>CM077030.1:91641021-101641021 GCA_039090855.1 Macrothele yani
AAAAGACTTAAATTTTGAATACAGAATTTTTAGAAAACCAACATATGTACCTATAATGATACCATATCAATCTGAACACCCAAAAACTCATAAAGTCAATAGTATTAGGAATTGGGTAAAACGAGCCTTCACACATTCCTCAAATAGAAAGTACAGAGAAGAAGAAATCCAATGGATTATTAACACAACCAAACAATATGGGTATGACACAAAAACTGTTAAAAGGTTGATTTTTGAATACAAAAAGAATTTAAAGGAGTCTAGTCAAAACATTCCAAAAAAGAAATACAAATTTTCAGGTTATTTTCCTTTTAAGTGGAAAATTTTTAAGATTAATGAAGAAACACAACATTATTTTTGGTCATTCTGTTCAGAATATTGGTGACTTAGTTATAAAGAAAAAATATAACAATAATATACTACAATCAGCATGCATGTATGAAATTCCTATTGCTTCACAGAGTTCTGAAGACCACATCTCTTACATTGGTAGCACAAAAAATAGATTAATAAAAGGATTACATCAACATATAACAAACTGGAGCAAAAAAGAAAAAAAAACTGCACTCATTCAACACTGTGTTAATCATAAACAATGTCCTGATTTTGAAAATATTTAATTACTAATCACCCACACAAACCAAAAAGAATTAAAGATTTCTGAAAGTGTTATAATTGAACAAAAAAAAAAAGATAAAATATGCAACTTACAAGACCCTACCACCCTGGATACAGCCTGGAAGTCAATTACAAAAAGCAAAAAAATCCATAAAAAAAGACAAAAAAAGAACATTACAAAAAGTCACACCATTTAATAAAGGCCTAAAAATAATACACCTGTTTCTACAAATAAATAACAATAGCTCAAAAATATCTACACAAAAAGGTAAAAAATTGTACTTACGACTGATATACATACCAACTCATCAAACAGATGGTGACACACGAGAAACAATCACATAACACATACAGGCCGCAAAATTTTCCCTTTGTTTCCCGACATGCAACTCCAGCGGCTACACACGCGCAAGAAAACCCTCATGTAGGTGTAGAAGGCCTGGCAATGGCACTCCGGATGTGCCGAAAGTGCTCGCCGTAACGTGACGAAGAGCCTCTTCAGAGATGTCTCCCAACCCGATGAGTATAACTTTTTCTAATACAATCTCTTAATTAATAGTAAATTTAAAACGTTTGATTGTGCGAATGAATGAATGTGAACTGATAATAATATAACCTAATTGTTTCATTTATAAAAAAATTTTAACTAACCAAAAAAACCCGTAACAAATTGACCTCTCTTGGGCTAGGAACACGTGCCTCACGTAGCAACAACGTAAACAACGTGCGAAATACTTTGCCAATATCAGATAAATAATACCTTAGATATTATGTATATTTCATCTATCCCCTGTTTCACTCCATGCCTCATTTCCTACAAGAATGGCAGTTCACTTCAGCGGTGGATATGGAATCTGGCATCCGAGATTTCTGTCATCAAAACGTGCCAAGTTGTACTGCTTTGAGATCATGGCTCTGGAGGAACATTGACAAAAGACTATTAAACAACGGCCTGTACTTTGCAGAATGAGTTGAGTGTGTATGGTTTTCTTGTATCATTAAACTTTTTAGCTGCAAATGGGATGAACCTTCAACTTACCCAGGTACTTGAGAATGCAATGCCTGTTGTGAAAATCTTTCTTCTCTTGAACAACCTGCATGTCCAAACCACCTAAGAATCTTTTCATTAACTTTATCTTCAAATATGTCTTCAACCTGTTATCATTGGATGAAAGAACTAGGTTTTGGTGACAATCTGGTAAACACAACAAGTAAAACACTGTCCTAGATGTAAAGCATGGTGGTGGAGGCGTGAGGGTATACAAATGTTTTATGTGGTATGGAAGAGGTCTTGTTGTTCTGTTTGCATGCATGATAGAGAGTAAACCACTGATTCCTACATAATGCGGTAATTAATTATATTTATCAAATTCCAAGGTGAAAGACCATACTTGTTACAGGAAGACCAAATTCCTTTTTACAGACCAAAGCATGCTGTGACTTGGTTAGAAGTCAACATCTTTCAACATCTTTAAATGAACTGGCTAAATCAGAAATCTAAGCTCAAATTAACATTTGGGAGATGAATCATTTGTATAGGCAAACTTTACTGGAGAAATACAAACCATCTATGTGAAAAATATGGGCTAATTCCCTATGAAATTTCTCAGATATAATTGGAACTTTTAAAATACAGACTAAATAATGTAGTATGATATAGATATGAATTGGTAAGCTACTAATTCATTAAAAAATTATATTCTGATCTTCACCTGCATTTCTCAAGTTTTCCTAATACTTTTGGTAACACAGCACACATATATAAGTGAATGAAAAAGAGTGCATGTGTGCATTTGTTTTACAAACATACTTCATCACACTTAGTCAAATTCTGTTTTAATTATTTCCCTAGTTGAATTTCTACACAAAACAAAAAGCACATGTGGAATCTTCATAAACAGTGTAAACTCAAATATTTAATCATTGAGCCCTCAACGTAGGGTCATCTTGAACAGATTTGATAATGCAATTGTTCAACAAGACAACATGTGGAACCAATACAGCAAGGCATTTATGGTTCATAGCTGGTAGCTTTTAGAAAAAAATTATTTTACTGTACTAATGATGTTTGATATATCATAGTAAGATAAACAGGAATTATTATGCTGTTATTTTTTTCCTTACACTCTGAATCATTTAGATTTGCTTTACCACATATTTTAACATGAAAATATCAACACTATAAAATTTTTGTTAGATTTTTTTCTTCCCCTTGAAATTCAGTAAACACAAAACAGAAACAATCAGAAACAAAAAAGGGGCAGTAGGTGGGTTTCAAAATATCTGCAAATTAACTTTTATTTTCCTAAGTCTTTAAATGAATGCACGACCTACAGCAAAGTGAAAATCCTCCAAATATGTGGCGAAAAACTGGGAGAATACCGTATTTTCCTATGATATGAGCTACAGCAAACTGTAGCTCATATCATAGGAAAATATCTTTTATAAAAGAGAAACAATTTACATAAACTTCCCAATAATTTTTTTGATGAGAGTTGAAACATATTAATTTAATGAAATTTTTTCACTGAGTTTTAAGAAATAGCACAGAAAGGATAAGCCCACTTCAGTCTATCTAAATAAAAGATGAATTCATATTAAATTGTGTTAAAGGTGTTATCACAGATGTATACAGGAATATATCAAAGCACTAAGTCACATTTTCTATTACAGGTAATAAGTTCAATCCTTAAAAATAAATTCCACTTAGTAGTTCTAATTCTGACTATTATATAGCTCTAATTATTCTACTATTCTCTTTTATGTGCGATATTTCAAAGTAACTTGTACAAAAATCTAGCGGATAATGCTTACCTTGGCATTCCTTTCTAGCGACGGGAACATTTCATGCACGTGTTTTCCGGTCTTTGTTGATGTTATTGTCCTAAAATCTGTTGTATGCGATGACTGGCTTTACTTCTCACACTTTTCGCTGGGTATACTCATTGGATCTTTGCTTTAGGATTCAAACATCAATTTTTACCGTTCTTTATACTCGGAATTTTCGCCCATACTCTGGGCATCTTCAGGAGCGTGGCGACTTTACCACCGATGTTCGTGGCTAACTTCGCGCTAATGGAGTCCGATACTCCTTGTTGCCATTCGTCGGAAATACTTTCCTGGATATATTTCGTTATCAAGCCCAGCTGGCGCCATCTATGTTTCGTTAAAAAAAAATTTTTTTTTTAATTTTCTTTTCCTGTCCTGGTTTTCTTGTCTTTTTTTGCCGGTTTTTCCTTTGTTGTTGTTTTTCTTGTCTTATTAGTTCTTTCCACAGGCCCGATAATGTGCTAGGGTCGTTCTGGTTACATACCCTTGCTTTATTTTTGTAGATTAATATTGCTTCTTCCCTCCTCAGTTGCCTTTCCGATTTTTTATTCTTTTTTAGCATTTTAATTTCATCGAACTTTGGGAATGGGCGAAAATTTCGAGTATAATGAACGGTAAAAATTGATGTTTGAATCCTAAGGCAAAGATCCAATGAGTATACCCAGCGAAAAGTGTGAGAAGTAAAGCCAGTCATCGCATACAACGGATTTTAGGACAATAACATCAACAAAGACCGGAAAACACGTGCGTGAAATGTTCTCGTCGCTAGAAAGGAATGCCAAGGTAAGCATTATCCGCTAGATTTTTGTACAAGTTACCTTAAAAATAAGGTACTATAATACTGCAGAATTACAGTATTTTTATGAGACAAATGTGGGAGAATACTGTATTTTGAGCAAAAGTTTCATAGATAAATGATTTACTTGTAATAGAAATTAAAAAAACCTATACCCTTTGCAATGATTCCAAGTTCCCAGAAGGTGGCATATCAATATTAAAAAACTTCAGGTTATTGATTAAAGCAGTCTCGTCATTCTGAAGCTCTTCCAACTGTTTTCTGAAATTTTGCAGACATTCAAACGCTTCAGCACAACCTAAGGTGCTATTATAAGGCCCACTGTTGAGAAAATCATCAGCAAGGCTAGAAGCTTTGTCTCGAAGCTTTTCACCATTTTCAAGAAAAGTTTTCCTAAAAGTTTCCTAAAAGCAGTTTATGGGAAAAGAAAAGTAAAGAAATTAGTAAAGAAATAAGAAACTCACTCACTCACTCACTCACTCACTCACACACACACACACACACACACACACACACACACACACACACACACACACACACACACACACACACACACACACACACACACACACACACACACACATTGAAGACAACTCCTACCAAACTAGTTTGCATATAACTTTGAAACTTCAGATTTTCTGTAAAAAAAGAAAAGTTAAAAATGCTATTGTTCTATTTTTTGTGGAAACCCACAAGATATATGAAACAAAAACTGGTATCTAAAACTTTCCCCAAATGATCAGATTTAAAAGCACAACTACTGCAATATTTCTTGAATATTACCCCACTGATTTGTTTAGGTCAATCTGTAATTTGAGCACCTGCTCACCTAAAAATATCATTTAAAAAAGGAAAAAAAAAGATCGTATAGGAGAAACTGGTAGCTACCATTTCTCAAATGACCAGTTTTAAAAGCAATCTATACAACCCTACATCTTTTTTCACATTAATCATTTATTGAGATCAATTGGCAGTTTGAGTAACTGTGATATGAAAATATGAGATGTGACCACCACCCCCCTTCTACATAAGAATTTATATAAAATTTTCTTAAGTGTAACAGTATTTTAGGAGCTCCATTCCTAATTCCTAAAGGCATCATGAGGTCATATTTAAAAAAAGATGAAATTCAGATCACTTTAAAGTAAACTGTATCAACTCTGCTGCTTAGTTCTCCTTACACATCTCTATCTTCTTCCATGTGGATCTTTTAAGTATTTGAATCTTCTCAGAACTGCTTCTTTTTGGATATTAATTCCATGCCACTAATTTAATTTATTTAGTACTATCAATTTATTTTGTTTTTCATTTGTCCAATATGAATAGCATCAATCATTTCTTGTTTTGTAATTCTGAATATCTTTAGTCTGCCTTTGTAGTCAACTTCTTCACAAATTACATTCAGATACTGTTCTGATATTGCCACTGCCATTTTAGCCACTTTCCTGTCAGCTTTGTACATTTCAAAGTCCATTTCCTCTTGTGGTTCAGCTCACACCCTCCTAGTATTCGTGTTCTACTCTACTTTCTGTTACACTTCATCATTCCACCACCAGATTTCTTCTTATTCTCTAGGCTTTACTTTCAAAATCACTCTATTTCTCCCTCTACCAGTCCACCACTCTAGCACTCTCCTTCCACCATTATTTTACAGTGAACATATTTGGTCTCCTTTCCTCTCATTTCATGTGCATGGCATAATGTATATTTAAGATCTAATCCACATCCCTCTTCCTCCAGTCTTCACCATTTGATTTCAGCTTTTTTCTCATAATTATTTACGAAACAATCAGAATATGACTTTGAACTGCGCCAATTTACTGTTCACCATGTAACATCACACCAAAAAACTTGAAAATTACATCGCCCTGCAGCAGGAATCGAACCTATACCTCCAGATTTCTCCTCGAGCAATTCAGAGTCATTTTCTGATTGCTGCTTGAATAATTACATGACTAACCAATGGATTTGTGAGAAATATTTTTTTCTTATGATATACTTTTTTCCATATCTCAGCTTCCTCATACATTTCCATGTCCATAACAAGTACTCATTATCAAATTGTTCCACTTTACCAAAATTGTACAGGGCACTGCCATATAAGAAACCATAGCAAGTCTAATATCATATCCTTATCCTGATTCGCATCACTAAAGTCACTTCCTTGAGGTGCACTCTGGACGCCTCCACTTTTCTGCCTTACATGGCCATTACGGTCCTTTTTATTTGCAAACTTCTCACTTCTAAAGCCTCTGACAGTACCTCTCCCATCAACTCTCAGAAGCTTTGCAGTGTATAAGGAGAAAAATAGCCATTGCATTACGATTTGTGTGTATATCAGTTTATAGCTTTTCTTCATTTCCAAAAAATTTAAAACAAGATCTCTTGAAAAAAAGAATGCCATTTTGTTCTTGACAATAATTCACAATTAGTACCTTGTCCCTTGGATGCACTACACAAAAACTGACAATCTCAACAGCAAACTCTTGACCCTTTCCCTTTCCATACTGTTTTTCTGTAACGGAAAGAATAAGTAACTTCCTCCTTTCCATACTGTTTCTGTAACGGAAAGAATAAGTAACTTCCTCCTTTCCATACTGTTTCTGTAACGGAAAGAATAAGTAACTTCCTCCTTTCCATACTGTTTCTGTAACGGAAAGAATAAGTAACTTCCTCCTTTCCACCAAAGAAACCCACTTCCTATCATGTTTTCTTCATTCAGCGTTGCGATTGCAAGTCCTCTTAAAGGTCTTCAGGCACTTCCTTAATGTCAACTGTGTTGGTGAGGTATCCCTGACACACATGGCACAACCACTGGGCAATGCACATCACTTATGAAGGCCTTAGCTTTCACCACTCTTTCTGAAATGCAATCTGATTAGAAGTATTTTAGTGTAAAAGATGATTAGTGTGCTGCACCTAAAGTATATAACATTTGTAGCTCAGTTTCAGGAACTTTTCTTGTATCATCTCGGAGATTGGGTAGAAGTACTTCCTCCTTTCTGGAGAAAAGTTTTGAAACCTATTGGGTACGTCCAAAAAGTAACGCATCACATTTTTTTACTGGGTAAATACAGTAGAGTCTCTATATAACAAACTTACATTTAACGAAATATTCTATTAACTGAAATTTTCTGCAGAACCTTGACTTTTAACATTTACACATAAATTAATCTCCATACTACGAAAATCAATTTCTATATAACAAAGTTTTTTCAACAAAAAGTTGTCATTTTGTGCAGGGTTTGTGTGTGTTCAAATGTTTTGCTTTCCTATTTTTATCACGTAGATTAATTCCTTATCTTGAAACTTTTGGTTTAGTGAGGCGCCGAGTGTCTTGTTGGGAGAGGATGACAGGCAGGAGTAGTATCCATGGAGACAGTATGAAGCAGCTATTTTTCCAAATGTGGATAGAAAGTCTAGCATACAAACTGCATTCCACAGGATAAAACTGGTTGTAACTGGTGCGGGCCTGACTCTGTAGAAGTTATGTATTCATTCTCATTCAATCGGTGCACTTGACTTGCCTGTGTTTTTCACTCAAAATGTCAAAAAGAAAATGCCTGTCTCTTGCAGACAAAGTAAAACTTTTAGATGATGCTGATCAAGGAATGAAGAAGAAAGACGTGGTTATAAAGTATTGTATAGCCACAAGCAGTGTGTTAACAATTTAAAAAAATCGATCTGCAATTAACATTCAACACGAAAGCAGTAGGAATGCGAGTAGAAAAATATTTAAACAGTGTTCATATGAAGACATCAATGCTGTTGTTTTAAAATTGTTGAGGATGGTTCGAGATAAAAATCTGCCACTCTCTGGTCCGATGATCCAACAAAACACCCTAGAATTTGCTAAAGATTTAGGACACTAAAAATGTCTAGCTAACTTTGGATGGCTAGATAATTTTAAAAAGGGGCATGGAATTTTGTGTAAAACCATATCAGGAGAAAGCCCAGACCTTTTGGAAGAAAGGTGTGCAAAATAGAAGGAAAATATTGAAAAACCTTTTGAAAGAATATCCTGCAAAAAATATTTTTAATGCAGATGAAACTGCTCTTTTTCTTAAGTGTCTAGAATAAAACTTTAACATTTAAAGACAAGTGTTTCAGAGGAAAACATAGCAAAGAAAGAATAACTGTTTTGTTATGAGCAAATATGACTGGAGAGGGAAAATTGAAACCTCTAGTAATCGGGAAAAGTAAAAACCCGAGATGCCTTCAAGGTACAATATCTTTAGAGGTAGATTATGAATTCAATAAACAGGATTGGATGACTTGAGAAATTTTTTAAATGTGTTCATATTAAAATGGTATAACTGATTAGTAAACCAAAGTTGCAACATTGTGTTGATTATAAATAACTGCCCTGCATATTTACAAGACTCTGCTTCCAAATGCAAATTAAAGAATATACACATTGTTTTTCTTCCTGCTAATACAACTGCAAAACTTCAGCCATTAGACCAAGGTATAATAAAAAATCTTAACATGCATTGTCAAAAAAGGATCCTGCAAAAAGTTATTCTAGCCACAGAATATTCTGTACTTGCCAGTACTTGCCTATATATTTATTCTGTACTTGCCTATATAGATAATCTTTTGTTTATTCAATGTATAGATAATCTTTCAATTTCAGAATCGCCATATTAGAGATGACACAAAAGCTTTGCAATGTGATGTGACTGCATCCACTGTGCACAACTGTTTTCTGAAAACCAGATTCAAACCCGATACTTCAGAAATTGAATCTGAATCTAATATGAGCCTGGCAGAATTGAAGAGAAAATGGCAGCAGCTGAAAGAGAAGGGAAGTGTTGAAGAAAGGGCAGAACTCTCCGATTCTCTCAACATTGATGAAAACGTTGTGATCGCTGAATACTCTACAGAGAACAACATCTTGGAAAGTGTTATAAAATGTAGTGAAGAACCTACAGAGGGTGACAAAGAGGCTATCAAAAAAACTTTACATGAAGAAATGCTAAAAGCATTTGATACGATTTGGCGAGGATTACAGTTTCAAGAGTGTTCCAGATGAAATGTTCCAATGTTTACAAAAATCTGAAACCTTTTATAGGAAATCTGTACAGAGCAGATTTATGGAACTTTTTACAGTTTGGAGTAAGTACATATATTATTAGGATAATGAAGAGGAGAGGTAAGCTGTCTTTGTTTCTTTCTCTTCATTCATTTGTTTATTCAGATAATGTATTCTGCTTCTACAAATATATGTATAAAACAAGATTTAAACTCATTTACAAAAAGTTTCCACCCAAAAGTTCAATTTATTGTCCAAATTCAACTACATTTTACTGTCTTTTTCATTTTATTTGATTAAGTGTTTACAATTTAAGTTCATTTCTATTTAACGAATTTTTTAAGTGGAGCGATGGGACTACATTAAATAGAGACTCAACTGTACTTGCCTATAAAAACATAAATGTTACATAAAATGCAAGGATGCAGTTCGTCTACATACTCTATGTTTTCATATGAGGCCAAACATGGGCAAGAATGCTGTCTCAGCATCTGTTCTCGTCTTGCCCGTGTAGCAATGTTCCTCATCACCACTATTAAACATTGCAACACATTGGATATCCAGATATTCATAGCATCCTTAGGTGCTATGAACATCTGGAAATGAAATGGAACAAGGTTGAGGCTGTAGGGTGGATGGAGTAACATGGTCCAGCAAAATTTTAACACAGTTCCTGAGTCTTCAGACATGTGTGCAATCATGCATCGTCACATTGAAGTAGAATTCCTGCCTGGTTCTTTTGCAGTTGAATTCATCAATGCCTCATGATGTTTTCTAGGAATCAAAATTGACAGTGTGCTCTGTTAGCATCATAATCACAAAAACATTGTTAATATGATTCACCACTTTATAGTACCAAAACAGAGTGATTACGATTTTACCAGCTACCGGCAAAGGGTTTTTTGCCTTGGGTTTTTTTCTGTTGTGGAGAAACAGACTCATGTCACTCCATGGAGAGTGCTTTGGGTGAAAACAATGAATCTAAGTTTCATTAAGCATGACTATCAAAGAGAGCAACAGCTACAAAATAAACAACAAAAAATAAGAAGAAATATCTTTTCACTGAGTTCTACAGTTGAGTATGTGATTTCAAGAAACCAACATTTCTCACAACTTCATATATCCATGAGCCTTGATGACTTTACTTTCGTTTCACTGACTGAAAGGTCATGTACCAGTCAGTTGCAAGACTGTGAAGTGTTGATTCTCGTGAACAGTGACGTCAGAATGGCCCTTTAATGTTCTAACATTAAAGGGCCAGCAAGCAGTAAATCAGTGAAATGAATTTTTCCTCCTTGGGAATCCTTTGCAGTTTCAGTGCAGTGATTAATACTTTTGCTGGCATCAGAACTTCCATAAAAATTTCTGAATCACTTCTGACTGTTCTGTCATTAAACAATCTCTTTATTTTTTGAACTATTAATCACTAACATTTTGTAGTAAACTTTGCAAAGTTTACTGTAGGACATTTTTAAAACTCTAAACATAAAAGCAGCACATTTCAAACTTACAGCACAGAGAGTTCTACATTGTTAAAGGAGGTTTGGGCCCAAAGAAAAATACATCACATATACATAAAGTATAGCATGCATTACTTTCTGATAATCTATACACAGGGTGTTTTGGACGAAAATTACCAATAAGAAATCATTGTAAATAAATGCAAAACATAAATACAAAAATGCTGTTTACAGTAGAAGAAAGAGGAACTCATCAAGTTGCATTGGGCATTAATAAATCTCCACATATGCACCTGTTGTGCCACCACAGATACCCATACCAAATTCAACCTTCCGCCATGTGTTTTCCATAGCCAGCAAAGTGACACTTTCACAAGCAATGATGATCCCCCAACGCAAATCCACAAAATTATTTACCGGATTTCCATAGGCAATGTCTTTGATTTGTACCCCAAAAAAGAAATCAAGGGGGAATAAGATCCAGGGATCTGAGAAGACATAGCATGGGTCTGCTGTGTCCAATCCAATGTCCAGGAAAACATTCATCCAAATGAGCCTAGACATGCATTGCCCTATGAGTTGGGAGGGGGGACTATCTTGTTGAAAAAAGATTTTGTCTAGCAGGGACGCGCCCAGTGGGGGTTCAATGGGTGCGAAGGCGTGGCAGAACGTCTCAATCAAATTTTACAATTGACAAATTAATGCCAGTGATGTGGAAGTTAATAAAACGTTTTATTGTGAGAAATTGTAATGCTACGTGGCAATTCTGCTTTTAGTTTTAAACAACTTGTTTGACCCTTTCCATCTCAATTCAGGCAGGGGTGTCAGTTGAACACCTCTAATTTTTTTTGAAAAAATTATGGTAGCTACTCCTAATAGAGGTACAAAGTACTGCAAAAGGTTTTTTCACAAAAAGAAAATTTTTTGTCGAGCTACAGCATTTTGAAAATAGGCAAAAAATACACCTATGACGAAAATAATGTGAAACACCAAATTTTAAATGTACACTGATCCTGTACTATAACAGGCAGAGACTTGATTTTTTTTTTATTTTGAAGCTATTGAATTGGCCTTTCTTTATGTTCACAGAAATTGATTAAAGAAATATTGCTAGATGGCAAAAAAGTCTATATTTATTACAAAAAATTTTAATTTTCCATAAGTTTAGGATTTTTTTTTTTTTTTAAGAAAAAGACTTATCAGGTGAGTACATGTGCCAACCTGCACTCCTACTAGGGTTGTCTTAGCAGTAATTTTATTTTTATCCTGTGATGCATGCAACTCATAAAATTAATTTTTAAAGTATACAAAATTTCAAAAAATCAAAATTTTTGAATTGCAATATCTCAAAAACCCCATTTTTAAAAATTCTGATATTTTGTCCAAATAATGTCCTAATGGTAGGTACTAGTTAACTGGGGGAATCAGGTTACTGGATTTTTTCCTTGAAATTTTCCTACAAATTTTTGAAAATGCACTTCTCTCCTGTTCAAACCTTACGGTTGGGTTATTATTACAAAAAAAAAAAAACCTTTGAAAGATATTTCTGAAAAGTTTACCTGATTATATATTCCAAATTGCAGTGTCAATCTATATTTTAAAGTCATTTTTATAATTTTTAATAATTGTCACCTACGTACAAGTTTAATTTTTTTAAATCCATAGTCTGTACACATACAATGCATTATCTCAGTTGCAGTTAAGTTTAATTTCTATTTACATAAGAAAAAAAGGCCTAAAAAAACAAAATTATGAGCTTACCATCATAACTACAAATTATTCAAACTGAGAAAAGCTGCTGGATTCTATTGATTTCCTTCTTATCAAAGGTATGAAGTCGTGCAGAACGTCCAACAGGAGTTGGGGCATTTACCTTTAGAAGTACATTTTTTAAGGGCACTGGATATTTAACCTGTTTTCTTGCCACATTCTTCTGGCTACCAAAAAAACCTCTGACTGGTCCATGAGGGTGCATGAAAGATACTGTTATGCCCTCGAATTCTTTAGATATGTTTGTAATCTGTCCCATCCATCCACCAGTTGTCGTCATAAATGCATCCTATAAATTATCCTATTTGAAAATCATTCACAGAAAATGGGTTCTTTTTTTGTTGGCTTGAAAATTGCAATGCTTTATATGTGGGTGCCGGACTGTTCTGGCCATTGATGGTTTATTTCCTTGTACTAACCAGGAATGCTGTGACTGTATTTCAACAACAGATTTTACTGTATCCCACTCTTCTACTTTGCTGGTTCGATAGGATTAAACTTCACAAGTTGTGAGGAGTAGAAGTATAGTCTTTGGGATCAAGGGGAGACAGTTTCAACAAATGAAGGTGCATCTCTTATAGCTTGTGAAGCTTCTTTCTGTAAATTGAATTTAGTAGCAAAATGTTTGCACAGGCCACCCACACCATCACATGCACTCTTGCATTGGCCTGTGGCTGAGAAGATCCGCTTCCTTGTTACATTTGGGTCCTCCCTTCACAAGTTCATAGAACTGATATTTGTTTTTGAAGTGCCCGGCTGCTCCATCTGAGACGTAAACAATTGTTTTAAATTCTTCCAAAGGACAAGTCTTAGCAATTTCACTTTTTATGAGCAGAATGGCACACACAGCATGTGCTGTGTCATAGCTTATGTCATTGCATGCTACCACAAAAGACTTAGTCTCATTTGGAAAGTACATAATGCATGTAAAGAGTGAGATCTGGACATTGTTTGCCAGTAATAACTTTGCACTTCATCAGGTAGAATTACAGATCAGTTTTGAACAAAGTCAAAGTGCAACACCAACACTGGACTATGTGCTGCAGACTGTTTAACCTCTGCTATCCCATTTCTCTGGATCCGCTCATTACAAATTACAGAAGAGTTTCTTCCCTCTTGATATCCCCCACCTTCAGTAGCTCTTATTTTCATTGACTCCCCAATGACTCCTTAGCAGCCTAAATAGGTGTTTCACAGTATTCCATAAAAATTGCACCACGCAGTACTATTTTCAGTGCCACAGCTTTGGAAAATAAAACTTTGAAACCATATCAGCTGCAGTTTAGCCCAAAAATTATCGCAAATTGCGGTTTACCCAAGAGGCAAAAATTGCCCAAGTTTCATAAAATCATTCACCACCATTTTCACTGCTACTAATTTTTTTCTTGCTATTTTCGGATTAAGTCACATTTGGCGACTTGGTGAATGCTTAGTGCGGGCCCTGCAGGGAATTGTGTTCTCTTGCTAAATAAGCTAAATAATGTTTACAGTTCTCATTTTTTCACTGAATTCAAAAATTTGGAAAAAAAGTGCCATTTTTCAAAAATTGGAAAAAAAGGAATTAAAAAAAAGTGTCATTTTCAAAAATATGTAAGAAAATTTCAAGGCAAAAATCCAGTAACCTGACTCCCCAGTAAACTTAACTACCTACCATTAGGACATTGTTTAGACAAAATTTCAGAATTTTTAAAAATGGGTTTTTTGAGATATTGCAATTCAAAAATTTTTGTTTTTGAAATTTTGTGTATTTTAAAAACTAATTTTATGAGTTACAAGCATCACAGGATAAAAATAAAATTACTGCTAAGACAATCCTAGTAGGGGTGCAGGTTGGCATACTTGCCCACCTGATAAGTCTTTTGCTTAAAAAAAAATCCTAAATTTGTGGAAAATTAATTTTTTTTGTAATAAATATAATGTTTTTTTGCAATCTGGCAATATTCGTTTGACCAATTTCTGTGAATCTGAAGAAATGTCAATTCAATAGCTTCAAAATAAAAAAAAATGAGTCTCTACCTGTTATAGTTCAGGAGCAGTGTGCACTTAAAAATTTGGTGTTTCACATGATTTTCGTCACGAGTGTATTTTTTGCTTATTTTTAAAATGCTATAGCTCGACCAACAATTTGTTTTTATGAAAAATCCTTTTGCAGTATTTTATACCTCTATTAGGAATAGCTACCATAATTTTTTCAAAAAAATTGGAGGTGGTCAACTGACACATCTTGGTCATGCCTGCCTGAATTGAGATGGAACTGGTCATTTGTGTCAACCCATATGAGAGATTTTTTCGTTAGTTGGTTAGAATAGTTAAACCTATGCCCATCACGTTCAATGTTATGGAAAAATATTCTCATACAAAGGGTGGCAAATCTGGGCTTGCACCCGGGCGGCAAATGCCCTTGGCGCGCCCCTGCTCTCTAGTATCTGCAGTATGGCATAAATTTTCAGCATATTCAAGTAAACAACTGCAGCAAAATTATCTTTAATGGAAAAAAAAACTGGCCAATACTAAGGACACACCAAATATTCCCTTTAGGGCTATCTCATTGCAGCTGTCTCACTGCGTGTGGATTCTCAGATCCCCATACCCTGCAGCTGCATCTGTCGACTGTCCCTGAGATGTGAAGTGTGCACTCACTGCTTAAAATCACTTTCTGAAGAATTCCACTGTTGTTATCAATCTTTGACAGCATGTTGGAAGCAAACTGGTATCTGAAGGGCATGCCATTTGGCTTTAACTTTTGCAGGAACTGAATTTTGTATGCATGAAGATGCAACCTCTTACGAAGAAGGTTGTAGACTGTCGACTTTGAAATCCCCAGTTTGCGACTGATGTGATGAACGGACTTAGCTGGACTGCGGTGGAATGCTTCAGGAATAACCTCCACTTGTTCTTCAGACACATGCTTCCAGCATGCCTTCTGCTTTTCAAGTGAGCTGGTTTCCGGCAACCTTTTGAGCCACACTGTTATTGCATGTCTCTTGGGTGTTTCCATTTTGTACATTCATCAGAATTTCACGGTCACTGGAAACTTAAAATCTGCAAGCCAAAAACAACACTGCACTTTCTGCTGCACTGTGAATGCCATTTAAATAGCTGACTCATAATGTATGTACCAGCTGCGCAGGGGAACAGTAGCAGCATCTATCACCAATGAGCCTAGCTGTGTGCTGCCAATGAAACTTGGCAAGTTCCTCTTGCTGCTACCATAAACAGCATTTTTGTATCGATGGTTTGCACTGATTCATAATTACTTCTTATTAGTAGTTTTCATCTTGGATACCCTGTGTATAAATATATTGCCTCCATAATATTATGCATCTAAAATGGTAGAAAATAAACAGTATGCAACACTTTAAATTGTAGTTCAAAAATCCATTTAGAATTATATGTTTTCAGTCATGCCATATAGACCTTTGTAAGGATTAAATATGATGTCTCTCAAAGGTGGACACAGAAGCATCACAAATGTTTCACTTCAGATAAATATTTGAATATTTGTTTATGGTGCCACAAACACAGTATTCACTTGATACATACCAATGCATTCATTTTGATCAATATTGTTCAGCATAACAGAGGGAAAAAGGAAGAACATCAGACAGAAGTGATAAGCTGGCAGATATTGCTAGAATGACTGACATCTGTACAACAGATATTCATAACTTTTGTGTGGTATGCATGTATTTTGCATACGCATGATATACATCTGCAAGCCAAAAAACAACACTGCACTTTCTGCTGCAATGTGAATGCCATTTAAATAACTGACAAAAAAAGTGAATTTCTAAATTATAACTTAACATTAACTTCCTAAATTAAACAAAAAATATTTTATAAAATATTCAAAAAATATGAGGTCCGATCAAAAAGTTCCAAGACTAGACCGATACATAACAAAGTACATACATTACTTAAGTCTGGCTATGATTTCCCTCAAAGTAGTCTCCTTGGGCAGCGATACACCGCTGCCAGCATTTTTGCCACTGTTGGAATACTCGCTGGAAGTCCTGTTCATGAATCGTGTCAAGCACCATCTGCGATTCGCGCTGGATCTCGTCCACAGTTTCAAAACAGTGACCCTTTTGTTTCATTTTCGGGAACAGAAAGAAGTTGCAGGGAGCCAAATCCAGCGAGTAAGGCAGGTGAGGAAGGGTACTCATGTTGTTGTGGCTGCAAAACTAGCATGTTGCAAACGCTCTGTGAGCTGCTGCATTGTCATGATGGAGCAGGAAATCGCCCCTGAGCCACATTTCAGGTCATTTGCGGCGAAAATCCCCGTAAGATGCCGCAGAACATTGCAGTAAAAAAGGGCGGTGACGGTCTGGCCCTGGGGAATTAATTCACAGTGCACAACCCCACGAATGTCGAAGAATACCAACGAATGTTGAAGAACACGATGAGCATGCTTTTGGTTGCACTCCGGACCTGTCGGGCCTTCTTCGGTCATGGAGATGCCCGGCTCTTCCACTGCGACGACTGTTGTTTGGTCTCCAGGTCGTAACCGTAGACCCAAGTCTTGTCCCCAGTGATGACCCACGACAGGAATGTTGGTTCATTCACCACCTACTGACAAAGATCTTGACAGAGTTCAACACGGAGCGCTCTCTGTTCGGGGTTCAGAATTTTTGGCAGAAAATTTGCAGCAATGCGGTGCAAGTTCAAAACCGAAGTCAGAATTTCTTGCACTGTTCCGTATGACACATTGACGATGGCAGCAATGCCTCGAATGGTTCTTCGACGATTCTCATGAACCAGTTCCCTAATTTTTTTAGGGGGTTTTGCTCGTGGAGAGTTGCCCTGGCCTCTCGTCGTCTTCTAGTGCCGTTCAGCTGCTTTTGAAGCACGAGTGCCACTCACAACACCTCGCACGACTCATTGCTTCATTGCCATAAGCCTGCTGCAACATTTCATGCGTCTCCGTTCCCGATTTGCCGAGTTTTATGCAGAATTTGATGTTCGCTCGCTTCTCTAGTTTGCAGTCCATACCAAAATAACACCTGTGGTCATCAAATATGGTGCAGTACAGCTCCTGATGTTCACAGAATGACGCCACTCGACACAATGACTCATGAAGTTCACTGCACTTGACAGCTGCTCGTGCATCCGTGTATTGCCATTTGTTATTGTGCTACGTACCTAGTCTCAAAACTTTTTGATCGCACTACATATGTACACTGGCCTTTACCTTACAAACAGAACAAGTGTTTTTACACATTTACAGCAATAAAATTTTTCAAGTAAATGGGCAGCACAATTATTCTGGAAACCATTAATTATGCAGTCCATATTCAAAACAAATAGAAGCTGTCCCAGGAATGAAAGACTGTATGAAATAAAACTGGTTATCTGTGAAATTTAAGGTACATATTAAATATTCAACTAAATGAAGTCATTTTTTAAAGTGCTGATGATGATAAAGAGTGAAATCTTCTCCTTAAAACAGGAATTTGCTTTCACTGTAATATCTGACATGCTCCTTTGTAATACTTCAAAGAACTTGAATGGACAGATTTTGAAGAGAGGATGGTTTAAATGAACCTTTTGGGAGTTTGCAGAGAAATACTTTGGAAATTGCAGTGAAACCAAACTTCAGGCTGAGAAGCTGGTGTTTGCTCTTTGCCACTAATGTAGCTTCAAAGAGCAACTATAACTGATCACAACAAAGATTATCATGAATACACATAAAAATTTTATCTCATATACTCAGGAGCATTTGTAGAAGCATTTGAACTACTTCTGGAGTTGCTGATTGTCAAAATGGTGTTGCAATTGCTTCTGTCTTGGATATTCTCAATTAAACCCTTGTTTTACTGCTAATACACATAAGCAGCACTTCCTGTTCAAGCACATAAAAGTAATACTGGTTTAAGACAAAAAAATCACTTTGAAATTACACCAACCATCAGATATACTGAAGTGCAAGTAACAAATAAAAGTTCTTCATGCACACCAGAACACATTACAGTAAATAAAGATAATTTGAAGGGAGGTAAAATTAGATGCCTAAGTGTACATGTGGGTACATCTGAATAAATAAACATGGCTTCAAAATTTAGAATTCATAAACTTCAAAAAATTTAAAGATTTTTTTTATACTAAGCACACATTGTATTGTTGTAAAAAGTCAAAATTTACATAGATATGTTGTGCTTAATGCTCCATTTTTTAAGAAGATAACCTAGAATTATGGTAAATTCATACTTTTGTTGACTGCAGGAAGAGTCAAGTTTAATCACAATGACAAAGACATAATTATCACAACATGGTAATTTTTATGGCATTACACTTTTCTGTGTTCATAAAGAAAAGTCAGTCATTTTGAATGCACTGACCTCTTTCTTGTCAATATTTTTTAGGCATCATCCTTTGCAGCTGCAGAAAATAGCAGATTAGTAAATCTCAGCATTGTTTGGTAGGGTGTTTTACTTTGGTATCTTTAAAACTTTGTTTTACTTCACCAGTGGATTAAAAATACTGTAGGAAGTATCAGTGTGTTTGGAACATTCAGGAAAGATGTTTATAGCATCTTGAACTTAAGTGACTCATATACACTCACACAGGTAAACAAGGTAACTGGAGGCTACATGCTTTTCAGGAAGATAGTAGAATGAAAGGATCAAGTTGTAATGCTTTCTTTAAAAGTTTTTAGGGAAAGAATCACTGATGGATAAAAGATACATCATGCATCTTAAAGGTTTCAACAAAGTAACAAATATTTTTTTTTTCTTTTGTTTCTTTTCTTTGGACAGAGAAAATTTAGTTCAACAATGTGAAGCAGCTTATGTGATATGCATGAAATTTTTGGATGTAAATGTTTGGGGACCAAACTTTTGTTTTGCTTAGCATTTGTTTTCACTACAACTACAATTATTGTATACAAGTTCAAATGTAGTTGAAAAAGGCAAAAACCTGTTATAGCCATTAAATTAAACTTGGATTATAATCCAAAATTTCATGATAATTCTGTAAGTTTTTTTGTTTTTGTTTTTTTATGTCAATGGGGTTATTCTGATGACCAACAAATGGGTTATTAATATATAAATTCCCCAAATTCCAGTCTTCTGGAGATATAAATAGCGAAGCATTTGGGAAAGTGCTTCCCACTGTTCTTGGAAAATGGCTATCATGCTTCTCAAATTCAAATATGAATGAAGGTCTCAAACTGGAAGAGAAAGATGATTGCTAAAAATCTGCCACAGATCTAGCACTGTTCCATGGTGGTTGAGAAACAATGTATTAGATAGGTCTTATGAAATGCAACTTTTTGTCAGTACAGTTTTCATACACTCATGGACAATGATATTTGCACACTTAGAAGAAAACATGCTATAACCGCGAAACTTTACAAATAGCTAGAGCGTGTGATGGTATGCAAGTGATCTATGTTTGGTGAGAGTGCACATGACTGAACACTCTGTGGTAGCAGAGCAAGCACGAACTGGCAGCCTTATAAACCGGGGTGTAGCTATTTGTAAAGTTTCGTGGTTATAGCCTTATAAACCGGGTGTAGTCAAGCAAGAATGCAGACTGACAAGAATGCTGGGTAAATGCCAGAGACGTTGATTTATGCAGCTTACGGACTTTGAGAGAGGCCTGATCATCAGGCTGAAAACTGCAGGGTGGTCGGCGCGCCGCATAGCCCACCACGTGGATCATTCTGACCATACTGTCCGACTGTGTTGGGAGCAGTGGACACATGACGGCACTGCCACACAGCAGATAGGCTCCGGATGGCCCAGGAGAGCCAGAGGTAGAGAGGATCGACGGACCGTATGCTAAGCATGAACAGATCTCACTGGGACCCGGTACACTATGCAGGCAGATGTAGCGGCTCCTGTGTGCCCACGAACCATTTCCCCATGCCTCACGGTAGCAAATCTGTAATCCCAGTGCCCCTTACATGTGCTGCCATTAACGCCAGAAAATCGCCAGCTCCGTGTGCAGTGGTGACAGGTCGGAACAACGTGGAACATCACAGACTGGCAACGCATGGTATTTAGCGATGAGTGCTGCTTTGTTTTGAGGACAGATGATCATCGTGTTCGGGTGCAGAGGTCCCTGGATCAGTGGCACAATATCAACCTTGCTATCGAGCGCCACACCTACCCCACTGCAGGCATTATGGTCTGGGGAGCCATTGCCTACAATAGCCGATCAGCTTTAGTAGTGGTATGTGGATCATTGGTGGGCCAGCGGTATGTGGATGAGATCCTACGGCCCCATATGCTCCCATTCCTGGCTGGGATTCCAGGTGAGCTATACCAGCAGGATAATGCCCACCTGCAAACAGCTCGGGTCACCCAGGACTGCCTACGTCATCTCCAGACACTTCCATGGCCTGCCAGCTCCCGAGACATGTCCCCTATCGAGCATGTATGGGACCAGTTGAAGTGTTGGCTGCTGCCCTGACACACTATCCAGGATTTGGAGCACACCGTCCAACATGTGTTGACCATAAATTATATTGATTCTTGCTGAAATAATATTACAAGACATAGAAAATAAACTTTTGGATTCATTCAATCAAAAACAACTAATACTATACGTAAGATACGTTGACGATATCCTTATCTTCTGGAAGCAATCTGAAAAAGAACTTGAAACATTTGTAAACAAATACAACAGTTTTTATCCTACAATACAAGTTACTATGGAAAAAGAAGTTAATAGACAACTACACTATTTAGACATTTCTTTATTCAGGCGAAATAATATGATTGAATACGAAGTATATCGAAAACCAACTTATACTCCAACGATAATTCCAATTGATTCAAATCATCCTTGGAAATATAAAAGGGCAGCACTTCAATTTTACATAAGAAGAGCATTAACCCATTCCTGTAATAAACACAAAGAAAAGATTGAGATTAACTGGATAAAAAGAACTGCTATGAAATTTGGATACAAGAAAAAGATCATAGATGATATACTTGAAAATATAAAGAAATCTTTAAATGAAAATAAAAATAAACAAAAAAATGAAATAAAATTTGCTGGTAAAATTCCCTACATTCCTCCAATAACAGATATCCTAAAGAAGGAATGCATTAAAGAAAAAATGATATTAGCAGAAACCGTCATAGATAACGAAACTATATTAACTACTGGAAATGAAAGAAGATCAATGCTTGATAAAGCCGGAGTATATTCTATACCAACAAAATATTATACAGAAATAGAAAGAAATGAAAGAAATAAAGTATACATAGGAAGTACAAAAAGAAGATTTAAGACCAGATTAAAAGAACATATATCGAACTGGAATAAAAAAGAAAACAAAACATCATTAATAAATCATTGTATTGAAAATGAAGCTTATCCTGATTGGTATGATGCAAAATTAATAACCTCACATAAAACTAAAAATCAAATATTAACCTCAGAAGCGGTATTGATTGAAAAAACTAAAGAAATAAATTGTAATAATAATGATCCAATGAGTCTACCGTACGCTTGGAAATATTTTATCGAAAAAGAAATTAACGATAAAAAAATATAATAAAAGACCTTATTAATTATTTTCAACAAACGAATGGCAACACCAATTAATTTAGAATCGGAATTCATATCATCCAATTATATCAAAACACGACTAAGAATGTGCATTAATACCAAAAATAGCATGCGCAAGAGTACAACTGCCGTGAAAAGTCGGACGCTGCCAGTAGAATCGATGTAAGTGGCCGAAACACAACGTGTATGAGAAGTAGATCATAATACCCACTGAAGATGATTCCAAAAAGAAGGAATTGAAACTAGTTTGGGATATCGAGCCACGGAAAATGAAACATGCAACCATCATCTATAATAAGAAATTATAAGATCGAAGTTCAACTTGGAAGCTGATACCACAGGAAAGAAAAATCGTGCCTTCTTCGATAAAAAGATGGCTTATTACTGATTCAACGCATCATAATCAAAAGGTTTGAAAGTTCTTTTCTATTGTATTAATTTCGTGAATCATGAGTTAAAAAACTGGAATAATATTAATCATTTAATACATATTGTCTCTACGTATTGGAGGACTTTGACAACTTATGATGCATTTGACTGCACATATAAAAACATTTTTTCATATAAATTTGTAATCTTCATAATAAAATTCTAAACTATTATAAGGAACATCAAAAAGAAAAAAAGGAATATTAGTGACAAGTTGAAATAAAATTTTTTTATTATATGGACGTTTTTCCCGTGCTCGAATTTCTAGTAACGTGCGAAACAGTAGATGATATGGAAACTATTTTGTTGACATATAGTTAATAATGTGTTGACCAGTTTGCTGCAGGATAACATCACACATATGTTCGCCTCTATGCCAAACCGTATTGCAGCATGTATCGCCGCACGATGCGGTGTGACACACTATTGAAAATGACTGGACTGCATGCCACAGATCCCTCTGTAATTGTCCTACAGCTCTATTTTTGCCATCATGTGTATCATTCATCTGTATCATTACGACCATAAAATTTCAGTTCAATCTGATGCTTCCTTCTTGGTATGCAAATTCCATTGTCCATGGGTGTATAACAAAAATTACAATACCTTGAATGAATCTATCTATAGAGTGTTTTTTTCCACAGACATAAGATTAAGTAAATTTTTAATAACTGCAAATGAATGTATTGGAGGTTTACATCTATCATTAAATGCAAGTCAACTTTCATATGAATTTCTCTCTATTACTTTTGTAAAATACATAAGAAACATCTTTCTGTCAAAACCAGTTATCACTATGATCAAACATAAATTTCATACAATTTCATAACAATATGATTTCAAATTTAAACCTCCTAATAATAGTAGAGATAGTTCATTCTCTTTTTCAGTATAGCATGATATATTGTGGAGTGAAGGAATATTAATTTGTAAATGGGTTAGAAGCAAACAAAAACCATGGACAGCACCGTAAACATGATACTATCAGCTGCGAGTGGCGTTTCCCCCAAATTCATTTGACAGCAAAAATTCTGCCTAAAGTAAAACAGAAAAGAAAATCCATTATAATATTATAGACAAAAATTAAAAGCTCTACAATTTTACGGAAAGTTGTGTGCAACTGTGCAAAAATTTCAGTCATTTTGTGCATTTATGAATAACATTCTGTGCATACAAGTGTGCAACTATCTTTTACCATAAATGCTGCCTACTGCACTGCAGGTTAAGTGCACCTGAAGAAAGAAAAACATTACAATTCCTACCTTTTCTATCTGCCATCAAGAAAACAAATCACAAGTGCCACATCAACAAATTGAAACATCTTGTAAACAATGAACGAATTGCTTGCACAACATTTCATAAAACTGTTTAACCTCATATATCTACATTTTTGCTACATACCTAGGCAATAACAATTTGTTAACATAATCACTATCACTATGGTCAAGACAAATAAAAATTTACACTTATTTAAGGTTTCAACAGTACATTATGAACAGGCTTATAAAATCCAGTGGATTCTATTGATATCTAATTGGTCAAAGAGCTATTAATCAAGTATGTAAGGTCAATATTACTCTGCCCTTCAGATAGTGCAAGGGGATTTATAGCCATTTTTATGCATCAAAGCTTCTGATATGAATTTAAAAAAGGGAAGCAGGACAAAATACTGACACCTAAAATGCTGACCACTCTAATCCCGGTAACAAATATATCAACAGGGCAATACATCTACAGAACAAGGCCAATTGAGAGGTCAAAACACCTGCAGCCCATAATATCAAAGTGTCTTCATTGTAGTGCTGTATCAGTATTTGGCATTGTGTCAAGGCTTAAGTAATCAGGAATTATGTGCAACAGTTATTAAACTAATATTTACACTGCATTCTATTCCTTTAATAATAACAACAAATAGTAGTAGCCTTACTATTATCATTATTATTAATAATAGTAATTATTAATTACTATTATTATAGTAGTATTATTCATAGTATTAATAGTAGTATTACTAGTAATTATTAATTTTTATTAACCAAAGAAAAAAAGAACAACAATGCAGGGATTCCATTGTAAATGAGAGTCAGCAGTTTGAAATCTCACTCCAACATATCCAGTCAGCCATTTTTTTTTTTTTTAAATAAACCTGAAAATATAAAAGTGTTTTGAGTTTCATCTGGCCCTAAAGCACTGCTGTCCTGTAAAATGAACACAAAACAAAGACTACAACCATCCAAACAGGCAAAACAAACTATAATCCATTTATGTAAGATAAAGGAGGCTCCTCAGGAAGTGATACTGTAGTATCTCTGTACTAATTCTGTATTTCTAATAATTCCATTCTGAGACCAGGAAAAACTAACTTCTGTTCACTACATTTCAAAACAAAGTGACATCCATGCAAATTCACACAAAGAGAGTGAGAGGGTGTGAGAAGAAAAGCATAGAACATAATACAGATAAAACTGCCAATTTTATACAAACAAAAACAATAATCACTTGTTTATCTTCAAGCATGGCATCTGTATCTTCAACCAGAACTTTAAATTGAACCCACTCATCATCCAGAAGCGGGAGTGTTTCAGCAGTCTGAAATAAACATGTAATATATTTAAAAACATGCTTTTCAAATGCTTAAATGCGTACAACAAATTAAATTTGAAGTAATAAAGACTTTTATCAACACACCAGTGCACGAAATCAGTAGGCAAGTTAATGTTCATTTGAAAATGCACGACTGTAAACAAGTGAAGTATAATTTATCGGGTTTTTTAATCAAGTATTAAAGCTTTTCAAACGTGCTTAAGTTACATAAAGAAAAAAGTTTTAAAAAGTTTAAAAAGGAAGCCTTCTCTGGTTTAAAATGACTGGTCTTTTTAAACCAGAGAAAGGATGGACAACGGTAAGTGGTTGTCGAATCTGCAGTCATTTAATAATTTATTTATTTTTTTAAATTGATTTCCACATAAAATGAAAAACAGAATTACAGTTCTGGAGAGTGAGAAAAATTTATAAAATTTCTCGGTAACAAAATGGGAAACAATTGACAAACAGTGCAATTCATTTGGTGTCTGCCCACAGAGGTTCGGCAGAAGCATCCTCCAAAGTTAAGGTAGCCAAATTAAATGTCGATTTCCTTTATGGACATCACTTCTAGCACAGTTCAAACACTTCATTTGCCATCTTAACCCTTTAAGCGGCCGATGGTTCTGTTCTTGGGAGTAACTCGATGCAACTCGATGGCTTATAAGCAGCCGCCTACCCTTAATTCAGGGACACTAGTTCCAGAGAGGGGAGAGATCCACTGCCGTGAGATGAACACAACGTTTATGCCTCACCGGGATTCGAACCCAGACCCATCCCGGCCGATTAGTCAGAAGCCAGCACTTAGACCACTGTGCCACCGGGGCGGTATATTCACTCTTCCACGACTGAAGTCATAATGACGTAGCGCTAGTCTTTTTGACACGGACATCATGCCACTGGACAGAAACAAGTGGTTCAAACATCTTCTCACTCCTTTCTTAGGTACATCACCATAGCCTTTTTAGCAGGTAGTCAATCGGAATGGGTTATAGTGTCATCCCCATAAATGACCACTTTGAATAACAAAGCTAAGGAGGAAAGCAATGCTTCCTGATGCGCAGGTTGATTCGTTCAATCAGCGTTCGGCCCACTTCTTAGAGAGTGAATATATTTCGTACTGACTTTAGCCCATTTTGCTAACCCCGAGTTAATTCGTTCCAGCCAGTTAAAGGGTTAACATTGGAGAAAACTTCTGCCAAACCTCTATGGACCAACACCAAATAAATCACCTCATTTGTCAAACATATTTCTCTAAGAAATTCACAAAGTAACCACAAGTGTATGCATATTCATTATCTAGTGTTACTCTCATGACATTGCTGCTCTGTATTTGCTATGAGAGCTGTCAGCTGAGAATACCCCAACACCACATTAAGAGCAATAGCAATCCTACTTGCATGTAATTATTGTTACAGCACACCTTAGTACTCCCACACAAGGTTGAAAGTTGATGTCACATCAATCAGATGTGAAAACGAGAAGATGCCAGCATCCAACTATGAAATATTTCCCAGCTTTGAAGCCAACAAGCACCTTTGGACACTGATTGCATGTAAAATCATTTTGATTCACAGAGAATGATAGGAACATAATATCAGTAAATGCTACATAAATCTTATGTATTTTAAAAACAGCAATTGTGACAGTGAAAAAAATCTCCCTTGAACATCAAGAGCTTGTAGTATGTGAATCATTTGCATTCATACAGTAAGACCTACTAACTGAAAAGGACACGTCTTGAGAAGGGTCAAAACATGCATGAGATGGACAGTTTGTTGTTTTTAGACAGAATTGTAGCTATAGACAAAACCTGGATGTGAGATTTTGAACCAGAATTGAAATCTCAGTCTGCTCAGTGGAAACATCCAGAATTACTTCACCAGAAAAAATTCGACCACCAATAATCGAAGGTTAAGCTGATGATGATTATGGCCTATGACAAGGTTGAAGTGATAGCAACAGACAGCGGAATATACTATAGGAGGTTTCTGCAAAATGTTTTACGCCCAAAGATTCACCAAAGAAGGCCAGGCATGCTCAAAGCTGGTGTCACCATTTTACACAACAACGCTAGGCTGCATGTTGCCCATACAAGTAAGAAACATTCTGGAAAAGTATGGATGGGAATTGCTTCCTCACATGCCATACAGTCCTGACATGTGCCCACCATGGCATGTGAGGAAGCACAAAAACACTAGACTGCATGTTGCCCATGCAGTATGGCATGTGAATTTTACACAACAATGCTAGACTGCATGTTGCCCACACAGTAAGAAACATTCTGGAAAAGTATGGATGATTGCTTCTCCTCACATGTCATACAATCCTGACATGTGTCACGCAGAATATGACTTGTTCCCAAAACAGAAGAAGTCACTCCACGGGAAACGATTCAGAATGATTCAGGATGTTTCTAATGGGGTGACCCGAGTAATCCGGACCTCAACAATGGAGGTGTCCTGACTGGAATACAAGACTTGCCCAAACGTTGGGCCGCTGTCATAAAGAAACATGGAGATTACTTTGAAGACAAGTAAAGGTATGTTGTGAAATAAATTCATTTTTTGAGAGATAACCTATAATGTGCAAAACCTTTGAAATGACCCATGTAGTAATAATATTATATATTTAACAATATTATTCAAAGAGATGTTACACAATCAAAGAAAAAAAGCATCACATCTTTGATTTGAAATAAAAATAATATATACTTCATTACTGTTGTGCTTTACTCATGGAACATGACCATAATACGCATACTTAAGTGTCAACACAAATACTGGAAACTTATGATGGGCTTACACAATGAAGGCCTCTCTGTAGCCACAAACACAAGATATAGATCTCTTTGAAATAGAACACTAGAAGGTTGTTGCACAATGCTGACAATAATAATATTTTAATAAATGCTTGCTCTTATGAAAGGTACTGAACAAATCATCTAGCACAAACTCTTCAAAATTTGGGAATTTGACTATGAAGAACTAATTAGAAGTAAAGTTTCACTCATTAAGAGATATTACAAGAGAATAATAGTAAAAACAATTTGTATAATTACATGATCAGAGATAGGAATAGCATTTTTCTCCAAAGTACGAAATTTTTCATTCAGAGAGCTGAATGATGCTTCAAAATGCTTCATTTTATCTCGAACAACTTTCAAATAGTTCAGACTTCCTCTAAGTTCATCTAAGTTGGTTGGAACTTGTTTAAGTCTGAAAAGAGTGAGATAGTACACATGAATAAATATGTACATAAAACTATCACAGAATATGTAAAGATCAGTAAGCATCAACTAAAAAGATGACACTGAGTTCAGTTCTTCAGCACAGTGAGCACATCTACAAACAAAAATTTTAGACCTAGATACCAAAAAGCATTTCAATGTTATTTTTTTTTAAGGAAGTGATCCAAAAAATCATTTTCAATAATTTGCAAGGTAATATCACTGAACCTGAATTCCAAAATCTCTGTATGTATCTACACATTTTGTTGACTAAACTCAGAGGGAAAAACATGACACCAGCAAGTTTGATATCCTGTTCTTCTCTCTGAGTTTACAAGTCATGATGGTCTTGTATAACTTTTTTTGTCTTTAACACATCAAACAGGCCTTATCAAAACTTAAATTAAGCTTAAAAAAGACAACAGTTTTGAAGGAGGAAGATTATTTTACTTCATCACATGAACTTTTTGATACTATAAAAACAATTCTTCATATAGAAAATAAAAGTAACTTTTAGCAAGAAAACCATTTGCCATTATCTACTCGTTTCCCTATTATACATATATACAATGGCCGTTTCATAGAACTAAGAGTAAAATCACATAAAATGAAGAAATATAGGTACAGCAAAATATATGTTCTTCTTTTTCAAAGTATCTTCCCTCGGATGATATGCAACGGTCCCATCATTCAGTCCATTTTTCAAAGCATGTGGCAAAGGCATTTTGCGGAAGCTGCTTTAGTGACCCCTGTACAGCTTGAATAATGTCAGCATCTGTGTTGAATGTTGCGCCACGGAACTTCTCCTTCATAGTAGGAAACAACCAGAAATCGCACAGGGAAAGGACAAGACTGTAGGCAGGCTGTGACATGATTTCAATACGGCATTCCGTAAGAAATTGTTAAACACAAGCAATCACATGTGGCCAGGCGTTATCATGGTGTAGGGTCCACTTGCCCACCAGTTCTGGTCACTTAATCAATGTGTCGTCGTAGATGCTTCAAGACTGAAATGTAATGCTCAGCACTGAGAATAATTTATGGAAAAACAGCATGCTGGTAGACTACACCTTTATGATCAAAGAAAATTATCATCATCACCTTCCCAACTGATTTGGTTTGGCGGACTTTTTTCGGAAGAGGCAAGCCTGTATGTTTCCAGACACTAAGTGTTCACTTCATGACAGAGTTGAAATAGTGGACCCATGTTTCATCGGCAGTTATTACTGTGTTTAGAAAATTTGGATCCTTTGCAATCATTTGTCTCCACTCATGACACACCTGAATTCTGTCTAACAATTGTTCTCTCATCAGGCAATGAGGTGCCCATCTGGAACACACATGATGCAGCAGTAATTTATAGCATAGAATGTGGAATGCCGATGTTTTTGAAATATTAGTTGATGCTGTTATGTTTTCACATGTCATTCATCGATCTTTTTGCAGGATTGTCCAAACAGTGTTAACAATACGCTCTGTAACAACACTTTCAGGTCTACCAGGCCTAGGAGCGAGTTCTGCAGACAAATGCCTTTTTTGAAATCATGGTACCATCTAAAAATTGCTGATTCATCCAAACATTTATCTTTGTAACCTGTTTCTGGAGCAGTTTTACCCCAATGATAGCAAAATTTATCGCACAACGCATTTCACTTCTGAACTCTGAATCACTGACCTCCATAGCTGTATGGCGAAAATGCAGATGTACCTTAAACAACTGCACAATAACAAAACCAAAATCATCTGCCATGGATAATAGCTGCTGCCATAGAAACTTCCTTAATTCAGTTAGTTGTTGGCATGGCTATTTTTCCCCTTCACACTGATGCCAACTAAAAAAAAATTACTCTCAGTTTTTATGGAACAGCCTTTGTGCATATCATCATCATCATCATCATTGTCAACCCATTATTAATCCACTGCTGGATGAAGGTCTCTCCAAGTTTCTTCCACAACAGTCTCTCTTGTGCCAGTCTCCTCCACGTTACTCCTGCATACATTCAAAATTCATCCACCTATCTCCCATGTGGTCTTCTTCTGGGTATTTTCCTGTCCCTTGGAATATAGTCTGAAATTTCGGCTGTCCACCGACGGTCTGTTCTTCTGGCAATATGTCCAGCCCATTGCCATTTCAAGGATTTTGTCTTCCACTTGTGTCATTTTTCTGATCCACGAGTTCCTCTTCTTATCTCTCCTGGTTACACCAAGCATGCACCTCTTTATGCTTCTTTGAGTTGTCTGCAGTCTTTGTATGTCTCTTTTAGTTAAGGTCCACGTCTCTACAACATACGTAAGCACTGGAAGGATGCATTGATCAAACACTTTTCTTCTAAGACATAATGGCATATTGCTCTTGAAAATTATACTGTTTCTTCCAAAAGCTCTCCATGCAAGTTTTATATGCAGATTAATTTTTTCATCAATGTGACCCTCACTTGATATTTGCTGTCCAAGATAAATGTATGTATCTGTTATCTCCAGCTTTTCTGCATCAATCGATAAATCTTCATTTCGTGTAAAAGCATTGAACATCACTTTTGTCTTCTGAAAGTTCATTTTTAATCCCACTTCTTTACTCTTGTCAGCAAGTTCCTGAATCCATACTCTGCAGCTCTGATGAGGCAGTTGCAAAGATGACTACATCATCAGCAAAACGAAGGTGAGTTAGATAATCTCCATTAATCTTAATCCCTTTGTTTTTCCAGTTCAATGATTGAAAGACATTTTCCAATGTGGCATTAAGGAGTTTGGGAGATATAGTGTCACCTTGTCTCACTCCCTTTCTAATTTTTATGGGTGCTGTATTCTCAAATAGCCGAATCTTTGCACTTGCATTTTCATATATGTTATTAATAATATTAATGTATGCATCTTTAACACCACAGGATTTCAAAGACATTGTAATTGCTGATGCTTTCACCGAATCAAAGGCCTTTTCATAATCGGTAAAAGCCATGCACAATGAAAGTTTATATTCCCTCACTCTTTCAATTAGTTCTCTCAGTATGTGGATATGATCCATAGTGCTGTAACTACTCCTGAATCCAGCTTGTTTTCTCGGTTGAGCCATGTTGAGTGTTACCTTCAAGCGCTGTAAAAGAACTTTAGTAAAGATTTTATAAACCACTGATAGGTTTGTAGTTCCTGAGATCCTCAATGTCACCTTTTTTATGTAGCAGGATCATTGTAGCATTATTCCAATCCTCGGAAATCTTCCTTGGGAGAGTATGGCTTCAATTTCTCCACTTGCTTCTTGTAGGATGTCTACGGTAATTCCATCTTCTCCTGGAGCTTTTCCCTGTTTCATGTTCTTGATTGCATGGGCAACTTCTGCTGGGAGGACTGGAAGAACTCTGGTACTGGTACCTTTCGTAATGTCTGGAGTACATGTATCATCTCTTTCATATAGTTTTGAGTAGAAATTGTTCACTCTTGTCAAAATTTCACTTCTATTTCTTGTTACAGAATCATCTTCTTTTCTCAGTGCCATAATCAGTTTTCTTCCCTTACTGAGATGTCCCTTTGCACTCTTCAGGCTTTGGTTGTTTTCAATTGCTTTCCTTACTAGTTCACAGTTTTATTTCCTTATGTCTTCAGTGATACTTTTTCGTACTGTCTTGCATAGCTCTATATATTCCACATTGGAAGTCACATCTCCTTTAGTTGTCCTCATCTCTCTTCTTTTTGCATCAGAATTTTGGTTTTTCTTGATAATTTGTTCATATGCAACTTGTTTTTAGTAGCAGCTAATTTTGTTGCTGTTTCAATAAGAGCTTTGGTTAGTTTTCTGTTAACTTCAGAGATGTGCACTTCTTCTGACGTTAGACCTTCTACAGCAGAGAAAATGTTCCTCAGTTTCAGTTTGAAGGTAATATGATTGTAAATGAATTTATGGCACCTCTATTCATAGTGTACTGTGGAATTAACTTTTTTATGGGCCTTATAGAGGTTATCATTCAAAGAAGTTGGTGGTCTGATGGAAGATGGAGTAGAAGGAAACTTGGTTAATCTCCTAAATAAGGGATATAATCACAACCTTTCCTCCACAGCACTTGTTCAAACTGAATGATTATTCCTTTAGAAAGCATCTGCAGTAAGGTAGAAAGAGAAGATGAAACTACAGCAGCAACTTTAAGGAAAGAATTCTCAGACTGCCTCTCAAAATTTGTAAAAAAGCCAGTAAAAGTTACTTATAATTTTGATAGAAATGCCATTACTGACCTTAAAAAATTCAAAACCAATGATAAAGTTGTAGCACTGCAAGCATATAAAAGCAAAGCTTTGGTATTGTTAGAAAAAGATAAGTATTACAATAAAATAGAAGCTGAATTCAGCAAGCCTCATTATGAAGAACTCACTGGCAACCCTATTGATCAAACTATCAAAAATCTTAAAAAATTAATAAGCTCCTTAAAAAGTAAAAATCAGCTAAATGAGCTATCTTCAAAAGCTTCTCCAAAATCCAGTTAAGAGTTCCACAGATCTATGGTACAATAAAAATTCACAAAGAAGGCCATCCAATAAGACCTATAATAAACACAAGAAATTCCCCACTCTCTAACATTAATTATTATCTGCTTATTTACCTCAGAGATATTTTCCCTTCTCCTCCCTACCTTCTAAGAAATTCCATACAGCTGAAAAGAAAACTAGACAGCTTGCCAGAATTAATTCATCCAGTAATGACAAGCCTGGATATAGTATCTATGTATACTAACATTAACCTGGACCTCCTGCTGGAATTCATTGCAGATGATCTGGCGGAAAAAATAGTATTCCATAACCACAATAGAGAAATGCTGCTTGGCATATATGAACTGCTCCTGTTTTCTTTCAAGAATAATTTCTTCCAATTTGGAAAGAAATATTACAGGCAAACTTCAGGACTTGCAATGGGTTCTCCACTAGCACCTCGTTAGCAAATTACTATGTAAGTAAACTAGAGGAAAAACTCCTAGTACAACCCTCAATATTTGCTTTCTATGTGAGATACATGGATGATGTCCTGTTTATTGTAGATAATGTGGGCCAATCTCTACCCACTCAGTCTGGCAGAATTCCACTCTCTAGAAAATTCTTTGCAATACACCCTGGAACTGGAAAAAGACAATGGCATCAATCTCCTTGATTTAACCTTGACCTCAAGAGAGGGGGAAATTTTCACTCAGCCTTTTAGAAAATCCACTAACACAGGGAAGATGTTAGACTTCTGCTCATTCCCTCCTGACTATTTTAAGTCGAATACGGCGAGACAATTTTTGGAAAAAATTGAAGTTTTTTTCTCTTGAGATGCTCAAAAAGATCTTCACAGAGAAGAATTAAAAGAAATATTGGCAGAAAATAATTACCCCTCCCCATATATTGAGAATTTATTTAGGTAAGTGCCAAAAAGGAAGCAAGAAGTAAACAACTTCAAATTCACCAGCAAAATTACGTACCACAAAGGACTTTTCGAAAAACTGAAGAGGATCGGAGCAAAATATAGTATCAGGCTTGCTGCAGATCTAAATAACAAATTAAAGAAATTCCTGCCAGCTTTAAAGCAGAAAGAAGTGGACATACAACAGAGCCATAGCGATGGAAGGGGCAGCGGGGGCAGCCGCCACGGGCGCCGAGCCGGCGGGGGCGGCGCCATCGAGACATACATTTTTTATAAATGTAAAAAAATGTGAAATTAATTTATATGTGTAATTAAAAAAATTTATAAAACTTAAACTTCATTATGCTTTAAGGATAAAATGGTGACCAGATTAACGCACCTGGCAATTCTGTCAATAGAAAAAGATATTGCTAAAATATTAATATGATCAAATAATAAATGATTTTGCTGCTATTAAAGCTCGAAAGGTGCATTTGTAAATACAAAATCTTTCTGTTAAGGCTTAAGCATAATTTTAAACAAATGCTACTTGTACATATTTGTTCACTTGTTCATAAGCACTTGAGGTAGCAATTAATTATAAATGAAAATTATTCTTCATTCAAACTATGTACAATGTTGTTTTTTTTCTTCTACAATCCCTATTGAAGCTCATATAATCACCACAGGCTATTGAATAGGATTACCTACATAAGTTTTTTTTTTTTTATATATTATATTATGAGTAATATTTTATATAAAAAATTAACATTTTGTTACTATTTCATACAACTAGCAAACTAGCAAATTACATACGGGACAATAATTGCAAATAACAATAAAAATCGCAATATTTTTATTATATAGGTATTGTACTATATCTGCAAACAGGTATATAATAAAATCTGACACCGTCACCTGTTCCAGTTGGACTGGATCAGGGGGCGCCAATTTTACTGCTTGCCCCGGGCGCCGATACCTCTAGCTACCGCCCTGCATCCAATAGCAAGAAGGAGTAACATATTGCATCAACTGTAACTACGGACTCAGCTATATAGGAGAAACAGGGAGGAATATTAAAGTCCGAATGAAAGAACATCAAGCAGCTATTAGGAAAATTACACTGCTGGCCACTCAAAATGCAACACCAAGAAGGAAGCATCCGATTGGCCTGAAATTCACAGCATTTGTCGTCCGCGAGAGGACACGCAAACGATTAGCATTGCAGGGCATATGCAAATCATGTGCGCCTGGCACACCACCGAGAAGCACTATAAGAAGGGTGCACAGAAGGTGGGGTGTAAAGTAGTGGAAGTGTGTTGTGCTGCCGGACCTGTGGATGGGAAGCTTCCTGATGCCTCGTCACCGAATACGGCAGTCATTCCAGCACGTTTCGGAGTTCGACAGAGGACGAATAGTGGCTTATCACGACAGCGGTTTATCACACCAAGACATCGCCGCCCGTGTGGGACGACATCCAGCCACAGTGAGGCGAGTATGGATTCGGTAGGTGCAAGAGGAACGGATGGACCGACGTGAGTGGACCGACGTGAGTGGACCGACGTGAGTGGACCAACGTGAGTGGACCGACGTGAGCAATTGCCGCAGCCGCAGCACACCACTAAACGACAGGACTGGCATATTGTGCGGCGGGCATTAATGGCTCGCACTGCCACATCACGAACGTTAGCGCAGGAATTAGGATGTGTTGCGCAACAACCTGTGTCAGCACGTACCGTTCAACGTCATCTGCAGGAGCGGGGACTTGTCGCACGGTGACCATTGCTCCGATTAACATTGATGTTACACCACCACAACACCACGATGGTCGGATCCGCGTGTGGCGGCACCGCTCTGAAAGACTGTATGACACCTGCATTATGCATCGCCATACCGGTCCGTCGCCTGGCGTTATGGTTTGGGGCGCAATTGGATATGACACCTGCACCAGTCTGGTACGCATCACCGATACACTCAACAGCCACCATTACATCTCTGACGTTTTGGAGCCTGTAGTCCTCCCTTACCTGCAGGACCTGCCAGCGGCCACATTTCGACAGGAAAATGCGCGCCCGCACGTGGCACGTGTCGTGCAACATTTCTTCACGGCCCACCAGATGTCACTACTGCCATGGCCCGCCTGTTCTCCCGATCTGTCACCCATCGAACAAGTGTGGTCGCTCATCGGCAACCAAGTGGCCCAGCAAGCACCACCCACGTCTACGCCTGATGAACTGTGGCAATGTGTGGAAGCAGCCTGGACCGATATACCCCAAGCCCACATCCAAAGCCTCTTTCGTTCAATGCCGCGGCATGTAGCGGCCATTATTGCTAGCCATGCGGTCCACACAAACTATTGATGTGTGCGTGTTCCGCAAGTCGCCTGGGCCTGTAAGCTCAATCATTTCATCTTTGTATTTGTTGTTATGTGTCCAGTACATCTGGCTTTGCTGTCTCGTGACCTTTTTGGTGTTGCATTTTGGGTGTCCAGCAGTGTAGTAACAAAACAGGGCTAGACAGACATATACAAGCAAGTGGACACTCCATAAAATGGGACGTAGTAAGAATAATCGCACACCAGTCAAACTTAGTAAAGAGGAAACTAGAATAAGGGATCGAAATAGCAAGAAGAAGAAGTACAACAAATTAACGATAATTACAGTTGGGCACTTCTGACTAAGTGGCAGCAACTACTCCAATGACGTAGTCCTGATGATGAACTAGGCTTTAGTTCGAAAATTTGGCCACCAACTTATTTGAATAATAACCTCTATAAGACCCGTAAAAAAGTTAATTCCATGGTAATATGATGTTTTTTAAGGTTGGTCATGTCAATACACTTTGTTTGTTTCATGAGCTTGCCACACTCGAGTTTAGCATTGATGCGCATCTTACATCTTACCCTTCTATGGTCACTACCTGTGTTGAACTTGTTCAGCACACTGCAGTCTTCCATGACAAATTTCTTGTTACACATAATAAAATCAATTTGACTTGTCAATTCATTGGGATGCCTCTATGTCGGTTACATGTCAAATTAACCTGGAAAGAATAACCTGTGTCAAAATACTCCAGTCAAAATAACCCGGTGTCAAAATAACCCACCGTCAATAACCCATTAACAAAATAACCCAACGTCAAAATAACCCATAGTTAAAATCTGGAAAAACTCTGGTTGTTTTTTTTCTCCTAATAGCAACAAAAAGCAAAATGAATTTGTTTTCCACTTGAGACATTCGTTTTCCACTTTAGGATTCGACTAACTTCCAAATCCTCAGGAAAAAATGTCTTATCAACCCAAAAAGAGAATACCGGTTAAAATAGTTACTTAAGGAACATGGCAAAGTGAGTGAAGAAACCATTTCTTTGCATTAAATAAGGTCCCAATTTTTTAAGTTCTCAAAATTTAGCGATTAAAATATGACGAAAAGAAAGGAAAAGAATTTGAAAATATATAATTTTAACTTTTCTATTAAGCGATTAATTACAAATAATAACGGGGCATTTAATAGAATTAATTTCCAGCTTTTTAATTAAACGAGTTCCTTGAATGTTGCTGAAGTTTTGATTTGTTCGGCATAAAGGGATTTTTTTATGAGGTGCTACTAACATAATATTATGGTGTTTTTTTCTTTCTCTCGAATTTATTTGAAGAAGACAATGCTACAGTTGCATAAAGGGATTTTTTTATGAGGTGCTACTAACATAATATTATGGTGTTTTTTTCTTTCTCTCGAATTTATTTAAAGAAGACAATGCTACAGTTGCATATAATTAAATTTAAAAGCTATAATGGCTATCCTTGCAATTTCCCTTAATGCCAGTTAATATCCTGTTTAGATTAAATAACGGGGCATTTAATAGAATTAATTTCCAGCTTTTTAATTAAACGAGTTCCTTGAATGTTGCTGAAGTTTTGATTTGTTCGGCATAAAGGGATTTTTTATGAGGTGCTACTAACATAATATTATGGTGTTTTTTCTTTCTCTCGAATTTATTTAAAGAAGACAATGCTACAGTTGCATAAAGGGATTTTTTTATGAGGTGCTACTAACATAATATTATGGTGTTTTTTTCTTTCTCTCGAATTTATTTAAAGAAGACAATGCTACAGTTGCATATAATTAAATTTAAAAGCTATAATGGCTATCCTTGCAATTTCCCTTAATGCCAGTTAATATCCTGTTTAGATTAAATAGATTTGATAAAAAAATTAAACTTGTTTTCTTTAAAATCTTGGTTTACAATAAATAAAATATTCACATGAATGTCAGTTTTTCCTGCGTGTATTGTTGACGCTGTTTTTTTTTTTTTTTTTTTTTTTTTTTTTGCATTCCATTTTGGCTGTGAGATTTTAAATTCAAAGCGCATTTGAATTTAAAATTGTTCACAACACTTCTCCCGCAAGTGCGTCAGTTGTATCGACCAAGTATTGATGGTCTACCCGTCCTTTACAGTGACGTCACTATGTAAGGGACCAATACTTCCGCTGTGAGGTAGGTGGGATGAGCAAACATTTCTGTCTATTAACCTTGCTTGTGATTGTCTGAATGTCCGGGCGCATAGGGCATTGTAGTCGCAAAAGGGTTAACAAAAAAGAGTTGGATTCATCGCTGTCGCACCTTTTCCAAAACTTTGTAATCATATCGAATTCTGAAATAATGGTGAGGAGAGTATGAGCTTCACAAAAATTAATAATTGGTATCTAAAATATATATATTTGTTGTAATAATGGCGAGGAGAGCATGAGCTTCACAAAAATTAATAATTGGTATCTAAAATATATATGTTTGTATCAATCTTTTTTTTTTTTTGTCCTAATTAGCGCATCTAGGATATGGCAATTAACGCCACATTTACCCAAAGAACAGCTATATTGTTAGGTGTACAAATACATTTTAAAGCGTTTTAAGCGAAGGCAAACTTGTAATATGCGAGAAAACAACAATACCTTTACGAATCAAAATATGTGCCGTCATTATCTATCACCTTCTGCCATCAATCAGACAGCTGACGGATTCCAGCCATGAAGAATACTTTGTCGTGTGACGTAATGAAGTCTTCAACACATTTTTGCACTTCGTTACGTGCCCGGAACCGTACAGCAGACAAACCTTGTTGCATCGATCCGAACAAATAATAGTCTGAAGGAGCAATAATGGGACTACACGCCGGGTGCTCCAAAACTTCCCAGCCAAGCGTCAATAACATTTCCTTGACTGATTTCGAGACATGAGGCCAAGCGTTGTCATGCAGTAATTTCATGGGACATAATTCTTTGCCTGTGAATGGACATTTCCGACAGATTCCCTGTTTCATTCACATCAACTATTGCTTATAGCGATCAGCAGTAACAGTTTGACATTGTTCCAATAGTTCATAATAGAGCACACCCTTAATATCCCACCAGATGCACAGCAGAACTTTCTTGGGGTGAATATTGGGTTTTGGTATCAAAGTTGTTGTTTCACTGGGTTCCATCCACCCAGTGTTTGTTTTTTTTTTTTTTTTTTTTTTTTTTGGGATTGTCGTACCATATCCACTTCTCATCACCTGCAACGATTTTTCACAGAAAATACTTTCTGTGTTGTTTATTCAACAGATTCAAACACTTCATGACACGCTCATTCTTGTTCCTCTGGCTCAGGTCCCGTGGAACTCATTTTCCTTCCTTTTGAATCTTTCCCATTGCGCGTAAATGATTCGAAATGGTTTGTTGAGTTACCCCCAGTTGTTCAGCTAGTTTGCTTTGCGTTTGAGACAAAATTTCGTTCAGCAATGCTGGCAGTTCCTCATGTGCAATCTTCTCCAGGGCGCTGCTACGTTCTCGATCACTAACATCAAAATCACCTGCTTTAAACCGTCTAAACCAAAACCCACACATGCTTTTCGATACAATATTCTTCCCCAGAACAGAACAGATCATTGCACATGCTTTTGCAGCACTTTTTATTTGATGAAATTCGCAACGAATGCAGTATCGCTTGCCATTTTTCAACTACCAATGTGCAAGTGCGTTTGACTATTGGACAAACGTTTCTCTGTGTTACATTTTATACTCTGGACCAGTTACGGTCACATGACAACAAAAAGAAATGTTGGATATGTAAATTAGCGGTATACGTCACAAAAAAACGCTTTAAAAGTTATTTGTAATACTTCACTTGCGAAAGCAGATTCGTGCATATACTCTTGCTGATAGCAATACATAAAAAATTTTACGATACCATAATTATAAGATCACCCAGCCGGGTCCTCATGCTCAATGAACATCATCGCCATCAACACATGAAATAGGCCCAAGATCATTGAGATATGACGCATGGATGATTGGAAGAAAGTAGCCTGGTCAGACGAAACAAGATTCCTGGTGCATTACATAGACGGCCGAGTGCGGATACGCCGATTACTAACAGAGTCTATGACACCTGGCTGAACTGGAGCGGAAATAGGCCAGCGGCGGCGGTGTCCTATTTCTGCTCCATCACTTGCATCTACGGCTTTGCAGAAACCCATTTTCAACTAGATCTTTGTGGAAGTGAGAAAATGTAGAGTTTTGCTGGTCCCTGATAAAGCTAAGGTTCGGCATTCTCGACACTTTCTACATACAGTTTTCTTTTATTTTATCCTCTTTTTACTCATACCTGTCTGTATATGAGTTTCACTTTGTTGTTCTTGGAATATCGGTTAAAAAATTCTTTTTGCTTATGTCTCATTTTAATAGTATATATATCATCATCATCATTGTCAACCATTATCAATCCACTGCTAGACGAAGATCTCCCCAAGTTTCCTCCACAACGGTCTGTCTTGTGCCAGTCTCCTCCATGTCACCTCTCGCATACTTTCGAATTTCATTCACCCATCTCCCATGTGGTCTTCTTCTGGGTCTTTTTCTGTCCCTTGAAATCCAATCTAAAATTTCGGCGGTCCATCGATGGTCTGTCCTTCTGGCAGTATGCCTAATCCATTGCCATTTCAGGGATTTAACTCTGATCATGATGTCTTCCACTCTTGTCATTTTTCAGATCCACGAGTTCCTCTTCTTATCTCTCCTGGTTACACCAAGCATACACCTCTCCATGCTTCTTTGAGTTGTGTGCAGAGCCTTTGTATGTCTCTTTTAGCTAAGATCCACGTCTCTGCACCATACGTAAGCACTGGAAGGATGCATAGATGAAACACTTTTCTTTTAAGACATAATGGCATATTGCTCTTGAAAATTATGCTGTTTCTTCCAAAAGCTCTCCAGGCAAGTTTTGTACGCCGATTAATTTCTTCATCAATGTGACCCTCACTTGATATCTGCTGTCCAAGATAAACGTACGTGTTTGTTATCTCCAGCTTTTCTCCATCAATTGATAAATCTTCATTTTGTGTAAAAGCATTGAACATCACTTTTGCCTTCTGAAAGTTCATTTTTAATTCCACTTCTTTACTCTTGTCAGCAAGTTCTTGGATCATACTCTGCAGCTCTGATGGGGTAGTTGCAAAAATGACTATGTCATCAGCAAAACGAAGGGGGTTAGATAATCTCCATCAATCTTTATCCCTTTGTTTTCCCAGTTCAGTGATTGTAAGACATTTTCCAATGTGGCATTGAAGAGCTTCAGAGATATGGTGTCACCTTGTCTCACTCCCTTTCCAATTTTTATGTGTGTTGTATTTTCAAACAGCCGAATCTTTGCACTTGCATTTTCATAGATGTTATTAGTAATATTAATGTATGCATCTTCAATACCGCAGGATTTCAGAGCCATTGTAACTGCTGATGGTTTCACCGAATCAAAGGCTTTTTCATAATCGATAAAAGCCATGCACAATGGAAGTTCATATTCCCTCGCTCTTTCAATTAGTTCTCTCAGTATGTGGACATGATCTATTGTACTGGAGCCACTCCTGAATCCAGCTTGTTCTCTCGGTTGAGCCATGTCCAGTGTTACTTTCAAACGGTGTGAAAGAACTTTAGTGAAGATTTTATAAACCACTGATAGGAGGCTGATAGGTCTGTAGTTTCCAAGATCTTCAATGTCACCTTTTTTATGTAGCAGGATCATTGTAGCGGTGTTCCAATCCTCAGGAATCTTCCCTTCATTAAGGCATCGATTGAAAATATGGGCGAGTACTGTTTCGATTTCTCCACTTGCTTCTTGTATGATGTCTACAGTAATTCCATCTTCTCTTGGAGCTTTTCCCCGCTTCATGTTCTTGATTGCATGTGCAACTTCTGCTGGGAGGACTGGAAGAACTCTAGTACCTTCCATGATGGCTGGAGTACATGCATCATCCCTTTCATATAACTTGGAGTAGAAATCTTTCACTCTTGTCAAAATTTCGCCTCTATTTCTTGTTACAGAACCATCTTCTTTTCTCAGTGCCATAATCTATTTTCTTCCCTTACTGAGATGTCCCTTTGCTATCTTTAGGCTTTGTTTGTTTTCAATTGCTTTCCTCACTAGTTCACAGTTGAATTTCCTTACGTCTTCAGTCATACTTTTTCGTACTTTCTTGCATAGCTCTATGTATTCCACTTTGGAAGTCACATCTTCTTTAGTTGTCCTCATATCTCTTCTTTTTTGCATCAACATTTTGGCTTTTCCTGATAATTTGTTCACATGCAACTTGTTTTTAGTAGCAGCTAATTTTGTTGCTGTTTCAATAAGAGCTTTGGTTAGTTTTCTGTTAACTTCAGAAACGTCCACTTCTTCCAATGTTAAGCCTTCTAAAGCAGAAAATCTGTTCTTCAGTTCCAACTTGAAGGTATTGTGGTGTTTTTTAAGGTTGGTTATGTCAATACATTTTGCTTGTCTTATGAGCTTGCAACGTTCGAGTTTAGTATTGAGGTGCATCTTACATCTCACCAATCTATGGTCACTACCTGTGTTGAACTTGTTTAGTACACTGCAGTCTTCTATGACGAATTTTTTGTTACACATAATAAAATCAATTTCACTTGTTGTCCCATTTGGATGTCTCCAAGTCCATTTCCTGTGTGGCTTTTTCTTGAAAAAGGAGTTCAAGATGAAAAACCCTTCTGCCTCTGCAAACTCTACGAGAGTATTTCCACGCTGGTTTCTGTTGCCGTGACCGAATTTACCTACTGAAGTTTCATTCTGTTGCCGTTGCCCTATTTTTGCATTGAAATCTCCCATAATTATCTTCAAGTGCTGCTTACCTTTATTATTTAGATGGCGAATTTCCTCATAAAATTCTTCAATTTCTTCTTCAGGATGACTTGTGGTGGGTGCATAAGTTTGAATTATCTGATCCTGGTATCTTCTGGAGAGTTGGATAACGAGTCGTGCAACTCTGTCAGAGGAACTTTCAACTTCTACAACTTTATCCTTCAGTTTCTTGTTTATTATAAATCCAACACCACTAGTTCTGCCAGTATCTGTCCCACGATAGTGGAAGAGATGTCCACTTTTCAGTTCAATGAGATTTTCTCCTTTTCTCCTTACCTCTCTTAGCCCGACGATGTCCCACTTGATCCTTTGTACACTGCCGGACAATTGCTAAGGACGGATGACAATAGCAACGATAGCAACCATAAAATGGAAGGCAGGAAAATGTGAAAATTAGAATAAGTGCGGGATACAGTAAGACGTGTTGTACGTATGCAAATTTTGGATTGCCAAACTTGTTCGTGACGTCATAGCACTGATAAGAGATATAAAGGATTTGACGCGTATTGACCGTTGTTGTTCAAACGCAAAGTTGAAAGGGAAAGAATCAATTGACAAACTTGCAATTTTCAGTATGTCTTCCCGACATCACCTAGATGATTTTACGCACGGCCGTATTATTGGCAAGATTGAAGAAGGGCGAAAAATAACAGATGTTGCCAGGGAGTTCGACGTCAGCCACAGTGTTGTTTCAAGGCTTTGGAAATCATTTCAAACCAATGGGGAGTGTAGCAAACGTCACGGGGGAGGTCGTGTTCGCAGTACGACACCTGCAGAAGATCGGTACATAATGCTATCAACAAAAAGACACCGGCGCAGCACAGCTAGTGAGGTAGCAAATCAGTTTATGGCTGCTACTGGCAAGCGGATCTCCCGAAAAAATGCCGCCAGACGTTTGCATGAAGGAGGATTATATGCCCGCCGTCCTGTTGTGTGCATCCCATTGTCCAGACGTCACCGTACCGCCCGTTTGCAATGGTGCCATCAACATTGCAATTGGACTGATAACGACTGGTCTGCTGCCCTCTTCTCAGATGAGAGTAGATACAGTCTATCGTTTGAATGTCGACGACAACTGATCTGGCGTGATAGTGGTACTGCATATTGTCCAGCAAACATACAGGAAAGGGACCGATATCCGGCATGTAGTGTCATGGTATGGGATGGCATCATGATCAATGGCCGTACGTCCCTCTATGTGCTTCCAACTGGGACTATGACTGGCCAACGATGCATTAATGATGTTCTGCTACCTCATGTTCGCATGTTCCGTGGTGCTGTCGGTGATAGATTCATTGTCATGGACGACAACGCAACATGTTTTTGAACAGTCGCTGTACAGGAGTGTCTTGAGAGTGAGGATATTCAACGCCTCGTATGGCCAGCTCGTTCTCCAGATCTGAATCCCATTGAAAATGTGTGGGATGCTTTGGGGAGGAGTCTTGCTGGTCGCCAATGCCCTCCAATAAACAAGGACACCCTCATCCGTGCACTGACAGAGGAATGGGATAAATTACCCCAATAGCTGCTTGATAATGTTGTGCAAAGCATGACACGACGTGTGGAATCTTGCATCGCCCTCCATGGTGGCCATATCCCATATTGACATCTTACGCCGGAACGCCTGTGGACGGTAATTCCATTTTTCACGTTTACGTATTCTGCACAAAATGGCCTGTTGGTCCGTTCAACACGTTCCAAAGCCTTCTGGATTTCAGAGCACAATAAATTGTCTTTCTTGTAATGTCCTGGCATTCTGACATTATTTTATTTCACTTGGCATCCAACCACACTTACTTTTTTATGCGCTATATAGCCGTTTATGATCCGTCCTTAGCAATTGTCCAGCAGTGTAGTTCCTCTTCCAATTCAAGAAGCCTTGAATCAGAAGATAGGGAGCGTCCATTATACGTAGCCAAGGTCAGCATCAGATGGCAGCCTAGTCCTGTCCTCCGGGGATTCTTAGCACCCTCTGCTTTCATGTCACACTGGCCGCTGCCTTGGTCAGGTACATTCCAGCTGCCGGAGACTGAGGACCAAGATTTAAGTTGTGGTGTCATTTTGGAGGGGTTTGGCCATAACTCACCACGCTGGCCAAGCGGGTTGGTGAGTGTGGGATAGCATTTCCTCTAATCCCGATGGTATAGTTATACCGCTATTGGCGGTCATATATATATATATTGACAAAATTCACCGGACACCTAGTAGAGAAACACAACATAGCATTTATTGACATACATTAGTACGGTGTCAGTCCACCTTTGCCCTTAATGCATCATGCACTGACCCTTCGAGACATGCTTTCGACAAGGTTTTGGAACACAGCGATAGGTATGCACTTCCAGTCAGTACATAATGTTGCCGCTAACTGCTGTTTAGTAGTAGGTCTTGGTTCCAAACTTCTTATGCTGCGCTCTAATTCATCCCATAGGTACTCTATGGGATTAAGTCAGGAGCTCTGTGCTGGCCAGTCCATAAATGATACAGAATTATTGTCAAACCACGCCATAACAGTCCTTGCTTTATAGCTCGGTGCATTATCTTGCTGGTACCAACAAAGCTCGGTCCCATAGTATTGAGACAGAGTTGGCAGGGCATAATCGTCCAGAATATTGAGGTAAACATGCCGGTTAATAGGTTTGTCCACAATAGCCAATGGGCCGGGACCATACCACGAAAAACACCCCCACACGAGTACACTGCCAGCTCCAAACTTGCCCATAGGAGCAGTACACTGTGGTAAGTAGCATTCTCCGTCTGCCACCATACCCACACACAGCCATCAGACTGATGGATCGTGTATCTGGATTCATCGGTCCATAGAACCCGTTTCCATTGATTTACGGTTCGCGATAAGTGTTCTTTACACCATGCTAAATGACAAGTAACATTCCGAGGGGAGGTGAAATGCTTATGAGCAGCTGCACGACCACAGTAACCCATGGAATGAAGTTCTCTATGAATGGTACATGTACATACCAAGGTTCCAGCATTTTTACTCACCTGTAGACTAAGGTCTTGTGCAGTACTCTGTCGATTAGCTGTTTGATGTCCTCTATCACTGATTTTCTTCAGTCTGCCAGTATGTTTTGCTGCTTCAGGCACACCATGTGTCTTCTACTTATTCAGTACATCCAAAACAGTTGACTTGGGTATGTTTAAACACCTCTCGGTTTCTCTTATGGACAACCCACTAATATAAAACCCAACAATATTTTCTTTCTTGGAGTCAGTTCTCTCCCGCAGCAACATTTTCACTCAACTTCACAGTGTGATATGATTGTGGTCAGCTGCAGGCTTGTTTTTATACCATTTGAAGTTGTACTGCGCTGATCCATTCATTTGCTTTTGAAGGGGTGTCCAGTGACTATTGTCAATATAGTGTGTGTATCATCATCATCATCATCATTGTCAACCATTATCAATCCACTGCTGGACGAAGGTCTCCCCAAGTTTCCTCCACAACGGTCTGTCTTGTGCCAGTCTCCTCCATGTCACTCCCGCATATTTACGAATTTCATCCACCCATCTCCCATGTGGTCTTTTTCTGGGTCTTTTCCTGTCCCTTGGAATCCAATCTAAAATTTCGGCTGTCCATCTATGGTCTGTCCTTCTGGCAGTATGTCCAGCCCATTGCCATTTCAGGGATTTAACTCTGATCATGATGTCTTCCACTCTCGTCATTTTTCGGATCCACGAGTTCCTCTTCTTATCTCTCCTGGTTATACCAAGCATGCACCTCTCCATGCTTCTTTGAGTTGTCTGCAGCCTTTGTATGTCTCTTTTAGTTAAGGTCCACGTCTCTGCACCATACGTAAGCACTGGAAGGATGCATTGATCAAACACTTTTCTTTTAAGACATAATGGCATATTGCTCTTGAAAATTATGCTGTTTCTTCCAAAAGCTCTCCAGGCAAGTTTTGTACGCCTATTAATTTCTTCATCAATGTGACCCTCACTTGATATCTGCTGTCCAAGATAAACATACGTATCTGTTATCTCCAGTTTTTCTCCATCAATCGATAAATCTTCATTTCTTGTAAAAGCATTGAACATCACTTTTGTCTTCTGAAAGTTCATTTTTAATCCCACTTCTTTACTCTTGTCAGCAAGTTCCTGGATCATACTCTGCAGCTCTGATGGGGTAGTTGCAAAAATGACTACGTCATCAGCAAAACGAAGGTGGGTTAGATAATCTCCATTAATCTTTATCCCTTTGTTTTCCCAGTTCAGTGATTGAAAGACATTTTCCAATGTGGCATTAAAGAGCTTCGGAGATATGGTGTCACCTTGTCTCACTCCCTTTCCAATTTTTATGTGTGTTGTATTTTCAAACAGCCGAATCTTTGCACTTGCATTTTCATTTTTTAGTGTGTGTATATATGTACATATGTACTTCACATTTTGCAAAGCAGTGAAAATTGTGAAATATGTATGCACGTGTCTTGGCATCATGGAATCAAAAGGACTAATTCAGATGCAGTTCAAACAGGAGAAGCAGGCTGTAGTTTGAGGTTTTGCATCACTCTGGTCTGCCTTGTCAGTCTTTGCTTCCGAATATAGATTTCCTTATAAGTTGTAAGGATGCTGTCAAGACTGAGTTTAAACTTCAGACTTCTCCCAAAACTTAGGTATTCATTTGAAAACTGTGGTGCAATGTTATCCAATGGTGAAAATAATGATGCTAATCTCTTCATACTCAAATCTATTACTTGGAGAACTTCACCTTCCTCCTTTCTTTTTTTTTTTTTTTTTTTCCTTCTGTTCCTGGGACATAGATTATCAACATTACACTTATCATATGAGTCAATCTACTCCATTACATCATCCTCTTCTACATCATAGACGCTGTTTCCATCCACCATCCATAATCTCCACAATGTTATGCACCATCACCAAGAAACTAGGGAAACCTTTGAAGTAATCAATGATGCCTTTCTAGTCTTTGATGATGTATTCAATGTTGGCATCTTGACTTCCCATGATGTTTGCATACTCTCGATAGCACTCTTGATGTTGTGGCATTTCCACCACTCTTGAATTGTAGGCTAACTCCCTGGGTTATCAAAATCATTAGTGTCTTTAAAGAGCTGGGAACTGGTCCTGTGCAGATAATATAGCTTGAAACTTTATATCATCACTCCTTGGTATAGTGGCTGGATCAGAGAAGCTGTATTTGGGGGCAAAAACAACATATGATTGTTAGGATTGATGTTATCCAAGTGCTTAAGTTGACCAGAAGCATTATTGAGGATTACTAACTCTTTAAAAGCAAGGTTAGATTTCGAATAATATTCCTCAATCTCAACTGCAAATTGATTTGTGAACCAATCCTCAAAGACTTGGCGAGTTACCCAAGCCTTATTATTTATTTTTCCAGTGCAAGGGGTAGCATGTTCTACAGCCTTTAAAAGTGCAGGGGTTTTGAGAGTGGTTGACAAGTAAAGGATTTATCTTGCAGTCACCTGTCAGATTGGCACATAGCAGCAACAGTCTATTTTTAGCTGCTTTAAATTCAGGGGAGCAACTTCTGTACTGATATAAGTTCTGTATTGTATCTTCTTTCAAAATGAGCTAGCTTCATCCACAATGAACATTCACTTCAGGTAATATCCATTTTCTGTAGTGATTGCTGTTAATTCTTCAGGAAACTGGGCAACAGCTTTATGGTCAGCACTTGCAATTTTTCTGGCAATTTTCAGAGGTTGTAAAGGTTTTAGCATCTAATAAACTTACCAAACCATCTTTTACTTGCTAGAAATGGCTTAGGTTCATCAACACTTTTCTCTTTAGAAAGATATTCACAAATCTTGAGAGTATTGAACCTAACTAAGCAGCAGGTTACTTGACTTCTTCATGTCATGTTCAATGTAAAGTGACAGCATTTTTTTCATATTCTCTATCAGTGGGTTTATGATCATCATTGTCATCTTAGCAGACAGTAGTGTAGAATGAACAACAGTGGTAAGAATTTTACCAGCATTCTAACTTATGTTCCATACTGTTGACTCCCCCAGGTTGTGTGCACACTCAAGTGCCAATGACTCTTCACCAGCACCAGTGCATAGTATGGTTTTTTACTTTACTTCTAAGGTTAGAGCCATTCTCTTTCATTTATTTAATGCTCCATTAATAGTAGAAGCACTTGCAGGATAATTAGAATTCATAATAACCAATAAGATGAAAGCAGGTTGCAATAAAGAGAATGATAAGTGATATATCCATAGAACACAATAATGCATCCACACCACATAATACCAACTATGATACTAAATGGTCATATTTCTTGTATACCACAACACCTGCCAGGTGTCTCATTAAGGCCGCATGATGTTTCATTGATGGCATGAAAGCAGCGATTCAGGGAACAACCAGTCACTTTTCACTCCACCTGATAGAATCCCATAACAGCAAAATTTTCTCGCATATAACGAGGATCTGGGGAAATTTTTGTCTTAAATATTTGTGAAATTGCATTTGTGGAATTTGCATAAATCAATGAATTACTGTACACTGTTGAAGCTTAAAAAATGGAAAGTAACCAAAAAAGTAAGTTTTCTCCACATTGTGCTCTAATCAGCATTATTTTGTCTGACATACATCAGAATTTCATGTGAGATGGAAAAAACAAGGAACAAGCAGAAACAGAATGAAACAAATTTCAGATGCACGGTTTCTCTATCTGAGGTGTATTAATTTATATGGTGATTTGCTCTACAAGGTGAAATCGATAAATAAAGAAGGCAATATCTGCAGAAACAGAATGAAACAAATTTCAACACAAGCAGAAACAGAATGAAACAAATTTCAGATGCACGGTTTCTCTATCTGAGGTGTATTAATTTATATGGTGATTTGCTCTACAAGGTGAAATCGATAAATAAAGAAGGCAATATCTTATGGAGATTAGTTACTGGGTGCAATGTAAAGAGGAACAAGTAAAAAAAAAAAAAAAGCAGAGAGACATTAGGTTATATACACAATTAAAATAATTGAAAGGAAAACACAACATGTAAAAAATAATTAACTGTAAAGTTAGCATGGTAAGTAATGGCAACATATATCATTTAATAATAATTTAAACATTCATTTTTTGAAGGATTTTGTATGTGAAGTTCCAACAAAGTAATTACGAAAAAATGTGAAGCTCGACAGTCTTATGTTGATCTTTGCCAAAGGAACTGTAAAAGCATTAGTTTCAGAAATCATGTAAATACTATGAAAAAACACAGGGGAACAATAAAGAAGGGATTTTTTAACAACCTTCTAATCCTCTGAACAGAAAACAAAATGTCACCAAAAATTTGGGTGGAAAGAGCATGTTATCTTAAAAAGTAGCCCTATCTTTAAAAGTTTGTGTTGTGCAGGAAAGTTTGGAATCTTGATTAACATCCCTTGAGCCACAATTAATTCATTGCAAATTTTGATGTTAAGTGAACCTCACATTTCCATGAAGTAACAGAATCTAAGGAGACACAAAGAATAATAGTGAACCTATTATTCCTATGTTTCCTCATATATGCAGGCTATATTTTCTGATGTTTGTCTGTTTCACATTTATATCTATGGATTTTTAAACAAAAGTTATTATTTATGTGCTAATTTTAGAACACCATCCATCTTCATCATGGATTATAGTGATCAGGACCTGATGTAAATTAGAAAAAAAAGCCAAATAAAAGCCCATAAAATATATTGAATTGTGTTTTAAAATAAAACAGAAAGGTATCCAGCAGTTCATTTATAACTAAAATAAAACATCATTAAAGTGGCATATTTACTTTTTCTGGCTTTTATGAATTCAGAATTTTTACATGTGAGTCAAAAAAAAAAAAAAAAAAAAATCAGTAAGATCACCTAATGAAAAATAAACTGTCAATGGCCTACCGTGGCTACACAGGATAATGCAAGAACAGAAACTAAGGGTTTATTCATGTCAAAACTTATAAGTATGGTTGCAGTCAGGCTCGTAGTCACAGTAATGAATAAATAGCAACCATGGAATCTTCAACAATATGAACTACATTCCTTAAAATGTATTTACAACTGTGCCTTCATTTCAGAACTTGAGCTACTAACTTCCACTGAACATTTTGAGAAAGAAATGCAAATTTTTAGCTGCCAAGGCTGCCAAAACATATTATAAGCAAATTATGAAAAGGGGCAAATGACAAAACATGGCATGAAAAAACTATCAGCAACTGGTGCATACATACATACATACCACTAAGCCATTCTCTGATATTCAGAAGTTAGCTCCCCAAAGATATACAAATTACCAGATAATTTTTACTTACTGTTGCCATATCAAACTTCTCCATTTACAGCGATCTTGACATATAACTCGGGCTTCAATCACATCCCTCACATGCCGTACACAAGATCTTCTATACTTCATACTGATAATTGTTTCTCATGCAGACACTCCTGAATCTGATCCTCCCATGACTTCCTTGGCCTTCCTCTGGCTTTAATTTATGCCACTTGGGCTAAAAGATTTTCTTAGTAAGCATCTCATCACTTATTCTTTCAACATGGCCAAACCACCGAAGCATATTAGTCTCCACCTTGCTAACAACATTTTGCTTCACATTACACAACTGCAACACATCTTCATTTTTCACACAATCAGAATGTGTCTTGCCACAAACCCCGTAATTAACGCATTTTTCCAGCACACAAACGACTCCTATGTTTCTTCTGTAGCACCCAGGTTTCACTGGCATACAACAGAGTAGGGACAATTACACTTTCATACACAGTCATGTGGGACTCTCTTGAGAACCCATCATTTTTGTAAAAACCTCCCAAACAAGGGGGGCCGAAAAAAACTTTTTTTTTAAATTTGCATATCGCCTAGTGCGGAAAAGTTATTTGGGTGAACAAGAATAACAAAAGAAAGTTTTTGAAATCGACCAATATCTTATGTCTCCACACGGCACACTAAGTTCACGTTTTTCTGACCGCATTGGACCGTAAGCAAAAACTGATGGAATTTTTTCGTAATTGAAATTGAGTAACCCCTAGTGCGGAAAAGTGTCCTTTAGTGTTCCCAATAACAGTGAAAAAAGTTTTGAAGTTGATCATTATACTATGTCTCTGCACTGCACGCGAAGTTCACCATTTTCTTCCCACATTTGGCCCGTAGGCCTAGGCTAGGTAAAGGCATCCTGGCATGTAGGGCATCGGAAAAATCCGTAAGAAATTGCACTGTTCTTAGTGCACCATGCATGTGCATGTGTAGTACATTCAGTTTGCTGTGTAGCGTGTAGCTCTTCGCTTGCTTCCAATGTCACATATGGAAACAGCCCAGAACTCACCACGAGGAGGTGGCTACAGTTTGAGTTCCGCCCACCCTCCCTCAAGCTCAGAATTTTATTTCTACGTGGTATATCTCATTCAGTAATCCGCTTTACTCGAAAAATGTGGCATTAATTGCTGTGATGCAATTGTTGCTCTTATGAACGAATCTCTACTGGGCATCATTACAGTCGATAGTCTCCAGAAGGTCATTGATAAAAAACAAAATTATCAGTAAAAAAATTAAGCTATCTAAGGATTTAAAGGGAAAAGCCCAGACAGACAGAAAAGTCATTAGCGGACTCTATTTTGATGTAAGGAATGACTCAACTCTGTTCCTAGATAAGAAAGATGATAAATATTATCATTCCGAGAAGAAAGAAGAGCACATTGCTCTCTTGGAGGAGCCTGGATCGAAGTACCTCGGCCATGTGACCCCCACTTCTTGTCATAGCAGAAGCATCGTAAACAGCATCACTAATTTTTTAGAAGTTAATGGCGTTGACTCAAGTTTTCTCATTGCTTTAGGGTATGATGGAACTGTTATAAATACCGGCAGGAAAAACAGTGCTATACGTCAACTGGAACTTCAGTTGCAACGTTCTTTGCAGTGGCTGGTGTGCTTGTTCCATTTCAATGAACTTCATTTCACCATTTGCTTTATGAACTCGATGGTAAATCAACAGGTCCTACAACACATTCAAGAGAAATTGAAGCAGCTCTCGACGGCTGTGAAAACCTCCCAGTAGTTGACTTTGCAGCTATTCATGTAGAATGGACAGAACACATGAAAGAATTGCAGGATACATGTGAACTGAATACCGACCAGCAGTATTTACTGGAAATCTGTTGTGCCGTGTCACAGGGAGACTGTGATGTCAGCCTTTCTAGAAGAAATCCAGGATCACTGTCACATTCACGGTGGCTGACAACAGCTGACAGTCATGAGCCTTTATGTCGCCATTCAAAACCCATCGTAAACTTTGATCTGTGTTGTGAACTACATAATGAAGGTATATGCCCCGGTCTGGTTTTCCATAAAAAAGAAACCTTCATGCACAGAAGGGGCCAAACACTTTTGGAAACTGATCAACTTATCGTGCTTCATGGATTTGAAGTGCAAAGTAATCATTGATGCCGTGATCAAGAGAAACACGTTCTTCAGTCACCCAGAGAATATATTGCTAAGTATGATTGTGGACAAACGCACCCACGTTAGAGCTCTTGAATGGAAAAGAATAAAGAAAGCTGGACAACAACAAATGAATGATGCCATACGAGAATTCGAAGTGCCGCAATTAAATTTGGATGCTAATGAATATTATGAGATGATCAATTGGACTAAAACACGTCTTATCGAACCACCCGTGACAAAACACATCTCAGACGAAGATCTGGATCGACTAATCGCAACTTATGTGGCAGCTGGCGAAGAAATAACCAGGTGTCCCGGCCACACACAAACTGTGGAACGTTGCGTTTAACTGGTGACCAAAGCAGCTGCCTCAGTGCGTGGATTTGAAGCTAGAGATTCGTTCATAAGAGCAACAATTGCATCATAGCAATTAATGCCACATTTTTCGAGTAAAGAGGATTACCGAACAAAATATACCACACAGAAATAAAATTCTGAGCTGGAGGGAGGGTGGGCAGAACTTGAAGTGTAGCCACCTCCTCATGGTGAGTTCTGGGTTGTTTCCATATGTGACATTGGAAGCAAGCGAAGAGCTACAGGCTACACATTACAAAGCAAACTGGATGTACTACATATGCACCATGCATGGTGCACTCAGAACACTGCAATTTCCTAGGGATTTTTCCAATGCCCTACATGCCAGGATGCTTTTACCTAACCTAAGTCTATGGGCCAAATATGGGAAGAAAATGGTGAACTTCACGTGCAGTGGGGAGACATAGCATATTGATCAAATTCAAAACTTTTTCTTCACTGTTATTGGGAATACTAAAGGACACTTTTCCGCACTAGGGATTACTCGATTTCGATTACAAAAAAATTCCATCTGTTTTTGCTTACGGCCCAATGCGGTCGGAAAAACACGAACTTAGTGTGCCGTGCGAAAACTTAAAATACTGGTCGATTTCAAAAAACTTTCTTTTGTTATTCTTGTTGACCCAAATGGCAACGTTTCCGCACTAGACGATATGCAAATTAAAAATAACAGCTTTTTTTCGGCTCACCCTACTCCCAAAGCAGCCATGACTTTCAATGAAGAATTCACTTGCTTACTAAGTTTACCATCTAATTTGTTCTCTCTGTCAAACATGCTTCCTAAATACACACACTCATTCACCTGGTCAATCAGTGTACCATTTAGACATATATTACATTCAGTACTACCAGTTCCTCTCTCAAAAACCATAACTTTGGTTTTTCCCTTATTTACACTCAGTTTGAATTTCGTACAAACTTCGTACATCCGAGACAGCATAATCTGTAACTCACTTTTGCTCTCTGCCAACAGGACAGTGTCATCAGCATACAGCAATCTGCACACACGGATGTCACCATGACATAAACCAGTATTACCTATTTTGGCATCACGCATGCACGCATCCATAAATATATTAAACAGCCATGGTGATATTACACAACCCTGACTGACTCCTGCACCAATAGAAAACCACTTTGATAAAACACCATTCACTCGTACACAAGCTCTACTGCCAGCATACATAGCTTTTACACTATTAAGTAGATTCCCAGTAACATCATTTTCATTCAATACCTTCCACAAAAGTGTCCTATTTACTCGGTCATAAGCTTTCTCTAAATCTATGAAGGCAGCAAAAACCAACAGCCAAATACTTTTCAATCATCATGCGTAATGCAAAAATTTGGTTAGTGCAGTCTTTACCAGGCATAAAACCACCCTGAACATCCCACACTTTCTCTGGTGTGAAACCACGTACTTTTAAACGACCTTACCAAACACTTTCCCTGGAACATTCAGTAGGCTAATACCACGATAGTCTGACCACCCTTTCTCTTATACAAGGGAACGATGATAGCATCCTTCCAATCCCGAGGGACCATTCCTAACTCCCAGCACAACTGGAAAATTTCAGTTAACCAGTCAATTACAGTCACCAGCATATTTCAACATCTCGGCAGTTATGCCATCAACTCTTTGAGCCTTACCATTCTGAAGAGATTTTAGAGCTTTACACACTTCTTCTCTTGAGATCCCTCCTGTGCTTCCATCCTTTCCTGTGACATCATCTGCTTCTGCCTCTGAAGCACCTTTGCTTTCCTAATCTAAAAACTCACAGAAGTATTCACCCCATCTTTCACTTAAGTCATTGGGCTCCCATATTATTTCCCTGATAATATTCTTCACACAACTTACAACTTTGTTTCCCCTATTTTTCCTGATTCTCACGTACTTCCAGAAAGTCTTTCTATCTTTCCAAAAAGCCAATTCATGCCTTTCCACCTTCTCCTTCCTATCTTTTGTCTTACTCTCGCAAACTAGCCTAGTGGCTTCACACTTCTTACAGTGATATTCATCCACAGAAACTTTACCTTGCAACATCCCCAAACAGGCTTCCTTCTTTCTCTTTACTGCCTCTTCAATCTCTTTATTCCACCAAGCATCACCTCTTTTGTTACCCACTATTGTGGTGCCACAGACCTCTTCAGCAGCAGTGACAACACAGTTCTTAAAACATTCCCAATTTTTTTCTACATCCCTCTCACCAGACTTCAGTTCCTTCAGTCTTTCTCTGAGTAAGTCAGAATAATGCTGATGATCTTCAGGGAGGCTTTCAACCTTTATTTTTTTATCCTGGGTCTCTTCCTATTCCTTTTCCTCCAACTAACATTCAGTTTCACTCGTGAAACTACCAAGTAATGATCAGAACCAATATCCACACCTCTCATTACACAAGTGTCAACAATTAAATGTTTCAGACATTGATCGTAGACAACAAAATCTATCACTCTTTTGACCAAGAGTACGATTTTTCCAAGTATATGTATGGATATACTTGTGGTTGAAAAACATATTAGATACACACAAACCATTCTCAATGCAGAGTTCAATTAATCTTTTACCATTATTATTCATACCAGGATCATTAAACTTACCCAGAACATTGTCAGAAATTGCATTCTGCACACCTACTCTAGCATTGAAATCCCCTGCTATTATAACTTTCTCTTCAGCACCAAACTGGCTCAAAACACCTTTTAGCTCATTCCTATCAGAAGGTTCTGAGTCACAAGGAACATACACTACAACAATTACTATTCTCTGAAGTTTCACTTTCAAACGAATCTAAAGAGTTCTCTCACTTATGCAGCTATAGCGAATCAAGTTTTCACTTAAAATCACACCTATACCAGCCTGTCCTCACACATTATCCACTACTCCAGACCACACACTCACCGTGCCATTCAATTCTTTTATCCCAATTTCCTTCTTTTTGGTTTCACTTACACACAGCACATCCAATCTATACTTATTTATCTCTTCAATTACCTCATTCATCTTGCCATTTATACCTCTAGTATTCCATACACCAATTTTCCACTCACTCAGCCGAGATCTCTTTCTCATATGCCATTTAAAAAGTCCAGGTCGAATCTGTGGTGGACCGTCCTTCTCAAGTGTGGTAGGTCCACCATATCCCACACTAGAGTCTGGATATTGATTTCTTTGTGTCTTTTTAATCAGGTAAGTACATCAGTGTAGGGGATTAGCCCATAGCTGACAGCTGACAGTTCCAGTTGGTCATTCAACCTAAGGATTCTGGAACAAAACCCAGTGAGTTGGGGTCTTTTCACCAATGTCACACAGAACTAGCTGGCACCTCTCCAAGATTCACAGAGGCCCTAGTTGCTGTTGTGTGTGCCATTGTTACCATGGAGCGCCCCAAGGAGGCAAACCCATCTCTCACTGGTGCAAAGGCTTTAATTCCAATTTTAATCATATTTTAAGCAGTGATTTTTCTGTTCTCTATTGAGCTGCACCTGGGACAGCAGACCTTCCTGCCCCATCCTAATTACACCTCTGATCACTGTGTTCAGAAAGTTTTCAGACTATTGTGAATATGACTATCATCAGACTATTGTGAATATGGGCAACAAATGTATTGTCATTCCTCCATTACCCTTCTCTCTCTCTCTCTCTCTGTGCGTGTGTGTGTATGAGAGAGAGAGAGACAGAGAGAGAGAGGGAGAGAGATAGAGAGAGAGTTAGAGAGAGTTAGAGAGAGAGAGAGAGAGAGAGAGAGAGAGAGAGAGAGACTGATGAAAGGGCAGCCCTTCTGTTCACACCATGCCACTCACTTCCCAAGTGCTGCGCCTTCCACCAGGAACATTTTTAACCCTAAAGTCAGCAATTTCCCTCCCTTCCAAATTGCTCTTCTGTTCTCTGTCACTCATTCTTACTTTCTGCAAGTCCTTAGTAGCTTTATGCTCTAAAGGTCTGTTGGTTGCAATTCAACTCTTTTTCATCACAACAAATAATCTTTCTGTGGAACATGAAACAGCCCACCAACACATTCAGTGTCATCCATCAAGGCCTTTATGTACAATGGTCCAGTCAGTATTTGTGATGGTTGCCATTTCACAATACATTGCTTTGGGTATTATCTCGCTTATATCTTCTGTTATTGCCAAGAATGTCTGATTGCCTTTCACCTTCTCACAGAAGTTCACACAAAGCACATGGAGGAGCAAAATGGTGAAATGAAAACAATCTAAAATAAAACATAAATGCTAGAATACATACATATCTAATACACAAACATAAGCCAAATGAGGTATTTGTGAATCTTACAATGATGAACAATAAACAAGAAAATCAAGTACATAAAAACACATTTTTTGCTAAGCCATCTTTTTCTAGTATTCTTTTGCTTGCTTGTCATCCTTTTCATCTCTTTCTAATATCATATTAATGGGCAACAATTGCCAGATTAGTATAAACTTCTTATAATTAGTGATCAATCATAAAAAAACATTTCCAATTTTAAAAGATTTTCTGGAAAAACAATAACATTAAAACCTGACATTTCCTTTAAATGGGCTGACAAAATTCACTACATACCCCAAAAATTTAGATTTAAACTTGAATAAACAGTTTTTGTACCTTATTTTTATTCCTACCTTTAATAATATTGCCAGCAAAGTCTTCAAAATCACTTTCAATTTTGCCTGAATAATATATATATTAATATCATGTGTAATAGCTGCTCCTGAAGGAATCTCCTTCATTTAAACAAAATTCTGGTACCTGATGCAGTTGCAAATGGCAGAGATTTCGATTTATGACACAGGAATCACAACTTTTCAGAAAAACCTTGAACAGTATAAGGCAAAACAGTTAATGGGAATAGTGAACAACAGATATCTTGTGCACACAACAGTCTTTATGGACAATCACTATGCTGCCAGGTTAAAAGCTGGTTTGCAATGAATTCATGTTTTTAATATAGCTCCACTACCACTTGAAGAGGAAATATGAAAAAGAAAAAAGCCTGAGTTTTCTTAAAAAAAACTGCTTTAAGATTAAGAAAATGATGACCAAAGCCAATGTTTTTGTTTTGTTTTGTTTTTTCTGTATTACTTATCACCAACACTACGTAAATAACATCATTTAACTGCTTAAAAATTCTAAAATCCGTTTTTTGGCTCACCTTTCTGAGGATGTAGAAATAAATGTGTAGATGGTTTCCAGATCACCTGAAGCCATTTTTACAAGTATTAAATGAAGAGTACTCTCCCAATCTTTGGCATACTCCAATGCAGATTTCTGTAAGTCAGAGCAGTCCACAGTGCAAAAATCAACTGTGGAATATTTTCTAATGTTCTTTATGTTGTTTGTGGCATTGATATAACTGTAAAAAAATAATAACTGGTAAATAAAACAATAACAACAAATAATAATTAAATAATTAAATTTACAATAAATAAAAAAGCAATTCAGGTAGGCAAGATAACAATCAGAATTCACAGAATTAATTTTACATAAATATAATTCAAACTAGATCATTCCTACCACCCTCCCTCAAGAAAAATAATTAATCCACATAAAAGGGCAAGAAAATATAAAAAGATAGAGAATTACTGATACTGGCTTTATGAGGGCAGGTCAAATAAAATCTTTGTATCAATTTTTTCTTACAAAAAAACAGAGGGGCACATTATCAATGTATCCAATACTGAAGGATTGGAAAGCGCTGTATGTGCACAATGAACTTGAAGTGATGATGGTACTTCAATCAATAAAATCTGTTTACTAAAACACTAAATAGATTTTATTAATTAAAGTACTGTCATCACTTCAAATTCATCATGCACAGACAGCGTTTCCCAATCCTTCAGTTAGCATTTGCACGAATAGCAGCATGCAGATGAGAAAGAGTTCCACCATGTGCTGCTGCTCTTTCTAGCTGACTGGGCTGCACATAACTTTTGGGAGGAGAGAGATTTGACTGTTTCCAGCCAATGCTTTGCTGCTTTGTTTCAGGTATAAAATGGGCTGACTAGTTTTCTATGTATGATGTGTTAAGGAAATCATCACCTTTACTTTCATACAGCTCCAAATTGTCTAAATACATCAGTATTTACAGTAATTTGTTATAGCACTTTTGACACCTAACAAGTGGAAACTTTCCAGTAACCTAATGAATCATGCACAATGTTGAAAACTGTGCCATATGAAATTCAAAGTTATTTTGTGATTTTATGGCAGACTTGTCCACTTTTAAGAAATGAAATCCATAAAAAATTTTCAGTGAATGTTTAATAGATACTTTCAATTTACTGATGTTTCTAATGTCTTGATTAAATGCATTGAACATGCTGATCAAAAGATGATTTTTAAGCAAATATGTTTTTATTGATTTCTTATGCTATAGTTAAGGCATCAGACAGTATTTCATGCTAATAGTGATTAAAATGCAATTTATACATAATCAAATCGCATTGTGCTCTATCATTATATATATATATCCATATATATATATATATATATATCCTCCTTTCTCTCTCTCTCTCTCTCTCTCTCTCTCTCTCTCTCTCTCTCTCTCTCTCTCTCTCTCTCTCTCTCTCTCTCTCTCTCTCTCTCTCTCTCTCTCTCTCCCTTCTTCTCTCTCCCTTCTCTCTCTCTCTCTCTCTCTCTCTCTCTCTCTCTCTTAGCAGTTGCCACCAATTCTAAGTCTACATGATTCTTAATGAATCTTTCTTACTAGCCTGTGAGCAGAGAAAATTGTGATGTAGAAGTGAGTGAAATTGGGATCAGGTAGACCAGAACATAGAGGAGCATGAGAAGCAGTGATCCTTTGGATCACTTATTATCCCTTCAAAATATTTAAAGTGATACCTAGATGGCATTCACCTAGCTGGGAGAAAACAAAAATTGAAACAAAAATCTTTAAAATGTGTTGCTCCATAAAATAACTGTAAAACAAGCAGAATTTCAGTAATTTTATGGATAAATCATAAAACTTTAGCAAGTATATCATGGAGAAGCACCCATTGATTTATCTGTACCATAGCTTCAACATGGTGAAAGTTGCCTCAGGTGACAGGGAGAGAATGAATGGCAATGTGAAGATCTTCCTCCAAACTTGTGTGCATATCAATGAGTGGCTGGTAATCACTGCATACTTCTTAATAGCATACATTTTCCACAGTGTGATTCCGCCATTGCCCAATGGATATCAATGGCATTCCATTCCAGCCTTTGAACCACGAAAAATGAACACTTCATGGTTCACTCAATGTAGACTTTCCAAGTGCATGCATCATTTTGAAATCACTGCTCAAACGACCATACAAGACCTAAAACTGTTGCAGCCTTTTGGGAAAATTAGAAAACTACATTTGCCACTAGTATGAGTAGAAAGTTTCCCACACATTTGCATTTTCATAAATAAAAAATGCATGCAAAGACTGTTTTGATCTGCATTCATAAATATAAGAATTAGAAAATATAATATGCATGAAAGTGAATAACAAATCTCATTTTTTGATTTCTTAAATACGCTAATGGAATTTGGAAAAATATGACTTTTATATCATAAAACACATAACAATTTCATGCATTAATACATTCTTCATATTTACACACATGCAGTTAAACAAAACAGCTCATCAATTTATTTTAATTTAAACTTTCACACAGCTAAATATATTAACTTGTTTAACAAATACAATTCCAATTCATACACATAGAAATATAATAACTTTAATGCTTCCTAAACATCTTAATCCTATTTTATTAATTAAAATAACAAGGCTTTTTATAATTTATTTATTCATTAATAAAAATGAAGAAATGCACTATACTATAGTTTAATTACACAAACTAGGCTTTCATTTTATTAATAATGCATCACCAGTACATGTTTTCTTCTTTTGGTTTCTCATGCAGAATTTATACATTTCCATAACTCAGTCATCAGCCTCTGTTACATGAAAACAAATTCCTTTTTCAAATTAACATAATGAACATTTGCAGCACATCACAAACTTTGTCATTTTGAACTTATTTTCTTTTAAACCAGGTTAATTTTATTTTTGAGGTTTTAGTACAAAGATCGTTTTGAGTACCAAGTCCTGTAAGGACTACAAATAATTTCACTTGTACTCAGAGGGAAAATGTGCCTAATGTCCTGAAATCTACAGCTTACAGAAACAAATGGACATTCATTAGGGAAGTCTCCTTTTCTATGTAATAAATAAGAAAACCACAAAGAAACTAGTTAGAAACCTTGAAGATTATAATTTTAAATTTCTTGAGCCCCAAATGCTCTTAAGCGTGTATTAAATCTCATGCGCAATAGTTAGTATTATATCTATCAAAAATTATTTTGTTGTTGTTGTTGTTTCTTCATCCATTTTTATTGAATGATTGACAGGACTTCTTTTCACAATATCTGTCATCTAATAAGCATCACTACTTTTTGGATGTTTTTTTGGTATCTGACTGTGTGTCAAAAAATTAAATTATTAATATATCACTTAGTGTGTCTGATCATTTGCAGACATATTTCTGCATCTATCTATTCAATTGAAAAATCTTTGTAGCCCCACATCCCACCTCCCCTTCTAGTTGTAACAGTGTGAATGAAGATGCTTATACCTTCCCCTTTTCTTGATGCACGGTTTCCATGCTTAGTGGTGAGAACCTAAACTTTTGTACTGGCAAGACAGAGTTAGCCTGGATCTTTTTTTTTTTTTTTTTTTTTTTTTAAATGCATATTACTATGCCAAAATATTCCATGCATTTTGTAGAAGGCACAGTTTTCTTCTAACTCATATAAATAATTTTTCTGCAAGGAGGCATACACAGGCTGCATTTGTCACAGCATCTCTGTCATATATTGATTTGCCACTCTCATAACACACATCTGTTAGCTGTCAATGAATTTCATTCAGTGGAGTGAATCTCTTTCAGTAACAAGAAATTGGGTCATTGCCCTGTGTAAATCTAATAGATAACACTATGATGCCCACCATATTCAATTGGTTTTGCCTGACATTAAGGGGGATCTCAAGAGAAAATCTATCCTATAACTACACTGATGGAAAAAAAATCCCAACACCAAGAAGGGGTTGTGTTAGATAAACGACAGTTGGTAGGCAGCGAGAGTACATCTGTAAGATGACGTCTATGCAAATTTCGCGCTTGGTGCATACGTGTGGCGCTAGTAGCGCCCCTCGGAACATGCAAAGCAGGTTTGCTGTAAATACGCACTGTAACTTTCGTGAGCGTTAGTTATCGTTGAGATTCGACGTAGGGTGTTTATGTTAGTCAAGAATGCCTTTAAGAAGACGAAGAAGCCATTATCAACAGCTCACAGAGTTTGAACGAGGTCGTGTAATAGGGCTACGAGAAGGTGGATTTTCTTTCCACAATATTGCAGAACGACTTGGCAGGAATGTAGCCACTGTGCATGATTTTTAGCAGCGGTGGTCAAGGGAAGGTACTGCCTCAAGAAGACCGGGTTCCGGCCGGCCACGTGGCACTACTGAGAAGATAGACCGCCGTGTATGGCGTATGGCCGTGGCGCATTGTACCACGTCAGCAGCAGCAATTCGAGCTGCAGTTCCCACCACAGTGACACAACGAACTGTTACAAATCGGTTACTTGAAGGACAGCTCCGAGCCGGACACCCTGTAGCGTGCATTCCACTTACTCCAAACCACTGCCATTTGCAACGTCAGTGGTGTCAAGCTAGAGCTCATTGGAGGACGGAGTGGAGATCTGTTGTGTTTTCTAATGAAAGCCGGTTCTGCCTGGGTGCCAGTGATGGCCGTGTGTTGGTTAGAAGGAGGCCAGGTGAGCGCCTGCAACCAACCTGTCTGCGGCCGAGACACACTGGACCTACACCTGGAGTTATGGTCTGGGGAGCAATTTCCTATGACAGCAGGAGCACTCTCGTGGTTATCTCATGCACCCTGACGGCACAGTTGTACGTCGGTCTGGTGATTCAACCTGTTGTGCTGCCATTCATGAACAGCATTCCAGGGGGTGTTTTCCAACAGGATAACGCTCGCCCGCATACCGCTGTTGTAACCCAACATGCTCTACAGAGTGTCAACATGTTGCCGTGGCCTGCTAGATCACAAGATCTTTCACCAATCGAGCACGTATGGGACATCATTGGACGACAACTCCAGCGTCACCCCCCAACCAGCATTAACCGTCCCTGTATTGACCGACCAAGTGCAACAGGCATGTAACTAAATCCCACAAACTGACATCCAGCACCTGTACGACACAATGAATGAACGTTTGCGTGCTTGCGTTCAACATTCTGGTGGTTTCACCTGTTATTAATGTACCAGCATTTCACATTTAAAATGGCTCTTCTCGCGCTTACATTAATCTGTGATCTTGAAACCTTAATCGATTAAATATGTTACCTATACAAATGTATTGCTGCCATATCATTCCTCTACAACTATTTTTTCGTGGTGTTGGGATTTTTTTTCCGTCAGTGTATAATGTTCATTCGTTCAATACACATTTTCTCAAAGACTATTGAGTTCTGGTCTTCAAAATTTTGAACACAAATAAATGAAGTCCTAAGTTAACATATGCCACAGACGTGATTTTGAAAAATTTGTCAGAATTTTTTTAACCCACTTTATCTTAATTGGTGCCAAATCATAATACTTTCTGATTGAGATAAGTTAAATTTTTCTGAATATTTTTTCAAAATCACATATGTGCATACATATCGTTAAGCTGTTCTCAGAGATTCAGAGGTTAGCTCCTCAAAGAAAGACCATCTGCTAAGTAAACATTTAACTGATGGAACTAGATTTTACTTACTATTGACGTATCAAATGGATCCATTTACAGCGATCTCGATAGAGCTTGAGTTTCATTGACGTACTTCACATGTAGCACACAAGATCTTTTGTACTTCATACTCATAATCTTTTTCTCATGCAGACATTCCTGAATTTGGTCCTCCCAAGATTTCCTAGGCCCTTCTCAACCTTTCTTTCCTGCCACTTGGGCTGAAAAAATTATCTTAGTAAGCATCTCATCACTCATTCTTCCAACATGGCCAAACCACCTAAGAATATTAGTATCCACCTTACTAACAACACTTTGCCTCACATTACACATCTGCAACACATCTTCATTCCTCACATGATCAGAGCATGTCTTGCAAACCCCCCCCCCCACACACACACACACACACACCTCCCCCTGTAAGAATGTCTCTCCCCCAGCACACAAATGACTCCTATGTCTCTTCTGCAGTACCTAGCTTTCACTGCCATACATCAGAGTAGGAACAATTACACATTCATACACAGCCATTTGGGAATCTCTTGAGAACTCATCATTCCTGTGAAAACCTCCTAAATCAGCTATGACTTTCAAACAAGAATTCCCTCGCCTACTAAGTTTGTGATCTAATGTGTTCTCTGTGTCAAACATACTTCCTAAATATACAAACTCATTCACCTGGTCAATCTCTGTGCCATTTAGACTTATCTTGCATTCTGCACTAACAGTTCCTTACTAAAAAACCATAACTTCAATTTTTTCCTTATTTATAGTATACTCATCTTGAATTTCATACAAACTTTGTACATCTGGGACAACATACTCTGCAACTCACTTTTGCTCTCTGCCAACAGGACTATATCATCAGCATACAGCAATCTGTATGCACAGATATTACCAAGACATAAACCACTATTATCCAGTTTGGTATATATTAGCTATGGACTTCATTTATTTGTGCTTAGAATTTTGAAGATCGGGACACAAAAAGTCTTTGAGAAAATGCGTATGGAACGAACTAACATTATAGGCATATCATAAGAGTTTCTCTTGGGGTTCTCCTTAACTCTGCTAGTCACTATGTCATTTACTTATAGGAGTGAACAAACAGTAGCTTTTCATTTAAGGTCATGCACAGTGATACAGCTATCACAACAATACCATCTGGAAGGAAAAATATAGAGGCATTGGTCTTTTGCCAATGCTCACAGATTGAAAGATAGGCTACTGTTTTCACTCTCTATTCCACATTCATACATACATACATATCACTAAGCTGTTCTCTGAGATTCAGAGGTTAGCTCCAAAAAGAAATACAAACTACCAGATATTTTTACTTACTGTTGTCGTATCAAACTTCTCCATTTACAGCGATCTTGACATACAACTCGGGCTTCACTGATATCCATTTCACGCCGTACACAAGATCTTTTATACTTCATACTCATTATCTTTTTCTCATGCAGACATTCCTGAATCTGATCCACCCATGCCTTCCTTGGCTTTCCTCTGCATTTTCCTTCCTGCCACTTGGGCTAAAAAGATTTTCTTAGTAAGCATCTGATCACTCATTCTTTCAACATGGCCAAACTACTGAAGCATATTGGTCTTCACCTTGATAACAACATTTTGCTTCACATCACACAACTGCAACACATCTTCATTCCTCACACAATCAGACCGTGTCTTGCCACAACCCCCCCCCCCGTAAGTAACACATTTCTCCAGCATACAAACGACTCCTATGTTTCTTCTGCAGTACCCAGGTTTCACTGCCATAAATCAGAGTAGGAACAATTACACTTTCATACACAGCCATGTGGGACTCTCTAGAGAACCCATCGTTCCTGTGGAAACCTCCCAGAGCAGCTTGACTTTCAACGAAGAATTAACTCGCCTACTAATTTTACCATCCAATTTGTTCTCTCTGTCAAACATGCTTCCTAAATACACAAGCTCACTCACATGGTCAATCACAGTGCCATTTAGACTTACATTACATTCAGTGCTACCAGTTCCTCCACATTCAGGCAATCAAAATTTCCCCTTTCGAGTTATGCACATTTGATGGTGTCTAGATCCAAGCAAATCTTTAATAATTTCTGATTCAAAAACAAAAGCAAGGTGCTCATCCATATTTTTTTATTAAACTCACATTACTACATCCTCATTACGTATTACCCTATGACAGTGTAATATTAATTTGCAATTAATTTTGAATTATTTATTGATGGGAATGTGCATAACATGCTAACAAACCACTCCTCTTGCTATGTGTTTTAAAATAACATTATGACTTCTGCATCTTCTAGCAGAAACTTTCTTAAAAAATTTTCTTAGGGTTTATCTAGAGATTAAGCCAAATATTATTTGGTTGAAGAATTCACTTAATTTCCTTTCTTCTCTGAGTTTTTTACTTCCTTGTCGATATTTCTGGACTTTTACTAACTAAGAAGGATTGTTCTCAGTGTGTAACTTCACTCCTTAAAGTTTGTTGACACTGTCTATCAGAACAAAAATATTCAGTCAATCTGCAGACAGCCTGTAATATTTCATAATACCCAAAGTGATATACCAAGGGGAAATTGAGCTCATTATACATAGAAATGTATTCTCATGACTTCACACAAACATGCCCATAATGAAAAGAGGTGAAGTTGATACAAGTACAAAAGTGTTCTCTAAAAAAAGGTTTTTTTGCATTGCTGTTAATTATATTCAGATACCTAAGAAAGTCAAACTACTAAAAATTAAATTCAGAGGCATTCAACTACCTTTCATGAGATCACATGCAAATATCTAATTATGGATAAAGGTTTAAGGTTTTGGACACATTATTGTCATACACATCTTATCACAGACTGAGGAAAAAAACTATCTAAAATACAGGTAAACTGCTGTTCAATTCCCAAATTTATCAAATAAAAAACTGTTCAGTGCTTTCATCATGCTAAGTATAATAGCAACAGGACAAAGTGAAATGGATACTAATTTCATAATTTGAACAAATTGTTTCAAATTTGAAAATATAGGAGGAATGATCTGAAATACCATCAGTGAACAGCAAAAACAATAATAATATATGCAAGTTGAAAAACAACATTATTTTATGTACTGAAAATGCAGTAAAACAACATAATAAAACTGATATTATATATTATAAAGCAGTGATTGATGAAATATAAAAAACTTACATTTCTAAATCTCTTTCAAAATCATCCGCTGATAATATGCTTTTCTCATAGTTTTCAAAAAAGATATCTTTATCAGTTTCCCATAGATATAAAAAAGGTCTCCACTGTTTAAGATAGGTAACTAATGCATTATTATATTTTAAAAATCCATTTCCTATGTGTTGTAGTACCTTCTTAATCATTTTACACCTGACAATTTGGACATCAAATGGCTGAAAAAAAAATTGCATGTTTTGAAAACAGCAAAACAAGAAAAAATACCACTTTTAACCTTCAACAGAGACATCAAACACATGTGATATAAAATTGCACACATGTATACTCAATTATAAAAATGTCTTGCATGAAGAAATAAAATTTAAAATCCTCCAAAAAAAGAAGTGTATTCATAAAAAATGTAGGAGAAAAAATACACACCTTGTAAAACAATTTGCAAGAAAAGAAAAAGAAAACATTCAAAACCATGGATGCTTTTCTTTTTGGAAGTACATCTTTTGTTTAAAGGTAAAGTAGAAAGCAGTTGTTTTCTAAAATGCATATTGAAACTTCACAGAATTCATTGATTTCTTTCCCTGTTTACTTTGAAATTGTAACTAGTTTTTCTCTTATGATGTTAACAGGCTTAGGTGTCAGAGCATGAAGGGAAAAGAGAAACCATTAGCTATTATGCAGTTGTTTAAATTTATTTTTATTCTCCTAATCTTTATTGCTTTTAATGTGTTAAATACAGCATATTTTCCTTTTATGAAAAATTGCAAAAAAAATAAATATTTAAGTATTTCCTTCAAGGTTAATTAGTGAATACTAATGCTTTGATACAATTAGTCTCATATGTTCAACTAGTTTATGAGTTTCAATTTCCCAAATATTTTGTGTATTAGCTAGATAAAATCAATCAAATTAACATTATCGATGCAGATAAGTTTAGTCAAAAAGTGAACACTGCCATTTCCAAATTAGCTATAAATAATGTCCTAAAAATCCCACACATAATGATTACAGTGAGATTTGAGGTATTGTACCATGTAAAATAAGAAATATCCACGACCAACTGCAGCAAATACATTCCAAATTTTGGGAATGCATAACATTCATAAAAAATATTTATCACAAAAATTTATGAATAACTTCGGTAAGACTCAATATAATAAAAAATGGAACTATATTTGGAAGGTAGCATGACAGGAATAAATGTAAAGTAACAGTTACAGATGATATTCTAATTATAAAACTCAGCTGTCTACAGTGATACTGCAATAATAATTTCCAATATTTGCACAGATTACTTTTACAAGAGCATTCACTTTTTACTCGAAAACTTTTGAGGTTAAGTTTTTCTTTTCATTGGCTGAAAATTGTAATGATAACAGCCTGAATTGTGCTACAAGAATTGTAATAATAATAACAGCCTAAAAAAATTGAGAAATATTTCTTGAAATCAGCAAGTAAAGAAGATTCAAGTAAAATGGAGGAAAATGTATGAATTTTGGAAATTAGTACATGGTAATATTATCATGATTTTTACAAATGATTGTATAGCGACACCATATGAATGCAATTTTTTTTTAAGAGTGCGTACACAAAATCCAAGAAATCAAAACAAAATTATCACATTTAGCATCTTAAATGTTCATGCTGATCCATTACTACATTATTTTCCACCTGTAAAATTAATACATTCAAATTTAGTCTCGTGTACTTACCTAATTCAACATATGTGTAGTACGTTTTAAACTTTGGGTCGACCACCCAGTCAGTAAGTAAAACAATATTTATTGTACATATTACGACCAAAAGACTAAAAAATGGAGTAACCCTTATTATTCCACCTGTGATTATGAAACATAAGCTAAAATATTAATTAATTTAAAGTAAAATATACATGTCTGAACTAACACTACATTACTACTAATACTTACGGGAATGGTCAAAACTCAAATCTGGTACATGCGGCAAGTACTTTCTAAGATCCATGCCTCTATCATCAGAGAAAACATCTTATCATGATTATCATGATAGAGGCATGGATTTCAGAAAGTACTTGCCGCATGTACCAGATTTGAGTTTCGACCATTCCCGTAAGTATTAGTAGTAATGTAGCGTTAGTTCAGACATGCATATTTTACTTTAAATTAATTAATATTTTAGCTTAATGTTTCTTAATCACAGGTGGAATAATAAGGGTTACTCCACTTTTAGTCTTTTGGTCGTAATATGTACAATAAATATTGTTTTACTTACTGAGGGGGTGGTCGACTCAAAGTTTAAAACATACTGCACGTATGTTAAGAATTAGGTGAGTACAAGTGACTAACCTTCAATGTATTAATTGTTATCAATGTATGTTACTGCATAATGATTATACTTAGTATTAAGCTCATTATATTTATTTTATCCATCTGTGAGATGAAACTATATGGAATCCAAAATGTGAATAATGAAAAACAGCGGAAGAAATGGTCTTGGTGGTGAAAGAGTTATACAGTAATACAAAAGTGAAGATGACAAAGATCAACATTTGAGAAATGGTGGTATTCATGATTATAAAGCTGATCAATATCAAAGAACTTGAAATGAAACAGTTATAATACAGGCTACATTGAAGTCAGACAGACTACAGTTCATGTAGAAAATAATGGCCAAGTTACTATCCTAATCACTTAGCCAGTCAACAAAATAAATATATATTCTTACTTACTCATATCAACACAATTAATATATGTATGTGTATGGCTATATAGAAGTACTTAGTGCATGTCTTAATGTACATTATCTCCAGTGTTGCATCAATTCCAAGCATTTTACCCCATATATGAAAAAACATTCAAAACTTACTAAACATGTTTTCCCATAGCATACAAAAAGACTGCCATGATGAATATTTGCATAGCATTTATTTATACACTGAGTGGCCACTTTATTATGACCACCTGACAGTTTTAAGCAAATGAGCTATGGCTGCACGCTTGCCGCCAGAGGGTGAGGCTAGTATAAAAAGGGAACGCTTAGTGCTTGCAACAGTAGTAGAAGTGATTTTTGGGTGACGAGATGGGTAAAAAATGTGATTTGACAGACTTTCAACGTGGGATGATTGTAGGAGCTCGGAGCCATGGAGCGAGTATGACCAAAATTACTGCATTCGTGAAATGTTCCAGAGCAGCTGTTGTTAAAGTGTTTAAAGACTGGACTGTCAGCCAAAAAACTGGGTCTCTATGTACAACGTGTGGTCGTCATTGACTAGTGACTGCTCGGGCAGAACGGAGAGTGTCCAGACTGGTAACAGACAACAGAAGGGCAACAGTGCAGCAAATTACAGATCATCTTAATCAAGGATCCCCTCAAATGATCTCTGCACGCACGCACTGTGCTCCGTACACTGCATCAAACGGGATATGGCAGCCGAAGTCCTGTTCGAACACCATTGCTGTCTGCAGTTAACAAGACAAAACGTCTCCAGTTCCCACAGGAGCACAAGGATTGGACAGTCGATAATTGGAAACAAATTATGTGGTCCGATGAATCACGTTTTCAGTTGCACCATGCCGATGACCGAGTGAGAATTTGGCGGAAACAGCACGAAAGCATGGACCCCAAATGCATTGCTACAATGCTTCAAGCTGGTGGAGGCAACGTTATGGTTTCAGGAATGTTTTCCCGGCATGCTTTGGGCGCTTTAATTCATGTTGATCAACGTCTGACTGGCAAATCATATCTAAACATCGTTGCGGACCAAGTGCATCCTGTCATGTGGATGGTTTATCCCAGTGGCGATGGCTACTTTCAACAAGATAATGCGTCCTGCCATAGTGCTCGTATTGTACAGGATTGGTTTCAGGAACATGGCGGTGAGTTTACTCTTCTTAGGTGGCCCCCAGAATCTCCAGATCTCAACCCCATTGAGAATTTCTGGGATGAAGTTGAACGAGCCATCAGACAGCTGGATCCACAACCCTGCAATCTCACACTCCTGGAAAGTGCTATTCATCAAGCATGGTCTCAGATTCCACAAACCACCTACAGAGGTGCCAACCTCTAGCACAGCGTATCAGTAATCAATAGGGTATTTTTCAGTAATGTTTCAGTAATGTTACACACCCTTTTGTTTCAAAGTTAAGAACAATATTATAGTACTACTGTGTAACCTGTAATACTTGTATGAGGTCCCTATCGGTAATCACCATACGAAGCCTCATTGTTAATACGCAGAAAGCTTATTTCATGAAAAATTTATGTGTGAAATGTGTAATAACCTTATACTGTATGTTCACACTATCCTGACAAAAAATTATGAAATGAAATTATCACTATTGTACTTACCTCATGTCACAGAGGTTCCAAACCTACTGCTGTGCCTATCAGTAATCACCATACAAAGCCTCATTGTTTACGCGTGGGAAGGGTATTTCATGAGAAATTAACGTGTGAAATGTGTAACAACCTTATAAAATCAAATACCTTATAACATGACCCTTCTATTTTAATGGTTAATATTTTTAAAAACCCCAAGTGGGAATGAATATCGGCTAGATATTGAGCCGATATTGGTTATGACGGCTGAATGTCAGTTAATATCTGACACATACCTGCCAACAAAAATTTTCCTAAATCAAAAAGATTGCTTGCAAAAATCATGATTTACCATAAAATCATTTTCCCTAAAATTAAGAAGATTTACAACAGTACCAGAACTGTTAATTCACAATTATCTATTGTTAGGGGAGAGTGGTTATGTATGGGATGTGCTAGCAGTAGGTTTGATGATACTAGTTTTCAATTATTTTTCTGTTTCAGTCACTCATAGATGGCGTTCAGAAATTGTGAGGATTTTCAAGGTTTTGATTTTTTTTTTTTTAAATTGAATGATGCAATTTTAGAAATAACTTGATATCATTTAAGCAATGACAAGACAGTGACCTTTCTTTCTTTTTTTATGCCCTTGGATGACAATTTTATCCATCATGAATGCATGACAGCATTGTTTTAGATAAAAGATGAATAATGTAACTTTGAAAATACGAATACTTTTGAACAAAAATTTTCAGCTTCGTTAATTTCGTTTTCGAACCCCCCCCCCCATCCTCTCTTTATCAAGCTGAAATGCAAACTTGGGGGGATTTTAGAATACAGGATACATGTTCAGAACATCGTTGGGGGAAAAAAATACAGTTACGGGAGAAATCTTTTCTAAGTCCGATTTTCATTTTCGGACATTATCCCTCCATTTACAAGTTGAAATACAAATATTTATGAAATAAAATGACATCTAACAACAATACTAGGCAGAGGAAACATCGCGTGGAAATAAAATTATGATTACGGGAGAAATCTTCACGGCATATAATTTCCGCTTTCGAAAGTTTTGAAAGACGAAACTTCCGTTTTCGAGTTTCAGGCGAAAAACATTCTCCCCTACTACCAATTGCCCCAAAATTTCTGTTCAGTTATGCATCAATCTCGCGAATAACTCAAATTATGACAGAAAAGGAGAAATTCCCCGAAGCCAATGCACACTAATGCCTGAAGATTACAAGAAAATTCTTGCGCCGTCGAATTTCCGTTTTCGGAAATTTTCCCTCCACTTTTACACTGAAATACAAATATTTTTGGAATAAAGTGATGTATAACAACAATACTGGACAGAGGCAACATCTCACGAAAACGAAATTACGATTACGGAAAAAATCTTTATTTCATTTACTTCCATTTTTGAAAGACAAAATACCATCTCGATGCATATTTTTACACGTTGGTAAAATTTTTTGATGCATATTTTTACTCGCTGATGTGTATTCTGCGCTTTTCCCGATGCATATTTTTACGCGTTGGTAAAATTTCCGATGCGTAAACACTTTTTGATGCATAATTACGCATTTTGGCAAACTCTGCACGGCGCAGAATTAAAAAAATTTCGAACTTCGGCGCAATTAGCGCAGCTATTCCAACACTGAGAGAATGGGAGTTAGGAAGGATTGGTGGGAGGGGGTTGCGATCTATAAATAAATATTGCTCACTGCTAGAAACATGAGATAACATAAGGTTCAATCGCTACGAGATCATTAAAAAAAAAAAAGCAGGAGTTTACATTAAGCAACAATAACAACGATATCGATTTCCATCAATAAAAAAAATTCACGAGCCTTTTTGGCTAAAATCCAGAAGAAACTATCTACCGACCGTAAAACCACCCCTAAATCTGTTCCAGGAAATCCGGAATACTTGGCAGGTATGCAGACGTTATTGCGCCGATAACGGCTTTTCTGACATATTACGCAATATCCTCTTGTCGTTCTTCACCCGATATCCATCCGATACTGGCTTTACCGATGTATCAAATATCTGAATTTCAATGGTGCTTACTTAGAAACAACACCAACTAAACGTTTTCGCATTTGTGTGAAAAGAACTATAAATGTATTCGCAAAATGCGATCGCAGTTTAAACCGTGATTTTAACAAAAACGGACACAAAATTTAGAACTTTTACGAAACACACTGAAATCCGTAATTCTTCCAACCAGTCCGTAATTCCGTAATCAGGCAGCCAAAACCGTAATAATTACAGAAAATCTGTAATGGTTGACACCTCTGCACCTATCAACATCTCATGGAGTCCACGCCACAAAGAATTGATGCAGTATTAAAGGCAAAAGATGGCCCAACGAAGTACTGAGGGGGTGGTCATAATAAAGTGGCCACTCAGTGTACAATGCAATGCATACAAATAGATGATACTTCAGAATTCATATTTGGCAATGGTATATTATCGAAGAAATATTATGTAAAATTAAGTAAGAAGGATGTAGAAAAGAAGTAGGAATGTTTTAAGAACTGTGTTGTCACTGCTGCTGAGGAGGTCTGTGACACCACAATACTGGGTAGCAATAGAGGTGGTGCCTGGTGAAATAGTGATATTCAAGGCGCAAAAAAAAGAAAGATGGATGCCTATTTAGGGATGTTGCAACATAGAGTTTCTGTGGATGAGTACCACTGTAAGAAGCATAAAGCAGCTAAGCTGGTTCACCAGAGTATGGCAAAAGATAGGAAGGAGAAGGTGGAAAGGCATGAATTGGCTTTTGGGAAAGATAAGAAGACTTTCTGGAAGTACATAAGGCACAGGAAAATTAGGGAAAACAAAGTTGTAAGTTGTGTGAAGAATAGGATCGGGGAAATGACATGGGAGCCCAATGAGTTAACTGAAAGATGGGGTGAATACTTCTGTGAGTTATTAGATCAAGAAAGCAAAGGTGATTCTAAGGCAGAAGGAAATGATATCACAGTGAAGGATGGAAGCACAGAAGGAATCTCAAGAGAAGAGGTGTGTAAAGCTCTAAAATCTCTTCAGAATGGTATGGCTGCGGGAGTTGATGGCATAACTGATGAGATGTTGAAATATGGTGCTGACTCTGTAATTGACTGGTTAACTGAATTTTGCCAGTTGTGCTGGGAGTTAAGAATGGTCCCTTGGGATTGAAAGGATGCTGTCATTGTTCTCTTGTATAAGGAAAAAGGTGATCAGACTGACTGCAAGACCAATCATGGTATTAGCCCACTGAGTGTGCCAAGGAAAGTGTTTGGTAAGGTTATTACTGAAAAAGTGTACGGGGTCTTACATCAGTGAAAGTGTGGGATGTTCAGAGTAGTATAATGCCTGGTAAAGGCTGCACTAACCAGATTTTTGCATTACGCATGATGATTGTAAAGTATCTGGCTGTTGGTAAGAAAGTTTTTGCTGCCTTCATAGATTTAGAGAAAGCTTACGACCAAGTAAATAGGACACTTCTGTGGAAGTTACTGAATGAATATGGTGTTATTGGGAATCTACTTAATGGTGTAAAAGCTGTGTATGCTGGCAGCAGAGCTTGTGTACGAGTGAATGGTGTTTTATTAAAATGGTTTTCTATTGATGCAGCAGTCAGTCAAAGTTGTGTAATGTCACCATGGCTGTTTAATATATATATGGATGCGTGTATGCGTGATGCCAAAATAGATAACACTGGTTTATGTCTTCGTGATATCTGGGAGTGCAGATTGCTTTATGCTGATGACACTGTCCTGTTAGCAGAAGGCAAAAGTGAGATGCAGAGTATGTTGTCTCGGATGTACGAAGTTTGCATGAAATTCAAGCTGAGTATAAATAACGGAAAAACCAAAGTTATGGTTTTGGACGGAGGAACTGGTTGTACTGAATGTAATATAAGTCTAACTGGCACAGTGATTGACCAGGTGAATGAGTTTGTGTATTCAGGAAGCATGTTTGAAAGAGAGAACAAATTGGATGGTGAAATTAGTAGGTGAGTGAATTCTTCATTGAAAGTCATAGCTGCTTTGGGAGGTTTTCACGGGAATGATGGGTTCTCAAGAGAGTCCCGCATGGCTGTGTATGAAAGTGTAATTGTTCCTACTCTGATGTATGGCAGTGAAACCTGGGTACTACAGAAGAAACATAGGAGTTGTTTGTGTGTTGGAGAAATGCCTTACTTACGGGGATTTCTGGCAAGACTCGTTCTGATTGTGTGAGGAATGAAGATGTGTTGCAGTTGTGTAATGTGAAGCAAACTGTTGTTAGCAAAGTGGAGACTAATATGTTTCAGTGGTTTGGGCATTTTGAAAAAATGAGTGATAAGATACTTACTAAGAAATTTTTTTAGCCCAAGTGGCAGGAACGAAAGGCAGAAGAAGGCCAAGGAAGTCATGAATGGATCAGATTCAGGAGTGTCCGCATGAGGAAAAGATCATGAGTATGAAGTACAGAAGATCTTGTGTGCGTCATGTGATGGATGTGATTGAAGCCCGAGTTATATGTCAAGATCGCTGTAAATGGATAAATTTGATATGGCAACAGTAAGTAAATTATCAGTTAAAAATTATCTAGTAGTTTGTTTTTTCTTTGTGGAGCTAACTTCTGAATCCCAGAGAACAGCTTAGTAATAAGAATGGATAACTAAATTAAAACATCTTAATTAAAAAACAGAACGAAAGAAATAAAGCTAGTAAAATGAGAAGCGCCAAAGCCAGCTATACCTCACGCAGTAGCAAATATAGAGTGAATTATTAATAATTAATAAAATTTTAAAAAATTAAAAAATACAAAATTAAATTCAAAATTAAAGTTCAATTCCAATTAGTAGTTCTAATTCTGACTATTATATAGTATAATGAATAAGCTTTATCTCCAGCTAAACTAGCTAAACTAAGCTAAAGCTAATGATAATGAAGAATAAAGCTTTCAACTAAGCTAAGTATACTATCGTGAATATAGCTTGCACGAATATTATAATGAATTCAAATGGTTGTTGTTACTAGTTAATTAATATCATGAATAAAGTCTCCTGCTAGTAGTGTAGTAATAGTATTGAACAAACTTATAACTGGTAGTAATGTTGTAGTAGTAATTAGGATGAATAAAGTCTTAACGCTGGTTGTTAATAATAATCCACTAATTGACATAAACCTAACAGCCAGACAGAGATCTGACAAAAACTATGAATTGAGAAAGACGTACTTACTACAAAGTTCTTTTATTATGTACGCTTGATCATCCAACGCACACACACAACTCTTTTCACAATAATCAAGAATCAAACTAATCACATAGAACGAAGCTCTCCGTACAGCACCAAACTCTCTCCTTCACATAAACCAAAGCTCTCTCTCAACAACAACGCTCTCCGTATAACAACAACGATCTCCCTACGTCTCGTTGAACGCGCCTATTTATACTGGCTACCACCACGTCATGACTTACACTCATTGCCAGATCTCATTCAGCGGGTGAAATAATATTTCGTTCAGTAAGAAGATAATTTACATAGAAAAATAAAATAACCAGAGATAGTAAAATCAAAAGGAAAGTGAATATAGAGTATACGTTACATCATCTCCCCCTTAATTTTTTTTTTTTTTTTTTTTTTTTGTTTCCGAAAAACCTATCAATTTTGGAGTGTAAGTCTTACACTTCGTTGATTGACGTTTCTCGACCTCTTTTTTGATTTGTTGTTTGGTGGCAGCAGTATTTACAATATCAAACTTGGCATGACAAAATCAAGAAATCTGTATTCGTCTGTGAAACTTGTATTTTTGAACAAAACAAACCTGCATCGGCATACTTTCCTTTTATTCTGCCTAGCAGGAATCACTTTTTAATTTCAAATGACGTTCTCATTATTCGTTGAATACATACCAACTGTATCAGCAGCGAAGATTGCCTGGAGCTGCCTAACAGTAACAATTTTATTATTTTAATTTCAAATTACGTTCGCATTATTCGTTGAATACATACCAACTGTATCAGCAGCGAAGATTACCTGGAGCTGCCTAACAGTAACAATTTTATTATTTTACCCCTAAGCACATAGATATATAAAAAAAATTGGGATTAGTAGATGGACATAGAAGAAATATAAAAAAAAACAAAAAACATATATACACAAAAAAGAATGCATAGGCCCACACGAAAAAAAGAAATTCTGACACGCCAACTGGTCGTGCAGGAAAAACAACAAACTGAGAAAAGAACCTGTCCACGAGAACTTACTTATCTCGAGGACGCATAAAAAACTCTAGTACGATAACGTTTTCCAGGCCTAATCGGACTGGTAAAATCAGGTGGCTTAGATCTCTTCAGGGACTTTAATGGATCTGGAACATCAGTCTGCTGTCGGTCAAGAAATCCCGGCGGCTGACGGGAACGGTCAGGAATGGCGGAAATCCGTCGGTCCGGAACGGCTGAAGTCTGTGGGTCCGGAAATCCCTGCGGCGGAGAAGAACGGTCAAGAACGGCTGAAGTTTGGCGGTCCGGAAATCCCTGCGGCTGAGAAGAATGGTCAGGAACGGCGGAAGTCTGGCGGTCCGGAAATCCCTGCGGCTGAGAACGGTCAGGAATGTCTGAAGTCCGTCGATCAGGAACGGCCGAAGTCTGGCGGTCCGGAAATCCCTGCGGCTGATAGGAACGGGCTCCCCCAGGCTTGTGATATGGAGTCCCTTTGTGCTGGGGCCCGTTGTGTCCTTCCAGTATTCTTTTGGACGGACGTGGCTCCGGCCACATCGTTTGCTTTCGCTGACGCCCTCGTGGCATGAGAGTAGCAGCAGGCATCAGCCCTGTTTGCCCTGAGCGTAGGTTCCAGGGGCGAAACCCGGGCGGATGCAAGGATTTCTGCCTTCGTCGCTGTTGCGGCGAAGCAGATTGGGGAGACAAGTTACGTTTGCGCCCAGCCTTTGGTGGTTCTGGACGGTTTGTAACATTCAATTTAGTGTTCATAACTGATAAATCAGAAATGTCCGAAGCCTCTGAGTCGCTGCTGTAATTCAGTGGTCGTGCAGGGCGATGTTTATATTTGCCTATAGGAATACTTTCTGACGAGGTATTCAAAGAAGTAGTAGCCCGCGTTGGTGCAGAGTTATCAGGAAACGGCGCAGCAATAGTCTTGGCAATGGTTGGAGGGAAAGGAACGATACTAGTATTCGAAGAACTCGATTCGAGCCTTGGTGTCATGGGAGAATCAGGTTGCGTGTTTGGAAACCCGTCTGGAGGAGGGGAGGGTGAAGAAAAAATCACTGGAGATTCTTCAAAAATGTTTGTTGGTTCGTCCAAAATTTCTGGAGGTTGATCGTGAGATATAGACTCTTGAGTCTGTGGAACAGAAGGCTGAGTAGGGTTGATTATGAAATCGATATTTCGTTCATGATACTTGCGACACTGATCAACGTGTACGTATTAAAATTGATTGTCAGGTTTTTCAAGAACAATGTTATTTTCAAACACATTTGCCACCTGATATGGACCTTCGTAGCTGGGTGCAAATTTCTTCACTAAAGTATGCGAAACAGAAGACTGGAAGTGCGTTTCCACGAGAGTGAGATCTCCAACGACAAGATCTGGTTCCCTACGCCTAGTATTATAATATCTTGCTTGAGCCGCTTGTGCTCCTAGCATTACAACACGAGCTTTTTCTGCCATGATTCGTACTGATTGTGGAGTTGGTAGCTGGCTTAGTTCGTCGATAATCCCCGTTAAATTTTCAAAAGGGGTTTTAATTTTGCGACCCAGAAAAAGTTCTGCAGGAGTAATTTTAGTAGATTCGTGGACAGACGAGCTGAGGGCGAACGAAAAGCTCCAAATGGTCATCCCATCTTTCATGATGATCCATTACAAATGTAGCAATCATTTTCACTAGCGTGCGGTTTACGCGTTCCGCAGGATTACTCTGAGGATGATATGGGGAAATGAATTTATGTTTAATGTGTAGTCTCGCACACATTCTTTCAAAAATGTCAGAAATAAATTGAGGACCATTATCCGAAACTACTTTATTAGGTGCACCATATCTAGAGAATACTTCATTAACTAATACATTACAAATAACTTCTGCCGTAGCTGCTTTAATGGGAAAAACTTCAACCCATTTAGAAAAATTATCAGTTAGTACTAATACGTAACGAGCTTTGTTTTTAACAGATAAAGGATAAGGTCCCAATAAATCTATGGAAATAATATCAAACACATGAGAACTTGAACTAGATTTCAAGTGACCGGCCGGTCTTACATTACGGTAATTATTAATCTGACACAAGTGACATGATTGAACGTATGCGAGCACACTTTGGTACATGCCAGGCCAATAGGCAACATCCCGCAATTTACAACGGGTCTTGCGAATACCTAAATGGCCTGCAAGAGGTTTGTCATGAAATTCGTTTAAAAGGGCCATTCTAAGGGTTCGCGGAATACATGGGCGAAACTCTGCCCTAGTAGTCCTAGATTTTGTATAGTAAAGAAGACCCCTTATTACTTCAAAATGCTGTGACCTTCCAGCCAGAGAAGGATCACTTTGTGGGGGCGAACCCGCAAGCAAAAAATTATAGATATCCCCAAAATCTGGATCATTTATTAATTCTGCCATTATCTGCTCTCTGGATGTTATATCAGCTATTAGAAGTAAAGGCTGACATCCAGGAGTAGTTTCTGTGGGGATCCCACTAATCGGAACGCGAGACAATGCGTCCGGTAATTGATTCTTATGACCTGGCTGATACGAAATTTTGATATTGCTCTCTTGTAACTTCAGAGCCCACTTCATAAGTCTTTGAGATAGGTGCTTAGCAGAATTCAAATACTGAAGGGCAGAATGATCCGTAATTATGTTAACTGTCAATTCGTTAAGATAACATTGAAATTTATTCAGCGCATACACAACAGCAAGACATTCACGTTCCGTAGCTGAATAATTGCGTTCAGCTTTGGCTAAAGTACGAGACGCAAAAGCTATTGGATGCCCAGCTTGTGACAAAATGCAACCAAGACCAACTCCGGATGCGTCAGTATAAATATCAAATTCCTTAGTATGATCCGGGAAAGCCAACACAGGAGGCTGAGTCAACGCAGACTTCAGTGTTTCAAAAGCAGCGTTAGCCTTAGGTGTCCAAACAAACTTCTTGTATTTACGTTTCAAAGCATACAATGGCTCACAGATTGTAGCATAAGCGGGGACGAACTGCTGATACCATCCGGTCATTCCCAGAAAGCGTGATAGTTCTTTTGCTGTTTTAGGCCGAGGAAAGTCAACAATAGGCCTAATTTTTTCATTATCAGTAAATAAGCCGTGGGGAGTAATTTTCAACCCCAGATATACAATCTCGTCCCTCGCTATCTGGCATTTACTAGGTTTTAACGTCAAGCCAGCATTGTATATGAGTTGGAACACCTGTTTGAGCAGAGAAAGATGCTCGTCAAAAGTCTCGGATGTAATAATAATATCATCCAAATATACATGCACATGGGGACCCAGGACAGGTCTGAGAACCGTATCCATAAGCTTTTGGAAAGTAGCAGGTGCAGAAGCTAGTCCAAAAGGCATACGTAAATATTCATAGGCCCCAAAAGGAGTCACAAAGCCAGTTTTATCGACAGAGTCTGGATGTACTGCCACCTGCCAATATCCACTCGCCAAATCCAAGGTTGACATCCATTTGGTTGACGACAGGTCATTTAAAATATGCGACATGACAGGTAGTGGATAATTGATCGTTTTTGTGACTTGGTTGAGCTTGCGGAAATCTGTCACGAAACGAAATTCATTGGATTGTTTCTTTGGAACCAAAAAGGCAGGAGCAGCCCAGGCACTTGTTGATTCCCTGATTATGCCCTGCTTAATCATTTCATAAATTTGACGTTGCATTTCCTGTTTTTTATGTGGAGCACAAGGGTAAGGTTTCGTCGCAATCGGTTTCGAACCATCAGTGTCAATGACATGATAAACCACCTGTGTGAAACCAGGTTGGTCAGAAAATAAACCAGGGCTTTCCTGTAAAAGGAGAGAAAGCTGGTTTCGTTGCCTCTCATTCAATTGGTTACTCAATAACAAACTCGTTATATCTACAGGAACCGTAGGCATCATTTCGACAGGTTCCGGAAAGGAAATCACATGTTGTACGAAATTCAAAGTTATTTGAAACGCATGAATAAAATCCATGCCCATTAAACATTTCACAGGTAGTTCGTCTATAAGCAGGAAAGAATGCTTAAAACGAGCTTTTCCCAGCCCTAGAGATAATGTGACAGTTCCTGCAATACTGAAGATTTCGTTATTTGCACCTCGCAAATACTGCGTCGCAGGCTGAACGAGTATTTCAGGAAAATTGTCAGTGCAAAACTTTGTATTTAGGGCTGATATTTCAGAACCAGTGTCGAACTTTGTCTCGACAATAATATCTTCAATTGTCAAGAAGACATCAGGCAACTGAGGAGTTTGAACAGTCACTAATACTGTTTTAGGGTCAGAATGCTTGGTATCAGGAAGTAGGACCGACCCTTGGTCTACTTCCTTTGGAAGTTTAAAGGATTCCTGGTTGGATTATCATGCGGTCTGAAACCTCGACCCTGCCGGGTATCGGGAAAATCTTCACGATGAGGAAAACTGCGTGAACCCTGCTGCGGGAACTCCGCGTGTCTGTTGACATTTTCATATCTATTACTTCTGCCCTCAGCACGGGCAGAAAAATCATCATTGCCCTGAGCATGAAAACGTTCCGAATGCTGAGGATTGGAACGGGGTCGAGCATACTGTGCATTTGTACGATATCCCGAAGATTGTTCAGAAACTCGCTGTTGGTTTGCCACTCTTCTGTGTGGTGGAACGTATGAAGCTTGGGTGTGCACTTGTGTATGCTCGCGCTGAAAGTTATTATGCCTATTATGTCGCCGAGGGTTTTCGTAATAAGCCTCGCGGGGTGGTGCCCGAGCATGGTGAGTTGAACCATGTTTGCCATGTCGCTCTTCATACATGCGTATGAGGCGAAGGCATTCATGAATCGTGGCAGGGTGTCGAACCTCAAGAAAGTCTTGTAAAAATGGGTCGAGCTGCTGCACGAGGGTATCCAACATGTCAACATGACTGGCATGTGGATCCCATAGGTTATATAAGCATGTTGTTTCCAACGCAAATGCAACAGGGCTATCGTTGGGTCTTTGCTGACGAGAAAAAAGCTGTTGTGCAAGGCTAGCTCGACTGAGGCCGAAAGGAAAGACCTCCAAAAATTCTGCACGGAAATTCTCATAATGAGAATCCGGGTTCGACACTCTCCACTGCCGATACCAGGTCTTAGCGGTATCCCTCAAGCCAGTGCCGGCGATTTGGACTTTGCAGTCTTCAGGAATATTATATAGATCAAAATGATCTTCCAGATCTTCGAGGAACTTTAAGGACCCCTCCAAACCATTGAAATGAATTGTTCCTGCATGCGGCACGAAATGGGCAAGCATTCTGCTTCGCTGAGAGGATTGAACTCCCTCAGGTACGACCCGCGACTCAGAGTAATAGGAAGCTGGTGAGTTACGAAATTGTGAAGAATGCCTGGGTACGTGTAGATCATTCATATCAAAGTTAGAGCCACAGGCTTCTTGCAAATTGTCAAAACAAACACCATCACCATCGAAACTTGCCTTAGGGTGAAAAATTGAAGTTGTCTCAGGTAAGGAAGACATGGGTAATAATTGTCAAGATCTCGTGTTCGAGAAAAGTTCGGGCGCCAATTATAATGAATAAGCTTTATCTCCGGCTAAACTAGCTAAACTAAGCTAAAGCTAATGATAATGAAGAATAAAGCTTTCAACTAAGCTAAGTATACTATCGTGAATATAGCTTGCACGAATATTATAATGAATTCAAATGGTTGTTGTTACTAGTTAATTAATATCATGAATAAAGTCTCCTGCTAGTAGTGTAGTAATAGTATTGAACAAACTTATAACTGGTAGTAATGTTGTAGTAGTAATTAGGATGAATAAAGTCTTAACGCTGGTTGTTAATAATAATCCACTAATTGACATAAACCTAACAGCCAGACAGAGATCTGACAAAAACTATGAATTGAGAAAGACGTACTTACTACAAAGTTCTTTTATTATGTACGCTTGATCATCCAACGCACACACACAACTCTTTTCACAATAATCAAGAATCAAACTAATCACATAGAACGAAGCTCTCCGTACAGCACCAAACTCTCTCCTTCACATAAACCAAAGCTCTCTCTCAACAACAACGCTCTCCGTATAACAACAACGATCTCCCTACGTCTCGTTGAACGCGCCTATTTATACTGGCTACCACCACGTCATGACTTACACTCATTGCCAGATCTCATTCAGCGGGTGAAATAATATTTCGTTCAGTAAGAAGATAATTTACATAGAAAAATAAAATAACCAGAGATAGTAAAATCAAAAGGAAAGTGAATATAGAGTATACGTTACAATAGCTCTAATCATTCTACTATTCTCTTTTACGTGCAATATTTCAAAGTAACTTGTACAAAATTCTAGCGGATAATGCTTACCTTGGCATTCCTTTCTAGCGATGGGAACATTTCATGCTCGTGTTTTCCGGTATTTGTTGATGTTATTGTTCTAAAGTCCATTGTATGCGATGACTGGCTTTACTTCTCACACTTTTCGCTGGGTATACTCATGGGATCTTTGCCTTAGGATTCAAACACATCAATTTTTACCGTTCTTTATACTCAAAATTTTCGGCCATTCTCTGGGCATCCTCAGGAGCGTGGCGACTTTACCACCGATGTTCGTGGTTAACTTCGCGCTAATGGAGTCCGATACTCCTTGTTGCCATTCGTCGGGTATACTTTCCTGGATATATTTCGTTATAAAGCCCGGCTGGCGCCATCTATGTTTCATTAAATCAACTTTTTTTTTCTTAATTTTTTTTTCTTTTTTTCTTCCATCCTGGTTTTCTTGTCTTTTTTGCCGGTTTTTCTTTTGTTGTTGTTTTTCTTGTCTTATTAGTTCTTTCCACAGACCCGATAATGTGCTAGGGTCGTTCTGGTTACATACCCTTGCTTTATTTTTATCATACATGAGACCGGCCGATGACAAAAAAAGCTGAACTTTTTAACTGGGTGGAAAATTGGGACACGCGAACGCACGGTGAGCGAATTCAAATACAACATATATACAATATTTAAGAGTATGCTAGCCATATGGAATTATTTTCTGTAAATTATGTAAGTAAATATTAAAGTGAAGCACATTATTATATTCACAATAGAAAAGTAGGGATTTAAGAACAAAATAAAATGAAATATTTTAAAAAATCAGATTTAAAACTTACATGTGAATCTTTACTAGCTAAATCCTGAGGTGAAAAGTATTTGTCTAGGAAAGTTTGTGAATTTAGTCAAGCAATTAGAAACTTGCAAGAATTAGAAACATATATCCACAGCTTAGTTTTTAGTCATTGAAGAAGTCAATAAAGTATTTCTCAATGTAACCTTATAAAATGGCTTGCAAAATTTTTTGCTTGCATTGTGAATATGGTGACATGAATCTCCATCAACGTCAAGCAAGTGGGGAGATTGTCTCTGCCGAATTCTTGTTTTTCACCCTGTTTTTGAGCCTCCTATGACACATTCTTTCCACTTAGCTTTCAAACAAGCAAAACAAATTCCTTCTTAGAAAGAAAGAATAAAATAAAAAGCAAAAAAAAAAAACCGGAAAGCTGCGTCACAAACTTTTTAGAGGCTTCGGCCCGACGTAATAACGGCCCGAAGCCGTGCCCCCCCCACTTAGCTACTTAGCTTTCAAACATGCAAAACACATTCTTCCTTAGAAAAAAAAAAGAAAGGAAAGAAACAGAGTTGCGTCACGAACTTTGTTCAGCGGCTTCGGGCCGACGTTATCCTAGCCGGGCGCCGTGCTTTCTTTCCACTAAGTTTTCAAACAAGCAGAACACATTCCTCTTCCTTAGAAAAAAAACAAAAAGGTTCGTCACGAACATGGTTCAGAGGCATCGGGCAGACGCAATTCCGGGCAACAGCGAAAGCACGTCCGAACCAACGTAATTCCGGATCACGGCAAAAGAAGCACGTCCGAACCAACGTTATTCCGGATCACGGCAAAAGAAGCCCGCCAGGCCTACATAATTCCGGCGTGGCGCCATTCTTCTTTTCCACTTAGCTTTCAAACAAGCAAAACAAATTCTTTCTCTTCGGGGGGGGGGGGGTAGAACGAATTTAAGAAAAGAAAGCTGCGTCACGAACTTTATTATGATGCTTCAGGTCGACGTAATCCCGGGCCACGGCGAAAGAAGCACGACTGGCATTTTTTTTTTTGTTCACACTTTGAAACAAGCAAAACAAATTCCACCACCTGAGAAAAAAAAAAAAAAAGACAAAGGGCTGTTTTACGAACTTTGTTCAGAGGCTTTTACGTCGATTATTTACAAAATCAGTAAAACTTTCTTAATAACAGCGAAAATCTGAATATCCATAATTTTTTTGTTAGTCACCCGTAATCCCGGGGAAATCTGTAATAATTACGGAGATTCCGTATTTTTTGGCATACTCCGTAGGAAGAGGATTCACGAGTGCTTCGCTTCTCGAACGATCTCAGAAAAGCGGGAACGCATTCGGGTACATTTGCAAATTACAAGAGAGAGTTTCTGGCGATGACGTCACGGATAGAATTAAGCAGATCGTTTGGCCCTGATAGAATGCAGAGTGGCGATTTCCCGCAAGACACGGAAAGGGCTGTGGTAGTTTCACTAACGCACGAAGTAGGCGGAGCTTCCACCCTTTGCGCTGCGATGCTCAAGTGACTGACATCCCATCCATTGTTGACAGCAGTAAACGAATTGAGCTCCTGACTCCACCCTCCAACATTTCTTCTTGCCTCCGCGTCTGCTCCAAAAACAACGCTTTAAGCTAGAAAGTGCTTAGTTCTTTTACTTAACAAAAAAGCGGAATCGCGGAATTCCGCATTTTTCTTTTTCTATAGAACGACGACCCCCCCCCCTAAAAAATCCTGAAAAATGTCTCTTCATTTTTGCAATGACCTCGAGAATGACCAAAATGATGCCGAAAAACGCGGAATTCCGCGAATTCGCGGAAGAATCTCATGTATGTTTTATAGATTAATATTGCTTCTTCCCTCCTCATTTGCCTTTCCGATTTTTGGTTCTTTTTTAGCATTTTAATTTCATCGAATTTTGGGGATGTCTGGTTTTCCATGCAGAATTGCACTAAAGCAGTTTTGGCTCCTTTTTTTTTTGCCAGTTAGATATGTGTTGTTTAAGCCTTTTTTTAATCTGTTTTTCGTACTTCCAATGTACGATATTGGGGGTATGTGTGCAATTGGAATTTCTTAGGTTCCTGATTCTTCTAGCATTTTTTTCTCTGTTTTTTTTGTTGACAGTCATACTTTTCACTGTGTGCACTGAGCTTCCTAGTTGTAAGTCATATTTAGCACAGTGCCTATTGATTTCTTTACTCACTCCTTCCAAGTATGGGAAAGCTCCAATGTATTTCAATTTTTTATTCCTCATCTTCCTTTAGTTGTGCACTTCTTGGCCTTCTTTACTCTGAGTCATATGCTTTTTACTCTCATGTATTCATTTATTAATTAGCTTGCTCGGGTACCCATACTCTTGTGATATTTTCGAGATAAACTCTAGCTCTTGATTTTTTAGCCTGTTGTTAGATGTGTGTGTGTACGCTCGCCGTATCAAGTTTACTATGCTGTTTTTTTATGTATCACTGGATGGTGCGACGAGTATGGTATCAGTACAGGTATGCAAGTTGCTTTTCTGAACACAGAGTATTCAAAACTATTTTTGTTTTTCTTTAGTTGAATGTCCAGCAAGGATAGGCGATTATCCTCTTCAAACTCAATAGTTAGCTCAATGGTGTTACAGATTTTGCTAAACTGCTGTGCTAGATCTTGTAGCTCCAAAATCTGTAAAATCGCGGAATTCCGCTTTTTTTTCTATAGAACGCCGACCCCCCCCCCCCTAAAAAAAAATCCTGAAAAATGTCTCTTCATTTTTGCAATGACCTCGAGAATGACCACTATGCTGAATGACCAACTGTGAACTAGTGAGGAAAGCAATTGAAAACAACCAAAGCCTAAAGATAGCAAAGGGACATCTAAGTAAGGGAAGAAAACAGATTATGGCACTGAGAAAAAAGATGGTTCTGTAACAAGATATAGAGGCGAAATTTTGACAAGAGTGAAAGATTTCTACTCCAAATTATATGAAAGGGATGATACATGTACTCCAGACATCATGAAAGGTACCAGAATTCTTCCAGGCCTACCAGCAGAAGTTGCACATGCAATCAAGAACATGAAACGGGGAAAAGCTCCAGGAGATGATGGAATTACTGTAGACATCATACAAGAAGCAAGTGGAGAAATTGAAACAGTACTCGCCCAAGTTTTCACTTGATGCCTTAATGAAGGAAAGATTCCTGAGGATTGGAACAACGCTACAATGTTCCTGCTACATAAAAAAGGTGACATTCAGGATCTCAGGAACTACAGACCTATCAGCCTCCTATCAGTGGTTTATAAAATCTTCACTAAAGTTCTTTCACACCGTTTGAAGGTAACACTGGACATGGCTCAACCGAGAGAACAAGCTGGATTCAGGAGTGGCTACAGCACAATAGATCATATCCATGTGCTGAGAGAACTAATTGAAAGAGCGAGGGAATATGAACTTCCATTATGCATGGCTTTTATCGATTATGGAAAGGCCTTTGATTTGGTGAAACTATCAGCAGTTACAATGTCTTTGAAATCCTGCGGTATTGAAGATGCATAAATTAATATTATTTATAACATCTATGAAAATGCAAGTGCAAAGATTTGGCTATTTGGGAATACAGCATCCATAAGAATTGGAAATGGAGTGAGAAAAGACGACACAATATCTCCCAAACTCTTTAATGCCACTTTGTAAAATGTCTTTCAATCATTGAACTGGGAAAACAAAGGGATAAAGTTTAATGGAGATTATCTAACTCACCTTCGTTTTCATGATGACATAGTCATTTTTGCAACTACCCCATCAGAGCTGCAGAGTATGATCCAGCAACTTGCTGACAAGAGTAAAGAAGTGGGATTAAAAATGAACTTTCAGAAGACAAAAGTGATGTACATACAAGAAATGAAAATTTATCAGTTGATGGGGGAAAGCTGGAGATAACCAATACCTACATTTATCTTGGACGGCAGATATCAAGTGAGGGTCACATTGATGAAGAAATTATTCGGCGTATATAACTTGCCTGGAGAGCTTTTGGAAGAAACAGCATAATTTTCAAGAGCAATATGCCATTATGTCTTAAAACAAAACTGTTTGATCAATGCATGCTTCCAGTGCTTACGTATGGTGCAGAGACGTGGACCTTATCTAAAAGAGACATACAAAGGCTGCAGACAACTCAAAAAGGCATGGAGAGGTGCATGCTTGGTGTAACCAGGAGAGATAAGAAGAGTAACTCGTGGATCCGAAAAATGACAAGAGTGGAAGACATCATGATCAGAGTTAAATCCCTGAAATGGCAATGGGCTGGACATACTGCCAGAAGGACAGAACATCGATGGACAGCCGAAATTTTAGATTGGATTCCAAAGGACAGGAAAAGACCCAGAAGAAGACCACATGGGAGATGGGTGGATGAAATTCGAAAGTATGCGGGAGTGACATGAAGGAGACTGGCACAAGACAGACCTTTGTGGAAGAAACTTGGGGAGACCTTTGTTCAGCAGTGGATTGATAATGGTTGACAATGATGATGATGATGATGATGATATATATATGTCTCCCCAAGTTTCTTCCACAAAGGTCTGTCTTGTGCCAGTCGCCTCCATGTTCCAATCTTTCCTTAATTAAGACACAGAGTGAAAACTTGGGCGAGTACTGTTTCAATTTCTCCACTTGCTTCTTGTATATTGTCTATGGTAATTCCATCTCCTCCTGGAGCTTTTCCACGTTTCATGTTCTTGACTGCATGTGCAACTTCTGCTGGGAGGACTGGAAGAACTATGGTACTGGTACCTTTCATAATGTCTGGAGTACATGTATCATCCATTTCATATAATTTGGAGTAGAAATCATTCACTCTTGCGAAAATTTCACCTTTATTTCTTGTTTCAAAACCATCTTCTTTTCTCAGAGCCATGATCTGTTTTCTGTTCTTACTCAGATGTCCCTTTGCTCTGTTCAGGCTTTGCTTGTTTTCAATTGCTCTCCTTACGTCTTCAGCGATACTTTTTTGTACTGTCTTGCATAGCTTTATATATTCCGCTTTGGAAGACACATCTCCTTTAGTTATCCTCATCTCTCTTCGTTTTTTGCGTCAGAATTTTGTTTTTTTCTGATAATTTTTTCATATGCAACTTGTCCTTAGTACCAGCTATTTTTGTTGCTATTTCCATAAGAGACTTGGTCAGTTTTCTGTTAAATTCAGAGATGTCCACTTCTTTCGACGTTAGACCTTCTAGAGCAGAGAATCTGTTCCTCAGTTCCAATTTGAAGGTGTTACAATGTTTTTTATGGTTGGTCATGTCAATACACTTTGTTTGTTTTTTGAGCTTGCCACGCTCGAGTTCAGCATTGAGGTGCATCTTACATCATACCATTCTATGGTCACTACCTGTGTTGAACTTGTTTAGCACACTGCAGTCTTCCATGACAAATTTCTTGTTACACATAATAAAATCAATTTCACTTGTCAATCCATTGAGATGCCTCCATGTCCATTTCCTTTGCTGCTTTTTCTTGAAAAAGGAGTTCATGATGAAAACCCCTTCTGCTTCTGCAAACTCTACGAGAGTATTTCCACGCTGGTTTCTGTTGCCATGACCGAATGTACCAAATAAAGTTTCGTTGTGTTGCCCTATTTTCGCATTGAATGTCCAGCCCATTGCCATTTCAGGGATTTAACTCTGATCATGATGTCTTTAACTCTTGTCATTTTTCGGATCCACGTGTTCCTCTTCTTATCTCTCCTGGTTACACCAAGCATGCACCTCTCCATGCTTCTTTGAGTTGTCTGCAGCCTTTGTATGTCTCTTTTAGCTAAGGTCCACGTCTCTGCACCATACGTAAGCACTGGAAGGATGCATTGATCAAACACTTTTCTTTTAAGACATAATGGCATATTGCTCTTGAAAACTATGCTGTTTCTTCCAAAAGCTCTCCAGGCAAGTTTTGTACGCCGATTAATTTCTTCATCAATGTGACCCTCACTTGATATCTGCTGTCCAAGATAAACGTATGTGTCTGTTATCTCCAGCTTTTCTCCATCAATCGATAAATCTTCATTTCTTGTAAAAGCATTGTACATCACTTTTGTCTTCTGAAAGTTCATTTTTAATCCCACTTCTTTACTCTTGTCAGCAAGTTCCTGGATCATACTCTGTAGCTCTGATGGGGTAGTTGCAAAAATGACTATGTCATCAGCAAAACGAAGGTGGGTTAGATAATCTCCATTAATCTTTATCCCTTTGTTTTCCCAGTTCAGTGATTAAAAGACATTTTCCAATGTGGCATTAAAGAGCTTCGGAGATATGGTGTCACCTTGTCTCACTCCTTTTCCAATTTTTATGTGTGTTGTATTTTCAAACAGCCGAATCTTTGCACTTGCATTTTCATAGATGTTATTAATAATATTAATGTATGCATCTTCAATACCGCAGGATTTCAGAGCCATTGCAACTGCTGATGGTTTCACCGAATCAAAGGCTTTTTCATAATCGATAAAAGCCATGCACAATGGAAGTTCATATTCCCTCGCTCTTTCAATTAGTTCTCTCAGTACGTGGATATGATCTATTGTGCTGTAGCCACTCCTGAATCCAGCTCGTTCTCTCGGTTGAGCCATGTCCAGTGTCCCCTTCAAGCGGCGTGAAAGAACTTTAGTGAAGATTTTATAAACCACTGATAGGAGGCTGATAGGTCTGTAGTTCCTGAGATCCTCAATGTCACCTTTTTTATGTAGCAAGATCATTGTAGCGTTGTTCCAATCCTCAGGAATTTTCCCTTCATTAAGGCATCGAGTGAAAATTTGGGCGAGTACTGTTTTGATTTCTCCACTTGCTTCTTGTATGATGTCTACAGTAATTCTATCTTCTCCTGGAGCCATTCCCCGCTTCATGTTCTTGATTGCATGTGCAACTTCTGCTGGAAGGACTGGAAGAACTCTGGTACTGGTACCTTTCATGATGTCTGGAGTACATGTATCATCCCTTTCATATAATTTGGAGTAGAAATCTTTCACTCTTGTCAAAATTTCGCCTCTATTTCTTGTTACAGAACCATCTTCTTTTCTCAGTGCCATAATCTGTTTGTTTCCCTTACTGAGATGTCCCTTTGCTATCTTTAGGCTTTGGTTGTTTTCAATTGCTTTCCTTACTAGTTCACAGTTGAATTTCCTTACGTCTTCAGTGATACTTTTTCGTACTGTCTTGCATAGCTCTATATATTCCACTTTGGAAATCACATCTTCTTTAGTTGTCCTGATCACTCTTCTTTTTGCATCAACATTTTGGTTTTTCCTGATAATTTGTTCACATGCAATTTGTTCTTAGACCCAGCTAATTTTGTTGCTGTTTCCATAAGAGCTTTGGTTACTTTTCTGTTAACTTCAGAAATATCCACTTCTTCCGATGTTAGGCCTTCTAAAGCAGAGAACCTGTTCTTCAGTTCCAATTTGAAGGCATTATGGTGTTTTTTAAGGTTGGTTATGTCAATACATTTGGTTTGTCTTATGAGCTTGCTACGTTCAAGTTTAGTGTTGAGGTGCATCTTTCATCTCACCAATCTATGGTCACTGCCTGTGTTGAACTTGTTTAGCACACTGCAGTCTTCTATGACGAATTTTTTGTTACACATAATAAAATCAATTTCACTTGTCGTCCCATTTGGATGTCTCCATGTCCATTTCCTGTGTGGCTTTTTCTTGAAAAAGGAGTTCAAGGTAAAAAAACCCTTCTGCCTCTGCAAACTCTATGAGAGTATTTCCACGCTGGTTTCTGTTGCCGTTACCGAATTTACCTACTGAAGTTTCATTCTGTTGCCGTTGCCCTATTTTTGCATTGAAATCTCCCATAATTATCTTCAAGTGCTGCTTACCTTTATTATTTAGATCACGAATTTCCTCATAAAATTCTTCAATTTATTCTTCAGGATGACTTGTGGTGGGGGCATAAGTTTGAATATTCTGAGCCTGGTATCTTCTCGAGAGTTGGATAACGAGTCGTGCAGCTCTGTCAGAGGAACTTTCAACTTCTACAACTTTATCCTTCAGTTTCTTGTTTATTATAAATCCAACACCACTAGTTCTGCCAGTATCTGTCCCACGATAGTAGAAGAGATGTCCACTTTTCAGTTCAATGAGATCTTCTCCTTTTCTCCTTACCTCACTTAGCCCGACGATGTCCCACTTGATCCTTTGTAGTTCCTCTTCCAATTCAAGAAGCCTTGAATCAGAAGATAGGGAGCGTCCGTTATACGTAGCCAAGGTCAGCATCAGATGGCAGCCTAGTCCGGTCCTCCGGGGATTCTTAGCACCCTCTGCCTTCATGTCGCACTGGCCGCTGCCTTATATATATATATATATATATATATATATATGTTGTAGTCTTAATGGTTTGAGTTTCATTAATCCTAGCTGCCCAAAATTCAACATTTTAAAAAAATTGCTCTGACGAAATATAAATTACAATTACAAAAAAATTATTGAAGGACAGCTACATATGCCTTGTAAATAAGCATCTTAAAAAAACTCACTTTGTTAGCTGTATATGATGGCATGATACTTGGCAGTAACAATATTTATTTTCATGACTTTAAAGTTCCAGATCTTCAAACATTTTATTCTTTTTCAAACTTTTATATTTCGTTTCAAGTAGCCTAAATCAGCTGTGATTCAGCTTACTCTATATCAGCAGTTCCCATTTGGTGGTTCATGAAGGTATTTCAAGTGGTTCGTGGTAAAAATTCTGTAATGGCATCTACAAAAATTTACAATAAAAGTACTTTTTCTAAACCATAAGTAAGTTGAAATGCATTAACAGTTTAAATATGTTTTGTACATGTTTGGGACACGAGTTTTTACACAGCCAGTATGCATGAGAGGGTGATCAGAGCTGTATTATGCTTCAAAAAACATCCATGGGTAACGGACACCCACAGTGAGGAAACAGTTACTCAGTGACATCACAAAGTCATGAAATAATTTGTCCTACCTGAATCTGAATTAGAAAAAAAAAGCCAGTTAGTTTTTAGATTGTGGGATGGCTAAGCAGAGAGCACACATACTGCTGTTATTCACTAGAACTCTCAGAGCATCTAAAGTCCATGCATCATTAAGGTAGCACTGGGGTTGTAAAAGCTTGTGAAAACTTTGAACTTCAAAGTGGAAATACCTGCCACTAGCACTTTTTTACTGTGAAATCGCAGACCTCAGCACAGACTTCATTGTAAAAAGTAGTGAGAAAGGTGACTTTTTTGGAGAAAAAAATGAGAAAAGTGACCATTTTTTTTTTTTTTTGTGACTAAATAGTGACTGCTCAAATAATTGAAAACCAGACTAAACCGTTTAAAATGATAGAACATACACACACACACACACACACACACACACACACACACACACACACACATAGTATATGGATAGAACATATAATTTGCACTTTGAACGGATTTACTTTATTCTTTGCTCAACAGTGAACAATTCACTTTATATTTTGTGATAGAACATATGTTAATCAATGTGATTATCTGTTGTAAAAAAACCAACAATATATTGGATGGGCAGGTGATTCCTTTCAATATTTTTTTACACACTACTGTTTGTGAAAATTGCAACACGAAGAAGGAGGAATCATGCAATTCAAATGAAATTTATACCAAACATTACCGATATGACTGTACATAAGTGATTTAATTTTTGGAATACAACAATTTTCACCTGAAAAAATCAGTATCTTGTGAAGCCTCTGCGAGCTGCAATAAGAGCTTCGAGACGGGTTGGCATTGAATCGAAAAGGCGTTGGATGGTGTCCTGGGTAATTGCTTGCCAGTCAGCATGTATACGCAGCCACAGATCACTGGTACTGACTGCTGGAGGACTTTGATGGGCCAGTTGCCAAGTGACCATATCCCAGACATGTTCAATAGGCGACAAGTCTGGTGAACGTGCAGGCCAGGGAAGAAGCGGTATTTGCTGTGCTGCGAAGAGGGCTTCAACATTCCTGGCAACATGAGGTCAGGCATTGTCCTGCTGGAATATAGCGCCTGGACTGCCATGAAGGAAGGGTATGACTTCTGTACAACTTCCCTGATGCAGTGGTTGCTCGTGATATTGCCCTCAAGTCATAGCAGCCGAGATCGCGAATGTTACCCAATGGCACCCCACACCATCACACTTGGCGTTCGGCCTGTATGACACTCAACAATGCATGCTGGAAGAAGGCGCTCACCACAATACCATCTAATGCATATGAGGCCATCATGGTAGTCCAAGTTGAATCGGGACTCATCCGAAAGCACGACACGTTGTCAATTAGCACGCCATTGTCTGCACTGAAAACCCCATTGCAGCCTGAGGCGTCCATGGTTCAGGGTCAAAGGAGTCTGCCGCAAAGGGATGCGTGCAATCAATCCTCTGTGCAACAGACGCATCGAACTGTGGAGGCAGACAATGCCACACCTGTTTCAGTGCTCCACTGTTGTGCTAACACTTGTGAATATGGACAAGGTGTCAGCCATCCGCGGTGTCGTCAAATTTCTCTGTCCACTGCCGGATTGCCGATGTACCTGGTTCTCCTCGGTCCACTTCCGCCAGACGCACATCACTATCATCACTATCATCTTGTCCGAGCCGAAATGCCATGGTACGAAAATGCACCTTCAAGCAGACCAATCATTCGTCCCTGTTCAAACTCTGTCGTATGGTGATAGTGTGCCATTCGTCGTTGCCAAAGCATTATTGAATCTTGGAGACACTTTCACAACTTGCTGTCTGCGATGCACTACTGGTGTGTAACCTATACAGCCTTCTCTTTATATCCCTCACTCGACTGTTCAAGCAGCGCTGCTGAGTCAAGACATGCGCAACGGCTTTGCATTCTAATCATTTGCCTGTCCTACCATGCTCTTCATATCCTGTAAGTTTCATGTGATTACCATCATTCCTTCATTGTGTTGCGATTTTCACAAACAGTAGTTTATTTTATCAGCATGATGGCATTTGACGATTTATATACTGCACTAGCAAAATAAGTATGCTCTAGAAATGATTACATATACAAACTACAATAGGTTTATATATAATGGAAAACTAATAATGAAGAATGAATGTAATGTTTAAAAAAGTACAGTAACCCTTTGCATTTTTAACTCTCCACTGCCTGCATTTTCTTACAATCATATTAACAAATTCAACTTCCAACGATGTTTCGACAAATTTGCCTGTTTTAGTTAGATTTAAATGAATTTTTACTTGTAAACTACTCGTACACACACATTTAACCAAACCTTTAATTTGTTAGCAGATGTGTTTTACAGTCTAACACTGGTTAGATACCTATTTCAAACATCAATCAATGCAATCGAAAATGGAAGCACAGAGCAACATAGCAATAAAAAATGCAATTCTGCAGATTTTAGATAAAAACAAAAAAGAAAAATAGTGAGCTCTTCACGATTTATCCCCCCCCCCCCCCCAAGGGAATCTCGAATCAGAAAAGATAATTAAAACAAAAACAAACAAACAAACAAAAAAATGCTGAAAAAAAGACCATCAGATTTGCCCACTATTCCTGCACTTTTCAACAGAAATTTTGTTTTTTGAGCTTATATTAAAAATGATGCCGATTCACAAGAAGGTAGAAAGGTCACAAGGTAAGCAACATTTTGGTGGTTTATTTTTGAAGGACCAGTTTGGATTAGGAGATGATGGGTTTGATTACTGTTGCTGACTACCCTTGTCCACTGGTTTTCCAGTGTTTTCCTACGACATCCTTGCATGAATAGGGGGTAGGGTTAGTTCAGTTCCCACTAAAGTCAGCCCTGGACACACCCAGACCCTCCTCACCCAACACACTACCATGTGCAATAACCGTGCCCGGTTGGGTTTCAACACAAACATCAGAACTTTCACTAAATATTTTATAAAAGATTGCGTCCGCCAAATTTTTATGGGGGGGGGGGGGTCAATTCAAATTTCTGCACTTCCGCCAAAAATAAAACAGATAGTGAAAAAAAAAATCGAATAAAATTCCACTAGTTTGCATAAAAGTTAAAATAATATGAGGGTTGTGCTGAAAGTAATGCAAAAGTGGACATAACTTTTTTTATTAACTGAGTGGACATAACTTTTTTATTAACGTTCAAATTGCACATGTTGGTAGAGTAACTCAACATAGTCTCCATCACAAGCGATGCATTTGCATCATCGTTGAACCAACTCTCAAATCCTCTTTGAAAAAATTCAGGTGTGGACTGTTGTACCCACTTCTTCACAGCCAGTTTCATCTCATCTGTGCCATCAAATTTTTGTCCCCGGAGACTGTTCTTCATTGGACTGAACAGGTGGAAGTTGGACGATGCCACAGCGTGGCTGTACAGTAGATGGGGGACCACTGGGCAGCCTAACTTAATGATCACCTGATTTGTTCCCAAAGATATATGTGGTCTTGCATTGTCATGGTGAATGTGGATCCTTTTCAGATTCTTGTTCGTTTTCTTCCTTCTTATGGCTTCTCTAATCTTCTTGAGTGTCTCAATGTACCGCTTGCTGGTCATGATACAGCCACGTTTTCGAAAATCAAGAATGACACCCTGTCATCCCAAAAAAACAGTCACCATGACTTTTCTGAGCTGATCGCTGGCTCTTGAACTTCTTAGGCCTAGGTGAAGAGGTGTGACACCATTCCATGGATTGATTCTTTATTCCAATATTTCGGATCGTAAAGATACACCCATGTTTCATTCCCTGTCACCACATCGAAAAAAAACATGTCTTCATTGGCTTCAAACACTTCCAGCAAATCAGAGCAGACTTCCACCCTTCTCTCCTTCAAGTCGGGTGTCAACTGCCGAGGTACCCACTTTGCACACACTTTCCAATACCCTAAGTCTTCCACCATCTTCTGTATGGCATTGTGACCACAGTCCAGTTGTGCAACAAGCTCACGGACTGCGATAAATTTCTCTGCATGAATCAATTCATCCACTCACTGACTTGACTATTCATGTCACTCTTCACAGATGATGGTCTCCCACTGCGTGGCTTGTCGTCAATGCTGGTTTCCTCTTTTTTTAAACTTCTTTATTCATCTGTGCACATTGCTCTTGTCAATGGTGTCATCTCTGTAAACATTGTGTAGCCTTCTGTGGATGTCGGACAAAGTGCACCCTTCCTTCCTTCCTTTGTCAAGAACTCAATGACAGCATGTTGCTTCTGCTTCGAATGCATTACTTCTGATGTGTTGATGTTTGTCTATTAGTGGTGTCAAGGACTAGGGCCCAGTTTTCGGTTCCACTATGAGAAAAAATCACACATCCACGCATTCTTGTCTCCAAGAATGATTCTTTAAATATTTCCTCTCATTAATCTTTTTCTGAATTTCATTCTTTGAGGCGAACTGAGCGACATGAAAAACATTTTTTTCTCCACTTTCCTAAACATTCGTTCACGGATTTTAGTGGAAATTGTGTAGTTATAGTTTTGTCTGTGTACTGTATATGTATGTGTCTTTGGAACGAGAGCTAGAAAGAATGTGAACATATATAAATGGCTTAAAATTACTTTTAGTCTATGGGTGAAACTAGAACAGGTGTGAACTAAATTATTCACTTCATTTTAAAACTTATATTTATATATATATATATATATATATAGTAAATTGTGAACATTGGAATTGTAAAGTGAACTCGTGCATAATTAATTAAATTAAATTAAGCTTACATTATGACTGAGATTAAATAGTGTGTGGTGAGAAGCATTTATTGGTACAAAAGTTCAGGTGTGTTAGCAAGACACAACAAAATTTGGTATAGAATCGTGCACTGTCAGTAGAATGATTTTTTTAAAGAAATTAATATTTTCCCCCGAATTCTGAAATTTTTTATTCAGCAATTTGTAAATGAAATGATGTGAAAATTTTTGTATTGAGTTTTGAAAAATATTAATTGTTCATGATGTAAAATTTCTTGTGAATATTATAGACCCCTGGGATTTGCACCATTTCATTTTTTTTTTTTTTTTTCCACTGGACAGGGAGTCGCCAAAATCAGAGATAAGAATTTTCCCTCCGGTAAGCCCAGAAATTCCTTTGGAAGAGGTCATCTTGCAAAACTTGAATACAATAGAATCTGCAGGGTATAAGCAGGTGGAATTTCAAGAATTTTCGCAAAGTCGTGGTCAAGAGCCAGGGAGGACTAGCAAGGGAGACAAGACCTCCCGGGGAACTGATATCTTCAAATGGCGGTAGTTGACTCACCGACCCTCATGACAAAGGAATTTCCTGCACATCTAAAAGGTAAACTTTTCTAAATTATTATTTTTCGGCCACCAGTATCACGATATTCTTGGATTCTCTTAATTCAGAGGGGGAAAAAAAAACTTGGACTTGCTCTACCTTCAGCCCAAGTAGCGGGTGATTATACACAAAGAAAAAAAAAGGTTATCCTGCAAAAATGGGATGTTTTCCTCTGAATCCCACACAGCACTGTGATATAAATTACTCAAAAGGTTAATTTTTCTTTTGTTGAGGGTAATGCATTACACTGAAAACAACATGGTATTAATTTTATTTTTGGCCAAAGTGTATTATTCTTTTGTATTGTACATGATGTCTTGTGAAGGTACCTAAAAAAGGAAATATCAAGTGTAGAACACGTGTTTTTCTTACTAAACAAATGATAATTGAATCACACTGAAATTTCTATAATATATGAATTACAAATTGAAATGTTAAAATTTTGAATACCAGGCAAATTGGAAAATTGTATAACTAATTTCCACCCAACAAAATTAAAATTGGACTCTAAAGCTCATTTTCGGCATTAATGGGTGAATTGTGAAAATAAAACAAAAAAACAAAAATCTGTAAAATTCTCAACAAAATTCTGATCAGGCGAGAGGCCTGATCAACATTAAATATAACTGCTAGACAGTTTTTACAACAAAAAAATTTTTAGTCACTTTTATTAATTGTTTATGTGTGTTCAGTGAATCCAAGGTATGGATAAGTAAATCTTAATTTATTTATTTTTGGTCAAGCTCATAAATCACCTCTGCACTTGGCAGAGTTCATGGATCTGAGCCGGGTAAGTTTTAATCCACATATACTTTGACAACACAAATTTTACTGTTTTTACATACATTTTCTTTTGTTCTTCCACTAGCTATTTTTATACATCACGTGCCATATTGTACTACATTATTCGACAAAAGTATATTTAATTGAATAACACATGGTCATAGTGACAGATTTAGAATTTTGAAAAGTCATTTATATCAATCACTTCCTGCAATGAAGAAAAAGGGTTACTATAGAGGAACAGTTACTCTACCAACATGTGCAATTGAACGTCCTCTGTCAGTTAATAAAAAAGTTATGCCCACTTTTGCATTACTTTTGGTACAACCCTCGTAATTAAAAATGTTAACTGCAAGTAAAAATATGGATGGCACTGAGAGAAAAATTAAGACTTCTTCAAGATTTTAATTTTTTGGCAGCATCGTTATATGCTTTTGACTGTCCATCTTTCCGCTATAATTCAAGCCGATGCTGAACCTCACAAAAAATACCATGCACGCACCCACACGTTATCCACGATCTTCAAAAAAAAAAAAAAAATGGCTACTGACAGTTTGGAATTTTGGAATGATTTTCTAAACGAAAGTCATACCCATGCAGAATGACACTGGAAACAAACTACCGTTTGCAACCGCCCTATACCTGCCAACCTCCAAAGATCAAAATACAGAAGATTTTAGAAAATGTTCCCTAAAATTCAGAATTTAAAGTTTAAGATTAAAAAAAATATAAAAAGGTTCTTTCTTGATGTGTACTACTGTATACTGAAGTAAACCATAGTACAGTGTTAAAGTTTACTATGGTATACCATGCCATTAGCTTTACAAATATATGTATTTTTTTTTTTTTTTTTTGTAATATAGAGATCATTTAATTTAAACAGAAATCTAAGAAGAATAACAAAAACAAGGCGATATAAAATAAAGGAAGGATGTATCTGAAATAATTTCACTCTTCAAATATCATTTATTTTTCCAATAAATTTTAGCAATTTACTTTGAAAATCAAATGTGTAGAGGGTAAATTACTTTTATGCTTCTTAATGAATAATAACAAGAAAGATGACACCGAATTTTCGGATGTAATAAGCATGTCTTTTGAATGCATTTTGATGCAAATTAAATTTATCAAAACTATTCAAAATCGATGGAACCAGTTTGGAAAACAATCAATCGGTCCCAACAATCGATAAAACATCCAGAAATAGAAACATCTACTTAGTTCTACCAGTGGCTAAAAAATATGTAACGAAAATTAACAAATGGTGAACAAAAAGTTTCCCATAACACAAGGAAGGTACCAGAGATGAAGAGAATTTCAAATCAAACAGTTAAAAGGAGAAATATAGAAGGAAACATTATATAAGTCTGTCTGCTAGTGTAAAAATTTTGCATAACGGAAAAGTTTAAAATTATTCTTCATGGAAAAGGTTATGCTAAGGGAAAAGAACTTTTCAAATATGTCTCCCAGTAGGAGACATAGCAACAAAAAAAAAAGGTTTCGACCATTACGCAGCTAGCAGGAAATTTTTGTGTTATTTAAAGAGGATAATGCTCCACATCTCTGTTGTAGTGAATGGTATACAGTAAAGAAGAAATTTCTCAATAGCATTTTTAGAAGCGGCGATACAGCTGCAAACTGAAGTACATAAACACCACCTACAGACAGAAATGTGAACTACAAAATTACACATATACTAGTCTAAAGTGTTCTACAAGGTAATAGCATCCGGAGTTGAAATAATTTTTTTAAATCAGACATGTAAAAAGCAGTGATACTGAGAAAAACAGATTAAGCATTTGCGCCCCTAGTGGCAAAATTGTGCAATAGTTTGGAATGAAAACACACACACATAGATAGTTAGTAGTATCTGACCGAAGAAAGAATTTTTTTAATAGGGTTTTTAAGTCCCGCAGATATTGCTGTAAACGGAAATGTGAGCTTATGCCCTATGGTGGCAGCCTTTTGCACTAAGAAAATTTTTAAATTATATGAGAAACATTTCGGCATGGAAACACCCTCCAACTAAAGAAAGAATTTTTCTAATCGGTGTCTTATAAACAGAAATATAAAAAATAATAACATATGCGTTTACTCATACTGGCGGAAAAACCATGCATTATTTTAAGAAGTATTCTTAAAAGGTAGTTCGATGTGAGCGGTATTAGTCCATGAAAGAATGTTTTCAATCGAGTTTTCAGGAGCTCAGATTTTGCTGCAAATACATCAGGTGCAGAAATTAACACTTACGCCCCCTGGTGGCCAAACCATTCTTTATCAAATATTAGAAATGTATGCAAAGGATTTCCCACCAGGAGCTATATTCAGTGTAGAAAGAATTTTTCAAATCGGAGTTTTAGAAGCAGAGATATCGGGGGAAATACAATTTATCTTTACACCCCTTAGAGGAAAGTCTATGCATTACTTGAAAATTTTGAAATTATATGAGAAACATTTTACACCAGAAATGTTTTCTAACAAAGAAGGATTTTTTCAAATCCGACTCTTAGAAGAAGAGATATCGACAAAAATCAGATATACATCTACACCCCCTGGTGGAGAAACCCTGCATTCTTTTATGAATATTCTCAAATGTTTATCAACATTAGCGGTATCGGTCCACGAAATAATTTTTTCAATCGAGCTTTTGGAAGCTCAGATTTTTCTGCAAATACCTACGAAGTAGAAATTAACTCTTACACCCCCTGGTGGACAAACCATATTTTATAAAAAAAATTAGAAATTATAATCAAAACATTTCCCACCAGGAGCTCTATCTGGTGCAGGAAGAATTTTTCAAATCAGAGTTTTAGAAGCAGAGATATCAGGGAAAGCGTGATTTATCTTTACTCCCCCTAGCAGAAAGTCAGTGAATTACTTGAAAATTTTGAAATTATTTTGGAAATCAATGTCACGCAGGAAACTATCCAACAAAGGAGAAATTTTTCAAATCGGACTATTAGAAGTAGAGATATTGACAAAAATAAGATATGCGTTTATGCCTCCTAGCGAAGAAACCATGTATTATTTTAAGAAGAAAGTATTCTAAAAGGGATTTATCGACGCGAGTAGTATTGGTCCACAAAAGAATTTTTTCAATCTAGATTTTAGAAGCCCTGATTAGGCTGCAAACATATCAGAAGCAGAAATTAACACTTATGCCCCCCTGGTGGCCAAACCATTTTACACCAAAAATTAGAAATTACACGCATCAGGAGCTGCATCCGCTGCAGAAAGAATTTTTCAAATCGGAGTTTTAGAAGCAGAGATATCGGGAGAAACGCAATTTACTTTTACACCCCCAAGCGGAGAATCTATGCGTAACTTAAAGAAGTGACCATACCTAAAATAGCTTTCGACATAAATAGAATCAAAAGGTAAAATAATTTTTTCAATCGGCATTTTGGAAACAAATATATGGAATAGAATGTATTTTGAATTTAACATTTCTGCATTTACAGCCCCTGGAGGCAAAATTGTGATTGGTGAAAAAATAAATGAAATAAAGGATCATCATTCTCACATTTCAAGCTTCCCAATGCAAAAAGAATTTTTGAAATCAGGCAATTGGTTGCAGATATATGGAGTCCACAGACAGACGGACGGACAAACCGATAACAAAAGCACAGTATTTTTTACAAAAGACGTGCTAATAAAGGCACACACAAAATGCCTAGCTACCACTCAAAACTAGAGCATGAAAAGACTGCCAGCTTTCTTCCTTCCTTGGCTCCCAGCACAGCGCCTCCTCGCTTTAGTTTTCCCCATGGCAGAACTATATAAAACAAGAAAGATGACACCGAATTTTTGGGTGTAATTAGCATGTCTTTTTAATCCATTGTGACACAAATTAAATTTATCAAAACTATTCAAAGTCAATTTAAACCGATATGGAAAACAATGGTATCTGACGGAAGAAAGAAGTTTTTCAATCAGGTTTTTAATCCCTCAGATATTGCTGTTAATGGAATCGTGAGCTTACGCTTTCTGGTTGCAGACTTGTATGTTAAGAAAAATATGAATGTATATAAGAAACATTTCGCACCGGAAACGCTCTCTAACACAGAAAGAATTTTTCAAATCGGACTCTTAGAAAAAGAGATATCGTTAAAAATAAGATGTTACTTTACGCCCCCTGGTGGGAAAACTATGCATTATTTTAGGAAGAAAGAATTCACAAACGTTTTTTTTTATATGAGCAGTACAGTCCAAAAAAAAAAAAAAATTTTTTTTTAGTCGAGTTTCCAGGAGCCCAAATTTTGCTGCAAATACATAACAGAAGCAGAACTTAACACTTATGCTGCCTGGTGGCCAAACCATTCTTTACCAAACATTAGAAATTATATGAAAAATATTTTCCATCAGCTGTTGTATGCGATACAGAAAGAATTTTTCAAATTAGAGTTTTAGAAGCAGAAATAACGCAAAACACGCAATTTACCTTTGCGCCCCCTGGTGGAAAGTCTATGATTTACTTGAAAATTTGAATTTAAATGAAAAACATTTCGCATCGGAAGCCCGATCCAACAAAGAAGAATATTTTTTAAATCGTACTCCTAGAAGTAGAGATATTGACAAAAATAAGACATATATCTACGCCCCCAGGCATAGAAACACCATGCATTATTTTAAGAAGAAAATGTTCCTAAAAGGTTTGTCAACATGAGTAGTATCGGTAAACAAACGACTTTTTTTCAATCGAGATTTTAGAAGCTCATATTTTGCATACATGAGACCGGCCGATGACAAAAAAGCTGAACTTTTTAACTGGGTCGAAAATTGGGACACGCGAACGCGCGGTGTGAGCAAATTCAAATACAGCATATACAATATTTAAGATTGCACAAGCCATATGGAATTATTTTCTGTAAATTATGTAAGTAAATATTAAAGTGAAGCACATTATTATATTCACAATAGAAAAGTAGGGAATCAAGAACAAAATAAAATGAGATATTTTAAAAAATCAGATTTAAAACATACATGTAAATCTTTACTAGCTAAATCCTGAGGTGAAAAGTGTTTGTCTAGGAAAGTTTGTGCATTTAGTCAAGCAATTAGAAGCATATCCACAGATTAGTTTTAGTCAAACATCATAGTAAGAGATAAGAGATAAGTCAGTCTTGTTGGCTTAGTAGCACTCTAATGTACCAAATTTTTCAAAAATGAAATGTGTGTGGAAATAAGTTAAATTCACAGATTCTTACTAAATGATAATTGGAATATGTATTTGAATATGTACAAATTTAAAAAAAACATGACTAGAAGTTATGGTTTTTAAACAGATTGCTTCAAAGATATTTTGCCCCTTTTTTGTTGTACTTGCTTGCACAACAATTCAAATATCCTCTTCTGAGCAAGCCTGGCTTTCTTCTCAGCAAGCTGCACGGCCATATTTATTTTACGTTGACTGCAGCTGAACAGCATCCATTGCTAACTTTTTCTTTTTGCTGATAATTCCTTTTCTTTTCCTCTCCATTTCTTTGGTATAACTTGTTTCTGATGTCCTAAGATTTTGGCAGAGGTTGGCATCAACTGCTTCTTGGAAAAAAATTTCTTTACTGAAGAAATTAACTGCAGACTTACCCTGTGCTTTAAGTTTATACTACACAGTTTGTATAGCTGAATAGGTTTCAATGTTCATTCTTCCTGATTTTATATCTATGGTTTCAGCCATCATGCTGAAAGAACTTTCAACCTGTGGACCATGAAAGCATGATATCAAGGCTTTTACTACTTTAGATAACATAGTGTACTTGTAGAGGTCAAACACCTTTGCCCACCACGCATCAATTTTTACAAAGTCAGGAGATGGAAGTCATGATTCAAACTGATACTGGTGAATTTCTAGAGCATAGCTTTCCATTTCCTCTGAATTCAATATATTTCAAAGAAACTGTGGAAGTTTTTTAGTCTTTTTAAAGTTAGATTATGTCCCCTTGTAGAAGGATCAATAGCTGATATGTACATTAAAAGATCACTACATAATGGTAGTGTCTTTTGCATGTATTTTGCATGCTGAATATAAGCTTCAGCAGCCTAGCTTAAAAAAATTCCCCACAATGTCATTTGATTTGCTTTTCAAAATAATGTTCCTGATCCAAGAATCTTTCACAGGTTTGCCTTATCAAATATTTCATAGGTTTGCCTTTCAGTATCTCTTGTTTTAAGAAACAAGCTAAGAAATCCAAGAATAGTTGCTTCTGCTCATCAAAAACTTTATGAATTAATGGCTCCTTTGTTTGAAATAAGTATACATATTTTTTCAAAAGAGGTAGAGCTGCGACATAAAAATTTAATATAAGCAAGGTTTTTTTTTTTTTTTTTTGAGCTTTCAAATAATTTTGCAACAATTCTAGATTTCCATTTTCTTCCATCTTCTGTTAGATTTTTTCCCCGTAATTTCTTCCAAAGCTCCTGGAATTTTAACTTTTTCTTTCTAATCTTTACATATTTTATTTATCACATCCATGTATATTGGTCTTTCATTAGGCTGCACAAATCCATAATACAGGAGCAAAAGGGCATCATAGATATGTAAACTGTTTAATGCCACATGATAGAATGACAACCACCTGCATTGCACCATGTTCTTAATTTCAGTGAATTTTAGCCCTATAATTTCACAAATTTCAGCAAGGGCTTCATGTTGATCTGCTGACCATTTAAAGTAATTGAAGAAGTCAATAAAGTATTTCTCAATGTTAGCTTAAAATGGCTTGCAAAAATTTTTACTTGCATTGTGAATATGGTGACATGAATCTCCATCAATGTCAAGCAAGTGGGGAGATTTTCTCTGCCGAATTCTTGTTTTTAACCATGTTTTTGGGCCACTAATGACACAATCTTTCCATTTAGCTTTCAAACAAGCAAAACAAATTACTCCTCAGAAAGAAAGAAGAAAAAAAACGGAAAGCTGCGCCACGAACTTTGTTTAGAGGGTTCGGGCCGACGTAATACTGGCCCGAAGCCGTGCTTTTTTTCCCACTTAGCTTTCAAACATGCAAAACACATTTTTCCTTAGGAAAAAACGAAAGAAAGGAGAGAAACAGGGTTGCGTCACGAACTTTGTTCAGAGGCTACGGGCCGACGTTATCCTAGCCGAGCGCCGTGCTTTCTTTTCACTAAGTTTTCAAACAAGCAAAACACATTCCTCCTCCTCAGAAAAAAGAAAAACACAGAGGTGCGTCACAAACTTGGTTCAGAGGCATCAGGCCGATGCAATTCCGGGCCACAGCGAAAGAAGCACGTCCGAGCCAACGTAATTCCGGATCATGGCAAAAGAAGCACGCCAGGCCTACGTAATTCCGGCGTGGCGCCATGCTTCCTTTCCACTTAGCTTTCAAACAAGCAAAACAATTCCTCCTCCTCAGAAAGAAAAAAACAACCACGGAAAGCTGTGTCACGAATTTTGTTTAGAAGCTTCCGGCCGACGTAATACTGGCCGGGCACCGTGCTTTCTTTCCACTAAGTTTTCAAGCAAGCAAAACACATTCCTCCTCATTAGAAAAAAAGAAAACAAAGAGGTGCGTCACGAACTTGTTTCAGAGGCATCGGGCTGAAGCAAGACCGGGCCACAGCGAAAGAAGCACGTCCGAGCCAACGTAATTCCGGATCATGGCAAAAGAAGCACGCCAGGCCTACGTAATTCCGGCGTGGCGCCATGCTTCCTTTCCACTTAGCTTTCAAACAAGCAAAACAATTCCTCCTTCTCAGAAAGAAAAAAAACAACCACGGAAAGCTGTGTCACGAACTTTGTTCAGAAGCTTCCGGCCGACGTAATACTGGCCGGGCACCGTGCTTTCTTTCCACTAAGTTTTCAAGCAAGCAAAACACATTCCTCCTCATTAGAAAAAAAATAAAACAAAGAGGTGCGTCACGAACTTGTTTCAGAGGCATCGGGCTGAAGCAAGACCGGGCCACAGCGAAAGAAGCACGTCCGAGCCAACGTAATTCCGGATCACGGCAAAAGAAGCACGCCAGGCCTACGTAATTCCGGCGTGGCGCCATGCTTCCTTTCCACTTAGCTTTCAAACAAGCAAAACAATTCCTCCTCCTCAGAAAGAAAAAAAAAAAAAAACGGAAAGCTGTGTCACGAACTTTGTTTAGAAGCTTCAGGCCGACGTAATACTGGCCGGGCGCCGTGCTTTCTTTCCACTAAGTTTTCAAGCAAGCAAAACACATTCCTCCTCATTAGAAAAAAAAAGAAAACAAAGAGGTGTGTCACGAACTTGTTTCAGAGGCAGCGGGCTGACGCAAGTCCGGGCCACAGCGAAAGAAGCACATCCGAGCCAACGTAATTCCGGATCACGGCAAAAGAAGCACGCCATGCCTATACGTAATCCAGGCGCGGCGCCGTGCTTCCTTTCCACTTGGCTTTCAAACAAGCAAAATAAATTGCTTCTCTTCGGGATGGGGGGGGGGAGAATTTAAGAAAAGAAAGCTGCGTCACGAACTTTATTCAGATGCTTCAGGCCGACGTAATCTCGGGCCACAGCCAAAGAAGCACGTAATAACGGGCCATGCCGAAAGAAGCACGCCGGGTTTATGCAATCCTAGTGCCGTGCTTTTTTTTTTTTTTTTTACACTTTCGCAAAAGCAAAACAAATACCGCCACCTCAGAAGAAGAACAAAAAAAAAAAAAAGGATACAAAGGGCTGTGTTACGAACTTTGTTCAGAGGCTTTTACATCGATTATTTACAAAACCATTAAAACTTTCTTAATAACAGCGAAAATCTGAATATCCATAATTTTTTGTTAGTCACCCATAATCCCGGGGAAATCCGTAATAATTACGGAGATTCCATAATTTATGTGCGTCTTTTGTAGAAAGAGGTTTCACGAGAACTTCGATTCTCTAACGATCTCAGAAAAGCGGGAACGCATTCGGATACATCGCAAATTACAAGAGAGAGAGTTCCTGGTGATGACGTCACGGATAGAATGCAGAGTGGCGATTTCCCGCAAGACACGGAATGGCTCGTGGGCTGCGGCAGTTTCCCTAAAGCATGAAGTAGGCGGAGCTTCCCCCTTCGCGCTGCGATGCTCAAGTGACTGACCCCATCCATTGTTGACAGCAGTAAACGAATTGAGCTCCTGACTCCACCCTCCAACATTTCTTCTTGCCCCCAGCGCCTGCTCCAAAAACAACGCTTTCAGCTAGAAAGCGCTTAGTTCTTTTACACCAAAAAAGCGGAATCGCGGAATTCCGCTTTTCCAAGGATTTTTCTATAGAACGACCCCCCCTCTAAAAAATTCTGAAAATTTTCTCTTCATTTTTGCAATGACCTAGAGGATGACCAAAATGATGCCGAAAAAAGGAATTCCGCGAATTCGCGGAAGAATCTCATGTATGATTTTGCTGGAAACACATCAGAAGCGGAAATTAAGACTTTCGCCCCCTGGTGGCAAAACCATTTTTTACAAAAATTAGAAATTATATGCAAAGGATTTCCCATCAGGAGCTGTATCCGCTGCAGAAAGAAATTTTCAAATCTGAGATTTAGAAGCAGAGATATAGGGGAAACACAATTTACATTTACGCCCCTAGCGAAAAATTTATGAATTACTTGAAAATTTTTAAATTATATGAAAAACATGTCACACTGGAAACTATCTAATAAAGAAAGAATTTTTCAAATCGTACTATTAGAAGCTGAAATATTGACAAAAATAAGATAAACGTCACGCCCCTGGTGTAGAAACCATGGATACTCTGAAAAGGTTTATCGACGTAAGTGGCATCGGTCCTCAAAAGAATTTTTTCAATCGAGATTTTAGAAGCTCGGATTTTATGGCAAATACATCAGAAGCAAAAATTAACACTTACGCCCCCTGGTGGACAAAGTATTATTTACCAAAAATTAAAAATTATATGCAAAAGATTTTTCATCAGGAGCTGTATCCGCTAAAGAAAACGTTTTTCAAATCGGAGTTGTAGAAGAAGAGATATCGTGCAAAACGTAATTTACTTTTACGCCCCCTAGCGGAAAATCTCTGCATAATTTGAAAAAGCAACTATTCCTAAAATACTCTTCGACATAAATGGAATCGAAAGATAAAATAATTTTTTTTAATCGGATGTTTAGAAGCAAATATATGGAATAAAATGTATTTTTGAATTCGACATCTGCATTTACGCCCTCTAGCGGTGAAATTGTACATCGTAAAAAAATGAAATGAAGGATCATCTTTCGTATATTTCAAGCTTCCCAATGCAAAAAGAATTTTCCAAATCGGACTAATAGTTGCAGAGATATCGTGTCTACAGACGGACGGACAAACCGATAATATACTTTTTTACAAAAGACGTGCTAAAAATTTTAAGAAAACTATTTCTCCAAATTCTTCACGTAACTGGCTAAAATTTGTACATATACCATAACTGGCTAGGAGATGGTGACCTTAAAATTTCAAGTGAATTGGCAAAAATGTTTTTTAATTAGCGGTAAAATGCCGATTACGAATTATGGGCATGCCAACCACATGATAAAGAGCAAATAAAAAAATTCTGGCCCGTTTAAAAAGTTTTTAATTGATTTAAGCGAAATTTGGAGGGCTCATTCCTATTAGCGATTTATGGCGTTGATCAAAATTTCAGAGATTTTCATGAAAAATCCACGGAGATAAACTTTCGTCATTTTTATTCCACTTAGAAAAAATCCTTGAGATAACCAGCTGGCTGCTGTGGGTGGGATTACGGGGAGAGGTGCAGTGTGTGCGTCACTGCCTCTTACCGGCTCTTGCTTCGTTACGAAGCTCGCTCTTGCTTCTGAGGTGAGTGGTGAGGTCGCGTTTACAACTCGTGACCCCAATCACCTGTTCGACAGGGATGGGTGTTTACAAGCAATTTATTTTTGTTTCAGCATTTCTTTTTTCATCTGGCCAAAAAAACTTTCATATAAAATACAATGCAAAACTATAGCTAAATTGAAAAAAAAATACTGGCACACTTGAGAAAAAGGTGAGAATAGTGACAAAATTTTAAAAAAGGTAACAAAAAGTGACAAATAGTGAGAAACGTGACTTGCGCCGAGGTCTGGAAATCATAGACCACTGATTGAAGACTGGAACTATGGTAAAACATGATAATGAGGAGAAAAAGAATGAAATCCTTTCTTCAAGTGTGCTGCAAGATGCTCTGAAATCCTGTAAAACACATTCAACTGATAAAAATTGTGAAACAGTGCTTAAAGATGTTCAAGACATTGGCATTACATATATAACTAAAAGAAGGAAATACAGTGAAGATTTATAATAAATTTGGCTTTTCATTTGCAGGAGGTAAGGACTATCCAAGAACACAATGTGTCATTTGCGGAGAAGTCCTCGCAAACAGAAACTTGAAACCTTCACTCTTCTCTTGTCATTTAGAAACTAAGCACCAAAGTCTTTCAAATAAACCAGTTGATTTTTCAAATGGAAACTCAAAGAACTCAAAGTACCCAATATTAATAATTCCTGTATTTCACTTTATAATCAAGATAGTGAAAATGTGATTAAAGCATCATACTTGGTAAGCAACCAAGTAGAAAAAGCTGGGGAGGCCCATACTATTGCTGAAAATCTGATTTTACCATGTGCAAAGGCAATTGTCAAGTGCATGTTTGGTGACAATTTGGCAAAAAAATTGGACATGATACCTCTTTCTAATAACACAGTGTCTTGCCAAATCCATGATATGTCTGAGGATGTTGAATCTGTTATTATAAAACAGGTGCGGAAAAGTACTATGTATGCTCTGCAGTTAGATGAGACCACAGACATTTCTAATCTAGCAATATCAATTGTATTTGTATGATACCTGAATGATGGTAAAATGGAGGAAAACGTGCTGTTTTGCAGCCCATAAAAAGACCATACAACTGGTGAAAACATTTTTAATTTAATTGACTCATATTTTGAAGAAAAGCAAATTGAATGGTCTTCTTGCTATGGAATTTGTACAGATGTTGCAAAATTGATGACAGGAAAATTTGTTGGCTTAGTTTCTTGCATCAAAAGTATATGTGTGAATATTTCATAGATGCATTGTAGTTAGTATTCATAGACATGCCTTGGCATCGAGATGAATGCTGCAACAATTAAAATGTGTGTCCAAAGAAGCTATCAAAGTAGTCAACTTTATAAAATCAAGGCCAACTAATTCCAGACTATTTACTTCCTTATGCAAGGATATGGGCAGCAAGCATGTTACTGTTTTGATGCACATGGATATATAATGGCTGCCACGAGGCAAAGTTCTTAAACATTTGTTTGAATTAAGACAAGCATTACCTGTTTTCTTTGAAGATCACCCTCTTCATCTAAGTGGGTCTTCATCTTAGATCACACATGGCTTCAAAGAACATATTTGGCAGATATCTTTTGAAAAATAAATTAACTTAATTTATCATTACAAGGTTCAAATACAATCATTTTCACTGTTCAAGATCAAGTGAAAAGTAGGCTAAAAAAGTTAAAATTCTGGGAAGAAGTTATTGAGGGCAGTAGCAAATGTTTTAGCACTCTACACAACTTTTTGACAGTAAATGAACTGACTTTAGGATACAATGTTCAAAACAATATCAAATGTGACTTGAAGTCCCAAACAGTGATTTTTCAGGAATATTTGCCACCAGTTTCCAAGAACAATACATACATCTGCGAGAAACCCATCTAAATAAGGTTGATCTCTCCAGGTGTTTCAAATACATGGTATTTTAACTATGGTATAGTAACAAATCTGTTACATATATTTTGTTCAACATGTTGTTACACCATTGCCAGAGGAACATTATGCAATTACAAGTTATTATTGCTATAATCCTATGTTGTTACTTAATGAATAAAGAGATTCTTTTACCTTGAGTCTTGTTGTTTAATTCTCATGCTGCTGCATCCTTGATGTGTGTTTAATAGTTTGCAAGTGGTAAGTATCTTTTGAGTTTTCCCAGGTGACTTCTTAAATGTATGTAAACAACTTGACAAAAATAGAAGAGGGTTGAATGAAAGAATATTTAAAAATCTAGTACACACTAAAAAATGAACCAACTTGGAATTAAAATCTGCACACTGTAATTAAAATCTTCAAACTGTACAAAACCACATGTCGAGGTTGAGGCAATAACCACAGAACTCCTTGAGATTAAGACTTAGTAGCCATTAAAAGTCAACTAAAAATATTCATTAGAAACTATACAATATAAAATTATTATTTCAGCAAGTGAGAAAGACTCATGCATTTTAATCTCTAACCCACTGCATGTCAGCTCCCTAGTTTAGGCTTATGTAGCATCATTCACTGAACGCATTTTGACCGTGTGAATGAATACCACGGCATTCTCAGTAGAACTGGTGCCAAATTACATCTGCTAGTTCAAATCCAACAATGTGTTCTTGCACCTGAGGTTCAGTTTGTTCACCATCTTCTGCTTAAAAAGAAATTAAAGCAAAAAAACTAAAAATAAATATAAAAACATCAAAAAGAAACACAGAACCTACCTTCGAAAATCGCCCCAGATGAAAGCAGAAGATGGTGAACGAACTGAACCTCAGGCACAAGAACACATTGTCGGATTTGAACTCAGCAGATGTGATTAGGCACCAGTTCTGATGCTGCTGCTGCTGTGGTATTCACACGGTCAAAATGCATTCAGTTAATGACACTACATAAGCCTAAACTAGGGGAGCTGATATGAAGTGGTGTAGAGATTGAAGTGCACGAGTCTTTCTCACTTTCTGAAATAAGAATTTTACATTGTACAGTTCCTAATGGATATTTTCAGTTGAATTTTAATGGCTACTAAGTCTTAATCTCAAAGAGTTCTGTGATTATTGCCTCAACCTTGGCATGTGGTTTTGTACAGTTTGAAAATTTTAGTCCCCAGTTGGTTCGTTTTTCAGTGTGTACTAGATGTTTAAATATTCTTTCATTTAACCCTCTTCTATTTTTGTCAAGTTGTTAACGTACATTTAAGAAGTCACCTGGGAAAACTCAAAAGATACTTACCACTTGTAAACTATTAAACACACATCAAGGATGCAGCAGCGTGAGAATTAAACAACAAGACTCAGGGTAAAAGAATCTCTTTATTCATTAAGTAACAACATAGGATTATAGCAATAATAACTTGTAATTGCATAATGTTCCTCTGGCAATGGTGTAACAACATGTTGAACAGAATATATGTAACAGATTTGTTACTATTTGTTACTATACCATAGTTTCCAAGAATTTAAATTGAATTTATAATCCATTTGATAAGCCTTTAATGTCACTGGCTGTTGACCTCTCTATGACAGAAAAAAAAATCTTATTGATATTTCAAGTGATTTTGAACTTCAAACATTAATGAAAACCTTACACATTTTTGGCCTACATTAAAATTAGAGTATTCTTTGCTAAGTGACAAAGCCGTTAAAATACTTCTGCCATTTACAACTACTTACATGTGCGAGAGAGCTTTCTCTACCTACACCTCGCTGAAGTCAAAATATTGAAACAAACTTGATGATGCAGAACCAGATCTGCGACTATGTCTATATTTTGTCAAACCAAATATTGATGCACTTTGTTCTACTTACCAATCCCAGAAACACCATTAAATTTGTGATTTACTTTGATTCATAAGTATTAATATCATTATAATTTATTTTGTTATATTTAAATCATTTAACATTTGCTTCAGGAATATTTCCCACTTATCTCTAGGTTATTTAACAATTAATTTACATTTTATAAAACAACTAGCTAAATATCCGTTCTTCGAATGTGATATTAAAATACAGTTGAAATACAGATGATATATGTGATATTCAGTTGAAATGGCGATACACTGCATATTTCTTCACTCTTTTGGGAAACACATGTATTCCTGACTTATTCTGCCAGATGACACATTAACAATTTCGATCATAACTGTAAATTTAAAACTTCAAGCCTACACGAAACAAATCAAAATATGTCATTACTCTTCACTTTCATCGTTAAAATATTAATAGACAACAGAACAAAATAATAATAGAAAACAGAACAAAATACGTTGTTACTTTCAGCATAAATGTAAAAAGAACCTTGCTTATAAACAATTTCATTCGAATCTATGCATTTAAAAGCTAGCAAGTCAGATGTTTTTGGAAGCGTGAGCAAAACTGTGTTACCATCGCTAATATCTCAAGGGGGAAACTTTTTTTTTTTTTATTTCAATTACTATGAAAATCTGCCTGCATATTTATGTTTATTGCAGTCATCTTACCACTTATATGACATCACCATTGGTTCGTTGAAAACAAATGTTGGTAATTTGATTTTGACTCAAAAAAACCCACTTATATGACGTCACCATTGCTTCGGTGAAAACGAATGTTATTAATTTGATTTTGACTCAAATAAAAAAAAACACTTATATTACGTCACTATTGCTAACATTCAGTGAAAATGAATGTTAGTAATTTGATTTTGACTCAAAAAACCTTGACTTTCGATATGTCAAACGATAATAAATGTTTAAATGCAAATCATATTATGATATAGCGCTTTTTACGTGATTTTTAAGGTTTTTTGTAAAATAAATTCAGAACAAATAAATTTAGAACAAAATATATACTGAGCAAGTCAACACAAGTCATTCAAAACTTAGGGCTGGGCTTCAGTTGCTGGGCAACAATGGCTCGATCACTGCAAAACGTCCTAGCATTATCAGAGCTGGGTTATTTAAAAAACCAATTTCGACCCACTTAAAGTTATCGTAGGAAAAAATCCTTTCTTAGTCGCCTTTATGTGGTAAAAGGAACATTCCTGCCAAATATTAAAGTTCTAAGTTGAGTAGTTTCTGAGATACAGTGATGAGTCAGTGAGGGCTTTCAGTTTTATATGTACAGATAGGTATACTTCTTAGATGCTGAAATCCTTTTAGTTTTACAAAATATATATTCCTGAAAAAAAAATTTGTTATGAAGTTACAGGAATTTTTATAAAAAGAAAAGTAACTTCCATGAAAGAAACCATAAATACTGGAGGTATTTAAGAATATAAATACAAAACTGTTATACACTGGCAGAAAAAAATCCCAACATCACAAAAAAATAGTTGTAGAGGAAAGAAATGGCGGCAATGCATTTGTATAGGTAACATATTTAATCGATTAAGGTTTCAAGATCACAGCTTAATGTAAGCGCGAGAAGAGCCATTTTAAATGTGAATTGCTGGTACATTAATAACCTGTGTAACCGCCAGAATGTTGAATGCAAGCACGCAAACGTTCATGCATTGTATCGTACAGGTGCTGGATGTCAGTTTGTGGGATGGAGTTCCATGCTTGTTGCACTTGGTTGGTCAACACAGGAACGGTTAATGCTGGTTGGAGGTGACGCTGGAGTTGTCGTCCAATGATGTCCCATACGTGCTCGATTGGTGAAAGATCTGGTGATCTAGCAGGCCACGGCAACATGTTGACACTCTGTAGAGCATGTTGGGTTACAACAGCGGTATGCGGGCGAGCGTTATCCTGTTGGAAAACACCCCTGGAATGCTGTTCATGAATGGCAGCACAACAGGTTGAATCACCAGACCGACGTACAACTGTGCCGTCAGGGTGCGTGGGATAACCACGAGAGTGCTCCTGCTGTCATAGGAAATTGCTCCCCAGACCATAACTCCAGGTGTAGCTCCAGTGTGTCTCGGCCGCAGACAGGTTGGTTGCAGGCACTCACCGGGCCTCCTTCTAACCAACACACGGCCATCACTGGCACCCTGGCAGAACTCTGGCTTTCATCAGAAAACACAACAGATCTCCACTCCGTCCTCCAATGAGCTCTAGCTTGACACCACTGACGTCGCAAACGGCAGTGGTTTGGAGTAAGTGGAATGCACGCTACAGGGCATCTGGCTCGGAGCTGTCCTTCAAGTAACCGATTTGTAACAGTTCGTTGTGTCACTGTGGTGGCAACTGCAGCTCGAATTGCTGCCGCAGACGCGGTACGATGCGCCACGGCCATACGCCGTACACGGCGGTCTTCTCTCTCAGTAGTGCCACGTGGCCGGCCGGAAACCGGTCTTCTTGAGGCAGTACCTTCCCTTGACCACCGCTGCCAACAATCATGCACAGTGGCTACATTCCTGCCAAGTCGTTCTGCAATATTGCGGAACAAAAATCCACCTTCTCGTAGCCCTATTACACGACCTCGTTCAAACTCTGTGAGCTGTTGATAATGGCTTCTTCGTCTTCTTAAAGGCATTCTTGACTAACATCAGCACACTACGTCGAATCTCAACGATAAGTAACGCTCACGAACATTACAGCGCGTATTTACAGCAAACCTGCTTTGCATGTTCCGAGGGGCGCTACTAGCGCCACACGTATGCGCTGAGCGCAAAATTTGCATAGATGTCATCTTACAGATGTACTCTCACTGCCTACCAACTGTCGTTTATCTAACACAACCCCTTCTTGGTGTTGGGATTTTTTTTTTCTGTCAGTGTATTACTTATTATGTGAACAGAAATAGGTGTAAAGGTTTGCGAATCAAAAAGGTTGGGAACCACTACTCTACATTACAGTAGAGTGTAGAATAAAATATGTAAACATTACGTAAATATAATATAGATGCTACCACTGCATACAGATAATGTGCTGAAAACTAACAAAAAAGCAGAAATGTTGATTTTTTAGAAACTACATCTTATTTTTGATGAACTTTTCTGTTAGTTTTGCATATAGAAACAAAAATTTTACAAAGTAGCATTGCTAAAATAAATGTTTTCTTAAAATCAATTGCAATTGAAAATACAGTATTTTCAGCAAGAAAAGGGAGAAAAATGAACATTGCAACATTCTAACAGATTGTTCATAATGAATATTTTAAAACTCTCCTTGTTCTGGAAACAATCACTAAAACAACATTAATAATCTTAAAATTTCAAATATACTCACAGGTGTATCACTTTTTCTGTTTCTAATAAAAACATCTTGAATCTTTCCAATGCCTCTGGAGTAATGAAACATGAATAATGCAAGATCTTTCACTGTTTCTGCCATGTCTTCCACATCAGGTTCAGCTTTAATCTAGTAATGCAAAGTGAAAAAGTTCAAACAGTAATTAATTGCAAAACTTCTGATGTGATGTAACTTTAACACATCATATCACATATGTTAACCAACTTAGTCTTTAACACATCATATCACAAAAGTTAACCAAATCTTTTAATGCTACAATTAATAACACTCATGCTGAAAAATACAGTAAAGAATGACACTACATTTTATTAACATTATACTTAGGTACAAAAATTGTCAAACATTTTTCACTTGGTCATGGAAATTCAGCAAATGAACGAAATCTAAAGAATAAAACAAGCAATGCTTATGCTTATAAAAAAAAAATAAAAAAATTGCTGCAACACTTTTTAAAAATGCATTATTTAAATAAAAATCTTGAAATTTAATATTTTATGGGATTCTGAAAATCACCACAAGTATGACATAATTGATGAATTCATTTAATTCTGTTATCTTAACTGAGCATTTCAATTCTCCTTCTTAACAATCTTTTTTCCACATGTTTTTGGCTTTTTCTTGGCCATCATCAGAGCCTGTTATCATAACCAGAAATCACTTCATAGAGCTTGTTAATACTGAACATATTTTAAAAATTACAAAATATGCATATCATGAGACAAATCCCAAGGACTGTCTTATGTTAAAATGTGCTTTAGATTAAACAAATATACACTGCTGGCCACCCAAAATACAACACCAAGAAGGACACAAGATAGCAAAGCCAGATTTACTGGACACATAACAACAGATACAAAGATGAAACGATTGAGCTTACAAGCCCGTGCGACTTGCAGAACACACAGAAGTCAATAGTTCGTGTGGCCCCCATGGCTGGCAATCGAACCTCTTTCGTACGACGCCGCGGCATCGAACGAAAGAGGCTTTAGATGTGGGCTTGGGGTATGTCGGTCCAGGCTGCTTCCACACGTTGCCACAGTTCATCAGGCGTAGCCTCGGGTGGTGCTTCATGGGCCACTCGGTTGCCGATCAGCAACCAGACATGTTCGATGGGCGACATATCGAGATAACAGGCGGACCACGGCAGCGATGACACCTAGTGAGCCGTGAAGAATTGATGCACGATGCGTGCCACGTGCGGGCGCGCATTGTCCTGTTGAAACGTGGCCGCTGGCAGGTCCTGCAGGTAAGGGAGGACTACAGGCTCCAAATCGTTGGAGATGTAGCGGTATCTGTTGAGTGTACTGGCGATGAGTACCAGAGGGGTGCGGGTGTCATATCTAATTGCGCCACAAACTGTAACGCCAGGCGATGGACCGGTATGGCGATGCATAACGCAGACCTCATACAGTCGCTCGCCGCGGTGCCGCCACAAGCGGATCCGTCCATCGTGGTGTTGTAGGCAGTTGAACGGCACACCTGGACTATGGAATGGTGCCATGCCATTCTGCAGACCAGGTGCGCTGTTCTAAGGCCCACTGCCGCCGCACTTGCCGGTGATGTAACGTCAATGGCAATCGGAGCAATGGGCACCGTGCGACAAGTCCCCGCTCCTGCAGACGACGGCGAACGGTACGTGCTGACACAGGTTGTTGTGCAACACACCCTAATTCCTACGCTGACGTTCGTTATGTGGCGGTGCAAGCTATCAATGCCCGCCGCACAACATGCCGGTCCTCTCGTTCGGTGATGTGCCTCAGCTGCGGCAATAGATCACGTCGGTCTATCCATCCCTCCTGCACCCACCGAATCCATACTCGCCTCACTGTGGCTGGATGTCGTTCCACACAGGCGTCGATGTCTTGGTACGATAAACCACTGTTGCGATAAGCCACTATTTGTCCTCAGTCAAACTCCGAAACGTGCTGGAATGACTGCCATATTCTGCGACGAGGCATCAGGAAGCTTCCCATGCACAGGTCCGGAAGCACAACACACTTTCACTACTTACACCCCGCCTTCTGTGCACCCTTCTTATAGTGCTTCTCCATGGTGTGCAGGGCGCACATGATTTGCATATGCTCTGCAATGCTAAAATTTTGCATGTACTCTCACGGGCGACGCATGCTGCAAATTTCAGGCCAGTCGGATGCTTCTTTCTTGGTGTTGCATTTTGGGTGGCCAGCAGTGTAATGTCAAAGGTACCGTTTACCTAAGATTGAAAAGCATTTCGCATGTTGTCGCTCCGTGAGACACGTGCTCCCAACCCGAGATGCCTAATTAATTATGTTACATGTTTTTGTTAGTTAAAAAAAAATTTACCAATAAAACAGTTTAGTTAAACATTTTCAGTTAAACACTCACTCAATACCACAATCAAACAATTAAATTTTTTCATTAATTAAAACAATCACATTAGAAAAAGCTATACTCATTGGGTCGCTTTTATGTGAGCCATGTCTCCTGACCTGATGAGTATAGCTTTTTCTAATGCGATTGTTTTAATTAATGAAAAATGTCAAATGTTTGATTGTGCTATTGAGTGAGTGTTTAACTGAAAATATTTAACTAAATTGTTTTATTTGTAAAAAAATTTTTAACTAACAAAACCCTGTAACATAATTAGGCATCTCGGGGTGGAAGCACGTGTATCACGGAGCAACAACGTGCAAAATACTTTTCAATGTTTGGTAAACAATACCTTTGATATTATATTTGTACTTTAAAAAGGGCTATCACATTTCTAATTAAGGCATTGCTTCTAAAAGAAGAAAATATAACATTGAAAATTTCCTCAATACTAGTTGTTATTATTAAACAACTCCGTGAAAGTTGGAATAGTAAATTCTGAAGATTCATAGATTGATCCTTTATCTGGACATAGTAACACTCTTTAATAAGTCTTCTACTGATTTGAAGTGCATAACCCAATATTTAAATTTTATTCCGTGGTGGTTTGCATTTGTGTGTTTTATTATTGCACCATTTTGGTTCCTTTTTTCAATACTTGTTGTGTGCCCTTTCATTTTCTGTTTTGATTTTTGTGGTCTTCATCAAATAACATATTTGTTATTGCAATCCAAAAGCATTTGATATTAAGTAATGTTCCTTTTTTTATCATGTCCTGAATGGGTGTGAACCTATTTCTACTTGCCTATTTCACTATTCTACACCACTGTTTGTGAAAATTGCAACACCATGAAGGACTACTGATATTGACTTGAAATTTACAGGATATGCACAACAGGTTGGGACATACAAATGATCAAACTGTCAGTGAAAATGTGCATGAGGTTTCGGAGCAGCGCCCTCTCAACTATCTGGTCTTGGGCATAAAGCTTGAACGAAATGTTGCAATCAATGAAGAGCTGGCATTGAGTCGAAAGGGTATTTCTTGAGTTCACTATGCCCATCGCCAAAGAAGGTTGCATTTTGAATACCTAACAGACCTTGGGTGAAGAAGGATTGTTGTGATGAGAGAAGTGGATTTTCTTACAGCAAACTTGTATGGGACGAACCACCATTACATTGATGAAAATGTGACGCCAGTGGACAGATAAGGCTCGGACGCACAGAAATTTGGGAAATGGACCACAAAATTGAACGGCTGCACAGGATGACAGACACCTCTACTACATGGTAGTGGCCAATAGCACAGCGACATCCACAATGTTAGTGCAGCAGTGGAGCACTGTCACAGGTCAAGCTTTGTCTTCCAACACAGTTTGATGTTGTCTGCTTAACAAAAGACAAGTCATTAGCAATCCATTGCTATGCATTTCTTTGACCTTAACTACAAAAGCCTCAGACTGCAATGGGGTCTCTTATGTTGCTCGAGGTGGCTTCACATGACAGATATGGAGTTTTGAAGCAGAAAAATCTTGTATAGCTCTACAAATGCAATCACTTAATTACTGTAACATGAGGAATCTGTGACAAATTTCATTTGAATAGCACAATTCCTTTTTGTTATTGCAGTTTTCACAAACAGAAGAGTATTTTGGGCTATTGTTGCTATCTTTATAATTCACTTTTTTTTTAGTATATTACTGTTCAATTTTTTTAAAAGGCATATACAGCAAATTCAGTTTTCTATAATTTTCTGTATATAGTATATATATAATAATGGAAAACTGAACACACATGATAGGTAAGTATTCCAGAATTTTAATAGTGATTCTCTTTCATATATCATTTTAATTTTATATCAGTTTTCATATTTTTTGGATCAATGTTTTAGCAATACTTTATTTATTTTAATGTGTTCCTTTTGTGCTTTATGTATATGTTTGGCCAGGTTTTTAGTTAGAGAAATGCACTTCTCAGTTTCTTTTAGTTGTTGTTCATATGCAAACTCCATAGGCATGGAGTAAAGTTTTTTTATTGAAGAACAGTTAATTTTATATTTGTTTTATTAATATATAAAGATTTTACATTCAAATATTTTTCTTGTTTGCTTTTATCTTTGTATCTGAGTATGTTCTTAAATTTCTTAACTATTTATTGTGCTTTTCTTGATGTTCCATTGTCTTTTTTTTTTTTTCAAAATCCCTTTGTTCTTACATTTCTAAATCGATTATATCACAACTTTAGTTCTTTCTAAGAGTGGTAACTATTTTTTTTTATTCTGGTTAGTTTTCTTAATATTTTTTTTCTTCTACTATTTCAGTGATTTTTTTTATCTGTGCATAATTAATAACATGATTTTTAATTTTAAAGAAGAATCATATGATTTGAGACATTTGACAATGCTACATCTTATTCCATTCATATGAGCAAATCTGGGCTCACTTGATGCTTACAAAAAATCAGCTGATGGACTTTCATAACATGTGCACTGAATTATAACTAAAAACTATGTAGTAATGTAAAACATAATAATTATTGAATATTTATAGGCATTATTGAACATCGACCACCTACAACCGAGAGGTACGTGAAAATTTTTCCTTGAATCACATTCGATTACCGCGATATAAATTTGCAGCGAGTATTAATAACTTCCAACCAAGAAATTGCTTTCCACTCAAAGGAAACATGACATGTAAAAAGTTACAGCTGTTAAAACCACCATTAAATGGTTCTACCTGAAAAAATAATTTATAGGCATATGAAATAAAAATTAATAACATTACAAATGGTTTACTGTAACAAATTGTCTGTTCATCATAGAGAAAGCAGTCCAATGAAAAAATGAATGTTCTTTTTTTCTTTTCTTTTTGTTTTTATAAATTAGTCTTTACAAGAAGAGGAACAGTTGAAAATAGAAATATCTATTGTGTCCCTACAAGAAAACTGAATTACAGTTTAGAAAATTCAAGTGAAATATCATTAATAAAAAAATCCATCTAAAGCAAAAAAGAAAAAAAAATAGAAAAAAAAAAAATTCAGTTAGACTTTCAGAAATGGAAATTTGGTTTCAAATAGAAACATACACTTATGCCCGTAGTATAAAAACTGTTCATTATTAGGAGCTGGTAATGCATGCAATCTTTGCCACAGTAACTGCTATCTAGTGCAGAAGAAATTCTTTCAATAGATGATTTAGAAGCAAAACTATGACTTTGGATATCAGTCATATCCAATCATTTGGAGTAGGACTATGCTTTATGAAAAAACAAAAATGTGCACATCATTTTTGCAATAATGAAAGCTATTTGACACAAAAAGAATTTTTCAAAACAGATTTTTAGAAAATGAAAAACCAAAGAAAAAGGTAATACATTTATACCTTGGAACAGAAAAATTGCACATAAATTAAAATAAACAATGTTTGCATTCTTCATAGTAAAGAGTATATAATACAAAATGAATTTTTCCAGTCAGATTTATAGAATCAGTAATTACTTTCAAGTAGCAATATGTGCACTTATGCTCAACAGCAAACAGCAACAGAACTCTACACTACAAAAAATTGAAAAATGTGCACAGAGTGCTTCTCATAGTGGAAAATATCCAAAGCAAAAAGAATTTTTCAAATCTAACTTTTAGAAGCACAGTTATTGAAATAAACATAACATTACTTTATGGCCCAGCAGGGAAATCTGTGGTTATTTAAAGTGAAAAAATGGATGCAAAATGTTCTTCATAGTCAAGAGTATCCAACTAAAAATGGATTTTTTCAGTGGAGTGTCATATGTCGCATCGGGAATGTCATGATGAATGTCATGATTGATCCACATTACCTAACATACAAAATTGTTTACATTTCATTTTTTTTTTTTTTTTTTTTTTTGATTGGAGGTTTAACGACCACCGTGAGCAACTCAATGGGCTATAAAGCAGTCACCCGTCTCTAATTTAGGGTCACTGGTTCCAGGGAAGGGAGAGAGCCAGTGCCTTAAGACAAACACAACATCCATGCCTCACCGGGATTCGAACCCGGACCCTGTTCGGGCGAATGATCAGAGGCCATCGCTTAGACCACTGCGCCACCAGCAGGGGCATTTCATGTTGCAAAATCATAACAAAAAAAACATTATGATGATATCTGTTTTGGCATTTCATTCAACTTTCATTTCAAAATAATGCTTTTTCATTTTACTATTTCAGAAAGACACTGATAATGATTAAAAAACTTTTGAGCATTTTTTTTATTTTATACATATACATATCTGAATTATCACATTCATTAAATAAGGCTGCTTATTTTGTGGCAATTATATTTCTTTCTGATGCTCTAAAAATAATAAAGAGGGAAAATTAATTCCAGTTTCCTAACTTTTGGAATTACCAGATATTCTTTTAATATTAACAGCTAGTTTAATCACTTTGTATTCATTATCAAATCACATTTGTGTATCCCATGGTGAGTGTTAGGGTTGGTGAACCACAACACATAAATAAAAGGTATGAGAATTAAAAATGAATATAATCTGAAACATTTATTTTTACTTGACCTAGTTTTTTAAATTTTAGGAACTAAAGAACTCTTTTCACACCAGCTGACAATGCCGCTGGCCATGTGTAGGTTTCCCACAGAAAAGTAAAACTTTTAAAATCACTGAAAACTGAACTTCATTTTGCACATAATCTGAAGTAATAGAAAATGCAATCAGCAACAGTCATCAGTGCACCAAATGCTTAGAAACTTTAAAATCCATCCTAGAATGAGAATTGATTTCTACAAGAGTCATTTCAGGAACTGCCTGTACATTATTATTCCAATGTAATGATACAGTATATAAACATAAATGATAAAGTAGTATGAAAGTACATAATATTTCTACTCAATATAATTATCAGCAATGCATATACACTTCTTTCATTTCTGCGCTAAGTGATAAATTGTAGCCTTGTAAGACTAAAGTAATTATCTGTTTATTGGCATAAGAAATCAAACATACATTTTGCCAAACTTCCGCTCATTGACAGATGGTTTTTTCAAGGCTAACAGCATAAAACAAATTGAAATACTAGAATGTTACAATTTTAATATGAGTATGGTTACACAAGACCAGGAAAGAATGATTAAATACATAGCATGTTCTAAATAAGAAGTCATGAAAAGTGTTACTCTGGCACATGGCAATTTGTAGGGGATGTATGTTTGATTTCTTATGCCAATAAATGGATAATTACTTTAAGTCTTATATACTTAGCATATCAATAGTTCTGTTACTATATAGCCTTATATACTCCTCCTTGTTCACACCTAATAGCCATGTGGTGTGACAGCAGTATTAATATCCTCATGAAATTCAAAGTGTTTTCCCTGAAGAGATTCCTTTATGCATACAAATAACAAGCAGTCACATGGAGAGAGATCTAGACAGCAGAGCGTGTGTGCTACGATCTCCAACCCACAATTTTGAGACAAGTTTTGTACGTCATGATGGTGATGAAATGAGCTGGGTTTTAGCAGCGTATTTTTCGAGATACATGGCATTCAGATGAAAATAGATTATTTCTGAAACCAACCAACTGGCAAGCCACGCGTACGTAGTTTACGTGTGCATCACAAACTCCTAAGGTTTTCTGATGGAAAGTGTACCTTCAATATAAAAGGAAAACTAATGTAACATCTAATAATCAAATTGTAAAATCACCTTTCAGCAGTTGCCCCATGATACTCTTCATACAATGTTTTTCATCCAGTAATTATCAATGTCAAACTTCGGTTTTGCTGTGAACAATTACAACTGGAACCAAAACTATAAGATAACAGTGAGATTTAGTAAAGTTGGTTGGATAAAAGCTGCTTCCATCACTTAATGCTTGCACAGTGACATTTTGGTGCGGGATTGACCCCCCCCTCCCCTCCTTCAATAGTAGCAGAATCAGTTTATGACTTTCTTGTTGCTGCTGTCTGAAAGAGCCACTGCTTTTGCATACATGGAGTCCTGCATGTATGGACATTGACATTAAGCAGACAATTGCAAGTTAGTAAGTGGTTCAACGCACCTTCCATCTGGAAAAAGAAAAGTGTGAGGGTGAAGATGTTCCCCAAGGTAGGTCAAAATGAGAAAAAGAAAACCTCCTAAAAATTCTGCTCCCTGAACATACAGGGCAAAATTCATACTTTAAGTAAGAACCAAAACATCAGTATTCCTGATAATTGATTACAAGTTATGCGATATAAACACAATCCTTTCATTTATCCATAGCGCTCATGAGCGATTTTAATTAACAAACATGAGACTGATGAAGAAAAAAACAAAGCTGTACTTTTTAATTTGGTGAAAAAACAGACTGTGCGGTGAGAAATTGTGAATATTACGTGGCATGAACAAAACTGAATCATTCACCGCAATTTATTTATGGAAATATTTAACTAGATCACAACACTGTATTCACAATTATAAAATTACTGAATTCCAAACAAAATAGGGTGGTTTTGAAAGACATAACTTCAAACATTTTTTTCCTGGTCTTGTTCTTGTACTTACTAGAACATTAGCTCTGGTTTCCTCTTGCGAGCAAATCTTGCTTTCTTCTCAGCAAGTTCAACAGCCATATTTGTATTTTATTGACTCTACCACTGCACAGCATCCACTGTTTACTTTTTTTCTGCTGATAGTTTTCCCTTACCATTTTTTTTTGTTACTTTTCTTTCTTTGTTCGTTTTTTTTTTTTTTTATTCCCTCAGATGACAATTTTATCCATCATGCTTAAAGAACTTTCAGCATGAGAACCATGAATTCTGATATCAGAGCTTTCACTATTTTAGATAAATGGTGTAATTTTCAGAGAATGACTACTTTTTTTTTAAACACCATGCATCAATTTTTACAAATTTCCAAACTTCATCACTTCCGTTTTTAGAAATTCTCCCCACCCTTATCAAGCCAAAATGCACACACGTTTATGAGGGTGATGACATTTAACAACTACATAGGAGTGGAAACATCGCGAGAGGGAAAAAATACAATTACGGAAGAAATCTTCGCTTCGTCCGACTTCCGTTTTCTGAAATTTATCCAAAATTTTCAAGCTGAAATACAAACATTTATGGAATAAAATTATATCTAACAATATTGGGTATAGTAAACATCGCGAGAAAAAAATACGATTACGAGGGAAATCTTACCTCCGTCTACTTTCCGTTTTCGAAAGATGAAATTAGGTCCTCCGACGGAGAAAATGATCCCCCGCCACCAATCCTCCCAAAATTTCATTTCAGTTGTGCATTGATCTCTTGAATGGTCCAAATGATAACAAAAAAGACGGAATTCCTCGAATCAGCGTAAGAATCTCGTGGCCGAAGATTACGGGGAAATTTTCGGGCGGCCTAACTTCCTTTTTCGGAAAACAACGTTGCCTACAATTTCAAGCTGAAATTATGCAATGAAATTATACTTAACAACAATACTGAACAGAAGCAACATCGCGAGAGAAAAAAAATATAATTACGGGAAAAATCTGCACTCCATTTAACTTCCGTTTCCGAACGTTTAAAAAGACAAAACAACGTCCCTAGAAGAAATACCCCCCCCCCCAACTAATACCCCAAAAATGTCTTCACTTTTGCATGGATCTCGAAAACGACAAGAAAAAAAAACAAAAAAAGAGGAGAATCCGCGAATTCGCGGAAGAATCTCATGTACTAGTTAACCGCTGAATCGATTTTGAATGTTGTAAGATTACGCTAAAATATCGATGACCGGTAAAATTTAACTTTTGGCGCAAAATTGGCACAGATTCCGTCAAAATCGCGATTTTTTAGCAGAATGGTGCAAGAACAACGTTTCGGAGCAGGCTGGCGCAATTGACGCAGGTCTGGCAACCCTGAATATGCCATTATGTTTTAAAAGAAAAGTGTTTGATCAGTGCATCCTTCCAGTGCTTACATATGGTGCAGAGACGTGGACCTTAACTAAAAGAGACATACAGAGACTGCAGACAACTCAAAGAAGCATGGAGAGATGCATGCTTGGTGTAACCACGAGAGATAAGAAGAGGAACTCATGGATCAGAAAAATGACAAGAGTGGAAGACATCATGATCAGAGTAAAATCCCTGGACATATTGCCAGAAGTACAGACCATTGATAAACAGCTGAAATTTTAGACTGGATTCCAAGGGACAGGAAAAGACCCAGAAAAAGATCACATGTGGGATGGGTGGATGAAATTCGAAAGTATGCGGGAGTAACATGGAGGAGACTGGCACAAGACAGACTGTTGTGGAAGAAACATGGGGAGACCTTCGTCCAGCAGTGGATTGATAATGGTTGACAACGATGATATATATATACTTTTTGTTTTGCAATTTTTTTTAACCAAATCATGGCATGTTGAGTCAAAGCTGAAGCATTGAACTGACCTGACTATAACATACATACATATCACTAACCTGTTCGCTGAGATTCAGAGGTTAGCTCCTCAAAGAAAGTATATCTAACCGACTATAACTCACTGTCAAAATGGCATTCTTATAATGAGAAAATATTAAATCTCTTTATCATCTACTGTAAACACTTAAATAAACAGATCACGAACAAACACTTAAACAATATATAGACTTTGGGGCTGACAAATGGTGTCATACCTAGGTGGTTGGCTAACAACACTTGAAAGATCTATCTCACTTCTAGGATTTTTTTATCTGGACAGGGTGTGGCTTTTTTTTTTTTTTTTTTTCGTGGGATGTTAACAGCTGATACAAAAAGATTGCTAATACAAAAATTACCCATACGAAAAAACAGTCCTTGATTTAAATTTCAATGTTTCATAAACTGATCAAATGTGTTTCTTCTATTTGCCTTTCTTCACAAGGAACTGGGTGATGAGACTTGTTCTCTTTTTGTCAATTTTAGTTTGAAGCTTCTCTCAGTCTCTTTCTTCTCTTCTTTCAAGTCTTTCTGCACCTTTCTCATTCCTTCAAGCATAATTGTGTCCAGTGACTGGAAGTAGCAACTACTTTTTGAGTAGTGTGACATGTAGCATCGCTACAAATAGGAAAAAGTAGTTGTAGCAGTGGCATGCTACAAAATAAAGTAGCTTGTAGCAGAAAATTATGCTAGAAATTGTGCTATTAGGTGTGCAACTTAATTCTCGGACAAAGGCACGACACGTTGACAGCAAATTATAGCAAATCAAATACGTACCTAATCAGGGAAATAATCCCCATCGTGTGGGATACATTTGAGCCATCAGTCAGGGAGCTGCCGAATGCCACTGTAGAAAAAAGAGGGCTGTTTCGAGTTGATAAAGTCATCAATACTTGTGTGGACCTCCTCGACAGAAGTGAAGTGCGTATCACTCAGGTGATGTTGCAGGGAGTGAAAGAGGTGATAATCTGAAGGGACGAAGTCTGGAAAATATGCCGGGTGGGAAAAAATCTCCCATCCCAGGTCGGGGATCATGTTTAAAGACATTTTCGCGGTGTGAGGACATGAGTTATCCTGAAGCAACAGGACCAACCTTCTGCCCTTGCCGATGTATGGACTTTTCGCCTCCATTGCATCACTCACACGAATCAGTTGCTGACAATAATGCTCAGCATTGACCGTTTCACCAGGTTTGAGCAACTCATAGTGTACAACACTGTGCTGATCCCACCATATACACAGCAACAACTTCCTGGCATGGATATTGGATTTGGCGGTACTGGTGGTAAGGCAAAGGCTGACCTGGATAAACCCACGATTTTTGCCACTTAGGATTATCCTAGAGGATCCACTTCTCATCACAGGTCAAAATCTTGTGGACGAAATCCTTCTTCTTGAATCTGGAGAGCAAGGACACAGCAACATCGTAGCACCTAGACTTGTTCGTAGCTGTGAGTTGGTGGGGCACCCAACGGCCCTCCTCATGAATACGTCCAAGCTTGTGCTGGCGCTTTGCAATGGCTTTCCGTGTTACTCCGAGTTCCTGGGCGAACTCTGACTGTGTGGGACAGGGATCTGTGTCCAACAGTTGTTCCAGTTCCTCATCATCAACTTTCTCTGTCTGTCCCCGACGTTCTGCATCACAGAGATTGAAATTTCCCTGCTTAAACCACTGGAACCACTTCTTACATGTACTGTAGGACACAGCAGCCTCACCCAAAGCAGCACAGATCATTTGCTGGGCTTCCGCTGCACTTTTTTCAGATGAAACACAAACAGGTGGCAGTGCCTCAAATGTTGCTTCTCAAACGACATTGCTTTCACCGTCAACTTTCGTCCCTTCTGTCACTACATCTGTGAGTGGTTACAGTTGCCTGGAAAGCTGTTGGATGGTGCTGCAATCAGCCATTATCGCACACAACTATTTGCATTTGCTGACGTTCTATGATCGCTTGTGGTTAGGGGCCGAGAATTAAGTTGCACACCTAATACTTTTAAAAAGTAATTAGAAAGGTATTCTTCAAATCACGTGACATTTCCAGACTTCATGAAGCATAATTAGCTTTAGCCCAAGTGTGCCCTGCCTACAATAACATACCTGGCTTAACTAACATAGTGAAGCTTGTGAATTGTTAACTGGGAAATCTCAATTATTCTGTGAAGACAGCCAGTACCAGGCGATCACACTAGCCTTTTTTTTTTTTCTTTAGGGAGGGGAGTTGGGGGAGGGGGGTAATGACTCCAATAAGAAACTTAATGTGCGCTAAGTAGTCACCCGTCCTTAATTTAGGGTTACTGGTTCCAGGAAAGGGAGGGAGCCAGTGCCGTAAGACAAACACAATATTCATGCTTAACCGGTATTTGAACCTGGACTCATCTCAGATGAATGGTCAGAAATCAGCGCTTAGACCACTGACACAGAGAATGCCTCTAGCCATTTCATTGAAGACCATTCCTTGATTGAGAGATTCGATTCTTTTAGCCAAAGAAAATGAATTTGCAGATATAGAATGATATATGGTTTTTAATTGAATTCCCTGGACTTCTCAGCTAGTCTGTCTAGCTTAAAATATGTGCCACTGAATGTGTCAAAATATATGTTACATCATCATCATCATTGTCAACCATTATCAATCCACTGCTGGACGAAGGTCTCCCCAAGTTTCCTCCACAACGATCTGTCTTGTGCCAGTCTCCTCCATGTCACTCCTGCATACTTTCGAATTTCATCCACCCATCTCCCATGTGGTCTTCTTCTGGGTCTTTTCCTGTCCCTTGGAATCCAATCTAAAATTTCGGCTGTCCATTGATGGTCTGTCCTTCTGGCAGTATGTCCAGCCCATTGCCATTTCAGGGATTTAACTCTGATCATGATGTCTTCCACTCTTGTCATTTTTCGGATACACGTGTTCCTTTTCTTATCTCTCCTGGTTACACCAAGCATGAACCTCTCCATGCTTCTTTGAGCTGTCTGCAGCCTTTGTATGTCTCTTTTAGTTAAGGTCCACGTCTCTGCACCATACGTAAGCACTGGAAGGATGCATTGATCAAACACTTTTCTTTTAAGACATAATGGCATATTGCTCTTGAAAATTATGCTGTTTCTTCCAAAAGCTCTCCAGGCAAGTTTTGTACGCCGATTAATTTCTTCATCAATGTGACCCTCACTTGATATCTGCTGTTCAAGATAAACGTACGTGTCTGTTATCTCCAGCTTTTCTCCATCAATCAATAAATCTTCATTTCGTGTAAAAGCATTGAACATCACTTTTGTCTTCTGAAAGTTCATTTTTAATCCCACTTCTTTACTCTTGTCAGCAAGTTCTTGGATCATACTCTGCAGCTCTGATGGGGTAGTTGCAAAAATGACTATGTCATCAGCAAAACGAAGGTGGGTTAGATAATCTCCATTAATCTTTATCCCTTTGTTTTCCCAGTTCAGTGATTGAAAGACATTTTCCAATGTGGCATTAAAGAGCTTCGGAGATATGATGTCACCTTGTCTCACTCCCTTTCCAATTTTTATGTGTGTTGTATTTTCAAACAGCAGAATCTTTGCACTTGTATTTTCATAGATGTTATTAATAATATTAATGTATGCATCTTCAATACCGCAGGATTTTAGAGCCATTGTAACTGCTGATGGTTTCACCGAATCAAAGGCTTTTTCATAATCGATAAAAGCCATGCTCAATGGAAGTTCATATTCCCTCGCTCTTTCAATTAGTTCTCTCAGTGCGTGGATATGATCTCTTGTGCTGTAGCCACTCCTGAATCCAGCTTGTTCTCTCAGTTGAGCCATGTCCAGTGTTACTTTCAAACGGTGTGAAAGAACTTTAGTGAAGTACATATACAAAGATAAATACAAAAATAAATTACTTGCGTAATTTACCTTGGTTTTTAACTCTGAATACCATATGCAATAATGAAGATGTAAATATCATCCTCAGAATTTGCACTTTTAATTTAAATCTAAACATAAAAATGTAGTTGAAAAGTAGCAAAACTCACTACTTTATTTTAAAAAGTAGTGTAGCTAGCTACTTTTCAGAAAAATAGTTGTAGCAAGTTATTTTTTCAAGAGTGTAGTTGTAGCAGTTGCTAGCTACTTTTAAAAAGTAGCTTTCCAATCACTGATTGTGTCTAATGGCAGTTTTAATATGTTTAGCAGCTTCTGACAAAATGCCTTCTTCTGCTTTCCTTTTCACAGACTCCTCTTTCATTTTCTTTTGAAGATCCTTTTCCATTTCCTGTTTCTCTTCTTCAAGTTTCTTCTTTGCTTGTTCTTTGGCTAGTTTCTCTTCCTTTTCCAGTTTTTTCTTTTCCTCTTTTTCTTTTCCAAGTATGCCTGATAATTATGACCAGCTGATCTTGCTTGTTTGAGAAGCTCAATTGTTATGGGTACCAGCTCTGGTTTCTTCCCATATTTCTTCATACATGACAAGATGGTCAACTTGGCATCTAGTACTGAACTCATTACAGCACAATCTTCTGCTAGTAAACGACCAGATAAAAAAACCTCCCTCAACATTTGTGCTGCCGTGACATAAAGACAAACATGCCTTCACTGCTTTGCCTATGCTTTGGTACTTTGAGAAAAATCGTCTATAGTAGTAGTCGATGTGTTGATTTTCTTTCAGTGTTGAGATTTTTTTCTTCTTCCTGCAACAATTTCCATTCATCAAGTAGTATCTCAGGATCAACATTGATTGGTAAGAGGTTTCCCAAATCGGTAATGTACATGCTACTGTCACTTGACATAATATTTTCAGAATGAAGGCAAGTCAAGTACTTCAAAATATCCTTAGAGATAGGAGTAGTAGTGCAATATGTTTGTCGGCAGCAATGTAGTGATCTTGTAATTGGAGCTCTTTTTTTCCAGTATTATTAGTGGTTTCATCATACTGGATCATGTAGCAAAGTGATTGCAGTGCATCTTCAACTATCTTTTCCTTGAAATATGGTCCAAGACCATCTGTTATAAAGTACTTCATTTCCCTGGCAAACATAGAAAAGTTCTCAGCAACTGCTCCAGAAAACATAGCTTGAAATGTATCCCTAATTCCATCAGATGAAAAAGCCAAAAAATCATAAATTAAAGCCTTCAAATCCAAATTATCTATTCTCTTCTTGTAGAGTCTCTTTCACTGTACAATGCTATTGTTCCAGACACAGAGTAAGACAAAGCTGATGCCACAAGAAAGAGGTGGAGTCTCAGAAGCAGGAATTTCTTTCGCAGGACTGACAGCAGTAAGGTGAAGTTGGCGAGGTTCTAGCTTAATTCGAGCACTTGCCTGTTGCCTACCAGTTGTACTACAAGAGTCATAACAAAAGTTCTGCACACGTTAATTTAAAACGGAAGCAGATGATGCAATTGGGAAAATGATTGCGTCATGTCAAGGTCATCACTGAAAAAACTACAGCCGTCTGTACAAAGTCTTAGTAAAGTCCAATTAAAAACCATAACAAGTTAAAACCTTTAATGTAATAAAAGACTGTTTAAAAAATATATATTAATACATAAAACACATAAGACCTTTTGGGTCATGCAATGGACCCTTCCTCAGATGTAAGTAGCCTGACTGGAACAGAGTAGTGACAGTTAAATACATTATCAAATGAAACACAATCACGTGATAACCTGTATGCACAGGAACGTTAAGAGTTGTCTTAAAGTGATATGATAACAATCAACATACAAATCATAAACATGTCAATGTACATTAGGTAATAATATAAAATAATTATGGCTTTATGTCTCAAAATTATTATTCTCGTTTAGCAACAGTTTCTATGGTAAAGAAATATAACAGGTAGTGTCGTTGTTACAACTAACTTCACCATATTTATAAATATACATGCTTTTCATAAGTAGAACTGAAGCTTTGGAGTAGGGGTGGCAAGAATAGTGGCATCCTCCCATAATGGATAATGAGAACCATCACGTGATAAACGTGACAAAGATGTTTTTGATGAGCCAATTTTTATACTATATTTATGTTCTTTCAAACGAGCCTTTAAGGTGCGTAATGTAGAACCAACATAAACATGATCAGTACATTCAGGGTCCAATGTTTTCAATGGAATCATATAAACTCCATAGCAGTTGTCCACTCAATGTCTCTATCACTTTTAATTGCCGATAGTACATTACGTGTTTGTACACCAAAACCTATATCATAACGATGGCAAACATTTTTATGGATATTTGTTATGTTCGAAATGTATGGTAATGATCCTACATATTTAATAGGCCTAAGCTCACTTACCAAAGTAGTAAGTGATGATCTATATATTTTCTGTAGGATAGAATCAACCAAATTACTAGACTAACTCTAATGAGAAGCATATACATACATATCACTAAGCTATTCTCTGATATTCAGAGGTTAGCTCCACAAAGAAATACAAATTACCAGATAATTTTTACTTACTGTTGCCATATCAAACTACTTCATTTACAGCGATCTTGATATACAACTCGGACTTCACACACATCCATCACATGCCGTACAGAAGAGGCAAGGCTTCTAATCTTCAAAAATTTTTGGTTGCGTAAGTTGACCATTGACAAATGGGTGAACACACGTCCAGTGGTCATCCCCCACCACCACCACAACCCCCACCACCGGGTCTGACAGAGAGGGAAATCATTACATCGAATTTTGAAACAAAAACTCACGATATGCGATCTACATATACTTCTTAATCATGTACCATATAATTATAACATACAATAATTATATTGAAGTAGTTGTGTTAATAAATTTAGAAAATCTAACTAGGAAAAGAATTTCATCTACTGTTTCTTCTAATAATTTAACTTTCTTGTACTGCAAAATTGCTAGTAGCTGGATAAGAATAAATGTACAAAAATCAACCTCCTTTTTAATTATTATAGCACCTGACTATGGGAAGTTCTGGGTGTGCTACTGAGTAAGTCGAATCTGAAATTGAATCAATGTGGTGAGTTTGTGACTTAGTGGATGAGCAGACTGAAGAGGAATCATGACAGTAGAAGAAGATGGTTTTTGATACACTGAGTACTGAATAGCACATGTGTAAGGATCACGTTTTAAACAAAAATCCAGAAATGGTAAAGTAAAATTATTTTCAAATTCAATGAAAAACTTAATAGATGAAAATTGAGGTGTAAGGCAGTCTGGATTAATTCGACCTTCGTGGATGACCAAAAGATGAGAACATCATTCACATAGCATATGTACAGAACAGGTGTAATCGGATATGAACTTAGTACATGATTTTCCAAATCCTGTAGAAGAATTTCAGCTAAGAGAGGAGAAAGATGGGGAACCCACTGGGGCACCCTCAAGTTGAGAATAAATAATACCATTATATTATTGGAAGTAAGAGTGACTTTGAATCAAATGTAAGGTGGAAATTACAGCCTTAATCTCAGATGAAGAGACATTACCTAGGGATTCGAGTTTTGTTTCAATAATGTCATGTACTGTTCAGACCGGAACGTTTGGAAAGAGGGATATAACATCCAAAGAAGCCTTTGTAAATGTGGCACCGTCAGTACAAAAAACGTTTGCCCTAGTTAGGGCCTGACATGCACTAGAAACGAAGTAGGAAGAATGTCTCGTTAGAGGGGAAAGCAATTAAGCCAACACATCTTCCAAGGGCTTAATTGGACTGATGAAATTAGACACAAAGGGACAAACTGGATGCCCCTCTTTGTGCAATTTTAATTTCCCAAAGAGTTCTGGGAGCTTTGGACCCAGAGGTGGGTACATGTCATTTCAGACGTCAGAAGGAAGAGAACATTGGTATTTAAACAAACTACTTAATGCTGAAATTGTAGCAGCAATTGGATCAGTAGGTATACTCGCATGCGGAATATTCTCAATAGCCTGAAGCATTTTACCATCATAACCTGTCTTATTAAGCAAAATTACCTGAGTAGTTTTATCCGCAGTTATAATGGCCAGTCCTGGATCTTGTAAGCAGTCGTAGTTGTTTTCCTTCTTCACGAAAGCACTTTGAATTAGAGCAATGTCTCTGTTTATTAGATGAGGTAAAAGCCTTTGCCACTTTATGTCTTATTGCTTCCTGAACGGACGCAGGTAGTGACTTGATTATGTTTTCAACTTCTGAAATAAACTTAAACTTGTTGATTTTAGATACTCGGCAGGCATATTTCAATCCTCTCTGTAGGGCATTTATTTGAATACAATTAAGCTGCATATTGCTTAAGTTTACAAATGATGTATGTGGCTTGTGGGTTTGGTCACTGTGGTTTAGAACCAGACCTAGAAGTCTTAAATCTCATTTCAAGTTCTAGTGCAACAACATTCCGAAGTTATTTAATATGAGTAGTTTCAAGTCGAGATACCTCCAAAAAACAAGTAGCTGTGAAAATCACAAGCTTTCGATCCAAAATTATGGGGTGCATACATTTTGTGTGTTTTATAAAAGTGGTATAAGATTGACGTTGTAAGAAGTTGATGAATCCTCTCTTCAGACGGATTTCCAAGGACAGTCTAAGAGACTGTCCTCTTGAATGAGGTATGAGGTATGAATCCTCATTCAAGAGGAGGACTGACACCACTGCATTGCTGAGAGTAAGAAGCCGATGAATCCTCTCTTCAGGCGGATTTCTGAGGACAGTCTAAGAGACTGTTCTGCTCTTGAATGAGACATGTTCGAAGGTCATACTCTCAGCAATGCAGTAGTGTCAGAACAACACGCTACCATTTGCTGTGTGGACATGGGAGGGTTTGGAAATGGAAGCATGCAGCTCCTAAAGTCAAGTCACAGCGTTAGACTAGAGCTCGTACATGAAAGTAGAAACTCTATGGAAGAAAAACTCCCGACACAGATCCACAGTGCCTTGCAAGTAGTTTGTGGGGAAGGAACTCTTGATCAAAGCACAATTTCTTGCTGGGCATCACGCTTTCTGGAGGGCTGAAGAATCTTCAAAGATAATTACCACTCAGGTCGACTTCAAACGGCAACAGAAAAAACATCTGTTACCATTGTTGCAACACTTCTCGAAGAGAATCGCCGTTTGACAGTCAAAGAGACTGCTCGTTAGACAAATTTGTCCACCATGTCTGTTCACCAAATATTGACCGACTCACTGGGAAAAAGTAAAATCACCATGTGCTGGGTGCCCCATCAACTCACCCCCCCCCCCCACACACACACACACACACACCACCAACACCACCACCACCACCCACCACCCCTGAGCAGAAGGCAGCCAGAGTAAACATCGCACAGGATCACCTCCACAGGTTTGAAAGGAAGGGTGATACCTTCCAACACAGAATTGTCACAACTGATGAGACTTCAACCCGTGGTTTGGAGCTGGAACTGAAGTCACAATCAGCAGAATGGAGGCATCCAAGTTTCCCATGCCCCTCAAAGTGTCATCGGCAACAATCTAAAGTAAAGCAAATGATGATTTTTGTGTACGATGCCCAGGGTGTTGTGGTCTGTGATCGAGTGCCAGTAGGGCAAAATGTTAATGCACAATATTATCGTGACTCTCTGAAGACAAAGTTGAGACGGAAAATTCATCAAAATCGCTCCAAGTTGTTGGAAGCAGGAATGACTTTGCTGCATGACAATGCATTGTATAGAGACATGCAGCATCAGTATAGAGACTTTTGTCAAAATATGGCTTATAAACTTTATCCGACCCACCAGCCTTGATCTCAGTCCACCCGACTTTGATCTTTTCTCAAAGTTAAAGAATTGGTTCCATGGCAACAGCAACAAATCGCTGGACGAACTGTCATTCGACGTGACCCTAGTAATATGACAGCTGAACACAGATGGCATACTACAGGGCATCCAGGACCTACCTCACCACTGGCAAGCTGTTATTAGCATCAGAGGGGAGTACATTGAATGGCAAAAAGGTAAGTTTTCTGCATTACTTTACACTTTTCTCAAAAATGGACAGTGTAGAGAACTTTTGTTAAGACCTCCGTATACTGAGACAGACCATGGATTCCTTTGATTATGCTCATCTTTGTGTCACAAATGATGCAAAATTCTTCAGTGTCACTAAGAAATCCATAAAAAAATAATTGATATAGTCGATGAAAAATTTTATTGATATTTTCAATTAAATTACCAAGTATATTGATTAAATATAGTGAGCACATTTTTTCAAGGAAATATTCTAGTTGGATAATGCTTACCTAGGCATTCCATTTCTAGTGATTATTCACTTTTCACGCACGTTTTGGGTCTTCGTTGAAGCTATTGTCCTATTGTCCGTTGTATGTGCATCTACCTTTCACATCCAACACACTGCTTACTTTGGGTAGATTCAGTAGATTTTCACTTTAGGATTCAACAACTTCAATTCTTTACCGTTATTAATGCTCTAAGATTTTTCACCCAGTCTTTGGGCATCCTCAGCAGCGTGATGACTTTTCACCGATGTTCGTGGTTTATTTCTCGTCAATGGAGTCCGATACCCCACGTTGCCATTCGTCGGATATGCTGTATTAGATACTTTTCTTAATTAAACCTAGCTGGCGCCATCTATGTTTCACTAATTCGACCGGTTTTTTTTTATAATATTTTTATTTTTTTATTTTTCCCCCCTTCAAATGGTCGTTGATGTCGCCTTTCCGTACTCTTCTTCCTTTCATTTCCTATTCCTGTTCCCTTGTCTCTTTTGTCGGTTTTTCTTTTGTTGTTCTTTTTCTTGTCTTATTAGCTCTTTCCAAAGGCTAGATAATGTATTAGGGTCATTCTGGTTGCACACCCTTGTTTTATTTTTATAAATTAGGATCGATTCCTCCATTCTCATTTGTCTCTCTGATTTTTTATTCCTTTTTAGCATTTTAATTTCTTCGAATTTTGGGAATGTTCGGTGGTCAATACAGAATTGCACTAATGCAGTTTTTGCTCCTTTTTTTTTTGCCAGTTAGATATGTGTTGTTTTAGCCTTTTTTAACCTGTTTTTAGCACTCCCTATGTACGATATTCGGGGTATGTGTGCAATGGGAATTTCGTAAGACCCTGATTCCTCTAATATTTTGCTCTGTTTTTTTGTTAATTGTCAGATTTTTCAAGGTGTTCACTGAACTTCCTAGTTGTAAGTCAAATTTGGCACATTGCCTATTAATTTTTTTACTGAAACCTTCCAAGTAAGGGAATGCACCTATATATTTTAGTTTATTTTTTCTCACCTTTCTTTGATTATAAATTTCATTGTCTTCATTTCTCTTAGCCTTATGTTTTTTACTCTCATACATCCATTTTTAATAAGCTTATTAGGGTAACCATAATCTTGTGATGTTTTCAAGATAAAATCAAGCTCTTGATTTTTTAGCCTATTATTAGAGGTCTGCGTAAACGCTCTTCTAATCAAGTTTACTATGCTATTTTTTTATGTATAACAGGATGGTGCGAGGAGTATGGAATGAGTACCGGAACGTACGTTGCTTTCCTGAAAACAGTGTATTCAAACCTATTTTTATTTTTTTTAAGTAGAATATCTAAAAATGACAGACTATTATTCACTTCAAATTCAATTATCAGTTCAATGGTGCTGCAGATTATGTTGAATCGATGAGCTAGATCTTGTAGCTCGATTTTGTTGAGTTTTGAAATAATGATGATGGCATCAACATACCGAGCATATAGTAGTGGATTTTCAGGTAAAGTTTGAATAATTTTTGTTTCGATGTACGCCATTATCACTTCTGCGTATAGCACCGATAATGGAGATCCCATAGGGCTGCCTTGAGTTTGTTTAAAAATACTTCCCTAAAATTGGAAGATATTGTTTTCTTTAATAAAATATAATGTATCCTTTAATTCTTTCAGTTGTGTCCTATTTAGCTCTTTATTTATATTTAATTGATGATGAAAAAAACTGAGAGCAAAATATTAGAGGAATCAGAGTCTTACGAAATTCCCATTGCACACATATCCCCAATATCGTACATAGGGAGTACTAAAAACAGGTTAAAAAAAAAGGCTAAAACAACACATAGCTAACTGGCCAAAAAAAGAAGCAAAAACTGCATTCGTGCAGTTCTGTATTGACCACTGAACATTCCCAAAATTCGAAGAAATTAAAATGCTAAAAAGGAATAAAAATCAGAGAGACAAATGAGAATGGAGAAATCGATCCAAATTTATAAAAATAAAACAAAGGTGTGCAACCAGAATGACCCTAATACATTATCTAGCCTTTGGAAAGAGCTAATAAGACAAGAAAAAGAACAACAAAAGAAAAACCGACTAAAGAGACAAGGGAACAGGAATAGGAAATGAAAGGAAGAAGAATACGGAAAGACGACATCAACGACCATTTGAAGAAGGAAAAAAAAAAAGAATTATTATTAAAAAAAACGGTCGAATTAGTGAAACATAGATGGCGCCAGCTAGGTTTAATTAAGAAAAATATCTAATACAGCGTATCCAATGAATGGCAACGTGGGGTATCGGACTCCATTGACGAGAAATAAACCACGAACATCTGTGAAAAATTGTCACGCTCCTGAGGATGCCCAAAGACTGGGTGAAAAACTTAGAGCAATAATAACGGTAAAGAATTGAAGTTGTTGAATCCTAAAGTGAAAATCTACTGAATCTACCCAAAGTAAGCAGTGTGTTGAATGTGAAAGGTAGATGCACATACAACGGACAATAGGACAATAGCTTCAACAAAGACCCAAAACATGCGTGAAAAGTGAATAATCGCTAGAAACGGAATGCGTAGGTAAGCATTATCCAACTAGAATATTTCCAAGTTTTTTAAATAATGCACGTAAAAATGAATAGTAGCATTTTCCGATCGATTTCTAAGTCGGAATATGAACTGTTAATATGAATTGACATTTAATCAATATACTTTAATCCAAATTTATTCAAGGTGTCAATACCATCTCAGTCATTTTTCAACAATGACAAAATATTAACAGTTCTTTCACCAAAGCCCAGGCCATTCTTCTTACAAACAGTTCTTAAGAGGTTCGTAATATGTGGTAGGAAAGGAATTGATCCCACATATCTAATAACTCTACGTTCATGCTGGAGAGTAGAAGTATTTGTTACTTCTTGTTTTCATACTATTCTTTTCACTATATTAGATGGATAGCCAAAATCAGCTGCTAGTTTTGTAAAAAATGAAATCTTATTCTTATCAGTTGCATAAGACTAATGTGTATAGGCTCTTTTTACCAAGAACCTCAAGGTAGATAGCTTGTGGGATGTTAAGAGTTGTAAAGTATTAAAGTTGAAATAGAATTGTTTCCGATAGACTGAAAATGAAACGGTATTAGATACGGGTTGGCAGTGAAGAAGGAGATCCAGGAAAAGGACTTTATTATCACACTCAAGTTAAATCGTGAAGTTTATGGTTTCAAATTTAGAAGATAAAAGGTCTGCAAACTTGCTAAGTGATTCAGTAGTGGATGGCCAAAAGATTAGGATGTCATCGACATACCTCTGATACAGTAGTGGTTTTATTTCAGCATTGGGCAAGACTTTGCTTTCCAAAGACTGAAGGAGCAATTCAGCCAGGATACCAAATAGGGACAAGCCAATGAGTGCACCATTCAGTTGCCTGTAAATGGTATTATCATGCCGGAAGTAGGTTCTATTGTAGACAAGATTAAGAGCTGATAAAATTGCTTGAATTTCCAATGAGTTGCAAATATTCTGACTTTGAAGTTTTTGTTCTATAATGGAATGTATGGTAGGAATTGGTACTTGGTCCATTTGGGAATAGTGATACTATATCCAGGGAGGCCATACTGAAAGGATTAGGTGAAGAGAAAGAGTTAAGTTGGGTTATTATTTGAAGGGAGCTAGAGAGAAATAGATAAGAATTAGAAATGAGGTGTGCTAGCAACTTGGCCAGTGCACACTCTAGTGTTTGGATAGGGCTACAATAGGCTGAAACCAATAGCCGAACTGGATAACTGGTTACTAATCAAAAATGGATAACCGGGTTTGTAAAGTTTTACTTTCCCAAATAATTCGGGAATTCTGAGACCTGGGGGTGGTTGAAGACTAGAAGATAGCACAGGAGGTAAAGCATGGTTAGTTTTTAGTCATCTAAGGGCTAATATAGTTGCTTGAGTTGGGGCTTTTTTACAGATTGAATGTGGGATTTCATCGATCACCTTTTTCATTTTTTCCAAATAATCCAAGCTATTTAACACTACGAGTTGGGGTGTTTTATCAGCACCTGAGAATGGATATATAGAGTCCTTCTTTAGTAGAACGAGTTGTCTCTTTTCTTCCTTGAGTTGACTAGTTTCCAGTTCAATCCGTTGTAGACTGTTATGAGTAGTCAACTGTCGAGCTACTTGGAATCGAACCCGTTCTTGGTCAGAGTTAGGTACAGCCTGAATTAAAAGTTCAATCTGAGGAATTATCGTAATGGAATCAAGCTTCCCTGGTGGAAAAAAAGTACTTAAGTCCCTTTTGCAGAGCTTGTCGTTGGAGAGAGGACAAGATGGTGTCGCTAAGTTTAACACAATTCATCCTTTGAGTTGGGATTAGGCCCATGTTTTTACGAGGTCAGCCAGTTTCCACTTCTTCACAAACTAAGCCTCATAATTTTTTGATATGAGTGTTTTAAATGGAATTAGTTTTGGCTAGGGCTATGGCTGTCATCATAGTAATGATCCAGTCTGACAGTATTGGATGGAACTTGTGGGTTAAGTGCTGATGAGCTTGCTGCAGGTAGTCTAGGTAAGCTCTTTTTTGCCGAATAGCATTAGATAATCACTTACCTTCAGCAGTTCGAAGAATGGTGTTTTCTTGTGGTGATGCTGGGACCAATCGTATTTATTTTTATGGAAGTTTGCATCTAAAGGGAAGGATGTTCCACCCTTTCACCACTAAATTCAATAGGGTTGTATCCCACGTCATCATGGAACATACTAAAAAATTTTCAAAAACAAACCATTTTCATGCTAGGTTTATCTTAAGGAGAAATGGATGATGAAACAGTCAAAATAAAAATGAAACAAATAAAGGTGACTGAGGGACACAAATTTGTAAATTATGTTCAACTAAAATCGAAGTGAACAAACATTTTGCACGAATCGCATTCAGTTCATTATAAATGTTAACAAAGCATGCTAATTTCATATTTTTTCCCATGCAGTCAACATTATATTTATCCTTGGCACTAAAAATATTGGGTATATAAATAAGTTTTGAGGGATTTTCGTTCGGTGTCGTACTTATTACTGCTCGCATGTATTTTAAGGTGGCAACACTGCGAATCTCAGTATGAGACGCCAGCTGTCAGAGTCAGTATACAACGTTCGATTGAGGTGCGAAGACGTATTTGTTTTACTCGATGGAAAATGGCAACTTTCGTCCCGACAAAACAGCATTTGTAGGAAGTGTTAGTGCATTACTTTATTGTCAAGAAAAGTGCTGCCAACAGCTTTTGCTTAATGTCAGAAATCTATGGTGAACATTCCCCATCCAAATAAACATGTGAGTATTGGTTTAGACGATTCAAAAGGAACGATTTCGATGTCAGTGATAAAGAAAGTTCTGGACCACCCAAAAAAATTGTTGATGCCGAATTGGAAGCTTTACTCGACGAGGATCCGTTCCAGACCCAAAAAGAACCAGCAGCAGCATTTAATGTTAGTCAACCATACATTTCACAACGTTTAGCTGACATGGGAATGGTGCAAAAAGAAGGGAATTGGGTTCCCCATGCTTTGTGGGAAAGAGATCTTGAACGTCGAAAAACCATTTGCAAATTGCTGCTTCAAAGGCAAAAAGAAAGGGTTTTTTGCCTCGTATTATCACTGCCGACGAGAAATGGATATAGTACGATAACCCTAAACGGCAGGAAGCATTGGTGAAGCCAGGTGAGTCAAAGGTAATGCTGTGTATCTGGTGGGATCAGAAGGGTGTGATCCACTATGAGCTGCTGAAATCATCAGAAACTATTACTAGTGATCGGTATCGAACCCAATTAATGCTTTAAAACGAGCTCTCACGCAAAAACGGCCAGAATGGGAGAATAGACACAACAAAGTCATCTTACAGCATGACAACGTAAGACCACATGTTTCTCGACCTGTGAAAAAGTACTTAGAAGGATCCGACTGGGAAGTTCTACCCCACCCGCCATATTTGCCAGATATTGCGCCATCGGATTACCATTTGTTCCGGACGATATAGTCAGCACTTTCTGGAGAACGGTTTATTTTTTATGAAGACATCAAAAATTGGTTGGACAACTGGATCTCTTCCAAGGAACCGGAATTCTTCCTTCGGGGCATACGTTCACTGCCCGAAAGATGGGGTAAAGTTGTAGCTTCAGAGGGAGCATACTTTGATTAATATTAAAATATTGTTTCTGTTCTCCAACAACGTTTTTTGTTCACCTCAAATTCCTCCAAATTTATTTACATACCCAATATGATTTGTAATATTATTCCTTCCACCAAGCAAAATGTTGAAATTACATCGCCACATAGCCCAAAATGCATATTTTCCATTTTTTGAAGATTCCACAATACAAGGGAGTTCTGCAGAACACGCATCACAGAATGTTTGATAGTACTATTTTGCCCCCTTTATATTACTGCCCATAGGGAATTACTAATACTAAATTTATGAACACCTGAAAAAAAAAACACAAGAAAAATTGCTACATTAATACAGCAACAGTTTAAAGAGTTGGAGTTCGCAGGGGAAAAAATGCTGATTACAAATTTTACAAAGCTATCCAATCAAGTTAGCCAGCTAGGAAAGTACTTGGCTACAATGATATCAACTGGAAGGCTCTTTCATCTAGAAACAAAGGTTTAGGTTTTAGTTATGAATGTCATACTTCAGGGCCCCTCCCCTTCATCATTCCCCACAAGCGGATGCCTTGCAGCAGCATTAAAAGTTTTACTAAATCCGACCCCTTTAGCGGCATCCTTTATACTTCTAAATGGTACTGAAAGTCTACTCCCTCCCTATATTAAATTCCTCTATGATACTTTGTTGTTTTCTTTATGAATCCCTTACTACGAATTAATTGATAGGCTGTATATTTTGCATGTTTTTGCTTTACTATAGAACATTATTTTTTTTGCCTGATAATTTCTACAATAAAATGCTATTACACATGCTTCAATTTATAATTAAGAATTCCATCCAATTCGGTCAATTTCCACGGAAGTTATTGTGCGAAAATTCTGACGAACAAATCTCACTCATGTGCGCACTGACTCAATGAGTGCTGATAATAACCATTTTCAATGGGATTGATCTACTATGGGTGCTGAACAGCGTTCTGCAATTTCATCACAATCATGATTTGATTTTACGCAACACATCACGCAAAAGAGTGGAAGAATGAATACCACTCCTATGTCCGGATCTTTGACCATTTTCAATAGAGACTCGACAAATTAGTATGGACCCCAACATACTAATTTCATCAAATCCAGCCAAGACATCATGCAAATTATCATGCGGACGGACAAAGCTGGAACATATTACACTTCCTCAACCTACAGTTAGAAAGTGTATAAAACATACTGACTAACAGACCAGCAAAATAAATCATTACTGGAGAAGCACCAAGTCGAATAAATATTGGACTTATTTTTTTAACTTCCTGTTATACTGCATTCTTTCATAAGGTCAAATTTATTTCCAGAGAAAAAGTTACAAAGCTATGCCAAATGAATTTTTAATTTCACAAAATGCAGCTTTTGTTTAATTTTGTCATGTTGGGTATCAATTTGAGCTCAAAAATTCCAGAGATTTAAAATCCATTTGAATTTGTTTTCTACGATAACCACATTCCGAGATAGCATTTCGAACTGGGAGTAATAAAGACAGGTACTCCAATGCTGGACACCCCAACCCCATGCTGGCCTACTTGAGAAGTTTCTACTTGGGGGACGAACAATGCATTATCTGAAAAGGGGGCAAGGTTACCATAGCGAAAGATAAACAAGATCAGCTGGGGCAGTTCAGTTTACGCGTGGTGCAAGCTTTAGCATTTGAAATAAGGCAAAACAATAACCCTAAAACAAGTGGGAAAACTATGAACAAATGTTTCCCACAAAAACACGTGTAACTGAAAAGTTTATTCGTAACTTACATCGGTACTTTATTTTGTGTGGCATAAGTTAAAAAAAAAGTTCTAAAGGTAGGTGCAAAATCAGAAAAAAAAAATGGGAGAATCACTAAAATCCGTAAAATTAGCATTTTCCTAAATTTTACAGATAAATCGTAAAACCTGGAAGACCTGCTTCACCCATTTGGAATAAAGAATACCATTCTCATCAGTTTTTAGAAGCCACTCCTTAAAATTGCACTTCCCCATTGTTAAAGTCAAAGGAAACAAGTCAACCTGCAGTACTAAAACAACTAACTCAGAAGTTAACAATAATCTACTCTGCTGAAAGTCTGAAATAAGAAAACAGGTCATTGTTAAACAAGAAATCGACCACTGCACTAGCAAGTAGCTATATATTCTAAAATAGACAAGTTGTCTATTTTAGAATTCTATTTTTACAAAATGCAATGCAAACACAAGCACAGATACTGCACACACAAAGATGGCAAAAATGTCAATATTTCTCAAAGATGCACCTAAAAAAAGAGAACATATTTACACTGACGTGCAAAAATTAAGAAAGACGGTTTTTCGAATGTAATGTCGTGCAGAAGTGCTCCACATCGACTTAAATCATACCATAAGATCCCCAAGATGTCAGAATATGGGACAAGTGAGCAAAACCGTCCAAACAAGGAATCCAAAGGATACAAAGGCACTTTATTGAAAAGGTAGCTTCGAGCACAACTGGACGAAAGACAGAAACGTCCATGTGACAGGCGGCTGCCAAGAAAAATCCAGTCTTTAATATGGGATATGATCACCCCTGACTGCGTTGCAGGATTTACAACGTCTGTCCATGCTGAGGACAAGGTTGTCAAGAAGTTGCCGAGGCATCGTGGCCCATTCCTCTTGTAGCGCCAATCGCAGCTGCGGAATCGCTGCTGGCAGCTGGTGACGTGCTGCCAAGCGTCTCCCGAGAAGGTCCCACACGTGTTCGATTGGGTAATTAGGTCCGGGGACCTTGTGGGCCAATCCATGCGTTGAATATCTTCACTCTCCAACAGCTCTGCGACAGCCACTGTACGATGAGGTGTAGCGTTGTCATCGTGAAGAGGAACTCGGGACCCACAGCACCTCTAAATAGACGCACGTGAGGCAGGAGAACCTTGGTACAATAGCGGACACCAGTGACTGAATCTCCTTGGAAGATGTGGAGGTCAGTACGGCTACCAAGCATGATACCGCTCCAAATGAGAACTCCTCCACCTCTAAACCAGTCCCTTTCGATGATGTTGGAGGTGTGATTGCGTGTTCCCTGCTCTCTCCAGATGTGTATACGTCCAGAATCGCTCATCAGACTAAATCGTCTCTCATCCGTAAAGAGAACTCGACCCCATTGCTGATGTGTCCAGTTCTTGTGTTCCTGGCACCACAGAAACCGACGTCTCCAATGAGCAGGCATTAATGGCACACACCGTACTGGTCGTCGTGCAAATAGACCACTTTTGTGCAGCCTTTTGGCTACGGTAAAACACGTTAACAGACGTCCAGTTGTCAGCTGCATGTGCCTTGCGATATCTCCCGCTGTCTGCTGTCTGTCTCTTCTCACCTGTAGGACAATGTACCGGTCATCCGCCGCTGTGGTTGCCCGTGGAAGACCACTGCTAAATTCTCGGACAGTTGTTCCTGTGGTTTGAAATGCTCTCCAAGCTCGTGAAACAATGCTGTGAGCGATCCCGAACTCCTCTGCCACACTAGTCACACTTCGACCTTCTTCCAACTTCCCAATGACGCGACCTCGGGTAAAGCCATCCAGATGGCGTCTACTGGATTGCCTGTTGGCCATATCACATGGTGGCAGCAACTCGACGTCGTTCAAACTGATGTACACCGTGCAATAGCTTTCACCGAATTGCTAAGCGCACAACGCCCGTGTGCTTTATACCCTTCCGACACCCCCGCTACATCATGCTGCATATATGTGCATGCCCTATCGTACCGGACCCTAGTTTATCTCCTGAGTGGTCTTTCGGTCCGTTCTTCCTGCTCGTTCCGCTGTTATGCTAATTTTTCCTCTTCGTCCTTCATTTTTGCACACCAGTCTAGAATGAAAAAGAAAAAATGAGATTGGCGATCTCTGCTGTAAGAGATAATGCTGCAACAGCATGGGTCATAAGTAGGCAGGAGCTTAATCTAGACCCTCAGATGTGCTTCATAGAGGCTAAAAAAATTACAATCAAATCTGGTTTAAAAATATGAAATTAGAACAACTAATAAGAATAAAAAGTGAAGGGAAAAAGTGACTTTTAGTTAATTTTTAGAAAAAAAAAAAGTGACCTTTAGATGAAAAAGTGGCCTGTTATGAGCCCTGGAATTTTATCAACTCTAAACCTAAAGCCAGGAAAAGTATTAAAACAGGAGACAGCTAATCTGATGCAAGATTTTTATTGCCATGATTATGTTGGCAGCCAATGTCAGGGGAAAAAAGATTGTTGCAGTAACAGTACTAGTTGAAAAACAGATCTAAAAAATAAAAAAGGCTTCTTGTTAAACAATCTGAAAGATATTTACAAACAGTTTAAGACTGCATACCCAGAGATAAAATTAGCTTCTTAACATTTTTAGAACTGCATCCAAAAAACTGTATCCTTGTTGGAGCAAGTGGCATGCATATTATATGTGTATCACAATTCATCAGAACTTTTGAAGTCATGTTTTTAGGGTGTCAGATGACAAAATTAACTACTTAAGATAAACTTTGGACCCATTAGCATCTATGAAAATGGCATTGAGAGTCTTTTTTATTTCTTTTCACAGCATATATGCACTTCTTTACTTCCTGCATGCTACTTCAGTAAATGTCAGTATTACTCGGGATCAGATTTACTGAGAAGTTACATTATTGATCTTGCAGAAGAAAATCACATTGATTCTGTGACATTTTAAGCCGTTGGTATCTGTCAACCAAACATCTCTTGAAACTGTTACAAAACTGTTATCAGAAGAGTTAGTTGATTTTCTTTTTAGACTAAAGACACTGCTATATATTTACCTTCGTATATCATATTTAGTTCAAGAAATGATAAGTATTAATGATTTACTACTTAGCATATGATGCAGAGATCTACCTGATGAATCTTCCCAACTTAAATTGACTATTTAACCCTAAAATGCTTTCACGTTTCATTATGTCACTTTAAGGTTATTTTTGGTGAAGGTGTATTTAATTTCAATTTTTTTAAATAATGGTATTTTGGTCCCAGTTTCAAAGTTGATACACTGGTAAACAAAACTCTAAGTATGCCACGCATTTTTTTTTTATTTAAAAATTACAGTTTTTAAAATATTCAAGGTCAAAGGTTATTTCTGTGACCCTGAAATGGTCAACTTTTTTTTTTAGCACACAATTTAAAAGGTTATATAAAACACTGTGAAAAGACACAAATTTCAACCTTCTAGCCCAATTAGGTAGCAAGGTACAACTTCTTGAAGATTGTTTGGAGGTCATGATTTTCTAATGTTCAAGGCCATGTGACTTGAAACCCTGTGGGTAGACAGAGCTAAAATTTGGGATTTGTGTACATGCCTAAAAATCACACCAAATTTCAAGGAAATCAAAAGAGATCACATTGTGAGCCTTGTTGGTTTGATATGGAGCCATAAATTAAATTTCTGAAGAATACTAGTATATACACCATCCCCAGATTGAAAGAGATAAAATAGTGGATTTAAAAACCACACATGGACTTGAAGGGTAAACAAATGTGAAATTCTTTAATGAGGATTAAAAGCAATATGAATGAAATCAAATATTAATTTTAAAAAAAGAACTATTTGGTGAAACACACCTCATTGTTCACTATGCTTAATTTCACCATTATCTTATTTTCTGTTTTTGACCTTTTCCCATTTACTGTATCAAACACCATTTTTATAGAATCCACAACATTATTTTTCAGTGCCATTCCCAGCATTGCATCCACCTTTTGCAAATACTTCACAAGGGATGGATAAGCCTGTTTTAAAAGAATGAAATAGCAGTACAAATTAGAAGAAATTGCAGTATATATTAAGAGAATGAAATAACAGTACAAATTAAAAGGATGTTAGTAGTACAAAAAGAAAAAAATTATAAAAAATATTGTGTATAACCAAAATACATGTGACAGACATGAGATAAAAGACAACAATTCACAGGCCAATTTCACTAGTCATTCATTCACAAATTAAAATGTCCAAACTAGATTCAATTTCAGACTGATTTTCTTGGTAGAATTTTTTCATTTTCTTATGTACATTACTGAACAACATTTTGGTGTACTGTTTAATATCTGACCTCAAGCAAACAGAATAACTAAATAATTAAACAAAATGCTTTATATATAAGACAAATGATGATAATAAATGACAAAATAATAAGTAGACAAATGCCTATACATATAAAAAACTTTTCACACAAGAGTGGAACACTAAGATCTCCTTTAAGAAATCTTCACAGAAGGGTTAATTGTCAAGAAACATCAATCACTTGCACTGAACAGCAATAGGGAGAAAATCTATGTGCACTAACAAAGAACATAAAAAACACTGGCATTTTTTAAATATGGATGCTTCCAATGATTCATTGATGAAATGCACATAACCCTCTACAACATTATGCAAATTGTGAAAAACAACAGCAATAAACATTTTTCAAAGATTTCAACTGCAGAACCCATGAGGAAGCACGCCACCACCACTGCTCTGTTCTTCAACAGAATATGTTACATGTCTGTTTTGCTTTAGTTTTAAGCTTTACAAGGCTCAAAAATGCTCTTTACTGGTTCTTTCCTGAAATCAGTGGTGCTAAATCAAAGATAGAATATTTATATAAAGCCTTAGATACTCGCCAAAGCAGTTGAGCCATTAAACAAACAAAAAAATCTTTATCTTTTTATATTCCTTTCAGTGCACCCCAGTGGCACATGCCACAAGATATGATGTCTTGTGAAAGGGACAACAGAACATCTCCTGGGCAGACAAGCATATTGGGTGCTGCATGCAGCAGTGATAGCAGTCAGCCCACAGGTAAATTTCATGAAAAGAAATTCCCCAACACACTTTATTACTACAAATCTCCCATCACTTTACAAAAATTCACAAACTTGAAAAGACAGACACCATTTCCTTGGGACTATCACAGCCAATGTGTCAAGGATTTCTGAGACTGCAATGTCATATAATCATGTTTCACACATGCATATCAATAAATATCTAAAAATATCTTGGAAATAGTAATGTATTTTCATAAGGTCAATTTGTTTTTCACGTATTGTTCAGGCATTCAAAGCTTGATGAGTTCAGATTTGAGCACCTGTGATAATATTTTATAATAACTAAAGTTCATTAAAAGAATTTAGAAGTTATTCCTCTCACCACAGCCTCAGCCTCAGGGTCGGCTATCCAACAGCTCCCTCTGCAGTTGCTTCTTTCCCACAGATGCAAATTCTTGTATTGGACTGTAATTATTACAAAATATTATCATAGACACTTCAATCTGAACTTGTCAAGCTTTTAATGCCTAAACAATAAGTGAAGAACAGATTGACCTCATGAATTACATTACTAATTTTAATATATTTGCACTACTGTTCCACGTAACTGGACGAACATCTTTTTTTATGAATATTTTCAAGATTCATACAAAACATAATATGAAAAACATCTCTTTTTCCTCTTCTTTCATCCTTTTTTTTTCTTTGTTTGTTTTTTAACAAAGCAATATGGGTGTAAGCCACTCTCCACCATAAATTTACACAATTGCAGTCATTGATGTGGAACACTGCACATGCCATGCCCACACGACTAGCATCTACAACTAACACAGAGTTGGAGTGTGCAGAAGATGGAACAGCCATGGTGGCCTCACCAGAAGGTCATCAGATGCTGTTGCAACTCTAGCTGCACATGGCTATCTTTCAACTAACAACTGTATGTCTTGCTCTATGAAGCCATTATGAAATAAATGAGATGACACCATCTATATCCCTTCATTCTATTTTGAATGAAAATAACATCATCACAAGCACCCCATCTACAGTAACAATAATGGAAAAAGTCACACAACCCTTCTCTCTCTCTCACTTTTGCAAATGACTCAGAGAGAAACCTTAGCAGGTAGCATGTGATCTAATTCAGCTACAGAAATCCAGGACTATTACAGCATTTCTCACACACAAACAAAAAATTAAATTAAAGTGTTTTCTAGGCCTGTAAAACAGGAAAGAAAAATTACAGGACTTTCTTGGAACAGTGTGAATGTTGTATAAATAGATAGATGTTTTACATCTGCATACCACAATAGTGCTCATAGTGATGTATTGCTTAGTACACATAAACAACAGAAAAAAAAAGGACTAATAAAACAAAAAAATTATCCTGATTGAAAAACAATTATCCACCTTACAGAGTTTAATGAAGAATTCTCAGTCTCGGTAAAATTGCTGCTTTTACCATTCATATGCTATTTCACATTATCAGTGCATCATGCAGAGAAGCCAACCCTAGAGACTCCATATCAGGAGTGTTAAGGTAAATTTCAGGAGTTTTGAGCATAACTTCAGGAGTACTAATGTGCCTGATATTTTATGCATTATTTACAAAAGTATGAAATAATTTTAAAAAATAATTACAACTTAATAAAAATACAGCAATGTATTTTTAATTTAATGTATAAATTATTTGAAATTAGTAAATATAAAATTTCAACATTTTAACATGCTCATAAACAGGTCAGCATTATTTTTGGTCATCCTGTTCAAAATATTGGTGACTTGGTTATAAAGAAAAATCTAACAGAAATATACTACAATCAGCAGGTGTATATGAAATTTTTATTGTTTCACAGAGTTCTGGGGACCGCGTCTCTTACATTGGTAGCACAAAAAATAGATTAATAAAAAGATTACATCAACATATAAAACACTGGAACAAAAAAGAAGAAAAAACTGCACTTATTCAATACTGCATTAATCATAAACAATATCCTGATTTTGAAAATATTAAATTATTAACTACTCACACAAACAAAAAATAATAAAGATTTCAGAAAGCATTATAATCAAACAAAAAAAAAAAAGATAAAATATGCAATTTACAGGACCCCACTACTCTACATACAGCTTGGAAGTCACTTATAAAAAGAGAAAAATGCATAAAAAAAGACAAAAAAAAAGAGCATTACAAAAATCACACCATTTAATAAAGGACTAACAATAATACATATGTTTCTATAAATAGATATTAATAGTTCAATATCTCTATATTAAAAATGAAAAAAGAATTGTACTTACAAAAGACATACCTACCAACTCATCCAATAAATGGCGGCACTTGAGGAGAATCACCTGACACGTTATACAGGCTGCAACCCTCCCTTCATTTCCTGACATGCAACTCCTGTGGCTACACACACACAAGGAACCCTCGTGTAGATAGTTGATGGCCTGATGATAGTGTTCCCGGAGCATTGAAAGCGCTCGCCGTGATATCGTATACGAAGAGCTTTTATGTGAGCCATGTCTCCCGACCCAATGAGTATAGCCTTTTCTAATGCGATTGCTTTAATTAATGAAAAATTTCAAATGTTTGATTGTGCTATTGAGTGAGTGGGTATTAGTGTAGCACGTATCCACCTCCAAGAAATTGTTTCCCCTTCAGTGTAGCATGTATGCATCTATAAAAAAAAACTTATCCCCGTCATTAAAGCATGTATCTACCTGTGTAAATAAATGACATACTATACTTTATAGCCATGAAAACGGGGTTTTTGAACCCGTAGACCTAATGTTTCATTTTTGGTTACATCTGAACATTGAGCTGCAAGAGCATGTGCCTGGTTCCCAGGCTATTAGAGCAATAGTCTGGTTCTGAGACTATTACAGCAGTCTGTGCAACAGTGTTTTTTCTGACTGAAATAATGGCTGCACAGGATCAGGATATGTTCCAGTTTTGTGCCTTAACAGCAACTGAGGAACTTGCAACTGAATTTGCCCAGAGGAATGGTTTACTTTTATCAAAACAACAGCAACAGCAACAACGATGCTTACTACGCACACCTGGCTGCACTGGCATAAAGGTACCACGTTCCAAACACATGCGAGGAAAGGATTATGCTGGAGTTAGATGTCTTAAATGCAAAAACTGGTGTGCAGCAAAAAATGCAGTTGTGGGAGGTGAAATTCAAGGGACATCCGAAGGAAATCATTTGCGGTCATTTTTTGCAACGGCTAAGTGCTAACAGCAAATCACAAATGAAAATTTCAGTCCAGGCAGCTTTGGCAATTTTGTACTTAAGGGCAAAAGATTTGTCATTAACTAACACAAAGGCCATGATTCACAATCTGGTAACCCAGAATCATACACTGGTAGACTGGCGGAACTACATCCGAGAAGCATGCCTACATGCACTAAAGGATGCAAAAGCAATGGCCAGACCTGGTGAAATTATCCAGATCGATGAAAGCTTGATGAGGGGCAGACGTAATTATAACCGTGGTCGAATGCTGCAAGGAAATCGTGTGCCTCCTGCCCTTCAAAATTACGGAAATCAAGTGGTTGGACCATGGGTTTTTGGCCTGCTTTGGAAACGTTCAAATGGGACTCAAGAACTTTCATGTTCCATGTTCTTCAATGAAATGAAGCCACCTTGCGTCCCATCATATGTCATGTGGCTCCTGGCACAACAATCTGGTCCGATGAATGAGCGGCTTATCATAACATTCATAACTGGCCGGGTTTCAACTTCCAACACCAAACAGTCAACCACCAGTAAAATTTCATTGACCCCATAACCGGTGTCCACACTCAAAACGTTGAAACCAACTGGGGTCACGTGAAAACAAAAATTTTGAGAAACATGTGTGGCACCCGTGGTGTCTTGCTTCCTGGACATTTGGCCGAATACTGGTGGAAAACTAAGCATGAGCAGGCACCATTTAATAATATTGTAGCTGAAATAGTTTGACAATTTCTTTTAGTGTGAAAGTTAATGTACGTATGAGTATTTTATTTTCACTGTATTAAAAAAATAAAAAAAAATAAAAAAATTAAAAAATAAATAAAACAATTTCACCAAAAATACAAAAATATTATATAAGAAGTTCAAAAGTAGTTCTTTTCACAGATGGATACGTTCTACACTGACGGGAATAGGTTTTTTTTTTTTTTGCAGGTGGATACGTGCTACACTGAAGGGGAAACAATTTCTCGGAGGTGGATACGTGCTACACTAATACCGAGTGAGTGTTTAACAGAAAATATTTAACTACATTATTTTATTTGTAAAAAATGTTTAACTAACAAAAACCTGTAACATAATTAGGCATCTCAGGGTGGGAGCACGTGTCTTACAGAGCGACAAAGTGTGAAATACTTTTCAATATTAGGTAAACAATACCTTTGATATTATATTTGTTTTATCACTTGCAGATATAATTGTGGGAAACTTTTGTATAAAATACTCAATGTATTCAAATTTTACTTCAGATCTCAAAGATACATCTGCCACCTCAGTATATTTCAAAACAGGATCTTCAGGGGGAAATTTTTTCACTATGTAATCAATGGCACTTATGAAAAACTTGACAGCAGAAGAATAAAATTGGTTTACATTATCTTCATTTATTTTCTCCTCATTTAGTAATTTCCTGAGGCATTGTTTTGTCTCAATACCTATTACTAAGGTATCATTCTTGTGATGATTTCTCACATTATGATAGTTTACTTCTGCTATTTCTTTTGGAGCAGCAACTGATTCAGGGGTGACAAATCTAACGTATAATTCAGTAAGTAAATTTTGCAATTATCTTAGTAATCGGTGTATTAGTGGTTTTTCAGATTGCAGAATTTTGTTCACATTGTCAAATAAAGGCAATGAGTTCTTCAGAAGCAAACCATATAGTTGAGCAGTAGATTCTTCAAACATAGCACAAATTCGACTTAACCTACTTCTCCCAGCTTTAAGCACCCCTTTTGTTTACTTGATGATGCTTCTGCACTTTCACTATTTTTTTGGTTCTGAGAAATGTGTGCTTTGCTAATAATTTCTGAGGCCTTTACTATTTTATGGGAGGGGAGAACATGCTTATCTTTGCAATTAACCAGTTCTTGAAGTTGACCTTTATCCAATTTTTGCTGTTTGGCTGGCCAATCAATTAAGGGAACAACTTTTGATATGCTGACATCAGTTTCCTTACACACTGCTTTAACAATGTTCTTTTTCTTAAGTTCAGGCTAAAGCAAGCAGTTTTCATTTCGGAAAAAGCTACGAGAGCTGGCCACTGCTCTAAAAGATTCACCACACAATTATTTAACGATAACCACCTTGTAGTACAGTTTTTTTTTTTTTTTCTAGTTGCAACACAAGAAATCTCTTGAAACTGTTCCGAGTTCTTTTTGATGTTTGAAGCTTTTATTCAAATAAAAATAAATATCTATTAAAAACTTATCTATGGCAACTGGTAGTTTTTGTATGCTCTTTCTGTAGCAATATGGACAAGATAATATGGACAACCTTGCACAACTATATTTTCCTGTTGCTGAAGAATGTGTTTGCTCACTCCTTTGTGTACACCAACCATTACATATGCATTATTACTCCCAAATGCAGCACAGTTGCTCCATGGAATATTTCGTGCTACAAACTCATTATCCAGAAGCTTGAAAATTAATGCACATGTGGATCTCTCAACATTTGAAGCAATACACAGTAATGTTGAAATCACTTTTCCAAATGTAGTGTCAAAATATCTAACAACAATGGGGTACAATTGTGATGTTCCTGTATCATTACTTACATCTGTACAAACAGCATATGGACCATTTTGCATAAAAAAGGCTACTTTCTGAGATGTTGCATGAGTTGAAGTTGATACTATAGCTGTTGTCTTGGTGTGGCCAGCACTGTACTTTTCCACAATTTTAGAGTCCGGGAACATACAAAGAAATAATGGTCCCTCGTGGTCACTAAATGCTATTGGAATGCTATGCTCAATAAGGAAATTAGTAAACAGTGTTTCGACCTTCGTTACAGATTCAGAATCATCAACTTTAAAGAAAGAATTAACTGTACTTGAGTTTTCGAATCCAGCAGCAAGTTTCTGATGCTTCAGTCCACCAATATGTCAAGGACAATCATCAGGACCAGCATGCGCTACTGAAAAATCACTACCACAAACAATACACAGTGCACTCCTAGCTGTTTTTCCTTTTTTCAAACATGGTCATTTTGCACTATATTCCGGTAAGAACTTTTGATTTCTTATTCCCTTTCTTTTAGAAATTAAGTCAGCCATCATTATTATAAGCAGGGAGCACGAATTCAGAAGAGCTACTTCTCAGTTGAGTTGCCTTACCACAGCACGCATGCTCAGTTGCGGTTCCACCCCAAGCAGATCCATCCTTTATTAAAGGGATGGATCGCTTAACAAACGAATCTTGAGCATTTCAAGGCTCTAGTACCTAAGCGCGGTTTTCATGATGCCTGCCATCATAAATAAAAACTGAGACTACGCCGCAACTTCAGTGATAAGCAGAATTCGTACAATTACACAGAAAACACATACACAATCACAAACATTTATCTAGAGAAAAAAATCACGAAAAACAAAACAAAAATTACAACAAAAAAATTACAAAAAAAAAAACCCGTATTTTTTTATTGCCAGTCTGTACTTTTGTATTTTCATAGAAATGCCAGACAGACTTCAGAATTTTCGGAGTGGTTGGCATCTCTGCATCATGTTCTAGTCTCAGAAGATAATAGTCTCCATCACCCAAACAAAAGGCACACAACCAAACCATACGATATGTATCAGTCAGTCTAGTTTTCAATATCTAAAGTGTTTTATTTAGATTTAGAATCTACATTTATTCTGTTTCATCATTAAATCCCCTTTACCTCTATAATTAACTCATCACTCATATTTCTGGCAGTTCCATCATTCTAATAGAGCCCTACACTGCACCCAACATTTACCATTAAAAAAATACAATGAAAGTTTTTTTTTCTTTTTGTCCAAACTCTGCCTTAGTAAAAGCTGTTGTGTTTGTTTCAAATTTCTATTTCCTAGTACAAAGCTCTGTGTTTTGTGTATATCTAGTTAGCAAATCTTACTTTTTGACGAGTCACTCCATCAAATAGGTGGCAATGAGGATGAGATTGCTAGGTGTTAACATTTATTTCACCTTTATGCACAAATACACACTCATATGATACACGAAGACACACTCATATGATACACGAAGACACACTCACACCAACATAAACCTTAGTACAATAAATCATACAATACTTATTATTCAATTCTCACTTTGCAACTATGCATCTTTTCTTCCTTGAACTTCTTCTCCCACGTCGAGTCAAACCAGAAACAAAACTACCAGCACTCCGTGGATGTGGTTCTTACGTCACCGACTATCAATAAATAATCGCCAGCATGCTGGGTTGCATCTAAGTTCAAGTTCCAACAGTGTTCAACAAATGAGAGGCTTTTCTACTTTACTTGTCCACCCCTTGTCTAACCCCTAATCAAACTTTACAACCTCTTGTACAAAATTACATAAGAACTAAAAACATCTATGCTGGCACCTTTTCTTTGACCAAAATTTGAGGCTTAACTAATCACCAATTTAGGTATTTTAATACTTATTCCCATTCCAAATCATAATTAACTGATTCAGATTATACAAGATGAAAAGTATTTTTAAAAATCAGCTCCAGATAAGCAGCATAGAATGTTAGCATCTCAAGCATCTACCTCGATATTTACTGCAAACTTACTTTCTTTAAAATACTTCGAGTACAAACAAATAATTTGTTTAAAAAGTTCAACAATTAACTCAGTAACTATTGTACATTGTGGATCAAAAGGCTTTTCTGTGTTTTGAGAGTAAAACAAGAGAAAGCCTAACTGTCAAATAAATCACAAAGTGCATGCTTTGTTTTATACGGTAAGTCAATCAATTAGCCAATTCTTATTCCATGGCTATAAATCAGTAATATCATTCATGAGTTTGTTTTTTGGTTTTTGGTTTTTTCTTCATATCATGAGCTATTTATGAATGGCAAGTATTTATGGGATGACAAATAAATGCACTTCAACTGCTATGCATACAGTAATAATCAATCATCATCATCATCATTGTCAACCATTATCAATCCACTGCTGGACGAAGGTCTCCCCAAGTTTCCTCCACAACGGTCTGTCTTGTGCCAGTCTCCTCCATGTCACTCCCGCATACTTTCGAATTTCATCCACCCATCTTCCATGTGGTCTTCTTCTGGGTCTTTTCCTGTCCCTTGGAATCCAATCTAAAATTTCGGCTGTCCATCGATGGTCTGTTCTTCTGGCAGTATGTCCAGCCCATTGCCATTTCAGGGATTTAACTCTGATCATGATGTCTTCCACTCTTGTCATTTTTCGGATCCACGTGTTCCTCTTCTTATCTCTCCTGGTTACACCAAGCATGCACCTCTCCATGCTTCTTTGAGTTGTCTGCAGCCTTTGTATGTCTCTTTTAGCTAAGGTCCACGTCTCTGCACCATACGTAAGCACTGGAAGGATGCATTGATCGAACACTTTTCTTTTAAGACATAATGGCATATTGCTCTTGAAAATTATGCTGTTTCTTCCAAAAGCTCTCCAGGCAAGTTTTGGAATAATCAATATATACATATATACATTGTGTTTTACGTGGTTTATATGCTATATGTCTTGGTGTCTGCTCAAAAAAGTGATTTTTCAAACATCCACATTATATGTTTCTGTTCAACACGTTAATAACTATTTAGGTGTAATGCCCATAGCCCAGACATCGCTGACTTATATCCACAGACAACACGACCACTACAGTATCTCAGTTGTAGTATATGTGAAAAGTATTAGAAATAACTTTAAAAACGTACCTTATTGTATTCCAGTCATCCTGTTTAAAATCCAACTTCCTGTGCTGGAGGTTGTTGTATATTATCGTACATCTTGGTTTTATTTCCTTTTAATTGAAAATTCTCACTTCAAATCTTGTGGTTCTTTGTTTTACCCGTTGACTACCCTCACCTTTTGTATGAAGCCAGTTTCATTTCGTTTCATTACATCTCATATGACAGCCTACTGGACCAATTTTAATATACGACAACCTCCAGCACAGGAGTTGGATTGTTGGATTTTAAACAGGATGACTTGAATACAATAAGGTACATTTTTTAAGTTATTTCTAGTACTTTTCACATATACTACAACTGAGATACTGTAGTGGTTGTGTTGTCGGTGAATATAAGTCAACGATGTCTGGGCTACTGGCATTAGACCTAAATAATTATTAACGTGTTGAACAGAAACATATAATGTGGATGTTTGAAAAATCACTTTTTTGAGCAGACACCAAGACATATATGCTATGCATACATTTGTTTTGAATATGTTCAAATTGTATCTTGCATTAGCAAGTGAGTTATTACTAAAGCCCAGATGTTCAAGCAAAATGCTTATTTTACATATTTCACCACTTTGAGGAATAAATGCATATTTTTGCATACATCCTAAACATTTCCTAGAAAGGCACTTTTGGAAAACAAAATTATAGTTTTTTTAGACCTAACTCTGAACAGCATCATGGTGCAATGGGAAAACCACTCATTAAGAACCCCCACTACAGAATGGTAATACTCAAACGAATTCATTTCAAATCAACGGATAAATGTTTAGTCCACTTTCCACTAAATTATTGCACCAGAAATGTGGATGTTTCTTTATGTAGGAAGGCCATGTTTACTAAAATTCTAGATTTCTTGATAATAATTGATGACATAGCTATTGCTAGACTTAATGCATTATAAATATCTCCAAACTATGGGTTGTTTTCTAAGGAATAAAAGGAATTAATATGTAGAATTTTCAGGTAGCACTCCTACCTCTCCTCAGGACAACATGAGGAAGGGTAGGGGTGCTACCCAAAATTCCTGAGCAAGGGTAGGTGTGGTACCCAAAAATTCGACAAATTAATTCTTTTTATTTCTTAAAGAAAAAAAAACATACCGCAATTTCGGGTAGATAAGCCGCAGAGTATACGAGTTCAAAATTAAATTTTCGGCCCGCGCAGCTTATACAGCATGGCGGCGTATATGGCTTTTTTTCTTTTTTTTTCAGTGGAGCAAAATTATGTAACAAAAAAGGTTTTGGCTTGTTCTATTCTTTTTTCCGCGGGAAGATATCTCGGAGAGGGAATGGAATAACAATGTTACAGCCACGTGCGATAAATTCCACCCACCCCTCTTAAATCAAGACATGAAAATAATAGGTTATAGGATTGAGGTGGGACATTCAAAAGAGAGGTGACTCCGATAAAACTCTGAAAAAATCCGTGCCTGGGGGAAACTTTGCAGGGAATCAATCTTGTTAGCAAGGATTGCCCTTGTTTCATGCTCCTAGCAACTAACTCTCTTTGAACTCATGACGTCATCAGTTTTGCTCTGAGGCTAACGCTCTTTCTCCCCTCTTGAAACAGGATATCCAACTACCATCCAAGGTCGATTGCCATTGGTGAATGACAGCACGTGCAAATTTTGTCAGTGACGTGTACATTCGTTACATTCCGTTTGCCAAATCACATTTCCTCGAGTATGTTACGTGTAGTTGTATGTTATCATGGAAAGTAAAATGATGCAACGCAGAAGTTATACTTCTAGTTTTAAGCTAATGGTAAATTAATATGTGTTTCCGAATACTGAAGAAACATCAAAACTTCAACGATTATTTCGGGCTTCACTGAAGCAAACATTATTTCTAAAAACTGCGGTGAAACGCCAGAAGACAATGAAAGTGATGCGGACGACCCCGAAGTTTTTTTAGATGATGAGCTTTCAAAACTTTTTAATTTGGACAGCACAGTTTCCGATTTTAATGGATTTGGTTGAAAAACTATGTGTACCATATATTTTTAAAATGTTGTGTGTGTATTTTTTAAATTCTTGAGTTATAATTGGTTTAAGCGCCTTATGAATTCTTCGAGTAAATTTTTATAAAATAGGTAGTAGGGTAAGTGTTATCCTTAACATTGAATCTTGATTAACTGATAATTTTATTTATTATTCGAAAGATCAGGTACTATATTTTTATCTACGTAATGTTTTCAAGGTCCCATGGGGTACTACCTCACCTTACTGCGAAGATGCGGCGTATACGGAGGTGCAGCGTTTCTGGTGATATTTTTTCATTCTGCCAATTTTTTTATCGCTGCGGCGTATACGCCAGTGCAGCTTATTTACTCGAAATTATGGTAATTTGGAGATATTTATAATTCTTGATATCAATTCATAAGGGTCCATGCTTATAAGGGTTAACATAAAGTTTTTCTGTGCATCAAACTCCATGAGCCAGGCAAATTGTATACCAAAAGTGCTGAACTCTTAGAAAGAGAGAAGGCAAGCAGTTCATGGCAAGGTTACTAGAAATATGGTATAAGGGTGGGTCTGCAATGACATCAGCTGACATTGGCTGTTGAAATGAGGTCACAAAGGGTGCAGATGTCATGACTGTCATTTGCTTGCATGCTGTAAGTGACCCCCCCCCCTTCCTCAGGTACAAGGGGATAGGGGTAAGCAGACAACCAGAGCACTTTGCAAAGATCATGTAACTATTGTTTTTCTTTTGGTGTTTCACAAAAGAGCATTTGGAACTACCCATAAAGGAAGGATCTATAGAGTGGAAACAGACATAGGAGCCCCATGGAAACTCCTCCCATAGAAAGTGGCGCCCCCCCTCCCCCTCCCCCTCCCCCGGACCTATAACAGAACAACACTGTGACGTGATCCATTCCGTTGGCAATGGTTGCTATGGCAACCCTACCCCAGTGCTGCGGTGGTGAGGTGCAGCTGCACTGCGCCACCCTTCCGTTGCCCCACGACCTCTGTCCTCAACTGCTGACCCAATCTAAGCCAAGTGAGGCATCGGAAAGATGGCAATAACAAAATATCCATAGATATTGAAGCCAAAGATGTAGATATCAAAACAGATGACAACGGAATACAAATGAGAATTGAACGTAAAGCTATATTGTGAAGAAAACAATGACAAAGTATGCGTGAATGAAATGTGCAACAAAAACACGAAGAAACCTAAGTAATGGAATTTACAAAGGAAAAGTTAACGATTAGTGAGGAATAAGCAAGAATAATGCCACTTATTAGAATGCTACAGGAAACAGGAAGATGCAAACCAAAAAGAATCCGGAAAATGTTAGGTACATGTTGTAAACGTCGTCTTCCACTCTGCACGGCAGCACGGAGGTCACAGCTCAAATGGACAAAGTCATGTGGTTCGCGGTGATTTCTGGGAAGCCCAGCTGTCAATCAACTGTACTTCTGTTTTAGGTCGTGGGGGCGCTGCAGTCGACTTCATGACTTCATGAGTTTCAGCTTAATACAGCCAGTGTCTTCTCTATATATCCTCTTTTTATGGGAACTACCATCATCATCCATCATATTACTAAGCTGTTCTCTGAGATTCAGAGGTTAGCTCACAAAGAAATACAAACTACCGAGTAAATTTTAAACTGATTATTTACTTACTGTTGCCATATCAAACTCCTCCACTTACAGTGATCTTGACAGAGGACTCAGGCTTCACTGACATCCATCTTACAACGTACACAAGACCTTCTATACTTCATAATCATAATCTTTTTTTCATGCAGACATTCCTGAATCTGATCCTCCAATGACTTCCTGGCCTTCCTCTGCTTTTCCTTCCTATCACTTGGGCTAATAATTTTTTTTAGTAAGCATCTCATCACTCATTCTTTCAACATGGCCAAACTACCAAAGCATATTAGTATCTACCTTGCTAACAACATTTTGCTTAACATTAAACAACTGCAACACATGTTCATTCCTCACACTATCGAACGTCTCTTGCCACAAACGATCCCTATGTTTTTTTCTGTAGTACCCATGTTTCACTGCCATACATCAGAGTAGGAACAATTACACTTTCATACACAGTCATGCGGGGCTCTCTTGGGAACCCATCGTTCCTGTGAAAACTTCCCAAAGCAGCTATGACTTTCAATGAAGAATTCACTCACCTACTAATTTAACCATCCAATTTGTTCTCTCTGTCTAACATGCTTCCTAAATGCACAAACTCATTCACCCAGTCAATCACTGTGCCATTTAGACATATATTACATTTAGCGCATACAGTTCCTTGCTCAAAAACCATAACTTTGGTTTTTCCCTTATTTATACTCAGTTTGAATTTCATGCAAACTTCATACATCTGGAACAACATACTCTGCAACTCACTTTTGCTCTTTGCCAATAGGACTGTGTACTATAGCTCACCTGTTTACAAAATCTTTAAACATCCTCTGGCCTGAGACAATGAACTATGATGATCTACTACTCTTCATTTCAGATGCTCCTAGTTATATAAAAAAGGCTGGTAAAGCTTTACAAGTTCGTTCTGTTTCCAAATATGATTCATTTCACATGTTTGGCTCATGCCACAGAGTTTCAGAAGTGAGTATATTATTTCCTGAAGTTGATAGACAGATATCAAGTGTGAATAAAGTATTATTTAAAGCTCCCTCTAGAATTCAATTATTTAAGGAAATGGCTCCAGAATTAAATCTCCCACCACAACCAGTTTTAACAAGGTGGAAAACGTGGACTTTTGCTGTGGTTCATTATGTTCCACACAAGGAACGGATTTCAAATATCATGAATGACCTTCCAGATGAGGATTCCTCTATGATCATTGAATGCTCATTTTTCCAAACTTCTGAAGCTATATATAATCTAGAAAAAAGGAATGAAACTTCAGTAAACTCTTTCAAAGTAACAGAAAACATCAAGAAAGGTATTGAAAATACACCTGGCATACAAGGACAAGCTGTATAAAAGAGTATTCCAAGGAGCTCTGTAATAATGTTAGTTTGGAAAAAAATTTTAAAAATTATAAAATTCTTTAACGAGAAAGTACTGATTGTGAGAAAGTGTCTCCCACACATTTTGCACTTTAAATACAAACCGAAAACATCTGTGGATGTGGAAAGGACCATTCTGCTTATAAGCATTTTTTCACTGAAGTATAAAAAAGGATTTAGTCATCATATGCAATCACAAAATATTAAAGAGTGAAATGTACATACATTTACATCATGTAAATGTGTGAATCCTACAGCAAAACTTTCAGGTATGTTGAATGCATATTTCTTCTATTTTAGTGAATATTTCTTGATTTTTTTAGTGCATAAATGCTTTCTTATTTTGGAGGTTTTTAAATGCTTGAACATCTGGGCTTTAGTTATTACTGCTTCAGATATAAAAAGTCATACTTGCTGACTGTCAGACATTTAAATGATACTTTTGCCTGAAAACACATGGCAATTATCTTGGCATACAACAAGTCTTTTCAGGAAAAAAATATAACATAACAGATTTAATCATTTAATAACTTGTATGATTTCATGTTTCTAGAAATTAGTAGTGTTTTTTTTTTCTTTTCATTCTTTTAATATGTAGTTTAACAGCCCTCATATAAGCATATAAATGTTACGTGGGATTGTCGTTCTCTAATTTGGAATTTCTCACACCACAAGAAAGAAAAATTAAAAAACTGAACAAAAAGAACATTAAAAGAAATTAACTCACAGGAAAATTACGTGATGAATCTCACATTTGTTAACAAATTAATAATATAACAAAAAGAAACTGTTTCACTAAAAATAATTGCTTTTCTTTTAACATGTTGCACATATCTCATGCTGGTAACTCCACTCACTGCATGAAACAATGCAAAATGAAATTTGTAAAAATCACACATGAAATGCTAGACTAGTAAAATCCAAGAACTATTAAAAAAAGAACATGCATATGTAATGCTAAATCATTCTGAAAGTTAATAGCTAAACTGATTGCAAAATATTACCACAATCCCATCACCAGAGAAAACGGTAAACATGTTGTTTACTGCATAGATAAGTTCCTCATGAAGCTTTCGTATTATAGGCTGCATTCCTTTGATGTAAATTTTCTGCAATACAATGAAATTTAGAGAAAAAAAATATTTAACAGAAGTGTCTTACAAACAATAAACATAAATTCATGGTTCATACACTTTTGTCCAAAAAAAATTCAAGGACTTTTTAAGGACTTTTCAAGGATGAACAACCTTTTTGTTTCAAGGATGATCTCGGGATGGGAAATACACAAATTATAAAATATTATTATTCTAAAATGTAGGATATCCTGCATCCCTGATATGCAGAAATTATTTTTGCAAATCTATATGCATTAAATGCTTTTGAAAAACATGGGTTTGCAACCAGACAAAATGCATGTTCATGTGAAAATTCAGAGAAATTCTTGTTGTTTAATTTCATATGGTGTTCTAGGTGCAATATTTGCTGTAAATTGTTTGAAATCATTTACAACCTATAGTGCGTTCACTCTAAACTTGGCAGTTGAGAAGGATTCATTTTACCAGTTTGAGGGGAGTAAGCAGCGTGCCTTTTAGGAACTAATCGCTTCCAGCAGACCAAAGAGCCTTTGAACAATGACGACGGGAGGTGGAGGTGGAGGGGGAGGGACTCCCTGTGGCGCTTCGAAGCTTCTCGTTAAATAGACTTTGCATGAAGGATACTGCAGACTTTGCATGAAGGATACTGCAGACTTTGCATGCTGGGTATCCTCTACGGTTTTGTGAGATGGTATCGGATTTCCATGATGGGCCCGGGGTTCACATTAAAAGTTTCAACCAAATGCGGTCAAATAAGGAAACAATCACGGCTAGGTTTTAATAAGAAAATGCATGCTGTTAATATTCGGTAGCAAATGTCGAATACTGTCATTGCATTTACAGATAACACGGGGAATTATTATTATTATTTTTTTTTTTTTTGTTCTCTGTGATACAATTTAAACGAAAAGTCTTCAGTAGTTATATATCGTATATATACACTATCGCTGAGCACATTTCTTTAAGCAGACAGTGGGTCCAGGGCCGGGCCATTATTTTTGGGCCTCAGTATTAGTGCACATCTAGGATCTCACTACGGGTGACCGAATAGAAATACCAAGGAGAAAAATTTCCCAAAAAGCATGATATTGATAAGGAAGCCATATAAATATCCCCTCCACATTGAAGTGTGTATCTCATATCATAACGGGTACGGAGAACTGGCCTTACCGGAGAACTGGATACATTGGAATTTCAGCGCCATAAAATTGTTCTGCATAAACAAATTTCGTGTCGCTATATTCCCCACTACTTAAACAACTACGGTCCAAATTTTTTTTTTTTAAATACTTCATTTTCAGTAAGAAATTTAAACATTTCCATGATTTTCGGGTAAAAGACAAAGCGGAGAACTGGCCACAAAAATTTTAAGGGGCCGTATAAAAATTGCGTTCTGGATTGCTCCACGGCTACGTCTCCGGAGATTGGTTATCTGACACATAAAATTTCCGTAATTTCCTATTTTCTTATTTACGATATTTTTCAAGGTATATAAACTACTGCTAAACAAATTCTCTGCGTGTATGTGCAAACCCAGGAAACTTACCGGGGGTGGGGTGGGGGTGCTTAATACCCAAAATATGAAATATAAAGAATTTCTGGTCCGATCGGGAGATATTCCGCATTCACAAGCTAGAATTCAAGAAATTATCTGAGGGCATGTGCTTACATAGGAAACCTGTTGGGGGGGGGTAAAAACCCGTGTAAAATGCAAAGAATTTCTGATCAGATCGGGAGGAGATTTTGAGCGTTTAGAAACTAATCTGAACAAACTCTTTACGAACATGTGATAATGCAGAAAACCTGTGTCGGGCCGGGGGGGGGGGTAGATCCCAAAGTGTAAAATGTAAGGAATTTCTTTTTTTTTTGATTGGAGGTTTAACGACCACCGTGAGCAACTCAATGGGCTATAAGCAGTCGCCCGTCCCTAATTTAGGGTCACTGGTTCCAGGGAAGGGAGAGAGCCAGTGCCGTAAGACAAACACAACATCCACGCCCGACGGGATTCGAACCCGGTCCCCTTACGGACGAATGATCAGAAGCCAGCGCCTTAGACCACTGCGCCAACGGGGCGGCAAGGAATTTCTTATTCCTTGTCTAATCGAGAGATTTTCAGCATTTACAACTAGAAATACTTTGTTTTTGTTTTATATTTTAGGAACCCCCTACCCCCCACTCCTCCCCTCCCGGACAGGTTTTGTGAGTCAGCACATGTCTTCAGAGAGTTTGAGATGTAGGTTGTAAATGCTAAAAATCTCCCGATCGGACCAGAAATTCTTTATATTTTATACTTTTGTGCCCCCCCCCCTTCCTCGACAGGTAGGCAGGACATGCCCCCAGATAATTCATTGTAGTTTGTTGTAAATCCTGAAATCTTTTGTTGAGTTGAAGATCATAAACATTTGTATAAAGAATTACATTAATAACCGCAATTAAGAAAAGACGAAATTACGGAAACTTCATATGATTCAGATAACCAACCTCTGGGGGTAGTGTCCACGAAGCGGTCAAAAATGCATTTTTTATAAGGCCCCTCAAATGTTTTGTGGACAGTTCTCCTACACCTGTTTCATAAACGAATCAGTGTTAGCAAGAAAATGTAAAAATGCATGGTTGAAAAATGAACACTAGTCCAATTCTGCTTTGACCCTTCCCCCACCGGGTTCATTGTTGAAATTACGTCAAAGTAGTGGGCAAAATAAAATAAGATCCAAATATCATGATTCAAACGAATTTTTGATGTATAAAAATTTCACCCAATTACAGACGTGTACGAAATAAATAAGCTATTGCAGTAGTTTAAGCGATGGCTTCTGATCATACCTCTGAGTGGGTCGAATCCAGTGAGGCATGGATGTTGTGCTGGTCTTATGGCGCTGGCTCTCTCCCTTCCGTGAAACTAGTAGCCCTAAATTAGGGATGGGCGACTACTTCTAGCCCACTGAGTTGCTCACGGTGGTCGTTAAACCTCAATACAATAAATAAAAAAGAAAAAACATTATGTCATGGGCCTTTTTAGAAAATTTTAAGTTACAACCTAGATATTTCGCATTTGTAAACATTTTATGACACCTAATGAAAGGTCTTCTAAAATGAAAAGGTGTTATACCTTTTCATTAGAGAAATGTTATACCTAATGAGAGCCACAGGCCTTTTTAGAACATTTTTTTCTGGATTATGCTCTGCAGGATCTCGTCGAAAAGGAAAGTTACAAGATAGGAATACATCATGATCAAAGTAAAATCCCTGAAATGGCAACGATCTGGACATATGCTGGAACAACAGACCACCGATGGGTAACCGAAATTGTAGAATGAATTACAAGAGACAGAAAAAAGCCCAGAAGAAGACCACATGGGAGATGGGTGGATGAAATTCAAAAGGATTTGGGAGTGACATGGAGGAGAGTGGCACAAGATAGACTGTTGTGGAAGAAACTTGGGGAGCCCTTTATCCAGCAGTGGATTGATAATGGTTGATTATGATGGTGATGATGTATATACCGACGAGCCATATTACATTATGACCACCTGCCTAATAAGTTGTATGACCCCGTTTAGACCGCAAAACAGCGGCGAGGTATCTATTCGATGAGCTGGCGATAGGTATCCTGGGATATCTCTTATCATACTGTCAACAGTGGGTCTTCCAGTTCCCGTACATTTCGGGATGGTGGTGATTTAGCGCAAACCCGCTTTTTCAAGTCGAACCACAAATGTCCGATTGCGTTCATGTTAGGTGAATTTGGAAGCCAGGGCATTAACAGAAAGTCACCAGCATATTCCTCAAGCCACTCCTTGAAGATTTTGGCAGTGTAGCATGGCGCATTATCCTGCTGGTAATCGCCGTCGCCTGCTGGGAACACAGTTGCTATGAATGGGTGAACTTGGTCCGAAACGATGTTCAGATACCATGACAGCTGTCAGGTATTGTGCTGTTGGCGTAATGGGGCCTCAAGTGTCCCAATAAAACATCGCCCACAGCATAACACTGCTGCCGCCGGCCTGCTTCCGCCCAACAGTGCATTCAGGGCCTCCGTTGGTAATTAGCGAATCTGTGCTCGACCATCATACGTGATGCACCAGGAATCTTGATTCATAAGACGAGGCTACTTTCTTCCAATCATCCACTGTCCAATCTCGACGATCTTGGGCCCATTTTATGCGTAGTTGGAAATGACTGACGTGCAGTGAGCATGGGAACCCGGCTGTGTCTCGGTTACGCAGGCCCATGCACAGAAGGCTGTGGTGAACTGTGTGCTATGAGACATTGCTCTGATGACCACTGTTCTAGCTGCAGATGATTTGTTGCACTGTGGCCCTGCGGATCCTGTGAAAAATGCGCGACAGTCACCGCTCCCCTCTCTGGCATCAGTGAGCTGCGGATGACACACGGCTGGACGACGGTTCGTCATTTGGTCATCTGTGCACCACTTTTGATACATACTCACTACAGTGGCACGGGAACAAAACACAAGCCGCGCCGTTTCTGAGATCGCATCGTCCCGAAGCGCCGCGCCATCACAATTTGTCCTTCATCAAACTCTGATAAACCGACGATCCTTCTGACTCCGAACACTCTACTAACTGAAAATCTGTCCTCGAGTTGTATACATTCTGCTCAATGAACTTCACCTGCGCTACCGTTCCGTCTTCAGGCGTGCTCATTGCTCTAGACTGGGGGTGCATGGTCATAATGTAATGGCTGATCGGTATAACCTTTTATTGATCTTGAAAATTGTGCTGTTTCTTTCAAAAGCTCTCCAACCAAGTTTCATACGCCGATTAATTTCTTCATCAAAGTGATCCTTCTTTGATATATGTTGCCCAAGGTAAATGTAGGTATCGGTTATATCCAAATTTCCTGCGTCAATGTATAAATCCTAATTTCTTGTAAAAGCATAACACATCAACTTTGTTTTCCGACAGTTCACTTTCAAGTGCACTTTTTGATTCTTATCAGCAAGTTCCTGGATCATGCTCTGAAGGGGTAGTTATAAAAGTGACTATGTAATCAGCAAAGCGGAGATGAATTAAATCATCTCCATTAATCTTTATCCCTTTGTTTTTCCAGTTAAGTAATCGAAAGACATTTTACAATGTGGCATTAAAAAGTTTGGTAAGTACGATATCACTTTGTCACACTCCCTTTCCATTTTTTATCGGTGCTGTATCCTCAAATAGCTTATACCTTTGCATTTTCAAAGATTTTATTGATAACACTAAAATTCTTGTCTTCGGAAACTGGAAGAGAGGGACGTCATAGTGTGCTCACGCACGGCGACCTCTCTCCCACAACGAAGTTTTGTTGCCCAGCAACACCAATTGCTTTCCCTCGCCACATGTATAAGACATGGGTTTGGTTCCACTGGTGTTTCACTCATGCCCCGTTGCACACACCACGGTTCCACAGGCACCAACAATTGAACCCCCGAAACATACTGGTCACGCAGAGGAACTCTAATGGACCCCTCTCGAACCGACGGCGGAGTCACTAAGTACGGCGAGAAAGTCAGGCTGACGTTCTCGGTACGTACAAGTAGGAGGAGAACCCTCCTTCAGAGGAGACTCAGTGGCGTTGTCACCAGTGAAGTGACCCCACCAGTGGAGGCGTCGGAGATGAACACTTTACTCCGACGAGGTACGCCTCCACCCTACAACTCATCCTCACAGAACCGGCACACACCAAACTCACGCAGCCTCCCTCCCCAAGAGAAACCCAAACACATAACCACAATATATCATAAATGCATGCAGCAAAACAAGCACCACCCCCGAATCACACACCCCGCACGTTACGTTAGCGACGGTTTCTCGGCACCAACGGTACGACACCCACCTCCGGCTACAGGAGACACCTGTAATCAAAAACAAAGGGCCCCACGAGTGAGAGTTAAGAGGAAAACCTCCTTACGTTTCACCGAGAGGCGCGATTAAGCCATCAACAAAAACAAACATCATTTAGAAACATATCACAGACTACAAAAACAAACAATTAGAAACACATCACAGACTACGAAAACAAACATTTAGAAACATGTCAAGACTAAACTGATAGGGGTTGGGCGTTAGCATGGTGCCTCATTGGAAGACAACTTTACGAAAAATGAGCAAGCTTCCACCATTAAAATCCATACGCTTACAGTCCACCCGATGCAAGTGAATGCTCATTCACGCCTCTCTGAGCGAAAACCTTCTGCTAAAGACTCTCAAGTCCCTGATGAAGGGCCTGGATCGCCGACCTTTCTTCTGTAACCATAAAATCCCCTTCGAAGAGCTTGAGTTCCGTTTCCTCTTCGGAGATCTACCGAAATTCCCTCGAGCCACTGCCCATCGTGGTTGACTCAATTTTCTCGCTGGAAAAAAGCTCGCCGTACAACTTTGCTGACTCCTGCAGAATCTCCCTATAATCCCAAACTTCATGCAGAAAACTTGTTTCTCTTTCTTTTAACCTCCAGCTTACGGTAGATGTAATTTACATCCCACTCCTCCTCGATGCTCCTGATCGCCGCCTGAAGTTGGACTTCAGAACGGTCTTGTAAAAATGGGCAGTCTCCTGCTTAATTTCAGTAATGATGCGGAGGTTACACACATTCTCTTTACCTTGAAGAAAAGCATTCATAAAATTCGCGAGAGACATCTGAGTTTTCTTTTCTTCTTCGCTAACTGCTTCCCCCGAATACTCAAAACCCGCTGAACCTCTTTCTTCGCTCGTCCCCATCCACGGATCTCGCCTGTGCATCCTCTTCCTGGATCGATTGGATTTTTGACAATGCTTCGACATCCTCCAACACGGAAGTGTTTAGGCGCCAGAGTGTCACATCTCTTTCCTTCGGTGCTACAGATGTCCATCACGAGAACACTATGATCAGATACATGCAGCTGCTGCGAATTCTGTTAGAAGACCTCAGCCCCAGTTACCTACTCAAGCGTCAAAGACAAGAAACATATGTCAATCCTAGAAGCTTGGTTATTCCCACGCAGGTAAAACCCGGCACCTGCAGATACGAGCGCTACACGTCCTACAACTGCTGATTCCTGATCAAGTCCGTAGAGACTGTGCTATCAGGATCCTTGTGGCCACGAGTGCCCAGCAGGTCGTTATTGTTATCGACAAATGAGTTAACATTCTTCTGACCAGAAAAATCTAGCCGCCTCTGAGGAAGTAAAGGAACTGATGGTAGAAGCAGTTCCGAAGAGAGCACAACAACGAAACATACACACAGAAAATCTTAATCGACGTAACTCCACTATTCATCGAGACAGTAACCACTCTGCCGTCCTCATCGGCCTGAAAATGAGTGAGGCAGTCCATCGTAACTGGTAACGTTTCACGGAATCAAAGCCTTTTCATATATCATCATCATCATCATTGTCAACCATTATCAATCCACTGCTGGACGAAGGTCTCCCCAAGTTTCCTCCACAACGGTCTGTCTTGTGCCAGTCTCCTCCATGTCACTCCTGCATACTTTCGAATTTCATCCACCCATCTCCCATGTGGTCTTCTTCTGGGTCTTTTCCTGTCCCTTGGAATCCAATCTAAAATTTCGGCTGTCCATCGATGATCTGTCCTTCTGGCAGTATGTCCAGCCCATTGCCATTTCAGGGATTTAACTCTGATCATGATGTCTTCCACTCTTGTCATTTTTCGGATCCACGAGTTCCTCTTCTTATCTCTCCTGGTTACACGAAGCATGCACCTCTCCATGCTTCTTTGAGTTGTCTGCAGTCTTTGTATATCTCTTTTAGTTAAGGTCCACGTCTCTGCACCATACGTAAGCACTGGAAGGATGCATTGATCAAACACTTTTCTTTTAAGACATAATGGCATATTGCTCTTGAAAATTATGCTGTTTCTTCCAAAAGCTCTCCAGGCAAGTTTTGTACGCCGATTAATTTCTTCATCAATGTGACCCTCACTTGATATCTGCTGTCCAAGATAAACGTACGTGTCTGCTATCTCCAGCTTTTCTCCATCAATCAATAAATCTTCATTTCTTGTAAAAGCATTGAACATCACTTTTGTCTTCTGAAAGTTCATTTTTAATCCCACTTCTTTACTCTTGTCAGCAAGTTCCTGGATCATACTCTGCAGCTCTGATGGGCTAGTTGCAAAAATGACTACGTCATCAGCAAAACGAAGGTGGGTTAGATAATCTCCATTAATCTTCATCCCTTTGTTTTCCCAGCTCAGCGACTGAAAAACACCCTCCAATGTGGCATTAAAGAGCTTCGGAGATATGGTGTCAACTTGTCTCACTCCCTTTCCAATTTTTATGTGTGTTGTATTTTCAAACAGCCGAATCTTTGCACTTGCATTTTCATAGATGTTATTAATAATATTAATGTATGCATCTTCAATACCGCAGGTTTTCAGAGCCATTGTAACTGCTGATGGTTTCACCGAATGAAAGGTTTTTTCATAATCGATAAAAGCCATGCACAATGGAAGTTCATATTCCCTCGCTCTTTCAATTAGTTCTCTCAGTACGTGGATATGATCTATTGTGCTGTAGCCACTCCTGAATCCAGCTTGTTCTCTCGGTTGAGCCATGTCCAGTGTTACCTTCAAGCGGTGTGAAAGAACTTTAGTGAAGATTTTATAAACTACTGATAGGAGGCTGATAGGTCTGTAGTTTCCGAGATCCTCAATGTCACCTTTCTTATGTAGCAGGATCATTGTAGCGGTGTTCCAATCCTCAGGAATCTTTCCTTCATTAAGGCATCGAGTGAAAATTTAGGCGAGTACTGTTTCAATTTCTCCACTTGCTTCTTGTATGATGTCTACAGTAATTCCATCTTCTCCTGGAGCTTTTCCCCGCTTCATGTTCTTGATTGCATGTGCAACTTCTGCTGGAAGGACTGGAGGAACTCTGGTACTGGTATCTTTCATGATGTCTGGAGAGCATGTATCATTCCTTTCATATAATTTGGAGTAGAAATCTTTCACTCTTGTCAAAATTTCGCCTCTATTTCTTGTTACAGAACCATCTTCTTTTCTCAGTGCCATAATCTGTTTTCTTCCCTTACTGAGATGTCCCTTTGCTATCTTTAGGCTTTGGTTGTTTTCAATTGCTTTCCTCACTAGTTCACAGTTGAATTTTCTTACGTCTTCAGTGATACTTTTTCTTACTGTCTTGCATAGCTCTATATATTCCACTTTGGAAGTCACATCTTCTTTAGTTGTCCTCATCTCTCTTCTTTTTTGCATCAACATTTTCGTTTTTCCTGATAATTTGTTTACATGCAACTTGTTCTTAGACCCAGCTAATTTTGTTGCTGTTTCCATAAGAGCTTTGGTTACTTTTCTGTTAACTTCAGAGATGTCCACTTCTTCCGATGTTAGGCCTTCTAAAGCAGAGAACCTGTTCTTCAGTTCCAACTTGAAGGTATTATGGTGTTTTTTAAGGTTGGTTATGTCAATACATTTTGTTTGTCTTATGAGCTTGCCACGTTCAAGTTTGGTGTTGAGGTGCATCTTACATCTCACCAATCTATGGTCACTACCTGTGTTGAACTTGTTTAGCACACTGCAGTCTTCTATGACGAATTTTTTGTTACACATAATAAAATCAATTTCACTTGTCGTCCCATTTGGATGTCTCCATGTCCATTTCCTGTGGAAGAACTTTAGTGTTCGTTGTGGGTATTTTTCATATATATATATATATATATGTGTGTGTGTGTGTGTGTGTGTGTGTGTGTGTGTGTGTTAGGGACATTCCTTTTATTGAAACAGGACTGTGTATCTCTTACCTTGAAGCAACAGCAAAGCAGAATCAATTTCAATCAGGTAAAGGCATTATTCCCTCAATATCAAAATCTTCATCGGCTGGTGATATGTCTTCAGTTTCATCACTGCTGTCAGTATCCTCTCCTATATTCATTACAAATTTTTCAATCTCAGTTTCCTCTATTTCATCCATGATGCCATCAGAAATCCAGTATTTTTGTGCCAAAGTTTGGACATGATTCACACAGGCCTCGAATTTTTCCGGAGTAACGGTTTGCAATGCTTTACTCCATAAAGTTTCTATGCTTTCTTTCGTGAAAGAGGCATTATGCCGACCCACATAGTTTTTGGCATCAGCCCAAATCAACTCAATGGGGTTCAAGTCACAGTGATAAGGTGGGAGTCTTAATACTTGATGTCCATGATCTGCTGCTATTTCATCAATGATAAATTTTTTTTGTGGTCTGGTGCGACGGACAATCTGTAGTAATTCCGCTTTAAGCATATCAAATGCGAATTCAATGTTATGTCGCTGAAGCCATGCTTGTATTTCAGCCTTCTTCCAGTTCGTTGTGGGTATTTTTTCAGCAAGCATGCAGTGATATGGTGCATTGTCCATGACGATTATTGAATTTGGTGGTAAATTCGGAAGCAGCTGGCTTTCAAACCATTTTCTAAAGTTTTCGGAATTCATTTCATCATGGTAATCACCACTTTTTGTCTTCGAACGAAATAAAAGTGAAGCCCCTGGTATAAAACCATCCTTAGTTCCGGCATGGCAAATTATAAATCTGCTTCCTTTCGATGAAGGAACTTGGAGTCCAGTTGGCTTTTCACAGCTTGTGTCTTGCCATCCTTTAGGACAAACATGAGACGTTAGAAGCCATGTCTCATCTTGATAAACAACAGCTTTTGGAACGGGTAGATTTTCATTACGCTTTAACTCCTTTAAGAAATGCCTACGTTTCGCTACAATGTCGGGTTTCTCTATTAAAAACTTTCGACCATTCCATCGCTTATATTTGAAACCCAAATCATCTAGTATTTTACTCAATGTAGTCTTACCTCCGTCAAAATCAATACTGTCGCGTAATTTGATTAATAAAGACTGAAGAGTAGGGATTTCCTTTTTCATACATGTCATGTACCGTTCTGCGCACAACGCATTTGTCAAAATCATCTATTTTGCGCTTCGGCGCTTTCTTGTTTCGTCTTTTACCAGGAGTTGACAAAACCTCGCTTGTAGCAGTCTGTTTCCAAATTCTGTAAACAGTTCTCAGTGAAACTCCTGTAGCCTCCGAAACGCGTTCATTGGATTTTTTCACATCCACTTTCGGAACTCCATTTCGTTTTTCTTCGTCCATGAACATTATTACATTCCCAATAATTTCCCTAGCTTGGCTTTTCAGTACTTTTCCAGCTTTCAGTGTGCTGAGTGCCATAGTTGTGAGCAATAATATTAACAGTATCACAAAAGAAAAAAGATTAAATAAACAGCCAAAGAAAAAAACCGTGAGTAAAGATCTCTTGCTTTCTACAAAGCTAGCTTGAGAAATCAGTAACAGAAGTCGGAAAGGGTCGTTTGGTGATGTTCAAGAATGCCTTATTCTTTTCCCTCCCACAAAGACCATTGAAGGAATCAGCATTAGGAGGGACTGCCAACACTCCCCCCATCCACCCCGTATCTTCATTGTTTATTGCCCTGCTCCAAGAGGGTTGGAGGCGATTAGTTGTAAGCACGCTGCTTACGATGCGAAGCTCCCCTGAAACTGGTAAAGTGAATCCTTCCCAACTGTCAAGTTATAGTGAACGCACTATACATTATTAGAAGTTTGATAAGGAGGAGGTGCTTCACTTCTGTTTTACACATCATTTTTAACCCTAATCTATTATAGCATTAGTCAATTTGGTCCATCTACACTTATAATATTACATTGGTATTTTTGGGTAAATGAAGAGAAACAAATCTTAAATTTAAAAAAATAGCCCCATGTTCGAAAAACAAACTTCAGGATTTAAAAGTATGGTACACGGTGAGCTGGGCCCAGGGGTACAGATGAGGGTAGTCGGACCATTTCATTTCCCTCGGCTGCCTTTCCTTCCCAGAAAATCCAGTACCCATTTCAGCAATGCTTGGAAAACACAACTCCTATCCTTAGCTGGAAATGAACCAGGGACCTAAGGCATGGCAGCCTAGTGACCTAATCACTATACTACTGCACCAAACAAACCTTAGAGAAAGCACAACAGAAAAAAGTGAAAATTTTTTTTTTATCAAAGTAATAATTTCAGAAACATTGCCACCTAAGGGCCTTGTGGCTGACTGGCAGCAACTGGAACAGGAAAACATAGCAACACTAAGAAAATTGGGTTACTGAGTCCTCTCTAAAGCAAAAACAAAGCATCTCCTCAAAATAAAACTTTTAGAGATTTGGTTTAAAAAAAAAAAAAAAGCCTCCAAAGTCCCCTACGAAGTTAAGTTCAATGGTAAGAGTACTACTAAAACTGAGCTTGGGCAGAATTTCAGTGCATTTCGACCAGTAGTTAGTAGCAAATTGCTAGCAAGCAAACACATTTTAATAGTGCTAAAAGCAAAAGTTGCTAGTGGAAAAATTTTGAATGTTTTAGTGTGAAATGTAAAGCGCCAACCGCATTGCATGTGTGGAATAAAGGTCTGCGCCGTGGAAAAAAATTAACGGCTGCGTGTTCTTTCCCCATAACTGTAACTCACTCCTGGGTAGAGCTGGGAGGCATTGACAAGACTTAATTTTTTTCACTCTAGACCCCCACCACACGGTAAACCGTAACAAATTAGGCATTATGTTTGCATTTGCCTCCTTTATAGACGAATACACAAATATCCTCAAAGATACACTAGCACAGAAGCATTACAAATCACGAACATTTTGCTCACTTCGCATCTAGTGTCTAATGTCTATTCTTCCTTATTTCGCACTTCGTTCTTTTTCACGCGAGTCAAAATCAGAACCAAAACCACTGGCATACCTTAGTCGCAGTTCATGTGTCATTCATACAAACAGTTAGTCGCCAGCGGCTGCTAAGTCCAAGTTCCAACAGCATTAGCAGAATGAATCCGTCAGCCAGGGCTGTTGACGCTGTTCCGTCATTCACTCCCATTTGTTGGGTCAGGCAAACATACATCGCACAATCGAGTACACTTTAAAAACAAAATAAAAAAACCGGAGGGGCATAAAAATTAAGGACTTTTCAAGGATCAGCATCATTTTTAAGGACTTTTAAGGCCTTGAAAATTGCTGAAAAAAAATCAAGTACTTGTTAAGGACTTTCAAGGGCTGTGCGAACTATGTAAATTGGAAACATTTTTACAGTACATGATTGACAAGAAAAAAAAGCAGTTAAACCAACATAAAGTATTTAATCAAACTGAATTTTTTTCAAGGAAATCAACCCATCATAACAATAAAAGGCAAGGCACATGAATGTGCATTTTTGTTTCTAAAATAAAAAAGTATATATTAGAGATTCAAAACTTAACATATATATACCCTCTAAACAGGCTGCACATCAAATAATAAGAATGTTACACTTTTTTTTTTTTTTTTGTGCTGTAAGATAAAAATACTAAAGGGGTTTGTGTTTTTATTTTTTTATTTTTTATTTTTTATTATGTGATAAAATACTAGAGTTTTAAATTTAATTCAGGCAAGTTTTCAAAGTGGATACCACTTCTTCATGAATTTTGTGTTGTTTACTTTTGTGGTGGTTAAGTTTAACAGTCTGCATTGGTAAGAGTGAGAAGTTTTTGCTACATGGATACATAGGTTATGCCCAACTCCCTATGTTAGAAAATTCCATTTTTGCAACTGATCAATTTTATTCTTCAGTTATTCAAAAAAATTTATCACAAGAGGAGCTTCTTTTAATAGTTTATGTAGATGATAAAAAAAAAAAAAACTTAGGTTGGAAAGTCGCAAATCTTTAATGTTAATCATTGGCCTTATTGGAAGATTTCTCTCATTGAAGTTTCACTGTTCCATAAATTTGATGTACTCCATGTAGTATTTTTGAAAATTGCTTGAAATGTGTGTGTCCTGGCAATTGATTTTTTCTCCTCAGAATTACCTTAGAAAATATTTTACTATGTAAGGTACAGGATTTTCTAACAGATTTTCATAAATAGACTTCTCACGTTCTTCCATTTTCTTCATAAATTCTTTTCTGACTACAATGTTTATAACTTTACTCATGTTTAGAATATGTGGGGGGAAGGAAATAATAGGTATTAATGAGATTCTCCCCTTTTTCACTGAAAAATAATTTCTTTAAATTCAGAAATAATTTTTGATTTGCAAAATTATGGCCTAGCAACAGGATTACTACTATTTCCTATGTAGACAAACAATTTGTGGGAAAGCTTGAAGCAAAAATCTTTGATAAATCTTTCATACTTTTGTTTGTATGCAAGATATATGAATGATATTTACTCATTACTGAAACTGAGAAAAACAAAACTCACCACAGGAAATTATGAAGTGTTTCAATTCTTTGAAAGAATCCTTAAATTTTATCTTAGAAATTCAGCAAAATAAAAAAAAAATAATTTCCTGGATCTCATATGGCAATCACTTCAAATAACAGTGGACATCTTTCAAGCTACCTGTTCACAGATATTCTCAAAGGCTGTGAACAGAGAAAATTAAATCCAGCTCTGCAAAAATCCGCTGCCTCTGTGATTCTGAGAAAGATTCTTCTGTTATCATTTCTAGTCGTATCATAGAAATACTTGAACATAAAACTATATGACAACCTTCCTCCTCTCTTCAGTTTTAATCGCCATAGTTAAGTTTGTATTACTGCTGACATATAGATGACATACATATTATGTTTCCCATGCAGCCATCCTTCAGAAAACTTGAGAATTACATTGCCCAGGAATGTGGATCAGACCCACATTTCCTGATTTACATTTGAGCATGCAACCATTCCATCACCCAGGGCAATGAAATTCCATGTGACTGACACTAACAAGAGAAACTATCGGACTTCCCAATGGCAATCATCACGGAATGTTCTGTGATGGACAAGAATGACACCAAAGTAACAATTGTGAAGTACAGCATTTCACAATTGCCCACAACCCCTATAACATGGACAGGCTGCCTGTAATGTATGCAGCCATAAAATGTCAAACGTGTAAATGTGGGTGTAATGTGATTGGGTGATACTGCACGTGCCTGGAAGGTGTCCTGCGTTGTGTACGTCAGTGACTGTTAAACGTGAGTAGTGTGAGACAGCACACTGGCCTGTTCGTACGCATACAAATATTGTGTTGTGTGTTTTAAAAAATGGCTTGTAACCCTCATGCTGTAGTACAGATACTGGTGAACGAGGTGACGCAGAAATAACAAGTGGACAACACAGCTCCAACGTACATCGACAGGCAAATTTCAAAGGCAGTTGTACAGCGTTTTGGAGCAACATGTCATTGGAGGTGCTGACATGTTTGAAGGACAAACATTGTGGCGTGATAGTGCTGAAACGCCGGACACATTATCTGAACATACTGATACACTGGGTACTACAGCACACAACGTGCCAAGCAGTTCGTGTTCCTATGAACCATCATCCCCCAAAGTAAAACGGAAAAGCATTCACAAACAGTTTTCTGGACAAACCATGCTAATTTTAAAGCCAGAACATATTTCCTGCACAAATTCAAACTCCGCTATAAAATCTCATCATGCAAGATCACGAGGTTTGCTGCCAGGCAGGATGTTACCCTTGACAGGGCCATAAGGAACAGCGCGTTGGAGTCTGTACGAGATGTTATGGACTACTCTCGACATTTAGATGCCTCATATCTAACAGGTAAATGTTGTTCGACACTTTACGGCTGCATACATTACAGGCGGGTGTCCTACTTTTATAAGCCATGTTCTAGGAGTTCCGGGCGATTGCGAAATGCCGTACTTCACACCTGTTACTTTGGGGTCATGCTTGTCCACTACAGAATGTTCCGTGACAATTGTCATCGGGAGGTCCGATAGTTTTCCTGATAAGCTGATGTAGCTCCGGAATCAAACAACTTTCCAAATGTGTGCTAGTCAAAGCTCTCACACTTCATTGTAGCATCAAAAACCATTTCTCGTCAAGGTATGGCTGAAGGTCAATGTTACGATCATTGAAATGAATGAGAAAATAATCCTGGAAGAATTCATTCTTCCAAGGATTTGCTTCCCATTCATTTGAATCCCTAAGTCCTCTTAAAAATAATCCACTTTTTCCAGAGCTCTAGCTTCTTCTACTGGTCCACAGAACACAATATGTTTTACATTCATGCTGCCTAGTTCCAAAACAACCCACCTGTTGCACTCAAATGCATGTACTCATCCAATCAACATGACAGTCATTATACAGGGTAATTCAAAATGATTGCTCTAATTACAAATGACAATACCCGGTTTATGAACATAGATACAGAGATCACATTGTTGCACAATAAAGAAGGAAGTTTTGAATTTTGTTTCCATACCTTACAAATGTTCTATTGGATTCCCCTGGGTCATGTGGACAACATCTAAATGGCAATCCATTTCTCGCCATACGTTATGAAGCATGTCTGTAGTCATTGATGCCAGTGCAAGCTGAATGCACATCTTTAGTTCTGGTAGTGCTACAAACTGCCTATGCCACCTCCTCATGCTCTTAGCATCTGGAGGAGAATGTTTGTAGTGAATTACAAAACGTTATCTCCACTGTAACAACAGAATGACAGAATATTAAAGCAAAGCAAACTGAATTTGCTTGTACCACTTACTTGTCATCCATGTAACACTTCTCAGAAAACTTGAAAATTTTAATCATCCTGGAGCGGGAATCGAACCTTGCATCTCCCGATTACCGGCAGAGTATGCTAACTATTACATCACCCAGGACAGTTAAGTTCCAAGCAACTGAGACATAGGAATCTGAAAGTCCTCAGATTTTGGCTAGTCAAAGCATCCCAGCTTCCTCATAGAGCTTTGACCCAATTACCATCCAGACGGATGTAAGTCGGAGGTCACCAGTACCACAAATAAATCAATGAAGGAAGAAATATTCTTTATAATACATGGAAAACAGACAGAATATTCAAGCAAATCAAACTGAATTTGCTTGTACCACTTACTGGTCATCCATGTAACACTTCTCAGAAAACTTGAAAATTTCAATCGTTCTGGAGCGGAAATCAAACCCTGCATCTCTTTAACCCAATCCCTATCCGGACATATGTACGTTGGGTCAAAGCGCTATGAGGAAGCTGGGATGCTTCGACTAGCGAAAATCTGAGGATTTTCAGATTCCTATGTCTCAGTTGCTTGGAACTTCACTGTCCTGGGTGGTGTAATGATCAGCAAACTCGACCAGTAATCAGGAGATGCGGGGTTCGATACCCACTACAGGACGATTGAAATTTTCAAGTTTTCTGAGAAGTGTTACATGGATGGCCAGTAAGTGGTACAAGCAAATTCAGTTTGATTTGCTTGAATATTCTGTCGATTTTCCATGTATTATGAAAAATATTTCTTTATTCATTGATTTAACAGAATGACATTTTTCAAACTCCAGCACGTAAAATGCCTTTTCTGCTGTGGTCACCATTTCTTCCCACTGGCTCTGGCACTTTCCTATGTCACCATAGCAACACAGCAGTACGTTCCAATAAAATTTCAAACTTCCTTCTTTCTTGTGCAGGAATATCAGCTGTCTATTTATCTTCATAAACATGTTATTGTCATTTGTAATCAAGGCAATCATTTTGAATTAGCATGTATTATAAAAAGGTTATCATCACACCAGTTCATGCTTGACACTCTTTATATCAAAATAAATTATTTTAAAGTTGCCACCAAATCGTATTCTCATACTCTCCTTTGTCTCACTGACACTTTCTATATTTTTATTGAGTTTTTTTTTTATTCTTTAGTTAATTCTACCTTTTCCATGGTTCTTCATGCAGTTATGCACTTAAGCCAGATCAGTTTGTAAATATCCAGCACTTTTGTGAGGGCTTTTCCTGTAAATGGACTGTCATTTGAATACTAATTTGACCTATGAGTAGTAAATGATCAGGGTACAATGAACACCACGTGCATTTATCCTCATAGAGGATTTAAGGCTAATTATCATGAGATTTTTCTGCTTCCTTGAAAAGGTCATGTGCATCACTACTTAACTCCACTGCCATTCAACAGTTGGAATGGTGCTACACATCTTAGCTTGAGAATGGTGCTGTGACACATGACTGCCTTCGCCTGAATTTGTTACATAATAGTTGCTCACCTGTTTCAGGCTCTCCCCTTCAGGCTCTCTACAAACAAACAGCTTCCACTTAACATTGTGACTGAAAGTAGGAAAGAACTTTATATGATAACCTCATTCAGTTCAAGATATCTTCAGAGCAGTCTCCAATACTTTTTGTGGGGCAATATAAAATTCTATATTTTAAAAATATTTCACTACTTATAATTATTAATTATCAACTATGGTCAATAACCCACTCACTCTGTCCTGTTCTCCCACTTGAGACAGTAGTGAGAGGATTCTGGATTTAATATTAGTAACAGTTCTCCCCCATTACATGCTAAACACATTATCATAAATGAGAAAAATCATATAAAGCCACACTTTTAAACACTTTTAAACAAAAAAGGATGCCATTAATACAAAATGTAGATGAATACAAAAAAATATGGCTTTTATTGACAGGTATACACTGCCAAGAATAATGAGAGAATTATTTCAAGAAACAGATCACAAAAATTACCTGATCTTCCTTAAAATCTTCAAAATTGTTAATATCTGTTATCTTTTGGTTAAACATGTGGTTCTTGCTAATATGCTGGATAATTTCAATAACAAGTTGATTGTTGTTTTTGTAATTGCTGATGGCTTTGTCAATCTAAAAACACAGTATTTGGACACTATTAATTTCACAAATTTTCTACCATATAACAATTTCAATAATAAATGAATATATGTATGTGCATAGGTATAAACAATATTTTAGGGGGTTCATATGAGTGAACATTTAGCACAGCAAGGTAATGGAAACATCAGTTCTGTCATTAATTTAATGCCAGGAATAGTTACCAAAAAGAACAATAATAATACAATTAAATTAGTTTAAAGATTCTTCCTTTGATAGCATAAATACAAAACATTCAATATTCGCAAATTTTTGCACTCCGCTGGAAGGCGTCTTCTGGGCTTATTTTTTCAGAACTTAGAACAATGAAATATAACATGGAAATAATTCAAAAATCATCACTTTCGAATTGGTGCTGATGTCCCATTTATGTGAAAGTTTGCAAAAGTCCATGTTGAGATATCATGTGCATGTAATAAAGGAGATACTATTGCTTGCTGCTTCAGTGTTTGTTCAGAAGGTTTTGCCAGGCATCTGACAGGTCCTAAGACAGATTATCATTGTACTGGTGTGGGTGAGATAGTATCTCAACACTTTCCTGCACCACTGTGCCAACATAGTCTCTCTCAGGTGCTAGTCTCTTCATCTTGTTCCACAACAGGATTGCTCCTTTATGGATGACTATCCTGCACAGAGAAGTAGTCATTTTCCCATCTTTTGTGTTTTTTGTGCCCCTTGCTCTTTACCATGAGTATTATTTCTGTCAATCCTATGCACAACTTCGTTCTGCCATCAGCATAGATTAGGGGTATTTCATAGATTCTAATGAGGCTTTCTTTGTATACAGGTGGCTTGCTTATTGACACTATGTCATAGACATGTGAACAGATTGAATGGCCACTCTTATCCCATAATTTTCATGAGGTTTATGAACCTAAAGCAGAATTTGGGAAAACACATCATGGATGGGCCTGCAATACTTTTAAATCATTATTGTTCAGGATAGTCGAAGTCCTGGGTTTAGAGACAGGCTTGTCAGCATCTAACTTTTGTCTGGTAACCTTAGTTAAGAGTTTCCTGTTGATGGCATTTGCTACTTCTTTATCTCTGGTTTCTGAAGTTTAGAAGAATTAACAAACACTCTTCTAAACCATGTTCTAAATGAGCTATTTTGTTAAATTTTGCAAAGAAGGGGACTTGAGAAGGATTATTTTGGGTACAGCTGATGATAGTCTGTAGAACACTTCTGTGTGAAGCCAGCCATCCTCTTTTCTGGTACAAACATCCAAGAAATTAAAGGTCCTGTTACTTTCCTGCTCATACATAAAATTGATTGATTGGTGGAAGTAGTTTATTTACTAAAAAGTAAATGTTTTTTCTGATAATGTGAATGCAGTTTTTTTTGCCACCTTTTTGATGTAAACAATTCTGTGCAAAGAAGTTTGTTTAGTTCTTTATATATGCATGTACGTGTGGTGAATATGAGTGTGTGTATGTATGTATGTATGTTGAACATAAAACAAGTCAGTGTATGTTTTTGTTCACAATAGTCTGGCAATATATTTCTTATGTAAAACTGAAATGTTACAGGGAACACCAGATAAAATAAGCAAGGAAATCTACCAAATATTGTCTGTTTGGAGCTGTAGAAAATACAGGAGTAACCAAATCCATTATGAATGCAATTATAAAAAAGAATGCAATTATTAGAATCATAGATGCTAAAAAACTACAACCTATGGTATGATCAAATACATCCTATGGTGCAACCAAAAGGTTAGAATAAGACTTCTAGAGATGCTCTTGGTCTTTTATTAATGAAGCCACAAAGTGTGGGAATTTGATGCTGTTTACATGTTACCCATGCAGTTTCACCTGTGTGTATTTTTGAATTGCCTGGTTTTGGCTTGCAGAAATCATGGCAATATCAAACTGGAATAAATTATACTGCATACATGGGTGAAGTTTTCAATTTTAACGTTACATTTTGTTTTGAACTTGCACTAACATTTCATGAATTTCAATTTAAAATAGAAATGGGAAGGTGTCTAAAAATAATTATGAATTCTATAAATCCAGCATTTTTTCACACATCGGCAGCAAGTTACAATGCAAAATTAGAAACATCTGTGAGGAAAGAATGCAATTTGGTCAACACAAAATGCATTGAAATAGCCTTGGAAACCACCAGCTTTCCCACACTTTAGTGGCTGTCGCTTGCAAATATAGGCTGTACATGAAGTGGTACTGCTAAATTGACGAGGACATTTTCAAATATCTTATTCTAACTTCCTTGGGTACAACCCTTGTGATCGTCCATTTCATGAGCACCATAACAGCAGCACACAATACAATAGCAAGTTTAACATGGACTTTGAATGAAATTACATAATTTGTCTTCAACTTGGTGGGGCCTTTTCACAGAGCATATGGTGCTGTGTTTGTGTGGAATGTGTTCACGTAATGTGAACTTGGTCTTCTGATGTTCTTACATCGATAAATCAATTTCCAAGAATTACATACGCAGTGCAGCAATTAAGTAATGAGACTGAATTTTATTTTTTCTTAAATGAAAAAGCAGAAAAACTTACATGAAATATTTTATTCAAAAGTACATTCCTCCTGTATTATTAATACAAGAAGTGGCATGATCAGCCAATGAAAAGAAGGGCTTGCAGAGGTCATCTTTAGGTATGGAGTGAAGAGCTGATGTCATAGTTCTTTACATGTCTTCAATATCTTGAAAAACTTTTTTTTAATGGAAGCTTTAATTTAGAGAATGGGTCATTCTATGTCAATTCAACATAGAAAAATAGCATTTTCAACTTAACCCCTTTGGATTTTTATGAAACTTTGTAGATTTATTCACATACACAAGATATGAATGTGTGCCAATTTTTAGCTCAATAGCTTTTAAATTTCCTGAGATAGAAAGTTATTAAGTTCAAGAAATTTGCCAAATTTCAGTGTTTTGCATGTCATAAAAGAATTCATAACTCAATTTCTTTTCATCACAGAGTGATGAAGATTTTAAAACTTCTTTTTACTGGCTTTGAAATGATATATTACTTAATGCATAATTTTAAAATCTTAATTTCAAAGTCACACAATTTAAAATTTGGCCTTTAATTTCTCAAAAAGGGACATTTTGATTTTTTTTTTTAACTTATATGTGAAATTACATGACATGGTGATAATATGTTATAAATTTGAGGGAGGCAGTTGAAGGGCATCCAAAATTATAAGGAATTGTTAAAATTATATGCTCGGTAAACTTAACATATGACTAAAACGTACAAGTTCCACTGATCAATAGAGAAGCTTTATAATCTAGCCAACTAGCAGCATAAAAAAAGGAAATCATATGCACTATGTTTGGTGATGGATTACTTTTGTTTATAAATAATTTTATGTAATAGTTATAACTAGGGCACAGATTTTTATGACCTTAAAATGTCAAAAATATGCAAGCATATATGACCTTAAAGTCGTTTAAATATGATCAATTAGACCGAAAATATGACCATAAATTTTATAAAACTATCACCCAATTTTTAAAACTCAGTGCTTAAACACTTATAGATTGTAGTTTTTAACTAAAAGGTTTATGCATTTTTGAACTTCACTTTTAGTTGGTAAAGTTCGATGAACACTTACCGCACGTGGGGCTTGGCTTTCAATCCATATTTCCGTTACGTGGATGCGGCACGGGATTTTTCATTTGGCCACGGGTCCGCTTCTTCTTTTTTTTTTTTTCTCCGTTGGAATTTATTTTGTCTCATCACCAAATGAGTTTTTCCTTTGCTGCATCCTCATTTACTTCAATATTTATTCATACCTGAGTACTTTCAGTAAAATTCCTTTACCGTCTTCGAGGGGACGTTTTGCTCCGACTAGCACGGACCGTGTCAGCTGGGCATTTCGGTGGTTCTTGCGGGCTGCTTCTGTCATCGGCTATCGCTTCTTCTTGGGCGTTGTGGCGCCATCTCTTGTTGGTCAGTGATCTCACTTTTCGAACTTTTTCATTTTTTTGCTCAATTCTAATTAAATTCTTCCAGCTGTTTCTCAAATTATTAGGGTCATTATGGTTGCAAACTTTTGTCCTATTTTTCAATCATTACCGACTCTGCTATTCTGAGGTGTTTTTCGGATTTACAGCTTTTAATGATTTTTATATTTTCGAATTTTGGATATTTTTGGTTATCTAGACAGTATTGGATAAGTGCTGTTTTTCTTCTTTTTTCTGCCAGTTTTTTACGTGTTGTTTTAATCTGTGTTTAAGCTTATTTTTGGTACTTCCTATATAAGCCATTGGAGGATTTTCAGTAATAGGAATTGAGTAAATACCTGCTTTTTCTAACATTTTTATTTTTTCATTTTTTATTACTATATTTTTGATGGTGTTTAACTTTTCCTCCAATTTGAATGTTATGTTTTTTACAAATGTTATTAATTTCATTGGTAGTACCTTTTACGTAAGGAAAACCATTTAAATATTTGACTTCTTTTTATTTACTACAGCATTATTTTTTAGTTTCTTTATTACTTCAGTGTCCCATTTTTTTATTAAATGGTTAGGATAACCAAAGCTGCCTGCAATTTTTTTATGAATTTAATTTCTTCATTGATGAACTGACTATTTTCAGAATGCGTATATGCTCTTTTAATTAAGGTTTTTATACTATTGCATTTTTGAGGATAAGGATGTGCTGAATTGTACGGGATTAGGACCGGAACGAATGAACTTTTCCGATAAACCCTGTATAGAAACTTATCTGTGGATTTGATAACCTGTACATCCAAAAAGGCTAATGCATTATTTTTCTATTTCAACAGTGAGTTCTATAGTTGGATATAAAGCGCTGTAACATTTTGTTAATTTTTTAATTCTTCTTCGTTCAGTTTTGATAGAATGAAAATATCATCCACGTATCGACAGTACACTTCTGGTTTTCTTCCATACGATGCAGGACATTTTCTTCAATTTCGTTCATCACAACCTCAGCATATAGAGTTGATAATGGTGAGCCCATTGGGCCTCCTGAATTTTGCTTGAATATTTTGTTCTTGTATGTAAAAATATTATTTTCATATAAATAGACTAAAACTTTTTTGAATTCATGAATTTGTGTGTTATTTAAAATTTTAAGATTTTGCAACTTCTTAATGATAATTTCAATAGCATCTGGAACAGGAGTGCTTGGATATAATGCTTTAACGTCCATGCTTGCCATATTTAAGTCCTTTAGGTCAGTTTTTACATTTTTAATTTTCTCTATAAATTCATATGTGTTCTTGATGGTGAACTTGTTGTTCATGAAAAAGGGTGCTAGGAATTTGTAAATGTTTTTCTCTAAAGTTATCAATGGTGAGTTTTTTTTTGAAACTATCAGTCTCATTGGAGCATCATCCTTGTGCGTTTTTATCTTTGCAACGATACGTGGTATGCCTGCTCCCATTGGTGGAAAAGAGCGCTTGATTTCATCTGGTAAGGTGCTATGATTTCTTATATCCGCTAAGAATTTAATTTGATTATCAGTTGGGTCTTTCATAATTTCGGTACAATTTAATCCATTGATTGCTGCTGTCATTTTTGTTCAAATTCATCAGTGTTGAGAATAATGATTTGGCCAGATTTATCTGCTTCACAGAATTTGATATATGGGTCATTTTTCAATTCCAATAGTTGTTTTTTCATATTTTAATTTTTCTCTATATAGAAGTTTTTGTTGTTTTTGGCATTATATTCTTTTAGAATTATATAGAGTTATTCTAAAAGAATATAATGCCAAAAACAACAAAAACTTCTATATAGAGAAAAAATTAAAATATGAAAAAAAACAACTATTGGAATTGAAAAATGACCCATATATCAAATTCTGTGAAGCAGATAAATCTGGCCAAATCATTATTCCCAACACTGATGAATTTGAACAAAAAATGACAGCAGCAATCAATGGATTAAATTGTACCGAAATTATGAAAGACCCAACTGATAATCAAATTAAATTCTTAGCGGATATAAGAAATCATAGCACTTTACCAGATGAAATCAAGCGCTCTTTTCCACCAATGGGAGCAGGCATACCACGTATCGTTGCAAAGATAAAAACGCACAAGGATGATGCTCCAATGAGACTGATAGTTTCAAAAAAAAACTCACCATTGATAACTTTAGAGAAAAACATTTACAAATTCCTAGCACCCTTTTTCATGAACAACAAGTTCACCATCAAGAACACATATGAATTTATAGAGAAAATTAAAAATGTAAAAACTGACCTAAAGGACTTAAATATGGCAAGCATGGACGTTAAAGCATTATATCCAAGCACTCCTGTTCCAGATGCTATTGAAATTATCATTAAGAAGTTGCAAAATCTTAAAATTTTAAATAACACACAAATTCATGAATTCAAAAAGTTTTAGTCTATTTATATGAAAATAATATTTTTACATACAAGAACAAAATATTCAAGCAAAATTCAGGAGGCCCAATGGGCTCACCATTATCAACTCTATATGCTGAGGTTGTGATGAACGAAATTGAAGAAAATGTCCTGCATCGTATGGAAGAAAAACCAGAAGTGTACTGTCGATACGTGGATGATATTTTCATTCTATCAAAACTGAACGAAGAAGAATTAAAAAAATTAACAAAATGTTACAGCGCTTTATATCCAACTATAGAACTCACTGTTGAAATAGAAAAAAATAATGCATTAGCCTTTTTGGATGTACAGGTTATCAAATCCACAGATAAGTTTCTATACAGGGTTTATCGGAAAAGTTCATTCGTTCCGGTCCTAATCCCGTACAATTCAGCACATCCTTATCCTCAAAAATGCAATAGTATAAAAACCTTAATTAAAAGAGCATATACGCATTCTGAAAATAGTCAGTTCATCAATGAAGAAATTAAATTCATAAAAAAATTGCAGGCAGCTTTGGTTATCCTAACCATTTAATAAAAAAATGGGACACTGAAGTAATAAAGAAACTAAAAAATAATGCTGTAGTAAATAAAAAAGAAGTCAAATATTTAAATGGTTTTCCTTACGTAAAAGGTACTACCAATGAAATTAATAACATTTGTAAAAAACATAACATTCAAATTGGAGGAAAAGTAAACACCATCAAAAATATAGTAATAAAAAATGAAAAAATAAAAATGTTAGAAAAAGCAGGTATTTACTCAATTCCTATTACTGAAAATCCTCCAATGGCTTATATAGGAAGTACCAAAAATAAGCTTAAACACAGATTAAAACAACACGTAAAAAACTGGCAGAAAAAAGAAGAAAAAACAGCACTTATCCAATACTGTCTAGATAACCAAAAATATCCAAAATTCGAAAATATAAAAATCATTAAAAGCTGTAAATCCGAAAAACACCTCAGAATAGCAGAGTCGGTAATGATTGAAAAAAATAGGACAAAAGTTTGCAACCATAATGACCCTAATAATTTGAGAAACAGCTGGAAGAATTTAATTAGAATTGAGCAAAAAAATGAAAAAGTTCGAAAAGTGAGATCACTGACCAACAAGAGATGGCGCCACAACGCCCAAGAAGAAGCGATAGCCGATGACAGAAGCAGCCCGCGAGAACCACCGAAATGCCCAGCTGACACGGTCCGTGCTAGTCGGAGCAAAACGTCCCCTCGAAGACGGTAAAGGAATTTTACTGAAAGTACTCGGGTATGAATAAATATTGAAGTAAATGAGGATGCAGCAAAGGAAAAACTCATTTGGTGATGAGACAAAATAAATTCCAACGGAGAAAAAAAAAAAAAAGAAGAAGCGGACCCGTGGCCAAATGAAAAAATCCCGTGCCGCATCCACGTAACGGAAATATGGATTGAAAGCCAAGCCCCACGTGCGGTAAGTGTTCATCGAACTTTACCAACAAAAAGTGAAGTTCAAAAATGCAAATGCATTAATGCACGTTAAATAATTAACCTCCAATATCGGAAGTAAATTAAAAGGTTTATTCTTCAACACTTCTACATACTTAGAACTTGATGACTTCTATTTAATTAAACAATTAGTACTAATCAGTGGAAAAGTGCTAATGTTGAAGGAATCAAATGCACATTTTGAGAGTAAAATAATGGCCATACCTGGATTAGTTTTCATCGATCATAGAATTACACTGGATGATTACGTGCATTTTCGGGTTATCAAACCCAAAACTCCTTCTGTTGCTCGTCAGTATGTTCTTGTACCTAGAGAAACTCCGTTTGACATCACAAGAGGTTACAGGGGCAAATTTGAATAACGCCAACTCAGCTGGAGAACATTCTGGCTCGAAGTCATCAAATTTTGCTTCACTTCCACAAAGAATGTCTCTTATTTTGCAAAGTGTTGAATAACCCGCATTAGATTGCAGCACTCTTTGCAGTTTGTCACTAACTTTATCAGCTACTTTTCCCTTTGCTTGCTTTAACTCACCCACAGTTTGTTCCACAATTTCTTGTTCATCGCTAAGTTTCATTCCTACAGTTTCAAGGCGAGTGATTGCACTAGATATTCCACTGAAGTTACATTTTATATATGCCAAGTTTCCAGCCAAGGTATCAGAAAAGGAATCTTGCACAATTTTAATGGAAGAAGAATCACAACAGTCAAATTATTTAACTGTCCTGTCTAAGGAATCATAACTTGTGCAATAATACAAAGCTGCATCCTGCCAGGTACCCCACCACGTTAGGACAGGTTGGGAGGAAGTGCCAAAGTAGGAGCAATTCCTTTGAACTTCTGCACGCGAAGTGGAGCTTTTATGAACATTTTCTTCCCATTTGAAATTAGCTTATCTGCATTAGGATAGTTGCTCCAAATCTCTTCGGCCACTCTGTGTAAACTATGTGCAAGGCATGTGATATGGACCATTTTTGGATAAAGTAGTTTCAGTCCCTTTGCTGTCTTAGCCATGTATGAAGCGGCATCTGCTACAAACAAGAGGATGTTTTCTCTTTGTACGCCATCTGGCCAGAGTATTTTCATTGAATCGTCAAAGTGGAATTGTTTAGAAGAAATACTTCACCAGGCTTATCACATTTCAGAGTGCCAATAATAACATTAGCTATGTATCTTCCATCTACATCACTTGTTTCATCTATTGAAACCCATATCTTATTGTTGGCAACAGCAGATCTTGTCTTACCTAAAACATCTTCATAGCAGGCAGGGATATAATTTTTCCTAAGAGTTGATTCATTTGGAATCGGATGACTGGTGTACTTCTCCAAAAAATCTCTGAGGCTACCACTACTTAATTTCCTTAAGGGAATATCAGAAGTAATCATCATTTTACAGGGGTCCTTACAATATTCTGACTGTCTATTTGATGAGCCTGCAGTTGAAGAAGATGTCTCAAAAAGGAGACGCTGCCTGTTCTCAGCGGAGGAAAATCTTGCTAAACAGCTCCGATGTTCGCCGTAGCACAGTGTTGTTGAACATTAAAACGCTTTTGGGCCGATACCTTGACTTCACACAATTTACAAAATAAAATATCACCATTGCTACCGAAAATCGCCTCCCCAAACTCTTGAACAAAACGCCGTAATTTCACACTCATCGAACACCCACTTTTGGACATGTTGATATCAAACTGAAGTTGAGATCGGAGTTTTACTTTAAGCTTGGGTATAGTAAACCAAACATAAAAGAGAATTAAGCTCTGATTTACAAGTACGCGTGAGGACACCACCACACTAGGCTCATTTCAGTGGTTGGCAAGATGACAATAATAATCCAAATGAGACACTAAGCAAAAACAGATGTTTCGAGAAAACTTTCCCACGGAAAGTCAGGCCATTCAAAATGCTTCAGTTACAAGTCGTGGAGTCCTTATGACATCATTTCGCATTCACATAGCCAACGATTGGCTAAAATATAACCAAATATACCGTTAATTACAAAATTAGTCAAAAATATGACCTACCATTTTCAAAAGATCAAAACATGACTTTCTAGGATGAAATATGATGTCATAAAAATCCGTGCCCTAGTTATAAAAACATGAAAACTTTCATATTAATATCTCAGCAGTTTGCCTTTAAACAAGGGTATGCATTATTTGCTGAAAAGACTTGACATAATGCATTTGAACTCAGCACTGGTATCTAATTTTAAAATCTTCAAAAATTTATCAACTTGTTCAGCGATGACAATTTTATATTGTAACTATTGAAGAAAATAATTTTATTTTGTCGAAATGTTTAGACTTTTTGCATGTTGACTTCCTAGTAAAGGCTGTTTGACACACCGTGGAAAAATTGAAGACTTCTCAGAAACGATTCCTTTGAGCATTACAAGGTTTTAAAATATATATAACTAAAATGTTATTAAAATATTATAAGTTCCTTTTCAAATATTTGTATATTTCACGTACCTTTCATATGTGAACTAGGCACCTATGGCACTAATGTTGTCTCCTTTCCTGTGTAACATAATGTAAATCTTCATAAGCAAGGTTCGTATTCAGAAGAAATCTTGAAGAGAGTATCTTTGTGTCCAACGAGAGTCACTTTTGCAACTTTCAGGAATTTATGAAATAAGTTTAAAAAACATCCGATATGTTCCGTACATGACGAGAAAATGGAATGCCTGAAATAACAGGGAAGCAATGTCTTGAAATCACAAGTAAACTAAGACATCTTTAAAAAAGGTAAAGACTTAGTCTCAATGACAGAATTAAAAGAGAGAAACAAGTAATCTATTCCACACACGTGTCCATTGGCCACTAATGAAGGAAATGCTGACCTTCAAAACTTCCAATGCATTTCGGCAACGTGTCCATTACCACCCTCAGAGAAAAATGGCGGCTTTGTTCCCGTGTGATTATGTAGGATCTGCCACATACATCGAACTGGTAATCTCTCCGTTGTCAAAAATCATGACATCATTCTCTCGAGGTGTTGCCACTTTTTGTTCAGCATGTAAAATTTCTTGAGTCGATGTTACATCCTCAACTATCGAACTCGGTATCGTTATTTCCAACCTTCTCCTTCTGTTTGTCCTAGGTTTTTGTTCATCATGGATTAGTATTTTCCAGGGTATTGGTAGGTATATTCTGGAATTTGCATTGCAGTTGTCTTTTGTTTTTGTTTTCTATAACTATAGCCTCAGCAAAACGAATAATTTTTTCAGTGAGTTGTTGGCAAATTATACTTATTTCTTCAAAAATGGATGTATTTTTATTTTTCAAACAATATTGGATTAGTGCTGTCATTTCTTCTTTGTTATTCCAGTTAGTTATATGTTGATAGAGCCGTTTTTTAAATTTATTTTTGGTACTCCCTTTGTATAATTTTTTATCATTATTATTATTGCTATTTCTGTTAGTATTGATGGGGATGCTATATATTCCTGCTTTGTCTAGTAAATTTATTTTGCCTCTATTTTTCAAAATCATGGTTTTATGATCTGTTATTGTCACTCCAATGTCTTGATGCTGTTTACGACATTCTTTTTGGTTGATATATGGTAGTTTTCCACAAAACTTTGTCTTCTTGTTATTTTTCTTCTGTCTTGGATGTTTGTACTGGTATATTAATTTTTTAATTAACTTAGGGCTGTAATCAAATTGTTTAGTTGTTTGAATGATCCATTTAATCTCAGATTCTCTAAAAAACTTATTACTAGAATGAGTAAATGCCCTTTGAAGTAATGTTCGGATTGCGGATATTTTATAGTTCCATGGGTGGTAGAATCTGCTGGAATGAAAATCGGAACATAGGTACGTTTCCTATATACATAATATGTAGATGATGGTTGTTGTTTTCTATTGTGATATCTAAAATATGAAGTTTATTTTCATACTCAATCTCCATTGTGAAGTTTACGGTGGGATAAATTTCCCTTAATTTTCCTTTCAGATCTTTAAGTTCTTGAACATTGAATTTCCAGAAAACTATTGTGTCGTCAACGTACCTTCCATATACTAAAATATTTTCTTTATACTTGTCTATTATATTTTCTTCGAGGTTTTGTAATATCACTTCTGCAAGCAGGGAAGACAAAAGTGAGCCCATCGGTGCACCGAGCTTTTGTTTATAAATAATATTATCATATTGAAAATAGTTATTATTGTAGATATATTTCAGTAATTCTGTTATTTCAAAAAATAGAAATTCAGCATATAACTAACTGGAATAATAAAGAAGAAACAACAGCACTAATCCAATATTGTTTAAAAAATAAAAAATACATCCATTTTTGAAGAAATAAGTAAAATTTGCCAACAACTCACTGAAAAAATTATTCGTTTTGCTGAGGCTATAGTTATAGAAAAAACAAAAGATAACAACTGCAACGCAAATTCTGGAATATACCTACCAATACCCTGGAAAATACTAATCCAGGATGAGCAAAAAAACTAGGACAGACAGAAGGGAAAAGTTGGAAACAACAATACAGAGTACGATAGCTGATGATGTAACATCGACTCAAGGAATTTATTTTACACGCTGAACAAAAAGAAGTGGCAACACATCGAGAGAATGACGTCGTGATTTTCGACAACAAAGAGATTACCAGTTCGATGTATGTGGCAGATCCTACATGATCACAAGGGAACAAAGCCACCATTTTTCTCTCTGAGAATGGTAACGCACATGTTGCCGAAATGCATTGGAAGTTTTGAAGGTCAGCACTTCCTTCATTAGTGGCCAATGGACACGCGTGTGGAATAGATTACTTGTTTCTCTCTTTTAATTCTGCCATTGAGACTAAGTCTATGTTTTTTTAAAGATGTCTTAGTTTACTTGTGATTTCAAGACATTGCTTCCCTGTTGTTTCAGGCATTCCATTTTCTAGTCATGTACAAATACATCAGATATTTTTTTAAACTTATTTATATATATAGGCCATGCGACGCCACTGGTATATACATACATATCTTAGAAATATAATATCTGGAAATATAATATTTTACCAAGTGATTACAGGGTTCCCGATAGTGTGTGCAGACCCGCGTTTCGTGCAAAGACATTTGAATTCGCGCAAGAAAAATAAAGTGATGCGCAAAATGGGTGCGCGCAGAAAGATTTCAATCGTGAGCTATTATTAGCAGGGAAAATCTACAAAGGCGATGCCGTTTCAGATCACGTGTGCTGATTTCACGACGTCACGGTACAATCCTATTGTTCAGTCACATGTGCCGATTTCATGACGTCACGGTACAATCCCAGTATTTCCCTTCCGGTCGTGTATATAAACGGATTACGGGATAATCCACGTAGAGTGGGCTGCGGGTGGCCTTGTGGGCAACGTTCATCACTGCTGCAGAAAGGACCTTAGGTTTGATCCCAGGCAGGTACGAACGCTGGATCCACTAAATATCCGCCGTACGTCGGATGGGTACGTTCAGCCGTCGGACCCCGGGTACTGGCCCCCTGGTAATAAATAAGGGCGTCTTTCTCCCTCTTTCTACTTCGCTTTCGTGTCACTTTCTTATCGGGCACTCTAGCCCAAATCTCCTAGCTTCCTACTTCTAAGGGTTGTTTAAGACCTTGGGTCAGACACTTCCTTCCTAAAATCCTCTACATATGATCATAATCATCCGCGTAGAGTGCAACAAGACGAAAGCCCACGCGCTGCTAAGGGTGCCAACCATTACAGTTTCGGCCACATGATTACCGAATTACGGACAGGTTGGAAGAATTGCGGATTTCGATGTATTTCGTAAAAGTTCTGAATTTTGTGTCCTTTTTATTAAAATCACGGTTTAAACTGCGATCGCATTTTGCGAATATATTTATAGTTTTTTTCACACAAATGCGAAAACTATTAATTGGTCCCGTTTCTAAGTAAGCGCCTTTGAAATTCAGATATTGGATACATCAGCAAAGCCAATATTGGACGGATATGGGGTGAAGAACGGCCAGAGGATATTGGATGCATTGGCAAAGCCGATATCAGGTGAAGAACGGCCAGAGGATATTGGATGCATTGGCAAAGCCGATATCGGGTGAAGAACGGCAAAGTGATATTACATAATAATTCGGAAAAGCCGATATCGGTGCAATGACGTCCGCATATACCTGCCAAGTATTCTGGATTTCCCGAAAGTTTTACGGAGTTTTAGGTAGTTTTACGGTCGGAAGATAGTTTCTTCTCGATTTTCGCTTAAATGGCTCGTGAATTTTATTTTTACTGATGGAAATTGATATCGTTGTTATTGTCGTTTAGTGTAAACTCCTGCTTTTGTTTTATTATGATCTCATAGCGATTGAACCTTATGTTATCTCATGTTTCTAGCTGAGAGCGATTGCACCCCCCCCTTCTCGCCAATCCTTCCAAACTTGCTCTTCCTCAGTGTTGCAATAGCTGTGCTAATTGCGCCAAAGTGCGAATTCTTTTTAAATTCTGCACCATGCAGAGTTTGCCAAAATGCGTAATTACGCGTCTAGTCCGCATCAAAAAGTGTGTTTACGCATTGACATTTTACCAACGCGTAAAAATACGCTTCGGGACGGTATTTCGTCTTTCAAAAACGGAAGTAAACGAAATAAAGATTTCCATAATCGTAATTTCTTTTTCCTGCGATGTTGCCTCTGTCCAGTATTGTTGTTATACATCACTTTATTTCAAAAATATTTGTATTTCAATTGGAAAATGGAGGGAAAATTTCCGAAAACGGAAATCCGACGGCGCAAAAATTTCCCTGTAATCTTCAGGCATGAGCGTGCAACAGCTTTGAGAAATTTCTCTTTTTCCGTCATAATTGGAGTTTTCCTCGAGATCGATGCATAACTGAACAGAAATTTCGGGGCAATTGGTAGCGAAGGAGAATGTTTTTCGCTGGAAACTTTCGAAAATGGAAGTTTCGTCTTTCAAAACTTTCGAAAACGGAAGTTTCGTCTTTCAAAACTTTCGAAAACGGAAGTTAGACGCAGTGAAGATTTCTCTCATAATCATAATTTTATATTTCACGCGATGTTTCCTCTGCCTAGTATTGTTGTTAAATATCATTTTACTTTATAAATTTTTGTATTTCAACTTGAAAATGGAGGGAAACTGTCCAAAAACGAAAATTGGACGTAGAAAAGATTTCTCCCGTAATTGTATTACCCCCTCCCCCTGCAACGATGTTCTGAACATGTATCCTGTATTCTTAAATATTCCCCTACCCCCAAAATAAGGTTTGCATTTCAGCTTGACAAAGAGGGGGGGGGGAGAAGAAAGATTTTTCCCGTAATCGTAATACTTTTTTCTGAAAATGAAAGTGAAGAAGCTGAAAATTTCTAAAAATTGATGCATGTTGTTCAAAACTATTCATATTGATAACGCGCGCTGGCACCAAAACGTTACGACAGTGGGTCATTATCCCACCGCTATCAATCAATTTAACAACCGTAGCAGAGCAATTAGTATATTTCTTCACTGAGATCCTTCGACGTAGTTCTTGGCGCGAAAACTGTATTATATGGGCATACACTAAAACAATTTGGGCCAATCACATGCGTACACATTAATAATGTATTCTATGACTGCGCTGACTGCCTAAACAAACATTTAATTGGCTACAAAAACATAACAATGGCACACATATGAATAAAATTTAGCTGTCTTCTGAACATAAGTATTGGGTCAACTTCGACCTAAATCAGTTCCTGCGAGAAAGTTTTAAGGAGCTTAAATTCCACAGTTCAGTCTTACTATTTCTCAGTTCAGTTCTTGCAATATATTAGTTCAGTTCCTCACTTAACTGCATAGCAGATGTAACAATAAAAACAAAATGTTTCTACTTACATGGATGCTGCCAAGAATAAATCCAAATTGTGATTGCACTAGTAAAGTAAAACACACCTTCCTTTTTACATGGAAGATTTCATTGTAGGAGCTGCGTCCCCTGGCGCTACCATACACACACACACATCCAGGCAATTTGTTGAGGGAGCCTCGCTTCGCCTCGTAACATAAGCGCGACTCTTCACTTCCTCCACAGTAGAGGATGAATGGGGATGATGTTTCCACACTGCAGTAGTTGGCATTCGAACCCAAGCTTCGCTTCTCATTGGAATGACCACTGTCCACTCGCAGATTTCTTAATTCCTCTGTAACTTTGCTTTCATTGGGTCAACCAGTCGCTAATGTCCATTAGGCTCCCAGCCTAGAAATTGCTGCTTTATCAAACGGATTTAGGCATTCCGCTGTCTTTATGGCAAACCAGCATATCCAGCTTCCTCGAGTTGTCTCCATTTCTTACCAAATGCAGGGAGTTTCGTTCTTCATTGCCCAATTCATATAGCAGATCGAAGGCATCCAGCCCAGCCTTTCACATTGGAGAGCGTACAGACAACTGAACTTTCTTTCTTATTTTCACGTTAAGTGCGAAATCTTATTTTTCTGCACGGACCACACAGAGAGCAATTGTTCTTGAAAATGCCCCAAATTATCGACGAATTTACGATTATTCTCTAAACCTTTTCTCCCCCATCTTCATTCATTTACCAAGTGTCCCTCTTCGATACGTACCTCTTTCCCTGTTAAGACTGGCCGTCAGCTGCGCCCTGATATTTATGACTTAACAGCGCGCTAGGAACTCTAGACCACCCAGCCAGAGGGAATGCTTCGCCTCCTTTCTGTCCCATTCCCAGCTAAAACTTTCTCTGCTGTTCACACTTTTAAACTCCAATCAAGCCTCGAACATAATTAATACTTAATTAATTTCACACATCCACCACGCCCATTAATTACTAAATTAATGGCGGGGGTGGGTCGTAACAATATTCTCAAAGTTACACTATTCATCCTTTATCTAAAATAGCACTATCGTGCATTCGTGATGGATAAAATTGTCATCCAAGGGAATTAAAAAAAAAAAGTCACTGTCTTGTCATTGCTTAAATGAAATCAAGTTATTTCTAAAATTACATCATTCAATTTAAAAAAAAATTCAAAACCTTGAAAATCATCACAATTTCTGAACTCCATCTATGAGTGACTGATACAGAAAAATAATTGAATACAAGAGTCATCAAACATACTGCTAGCATATCCCATACATTACCGCTCTCCCCTAATAATAGATAATCATAAATTAACAGTTCTGGTACTGTCTCAAATCTTCTTGATTTTATAGTAAATCTTGATTTTTGCAAGCAATCTTTTTGATTTAGGATTTTTTTCTTTTTTTTTTGGGGGGGGGGGGTAATTGTGGTGACATACTTTGATAATCATTGCAAGCGAGTGAGATGCATGCTGCTCTCTTTGCCATTCCTAGAAACCAGTTCAACAGGTGAAAATATTGCCAAACTTGTGTCTGAAGAATTTCAGTATCTTGGTATTCTGTGGATGAACTGTCTTGCCTTATGTGACAAGACTCCTAATATGGTGGGGAGAAAAATTGGTGACTCTCTGAAAAAAATAGTGTCTCTCTCTCTAAAAATGAAACTCATTAACAAGGTTTGTTAATCTTATTTCATACTTAAATACTAATTTTTTGTAAATATTTCTTTATTTGTATTAAATAATTAACTGTAATAAAAAAATAGAGAAACCTATAATATATAATTTTATTATTTATAAAGTGAAAATATGCGCCGCTGAATGCGTGTTGATGTCCTGGTTTTTGATTCTGAAAAGTTGGCAGCTCTGATATTTGTTCTTACTATAACACAATGGAAAAGTTCCTCATTAGAAAGAGGAAGCGTTCTACTGACGATTCTGCAAGTTCGGCATTGAATGCTACGATTTTAAACAGTGAAATATTTTGATTTTGAAAAGTTGGCAGCTCTGATATTTGTTCTTACTATAACACAATGGAAAAGTTCCTCATTAGAAAGAGGAAGCGTTCTACTGACGATTCTGCAAGTTCGGCATCCAGTGCTACGATTTTAAACAGTGAAATATTTTGATTCTGAAAAGTTGGCAGCTCTGATATTTGTTCTTACTATAACACAATGGAAAAGTTCCTCATTAGAAAGAGGAAGCGTTCTACTGACGATTCTGCAAGTTCGGCATTGAATGCTACGATTTTAAACAGTGAAATATTTTGATTTTGAAAAGTTGGCAGCTCTGATATTTGTTCTTACTATAACACAATGGAAAAGTTCCTCATTAGAAAGAGGAAGCGTTCTACTGACGATTCTGCAAGTTCGGCATCCAGTGCTACGATTTTAAACAGTGAAATATTTTGATTCTGAAAAGTTGGCAGCTCTGATATTTGTTCTTACTATAACACAATGGAAAAGTTCCTCATTAGAAAGAGGAAGCGTTCTACTGACGATTCTGCAAGTTCGGCATTGAATGCTACGATTTTAAACAGTGAAATATTTTGATTTTGAAAAGTTGGCAGCTCTGATATTTGTTCTTACTATAACACAATTGAAAAGTTCCTCATTAGAAAGAGGAAGCGTTCTACTGACGTGACGATTCTGCAAGTTCGGCATTGAATCCTACGATTTTAAACAGTGAAATATTTTGATTCTGAAAAGTTGGCAGCTCTGATATTTGTTCTTACTATAACACAATGGAAAAGTTCCTCATTAGAAAGAGGAAGCGTTCTACTGACGATTCTGCAAGTTCGGCATTGAATGCTACGATTTTAAACAGTGAAATATTTTGATTTTCAAAAGTTGGCAGCTCTGATATTTGTTCTTACTATAACACAATGGAAAAGTTCCTCATTAGAAAGAGGAAGCGTTCTACTGACGATTCTGCAAGTTCGGCATTGAATGCTACGATTTTAAACAGTGAAATATTTTGATTTTGAAAAGTTGGCAGCTCTGATATTTGTTCTTACTATAACACAATGGAAAAGTTCCTCATTAGAAAGAGGAAGCGTTCTACTGACGATTCTGCAAGTTCGGCATCCAGTGCTACGATTTTAAACAGTGAAATATTTTGATTCTGAAAAGTTGGCAGCTCTGATATTTGTTCTTACTATAACACAATGGAAAAGTTCCTCATTAGAAAGAGGAAGCGTTCTACTGACGATTCTGCAAGTTCGGCATTGAATGCTACGATTTTAAACAGTGAAATATTTTGATTTTGAAAAGTTGGCAGCTCTGATATTTGTTCTTACTATAACACAATGGAAAAGTTCCTCATTAGAAAGAGGAAGCGTTCTACTGACGATTCTGCAAGTTCGGCATCCAGTGCTACGATTTTAAACAGTGAAATATTTTGATTCTGAAAAGTTGGCAGCTCTGATATTTGTTCTTACTATAACACAATGAAAAAGTTCCTCATTAGAAAGAGGAAGCGTTCTACTGACGATTCTGCAAGTTCGGCATTGAATGCTACGATTTTAAACAGTGAAATATTTTGATTTTGAAAAGTTGGCAGCTCTGATATTTGTTCTTACTATAACACAATGGAAAAGTTCCTCATTAGAAAGAGGAAGCGTTCTACTGACGATTCTGCAAGTTCGGCATCCAGTGCTACGATTTTAAACAGTGAAATATTTTGATTCTGAAAAGTTGGCAGCTCTGATATTTGTTCTTACTATAACACAATGGAAAAGTTCCTCATTAGAAAGAGGAAGCGTTCTACTGACGATTCTGCAAGTTCGGCATTGAATGCTACGATTTTAAACAGTGAAATATTTTGATTTTGAAAAGTTGGCAGCTCTGATATTTGTTCTTACTATAACACAATGGAAAAGTTCCTCATTAGAAAGAGGAAGCGTTCTACTGACGATTCTGCAAGTTCGGCATTGAATGCTACGATTTTAAACAGTGAAATATTTTGATTTTGAAAAGTTGGCAGCTCTGATATTTGTTCTTACTATAACACAATGGAAAAGTTCCTCATTAGAAAGAGGAAGCGTTCTACTGACGATTCTGCAAGTTCGGCATTGAATGCTACGATTTTAAACAGTGAAATATTTTGATTTTGAAAAGTTGGCAGCTCTGATATTTGTTCTTACTATAACACAATGGAAAAGTTCCTCATTAGAAAGAGGAAGCGTTCTACTGACGATTCTGCAAGTTCGGCATTGAATGCTACGATTTTAAACAGTGAAATATTTTGATTTTGAAAAGTTGGCAGCTCTGATATTTGTTCTTACTATAACACAATGGAAAAGTTCCTCATTAGAAAGAGGAAGCGTTCTACTGACGATTCTGCAAGTTCGGCATCGAATGCTACGATTTTAAACAGTGAAATATTTTGATTCTGAAAAGTTGGCAGCTCTGATATTTGTTCTTACTATAACACAATGGAAAAGTTCCTCATTAGAAAGAGGAAGCGTTCTACTGACGATTCTGCAAGTTCGGCATCCAGTGCTACGATTTTAAACAGTGAAATATTTTGATTCTGAAAAGTTGGCAGCTCTGATATTTGTTCTTACTATAACACAATGGAAAAGTTCCTCATTAGAAAGAGGAAGCGTTCTACTGACGATTCTGCAAGTTCGGCATTGAATGCTACGATTTTAAACAGTGAAATATTTTGATTTTGAAAAGTTGGCAGCTCTGATATTTGTTCTTACTATAACACAATGGAAAAGTTCCTCATTAGAAAGAGGAAGCGTTCTACTGACGATTCTGCAAGTTCGGCATCCAGTGCTACGATTTTAAACAGTGAAATATTTTGATTCTGAAAAGTTGGCAGCTCTGATATTTGTTCTTACTATAACACAATGAAAAAGTTCCTCATTAGAAAGAGGAAGCGTTCTACTGACGATTCTGCAAGTTCGGCATTGAATGCTACGATTTTAAACAGTGAAATATTTTGATTTTGAAAAGTTGGCAGCTCTGATATTTGTTCTTACTATAACACAATGGAAAAGTTCCTCATTAGAAAGAGGAAGCGTTCTACTGACGATTCTGCAAGTTCGGCATCCAGTGCTACGATTTTAAACAGTGAAATATTTTGATTCTGAAAAGTTGGCAGCTCTGATATTTGTTCTTACTATAACACAATGGAAAAGTTCCTCATTAGAAAGAGGAAGCGTTCTACTGACGATTCTGCAAGTTCGGCATTGAATGCTACGATTTTAAACAGTGAAATATTTTGATTTTGAAAAGTTGGCAGCTCTGATATTTGTTCTTACTATAACACAATGGAAAAGTTCCTCATTAGAAAGAGGAAGCGTTCTACTGACGATTCTGCAAGTTCGGCATTGAATGCTACGATTTTAAACAGTGAAATATTTTGATTTTGAAAAGTTGGCAGCTCTGATATTTGTTCTTACTATAACACAATGGAAAAGTTCCTCATTAGAAAGAGGAAGCGTTCTACTGACGATTCTGCAAGTTCGGCATTGAATGCTACGATTTTAAACAGTGAAATATTTTGATTTTGAAAAGTTGGCAGCTCTGATATTTGTTCTTACTATAACACAATGGAAAAGTTCCTCATTAGAAAGAGGAAGCGTTCTACTGACGATTCTGCAAGTTCGGCATTGAATGCTACGATTTTAAACAGTGAAATATTTTGATTTTGAAAAGTTGGCAGCTCTGATATTTGTTCTTACTATAACACAATGGAAAAGTTCCTCATTAGAAAGAGGAAGCGTTCTACTGACGATTCTGCAAGTTCGGCATCGAATGCTACGATTTTAAACAGTGAAATATTTTGATTCTGAAAAGTTGGCAGCTCTGATATTTGTTCTTACTATAACACAATGGAAAAGTTCCTCATTAGAAAGAGGAAGCGTTCTACTGACGATTCTGCAAGTTCGGCATCCAGTGCTACGATTTTAAACAGTGAAATATTTTGATTCTGAAAAGTTGGCAGCTCTGATATTTGTTCTTACTATAACACAATGGAAAAGTTCCTCATTAGAAAGAGGAAGCGTTCTACTGACGATTCTGCAAGTTCGGCATCCAGTGCTACGATTTTAAACAGTGAAATATTTTGATTCTGAAAAGTTGGCAGCTCTGATATTTGTTCTTACTATAACACAATGGAAAAGTTCCTCATTAGAAAGAGGAAGCGTTCTACTGACGATTCTGCAAGTTCGGCATCCAGTGCTACGATTTTAAACAGTGAAATATTTTGATTCTGAAAAGTTGGCAGCTCTGATATTTGTTCTTACTATAACACAATGGAAAAGTTCCTCATTAGAAAGAGGAAGCGTTCTACTGACGATTCTGCAAGTTCGGCATTGAATGCTACGATTTTAAACAGTGAAATATTTTGATTCTGAAAAGTTGGCAGCTCTGATATTTGTTCTTACTATAACACAATGGAAAAGTTCCTCATTAGAAAGAGGAAGCGTTCTACTGACGATTCTGCAAGTTCGGCATTGAATGCTACAATTTTAAACAGTGAAATATTTTGATTTTGAAAAGTTGGCAGCTCTGATATTTGTTCTTACTATAACACAATGGAAAAGTTCCTCATTAGAAAGAGGAAGCGTTCTACTGACGATTCTGCAAGTTCGGCATCCAGTGCTACGATTTTAAACAGTGAAATATTTTGATTCTGAAAAGTTGGCAGCTCTGATATTTGTTCTTACTATAACACAATGGAAAAGTTCCTCATTAGAAAGAGGAAGCGTTCTACTGACGATTCTGCAAGTTCGGCATTGAATGCTACGATTTTAAACAGTGAAATATTTTGATTTTGAAAAGTTGGCAGCTCTGATATTTGTTCTTACTATAACACAATGGAAAAGTTCCTCATTAGAAAGAGGAAGCGTTCTACTGACGATTCTGCAAGTTCGGCATTGAATGCTACGATTTTAAACAGTGAAATATTTTGATTTTGAAAAGTTGGCAGCTCTGATATTTGTTCTTACTATAACACAATGGAAAAGTTCCTCATTAGAAAGAGGAAGCGTTCTACTGACGATTCTGCAAGTTCGGCATTGAATGCTACGATTTTAAACAGTGAAATATTTTGATTTTGAAAAGTTGGCAGCTCTGATATTTGTTCTTACTATAACACAATGGAAAAGTTCCTCATTAGAAAGAGGAAGCGTTCTACTGACGATTCTGCAAGTTCGGCATCGAATGCTACGATTTTAAACAGTGAAATATTTTGATTCTGAAAAGTTGGCAGCTCTGATATTTGTTCTTACTATAACACAATGGAAAAGTTCCTCATTAGAAAGAGGAAGCGTTCTACTGACGATTCTGCAAGTTCGGCATCCAGTGCTACGATTTTAAACAGTGAAATATTTTGATTCTGAAAAGTTGGCAGCTCTGATATTTGTTCTTACTATAACACAATGGAAAAGTTCCTCATTAGAAAGAGGAAGCGTTCTACTGACGATTCTGCAAGTTCGGCATCCAGTGCTACGATTTTAAACAGTGAAATATTTTGATTCTGAAAAGTTGGCAGCTCTGATATTTGTTCTTACTATAACACAATGGAAAAGTTCCTCATTAAAAAGAGGAAGCGTTCTACTGACGATTCTGCAAGTTCGGCATCCAGTGCTACGATTTTAAACAGTGAAATATTTTGATTCTGAAAAGTTGGCAGCTCTGATATTTGTTCTTACTATAACACAATGGAAAAGTTCCTCATTAGAAAGAGGAAGCGTTCTACTGACGATTCTGCAAGTTCGGCATTGAATGCTACGATTTTAAACAGTGAAATATTTTGATTCTGAAAAGTTGGCAGCTCTGATATTTGTTCTTACTATAACACAATGGAAAAGTTCCTCATTAGAAAGAGGAAGCGTTCTACTGACGATTCTGCAAGTTCGGCATCGAGTGCTATGATTTTAAACAGTGAAATATTTTGATTCTGAAAAGTTGGCAGCTCTGATATTTGTTCTTACTATAACACAATGGAAAAGTTCCTCATTAGAAAGAGGAAGCGTTCTACTGACGATTCTGCAAGTTCGGCATTGAATGCTACGATTTTAAACAGTGAAATATTTTGATTCTGAAAAGTTGGCAGCTCTGATATTTGTTCTTACTATAACACAATGGAAAAGTTCCTCATTAGAAAGAGGAAGCGTTCTACTGACGATTCTGCAAGTTCGGCATCGAATGCTACGATTTTAAACAGTGAAATATTTTGATTCTGAAAAGTTGGCAGCTCTGATATTTGTTCTTACTATAACACAATGGAAAAGTTCCTCATTAGAAAGAGGAAGCGTTCTACTGACGATTCTGCAAGTTCGGCATTGAATGCTACGATTTTAAACAGTGAAATATTTTGATTTTGAAAAGTTGGCAGCTCTGATATTTGTTCTTACTATAACACAATGGAAAAGTTCCTCATTAGAAAGAGGAAGCGTTCTACTGACGATTCTGCAAGTTCGGCATTGAATGCTACGATTTTAAACAGTGAAATATTTTGATTTTGAAAAGTTGGCAGCTCTGATATTTGTTCTTACTATAACACAATGGAAAAGTTCCTCATTAGAAAGAGGAAGCGTTCTACTGACGATTCTGCAAGTTCGGCATTGAATGCTACGATTTTAAACAGTGAAATATTTTGATTTTGAAAAGTTGGCAGCTCTGATATTTGTTCTTACTATAACACAATGGAAAAGTTCCTCATTAGAAAGAGGAAGCGTTCTACTGACGATTCTGCAAGTTCGGCATTGAATGCTACGATTTTAAACAGTGAAATATTTTGATTCTGAAAAGTTGGCAGCTCTGATATTTGTTCTTACTATAACACAATGGAAAAGTTCCTCATTAGAAAGAGGAAGCGTTCTACTGACGATTCTGCAAGTTCGGCATTGAATGCTACGATTTTAAACAGTGAAATATTTTGATTTTGAAAAGTTGGCAGCTCTGATATTTGTTCTTACTATAACACAATGGAAAAGTTCCTCATTAGAAAGAGGAAGCGTTCTACTGACGATTCTGCAAGTTCGGCATTGAATGCTACGATTTTAAACAGTGAAATATTTTGATTTTGAAAAGTTGGCAGCTCTGATATTTGTTCTTACTATAACACAATGGAAAAGTTCCTCATTAGAAAGAGGAAGCGTTCTACTGACGATTCTGCAAGTTCGGCATCGAATGCTACGATTTTAAACAGTGAAATATTTTGATTCTGAAAAGTTGGCAGCTCTGATATTTGTTCTTACTATAACACAATGGAAAAGTTCCTCATTAGAAAGAGGAAGCGTTCTACTGACGATTCTGCAAGTTCGGCATCCAGTGCTACGATTTTAAACAGTGAAATATTTTGGATTCTGAAAAGTTGGCAGCTCTGATATTTGTTCTTACTATAACACAATGGAAAAGTTCCTCATTAGAAAGAGGAAGCGTTCTACTGACGATTCTGCAAGTTCGGCATCCAGTGCTACGATTTTAAACAGTGAAATATTTTGATTCTGAAAAGTTGGCAGCTCTGATATTTGTTCTTACTATAACACAATGGAAAAGTTCCTCATTAGAAAGAGGAAGCGTTCTACTGACGATTCTGCAAGTTCGGCATCCAGTGCTACGATTTTAAACAGTGAAATATTTTGATTCTGAAAAGTTGGCAGCTCTGATATTTGTTCTTACTATAACACAATGGGAAAAGTTCCTCATTAGAAAGAGGAAGCGTTCTACTGACGATTCTGCAAGTTCGGCATTGAATGCTACGATTTTAAACAGTGAAATATTTTGATTCTGAAAAGTTGGCAGCTCTGATATTTGTTCTTACTATAACACAATGGAAAAGTTCCTCATTAGAAAGAGGAAGCGTTCTACTGACGATTCTGCAAGTTCGGCATCGAGTGCTATGATTTTAAACAGTGAAATATTTTGATTCTGAAAAGTTGGCAGCTCTGATATTTGTTCTTACTATAACACAATGGAAAAGTTCCTCATTAGAAAGAGGAAGCGTTCTACTGACGATTCTGCAAGTTCGGCATTGAATGCTACGATTTTAAACAGTGAAATATTTTGATTCTGAAAAGTTGGCAGCTCTGATATTTGTTCTTACTATAACACAATGGAAAAGTTCCTCATTAGAAAGAGGAAGCGTTCTACTGACGATTCTGCAAGTTCGGCATCGAATGCTACGATTTTAAACAGTGAAATATTTTGATTCTGAAAAGTTGGCAGCTCTGATATTTGTTCTTACTATAACACAATGGAAAAGTTCCTCATTAGAAAGAGGAAGCGTTCTACTGACGATTCTGCAAGTTCGGCATTGAATGCTACGATTTTAAACAGTGAAATATTTTGATTTTGAAAAGTTGGCAGCTCTGATATTTGTTCTTACTATAACACAATGGAAAAGTTCCTCATTAGAAAGAGGAAGCGTTCTACTGACGATTCTGCAAGTTCGGCATTGAATGCTACGATTTTAAACAGTGAAATATTTTGATTTTGAAAAGTTGGCAGCTCTGATATTTGTTCTTACTATAACACAATGGAAAAGTTCCTCATTAGAAAGAGGAAGCGTTCTACTGACGATTCTGCAAGTTCGGCATCGAGTGCTATGATTTTAAACAGTGAAATATTGGATTTAAAAAAATCCGTCTCATTACTTAATTGCCACACTGTATGTACACTTCCTAAATGATCAGATGCTACTTATGGTGCATCATTTTTATTCTCAAAGGGTTTGCATGTTCAAGACAACTAGGCTAACATTTATTTCTCTTGGATCATCAAATGCAGAGGTGAATCCCTGCCAACACAGCAGTACCAAATGCAATCCCAATGTGTTCAGGTGGTATATGAGAAACATGTCACATGCAGACCTGCCAAATTTTTTGATTGAAAATCCATAAAAAAGAAAATTCATTAAACGTTTAACTATATGTTTGATTGACTGATGCACCAATTAAATGTTTCAAATGTATCAATTACAACATACATACATACATATCACTAAGCTGTTCTCTAAGATTCAGAGGTTAGCTTCAAAAAGAAATACAAACTACCAGATATTTTTACCTACTGTTGTCGTATCAAACTTCTCCATTTACAGCGATCTTGACATACAACTCGGGTTTTACTGATATCCATTACATGCAGTACACAAGATCTTTTATACTTCATGCTATTATCTTTTTCTCATGCAGACATTCCTGAATCGGATCCACCCATGTCTTCCTTGGCCAACATCTGCCTTTCCTTCCTGCCACTTGGGCTTAAAAGATTTTCTTAGTAAGCATCTCATCACTCATTCTTTCAACATGGCCAAACCACCGAAACATATTGGTCTCCACCTTGCTAACAACATTTTGCTTCCCATTACACAACTACAACACATCTTTATTCCTCACACAATCAGACCGTGTCTTGCGACAAACCCTCCGTAAGTAACACATTTCTCCAGCCCACAAACCACTCCTATGTTTCTTCTGCAGTACTCAGGTTTAACTGCCATACATCAGCGTAGGAACAATTATACTTTCATACACAGCCATGCGGGAGTCTCTAGAGAACCCATCATTCCTGTGAAAACCTCCCAGAGCAGCTATGACTTTCAATGAAGAATTTACTCGCCTACTAATTTCACCATCCAATTTGTTCTCTCTGTCAAACATGCTTCCTAAATACACAAACTCACTCACCTGGTCAATCACAGTGCCGTTTATACTTACATTACATTCAGTGCTACGAGTTCCTCTCTCAAACACCCTTACTTTGGTTTTTCCCTTATTTATACTCAATTTGAATTTCATGCAAACTTCGTACATCAGAGACAACATACTCTGCAAATCACTTTTGCTCTCTGCCAACAGGACAGTGTCATCAGCATACAGCAATCTGCACACACGGATATCACCAAGACATAAACCACTATCATCTATTTTGGCATCATGCATGCACGCGTCCATAAATATATTAAACAGCCATGGTGACATTACACAACCTTGTCTGACTCCTGCACCAATAGAAAACCATTTTGATAAAACATCATTCACTCATACACAAGCTCTACTACCAGCATACATGACTTTTACACTATTAAGTAGATTCCCAGTAACACCATATTCATTCAATACCTTCCATAAAAGTGTCCTATTTACTCGGTCGTAAGCTTTCTCTAAATCTATGAAGGCAGCAAAAACTTTCTTACCAACAGCCAGATACTTTTCAACCATTATGCGTAATGCAAAAATCTGGTTAGTGCAGCCTTTACCAGGCATAAAACCATTCTGAATATCCCACACTTTCTCTGATGTAAGACCCCGTACTTTTTCAATAACAAATTTACCAAACACTTTCCCTGGCACACTTAGTAGGCTAATACCACGATACAAAGGAACAATAATAACATCTTTCCAATCTCGAGGGACCATTCCTAACTCCCAACACAACTGGCAAATTTCAGTTAACCAGTCAATTGCAGAGTCACCACCATATTTAAACATCTCAGCAGTTATGCCATCAACTCCCAGAGCCTTACTATTCTGAAGAGATTTTAGAGCTTTACACACTTCTTTTCTTGAGATCCTTCCTGTGCTTCCATCCCTCACTGTGACATCATCTGCATCTGTCTCAGAATCATCTTTGCTTTCCTGATCTAATAACTCACAGAAATATATACCCTATCTTTCACTTAACTCATTTTTCAATTACAAGCCAATATATTATACAGATGGTATGCCTTTTTTAATTGATTTCATGTCATAATGAAGATATTTGGCACTACTTTATGTGATTAAAATGCAATTGATATATAATCATCTCAACATGCTGTCTTTATGCTACATACAAAGATGAAAATTTCATTTGTAACCCAGAAATTATTGCAATTGAAGTAACTTTTCACTTAATTGAGGTTTTGACTTTACATTTTTGTGCCACCATGTAAGAATACCTTTAAAAAACACAATTTTAAGTCTTGCATGAGGCTGAAATTTTTCATACTTCTCTCTTTTTCATCAGTTATCACCGATCCTAATACTACAGCATTTTTACTGAGTCTTTCCCACTAGGCTGTGCATTGAGAGGTTTGGGGACACAGAAGTGGGTAAAATTGTGATCAGGTAAAATTTTAGAGATAAACTGCAAAACTTGGCAGATATGCACATCGTATCCAGGCTGTGATCACCACCAACATAGGCTTGACCAAATATTTGCCAGATATTCCTAATAAAATGGTCAAGATGTGAATATTGCTCACAATAATGCCAATAAAGATTCAACATTAAAAGAGCATACATTTCATTGAAAAGATTGAACATACAATTCAGTCTTTTAATGAATATATACATGCTTGTTTACATTCAATAGACTGAATATAAAAAAAAACAACTTTTGTTTGTGTTGTTTTTTTGTTTAAGAAATCCCATGAGCACCCATGGCCCCATGGCTATAAGGAGTTGCCCATTCCAGGGAAGGAAAAGAACCAGTACAAAGGACAAACTCAACATCCAAACCTGGACCCAGCACTACAGGAAATTAAATGCCTGTGCATGTTTCATCAGATAGATTAAATATAAAGAGAGTACATGTTCCATCAAATGAGATAAGTGTAAAAGAAGTACACATTTCTTATGGTAGAAAAGGTTAATATTCTGACTAAACAAGCACAGATTTAAGCAGCGTGTATCTGAAAAGCTCTCTTCTACAGGGTGATTCATAAAGAAGTATACAGTTTCAATGCACTATAAAACAAGAACAATGTAAGATATCTTATGTTACCTGTAACAGAATTGTAGGGGACTGTTTTAAGTTTTTTAGAGACAGTCACAGATGTTCTATGTGTGCACCCTTAGTCACACGACACACATCGAGCCGGTAATCCATTTCAGCCCAAACGCGAGGTAAGATATCTGAATCAAGTGCAGTGATAGTGGCTGTGATACACTGTTTCAGCTCCGATAGATCAACAGGAAGGGGAGGCGCGAATACCTTGTCCATTACGTACCGCCAAAGGAAAAAGTCACAAGGTGTTAAGTCAGGACTTCTGGGTGGCCATTGGGTCAGTGGCATGTTGTAGTCCGTGGCTCGTCCAATCCATCGGTGAGGAAGATGTTCATCGTGATAATCTCACACGTCACCTAACCAGTGCAGTGGTCCACCATCCAATTGAAGAATAAAGTTGTCACTGTAGTCCTGCAACTGTGGCATCAACCAAAGACTTAACATATCCAGAAAAGAGCCTCCCGTGACAGTTTTCTCGTGCAAAAAGAAGGGGCCGTACACTTTCGTTTTGGACACTGACCCAATGGCCACCCAGAAGTCCTGACTTAACACCTTGTTCCTTTTTTCTGTGGAGGTACATAAAGGACAAGGTATTCGCCCCTCCCCTTCTTGTTGATCTAGCGGAGCTGAAACAGCATATCACAGCCACTATCACTGCACTCGATTCAGATATCTTACCTTGCGTTTGAGTGGAAATGGATTACCGGCTCGATGTGTGTCGTGTGATTAAGGGTGCACACATAGAACATCTGTGACTGTCTCTAAAAAAACTTGATGCATTCCCCTACAATTATGTTACAGGTAACATAAAATACCTTTCATTGTTCTTGTTTTATAGCGTGTTGAAACTGTATACTTCTTCATGAATCACCCTGTATCTTATCTACTGCTGAAAAAAAAATGTGCTTTCAAAAAAACAAACTAAGAAAATAATTTTGATTCCCATCCTTCACTAGTCTGAGATTCTTTGAAAATATGTTGCTCTGAATTTTTGAAAAAGATTCACTTTCTAAACTTCAACATGAAAACAGCATTTCAGCTAATATGCCAACAGTACACTCACAGATTTTAAATGGGTATTATTTGATAACTGTAGGTAATATTACACATGATAACCTTCCTCTCAATGAGATCATAGAAAAACAATGGTAAAAATTCAAAACATAGATGCTTTGGCATTTAGAAACCAATCTATCAAAGACTGTTAGGTTTAGTGATAAATAACTATTGTTCTATAATAAATGGAAACAAATAAATGAACATATATATATATAAATAAATGCCACATACTGTCTTGCACTGGTAGTTGCAGTTTTTCATATACTGATCAATTGCCTTTATGGACGTCCAAGGAATACTCTGCAAACCAGGCATGAACTTCTTGTTAAATGTGAAGATTTTTTTAAAGAAAATAGACTGTTCATCTGGTCCAAGAGTTGACAATACCCTAAGTTGAGATTTTTTTTTTTTTGTATTATTCAACATGCAGTGATATTTCACAGATTAAGTGGTACCAGTTTAAATGAAGCAAACATCAGTATAAAACAAAAAATGATCAATACTAAATTCAATATACAAAGAATCTTCAGAGAGAAAGTAACATTTCATACAGAGAATAAATCAGTCAAATTGGAATTTCAGATAATCACAATCTCTTGCTGCTATGAAATCCTAATTAACACTTAAATACACTATGAGACTGTAAAATGCTACGAACATCAAGAAAGCTTTAGACACAGTGGACGATACAGAAACAGGTAACTGTAATCAAGATTGTATTTAAAACACATTTCCTTAATTTGCTTTCTCGGAAGTCATTCATAAAAACATTCCCAAAATTTTGGCAAGTGTTAAGGTATTTCATATACAATTCAAATTAAATTTGCTGGGTTTATATTCCATAAATCATGATTTAAATCCATCAGTGCATCATGAGAAATGAAGTTATCAAGAAACATGGGTAGTTTCTTATATGCATGCCTCATACATACATATCACTAAGCTGTTCTCTGAGATTCAGAGGTTAGCTCCAAAAAGAAATACAAACTTCCAGATATTTTTACCTATTGTTGTCGTACCAAACTTCTCCATTTACATCAATCTCGACACACAACTCGTGCTTCACTGATATCCATTACGCGCCGCTCACAAGATCTTTTATACTTCATACTCATAATCCTTTTCTCATGCGGACACTCCTGAATCTGATCCACCCATGTCTTCCTTGGCCTTCCTCTGCCTTTCCTTCCTGCCACTTGGGCTGAAAAGATTTTCTTAGTAAACATTTCATCACTCATTCTTTCAACATGGCCAAACCACCGAAGCATATTGGTCTCCACCTTGCTAACAACATTTTGCTTCACATCACACAACTGCAATACATCTTCATTTCTCACACAATCAGATCGTGTCTTGCCACAAACCCCACGTAAGTAATGCATTTCTCCAGCACACAAACGACTCCTATGTTTCTTCTGCAGTACCCAGGTTTCACTGCCATACATCAGAGTAGGAACAATTACAGTTTCATACACAGCCATGCGGGAGTCTCTAGAAAACCCATCATTCCTGTGAAAACCTCCCCAGAACAGCTATGACTTTCAAAGAAGAATTCACTCGCCTACTGATTTCACCATCCAACTTGTTCTCTCTGTCAAACATACTTCCTAAATACACAAACTCACTCACCTGGTCAATCACAGTGCCATTTATACTTACATTACATTCAGTGCTACCAGTTCCTCTCTCAAACACCATAACTTTGGTTTTTCCCTTATTTCTACTAAGTTTGAATTTCATGCAAACTTCATGCATCCGAGTCAACATACTCTGCAACTCACTTTTGCTCTCTGCCAACAGGACAGTGTCATCAGCATACAGCAATCTGCACACACGGATATCACCAAGACATAAACCACTATCATCTATTTTGGCATCACGCATGCATGCGTCCATAAATATATTAAACAGCCATGGTGACATTACACAACCTTGTCTAACTCCTGCACCAATGGAAAACCATTTTGATAAAACACCATTCACTCGTACACAAGCTCTACTACCAGCATACATGGCTTTTACACTATTAAGTAGATTCCCAGTAACACCATATTCATTCAATACCTTCCGCAAAAGTGTCCTATTCACTCGGTCGTAAGCTTTCTCTAAATCTTATGAAGGCAGTAAAAACTTTCTTCCCCACAGCCAGATACTTTTCAATCATCGTGCGTAATGCAAAAATCTGGTTAGTACAGCCTTTACCAGGCATAAAACCACTCTGAACATCCCACACTTTCAATGATGTAAGACCCCGTACTTTTTCAATAACAACCTTACCAAACACTTTCCCTGGCACACTCAGTAGGCTAATACCACGATAGTTTTTGCATTCAGTCTGATCACCTTTTCCCTTACACAAGGGAACAATAATAGCATCCTTCCAATCCCAAGGGACCATTCCTAACTCCCAGCACAACTGGCAAATTTCAGTTAACCAGTCAATTATAGAGTCACCACCATATTTCAACATCTCTGCAGTTATACCATCAACTCCTGGAGCCTTACCTTTCTGAAGAGATTTTACAGCTTTACACACTTCTTCTCTTGAGATCCCTCCTGTGCTTTCATCCCTCATTGTGACATCATCTGCACCTGTCTCAGAATCATCTTTGCTTTCCTGATCTAATAACTCACAGAAGTATTCACCCCATCTGTCACTTAACTCATTGGGCTCCCATATCATTTCCCAAATCTCATTCTTCACACAACTTACAACTTTGTTTCCCCTATTTTTCCTGAGTCTCGTGTACTTCCAGAAGGACTTTCTATCTTTCCAAAAAGCCAGTTCATGCCTTTCCACTTTCTCCTTCCTATCTTTTGCCTTACTGTGGCGAACCAGCTTAGCAGCTTCACGCTTCTTACAGCGATATTCATCCACAGAGACTCTACTTTGCAACATCCCCAAATAGGCTTCCTTCTTTCTCTTTACTGCCTCTTCAATCTCACTATTCCACCAAGCATCACCTCTATTGTTACCCACTATTGTGGTGCAGCAGACCTCTTCAGCAGCAGTGACAACACAGTTCTTAAAACATTCCCACTTCTTTTCTACATCCCTCTCACCAGACTTCAGATCCTTCAGTCGTTCTCTGAGTAAGTCAGAATACCACTGATGATCTTCAAGGAGCCTATCAACCTTTATTCTTTCTATCCTGGGTCACTTCCTATTCCTTTTCCTCCAACCAACATTAAGTTTCACTCGTGACACTACCAAGTAATGATCAGAACCAACATCTGCACCTCTCATCACACGGGTGTCAACAACTAAGTGTTTCAAATGCTGATTGTACACAACAAAATCTATCACACTCTGTTGACCAAGAGTACGATTTTCCCAAGTATATGTGTGGATATACTTGTGGTTGAAAAATGTATTAGATACACACAAACCATTCTCAATGCAGAGTTCAATTAATCTTTCACCATTATCATTCACACAAGGATCATTAAACTTACCCAGAACATTGTCAGAAATTGCATTCTGCCCACCTACTCTAGCATTGAAATCCCCTGCTATTATAACTTTTTCTTTAGCACCAAACTGGCTCAAAACAGCTTTTAGCTCATTCCAGAAATCTTCTTTCTTATCAGAAGGTTCCGAGTCACAAGGAGCATACACTACAACAATTACAATTCTCTGAAGTTTCACTTTCAAACGAATCCAGAGAATTCTCTCACTTATGCAACTATAGTGAATCAAGTTGTTCTTCATCTTTTCACTTAAAATCACACCTACACCAGCCTGTCCTCTCATATTATCCAATACTCCAGACCACACACTCACTGTGCCATTCACTTCTTCTACCCTAATTTCCTTCTTTTTGGTTTCACTTACACACAGCACATCCAGTCTATACTTATTCATCTCCTCAATCACCTCACTCATCTTGCCATTTATACCTCTAGTATTCCATACACCAATCTTACATTCACTCAGCCGAGATCTCTTTCTCATACGCCGTTTAGAAAGTCCAGGTCGATTCCGTGGTGGACCGTCCTTCTCAAGTGTGGTAGGTCCACCATATCCCACACTTGAGTCATTCTTAATATTTCTTTTTGTCTTTTTAATCAGGTAAGTACATCAGTGTGGGGGATTAGCCCACAGCTGAGGGTTCCAGTTGGTCATTCAACCTAAGGATTCTGGAACAAAACCCAGTGAGTTGGATCTATAGCATTGTAAATATTCTAATCCAAGTTCCTGCAGCACATTTTTTTCATTGTTTTTTTTTTTAATTTCAAACTGCAGAAAAAATTTATTTAATACTGACTTTAAACAATTATTTCCTTTCTGGAAGTTATCTCAGTGAGGAAAGTAGCTTTCACTCTTATATGCTGCTGTCTCTCTATGCATGCATACATGTGTGTGTTTGTTATGCATGTTAAAATAGTTTGCTGGTATTTTTGCCTAAAAAGAAGCTAAAATATAGAGCCTTACCCAGGATATTTTTTTGTAATTTAGTTTCAATTTCAACCAGATACTCTGAAGTGAATTAATTCCCACTGATTATCAAATTTCAATGCTTTCCAAAGGTGGTGAAAAATACACATCTGTTGATTGTGGAAAAAAATTTAGGTGACCCTGATTTTATGCTGTTAAGTTAGAGATGAAGGTCATGCAATCAATAAAACTTAAGAATTACACAATCCCAAAACTGATAAAATAATGTTTCATACAGACACAAATCCTCAGAGCATGCTAAGCTTGCTGTGTAAGCTTTGTGCTTTTGGAGATGCATTTTTGTTTTTATTTAAAAGTAATAATAGCATAATAATAACAACAGAAATACAAAACCATGCATTTACATACATACATATCCCTAAGCTGTTCTCTGAGATTCAATGGTTACCTTTACAAAGAAATACAAACTACCAAATAAATTTTTAACTGATTATTTACTTACTCTTGGCGTTTCAAACTTCTCCATTTACAGCGATCTTGACATGCAACTTGGGCTTCACTGATATCCATTACACCATGTACACATGACATTCTATACTTTATACTCATAATCTTTTTCTTATGCAGACACTCCTGAATCTGATCCTTTCATGACTTCCTTGACCTTCCTCTAGGCCTGCCACTTGGGCAAAAAAATTATTTTTAGCAACCATCTCGTTACTCATTCTTTTAACATGGCCAAACCACCGAAACATATTAGTCTGCACCTTGCTAACAACATTTTGCTTCCAATTACACAACTAAAACACATCTTCATTCCTTACACAATCAGAATGTCTTGCCATACCCCCCCCCTCCACCCACCATAAGTAGTGCATTTCCAGTGATGGAAATTGCAAAAACATTTTTGGAGCAGCAAAATGCATTTTTAGAGCAGGTGAAATACATTTTTGGAGCAGGTAAAATATATTTTTAGAGCAGGTAAAATACATTTTTGGAGCAGGTGAAACACATTTTTGGAGCAACAAAATGCCTTTTTGGAGCAGATAAAATACATTTTTGGTGTAAGAAAACATTTTTTAGAGCAGGTAAAATATTAGTAGATAGAGCAAACTCTTAAGCAAAAAATGTTTTGGAAATAGATGCACCCTACTCAAATTTAAAACATCTTGCATTGAAATACACACACACATATGCAAACATTTTAGTTTGCAAATAGATCAAAAAATTTTTGTAACCATAGCAGGATTCTATTATTAATAATTTATTTTACAAAAAATGCTTCATTTTTTGCTGCTTCTCTCAATATTTAATTGCTCACTTCAATTCTTTTCTAATTTTTTAAGATAGCAATGTTTTGTTTTGCTTCTTTTAATAGTATCTGTCCACTTTCTATTTCACTCATGTCTTTTTCTTTATGCCACATTCAATGTTCATCTCAGCATTGTTTAACATTTTATGAGGGAATCCAACTGCTGCAAACATTCAGCATTTTCCCATTTCAAATGACCTTGTGAACATTCAATTTCTTCTCTTTTTTGCTTGTTTTGCTGCATTTTTTCAGCACTAATCTGCTCTTGATATTTTTTTCAGGATTCTTTATAAGCTATCAGAAGTTTTTTGGTTACATTAATTTTACTCACATCTCCATTTAATCTTTTGGCATGATCTTTGCGCTTCTTGCTCTCCGCATGACGCCTACTATCATTGCGGCCGCCTTGCGACAGGCTAAAATCGCAGGCTTATAAAACGTGATTCAGCAAAACTTCAGATGCTTCATAAAAAGGCCATTCTTTACTATACAGACCGCGATATACTCAACGATAAGTTTTATCTGACTTTGTTCTTTTTGTTGTCATAGCTGTTTAACTGCTACGTTTCATTTCGTTTTAATCTAAATTAACCTTTTCCACTCAAATAACTTTTCACCCAGACTCACCTTTTTTTTTCTTTTCTGCAGTAGAGGCCACAACTTAGCAGTGAAAGCTCAGCTTTAGCTCGCCAGCCCTGACATACGAGCTATAGAGGCTGTATTGTTTGATTTTTCACCAATCAATCAATCAATGACTTGTAAACAAATATTAATCCTAAATTTTCTGGGTACAGAGGCCCCACATGGTTTGTAGATGTTTTTCTAACACTATAAATTATGAACATAACAGGTGTTAATCAATTTTTGGACCAATTTCAAATTTGGGAGATGAGTAGATGAAATTGGTAATACAATAAGAATAGTATATGGTTAGACACAAAAAAAAAAAAGGAAATTTCTTTAACAAAGTTTATTTATTGTGTGTGTTGTTTGTGATTGTAGAATTTACAACCTGAAAGTGTTAAAAGGTGTTATTGTCACATGTGTAAGAAATATGTATCACCAAAAATTAAAGTGGCCTTGTACTCGTTAAGGCAGTGATTGAAGGACATAGCAATTATGCCACAATAAGAACCTAGTTCGTTTCCACCCTCAGGCTAGGCTGAGGTGGATACAAGTTCTGAAGAAAACTGTTTAGAAAAACCCTCTTTTACTCAACAAATTTACTGCCACTCAAATTTTTCATTTTTGAAGAACCCCATTGGGTTCACCTTTATTCACAAATGGAAATAGCAAAATATAAATATCAGCCCTTTACTGGTAAATGATATAAGGTTTTATATTTTTTGACTGCCTCGAATACAACTTATTGCACCAATTATGTACAACATATATTTTGTTTCAAACATTAATATTTTTGTTTTTGTTTTCTCAAAAGCACTATGGCTATCAGTGGGTGGTATGTAAACATCACACAAATGCACAAGCTGCCAAAATCATATCAACAAAACTTCTTAGGCTACACGGAAATCACAATCTAGCAGAACAATTTGTTTCCTTCACAAAAAAAAAAAATAATAATCAGGATATCAAGAACACTTATTTCGCTACTTCAACATCTTTGGCAAAATTAGAATATAAGGCCAAGCCAGTAAAAAAAATTTCTAGGTACCCATTTGGCTGAACTAACCATTTCAAAAGGTACTGAGGTTCAAAGCACCTAACTATTCACCATATCAACATGTCATGAACAAGACACTATTTACATGTATACTATGAACTAGCCACACTGTGCACACAAAAAACCCGACGCAAACTAAGCAATGATTTTTATCTTTCTAGACCGTTTAGATAAATTAAAACAAAAACAGAATGCAAATAGTAACAACAGGAACATCTCTTTCAAACCAGTCCTTCCTCCTTTAAAATTTACAAGTTACTTTAGCGACAACTGCGAATACCCAAAATTTATATCAAAACTGTGGCATAACTTTATACTGTCAAATGTTACTGCAAATTACTCAGGCATTAAGCATTAGGACTCACTAAGTAAAATTAAAAACTGCTAAGAACTCAAAGAAAAATTTACTCGCTTCAAATACAACTAGTTACTTTAAAATTACTTCAATTTGAAAACACTGTCACCACTTTACTTAAGAACACTTACTAAACAACTCAAGTAATTAATTACCCCTATTAAATTCATATCACAATACTCTAAGAACAGTACACTTGCAATAAATTAAACTTCATGAAACCTTATATTGACATTACTAAATAGAAATATTCAAAAGCATCTCCTAAACCACTACTTGAAGCTAAAACAGTTCCCACTAGCAATTACCATAATTATCACTCAATCACTTAGGCTTACAAACGTCATTTAAGTACTTTCCAAAATGCAAAATGACTCAGACGGCTTATCTCATATAATCAGACCATGACACATAAGAATTTCACTACAAAAAAAACTAGCGGCTCCTAAGAGAAAGGCTAAAGGAATCAGGAAAATAAAACCTATCGCAGGCTTCTCTCGCCTATGCATGACTGGGTGTATTTGTTTTCTTGTTTGACATATCGCCATGTACATTCATTATTCCCAGAAATCCTATTACCACTTGAAGAGTCACTTATTCCCATAAATACCACTACTACACGAAGAATCACTTATTTCCAGAAATCATACTACTACTTGAAGAATCACTTATTTCCAGAAATCATACTACTACTTGAAGAATCACTTATTTCCAGAAATACCACTCACTTATAATAACTCAGTACACATACAGGTCAATATTTATGTCAACAATCAAATAAGTCAGATCTGATGCATGCCTACTCACTAGCCCATTTAATTTTGAGTAAATTAACATTCCCACATGATTGACGTTGGACCTTAGCCTACTGAGAGAAACTCCTGCATAGCTCATGAAGCACGCTTATAATGTATATTTGCCTAAGGATATTACCTCAAAGAAAAATTGCAATGCATTATTATTTAGCTACTAGCCGATCATAAAGTACAAAAAAACTACACAAAATTAAAGCACTGTATTAACTTACTAATTCATTTAGAACTTGAGGAAGAAAAAAAACATAGTTTGAAAGAGTGTTCAGCTCAATAAACTCTCAACTAGAATTACCCTGTCGCTAATTCATTTGTTACTCTATTCGTCAACATTTAAAACCCTCATGAAATTTGTTTACCAAAAGTTAGACATCCTTTTTCATTCAAAACCAAGTATTTAAGTAGATTCATAATTTTCAACTCAATTTTAGATCACTAGTTTCCCTTCCACCACTTTGCACAGATAACAGATTAATTTGTTTTTGAAGAGCATTATTAATTAAAAGCAAAACGCAAACTTTCCAGTTCAAGAATTCTTTTCTTGTAGGTGACCCATTTGGCGGAAGAAAATTTCAAGATGGCTTACCTTGACATCACGGCGAGAAACAACTTAGTAAAAAAATTAAGTTCATTCTTATGGCTGTAAGGCATGACAGTCTGTTTCTAGCAGTCATTCAATGTCTCTAATGGTCACATGGAGAGTTCCAAAATTTCCTGGCTCCCGAAGTGGAACACGTCATCTTGGTGGCTACGGAATGAATTTCTTTCGCTATGTATCTGGACAGCGGCAACCTCTGGTCCTCAGCTTGGGAAGTCTTGGCTTTAAAAAACAGAATTTCTCTTTGTTATCGGCCAGGAATTTTGCAGATAGAGAGCAAGATGCACTCTTCTCAGCCATCTCTACTCAGTTGGTGGAACTAATTCAGTTCACTCGGCTTCCGGACAACAGAGATTTTGGTAATGTGGCCATCTTTGTCAGCCTGCAAAACGTCCGTGGGTTTACACAGGGGATCAGCAGGCCCACTTTTTCTTTACTTAGCTACGTTTCCTTATTTCAAAGGGGCTTGGCCAACCCAGTTGACGGGGACACCTAGGCACCTCTCGCCAACGAGGCCGGCTTCTCTTTTGTGCAAGAACGCTGAGTTATCGGTACAAAGGTAGAGCGAAAAAAAATGCGACTGGATAGCAACAAGTTTCACAAGAGAGTGTGCGACTGCCTTAGTGACCCGACTTCAACGCTTCGCGGGGGTCACGTATGCATCTCATGGCCCACGGGCTCTAAGGCTTATGATTGGACGAAGAGTAACAGGGGATCATGCAACCTGCACGTGACTCTTCCTCCACTCCAACCAAACTTTTCTTGGAATCCACAAGGTCAGTAAAATACGTTGCAGTGACCTTTCTTCTCAAAAAGAAACATCCGCTGGTTAATTTTCTCTAAATTCAGAGTTCTTGGGAACCAGAGCTTTCCCAACGGAAACATTTTCCACAGTGAAGGAAGTAAACAAAAATAAAATGGCGAGTTACTTTACAAAAGAATCTTCAGCCTGGCTTGTCTTATAAACTTTACAAATTTTTGGATATATATATATATAGGGAGATAGATGAAAATATCATCTTACAAAACCAGCATTTCAAGTAGAAATAGATCGGAACAGAGAAAAAAATTATAAAATCATTTGCTCCTTTTTATTTATTTTTTTTTTTTGAAGTTGCTTTACTGCTGAATAAGTTTATTGCACGTTTCACTTCTAGCTTTAATTTCACGCCCTCATATTTACAAATGAAAATCTCCTATCCTTATCTCATACGCTGAGCTCACTTTGCGTGGTGTACAAAAAGGAAAGGAAAAATATACAAAGATATGCATCAAACACTACCACGAAGCAAGACTAATAACAAATGCAAAGACAAAAAATGATTTTTTTTTTATCAGAACCGCAACACTGAAACCTTTATCGGAACAATTTTTTTCCCAAATGAAACAAATGAACAAACATTACTCCTCACTAGGATTGACAACATTTAAAACAATCTCCTCTAAAGCTTTAATCTCGGCACATCCAAAATAACGTTCTTATCCCAGAACAATAAACAAAGAGCATACACGTACGTCATTCCCACACTTCACTCAACATACAAACACATGGCAAAGACATTCTAGCACTCAAAGATTAAGTAAGGAAGGAATAGGAGAAAAAAAAAAAGGTTTGAAGATTGAATGGAAATTAAAGAATTTCATAACTTTTTTCTTGACTTTCCAGGTAAAATGAACTGAAAACTACAGAAGATATAGAAAATTGGTTCAAGTTCCTTACTAAAATTTTCGGGGTCGATGGTAAAAAACCAAAAGAATGCATCATTCTTTCCTTTTTTTTCATCTTGTCCCGAAAGGAATCAAGATGCGTGATGGGAGCCCATTTTCCTTTCTGAAAATGAGATGGCCAGTATCCTTTTCAGAAGCCGGAAAATGGCGACACATCAAGGCATTATCAGCGTGACGGCTGACACCCGACCTATTCGGCAAAAAAGAATTGTCATGCAATCTATAGAGGCGCCATCGGCATGGAGGATGCCACCCGACACGTGCAATATTCAGCAAAAAAGAAATTTCTCACAAGCCCTAACCTACGAGATATAGAGGTGTAATGAGCACAGAGGATGACACCTGACACGCAAGCTATTCGGCTAAAAATAAATGTCTCGCGAGCGTCAACATGCGAGATATAGACGCATCATTGGCATGGAGGGTGACAAGCGACACACGAGATATTCGGCAAAAAAGAAATGTCTCGCAAGACCCGACATACGAGCTATAGGGGCGTCATATAGACGTCGCAGATGACACCCGACACGCGAGCTATTCGGTGAAAACGAAATTCCTCGCGAGCGCCGACATGCGAGCCATAGAGGCGTTATCGGCATGACGGGTGATACCCGACACGCAGATGACATTTCTTTTTCTTTATCCGGTGAAAAGAAACGTCTCGCAAGCCTCTACATGCGAGCCATAGGGGCGTCATCGGCGTGACGAGTAACACCCGACTTATTCGACAAAAAGAAATGTATCGCGAGCACAGACATGCGAGCTATAGAGGCATCATCGGCATGGAGCGTGCTACCCGACACGTGCAATATTTGGCAAAAAAAGTCTCGCAAGCCCCGACCCACGAACTATAGAGGCGTAATGAACGCGGCGGATGACACCCGACATGCAAGCTATTCGGCGAAAAAGAAATGTCTCGCGAGCGGCAACATGTGAGATATAGAGGCATCATTGGCATGGAGGGTGACACCCGAGATATTCGACGAAAATGAAATATCTCGCCAGCCGCAACACATGAGCTATAGAGGCGTCATAGGCGTCGCAGATAACACCAGACATGCGAGCTATTCGGTGAAAACGAAATTCCTCGCGAGCGCCGACATGGGAGCCATAGAGGCATCATCGGCATGGCGGGTGACACCCGACACGCAGATGACGTTTCTTTCTTTATCCTGTGAAAAAAAGTCTCGCGAACCCCGACATGCGAGCTATAGGGGAGTCATCGGCGTGGCGAGTGACACCCGACTTATTCGACAAAAAGAAATGTCTCGCGGCCACTGACATGCGAGCTATAGAGGCGTCATCAGAGTGGCGGGTGAGCTATTCGGTGATTTCGTAATGTCGGGTGTCACCCGACAGTCGAGTGGAAAGGGTTAAAACGCTTGCACCGAAATTTTCACAAGCACAAAGCCACATGCAATCAAAGTAAAGAGTTGGCAAAAGGCGCTGAGCTGAGTTCCCTCTCGGGGAATCACGTGACAAACTCTGCCTCCGTTGGCGGGGTAGTCAGAACATCGAAGGCGCATAAAGGACTATCTGTAAAGTGCGTTTTTCGACCAATGGACGGTAAAAAATTTGAAATTATGTGCAGGGAGAGAGAGGGCTTTTCCGTAGTTTTTTTGGGGGACTTCTGTAAAACCGTAAGATCGAGTGAAAATCCGTAAAAGTTGGCATCTCTGAATACCTATGAATCCTTTAGAAACAGAACTATTGTATCTTGCCATGGGTGAGCCATTTTAAGTCATCCTCCGCATCAACGAAATAGCTAATGACTGACCTTATGCTGTATTTACGTAATCGCGCACCTCGCCCGGAATGAAATAAATGCGCTATGCGAAAGAGCAGGGAACGATGTATAAACAATCTCAATTGCACATCACTCCGAAAGACCACCAAACTATCAGTAAACAATCTTCATCAGGATTTCATAACATTCAGCATCGTTTCTCCTACATACCACGTGATTACAACAAAACTCCTCCGCTATAAGCAAAAACAATTTAATTTCCTAAATCGAGAAAATCGTTGCTTTCTTCACTTTTGCCAAAAAAACAACGAATTAGATGGTAGGTGAAAAACATTCCGAAGTTTTGGGAATGGCGGTACGGTACGCGTTGATTAAGCGTCATTTGCACCAAATTACGCGTAGACCATAAAAAAGCGCCATTCAATTCAACGTTTAAAACGGCACTTTTTGCCGTGAAAACATTTTTTCTGCTCAGCAATTTTTGCTGTGGATTGCTGTTTCAGCGCAGTTGGGCGCAAATATTATTTTTTTTCGTAATTTGTAGCAGTTCGGCACAAGATAATGAAATTGGCGCAGTTCGGCGCAATTGGCGCAAACTTTCCATCACTGCATCTCTCCAGCACACAAATGATTCCTATGTTTCTTCGGTAATACCCAGATTTCACTGCCATACATCAGAGTAGGAACAATTACACTTTCATACACAGTCATGCTTGACTCTCTTCAGAACCCATCATTCCTGTGAAAACCTCCCAAAGCAGCTATGACTTTCAATGAAGAATTGACTTGCCTACTAATTTCACCATTAGTAGGATCCAATTTGTTCTCTATCCAATTGTTCTCTCTGTCTAACATGCTTCCTAAATACACAAACTCATTCACCCGTTCAATCACTGTGCCATTTAGGTTTATATTACATTCGGCATTAACAGTTCCTCGCTCAAAAACCATAACTTTGGTTTTTCCCTTATTTATACTCAGTTTGAATATCATGCAAACTTCATACATCCAGGACAACATACTCTGCAACTCACTTTTGCTCACTGCTAACAGGACTGTGTCAACAGCATATAGCAATCTGCATACATGGATACTACCAAGACATAAACCAGTATTGTCCATCTTGACATCACACATGCACACATCCATAAATAGGCCTATATTAAACATCCATGGTGACATTACACAGGGTGGTCATTCACTTTAGCTTCAAAAATTCCCTGCTGAGTTTTCCAGGTGAATTTTTGTATTTTTCCAGAACAAAAAGCATGTGATTAAATGTGAATGGAGCTAGCACCCCCCCCCCCCCCCCCACACACACACACACACATAGATTGATCAATAGGTAGATAGACATAGCTGTTCAGTGACTTATTTCACACATGAATAATGAAATGCACCTTCTATCTTCTCAATTCCACAACTTTTTAATTGGTTTTATGTCCCTCCACAACTACGCTGTTTCACTTTTTGATATTATTTTCAAAGGCATGCGAGATTTAATAAAAAAGTTTAGCAAATCTTTCCCCCAATAAAAACAAATGATAAAATTCCTTTTATAAAAAAAACAGTGAGCATAATATCTCATATTACTGAGGAAATTGTGCTGAATGAAAACTGTTATTTATATCTGAATCCCTATTTCACACACATCTCAATTATCTGAGCACACTGTCAAAAGAAATAGCACGCAATGTTTATTTGAGCTCATAACACTTATGATATGAAAGAATTATTCAGTTATGAATAAATAATCTAGGTACTTTTTAAAATAAAGGTAAACTTGGTTTTGTTTTTTGTTTTTTGTTTTTTTTTTGTTTGTTTTTTGTGAAGTAAAAGCCAAGTATTATGTGCATTATATTTATTTATTAACAGTATATTCATTACCAAATCTCTTACTACTATGCTACTTAAAACTATTCACTTCATAGCAAACCCCAAAAGCGGAGAAATTTTCAAACAAACTTGCATAATTACCATTTCCAGTGGATCCCACAAACTGCTATTTCAACTTTGATAATTCTGTAATTTCAGCATCAATTTTCCTTGTCTCCAGGCTATTTAACAGAATGAGTTTACTTTTTTTTATTTTGCAAGACTTTAATTTGATCAGAAATCTTCCTTTTTTTAATTTCCTGTTTCAGTTGGTCAGTTTTCTGTTTTCTTTTTTCTTCTAATGCCTATTGATATCGGGAATGAGATGTTTTTGCATAACGAAGCAACTCATTTTCAAAGGATACTGCTAGTGTCCCCCCATGTGCCTTTACCGAATCATACACAGTTCGCAACCCGATAGGGAAATCTTCATGAAGGTTTTCTACCAGCATGTCCTTATTTATAGAAAATCCACTCTCCACTGGTGCATTGCTCTCTCTCTCTCATATTACTAAGCTGTTCTCTGAGATTCAGAGGTTAGCTCCAAAAAGAAATACAAACTTCCAGATATTTTTACTTATTGTTGTCATATCAAACCTCCATTTAGAGCGATCTTGACAGACAACTCGTGCTTCACTGATATCCATTACACGCCGTACACAAGATCTTTGATACTTCATACTCATAATCTTTTTCTCATGCAGACACTCCTAAATCTGATCCACCCATGTCTTCCTTGGCCTTCCTCTGCCTTTCCTTCCTGCCACTTGGGCTGAAAAGATTTTCTTAGTAAGCATTTCATCACTCATTCTTTCAACTTGGCCAAACCACCAAAGCATATTGGTCTGCACCTTGCTAACAACATTTTGTTTAACATCACACAACTGCAATACATCTTCATTCCTCACACAATCAGATCATGTCTTGCCACAAACAACACGTAAGTAACACATTTCTCCAGCACATAGACTCCTCCTATTATTTCTTCTGCAGTACCCAGGTTTCACTGCCATACACAGCCATGCAGGACTCTCTAGAGAACCCATCATTCCTGTGAAAACCTCCCAGAGCAGCTATGACTTTCAAAGAAGAATTCACTCGCCTACTGATTTCACCATCCAACTTGTTCTCTCTGTCAAACATGCTTCCTAAATACACAAACTCACTCACCTGGTCAATCACAGTGCCATTTATACTTACATTACATTCAGTGCTACCAGTTCCTCTCTCAAACACCATAATTTTGGTTTTTCCCTTATTTATACTTAGTTTGAATTTCATGCAAACTTCGTGCATCCGAGTCAACATACTCTGCAACTCACTATTGCTCTCTGCCAACAGGACAGTGTCATCAGCATCACCAAGACAAACCACTATCATCTATTTTGGCATCATGCATGCATGCGTCCATAAATATATTTAACAGCCATGGTGACATTACACAACCTTGTCTAACTCCTGCACCAATGGAAAAGCATTTTGATAAAACACCATTCACTCGTACACAAGCTCTACTACCAGCAAACATGGCTTTTACACTATTAAGTAGATTCCCAGTAACACCATATTCATTCAATACCTTCCACAAAAGTGTCCTATTGACTCGGTCATAAGCTTTCTCTAAATCTTATGAAGGCAGTAAAAACTTTCTTCCCAACAGCCAGATACTTTTCAATCACCATGCGTAATGCAAAAATCTGGTTAGTGCAGCCTTTACCAGGCATAAAACCACTCTGAATATCCCACACTTTCTCTGATGTAAACCCCATACTTTTTCAATGACAACCTTACCAAACACTTTCCCTGGCACACTCAGTAGGCTAATACCACGATAGTTCTTGCATTCAGTCTGATCACCTTTTCCCTTATACAAGGGAACAATAATAGCCTCCTTCCAATCCTGAGGGACCATTCCTAACTCCCAGCACAACTGGCAAATTTCAGTTAACCAGTCAATTATAGAGTCACCACCATATTTCAACATCTCTGCAGTTATGCCATCAACTCCTGGTGCCTTACCATTCTGAAGAGATTTTAGAGCTTTACACACTTCTTCTCTTGAGATCCCTCCTGTGCCTTCATCCCTCATTGTGACATCAACTGCGTCTGTCTCAGAATCATTTTTGTTTTCCTGATCTAATAACTCACAGAAGTATTCACCCCATCTGTCACTTAACTCATTGGGCTCCCATATCATTTCATCAATCTTATTCTTCACACAACTTACAACTTTGTTTCCCCTATTTTTCCTGAGTCTCGTGTACTTCCAGAAGGACTTTCTATATTTCCAAAAAGCCAGTTCATGCCTTTCCACTTTCTCCTTCCTATCTTTTGCCTTACTGTGGCGAATCAGCTTGGCAGCGTCACGCTTCTTACAGCGATATTCATCCACAGATATTCTACCTTGCAACATCCCCAAATAGGCTTCCTTCTTTTTCTTTACTGCCTCTTCAATCTCACTATTCCACCAAGCATCACCTCTATTGTTACCCACTATTGTGGTGCCACAGACCTCTTTAGCAGCAGTGACAACACAGTTCTTAAAACACTCCCACTTCTTTTCTACATCCCTCTCACCAGACTTCAGATCCTTCAGTCATTCTCTGAGTAAGTCAGAATACCACTGATGATCTTCAAGGAGCCAATCAACCTTTATTCTTTCTATCCTGGGTCTCTTCCTATTCCTTTTCCTCCAACCAACATTAAGTTTCACTCGTGACACTACCAAGTAATGATCAGAACCAACATCCGCACCTCTCATCACACGGGTGCCAACAACTAAGTGTTTCAAACGCTGATCGTAGACAACAAAATCTATCACACTCTGTTGACCAAGAGTACGATTTTCCCAAGTATATGTGTGGATATACTTGTGGTTGAAAAATGTATTAGATACACACAAACCATTCTCAATGCAGAGTTCAATTAATCTTTCACCATTATCATTCACACAAGGATCATTAAACTTACCCAGAACATTGTCAGAAATTGCATTCTGCACACCTACTCTAGCATTGAAATCCTCTGCTATTATAACTTTTTCTTTAGCACCAAACTGGCTCAAAACAGCTTTTAGCTCATTTCAGAAATCTTCTTTCTTATCAGAAGGTTCCGAGTCACAAGGAGCATACACTACAACAATTACAATTCTCTGAAGTTTCACTTTCAAACGAATCCAGAGAATTCTCTCACTTATGCAACTATAGTGAATCAAGTTGTTCTTCATCTTTTCACTTAAAATCACACCTACACCAGCCTGTCCTCTCATATTATCCAATACTCCAGACCACACACTCACCGTGCCATTCACTTCTTCTACCCCAATTTCCTTCTTTTGGTTTCTCTTACACACAGCATATCCAGTCTATACTTATTCATCTCCTCAATCACCTCACTCATCTTGCCATTTATACCTCTAGTATTCCATACACCAATCTTACATTCACTCAGCCGAGATCTCTTTCTCATACGCCGTTTAGAAAGTCCAGGTCGATTCCGTGGTGGACCGTCCTTCTCAAGTGTGGTAGGTCCACCATATCCCACACTTGAGTCATTCTTAATATTTCTTTTTGTCTTTTTAATCAGGTAAGTACATCAGTGTGGGGATTAGCCCACAGCTGAGGGTTCCAGTTGGTCATTCAACCAAAGGATTCTGGAACAAAACCCAATGAGTTGGGGTCTTTTTGCCAATGTCACACAGAACTAGCTTGCACCTCTCCAAGATTCACAGAGGCCCTAGTTGCTGTTATGTGTGCCATTGTTCCCACGGAGCGCCCCGAGGAGGCAAACCCATTGCTCACTATGACCACCTGCCACTGGTGCATTGCCATGGGACAATATCAAAATTGTTCGCACAATATCCCACAACTCAATAAAATAATCATTATCAAGAAGTAACTCCTTATAAAAATCGTCTAAACAAGAATCATTTTCTGAGTATGTTTAAAAAATTCCTTTAAATTCGCCTTTCACTCGTTGGCCTAAGGTGTTAAACCGCAGTTTTGCTTTATCTGCAGAGCTATGTGTTATCATTTTCTTTTCAAGTAAAACTTCTAATAATGCAGACATCCTTTTTTCACACAAGGTAAAATTACTTTGCAAAAGCTTTGGGTTTAAACATGAAATTGATCTAAGAGTAGGAAAATGAATGCAGCTTCGATCAATTATTTTGCTAGCAGTTTTCTTTAAAAAAATTTTAACAACAATATCGAAATTCTTTCTTCTGCAATTCAGAAACACCACTTCGATTTAAATACATGGCAGAAGCAACACCTATGTTAATTTCTTTCAGGCTCTTACACTTGGTTTCATTATCAACATTTATTTCAAGCAGCTTTGCTAGTGTATTTGTACCCTTCAACACTTCGCTTTTCACAAAAGTGCCCATTAATTGATGGATAAGGTCACAGAAACCATCACATAAAAAAGGTGCCATTGGTTTTGAAGTCTGGAACTTCTTAAGAAATGGCTGCAACATACATACCACAAATGAAAAAGTTTCACAGGTGAATGTGTCTGGCAAACACTGAACATTCTCAATATATTTTTTCACACAAGGAAATACTTCAATGGCCACACTGCTGTGTTTTCCACCCACCTAATCATGCAAAATTTTAAAGGATATAAGGAACTTCCTGTGATACTATGATAATCTACCCGTCTAGCTGGACTGTCTTTAAATAACTGATACATTGCTCGAAAGATGACATTTAATCCCCATTTTGTGGCATTGTGCCCATGCGGAAAAGCACCATGTACAACATGGAGACCACAGGTGCCTAAATCCAGTAAGTCACAACCATCTGCAACTAATAATTCTTCTTTTATGTGCCTCAATAATTTCTTATTCACATTTTGGCCATCCATGGAAATTTGCAACAGCATCTTTAATTCTTTGAATAAAGCTCATGTTGAGAAATGGCTTCCTAGTTTCTCAATTCAATTACTAATCTAAAACAACTATTATGGGAATTTTACTAGGAAATTTTTTCATTTAATTGCAAATTTTTGGAGAAAACTCTTCTCCTTCTTCAGGCTGTCTTTTTGTTGTCACTTATTCCTGTCACTATTGCGGTTATGGTTAATCTTGATGGTTACGGTTAACCTTGACGGTTTAGGCTATTTTTCAACAAATCCTGCCAGATGTTAGGCAGGGAAAATCCTTTGCAGTCATTGATGATGGAATTTTGGTTTTTCTCAATTTCTATTCCTTCTTTCAGTTTTCTTTTTTGAAAATTGCCTTGGAAACTGATGACTTTAAGGGAATTCCAATCCATGCTGTGACTAGTTTCTCTAACATGCCTATCTAATCCAGTCTTGTTGGAGCAATTTTTTATAGCTGCTTTATGCTCTGCTATACGAGTTTCTAGTCTGCGACCTGTTTCACCTATGTAAGATAGTCCACAACTACATTTTACTTCATAGACTACTCCTTGCATTTTTAAAATATCTTCTTCTCTTTGAACTATTTTAGGGAAAAATTTTAACTTTGTTCTCTAAACTTGGAGCTAGCCTAATATTGTACTTCTTACTAATTCTCTTTAAAGACTCAAATAAACCTTTGTGATACCATTAAAATTCAGAAGCTTCTCAATTTCTTCTTTAGGATAGTTATTTTCTGCAAGTATGACTTTAAGTTCTTCTTTATGGGCTTCTTTTTTATCTGCTGTAGAAACTATTTTATTAATTTTTTCTAAAAACTGACTTGCTACTTTGTTCTTAATAGAAACTGGATGATAGGAATTGAAATCCAATAGTCTATTAGTATTCATTGGTTTTTTATACCAACTAGTGAGGAATTTTTCATCTTCATAATAGATAGTAATATCTAAGAAATTAATTCTTCTTTCTTTTTGAAGTTCAATAGTGAACTTAAGGGAATCATCTAATTCATTGAATGAGTCTAGAATTCTTTCTGGAATAATTTCTGAGCTATCTATTATAAATAAGATGTCATCCATGTATCTGCTATATAAGCAGAAGTATGTGGGTTGTACTAGTATCTTTTCTTCTAGTTTTCTCACATAATAGTTAGCTAAGAGTGGGGAGAGTGGGGAGAGTGGGGAGCCCATAGCTAGCCCTGATTTTTGAATGAAAAATGTTTTCCCAAATTGAAAGTAGTTGTTCTGCAAAGAGAAGGTAAGCATTTCAAAAATTCCAACTAATAAGTTTTTTTCCTATGTCATCATCATCATCATTGTCAACCATTATCAATCCACTGCTGGACGAAGGTCTCCCCAAGTTTCCTCCACAACGGTCTGTCTTGTGCCAGTCTCCTCCATGTCACCCCTGCATACTTTCGAATTTCATCCACCCATCTCCCATGTGGTCTTCTTCTGGGTCTTTTCCTGTCCCTTGGAATCCAATCTAAAATTTCGGCTGTCCATCGATGATCTGTCCTTCTGGCAGTATGTCCAGCCCATTGCCATTTCAGGGATTTAACTCTGATCATGATGTCTTCCACTCTTGTCATTTTTCGGATCCACGAGTTCCACTTCTTATCTCTCCTGGTTACACCAAGCATGCACCTCTCCATGCCTCTTTGAGTTGTCTGCAGCCTTTGTATGTCTCTTTTAGTTAAGGTCCACGTCTCTGCACCATACGTAAGCACTGGAAGGATGCATTGATCAAACACTTTTCTTTTAAGACATAATGGCATATTGCTCTTGAAAATTATGCTGTTTCTTCCAAAAGCTCTCCAGGCAAGTTTTGTACGCCGATTAATTTCTTCATCAATGTGACCCGCACTTGATATCTGCTGTCCAAGATAAACGTATGTGTCTGTTATCTCCAGCTTTTCTCCATCAATCGATAAATCTTCATTTCTTGTAAAAGCATTGAACATCTCTTTTGTCTTCTGAAAGTTCATTTTTAATCCCACTTCTTTACTCTTGTCCGCAAGTTCCTGGATCATACTCTGCAGCTCTGATGGGGTAGTTGCAAAAATGACTACGTCATCAGCAAAACGAAGGTGGGTTAGATAATCTCCATTAATCTTTATCCCCTTGTTTTCCCAGCTCAGCGACTGAAAAACACCCTCCAATGTGGCATTAAAGAGCTTCGGAGATATGGTGTCACCTTGTCTCACTCCCTTTCCAATTTTTATGTGTGTTGTATTTTCAAACAGCCTAATTTTTGCACTTGCATTTTCATAGATGTTATTAATAATATTAATGTATGCATCTTCAATACCGCAGGTTTTCAGAGCCATTGTAACTGCTGATGGTTTCACCGAATCAAAGGCTTTTTCATAATCGATAAAAGCCATGCACAATGGAAGTTCATATTCCCTCGCTCTTTCAATTAGTTCTCTCAGCACGTGGATATGATCTATTGTGCTGTAGCCACTCCTGAATCCAGCTTGTTCTCTCGGTTGAGCCATGTCCAGTGTTACCTTCAAGCGGTGTGAAAGAACTTTAGTGAAGATTTTATAAACTACTGATAGGAGGCTGATAGGTCTGTAGTTTCCGAGATCCTCAATGTCACCTTTCTTATGTAGCAGGATCATTGTAGCGGTGTTCCAATCCTCAGGAATCTTTCCTTCATTAAGGCATCGAGTGAAAATTTGGGCGAGTACTGTTTCGATTTCTCCACTTGCTTCTTGTATGATGTCTACAGTAATTCCATCTTCTCCTGGAGCTTTTCCTCGCTTCATGTTCTTGATTGCATGTGCAACTTCTGCTGGAAGGACTGGAGGAACTCTGGTACTGGTATCTTTCATGATGTCTGGAGTGCATATATCATCCCTTTCATATAATTTGGAGTAGAAATCTTTCACTCTTGTCAAAATTTCGCCTCTATTTCTTGTTACAGAACCATCTTCTTTTCTCACTGCCATAATCTGTTTTCTTCCCTTACTGAGATGTCCCTTTGCTATCTTTAGGCTTTGGTTGTTTTCAATTGCTTTCCTCACTAGTTCACAGTTGAATTTCCTTACGTCTTCAGTGATACTTTTTCTTACTGTCTTGCATAGCTCTACATATTCCACTTTGGAAGTCACATCTTCTTTAGTTGTCCTCATCTCTCTTCTTTTTTGCATCAACATTTTGGTTTTTCCTGATAATTTGTTCACATGCAACTTGTTCTTAGACCCAGCTAATTTTGTTGCTGTTTCCATAAGAGCTTTGGTTACTTTTCTGTTAACTTCAGAGATGTCCACTTCTTCCGATGTTAGGCCTTCTAAAGCAGAGAATCTGTTCTTCAGTTCTAACTTGAAGGTATTATGGTGTTTTTTAAGGTTGGTTATGTCAATAGATTTTGTTTGTCTTATGAGCTTGCCACGTTCAAGTTTAGTGTTGAGGTGCATCTTACATCTCACCAATCTATGGTCACTACCTGTGTTGAACTTGTTTAGCACACTGCAGTCTTCTATGACGAATTTTTTGTTACACATAATAAAATCAATTTCACTTGTCGTCCCATTTGGATGTCTCCATGTCCATTTCCTGTGTGGCTTTTTCTTGAAAAAGGAGTTCAAGATGAAAAACCCTTCTGCCTCTGCAAACTCTACGAGAGTATTTCCACGCTGGTTTCTGTTGCCATGACCGAATTTACCTACTGAAGTTTCATTCTGTTGCCGTTGCCCTATTTTTGCATTGAAATCTCCCATAATTATTTTCAAGTGCTGCTTACCTTTATTATTTAGATGACAAATTTCCTCATAAAATTCTTCAATTTCTTCTTCAGGATGACTTGTGGTGGGTGCATAAGTTTGAATAATCTGAGCCTGGTATCTTTTCGAGAGTTGGATAACAAGTCGTGCAGCTCTGTCAGAGGAACTTTCAACTTCTTCCTATGTATACTCACATAAATATAGATCAACTTATAGACTTTATAGTGGAAGATTTGGCAGACCTAACAGTTTTTCACAACAAAGAAAAAAACTTATTAGTTGGAATTTTTGAAATGCTTACCTTCTCTTTGCAGAACAACTACTTTCAATTTGGGAAAACATTTTTCATTCAAAAATCAGGGCTAGCTATGGGCTCCCCACTCTCCCCACTCTTAGCTAACTATTATGTGAGAAAACTAGAAGAAAAGATACTAGTACGACCCACATACTTCTGCTTATATAGCAGATACATGGATGACATCTTATTTATAATAGATAGCTCAGAAATTATTCCAGAAAGAATTCTAGACTCATTCAATGAATTAGATGATTCCCTTAAGTTCACTATTGAACTTCAAAAAGAAAGAAGAATTAATTTCTTAGATATTACTATCTATTATGAAGATGAAAAATTCCTCACTAGTTGGTATAAAAAACCAATGAATACTAATAGACTATTGGATTTCAATTCCTATCATCCAGTTTCTATTAAGAAAAAAGGAGTAAGTCAGTTTTTAGAAAAAATTAATAAAATAGTTTCTACAGCAGATAAAAAAGAAGCCCATAAAGAAGAACTTACAGTCATACTTGCAGAAAATAACTATCCTAAAGAAGAAATTGAGAAGCTTCTGAATTTTAATGGTACGAAGAACCCGCAAAAGCAACAAGTAAAATTCACTAGAAAAATTTCTTATCACAAAGGTTTATTTGAGTCTTTAAAGAGAATTAGTAAGAAGTACAATATTAGGCTAGCTCCAAGTTTAGAGAACAAAGTTAAAAATTTTCCCTAAAATAGTTCAAAGAGAAGAAGATATTTTAAAAATGCAAGGAGTAGTCTATGAAGTAAAATGTAGTTGTGGACTATCTTACATAGGTGAAACAGGTCGCAGACTAGAAACTCGTATAGCAGAGCATAAAGCAGCTATAAAAAATTGCTCCAACAAGACTGGATTAGATAGGCATGTTAGAGAAACTAGTCACAGCATGGATTGGAATTCCCTTAAAGTCATCAGTTTCCAAGGCAATTTTCAAAAAAGAAAACTGAAAGAAGGAATAGAAATTGAGAAAAATCAAAATTCCATCATCAATGACTGCAAAGGATTTTCCCTGCCTAACATCTGGCAGGATTTGTTGAAAAATAGCCTAAACCGTCAAGGTTAACCGTAACCGTCAAGATTAACCATAACCGTGATATGACAGGAATAAGTGACAACAAAAAGACAGCCTGAAGAAGAAGAGTTTTCTCCAAAAATTTGCAATTAAATAAAAAAATTCCTAGTAAAATTCCCATAATAGTTGTTTTAGATTAGTAATAGCATCTTTAAGTTCAGATCTGCTACGTCTTTAAATTTGTCGACGAGATCTAAGGCAGTAGCATGACCCAAGAACACAGAATTCCAATAACAGGTTGAAACACAATTAGTAGAATTACACCAATATCTGATAATAATATCCATTTGGCCTTTTTGGGATATCTGATTCAAGGCTTCGTCAAAGCAAATTACAAATTTACTGGTACCTAATGATTTTTGTAGTGAATGATGAAAGAAAGGTGCTAATCCAAATGTTATCAAATATGCCATTTTTGTTCTTCCTATGTGCTGTCTTTTTTTTTTTTTTTTTTTTTTTTTATGATTGGAGGTTTAACGACAACCGTGAGCAACTCAATGGGCTATAAGCAGTCGCCCGTCCCTAATTTAGGGTCACTGGTTCCAGGGAAGGGAGAGAGCCAGTGCCGTAAGACAAACACAACATCCATGCCTTACCAGGATTCGAACCCGGACCCCTTACGGATGAATGATCAGAGGCCATCGCTTAGACCACTGCGCCACCGGGGCCGCTATTTCGCTGTCACTGAACATGTGGGTAAAAATTTCTGCAACACTGTTAAAACTATGGAAGGACGAATGAGAAACTACAAGTTTCATTGCCCACAGTATCTCTGCTTTTAGAGTAGATTCATATGAAACAAAAATTCTTAATGGTAGCCCCCCCCCGCCCCCATCTGAAAATCTCGGAGGCTACAGAACTTGTACAGGTTAAAGTAGCAGGTTTTTCCTTTTCTGCTGTGGAATTTACCGAACGTAATAAATTTACAAGGGAAGGCTGACGTGACCGAGCTTTTATGTTTTTCTGATGCTTAGCACTCAGTTCATGACTTGTGATGGCCTGCTTACACATATTGCTCAAACTGAAAATTATCTGACGAAAACGACATCTCGCAGAATATGGGTTCTTCAGAACTTCTTCAATCTAGTCTGCATATTGCGGACATGCATTATGATCCGTCCAAGCTGTATTAAATACGCTCTAGTGTACTTTGAGCAGCTCATGGCTGAACTCACTAGGTTGAATAATATGCAAAAATGAAAAATGCTAGTTCTCACAACAGCAAAATCAAACGTGTGTAGCTAATGTATAAGATGCTGGGAACTCTGAGTTTTCACTGATTTCACCATACATGAAACCACACCACGGCACCAAATAAACCTTGTGCTTCTTAAACTCCAATCCACTTAAAACATGCCATGCCAAAGACTAAAAAAATCAACAAGCATATGCATTATACAATGTATATCACCACACATAGCTTTCTGAAACCAAAACTTTAACGAACCTGCATAAGCTAAACCACACAACAGCGTGGTGGCAGAGATGAAATGTGGCATGGAGAAGCTGGGAGGCCACCAATCAGTTGCACTGTGAACAAAGCAAGACTGTGAGGAGAGTGGGGGGGGAGTGACGCCTATGATGTGGTGCGGTGGGCATGGGGCTGGAAGAGACCGCCTTCTTTGATTAGCTGAATTGATGGCCCGTGAGTTAGAAGCGTCCCTGTGACGTCACTGAGTTCTGATCATGATCTGGGCAGCTATTCCTTGCCGATCGCATGAGACCAACTTCAGCATGTGATCCTCAGAGCACGCCCTACCATGGAAAATAGTCTATATACAAATGCAGTCTACAGAAATACTATCTTAATATCAAAAACAAGTAAAAATTAGGAATAAGCAGGTAATCTCAAGTATGGAAATAGTACAAAGTCCAAAATCCGGACATTTTTCTGTGGCTGAGAGTAAAGCTGACACCATCTATCGGCAAAAAGACAAAGACACTTGGAAAATTCAAGGTCTGTGTTTTCTTTAAGTTTACATATATATTTATACATACAGTGAAACATCAACAAACGGTGACCAAAAAAAATAAAAAAATGCTGGCGAGTAATTTAGCTATTTTTTTATTTATTTATTTTTTTGCCTCTCTGCCCCACCATTGTTTTTGCCTAAATCCAAAAATTTTTCATTTTGAATCTAAGTTTTATGTATCTATTCCAACTTCATGACTTTTGTTTGGAATGGCAGGGATGGGGGAACCACGCAGCATGCTTTGCCTGCATTGTCCGAGAGGAAGGAGAAGAATGCGAAAGAGCAGATTAAAATTCCGAACAGACTGTTCAGAACAATGTTAACATTTGTAAGCTGGAAGGATGGGGGTGATAAATCGCTCAAAGCCAAGTGGTTGGAATGAAGGGGAGGGCAGAAATACGGCGTCACAAACTGAGTCCCTAATTACTGGAAATGCTAACAGGTTTTATAGCTTTATTATGCGGCTAAATATGTACCGTAATTTTCGTCGTATTACCCGCACTAGCGTATAATCCGCAGAACATGACGTTGGGAGGGAGGGGGTGAGTCGCCGTATAATCCACACATCACAGATGTTGATCCAGAAGCAGAATTTCCAACAGAAAAGTCAGTCGCCCAGAAGTCCGATGAAGTCGGGGAAAAAATTATCTTACTAAATAAACTAATTTTTAAATGTTCCTTTTTTTTTATATATTTTTATCTCCGAACAAATAAAGAAAGCTCAGCAGTGTTTAATCTAACAAATAAGACTAGCTTTTTAGCTAAAATCTCTAAAAATATTTTAGCATTTTCAAATTTTCTTCAGCAAAAATCTTGCACGCACAGGGGGTGGGGTAGATCTCTGTCAAATAGGCCAGGATTTCCACTAGACTTGGATAAAAAGGTAAAAAAATATCCTTGTGCAAATATTTTATGAAACTGACTGAAATTTTAATGAACACCATAAACTATTAATAGGAATATAACTTCCAAATTTTGCCTGAATCGGTTAAAAACTGTTTAAATTAGCCCTCAAATTTTATTATTCGTTTCTGTGTATACCATTTCTGTTTACTGATGATTAAAAATTTCCATGGTTAATTCAAAAAGTTTGCAACCAATTCCGGCAAAATTTGGAGGGTCTGTTCTTATTACTAATTCATGGTGTTGATAAAAATTTCAGCCACTTTCGTGAAGATTTCGCAAAGTTAGTTCTTGCATTTTGTGTGTGTGTGCATAGTCCTGAAACAATGGTGGTGGGAGACTGCGACTTCACCATCTCTTTTCTTTCAGTGGAGGTGGGGGGAGCATGCGGTGAATGCTGTACGTACATTTCCATTGGCTGGTTGCCGAAACCAGAGAGAGCACGAGCAGTCAGCGTTGACCTTCTCAACAATACAAAATGACTCCCGCTCCCTGCCGTCCCTCCCCACAGCTTTGTCAATCTTTCATTATGACACCCCTTTCCCTCGCTCTGTACAATAAATTCCAGAATGTAAAAAAAATTTTCTGGTTTTTACGAGAAATTTTATATTTTCCCTGATTTCTCTCGGTTTTTAAACCTATTATAAAATTCCGTGTTTTCCCGGTCGCGTGGTTTTTGTGTCTGTCTACTCAATGTGCCATGCATTTATACCAATTTTTATGGCACAATTCCTTCAGGAAGTACCGAAATCTGCAGTTAAGCTTCTTTTTTTTTTTTTACCTAACCTAGGCTTGATTAAATACTTCGAAAATGTTGAAAGAAATGAAATAATTCTCTGAAAGGGTGGAAGTGCACTGACTAACATTCAGAAAATTATACAGATGTAATTTTAAATGCCTATACATCTCTTTATACTGTTTTGCTAAAATGTGAACAGAAAAGAAAACAAGAAAGATGAAACCGAATTTTGGATTCTAATGGCACGTCTTGAATCTTTTCTGATGCAAATTAAATTTATCAAAGTTATTCAAAGCCAATGCAACCGGTTAGAAAAATATCAACCAGATTTCTTCAACTGATAAAGCATCCAGAAATAGAAACAGCTACTTACTTTCACCAGCAGCTAAAAAGTATGTAATGAAAATTAACAAGCTGTGCATAAAAAGTTTCTCACAGCAGAAGGAAGGTATCGGAGATAGATTTTCAAATCGAACAGTTAAAAGAGAGAAATAAAGAAAGAAACATGATATAACTCTATGCCTAATAGGGTCCTTTTTCCAAAGTAAAAAAATATTCATGGAAAAAAAATGTTAACGAAAAAGAACTTTTCAAATATGTCTCCTGGAAGAAGAGACAGTGAGAAAAAGGTAATGACCTTTATGCACCCTAGCGGAAATTCTGTGCATTGTTTAAAAAGGATAATGCACCACATCTCTATTGTGGAGAATGTCATACAGTAAAAATAAGAAATTGCTCAATAGGATTTTTAGAAGTAGAGATACACAAACACCACCTAGTGGTAGAACTGTGAACTATAAAACACCTTAAATACTAACCTAAAGTGTTCCACAAGGTAAATGACATCTGGTGCTAAAATAATTTCTTAAATAGTACATTTAGAAGCAGAGATATTAAGAAAAACAGATTAAACATTGGCGTCCACTAGCAGCGAAATTGGGCATCATTTTAGGAAGAAAATACACAAAAAGTTTTCATAGTTAGTAGTATCTGACCAAAAAAGAATCTTTTATATTACACACAGTGTTTTCACAGTTAATAGTATCTGGCCAAAAAAGAATCTTTTTTAAATACACACAGAGTTTTCATAGTAGTATCTGACCGAAAAAGAATCTTTTATATCGGGGTTTTAGTCCCACAGATATTGCTGTAAATGGAAATGTGAGCTTACACCCTCTAGTGGTAGACTTGTGCATTCAGAAAAATTTGAAATTATATGAGTAACCTTTCTCAGTGGAAACACTCCCCAAAAAAGAAAGAATTTTTCAAATCAGATGCTTAGAAGTAGGGATATTGACAAAAATAAGATATATGCCCCCTGGCGATAAAACTATGAGCTATTTTAAGCAGGAGGTGTTTCTCAAAACGTTTTCCGAGGTGAGCGGTATCGGTCTACGAAATAATTTTTTCAGTCAACTTTTTCAGAAGCTCGGATTTTGCTGCAAATACATCAGAAACAGAAATAAACGCTTACACTTCCTGGTAGCCAAACCATACTTTATCAAAATTTAGAAATTATATGCAAAACATTTCTCATCAGGAACAGTGTCCAATGCAGAAAGAATTTTTCAAATCGAAGTTTTAGAAGCGAAGATATCGGGGAAACTCAAGTTACTTTTGCACCCCCTAGTGGAAAATCTATGCATTACTTGAAAAACTTGAAACCATATGAGAAACATTTTTGCACCAGAAATACTCTCCAACAAAGAAAGAATTTTTCAAATCGTACTCTTGGAATCAGAGATATCAACAAAAATAAGATATACATCTATGCCCCCTGTTGGGAAAACCATGCGCTATTTTAAGCAGGAGGTGTTCTCAAAACGTTTTCCGAGATGAGCGGTATTAGTGGTCTGCGAAAAAAAAATTTCAATTGACTTTTTCAGAAGCTCGGATTTTGCTGCAAATACATCAGAAGCAGAAATAAATGCTTACGCACCTTGGTGGCCAAACCATGGTTTATCAAAATTTTGAAATTGCATGAAAAACATTTCTCATTAGGAGCAGTATCCGATGCAGAAAGAATTTTTAAAATAGGAGTTTTAGAAGCAGAGATATCGGGGGAAATGTAAGTTACCTTTATGCCCCCTAGTGGAAAATCTATGCATTACTTGAAAAAGAAACTGCGTCTAAAAAAGTATTTGTTATAAATGGCACCAAAAGGAAGAAAGAATTTTTTTCAATCAATTATTTAGAAGCAAATACAGAGGTGCCAACCTCTAGCAGAACATATCAGTAATCAATAGGGGATTTTTCAGTAATGTTTCAGTAATGGAACACAAACTTTCAGTAATATTTTCAGTAATGTAACACGCCATTTTTTTTTTCAAAGTTAAGGACAATATTACAGTATTACTGTGTAACCAGTAATACTTGAATGATGTGCCAACCTTCCGAGGAGCCTATCAGTAATCACCATACGAAGCCTCATCGTTAACATGCGAGAAGGGTATTTCATGAGAAATTAATGTGTGAAATGTGTAATAACCTTATATGTTTACACTATCCTGACAAAAATTATGAAATTAAATTATCAATATTGTACTTATGTCATGTCATTGCTGACATAAAGATTCCCTTGTTGCTTGTTTAGCAGTGGTATATTCTTTTTCAGAAAACATCTTTTTATAACACGGCTCACCTGATAAAATGCTTTACTTTTCTGTACAAGAAGGGCACTTAATGTTTTGGTGCTCATTGTTGGGTGGAAGTATGTGAGGTTTTTCCTCACTATACTAAATATTCTCTTTGTTGATGAATTGCTGTGAGGGATAGTCAATATTGCCAACATTAGTTTAGGCAATGCAGAATACTTGTGAAGGCCAGATGAATCCTTCATCTTAGATATTTCATTCCATGCCACATCTGCTCTAGGATATCCAGCTTCATCAATATCAGAGTCTGGAAACATAGCATGAAACAAGGGACGAGCATGATCACAGCTTGCTATAGGTAGGTTATGCTCCACAACGAATGTACTAGGGGTGTTCAAACGAAAAGGTATGAAACGTCATAAGAACGTAACCGTTAACATATTTGCCTATGCCGCTATGGGAGAACGTAGCGACACATCTATGGATGCGATTGGAGTCGCCGGAGTGGATCGGAGCATGTGCGGCCGCCCGCATGCGCAGGAGAGAGCAGAGGCTCTTATAAAGATTGCCGTCCAATTGACGCAGCAGTGCGTGTGAGGACAGGATGGCGTTCACATTGCAAAATTCGACGATTGAGGAGCAGCGAGGCGTTATCCGATTTCTGACAGCGGAAGGTGTTATACCGGCCGCTATTCATCGCGGAGGGTGTCGTTCTGCTCCATGATAACGCGCGTCCACACGTCTCCAGGGCCACACACGCGGAACTGGCCAAGTTCCAGTGGAAGCAGCTTGACCATCCTCCCTACAGCTCGGACATGTCGCCCTGCGATTTCCATGTGTTTGGTCCCCTGAAAAAACATCTGAAAGGGAAGCGCTTCCACTCGGACGACGAACTCAAGAATGCTGTGCAGGACTGGGTCTCGTCACGGCCACAGGAATTCTGGGAACAAGGAATCCTTCGGCTTGTTAATCAATGGGATCGTTGTGCTACGGCCTATGGTGTATACTTTGAATAAAGTCTTCATTTACACCCACAGTGTCGTTTCGTACCTTTTCATTTGAACACTCCTTGTAGTAAACAGCAATTCAGCATTTATCACGCTATTTTCATTCTTTTTTGCAAAAAAATTGTCCAAAGGCTTTGAATGAGTCTTTAATTTTACATAATCCTCATGTTTTTTTGACTGGATAATGGATACGCCTTCTGCAATCATCTCGTCCTGCATGGGCTACTGAAAACTACATGGGCTACTGATTACTCCCATATTAGAAGGCACGCAAGGAAACCTTTATTTCAGCAATTGTAACATTTTTCCATTTCCTAGTTCGAGATTTGGGAGAAAGATTTGGATGTTCCGGGAGAAAACTCTTTGCATACTTATTTGTTTCAGAAGTGATGATTCCACGGATGAAATTGGTAAAAAACAAGTCAAACTATGCAATAAGTGCTGCATCAGTTGCAGGAGCATGTTTGGGCCCTTTCATTTCATGAGAATCAAAAAAATGCTGAGGTTGTTCATCACTTCCCTCTATTGCATCCTCCCATTCACTTTCAGAAATTTCATGATCTGAAGATTCCCTATCAAGATCTTCACTTTCTGAAGAAGATATTGTGTGTGTGGCACCAGTGGCTAGTTTTCTGGCTTGATGTTGCTTGGCCAATATCACTCTCAGATGATTCAAAATCATCACTATCACTTGGCAAACTTTCACTCTCACTACAACAAGACATTTCAAACAACCTTACAAAAAAATTTCAGGCAGTAGGAAAATGCACATCTGCTAGTTTGAGGAACAAGCTGTCAATAAAGTCATCCTCTGCTAACACGAGTTTGGAAAAAGAGGGGGATTCGTAATTCACGTGATTGTGTGTTTGTTTGGAAAAGAGAAATGAATAATTTGAAGAGCTTCTAGTAATAAAACAGCGCACTTCGTTCTCCAGTGCGGCGAAAATCCGCAAGAAATATACATTCCGTCATCACGGGACCACGCGTTGCGATGAGTTGCGCATTATTGCACTTCGAACGGGGCTCGAAAAAGTGATTTCCGACAGTACGACGCCTTATATTTCACCAACAATGCCAAGTGAACAGCCCTGCATCAAATGCAGTGGGAAAAGTTTCGGCTAAAGTAGCCTTTCTCCTGTCACACGGAGAAAGTGTGCAGGAAGTCGATAGCAAGTGCAAACTCTTTCACGATTCAACACTTACGGCATATTATCATTCTTTCGATAATATCACTGTTTGACGATATGATTCATGGAGATTCCATTTCAAAACGATACGATTGATAAATGATATGATCATTGACACCGATATCTGCCATCTGATTCGGGAAATGTGCGGATCAAAATCAAAGGCCAACGAATCGGCCGCGTCGCACTTAAAGGGTTAACAAAAGAGGATACAAAATTGAGATTCTCCAAAACACACTGAAATCCGTAATTCTTCCAAACTGTCCGTAATTCCGTAATCTGACAGTCGAAACTATAATAATTACGGACAATCCGTAATAGTTGGCACCACTGCAAATACATACAAAAAAAATAATTTTAAATTCGACATCTGCATTTACGCCCTCTAGCGGCGAAGTTGTGTGTCCAAAAACTCGGAATGACAGGATCATCATTCTCACATTTTAAGCTTCATAATGCAAAAAGAACTTTTCAAATCGGAATAGTAGTTGCAGAGATGGTGTCCATGGATGGACGGACAAACCGATTTGTATGCACGATGGTTTTTTTCAAAAGACATGCTAATTACCCGCCAACTACTTCATAGATTGCGGTAAATTCCCGAGATCAAAGAGATTGCAATTACGACATGCAAACATGCAGCACCGTTTATTATGACTTGGATTTAGTTTTGGAATCATACTGATCAAAACCTGTTCGAACATCATTTCTGCTCACCGATTTATGGCATCATTGACATGCGACGGCCCGATAAGAACCGGTTTAAACATCATGTTTGCTTCGTGATGGATTCCCATCATTCGTAAAGAAGCTCCAATGTCTGCGATGTCATCATGTGGTTTCATCAACATCGTACTTCACGATACATAGCATCGCGATGGACGACACATTGTAGTACCGCTAGCTAAAAAATCGGAGCCTCGATATAAAACTTAAACCGGCTTTTCGCAATATACCGGTACATCGCCCAGCCTGAATTACCTGCTACGAATTTTTCTGCGAAGCAAACAAGCAGGTTATTGGTTCCTTTCACAAAAAGACCTTACTGTCGGCCCACAGTTGAGAGAACTACGGTTGGCAAAGTGCCAAGCGGAGTCAATGAATACTGAATGGGAGAACTGTATCACGGTGTGTCCCTTCAGAACTTGTGTGAAGGAAATGACGTCATCATCATTGGCAAAGACTTCTCCTTTTTAGCTCAAAGCTAAAATTTGATTTTTACTGGGTAAGGCACAAAGGGAAAAAACTAAAAAAAAAAACACGAAAAAACTGACAGTGACCTACGACGTTAAGCCCGTGACCTTTCTTTGACTTCTGTGACCTGGTAGACACCCTGTATACGTAATAAAAATTTCAAAATATGTACATAAATTATTTATTAAAAAGGACAAAATATGTAGGGAAAAAAACGAAAATCACTAAAATATGTGAAATATTTCTTTTTATATTTCTTAACAACTTTCTACAGTTTATTTAACTTATACAACCATCAGAAATTTAAAAATTACTTTACTTTACAATTTTTAATTACTTTACTCAAAATGAGGGTTTCAATTAACTTACTGCTATTACAACTAGCAACAACACAGCACTTCAGGTTGTCAAAAACAAAGCTCCGCTTGTTTTCTCTCAAAATACCTTTAAATTGGCTGAACAACCTCTCAACGTCACATGAGGTGATGGGTGTAAACTTATATCCCGCTATATCCGATGGCGAGAATTTCTTATCTTTCAAAACAGCACAACTGCCAGTTGAAGTCCCCTGAATAATGTTTTTTATAGTTGTAATAGTTTCTAGGCCTGAATTTTTTTTCACAACACTATTCATCTTGTCATAACATTTGCACTTTTAAGGTATTACACACCAGCAAAGTGCGCATATTTACGTGCAATTCATTAATGATATATTATTAAAATAACCAATCACTTACCCGAAAGATCATGGTCACTTTTTTCCTTTAACACTTCAAGCACATCAATTGTCATCATGTAATGTTGTTGGCCTTCAAAGGTTGAAAGACTCCTTGCCTATGAGATTCATAGGCAAGGAGTCTTTCAACCTTTGAAGGCCAACAACATTACATGATGACAATTGATGTGCTTGAAGTGTTAAAGGAAAAAAGTGACCATGATCTTTCGGGTAAGTGATTGGTTATTTTAATAATATATCATTAATGAATTGCACGTAAATATGCGCACTTTGCTGGTGTGTAATACCTTAAAAGTGCAAATATTATGATAGAGAATTACATGCAAAATTCTGAGCTGAGGAATTTGAGGTGAGGGGGTTTTCAGTCGCTATTGTACTCTGAGAATATGCGCTATAGAAATCAATTTCACAACTTCGAGATGCGAGACATTACAGCATTTAAGAAAGCTAAAATTAAATTAGTAAAGTCAGAAAATCAAGAAAAAATTTTGGTGACATGCCGAAACCTTGAACTAACACCGAAATATTTGAAAATACGGAATTGCCCTGTCACTATAAAAGATAATAAAATAATCCAAGAGTGCCAAAAAAAGAGATTAAGAGCTGAAATTGTAAATAAAAGGAAATTGATTTTTAATTTGAATAAGACATGCTTGCATTTAATGGGTATGATATATAATAAAGAGTATAGAAATTTTGACGGTACTTGGAAAGATGAGATCTTAGATGTAACCTTCAGGGAAATATTTGACATCGTGGAATACGAAAAGAAATGCTCAAAAATAGTCATTGAAAAAAAGTTGCATGCGATGATAAACTGCCAAAAAGTACATGAACAACAGGAGAATATGTATGAAGTATATCAGAATAAATCCAACTTGACCTTGAGCTTCACGCAAAGAGCTGTGTTGCAGAGGAGTAAGAAATTTGCGTTTCCACGTGGCTTGCGGAAGACTGAAGAATTAATACCTAGCCTAGCCTAGAAGAAATGACATGTAGTGTACCTGCAGAAGATTGTGAAAAATTTAGAAGTAAATTGTATAGAATTGTTTTGAAAGAATTTAATTAAAAAAGTAGTAAAAAATATCATTTAGATAAAATTCAGTATGAAAAAGAACAAATGATAAAATTAAGAGATGACCCAACAATTAAATTTTGTGAAGCTGATAAAACAGGGCAAATTGTGATTTTAAACACAACTGAATATAATCAAAAAATGAATAGAACAATAGACGATCTGAATTGCAGCGTTCTAACAAGAGACCCAACTGAATCTCAAGTAAGGTACTTGGCTAGAATAAGAAATCACAGCACCTTGCTTGAAGAAATAAAGAAAGCGTACCCACCAATGGGTACTGGAATACCAAAAATGTTTGCAAAAATAAAAACTCATAAGCCTGATACACCTATGAGAGTGATAGTATCAAAAAGGAATTCCCCATTAATAAAGCTGGAAAAAAATATCTACAAATATTTGGCACCGTTGTTCATGAAAACAGAGTTCACTGTGAGGAATACATATGAATTCATTGAGAAAATTAAAGTAATTAAACATTTAAGTGAATATCATATGGCTAGTATGGATGTTTGTGCTCTGTTTCCTAGCACACCAGTACCTCAGGCAATTGACATAATTATTGAAAAATTATATATGTTACAGACAATGAATGCAATACAAATTGAGGAATTAAGAGAAATTTTATTGTACATATATGAAAATAACATTTTTATGTTTAATAACAAGGTGTACAAACAAAATTATGATGGACCTATGGGGTCACCATTGTCAACTTTATTTGCTGAAATTATAATGAGTGACATAGAGGCAAAAATAATAAGTAAACTAGAAGATCCACCACTGATATACTGCAGGTATGCTGATGACATTTTTCTGTTGTTGGTCCAAGCTAAAAAATGATGAACTTGAAGACTTGACAAAAAGTATAATGATATTTATCCATCTATTGAATTGACAGTAGAACAGGAACATAACAATACATTGGCATTTTTGGATATTATGATAATCAAAACAAATGATAATATGCAATACAGAGTGCATAGAAAATCATCATATATTCCAGTATTAATACCTTTTCAGTCATTGCACCCATTAACACATAAAAGAAATAGTGTTAAAATACTAATTAAAGGATGTTTAACACACTCATCAATGGAACAATATAAAAAAGAAAAAATTGAATATATTGAAAAAATAGCACATGGTTTTGGTTACCCTAAACAAGTATTAAAGAAATGGATTTATGAAGTAACTCAAGCAATAATAAAGCCAAGATTGATAAAAAATATTAAAATATGTAGGGGCAATCCTGTAGCTGAAACCAATAAAGTTTGTAGCAAATATGACATACAAGTAGGAAATCAGGTACATACTATAAAAAATTTAGTAATAAAAAATGAAAAAATCATCTAATTGGATAGAGCAAGAATATATGAAATTCCTATAAACCAGCAACCACCTTTGTCATATAAAGGCAGCACCAAGAACAAATTAAAGTATAGATTGAACCAGCATATAAGTAATTGGAATAAAAAAGAAGCTAAGACTGCATTAACCGAATACTGTCTGGAAAATCCCCAATGTCCAAGGTTTGAAGATATTAAAACTATTAAGAGCTGTAAAAACGAAAGGCAGTTGAGAATTGCAGAATCAGTATTAATTGAAAAAACAGATCAAGATTATGCAACATTAATGAGCCTAGCAACTTAAACGAACAATGGAAGGCCTTAATAAAAATTGAACAACAGCTAAGAGGGAAAAAAGGAAAAAAGAGCAGCAATGACAATAGATGGCGCAAGAGACACAAAGATGCAGAGATTGCGACTGAAGCCTGAACCTCAATAGCTCTGCTCACTTGAGCTGTGGTGGGCAGGTGAGACACATCTGCCTCCTGATGATGACAGAAGCCTGTTGAAAGCGCCAGAGGATTGTGTATGATGAGCTGAATGGGGTTGGCACTTGCAGTAGGGTTAGCACGGAGTTTGAAACGGATAGAGCACTTTTTTAAATCACAGTTGACAAAGGTTTAACTGCCTGGGAATGTAAATAGTGTAATTATGTACATAGTGTTTTTAACTGAATGTGTGAATGAGTGGTATGGTGTGTATGTTTGTGAGGTTTTTATGGAGATGTTGAGGTATGGTTACGTCTCATATGGCAGAGAGAAACCTACGTTTTTTGTCCAGTAAATAACAAAAAAAAAAAAAAAGAGGAAAATACGATGTTTCATGCCCGGAAGAATGAATCTCATAGGCAAGGAGTCCTTCAACCTTTGAAGGCCAACAACATTACATGATGACGATTGACGTGCTTGAAGTGTTAAAGGAAAAAGTGACCGTGATCTTTCAGGTAAGTGTTGGTTATTTTAATAATATATTATTCATCTTGTGTTTTATAATTTATCCAATGCGGCCAAGTACCTTTCCTAATATTTCAATCATCTCTTCAAATTTATTCAAATTATTTATCAAAGGGGCATTTGAAGTTCCCAGTTTTTTTACACCTTATCCAATATAGTCAAATGTGTCTTGTGGAAAGACAATTCCTCGAATAACATATCACTATCCTGCAGAACTTGTCCTTTTCCAATGGAAGTAGAATTGTCTGGGATCAAAGTGAGAGATTAATTCCTTGATTTTGCTGAAGTTGTTTCCATAATATCTTGCAGCTTGTAATCAAGTGCCCCAACAGGTAATCAATCACAGGCTGAGGTGGGAGTGGAAGTCTGGGAACATTTCTTTCAACTTTTCAGTTCTGCTAAGAGCTTTAAGAAAAATATTTTTATCTGTTGCAAATCTGTTTGTGAAAAACTGCAGCAGATTGCTTCAGCAATTCTGTGAAGCCCATGCGCAAGACAAGTTAAATGAATCATCTTTGGGAACAGCACACAAAGTGCTGTGGCTGCTTTCATCATGTAGGGTGCAGCATCAGTTACCAATAGGTGTACTTTATTGTATTTTACTCTCTCTGGCCATAAAATCCACAACAATTCATTGATCAATTTAGAGATTATGTGGTAGTTACATTTTGGTAGTTCTTCACAAGTAATTAAGTATAGGATCGACGGTGCTGATTCATTCAGATGTCCAACAACATTTCCTATATATCTGCCATGCACATCTGTTGTTTCATCAACTGAGATCCAAATAGGAAACTACAATTTTCTCCCTGATTTTTAGTACAGTTTCATCGTACATCATCTGCAAGTAATTTTTCATTAAAGTAGATTCGTCTGGAATAATTTGACTGCAGTATTTTTCTAAGAAACTTCTAAACACTAGATTGTTTACTTTTGACAATGGGATATCTGAACCTACTAGTGCATGGCATAAATCCAAACTGAAATTTGAACTGACATGTTTACTGTTCCCTGAAACTTCTGTAAAAAGCCTTTGTTTTTTCAACAAAGTGTTTTTTACTTCATTTTTTTTTTTTTTTTATGTTTCTCACTTTTAATGTGTTGTGAAACTTGAAAACACTGGTCACAAGAAACAGCGGACACACACCACAGAACAAAATATTTCCGTCAGTTCTATATCCTTCATTGGAAAACTCGTTAAAAAATGCCTTTCATTTGGAAGATGTAGTTGATTTAATGTCGGGAATGTTGAGTTACTTAACTTCAGCAGGAAACACAAACTTCTAACAATGACGTGAACGAAATTATTTAGGAAGTAACTGGACACTAAACTATGCATTAAATGACAGATGACTCAGTCTGCTTTCCTCATCTCTCATCTGAGATATGGAAGAAGACTGGTACTGGTACGGTGCTGCCATCTATCGGCTCACAGGTTGCTACAACAGAAAATAATGGGTAGTTTTGCTTAAAAAATGGAGATTTATGTAAAAATATTTTTGGATAATGTGAAAGTACGTAATATATGTTGTAAAACAGTAAATATGTATAATAACTGCAAAAAACATCCGATGCGTAAAAATATTTAATTACATATTAATCTTAGCCCTAGTTATAATCTTGAAAACAGGTAAATAAACTTTGCGCACATCATTAAAAGGGTAATTTCATTGAGATTTTCCATTTCTGTAGAGTATCCAATGCTTTCCGTAATCGGTAGCAGCCCGACGATTTCCATAATGATTACGGAGAATCTGTAGTAGTTGGAGTATGTATTGTTATTGAATACCTGAACATTTTCTCACCAGTACAAATCTTCTATTTCCCACAAAAAAATTAAGTAATAAATAACTTATTTAAAGATGTCAAAAACACTTGAAATATATTTAAAATAACATTAAATCCTTGCATTGGATATGAACATATAGGCATTTAAGTGATTACTCACAAAATATATAAGGCAAAATCACAAAAAAGAAAATCACAATGATAATTACTGATTGTGTCTTTCTGCCAACAGTTGTAAGCTCTCCCTGTAACTCAAGTATTCATCACGTTTTTGGTTCACTGAAGACAAAGTGATTGGCATGCTAATGTTGCCCCTTGCCCAATATTGCAACTCTAATAAGAATTTCCATATATCACTGCAAGGAAAAAAGTACACATTAAAACAGCAAATGAAAAATTAATTTTGAAAGCTAAAATATCATAAATTACAGTCAATACATACTGAAAGCAACTGTCATCAAAGAATCATTTATCATTGTCACACAAAACAACCAATAAATGAAAACATGCACTCTCTCTCTAATCATTCCTGTGAAACTTGCTGCTTTGATGAAGTTCATATGATAGAAGACAATGAATGAAATAGGGGGAAATACAATACGATCAAGACATAATAAAGAGTTCCTGATGTTTAAATTGATTTTAGCAAAAGAATACCACATTACAAAGAGGGCAAGCAAATAGATAATTTTAATAAAGGAATATCAGCTTAAATAGAAGACAGACAAACCTGAAGTTTACCTGCTTCACAACAAACATAAATAACTACCCATAAACAAAAGAATAAAAATTACTCTTACCCATCAAAGTTCACTGCCAGTAAGTGTTCTAACTCATGATGGCTGCCTAACAATGGAACATGCAACTTAGTTTCAACATCCTGAAATTTAAAAGAAAATTATATTATGCTTTGTATATTCTCATATCTGAAAAATATTCACAATCCAAGATTGTACAATTAGTTATGTGGCACACAATAGAACAAATATCTTGAAAACAGCAATGTAATTTCACAAGACTATTCTGTTCTTCGTGTATTTTGGTAGACATTAAACAGATCGACAAGTTCTGATTATAGTGTCTCAGATAATGTTCCACATATGAGACAGATGACAATCCAGTGAGAGAACTTATAAAATATGCTTCTTACCTTAGTTTTAAAAAATGATTTTCCAAGGATTTCTCTGCTTATTTCCTCTTCTGCAGTTGTTACCATTCAAAAGACATCAAGTTAAAAGCAAGATCATAATTTAAAATGTATTTGCACTTCCATTTTGAGAGTTGTTAAAAATTAATGATGAGAGGGTTAAGAGTGGTATTCATTAAAAGGAGCAGGCAGAAAAAAAGGGTAAAATATCATTTGTCACATTACTTAGTGACTTGTTATTGTTCCAATAAAAATTATAGATCAATATTTTTACGGGAAAAAAAAAATAAAGTCAGAATTTATGTGTTACATTCATAATTTAAAAGAACAGTGGCCTTTATAAAATTCCCAGTGTTTGACCCATCAAAGCTACAATGCTTATAAAAAGTAAAATACTGAGAAAAAAATTAAAAAGCAATTTACATAATTGATGCTTGCCTGCCCGCCTGCCTGCCTGCTTGCTTGTGTCAATGGTGTATTTTCTTGTGCAGAGAATACTATGAGATGTATATGACAAGGTTTGTTCAGTTTATGCTTTAAATGATTTGTATATTCACATAATAAGTCATAGCCTCTATAAATTTACAGTGAAGTTTTTGGTGTAAGTAAACTAGGGAATAAACTAGTAGTTGCAGTTGAATAAAATGTTTCAATGAATGCAGTAAAATAAAATGTTTTCAATGAATTACATGAGATGTCAGGAACAGAGCCTATTCTGTAGAGTAGCACTTCACCAAGAGTGGTGGCAAGGATAACCAGGGGTGGGCAGAAGGGGGAGGGGTGACAAAATAGTCAGCACCCAGACCCTCCCTAGATCTCTCCATGATAATGAGATGAGAAGTCCTGAAGGTCAAAAGCAGCAGGCAAGGGAATAGACTATTGCAGCAGAGTGGGTGGATGGGCCATTAAACCCAGGGGTGGGGCAGGAGCAAAGGGGTGCTGCCAGGAAAAGAAAGGGGTGAGGAACTTCTTTTGTTTGAGGTAGCTCCAAGGGAACCCAGCACCAAACCATGAAGGAAAGCAAACAGTTCACACAATCTGAAGAGAAACATAATATTAGATATGGGGTGGGAGGGGATCTCTCCTAGTGGAATTGGGTAGACACAGAGTGGACCTCTGTCTATTCTCCGCTGTCGAGGTAGATTGGCAACAGGGCTTAGTAACAAGGGCTGGCTCATCCCTTTGTGTTTCTGGTCGATGAAGTGGTCCTCGCCTGGGCCGCTCAGTGACGTCACGGCGATGCATGTCACTTGTCAGTGTGTGATGTGAAGCGGTCAGTGGATGCTTTTATCCCACGTTTGTTGCATTCGCATTAGTTATTTGCTGTTTGTTTGGTTGTATTTCTGACATCGAATTTTTAAATTTAATTTCTTTAGTACATCGTTTTCGCACAATGGCTTCCTGCGCTGTTGCAATGTGCCGAAATACCAGCAGGAATACGAAAAGGCAAAACATAATATTTCATTGTTTCCCTCGAAACGACCCAGTAGTTACAAAAGACTGGGTTAACAAGTGTTGCAGAGCGGATTCTTTTAATGAGAAAAATGCCAGGATTTGCAGTGAGCACTTTTTAAATAGTGAGTACGAAGACGATATGATGAATCGTCTGCTTGGTTTACAAATGAAAAGGATATTGAAACCGTCGGCTGTACCAACAGTCGATTTACCAAGAGAAAACGTTGAAAGTGTCACGGAAAGAGGTGAAAGACAAAGAAAGAGAAAAATACTGCATGATACTTTTGGTAGACTTACAAATCTTAGTCCCAAAAAGGACATTTTGAAGAAAACATGGCCGCTATTCAACCTGCATCAAATGAAGAGACAGTTTCCTGAGTGAAATGTGATATGTTTTAAAAGAACGTAAATTTTTTAAATGAAAAATTGTCTAAAATGGAAAAAGAGATTATCGTTCTTCAAACTGGAAAAAGGGAAATTTTAAAAAGCTTTTCTCGCAAAGCCAGAAGATGGAATTGTTCGCACCAGCTTTTATTGAAACAGATCAGAGAACTGAAAATTAAGGTTAAAAACCAAAATAAAAAAAAATAAAAAATTGATAAAAAATGATAAATTCTTTTGAAACATACAACACAGGTAAACTCACTTGCAGATGGTAAAAGTCGAATTAAATGGACAGCTGAAGACATTGCAAGAAGCATTGTAATATGAGCGTTGTCCAGAAAATCTTACGAGTTTTGGAGAAATAAAATTGGAATTCCATTACCAAGTGCGAGTACTTTAAAAAGATGGTGTGCTAAATTTCCGTGTAGTCCTGGTATTCAGCAAAACGTCTTACAACTAATTAGAAATAACAGCCAGTGTTTGGATCAGTTCGAGAGAATGTGTGTTTTAAGTTTCAATGAAATGCACGTGGATTCTCGTGTATGCTATGATGCTGGATTGGACGAGATTTCAGGTCCTTTCCGAAAAGTGCATTTCGTTCTCGCTAGAGGTCTGTTGTCCAAGTGGAAACAACACATATTCTTTGATTTTGATGACACTTCAATGTCAAAACAGCTCCTTTTCTCTATTATTTAGAGTATAGAACTATGTAACATTGAGGTCAAAGCAATAGTGTCAAATTTGGGAGGATGCAACAGATTATGGAAAGAGCTTAGTATTTCAGTAGAAAGCACATCTTTCTGTGATCCGGTTCATAGGGACAAGCAAATATGGGTATTTGCAGACATGCCTCATTACGTAAAGTTATTAAGGAACCACTTTCTAGATAGAGGGCTTGTTCTGGAAACGGAACTGAAATTGACTGCAACATCATTAAAGAAGTTTCAAAAAATGATATTGGAGAAATGAAACTTTGCCCCAAGTTGAAACCTGGACATCTTACTGTGAAGGGTAACAAGCTTCAGAAGGTCCAACTTGCAAAAACTTTGTTTTCAGCAACAACGGCAAATGCAATTTTGGGTTTAACAGGAAATGAACAGGCTTTGAGTTTTTTCAAAATTATTGACACGTTTTTCAACATCATGAATAGCAAAAGCTCATATCCAAAGAATACGAAACCTATGAAATTTGCTTTCGGAATTTCAAAATTTTATGAAGAACAAGCAGCTACATTGAAATCAGTGAAAAACATAATCAAAGGGCTAAGAGTACGAGGAAAGAGTACTATTCTACCATTTCAGAAAGGCTTTATTACTTCAATAAACTCGCTTTTCGGAATTTATGAAGAATTGAAACTTTCTGGAGGCAAGTACATCATGACATCTTGTTTGACACAGGATGCACTGGAAAGCTTGTTTAGCCAAATTAGAGGACTTGGACGATTTAATGATCATCCTTCCCCTTCAGAAGTCATGCGTCGCCTTAAACAGTTACTTCTTGCAAATAAATTGCCGAACATTTCACCTAAAGCAAATGTATCTGATGCGCAAGAACATTTAAGTTTGTATTTGACAGCAGAATTGCTAAAAAATGCTCTAGGACCTAAAGAAACAGAGCACATAATGGAATTAAATAATGAAAATGTGTCACTCGACGAGTTTAACAATGACCCCTGTCCTGTGGCCTGGGAAGTGGAAATGTCAAAAGTACCAAACAGTTCGGCTTATGAAAAAGAAGCTCTTACTTATGTAGCAGGGTATACTGCATTTCGTGTTCGCGAAAAATATTCATCTTTAGGACATGTTTCTAAAAATTGCGTAGAAATTCCTCCCCATTCAAGTTGGATTTTTCTGTTATCTTCTGGAGGACTTACGGTACCAACACCTTCGTGGATGGAAACTGTCAACAAATTTGAGAGTATTTTTGTGCTGTTCATGAGGATAACTATCATAAAGGGAGAGGAGTTATTAAGGAACTTATGAAAGAACTGAAAAATCAGTTTCCTTCTGTTAATCAAGACGCAATTCGTTTGTTTAGCATAGTGCGCACGTTTATAAGAGTCCGTTACCTAAACCAAAATGTGCAGCTTGTTTTACAAAGAAAAATGTAGCAGAAAAAGAAAAAATTGTTAAAATAAAATGTGCCAAATTCAGTAACTTCAATGGCTTTTGATGAATACAAATTTACATCAGCTAAGAAGAGGAAATTTCGTTTTGCAAGGTAAGTGAAAACATCAATTGTATGAAAATATTTTTCTGAAAAAAGTAGTTACACTCTTGTTTGCATATTTATTCATTACAGAATTGTATTCTTAATCTCAGTTTATTCGCATACCCATTTTGACCAGAAGAGAAAATATTTGAAACGTTTCACAAAAATTATAGTAGTCGAGGTTTTGTTATCAACAAACACGCATTATTTTTGCGTTTGGTAGAAATAACACACACACACACACACACACACACACACACACACACACACACACACACACACACACACACACACACAATACAAACAAGCAGTGAATATATATTTATCATCAGCAGAGTTCGCAATACAGAGTAGAGCAAACATGATTTGTAACACTCAGCCAACACTCAGCAATGCATCCCAGCTACATCATCAGCGCAACTTCCGGGGACAACTAAAGTCTGCCATATGAGCCAGCCCTTGTACCTAGAGCCCTGGATTGGCAATGGGATTTCCCAAATCCCAGTGGAATTGAGTTTTGCTTTGGCCACCAACCAAGGGAACAGGGAAATACCACTCTTTTGTAAGGGGCCCTGCCAGTGGCTACAAAATACAAAAAGAAAAATAAACTTGGTTTCAAAATTTGTTTTCAAGAGAAAAATAAACTTGGTTTCAAAATTTGTTTTCAAGAGAAAAATGTAGAAAATTTCTAAAACAAAAACAAAAAATGAAAATTTCCGGAATTTCCGGAAAATAAGCACCCCTGGTATGACAGTGGTCACAGAGCTGTAAAGAAGCTGGACCTTCGAGGTACCATCTTACTTGTAACAGTGACAAAATCACTGTTACAATTGGCTCGCTTTGAATTAATTGTTTACAGGTGAACATCAAAACAAAAACTATTGGGTTGTCAGAAAATTCATGACGTATTTTGGCACCCGATGGCGGTTGGACGGTTTTGGAAGTGCTTAGCTCTAGCATGCACAGCTCTGTTATCACTATGGCATTCGACAGGTGCCAGTTCTAGCTGCAGTCTAAAAGGAATAGTGAGCGATTTGGTTGATTTGCAGAGATTTGACATCAAATTGAAGATGGAAGACCAAACTGTGCATTTTCGCCATATTTTACTGGTTTACTTCCGTAAAGAGAAGAACGCATGTCAAGCTTGTAAAAAGTTGCGTAAAGTGTACGGTGATAATGCTCTACAAGAACCTCAGTGCCAGCGGTGGTTCGCAAAATTCCGTGCTGGTGATTTTGACCTCAACGATGCTCTTCGGTCCGGGAGGCCAACCGAGGTTGATAACGACCAAATCAAGGCATTGATCGAGTCAAACCCACGTTACATGATACGAGAGATTGCAGACACATTGCACATCCATCATTCAAGCATTCACGATCACCTGAAGAAGCTGGGATACATAAGCAAGCTCGATGTGTGGGTTCCTCATGAACTCAAAGAAACTCAATTGACGGTGCGTATAAACATCTGTGATATGCTCATTAAACGTGAGGAATATGATCCTTTTTTTGAAGCGTCTAATAACTGGTGAAGAAAAGTGGATTGTGTACAATAATGTGCTGCCCAAACGGTCTTGGTCCCGACGTGCTGCTTCGCCTCAAACGACATCCAAAGCAGACATTCATCAGCGGAAGGTTCTGGTCTCAGTGTGGTGGGATTTTAAAGGTGTCGTGTCTTTCGAGTTCCTACCACGGAACAAAACAATCAATTCGAATGTGTACTGTCAGCAATTGGACAGTTTGAACGAATCCATCATCCAGAAACGTCTAGAGCTTGTTCATCGTAAAGGTGTTGTGTTCCATCATGACAACGCGAGACCACACACAAGTTTGATCACCCGCCAAAAATTATTGGAGCTTGGGTGGGATGTGTTGCCACACCCAGCATACTCGCCTGGCCTTGTGCCATTAGACTTCCACTTGTTTCGCTCTCTTCAACAGTCCTTGTGTGGTATAACGTTCAATTCAGATGAAGCTGTAAATCAGCACCGTGTACATTTTGTCGCCACGAAAGACAGGTCCTTGTATGAACAAGGCATTCTGCAGCTCACTGAAAGATGGCAAAAGGTTATTGAACAAAATGGGCATTATATCATTGATTGATCTTTGTTCTTTCTATCAACAAATGACCTTTGCAAAACATGGTAAAATACGTCATGACTTTTCCGACAACCCAATATCTTAAGTATGAAAAAGGGGGGTGATGGAAAGAAAGCTCACATCACTAGCAACCCCTATGATGTTTCAACAGGAAAGGAAATGAATTGTTTAGACATGATGACATGGTAACCAAAACTCTGGGATAGTAACATTGACTTTGGAATCCCAAGCATTGTTTGGGCATGGTTAATGTTGACACTCTTATCAGTGAATTCGGAAATGTTACTTTTTGTCACTGGTTATAATGGAGACAGTGATTTTTTTATTTTATTTTTTTTATTTTTATTTTTTTGTAACAGTGACAAAGTATGACAAAGCAACAGGGATGTGATTTCTGACCCATCTCTGCAGACTACCAGTGCATGTATCCGACCATGCATCAAACTGTACATACCAATGTATCACACTGAAGCACCAATCAGCAACTCTGCAGGCTGCTAACTGAAATTTCAGTGATTCGTGGAACTATGCTAAAGCACCTGTCCTCATAAACAAACTGTTGTAAAAGGTAACAACTGACTTTGTGATTTAAGATATCTGGCTGACATTAAATATAGTACCACAGTGGACACTCATTTAATTTAGTTTCTTTATATTCAATTTACTTATGTTCTTTCAAGTCAAAGTTCATATTATCTTGAAAAAAAATACTCTGACCCTAACAATATGTATCATTTTACAATTCCATATGAAAGGAGGCAACACAGTTGACATATACCTTTGCTATTACTAATTTGCCTATAGCTATTCAGTCCACATTTTTAAGACAATGATGTTGAAAAAGAGTCTATTTCCACTTTGTTTTCTCATTATTCTGGAAAGACATTCTTTAAAACTACAATATAAAACTGCAGACACTGAAGACCGTAAAAGCAATATTCATATGAGTGTTTGTCTTTGCAAAAGAGAGAAACATGTTTTGAAAATATGCTCTTGAAGATGACTGCCAAAAAGTTGATGTTCTTACCCTGTGCAATTTGAGAGGATATTCTATAAAATGAATTAAAAACTAGCAAAGAGATCTACACCAACTTTTTTTTTTTTTGAGTGATATTTATGCCGTTTTTGAGAATTAGTTGACTCATCAGTTGCTTGCATTTTTAAAAATACATTGAAACACTGCACATTTTATGAGTTAAAAATTAGCAAACTAAAAAACTTAAACATTTTTAGTAACCCACTCAAAAAAAAAAAATGCTTTCTTGTTCTACAATACAAAAAGTGATGCACTCATCTCAAACCACATACATAATCAGTAAAAATTAAATGGCAATTTTTTGCACATTTTTATATGTTTGTTGTTATTTTGTGAATTTCGGAAGCAAAACGTATTTTTTATAATGTATTGCTTTTTGGTTATAAATTATGTGTTATAAACTGTTCCAGCATGTAGTATATTTCCCTTTTTTTAAATCTGCTTTAGAATTTATTATCTACAAGGGTTTGTTTTGTTTTTTTTGTTTTTTTCATTTTAAGAATAACGTAGAGTTACTGAGAATAAATGCTGCTGTAAGAAGTACATGAGACAGGTAAAATGGTTCACCACAGTAAAGCAAAATATAGGAAGGAAAAGGTGGCAAGGCATGAATTCGCTTTATGGAAAGATAGAAAATCTTTCTCGAAATACATGAGACAGGAAAAACAGGAGAAATAAAATTCTAAGTTGTGTGAAGAATAGGATTGGAGAAATGATATGGGAGCCCAACAAGCTATGTGCATGAAATATGGGGTGAATACTTCTGTAAGTTATTAGAGCATGAAGGTAAAGGTATTTCTGAGACAGAAGCACATGATGTCACAGTAAGAGATGGAAGCACAGGAGGGATCTCAAGAGAAGAGGTGTATAAAGCTCTAAAATCTCTTCAGAATGGTAAAGCTCCAGAAGTAAATGGCATAATTGCTGTGATGATCAAATATGGTGGTAATTCTGTAATTGACTGGTTAACTGAAATTTGCTAACTGTGCTGGGAATTAGGAATGGTCCCTCGGGATTGGAGGGATGCTGTCACTGTTCCCTTGTATAAGGGAAAACGTTATTAGACAGAAGGCAAGAACTTTTGTGGCAACAGTTCGCTGAATGTGCCAGATAAGTATTTGAAAAGTGGAGGTTATTGATAAGGTATGAGGTCTTAGATCAGAGAAAGTGTGGGATCTACAGAGTGGTTTTATGCATTTTTGCACTATGTTTGATGATCCAAAAGTATCTGTCTGTTGGTAAGAAAGTTTTTGCTGCCTTCATAAATTTACAGAAAGCTTAAGATTGAGTAAATAAAACTCGTCTGTGGAAGGTGCTGAATAAATATTATTGGGAATCTACTCAATAGTGTGAAAGTCATGTATACTGGTAATAGAACATGTGCACGAGTAAATGGTGTTGTATCAAAACTGTTTTCTATTGGTGCAGCAGTCAGAAAAGGTTGTGTAATGTCACCCTGGCTGTTTAATATATTTATGGATGCATACATGCATGATGCCAAAATGGACAACACTGGTTTATGTCTTGGTAATATCCATGTGTGTAGATTGCAGTATGCTGATGACACAGTCCTGTTGGCAGAGAGCAAAAGTGAGTTGCAGAGTATGTTCATCCAGATGTGCGAAGTTTGCATGAAATTCACACTGAGTATAAATAAGGAATAAACCAAAGTTATGGATTTTGAGCAAGGAACTATTAGTACTGAATGCAGGGTAAGTCTAATTGGCACAGTTATTGACCAGGTGAACGAGATTTCATATTTGGAAAGCATGTTTGTGGCAGAGAACAAAATAGATGGCGAAATTAGTAGGCAAGTGAATTCTTCATTGAAAGTCATACCAGCTTTAGGAGGATTTTGCAGGGATGATGGGTTCTCAAGGAAGTCTCAAATAGTTGTATATGAAAGTGTAATTGTTCCTACACTGATGTATGGTAGTGAAACCTGGGTACTACAGAAGAGACATTTGTGTGCTGGAGAGACGTGTTACTCACAGGGAGTTTGTGGCAAGACTCACTCTGATCAGTGAGGAATGAAGATGTGTTGTAGTGTGCAATGTGAGACAAAATGTTGTTGGTAAGGTGGAGACCAATATTCTTTGGTAGTTTGGCCATGTTGAAAGAATGAGTGATGAGATACTTACTAAGAGAATTTTTTTAACCCAAATGGTAGAAAAGAAAGGTAGAGGAAGACCCAGGAAATTATGGGAGGAACAAATTTAGGAATGTCTGCATGAGAAAAAATAATGAGTATGAAATACAAAAGGTTTTGTGTGCAACGTGGTATGGATGTTAGAGAAGCTCAAGCTGTGTGCGGAGATCGATGTTAATGGAGACATTTGATACAGCATCAGTAAGTTCTTTCTTTGAGGAGCTAACCTCTGTAAACCAGAGAACAGGTTAGTGATAAGTATGTATGTCATCATCATCATTGTCAACCATTATCAATCCACTGCTGGACGAAGGTCTCCCCAAGTTTCCTCCACAACGGTCTGTCTTGTGTCAGTCTCCTCCATGTCACACCCGCATACTTTCGAATTTCATCCACCCATCTCCCATGTGGTCTTCTTCTGGGTCTTTTCCTGTCCCTTGGAATCCAATCTAAAATTTCGGCTATCCATCGATGGTCTGTCCTTTTGGCAGTATGCCCAGCCCATTGTCATTTCAGGGATTTAACTCTGATCATGATGTTTTCCACTCTTGTCTTTTTTGGATCCACGAGTTCCTCTTCTTATCTCTCCTGTTTACACCAAGCATGCACCTCTCCATGCTTCTTTGAGTTGTCTGCAGCCTTCGTATGTCTCTTTTAGACAAGGTCCACGTCTCTGCCCCATACGTAAGCACTGGAAGGATGCATTGATCAAACACTTTTCTTTTAAGACATAATGGCATATTGCTCTTGAAAATTATGCTGTTTCTTCCAAAAGCTCTCCAGGCAAGTTTTGTACGCTGATTAATTTCTTCCTCAATGTGACCCTCACTTGATATCTGCTGTCCAAGATAAATGCACGTGTCTGTTATCTCCAGCTTTTCTCCATCAATCGATAAATCTTCATTTCTTGTAAAATCATTGAACATCCCTTTTGTCTTCTGAAAGTTCATTTTTAATCCCACTTCTTTACTCTTGTCAGCAAGTTCCTGGATCATACTCTGCAGCCCTGATGGGGTAGTTACAAAAATGACTACGTCATCAGCAAAATGAAGGTGGGTTAGATAATCTCCATTAATCTTTATCCCTTTGTTTTCCCAGTTCAGTGATTGAAAGACACCCTCCAATGTGGCATTAAAGAGCTTCGGAGATATGGTGTCACCTTGTCTCACTCCCTTTCCAGTTTTTATGTGTGTTGTATTTTCAAACAGCCGAATCTTTGCACTTGCATTTTCATAGATGTTATTAATAATATTAATGTATGCTTCTTCAATACCGCAGGATTTCAGAGCCATTGTAACTGCTGATGGTTTCACCAAATCAAAAGCTTTTTCATAATCGATAAAGGCCATGCACAATGGAAGTTCATATTCCCTCGCTCTTTCAATTAGTTCTCTCAGTACGTGGATATGATCTGTTGTGCTGTAGCCACTCCTGAATCCAGCTTGTTCTCTCGGTTGAGCCATGTCCAGTGTTACCTTCAAACGGTGTGAAAGAACTTTAGTGAAGATTTTATAAACCACTGATAGGAGGCTGATAGGTCTGTAGTTCCTGAGATCCTCAATGTCCCCTTTTTTATGTAGCAGAATCACTGAAGCATTGTTCCAATCCTCAGGAACCTTCCCTTCATTAAGGCATCGAGGGAAAATTTGGGCGAGTACTGTGTCGATTTCTCCACTTGCTTCTTGTATGATGTCTACAGTAATTCCATCTTCTCCTGGAGCTTTTCCCCACTTCATGTTCTTGATTGCATGTGCAACTTCTGCTGGTAGGACTGGAAGAACTCTGGTACTGGTACCTTTCATGATGTCTGGAGTACATGTATCATCCCTTTCATATAATTTGGAGTAGAAATCTTTCACTCTTGTCAAAATTTCGCCTCTATTTCTTGTTACAGAACCATCTTCTTTTCTTTTTCTCAGTGCCATAATCTGTTTTCTTCCCTTACTGAGATGTCCCTTTGCTATCTTTAGGCTTTGGTTGCTTTCAATTACTTTCCTCGCTAGTTCACAGTTGAATTTCCTTACGTCTTCAGTGATACTTTTTCGTACTGTCTTGCATAGCTCTATATATTCCACTTTGGAAGTCACATCTTCTTTAGTTGTCCTCATCTCTCTTCTTTTTTGCATCAACATTTTGGTTTTTCCTGATAATTTGTTCACATGCAACTTGTTCTTAGACCCAGCTAATTTTGTTGCTGTTTCCATAAGAGCTTTGGTTACTTTTCTGTTAACTTCAGAAATATCCACTTCTTCTGATGTTAGGCCTTCTAAAGCAGAGAATCTGTTCTTCAGTTCCAACTTGAAGGTATTATGGTGCTTTTTAAGGTTGGTTATGTCAATATATTTTGTTTGTCTTATGAGCTTGCCACGTTCGAGTTTAGTGTTGAGGTGCATCTTATATCTCACCAATTTATGGTCACTACCTGTGTTGAACTTGTTTAGCACACTGCAGTCTTCTATGACGAATTTTTTGTTACACATAATAAAATCAATTTCACTTGTCGTCCCATTTGGGTGTCTCCATGTCCATTTCCTGTGTGGCTTTTTCTTGAAAAAGGAATTCATGATGAAAAACCCTTCTGCCTCTGCAAACTCTACGAGCGTATTTCCACGCTGGTTTCTATTGCCGTGACCGAATTTACCTACTGAAGTTTCATTCTGTTGCCGTTGCCCTATTTTTGCATTGAAATCTCCGATAATTATCTTCAAGTGCTGCTTACCTTTATTATTTAGATGACGAATTTCCTCATAAAATTCTTCAATTTCTTCTTCAGGATGACTTGTGGTGGGTGCATAAGATTGAATAATCTGAGCCTTGTATCTACTCGAGAGTTGGATAACGAGTCGTGCAGCTCTGTCAGAGGAACTTTCAACTTCTACAACTTTATCCTTCAGTTTCTTGTTTATTATAAATCCAACACCACTAGTTCTGCCAGTATCTGCCCCACGATAGTAGAAGAGATGTCCACTTTTCAGTTCAATGAGATCTTCTCCTTTTCTCCTTACCTCACTTATCCCGACGATGTCCCACTTGATCCTTTGTAGTTCCTCTTCCAATTCAAGAAGCCTTGAATCAGAAGATAGGGAGCGTCCATTATACGTAGCCAAGGTCAGCATCAGATGGCAGCCTAGACCGGTCCTCCGGGGATTCTTAGCACCCTCTGCCTTCATGTCGCACTGGCTGCTGCCTTGGCCAGGTACATTTCAGCTGCCGGAGACTGAGGGCCAAGATTTAAGTTGTGGAGTCATTTTGGAGGGGTTTGGCCATAACACACCACGCTGGCCAAGCGGGTTGGTGAGTGTGGGATAGCATTTCCTCTAATCCCGAGGTATAGTTATACCGCTATTTGCGGTCGTGAGAGCCCCTTTAGTGGGAACAGGAGAAGGCGGGGTTGACATTTGTCAAGGAGAGGCTGTGATGTCACGCATCACTTGACCTTACATCCCAGTATGTATGTAAGAATAAGTGTTTCTGACATGTTATAAAAAGTAACTAATTAAAATAAAATACTGTGGATGCCCCAGATGTAACTAGAAGACAAATAAGTACAAGACTTTGAAAGATAATCTGGTTTTTATAGTGTAAAGAGGATCAATGTATGATCTGCCAAGCTTTCACTAGCCAATGGGCAGCCTTTTCAAGGCAGTAGAACAACATACAGATCAAACTGTAATGCATAAATAGAACAGACAGGTTGAAGTCAGTTAAACAATGATCACATGAGATAGCATTAGCTTAATATCTCAAAAGTATACATCTGATATAGCTATTTCGCGTTCAGTTCTAACAGAGCAGTTCATGCACATGGTAGATTGATCAAGACAAAAACATTACATGATTTCCTATGAGAGAGAAATTCCATGTAAACACTGGATTATTTTTTAAAGTCTTGATCTTATTTGTTTTCTAAGTAATTAATTAAACTGTTGTCAGTAAATTATGAACCATTACAATTGTTACAAGCATTTTTTTAGATATATTTCATATGCACTTACTTTAGTGTTATTTTTCAGCCATTTCTCAAATGAGTCATATGCATAATCATTTAAAGATTCCCTAGTTGAAAAATAGCTTGTGATCACTTCAACACTATAATCTGACTTGGGTAACCACATAAGAGCAGCTTCAAGAGCCTAAAAATGTATATAATACAAACAAGATTACATGTAAATTATAGGTATAAAAACACAGGCACATGATTAAGAAAAACGATGAAAAAACTAAGTATAGTATATATATACGGAGATTCATTCCTCATTCTGTGGTTTCACACTTCTGCCTCTATGCAAATCAAATTTTAAAATAAATATGATACAGAATGGGAGTTTCACTTATTTATTATGAAATGTCATGGCTACATCATGGTGTTAAGAAATAATATGGCGTCAGACTGTAACAGTTAGAGATGTATGATTTTGATGATTGTATCATCATGATGGTACTGACAATTCCCTATCACTGTTGACATTGTGACTGTCAAAATATACATTTGATTGTAACTACAGATCTTCTTATTCTGGTCAATACAGACACTGGTCTTTAAACTCACATCTTTTTGAGCATTTTTGCAAATCTTCAGCATACAAAATATTGTTCAGAAGAGGATGAAGATTAATTCAGGTCCACCTTCGGTGTTAAGAGTGACAACAAGAAAGTCAATAATTCAGTTAGTTCACGCCATTTTTTAGAGCCATGAAACTACATCATCATGATATATCTCCAGCTAAATTACTACCACGTACAAGATATGTCCAAAAAGTATCAGGACTACATTTATAATTCAAAATACAAAACAGTTACAAGATAATTGGATTTATCTACTTCTGAGCTGATGCAGTTATTCCAGTATTTCTGCCCCTTCATAAAGCACAATTTGAAAGCCTCAATGATGCTGTCTTAAGTCTTTATCCTTAGGAAATTTTTTCAATTCAATAAACAAAAAGAAGTCACGTGGGACCAATTCAGGTGAAAAGGTGAGTCTGGTAATGCTGACATTTTTTGTTTGATCAGGAATTCACAGATCAGCAGTGCTGATTGTGCAAGTGCATTATCATGGTGCAGCAGCAAGGATTAGGATTACTTTTGTTGTGGCTGTTAGGGCCATATTTTTTTCGTCTTTTCAGTAGCTCTTTGTAATAAGTTTGGTTCAAACCTACCCAGCCAGAGCAAACTAAAAATGCACCACACCTTTAAAATCAAAGAAAGCAATTAACATTACCTTCATGTTTGATTTCACTTGCCAAGCTTTTTTAGTTAAAGAGAGGTTTTGTCTTCCATTCAGATTATTTGGGATTTTGTGGTCATAGTCATGGAACTAAGATTGTTACTTGTAATAATACTTTCGATAAAGTATGGGTCCATTGCAGCACAATTTTTAAAGCCCCAACAAACTGCAACACACTGCTCCTTTTGATCATGTGTGAGATGACTAGGCACAAACTTTGCAGTCACTCTTCTCTTTCCCAAATACTATGTCAACATTGCAAGAAATGTCCCAATTGAGATGCCAGTTTTGCTAAACACCTCCCTAACAGTAAATCATCAGTCACTTCTGGTGGCTTAATTCACAGAGGCTATGGAGTAATCTGTTCTTGAAGTTGATGGGCATCCAGTGAGAAAGTTGTCTTCAATAGATGTTTGATCTCCTGCACCAGTGGTTCTCAAAGTGGGGTACACAAAACTAAAACTAGTTTATGTGATTAGTTAGCAACCATACTGAGTCAATTAGTGAACTAATTTTCATGTCAACAAAATTAACAATCCGAATCGCAATCCCTGTGACATTAATATATGTAACTTTTGTAACTAAATAAATAAATAAAATCATCATCATCATTGTCAACCATTATCAATCCATTGCTGGATGAAGGTCTCCCCAAGTTTCCTCCACAACTGTCTCTGTCTTGCACCACTACCCTCCATGTTACTCTGGCATGTTTTCGAATTTCATACATCAATCTCCCATGTGGTCTTCTTCTGGGTCTTTTTCTGTCCCTTGGAATCCAATCTAAAATTTCAGTTGTCCATCGATGGTCCATTCTTCTGGCAATATGTCCAGCTCATTGCCATTTCAGGGATTTTACTCTGATTATGTTGTCTTCTACTCTTGTTATTTCTCTTGTCATTTTCCTGATCCACAAGTTCCTCTTCTTATCTCTCTTGGTTACACAAAGCATGCATCTCTCCATGCTTCTTTGAGTTCTCTGCAGTCTTTGTATGTCTTTTTCAGTTAAGATCCATGTCTCTGTTCCATACGTAAGCACTGTCAGGATGCATAGATCAAACACTTTACTTTCAAGACATAATGGCATATTGCTCTTAAAAATTATGCTGTTTCTTCCAAAAGCTCACCATCCAAGTTTTATACACCAATTAATATCTTCATCAATGTGATCCTCACTTGATATCTGCTGTCCGAGGTAAATGTAGGTATTGATTATCTCCAGCTTTTCCCCAACAATCGATAAATCTTCATTTCTTGTAAAAGCATTGTACATCTTTTCTGTCATCTGAAAGTCCGTTTTAATCCCACTTTTTTACTCTTGTCAGCAAGTTCCTGGATCATACTCTGCAGCTCTGAAGGGGTGGTTGCAAAAATGACTACATCATCTTAAAAATGACTACATCAATAAAGATTAATGGAGTTTAATAACCTCCATTAATCTGTATTCCTATGTTTTCCCAGTTCAGTGATTGAAAGACATTTTGCAATGTGGCATTAAAGAGTTTGGGAGATGTGATGTTACTTTGTCTCACTCTCTTTCCAATTTTTATTGATGCTGTATTCTCAAATAGCCAAACCTTGGCACTTAAATTTTCATAAATCTATATATTAATTCTATAAGGTTTTTAACTGTGAGTTCTATTTTCAGAGGACAGCTGAACATAAAGATATGGTTGAGGTATCAAAATAAAGGTCTTACCATGCAGATGTGCCAGCCGAAGAGAAAAGCGAGATTGGGACAACAGTTCGGGTGTTGTGAGGTGGCAAAGTTCCCATATAAAGTCTATGGGAGAAGCGTACGGTTGACATTCTATCGCCTGCAGTTGAAGGTGGAAGCATGGAGGGACTGAGATAGTCCAAAGTCCGAAATCTCTTTTCTGAGCGAACCGTTGTGCAAAACAACGCTAGCACAGTCATTCGTATCAAAGTTCTTCTATTGGAACAGCAAACATTTTCAGACACCTGATTGCATAATGCCATTGGACTGTGTGATGTATATATACAAATTAATATTCATTCGATCCCGTTTATTCACGTAGGTAAGATGTTTCCCATTATGTAAAGACATAAATAAACATTCCGTTGACCATTGTTAGTGAAAATATTATGGGCGAATACTTATATAGCCCATTAAGTTGCTCACGGTGGTCGTTAATCCTCCAGTCAAAAAAAAAAAAAAAAAAAAAAAAGAATCACAAACCTGGACTATTGTCGTCACCAAAGTGGTTGAATGAATTTGCCAATCAAATAAAGTTTGCATTTGTTGTTTAAGATGAGTTTATTCTTTTCAAAAAAAAACAAAAAAACTAACCTTTGATTCCAATGGGTGAAGAGCTTTCGCAATGCAAATTTCATTCCAACAACATTTACAAACACAGTTGTGACTGAAGATGAGAGTGTGCTGTAAAGTTGAATTTTTGCACACAACTGAGATGAGTGGACTTTTGCCTCACATTTTACGACTGAAAAAGGATGCATTTGCGATGTTCATCACGAACCTGGCCGCCCCGGTGGTGCAGTGGTCTAAGTGCTGGCTTATGATGATTCGTTCGTGAAGGGTCCGGGTACGAATCCCGTTGAGGCATGGATGTTATGTTTGTCTTACGGCACTGGCTCTTTCCCTTCCCTGGAATCACTGACCCTAAATTAGGGATGGGTGACTGCTTATAGCCCATTGAGTTGCTCACAGTGGTGGTTAAACCTTCAGTCAAAAAAAATCACGAACCTGGACTATTTGTCTTTACTGAAGTAGTTGAATTGAATGAATTTGTCAATCAAATAAAGTTTACATTTGTTGTATCATGTGAATTTATTCTTTTCAAAAAAAAAAAACAAAAAAACTAACCATCAATTCTCAATTCTGACGGGTTTCGTCTAGTATTATTAACACTAATGTATGCATCTTCAATACAACAGGATTTTAAAGCCATTGTAACTACTGATGGTTTCATAGAATCAAAGGCATTTTCATAATCCATAAAAGCCATGCATAATGAAAGTTCATATTCCATCGCTCTTTCAATCAGTTTTCTCAATAAATAAATGAGAATGTGTGCGTGCGTGCGTGCGTGCGTGTGTGTGTGGTGTATTTTTTCATTGTATACCCACATATTTATATATGTGGGTATACAATGAAAAATATATATATATATACATAAAAATATATGTATATATATATATATATATATACAGGGTTTTATACCGCCGATAGCGATATAACTATACCATCGGGATTAGAGAAAATGCTATCCCACACTCATCAACCCACTTGGCCAGCGTGGTGAGTTATGGCCAAACCCCTCCAAAATGACTCCACAACCTAAATCTTGGCCCTCAGTCTCCGGCAGCTGGAATGTACTTGGCCAAGGCAGCAGCCAGTGCGACATGAAGGCAGAGGGTGCTAAGAATCCCCGGAGGACCGGTCTAGGCTGCCATCTGATGCTGACCTTGGCTACGTATAATGGACGCCCCTATCTTCTGATTCAAGGCTTCTTGAATTGGAAGAGGAACTACAAAGGATCAAGTGGGACATCGTCGGGATAAGTGAGGTAAGGAGAAAAGGAGAAGATCTCATTGAACTGAAAAGTGGACATCTCTTCTACTATCGTGGGACAGATACTGGCAGAACTAGTGGTGTTGGATTTATAATAAACAAGAAACTGAAGGATAAAGTTGTAGAAGTTGAAAGTTCCTCTGACAGAGCTACACGACTCGTCATCCAACTCTCGAGAAGAAACAAGGCTCAGATTATTCAAACTTATGCACCCACCACAAGTCATCCTGAAGAAGAAATCGAAGAATTTTATGAGGAAATTCGTCATCTAAATAATAAAGGTAAGCAGCACTTGAAGATAATTATGGGAGATTTCAATGCAAAAATAGGGCAACGGCAACAGAATGAAACTTCAGTAGGTAAATTCGGTTATGGCAACAGAAACCGGCGTGGAAATACTCTCGTTGAATTTGCAGAGGCAGAAGGGTTTTTCATCTTGAACTCCTTTTTCAAGAAAAAGCCACACAGGAAATGGACATGGAGACATCCAAATGGGAAGACAAGTGAAATTGATTTTATTATGTGTAACAAAAAATTTGTCATAGAAGACTGCAGTGTGCTAAACAAGTTCAACACAGGTAGTGACCATAGACTGGTGAGATGTAAGATGCACCTCAACACTAAACTGGAATGTGGCAAGCTCATAAGACAAACAAGATGTATTGACATAACCAACCTTAAAAAACACCATAATACCTTCAAGTTGGAACTGAAGAACAGATTCTCTGCTTTAGAAGGCCTAATATCAGAAGAAGTGGATATTTCTGAAGTTAACAGAAAAGTAACCAAAGCTCTTATGGAAACAGCAACAAAATTAACTGGGTCTAAGAACAAATTGCATGTGAAGAAAATATCAGGAAAAACCAAAATGTTGACGCAAAAAGAAGAGAGATGAGGACAACTAAAGAAGATGTGACTTCCAAAGTGGAATATATAGAGCTACGCAAGACAGTACGAAAAAGTATCACTGAAGACGTAAGGAAATTCAACTGTGAACTAGTGAGGAAAGCAATTGAAAACAACCAAAGCCTAAAGATAGCAAAGGGACATCTCAGTAAAGGAAGAAAACAGATTATGGCACTGAGAAAAGAAGATGGTTCTGTAACAAGAAATAGAGGCGAAATTTTGACAAGAGTGAAAGATTTCTACTCCAGATTATATGAAAGGGATGATACATGTACTCCAGACATCATGAAAGGTACCAGCACCAGAGTTCTTCCAGTCCTACTAGCAGAAGTTGCACATACAATCAAGAACATGAAGCGTGGAAAAGCTCCAGAAGAATATGGAATTACTGTAGACATCACACAAGAAGCAAGTGGAGAACTCGAAACAATACTCGCCCAAATTTTCACTCGATGCCTTAATGAAGGGAAGATTCCTGAGGATTGGAACAAAACTACAATGATCCTGCTACATAAAAAAGGTGACATTGAGGATCTCAGGAACTACAGACCTATCAGCCTCCTATCAGTGGTTTATAAAATCTTCACTAAAGTTCTTTCATACCGTTTGAAGATAACACTGGACATGGCTCAACCGAGAGAACAAGCTGGATTCAGGAGTGGCTACAGCACAATAGATCATATCCACGTACTGAGAGAACTAATTGAAAGAGCGAGGGAATGTGAACTTCCATTGTGCATGGCTTTTATCGATTATGAAAAAGCCTTTGATTCAGTGAAACCATCAGCAGTTACAATGGCTCTGAAATCCTGCGGTATTGAAGATGCATACATTAATATTATGACGATTATGGGCAAAACACGTAACAATATTAACAAATAAAGGTAACTTGATCACGCTAGTTACGTTAACTGAAAACTTTTACAAAAAGTTCGTAAGTTGGAAGCTTTCGACCTTATCTTAGGTCTTCATCACGCCAATGGAGGACTAAAATTGTTGCCAGATTCTACATTTGAATTTTTCCTATTTTTGTTGCCAAAACTTAGAATTGATCTCCAGATCAACGGAATGTAGAGAGGAGATTCGGAGTTGCAAGTCATTGAATTGAAAATAATTTCTATGCTTTCACGGTAACGGAGGGCAAAACGATTGTCAAAAGAAGCAATTCGTTTTGCTTCGTTCCAGTGGGGAACTGCAGATGTGTCTTCCATTGTCAAAATAGACAAGGCAGTATTGGGATTGACTTTCGAAACATCTTTTCTATGTTCTAAAATTCTATGGCTAATGTTCCTGTATGTGCTTCCAATGTATAAGTTATCCCCAGTAGAAGAAGAGATAGGAATGCAGTAAACTCCTGGGAGGTTCAGGCTTTCAACTTTGTCCCTATCCCTTTGTAGAAGTTTCAAGATGTTTGGGGTAGATTTAATGGCAAGATGGTAACCAAAACTTCTAAAAAGAATCTGTAACTTATAAGCATAGGAAGGATGGTAAGGAACAGAACCACAGAATTTCAGGTCTTCTTTCTTGTGAGGAAGGAGGCATTCGATTTTCGAATGGTTTTCATATTTCTTTATGAGGGAGTTGACTGTAACAGCAAGGAAACCATGAGAGAGGGCTATTGTAGAAATTTTGGAGAGTTCTTCTTGAAGAGAGAGTTGGTTGTTGCAAATGATATGAGCCCTGTGGATGTAGGACTTCAATGCTGCAAGCTTGTAGAGATGCAGGGTGCAAGATTTGTAGGGAATGATGTTAGTGGCCGCAGAAGGTTTTCGATAGACGGAACGAGTAATGGAGAGATCAGCGTTTCTGCAGATAGATACATCCAGGAAATCAATTTTGTGATTTACTTCCTTAGATATAGTGAGCTTAATGGAAGGAAATTTTTCCGTAATGGAGTTGATCAGTATCTGTAGTTCAGACTCGGAATGTGGCCAGCTAATGAAAATGTCGTCTACATATCTTAACCATAGGGAAGGTTGAAAAGGGTGTAGAGGAATGATGGAAACTTCAATATGTTGCATGTAGATTTCAGCAAGCAGAGGGGAAAGAGGTGAGCCCATGGGGAGACCAGATTGTTGCCTATACACAATTTTGTTGAAAACAAAACAACTGTGTTGATGAATAGTGTGGAAACAATCATAAAGATCTTTGATAAGAGGACCGAGGGGTTCAAAATGAAGAATCAATTTCTTCATGAGGAGCATGTAGGAATCAAAATATGGTACAGAGGGAAACAAAGATTCTACATCAAGAGTATACAGATTATCACAAGGAGAAAAGGAATTAGGAAGGTTGTGGATGAAGTTTGAAGTAGAGACAACTGTATGAGGATGGTTGGCTGCCAGGGATTTGCATTTGAGGATTAATAACATCTATGAAAATGCGAGTGCAAAGATTCGGCTGTTTGAAAATACAACACACATAAAAACTGGAAAGGGAGTGAGACAAGGTGACACCATATCTCCGAAGCTCTTTAATGCCACATTGGAAAATGTCTTTCAATCACTGAACTGGGAAAACAAGGGGATAAAGATTAATGGAGATTATCTAACCCACCTTTGTTTTGCTGATGACGTAGTCATTTTTGCAACTACCCCATCAGAGCTGCATAGTATGATCCAGGAACTTGCTGACAAGAATAAAGAAGTGGGATTAAAAATGAACTTTCAGAAGACAAAAGGGATGTTCAATGCTTTTACAAGAAATGAAGATTTATCGATTGATGGAGAAAAGCTGGAGATAACAGACACGTGCATTTATCTTGGACAGCAGATATCAAGTGAGGGTCACATTGAGGAAGAAATTAATCGGCGTACAAAACTTGCCTGGAGAGCTTTTGGAAGAAACAGCATAATTTTCAAGAGCAATATGCCATTATGTCTTAAAAGAAAAGTGTTTGATCAATGCATCCTTCCAGTGCTTACGTATAGTGCAGAGACGTGAACCTTAACTAAAAGAGACATACAAAGGCTGCAGACAACTCAAAGAATCATGGAGAGGTGCATGCTTGGTGTAACCAGGAGATATAAGAAGAGGAACTTGTGGATCAGAAAAATGACAAGAGTGGAAAACATCATGATCAGAGTTAAATCCCTGAAATGGCAATGGGCTGGACATACTGCCAGAAGGACAGACCATCGATGGACAGCCGAAATTTTAGATTGGATTCCAAGGGACAGGAAAAGACCCAGAAGAAGGCCACATGGGAGATGGGTGGATGAAATTCGAAAGTATGCGGGAGTGACATGGAGGAGACTGACACAAGACAGACCGTTGTGGAGGAAACTTGGGGAGACCTTCGTCCAGCAGTGGATTGATAATGGTTGACAATTATGATGATGATGATATGTCAATTTGAAAGTCATTATGCTGAGGTGAGTTAGTTTCTGGTAACTCAGTTCTATGGGTATTAATAATATTTAGCAGCACATTAATGTGTGATATTTTTGGCTAGCATGAACCAAAATATTCAATTTAAAGTATTGCAATTAATTTTATCAGCTGAAATACATTGACTATGGATTTATGCATTGTACATGTCTAATGGCAGTGACACCTGGGTATTACAGAAGAAACATGCTGGAGAAATGCGTTACTTACGGTGGGGGGGGGGGGGCACGTTCTGATTATGTGAGGAATGAAGATGTGTTGCAGCTGTGCAATGTGAAGCAAAATGTTGTTAGCAAGGTGGAGACTAATATGCTTCGGTGGTTTGGGCATGTTAAAAGAATAAGTGATGAGATGCTTACTAAGAAAATATTTTTAGCTCAAATGGCAGGAAGGAAAGGTAGAGGAAGGCCAAGGAAGTCATGGGAGGATCAGATTCAGGAGTGTCTGCATGAGAAAAAGATCATGTGTATGAAGTATAGAAGATCTTGTGTGCGTCGTATGATGGATGTCAGTAAAGCCCAAGTTGTACATCAAGATTGCTGTAAATGGAGAAGTTTGATACTGCAACAGTAAGTAAATAATCAGTTAAAAATTATCTGGTAGTTTGTTTTTTCTTTGTGGAGCTAACCTCTGAATCCAAGAGAACAGCTTAGTGATATGTATGTATGTATGTACATGTCTAAAGTTATTCCATTAGCACTGCATGTGTTTAAATTTTCTTTCCACAAACAATATACATTTTCTCAAGTTTTCAGAAAACATAACTATTATTCAGTCCAGGGATGGATATAGGCAAATAGCGGTCATGCATGATAACTGACTATTTAGCCTCCTTCCTACCACAGCATATGTGCTGCTAGAGTTCATGAGATAAGTGCTCAAATTATGCAGCTGTAACACAGGCACCAATTGCATCATGCAATTACTTTTTAATCATGCTTCATAGGGAAATTAGAAATAAGTAAATCATTCCTTTGTGAAAAGTAACCTTGCCATAAGCTTTTTACTTGCATGAATAAAATTTACAAAACAACAGAGTGCCTTTACATCTTCAATCAGCTCTTGATAATCATACTTTTGCATCAGTTGAATTTACAGCTTTTTAGCACTTGTTTAGTAAAAAGATCATGCTCATGTTATCATTTTGTCCATCTGTCCGTCCATTTGTTGATACCATATCTCAAACTATCACTCCAATTTGAAAATTCCTTTTTGCATTGGGAAGCCTGAAATGTGAGGATGATCCTTGCATTCCATTTTTCCCCCAATGCTAAACTTCAACACTAGAGGGCATAAATGCAGATGATATCTAACTCAAAATACATTTTTATTCCATACATTTGCTTCTAAATATCTGATTCAAGTAATGCATTAATTTTCCGCTAGGGGCATAAGGATAAATTGTATTCTTTCCTATATCTCTTCTGCTAAAAGTCCAATTCGGAAAATTCTTCCTGCAACAGATACGGATCCTGATGGGAAATGTTTTGCATATAATTTCTAATTTTTTGCAGAGAATGGTTTGGCCACCAGGGGGTGTTAGTGTTTATTCCTGTTTCTAATGTATTTGCAGCAAAATCTCAGCTTCTGAAAACTTGACAGAAAAAATTCTTTTATGGGCTGATATGGCTCACTGCAGAAAACCTTTTGAGAATACTTCCTGCTTAAAACAGTGTGTAGTTTTTCTGCCAGGGGGCGTAGATGAACATCTTATTTTTGTCAATATCTCTGCTTCTAAGAGTCCAATTTGAAAATTTTTTTGTTGGAGAGCATTTCTGGTGCAAAATGTTCCTCCTATAATTTCAATTTTTTTTTAATGCACAAGTGTGCCACCAGGGTCTTGAGTCCGTGTTTCCGTTTACAGTAATATATGTGGGACTAAAAATCTGATTGAAAAAATTCTTTTTCAGTCAGATACTACTAACTATGAAAATTCTTTGTGTTTATTTTATTTCCAAAATAATGCATAATTTCGCCGCTAGGGGGCGCAAATGTTGGATCTGTTTTTTTTTTCAATATCTCTGCTTTTCAATGTGTGATTTAAATCATTCTTTTAACACCGGATACCATTTGCATTGTGGAGTACTTTAGGTTAGTATTTGAGAAGTTTTGTAGTTCACAGTTCTGTCACTAGCTGGTGTTTGTGTACTTCTGTTTGGAGCTGTATTTCAGGTTCTAAAAATCATATAAAGAAATGTCTTTTTTTTTCCCCCATATGCCATTCGCTACAAAAAAAATGGGGAGCATTGTCCTCTTTAAACAACGTACAGCTTTCTCACTTGGAGGTGTAAAAGTCAAAATCTTGTCCTCACTATCTTTATTTTCAGGGGATATTTTTTGAAAAGTTCTTTCATCTTAGCATAGCTTTTGCCATGAAGAATAATTTTCACCTATTTTCAACTTTCCCATTAAGACTTATGCAACATTCTTTTGCTAGAAAGCGTAGAGTTATATTATGTTGTTGTTGGGGTTTTTTTCTATATTTCTTCTTTTAACTGTTCGATCTGAAAATCTCTTTGTCTCTGATACCTTTCTTCTGCTATGAGAAACTTTTTGTGCGCCATTTGTTAATTTTTGTAACATACTTTTTAGCCGCTTGTGGGAATAAGTAACTGTCTCTATTTCGGGATGTTTTATTGATTTTTTTTTTTTTTATCTAACCGGTTGCATTGACCTTGAATAATTATAATAAATTTTATTCGAGTCAGAAAGTATTCAAAAGACAGACTCATTACAATTGAAAACTCGGCGTCATCTTTCTCACTTAAAGTCTTTTAAATGGCAAGTTGATATCAAGCTTTTATTAGTTATTTTTTTTATTTTAATAAGAAAAATATTTTTATTTTCTTTTGTCAAAAGAGATGTACATGAGGAAAATTACATTCTGTTTTTGTTTTTGTTTTTTTCATAAAAACTCTCACTTTGCCAGTATAAAATACTTGTAATTTTTTAATGTGTTAATATACAGGGTTCAAAGGAAAGTCCTTATTCAGGGCAATAACTGCGGAAAGAAGGTTCCAAGTGGTACACAAGTTAGGGATGATGGCCGATCAAATGAAAGTGATTGGAGCTTCCCTAGCGGCAAAGGTAAGAAGTTAGGAAACCTAACTCGCGAAAAACGCGAGATAGAAACAAAATTCCAATTACAAAGTTGTAGCGCATCGTTTAATTAGTAGGAAATGACATATGGTGCGCACGAATTATGTACATGGACAGGTCAAAATGCTGATAAAGTGCATATGGTCGCTGGATGGTTAGGCAATGCAAAATACCGGCCCACGATGGAGAATGTTTCAAACGCATATGTAAATATTGATAGTGACGTGGTGACATAAAATACCAAGTCTGGGGATTTGAACGTCAGTCAACGTACGTTGCAAACATTGATGTCAGGCTACTCGAATGCTGAGTACTGTAGAATGGTCGTGCTTTATGGTGAATGTCATCGCAAGGCGGTATGCCGAGGTTTTCCGACTGGTCAACATCCAACTGCAGCGACTATTAACAACTGTGTTCACCACCCCGAGAGACCGGAAGCATACAAGCACATAAGCAATCGGGCAGACCTACGGGTTCAGGTGTTACAGTGCATCCTGAGGCTGTCCTGGGATATGACCTTGCCAATCCCAACATTAGTACCACAACAGTCGCCGAAGCATGTGAATTAACAGCACAACATGTTTGGAAAATCCTGAACGAGCATGGAGCTCACCCATACCACATTCAGCTAGTGCCAGGTTTGATGGATGGAGACCAGGAAAGGTGTTTCAATTTCTGCAACTTTGTACATAACACGTTGGAGGTTAATCCAAACTTCTTGGCCAATATCTTGTGGACGAACGAGTCCCGTTTTACACGGGATGGAATAGTCAATCGGCATAACACCCATTACTGGGCTCAGAGCAACCCATCTATGGGACGAGCTACTCGACATCAACGACGTTGGGCAACTAACGTTTGGTACGGTATTTGGGGAAACACACTAGTTGGACCAATTTTCTATGATGGGACATTAATAGGTCAGCGGTACCTTCAGCTCTTACGGGGTCCAATATCTGACTTTCTGGATGGTCTTCCCCTCAGAGATCTGCTGTGCATGTGGTACCAACATGATGGTGCACCACCTCACATGGCAGCCAACATACGGAGTTTCCTGGCAGAAACATTCAGATACCAGATAATTGGTTATGGCGGTACGATGGAATGGCCTCCGCAGTCACCGGACTTAACACCTTTGGACTTCTTCCTGTGGGGTTACTTGGAGGAACAGGTGTATGCTACAGAACCTACTAGTCAGGAAGATTTAGGACACTGCATTATGTGCGCCTGTAACACAGTGACACCTGCCATGCTAGATAGTGTACGAGAAGCTATTCTTACACGCCTTGGAATGTGCATTGTAGCCGATGGTGGCCAGTTCTAACCGGCTGTACATTAACTTCGAGCATATGTGTGTTGTGCCTGTAAGTAGGCATATCTCCTGGAAACATTTTTCAGTATTATAAATAAGCCTGCACAGCTTCTGTCTCGTGACATTATTTTTGTGTCTGTTTCACCCGCTTTACCGATTACGAATTAACAGCATTTTGACCCGTTCATGTACATAATTCATGCGCACCATATGTCGTTTCCTACTAATTAGACAATGCGCTACAACTTTGTAATTGGAATTTTGTTTCTATCTCACGTTTTTCGCGAGTTAGGTTTCCTAACTTCTTACTTTTGCCGCTAGGGGCGCTCCAATCGCTTTCATTTGATCGGCCATCGCCCCTTTCCTACACATAAACCTTACTTGTGAACCACTTGGACCCTTCCTTCCGCAGTTATTGCCCTGAATAAGGACTTTCCTTTGAACCCTGTATACTGATGCGGATATCAATCACTACAACTTGGGGAAGTACATTTACTAAACAGGCTACCCAAAACAATATAAAAAAGCACAGCCAAAAAAACTGACTATGAATGAATTTCTCACTATTCCAAAAATTAAGATTCTGTATCTTGGAGATCATTACTCAGCATAATGGATGATCCTTGGTGAACCACCTTACTTCAACATCCAAAAAAATAATTTTATTTCTTAGTAAAATTGCAGCAAATACAAAAACCATTTTATCACCTTTGTGCAAAGTCCATAATAATGTTAAACTTATTGAGTACCTAATGTAATTTAAGCAGCACATTTTCCTTTATATACAATACTTCAAAAGTATGCTGATTTGAAATAGCTCAAAGAATCATTAGATATAAGCCTTTCCTATTTTTTTAATGAGTACTCTTTTGTCTACTGCAATTAAGCTATTGCAGTTGCATACGGAAACACTCGATTTTAGATTTTCAAAGTAATTTACCACACCTTGCAACTACTACAAAATATTTTAACAAAATGCAACTGAAAGGAAACAAACATGCTGTTGTAAATATAAGTCTACTTGTCTGACTGTTTGATTCGACCAGGTTCTTAAATACGAATTAGTGAAGTAAGTGGTGCAAACAATTTTTAATATGATAATATGAGTTACCCTTCAAAAAAAGAAAAGGAAAAAGAAAAAAAAAGGACTAATAAATGAACAGTTTTGGTGAGAAACATTGTGATGGCCAAAAGTTGTGAACATTTGCATTTTTAACAAAAGGGATCACCAATGGTAAAAACAACACAGAAGGTGAAATAAAGCACAAACAATGAAAGCAAAAGATCAACTCATTCTAAGGTATATACATGTATATTAAATACATTAATCAAACATGTTATGGTATGTGAAACAAAATTAGTTTCTCATACTTTTCCCTCTCTGTCCAATTTTTGTTGCAATAAAGGAATCCAATATGCAACACCACTGTTTTGTGGCCATCGATATCTTTTAAACAAGGCTTTACTGGGAGCTACTTTCTTCACAATTTCAATGCTTTTAGAGAGTATATCATACAGATATTTTGCAAAACCATCCAGTTCTTTATCAATCCCCTACAACATAAAGTCAAAACAAATTTACTTTTGAACACAGAAAGAAAAAAAGACAAAATTAAAGAACAAATAATGATCATAAAAAAATCAGGAAAGAAAACACTGCATCAACAGTATGTACAGTTGAATTACTAAAAATGCCTTTTGTTTTTACATATTCACTTTGCAAGGATATACTTATTATACTAACATAGTAAAAAATCAAAGGGACACAGTAACAACTGTGCTACAACCTACAACATAGAACTACATGAACTGTCACTATTTCATGGCACTATTTCACTAGTTCTACATCCTCACAGTATTCAGTGAAGGACAGTTGACGTAGCCCTACATTGTAAGTTGCGGCACCATTGCCACTGTGCCCCTTTGATTTTTTCAGATATAAAATTTTTAAGAAATAAAATAAAAGAAATGTATTACTTTATTTACTTAAACTGTATACAATTCATAGTAACTTATGCTGATTATAAATTAATGTTAGTAGAAGTAGAAGACATAGTATCATCGTTGTCAGTAGTTATTTAAAATTGAAGAAATCGTTCTTCAGAAATTATTTTTCATACTCCTTAGTTGCCTTGTTATAAATTTGGTGATACATCTAGAGCCTAATGTACTCTTCTTGTTGTTACTCTTGTTCTTGTCTAGATTCAGAATGTATTGACGGTGTGAAGGTTTGATACTTAATACATTCATTATCCAGCGAAGTTGTGAAGACTGGCGATGTACATTGATATTCCATGCTCAGTGTAAAAATTTGAAAATTTGGATTGATGACATCAATCTCCATCTGTTTTTGCTGTTCAGGCTCAATTTGTGCAGTTGAAGTCAAAGGTTGTGGCTCTAGAGTTGAACTTGAATGAAAAGCATACTGGAACGTGGACTTTTTATGCTCCCTACATTCCCATGACCTTTTGTTTGATGACTTAGTGGGCTTTTTTGGATTCTTCTCTTTCTCCTCTAGCTGTTTCTTCAACTTTTGCTGATTCGTTTAGTAATTTTTCCTGGATTTTCACAGCATTTCTAAATTTTTGTAACCAAATTTTTTTCTGTCTAAAAAATAAATAAATTTTAAATCCACTTTATTTTGGTTTATCACATACGTCCATTAGCTCTGACTATCAGCTATGGAACGCAGGGCTGAGGTCATCACTATCATTATCTATTCACTAGTTATCAACCTTAAAGTGGCATGCGGTGAAACAAAATCACGCAAAATTTAGCTTAACTTTCCAACATTACTGTACTGAAGGGTTAAAGGGTGGAGGGTTGAAACTTGATTTGTTATAAATGGGACTCTATAATACGCAAGGAACGCTTATAGCATAGTAAATCCGTTTATTTTTGTGGTGTAAATTTGTGTAAAGATTCGCCAAGCTTTCATACCCACTGGGAGGCTTTCTGAAGGCAATGTAAACATAACATAAACTATCTAATGATGTATTATTTATTACTGTGCAATTATTAGTTCTGAAGATATAAGCATTCAAAGTGTGAAACATTTTGTTGCATCCGTGCTCTTGATGTTACCCTTACCCAGCGCAGGGAAAAACGTAGTTCTATGTCAAAAAACTGTCATAAAAATTTATTGGGATATACACTGAGTAATCACTGAATTATGACCACTACCTAGGTCCTCCTTTCATCCTCAGTACAGCAGCTATCTGATGTGGCATCTATTCAATAAGATGCCAGAAGCAGTTGGGAGGTACGGCCAACCAAGCTGTGTACAATGCGTCTTTCAATACAAGTATAGAGGTGATTGGTGTATCCAGATGCCTGATATGCCATTCCATAGAGTCCCACAAGTGTTCTGTGGAATTGATATCGTTGGAGTTCAGATGCCAATAAACATGCTAGAAGTCTGAACTGTTCCTCAAACCATTCCTGCACAACAATGAACCTGTGGCTCGGCGCATTGTGATATTGGAACATACCATCACCATTCGGGAAAAAGTGCAACATTCCTCGGTGTACAGAGTCAGCAAGTGATTCACGATAGTGGGCACCAGTCATACATTGTTCCAAATGCACCAGGGTTCCAAGTTCTTGCGAAGTAAACATGCCTTACACCATACAACACCTCCACCATCTTGCACTGTGGAGACCATGCAGGATAGATTACGTGACACATAGACCAGCACACTTTTTTCCCACCCATCCAACTTGCATGATCTTTACACCAGGTGAGTCTTCTGTGCCGATGAACGGTGGTTAGGAGATGTTATTGGAGTTGTCTGTTGTTATACCTCATGCATGCGAATGTGTAACAAATGGCCATGGCAGACACCTTTCTGTGTTGACCTCTGTTGTATTGGGCAGTAAACTGTTGAACAGAGCTGAGTCTGTTGGCCAGGTCCAAGTCGTCGGACCCGGCGCTCGGCTATCACATCAACCTTTCGCTGTCCTGTGCAGTTTTGCCTCTGTGTCGTTGTTTGACCATTTTCATGCCAGTCCTGATACACTTTAAGTACAGCAGCCAGCAAACAACCCGCCAGTTCAGCCATTTGGGAAATCAAGGACCCACTACCCCAAGCTCCCACAATCTGTTCTTTCTTGAAGTCCAATAAATACTCCCATTTACCCATCACGCTCCGAATTTTACTACCTACTGCTCTGCTCACACCTTATACAAGGTGTTCAGAAATGATGTATACAATTTCAAAGTTGATTAGTACAAAAAGTATTTGTGATACGAATGTTTTACGTTTTGTATAAGTTTAAGCAAGTTCTAAAGTTTTATTTTTCCTTTTACAGGTGATGCTATGTGCTTGGTAGAGCAGTGTGACACAACATAGCGAAAATGGCGACGCCACAGGAAAAAGCTGCTTGTGTGATGTGGTTTGTGGAGTCCAAATCGCTGACCAAGTCCAGAGAAATTTCAGGAGGGAGTACAAGAGGAAACCACCAACACGGAAGAGTATCCAACAGTGGGTAGACAAATTCAAAGCTACCAGTAGTGTGTTGAAAGGGACAAGCAGCGGCAGACCATCTGTGTCGGAAGAATCTGTGCGCCAGGCGTACCAACGGATCCCATCAACATCCATTCATTCAGCTAGTTGCGAACTGGGGATACCTGCCAAAACAGTTCACACAGTGCTATACAGACGCCTTTGTCTTTACACCTGAAATGTAGCTGATGCAAAGGGTGCAGCCCAATGACAAAGTGCATCGTGCAGCGTTTGCCATAGAAATGCTTCATTGCATTGATAGTGACCCCACATTCCTGTCAAGAATCTGTTTCAGTGATGAGTCAACAGTTCATGTGTCAGGTACTGTCAACAAGCATAATTGCAGACTTTAGGGTTCATAAAATCCTCCTGGAACACACAAGACACAGCCCCAAAGTTAATCTTTGGTGTGGCACTAATGCAGGACAAAGTGATTGCACCATTCTTGTATGCTGAACCAACCATAACTGGCGGCACATACCTGGACATGTTACAACTGTTTGTCATTCCGCAACTGAAGGAGATTCCAGATGTCATTTTTCAGCAAGATGGGGCCCTCATTGGTCATCAGACTTTCGTGCATGCTTGGATCAGCACTTCCCTAGTCGATGGATTGGGCATGGAGGTCCAATGACATGGCCTCCCAGTTTGCCAGACATGCCCACCTGTGATTTTTTTATGGAGGTTCCTTAAAGATGTCTACCGGACAAAGGTTGCCTCCCTCGGTGTCCTGAAGGCGTGCATCACCGTAGCCTTCCTCCACGTCACCCCAGACATTCTATACCATACTTGGTCCAAAATCAACTACCGCCTCGACATCCTGCATGCTACAAATGGAGCACATGTGGAAGTGTATTGATTGCAAAGCTATAAACTTAAGAACTTCCTTAATCTTGGACAAAATGTAAAACATTTGTATCGCAAATACTTTTGTACTAATCAACTTTGAAATTGTATACATCATTTTCGAACACCCTGTATATTCTTCATTAGTTGACTAATTATCCCCTCTCAGAAATCATATGGTCAATGGACCACATCCACTTTTGATAGGGGTGGTCATAATTCAGTGATCACTAGGTGTATATATTTTTCATATTCCCATACACTATGTGAATCTCAGTGATCAAAAGTTAATGCAGGAGTTGTAAAAATTACATATTTTCTTACAAAATAATTTGAAACTTCTAGTACAAAAAAGCAAGCAGAAGAGGTACCATCAAATTTTTGGGTGAAATGAGCATATATTTTGGTCCACAAAAAAGTACAATAATGCAATTTGTGGTAAAGTATTGGAATCTGGAATCTTATAGTTAAAGATTTATAATACAGACAAAATATGTCACAGAAAATGATATCTGATGTAAAAAGAATTTATTTTCACTTAAAACTTCCAGAAGTTGAGATAGATTGCAAACAGAAATACATATCTATGCCTGCAGCAGAAAACTGTACCACTGGAAAGAGAAATGAAAATAAAAAAGTTTGTCATGAAGATATTTAATGCTCTTTTAGACGGAATCAAAATGAGAAATGAAGAAAGTACAGAATACCCAGTGTTTGTGAATCAATCATCGAGAGTGCTAACTTTTAGTCAAAAGGCAGTGCTACAACGTGGGAAAAAATATGCATTTCCACCAAAAACCCCAAGAACAGAAGAATACATTCCTATCTTAGAAGAAATTGTGCAGCGAGTACAACCAGAGCATGCTACCGATTTAAGGTTTAAATTATTCAGAATCATGCTTAAAGAATATAACGCTAAGCACAAAAAAATGCAAGATTAATAAATTGCAGTATGACAGAAAACAACTATTAAGTCTTTGCAAAGACCCTACGATCAAATTCTGCGAAGCGGACAAAACAGGGCAAATTGTTATTATGGACACATTGGAATATGATGATAAAATGCGGACAGCCATCTCAGAGCTACAGTGCGATAGCATCAACAAAGATCCCACTGACAAACAACTTACCTTCCTGGCTAATATAAGGAACCACAGCACGTTACCAACTGAAATTAAAAATGCAAACCCTCCAATGGGAGCAGGGATGCCAAAAATATTCTCTAAAATTAAAACGCATAAAGAAAACACACCTTTAAGACTGATTCTATTGAAAAAAAACTCACCACTCATCAACCTAGAAAAAGATATACAACTATCTATCCCCAATATTCATGAGGAACCAATATACCTTAAAGAATAGCTACGAGTTTATAGAAAAAATCAAGTTAATTAATCAAGACCTAGAAGCAAATAACTATGGCCTCCATGGACGTTAAGGCGTTATACCCAAATACTCCTGTCGAGCTAGCCAGCGAATTAATTATGCGACAACTAAACATCAACAAAGAACTAAACATGTCACAACTGAAAGAGTTAAAGAATACTTTATATTTCGTCAAGAAAAACAATATCTTCCATTTTGAAAGAAATATATATAAACAAACACAAGGTGGCCCTATGGGATCCCCATTATCGGCATTATATGCAGAAGTGATTATGGCATACCTCAAAAAAGAAATTATTCAAACTCTACCTGAAAAACCAATACTTTATGCTCGATATGTAGACGACATTATTATAATGTCAAAGTTCAACAAAGCCGAGCTACAAGATCTAGCACAGCGTTTTAGCAAAATTTGTAACACCATAGAGCTAACTATAGAGTTTGAAGAGGATAATCGCCTATCCTTCCTGGACATTCAACTAAAGAAAAACAAAAATAGTTTTGAATACTCTGTGTTCAGGAAAGCAACTGACATACCTGTACTGATACCATACTCGTCGCACCACCCAGTGATACATAAAAAAAAACAGCATAGTAAACTTGATAAGGCGAGCGTACACACACACATCTAACAACAGGCTAAAAAATCAAGAGCTAGAGTTTGTCTCGAAAATATCACAAGAGTATGGTTACCCAAGTAAGCTAATTAAAAAAGGGATACATGAGAGTAAAAAGCGTATGACACAGAGTAAAGAAGGACAAGAAGTGCACAACCAAAGGAAGATGAGAAATAAAAAATTGAAATACATTGGTGCTTTCACATACTTGGCAGGAATTAGTAAAAGAAATCAATAGGCACTGTGCTAAATATGACTTACAACTAGGAAGCTCAGTGAACACATTGAAAAATATGACTGTTAACAAAAAAACAGAGGAAAAAATACTAGAAGAGTCAGGATCCTACGAAATTCCAATTGCACACATACCCCCAATATCGTACATTGGAAGTACGAAAAACAGATTAAAAAAAGACTTAAACAACACACATCCAACTGGCAAAAAAAAAGAAGCCCAAACGGCTTTAGTGCAATTCTGCATTGAAAACCAGACTTTCCCAAAATTCGATGAAATTAAAATGCTAAAAAAGAATAAAAAATCTGAAAGGCAAATGAGGAGGGAAGAAGCTATTTTAATCTATAAAAATAAAGCAAGGGTATGTAACCAGAAAGACCCTGGCACATTATCTAGCCTGTGGAAAGAACTAATAAGACAAGAAAAAGAACAGCAAAAGAAAAACCGACAAAAAAGACAAGAAAACCAGAAAACCGGGATAGGAAAAGAAACTAAAAAAAAAAAAAAAAATGTTATTTTAATGAAACATAGATGGCACTAGCAGGGCTTGATAACGAAATATATCCAAGAAAGTATATCCGACGAATGGCAACAAGGAGTATCGGACTCCATTAGCGCGAAGTTAACCACGAACATCGGTAGAAAAGTCGCCACGCTCCTGAGGATGCCCAGAGAATGGCCGAAAATTTTGAGTATAAAGAATGGTAAAAATTGATGTGTTTGAATCCTAAAGCGAAGATCCACTGAGTATACCCAGCGAAAAGTGTGTGAAGTAAAGCTGTTCATCTCATACAACGGACTTTAGGACAATAACATCAACAAAGACCGGAAAACACGTGTGTGAAATGTGCCTCATCGCTAGCAAGGAATGCCAAGGTAAGCATTGTCCTCTAGAGTATTGTACAAGTTTTTTTGAAATATTGCATGTAAAAGAGAATAGTAGAATGATTAGAGCTATCTAATAGTCAGAATTAGAACTACTAATAGGATTGCATGCCAGTTTGCTGGATAGGATTTCGACTGTTTCCCTGATGGCAGTCTCTTTAAAATTCATATAAGGAGCAATTCTTCTAATATTATTCTATACTGGAGCGACCAAGCAATGCATGACTTCTCTCGTAAGGGCTGTATTCTGCATGTCCTGGTTGACACTTCATATGTGTTCTTTACATCTAGTGTCCAAGGATCGCTTTGTCATTCCGATATATATATTTTCCGTGTTTTCAGTATATACTAATGGTATAGCATACACACTCGCCTTTTCTTTCTCACACTGAATTTCTCACTCCTTGTAAATTGATATTATATGTGATAACAGGGTCGGGGACTTCATTGCTATTAATATGTTGTATCTGCATAATAATTCTTTTATCAATACGTAAAGCCTGGGACATGTATGATGGATCCTGTGTATCTCATTGTCTTACTAGGCGATTTTGTTATTGCTGACATAATACGATTTCTTTCAGTCCTATGTATTCTGTCTATGTCATCCTTCTAAAATCTAGCCATTAGACCTTTGCTATAAATATTATTGATTTCTTTATTATTTAGGTAGTCGGGTTTGCATATCTTATATGCTCTACAGAACCATGCTCTAAATGCAGAATATTTGTACCCTTTTGAGCAGTGCGAATTAGGAGGGACAAGGTTTAGTACTGCAGTTTGTTTATAATGAACGTTAAAATCGAAGCTGGATGTTGTATTTCTTCTGAGCGCGACATCAAGATAATTTGTCTCATCCTTTTCAAGCTCCATGGTGAACTTTATCGTATTGTGTAGGTTGTTTATCTTGTGCATGAAATCATTTAATTGGTCTACTAATTGCATGATAAAAATTCATGTAATATGCTCATGATATCACCCACGTTATCTTCGAAAATCATCTTCATTGTTTACATGTTCCAATTTCCTGCATTTTTATGTCTACCATTGCCTTGAAAAAGCCTCTCAGGGGAGTGTGAAAGCTTGGTGAATCTTTGTGCTGACTACACCACAAAAATAAATGGATTTAATACACTATATGCATCTCATGATTATTCAAGTCTGGTGTATTTAAAATAAAGAATCATTTAGGTTGACTTCTAGTAACACAGATGTGGTTGCAAACAGAAATATGCATTTACACCTCTTGGCAAAAAAAAAATGTGCACCATTAGAAGCAGAAAATGTACATACAAGTTTCTTATGGTGACAGGTACCCAATACAAAAAAAAAATTGTCAATCAACACTTTACCCAGGCAGCACACCCTTGCAAATTAACGTAGGCGCGACGCTGTGCCACCGTATATATATTCCCAATCTGGTAGGTAAGATGTTATCGTTGAATGTTGACGTAATGTCAATGATTTTCCAACTGATGAACTACTGAGGGGAAGGTTTGGGTAATCCAATTACAGTCAAGCATGACCTAAGCTCCAACCAGTGTCCCTGTGAGTCATCAACATGGAGGGAGGCTACACCTGAAGCAACATTGTTCATTCACAGGGCATGTGCTAAATGGAACTTTCATGTAAGTAGAATAAATCTTATTGTTAGATTTTCTGCATGTTTTTTCACACATAAAATAATTTTAAAATAGCTCTTGCTAAATTGTGATAGCATATTTTTTTATAGATGCTGCATTTTTTATGTTGCTTTATTTCTGCAGCATCGAACTGAATTTTGGAAGCTAAGTACATCGTGTCTAAAATTATTAAAAAATGAGCTGTTGTTCATCCTACGGATATTTTCTGTTACATACACGAAGTAAAAAACTGATGAATGTGATGGATGAGAGTTGTTTAGGCTATTTTGTTCAGTGATGTCAGAGAGGAAAATGTAAATAGGTAACTTTGTTACAATATAATTTCTTAGTGACAAGGAAGTGTGTTTAACTACTGGCTTAATTACAAATGACAAATTAATTAGATATGATATGAGCATGTGAGTTCGTGTAAAGAAAAGATGAATATTCCCATAATTCAAAATTTAATATTCCAGAATTTCAGTACTGTTATCTCAAAATATGATGTGGGTTCAGTAAAAAACTGAAAATATAAACATTGCAGTAAATTTTAGGTTATGCTGTAAACTGATTTCACAATGTTTTATTCGGAAAGATTTCTTGTAACATTACCACAATGAAAGTTGCACACTTTTATACTGTTAACGATAGTATAAATCTGGATATTTATTTTTTTGTGTTGTCACTAAAACAACAGGGAACAATATCAACATTGTTGAATGAAAACTGATTTTGGCATTTTATGATTTTTGACAGACTTTTGCTGTCAATGTTTTTTAAAGGGCCTAGACTTATATTAGGTTTGGTCAAATGGTTACACTAGCTTTTTTTTTCTCTTTGCTGAGGTGGTCTGGATATATATTGTCAAAATAATATATTTGATAGTAATTATCATTAAAAGTTATATGAAATTATGAAAACAGCACAATTTTGCAACTGGATGTAGCCAAAATATCTTCATTTGTGAAATATTAATTTTTTTCCTGTTAAAAATGTTTATACCAAACAGTGGTCTAGATTTGTCATGATCAAAATGAGAATGCAGAGTACATTTATGTAAGTAAAATATATAACAGCTGTGTGAAGTATTTAAAACAATGAAGATCCTTCAAAAAGAACAGTGAATGCTCAATGTCAGGGCCTCTGAATTTCTTAAATTTTAATTGGAAAATTGCATGGTTATCATGTTCCTTACGAAAATTTAACAAATTATCAAAAACTTACAAACTAAAATCTCAAGAAATCTCGTAGCACAATTGCACATGTTCTCCTGCTTCAGATCACTTGAAGAAAACAGTCTGTGCCCTTCACTGTTTTTCAATGGGTTTTTTTTTTTTTTTTCACATTTTTCTGATCATAATTGATCTCAGGAAATTCTATCCAATTTTCTACTAAATTTCCTGTATAGCTAGTATTTATTTGAGAGATGCTTTGTACTAATTGGTTCACATAGGTATTTCTAAAATTATGTATTTCATTTTCTCCTGGAACAGTGGAATTTTTTTCAATGTTTATTCATCCAAGAAAGTGCATAAATTATCTAATAAAAATAATAAAATTTAGACAGTTCTTTTTTCATTTTGTTATCAGTTTTTAATATTTATGAGGTATCATGTTTCACAAACTGCATTGGAGAGTTAATGCAAGTGTCTTATGTTAGTGTATTCTGCTACTATATTAAATGGGCAATATTTAAGTGCATATATTTGTGATTTTGTGCATTAAGGAATTATATGTTACGATTTTCCCTTCCTTCTTGTGTTTCCACTTTAGTGGCCATTGTGAAAATCCAACTGTATCCAGCAGTTAGACTGGCAGGTGTAGGAGAGCATACAGTCCTTGATCACCATCTCACCATAACACTTAGATGAATACTATGCTTTTAGAGAATATAACATTATTTTCCAGCAGTTTTTACTTATCATGTGTGTTTTAGTATGGAATATGTCATTGTTAATTATTTTAGCTTAATAAATGTAAATCAGAGTTTCAATTATTTTTTTTTCAGGTTTTATCAGTTTTGATTGTTGCGTTGTATTTATCAGTGCAATTTCAAAAATTTTATTTAACATATGGGTATGGGTTAAAGTTTATTTAATGGCATGTGTGCAGTTATGCCGTTCAGTAGTGTTAAAAGGTAAACCCTCATTCTCAAAATGCCATCTACTAAGGTTTTTTGTATTGCAGGTTATAAAGCTACCCGGATATCACAATACAATGAAAGTTTAATATAAAACTGTAAAAAAATGGGGGGGCATGTGTGTGTGATTCGAAAACTATTTTATTGATAATATCACTGAATATAACTGCTTTCACACCACTGGTCTAAGCTAGTAGTGATAAGGTACTTTATTTTTCATGAATGAACTGCATATATATTACCAGAATTATATACTTGACTGAGAAACTTTCATTCTAAAGCACTGCATCAATACAAGCACCTGAAGCATTAACACTGTTATTATTGTACCATTGAAGTATGTCATATTTTGCTATGTTTTTTAACATTCCACATTAGACTTCCCGTTCTTTCATTTTTAGACTCAGAAGCAAAAGAATAAAGAGGGAGAAGGGTAGGCTTACAAACTGCATGAACAAAACCCATTACTTTTCCCCCCTTTTTTTTTTTTTTTTTTTTTTTGGTACTTTAAAATGCTTGAAAAGTACAGTGAAACCTGTACATCAATTTAGTGTAAGTGTGTGTGTGTGCGTGTGTGCGTGTGTGAATTATGCTTGTTATATTCAGGTTTCTTTATAACCAGCCGATAATTATTTCCAGAAGTGTTTTTTTTTTTTAATTTATACCAGAAAAATGGATAGTAATTAGTCAAGGAATTGTTATAAACATAATTTTCTATAGCATGGTTTTACCATATTTGCCATCAATGCAGTATGCTACATAGCAAAATATCACCTCCATGTGAATCATTAAGAAATTCGCTACATCTGTGTGCACAAGAACATGTAACATTTCTTGCTGTACATACATAGAAAGTAAAAATTTATGTAAACTGTACATAGCTACTTTCCGACTCACCTGTTTTTATACAATCATGCATTTTCATTCATACACTGGAACATATACAGTATGGGGCAAAAGACTGCATTGTGACACTTTCACATAAAAATGTAGCAAGCTACAAACATAAAGGATGTATCATACAAAGCTGCTAAAAACACTGGAAATGTACTATTCTTACATTTAAAAAATTGGCTCATTGTTATATGAGTAATGGCTGAATGTTGCATAAAACATTGGCACAACATTATGAAACTGATGGCTCAACTTTGTAACAGTGGCTCCACATTGTGGGAGTGATGGCTTAATGATGTAAAAGATGTTGGTACTAGAGATGAGTTTGGGCTCAATTTTAGGAGCCCGGGCCCAGCCCGCTTTCTTTGATTACATGTGTTTGCTGAGTCTGGGCCTGCCCTGGCCCTGATTCTTGGAAAATTTTGCTTATTAAGGCTTGCATATCTGGCCAAAGATATGGCCCAAGCAAGGATTAGTTTAAAAATCATTAGTTTAAAAAGTTTAGTTCAGTTAATCCACTTCACAATATTAATATGTTTTTAGAAATACTACGCATAAAGCCAAATGTTCTAAAATGTGGATTTGAAAATAAATGAATAATCAACGTGCCCTTCGACCGTATCAGGAGAATCAGTAATTTTGGTAAAAGCTGAAGAAAAGAAAATCGTTTAGAAACAAAAAATTCCATTTGTTATTTCTTTTTGATTTCTAAATTTACTTTTATTTTGAAAAATTGCATTATAAAACGTACAATGCTGTACAGACAGTAGTTGCAAGTGTTTGAAATTTTGACTCTAGAAAACTAATCTTTGCAATATAATTTACATATATGCTAATTGGTAAAGCTGGTTTAGAGTGATGTAGTAGAATATAAAAAAGCATGTAGGGAAATTTCCAAAATTATAAAAAAAAAAAGAACGTAAAAGCATTCCAGACCAGATTATTCTGCATTTTGTAACATTAACAAAGCTTTGCGCTTAATAGTAAAATATTCACAATATTATCATATGTGTGTGCAGTTTCCAGATCAAGTTCATCATGAAAAAAAGAGAGAGAGAGAGAGAGAGAGAGAGAGAGAGAGAAAATTGCATCTAATGCCTCAGCGCTTCAACTTGATCTTCTTTTCTATAAAACTCGACCTGCTGCAATAAAAACCGTCACCCCAAAAATCGCGGGAGTGAGGAAATTTTTAAAAATTAAATAACAATACTTCTAACTGCACAATTTTGGAATTTAATACATCATTTTAAAGATAAGATTCTTGATTTTTAATAAAATAAAAAAAATGGGAATGTGATTTTTTCCCAGTTTTTCGATAAGACCTCTTTAAACTAATCCTTGCTTGGGCCATAGCTTTGGACAATGCATAATGCAAGTCTTGCTAAGCAAAATTTGTCTTGCAATGGCAGCTAGCTTAGGAAATTGAAAATCCTTCCACCATGGTAACAAATCCACAATGAAATTCAGCACGTGTAATTCATCCGGGCTCGAAATTACACGTGTGAATTAATTACAGTAATGAAATTCAAGACTTGTAATTCCAAGCCCAAGCGCAGTCGTCCGGGCCCGGGTTTTTCGGTAGTTAATGAATTCTGAGCCCATCCGAGCCTGAGCATGAGCTCATCTCTAGTTGGTACAATGTTGTCCAAATGATGGTTTAATGGTGTGTTATACGCTGGCTCAATATTATAAAGATGTCGGCTCATCGTTGCGACAGTCGCACAATGTTATATGAGTGATGGCTTAATGTTGTAAATTATGTTGGCACAAGGTTATCCAAACGATAGTTTGATGTTGTGTGCTGTGTTGGCATAATGTTATTCCAACGATGGCTCAACGTTGCAAGAGTGGCTCAGTGTTGAAGGATTGATTACTTTATGTGGTACAAAACATCGGTTTAATGATGTCACAATGTTATATAAACATTCATCCTTACGTTGGATCAATGCTGGCTAGTACACTGAGCCTACCGGAGGCTGGTAAGTGGCCGCCGAGACATATGGAGGGAGCTCATCGTAGAATCTGAATGTTTTGCCAATGTTTTGTGTTTTACGTAGGGCCAATGTAAGTGTGCTGCCTGGGTATAAACAAAGCTATGACTTCAAACGAAAAAATTGTTTTTTTTTTCCCTAGCAAAAGAACTATACACTGTTGAAAAGCCAAAACAGTACATAAATTGTTTCTCCTGATGACTACTATCAGACACAAAAGGAATTTCTGAAACTGGACTTATGAAAGCAGCAATAACCTGGAAAACAAGAGCACGAAATAACCCTCTACAGAAAGAAAACCTAAAATTATTGAAAGCATACGGTGTCTGCAAAAAGTTCGTAAATAGTGAATGGTATCCAGCGCAAAACAGGTTTTTCAATCAGATTTTTAAAAGCAAAGACATGTGCAAATAAGAACATGGCACTTACTCTTCTGGTAGCAAAACTGCATGTTACAAAAAAAATTAGAGAAGACATGCAAAATGTTCTTTGCACAGGAAGCTATGTGACATAAATAGCATTTTTTTCAAATCACACTGTCAGAAACAGTGATAATCAGGAAAATAAGATATGAATTTACCCCATCTAGCAAGAAAACTGTGTACTATTTAAAGCAGTCAAATATGTGTAGAATGTTATATGTTATACATAGAATAAATGGTTTACAGTTTAAAAGGAATTTTTCCAATCAGATTTTTAGAACAGAAGGTACACACACATATAAGAATATGACATGCACTTTCATATGTAAAATGTTCCTCATAGAGGAAAACATCTGACACAAAGAAAGATCTTCAGATTTGACTTTTGGAAGCACAGATAGTGAAGGAAACAGAATATACATTTACACCCTTACTATATATTATTTGAAGTATAAAATGTTTGCAAAATGTTCATGATAAAAACTATTGAGCAGAAAAAGAAAGAATACTTTCAAATGAACTTTAAGAAGCAGTGATATGAAAATAAAATAAAGTCTGTTCGAGACATTACATCTACAGAAGGGAAACAACTGTGGAAAGAATCATTAGACGAACAACCCAGAGGCTGAAGTGGTGGTGAGATGAATATCTTCTAAATTCTTGTACCAGACTGAAGTTATAAATAGTTATGGAAGTCTACACTTGCCAAGCTTTTTAATGCCAAAACTATATGTGAAGAACAGATTAACTTCATGAAAATGCATTACTATTTTCAAAATATTTATGCTAGCTACACTAGTGTCCAAAATGAATGCAACAAACACAAAATCATGAATAACGCAAAATCCACATGACAGAGTTTAATGACAGCTGGTACAGACATACGTGTATCAATAACACAGCATATACAACAGAAAAGGAAAGCCATCACCACATGAGGAGGATGCATGCTCATGATAATATGGAAGCCCAAAAGTGACGCAGCAAGTGCATAAATTTTGAGCGGCTAATAGGGAGTGTGATTACCCTGAACAGCGATACAACTTGCACAAAAAGCTCATATGCTGTTTACAAGGCTGTGAATGAGAGTCTGGAGCAATATATGCCACTCCCCAAATAAGATGCATCAGAGTCTCACGACGGTTCTGGGAGGGGCTAATGGCTTTCAGTTGCTCTTCCCAGGGCACCCCAGACATGCTCTATTGAGTTCAGGTCCGGATATCTCACGGGCCACTCCATCTTGTGAATGTTCACACTCTCCATATATTTGTTAACTACCCAAGCTCTATGGGGACAGGCATTATCATCCATAAAAAGGAACTAGGGGACAACAGCTCCTGTGAAAAGCTGTACATTCGGCTCTACGATATCATTCCTGTAGCATGCAGTAGTCAATATGCCTCCTGGGAACACGTGTAATCATGTGTGTCCATCCAACATGATACCAGCCCAAAGCAGGTGTCCTCCACCACCATAGTGGTCAATTTCCCTAAGGTGAAAATCCTCCAAATACGTGGCGACAGTAAATAAATAAATGCATCGCTCTTTCCACGTTCCAGAAACACAGAGCAACCGAAAGGGTATACTTATTTCTCCAAACACACCACTATAAATTTCCCTTCTATCACTGATCACATTTTACAGAACAGCTTTACTACATAAATATTGATGCTGCCATGTAGAAAGGCATGGCTGATAAATGTCATAACTTACGTTGCTCACTGAAAACTTGAGAAAAACAGATATTATTTCTAATCCTTCCTCCACTAAAATAAGATCTTGGAAAGCAAATGATAGAAGTTTCTTAACCTCTTCTTCTAGAAGTGTCACACTCGCTGTAAACCTGAAAGTTAAAAACAGCAATTTCACTTACTGCAAAAGCATATTATATCTAAATAAAGAACACTTATGAAAAAAAAAACAGAAAAAAAAATAGAACAATATAACTGAATCGTATTCAAACACAGGAAACAAATATATTATGAGAAACTCATGCATGTAACTCATAAAAATCTTTCTTACTTAAGTCTCAAGAGATATGCTGAAAATATTATTACATTTGTTCAGAATTAGTTTCTAATATCGAATCTTGATGGTGCCAGGGCAAAGGATACAGTAATTATCTTAATACGGCGATATTAAGAGAATTACTTTATCCTTTGCCCTGGCACCATCAGGCGATACAGGCTCAGATATTTGTTGCTGCTGTCAAGGTGTCTAGACAGCAAAAACAAATGTCTGAGCCTGTAACCTGTACATCTAAACCATTACATACTTTTATTCAATTAGTGTATCTCTTCTTGTCACAGAGCAAAATATTGCAAAAATCAAACATCCTGACCAGAATATGAGATTCTCTAGCCAAATCTCACAGTCAGCCTAGTCTAAAAATTATAAGAAAATGTCTGAAAAAATGCGCGTACTATTTCAGAGAATGCAGTGAACTTATTTGGAAAACAGTATGCACAGCAGAATACTATAACATTTTCAAAGCAGAAGTTCTACATAACACTCTGATCGATATAAGTTCATGGTGGAATTTCATTAATGAAGATACACAGAACTCATAAATGAAGTTCTATTGAAAATATATCATTTACGAGTTAATCTCATTACATAGTATATGAATAAGAATTCATCTGTCAGATTAAGTAAAATCCTTATTCCCTACTTACACCTTGGACACCTTAGATGAGACAAATTTAGAAACAGAATTTAAAATTTAACAAAGCTACGTGATATGTTTTCAATGGCAGTGCTTTAATGCATGAAAAAACAACTTTTTAACAACATGTTAAACAAATTCAGAGTTTGAGTGACAAGAAACAACTACCGGAGTTTAAATAACTCCAATGAACATTTTCTATAAATACAATACTTAGGATCATACAAAAAGTTACTTCGTGATGTAATCAAACTTATTATATTTATGCTCCAAACATTAGTATTGAATATAATTTTATCCTTCTTTCTCTATCCCCCTATTTGTTTGTGTGAGTGCATGCTTGAATAATTTCATGACTTTGTTTGTATGTGTGTGCATACTTGAACAATCCCAAGTGCATAAAAGGTAAGAACAAATCATTTAAACCAGAGTTAGGGTTATTGGTCTCAAATAAAACCAGAACAGGAATACAAAAAGTACAACACAACACCCATCTAGCAACCCCTCTCAGTGAAAAAAGATATACATTTTACTACTGCAGGGAGACAACAGAGCAATGGTATATTTTCACCAGAAAACAACCATTTTGCATTGTGATTCTGAAAAGTAACAGTAAATTAATTAACACTCTTAATGAATAAAAAAGGTTGAATTTGTTAACCATCATAGGTTGAACAACATCTCACACTCCCTTAAATTGTAACCTGTTAGTAACAAGAATGCATATGTATAATTCTATGCAGTGGATGGTGAAGAGTATGCTAATGAATTTTGAAGAAACAATAAATTGAATTCTTTGCAGTGCTTTTAATAAACAAAGGAGTGCTAAATTTTCCGAGTTAAAAGAAATGAATTTGTCCTTCACATATTTAAGTCTAGTTTCATACACTAAACTTAAATGTGCGAAGGAAAAATTAATTTCTTTGTGACTTGGAAAATTTACTACTCTTTGTTTATTAAAAATACTACATAAATTCAATTTATTGTTTCTTCAAAATTCATTAACATACCCTTCCCCATCAACTGCACAGAATTATACATACGCATTCTTGTTACTAACAGGTAACAATTTAAGGGAGTGTCAGATGTCGTTCAACCTATAGAGATGCACAATTTTTGAGATGAGTTTCATCATACAGAGTGGCAAGGAAAATCTGCACCTTTATAGTTTCTGTCTATGCATCATAAAGAAATACTATGAACAAATAAATCAGTTTGAAATTTATTATGATAATGACTGCACAAGCTGGACTAGGACAATATTTTTAGCCTTACATAAGAAATAAAAACTGTACTTTAGGAGATACTTGTTCTTTAAATTTGATTTCTCTAGATGGAAGTCTCTCTGGTTAGTTTTGTGTTACCCACATACAGATAGACAGTGTTTTGTCAGGATTGGGGCCAAGATGTGAACAAAGAATTGAGCTGACAAAGTGATCAGCTGTGCCTTTGATTTTCCACCATCTGCATTTTCAATCACAAATTAAATGCATAAATTTGAAAATCAAAAACATTAGTAAATCACTAAAAAGCAATCAAAACACATTGTATTTTTCAAAAGATCTAGCTGAAATAGCCATTTTTTGAGGTTTTCACTCATTTGAAAGCTTATCATATCAAACATTTAGCACTTTACTGTCAAAATGTGCAAGGTGACATAATTTCATTGACTAAAATCTGCACTTTTTGAAATTTATAGCATAAGAACCAGTGGCATAACTAGCATAACATGCACCTCCCTGCAGGATTTACTTCAGTGCCCCTAAGCACAGCAATTTTCCCAGGATTTCGAACACATGGGAAGATGTGTTTTTCATGATGTGTGCATGGGGGGGGGCAGGAAGATGGGGAGAGGGTCTGAAAAAGTAATGGGGGGGGGCTACCAAGAGCCCTGTAGTCTTAACTTTTCAAATAATTTTCAGAAGTGCATAATGCAAGGTTATTAATCAGCCAATCAGAATTAACATGGTGTGCAGACCGATGCATGAACATAAATATACATTTTATCGCAAAGAACAAATTCGGCAAAATATATTTAAATGGTTAAGGTTAGTTAGTGGTGTTAAGTTAATGAAGTTAGTGGTTTTAGTGATGGTTAAGTTAGTGGAGGGTGATCTCAGTGAGAGATGGGTCCACTGGGCAACAATGTCATACACAACAGCAACAAGGGCCTCTGTGATTCTTGAAAACTGACAATTTTAAGCTTCAGTATAAATTAGTGTTGAGGCACCAGCTAGTTTTGGTCAAAAACAACCAACTCACTGGGTTTTATTCCAGAATCTTTAGCTGGAATGACCAACTGCAACCGGCTGGGTACTTTCCTGATTAAAAAGACACAAAGAAATACCATTACGGACTCTAGTGTGGGATATAGTGGACCTACCACACTTAAGAAGGATGGCCCACCACAGAAACGACATGGAAATGGCAAATGATATATATGAGAAACAGATCTTGGCTGAGAGAGTGTAAGTTTGGTGTATGGAATACTAGACGAATAAATGGAAAGATGAGTGAGGTGATTGAAGTAATTAATGAGTATAGCTTGGTTGTGTTGTGTGTAAGTGAAACCAAAAGAAGGAAATTGGGATAGAAGAAGTGAATGGAACAGTGAGTGTGTGATCTGGAGTCTTGGATAATGTGAGAGGACATGCTTGTGTAGGGGTGATTTTAAGTGAAAAGATTAACTTGATTCACTATAGCTGCATAAGTGAGAGATTTCTTTGGATTCATTTGAAAGTGAAACTTCGGAGAATAGTAATTGTCAAAGTGTATGCTCTTGTGACTCGGAACGTTCTGATAGGAAGGAAGATTTCTGGAATGAGCTAAAAGCTGTTTTGAGCCAAAACAAAACAAACAGAAAGTTATAATAGCAGGGGATTTCAATGCTAGAGTAGGTGCGCAGAATGGGATTTCTGATAACGTTCTAGGTATGTTTAATGATCCATGTGTGAATGATAATGGTGATGTATTAATTGAGCTCTGCATTGAGATTATTTTGTGTGTATCTAATATATTTTTCAACCACAAGTATATCCACACATTCACTTCAGAAAATCCTACTCTGGGACAAAAAAAGTGTAATATATTTTGTTGTTTACGATCAGCATACCTAGTTGCTGACACTCGCGTGTTGAGAGGTGCAGGTGTTGGCTCTGATCATTACTTGGTAGTGTAACAAGTGAAACTGAATGTTGGTTGGAGGAAAAGGAACAGGAAGAGGCCTAAGATGGAAAGAATAAAGGTTGAAAGGCTTCCTGAAGTCATGTGAGAGGCATGTAGAAAAGAAATGGACATGTTTTAAGAACTGTGTTGTTACTGCCGCTGAAGAGGTCTGTGGCACCACAATAGTGGGAAACATTAGAGGTGATGCTCGGTGGAACAGTGAGATTAAAGAAGCAGTAAGTAAGAAAGCATATTTGGGGATGTTGCAAGGTCGAGTTTCTGAGGATGAATATCGCTGTAAGAAGCATGAGGCAGCTAAACTGGTTTGCCAGAGTGAGACAAACGATAGGAAGAAAATGGTGGAAAGGCATGAATTGGCTTTTTGGAAAGATGGAAAAGCTTTCTGGAAGTACATGAGACACAGGAAAAATTGGGGAAATAAAGTTTCAAGTTGTGTGAAGAATAGGATTGGAAAAATGATATGGGATCCCAATGAGTTAAGTGAAAGATGGGGTCATTATTGAAAAGGTATGATGAGGTCTTGCATCAGAGAAAGTGTGGGATGTTCAGAGTGGTTTTGTGCCTGGTAAAGGCTGCACTAACCCAATTTTTGCATTATGCATGATGATTGAAAAGTATCTGGCTGTTTGTAAGAAGGTTTTTGCTGCCTTCATAGATTTACAGAAAGCCTACAACTAAGTAAATAAGGTACTTCTGTGAGAGGTACTGAATAAATATGGTGTTACTGGGAATCTACTTAATAGTGTAAAAGCCATGTACAGGTATGCACGCAGTAAAGCTAGTGTACAATTGAATGGTATTGTATCAAAACAGTTTTCTATGGGTGCAGGAGTCAGACAAGGTTGTGTAATGTCATCATGGCTATTTGATAAATTTATGGATGTGTGCATGCATGATGCCAAGATGAAAAAGAAAAATACTGATTAATAATGAAGAACAGTACATCAGTTATGTAGAAAATAGTAAAACTATAACTAGAGATACGTTTTATTGGCGTAGGAATATATAAATATGCATTTCCAAGCTTTCGCATATCAACCAGATGACTTTTTCAAGGAAGTTAGATAGAAAGTGTAATCTGAATAATAACCATACACCAATAAATCGGATCACTAGTATAGTTTTACTATTTGGACAATACTGATTTATGTCTTGGTAATATCCATGTGTGCAGGTTGCTGTATGCTGTTGACATAGCCCTGTTGGCAGAGAACAAAAGTGAGTTGCAGAGTATGTTGTTCTGGATGTACAAAGTTTGTATGAAATTCAAACTGAGTACAAATAAGGGAAAACCCAAAGTTATGGTTTTTGAGCATGGAACTGAATGCAAAATAGTCTAAATGGCACAGTGACTGACCAGGTGAATGAGTTCGTGTATTTAGGAAGCATATTTGACAAAGAGAACAAATTAGAGGGTGAAATTAGTAGGCGAGTGAATTCTTCATTGAAAGTCATAGCTGCTTTGGGAGGTTTTCACAGGAATGATGGGTACTCAAGAGAGTCCCGAATGGCCTAGTATGAAAATGTAATTGTTCCTGGGTATTTAGAAGAGACATATTGAAACCAGGAGATTGCAAAAGAGACATGGCTGTTTGTGTGCTGGAGATATGCATTACTTACGAGGAGTTTGTGGCAAGACATTCTCTGATTGTGTGAGGAATGAAGATGTGTTGCAGTTGTGTAATGTGAGACACAAAATGTTATTAGTAAGGTGGGGACTAATAGTCTTAGGTAGTTTGGCACTGTTGAAAGAATGAGAGATGAGATGCTTACTAAGAAAAAAATTTCAGCTCAAGTGGCAGAAAAGAAAGGTAGAGGAAGGCCAAGGAAGTCATGTGAGGATGAGATTCAGGAGTGTCTGCATGAGAAAAAGACAAAGAATAGAAGGTCTTGTGTACGTCGTGTGATGGATGTCAGTGAAGCCCGAGCTGTGTGTTCACATCGCTGTACATGGAGAAGTTTGATACAGCAACAGTAAGTAAATAATCAGTTAAAAATTCATCTAATGGTTTGTATTTCTTTGTGGAGCTAACCTCTGAATCTCAGAGAACAGCTTAGTGACATGTATGTTAAGGTTAGTAATTATAAGACTTCATAATCACCCATTTTACTTTCACTTGTTTCAGAAATGCTTGGTTTTTGTAAAATGACTGCTTTTAAACTTGAAACAGTTGACATGCTAAACAAATCATCATTCTTTTCATCAGAAATGGCAATTGAGCTTAACTGACTATGCAAAAAAGAAATGGTCAAGTTTTGAAAGTTTCTTTGCACATCTCTTTCTCTTTTCTTTCACCAATACAGTGCGCCACTTGGACGCTTTTGTGATACTTTGCAAACGGATGATATTCGCTTGTATATTTAAGTTTCCATACAGTGAATGAGATAAATATACTTACTATAAAGAAGAACTCAAAGCAATAGCAACGTTTAATTGCTTTGTCCAAAACAAAAATAAGTAACTTGAAGAAATCACCCTCTTTTACATGGTAAATCTGCGGCTGCTGCGAATAAATGTTGGCACCTGTTGCATATGTACGTAATCCTAGGTAACTGACTGTTTTCCCACATTCTCCATAGGGAATATTTTTTTTTTTTTTTTGTAATTGCAGTTTAACAATCACTGTGAGCATCTCAGGAGCTTATAGGCAGTTGCCCACCCCTAATTTAGGGCCACTAGTTCCAGGGAATGGAGGAAGCCAGTGCCGTAAGACAAACACAACATCCATGCCTCACCAGGATTCGAACCCAGACCAATCTCAGATGAATGATCAGAAGCCATAGCTTAGACCACTGTGCCACCTGTGCAGCCCACTGGGATCCCCATGAACCCTCGCATTTTTCGTCAGCAGTGTAGAGAGAGGGTGATTGGAGAGTGATCGTACATATTATTTACAACCCATTCCAAAGTGATCATATTACAACCCATTGCACAGCAACCATATTACAATCCATTTCAGAATGATCCTATTGTAACCTGGAGCTGAAGAACCGAATACCGTATATACTCGTGTAAAGGTCAACTTTTTTTAATGAAATATTTAGGTCGAAATTAGGGGTCGAACTATACACAGCAAATATTTCTGATAGGTTGAAAACCAAAATTTTGATACCTTATGGAAATGCGCATACTTAGCCCTTTGCGCCATCAGTTCATTTGCAGTTGTATATTAATCATTTTCCGGGTGTTACTAGTACAGAAGAAAATTATTGCTAAGAATTTTCTTGATTTTATATGTACAAGTTTTTTATATTCACTAATAGAAAAATTCATTTCGCAAGGATGTCTCAAAGTCCGTTTTAGATCTGTCGACATGGCCTTGACTACCCGCTGGTAAATCACCCAGAGGAAAGAGGTGAACGCGTCAGCCAGTAGTTTAAATTGCACCATGCCGTGACCTACCACCGTGCTCAATTCTCGACAGAGCGGATGAAGAGGGAAAAGGACAGACTATTGCAAAAGAAGACCACTGCCCCTGTTTAATGATGGCAAAGAGAGGTGTGACAATCTACAGAACAGTGGTAACTTGATCAATGCATCCCGAAAACGAAAGTGTTTCAACTTAGCCGATCGCTCAGAATAACACTGCCACTGATAGTAAAAAGCGCATTAGTTTAACAACCTACTTACGTTTGTTATTAAATTGAGTGTGCCCCGGCTCTAAAAAAACAAACAGTAACCTTTTCTGAAGACGAAGAGCGAGCAAAAAAGGATTGCATCTTTACTGATTGGGGCGATGTTTGGTTTTGTCACTAAAGCCGATTGTTTGTCACAAACATGGTGGAGAGGGGGATGAAACTCGGGAGTAGCTAAACGACCTCTCTGTCAATCACATACTCGTACAACTCAGCAGTTGACCGACAGCTGTTACGCTGCACATTATAGAAAAAAAATTATAGAACAAATTTTCTTCAATTTTTTAAATAGTTGCGAGCAAATTTTACTGTGTCCGCAATACATTAAAATAAAGATTCATTTTAAATTTTGAAGAAATCTACAGAAAACTTCAAAAGTTACACACTTATTTTTTACGGCATGCATATTCTTTATGGGATAAAAAAAACTATCAGGTTGACATCAAGACCTATTTACGCTTTCCAAAAATGTTTCAGGAAGTTTGTTTTTTCTAAATAACAATGTGCCTGCCTTACGACGTTTGGTAAATGCATCACGATTCGTTTGCTGCGGGAACAAATGCTTTACTCTCCATGAATGAAGTAACTGCAGAAAACTCGCTTACAAAAAGTGGGAAAAGGGGGCGGGGGGAGGGGACTATGTGCAAAAGTGGATTCATATATTGTTAAAATGTGTAGGAACCTTCCCCTGAAAACTCTCTAACCAGGGTGGTGAGCCCTATCATCATCCCAGAATTGTTCAATTCCACCCACATTTTGCGGGAAACTGCCGCAAGCAACAATGCGAGAGCCAGCTAAAACAATAAATAGTAGGTTCACATTTCCGCATGCGGGCGCATCCTCAGAAAAGAATTTTTTTGTTTTTATTTATACACAAGATAGGTAGGTATACAAAAACTACAGATATTCACATAAAAATCAGGGGGTCGACTTATACACAGGATATACAAAAACTGCAAATATTAAGATAAAAATCGGGGGGTCAATCTATACATGAGTATATACGGTAACTTGAATCTATAGGGCAACCAGAGTTTTAAAAGTGAAACTTGGCATTTATTTAGGCAAAGCTAAATATATCTTAAACAAAAATATCAACTTTAAGTTAATTAACAATTTGTTTGTTTTTGTAAATGTTCGGATTTTGTCATAAAACTGGGTATAACTGTCAACTCTAGAACGCCCCTTCGTTACCTGCGCCCCTTGCCCCACAGCTGCGGGGGCTGTGGAGGTGGTAGTTACACCACTGATAAGAACAACTTTTGCACCAACAGAAATATACATTATTGTAAATACTACATACAATGTGTAGCAATTATCACTGTTACTAACGTTTTATTATAAACGCAGTGGTTGTTGGACAAGGACGCATTTAGGGCTATATTATTGTTGTAATTGATAAAAAAGTTCAGACTTACCCTTTCAGCCTGGGAGCTCAGTATTCTATGGGTGGATTATATATAGCATTCAGTTCTTTGTTCTAACTTCACTATTAAAATTGTCTGTTAAAATATCCTGTAGTTAAAGAATTGTGTACGATAAAAGCAATTTTGAACTAAAATGAATTGAATACCAGGAATGAAATTCCAAGTTAACAACCATGCAAAAATTTGACAAAAGGTAATTTCAAAGAATGATATATAAAACCAAGTAAAACCTGAATTCTAAAAGACAGAACATGAAATCCTCATCCAACTCCACCACCACAATCCAAACCAGTTTCGACATTAGGCCATGTCATCTTCAATGGAATATTTGGCGTTCGAACTACAAGATCTTTTCAGCTCAATGAATCCGTGCTGATTCACCATCAGCCATGCCATGCGTTAAAATATGTCATAGTCGCAGTATCTATTCGTTCCGCCACTTCCACATCGACCAATAACGCCATCTATTGCTGCATTTATCTCTTACAGTTCGTATTCATTATTCATTTTCTTTCGTCTTTCTTTTTCACTTTTCAACGCCTTCGTTTTTTTCATTTTCGAGCAGATGTTTTCATGCATTGGTATTTCTATTGGTGTATTAGTGTTACAACTTTTTGTTTTAAATTTTTCTATAGCCAATGCTTCTGCATTTGAAATCTGCTTATGGGTTTTGTGCGATGTAATGATCTTTGCATTTTTCCAATTAGACTGTACCTCATTATCTACACAATATTGTATCAGGGATGTTTTGCTGTCTTTCATTTTCCAGTTATGCATGTGCTCCTGTAATCTTGTACAAAAACGTCTTTTGGTACTACCGATATATATACGATTGGGATTGTTATTGGCTGTAATCATTGGTATCATATATACACCTGATTTGTCTAATAATGATGTTTTGTTGTTGTATGTCAGTAGTTTGCCATTATCTACGACAGTCTCAGCCAGATGTATATTATTTTCTTTACGTTCCTTTTTCAGTAGATAACCATGGTTCCCACTCAAAAGTAGAAAAAAAATTCCCTGACTTTTCCAGGTTTTCCAGGTGGTCCTGAGAGTTTTTCCAGAGCGGCAAATCAAATCACATTGCGACAAATTGTTGCATTTCCTTACATTCTTGCATTCCTTACGAAAGCATACATTTGTTAATTCTTTAAATAACTGTGTTTTATACAATTACCTGCTTTTTTTAATAACAATTAAATGCATGAGGCATATTATTTTTGGTACCATTATTTATTTTTGGTACCGTTGGTTCAAATATTCTTTAAAACATGTAAACCATGTATTTACATGTTTTAAAGAATATTTGAACAAAGACTTAATTTAAATTCTACATATAATGAAATATTTCAATCGATTAGGTGAAATTATACAACTGATTTATCTGTATTTTAAGTGCGCACAAGTATATAAATAACATTTTAAACGACTCATAACATTTAGAGTTCCAGTTAGGTTTAAAAATGCAAGCTGGGAGAATTGTAACTGAAGAGAATAAATTGCCCTTAAATGATACAATGCTGAAGCTTTAAATCCTTTAAGTGCTTATTTTACATAAATATTAAACAACACAGAAACGTTTGCTGAAATTGAAGTCTAATGGGAATGATAAAATGGTCAGTGTCTGACAGAGTCTCTTAACATTTTGTTAGAGCGGTTCTATCAAATCGATCTACCAATTTGTATTTTCTATTGGAATTTACTTAGAATCTTTAAAGACAAAGCAAAGTAAAACAGTTATTAAAAAATAAAAAAAAGAAGAGAGAGAGAACAGAAATCGTGACAGCATTTCTGCGTCTGAGGAAAAAACGTGTGCCAGTACCATCCCAACAATTTCTAGCAATCAGGGAAAATACTGCTGACTTTTAAAAATCAAAATTGTAATTATTTTAGCTAACGTTAGTTCTTGCACTTGGCAATGAGAACATCGAATCTATGCTATTTCAGAGGGGACAACCTCTAGCAGAACGCATCAGTAATCAATAGGGGATTTTACAGTAATGTTTCAGTAATCGAACACAAACTTTTAGTAATATAACACGCCATTTTTTTTTTCAAAGTTAAGGACAATATTACTGTGTAACCTGTAATACTTGTATGAGGTGCCTATCGGTAATCACCATACGAAGCCTCATCGCTAACGCGTGGAATGGGTATTTCATGAGAAATTAATGCGTGAAATGTGTAATAACTTTATATGTTTACACTATCCTCACAAAAAATATGAAATTAAATTATCAATATTGTACTTACCTCATGTCATTGCTGACATAAAAACTCCCTTGTTGCTTGTTTTGCAGTGGTATATTCTTTTTCAGAAAACTTTTTATAACACAGCTCACCTGAGGAAAATGCTTTACTTTTCTGTATAAGAAGGGCACTTAATATGTTTTGGTGCTCATTGTTGGGCAGAAGTATGCGAGGTTTTTCCTTACTATACTAAATATTCTCTACGTAGAGGAATTGCTGTGAGGGATAGTCAATATTGCCAACATTAGTTTAGACAAAGCAGAATACTTGGGAAGGCCAGATGAATCCTTCATCTTAGATATTTCATTCCTTGCCACATCTGCTCAAGGATATCCAGCTTCATCAATATCAGAGTCTGGGAACATAGCATGAAAGGAGCGACCAGCATGATCACAGATTGCTATAGGTAGGTTATGCTCCACAACGATTGCAGTAAACAGCAATTCAGCGTTTATCACGCTATTTTCATTCTTTTTTGCAAAAAAATTATTCAAAGGCTTTGATCGAGTCTTTAATTTTACACAATCCTGGTGTTTGTTTTGACTGGATAAGCCTTCGGCAATCATCTCATCTCTCCTACATGGGCTACTGATTACTCTCATATTAGAAGGCACGCAAGGAAACCTTTATTTCAGCATTTTCCATTTCCTTGCTCAAGATTTGGGAGAAAGATTTGGATGTTCCTGGATAAACCTCTTTGCATATTTATTTGTTTCAGAAACGATAATTCCAAGGATGAAATTGGTAAAAAACAAGTAAAAATATGCAATAGGTGCCACATCAGTTGCAGGAGCATGTTTGGGCCCCTGCATTTCGTGACAATCAAAAGGATGCTGAGGTTGTTCATCACTTACCTCTATTATATCCTCCCATTCACATTCAGAACTTTCATGATCTGAAGATTCACTATCAAGATCCTCACCTTCTGAAGAAGATATGGTGTGCGTGGCACTGTGGCTAGTTTTCTGGCTTGATGTTGCTTGGCCAATATCACTCTCAGATGATTCAAAATCATCACCATCACTTGGCAAACTTTCACTCTCACTACAAGCCATTTCAAATAACCTTAGAAAAAAATTTCACACAGTAGGAAAAAGCACGTCTGCTAGTCTGAGGAACAAGCTGTCAATAAAGTCATCCTCTGCTAACACGAGTTTGGAAAAAGAGGGGGATTCGTAATTCATGGAGTTTTGCGATTGTGTCTGTTTGTTTAGGAAAAAGAAATGAATAATGTAAAGAGCTTCTAGTAATAAAACACAGCACTTCGTTCTCCCGCGCAGCGAAAGTCCTCAAGAAATATAAACATCCGTAATCGCGGGACCACGCGTTGCGACGAGTTGCTCGTTATTGTACTTCGAACGGGGCTCGAAAAAGTGATTTCCGACAGTACGACGTCTTACAATACACCAACAATTCCAAGTGAACAGCCCTGCTTCAACTGCAGTAGGAAACGTTGTGGCTAAAGTAACCTTTCTCCTGTCACATGGAGAAATTGCGTGGGGAACCGATAGCAAGCGCAAACTCTTTTACGATGACACTTACGGCATATTACCTGTAATTTTCGTCGTATTATCCGCAAACCGCAAAATTCACATAAAAAAAAATCCTTCGTATAATCCGCAGACTGTGACATTTAGGAAAAAAATCGCCGTATAATCAGCACATCATAGATGTTGAATCAGAAGTGGAATTTCCGACAGAAAAGTCGGTCACATAAACACATCGCTCTTTCCACGTTCCAGAAACACATAGCAACCGAAAAATTGTTTTCAGCCGCCGCCGGGGAATTGAGCCACGGATCTCTCGATATCTAACCGAGCACGTTAGCTTTACACCACGTTGGCCAACAGTCCACGGTGCTATGTGTATTTTTAAGTCAGCTTCTGACATCATAAATCCGTAAGATGGGCTCAGCTACTGAGACGTCTCCATCTGGTGGGTATTAACGGCACTGGCTATATATATTATAGCAGTTAATTCCAAAGGGCGAGATCCAAGGTGAAAATCCTCCAAATACGTGGCATCAGTAAATAAATAAATACGTCGCTCTTTCCACGTTCCAGAAACACACGAGTCCGAAGAAGTAAGAGAAAAAAAAATATTTTAATAAATGAAGAAATTCATTTTTGAAGGTTACTGTTTTATATTTTTATCTCCGAACAGATAAAGGGTGTGGCATCCATAGATCACGCCGATGTAGCTCCAGAGTATTGCATTACACTGCCAATGACGAAAGGCTGATACAGAACAAGTCGTAGAAATACCGTATGTACTCGCGTATAAGTCGAAAATTTTTGGAGGAATTCCTGCTTTCAGAGTTGAGAGATCGTCTTATACGTGGGCCAATAAAAAACTTCCGTGAATTCTCCCGCGGAATTTACCAACGGATTTGTTTACGTTTTAGATCGCGACACAGAGGCTTTCCGTTTGTTGCTGCACGATTGTGTTCTGACCTCAAAACTATCGCGCAGTGACATGATCATATCCTCAATTCTGTCCACCACTTCAAGTTTAAATTCGGCAGTGTAACTGAAACGTTTCCTTTTCAGAGACATCATGATTAGCAATGAAGGTAAATAGCAGCAGCGAGGTTCGCCAAAACAACGAAAGCAAACTAGATACAAGGTCGCGCACATGAAATCCGAAAGGAGAAACGCATGGGTTCGTGCAGCAAGCGCTGTGCGTACTTCTGTGGCTTTTTGCCAAAAAACAGAGCCGGCACGACAGTCAGAGCTCTCCTCAACGATAAAATGACCCCTGCCGTCCCTCCCCACAACTATCCCGATCTTTCATTACGACATTCCCCCCCTCCTCCCCACTCCATACAAACTCCTGAACTGAGGAAAATTCTTCCGAGGGAGTTCCTTTTCCAATTATTACACCTTTCCCTGCACAATCACGCTGCAGATTTTTTTAAATCGGTAGGTCTTATATATTTATTTATTTTTTAAATCGGCGTGTTAACCGCATCGGTGTATAACCCGCAAAACCTATAATTTTAACTTTTTTAGCAGATAATCCGCGGATTATACAACGAAAATTACGGTACCATTCTTCCGATAATATCGCTGTTTGACGATATGATTCATGGACATTCCATTTCAAAACGATATGATTGATAAATGATATGATCATTGAGACACCGAAATCCGCAGTCTGATTCGGAAAATATGCGGATCAAAATCGAAGGCCGAGAAATCGGCAGCGTCGCACTAAAAGGGTTTAACAAAAAAGGATACAAAATTGAGATTCTCCAAAACACACTGAATTCCGTAATTCTTCCAACCTGTCCGTAATTCCGTAATCTGACAGTCGAAACCGTAATAATTACGAACAATTCGTAACAGTTGGCACCTCTGCTATTTGCTTCTAAATAACGCAGCATAGGATATTTAGACATTGTGCTGTTAAATTTCATAACCAATAAGATGGCACACAGAGATCTTAATGCCATAACGGCAAAAAAAATTAAACCCAGGGATAAAGAAAAAATAATGGAAGCAACAAGTGGGGAAAACTAACAGTTAATACGGAATACCATTTTGCCTGAGAGGCTACAGTTCATATTAGTACTTCCAAAATCCGGAAGTCTTAAAATTGATTGGCTACGTTTGTGACGCAAACATTAGTACTGAACTTTTCTCACAGGTCGCAGTTCATTTCCACGCTACGTCAAATTACTTGTACGGGAAACAATTAGAGGAAGTTTTGTGTGCATGTGTGCTCATAAAATCCTCTTAACACTTTTTTGTCAACATAATTTATCATCCTGCGGCGAGTGGCATGTTTATACTTAACAATATCTTCACGAAGGGCAATACATTTTTGCGATGTTGATCAAGCAAAGTGCGAGAAAGGTCTGGAGCCCACTCAGGTCATTTGCAGTAACTCCCCACAAATAACGTCATCCAAAACGGAGACAGAGGCTTTAGCGCCTGCACTGACAAACCTGAAACGCACGGCAAAGATTTTCATCAGTAGTAACTAGGTAGATTTTTTTTTTTTTCGGCAATGCGAGGGTAAAGATGTGAAATGAATAATTTATGCAAATCTTGTGAGGTGCAGCAACGCAAGAAGAAGAATTTACGATTACAAGAAAATTTCTACCCCGTCTAACTTTTGTTCTCGCAATTTTTTTTTTTTTCCTATGTATAAGCTGAAACCTTGGGGAAAATTACGAGAGAATGATGAATTTTATATTTCTTATTCTAAATAACGGAGATATTTGCGTTTTTACGGAAATCGGTTCTACTATGCACAAAAAATCAAAAAATAATATCTTCAAATCTATCAGAAACAAAAAAAATTGAAACTTTCAGGTTTTTTTTTTAACTTGGAGGCAGCTACCCGTAAAAAAAAAAAAATCGCACGAATCGGAGATGTGTTGGTGGAAAATTATTTCAATATCTGACGATTTTGCGTGAAATGACCCAGATGTGAAAATCTATGGTTCCGGGCGTCGGACTACCCTATTTTTCGCAACCAGCCAGCTCTTGCAGTAATTGGAATATCGTCTTAAAATAGCTATAAATAAATTTCTTCATGCATTATGAAATAGAAATATGACAGAATAAAAAAAAATCTCTTTCCGGCCGTAAAACCGGAAGACAACGAATCTAGAAAACGGCCGTGAAATCTGGGAAATATGGTAGGTATGCAATAGTACCAGCTTCATTGCATGGTATTTTTCATATATTTTTTGTCAAAATACTCGTAAGTACTATGAAAAAAATAAATCTTTCCCCCTCTTTGAAGAATCTTCCTATTTCATAATATTTTCCCTGTTCTAACATTTGAAGGTACATACTTTTCCAACTATACCAATTCTGCTACAGAATTACGAAAGCGAAGCTTTAGTTCGTAAGTGATACGAACCTTTTTCAAAATAAATTAGGTGCCCTCAATTTGCAACATTCATCCACACTGCTGTTGAAGGGGAAGGGGGGATTTATTAGGATGACCAATATCTGGCAAAATAAAATGTTTTTGTACGGTTTGATAAAAGACACGTAGAACATGCTAAAGGGGGGAAAAAAAAAAAGTTCAACTTCTAAAGTTTCCAATGAATTTCGGCGAAATTTGAAATGGAACGTTATTTTCATATATCTTGCCCACTGTAAAAATTTCAGTCGGTTATTTACAAAATTGAGGAAATAGCTTCTTCATAATTTTTTTCCCAGTCTACGCAGAGAACCGGGGCACCTACTCAGGAACAAAGGACTGCCTCTCTTTGCGTACGCCAGCAGATAAGAGCCTGCGAAATGGGTGTGCGATTAATGGCTTTCTTTCACGCTTTGACGTGTATGTTTGTTCGGTTGTAGTTTAGATCATCTGGAGACGGGGAAACCGCAAAGAGACGCACTCCCCTGCACAGCTGCACTTTAATCGGTGGGTGGGTTACGGAGTTGCCTCGAAGGAAAAAACAACTCGGACTTATTTTAAAACTTAGCAATACAGAAATATATTTTACAAAAGTCTGAAACAAAATATTTTTCTGACAAAATAAAAAATTCCCTGTCTTTATAGTTCCCTGATAAAAAAATCCCTGATTTTTACGGAAAAACACAATTTTCCCTGAGTTTTCCCTGATTTTTGGAACAATTTTAAAATTCCCTGATAATTCCCGGTTTTCCAGGTTGCGTGGGAACCCTGATAACTTAATGGTGGCAAGTAAGGAAATGATTTGTATGCTTTTACTTCTTTATTTCTGCTAGTAATCTGTTCGCTGCCTGTTTTTTAAATTATCATAGATGGAATCCATCAATTTTGTTTCATAACCAAATTGTACTGCTATTTTCTTTATCCAATATATTTCTTTGAAGTCTAATTCTGTAGATGATGTATGTGTTGTTGCATGTTTTATGTAGTAAAGGAGTGCAGTTTTTTTTTTTTTGTACTTCCACTGATGTACTGAATCAAAAGGGATTAACACTGGAATGTATGTGGGCTTTCGATATACAGCATAATCTATGCCATGTTCATTTCTATGTATTTTGATGTCTAGAAAGTGCAGTTCATTATTCATTTCTTTATCAATTGTGGTTTTGATTGTTGGATAGTAATCATTGAATGTCTCTACAAATTTATCGAAATCGTCAACAGAATGCGTCCAGAAGATCAGAATATCGTTTGAAAAGGATGGCAAGGTTTGATTGTAAAAATATATTGTAAGGCAAGGCTTGGTTGTAAAAATATTTGCTTTTCAATATTTTGCAGGATAACTTCGGCCATTTGACCTGAGAGAGGTGAACCCATTGGCACTCCAAAAGTTTGTTTATATATGTTTTTATTGAATGTGGTATAGTTGTTTAGTAATGAATTCCAATGTAGACATGATACTGGATCATTCTTGATCATCCATCTTCTCTATCTGCAGTCTATTATTAATCAGTTTAATCGCTTTATCGGTAGGTGTGTTGGGATATAAAGCGATGATATCCATACTGTACTTGGTGAAGTTTGGGCTATTTAACTTTTTTATTTCTTCAATGACTTTTATGGAGTTATAGATGCTATGTTGGTGATTATTAAAGTATTGTTTTAGATATTGGTACATAGCTCTTTCCAAATTGATGGTGGGGGAAGTGTTTTTATTTACAATAATTCTAATCGGTAATTCGTCCTTGTGTGTTTTTTACTTTCCGAATACGGAAGGTGTTCTAGTTCCTACAGGAGGATAAGCCTTGTACTTAATAATCTGTGGTAGGCAACTATGGTTCTTTATTGTAGCTAGTTGGGGCAGAATTCTACCTGTAGGGTACTTTTCAATCTTCTGTACCTCCAACTCGTTGACTGCTGTATCCATTTTTAGTTGATAATCTTCATCTTTCAATAGCACAATCTGTTTGCTTTTATCAGCTAACATACATTTCACTTGGGAATTATTTTGTAAATTCAACAAAGCTTTATGTTCGTAGGTTATGACAGATTTTTTATTCTCCGTCTTATTTTGCATTTTCTCAAGTGTGCGCAGTGTCTTGTATCTTGTGGGATTTCTTTTTTCTATCGGTAGTTCTTGAACTATGTCCTCTATTTGTGGTATTATATTTAGAGCTTTGGGTGTTGTTGAGTCGTAGGCAAATTTGTTTCCTTGTTCCAGTGCTTTTATCTGTAGGCCCGACAATGCTATTCCCGATTCGTTAATATACATTGCCGTTTTTTGATAATTATTGGTCTTCACTTCTGATTTATGGCATTTTTCACTAATTAGACATTCAGTTTTATGAAAATGTCTATTTCTGATGTTTATTGCTTGACGATCTAAAATTGCATATATCTTAATATATTCATTCGTAATATTTTTATTTTGATGTTCTAATTGTATAAATTTGTTATGCAGCTTGTAACTAAGTGTTGAAAGTCTGTTGATACTTCTTCTTTTGTCTCTGATGATTGCTCTTAGTATTTTAATTTCACACAAATTCATAATGTCTTGGTCTTTATGATTGATAGGTTTACTTTTAATGCGCAAGAAGGGAGGGATAACATCATTGCTTTTGCAAGTGGTCAGGAAGTTGAGGTGTTCGACTTCTGTATTCAATTTTAGGTGACATTTCTTTAAATCTTTGATGATATTTCTTCCATTTGCATCAAATACAAAATGTACGCTAGTCATGACCAACAGTATAGCATGGCATAAGCTCAAGGTAAGGTTTGAAAGCATTGGATCACCAATCTAAGTGCTATATTGCAGAGTTCAAATTGCTGTATTAGCTATTGAACGAAATTTACGTGGCACATTAATTATTGTAAAAACTACATACAATGTGTAGCAATTATCACTGTTACTCACATTTTATTATTAACGTAGTGGTTGTTGGACAAGGACGCATTTAGGGCTATATTATTGGTGTAATTAATTGATAAAAAAGTTCTAACTTACCCTTTCAGCCTAAGAGCTCAGTATTCTATGGGTGGGTTATATATAGCATTCAGTTCTTTGTTCTAACTTCACTATTAAAATCTTCTGTTAAAATATCCTGTAGTTGAAGAATTGTGTACGATAAAAGCAATTTTGAACAAAAATGAATTAAACACCGGGAATGAAATTCCAAGTTAACAACCATGCAAAAATTTGTCAAGGGGAAATTTAAAAAAATTATATATAAAACCAACTAAAACCTGAATTCTAAAAGACAGAACATGAAATCCTCATCCAACTTCACCACCACAATCCAAACCAGTTTCGACATTAGGCCATGTTATCTTCAATAGAATATTTGGCGTTCGAACTACAAGATCTTTTCAGCTCCATGGAAGTCATTGAAGAAATAAAAAAGTTAAATAGCTCAAACTTCACCATGTACAGTATGGATATCATTGCTTTATATCCCAACACACCTACTGATGAAGTGATTAAACTGATTAATAATAGACTGCAGATAGAGAAGATGGATGATCAAGAATGATCCAGTATCATATCTACATTGGAATTCATTACTAACAACAACTATTTCACATTCAATAAAAACATATATAAACAAACTTTTGGAGCGCCAATGGGTTCGCCTCTCTCAGGCCAAATAGCCGAAGTTATCCTGCAAAATATCGAAAAGCAAATATTTTTACAACTAAACCTTGCCTTACCATCCTTTATAAACGATATGTTGACGATATTCTGATCTTCTGGATGCATTCTGTTGAAGATTTCGATAAATTCGTAGAGACTTTAAACCACAATTGATAAAGAAATGAACAATGAACTGCACTTTCTAGACATCAAAATACATAGAAATGAACATGGCATAGATTATGCTGTATATCGAAAGCCCACATACATTCCAGCGTTAATCCCTTCTGATTCAGTGCATCCATGGAAGTACAAAAAAGCTGCATGCCTTTACTACATAAAACATGCTACAATACATACACCATCTACAGCATTAGAACTCAAAGAAATATATTGAATAAAAAAAACAGCAGAATGATTTGGTTATGAAACGAAATTGGTGGATTCCATCTATGATATATAAAAGCATACAAATCATTCCCTTACTTACCAACATTAAGTTATCTACTGAAAAAGGAATGTAAAGAAAATAATATACATCTGGCTGAGACTGTTGTAGATAATGGCAAACTACTGACATACAACAACAAAACATCATTATTAGACAAATCAGGTGTATATATGATACCAATGATTACAGACAATAACAATTCCAATTGTATATATATCAGTAGTACCAAGAGACGTTTTTCTACAAGATTACAGGAGCACATGCATAACTGGAAAATGAAAGACACCAAAACATCCCTGATACAATAATGTGTAGATAACGACGCACAGCCTAATTGGGAAAATGCAAAGATCATTACATCACACAATACTCATAAGCAGATTTTAAATGCAGAAGCATTGGCTATAGAAAAATTTTAAACAAAAAGTTGTAACACTAATACACCAATAGAAATACCAAAATGCATGGAAACATCTGCTCGAAAATGAAAAAACGAAAGCGTTGAAAAGTAAAAAGAGAAAGCCGAAAGAAAATGAATAATGAATGCGAACTGTAGGAGATAAATGCAGCAATAGATGGCGTTATTGGTCGATGTGGAAGTGGCGGAATGAATAGATACTGCAACTATGATGTATTTTAATGCATGGCATGGCTGATGGTGAATCAGCATGGATTCATTGAGCAGAAAAGATCTTGTAGTTCGAACGCCAAATATTCCATTGAAGATGACATGGCCTAATGTCGAAACCGGTTTGGATTGTGGTGGTGAAGTTGGATGAGGATTTCATGTTGTCTTTTAGAATTCAGGTTTTACTTGGTTTTATATATCATTCTTTGAAATTACCTTTTGTCAAATTTTTGCATGGTTGTTAACTTGGAATTTTATTCCCGGTGTTAAATTCATTTTAGTTCAAAATTGCTTTTATCGTACACAATTTGTTAACTACAGGATATTTTAACAGAAGATTTTAATAGTGAAGTTAGAACAAAGAACTGAATGCTATATATAATCCACCCATAGAATACTGAGCTCCCAGGCTAAAGGGGTAAGTCTGAACTTTTTTATCAATTACAAAAATAATATAGCCCTAAATGCATTCTTGTCCAGCAACCACTATGTTTATAATAAAAGGTGAGTAACAGTGATAATGGCTACACATTGTATGTAGTATTTACAATAATTAGAGTACCACGTAAATTTTGTTCAACAGCTAATATATCAATTTGAACTCTACAATATAAGAAACATACATGCATTTTGCTTTTACAGCAGCAATAATCTGATTTTCACACAAAAACAGAATACTTAGCAAGTTTCATAAAAATTCAATGAAATAAAAAAGTGATAATTTTTTAAATTTCTCCACAGACGTCAATATCTTTTCTTAATTTATCAAAAAAATGTGTTATATTTTAAATTTATTGAATAAAACAAATAGCTTTTAGGATTTATCAAACATAAGGTTATTTTCTTTTAAGTTCTCCCAAATAAAATTTAGTGTGCATCAGTAGTTTAGAATTTTGCTTTTAGGTGCTTCTATGATATGCATATATACTTTTTATGTTAGCATGATTTGCCATTTGCAGGAAACAGAAAGTAGATACTATATGAATACATATAAATGCATATAGATACATCCACCTAGTGTAGCTCATATACTATACAATATGATACTCAAATTTTTAGAGATAACTTACTTTAAAAACTCACAATCCCAGGTTTTTGAAGTTATATCAAGAACAGAATCCTGATATGGACTTAGCTCATGCAGAGCAGAAGTAAACGCCTTCTCAATTTTTATGATTTCTTTAACAATATCTATTCCTTTCACTCCACGAAGACAGAAGAAAGGTTCTTCTTGGCCATCTGCTGCTTTAGTTTCCATAAATTGCTTTTTGCGAATGCAAACCTATTTTTACAAGTGAAGAACCATGATAAGTGTCCAATTAATGATAATTACATAGTTTCACTTAATACAAAATCTCATGGTGTTAATCATACTAATTAATAAGAGACTGTGTTTTTAAATCAACATATTGCTTATCAACAACTAAACCTTTTTCATGCAAATCATTAGAAAAGTTTCACAGTTTAATACAAAAATTTTTAAAAGAGTTCAAACAATGATTTCTGATGAAGAAGAAAAGTCTGAACAAAAAATAAAAGATGTAATTCTCTGAAAACAAAAGAAAGAATGAATATTCAGCATCACAACAATCCCATTACAAATTAAAAACTAAATGTGAAGCAAAAATATATGGTATGCTTATCAACTATCAAACAAAAAACAGAATAGCACTTTGTGATGAAAAATACACTATCTACCAACAAGTACTTGGACACCCCTGCAATCGACGATATCTGCAGTCCTGATGCACGTCACGGCCGCCGCTGTTAAATATCGTGTGGGAAACAACAACGCAACCAGTCGCATGCAAAATGCCACGCAGTTCGGAGCTCTCTGATTTCGAGAAAGGTGTAATCGTCGGGTATCACAGAAATGGCCGATCCATACGTGACATATCCAGCGAATTGAAGTACCCAAAATCAACAGTGGCCTATCTGATTGGCAAGTGGATGATGAGAGGTGACTGTCGGAATGTGCCCCGACTCGGCAGACCCACAAAACTGGAAGTTAGAGACCGACGGGTGTTGGCCAGAGAAATTCGGAAGAACCGCACCAAATCGATGGGCCACATCTGCGAGGAGTTTCAACAGGCATCCGAGAGTGTTCTTTCGATGAATACCATCCGTAAGGAAGCCCATTTGCTCGGTTATCATGGAAGTGCTGCCGCCCACAAGCCTTTGATCACCATGTCCAATAGCGCTGCTCGGCTAACGTGGTGCAAAGAACGTCGACAGTGGACCGTTGCACAGTGGAAACAGGTTCTCTGGAGTGACGAATCAAGGTTCAGCCTCTACCGTTCGGATGGCAGGGTCTGGGTTTAGCGTTTGATGGCAGGGTCTGGGTTTGGTGTCTGCTTGGAGAACGCCTCCTGCCGGAATGTATTGTACCAACTGTGAAGTTCAGCGGCAGTGGAATTATGTTATGGGGATGTTTCTCCTGGTATGGCATGGGACCCTTGGTCGCAATTCCTGGTAGACTCAACGCCAAGACCTACTGCGCCATTTTGGATGACCATGCACTTCCTACGTTGTGGCAGTTTTACGGGGTGGACCCATGTTACTTTCAGGATGACAATGCCACCTGTCATGTTGCGAGGCCCACCATGGCTTGGTATGGTGACAATGGGGTTAATCGAATGGACTGGCCTGCGCCGAGCCTGGACCTTAACCCTATCGAGCACCTCTGGGACGAGTTGGAGCGTCGACTTAAGGGGTGCCCCCACCATCCGACATTGGTGAAGGAACTGACCTGTCTTCTCCAAGCCGAGTGGAAGAAAATACCGCTAGCCATCATAAAACGCCTGGTTTAGAGTATGCCCCGGAGGGTCGCAGCTGTAATCGCCACTCGTGGAGGCTCCACCAACTATTGAAGGTGAATAAACTTCGTTTTCCTTTGCTATCACAGGTGTCCAATTACTTGTTGGTAGATAGTGTAGCACACTGCCATGAAAATATCAAAAATATTTTGGCAGTGTTAATGATGCATTAAAGAAAGCAAAATTACAAGAATAAATAAATTAGAAAAAATATGGATAAGTAAAGTACATTCGAAATCAATCAATTACAGATGTCCAAAAAGTGTGACAAAATGAAAATTTAATAACTTGCAAATTAATACACATACCTACACTCCCCCCCCCCTCTTCATTTTTTTTTTCTTTTTCAATATATACATAAAGAAAGAGATATACTATTAAAAATCACCAATCACTTACCCTAAAGATCACGGTAATTTCCATCCACAAACACTTCAAGCACGTCAATTATGAAGCTTGAAGTGTTTGTGGATGGAAATCACCATGATCTTTAGGGTAAGTGATTGGTGATTTTTTATAGTATATCATTAAAGAATTGCACGTAAACTATGCGCACTTTGCAGGGGTTTAATACCTTAAAAGTGCAAATATAATAATAAAGAAACAGAATTTTTTTCAACCTTATAGATTTTTTGGGGGTGGGCCTTTAGTTGCATTGTGGAAACTGTGGAAGAAATATTCTTCACGAATACATGGAACAACTGCAGAATCTTAATCATCAGATACTTGGAACTTCATTGTCTTGGTTTGTGTAATGGATAACATGCTCAAATGGAAAGTGGGAGATGCAGCTTCGATTCTCGCCCCAGGGCAATGTAATTTTCAAGTTTTCTGATGTAATTAATATCGTAGATGAAAAATATATCATCTTGCAAATTCTGTTTCACACATTGTATATATTATTAGGATGTGGGGAGATTGCACCTCGATTATCGGCAGGGCAGATGGGGCACTTGCTCAGGGCCCACAAATTTCAGTCAATCACTAAACTCTTCTCTGAGATTCAGATGTTTACTTCACAAAGAAATACAAACTATCAGATATATATATATATTTTTTTTTTTTTTTTTTTTTTTTTTTTACTTACTGTTGCAGTATCAAACTTCTCCATTTACAGCGATCTTGACATACAACTCGGGCTTCACTCGCATCCATCACACGCCATACACAAGATCTTCTATACTTCATACTCATAATCTTTTTCGCATGTAGACACTCCTGAATCTGATCCTCCCATGACTTCCTTTGCCTTCCTCTGCCTTTCCTTCCTGCCACTTGGGCTAAAAAGATTTTCTTAGTAAGCATCTCATCACTCATTCTTTCAACATGGCCAAACCACCGAAGCATATTAGTCTCCACCTTGCTAACAACATTTTGCTTCACATTGCACAGCTGCAACACATCTTCATTTCTCACACAATCAGCACGTGTCTTGCCACAAACCGTAACACATTTCTCCAGCACACAAACTACTCCTATATTTCTTCTGTAGTACCCAGGTTTCGCTGCCATACATCAGAGTAGGAACAATTACACTTTCATACACACCCATGTGGGACTCTCTTGAGAACCCATCATTCATGTGAAAACCTCCCAAAGCAGCCATGACTTTCAATGAAAAATTCACTCGCCTACTAATTTCACCATCCAATTTGTTCTCTCTGTCAAACATGCTTACTAAATACACAAACTCATTCGCCTGGTCAATCACTGTGCCATTTAGACATATATTACATTCAGTACTACCAGTTCCTCTCTCAAAAACCATAACTTTGGTGTTTCCCTTATTTATACCGTTTGAATTTTATGCAAACTTCATACCAAGACAACATACTTTGCAACTCACTTTTGCTCTCTGCCAACAGGACAGTGACATCAGCATACAGCACACACAGATGTCACCAAAACATAAACCAGTATTATCCAATTTGGCATCACGCATGCACACATCCATAAATATATTAAACAGCCATGGTGACATTACACAACCTTGTCTGACTCCTGCCCCAATAGAAAACCATTTTGATAAAATGCCATTCAGTCGTACACAAGCTCTACTGCCAGCATACATGGCTTTTACACTGTTAAGTAGATTCCCAGTAATTCAAACAATACCTTCCACAAAAGTGTCCTATTTACTCAATCGTAAGCTTTCCCTAAATCTATGAAGGCAGCAAAAACTGTCTTACCAACAGCCAGATACTTTTCAATCATCATGTGTAATGCTAAAATTTGGTTAGTGCAGTCTTTAACCAGGCATAAAACCACTCTGAACATCCCACACTTCCTCTAATGTAAGACCCTGTACTTTTTCAAGAACGACCTTACCAAACACTTTCCCTGGCACATTCAGTAGGCTAATACTACGATAGTTCTTGCAGTCAGTCTGATCATCTTTTCCCTTATACATGGGAACAGTGATAGCATCCTTCCAATCCTGAGGGACCATTCTTAACTTCCAGCACAACTGGCAAATTTCAGTTAACCAGTCAATTACAGAGTCACCACCATATTTCAACATCTCGGCAGTTATGCCATCAACTCCCGGAGCCTTACCATTCTGAAGAGATTTTAGAGCTTTACACACCTCTTCTCTTTAGATCCCTCCTGTGCTCCCCTCCTTCATTGTGACATCTTCTGCTTCTGCCTCTGAATTGCCTTTGCTTTCCTGATCTAATAACTCACAGAAGTATTCACCCCATCTTTCACTTAACTCATTGGGCTCCCATATCATTTCCCTGATCCTATTCTTCACACAACTTACAACTTTGCTTCCCCTATTTTTCCTGATTCTCATGTACTTCCAGAAAGTTTTCTTATCTTTCCAAAAAGCCAGTTCATGCCTTTCCACCTTCTCCTTCCTATCTTTTACCTTACTCTGGCGAATCAGCTTAGCGGCTTCACGTTTCTTACACGCTATGTTCATCCACAGAAACTCAACCTTGCAACATCCCTAAATAGGCTTCCTTCTTTCTCTTTACTGCTTCTTCAATCTCACTATTCCACTAAGCATCACCTTTATTGTTACCCATTATTGTGGTGCCACAAACCTCTTCAGCAGCAGTGGCAACACAGTTCTTAAAACATTCAAGCTTCTTTTCTACATCCCTCTCGCAAGACTTGAGCTCCTTCAATTGCTCTCTGAGTATATCAGAATAACGCTGATGATCTTCAGGGAGCAGTTCAACCTTTACTCTTTCCATCCTGGGCCTGTTCCTATTCCTTTTCCTCCAACCAACATTCAGTTTCACTCGTGACACTACCAAGTAACGATCAGAACCAAAATCCGCACTTCTCATCACAGGAGTTTCAACAATTAAGTGTTTCAGACGCTGATCATAAACAAGAAAATCTATCACACTTTTTTGACCAAGAATACGATTTTCCCAAGTGTGTGGATATACTTGTGGTTAAGAAACGTATTAGATACACACAAACCATTCTCAATGTAGAGTTCAATTAATCTTTCACCATTATCATTCACACAAGGATCATTAAACTTACCCAGAACATTGCCAGAAATTGAATTCTGCACACTTACTCTAGCATTGAAATCTCCTGCTATTGTAACTTTCTCTTTAGCACCAAACTGGCTCAAAACAGCTTTGAGCTCATTCCAGAAATCGTCCTTCCTATCAGAAGGTTCCGAGTAACAAGGAGCATACATTACAACATTATGCAGTGGCTTGTTGCCTGATGACATGGGTGGGGAATGAAATTTGCAAACTTCAATTAGCATATTGTCATTTGAGAAGGGAATGGGGATGCGAACTGCAAAATGAAAGCATAAAGCACGTTTAGGTTGAGAACGTTCTCACTTATTTTTCCGCACTTGGTGGAGTTTAGTTTGTTTCTTGCAATGTGCGTAGGGATGGAAGGAGGGGAGAATGAAATTAACCACCACTTCATGTCATATAACTCCAGGAATGTTTAAAATTCACTTCCTGACAGAGATTTTAAACTCTTTTTTACAATTTTTCTTTTTAAACCATTTTAATAGATAGTTTCTATCTATCTATTTTACAATAAAAAAGGTTGAAAAAATTAAAATTATAAAAAATTGAAATCTCCATCAGGTAGTGGATTTTGAAAACTCCAATAATGATTGATGAAGCCACCATACCAAGGGACTTTGATGTTGAATTGGCCGCTTAATAGTTGCTAAGCAACTTTGACGTTGGTATGGTGGCTTCATCTATCGTTATCGGAATTTTTAAAATCCACTTCCTGATGGAGATTTCAAATTTTTTATAATCTTAATTTTTCAGGCTGTACTTGCTTTCATGCTGTCTCCTGTGTAATCTTGTTGTTTTCATGTGATCTCTGTCTCATTTGTTCAGTTTGTTTTTCTGTTAATATTGAGTAAGTTCATGTGCCGTTACTCGCTAACTAATACTAATATAGTAAAAACTAAAGAGTTTATTTTTTGTGAAGTGATTAGATAGATAGATAGATTTTTTCTGTGGAATAGTTTTTTTTAAACAAAACAAGTCTAGTTACAGCCCTGATAGATACATTACATTTTTGCTGTGGGATATTTAAAAAAAAACCCTCCCCCAGAAACTAAAGTCTAGTTATGGCCCTCCAGTTAGCCTTTCACATGCATGAAGGCTAAAGGTTGAACCTAAATGACATTCATTTGTGAGCTGTCAAAGAACCAAGCCCTGACAAAGGAGGGGTCAGGGGATAAGTACCAAGAGAGGCAGAGACAGATGAGGAAAGATGGAGGTTGCAGTGATATAGAGAAAGACTTTTTTGTTTTGTGGGATATAATCCACAAAATGTGTAAAAATGTATCCTCATAAAAAATACCTTGTACTATAAGTATGGATAATATATGACTGAACATCATACTGATTTATTACTGGGAATTTTCAATAAGGGCATTCATCCTAAAAATGAACTGCAAAGATTGGGCCTGACAGGTGAGATGTCTGAACTGAGTGCCTGCTGCATGACAAATACTTTAAATTTTGATAACACATTTTCACTACAGAAATCCTGTAACCAGGGACTAGCGATTGACAGTCCACTGTAGCAACTATCATACGAGTTTTTGGTTTGACTTCTTAGGGAAAAGTGAAGAGCTTAACACATGGTTAACACAGATGTTGCTCACATGGAATGGTGCTTTTAACTGCACATGCTCTTAAGAAAAGGATGGCCTAAACATATCCCACACCATCAGGGCTAATAACAGGTTTGGTAAACTTTTAGTCTCTCATCTCTCTGTACCAGCAGGGATCATAGCATACTTCTGGAAAATTTTAGGTAGGAATTTTTAGAAAAATTTTAGGAGTGCATTTCAATAAAAACTAGATGTATATTTCAGATGTGCCAACCTTCAAAATCTAAAAATCAAGATATTTTTTTCAGCTCATAAAATCACATCAGCGCTATTTTTTATCGACATTTTTCAGATGCAGGAGCAATTTTCCAGAAGTAGCATTACTGGTAAATAGCATTTTTAATGTTTAAAAAGTTATTCTAAATGCAGACTGTATGTTTATATGCAAAGTAAAAAGCATAGTGAAAATAGTTGTCAACCAGATACAATTAACAGCATTTTTTCATTTTCTTTTTCGCCCTCGAATTTCCGTTTTCGGAAATTTTTCCTCCATTTTCAGACTGAAATACAAATATTTACGGAATAAAATGATATATAACAACAATACTGGACAGAAGCAACATCACAGGAAAAAGAAATTACGATTACGGAAAAAATCTTTATTTCATTTACGTCCGTCTTTGAAAGACGAAATACCGTCCCGATGCGTATTTTTACGAATTGGTAAAATTCTTCGATGAGTAGTTTTACGCCCCGAGAAAAATTCATGATGTGTATTTTTTACGCCCTGAGAAAAATTCCCGACGCATACTTTTACGCTGGGAGAAAAATTTCAAATGTGTATTTTTTTGTGTCGAGAAAAATTCCCGATGCGTATTTTTACGCGTTGATAAAATTTCGATACGGATAATCCGTAAAAGTTAGCAAGTATGCAATTTTTACGAATAATCCATAAAAGTTAGCAAGTATGCAACATCCGTGCCCCACTGCAATTCACACCCGGACCCATCTCGGACAATTTGTCGAAAGCCGGCACTCAGTTTCACAACTTTATTATGCAGCAAAGACAATAACAGCTAATATGTAAAGCAGAAACAAATTGCCAAAGATATGACAAAATAAAACAATAAAACCGCGAAAGTGGTGTAATGCAAAAGGAAAAATCTCCCGCAAAAAGTAAGCGAAAGGAATGAGAAAAAAAAAAAAAAATTTACAAACTAAGTGTACACAAAATGCTACAATAGAAGATAAAACAAAGCTAACAATAACAGATTCACAATTAGAGATGAACAAAGGAGCACATTAATCTTCTACAAAATGCAACAAAGATGGGAAAAGAGACAAACATGGTGCAAAACAAGAAATAAAAATCTCCACAGTAAAGCAAAACCGAAAAGCTCTCCTCAAAACTCTGAAGAAAACATAAACAGGCTCACAGCTAGGAGCGGGGAGACGTGAAACGATAAGTAGGTCACAGCTGGCGCGCAAGCTAAATTAATATAATAAAATAGACCACTGCGCCACCGGGGTTGCCTTTCTTATTGATGATATGAGGAGAGGAAAGGTACGATACTGATGACTGTAAATGCCGTCTTGCATCGACGCAGAAAGAAAAAGATTTCACAAGCGGTTCGAAATATTTCTTCTGCAGCGATCCAAGGCGGCAGTTAATGGAATTTCGTTATTTCGACCATCATAACGGCTAATTATCGGCGAAAATCGGGAGAATTTGACATTTATCCAGAGAGCAGGAGGAATGGCTGAAAATCAGGAGTCTCCCACCTAAATCCGGAGAGTTGGCACGTCTGATATTTGTATACATCTAGTAAAACAACTTTGTATACATTGCAAAGAATTTGCTTCACACCCTTCAACCATATATACTGATAGACTGCACATGGCATCAAAATTTCTGGCTCCAACATAAAATCACATGACATCAGTCAAAAAGATGGGTTACACCTGCTGTGCTTATGGTTGCTCTGAGCGATATAATTTGCGTCAGAACGGATTCAAAAGAGGTGCTTATTACACCTGAAAATTTGGTGTCATCTTTCTTATTTTTCTTTAAGTTGCATTTTGGCTGCAATAGCAGAATCAGGAAACATTTCTTTGAAAAGTTTAACTGTTTCAGTGCATGAAACAAAAGACATATTGTCCTTAGCAACTTTCATGGCCCATAATGCTTCGGCTTTAGCCAGCTATAAATCATGACTCAGTACTTCACTAATATTTGTTTTGGGCTGAAGATCCCGTCCTCGAAAGGCTTTCAGGATGGACTTATTTTGAAATTTACTTTGGAATTTCTGCAAATGTATTTTTTTCTTTATGATGTGCCTTTACTTGTGAAAAGCCACTATTAGAAATATTGAAAATTTCTGAACAATATACACTTAGCAGAAAATATTGTTTCAGTTGCAGAACACCATTCTTTCAACTTCACTCTGTCCAATTCTCTGGCGAGTCACGCATCTTGAAATTTCGTTTTGGATTTAGGCATCTTAAACACTTGTATTAGAAAACTGAAAATGAAAGGGTAGTACAAAAACACGTTCCAATATTGCAAAACCAGAGAACTTCGCGAAGTTTGGCTGCAAGGATGTCAGAAGATAGAAAAAAAAAAAGCAAGTCACCATTAGAGAACTGAACCTGCACACAGCACAGAGAACACCATAAAAGACGCAAAACCAGAAACTATCATATGCATCTCACGCAAGTTCAGTCAAAGCGAGTCAGAGCTGAGATATATTGTGCATCGAAGGTCACCATCGCCGACCGCAGGATCGAAGGTCAATGATCACGTGCTCTACTGCCTGCCACGATAACACTCAGCTAGCATCCCATCGTCATTACCGGAGGTTACAGAAGGAGACCACATGTTTCCTCTTTGCTTCCACCCACCTGCGGTTTACAATAACAAAACATCAGCAGAAAGAGGAGGGTCCACGAGGCATGTCCAAAAATAAAGTATGATCTTCTGCGTTCCACGGAGTTCGTCTGCAAAGCGCAAACCAGTGGTGAAAATGACCTCCCCCCTGTTTTTCTTTAGATCTCTGTTATTCTCGAAAACTGTCCGAAGGCACAAAAGTGGAGCCCCCATCCCCCACCCCCCGGAGGCATGTGCATCTCGATGGCGTCATTTTCCCTCCCTTCAGCAGCGCAGCATATAGGCTGCGTTTCTACAATAACAGGTCTTTTTACCTTACCATAATGGTAAATTTATTGGCTTTAATATTGGTTGTATTTTTAATAAATAAGCTTACGAAAATTTTAGGAAGAATAGTAAATTTTAGGTATAATTTTAGGAATTTAAGGAAGGTCACAAAATATTAGGAATTTTAGGAGGAATGCGATCCCTGTACTAGTGACAGCTTCCTATGAGCATCGCATGAATCAAATATCAGAGTGTGAATCTCCTTCCAATCTGAAAATTGATGACATTTCCATGAACCTCTACGTCTGTAATCATCAACTTTTCATATGTGCAGAGGTTATATATCCAAAATTACCATTAATGAAGAAGCCCCAAATTCTCAAATGCATGAGACAATGGCAATAAATTCTTTGATTTTTGAAGAACAAGAAAAAACACAAGAAAAAGGATGTGAATTTACTTGCTAACTTCTCTTTAACAAGCAACAAACATTTTGAATAAAAGAAAATAAATGTGCAGATAACTAACTGATATATCAATTTAATCATGTCTAATAATGAATTCTGGTGGCAGTGATTTATAATTTGATCAAAAATGGAAAATTACAATCACAAAATATTTACATTCTTAGATAATTAAGTGAACAATTATAATACTTACTAAAAGAAGGTTCTGGCAGCGGTAACTAAATTTATCTACAGCAGCAAATACAGATGTGTTACCAACTTGCCAGTTCTCTGATTCAAACACAACATGAACTCTTGTTGACTAAGAGAAATAACAATTAAAAAAAAGGAATTAGTAATGAGTAACTGTACACGAACTATATATAATTAGTAAAACTATACTAGTAATCTGTTTTACTGGTGTAAAAATAGAAATACATAGGTGCATCAAAAAATAAGTTTCACATTATACATTAATACAACATTGCTGTACAATTATATATGTGGCTATTTGAAATAAATATAATGTTGCTAAATTAATAGCTCGAAATACTGTTTCGCACATTATATGAGACCCCATGGGTGCTTGTAGAAGAATATCAAAGAACAAACTGTTGATATCAATAATGCAACATACAAAATAATAAAAATAATGCAACTAGACTCACTGGTGGAAGTTCATCCCGGTCTGTGATTAGGTGCACATACACTAAGATGGAACACATTCAGACAACACCCAATGTATAGTCAAGTGCATGCATCTTGAGATGAAACACGATAAGACACCAAACACTAAAAATATTAAAATTAAATGAGCAGAAACAAAGCAAGATAACCCCATGAAAGTTGAAGAGCCCAAAAACAATTTAAGATGAATATAGCTTCAATTAAACATTAATAACCGTAAAAGCAACGTCAGGCACCCATGTAATCTGCCAGATTAGTTTTGTACGACGTGGTTGTCGCCATCTTCAGTGGCAAATACACCCCATTCTGAACCTTCTACTATCTATAGACTAGTGCCATCTGCCAACTCATCACCAGCATGGAACTTCCGCTATCCCATGCGCATGTGTGAATCCGCGCCATCTCGCAGATTTCTGGATGTTACTTTCCCTATCCGTAAATTTCTTACAATACGCAAGCTGTTATCTCTCTTTTTGTCTTCCCTCTAAATTTCACTTACTGATTAATCAAATGCCTCCAAGCATAGGAAAGTTTAATAGGTTCATTGCTATTACAGTTGAATATTTGCGTTTTTTCTATCATGATGGCTTCAGATGTCAGTATCTGTCCATGTGTTCTGTGCATTGTAAGCACTTTGAATTTACCCAATCTGTACTTGAACCAGTCGCCAAACAATACTGAATAAGAGAGTTATTTTCCTGTTTTTTATTCCAACAATGAATATGTTCAGATAATCATGTCTCAAATTTATGCTTCGTACTTCCAATGTATATGGTGTAACATTCATTATTCTTGTTAATAGTTGGAATCATATATACACTAACTTTTTGTAATACCGATCTTTGGTTTGAGTCACTAGTTAATAAACTTGCATTATTGGGGAAATATTCAGCAATCTCTATACCGGCTCTGTGACATTCTTCTCTTATAATATTGTTAATCGGGGAGATGTAAGGAAGCTTACTACAATATTGCAAATTTTGTTTTGTTATTAATCCTCTTGCTGTTTTTGATGGTATGATACATAGAAGTAATCAATTTTAAGTCATACCCAAATTTCAGAGCAGTTTGTTTAATCCATACGATTTCATGAAATTGAATGGATACAATTTCATGAGGCTGAATGGATTAAACAAATTGTTCTGAAATTTGGGTATGACTTAAAATTGATTACTTCTATGAATCATACCATCAAAAACAACAAGAGGATTAATAGCATAAGACAAAATTTGCAATATTGTGGTAAGCTTCTTTACATCCCCCCAATTAACAATATTATAAGAGAAGAATGTCACGGAGCTGGTTTAGAGATTGCTGAATATGTTCCCGATAATGCAAGTTTATTAACTAGTGACTCAAACCAAAGATCAATATTACAAAAAGCTGATTTTTATATGATTCCAACTATTAACAAGAATAATGAATGTATCTCCATATACACTGGAAGTACAAAACGTAAATTTGAGACACGATTGTCTGAACATGATCATTGTTGGAATAAAAAACAAGAAAAGAGCTCTCTTATTCAGTATTGTTTGTCGATGGGTTCGAGTCCAAATCGGGCAAATTGAGATGTACTTACAATGCACAGAACACAAAGACAGATACTGACATTTGAGGCCATCATGATTGAAAAAATGCAAAAATTCAACTGTAATAGCAATGAACCTATTAAACTTTCTTATGCTTGGAGGCATTTGATTAATTAGGAAGTGAATTTTAGAGGGAAGACGAAAAAGAGAGATAACACCTTACGTATTGTAAGAAATTTACGGATAGGGAAAGTAACATCCAGAAATCTGCGAGTGGGCGCGGATTCACGCAAACGCATGGGATAATGGAAGTTCCATGCTGGTGATGAGTTGGCAGAAAACACTAGTCTACAGATAGTAGAAGGTCCAGAGTGCGGTATATTTGCCACTGAAGATGGCAACGCCCATGTCGTGCAAAACTAGTCTGGCAGATTACATGGGTGCTTGATGTAGCTTTTATGGTTATTAATGTTTAATTGAAGCTTTTATTCGTTTTGAATTGTTTTTGGGTTCTTCAATTTTTATGGGGTTATCTTGCTTTTTTTCTGCTCATTTAATTTTAATAATTTTATTTTTTGGTGTTTTATCATGTTTCATCTCAGGACTCATACACTTGACTATACATTGGGTGTTGTTTCAACATGTTCCATCTCCATCCACTTGAAATTACAAAGAAGCTCCTGCGTGGCAGCAGTTTTGAGTAAGGTTGCGTTGTTGTGCAACAAAATTATTCCTTTTGACAATTTTTCTCATCTCCGGCCCTTAATATCTTTCCATAACTTCTTCAATGTCTCATAGTTCATTGCAGTGTTTATTGTACTCCCTTTTGCCATAAACTCTGTGTACACTGGCCCCTCGCAGTCAAAAAAGACTGTTGCCATCACTTTTCCAGCAGACGGCATGACTTTAAACTTTTTTGCAGTTAGTAAGCTGGGGTGTTTCTACATCATGCATGCAGTTTGTTTTCTGGTGAACGTGATGCACCCACATCTCATCACCAATGACAATGCACTGCAAAAGATCTGTACCTTCTTCAGAAAGATGTTGCAGAAATGCAACACTGGATACAAATCATTGAATTTTGTGCTGTTCCATTAAAGGTCATGGAACCCATCTTGTTCACACTTTTCTGAAATGCAAGTACTCGTGAATGATAATATACACTACCATATGACATGCCCAAATCATCGACAATTTCATGAATTTTAATATGACAGTTATACCTAATCAACTCTTCGAGGCATGAAATGTGATCAACTGCCATCGAAGTTGAAGGTCTGCATCTGCCCAGTTCATCTGTATAATTCACACGTCTTTCTTCAAACTGCTTACACCATTTTCCTGATGGGTCATTGCCATTTTTCTATAAACAGCCTACACTTCACGATGGATTTCAGTTGGATTCAAATGTTTTGCCCATAAAAAGCGCACTGTTCCTCGAACTTCTAATTTCGAGTAACACCCCAGCTGCTGCAACACAAACGACGTTAACGAATAAATTATGCAACACAAACACTCCTTCCACAAGCAGATGACGAAACATATGATGTCACTCCACAACCGCATTCCTTCCATTTCCAATAGTCGCCGCTATGTGAAAAACTTATTTTTTGATATACACCCTTGTAGATGTTTTGAAGTTTTTGCACACCAATTTCAAGAAAGGAAGACAAAACTGCAGTTTCCAGATGGCTTTTTCAAGGAAAGTAGATCGAAAACTGCAGTGTGTTTTCTGTCTATCTTACTTGAAAAAACCATCTGGTTGAGTGCGAAAGTGTAAAAATGTGTATTTCTATTTTTACGCCAATAAATCCGATTACCAGTATAATTTTACTACTTTATTTAAATAAAAAAGCAATTCAGGTAAGATTGAGTATAGAAACATGTAGCAGTAAAATCATGATACAAAACATTTTATTGTCTCCCTGAACAAATGTTTTATGACATAGATAAAAGTAAAAATAATCACAATTATTATACATATCTAAGCCCTTCAGTACCCTAAACAGTTTTCAGTGTTCCTTTGTCATGCTCTAGTGAAAAACATATAGACTGATTATAACCTTCTTCTTTTTCAGTTCTGTTATTACAGCAGATACTGAGTGTTTTAGTAGTTCCTTACTTCTACAAGAGACCATGGGAGATAGGAGCAGAGAGGTCTCTCAAAGGGAAAAGGAATGAAGATTATTTGCAATGGCTAATCACTGCTTCTAAAATAAAAATATGAAAACAACAAAACAGATATACAGATAAATATTCCATTTACAATGGCATTAATTTTTCTCAAACTGCAAGCTAAGATCAAAAACATAATTTTTTAGGATCAAATTACAATTTAAGTGAATTAGTTCAAGTAAATCAAATTTTAAAGAAAAAGTTTTAGAACTTGTGTTTTGCCCTGACTTATTCATTTCACTGTGGGCAAGAACTGAGATTTTAGTTTACATTTCTTTAAAAGCCAATTAGCATATTTGCCAGATGTTATTTAAGCCCTGACTGATAACTTTTCCACAATACTTAACATTTCCTGATCCCAGCAAAGTGTTTTATTTAATAAACTAGGAAGCCAGTTTTCAACATGAGTTTTATTTACTTAGTATTGGACATCCACATACTTTTGTGTTCTAAGAATGAAACTATTTTAAGAAAACAAAACCACCCCAATATTGTGTGTTGGCTGTGAAAAAAACTTTTATAAATGTACCCCAAGAAGCAGTGCACAGAGTTATAGAGTGACTCACCTCTTCAGAAATCTTTTTCCATGCATTACAAGTATCAATCATGTTTTGAAGTTTATCTTTTGGACCCTCTTTGGTTTCATCAAATATCTCAGGAACACAAATAAACTTGCGACATGTTCCTATTAACATATTACCTGCCTGAAAAGAAAATTACAAAACCTTTAAGCATATATGACGGCATTGCTTTTGTTTTAAAATTATTTCATAAATAGCACTAAATACAGTGGAAATAACATGAAATGAAAGTTTATAAGGGAAAAAATGGAAGAAGAACTAAAAAAGCCAATATATGTAAGGAAAATTACAAATATTTAAAAAACCAATATATGAAAAGAAAATTACAAAACCCTTAAGCATATATGACTGCACTGTCATTTGTTTTAAAATTGTTTCCTTAATAGAACCAAATACAGTGGAAACAACATGAAAAGAAGGATAATAGTCCATTCCAGCATCTATAACATGAAAAGGTTGACAAGAACTAAAAGAAAAGAAAATATGGTTAGCATGAACAAAAGTTCTAATTCTATCAAACTAAATTTCCATAAAACTCTGTAGATAACACAAAATGACCATTCAGACAGATTTTCCCAACCCACTCTTTATCTCTCAGTGGTTGATTCTTTTTCAAAACTTGTGAGCCCCACAAAAATTTTCCATTAACCAGCATGTACAGAAAATCTCGCCACTTTACCCGTTTCTGGTTATACATAAGTACCTTAACACTTTCGCTGCCAGCGTGCGCACACGCCTTCTGTAGAAATCGCCCTGGGGGAGGGGGGCAGATAAACAGAAGTAAATATCTGAAGTTCCAGTGATGGGATTCCCAAAATATTTATATTACCTACTAGTTGGCTGACCACAAGTCCATTTATAACAAAACATGCAGAAGTTGTGTGCGACCGACGTGGTCCAAAAGTTATATGTGATGTTGTATAGGCCATACAGGCGCAGGCAACTTCATACAAGCTTATTTAAAGAAGTTAGTAAAATCATGCAGTGCACTGATTATGATATGCTTTACAACATACTAGAAATCGTTACGCAAGTTATTACTCAAGTTATGAGGAACATGGCTGTAGAATAAATCTCGCTCCTATGCCCTGACCTTTGACCCCATTTCGATTATATTAAATAGAACCAGTTAAGTATACTTCCAGAACAACATGATAAAGTTTTGTCTCAATCGAAACATTTTTACGTAAGTTATGACACATAAGGGCGATGGAATGGATCCCACTCCTATTTCCTGACCTTTGACCCCATTTCACCCATTTTTAATAACGTTCGTCCCCAGGTGGTCCCCTACAACATACTAAAATTTCATCGAAATCAAACCATTTTTACGCAAGTTATGATGCATAAGGGCAATGGAATGGATCCCCTCCTATGTCCTGACCTTTGACCCCATTTCACCCATTTTCAATAGGGTTCGTCCCTAGCTGGTCCCCTACCCCGTATTAAAATTTCATCAAAATCGAACCATTTTTACGCGAGTTATCGTGTGGACGAACGGACAGACAGGCGGACAAAGCTGGAGCATAAACGCTTCTTCAACCTACAGTTGGAAAGCGTAAAAAGGCAATTTTGAGGTACAAATGAGGCATATCTCAGTTCTTGAAGCAATTAATGCAGGGAAAAAGAAAAAAAGGAATTGTAGAAAGTCTATAAATAATGAGTACTCCTCCCTGTTTCCTTTTTTTGTCACAGTGTGTTGTGTCTAGCGGAGGTTCAGCTGGGACACCGCATCAGTCGGAGACAATGGAAATATAATACCCTACTGGAGGAAGACAATTCCCACTTGAGTGGTTTCACACACTGATTCCTTAGCACAGGGTGGCTGGTGGAAGCAAAATAAGAGAAAACTGGGTGAACACTTTTCTCTTACTAACAATATTCCTCTGCTCGCATTCAGTTTATATAAACAAATGCTGCAGGAAAAGTAGCCTCCTTCCTTCCCTTTTGGGCTATAAATTTCTTTCTTTCCATTAGCAGCACTTACTTCACTTGAGCATAATAGATTTCGAGATGCTAACAAACATGCACCTTTTCTTTTGTTTTTGTTTTTGTTTTCCTCCTCAACCGTACTAATTTGTAGTTCGACGAAAATCCCATAATTGCTCTTGCAATCAAAGCGTGAGGATGGCCGACCTCATAAATAGCAAAAAGTTTTACTCCAAAAGGTGAAAATAAGAATCTGATGTCAAGCTTACTTCTACATGGATACCTGATCCCACTGCTGGTCCATCTGGAATAATTAACCCCGCTACAGATCTTTCTGCTACAGATGATCCAACTGTTGGTCCTACAACAACCGATTCTGTTGAATCGGACACAAGTGACCACGAATCAAGTCTTTCCGATTTTGAAATTTCTTCTGCATCTGATTCTGATCCAGATTATGAAATCAGTACTGAAGAATATGATGATGATTGTAATTTCTTGCAAACAATGGAAGAACATCGGTGTTTAGACGTGAATCCCATACCTCATGAACAGCAGCAGATAATTTGGGGGCCAGTTGATTCGTCAAAGCAAAAAAAAATTTCATTGACAGCACCCTCGAGTATATGTCCCCATGTAATGAATTTAGACCACCTTACAGCTATTGACATTTTCCACTATCTAGTGACTGATGATATTTACCTTCTAATGGTTACGGAAACAAATAAAAATGCACATCAAGTCATTCAAAGTGGTATCCTATCACCACATTCAAGGATGAAACAATGGCTGCCAACATCTGTAAGTGAAATGAAAAAAATTCTTGGTCTGCTTACTTGGATGGGCCTGGTTAGATTTCCAAAGATTACAGATTATTGGTCTACTCATGTGTTGTTCCAAAACCTAATTGCACCTAACACTTTCAGCAGAAACAGGTTTCAACTCCTACTGAAGTTATGGCACTTTGCTGACAATTCTCAAGATCCAGGGAACGACGTACTTATAAGGTCAAAAGGCTTATGGAGGTACTGCTGTGCAACATGAATAAATTGAAACAGCCAGGAAAAGAAATTTCTGTGGATGAAAGTCTTGTGCCATATAGAGGAAGACTAGGTTTTAGGCAATACATTCCTGGAAACGCCCACAAATATGGTATAAAAATTTATAAGTTATGCAATGCGGAGGACTACACACATTCTGCCTTGTTATATACAGGTAAAGGAACCACCGTCGGTGCTGGTGGCCATAGTATGGAAGTTGTGAAGAAGCTTTCAACAGAATATTTGAATGCTGGTCGCAGTTTATATGCAGACAGCTTCTACTCATCAATGAATCATGCAGAATATTTAGTGAGCAAAGACACTCCCTATACTGGAACTTTGTCGAAAAAGCGTGCTGGTGTACCAAAAGTGGTAACGGAGAAAAAAGTAGGAAAAGGAGAATATTTTGCACACATGAAAAGCAATGGACTCATGGTGTGCAAATGGAAGGACAAGAGTAAAGTTATCATGATTTTGACTTCTCATTCTGAAAAACTAGTTGATTCCGGGAAAAGAAACTTGAAACGGGCAAGTAAAGCTGTGGCTTACAACAAAGCCAAAGTGGGGATTGACAAATCAGATCAAATGATATCGTATTACTCGTGCTTGAGAAAAACGGTTCGCTGGTACCACAAAGTAGCAATAGAGTTCATCCTAGGAACTGGTTTTGCAAACACTACAATAGCATACAATGCTATTGCTTCAACGAGGTCGGGGTTAAAAATAATGAGCCTTGAAGACATACGCACAGAGTTGGCCATGGAACTTTTGCAGATGAATGCTGTTCACCAAGTGCAAACGCCATCACCACGAACTGTGATAGACCATGCACTAGTTGAAACTAAAATCCGACAAACGGAGAAAAAAAAACCCGCAGAAAGAGACTGTATTGTAAGTACTGCTACCAAGAAATGAAAGCACAGTATGGAGTATCAATTGCAAAGAAAAAACTAGGCAAGTTACAACACAGTACAAGGCATGTGAAAAAGAACCATTTATGTGCAAGGATAATTTTTTTCCGCTCATAAAACAAGCTTGTAAAGTGAAGTATGGTAATGTATTCATTTATATATGAAACTATTTCCACATTATTTGTATAAACGTATATACTAACTACAGCTAAATACTGGAAAATTGCTTGTAAAGTAACAGTTTAGTAATGTTCGTAAGTATCATAATATCCATCTATGAATATAATAATGTCCACATAATTTTTTCACATGTATATACTAGCCACCTAAACACTGGCAATATCACAACTTATTTGGTAAAATTCTGTATTGTTGAAATGTGTTTCACAATGTTCTTTTCAAATTTCGTACATAAATTACAAAAGAATTTAGGTATTTTATAATTATTACGATCTCATAGAAACGTTATTTTTGAATAATAATGTAGTCCCAGATAAAATTTGTACTCTATATTTTACTTTAACAAAAAAAAACTACTTATCATGAAAATTTTGAAAATATACACAAAAATCTATGGAATCTATGAAAAAAATAATAGTATACCCATGGGTATACTATTATTTTTTTCATAGACAATACATCGTACTCAGATGGCCATAGAAGTCGCTCGCGACTTTTATGGCCATTTGATTTACGATGTATTTCGTCAGTATGTTGCGTGTCTAATGATTTAAAACATGGGTAAATCTAGTGAAAGGAATACAAAATAAAAACCAAATTAATTGAAATGTTCAAGGCGCCTGCACCCAGTGTAGCTTTCCTTTTATTAATTTTACTTATTTTATCCAAACGGGATAATATTTATGCCTCATATTTTTTTTACCACTTGCTACTTGCCATAAAAACAAAATATAATACAAACATACATTCATATATATATATATTTATATATGTGTAGCTGAATATTTAAAACATCAAAAATTTCGGAAATAAACCAGATATTTTACGTAATGTATAAAAAAAAAAATAACAGCACATTCCTAGGCCAAAGAAGTCGCCCGCGCCTTCTTATCCCCAGGCCATCTGCGTTACAATACCTGCACTGTGTTGCCTAGCAACCTAATACTTTAAAACACGAAGAAGTTGTGTCACCTAATGAAAGTAATACAAAACAAAAACCGAAACCCATTAACAAGTTGAAGTCGCTGGTGCCAGGATGGCCCCTTACAACGATTTTTTTGCTGGCGCCTGCGCCCGCTGGCAGCGAAAGTGTTAATCAAGATAAATTTGGAAATGTATGCATATACTTCTCAGTTTCATATGACTGGCACTTTTTCTAATCTCTTTGATGACCAAAAAAGAAATGTAATTTTGAATCTCTTTCCATTCCAAGAGCTGATCAGTAAAATGACTGCTAAAATTATGAAGAGATGATTTTCAGAAAGTAATATCCTATGCAACACATCTTGGATATGCTGCTTTTTTATTTTTCTTATAGACTTATACCAAAAGATCTGGTTACTCCTGAGAAGGCAGATGTTGATTTTTTACCTGAAAGTTAAGTATAACAATGAGTGCACTTCAGTTTCTCCAGATAACAATTCCTGAAACACTACACACCCAACTGATTCTTATATAATATCCAAATGAAACTGTGTGCATAGAATCAGTACTAAGAGACCCCCCTATTCAGGTCATTAACAGTTTATCTTTATGGAAGTAACAGCAGAACACTGCAGCTTATATAAAAACAACCAGTAGAATTCATAAGCATCATGTAACACATGAAAATGAAACTCTTACAAATGGCAGATGCTACTGACAGATCTCAAGCAAACATTTGCAGATTTTGGAATATGAAATTAAAATTTGTTAACAATCATGATCATTTTTTATTTGCATTGAAGAAGGGCATGTTTAAATAGAATTGAAACATTTACAGATGACTAATCATGAGAACTGGGATGTAGTGCTGAACGTCTGGTTCAGACAAGTAAAAGCTGAAAATGCTTCAATTACAGGCTTTGTTTCGATCATAAAGGCCAAATTCTCGCTTCAGAGTTGGGAACCAAATTCAACTGTAATCCTGGGTGTTTAGGGCAATCCAATGGCAAAAATGGGATGGTTTTTGAGCATTTTTAGGCAGTCAGGAGAGCTTGCCTACAGTATGACATCAAACTAGTAAACTTCCACTGGGCCGAGATCACTAGCAGATTTTATAGGTAAGAATACTTTTAATGCTGATGAAGCCACAATTTTTTTCACTGTCTTCCACAGAAAAAAAACTTTAGCTTTAAGAAATAAGCAGTCTTCTGATAGGAATCAAGGGACCATATTACTAAGACTGTGTGGCTTGCAATCCTTATCATTCTGAATAGTTACTTTTCTTTGTTATCAGTAATTTTAGAAAACAAAACAAAAAATGCTAGTGGAGTGTACACACAGCAAAGAGAAACACTTGCACGATATCAAGTGCTTTTTATAATTGAGTTAAGGTATTGGATACATGTTTATTTACTGTGTGAAGCACAAATTTACTTTGATTGTTTACAACAGCCTTGATTATTTGGTTTTAATTAAGTTGAAATTTATTAAGTTTATCTTTTGCTGACAAGCCTGTCCAGATTTATTTGGTACTGGATCAAATAAAACATTAGGTATGTGACACTTCGCAATTACCTAACATTTGCCATGAGCCACTTGGAAATCAGTAACCACGGCGACAATTGAAAATTGCTTTTGTCTCCCTGGGTTTCCTTCTCAACCATCAGCAGATTCTTTTGCTGAACAGAGTAAAACTGAACTGCTCAGAAAATTGCAGAAAATATATTCGCTTAATGTGATCTAGGCAATGTCCTCGGTCATGTGCTCTTAGCATTAAGATTAGGCCACACACTACAACTAGTGATTATATGGCAATGGGTGACTGTGTTGTCACTACACTAGTTTTATCAGGTAATACAACAGTGGTTATTATTAACCATACATTAAGGCAGGTTATGACATAAGAATATCGTTGGTGCCAAATGTCACAAATATCTGTCGAATGTTTTTGGGGGTTTTTTTAAACTCAGACAGATGAATAAAGCACATATGAAATGGCCAGTTTGGAGCAATTTTTGCAAACAAAATTCACAATAAAACCATTCAGAAATTAGAGATTTTGATATTTTTATTATCGTGGTGAAATTCAAATTAGCCTAATGATCTTTGACAAAATACAATGCAACAAAGGTAGTATTATTTGCTCTCACAGAGGAATACGTGTTGTGGGGAGCTCAGTGCCATACAAGTTCATGGGTGCAGCAGGTCTAACTACAGAACTGCACATTATAGAATTCAACTGCGGAATCTGTCCGATCTAACTATGGAACTGCGATAATGCTGAAAAAACTCATGACTTTGCTCTTTATTCATTTGAAAGTAACATAAAAGTGCTTAAAAAAGGAGTTAATTCTCTTTAATTAGAATTATCTTAATTCTTTGAGCTGCTGGGTCATCTCATAAATCCCAACTTTTCTGTAAGAAATTATGGTTTAGGGTCAACATCACAAGTATAAATTATATGGTGATTTCTTTTTCTGAATTTCATGGCCTGCAGATCATACAAATCATACACCACCACAGATTATACAAAGAAAGATACAGTACTATATATGTTAGACACAATAAAATAAATGGCCCACATTTACCTTTTTTAACAGTCCTTCAGCTCTTGTGGTTTTATTATAATATGATGAATGTTTCCACAGAATTCTTATGTAATCATGTATGTCTACTAATTTTTTTCAACATTCTCTAAAGAAGAATTTTTGAACTGTTCACAAGGTTTCTTGAAAAAACTGAGGTACTTTGCATTTTGTTCAGCAATCAAAGTCATATCCTGTTGGAAAAAAAGTATCAATGTAAAAATCAATATAAAAATATAATGCACAGGATCAGGAACCAAAAATCATGATATAAATAACTGTGTTTTTAATAATAGTGTACACAAATAAATCAAGAAATGCTTGCCAATTTTTTTCTATTTTCTTTTTTCCAATATTGAATTACAATGAACATTTTGGAACATGCATAACAGAAGATGCCAAATTTTCAATATTTTCTCTGGTAGGTAACACACTGCACTTGCTCTTAACTATTCTGAACATGGTTTCTTTTCTGTAGGTCTTCATGCAAGAAGTAAAACAAAGTATTTTATGGTTTCTGTGATCTCAGAAAATAATACTTGGTATGACATTGAGTACAGGTCTACAACGGTTTTAGTACTTGAGCAAAGTAGTAGAATGTAGACGTACACATGTACGCTGTACGTAGATAGTTTCCAAATTATTAGCAGGTTTCACAGATAGTTTTTGCTTGTAGATTAAAAAATTTATTTACAGCAATTAAAACATTTACGGCTATACTGAAATTAATATACTAAATTCTATTTTAACTTAAGAACTTTCAGTTATTTTTCACATTTTCTAAGTTCTTTTGTTTTTACAGACGTTTCTGCCTTCTAGATTTTAGCGAGACCTATTCTCAATGTATAAGAACTGTATCAAAAGTTTCGTTTATGCAAAAACAGTTTCAATTTATTGCCAGGTTCCCCTTGCAGCTGCTAGTTATTAAATTAAAATCTTTTTCTTATGTTTTGTAAGTCTACTATTTGGGAATTAAGTTGTTGATATAAAAAATTTCTTTAATTAGTCGCTTGTTTTTATGAAGTTCATAGTCCAATATATTAGTATTTTGCCATAAAGGTCCATTTTACACACATTGCTGCACATTCAATTATAATACAGGGGTCACATTGCCGATCATATTCTTCGCAATTCGCGAAAAAGAAATCATTTTGGCGATGGATAAAACGTTTTGGCAAAAATATTTGTGATTACCTTTTTTAATGACATCCAAGCAAAAAAAGTCTCTAAAAAAGATTGTTTTTGCTCTGATGTCATGTCGAATTTTGCTTCAGCAATGCCAAGGATATTTTAAAAATTAATATAGAATCTTTTAAATGTGATCATATTTGTGGATTTCTTATCTTTTGATGTGACGAACCATCAACTAATATTGCCTGACTTACACGAAAATAGTTATTAGATGAAAATTCTTTAAGTAATAAAGAGCAATTTTTCAAAAAAACATCAGTATGTTTTTGCATTGGACCTTTTAGAACCAAGCCACAGAATAAATGTAGTACCCAATTTTTCAATTAATTTGAAATTTATCTTATCAATAATGCTTTTTTTAGAAATTTTATATGCAGTAATAAATTCAAAATTGAAAATAAGTGTCTATATTTCTTTCAATTAGGATTTGGGAACTATAACATAATATTTTGCTGCTTAATTGTAACCAATCTGTAACCTATTGTTTTGTTACTGTTATAACACTTTATGTTTTTATGGTTTTTACATATTTTCGATGGAGAATGAAAAAAATGGCAAATTCAGATTTCATTGGTGAAAAAAAAAATTATTGCATCTGGCAAATGGGTTGGCGAAGACTTTAAAAAAGCCATCATCATCATCATCACTGTCAACCATTATCAATCCACTGCTGGACAAAGGTCTCCCCAAGTTTCTTCCACAACGGTCTGTCTTGTGCCAGTCTCCTCCATGTCACTCCCGCATACTTTCGAATTTCATCCACCCATCTCCCATGTGATCTTTTTCTGGGTTTTTTCCTGTCCCTTGGAATCCAATCTAAAATTTCGGCTGTCCATCGATGGTCTGTCCTTCAGGCAGTATGTCCAGTCCATTGCCATTTCAGGGATTTAACTCTGATCACGATGTTTTCCACTCTTGTCATTTTTCTGATCCACAAGTTCCTCTTCTTATCTCTCCTGGTTACACCAAGCAAGACCTCTCCATGCCTCTTTGAGTTGTCTGCAGCCTTTGTATGTCTCTGCACCATACGTAAGCACTGGAAGGATGCGTTGATCAAACACTTTTCTTTTAAGACATAATATCATATTGCTCTTGAAAATTATGCTGTTTCTTCCAAAAGCTCTCCAGGCAAGTTTTGTACGCCAATTAATTTCTTCATCAATGTGACCAGCACTTTATATCTGCTGTCCAAGATAAACGTATGTGTCTGTTATCTCCAGCTGTTCTCCATCAATCGATAAATCTTCATTTCTTGTAAAAGCATTGAACATCACTTTTGTCTTCTGAAAGTTCATTTTTAATCCCACTTCTTTACTCTTCTCAGCAAGTTCTTGGATCATACTCTGCAGCTCTGATGGGGCAGTTGCAAAAATGACTACATCATCAGCAAAACGAAGGTGGGTTAGATAATCTCCATTAATCTTTATCCCTTTGTTTTCCCAGTTCAGTGATTGAAGGACAATTTCCAATGTGGTATTAAAGAGCTTCGGAGATATGGTGTCACTTTGTCTCACTCCCTTTCCAATTTTTATGTGTGCTGTATTTTCAAACAGCCAAATCTTTGCCCTTGCATTTTCATAGATGTTATTAATAATATTAATGTATGCATCTTCAATACCGCAGGATTTCAGAGCCATTGTAACTGCTGATGGTTTCACAGAATCAAAGGCTTTTTCATAATCAATAAAAGCCATGCACAATGGAATTTCATACTCCCTCGCTCTTTCAATTAGTTCTCCCAGTATGTGGATATGATGTATTGTGCTGTAGCCACTCCTGAATCCAGCTTGTTCTCTCGGTTGAGCAATGTCCAGTGTTACCTTCAAACGGTGTGAAAGAACTTTAGTGAAGATTTTATAAACCACTGATAGGAGGCTGATAGGTCTGTAGTTCCCGAGATCCTCAATGTCACCTTTTTTATGTAACAGGATCATTGTAGCGTTGTTCTAATCCTCAGGAATCTTCCCTTCACTAAGGCATCCACTGAAAATTTGGGCGAGTACTGTTTCGATTTCTCCACTTGCTTCTTGTATGATGTCTACAGTAATTCCATCTTCTCCAGGAGCTTTTCCCCGCTTCATGTTCTTGATTGCATGTGCAACTTCTGCTGGGAGGACTGGAAGAACTCTGGTATTGGTATCTTTCATTATGTCAGGAGTACATGTATCATCCCTTTCATATAATTTGGAGTAGAAATCTTTCACTCTTGTCAAAATTTTGCCTCTATTTCTTGTTACAGAACCATCTTCTTTTCTCAGTGCCATAATCTGTTTTCTTCTCTTACTGAGATGTCCCTTTGCTATCTTTAGGCTTTGGTTGTTTTCAATTTCTTTCCTCACTAGTTCACAGTTGAATTTCCTTACGTCTTCAGTGATACTTTTTCGTACTGTCTTGCATAGCTCTATATATTCCACTTTGGAAGTCACGTCTTCTTTATTTGTCCTCATCTCTCTTCTTTTTTGCATCAACATTTTGGTTTTTCCTGATAATTTGTTCACATGCAACTTGTTCTTAGACCCAGCTAATTTTGTTGCTGTTTCCATAAGAGCTTTGGTTACTTTTCTGTTAACTTCAGAAATATCCACTTCTTCCGATGTTAGGCCTTCTAAAGCAGAGAATATGTTCTTCAGTTCCAACTTGAAAGTATTATGGTGTTTTTTAAGGTAGGTTATGTCAATACATTTTGTTTGTCTTTTGAGCTTGCCACGTTCGAGTTTAGTGTTAAGGTGCATCTTACATCTCACCAATCTATGGTCACTACCTGTGTTGAACTTGTTTAGCACACTGCAGTCTTCTATGACGGCTGCTATATATATACTTATTTTGTTCTCATTGGAATCTGTAATGTTCTAATAATAATTTATTGTTTTATTAATTTTTTAATTACCTTATCTATTGTTATCATGGTTCGCTCTTCGAGGGTTTGCAGCAAGTTTTCTGTTTCAATCATTGTGTATGCAGATACATTTTATTTTTATACAATGTATTTGAGATTTGATGCTTATTTCTTATAAACTTCAATACTTTAATTTCAAAAATGTTGCTCAAATCTGTCTATTATGTACAGTTTTTACACAAAATGAAATTAGTAAATCATTAGGGTTAAGTAAAAAATAAAGGTTTCATAAGATACTGATTAGGTCTCATTCCCTACATAATTTTGCTACTCAAATTTGCTACGTAATAAGTTTTGAAGTGAATCTGGTAATAATTGGTGAAGAAAGAAGTACTGAGGAAGGATGGGGTAAAACATGGCCAAACTTGAACTTGAAATCATCTCTACTTCTCTACAGTATAAGGATGAAATCTGCTGCCAGTTGGAGTAGTGTCCCAGCACTAAACAATTGTATATTGTATTTGTAGTATTTGGTTTTAATGTAGAGAATGATAGTTTTTATCAGAATGATTATGCAAGGATGTGTTAACCATCCAGATAGTTTCTGTTATATTTGTGGGGAGTATGTCACCTGGGGAGTAGGTCGTAGTGAGCGATGGGTATGCCTCCTCGGGGTGCTCCGTGGTAACAATGGCACACACAACAGCAACTAGAGCCTCTGTGAATCTTGGAGAGGTGCAAGCTAGTTCTGTGTGACATTGGCGAAAAGACCCCAACTCACTGGGTTTTGTTCCAGAATCCTAAGGTTGAATGACCAACTGGAACCCTCAGCTGTGGGCTAATCCCCCACACTGATGTGCAGGAGTTAGACAAGGTTGTGTAATGTCACCATGGCTGTTTAATATATTTATGGACGCGTGCATGCGTGAGGCCAAAATAGATGATAGTGGTTTATGTCTTGGTGATATCTGTGTGTGCAGATTGCTGTATGCTGATGACACTGTCCTGTTGGCAGAGAGCAAAAAGTGAGTTGCAGAGTATGTTGACTTCGATGCACGAAGTTTGCATGAAATTCAAACTGAGTATAAATAAGAGAAAAACCAAAGTTATGGTGTTTGAGACAGGAACGGGTAGCACTGAATGTAATGTAAGTATAAATGGCACTGTGATTGACCAGGTGAGTGAGTTTGTGTATTTAGGAAACATGTTTGACAGAGAGAACAAGCTGGATGGTGAAATCAGTAGGCGAGTGAATTCTTCTTTGAAAGTCATAGCTGCTCTGGGAGGTTTTCACAGGAATGATGGGTTCTCTAGAGAGTCCCGCATGGCTGTGTTTGAAACTGTAATTGTTCCTACTCTGATGTATGGCAGTGAAACCTGGGTACTGCAGAAGAAACATAGGAGTCGTTTGTGTGCTGGAGAAATGCGTTACTTACGTGGGGTTTGTGGCAAGACACGATATGATTGTGTGAGAAATGAAGATGTATTGAAGTTGTGTGATGTGAAGCAAAATGTTGTTAGCAAGGTGGAGACCAATATGCTTCTGTGGTTTGGCCATGTTGAAAGAAATGAGTGATGAAATGCTTACTAAGAAAATCTTTTCAGCCCAAGTGGCCGGAAGGAAAGGCAGAGGAAGGCCAAGGAAGACATGGGTGGATCAGATTCAGAAGTGTCTGCAGGAGGAAAAGATTATCAGTATGAAGTATAAAAGATCTTGTGTACGGCGTGTAATGGATATTAGTGAAGCACGAGTTGTATGTCAAGATCGCTGTAAATGGAGAAGTTTGATACGACAACAATAAGTAAAAATATCTGGAAGTTTGTATTTCTTTTTAGAGCTAACATCTGAATCTCAGAGAACAGCTTAGTGATATGTATGTATGATGTATATCACCAAAACAAAAAGCAATGACAGAGGAACACTACATTATACACATGCATGCATACATATCCTTAAGCCATTCTCTGAGATTCAGATGTTCACTCCTGAAATAAAGTCCATTTCCAAATTAAAGTTTAAAACCAGTGACATTCGATTTTACTTACTAATGATGCCTCATAAGTCTCCATTCACAGCAATCTTGTCACATAACTTGAGCTTCACTAACATCCATCATTTGCCTCATGAGACTTTTTGTACTTCATATTCACCTTTTTCTCTTGCAAACATTCTTGCATCTGGGCCCTGCATGACTTCCTTGGCCTTCCTTTACCTTTCATTCCAGTCACTTGAGTTAAACAAATTCTGATAGTTAGCATCATCTATGCATACATCATAGTCTAAAAGCCTGAAAATATTTATCTACCCTGCTCACAACATTTTGCTTCACATTACAATTTTGTAACATATCTCTGTTCCTCACATGATCAGAACATGTAACAAAAACTTTGTAACACATCTCTCCAGCCCACAAACAACTCCTGTGTTTTTTCTGGAATAACCAAGTTTCACTACGATACATCAAGTAGGAATTACAACATATGCATACACAGCCATGCAGGACCTTTTCAAGAAATCATCTGTCTGTCCAGTGACTTCGGGACCTTTCCAGCTATGACTTTAAAAGCTGAATTCACTATCTAATCTATTTTCTCTGTCAAATATGATTCTTCATTTGACAGAGAAAATAGAATTCACCTGGTATAACTCCAAATAATTTAAATTGATTTTGCATTCACTACTAATTGTTCTTCACTCAAAAACCATAACTTTGTATTTTTTCTGTTTATGTATACTCAGTTTGAATTTTATGCGGGCGGTCGTAGCGAGCGATGGGTTTGCCTCCTCAGGGCGCTCCGTGGTAACAATGGCACACACAGCAGCAACTAGGGCCTCTGTGAATCTTGGAGAGGTGCAAGCTAGTTCTGTGTGACATTGGCAAAAAGACCCCAACTCACTGGGTTTTGTTCCAGAATCCTTAGGTTGAATGACCAACTGGAACCCTCAGCTGTGGGCTAATCCCCCACACTGATGTACTTACCTGATTAAAAAGACAAAAAGAAATATTAAAAATGACTCAAGTGTGGGATATGGTGGACCTACCACACTTGAGAAGGACGGTCCACCACGGAATCGACCTGGACTTTCTAAATGGCGTATGAGAAAGAGATCTTGGCTGAGTGAATGTAAGATTGGTGTATGGAATACTAGAGGTATAAATGGCAAGATGAGTGAGGTGATTGAGGAGATGAATAAGTATAGACTGGATATGCTGTGTGTAAGTGAAACCAAAAAGAAGGAAATTGGAGTAGTAGAAGTAAATGGCAAGGTGAGTGTGTGGTCTGGAGTATTGGATAATGTGAGAGGACAGGCTGGTGTAGGTGTGATTTTAAGTGAAAAGATGAACAACTTGATTCACTATAGTTGCGTAAGTGAGAGAATTCTCTGGATTCATTTGAAAGTGAAACTTCAGAGAATTGTAATTGTTGTAGTGTATGCTCCTTGTGACTCGGAACCTTCTGATAAGAAAGAAGATTTCTGGAATGAGCTAAAAGCTGTTTTGACCCAGTTTGGTGCTAAAGAAAAAGTTATAATAGCAGGGGATTTCAATGCTAGAGTAGGTGTGCATAATGCAATTTCTGACAATGTTCTGGGTAAGTTTAATGATCCTTGTGTGAATGATAATGGTGAAAGATTAATTGAACTCTGCATTGAGAATGGTTTGTGTGTATCTAATACATTTTTCAACCACAAGTACATCCACACATATACTTGGGAAAATCGTACTCTTGGTCAAAAGAGTGTGATAGATTTTGTTGTTTATGATCAGCGTTTGAAACACTTAGTTGTTGACACCCGTGTGATGACAGGTGCAGATGTTGGTTCTGATCATTACTTGGTAGTGTCACGAGTGAAACTTAATGTTGGTTGGAGGAAAAGGAATAGGAAGAGACCCAGGATAGAAAGAATAAAGGTTGATAGGGTCCTTGAAGATCATCAGCAGTATTCTGACTTACTCAGAGAACGACTGAAGGATCTGAAGTCTGGTGAGAGGGATGTAGGAAAGAAGTGGGAATGTTTTAAGAACTGTGTTGTCACTGCTGCTAAAGAGGTCTGTGGCACCACAATAGTGGGTAACAATAGAGGTGATGCTTGGTGTAATAGTGAGATTGAAGAGGCAGTAAAGAAAAAGAAGGAAGCCTATTTGGGATGTTGCAAGGTAGAGTCACTGTGGATTAATATCGCTGTAAGAAGCGTGACGCTGCTAAGATGGTTCGCCACAGTAAGGCAAAAGATAGGAAGGAGAAAGTGGAAAGGCGTGAACTGGCTTTTTGGAAAGATAGACAGTCCTTCTGGAAGTACATGAGACTCAGGAAAAATAGGGGAAACAAAGTTGTAAGTTGTGTGAAGAATGAGATTTGGGAAATGATATGGGAGCCCAATGAGTTAAGTGACAGATGGGCGAATACTTCTGTGAGTTATTAGATCAGGAAAACAAAAATGATTCTGAGACAGATGCAGATGATGTCACAATGAGGGATGAAAGCACAGGAGGGATCTCAAGAGAAGAAGTGTGTAAAGCTCTAAAATCTCTTCAGAATGGTAAGGCTCCAGGAGTTGATGGCATAACTGCAAAGATGTTGAGATATGGTGGTAACTCTATAATTGACTGGTTAACTGAAATTTGCCAGTTGTGCTGGGAGTTAAGAATGGTCCCTCGGGATTGGAAGAATGCTATTATTGTTCCCTTGTATAAGGGAAAAGGTGATCAGACTGAATGCAAGAACTATCATGGTATTAGCCTACTGAGTGCGCCAGGAAAAGTGTTTGGTAAGGTTGTTATTGAAAAAGTATGGGGTCTTACATCATTGAAAGTGTGGTATGTTCAAAGTGGTTTATGCCTGGAAAAGGCTGCACTAACCAGATTTTTGCATTACGCATGATGATTGAAAAGTATCTGGCTGTTAGGAAGAAAGTTTTTACTGCCTTCGTAGATTTAGAGAAAGCTTATGATCCAGTGAATAGGACACTTTTGTGGAAGGTATTGAATGAATATGGTGTTACTGGGAATCTACTTAATAGTGTAAAAGCCATGTATGCTGGTAGTAGAGCTTGTGTATGAGTGAATGGTGTTTTATCAAAATGGCTTTCCATTGGTGCAGGAGTTAGACAAGGTTGTGTAATGTCACCATGGCTGTTTAATATATTTATGGACACGTGCATGCGTGATGCCAAAATAGGTGATAGTGGTTTATGTCTTGGTGATATCCGTGTGTGCAGATTGCTGTATGCTGATGACACTGTCCTGTTGGCAGAGAGCAAAAGTGAGTTGCAGAGTATGTTGACTTCGATGCACGAAGTTTGCATGAAATTCAAACTGAGTATAAATAAGGGAAAAACCAAAGTTATGGTGTTTGAGAGAGGAACTGGTGGCACTGAATGTAATGTAAGTATAAATGGCACTGTGATTGACCAGGTGAGTGAGTTTGTGTATTTAGGAAGCATGTTTGACAGAGAGAACAAGTTGGATGGTGAAATCAGTAGGCGAGTGAATTCTTCTTTGAAAGTCATAGCTGCTCTGGGAGGTTTTCACAGGAATGATGGGTTCTCTTGAGAGTCCCGCATGGCTGTGTATGAAACAGTCATTGTTCCTACTCCAATGTATGGCAGTGAAACCTGGGTACTGCAGAAGAAACATAGGAGTCGTTTGTGTGCTGGAGAAATGCGTTACTTACGTGGGGTGTGTGGCAAGACACGATCTGATTGTGTGAGGAATGAAGATGTATTGCAGTTGTGTGATGTGAAGCAAAATGTTGTTAGCAAGGTGGAGACCAATATGCTTCGGTGGTTTAACCATGTTGAAAGAATGAGTGATGAAATGCTTACTAAGAAAATCTTTTCAGCCCAAGTGGCAGGAAGGAAAGGCAGAGGAAGGCCAAGGAAGACATGGGTGGATCAGATTCAGGAGTGTCTGCATGAGAAAAAGATTATGCGTATGAAGTATAAAAGATCTTGTGTACGGCGTGTAATGGATATCAGTGAAGCACGAGTTGTCTGTCAAGATCGCTGTAAATGGAGAAGTTTGATACGACAACAATAAGTAAAAATATCTGGAAGTTTGTATTTCTTTTTGGAGCTAACCTCTGAATCTCAGAGAACAGCTTAGTGATATGTATGATGTATGTAGTTTGAATTTTATACATCTGGAACAACATACTCTGCAACTCGCTTTTTCTCTCACACAGTAACCTGCATACATAAACCAGTATTCTCTATTTTGGCTTTGCATATACATATAGTCATGGTGACATTTCACAATCCTGTCTAACTCCTGCACCAATAGATAATAGTTTCAATTTCTTTGTTAATGCCATTCATGCATAGACACACTCTACTGCCAACATACACAGCTTTCACACACCCAAGCAGACACCTAGTTATAATGGCCTTCCAAATAAGCACAGTTTACTTGGTCATAAGCTTTCTCCAAATCTAAAAAGGCAACAAAAACTTTCTTAACAAAAGACACATAGTTTTCAATCATCATACATAATGCAAAAATTTGATAAAGCTTACTGTGTACACTTTGGAGTGAAACTTAGTGTACCAGGACAAATCATGAGCTTCACATTGGGTATGTGCTATTTTTGTTAAAGAACTGAGACAATGGACAAAAGATTTTTAAAAAAATCTATTAGTTTTGGTGTGCCAATAATTGGTGTGCCAATATCAATAATTAAAATATTATTTTTTCTGTTTTTCCTACACTGCTGGCCACTCAACATGCAACACCAAGAAGGAAGCATCCGATTGGCTTGAAATTCGCAGCATGCGTTGCCTGCAAGAGGACATGCAAACAATTAGCATTGCAGGTCATATGCAAAGCATATGCGCCCGGCACGCCACCGAGAAGCACTATAAGAAGGGTGCACAGAAGGTGGGGTTAAGTAGTGGAAGTGTGTTGTGCTGCCGGACTTGTGTGTGAGAAGCTTCCTGATGCCTCGTTGCAGAATACGGCAGTTATTCCAGCACATTTTGGAGTTCGACAGAGGACGAATAGTGGCTTATCGCGACAGCGGTTTATTGTACTGAGACATCGCCGCCCATGTGGGACGACATCCAGCCACAGTGAGGCGAGTATGGATTTGGTGGGTGCAGGAGGGACGGATGGACCGACGTGAGCGATTGCCGTAGCCGCGGCACACCACCGAACGAGAGGACTGGCATGTTGTGCGGCGGGCATTGACAGTTCGCACTGCCACATCACGAACGTTAGCACAGAAATTAGGGTGTGTTGCGCAACAACCTATGTCAGCATGTATCGTTCGACTTCATCTGCAGGAGCGGGGGACTTGTGGCACGGCGCCCATTGCTCTGATTACCATTGACGTTACACCACCGGCGAGTGCGGCGGCAGTGGGCCGTTAATAGCCGCACCTGGATTACGGAATGGCATGACATTGTCTTCTCCGACGAATCCCGCTTCTGCCTGCAACACCACGATGGTCAGATCCGTGTGTGGCAGCACCGCGGCGAGAGGCTGTATGACGCCTGCATTATGCATCGCCATACCGGTCCGTCGCCTGGCGTTATGGTTTGGGGCGCAATTGGATATGACACCTGCACCCCTCTGGTACGCATCGCCGGTACATTCAACAGCCACCACAATATCTCAGACGTTTTGGAGCCTGTAGTCCTTCCTTACCTGCAGGACCTGCCAGCGGCCATGTTTCAACAGGTCAATGCGCACCCGAATGTGGCACGCATCGTGCAACAATTCTTCACGACCCACCAGGTGTCACTGCGGCCGTGGCCCTCCTGTTCTCCCGACATGTCGCCCATCGAACACGTCTGGTCGCTGATCGGCAACCGAGTGGCCCGGCAAGCACCACCCACGGCTACACCTGATGAACTGTGGCAACGTGTGGAAGCAGCCAGGACCGACATACCCCAAGCCTACATCCAAAGCCTCTTTCGTTTGACGCTGCGGCATGTAGCGGCCGTTATTGCCAGCCATGGGGGCCACATGAACTATTGATTGTTCCGCAAGTCACACGGGCCTGTAAGCTCAATTGTTTCATCTATGTATCTGTTGTTGTGTGTCCAGTAAATCTGGCTTTGCTATCTCGTGTCCTTCTTGGTGTTGCATTTTGGGTGGCCAACAGTGTATTTAATGTCCTACTACTTTGGTCTGCTTAGAGTTTGGCATTTCCAATTGAAATACTGTTACCTGGCCCATTTTTTCTGATTTCAAAAATACATTTTTTATCTATCACATCAGGATTTTATATCATCAGTACTTATTTCAACAAAGTTAACACACCTGATGAACTGTGGCAGCATGTGGAAGCAGCCAGGACCGACATACCCCAAGCCTACATCCAAAGCCTCTTTCGTTTGACGCTGCGGCGTGTAGCGGCCGTTATTGCCAGCCATGGGGGCCACATGAACTATTGATGTCTGCGTGTTCCGCAAGTCACACGGGCCTGTAAGCTCAATCGTTTCATCTATGTATCTGTTGATGTGTGTCTAGTAAATCTGGCTTTGCTATCCCGTGTCCTTCTTGTTGTTGCATTTTGGGTGGCCAACAGTTTATTCAATGTCCTACTACATTGGTCTGCTTAGATTTTGGCGTTTCCAATTGAAATACTGTTACCTGGCCCATTTTTTCTGATTTCAAAAATACATTTTTTATCTATCACATCAGGATTTTATATCATCAGTACTTATTTCAACAAAGTTAGAAAAAAAATGCATTCATCATAAAGAAATGTTTTGACAATAACTTCAAAATTTTGCCAACAGATGGCACAGTGTAACAATGCACAGTTTTTCCACCAGGAAGCATAGGTGTAAGTCATATTTTCTTCTATATTTCTGCCTTGAACAGTCCGATTTGCAAAATTCTTGCTTTCTTGGAAAAAGCTTCTGGTGAGAAATATTTTACCTATAATTTTTAATTCTTCGCAACATACAATTTATCACTGGGGGTGTAAGTTCATATTTCTATTTAAATGATATTTGCAGTAATATCTGCGAGTCTAAAAACTGGATTGAAAATGCTAATTTTCAGTCAAATACCTCTACTCCAGGTTTCAAACCAGAGCTCAACTCAAACGAACAATCTGAAACTAACACCTCAGACCATTTGGCCACGGGGGCAACATTGTGCTTGTTAGAAGCAATGATGTGGGGAAAAAAAATTCAAATTTGATTGCATTTGCGTTTACTTCCATAAAGGCAAAATTATGTGTCAGAAAAGGACCAAAAGACAAGGATCATCATTCTCACACTTTTTTAAGACAGACAAGGATCATCATCATCACACTTTGTTAAGACCAAAAGACAAGGATCATCATGTTTTTAAGACCAAAAGATGAGGATCATAATTATCACTTTTCAAGCTTACTAATGCAGATAAAATTTTCCTAATTAGGCTAATACGTGTACAGATATAATGTGCACAAATGGACAGACATAGTGACAACATAGGCACTTCAGTTTTTGTTTCTGTTTAAAGATGTGCTGAGAATCATCGCTTTTTTCAACTCAAGACAGTGCTGATTATCGCTGTTTTGCATTGCATACGAGAACAACTTCTTTCTGGGAAATACTTATTATACTCGATTTTAAGCATACTTACTATTCATACTTATAACACATGTTTTTAGGCATTTTGTTTTTCAGTTAAACTTATGCAAATGTTTAATGTTTACATTAGTTTTCACGTTGGCACAGATCTTACTCAGACTTCCGGTTCTCAGTTTCCGCCCGTCATAGCAATGGCTGCTGCTCCTTCAATTTCATTCAAACATGACGCCTTCGCAAGCACTCTACCTATTTCTGTCTTGGTATAAACTATTACCTGTAGCCAGGGGTGGATTGGCCTACCTGGGCACCGGGACATTTCCCGGTGGGCTCCTTCTGTATATTTTGTCTCTTTCTTTCTTACTTTCTTAAAAATGTTTTCAGTTCAGTTGTTTTAAACACACAACTAAACCACAACCGTTTTTTCTTTAAATGAAATAGACATTATGTAATTATAACATGCGGGGAAGAAAAAACAATTTGTATTTTAAATTAGGGAAAAAAATCCCTCACCAGGCAACAGCTAAAATTTTTAACTACAATAGATGGGCCACATGTGTTTGCGAACTTCTGGGTTCAATTAGTAGCTGAGGAACGAGAATGTATGTGTCATATGTTGCGGGAGGGTGGGGTGTGTAGAAGAAGTTCTATATATTCCCCAAGGAAAGGGGGGCGGGGTAGTTGATTTTACTTTCGTAGGTTGTAGGAAGCATTAGTGCTGTGCCCATCGACACAATTACATGGTAATGCTGCTAAAACATTCTCATGAGAAAATGAGACTGGCAACCCTAGATAATAGGTGGGGGTTTTTTTACTGGGGGTTTAACGACCACTGTGAGCAACTCAATGGGCTATAAGCAGTCACCCGTCCCTTGTTTAGGGTCACTGGTCCAGGGAAGGGAGAGAGCCAATGCCATAAGACACACACAACTGCCATGCCTCGCCGGAATTCAAACCCGGACCTTTCACAGACGAATTGTCATAAGCCAGCGCTTAGACCACTGCGCCATCAGGGCGGTGATATGTTCTAAAAGGATCAAATAACTCGTTTGCAGATTATTCCAAGGGAAGTTTGTTTTTTTAATTGGAGGTTTAACGATTACCGTGAGCAACTCAATGGGCTATATGCAGTCGCCCGTCCCTAATTTAGTGTCACTGGTTCCAGGGAAGGGAGAGAGCCAATGCCGTAAGACACACAACATCCATGCCTCACCGGGATTCGAACCCGGACCCCTTTCGGACGAATGATCAGAGGCCATCGCTTAGACCACTGCGCCACTGGGGCAGCCCAAGGGAAGTACCCGGTATTCTCTGAAGTCAGAAACATGCCAGATTTAACCCAACCTCAAGCATTGTTTCTTTACTAAATGGCCATAAAACAAAACGGAAAGTCACCACCAATATCCTAAACTGGTTTAGAGTTGGGGGGGAGTAAGAGATATGTTTGGTATTTGAGTTTGGGAAACACATAAGAACAGTTCATTTTCTCTAATAATTAAGGCTTAAGGAATGGCCCTGTCATAATCAGAGCCCTTTCATCAGTGTTTTTTGTTTTTAATCGAAAATGAATGCAAAAAAAAAGGGGGTAAAAGTGGCGCTGAGAAAAGACAGGATTAAAAAAAAGGTGTTAGAATGAGATGCCAAAAAAGGTGCAAAGCTAAAGGATTTTTTCATGGATAATTATTCTACATTTTTGACTAAAAAGAGCGATGATAGTTTATTCAAATACAGTGAAAATGGTTGCTGTGTTCAAAATGTTTCCATGGATAATAAGGAATCATCCATTGATATGTCAACTTCTGCTAAGACATCTTACGCAAGTGTGGTGGAAAACAATGTTATATCAAAACCTGAAATATTCAAACAACCCAAGAAGGAGGGCACAGAACTCTTTTTTCAAAGTTACCCGATACAACCTACAAATGACACAAAATTTCCATTAATTTCAAAAAAGTATTTTATCGCGAAAATGGGTCGAACCGTCATTGGCTGAGCTATGATGAAATTTCGAGTTTCCTCTATTGCACTGTGTGTGTCTTGCATTTGTGAAAAATTTGGAAAAAAATGCTTTTTCAGAGGGCATGAATGACTGAGAACATGTTCACCAAAGAATTTCTGAGCATGAAAATAGCAAAATACACAATACAAGCACATAGTATTTTTTTCATGGCAAAAAAGCAAGGGAATATTGAATGCTTGCTTGTCTCAAAACACATAAATTAAAAAAAAGAACAAATAAGAAAGAACAGGCAAATTCTTGAAAGGGTAATTGAACTTGTGTAAGTTTTAGGAAAGTGCAGTGTGAGTTTTACAGGCAAAACATTTGAAGCTGCATATACATTAGAGGATCCAATGCTAGATAGATCATGTTTTATTTTATTTTTTTGTTGTTTTTTTTTTTTTGTTTTTCGAGTTGATGTTATTGCTTAACAAGTATGACGTTACACTGAAAGAACATTTAGATAATGTCATAAGAAAAAGCAAGAAGTCTCATGACCTTGGAAATAAGATACATGGTGGCTTAGTAACTTTCCTGTCAAAAACTACTGTTGATTTGATAGTACAAACCATATCTTCACTGATTAAAAAATCAATATACGATGAAATTGTGAAAGCGAGGATGTATTCTATACAAATAGATACAACTCAAGATATATCGGTCAGAGACCAGTGCTCCATAATTGTCAAGATATGTGAAAAATGAACGCATTTGCAAAAGGCTAATAAGCCTGGTAAAAGCAACTGACTCTACAGGTAAAGACTCTTTGTCTTTTGCAAGGAGTTTTGCTCTCCAATAATTAAAAACTGGAAGACTGTGTAGCAAATGCTACAGATGGGGCGTGTAATATATGCAGGGCCAATATAATGGGTTCTTGGCATGGTTAGCCAAAGCTTCACCGAATCACACACATGTATGGTGTTACAATCATATTTTAAACCTAGTTTTGTCTGATGCTACCAAGACTTCAATATCAGCATCATCGCTTTCTAATTTGCTGAATTCAGTTGCTGTTTTTTTTTTCAAAAATCTTACCAAAGGATGGACATTTGGGCTGAAACCACCACCAACAAAAAACAGAAAATTGCAAACTACTGGAGAAACTCGCTGGTGGGTTAAAGAAGTTATGCTAAGCAAAATTTTTGGTTCATTTCATGTTCCAAAAAGCACCTTTTGTGTTGATGTAATCCTAGTTCTTTATAAAATTGTGAAATGTGATAAAACTGATACAGGAATTTGAGTTAAGGCCTTATAGATGGGTCATTAAAATAGGACATAATTTTGACAGGTCGTATATATCTACAAATTATCCATATTACTAGCCCTTTTTCAAAATATTTACAATCCAGTGGAGTAGATCTCTTGAAGTGTCATTAATTGGCAATGTCAGCACAAAAGCAGCTGGAAGCAATTCAAAGAGACATGAATTCAGTTGTTAATGCAGCATCAGATTTTATCGAATGGGCGGCAAATGAAATTGAAGAAAGATGCCCAGGTTCCAATATCGCAATACAAGAACACTTTCCAGAAATACGCATGAGAAGGGTAAAGAAAATGCCAGGTAAAACACTTGATGATAGCACTAACCCAGATGATATAAAAAAATATATACTTTCGATGTACACAACTTTCACTTCTTTCACCAATAAATTTTGATGTAGTTAAAAAGGGAATTCCCTCAGATGCTTTTCAGAATTTGAGCGAAAGACTTTTAAAGCACAATAGCCAAGCAACAAAGGAAAATCTTCAAAATGAGCTGGTGCACTTTGGTACAAATTGGGAGTATCTTCAAAATTTGGTTGAAGAAGAACAACAAATGTCTATTCAACATGAAATACTGGAACAGGATAGATTTGGAGAAAGTCAACAAAAGGTAACGCCATGCAAAAATGTAAAAACTGTTGTATTTGCTGCTATCATGTTCTGGTGAAGTATAATTTGTTCAGTGCAGCTTACAGTGCCTTAAGAACCAAGTATAAATACCTTTTAACGCTGCCAATAACTTAAATTGCCTGCAAAAGATCATTTCCCACACTAAAATTTGTAAAAACACGTTTAAGGAGTACATTGATGGACGCTCATCTAGAAGCATTACTCCTGATGGCAGTTGAAAAAGATGTACTACATAACATATATTGTGACAGTGTTATCAATGAAGTGGCAAAAAACAGTGCTTTGTTGCGTAAATAACTTTTCTTTAAACTGTAAAAGGTGTCACTAAAAAAGATTAGACAGGCGGGTGTGAGTAGCCACAATTTATATTCGCTATTACTTCAGGTTCAATGACTAAATTTCAACGAATGTAACATTTAAAAATTCCATGTTATATTACATTAGTTTAGAAAATTAAGGATAGAGGTAAAGCCATATCTAGACATTGTTAATTTGATACTTTTTTTATGTGCATCATATTTCTGAAGGCCAATTGAAGTTGGTATCTTAAAAATTTTGTTCTATTAATTCTACCTTTGTGAATCTAATCAATTATCATATTTTACACAGACAAAAAATATTAAATATTGTTTTCTTCTTTCTTAGAATTTTTCTACTCAATGAATATTTTATTCTTATATCTAAAACAGAAAATCATGTAGGAAAGTGAAATATAAAATACTTGGTCGAATAGTATTTGAGTGAACGTAGGTAAGCACCAAAAATCAATTAAGTTATAAAAAAATAGCACTGGGAAAAATATAAGTTGTTCATAGAGATTTTAGTGTATATTCCTGCACCATTTGTTTCTCTGTCTCGTGATGTATCTTAATGGATTTTCTGCTCTATTTCCTTTTTCCTTCTGTCTTTTCTAGTTAAAGCACATGAAGCAAAATCTGCCTTTTTACAGTGAATGTGATTCAAATGTATGTTAACAGCATTGGGGTGGGGGCTGAACAGGGCTAAATTTTTTTCACTACTTTAGTCAAAGTGATTTGCAGCCAGCAGGAAAAGTATGACTTCTAGAAGCTGACAGAAGCATAACAAAATGCTACAGAAAGGGAATGGGTGTTAATTGGAAGAAAATCTTAATGGGCATGTGCAACAAAGAAATGAAAACATTCAAAACATATAAACAGTGCATGGAGGGAGAGGCTTTATGCACAAGAATTGCAATGATGGCAAAATATAATACAGGGTGATCCATTTAAACCAGTACCCTGAAAAAACCTTACATTTTTGCAATGGATCGCGTAAGGAACTTCTTTTTTTCAATAGAAGCAGCAACTCCTGGAGAATGAAAACCGCCCCCGTGAAGAAGATTGTTAACCGTAACTATAACTCAGCTCATGATTTGTTTGTTGTTGCATTGTCATTCACTTGCGTGCATTCGGAAACATGCAGTACTCTGTTCCAGAGCGTGTTTTTTTAGTGAAACCGTATTGGGTAACCAGTTCTGTCACCAAAACGCAACCAGCATTTCGAAGAAAGTTTGGAGTTCAAAAAGTGCCAAGCAAGTCAACAATTCTGTCGATGGCAAAAAAAACTGGAGCAAACCGGTTCTCTTCTTAGCGGTAGCGGTAGACATCCCCCTCCGATGCCCCAAACGCGTGTAGACGATGTTCGGCAACGTTTACTTCAATCTCCGACGAAATCGTTGCACAGATTAAGCCAACAGACAGGATATTCATATGGAACTTGTCAAAGGGCAGCAAAAAAGCGAATATTCGACCATTTAAAGTGCACGTAATCCATCAGCTGCAGGAACCGGACAAGGAAAAGAGAGTAAGTTACTGCAAATGGTTTCAAAATTTTCTTAATTTGCGATCTGATATTCTCTCCATCACATGGTTTACGGATGAAGCCTGGTTTCATCTGTCAGGCTACGTCAATTCGCAAAACAGCAGATACTGGGCTACCGAAAACCCACAATTTATGTGTGAAACACCGATGCATTCACAAAAGGTTGGTGTATGGTGTACAGTTTCGTCTACGAAAATTATTGGCCCTATTTTTTTCTCTGAGACTGTCAATACTAACGTTCATTGCTGCATATTCAATGAGTTTGTGGAACAACTTGATGACATTGAATTGACAGAGGGCTACTTTCAGCAGGATGGCGCTACGTGTCACACACCTAAAGTCTCAATGGAACTCATAACCAGCTTCTTTGATGACAGATTAATTTCAAAAAACGTATGGCCTCCCCGATCTCTGGACTTAACTTCCCCTGACTTTTTTATGGGGTTACTTTAAAGGATAGAGTTTACAAAACCCATCCAAAAACATTGGATGCATTGCGTGAAACAATCACGACTGAAATTGGCAATGTTACTGCTCGTACTCTACATAAGACATCACTGAATATGGTGCGGTGTGTTCAACTGTGTTTAAAAGAAAATGGAAGACAATTCCAACATTTGCTTTGATAAAATAATTCTCCAATACCACATGCATAATTCTCAACTTACTGTATGATTTTGTTGTTATTTATAAAAAAGTTATAAGTAAATCACATGGTATTGGTTTAAATGGATCACCCTGAATATCATGATATCTCATATGGCACCTGCTAATATGTTCTTCAAAAAGCAGAAGAAACACATTCTCATTTAAGAGAGAAGAAAAAAGCTTAAAATCACATTATTGTTTAAACTGGGAGAAGGAAGAAGCTCAAATCAAATGGAACAGAGATGGGGAGAAATGTAGGATTTCTCCAAGAAATAAAAATAAGTAGGTGTTGACAAATACAGTCTCTGAAGATTTATCCAATCCTAATTGCTGCAATGGATTGTTTATCTAATGCCTATCATTCTGTCCAACAGTACCATCTGACAACAGCTGTCTTGTCTACTGTCCCTGAGGACTGGCAAAAATTATGCAATGCCTGCAGTCTTGCTTGCAATTAAATTGAAATTGTTTTTAATTTTATGAAGTGAAAAACATACTAATTTAAAGTTTTTCCAGAAGTGATTTCTCTACCCAGAATTTACATTTCAACCAGATTAGTTTGAAAAATTAATTCATATAAATTAATAAACTCTTAATTTCAACAACTTATAATTAAATACATGTAAATAAATGCAGGGTGTTTCAAAAGGGGGTATACAACTTTGCAAGATAACAGAAAGGAAATAATAACAGATGAATAATTAGTCTTACTTTGCAAATGTAGAGTAACACTTAAAGTTTGTCAAATTTCAAATGTTACTCTACACAGAGAGTCAATTTTCGATGAGACTGCCTCCAGTAATTCTACAGACATCCCACCTGCAGTCAATTTGTTGCCCACATAGCATAGCATACCAGATGTAACAGCGGCAATGACACCAGTAATTCTTGTATGCAGCTCATTGATATTGGTTGGTAGCGGTGATACATAGACACGATCTTTAGCAAAGCCTCACAAGAAAAAATCTGGCAGTGGTAAGGTCAGAGGAATGAGGTGGCCATGTTACAGGGGCACACCTCTACCAATTTACCAGACCTGGAAAGCAGGTGTTTAGGTATGACTTTACATCGCTTAGGTAATGCGTAGGCACTCCATCTTGCTGGAAGTGTAAGAACCCATAGTGGGATGAGGTACTGTTGTAGCATGTTAAGATACACAACACCAGTAATGGTGGACTCAGCAAAAAAGAAAGGCTGCTCTGGTAGTGCAGTGGTCTAAGCGATGGCTTCTGATCATTCGTCCGAGATGGGTCCCGGTTCGAATTCCGGTGAGGCATGGATGTTATGTTTGTCTTACAGCACTGGCTCTCGCCCTTTCCTGGAACCAGTGGCTCTAAATTAGGGATGGGTGACTACTTATAGCCCACTGAGTTGTTCACGGTGGTCATTAAACCTCCAATCAAAAAAAAAAGGGGGGGAGGTCTGTATACTTCCTTCATGCTCATGGAGCAAAAAACATTTAACTTTTGGGCTGTCATGAACATGTTCTATGGTGGCATATGGAAGTTCACTTTTCCAAATTCTGCAGTTATGGGTGTTGGCTTGACCACTTACGTTAAAGTGCACTTGTCACTGAAAATTATCATCTCCAGAAAGTCCTCATTTTCTTCTATCCTACTAACCATTTCCATACAGAAATCTCTGCACATCTTACCACCATCTGTCTTCAGCTGGTGCACGATAGTAAATTTGTACAACTTGAAATGCAGATTTCGCTGAATGCACCACACTTTCACATGCAGACTGCTGGTTTCCTGAGACACACATCTCACTGACTTTCAAGGACTTCTAACAAAGCTCTCATGCACTTTGTCCACAACAGTGTCAGAGGTACGCTGCTGACCACTTGACATCAAATGATAAATAGAACAGACCGTTTCCACAAAATTACTGTGCCACACGTAGGGTGTATGCCTACTCAGAGGTTCTTTGCCATATAGCGTGCAAAAATTCCTCTGAACTTGTGTCACAGGCTTTGTTTCCTCGAACCAAAATACACAACATGCTTGCTCTGCACCTTCGAAAGTCACCATTTTGCAAGGGTTTATTAGTTCCACTGAACTATTTGTCTTCTCACTCTTATTTACATCACAGATATTTTCAGTGGTGTACGTGGGTCAACAGTAGGATGGAATGGCATTTCAGTAATACTCACTGGTGAGAGACATTTTTGTTTGTGTGTTGAGTAACAAGCAAATAAGAACAGAAGATGCCTGGGAAAGAGAGAAAAAGCAGACCACATAAGGAAGGAACACACAATGTAAAGTTCTGGGCCAGGGTACTGCTGGAACTCTCTTCTCGTGCTCCTCAGAAGAGAGTCCCAGACAGTCTTGTTGGGGGTCTGCCACTCAAACAAGACTTCTCTGCCCCCCCCCCACACACACACACACACACAAACAATTTCCAAAAATGTGAACTTTTTTCATTGGTACATTAAATAAAACTTGCCACAATTATTCTGAAAAATGTGTTTATTTTTGTAATCACTTTTCATTATCAGTGATTTTAGTCAAAACTGAATCCTGCTGGCCAAGTGCTCAGAGGAGTGGGCTTCAAAGTAATCACCCAAGCTGAGTCATAGGTGTGTGTTTGTTCTACAGTGCTGGTTCTGTCTATTTTCTGAGTCAGCGGTCCTGAATTAGGAACAGGGTCATTAAACTCCAAAAGAAAAATGAATTTCTTTTCCATGATACAATTATTTTCATTTACTTTAACACATTTTGCTCAATATTATCAATGCCTCATGGAATACATCCTGAGCACTCAACTCACAACAAATTATTGAGCACTTCACATATTTTTTACACTATTTCACTTTTTTTTTTTTTTTTTTTTTTTTTTAGGAACTGGCAAGCATGCTTGTTCTTCGAATGGTGAATCCATAAAATCATTTTTTGAACATAAGAAAGGGAAAAGTAATTAAGAATCTGTAACTGTTTTACAAGTTAGAACAGCGTTGTGACGTCAATGAATGTGGTTTCACGTAAAACGGAGCAGTCTAACCTCCTAGCTTAAACCTCTTAATTTTAGATCAAAATTTGAAATTTTCAAAGCATTTCAGTGAATCTAACAAAATTATCTTTAAGCCTATCAGCATTTTGAAACAGTGAAGCTAAGCCACCCTTTTGAATGTTTTGGATTTCAGATTTCTTTTCTGGGTGTAGAAGTGGTAGAAAAATTCAAGCAAACAATGTTTCAAAGTGCTGTTGTTGTTGTTTTTTCTTGTTGTTTTTTTATTTTTATTTTATTTTATTTTTCGTGTGAGCATTTACAGGTATCCAGACTTTAACACCTACCAGCATGCCAATTTTCAGATCTATATGTCATTTAGAAGTGTTCACACATTTGGCAAAAAATTCAAGCAGACAATGTTCCAAAGTAGATTATTTTTTTTTTTGGGGGGGGGGGTTCGTACTGTTCTAGGTGTACGGAACTTAAGACCAATATGCATGCCAATTTTCAGATCTCTAGGTCATTTAGAAGTGGTTAAACAATTTACAAAAAATTCAAGCAGACAAGTTCCAAAGCCGCCATTTTTATTTTTGTTTGTTTGTTTGTTTTGTACTTTTCTAGGTATATGGACCTTAAGACCTATCAGCATGTCAATTTTCAGATCTCTAGGTCATTTAGAAGTGGTCAAACGGTTCGCGGATGAACAAACTCACATTTTCCCTCTTTGCTTTTCATATATGAGGCAAAAGCTTATATTTACATAGGTATCCATGTATGCCAGCAGAAAACGCCGAACTTTAAAAGTGTCGCTACATCATTAAGCATTGCATCATTACCAGTTTGATTGTAGCCTGTCCTTTCACCCCATGAGAGGAGAGTACTAAAAATAGCTGTGTCACCATGGCAGCAGGTCACGGGACCAGAACGTTCCTGTGGTTGGTGCTGAAGGCAGAGTAAGGCACTTGTTTCTTTCCTTTGCGTGTTTAAAAAATGCTTAAAAATTAGAAAATGACTTTTTCTTTAAAAAAAATTTTTGTAAAAGAGGGATGATAGTTGTGAGTTTATGCTGTAAAAATTGCAATGTGTTATGATTTATAGTTTACCATGTATTCGTTTTTTAAAATGGATCCCATCGCAAAATAGATAATTTGTGAAATTTAAAAATTTAATTTCTCGTAAACTAAATTGAAATTCAAAAAAGAGCAACGAGGTGCAAGAATTCGGACATGGCGCTACATGCCTACAAAGTTTTGCGGTTCTGTCACTGTTAGTTAGTGTGTCCAGAACATGAACTGAAAGCACTTTTTTCACTTACCTTAACTTTGAAATAAAATAGCTCTTGAAGTATCGCCAGAATTGAAAAACGGTTTATTTCAGCGAGTTTTCCGAACAATTCTCTACAAACGATGTAAATTTCATATTTTTGTGTTCAATACTTTTTGCGCTGCGAGCTAAAAAAGTGCAGGTATCGCAAAATTACTAAAACAGCGATGACTGGGGTGGCGGCAGTTCCCTTTTTTTAGAATAGAGAGATTTTACATAAAGAAAAACTGGTCAGAACATAAAAAATAAATCAGCAAGCTTAAAGCAATTATACAAGTTAATTTTTACATAAACCTTAAGTGAGACATGAGAACCCTTTTGAGAAATCTTTAGGAAAATTAGCTGATTTTAAGACAGTAATAACTGTAGAGATATCAATAATTCTACTTTCTGCATCAGAAAACTCTAAAAATATTCTTAAAATAGTTTTCTAGGCAGAGGGTGAATAAAAAAGGCAAAATTGCATTTATAATTGAATGTAAATGTTTGCAAAACATATTTTGTTAATTTGCTTACCACATTTGCTAAAAAAAGTATTTCGCTCTGATATTCCTATTTGAATACATGCTAATTTTGTGGGATAGCTTGCAGCTCTTACTGGTGGATAAATTAGAATTCAAAGTCAGCTTCCTACCAACAATTTATAAAGACAACATTTTCAACTAAAACAACATAAAAAGTGCAGTTGATTACAATACCATTTTTCAGCCAAAAGGCTAAATATGGGTAAACAATATGCATAATTTCAAGCAAGTGCAAAGAAAATTAGAGGACTACCTTAACTTCCTGATAAAGCCGATTAAAATGGTAAAGACCAGTAGATTTAGTAGCAACTAAAACATTTATGCACTTCTTTACATCAGGATTTTCTAGCTGTTCAGCAATGTATTTTAATTTTTCACAAGAGTCCACCCAGAAATCATGTTCTTCTAGAATAGTACTGCTTTCACCAGGATCTTCTAGATCTTGAGCTAGCAAAGTTCTCCTTATCTGGTGTCCCCAGAGTAAAACAATGGCTTTAAAAAATAAGCACATCTGTTAGTTAGTAAGGAAGAAAACAAAGCAAAATACACTTAAAAAATCCAAAGTATCAGGAGATTAAGTATAATAAAGCCAGAAAGTACATAATTTCCTACAAACATGCTATGTTAATTGAGAAGAACGAAAATGAAGCTAGGTCCGTCAGAAAGCTATTCAACTATTCATTGCATAACATAATTAATTATAGTACAAACACAAAGTTAAAACACTGGTTATAAACAGGATTATGCACAGCACATTACCAAAAAAATTTACATCATTCCTCCATGCATTGTTAATTCTTCTTAGGAAACAAAAGAAAAACACACAATCTGGTAAAAAAAATGTATTTTTCAAATAAACTGAGTAAATTAGAAAGGAAGAAGATATGAAATTCTATGAGCAGGTATGACAACACAAGCAAGGGATGTAGTGTAAAAGTTAAATTTCAAATATTTTGCCATTGCTAATGCTGTGAATTCAGTAATTTATTATACTGGTTTAAAACATGTAAAGTACAATGCCTTCTGATATCAATTGCTAAATTGATCAAAATGATCACTCATTCACTCATTACTTATTTCTCAGGAGCTTCAAAAAAAGAACCAGCAAAGAGACAATACATATGCGCTTTCAATTACCAAAATTTTCAGGTTAAGGTTAAATTAGCATAAAAGACACAAGGGATTAAAAAAACTCTATTTAGAAAGCAAATTTGCTCTTATTTGTCACACTAGCAAACAGTTGTGTCCCCAAAATTATGTGATCTGTTGGATACAGATTTCTATGTAAAAATATGTTTGGATGCCTGTTCAAATTTTATGTTTTTCTACTATGTTTGCTAAACCATTTTCCGAAATTTACTTAGCGATCACAAAAATTAAAGCCAATGATGTCAGACTAAAAGTCAAGTGCTTCTCTTGTTAGAAACTATTCTTCTTGAGCATTGACAATAATTATCAAATCCATATTGTTTGACAGTTTTCTTAAAGTGAAAAGCACATTTTTGTTTCTCTCATGGAAAAGAACTTATTTTGCTACATAAAAGTGCCTAACCAAAAAATTAAGATAGAAGCGCTAAATAATCATTTCTTACAGAAAAACAATTGAACGAAAAAACTTCTTTTTTAATTTTTTTCTCAAAATAACCTTTTCTTGCAATGCCAAATAGCCACTTCTTATAGATGAACAACAGAAACATGTAAATTGCTAATCCTTTCACCCCCCCCTTTTTTTTGCATCTTTACCATGCTACTTCTCCTCAGTCAAACAGCATTACATTTGTATACAGTCACATTTACTTGCATCTTCTCTTCAACCACTTGTATGATATAAATATCCTTATGGCTGTAAGTTAATAAAGTTACAAGTGTAGCTCACTACCTTACTTGCACCTTTCCCTCAGCCAAATAAATTATGTGAACATTATACAGTAGATTCCGGTAAATAGGGACACACTAGAGCTAAAACACTTCGGTGCAATTATGCGAAGCTTTATCCCAAAGAGCTAATTTGTGATGTTCCTCAAGAACTGTTCCAAATAAAAGGCTGCCCAACTTAACCAGAATCTACTGTATTTGAAAATTCCTGAAAAAAACATTGCGAGATTATGCTCAATACAACTGAATTTCATTAGAAACAGTAAAGATAGTAGGGCAAATCTCAAATTCAAAAGTGAATGGCTAACCCTCAATACAATCAATGTAGTTACAATTAGATAGATATCATTTAAATACCTATCAGGAAGTTAATGTCTTCATATCATCATCATCTTATGATGTTTTGCATTTTGAAGACATACTGTAGGTATATGCATGTATAAACAATTAAAGAAAAGTTAAAAAGAGATAAAGTACTTTTCAAAAACAAACAGTTTGCAACAAACTTTCATCCCATTCAGCCCAACACAGCATTTCTTGCTTCTAAAACATTGCTTCCTAGATAGTTAATAGCTGATTTTACATCTTCAGTCCACCTTGTTTTAAGTCTACCTCCTGGCCTGAGGTCTCACAGAACAGAATGTGACATCTATCTAAGTAATCTTTCAACTCACATTAAAAGAAGTATTCAGCTTAGTTCTCACAACTACATTACCATTTCTATTCTGCCAACAAAACCTCATCTGAATAGCTTCTAACCTCCTAAACAGCCTTTTACTTCACATCCAGCTCTCAACTCCCATAAAAAAAAAAAAAAAGGTAGTACTCCTAACTACTGAATTATGTATAAACAAGTTTTCTTCTCTCACCAACTTCTGCCTTGGTAAAAATATTTTTGCACAACTGATAGTGAATTTCCCTGGCTTGGTGATTTTGTAGTAAAATTGTACATCATGCTGTCCTGTCTTATCAATACCATATAAAAATGATTAAAATCTATTATCTGTTACATAGCTTCTTCCTCTATGCTATACAATTAAAAGTTTGAGAGGTTCAACTGAATACCAGTGATTTAGACTTTTGCCAACAGTTCTCTCTTCATTCAAAGTTTTTACAATTCCTGCATAGTTCAGACCTCAGGCATAAACCATTATATGTGAGATTGTTTCCATTCTTAGAAATTAGTCCTAAGTCATCACCATATAATGAACACACTGCTGCTACCTACCTCAACACCTAAATTAGTATAATTAATCAGTTTATTCATATAGATCAAAGAGAAAAGATAGATAACTAACATCATCCCTTACCACAATTTCAATTTGACTGCTACTTCCTTGCATCTTGACTGCTTCATAGCCCATGATATAAAGGTCTGGCCCATGACTGATTTCACTAGCTTGCCTTTCACTCCATGTCTGTTTAATACAATAAACAACTTATTCCAAGATGCCTACAAAAGGCCTTTTCAAAGCCAATCAAAACCATTTGTGAATCCTAATTCACCTTTACAATTTTTAGAAAGATGGCTGGGTGCAAATGTATTATCTGGGCAACTTCTGCCCTTCCTGAAGCCACAATGTCCTGCATTAGCTCATTTTCCACCATATTTCTAATCTTTTTATTATATGCAATTTAGTAACCTTCATGAGGAACACTAATTAAGGAGATGACATGATAATTATTATGAGTTCCTGTCCTTTTCTTGTAAATCATTATGATTGTCTCAGACCTCAGGCATAAACCAGTTTTTCAAGTCTTCTTAATGGTTCTACATGACTGAAGGCCATATCATTCCACACTATTTAATTGTTCCAAATTAACTTCTTTATAAGTCATCACTTTATCACCTTATAATAATAAAAATTATAACTTATGTAATAAGTGTTGCGTGCTGTGGAGATTAAATCTTCAATAATCTGAATCACTATGTGATTTCTATCTGAAAGCTGATAATTTTAAATATATTTATAGATGAAAAGCATTGTGCCAACTCCAAGACTGCTGAAAAGCAATTTTACATGAAGGGGTCAATTTAGATGAAAACAGGTAAAAAATAAAAAAAGGAAGCAATAATTTAAGTGACTAAATTAAATAATTAACAAGTAGTTTATTCACCAACAAAGATGAAATACATACATGCAGAAAAAAACTGATGAGAACAGAAAGGCTAAATGCTGTATAATGCATGAAAGCATTTTAACTAACAATAAAAATGTACTTTCAACAAGCCTTCACTCCCTTTTGGACTACAAGATAGCAGTACGTATCATCTTTTGTAGATGATTACTATAGAAAACATTTTATGAAATGATTACCATGATATGAACTAAACAGGCACTGTCTTTAATCCAAGAGTAATAGCTGCAACACCGTCTTGACATGTTGACACATTTATTTTAAAATATGAGCACTTTCAGGACACTTGATATGGTCCCATCCTCAGGTGTATACTAATAAAATACTAAAATAGTAAAAGAAACCACACTTCACATAGTCATTGTTAAAAGTTTCTGGAAGCCGATGTGTACGTGTCAAGACGGTGTTGCAGCTTACTCTTGGACTTTTGCTACATGTATACCCAACCAACAAGGATTATTTGTTTAACCCTAATTTTGACTGTCTTTAATGTTTAATCCTCTATATTAAAAGATATGGACCATATTCTGAGGGCAAAACTAGATTACTCTAGCTTATGAAATACAACTAGGAACAGGGTATCACATTTGATGTAGCAAGTACCCAAGTTATTGGTAATTGTAATAATGAAAGGGCAACCAAAGACATGTCTTACTGTTAAGATGAAGAAGACTCAAAATGTATTCAATACACCACAGTGCGAACTTGATCTCACTAAGTCCAACTTAATCACCTTAGTACATGGCATTCAGCATAGCTTCATTGTTTAATGTAACAGCACTCTTTACAATGGCATTTGCACTCACAGTTGTCACAATAAATATGTATCAAAACAAATCCCTCTGTAACACAATTTGATAAATCATAGTCAAACAAAGGTATGGATCACCCTGGATGCTAGTTTACTAGTATATGACACCATAGAGGGAACAGGTATAATGCTTATGCATTGCTAAATGCACTTTCCAGCTGTTTAGCTGAGACTTTTCTATTATCACAATTACAGAATTAGTGCGCCAACTTTCCAAATATGCTACAAGAAATGGGCAACCTAGTTTACCAAACAGCTCATAGCCAATGGATTACAGTACAACTTAATTAATTTGAATTGGAAGGGAAGAAAAAAAAATTGAATTAATCAAAAATTCGAATTATCAAAAACAATTTAATTCAGTGTACCGTAATTTTCGGACTAAGAGCCGCATCGGCGTAAGGGCCGCAGGTGAGAAATTTTGTAATCTTGGAAGCAAAAGTTGCCATAAGGGCTGCAACTGTGAAGTCATGGTGCTGCTCAGAAAACTAAATTATCTTCCTTATTTTCATGAATTAACTCAGACCCAATGTGATTATATGTATACTTCAAAGGCTAATCTGCAATTCAGTGTCGATCTGCTTTATGCACTTATTTTTTTATACTGGCAAAAAATTTTATTTATACATTTTTTATTAATCATGTTAATGATGTTATTTGTTTGCCTTTATTAAATGCTAAAAACCATTTATGTAATCAATATAAATCACAGTTAATCTTAAGACTCCTGTTAGAATATCGCATTGCTCGTAAAACCGCACGATTGTCTAAATTCCATTCAGTGTGGATGTCTGCTACAGGATGGTTCTCTGTTCACTGCAATAGAATCCATCTTAGAAGTAATTAACTTATAAATTATCGCTTCTAATGCTTTCGATTAATGTTTTATTTAATAATATGTTCCTTCTATGTTATGCTTTTTTTCTCATCTACAGATGTTTTTGTTAGAATGAAGTTGCGCTTCCTTTTACCAGCTGCCTCGCACGTGTTCGAGGATCTGGCCGCCAACACTTCGAAACAGCGGTGCCACTTTCTCTCTTTCAAGTGGTTTGACCTACTTTCATTTACTCCGCACTGAGCCTTCGCGTTGAGCTCCGCTTTTATATGAATGAGAAAGCTCTCCCTTCTTTTTTCTTTTCCAGCCAAAGCCTTCAACTTGCACAATCGTCAGTCAATGAAAATATATATATATATATATTAAAATTGAAGCAAAACCAGGGCCAACGTACCTCCCTCGTCCCTTGGTCGGGGCCTGGGCGCTCAAAGTTTTCTGCTATCGTGACGTCACAGGAAGCGACGGACGTTAATCTGGAAGGACGCTGCAGTAACATTGCTTTCTCTTTAGTTACTCCCGTTACCAAGTATATTTTTTAAATGAATGGTTGATCTCACGTTGCTAAAACAAAGTTATACTGTCTACGATGTACTACAGTTAAACTGAACATTTCCTCATATATAAAATATCGGAAAGTGCATATGCAGTTACGAAAAAAAATTGTAAACGAAGACATTGACGGAGATCTAACTGTGAGGGCTTGATTTTATGGCTCTTGGAATTTCATATCACTTTGATAAGATATAAAGGTTTCACATTTTCCGCTAACCAAATACAAGAAATTAAAACCAAAACGAGTCTTCCACCGATATTAATAGGGCATTTTAAAAAACTAAATGGAATAAATTTCAAATGAAAAATACCTGTTTAATGCTTGAACTTCCTTGTCATGGAACGGTCAAAAGGACAGCAAATTTTCTTTTACTAGACTTTCCACCAACGACGTCAGTTTTGAGTTTTGCGTAGTTGTTTAGAAAAATGTTCAAAAACACTAAAATACACTTCATGGCTAACTCTATATTAGTTCTTCCACGTCAAATGCAAGCTCCAGGTAGTGAAAATTCAGAAATTTTAGCCCTAGCCAGTTTTTTAAGCAGTGATTTTTTGTTCCCCATATGGAGTAAATGTTCGTTCTCTTCACGTAAAAACAGTTTAAATAATTTATAACATGCAATGAAAGAAAATATTACCAGTTCACACGGATGTTAGTCTACCTCGGTCGAGTAGTTCAAAATATTTGTTCACTTCGGAATCGCCTAATTCTAGAATTATCTCTTTATCTGACGTTAATTTTTTCTGGCACAAGTGGCAGTTCAACTTTTCTTTTTGTTTGAATGCTGCATATCCGGACAAGTAAACGAATACAGGTAGTAAATCGGCCTCGTCACTATCTATTTCATCTAAATCAATTCCCCTTACTCCAATATCAGGTAGATCTTCCGTAGTAGCTGGTTCCTCTTCAACATCAAATTCTTTTAAAAAATCTTTAATTGAAAAGTATCCATACCTTGAAGAGTGGAATTTTATCAGTTGAACAATTCTAAATTTTTTCTCCGATTTCAGAACTTGTTCCACCGATATGTTGTAATTCCCTCCATTCGACTGCCAATATTGTCCGAACCTTCCTTCAATTGCATCAGTATGGAATTTTCCAGTAAGAACACAGTTATCTTTCAGCTTTAACACAAGATAAAATATCAATTCCTTCAAGACGCTGACTGTGTGCGTAAATGAACAAAACGTTTCCTCCGTGAAATAGCCCTTGCGATTTTTTGCATGCATCATTCGTACGGATTTCCATGCCCTCAGCCATGCTGCACATTCTGACAAAAATGAAATTCTTCCATCATTAACATCAGAAAACTGTAATGAATTGAAATCACGAGTTGATACACCTTGTTACTGATGTCTAATATTAGCAATTTTCCACCATTTTGTAATTATTTCTAAAAATTTGATAGTTCCATCGTATTCAGGATTGCTCTCCAGTTTCAAAGCGTAGATATTGTTTTCGTCAAAAATTCTCAAACATAGGCTAAAATTTTGTTTTTCAATGCCAATGACATAAAGAGCCTTTTCATTCAGATTTAGAGCAAATCTCATTATTCTGTTTTTTTCTTTTTGATGGAGCTGTATGATATGATTAAAAGATGTAGTGAGTATTCTGTCATTATCAACAATATCAGGAAAATGAAGACTTATGCCCTGAGTCGATTGCTTTATCCAGTTATTTCAGATGCACTTCAAAATATGTACTGAGTCGAAAAGGAAAAATAGCTTCAAATCAGGATATGCTGAATATGGAATAGAACTTTTTAATTCACCCCCACAGAAAAATGTAAACATATTTCTTTTTATTCTGTTATTATCTGCTATTATCGAAACAACAGTGAATCCTGCACTTTGAATAACTCCTAAAACATTTTCTGTTATTGCAAGTAGGTCTTTGGAAGTCATGTTTTTCACTGGTAATAATGTCACGACATCTTTATTCTTTGAATACAAAGAAGAAATCATGAAACTCTGAACACTAGTGGCTCTCTGCATTTTTTTTTAATCACACTTAGTCCAGATAGAGTTCCACCCGCATAGTTTATTTGAGGTCGGATGATTATTTCATCTAATAACAAATTTACAGTCAATTCATGGTGCTCCAGTTTCAAAGCCTTGGTTTTCAAATATTGCTCATATTCTTTAAAATCATTGCTACTCTTAAAAGGAAGTAATGGTAATTTTCTTAAGTTACGTTAGTGTGGCAAAATTATAATTCCACTTTTATGAATAATTCTGTAGGCAGCCAGCGAACTGGTAAAAAGTGAGAAGGTCCACGCAAGCGTGTCAGGACTATACCTTTGAGTGAGCTGACTCTTTGACAATAATGATATTTGTTATCTTGACAAAATTTTATGTTGTGTATTTCATTGCTGCATTCGTGATCGTCAATATAATCCTGCATCACGTTCGATATATGATTTAACGACACACTTTGAGGAACATCTTCAGTTTAATCAATGTAACTTAAGAGTTTTTCAAGCTGTGACCACCGATTTAATTTCAAATTGCCATTTTCATTTTTTTCTAGAAGCCAGATCATGCTCTTGGTTTCAACTTTAATTTGATTGACTTAAATTTCCACTGACAAATCTGAATAGATAATGAAACTGGATGATATTTTAATAGGTAGTGTCTTACAACTAATTTTATAAAAATTAAGGCAGTCCACTTCGTCCAAACTATATCACCCTTTTTTTAATAATTTAGATATTTCTTTCAAAGCATCAAAAGTCTGATCAGATCTTTATCCAGAATTGCATCATTCGCTTCCTCTTTTCTGTCGGGTAAGTTTTCGAGTCTTTTAAGATGGCGCTTTCCTTTTATGAGTATCTTTATCAGAAAGATATTTTGGCAGATTAGGAAAAATACATGGCACTGCATCTTTGCTAAGCGCAAAATGAGAGCGCGGGACAACAATAATCGGGCCATCATCTCTAGTGACACTGTCTTCTGTTACAACATCTTCATGTTTAAAATGCTTGATGCATACTACGCTTCTCTTTCCTGGAAACCAGTCCTTCCTAGGAATTTTCTTCAGCCACTATTGAAATCTGCTTTCTTCACTCGGAAATTTAAACACTTTAACATTTTCTTCAGCAGGACCGTAATTTGAGGTATGCATTCCGGGACACAATAGCTAGAAGGCATTCTCGGATTTTACATAAATGGGTTGACATTACCAACAAAACGTTCTTGGTGGTGCATGAAAAAAAAAAAGCCTATATCATGCAGAGTGATTCGTATGAAATCCTCAACAAAGTTTACAAATGAATGGAAGCAGGAAGATTGATTCTGCAAAGAGAAAACAGCTCAGAATGAAGCAAGACAACGACTGTGACAATAAGTAAACTAACTCAACAACACGCCTTCCAACAGGTTCGTTCCGGCGCTTTGTGTGACATCACAGTGGTCGTAAACTTTCAGCGCCCAGGCCTCGACCAAGGAATGAGAAAGGTACGTTGGCCCCGGCAAAACTCAGGAGCACAGAGCCAAGAAACACCTGTATTGCATGTCAGATTAACCAAGAAAAGTGAACAGAATGTGTCTTTCCGTCCCGCCAGTATTGTTTGGAATAGGTCTCTGCTAATGGAATTATCCTGGGGCAGGCTTTTGCATTGTTCATGTTCTTAAGCTTTTGTTCAGGGAAGTGCCCATCAAACCAGGTCTCCCCACCCCAGTGAAAATCAACATTCCTTCCCTTAGTTGCATCGCACCTTCCTGCATGATGTATGCTGCAGCCAACGAAAGAGATATGCTGGGCGCGCTATCCACAGAAGCCTCGGACGTCACGCTACTCGTCTATGTGCTTATGTCCCCATTCCATCCCCCACTCCCCCATGCAAAGGGCATTTGAGTCAGGCATTCCTGTCCTCCCCCACTTTCCCTCCTAAACCAACATCAGGACAGCGGAGTTATCGTTTAAAGAGACGTGTCTACGTAAGAGTAGAAAGGGAAGAAAACATGATCACAGTCAAGTTTGTGAAATAAAAAAAAGACTTGGTTTAAAAAAATTTACTAAGCATCTGCATAAAAAAAAAAAAAGAGGGAAGAAACAGTCTTTTTGAAAACAAATGCGGCATAAGGGCCACACACCCGAAAAATTTCACTTTTAGTAACGTAAGAGCCGCGGCTCTTAGCCCAAAAATTACGGAATTATCAAAAACAATTGAATTCAGTGTACTTGCATGTTTATCTGATAAAGTTGGTTATTTGTAGTTGTTTCATTGCTGCCAATGTTCTTTTTTATAATTGCTATTATTATTGTTCAGGGGAAAGAAAAAAAGATTTATAGCCTGGGAAATTGTTTGAACACTATGGGCAGTACAGTTGTCAATAAACAACAAAATATTCCCATATTCTGCATTTTTTTTTTCAATTCCTTCAAGCAATCCCCAAAAAAATTCCGCTGTCATCCAAGCTTTTTTTATTAGCTACATATGCACTTTATGAATAAAGACCTAATCTTGGAGAAGCACTTTGGTTTGGTTGATTACTCAACCATTAAGAGGGATTATTTCTCAGTCCCATCCATGTTTGCTCCAATAAATGTTGTTACATGTCCTTACTTTTCCTTCTTCCACTGCAGGTATCTGCTTTAAAAGCAAATGTTTTATCTGGAGTGTGTTTAAAAAACCAACCTGTTTCATTCACAATTATAATATCCCCCACCTTATAAACCTAGATTAGTTTGGGTACTTTCATAAACCATCCTGTGCATTCAGATTCATTGACGGCAGCATGTTCACCCCATACTTCCAAATGTTATGGTATTCCTTTCTTTAAATCCAGCAAGCCAACCTGTACTCACTTTAAAATTCATTATTCCAAATTGTTAACTGAATCTTCTGCTTTACACCACATTTGAGGCCCACTGCGTGGTACACAGTTGCCAACCCATCTGGTGCACAGTTGCCAACCTATCTGGTGCACAGTTGCCAACCTATCTGGTGCACAGTGCACAGTTACCAACCTATCTGAACCATTTTGAACATACACTCAGCCTTAAATGTATTTCCTTTCTGCATTGCAGCTAATTTGTTCCTGTGCTTCCAGAATTTCCCCCTTGTTTTTAAGTATATTTACAGAGTACTAACTGGAATACTGATATCTTTGGCAGTATCCACTTAAGTTCGCAAACCTTTTTAAATTCAAGAATCACTTTAGCGTTTTTTTATCCAATGCTAAACTTTTGTATGAAGACAGTTTTGCTGGCTTTAGATAATGGCATTTTAAACCTGGAAGATGCACAAGAGTTTTAGCAGTGTGTCCAAAGTCGTCTACAAAGAGTGCATCCAGAAAACAGCAATGGGACTGTTTGCCCACATTCCAAATGGACCCACTCCCATTGGATGCCGATCACTTCAACTTCTTCCTTCATTTGAACCTCCAACATTCCACCATTTTCTTCCTAATTTCTCCTAAGCTCTTTCATACAGTATGCATGCTGTGACAAAAATGGGTATTGTTCAATGATGAGGTTATGTTCACTATTATTGCTAAATAACTTTTCACCTAACATGCCTCATAGCTACACCATATTATGAAAGTTATACTGAACTAGCTATTGCCTGCGACTTCGTTCACGTGGAACTCGGAACATATTACCCGAATATACTATCTCATAATATATTATTGTATATAGTTACAATGCTTCTGCATGTACCACATGTTTAGTTTGGTTGCAATTTATTACTTAAGCATACGAACACTCAAATAATAATATAGGTACCTACTCAAAATTCAAAAATTGAGACCTTAGCAATCACGGAAGCAATATTAGTGCGCACCTTTGCACTACATGCCAGTTCCCTTGGCTATTCTGGTGGCATATGGTATTCTACTGATATCGAAGCGGTCGTGTCTTCCTCCTTCCCCTACATTGCATGGCACCGGTGTGAGACATGGCGATGTTTAAAATAAATGTTTGCTGTTCATCACCAATTTTTCATATTGTAATAAATATATAGCCTATGTCAATCGTGAAGAAATAATAAAAAAAGTGGAAGAAATATTCTTCTCATAATACGTGGCAAATACGTCATGATAATTAACACAGCAATCAGACATCACTGAATTGACTGTAATTCACTTGTGAAACTGTAATTACAGTCAATTGAGTGATGACTGATTGCTGTGTTAATTATCATGGGAAGAAATAAGCTTTTGAACGGTGAAAGAATTTTCCAAATTGGTTTAGTAGTTTCCGAGATTACCTCTTACAAACATACCTTTTTCTCTTTATAATATATTACCTATTAAGAATTACAGGAAAACACCATCTATCGGCAAATAAGTTGCTGATAGCATCTATTCGGATTTTATAAATTATGCCAATGTGATTTATAGATCGTAACAGTGTAGCTCATACTCAAATTATCGAACCCAATTGGAGAGCTCTCAAGCAAAATCTCAGAAACCATTATTATTTTATTATAAATTCCGTATATTATCGTGAACTACTTTCTTTCACACTGAGTGTGATCAGGTTGTAAGTAAACAAAGCGGAACAATACACAGGAAATCAGGATCTACTTGAAAGCGTTCTGATTCGGTAGTAGAGCAAAAAATATTAAAAAATAAATGAAATAGCCAATATCCACCGGAAAGAAGAAAGCTTCCCAACGGTGAAAGAATTATCCAAATTGGTTCAGTAGTTTTTGAGATTAGTAAAAAAAATTCTGAATATTATCGTGAACTACTTTCTTTCATGTTGGGGCAATCAGGTTGTATATAAACAAAGCGGAACAATGCACTAGAAATCGGGAACTACTTGAAAGCAACCTGATTCGGTAGTGCAGCCAAAAATAATAAAAAATAAATGAAATAGCCTACATCCACCGGCAAGAAATAAGCTTCCCAACAGTGAAAGAATTATCCAAATCGGTTCAGTAGTTTTCGAGATTAGTAAAAAAATTCTGTATATTATCGTGAACTACTTTCTTTCATGTTGGGGCAATCAGGTACTGTGCACTGGAAATCGGGAACTACTTGAAAGCAACCTGAATCGGTAGTCAGTGATGGAAAGTTGCAAAACCATTTTTGGAGCAGCAAAATGCATTTTTGGAGCAGGTAAAATACATTTTTGGAGCAGCAAAATGCGTTTTTGGAGCAGGTGAAATACATTTTTGGAGCAATAAAATGCGCTTTTGGAGCAGGTGTAATACATTTCTGGAGCAGGTAAAATATATTTTTAGAGCAGGTAAAATACATTTTTGGAGCAGGTGAAACACATTTTTGAAGCAACAAAATGCATTTTTTGAACAGATAAAATACATTTTTGTTGTAGAAAACATATTTTAGAGCAGGTAAAATATTAGTAGATAGAACAAACTCTTAAGCAAAAAATGTTTTGGAAATAGATGCACCCTACTCAAATTTAAAACATCTTGCATTGAAATACACACACACATATGCAAACATTTTAGTTTTCAAATACATCAAAAAATTTGTAACCATAGCAGGATTCTATTATTAATCATTTATTTTACAAAAAAATGTTTAATTTTTTGCTGCTTTTCTCAATATTTAATTGCTCACTTCTATTCTTCTCTAATTTTTTAAGATAGTTAAGATGCTTCTTTTAATAGTATCTGTCCACTTTCTATTGCACTCATGTCTTTTTCTGTGCTACATTGTACATTCAATGTTCATCTCAGCATCGTTTAACATTTTATGAGGGAATCCAACTGCTGCAAATGTTCAGCTTTTTCCCAATTCAAATCACCTTGTGAACATTCAATTTCTTCTCTTTTTTGCTTGTTTTGCTGCATTTTTCCATCACTAATCTGCTCTTGATATTTTTTCCAGGATTCTTTATAAGCTGTCAGAAATTTTTTGGTTACATTAACTTTAATCTCCATTTAATCTTTTGACATGATCTTTGTGCTTCTTGCTCTCCGCACGACGCTACAATCATCGCGGCCACCTTACGACAGGCTAAAATCGCAACCACATGGCTTATAAAATGTGATTCAGCAAAACTTTAGATGCTTCATAAAAAGGCCATTCTTTACTATACATACCGTGATACACTTGACGATAAGTTTTATCTGACTTTGTTCTTTTTGTTGTCATAGCTGTTTCACTGCTACGTTTCGTTTCGTTTTAATCTAAATTAACCCTTTCCACTCAAATAATTTTTCACACATACTCACACAGAACTCGCATTTTTTTTTTTTCTGCAGTAAAGGCCACAACTTAGCAGTGAAAGATCAGCTTTAGCTCGCCAGCCCCGACATACGAGCTATAGAGGCATCATCAGCATGGTGGCTGACACCTTACCTATTCGGCAAAAAAAGAAATGTCTCGCGAGAGTCGACATGCGAGCTATAGAGGTGTCATCTGCATGGAGGGTGCCACCCGACACGCAAGCTATTCGGCGAAAAAGAAATGTCTCACGAGCGCCAACATGCGAGCTATAGAGGCATCATTGGCATGGAGGGTGACACCCGACACGCGAGATAGATATTCGGCGAAAAAGTAATGTCTCGGAAGCCCCGACCCACGAGCTATAGAAGCGTAATGAGCACAGAGGATGGCATTGGACACGCAAGTTATTCGGCGAAAAAGAAATGTCTCGCAAGCCCCGACATGCGAGCTATAGAGGAGTCATAGACGTGGCGGATGACACAAGACCTATTCGGCGAAAAAGAAATTCCTGGCGACCGCCGACATCCGAGCTATAGAAGCGTCATAGGCGTGTCAGATAACACCCGGCACGCGAGTTATTTGGTGAAAACGAAATTCCTCGCGAGCACCGACATTGACATGCTAGCCATAGAGGCATCATCGGCATGGCGGGTGACACCCGGCACGCAGATGACGTTTCTTCTTCTTTATCCGCTGAAAAAGAAACGTCTCGTGAGCCTTGACATGTGAGCTATAGGGGCGCCATCGACGTGGCGAGTGACACCCGACCTATTCGACGAAAAAGAAATGTCTCGCGAGCACCGACATGCGAGCTATGGAAGCGTTATTGGCATGGAGGGTGCCACCAGACACGTGCGATATTCGGCGAAAAAGAAATGTCTCGCAAGCCCCGACATACGAGCTATAGAGGCGTCATAGACGCGGTGGATGACATCCGACCTATTCGGCGAAAAAGAAATTCCTCGCGAGCACCAACTTGCAAGCTATAGAGGCATCATTGGCATGGAGGGTGACACCCGACACGCAAGCTATTCAGCGAAAAAGAAATGTCTCGCGAGCACCAACATGCGAGATATAAAGGCATCATTGGCATGGAGGGTGACACCCGACATATTCGGCGAAATAGAAATGTCTCGCAAGCTTCGACATACGAGCTATAGAGGCGTCATAGACACGGCGGATGACACCCGACATATTCGGTGAAAAAGAAATTCCTCGCGAGCGCCGACATCCGAGCTATAGAGGTGTCGCGGATAACACCCGACACGCAAGCTATTCGGTGAAAACGAAATTCTTCGCGAGAGCCGACATGCGAGCCATAGAGGCGTCATCGGCATGGCGGGTGACACCCGACCTATTCGACGAAAAAGAAATGTCTCACGACCACCGACATGTGAGCTATAAAGGCATTATCGGAGTGGCGGGTGAGCTATTCGACGATTTGGTAATGCGGGTGTCACCCGACAGTCAAGTGGAAAGGGTTAAAACGTTTGCACCGAAATTTTCACAAGCACAAAGCCACATGCAATCAATGTAAAGAGTTGGCAAAAGGCGCTGAGCTGAGTTCCCTCTCGACTTTTGCGCATGGTACTCTCAAATGGCTGTACGGCAAATCACATGACAAACTGCGCCTCAGTTGGCGGGGGAAGTCAGAACATCGAAGGCGCATAAGGAACTATCTGTAAAGTGCGTTTTTGACTAAAAGACGGTAAAAAAATTGAAATTGCGTGCAGGGATCTTGAGAGGGCTTTTCCGTAGTTTTTTCGGGTGACTTCCGTAAAACCATAAGATGGAGTGAAAATCCGAAAAAGTTGGCATCCCTGAATATCTATGAATCCTTTAGAAACAGAACCATTGTATCCTGCCACGGGAGAGCCATTTTCAGTCGTCCTCCGCGTCGACGAAATAGCTAATGACTGACCTTATGCTGTATTTACGTAATCCCGCACCTCGCCCAGAAGGATATAACTGCGCTATCCCAAAGAGCAGCGAACGACATATAAAAAATCTCAATTGCACAGCACTCCGAAAGACCACCAAACTATCAGTAAACAATCATCAGGATTTCATAACGTACAACATCGTTTCTCCTACATACCACGTGATTACAATAAAACTCCTTCTCCATAAGCAAAAACAATTTAATTTCCTAAATCGCAAAAATCGTGTTTTTTTGTCACTTTTGCCGAAAAAACAACGAATTAGAAGGTAGGTGAAAAACATTCCGAAATTTTGGGATTGGCAGGTGAAAAACATTCCGAAATTTTGGTGCTGATTTATCGTCATTTTCACCAAATTACGAGTAGACCTTAAAAAAACATCATTCGATTCGACGTGTAAAATGGCATTTTTTGCCGTGAAAACATTTTTTTTGCTCGGCAATTTTTGCTGTAGATTGCTGATTTGGCGCAGTTGAGCGCAAATATTACATTTTTTCATAATTTGTAGCAGTTTGGCGCAAGATAATCAAATTGGCGCAGTTCGGCGCAATTGGCGCAAACTTTCCATCACTGGGTAGTACAGCCAAAAATAATAAAAAATAAATGAAATAGCCTACATCCACCGGCAAGAAATAAGCTTACCAACAGTGAAAGAATTATCCAAATCGGTTCAGTAGCTTTCGAGATTACCTCAAACACAAAGATTCTCTCTTTATATATTAATATAGATGAGAGTTCAAAGTGTCAAAGTAAATTAAACAGCCAAAACTCACATCAATAAGATAAAGAATTTGAATAAACCAAAATAACCAAGTTTTGAATTCAAATAAACCAAAAAATAGTATTACTTTATAATTAAAATTACACGAAATTTTTGAACTTCGAATTAGAGCCAAATTCGATTTAATTAAGATAAGTTACACTGTATTTAAATAATATTCAAAAAAACTTCTCAAACATGGCAGGTACTTACTGTGAAAAACAGTATAAACGATGAATGAAAACTACTGCAGATATCGTTGGCACTATGCCAAAACCACGAATCTGCAAAATATGAGTTTGGATAAAATCGCGTCTAAAGACTCACAGCTCGCTGAAAAATAAAAAAATTCTGCAGTTACGCGAAATCATATGTACGTTTCTGCCCACTTTTGTGTTAGAGTTCGTGTTTCTGCTGTTGGCATAGTGTAATGAGGCATATACTCATCCAGCAACTGCAGTTAAGTGAAAACAGCCAAAAATGCAGACTCGTGGGTTTGGCGTAGTGCCGACGATATATGGCAGCCTCTCAGATTCTGCTTCATCAATCAAATCGAATAAACTTGCAGCATAATCAAGATCTGATGAGAATAAGATTATTGTGTTTTATTTCTTTTCACTACAAATCTTGAACAATAATTTAGAATCAGTCTACAGGGACAAATTGATAGGGTTGATACCCTAAACTTTTGACAAGTTAACCCATCATTTTCAGAGAAAATGTTCTCCCAAGAATAATGAAAAGTTAATAATGAAGTAATCTTTCCTGTTTTGTAGTGGTCAAGTAATATTTTCCATCTTGTCAGAGCAAACTCATCTGATCCACATGCATAATTCCAGATACTCTTCTTTGCTGCTTCATCATTGCCTGTGATGATCCCATTGCTTGGTTGCAAAATATAACTATGCTAAGAAATTTACTTCTATTGTTGTTGTTGTTTTTTTATTTTATTTACAACGGGTTTTTTTTTCAATTTAGATTGCTGTTAACATACCTTGTAGTTCTATAACAGGGACCATAGCTCCAGCACTCTGCATGCTAGTCACACCAATTGTACAGAGGCCTGAAACATTCTCCTGAGTAAATACCACATATTCTGCACATCATTTTACACTAAATTTTGTGTCTGACAAAATAACTTTTATCATCACTTTACAATAGTGAAGACAAATATTCCAATAATAATTCTGCATCATTATGACTAAGATAATATTTGAAAAAGCATGACCTGCACTGGACTATTATCAGGTAATCCCAAAAATAATGTCGTTTTTTCAACGTGTGAAGAAAAGAAAGAAAAACGCACCTGGAACAGATGTTTTAATCCATATAATGAGTGTCCCCGGTAGTTACAACCTTTTCCCATCGATTGACAAGGTTTTGAATCCCAGACTTGTAGAATTCCATGGGTTTCAATGCAAAAAAGGCAGAAAGGGTTCGCCGTACCTCCTCCACATTTCGAAGTGTAGTTCCCGCAAGATGGTTTTTCAGGCTGCGAAAGAGGTGGTAGTCTGATGGGGCAATGTCAGGGGAATATGCTGGATGCTGAAGTTTTTCCCATCCGAAGTCCTGCAACGTGGCACGGTCATTTTCGCTGTGTGTGGTTTTGCGTTGTCCTTCTGCAGCAGCACGCCTTTACGATACACGAGTGCTGGATACTTATCTTGCAAAGAAGTGCATAGATGCTGCAGCTGCTGACAGCAGACTTCTCCTGTAATGGTTTTGTTGGGTGGCAGCAACTCATAATGGATTATGCCTTGCATATCCCACCACATAGATATCAAAACCTTTTGTGGGAAACTTCCTGGTTTCGCCACTCCATTCCCTTTGGGAAGCTACTGCTATTTATGCTTAATGTTGTGATAAACAATCCATTTTTCATCGCCCGTGACAATTCCGTGCAAAAATGGCCCCCTTTTTTCACAGGAGAGCAAAGAAGTGCAAATGTCCACACGCTGTTAAAGTTGTTGTGGAGTGAGATCATGGGAGACCCACTTATCCAATTTTGACACAGAACTGAGGTCCTGCAGATGCCAGTGAACAATGGAATGATTGAATGAACAAGTGTGGCCAATTCCTCGACTGCTGCCGGCGGATTTCCCTCAACAGCAGCTTCCAGCATGTTGTTATGCAGCTCAACAGGCCGTCCGGGTCGCTGCATATCCTTGAGGCTGGTGTCCCACCTTTGAAATTTCTGGAACTAGCGTTGACATTTCCTGTCCTCCAGGGTACCCGGCCAATATACGGCATTGATGTTTTGTGTTGCTACCATCGCTGAATGTCGATGGTGGAACTCATACAGCATAATGTGCTTAATGTGGTCTTTTGACACTGCCATTTCCTATGCAGTTTAAGTACACAACAACTGCACCTAAAACTCCTGTTTGCGGTCTCAAGTGACAAGGGCTGCTAGCGTGATCCCTCTTATACTCACTGTGGTTGACGTCATAGTCTGGGCACCAGGGGAATCGCTACTGTTGGGCTTGTGCAAAACGACATTACTTCTGGGATGACCTGATATGTCTCATTTACAGAAGAATAATCAGTACATTCTGTCTAGGGAAGCAGACATGTCATCTACAACCCCACATTCTTATCTTGGCAGAAAACTGCCAGATATGCTCCATATGAATGCAACTCCCTACTCATGTTATACAAGCTCAATGGTTTTCACCAACTTATTTGCCAAATTCTTTATTTATTTATTTATTTGGGGGGGGCAAAGTGTTATAACAGCACAAAAAGGTAATCACCAAAACAATATATATATTTTTTTTTGCAGATTGCAAAGAATGTGATTGGCAGTGCGACTTTTGCAAGCCGATTCATGTAGGATCCAAAATATGATTACATAAGTAATTTACTGTTGTGCTATGCAGCGTTCGAATTACCCAGTGGTCCGCTGGCCATTGGCTAGTAAAAATTCCATCAGACCACAAAAATTTATGTTACTGGCCTGGGTGGCCAGTAAGTTTTTTTTTTTTTTTTTTGTTTTTTTTTTTAGTTTATTTTAGAATTTGTAAGTTCATTAAGAACTGAACCAGATTTCAAAATATCCAGGTTTCATTATGGCAGTTTTTTTTAAATAACCCAGGTTTCACTATAGATTTTTGAAAATTCAGATATTTACTACTCAAAAACTGAATATCAAAATTGCAAACCACATTTAAATTTGATGAAAATTTTGGACCATAGGAAACTGAGGTGCCCTAGCCAAAATATTTGAATTAAGACAGCATCACTTTTCTGCACAAGTAGTGAACCTTGGAGTATGGGTCTTTTATAATGTTTTCCAACTGGAGGTTGAAGAACCATTTATACTCTGGCTTTGCCCATCTTTCTTTCTGTCCATGAGGGGAAACTTTCTGCCTTTTGCACTTGAAGCAAGGTATTCCATGAACGTGGCTTTTGGTATGTTGCAAAGTGCTTCATATTCAGTGCACTTCATACAGTGCACTGATAGTGGATAGTGTTTTAAATCAGTGTCCTTATAATCAGAGGACTGTCCTAGATACTAGCACCATGTGCATACAACATATATTGATATGTGTCATTTCTGGACCGGTAAAAATGTGTGAACTACCAACATTCCTGCAAACCAGTGAATTTTTTTTTGTTTTTTGTTTTTTAATTTCTACCACTGCATAGCATGTTTCGCATTTTATTTATTAGTACTATTAGCATGAGTGCGTGTACACATCTGTTCTAAATTTGTGATATACAGCTCCAGTGAAATGATACTTTATTTTTTATATACACTGTAAATGTGTAAGGTTTTTTCGTTTTGTATTTTGCGCAGGCCAGTAGGCATTTTGGCGGGCCAGTAATTTGGAAATTCGAGTGGTCCGCTGGGCCTGTAAAGATTTATTTCTGATTCTGACACTGCTATATACACTATCTACCAACAAGTAATTGGACACCCCAGCAATCGACGATATCTGCGGTCCTGATACACGTCACGGCCGCCGCCATTAAATATCGTGTGAGAAACAACAACGCAACCAGTCACATACAAGATGCCACGCGGTTCGGAGATCTCTGATTTTGAGAAAGGCGTAATCGTCGGGTATCACAGAAATGGCCGATCCATACGTGACATATCCAGCGAGTTGCAGTACCCAAAATCGACAGTGGCTTACGTGATTGGCAAGTGGAAGATGAGAGGTGACTGTCGGAATGTGCCCCGACCCGGCAGACCCACAAAACTGGGAGTTAGAGACCGACGGGTGCTGGCCAGAGAAATTCGGAAGAACCGCACCAAATCAATGGGCCACATCCGTGAAGAGTTTCAACAGGCATCCCAGAGTGTTCTTTCAATTAATACCATGCGTAAGGAAACCCATCTGCTCGGTTATCATGGACGTGCTGCCGCCCACAAGCCTTTGATCACAAAGTCCAATAGCGCTGCTCGGCTAATGTGGTGCAAAGAACGTCGACAGTAGACCGTTGAACAGTGGAAACAGGTTCTCTGGAGCGATGAATCAAGGTTCAACCTCTGCCGTTCGGATGGCAAGGTCTGGGTTTGACGTCTGCCTGGAGAATGCCTCCTGCCGGAATGTATTGTGCCAACTGTGAAGTTCGGCGGCGGTGGAATTATGCTATGGGGGTGCTTCTCCTGGTATGGCATGGGACTCTTGGTCGCAATTCCTGGTAGACGCAACGCCGAGACCTACTGCACCATTTTGGATGACCATGCGCTTCCTACATTGTGGCAGTTTTACAGGGTGGACCCGTTACTTTCAGGATGACAATGCCACCTGTCATGTTGCGAGGTCCACCATGGCTTGGTATGGTGACAATGGGGCTAATTGAACGGACTGTCCTGCGCAGAGCCCGGACCTTAACCCTATCGAGCACCTCTGGGACGAGTTCGAGCGTCGACTTAAGGGGTGCCCCCACCATCAGAAATCGGTGAAGGAACTGACCTGTCTTCTCCAAACCGAGTGAAAGAAAATACCGCTAGCCGTCATACAACGCCTGGTTGAGAGTATGCCCCGGAGGGTCGCAGCTGTAATCGCCGCTCGTGGAGGCTCCACCAACTATTGAAGGTGAATAAACTTTGTTTTCCTTTGCTATCACGGGTGTCCAATTACTTGTTGGTAGACAGTGTATATCTAACAAAACATACAATACTACAAAAAAGAATGTCACTATCAGCTTGGTGTTTTCAATTTTTTAGGTAACACTACTGAAAATTAACATCAGTTCACCATATTTATTTTGAGATGCATCACTTTTAGAACTTTCATATTAAAACCATGAAATTTATAACACTTTTCATATTAAAACCAAAATAATCTACAACTGCTATAGCTGCACAAATCCAAAATGTGAAAACTAAATCATAGAGCACTGTGAAGTGTTTGTAAGAGTATTATGTTTTATAAAAATCAAACCAACATTTCATTATAAACATTTTAGAAATAGATTAAACAGAATATACATGATATATGCATATACAGTACCTTCTATCCTTTCTACAAGCTCCCTTTCGCTGATGATTTCCTCTTCACTATGCTGCAGAACCTGCTTTGGAATGTAGAACACTGTTTTTCCCACCAACCTATGCTTAAAGTCAAATAATTCAGCATGAAATGTGGTCAAATAAGATGTGAAATCCCATTTGATACCTTCATAAAATGTAAGGATAAATAATAACATTCAAACATTTCCCTGCTACACTTTTCGGGATAAATTACGCATTCGTACATGAATCTTGAAATAATATCACAATATCAGAAACATTAGCAGCAAAAATATCTATTTCTCTTCCATGATTATTAAATAATGTAAAACGAATAACTTTAGACATATTAACCTATGATTCTGTTTAAGATCTCAGTTGTTGTTGTTGTTGTTTAATTGTTTGTTTTTTTCAATTCTCTAGGCAAATCTGGTGAGTTCTAAATCTACAAAAAGAGAAATTCTCCAAGTTCCAAAACTAATTATTGGGTTGTCGGAAAAGTCATGACGCATTTTAACCATGTTTTGCAAAGGTCATTTATTGATAGAAAGAACAAAGATTAATCAATGATATAATGCCAGTTTTTTTCAATAACCTTTTGCCTACTTTCAGTGAGCTGCAGAATGCCTCATTCATAGAAGGACCTGTCTTTCGTGGCGAAAAACTGTACAAGGCGCTGATTTACAGCCTCATCTGAATTGAACGTTATACCACGCAAGGACTGTTGAAGAGAGCGAAACAAGTGGAAGTCTGACGGCGCAAGGTCAGGCGAGTACGCTGGATGTGACAACACATCCTACCCAAGCTCCAATACCTTTTGGCGGGTGATCAAACTTGTGTGTGGTCTCACGTTGTCGTGATGGAACACAACACCTTTATGATGAACAAGCTCTGGACGTTTCTGCATGATGGATTCGTTCAAACTGTCCAATTGCCGACAGTACACATTCGAATTGTTTGGTTCTGTGGTAGGAGCTCGAAAAACACGGCACCTTTAAAATCCCACCACACTGAGACCAGAACCTTCCGCTGATGAATGTCTGCTTTGAATGTCGTTTGAGGCGAAGCAGCACGTCAGGACCAAGACCATTTGAACAGCACATTGTTGTACACAATCCACTTTTCATCACCAGTTATCAGTCACTTCAAAAAGGATCATTTTCCTCATGTTTAATGAGCATATCGCAGATGTTTATATGCGCCGTCAATTGAGCTTCTTTGAGTTCATGAGGAACCCACACATCTAGCTTGCTTACATATCCCAGCTTCTTCAGGTGGTCGTGAACGCTTGAATGATGGTTGTACAATGTGTCTGCAATCTCTCATGTCGTGTAACGTGTGTTTGATTCGATCAATGCCTTGATTTGGTCGTCATCAACCTCGGTTAGCCTCCCGGACCAAGGAGCATCGTTGAGGTCAAAATCACCAGCACGGAATTTTGCAAAACACTGCTGGCACTGACGTTCTTGTAGAGCATTATCACCATACACTTTACGAAACTTTTCACAAGCTTGATGCGCGTTCTACCCTTTACGGAAGTAAAACAGTAAATTATGGCGAAAATGCACAGTTTTGTCTTCCATCTTCAACTTGATGTCAAATCTCTGCAAATCCACCAATTGACTCACAATTCCTTTTAGACTGCAGCTAGAACTGGCACCTGTCGAATGCCATAGCGATAACAGAGCTGCGCATGTCTCTAGTATTTCCAAAACCACCCAACTGCCATCGGGTGCCAAAATACGTCATGACTTTTCCGACAACCCAATATAAACAACTGACATTCAATAAAAATCACTAAAATAATGCTTCAATTTCTGGCAACTTCATATACCACAAATGCTTCAGAAATGAAAGAGAGTCACGCACCCAAGTATAGTCATGTTAAGAAAAAACTGCAAAGAAACATGTGATCACTGGTAAAGGTAACTTTTACACCCTAATTAAACAATAACCTCATAAGAATATGAGCATAACTCGCCTTCTTGATCTATTCATTTTCCACCATTTTAGCATGATACTTCCTCCGATTGTTCGTTCTTTTTATGTTATCAGGGAGGGGCAGGCTTTCACACATTAACTAGTAAATATATCCTTGATCAATTTGGATTATGATAGTTTTATGTTTTTTATTAATTTCATAATCGTTTTCTAACAAAGGACTAATTGTTAGTATTTTTTTTTACAAAAAAATTTTGGCAAGCTTCAATTTTAATAATTTTTTTGTAAATACTTTCTTGTTAACTTTATTACTGCATTATTCTATTAGTATATTATAAACGACAATAACTATTAATGGATGAAACTATACATATATTTTTCCCCTTTCTTCTTATTTTTTTTATTATTATTTTTATTATATATATATATAGGACTTGACAAATCCCAGTGGCCTAGAATTCGAGACATAGCACACAATTTTCTTCTTACTTAAGATTTTGTAATTTGCAGTAAATACGGTAATTTCTGTTGTATAATCGTTTAAAAAAAAATGTTGGTGTGAGGTAATTTTCAGGAGAGGTGATGTTATTGGAAAAGTACTGAAAATGTGATAACAGAAAACAATGTAACGTAACAGCGAGATAAAAGACCGCAAAGAGATTGTAAGAATATATATATATCATCATCATCATCATTGTCAACCATTATCAATCCACTTCTGGACGAAGGTCTCCCCAAGTTTCCACCACAACGGTCTGTCTTGTGCCAGTCTCCTCCATGTCACTCCCGCATACTTTCGAATTTCATCCACCCATCTCCCATGTGGTCTTCTTTTGGGTCTTTTCCTGTCTCTTGGAATCCAATCTAAAATTTCGGCTGTCCATCGATGGTCTGTCCTTCTGACAGTATGTCCAGCCCATTGCCATTTCAGGGATTTAACTCTGATCATGATGTCTTCCACTCTTGTCATTTTTCGGATCCACGTGTTCCTCTTCTTATCTCTCCTGGTTACACCAAGCATGCACCTCTCCATGCTGCTTTGAGTTGTCTGCAGCCTTTGTATGTCTCTTTTAGCTAAGGTCCACGTCTCTGCACCATACGTAAGCACTGGAAGGATGCATTGATCAAACACTTTTCTTTTAAGACATAATGGCATATTGCTCTTGAAAATTATGCTGTTTCTTCCAAAAGCTCTCCAGGCAAGTTTTGTACGCCGATTAATTTTTTCATCAATGTGACCCTCACTTGATATCTGCTGTCCAAGATAAATGTACGTGTCTGTTATCTCCAGCTTTTCTCCATCAATCGATAAATCTTCATTTCTTGTAAAAGCATTGAACATCACTTTTGTCTTCTGAAAGTTCATTTTTAATCACACTTCTTTACTCTTGTCAGCAAGTTCCTGGATCAAACTCTGCAGCTCTGATGGCGTAGTTGCAAAAATGACTACATCATCAGCAAAACGAAGGTGGGTTAGATAATCTTTACCCCTTTGTTTTCCCAGTTCATTGATTGAAAGACATTTTCCAATGTGGCATTAAAGAGCTTCGTAGATATGGTATCACCTTGTCTCACTGCCTTTTCAATTTTTATGTGTGTTGTATTTTCAAACAGCCGAATCTTTGCACTTGCATTCTCATAGATGTTATTAATAATATTAATGTATGCATCTTCAATACAGCAGGATTTCAGAGCCAATGTAAGTGCTGATGGTTTCACCGAATCAAAGGCTTTTTCATAATCGATAAAGGCCATGCACAATGGAAGTTCATTTTCCCTCGCTCTTTCAATCAGTTCTCTCAGTACATGGATATGATCTATTGTGCTGTAGTCAATCCTGAATCCAGCTTGTTCTCTCGGTTGAGCCATGTCTAGTGTTACCTTCAAACAGTGTGAAAGAACTTTAGTGAAGATTTTATAAACCACTGACAGGAGGCTGATAAGCCTGTAGTTCCTGAGATCCTTAATGTCACCTTTTTTATGTAGCAGGATCATTGTAGCATTATACCAATCCTCAGGAATCTTCTCTTCATTAAGGCATCGAGTGAAAATTTGGGCGAGTACTGTTTCGATTTTTCCACTTGCTTCTTGTATGATGTCTACAGTAATTCCAACTTCTCCTGGAGCTTTTCCCCGCTTCATGTTCTTGATTGCATGTGCAACTTCTGCTGGGAGGACTGGAAGAACTCTGGTACTGATACCTTTCATGATGTCTGGAGTACATGTATCATCCCTTTCATATAATTTGGAGTAGAAATCTTTCACTCTTGTCAAGATTTTGCCTCTATTTCTTGTTACAGAACCATCTTCTTTTCTCAGTGCCATAATCTGTTTTCTTCCCTTACTGAGATGTCCCTTTGCTATCTTTAGGATTTGGTTGCTTTCAATTACTTTCCTCGCTAGTTCACAGTTGAATTTCCTTACGTCTTCAGTGATACTTTTTTGTACTGTCTTGCATAGCTCTATATATTCCACTTTGGAAGTCACATCTTCTTTAGTTGTCCTCATCTCTCTTCTTTTTGCATCAACATTTTGGTTTTTCCTGATAATTTGTTCACATGCAACTTGTTCTTAGACCCAGCTAATTTTGTTGCTGTTTCCATAAGAGCTTTGGTTACTTTTCTGTTAACTTCAGAAATATCCACTTCTTCTGATGTTAGGCCTTCTAAAGCAGAGAATCTGTTCTTCAGTTCCAACTTGAAGGTATTATGGTGTTTTTTAAGGTTGGTTATGTCAATACATTTCGTTTGTCTTATGAGCTTGCCACGTTCAAGTTTAGTGATGAGGTGCATCTTACATCTCACCAATCTATGATCACTAAATGTGTTGAACTTGTTTAGCACACTGCAGTCTTCTATGACGAATTTTTTGTTACACCTAATAAAATCAATTTAACTTGCTGTCCCATTTGGATGTCTCCATGTCCATTTCCTGTGTAGCTTTTTCTTGAAAAAGGAGTTCAAGATGAAAAACCCTTCTGCCTCTGCAAACTCAACGAGAGTATTTCCACGCTGGTTTCTGTTGCCGTGACTGAATTTACCTACTGAAGTTTCATTCTGTTGCCGTCGCCCTATTTTTGCATTGAAATCTCCCATAATTATCTTCAAGTGCTGCTTACCTTTATTATTTAGACGACAAATTTCCTCATAAAATTCTTCAATTTCTTCTTCAGGATGACTTGTGGTGGGTGCATAAGTTTGAATAACCTGAGCCTTGTATCTTCTCGAGAGTTGGATAACGAGTCGTGCAGCTCTGTCAGAGGAACTTTCAACTTCTACAACTTTATCCTTCAGTTTCGTGTTTATTATAAATAAAACACCAGATGTGCACTTTTCAGTTCAATGAGATCTTCTCCTTTTCTCCTTACCTCACTTAGCCCGACGATGTCCTACTTGATCCTTTGTAGTTCCTCTTCCAATTCAAGAAGCCTTGAATCAGAAGATGGGAGCGTCCATTATACGTAGCCAAGGTCAGCATCAGATGGCAGCCTAGTCCGTCCTCCGGGGATTCTTAGCACCCTCTGCCTTCATGTTGCACTGGCCGCTGCCTTGGCCAGGTACATTCCAGCTGCCGGAGACTGAGGGCCAAGATTTAAGTTGTGGAGTCATTTTGGAGGGGTTTGGCCATAACTCACCACGTTGGCCAAGCAGGTTGGTGAGTGTGGGATAGCATTTCCTCTAATCCCGATGGTATAGTTATACCGCTATTGGCGGTCGTCAGAGCCCTTTAGTGGGAACAGGATGCACCACGAGAAGGCGGGGTTGACATTTTTCAAGGAGAAGCTGTGATTATATATATCATCATCATCATCATCATTGTCAACCATTATCAATCCACTGCTGGACGAAGGTCTCCCCAAGTTTCCTCCACAACGGTCTGTCTTGTGCCAGTCTACTCCATGTCACCCCTGCATACTTTCGAATTTCATCTACCCATCTTCCATGTGGTCTTCTTCTGGGTCTTTTCCTGTCCCTTGGAATCCAATCTAAAATTTCAGCTGTCCATCGATGATCTGTCCTTCTGGCAGTATGTCCAGCCCATTGCCATTTCAGGGATTTAACTCTGATCATGATGTCTTCCACTCTTGTCATTTTTCGGATCCACGAGTTCCTCTTCTTATCTCTCCTGGTTATACCAAGCATGCACCTCTCCATGCTGCTTTGAGTTGTCTGCAGCCTTTGTATGTCTCTTTTAGTTAAGGTCCACGTCTCTGCACCATACGTAAGCACTGGAAGGATGCATTGATCAAACACTTTTCTTTTAAGACATAATGGCATATTGCTCTTGAAAATTATGCTGTTTCTTCCAAAAGCTCTCCAGGCAAGTTTTGTACGCCGATTAATTTCTTCATCAATGTGACCCTCACTTGATATCTGCTGTCCAAGATAAACATACGTGTCTGTTATCTCCAGCTTTTCTCCATCAATCGATAAATTTTCATTTCTTGTCAAAGCATTGAACATCACTTTTGTCTTCTGAAAGTTCATTTTTAATCCCACTTCTTTACTCTTGTCAGCAAGTTCCTGGATCATACTCTATAGCTCTGATGGGGTAGTTGCAAAAATGACTACGTCATCAGCAAAACGAAGGTGGGTTAGATAATCTCCATTAATCTTTATCCCCTTGTTTTCCCAGCTCAGCGACTGAAAAACACCCTCCAATGTGGCATTAAAGAGCTTCGGAGATATGGCGTCACCTTGTCTCACTCCCTTTCCAATTTTTACGTGTGTTTTATTTTCAAACAGCCTAATCTTTGCACTTGCATTTCCATAGATGTTATTAATAATATTAATGTATGCATCTTCAATACCGCAGGTTTTCAGAGCCATTGTAACTGCCGATGGTTTCACCGAATCAAAGGCTTTTTCATAATCGATAAAAGCCATGCACAATGGAAGTTCATATTCCCTCGCTCTTTCAATTAGTTCTCTCAGCACGTGGATATGATCTATTGTGCTGTAGCCACTCCTGAATCCAGCTTGTTCTCTCGGTTGAGCCATGTCCAGTGTTACCTTCAAGCGGTGTGAAAGAACTTCAGTGAAGATTTTATAAACTACTGATAGGAGGCTGATAGGTCTGTAGTTTCCGAGATCCTCAATGTCACCTTTCTTATGTAGCAGGATCATTGTAGCGGTGTTCCAATCCTCAGGAATCTTTCCTTCATTAAGGCATCGAGTGAAAATTTGGGCGAGTACAGTTTCGATTTCTCCACTTGCTTCTTGTATGATGTCTACAGTAATTCCATCTTCTCCTGGAGCTTTTCCTCGCTTCTTGTTCTTGATTGCATGTGCAACTTCTGCTGGAAGGACTGGAGGAACTCTGGTACTGGTATCTTTCATGATGTCTGGAGTGCATATATCATCCCTTTCATATAATTTGGAGTAGAAATCTTTCACTCTTGTCAAAATTTCGCCTCTATTTCTTGTTACAGAACCATCTTCTTTTCTCAGTGCCATAACCTGTTTTCTTCCCTTACTGAGATGTCCCTCTGCTATCTTCAGGCTTTGGTTGTTTTCAATTGCTTTCCTCACTAGTTCACAGTTGAATTTCCTTACGTCTTCAGTGATACTTTTTCTTACTGTCTTGCATAGCTCTATATATTCCACTTTGGAAGTCACATCTTCTTTAGTTGTCCTCATCTCTCTTCTTTTTTGCATCAACATTTTGGTTTTTCCTGATAATTTGTTCACATGCAACTTGTTCTTAGACCCAGCTAATTTTGTTGCTGTTTCCATAAGAGCTTTGGTTACTTTTCTGTTAACTTCAGAGATGTCCACTTCTTCCGATGTTAGGCCTTCTAAAGCAGAGAACCTGTTCTTCAGTTCTAACTTGAAGGTATTATGGTGTTTTTTAAGGTTGGTTATGTCAATAGATTTTGTTTGTCTTATGAGCTTGCCACGTTCAAGTTTAGTGTTGAGGTGCATCTTACATCTCACCAATCTATGGTCACTACCTGTGTTGAACTTGTTTAGCACACTGCAATCTTCTATGACGAATTTTTTGTTACACATAATAAAATCAATTTCACTTGTCGTCCCATTTGGATGTCTCCATGTCCATTTCCTGTGTGGCTTTTTCTTGAAGAAGGAGTTCAAGATGAAAAACCCTTCTGCCTCTGCAAACTCAACGAGAGTATTTCCACGCTGGTTTCTGTTGCCGTGACCGAATTTACCTACTGAAGTTTCATTCTGTTGCCGATGCCCTATTTTTGCATTGAAATCCCCCATAATTATTTTCAAGTGCTGCTTACCTTTATTATTTAGACGACAAATTTCCTCATAAAATTCTTCAATTTCTTCTTCAGGATGACTTGTGGTGGGTGCATAAGTTTGAATAATCTGAGCCTGGTATCTTTTCGAGAGTTGGATAACAAGTCGTGCAGCTCTGTCAGAGGAACTTTCAACTTCTACAACTTTATCCTTCAGTTTCTTGTTTATTATAAATCCAACACCACTAGTTCTGCCAGTATCTGTCCCACGATAGTAGAAGAGATGTCCACTTTTCAGTTCGATGAGATCTTCTCCTTTTCTCCTTACCTCACTTAGCCCCACGATGTCCCACTTGATCCTTTGTAGTTCCTCTTCCAATTCAAGAAGCCTTGAATCAGAAGATAGGGAGCGTCCATTGTAAGTAGCCAAGGTCAGCATCAGATGGCAGCCTAGTCCGGTCCTCCGGGGATTCTTAGCACCCTCTGCCTTCATGTCGCACTGGCCGCTGCCTTGGCCAGGTACATTCCAGCTGCCGGAGACTGAGGGCCAAGATTTAAGTTGTGGAATCATTTTGGAGGGGTTTGGCCATAACTCACCACGCTGGCCAAGCGGGTTGGTGAGTGTGGGATAGAATTTCCTCTAATCCCGATGGTATAGTTATACCGCTATGGGCGGTCGTCAGAGCCCCTTTAGTGGGAACAGGATGCACCACGAGAAGGCGGGGTTGACATTTGTCAAGGAGAGGCTGTGATGTTACGCATCACCTGACCTTACATCTGGATTATATATATATATATATATATATATATATATATATATTTTTTTTTTTTTTTTTTTTAATTAGAAAAATTCTGACAGAAATTATGATGTGACAAAGGCGTTACTATTTGAGCGCGTAGAAGCCTACGTGCTGTCAGAAGTCGTGACTCTCAGGAAGCCCACGGAACTATTCCATATCATGTAACCATTCTGCAAATCACATTGCTAAGTTTTGCTGCGCTAATTGTATTAAGGATTTTTTTTTTTTTTTTTTTGGTATTCAGTTTGAAACATTCAGAAAAGCGACAATACTATGGACTGTCCGCAATTTCAACAGATTTTTTTTAGTCTGACTAATGAACTACCGTAATGCTGCAACAGCTAGGGATTTTAGTTCTTTTTTTTTTTTTTAAGTAACACAGAAATACTTAAAAATGACAGTTACTTTTTCAATAAGATGATCATTTCTTTCTTACATCTTTGGATTTCTGAGTCGGTCCTGTGAATTGAAGTTTTCCGTCGGAAATTATGATTCACGATTAACATGATAGGTGTGAATTATACAATGATCTTTTTCTTTTCCATATTTCATGGTCTGAGACATGCTGTCACGGATTATGTGAGGGAAAAAATGTCTTTCTTAGAATTGCACGATCTACGGATCATATGCCGCAGCGGATCATACGCGAGACTTTTTTTTCACAGCTTTAGATTATACGCCGTTGCATATCTCAAGAAGGATTTTTTTTTTCTGAATTTTATGGTCTGCAGATTATACTAAGAAAAAAATATGGTACTTCAAATTAATTTGTACAAAATATGACATCCGCAAATAGTATTTTAATAAAATCAAAATCTGAAATTTTAATTATTTTGAGATCTACTGGAAAAATGGAAAAAGAAAATTATAAAGCAAATCGGAACTTTATTTTGCACAAAAACCATTTAGCACATCCTGTTTTGTTGTCACTTAGTTAAGAGTGTCACAAAAATAATTTGGCACATTCTGCTGTTCTATTGTCACTCAGTTAAGGTAGTCATAAAAAATCATTTGGCCATTTTTAAGCATTTTTTTATAAGAGAATCTTTTTTATCTTCTGACACTTATTTTCTTTTCCAACTGAGATAGAGATTCTATTCCTTCAGTTATTAACTTTTGAGCAGTAATCATTTCAGTTGCATTGTTTTTGAGTTTGCTTGCTTTGGTCACTCGTTCAGTTCCTTCTTTTATCGTAGACAGGGAAGCCTCTTTTTCATTTTGTAACTCTTTTATTTCAACATCACATGTTGAAATTCTGTCACCACACTCTAATTTACGATTTTTCAATTCCTCCTGTTCCTGTCTTTCTTTCTCAATTTTTAAATTTTGTTTCGGTAATTTTAGTTCATCCTGCTTTCTCTGTTTCTTCTTTAAAATGCTTATGAGCATTTGAAACTGCCTTTAAAAGAGGTATAGTGAATGGCACACCCAGAACATTTCCACCAAAATAATGAATTGCTGATTTAATGGTGCAGATGGCTCTTATTGTTGACTCACTCAAACTGGACCTGTCTTTGGTTACCAAAGAATTGTTTAAAGAAAAGACACGCTCAGGATCTGCATTTCCGTGAGCAGAGCTAATGCAGACTTTATGACTTTGGCTAAATTGGCAAATTCAAGCTTTCCATCAACATCAGTTAGCTTTAGTACTGGTGAGTGTTCCCTTATCACTCCAAACATCTTCAGGTAAGGTCTGCAGTTGGTAAATTTTCCATTCATCTCTTACCAAATTAGTCACTTCATCAAGAAAATGTAAATATTGACACACGTGTTATTGCATGCAAACCATAGTAAGCATAACGTTCAACCTGTGTGGCTTTTGGCATGTTCTGGCAAAGAACTTGCAGATCTTCCAATTTTTGGCTACAAAATGGAAGAATTTCTTTCAGATATTGAACACTTTTTAAACAGAGCAGCTCTTATATCAAGAAGGAATTTTTTGTCTTTCATTTGCTTCTAGTGCCCTCACTAGGCAATTAGTTGCCATAGGGTCATTCCATGCCAAATCACCCAGCACTTTCACGTGATGTCACCCATCCATCTCAGATTTTTGTGAAAATTGGTACAATGCATTGTACTGGTGAGATATGAAACCTGTTAATATTTTAGGTCAGTTGGTCCAGTAGATTTTGAGTAATGCCACTTCGAAAATTGGGTAGCTCTGCCTTTAAACTTTTCGCGCTATGAGTTTTCACAACTACACTGTAGGACAAAAGAATTTCTAACTTCACAACTAACTGTTGCAGCCACATATTTTTTTTTTTTTTCTTAAATGATTTGCATGATCCATACATTTGGGAACAAATCGTTTCTGCACATTTTTGGAATTAAAAGAACATTTTTTTTTTTTAATTTAATGACAAAAGACATGGAAAAATGAGGCCACATTTTTATTAAAGAAAACATTTTTTTCAAAATGAGACCCCATTCCAAATTTGCTAAAAATATTTTCATGTGTGTATTGTAACGTAACCTTTCAGCAGGAGAAAAAAATACTTTGGACAATTCGCAATTTTGGCGAGGAAAAAAATAAGAAGAAATGGTGTGTTTTATATGCGGAACATACCGACATGATATTACCCAATTTTTTAATTAAGTGGTTGCTTGACCATTTTATACACCTTTTCCCATCATAGTTTAGCCCTATCGGTGAGTAGCTCAAAACAATTTTTATTTTATATTTATGTGCCACCATCTTGGATATATGTTCATTGTTCTTTTCTGCGGCACACCAAAATAGGGTCTCAAAATAATTTTGAAAAAAGGCAATCGCTTTCCTCTTATTGTAGGTCAAAATTTTTGGTTTTCATGACCTTAAAGAGAAAATTTTAGGCTTACAGAAAATGTATAGAAATTATAGAAAATATTTTTAAAAAATATTTTTAAAAAGAAAAATATCCATTAAGCAAGGTTAACTTGCTTATAATGGCATTGAAATCTGCAATACTTGCAAGCATAAATCACTATTTTTGATGGACTGTTAAGGTGACTGGGGGTTGAAACCCAAGTTGAGAATTTTTGTGTAATAACTATGACTAGTAGTTTTCAGCTATCTCAGCTATGAGCGTGTGTGTGTGTCTGTCTGTCTGGGAGAACACACAACACACCCACACGCACAAGAACGTTTCAGATCATCAGTAAATAAAATAATTTATTTTGGATCTTCAGATTTTTTTTCGTAAGTACATAGTACAAAAACTCAACAAGGAAAAATATTCTATTTTCATATTAAATGTGCAATCAAATAAAAGTAATTTAACCTGTTGAATGTAACATTGTAATAAGGTACAGGAATTTTCTTTAGTTAGTTTTTCATCCAGTGCACGTAAATACTTTTAAGAAAATTATTAAAAAAAAAAAAGTCCAAACCACAGTTTTTTGTATCAATAATGAAATGCTTGCCATAAGTCCTAATGAATGTTGAGCCCTACCCCCTACCCCCAATCATTCCTCCTTACAGGACTTCAAATTAAAGTTCTATCCTCACTTGCTATCTCTGTTTTTGCCTCCTACTAAAATTTCTAGTCATTGTGGATGTTTCTACTTCCTTCAGTTTAGGAAAAAGGTTGTGCATTACCACAGACTGGTGAGAAATATTGAGTATTTCACTTATAGTTGTTCTGCACAATATAAAGACTGCAAGAATTTTTTGAACTTGAACAGGATTTTTAGATTGGTAAGGAAGTGGCCATTTTTTGCAACAAGCCATGGCAAGTCACCATGTGATGGTATTGGTGAAGATTGTAAAAAGGCTAACAAAAGCCAGTGTGCAGCAACCTTTAGCTCAACAAATAACATCTGCTGCAACAATGTGTAACTTCTGCAAAGATAATATAAAAGAAATTACATTTTCCTTTGTGTTTGCAGAAGAGATGAGCAAAGTGCGTAATCAGCTTAGTCCCTGTTTTGAGAAAGCAAAAGCTCTTCCTGGTACACACACAATGCATCACTTTACACCACTTCCCAATTTCAGAATTGGTACTAAGAGGTTAAGTTCTGATAAATATTATAGCATTATTTCTGAAATCAGTGTAACTCATTTTCAAGATAAGTTACAGTTACATGCTAACTGCTGTGTAGCATGTGTATATGATTCCTGTTGGTATGTGGAATTTATTGAAAAGATTAACTATGATGAAGGTGAAGTGACTGTTCGATTCATGCACCCACATGGACCTTCTCCATCTTTTATTGGCCTAATAACGATTGTGCAGTACCTCTGACACATATATTATGTTTGGTCGAGGTAAACCCTGCAACAGAAAGAACATACAGCCTATCCAAACAGACTGAAGACCTGGTTCAGTCAAAGTTTTATTTTTCCATATGAAAATTAGTAATTGTGTTTAGTTCGAATTCAAACAGACAGAGAAAAGAATTCATTTATCTCTGATGTAACCAAGGAAAAGTTAATTTATAAATCATACATAAACGTATCATTCATTGTCAAAACAATTCGTAAAATGGTTTGTTCCATTAGATCATATTTTTATTAAAATTAGTAAGAAATTTAGAGATACCTAATTTTTGCAGTTGCTTGTATTCTTTAAAAAAAAACAGAAAAGAAAAAGAAACAGCTTGAGATAGCATAGGCCGCTTTGTCGGTCGTATTTTTTGCAATTGGCGATTATTTTTAAGCACGGCAGCCATAAAAAAACTTTGGCAATTTGGCTGGCGATTGTGAGCACGGCTTTGCAGGCTAGCGTTTTGATCAGTTACAAATTGAAATTGGTCAAAATATTAAATTCAACAATAACAAATATAGTGAGTTGCAAGCACACTCACAGAAGTAAGGCTATACATCTAGACAAGTGTTGCTGCTGAAGTTTGTGAATCACAAACTGTACAATATTCTCTGGTAAGGTTTTTTTTTTTTTTTACCTTATGTATAAATTGTACATATAGTATTTGGTAGTTAAAGGTGTTTAAAATATAATCCCATAATACTTAAAAATTATTTTGAAAACAGAAATAAGCATAAATATTCATCTGTTTCTTGGTATTTCCAAGTGCTGAAATGTTACCATTTATTCACAAATATTTCACAGCCTGTAACTTCTAAACCAGTTTGAACCACAAAATGAAACTCATAGGTTTTGTTGAGTACCAGTAGGGGTATCCTTGCCCGGGGGAGGGGGGGAATCTGGTCCCTTTTTGAGATGTGTAAACTTTAAAATCTGCAAAAGTTGAAAATTTTGCAACTTTGAGGGGGAGGGAAGGGGACTAAACCCAGACTTAAGTAGTTCTCCATAGCTAAAAACTCTATTAGCCATAGTTATTGTAAAAAAAATCCCAACTTGGGGTTCCAACTTTCAGTCACCTTAACAAGTCCATCAAAAATGGTGATTTATGCTTGCGAGTATTGCACATTTCAATGCCATTTTAAGCAAGGTTAAAAAAATATTTTCTATCATTTCTGTACATTTTTTGTAAGCCTAAAATGTCCTCTTTAAGATAGTGAAAACCAAAACTTTCGATCTTACAAAAAGAGGAAAGCAATTTCTTTTTTTTCAAAGCCATTGTGAGGCTCTATTTTGGTGTGCCGTAGGAAAGAAAAATGAACATATATTCAAGATGGTGGCACATAAATATAAAATAAAAATTGTTTTGAGCTACTCACCAATAGGGTTAAACTATTGGTGGGAAAGGTGTATAAAATGGTTAAACAGCCACCTAATCAAAAAATTGGGTAATATCATGTCGGAATTTTCCATATATAAAACACACCCATTTTTTATTTTTTTATTTTTTTCCTCACCAAAATTGCGAATTGCCCAAAGTGTATTTTTTTCTCCTGCTGAAAGGTTACATTATAATACACACATGAAAATATTTTTAGCAAATTTAAACTGGGGTCTCATTTTGAAAAAAAATTGTTTTTTTTTAATAAAAGTGTGGCCTCATCTTTCCATGTATTTTGTCATTAAATTTTAAAAAAAAAATTCTTTTAATTCCAAAAATGTATGGAAACAAGTTGTTCCAAAATGTATGGATCATGCAGATCATTTTAAGAAACAAAATTATGTGGCTGCAACAGTTAGTTGTGAAGTTATGAATTTTTTTGTCCTACAGTGTAGTTGTGAAAACTCAAACTCTTCAAGATTGAAATCAAAAATTTTCAACATCTTGTTGAAGGCAGAGCTGCCCAATTTTTAAAGAGACATTACTCAAGATCTACTGGACCAACTGACCTAAATTTTTAACAGGTTTCATATCTCACCAGTACAATACTTTGTACCAATTTTCACAAAAATATGAGATGGATGGATGATATGCCCTGGGTGATCTGTATGGAATGACCCCATATCGATTTCAATTTTGTTCAAAGCTTTGTAGTAAGTCATTTTTTTTAAATCACTTTTTTTCAACTCTTCTCCCTCTTTGTGTGAAATGATGTTATCATTAATGAATTTTGACATAAGGTTCATAAAAAGTAATTCATCTCAGAATACATAATGTGAATTAGAGGTTCTTCACACGGAAATAGGGTTAGAAATTTCTCGAATACTGGATAAATGTGTATTACAAAAGTCAAATAGCAAAGCATTATTTGACTTGTCAAGGAGTTTCTGATTCTTCTATATCTCTCAGTACTGTTTATGCTGTTGTCAAAAGACTTTGCTTGGGCAAAAAATATTCTTTCAAATTTAGCAGCTGTTCAAAAATTCTCTCTGCAACAGGTCCTATAGTAAGTCACGTGCTTGTAACATGCTTTATCATAAACTGTGTTAAAATGCCAGTAATCTTATCCACTTTCTTAAAGTCATCCCGTCATGCAGCATTATTTTTGTAAATTCATACAGATCCGTAGCAAACTCGTCAAGATTGAAATCAAAAAATTTCAACATCTTGTTGAAGCTGTGTACAATGTGTGAACAGCAGAAACTAATATCCATCATTTTATGCCCAGTTTCAATTTCCATCAATTCATTCAGTTTATGCACTATATTTTTATTCACATTTGGGCCATCTGTGGAGATGGTCAATAAATTACATAAATTAATCTCATATGAGGCCAACTGATCAAGGAGCTCATGTACCACCTTATCTGCTGATGCATGACACAAAAATATGCTTGTAGCATACCGACACACAATCTTGTTTTTTGTTTTTTTTTCTTCAGACCAATATCTAACATAGATATCTAGATGTTTCTTTATTTGGCTATTTGTAGTCTCATCAAATGTAAGTGTGAGAGGATTGTTGTTTTCTCTAATGTTGCTTCTCAGTTTGGTATCAAAACATACAGCCAACCCATGGGATATGGTGTATGCTATTTATCTTTTTCTTTCAGCTGCATCTCAGCAACTATTTTTGAATCACTGAACATAACCTTAAAAATATTTAAGGTCTCATTACAAGATTTAAAAGAAAAAAATTGTATGCTACATTTAATGCACATATAGCTTCTGCTTTAACTGTTTCCATCTCAATACCTAAGGAAGGTAAACTGGTTACACTTGTTTTACCTCTCTGAATGTCAAACAACTTAACAAGTGAAGAGCCAGAATACATCGCAAGGAAACATTCTTTGTGCTTTTTCCCATTATGATGGGATTTAAGCTCAGAAAACCCATTGTTGGACAAAGCAAAACTATCATTGCACAGTTCACACTTAGCTGAATATATGTCTAGCATGCCAGAAAACCATTCAACAATGGGAACTCCATCCAACTCTCACATTGGCCACAATGTTTGAAATTTTGTTTTTCCATGAGGCATTTTAATTGCCAAGTTTTTTCATCAGTTCAAGAATGAAAGCAGAACAAAAAACTCACGAAAATGTCAATGACTTGGTTGTTATTGAACTTCCTATGCTAACCAGCACAACACACACAAAAAGGACATTTTTTACTCAAGGACACCCTTTTGTCACTGAACTTGATTTGCACATTTTCTTTGTTATATCACTATTGCATAACACAAGCAACAAAAGTTTTCATTCGATCAGTAACTTCAGGTTTCTCACCAGTTCCTTCTACTGATCATGAACAGCCTGTTTACAGTTGGCAAAAAAAAAAAAAAAACTTCTCACAGTCTCTATTCTGCTGTTTTTTTCGCATAACTGAAAGGGTGCCAGTTTATCTGTCAATCAAGCTGTACTCGTTTTATTTCCAGGGAAGGAAAGTTAAAAGAGGAGAGTCCAGTAAGAATGCAGCTTTGTAATTGGAGTTTTCAACCAATTATTACCATGGTGGTAACACCTATTAGGGGTTGAGTCTTCTCATTTCCCTTTTCAGGTTTACAACTAAGAGAAATAGAATGTTTATTGGTAGGAAATAAAGGCCAAGGGAACAGATATTTATCTTTTAACTTCCCAGCACAAAGCTTACACAAAATCCTGCCATTGTACATCTTCTTCCCAAGAGAACTTCCTAGGAAACAAACCTTAAAAAGCTCCAAGTGTTTTCCCAAGAAATGGCCAGGCCCTGCACTGTTATTCTCATAGTTTTAGCTCTGCATTACACAAACATAAAAAATGTTCATTGCTAGTTAAAAAAGTAGTTAGCTAATTCACGCAAAACTTTGGGGACCAGTTCCTATTAGCGATTTATGAAGTTCGCAAAAGTGTCAGCCAGTTTTGTGAAAAATTCACAAAGATTGATTTTGTATTTTTTTTATCCTAGTGAGTCAAATCAAGGAAGTCAGCCATCAGGGTGTGACCCATCTATCCTTATCACAAGAGGAATCACCAGTTGGTACACCCACCCCACCGGAGTTGCCCCCCCCCTGCAGCTCCCACCCACATCTATCCTCAGCAGCTGCAGTCACTCCTCCCCCTTGAATGCGATCAAAGTTCATCAGTGTCTTTGTCCTGACCACAATGCTTCCGTATATAAACACGCTGGGAAACAGTTGAGCTCTCGTGGGGAGGGGAAGTACACAAAGCATCTGATGAAAAAAGATCAGCTTAATGGTGCATATGCCTTCTTTGGAAAATTGAGCTTTTAAAACCACAAGCTGCAGCTTTCAGCCTGAAAATTACTGTACATAACAAAATGTATCACAAAAGAACCATTTTTCACATATAAAACCAAAATATTAATGCTGGACAAATTTCAGGTATTTTACGTTTTTTTAGGGATATTTTAGGAATTTTAGGACGTGAGTAAATGTTTAGGAATTTTAGGACGACCGCACTTCCTTAAATCCATAAATGTTCTACTTCTTGTGCACAGAGCTTTATGCTTGTGCAGTCTTAGCCCACTAAATTAAAATTTATTCATTTATAGAGTGGGGAAGGGCATGTTTAGCATTGTTTTACTTTAAAAATTATTTTTTATTTACTCATTTTAATAATTACATTTTTTAAAGTCCAATTAAATCAATCAATCTATAACATAAAATAAAAGTTTATGTTATTGTCTTACCTCACTTAGAAAGGAACTGAGCTCTTCTGCTTTTTTGCTCAGCAAATTTCTAGATAACTTTCGTGTTAAAATTGTCAATTTCTGAAACGAACTTTTTCTCAACAGATACAAAACAGTTAAGGCATTCAACCATTCTTGCCCTATTGTATTATTTGAGCAAGTTTTTACATACTTCAAAGAACTGAAACATCTTTCAGATTTAGCTGTCACAATGGGAGAAATTAAAGCTATGTTTAGAAATTTTATTGCTTCTGAAAAATCAGTCTGTAAATCATTGTATGTCAGAAAGCTGTACAAATTGCCAACTGACTTGGAATCTTTGAATTCTTCACTGATGTAAAGAACTTTGAGTTCAGTTTGAAATTTTCACTGTTAATAAAAAGATAAAATTTTGTGCAGCTTTGTACTGCATCATTAGGAAAAAAAATTCTCAAATTCAGGAAATTTTACAGGATCAACTACATTGAAATGTTCTAGGTGTTCAATTGCTCTGAATCTGTATTGTGCCTGTTTCGAAATTAAATCACAGCACTGTACTGCACAGGCTGTTATGTTATCCTGCTTTCTTCTTTTGAATCCAGAAGACAGATCAACAGATATTTTATTTTGAATATTATCAGGGCTTGAAGAATATCTGAAAAGCTACATGCTCAGCTCAGCATGTGCAGAAATTATTTACCTGCCCAGGTAGTAAAAGCTGGATGCCCAGGAAAGTTTATCTTTTAAGGTAACAAATCAGAACCCTCATTTTTTTCTTTAAGTTAAAAAGTATGACCTTTTTTACATTTCCGTTTTAAGGGTCTGTATTCAAAATGTTCAATGCACAAAAGCGTGTATCTCTAGTTTTAAGATGACAATACTGAAATTGGTATGATGATGAAATTGGTACAGTGGAACCTGGGTTGTCAAACATAATTCGTTTCTAAAGGCTGTTCGGAAACCGATTTGTTTGAAAACTGAAACCATTTTGTCATAAGAATTAATGTAAAATGGATTAATCCATTCCCGAACCCCAGATGATTGCTTATTTAAACCTTTATAACAGTACTTCATGCATAAAATTGTATACAAAAACAATGAAAGTGCATAAAATCTTACACAAAAAAAATACAATAAATAGATAAAATATAGATGAACATTTAACTTCATTTTACCTGTACGGAGGAGAGCTGATTGCGTAAGTGGATGGTGGTAAGGAAGGAGAGAGATGTTCTTTGGAAGGGAGTCCCCTTCCATAAAAACATCAGGTAATAGTCTTTCTGGGGTTCTTTTTCTTTCTCTTTTCTGTCTTTTGGCACCACTTGACTCTGCTCGAGACTCACTGGGCTTCTGTCTCACTAAAAACCTGTCCAATGAAATTTGTTTTTGCCTGTGTTTTAAAATATTTCTGGAGTGAAACATGGCAGTGTCATTGAAAAGATTTATGATGCGGTTTTCTACACCTTTGTCAGGGTGATATCTTTCCACAAAACTTTGCACCTCACCCCATTTTTCACACATTTTATTGATCAGAGAACTAGGAACATCCTCACTTCCTTCCTCTGCCTCTGAAGACATTTCCTCCACCACCATCTGTTGATGCTCCTTCTGAAGGTTTTCAGTTCTTCCGTGGTGAGCTTATTCCTGTGGTCCTCCACTAACTCCTCCACATCAGCATTGTCAGCTTCCAAGCCCATGCTTTTGCCCAGAGACACAATAGCATCTACAATAGCAACAGACTCGGTCAGCCTCAAAGCTCTCAATGTCTCTGTCTGCTGCACAGTCTGGCCACAATTTCCTCCAGGCAGAGTTCATGGTCCTGTAAGTCGCTTGCCCCCAGGCTTTGTCAATGATACTTAAGCAATGGAGGATGTTGAAGTGATTTTCCCATAATTCTCTGAGTGTTAATTCTGTGTCAGAGGTCACTTCAAAACACCTTTGAAACAGTGCTTTGGTGTAGAGTTTCTTAAAGTTTGAAATGACATGCTGGTCCATGGACTGGGTTAGAGGAGTCTTATTAGGAGCAGGAACTTCACTATGATAAAATCAAACTCCTCCACCAACTCATCCTCCAAGCCTAGAGGGTGAACAAGAGCATTATCCATCACAAGAAAGCATTTTATTGGCAATTTTTTTTCTTGAAGGTATTTTCTCACACTTGGGACAAAGACTTCATGGATCCACTCAATAAAAAATTGCCTGGTTACCCAAGCCTTACTATTAGCCCTCCATATAACAGACAATTTGCTTTTCATCACATTATGTTTCTTAAACACCCTCAGATTCTCAGAGTGGTACACAAGCAATGGCTTGACCTTGAAGTCCCCACTTGCATTTTTACATTGGCTTGTGTCCTGGCAATGTTTTTTCCTTCTGAGTAATGTAGGTTCTCCTTGGCAATTTTTTTCAAAATAGGCTGGTTTCATCACTGTTGAACACTTGTTGGGGAAGAAAACCCTTAGCCTTTACATAGTCACTAAATTCTTGCACACATTTCTCAGCAGCTTCTTGGTTCAAATTCACAGCCTCCCCATAATTAACCACACTATGTATGCCACTTCTCCTCTTAAATTTCTCGAACCACCCTCTACTAGCTTTGAACACATCAGTATCAACACTCATACCAGGGTTTTTCTTTAACAGGTCTTCATGTAATCCCCTCGCTTTTTCACAAATTATAGTCTCAGAAACACTATCACTAGCTAACTATTTCTCCTTTACCCAAATCTGCAACAATTTTTCCACTTCTTCAATCGTCTGTGATCTTTGTTTAGTAAGAACTTTCATTCCTTTTGCAATATCAGCTCCTTTGATCACCTCTTTATTTTTTAGTATAGTGCAGATCTTTGATTTCACCATACCAAACTGCATAGCAAGATCCGAGACACAAACAACACTTTCATGTTTGGATATGATTTCTTTTTTCACCTCTATCATGATTCTAACAACTTTTCTTTTTGCTTCGCTGCTATCATTATCCTTCTATGGCCCCATGGTGGCTTATTTAATAATAATTTATAAACTCCCACTCTACATCTCAGCCCACGGAGCATGTGGTTGTTGGTTTGCCTGTTCGGGAACCGAGATTCTGTTCAGAAACTGGTGTGGGGTTTTTTCGGAAAATGTGTTCGGGAATCGATTTGTTCAAGATGAGAGTCATTCGACAACCAAGGTTCCACTGTATTTGAAAAATTTAGTGATTCTGTCATGTTCTTTTCATTAAAATTTTCGCCCTTTTCACTAAACATTGGAGGCTAGCATCAGAGACATGCATCCCGTCGCTGACTATAAACAACATTTGGAGTAAACCTACACATGGTTCCAATTTCGGGACCTAGAGCATAATGTAATTAAAGAGGTGATAGTTTTCTGTTCTTGGCACTCCGTAACAGTAATACAACTTCCGGAGGTTACCAGTGAAACGAAACATGACATGCTGACTGTCTTTTTTCTTGCTGTAGGAAATTCTATTCCAAAGTTTTTAAAATCTAGTTGCCTGGTCCGGGCAACTATATTTTTTATTTACCAGCGCAAGCCAATAATTTACATGCCCCGAGCATTTCAAGCCCTGGCCATATACAGATTTTTCAGAAGTTCTGAAGATGATAGCTAATGGAAACAGGAGTGCTGATCTTTTTTCATAAAATATTTTAAAATATGTCAATTTGAGGCATAATTTCACTGAAAAACGTGAGAAAGAAAAAAATTTCTGCATCTTCAAGAAATTTCTTTGTCACTTGCTTCTCTTATTGATACTACCGTAATTTTTGGACTAAGAGCCGCATCGGCGTAGCAGGTGAGAAATTTTGCAATCTTGGAAGCAAAAATTGCCGTAAAGGCCGCACCGGCATAAGGGCCGCACCTGTGTCGAAGTCGTAGTGCTGCTTAGAAAACTAAATTATCTTCCTTATTTTCATAAATTAACTCACACCCAACGTGATTATATGTATACTTCAAAGGCCAATTCTGCAACTCAGTGTCGATCTGCTTTATGCACTTAATTTTTTCATACTGGCAAAAATTTTTATTTATACATTTTTTATTAATCATGCTAATGATGTTTTTTGTTTGCCTAAGTTATTAAATGCTAAAAACCATTTATGTAATCAATATAAATCACAGTTAAATCTTACGACTCCCCTTAGAATATCGCATTGCTCGCAAAACCGCACAATTGTCTAAACTCCATTCAATGTGGATGTCTGCTACAGGATGGTTCTCTGTTCACCGCAATAGAATCCATCTTAGAAGTAATTAACTTATAAAATATCGCTTGTAATGCTTTCGAGTAATGTTTTCTTTAATAATATGTTCCTTCTATGTTATGCTTTTTTTTCTCATCTACAGATGTTTTTGTTAGAATGAAGTTGCTTTACGCTTCCTTTTACCAGCTCCCTCAAACGTGTTTGCAGATCGCGGGTCTCGCCGCCAACACTTCGAAACAGCGGTGATGCTTTCTCTCTTTCAAGTGGTTTGACCTACTTTCATTTACTGCCCACTGAGCCTTCGCGTTGAGCTCTGCTCAACGCGAAGGCTCAGTGGGCAGTAAATGAATGGGAAAGCTCTCCCTTCTTTTTTTCTGTTGCGTTTGTGAAGATTTTATCTTCATCCAGGTATTAAATTAATTACCCATTGTTAACATCAGATGATGATGCTACAGCGCTTATTAGTGAGAAAGCATTTTCAGCTGAAGCCTTCAACTTCCACTATCGTCAGTCAACAAAAAAAAAATTAAAATTGAAACAAAACTCAGGAGCACAGAGCCAAGAAACACCTGTATTGCATGCCAGATTAACTGCATTATTCATGTTCTTAAGCTTTAGTTCAGGGAAGTGCCCATCAAACCGGTCTCCCCACCCCAGTGAAAATCAATGTTCCTTCCCTTGGTTGCATCGCACCTTCCTGCATGATGTATGCTGCAGCCAATGATAGAGATATCCTGGGCGCTCTATCCACCGATGCCTCGGACGTCACGCTACTCGTCTGTGTGCTTATGTCCCCATTCCATCCTCCACTCCCCCATGCAAAGGCATTTGAGTTAGGCATTCCTGTCCTCTCCCACTTTCCCTCCAAAACCAACATCAGGACAGCGGAGTTATCGTTTAAATAGACGTGTCTAACGTATGAGTAGAAGGGGGGAATAATCACAGTCGAGTTTTGAAAAAAGACATGGTTCGAAAAAATTTACTAAACATCTGCATGAAAAAAAAAAGGGAGGGAAGAAACAGTCTTATCGAAAACAAATTTGGCATAAGAGCCGCTTCGGCATAAGGGCCGCACACCCGAAAAATTTCACTTTTAGTAACGTAAGAGCCACGGCTCTTAGCCCAAAAATTATGGTACATCCCACCCAGGATCTTTGAAAACATGCCATTAATAATTCTTTAGCATGATTAACAGCTTGGACAGCTCTACTCTGAAAATTCCACTGAGTCATAACAGTCTGTGGCAATTACTGTTGACACTCTTCTTGTAATAAGTCTGTTCTTTTGCTTGATGTTGAGAAAAAGTACGAAAATGCCGTCAGATTTGCAAAGAATATTTTCAGCAGAGTAACTGTAGAACAAACCTGTTGCATGATTAAGTTAAGCTGATGCATATAGCAGTGAAAAAGTAGGCATGAAGAATGTCTCTAACAAGTTTCTGAACACCACAAAGTTTATCATGCATTACTGCTGCTTCGTCATAAGTTTGAGAAATTAATTTGTCTTTTAAATGGTATGGTTGCAATTCCTCTAGCATATGGAAAGAAATTCCAGCAGCAGATCTGTCTTTTATTTGCAAAAAGCTATGAAAACGTTCAATTACTTTAGTACAATGGACAAAACAGAGGATTACTACAAGCTGTGAAGTATTAGATATGTGCATTGTTTCATCAGCTTGAATGGATATAAACATTGCTGTATTGGCAACTTCCTGAAGACAATCTCATGAAACACTGTATTATATGATCCAACAATTCATTTTGTATTGTGGCAGCAGTATATTTTGAAATTTTTGAATTTTCAAAATGTTCGTTCAGCTGACTTTTGCAATTTCACTAAATACAGTAAGAAACATGCCTCTGTGAAAAGAATCTTCAGATTCATTATGATCTCTTAAAGCAAGCTCATTACTTCCGCATAATTTTAGACAGTCAATAATACTGTCTAAAACATCTGTTTTTGAAAACCAGTTCATTATGAACTCCAACTGAAAGCTTATACCCTTCATCAAGCTGTTTTCTTATATCTACTTTGCCAAATAATTTAAATTCTACACAATATGATATGAGGTAAGATATGTTCATCGCAAATCAGCGAAATTTGAACAACGACATATGAGGCAAGATGTTTGTTTGTGACTCGTAATTTGTTCGGAAAGACGTCCAGCTTACATTACCACTGAATAGTAAACAGTAGAAACAAAACAAAGTATGTCTGATTTTGCTTCCAGTTAACCAGGATAGTTTGCTATACCAATTCACATTAAAAGTTCAAGACTGATTCTTATGTTTTTGCACCAAGCAAATATATGGTTGATGTGGACCCAATTTTTTAACGTTTGTTTTTTTCTTCATCCCTTGATAAACTAAAACGGTGTTCCAATAAAAAGTCCACTTTGTTCATTTTACTTATCTGAGCAAACCTTACAGCTTAACTCCACAAACAAAAATTAGCCGCTCACAGTCAGATGATGAAAAACGACCAGCCCCGAAAGACAGTTTTATGCATGAGCAGTTCAGGGTGCATCTGCTCATTCATTACTATTCTCCGAAGCTTCACCAAGGTGATGAGCTGACAAGAATCGCCTCTCCCACCCACGTGGTATCCAGATCACTCTAGTAAACAGAGATGGAAGGTTGTAATGTGTTAACTAGTTATTCAACCATTGTAGCGGCTCACATTTGCATTCAGAAAATTTGGGGACTGGCTACTAATATGGATTTTCTTTTGAAAGTTTTCCAATTAAAAGAATTTTTTTTTCTCATTTTCATGCAGGACTTAGCTGGATGCATGTAATGACCTGATGCCACTGCAGTGAGTGATCATTGAGTTACGACCACCCCTATGCAAAGTGAGTTACACCCAATAATGGCGTAATGAGAAGGGCATGGCTTCTAGGAAAAAGGAATTGCATATAAGAGGTTGGAGTTAAGAGCAAAGTTATGGACATGGTATGTAGAAACCAAGGATTTATAGGAGTTTACGAAAGGTGTTGTGGGTGCATGAAGGGTTGGTATGTCCCAGGGGTGCAGAAAAGGCTTGGTGCGCTGCCAAGCCACTTTTTTAAGGCCTGGCTGCACCGGGCTGCTTTTTACCTAAATAAATCGGACCTTTTAAAATTTATTTATTCAATCGATGCCCATAGAAATTGACATTTTATTTTACACAAATAATCTTCACCGAGTTTCTCTCTCTCTCTTTCTATTTTTTTTTTTTTTTTCATGGTGCTTATGCACAAATCCATAGACCTTTTTTGTTTACCCAAACCACCTCAGAAATAACCAGTGAAGTGGGTACCAGACGGTGTATGTATAAATATATATATAGATATTCGGTCAAAGTTTTTGCCCCCCCGTAATGTTGGAGTTGATAACGCATGGTCCGGTCTTTGGAGCACTGGAAACAGCAGCAACACTTGTGGGTTGTTCGAGGACTTCAACAGTTCGAGTGTACCAGGAATGGTGCCAAAATGGCAAAACAACCAACCAGTGATACAGCTATAAGGGGGCAGCAAAAGGTAGATTCCATAGGTGGACAAAGGGTTCATCTCACCTTGTACAAGATATTAAATGCAGCACAATTTCACATTTCACCGCCCAATACAATGTGGGTCAACCAGAAACAGAATCCCACACAGCTATGTATTGAACACTAGACTGGAGCGGCTACAAGAGCAGATGCCCTCTACGCCACCCTCTCCTATCTATAGTCCATTGACATAAAAAAGACTCTCCTGGTGCCAACAGTAAGTGGATTGGATGATAGAAGATTGAAAGCAGGTGTGCAGGTCCAATTGTATTTGGTGTCAGCAGCATGAGGCTATGGATCCTTATGTGTGGCATCAACTATCCAGGCCAGTGAGAACAGCTGTATAATATCGGGAATGTTTAGCTGGCATGAACTGGGGACTCTGGTACATGTGGACCACTATGCAGATGCCAACTACTACAGTGGACTGCTTGTGGATCGTGTATACCCCACAATGTTGAACCTCTACCCACAGAAGGATAGGTTCTTCTAAAACAATAATGTCCCATGTCATTAGGCCCAAATTATGCCTGAATGATTAGACAAACTAAGTGCTGGTATGAGAAATCTTGAGGGCCCCCAAATTTACCTAATTTCAACCCAATTAAAACATTTGTTGGATGTTGTGGAATGCCTGGTGAAACAGTTGAACACACCACCCCACTCCTCCATACCAGAATTGTGGACCACAATACAAACAGCTTAGTTGCAGATTACCACACAACTGTACATGTACAGAAGCCTCATGGATTCGATGCCACATTGGGTGTTAGCCATTTCCCATGAGAAAGGAGGGCCCACAAAGTATTAGGAAGGTGGTCATAATTCAATAAGCACTCAGTGTACATTGCAAACAGAAATATGCATTTAGACCACCTCGTGGCAAAAGTGTGTTACGGAGAAACTACAAGTATGTTTTGCCACAAATGGTATCTACTGCAAAAAAGAATTTTTCAAATCAGACTTTTGAAAACAGAGATATCAAGAAAAATACAGTACATTTACTCTCTAGTGGGGAACCTGTATATTACCTGAAGAAGAAACTATGCAAAATGGTATACGTAGAAAAAGGTGGGGTCATTCCATGTCAAATCACCCAGCATTTTCACAAGATGTCACCAACACATCTCAGATTTTTGTGAAAATTGGTACAAAGTATTGTACTGGTGAGATATGAAACCTGTTAAAATTTTAGGTCAGTCGGTCCAGTAGATCTTGAGTAATGCCTCTTTAAAAATTGGATAGCTCTGCCTTTAAAGTTTTTGCACATTCAATTTTTACAACTACACTGTAGCACAAAAAAATACATAACTTCACAATTAACTGTTGCAACAACATAATTTTTTCTTAAATGATCTGCATGATCCATACATTTTGGAGCAACTTGTTCCCACACATTTTTGGAATTAAAAGAACACTTTTTTTTTTATTTAGTGACAAAAGACATGGAAAAATGAGGCCACATTTTTATTATACAAAGCAGTTTTTTTCAAAATAGGCCCCCACTTCAAATTTGCTCAAAATATTTTCTTGTGTGTATTATAATTTGCCCTTTCAGTAGGGGAAAAATACTTTGGGCAATTTAAAATTTTGGCAAGGAAAAAAAAAGTCCAAAATGGCGTGTTTTACATATGAGACATTCCAACATGATATTACTCAATTTTTTAATTAAGTGGTTGCTTGACCATTTCATACACCTTTCCCTCCTATAGTTTAACCCTATTTATGAGTAGCTCAAAACAATTTTTACTTTATTTTTATCTGCCACCATCTTGGATATAGGTTCATTTTTTACGCTTTCCAACCGTAGGTTGAAGAAGCGTATATGCTCTAGCTTTGTCCGTCCGTCTGTCCGCACGATAACTTGCGTAAAAATTGTTTGATTTCGATGAAATTTTAGTATGTGGTAGGGGACCACCGGGGGACGAACCCTATTGAAAATGGGACAAATGGGGTCAAAGGTCAAGACGTAGGAGCGGGATTATTCCATTGCCCTTATGTGACATAACTTGCATAAATATGGTTCGATTTCAATGAAAGTTTACTATGTGGTAGGAGACCGCCTGGGGACGAACCCTATTCAAAATGGGGGAAGTGGGGTCAAAGGTCAGGACATAAGATCGGGATGCATTCCATTGCCCTTATGCGTTATGACGTGCGTAAAAATGGTTCGATTTCGATGAAATTTCAGTATTACAGTAGGGGACCACCTATGGACGAACCCTATTGAAAATGGACGAAATGTGGTCAAAGGTCAGGACATAGGATTGCGATCCATTCCATTGCCCTTATCAAATATTATTAAGGTGGACGTCAAGTAATTTTGCTTCCTATACTTCCAATGGAAAAACTTTTGTAAACATTTCCTTCACAATTAATGTGTTCCCAAGGATGAAAATTTGAACATCGATTAAAATAACTTCATATTATAACTTGGAAAACTTAATATTTTCTAAAACATAGCCATAACTATATTAAAAATCAATCACTTTTCCTTTGGTGGTGTTGAAACCAGAGAAAAGATGGCGCAACCTGTACTTTGGTGACGTCAGTGGACAAAAAAATGTTGGATTTCATAATTACGGTTATGGTTTAGAAAATACTAAGTATTCCAAGTTATGAAATGAAGCTATTTTAATCAATGTTCAAATTTTCATCCTTGTGAACGCATTAATTGTCCAGAAAAAGATGGCGCGACCTGTATTTTCATGACGTCAGTAGACAAACAAATGTTGAATTGCATAAATATGGTTATGTTTTAGAAAATATTAAGTATTGCAAGTTATAAAATGAAGATATTTTAATCGATGTACAAATTTTCATCCTTGGGAACGCACTAATTGTGACGAAAATGTGTACAGAAGTTTTTCCATTGGAAGTATAGGAAGCAAAATTACTTGACGTCCACCTTAAAGTAGCAATTCTTGTATGTACGTATGTACATTTTATTTTGAAAACGGCTCTTAGAATTTTGATGAAAGTCGTTAACCTACCGTTTTCTGGTACTAGAAATCGATTTAGCTTGATCTCGACTTTAGGAGAATTCGTTTAGTGGGTTAAATAACCACCTCGAATTATAACGTTTTTAGTGATGGCGTTGTTCCATTAATGTTACCAATGCTTAGAAACCTTATGACGTCATAATCTCGCCTTTGAGAATGTTGGCGCCCAGTCACGCCAACTGTCTCATTACGTCACGTATTGTGTGTGGATCCTATTCAAGTTTTATGACGTCACACTCTTGAGGCAAGCAGATGGTCGCAATTCCCATCTGCCTCATTACATCACGCGTTGTGTGCGTATGTCCGTACGCAGGATAACTCGCGTAACAATCGTTCGATTTCGATGAAATTTTAGTATCTGGTAGGGCATCACCTGGGAAGGAACTTTATTTAAAGTGAACGAAATGGAGTCAAAGGTCAGTACATAGGAGCGGGATTTATTCCACTGCTGTTATGCGTCATAACTAACGTAAAAAAAGTTTGATTTCAATGAACTTTTAGTATGTGGTAGGGGACCACCTGGCAACAAACCTTATTGAAAATGGGAGAAATGGGGTCAAAGGTCAGGACATAGAAGCGGAATCACTTTCATCGCCAATATGCGTCATAACTTACGTAAAAATGCTTCGATTTGGATGAAATGTTAGTATGTTGTAGGGTCTTGCCTGGGGACGAATTTTATTGAAAATGGGCGAAATGGGGTCAAAGGTTAGGACACAGGAGAGGGATCTATTCCATAGCCCTTATGCATCATAACTTACGTAAAAATTCTTTGATTGCGACAAAATTTTATCATGTTATTTCGGAGGCATACCAAACACCGGTTCTGTTGAATATCATCGAAATGGGATCAAAGGTCAGGGCACAGGACCGAGATTTATTCCACAGCCATTATTCTCATAACTAGAGTAATAACTTGAGTAATGATTTCTGGTATGTTGGAAAGCGTATTATAAATCCATGCATTGCATGATTTTACTAACTTGTTCTTTTCTGTGGAGGGTCACAATATGGCTTCACAATAGTTTTGAAAAAGGCAATTGTTTTACTCCTTATTGTATATTGAAAGTTTTGGTTTTCACTTCCTTAAAGAGGAGATTTTTGACTTACAGAAAATTTATAGATGTGACAAAATATTTTTTAACCTTGCTTAAAATGGCGTTGAAATCGGCAATGCTTGCAAACATAATCACTATTTTTGATGGCCTGTTAAGGAGACTGGGAGTTGGAACCCCAAGTTGGGAATTTTTGTGTAATAACTATGGCTAGTAGAGTTTTCAGCTATGGAGAACTTAAGTCTGGGAGAACATGCATGCCCGTTTTGGATCATCACCCAATAAAATAATTTATTTTGGATCTTCATATATTTTTTTTTTTTTTTAAGTACATAAACTCAACAAGGAGAAATATTCTTGTAAGGGTCGCCCGCAATCAAACTATCAATTATTAATTTATTTAATTTTAATGTTATGATAAACACATGCGGACGGATGTTTCATTCCGCCATTTTGTTGTTTCAACAAAGAACTGAACATTCTTCACCACGTGAAAAAATTTTAGTCCTATGTTTGAGCAAGGAGTGGTGCACGAACGCCTGGGGCACCTGACCTTGAAGAGTCGGCTGCTCGAATGCTTCTGTTAGAAAAGTTGTTGTACCGCTTTTGTGTACGTGCAAGGTTGTAATCGCCTGTGGGTATCCGACGGCATTCCTGAGCTCAGGTATTTCACGTGCTGGCCGGGGTAACTAGTTTTTCTTGTGCATGTGTGGTAGAGTACCAAAAGGGCCAAGGGAGTCTAGTGGGGGACAGTTGAGCTTCGGTCGTCAAGGAGAGAGGGTCCTAGTTCGGACATCGGTTTGATGTAAGGGCTACGGGTATTGCAGAAGTACAGCGTGGTGGACGAAAAGGGGGATTCCTTCATCCAACAGGTCTCGCGAAAAGCATTGTGGAAAGGCAGCACGTGATCAGCACGAGGACCCTGAGTGGGAAGCTATCGGAAATCCGCGAAGTGAATAGTTAATGGAATAATAAAGTTTTGCTCTTTCAATTTTTATTTCCGTGTACTGGACTGAGTTTTGTCGATGTAATAATTCTTCTAAGCAAGGACGCTTTCAGCTGCCTTGATAGCCAGATTGCATAGTAAAGGCGAGGTAGTAGCTCACTACACGGCAGGAATCAAAAGGTATTATCAAAGATTTAAGAATTGATATGTCTGGCCCTACAGCCAGATAAGTTGGCGCCATCTATCGGCAGGATCAGCCTGAAAGCGAGCTCGTGAAGGACGTGAATGGCGACACGTGCGAAGAAGGAACAACGGACTTTTTGTGAAAATTCCAGTTGCCGAATGACAGAACTCTGACAACGTACCGACAGGAACAAGGAGACAACAGTGTGCTAGCCAAGATAAGGCATCCAGCGTGTCGACCAAGACAAAGACAGTGTGGACCTGAACGTACGGAAATTCCAAGCCGGACGATGACATACAAGCAAGACAACAGAAGAACCAGAAGAGGGCCAGAGTGCTCCGGTAATCTACCACTTCTTTTTTTTTTTTTTTCTGAGATTATTTCTGTGTCTTTGTCTGTGCATTTGGTATAGTTTAGGGTTAAGAGCACAAGTTCTCATCATGGTACTAGAAATAAAATGGAAAGCTAATACCATAATTTTTGGGCTAAGAGCAGCGGCTCTTATGTTACTAAAAGTGAAATTTTTCAGGTGTGCTGCCCTTATGCCAAATTTGTTTTCGATAAGACTGTTTCTTCCCTCCCTATTTTTTTTTTTCATGCAGATGCTTAGTAAATTTTTTCAAACAACGCCTTTTTTTCACAAACTTGACTGTGATCGTTTTTCCCCCTTTTCTACTCATACGTTAGACACGTCTATTTAAACGATAACTCCGCTGTCCTGATGTTGGTTTAGGAGGGAAAGTGGGGGAGGACTGACTCAAATGCCCTTTTTGCATGGGGGATGGAATGGGGACATAAGCACACAGACCAAGCCTCGTGACGTCCGAGGCTTCTGTGGAGAGCGCACCCAGGGTATCTCTTTCGTTGGCTGCAGCATACATCATTCAGGAAGGTGCGATGCAACCAAGGGAAGGAACGTTGAATTTCACTGGGGTGGGGAGACTGGTTTGATGGGCACTTCCCTGAACAAAAGCTTAAGAACATGAACAATGCAAAAGCCTGCCCCAGGATGATTCCATTAGCAGTGACCTATTCCAAACAATACTGGCGGGACGGAAAGACAAATTCTGTTCACTCTTCTTGGTTAATTTGGCATGCGATACAGGAGTTTCTTGGCTCTGTGCTCCTGAGTTTTGCTTCGATTTTAATTTATTTATTTTTTTATTGACTGACGATAGTGGAAGTTGAAAGCTTCGGCTGGAAATGCTTTCTCACTAATAAACGCTGTAGCATTATCATCTGATGTTAACAATGGGTAATTAATTTAATACTTAGCTGAAGATAAAATCTTCACAAATGAAAAAAAAAATGAAGGGAGAGCTTTCCCATTCATATAAAAGCGGAGCTCAATGCGAAGGCTCAGTGTGCAGTAAATGAAAGTAGGTCAAACCACTTGAAAGAAAAAAGGTGAGAAAGCGGAGACACCGCTGTTTGGAAGTGTTGGTGGGAAAATCCACGAACATGTGCGATGCAGCTGGTAAAACGAAGCGTAAAGCAACTTCATTCTATCAAAAACATCTGTAGATGAGGAGAAAAAAGCATAACAAACATAGAAGGAACATATTATTACAGAAAATGATAATCAAAAGCATTACAAGCGATAATTTATAAGTTAATTGCTTCTAAGACGGATTCTATTGCAGTGAACAGAAAACTATCCTATAGCAGACATGTACATTGAATGGAATTTAGACAATTGTGCGGTTTTATGAGCAATGCAATATTCTAACAGGAGTCTTAAAATTAACTGTGATTTATATTGATTACATAAATGGTTTCGAGCATTTAATAAAGGCAAACAAATAACATTAGCATGATTAATAAAAAATGTATAAAGAAAAGCTTTTGCCAGTATGAAAAAATAAGTGCATAAAGCAGATCGACACTGAGTTGCAGATTAGCCTTTGAAGTATACATATAATCACATTTGGTGTGAGTAAATTCATGAAAATAAGGAAGATAATTTAGTTTTCTGAGCAGCACCATGACTTCACAGGTGCAGCCCTTACGGCAATTTTTGCTTCCAAGATTGCAAAATTTCTTACTTGCGGCTCTTGGTCCAAAAATTACGGTAATTAGATATTCTTAGAGTAAAACATTGTAAAGTAAATTTTTGTAGCAGTTAATTTTATGTCAGTTGCTAGAGAATGTGAAGTGTCAAAATATTTTCATTAAGTAATAAGTGTGTTTAGATAAGTCGAGTTTTCATGTTTACGATTTAAGAAATTTGAAGTTAGAATAGCGTAGTGAACAAAAAAATTTTTTTAACGTGTAGCGAAAGAGAGAGAAGGAATAAGCAATCTGAGTAAAATAGGATAAGAGATGCTCGGGTAATGCATGAAGGTAGAGATAAGTTAGAAACAAAACAAGAAGGAGATTAACCTTCGATGATTTAATGCAGAAGTTTGCATGATTCCTTTTTCTTATTTCTTTGCATGAGTGTAATTTTTGTCTGTGTATTGTAGTGTATTATCATGACTGAGCTTTTGGAAGGGAAAGTTGAGGATAATTTAGATGCCGACAATGAAGAGAATAGTATTTTTAGCGATGCAGAATTAGATTCTAGTAAAGAAGTAAGTATTAATATGAAAGACAAGAAAAAAAAATCCAGCTAGAATGGAATGAAAACTTAAAGTAAGAATGCTTGAGTTAGAAGAGAGAAAAGCTGAGAGAGAGCAAAGAAGGCTAGAATTAGAAGCTGAAAGGGAACAAAGAAGACTAGAATTAGAAGCTAAGAGGGAACAAAGAAAACTAGAATTAGAGCAAAAATGCTAGAATTACAATTAGCGGATAGGAAAGAAGCAAGGGAATTCGAGTTAAGAAAATTTTAATTAATTAATGAGAAAGAGAAGGAGTCTACTAAAAGTAAAAATGAGGGTAAGTTGGCCGACTACATGAGAATCTTAGAAAGAACTTTACCCAGTAAGCCGGAAGAAATTCTGGACTTTTTTTATTTGTAAAAAAGGGCATTTGTATTACACTCAGTACCAGAAGAAATGAAAGGTTGTTTGGTTATAGCCTTATTAAATTCAGAATGTGTGAACCACTTACTTCGTCGGTTGACTATAGAGCAGTACCATAAGTACGAAACAGTTAAGGAGGCAATTTTGGTGGAATGCCATTTGACCCCAGATATTTATTTGAAACAATTTGAGAAGATTAGTAAGAACAAAGAGGAAAGCTACTTGCAGTTAGCAGGACATATTAAGAGGACCCTAACATACTACATTAACAGTAGTGAAGTGAAAGAATTCGATCAGTTGGTCAATTTGTTGGTATGCAACAAATTCAAAACTTTATTGTCCCCAGAACTGAAGACCTACATTCTTCAAAGAGGCTCAGTAGGGAAGTTAGTTCCTTTGACAGAATTAGGAGAGCTTTGTGATTCATACGAAAGCCACGTGAGAACTATGGGAATAGAAGAAGGAAAAAACAAACCCAGTCATCCCTCGGGAACGTATTTCAATGGAGGTCAAACAGAAGCCGGGAAAGAGGAAAGTTTTCCGGGACAGATCAGAGCACCAGAAATAAGCCAGGTTACTCAGCAGTGAGGCCAATTATAGGGAATTCCAGTTTGAATAAGGGAATTATATGTTTTAGATGTGGAGTAGTGGGGCACTGTAAAGCAAATTGTACCCAGAAGACATCCCAGAGTACTTACAGTTCTTACTCTCAGAATTGGAGAAAAGACCCCCAAATAAGGTAAACAGAGTAGTGGTGGGACGAAAGGGAGCCGAAGATGTCTCAGAGAGAAGGATAGAGCCTGTAAAGGTAAGCAATGATAAGAGAATGATGGCTAAGGTAGACAGAGTTTTAGGCCAGGAAGGAAGTCAGAACGAGGTAATAGAAATTCTGGTAGAAGTGAAGAGGGTTAAATCAGAATGTGGAAAGAGTACCGAAATCCTTATTGACTCAGGCGTGGAGGTGAGTTGTGTAAGAGGAGGGTTACTTGGCGAAGAGCTGTAGGAACCAAAGGGTAGAATAATTTTAAGAGGCTTCAATGGTAGTAAGGGAGAGTTTGTCATTAAGCAATTGAATCTCCGATTAGATGAAGAGGGGTTAGAAACAGGAGAAGCACCAGAAAGTTTTTGTGAAGTGATGTGTGCAATTGTTCCTAATCTGGTAAACAGGGTAATTATAGCACCAGAGGATTACCAGCGCATGAAAAGTTTAAGGGAAGCGACTCTGATGTGGGCAACCTCGTATGAAAAGGCGTTAGAGTTAGGGCATAGGCCAGATGTGTATCCAGAATCTGAGACTGGCGAAGTGCTAATCGAAGAGGAGGATATTCTAGGATTTGAAAGCCCCTTGGTCACAAATGTTTCAGCAGAGGAGGAGCAAGCGCACTTAGTTGGTGGAGTGTGGCTTGAAGAGCAATATAGCCTCAGGATATTAGCACTCAGTGCTGAAGGCGGCGAGGTGAATCAGCGAGGGCAACAGCAGACCGACCAATCAGGGGAGTCAACAACAGCTAGCAAGGGAACAGGAGATAGCGTTACTGATTTGGATACGAGTGAAGCTCAGGAGAGTTCAAACAGATGCTTGTTTACGGACAACAAAATATATGTGTGACATTAACAGCCGCTAGGAATGAGGCGGAAAATGGCAAAGGAGGTCATCTCTATATGGATGGAATGTTGTATCATCGGGAGCAAGTGTTGGGACAGGTTACGTTAGAGTTGGTAGTTCCTGAAGAGCGGAGGGCGCAAGTGTTAAAGCTGGCACACGATTCGGTTTTTGGCGCGCACTTGGACCACAAGAAAACCCTAGAGTGCATCAGATATTATTTCTATTGGCCTACCTTGAAGAAAGAGGTGCGTAGATATTGTGATGTATGCGAAGCGTGTTAGTTGAGACGTTTCATCACGAGGGAAGACAGGGTTCCGATTGAGGCAGTTAGGAGACCCCCCCCCAGACCATTTAAGGTCGTTAATGTGGACTTAATCGGACTGATTGAACCACTGTCGAGCAAGGGTCACCAGTGGATACTAGTGATGGTAGATCGACATACTAGGTGGCCGGAAGCCATATGTCTGACTTCATTGAATGCCCGAAGTACGTGCGACGCACTACTGGAAATTTTTCAGTTCGCAGGGATTCCGTAAGGTAGTAGTGATGGACTGGGGCACAAATTTTGTATCGGGGTTGACACAAGAGATCTTAAGACGTCTAGGGTTGACTCCTAGATTCTCTGTCCCGGGAAATCCCGCCTCCAACGGCTTTGTCGAGCGATTCAACAGGGTTTTAAAAGGAATGCTTCATCATGTGATAAGAGAGGAGCCTCGGCAATGGCATAAGGCTTTGCCATATTTATTATGGGCATATAGAGAGGTTCCGAATGTTACAACGGGTGCAGCCCCGTTTCAGTTGCTATACAGGTGAGAGCCCGTTTCAGTTGCTATACAGGTGCTAGCCATTCTGAAGGAAAATTGGGCGGGGGAATGTAGGCTGCCCATTGGCATATCAGTATCGGCGGAGCAGTACCTGCAACAAATGAAGGAGCGCATGGAGAGGGCGGCTCAGCAAGTGGAGGAGGTGGTGGAGGAACAGCAGCGACAGTAGATGTCGTATTATAACCGTTGGCTGCAAGAAAGATCTTTTCAGGTGGGAGACCAGGTGATAGCCCTAATCCCGGACTCCAAGAAGAAGGTATATGTTAGGTGGACTGGCACAGTACACATAACTGAAAAATGGGGGTCCAATGGCTATGTACTTCAACTAGGAAACGGGCAACTTCGGCAGGTACACGTAGGGAAGCTAAGAGAGTTTAAGCCCCAGATCAGTGTAGCTGGAGTGATTTTTGAGTCCGATGAGGAGTTCGGCGAAATTAAGGAGACTCCGGTGAGGAAAATGGAGGAAGCAAAAGAATCTGAAGAAACTAGGATAGACAGGGAGAGGATAACTCAGGAGCAGCTTAGGGAGTTACAGGAGCTGGTGAGCAGCTCGAAGTTCTTTTCGGGAGAAGTAGGAGAGACGTCAGGGAGGGAAGTACGCAATTAATCTCATGTTGCCGGCAAACAGATCCCACACGTTGATGCATTGTCAAGAATCAGTTTTAAAGAGTAGGGCAGCGCCATGGTGAGTATGTACCACGGCACAGGTGGAGATCCACAGAAGGTCTCAGGGCAGTACAAGTGTATATGTTACATAGTGTGTGACAGAACGAGAGAGAAGTGATCAAGTGTACTATGTTGTGTCACCCAAGATCCACAAGCAAGTGAAGAGACTCGAGAATACGGCAAAAGACCTTATCTCTCGTTTATTTGGTGGGGGCCTGTAAGGATCGCCCGCGATCAAGCTATCAATTATTAATTTATTTAATTTTAATGTTGTGATAAACACGTGCGTACAGACGTTTCATTTCGTCATTTTGTTGTTTCAACAAAGAACTGAACGTTCTTCACCACGTGAAACAATTTTAGTACTATGTTTGAGCAAGGAGTGATGCATGAACGCCTGGGGCGCCTGACTTTGAAGAGTCGGCTGCTCGAATGCTTCTGTTAGAAAAGTTGTTGTACCGCTTTTGTGTAAGTGCAAGGTTGTAATCGCCTGCGGATATCCGACGGCATTCCTGAGCTCAGGTATTTCACGTGCTAGCCGGGGTAACTAGTTTTTCTTGCGCATGCATGGTAGAGTACCGAAAGTGCCAAGGGAGTCTAGTTGGGGACAGTTGAGCTTCGGTCATCAAGGAAAGAGGGTCTTAGTTCGGACACCGGTTTGACGTAAGGGCTGCGGGTATCGCAGAAGTACAGCGTGGTGGACGGGAAGGAGGATTCCTTCGTCCAACAGGTCTCGCGAAAAGCATTGTGGAAAGGCAGCATGTGGTCAGCGCAAGGACCCTGAGCAGGAAGCTATTGGAAATCTGCGAAGTGAATAGTTAATGATATAATAAAGTTTTGCTGTTTCAATTTTTATTTCCATGTACTGGACTGAGTTTTGTCGCTGTAATAATTCTTCTAAGCAAGGATGCCTTCAACCGCCTTGATAGCCAGATCGCATAGTAAAGGCGAGGCGGTAACTTGCTATACGGCAGGAATCAAATGGAATTATCTAAGATATAATCAGAGATTTACGAATTGATATATCTGGCCCTACAATTCTACTTTCATATTAAATGTGCAATGAAAAAAAAGTAATTTAATCTATTGAATGTAAAGTTGTAATAAGTACAGGAATTTTCTTTAGTTAGTTTTTCATCCAGTGCACGTAAATAAATTTAAGAAAATGAAAAAATAAAAAATGTCCAAACTATTTTTTTTGTATCAATAACTAAATGTTTGCTTGCCATGTTTACTAATGAATGTTGAGCCCCCCCCCCCCCCATCATTTATCTGTAAAGGACTTCAAAATAAAATTCTATCCTCACTTGTTATCTCTATTTTTGCCTCCTGCTAAAATTTCTAGTCAGTGTGGATATTTCTGCATCCTTCAGTTTAGAAAAAAGGTCATGCGTTACCACAGATTGTAAAAAATATTGAGTATTTCACTGATGGTCGTTCTGCACAATATAAAATCTGCAAGAACTTTCTGAACATGTGCTATCATGAACAGGACATTTTTAGATTGGTAGGGAAGTAGCCATTTTTTGCAACAAGCCATGGCAAGTCACCATGTGATGGTATTGGTGCAGTTGTAAAAAGGCTAACAACAAAAGCCAGTATGCAGCGACCTTTAGCTCAACAAATAACATCTGCTGCAACAATGTATAACTTCTGCAAAGATAATATAAAAGAAATTACATTTTTCTTTGTGTGTGCAGAAGAGATGAACAAAGTGCGTAATCAGCTCAGTCCCCATTTAGAGAAAGCAAAAGCTCTTCCTGGAACACGCACAATGCATCACTTTACACCACTTCCCAATTTCAGATTGGTGCTAAGAGGTTAAGTTCTGATAAATATTACAGCATTATTTTCGATATCAGTGTAACCAATTTTCAAGATGAGTTATAGTTACATGCTAACTGCTACGTAGCATGTGTATATGATTCCTAATGGTATGTGGGATCTGTTTAAAAGATTAACTATTCGATTCATGCACCCATATGGGCCTTCTCCCTCTTTTTATTGGTCTAATAATTATTGTTATGAAGTACCACTGACACACATATTATGTTTGGTTGAGGTAAACACTGCAGCAGGAAGAACATACAGCCTATCCAAATAGGCTGAAGACTTGGTTCAGTCCAAGTTTTTTTCATATGAAAATCAGTAATTGTGTTTAGTTTTATTTCAAACTGAGAGAGAAAATAATTCATTTCTCTTATGTAACCAAGGAAAAGTTCATTTACAAATCATACATAAACATATCATTCAATGTCAAAATAATTCATAAAATGGTTTGTTCCGTTAGTTTATATTTTTATTAAAATTAGTAAGAAATTTAGAGTCACCTAATCTTTGCAGAATTCGCTGGTATTTCTTTAAAAAAAAAAAAAAAAGAAAGAAAGAGAAGAAACAGCTTGGGATAGCATAGGTGGCCCTGTCAGTCACATTTTTCACAAATGGCAATTACCTTTAAGTGTGGCAACTGTAAAAAAACTTTGCCGATTTGACTGGCGACTGTGAGCACTGCTTTGTAGGCTAGCGTTTTGATCAGTTACAAATTGAAATCAGTCAAAATATTAAATTCAACAGTAACAAATATAATGAGTTGCAAGTGTACTCACAGAAATAAGGTTATACATCTGGACAAGTGTTGCTGCTAAAGTTTGTGAATAGCAAACTGTATAATATCCTCTGGTAATGTTTTGTTTAGTTTTTTTTTTAATTTACTTTACATATAAATTATGCATATAGTATTTGGTGGTTAAAGGTATTTAAATATAATTCCAAAAAACTTAAAAATATTTTGAAAACATAAATAAACATAAATATTTGTCAATTTCTGTGCATTTCTGAGTGCTTAAATGTTACCAGTTTTCACAAATATTTCAGGGCCTCTAACTTCTAAACCAGTTTGAACCACAAAATGAAACTCACAGGTCACATAACTACAGATGAAACTCACAGTAGGGGTATCCTTGGTGGGTAATTTTTTTTTTTTTTTTAATCTGGTCTCCCTTTTGAGATATGTAATGGTGAAATCTGCAATAGTTGAAAATTTTGCAGCTTTGGGGGGAAGGGGAGGAACCAAACCCAGACTTTCCTCCATAGTTGAAAACAACTCTACACCAAAGTTATTACACAAAAATTCCCAACTTGGGGGTTCCAACTCCCAGTCACTTTAACAGTCCAACAAAAATGGTGATTATGCTTGTGAGTATTGCAGATTTCAATGCCATTTTAAGCAAGGTTAAAAAAGTATTTTCTATCATTTCTATACATTTTCTGTAAGCTGAAAATGTCCTCTTTAAGGTAGTGAAAACCAAAACTTTCGATCTACAATAAGAGGAAAGCAATTGCCCTTTTTCAAAAGCATTGTGAGGCCATATTTTGGCCTGCCGCAGAAAAGAAAAATGAGCCTATATCCAAGATGGTGGCAGATAAAAATAAAATAAAAATTGTTTTGAGATACTCAGAAATAGGGTTAAACTATAGAAGGAAAGGTGTATAAAATAGGTCAAGCAACCACTTAATTAAAAATTTGGGTAATATCATGTCGGAATGCTTCGTATATGAAACACGCCATTTCAGATTTTTTTATTTTTTTTTCCCCTCGCCAAAATTGTGAATTCCCTAAAATATTTTTTTCCTGCTGAAAGTTTATGTTATAAAACACACATGAAAATATTTTTTTGCAAATTTGAAGTGGGGGCTCATTTTGAAAAAAATCGTTATGTTTAATAAAAATGTGGCATCATTTTTCCATGTATTTTGTCATTAAATGTTTAAAAAAAGTGTTTTTTTTTAATTCTAAAAATGTGCAGAAATAAAATGTACAGATCATGCAGATTATTTAAGTAAAAAATTATGTGGCTGCAACAGTTTAATTGAGAAGTTATGAATTTTTTTGTCCTACAGTGCAATTACTTTAAAGGCAGAGCTACCCAATTTTTAAAGTGGCTTTACTCAAGATCTACTGGACCTAAAATTTTAACAGGTTTCATATTTCACCAGTAGAATACTTTGTAACAATTTTTGCAAAAATCTGAGATGGGTGGGGGACATGCCCTGGGTGATGTGACATGGAACGACTCAGTGTCAAAAGAAAGAGTTGTTTCAATCATTTTTGGGAGCAATGATATGGAATAAAATATATTTTGAATTTGATAGCATCTGCATTTATAACCCCTAGCACCAAAGTTATGCAACAGAAAAAAAAAACAAAGATTATTGCTCTCACAGTTCAGGCTTCCCAATGCAAAGAGGATTTTTTTCAAATCAGACTAATACATGCAAAGATATGGTGTCCACAAATGAAAGGATGGACATAATGAAAACATTGGCATGTACTTTTTTTCAAAAGATGTGCTAAAAGTGCCACAGAAAGATGTGTGATAGCCTGTTTAAAATTACTGACACCAACTGCTACAACTTAACACAGACATAATATCTTCATGATATGGAAGAAAACAAAATTTCAAACCACAAATAATTTCCAAAATACTACACAAACTGGCATTAAACATTATTGCAAAACAATTTTGCTTAAGTACTACCATAAGTGGGAATGCTACTTAGTCTCACACACACAGTACCAAATAAAAGGATACATTCTGGCCAGTTTTCACTTTCCAAGAACATTGGAGCATATACCTCAGTGATCATTCGGAAGAAGCTATCAAAATAGCATGATTTGAGGCTCCCATAATACAAGTTCCTCGCCATATTCTGACTGGTAACCTTTTCTTTCACCTTCTTAATGAAGTAAAACAACTCATCAGTGGGAACATCTGGAATCTGAAATCCAACGTAAAGAGATTCTTCAATCATATAACAAATCAAAAGAGAAAGTTCATCATCAATCAGGAAACGGAAGATTGAATCTTCATGAACATCTTTCCACTTGCTGTCATCAAGACCTTTCAACAGAGTATGCTTCTTGATAAATTCACACTGTAAGAAGAGAAAAATGAATTCTGAAACTAAGTTACTTTTAAATACAGATTAAATGCATTTCAAAACACACAAAAAAAACCCGATTAAAACAAATAAAAATCCCTATTTACAAAATATCATAGGTACCAGCATACTTGTTTAAGTTTTCAAAAACAAGAAACAAAAAAGATCAAATCAACAATGTTTATTCACAATTATTAAGGTCTAGTTTTTGACAGTTAGTTTTCTTAAGCATTTGGCTTAAAAGAACCTAGGACAAATGACTAAATGGTCAGCCAAAACTAAAGCAGATTTTAAAGCAAAAAAAAAAAAAGCTCCCTGAGAAATTTGTTCAATCCTAATGAAACTCTGCATGCCAGTACCTCAGAGCTCACAAATGATTTAAAGTAATGATTAAAAAGTAATAATGATTACACAAATGATTAAAAAGTAATGATTAAAAAGTAATAATGATTACACAAATGATTAAAAAGTAATGACCAATGACTAAATAGTGGCTCACCACACCATGTGGGAAACATGCATCGAGGAGGGCATCCAAGAGCAAAGCTCACACATAGGGACAACTGTGACAGCAGATTGTGGTTGCATTAACCTCCGTGGACCGTGAAGATGGCTCAACATCGGATCCGTACACAATGAAAGCAGTTAAGTGAGTTTGAGAGGGGGTGTACAATTGGGCTGAGAGAGGCCGGTTGGTAAAGTCACCGTATTGCCAGGCATTTGGATCAGAGCAAGCGCTGCAATTGGACCCAGTTGGCACCAATGGGTCGAGGAGGGTACAAAACAGCAGCACACAGGCAGTGGACAGCCGAGGGCAACAACACAATGCGAGGATTGAGCAATTGTGTGAGCCACATGAACAGAAATGATTCGGCGCTCTCAACCATCCATGGCCATGTTGAGTCATCTACAGACACGGAAGTGGCCATCCGGACCGTTGTCAAATGACTTGCAGCCTGGGGACTACATTCAAGGAGGCCACTCCACCACCTACTACTGACCAGCAAGCACTGCGAGCACCAGTTGCAGTGGTGTAAGGCCCAATCAACATGGGATTGTGTCCATTGGAGTCGTGTTGTCTTCAGCATGGATCCTACCTTTACTGTGGAACAGGACACTGCTCGCACGCCGGAAGTGACTGACTGTGGTGCCATTTTCTACAATAGCCAAACACCCTTGGTAGTCCTCCGTACCACCCCCACAGCTCAATGGTACGTCAACGACATTCTATGACCTATTGTGTTGACATTCTTGTCACAGCATCACCAAGCAATTTTTCAACAGGAAAATGTCTGGCCACACACAGCACAGCTCTCCCAGACCTGCCTCCACAATGAAAACACCCTTCCATGGCCAGCCCGATTGCCCGACCTATCACCAATCAAACATGTTTGGGACAGGATGGGACGTCCCTACACCCATTCTGGAATGTCGGCGAACTGGCCTGCAATTTGGACACCATCTGGCATGCTATACCTCAAAACAGTATCAGTGTGCTTCTATGCCATGCTAGGTAAGCACTTGTATCCGAGCCAGAGGTGGTGCTACAGCGCATACTGACTTGTTTCACTCGTGTAGCTGTTTTACCCAAACAAATGACTCAACTGCAACCATTTCCTTTCCTACACATGTACACTGCACACACCAATTTTCAATGATTCCTTCTGGGTGCCTCTTTTTTTTTTTTTTTTTTTTTGGCAAGGAATATATTATTGTGAATAAACATCATTGATCTGATCTATCACAATATCACAAGGATTATGGTCAAAGAACTTTTATGAGGAGACAAGATAACTGACTTTATTATTCATAGACCAAGATATTTTGCTTAAACTCAAAAAATAATTATTACTTAAAATCTCACTTGGCATAGCAAATGATAAAATTTTTGGAGTAAATTATAGTAACACATTAAGCAAATAGAAAATTGTAATTAAATCTGAGTAATCTTGTAACTTTACAGCAAATAGCTAGCTTTCTTGACATATACCAGGCAAAGAGAAACATTCCAATCACTCTGGAAAAATTTCTAATGAAAATCAGGTATAAATAAAATCACACAAAATTGTTTCTCACTTCCATACAACGTTAGACAAATGAACAAATTAGTTAGTGTAACTCCTGAATCATTATGTGATATATATAGTTCCAATAAAGTTCGAAGAATGTGCTTTAATTTTTGAGCTAAGAACTCCATTATGTAACAGCCACACAAAAAATTCCTTATGTTGGGAACATTTCCATTACAAGGATATGCTGGCAAAACAGTTGTACCTAAAAATTCTGCTACTGTGGAACACCACTGATACTGCAAAAGGGAGCTTCAATCGCTATTCCAACTTTATATTTCTCAAATCATTTTCTATAATTTAATTAGTAAACATAGAAATAAAACTAAGGGCATCTAACTAAAAATCTTATAATTTTCCAGCTAGGAACAATCTTTCTTGGATGAAGACAGCAATTATCAATTCTAAATTCCAAGCAGAATTTTTCTAATGGGAATGACAGATGTTCATTTGTTTCCCTCATGAATGAGAAAGAAAAGATTTTGCTTTCAGAAAAATTGCGTAGACAAAAATTAAGAAGGAAGTACTGGACAACTTTCTAAAGAAAAATGACTAGGCAAATTAACCTTTTTTTTTTTTTTTTTTTTTTTTTTTTTTTTTTTTTTTACAATGCTGGAGATGAATTACAGAAATACTTACAGATGAATAACAGAAATGTACAAATTGAAAAGCCTTTCATTTCCAATTTTCTTCAGTCCTTTCCTTGAGTGTGTTTTGCCATCAAAGCCATGTCATTATAGCTAAGCCCATTAACATGCTGCTTCTTTTCTTTTGTCATACATATTACCAACAGTAGAAAGATATACAATCGTGGCCAAAAGTCCTGCACCAGTAGACTGAAAGTCAATTTTTTATATTTGAAGTGAACTTATGCAGCATAATGGTAAAGTCAGGAATACATATTATACATCATTTTAAAGGAAATTTTATGCTAAATTCAAATATTTTTACAGAATGTTATTACCAGTAATAGAAGAGAAGTTACAAGCAAAAATGTGCAAGTGAGGAAACACAAATACAGTTCTGAAAAAGCGTTCGTGCCCCTCTAATCTACTATAGCTTTCTCCGACATCTACTAGTGAGATATAAAAGGATGTAGAATCATCTGCCGACTTAGAATGAAGCTGTTTGTAGTCATCTGATGGAAGTTTATGCAGAATCCCTGGTGATATTTGAATTTCGGAATGTCAAAGACCCGAAAATCGGTCCTGCCTCTTCAAATCAGGGCAAAAATTATTACTTTGCAAGAACTTGGATTCAGTAGTCGTAAAATTGCTGTTAAATGTGGCTGTGATCATTCCACTGCCTTACGCACCATTTAAAAGAGTTGTAGAAACTGGATGTGTGGGAAACAGAAAAAGAACAGGTCAACCAAGGCTGTGTACTGAACGTCATGATCACACGTTGATCCATCATTCCTTAAAATTAAGGTTTAAAACAGCCACTGATTTAAGAAATGAGTGGGAGAATGAAGTAGGCCTTATTGCATCTGCACGTACAGTTTGTCGTAGGCTACAAGAAAATGGACTCACTGCACGAAAACCTTTCCTTACAAAAATACTTTCTTTACAAAACTGGCTCAAAAGAATTGCTTGAGCCAAGGCACAGAAGAATTGGACTGTTGATGAATGGAAAAGAGTTATTTTCAGTGATGAAACAACTGTTACTATTTCCGCTAATAATGGAAATAATTATGTAAGCCGTCGGGCTGGTGAAAAATATAAGGCATGCTGCACCTAGACAACAATCAAGCACCCACATTCGGTGATGTTATGGTTCTGTATTTCAGCCAGTGGTGTTGGCCATTTGCACATTGTTGATGGCACATTGAATGGATCGAAATATGTGGATATTTTAGAGTCCAAACTGCTACCATCTGCACAAGACATGGGTTTGCGGAATTTTATCTTTCAAGACAATAATGCGCCATGTCATTGGTCAAAGTTGGTTGACAAGTGGTTTACGAAAAGTTATAAGAAAACTTAAGTGGTCAGCACAGTCATCGGATCTTAATCCCATAGAGAATATGTGGGTGAGATTGAAGCGAGAGATCCATCAACAAGGATCCACATCTAAAACAGCATTAATTGAGTCTGTAAGGGCCATGTTATCACCAATGGACAACTAGAGAAGCTCATTAGTTCCATGCCAAGAAGGTGCACTTTGTTACTAAGAAACCTTGGTTTAAAATATTAAAGCATATTTTGCTTGTTGGTAAGTTATTTCAAGTGTCCTGCAAGTTTCAATAATGTACTACACAGGAATTTTACGTTAAATGCATTGTACACTAATTTCACAAACTCCACTATTCTTTGCTTTTTATGACTAGAAGCTGTACTTTTGCTTGTAACTTCGCCCCTATTACTGATAATAACATTCTGTAAAAATATTTGAATTCAGCATAAAATTCCCTTTAAATGATGAATAATATGTATTCCTGACTTTACCATTATGCTGTATAAGTTGACTTCAAACATCAAAAATTGACTTTCAGTCTACTGGTGTAGGACTTTTGGCAATGACTGTATTACCTACAGTAGTAAGCGAAAGGATATGACACTATGCTGAGAGCTGAGTGGCACTGGGGCTAAATGTGCTGTGAATGGTCTGTTTAGGGAACCTAGTGAAATCCCATTTTAATTAGTCTTTCATCCACTTACAGGATGAATGGATGTGACATTTACTTTTCCTCCAGTTGTTCAGTGTTCATGTATAAAATTAATTCTAAAATAAAAACCTACCTACATAACTAAGCCTTTATTAAATCACCAGGTTGTTATGAAGATATGAGGCTTGAATACATAAAAGTATAGCAAAATAAATCAGGATGCAACAGTAACCAAAGAATCAGGGGGAAAATCAATCTCAAAAGTGCAAGGCATTAGCAAGACCAAGAAATAATTGCTAGGGCTTAATCTTGATGGCAAGTTTAATAAGATTTATTCTGGTGTAAGGAAGGATGAAGTACAGCTAGTGCTGCATTAGCTTCTAATAATACATATGTTGAACTGAGGGAACATGTATAGTGGACCATTGTACGGACTGTTTTTAAAGTGGACAGCATGGACTTAAGTAGTGGAAGTCTCTTAAACAGTAGAATATTCCAGTTCAGAAATGGAATCTTTTTACAAAGACTGAGGATAGTAGCTGTAAGAAAGATTACAATTTGACCACACAAAGGTAGAAGTTTGTTATTCTAGGGGATTTCAATAGCTCAGTTCAACTAATTAATACAGACATTTGTTTGAAAGCTCAATTCAAAATAACAATATGGAAACTGAACATATATGAGTGATTCGGAGAAAACAGCATAGCAAATGCAAACCACTAATGATTAAGTGACTTGTGCTATAGAAATGAACTTAAAATTACTATCTTTTGGCTAAAAACATCCACAGGTCTACTTGGTGGGAAGGGGCTAAAAATAGGAAAAGTATAAATTAATATGTATAGTAAAAAGGTATCTAAGAAATCTCAATAAGTATTAGGCCAGGACATTAAAGGGAAAAAAAGTCAAATGTTGAGAATAATCAGGGGAAAGCTGAATTTTGGCCATTTGGTAGACCACTACAAGAAGTGTATTTTCCCCAAACTCCCAGCCCTTGTGCTCTGTGCCCCCACCTCCCAAACTTCACATTCAGACTTTTAGAAAACAACTTATATATCTATAACCAGTGGTTGTAACAATGTGATTTTTTTAATCCTCAAATTAAGCACTACAAAATTGCTTCTCTTCAATTTTGCACCAATAATATTTAATCAAAATGTAAAAAAAAAAAAACGTATTTTGATTTTCAAAGTTTTAACATAGTAGCTTGTTTAAAAATGACAATATCGGAATATGTTTACTATCTTGTGAAAGATGGGTTTGCCTCCTCAGGGTGCTCCGTGGGAACAATGGCAAACAGAACAGCAACAAAGGCCTCTGTGAATCTTGGAGATGTGCCAGCTAGTTCTGAGTGACAGTGGCAAAAAGACCCCAACTCACTGGGTTTTGTTCCAGAATCCTTAGATTGAATGACCAACTGGAACCGTCAGCTGTGGGCTAATCCACCATACTGATGTACTTACCTGATTAAAATGACACACAGAAATCAATATTGGGACTCTAGTGTGGGATATGGAGGACCTACAATACTTGAGAAGGATGGTCCAAAACGAAATTGACCTGGAACTGGAAAAAGGCGAAAGAGAAAGAGATCTCAGCTGAGTGAGTGTAAGATTGGTGTATGGAACACTAGAGGTATAAATGGCAAGATAAACGAAGTGATTGAAGAGATGAATAAGTATAGATTGGATGTGTCGTGTGTAAGTGAAACCAAAACGAAGGAAATTGGGATAGAAGAAGTGAATGGAACAGTGAGTGTGTGGTCTGGAGTATTGGATAATGTGAGAGGACAGGCTGGTGTAGAAGTGATTTGAAGTGAAAAGATGAAGAACAACTTCATTCACTATAGCTGCATAAGTGAGAGAATTCTTTGGATTTGTTTGAAAGTGAAACTTCAGAGAATAGTAATTGTTATAGTGTATGCTCCTTGGGACTTGGAACCTTCCGATAGGAAAGAAGATTTCTGGAATGAGCTAAAAGCTGTTTTGAGCCAGTTTGGTGCTAACAGCAGGGGATTTCAATGCCAGAGTAGGTGTGCAGAATGCAATTTCTGAAAATGCTCTGGGTAAGTTTAATTATCCTTGTGTGAATGATAATGGTGAAAGATTAATTGAGCTCTGAATTGAGAATGGTTGTGTGTATCTAATTCGTTTTTCAACCACAAATAAATCCACACATATACTTGAGAAAATTGTACTCTTGGTCAAAAGAGTGTGACAGATCTTATTGTCTGTGATCAGCATCTGAAACACTTAGTTGTTGACATTCATGTGATAAGAAGTGCGGATGTTGGTTCTGATCATTACTTGGTAGTGTCACGAGTGAAACTGAATGTTGGTTGGAGGAAAAGGAATAGGAAAAGGCCCAGGATTTAAAAGAATAAAGGTTGAAAGGCTTCCTGAAGGTCATCAGCGTTATTCTGACTTACTCAAAGAACGACTGAAGAAGCTGAAGTCTTGCAAGAGGGATGTAGAAAAGAAGTGGGAATGTTTTAAGAACTGTGCTGTTACTGCAGCTGAAGAGGTCTGTGGCACCACAATAGTGGGTAACAATAGAGGTTATGCTTGGTGGAATAGTGAGATTGGAGAGGTAGTAAAAAGAAAGAAAGAAGCCTATTTGGGGATGTTGCAAGGTAGAGTTTCTGTGGATGAATATTGCTGTAAGAAGCGTGAAGCCACTAGGCTGGTTTGCGAGAATAAGGCAAAAGATAGGAAGGAAAAGATGGAAAGGCATGAATTGGCTTTTTGGAAAGATAGGAAGTTTTTCTGGAAGTATATGAGACTTGAGAAAAATAGGGGAAACAAAGTTGTAAGCTGTGTAAAGAACATGATCGAGGAAATGACATGAGAGCCCAATGAGTTAAGTGAAAGATGGGGAGAATACTTCTGTAAGTTATTAGATCAGGAAAGCAAAGGTGATTAAGGGGCAGAAGCAGATGATGTCACATCAAAGGAGGGAAGCACAGGACAGACCTCAAGAGGAGAGGTCTGTAAAGCTCTAAAATCTCTTCAGAATGGTAAGGCTCCAGGAGTTGAGGGCATAACTGCCGAGATGTTGAAATATGGTGATGACTCTATAATTGACTGGTTAACTGAAATTTGCCAGTTGTGCTGGGAGTTAGGAATGGTCACTCGGGATTGGAAGGATGCTATCATTGTTCCCTTGTATAAGGAAAAGGGTGATCAGACTGACTGCAAGAACTATTATGGTATTAGCCTACCGAGTGTGCCAGGGAAAGTGTTTGGTAAAATCGTTACTGAAAAAGTACAGGGTCTTATATCAGAGAAAGTGTGAGATGTTCAGAGTGGTTTTATGCCTGGTAAAGGCTGCACTAACCAAATTTTTATATTACGCATGATGATTGAAAAGTATCTGGTTGTTGGTAAGAAAGTTTTTGCTGCCTTCATAGATTCTGAGAAAGCTTATGACAGAGTACATAGGACACTTTTGCGGAAGGTATTGAATGAATATGGTGTTACTGGGAATCAATCTACTTAACAGTGTAAAAGCCATGTATGCTGACAGTATAGCTTGTGTACGAGTGAATGGGGTTTTATCAAAATGGTTTTGTATTGGTGCAGAAGTCGGACAAGGTTGTGTAATGTCACCATGACTGTTTAATATATTTATGGATGCATGCATGTGTGATGCTAAAATAGATAATACTGGTTTATGTTTTGGTGATATCCGTGTGTGTAGATAGCTATATGCTGATGACACTGTCCTGTTGGCAAAGAGCAAAAGCGAGTTGCAGAGTATGTTGTCCCGGATGTACGAAGTTTGCATGAAATTCAAACTGAGTATATATATATAAGGGAAAAACCAAAGTTATGGTTTTTGAGAGAGGAACTGGTAGTACTGAATGTAATATAAGTCTAAATGGCACAGTGACTGACCAGGTGAATGAGTGTGTGTATTTAGGAAGCATGTTTGACAGAGAGAACAAATTGGATGGTGATAATAGTAGGTGAGTGAATTCTTCATTGAAAGTCATGGCTGCTTTGGGAGGTGTTTTCACAGGAATGATGGGTTCTCAAGAGAGTATCACATGGCTGTGTATGAAAGTGTAATTGTTCCTAGTCTGATGTATGGCAATGAAACCTGGGTACTACAGAAGAAACATAGGAGTCGTTTGTGTGCTGGAGAAATGCATTACTTACGGGGGTTTGTGGCAAGACACGTTCTGATTGTGTGAGGAATGAAGATGTATTGCAGTTGTGTACTGTGAAGCAAAATGTTATTAGCAAGGTAGAGACTAATTATCTTTGGTCGTTTGGCCATGTTGAAAGAATGAGTGATGAGATGCTTACTAAGAAAATCTTTTTACCCCAAGTGGCAGGAAGGAAAGGCAGAGGAAGGCCAAGAAAGTCATTGGAGGATCAGATTCAGGAGTATCTGCATGAGAAAAAAGATTATGAGTATGAAGTATAGAAGATCTTGTGCACAGCGTGTGATGGATGTTAGTGAAGCCCGAGTTGTATGTCAAGATCGCTGTAAATGGAGAAGTTTGATACGGCAACAGTAAGTAAAAATTATCTGGTAGTTTCTATTTCTTTGTGGAGCTAACCTTTGGATCTCAGAGAAAAGCTTAGTGATATGTATGCATGTATGTGAAAGCTGTAGCCTGATTCAAAAGCTTTAAAATTATATATGTATATATCAATGTGTTTGCACTCATGACTTTGTCGCACGAGGGGGGAAGGGTGCTACCAGTGCGGTGAGCAACGCTGAAACCACTCATTCACTGCATTGCAAACCAGTTCTGAGCTGGCAATGTATATGGCAACATTTGTGTGTTAATGTGTCATTTGTTGCTGTGTAGAGGCAGGTGCCCTTTGTGTCATACCATTAGTGCATTTCAACCAATGTTTTGATATGAGAAGACACATAATGAGAGAACACAGATACTGTCAATATACATTTTAAGTTATGTGGCTATTTTCAGCTTACTAAATTTAGATGGCAGATTAATTGCATTTTGAACATGAACAATATTTATTATTCTTTACAACTTCATATTTGAATATTTAACGGAATTATCAAGGATAAATTTATTAGGTACATTACCTCTCAAATTTTCGATCTAAACACTGGATCTCCGTCAGGAGTTCTTGCTTCCTTCTACTTCCACAGGTCTGGCTGACCAAGCCTGATGGATTTTCCATCCAGCATGGCCATTGATGTTGCCACCTTGTGTCTTGTAAATTTCCAAGGATTCCTCTAATGGAATTTACAAGACACAAGGTGGCAACATCAATGGCCATGCTGGATGGAAAATCCATCAGGCTTGGTCAGCCAGACCTGTGGAAGTAGAAGGAAGCAAGAACTCCTGACGAAGATCTAGTGTTTAGATCGAAAATTTGAGAGGTAATGTACCTAATAAATTTATCCTCGATAATTCCCGTTAAATATTTATAATACTGAAAGTAATAAGAGGAAGTAATGAAGTCATTAATTACTAGTATTCATATTTGGTTATATGTACAAAAAAAAAAAAAGAAGACAAAGAAAGCGGATAAATTTTATTTTTTGTGGGCTCTTTGTGGAAAGGACCTTGAAGGAGAAACTGAATGTAAAAAAGAATTTATGGACAATTATTGAGGCTAGTTTAAAATGAAGCTATGGAGTGCATGAAAAGTACTATTCAGGTTCATAGTGTGTACAGGTAGAACTATACAAGACCTGCTAGTATCAAGGCATGCTCTTGTGTCGGTACAGACTGATAATATATCTTGTGCTTCAACATTTTCACCTTGTTTAAGGAGCTCAGAAGAAAAGTTTGATTTCAAAACAAACAGCTTGATTTGTGGAGAAGAAGCAAGTGTTGATTCTAAAACTGCGTCAGAACATAGGTAAAGTTTTCATATGGTAGCAACTTTAGAAATGAAGGAAAACTTTTTTAAGAAAATGTGATATATGAAATGATGAGTGGAAGGAAAGGGTAAGAGCCAAACTTCTTAGTGTGAGTGACCTTGTGGCACCAGAAGAACGCTACCATGGAAGTTGTTACAAAAAATTTAAGAACTACAACAGGTGAGGGAAATGCTTCCATATCTCCATGATGCAGGATACTTGCGTAATGCAAAGTCAGCCCATCTATATGTTTAAATGATGAAGATATGTTCAAAACTGTCGGAGAAAAAGCTTGATTTGTTAATTTACAAAAGATTCTTCACTGTGAGAAATGTTAAGTTTTGGTCAGGTACATGGGCGGACATGTGTATAGAGCAGTGTTTTATAAGTCCTATGAAAGCGATTGGAAGTCTTACATATGGAAGAGGTATAACAGCCAGCACACTATCAAAATGGACCTTAGGACACCTTTCATCTTGAAAACTCATGAAACTATTGAGGAATTCTTGGGGACTTCAATAACAATTACTGAACTACATGAGTCCAGAAAACTGAGAGATCAGTCCAACACTGAAAAGTTAACTTTGTGGCTTAAGCAGCTCAACCTATTCACAAAATTGTCTGGAGAACTCATGTGGTCATCATCCGGTTTGGTGTCTGATCACTCTGTGAACTGTGACCAAGCTTATCATGTAGGAGTTGCAGCAATGAAAAATTAAATGGAAAAAGTTTTGGAGAACTTAAACCACACAGCAAAGCAAAAATCTGTGAAACTTCAGTCAAAAGAGGTTTGTGTAAATCCCCAACATCTGATTAACCAAATCTTTTGTTTTGTTTTGTTTTGCTTTGTTTTGTGTAGTGTCGTGTCGTTTTTTGTTGTGTTGTGTTGTGTGTGCATGCATGTGTTTCTTGCGCATGTGTGCGTGCATGTGTTAGCCCATGTATACTAAAAACATAGCTTGAGTATGAGATAGCCTTTCACCCACCATCCATTTTGAAGTTTCTCTTTGAAAAGGTACAAAGTCTCCTCTGATGAAAGTTTTCGAAGGGGGTATTGTGGAAACATTTGACCTAAGCAATGCAGCAATAGTGATAGATGAAGGATTTCTTTTTCACTCTGTCTCCAGGCCAAAGGATACCTCATATGGTTAGTTAGTTAGTTAATTGATTTTAGTGGCGCAAGGGCCAGGTTTGGCCAAAGAGCGCCAGACACAGAACTATCAGTTAAATAATTTTAAAAGTGGGGTGAAATGATTAAGAGCAGGCAGACTTGGTAAAGGTTAGAAAAGAGAATGATGAAAGCTGTGAAGACTAGTTAGTTAATTAGGTGATACCTCATATGGAGAAATAGTGCAAAATTACTATTAATTGTGCTTACAAGATATGGAAAAATACAACTATTGTTTTTTTTTTTTTTTTTTTTTTTTGATTGGAGGTTTAACGACCACCGTGAGCAACTCAATGGGCTATAAGCAGTCGCCCGTCCCTAATTTAGGGTCACTGGTTCCAGGGAAGGGAGAGAGCCAGTGCCGTAAGACAAACACAACATCCATGCCTGACCGGGATTCGAACCCGGACCCCTTATGGACGAATGATCAGAGGCCAGCGCCTTAGACCACTGCGCCACCGGGGCGGCCAACTATTGTTTTCGACGGATACCCTGACATTTCTACAACAAAACAAGAAGAACAAAATAGAAGAGCAGTCAAAACACCTCATGTGACATCACTTTTGAAAAAATACAGAATGTATGACAGCAGAAGAGCATATTTTATCTTATAAAAGAAACAAGAAAAGATTTCAGTAGCATCAGAACTAGAAGAAAATGGTTTAACAGTGTTTCACGCTGATGTACACATAGTAAGGATAAGGACAGAAAAACTAAACAGTTACTCTAAAGTTGTTGTCAAGGTCTCAGACACAGATCTATTAGTGTTATTACGTTGTAGTTGCTCTCACTCCTGAAAATAAATCTATTTATTTCTGAACATAAGGTAGTAAAAACCCTTCAAAAGTTTTTTACAGAACTGAAAGTTTAATCAAACAGTACAATGGGATTTGAAAGCTTCTACTGTTTGCTCATCCAATAACTGGTTGTGACACGACACCATGCTTTTGTGGATTAGGAAAAATCAAAGCCATTGAAACGATAAAATCATCATCTAAAGCTGAGAGTCAAGCTAGGATTTTTACTCAAGAAGGAATTCCTTGAGAATTGTTGGTCAATGAAGGAAAATTTATCCTTGCATTGTATGGAATGGGCAAATACTCGAATTTGAACGAAGTTCGTTACCTCCCATTCATGACCTTAACAAGAAAGTCTTTGAATAAAGCTTGAAAATTGGCTTCCTAATTTCTTAATTCAATTACTTAATCAAACTTCTTAAGAAAATGTGATATATGAAATGATGAGTGGAAGGAAAGGGTAAGAGCCAAACTTCTTAGTGTGAGTGACCTTGTGGCACCAGAAGAACGCTACCATGGAAGTTGTTACAAAAAAAATTTAAGAACTACAACAGGTGAGGGAAATGCTTCCATATCTCCATGATGCAGGATACTTGCATAATGCAAAGTCAGCCCATCTATATGTTCAAATGATGAAGATATGTTCAAAATTGTCAGAGAAAAAGCTTGATTTGTTAATTTACAAAAGATTCTTCACTGTGAGAAATGTCAAGTTTTGGTCTGGTACAAGGGCGGACATGTGTATAGAGCAGTGTTTTATAAGTCCTATGAAAGCGATTGGAAGTCTTACATATGGAAGAGGTATAACAGCCAGCACACTATCAAAATGGACCTTAGGACACCTTTCATCTTGAAAACTCATGAAACTATTGAGGAATTCTTGGGGACTTCAATAACAATTACTGAACTACATGAGTCCAGAAAACTGAGAGATCAGTCCAACACTGAAAAGTTAACTTTGTGGCTTAAGCAGCTCAACCTATTCACAAAATTGTCTGGAGAACTCATGTGGTCATCATCCGGTTTGGTGTCTGATCACTCTGTGAACTGTGACCAAGCTTATCATGTAGGAGTTGCAGCAATGAAAAATTAAATGGAAAAAGTTTTGGAGAACTTAAACCACACAGCAAAGCAAAAATCTGTGAAACTTCAGTCAAAAGAGGTTTGTGTAAATCCCCAACATCTGATTAACCAAATCTTTTGTTTTGTTTTGTTTTGCTTTGTTTTGTGTAGTGTCGTGTCGTTTTTTGTTGTGTTGTGTTGTGTGTGCATGCATGTGTTTCTTGTGCATGTGTGCGTGCATGTGTTAGCCCATGTATACTAAAAACATAGCTTGAGTATGAGATAGCCTTTCACCCACCATCCATTTTGAAGTTTCTCTTTGAAAAGGTACAAAGTCTCCTCTGATGAAAGTTTTCGAAGGAGGTATTGTGGAAACATTTGACCTAAGCAATGCAGCAATAGTGATAGATGAAGGATTTCTTTTTCACTCTGTCTGCAGGCCAAAGGATACCTCATATGGAGAAATAGTGCAAAATTACTATTAATTGTGCTTACAAGATATGGAAAAATGCAACTATTGTTTTCAATGGATACCCTGACGTTTCTACAACAAAACAAGAAGAACAAAATAGAAGAGCAGTCAAAACACCTCATGTGACATCACTTTTGAAAAAATACAGAATGTATGACAGCAAAAGTGCAAATTTTATCTAATAAAAGAAACAAGAAAAGATTTCAGTAGCATCAGAACTAGAAAAAAATGGTTTAACAGTGTTTCACGCTGATGTAGACATAGTAAGGATAAGGACAGAAAAACTAAACAGTTACTCTAAAGTTGTTGTCAAGGTCTCAGACACAGATCTATTAATGCTATTACATCGTAGTTGCTCTCACTCCTGAAAATAAATCTATTTATTTCTGAACATAAGGTAGTAAAAACCCTTCAAAAGTTTTTTTACAGAATTGAAAGTTTAATCAAACAGTATAATGGGTTTTGAAAGCTTCTACTGTTTGCTCATCCAATAACTGGTTGTGACACGACACCATACTTTTGTGGATTAGGAAAAATCAAAGCCATTGAAACGATAAAATCATCATCTAAAGCTGAGGGTCAAGCTAGGATTTTTACTCCAGAAGGAATTCCTTGAGAATTGTTGGTCAATGAAGGAAAATTTATCCTTGCATTGTATGGAATGGGCAAATACTCGAATTTGAACGAAGTTCGTTACCTCCCATTCATGACCTTAACAAGAAAGTATTTGAATAAAGCTTGAAAATTGGCTTCCTAGTTTCTTAATTCAATTACTTAATCAAACTTCTAATATGGGAATTTCTTACTAAGAAATATTTATTTTGATCGCAAATTTTCAGAGGAAACTCTTCTCCTTCTTCAGGCAGTCTTCTGTTGTCACTTTTTTCCATCACTATCATGGTTACGATTATTTTTCACCGAATCCTGCCAGATGTCAGGCAGGGACAAACCTTGGCAGTCACTGATGATGGAATTCTGATTTTTCTCTGTTTCTATTCCTTCTTTTAGTTTTCATTTTTGAAAGTTGCTTTGGAAACTGATGACTTACAGGGAATTCCAGTCCACGTTGTGACCAGTTTCTCTAACATGCCTATCTAAACCTTTCTTGTTGGAGCAATTTTTTATAGCTGCTTTGTGTTCTGCTATTCGAGTGTCTAGTCTGTGACCTGTCTCACCCATGCAGTGAAACTTTGTCCAACATCAAAAGCATCTCATAAACATCTTCTGAGGATTTAATAACAATAATAATAAATAAATAAATTTTATTCTATCTGTTACATGTAGGATTTGTGAATATACATCAATATTTTCTATTATAAAGAACAGCAAGGGAGAATCTGGGAGAAGGTCTCACAGAGTCCTGACAAAAGCCCTTATTTCCCAAATACAGTAAAACCTCGAAAATCTGGCATCGACAGAACCGGACGAATGTCGGATTTTTGAAGCTATCCAAAAATTGCCTACCGGGCGTTACGTAAAGCAAGTACTTACATGTAACAGGGCACTTTAACGAAAATTTGCGCATCTACACCTTATTAATATGCAGGAGTTATGCTGCTTTTTGCATTCTTCGCAATTTGAGAAAAAATCATTTTGGCGATGGAAAAAAAAAATTGAGGAAAATATTTGCGATTACCCATTTGTACTATTTATTATAAAACTCTGGCAGAGAAAAAACCATGAATTTGGTGAAAGGATAGGCAAAAACTTGAAAAAAGCTAGAACAACCGAACGATGTTTCAATATATCACCTAAACCCGATGTGAATTTCGATGTTACGGTTTTTCGACTGATGAAACTATGATTCATTGCAAAGGCAATAACTGCGATGCATCTTGAAGGCCGATGTAGATGTCATTACACGATTAAATCCACATACTTCCGCCACCAAGCACAGATCATCATCACACGTTCAACACTCATTTCAAAGGTGCACAGGGATTCGTCGCATCATTGGTCCGCGTCACTTCGGCACAGCCCAATGAGATGACAAACTTGAGAAACCTCCCGATGTTACACGTAGGTGGCTATCGGCAGTTTGCACGCTGAGATCGAATGATCTCACAATGTGTTGTTGAGACGGTAGATCGGGAGATTTCCATGGCTATTGGTGAAACATCCTCACGGTGTTCTCACGAAAACGAAATCAGAAAAGTGCCGGATTTCTGAAGTTGCTGGTTTTCTGGATGCCGTATTTTCGAGGTTTTACTGCATATAGACAAGCAAGCACAGGTTCATCAAACACAGCAGTAATTTTAAGTGTTAGTTATATTATAAATAATTTGTTTATTATTTTTTTAATTTAACTTAACAAGTATTTTTTTAGCTTATTTTTTAATAAATTTAGGTTATTTATTCTAGTCAACTTGACAGGCAGTGCATTTCAAAATACAGGACCAACATAATTTAAATTCCATTTCATCATGAGAGTTTTTAGACATATGGGTCTTAATAATGATCTATATCTCGTTTCACAGTAATAAGTACGAAAATTCAATTCAATGATATCTGTGTATAAATTTTGTTTACTTGCAAGTCCAAGGGTGGCTAGGAGAAAAACTTCTGACAACTGATTAAGGATGAAAGTTAGAACACCTGGAAGAAAACGGAAAGAAAGTACTGGTCTCTTCCTAGCTCAATACCTTTTACCCCGGATAAACTTCTCTGCCTCGTGTGTTGTGGATGTAAATCAGCATGTGAAAATTATTGTGGATGCCAAAAATCTGGATTAAATTGGATGGCAATGTGTGAGCACTGCAATAGCCTATCATGCAATAACACACCTGCTTTTAGTGAAGAAAGTGACACTCCTTTTGACATGTAACTTTGCATATACATTGAAAATTGTAACTGTAAATACTGATTACACCTGGTCAAAGGGATTACAGTGTAGTGGTACTGCTATGTGCTATGCCAGTAGTAGTACCATCCATATGAACCCATATTTTTTGAAGAGCCATAGGTCCAAACATGTTGAGATATATATCATTTTAAAGCTTTTGAATCAGGCTACAGCTTTCACACTAAACATATTCCCATATTATCATTTTCAAACAAGCAACAACATTAAAACTTAAAAATCAAAATCAAAATACCATTGTTTTTTACATTTTTATTAAAATTGAGACAAAACCATTGAAATTAGTGCAAAATTGAAGAGAAGCAGTTTTGTAGTGCATAATTTGTGGATTAAAACTTAAAAAAAATTATATCAATATGACCATTGGTTACGGAGATATAAATTGTTTTCAAAAGTCTGTGAACTTGTGAACATGAACTTTAGTTTGGGAAGCCATGGGGGGGGGGGACAGGGCAGAGGGACTGGGAGTTTGGGAGAAAATACACCTCTTGTAGTGATGTACCAACTGGCCAAAATTCAGCTTTTTCCCAATGAAGTCATCCCTGATTCTTCTTATTCTTAGAACCAATTGTAAAGTAATCAAGGAAACAGGAAATACGCAAATAAGACATCAGGATTGATAAAACGAATATGGTACAGTGCAGATGTAACAGTTCAACTCAGAAAAATGCTTGTCATAAAACTATTTTAATGCATAATGATTGACAGTGTGCTTAAAAATTTAGCAACCACCATTGGATAGCACAGCAATTTTTTAGCACTCATCACTAAAGAAACACATTTAGACCATAATACACCGACTTATCATCATCATTGTCAACCATTATCAATCCACTGCTGGACGAAGGTCTCCCCAAGTTTCCTCCACAATGGTCTGTCTTGTGCCAGTCTCCTCCATGTCACTCCCACATACTTTCGAATTTCATCCACCCATCTCCCGTGTGAACTTCTTCTGGGCCTTTTCCTGTCCCTTGGAATCCAATCTAAAATTTCGGCTGTCCATCGATGGTCTGTCTTTCTGGCAGTATGTCCAGCCCATTGTTATTTCAGGGATTTAACTCTGATCATGATGTCTTCCACTCTTGTCATTTTTCGGATCCACGAGTTCCTCTTCTTATCTCTCCTGGTTACACCAAGCATGCACCTCTCCATGCTCTTTGAGTTGTCTGCAGCCTTTGTATGTCTCTTTTAGTTAAGGTCCACATCTCTGCACCATACGTAAGCACTGGAAGGATGCATTGATCAAACACTTTTCTTTTAAGACATAATAGCATATTGCTCTTGAAAATTATACTGTTTCTTCCAAAAGCTATCCAGGCAAGTTTTGTATGTGCCGATTAATTTCTTCATCAATGTGACCCTCACTTGATATCTGCTGTGCAAGATAAATGTACGTGTCTGTTATCTCCAGCTTTTCTCCATCAACCGATAAATCTTCATTTCTTGTAAAGGCATTGAACATCACTTTTGTCTTCTGAAAGTTCATTTTTAATCCCACTTCTTTACTCTTCTCAGCAAGTTCCTGGATCATACTCTGCAGCTCTGATGGGGTAGTTGCAAAAATGACTACATCATCAGCAAAACGAAGGTGAGATAGATAATCTCCATTAATCTTTATTCCTTTGTTTTTCCAGTTCACTGATTGAAAGACATTTTCCAATGTGGCATTAAAAAGCTTCGGAGATATGATGTCACCTTGTATTTTCAAACAGCCGAATCTTTGCACTTGCATTTTCATAGATGTTATTAATAATATTAATGTATGCATCTTCAATACCGCAGGATTTCAGAGCTGTGGTAACTGCTGATGGTTTCACCAAATCAAAGGCTTTTTCATAATCGATAAAAGCCATGCACAATGGAAGTTCATATTCCCTCGCTCTTTCAATTAGTTCTCTCAGTACGTGGATATGATCTATTGTGCTGTAGCCACTCCTGAATCCAGCTTGTTCTCTCGGTTGAGCCATGTCCTGAATCCAGCTTGTTCTCTCGGTTGAGCCAATTTTGCAAAAATAAATAGGTCTTGTAGTTTGAAGAGTGACCTTTTTGCCTCTCCAGATAAAAAGAGATTTCTATCAAAACAAAAAGAAAATAAAAACAAATAAAAAAGAAAACTAGTTATATTCACTCACTAGAATAGCTTTACTAAAAATAGTAAAACTAACGTTAAAATTAATAAGATTCTGAATAATCTATAGCAGCTCACTAAGGTGATTTAATACATGCAAAGATTATTAAATACACCACTTGTGTATTTTATAATATTTCTCATGTATTCTGGAGAGTTAATTCTGCTCTTTCTGATCATACAGGTCCACAGTCTTAAGTATATATATATTTTTTTCTCTGGATAAAATCTCCGCGAGTTGGTTTCTTTCAGTGTGAGGAGGCCATCAGCCCCACCCACACTGCCCCCCAGCGACTAGGGAGTGGCAGTCGTGTTTGGAAGTTTGGGGAAAAAGTCGGCCATGTTTCCTCTTGAGTGGAGAAAGTTTAGTTGCATAAGAGGTAAGCTCTCTTCATTGTCTTAGGGTTTTAGGTTTTATAAGTTCAATGTTTGTACTTCTTGTATTTTTTTCTCTGTTGTTTTTCGCTTTTTAGCATTTAGGCACTGGCTAGACTGTTAACATTTTTGCGGGTTTTAACTCTTTCTTTTCTTGGTAACTTTGCGCGTCTTTTAGGAAACTTAGGCCCAGAAGCTGGCTAAGCATGGTTCCTTTACTTTGCGCTGTATTTTCAAAGTAGTTAAGGTCTTAATAACTACTTAATTATGCACTTTAAGCACTGCTGAAATACTTTGTACATATTGCAACTAATTGTTTATGTCATATAACTTTCACAAAGCTTTTCTTTAGTTAATTATTGTCTTTAATTTATTCTCGTTTTTGTGTTGTCACACGTTGCGGAGTAGGGGGTTTTAGAATCAAGTTTTCTTTCAAAAATCTGAGTTTTAAAAAATTAATATTTCCTTTTTAATTGCAATGTAAAAATTTGGAATTCTTTTGTATTACTTTTCAGGTTTATATTCTCTCTCAGGCGAACTTGGCGTTTCGTTATAGCTGAAAATTATTTCTAATTATTATGTCACTCTCACAACTTGAGTTCTCTTTAATCTTCTTCTCTCTGTTTAATAGTAACAGATGAAGAGCATGGGTCGGGCCATGGAAGTTATGGATGTAAGCTAAATTGTTAACTAGCGCTAGGTCATACAACTCTGCGGAGGTCATGACATATATATAAATTTTAAAACAATTTTTGGTGGGCTTATTACTTGCATCCATGGCTTTGCAGAAACCCATTTCCAACTAGGTCTTTGTGGAAGTGAGAAAATGCAGAGTTTTTGCTGGTCCTTGATAAAGCCAAGGCTCAGTATTCTCGACACTTTCTACATTCAGTTGTTTTATTTTATTTTTTATCTTTTCTCCTTTTACTCACACCGGTAGACATATAACCCTTTCTATGTTGTACTTAGTATGAGTCAAAAATATATAATTTTTTTTGCTTAGGTCTCTTCTTAATAGAATATATATATATATGAGGAGAGGCTATGGTACATATATCATCATCATCATCATTGTCAACCATTATCAATCCACTGCTGGACGAAGGTCTCCCCAAGTTTCCTCCACAACGGTCTGTCTTGTACCAGTCTCCTCCATGTCACTCCCGCATACTTTCGAATTTCATCCACCCATCTTCCATGTGGTCTTCTTCTGGGTCTTTTCCTGTCCCTTGGAATCCAATCTAAAATTTCGGCTGTCCATCGATGGTCTGTTCTTCTGGCAGTATGTCCAGCCCATTGCCATTTCAGGGATTTAACTCTGATCATGATGTCTCCCACTCTTGTCATTTTTCGGATCCACGTGTTCCTCTTCTTATCTCTCCTGGTTACACCAAGCATGCACCTCTCCATGCTTCTTTGAGTTGTCTGCAGCCTTTGTATGTCTCTTTTAGCTAAGGTCCATGTCTCTGCACCATACGTAAGCACTGGAAGGATGCATTGATCAAACACTTTCCTTTTAAGACATAATGGCATATTGCTCTTGAAAATTATGCTGTTTCTTCCAAAAGCTCTCCAGGCAAGTTTTGTACGCCGATTAATTTCTTCATCAATGTGACCCTCACTTGATATCTGCTGTCCAAGATAAACGTACGTGTCTGTTATCTCCAGCTTTTCTCCATCAACCGATAAATCTTCATTTCTTGTAAAAGCATTGAACATCACTTTTGTCTTCTGAAAGTTCATTTTTAATCCCACTTCTTTACTCTTGTCAGCAAGTTCCTGCATCATACACTGTAGCTCTGATGGGGTAGTTGCAAAAATGACTACGTCTTCAGCAAAACGAAGGTGGGTTAGATAATCTCCATTAATCTTTATGCCTTTGTTTTCCCAGTTCAGTGATTGAAAGACATTTTCCAATGTGGCATTAAAGAGCTTCGGAGATATGGTGTCACCTTGTCTCACTCCTTTTCCAATTTTTATGTGTGTTGTATTTTCAAATAGCAGAATCTTTGCACTTGCATTTTCATAGATGTTATTAATAATATTAATGTATGCATCTTCAATACCGCAGGATTTCAGAGCCATTGCAACTGCTGATGGTTTCACCGAATCAAAGGCTTTTTCATATTCGATAAAAGCCATGCACAATGGAAGTTCATATTCCCTCGCTCTTTCAATTAGTTCTCTCAGTACGTGGATATGATCTATTGTGCTGTAGCCACTCCTGAATCCAGCTTGTTCTCTCGGTTGAGCCATGTCCAGTGTTACCTTCAAGCGGTGTGAAAGAACTTTAGTGAAGATTTTATAAACCACTGATAGGAGGCTGATAGGTCTGTAGTTCCTGAGATCCGCAATGTCACCTTTTTTATGTAGCAAGATCATTGTAGCGTTGTTCCAATCCTCAGGAATTTTCCCTTCATTAAGGCATCGAGTGAAAATTTGGGCGAGTACTGTTTCGATATCTCCACTTGCTTCTTGTATGATGTCTACAGTAATTCCATCTTCTCCTGGAGCTTTTCCCCGCTTCATGTTCTTGATTGCATGTGCAACTTCTGCTGGAAGGACTGGAAGAACTCTGGTACCTTTCATGATGCCTGGGTACATGTATCATCCCTTTCATATAATTTGGAGTAGAAATCTTTCACTCTTGTCAAAATTTCGCCTCTATTTCTTGTTACAGAACCATCTTCTTTTCTCAGTGCCATAATCTGTTTTTTTCCCTTACTGAGATGTCCCTTTGCTATCTTTAGGCTTTGGTTGTTTTCAATTGCTTTCCTTACTAGTTCACAGTTGAATTTCCTTACGTCTTCAGTGATACTTTTTCGTACTGTCTTGCATAGCTCTATATATTCCACTTTGGAAGTCACATCTTCTTTAGTTGTCCTCATCTCTCTTCTTTTTTGCATCAACATTTTGGTTTTTCCTGATAATTTGTTCACATGCAATTTGTTCTTAGACCCAGCTAATTTTGTTGCTGTTTCCATAAGAGCTTTGGTTACTTTTCTGTTAACTTCAGAAATATCCACTTCTTCTGATGTTAGGCCTTCTAAAGCAGAGAATCTGTTCTTCAGTTCCAATTTGAAGGTATTATGGTGTTTTTTAAGGTTGGTTATGTCAATACATTTTGTTTGTCTTATGAGCTTGCCACGTTCGAGTTTAGTGTTGAGGTGCATCTTACATCTCACCAATCTATGGTCACTGCCTGTGTTGAACTTGTTTAGCACACTGCAGTCTTCTATGACAAATTTTTTGTTACACATAATAAAATCAATTTCACTTGTCGTCCCATTTGGATGTCTCCATGTCCATTTCCTGTGTGGCTTTTTCTTGAAAAAGGAGTTCAAGATGAAAAACCCTTCTGCCTCTGCAAACTCTACGAGAGTATTTCCACGCTGGTTTCTGTTGCCGCGACCGAATTTACCTACTGAAGTTTCATTCTGTTGCCGTTGCCCTATTTTCGCATTGAAATCTCCCATAATTATCTTCAAGTGCTGCTTACCTTTATTATTTAGATCACGAATTTCCTCATAAAATTCTTCAATTTCTTCTTCAGCATGACTTGTGGTGGGTGCATAAGTTTGAATAATCTGAGCCTGGTATCTTTTCGAGAGTTGGATAACGAGTCGTGCAGCTCTGTCAGAGGAACTTTCAACTTCTACAACTTTATCCTTCAGTTTCTTGTTTATTATAAATCCAACACCACTAGTTCTGCCAGTATCTGTCCCACGATAGTAGAAGAGATGTCCACTTTTCAGTTCAATGAGATCTTCTCCTTTTCTCCTTACCTCACTTAGCCCAACGATGTCCCACTTGATCCTTTGTAGTTCCTCTTCCAATTCAAGAAGCCTTGAATCAGAAGATAGGGAGCGTCCGTTATACGTTGCCAAGGTCAGCATCAGATGGCAGCCTAGTCCGGTCCTCCGGGGATTCGTAGCACCCTCTGCCTTCATGTCGCACTGGCCGCTGCCTTGGCCAGGTACATTCCAGCTGCCGGAGACTGAGGGCCAAGATTTAAGTTGTGGAGTGATTTTGGAGGGTTTGGCCATAACTCACCACGCTGGCCAAGCGGGTTGGTGAGTGTGGGATAGCATTTCCTCTAATCCCGATGGTATAGTTATACCGCTATTGGCGGTCGTCAGAGCCCCTTCAGTGGGAACAGGATGTACCACGAGAAGGCGGGGTTGACATTTGTCAAGGAGAGGCTGTGATGTTACGCATCACCTGACCTTACATCCCGGTACATATATATATATATATATATATATATATATATATATGTACCGGGATGTAAGGTCAGGTGATGCGTAACATCACAGCCTCTCCTTGACAAATATATATATATATATATGTACCGGGATGTAAGGTCAGGTGATGCGTAACATCACAGCCTCTCCTTGACAAATGTCAACCCCGCCTCCTCTCTCTATATATATATATATATGGGATGTAAGGTCAGGTGATGCGTAACATCACAGCCTCTCCTTGACAAATGTCAACCCCGCCTTCTCGTGGTGCATCCTGTTCCCACTAAAGGGGCTCTGACGACCGCCCATAGCGGTATAACTATACCATCGGGATCAGAGGAAATGCTATCCCACACTCACCAACCCGCTTGGCCAGCGTGGTGAGTTATGGCCAAACCCCTCCAAAATGATTCCACAACTTAAATCTTGGCCCTCAGTCTCCGGCAGCTGGAATGTACCTGGCCAAGGCAGCGGCCAGTGCGACATGAAGGCAGAGGGTGCTAAGAATCCCCGGAGGACCGGACTAGGCTGCCATCTGATGCTGACCTTGGCTACTTACAATGGACGCTCCCTATCTTCTGATTCAAGGCTTCTTGAATTGGAAGAGGAACTACAAAGGATCAAGTGGGACATCGTGGGGCTAAGTGAGGTAAGGAGAAAAGGAGAAGATCTCATCGAACTGAAAAGTGGACATCTCTTCTACTATCGTGGGACAGATACTGGCAGAACTAGTGGTGTTGGATTTATAATAAACAAGAAACTGAAACATAAAGTTGTAGAAGTTGAAAGTTCCTCTGACAGAGCTGCACGACTTGTTATCCAACTCTCGAAAAGATACCAGGCTCAGATTATTCAAACTTATGCACCCACCACAAGTCATCCTGAAGAAGAAATTGAAGAATTTTATGAGGAAATTTGTCATCTAAATAATAAAGGTAAGCAGCACTTGAAAATAATTATGGGAGATTTCAATGCAAAAATAGGGCAACGGCAACAGAATGAAACTTCGGTAGGTAAATTCGGTCACGGCAACAGAAACCAGCGTGGAAATACTCTCGTTGAGTTTGCAGAGGCAGAAGGGTTTTTCATCTTGAACTCCTTCTTCAAGAAAAAGCCACACAGGAAATGGACATGGAGACATCCAAATGGGACGACAAGTGAAATTGATTTTATTATGTGTAACAAAAAATTCGTCATAGAAGACTGCAGTGTGCTAAACAAGTTCAACACAGGTAGTGACCATAGATTGGTGAGATGTAAGATGCACCTCAACACTAAACTTGAACGTGGCAAGCTCATAGGACAAACAAAATCTATTGACATAACCAACCTTAAAAAACACCATAATACCTTCAAGTTAGAACTGAAGAACAGGTTCTCTGCTTTAGAAGGCCTAACATCAGAAGAAGTGGACATCTCTGAAGTTAACAGAAAAGTAACCAAAGCTCTTATGGAAACAGCAACAAAATTAGCTGGGTCTAAGAACAAGTTGCATGTGAACAAATTATCAGGAAAAACCAAAATGTTGATGCAAAAAAGAAGAGAGATGAGGACAACTAAAGAAGATGTGACTTCCAAAGTGGAATATATAGAGCTATGCAAGACAGTAAGAAAAAGTATCACTGAAGACGTAAGGAAATTCAACTGTGAACTAGTGAGGAAAGCAATTGAAAACAACCAAAGCCTAAAGATAGCAAAGGGACATCTCAGTAAGGGAAGAAAACAGATTATGGCACTGAGAAAAGAAGATGGTTCTGTAACAAGAAATAAAGGCGAAATTTTGACAAGAGTGAAAGATTTCTACTCCAAATTATATGAAAGGGATGATATATGCACTCCAGACATCATGAAAGATACCAGTACCAGAGTTCCTCCAGTCCTTCCAGCAGAAGTTGCACATGCAATCAAGAACATGAAGCGAGGAAAAGCTCCAAGAGAAGATGGAATTACTGTAGACATCATACAAGAAGCAAGTGGAGAAATCGAAACAGTACTCGCCCAAATTTTCACTCGATGCCTTAATGAAGGAAAGATTCCTGAGGATTGGAACACCGCTACAATGATCCTGCTACATAAGAAAGGTGACATTGAGGATCTCGGAAACTACAGACCTATCAGCCTCCTATCAGTAGTTTATAAAATCTTCACTAAAGTTCTTTCACACCGCTTGAAGGTAACACTGGACATGGCTCAACCGAGAGAACAAGCTGGATTCAGGAGTGGCTACAGCACAATAGATCATATCCACGTGCTGAGAGATCTAATTGAAAGAGCGAGGGAATATGAACTTCCATTGTGCATGGCTTTTATCGATTATGAAAAAGCCTTTGATTCGGTGAAACCATCAGCAGTTACAATGGCTCTGAAAACCTGCGGTATTGAAGATGCATACATTAATATTATTAATAACATCTATGAAAATGCAAGTGCAAAGATTAGGCTGTTTGAAAATACAACACACGTAAAAATTGGAAAGGGAGTGAGACAAGGTGACACCATATCTCCGAAGCTCTTTAATGCCACATTGGAGGGTGTTTTTCAGTCACTGAGCTGGGAAAACAAGGGGATAAAGATTAATGGAGATTATCTAACCCACCTTCGTTTTGCTGATGACGTAGTCATTTTTGCAACTACCCCATCAGAGCTGCAGAGTATGATCCAGGAACTTGCTGACAAGAGTAAAGAAGTGGGATTAAAAATGAACTTTCAGAAGACAAAAGTGATGTTCAATGCTTTTACAAGAAATGAAGATTTATCGATTGATGGAGAAAAGCTGGAGATAACAGACACGTACGTTTATCTTGGACAGCAGATATCAAGTGAGGGTCACATTGATGAAGAAATTAATCGGCGTACAAAACTTGCCTGGAGAGCTTTTGGAAGAAACAGCATAATTTTCAAGAGCAATATGCCATTATGTCTTAAAAGAAAAGTGTTTGATCAATGCATCCTTCCAGTGCTTACGTATGGTGCAGAGACGTGGACCTTAACTAAAAGAGACATACAAAGGCTGCAGACAACTCAAAGAAGCATGGAGAGGTGCATGCTTGGTGTAACCAGGAGAGATAAGAAGAGGAACTCGTGGATCCGAAAAATGACAAGAGTGGAAGACATCATGATCAGAGTTAAATCCCTGAAATGGCAATGGGCTGGACATACTGCCAGAAGGACAGATCATCGATGGACAGCTGAAATTTTAGATTGGATTCCAAGGGACAGGAAAAGACCCAGAAGAAGACCACATGGGAGATGGGTGGATGAAATTCGAAAGTATGCAGGGGTGACATGGAGGAGACTGGCACAAGACAGACCGTTGTGGAGGAAACTTGGGGAGACCTTCGTCCAGCAGTGGATTGATAATGGTTGACAATGATGATGATATATATATATTAGGAGGGCCTATTGTATATACACTGAGTGGCCATTTTATTATGACCACCCCCTCAGTACTTTGCTGGGCCACCTTTTGCCTTTAATACTGCGTCGATTCTTTGTGGCATGGACTCCACGAGATGTTGATAGGTGGTTTGTGGAATCTGCGACCATGCTTGATGAATAGCACTTTCCAGGAGTGTGAGATCGCAGGGCTGTGGATCCAGCTGTCTGATGGCTCGTTCAACTTCATCCCACAAATTCTCAATGGGGTTGAGATCTGGAGATTGTGGGGGCCACCTAAGCAAAGTAAACTCACCGGCATGTTCCTGAAACCAATCCTGTACAATATGAGCACTATGGCAGGACGCATTATCTTGTTGAAAGTAGCCATCGCCATTGGGATAAACTAACCACATGACAGGATGCACTTGGTCTGCAACGATGTTTAGATATGATGTGCCAGTCAGACATTGATCAACACGAATTAAAGGGCCCAAAGCGTGCCAAGAAAACATTCCCCATACCATAACGTTGCCTCCACCAGCTTGAAGGGTTGTAGCAATGCATTTGGGGTCCATGCTTTCATGCTATTTCTGCCAAATTCTCACTCGGCCATCGGCATGGTGCACATGAAAATGTGATTCATCGGACCACATAATTTGTTTCCAATTATCGGGATCCTTGATTAATATGGTTTGTAATTTGCTGCACTGTTGCCCTTCTGTTGTCTATTATCAATCTGGACACTCTACGTTCCACCCGAGCAGTCACTAGTCGATGACGACCACACGTTGCACATGGAGACCCTGTGTTTTGGCTGACAGTCCAGTCTTTAAACACTTTAACAACAGCTGCTCTGGAACATTTTACAAATGCAGCAGTTTCAGTGATACTCGCTCCATGGCTCCGAGCTCCTACAATCATCCCACGTTGAAAGTCCGTCAACTCGCAGTTTTTACCCATCTAGTCACCAAAAAATCACTTCTACTACTGTCGCAAGCACTAAGCTTTCGCTTTTTATACTAGCCTCGCCCTCTGGCGGCAACAGCGTGCAGCCATAGCTCATTTTCTTAAAACTGTCAGGTGGTCATAATAAAGTGGCCACTCAGTGCGTGTATATATATAAGGAGAGTCTATGGTATATATACAGGGTGTCTGAGAATTATTGGACACATTACAAAATTATATAAAATAAAACATTAAACAGATAGAAAGAAACTGATTGTACTAACTTACAATGTAACTACACAAGTTAATAAATTTCGATGTGAGATCCCTTGGTTGCTCGTAGTACGTCTGAGCGATACTCGATTTCATGCCACGTATTGGTAAGCATTTGAGGAGTTATGGAATTAATAACAGCTGTGATACGCTGCTTCAGTTTCTGCAAATCAGTACAAGGCGTCTGATAGACATGATCCTTCACATAACCCCACATGAAATAATCCAATGAAGTTAGATCTGGAGAGCGAGGAGGTCACGGAATGGGACCACCATGCCCAATCCATCTGTTGGGGAAATGCTCATTTAGGCACTTACGTACATGCATCGACCAATGCAGAGGCCCGTCTTGTTGGAAAACGACGTCATATCTTTTGATCTGGGGTAAAGCGAAATTTTCTAGCATATCCAAGTAAATGTCACCATTTATGGTTTTTTCGCAGAAGAAAGGGCCAATCACTTCTCTTTTTCAAAGGGCGCACCACACATTAACTTTTGGAGAATCACGTTCCAGTTCAATAGCAGCATGAGACGGTTCACTGCCCCATATCCTCCAGTTGTGACGATTCACAATACCTGATAAATCAAATGTGGATTCATCACTAAAAATAACAGTACTGAGAAAGTTTTCGTCGTTTTCCACTCGATTCAGCATATCCACAGCGAAATCGCATCGCAGAGTGTGATCATTTACATGCATGCATCTTTTGCACTATTTGAATTTTATAAGCATGAAACTTTAATTTCTTGTGCAAGATATTGTGAACTGTTGATTTCGGAATGCACAGTTCTCTGCTTGCTTTACGAACGGATTTCCTGGGGCTTCGTCAGAAACTTTCATCAACTTGGACAACCATCTCACCGCTGAAGCTAGGCCTATCGGCTCTTCCACGATGTTCCACATTGCCAGTTTCTTTAAACTGTTTTATCCACCGCTTAATTGAATTCGTTGACGGAGGATTACAACCATACTCTAAACGGTACCGTCTTTTAACTTTAATGACAGACTTTAATTTCACAAGCCATAACACACACATCGCCTTCTGCTATACGGATGACATGACTACTGATTGCGCATTTCTCATACATTCCTCATCAAGCCACACCTAGCACCATCTATCGGAATCTGGGAATAACAATTCTGCAAAACGAAAATATAGAAACCGTGTTAGTAATACATGACATAGAAAAACAGACAATGCTCAGTTGTTGTTTTTTTACATAATTTTGTAATGTGTCCAATAATTCTCGAACATCCTGTGGAAGGATGCAAGATCAGGTGATGCACAACATACCATAGCCTCTCCTTGACAAATATCAACCCCACCTTCTTGCGGTGCATTCTGTTTCCTCTGAAGAGGCTCTGATGACCGCCAATAGCTGTATAACTATATATATGCACATATATACTGTATATATGTATATACAGTATATATACATAGTTGAGTCTCTATTTAATGAAGTCCCATTGTTCCACTTCAAAAATTCATTAAATAGAAATTAACTTAAATTGTAAAAACTTAATCAAATAAAATGAAAAAGTAAAATGTAGTTGAATTTGGACAGTAAATTGAACTTTTGAGTAAAAGCTTTTCATAAATGAGTTAAAATCTTTTTTTACACATATATTCGTAGAAGTAGAACATAATGTTTGAATAAACAAATTAATGAAGAGAAGGAAATGAAGACTAAAGTTTACCTCTCCTCTTCATTAATAACATGTGTATGTATTTTAAACTGTAAAAAATTCTGTAATTCTGCTTTGTACAGATTTCTCATAAAAAACATTTTGTTTACAAAAAGTCTAACATTTTTGTAAACATTAGAACATTTCGTCTGAAACACTTTTTTGAAACTGTAATCCTTGCCAAATTGTATCCAATGCTTTTAGCATTTCTTCATGTGCAGGTTCTTTGATAGCCTCTTCATCAACTTCATCACTCACTTTAGTTTCTACACTACATTTTATAACACTTTCCAAGATATCATTCTCTGTAGGATATTCAGCGATCACAATGTTTTCATCAACATTGAGAAAATCAGAGAGCTCTGCACCTTCTTCGACACTTCCTTTGTCTTTCAGCTGCTGCCATTTTCCCTTTAACTCTGCCAGGCTCATATTGGATTCAGATTCAATTTCTGAAGTATCAGTTTTGAATCCAGTTTTCAGAAAACATTTGTCCACAGTGGATGCAGTCACATCACATTCCCAAACTTTCATCATTTCCGATATGGCAAATCTTAAATTTAAAAGATTAATTATCTATAGACTGGCTACTCTCTAGAATACCTTTTTGCAGGATCCTTTTTCAATAAAGCATTTTAAGATTTTTTATTATACCTCGGCCTAATGGCTGAAGTTTTGCAATTGTACTGGCAGGAAGAAAAATAATTTTTATGTTCTTTAATTTGCATTTGAAAGCACAGTCTTGTGGATGTGCAAGGCTATAATCAACACAATGTTGTGGCATTGGTTTATTAATTGATTATTCCATTTCAATAACCACTTTTCGGACATTTCTGAAGTCATCCATGTCTTTTGATTGTCTACATCTAAAGATTTTGTACCTTTAAAGCATCTCAGGTTTTTACTTTTCCCAATTACTAGAGATGTTCAGTTTTCCTCTCGTCATATTCATACATAACATAAAAGTTACCTTTTCTTTACTATGCTTTCCTCCAAAGCACTTGTTGTCTTTAAATGTTAAAAATTTTATTTGGTAGACACTTAAAAATAGGAGCAGTTTCATCTGCATTAAAAATGTCTTTTGTAGGATATTCTTTCAAAAGTTTTTCAGTATCTTTTTTTCCATTTTTCACGCACCTCTTCTGAAACATCTGCACTTTCTCCTGATACAGTTTTATACAAAATTCCATGTCTCTTTTTAAATTTGTCTAGGCATCCAACACTAGCTAGAAATTTTAAGTGTCCTAATCTTTAGCAAATTCCAGGGCTTTTTGTTGGATCATCGGACTAGAGAGTGGTAGATTTTTATCTCAAACCATCCTCATTCATTTTAAAACAGCGAAATTGACGTCTTTTTATGAGCACTGTTTAATCTTTTTGTGAACAATGTTTAAATCTTTTTCTACTCACATTCCTGCTGCTTTCGTGTTGAATGTTAATTGCAAATCGATTTTTAAAAATTGTTGACACACTGCTTGCGGCTATACAATACTTTATAGCCACATCTTTCTTCTTTATTCCTTGATCAACATCATCTAAAAGTTTCACTTTATCCACAAGAGGCAGGTATTTTCTTTTTGACATTTTGAGCAAACAACGCAGGCAAGTCCAGCTGAATGAATGAGAATGAATACGTAACTTCTACAGAGTCAGGCCCACACCAGTTATAACCATTTTTACCCTGTGGAATGCAGTTTTTTACCCTGGACTTTCTATCCACATTTGGAAAAACAGCTCCTTCTATCCCCATGGATATGACACCCCACATGTTGTCTTCGAACAAGACTCTCGGTGCCTCACAGAACCAAATGTTTAAAAGTAAGGAATTAAGGACACTTTGCTCTCATCTGTATGCTAAAAAACTGCAAAGCAAAACTTTTGAAACACACACAAAAAAAATGGTAATTTTTAGTCGAAAAAAACTTCTTTATATAGAAACTGATTTTTGTAATATGGAGATTAATTTACATGTAAATGTCGTATAAAGTCAAGGTTCTGCAAAAAAATTCCATTAAATGGAAGTTTGTTATCTAGACACTACTGCATATACAAGTTGTACCGAGAGTAATGCAAAGGTGGGCATAACTTTTTTATTAACTGACAGAGATCATTCAAATAGCATATGTTGGTAGAGTAACTCTTCCTAGTCTATAGTAACCCTTCTTCTTCATTACAGGTAAATAATGAATTCTAAGCAGAAGCAACAAGCCATCATTGAGTTCTTGACGAAGGAAGGGTACAGGCTGTCCAACATCCACAGAAGGTTACAGAATATTAACGGAGAAGGCACCATTGACGAGCAATGTGCACAGATGGAAGAAGTTTAAAGAGGAAACCAGCATTGAAGACAAACCATGCAGCGGGAGACCATCTGTGACCACTGGCACGAATCATCTGCGAGTGGATGAATTTATTCACGTGGAGAGGCAAGTGATGTGTTGATGTTTTTCTATTAGTGGTTTCGGAGGTTAGGGCCCGATCTTTGGTTCCACTATGCGAAAAAATCACACATCCATGCATTCTTGTCTCCAAGAATAATTCCTTAAATTTTTCCTCTCATTTTTTTTTTTTTTTTTTTTGAGGTGAACCGGGCGACAAGAAAAACATTTTTTTTTTCACTTTCTTAAACATCCGTGCAAGGATTTCTGTGGGAATTGTGTATTTATAGTTTTTGTACATGTACTGTATATGTGCCTTTGGAACGAGAGCTAGAAAGAATTTGAACATGTATAAATGGCTTAAAATTGCTTTTAGTCTATGTGCGGAATGAGAACATGTGTGAACTAAATTATTCACTTCATTTTAAAAACTAAATTTTATATTTATATATAGTAATAATGAACATTGGAATCGTAAAGTGGACTCGTTCATAATTAATTTAATTAAATTAAGCTTACATTATGACTGAGAATATAAATAGTGTGTAATGAGAAGCATTTATTGGTACAAAAGTTTGTGACATTCAGGTGTGTTAGCAAGACACAACAACAAAATTTGGTATACAATCGTGCATTATGTCAGTAGAATAATCTTTTTTTTAAGGAAATTAATTCTTTTTTTTTCTCTCTCTCGAATTCTGAAATTTCTTCTTCAGCAATTTGTAAAGAAAATGATGTGAAAATTTTTGTATTCTTGAGTTCGAAAAATGTCAATTTGTATACCTGATGTGAATTTTATGTAAACATTAGGATCCCCGGAATCTGCACCATTTCGGGGTTTTTTTCACTAGACAGGGAGTCACCAAAAACCAGAGATAAGAATCCCGTTTCCTGTCAGCCAGAAATGCCTTAATAAATCACCTTGAAAACTGGAAGGCAACGATTAGTCCCTGAGGCATGGAAGGGTGAATTTCAAAATTTTTGCAAAGTCATGGTCAAGAGGGACGCTATGAATGACCCAGCAGGTTCTTTCGTCCCCCACCACACCCCTCATAAACACCTTCGCTTCAGGCTACAAAGCATGAGGAAGGACTTTGACCCAATAGCATGGCTGAAAGTAGAACATCCATTTTGGCACATGCGTGCAAGAGTTTAGTAAAAGTTTGTGCAAAGAGATTTTGCTCTTCACACCCTCACTCTCTCACTTGAATTCTGTTGATCGTGGCGCGAGGTTTAACCTCCCACACACCTTTCTGTTTTTGCTAAGTGGATCAGTTTGATCCCACACTTATTCCCTGGTTTGCTTCCAGAAGAGAATTGACTCTCTGAAAATGGAAAAAAATTCTGCAAGAAAAAAAAAAAAAAGTTGCACCATGCGTGACAGAGGCCGGCCTTACAGTTCCTTTCGTTTTTGAAGCCTGACCGGGTAACCTGACGCCTGTGACTCTCTGCCATTCCCAAACCGCCCAGAGTCAACAAAGATGGAGTCTTCATCCAAGAAACACTGTGCAAACTTTCCTCCTCGCCGACTCGGGAGCCGTTTTGGATAAGCATAGTCCCGTCACCTACCTAAGGCTAGTTGATGTCGAAGCTACTTCTTAACCAAGACAAGGCCTAAACAGCGAAAAGAAAGGTAATTTTGTAACCATACTCCATTGCTTTTGAAATTCAAAAAAAAAAGGAAAACGGACGTTGCTGCCTTAAGTCGAAAAACAGCGAGGAGGCCAACTCTCGAAATTTGCTCAAGTGAATCTAATTTTGTTTTAAGAAGTGCATCATTAAGCTTTAGCTACAAAGGGGTTTGAGACCCGGTCATAATCAAAGTTTTATTGTGTCCTTGTTCATGGTTGAATTACACTAATGTGATATGTAAAAAAAGGGGGAAGGGGCATGCAAGTAAATTTAAGAGGGAAAGAAAGAACAAAGAGGGGAGAGAATAATGAAGCATGATATTTGAAAAGATACAATTAATATAAAAAAAAAAAAACTTCAGACACAGGTGTAATGCATTACATGCTGAGAAACCTCAGTGCTCATTTTATTTTTGGCCAAAGTGTATTATTCGTTTGTATTGCGCATAATGTTTTGTGAATATTTTTTTTTTTTGAAAGGATATATCAAATGTAAATCACATTTTTTTTTTTTTTGTTTAAAACGAATGCGAATTGAACAACGCTGGAATTCTGAGTAATAAGTAAAAAATTACAAAATTGAAAATTTAAAAATTTGGAATATCAGACAAATCTGAAAATTGTATAGCTAATTTAGAAATATACACCCAACAAAATTAAAATTGGACTCTAAAACTCATTTTAAGCATTTGTGGGTAGTTTGTGCAAGAAACAATAATCACTGTAAAATTTCATCAAAACTTTGACCAGGCAGGCCTGCTCAACATTAAATACAACTGACAATCAGTTTTTTTACACCTAAAATTCTGAGTCACCTTTATTACTTGTTTGTGTGTGTTCAGTGAATCCAAGGTATTGATAAATTAAATTTTGTGCAAACCTTTTTCCTTTTTTTTTTTTTTTTTTTTTTGGTCAAGCTCATAAATCACCACTGCACTTGGGGCAGAGTTCACGGATTTGAGCCTGGAAAAATTTAATTAATAGATACTTCGACAACATAAATCTTGCTGTTTGTGCATACAGTTTTTCTTTTGTTCTACCACTACTTAATTTTTTTTATACATCACGTGCCATATTGTTTCACATTGTTTTATACAAGTGTATTTTTACATTATAACACATGGTAATAGTGACGACAAGTTCAAATTAGAAACTTTTCACTATAACACAAGTTACGATCTATGAGCTTGTTGCACAACTGGACTGTGGTCACAATGCGATACAGAAGATGGTGGAAGACTTAGGGTATTGGAAACTGTGTGCAAAGTGGGTACCTCAGCAGTTGATACCTGATTGAAGGAGAGAAGGGTGGATATCTTCTCTGATCTGCTGGAAGCATTTGAAGCCAATGAAGACACATTTTTTTCTCATCTGGTGATGGGGACGAAATGTGGGCATATTTTTACGATCTAGAAACAAAGAATCAATCCATAAAATGGTGTCACACCTCTTCACCAAGGCCTAAGAAGTTCAAGAGCCAGCTATCAGCACAGAAAGTCATGGTGGCTGTTTTTGGAGATGGCAGGGGTGTCATTCTCCTTGATATTCTGGAACACGGCCATACCTTGATCGGAGAGCAATACAATGAGACACTCAAGAAGCTTAGAGAAGCCATAAGGAGGAAGAGACCGAACAAGCATCTGAAAAGGATCCACATTACAATGCGAGACCACAAACATCTTCGGCAACAAATCAGGCGATCATTAAATTAGGCAGGTCAGTGGTCCCCATCCACCATACAGCCCAGATCTGGTGCCCTCCAACTTCCACCTGTTCGGTTTAATGAAGGACTGTCTCCAGGGACAAAAATTTGATGACACAGACAGGGTGAAAGTGACTGTGAAGAAGTGGGTACAACAGTCTACACCTGAATTTTTTCAAAGAGGATTTGAGTTGGGTTCAACAATGATGCAAATGCATTGCTTGTGATGGAGACTATGTTGAGTAGTACCTTTGTATAGAGTAAGAGTAACTCTATCAACATGTGCAATTTGAATAACCTCTGTCAGTTAATAAAAAAGTTATGCCCACTTTTGCATTAGTTTCAGTACAACCCTCGTATATACACTATATTGACAAAAGTCACCGGACACCTAGAAGAGAAACACAACATAGCATTTATTGGCATACATTAGCACAGTGTCAGTCCACCTTTGGCCTTAATGCATGCAGTGACCCTTCGAGACATGCTTTCGACAAGGTTTTGGAACACAGCGATAGGTATGCGCTTCCATTCAGTACATAATGCTGTTGCTAACTGTTGCTCAGTAACAGGCCTTGGTTCCAAACTTCTTATGCGGCGCTCTAATTCATCCCATAGGTGCTCTATGGGATTAAGATCAGGGCTCTGTGCTGACCAGTCCACACATGATACAGAATTATCATCAAACCATGCCGTAACAGTCCTTGCTTTATGGCTCGGTGCATTATACTGTTGGTACCAACAAGGCTCGGTTCCGTAGTATTGCCACAGAGTTGGTACAGCATAATTGTCTTGAATATTGAGGTAGACGTGCTGGTTAACAGGTTTGTCCACGATAACCAATGAGCCGGGACCATACCATGAAAAACACCCCCACACGAGTGCACTGCCAGCTCCAAACTTGACCGTAGGAACAGTGCGCTGTAGTAAATAGCATTCCCCTGGCTACCATCTTACCCACACACAGCCATCATACTGATGGATCGTGTATCTGGATTTATCAGTTCATAGGACCTGTTTCCATTGATCTACGGTCCACGATAAATGTTCTTTACACCATGCTAAACAACGAGTAGCATTCCGAGTGGAGATAAAAGGCTTATGAGCAGCTGCACGACCATAGTAACCCATGGAATGAAGTTCTCTGCGAATGGTACGGGGGACATACCAAAGTTCCAGCATTTTTACTCACCTGTACTCTGAGGTCTTGTGCAGTACTCCGTAGATTAGCTGTAACGACTCTCCTAAGGGTTCGACATCCTCTATCACTGATTTTCTTTGGTCTACAGGGACATTTTGCTGCTGCAGGCACGCCATGTGTTTTCCACTTTTTCAGTACACCCAAAACAGTTGACTTGGGTATGTTTATATGCCTCTCAGTTTCTCTTATAGACAACCCACTAATATAACACCCAACAATCTTTCATTTCTTAAAGTCAGTTCTCTCCCACCATGACATTTTCACTCAACCTCACAGTGCAATATGATCGTGGTCAGCTGCAGGCTTGTTTTTATACCGTTTGCAACTGTACCACGCATTTTAACAACACAGCGGATCCTTTCATTTGTTTTTGAAGGGGTGTCCGGTGACTTTTGTCAATATAGTGTATATTATGTATGCTCAACTTATGCAGTTTTCCAGAAGTGCATCTGTTGCGTGAGCCATTGATTACTGTATAGATTACATTTACATGATGGTGTATTTATTAACTGACATTAGTTTTTTGAAAGGAATGTAGGATCACCTTTATGCTTAAACACGAATCCTTTTTCAATACTTCCTTTACATGAGTTTTGTCAGCAGGCCATTTTCTCAAATAAACTGACTAAATTTAAAAATGTTATATAAATCAGTTGAACTTCTACCTTCAGTTTGAATAAATCCCACAATGAAATTTCATGAATACTAAGGGGACTCTTAGCATCAGTAATGGAGATAATGGAGATCAGGTCTTTTCTCTAGGTATATATATACCTTTTGCATTATAATTAACTAATTAATTAAGGATGAACCAACTACCTATAATATATCTAATTCTACATTGTTATGTGGCACACTCATGATTTTAAGATAACTCTGAACCCAGAAATTTTGGGAAAAAATTGCTTCCTTGATACATGGATTGATACCAATAGAATGAGCAAAATACTGAACAACACATGGAAATTACCTTAATCTAAATTCGTATTAAAAAATTTTGTTGTAGTTGTTTTTCAATTTATTAGTTTACCTGCTCTTCTTTCAAGAGTTTTTCATGAAAAATTTAGTCCCCCATTGAAGGTATAATAAACATAGTTAACAGTCAGAAGAAAAAAATATGAAATCTTGTAACTTGTCGAATGGAATATAGAAACATACAAAAAACACGTACCACTCTAGCAAGATCTTCAGATGTCTCAAAATTGATATTCCTGATGTCAATGAGGGAATCAACTTTTTTTATACCTGCAAAAAAATAAAAATAAATATCATAACTGCATGTAGTTTTGTTGTTTGTGTGCATACACAGAAATGTTGTAACCTGTACAGCTTGAAGCACATCAATTAACAAATCTGTGTTTTTTAAGAATAATTTTTAATTCATAATGAGAAGGATTGGCAGTGAAGCACGTAACATGCTAAAAATTAGATGAATCCTTAATATCCTCTTATCCCACATTGGTTACGTTATGGAACCGTAAATGCTGGAACGTTGTGGTAGTTGACTTCTACCTTCCTTATTTCCAATCCTCGTGTTTCATTCCACAGTTCAGGAAAGTAGAAGTCAAATACTGAAACATTCCACCATTTACAGTTCCATAGCATAACCAATGAATGATACGAGGATATTTTTTATTTTTTTATCGGAGGTTTAACGACCACTGTGAGCAACTCTATGTGCTATAAGCAGCCGCCCATCCCTAATTTAGGGTCACTGGTTCCAGGGAAGTGAGAGATCCAGTGCTGTATGACAAACACAACATCCATGCCTCACTGGGATTCAAACCCGGACCCCTCTCGGATGAATGATCAGAGGCCATCGCTTAGACCACTGCGCCACCAGGGCGGCGACGAGGATATTATTCATTACCAATGCGTGATACAAGGATATCAGGGATTCTTCTAATTTTTAACTCTATTAAATAGAAGGTTAATAAAGGATTGATAAGTTGACTAAAAGCATTTTAGTGGGGCAGTATGTCAAATAACAGTAACTTCTACTAGGATTCATAAAGCAAATGTTTTTCATTTAATTTTTATCTCTTATCCTAGCCAAACCAACAAAACCCTGCTGTTACTATACTGTGCACTGCACTGAGGTAACACTTTAATGTACACTAAAGTAATATTTTCAAACAGATGTTAACAGCTATTCGTGGTTTGTTTGTTTTCTACATATATATAAAAAAATAATAATAGTTTTCAAATAGCTGGCAACATATGCAAGTGATCTTCTTACAGTCATTTCTTTCTCTTTACAATATTGCTGAGATTTCAACACATTTATATGTTGTGAGACACTGCCACAACATATTTTTGTTGGATAGATGCTTCCAATTGGTTCCCAACTTTGCATATATCACTCCATCTTGTTTACATATAGCCTGTTTATACCAACCATTGTGGCACAAAAAAAACTCAATCTACATAAATTTGATGTGAGAATATTTTAATAGAAAAATAATTTCAAGGCACTAAAACACAATTTTTTTTTGTAAGCAAAAATGTGGATTCCTTGATATGAAGGAAATACAGAATAATAATAGAATGAAGTTTTTTTCTGTTAAACTTTAACCATCTGCCTGCTTGCTCCAATCAACTACAAGTTTGTACTTTCCTTCAGCACAGTCCACAGAGTACAACTTCTAATAAAAAGGAAATAGACACATTTTAAAGAAATGTAATTGAACTATGTAGTTTACATACCAGTTATTATTCATACCTATGCCACTCCAATGAGGGGTATATAGCTGTGGATATATCTAACAGGTCACAAAACTATATCACATGGAGTTTGTTTGTTTTTTTCATATGAGATATATTTAAAATATAAAATACATGAAGTAGAAAACAAATTGATGCATGAAATAGAAATTAGTGCATTACTGAAAAGGCAAATGGAACAAATTCATTGCAGTAATGCTTTAATAAAAGACAAACAGAATAAGTTTATTGCACAGATGTTGAATAATATGCAGTACAGGACTCGCAATTCGGAATCCTGCAATCCAGAAGGACCCAAAATCCAGAATTTTTTCAAACGTTTTTTTGTTTTTTTTATTTGCTGATTTTTTTTTCAGGAAATTTTTTTATGTATTTTTAGACATATATTTTATGGTTTTTAGATTTGTTTGCTTATTTATATTCACTATTTTAACAAAACAACAACAAAAAAATAAATAAAATTAAAAAGACAAAAAAAAATTGCATCCCAAGTCTGTTCACATGCAAACCACAAATCCCAGATTACCTTGACATTGGAGTACCTACTGTATACTAGAAGTGAAATGCTTTAAAGCAATCTTGTGTAAATAAGGTATGTATTGTTCCCTTATCCCTTAATATGGGAGGTTAGAGCAAGGGTTTTATGCATTCTTTCTGAAGACTGGTGCCAGTGTTAAAAGTCCTCCTAACTTTCATTTGTGAAGGAACTCAGTAAACCACCATGTTTATTTGAAAGGAAGAAAATGAGGTTAAAAGGGAAGAATCTCCCTCCCACTTATACCCTGTGTGTCTTTTTGTAGTCAGCAGCAAAGACTGGATCATTCTCAGGGAGGAAAAAGGGGGACCCTGCCGTGTTATCTCCCTATCTTTCTTAAATTCCCGGTCTCTGCTGGGGGAAGGGGATGCCACACTGCAAAATCTCTTCCTGTTTTCTCCTCCACAACTTGTTCCTCCTTCCACCATTAAGGTGCCTCAAATCAAATTACAATAACATACATATCTAGCTCCCCCTCCCACAAGCCCCCCCGTGAACTTGGTTCCTGAGCATGAAAACAAGAAGTCCTGTCTGTTATCACTTCCAACTTTTCTTTCTTCTGAATGCTGGTAATGGCTGGTTAGCTTCATAAGGAGGTTGGTGTCTTAATGATTGTTTTATTTTTATTTTTATTTTTATTTTTTTTATTGGAGGTTTAACGACCACCGTGAGCAACTCAATGGGCTATAAGCAGTCGCCCGTCCCTAATTTAGGGTCACTGGTTCCAGGGAAGGGAGAGGGCCAGTGCCGTAAGACAAACACAACATCCATGCCTGACCGGGATTCGAACCCGGACCCCTTACGGACGAATTATCAGAGGCCAGCACCTTAGACCACTGCGCCACCGCGGCGGCAATGATTGTTTTAACCTTGGTTGTTTATTTAATTTTTCACACATGTCAAAGAGGGCAGCAACTATAACATATACATATGTACATACAGTACTTTGATGCATGAGGACCCAAAATCCAGAAAATCCAGAAATCGTTTGGTCCCAATCTTTCCGGATTTGGGGTCCCATACTAAATCTGTAAATAGTTAATTATTATATTTCATCACCATTTCTCTCATTCTGTTAAATGAATACACAGGGACATTCACAAACCCATTAACTAATTAAATGCAATAAAAACACATGAAAAGTACAAATAAATCTTCATATAAAAAATGTAATACAGAAAGCCCATTGTTATTTTAGCAAATACCCAGCAACTATGTCAAGCTAGTTTATTTGCCCCACAATGGTGGGTGTGCAGGCAGCGTGTAAAGAAAGTGGAGTGATATATACAAAGTTGGCAACTATGTAATAACATCAAGATTCAGAAAACAAACTACCCAAAAACAAAAACATAAACAAAAATATCACAGTTCTGGAAAATTTGTACTTGCATTTCACTGTCCTTGAAAAGGGTGCCAAACTCCACATTTAATTCACAAAGCCAGTGTATTTTGACTATTTTCCATATTACACAGATATAACAAATGAATTACGCTGTAATCCAAAGTTATACAAAATTTCAAAATCCATATTCAAAAAACAAAAGAAAAAAAGACAACTGCTAAAAGCAACAAGAATTGTGAATCTAGAGTTGATGATACTTAGCTGTTTGGACTCAAAAAAGGCCGGGACTACCAGTGTTTCTACATACAACGGCATGGCAGCGTGCTTTCATTCAGAGCTAGATATGGGGTTTTGTACACCCTAGATTTATTCCAAAATGACAATAATTTAGGAAGATCTGAAATACATTGATACAGTAAATAAAGCACTTTAAGAAAATGGAATTGAGTTGTGCATAATTGCAAAATTATATGATGCCCTTGTGGATTATTTTGTTGGTGTTCCAAATGAAAACATATTTTATGATTTTGAAAACACAGCAAAATGCATTATTCCAAATTCTGATTCCAGACAATGTGAAAAACAGAAGCAAAAATGGAAGAGGCTATTTTAAGAGACATCAGAGGAATGTACCATTCATAGAATTGGCAAAAACGGTATGCTGCATAACCACACGTTACATGATGCCTTCAGTTTTCTTGCAAACAAATCACTATCAAAAAATTATGTTCAATCCAAAGTCAGACATTAAGTTAACATCTATTTATCAGACTTGAACTAAGACTATTATGAATTTGTGATGTTTTCTGCATTGTATATAGAAAAAAAACCAATTAGTGATAAGATCTAAAATGAAAGAGAAACTTGTTGCAAGTTTTGTGAATGTACATATTGCTTTAAGAATTTACCTATCAATAATTGGATCAAATGCAGGAGAAATATCATCTTCTAAACTCAGAAAAAATCAAGAACTATATGTGCTCCAAAATCACTTATCATTTGTGGCTCTTCTGTACATTGATAATGATATTACTTGTAATATGGACTACAAGAACATTGTTAGAGAGCTCACTGCAATGTAAAGCCAAAATAGAAACACCATCTTTATAATATTGGGTATATAAATAAGTTTTGAGGGATTTGAGGTGAACAAAACACATTGTTGGAGAACAGAAACAATATTTTAACATTAATCGAAGTATGCTCCCTCTGAAGCTACAACTTTACCCCATCTTTCAGGCAGTGAACGTGTGCCCCGAAGGAAGAATTCCGGTTCCTTGGAAGAGATCCAGTTGTCCAGCCAAGTTTTGATATCTTCATAAGACCTAAACCGTTCTCCGGAAAATGATGACTGCATCGACTGGAACAAATGGTCATCCGATGGCGCAATATCTGGCAAATATGGCGGGTGGGGTAGAACTTCCCACTCGGATCCATCTAAGTACTTTTTCACAGGTCGAGAAACATGTGGTCTTGCGTTGTCATGCTGTAAGATGACTTTGTTGTATCTATTCTCTCATTCCGGCCGTTTTTGCGTGAGAGCTCGTTTTAAACGCATTAATTGGGTTTGATACCGATCACCAGTAATAGTCATAGTGCATCACACCTTTCTGGTCTAACCAGATACACAGCATTACCTTTGAACCATGGATACGTTTTGGCATTGAAGGACCTGGTTCACCTGGCTTCACCCATGCTTTTTGCAGTTTAGGGTTATCGTACCATATCTATTTCTCGTCGGCAGTAATAACACGATGCAAAAAAAACTTTCTTTTTGCCTTTGAAGCAGCAATTCGCAAATGGTTTTTCGACGTTCAAGGTCTCTTTCCCGCAAAGCATGTGGAACCCAATTCCCTTCTTTTTGCATCATTTCCATGGCAGCTAAACATTGTGAAATGCATGGTTGACTAATATTTAATGCTGCTGCTAGTTCTTTTTGGGTCTGGCACGGATCCTCGTCGAGTAAAGCTTCCAATTCGGCATCAGCATTTTTTTTGGGTGGTCCAGAACGTTCTTTATCACTGACATCGAAATCGTTCCATTTGAATCGTCTAAACCAACACTCACATGTTTTTATGGATGGGGAATGTTCACCATAGATTTCTGACATTAAACAATAGCTGTTGGCAGAACTTTTCTTGACAATAAAGTAATGCACTAACACTTCCTGCAAATGCTGTTTTGTCGGGATGAAAGTTGCCATTTTCCATCGAGTAAAACAAATATGTCTTCACACCTCAATCGAACGTCGTATACTGACTCTGACAGCTGCTGTATCGTACTGCGATATCGCAGTGTTGCCACCTTAAAATACATGCAAGCAGTAATAAGTACGACACCGAACAGAAATCCCTCAAAACTTATTTATATACCCAATAGTTTAGATATTGTGGAATAATGTTTTTGAAGTGAAATTGTAAGTTTTAGTTGCATTAGTTTTCTGTGTCACAATCTTTTTTTATCTATTTTTAAGATTTCATCCTGCGTTCACAGGCCCTAGACACTGTCTACAGTGTCAAATGTGAAATCCTGAGTTGCTTTGATACGAATCACTGCACAGATATGTGAACCTGGTTTGCTGATCCATTCCATTGATGACCATCTTATGATTGTCCAAATGCCAACCATAAGATGGTCATTCAATTTGAAAAATGGTTAATCACCAAATATATTTGACTTATGGTTAATCACCAAATATTTATTTATAATCTTTATTACTAGAGTAAATACCTAAGTCGTTGATTAGTCAAGGTTAGACTCTAAAGTAACATGCATTCTAAGAAAAATCAGGAGTAAGAAATTAATATTTTTTATCACATCATAATTTTCTAAGAAAGTTCTAACAAAATGCAGGTTTTTTTTTCTCGTAGCACTTTTAGAAATGGATATGAAGTATGTATCTGCACAGCATTAGATTTCAAATTATGTAAATTTCTGTAAATATTATTTTACCTCATATACATTAAAACAACTTCAAAACCCCAAAATGATGCAGAATAATGAAGTCAGCACCAAAAATATCTAAGTAAGTCAGGAAGATTTACAGACTACTTTAGTCCAGAGCTCATTTCAATGCCTAAAGTTAGGGCCAGTAACCAACTGCTAGGGAGGAAAAGTAGTGGATAAAAACAGCAATTTTACCCAAGCTCTCATAGAGTGGAGGATCTTACAATTGTAGGTACATATTAACAACAATCTCTAAATGTCTTATGCAAGAAAATTAGTAGCAGAACTTCCAGCAATGCTTGTTCATGTGGCAACTTTTTTCCCAATGTATCAATTAAATCCCAAAATTGCACTGCAGGGTGTTTGTGAAATTTCACCTGATTTAAAATCAAAACGATGTGATAATTGGACATTGTGTGAAGAAAACATTTGCATGATATAGTAGCATTAGAAGTTTTATACACATGATCAGGATACTTCAATAGTATTGTATAATAATATTTTATATCATTAATTGCATGCAAAATATATAAATGTTATTCTATTTTCGTTGCTAAAGGCAGCTTTCATCACTTCGGTTTGTAGGTCAGTGATGCTTAGAGCTTGTGTTTCATACACAACATTGGGGGCATTTCATGTCAATTCAAAAAAAAAAAAATATATCATTTTCAAATTGACTCCTTTGGATTTTCATAAAACTTTGCAGCTAAAAATTAAGATGATATTTTTTAAGTTTATATGCTGCATTTAATTCCAACCCAATTAATGGGCAAATGCCAACCTACCAAACAGGTAGAATGACAAAAAGATTCTTGTTTAATAGTCAGATATGGTACAGTGAGGTAATGCCACTCTAGAGGCCAAGTGGTATGAGATGCTGCCTTTTGATCAACTGTCTGAGGTGGGTCTGTGTTCAAGTATAACATGAAGCATGGGTGTTGTGTTTACCTGATGGTGCTGGATCTGTCTCTTACCTGGAAACAGTAGCCTTAAATTGGGTATGGGCAACTGCTTATAGCCTGTTGAGTTGCTTATGATGGTCATTAAACCCCTCCCCCAGAAAAAAGAAAATCATTGATACTATAAAAGAAATAATTCATAACCAAAGATAAAATGGTTAATGCATCTAACAGTACACAGTGGTGAAAAATTAAAATTACTACATATATATTTAGGGAATTATGACTGTTTGGAGAAAAATTGTCATTCAGATGCCTGCTTTTTTTCTTTTTCCATAAAAAAGACTGACAGAAAACAAGATGAAGCACCATGATATGTTTTTCAACATAAATTGAGATGTTTATTGTTTTGGTGCAGAGAGACAAAGAGGGAAAGGTAAGAAGCAAAAAGAGTGCAGTTAATGCCAATTAAAAGTTACTAGCCATTGTTGTAATGAAAGTATACATCACATTTTCCATCTCAAAGACAATAACAGGTCATGCAGCCAGCAGTAATAAATCATGTGGCTCTGAAATTCAGTGGCTCGAGACACTTGTCTCCAGAATTTCTTTGTTCATGAAATGTAGAATTGTGATGAACTCTGAGGATTAAAATTTGTTTTCTTTTTTTCATTGCATATCCTCAGGAGATTAAACACAAAATGCTTTGCCAAATTCATTTCTGGTTTGCCAATATTTTGTTTGTTTTAAGTGCATTTGGCAAACTGGTGAATACTCACTAAATGCCCTGCAAAAGTGTGATGCATGACCACTATGGGTAAACCGTCAAATCAAAATGTAAAATCACTTAGTTTTGATTTTACTTGCAAAATCAAATGAATCTGAAAAATTCACTTAAATCTCCATTTTCTGTGAGTTTTTTTGTTTTCTTTTAGCAGATGTTTCTAGCCTTCTGTTGACTGCCAAGGTATATTCTTAATGTTTTGAATCCAGTTAAGATTTGTTGGCACTGAATGCAACTTAGTAATTCAAACTGTATTCACTTCTTCATACAAACAGTTCATTTCATAATTCAAATTGCATTTGGTGTAAACAAACTTTACGAACTGAATCCAAAGCACTGAGAATAGGCCTTGACAGTCAGCAAATGGCTTGTGTACATCTATTCTATTACTTTATCCCTGACGCTTGATCAGCCATAATGATTCTTTTCTAGAGAGTGACTCACTAGAAAAGAATTATAATGGCAGATTTCTAGAGAGTGACACACCAAGGGTAAAGGTTTCATATCGCTGTATACAGCGGGGTCAAGTGAGACAGTTTCAGCTTTTTCACTATTATCCACCTACACCTTCCAGTTTGCACTTGGAGCTGTTAATGGGTGAAGTCCCCTGCAGCTTCACATTGCATAACAAAAGAGATGCACTAAGAAAAGTATACAATGCTAAATCATTAGAAAATGCAAGACAAAATCTAGGTATCTTAACCTTTTAACTCATGTCCTTTATGAGAACAATGGAAAATGCAATGGCTCATTATGAAAACTCTGTAGATAATTTAGTAGTTAGAGTTTCGTGTTTTAACGGACTTCATAATAATTCCCAGTCATAAGTTCTTTGGGTGCCCACTCAAATGTCTTAGCATAGGGGCCCCCTAAGGTTTTAATCCAGCCCTGCTTCCAATTATCTTACATTTTGTATGCCAGCCCCTGCTTCTTGATAGAATGCCATTTCCATAGTGTGCAAAAAGGTTTACCTGAATTTTAGTTACAGATAGTTTCATTGAACCACACTGTACATCTTCGTAACAGCTACCACCCTTAGTTTATACTACTGTAGTGACATCTAGAAAATGAGAGATCACACTCAATCACAAAAAACTTGAGCTGCTGTTGCATTTTTATTACAGAACTTGAGTGGACTTCCAATTGTCAGCTTTTCAAGTAGTTCCACATATCAATGCCCTTTGTTTACATAAAACCTGTGCACACTCACCAACTAGAGACAGGGCTTGAAAAATACCATGCCCGAGATACCCGGGGCATGTAAAGTATTGGCCTGGGAAGGTAAAGCACTCTAGTTGCCTGGACTGGGCAACTAAATTTAAAAAAGAAAAAGTTTGGAATAAAATTTCCTACTACAAGAAAAGAGACAGGCGTCACATGTCGTGTTTTATTTCACTGCTAACAATCAGAAGTTGTATTATTATTATGGAGTGCCAAGGACAGAAGAATATCATTTCTTTAATTATATTATGCTCTAGGTCCAGAAATTGGAACCTTATGTAGTTTTGCTCCAAACGTTTATAGTCAGCCATGAGATGCATGCCTCTGATGGGAACTAGCCTCCAGTGTTTAGTGACAAAGGGCAAAAACTTTAACACAAAGAACATGGCAGAATCACTAAATTTCTCAAATACCAATTTCAGCATCATCTTAAAACTTGAGATACACACTTTTGTGCATGGAACATTTTAAATACAGACCCTTAAAAAAAATGCAAAACATGTAAAAAAAGTTCAACATATTTTTTAACTTAAAAAAAATGAGGGTCCTGATTTGTTATATTAAAAGATAATTTTTTTCTGGGCATCTAGCTTTTACTCCCTGGCTAGATAAATAATTTTTGCACAAGTCCAGCTGGTCATGTAACTTTTCAGATATTTTTCAAGCTCTGTAGAATTAAGTACAGGCCCGGGCTATGATAAAAAGCCCAGAAACAGATCCAGGTCCATCATAATTTTAATAATGGTCCCGGATCCAAAAAAAAAAATTGATTTAACACTGCTAACCAAATAAAAAACAATGAGAAACACACAACTCAATGGTTTGGTTTTCTTTTTCGCTTTGCCTAAAATTCTTAATTAGCATGTTTTGCAAGCATTTTGTAACTCAAAAGCATCTGCGAGTGTTTTAAGTAACAACTATGTATTTATTTCCTACATGCAATGAAAACTAACAGTATAAAGTTTTCTGGTGACTAAAATTTCAAGTTCTGCTAGCTAGAATATGAAAAATTGAAATTATCGGTCAGTCAATGAGACGTTTTAAACACATTAACTTGATATGCTTGGAAAACAAAATGAAGGGCATGTTGTTACCTGAATATGATACATAAAATAATTCCTTCTCTCTCTCTCTCTCTCTCTCTCTCTCTCTCTCTCTCTCTCTTCCTTTTGGGAGGGGGTCGACATTATTGGTAAGCACTAACATTTTTATCTGATGATTAAAATATAAATAGGAGTAAAACAATATGCTTCATTTTTTCCTTATTCACACAGGGAAAATTTGCACAAATGTTTAAACCTGGGTCAGTCACAAATAATGATATAACTGGCCCACGCCTTAAAAAAGGAGCCTGTGCTCATCCCTATCACCAACACAAGGCAAAGAAAACACCCCGCTGCTACAGAAAGGCAATAAAAACAGAAAAAAAAAAAAAAAGAAACATCGTGATTTAGTGATTTATAGCATATGTTTTTTTAATAGAATATATTCAAAACATGAAATGGATAACAAATCGATAAGAGGTGCAGAACAGAAATGTGCAGCTTAAAAGATGAGCTGAAGACATTAAGACATTTGTTGCCCAGATGGTTTATTATTTATTCCTGAATGGTAAATTATAATGTTTCTAAATCATCTCCTCTATTCCACAGATTTAATTACTTCGATTAATTCCTGAAAGAAATCTGAATGCTGCATTCAGCACCTTCACTAAAACAACAGCAAATTAATGTTCCAATGTAGATGTATAGACTTTCACTTTCTTTAATGATAATATAAGTAGCTATAAAATTACCAGATTATATATTTTAAAAGAAATAATTTTTTGATTGATATTTATTTGACCTATTACATATTTATAAATCACATGTATGTGTGTGTGTGTGTGTGTGTGTGATTCTACCTAATCACTTCTCATTGGAACCCATACAAAATCTTTTCAGCTAACAGTAATTTCTCAAAGAAAAATATCTAGATTTCCTTCATAAAAGGAAATTTTACATATAAAAAAATCCATGTCATTAAAGTGTCTAAATCATTATTATTCTAACAAATAATCTGCATGAAATGTAGTGACACAGCTTGTTTCTTTCCCTCATGATTGTAGGTGCAAAAACATTAGAGTAGCATAGACTGGCAAAAGTAATGCTAGTGGTTCTGAAACTACTGAGACCAATTGAATGTGCAGCACCATCTATGAATGGGGCTGGGAGTTGGCAGATGCCTATTGGAAACAAGAATGTTTAATTTAATTCATAATGTACTGAAGAAATTACATAGAAAGAATGTTTGTATATGACCGAAGAACTTTCTAGATCGAATTGTAATTAGCAAGTACTGACATCCAAGGAACAGCAAACAAGACTAGTAAGCAGAAAAATACTAGGCTATATCGCAGCTGGCCATATACACGCAGGAGAGAATTTAAAAAAAAAAAAACTACTAAACAGTAAAATTTCACGTCAGAAACACTTTAACTTTAAAGATATATCAAAATCTTTAAAATTTAGAGCTGAAATACATGGGGAAATACGTCAACACGTTACTTACTCCCTACACTGGTGACTTTCTATGTATACTACAAGTAGCATCTCTTTGCCAGTCTATTTTCCTCTAATATCTTTAGGTGGATGTGAGCATGCCTTATGTTAATATGATATGCAGAGCTGTACATATTTGGACCGCTAATAATAAGAAGTCCACCCCAAAAAATATATTTCTTTTTCATTTGGTTCACCAGTGAAAACATGAAATGGTTCAGATCTTTCACGAACTCTTTTACATTACATCTGTTTCCTGTGCTGGAAGGCAACAACAGTACAGTGATCCACATTTGATGATAAAGGAAATGAACAATATATCCTTTTTACCTCTTCTTATTTATGACATATAAATAAATATATATATATATATATGTTTGCCCTTTGCATCATGATGTTCTTCAAAGTTTGGGAGGAATATGAAGCAATGCAAAAGTTTCAAAAATACAATAGTTACAAATATGCAAGACCAGAAATGCATCTTACCACCTCTTTCTTATATGCATGATCATTTTTTTTCCTCATTGCTGAACCAACAATAAATGTACATACCATTAACTAGCTAGCTATACTTGAGGTATGGGCATAGATTTTAGATATAACTTATTTTTCAGGATTGAGACTGTTTTTCTTTCTTGGAGTTCTGTTTACTTAACTGGATAATGAATATTGACAGACTTAAATTTGGTAGAGTTCATTCTCACTAAATCTAACTCACATAATATCAGACTAATTGCTTTATTCATTTCATATTTTCACTATTTTTTTTTATTATTTTTGAAATTTAATGAGCACCATCAGCAATTCATATGATTATAAGGAATTACTGTTTCTAACTTGGGACCAATGGTTTCACGAAAGGGAGAGGCCAGCACCATGAGACAAGTACAACAGCCACGCCTCATACAGGAATTGCATCCGAGCCCATCTCAAACAAAACGCCTCAGACTCCTCGAAAACTAGCAGTAGCAATACCAGCAGCTCAGAACTGGGGGAGGGGGCTATTATGGGGCACAGATTCTGCAGTGGCTCTACATTTTTCCAAAAAATTCGGTTCATTTAGATTTAGATTTTACCAAAGCCTGATGATGTTTTCCTCAGCATGAAAAAAATTTCCAGGTACATATTTTATATAGTATTTATTCAATGTATGTAGTACTGGTATATGTAGCACCATAGATACGAACCTCCATCTTTAACCAGTTATTATTACTTTGCAATTTTAGTTTACATTTTTTCTTTTTCTTTTTTATGTTTACATCCATGATATTTAAAAATTTAAGCTTGTAACTAACATGACATGAAATTTCTCATCCTTTTTGAACTATAATTATGAAAAAAATGGTACCTTTACACTACTCTCTTAGACATTCACTCAGAGGAATCCCAACATTTCACAGAATAGTACACTAAATTTAACAATTCATGTTCTATAACAAAGATTTCGGTTAATTCCAAAAATTCACATGCTTTTATCCAAGTTCCCTAATATCTTAGATGGTTGCAACCGCCATGTGCCCTGCTTAAATATTGGGGGGGGGGCAGCTAAGCATGAGTTCAAAGAAAAACTAGGTGGGTTGAAGTCCACCCATAGCACACAGAGTGTGGCAAACTAGGGAGGCTCAGTTTGTTCTGTATCTACTGTATTTAATAATGGTAAATACTAGCACTATCAGATCCTACTATGCAATGCCACGTCAATGTAAATTGGAATATTAAGTTTTGACTAAATTAATTCTAAAATTCAGAAAAGGTTCAATATATGAAATGCCCCATATAAAAATTAGGCATTGCAATAAAGGAAATAATTTTGTTTTCAGTTTATTATAATAAAATTCACCCAGTCTGACGCATCCAGTCACCAGTTGTTGTTGTTTTTTATCCTTGCCTTTCCTCTTTCAAATGTTGCCGCCATACCGGCTCAACGTCAGAGAACCCCCCCCCCCCTCCCCCTATTCACGTTACAACTGGTAAGCAATATTAATAAATGGCATAAAGGTAACTTCTGTCCATATCTTATACCAAGCACTGGGAGGAATGAATAATATTAATGAAAAACAATTATATGGCTTTCACCAGTGCTGCAAGCATGGAACATCCAATTAACTGACGAGCCGCGAACACAACAGGCGCGTCAGAATTCACGGAACAACATGTTTATTATTGATGTACTAACCTACATCATTCATTTTCTAAAAATTCTACTTTTAAATGTGGGATACGAACCATTTTACTTCCCTATGGATATAAAGTAGATGAACATACTGAAGGAACAAAACGAACAAAAATGAAACTTAACACAAGCACCACAATTTTTTATAAAACGCAATTTTTTCAGGCATACTGAGAAAAATCATGCAGTCAGAAAAAGAAACTCACTACTACTGCTGGATGATGTTTCTTCCATCACAAATCCGTAGACTTGTAACGCAAAATTCTACTAGAAAAGCATATTAACAAAATTCATTCGACATTGCATAAAACCATAGGCGCTGGAATATTATATCGATATGGGTTGTATAAACATATGGTGTCATATCGGTTCGTAAATCAATAGTTTAATCTTTATCGACTTGGTGCAGCAGGGCATTAATTCCAATTCATGGAGGTAGGATTAAGAGGAGACAGTCCACAGGAGGAGATGCTGTCTCCAACTCTTCCCATGCTAGCAAAGTGAAGCCGAGTTTTTTTATTTTATTTTTTTTTATTTTAATAAGACGATGAGGCCTATAGACTAAGTTTTGTGCCTCACAGCAACTAGTTGGCCATGCGGAAATAGCTAAAATATCTCCTGATCACTAAGACTCTTGAAGATGCACGACCAGCCACGGAGGAGAACCTCCTTGCGACCAGCACGTGAAGTCACAGTAGCAGCACAAAAGTCCATCAAAGGGGCACGCTCATGAGAAGGAAGGTTAGAAATGGAGCGACCTCACAGAGAAACGTCTTGAGAGAGTAATAAATTTCTCCAAGGCCCGAACTTTACGTTCTGCCACGGAAGCGTCCCGAAAGTCCAACAAAGAATACATTTGAGCTGAGACGGAAGTTGAGGAAGGAGGGGTTGTCACTCCAAAACAAACCCTCCGATATGCACTGTACGCAGGCCAGGAGAGGAGGAAGTGAGGAACAGTCTCAGGCCCGGAGCCACAGAAGCACATCGGGGAAGAACGTTTTCGAATCAAAAAGAGGTAGCTGTTTAAAGGTGCCGTGTCCGTGCGTAATTTTTGAATTATGATTGCTGAGGAACTTCGATAACAGTGTTCGCTAGGCCATCTGTGACAGAAACGGATATAGCTCTGCCCACCCGGACGAAAGCCAGGCTGAATCAGAAGCGGAGGTGAGCATGTTACCACTGTGCCGAGCAGCTTCAGAGGCTGTAACTGGGGGAACAAGGCCAGGCCCTCAGCATGGCCCCGTCGGGCGGCAGCATCAGCGGCCTCATTTGCTGGAAGACCTACATGAACCGGGCACCAAACGTGCACAATGTCCTCGTAGAAAGAACGGAGGCGTTGAAGAGAATCATGCAGAAGAACGATAATGTCTTGAGATTAGCGATTTAATGCCAACAAGGCCTGAAGAACAGAACGACTATCCGTAAGCAGCAAGAGGCCACCGCACGGGCCGGAAGCAAATTCAAGCGCTAATATTAGGGCCCACGCTTCAGCCGAGAACACTGAGGAAATAGTCGAGAAGGAGAACGAACGGCTGGATTTGTTCCGTGGAAAAAAATGCCCGATCGCCACCGAGAAGTTAATCTTCGAAGCGTCAGTAGCAATGATGTAGCGCGAAGCTGAGAACTGGGCCAAGTACACCCCAAAGCAATGTCTGAGAAGCATCGGATGCAGATATCGTTGCTGAAAAGGGAGACCCGAGCAAATAATCGAGTAGCAGGGTGCAGGCGAAACAGGAGGGGCCGGCAGAGCCTGAAGAAGATCGCTGTTGACGAAAAACGGCTCCTGTCGGAAGCGACTGAGCACGATTCCAAGGGGAAAGCCATGGGATTTCCAAGCGTAGAATGACAAGGCGTCCTCTTCCAGAAGAAGATGAGCGATAGGCGAACGCTGACCCATCGACAAGTGGCGGTACAAAAATCGGACTGTCAGGAGGGTGATTTTTTTTTATTGGAGGTTTAACGACCACCGTGAGCAACTCAATGGGCTATAAGCAGTCGCCCGTCCCTAATTTAGGGTCACTGGTTCCAGGGAAGGGAGAGAGCCAGTGCCGTAAGACAAACACAACATCCATGCCTGACCGGGATTCGAACCCGGACCCCTTACAGACGAATGATCAGAGGCCAGCGCCTTAGACCACTGCGCCACCGGGGCGGCGGAGGGTGATTCGAGAACGCACGCTAGCGATTCCACATTCGGCACGCAAGACCGCCGCAGGCGTCGAGCGAGGGAGGTGAATGGCTGCACGGAGTGCATGGTTGAGCAGAACTTCTAGAGCGTCGTAGAGATAGGTGGGAGAGGCGAACAGGACCGAAGCCGCATATTCCAGAATAGGCCGAATCACAGCAACGACAAAGGCGAGAGCGTTGGGGAAGCCAAGACCCCACCGGCGATGACAAACAACTTTAACAGCAGACAAGGCTCGGAAGACTGACTTCTTGACGTGCGTGAGGTGTGAAGACCAGGTCAGGGAGGAGGTAAACCAGACCCCTAAATCTTGATGGAGGACTGCCAAGTCACTGAGTCAGAGCCCAGCAGGAAAGGAGGGGCAGGCGACCGGCGCTTACGAGAAAAGTCAACCGCGAAGCTTTTAGAAGGAGAGAGACGTAAATCCCAGGATGATACCCACTGAGCAATGGAATCCAAAGAGGATTGCATATAGCTAAGTGCCGCCGCCTGGTTGGGACTATAGGAAACAATAAAAATATCGTCTACAAATAAGAACATATGCGCATTCGGATGACAGCAATCAACCACATCATCAATGTATAAGTTGAAAAGGATAGGTGAAATGGAGCTACCCTGAGGAACACCTCGACACTGCGGAAAGGAGAAAGACACCGTTCCCCGCGAACGAACGCGAAATCTGCGCCGAGCAAGGTAGTCAGCCAGCCAATGGAGAAGACGACCACGAACACCCAGAGACGCCAATTTCCCTAGGAGGGCAGGATGACAGACCGAATCATATGCCGCTTGAAGATCCAAAGACACCAGAAAAACATAATTATGTCTAGCTCGAGCCACCAGAAAACGACGTTGGATCGACAGAAGGCACGCCGATGTGGAAAGTCCTGGCAAAAATGCGAATTCCAGCTTGCTGATCCGTTGATGAGAGATGTCTGTTAGGCGAGAGATGAAGTCTGTTAGGCGAGAGACCAGGACTTTCTCCAAGATCTTCGAAAAGACTGAAGTGAGAGTGATCATTCGGTACGATGATAAGTCGAGAGCAGGTTTGTTAGGCTTCTTTATTGGAATCACCCAGGACTCTCTCCAGCATGAAGGATGAACGCCGGCAGACCAAAAGAGGTTAAGGAGGTCAACCAGCCAAGACGAATTCCACCTCCTTATACGTCTCACCAGTTCGTAAGTACATCCATCAGGGCCGGGTGCAGAGCGTCGGGGCGATCCATTAATAGCCCCGGCAACTTCACCGGCAGTAAGTAACGCATCCATCTCAAGAGAAGAGTCATCATGGTCAATAGAAAAGGAGTGCACCGAACAGCCAGAGGCTGTAGAAAATAGTTCACCAAACGCCGAAGCCTGCTCCGCCGGATCAACAACAAGGAAATCGTCAATCCGAAGTAGCAGGTGATCCGGGCTCGAACCAACATGAGATTTCAGACGGCGCAAGAGGGAGAAAACGAAGCCATTCCTCGAGGTGTCGTTGCGTTATGCCTTCCAGTAGGCACGTCTCTTAAGAATGAGGAGGTGGCGAAGATTCCATTCTTCCTGCCGATATAATGACGAAGCGAAGAGGCAGCCGAATGACTTGGCATAGCGAAGGAGGCGGCGTTTCTTGCGAAGTCGCTGAGCACAAACAGAGTCCCACAGGGAGACCAACGTCGACGCTGACCGCTGGGCCAACGAGAAGCGTGGAGAATCAGGGAAATGCGGTCCAGGATCAGAGCGGCACCGTCAGGAGTGGAAGGAAGTTCACCACGGATAATCTTCTGGATAGAAGGCCAAGCCACTGACCAAGCAACAGGTTGCAGACCCAGTGAAGAATGGGGAGGGGAGCCAAACATCCCTGCCTCCAATGTTGTTATGACAGGATGATGGGTGCTACCGTAGAGGTCACTATCCACAGACCAGAAGCAGTACGGAACCAGCTGAGGAGAGCACATGGTGAGGTCCAAAACAGAACAATTTGATCCGCTGCAAAAGGTAGAAGCCCTGAGTTTAGGAGACAAAGATCCTGCGAGCAAAGCCAGTCCACGAACTCAATACCTCCCCGGCTCGGAGAAGCAGAACCCCAGCTAGGGTGATGAATATTGAAATCCCCAACCACCATACAGCAATCAGTGAGCAGTTGTTCGATCCGTCCAAGCAAGAGCGCCGAGAGGGGAGGAGAGGGAATGTATAAATTAATAATCCTGAGCGTGGTGTCGCCAGAGAAGATATCCGTCGCAAGAAGCTGCTCGTTCGAATCTGAGCTGAAGATGCCCACCAATCTGGAAGAGATATCCGACCTCATTGCAGTTAAGAGGCCACCCCCCCCCCACCCCCGATCACTCCTACATGCTGGGAGGGAAAAAGAGAGACCAGGAGATAGCCAGGATTCTTCGATAGTCAAAATCGTGGATGTAGAAAAAATAGAACTGTCGGTGAAATAAGGTCTTTTGGAGCGAAGGGACTGCGCATTTCATTGGACCAGCGACCAACTATTCATGAAGAGAAAGTGATCCGCTAGGCCAGGTGCCGTCTTGAACCGCATGGAACAGAGGCCACAAAGAAACTTACCGTCGTCACGATAAGTTTTCAGGTGTGACAGCAAGGCTGGACGAGAAGAGAAGGGCATGGCACATGGAAGACACGAGAAGGTTCTGGAGTGAGAAAGTTTGACGGATTCCGCAGCAGACTCCACATACGGAACCACAGATTCTTTGCATGACAGGAATTCATCGGCGCTTAAGCCAGTGTCAGGAGGTTGCTCAGTAGGCACTGAAGAAGCTGGGCACGCTGCAACTGTAGTAGGAGGATTCAGCAAAAATTCAGCCTGTGGCACCTGTGCAACGAATGATGTGGGGCCAGCATGTAGGGAAGGAGGTAAAAGAAGATTCGTCAAAGAGTGCAATCTACTGGTGAGTTTAGAGATAATGTCCAGAAGCTGAGGGAAGGCAGAGGAGAAAGCACACGGAGGTTGAGCCTGAGTCGCCGCCGTAGCCGCATATGAGGCCTGGTGGACTTTACGCACAGAGTCCCGAGCTTCTGGATAGCTGAGATGCTTCGAAGCCATAATATCTAGGATCTGCTTTTCTTGGAGGTAAATTGGGCAGTTCGTGTCAGAAGCAGGATGCGAGCCCTTGCATAATACGCGCTGAAAGCTCGACGCCGAGCATACCGAAGAGTCGTGTCCTTCACCACAACGAGAACAGCGAGCGGCACTACGACAGGTTGACAGCAGATGTCCATAACGCTGACAGTTTTTACACTGCCTAGGCGAATCCAAGAAGGGTCTGACCGCGCATCTGGAATACCACAGATAGATAGTGTCACGGTTAGTAAATCCCAGTTCTTCCACTAGGACCGATGAAGTAGGGACCCTCGAGGAATTTACCGAACGTCGGAACCGAACAACACGAAGACAGTTCACACCACGGTCCAACAATTCTGAAGCAATTTCATCAACAGGGGCTTCAGCGTCCACATCTCGAACTAAAAACTTCGTTGTCATAAGCTTAGTAAGAACCTGAGTTTTGACAGGTACCTGAAGAAAATTAGAAAGTTGACAAATTTCCAGCAAGCAAATGAGATTCGAGGAACGCACCAATAAGTCACCCGAACGTAATAACTGAACGTCTGAAATCGAGTCATGCATTGAAATATTGTCCACGAAAAACCTCTTTAACAACATGGGACGGACTCTGGGTAGCTTCCAGAAGTCGCGGAAATAAGTATTTCCCCACGAGTCACTCCGCTCGCAAATGCCCTACGCAGCAATTCTGGAGGAGACCATTGAATCGAACAAACAAAATCATTAACTGGAACTAGCAAACCACCCGGCTGAGGAAGCTCATCACCCGGTGAAGACCGCATTCTTTTAGCCGGAGTCGAGGAATCAGAGTCCCCCATCCCCGCCGGACCCACCGGCGGCAGCTAGAGCCCACCCCGAATCAACAGAACACAACAGACAAGAGCATGCAAAGACAAATATCCTACCTTGTATATGGGAAGAACCAACCGCCTGCAAAACTTTAGCAGGAAAAGAAACGAAAATAGAAGAAGAAACAGCAAGCCGCTGTTTTAAAAATGCAACGAAACAAGAACGCTTTCGCCAACGACGACACACCCAAAAAACAGTATCCTACGGGGTTCACCGATTAGAAACAGGAGAGCCAACTTCACACCAGCCAACAGCACCGAGGTTGCCAATTCGCAGCAAAATCACTATATGAGGACTGACCTATTTTATGTAAAGCCGAGTTTATACGCTTCCGCGGTGAAAGTAGTACCGCCAGCTTTTTTTTTTTTTTTTTTTTTATGATTGGAGATTTAACGACCACCGTGAGCAACGCAATGGGCTATAAGCAGTCGCCCGTCCCTAATTTAGGGTCACTGGTTCCAGGGAAGGGAGAGAGCCAGTGCCGTCAGACAAACACAACATCCATGCCTCACCGGGATTCGAACCCGGACCCCGTTCGGACGAATGATCAGAGGCCATCGCTTAGACCACTGCGCCACCGGGGCGGCACCGCCAGCTTTGGCGTGGTTACCGTCAAGATACAAAAGCAGACGATTTTCCGTAGGAAAGCACTAGTGAGACCCTGTTCGTTTTCTTAAGATTTTACATTGTCTTAAAGTACAAGCAGAATAGAAAAGCAGTGGAATATGTTTAATAAAATCTTAGGCTTACACGAAAGGAATTTTAGTACAAAAACTTAGATTTTCATGGAGGAAAAGAGATCTAAAAAAGCGTCTTTTTATTTTTTGATTGGAGGTTTAACGACCACCGTGAGCAACGCAATGGGCTATAAGCAGTCGCCAGTCCCCAATTTTGGGTCACTGATTCCAGGGAAGGGAGAGAGCCAGTGCCGTAAGACAAACACAACATCCATGCCTCACCGGGATTCGAACCCGGATCCCTTACGGACGAATGATTTTTTTTTTTTTTTTTTTTTTTTTTGATTGGAGGTTTAACGACCACCGTGAGCAACTCAATGGGCTATAAGCAGTCGCCCGTCCCTAATTTAGGGTCACTGGTTCCAGGGAAGGGAGAGAGCCAGTGCCGTAAGACAAACACAACATCCATGCCTGACCGGGATTCGAACCCAGACCCCTTACGGACGAATGATCAGAGGCCAGCGCCTTAGACCACTGCGCCACCGGGGCGGCAAACGAATGATCAGAGGCCATCGCTTAGACCACTGCGCCACCGGGACGGCGCGTCTTCGTAACGACTGAGACGTATATGAACTGACGATTTAAAATGTGTTTAGATTAAACGTAATTTTATAAAGCGTTTAAAACCTTTCTCTGTCTTAGCAGATTATCGCAAAATATTGTTTATCATAGAAATAGTAACGGTCGAACTTCAGATAATTTGTATTATTAGTGAATTTTTCAAAAGATCGCGCTTTAAAGGGAGGGCGCCCTGTTGTCAGGAGGAAAATTAAAGTAAACGACATTCCACGTACGTTTTACTTGAAGAGCAATTGCGGGTGCTCTTAAGCAAATAAACAAGGGGAATGGCAGAATATCCTGATTGAACATTATTATTCAAAAAAACAAAAGTTCATAAAATATCTAGATTTCACTTCCAAGCATTTATAGAAAAAAAGGGGAATCTGCGAGCTTGTTGAAAGAAATTTAAAAAAATCAGACACAAAATATGACGTTACTGTACTTTCATTTTATTTTTTATAATTGCTTTAAGCACTTGACTCATTTTAGTTTCTTCTGATGGAGGTAGGAAATTCTTACTGGTTTGGTTAGAACTGTGGTGGGCTTCAAAAGATATAAATGTAAATAATTTTAAAACTAGAAGGAATGCAATAGCCTTAATAGGAAAGGAACCTTTTTCAGGGGGGGGGGTATCTTTTTAAAAGGATGCAGTTTCAAAATATAGCAAGAAAATATACAATTTATTACTTTGTGGAAATAGGATTTACAAGTCCTGCTGATAGTAAAGAAAATCTGAGTTGATAAATAGTCTTGTTAAAAACAGATTTACAAAAGCAGCAGAAATAATTCCTACTGTAGATCTCTTTAAAAATAAATCCAACTGCATTCAAAATATTATACTTCTTATACACATCACTATTAACAGAGACACATTCTTAATGTAATAAGTTTATAGCTTTTAAGTAGTAAATGAAACAGATGTGTGTATATATTAAGGATTTTTAATTTGGTTTCTGAAATATATTTATACCATTTATGAACAAGGTTATATTTGTTAATAAAGAATGCATTGAGGACAAATCCCGCAGTTTGTTGCTAGCACAACATACACTGCTGGCCACTAAAAATGCAACACCAAGAAGGACACGAGATAGCAAAGCCAGATTTACTGGACACATAACAACAGATACAAAGATGAAATGATTGAGCTTACAGGCCCGTGCGACTTGCGAAACACGCAGACATCAATAGTTGGTGTGGCCCACGTGGCTGGCAATAACGGCCGCTACACGCCGCGGCACCGAACGAAAGAAGCTTTGGATGTGGGCTTACAGTATGTCGGTCCAGTCTGCTTCCACAGTTGCCACAGTTCATCAGGCGTAGCCGTGGGTGGTGCTTGCCGGGCCACTCGGTTGCCGATCAGCGACCAGACGTGTTTGATGGGCGACATATCGGGAGAACAGGCGGGCCACGGCCGCATTGATACTTGGTGGGCCGTGAAAAAATGTCTCACGATGCGTGCCACGTGCGGGTGTGCATTATCCTGTTGAAACGTGGCCGCTGGCAGGTCCTTCAGGTAAGGGAAGACTACAGGCTCCAAAACGTCGGAGATGTAGAGGTGGCTATTGAGTGTACCGGCGATGCCTACCAGAGGGGGGCGTGTGTCATATCCAATTGCGCTCCAAACCATAACGCCAGGCGACAGACCGGTATGGCGATGCATAATGCAGGCGTCATACAGTCTCTCGCCGCGGTGCCGCCACACGCGAATCCGACCATAGTGGCGTTGCAGGCAGAAGTGGGATTAGTCGGAGGAGACAATGTCTTGCCATTCTGTAGTCCAAGTGCGGCGTACAACGGCCCAATGCCACCGCACTCGCCGGTGGTGTAACGTCAATGTAATGGGAGCAATGGGCGCCGTGCGACAAGTCCCCGCTCCTGAAGAAGACGTCGAACGGTACGTGCTGACACAGGTTGTTGCGCAACACACCCTAATTCCTGTGCTAACGTTCGTGATGTGGCGGTGCGAGCCGTCAATGCCCGCCGCACAACATGCCGGTCGTCTCGCTTGGTGGTGTGCCGCGGCTGCGGCAATCGCTCCCGTCAGTCCGTCCATCCCTCCAGCACCCACCGAATCCATTCTCGCCAAACTGAGGCTGGGTGTCGTCCCACACGGGCGCCGATGTCTCGGAACGATAAACCGCTGTCGCGATAAGCCACTATTCGTCCTCTGTCGAACTCCGAAACGTTCTGGAATGATTGCCGTATTCTGCAACGAGGCATCAGAAAGCTTCCCACGCACAGGTCAGGCAGCACAACACACTTCCACTACTTACACCCCGCCTTCTGTGCACCCTTCTTATAGTGCTTCTCGGTGGCGTGCCGGGCGCACATGATTTGCATATGCCCTGCAATGTTAATCGTTTGCATGTCCTCTCGCCGGCTACGCATGCTGCGAATTTCAGGCCAATCGGATGCTTCCTTCTTGGTGTTGCATTTTGGATGGTCAGTAGTGTAATTGCGACCCACTGATCACTCACTCCTTCCAGTAATGCTCCTACGTTTTCTTTCTTTCTTTTTTTTCTGCGGAGATACATTCTGTTAAGGGTAAGTATGCAATAAAGTATTTACTTACTTTAGGACAGATCATAGAACACCATGCACGCAAGTCTTACACTGAACTAATCGCCTGATGTAGAGAAGGGCCGCAAGCTTCTCCCATAGACTTTACATGGGAACTTTGCAGTCCCTCCATGCCCGAAGCGTTGCCCCAATCTCAGTTTTCCTTTTGACTGGCACATCTACATGGTAAGACCTTTATTTTGATACCTGAACCATATTTTTACGTTCAGCCGCTCTCTCAAAATACACTGAATTTAGCATAACAGCGGAACGAGCAGGCAGAACGAACCGAAAGACCACCCAGAGATAGACTAGGGTCCGGTATGGTAGGGCATGTGCATATATGCAGCATGACGTGTGGGGGGGAGTGTCGGAAGGGTATAAAGCACACAGGTGGTGTACGCTCAGCAATTCGGTGAAAGTTATTGCAAGGTGTACATCGGTTTGAACGACGTTGAGTTGCTGCCACCGTGTGATATGGCCAACAGGCAATCCAGTAGACGACATCTGGATGACTTTACCCAAGGTCGCGTCATTGGGAAGTTGGAAGAAGGTCAACGTGTGACTAGTGTGGCCGAGGAGTTCGGGATCACTCACAGCATCGTTTCACAAGCTAGGGGAGCATTTCAAAGGACAGTAGCAGCTGTCCGAGAGTTTGGCAGTGGTCGTCCACAAGCAACTACGGCGGCGGACGACCAGTATATTGTCCTAATGACGAGAAGAGACAGACGGCAGACAGCGGGAGAAATCGCTAGGCACATGTCACCAGCCGTCAGCAACGATTCCGCAGCTGCGATTGGCGCCACAAGAGGAATGGGCCGCGATGCCTCAACAACTCCTTGACAACCTCTTCCTCAGCATGAACAGACGTTGTAAATCCTGCAACCCAGTCAGGGGTGATCATATCCCCTACTAAAGACTGGATTTTTCTTGGCAGTCGCCTGTAACATGGACGTTTCGGTCTTCTGTCCAGTTGTGCTCGAAGCTATACCTTTTCAATAAAGTGCCTTTGTATCCTTTGGATTCCTTGTTTGGACGGTTTTGCTCACTTGTCCCATATTGTTACATCTTGGGGATCTTATGGTTGGTATGATTTGAGTCGATGTGGAGCACTTCTGCACGACGTTACATTCGAAAAACCATCTCGTCCTTAATTTTTGCACGCCAGTGTAGGTTGCACAATAAAAAACTTTATAGAATGAAGATGTAGATGGCACATGTACATTCTAAATATTTTCACTAACAATGGTCAACGGAATGTTTATTTACATCTTTACATAATGGGAAACGTCTTACCTACGACCTGCGTGAATGAACTGGATCGAATGAATATTCAATTGTATATACACATCACACAGTCCAACGGCATAACGCAATAAGGTCTTCGGGAGTGTTCGCTGTTCCGATGAGAACTTTGATACGAATGCCTGCTAGCGTTGCTTTGCGCAACGGTTCGATCAGAAAAGAGTCTTCGGACTTTGGACTACCTCAGTCCCTCCATGCCACCGCCTTCAACAGCGCGTGAGTCAACCGCAGGCGATAACCGCACGCTTTTCCCATAGACTTTACATGGGAATTTTGCCGCCCCACAAGGACCGAACCGTTGCCCCAGTCTTATTTTTCTCTTCGTTTGGCACATCTACATGGTAAGACCTTAATTTTGATTCCTCAATCATATCTTTACGTTCAGCCGTTCTCCCAAAATAGGACTCACAGTAAAAATCCTTATAGAATTAATATACACATTGCAGATTGCTAATGAAATCCAGATTGCTAATATAATAAAAAGAGAAACTAAATAAATATGCGTACACTACAAAATTCAGTTAACTCCTCAATTCCTGGTTTTCTTTAGATACCTTCGTACATAGAGTGCTATCTTAATGGGTTGGTCATGAGCCTCGCATTAATCAAGGGACTCCAACTTAATGTTTTTATCGAAAGCGAAAAAGAAATTACCTCAGAACTTTAAAGTGTAAAATCAGAATTTGGGAATTTTCCATGTAAGTCAGTTTGACCCCCCCCCCCCCCTGGGCTGTATAAAGGATACATACCCCGTCGTCATTTCTGATATACATTCCACAGTCAATTTTCAATATTTCATTTTTCTGTTGCCTGTTCTGAAAGTTTCTGGAAGTATTCCCATAGAAAGTACAGTATTTTTTCTGATGTGTATTCCTACAGGATTCTCCCTCGAAATACAAACTGGAAATTTATGCAGGTTTTCATTAAATTTTTGGAAGATAATTCCATAAATAATGCTATCACTATGTGGACTGCGTGCCTCAAAAAAAGTGTGTAGAGGGGGAGGGGGGTGGTATGTGTGTAACAAATTATCTTAATTTCATCTAAAGGCGGCCAGACCTTCAACTTGCCCACGCATGAACAATTGAACAACATGAAAAATTTTGCCTCTTAGTCGTTGCTTGACCATTCTCACGCCAGTCCTGATGCACTTTTACTACGGCGGATCGCCATCAACCCACCAGTTCAGCCGTTTGGAGAATCGAGGTACCCTCTCTTCGAGCTTCCTCAATCTGTCCTTTCTCAAAGTCTGATAAATCCTTGCGTTTACCCATCACACTCCTCTTTATTTTTCTGCTTATTACTTACACCTTATAAATGCTATGTCGGTATACTAATCACGCCCTCTCGGAAATCACGTGGTCAACAGGCCGCATCCACTTTTGATAGGGGAGGTCATAATTCAGTTTTCACTCGATGTGTGTGTGTGTATGTGTGTATACACACATATATAACCCATATGAGTTGTATTCCAGAAAATGCCGCCCCGGTGGCGCGGTTGTCTAAGCGATGGCCTCTGATCATTCGTCCGAAAGAGATCCGGGTTCGAATCCCGGTGAGGCATGGATGTTATGTTTGTCTAACGGCACTGGCTCTCTTTCTGTCTTTCCTAGAACCAGTGATTCTAAATTAGGGACGGGCGACTGCTTATAGCCCATTGAAGTGCTCACGATAGTCGTTAAACTTTCAAATAAAAAAACGTATACCAGAAAATGGCATAAACAACCCTGAAATCCACATAAGTAATGTACGATCAAGCTCCAAACTCGTACTACACAAGCAGTAAAATAACCCAAGGAAATGCAACTACATGCCATAACTTTTCATAAACAAATGTATCTAAACCTTTGAAAGTATAGTCGACACGAGGCCTTAATAATATGCAACAAATCCCAACCATTCATTATCTTTAGAGAGAACGATGGTTGGGCGAAGTGACTTTTCTGTGTCACCAAAATTAGCTGGCCAGAGCCAAAAGCCTCGCTGAATGCGTTCTCGAAGCCACGAGACCATAGGAAATGCTAAAATGACATGCCAGAGACGACTTGGTTAACAAACCCAACATACACATACCTGTGCTCCAAAGGTGAAAGGTAAAGCAAACAGCCATGGTTAACACAAACAGCAAACTATAGAAAGCAAGACTGATAATTTTCATAGAAGGAATGTCAAGGGATTGCTACGTGCAAACTATGCTGGCGTTAGTCAAATACTTCAGCCATTAGTGACCCATCAAACGGCACTTAGTAAATTGTAAGTCTTGGAGGAATTAAATTTCAAAATCAGCTGTTTGAAGTATTTGTATACGAAACAAAAAGAAAAACCATTTGCCAACAGATGTTTAAATAACCACCCGAGTATGGGCGGCGGAACCTAATATTTTCAGGAGGGGTCCGACTTCTCCGAGAGCGAAAACAATTTGAAAAAAAAGTAAGAGAGAAACAAAACAACGTAGGGTAGATGAGTATATACTCGTACATATCATCATCATCGTCAACCAATGTAAACCCACTGCTGGATGAAGGACTCTCCAAGTATTTCCGAACTTTCTGTCTTGAACCTGTCTCTTCCAAGTCCCTCCAACTGGCTTTCGTATTTCACCCACCCATCTCCCCTCGGTCTTGTTCTGCATCTTCTCCTGCCTCCATGGTATTATATCTAATATTTCAGTTGCTCAAGTACGGCCAGTTTTTCTAGCAATATGCCCAGCCGATTGTCACTTGACCGTCTTCACTTTCATCACGACGTCATCAAATTTTTTCCTTTCCCTAATCCATGTGTTCCTCTTCCTATCTTTCTTTATTACACCAACTATGCACCTTTCCACGTCTTTATGAGTTGGCTTCATCCTCTGTATCTCTTTTTCAGTTCATATGTAAGAATGCTCCATATGTAAGAACTGGAAGGATGCATTGATTTAACGCTTTTCTTTTAAGACACAATGGTAAACTTCTCTTGAAAAATGTACTCTTTCTTCCAAATGCTCTCCAACGAAGTTTTGTACCCCCATTTACCTGGGCGAGTCAAAAGTTCGTCCCATTTTGAGCTCCACATAATGTCGGGCCACCATTCCTGTGCGAAACGCGCTCTACCGTCGACTGCATACAGCGATGCCTTGGAACACAAAAGGCTAATGACGTGTGTTTGGCACGGATCCACATTGCGTTTTCAGGTGAGCAAAGCATGGTGGTCGATAAATGCACTGTTTGAGTACACCTACGCCATTATCGAAAAAGGATGGGTGAAACGCGGCAGCAGCGAGACAGATTTCTGCACTTGAAGGCAAGAAAGCAGTGGATAGCAGCACTGCACAAAAACGGTTCCGGCGTTTCAGTGTTGCGGATATCAGTCTCGAACACAACTTGAGGTCAGGAAGTCCCTCGACCACCAACACCGAAACCATGGCGGAAGCCGTGACAGCGAATCTCGGTATCAATACACGACAAATGACAGCAGAGGTGGTGTCTTTCCAATCCATTTTTGTTCGTCACCTGCACAAGCTTGTTTTCTCCTCCAGGTGCCATCGAATGGTTCCCCATGCAGTGACACCCCAGAAGGCGAAACAAGGTGTTTCTTTCTGTTGAAGATTGCTGTCAAATCCACAGGACGATAGGTTTTGGTGTCCTATCGCCACAGGCGATGAAAATTGTATAATCCTACGTTATCCTACCACTGGGCACCAGTGCCTGAGGACGAACCAAGAAGCACAGCCAGTGGCACAAAGAGGGAACCACCAGTGGAAAGTCATGCTGTGCATTTGGCTGAATTCTGAGGCTCCCCTACATTGAGAACTTGCGCCAGATATTCAGGCTCCGGATGTAATCTCTATGCGAAACAACCGCCGCTACCCAGCACTCGTCAATAGAAAGCGCCCGTGGAAAATACCACTGGGGCACACCTACAGAATGGTCCGCCCCAAAACTATAGGAATTGGAAAAGGTTGTGATACTACCCCATCTTCTATACAACTGTGGCTTGGCACCATCCGAATGCCACCTGTTTCGCTCCGTGGACTATTTCCTACGAGGAAGGCATCTCGCTTCATTGGTGGATGTGGAATATGACATGAGATAATTTCTGTCCTCCAAACCTGCCGATTTGTACCGCCGTGGGAATGCGGCTCAGGTGGGAACGTTGGCAAAGAACTGTAGGAAATGATGCCTTGTACTTCGCAGAATGAGGTGAGCCTGTATGGTTATATTGCATCATTCAAATTTTTAGGTGCAAACTGGACGGACTTTTGACTCACCTTCACATTTCTTCTCTATGTAGACCTTGTTTGATATCTTTTGTTCAAGATAAATGTAGGTATCGGTCACATCCAGATTTGCCCATCAACTTTATAATCTTCAGTTTTTGTAAAAGCATTGTACATGAATTTGTCAAATGTAAGTTCATTTGTAAACCCCCTTCTTTGATCTTGTCAGCAAGCTCCTGGATCATGCACTCTAGCTCTAAGAGGGTAACTCCCAAAAATGACTATATCGTCAGCAAAGGGAAAGAGGGTTAAATAATCTACATTAATATTTTCTCCCTTGTCTTCCCAGTTCAATAATTGAAACCCATTCTGCAAATAATGTCATCGAAGAGTTTGAGAGATATGCTGTCCCCTTGTCTCACTCACTTTCAAATTTTTATAAGTGTTGTGTCCTCAGACAATCGAACCTTTGTGCTTGTATTTTCATAGATGTTATTAATGATGGTTATGTATTCATCTTCAGTACCGCAGGATTTCGAAGACATCAACCTTGCTGAATAATTCACAGAATCAAAAGCCTTTTCATAATCAGTAAAACCCAGGATTTCATATTCATTCTTCCTTTCAATTACAGTTCTCTTAGTACGTGTATATAATTAATAGTTCAGTTGCCGCTCCTGAATACAGCTTTTTCTTATAGTTATAAGCCAAGTCCAATTTTTCTTTCAGATGATGCGACAGTGCCTTTCTGATAAGAGGCTGATGGGTCTGCCGTTCCCGAGATTATCAAGGCCCAATTTTTTATGTGGCAGGATCAAAGAAGCAGTGTTCCAGTCGTCAGGAATATTTCCTTCTTTGAAACCTGAACAGCTGGACTGAAAACAAATATAAGGGTCGCCAAGATGGAAGTGAGACTCGCGTAATAGCGTCGTTGTATAATTACACAGAGCCGTGCATTTGCGCTGGTAGATGGCGTGTCATGTCATGAAGCACGCTGTTATCAACGGCACGTGTCAGTGTGCTGTTTGCATGTGCGGCGGCAGTTTGACTACGTAGGGTCGTGACATGGATTCGTTCAAACAGTCCCAGCGGGCATTTATGTAATTTTTGACGGCTGAAGGTGTCAGTGAAGCCGAAATTTATCATCGTATGAAAGATGTATATGTGAATGAGTGTCAATTACGGTGTACAGTGTTCCGCTCGTGTAGTGAATTTCGTAAAGGACGTGTGAGCACGGAGGACATGCCGAGACCTCGGCAAGCACACGTGGCCATCACCACAGAATCGATTGCTGCCGTGGACAACCTTGTGAAGGAGAATCGCCGAATCATCAGCCACGAGCTTGTGGTAACATTGTCCGTGAGTAAGGAACTGTTAACACCATTCTCCATCGCTGATTTGGATACAGCAAGGTTTGCGCACAATGTGTCCCCAAGCATCTCCAGGAGGAGCAAAAGACTCGGCGAATGAATGCTTGTCTGGAGCATATGCATCGTTACCACGCAGAGGAGGGGGGACAGTTGGGCACAAAACGGATGAGTATGGAATGGCGGCATCCCAACTCTCCACGCCCCCCCCCAAAATTCAGTCCTCCTTAAGAGCTGGAAAAATGATGCACACGGTTTTCTTCGATGAGACTGGCCCATTGCTGTTGGCTTGGCTGGTAGCAGGAAGTATGGTCAAGGCAACCACATACTGCAATACGTTACGCAACCTCAAAACGGCCACCATGCGTAAGCAATCCGGTATGTTGTCAAATGGAATTATTCTGCTACACGACAACTCACGCCAGCATGTGGCAACAGTGTGCCAAGATTTGCTGTGAAGCTTCCGCTGGGAGGTCCCGACCACCCCCCGTATAGTCCCGATCTGCCGCCCTGCGACTAGCACATCTTCGGTCCACTGAAAAAAGTTCTTAAGGCCCGCTGGTTCGCTAACAACGCTGAGGTCAGGGACGCCGTTGAACACTGCTTCCACGGCCAGCCATGGACGTTCTACGCTCAGGGTATCCACAACCTCGTGCAGTGCTGGCTGGGACACTTGCTTGAACCGACAAGGCGTCTATGTGTAGCGGGTACGTAGCCCATTATCACTCTTTTACTTCCTGTATATTCACATATTCCAACCTATAAACTCTTACGGTAAAAATTTTAAAGAGGTGCGCCGATTGGGAAATCCCCCCCGTTCCATCCTGTGAAACAGGAAACGTGTAAAGGTGTAAAGCAAGCCGAAATCCTTTTTATCATCCGACTGTCAGTGAATGTCATAAATGTATTAAAAAGGGTGTCTGAATTTTTCGGATGTTTACTGCAGCTAACGAACGTCAAGATCCGATAAATTATATTTATACATGAACGCCTAATTATATCTGAGATGGAGATGACAACAACCATTTAGTATTGCAATTACATATCTCTTCGGTTAAACGAATAAGTCTGTTGTTGAAGTGGTAGAAGCCAGTTCTTACTCGGGCTTTTTGAAATTCACATCAAGCCTAGTGCCTAAACAAATCTCTCGAGTTTTTCTCTACCACATACAGGCATTGTGCATAAAGAAGACGAGTAAAGCAATAAACATCAAGGAAACGCCGGTAGATTGTTTCTACCCTCGGCAAAAACACCATCCAGAACGCCACGGAATGTGAGAGGCAAGCGATTTCGATTCCCTTATTTCGACAATAGCTGTTCTTGCAGCAAAAAGCACGCACATTCGTCCAGGTTCGTTTATATGCTATATGACAAAACATCAAGAAAGACCTGGGCTCTGTGCAAAACAAGTAGTATACTCGCTGCTTGATTTTAGATCGGGTTCTTTTGTTCAGTTATTTATTTCTCAGATGTATTTAATGGGCTTTCTGATCTCGAGTAAGACACTTTCGGACTTGGAATTAAAAAAAACCCGCACAGATGGAAGGAGAGGGACCTCACTCTGCCCTGGTTATTGCTTTAAAGAAATTTAAAGAATTCTTTAACGAACTTTTTAAAGGAGACAAACAGAGCGTTGAATTAAATTTTCAGAGTATTTATGTGAAATCAATTTTCAAAATTGTACTTGAAGTGTTTTCCAGAGAACTGCGAAGCATTGTGACGGTATCCAGGAAATCGTAAAAAAAAAAAAAAAAAAAAAAAACAACTATAAATTACATGTGAACCACATATTTTTAGGGCTTTTCCTGGGTGGATCATATCAATGAGGGGGACCAATGAAATTCCAGAGGGGGTCCGCCGCCCATGCACCCAAGGTTCCTATTAACAGAAAACACTTCACTGCAGATTCTACAGATACACCAAAACTGTGAAATTATTATATTGCTATGTGCATTATTTGGTATAACAAATGATGTTAAACCCGAAGTCTCTCCTTTTGTCGTAGATCTTCGTCACAAACTGTTCGCCAACTATTCCATTAATCTTGATATTCAAAAAGTGGAGGTTTCCGCTATCAAGGTTCGTTTTTCTATTGTAAGTCTGTAGAATAAATTTCTTAGGCTTGCTCGAAGAAATATCTATTGTTAAAAATAGCGCCAAAAACAAACCCACGCAGAAAAATGCCGCTGCCTGTGTCGGAACATCTGCAAGATCAGTCACGTGACGACATGTGGTCACAGCGCTCCGCTAGTTCACTCCTATAGTAGACAGCGCAGAGTTCACACGTGTTTCTGTAACCCAGTATGGATTTAAAATTGAAGCAAAGAGCAACTATAAAATTTTGCGTGCGTTTGAGTAATACCGCTACAGAAAAGCACGAAATGAGTAAAACTGGCTGTGAGGAAGAAGCGTTGTCCCGTGCAAGAGGTTTTGAGTGGCACAAGAAATTTGTGAATACGGTGAAGAGTGTCCGGAAGATGCGCCACGCTCCGGTAGGCCTTCGACATCGACTACGATGGTTAATATCAGTACCATCGAAATATTCCTGCGCGAAGACCGCCGAATGACCATTGAGAAGGTTACTAATGCGGTGCAAATGTCCGTTGATGACACTGAAAAACCGGTTGGGGTTCCGAAAAGTCGGTGCAAAGTGGATTTCCCACTTGCTCACGGATGAACACAAGGCAAATATTGTTATCACTTGTCAATAGAAGTGTCAGATACGACGTGAGCCACACTATTTGGATCGAGTCGTCACATGTGGTGAAAACGTTTTTCATCATTTCGATCCAGAAACAAAACAACAGAGTACCCAATGGAAACACCCACAGAGTCTTCGATCCAAGAAAGCAAAGGTTCATGCAAGTACAGAGAAGATATATTCCCTTCGACATAAAGAGAATTGTGTATGACCTTTGCTGTTCCACAAGGAAAAAGTTATTGATGCCTGTTATTTTGGAATTTTTAAAAGTCCTCTGAGGGGGAAAATCCCCAAAACGACCTGAATGGGTACAGACTGGTTAGGTTTTGCAACAAGATAATGCCCCTGCACATAATGCTTAGCTTATCCAGCAGGTTATCCAAGATCTGGGCATCGAAAAGATAAAGCACTCTCCTTATTCATCGGACTTAGCGCCGTGTGATTTCCACCTATTCCCTGAAGTAAAGAAACAACTTCGTGGGGATCGGTTTGCATCAAATACTGAGCTGAACAAGGCTGTAAAGGGTATCCTTAGCTACATGTCTAGGAAAGGCTCCGAACACACCTACCGGAAGTGGATAAAAAGGTGGGACCGGTGCATTCAGGTAAAGGAAGAACTCTTCGAAAGTGTTTAATTTTAAGTTAATTTATTGCATTACATTTCTGCCCCAAGTAAAATCAGTCTCATTTCTTTTGTACGACCCTGACATACTAGCAGTTATACCCACTCTCCGGACGGTAAATTAATGAAATCATTTACATAAAATTAGAGAAAGAGGAAAGCAAGGAGGTTAGAAGAAGAGGAGGTGAAGGGACCCGTTTTGAGTGAAACCAAAACAGATCAGCTGTTTCTGTCCTCTCTCTGAGGTGGTGGGAGTCTGCGCTGCGAGAGTTCGGGAACGTGACGTCACTTCCTGTGGCTTAAGCAGGTTTGCTTAGCGCATGCAAACCAAGGATGGAAAGAAGGAATATTTCGGACTTCTTATTTCTTAACATTAGGCTTTTGGTTATATTTTAAACATGATTACTTGCACATGGGCAGTATACATGGTTACTTGCACATGGGCAGTAAGTAACCATGCGCACTATGCACTTCCGCTCAAAAAATCATTATTTTGTTCAATTTGTTAAAGAAATACCAACACATATTTTCCTGTTTTTTCTGGAAATTTTTTATTATGGGAATGAATATTTCAGCCTCAATTTTTTTCATGCCTGTATATGTAGAGCAAGGGTCCGAAAAACCCGTTCAAAATCGCGATTTCCCCATAGAGATATACAGGAGATTCTTAGGTTGGGCGCATTGGCGTAGTCAGCTGATAAACAGTGGCGTCACGCCAGAAGCACAGGGAGAGGGGCTGTTGCCAACTCCTCTTACTTCTAACCTCCTTGGAGGAAAGTAATTAAGGGACAGCAAAGTAATTTAAGATCCGTAATTGTTTCACGATGTAGAACAAGGTTCGTGACGTCAATGCATATGGTTTGACATAAAATGGAGCAATTTTTAGCAGTCCTTAATTTGAAATCAAAATTTCATGGAATTTTTACAGCATTTCAAAGTTTCTGGTATAATGTTATTTTAAACCTAGCAGCATTTTGAACAGTAAAGCTAAGCCTCACTTTTGAATTTTTGGTTTTCAGAGTTTTGTAGTTGTAGAAGTGATAGCAAAATTCAAGTAGACAATATTCCAAAGCCTCAATTTCGATTTTCTTTTTCCTGACTTTCCTGGGTATCAGGACCTTGACTTCTCAGCATGCCAATTTTCAGATCTCTGGTTCATTTAGAAGTGGTCGACCATTTCGCGAAAAGTTCAAGCGCACAATATTTCAAAGCCGCTATTTTGATTTTTTTTTGGGGGGGGGGCTTTTCTAGGTATACGTATGTTAAGACCTATCAGCATACTAATTTTTTCAGATCTCTAGGTCATTTAGAAGTGGTCGAACAATTTGCTTACGGAAACACTCACATTTTCCTATTTTGTTTTATACAGAGATTCTAGAAGGTTTATGAGACTCCCATGATCATGAATCAGATGTAGATTTGGAAGGGTGAATTCTTGCAATGGCGCACTCAGGAGTGTGACCCAGAAACCAGGGCCCACCCACATGAGGCATCACTTTGTTATAGGTGTGCTTATTTTTAATATATTTGTTGAAATTTTAAAATATATATTTAACCATAATGGGAAATGACCTTTAATATGTCGAATATATTTTAATTTGTTCGCATTAGTTTGGGAGATCTTTTCTTCGGGGTATTTTCATTTGCATCTTCAATATTTTGGGATACCCCATAAAGAAATCCGGAATGCGCCACTGAGCTCTTGGTAACATGTGATTGACCCAGGTAAAGTACTTTTATATGTCGGAACAAAGCGTTTACAAGGCCCGTTGTGATTGGGGTGTAGGAGAACTGGCCACAAAAAATTTAAGGGGCCGTATAAAAATTGCGTTTTTTGACCGTTTCGTGGCCACGACCCCCAGAGGTTGGTTATCTGAGTCATATAAAGTTTCCGTAATTTCGTCTTTTCTTAACTGCGATAATTAATGTAATTCTTTATAAAAATGTTTATGATCTACAACTCAACAAAAGATTTCAAAGTTTACAAAGTACGCACAAGTCTGCTAATTATCTGAGGGCATGTGCTGAGTGCTGACTCAGGAAACCTGTTGGGGGGAAATGACCTTTAATACCAAAAGTGTAAAATATAAAGAATTTTTGGTCCGATCAGGAAATTTTCAGTAATTACAAGCTACAACTCGACACATTATCTGAGGGCATGTGCCTACTCATCAAACCTGTTGGGGGGGGGGGATTCCAAAAGTGTAAAATATAAAGAATTTCTGGTCCGATCAGGAAATTTTCAGCATTCAGAGCCTACAAATCAACAAATTATCTGAGGGCATGTGCTGCCTCAGGAAGCCAATCGGGGGAGGGGGAAGGGGTAACACCAAAAGTACAAAATATAAAGAACTTCTGATCCGGTAGGGAGATTTTCAGCATTTACAACCTACATCTCAACAAACTCTCTGAGGGCGTGTGCTGACTCAGGAAACCTGTCAGGGAAGAGGGGAGGGGGGGGGGGAATACCTAAAATATAAAACAAAGTATATTTCTGGTTGTAAATGGTGAAAATCTCCCCATCGGACGAGAAATTTTTTATATTTTGCTTGTAAACACTGAAAATCTCCCGATCGGACGAGAAATTTTTTATATTTTGCTTGTAAACACTGAAAATCTCCCGATCGGACCGGAAATTCTTGATATTTCATATTTTAGGTTTTAAGCAACCCCACCCCCACCCCCAACCCCCACCCCCGACAAGTTTCCTGGGTTTGCACATACCAGCAGAGAATTTGTTTAGCTGTAGTCTATTGATCTAGAAAAATATCGTAAATAAGAAAATACGAAATCGAAATTATGGAAATTTTATGTGGGTCAGATATCTCGGGTGACGTAGCCACTAAGCAGTCTAGAACGCAATTTTTATACGGCTCCTTAAAATTTTTATGGCCAGTTCTCCGCTTTGTTTTTTGCCCGAAAATCATGGAAATGTCTAAATTTCTTACTGAAAATGAAATATTAAAAAAAAAAATTACGAACAATAGTTGCTCAAGTAGTAGGGAATTGGGAACCTCAACGAACTATAGGGGGCGCTGCTCAAACGTAAACAAACTTCTCTAGTACGGGTAACGTCGCACGTGTTTCCATAAAGTCGAATGTTAGAATGGCTGGTTTGTCGCTTTCAATCCTTGAAATAATGAAATTTGTGGACGCTTCCAAAAATTCAAGATGCATTAAAGAAGGGGAAGTGATTGTTAATGTAGGCCATATAATTTCTTGTGGAATTAAGAAGGAAGATGGAAGAGAAATTCTCATAGTTTCGCACTGCATTCAGTCCACGACGATAACGTCGTCGCCTCACTCCATCAACGGTGTTTTAGATACAAGTAACAGTGAAATTTCTATAAAGTCATTTGAGTGCTCTTGTAAAGCTGGCAGAAGTGGAACGTGTAAGCACTGTGTAGCAGTAATGCTTTACTGTAACAGGTAATTTTTATTTTTACATTTTCAGGCAAGTGATATAGTAATACCGACAGTGGTGTTCTAATCCGTATTACTATTAAAAGCTGACATTTCGTTTCACTTGACGTTTCCCAGGACCCATTTTCAATACTGTCAACAATAACATTTGTAATTTTTGAACATTCTGTTCCTAAAAGTGTTTGTGAATTGGTAATTGTTGATCATCATTGGGTTCTGCGTTTTTGAACCGATGACTGTTGACAGAACATTGCAAATCTTGTTCCATAATGAAGTTTAAATTTATACGGATAACAGCAATTATTTGTTTTCAAGATTATGTAGAAATGCGGATTTTTTAATTACTACTATGCAATAAAAACATGCTGCCTTGTTCATTATTCATTCAAAGACGTTACTAGGTTAGTAGCATTTCACTGGAAGGATTTCAAACGCAAGGCATAAACGTTTATGCTAACTTAGCTGAAACCTTGGGAACGACATTGCGGGACACAACAATATGATTTGTTCTTCTTCACGGAATTCTCCATTATACAACTCTCTAATTCCAGAATGAATGCAAAAATACACCAAACTACGACAACTGAACGTAATGAGCGATCTACCAACAGCCAAGCATTGAGCCGAAAACGTTACCCGTACTACAGTAATTCTACCTTTTGCCGCTAGAGGGAGAGCGGACCGCTGAGATTGCCAATATAGCCACAAGAAATTTGTTCATGCAGAACAATTTTATGGCACTGAAATTCCAATGTGTCCAGTTCTCCGTGTGGCCAGTTCTCCGGTGGTCACTTCTCCGTACCCGTTGTGGGGTTGTGATTGATAGGGAAATTTTATATCAAGTTTGCTAAAACATAGAAAATTCTACTCAAGAATAACGGACTTACTTTGGCGGTAATAGGTATAATCAATATTTGATTCTAGCTGCAATAAATCGAATATTTGATCCGATATTAAAAGAAATATTCTGCACACGACCTCTTCCCTCTGAACTGGAGTCGGATGGCGAGAGGTTTTACAGGACCCGGGGCGAAATTTTATTGCGGTGCCCGGACCAAAAATTCATTGCTGGCACTAGGAAATATATCTCATATTTTAATAAAGTCGTTACGTGAAAAATGTCCTCAAAGAACACACACGATGTGAAATTCACAAATTTTGACGGTGACAACGAATCCTCATCCCTCTACTCCAGAGCCAAATGCTTTACCAATTAAGCTACACCGAAAGAATTTATTGTTGCAACTTCTTCGTCTTGACATGCGCTTCACCATTGTAGTATGTCACAAAGAAAACTATCATAAAAACGAAATGATTATGTCAAAGAAATATTTGTTTTAAGCTTAAGAAAAAGACTCTAATATGATTGAAAGTTCAGAGATAGAGAGAGAGAGAGAAGAGGAAGGGAGAGAGAGAGAGAGAGAAAGAGAGAGAGAGAGAGAGAGAGAGAGAGAGAGAGAGAGAGAGAGAAGTGGGAGGGAGAGAGAGAGAGAGAGAAGTGGGAGAGAGAGAGAGAGAGGGAGAGAGAGAGAGAGAGGGAAGGAGAGGGAGAGAGAGAGAGAAGAGGGAGGGAGAGAGAGAGAGAGAGAGAGAGAGAGAGAGAGAGAGAGAGAGAGAGAGAGAGAGAGAGTAGAGGGAGGGAGAGAGACGAGGGAGGGAATGAGAGAGAGAGAGAGAGAGAGAGAGAGAGAGAGAGAGAGAGAGAGAGAGAGAGAGAGAGAGAGAGAGAGAGTGTAATAAGTGTTGAAATCTACGATTTTCTTTCCGGGGAGATGGGGTTGAGATTGTATTATGACTCTTATAAAAACTTCCTTACAAAATGATAAAAAAAATACCTGCATAGCAAAATTTTTTGAATTGCGAATATTTTAGTGTAGGAAATAATAAGGATTCCTCTAAAATAAATTCGTACAAATAATTGTTTTTTCCTCTGATACAAGGTTTTAGTGATTGATTTTTAATGCAAAGTGGAGCAAGTGACAAATTAGCGACTTTTTAAACTTTTATACGCGCTCATATATGATTTTTTTTTAATTTCCAGTAATGTTTTAAAAGTCACTGAATAAATGGCCTCTATATGTAACCCGAAATCAACTTTGATATTGTTCTTTTTATTTCTTTAAATTTAAGTATCTGGTTTGCACGCAAATTTTTAAATACATAAAAGTAATGGCCACAAAATGCTGAAATTTAATTTGCTATTTATCAATGCGGAAAATAAAAACGCAGTTTCAATAATCCCTTAAAATCCCCAAATTTCAGTATTTGTACGGCGAAGGACGATAACTTATTCGAAAATGGAGAGATTGTAAACAAAAATAAAAAAAAACTTTTAAAAAAGAACTTTTTAAGGGCTTCGCACCCCAAAACTTATACACACAAAAAATAATTGTTGAAAATTCTACCAAAAATGATTTTTTCCTAAACTGCGGGGCCCCTTGAAAGCATGGGGCGCGGAGCGAAAGCTCCAGTTGCCCTTATGGTCCAGCCGGCTTTGCTCTGTACTGTGGATCAAATTTAGGGCTTTGCTGAAGGACTGATTAGAGCAGACGGGAACACTTCAATGATTCGTTGTTGATCAGCCCCATTCTTTTTCCGTAGAGCTAAAACTAACGTGGGGACGCAATTGTTTAGACACAGGGGACATCCTGTGTGACCTTGTAACTTTGCTCCTGGGAATAGTGAACATTCGAGTTTTGGCCTCCCCGATGTTTTGAATGTTCTTAGATTCTATTAACGGATATTTCACTTACAAAACACAGGACCTAGAAACGACAGCCACGACCAGGAATAACAAGAAGCTGAACGCGGTTCCTTTCGTAGCACGAAACTGGTACCCTCTATGAAAATAGCGTCACAGAGCACGTGTTAATGTGCCTATATTATCGTTATTATTTTTTTATAATTTTACCAATTAACAAAACAACGGAAATAAAAAAATAAAATTTAAGTTTTCTTTTTGGTATTTTGAGGCCCCTGCGATTCCGAGGCCCCAAAGCGCGCGCTTCCTGCGCCTGTGCGGTGATCCGCCCCTAGTAGGGGCTATTTAAAGTCTTGTACTCGAGTAAAAGCGCAACACAATAAACTTGACTTTCTATGAACATTTTATGCACATGAGCACGGTTGGGGTTGATTGAAAACTGATTAAAAGGCTTAAAGCCTGTCTATTAATTTGTGTGCCTGTATAAAAACGCAGTACCATAACCTTGGCATGTTATCGAAACCTTATGAATACGTCGGACTGAAAATTCCGAAAAAAAGGCTAGGCCTAAGGTCTTGCAATAAAGGTTTTGTGACAGAGTAAAAGTGCAACATTAATAACTTGACATGTTATGCTAACGTTGTGAATATGAGCACGACGGATTAAAAATTTCAAGAAATCGCCTTTGGGATTAATGTGTTGTAGCAGAGTAAATGTGTAACATTATTTTTATTTTCTATATAAGCCATACAACGTGCTGAAATAGCCCAACTATATATACGTATACTTCAACCATATACCGAAGCGCAGACACGGTGAAACAAAAGTGCGATTTTGTACGAACCCTTAAAATTTTGTGGCCAGCCCACATGGAAGAGGACACGTTGATGTCAAAAACGCACTTTTCACACGGCTCCATAACAGATAGCAATGGACACGTCGCAATCTTTTATTTTTTTTGGGAGGTTTAACGACCACCGTGATCAATTCAGTGGGCTGTAAGCATTCAGCAGTTTCTAATTTTGAGTCACTGGTTCCAGTGCCAGAAGTCAAACACAACGTCCATGACTCACGGGATTCGAACGCGGACCCTTCTCGGACTAGTGATCAGAAGCCAGCGCATAGACCACTGCACCACCGGAGCGGCTCACGTTGAAATCAACCATGTATTTTTCATACGGCCCCAAACGCTCTTATGGACATACTAATGGCACTGGATGCAAAGAAATCATTAATGTAATTTGTACTATCAGGGTGGTATTTCCCGGATAAATATTACTATCTGTGAAATCACCAAGTTCAGCTGGTGAAAGTTAATGAATGAAAAAGATATTCCTGTAATTTTCCAGTAAACTTATCTTTAATTTGTTTATTTAGTTAATTTAATTTTATGAAACAAAAAAAGAAAGGAAGAGCAATGGAAATACTTATCTCCGAGGGGACATCTATAAAACTGCCGTGCATCTGGCATGTGCTTCTGAGAAACCGCGATACTGAAATGCAATGCCCCTGTGTGATGTCGTGTGCATGCGACTTGACATTGGCATTGATAATCTTTTTCTTACCGTTTTAAATTTTGAATATCTGGAACTCTATTTACATTACATTGTATTTCTGCCCGATAAGTCGCCCGTTGGTGGTGAAAGCTAACGTTTATTAATTTGTAATTTTAATACACCATTAGCCGAATATATTTGCACTTTATTGTTATCTACGGTCTCACACTTAGACCGTAGGTCGGGTATTAGAGTGCTGAATTATGTTGCAGATCTTAAGAGTAAAAAATTGAACTTTTTACGAAAATTTTGTATGGGGCCCCTTGATCGCGGGCCCCGATCCGTTCCAAAAACCATCTACGGTCTAAGTTAGAGTACCGTGAGATAGCATCACAAATTTGGTGGTTTTAAATTGAAAACTGTAGATTTTACGAAAATTTTGTAGGAGGACCCTAAAGCCCGGGCTCCGACCCGTTCCAAAAACCGCCTAAGTTAGAGCGCCATGAGATAGGATACTAAATATGGTGGTTGTATATTGAAAACTGTATATTTTACGATAATTTTGAATGAGGGGCCCTGGACCCCGGGCCCCGACCCGTTCCAAAAACCGTCTACCGTCTAAGTTAGAGCACCAGGAGGTAGTACACTAAATTTGGTGGTTTTAAATTGAAAACTAGATTTTACGAAAATTTTGTAGGGGGCCCCTTCGGACCGGGCCTCCACCCGTGCGAAAAACCGTCTACCGCCTAAGTTAGAGCATCATGAGATAGGATACTAAATATGGTTGTTGTATATTGAAAACTGTAGATTTTAAGAAAATTTTCAAGCAGCCCCTTCGGACCGAGCTCCGACCCGTTTCATAAAACGTCTACCGTTTAAGTTAGAGCACCATAAGGTAGTACACCAAATTTGGTGGTTCTAAATTGAAAACTGTAGATTTTACGAAAATTTTGTAGGGAGACCCTAAACCCGGGCCCCGACCCGTTCTAAAAACCATCTACCGTCTAAGTTAAAGCACCGTGAGATAGTATACCAAATCTGGTTGTTCTAAATCGAAAACTGTAGATTTTACGATCATTTTGAATGAGTGGCCCTGGGCCAAGGGTCTGGGCACTGTTGGAAAAGCAGTACGGGGAACCCCGATTTCTACCAAAATTTAATCAGGACATCAATTTCTATGAAGTCACCCTCCCCTTAAATATTCACTAACGGAAAAAAATCCCAACACCACGAAAGAATAGTTGTAGAGGTATGAAATGGCGGCAATACATTTGAATAGGTAACATATTTAATCGATTAAGGTTTCAAGTTCACAGCTTATTGTAAGCGCGAGAAGAGCCATTTTAAATGTGAAATGCTGGTACATTAATAGCCGGTGTAACAGCCAGAATGTTGAATGCAAGCACGCAAACGTTCATGCATTGTGTCGTACAGGTGCTGGATGTCAGTTTGTGGGATAGAGTTCCATGCCTGTTGCACTTGGTCGGTCAATACAGGGACGGTTAATGCTGGTTGGGGGTGACGCTGGAGTTCTCGTCCAATGATGTCCCATACGTGCTCGATTGGCGAAAGATCTTGTGATCTAGCAGGCCACGGCAACATGTCGACACTCTGTAGAGCATGTTGGGTTACAACAGCGGTATGCGGGCGAGCGTTATACTGTTGGAAAACACCCCCTGGAATGCTGTTCATGAATGGCAGCACAACAGGTTGAATCACCAGACCGACGTACAACTGTGCCGTCAGGGTGTGTGGGATACCCACGAGACTGCTCCTGCTGTCATAGGAAATTGCTCCCCAGACCATAACTCCAGGTGTAGGTCCAGTGTGTCTCGGCCGCAGACAGGTTGGTTGCAGGCGCTCACCTGGCCTCCTTCTAACCAACACACGGCCATCACTGGCACCCAGGCAGAACCAGCTTTCATCAAAAAACACAACAGATCTCCACTCTGTCCTCCAATGAGCTCTAGCTCGACACCACTGACGTCGCAAACGGCAGTGGTTTGGAGTAAGTGGAATGCACGCTACAGGGCGTCTGGCTCTGAGCTGTCCTTCAAGTAACCGATTTGTAACAGTTCGTTGTGTCACTGTGGTGGCAACTGCAGCTCGAATTGCTGCCGCAGACGCGGTACGATGCGCCACGGCCATACGCCATACACGGCGGTCTTCCTTCTCAGTAGTGCCACGTGGCCGGCCAGAACCCGGTCTTCTTGAGGCAGTACCTTCCCTTGACCACCGCTGCCAACAATCATGCAAAGTGGCTACATTCCTGCCAAGTCGTTCTGCAATATTGCGGAACGAAAATCTACCTTCTCGTAGCCCTATTACACGACCTCGTTCAAACTCTGTGAGATGTTGATAATGGCTTCTTCGTCTTCTTAAAGGCATTCTTGACTAACATCAACACCCTACGTCGAATCTCAACGATAACTAACGCTGACGAACGTTACAGCGCGTATTTACAGCAAACCTGCTTTGCATGTTCCGAGGGGCGCTACTAGTGCCACACGTATGCGCCGAGCGCAAAATTTGCATAGACGTCATCTTACAGATGTACTCTCACCGCCTACCAACTGTCGTTTATCTAACACAACCCCTTTTTGGTGTAGGAATTTTTTCCCGTCAGTGTACTTTTTTTTTGCAATTCATCAAAATCTATCTAAAGCAATTTATTTAGGGATTACTGCGATGTTATGACCTGCGGTGTTATGACTTGCGATGTTATGGTACTACGATGTTTTGCCCTGCGATGTTATGGTGCCGCGATGTTTTGCCCTGCGATGTTATGGTGGCGCGATGTTTTGACCTGCGATGTTATGTTGTAGACCCGACGCGGGACAGTAACTGCCGATTTGGTCTTATGGAACCACAACACGCATGCCGCCGCTTTTTCTTGCATGGAAGCCATTATCGATGAAATGCTCCTCTTATAGCGCTCACCTAAAGAACAGAAAAAAAATGTATGAGTGCTGCTATATTATGTTGCCATTTGCCAACCATTTTATTTTAACTTACATAGATTTTTTTATATTAACTTTTGCAATGTGAGAAAGACTTTATGGACACACTGAATGTTGATGGGAGACATGCCGAAGCATCAAACTAGGTCATCTCGATAATCGTGGTGTTATTTCGTTTCTATTTTAACTGAATTTAACTGAAATATTTTTACGATGGGGAATAAATCTTATCTTTTTCAGCATCCACTTTCTTGCAATAAAATTATGCCAAATTTGATTGCATTTGGAAAATTCCATTGAGAGTTCTACAACTTTTGTTTAGTACATTTTTTCATTAAATTGTTTCTCCAAGTGAAGTTATTAGACTTGGAATATTCCTCCTCATGTACAGTAATTTTATAAAATTATCCAGTGTGTAATGATTTTCTGTCTTCAGATATTTTTTCTTGTACGGTATCACAATGAAATTTCAGTACAAAATCAAAATGTAGCTTTGTTTGCATATGCTGCCCCCTATGAGTAAGACATAAAATTTATCAGAAGTAGTTTTCTGTATTTTATTGATATTTTATACACGGCCGGACAATTGCTAAGGACGGATGACAATAGCAACGATAACAACCATAATGGAAGGCAGGAAAATGTGGAAATTAGCATAAGTGCGGGATACAGTAAAACGTGTTGTGCGTACGCAAATTTTGGATTGCCGAACTTGTTCGTGACGTCATAGCGCTGATAAGAGATATAAAGGATTTGACGCGTATTGACCGTTGTTGTTCAAACGCAAAGTTGAAAGGAAAGAATCAATTGACGAACTTGCAATTTTCAGTATGTCTTCCTGACATCACCTAGATGATTTTACGCATGGCCGTATTATTGGCAAGATTGAAGAAGGGCGAAAAATAACAGATGTTGCCAGGGAGTTCGACGTCAGCCACAGTGTTGTTTCAAGACTTTGGAAATCATTTCAAACAAATGGAGAGTGTAGCAAACGTCACGGGGGAGGTCGTGTTCGCAGTACGACACCTGCAGATGATCGGTACATAGTGCTATCAACAAAAAGACACCGGCGCAGCACAGCTAGTGAGGTAGCAAATCAGTTTATAGCTGCTACTGGCAAGCGGATCTCCCGAAAAACTGTCGCCAGACGTTTGCATGAAGGAGGACTATACGCTCGCCGTCCTGTTGTGTGCATCCCATTGTCCAGACGTCACCGTACCACCCGTTTGCAATGGTGCCATCAACATCGCAATTGGACTGATAACGACTAGTCTGCTGTCCTCTTCTCAGATGAGAGTAGATACAGTCTATCGTCTGATTGTCGACAATAGTGGTACTGCATATTGTCCAGCAAACATACAGGAAAGGGACCGATATCCGACATGTAGTGTCATGGTATGGGCTGGCATCATGATCAATGGCCGTACGTCCCTCTATGTGCTTCCAACTGGGACTATGACTGGCCAACGATACATTAATGATGTTCTGCTACCTCATGTTTGCATGTCCCGTGGTGCTGTCGTAGATAGATTCATTTTCATGGACAACGCAACATGTCATCGAACAGTCGCTGTCCAGGAGTGTCTTGAGAGCGAGGATATTCAACGCCTCGTTTGGCCAGCACGTTCTCCAGATCTGAATCCCATTGAAAATGTGTGGGATGCTTTGGGGAGGAGTCTTGCTGGTCGCCAATGCCCTCCAATAAACAAGGACACCCTCATCCGTTCACTGACAGAGGAATGGGATAAATTACTCCAACAGCTGCTTGATAATGTTGGCAAAGCATGACACGACGTGTAGAATCTTGCATCGCCCTCCATGGTGGTCATATCCCGTATTGACATCTTACGCCGGAACGCCTGCGGACGGTAATTGCATTTTTTCACGTTTACGTATTCTGCACAAGATGGCCTGTTTGTCCCTTGAACACGTTCCAAAGCCTTCTGGATTTCAGAGCACAATAAATTGTCTTTCTTGTAATGTCCTGGCATTCTGACATTATTTTATTTCATTTGGCATCCAACAGCACTTACTTTTTTATGCGCTATATAGCCGTTTATGATCCGTCCTTAGCAATTGTACAGCAGTGTACTTATTTCACATGAAAATTCTCCTTCAGCTAAATTGCGTGTTTTACCATAAAACTGGACAATTATGATATAGTTCAAAACATTCTTTGAGAATATAGATTAAGATAATACAACGTAGTTGTCACAAATGTTTATTTTCTCAAGCCGACCATGGTTTCGCTGGGAATTGACCTAGCCTCATGATGACGAATGGCACGTAAATATTAAAATTGTGTATGATATCAACAAGGGTGTTTACAGTCACGGATTTTAGTTAGTTGCTTCCACGCGCTTGATAGAAATGGGGTGGATGCCATGTCATTAACAAGTTGCGAAGACTTCTGATATACTATATGGAAAGCTTCCAAAATATCAAGTTTGATGGTTGAATCTGGCTTGTCAATTAGTTTTGCTTCTTCAAAGAGAAATTTATGGTCCTTTTCGCGACAGTGTTTAGCCATCGATGACTTCTTTAGGCCACAATTCCGAATTTAGGTCTTGTGCTCCTTCAATCGAAAACGAAAGGCTGTACGGATCTGTCCTATGTACGAAGCGTCACATTTACATGGAATTTGATAAATTCCCCACGAGTTTTTGTCTTCAACATAGTCCTTTGATCCTAAAAATCTCATTTTGTTTATGGGTTTAAAAATCTCCTTAAAATTAAAGGTTTTGAGAATTTTTGGAATTTTGAAGGCAATGTCACGGGAAAACGGAATAATGGCAAAATTCTCTCGCAATGGGCGCATCACAGGAATTAATGTGGAGATGGGCTTCGGTTTCCGGAATTTTGTTAGAGCCTTGTCTATAATGGAAGAGTTGTATCCTCGCTGTACTGCAACACGTTTAAGGAAATAAAGTTCTTTTTCCAAACTGTCCTTATCTGAACATATATTATAATGAATAAAATTCTCCGTCTGGACGTGTAGTGCAGGAAAGCTTACGTTAAGTTACGTTAGGGTTATTGAAAGGTTGCTTGACGTAGCAAAAGTGAGCTTAATCTTCAAAGTGCTAGAGTTTGTTTAGGTAAGACACGCACGTGCAATAAATTCCAAGAATATGGAATTTATTTTTACTCAGCGTTCCTCATTATCTTGAATATCAGTAATATAACTTCGGTTTTAGTACATTAGTACCTTGAAGGCTCCTTATTAGAGCGGTAAACACAATATACCCTGAAATTAACGTAAACACTTAATGAAATAGACTTAACGGCCAGACAGAGGTCTGACAATAAAATGAACTAAGTAAACGTACTCACTTTTAACCTTTTATTGGGGAGCTCCTGGTATTACTCAAATACACACTCCAAAATAACACAACTACTGATAGCCCGAACTTTCTTACTATCGTAATATCGTAGAAACGTAGGTAAATCGCATATCAATAATCAGGAAGAACCTATCACATATAAAACGAAGCTCCTGCGAAGCTCCTGGGTATACTTGAGCGCACCTATATACACTGCCGGACAATTGCTAAGGACGGATGACAATAGCAACGATAGCAACCATAGAATGGAAGGCAGGAAAATGTGGAAATTAGCATAAGTGCGGAATACAGTAAGACGTGTTGTGCGTATGCAAATTTTGGATTGCCGAACTTGTTCGTGAAGTCATATCGCTGATAAGAGATGTAAAGGATTTGAATTTGACCGTTGTTGTTCAAACGCAAAGTTAAAAGGGAAAGAATCAATTGACGAACTTGCAATTTTCAGTATGTCTTCCCGACATCACCTAGATGATTTTACGCATGGCCGTATTATTGGCAAGATTGAAAAAGGGCGAAAAATAACAAATGTTGCCAGGGAGTTCGACGTCAGCCACAGTGTTGTTTCAAGGCTTTGGAAATCATTTCAAATAAATGGAGAGTGTAGCAAACGTCACGGGGGAGGTCGTGTTCGCAGTATGACACCTGCAGAAGATCGGTACATAGTGCTATCAACAAAAAGACACCGGCGCAGCACAGCTAGTGAGGTAGCAAATCAGTTTATGGCTGCTACTGGCAAGCGGATCTCCCGAAAAACTGTCGCCAGACGTTTGCATGAAGGAGGACTATACGCCCGCCGTCCTGTTGTGTGCATCCCATTGTCCAGACGTCACCGTACCGCCCGTTTGCAATGGTGCCATCAACATCGCAATTGGACTGATAACGACTGGTCTGCTGTCCTCTTCTCAGATGAGAGTAGATACAGTCTATCGTCTGATTGTCGACGACAACTGATCTGGCGTGATAGTGGTACAGCATATTGTCCAGCAAACATACAGGAAAGGGACCGATATCCGACATGTAGTGTCATGGTATGGGCTGGCATCATGATCAATGGCCGTACGTCCCTCTATGTGCTTCCAGCTGGGACTATGACTGGCCAACGATACTTTAATGATGTTCTGCTACCTCATGTTCGCATGTCCCGCGGTGCTGTCGTAGATAGATTCATTTTCATGGACAACGCAACATGTCATCGAACAGTCGCTGTCCAGGAGTGACTTGAGAGCGAGGATATTCAGCGCCTCGTATAGCCAGCACGTTCTCCAGATCTGAATCCCATTGAAAATGGGTGGGATGCTTTGGGGAGGAGTCTTGCTGGTCGCCAATGCCCTCCAATAAACAAGGACACTCTCATCCGTGTACTGAGAAAGGAATAGGATAAATTACCCCAACAGCTGCTTGATAATTTTGTGCAAAGCATGACACGACGTGTAGAATCTTGCATCGCCCTCCATGGTGGCCATATCCCGTATTGACATCTTATGTCGGAACGCCTGCGGACGGTAATTGCATTTTTTCACGTTTACGTATTCTGCACAAAATGGCCTGTTTGTCCCTTGAACACGTTCCAAAGCCTTCTGGATTTCAGAGCACAATAAATTGTCTTTCTTGTAATGTCTTGGCATTTTGACATTTTATTTCACTTGGCACCTAACCACACTTACTTTTTTATGCGCTATATAGCCGTTTATCATCCGTTGGTTGGTTGGTTGGTTTGTGGATTTTAGTGGCGCAAGGGCCAGGTTTGGCCAAAGAGCGCCAGAGAAAGAACTATCAGCCACAGATTTTTAAAAGCGTGGAAAATGATTAAGAACAGATAGGCTTGGTAAAAGTTGAAAAAGAGTATGATGAAGGCTGTGAAGACAAGGTAGTTAATTAGGTTTATATAAAAATTTATTAATTTACTATTATAATTATAATTTTTTTTTTAAACACAACTACACAAAGGATGAGTCACTCTCCTCCCCCCACACTCCTCTGCAATGCTGGCAGAGGGCGGGGACGAACTGTCACTCTCCTCCCCCCATGTTCCTCTGCAATGTTGTTTGAGGCTGGGGACGAACTGTCACTCTCCTCCCCCTATGTTCCTCTATAATGTTGGTTGAGGGTGGGGACCTCGCTGAGGCCGAGACAGTTGGATGGACACTGCACACCTTTGCGGATTGAGGGCCGGGTCTTCCGCACGTGCAGGCTTTCAGCTGGAAACTGGAAGAGACGGTCGGCTGCAAAAGAGAAGGCCCAGAATCAGGTATTCGAAAAATCTCGAGCTCGGGGAAAAACACCTGTGTCGCTTGGTCAGCTGTAGATCGCTTGGCAAGGGCGGCGAGAGCTACAGGGCGCGGAACAAAGAGCTGCACGGGTTGTGGCAGAGACTGAACTACTGCGGCAAAAGTACGCTGTCGGTTGGTGGGTATACCCAACTTGGCCTTGGCAGCAGGGTACGAGAGGCCCTCCAGGGTCTTGAGGCGCTGGATTGCCATCTCGTCCTTCCATTTCATACAGTTGCGGGAGTAAGCTGCATGGGCCTCACCGCAGTTAACACAGCAGGCCGCAGAAGTGCAACCATCCCCGTCATGTTCACTGGAGCCACAATTTGCGCAACGAGCGGAACTCTTACAGAAACGTTGGGAATGCCCGTACCTCTGGCACCTGAAACAGCGCAGAGGACTGGGAATGTACGGGCGAACTCCACAGACCAAGTAGCCAGCCTTGATTTCGGTCGGAACTTTCGGGGAGTTAAAAGTCAAGATTACATTTTTAGACTTAATCAAGGAACCATCGCGCCGGAACATCATACGACGAGCAGCAATAACACCTTGATCTGCAAGTTCAGTCACCAATTCGTCTTCACTGCATGGCAAGAGATCAAACTCCGAAATAACACCCCGAGAGGTGTTAAGAAACGGGTGAGGTGTCACTTTTACAGGAATGCCTTGAAGACTAGTGAGGTGCAGAAAAGTGTTACTCTGAGAAACACTGCAAGTTTGGACAAGCAGGTCCCCAGAGCGAAGCTTCCTCACAGACTTCAAGGGGCCAACTGCAGCGTCCAAAGCTTTAGAAATGAAGAATGGAGATCTGGTGGACAGTCTCTCATTCGGATCGATGGATTCTACAACTAAGTGTGTAGCATGCGTATTCACAACAATCGAGGGGAGACGACGCTTCGGAGCGACTGGCACAGCTGCCGAAGAAGAGGTTCCACATTCTTGGTCCAGATCATGGTCTAAAGATCGTTTAAGGGTATGAGACTTGGTAGGTTGAGAAGACGAAGGAGAGTCGTTGTCAACGATCATTTGCTCAGGTGACTTGAATTTGGAGCGTTTGTTTTTGGGGTTACCCATGGAAAAAAGGAGAAGGATTCGTCTGCAGACTACTCCACCCACCACCGAGCCCTACAAGGGAGAACTGGAGGTCTGCAAGCCAAGAAAATGACGCTGGACACAGTTCTGGAGCTTATACGTTGCAGATATAGTCCGTTGGCTGTGATCACACGCACTCGGCGGACACTTCGGCCTCCGGGTACCGTCATGCCAACGCCTTTGGCATGATCCCACAGCCCCCGGCCTCACCCTGCCGTGCCATACGACAAAAAAGCCGCTAAAGCCCTGTACACAACTTGGTACAAGACTTCTGACTAGAGGTGGGTTAGTCTCTAGCCTCCCGTTTACAGCGAAGCCGGGGTCGAAGAGGAGTGTTGGTACACAGGAGGCACTTAACCGGTCTCCTGCGACCTCAGCCGCCAGACATCCCATTTCCGCCTCACGGGTCTCCGCACGCGGCAAACATGCAGGTAGGTCTAGCATCCAAACCAGCTAAAAGGAAAAAATAAATCCAAAGAAGACAAATCCTGGCAGGGAACCTAAACGGAATCTCAGCAACCTACGAACTGAGCGGTTAATATAAATCAGTTAGTGGTGGAGGGTAACAAAACCACAAGACCGGGGTGTTAGTACATAACGTGGTAGCGATTAGGTAGAGAATACAACACGGGCAACTAGCCAGTGGAGAAAATAAATAAAAACGAAAATGCGAGACACAAGACCAGCTCGGGAACGTGGGGACGCGACTCCCCAACAGCTGGATGAACAGCCGTCCCTGCAAACACCAACAGCACCGAAACAAAAAACAAGCGGTGGCATGACATCAGATGTTGACCAGTCACAAGGTCAGCTCGGGCCGTGGGGGCGCCGCTCCCCAAATAACTGGAAAACCAGTTATCCCCGTGCGGGGGTTTATCATCCGTCCTTAGCAATTGTCCAGCAGTGTATATTGCATACCACCACATCATGACTTACACTCGTTGCCACATATAATTCAGCGGGAGAAACAACATCTCGTTAAGTGAGAAGATAAGTTGCATAGAAAAATAAAATAACAAGAGATAGTAAAATCAAAAAGAAACTGAAGCTAGAGTATACGTTTCAATATGTATCGCGCGATATACGCAACTGCAAAAGGCGCTGAGTTTTTGTTGATAAGGGTGATTAGACTTGGCATGTGGAGGTGAAAAAATAGCGAAAGGTTTCCGATAAATTGTGGTTGCGAGCGATTGATTTAAGCGAGTTACCAGGACGTCAAGGAATAGTAGGCATCCGTTGTTTTCAGTTTCGTAGCTGAATTGAATGTGAGGATCAATGGAATTTATAAATTTGACTAATTCCGGAATTTCAGAATGTTTTCCCTTCCAGAGAACGAAAGTATCGTCTACATATCGTATCCATAAGTCAAATTTCACGAGTTTGAAAAGTTTTTCTTCAAATCGACGCATGTAGATTTCACATAATAGAGGTGACAGTAGCCTGCCCATGGCTAGACCTTCAGTCTGTTCATAAAATGTTCCACGGAAAGTAAATCTGTTCTGTTTTATGCAAATGTCCACTAGTCTTGTTATTTTCTCAACTTCAGGTTGGCTGTAATGATGCTCTACAAGACTTGATTTTAGGGATTCCAGAGCTCCTTTTACTGGAACATTGGTGAACATACACTGACGGAAAACAAAATTACAACACCAAGAAGGGGTTTTGTTAGATAAACGACAGTTGGTAGGCGGTGAGAGTACATCTGTAAGATGACGTCTATGCAAATTTCGCGCTCGGCGCATACGTGTGGCGCTAGTAGCGCCACTCGGAACATGCAAAGCAGGTTTGCTGTAAATACGCGCTGTGACGTTCGTGAGCGTTAGTTATCGTTGAGATTCGACGTAGTGTGTTGATGTTAGTCAAAAATGCCTTTAAGAAGACGAAGAAGCCATTATCAACATCTCACGGAGTTTGAACGAGGTCGTGCAATAGGGCTACGAGAAGGTAGATTTTCGTTCCGCAATATTGCAGAACGACTTGGCAGGAATGTAGCCACTTTGCATGATTGTTGGCAGCGGTGGTCAAGGGAAGGTACTGCCTCAAGAAGACCGGGTTCTGGCCGGCCACGTGGCACTACTGAGAGGGAAGACCGCCGTGTATAGCGTATAGCCGTGGCGCATTGTACCGCGTCTGCGGCAGCAATTTGAGCTGCAGTTGCCACCACAGTGACACAACGAACTGTTACAAATCGGTTACTTGAAGAACAGCTTCGAGCCCGACGCCCTGTAGCGTGCATTCCACTTATTCCAAACCACTGCCGTTTGCGACGTCAGTGGTGTCAAGCTAGAGCTTATTGGAGGACGGAGTGGAGATCTGTGGTGTTTTCGGATTAAAACCGGTTCTGCCTGGGTGCCAGTGATAGCCGTGTGTTGGTTAGAAGGAGGCCAGGTGAGCGCCTGCAACCAACCTGTCTGCGGCCGAGACACACTGGACCTACACCTGGAGTTATGGTCTGGGGAGCAATTTCCTATGACAGCAGGAGCAGTCTCGTGGGTATCCCACACACCCTGACGGCACAGTTGTACGTCGGTCTGGTGATTCAACCTGTTGTGCTGCCATTCATGAACAGCATTCCAGGGGGTGTTTTCCAACAGTATAACGCTCGCCCGCATACCGCTGTTGTAACCCAACATGCTCTACAGAGTGTCGACATGTTGCCGTGGCCTGCTAGATCACCAGATCTTTCGCCAATCGAGCACGTATGGGACATCATTGGACGAGAACTCCAGCGTCACCCCCAACCAGCATTAACCGTCCCTGTATTGACCGACCAAGTGCAACAGGCATGGAACTCCATCCCACAAAGTGACATCCAGCACCTGTACGACACAATGCATGAATGTTTGCGTGCTTGCATTCAACATTCTGGCGGTTACACCGGTTATTAATGTACCAGCATTTCACATTTTAAATGGCTCTTCTCGCGCTTACAATAAGCTGTGATCTTGAAACCTTAATCGATTAAATATGTTACCTATACAAATGTATTGCCGCCATTTCATTCCTCTACAACTATTTTTTCGTGGTGTTGGGATTTTTCTTTTCGTCAGTGTAGATACCACATCAAAGGATAGCATTAGTTGATCTACGTATGGGTGTAGTTTAAGTCGATTGGTAAACTCAATGGAATTTTTCACAGATGTTTCGTTTGGAGTGGATAAGGTAGACAATTTTGAAGATAAGAACTTCGATAACTTATATGCTGCTGCGCCGATATTACTTACTATAGGCCGGAAAGGAATTCCAGATTTATGTATTTTAGGAGAGCATAGAATATCGCACAACGGGCGTATGAAGGTTTAAGTTTTTTTTTTGTTTTGGCTCAGAGTTTCTGAGTTTTTGATCAATTTCTGTATTTCTTTCAATTGTTTATCTGAAGGATCATTCTTTATTTCTTTGTAAGGTCTATCCGAAATATGATTTTTAACTTTGTTATCATAATGACTTTTGTCTAACAAATCATTATGATACAGAAATTGATCAAAAACTCAGAAACTCTGAGCCCAAACATAAAAAACAAACTTAAACGCTTCATACGCTTGTTGTGCGAGATTCTATGCTCTCCCTAAAATACATAAATCTGGAATTCCTTTCCGGCCTATAGTAAGTAATATCGGCACAGGAGCATATAAGTTATCGAAGTTCTTATCTTCAAAATTATCCATCTTGGCCACTCCAAACGAAACATCTGTGAAAAATTCCATTGAGTTTACCAGTCCACTTAAACTACACCCATACGTAGATCAACTAATGCTATCCTTTGATGTGGTATCTATGTTCACCAATGTTCCAGTAAAAGGAGCTCTGGAATCCCTAAAATCAAGTCTTGTAGAGCATCATTACAGCCAACCTGAAGTTGAGGAAATAACAAGACTAATGGACATTTGCATAAAACAGAACAGATTTACTTTCCGTGGAACATTTTATGAACAGACGGAAGGTCTAGCCATGGGCAGTCTACTGTCACCTATATTATGTGAAATCTACATGCGTCGATTTGAAAAAACTTTTCAAACTCGTGAAATTTATCTTATGGATACGGTATGTAGACGATACTTTCGTGCTATGGAAGGGAAAACATTCTGAAATTCCGGAATTAGTCAAATTTATAAATTCCATTGATCCTCACGTTTAATTCAGCTATGAAACTGAAAACAACGGATGCCTACTATTCCTTGACGTCCTGGTAACTCGCTTAAATCCATCGCTCGCAACCACAACTTATCTGAAACCTTTCGCTATCTATTCACCTCCACATGCCAAGTCTAATCACCCTTATCAACAAAAACTCAGCGCCTTTTACAGTTGCGTATATCGCGCGATACATATATGTTCAGATAAGGAAAGTTTGGAAAAAGGACTTTATTTCCTTAAACGTGTTGCAGTACAGCGAGGATACAACCCTTCCATTATAGACAAGGCTCTAACAAAATTCCGGAAACCGAAGCCCATCTCCACATTAATTCCTGTGATGCGCCCATTGCGAGAGAATTTTGCCATTATTCCATTTTCCCGTGACATTGCCTTCAAAATTCCAAAAATTCTCAAAACCTTTAATTTTAAGGTGATTTTTAAACGCATAAACAAAATGAGATTTTTAGGTTCAAAGGACTATGTTGAAGACAAAAACTCGTGGGGATTTTATCAAATTCCATGTGAATGTGGCGCTTCGTACATAGGACAGATCCGTACAGCCTTTCGTTTTCGATTGAAGGAGCACAAGACCTGTATTCGGAACTGTTACCTAAAGAAGTCATCGATGGCTAAACACTGTTACGAAAAGGACCATAAATTTCTCTTTGAAGAAGCAAAACTAATTGACAAGCCAGATTCAACCATCAAACTTGATATTTTGGAAGCTTTCCATATAGTTATCAGAAGTCTTCGCAACTTGTTAATGACATGGCATCCACGCCATTTCTATCAAATGCGTGGAAGCATCTAACCAAAACACGTGACTGTAAACACCATTTATGATGTCATGTACAATTTGAATATTTACGTGCCTTTCTACCTGATAAAGCTAGGTCAATACCCAGCGAAACCATGGTCGGCTTGAGAAAATAAACATTTGTGACAACTACGTTGTATTATCTTAATCTATATATAATCGTCACAAGACTGTAGTCTTTGAGGTAAAGATTCATTGAGAATCTTCAGTTTAACCATAATGTGTCAGACGTTGTCCTCATTTTGAAGCGGAATTGTCCTCAATTTTGCATTGAAATTGAGGACACCATGTCATTTTGTCCTCAATTTCGTTCTCAAAAATCTGGTCACCTTAATCTTAATATTAAAATTGAGGACGGCTTCAATAAATAGCTAGTTGAATACCATACTCCGTATCGGCCAATAGATGGCAGCACGTCAACCTAGTGCCCATCACGATTTTTTTGAACAGATTTTGTTGACATAGATATGATACATCTCGTCAAACTGGACGAGGAAAGTATAAAGAGAAACATATGTATGAACATGAAATGATATTTACATTAACAAGGGGCGCATATCCATCCGAAAATAAATCCGACAAAATGCTAAAACCTACAGTATTGAGAGTCCTGTAACACGAAACCATCGCATGGGTCACTAGGTCAAGGACCTATCATAATACATTGAACAGTAAGGTGCATTCGAAACACTGGATAATCAAAGCAGGGTGCAGGACAAATAAGTAACAGTAAAGATACAGCAAGGCACTCAAAGCAAAAAGGTACACAATTCAGATATCATGATTGGTGCAGGACAAATAAGTAACAGTAAAGATACAGCAAGGCACTCAAAGCAAAAAGGTACACAATTCAGATATCATGATTGGTGCACATTGTCATACAGAAAAAGCACAATGCAATACAGAGAACGCAAAACAAAAGCAATCACCAACAAGAATTAAGGGCACGCAACCCACTGTACAAATGTACAAGAAACTTCACAGCCTGCCATAGCAGAACAAAAGTTAAGAACAAACTGCAGTATTCGAGGGGCTAGGAAGCCCACGCAGCATAAACAAGGCTGAAAGGGTACAACACAAATGCTAACAGGATAAATGAGAGCGAGAAAAAACCAATGCTTGTAAGAGGTACAAGACAACCCAATTCATATGGCGATATTAGAATTACAATTACACTATCAAGAGTTTTTTTTTTTTTTTTTTGGTTGGAGGTTTAACGACCACCGTGAGCAACTCAATGGGCTATAAGCAGTCGCCCGTCCCTAATTTAGGGTCACTAGTTCTAGGGAAGGGAAAGAGCCAGTGCCGTAAGACAAACACAACATCTATGCTTCACCGGGATTCGAACCCGGACCCCCTTCGGACGAATGATCAGAGGCCATCGCTTAGACCACTGTGCCACCGAGGGGGTCACTAGCAAGAGTACAAACTAGAGTTAGACACGTGAAAATTACAGTAAAATTAGGAATGTACTTGTGCAAGGAGTCGATAAATAAGGCACATGAGGTATAGTACATAGAAAAGAGTACATAAATTAGCACAACGAATAACACTGACAGATACTGACAACTCATGGGGAGAAGACCATCCGGTTCTCCAAAAACTTAAAGCTCAAAAAGTGCGGCGGCTGTAAGCGACAAACAAACAAAAAAAAAAAAAAAAAACGAGGTGCCACGCGCACCAGGGTAGCTCTCACATGGGAGAAAAATACAAGCATGGGAAATACATTGGAAAAACAGCGGCTCAAAGAACCACGACGTGAAGAATGAACAGGGCCACCTAAGGCTCGGTCCAGGAGGAACTAAAGGAGAACAGGAGAAACGGTTAGATGCTGTTGTGAAAGTGCGCATATAAGGATACTAAAAATTACTCTTTTAAAGGTCCTTTCTATTACCCTTAAAAGGACCTTTAGCCGCCCCGGTGGCGCAGTGGTCTAAGGCGCTGGCCTCTGATCATTCGTCCATAAGGGGATCCGGGTTCGAATCCCGGTCAGGCATGGATGTTGTGTTTGTCTTACGGCACTGGCTCTCTCCCTTCCCTGGAACCAGTGACCCTAAATTAGGGACGGGCGACTGCTTATAGCCCATTGAGTTGCTCACGGTGGTCGTTAAACCTCCAATCAAAAAAAAAAAAAAAAAAAAAAAAGGACCTTTAACAATGAGAAGTATGTCTCCACACCGAAATATTTATTCTGACGATCAAGTTTTTTTCCTCATGAATGTGAAGAGGTCTAGCTAGAAAAAAAAAATCAAATAGAGGGATTTTGTATTAGCAAAGAACTACCTAATGACACGAAGTAAGACCTCAAAACAGTGTTCTGATGAAATAAGACAGTTCCGTTCGAATAAATACTCCAGAATGTTGTTTGCCATGTATTGTGTCTGATAAAATAGTAAGTGCTCTGTCATATATATATATTGTAACGTATACTCTAGATTCACTTTCCTTTTTATTTTTACTATCTCTGGTTATTTTATTTTACTATGTAAATTATCTTCTTACTGAACGAGATGTTATTTCTCCCGCTGAATGAGATCTGGCAATGAGTGTAAGTCATGACGTGGTGGTAGCCAGTATAAATAGGCGCGTTCAACGATACGTAGGAGAGCGTTTGTTGTTGTAGAGAGAGAGAGCGTTTGTTGTTGTATAGAGAGAGCGTTTGTTTATGTGAGAGAGCTTTTTGTTGATGTGCGTAGAGTGAGCTGTGGTTTATGTGTCAGAAAGCTGTTGTTGTATAAAGAGATCTTCGTTTATGTGAGAGCCAGAAGTTTCACTAATAAAGAATTTGCTGTAAGTACGTTTTTCTCAGTTCATAGTTTTGTCAGATCTCTGTCTGGCTGTTAGGTTTATTTCATTAGGTGATTATTATTAACAACCAGCATAAGACTTTATTCATCTTAATTACTACTACAACATTACTAGCAGTTAAAAGCTTGTTCATTATTATTACTACACTACTAGCAGGAAAGTTTATTCATGATATAATTAACAAATGTAACGTACCAGGAGATGTGACGTACCTGCCAGAAGGACGCACACGACATAAAGGCAGATAGGAATCAGAATAGAACGTCTGCGTAGCTTAATTGGTAGAGCAACTTGTTCCGGAATACGCGGCCTCGGGTTAGTATCCCGGCGTAGACCAAAAATGACGGAGAAATTTACTTCGTTATAATGGCGCCCGAACTATCCGGCTGACACGACCGTTCACAATCTCGCAATGGTGTGATGTTATTTCCACACCGCGAGATAGGAAAAATAAGAGCAGCACTTCGAAAAAAAAAAAAATAAGGGGGAGATGATGTAACGTACCAGGAGATGTGACGTACCTGCCAGAAGGACGCACACGACATAAAGGCAGATAGGAATCAGAATAAAACGTCCGCGTAGCTTAATTGGTAGAGCAACTTATTCCGGAATGAGTGGACCCGGGTTCGAATCCTGGCGCGGATAAAAATGACGGAGAAATTTACTTCGTTATACAAACAACAACCATTACTAGAAGAAACTAGTAGCAGAAGCATTATATTCATTATAAAGCATTAGAAGAAGCTGAATTCATTATAATTAGCTTAGTAGTTAAAAGCTATATTCATTATAATTGGCGCCCGAACTTTTCTCGGACACGAGGTCTTGACAATTATTACCCATGTCTTCTTTACCTGAGACAACTTTAATTTATCACCCTAAGGCAAGTTTAGAGGGTGATGGTGTTTTTTTGACAATTTGCAAGAAGCCTGTGGGTCTCACTTTGATATGAATGATCTACATGTACCCAGGCATTCTTCACAATTTCGTAATTCACCAGCTTCCTGTTACTCTGAGTCGCGGGTCGTACCTGAGGGAGTTCAATCCTCTCAGCGAAGCAGAATGCTTGCCCATTTCGTGCCGCATGCAGGAACAATTCATTTCAATGGGTTGGAGGGATCCTTAAAGTTCCTCGAAGATTTGGAAGACCATTTTGATCTATACAATATTCCTGAAGACTGCAAAGTACAAATCGCAGGCACTTGCTTGAAGGATACCGCTAAGACCTGGTATCGGCAGTGGAGAGTGTCGAACCCGGATTCTCATTATGAGAATTTCCGAGCAGAATTTTTGGAGGTCTTTCCTTTCGGCCTCAGTCGAGCTAGCCTTGCACAACTTTTTTCTCGTCAGCAAGGACCCAACGATAGCCCTGTTGCATTTGCGTTGGAAACAACACGCTTATATAACTTATGGGATCCACATGCCAGTCATGTCGACATGTTGGATACCCTAGTGCAGCAGCTCGACCCATTTTTACAAGATTTTCTTGAGGTTCGACACCCTGCTACAATTCATGAATGCCTTCGCCTCATACGAACGTATGAAGAGCGACATGGCAAACATGGTTCGACTCACCATGCTCGGGCACCCCGCGAGGCTTATTACGAAAACCCTCAGCGGCATAATAGGTCCAATAACTTTCAGCGCGAGCATACACAAGTGCACGCCCAAGCTTCATACGTTCCACCACACAGAAGAGTGGCAAACCAACCGCGAGTTTCTGAACAATCTTCGGGATATCGTACAAATGCACAGTATGCTCGACCCCGTTTCAATCAGCAGCATTCGGAACGTTTTCATGCTCAGGGCAATGATGATTTTTCTGCCCGTGCTGAGGGAAGAAGTAATAGATATGAAAATGTCAACAGACACGCGGAGTTCCCGACGCAGGTTTCACGCAGTCTTCCTCATCGTGAAAATTTTCCCGATACCCGGCAGGGTCGAGGTTTCACACCGCATGATAATCCAACCAGGAATCCTTTAAACTTCCAAAGGAAGTAGACCAAGGGTCGGTCCTGCTTCCTGATACCAAGCATTCTGACCCTAAAACAGTATTAGTGACTGTTCAAACTCCTCAGTTGCCTGATGTATTCTTGACAATCGAAGATATTATTGTCGAGACAAAGTTCAATACTGGTTCTGAAATATCAGCCCTAAACACGAAGTTTTGCACTGACAATTTTCCTGCAATACTCGTTCAACCTGCGAAGCAGTATTTGCGAGGTGCAAATAACGAAATCTTCAGTATCACAGGAACTGTCACATTATCTCTAGGGCTGGGAAAGGCTCGTTTTACGCATTCTTTCCTGCTTATAAACGAACTACCTGTTAAATGTCTAATGGGAATGGACTTTATTCATACGTTTCAAATAACTTTGAATTTCGTACAACATGTGATTTCCTTTCCGGAACCTGTCGAAATGATTCCTACGGTTCCTATAGATATAACGAGTTTGTTATTGAGTAACCAATTGAATGAGAGGCAACGAAACCAGCTTTATCTACTTTTGCAGGAAAGCCCTGGTATATTTTCTGATCAACCTGGTTTCACACAGGTGGTTTATCATGTCATTGACACTGAGGGTTCGAAACCGATAGCGACGAAACCTTACCCTTGTGCTCCACATAAGAAACAGGAAATGCAACGTCAAATTTCTGAAATGATTAAACAGGGCATAATAAGGGAATCAACAAGCGCCTGGGCTGCTCCTGCCTTTTTGGTTCCAAAGAAACAACCCAATGAATTTCGTTTCGTGACAGATTTCCGCAAGCTCAACCAAGTCACAAAAACGATCAATTATCCACTACCTGTCATGTCGCATATTTTGCATGACCTGTCATCAACTAAATGGATGTCAACCTTGGATTTGGCGAGTGGATATTGGCAGGTGGCGGTACATCCAGACTCTGTCGATAAAACAGGCTTTGTTACTCCTTTTGGGGCTTATGAATACCTGCGTATGCCCTTTGGATTAGTTTCTGCACCTGCTACTTTCCAAAAGCTTACGGATACGGTACTCAGACCTGTTCTGGGTCCCCATGTGCATGTATATTTGGATGACATTATTATTACATCCGAGACTTTTGACGAGCACCTTTCTCTGCTCAAACAGGTGTTCCAACTCATATACAATGCTGGCTTGACGTTAAAACCTAGTAAATGCCAGATAGCGAGGGACGAGATTGTATATCTGGGGTTGAAAATCACTCCCCACGGCTTATTTATGGATAATGAAAAAATTAGGCCTATTGTTGACTTTCCTCGGCCTAAAACAGCAAAAGAACTATCACGCTTTCTGGGAATGACCGGATGGTATCAGCAGTTCGTCCCCGCTTATGCTACAATCTGTGAGCCATTGTATGCTTTGAAACGTAAATACAAGAAGTTTGTTTGGACACCTGAGACTAACGCTGCATTTGAAACACTGAAGTCTGCGTTGACTCAGCCTCCTGTGTTGGCTTTCCCGGATCATACTAAGGAATTTGATATTTATACTGACGCATCCGGAGTTGGTCTTGGTTGCGTTTTGTCACATGCTGGGCATCCAATAGCTTTTGCGTCTCGTACTTTACCCAAAGCTGAACGCAATTATTCAGCTACGGAACGTGAATGTCTTGCTGTTGTGTATGCTCTTGGCCAATTTCAATGTTATCTTAACGAATTGACAGTTAACATAATTACGGATCATTCTGCCCTTCAGTATTTGAATTCTGCTAAGCACCTATCTCAAAGACTTATGAAGTGGGCTCTGAAGTTACAAGAGAGCAATATCAAAATTTCGTATCAGCCAGGTCATAAGAATCAGTTACCGGACGCATTGTCTCGTGTTCCGATTAGTGGGGTCCCCACAGAAACTACTCCTGGATGTCAGCCTTTACTTCTAATAGCTGATATAACATCCAGAGAACAGATAATGGCAGAATTAATAAATGATCCAGATTTTGGGGATATCTATAATTTTTTGCTTGCGGGTTCGCCCCTACAAAGTGATCCTTCTCTGGCTGGAAGGTCACAGCATTTTGAAGTCATAGAGGGTCTGCTTTACTATACGAAATCTAGGACTACTAGGGCAGAGTTTCGCCCATGTTTCCGCGAACCCTTAGAATGGCTCTTTTAAACGAATTTCATGACAAACCTCTTGCAGGCCATTTAGGTATTCGCAAGACCCGTTGTAAATTGCGGGATGTTGCCTATTGGCCTGGCATGTACCAAAGTGTGCTCGCATACGTTCAATCATGTCACTTGTGTCAGATTAATAATTACCGTAATGTAAGACCGGCCGGTCACTTGAAATCTAGTTCAAGTTCTCATGTTTTTGATATTATTTCAATAGATTTATTGGGACCTTATCCTTTATCTGTTAAAAACAAAGCTCGTTACGTTTTAGTATTAACTGATAATTTTTCAAAATGGGTTGAAGTTTTTCCCATTAAAGCCGCTACGGCAGAAGTTATTTGTAATGTATTAATTAATGAAGTATTCTCTAGATATGGTGCACCTAATAAAGTAGTTTCGGATAATGGTCCTCAATTTATTTCTGACATTTTTGAAAGAATGTGTGCGAGACTACACATTAAGCATAAATTCATTTCCCCATATCATCCCCAGAGTAATCCTGCTGAACGAGTAAACCGCACGCTTGTTAAAATGATTGCTACATTTGTCATGGATCATCACGAGCGATGGGATGACCATCTTGAGCTTTTTTCGTTCGCCCTCCGCTCGTCTGTTCACGAATCTACTAAAATTACTCCTGCACAACTTTTTCTGGGTCGCAAAATTAAAACCCCTTTTGAAAATTTAACGGGGATTATCGACGAACTAAACCAGCGACCAACTCCGCAATCAGTACGAATCATGGCTGAAAAAGCTCGTGTTGCAATGCTAGGAGCACAAGCGGCTCAAGCAAGATATTATAATACTAGGCGTAGGAAACCAGATCTTGTCGTTGGAGATCTCACTCTCGTGGAAACGCACTTCCAGTCTTCTGTTTCTCACACTTTAGTGAAGAAATTTGCACCCAGCTACGAAGGTCCATATCGGGTGGCAAATGTGTTTGAAAATAACATTGTTCTTGAAAAACCTGACAATCAATTTTAATACGTACACGTTGATCAGTGTCGCAAGTATCATGAACGAAATATCGATTTCATAATCAACCCTACTCAACCTTCTGTTCCACAGACTCAAGAGTCTATATCTCACGATCAACCTCCAGAAATTTTGGACGAACCAACAAACATTTTTAAAGAATCTCCAGTGATTTTTACTTCACCCTCCCCTCCTCAAGACGGGTTTCCAAACACGCAACCTGATTCTCCCATGAGACCAAGGCTCGAATCAAGTTCTTCAAATACTAGTATCGTTCCTTTCCCTCCAACCATTGCCAAGACTATTGCTGCACCATTTCCGGATAACTCTGCAACACCACAAGCTCCTACTTCCTTGAATACCTCGTCAGAGAGTATTCCTATAGGCAGACATAAACATCGCCGTGCACGACCACTAAATTACAGCAGCGACTCAGAGGCTTCAGATATTTCGGATTTATCAGTTATGAACAATAATTTGACTATTCCTAAACGTCAAACCCCAATTACAAACCGTCCAGCACCACCAAAAGCTGGTCAAAACGTAACTTGTCTCCCCAATCTGCTTCACCGCAACAGCGACGAAGGCAGAAATCCTTGCATCCGCCCGGGTTTCGCCCCTGGAACCTACGCTCAGGGCAAACAGGGCCGATACCTGCTGCTACTCTCATGCCACGAGGGAGAAAACGAAAACAAACGATGTGGCCGGAGCCACGTCCGTCCAAAAGAATGCTGGAAGGACACCACGGGCCCCAGCACAAAGGGACTACATATCAGAAGCCTGGGGTAGCCCGTTCCTGTCAGCCGCAGGGATTTCCGGACCGACGGACTTCAGCCGTTCCTGTCAGCCGCAGGGATTTCCGGACCGCCAGACTTCGGCCGTTCCTGATTGACGGACTTCAGCCGTTCCTGACCGTTCCTGTCAGCCGCAGGGATTTCCGGACCGCCAGACTTCAGCCGTTCCTGACCGTTCCTATCAGCCGCAGGGATTTCCGGACCGACAGACTTCGGCCGTTCCTGATCGACGGACTTCAGCCGTTCCTGACCGTTCCTGTCAGCCGCAGGGATTTCCGGACCGACGGACTTCAGCCGTTCCTGACCGTTCCTATCAGCCGCAGGGATTTCCGGACCGCCAGACTTCAGCCGTTCCTGACCGTTCCTATCAGCCGCAGGGATTTCCGGACCGCCAGACTTCAGCCGTTCCTGACCGACGGATTTCAGCCGTTCCTGACCGTTCCTGTCAGCCGCCGGGATTTCTTGACCGACAAAATACAGATGTTCCAGATCCATTCAAATCCTTGAAACGCTCAACGCCACCTGAATTTACCAGTCTGATTAGGCCTGGAAAACGTTATCGTACTAGAGTTTTTTATGCGTCCTCGAGATAAGTAAGTTCTCGTGGACAGGTTCTTTTCTCCGTTTGTTGTTTTTCCTGCACGACCAGTTGGCGTGTCAGAATTTCTTTTTTTCGTGTGGGCCTATGCATTCTTTTTTGTGTATATATGTGGTTTTTTTTATATTTCTTCTATGTCCATCTACTAATCCAAATTTTTTTTATATATCTATGTGCTTAGGGGTAAAATAATAAAATTGTTACTGTTAGGCAGCACCAGGCAATCTTCGCTGCTGATACAGTTGGTGTGTATTCAACGAATAATGAGAACGTAATTTGAAATTAAAAAAGTGATTCCTGCTAGGCAGAATAAAAGGAAGGTATGCCGATGCAGGTATGTTTTGTTCAAGTATACAAAGTGTTTCACAGACGAATACAGATTTCTTGATTTTGTCATGCCAAGTTTGAGATTGTACATACTACTGCCACCAAACAACGAAACAAAAAAGAGGTCGATAAACGTCAATCAACGAAGTGTAAGACTTACACTCCAAAATTGATAGGTTTTTCGAACAAAAAAAAAATTAAGGGGAGATGATGTAACGTATACTCTAGATTCACTTTCCTTTTGATTTTTACTATCTCTGGTTATTTTATTTTACTATGTAAATTATCTTCTTACTGAACGAGATGTTATTTCTCCCGCTGAATGAGATCTGGCAATGAGTGTAAGTCATGACGTGGTGGTAGCCAGTATAAATAGGCGCGTTCAACGATACGTAGGAGAGCGTTTGTTGTTGTATATAGAGAGAGCGTTTGTTGTTGTATAGAGAGAGCGTTTGTTGTTGTATAGAGAGAGCGTTTGTTGTTGTATAGAGAGAGCGTTTGTTTATGTGAGAGAGCTTTTTGTTGATGTGCGTAGAGTGAGCTGTGGTTTATGTGTCAGAAAGCTGTTGTTGTATAAAGAGATCTTCGTTTATGTGAGAGCCAGAAGTTTCACTAATAAAGAATTTGTTGTAAGTACGTTTTTCTCAGTTCATAGTTTTGTCAGATCTCTGTCTGGCTGTTAGGTTTATTTCATTAGGTGATTATTATTAACAACCAGCATAAGACTTTATTCATCTTAATTACTACTACAACATTACTAGCAGTTAAAAGCTTGTTCATTATTATTACTACACTACTAGCAGGAAAGTTTATTCATGATATAATTAACAAACAACAACCATTACTAGAAGAAACTAGTAGCAGAAGCATTATATTCATTATAAAGCATTAGAAGAAGCTGAATTCATTGTAATTAGCTTAGTAGTTAAAAGCTATATTCATTATAATATATATATATATATATATATATATATATATATATATATATATATATCATCATCATCATCATTGTCAACCATTATCAATCCACTGCTGGACGAAGGTCTCCCCAAGTTTCCTCCACAACGGTCTGTCTTGTGCCAGTCTCCTCCAGGTCACTCCCGCATACTTTCGAATTTCATCCACCCATCTTCCATGTGGTCTTCTTCTGGGTCTTTTCCTGTCCCTTGGAATCCAATCTAAAATTTCGGCTGTCCATCGATGGTCTGTTCTTCTGGCAGTATGTCCAGCCCATTGCCATTTCAGGGATTTAACTCTGATCATGATGTCTTCCACTCTTGTCATTTTTCGGATCCACGTGTTCCTCTTCTTATCTCTCCTGGTTACACCAAGCATGCACCTCTCCATGCTACTTTGAGTTGTCTGCAGCCTTTGTATGTCTCTTTTAGCTAAGGTCCACGTCTCTGCACCATACGTAAGAACTGGAAGGATGCATTGATCAAACACTTTTCTTTTAAGACATAATGGCATATTGCTCTTGAAAATTATGCTGTTTCTTCCAAAAGCTCTCCAGGCAAGTTTTGTACGCCGATTAATTTCTTCACTAATGTGACCCTCACTTGATATCTGCTGTCCAAGATAAACGTACGTGTCTGTTATCTCCAGCTTTTCTCCATCAATCGATAAATCTTCATTTCTTGTAAAAGCATTGAACATCACTTTTGTCTTCTGAAAGTTCATTTTTAATCCCACTTCTTTACTTTTGTCAGCAAGTTCCTGCATCATACTCTGTAGCTCCGATGGGGTAGTTGAAAAAATGACTATGTCATCAGCAAAACGAAGGTGGGTTAGATAATCTCCATTAATCTTTATCCCTTTGTTTTCCCAGTTCAGTGATTGAAAGACATTTTCCAATGTAGCATTAAAGAGCTTCGGAGATATGGTGTCACCTTGTCTCACTCCTTTCCCAATTTTTATGTGTGTTGTATTACCAAATAGCAGAATCTTTGCACTTGCATTTTCATAGATGTTATTAATAATATTAATGTATGCATCTTCAATACCGCAGGATTTCAGAGCCATTGCAACTGCTGATGGTTTCACCGAATCAAAGGCTTTTTCATAATCGATAAAAGCCATGCACAATGGAAGTTCATATTCCCTCGCTCTTTCAATTAGTTCTCTCAGTACGTGGATATGATCTATTGTGCTGTAGCCACTCCTGAATCCAGCTTGTTCTCTCGGTTGAGCCATGTCCAGTGTTACCTTCAAGCGGTGTGAAAGAACTTTAGTGAAGATTTTATAAACCACTGATAGGAGGCTGATAGGTCTGTAGTTCCTGAGATCCTCAATGTCACCTTTTTTATGTAGCAAGATCATTGTAGCGTTGTTCCAATCCTCAGGAATTTTCCCTTCATTAAGGCATCGAGTGAAAATTTGGGCGAGTACTGTTTCGATTTCTCCACTTGCTTCTTGTATGATGTCTACAGTAATTCCATCTTCTCCTGGAGCTTTTCCCCGCTTCATGTTCTTGATTGCATGTGCAACTTCTGCTGGAAGGACTGGAAGAACTCTGGTATCTTTCATGATGCCTGGAGTACATGTATCATCCCTTTCATATAATTTGGAGTAGAAATCTTTCACTCTTGTCAAAATTTCGCCTCTATTTCTTGTTACAGAACCATCTTCTTTTCTCAGTGCCATAATCTGTTTTCTTCCCTTACTGAGATGTCCCTTTGCTATCTTTAGGCTTTGGTTGTTTTCAATTGCTTTCCTTACTAGTTCACAGTTGAATTTCCTTACGTCTTCAGTGATACTTTTTCGTACTGTCTTGCATAGCTCTATATATTCCACTTTGGAAGTCACATCTTCTTTAGTTGTCCTCATCTCTCTTCTTTTTTGCATCAACATTTTGGTTTTTCCTGATAATTTGTTCACATGCAATTTGTTCTTAGACCCAGCTAATTTTGTTGCTGTTTCCATAAGAGCTTTGGTTACTTTTCTGTTAACTTCAGAAATATCCACTTCTTCCGATGTTAGGCCTTCTAAAGCAGAGAATCTGTTCTTCAGTTCCAATTTGAAGGTATTATGGTGTTTTTTAAGGTTGGTTATGTCAATACATTTTGTTTGTCTTATGAACTTGCTACGTTCGAGTTTAGTGTTGAGGTGCATCTTACATCTCACCAATCTATGGTCACTGCCTGTGTTGAACTTGTTTAGTACACTGCAGTCTTCTATGACGAATTTTTTGTTACACATAATAAAATCAATTTCACTTGTCGTCCCATTTGGATGTCTCCATGTCCATTTCCTGTGTGGCTTTTTCTTGAAAAAGGAGTTCAAGATGAAAAACCCTTCTGCCTCTGCAAACTCTACGAGAGTATTTCCACGCTGGTTTCTGTTGCCGTGACCGAATTTACCTACTGAAGTTTCATTCTGTTGCCGTTGCCCTATTTTTGCATTGAAATCTCCCATAATTATCTTCAAGTGCTGCTTACCTTTATTATTTAGATCACGAATTTCCTCATAAAATTCTTCAATTTCTTCTTCAGCATGACTTGTGGTGGGTGCATAAGTTTGAATAATCTGAGCCTGGTATCTTCTCGAGAGTTGGATAACGAGTCGTGCAGCTCTGTCAGAGGAACTTTCAACTTCTACAACTTTATCCTTCAGTTTCTTGTTTATTATAAATCCAACACCACTAGTTCTGCCAGTATCTGTCCCACGATAGTAGAAGAGATGTCCACTTTTCAGTTCAATGAGATCTTCTCCTTTTCTCCTTACCTCACTTAGCCCGACGATGTCCCACTTGATCCTTTGTAGTTCCTCTTCCAATTCAAGAAGCCTTGAATCAGAAGATAGGGAGCGTCCGTTGTACGTAGCCAAGGTCAGCATCAGATGGCAGCCTAGTCCGGTCCTCCGGGGATTCTTAGCACCCTCTGCCTTCATGTCGCACTGGCCGCTGCCTTGGCCAGGTACATTCCAGCTGCCGGAGACTGAGGGCCAAGATTTAAGTTGTGGAGTCATTTTGGAGGGGTTTGGCCATAACTCACCACGCTGGCCAAGCGGGTTGGTGAGTGTGGGATAGCATTTCCTCTAATCCCGATGGTATAGTTATACCGCTATTGGCGGTCGTCAGAGCCCCTTTAGTGGGAACAGGATGTACCACGAGAAGGCGGGGTTGACATTTGTCAAGGAGAGGCTGTGATGTTACGCATCACCTGACCTTACATCCCATATATATATATATAAACCTTTTCTATGTTGTACTAGGTGTGAGTCAAAATTATATATGTATTTTTTTTGCTTAGGTATCTTCTTTATAGAATGTGAATTCTGAATTTTCAAAACTGCTGCGTTGCGCGTTTTGATTTTCAGGTTATTTTGCACCCTTCGTTTTAAATTCTAAAATTTTTTCCTTAGTCTTCAGTTTTGCTCTTTAGTATATATATATATATATATATATATATATATATTTCTAATATTTAAGAAATTCCTCCTATTTTTGTACCTCCAAACTTAATCAAAAATGCCTTCAATTCCACATTTCAACCCCCTTCTCCCGGAAAATGAAAAAAAAACGTTAACTAACTCATGGGTTCTCCATACAAAACACATCAGTACTAATTCCGAGCTAAAGGAGGAGTGAGAGCTGACATCTCTCGGCTCTATGAGAACTATATAGCGTGAAGGTACTTCGGAAGATAAGTCACAAGTCCATGAAGTCATGTTGATATAAAAACTCAAAAATTCCCCTACCAATAAAGTACACTCTCTATTTACCTCCTGTCGCACTCCGACTACGGGTAAAACAACTGAAGGTAACCATTGTCACAAAGAAAACATCCGAACATTAAAATGGCTTATGACGAGTGAAGCAAAGCCTACATGTCTCTGTCACATGACTCTCCTCATAGGTCCTGCCTACTCGCAATCTCCAAAGTAGATCTTAAGCAATCGCGTGGCGGAAATGGCATTGATCGCAAATTTCGTACATTCACTTGTGAAATGCGCGTCCTGGTGGCCGAGTGGTCAGAGGTGTAGAATGCTGGTTAGTGGTATGAGCTCCGCACGAAGTATGGGTGGTCACCTCTCCCCGCCCTAAATCAGAAAAGGCCAACGGCATATATCCCTTATAGCAGGTCTCGATGAAAGTTTAACTCGGAAACAAACAAACATTTTCTTTACCATTTTAATCCATGAGATGTCCTATCGTGTGATCCGATGGTTCAATCTCATTTTTGCGATACGAATATTTCGGTTATGAAACACAGTATTCGCTATTTTATAATATATGATCATTTAAAAATTTTCTTTACCCACCTTCTGCAAAAAAACGCCTACCAATGAAAAGTACCTTAGCGCAGCTAAGCTAGAAAAAATAGTGCCTTAGCGCCGCTAAGCCTAGATAAATAGTACCTTAGCGCCGCTAAGGCCCTTCTACACCCCTGTACCCAACGTGCATAAGTCTCACTACGGCTGCGTTGCCAGTTCGCAGCACTTGTTCCAGCGCCAGCACAAAATTTGAAAGTAACCGGCCCTAAACTAGGCTAATTTTTTCCAGGGGTGAGGTGACAGTGCCCAACAACAATTTACGGGCCCCTGAACAAGCACAAGAGATTCTCTTGAAATGTCAGTAGCCCCATACTATGAAAAAAAAAATTGTGCACCAAAAACAAATGAAAGAAGTATATAACAGTGGTTACGCTCTACTATGATTTAATCAAAGACAAATGCAAATATTAATTTTTTTTACACATTTATGATCACACAGCAAAATATTTAGATACCATGTAGCAGTGGTTGCAAACCGCAGTGGATGGCGAACATTTAAGGCTGCCCTGGTGGCACAGTGGTCTAAGCGATGGCTTCTGATCATTCGCCCGAAAGGTGTCCGGGTTCGAAACCCGTGACGCATAGATGTTGTGTTTGTCTTTCGGCGCTGGCTCTCTCTCTTCCCTGGAACCAGTGACCCTAAATTAGGGACGGGCGACTGCTCATAGCCCCCTGAGTTGTTTAATTGGAAGCAAGCATTTTTTTTAATCCAAAAAAATCAATTAAAAAAAAAAAAAAGGAACATGTAAGTTTTACAAATACTTGCTTCCGATTTTTCCCCCCCTCGGATACCAAGTTTTGCAACTTCACTGGCTTAGCCCCTGACCGGTATGCAGTAAATTAAATTAAATCGATCAGAACACATACACCGAAGAGCAAAAACATTATGATCGGCGTGTCTTTATACAAATAGAAACAACTGCGGGTAAACGACGCTGCATGTGAAGGTCATGAAACGCTATAAAAAACAACTGGTACTGAGGATTTGTTGATGACGATTATTCTTTTTCTTTAGATGGGAAAGGCAGAGAACTTAAAGCGAGTTTGACAAAGGCCAAATTGTAGGTGGCTAGACGATTGGGTCCGAGCATTTTTGAGACAGTAAGGCTTGTGAGGTGCTCATAGTCAGCCGCGGTTCAGTACTTTTAAAAAGTGGTCCCACGGCCACGGTGCACGATGCCCACGGCTCATCGGTGCTGGAGGTGAGCGAATGCTATCCCGTATGGTAACTAGCCAACAGAAGGGATATTGTGGCACAACTCGTCGGTAATTTGATTGCTGATGACCGGAGATATATGCCACAACACAGTGCATTGGACCACACTGAAAATTGAGCTCTGGAGCCGCAAGCCGCTCTGAGGGCTGCACATGCTACCCTCGTCTCGTGGTCGAAAGTATGAGGGACAAAAAGTAACGCACAGTATTTTTTCCCTTGGCAGGTTGCAGTTTGGTTGACAACGAGTTTGAATATCAAGCTACAGACCGGTTTGGCTGGATCAGGTTTCGCTTTGGTGGAAGACCGTGTGAAGGACGGCACAAAGATGGCGCATTTGTTAACGTCGTCTACGAATGAAGAGAAACGCTGTGCAGTCCAAGTTTTGTGGGCTAAACGGAAAACTCCGTCGAAAATTCACAAAGAAATGGTCGAAGTGTATGGTGGTGATTGCCTGGACCGTAGCAACATTTCCAGGTGGGGCAGTTTTTTTTGCAGAGGACCGCGGAAGCCTTACCGATTCGCCACGTTCTGGTCGACCTGTAACCGCGGCATCACCTGCCACTGTGAGAGGCACTGAACAGGCAATTCTGAGTGACTGGCGGCAGATCCATCTGCGTACATTGGCACAGAAGTTCAACACTTCGTACAGTATAGACTACGATATTGTGCATGACAAACCGCAATTTTGCAAGGTCAGTGCGCGATGGGTGCGCAAAAACTTGGCAGACAACCAGAAGGGACAGAGAATGTCATTGTTAGAACACTTGATCAGTGGCGGATCGTGCTCCTGAGAGTGTACGTGCTTCGACTTACCGATTTACACGCGGTTTGCGAACCCTCCCCCGCCCCCACTACCACTTTCACTAAAGGCCTGAGTAATTGGGCAATGGGATCATCTTGATCATCGGGGGAAATAAAAGCGAGCAGATTTTTGTAATTACATATAAATTAATATGATTATTCATTTTGTTCACCTCTTTGGCGTTAACGATTAAATTTGTAATTGTATATTCGACAGAGTATTAAGCCTAATATTTTGCGGAATACACTGGCGTGCAAAAATTAAGGACGAGACGGTTTTTCGAATGTAACGTCGTGCAGAAGTGCTCCACATCGACTCAAATCATACCATAAGATCCCCAAAATGTAACAATATGGGACAAGTGAGCAAAACCGTCCAAACAAGGAATCCAAAGGATACAAAGACACTTTATTGAAAAGGTAGCTTCGAGCACAACTGGACAGAAGACCGAAACGTCCATGTGACAGGCGACTGCCAAGAAAAATCCAGTCTTTAGTAGAGGATATGATCACCGCTGACTGCGTTGCAGGATTTACAACGTCTGTCCATGCTGAGGACGAGGTTGTCAAGGAGCTAGCATCGCGGCCCATTCCTCTTGTAGAGCAAATCGCAGCTGCGGAATCGTTGCTGGCTGCTGGTGACGTGCTGCCAAGCGTCTCCCGAGAAAGTCCCACACGTGTTCGATTGGATTTAGGTCCGGGGACCTTGCAATCCATGCGTTGAATATTTTCACTCTCCGACAGCTCTGCGACAGCCACTGTGCGATGAGGTGCAGCGTTGTCGTCCATGAAGAGGAACTCTGGATACACCGCACCTCTAAACAGACGCATGTGAGGTAGGAGTACCTCAGTACAATAGCGGACACCAGTGACTGAACCTCCTTGGAAGATGTGGAGGTCAGTACGGCTACCAAGCATGATACCGCCCCAAACGAGAACTCCGCCACCTCCAAACCAGTCCCTTTCGATGATGTTTGAGGTGTGATTGCGTGTTCCCTGCTCTCTCTAGATGTGTATACGTCCATAATCGCTCGTCAGACTAAATCGGCTCTCATCCGTAAAGAGAACTCGACCCTATTGCTGATGTGTCCAGTTCTTGTGTTCCTGGCACCACAGAAACCGCCGTCTCCGATGAGCAGGCGTTAATGGTACACACCGTACTGGTCGTCGTGCAAATAGATCACCTTTGTGCAGCCTCCTGGCCACGGTAAAACGCGATAACGGACGTTCAGTTGTCTGTTGCATGTGCCTTGCGATTTATCCCGCTGTCTGCCGTCTGTCTCTTCTCGCTTATAGGACGATTTACCGGTCGTCCGCCGCCGTGCTTGCTCGTGGACGACCACTGCAAAACTCTCGGACAGCTGTTCCTGTCATTTGAAATGCTCTCCAAGCTCGTGAAACGATGCTGTGAGCGATCCCGAACTCCTCGGCCATACTAGTCACACTTCGACCTTCTTCCAACTTCCCAATGACGCTACCTCGGGTGAAGTAATCCAGATGTCGTCTACTGGATTGCCTGTTGGCCATAACACAAGGTGGCAGCAACTCGACGTCGTTAAAACCGATGTACACCGTGGAATAGCTTTCACCGAATTGCTGAGCGTACACCGCCCGTGCGCATTATACCCTTCCGACACTCCCCTGCCCCCTACGTCATGCTGTATATATGCGCATGCCCTACCGTACCGGACCCCAGTCTATCTCCTGGGTGGTCTTTCGGTCCGTTCTGCCTGCTCGTTCCGCTGTTATACGAAATTCTCCTCTTCGTCCTTAATTTTTGCACACCAGTGTTTATGGCTTGATTAATCTGCCCCGACTTCAGTTGCCTAGAAAGCATTATCAGAACTTGATCATCGTGGAAAATAGCCGAGAACAAAATCAGAGTTCTGTAAAAAGAACGAAAGTTTATTTATTTACTCATTTTTTTTTTTTTTGAAAATAGGTTTTTATTCAGTTTCATATTTTTAATACGAAACTTTTTTACAGTGTGCTTCAATATACAATTCAGTCAACCACTCTTGCAACTTTATTATTTGCGATCTTTAATGCACTTTGAAGAGCTTCAATATGAATATGAATTAATTGTACATGAATTAACGAAATTACTCAACGTATTGCACAAGTAAAGAGTTTATGAAATGCAATAGGAAAAAAAAAAAAAAAAAAGGAACGTAGATAATAAATTGCGCATGGATCAAGCTTTAGTTTTTTAGTTTCAACCCTTCCCGAAAAAGATTACGAAAACCACAGAATAAAAAACAAAAATTAGAAGCACAGATCTGATCAAGCAAACGTTATGACAGCACAGATTAAGCAAACAATCAATCAGATAAGTTTTCCCTCTATTCTATTGGTAAACTGCCCTGCTCCCAGTTCCGATCGGAAAAAGAGAGGGATGAGGGTCTTTGGTTTCAACGCCGTTTGCTGCCGGCGATCTTCTATCGTGCTGAGAGAATTACAGCACGCTGGAAACCCTTGGGGCCGGTTTGACAAGAGGACTCCAAAGAGGTGTGTGGTGTAGGAGGCAGGAATGACACGCTGTTGGAGCCGTGCTACTTCGTTTGCAGCACGAAAGACCGATGGCGTAAGCGGCAGCAGAACCACGCTGTTATTCCCGTGTGCTAACCGACACCACAGATCAAATGACGAACAGGAGCCTTGATTACGGCCCGTCTAAAAATCAGATTTTGGGCTGGTAGCAAATCATATGCATGCACTTTCAGGCTTTCAGCTATAATAAACAATACGAATCTGAATTCAAATTTTTTAGCGTGCTGCAGTAGTCACCGGCCGCCCCTGCACTTGATGCGTTACGCAGGAGGTTGGTTGGTTGGTTGGTTGATGAATTTTAATGGCGCAAGGGCCAGGTTTGGCCAAAGAGCGCCAGACAAAGAACTATCAGCGACAGATGTTTAAAAGCGGGGAAAAGGATTAAGAGAAAAACAGGCTTGGTAAAAGTTGGAAAAGAGGATGATGAAAGCTGTGAAGACACGTTAGTGAATTAGGTTTATATAAAAATATATGTATGTAAGAATGAACTAATAGAATTATCATCACTAAACACAACTACACAAAGGATGATTCACCAGGAGGGGGACGAACCGTCACTCTCCTCCTCCCCACACTCCTCTGCAATGCTGGCAGAGGGCGGGGACGAGACAGTCACTCTCCTCCCCCCCATGTTCCTCGGCAATGTTGGTTGAGGCTGGGGACGAACTGTCACTCTCCTCCCCTATGTTCCTCTAGAATGTTGGTTGAGGGTGGGGACCTCGCTGAGTCCGAGACAGCTGCAAATTCGGCCATGATGGCCGCGACATGTGGATGGACACTGCACACCTTAGAGGATTGAGGGCCGGCTCTCCAGCACGTGCAGGCCTTCCGCTGGGAACTGGAAGAGTCGGTCGTCTTCAAAGAGAAGGCGCAGACTCAGCTGGTCGAATAAGCTGGAGCTCGGTGAAATCCACCTGTGTCGCTTGTTCAACTGTAGATCGCTTGGCAAGTGCGGCGAGAGCTACAGGGCGCGGAACAAAGGGCTGCACGGGTGGTGGCTGAGACTGAACAACTGCGGCAAAACTACGCTGTCGGGTGTTGGGAATACCCAACTTGGCTTTGGCAGCAGGGTACGAGAGGCCGTCCAGGGTCTTGAGGCGCTGGATTGCCATCTCGTCCTTCCATTTCATACAGGTGCGGGAGTAAGCCGCATGGGCCTCACCACAGTTAACACAGGAGGCCGCAGAAGTGCAACCTTCCCCGTCATGTTCACTGGAGCCACAATTTGCGCAACGAGCGGAACTCTTACAAAAACGTTGTGAATGCCCGTACCTCTGGCACCTGAAACAGCGCAGAGGACTGGGAATGTACGGGCGAACTCCACAGACCAAGTAGCCAGCCTTGATTTCGGTCGGAACCTTCGGGAGTTAAAAGTCAAGATAACATTTTTAGACTTAATTAAAGAACCATCGCGCCGAAACATCATACGGCGCGCAGCAATAACACCTTGATCTGCAAGTTCAGTCACCAATTCTTCTTCACTGCATGGCAAGAGATCAAATTCCGAAATAACACCCCGAGAGGTGTTAAGAAACGGGTGAGGTGCCACTTTGACAGGAATGCCTTGAAGACTAGTAAGGAGCAAAAGAGTGTTACTCTGAGAAACACTGCAAGTTTGAACAAGCAGGTCCCCAGAGCGAAGCTTCCTCACAGACTTCAAGGGGCCAACCGCAGCGTCCAAAGCTTTAGAAATAAAAAATGGAGATCTGGTGGACAGTCTCTCATTCGGATCGATGGATTCTACAAGTAAGTGTGTAGCATGCGTAGTCACAGCAATCGAGGGGGAGACGACGCTTCGGAGCGACTGGTACAGCTGCCGAAGAAGAGGTTCCACATTCTTGGTCCAGGTCATGGTCTAAAGATCGTTTAAGGGTATGAGACTTGGTAGGTTGAGAAGACGAAGGAGAGTCGTTGTCAACCATCATATTCACAGGTGTCCTAAATTTGGAGTTTTGTTTTTTGTTTCTACCCATGGAAAAAAGAAGGAAGATTCGTCTGCAGACTACTCCACCCACCACCGAGCCCTACAAGGGAGAACTGGAGGTCCGCAAGCCAAGAAAATGACGCTAGACACAGTTCTGGAGCTTATACGTTGCAGATATAGTCCGTTGGCTGTGATCACACGCACTCGGCGGACACTTCGGCCTCCTGGTACCGTCATGCCAACGCCTTTGGCATGATCCCACAGCCCCCGGGCTCACCCTGCCGTGCCATACGACAAAAAAAGCCGCTAAAGCCCAGTACACAACTTGGTACAAGACTTCTGACTAGAGGTGGGTTAGTCTCTAGCCTCCCGTTTACAGCGAAGCCGGGGTCGAAGAGGAGTGTTGGTACACAGGAGGCACTTAACCGGTCTCCTGCTACCTCAGCCCCCAGACATCCCATTTCCGCCTCACGGGTCTCCGCACGCGGCAAACATGCAGGTAGGTCTAGCACCCAAACCAGCGAAAAGGAACAAAAAGAAATCCAAAGACGACAAATCCTGGCAGGGAACCTAATCGGAATCTCAGCAACCTACGAACTGAGCGGTTAATATAAATCAGTTAGTGGTGGAGGGTAACAAAACCACAAGACCGGGGTGTTAGTACATAACGTGGTAGCGATTAGGTAGAGAATACAACACGGGCAACTAGCCAGTGGAGAAAATAAGGAAAAACGAAAAAGCGAGACACAAGACCAGCTCGGGATCGTGGGGCCGCGACTCCCCAACAGCTGGATGAACAGCCGTCCCTGCAAACACCAACAGCACCAAAATAAGAAAAAACAAGCTGTGGCATGACATCAGATGTTGACCAGTCACAAGGTCAGCCTCGGGCCGTGGGGGCGCCGCTCCCCAAATAACTGGAAAACCAGTTATCCCCGTGCGGGGGTTACGCAGGAGGACATGAACTTCTGCAGGTGTAGTAACGGTCGATGAGTCCTCGGCATACCACTACACTCCCGAAACAAAAAAGGCCAGTTTGGTATGGAAAGAAAAAAAATTAAGAGTAACCCAATCTGCACAAAAAGTCCTCATGGCGGTGTTTTGGGACATGAATGGCATTATCCTGGTGGAGTTTCATCCAACGAGGACCACTGTGAATGCCAAAACTGACGCTAACACATTGACAAAGTTGCTTCGTGACAAAATACCAAACATGGACGCTGTAAACGTCAGACTACTTCACGACAACGTTCTCCCACATGTTGCACAACACGTTAGTGAGAAAATCGCGCAATTTGGCCGGAAGGTGCTCTAGCACACACCATACAGTCCGGACCTGGCTCCTTCTGACTTTCATCTGTTTGGTCCCTTGAAAAGATTCCTGGGTGGCCAACGCTTCGATTCGGCTGACGAAATCAAATCGGTTGTCCGCAGATGGCTATACGCCCAGAAAACGGACTTTTATGAACAAGGTATACTCAAACTAATACCACGCTCAGTGGTGGATTTTCAATTAGGCGTGCCTAGGGCCCTAGAGCTTGAGGGGCCCTGAAAACGTATAATTGGATTGGCAGTATTGTTTTCGTTTTAACAGACCGAAGCAAAAAATGCTGACCTTTTTAATTTTTCGATGAAAACAGTAAGAAAAATGCTTTCAAGAAACTCTTCACATTCTCACTTTCCTGCAGTGACTGATGAAATTCTTAATGCCGCACTGGTCTAAGCGATGGCTTCTGACCACTCGTCCGAGATGGGTACGGGTTCGAATCCCTGTGAGGCATGGATGTTGTGTTTATCTTACGGCGCTGGCTCTCTCCCTTCCCTGGAACCAGTGACCCTAAATTAGGAACGGGCGACTGCTGATAGCCCATTGAGTTACTCACGGTGGTCGTTAAACCTCGAATAGCCGCCTCGGTGGCGAAGTGGTCTAAGCGATGGCCTCTGATCATTCGTCCGAACGGGGTCCGGGTTCGAATCCCGGTGAAGCATGGATGTTGTGTTTGTCTTACGGCACTGGCTCTTTCCCTTCCCTGGAACCAGTGACCCTAAAATAGGGACGGGCGACTGCTTATAGCCCACACTGAGTTGCTCACGGTGGTCGTTAAACCTCCAATCAAAAAAAAAAAATAACCTCGAATAAAATAAACAACAACTTAATATTCACCTTTCTTGGTCCATGGCATTAGTCTATGCTAAAACTCCTCCACGAAAAGTTATCTACCTTTTTCAAGTGAAGCAGTGTGCATAAATTACATTTTATCTGCATTTCCCAATGTGGAGAAATTTTCCCGTTGCCAATATTTTCTGCCGTCCGGTGGCGCAGTGGTCTAAGTTTTAAGCGATGGCTTCTGATCGTATGTTTTAGATGGGTCCCGGTTCGAATCCCGGTGAGGCATGGATGTTGTGTTTGTCTCACGGCACTGGCTCTTTCCCTTCCTTGGAACCAGCGGCCCTAAATTAGGGACGGGCGATTGCTTATAGCCCACTGAGTTGCTCGGTATCATGCTAGTTTCCTACTAATTTGGTCAAAATGTAAAAAAAACAAGATGATTTTCCGCAGCTGAAGTAATGGAAATAGCACGTTTTATATTTCAAATGCATTCCAATTTCATGAATTTTCTTTTTTTTTTTTAATTGGAGGTTTTTTTTTTTTTTTTTTTTTTAGGTTTAACGGCCACCGTGAGCAACTCAATGGGCTATTAGCAGTCGCCCGTCTCTAATTTAGGGCCACTGGTTCCAGGGAAGGGAGAGAGCCTGCGCCGTAAGACAAACACAGCATCCCAAGGGTGCTGGAGCCACCCCAGCCATTGGTGTCTAAATCTTTGATAAATTTAAAACACTAAAATAGATGAAACCTTTTTTAAAGCATTTTTAAAAATAATAAAATATTAATGATTGATTGCATCAACTATTTTTGTTGTATTTTAGCATTTTGTACATTTACTAAAATGTTTGACAGCCTTTAAAGAGGTAAGGATTTTTCTTAGCCCCCCCCCCCCCCCCAAAAGTACTCATATGGGCGCCACTGCAACATCCATTGCCTCACCGGGATTCAAACGTGGACCCCTTTCGGACGAATGATCAGAAGCCATCGCTTAGACCACTGCGACACCGGCACAGCCATGAAATTTTATTACAATTTACACGCGATGTACGAAATTTCATTTTCAGCACCCATAGCGTTCAATTTGCCAAAAAAGAACCTGCAAATGAAAAACTGTACAAGTTATATGATGTGCCTAACGTATCAAATTTAAAAAGAACTTTCGCGGTAACAGAAATAGTCTCTTCGTAGCGCAAAACTAAAATTTACGAAATTTCCACTTTGAGAGCTGCTAGCGGGAAATTTATGAACTAGTAGTGAAATTTAAAATGGGAAAATTTTAACGAATTTTTATGTCTGATTATTCGAAAAAATAATAACTTTTGAAAAATCTGTGAAAACCAAATTTTTTTGGTAAATATTTGAGAAGGAACAGTTAAGCCTAATCTGACATGCACAAAAATAATTTTTTCCTTTAGGTTGAATAGTTTCTTCACTACAGAACTTTAATTTTTCTTAAATTTTTGACTGGACAGCCCTTAGCGGTATTTAAAGTGCCAAACTTAATATCCTTAGATTTCCTATTAGCCGCAAAAATAAGTTTTTGAAATATCTGTAAAAACAAAAAGTTCGACGTGCACAGGCAGACAAAGGGATTACACTACCACTGTTTCTTACAAAACGTTCTAATAATAGGGAGATAGAATGGAAATATAAAAAGCGTAAAAACTTTTCCACGACTTAACCTCTTTTTTTTTTTTTTTTTTTTTGCTAATCTGTCGGATGAAAATTTCTGAGGCGATAAGAAGGGGCAGGGGCCCCCACGAGTCTTTTAGCACCTAGGGCCCCAAAAGATCTAAAGTCGCCTCTGACCACGCTGGGATAAATGTCTCGAGCGTCTCGGTTTTATGTTGAAAATAGCTAAGAAATGTAGTTTCACGGTGTATATGTTTTGTTCTGCCTATCTATTAAACTGTTGCCAAAAAAAAAAAAAAAAAAAAAAAGTGTGCGTTAATTTTCGATCCACCCTCGCACTTAAAATGGGAATGCGAGCATCGAAACAGAATCTTGAATGATTGTAAGGAGGTCGTCCAGTCTGATGAATCTCGTTTCCTGTTGCACCACGAGGACGACCGAGTATGTGTCGTTTGCCTGAAAAAGTGTTGGCGCCATGATGCACCGTGAGATGAAACCAAACCAATGTAGTAAGTATAATGCCTTGGGCAATATTCTGCTGAGAAACCTTATGTCCAGTCATTCATGTGCTGGAAACTATGATGTCTACCACCTACGTGAACGTCATTGCAGACCAGGTACATCCTTTCATGGCAATGGTATATTCCATTCTAGTAGTGCTTACTTTCAGCATGATAATGCGCCATGCCACACTGCCTGGATTGGTCCAGAATGGTTCGCGGAATATAAGGAAGACTTTCCAGGCCTCCAAATTCCCCAGAACCCCAATCCAATCGAGCACTTGTGGTTCATGTTAGAACAGCAAAATCGAACTTCGGAGGCTCCGCCACGTAACTTACAGAAGCTGAAGGATCTGCGGGTAATGTCTTGGTACCAGATATCACAGAACACCTTTAGAAAACCAGTAGCCTGGGACGCGCCAAGCGGAGTTTCAAAGGGTACGAAGCAACCGGGCGCCAGATTTCACGAGCGGCAAAATGCCTCAATCAAAATTTTCTGTTGATAAATAAATGTCAGTGACGTGGGAGAAGTTAACAAGACGTTTTACTGTGAGAAATCATAATGCTACGTGGCACGTATAATTTTTTAGTAAATATAATTCGTTTATAATTCAACAGAAAACGTCTTGAAATCAGAGAGTAATTTTTACTGTTTTGTTCAGTAACAGATACCGCGGGTAAAGGATTGAAAATTACTTTTCTAATTTTTTTTTTTAAATCTTGAAGATTTCAGCATTCATGATATGCGTGGCCAGCGCTATGACAATGCGGCCAATATGAACGAAAAACACGATGAACTTAAAAAAAAACCCCATAATTTTTCGAATTAAGACCCCTATGCATTTTGTGTACTTTGAGCAGCTCATACTTTTAATCTGGTTGTAAATATCGCCGAAGAAATTTCCCTACAGATTGTGAACATTTTCAGCATTGTTCAGGAAATACACTGGCGGAAAGTGAAAAAAGAACATCAAGAAGGAGACGTCTGATACCAACGAAATTTATACAGCATAATAACGGAATACAGAGGATAACGTGATCAAAACATTACGGCAAAATACAGCTGTATTTGCTGGTAAACTGAAAAATAACATTTCCATGTAACATGGTTAGTACGAGGTTGAACCACCATGAACTGCGTCACACTGTGCAATTCTGGCATGGAGTCTGTCGTACAGATGTTGGATGTGAGTTTGGGGTATTGAGTTCCAAGCATCCTCAACCTGGACGCGTAAATCGGGGATGGTTGTGGCTGGTCGTGGAGATCGGATAAGTCGTTGTCCCATAAAATCTCACACGTGCTCAATGGGGGACAAATCCGGTGAACGTGCAGGCCATGGAAGTTGTCTCACACCCTGAAGTGCATGTTGCGTTGCACGTGCCGTGTGTGGGCGTGCGTTATCTTGCTGGAAAACACCACGATGGTCCGACCTTACAAATGGCACAACAACGGGCTGAATGATGTTGTTGATGTAGGAGGTGCTGTTTAACGTACCCGGTACAAACACTAGTTGTGTACGGGAGTGATAGCTGATCACTCCGAACAACAGGAGACCAGGTGTATGTCCTGTGTGTCGCTGGCGGATGCAAGAAGGGTGGAGACGCTCCCCTGTGCGTCTGCGAACACACATACGGCCATCGAAGGCTCCCAAGCAGAATCTGCTTTCATCAATGAACACGACAGATCGCCATTGCGTTCTCCAGTGCAGTCGTTGGCGACACCAACCACTGCAGCCGTTCCTGACGGTGGGCTGGAGTCAGAGGTACACATGCCAGAGGCACACGTGCATGTAGTCCTGCATCCAGTAGACGGTTGCGGATTGTTCGCACAGTCACCTCAGGTGCAACAACAGCTCGGATTTGCGTCGCAGGGGATGTTCTGCTTGACAACGCCGCTCTTTTTATGCGTCGATCGGTCCGCTCATCAGTCCGTCAGTAACTCCCGGTTCCACGTCTTCTCGTGTGGGAATGTTCCTCGGACCATCTACGCCACCATCGTACCACCACCGATACTTCCCATCCAATTCGCTCCGCAATACGACGATACGACCACCCGACCTCGCGGAGTCCGACTAGACGACCTCGCTCAAAGTCAGATAACTGCTGAAATCGTACACGTCTTCCATGTCCAGGCATTGCAGCTTCTTCAGGGTCTTCGCACGTGTCCATACGCCGCGGACTGATTACATTCACTTCGCCGTACTCCTTAAATACCACCGACGATAATTTGCATATTATGCCGTGCTGTGGCGTAAGCGCTCACCGGTTGGTCCCGAAATTAACATCACACCTACGTCAACTCGACCCTATTAACATATGTAAATTTCATGATCGTCCGCCAATTCCTTCTTGGTGTTCTTTCACTTTCCGCCAGTGTATTTTTTTTATTTCCAGCACTGTTTTTAAAGTCACTGAACGATTGGCCTCCATATATAGCCCAGATACAATATTGATATTGTTCTTTTTATTTTCTTAAATTTCAGTACCAGGTTTACGCACAAATTGTTGAGTATATAATAGGGAGTCACAAAATGTGATGAAATTTAATTTCTTATTTCATGAATATGGAAAAGTTTAAGGTTTAAATAATTGGGGGGGGGGGAGGTATAAACTGAAAAAAAAATTATAAGTTAGTAAAATCATGCAATGCATTGATTATGATACCCTTTCCAACATACTAGAAATCACGCGCAGACAATCTCTCCTCCCAACCCTGACTATTGATTCGTTCAGTATACCTTCGGAACAACATACTTATAAAGTTTTGTCGCAATAGAAGCATTTTTACTCAAGTTATGATGATAATGGCTGTGAAATAAATCTTGCTCATGTGACATGACCTTTGATCCCATTTCGATGATATTAAAAATAAGTGGTTCAGTATACCTCTGGACCAACATACTAAAGTTTTGTCGTGATAGAAGCATTTTTACTAAAGTTATGAGGATAATGGCTGTGGAATAAAATCTCGGTCCTGTGCCCTGATCCCATTTCCATGACATTCAGCATAACGTGTTCAGTTTACTTCCGAAACAACATGATAAAGTTTTGTCGCAATCGAAGCATTTTTACGTAAGTTATGACGCATAAGGGCGATGGAATGGATCCCGCTCCTATGTCCTGACCAGTTGCGGCTCGTGATAAGCTGAGACGGAGGGGGGGGGGGGGCTGCATCTCAATTTTGTAGATATCGCTTCGAATAAGCTAAGTTACTGAGCCTGTGCTGATGCTGTCTGTTTAATAATAATAATATATATATATATATTGATCGAAAGTGTGTTTTTTTACAAGAAATGAATATTTAGATTTTATATTTAGCGATTGATACGGAATAGGGAAAATGCAGAGGTACCGATACCTAAATTAGGAAACAGATATTAAGCGATGGCCACTTGCCACATTTATGAAGGAAATAATCGAACTATAAAACTTGGTCAGATGCATTATTTCTTAAAAAGAAACTGATTAATCAGTGCATCCTTCCAGTTTTTACGCATGGAGCACAGACGTGGACCTGAACTAAAATAGACATACAGATGTTGCAGACAACTGAAAGAGCATGTAAAGATGCATGTTTGATGTTACCAAGAAAGATGCAAATACACTGCTGGCCACCCAAAATGCAACACCAAGAAGGAAGCATCCGATTGGCCTGAAATTCACAGCATGCGTCGCCCGCGAGAGGACATGCAAACGATTAGCATTGCAGGGCATATGAAAATCATGTGCGCCCGGCACGCCACCGAGAAGCACTATAAGAAGGCTGCACAGAAGGCAGGGTGTAAGTAGTGGAAGTGTGTTGTGCTGCCGGACCTGCGCGTGGGAAGCTTCCTGATGCCTCGTCGCAGAATACGGCAGTAATTCCAGCAAGTTTCGGAGTTCGACAGAGAACGAATAGTGGCTTATCGCGACAGTCGTTTATCGTACAGAGACATCGGCGCCCGTGTGGGACGACATCCAGCCACAGTGAGCCGAGTATGGATTCTGTGGGTGCGGGAGGGACGGACGGATGGACCGACGTGAGCGATTGCCGCAGCCGCGGCACACCGCCGAACGAGAGGACCGGCATATTGTGCGGCGGGTATTAACGGCACGCACCGCCACATCACGAACGTTAGCGCAGGAATTAGGGTGTGTTGCGCAACAACCTGTGTCAGCACGCACCGTTCGACGTCGTCTGCAGCAGTGGGGACTTATCGCACTGCGCCCATTGCTCCGATCATCACCGGCGAGTGCGGTGGCAGTGGGCTGTTGAACGCCGCACCTGGAACTACGGAATGGTACTACATTGTCTTCTCCGACTAATCCCGCTTCTTCCTGCAACACCACGATGGTCGGATCCGCGTGTGGCGACACCGCGGCGAGAGACTGTATGACGCCTGCATTATGCATCGCCATATCGGTCCGTCGCCTGGCGTTATGGTTTGGGGCGCATTTGGTTATGACACCCGCACCCCTCTGGTACGCATCGCCGGTACACTCAACAGCCACAACTTCATCTCCGACGTTTTGGAGCCTGTAGTCCTCCCTTACCTGCAGGACCTGCCAGCGGCCACGTTTCAACAGGACAATGCGCGCCCGTACGTGGCACGCATCGTGCAATAATTCTTCACGGCCCACCAGGTGTCACTGCTGCCGTGACCTGCCTGTTCTCCCGATATGTCGCCCATCGAACACGTCTGCTCGCTGATCGGCAACCGAGTGGCCCGGCAAGCACCACCCGCGGCTACGCCTGATGAACTGTGGCAACGTGTGGAAGCAGCCTGGACCGACATACCCCAAGCCCACATCCAAAGCCTGTTTCGTTCGATGCCGCGGCCGTTATTGCCAGCCGTGGGGGCCACATGAACTATTGATGTCTGCGTGTTCCGCAAGTCGCACGGGCCTGTAAGCTCAATCGTTTCATCTTTGTGTCTGTTGTTATGTGTCCAGTAAATCTGGCTTTGCTATCTCGTGTCCTTCTTGGTGTTGCTTTTGGGTAGCCAGCAGTGTAGAAACTCGTGGATCGGGAAAATGACAAGAGTGGAAGACATTATGATCAGAATTCCTGAAATTGCAATGAGATGGACATATTGCTAGAAGAAAGAGCCACTGACGGAGAGTTGAAATATTGAACTGGATAACAAGGAGAAAAACAATACCCAGAAGATGACAAGAGGGAGATGGGTGCATGAAATTCGAAAGTATGAAAGAATAAAGCTCAAGGCAGACTGTTGTGGAAGAAGAAACTTGGAGTCTCTCATCCAGCAGTGGATTGAAAGTGGTTGCGAATTTTATATACATGCATATACGTGTGTATATATATACAAGTATATAAGGACAAAAAATGTAAAAAAATTAATGCGTGTGGCAGTGGCAGCGGAGACACACACTCAAGGTCATGTACGCATTCTAAAGTGTCTCATTGTGACCCCTAGAAATATGACAAATATTTTTTCTTCTGATACACTCCCTTTGAAACCTCCGACTTGATACCAACCACTGCAACTTGGACGGCGATGAAAAACGTTTTGTAGAATTTTGAAGAGTCTGCCAGAATTTCGCGATGAGTTGTTATTGCGATACTCACACACCGGCATTCTCTTTAATAAAAACGGATTGGAAACACATTCAGTCCAGTTTTAATTTTGAAGCCATGATAACAATTTAGTGTAGAAAAATTTGTTTTCCAAAATTTACCAACTTCGTAAATATTTTAAACAATGATATCTGATTAAATGTTCTTTTCAAAGTAATTAAGTATAATGCACTACTTCAATTGAAATGCGCAGCTTATTTTGGGGAGGGAGGGAGGATGCAGCAGAAAAAAAAATTGTACCCAGTGGAGTGACTTCAATGATTTTTGGTGAATTAAAATTTACGTGAGTTTAAAAGCGAAAATTTCGTTGTGCTTGGTAAGTGAAGAAATCAATTTTGTGCAAGTATTTCGCTGCAGAAATTAATCTCTCTCTCTCCCTCTCTTTTTTTTTTTTTTCCAGTTTATCCAATACTGAATTCTATTCTTCATCGCAATTTGTTCACATGCCCATTTTGACCAGAAGAGAAAATATAAGTAAAACTTTTTTGCAAAAGTCCCTGCAACTGAGTATTTGTCATTAGCAAACACAAATATTTTACAGTTCGATGGTGTTAGAATTATTACGTTGAATATAAGCAGGAACACAAATCAAAAATTGGAAGGAAAAAAACCAAAACAGGTTGAGTAATACATTCAAACATACCTTATTTAATACTTTATTTCAACATTTGCCATTATTTTTAATTCATTCCCCTATTTTATTTCGTATTCAGAAGCACAAGAACCGTATTAATCAACAAAGCACACAGGCACTTCGATGCATTCCCACAAAACGAGAGACTGCATTCGCGAGCAACCTGTGCTAGCGAGACTGCCATCAATGCAGTCCCCAGGGAAGTGTCAGGGCTGCAAGCAACGCAGTCTGGCGCAGTCCGCCAACGTTCCTTGCGCTCTCAGTGGTGTTATGCAGGGAAAACTTCCAGTTGAGTTCAGAAAATTTCTCTCCCTCGGTACGGCATGAAAATAAAACTGCTTTGGGTAGGGGGTGGGGCATGCAGCCCCACAGCCCCATAGCAGGAGCCGCCCCTGACCTTTGACCCCATTTCGCTTATTTTCAATAGGGTTCGTCCACAGGTTAACCACATACTAAATTTTAATTGAAATTGGATAATTTTTACGCGAGTTATCGGGTGGATAGACAGACAGACAAAGCTGGAGCATATACACTTCTTCAACCTACGGTTGGAAAATATATTTTTGAGGGCCTTGCATCCCAAAACTTAAAAAATGTAACAATAAATATAGAGAATTCTAGCAAAAACAATTTTGTTTTTGTTTTGTAAAGTGCGGGGCCCCGTGAAGAAGCGAGGCTCGGTTGCCCCTAGGGTCCAGCCGGCCCTGCTTCTTGGATTATTCGTAGCATCATCTGAACTAGAGTTTTATACATTTTATTTCCTTCAGTTTCATATGAGACAATTGGGTTTTATGAAAAATCTTAATTTACCAGAAATAGAAAAATATATTGCTAAAGAAATTTTTTCCTGTAAAAATGCATAAAATTTGAAAAATATTCTCGTACAAGCAGGTGGCAAATGCCCTAGGCGTGCCCCTGCTTGTAGCGTCTGTGCTTCAACGCATTAGAGCTGTTTTGGAGACACGTGGAGGACCAACATCATATTAGCAGGTGTTCATAATGTTTTGGCTTTTCGGTGTACTGTTAACTGTTCCCTTTAATCGCCAAAGAGGAGCATGAGCATCTGCACATGGTTTAAAAGGGTTGCAAAACAAACAGAAAGTTAAGAACAGTTTAGAAGAAAATCTGTAGTAAAAATGCAAAGGGAAAGTTCAAAAGTAATAAAAACGTTTATTTCCCAAGAGAAAAGATTAAGACATTTCATAAAAACGCCCCCCTGCCTCCGAGCATTCTTGCACAAAGCAATCTCCACTTAGTTTGATTTTTTCTCAAGAGAAAGTTTATTTGCACACAACCTGTAAAATTTAGAGATAATTTTGATAAAGATTAAAAGCAAATATCTATTTGCCATATCCTTGCCAATTTTTTTGAGAAACATTAAAATACTTATGAAAAAAAAAAAACACTCACAGAAAAATGTAAACGGAAGGAATGTACGCATCTCATAACTATGCAAAACTTCCCATGGCATTTCAACCAAGGAGGTTAGAATAGATGGAGTAAGGGCCAGCCATTCACCTCGTGTAATCAAAGTGAAGCCACCGTAATGTCACAATCATGACGTCACAGCCAATCACAGCCTCTGCCGCCATGTTGGTGAGACGTTTGAGACGAGTCGCGGCCAATCACAGTCTCTGCTGCCATGTTGGCGAGACGTTTGAGCATTAAATTCGTCTGCTCAAAATGCTTGAAGTTTGTGACGTCATCCTTACTCCATTTATTCTAACCTCCCTGATTTCAACATAAAAAGCGTTGTTTAGCTTTGATTATCTGCTTCCCGGGTACTGGCTCCCCGGTAATAAATAAGGGCGTCTTCCTCCCCTTTTCTATTCCGCTTCCGTGTCACTTTCCTAGGGGGCGCTCTAGACCAAATCTCCTAGTTTCCTGTTTCTAAGGGCTGTTTAAGACCTGGGGTCAGACACTCCCTTCCTAAAATCCTCTACATATGATCTATGATGTGATCTGATTATCTTCTTGGTTTACAAGGTGCAATGTAGCTTTAGTTTTGAGGATGTAAATCAGTTATAGTTTTTGTTAATTCTTATCTCATGCCTTCTCAGTAATTGTGCTTATTAATAAAATGTAGCAAAGAGAAAAGATAAACTTACGATTATCGCATTTTTGATGTTTTAAAAATATTCCCGAAACATACATTTCACAAATACAGTAGATTTGCGTGTGTAGGAGACAGGAGGATGAGGTTTTTAAAAAACAGTTAATGATTTGTCCACTTGATTTGATGGGGTATCCAGTGGCGGCTCGTAGCTAAAATTAGAGGGGGTGCTGCTTCAGAAATTTTTTATCCATTGTTTTAATATTGTGTACAACAAAACAAACACAGATAAAAAGAAAATTTATACATAACAAAAAATATTTTTACTTACTAATAGCCTAAACTGTTACAGTTCAAGCTTGATCCATTCATTTAAAAACGAAACCCATTCTTGTTTTGATTTGCGCAAAAAGATTAATAATTTTCTCCATCTCTGGATGACTGTTGAGGAAATTTTTCTCTATTGAAAGCACTGCAAGTGCATTTAGTCTTTCAGGATTCATAGTGCTCCTTAGAAAAGTTTTTATTCTTTTCAGTGTTGAAAAGCAGCGTTCTGGTTCTGCTGTTGTCATGGGAATTGTCAAGAGGATTTTTATCAGTTTCATAATTTCACTAAGAATATCATCTAGATTATTTTCCAAGATAAATTTCAGAAGGTCAATTGATTTGCAATATTCATGCATATCGGATCTACAATAGAATACTTTTAGTTCAGTTTCAAGCTTTTCTTTGTCAATCATGGGATATGCTTTAGTGGTCAGTACTATCTCTTTTGTAGGCAGTTCATTCTTAAAACTAGTGAAGCTTTTCTTATTGAACAATTTAGCAGCTACTAAGTGTTTAGTGGAAGAATATCTGTCCATTGTATCAACACATATAGTCACACACTTCCTTAGCTTCTGCCACGAGTGTCTTTGAAGGATTCTCACAGTACTTTGAGTTTCTTATTTCTAAAATAGCAGTTTTGAAATCTGTTATATATTCATTGCACACTAATTTCTCGAGATTGCATTTGGTTGTAAATTACTTCAACAGGAGGCATAATCTGATTAAAAACCACTAACCAAAACATGGAATTATCATCATTCAGGTATTTTAAAATTCCTGTTGCTTCTGCAATGGCTCCATCTGCATTTGATGTTGACTGGATTTCAGTAAGGCAGCTTTTTAAAGGTTGCAAATTTTCATGAACTCTGTTTACGGTCCGTATGTTAAAGTTCCACCTTGTAGAGGATGGACGTGGAATGTTGATGTCCATACGCTTCTTGAGAATGGATACACGTTGCTGTGATCTTGAGAAGAATGTTGGAATTGCCAAAATATTAGAGAAAAATATTATTGCGTTCTGTGTAACACTTGCTGCATTTCTCATTATTAAATTAAGTTGATGCGCATAGCAGTGAATGAAATGTGCATTACTATAAACTGCTTTTATTTGTGTTTGAACTGTTTTTTTGCCTTTCATGACATTTGCACCATTAAATGTCTGAGCTATCAGTTTTTGTCCATTTCTTTGAAAGGTTATGTCTAATTGTTCTAGAATATGTTTTGATATGCCATCTGCAGTTTGATTTTCTGGAATAAAGAATCCCCCAAAATGCTCAAATATTTCTCCATTTAACACATAACGTAGAACAAGGACCATTTGAGGATATTCTGACACATCTGTAGTGTCATCAGCCATGACAGCTACAAAGTAAGCTTCTCTAATTTCTGCCCTTATCTCCTCATGGTATATTTGTAGCAGGCAGTCAAGTATCTCATTCTGAATGGTCTTAGAAACACCTTTGAAGACCATACTGGTTTCTAAGTGATTCTTCAAATCTGGATCTAATTTAGATGCAAAATTTATTAATCCCCTAAATACTCCTGGATTTACTGAATTGTCTTTTTCATCATGTCCACATAAGGGAGTTTCAAAGTATCCACAAAAGAAAATACAGTCTATTATTTTGGATAAAATTTCATGGTTCTTTTTAACCTTTATGTTATGCTCATTGATTGAAAGTCTGTATTCCTCACTAAGTTTCTCCTTAATATTTACGTTCCCTAAAAGTGACAGTGAAACCACATTTACAATGTGCTTACCTCATGTTTTTCCGTTTTTTCTTTCATTTTGTTTATATTTCTAAAACCGTCTTTTGTCCATGGTACATCACCTCCAAACAGCAAACACGGGAAGCAAAGCAATGCATTTTTTACTTCACAGCCGCAAAGCCAACTTTTCTGTTGGTACCATTCAGAATTAAAGCTACGAATATACTTCTTGTTGTTGCTTATTCCTGGCTGAGATATTGAAAAATATCAGGTGTTGAACAGCCTCTTTTCTTCACTGTAACTTTCTCATGGAGAGATAACTGTGAAAATTTAAGCTGTTGATGTTCACTTACAGTCACAGAACTTATTTCTTGGGGATGCAAGGATGCCATGGTTAAATTATTAAAATATTTTGTAAAATAGAAGAACTGAAAAACAACAACTATGAATTAAATAAAATAGCTGGAAGAATCAAAAATTCACAATCATCTAATTCTACACTTTATCACATTCAAGAAAGAATATGGTACGACGGTTTTTAAAAGCAACACACGTGGAGCCAAAAGAAACACTACCTTACGCTTGCCCAACAAGGTCGGCAGTTGGAACTGCGTGATCGCTAGTGCTCTCTCTACATAGCGTGCTGCCTCCTATCTCTGAGCTCGGACGTGCGCGTGTGTACAACAGCCAAACACCATGTCGCTGGAACTGTGAAACACACAGTTCCATACAAGGATGTTTGTAATTTTTTCATGAACTAGGGGATGGCTACTGACATTAAGCATAAGGATTATATAATGTACAAGTATAAAAAAAGAATTAAAGAAAAAAAGACTCATTATATCGAATGTTATCGATAATATCGAGCGAAAATAGGGGTGCTGCAGTTCCACAGTGCCTATACAGGAGCCACCCCTAGGGGTACTTTTTATTTATTCACACAGGAAAGCTTTGTTCAATGCGAACATCGTTTCACATAAATATCACAGTACGCTACCATGAATGGATGAATGGTGCAGTAGTGTACTGAAATTTTGCCTGCTGCTCAATTCTAAGCTTTAGTTACATCAACTTGCAAAGAAACACGAGACACAAGAAGTAGCCTAATATAACAGTGGGCATTTCCCCCTATTTTTGAATGCGGGCACTTTTTCTAGTGGGTAATATTTCTGTGGGAAATTTTATGGTTGGACTTTACATACACCAGTTTTTGGTGCACAACAATACTGGAAAGAAATACACAATGTTTAATTAATTTGAACGAATTACAAGAAAAAAAAAAAAAAAAAAAGAAAAGAAAAAAAAGTGAAACTTTTTATTTTGAAATCTATCAATTTTTTACCTATTATTTCAGATGTTCTACATCCATCAAGCCTACAACAAACTAAAAATGAACTTTTCTTGCAGAAAAGTTTTGAATTTCCTTATCTATGCATAGATGCCAACCTCTAAAAGTAGTTTTCAGAAACCAACATGTTCATTTTTCAGTAATTTTCAGTAACAAATTTTTTTTCTGTAATTTTCAGTAATCCAGTCTACAGCGGCAAATTTGGGTATTTAACACTGCAACAAATTTTAATCTGTCAGAACTATTAACAAAATAATAATAATAATAATAATACTGTAATAATACAATAAAAAATAATTTGCTAGTGGGAAAATTTAAAATACTGTCTACCAGGAAAATATAATAAATTACCTCCAGACATGAAGAAAAATTATTCCTTGGAATGTTGCCAAATTATTATGATAAACTGGCTGTAGTTGCCATTTTGGCCTTAGTTCAATTTGCAAAAACTTCTTCTGATAGCATAGTTCACTGTGTGCCATGCTGTTTATTTTTTCTACTAATAAAGAAGACAGCACATGACTACTTAAATTAGGTCTGAATCATTCATGGTTTTTTTCCACAATACTGAAAAATTTTTCTGTACTTGCATTGCTATGAGGGACTATTAAAATCATTTTCATAATTTTGCTTAATGATTCATACTTTAACTGGCCACTTTCATTTTTCATTAAAGAAGTTCTGTGCCACACTTCATCCATTCTCCCAGAAGTAACAGCACAGTTAAAATTTTTGAACTGGTAGTGAGTAAATTCAGATTCCACCTTGTCAGATTCTTCTGGTTTCAAAACTGGAAACAGGGAACACATATATTGGACTGATGCAAAAGAAACACTTTGCCTTAATGCTACATCTGCAATCTCAGCATGACTCAGAAATTCATCATTAAGTGGAAATTTTCTTAAAATGTAATTGCAGCCTGCCTTGTAAAATTTCCTTACCTCAGAATAAAAAGTAGCCACTGTGTCTTCACTCAAATCTGCAGTTGTGCCTATATAAGATCTCGCTTTTGACCCAATTACGAGATCACAGTTTTCTTTTGATTTCTCCTTCTTTCAAAATTTCCATCTGCAAAAGATGTTGCTGTCACATCAAATGCCGATGGCTTGATAAATCGTACAAGCAATTCAGATAACAGACTATGAAGTTTTCTTTTTAATACATGCACAAGCAGAGCTTCCTGCTGCAAGAACACGTTAACAGATGTAAACAAGGAAGAGTAGCTGATAAAAAAAGACAATAAAGTTTAGATGAAGGATTTCCAATCATACTTGCAAGGTTCTTATACTGTGAATTAGCTTCTTCATTGTCACTAAAATAATGTTCTAGAGCCTCTCACTGTTTTAAAATTCTGTCAATGGATTCCAAAAGTGATAACCAGTGAGTATTGACATGCTTTAGAATTTTATGGGGTTTAGTACCACAAACAGCTTGACTCAGTTTTAGATTGTGTTTCCTCTTTGAACTTTTCTCCAAAAAAAAAAACAACAACAAAAAAAAAAACAAAAAAAAAAAAACTGTATCAGAAACTGCTCAACATTAAATCCTTTTAGTTGAGTAGCAGATTTCTGTGCAGCTAAATTTACTAAATGGCATGAACATTGCTGCACTATGATTGCAGGCTGAACCTTCTTTATGTGAGAAACACCACCTTTTACTTGACCTATGATAGTGTTAGCATTGTCACAGGAAAATGACACACAGTTGCTCCATGAAATATTTTTTTAACAAACTCATTGTTTAAAACGTTAAATATTCCTTCACCTGTATTATTACTTGATTCAACCAATGATAACAAAACAGTTGAATTTTTCCCTATTTTTTCGTCAAAATATGTTATTGTAATGGGATACAGCTTATTTGCTTGAGCATCATTACTTCCGTCCGTAGATAGAGAAAAAGGATTTTTTTAACTTCAGATACGATGTTACTTGTAGAAACACTGGTCATGTGCTGAATTAGTGCAGTAGCCTTGGTTCTTCCACACGAATATTTTTTTGCGATCGCTGAATCGGGAAACATGGCTTGAAATAACGGTTTTTCAAGCCTTCAGTTTTCGGAAATTTATCCAACATTTTCAAGCTGAATTTGACTTCACATTTTGGAAATTTATCCAACATTTTCAAGCTGAAATACAAATATTTATGGAATAAAATGATATCTAACAATACTGGGTAGAGGAAACATCGCGAGAAAAAAAAAAAATTACGAATACCAGAGAAATCTTATCTCCGTCTACTTTCCGTTTTCGAAGGATGAAATTCCGTCCTCCGACGGAGAAAACGACCCCCCCCCCCCAACTGCCACCAATCCTCCCAAAATTTAAGTTCAGTTATGAATCGATTTCGTACAGGGTCCAAATGATAACAAAAAAAGACGGAATTCCTCGAATCAGCGTGAGAATCTCGTCGCCGAAGATTACGGGGAAATTTTTGGGCGGCCTAACTTCCGTTTTCGGAAATCGTTGCCTACAATTTCAAGCTGAAATTATGCAATGAAATTATATTTAACAGTACTGAACAGAAGCAACATCGCGAGAGAAAAAAATACGATTACGGGAAAAATCTGCACTTCGTTTAACTTCCGTTTCCGAACGTTTAAAAAGACAAAACAACGTCCCCAGACGGAATACGACCCCCCCACCCCGCAAACTAATATCCCGAAAATTTCTCCACTTTTGCATCGATCTCGGAAAACAAAACAAAAACAAAAATAAAAAAAAAAAAAATGGAGGGGACTCCGCGAATCCCCGGAAGAATCTCACGTACGAATTCACCGCTGAATCGATTTCGAAAGTCGTAAGATAACGCTAAAATATCGATGACCGGTAAATTTTTTACTTTTGGCGCAAAATTGGCGCAGATTTCTTCGAAATGGCAATTTTTTTAGCAGAATGGCGCAAGAACAACGTTTTGGCGCAGGTCTAGCAGCCCTGAATGTAGCATTTAATTTTTTTCCCCCAGAAAAACTTGAAGAACCAACAAAAATTTTTAAGTTGATGAAAATTTGCTTTCCATCTCAGAAAATTAAATCAAATGGCGATTTTCCGTAATTTCAGCGGTGTTTCCGTATTTCCGTAACAGCAACCAAAAATCCGTAATAGTTGGCATCTATGTCTATGTTACTTTTCCTATCTATGTTATCAATTTTCCTATCTATGTTACTGTATGTATAGAAAGCAAGCTTTCTATACATACAGTAACATAGATAGTGCAGATAAGTGTATATTCCTCATTGTAGGCCTCCTTCTGTTCTTTGTAAGAGATAGTTTACTGAAACTATGTTCTGCAGCAGTAACAGTCACAAGAAATGTGCAGAACATTCTCAGAACAATGCACATTTCACCAAAAAATATCTGCGGTGTTTCGTCATAAAGTTCTCTCAGAAGAATGACTGGTGGTAGTTCAGAACAGTGAACTTTAAAATTCTTTCCTAATGTGCATTGAAAGATTCTCAGGTGCAGTATTTCAGTAAGATATGTGGGATACATTTTCACAAGAAGTTTGCATTTACCTTCAAGAGCATCCTCTATGGAACTCAGGTATGTTAATATAGGGCTGAACACGTTGCTTATATTATTGGCAGCCACGAATCTGTGTTAATCCAGAGTTATACAGAATACATTAATTCAAAATGACGATTCACCTTCACCATCATGAAACACAATATCTGCTTCCCTGAGGCAGTGCCATCACAGAATTTTTTTCTTTTCTGTTCTTGATCCTTTTTATTGGGAAGTGTGATGGGAGTCCCATGTTACCTACAACTGTGCATACTTCTGACATTATTGTGGGCACATTCGTCTCTTGACACAGTTTTACTACTGTTCCAACTCAGTAACAAAACTGTGAATTTAATCGCATCTGCGTCCATCGTACAAAGATCCCTTGTTCTCAAATAATTAGTAGAGTTTTGTCATATTTCATTGCTTCCACAGTCCCACAGGTGGAAGGGGGCATAATCCCTAAGCAAAATGCATTTTACTGATCATTTTAAAAAGCACAATCTCTCTGGATTTGTACACTTGAAAATTTAATTAAATGTTTTTTTTTCAGTTTCATCTACATTTTTGTTGTTTATAATTTGAATTGTGACTTGACCTGACTTGCTGAGTCGTGGGTCCCCTGGAAGTCTGGGCTCTGGGAATGCCCCCCCCAGTTGAGGACTGGGTGGGAAGGGGGTGTCAGCATATTTTCACTATGTCCTAGTTTATTAATTCACTCACATCACTATTTTTCAGCCAAAATTAATAGATGTTGTTTAATTGAAACATTTTTCTAAGCTAGCACTATATGCAGGCCAAAAAGGAAAGGCATGGGCAAAGTGTCCAGTACTGGAACATTAACAATCGCAGCTTCACTTTAATCTACCACATCTCTCTCTCTCTCTCTCTCTCTCTCTCTCTCTCTCTTTGTTTGTTTCACATGCATTTAGAATGAGACCACGCACAATATTTTTTCATATGTAAAATATGGATGTAAGTGCCAACTTTGGTTGCTTAATTATTCTTTCCTAAGATGAAAAATTAAGGATTTCTTGAAAAAAACCCCCTCACAATTATTTCCTAATATAAATAAGTTTACAGGTTATTGCATTACTTATCTACTACAAAACATTCATGACATTTTCAAGATAATTAGCAACAAATTAGGAGAAAAACCATTACAAGTGCCAAATAAATATATATATTTTGCAGATAAAACAGAATGTTCATTCAATGCAACTACCAAAAATGCAAAATTGTTTTGCATTTATTTGCAGTGATAGTGGATTTTGAATAAATATGAAAGGAGAAATTTTCAGCTATGTATATTTTAATTTTTACCATACTGAAGCCACACACATACAAACACATTCCAAGAAAATCATAAAAAAATTAAACTTAAGACATCATATTCTCTTCTGATTCATCTGCTTCCTTTCTGTATAATAAGCATTGAAAAAGTTTTAACAATTTTGCAGGTACAACGAATTTGTTACAGCAAATCCCATTTTCCTTCAAATAATAACGGATCACTAAAACAGATTGCAGAAGCTCGGTGTTAATTCTGTGTCATAGATATCTTTTTATTAAATTTGTAGTTGAAGAAACCCTTTCTACAGCAGCAGTGTTGAGTGGCAAACTCAGTAAATTAAAAGCAAGCTCTGCCACATTTTTAAAAATATTATCTCCAACATAACCTCCATCCAAAACTCTAGAGGATCATCGATGTTACTCCATTTCTTAAAACTAAAATTTCTGAGGCCGCTTTCGATATCATCTGCTTGACCAGAAAAGGGTACACAACTTAAACAAGAAAGAAGGCACTGTATTTTCGGTTGTAATAAAGCACTTCTTTTGAATCCTTCCAACCCGACTAAAATTTATCAAAGGCATTCAAATAAAACCAGTTAGAACAAAAAATCAACCACATTTCTACAATAGATAAAACATACAGAAATAGAAACAGCTACTCATTATACTTCCACCAGCAGTTAAAAGCATGGAAGCATGTTACGAAAATTTAAAAATAGCACACAAAAAGTTTCTCATAGTAGAAGATGTCTTTGCAATGCCTGGGCAATGATATAGCTCAGGCATTCTCTCTCCTTACATGTACTTTTGCCAATTAGATCGCTCTGATGCAGTGGTTTCCATTCACAGGTCAGAATGAACGATCTTAGCTACACTGAATCCAAGAACAAGAGAATGCCACTCAAATTGTTTAAAGTACAACATTAGTTGAATGTATGAAAGAATGCCCCCCCCCCCATGAAAAAAATGCCCACTTCTTGAAAATAGGAAATAACGCCCACATCTTGAAAATAGAAAATATGTCAGTTGCTGACTGATGTTTTCTTACATCTGTTAGAAACATGAGGTCTTTTTTAATTTCATGAAGAAATATCTTAATTTCAATTGAGCAATTGACAAAACTATTCAGAACATTTCCCCTGCTCAACCACATAATGTTAACAGGCATTACAAGGACATTGTAGTTTGTTTCCAAAATAGCAGAAGGTTCATTATTTGAAGGAACATGTATATGGCTCATGCATGAACTGTAACCATACATAAAGCAATTTTTTTAGTGAGTGGGAAGCAACTTTAACTAAGTAGTCCAACTGAATCTTAGACACATGGTAAAATAAAAAGAACTCTCACATCATAAACAAAGCATCACATAAGTTAGTACAGGAGTGAGGGTGCACCAGAGTAATAACTCTGTTCTTTGTATCTAGTAAAGTATTCTGAAAATGCCAATTCATAAACCCAAGACTTTTAATGCCCCAAAAGGGGAAATTATGAGTACAAAACAACTACAAAGGGGCCTGCAGCCGAGACACCTTTTAAACACTCGATGATTGATACATTTTTTTTGCCTTGTATTTATTACTTTTTCTTACCTACATAAGCACACAAAATATTAAAACTGTAACAAAAATTCTACTGAAAAGGCTTGAATCCCAAGTGTTTTGCATGAGTGTCTTGATCAATGAGTTACATACGTTTTTTTTAATATCGTATTTATCACCCATGCACATAAATGAAATAATAAGTATTTAACTAAACAATTGCCAAAAAGGCCTGAAAGTCTAGGTGCCTTGTAAACACCTAATGATTAATATGCTTCTTCTCCTACCTCAATTTTAGTATGTATATTTGCACGCTAAACTCAAGATTGTAAAAGTTAAATTTCATTGAAAAGTCATCTTGGGACATTGTAAGGTTTTTAGACTCACTGCGTTACTGGCTCTTGGTAATATTTTATTCCATGTTTACACACATTGCTATTGTTGTGTTCCTTTAAACAATGAACCTCTTTTGCCATCTTGAGAACACACTACACGATGTCCTTGTAATTCTAGGTAATGCTGCATGGTTGAGCAAGGGAAATGTTCTGATTAGTTTTGACCACTGTTTCATTGAAATTAGGATATTTCTTCATGAAATTAAGAAAAACCTCATGTTTCTAACAGATGTAAGAATACATCAGTCAACAGCTGGCATATTTTTATATTTTCAAGATGTGGGCATTTATTTTTTTCCTATTTTCGATAAGTGAGCATTTTTTCTTCATACTTTACCAGTTATCTTTGCTGAAACTTGACTCACTCATGAATATATCCTCACTAGTAGGTTTGTTTTAAAATCTAAACAAGTCACTACATGGCCAAACATCTATGAATCTGTTTTTCAAAACTGCCATATAACACATGTTTTCATTTTTTGTAGATGCATAAAAAAAAAAAAAAAAAAAAGGAAATGTATGAGCAAAAATTTAACTAACACTCATAATCTATAAAGTAATCATAGATACATTTCAATGGAGGAAAACAACTACCCCAGAAACAAACAGAAAATGATCCAAAAATTTTTACTAGAAAAATCAGAAAATCATTAATTTTAAATAAAATAATGCATGAATGCATTATTACATGCACATGGGTGTGTGCACGAAATCCCAGTTCTCCTGACTGAAGAACAGTTTACTTCAAACATTTTTTTTTAACAAAACTGAATTATAGCTACTGTTACTAAAAAATATTTTATAAACAACTCAAAAGGCAATTCAGCACTTTCTAAAACACCCTAATATCAATTACTAAGATCCAATTCAAAAATGTTCGCTATGAAACTGACTTGCAGAATTATGCTACATTTTCATATACATGTCATTCTTAAAGTATGGTACAATACCAAATGTAAGTTGGTTATACCTAATATAATGTGCTTCAACATATGTAATCAACCTAACTGAAGTCAATTACAATGAAACAGCACATGAAAAAGCAAACAACCGAAGAAACAAAAATAAAATAAAATAAAATAAGAAGATGTAAATGAGGCTGTTCTTACTCATCAACCATGCATGATCATATGACTACAAGCAGCATCACATCATGAAACTTCTCATGGGTAGTTGTTTCCACAGGTAAGTTTAATTCAGTACTTAAATAATTGACATGTGCTTTTCCATAAAATCCAACAATACTTCACAGGCTCATGAGAGGAGCTCCTACTTTGCCACTCACTAAATAAATACAATGCTAATGAAATCCTTCAAATAAGGATTTCTTCTATCATTTAGAATGCATTTTTGTGAAAAAAATTGAAGCAGGAATCAGATAAATCAAGAACTATATTTTTAACAGTTATCAAATATAGTGATTGTTTTACAGAACAATTCTTTAGAACTCAAGAAATACTAGCCATTAAAAACTGACAGGTTATAAAAATTTTCCATTATTAATACATTTAGCATTGTTACACATCTCATCTGAATTTCATAAAGTTGCACTCTTCTTAAGTTTTCATTATTGGGCAGAAATTATATCATTAGCACGTAGGCAAAGTATCTAAATGAAGAAGAAATAGAAATGGTGTAGTTAACACAAGAAAATTACAAGATGCAAACATACATAAACATTTACAGGAGTAACACTGCTGATCAAATTTGTGGGCTGCAAAACAACTTGTGAGTTAAGGATATTTTTTAACTGGTGAATGATGATGGTATTAAGAAAAAAAAAGCCACTGTAATCCTTTCGAAGCTCAACATATTTATTTTTGAAGAAATTTACTGATGGATTTCTTTGTTTACTTTTTAAATTTCTGTTAGCTATGTACTTCCTGCATTAGTAATACTGGGAAATTAATTCTGCAGCCATTATAAGAAAAAAACATTGCTTTGCACTGACACTCATACCAAATATCAGGAAGCTTTTGATTCTGTTGTACACTCTCCCAGCACCATGGCTGTCATTTCACAGTGAATTCTGTCAGATGCTGCAACACTGGTTGGCAGTGATTCTAGATATTTATGCAATAGAATGTCATGTGACTGACAATGGTCAGTGTATATTGATCTCCTAAAATCCATGATAAGAAGGATGATTTACTAAACAGCCTGTTGGGCTTGCACCAGACAGCAGCATTGCATGACTGCAGAAAAGTTAGGAGGATTTGCAGAGACATTCTATTATTTTGATGTCCTCTTATATCTTCCAACACTCCAGACCACAGACTCACCATTCAATTGACTTTTTCTATTCCAGTTGTTTTCTTTTAGTTTCACTCACACACACATCCAATCCATACTTATTTATTCACCTCATTCATCTTTCCATTTATTCCTCTGGTATTACATACACCAATCTTACACTCGCACTGTCAAAATCTCTTTCTCACATACCATTTATTAGTTTCAGGTTGCTTCCATGGTGAATAAGCTTTATCACATGTGGTAGGCAGGTCCTGGACTTGTATGGGGGGGAAGTGGCAATTCACCCAGGCACCCCAGCCAAGGGGGTCCTCCTTTACACAACAATATAATAATTAAAATACTACTTTATTTTATTAAAAAAAATTTGTGACAAACAATTTTTAATAATGACCTACTTTTTAATTTCGTTACTGATGTTGCTATTTGAAATTTTGGGGGTATTTGCTATGTTGACATTGATGACAGAGTAAACATCCCCGACCAGTTACATCACCTCTTTCTTGCTGCAGTGTACGGTGACCAGTTACTTCATTGTACACTGCAACAAGAAAATATAGTTATGACTATATTTTCTTCAAAGCAACTACACGCAGATCAAGAAAGAGAAACCAACATTATGATGCAAAACCAAACTCAGTCCCATAGGAAGTTGTCCTTTCTTCGAAAGTGAAATTCAGATATGGTACTTTCGATATCATTTTAGATCAGTTGTCTGTTACCTTTACCTTAAAAGAATGCAGGGTAGTGTACCACTCAGTATATGATAGGTTCAAAGTTATAGTCAACTTATGCAGTCTACTTGATGCAGGGATAAAAACTGAAGCTGAGAAATTTATCACTGCTTATCCCTATGATTTCAAGTAATGTGTTCATAGAAGAAGTTGTCCAGTTTGCAGCCTTTACCAAGCTCAGGTCATGTTTCACTCCACCTCAACAGGTAGTTTTACTCTATGATGAAGGGCTTGGTGATACCTTTCCAAGTGTTAACGTAGCTCTTCGAATATATTTGAGCATGATTGTCACTAGTTGTTCAAAAAAGAAAAAGAAATCATTCAGAAAATTGGCACTAATAAAGAATTATTTGAGAACCAGGATGACCCATGAAAGACAAAGAGCTCTGTGCCTACTGGATGTAGAGAGCAGTGTTCTTAAGATGATACAGTATGAGGAATTGGTAATGTCATAATACAGACACCTTTGAAATCCACCGGCACATGCAGCTGAGCTTTGCGGCATAAAGGGCTGGCAGGCACAGCATTTCATGTCGCGAATGACTTGTCCCTATCAGATACGATAGAAAATTACGTTCCATCCATCCACCATCTGTCTGCCTGTCTGTCTGTCTGTCTGTCCGGAAGAGTAAAAGCACATAACCACACCAAGAAACAACCGATTTGCATGGACAAACAGATGGCGGATGGATACAACATAATTTTCTATCATATCTGATAGGTGTGGTTCGTCCCTGAGTAGAAAGAGACCATTTCCATGCAAATTGGTTGTTTCTCGGAGGAGATATTTTTCTGTATTCTTTGGGACAGACGACGGTAGAAAGAGACCATTTGCATGCAAATTGGTTACTTACTTGTTAAGAAACATGCTTTCATGTGCCTGTAGTAAGTCACATTTCAATTTGTAGATGGTCCCTTAAGAGAACCCGTCTTTGTTTCCTAGGTGATGGTTACATTTGCAATTTGTTTACCGTCCCCTTAAGGCTATGAGAATCGATGTCGTCTGCGACACAAGATACCATGCTCACCAGCGCTTCACGCCGTGAAGTTCAGCTGCACGTGCTAGTAGATTTCAAAGGTGTCTGTATTAGGACATTACCAAGGAATTCACTAAATAATTTTCCAATGACAACTGTAGAAAGAAAGACTTTTCTGTAGGTATTGTACTGTTTCTACATTTATATAACTTCTCAGTTCCAATTACATGCAGTAAGATGGTTGTGATGTGTAAATCTGGCAAATTGTCCTTTTTGCTGTGTATTTTAATTTCTGAGTTGGAGGTGGCCCACCGAATCTGAAGTGCCCCGGGCTCACCAAGATCTAAATCTGGCCCTGGTGGTAGGCCAACCATATCCTACATTTGTGTCCTTCCTCATTTTTGAGTCTTGAAACTTATGTTCATCAGTGTGGAAGATCAGCATTTTGGCGATTCCACTTATGGGTTCTGGGAAAAAAACTGAGTTGTAGTCTTTTGGGTAATCAATCAATAAAACAAAATAAAATAAAATAAAATAAAATAAAATAAAATAAAATAAAATAAAAACCAACCAACCAACCAACCATACATACATACATACACATCACTAAGCTGTTCTCTGAGATTCAGAGGTTAGTTCCACAAAGAAATGTAAATTACCAGATAATTTTTATTTATGGTTGCAGTATCAAACTTCTCCATTTACAGCGATCTTGACAAACGACTCGGGCTTCACATTGACAAGACCTTCTATACTTCATACTCATAATCTTTTTTTCATGCAGACACTCCTGAATCTGATCATCCCATGACTTCCTTGGCCTTCCTCTGCCTTTCATTCCTGCCACTTGGGCTAAAAAAATGTTCTTAGTACACATCTCATCACTCATTCTTTCAACATGGCCAAACCACCAAAGACTATTAGTCTCCACCTTGCTAACAGCATTTTACTTCACATTACACAACTGCAACACATCTTCACTCATCACATGATCAGAACATGTCTTGCCCCCCCTCCCCCCGTAAGTAATGCATTTCTCCAGCACAGAAACGACTCCTATGTTTCTTGAACTAGCTATTGGGTTGTCGGAAAAATCATGACCTATTTTGGCACCCGATGGCAGTTGGGCGGTTTTGGAAGTACTGGAGGCATGCACAGCTCTGTTATCGCTATGGCATTCAACAGGTGCCAGTTCTAGCTGCAGTCTACAAGGAATGGTGAGCGATTTGGTTGATTTGCGGAAATTTGACATCAAGTTGAAGATGGTCGACCAAACCGTGCATTTTCGCCATATTTTACTGTTTTACTTCCATAAAAGGGAGAACACGCGTCAAGCTTGTGAAAAGTTGCGTAAAGTGTACAGTGATAATGCTTTACAAGAACGTCAGTGCCAGCGGTGGTTCGCAACATTCTGTGCTGGTGATTTTGATTTCAACGATGCTCCTCGGTCCGGGATGCCAACTGAGGTTGATGACGACCAAATCAAGGCATTGATCGAGTCAAGACCATGTTACATGACATGAGAGATTGCAGACACATTGCACATCCATCATTCAAGCGTTCACAACAACCTGAAGAAGCTGGGATAAGTAAGCAAGCTCGATGTGTGGGTCCCTCATGAACTCAAAGAAGCTCAATGACGGCGCGTACAAACATCTGTGATATGCTCATTAAACGTGAGGAAAACGATCCTTTTTTGAAGTGACTGATAACTGGTGATGAAAAGTGGATGGTGTACAACAATGTGCTGCGCAAACGGTCTTGGTCCCGACGTGCTGCTTCGCCTCAAACGACATCCAAAGCAGACATTCACCAGCGGAAGGTTCTGGTCTCAGTGCGGTGGGATTTTAAAGGTGTCGTGTTTTTCGAGCTCCTACCACGGAACCAAACGATCCATTCGAATGTGTACTGTCGGCAATTGGACAGTTTGAATGAATCCATCATCTAGAAACGTCCAGAGCTTGTTCATCATAAAGGTGTTGTGTTCCATCACAACAAAGCGAGACCACACACAAGTTTGATCACCCGCCAAAAATTATTGGACCTTGGGTGGGATGTGTTGCCACACCCAGCATACTCGCCTGACCTTGTGCCATCAGAGTTCCACTTATTTCGCTCTCTTCAACAGTCCTTGCATGATATAACGTTCAATTCAGATGAGGCTGTAAATCAGCACCTTGTACAGTTTTTTGCCACGAAAGACAGCTCCTTCTATGAACGAGGCATTCTGCAGCTCACTGAAAGATGGCAAAAGGTTATCGAACAAAATGGGCATTATATCATTGATTGATCTTTGTTTTTTATATCAATAAATGACCTTTGCAAAACATGGCTAAAATACGTCATGACTTTTCCGACAACACAACAGTATAGTTATATTATTTTGATGTATAATTACTTTTCAGTCTAGATACACTGCTCGACACAAAAAATGTCACACCACGAAGGAATACATGAAATGTGATCAAACTTACCACACATGCAGATGAGGCTGCATGTGTGGTGGGAATGAAGTGATTTAATTTCTGAGGGATTATGTGAATGTGATGAATGAGAAGGAGGAGACAGTATAATGTGGCTTGAGTTAGTAGGAGGATGTACAGTATGGTAACTATGATGGAATATGCATTCAGAAACACAGCATGCCACTGAGTGGAAAAGTCTACGGCTGGTGTCCTCAGGTATTAATAACAAGTGGCATTACCTGTGTCTGCAATTCATTGACATTACGAAGGGGTCATGCAGAAGCACTGTGTTGTCTGCCAATGACGCCCACATGTTTGCTTCTGGAAGGAAGTCTGGGGGATCACACTGGCCAGGACAGGACCTGGATACCTTGTAGGAACTGTCTACTGATGTTGGCAGTGTACCTGAGGGCATTACCTTGTTGAACCTGGACATCGGGAATACCATGGAAATACAGCAACAAACTGGGTTGCAGCACTTCCTTGACTTATCATCGTACTATCATTGTACCCACTATCAATGCTGGATCTAGGCTGTGCAGAATGTGTGGTGAATAAAGGCCCATGGCTTTTAAGGGCCCTCTCTTTCCTAAGCAAAGCTTTTTTTTTTTTTACATCAGGCTTAATTAAATTTCAAAATAACATTTTTATGGAGTAAATTTATTTCCAAATCACAGACGAAATGGCATAGCATAAATATTATGCCTGACTCATAAAAAAAATATCTTCTAGGCTCCTATATGAAAATGTGTTGAGTTCCCTCCTGAAGAAACTGAAGAGTCCACTTGCTATGTTCAAAGACACCTAAAATGGAAGGATTTTTGCAAAGCTTATGCAACTGGATCTAAGCTGTAAGCAGCATTGAGGTCTGTTATTCGTCACTGTGAGATTCCGAAAAATTTCAGTGGCATCACAGAATAACACTTTTAATAATACCTTTGGCAGGCTTAATCAAGGTCACAGTTGGCAGGTGTCCTTAGACAGAAGAAAAGAGGTAGTTTCAAGTCCTCCCAAATGGATTAGCATTGACAACTACACACACTGGCCACTGAAATATAAATCTTTACACAATGTACATAAACATCATTTACGCAGTGTATATGCAAAATGCATGGTCATGTGTGTTACCAAGTGATCTAGGCAATTATTTAAGACTGCTGCTTATCAGTAATCATCAGTAGTGTTGATCACAATACGGAAAGCAAAGGATCTATTGCAGAGTTCGATAAATGGTTTATTGTAGGTGCTCATCTGGCTGGAGCAATAACTTTGAAAACAGCAGAGCTGACTGGTTTTTCATAAGGTGAGATACCCCAGGTTTTTAATCAGTGGAAAAATAACTCACATTGCTTGTTTAAGAGGCATAAATGTGGTGGGACAACAATCCATTGGGATTGAGATTGCCATCATCTAAGAAGGCTTGTACAGAGAAATAGGATTTCCGGTGTGTAGTGATTGACTGGAAGCATTTACAAAGAAGGCTATTCTTGACCCATATCTCAGCAAACTATGCACAGAGAATTGAAGAGGATTGGTATTGGCAGTTGCAAGGTTATACAGAAACCTGATTTCAGCAAAGAACCCCAAAAATTAGTCTACAGTGGTGTGAGGAACACTGTAACTGGACACCAGAAAAAGTCATGTGGTCTGACAAGTCAGAGAGTTTGGCGGCAGCCCCATGAAGTAATGGATCTAATTTGCCTTGTATACACAACTGAAGGTTCTGGAGGTGGTGTCATGGTGTGGGGCACTTTCTGTTGGTAGGAAACAGGTCCCCTGATATTGCTAGAAAGTCGGATGTTCTCCAACGATTATCTGAAACATTTTTGTGGATCAGCAGATGTTTGCTATAATAGAGTATCTAGTTCTGGGATATCATGCTGATTGGACAAGAACATATAACTCTACAGAAAAGGACAAAAAGGGAGTAATGCATCATAGAAACAAAGGGAAAGCAAATTCTCATTTTTCAAAAATACATAAAAGGCATATATATATATAGGATTAAAGGCATACAAATATAGGGGATGTAAGATCGAGTGATGAGTAACATCACAGCCTCTCCTTGACAAATGTCAACCCCGCCTTCTCGTGGTGCATCCTGTTCCCACTAAAGGGGCTCTGACGACCGCCAATAGCGGTATAACTATACCATCAGGATTAGAGGAAATGCTATCCCACACTCACCAACCCGCTTGGCCAGCGTGGTGAATTATGGCCAAACCCCTCCAAAATAACTCCACAACTTAAATCTTGGCCCTCAGTCTCCGGCAGCTGGAATGTACCTGGCCAAGGCAGCGGCCAGTGCGACATGAAGGCAGAGGGTGCTAAGAATCCCCGGAGGACCGGACTAGGCTGCCATCTGATGCTGACCTTGGCTACGTATAATGGACGCTCTTTATCTTCTGATTCCAGGCTTCTTGAATTGGAAGAGGAACTACACAGGATCAAGTGGGACATCATCGGGCTAAGTGAGGTAAGGAGAAAAGGAGAAGATCTCATTGAACTGAAAAGTGGACATCTCTTCTACTATCGTGGGACAGATACTGGCAGAACCAGTGGTGTTGGATTTATAATAAACAAGAAACTGAAGGATAAAGTTGTAGAAGTTGAAAGTTCCTCTGACAGAGCTGCACGACTTGTTATCCAACTCTCGAGAAGATACCAGGCTCAGATTATTCAAACTTATGCACCCACCACAAGTCATCCTGAAGAAGAAATTGAAGAATTTTATGAGGAAATTCGTCATCTAAATAATAAAGGTAAGCAGCACTTGAAGATAATTATGGGAGATTTCAATGCAAAAATAGGGCAACGGCAACAGAATGAAACTTCAGTAGGTAAATTCGGTCACGGCAACAGAAACCAGCGTGGAAATACTCTCGTTGAGTTTGCAGAAACAGAAGGGTTTTTCATCTTGAAATCCTTTTTCAAGAAAAAGCCACACAGGAAATGGACATGGAGGCATCCAAATGGGACGACAAGTGAAATTGATTTTATTATGTGTAACAAAAAATTCGTCATAGAAGACTGCAGTGTGCTAAACAAGTTCAACACAGGTAGTGATCATAGATTGGTGAGATGTAAGATGCACCTCAACACTAAACTCGAACGTGGCAAGCTCATAAGACAAAAAAAATGTATTGACATAACCAACCTTAAAAAACACCATATAGAAGCGTGAAGCTGAACTGAAGAACAGATTCTCTGCTTTAGAAGGCCTAACATCGGAAGAAGTGGATATTTCAGAAGTTAACAGAAAAGTAACCACAGCTCTTATGGAAACAGCAACAAAAGTAGCTGGGTCTAAGAACAAGTTGCATGTGAACAAATTATCAGGAAAAACCAAAATGTTGATGCAAAAAAGAAGAGAGATGAGGACAACTAAAGAAGATGTGACTTCCAAAGTGGAATACATAGAGCTATGCAAGACAGTACGAAAAAGTATCACTGAAGACGTAAGGAAATTCAACTGTGAACTAGTGAAGAAAGCAATTGAAAACAACCAAAGCCTAAAGATAGCAAGGGGACATCTCAGTAAGGGAAGAAAACAGATTATGGCACTGAGAAAAGAAGATGATTCTGTAACAAGAAATAGAGGCGAAATTTTTACAAGAGTGAAAGATTTCTACTCCAAGTTATATGAAAGGGATGATGCATGTACTCCAGACATCATGGAAGGTACCAGAGTTCTTCCAGTCCTCCCAGCAGAAGTTGCACATGCAATCAAGAACATGAAACAGGGAAAAGCTCCAGGAGAAGATGGAATTACTGTAGACATCATACAAGAAGCAAGTGGAGAAATCGAAACAGTACTCGCCCAAATTTTCACTCGATGCCTTAATGAAGGGAAGATTCCCGAGGATTGGAACAACGCCATAATTATCCTGCTACATAAAAAAGGTGACATTGAGGATCTCAGGAACTACAGACCTATCAGCCTCCTATCAGTGGTTTATAAAATCTTCACTAAAGTTCTTTCACACCGTTTGAAGGTAACACTGGACATGGCTCAACCGAGAGAACAAGCTGGATTCAGGAGTGGCTACAGCACAATAGATCATATACACGTACTGAGAGAACTAATTGAAAGAGTGAGGGAATATGAACTTCCATTGTGCATGGCTTTTATCGAATATGAAAAAACCTTTGATTCGGTGAAACCATCAGCAGTTACAATGGCTCTGAAATCCTGCGGTATTGAAGATGCATACATTAATATTATTAATAACATCTATGAAAATGCTAGTGCAAAGATTTGGCTGTTTGAAAATACAACACACATAAAAATTGGAAAGGGAGTGAGACAAGGTGACACCATATCTCCGAAGCTCTTTAATGCCACATTGGAAAATGTCTTTCAATCACTGAACTGGGGAAAACAAAGGGATAAAGATTAATGGAGATTATCTAACCCACCTTCGTTTTGCTGATGACATAGTCATTTTTGCAACTACCCCATCAGAGCTGCAGAGTATGATCCAAGAACTTGCTGACAAGAGTAAAGAAAAGGGATTAAAAATGAACTTTCAGAAGACAAAAGTGATGTTCAATGCTTTTACATGAAATGAAGATTTATCGATTGATGGAGAAAAGCTGGAGATAACAGACACATACGTTTATCTTGGACAGCAGATATCAAGTGAGGGTCACATTGATGAAGAAATTAATCGGCGTACAAAACTTGCCTGGAGAGCTTTTGGAAGAAACAGCATAATTTTCAAGAGCAATATGCCATTATGTCTTAAAAGAAAAGTGTTTGATCAATGCATCCTTCCAGTGCTTACGTATGGTGCAGAGACGTGGACCTTAAGTAAAAGAGACATACAAAGGCTGCAGACAACTCAAATAAGCATGGCGAGGTGCATGCTTTGTGTAACCAGGAGAGATAAGAAGAGGAACTCGTGGATCCGAAAAATGACAAGAATTGAAGACATCATGATCAGAGTTAAATCCCTGAAATGGCAATGGGCTAGGCATACTGCCAGAAGGACAGACCATCGATGGACAGCCGGAATTTTAGATTGGATTGCAAGGGACAGGAAAAGACCCAGAAGAAGACCACATGGAAGATGGGTGGATGAAATTCGAAAGTATGCGGGAGTGACATGGAGGAGACTGGCACAAGACAGACCGTTGTGGAGGAAACTTGGGAAGACCTTCGTCCAGCAGTGGATTGATAATGGTTGACGATTATGATGATGATGATGATATAGGATTTGTTAACTGGAAAGTTGTTTGGATTCCTAAGCTACGTTACATTTATTTAGCTTCAGTTGCTTGGAATTTTGTTGTCCTGGGTGGTGTAACGGTAGCATTCTTGAGCATAAATTGGGAGAGGAGGGTTCAAATCCTATTCCAGGTCAATGCAATTTTAAAGTTTTCTGATGGATGGCTACATGGGAAACAGTAAATATGTATGGCACCAACATGCCAACAAATCACATATGAGCAATGCATACTCATTTCACTCAAACTGAACTATATTTGACTGTGTTTAATCTTTTCCTACACCATGCACTGGATCACCATTGCTTTTAAATTTTGCTCAAGTTTGAAATTTCACAAACAGCAATTTTGTTTCACAAAAGTTACAACTGTCATAACATATATTACAGGGTGATTCAGAAATGTTGGTCATAAATGAAAATATAGGTTGTACTCATCGAAACAAAAAAAAAAAAAAACTCTTAGCCAACATAGGACCATAAACAAACTGTATCAGAGATAATGGACATTTTGTTGCAGGGTTTCCAGACGTAATGTAAAGTTGTTTTTTCCCCAGCTGTAAGCTATTTCGATAGTTTTTGCACTTCTGAGGAAGAAATCAGGAGGGCTGAATTGTTTGAGGGATTGGTTAGACCCCAATTGTTTGAGGGATCAGTTAGACCCCAAATGTTTGAGGGACCGGTTAGACCCCAAAAGTGCCCTCTCGACTCCCCCCCCCCAAGGCAAAAAAACAACAACAATAAAACACAAACCACCCCAGTTCTTGGAGTAAAACACCACACACGGTAAATACTTTGAGCTCCTGGGGGACAGTGAATGGGATGATTTTTGGGAGGGGTTGGGTTGAGGGTCCCAACTTTCAGCCCAAGAACAAATGATCTGAGATGTCTCCTGCAGGAGCTCCCTAAATACAACAAATACAACACAAATAAACTGTGGGGAGAAACCAACATTACATCTGGTAACCCTGCATGATGTTAAAATGGCAAACAAAAAACAAATACCTGAGATGTCTCCCGTGGGAGCTCCCCAAATACAACACAAATAAACTGTCGGGAGAAACCAACGCCACATCTGGTAATTCTTCATGATGTTAAAATGGCAAACAATACGTACAAATACGGGAAGAAGTGTCATGTAGGGTGATAACCTTCACAACAATTGTTCAAAATGTTCTCCGTTTTCTTCAGTACCTCCTCCTCAGTGAGATGCGCATTCGTTCAAACATGCCTGGGTTGTGCCTGATTTCTGCACATGCAGTTTCCAATCTTATCTGCAATTTTTCTATGTTGCCTACAAGGACCCACAAGGACTGCATACACTCGTCCTTTCAAATAGCCCCAGATGTAGAAATCCAATGGATTGAGGTCAGGTGAGTGGGGAGGCCATGAGCGGGGCCCGCCCCGACCTATCCATTGCTCTGCAAATGTTGCACTGAGATGCTGCCTCACCATGCTACGAAAATGCACTGGTGAACCACATTGTTACGAAGGGGGCATCTTCCAGTACCTGCAGGAGTCATTCTGCAGAAAGTGCAGATACAAATCTCCTGTAAGCCTATTTGGAAGCACAAATGGTCCTATGAGACTATCACCTAAAACACCAGACCACACGTTAGTTACAAATCAAACCTGGTGACGTGATTGCTGGATGGCGTGGGGATTTTCGGCTGCCCACTGGTGGCAGTTGTGGAAGTTGAAAATGCCATGTCTGGTGAATGAGGCCTCATCAGTGAATAAAACATTAGCAAGAAAGCGTGGATTACACGTGCATTGATGTAACAGCTACCGGCAGAATGCAACTCTCGGTGGAAAGTCCCTCAGACCTAGGGCTTGCACTCGCTGGATATGGTAAGGGTGTAGGCGATTGTCATGCAGAACTCTCCAGATGGTACTTTGACTCCTATTCTCCGTGAAAGCAATCCTTCTAGTGCTCATTGCAAAGTCATGTTCTATTCTTCGTAACAGTCGCTCATCCAATACAGGATCTTGGGCAGTTCTTGGAGTCCCTGCTGGTGCAGCAAACTGAAAAGACCAACTCTCTGTTAGGCACTGGTGGATCCGCATAAACATGCAATGATCGAGATGCCTTCAGTCTGGATAGGCCTCAGTGTACATACATGCTACAAGCGCTGCATTTCCAATTTTTGCCTGACCATATGGGAAATGCATGTCAGCTAACTCTGCATTTGTGAAAGCACTAACCATAGCAGCCTTTAATAGTAACAGTACAGAACACACTTCAATATTGCCTGTAATGCATACATTTGAGCCTCCACATGCTAACTGATGTCATGCAGACATGGAGCATTTCCATGTTTTTTTGTCATGTGTTAGGAGGTGCTCACTGTACCGATGCGTGGGTTTTTGTGTGAACCCGGTTAGTATCATACAACAGGTTGCTGTCTGTGTGTCGCCCACCAGAGACTTCCGTGCACCTGGGTTTCCCATTGATTTGTCAAGCTCCCGCGGGAGACATCTCAGGCATTTGTTTTTTGTTTGCCATTTTAACATCATGCAGGGTTATCAAATGTAACGTTGGTTTCTCCCCACAGTTTGTGTTGTATTTGTTGTATTTGAGGAGCTCCTACAGGAGACATCTCAAAATCATTTGTTCTTGGGCTGAAAGTTGGGACCCTCAACCCACCCCTTCACTGTCCGCCAGGAGCTCAAAGTATTCCCCATGTGTGGTGTTTTACACCAAAAACTGGGGCGGTTGGTTTTTTACCTTGGGGGGAAGTCGAGGGGGCACTTTTGGGGAGGGGTAAGTTGGGGTCTAAACATTCCCTCAAACATTTCAGCCCCTCCCGATTTCTTCATCAGAAGTGCAAAAACTATCAAAATAGCTGACAGCTGGGGAAAAACAACTTTACATTACCCCTGGAAACCCTGCATGCTAATTTTACCATCCAAATTGTTCTATCTGTCAAATATGTTTCCTAAATACCCAAACTCATTCACCTGGTCAATCACTGTGCCATTTAGAGTTACATTACATTCAGTACTACCAGTTCCTCTCTCAAAAACCATAACTTTGGTTTTTCCCTTATTTACAATCAGTTTGAATTTCATGCAAACTTCGTACATCTGGGACAACATACCCTGCAACTCACTTTTGCTTGCTGCCAACAGGACAGTGTCATCAGCATACATCAATCTGCACACACAGATGTCACCAAGACATAAACCAGTATTATCTATTTTGGCATAACACATGCACACATCCATAAATATATTAAACAGCCATGGTGACATTACACAACCTTATCTGACTCCTGCACCAATAGAAAAACATTTTGATAAAACACCATTCACTCGTACACAAGCTCTACTGCCAACATACACGGCTTTTACACTGTTAAGTAGATTCCCAGTAACACCATATTCATTCAATACCTTCCCCAAAGGTGTCCTATTTACTTGGTCATAAGCTTTCTCTAAATCTATAAAGGCAGCAAAAACTTTCTTACCAACAGCCAGATACTTTTTAACCGTCATGCATAATGCATGGTTAGTGCAGCCTTTACTAGGCAAAACCACTCTGAACATCCCACACTTTCTCTGATGCAAGACTCCGCACTTTTTCAATAACGACCTTACCAAACACTTTCCCTGGCACACTCTGTAGGCTAATACCACGGCAGTTCTTGCAGTCAGTCTGATCACCTTTTTCCTTATACAAGGGAACAATGATAGTATCCTTCCAATCCCAAGTGACCATTCCTAACCCCCCAGAACAACTGGCAAATTTCAGTTAACCAGTCAATTACAGAGTCACCACTATATTTCAACATCTCGGCAGTTATGCCATCAACTCCTGGAGCCTTACTGAAGAGATTTTTGAGCTTTGAACACCTCTTCTCTTGAGATCCCCCTGTGCTTCCATCCTTCACTGTGACATCATCTGCTTCTGCCTCAGAATCCCCTTTGCTTTCTTGGTCTAATAACTCACAGAAGTATTCACCCCATCTTTCACTTAACTCATTGGGCTCCCATATCATTTCCCTGATCCCATTCTTCACACAATTTACAACTTTGTTTCCCCAATTTTTACTGATTCTCGTGTACTTCCAGAAAGCCTTCCTATCTTTCCAAAAAGTAAATTCATGCCTTTCCACCTTCTCCTTTCTATCTTTTGCGTTACTCTGGTGAACCAGCTTAGTTGTTTCACACTTCTTACAGTGATATTCATCAACAGAAACACTACCTTACAACATCCCCAAATAAGCTTCCTTCTTTCTTTCTTTTTACGGCCTCTTCAATCTCACTATTCCACCAAGCATCCCCTCTATTGCTACCCACTATTGTGGTGCCACAGACCACGTCAGCAGCAGTGACAACACAGTTCTTAAAACATTTCCACTTCTTTTCTACATTCCTCTCACAAGACCAGCACCTTCAGTCGTTCTCCAAGTATATCAGAATAACACTGATGATCTTCAGGGAGCCTTTCAACCTTTATTCTTTCCATCCTGGGCCTGTTCCTATTCCTTTTCCTCCAACCAACATTCAGTTTCACTCGTGACACTACCAAGTAATGATCAGAACCAACATCTGCACCTCCCATCATACGAGTGTCAACAATTAAGTGTTTCAGATGCTGATCATAGACAACAAAATCTATCACACTCTTTTGACAAAGAGTACGATTTTCCCAAGTATATGTGTGGGTATACTTGTGGTTGAAAAACGTATTAGATACACACAACCATTCTCAATTCAGAGTTCAATTAATCTTTCACCATTATCATTCACACAAGGATCACTAAACTTACTCAGAACATTGTCAGAAATTGCATTCTGCACACCTACTCTAGCATTGAAATCCCCTGCTATTATAACTTTCTATTTAGCACTAAACTGGCTCAAAACAGCTTTTAGCTCATTCCAGAAATCTTCCTTCCTATCAGAAAGTTCCAAGTCGCAAGGAGCATTCACTACAACAATTACGATTCTCTGAAGTTTCACTTTCAAACGAATCCAAAGAATTCTCTCACGTATGCAGCTATAATGAATCAAGTTGTTCTTCATCTTTTCACTTAAAATCACTCCTACACCAGCCTGTCCTCTCACATTATCCAATACTCCAGACCACACACTCACCAATCCATTCGCACAAGGGAATTCTTCGTTGAAAGTCATGGCTGCTCTGGGAGGTTTTCACAGGAATGATGGGTTCTCAAGGTAGTCCCATATGAGTGTGTATGAAAGCGTAATTGTTCCTACTCTGATGTATGGCAGTGAAACCTGGGTACTACAGAAAAAACATAGGAGTCGTTTGTGTGCTCGAGAAATGCGTTACTTACGGGGGGAGAGGGGGGTTGTGGCAAGACATGTTCTGATTGTGTGAGGAATTGTGTGAGGAATGATGATGTGTTGTGTAATTGGAAGCAAAATGTTGTTAGCAAGGTGGAGACTAATATGCTTTGGTGGTTTGGCCATGTTGAAAGAATGAGTGATGAGATGCTTACTAAGAAACTCTTTTTAGCCCAAGTGGCAGAAAGGAAAGGCAGAGGAAGGCCAAGGAAGTCATGGGAGGATCAGATTCAGGAGTGTCTGCATGAGAAAAAGATTATGAGTATGAAGTATAGAAGGTCTTGTGTATGGCGTGTGATGGATGCGAGTGAAGCCCGAGTAGTAGGTCAAGATCACTGTAAATGGAGAAGTTTGATATGGCAACAGTAAGTAAAAATTATCTGGTAGTTTGTATTTCTTTGTGGAGCTAACCTTTGAATCTCAGAGAACAGCTTAGTGATATGTATGCATGTATGGAAACCCTGCAATAAAATTTCAATTAGCTCTGAAATGGTTCGTTTCTGGACCTATGTTGACTGAGATTTTTTTTTTTTTTTTGATGAATACTACCTATATTTTCATTTATGGCCAACATTTTTGAATCACCCTGTATACTGTATCATCATCATCATCATCGTCAACCATTATCAATCCACTGCTGGACGAAGGTCTCCCCAAGTTTCCTCCACAACGGTCTGTCTTGTGCCAGTCTCCTCCATGTCACTCCCGCATATTTACGAATTTCATCCACCCATCTCCCATGTGGTCTTTTTCTGGGTCTTTTCCTGTCCCTTGGAATCCAATCTAAAATTTCGGCTGTCCATCTATGGTCTGTCCTTCTGGCAGTATGTCCAGCCCATTGCCATTTCAGGAATTTAACTCTGATCATGATGTCTTCCACTCTCGTCATTTTTCGGATCCACGAGTTCCTCTTCTTATCTCTCCTGGTTATACCAAGCATGCACCTCTCCATGCTTCTTTGGGTTGTCTGCAGCCTTTGTATGTCTCTTTTAGTTAAGGTCCACGTCTCTGCACCATACGTAAGCACTGGAAGGATGCATTGATCAAACACTTTTCTTTTAAGACATAATGGCATATTGCTCTTGAAAATTATGCTGTTTCTTCCAAAAGCTCTCCAGGCAAGTTTTGTACGCCGATTAATTTCTTCATCAATGTGACCCTCACTTGATATCTGCTGTCCAAGATAAACATACGTATCTGTTATCTCCAGTTTTTCTCCATCAATCGATAAATCTTCATTTCTTGTAAAAGCATTGAACATCACTTTTGTCTTCTGAAAGTTCATTTTTAATCCCACTTCTTTACTCTTGTCAGCAAGTTCCTGGATCATACTCTGCAGCTCTGATGGGGTAGTTGCAAAAATGACTACGTCATCAGCAAAACGAAGGTGGGTTAGATAATCTCCATTAATCTTTATCCCTTTGTTTTCCCAGTTCAGTGATTGAAAGACATTTTCCAATGTGGCATTAAAGAGCTTCGGAGATATGGTGTCACCTTGTCTCACTCCCTTTCCAATTTTTATGTGTGTTGTATTTTCAAACAGCCGAATCTTTGCACTTGCATTTTCATAGATGTTATTAATAATATTAATGTATGCATCTTCAATACCGCAGGATTTCAGAGCCGTGGTAACTGCTGATGGTTTCACCGAATCAAAGGCTTTTTCATAATCGATAAAAGCCATGCACAATGGAAGTTCATATTCCCTCGCTCTTTCAATTAGTTCTCTCAGTACGTGGATATGATCTATTGTGCTGTAGCCACTCCTGAATCCAGCTTGTTCTCTCGGTTGAGCCATGTCCAGTGTTACCTTCAAGCGGTGTGAAAGAACTTTAGTGAAGATTTTATAAACCACTGATAGGAGGCTGATAGGTCTGTAGTTCCTGAGATCCTCAATGTCACCTTTTTTATGTAGCAGGATCATTGTAGCATTGTTCCAATCCTCAGGAATCTTCCCTTCATTAAGGCATCGAGTGAAAATTTGGGCGAGTACTGTTTCAATTTCTCCACTTGCTTCTTGTATGATGTCTAGAGTAATTCCATCTTCTCCTGGAGCTTTCCCCCGCTTCATGTTCTTGATTGCATGAGCAACTTCTGCTGGGAGGACTGGAAGAACTCTGGTACCTTTCATGATGTCTGGAGTACATGTATCATCCCTTTCATATAATTTGGAGTAGAAATCTTTCACTCTTGTCAAAATTTCTGCCTCTATTTCTTGTTACAGAACCATCTTCTTTTCTCAGAGCCATAATCTGTTTTCTTCCCTTACTGAGATGTCCCTTTGCTATCTTAAGGCTTTGGTTGTTTTCAATTGCTTTCCTCACTAGCTCACAGTTGTATTTCCTTACGTCTTCAGTGATACTTTTTCGTGCTGTCTTGCATAGCTCTATATATTCCACTTTGGAAGTCACATCTTCTTTAGTTGTCCTCATCTCTCTTCTTTTTTGCATCAACATTTTGGTTTTTCCTGATAATTTGTTCACATGCAACTTGTTCTTAGACCCAGCTAATTTTGTTGCTGTTTCCATAAGAGCTTTGGTTACTTTTCTGTTAACTTCCGAAATATCCACTTCTTCCGATGTTAGGCCTTCTAAAGCAGAGAATCTGTTCTTCAGTTCCAACTTGAAAGTATTATGGTGTTTTTTAAGGTTGGTTATGTCAATACATTTTGCTTGTCTTATGAGCTTGCCACGTTCCAGTTTAGTGTTGAGGTGCATCTTACATCTCACCAATCTATGATCACTACCTGTGTTGAACTTGTTCAGCACACTGCAGTCTTCGATGACGAATTTTTTGTTACACATAATAAAATCAATTTCACTTGTCGTCCCAATTGGATGTCTCCATGTCCATTTCCTGTGTGGCTTTTTCTTGAAAAAGGAGTTCAAGATGAAAAATCCTTCTGCCTCTGCAAACTCAACGAGAGTATTTCCACGCTGGTTTCTGTTGCTGTGACCGAATTTACCTACTGAAGTTTCATTCTGTTGCCGGTGCCCTATTTTTGCATTGAAATCTCCCATAATTATCTTCAAGTGCTGCTTACCTTTATTATTTAGATGACGAATTTCCTCATAAAATTCTTCAATTTCTTCTTCAGGATGACTTGTGGTGGGTGCATAAGTTTGAATAATCTGAGCCTGGTATCTTCTCGATAGTTGGATAACGAGTCGTGCAGCTCTGTCAGAGGAACTTTCAACTTCTACCACTTTATCCTTCAGTTTCTTGTTTATTATAAATCCAACACCACTAGTTCTGCCAGTATCTGTCCCACGATAATAGAAGAGATGTCCACTTTTCAGTTCAATGAGATCTTCTTTTCTCCTTACCTCACTTAGCCCGACGATGTCCGACTTGATCCTTTGTAGTTCCTCTTCCAATTCAAGAAGCCTTGAATCAGAAGATAGGGAGCGTCCATTATAGGTAGCCAAGGTCAGCATCAAATGGCAGCCTAGTTCGGTCCTCCGGGGATTCTTAGCACCCTCTGCCTTCATGTCGCACTGGCCGCTGCCTTGGCCAGGTACATTCCAGCTGCCGGAGACTGAGGGCCAAGATTTAAGTTGTAGAGTCATTTTGGAGGTGTTTGGCCATAACTCACCACGCTGGCCAAGCGGGTTGGTGAGTGTGGGATAGCATTTCCTCTGATCCCGATGGTATAGTTACTGTATATATATATATATACACACACACATATAAAGAAAAATTTGAGTTGTAGGAGAGAAAGGTAGTTTGTTCGTAGGGAAATAACCAGTGTGAGGGTATGCTAGATATAAACAAACAAGGCAGAGCAGGATACTCAAAGTTTTTACAACACAAGAGCAATGGCTTTAAGCCTAGATACACACCGCTAGACATAGAAAACACCACACCATGAAGGAATGCATGAAATGAGATCAAACTTACCACACATGTAGACAAGTAGGTGGGAGGGAAGTGATTTAATTTCTGAGGGATTACGTGAATGTGATGAACGAGAAGACAGTATAATGCTGCTTGAGTGAGTAGGAGGACATAAGACCACCCTGCTGGGCTCAGTGTTTTTTTCAGGACTTTTTGGCTGGGGGGGAAATGGAACCCAAGAGGGAGCAAGTTTTCCATTTGCTATATACATATATACATACATACATACATATCACTAAGCTGTTCTCTGAGATTCAGAGGTTAGCTCCAAAAAGAAATACAAACTTCCAGATATTTTTACTTATTGTTGTCGTATCAAACTTCTCCATTTACAGCGATCTTGACATACAACTCGTGCTTCACTAATATCCATTACACGCCGTACACAAGATCTTTTATGCTTCATACTCATAATCTTTTTTTCATGCAGACACTCCTGAATCTGATCCACCCATGTCTTCCTTGGCCTTCCTCTGCCTTTCCTTCCTGCCACTTGGGCTGAAAAGATTTTCTTAGTAAGCATTTCATCACTCATTCTTTCAACATGGCCAAACCACCGAAGCATATTGATCTCCACCTTGCTAACAACATTTTGCTTCACATCACACAACTGCAATACATCTTCATTTCTCACACAATCATATCTTGTCTTGCCACAAACCCCACATAAGTAACGCATTTCTCCAGCACACAAACGACTCCTATGTTTCTTCTGCAATACCCAGGTTTCACTGCCATACATCAGAGTAGGAACAATTACAGTTTCATACACAGCCATGCGGGACTCTCTAGAGAACCCATCATTCCTGTGAAAACCTCCCAGAGCAGCTATTACTTTCAAAGAAGAATTCACTCTCCTACTGATTTCACCATCCAACTTGTTCTCTCTGTCAAACATGTTTCCTAAATACACAAACTCACTCACCTGGTCAATCACAGTGCCATTTATACTTACATTACATTCAGTGCTACCCGTTCCTGTCTCAAACACCATAACTTTGGTTTTTCTCTTATTTATACTCAGTTTGAATTTCATGCAAACTTCGTGCATCCGAGTCAACATACTCTGCAACTCACTTTTGCTCTCTGCCAACAGGACAGTGTCATCAGCATACAGCAATCTGCACACACGGATATCACCAAGACATAAACCACTATTATCTATTTTGGCATCACGCATGCATGCATCCATAAATATATTAAACAGCCATGGTGACATTACACAACCTTGTCTAATTCCAACACCAATGGAAAACCATTTTGATAAAACACCATTCACTCGTACACAAGCTCTACTACCAGCATACATGGCTTTTACACTATTAAGTAGATTCCCAGTAACACCATATTCATTCAATACCTTCCACAAAAGTGTCCTATTCACTCGGTCGTAAGCTTTCTCTAAATCTAAGAAGGCAGTAAAAACTTTCTTCCCAACAGCCAGATACTTTTCAATCATCGTGCGTAATGCAAAAATCTGGTTAGTGCAGCCTTTACCAGGCATTCAGTCTGATCACCTTTTCCCTTATACAAGGGAACAATGATAGCATCCTTCCAATCCCGAGGGACCATTCCTAACTCCCAGCACAACTGGCAAATTTCAGTTAACCAGTCAATTATAGAGTCACCACCATATTTCAACATCTCTGCAGTTATGCCATCAACTCCTGGAGCCTTACCATTCTGAAGAGATTTTAGAGCTTTACACACTTCTTCTCTTGAGATCCCTCCTGTGCTTTCATCCCTCATTGTGACATCATCTGTGTCTGTCGCACAATCAGCTTTGCTTTCCTGATCTAATAACTCACGGAAGTATTCACCCCATCTGTCACTTAACTCATTGGGCTCCCATATCATTTCCCCAATCTCATTCTTCACACATCTTACAACTTTGTTTCCCCTATTTTTCCTGAGTCTCATGTACTTCCAGAAGGACTTTCTATATGCAATGCAGGGACCAACCAGTTGTATGCAGCCCTATGACAAAGCCTCTAGTAAAGGTGTCCACATGATGGTAAAATTCCCGATGATGTCATCCAGGCATTTTCACTGCATACATGTGCTTTTGCCCATGAGATGACGTTGATGCAGCGGTCAACATCCTTAGATGAGAATGACCAAACTGAGATTTTAAGTGCGCTTCTATCTAGCCCACCTATCACATGATTGGTCCACAACTGCAATAATTTACATAGCCTGATTGTCAACACACACACACACACACACACACACACACACACACACACACACACACACACACACACACACACCAATTTGAATGACACTCTGACAAATACTTCCTCATGCAACATTTTCTATGTTGAGCAGTGTATTATGATAATTAGATACATGTAATTATTATAATCTTTGGGTGGAGAGCAAATTAATCATTTAATATCAGCAAAATGTTCTTTTAGCACTTCATGCATAATAGTTCCATATTTCAGCAAAGTTAGTCAATCAGTTTTTAGTGTGGCTATAGTTTCAAAAACAGAAGTGTTATGAATATAAATCCAAAAAAAAAATTTAAATTATGCATTATAAAATTTGAGATAAGCTATATTTACTAGTTTGTATGTGACATAAATTTGCCTTATGCATACTTGACATTTTAAATAAAGTAATTTAAAAACAATGAGAATGAATTGTTATTTAGAATTAAGAACTTACCATTTATGCTTTGTTAAGTGCTACCTGCCTTCTCTAATCTTATGCCACCACAGCATAAGAGGCTCACGTTTGTTCCAAATGTATTCTCCACCATATTTCAAATATAAACTACAATAATGAAAGGGTAAAATGTCAAAACATAGTACAGTATCAGCTAAAGCAAGTTACATGAAATGAATCATTTACAAAATATTCAATGAACTTTAATTGACTATTAAAAGTTAACATGAATAATGTTGCCATGGAGACTGTCAGCATGAATAATATACTCACTATTGATATCAAAAACTGGCAGGAGCAGATTTTCTAAAACCTTTAAATTTAAAAAATGAAGGACCAAACCCAAACGTTTTTAAACTCTTCTGATATTTTCTGCAAAAACCTGAACAAATTCATAAAATTGACTAATCCATAAAATTTCAGCACCAAAGACTTGATTGTGTGAAATATAGAGATCCATTTTAGTCTTTTAAATAAATGCATCAAACACTTGAACTTTGTTTGCACCCACTGGTAGGCAAGTTAACAATTTCTAACAGTATTTTCTACAGTTTTTGAGTTTCTTTTGGTTAAAGAAGAAATGTTACGCAGATTCTTCAATACAATAAACTGAGTGTGCTTTACATCTTTCAAGTAACTTTTTATAGCAGATCTTCCTAGCTGTGTAATGCTGAAGCTTTTGTAGCATACTATAAACCTTGCTTTTTATTCTAATCACTTACATCACACATAAGCCATTTTACATGGAATTCATTTTAATAAGCCACGGCCTATTAAATATACACTTTTCCTCCTTTTGTTTATTAATACTTACTGCAATAACTTGAAACAAATAAAATAAACCACATGACTGTTTTGATGACCGGTTCATTTCTGAATGATAATGTACCTAGTTTCTCATTCACACATGAGTGATGAATGACAAGAACCTCAAGCTACTAGTGACCAAAGAAAGCAAAACAAATGTACATGCTACATAGGATACAGGACAGCATGATCCCCCTCTGATGCCCTTTGCAAAAAGAGGAACAGAAGAGACTTGGTTGGGCTTCACGTATGTGCAGAACGACTTGCTCAACCAAGGCACTTCTCTGCAGCTGTTTCATTGGATCATGCCAATGCAGTGCCTACTGCAATTCAGCATGCCACATAATTCAGTATACCTTTAAAAGACCCCCCCCCTCCCTACATTTATACATAATATGTAATGGGAAAAATATTGAGTAGGAGAGGCAGATGATTTTGAAAGAGCTTGATTGGAAGGTTGTAAAAAAAAAAAAAAAAGACTTTTCAAGTATGAGTATGTTTTTTAGGCTTTTAAATTAAGATCTTAAAAATTTCTGAAAAAAATTTTGGTACTTCTTGAGCACTTTTAAGAAAAATACAAATAATGAAACAAACATAAAATAGCCATGGCAACAACAAAACAGTACAAAGTTCATATTCGCAACTCAAGGCACAGAGTGAGAACTACAGACATTGGAACTAAAACATCCTTCTTTCAGAAAATGCTAAGAAAATCTATTAATTACTTTTCTTAAGAAGCCAATCAAGTGCACTAATTATAGGGTTACTCTTATAGAAGCATTTTATGCAATTAAAATGAAAGGCACATTGATTCGCTAAAACTAAGTTTTAAGCCACTTTTCTCAATAATGGGAATTAATACCTTTTGTTTCTCATAAAACAGGCTCAATACACGAAAAAAGTGTCATATGACAAGATGCATCTTCTTTTGAATGGAATTCAATATTGCCATATTTTTCGGCATATAATCTGCGGCGGTGTATAATCTGCAGACGGTAAAATTCAACATGAGAGAAAAAAAATCGGCGCATAATCCGCAGACAAAATTCATAGTAAAAGTTAAAAAACAGACACATAATCCACAACAGAGTTTTATAATATATAGTACAAAAAGGTAATCACCAATATTTTCACCAAAATTTTTTTCTTCGTCGCCGAAAGATTTTTTTTTCGCAAATTGCAAAGAATGTGATCGGCAGCATGACCCCTGCATATTTATAATGCATAAACTCGTAAATTTTCGTTAAAGTGACCTGTTGCGTGTAAGTACGATAGCTTCAGAAATAAGGAATTTTCATAAATCTGGCGCTCGTCAGGTCCCGTTGATGCCAGATTTTTGAGGCTTTACTGTATATCATCATCATCATCATTGTCAACCATTATCAATCCACTGCTGGACGAAGGTCTCCCCAAGTTTCCTCCACAACGGTCTGTCTTGTGCCAGTCTCCTCCATGTCACTCCCGCATATTTACGAATTTCATCCACCCATCTCCCATGTGGTCTTTTCCTGGGTCTTTTCCTGTCCCTTGGAATCCAATCTAAAATTTCGACTGTCCATCTATGGTCTGTCCTTCTGGCAGTATGTCCAGCCCATTGCCATTTCAGGGATTTAACTCTGATCATGATGTCTTCCACTCTCGTCATTTTTCGGATCCACGAGTTCCTCTTCTTATCTCTCCTGGTTATACCAAGCATGCACCTCTCCATGCTTCTTTGAGTTGTCTGCAGCCTTTGTATGTCTCTTTTAGTTAAGGTCCACGTCTCTGCACCATACGTAAGCACTGGAAGGATGCATTGATCAAACACTTTTCTTTTAAGACATAATGGCATATTGCTCTTGAAAATTATGCTGTTTCTTCCAAAAGCTCTCCAGGCAAGTTTTGTACGCCGATTAATTTCTTCATCAATGTGACCCTCACTTGATATCTGCTGTCCAAGATAAACATACGTATCTGTTATCTCCAGTTTTTCTCCATCAATCGATAAGTCTTCATTTCTTGTAAAAGCATTGAACATCACTTTTGTCTTCTGAAAGTTCATTTTTAATCCCACTTCTTTACTCTTGTCAGCAAGTTCCTGGATCATACTCTGCAGCTCTGATGGGGTAGTTGCAAAAATGACTACGTCATCAGCAAAACGAAGGTGGGTTAGAAAATCTCCATTAATCTTTATCCCTTTGTTTTCCCAGTTCAGTGATTGAAAGACATTTTCCAATGTGGCATTAAAGAGCTTCGGAGATATGGTGTCACCTTGTCTCACTCCCTTTCCAATTTTTATGTGTGTTGTATTTTCAAACAGCCGAATCTTTGCACTTGCATTTTCATAGATGTTATTAATAATATTAATGTATGCATCTTCAATACCGCAGGATTTCAGAGCCGTGGTAACTGCTGATGGTTTCACCGAATCAAAGGCTTTTTCATAATCGATAAAAGCCATGCACAATGGAAGTTCATATTCCCTCACTCTTTCAATTAGTTCTCTCAGTACGTGGATATGATCTATTGTGCTGTAGCCACTCCTGAATCCAGCTTGTTCTCTCGGTTGAGCCATGTCCAGTGTTACCTTCAAACGGTGTGAAAGAACTTTAGTGAAGATTTTATAAACCACTGATAGGAGGCTGATAGGTCTGTAGTTCCTGAGATCCTCAATGTCACCTTTTTTATGTAGCAGGATCATTGTAGCGGTGTTCCAATCCTCAGGAATCTTCCCTTCATTAAGGCATCGAGTGAAAATTTGGGCGAGTACTGTCTCAATTTCTCCACTTGCTTCTTGTATGATGTCTATAGTAATTCCATCTTCTCCTGGAGCTTTCCCCCGCTTCATGTTCTTGATTGCATGAGCAACTTCTGCTGGGAGGACTGGAAGAACTCTGGTACCTTTCATGATGTCTGGAGTACATGTATCATCCCTTTCATATAATTTGGAGTAGAAATCTTTCACTCTTGTCAAAATTTCGCCTCTATTTCTTGTTATAGAACCATCTTCTTTTCTCAGAGCCATAATCTGTTTTCTTCCCTTACTGAGATGTCCCATTTACTGTATATATATATATATATATATATATATATATATACTTTCTTTCCATTTAATGTTTAAAAAAATATAACACTGCTGAAATGTGTTGAAAATTTAAAAAAGTTACTGTTACAATATCCCGCAACTTTCAAATGGTTGTGATATATATTTTTAATTTCTGTGGCAATCATGCTATAACTCTGAGTGATGCTTAAATTACATCAACAACTGAAACACTGGACCTCAGACCGTAAATAATTTGTGATGGTGTCCAAGTTCTCCCCTTCAGTCTTGGAGCTGAAGTGTAAGAGGCATTCTCTTTCAAGTAAAGCTAAATAAACAAGTGGGAGTGGTGTTGGAACCTTGGAAAGAGTGTGTTTGTGTGTGAAGGGGGTGACATCACAGGTTAGAGCAGCATGTTCTCAATGTTTTATGGAATGTAAATGGCACTCCCTATTCACGGTCAACGAGCTTTGCCACAGGCAATGTTTCCTTCTGTAACTTTTACAAAGCAGCAATCACTTCCCAGAGAGGAAATGTCTACACACACATACACACAAACGTTTTTGTCAAAGCCGAAGGACAGGCAAAGATATGTTGATGCAGTGACACTACATATCATCATCAAACACGTGGCATTCTTAAAGCTTCATTTTCGAAGTTTACGGGGGAGGGGGGGGCTCCGTATTATCTGCACTGTCATGTAATCCGCAGTGGCTAGAATTTAAACTGTTAGGAACAGATAATCCACAGATTATGTGCTGAAAAATATGGTATATATATTTGTTGAATATCTGCAGAGATTCAACAGTGATTTGCACTTCTTGGTTCACATTTGATTTACACACAATGCTGTTGCTTTATACCAAACTCCAGAAATAATTCTGACTGAAGAAGTCTTGATGAAAAAAAAAAACCCCACAGGACATATAATTGAAAAACCCTTGTTGCCAAGTCAAAAAATCTTGAAAATGTATAAATCCAATAAATTCTTTATAAATCCTGAAAATGTTTAATCTCTTATTGTGTTTCATTGAATTTTTTTCGAGGGAATCAATCAAAATTGTAGAGGGTTTCTCTATTCAAAAAATAAATTTCCATGGATCAGCGAGACCAAAATCATAGTTTCTTTTTATGCGAGATCCTGAATAAGGAGGATTATAATATGCTAACATTCCAAGAACACTGAGATGTGAATGTGAAGAAAAACCTAGGAGAAAGTTCAAAATACTGACTATAAAATTCCAGGAAAACATCACGGCAGAGAATTACAAACCAATTGCAAATGAACTCAGCACCTACAAAATTATGGGATAAAAAATGTCATAGAATATATATATAGAGAGAGAGTCATGGGGGGGGGGGGTGTTCCTAACTCACCATGTTGGCCAAGCGCGTTGGTGGTTGGTGAGTGTGGGATAGCATTTCCTCTAATCCCGATGGTATAGTTATACTGCTATTGGCAGTCATCAGAGCCCCTTTAGAGGGAACAGGATGCACCACGAGAAGGAGGCGTTGCCATTTGTCGAGGAGAGGCTACGGTATGTTGCACATCATCTGAGATTATTTAACTTACCTTCGTTTTGGTGATGACGTAGTCATTCTTGCAACTACCCCTTCAGAGCTGCAGAGTATGATCCAGGAACTTGCTGACAAGAGCAAGGAAGTGGGATTAAAAATGAACTTTCAGAAGATAGAACTGATATACAATGCTTTTACAAGAAATCAGGATTTTGTGATTGATGGGGAAATGCTTGAGGTAATCGATACCTACATTTACCTTGGACAACGGATATAAAGCAAGGGTCACATTGATAAGGAAATTAATCGACATATAAAACATGGTTGGAGAGCTTTTGGAAGAAACAGTACAATTTTTAAGAGCAATATGCCAAAAGTATTTGATCAATACATCTCTTCAGTGCTTACGTATGGTGCAGAGGCATAGACCTTAACTAAAAAGGACATACAAATACTGCAGACAACTGAAAAGAGCCTGGAGAGGTGCATGGTTGATGCAACCAGGAGAGAAAAGAAGAGGAACTCATGGATCAGGAGAATGACAAGAGTAGAAGACATCATGATCAGAGTAAAACCCCTGAAATAGCAATGGGCTGGACATATTGACAGAAGGATGAACCATCGACAGAAACCCAAAATTTTAGACTGGATTCCAAGGGACAGGAAAAGACCCAGAAGAAGACCACATGGGAGATGGCTGGATGAAATTCGAAAGCCTGCGGGAGTAAAATGGAGGAGACTGACACAAGACAAACTGTTGTGGAAGAAACTTGGGGAGACCTTCATCCAGCAGTGGATTGATAATGGTTGACGATGATGATATATATATACCCAAGAACAGAATCAAAGACTAAATTTTACACCAAAGAATTTTAACTAAATTTTCTTAAAAAAACAACCTGAAGATCATGACGCGAAATGCAGCAGTTATGAATATTCAGAACTCACACAGTAAGTACTAAGTAGAGATTGTAAAAAAATTATTTAGCAAGAACTAAAACAATATAGAAAACTTCAAAGCAAAACAGGCATGAGTAAACAATAAAATAAAGTAATAGTAAACTTGAATATAGAAAGTGTAGAGAATGCCGAGCCTTGGCTTTATCACTTTATTTTACTGTTTACTCATGCCTGTTGGGCTTTGAAGTTTTCTATATTGTTTTAGTTCTTGCTCAATAATTAGCACATCTTTTGTAAAAAAAGATCATGCTTAGTTATCGGTTTGTCTGTCCGTCAGTCCGTCTGTCTGTACCCACGGTATCTCTGCAACTATTAGTCCGATTTGAAAAATTCTTTTTGCATTCGGAAGCTTGAAATATGCGAATGATAACCCTTTATTTCATTTTTCTTACGATGTACAATTTCTCCGCTAGAGGGCGTAAATGCAGATGATGTTGAATTCAAAAATACGTTTTATTCCACATATTTGCTTCTAAACATCCGATTGAAAAAATTATTTTATCTTTCGATTCCATTTATGTCGAAGAGTATTTTAGATGTAGTTTCTTTTTCAAATTACGCATAGATTTTCCGCTAGGGGAATAAAAGTAAATTACATTTTCCCCGATAACTCTTCTTCTAAAACTCTGATTCAAAATTTTTCTTTTTTCAGCGGATACATCTCCTGATGGAAAATCTTTTGCACATAATTTCAAATTTTTGGTAACAAATACTTTGGCCACCAGGGGCGCAAGTGTTAATTTTTGCTTCTGATGTATTTGCCATAAAATCTGAGCTTCTAAAACGTTGATTGAAAAAATTCTTTCGTGGACTGATGCCACTCACATCGATAAACCTTTTAGGAATATTTTCTTCCTAAAATATTCCACAGTTTCTCCGTCAGGGGCGTAGATGTAAATCGTATATTGGTCAATATCTCCACTTCTAGGAGTCCGATTTGAAGAATTCCTTCTTTGTTGGATAGTGTTTTCAGTGTGACATGTTTTTCATATAATTTCAAAATTTTCAAGTAATTCATAGACTTTCCACTGGGGGCGTAAAGGTAAATTGCGTTTCTCCCTATATCTCTGCTTCTAAATCTCCGATTTGAAAAATTCTTTCTGCACCGGATACAGCTCCTGATGGGAAATCGCTTGCATATAATTTCTAATTTTTGTAAAAAATGGTTTGGCCATCAGCTGGTGTAAGTATCAATTTCCGCTTCCGATCTATTTGCAGCAAAATATGAGCTCTTAAAATCTCGATTGAAAAAAAAGTCGTTTGTTGACCGATACTACTCATGTCGACAAACCTTTTAGGAACATTTTCTTCTTGAAATAATGCATGGTTTCTACGCCAGGGGCGTAGATGTACATCTTATTTTTGTTAATAACTACTTCTAAAAGTCCGATTTGAAAAATTCCTTCTTTGTTGGATAGTGTTTCCGATGTGAAATGTTTTTCCTATAAATTCAAAATTTTCAAGTAAATCATAGACTTTCCGCTAGGGCACACAAAGGTAAATTGCGTTTTCTGCTCCTAAAACTCCGATTTCAAACATTCTTCCTGTATAGCATACAAGACCTGATGGAAAATATTTTTCACATAATTTCTAATGCTTGGTAAAGAATGGTTTGGTCACCAGGGGTCATAAGTGTTAATTTCTGCTTCTGATGTATTTGTATTAAAATCTGGGCTCCTGAAAACTCGACTAAATTTTTTTTTCTTGGACCGATACCGCTCATATGGATAAACCTTTTGAGAATACTTTCTTCCTAAAATAATGCATGGTTTTCCGACCAAGGGACGTAAAGTCACATATGATTTTTGTCAATAACTCTGTTTCAAAGAGTTCGTAAGCTCACAATTCCGTTTACAGCAAAATCTGAGGGATTAAAGACCCGATTGAAAAACTTCTCTCTTCCGTCAGATACTATTGTTTTCCATACCGGTTCCATTGACTTTGAATAGCTTTGATAAATTTAATTTGCATCCGAGTGGATTCAAAAGACGCGCTTATTACACCCAAAAATTCGGTGTCATCTTTCTTGTTCTTTTACTGTCTCTACTTAGTAGTATATATATATATATATATGGGATGTAAGGTCAGGTGATGCGTAACATCACAGCCTCTCCTTGACAAATGTCAACCCCGCCTTCTCGTGGTGCATCCTGTTCCCACTAAAGGGGCTCTGACGACCGCCAATAGCGGTATAACTATACCATCAGGATTAGAGGAAATGCTATCCCACACTCACCAACCCGCTTGGCCAGCGTGGTGAGTTATGGCCAAACCCCTCCAAAATGACTCCACAACTTAAATCTTGGCCCTCAGTCTCCGGCAGCTGGAATGTACCTGGCCAAGGCAGCGGCGGCCAGTGCGACATGAAGGCAGAGGGTGCTAAGAATTCTCGGAGGACCGGACTAGGCTGCCACGTGATGCTACCCTTGGCTACGTATAATGGACGCTCCCTATCTTCTGATTCAAGGCTTCTCGAATTGGAAGAGGAACTACAAAGGATCAAGTGGGACATCGTCGGGCTAAGTGAGGTAAGGAGAAGAGCAGATCTCATTGAACTGAAAAGTGGACATCTCTTCTACTATCGTGGGACTGATACTGGCAGAACTAGAGGTGGTTGGATTTATAATAAACAAGAAACTGAAGGATAAAGTTGTAGAAGTTGAAAGTTCCTCTGACAGAGCTGCACGACTCGTTATCCAACTCTCGAGAAGATACCAGGCTCAGATTATTCAAACTTATGCACCCACCACAAGTCATCCTGAAGAAGAAATTGAAGAATTTTATGAGGAAATTCGTGATCTAAATAATAAAGGTAAGCAGCACTTAAAGATAATTATGGGAGATTTCAATGCAAAAATAGGGCAACGGCAACAGAATGAAACTTCAGTAGGTAAATTCAGTCACAGCAACAGAAACCAGCGTGGAAATACTCTCGTTAAGTTTGCAGAGGCAGAAGGATTTTTCATCTTGAACTCCTTTTTCAAGAAAAAGCCACACAGGAAATGGACATGGAGACATCCAAATGGGACGACAAGTGAAATTGATTTTATTATGTGCAACAAAAAATTCGTCATAGAAGACTGCAGTGTGCTAAACAAGTTCAACACAGGTAGTGACCATAGATTGGTGAGATGTAAGATGCACCTCAACACTAAACTCGAACGTAGCAAGCTCATAAGTCAAACAAAATGTATTGACATAACCAAACTTAAAAAAAACACCATAATACCTTCAAGTTGGAACTGAAGAACAGATTCTCTGCTTTAGAAAGCCTAACATCGGAAGAAGTGAACATTTCAGAAGTTAACAGAAAAGTAACCAAAGCTCTTATGGAAACAGCAACAAAATTAGCTGGGTCTAAGAACAAGTTGCATGTGAACAAATTATCAGGAAAAACCAAAATGTTGATGCAAAAAAGAAGAGACATGAGGACAACTAAAGAAGATGTGACTTCCAAAGTGGAATATGTAGAGCTATGCAAGACAGTACGGAAAAGTATCACTGAAGACGTAAGGAAATTCAACTGTGAACTAGTAAGGAAAGCAATTGAAAACAACCAAAGCCTAAAAAAGATAGCAAAGGGACGTCTCAGTAAGGGAAGAAAACAGATTATGGCACTGAAAAAAGAATGGTTCTGTAACAAGAAATAGAGGCGAAATTTTGACAAGAGTGAAAGATTTCTACTCCAAATTATATGAAAGGGATGATACATGTACACCAGACATCATGAAAGGTATCAGCACCAGAGTTCTCCCAGCAGAAGTTGCACATGCAATCAAGAACATGAAGCGGGGAAAAGCTCAAGGAGAAGATGGAATTACTGTAGACATCATACAAGAAGCAAGTGGAGAAATCAAAACAGTACTCGCCCAAATTTTCACTCGATGCCTTAATGAAGGGAAGATTCCTGAGGATTGGAACAACGCTACAATGATCTTGCTACATAAAAAAAAGTTACATTGAGGATCTCAGGAAACACAGACCTATCAGCCTCCTATCAGTGGTTTATAAAATCTTCACTAAAGTTCTTTCACACCGCTTGAAGGTGACAGTGGACATGGCTCAACCGAGAGAACAAGCTGGATTCAGGAGTGGCTACAGCACAATAGATCATATCCACGTACTGAGAGAACTAATTGAAAGAGCGAGGGAATATGAACTTTCATTGTGCATGGCATTTATCGATTATGAAAAAGCCTTTGATTCGGTGAAACCATCAGCAGTTACAATGGCTCTGAAATCCTGCGGTATTGAAGATGTGTACATTAATATTATTAATAACATCTATGAAAATGCAAGTGCAAAGATTCGGCTGTTTGAAAATACAACACACATAAAAATTGGAAAGGGAGTGAGACAAGGTGACACCATATCTCCAAAGCTCTTTAATGCCACATTGGAAAATGTCTTTCAATCACTGAACTGGGAAAAACAAAGGGATAAAGATTAATGGAGATTATCTAACCCACCTTCGTTTTGCTGATGACATAGTCATTTCTGCAACTACCCCATCAGAGCTGCAGAGTAATATCCAGGAACTTGCTGACAAGAGTAAAGAAGTGGGATTAAAAATGAACTTTCAGAAAACAAAAGTGATGTTCAATTCTTTTACAAGAATGGAAGATTTATTGATTGATGGAGAAACGCTGGAGATAACAGACACTTACGTTTATCTTGGACAGCAGATATCAAGTGAAGGTCACGTTGATGAAGAAATTAATCGGCGTACAAAACTTGCCTGGAGAGCTTTTGGAAGAAACAGCATAATTTTCAAGAGCAATATGCCATTATGTCTAAAAAGAAAAGTGTTTGATCAATGCATCCTTCCAGTGCTTACGTATGGTGCAGAGACGTGGACCTTAACTAAAAGAGAAATACAAAGGCTGCAGACAACTCAAAGAATCATGGAGAGGTGCATGCTTGGTGTAACCAGGAGAGATAAGAAGAGGAACTCGTGGATCCAAAAAATGACAAGAGTGGAAGACATCATGAACAAAGTTAAATCCCTGAAATGGCAATGGGCTGGACATACTGCCAGAAGAACAGACCATCGATGGACAGCTGAAATTTTAAATTTGATTCCAAGGGACAGGAAAAGACCCAGAAGAAGACCACATGGAAGATGGGTGGATGAAATTCGAAAGTATGCGGGAGTGACGTGGAGACTGGCACAAGACAGACTGTTGTGGAGGAAACTTGGGGAGACCATCGTCCAGCAGTGGATTGATAATGGTTGACAATGATGATGATGATATATATATGTTGACACTCATATCAGAAAATTTAGATATTATTAGAGACCATCACAACGAAAAATGAAATGAACACTTTCAGCAAGACATTTCTACAGTGAAAGGTATTACCAAAGCAATTGGAATCCTAGAATAGCATTCCATGGAACAGCAATTAGCTAGATTGTGAGACATCCCTTACTGGAAATATGTTTTGTTTGCAGGCAAAATTTGACCGATAAAATATTAGGTTATTCCAAATTTCGTGCATGGTTACCTCTGATATTTAATCACTTTTATTTACACTGGCAGAAAGTGAAAAAAGAACACCAAGAAGGAGACGTCTGATACCAACGAAATTTATACAGCATAATAACGGAATACAGAGGATAACGTGATCAAAACATTATGGCAAAATACAGCTGTATTTGCTGGTAAACTGAAAAACAACATTTCCATGTAACATGGTTAGTACGAGGTTGAACCGCCATGAACTGCGTCACACTGTGCAATTCTGGCATGGAGTCTGTCGTACAGATGTTGGATGTGAGTTTGGGGTATTGAGTTCCAAGCATCCTCAACCTGGACGCATAAATCAGGGATGGTCGTGGCTGGCCGTGGGGACCAGATAAATCGTTGTCCCATAAAATCCCACACGTGCTCAATGGGGAATAAATCCGGTGAACGTGCCGGCCATGGAAGTTGTCTCACACCCTGAAGTGCATGTTGCGTTGCATGTGCCATGTGTGGGCGTGCGTTATCTTGCTGGAAAACACCAGGATGGACCGACCTTACAAATGGCACAACAATGGGCTGAATGATGTTGTTGATGTAGGAGGTGCTGTTTAACGTACCCGGTACAAACACTAGCTGTGTACGGGAGTGATAGCTGATCGCTCCGCACACCAGGAGACCAGGTGTAGGCCCTGTGTATCGCTGGCGGATGCAAGAAGGGTGGAGGCACTCCCATGTGCGTCTGCGAACATGCATATGGCCATCGGAGGCTCCCAAGCAAAATCTGCTTTCATCGCTGAACACGGCAGAGTGTCATTGCGTTCTCCAGTGCAGACGTTGGCGACACCACTGTAGCCGTTCCTGACGGTGGGCTGGTGTCAGAGGTACACATGCCAGATGAACATGTGCCCGTAGTCCTGCATCCAGTAGACAGTTGCAGATTGTTCGCACAGTCACCTCAGGTGCAATGGCAGCTCGGATTTGCATCACAGTGGATGTTCTGATTGACAACGCCGCTCTTCTTATGCGTCGATCGGTACGCTCATCAGTCTGTCTGTGACTCCCGGTTCCACGTCTTCTCTTGTGGGAATGTTCCTCGGACCATCTACGCCACCATCGTACCACCACCGATACTTCCCGTCTAATTTGCTCCGCAATACGACGATACGACCACCTGGCCTGGCGGAGTCCGACTAGACGACCTCGCTCAAAGTCAGATAACTTCTGAAATCGTACACGTCTTCCAGACGACTGATTACATTCACTTCGCCGTACTCCTTTAAATACCACCGATGATAATTTGCATATTATGCCATGCTGTGGCGTAAGCACTCACCGGTTGGTCCCGAAATTAACATCACACCTACGTAAACTCGACCCCATTAACATATGTATATTTCATGATCGTCTGCCAATTCCTTCTTGGTGTTCTTTTTTCACTTTCCGCCAGTGTATATATCAATAAAACCCATTTTTTTTATTAATCAGTGCAGTTAAGGGAATTTTTAAAAATCAGAAAGAATTTTTCCTACAGTAGAATGCTGTTTGCAAAACTCTAGATTTTAAATTCTCTGATCACAGGTGAAATAACAACAATAAGAAAAATAATACATAGAAAAAACACAAACTTACATTCCAAAGATGGCACCTCCTAAATGGCTTGCATGATCAAATAGTTTCCACTTTGCTAGTAGGCCTATGGTATCCACAGCCATTAAAAGCTTGATAGCCTATTGTTAAAATTAATAATAATAATAATGAAACTCCACTCCACAAATTGAAAGAGCTTGTACACAGAAATAAAAAGGTCAACTAAAACAACTAGAATACAAAACAGGAAAACAAATAATTAATTTGATAAATTTCAGTGGTGGCTGGTGATCAGGTTGCAGTGTTGTGCAACAACCAGTTTCATTATAAAGAAAAATAATATTTTGTCAATAAAACATTAACTTTTTTCATGAGAAATTGATTTATTTAGCTTGAAATCAGTCAAAAATAAAAATAACTCAAACAATCCAATAACCGATGCGATGTTGGGAGTAGTGTATGAGCTAGCCGTCGCTTGACTGGGTGTTGCAGTCGAGCCGCAACCTCGACGCCGTAATGTCCTAGGTATGACTCGAAATGCTAGACCCAGTAGTTGCATTCCCAACCAGTAGATATGTGGTTGTTGCAAACGCTTGGCAACCCCCACTACCAATCATCTTGTTTCGCTTTTCTCCCGCTAGAGCATGCGCAGTAACCCATTGCTCTCGAGATCGCATGTAACCTGAAACCCGCAGATGAGCTCCGCGTTCTTGTCTTGTCCCCATGTGCAAACTTAATAGTCTGACAGTGGACGTTTGCGTTTCAGGAGAGGTTATGTGTGTGCTGTGTAGTAGTTGTTAATTTTCTAATTCGTTATTCTTTTATTGTGCCAATGAAACATACGTTATTAGCTTTGTTGTTATTAATAAATTAATGTTTTTTTTGCAAATTTAAAATGAATAGTGTTGAAAATCTTTTATCAAATAATTTTCCTGGACTTTCCTATGAAGAAAAGCAAAATATACAAAAACTTGGACGGCCATTACCTGACTTGAATATTGTCCAGAACATAACAACTGGTAGGCGACGATTTAAAAGATTTTTTAAAAGAGAATTCTACGTAAATAATGAGTGGTTGTATGGGTGTGATGTAAAAAATGCACTATTTTGTTTCCACGTGTTTATTGTTTAGAGGCGAGGATTCGTGGACAAAATCAGGCATGACAAATATTAATCATTTGACCACTCGCATTAAAAAACACGAGGCTTCAGAGAAGCACATTAAAAATGTTTTAAAATTGTCACTTTTTGGTGCTGTCAATATAGCTGAACAGTTAGACTCAGCATATAGATGAAAAGTTTTAGAGGACAATGAAAAGGTTAGGCATAACAGATATGTTTTAAATATTTTAATAAATTGTGTTAGGTTTTGTGGGGTTTTCGAGTTAGCATTGAGAGGTCATGATAAAACTGAAACATCATCTAACCCTGGAATACTTAAATGTTTGGTTAATTTTTGTTTGGAACTAGATGCTGCATTACAAACTCACTTAGAAAAGGCAACTGTCTTTAAAAGAACATTGAAAACAATTCAAAATGAAGTTTTGAAAATTATGTTAGAAGTGTGTCATGATGAAGAAATAAAAGAAATTAAAGAAGCACAGTTTTTAGCCATCATTGCAGATGAAACAAATGACATTTCAAATATATTTCAAATGGCCATTGTTTACCGGTATGTGGTAAAAGGAAAACCAGTTGAAAGGTTTTGGGATTTTATTTCTCTGTCACAACATGACGCACAAACCTTGGCTTCTTGTTTACTAGAAGAGCTGAAGAAACATAAAATTAATGAAAATCTCGAAAAATTAATTGCACAAATGCAAGACGGAGCATCTGTTATGGCCTGTTCTTCCCACGACGTGCAGGCAGTTGTGAAGGAATCTTATCCAGCTGCTGAATACATACATTGCTATGCTCATCAAATAAATTTAGTTATGATGAAAGCTGTTTCTATAAATAGAAATGTAGGAATTTTTTTCTCTAGTTTGCAAGGCATCTGTACGTTTTTTCAAATAGCCCACAATGAACTGCAGTACTTGATCAGGTCATGAAAAAACGTTTACCCCGAGCTTTCCCTACAAGATGGAATTTTCTCACGCAGTGTCAATATGGTTTTTGATAAAAAGAGATATTATTGAATCCCTGAAGACCATTCTTAAGTCTAATGACATTAAAAGTGAAAGTACTATTTCCCAGGCTAATGGTCATTTAAAGGTTCCTACAAGTTACAGCTTTAGCTTTTGGCTTTAATTTTTCGCTAAAATCATGCCTCCTGTAGAAATTTTGTTTGGTCAACTTAAAAAAAGTGACCTTGATCCCTCTATAGCAAAGGAAGCTATTACTGTGTTTGAGACAAATGCAGTGACAATTAGGGACCAAATTGATGTTGATGAGAGTGCAATGACACAGGGTACATCTGCTTCTTTTAAAAAACAGAAAACTGACCACTTTGAGTGGATGAGAGAAGAAAAAGAAGTCTGATGTCATTATTTCTCAGGCTAAGGAAAGGTTTACTTTCACAGGGCATCTAGTTGCAGCTTTGTTATTTTTACAACAAATGTTCCCTCTTATGCCACTAAAATTCCCAGCGGAGACATTGAAAAAGTGTGTGCTCTATATCCATTTACAGATAAAATGAAACACTGCCATGAACTTTTGTCCATTTACTGTGCAGAAGAGTTCAGATCACTCTCAGGGGGTGTTAGCTTATGTGAGTTCCTAATGAAGAACAATTTAGGAAAAACATTTAGTGAATGTTACACATTACTGAAACTTATCCCAATAATTCCTAATTCCTATGACATCGGTTGAAGCAGAATGGTGTTTTTCCACTTTAAAACGAATAAAAACATTTTTGAGGAACTCAATTACACAGGAAAGGTTGTCAGCCTTGGCCATGCTTTCTATTGAAAAGGATCTTATCATAGATATTCCCGACTTCAACCACAGAGTTATTGACAAATTTGCTACGCAGAAAGAGAGAAGGATGGACTTTCTTTTCAAATAACTTATGGTAAGTACTGATTTCATGTTCTTATCCATTAATTGTTATTACGTAATTTGAAATTTTGGAATATGGTAATTATGTAGAAAGTATCTTGTTGCTACATTACATTGCTTTTAATATTGTTAAACTCCTCCTGCGCAGCATCCTCCCCCTCCAAGTACACCACCAAAAAACAAAACAAAAAAACCAGTGCTCGCAAGTAGTGTTTCTAAGGAAAACGATATATGTGCAACACCCTATTTTTGAATCCACGAGCCGCCACTGGTAAATTTAGCATGACATAAAATAAGTTCTACTTGCAGCAATAATAAATAGTACAACATAGATTTGGTTAAAGCAAACCACATTTTATAACAAAGTTAATCTTTATTTGGATGAAACTAATTTTTGATCCTTACTCAATATTACATATAACAACACTGGACTATTTGTCTATTGTCTAAGAAATACAATTGTCTATGAAATAGCAAATCTTCACTAATTTCAATGTGCAGAACACAGAAATGACAATAAAATCAGTTGTCGGCTTTTGTTTAGGAGAGACTCAGTCTGCAACATATTGCATCAGCCCTTTATACATACCACCCTTAGGAGCTATTGCATGATTGTTTGATGCAATGCAGTCGAGTCACAACATCGCTGATGTAACATGATGCAATTATTAGTATAAATTGAAATCTTGTAGGGTGAGCCAGTGTTTGTGTGACTTCCTGGGCTACACTCTGATTTACTTCCACATCATATACACAAGTGACCCCCTGCAGTGTAAATTCAGCAGTAGTGATGCCTTGTAACTGTGTTAATAGACCAAAATAACTTTTGTTATATTTATGGGGAAATGACATTTGCAAGCCAGAAAAAGGCCATCACTCCAAGAGTGAAAAAGTTTTATCAGCTTTATTCTAGATGCAAGATTGGGGACCAGGACAAAGCATGGGCTCCACACATATGTTGCAGTAAGTATGCTAGAAATCTTTCAAAGTGGCTGAAAGGTGATGAAGTGTCAATACTGTTTGCTGTTCCTATGGTTTGGAAGGAGCCAAACAATAACACAAATAACTGCTACTTCTGCATGGTATCACCTGTTTTGGGATGCATCATGAGAAAAAAGAAGTAGACAATAGCGTACCCAAATATACCATCTGCTATGTGACTTGTTTTGCAAGGCGGAGGACTTCTGGTTCCCAAACCTCCAAAAGAATTTTCCATCAATTCAGAGGACGGAGATGAACTGATGTCAGGTTCTCTTGAGCGTTCAGCATATAATGATGATCAATATGTCGACCATGGTGTGTCATCTACACCACACATTCTCATACAAGAAGAACTGAATGATTTTGTTCACGATCTAGAGCTGTCCAATGTCAGAGCAGTTACTGGGATCGAGATTTCTATATTGGAATTTTCTCAAGGAAAATGTCCAAGTGACTTTGTTTTGCACTCATCGTGAGCAGTTTGCACCTTACTTCCGAAAGGAAGATTACTTTGTGTTTTGCTATGATGTAGATGGCTTGATGAAAACCCTTTGAATCAAACATGACTCGCATGAATGTCAACTATCAATAGACACATTGAATAGTTACCATTCATGCGAGTCATGTAGTTTCCATTTGCTCCAGTTGGTGTTTACATGAAAGAAACCTATGAAACCCTAAAACAGCTGTTGGATTGTCTTCAATATAGCAAGTAAAGCTGGCATCACTGTCGTGACTTGAAGGTGTGTCTGTGTTCATGGGTGTGCAGCTGGCATATATGAAGTACTGCTATTTTTTTTGTGTGAAAGGGACAGCCGAGCAAGAAATGATTAATTTAATCCTGGGGGCAAGACCTGCACAAATTTGTTGCCCAGTGGCAATTAGAATTACTCTTCTCAAAATCATTCTGTCATACTTTTCAGTTATGCTCCAGCCATGATTTTTGGCTTAACAGTTTTTACTTTACCCTGCAAAAAAGTAAACAATACAAATGGGAGAACTTACGTGAGTAGCTGGTATCACAATAAATGGAAGGAAGATAACTTTCAGAAGGGCATCAGGAAACTGAACACATGATGATGACAAAATGGCCATTAGAGCTCCAGACTGAAAGAATAATGTTAATGTTTCATTAAATACATGCATTTTACTTGTAACAAATATCGTGATAACTCTGATAATATTGGTAATTGGTGTCATTAAACTTTAAAATGGGAAATGTCTGTCTTGTCAGGAATTGTATCATCATCATCAACCATTACAATCCACTGCTGGATGAAGGTCTCCTTAAGTTTCTTCCACAATGATTTATCTTGCGTCAGTCTCCTCCATGTCACTCTTGCATGTTCTCCAATTTCATCCACCCCATCTTCCATGTGGTCTTCTTCTGGGCCTCTTCCTGTCCCTTGGAATCCAGTCTAGAATTTTGGTTGTCCATCAGCGGTCTGTTCTTCTGGTAATATATCCAGCCCTTTGCCATTTCAGGAATTTTATTTGATTATGATGTCTTCCACTCTTGTCATTTTCCTTATCTATGAGTTCCTCTTCTTATCTCTCCTGGTTACACCAAGCATGCATCTCTCCATTTTTCTTTAAGTTGTCTGCAGTCTTTGTAAGCCTTTTTTAGTTAAGGTCCACATCTCTGCTCCGTACATAAGCACTGGAAGGATGCAATGATTAAACATTTTTCTTTTAAGACATACTGACATGTTGCTCTTAAAAATTGTACCATTTCTTTTAAAAGCTCTCCAACCAAGTTTTATATGTCGATTAATTTTTTCATCAGTGTGATCTTTGCTTGATATCTGTTGTCCAAAGTAAATGTAGGTATCAGTTACCTCCGGCTTTTCCTCACCAATCAATAAATCTTCATTTTTTGTAAAAGCATTGTACACCAGTTTAGTCTTCTGAAAGTTCATTTTTAATCCCGTTTCTTTACTCTTGTCAGCAAGTTCCTGGATCATACTCTGCAGCTCTGAAGGGGCAGTTGCAAAAATGATGTCATCAACAAAATGAAGGTGGGTTAAATAATCTTTCTTAATCTTTATTCCTTTGTTTACCCAGTTCAATGATTGAAAGACATTTTGCATTGGGGCATTAAAGAGTTTGGGAGATATAGTGTCACCTTGTCTTACTCTCTTTCCAATTTTTATTGATGCTGTATCCTCAAATAACGGAACCTTTGCACTTGCATTTTCATTGAAACATCTAGTAACAAGAATTGCATGTATATATTATTTTCATTTAAACATGTACATATCGCATTGGCAGATCCAGCATGGGGCAATTAGGGCATCCCCCATTCATTAAAAATAAACAGACCTGAAATTTTTATTAGAAAAATATGCAGGTAAAATATTTGATTTTCTGAATAAAAATCAACTGAAACAGAAGTTTTATTAACAAAATATTGTGTTCTATAAATACAAAACTATATACTGTATCATCATCATCAACCATTATCAATCCACTGCTGGATGAATGTTTCCCCAAATTTCTTCCACAATTGCCTGTCTTGGGTCTGTCTCCTCCATGTCACTTCAGCATACTTTCGAATTTCATCCTTCCATCTCCCATGGGGTCTTCTTCTGGGTCTTTTCCTGTCCCTTGGAATCCAGTCTAAAATTTTGGTTGTCCAACAGTGCTCTGTTCTTCTGGCAACATGTCCAGCCCATTGCCATTTCAGTAATTTCACTCTGGTCATGATGTGACCACTCCTGTCATTTTCCTTATCCACAAGTTCCTCTTCTTATCTTTCCTGGTTACACCAAGCATGCATCTCTCTATGCTTCTTTGAGTTGCCTGCAGTCTTTGTATGTCTTTTTTAGTGAAGGTCCATGTCTCAGCTTCATACGTAAGCACTGGCAGGATGCATTGATTAAACACTTTTCTTTTGAGACATACTGGCATACTGCTGTGAAAAATTGTACTGTTTCTTCCAACAGCCCTCCATCCAAGTTTTATACGCTGATTAATTTCTTCATCAATGTGACCCTCACTCGATAACTGCTGCCCAAGATAAATGTAGGAATCGGTTGTCTCAAGCTTTTCTCCATCAATCGCCAAATCTTCGTTTCTTGTAAAAGCATTGCACATCACTTTTGTCTTCTGAAAGTTCATTTTTAATCCCACTTCTTTACTCTGTCAGCAAGTTCTTGGATCATACTATGCAGCTCTGAAGGGGTAGTTTCAAAGATGACTACGTTATCAGCGAAACGAAGGTGAGTTAAGTAATCTCCATTAATCTTTATCCCTTTGTTTTCCCAGTTCAATGATTGAAAGACATTTAGCAATGTGGTGTTAAAGAGCTTGGGAGATATGGTGTCACCTTGTCTCACTCCCTTTCCAATTCTTATTTGTGCTGTATCCTCAAATATCCGAACCTTTGTACTTGCATTTTCATAGATGTTATTAATAATGCTAATGTATGCATTTTCAATACCGCAGGACTTCAAAGCCATTGTTACTGCTGATGGTTTTACAGAATCGAAGGCCTTTTCATAGTCAATAAAAGCCATGCATAATGGGAGTTCATATTCTCTTGTTCTTTCAATTAGTTCTCTCAGTACATGGATATGATCTATAGTGCTGTAGCCACTCCTGAATCCAGCTTGTTCTCTTGGTTGGGCCATGTCTTGTGTTACCTTCAAGCTATGTAAAAGAACACCTTAGTGAAGATTTTATAAACCACTGAAAGGAGGCTGATGGGCCTGTAGTTCCTGAGATCCTCAATGTCACTTTTTTTTTTTTATGGAGCAAGATCATTGTAGCATTGTTCAAATCCTCAAGAATTTTCCTTCATTAAGACATCTGGTGAAAACTTGGGCGAGTGTAATTTCAATTTCTCCACTTGCTTCTTGTATAATGTCCACAGTAATTCCATCTTCTTCTAGAGCTCTTCCCTGTTTCATGTTCTTAATTGCATATGTAACTTCTGCAGGGAGGATTGGAGGGACTTTGGCACTGGTACCTGTTGTAATGTCTGGAATAGATGTATCATCCCTTTCATATAGTTTTGAATAGAAATCTTTCACCCTTGTCAAAATTTTGCTTCTATTTCTTGTTCTGTTTTCTTCCCTTAGTGAGATGTCCTTTTGCTCTCTTCAGGCTCTGGTTGTTTTCAATTGCTTTCCTCAATAGCTCACAGTTGAATTTCCTTAAGTCTTCAGTGAAACCTTTTCACACTGTCTTGCACAGCTCTATATATTCCACTTTGGAAGTCACATCTTCTTTAGTTGTCCTCATCTCTCTTCTTTTTTGCCTCAACATTTTGGTTTTTCCTGATAATTTGCTCACATGCAACTTGTTCTTAGACCCAGCTAATTTTGTTGCTGTTTCCATAAAAGCTTTGGTTAAGAGATTTCTGTTAACTTCAGAAATATCCACTTCTTCCAATGTTAGGCCTTCTAAAGCAGAGAATCTGTTCCTCAGTTCCAACTTGTAAGTATTATGGTGTTTTATAAGGTTGGTTATGTCAATACATTTTGTTTGTCTTATGAGCTTGGCACGTTCGAATTTAGTGTTGAGATGTATCTTACATCTCAACACTAAATTCGAACGTACATCTCACCATTCTATGGTCACTACCTGTGTGGAACTTGTTTAGCACACTGCAGTCTTCTATGACGAACTTTGTTACACATAATAAAATCAATTTCACTTGTCATCCCATTCGGATGTCTCCATGTCCATTTCCTGTGTGGCTTTTTCTTGAAAAAGGAGTTCATGATAAAAAACCTTTCTGCTTCTGCAAATTTTACGAGAGTATTTCCACGTTGATTTTTGTTCCCGTAACCAAATTTACCAACCGAAGTTTCATTCTGTTGCTGTTGCCCTACTCAAATTACTTTTCTTTCCCTTAATTACTTTTTTCTTTCTTTAATTTTATGGTAAAAAAATTATAGATTCCCGTTCGGATAACAGGCATAACTGCTGGTATGTATAAAATCATCATCATCATTGTCAACCATTATCAATCCACTGCTGGACGAAGGTCTCTCCAAGTTTCCTCCACAGCGGTCTGTCTTGTGCCAGTCTCCTCCATGTCACTCCCGCATACTTTCGAATTTCATTCACCCATCTCCCATGTGGTCTTCTTCTGGGTCTTTTCCTGTCTCTTGGAATCCAATCTAAAATTTCGGCTGCCCATCGATGGTCTGTCCTTCTGGCACTATGTCCAGCCCATTGCCATTTGAGAGATTTAACTCTGATCATGATGTCTTCCACTCTTGTCATTTTTCAGATCCACGAGTTCCTTTTCTTATCTCTCCTGGTTACACCAAGCATTCACCTTTCCACGATTCTTTGAGTTGTCTGCAGCCTTTGTATTTCTCTTTTAGTTAAGGTCCACGTCTCTGCACCACACGTAAGCACTGGAAGGATGCATTGATCAAACACTTTTCTTTTAAGACATATTGGCATATTGCTCTTGAAAATTATGCTGTTTCTTCCAAAAGCTCTCCAGGCAAGTTTTGTACGCCGATTAATTTCTTCATCAACATGACCCTCACTTGATATCTGCTGTCCAAGATAAACGTATGTGTCTGTTATCTCCAGCTTTTCTCCATCAATCGATAAATCTTCATTTCTTGTAAAAGCATTGAACATCACTTTTGTCTTCTGAAAGTTCATTTTTAATCCCACTTCTTTACTCTTGTCAGCAAGTTCCTGGATCATACTCTGCAGAAATCGAAACAGTACTCGCCTAAATTTTCACTCGATGCCTTAATGAAGGGAAGATTCCCGAGGATTGGAACAACGCTACAATGATCCTGCTACATAAAAAGGGTGACATCGAGGATCTCAGAACTACAGACCTATTAGCCTCCTATCAGTGGTTTATAAAATCTTCACTAAAGTTCTTTCACACCGTTTGAAGGTAACACTGGACATGGCTCAACCGAGAGAACAAGCTGGATTCAGGAGTGGCTACAGCACAATAGATCATATCCACGTACTGAGAGAACTAATTGAAAGAGCGAGGGAATATGAACTTCCATTGTGCATGGCTTCTATCGATTATGAAAAAGCCTTTGATTCAGTGAAACCACCAGCAGTTACAATGGCTCTGCAATCCTGCGGTATTGAAGATGCCTATATTAATATTATTAATAACACCTATGAAAATGCAAGTGCAAAGATTCGGCTGTTTGAAAATACAACACACATAAAAAAAGGAAAGGGAGTGAGACAAGGTGACACCATATCTCCGAAGCTCTTTAATGTATAATATATATCATCATCATCATCATTGTCAACCATTATCAATCCACTGCTGGATGAAGGTCTCCCCAAGTTTCCTCTACAACGGTCTGTCTTGTGCCAGTCTCCTCCATGTTACTCCCGCATAGTTTCGAATTTCATCCACCCATCTCCCATGTGGTCTTCTTCTGGGTCTTTTCCTATCCCTTGGAATCCAATCTAAAATTTCGGCTGTCCATCGATGGTCTGTCCTTCTGGCAGTATGTCCAGCCCATTGCCATTTCAGGGATTTAACTCTGATCATGATGTCTTCCACTCTTGTCATTTTTCAGATCCACGAGTTCCTCTTATCTCTCCTGGTTATACCAAGCATGCACCTCTCCATGCTTCTTTGAGTTGTCTGCAGCCTTTGTATGTCTCTTTTAGTTAAGGTCCACGTCTCTGCACCATACGTAAGCACTGGAAGGATGCATTGATCAAACACTTTTCTTTTAAGACATATGGCATATTGCTCTTGGAAATTATGCTGTTTCTTCCAAAAGCTCTCCAGGCAAGTTTTGTACGCCGATTAATTTCTTCATCAATGTGACCCTCACTTGATATCTGCTGTCCAAGATAAATGTACGTGTCTGTTATCTCCAATTTTTCTCCATCAATCAATAAATCTTCATTTCTTGTAAAAGCATTGAACATCACTTTTGTCTTCTGAAAGTTCATTTTTAATCCCACTTCTTTACTCTTGTCAGCAAGTTCCTGGATCATACTCTGCAGCTCTGGTGGGGTAGTTGCAAAAATGACTACGTCATTAGCAAAATGAAGGTGGGTTAGACAATCTCCATTAATCTTTATCCCTTTGTTTTCCCAGTTCAGTGATTGAAAGACATTTTCCAATGTGGCATTAAAGAGCTTCGGAGATATGGTGTCACCTTGTCTCACTCCCTTTCCAATTTTTATGTGTGTTGTATTTTCAAACAGCCGAATCTTTGCACTTGCATTTTCATAGATGTTATTAATAATATTAATGTATGCATCTTCAATACCGCAGGATTTCAGAGCCATTGTAACTGCTGATGGTTTCACTGAATCAAAGGCTTTTTCATAATCGATAAAAGCCATGCACAATGGAAGTTCATATTCCCTCGCTCTTTCAATTAGTTCTCTCAGTACGTGGATATGATCTATTGTGCTGCAGCCACTCCTGAATCCAGCTTGTTCTCTCGGTTGAGCCATGTCCAGTGTTACCTTCAAGCGGTGTGAAAGAACTTTAGTGAAGATTTTATAAACCACTGAGAGGAGGCTGATAGGTCTGTAGTTCCTGAGATCCTCAATGTCACCTTTTTTATGTAGCAGGATCATTGTAGCGTTGTTCCAATCCTCAGCAATCTTCCCTTCATTAAAGCATCGAGTGGAAATTTGGGCGAGTACTGTTTCGATTTCTCCACTTGCTTCTTGTATGATGTCTACAGTAATTCCATCTTCTCCTGGAGCTTTTCCCCGCTTCATGTTCTTGATTGCATGTGCAACTTCTGCTGGGAGGACTGGAAGAACTCTGGTACCTTTCATGATGTCTGGAGTACATGTATCATCCCTTTCATATAATTTGGAGTAGAAATCTTTCACTTTTGTCAAAATTTCGCCTCTATTTCTTGTTACAGAACCATCTTCTTTTCTCAGTGCCATAATCTGTTTTCTTCCCTTACTGAGATGTCCCTTTGCTATCTTTAGGCTTTGGTTGTTTTCAATTGCTTTCCTCACTAGCTCACAGTTTAATTTCCTTACATCTACAGTGATACTTTTTCGTACTGTCTTGCATAGCTCCATATATTCCACTTTGGAACTCACATCTTTAGTTGTCCTCACATCTCTCTACTTTTTTGCATCAACATTTTGGTTTTTCCTGATAATTTGTTCACATGCAACTTGTTCTTAGACCCAGCTAATTTTGTTGCTGTTTCCATAAGAGCTGTGGTTACTTTTCTGTTAACTTCAGAAAAATCCACTTCTTCCTATGTTAGGCCTTCTAAAGCAGAGAATCTGTTCTTCAGTTCCAACTTGAAAGTATTATGGTGTTTTTTAAGGTTGGTTATGTCAATACATTTTGTTTGTCTTATGAGCTTGCCACGTTCGAGTTTAGTGTTGAGGTGCACACATATATATATATACTTAAGAGCAGAGCCGAAAACATAAGAAAAACTTTAGAATTTAAAATGAAAGTTGCAAAATAACCTGAAGATCAAAACGTGCGACGCAGCAATTATGGAAATTCAGAATTCACATTCTATTAAGAAGAGACTGAAGCAAAAAAATTGTTTGACTCATACCAAGTACAACATAGAAAAGGTTATGTATTGACCGGTGTGAGTAAAAAGAAAAAAAAACTGAATGTAGAAAGTGTCGAGAATACTGAGCCTTCGCTTTATCAAGGACCAGCAAAAACTCTGCATTTTCTCACTTCCACAAAGACCTATTTGGAAATGGGTTTCTGAAAAGTCATAGATGCAAGTAATAAGCCCACCAAAAAATTAAAAAAAATATATATATTTGTCATAACCTCCATAGAGTTGTATGACCATGCATTAGTTAACAATTTAGCTTGCATCCATAATTTTCCTGGCCCGACCCATGCTCTTCATCTGTTACTAATAAACAGAAAGAAGATGATTATAGAAAACTCAAGTTGTAAGAGTGACATGAAGAATCGGAAATAATGTTCAGAAATAACAAATTGCGAAGTTACCTAGTCGCCTAAGAGAGAATTTAAACCTGAATGACAATACTAAAGTACTACAAATTCTTAAACATTGCAATAAAAAAGGAAATATTAATTTTTTTCTAAAGCACAGATTCTTGAAAGAAAGCTGGATTATAAAAACCCCGTACTCCACAACTTCTGACAACACAAGAACGAGAATAAAATAAAGACAATAATAAACTAAAGAAATGCTTTGTGAAGGTTATATGACATAAACAATTAGTTGCAATATGTACAAAGTATTTCAGAAGTGCTTTAAGTGCACGATTAAGTAGTTATTAAGACCTTAACTACATTGAAAACACATCGTAGACTACAAGAACAAGGGAACGGCCTGCTGCTTAGCCTTAGTGCCCTAAAAAACGCGCAAAGTAACCAGGAAAAGAAAGAGTTAAAATCCGCAAAAAAGTTAATAGACCGAAGGCTATTTTAAATAAAATTCCTGAAAAGAATCCAGTTCACAGTTATACTTCCAAAAAAATAACTGGGACTAAATTGAAATTATTCCTCACACGTAGGACGAAAGCAAAAAATTGAATAGCAGTTTTGGGTAAAAAAAAAAAAAAAAAAAAAAGGGCCATTTTAGGGGCCGAGCAAAATGTTGCATAAAAGATTTATCTTTTTTGTACTAAATATCTCTGTCCCTAAAAAACAAGGTGTTGTTGGTCTTGTCTTTTATATTAAAATTTGTTGTTGTTTTTTCCTGATTAAAAAAAATAAAAAAAATAAAAATAAAAAACGTCTCTTTTAAGAGCCGAGCAAAATGTTGCATAAAAGATATCTTTTTTGTACTGAATATTCTGCTCCTAACCAAACAAGGTGTTGTTGGTCTTGTCTTTTATATCAAAATTTGTTGTTGTTGTTTCCAGATTAAAAAAAACAAAAAACAACAACAACAATAAACGAAAGAAAAAAAACGGCTCGTTTAGGGGCCGAGCAAAATGTTGCATAAAAGACATCTTTTTACGCACTAGTTCTGAACAAAAAATAAATAATAATAATATTTAAACAAAACAGGACTAAATTTTTTCCGCTGTTGCACATAATTGTGCAACAAGCAGGCAAGTAGCGAAGGAAAAAAAAACGATGAATGATTGGCCCATAAACTAACGGCTTCCTAAATAAGGAATAAAAAAAAAACCCTGGTTGTGGCTTTTTTTTATTTCTCGGTTGTTTACTCAAAATGAGTATCTTGAACCTCGATCAGTGTAATACTGTGATCACACCACCTCAGCTATGGTTACTCTGACATGCCCACATGTGAAGAAACCATGTTAAATGAAAAATGAGGAAAAAAAAAAAAAAAAGGGCTCTTTTAAGGGCCGTACTCTGATTTGCAAATATACTTCACACATGTGAAAAAATCTCGTTAAATAAATAAAAAAAAAAAAAAAAAAGAGAGGGGGCTCCTTTAAGAGCCGTACTCTGTTTTGCAAACATACTTCACACATGTGAAGAAACCTTGTTAAATGAAAAACGAGAGAAAAAAAAAAAAAAAAAAAAAGGGGGCTTTTTTAAGGGCCGTACTCTGTTTTTCAAACATGTGATCACACCACCTCAGCTATGGTTACTCTGACATGCCTGTCAAGAATCAACAAAAGTAAACCTGTGAAAAAATCCTGTAAACCAATGGGGAAAAATCTTTTTTCTCATTGGCTGGCGAGAAACACTGAGCAAATGGCCAGTTTTGTCTTACCCGGTGTTCAAGACGATTTTTCTCTGGGAAAGATGTTCTGTGTGTGATGTTTTTTTTTTTCAGGTTCCCCTTTCCCGTGTCATTTCCTTCCTTTCCCCCTGTACTCTTCTGTGGCACAGGTGTACCGGGCATTTTTCTGCGGAGAGAAATATCACTTGAAATGGCTTGTTGTTACAGGTAAGTATGTAGGGCAGCTTACAACTTCACTTCTTAACGGGTAACCGTCTACTCCCTCTCCTCTAATATTTCCATACTTTTCTTTCGTACTATTCTATCAGGGAAATCTGTTCCCAAATATCTAATATTCCTTTTTTTCACCTGACAAAAGGCGCAGAGCGCTGTGGGTTCGGGTCTCTCAACCTCAGATAGGAAATCTCTCTCTCTCAATAGACTTGCTAGTGCCTAAATGCTTAAAGCAAAAAATAGAAAAAATGTTCAAGAAGTTCAAACATTGAACTTGGAAAACCTAAAACCCAAAGACAATGAAGAGAGCTTACCTCTTATGCAACTTAACTTCTTCCACTCTTGAGGAAACATGGCCGACCTTTTCCCCAAACTTCTAAACACCCTGCCACTCCCTAGTCGCTGGGGCAGTGTGGGTGGGGCTGAAGGCCTCCACACACTGAAAAAAATCCCACTCGCAGAGATTTTAACTAGAGAAAAATATAATTAAGATTGTGGACCTGTTTGATCAGAAAGAGCAGAATTAACTCTCCAGAATACATGAGGAATATTATGAAATACACAAGTAGTGCATTTAATAATCTTTGCATGTATTTAATCACCTTAGTGAGCTTCTGTAGACTATTCAGAATCCTATTAATTTAAAAGTTAGTTTTACTATTTTTAGTATAGCTATTCTAGTGAGAGAATAACTAGTTTTCTTTTATATTTATTTTTATTTTCTTTTATAAACAGAATTTTAAAGTTTTTTTTGTGATTCTGAAGAGTTAATTCTGCTCTTTCTGATCAAACAGGTCCACAATCTTAATTACATTTTTCTCTAGTTAAAATCTCCGCGAGTAGGATTTTTCAGTGTGTGGAGGCCTTCAGCCCCACCCACACTGCCCCTTAATCGTGCACTTAAAGCACTTCTGAAATACTTTGTACATATTGCAACTAATTGTTAATGTCATATAACCTTCACAAAGCATTTCTTTAGTTTATTATTGTCTTTATTTTATTCTCGTTCTTATGTTGTCAGGAGTTGTGGAGTAGGGGGTTTTTATAATCCAGTTTTCTTTCAAGAATCTGTGCTTTAGAAAAAATTAATATTTCCTTTTTTATTGCAATGTTTAAGAATTTGTAGTACTTTAGTATTGCTATTCAGGTTTAAATTCTCTCTTAGGCGACTAGGTAACTTGGCAATTTGTTATTGATGAACATTATTTCCGATTCATTATGTCACTCTTACAACTTGAGTTTTCTATAATCATCTTCTTTCTGTTTATTAGTAACAGATGAAGAGCATGGGTCGGGCCAGGAAAGTTATGGATGCAAGCTAAATTGTTAACTAATGCATGGTCATACAACTCTATGGAGGTTATGACATATTTATATTTTCTAAAATTTTTTTGGTGGGCTTATTACTTGCATCTATGACTTTGCAGAAACCCATTTCCAAATAGGTCTTTGTGGAAGTGAGAAAATGCAGAGTTTTTGCTGGTCCTTGATAAAGCCAAGGCTCAGTATTCTCGACACTTTCTACATTCAGTTTTTTTTTCTTTTTACTCACACCGGTCAATACATAACCTTTTCTATGTTGTACTTGGTATGAGTCAAAAATTTTTTTTGCTTCAGTCTCTTCTTAATAGAATATATCTCTTAAGTATATATATATATATATATATATATATATATATATATATAGCATAGAAAAGTTAAATTTTCACTCATGTAATATAATATAAACCACAAGAAAACTGCGCAATGCTGCAAGTATTAGAATAGTTAGTGTATGTAAAAGAATATTAACATACAAGCAATCTACCCTCATAAACAAACAAATAGGTCCAAAAACCTTCAGATAAAAAAAAAAAAAAAAAAAACTAAAGTGAATAACAAAATGACGAAACAATGTTAAGAAAATATATATAATAACATTTACTCAGAACACCTGGATCACTCTTCAGGGAAAGACATCCAGAGGCCCTGAGCACACAAGTTCAGTTCAGGTTTCATGAGAATTGAAAAATCTCAAAAAAGCCATAATGGATATCCAATTTGAAATTTTGTGTTGTAAATGTTGATGCATTCTGTCTTCCCTACTTGAACTATAGAAAATACAAAAGAGTCACTAGGATTTCCCTGAAGAGTGATCCAGGGGTTCTGAGTAAATGTTATTATATATATTTTTTTAACATTGTTTCATCATTTTGTGATTCCCTTTAGTTTTCTTTTTTTATCTGAAGGTTTTTGGCCCTATTTGTTTGCTTATGAGGGTAGATTGCTTGTATGTTAATATTCTTTTACACACACATATATATACATATGTATATTATCAGGGAAAACCAAAATGTTGATGCAAAAAAAAAAAAAAGAGAGATGAGGACAACTAAAGAAGATGCGACTTCCAAAGTGGAATATATAGAGCTATGCAAGACAGTACGAAAAAGTATCACTGAAGACGTAAGGAAATTCAACTGTGAACTAGTGAAGAGAGCAATTGAAAACAACCAAAGCCTAAAGATAGCAAGGGGACATTTCAGTAAGGGAAGAAAACAGATTATGGCACTGAGAAAAGATGGTCCTGTAACAAGAAATAGAGGCAAAATTTTGACAAGAGTGAACAATTTCTACTCCAAATTATATGAAAGGGATGATACATGTACTCCAGACATCATGAAAGGTACCAGTACCAGAGTTCTTCCAGTCCTCCCAGCAGAAGTTGCACATGCAATCAAGAACATGAAGCGGGGAAAAGCTCCAGGAGAAGATGGAATTACTGTAGACATTATACAAGAAGCAAGTGGAGAAATCGAAACAGTACTCGCCCAAATTTTCACTCGATGCCTTATTAAAGGGAAGATTCCTGAGGATTGGAACAACGCTGCAAAGATCCTGCTACATAAAAAACGTGACATTGAGGATCTCAGGAACTACAGACCTATCAGCCTCCTATCAGTGGTTTATAAAATCTTCACTAAAATTCTTTCACACCGTTTGAAGGTAACACTGGACATGGCTCAACCGAGAGAACAAGCTGGATTCAGGAGTGGCTACAGCACAATAGATCATATCCACGTACTGAGAGAACTAATTGAAAGAGCGAGGGAATATGGAATTTTTACAGCATTTCAACGTCGCTGGCTTGTCTTTAAACCTATCAACATTTTGAACAGTAAAGCTAAGCCTCCCTTTGAACTATTTGGTTTTTAGACTTTTTAGGTATCCAGACCTTAAGGACTATCAGTATGCCAATTTTCAGACCTCAAGGTTACTGAGAAGTGGTTGAACGATTCTCGAAAAATTCAAGCAGAGAATGTTCCAAAGCCGCCATTTTTTATTTTATTTTTTGGAATCTTCTAGGTATTCAAACCTTAAGACCTATCAACATGACAATTTTCAAATCTCCAGGTCATATAGAAGTGGTCGAACAATTCAAGCAGAGAAATGTTTTATAGCCACCATTTTTATTTTTATTTTATTTTATTTTATTTTATGCTGGTGGAAAACACTGAACTTTAAAAGTGTCACCACATCATTAAGCATTGCGTCATTATCAGTTTGATTGTAGCCTGTCCTTTCACCCAATGAGAAGACAGTGCTAAAAATAGCTGTCACCATGGCAGCAGGTCACAGGACTAGAACTTTCCTGTGTGGTTACTGTTGAAGACAGAGGAAGCCGTTCACTCCTTTCCTTTGCATCTTTAAAAAATGCTTAAAAATCAGAAAATGATTTTTTCTTATTTTTTTTTTAAAGAGGAATGATAGTTGTGAGTTTATGCTGTGAAAATTGCAATGTGCTATGATTTATAGTTGACCATGTATTCATTTTTTAAAATGGATCCCATCATGAAACAGATAATTTTGTGAAATTTAAAAATTTAATTTCTCCTAAACTAAATCGAAATTTAAAAAAACGGGCGATGAGGTGAAAAAATTCGGCCATCGCCCTGCATGCATACAAAGTTTCATGGTTCTGTTGCTGCTAGTGTGTCCGGAATGCGAACTGATAGCACTTTTTTGCTTACCTTAACTTTGAAATACAATAGCTCTTGAAGTATCACCAGAACCGAAAAATGATTTATTTCAGCGTGTTCTTCAAACAATTCTCTACAAACTATGCAAATTTCATATTTTTGTGTTCAATACTTTTTGCGCTGTGACCTAAGAAACACGAGTGTTGCAAAATTTCTAAAACAGCTGGGGCACCAGCGGCAGTTACTTTTTTCAGAATATACACTGCTGGCCACCCAAAATGCAACACCAAGAAGGACACGAGATAGCAAAGCCAGATTTACAGGACACATAACACAGCAGATACAAAGATGAAACGATTGAGCTTACATGCCCGTGTGACTTGCGGAACACGCAGACATCAATAGTTCGTGTGGCCCCCATGGCTAGCAATAACGGCTGCTACACACCGCAGCATCAAACAAAAGAGGCTTTGGATGTGGGCTTGGGGTATGTCGGTCCAGGCTGCTTCCACACGTTGCCACAGTTCATCAGGCGTAGCAGCGGGTGGTGCTTGCCGGGCCACTCGTTTGCCGATCAGCGACCAGATGTGTTCGATGGGCGACATATCTGGAGAACAGTTGGGCCATGGCAGCAGTGACACCTGGTGGGTCATCAAGAATTGTTGCACGATGCGTGCCACATGTAGGCACGCATTGTCCTGTTGAAACGTGGCCACTGGCAGGTCCTGCAGATAAGGGAGGACTACAGGCTCCAAAACGTCGGAGATGTAGCGGTGGCTGTTGAGTGTACCGGCGATGTGCATACCAGAGGGGTGCGGGTGTCATATCCAATTGCAAAACATAATGCCAGGCGACGAACCAGTATGGCGATACATAATGCAGGCGTCATACAGTCTATCGCCGCGGTGCCGCCACACACGGATCCGACCATCGTGGTGTTGCAGGCAGAAGCGGGATTTGTCGGAGAAGACAATGTCGTGCCATTCCATAGTCCAGGTGCGGCGTTCAACAACCCACTGCCGCAGCACTCGCTGGTGGTGTAACGTCAATGGTAATCGGAGCAATGGCCGCCGTGCAACAAGTCCCCGTTCCTGAAGAAGACTTCGAACGGTACATGCTGACACAGGTTGTTGCACAACACACCCTAATTCCTGCGCTAACATTCGTGATGTGGCGGTGTGAGCCGCCAATGCCCGCCGCACAACATGCTGGTCCTTTCATTTGGTGGTGTGCCACAGCTGTGGCAATCGCTCGCATCGGTGGGTCGGTCGGTCCGTCCGTCCCTCCTGCACCCACTGAATCCATATTCGCCTCACTGTGGATGGATGTCGTCCCACACGGGCGCCGATGTCTCGGTACGAAAAACCGCTATTGCGATAAGCCACTATTCATCCTCTGTCGAACTCCGAAACGTGCTGGAATGACTACCGTATTCTGCGACGAGGCATCAGAAAGCTTCTCACGCACAGGTCCGGCAGCACAACACACTCCCACTACTTACACCCCGCCTTCTGTGCACCCTTCTTATAGTGCTTCTCGGTGGCATGCCGGTCGCACATGATTTGCATATGCTCTGCAATACTAATCGTTTGCATGTCCTCTTGCGGGCGACGCATGCTGCGAATTTCAGGCCAATCGGATGCTATCTTCTTGGTGTTGCATTTTGGGTGGCCAGCAGCGTATATATATAATATAGATAAAAAAATCGGCCACCCCCAATATGAAATCGCTCTGCTCCCTCCGATATAAAATTGCCCCCCCCCCCACCTTTATGTTATTCTGGATCTGCCTTTGACATATCCCTGGCTTTTGGACATAAAACATTAAATACAAAATACAACATAAAAATGTTACTTTAATGAGGAAGTACTTATAAAATATTTGCCACAAGTAGCAGATTTATGAAAAAATATATGTGGTTGAAAATCAATACATCTGAAGTTTATGAAGAACATAAAATGATTAAAAACATAATTGTTCCATTTCATTTTTCTTACTTGCAAATGAGTGACTGCACAACAAACTCATATGAACAAAATGCTGAGCAAATTGTACTCATAAACAATAACTGAACCAACAATAATGGGATGAAATAAATAATAAGATGAATACAAGCCAGCTCTGAATATGAGGTATCACTTTTCCTTATGAGTACCAATATATAACTTTTGTATACATATCATGAAACTTATCCCAAAGGATAGTTCATGGTTAAAACGTGCTTCTAAGTAAACTAAGGAGTAATAGAGGTATCGCATACCTATTATTGGAACATATGCAGCACGTTACAAACTCGGTGAAATACATGCTCCTGCACCAAGAGAAGCCTAACATACGTAACTATTCTTTGTTAGTTAAAATTTTTACAAAATAAAAGTTTTGGTTAAAATTAATTTATAACTCTCAATTAAATACATAAATTAAAATATGAGTTCATATTTATGACAGTTATAATTACCAACTTTTCCAATAGATAGCGACCTTGATACGTAGCAAACGTGCCACACCCCTTCTTTTGATCCCGGCATGCAACTTCAAATGCTAGAAAACATGCGAGGGACTCCTTGTGCAGTTTTGATGGCCTGATGATATGAACAGCGTGTTCAAGAAAGCGCACGCCGGTACAACATTGACGGAGTGTTTCTTTGTGAACGGTGTCTCCCAACCCGATGAGTTTGTTTTTTCTAAAATGTTATAAATTTTTAATCATTGGATAATTTTATACATATGAATGTTTTGAGGGTATGTATTTAATTGAGAGTTATAAATTAATTTTAATCAAAAGTTTTAGTTTGTAAATATTTTATCTAACAAAGAATAGTTATGTATGTTAGGCTCCTCTCGGGGCGGGAGCATGTGTTTCACCAAGTTTGTAACGTGCTACATACGTTCCAATAATAGGTATGTGATATCTTTATTACTTGTTAGTATAAAACTTTTGTCTTCAAAGCTGTAATATTTACCAAGAAATTGTCTGTCTTTTCATTTGGACAAATGATCCAAATCATTACAAAAACACATTTAGAACAGGGCTGAACACAGTTAATCCTATAATGAAATCACAGTGGTGCATAATTTAACCAGTCTGCAATGCATTTTGCTGACCTGGTCAAGTATAGAGGTTCCGGCACTGATTTCTTGCCAACTGCTTGTGCTAGGCCTGGGTTCAAGTCCTGGATGAGGCATGGGTGGTGTGCCAATTGCATTGTGCTGGTTTTCACAGTTCTCTAGAACCAGTGGCTCCAAATTAGGGACAGGTGACTGCTTATAGTGCCAGCAACTGTTTGTGGTGGCAGCTAAACTTTCAAACAAACAAAAGCATTTTAAAGTACCAAGTTGAAATGGATTTCAAGTGGTATTTAGATAATTAAAAATTCTTGATTCTGATGTCACATAAAAAATAAAACTTACTGTAACTTTTGGAATATAAGATTCACCTTTTTTTACAAAAGATTTGGTGTCAAATCTCCTGAAGTCTTATATGTCGAAGGTCAATATTATCGCCATGAATATATATATATATACATGTATGCTGCTGTAAAGACTGCTAAATGGATTTAAAATGTTACTGCTTTACCTTAGGTACAGTAATTGATATTCTTCTGCACTTTTATTGTATATACTATACTTTCATGCTTATCACTATACTTTTTTTTTTTTTTTTTTTGATTGGAGGTTTAACGACCACCGTGAGCAACTCAATGGGCTATAAGCAGTCGCCCGTCCCTAATTTAGGGTCACTGGTTCCAGGAAAGGGAGAGAGCCAGTGCCGTAAGACAAACACAACATCCATGCCCCACCGGGATTCGAACCCGGACCCCTTCGGACGAATGATCAGAAGCCAACGCCTTAGACCACTGCGCCACCGGATCGGCCACTATACTTTCATGCTTATCCATTGTTAACTATGCATGGGCTTTTATGAGTGGGTCTGCTATCATTCTAGATGCGTATTTGTGTCTGTGTGCATACTTGTGTGTTCACGAGTTAATGATGCAAAATATAGTTTAAACACATACCTCATATGTTGTATATAGTGACCTGAAATGTAATAGAAGGACTATAATAATGCCATTAAAAAGTAAAATGATAAAAGAAGTAGGGAAAGAACAGCATTTCAGGACAAAACATCACAACAGATCCTTAAGACATCTACCAGCAAATTGGGGGTGCAAATGCATTAGTGCTGTTTGCATTATTTCTGCTACAAATTCTTCAGTTTATGCAGAACTTTCGTATACAAACGCAAAAATCTTATTCATTCACAGTAACATAAACACTATGGAGACCTAATTTTTAGAAAAATCCATTTTTGAAGTGCACAGTTTGGTTGAACTTGAACTGGCGGGAACATGGTCTTAATTGCAAGTTTACGATGGAAGATGCTGCCACATCTGAGAGAATGAGTTGCAGCACTTGACGATTGCTCACTAGGGTTCTCTCTCTTGTTTCCTTGCTGTTTGCCAACAACATGCAGCAGAAGTTAGCCCATTTACTTCCTGATGACATTTTTTATTTTGAACGGTTCTTGGCAAAGCTTTAGGTAAAAAAAAAAAAAAAGAGCAATTCTTGTTTCCTTGAACTGATTTTAAGCCACAGAATGCTGACAGACTTCAACCAAGGTTGTCTTGTTTTGACACATCAGCTATGCAGCAAAGATGATCATTCGAACCAATAAGAAAGGACATTAGCTGTACAAAGATGTAACATTGCAGGAAATCCTGCAGCACATGTTCACCACTGGCCAATGGATTGAACGTCATTTCTCTGTTACTTTCATCACAGATATACAGTGGCGTGCCATGAATGTTATGTGTAGGCATGCAAAAATAAAACATAAAATAGAAAACATATGTCATTTATAGCAGAATTCCATCGTGTGACTTTTTTTATTCTTTTGTTACTTTGGCTTCAACATCAAAATCATCAGTAGAACTTTTTCAATTGCTATTAAACATTTTTTAGATAACGTCTTGCCTTTGCATATATTGCATGAATAGGTTTTTATTCGCACAATTTATTGACGCAAGGTATTAGTTCTCTCAAACATTTATCCAAACTAAGTTCGTGCGAAGCTTTGGACAATTTGTAGATTGTTTTAGCGCTTAATTCAGGGGGAAGAGTAAAACACACTTAATTTTTTAACCTAACCAAATCAAAACAAGTGTATAATAAACATTTAATTGTGAGAAACATTACTATTTTTATTGCATCTATCTCAACACTACAAGTTTTGTAGTCATGATTTATATACCAGCTTTCTATTGGTTGATGCAACTCTCTGTTTTGCATTCCGACCAGGCATATAACGAAGGCCCCAGCCCAAGTAGGAATAAACAGCGGGCACAAAGGGAACAAACTCCGGTTCTCTGATTGGTTGACTGCCCAAGCCCTGAAAGCAACAGAAATTTCGCATGCAGTGGATTTCTTCGTTGCTGTTCGTACTTTACCTGGCAAAGGTCACGCTCACTAAAACGGAACAATCTCCTGCAGCACAAAGCTTTTCTCCGCATAATTTTTTTTTTCAGAGAGTAAATTTGTTTACATAATTAGGGCATGCAATGCATGCGTTGCATACAACGACCGCACGCCACTGGAGATATAGATATTGCAAATTGCAAGGATTTGATAATTCATGAGCTGCTGTTTTTACGCATAAACTTTAATATTTTTCTTAATAAAAATCTTCAAAATGACATTAATACTTTTCTTAAAATTTTCACAAAAAATTGAAAAACAACAGTGTGTTACATTCTGAAAAATATGGTAATTTCTGCAGAACACTTGTAGCATGTTGCATACTGTTAAAGTATGGAAAAGTATGGGATCTGTGCTTATCAATCCAGTGTAGTGCAACTTATCTGCTACATTGGATGCTATTAAAATGTAGCATCCAACATGGTAAAATATTGTACAGAAATTTATTAACTGTTTAATAATTTAGTGCTTATCTTATTTTGATATCATATCAAAAATCACATTTTAATAGCATATCCAATACAATAAAATATTCTCCAAAAATTAACCAATTATGTACTTCAGTTTTAAGAAGAAAAATGACAACACTGTACACAACACTACATAACACCATATATAATACTTACTGCACCCAGTGAAGTAGCAAATCTACCAGAGGTAATTTTATACAAATGGCTGAAAAAAGAGGATATAACACCTGCAAAACAAAAGAACAATGTATTATATTTTTTTAGAGAAAATTATTCTCTCTCTCTCTCTCTCTCTCTCTCTCTCTCTCTCTCTCTCTCATACATAAACAAATAAATGGCATATTTTTTTTAACATTACAAATATATTGTTCAGGTAAGGCAGATAATAACCCTGAAAATTTGAAGAGTAGGACACAATATAACTTACACTAAAACTTTTTTCAGATGATGAAATTGTAATTTTTGGCAAAGTGAGTTTAACTTATGATATCTCCTTCACAACTCTTAGTTAGAAAGCTCAATTTCAATTGCCCTTTATCCACTTATTAGCTCACTTGATTTGCTACAAATACTATCTTGAATATGTGGTTAGTTTCTACATAAAAATGACATAGATGCATTCCTTTACATAACACCTTTCCTGATTTTACAGATTCTTGCTCTAGTGTAACTGTCAGAAAATGAAATGTGTCTAGGCAGAAAAAGAGTTGGGCACACAAATAAAAACATACTGTACATGCACTGACTTCAATACCAAGACAATATTTTCTGGTGTAGAGGGAAAAACCCCAACAGTGTTTTGGCACAAGGACACACCTATTTGTAGGTACAGTGCTGAGCACTGATTGGTTATCATCAGCATTCAGTAACTTATGTCTCAGCATAAAATTGTACTACAGGTTAAAATGGTAGCACAATTCTGCTGGGAGATGAAAATATTCTGCATCCACAAGCTGATGTTCCTTACGAACTTCATGAAACTGCAAGTGGTTCCAAAAGGTTGTGTTGTATATTTAAAAAAAACCCTGTAAAACTAGAAGGTCATACATCAGTCATCTTATATTGAAATATATAGGTTGCTTCTGGCAACAACAACAATACTGGTTTCTTTTCTAAATAAGGGCTGCTGTCATCACTGACAATTCAGTTTCTTTCAAAATCAACTGTCATCACTATCAACAGAATATCAGCAAGAAGATAGCATCTTCACTACTTCTTCCCAAATGATGATCAATGACCTCTACACTATCAGTTATTTCTCTTTTCATAATTCCAAAATCACCACCATCATTAATACACCTAAAGCCACAAATCCAAGAAAGGCAACCAACATTCATTTCCAAAAGTAGCATGCTTTTACTCTGTTTTACTAAAACAAAGAGTTCTGTTGTAAAATAAAATATAATTCTGTGAACCTGTACTGTTTTCATCTGGAGTTGCATTCTCAAAGGTGCATTCTTCATATGACAGTTTTCATTTTTTCGTCATATATTCTTTGAATGGTAGAAGTAAATTTAACCTTTTTTTCTCATTAAGTTAAAATAAGTTACAAATCATCTCATTATTTAATATGAGATTTCATAGAAGTGATTTTTTTTTTATACTTACAACTAGGACTTACACCAACAGTACTTTTCTTTCAAGCAAAAATGGAAGAACTGGAAATAGAAAAGAGGGGGTGGGGGTGGGGGGCATGGACATAATAAATGAGCAGAAAGGGTAGTTATTACACTGTGATTAGTTTAAGTTTTAGCCCAAAAACAGTCTTAAGTAATAAAAAAAAATCACCTCTATGAAATTTCATCTCAAATAATTAATTAACAGAAGTTTCTTAGATTTAAAATCTAAATGTAGCCATGCATTCTATTATCATTAAACAATTGTTGTACCAAAGTGCAGAATCACAAAACGTACTTCACACAAGTACAGCCATGCACATGGCATTCCTTTTTTAAAATGTACTATTTTTTCTCAGAGAAAGTCAACACAATATACACAAATGACAGTACTATGCTATGCATGCCATCTTCTTCTAATACATAAGCTGATGTACAACACTATACAATGTGTAATGAACAATTGCAGTTAAATGCATCCAAATGCATCAAATTTGTAAATGCATCCAAATGCATCAAATTTGTAAATGCATCCATAACATTCCATTGAATTCCTACTGTAATGACAGAAGTGTCATATATCCTTAATAGTAAAAAATTTCATTTCAAACCCAAATTACAGCTGCCTTGATCCATTTTAATCATACAAAGACAAAACAATATTTTTTATTTCACACTGAACATGATCTTGTTTTTCAGACTTCCAAAATTTTTTCATCTTTCTATCTTGAACAATCTTAACAAATATAAAATACCTTCTAATCAAAATCCTATAAACAGTATAAGCAGTTATTTATGATTAATGCAAATGTCTGAAACATTACAGCAAACTTATCTAAACTATTTGAGAACATTTTCTCAATTTCTTCTTTCATGCTTATAGTATAGGAGTATTTCGAAATAATTTCACCACAGTATATAATCTTATATCTACTTGGAGATAATCCAGTCTGCTTATTTATCTCTTTATTGTGAATTACAGTCATCAGAGCTTATGGCCACTTAGCTGTATTAATAAAGCATCAAAATCAATCACATTCTTCCATTTACATATTAGTAGTCATTCCCATAATAATTAATCAAATCAAATTCTGTCAATGCTATATCATATATAATAAAGACAATCAGCATTTGTTTTCTACAATAATACATAATAATTCACAAGTGTACTTTAAAACAAATTCACAAGAATTGAAATTAATTAAAAATTCTATGAAATTTCTTTTACATTAAATCAGTCTATTTTTAGAAATAAGGTACAACATGGCATGTGGGTAGACTACCAGTATTTTCAGTCAAGAAATCGAAATAAATAAACATAAAAAATCAGATTGACAAAATGTTTTGTTACATTAAAGAGCAATGCAAAGAAAATTTTAATTAAATAACTGACTACAATGCTGGGAGAAGCTCAATAAAACTTTAACTGAATGCTGAATAAAACAGCATGAATGTACAAAATTTACATAATCTTATGAACACCCTCAAAATTCATATGCGATATTATACAAGATATGACACTGCAAGTATAGTTCCACAATCAGTGCTCACAAGAATACAATATTCTTAGTGATATACCTACAACCACATGATTAAACTTTGATTAAACATGATAACCACATGATTAAATTAATGAACTTTGTATTGGCCTCAAAAGGCTATTAGACTTTAGCTGGCTTGATTGAAAATACTGCTTTTGACCTCATACTGATCTGATGAAAGATATTCACTTATTATTGGCAAAAATAATAGGAATTCATATATACTAACCAGCACTGCAATACACAGCAAGAAATTGCTCCTTTCCGAAAAATGAAACAGATGTGGTAGAAAAGCTGTACAGAACAAACATGTTAGCAGCCAGATGCAGAAATGAAAAATGACTGAATGTGGACAGAAACATGGGTACACAAGTTGCTTCTAGGGGAGAAAAAGTAATTAGAAAGTGATCACAGACTTAGTTAAAAAACAAAATAACATGAATGAATGAATATACAAATCCGTTTTAAATTACTTGAGCATATTAAAAGAATTTCATTACAACAACAACTAAAGTGCCTGAATTTCAAGTGATTTTCTACCCTAAAACTGTATTTAACTAATAAAATTCTAGGTTCTCATTATTTTCTTTTATTGGGTAGTTCTCCAGTAAAAGAAACAGTTAATGAGAAGAAAAACATATATAGAGGTTGATTCATGTTTATAGTAACAAAGTAAAATTCACGTCATATGCAAATTGTGTGTGTCATGATTACATAACCATATTTATTATGCAGTAGCAGCCTTCCGCTTTAAGAACATTTGTAATTTTGCTTTCATAGTGTTAAGATGCCTCCACAAGTGATTCTGTTTTGGGAGGGCAAGGTTCATACTCTTTTTCTCCTACAAAAAGTAAGGGCTTTTTAAACATCTCTCGCCTAATTTTTTAAAGACTTTACCAATTGCATACACAACAAAGACGTGTGCCCAAATACTTTTACACATGACTTAACTATGCAAATTGAAGTATGACGATTGGGTTTGCAATAATTTTCTATACGATTTAAGTTAAAGGATGCAATAAAGTTTAACTTATGCAGTTTAAAAGGGTTCTTCTGGTCAAATCCATTTTCCTATGTGAGAGAATAATCACACACATAATAAGGATGTGGAAATTATAAAACTTTGGTTAAAGTTATGAGTTCAAGATTTGAATTTTGCCCTTAATCATCTTCCAGTTTAAATTGCAAAATCACAGTCAAATTAATAAGTTGAAGATTTTAATTTTGCACTTAATTTTCTCTTGGTATAATGGAATAATTGTTACTTGCATAAACAAAAAGGCAAAATACAAAAGTGAGTTGTCAGTTCCAAGAGATGGTGATGGGACTTGAACTAACAACAACATCCAGAACTTGCTGGATATGTGTTATTTACGGAGCCCATAGTCCTTCAGTTTTTTTTAATGAATTGCTTATCTCATACTGTCCTGTGCTTTTCCATGGACTTTCAGTTGACATCATGTGACATCAACATAGCTAATCGGAAGGAAAAGTTCGAGACACTACATCATAATTTCTGAATTTCATGCAGCCAGTTATGAAAAATAGGTACTTTAAAGGATTTATAAGGACCGTGGGAGCCCTGGAGGGGTATATAGTTGCCCTTTCCAAAGAAGATTTCTCATATACAGCAATCCAAAAAAAAAGTGCAAGAAAATGGTTGTGTGATTTCTAAAATGGGCATATGTTAAATAAATAAGCCTGCAAAAGAGAACTTTGCAGCGTGCTTAAGTGGCGCACAAACACCATGAAGAAAACACCCCAAACCAAAGAGGACCGTTGAGGTGGTGCGAAAAGTCAGGTCTCGTGTAAAGAAAGAGAATCCAGCAATGCAAAGAAGCATTGCAGAACATGTAGGTGTCTCACAGGTAGCTGTATACCGCATTATCAAATCTGAGCTACACTTAGAAAAATGGTTTAAGCCTAACATCCACAAGCTCCTTCTGCACCACATTTCGGAGTGGATGACGAATTGCAGGAAACTGTATGAGAGACACCTAGCAAGAGACAGGCGGAAGTTTGTGGTCACTTTGGATGAAGCATGGATATACCTTAGTGACAAACAAAATCCAGGCAATATACTATCAAGAAAAAGGTGCCAAGGCATACCTGGAATGGGTACATGAATGCAAATGAAGTTTTTCACGTAGATTCATGGTTGTGGCAGGTTACTGCTATAATGGCAAGTTAAAGCTGCAATAAGTTGTAAATAATGCAAAAATTAATGCAGCTTATTATCAGACAAACATTTTTGACCCAATTTACCACGAAGAAATTCCATCCTTATATGGCTTCAAATATAAGGATTCACCAAGATAAGGCTTCCAAGCCATACGACTAAGTCCACAGTGGCATACGTGCGGAAGACGGATGCTGAGACTGGGATTCACGCTATACCATTCTCCTCAATTTCTGTCAAATCCCCAGATGACTCTCCTATGGATTCCTGCAGCTTCAGGTTACTTAAACAAGCCCTCAAAAGTAGACGATCCAAAACAATTGACGGATTTTAGAAAACTTGTGAAGAGGAGTGGGGGAGAATTGATCTTGCCTACCTGCAAAGGAGCCTGCTACAGTGGAAGTAGCACTGTAGAAGGATAGTATAGGAACATGGTAAGCACACAGAACACAATGGAAGTTGGTGTTATAGTATTTCATAACTGCATGATCCTGCAAACTTTGTCACAATAAACATGAATTAATCTCTGTAAGACATGTGTGCCAAATGGGAAATGACAGAAATCTTAAGGAGTTGTAAAATTCTGTGGCACCATGTTACAGACCAAGAGCCAAACTTAAAACAGAGAGTGTTGAATGCACAATACCATTAATTAGAGGTCAAAGAAACAGTGGCAGTGGAGAAAATCTTGCAGTGGGCTGAAAGTGAAGATAGTTTAATGCATATTAAAAACTAATTAATAAAAAGAAAACAAAAAAAATTAATAGTGATTTGTGCTAAATACAGGCCACCCTATAATAGTAGGGAGGTGTGAAATGATAATAAATAATCTTGTTACAAAAGTTACAATTAACATATCAGAATAAAGGCCCAAATACCATAACTTTATTACTTCATATTACAAAGTAAAGTTTTACAAAAAAAAAAAAAAAAAACATACCATATTTCATTCATAATAAAAATTTTGGAAGAAATGTTTCATTCTCTTCAAGTCATTTAGTTTGTTTACAAACACAATCTGCTTTGTAGAAGTTCCATTTTAATGAAAATCTTACATTGTAAAACACAACCTAGATGGTACACCATCATGCTCATCTTTATGCTATTAAAAAAGCAGTCTATCCTGATACTAGAAGATGCAGTCTGCATGTTTCATGAAATGCTTTACTTGGAAGGGAGTGTCAAAGCTTTGATGGCAAAGCAATAAAACTGGAAAAGCAAGTGCCTATTTTTTAATGTAAAAGTTGAGGTGCAGTGTTCATGCATATCTTAATAAATTTATTTCCTGTGAAACTACTACAAATATGGAATATATGAAAACTGATGGCAAAAATGTATGGAAAAGGGAAAGCATTTAATATGATTATTAAGATCATAAAAAAGTATTTTTAATCATGCATTTTCATTTACAGGTTTTTATGAAAACATGACACATGAATTACGAAAATTTGATATCACAAATTCAAATTGGGATGGGGATAGGATAATAGACCACGATTACTTTACATACAACATTGGCCAATACTTTTGCCAAAAAAAAAAAAAAAAAAAAGGAAGAAGCATCCTATCAGTTAATAGAAGGATGGTAGGGCAGCATAGATAGATTATGTACTATACAGGAGATCCCATTGGAAGGGGAAGAAATTAAATACCATAAAAATAATTCCTGGAGAACAGGTTATACCATATCATCAAGTACTTATTTTGGATTAGGAAATCTACAAAACAACAAGTGGTAAAAGAAAACAGAGCACTGGATTAGGGGAGGGAGGGGGGGGATAAAATACAAAAGTGAAGGCATAAGAAGAACAAAGATGAGCCTTTAAGGATGAGGTACCCTCAGCAATAAGAAAAAAATAAGTTTGACGATGTTTAAGAATAGAGGGAGCAGACCTACAATTAATAACAGAGGCTGGATAAGCAAATGAAACAAAGTCTAGCTATGGGAGAAATGATGGAAGAAGTATAAGATTAAAAAAAAAAAAAAAAGAGAACAGGGGGAATCTACTGTACTCCTCTGTAAATGTAAGGGTCAGAAGTTTTAGATACTCAAAATATTGGCACCTTGTGAGAACTCATGAAGATATTCAAGTAGGAAGTTATTCTGTATTAACAGATGAGCAGTGTGCTGATACCCATTCATGAGGAGAATCAGACATGTGCATAACTACTACAATTATCATGGCATAAAGTTAGCAATTAATTTCTTACACAATGAAGGCAATGGGTAAAATAATTTTCTAAAAAGGTAGAGATAGCTTAAGAATGGCTGGATTTATGCCAAAAATAAATGTATAACAAATGCCACAGTTGTCTTAAAACAATTCATTGGAAACTAGAGTGAAGTGTAGGGAAAAGTTCAATTTTAGATCATGTTTAGGGATCTCGAATCTGATAAAATGCTTATGGGTGGTGGTAAAACTAGAATTGTCTAAGAACGAGAAAATGGAGTAAAAGACATATGTGTAATTGCTAAAGGAAATATAAAAAGATCTCCATACATATGCCAAGAGTAATGTAAGACAGACAAAACATTTGGCAAGAAAGTCACAGTGCATCGAATATTACCATTACACCCATTATTACTTGATTATGTTTTGGATGCACAAAGGAAGAATGAGTAACATGGATTAAGCTGTTTGCAGATGATGCAGCACTCTGTGCTATGAGTAAATGAGAAGGGCTGATGAGATTAGGATTAAAATGTGCCGACAGTTAGAAGTCAAACACTGTACATGTATTACAATAACAAAACACACCAGATTGATGATATCAATACAGATGAAGACTGAAGAAGTGAAGATGTGGGGGTAGATGGGAGATGTTACCACAAAGCACATAATTAACAATTAGAGGATGAAAGCAACAGCTTAAGCAGTGAAGGTGGCAGTGAGCATGGGGCTGAGATAAATCACAACAGAAATGACTGAAAAAAAAATGGATCTATAACAGCAACCTTACCTAGCTGTTAGACTAACCATACAGCAAAAGAAGAAAAGTGTTGGCTAATAGTAACAAGAAATATGTAATTACTTGCAAAAACATGACTCAAATAATAAGTAAAGATCAAATTATAAAAATAAACTTGGAGAAAAGCTGGAAATTTTTGTAAATTTCAACTTTTTTTCTTTCAGCAGAAAGTATGACTTTACATTATAGTTGGATTTATATATAATGAAGTTGAAGGGGGAGTCAAAAACATTCAATATGTGAAGGTTGTTATAGCTGGACGCATGAAAAAGGGAACTAACTACTTTTAGCATATTACATTACGTCAGGTTAAAACTAGTCAATCATAAACTGTTTGTCAATTAATATTGAAAGTAAATAATACTTATTAAACAAAAACTATTAGCTAGAAAAATAATACAAGTGAGACCTGCAATAAACAAAACATTTAATGAATGCAAAAATTAAAGAAACTGCCAAAATTTTTAAATTTCACGTGTTACATGCTATGTTGGATATATGAGCCAATCCTTGCTTATTTTGTGCTTACCGTAATAGCTGTTTTAAATGTTTTTCAACTTCCTCTGATGCTGTGTTTAAGATGTTTCTAAATGCAAAAGAAGGGAGGGGATAAAATTTCCTTCACTACCATTTATTTGCACTGGAGATGAATGTATGAAACATTCTTGTCTTCATGTTAACTGACCTATCTTTAATGGAGAACACCACAAGGTGTTGTCAACAGCTGGTAATTCCTTGTTTTTCAGTGAGAGAGGAAAGTTTAAAAACTGGATGGAAATGCCACTTTTGCTGCTGATAACCATACTGAACTATGATAGATGCGATTTCTTCAAAAATTATTGTTTGTAGTATGCAGTTCAGATAACAAGGGAGGATACTTCAAAGTTCAAGGGTTATATAAAAACTTCAGTTTATGTGGAAATTTGCATTAGATCAGTTCATTATATGGAGTTTGATTGTACTTCCTAAAATTTGAGGCACCTTCTCATGAAGGATTTGTGTCCATGAACAACTTGCTGCCTTGAAAAGGACTGGAATACTCAATTTAGGTGCAAGTGCAGATCAGCTGGCTTCATTTTGAACATTAAGATGCATTCTGAGGAATTCAGCATAGTTCGTGATAATCTCTACTAAATGTATTCATGATAAACCATAATTCTGCAAGCCAGTCTTGTTCTTGTGAGTGAGTGAGAGAGAGAGAGAGAGAGAGAGATAGCATGACTCAAAAAATCTCCTCAATGGAACAACCTCAAAAATCTTTATGCAACTATTTCAGGGGGTTTAATGTTTGCTTATCTCCCTCCCACTGATCCACCTACCTGTACTCATAAAGCTGTTGATTTATTATTTACTAGAATGTGTGTTTTCATTTCTCACATGGCCAAGAAGATATTTTGGTTTAATAAAGCCTAATTCCAAGGCCATGGTTCAATGAAACCAAAATCATTTACCAAGGAAAATTACTTCATCTGAATTTATGGTTAGCTTTTGTAAAAGACCACAATAAATCAAGCAAATTAATGCCGACTCCACTACAAAACAAGAACGATGACATCAAACTTTTGGTGTAATAAGTATGTCTTTGAAATCCGTTCTGATGCGAATAAAATTTATCCAAGTTATTCAACGTGTAGTAGAAAAATAATGAAAAAGTTGAAAATAGGCAAAAAATATTTTTCACAGAAAATTCCTTGTTTACATCAGAGAAAACGTTAGTTACCTTTACGTCCCCTAGTGGAAGCCATGCTAAGGAAAAAGAACTTTTCAAATACCTCTCCCAGAAGCAGAGACAGAGAGAAAAAGGTTTTCCCCTTAACACTCTCTAGCCAGAAATCTGTGCATTATTTAAAGACAATAATGCTCCACATTTCTACTGTAGCAAATGGCACACAGAAAAGAGAAATTTCACAATAGTATTTTTAGAATTGGGGGTACAGCTGCAAACTGAAGTACACGAACACCACCTAGTGACAGAACTATGAACTGTAAAACTCCTCAAATACAAACCTAAAGTATTCCACAAGATAAATGGCATCTGGTGTTGAAATAATTTTTTAAATCAGACATGTAGAAGCAGAGATATTGAGGAAAACAGATCAAATATTTGAGCCTCTTAATAGCAAGATTGTGAATTAATTTAGGTTGAAATTATATGAGAAACATTTCACATCACAAATACTCTCCAACAAAGAAATTTTTTTTCATATCTGACTCTTAGATGCAAAAATATTGACAAAAATATGATATATATCTATGCCCCTGGTGAAAAACTATGCATCATTTAAAGAAGAAATTATTCTGAAAAGGTTTTTCGAGGTGAGAGGTATGTGCCCACGAAAGAATTTTTCAATAGTGTTTTCAAAAGCTCAGATTTTGCTGCAAAAATATCAGGAACAGAACCACTTACATCCCCTTGTGGCCAAACCATTCTTTATGAAAAATTTAAAATTATATGCAAAACATTTCCATCAGGAGCTGTATACTATGCAGGAAGAATTTTTCAAATCAGAGTTTTAAAAGCAGAGACATCAGAGAAAACGTTAGTTACCTTTACGTCCCCTAGTGGAAGATCTATGCATTACTTGAAAATTTTGAAATTATATGAGAAACATTTTGCACTGGAAGCACTCTCCAACAGAAAAATATTTTTTTCCAATTGGACTCTTTGAAGCAGAGATACTGACAAAAATAAGATACACACCTACGCCCCGGTAAAAAAAATATCTATTATTTTATGAAGAAAGCATTCTGAAAAGGTTTCCCGATGTGAGCATATTGATCCACAAAAGTATTTTCAATCAAGTTTTTAGAAGCTCAGATTTTGCTGCAAATACATCAGAAGCAGAGAAAAACACTTATGTCCCTGGTGACCAAAGCATTTTTTACCAAAAATTAGAAATTATATGCAATATATTTCCTATCAGGAACTGTATTCTATGCAGGAAATATTTTTCAAATTGGAGTTTTAGAAGCAGAGATATACATATCGGGGAAAATGTAATTTACTATTACGCCCCTTAGTGGAAAATCTATGCATTACTTGAACAAGAGACAGTACCTAAAATAGTCTTTGATATAAATGACATCAATATGAAAGGAAGAAAGAATTTGATATAAATGGCATCAATATGAAAGGAAGAAAGAATTTTTTCAATCAGATATTTAGAAGCAAATATAAGGAATACGTATTTCGAATTCAATATCGCCCGCATTTACGCCTTCTAGCAGTGAAGTGCATCAGCAAAAAACCGGAATGCAAGGATCATCATTTTCACATTTCAAGCTTCCCAATGCAAAAAGAATTTTTCAAATTGGACATATAGTTGCAGAGATATGGTGTCCACAGACAGACAAACTGATAACATAAGCATGATCTTTTTTACAAAAGATATGCTAAAATATGGAAAGCAGTATCTTGCACAAATGGTGCTAATTCATTCTGGTCTTTTGCTAAAGCTGGTGGTGCTCTCCTTATTTTATCTTGTCATATGGCTCTGATATTGATTTTCCTAAGAACAATTTTGGCTGAGAACTCTTTCCTGAATGACATGGATAAACAGCTGTTCCCTTATACTTTCAAAAGTTTTTGTCACTCCAGTTCTGTTGTGTCATAAGATATGTAAAATACTTCAAACACTCAAAACTAATAAAACATCTAGTCCAAATGGACTAAATTTTGGAACCTATTGTTCTCAAATCATGTATAAAGGAACAAACATCTGCTTAATGTCACTCGTCCTGGATGTCACTTTCACTAGGAATCTTTCCATCAGGTTGGAAACTTGCTTGTGCCCAACATACTCTTGAAACAAAACATGGAAAAATGGGAGGGATGACTTATGTTCTTGCCACACATGTCAACATGTGCTTTACACAAAGTTACGGAAAACACAATTAGTAAGGAATTACAATGCCATCTGGAGTCTTCCAAGCTAATTTACAAATACAAACGTGGCTTTTAGGCAAACCCCCTATGAACAGGTGTCATTTCAATATATCTTATCCATGTTTAGAATTCAGCTACAGTAAAGTTTCACGGAATTCAAGTTATGGAACTTGATATTACAGACTTTGATAAAGTTTGGTATCAAGGCCTTTCAAATAAACCACCATCATGTGATCTTTATACACTCATCGTCCAAAAAGTAGTTGCACCCAGAAGGACATGTTGGATTGCAAGCTATTTAAGAGGAACGTAAAGGTTACCAGCAATAATAAATAATTAAACTTTAAGACTGATATGGGCAATATTTATTGAGTTACATGCCAATAAGTAATGCCTCTCAGTATGACGTCGGGCCGCCATGTTTGCTTACACAGCATGCCAGACGTCTCGGCATGGAGTTGTATAGGTTCCTAATGGTGTCGTGCGATAAGCGATCTCGTGCAGCTTGAATCTTGTCGTGCAGTTCCTGCAGATTGTGCGATAGGGATGGAGTGTGGATAGCGCGTCCAATAGCTTCCCACATATTTTCAATCAGCGATAGGTTGGGTGACGCGGCTGGCAAATGCAGGGTGTCAGTGCCTTGAAGGCAAGCTCTCGCGACAGCACCAGTATGCTGATAAGCGTTGTCCTGTTGGAAAATTGCACCAGAGTGAGCGTTCAGAAAAGGTAGGGCCACTGGTTGCAAGACCTAATTAACGTAACATTGGGCTGTCAAAGTGTCTGCAATGAACACCAAAGGTGATCTGGCATTGTAGGCAATTGCACCCCACACCATGACAGCAGGCCTTCTGGACGTGTGACACTCGATAACAAACTGTTCATCTTGGCGCTGACCACTGTGCCTCTATACACAGATTCTGAATTCATCTCCTCCAAGACAAAAGTGGAACTCGTCACTGATTTTAAGTGGCTCCATGACAGTCTGGCACGACCATTGCAGTTTTTGGTGATGATGCAATGGTGTTAAGGGCAGTCGTTGTAATGATCTGCATGTGTGTAGTCCTACATCGTGCAGCCATCTGCCAATGGTGCTGGCACTAATAGGACTATGCATGGAGGGCACCACGGCTCACTGGATATCCGCAATTGTGGATGTCGGGTTACTCTGCTCATGTTGCACAACCCGCCAGTTCTCTTCGTGGTTCGTCTAGGTCTCTTCGACCCTTCCTGTCACTGCTGCATGCCTTGTTCTATCCACTGCTGCCAACAGTGTGCTATGGTGATATCTGCACGACTGGTATGGCACACAATATGGCGATAAGATCATCCCGCTTCCCAGAGCCCGACGATGTGGCCCATTTCGAACTCCTCCGACTGCTCAAATTGCTTCCAAACTTTTTCCAAGGCATACATCACTTGCAAATGATGCAGCCAACACAACAGCACAAGTTAGAATGGCAAGCACGTGCAACGACACGACCTTATACAGCCAGTCAGGCACAGCACTACTACCCCCCTTGCTTGCGTCACATACGCAGCCGAGTGTGATACTTGAGTCATTTTCATGTCTCATGATTTCAAACATACCCACCAAGTTTCATCCCCATCGGTTGCTTCTTTCTGGGTGCAACTATTTTTTTGATGATGAGTGTACTTAATGAATTACTGACATTTTTACTTTCTTTCTGGTCATAGCAAAACATCAAGTGTTGAAGACATAAGTTCTGATGAATATTTCTTTAATGCAGGCATCCCTTGATTTTGCATATCTGTGACCTTCACAACTAATTCTATCCAGTCCACATTTAATATGAGAGCTATCTAAGCATCTCAACTATTCGTGAAGTATTTATTATACTAATGATGTTAGCAAATGTGCTGCAATATCGCTTCCATTTGGAATATTGTATCAAAGTTATTTAGCATTGGGGAGAGGATAATCACATGCAGTTTGATTAAGGAAAGATGCAGCTTTGAGAACAATCATCTTCTTTTTGAGGACAATCACGTAGATTCGTGTGAACAAGTGAATGCCACACTAACTGCTTTCCAAATTGATCACTACTACTACTATGTCAAAACTACAAAATTTCTTTTCTGTTTACAGCATCTCCCCCAAAACTTCAGTATTCAACTATCTAATTCAAGTACTACTAGGAAACTAAATCTGAACAGTTGTACTTTTTTTGCTATTCATAAGAGATTTTGTTTTTTTATGATCACTTCTTCAAAAACATTAAAAAAATGTGTAAATGAGGATTTATACATGTTGGACAGCAGTAGTGATTTCACTGGATGATGTATTTATAAACCATAGATGTCCTGATTTCTTGAACTTTCAATATGGCAAGTAATAAACAACAAATAAATTAAATATCTTAATTGCACAAACACAAAAAACTTAATATCTTTCCAATGCAACATATTATGAAGACATTAAACAATGTCTTATAATATTAACACATTTCTTTGTTAGTTTTATTTAAACGCACTTTTCTTTTTTGTTTTGATGAAAAATATCTTTAGAAACATGGTAACACATTAAATTTACAATTCATGATTTTTATTCTTTTGTTCAGAATGACAAAAAATATATATTTTTCTTCATGGCTAAACATTTCCAACTAAACCTCAGCACATGCATCCTTATCTACTGATTTCTGTGATACAGTGTACATAACTTTTACTCATTCTGATGCATCTTCCAGACCATTCTAAATTAATTCAAATGGATATGAATTCAACATGTGCAAAATTATCAGGGAACTTCAAACTTACTATGTAAAAAATTATAAGGCAATTCTTTTCAGTACTATATTACAACATATCTTCAGTGTTATGGTTTAAAAAGTGCTGAAGGTTTTACTTGCTGAGGAATTTGGTTAAAATGGAAAGCACAGGTAAAATATTATTCAGTATTCTACTATTTAACAAAACAATCTTAACTCTGTATGAAAATTCTAAAATCTATATCAACCTACTCATTGCAGGGCTGCATAAGAAGTATTTCACCATAAATGGCTGTAAGACAGGTACTCTCCACAACAAAAAAATGAAACAATTAATAGCAACAATCCCAGATGCTACTTTTTCTCCTTCAGTCTGTTTATTCCACCAATAGTGCAACTACAAGACGGGGAGAGAAGAAAGAGAGAAAAAAAAAAAAAAAAAGCTACAGCTATAACAAAGTCAGAGAGCTACAGATAATATTCTTAAAATACTGCACACACAGAACAAACCACAGAAACACAAAATGTTCTTCGCATGCTTAAGAAAAAGTTTAAACTCATGCCAGACTTAGATATAATATTGAATTTCAGAAATACATTTGTCAGTGCCTAATAAAATTAAACAGAATTTAGTTGATGATTACACTTCGTATTTGGCAACTTTTCATTTTACTTTTGTTTCTGACTGATCACTTGTCAAAGTTTTGTTGTTCAGATTTCACAATCCACATTCACTGCTTAACTCAGCTGTGGGGAATGATCAAGTCATCTATCTTAGGTCACTTTACTCCCTACTTAGTGTGCTTTCAGTGATGTGTCCGAGTCACCAGCAAAAGCTAATTTATTTAATCTTATGCCCATCATTGAACATATTTTATCTTCTCTTTCCTTTACTTTTCAATGTCATTTTATTTTATTACACATACATCTCAATGGCTTTGAAATCCTGCGGTATTGAAGATGCATACATTAATATTATTAATAACATCTATGAAAATGCAAGTGCAAAGATTTGGATATCTGAGAATACAGCACCCATAAAAATTGGAAAGGGAGTGAGACAAGGTGACACTATATCTCCCAAACTCTTTAATGCCACATTGGAAAATGTCTTTCAATCACTGAACTGGGAAAACAAAGGGATAAAGATTAAAGGAGATTATTCAACTCACCTTCGTTTTGCTGACGACATAGTCATTTTTGCAACTACCCCATCAGAGCTGCAGAGTATGATCCAGGAACTTGCTGATAATAGTAAAGAAGTCGGATTAAAAATGAACTTTCAGAAGACAAAAGTGATGTGCAATGCTTTTACAAGAAATGAAGATTTATCGATTGATGGGGAAAAGATGGAGATAACCAATACCTACATTTATCTTGGACAGCAGATATCAAGTGAGGGTCACATTGATGAAGAAATTAATCGGCGCATAAAACTTGCCTGGAGAGCTTTTGGAAGAAACAGTATAATTTTCAAGAGCAATATGCCATTATGTTTTAAAAGAAAAGTGCTTGATCAATGCATCCTTCCAGTGCTTACATATGGTGCAGAGACATAGACCTTAACTAAAAGAGACATACAAAGGCTGCAAACAACTCAAAGAATCATGGAGAGGTGCATGCTTGGTGTAACCAAGAGAGATAAGAAGAGGAACTTGTGGATCAGAAAAATGACAAGAGTGGAAGACATCATGATCACAGTAAAATCCCTGAAATGGCAATGGGCTGGACATTAATATTGCCAGAAGGACAGACCATCGATCGACCACTGAAATTTTAGACTGGATTCCGAGGGACAGGAAAAGACCCAGAAGAAGACCACATGGGAGATGGGTGGATGAAATTCGAAAGTATGTGGGAGTGACATGGAGGAGACTGGCACAAGACAGACCGCTGTGGAGGAAACTTGGAGAGACCTTCGTCCAGCAGTGGATTGATAATGGTTGACAATGATGATGATGATGACATCTCCCCTTAGGTATTAATATTACTTTCTTCTGGTGCTTTCCGAATGTCCTTTAAACTACATTTGTGTCCAAACATTTAGTCATAGTTGACAAAATGGACAAAACAAAAAAATACAAGACAATAGACTGGCATAGGCTGTTTAGTGCAAATAGAACACGCAATGGAAAAACAAATGAGCGATATAACTCACACAAAATACAGAATGAACTGAAGCAATGCACTGTCGTTTAGTATGGTTGCAGTTGGGGGCATCATCAGGAGATGCATCTGCTCATGCACAACAGTTCAGTAGGTATCTAATGACTCATAACAGCTATAAGTGGCATATCAGTACTGCATATTGCTGATGAGAGCAGTACATAGGTCCTGTGCAGGGGTGTAGCCATGGGTGTGTGTGTGTGGGGGTGTCACCCCCAAATTTGGTATTTTGATTTCTATTTGGTAAATCAGCTCTGATAAAAATTGCCGAACTTTGTAGACAAAAAATTCTTTATTAACATCTACGCAAAATATTTTAAATTCTGGTTTATGTAAAAAAAATGAACCATTATTTCTCTGCTGCTTCACCACAGACACAGCTGAGGACCATGAAAGTTGTTTCTGTGACCCAACCAACTCCACGCATTTTCCATTCGAGAATTTGTTACTAATGTTAGCATGGCCAGGGTTCTCAGAGAGGGACTGAGACAAAGTAAAACACATGATTTACTGGAGTAGCTGGTTGTCAACCTCTATATAAAAAGATAAGTCAGGCCTGGTGACTGCCCTAGGCAAGGCATTGAACTTCGAGGAAATAACTCAGATGAAAATGGAAATTTTCGTCAAATCGTATACTTAATTTCTCGTCATTGCTTGATAATGAAGAAATGGTTAGATGAAAAGAGATTAAGGCCGTATCATGTAATGTATCCAAGTGCTGACTCCCAAAATGAATTTATTAATTTGTTGGCCAGTGAAGTGAGACAAGTCATAGTTAATGACATCAATTCAACAAATTGTTTTACCGTAATGGCTGACAGTACGCCTGATGTAAGTCATCAAAGACCAAATGAGTGTCTGTGTTTGAATAGTTGATGAGCACGGAAACCCTAAAGAGCATTTGTTGGAGCTTGTGGAAGCTAAAGAAAAAACCGGAGAGAGATTAGCAAAGCAAATCGTAAATTCGTTAATTAGAAATGAATTAAATATTAAACTTTTAGCATTTCAATCATACGATTTTGCGGCATCCATGTCAGGCAAATTTAATGGGGCACAGCAAAAAGTGTCAGAAATAATTGGTTGTAAAAGTGTGTATATTCCATGCCAAGCTCATCGCATGAATATGTTCGTGGAACATAGCTGTAATGTCAGCACAGTCATTTCAGCTTTTTTGATATTTTGCAAGAATTGTTCGTTTTTTTTCACCAGAAGCACTAAACATTACTTGCCATTATGAGTTAAACTACAAGTGGTCAAAAACTCTTTGCATCTAAAAATTTTGTCGAAAACTGGATGGACCGCTAGAGCTGAGTCAGTTAATGCAGTAAACTCGACACTTGAACTGTTGAAAGCGATTTGATCTCCAGTAAATTTGGCACAAAAACTAAAGCTTTTGGTCTACTAAAACAAATTCTAACAATTTGATTTTGTATTTTCTTGAGGTTTATGAAAAATGTAGTGCACAAATCGAAACTTTTTAATCGCCTTGGTGGCGCAGTGGTTTAAGCACTGGCTTCTGATCATCCGTCTGAAAGGGGTCCGGGTTCAAATCCCGGGGAGGCATGGATGTTGTGTTTGTCTTATGGCTGGCTCTCACCCTTCCCTGGAAACCAGTGGCCCTAAATTATGGACGGGTGACTGCACATAGCTCATTGAGTTGCTCACAGTAGTCGTTAAACCTCCAATAAAAAAACAACAACAACAACAACTTCTTACTGAAGCATTGGAAAAAGAATCGTTAAATCTTCTGGATGCATTGCTGTTCACTGACAGCGTGATTAAAAGTTTTGAAGACATAAGAAATTATATTGAGGGCGTTCACGGCTTAATTGCAGCTTGTGTCAGTTTTTGCAAAGTAAAGTTTTCTCTTCTTTTCCTTGCAGCATTCATCATAGTGCTTGTATGCAGTGTGAGCAAGACCAAGAAGGTGTTTTGAAATAGGAACATTAGCTGGCTTGTTTTCAAAAGCTTTTAAACCATCTACAACATTTAGTCTGGCATTGAGCATTCTCTCACTCATGTTTGCCCTCTCTTCAGTTAAAATTCGAGAAGAAAGCGAAAACCCTCTTTCCACATCCACGAGACACACAGACACACATTTTAATGAAATGTTGCAATGTGGGATACTTGTCCGTACCACTTGAGTTTTTGAGCTGGAAGATAGTACGCCAGTAATGGTCTATTCGCAGATCAGGAGGGGAAGGTGGAAGAGATTCAATACGCAGTAGCTTCCACTCATCTGTCAAAATATCGACATTGATATTTCCAGGAAAATGATTTACAAGTTGAGTAATATCATCCAAACTTGTCCCCTGCTTTCTTTCCAAGGGCTGTAGAAATTTGAAGTGTTTCAGAATTCGATCTAATTTTTTTACAATATAGCTACCACATGCTACATAATGTTTCAAAACATTTAACTTAAATTCCATCTGATCCCTTGCACTTACTTTGTCAAGTTCGGTTTGAACAGAACTTCCACAATTAATGTCATTTGAAGGGAGCAGATTGCACTTATCCAAAGCATTTTCTACCAGAGTATGGCCCTCGACAACAGAATTGATGCTCTCCATCTTACATACACGTCCCATTACGGTAAAAAGTAAGGTGTCCATCTCACTGTACAAAATATATATCAATGGCTCTTGTCTTTCGAAAAGTGAAGTGAATTTCTGAAACAGCTGAGTATTTGAAACAATAAACAACATTTCTTTCATTGTACAGGTTTCTTTAGATAGGAAACTATCTTCTTGTAAGAGGCACTACATACCCCTGACTTTTGTCGTGGAATGTACTCCAAAAAATAGTTCACTACAGCAGGCCACTGTTCAAGGATTCTGTTCACAGCAGGTTCAAGTGTTAACCAACGTGACGGCACATGCATAACGAAGTTGTATTTCGGGACTGCTTTCAAATCTTGAACTTTGGAAAACTCTTCTCGACGAGAAAGCCAACCATAAAAGTAGTAATAGACAGCAATTACCAAATTAGAAACATCACACCCAAAGACCTCCAAAATCCTTAAAAAATGCATTGTTTATGTTATGTAAGTTGCACGTTCCCACTGATAGTAAACCTTTTCCTCTATCAGCAATCAGTTCTTCATTGATCACACGAAAAACCTTTTGGTTCACTACTGGTCCATCACTACCTATCATAACAAGTTATTTAGTACTGAGGGAACCCTGATCAAGAGCTTTACAAATAAAAGATTTCAAAACAGCAGCTTTTGCACTTCCTATAAAAAAGGTCTGAAGGTGTTGAGTAACGATTTCACCCTAGTAGCCGACCAATATTTTATGGTGATCTGTAGTTCTTTCTTGCCTTTACTGTTTGTTGTTTCATCAAACTGGACTGAATAAAATTGTTTTTGTGCTTCAGAGAGCATCAGATCTCTAAAGTATGATCCCAACGCATCACTAATTAAGTACGGCACCTTAGTTGGAGACAGGGAAAATCCTTCTGGTACATCCCCAGAAAACATGGCTTGAAAAGTAGAAACAATATTTTTGTTTGAAATGGCAGGGTAATTGTTTGCAACCACTGTCATGGTCCAGATGAGCTCTGCTTTAGAGGCTTCATCTGTGACACTGACAATTTAAGAACTGAAGAACGTGATTGTGTTAACTTTGATGAGCCTCCAGAAGTTGCTGATGACGTTGAGCTTGAAACTTCTGATGTTGATGGATCTGGATTTGATGGTCCAGAAGCTGGAAGGTTATTAATATTGCCTTGCTTAACACTTAACTTCAGATGTAAATGGTCAAGCTTAATTTTTACATTTTCACAATGTTTCTTCCCTTTATAATGTTGAACAACTGATTGAAATCCTTTTGTAACACTCACACAGTAACCTTGCACTAGGCACTGTAGTTGGGATTCACTTTCTTTCCTTGCTCATTTTGAAATCAAATGTCCATTTTCATCAGTTTTCTGCAACCACTCGCTCCTAAAATGACTCTTCCCCATAATGTCAGCTAAAAATGGGATGTACAATGCTCTACCTGAAAAAGAAAATTAATGTTAAAAAATATTTGATGACTATTATATTATTAATTATATAATATATAAAAAAATTTAGGAAAATGTGGAAAGGAAGCGAAAAATAGGAGCTAGAAAAGAGAGATCCTCAGATTATATAAAACACCATATAACGAATTTTAAACAGGTGACTTAAATGTTTCATCATTGGATCAGTTCATAGTAACATTAGGTAAGAGGACATTGATATAAAACAATTTGAATAATAAATTTACATTCATACCTAAGAGCTGAGCTGTTGTGTTCTTGCAATACTGTACATTCTGGGCTCGTCAGACTGAAGAATTGAGATGTAAGAGATTAAATGAGAGGAATTAATGGGTTCTTTGAGAGAAAACTGAAATTACAAATTAAAAGCCAGAAAAGTGACTTACTTACTATGAGGACTGCATACTGTAACTGATGATAACAAAAAGTAATTAAAAGTGACTTTTTCTTTAAAAAAGTAACTTTTAGTAACCATTAAAAAAAAATAACAAATAGTTGAATTAGGTACCTGTTGTGATCCCTAGCATCTGCATCATTTAAAATGTACTAATGCCCTATTTTACTTAAATAGTGGATTTTGGGTAAGTAAAACTTGACTTCAAACATGTCATGTGTCTTTTGGTGCACATAGACATTAATCTGTAACCATTCAGTAGGTTAACAGCAGTGCCAGTCGTTATATATTCCATGGTATATATAAAAGAGGATGTAAGGTCAGGTGATGCGTAACATCACAGCCTCTCCTTGACAAATGTCAACCCCGCCTTCTCGTGGTACATCCTGTTCCCACTAAATGGGCTCTGACGACCGCCAATAGCGGTATAACTATACCATCGGGATTAGAGGAAATGCTATCCCACACTCACCAACCCGCTTGGCCAGCGTGGTGAGTTATGGCCAAACCCCTCCAAAATGACTCCACAACTTAAATCTTGGCCCTCAGTCTCCGGCAGCTGGAATGTACCTGGCCAAGGCAGCGGCCAGTGCGACATGAAGGCAGAGGGTGCTAAGAATCCCCGGAGGACCGGACTAGGCTGCCATCTGATGCTGACCTTGGCTACTTATAACGGACGCTCCCTATCTTCTGATTCAAGGCTTCTTGAATTTGAAGAGGAACTACAAAGGATCAAGTGGGCCATCGTCGGGCTAAGTGAGGTAAGGAGAAAAGGAGAAGATCTCATTGAACTGAAAAGTGGACATCTCTTCTACTATCGTGGGACAGATACTGGCAGAACTAGTGGTGTTGGATTTATAATAAACAAGAAACTGAAGGATAAAGTTGTAGAAGTTGAAAGTTCCTCTCGCAGAGCTGCACGACTCGTTATCCAACTCTCGAGAAGATACCAGGCTCAGATTATTCAAACTTATGCACCCACCACAAGTCATGCTGAAGAAGAAATTGAAGAATTTTATGAAGAAATTCGTGATTTAAATAATAAAGGTAAGCAGCACTTGAAGATAATTATGGGAGATTTCAATGCAAAAATAGGGCAACGGCAACAGAATGAAACTTCAGTAGGTAAATTTGGTCACGGCAACAGAAACCAGCGTGGAAATACTCTCGTAGAGTTTGCAGAGGCAGAAGGGTTTCTCATCTTGAACTCCTTTTTCAAGAAAAAGCCACACAGGAAATGGACATGGAGATATCCAAATGGGACGACAAGTGAAATTGATTTTATTATGTGTAACAAAAAATTCGTCATAGAAGACTGCAGTGTGCTAAACAAGTTCAACACAGGCAGAGACCATAGATTGGTGAGATGTAAGATGCACCTCAACACTAAACTTGAACGTAGCAAGCTCATAAGACAAACAAAATGTATTGACATAACCAACCTTAAAAAACACCGTAATACCTTCAAATTGGAACTGAAGAACAGGTTCTCTGCTTTAGAAGGCCTAACATCGGAAAAAGTGGATATTTCTGAAGTTAACAGAAAAGTAACCAAAGCTCTTATGGAAACAGCAACAAAATTAGCTGGGTCTAAGAACAAATTGCATGTGAACAAATTATCAGGAAAAACCAAAATGTTGATGCAAAAAAGAAGAGAGATGAGGACAACTAAAGAAGATGTGACTTTCAAAGTGGAATATATAGAGCTATGCAAGACAGTACGAAAAAGTATCACTGAAGACGTAAGGAAATTCAACTGTGAACTAGTAAGGAAAGCAATTGAAAACAACCAAAGCCTAAAGATAGCAAAGGGACATCTCAGTAAGGGAAAAAAACAGATTATGGCACTGAGAAAAGAAGATGGTTCTGTAACAACAAATAGAGGCGAAATTTTGACAAGAGTGAAAGATTTCTACTCCAAATTATATGAAAGGGATGATACATGTACTCCAGACATCATGAAAGGTACCAGTACCAGAGTTCTTCCAGTCCTTCCAGCAGAAGTTGCACATGCAATCAAGAACATGAAGCGGGGAAAAGCTCCTGGAGAAGATGGAATTACTGTAGACATCATACAAGAAGCAAGTGAAGAAATCGAAACAGTACTCGCCCAAATTTTCACTCGATGCCTTAATGAAGGGAAAATTCCTGAGGATTAGAACAACGCTACAATGATCTTGCTACATAAAAAAGGTGACATTGAGGATCTCAGGAACTACAGACCTATCAGCCTCCTATCAGTGGTTTATAAAATCTTCACTAAAGTTCTTTCACACCGCTTGAAGGTGACACTGGACATGGCTCAACCGAGAGAACAAGCTGGATTCAGGAGTGGCTACAGCACAATAGATCATATCCACGTACTGAGAGAACTAATTGAAAGAGCGAGGGAATATGAACTTCCATTGTGCATGGCTTTTATCGATTATGAAAAAGCCTTTGATTCGGTGAAACCATCAGCAGTTGCAATGGCTCTGAAATCCTGCGGTATTGAAGATGCATACATTAATATTACTAATAACATCTATGAAAATGCAAGTGCAAAGATTCGGCTGTTTGAAAATACAACACACATAAAAATTGGAAAAGGAGTGAGACAAGGTGACACCATATCTCCGAAGCTCTTTAATGCCACATTGGAAAATGTCTTTCAATCACTGAACTGGGAAAAAAAGGGATAAAGATTAATGGATATTATCTAACCCACCTTCGTTTTGCTGATGACATAGTCATTTTTGCAACTACCCCATCAGAGCTACAGAGTATGATCCAGGAACTTGCTGACAAGAGTAAAGAAGTGGGATTAAAAATGAACTTTCAGAAGACAAAAGTGATGTTCAATGCTTTTACAAGAAATGAAGATTTATCGATTGATGGAGAAAAGCTGGAGATAACAGACACGTACGTTTATCTTGGACAGCAGATATCAAGTGAGGGTCACATTGATGAAGAAATTAATCGGCGTACAAAACTTGCCTGGAGAGCTTTTGGAAGAAACAGCATAATTTTCAAGAGCAATATGCCAATACTTGTTAAAAAATTCGTACGTATAGGAGATAATTAATTAGAGGTATGCTGTCTCCGTACGATATCATCAAACCAACATCTCTGACTGTACAATAAAAACTTTATTTACAATAAAAGATATGATTTTAAAAAATATTTAAAATGGCAAGATCTTCGGGGCTACAATAGCACCCGTCCTCAGGCCACCCAACAGTGCCACAGAGCACAGGGAAGCGCCGCAATATATAACCAGTCTCCCCGGGAGACCCACAATACATTTGTTCAAAACCGCAGGTGATGCTAATAGAGGAAAACAGCAGAACAAAGTAATATGTACAGATAATATAATAGATTAATTAAGGTCCTCTTCTTCAGTTTTTTGAATGGGAGAAGTAATTATTTTTCTCCATTGTCTAGGAACAAAAACAGGTAAGTCCAAGTTACAACAGGTAGTACCATAAGAAATTATATACAGACTCTCGGTAAAAAGACGGTTTGTTTGTTAACATTGGAGGAAAGTACTATTGTATTAGGCCAATCGGGAGAGTAACCTCCCTGGCGAACAGCTGTAGTAAATGAAGTAGAAATGCAGTCAGTTCGAAGTGCATATTTGTGTTCAGACAATCTAATGTTCAGACTTCTAAGGGTAGAACCTATGTAGTATTTTATATCTTCGTTAGGAGCCGAGGGAAGCAATGGGATACGATATATTCCTGCTTTATTCAAAGTGGCGACTTGATCTCTGTCGTTACGTATGGTAGAAAAAATGTTTTTGGTGCAAATTCCAAATTTAATATTGTATTTATTACATACCTTCCACAATATGGAAACTACGGGAGTCGACTTCATCCCTCCCGTAGTTTCCATATTGTGGAAGGTATGTAATAAATACAATATTAAATTTGGAATTTGCACCAAAAACATTTTTTTTACCATACGTAACGACAGAGATCAAGTCGCCACTTTGAATAAAGCAGGAATATATCGTATCCCATTGCTTCCCTCGGCTCCTAACGAAGATATCAAATACTACATAGGTTCTACCCTTAGAAGTCTGAACATTAGATTGTCTGAACACAAATATGCACTTCGAACTGACTGCATTTCTACTTCATTTACTACAGCTGTTCGCCAGGGAGGTTACTCTCCCGATTGGCCCAATACAATAGTACTTTCCTCCAATGTTAACAAACAAACCGTCTTTTTTACCGAGAGTCTGTATATAATTTCTTATGGTACTACCTGTTGTAACTTGGACTTACCTGTTTTTGTTCCTAGACAATGGAGAAAAATAATTACTTGTCCCATTCAAAAAACTGAAGAAGAGGACCTTAATTAATCTATTATATTATCTGTACATATTACTTTGTTCTGCTGTTTTCCTCTATTGGCATCACCTGCGGTTTTGAACAAATGTATTGTGGGTCTCCCGGGGAAGACTGGTTATATATTGCGGCGCTTCCCTGTGCTCTGTGGCACTGTTGGGTGGCCTGAGGACGGGTGCTATTGTAGCTCCGAAAGATCTTGCCATTTTAAATATTTTTTAAAATCATATCTTTTATTGTAAATAAAGTTTTTATTGTACAGTCAGAGATGTTGGTTTGATGATATCGTACGGAGACAGCACGCCTCTAATTAATTATAGCAATATGCCATTATGTCTTAAAAGAAAAGTGTTTGATCAATGCATCCTTCCAGTGCTTACGTATGGTGCAGAGACGTGGACCTTAGCTAAAAGAGACATACAAAGGCTGCAGACAACTCAAAGCAGCATGGAGAGGTGCATGCTTGGTGTAACCAGGAGAGATAAGAAGAGGAACACGTGGATCAGAAAAATGACAAGAGTGGAAGACATCATGATCAGAGTTAAATCCCTGAAATGGCAATGGGTTGGACATACTGCCAGAAGGACAGACCATCGATGGACAGCCGAAATTTTAGATTGGATTCCAAGGGACAGGAAAAGACCCAGAAGAAGACCACGTGGAAGATGGGTGGATGAAATTCGAAAGTATGCGGGAGTGACATGGAGGAGACTGGCACAAGACAGACCGTTGTGGAGGAAACTTGGGGAGACCTTTGTCCAGCAGTGGATTGATAATGGTTGACAATGATGATGATGATGATGATATATAAAAGAGTTGACGACTTTAATTATTGTGACAAAGAACCTTTTCATGGTTCGGTATATCAGAGTAGAGCATAAACTATATTTGAGGATTTATTTTATTAGGTCGAACCATCCCCTGCTCTAATTTGAACTATTTGAACTCTTGTGTTCATGTGTGGCTATGGCTATGCCCGGCTCGAATGTGGACTTTTTAGCTGGTTCTCATAATATGTGACCAATGACAAGCAGCACAGAGTTTTATACATATTTTCAGTTATATTTTATATTTGCATCCTCATTTTCTATATTTGTGCCTTCCAAATATTTGAAATAAAAAGAACGATGACACCGAATTTTCTGTTCTAATGAGCACATCTTTTGAACCGTTTCTGACACAAATTAAATTTTTCAAAGTTATTCAAAGTCAATGCAACCAGTTAGAAAATATCATCTGGATTTTTACAATTAATAAAACATCCAGGAATAGAAACAGCTAAACTTTCTCATAACAGAAGGGTATCTGAGAGAAACAGATTTTTAAATAAAACAGTTAAAAGAACAAATATAGAAAGAAACATGATATAACTCAACGCCTTCTAGCTCAAGAATTTTGCGTAGTAGGAAAGTTGAAAGTAGGCTTAAAATATTCATGGAATAAAATATGCTAAGGAAAAATAACTTTTCAAATTTTCAAATATGTCTCCCGCAAGCAGAAGTAGCGAAAAAAAAAAAAAAAAGTATTGACCCTTACTCCACCTAGCGGGAAATATGTGCATTATTTAAAGAGGATACGCTTCCATATCTCTATTGTCGTGAATGGCATACAGTAAGAAAAGTAATTTCTCAATAGGGTTTTCAGAAGCGAAGATACAGCTGCAAACAGAAGTACACAAGCACCAACTAGCAACAAAACTGTAAACTATAAAACTCCTCAAATACTAACCTAAAGTGTTCCACAAGGTAAATGGAATCCAATTTTGAATGGATTTCTTAAATCACACATTTAAAAGCACAGATATTAAGAAAATCATTGGCGTCCCCATAGCTGCGAAATTTTACATTATTTTGGTAAGAAATACGCTTACAGAGTGCACATTTTGTAGTATCTGATCAAAGAAAAGTTTTTCAATCGGGGTTTTAGTCCCTCAGATATTGCTGTAAACAGAAATGTGATCTTACGCCCTCGTGGCAGACTTCTGCATTAAGAAAAGTTTGCAATTACATGAGAAACATTTCGCAGCGGATATGCTCTTGAACAAAGAAAGAATTTTTCAAATCTGACTCTTAGGAGCAGAGCTATTGACAAAAATAGGATATGCATCTACGCAACCTGGCAGAAAAACTATACATTATTGTAAGAAGAGAGTACTCCAAAAATGTTCTCCAAAGAGAGCGAAATGGGTCCAAGAAAACAAAAATTAAATAGAATTTTCAGGAGCTCAGATTTAGATGCAAATACATCAGAAGCAGAAATAAACACTCATGCCCCTGGTGGCCGAACTAATCTTTACCAAATACCCAGCATTTCACTGGGTAGTGACAAAAGAAAGAGACAGTAAAGTTAACTTATTTTATTGGAAGAGGAAAGAGACGTTTACAGCAGTAAAAGTAGTCAAAAGGTAATCAATGGATGACATGTTCCACATGATGACCATCCGCTGTCACGATGTGGCGAACACGTGCTTTGAAGTGCTGCAGTACTGACGGGAAGATGTTCGACGGGATCCATTATTTCCTGTTGAATGGCACGTCGAAGGTCAGGCAGTGTTCGCGGGTTGTCCTGGTACACTTAATCTTTCAGATAGCCCCATAAGAAGAAGTCGAGCTGCGCTAAATCGGGGCTGTACGGAGGCCAAGAGAGACTGGCAGAAAAACGTTGGGGAAATCATCTAGCGATGACCCGTGGGCCATATTGCTAGTGAAGCAAATCAAGAACAGCATTTGTGGAGTGCTGTTCTTGTTGAAAAGTGCGGTTGTGAATCCAGTTTTTCTTGACTACAGTGGGGAAAAAACGATTCTTCAAAAGGTCACTGCAAGCGGCAGCAGTAACTGTGGACTCCAGCAAAAATGGTCCAGTGAGGCCATCAGCACTCATTGCACAACAAACGGTTAGCTTCAGTGGATGGAGAGGCTTCACAACACAGACCTCCGGCTTCTTGCTTCCCCAGATGCGGTAATTTTGTCAGTTAATATAGCCATTCAACCAGAAGTGCGCCTCATCGCTGAAGACAATGCTCTTCACATCAAAGTTGTGCGCATCGATCAGTGAACACATGTCATTCACAAACTCATAACGCTGCCGGACGTCTGTTGTGCTCAAAGGCTGATGTACCTGGATTTTGTAGGGAAACGTATCCAAATCCGACGTCACAATGCACCATGTGGAAGCTGGGCTAACGCCTAGTTGCTGCGCAAGTCTTCGTGTTGAAGTACGGGCTTCTTCGTGCAGGAGTTCTTGTGTGGATTCGATGTTTTCTGCTGTCTGTGCTGTTCTTCTCTTGGTTGCCATGCTTACCACGTCCTCTGTGACACTACTGCTTCGTTCAAATTTCGTTACCTATTTCGTCAGGTATGCGTTCAGATTTTGTTACCTATTTCGTCAGGTATGCGTTCAAATTTCGTTACCTATTTCGTCAGGCATGCCCGGGATGGCTTATGATTCTTAAATGATGTACCCCACTTTCGTAACATCTTTGTGGGGTTTCCGCCCTCCGCATATCAATTTTTCACCAAGAAAACTCTTTCTTCCGTGGTATATCACTGCATGTCCAAAACCGCGTGGCCACCATCCCACTACTTCCTCACGAATGCCTGTCACTGATTGACGCCTCGGACTTACAGCGCCATCTCGTTATTCTTTAACGATTTATTCCACAGGAAAGTTGTCACTACCCATTGAAACATCCAGTATAAGAAATTATATACAAAGCATTTCCCATCAGTAGCTGTATGTGATACAGGAAGAATTTTTCAAATCGGAGTTTTAGAAGCAGAGATATGTGGGAAAACGCAATTTACCTTTATGCCCCCTAGCAGAAAGTCTATGAATTACTTGAAAATTTTGGAATTATATGAAAAACATTTCCCATCAGAAACTATATGCAACAAGAAAGAAATTTTTCAATTCGGACTCTTAGAAGCAGAGACATTAACAAAAATATATTATACATCTACATTCCCTGGCGGAGAAATCATGCATTATTTTAAGAAGAAAAAATTCTGAAAAAAAAAAATATTGTTTTTTTTTTCATATGTGGTATCGGTCCACAAACAAACTTTTTCAATCCAGATTTTAAAAGCTCAGATTTTGCTGCAAATAACATCAGAAGCAGAAATAAATGCTTACGCCCCGTGGTGGCCAAACCGTTCTTTACCAAAAATTAGAAATTATATGTAAAAGATTTCCCCATCAGGAGCTGTATCAACTGAAGAAAGAATTTCTCAAATCAGAGTTTTAGAAGTACAGATATCAGGTAAAATGCAATTTACTCCCTCCTCCCACCCCCCAGCGTAAAATCTATGTGTAACTTGAAAAAGTTACTATACCGAAAATGCTTTTCAGCATAAATGGAATCGAAAGGTAAAAGATTTTTCTTTCAATTGGATGTTTAGAAGCAAATATATGTAATAAAATCTGTTTCGAATTCGATATTGTGACGTGCCTGCACTGCAGGACGCACATGCGATAAAGGCAGATAGCAGCGAGAGCATATGTCCGCGTAGCTCAGTTGAAAGAGCAACTTTCTCCGGCGTGAGGGGACCTGGATTTGATGCCCAGTGAGGGAAAAGATGACGAAATATACTTCGTCATATTGGTGCCCGAACTTCCCGGATGACCTGGCTGTTAGATATCTTGCAATGGTGTAATGTTCTTTCCACACCACGAGATAGGAAAAATGAGAATCCCTTCTTCGGCGCTTCGAAAGATAAACGAGTGTGATGTTATTGTACTTTCCACACACCAAAGTGACTGAGATTTCTCACATGCACGTTCGTCATGGGATGACTGCCTACAGCGACACATGGTCCCGGCTGACCCATGGGCCATGCCCCCGGCCCTCTTTCGGGGGGTGGGAAGGGGAGATGTGATGTGCCTGCACCGCAGGACGCACATGAGATAAAGACAGATAGCAGCGAGAGCATGCGTCCACGTAGCTCAATTGGGAGAGCAACTTACTCCGGAGTAAGGAAACCCGGATTTGATGCCCAGCGTGGACAAAGATGATGGAGAAATTTACTTTGTCATAATATCATCTGCGTTTACGCTCTCTAGTGGTGAAATTGCAAATTGTAAAAAAAAAAAAAAAACTATATGAAGGATCATCGGCACATTTCAAGTTTCCCAATGCAAAAAAAAAAAAAAATTCAAATCGGACTAATAGTTGCAAAGATATGATGTCCACAGGCAGACGGACGGACAAACCAATAACACAAATGTGATCTTTTTTTTTTAAAAAGACGTTCTAAAAATTGGATTTCGTGGTCCTGCTTCAATTTTCTATTATGAAACAACCTTTCAGTGATACGTGAATACTCAGTGCCTCGAGAAAGTGTAATGATCAGCAACAAGAATATTCAAAACAAATTTTAGCTTGCACAGATTCAGGTTTCCCATTATTAGAAAAATACATACTGTTTATTCTAACATTAATTCAAGTCATTAGCATGAATAAATGAAGTTGTTATAAAGGAAACGGCAAGAGTAAATGAGCTCGGTCCCTGGGCCTTTGCTCGTCTGTACTCTGCATTCAATTTGTCGGAGGTTCACGCAAGACGCAGACTTTTCAGCATTATCACTCTTCTTGTAGGGAAGGAAACATTCCAGGTGTGTTTTCCAGATGTAGATATATGGAAGCCCCTCTAACTTTATTTGCAAATATCTTCACTATTAATCATCCGATTTGGATGATATTTAAGATTTAGGAGTTTTTCCATGTGCTAAATAGAATGCGCATAAAATAACATACCCCTTATATGGAAAAATTTGGAGATAGTGAGCTAATTAACATGTTAATTAGTTTAATTAGCGTTTTTCTTCACATCACATGATAGTTCTTTTCGAGTGCTTTCCAACGGTATCTTACTTGATCTACGGCAAATGATTCAAAAGTTAAGGGAGGTGGATAGGTATTTTTTTTTTTTTTGACGTCTGTACATGTTTTACAACAGGCAATTCTCACTTCATGGGGGCAATAGCACCTCCATGTTTTCAACTCCACGTTTAATTCTTATCAAGACATCTAGCTGCTGCTGTGAGGGCAAAAGGTGGAACAACATGTTATTAGGTAGATGTTTATAATGATTTGTCTATTCAGTTTAAATTTCTACTCAGTACTCTACGTGATACAAATAATTATACCAACATTTACATTAACCCTTTGAGTGTCAGTGACGCATTTAGCACGTGCAAAGCTTACCTTTATGGTACCCAGTGTCAGTGACACTGTTAGCATGCGTAAATGCTTCTGAGTTGGAGAAATATTTGCACATGCTCGACATGTCACTGACACTGGGTAAAGGAAAGCTTTGCATGTGCTAGATGCATTTCTGACATTCAAAAGGTTAACATAAAATTATAAAATGATAACAAGACATTCAGGTCACTCCCTTCCATGCATCAATCCACAACTTTTGAATGCAAGGTTTATTCAACCTTACATTCAAAAGTCCTGGGTTTCCAAGACCATAAGTTCTGTTTTTGGTGTGCTTTCTAAATGAATAGGGATCTGTGGGAGAAGTTGCTTTGAGATTCATCAGCCAATACAGATACTCTGAACTTTTGAATGTAAGGTTGTATGAAATGGCAATGACTGTTGTTGATCAGTTCTCCATTGTTTGAATGTGTCATCATAACACTGATGACAGGCTTTGAAGAATAATTAGGGACCAGATACATTTGCAATAAAAATAATAAAAACCCAGCATTTTAAAGCAATTTTTTCTGTGTCTTAGTTCCTTCATGGATGATAATATCAATTATTTTCCTGTTGGGTAAAGCCCAATTGATTTGTCAGAGTAAATAAAAACAGTTATTTATATAACAAATGTAATAATAGTTATAGTAATAATGGTAATTGTAATTAGCTTAAGTATATATATATATATATATATATTCTGTTGCCGGTGCCCTATTTTTGCAACAGAATGAAACTTCAGTAGGTACTTCAGTACCGGCAACAGAATGAAACTTCAGTAGGTAAATTCGGTCACGGCAACAGAAACCAGCGTGGAAATACTCTCGTTGAGTTTGCAGAGGCAGAAGGATTTTTCATCTTGAATTCCTTTTTCAAGAAAAAGCCACACAGGAAATGGACATGGAGACATCCAATTGGGACGACAAGTGAAATTGATTTTATTATGTGTAACAAAAAATTCGTCATCGAAGACTGCAGTGTGCTAAACAAGTTCAACACAGGTAGTGACCATAGATTGGTGAGATGTAAGATGCACCTCAACACTAAACTGGAACGTGGCAAGCTCATAAGACAAACAAAATGTATTGACATAACCAACCTTAAAAAGCACCATAATACTTTCAAGTTGGAACTGAAGAACAGATTCTCTGCTTTAGAAGGCCTAACATCGGAAGAAGTGGATATTTCGGAAGTTAACAGAAAAGTAACCAAAGCTCTTATGGAAACAGCAACAAAATTAGCTGGGTCTAAGAACAAGTTGCATGTAAACAAATTATCAGGAAAAACCAAAATGTTGATGCAAAAAAGAAGAGAGATGAGGACAACTAAAGAAGATGTGACTTCCAAAGTGGAATATATAGAGCTATGCAAGACAGCACGAAAAAGTATCACTGAAGACGTAAGGAAATTCAACTGTGAGCTAGTGAGGAAAGCAATTGAAAACAACCAAAGCCTAAAGATAGCAAAGGGACATCTCAGTAAGGGAAGAAAACAGATTATGGCTCTGAGAAAAGAAGATGGTTCTATAACAAGAAATAGAGGCGAAATTTTGACAAGAGTGAAAGATTTCTACTCCAAATTATATGAAAGGGATGATACATGTACTCCAGACATCATGAAAGGTACCAGAGTTCTTCCAGTTCTCCCAGCAGAAGTTGCTCATGCAATCAAGAACATGAAGCGGGGAAAGCTCCAGGAGAAGATGGAATTACTATAGACATCATACAAGAAGCAAGTGGAGAAATTGAAACAGTGCTCGCCCAAATTTTCACTCGATGCCTTAATGAAGGGAAGATTCCTGAGGATTGGAACAATGCTACAATGATCCTGCTACATAAAAAAGGTGACATTGAGGATCTCAGGAACTACCGACCTATCAGCCTCCTATCAGTGGTTTATAAAATCTTCACTAAAGTTCTTTCACACCGCTTGAAGGTAACACTGGACATGGCTCAACCGAGAGAACAAGCTGGATTCAGGAGTGGCTACAGCACAATAGATCATATCCACGTACTGAGAGAACTAATTGAAAGAGCGAGGGAATATGAACTTCCATTGTGCATGGCTTTTATCGATTATGAAAAAGCCTTTGATTCGGTGAAACCATCAGCAGTTACTACGGCTCTGAAATCCTGCGGTATTGAAGATGCATACATTAATATTATTAATAACATCTATGAAAATGCAAGTGCAAAGATTCGGCTGTTTGAAAATACAACACACATAAAAATTGGAAAGGGAGTGAGACAAGGTGACACCATATCTCCGAAGCTCTTTAATGCCACATTGGAAAATGTCTTTCAATCACTGAACTGGGAAAACAAAGGGATAAGGATTAATGGAGATTATCTAACCCACCTTCGTTTTGCTGATGACGTAGTCATTTTTGCAACTACCCCATCAGAGCTGCAGAGTATGATCCAGGAACTTGCTGACAAGAGTAAAGAAGTGGGATTAAAAATGAACTTTCAGAAGACAAAAGTGATGTTCAATGCTTTTACAAGAAATGAAGATTTATCGATTGATGGAGAAAAACTGGAGATAACAGATACGTATGTTTATCTTGGACAGCAGATATCAAGTGAGGGTCACATTGATGAAGAAATTAATCGGCGTACAAAACTTGCCTGGAGAGCTTTTGGAAGAAACAGCATAATTTTCAAGAGCAATATGCCATTATGTCTTAAAAGAAAAGTGTTTGATCAATGCATCCTTCCAGTGCTTACGTATGGTGCAGAGACGTGGACCTTAACTAAAAGAGACATACAAAGGCTGCAGACAACTCAAAGAATCATGGAGAGGTGCATGCTTGGTATAACCAGGAGAGATAAGAAGAGGAACTCGTGGATCCGAAAAATGACGAGAGTGGAAGACATCATGATCAGAGTTAAATCCCTGAAATGGCAATGGGCTGGACATACTGCCAGAAGGACAGACCATAGATGGACAGCCGAAATTTTAGATTGGATTCCAAGGGACAGGAAAAGACCCAGAAAAAGACCACATGGGAGATGGGTGGATGAAATTCGTAAATATGCGGGAGTGACATGGAGGAGACTGGCACAAGACAGACCGTTGTGGAGGAAACTTGGGGAGACCTTCGTCCAGCAGTGGATTGATAATGGTTGACAATGATGATGATGATATATATATATATATATGTAATTTGAAAGTTCAACCTAATAAATAAATAAATAAAATAAATAATTGTAATAAGCATATAGCCTTCATTGCCATTGCCACGTGTTGCACAGTGCACCACATCTTTTAGCCTCCTCTGTTAGGAACAGGCTTTGCAGAAGATCATCATGCTGATCCTGATATTTCCACAGGAATCAGAATCCATCATCAAGCAATAACCAGCAATGTTACAGGATAGGCTCTGTGATCTGTCAATTTTGCAAAATAAAGTTAATTTAGATTATTAAATTTATTTCACAGGTGTAATAAATAACTTTTCACTAAAAACTGTCAAAAAAGTGATAATAATCTAAAGTTATTAACCTATTCCAATATAGATTCTTTTTTTTTTTTTTTGTTATATGACTGAGGTCTAACACGTTGAAAATGCACCTTTTGAAGGGACCCTAATAAATGTCTTCCTTTGGGTTCACAAAAGATCTCTGCAGCCCTGAATGTTTATGTACTTGTGCAAGTAAATAAAGTAATTCATCTACTGCTGGATGCTATCAGTGATTACAGTTGATGGACTCCAACTTTGTGGTTTGGCCTTGATGATTATATTTTTGCTTTGGTAAAAGTCTTCACTCAATCTTTCTGCATTGCTGACATTGACTGTCTGCTCACCATATATCTTGGTTAACCTGGCATAAATGTTTGAAGAGCTGAATTCCTTCTTCATCAAGAACTCAATAACAACTCTTGTTTTAGTTTCATATCCATGGTTAGTTGGGACTTATCTGTGGAGAGAACAATGCAAAAAGTGAAAGAAAGTGCAATATGCATCTTTTGCAAGTATAGAAACACACAGTTATTAATTATGTGCATTACAATGCCACAGGCATTACTTTTGGCATCAGGGCCCAACAATGTATCTCTTCCGCCGCTCTGGACAAAAATGATTTTTGCCGCCATTTCCATTTAATTATAAATAATTATTTAATTTATTTTAAAATATAATTTTTAACAGTGGTCAGTAAGTCAAATTTTTTGTAGGTATTTGTTGAATAACAAAAGATTTTTGTTTCATAAAAAAATAATATTAATAAAAAACAGCAAGAAAACAAAATAAAAAATATATTTTAAAAATGAATAAGACAACATAAACACAAAATAACAAACTACATTACAAAAATTTTAAAAACAATTTCAACTTTAAAAAAATCTAACTTTTTTTTCAGCAAACTCTTTTATAATTTCTTTAAAACATATTTTATCACATAACTCGTGTTCTATACCAATCATAGCCAATCCACTTAGTCTGTTTTGTGTCATGGTGGACCTTAAGCAATTTTTAATTATTTTTAACTTGGAAAAACTTTTTTGCCACTAGCAACTGTCACAGGAGAGTCAACAGAATTCTGAGAGCAATATTTATGTTTGGTCCAAAATTTAATTCTGTGATAAATTTTAGAACGTCCCGAGGAAACAGATTTTTATCTAAAAGTGTACAAAAGACTGTCAACTCATCTGCAAGATCTAGTCCATTTATATCAAATGCGTCTTCATCGGTTAAAATAACTTCAAGGTCCTTACAATGACCTAACAGTTCATCCTTAGGCATCTCTCTTAAGCCATATATGTCATAAAGAAAAGCAAAATAATTACTGTGTTCACTAATTTGGGAAAATCTTAGCTTGAGTTAGTTTACAGCTGTGTCTATTATGTGAAAAAAAAACCTCAATCCTAAATTTTTGTTTGGGATCGACAATAGGCTCATCACGAAACTCATAATGAAACTGTCTATTTTTATATCTAACTCTATGTTTAGGCGAAGTGTCAAAACTTGTGACGCTGTCAATTTCAGTGGCTAATTCTTTGGCATCTACAATAACTTTATTAAAAAATTCATCTGAATGTGAGTTTTCAAAAATTCTTTGGTATTCTTTAATAATAATTGAATTAAAGAACTGAACGTAAAGTCTTAACTTTGCATTAATTTACTGACAGGGTTAATTCAATTCAAAGTTTCATACCAAATTTAATAGAGCTTAAAAATTAAACTGTTTAACTTGATTCAGCAAACCAGAAGCTTCATCTTGGGCAGAGGTGTCCATATCTGAATCTTCATATATGCTAAATAATGCATCATAAATTTGACCTATTTGATACCTTAGTGGTTTTATTGTGTCTATTCGACTTTCCCTCCTTGTATCACTAAGCGGTTTTAATGTTAAACCACTTGCATTTTTCAAGAAGATCGACCATCTCAAAGTTGAAGACTAAAAGAAGACATATATCTTCTGCACCACATTAAAAAAAATTTGCAGCTTCCAGTGAGGACTTTGCCATATCATTTACTACTAGATTTAATGAGTGACTACTGCAAGGGACATAGAATGCTCGCAGATTCATATTTCTTATCCTTGCTTGGAACCCACTGTTGTCACCTTTCATATCGGATCCGTTGTCAGATCCTTGTCCTCTCATGTCCTGTAAATGCAATCCCAGTGTACTTAGCTGTTCTAAGAGAACCTCTGTTAATTCCAAGCCTGAAGATTTTTCGATAGGTGCAAATCCTAAAAAACTCTAATTTATTACAACATCTAACGTATTTGAATGATCACAGGTTTGATTGATAGAAACATATCTAATTATCATGGTCATCTGTTCAGTATTGCTAGCATCAGGGGTACAATCTAAGATGATTGAGTAGTATTTTGATTTACTAACTGCTGTTAGGATATGCTGTGTAATGTTGACAGATATTATTTCAATTAGCTCATTCTGAGTAGTTTTACTTAAATAGCTTGCTTGTCTCTCCTTTTTTCTCAAAACCCTGCGTACATGTTCTTCCATAACGGGATCAAATTTGGCCAATAACTCAATTTCAAAAAGTTGCCATTGTTATTTTGATAAAGTTTATCAGATGTACCCTGAAATGCCAAGCAACTTCTTCCTAACATTTTAATGATAAAAACAATATGCAACAAAACTCCATTCCAATGGTTTATTTCTGAACTGATGATCCTATGAGACTGTGTGTCTATTGTTTACGATGATTTATGCCTGCACGTCAGTTCAAACCAGGAGTTTTTAGCTACTACACAGCTTCTAGACATTTCACGAGATTTTAACATATCACCTACATGTTTCAAATCGTTGTAGCCATCTTTAGATAGAATGAATGTAGTTATGTTAAAAATTTTACAAAAAAAATAAAATAAAAAATAGACAGCATCTTTTGTAGTAGAATAAACAAGCCAATCCCTCACAACTTGTTCGCCATTATTAAGTTTTCTCTTGTAGTTCCTTGAAGTAAACCTGTGACCCTTATCATCCAGTGGTAATTCATACTTGTACGAAGGACTTGGAGGACCTTTATTTACTAAAAATATTCTTCCTGCATCTCCTAATCTATCGGGCTAGGTTGCTGGATTGGAAGCCAAAATTGTGCTCAAATTTGTTGTCTCTGTCTCGCTAGCATCTTCTGAAGATGAAGATAATTGACTATTTGTTTGTACTGCTGCTGTAGACGCTGTAGCACTTGTAGCCTCTGCAGTAGCACCTGTTGTAATAGAGTTACAATTTTGTGTAATTCAAAATGCTGTTTAAGCGCAGCTAAATCAGGTTCTTGTTCATGTGCTGGTGGCTCTGGGTGTTTATCAAGTGTCTCTGACTGTGAAGAACAAATACCTTTCTTAAAGAAGGAATCTAACGCCCCGCCCCCTTGCTTTTGATGTTCTACGTCTTTCTCCAGCTTTCTGTTTTTATACTGGTACATAGACAAACGTTTACGTGCTCTGCCATCATGCTATCAGACATTCTGTTAAAAAAAAAAAAAAAAAAATTGGGGTATAATAACAAACGTAGAATTGGAAGGGGTACTTTTGTAGAACATCAAAAATCCATCGGTAAAAAATAATAAAACAAAAAAAAAATAGAGAGAAAAATATTGAAATGTATGGCAGTCACAGTATGAAGATTATGAACTTACCTTCCAGTTTTATCTGTAGACAAATCTTCAAATGAAGACGCTTTGGTGCCGAGATAGACAAAGGAATGAAAGTCAGCTTACTTAGCAGTTTTATCCGATGACAGATAACGTGAACGAATGTTCAAAGTGTAAAAGCCCAACTGCACAAGCAGTTCTATACCTGGTTTTACTATTTCACAACAATCACGACTTTCCAAACCAATTGGTAATGCTGCCAGATCACCACCTATAAATCCTCCTGCATTATTAGAAGTGTTGCCAGATCACTACCTAGATATGTATATCGCCAAAACCCCAAAAGCTATTACCTAACTTCAGAAGAAAAAGAATCCCCTAAAAAATTTAAATTTTATACCAATTTTTTTACCACTTTTCCAAACAATTTTACTTTTTTATTGGTTTTTATTGATTTTAATATTATCTTTCTACCAATTTTGCTGCCCTCACAAATTTGCTTGCTTGCACCCCCCTAGATTGGGCTCTGTTTGGCATGACCCATATATGCTCATGCGTGCACAAACTCAGCAAATCATGAAGAATCATAAAACATTCACCTAAAACACTTTACTTTGCTGGGAATAAAATTACATAAATGTGAAAACTAAAATATTTAGTACTGACTTCCTTGGTGGCAATTAGATTTGCCTTTCAAACATTATAATAAGCTAAATAATTATTTACTATGCATATTTTAAGATTGAATGGATCCATCCTGAAAATGTGTGCTATCTTTCTTCCCTGTTTTTACCAAGTTAAAACATGTGATCCAAAACATGAAAAGTAATTTATACACACACCAGCCACTGAATCAGAAATCTTGATGCAATGTACATAAAGGTCACATCGTATATGAAAAATGCGTGGTCACATGCATCGCCACATGCTCTAGGCAACTATTTAAGACTGCTGGTCATTAGCATATTGATCAGAATGGGAAAAGCAAAAGATCTTCCGGACTTCGATACAGGGCTTATTGTGGGTGCCTGTCTGGCTCGACAATAATTCTGTAAACAGCAGAGCTAAGTGGTTTCTCCGAAGGCGAGATATCTTGGGTCTTTAATCAGTGAAAAAATACCCCACATTAATTGCATAAGAGGCGTAACTGTGGTACAATGACCACCTGTCAAAAATGAGATGATTGCCATAATCTGAAAACGCTTGTACAGAGAAATATGACTTCCTGTGCGCAGCAATTGACCACAGCATTGAATGAAGGCTGTTCTCAACCCATATCTCGGTGAACTATGTGCAGGTAATTGATGGGGATAGATGCTGACAGTCACATCCCTACGTGGAAACCACTGATTTCTGCCAAGAACCAGAAAGGTCATCTAAAGTGGTGTCAAGAACATCATGACTGGACACTGGGGAAAAAGTCATGTGGTCCGACAAGTAGTGGTATTCAATTTTGCGAAATTTTTGTATAAATACGAAAAATCCTGAAATGGACTTTTCTGAAATAAATGGAATTTATGACTACAGAAAATCTGTGAAAATATGGAAGTTAAAAAAATACACCTTTTTCTGTACCAATGAGAGGCAGAGAGTTTAGCATGAGCCCCACGAAGCAATGGACCCAGCTTGATTTGTAAACACAACTGAAAGTTCCGGAGGTGGTGTCATGGTATGGGGCACATTCTCTTGGTACAAAATGGGTCCCTTGATATTGCCGGAAGGTTGTGAGTCTTCCAAGAATTATCTGAACATTGTTGCCAATCAAGTCCTGCAATGTTGACTTTTTATCCAGAAGTTAATGACTGTTTCATGGATGACAATGCTACTGTCCATCATGCAACAGGTGTTCAGCGAGCATAACAGTGACTTCCACTATCTTCCCTGAGTGTGGCCATCACAAAGATCAGACCTGAACCACATTGTGAATATATGGGACATGTTAGAAAAACAGACCCAACAGCAAAGTTCTCTTCCATCAAATCTGAACCAGTTAAAGCACTGTCTGGTGAATGCCTGGTATACTGTAGACATAGATGCACTCCAACACCTTGTAGGAACTACGCCAAACTTCATCGTGCTGTCATTCAGGCTACAAGAGGTCCAACCTGGTTTCCAGGAAAAGTTTGCAATTCAGTGGCTGGTATGTGTATAATATATTAGATAGTAATCATACAAAATGTTTCTCATTCTTATATTCTTATGTCAGACTAAAGTGCTTTCAACAGATATCTATGATTCTCTAACTTTTATGTGATGCTGTCCTTTATGTAAACCTTATTAACAAGATACTGGCAATTAACTTTTTTGTGTGTCAGAGTTCACGCATTTTGGAAAGTAAAAGAAAATAATCAGGGACAGTCAGAAAAACAGAGTTTGGTCACGGGAAATCAGGGAATTGGGTGGAAGGCAAGAAATCAAAATGGAAAATTGTAAATAAAGGTAATAAATCTACAAAATTATCTATATTTGTAAAAAGAAGTGTTGTTATTGATTGAAAGTGATTTAAATAATTTAATAGAGAAAATATTACTTTAAAATCACGTTTTTAAAGGAAGAATCGAAAAGAACTTAAAGACATGTCTGGAGAAAAATTTAAATAACTGGAACAAAAAAAAATTAATTCAATCATATATAGATAATAGCACAGAACTTTTATGGAAAGAAATTCTAATTACAAAAAACAAAAATGGAACAAAACTCAAAATCTCTCTCTCACATCACACACACACACACAGCTGGCAGCAAAATCCAACTAGCAAACAAATATGAAATCTTTCAATTTACTTCCGATATTGGAGGTTATATTTTTAACGTGCATTAATGCATTTGCATTTTTGAACTTCCCTTTTAGTTGGTAAAGTTCGATGAACACTTACCGCACATGGTGCTTGGCTTTCAATTCTTATTTCCGTTATGTGGGTGCGGCATGGGGGTTTTTCATTTGGTCACGGGAAGTGGCCAAATGAAAAACCGGAAGTGGACCCGTGACCAAATGAAAAACCCCCATGCCGCACCCACATAACGGAAATAAGAATTGAAAGCCAAGCACCATGTGCGGTAAGTGTTCATCGAACTTTACCAACTAAAAGGGAAGTTCAAAAATGCAAATATGAAATCATTCTAGACCAGTACCACAGAAATAATGATGAAGAACATGGAAACCTGAGGATTACATCAAGAAATGCCTTGTTATCAAACTTGGTTACCTATAATGATCAAAATAATCCACTATAATGAAAAATGACAATGATCCAGAAAAAGACTGAACAAGTTCTCAATGAGAAAAAAAAAAAAAGGACTGATATTCAAGAAATCTACAAGATTCAACTGGGTCGACTAGCACATTAAGGATATTTGTCAGATTGATACATAAATATTTACTAAGTTTTTAGAAGCGCATTTTGGTGGGTAGTACAACAGTAACTTTTGCTGGGTCAGAAATTAGGAGATGTGGGCTCAGTTCCCATTACACTGCAGTACAATTTTCAAGACTTCTAATAACTCTGTCGTATGGGTGATTGCTGATGATGACATTTCTATGCCAAAAATAATGAACTTTCAAAATAATTTGTGACAATCATTATTAGTAAATTGGTAGGTAGTCTTTATTATATTTACAGTTAGGGTTCAGTAAGTAACTATTTTGGAATGGAATGATTTATAATGAATATTTATCTCCCATAAGGTCACATAGCAACACATCAAGGGTTAGGCATCATAATTTACTTTTCACTTAAATATCATTGTGAAATTCTCCAAAAGTGGCCAAATCAGCATTTCTTGATTACTACAGTACAGTGTACTTTAAAAATAATAAAGGAGAAAAAATATTTTTAAAAACACAACTTACGTTTGTTGTATTAAGAGGAGCAGAGTAGTAGTACTTGAGTGACTTGACTACAGAGGATATAGTAAAAATTTTCATAGTGAAGGCCAGAGGAATATGATATCATCATATGTAATCCTTACTAAGCATGAAGAAATCAACACTCTTTTAACACTGTTGACTTTCTCCACTGCTAATCTTTTGATGCTTACTGCCATATGTGGCTCCACGATTATGTATGTATGGCTTCATGGTATTTGGTCTCTTTACACAGGAAGACCTTCCAGTGGAAAGAAATGGTATAGGTTATTGTGACTTCATTGCATCTGGCCAGTACAAAATAACATTCAAGAGCATCATTGGGGATAATGGTACACTAACAAAAGATGGTGGCTGCAGCAAAATATTTATTTTAGAGTTGATAAAAACACTGACAATGTAATACTGAAGTAACATAACAAAGGCCAATAGGTCAATACTGGAAGCATGAAACAATGTATATTGAAGAAACATATGAAAAAGATTGTCTGCATTTGCATAGCTGTTCAGAAATGTGAAACAAAATACGATTATAAAAGGGAAGAAAAAGAAAAATTGGTAGTAATACCTTCTGTCTGATTTCACCCCTTTTATAGGGAGATGGATACTGCGTTATCCACTGAGCAATCTGATGACTGAGAACTTTCTTTCGCATATTTTCATACTGCCATATTGAAGCTCCTAAAAAGCAGCATCCACTAAACTGAAAATACAGAAAATCTTTGCATATAAACAGACTGCTTCTAAGTTAAAACTTCAGCATGTAAATGCAAAAACTTTGATTTTACATGTTAACAAGTAATAACCAGTTACCATAACATTTGGTGATCATTCATTTGGTGATCATGGACAATTTCATAAGTCCCAGTTCAGGTCCATGTCTCTGCTCTATACGTAAGCCCTGGAAGGATGCTTTGATTAAACACTTTTCTTTTAAGACATAATGACATATTGCTCTTAAGAATTGTACTGTTTCTTCCAAAAGCTCTGCAATGAAGTTTTATATGTCGATTAATTTCTTCATCAATGTGAACTTTGCTTAATATCTGCTGTCCAAGGTAAATGTAGGTATCGGTTATCTCCAGCTTTTCCCCATCAATTGATAAATCCTCATTTCTTGTAAAAGCATTGTACATCAGCTTTGTTTTATGGAAGTTCATTTTCAATTCCATTTCTTTATTCTTGTCAGTAAATTCCTGGATCATATTCTGCAGCTCTGAAGGGGCAGTTGAAAAAATGACTACATGATCAGCAAAACGAAGGCGAGTTAAATAATCTCCATTAACCTTTATTTTCCCAGTTCAATGACTGAAAGACATTTTTCAATGTGGCATTCAAAAGTATGGGATATAGTGTCACCTTGTCTTACTTCCTTCCCAATTTTTATTGGTGCTGTATCCCCAAATAGCTAAACCTTTGCACTTGCATTTTCATAGAATTCATAGATGTTACTAATAATACTAATGTATGCATTTCCAATATCAAAGGAATTCAAAGCCATTGCAATGCTGATGGTTTCACAAAATCAAAAGCCTTTTCATAATCGATAAAAGCCATACATAATGGGAGTTCATATTCCCTCATTCTTTCAACTAGTTCTCTCTGCACATGGGTATGATATATAGTGCTGTAGCCACTCCTGAATACAGCTTGTTCTCTTGGTTGGGCCATGTCCAGTGTTACCTTCAAGCGATGTGAAAGAACCTTAAGTGAAGATTTATTAAATCACTGATAGGAGGTTGATGGGCCTATAATTTCCTGGGATTCTCAATGTCACCTTTTTTTATGTAACAGGATCATTGCAGCATTGTTCCAATCCTCAGGAATCTTCCCTTCATTGAAACATCTAGTGAACACTTGGGCGAGTCTAGTTTCAATTTCTGCACTTGCTTCTTGTATAATGTCCATGGTAATTCCATCTTCTCCTGGAGCTTTTCCCCTTTTCATGTTCTTAATTGCATGTTGCAACGTCTTCTAGGAGGACTGGAGGGACTTTGGTACTGTTACCATTCATAATGTCTACAGTAGATATATCATCTCTTTTATATAGTTTTGAGTAGAAATCTTTCACTCTTGTCAAAATTTTGCCTCTATTTCTTGTTAGAGTGCCATAATCTGTTTTCTTGCCTTACTGAGACTTCTCTTTGTTCTCTTCAGGCTTTGGTTGTTTTCAATTGATTTTCTCACTAGTTCACAATTGAATATGCTTATGTCTCGAGTGACAATTTTTTGTACTGTCTTGCATAGCTATATTCCACTTTGGAAGTGACATTTTTATTTGCCCTCATCTCCCTTTGCTTTTGCATCAGCATTTTTGTTTTTCCTGATATTTTCTACATATGGAACTTGTTCTTAGTACCACCTATTTTCGTTGCTGTTTCCATAAGAGCCTTGGTGAGTTTTCTGTTAACTTCAGAGATGTCTACTTCTTCTGATGTTAGATCTTCTACAGCAGAGAATCTGTCCCTCAGTTCCAATTTGAAGGTATTATGATGCTTTTTAAGGTTGGTCATGTCAATAACATTTTGTTTATTTTATGAGCTTGCCACATTTGAGTTTAGTGTTGAGGTGCATCTTACATCTCACCATTCTATGATCACTCCCTTTGTTGGACCTGTTCAACACACTGTAGTCTTCAATGACAAATTTCTTGTTACACATAATAAAATCAATTTCACTTGTCACTCCATTGGGATACTTTCATGTCCATTTCCTATGCGTTTTTTTCTTGAAAAAGGACTTCATGATAAAAATCCTTTCTGCCTCTGCAGACTCTAAGTGAGTATTTCTATGCTGGTTTCTGTTCTCGTGTCCGCATTTACCTACCAAAGTTTCATTCTATTGCTGTTGGCTTATTTTTGCATTGAAATGACACTTAATGATCTTCAAGTGCCACTTGCCTTTATTATTTAGATCACGAATTTCCTCATAAAATTCTTCAATTTCTTCTTCAGCATGACTTGTGGTGGGTGCATAAGTTTGAATAATATGAGCCTGGTATCTTCTCGAGAGTTGGATAACTAGTCGTGCAGCTCTGTCAGAGGAACTTTCTACTTCTAGAACATTGTCCTTCAGTTACTTGTTTATTATAAATCCAACACCACTAGTTTTGCCAGTATCTGTCCCATGATAGTAGAAGAGACGTCCACTTTTCAGTTCAGTGAGATCTTCTCCTTTTCTCCTTACCTCACTTAGCCCGACAATATCCCACTTGATCCTTTGTAGTTCCTCTTCCAATTCAAGGAGCCTTGAATCAGAAAATAGAGATTGCCCATTAAACGTAGCCAAGGTCAGCATGTGATGGCCGCCTAGTCTGGTCTTCCGGTGATTCTTAGTACCCTCTGGCTTCATGTAACACTGGCTGCTGCCTTGACTAGGTACATTCCAGCTGCCAGAGACTGAGGGTCGAAATTTAAGTTGTGAAATCATCTTTTGATAGGGTTTGGCCATAATTCACCATACTGGCCAAGCAGGTTGGTGAGTGTGGGATAGCATTTCCACAAATCCCAATAGCATAGTTACACCACTATTTGTTGGTCATCACAGCCCCTTTAGTGGGAACAAGATGCACCACTAAAGGGGCTGAGCTATTTGTTGTAATTTATCAAGAAGAAGCTATATGTTTGCACATCACTTGACCTTGTCCTGTATATACTGTATATATATTCAATAATAATTGAACTAGGGAAACAAGGGGATAAAGATTAATAGAGATTATTTAATGCACCTTCATTTTGCTGATGACATGATAATTTTTGCAACTGCCCCTTCGGAGCTGCAGAGTATGATCCAGGAACTTGCTGACAAGAGTAAAAAGTGAGATTAAAAATGAACTTTCAGAAGACAAAACTGATGTAAAATGCTTTTACAAGAAATGAGGATTTTGCGATTGATGGGAAACAGCTTGAGGTTACTGATACCTACATTTACCTTGGACAACAAATATCAAGCAAAGGTTACATTGATGAGGAAATTAATTAGCATATAAAACTTGGTTGGAGAGCTTTTGGAAGAAACAGAACAATTTTCAAGAGCAATATGCCATTATGTCTTAAAAGAAAAGTGTTTGATCAATGCATCCTTCCTGTTTTTTACGCTTTCCAACAGTAGGTTGAAGAAGCGTATATGCTCCAGCTTTGTCCGTCCGTCTGTTGGCACGATAACTCGCGTAAAAATGGTTCGATTTCGATGACATTTTAGTATGTGGTAGGGGACACTGGGGACGAACCCTATTGAAAATGGACGAAATGGGGTCAAAGGTCATGGCATAGGAGTGGAATACATTTCATTGCCCTAATGCTTCATAACTTTCGTAAATATGGTGCGACGTCGATGAAATTTTAGTATATTGCAGGGGACTACCTGGGAATGAACTCTGTTGAAAATGGGTGAAGTGGGGTCAAAGGTCAGGACATAAGAGCGGAATGCATTCCATTGCCTTTATGCGTCATAACGTGCGCAAAAATGGTTTGATTTCAATGAAATTTTATTATGTGGTAGTGGACCACCTGGGGACGATCTTATGACGTCACAATCTCGCACATGCGATGTTGGCGCGCGGCCACGCCATCTGTTTCATTATGTCACGCATTGTGTGTGGATCCTATTAAAGTTTTACGACGTCACACTCTTGCAAGCAGATGGTTGTGATTCCCATCTGCCTCATTATGTCACTCATTGTGGGCGTATGTCCGTCCGCACGATAACTCGCATAAAAATCATTCGATTTCGATGAACTTTTAGTATGTGGAAGGGGATCACCTAGGAAGGAACCCTATTAAAAGTGAACAAAATGGGGTCAATGGTTAGGACAAAGGAGCGGAATCCATTCCACTCCTCTTGTGCGTCATAACTAACGTAAAAAAGGTTCGATTTTGATTAAATTTTAGTATCTGGTAGGGGACAACCTGGGGACAAACCCTATTGAAAATGGGCGAAATAGAGTCAAAGGTTAGGCCATAGGAGCGGAATCACTTCCATCGCCATTATGCGTCATAACTTAGGTAAAAATTCTTCGATTTGGATGAAATGCTAGTATGTTGTAGGGGCCTGCCTGGAGACGCATCCTATTGAAAATGGGCGAAATGGGGTCAAAGGTTAGGACACAGGAGCGGAATCTATTCCATAGCCCTTATGCATCATAACTTACAGAAAAATGCTTCCACTGCGACAAAGCTTTATTATATTATTTCGGAGGTATACTGAACCAGTTCTATTAAATATAATCAAATTGGATCAAAGGTCAGGCTACAGGTCCAAGATTTATTCCACAGCCATTATCCTCATAACTTGAGTAATGATTTCTGGTATGTCAGAAAGCGTATTATAATCAATGCATTGCCTGATTTTACTAACTTGTTACATATGAAACAGAAACATAGACCTTAGCTAAAAAAGACATACAAAGGCTGCAGACAACTGAAAGAAGCATGGAGATATGCCAGAAGAACTAGGAAAACAAGGGGATAAAGATCAATAATTGAACTAGGAAAACAAGGGGATAAAGATTAAGAGAGATTATTTAATGCACCTTCATTTTGCTGATGACATGATAATTTTTGCAACTGCACCTTCAGAGCTGCAGGGTCACATCAAGTGAGGGCCACATTGATGAAGAAATTAATCGGCGTACAAAACTTGCCTGGAGAGCTTTTGGAAGAAACAGTACAATTTTCAAGAGCAATATGCCTTTATGTCTAAAAAGAAAAGTGTTTGATCAATGCATCCTTCCAGTTTTTACATATGGAACAGAAACATAGACCTTAACTAAAAAAGACATACAAAGGCTGCAGACAACTGAAAGAAGCATGGAGATATGCCAGAAGAACGGAACACGGATGGACAACCAAAATTTTAGACTGGATTCCAAGAGAGAAAAAAAGACCCAGAAGAAGACTACATGGGAGATGGATGGATTAAATTTAAAAGCATGCTGCAGTAACATGGAGAAGACAGACAGTTGTGGAAGAAACTTGGGAAGACCTTCATTCAGTGGTGGATTGATAATGGTTGACAATAATGATTATATATATGGGATGTAAGGTCAGGTAATGCGTTACATCACAGCCTCTCCTTGACAAATGTCAACCCCGCCTTCTCGTGGTACATCCTGTTCCCACTAAAGGGGCTCTGACGACCGCCAATAGCGGTATAACTATACCATCGGGATTAGAGGAAATGCTATCCCACACTCACCAACCCGCTTGGCCAGCGTGGTGAGTTATGGCCAAACCCCTCCAAAATGACTCCACAACTTAAATCTTGGCCCTCAGTCTCCGGCAGCTGGAATGTACCTGGCCAAGGCAGCGGCCAGTGCGACATGAAGGCAGAGGGTGCTAAAAATCCCCGGAGGACCGGACTAGGCTGCCATCTGATGCTGACCTTGGCTACGTATAACGGACGCTCCCTATCTTCTGATTCAAGGCTTCTTGAATTGGAAGAGGAACTACAAAGGATCAAGTGGGACATCGTCGGGCTAAGTGAGGTAAGGAGAAAAGGAGAAGATCTCATTGAACTGAAAAGTGGACATCTCTTCTACTATCGTGGGACAGATACTGGCAGAACTAGTGGTGTTGGATTTATAATAAACAAGAAACTGAAGGATAAAGTTGTAGAAGTTGAAAGTTCCTCTGACAGAGCTGCACGACTCGTTATCCAACTCTCGAGAAGATACCAGGCTCAGATTATTCAAACTTATGCACCCACCACAAGTCATGCTGAAGAAGAAATTGAAGAATTTTATGAGGAAATTCGTGATCTAAATAATAAAGGTGAGCAGCACTTGAAGATAATTATGGGAGATTTCAATGCAAAAATAGGGCAACGGCAACAGAATGAAACTTCAGTAGGTAAATTCGGTCACGGCAACAGAAACCAGCGTGGAAATACTCTCGCAGAGTTTGCAGAGGCAGAAGGGTTTTTCATCTTGAACTCCTTTTTCAAGAAAAAGCCACACAGGAAATGGACATGGAGACATCCAAATGGGACGACAAGTGAAATTGATTTTATTATGTGTAACAAAAAATTCGTCATAGAAGACTGCAGTGTGCTAAACAAGTTCAACACAGGCAGTGACCATAGATTGGTGAGATGTAAGATGCACCTCAACACTAAACTCGAACGTAGCAAGCTCATAAGACAAACAAAATGTATTGACATAACCAACCTTAAAAAACACCATAATACCTTCAAATTGGAACTGAAGAACACATTCTCTGCTTTAGAAGGCCTAACATTGGAAGAAGTGGATATTTCTGAAGTTAACAGAAAAGTAACCAAAGCTCTTATGGAAACAGCAACAAAATTAGCTGGGTCTACGAACAAATTGTATGTGAACAAATTATCAGGAAAAACCAAAATGTTGATGCAAAAAAGAAGAGAGATGAGGACAACTAAAGAAGATGTGACTTCCAAAGTGGAATATATAGAGCTATGCAAGACAGTACGAAAAAGTATCACTGAAGACGTAAGGAAATTCAACTGTGAACTAGTAAGGAAAGCAATTGAAAACAACCAAAGCCTAAAGATAGCAAAGGGACATCTCAGTGAGGAAAAAAAAACAGATTATGGCACTGAGAAAAGAAGATGGTTCTGTAACAAGAAATAGAGGCGAAATTTTGACAAGAGTGAAAAATTTCTACTCCAAATTATATGAAAGGGATGATACATGTACTCCAGACATCATGAAAGGTACCAGTACCAGAGTTCTTCCAGTCCTTCCAGCAGAAGTTGCACATGCAATCAAGAACATGAAGTGGGGAAAAGCTTCAGGAGAAGAGGGAGTTACTGTAGACATCATACAAGAAGCAAGTGGAGAAATCGAAACAGTACTCGCCCAAATTTTCACTCGATGCCTTAATGAAGGGAAGATTCCTGAGGATTGGAACAACGCTACAATGATCTTACTACATAAAAAAGGTGACATTGAGGATCTCAGGAACTACAGACCTATCAGCCTCCTATCAGTGGTTTATAAAATCTTCACTAAAGTTCTTTCACACCGTTTGAAGGTAACACTGGACATGGCTCAACCGAGAGAACAAGCTGGATTCAGCAGTGGCTACAGCACAATAGATCATATCCACGTACTGAGAGAACTAATTGAAAGAGCGAGGGAATATGAACTTCCATTGTGCATGGCTTTTATCGATTATGAAAAAGCCTTTGATTCGGTGAAACCATCAGCAGTTGCAATGGCTCTGAAATCCTGCGGTATTGAAGATGCATACATTAATATTATTAATAACATCTATGAAAATGCAAGTGCAAAGATTCGGCTGTTTGAAAATACAACACACATAAAAATTGAAAAAGGAGTGAGACAAGGTGACACCATATCTCCGAAGCTCTTTAATGCCACATTGGAAAATGTCTTTCAATCACTGAACTGGGGAAACAAAGGGATAAAGATTAATGGATATTATCTAACCCACCTTCGTTTTGCTGATGACATAGTCATTTTTGCAACTACCCCATCAGAGCTACAGAGTATGATCCAGGAACTTGCTGACAAGAGTAAAGAAGTGGGATTAAAAATGAACTTTCAGAAGACAAAAGTGATGTTCAATGCTTTTACAAGAAATGAAGATTTATCGATTGATGGAGAAAAGCTGGAGATAACAGACACATACGTTTATCTTGGACAGCAGATATCAAGTGAGGGTCACATTGATGAAGAAATTAATCGGCGTACAAAACTTGCCTGGAGAGCTTCTGGAAGAAACAGCATAATTTTCAAGAGCAATATGCCATTATGTCTTAAAAGAAAAGTGTTTGATCAATGCATACTTCCAGTGCTTATGTATGGTGCAGAGATGTGGACCTTAGCTAAAAGAGACATACAAAGGCTGCAGACAACTCAAAGAATCATGGAGAGGTGCATGCTTGGTGTAACCAGGAGAGATAAGAAGAGGAACACGTGGATCTGAAAAATGACAAGAGTGGAAGACACCATGATCAGAGTTAAATCCCTGAAATGGCAATGGGCTGGACATACTGCCAGAAGAACAGACCATCGATGGACAGCCGAAATTTTAGATTGGATTCCAAGGGACAGGAAAAGACCCAGAAGAAGACCACATGGAAGATGGGTGGATGAAATTCGAAAGTGTGCAGGAGTGACATGGAGGAGACTGGCACAAGACAGACCGTTGTGGAGGAACCTTGGGGAGACCTTCGTCCAGCAGTGGATTGATAATGGTTGACAATGATGATGATGATGATGATATATATATAATTCCGATGGTATAGTTATACCACCAATAGCGGTATAACTATACACACTCACCAACCCGCTTGGCCAGCATGGTGAGTTATGGCCAAACCCCTCCAAAATGACTCCACAACTTAAATCTTGGCCCTCAGTCTCCGGCAGCTGGAATGTACCTGGCCAAGGCAGCGGCCAGTGCGACATGAAGGAAGAGGGTGCTAAGAATCCTCGGAGGACCGGACTAGGCAGCCATGTGATGCTGACCTTGGCTACGTATAATGGACGCTCCCTATCTTCTGATTTAAGGCTTCTTGAATTGGAACAGGAACTACAAAGGATCAAGTGGGACATCGTCGGGCTAAGTGAGGTAAGGAGAAAAGGAGAAGATCTCATTGAACTGAAAAGTGGACATCTCTTCTACTATCGTGGGACAGATACTGGCAGAACTAGTGGTGTTGGATTTATAATAAACAAGAAACTGAAGGATAAAGTTGTAGAAGTTGAATTTCCTCTGACAGAGCTGCAAGACTCGTTATCCAACTCTCGAGAAGATACAAGGCTCATATTATTCAAACTTATGCACCCACCACAAGTCATCCTGAAGAAGAAATTGAAGAATTTTATGAGGAAATTCGTCATCTAAATAATAAAGTTAAGCAGCACTTGAAGATAATTATGGGAGATTTCAATGCAAAAATAGGGCAACGGCAACAGAATGAAACTTCAGTAGGTAAATTCGGTCACGGCAACAGAAACCAGCGTGGAAATACTCTCTTTGAGTTTGCAGAGGCAGAAGGGTTTTTCATCTTGAACTCCCTTTTCAAGAAAAAGCCACACAGGAAATGTACATGGAGACATCCAAATGGGATGACAGGTGAAATTGATTTTATTATGTGTAACAAAAAATTCGTCATAGAAGACTGCATCGTGCTAAACAAGTTCAACACAGGTAGTGACCATAGATTGGTAAGATGCACCTCAACACTAAACTCGAACGTGGCAAGCTCATAAAACAAACAAAATGTATTGACATAACTAACCTTATAAAACACCATAATACTTTCAAGTTTGAACTGAGGAACAGATTCTCTGCTTTAGAAGGCCTAACATCGGAAAAAGTGGATATTTCTGAAGTTAACAGAAAAGTAACCAAAGCTCTTATGGAAACAGCAACAAAATTAGCTGGGTCTAAGAAAAAGTTTCATGTGAACAAATTATCAGGAAAAACCAAAATGTTGATGCGAAAAAGAAGAGAGATGAGGACAACTAAAGAAGATGTGACTTCCAAAGTGGAATGTATAGAGTTATGCAAGACAGTACGAAAAAGTATCACTGAAGACGTAAGGAAATTCAACTGTGAACTAGTAAGGAAAGCAATTGAAAACAACGAAAGCCTAAAGATAGCAAAGGGACATCTCAGTAAGAGAAGAAAACAGATTATGGCACTGAGAAAAGAAAATGGTTCTGTAACAACAAATAGAGGCGAAATTTTGACAAGAGTGAAAGATTTCTACTCCAAATTATATGAAAGGGATGATACATGTACTCCAGACATCATAATGAAAGGTACCAGTACCGGAGTTCTTCCAGTTCTCCCAGCAGAAGTTGCACATGCAATCAGGAACATGAAGCGGGGAAAAGCTCCAGGAGAAGATGGAATTACTGTAGACATCATACAAGAAGCAAGTGGAGAAATCGAAACAGTATTCGCCCAAATGTTCACTCGATGCCTTAATGAAGGGAAGATTCCAGAGGATTGGAATAACGCTACAATGATCCTGCTATATAAAAAAGGTGACATTGAGAATCTCAGGAACTACAGACCTATCAGACTCCTATCAGTGGTTTATAAAATCTTCACTAAAGTTCTTTCACACCGCTTGAAGGTAACACTGGACATGGCTCAACCAAGAGAACAAGCTGGATTCAGGAGTGGCTACAGCATAATAGATCATATCCACGTACTGAGAGAACTAATTGAAAGAGCGAGGAAATATGAACTTCCATTGTGAATGACTTTTATCGATTATGAAAAAGCCTTTGATTCGGTGAAACCATCTGCAGTTACAATGGCTCTGAAATCCTTCGGTATTGAAGATGCATACAATAATATTATTAATAATATCTATGAAAATGCAAGTGTAAAGATTGGGCTGTTTGAAAATACAACACATATAAAAATTGGTAAGGGAGTGAGACAAGGCGACACCATATCTTCGAAGCTCTTTAATGCCACATTGGAAAATGTCTTTCAATCACTGAACTGGGAAAAAAAGGGATAAAGATTAATGGAGATTATCTAACCCACCTTCGTTTTGCTGATGATGTAGTCATTTTTGCAACTACCCTATCAGAGCTGCAGAGTGTGATCCAGGAACTTGCTGATAAGAGTAAAGAAGTGGGATTAAAAATGAACTTTCAGAAGACAAAAGTGATGTTCAATGCTTTTACAAGAAATGAAGATTTATCGATTGATGGAGAAAAGCTGGAGATAACAGACACGTACGTTTATCTTGGACAGCAGATATCAAGTGAGGGTCACATTGATGAAGAAATTAATCGGCGTACAAAACTTGCCTGGAGAGCTTTTGGAAGAAACAGTATAATTTTCAAGAGCAATATGCCATTATGTTTTAAAAGAAAAGTGCTTGATCAATGCATCCTTCCAGTGCTTACATATGGTGCAGAGACATGGACCTTAACTAAAAGAGACATACAAAGGCTGCAGACAACTCAAAGAATCATGGAGAGGTGCATGCTTGGTGTAACCAGCAGAGATAAGAAGAGGAACTTGTTGATCAGAAAAATGACAAGAGTGAAAGACATCATGATCAGAGTTAAATCCCTGAAATGGCAATGGGCTGGACATACTGCCAGAAGGACAGACCATCGATGGACAGCCAAAATTTTAGATTGGATTCCAAGGGATAGGAAAAGACCCAGAAGAAGACCACATGGGAGATGGGTGAATGAAATTCGAAAGTATGCGGGGGTGACATGGAGGAGACTAGCACAAGACAGACCGTTGGAGGAAACTTGGGGAGACCTTCGTCCAGCAGTGGATTGATAATGGTTGACAATGATGATGATATATACATATATATATATATATAGCATGTATTGGGTATATAAATAAGTTTTGAGGGATTTCCGTTCGGTGTCGTACTTATTACTGCTCGCTTGTATTTTAAGGTGGCAACACTGTGATATCGCAATACGAGACGCCAGCTGTCAGAGTCAGTATATGACGTTCGATTGAGGTGCGAAGACATATTTGTTTTACTCGATGGAAAATGGCAACTTTCGTCCCAACAAAACAGCATTTGCAGGAAGTGTTAGTGCATTACTTTATTGTCAAGAAAAGTGCTACCGACAGCTATCGCTTAACGTCAGAAATCTATGGTGAACATTTCCTATCCATAAAAACATGTGAGTATTGGTTTAGACGATTCAAAAAGAACGATTTCGATGTCAGTGATAAAGAACGTTCTGGACCACCGAAAAAAATTGCTGATGCCGAATTGGAAGCTTTACTCGACGAGGATCCGTGCCAGACCCACAAAGAACTAGCAGCAGCAGTAAATGTTAGTCAACCATGCATTTCACAACGTTTAGCTGCCATGGGAATGGTGCAAAAAGAAGGGAATTGGATTCCACATGCTTTGCGGGAAAGAGACCTTCAACGTTGAAAAACCATTTGCGAATTGCTGCTTCAAAGGCAAAAAAGAAAGTTTTTTTGCATCGTATTATTACTGCCGACGAGAAATGGATATGGTACGATAACCCTAAATGGCAGAAAGCATGGGTGAAGCCAGGTGAACCAGGTCCTTCAACGCCAAAATGCAATATCCATGGTTCAAAGGTAATGCTGTGTATCTGGTGGGATTAGAAGGGTGTGATCCACTATTAACTGCTGAAACCGTCAGAAACTATTACTGGTGATCGGTATCAACCCGATGGGTTCCATTTCAACTCAGGCAGGGTCGTACCATCATGGTCTCAGATTTCTCTAAAAAAATTAAGGGGTGTTCCTTGACTAAAATAAGGAGACCCATATTTTTTCTTTCGGCAAGAAAAAATTTTCCCTTCGAGATAGAGGGTTTCAAATCTTGCACCGTCAAACAAGCTCTCTAGAAAACGGTTATTTTTCCTAACTTCAGCGAGTCATTGCAGCAGAGTTAAAAAAGATATCGTGTTCTTGTATTTTTTTTTTACATTGTGTGTATAACATATAATAATATATGGTGCTAATATTTGCTACACATCGTATGATTAAAATTTTAAAAAATCGCAAACTTTGTGATTTTTAAAAAAATTGAATTTCTTAAGTTTTTTTTTAAACAGGTTTGGATGGAGTTTTTTCTATATTCGTTTTTTTCGTTAAAAACATACAAATGTGCACTTTATTTGTAATTTTTTGTGTGTCTGTGAAACTGCTAGTTTCCGCGTTTCGGCAGCGTTAAAAACAGCCGATTTTGAAAAATCTCTAACTTTGCCAACGATTTTCTCAAAAAGGCCATTTTTTAAAATTCTGAAAATTAAATCCCTGTTTCATTATCAACAGGAGAATATCTGTGTAAATTTTCACGGACCTAAAAACGCCCGTTTCCGAGTTAGACGCGTTTGAATTCGGTTTGAAAGCTTACGATTTCCCGTGTTCTAATGGCGCCATTTTGGAAAAATCTCAGGCAGGCGCAAAGTACGTACGTTATCTCTTACCCGAATCAAAGCGTTAGATATTCTTTGCCCGAATGATGGAATGAGAGCATTGGGTCAGCTGGCCCTGGTTGGATACATCCACCTCACCCTTCCCCGAGTGATGACATGCCTATAAAACTGTCAGGGGGGAGGTAACCAATACATAAAGAAAATTCTTGCTGCTCCACTAACAAAGTTGAGTTGCGAAAGACAGCAGCAGCAGTTGTTTGTTTGTTTACGTATATACTTAAAAATCGCATAAGAAAAGACTATGAAAGAGTAGAAAACTGTTGTGAAACAATTTTAAGAAAAAGAGTGCAGGCACGTGTACTGTAAGTTAATTTTCGATGGCTAAACAACCTCGAGTTTTTCTGGGAGTTGCTAATTGTAGGCTACTGTCAGAAGAGCAGTTGCTGTTTTGTTATAGTTGCTAAAATTACCTTCTCAGTTTTTCGTAATAGTAAAATATTCGCTCAGGAGAGTTTTGTCCTCTGCGAATGGGGGAGAAGGTGCAATGCTCTTGACCTCGCTGCTGGGTTGATAGCGCTGGTCGCTACCGAACTCTGCTTACCTCCTCTCCAAAACGTAATGGCAATTGTCTAATCTACTAAATAAATAACAATTAACACATACGCGTGCATGCTTATTCATAAAATGTAAGTTGAGTATATTTCCTGTTCAATCAGATGATTTTACAAGTAAAATTCATATACAACTTATGCGCTTATAATGGTGTAAAGATTTTTTATCTATTTAAAACATATTCAAAGATTTCAATTTTTTTAAAGGGGGGGGGATTGTGTTCGCAGTGATCTCCACCTGGGCCACGATAAACCATGCACTGCCCATGGCTTCTGTTCCCTTAGATTTAGAAGATAATCCTGGATCGATGGGAGACCAGCGGAGTTTTGACAACCCCTCCCTCTCACGTGGTGGTGAGGTGTCTCAAAGCTAGGTAGCTTTCAAACATGTTTCAACTTAGTTGGCTGGTAATAAGAGAGGGATTACATTTCAACTGTGGCAGGGGCGTACCATCACGGTCTCAGATTTCTCTAAAAAAATTAAGGGGTGTTCCTTGACTAAAATAAGGGTACCCATATCTTTTCTTTCGGCAAGAAAAAATTTTCCCTTCGAGACAGAGGGTTTCAAATCTTCCACCGTCAAACAAGCTCACTAAAAAACCGGTTATTTTTTCTAACTTCAGTGAGTCATTGCAGCAGAATTAAAAAAGATCTTTTGCTCTGGTATTTTTTATTACATTGTGTGTATAACGTATAATAATATTTGATGCTAATATTTTTTACACATAGTATGATTAAAATTAAAAAAAAATCGTAAACTTTGATTTAAAAAAAATTGAAATTTTTAAGATTTTTTTAACTGGTTCAAATGGAGTTTTTTTTTCTATACTCGTTTTTTTGTTAAAGACATACAAATGTGCACTTTATTTGCAATTTTTTATGTGTCTGTGAAACTGCTAGTTTCTGCAGTGTAGCCGAATTTTGAAAAATCTCCAACTTTGCCAACGATTTTCTCAAAAAAGCCCTTTTTTAAAATTCTGAAAATTAAATCCCTGTTTGATTATCAACAGGAGAATATCTGTGTAAATTTTCACGGACCTAAAAACGTCCGTTTCCGAGTTAGACACATTTGAATTTGATTTGAAAACCTACGATTTCTCCGTGTTCTAAAGGCGCAATTTTGGAGAAATCTCAGGTGCAAAGTATGTATTCTCTTACCCGAATGAGAGCGTTGGATCCGTCCATCTGACCCTACCCTGGGCGATAACACGCCTAAAAAACGGTCTTGGAAAAAAAAAATAACAAATCTATTTATATAGATTTGAATGTATGTCTGCTAAACAAATTTACAGTTTTCAATTTAAAACCACCAAACTTGGTATACTATCTCATGGTACCCTAACTTAAACCATAGACGGTTTTTGGAAGGGGTCGGAGCCCGGAGTCAAGGGGCTCCACACAAAACTTCCATAAAATCTAGTTTTCAATTTAGAACCACCAAATTTGGAATACTATAGCATGGTACCCTAACTTAGACCGCAGACTGTTTTTGGAAGGGGTCGGAGCCCTTGGTCAAAGGGCCCCCACACAAAATTTCCGTAAAATATACTTGTAAACTATAGTGCCCTAACTGAGACCGTAGATGGTTTTTGGAAGGGGGGTAGAGCCCTGGGTGGGTGGGAGCCCGTGGTCAAAGGGCCCCACGCAAAATTTCCGTAAAATCTAGTTTTCAATTTAGAACCATCAAATTTGGTATACTTTTTCTTGGCACCCTAACTTTGTAAAATATTTTACGAAAATTTTGTAGGGGTGGGGGCTTGACCCCGGGTTCCGACCCCTTCCCAAAACCGTCTAGTCAAAGTTAGGGTGCCAAGAAAAAGTATACCAAATTTGATGGTTCTAAATTGAAAACTAGATTTTACGGAAATTTTGCGTGGGGCCCTTTGACCCGGGCTCCCCCCTTCGAAAAACCATCTACGGTCTAAGTTAGGGTACCATGAGATAGCATACCAAGTTTGATGGTTCTAAATTGACATACATTCAATTCTCTATATATATAGATTTGTTATTTTGTTTTCCCAAGACCGGCATGTTATCGCTCAGGGTAGGGTGAGGTGGACGGATCCAACACTCTCATTCGAGTAAGAGAAAACGTACTTTGTGCCTTAGATTTTTCCAAAATGGCGCCTTTAGAACATGGAGAAATCGTAGGTTTTCAAACCAAATTCAAACGCGTCTAACTCGGAAACGGGCGTTTTTAGGTCTGTGAAAATTTACACAGATATTCTCCTGTTGATAATAAAACAGGGATTTAATTTTCAGAATTTTAAAAAAGGGCTTTTTTGAGAAAATCGTTGGCAAAGTTGGAGATTTTTCAAAATCGGCTGTTTTTAACGCTGCGGAAACTAGCAGTTTCACAGACACATAAAAAATTGCAAATAAAGTGCACATTTGTATGTCTTTAACAAAAAAAACGAGTATAAAAAAAAAAAAAACTCCATTTGAACCAGTTAAAAAATCTTAAAAATTTCAATTTTTTTTTAAATCGAAGTTTACGATTTTTTAAAATTTTAATCATACGATGTGTAAAAAATATTAGCATCACATATTATTATACGTTATACACACAATGTAATAAAAAATACCAGAACAAAATATCTTTAATTCTGCTGCAATGACTCGCTGAAGTTAGGAAAAATAACCATTTTTTAGAGAGCTTGTTTGACGGTGGAAGATTTGAAAACCTCTGTCTCAAAGGGAAAATTTTTTCTTGCCGAAAGAAAAGATATGGGTCTCCTTATTTTAATCAAGGAACACCCCCTTAATTTTTTTTAGAGAAATATGAGACCGTGATGGTACGACCCTGCCAGAGTTGAAATGGAATCCCTCTCTTGTTACCAGCCAACTAAGTTGAAACATTTTTGAAAGCTACATAGCTTTGAGACACCTCACCAACACGTGAGGGGGTGGGGTGGGGGTGTCAAAACTCCGCTGGTCTCCCATCGATCCAGGATTATCTTCTAAGAGAACAGAAGCCATGCAGTGCATGGTTTATTGTGGCCCAGGTGGAAATCACTAAGAACACAATCACCCCCCCCCTCTTTAAAAAAATTGAAATCTATGAATATGTTTTAAATAGATAAAAATCTTTACACCATTATAAGTGCATAAATTGTATATGTATTTATGTATTCTACTTGTAAAATCAGTTGATTGAACAGGAAATATACTCAACTTACATTTTATGAATAAGCATGCACGCGTATGTGTTAATTGTTATTTATTTAGTAGATTAGACAATTGCCATTACGTTTTGGAGAGGAGGTAAGCAGCCCAGCAGCGAGGTCAAGAGCATTGCACCTTCTCCCCCGTTCGCAGAGGACAAAATTCTCTTGAGCGAATATTTTATTATTACGAAAAACTGAGGTTAACTTTAGCAACTATAACAAAACAGCAACTGCTCTTCTGACAGTAGCCTACAATTAGCAACTCCCAGAAAAACTCGAGGTTGTTTAGCCATCGAAAATTAACTTACGGTACACGTGCCTGCACTCTTTTTCTTAAAATGATTTCACAACAGTTTTCTACTCTTTCATAGTCTTTTCTTATGCGATGTTTAATTATATAACGTAAACAAACAAACAACTGCTGCTGTCTTTCGCAACTCAACTTTGTTAGTGGAGCAGCAAGAATTTTCTTTATGTATTGGTCCCCCCCCCCTCCTTGACAGTTTTATAGGCATGTCATCACTCGGGGAAGGGTGAGGTGGATGTATCCAACCAGGGCCAGCTGACCCAATGCTCTCATTCCATCATTCGGGCAAAGAATATCTAACGCTTTGATTCGGGTAAGAGATAACGTACGTACTATGCGCCTAAGATTTTTCCAAAATGGCGCCATTTAGAACACGGGAAATCGTAGGCTTTCAAACCGAATTCAAACGCGTCTAACTCGGAAACGGGCGTTTTTAGGTCCGTGAAAATTTACACAGATATTCTCCTGTTGATAATGAAACAGGGATTTAATTTTCAGAATTTTAAAAAATGGCCTTTTTGAGAAAATCGTTGGCAAAGTTAGAGATTTTTCAAAATCGGCTGTTTTTAACGCTGCCGAAACGCGGAAACTAGCAGTTTCACAGACACACAAAAAATTACAAATAAAGTGCACATTTGTATGTCTTTAACGAAACAAACGAATATAGAAAAAACTCCATCCAAACCTGTTTAAAAAAAACTTAAAAAATTCAATTTTTTTTTAAATCACAAAGTTTACGATTTTTTAAAATTTTAATCATACGATGTGTAGCAAATATTAGCACCATATATTATTATATGTTATATACACAATGTAAAAAAATACAAGAACACGATATCTTTTTTAACTCTGCTGCAATGACTCGCTGAAGTTAGGAAAAATAACCGTTTTCTAGAGAGCTTGTTTGACGGTGCAAGATTTGAAACCCTCTATCTCGAAGGGAAAATTTTTTCTTGCCGAAAGAAAAAATATGGGTCTCCTTATTTTAGTCAAGGAACACGCCTTAATTTTTTTAGAGAAATCTGAGACCATGATGGTACGACCCTGCCTGAGTTGAAATGGAACCTATCACCCAATTAATGCGTTTAAAACAAGCTCTCAAGCAAAAACGGCCGGAATGGGAGAATAGACAACAAAATCATCTGATAGCATGACAACGCAAGACCACATGTTTCTCTACCTGTGAAAAAGTACTTAAAAGGATCTGATTGGGAAGTTCTACCCCACCCGCCATATTCACCAGATATTGTGCCATTGTATTACCATTTGTTCCGGTCGATGCAGTCAGCACTTTCTGTATAACAGTTTAGTTCTTCTGAAGACATCAAAAATTGGCTGGACAACTGGATCTCTTCCAAGGAACCGGAATTCTTCCTTCGGGGCATACGTTTACTGCCCAAAAGATGGGGTAAAGTTGTAGCTTCAGAGTGAGCATACTTCGATTCATATTAAAATACTGTTTCTGTTCTCCAACAACGTGTTTTGTTCACCTCAAATCCCTCAAAACTTATTTATATGCCCAATATATATATGTAGGAACATATACTGTATATACAGAGGGTGAGTCAAAAGTTTTGCAATATTTGCATTAATGCATGTGCTGCGGCGGGTACGTCATGTGTTCAAATTAGTTCAAATCGCACACTGCAGTCAGTCGAAAGGGACATAAAGTGGTAGTTGTTGCTGTGGACAGCATTGTATGTCGTCCTTCTGTCTGTGGTTGGGAAGCCTAAAAGATGAACAGCCACAACAGGTTAATTAGGGAACTTTTGCTTTACGAGTTTGAACTCTGCCATAACGCTGCTCAAGCAACACGAAACAGTTGTCATGTAAAAGGGGAAGGTTCCGTGGGCCACAGCACCACAACCAGATGGTTCAAGAAATTTTGCTCAGGTGACAGAAACCTCAAATATCAACCAAGGTCAAATAGGCAGTAAACCGCGGATTCGGAGGCAGTGCGCTAGGCCGTAGAGGCAAATCCGACAACCAGTACTCGGAGATTATCACAGACCACCTTAACTAGTCACCTTCAGGACCTCGGCAAGGTCTACAGGAGTTGTGCGTTGTGCGTTGTTCCTCACGAACTGACGCCAGCTGAAGCAAACCGCCGAGTGGAAGTGTGCACGAAACTCCTAGAAAAGCAATGAGATGTACATTTCATCAATAGAATTGTTACGTGTGATGGAAAGTGCGTCTGTTTCTGTAATCCTAACACACAATGGCAGAGGTTGAGCCTGGGCCAGCTTCCAGAACCTTGCCAAATGTGGGCGCTTTGAGCACACAGTGAGTTCTGCGTCTGGTGGAATTTCGAGATGATAAACCATTACGAATTTGTTCCAGGCAGTCGGACCATCAACACCAACCTATGATCTGAACAGCTGGAGCAGATGTATACCATTTTGGAGAAGTACCCGACACTGGTGAACAGAAAGGGTTCTACAGCAGGACAATGCTCGGCCTCATACCGTGTGAACGACCTGGGAAAAACTCCAGGATTCTGAGGGCATCAAACTAATGCCACACCCAGCATATAGTCCGGGCCTTGCCCCCGTCGGATTTTTACTTGTTCTGGTCCATGGCTCACTTCTTGAGCGGGTAGCACTTTAACAACCAGTAGGAGGTGGCAGCTGAGCTGAAGGAGTTCTTCCCCTCGAATGACAAGAACTGGTACCACCACGGAATCGAAGAACTGGCAGACAGATGGCTAAAGATGGTGCAACACAATGGCCTATACTTTGAATGCTACTCAGCTTTCGTCATAAAGGCACATATATGAAGACATAAAGCGATCCAAATAATACAAAACTTTCGACTCCTATGTTACATGCTAAAGTGAGGTTGCAAAGTGCAGAGAGTTAATTATTTCTAGGAGCTGTATAACTGTGCGGAATAAATTTCTGTGTGTTTTAACTAGTGTTCTGCCTCTTCATTATGAGTTTGTGAAAGGAGAAGGATCCTTTGAATCCAAAGCACAAGACAAGTAACAAAATGCAGCAGCATTCTATCAAAAAAAAAAAAAAAAAAAAAAAAAGAGGGTGGATGTGACATTATGCAGTATTATTATCCACAAGAAAAATAAATCAAGACCAAATGCAAAACATATGTCCACTGCAACTCCAAAGGAATTTTTCCATCAAATGTATAGCTGTGATTAGTAAGTTGAGTAACTAATTTTATCTTTTTATTACAGAAATACCTATGTCACCTTTTGAGGTCAACAGAGTTCTTCCAATTGTCACTAACACGCCAAAGACAAAACAGATATTTTGTCCTACAGATCTTCTGCTTGAGACTTTGAGTACACAGCATGCTGAGATACTGTTGCAATATTCCTCACTGGTTAAAATGTTACAATTTAGGTGAATGAACAACAGTATCTGAAATTTCACAAGCTGTAGTGATGGAGCATAACCTCTTCAAGTGTACTAAAGACAAACTTGTCTGTAAGGTCAAGGAGTCACTGCCAATCCCTACCTATGATTCAAGAAATGCAGGAAGCTTGTACAATCAAGAACTTTGAACTTGACTTTTAATTCTATAACTTAGTTCACTTAGATTACAATAAAAAATGAAGTACTTAAAACTGTGGAGAGAGCCTTTACATATACCCAATCCAGTTAGACATTTCAAATGTCATAGTGCCAGGTGCTGCCAGCAGTTTCACTATACTGTTGCTCATTGTTGGCATTACAGTGTGTTTAACCATGTGATGCTAAATTGTTTAGAGTGGCATATTGTATATGTTTTCATCTGAAGCAAAAAGAATTACCTCCTCTGTTGCATAAACAAAATACACGTTATTCAGATATTTTGCATCATTATACAAAAATCCAGATTTCAATTTAAGCAATTTTCCATCTGCAAAAAAGTTGAACAGGAGCATGCATTTTCATTTTCAAGGAAATACAACCAGAGCTGTTAAGCAGGAAACGAAATTCCAAATATGTGCATAACAAATTAACACAAGGGGTCTATCCAAATGATTACAAAGTTAGCTTTCTTCACCCTAAAGGACCTGCTCCATCATTTTACTATCTCAAACCTCAACTTTATGTTCTGGATGTTTCAGCTGATACTCTCTTAAAAAAGTAGATCCCTGCACAACAATGGGTAGAATGCATACACACAGGAAGAAATGTCATCTTCAACAGCTATTTTAGAGAAAAAGTTACAAGCACAGTAGATTCACATCAACTCATTTAAAAGAAAGAACAAATAATCTGAAAATCCGTAACTTGTAAAATAGGAGTCTTATTAGCTAATAATTATTTACTGTAAATATTTTTTATACTGGACAGCATGACCATAAATGATATGAACTGTGTAAATAGTACAGTATAAGAACAAATGGGGATGTAAGGTCAGGTGATGCGTAACATCACAGCCTCTCCTTGACAAATGTCAACCCCGCCTTCTCGTGGTGCATCCTGTTCCCACTAAAGGGGCTCTGACGACCGCCCATAGCGGTATAACTATACCATCGGGATCAGAGGAAATGCTATCCCACACTCACCAACCCGCTTGGCCAGCGTGGTGAGTTATGGCCAAACCCCTCCAAAATGATTCCACAACTTAAATCTTGGCCCTCAGTCTCCGGCAGCTGGAATGTACCTGGCCAAGGCAGCGGCCAGTGCGACATGAAGGCAGAGGGTGCTAAGAATCCCCGGAGGACCGGACTAGGCTGCCATCTGATGCTGACCTTGGCTACTTACAATGGACGCTCCCTATCTTCTGATTCAAGGCTTCTTGAATTGGAAGAGGAACTACAAAGGATCAAGTGGGACATCGTCGGGCTAAGTGAGGTAAGGAGAAAAGGAGAAGATCTCATCGAACTGAAAAGTGGACATCTCTTCTACTATCGTGGGACAGATACTGGCAGAACTAGTGGTGTTGGATTTATAATAAACAAGAAACTGAAGGATAAAGTTGTAGAAGTTGAAAGTTCCTCTGACAGAGCTGCACGACTTGTTATCCAACTCTCGAAAAGATACCAGGCTCAGATTATTCAAACTTATGCACCCACCACAAGTCATCCTGAAGAAGAAATTGAAGAATTTTATGAGGAAATTTGTCATCTAAATAATAAAGGTAAGCAGCACTTGAAAATAATTATGGGAGATTTCAATGCAAAAATAGGGCAACGGCAACAGAATGAAACTTCGGTAGGTAAATTCGGTCATGGCAACAGAAACCAGCGTGGAAATACTCTTGTTGAGTTTGCAGAGGCAGAAGGGTTTTTCATCTTGAACTCCTTCTTCAAGAAAAAGCCACACAGGAAATGGACATGGAGACATCCAAATGGGACGACAAGTGAAATTGATTTTATTATGTGTAACAAAAAATTCGTCATAGAAGACTGCAGTGTGCTAAACAAGTTCAACACAGGTAGTGACCATAGATTGGTGAGATGTAAGATGCACCTCAACACTAAACTTGAACGTGGCAAGCTCATAGGACAAACAAAATCTATTGACATAACCAACCTTAAAAAACACCATAATACCTTCAAGTTAGAACTAAAGAACAGGTTCTCTGCTTTAGAAGGCCTAACATCGGAAGAAGTGGACATCTCTGAAGTTAACAGAAAAGTAACCAAAGCTCTTATAGAAACAGCAACAAAATTAGCTGGGTCTAAGAACAAGTTGCATGTGAACAAATTATCAGGAAAAACCAAAATGTTGATGCAAAAAAGAAGAGAGATGAGGACAACTAAAGAAGATGTGACTTCCAAAGTGGAATATATAGAGCTATGCAAGACAGTAAGAAAAAGTATCACTGAAGACGTAAGGAAATTCAACTGTGAACTAGTGAGGAAAGCAATTGAAAACAACCAAAGCCTAAAGATAGCAAAGGGACATCTCAGTAAGGGAAGAAAACAGATTATGGCACTGAGAAAAGAAGATGGTTCTGTAACAAGAAATAGAGGCGAAATTTTGACAAGAGTGAAAGATTTCTACTCCAAATTATATGAAAGGGATGATATATGCACTCCAGACATCATGAAAGATACCAGTACCAGAGTTCTTCCAGTCCTTCCAGCAGAAGTTGCACATGCAATCAAGAACATGAAGCGAGGAAAAGCTCCAGGAGAAGATGGAATTACTGTAGACATCATACAAGAAGCAAGTGGAGAAATCGAAACAGTACTCGCCCAAATTTTCACTCGATGCCTTAATGAAGGAAAGATTCCTGAGGATTGGAACACCGCTACAATGATCCTGCTACATAAGAAAGGTGACATTGAGGATCTCGGAAACTACAGACCTATCAGCCTCCTATCAGTAGTTTATAAAATCTTCACTAAAGTTCTTTCACACCGCTTGAAGGTAACACTGGACATGGCTCAACCGAGAGAACAAGCTGGATTCAGGAGTGGCTACAGCACAATAGATCATATCCACGTGCTGAGAGAACTAATTGAAAGAGCGAGGGAATATGAACTTCCATTGTGCATGGCTTTTATCGATTATGAAAAAGCCTTTGATTCGGTGAAACCATCAGCAGTTACAATGGCTCTGAAAACCTGCGGTATTGAAGATGCATACATTAATATTATTAATAACATCTATGAAAATGCAAGTGCAAAGATTAGGCTGTTTGAAAATACAACATACGTAAAAATTGGAAAGGGAGTGAGACAAGGTGACACCATATCTCCGAAGCTCTTTAATGCCACATTGGAGGGTGTTTTTCAGTCACTGAGCTGGGAAAACAAGGGGATAAAGATTAATGGAGATTATCTAACCCACCTTCGTTTTGCTGATGACGTAGTCATTTTTTGCAACTACCCCATCAGAGCTGCAGAGTATGATCCAGGAACTTACTGACAAGAGTAAAGAAGTGGGATTAAAAATGAACTTTCAGAAGACAAAAGTGATGCTCAATGCTTTTACAAGAAATGAAGATTTATCGATTGATGGAGAAAAGCTGGAGATAACAGACACGTACGTTTATCTTGGACAGCAGATATCAAGTGAGGGTCACATTGATGAAGAAATTAATCGGCGTACAAAACTTGCCTGGAGAGCTTTTGGAAGAAACAGCATAATTTTCAAGAGCAATATGCCATTATGTCTTAAAAGAAAAGTGTTTGATCAATGCATCCTTCCAGTGCTTACGTATGGTGCGGAGACGTGGACCTTAACTAAAAGAGACATACAAAGGCTGCAGACAACTCAAAGAGCATGGAGAGGTGCATGCTTGGTGTAACCAGGAGAGATAAGAAGAGGAACTCGTGGATCCGAAAAATGACAAGAGTGGAAGACATCATGATCAGAGTTAAATCCCTGAAATGGCAATGGGCTGGACATACTGCCAGAAGGACAGATCATCGATGGACAGCTGAAATTTTAGATTGGATTCCAAGGGACAGGAAAAGACCCAGAAGAAGACCACATGGGAGATGGGTGGATGAAATTCGAAAGTATGCAGGGGTGACATGGAGGAGACTGGCACAAGACAGACCGTTGTGGAGGAAACTTGGGGAGACCTTCGTCCAGCAGTGGATTGATAATGGTTGACAATGATGATGATGATGAAGAACAAATGAAAACTGAAACATATTTTGAGTTTTAAAATGTTAAACTGCCACTCTGCTTCATTTTGAACAACTTCACCCAGATGATTTAGCCTATCAGGTAATAAATTTTTATATTAAATTACCACAGTTACTATATCTATCAGCCCATTATTAAAATAGCTGCCATGTAGTGATGAGAAATTATACATACCCAATATTTCCAATAATTCAGCTGAATACTTTAATAACTAGCTCAGTAACTATCAATAATTACCTATTACTACAGATATACTACTCTTAAAAATTCAGTTTCTCAAAAACCCATCATTTCTCCATCTTTAAATTTTACATACCTCTAGCCAACATGTGTAAGATTAACATGTGGTTTTTTTTCCAAAGTGGGTTGTGATGCATATCAAATTAAAGCCCATAAAAAGAGATTAAAAAAAAGCTATAGATGAGCCCTCTAGCATCCCTATTAGCAGACTTATATTTTTTGTGAATGGCATTCCTGCAAAATTTGGCATTTTTTGCTGTTTTTAAAAGCCAGAAATAAAGAAACTGCTAACCCAAAGAACCTGAAAATTTAGATTTTTCATATACTCCATACATAGGTACAAACTATAAACCAAAAATTGTTGAAATCTGAGACATCTAGGTCCAGACCCCTTCATTGATATCACAGGGAATGAATGAATGACCCATTCCACAAAATATTTTGGTTTCATAAGGCAATGCAACTTTAGTTCTCCACATAGAAAACAGCTGATCATCAGCATTACTATATCAACAAATAATACTCTCTTTAGATTATTATTTGTTTTAGAGAATACATAATTGTCATTATTTTTCAATGGAATCTAGAGAAAGATAAAACCATGGTAAGTTTTCACAGAAGTTTCTGTTCACTTATGATTTTCTTTCTTGAGCAAATACACTGCTGTTCAAAACTTAAGGATGAACAAAAAACCTGACAATTAGAGCATCACAGGACTAAAAAAGAGCTTGCTGACACATATATATGCACACAAGTGCAATGTGATGTATGAAGACATTCCATGCTGTGCAGCCTTACTGTAAGCAAATCTGTTGCAAGCACATGACAGCTGCCAGGGTATATAGGTAGGAAACCAAGTCATGTCTCATACGAGTTCATTCTGTTTTTCATGGGTTTCAATAATGGAGCATGAAATTGCACATCTGAGGTAACAAAAGGATGTCTTGTAGATATCATATACATGATTTTATCTGAGGCCAAATTATCAGCAAACTTGAAGTAGACAGGACCTATGTAACCAGAGAGTTTGGGGTAGCACACAGTATAGTGTTACAGCTTCGGTTCGCACAGAAGATACAGAACCACTACCAGATATTTTTCTGAGGGATTTCCTTGCTCTTCAAGCCACAAGGATGACTGTTACTTGGCGATAATGGCAAAACAAGAGTTAGAACTGTAAGCCAGGTGGCTAACCAACTTCAAGAAAGCACAGGTGTGCAAATTTTTTGCCAAATCATTTCAAAACATCGAAATGCAGCAGGACTATGCATGGAAACTCACAAGCTCTCTACTATTATCCAAGGTACATCATACAGCTCTCCATCAGTGTGGTAGCTTGCACATTGATGGTCTGCAGATCAATTGATCAAAGTAATGTTCACATATGAAAACCACTTTAGTCTTTTATCGGATTCTAAGTGGCAATTGATCTGGAGGAACTGTGAGACTGTGCATGATGACAGGAACATTGTTGAATGGAACGTATGGGCAGTCATGGTATGTTGGTGTGAACTAGTATCATGGTAAATGGACATACTTAACTGCAGGTGATAGAGCAAGGGACAATCACCAGGCACTGGTATTGCAATGATATGATTCTTCACCACGTGCATCTGTTATGTGGTGCGGTGAGCTCAGATTTCACTTTCATAGAAAATAACCTGTCTTCACTGCACAGCAGTTCTGGACGAAGTATTTGTTAGCGAGGGAATCCCATCGGATGGCAGCACACTCCTCTGATTTCATTCCAACTGAACATGCATGAGATGTTCAAAAGAGATGTGTTGCACAAAGGAATCCCCCACCAGAAATCATTCCAGTACTTATCAAGGCTCTTTAGCAGAAGTGGGACAATTTACACTAAGAGCTCCAAAACCACTTGATGCTAAGCATGGCAAACTGGTGCCAAACATGCATTTCAGTACAAGGTTATCATATCTCATACAGAAGACTTTAACCTGTAGTCCGTTGATGCAGCACTGATGGAAAAGTGTCACTGAATGACAGGTGAGCCTGTACACCTTCATAACATTTATATTCTGTTTCAGTCTTTATTACATCACTCATGATTTTTTATGAAAAAACCATTAGGAAGAACCACTCACTCACCATAAAGATCATGGTAACCTCCAATGACCACACACTTCCAACACGTCATTCATCGTGATGTAACTGGGCTTCCACAGGTTTACAGACTTCTTGCTTACGCTTCTTATTTTCGGGTGTGAAACATCGTTTTTTTTTTTCTTTTGCCTTATAAGATGTTACTATAATGCTTGTCAATTCGATAAAAATTACACATACAACTCATTCATACAATTCAAGTAAAAATTATGTACATAACCTTACATTCACAGGTGATTAAACCTTGGTCAACTCTAATTATCAAACTCCTCCTTCTGTTTCACAACCTCTGCTACTCCCACTGCAAGTGTCACACCCATTCAGCCCCGCACATCCGATCCTCTAGTACTTTCGACAGACCCCTGTCATCTTCAGGAGGCAGGTGTGTCTCACCCGCCCACCACAGCTCAAGTGAGCAGAGCCATCGAGGCCTGGGCTCCAGTCGCTATCTCTGAATCGTTGTCTCTGGCGCCATCTATTGTCCCTTCTGCTCTTTTTTCCCTCTTTCTTTTTATGCTGCTGTTCAGTTTTTATTAGGGCTTTCCATTGTTCGTTTAGGTTACTTGGCTCATTAATGTTGCATAATCTTGATCTGTTTTTTTCAATTAACACTGATTCTGCAATTCTTAACTGCTTTTCGTTTTTACAGCTCTTAATAATTTTAATATCTTCAAACCTTGGACATTTTTGATTTTCCATACAGTATTGGGTCAATGCTGTCTTAGCCTCTTTTTTATTCCAATTATTAATATTCTGGTTCAATCTATAATTTAATTTATTCTTGGTGCTGCCTATATATGACACAGGTGGTTGCTGGTTTATTGGGATTTCATAAATTCCTGCTCTATCTAATTGGCTAATTTTTTCATTTTTAATCACTAAATTTTTTACAGTAAGTACCTGATTTCCTACCTGTATGCCATACTTGCCACAAACTTTATTAATTTCTGCTGAAACATTTTCTATATATGGTATTGCTCCCACATATTTTACAAGTTTTTTATCAGTCTTGACCTTATTGTAACCTTGAGTTACTTCATAAATCCATTTTTTTAATACCTGTTTAGGGTATCCAAAAGCATATGCAATTTTTTCAATATATTCAATTTCTTCCTTTCTATACTGTTCCATTGATGAATGTGTTAAACTTCTTTTAATTAGTGTTTTAACACTATTTCTTTTATGTGTTAATGGATGTGATGACTGAAATGGTATAAGTACTGGGATATATGAAGATTTTCTATGCACTCTGAATTGTATATTCTCCTCTGTTTTAACAATCAAAACGTCCAAAAATGCCAAAGTATTGTCATGTTCTTGTTCTACTGTCAGTTCAATAGATGGATAAATTTCACTATACTTTTTTGTCAAGTCCTCAAGTTCATCATTTTTTAGCTTGGATAACAGAAAAATGTCATCAACATATCTGCAGTATATCAGTGGTGGATCCTCGAGTTTACTTATTATTTTTTCCTCAATGTCACTCATTATAATTTCAGCAAATAAAGTTGACAGTGGTGACCCCATAGGTCCACCATGATTTTGTTTGTACATCTTGTTGTTAAACTTAAAAATGTTATTTTCATATATGTACAATAAAATTTCTCTTAACTCCTCTATTTGTATTGCATTCATTGTCTGTAGCACATATAATTTTTCAATAATTATTTCTATTGCCTGAGGTATTGGTGTGCTAGGAAAAAGAGCTCTCACATCCATACTAGCCATATGATATTCACTTAAATCTTGTTTAATTACTTTAATTTTCTTAATAAATTCGTATGTATTCTTCACAGTGAACCTTGTCTTCATGAACATAGGTGCCAAAAATTTGTAGATATTCTTTTCCAGTTTTATTAGTGGGGAATTCCTTTTTGATACAATCACTCTCATAGTACAGTGAAATTTATCCATCTATTGAACTGACAGTAGAACAAGAACATGACAATACTTTGGCATTTTTGGACGTTTTGATTGTTAAAACAGAGGAGAATATACAATTCAGAGTGCATAGAAAATCTTCATATATCCCAGTACTTATACCATTTCAGTCATCACATCCATTAACACATAAAAGAAATAGTGTTAAAACACTAATTAAAAGAAGTTTAACACATTCATCAATGGAACAGTATAGAAAGGAAGAAATTGAATATATTGAAAAAATTGCATATGCTTTTGGATACCCTAAACAGGTATTAAAAAAATGGATTTATGAAGTAACTCAAGGTTACAATAAGGTCAAGACTGATAAAAAAAACTTGTAAAATATGTGGGAGCAATACCATATATAGAAAATGTTTCAGCAGAAATTAATAAAGTTTGTGGCAAGTATGGCATACAGGTAGGAAATCAGGTACTTACTGTAAAAAATTTAGTGATTAAAAATGAAAAAATTAGCCAATTAGATAGAGCAGGAATTTATGAAATCCCAATAAACCAGCAACCACCTGTGTCATATATAGGCAGCACCAAGAATAAATTAAATTATAGATTGAACCAGCATATTAATAATTGGAATAAAAAAGAGGCTAAGACAGCATTGACCCAATACCGTATGGAAAATCAAAAATGTCCAAGGTTTGAAGATATTAAAATTATTAAGAGCTGTAAAAACGAAAAGCAGTTAAGAATTGCAGAATCAGTGTTAATTGAAAAAAACAGATCAAGATTATGCAACATTAATGAGCCAAGTAACCTAAACGAACAATGGAAAGCCCTAATAAAAACTGAACAGCAGCATAAAAAGAGAGGGAAAAAAGAGCAGAAGGGACAATAGATGGCGCCAGAGACACAACGATTCAGAGATAGCGACTGGAGCCCAGGCCTCGATGGCTCTGCTCACTTGAGCTGTGGTGGGCGGGTGAGACACACCTGCCTCCTGAAGATGACAGGGGTCTGTCGAAAGTACTAGAGGATTGGATGTGCGGGGCTGAATGGGTGTGACACTTGCAGTGGGAGTAGCAGAGGTTGTGAAACAGAAGGAGGAGTTTGATAATTAGAGTTGACCAAGGTTTAATCACCTGTGAATGTAAGGTTATGTACATAGTTTTTACTTGAATTGTATGAATGAGTTGTATGTGTAATTTTTATCGAATTGACAAGCATTATAGTAACATCTTATAAGGCAAAAGAAAAAAAAAAAAAAAACGATGTTTCACACCCGAAAATAAGAAGCGTAAGCAAGAAGTCTGTAAACCTGTGGAAGCCCAGTTACATCACGATGAATGACGTGTTGGAAGTGTGTGGTCATTGGAGGTTACCATGATCTTTATGGTGAGTGAGTGGTTCTTCCTAATGGTTTTTTCATTTATGAATTGCACGTAAACTATGCGCACTTTGCAAGAGGTTAATACCTTAAAAGTGCAAATATAATAATTGAGAATTATACGCAAAATTCTGAGCTGGGATAGTTGAGGTGTGGGGTTTGCAGTCGCTATCATACTCTGGGATTATGTGCTATAGGAATCAATTTCACAACTTCGAGATGAGAGATATTAAGGCGTTTAAGAAGGCTAAAACTAAATTAGTAAAGTCAGAAAATCAAGAAGAATTTTTGGTGACGTGCCGTGACCTAGAAATAACACCAAAGTATTTAAAAATACGGAATTGCCCAGTCACTGCTAAAGATAATAGAATAATCCAGGAGTGCCAAAAAAAGAGATTAAGAGCTGAAATTGTCAATAAAAGGAAACTGATTTTTAACTTGAATATGAAATATTTACATTTAATCGATTTGATATGTTATAAAAAGTATAGAAAGTTCGACGGTAATTGGAAAGATGAGATTTTGGATGTAACCTTCAGAGAAATTTTTGACATCGTGGAATACGAAAAAAATGCTCAAGAGCAGTCATGGAAAAAAAGTTGCACGTGATGATTGACAGACAACGTGTACAAGAACAACGGGAGAATATATATGAGGTATATCAGAATAACTCCAACTTGACCTTGAGCTTCACGCAAAGAGCTATTTTGCAGAGAGGTAAAAAATTTGCGTTTCCACGGAGCCTGCCGAGGACGGAGGAATTAATACCAAACTTGGAAGAAATGGCACGCAGTGTACCAGCAGAAGAACGTGAAAATTTTAGAAGTAAACTGTATAGAATTGTTTTGAAAGAATTTAATGAAAAAAGTAAGAAAAAGAAATATCATATAGATAAAATTCAGTATGAGAAAGAACAACTGATTAAATTAAGAGATGACCCAACAATTAAATTCTGTGAAGCTGATAAAACAGGGCAAATTGTAATATTAAACACAACTGAATATGATCTAAAAATGAATAGAGCTATAGAAGAACTAAATTGCAGCATTCTAACAAAAGACCCAACCGAATCTCAAGTAAGGTACTTAGCTAGAATAAGAAATCACAGCACCTTGCCTGATGAAATAAAGAAAGCATACCCACCAATGGGTACTGGAATACCAAAAATGTTTGCAAAAATAAAAACTCATAAGCCTGATACACCTATGAGAGTGATTGTATCAAAAAAGAATTCCCCACTAATAAAACTGGAAAAGAATATCTACAAATTTTTGGCACCTATGTTCATGAAGACAAGGTTCACTGTGAAGAATACATACGAATTTATTGAGAAAATTAAAGTAATTAAACAAGATTTAAGTGAATATCATATGGCTAGTATGGATGTGAGAGCTCTTTTTCCTAGCACACCAGTACCTCAGGCAATAGAAATAATTATTGAAAAATTATATGTGCTACAGACAATGAATGCAATACAAATAGAGGAGTTAAGAGAAATTTTATTGTACATATATGAAAATAACATTTTTAAGTTTAACAACAAGATGTACAAACAAAATCATGGTGGACCTATGGGGTCACCACTGTCAACTTTATTTGCTGAAATTATAATGAGTGACATTGAGGAAAAAATAATAAGTAAACTCGAGGATCCACCACTGATATACTGCAGATATGTTGATGGCATTTTTCTGTTATCCAAGCTAAAAAATGATGAACTTGAGGACTTGACAAAAAAGTATAGTGAAATTTATCCATCTATTGAACTGACAGTAGAACAAGAACATGACAATACTTTGGCATTTTTGGACGTTTTGATTGTTAAAACAGAGGAGAATATACAATTCAGAGTGCATAGAAAATCTTCATATATCCCAGTACTTATACCATTTCAGTCATCACATCCATTAACACATAAAAGAAATAGTGTTAAAACACTAATTAAAAGAAGTTTAACACATTCATCAATGGAACAGTATAGAAAGGAAGAAATTGAATATATTGAAAAAATTGCATATGCTTTTGGAACCCTAAACAGGTATTAAAAAAATGGATTTATGAAGTAACTCAAGGTTACAATAAGGTCAAGACTGATAAAAAACTTGTAAAATATGTGGGAGCAATACCATATATAGAAAATGTTTCAGCAGAAATTAATAAAGTTTGTGGCAAGTATGGCATACAGGTAGGAAATCAGGTACTTACTGTAAAAAATTTAGTGATTAAAAATGAAAAAATTAGCCAATTAGATAGAGCAGGAATTTATGAAATCCCAATAAACCAGCAACCACCTGTGTCATATATAGGCAGCACCAAGAATAAATTAAAGTATAGATTGAACCAGCATATTAATAATTGGAATAAAAAAGAGGCTAAGACAGCATTGAACCAATACTGTATGGAAAATCAAAAATGTCCAAGGTTTGAAGATATTAAAATTATTAAGAGCTGTAAAAACGAAAAGCAGTTAAGAATTGCAGAATCAGTGTTAATTGAAAAAAACAGATCAAGATTATGCAACATTAATGAGCCAAGTAACCTAAACGAACAATGGAAAGCCCTAATAAAAACTGAACAGCAGCATAAAAAGAAAGAGGGAAAAAAGAGCAGCAGGGACAATAGATGGCGCCAGAGACAACGATTCAGAGATAGCGACTGGAGCCCAGGCCTCGATGGCTCTGCTCACTTGAGCTGTGGTGGGTGGGTGAGACACACCTGCCTCCTGAAGATGACAGGGGTCTGTCGAAAGTACTAGAGGATTGGATGTGCGGGGCTGAATGGGTGTGACACTTGCAGTGGGAGTAGCAGAGGTTGTGAAACAGAAGGAGGAGTTTGATAATTAGAGTTGACCAAGGTTTAATCACCTGTGAATGTAAGGTTATGTACATAGTTTTTACTTGAATTGTATGAATGAGTTGTATGTGTAATTTTTATCGAATTGACAAGCATTATAGAAACATCTTATAAGGCAAAAGAAAAAAAAAAAAAAACGATGTTTCACACCCGAAAATAAGAAGCGTAAGCAAGAAGTCTGTAAACCTGTGGAAGCCCAGTTACATCACGATGAATGACGTGTTGGAAGTGTGTGGTCATTGGAGGTTACCATGATCTTTATGGTGAGTGAGTGGTTCTTCCTAATGGTTTTTTCATTTATGAATTGCACGTAAACTATGCGCACTTTGCAAGAGGTTAATACCTTAAAAGTGCAAATATAATAATGATTTTTTATGTTGTGCATCTCATTTTTCTGTTGGTATTACTATTAAAGCACTTATAGATGCAAAACTGCTTTTTCTGATTTTGTCTGGTTAAAATGTATTTTGCCCTTAAGTTTTGAACTGCAGTGCATTTCATCCTCACAAAATTAGAAGCAAAAAAGTAAATTCATTTTTTTCCCCTGAAACAAATTTTTTTTTCAGAACAAAGTGAATCGTGCTTATTTACTTAAGTTCGTCAATATGTGCTTCACAGTAACAAAGCAGCGGTGGTACTGCATCCCAGTAACTTTGCTTTGGCCAGTTGAGATAGACTAACAGGAGTATAAGGAATTTAGAAGAAATAATACCAGAATTATTCCATAGCTCTAATATAATAATATCTATGGATAGATAAACTATCTGCAGATATTTGATAGAAATAGCCCAGAGCTATGGAATAATTCTGGTATTATTTCTTGTTAATTACTTAATGTCTACTCTGGATAAGCCAACCTTTTAGCTTTAGTTATTGTAGCAGGAATGCTGACCTGTGACTAGAAAACCACAGAAACAGAAAATTATATTTATGAGTATGGATAAACAGTTTTTAAAGAAATAACTGCAGTGCAGAAATGGTATTAAATGTCTGCTTCACTCCAGTAGTGACAGTTTAGTTAATAACATGAAATTTTGAATGTTCTTTGAGTTCCAATTTAACTCAGTAAAATGAAAGTTCACTGTAGCAATCATTTTTCCACCATCAAAATGACAATTAATGATTATAAAACATTCATAAGAATACTATCTGTGCACAGATATAAAATGATTACAAATGGTTTGGTCTTTCATGATTCTTTAATTAAACATGTTTTCACTTAAGTCAATTAGTTATTTTTTATTATTAAGAAAGACACAGAAGTATCAAATGAATGACATAATTCAAATTAAGAATTCTTTGGGTTCATTCTAGGATTGTAATAGTGCAAGGTGGAGGCATTGGAATGATAGGGCACTTTTACATTAAAAAAGGGCAATAGTTGTGAAAGGTGGAAAAAGCAGACCAAAGAAAAAAGAAAAGAAAGGAAGTTTATTGTTTAATTTACCATAGGCAGGGTAAGCTGCCCTGTTAAACACAACTACAATAAACTCTGGGAATGGTTTCATTACTAGGAAATATACTAGAAAAGACTTGCGTAAAAGCTTTTGCCACAGAATGACATTTACCATTTACTTACACAAGTTGTGAAAATCAAAGGTTTGAGGAGTGTCCTAGAACCAACATTCAGGTTACCAACTGTAACTTCTGCTGGTGCCAAACCTGCACGTTTGCTGTTTGATGTAATAAAAGCCTTTGAGCCTTTTGCTTTAATATGTCGATGCTGAGTGAAAGACTTTAACGAATAACACCTGCAAAATATTATACGGTCAATGAAAAGAAAAAAAGAGATGAGCAGGAGATCATTTCAGCGAACATTCTCGCTGTAAAATATGTATCATGACACCAAAAACAAAGGAAAGTAAGTACTGTTTAATTTCTGAATTACACAGAAATGCTCCTGTAAAAAATACATTAAAAATGTATTGCCGAGTAATACATTTAACAACTACAAAAATAAATAAAAATATCTTTACAAATTTCTTTTTGACATATGATATTTCAGAATATAACAATTAAAAATAAATCTTTACCATGTTTAGTTTTTTTTTCCCAGCAGGTTTGAGTTGTGCATATCGAACATGGCATCTTTTGAATGACTTTCACAATATATCACAGAATGACATTTACGATTTATGATTCATTGGTAGGAACATACACAGATGAGATACCATGCATATTTGGAATGTAGTTAAAGCAAGGACAATGATCTTGCCAGCCAGAAAAACTATTAAAAACACATTAAACATTAACTCATTATCTAACCAGCTATGTGCCATATTGTTGTCATATTCTCCTGTATTCTCATATCAGTAATTTGTAGATGAATAAATTAGATTAGCAACACCCATGATGCCGGTGGTTGTTGTGATCTGTAATGGCAGCTTAGTCCTTGTGAGAGATCACTGTGTTTGTTATTACATGGCGTCAGATCATGGGATCGTGAACTCTGTAGTGTTATGACTAATTCTGATCAATTGTGTTAAATTTATAGTATCAAGTAACATAGATTCGATTAATGCTCGTCTTCCTTACGAGCTGGAAGTAACAGCTGACAACATGGCAACAAAATGGAAGCTGTGAAAACAGACATTCAAGTTTTATGCAATTGCTTCACAGCTCTTTGAGAAACCACCACAGGTACAGGCCGCAACGTTTATATCAGGAATAGGAACTTCGGTAACTGTGATTTTTAATATGTTTAATTTAACTGAGGCAGTTCAAAGCAATATAGCAGTGATAAAAAGAAGATCTGATGATTATTTCTCACCAAAACCTAATGAGATGTATACACGCTATTTGTTTTTCAGTTGTATTCAAGGTGAGCGAGAAAATTTTGATTCTTATTTAACCAAACTTCGAACGAAGATTAGTCATTGCGCTTTTGGTAATTTACAAGATAGCTTGTTACATGACCAGCTTGTGCATGGTATACATTCTGATAAAGTACATGAATTATTATTAGCTAAAAGAAAGCTTACATTGAATAAAGTGACTGATATTTGCTGGGCCTGTGAACAAGCTATGAATCAACTTCAGGAAATGAGGACAGTAATGAATAAAGAAAACGATGTCCTTTCGTTAAAAATGAACAAACAAAAGGTCACTAGAGAATTCAATGGCTCAGAAATGCATGGAAAATCAAAGTCCACAGTGGACATCAAAGCAAAAAGGAGTGTGTTGGTGATGTGGTTCAGTGCACCATTTTTGGAATTGTCCTGCTTTCAGTGTTATGTGTAATTCCTGTTCCAAGAAGAAACACTATGTGTGCCAATGTAAAGTGAATATGAAAGTCATGGAATAAGGAAGTTCATTAGATAAGTGAACCAGATAGTGATTTGGAGGATGTTACTATGTATAATTGTGATACTTTACAAATAAGTGAATTGGTTAATTTCTCAAATAATTACAAAGGTGCTGTTTTGATAATGGAATTTGTGCTAATTTTAAGATTGACACTGGTGCAGAAGGGAATGTCTTAACTGCAAGATTGGCAAGACAACTATCTGTGAAAATTTCAAACAAGTTAAACGATTGAGATATTTTAATAATATGTATACACCGGTTCTGGGTGAAATAAACACTAAGTATACTATACAAAACAAAACTGTTATACTTAAGTTTCTAGTGGTTGAGGGTAATTCCAACTGCATTTTATGATGTAATGCTTGTGAGAACTTAGGTTTAATAGTAATAAGGATTTCATACAAGTCCATGAAGTTGGAAGTCCTATTCCAGAAAAGATTTTTCAAGGTATTGGTTGTATAAAGAATTTTAAATATGATATAGACCTGCAGAAAGGTGCTTCGTTAATTATACATCCACCACGCCGAATACCATATTCGTGAGAAAGTAAAGAAAGAGATTGACATGATGGTCAAGATGAAAATTCTAGTACCTGTCTCAAATCCTACTCTTGCAGTAAGCCCTTTAGTAATAGTTAAAAAACAAGACAATATTTGTTTGTGTTTAGACCCTACTGGTCTAAATAAGGCTATTAAAAGATGTCACTTTCCACTCAAAACTGTGGAACATATAGCTGCTAGAGTGAAGGCAGCAAAATATTTTACCCTCCTTGAAGCAAAAAAGGGATTATGGAAATTATGTGTCACAAAACATACTTCGAATAACTTGACAGTTAATATACCCTGAGGTCGATACTCATTTTTGAGAGTGCTTTTGGACTTGTTTTGGTACCCAAAATTTTCCAACAGGTTATGGAGTCAATATCACAGGGTATTGACAATACTTAATGCTCAATGGATGATATTCTGATCTGGGCAAACACGCTCAAGAAGTTACGTAGTTTAACATTAAAGGTCATTGATTCACTTTTAAATAGTGGAGTTCGGTTGAAATAAAGAAAAATGTGAACTTGAAAAAATGAGAGTTAAGTTCTTAGGTCACATTTTTATGACGAATGGAATAGAAATTGACCCATCCAAGGTTGAGGCCATTGGAAAATTAAAAGTATCTACTTGTGTCACTGAGTTGCAGAGATCTATGGTTATGACTAATTATGTTGCTAAATTCATACCTAATTATACAACTATTTCAGAGCCTATGCACAGACTTCTACAGAAAGATGTCATATGGGAGTGGTCTTCTGACCAAGAAAAAGCCTTTTGTAAGTTAAAAGAAGCTCTTCAAAATACACCACAGTTGGCTTATTATGATGAAAACAAACCGGTGGTTGTTTCAGTGGATGCTAGTTCTCACGCGGTTGGTGCTGTACTTCTCCAAGATGGTAGACTGATAGCATATTCTACCAAAGCATTAACATCTGCACAATAGCGTTATCTTCAAATTGAGGAGGAAGCCTTTGCTATTCGTTATGGGTGTAAAAAAATTCATGACTATATTTATGGCAAGTCTGTTACCATTGAAACGGATCACAAACCTTTAGAGGTCATCGCAAAGAAACCCTTACATACTGCTCCACCTAGACTACAGCGATTCATTTTTGATGTGCTTCAGTATTTCCCGAGAATAATATTTAAACATGGTACTGAGATTCCAATCCCTGACGCTCTAAGTCGTGACTGTAGTATATTGAGTCTTTGGAGGCAGCTGGTGAAGAATTATTTGAAACATTACTTGATATACCACTTCCCTCATTAACATTTCAAGAGCTGACTGCAGCAACTAATGAAGATGAGGAACTACAACAACTCAAGAGAGTTATCTTCGAAGGTTGGCCACCAACAATAAAGGAAGTCCCCGTTTCTTTACACAAGTATTGGAATTATCATGAAGAATTATCTGTATACAAAAATCTGTTGTTCAAGGCTGAACGATTGACCATACCTGGAGTACTTCAATCTAAATATCTCAAGCTTATCCATCAGGGCCATTTGGGTACTAGTCTTTCCTTACATCATGCACGAGAAATAATATTTTGGCATGGAATATCTATAGATATTAAACTATTTGTTCAAAAACGTCCACATGTGAACAAACTGCTGGTGCTTCTAACACAAAACCATCGTTGATAAAAACAGTTCCCTGTTTTCCATGGCAATGAGTAGCATCAGATTTATTTGACTTTAAGGATGAGACTGCCTTGTAGTTGATAGTTATTCCAGATACTTTGATTTTAAAAACTAAGTCAACCAATGTCTCAAGCTTTTGTCAAGTATTAAAAAAGTTACTTTTGCCATTCATGGTATTCCTGATATCCTCAAAACTGACAATGGTCCACAGTATAACTCTGAAGCATTTCATAATTTCACAAGACACTTGAAGATATACCTCACATCCAGTCTTCATTATCCCAAGTCAAATGGATTGGCGGAACGGTATGTGCAAATTGCTAAGTTAATGTTAAAGTGCACTGATCTAGAACAATCTGACTTGCACTTGGCATTACTCAATTGGAGGAATACTCCTCACCGTGACTTATCTTCTCCAGCTCAATGTCTATTTGGACGTCCTACACAAACATTGATCCTGTTACATCCTCTAGCACGTTTGCCTCGTGCCTCAACTTCTGCTCATCTCCAGTTCTCTACAGAGAATCAGCGTATAAATGCCACAACTGGTCCTCATAACAAAGCGCCATCCTTGGTACAGGGTCAGGCTGTAAAACTTAAAATGGCGCATTGCAACTGGATTCCCGCTACTGTGTCTGCAAAGCTTGATACCCCTGTTCCTATTTAGTTACCACTCATTGTCACAGTGCAGAGTGTATTCGTCCAACAAAAGCTATATTCATGCCAAAAATGCCAGTAGTAGCAAGCCCACTAGTTTCGTCTGTCCCAGAGAACTCTCAAAACCATGGCACACATATGCTTACTATACCTGATTTTAATCGGTTGCTCCTTACTCAGAACTCTCCAACTAATGATAAAGGTCATGTTACTATACCTGAGTCCCAAGTATACCATCTCATTTTTCTAAGTGCATTGGCACACCTACTAAGTTGTCTACTTTAGTGACCACCTGGTTCTGGACAAAAAATTCATCCACCTGACAAACTCAATCAAAAAAAAAAAAAAGGAAAAAAAAAGAAGAAAGATGTCATATTGTTGTCGTATTCTCATATGGGTAATTTGTAGATGAATAAATGAGATTGGCAACACCCACGATTCTGGTGGTGGCTGTGATCTGTAATGGCAGCTTAGTCCTTGTGAGTGATAACTGTGTTTGTTGTTACAGTATGACATCCCATAATTATTTCCCAAGATTCTTTACAAAAGCTGTCACATTTATAATACACTATCTACCAACAAGTAATTAGACACCCCTGCAATCGACGATATCTGCGGTCCTGATACATGTCACGGCCGCCACCGTTAAATATTAAGTGGGAAACAACAACGCAACCAGTCGCATGCAAGATGCCACACAGTACGGAGCTCTCTGATTTCGAGAAAGGTGTAATCGTCGGGTATCACAGAAATGGCAGATCCATACGTGACATATCCAGCGAGTTGAAGTACCCAAAATCAACAGTGGCCTACGTGATTGGCAATTGGAAGATGAGAGGTGACTGTCGGAATGTGCCCAGACCCGGCAGACCCACAAAACTGGGAGTTAGAGACCGACGGGTGCTGGCCAGAGAAATTCGGAAGAACCGCACCAAATCGATGGGCCACATCCGCACGGAGTTTCAACAGGCATCCGGGAGTGTTCTCTCGATGAATACCATCCATAAGGAAGCCCATCTGCTCGGTTATCATGGACGTGCTGCCCTACCCCCCCCCCCAAGCCTTTAATCCCAAAGTCCAATATCGCTGCTATTCTAACGTGGTGCAAAGAACGTCGACAGTGGACCGTTGAACAGTGGAAACAGGTTCTCTGGAGAGACAAATCAAGGTTCACCCTCTACCGTTCGGATGGCAGGGTCTGCGTTCAGCATCTGCCTAGAGAACGCCTCCTGCCGGAATGTATTGTGCCAAATGTGAAGTTTGGCGGTGGTGGAATTATGCTATGGGGGTGTTTCTCCTGGTACGACACGGGACCCTTGGTCGCAATTCCTGGTAGACTCAACGCAGATACTTACTGCACCATTTTGAATGACCATGCACTTCCTACGTTGTGGCAGTTTTACGGGGTGGACCCACGTTACTTTCAGGATGACAATGTCACCTGTCATGTTGCGAGGTCCACCATGGCTTGGTATGGTGACAATGGGGTTAATCGAATGGACTGGCCTGAGCAGAGCCCGGACCTTAACCCTATTGAGCACCTCTGGGACGAGTTGGAGCGTCGACTTAAGGGGTGCCCCCACCGTCCGAAATCGGTGAAGGAACTGACCTGTCTTCTCCAAGCCTTGTGGAAGAAAATACTGCTAGCCGTCGTACAACGCCTAGTTGAGAGTATGCCCCGGAGGATCGCAGCTGTAATCGCCGCTCGTGGAGGCTCCACCAACTATTGAAGGTGAATAAACTTTGTTTTCCTTTGCTATCACAGGTGTCCAATTACTTGTTCGTAGATAGTGTATATGAAAAAGGATATTTTTTGATCTGCAAATTCTGAAATATTCATGACAACACAAGGTATCAATTAAAAAAATAGTGGCAAAGACACTTTTTACATAACACACATATATAATATTACATAAGACATTTTCAGTACCTCTCAAGAGGTAAGATGCATTATGAAATGTCCACAACATTAATTACTGTAGGCCACTCACCTGTCACATTCATGTCAAGGAGTCCTACATTTTAACATACATTTCCTACAAAGGGTCATGAAATTAGGTCCGATTCCTGACTCTAGGATATGCTAATAGTGTCACTATTTCTTCTCAAACTTTATAAATACTAGATCTATTATTCGAATCCTAAGTAACTTTTAATAAAAAACTTTACTGACATAAAATCTGAACGACAAATATGAAAACACTCAAAACGCACACATACAGCTTTCATCTCAACCATAACACAGCTGAAGCACATAGACTCAATTTTCAGTCAAACACCATTCGCAACAAACAAAATATCCTTTGAAGAACATTTTAAAAATTTTAGTTAAAAAACCTGAATATTAAACTTCATATCCACTCACCTTGGGAGATGGCAATGGCAAAACTATTAGCATATCCTCAAGTTGGGAGTCAGACTTAATTCTATGACCATGTGTAGGAAATGCATGCTAAAATGTAGGACACCTTGACATGAAATATGAAAGGTGAGTGGCCTACAGTAATTAATCCTAATTATACTGATATTAGTTTGCACATTTTATTCAATATGGAGGGATGAATATGAATATTTTCCCAACATATCATTATGCATATGATTAGGGGAAGTACTATATCATATACAGGGGTTGTCCAAAATAATGGAAACACCTTGAAACAATAGGTGTTACACACCTAATATGGTGTGGTAGCATCCTTGGCATTTAAAACTGCTTGAATCCTCCTTGGAATGGATACATACAAGTCCTGGATGGTAGTAAGCGGTATGTTGTACCATTCTTCCCACAGAAACTGCTTCAATTCCTTGAGAGACGCCAGAGGAGGATAACGGGATCACACTCTGTTTTCCAACACAGACCACAGGGGCTCAATGATGTTTAAGTCCGGTGATTGTGCAGTCCAGGGAAAGTGTGCAACTTCATCTTCATGTTCCTCAAATGATGATTGAACAGTTAGACTTCTCTGAATCGGATCATCATCATCTTGAAAGGTGAAATCCCTTGACGGAAACAATGTCTGCGTCATTGAATGCATATGGTCGACCAAAAGAGTGACATAGTCTTTGCTAGTGATCCGTCCGTGTAAGGAGATAATGGGACTTGCTGCAAACAACGAGATCATGGCCCAAACCATTATGGAACCACCCCCATGCTTAACTGTAGAAAGGAGTCAGTCTGGGTTGTAGGCTTCTGCGGGGGTTCTCCACACATAAACCCATCCTGTGGTGGGGAATAGTGAGAAACTTGATTAATCGGAAAACAAAACATGTTTCCATTGATCCGCAGTCCATGTTTTATGTTCCTGGCACCGCTGTAGTCTCCGTTTCATATTCACCTGTGACACCAGGGGTTTTGCAATCGCAGCTCTGCCGTAAATATTGTGCTTATGCAATTCCCTTCGCACAGTATGGGTCGACACTGAATTTTGGAGATGTGCATTAAGCTCAGCAGTCACTTTCGTCACTGTGGTCTTTTTTTCTTTGTGGTCACAATCCTTTTTAACGTCCTCCGGTCTCTCGCAGTCAATTTGGTTTTCCTTCCACAGTTGAGTCTTGCAGATGATGTAGTGCCATGAACATTGTATGCTGTCATGACCTTCGACATGGTACCTCTCGATACCTCCAATACCTGTGCCACTATGGTTACCGACACACCAACTAGACGGGCTCCTACAATCTGCCCTCTTTGGAACTCCGACAGGTCACTCATTGTGCCTTCACCTGGAATGAAATTATGCAAACACTGATTTACAATGCAATCACACAGACCCTTGAGACTAAAAGCAACACTTTTTTACAAAAAAAAAAAAAATGTAGCTACATGTTTGTTTTACTCAAAAAGCAGCACATACTAAAGTCACTGTTTTCACTGAGGTGTTTCCATTATTTTGGACAATCCCTGTATAATGCCTTGTCATATCGCCCCCCCTCCCCCAAAAAATTAAACAAATTTTATTCCTGGAAAAAAATAATGGAAACATGATAAAACTAAAATACATATAAACCTCTGTCAGAAATTTCAAGAAATATTTTTGCTTTTTTGCTCTATTATTTTCTAAGCATGAAAACACACTGCCAGCAGGCAATAAAAAGTTCTCAAATAAAAATCTTCCTTTCCAACATAATGGAAAATCCATAGTTAAAAGCCTGAATTGGAGCAATTAAATATATAGTTGTAAGATAAAACTTAAACAGGGAGTAAGGAAAAAGGAAGGAGAAGAAGGGGGAGGGCTACACAGAGTGGATAACTTGAGATGTAATCTAAAAAGAGGAGTAAGCTGGTACGCAGGGTAATAGTAGAGAAAATCTTCTTTTTAAGAAAAACCAAGGGTTTATCCAATTCCAACATTTCATAAAACCACTAAAAATCAGGTAAATCATACATAGGAAGGATTAAAATTGTCCTAAAATATAGACTTAACCAATATGTAATAAACTGAAATAAAAAACAAGATATGCACGTATTTCTCGATGTATCGAGATTTAAAAACATGTTTTCCATATGTTATTTTTTTCAGATAGAACCATTTAATGGTGGTTTTAACTGTTGTAACTTTTTACATGTTATATTTCCTTTCAGTGAAAAGCCATTTCTCAGTTGGAAGTTATTAATATTCACTGCGAATATATATCTCAGTAATCGAATGTGATTCAAGGAAAAATCTTTCACGTACCTCTTGGTTGTAGGTGGTCAATGTTCAAATCTTTGCACGGTTGTTTTCATCAGGTTCTTGAGTGTAGGCTATTTTAAAAGTTAGTCCGCACATTTTCTTGAGTAGGATATACTTTTTTAGTTGAACTACGGGAGGCACATGAAGACAAAAGAGATGTGAAAATTACATTGGAAAACTTGAAAAACGGAAAAATGAATCACTCGAAAACATATTCGCATGAGGAAATACAATCACCAAAAAAACTTTGTCAGACTTCCTGGATGTATTTTGTCTGATGCATTTCGGCAGATTTGTCTGCCATCTTCTGGGACCTCTAGCCGTCCGTTCTCTTTGCAGTTTACGTTGAATAAGCCACGTGCTCAGTTTGGGAATCTTTGTGTGTAATACGTAATCAGATGTGTTGAGTTGCCACTCTTGTGATTTGAAGACTCAGAAATGTTTTTTTCCCACTGAGTGTTTGCGTTGTTTCTGTTCTGTTTGCCTTCCCATTTTTTGTTCTCTTCTTCTATCAGTATCTTTCATGGAATTGGCATTTCTACTCCACTACTAATGTTGCAGTTGGTTTTTTCAATTATGATTGCTTCGGCAAAATGGATGGTCTTTTCGGTTGGTTGTTTGCAGACAATTGTGTTATTTTTTATGTAATATTGTACAAGTGCTGTTTTCCCCTCCAGTTCTTCATATGTTGTGTCAATCTTGTTTTTAATTTGTTTCTTGTGCTTCCTATGTATTTCATTCTATTGTTGTTGTTGGTTGGCTTAATTTGAATGCTATATACTCCTGCACTGTCCAAAAGTTTTGTTTTTTCTCTGTTATTGATTATTATATTCTTGTAGTCTTTTACTGAAATTCCAATGTCTAGATATTGTTTTTTGCATTCCTTTTTGATTACATTTGCAACCTGTTTTATGTATTGAAATTTACCACAATATTTTATATTTTGCTTGGTTCTATTTTTAGGATGTTTATATATGTAAATTACTTTTTTGACATCTGAGGTGATATCCAAATTTTTTGGCTGTTGTTATTATCCATTGAAGTTCTTTTTCCTTGAAAAAGTTATTGCTGGAATCATGATAAATAAAATAAAGATAATCTGAAACAACATCCAAGCTGGTTTAATAAATAAAATAAAGACAATCCAATTTGACACCAACCCACCAATCACGACCAGCTTGGATGTTGTTTCGATGTTTTCGAGTATTCCCGTCTTGACAGCTATTGATATCATAGCAGAAAGACTTTACAACAATAATACTTTCCAAAAATTGGAAGTTAAAGAAATAATAGACGTATTAACACACATATATATATATATCAAAACAACTTCTTTCAATATACAGACAGAAGTTCGGAGCACCAATGGGGTCCCCACTATCTTCTTTATTTGCAATGCTCGTATTACAGAAAATAGAAGAAAAAGTCCTTAACAAATATAAAGACAAATGATTTTCTATGGAAGATACATCGACGACACAATACTCTTTTGGAATGCCAGTTCTTTAGAATTAGACAAGCTGAAAAAAGATTTCTGGGGAAAATATCCAAGTATCAACTTTACAATGGAATCAGAAAATGAAAATATGATTAATTTCTTAGATATTACAATAATAAAAGCTCAAACATCCTGCAAATACCATGTGTATAGAAAACCCACCTACGTGCCAATACAAACTCATACCATCTAAAGGCATATAAAATATCGGCAATCAGAAGTCTAGTGCATAGAGCCTTCACACATTCCAGCAATAACTTTTCCAAGGAAAAAGAACTTCAATGGATAATAACAACAGCCAGAAAATTTGGATATACCACCTCAGATGTCAAAAAAGTAATGTATATATATAAACATTCTAAAAATAAAACCAAGCAAAATATAAAATAGTGGTAAATTTCAATACATAAAACAGGTTACAAATGTAATCAAAAAGGAATGCAAAAAACAACATCTAGACACTGGAATTTCAGTAAAAGACTACAAGAATATAATAATCAATAACAGAAAAAAACAAAACTATTGGACAGTGCAGGAGTATAGAGCATTCCAATTAAGCCAACCAACAACAACAATAGAATGGAATACATAGGAAGCACAAGAAACAAATTAAAAACAAAATTGTCACAACATATGAAGAACTGGGAAAAAAAGAAGGAAAAAAAAACAGCACTTGTACAATATTGCATAAAAAACACAATGCCAGAATTTGAAAATATTGAAATTGTCTGCAAACAACAAACCGAAAAGACCACCCGTTTTGCCGAAGCAATTGTAACTGAAGATACTGATAGGCATCCGTTTTGCCGAAGCAATCATAACTGAAGATACTGATAGAAGAAGAGAACAAAAAATGGGAAGGCAAACAGAAGAGAAACAGCGCAAACATGCAGACAAAGTGGGAAAAAAAAAATCCAGAGTCTTCAAATCACAGGAGTGGCAACTCAACACATCTGATGACGTATAACACACAAAGATTCCCAAACTGAGCACGTGGCATATTCAACGTAGACTGCAGAGAGAACGGACGGCTAGAGGTCCCAGAAGATGGCAGACAGATCTGCCGAAATGCATCAGACAATACATCCAGGAAGTCTGACAAAGTTTTTTTGGTGATTGCATTTCCTCATGCGAATATCTTTTCGAGTGATTTATTTTTCCGTTTTTCAAGTTTTCCAATGTAATTTTCACATCTCCTTTGTCTTCATGTGCCTCCCGTAGTTCAACTAAAAAAGTATATCCTACTCAAGAAAATGTGCGGACTAACTTCTAAAAAAGCCTACACTCAAGAACCTGATGAGAACAAATGTGCAAAGATTTGAACATCAACCACCTACAACCAAGAGGTACGTGAAAGATTTTTCCTTGAATCACATTCGATTACTGAGATATATATTCGCAGTGAATATTAATAACTTCCAACTGAGAAATGGCTTTTCACTGAAAGGAAATATAACATGTAAAAAGTTACAACAGTTAAAACCACCATTAAATGGTTCTACCTGAAAAAAATAACGTAAAAAACAAGATGTTACAGTATTTGTTCAATATTGCTAGAATAATAATTTTGAACCTAATTTTGTTAATACCAAACATCTAATCCAATATCAAAAACAGAATGAAATCATATATTTAGAAACTGTTTTAATTCAAAAATAAAAAGAAAAAAATAGTAATGATAACAGTTGTATAGATTTATCACATTCCTGAAAACTACCTATAAAGGAAAATAAAAACAAACAAATAAGAAAAATAAATTAACAAATGTTTTGAAAATTTCTCAATAGAAGGCACCACAATAATCATGCTCTCACTACTCTTTACAAGATTTTGGTTAAGATTCAACTATAACCAATTGAATTATGTGACTAATTATCTTGTAAAGACAATACATTAACTATTACTACTAGTACTGTTTCACACATTATATATTCTATGGTCTTCGGTGTAGGATGCTATGCACAACTAAAATGACAAAGTTAACATTGATTATTATCAATGATCTGAACACTAAGAATGAAAAAATGACAGAACTCACTATAGTATTGTCTTAGTTCACCAGCCAACTCTTGACCACGTCTAGGTGTCAAATGAAAGCTATACTCTTTCGAAGTAAGAGGGTTTTTAATGTTTTTTTTTGTTTTTTTTTTTGTTTTTTTTTATCCATTTCCTTCCTTCATCCTTATTATGTGATTTTATATAGTTGACTTCAATTCATCTTTTCAATTTGCAAACAAGTTTAAAAGGATTTGTTTGCAAGTTAGGTTGGACTACCAACTATGTTCTAATTTTAATGAAGCATTTTATTGTAGAAACTACAACTTCAACTTATTATTAATCATCCATTCATATTACTACACACTTAGGCGTAACAATACCAAATTTCGGCTATTTCTTGAAGAACTGGCTAGAATAAAATACCAAACTATGGGGCCAATATCATAAATACGAATGATACTTTGTCAAAAGTTGGCTGGTGCACTGGGACAATACAGTAAAACTTCCGAATAGCGGACATCGAAGGGGAAAGAAAAACTGTCCGTTATTTAGAAGTGTCCGCTATTGGGAAAATCATGCTTTACGACAGTATACTATGTTTATAACGTAAAAGCGGTTTAAAAGATGAGTAAATATAAGCATGTAAATGCAATTCATAGGACCAAACTTGTACTAACCATTATTAAAAATCAGCAGAGATACCAGACATTGTCCGGGGTAGACATAAAGTTTGTTTTCAAGTAACAACGTAAATCACACTATAAAAAAAATCCTACCATGATGAACAATGCTCAAGTCAGGCCTCACGCTGTTCCAAGGTCTCTGCCGCTGTAGATACACTGGCTCTTTCCTGCTGATCCACAAGTCTTTGATCATGTTGTTCGGTTGTCTCACTCTCTTGAAGTAATTTTACTTTCTTTGCTTTCAGCTAAACTTGTCTGATGGGTTGGAATTTTTCTGGAGGCATTTCACCACACTTGATGAAAATTTAATTATAAAAATCAAAATTTTTAATGGCCATTCTGAGCCCTAAAAACTTGAAATAGCAAACATGCACAATAATGCACAATTCCTGCACTCCGCATTCAGCTTTCTAGAGTTTAGATATACAACCTGATCACACTTAACGTGAAAGAAAGGAATTCATGATAATATACGGAATTTGTTTTACTAATCTCGAAAACTAAACCGCTTTGGATAATTTTTTCACCACTGCAAACTTTCCGGAAGACATAGGCTATTTCGTTTATTTTTATTTTTTTTTTAAATTATTTTTGGCTGTACTACCGAATAACATTGCTTTCAAGTAGTTTCCAATTTCCCATGTATTGTTTCGCTTTGTTTACATACAACCTGATCACACCCAATGTGAAAGAAAGTAGTTCACAATAATATACGGAATATTTTTTACTAATCTCGAAAATTAAACCCTTTCGGATAATTATTTCACCGTTGGGAAGCTTACTTCTTTCCGGTGGACATAGGCTATTTCTTTTATCTATAATAATACCAATACTAATCTTGTATTTAAATTTTATGTATGAAGAAGACCGTCTGTTTTAACTTCAACTTAACCTTGATGCTATTTGAGAGGACCACGCCTATTGGTGGGAATCTGTAGCTCCACCCATATTTGAGACTCCTGCACCAATTGTTGGGAGTCTAATGAAACCCAATCCTTACAAAGAAAATGCTATGGTAACATAAACAAAAAAATACTTATGACAATATGTTCCATCAGTGCGTTGTGTTTTAAAAAATCGGACTCTTCCCCATATGCCTGAACCACAGAAGCTTGGGAGGAGTGAGGCAGTCACCTGACGACCGTTGCTCTGACATGCGGAGTAATACCGCAGCAGCAGACTTGCACCCAGTCTATTTTATAGAGGGCCCCGTAAAAACACATTTGACCCCCTTAGGGATGGAATTTCTAAAAATCATCCCACCTGTATTTTAATCTGGGTGATGAAGAGTATGTATGCCAATTTTGGTGCAAATCCATCAAACCGTTTAGAAACATATGCGGAACAAACATACAAACTTTCACTTTTATATATATAGAGAGATATCCATCAAAAACTAAGAAGCAAAATAATCATGTATTACAAATTTTGAAGATGTAAATTCCTTTTTTGTGTAAATATGACATGGATGGCAAGTCAGATAATATCCAAAAACTTGAAAATTTCGTCATCCTGGAGCAGCAATCAAACCCGCATCTCCCGGATAGCGTCCAAGTATGCTAACCACTACACCACCCAGAATGACTAAGTCTCAAGCTTCCAATTAATTTGAATATAACCAACACAGGATTCGCTAGTTGAAGCAACCGGCATTCATGTTTTTATCTTCAAAATTTGTATTGTATGGTATAATCCCGTATTCCATTCATGATTTATCTGCTCCTCTGGGCAATCACAGGATAGAATTCTTAACCTCCAGATTCGCTAAACACGAATGCCGGTTGCTTCGACTAGTGAATCCTGTGATGGTTATATTCAAATTAATCGGAAACTTGAAACTTAGTTGTTCTGGGTGGTGTAGTGGTTAGCATACTTGGGGACTATCCCGGGAGATGCGAGCTCGATTCCTGCTCCAGGACAATGAAATTTTCAAGTTTTTGGATATTATCTAACTTACCATCCAGGTCATATCTACACCAAAAAAAAAAAACAAAAAAACATGTTGAGAAATGGCTTCCTAGTTTAATTGAATTTGTTGAAAAATAACCTAAACCGTCAAGGTTAACCGTAACCGTCAAGGTAAACCGTAACCGTGATAGTGACAAGTAAAAAGTGACAACAACAAGACAGCCTGAAGAAGGAGAAGAGTTTTCTCCGAAAATTTGCTATTAATGAAAAAATTTCCTAGTAAAATTCCCATAAAAGTTGCTTTAGATTATTAATACAAAAAAACATTCACATCTTCAAAATTTGTATTGTATGGTGTAATCCCATATTCCATTCAAGTATAGTTGTTTATCTATTACATTCCTGTAAAATTTTGTTTTCTAAACGGATTTCTAGCTAGCCGCCTGAAGCTTTGAATTTTGTGAATCCTAATTCATTCGAAATTTCTAAAGCCTTTTGATGAATTAAAGTCCCTGATAAAGGAATGTTGTTGGCTCTAGCGCGGCAAAACCATTCATAGGTAAGCTAAACCATTAGTTTTAGGGAAAGCTCTCTTAATTTTCTGGTTGCCATTACAATCTTGCCAAGACTTCAAGATTCCATTCACTTATGTTTTTCCAATGCCCAGTTTAACTTCTAAAACGTGCACACTTCCTTTTCACTCAGCTCCACTGTTTCAACTTTTTCTTTTAGAGTCAAGCACTTACGTCTGTGTGCCATTCTAAAATCGATGTTTGAGAAATCTTTGCTTCACAGCTCCCTTGATGAGAAAATCCTACATGATTGTCGCAAACAAATGTGATTTAGTAATCTGGACTTGAAATTGACCCCTGTGCACTGACCTTGACCTTACCAAACAACAAAAGGTAAGTCTCTTCCACTCACACCTGAATTGTGCTTGCATGTGTTTCAATCCGATTACCGTTACCAAATTAGCTGGCCTTTGGCACTGGTTCCCGTTTCTGAGGTCTCACCCCATTGGGAGCACCTGAAGAGCTAGAAGGCTGTTTCTCCTGGTCAGATTCACGTATGCAAAGAGAAGGTCGGACAGTCTGTGAGCACGGACGCTAATCCTTTTTCCAGCGATTTTGGCCACTTACCCAAGGTACATAGCTCTTAACATCTTAAAATTTACTAAGCTTCAGGAACAAAGCAGTTAAAATGAGAATGAGGAAGAGTAAAATAATAAAAAAGGAAAATTTTGCAAGTTTAGGAGAATCACACTCCTAGGAATTCCTAGAATGGAAAGCAAATTGTCTGTTATATTGTACTTTAGGTGTGTCAGTGTCCGCTATTAAGAAGTGAATGACCCAAAAGAAGCCATGCATTTCTGCAGGGTAATAAAAATTTGTCCGTTACAAAGAGATGTCCGCTACTAAGAAGAGCCTGTCAATGGAAGTTTCACTGTACTATGGTGACTTCTGTTAATTTTTCAAGCTTAGTGTTTAGATGATCGACAATAATGTTAACTTCATCATTTTAATTGTGAAGTGTCCTACGCTGAAGACAATATAACATATGTGTGAAACAATAACAGTAACAATAGCTAATTTACTATCTTTACAAGACTCAACTACTCACTTACCAATGCAGTAAAGCCACCAGACGACATGCAGTGTGACCAACGTGAAAACCACATAATTTTTTCAATACAAGGCACCACAATAACCATGCTTTCACTACTCACCTACCAGTGAGATAAAACCACTACAAGACAAAGAAGAAATGCAGTATGACCAATGTAAAAACCTTATGTAGTGATGTGATGTGACAGTCAATACTATAGGAGGGAGTGTGTTTTGTTTCTTTTCTTTCTAACTTCAGCCTAAAAAGCAAACCCCCTCAAAATGTAGTTCCATTAAGCTAAAGAACTTAAGTTAAGGTATCAAAAACTTAACTTTGGGCTGGAAGAGTTTGGTTTTTGCCAAGAACTGTGGAAGTAATGTTGCCTTTGACAACAGACAAGAGGTATTTCTTTTATCAAATCATATTTTAAAGCATTTTAACCCTTTCGTGACCACAATACTAAAATATTTTGTCACTCAGAATACAACAGTGTCTAAAAATGTCTGCTGCTTCTTTTCAAATTTCAGTCACCCTCCCTTTGTCAAGTTGACAAAAGTAGGATTAGTGCTGGGTCACCACTCGAAACGTCCGATCTCTAGGTTTGCTATGCAGTGTCCTTTGGAAGTTTCCCTGGGGTAATCAGTTCATTCTTCAAGTGCGAGCCTTAGACAGATGAGAATGGTAACAGCTGGAAAATATTGTTTACTTTCCCCTTTTATTGTTCTTTCTTGTATAAAATATGGTCTCAATCTGCTTATTTGGATTGAGAAAAATGATAGAAATTTTGCAACAAATTTTCTCTTGTAAACTCAGCTTTTGGAATGATGCAAAGTAACACAGACAAACAAAGCACCTGTCAACAAAGCAAGAGTTCTATTGAGCGATGTCAGAAGGCTGAACATTATAGCCCCGGGACAGACCAACTTCTGGTGCACTTCTTTGTTTAACGACACCCATGACGACTGAGGGTGTCTTCTGCTAATCGCTCGGATACCATGCAAATTCAAATAACATGCGGGGTACGAAATCATTCTTGTATTATCCGGGTGACTCAGGTGCTTGTGGTTGTCTGGATGTATGGGCGCGTCGAACGTCTTGGTAGCGAAAGGGTTAAATTACATTTTAGCCAATATAAATACTGTTTTCATCACAGCAGATACGGATTGTATCCCTGTACAGTAAAATGAAGCAATATTTTCCATGGATCTTTCCATGCCCAAGAGAAAAAAATGTGGTGAATGTTTAAAAGACTATGGGAGATATGAACCATCTTCCATCATTAATGATTAAAGAAGTTTTGCACTGAACTAATATTTTTCTCAAATTACATATTATCCATTTAATATTATCCCATTTGTGGTGAGCAGAATTGAATTGGAACCTATGATATTGCATAATTCTATCCAGATCAAATGTTCCTGCATGATATTTCCAGAATAAATATGAAAACAGAATATTACTAAATATTAAGAACTTTCCAGAAGTACTAGATAACCTTCTGCAACTTTTAATGGGGGATGAATAAAATAGTTCAAGCAGTTCATAAAAGCTAAGTTGTATTCTTGTATGTGTTTTATATATTATTCACAAGGGCCCATAGCCAGACAAAGAAGTTGGGACGGGCGGCTGATGATTGAAATCAGGCACTGAATTTTAGTGTGAGTCGCAAAGACAAGGACAGGCAAAAGAAACTTTAGGTAAGACATTGCTCAACTTGGTCCCCCACTCTGGTTACAGGCCTGTGTTCATACATACTTATTATTTGTATATTGTTCACGTACAAACATTCATTATACTCATTAATTAATGGCATAAAAATACCCCGATTAACTGTCACCCAAGAGACCAACAAAAGAAATATATATATATATATATACATACATTTTGAAAACCGACTTTTCCAGGAATGTTGAACCTACAACACTAGTATTACCTCAAGTACAAATATTGAATACTTTTGAAGAGGTGGCAACATAAATGATGGTTAATTACATTATATCTGTGCCATAAATCAATGAGTTTGTGATTATCATGGGCTTTGAGGATTTCTTTGTTTATTTTTACAACACATCAGTGGCAGAATGTCCATTATCCGAATCAATGAAATCAAGGAATGCGGGCTCAGTCAGTGATGCAATAACCTTCTGTACTCAGTAAGTTAGCCTATTGGTCATTATTGTGATCCATTCATCTGTTTTCATTTGTCATTGTAGCCCCAGTGCTCTATTTTATTTTCAAACCCATTTTGTAATTTTCATGGGGGCTAAGGAATTTGCAATGTCAAATAAATGATAATGCAATAACTTCATTATTTTTTAAAATTTTACCTGTTTTAAATGTTTTTTGTATTGTTATATGATACATATATTATCATAGTGTTATATTTTTTCATGGATAAGAATGTGTTTTACTTAATTCAATTATCGATACCACCATTGTCACAAATTAATTCACACAAGCGAAATTCTGCTGTACACACTATAGTTGTTCAACACAGAGGCCCAATTATTAATGACTTCATGGCTTCCTCAAATTACTTTAGTATTATAAATATTGAACAAGAATAATAGAGAATAAATATTTAAGGTACTTTACCTCTCAAATTTATCTTCTATAATTCCCGTTCAATATTTATAATACAGAGGCCTATATAGAATTTTATTTTGGGGAGCGGCGGCTGATAAAAAAAAAATTTAAATCCACCTGGACAAATTACAAGTTAATGAAAAATAGAAAAAAGTACAAATAAAAGTTGATGAAAAATTAAAGGTTAATAAAAAATGAAAAAAAAAATTGGGAGGCAAGCCAATGCCCCTTGGATTTCCTCTAAATTATACCACAGGTTCAACAAAGGAAGATAGAAGTGCCACAAACTTTTGACCATTAGTCTGAGTTCAAATCCCAGTGAGGGATGGATGTGGTGTTTGGCTTATGAAACTGGCTCTTCCCCTTTCCTGGAACCAGTGACCCTAAATTAGGGGTGGGCGACTTATCCATTCATGGTTATAGTTACCTACTAGTACTCGTGGAGGTTCAACTCTGGTCAGCAAAAAAAAGTAGAAACTATGGGTCATACACACTGAATAATTTTTTGGGGTGGGGGAGAGAGATGTGAACACCACTGTGAACAACTAAATGGGCTACATGCAGTCACTTGTCCATAATTTGGGGGCCACTGGTTCCAGGGATGGGAGAGTGCCAATGCTGTAAGACAAAATCACCACCCATGCTTCATCCAGGACATGAACCCTGGTCACTAAGATGAACGGTCAGAAGCCAGCGTCTTAGACCAAGGCACCAGCTAGATGGCAAATGGAGGATTGAAGAACACTGCCTGGTGGTGGAAGTGAAATAGCATCCAAAGTGTTTAGATCATATACACTAGATCCTTCAATACCTGAGGGGCACCAATTGAATAAAACGCACCTGAACATTAATGCCAGTGTGTGGTATTGCTTTTTGGGTACAGTGTTTTCTATGAGCAAATGGGCTATTACAACAAAGTAATGCTTCATGCTAAAGAAAGAATCACCCTAAATACACTCCTGTAACCAGTCTTGATCGTTATATGTTTTTAATGATTCGGTTTGTCTCTGCCTTATAGCAGTTTCCTGGGGAAAAAGAACTGATACAGGTTTATCAATTTTTGTTTGAAGTGTTGAGGATGGCATTGTCCTGTGCGCCTTTAAAGCTTGGTACTTTTAAACCTCCATTTTTTATTCAACAATTATTAAAAAGATTTTTAAGATTTCACACTTGATAACTTACTCGTACTTGTTCTGAAAGACAAATTCTTTCCCAACGTAAACAAAACACGCTCGTTTTGCGGAAAACATTACTGAGTAACTTTCGAAGAATCCTAGTACCTTTAAATAACTACGTCAGAAACGCACAACGCACATCAATAAAACCAATATTTAGCATAACTGAAGTAATTTAAATTCTAAACGCAGGAAATATTTTTTTGTCAAAACTCTGCCACTGAATTTAAATACGTCTGCTAGCTGAACAAACCGACTTGACTTTCATTGTTTACCAAGTGTTGACGTTTTTTTTTCCGTGCCGAATCGGGAACAATTGCGCTGGATCCCTCTGGTCACGTGACTTTTATCTTGGTGGAATGGTGGTCACGGACCGCTAGGCCGTAGCGACGAAAGCATTACAATAAAGAATTAAGATATATAAGGAAACCTAAATATTAAATTTCATAAATTCCACAACACAATTCAGGGCGTTTTTGTTATGATTATCTTGCTTTTCAACCACTATGTCTTTTCTTATGTCTGACACGTGACAATGAAAGTAAGCTTCACATAATCACATTTACACACGTCAGAATTCTGCCCATGATTCTGCAAACAATCACTATTGCACTCATGGAAGTAGGATTCCTACCCTTATCCCTACCCACCTACCTCCGTGGGTTAAGACGTCTCCTGTATTTCCTACTCCATGTATTGCACTATATCGTTTAATCGATACCAGGCAGATATATCGAATTAAATTTGAGCGTGTGGTCAACTTTTTCCTTTTAAGTTTTCTCTTCGGAACGCGGAGTTCTGTGTGAATGTAGTAAATTGCGCTTAGCAATGTGGTATTTGTGCGTATTGTTGGCTTGTTTGGTTAAAGATTATCTTTGTGAAGAAATATTTGGTTGTGGAGGATTTGTTAAGTCCGAATTCGGGATTAATTATTCCCGTGTGGAAATAAAATTGTAAGTTTTGGCTAGATGATTGTGGCGATATTTTGAAATATTTACACACGACTTAAGGGAAAATCCGGCTTTCACAGGGAGGTTGGAAAAAAGGCTGTGTGAGATAACGAATGAAACGGTGTGATCTAATTGGTAAATTAAAAAATGGGATTTTATGTGTTGCAGAATATTAATTTCATTGAGGGGGACGTCCCCCATTTCCTCATCTGGTATTGCACTCAAGCCATTAGTTCGAAATCATCCAACTCGATAAGTTTAGAGGCTAATCAATTGCTTAGTAGCTAAGATGGTTGAAATAATGAGATGCCATATAGAATACCCTGATTGAAAAGATTCAAAGCAAAAGATTTTGCGTTGCCGGTTGTATATAGTGCGTCTTTCACTGTCAAATCTGATTAACGCACCCGTCGTTTGCACACACTCAAAACTAGTGCCAAATAAAACAGTTGAAGAACTTATAAGCAGTCAGTTGGCTTGGAAAACTTGGCATGTTTGTCTTTCAGTGCTTCTTGGGGGTAAGGCATGAATGGTTTGTTTGTCATTTTTTATTACTGCCTTGTTGCTTGTATGGAGATCAGTGGCCACTGAGCTCATATGCTGTAAAACATCATTATCTAGACTAGTCTGACTTGAAATCAGATATGGGTATTTCTGTTTATAGCCAGGGCTGGATTAAGGTAGGAGGGAGAGAGGGGGTGTCTTACAGGGCTAGGTGCCCAGCATTACAAAGGGCCCGGATGCATGCCGCTACATCTCAAATAACAGTTTATATATTTATACGTATAATTAAAATGTTTTAGTTTTGTCTAGTATGATTTCCACTCAATTATAAACAGTGGCTAGAAGATGAACAGATTTCAAGGCAGTGACTCACTACTAAGGGTAAACATTTCATGCCACCATGAACAGCAGGATTGGCGAGACAGTTTCAGCTTTTTCAGTACCATCTACATATTAATTATCACAAATGTATTGCTACATTTTCTTTTTTTAACAGACTTCAATAATGATTTTCCATCATATGTTCTTTGGAGGCCCACTCAGATGTCGTAGCCTAGGGGCCCACTAAGGCCTTAAATCTGGCCCTGTTTATAGCCCCTGCAAGAACAGCAAATGACAAAACCTTTAAGAGCACCCAGTTGAAGCTGGATAGGAAAATTAGTGAAGCATAATGTTTATAAATTCATGTGAGTAATTTCCATGGCAAATATTTGTTTTCCAGCCTATCTTTAAACTTTTAGTACTTGTGTCGAACTGCAAGCCGTTTCATATGCAGACCATGACTAGAGTTGTGTGGTAAAAAACAAACCCAAAATGCTGTGCTGTTATGTAATCATATTTTTTTTTATAAGCATTATAGGTGGTTTTTAACTTTATGTTCATTAACAAATGATGAACTGGAAGTATTTCCGAAGTGCTATGGATACACCATTTGCTGATGCGTTTGTTTACATTTGTGATCATGGCTTTGAAGGCACTATAACGTGATACAAACACAAATGCAGCAATTATCCTATGGCCATTGCTGGCAGGTTTGTTTTTGATTTAGACCACGTGTTGTTCATTTTGCGATGAGTTATACCATCAGCTATATCGAAGTAGGGGGTGAAGGACACGCACAGCTGAAGATATAACAAAGAAGTGTCAGTCTGAAGACTTATTTTAAAAAGTAAAGTATATATTAATAAAACAAGTCAAAATACAACTGAATGAATGCATTACAAATATCTTAAATAAAGATTATCTTATTATTTCCACTGAATTGGTTTAATTATATTTATCAATTCATTAAACTGTAGTAAAGATCATCAAAAACCAACAGAGCTATTAGCTAACTATTTGCTTTACAAAAGTGTAACATCACTGTCTTCTAAATTCAAGCATGTTTAGAAAGTTAGTTTAACTGTGTACTAAAGATCATCCAAATAAATGAAGAATCCTATTTGACTTTTCATAAAGTCTGTTATTATTTTACTTGTACATGTTCTTTTGCTCATTATGGAACTACATATATTGCATAGTGGCACACGGAGAGTTGCAATGGGAAATGTATACAACCCATAGCACCTTGGAAGTACAGCTGCTAGCTACCCAATTATGTCATTGCCGTGGGTTGAAGTAGAATTTGTTGTATGACTAGTGTTGAGTAGACTAGTGGACTCGAATTCTGTCGGGTACATGTATACAATTTTCAAGAGCAATATGCCATTATGTCTTAAAAGAAAAGGGTTTAATTAATGCCTCCTTCTAGTTTTTATATATAGAGCAGAGACATGGACCTTAACTAAAAAAGACATACAAAGGTTGCAGTCAACTGAAAGAAGCGTGGAGAGATGCATACTTGGTGTAACCAGGAAAGATAAAACAAACTCGTGGATAAGAAAAATGAGAAGAGTGGAATACATCATGATTAGAGTAAAATCCTTGAAATGCCAATGGTCTGGACCTGTTGTCAGAAGAACAGACCATCGGTGGACAACCAAAATTTTGGACTGGATTCCAAGGGACAGAAAAAGACCACATGGAAGATCGGTAAATGAAATTCGAAAGCATGCCGGACTAACCTGGATGAGACAGGCTCAAGGCAGACAGTTTTAGAAGGAACTTGGGGAGACCATGCAGTAGTGGATTGATAATGGTTGACAATGATTATGAATTATACTGTGTATACATACAAGGGTCACACTGCCAATTGCATTCTTCACAATTTTTGAAAAAAAAATGTTTTGGTGAAAATCTGTATTGTTATAACACTTCTGCAAAAAAAAAAAAAATTGAATTTGTCATAAGCTCTAAAAAGCCAGAGCAACCGCTGTATATATATGCACATTTATAGTACAAATAGTAAACAATAACATAGAAACTATGATTTTGCCAATTATAAATTTCAACAAACCTGAAAACAGTTTTGTTGAAATTCATAATTGGCAAAATTGGAGTTTCTATGTTATTGTTTGCATTTTTTAATATTCTTTTAGAGCTGTTAGTGCAATTACTGTGTGTGTTTGAATATTCTTTTTAGCAGCTTTTAGCCCAATTTGATTTTCAAAAATTTGGTAAGTTTGGTTCATTTAAAACTTTCTATTTTTGTATAGCATATACACACACAGTGCCGTAACTAGGCAGGTTCACAGGCACAGGGCCGAGGACAAAGTGGGCCGTGAAATGAAACTGATAATAAAAAAAAATTGTCTTGTGAAAATGTATAAGTGATGGGTTAAATAAAAATTCAATGAGCATTTGATGAAATGAAATGCTTTTTTTCATTGCGTTCAATTAAAAATGTTTGCTATTAAGTAGTCTTGTATCAGTCAGTCATGACTAGAAAAGCATATTTTTAAAATGATGCTTAACAGTTCTTTTTAAAAGGGGGGAGTCCCATCAAGGTTAGTAAAGAAGTGATCTTTGGGTATGCACTCACCTCTTGGCTTTGTCGGCTGTTTTACTGTTTTATGTGGTTTTATAATTCAGCATACGTATCTGGGATGTCATTGAGCAGAAGAAGCACAAATATTACTTCGATGAACTAGTCCTGCACGATTTTGTTTGAATGTAATGTCGTTAAAGATCTGAATTATGATGATGTAATAATCAATGAATTTGCTGAAATGAAAACCAGAAAAGTGCAATTGAAATAATTATTTTCATTTATAAATACATGTGAATGATCTTGCATATTTCTTGTATACACATTATTTTTTTATAAACAATTGTTATATTGTATTTTTTTTATCTCTCCCCTCCTTCCCCCAAAATTTAAGGGGCCCGAAAATAAAACAGGGCACATGAAAAGCTAGTTAGAGCACTGTGCACACACACACACACACACACACACACATATATACAGAAACCCACACTTTCAGGTCTCTGTAGAGCCTGGTTAGGTGTTGTCCGTGCCTGGCCTTTGACAAAGCCATGGAGAATGGCTTACCACGCTCTATATCTCTCTCTTATCCCAGTGGTCAGTAAGTTGGTCTTGCTGTCCAGTATTTTTTGAAGAAATTTGCAGTCTTAGTGTTTTCAGTATATATCTATTTGGGGGTAATGCTTTCCACAATCAACTCTTAGGGTCATAAGTAAGATTAGAAGTTACTCATACCTAATTTTGGAGCCACAGGTTTCAAGGAAGAGGTAGAGCCAGTGCCACCCCACCCCCTCTTCATCAGGCAAGTACACATATGTCACATTTAGGACTAGGAGCCCAACTGGGCCAAAAAGAATACAAGCCAGCACTTCTGATCAATGGGGAGGCTTAAATATCTGTCTTGTTCCTGGTATCTCCTGAGTTTTTGGTACAGACTAATTCGAAATAAAAAGGGATATATATTTATAGCTCATTTATTTTCCAAGTGAATTGAAATTTCTGGCAACAATCGTTCACACATTTCACTTCTCACATTTTTATTTTATTTTTGTTTTACAATTATTTTTATTTTGAAAATGAACGTTCTGATGTCACTATATATACCCAGTGATACACAATAAGAGCAAGGCATAAACCTCTAGAAAGGTTGAAACTAGTAAATGGTCATCATAAATAATTTACTCAGTTCCCACCTTTTTGTCATTTTCAGAGGGTGTATGCTTTACTACAAGCTTAGTGCTAAATTTCAGTTTCTGTTTAATAGGATTTTTACAGGTTATGGAACGATTCATATGTGAGCACAGCAGGTGAACAAGAAAGATGATATTCTTGGGTGTAATGACTGTCTTATGAATTCTTTTTGACACAAAAAAATATATTTCAAAGCCCAATTTTAGAAATTTAGCAAAAAAGGGAATGCATTATAAGCGTAGAGAAAATCTGAACCTAATTCAAAACGCGCAAAGTAAGCAGTGTTCTCTTCATAGTGTACTAAACCGGTTGATAAAAATATCATCATCATCATCGTCAACCATTATCAATCCACTGCTGGACGAAGGTCTCTCCAAGTTTCCTCCACAACGGTCTGTCTTGTGCCAGTCTCCTCCATGTCACTCCTGCATACTTTCGAATTTCATTCACCCATCTCCCATGTGGTCTTCTTCTGGGTCTTTTCCTGTCCCTTGGAATCCAATCTAAAATTTCGGCTGTCCATCGATGGTCTGTCCTTTTGGCAGTATGTCCAGCCCATTGCCATTTCAGGGATTTAACTCTGATTATGATGTCTTCCACTCTTGTCATTTTTCGGATCCACGAGTTCCTCTTCTTACCTCTCCTGGTTACACCAAGCATGCACCTCTCGATGCTCTTTGAGTTGTCTGCAGCCTTTGTACGTCTCTTTTAGTTAAGGTCCATGTCTCTGCACCATATGTAAACACTGGAAGGATGCATTGATCAAATAATTTTCTTTTTAGACATAATGGCATATTGCTCTTGAAAATTATGCTGTTTCTTCCAAAAGCTCTCCAGGCAAGTTTTGTACGCAGATTAATTTCTTCATCAATGTGACCCTCACTTGATATCTGCTGTCCAAGATAAACGTATGTGTCTGTTATCTCCAGCTTTTCTCCATCAATCAATAAATCTTCATTTCTTGTAAAAGCATTGAACATCACTTTTGTCTTCTGAAAGTTCATTTTTAATCCCACTTCTTTACTATTGTCAGCAAGTTCCTGGATCATACTCTACAGCTCTGATGGGGTAGTTGCAAAAATGACTACGTCATCAGCAAAACGAAGGTGGGTTAGATAATCTCCATTATTCTTTATCCCCTTGTTTTCCCAGTTCAGTGATTGAAAGACATTTTCCAATGTAGCATTAAAGAGCTTCGGAGATATGGTGTCACCTTGTCTCACTCCCTTTCCAATTTTTGTGTGTTGTATTTTCAAACAGCCGAATCTTTGCATAAAAATATATACATATATATGCTTTTTCAAAGTAGTTAAGTTCTTAATAACTAATTAATTATGCACTTAAAGCACTGCTGAAATACTTTGTACATATTGCAACTAACTGTTTAAGGTATATAACTTTCACAAAGTTTTCTTTAGTTAATATTTATCTCTAACTTATTCTCGTTTTCGTGCTGTCATAAGTTGTAGAGTAGGGGGTTTTAGACTCAAGTTTTCTTTCAAAAATCTGTTCGTTATAAATTAACATTTCCTTTTTTTAATTGCAATGTAAAATTTGGATTTCTTTTGCATTGTTTTTCAGGTTTAAATTCTCTCTCAAACGAACTTGGAATTTCGTTATAGCTGAAAATCATTTCCATTTATTATGTCACTCTCACAGCTTGAGTTCTCTTTAATCTTCTTCTCTCTGTTTAATAGTAACAGATGAAGAGCATGGGTCGGGCCATGAAGGTTAATGGATGCAAGCGAAATTGTTAACTAGTGCTAGGTCATGCTACTCTACGGAGGACATGACTTATATATATATATTTTTTAACTATTTTAGGTGGGAATGTTACTTGCATCTATGGCCTTGCAGAAACCCATTTCCAACTAGGTCTTTGTGGAAGTGAGAAAATGCAGAGTTTTTGCTGGTCCTTGATAAAGCCAAGGCTCAGTATTCTCGACACCTTCTACATTCAGTTGTTTTATTTTATTTTTTTATCTTTTCTCCTTTTACTCACACAGGTAGATACATAACCTTTTCTATGTTGTATTAGGTGTGAGTCAAAATTATATATGTATTTTTTTGCTTAGGTATCTTCTTTATAGAATGTGTATTCTGAATTTTCAAAACTGCTGCGTTGCGCGTTTTGATTTTCAGGTTATTTTGCACCCTTCGTTTTAAATTCTAAAATTTTTTCCTTAGTCTTCAGTTTTGCTCTTAAGCATATATATATATATATACACCTTGGGATGTAAGGTCAGGTGATGCGTAACATCACAGCCTCTCCTTGACAAATGTTAACCCCGCCTTCTCGTGGTACATCCTGTTCCCACTAAAGAGGCTCTGACGACCGCCAATAGCGGTATAACTATACCATCTGGATTAGAGGAAATGCTATCCCACACTCACCAACCCGCTTGGACAGCGTGGTGAGTTATGGCCAAACCCCTCCAAAATGACTCCACAACTTAAATCTTGGCCCTCAGTCTCCGGCAGCTGGAATGTACCTGGCCAAGGCAGCGGCTAGTGCGACATGAAGGCAGAGGGTGCTAAGAATCCCTGGAGGACCGGACTAGGCTGCCATCTGATGCTGACCTTGGCTACGTATAACGGACGCTCCCTATCTTCTGATTCAAGGCTTCTTGAATTGGAAGAGGAACTACAAAAGATCAAGTGGGACATCGTCGGGCTAAGTGAGGTAAGGAGAAAAGGAGAAAATCTCATTGAACTGAAAAGTGGACATCTCTTCTACTACCGTGGGACAGATACTGGCAGAACTAGTGGTGTTGGATTTATAATAAACAAGAAACTGAAGGATAAAGTTGTAGAAGTTGAAAGTTCCTCTGACAGAGCTGCACGACTCGTTATCCAATTCTCGAGAAGATACCAGGCTCAGATTATTCAAACTTATGCACCCACCACAAGTCATGCTGAAGAAGAAATTGAAGAATTTTATGAGGAAATTCGTGATCTAAATAATAAAGGTAAGCAGCACTTGAAGATAATTATGGGAGATTTCAATGCAAAAATAGGGCAACGGCAACAGAATGAAACTTCAGTAGGTAAATTCGGTCACGGCAACAGAAACCAGCGTGGAAATACTCTCATAGAGTTTGCAGAGGCAGAAGGGTTTTTTATCTTGAACTCCTTTTTCAAGAAAAAGCCACACAGGAAATGGACATGGAGACATCCAAATGGGACGACAAGTGAAATTGATTTTATTATGTGTAACAAAAAATTTGTCATAGAAGACTGCAGTGTGCTAAACAAGTTCAACACAGGCAGTGACCATAGATTGGTGAGATGTAAGATGCACCTCAACACTAAACTCGAACGTAGCAAGCTCATAAGACAAACAAAATGTATTGACATAACCAACCTTAAAAAACACCATAATACCTTCAAATTGGAATTGAAGAACAGATTCTCTGCTTTAGAAGGCCTTACATCGGAAGAAGTGGATATTTCTGAAGTTAACAGAAAAGTAACCAACGCTCTTATGGAAACAGCAACAAAATTAGCTGGGTCTAAGAACAAATTGCATGTGAACAAATTATCAGGAAAAACCAAAATGTTGATGCAAAAAGAAGAGTGATGAGGACAACTAAAGAAGATGTGACTTCCAAAGTGGAATATATAGAGCTATGCAAGACAGTACGAAAAAGTATCACTGAAGACGTTAGGAAATTCGACTGTGAACTAGTAAGGAAAGCAATTGAAAACAACCAAAGCCTAAAGATAGCAAAGGGGCATCTCAGTAAGGAAAAAAAACAACAGATTATGGCACTGAGAAAAGAAGATGGTTCTGTAACAAGAAATAGAGGCGAAATTTTGACAAGAGTGAAAGATTTCTACTCCAAATTATATGAAAGGGATGATACATGTACTCCAGACATCATGAAAGGTACCAGTACCAGAGTTCTTCCAGTCCTTCCAGCAGAAGTTGCACATGCAATCAAGAACATGAAGCGGGGAAAAGCTCCAGGAGAAGATGGAATTACTGTAGACATCATACAAGAAGCAAGTGGAGAAATCGAAACAGTACTCGCCCAAATTTTCACTCGATGCCTTAATGAAGGGAAAATTCCTGAGGATTGGAACAACGCTACAATGATCTTGCTACATAAAAAAGGTGACATTGAGGATCTCAGGAACTACAGACCTATCAGCCTCCTATCAGTGGTTTATAAAATCTTCACTAAAGTTCTTTCACACCGCTTGAAGGTGACACTGGACATGGCTCAACCGAGAGAACAAGCTGGATTCAGAAGTGGCTACAGCACAATAGATCATATCCACGTACTGAGAGAACTAATTGAAAGAGCGAGGGAATATGAACTTCCATTGTGCATGGCTTTTATCGATTATGAAAAAGCCTTTGATTCGGTGAAGACATCTGCAGTTGCAATGGCTCTGAAATCCTGCAGTATTGAAGATGCATACATTAATATTATTAATAACATCTATGAAAATGCAAGTGCAAAGATTCGGCTGTTTGAAAATACAACACACATAAAAATTGGAAAAGGAGTGAGACAAGGTGACACCATATCTCCGAAGCTCTTTAATGCCACATTGGAAAATGTCTTTGAATCACTGAACTGGGAAAACAAAGGGATAAAGATTAATGGAGATTATGTAACCCACCTTCATTTTGCTTATGAGGTAGTCATTTTTGCAACTACCTCACCAGAGCTGCAGAGTATGATCCAGGAACTTTGCTGACAAGAGTAAAGAAGTGGGATTAAAAATGAACTTTCAGAAGACAAAAGTGATGTGCAATGCTTTTTCAAGAAATGAAGATTTATCGATTGATGGAGAAAAGCTGGAGATAACAGACACGTATGTTTATCTTGGACAGCAGATATCAAGTGAGGGTCACATTGGTGAAGAAATTAATCGGCGTACAAAACTTGCCTGGAGAGCTTTTGGAAGAAACAGCATAATTTTCAAGAGCATTATGTCTTAAAAGAAAAGTGTTTGATCAATGCATGCTTCCAGTGCTTACGTATGGTGCAGAGATGTGGACCTTAGCTAAAAGAGACATACAAAGGCTGCAGACAACTCAAAGAAGCATGGAGAGGTGCATGCTTGGTATAACCAGGAGAGATAAGAAGAGGAACATGTGGATCCGAAAAATGACAAGAGTGGAAGACATCATGATCAGAGTTAAATCCCTGAAATGGCAATGGGCTGGACATACTGCCAAAAGAACAGACCATCGATGGACAGCCGAAATTTTAGATTGGATTCCAAGGGACAGGAAAAGACCCAGAAGAAGACCACATGGAAGATGGGTGGATGAAATTCGAAAGTATGCGGGAGTGACATGGAGACTGGCACAAGACAGACCGTTGTGGAGGAAACTTGGGGAGACCTTCGTCCAGCAGTGGATTGATAATGGTTGACAATGATGATGATGATGATGATATACACCTTATGTCTTCAGTGATACTTTTGCACTGTCTTGCATATAGAGCTATGAAAGACAGTGCGAAAAAGTATCACTGATGGCATAAGGAAATTCAATTGTGAACTAGTGAGAAAAGCAATTGAAAACAACCAAAGCCTAAAGAGAGCAAAGGGAAGAAAACAGATTATGGCTCTGATAAAAGAAGATACTGTAACAAGAAATAGAAGCAAATTTTTGACAAGGGTGAAAGATTTCCATTCAAAACCATATGAAAGGGATGATACATCTATTCCAGACATTACGACAGGAACCAGTACCGAAGTCCTTCCAATCCTCCCTGTAGAAGTTACATATGCAATTAAGAACATGAAACAGGGAAGAGCTCCAGGAGAAGATGGAATTACCATGGACATTATACAAGAAGCAGGTGGAGAAATTAAAACTAGACTTGCCCAAGTGTTCACTAGATGTTTCAATGAAAGGAAGATTCCTGAGGATTGGAACAATGCTACAATGATCCTGCTACATAAAAAAAGGTGATTTTGAAAATCTCAAGAACTACAGGCCTATCAGCTGTCTATCAGTGGTTTATAAAATCTTTACTAAGGTTCTTTCACATCATTTGAAGGTAACACTAGACATGGCTCAACCAAGGGAACGACCTGAATTCAGGAGTGGCTACAGCACTGTAGATCATATCCATGTACTGAGAGATCTAATTGAAAGAACAAGAGAATATGAACTCATTATGCATGGCTTTATTGATTATGAAAAGGTCTTTGATTCCGTAAAACCATCAGCAGTAACAATAGCTTTGAAATCCTGCTGTATTGAAGATGCATACATTAGCATTATTAATAACATATATGAAAATTATGCAAATGCAAAGGTTCGGATATTTGAGGATACAGCACAAATAAGAATTGGAAAGGGAGTGAGACAAGGTGACATCATATCTCCCAAGCTCGTTAATGCCACATTGCAAAATGTCTTTCGATCAATGAACTGGGAAAACAAAGGGATAAATATTAATGGAGATTATTTAACTCACCTTCGTTTTGCTGATGACATAGTCATCTTTGCAGCTACCCCTTCAGAGCTGCAGAGTATGATCCAAGAACTTGCTGACAAGAGTAAAGAAGTGGGATTAAAAAAATTTTGTACAATGCTTTTACAAGAAACGAAGATTTATCGATTCATTGAGAAAAGCTTGAGACAACCAATACTTACATTTATCTTGGGCAGCAAATATCAAGTGAGGGTGACATTGATGAAAAAATTAATCGACGTCTAAAACTTGGTTGGAGAGCTTTTGGAAGAAACAGTAAAATTTTTAAAGGCAGTATGCCATTATGTCTTAAAAGAAAGGTGTTTAATCAGTGCATCCTGCCAGTGCTTACGTATGGATCAGAGACATGGACCTTAACTAAAAAAGACATACAAAAACTGCAGACAACTCTGAAAAGCATGAAGAGCTGCATGCTTGGTGTAACCAGAAAAGATAAGAAGAGGAACTTGTGGTTAAGGAAAATGACTGGAGTGGACGACATCATGACCAGAGTGAAATCACTGAAATGGCAAATGGTCTGGACATGTTGCCAGAAAAACGGACCACCGATGGACAACCAAAATTTTAGACTGGATTCCGAAGGACAGGAAAAGAACCAGAAGGAGACTTCATGGGAGATGGATGGATGGAATTCGAAAGTGTTCTGGAGTGACATGGAGGAGACAGGCTCAAGGCAGACAGGCAGATAATTGTGGAAAAGAGTTGGGGAGACCTTCATCCAGCAGTGGATTGATAATGATGACACACACACACGCACGTGCATACACACATACAATGGTAGCTCTGGCTTTTTTAAAGTATTTACCAAACTCAATTTTTTTTTTTCACCAAAGTGTTATAATAGTACACAAAGGTAGTATCCAATATTTTCAACAAAACCTTTTTTTTTTTTTTTATCGCCAAAATGATTTTTTTTTTTTGCAAATTGCAAAGAGTGCGATCGGCAGCGTCACACCTGTATGTATATCAACCAGATTTCTACACAATTGGTAAAACATCCTCAGTTAGAAATGGCTGCTTTCAGTCACTAGCAGTTGAAATGTTTGTAATGAAAACTTACATATTGTCTAAAACATTTGTCATAATGGAAGATATTGAAGGCAAAGGGAATTTTTCAAATGTGATTTTAGAAATGAAGATATGGTTCCAATGTAAATGAACACTTTAACCCCACCCCATCCCCTGTGGCAAAACTGTGCGGTACAAAAATTGGCAAATATATATAAAATATTTCTCAAAATATTTTTTTACATTTAACAGAAGTAGATGTATCATCATTATAAAGACTTGCATGAATACCAATTAGTGGGAAAACAATATTATTTTGAGAAAAATGTATGCAAATGCTTTTTGCAATGAGTGGTGTCTGAGTGAAAAACAATTTTTAAAATTAGATTTGCGAGAAGCAAAGATTGATCGCAAACATTAAAAACAGGAATGTGCACTTATGTTTCTTAGTGCCAAAGCATCTTGTCACAAAATATTGTAAAATACATGTAAAATCTTCATCATGACCTGTAGTCAAAAAAAAATAAAAATAAAAAAAATGTGATCCTATTTTTAGAAAAGATTTTGGGAAAAATACAGTGTGCATTTATGCCCCTAGCTGCGACACCATGCATTATTCGAAATGGAAGCAGTACATGATATATAGATATCACATAATCACATGGTATGTAGCAGTACATGTATATATCAGTACATGATATATAGCAGTACGTCAATGAAAGAAGAAATATTCTTCATAGTACATGAAAAATCGACAATATTCAAAGCAAACTAAATTTGCTTTGAATATTATGTCGATTTTCCATGTATTATGAAAAATATTTCTTCTTTCATTGATTTATCTGTGATGCTGGTGACCTCCGACCTCCATCCGTCGGGATGGGAATTGGGTCAAAGCTCTATGAGGAAGCAGGGATGGCCGCCTTGGTGGAGGAGTGGTCTAAGTGCTGGCGTATGATCATTCGTCCGTGATGGATCCAGGTTCGAATCTCGGTGAGGCATGGATGTTGTGTTTGTCTTACGGCGCTGGCTCTTTCCCTTCCCTGGAACCAGTGAACCTAAATTAGTGATGGGCAACTGCTTATAGCCCATTGAGTTGCTCATGGTAGTCGTTAAACTGTCAATAAAAAAAAAAAAAAAAGAAGCAGGGATTCTTCAACTAGTGAAAATCTGAGGACTTTTCAGATTTCTATGTCTCAGTTGCTTGGAACTTCACTGTCCTGGGTGGTGTAATGGTTAGCATACTCGACCTGTAATCGGGAGTTGCAAGGCTCGGTTCCCGCTGCAGGATGATGAAATTTTCAAGTTTTCTGAGAAGTGTTACATGGATGACCAGTAAGTGGTACAAGCAAATTCAGTTTGCTTTGAATATTTTAGCAGTACATGTGGTTAAAGATATCTGAAGGTCAAAAGAATTTTTGAACACCCTCACTTTTTTAAGCAACTATATAGAGTAAAATATATTTTGAATTTAATAGCATGTACATTTACACCCCTAGCAGCAAGGTAATGCAGTGAAGAAGTACTAAAATGTATAGATCATTCTCACAGTTCAGGCATTCAACTGCAAAAACGAATTTTTCAAATTGGACTAATAGTTGCAGAGATATGATGTTGTGTGCAGATGGATGGGCGTAGCAACACTATAAGCATATTTTTTTTTGCATGAAAGGCTTGCTAAAAAAGAATGTAATCTCTTTTAGGAGATAGATGTACTGATTTTTACAAATTCTAAGTAACCAATGGATTCATTTCGGTATTTATTTCTTTTTCGCTTTTTTTTTTTTTTTTTTTTTGTTCCGTAAATTAACATTTCTGATAGAGGAAATAGCATTTTAAACGTTCCTCTTTATTCATAAACTTTGTTAAAAATGTTTCGAGTATGCTCTGCAGGAAAGCCAACATCTGTTTTGTCTACACTGGCTATTTTGTAAAAAATGTGTCATAACTGATAGGTCAGAGAACTGTCACCTAAATTTCAAGGGAAAAATTGGAAACTGACTGTGCTTTCTTTAAAAGGCATTTCACAACTTGCTAGGCCTAATATAGTAACCAGCCTGATGGAATGATGCCAAATCAGTCAAAAAGCATACTATTTGTTAGTTTGTAACCTTTTTCCAGTTACATCATAGCTGTACACTAACTCCTTATTGTGAGTGTAGCTATGGATAACAACTGCTGCTTATTTATATTCAAAACTCGTAGCATTTGGGCGAGGGAATTTTTCTATGAGAACTACTGTAATTTATATGTAAATATCAGTCCCCATTTAATAGGTCATAAAGTTATTACATAGTTTTCAGGCAAAAACTTGCAAACTGGCTACTTTTTCTACAAAATGCGTCCAGGGTAGCTAAGCCTAACATGGCTACTGATTAAATGAAATGTGATAAAAGCAGTCATTGAAGTCATTCCTGGCAGTATTTACAAAACGAACTACTAATTCTGTATATTATCTAAGTATGATACACTTGTTCTTTTCCTTTTTGTACTAGTACCGTAATAAACAGCATCATTTATTTTCTTAAGAATACGCCTGCTATTTTTTTTTTTTTTTTTTTTTTTGTATAAGGCACTTTCTGTATAATGTGGATAACTTTGAAATATATAAATGTTAAAGTACACTAGCATGCAAAAATTAAAGATGAGACGTTTTTTCGAATGTAACGTCGTGCAGAAGTACTCCACATCGACTCAAATCATACCATAAGATCCCCAAGATGTAAGAATATGGGACAAGTGAGCAAAAGTGTCCAAACAAGGAATCCAAAGGATACAAAAGTGCTTTATTGAAAAGGTAGCTTCGAGCACAACTGGACAGAAGACAGAAACGTCCATGTGACAGGCGGCTGCCAAGAAAAATCCAGTCTTTAGTAGGGGATATGATCACTCCTGACTGTGTTGCAGGATTTAAGTCAGTCCATGCTGAGGACGAGGTTGTCAAGGAGCTGTTGAGGCATCGCGGCCCATTCCTGTTGTAGCGCCAATCGCAGCTGCAGAATCATTGCTAGCGGTTGGTGACGTGCTGCCATGCATCTCGCAAGAAGGTTCCACATGTGTTTGATTGGATTTAGGTCCGGGGACCTAGCGGGCCAATCCATGCATTGAATATCTTCACTCTCCAACAGCTCTGCGACAGCCACTGTACGATGAAGTGTAGCGTTGTCGTCCATGAAGAGGAACTCGGGACCCACAGCACCTCTAAATAGATGCACGTGAGGCAGGAGAACCTTGGTGCAATAGCGGACACCAGTGACTGAACCTCCTTGGAAGATGTGGAGGTCAGTACGGCTACCAAGCATGATACCGCCCCAAAGGAGAACTCTGCCACCTCCAAACCGGTCTTTTTCGATGATGTTGGAGTTGTGATTGCATGTTTCCTGCTCTTTCCAGATGTGTATACATCCAGAATCGCTCATCAGACTAAATCGGCTCTCATTTGTAAAGAGAACTCGACCCCATTGCTGATGTGTCCTGTTCTTGTGTTCCTGGCACCACAGAAACCGCTGTCTCCGATGAGCAGACGTTAATGGCATACTCTGTACTGGTCGTCGTGCAAATAGACCACCTTTGTGCAGCCTCCTGGCAACAGTAAAACGTGTTAACGGACGTCCAGTTGTCTGTTGCATGTGCCTTGCGATTTCTCCCATTGTCTGCCGTCTGTCTCTTCTCGCCTGTAGGACAATATACCGGTCGTCCGCCGCCGTGGTTGCTCATGGACGACCACTGCTAAACTCTTGGACAGCTGTTCCTGTCTTTTGAAATGCTCTTCAAGCTCGTGAAACGATGCTGTGAGCGATCCCGAAGTCCTCGGCCACACTAGTCACACTTTGACCTTCTTCCCAATGACGTGACCTCGGGTAAAGTCATCTAGATGTTGTCTACTGGATTGCCTGTTGGCCATATCACACGGTGGCAGCAACTCGACATCGTTCAAACCGATGTACACCGTGCAATAGCTTTCACCAAATTGCTGAGCGTACACCGCCCGTGTGCTTTTTATGCCCATCCGACCCCCCCCCCCCCCAACGTCATGCTGCATATATGCGCATGCCCTACCGTACCGGACTCTAGTCTATCTCCTGAGTGGTCTTTCGGTCCGTTCTGCCTGCTGGTTCCGCTGTTATGCTAATTTCTCCTTTTCGTCCTTAATTTTTGCACACCAGTGTATCTCCTTTCATTTACTTGTACCACACATTAGGTATGTAATTATCAGAAGGAAAATGCTTACCACAAATAACACCTGATAGTGACTTGCCATTTGGTTGAAAATCCTTCCAGATATTGCTTTCAACCAGTTACTTCTTCAGGTTCTGATCTGATGGAAACTCGTGAAATGGCATTCCCACATTTTTCTCTTTCGAAGATGTGCACATCGACAAACAACAGCGAACCTTATTGAAAATGGATTATATTTTGCTTTAAAAACAAGGTTTTAAAATTGAAGTAGAATTTTTGTTTAACAAACACAGTCCTACTATTCAAATAATGTGGAACCTGTATTGTTTATACCTGGGGGTGCAGTGTCATCTAACGGCTGAAATCATCTTCAATGCCTACTGGCCAATCACCAAAAGTTTCCTATTGTTTTTAAAATTAATGTTATGGCCTGTTCTTTATCCAGTTTAGCCTTGCCTACTGTAGTAGGTGGAAACTAACCAGGAATTGGCTGTCCTATAAAGCATAACAAATTATCATGAGTAGAAACATACATGAAATAATCTATATTTTGAGGTTACTCACCTTTATTCCCAAAATCTTTTAGGAGGTTTTCCTTTTCTACACATTTCAAAACACATATTTTTCTTATTTACATCGTGGTTCAAGGCCGCAAAAAAAACCCAAAAACAAAACCCCATCTTTTTCAACTCATGCAAACTTCGTTCCCTTTTTTCTTTTCCCTATGACCAAATTTGGATTCAAAATAATCTACCACACACATACATAATTGAACTCCCTAAAACACTTATATCTAATTACTTATATTACACATTTAACACTTATATCTAAAACTTATATTACACATTTCTTAAAACATCAAAGTTAAAAAACTGTAACCCATAATTATTTACAATTGCACATTGGTACCCAATTAAAACAAACCTAAATACCTGACACAACCACTATACTCGCCAATCACGGACCTCTCTCCACTTAGAAATAAGCATAATATCCTAGCACTTTGTTTTAATTGGGTACCGATGTGCAATTGTAATTGTGGGTTACAGTTTTTTAACTTTGACATTTTAGGAAATGTGTAACGTAAGTTTTATTGATTGAAGTTTTTATTAGATATAAGTGTTTTAGGGAGTTCAATTATGTATATTTGTGGTAGATTATTTTGAATCCGAATTTGGTCATAGGGAAACGAAAGGAAGGGAACGAAGTTTGCGTGAGTTGAAAAAGATGTATTTTGCGGCCTTGAAACACGATGTAATAAATAAGAAAAATACGTGTTGGAAATGTGTAGAGACTAAAACCTCCTAAAAGATTTTAGAAATAAAGGTGAGTAACCTCAAAATATAGATTATGTCTAAATAGCACGTGAATAAATAAGCAGCTAGATGACATTTGACATTTGCAATGCTATCTCTCCTTGACAAATGTCAACCCCGCCTTCTCGTGGTGCATCCTGTTCCCACTAAAGGGGCTCTGACGACCGCCCATAGCGGTATAACTATACCATCGAGATTAGAGGAAATTCTATCCCACACTCACCAACCCGCTTGGCCAGCGTGGTGAGTTATGGCCAAACCCCTCCAAAATGACTCCACAACTTAAATCTTGGCCCTCAGTCTCCGGCAGCTGGAATGTACCTGGCCAAGGCAGCGGCCAGTGCGACATGAAGGCAGAGGGTGCTAAGAATCCCCGGAGGACCGGACTAGGCTGCCATCTATCTGATGCTGACCTTGGCAACGTACAATGGACGCTCCCTATCTTCTGATTCAAGGCTTCTTGAATTGGAAGAGGAACTACAAAGGATCAAGTGGGACATCGTGGGGCTAAGTGAGGTAAGGAGAAAAGGAGAAGATCTCATCGAACTGAAAAGTGGACATCTCTTCTACTATCGTGGGACAGATACTGGCAGAACTAGTGGTGTTGGATTTATAATAAACAAGAAACTGAAGGATAAAGTTGTAGAAGTTGAAAGTTCCTCTGACAGAGCTGCACGACTCGTTATCCAACTATCGAGAAGATACCAGGCTCAGATTATTCAAACTTATGCACCCACCACAAGTCATCCTGAAGAAGAAATTGAAGAATTTTATGAGGAAATTCGTGATCTAAATAATAAAGGTAAGCAGCACTTGAAAATAATTATGGGAGATTTCAATGCAAAAATAGGGCAACGGCAACAGAATGAAACTTCAGTAGGTAAATTCGGTCACGGCAACAGAAACCAGCGTGGAAATACTCTCGTTGAGTTTGCAGAGGCAGAAGGGTTTTTCATCTTGAACTCCTTCTTCAAGAAAAAGCCACACAGGAAATGGACATGGAGACATCCAAATGGGGCGACAAGTGAAATTGATTTTATTATGTGTAACAAAAAATTCGTCATAGAAGACTGCAGTGTGCTAAACAAGTTCAACACTGGTAGTGACCATAGATTGGTGAGATGTAAGATGCACCTCAACACTAAACTTGAACGTGGCAAGCTCATACGACAAACAAAATCTATTGACATAACCAACCTTAAAAAACACCATAATACCTTCAAGTTGGAACTGAAGAACAGGTTCTCTGCTTTAGAAGGCCTAACATCGGAAGAAATGGACATCTCTGAAGTTAACAGAAAAGTAACCAAAGCTCTTATGGAAACAGCAACAAAATTAGCTGGGTCTAAGAACAAGTTGCATGTAAATAAATTATCAGGAAAAACGAAAATGTTGATGCAAAAAAGAAGAGAGATGAGGACAACTAAAGAAGATGTGACTTCCAAAGTGGAATATATAGAGCTATGCAAGACAGTACGAAAAAGTATCACTGAAGACTTAAGAAAATTCAACTGTGAACTAGTGAGGAAAGCAATTGAAAACAACCAAAGCCTAAAGATAGCAAAGGGACATCTCAGTAAGGGAAGAAAACAGATTATGGCACTGAGAAAAGAAGATGGTTCTGTAACAAGAAATAGAGGCGAAATTTTGACAAGAGTGAAAGATTTCTACTCCAAATTATATGAAAGGGATGATACATGCACTCCAGACATCATGAAAGATACCAGTACCAGAGTTCCTCCAGTCCTTCCAGCAGAAGTTGCATATGCAATCAAGAACATGAAGTGGGGAAAAGCTCCAGGAGAAGATGGAATTACTGTAGACATCATACAAGAAGCTAGTGGAGAAATCGAAGCAGTACTCGCCCAAATTTTCACTCAATGCCTTAATGAAGGAAAGATTCCTGAGGATTGGAACACCGCTACAATGATCCTGCTACATAAGAAAGGTGACATTGAGGATCTCGGAAACTACAGACCTATCAGCCTCCTATCAGTAGTTTATAAAATCTTCACTAAAGTTCTTTCACACCGCTTGAAGGTAACACAGGACATGGCTCAACCGAGAGAACAAGCTGGATTCAGGAGTGGCTACAGCACAATAGATCATATCCATGTGCTGAGAGAACTAATTGAAAGAGCGAGGGAATATGAACTTCCATTGTGCATGGCTTTTATCGATTATGAAAAAGCCTTTGATTCGGTGAAACCATCAGCAGTTACAATGGCTCTGAAAACCTGCGGTATTGAAGATGCATACATTAATATTATTAATAACATCTATGAAAATGCAAGTGCAAAGATTAGGCTGTTTGAAAATACAACACACATAAAAATTGGAAAGGGAGTGAGACAAGGTGACACCATATCTCCGAAGCTCTTTAATGCCTCATTGGAGGGTGTTTTTCAGTCACTGAGCTGGGAAAACAAGGGGATAAAGATTAATGGAGATTATCTAACCCACCTTCGTTTTGCTGATGACGTAGTCATTTTTGCAACTAGCCCATCAGAGCTGCAGAGTATGATCCAGGAACTTGCTGACAAGAGTAAAGAAGTGGGATTAAAAATGAACTTTCAGAAGACAAAAGTGATGTTCAATGCTTTTACAAGAAATGAAGATTTATCGATTGATGGAGAAAAGCTGGAGATAACAGACACGTATGTTTATCTTGGACAGCAGATATCAAGTGAGGGTCACATTGATGAAGAAATTAATCGGCGTACAAAACTTGCCTGGAGAGCTTTTGGAAGAAACAGCATAATTTTCAAGAGCAATATGCCATTATGTCTTAAAAGAAAAGTGTTTGATCAATGCATCCTTCCAGTGCTTACGTATGGTGCAGAGACGTGGACCTTAACTAAAAGAGACATACAAAGGCTGCAGACAACTCAAAGAAGCATGGAGAGGTGCATACTTGGTGTAACCAGGAGAGATAAGAGGAACTCGTGGATCCGAAAAATGACAAGAGTGGAAGACATCATGATCAGAGTTAAATCTCTGAAATGGCAATGGGCTGGACATACTGCCAGAAGGACAGATCATCGATGGACAGCCGAAATTTTAGATTGGATTCCAAGGGACAGGAAAAGACCCAGAAGAAGGCCACATGGGAGATGGGTGGATGAAATTCGAAAGTATGCAGGGGTGACATGGAGGAGACTGGCACAAGACAGACCGTTGTGGCACAAGACAGACCACAGAATTTATGCACATATATCTATATGTTTGTCTAGAAATGCAGCTATAGATGTATAATATTCCAATTATGCTTACTAAACACTTTAGCAGGTATGTGGTCTGTTGATTAAACTGTCATTGTGTGCATATTCTAATTAACTGTGTCGTATTTGCTGTGTACAAGGTGTTTTGAAGTCCTGCAATTAAAAAAAAAAAATTTTTTTTTAGGTACACTAAACAAGGAAGCCTAAAATATCAAACAGATTGTGCTCCAAATAATGGCTATTATCTGATACCTTTGTATGATAAAGGGGATTATATATTAAAAATAGAGCCACCCACTGGATGGAGTTTTGAGCCAGACAGCGTTCCTCTTCATGTTGATGGAAGTTCTGATCCTTGTAGCCGCAATCAAGATATTAATTTTACATTTAAAGGCTTTGCTATCACTGGACAAGTAAGTGAATGTTCAGGAACTTTTTGTGTATATTATTATATGTTTACTGACTTCAGTTGTTTCATAATGAATTTCTTCAAGGTCGTGCATCTGGTATTAACTCTGTTGTTGTGACAGTTCCGTCAAACTCGGAATCGAGGCTGTGAGACCTGGACCATGACCTTAACTTCTTATTCTCAGTGATTAACCCCCACTCCCCAGGTGGCGCAGTGGTCTAAGTGCTGGCTTATGACTATTAATGTGAGATGGGTCCAGGTTTTGAATCCTGATGGATTTTGTGTTTGTCTCACAGCACTGTTTCTCTCCCTTCCCTGCTGCCAGTAGCCATAAATTAGGGATGGGCGACTGCTTATAGCCCATTGAGTTGCTCACGGTGGTCGTTAAACCTTCAATCACCCCCCCCCTCTCCCTATATTGACTTAGTTATTCAGTTTCATGCAAATAGATGGTGCCACATTGGTATTTGCTTGCATTTGTTTATAACATGATTTATAATTAATTGTGTTATGATATAAATGTTTTAACCACACATCAGTGTCACAAAAAACAAGAGCAGTACTTCTACATTTGTTGAGTGTATGTCTTCTAAAAGAAAACAAATTCATTACTATAATTTTTTCCAGCTGTATGGTATTGATACTACCATGCAGAAGATTGTATGTCAAGGTAAAACTAGGAAATGTTGATAATATATAGATTGTGGGATGCTAACACCAGAAAAACTCATTATAAATATAATGATCCGATTTATTGGTGTCAAAGTAAGAAATCACATGAATTTCACTCCGCAAGCTTTTTCCGTCAACGGACGGCTTCATCAGGTGGTTACATAGAGAATACAGAATCAAAATTGTAAACAGAATGTAAATTCTAATATGACAAATGAAATCATGCGTGAAGACTGCGCGCATAAATGATCACGGAACGTGGTGAATAATACAATATCTTAAAAGTTAATGCAAAAGCAAAAAATGTAAACTTTTGGAAAAAAATAGAATCGTGAAGTCCATCTTGCGATGCCTAGCAGATGGTCCCAAGCTACCGGTAGTTCAAAAGAGACATCTGTGTTGCATACATCCTGCCGTGTTAATATTTCAACTGTTTCCCTTATGACAGCTGTTATTGCGCCCCCATATGGTGCAATTTTCAAGATATTCTGCCATTGGGGCTGAGCCTGATGGTTAGCTACTTCTTTGGCAAGGGATGTAGAAAGCTTCTTTTGTGCAACGTCCCTCTTGTGCTCATTCATTCTCTCTTCAAATGACCTTTTTGTGAGACCTACATAAAATTTAGTAGAGGAGTCTGGGTATAACAATGGGAGGCAATAGATGCCCGCATCTGTGAGCTTCAAGGGGCCATTACCTCTTGCTGTACTGAGGATGGTTGCCATGGGTTTAGAAGCTTTTAGGCCGTCATCCAATCCTCTCTTCTGGAAGTGATTTTTAATAAAATAAGATATTTTGGGGATGTATGGGATCAAACCAACAAATTTTAAAGGTGCTCTTCTGTTTATTGTAGTAAGTGCGTTGGCTTCAACTTTTGTTATTGTGTCCTCTACGCAGGAGACGTCAAACCCTCCTGCAATTGCAAGATCTTTCAAAGACTTAATTTCGGCATCATAGTCTGATTTCAAGGTGCAAAGATCTTTGGCTCTTTTAGCCCGTTATTTAAATAGAACATACTTGTGTGTTGTTGGGTTGGCTGATCTTGGCGAAATAGGGTTAGGTACGTGCATGGGTTTATAGTAGACTTTGGTAGAGAGTGTACCTGAATTCGATTTCGTCACAAGTACATCTAAATAAGTTAACTCTCCTTGATTTTCCATTTCTATTGCAAATTTAGTGTCTTCATCCATGTTGTTTATGTCTACTATAAAGTCTTGCAGGTAAGCTTCTCCTTGCTCCCAGACAAAAAAAGAAATCATCTGCATAGCGTAGCCATACTCTTGGTGTCCTGGGAAGAGTGGTGAGATCGTACTCACCACTCTGAAATTAGCAGTTTTAAGTTTTAGGTATGCACTTGTGCAATGTTTGATAAGGAGCCTGCTTGATGTTTTGTTCAGTTTTCTAGTTCTTGTTCTGTTCAGGCTCCATCAGATCTTCACACTGTAAAATATCAGTATATCCACTAACTAACTTGGTATGAGGCATCACAGAGGAACTGACCTACGTTTTAGTTACAGTGCTCGCAGAGAACATTATAACATTTTCCAGCAATTTTGTGCAAAGCATATGCCGAGCGCTAGAGGAAACCAAACATTATCTAGAAGGAAAATGATTCAGTGTATTATCCTATGGGATTCAATAAGAGCATGTGCAAAATTATTACAATCAATCAATTGAATAATCTTGCAAATGGATAGACAAAGTGCAAGTTTATCTTCTACATACAGTTAAAAAATTTTTTCAAAACATGGGGAGGAGAACATGCAGAACTTGCAAATTTCATTAGTATTTTTATAGTTGAATACATGTCATTATAAATATGAAGAATCCAAAAGCCAATAATGTAGCACTAAAGTAAAGGGAAAAAAAAAGAGGTATTTGTAGTTCATTAAAAAAAATATATATTTTCTTTTGCCAGAATGCACTGTCAGGGTGTTGCTCCGCTGTAAGGGGTTTTTGCCACAGTTATGGATGATAAATAAGTGACATCTAAGGTTAGAAACATGATGATTTTTTTTATGGGAAACTGTTCTGTGCAATTTGTAACAGTAGCATTGCGCAAAACTGCAGAGCAGAAGCACTCTGGCAGTAAAGATGCCAATCGTTCTCTCTTTCTCCCTCCATTTGCCAGTGGTTTATGTGTACTGGAGGAGGAGCCCATGATGTAACACCATCATGCAGTCAATGGCCTTCTTTATTGGTTCAGATGGTCATCCTCAGTGCATGGCTGATGTGGCCCCATCTGTCACCAATCTGTGGCATAGAAACAATTCAAGTGATTAAGGGTATTATCTAAAGTTTTACTCACAGGCAATCTGAAACAATTTGCTAAATGTCACCCCCATTTAGTAGGGTAGCTGCTGCTGGGTGCACTATAATGCAACTCTGTTTTGTTGAGAACAGATTCGATGAAAGAAATCAAAAGTATGTCTCCTTCCTCTCCTGATGGTATGTACTTGTGAGCATTGTACACACCCACACAGATGTGCCTCCCCACCAGAATGAGTCAACCTTCTAAACTACATAGGAACTGCATATCTAAAACCTGAAGAGAATTTATGGGTAAAACTATTTGTCATTGCATTTGTGTGGTCAGATGGGCTGATACAAGCCTTTTTAAGGGATGCCTAAATCTCATGAGTGAATATTTGTATAGTTAAGGAGTGAGCTCTTTAGCCTGAGCTCTTCACCAGTACTACTGTGTTTCCATTAAATTTAATTTGGTTTATGCTTTATAACTTGAATTTTTGGAAATTGGTCATGAGTAAATCACAATTACCTATAAGGATGTCAGAAACATTCCTAATAGGTTTTTAAGTAAAAATGTGTCAAATCAAAAGTAAAAAACAAATAATCTCATAAGAATAAGAGCACTACTCATCTTGATCTATTAATTTTCCCACATGTATAGCATGTTACTTCCTCCGACTGTCTGTTCGTTTTTATGTTATTGGTGAGGGACAGGCTTTCATGTACATTAAGTACTAAATATATACTTGATCAATTTGGATTATGATAGTTTTTACATTTTTATTAATTTTATAATTTTTAACAAAGAACTAATTGTTAGCCTTTTTTTAAATAACTTTTTTTTTAGCAAACTCCTATTTTAATCACATTTTTGTAAGTGTTTACTTGTTAACATCATTACTATGTTATTGCATTGGTATATTATATAATATATCAATGCAATAACAGATGAAAACATCATACATACATAATCCTTCTTTCTTCTGGTAACATGTGGATCAAAGGCAGTCAGCTTACATTTGGTGAGGCCTTTTGATACACCATGTGGCATTCTCAAAGTCATATTGCTTTCTGGGTGTTTTTATTCTTGACCTCCTGAAATGTTCACTGTGTGGAGAGGTCTTACTTTTAGGTGTTTTGGTGCATATCATTGAACAAATGATGTTTCATATGTCTCTTTTTTTTTTTTTTTTTTTTTGTAGCTTGCGATCATCCTTATCACTAATTTTCACTTTTTTTTTTTTTTGATGTGTGTGGTATGTGCAAGTGTCTTTTTACTTTTAAAATATAAATTAACTGTCTTAACACCCCCCTCCTGAATTAACATCTTCCATGGTGCAAAATAATTCTCAATCAGTGGCCTGATCCTTCATGAATCTATGCCGCTGATTCAGAATTATTCTGTGAATACCTAGTGTCTTGTCATTCTTTTACTTCATGTTGACCATTGAATTCTTCTGAGACCTCTTTTAAGAATTGTAAGGCTCTTCTTAAAAACACATTTAAAAACAGAGATGACACTTCAGAACAGTAATAATTAATCTTTGTAGAAATGTAGTTAAAGGCAGTAAACAAACTGGATGGAATTTTTATCTGTGTTTTCACTTGGAAGTCACAAAAGTGGTAAACTTTGAAGCCAAAAAGTCAGCTAACCTCTTTACTACTCTTGTTTACATTTTGGGTAGAATGTTATGCCTAATTTATGCAGACTCCAGCTACTACGGAAATCATTGATTCGTTACAGATTATGGAAAGCATCGGATACACTACAGAAACCAAAAATCTCAATGAAATGACCATTTTAAGGATGTGTGTAAAGTTTATTTTGCCGCCCCGGTGGCGCAGTGGTCTAAGGCGCTGGCCTCTGATCATTTGTCCGTAAGGGGTCCGGGTTCGGATCCCGGTCAGGCATGGATGTTGTGTTTGTCTTACGGCACTGGCTCTCTCCCTTCCCTGGAACCAGTGACCCTAAATTAGGGACGGGCGACTGCTTATAGCCCATTGAGTTGCTCACGGTGGTCGTTAAACCTCCAACCAAAAAAAAAAAAAAAAAAAGTTTATTTTCATATTTTCTGGATTCTGTCATTTGTTGAACATTTTGGAGAGTGTTTCTTGAATGTTTTTGATATTGTTGCAGACGTACGTGCCAAATCTCCGAATTTAGGCGGGAGACTCCTGATTTTCAGCCCTTCCTCCTGCCCTCCGGATGAATGTCAAATTCTCCCGATTTTCACTGAGAATTGGCCGTTAGAATGGTTAAAATACCATCAACCACCATGATTTCAAACCGCCTGTGAAGCCTTTTTCTTACTGCATTGACGCAAGGTGGCACTAAAGATCCAGACTTAGAAATTTTGCTAGTAAACATTGGCCGCCCGACCAAAATTTTTAATGGCCATAAAAAAAAAAAGTCAGTGGCCGAACTTTGAAAAAAATCGAATTGTATATTTCATGCTGTTATTTTTATAAAATTGCTTACTGTAATATCAATACGTTTTATTTTGCAGATTTCAATTATAGTATGCTTAAAAGTTGAAACTGAAGTAATAAAATACGTAAATAAATCTTTGTAGTTTGGTCAACAAGATTTCACGCTATCCTCCCACCATAGTTTTATCCCATCTTAAGGGTCAAAATTACTCATTTTTATTCCTGATGTTTTGATCCTAATGCAACTTTCAAGTCTGTTCTTTTTCATTAGAAGGCTTCTTTCACCTAATTGTGTTTTTAACTGCTGACCAAAGACATTCTACATGAGCATTTAACAACAGTGCTGTTAAATGCACATTTACTAGATCTCTAATGATTTCAAAAGGCTTTAGATTATCTGAATTCTCCAATTTGTTTAACATGGCATTTGAAATACATGAAATTCTGTTGGGATTCAAACTAACAAGAATCTTCTTGATTTGAAGCCACTATTCCAAAGCACGATCAGGGTTAAACTTCAAAACTTCGCATATTTCAGTTATTGCATCATCACCATAATTGTTTAGGCCTTCAGAAGATTTGGTAAATAGCACCTCATCTAAAGAGCTGACATATTTTTGCAGAAAACAGATGTTTGGACATTATTAATTTTTTTTTCAAGTTTTTGTGCAATTCTTTTTCAATAAATAAATGCTGTTTTCTGTAGAACTTAGTCCTATATCTTCATCATCTGCAACACATCTTCGTTGATTACATGCTGTGCTGATTTTGTGACCTTGAAATGTTGATGGCATGTCATTTTGAGATAGATTCCTTAAAAAAGGAAGAATTTACTCCATCTGTAGATTTTAAGATAGCCAACTCTAGCTCAGTAGCATAGTGCAAAACACTACTGATGTCCACATCAGTTTTTTTCAGCTTTCTGGAACATTCAGCAACACATGAGATTATGTCAAAAAATCCACTGATCCTCTGAATGGATATATATAACCAAAAGTTGATTTAAGAAAACAGCTAGAAATTGTAATTCCAAAAGATGATCATGTAAGAAATTTTATGGGTTTCATTCATGTTTTTTTAACTGTGATACTACCTGTTTTGCAATTTAGGAGTTTTTAACTATGTCTAAGAAACTATCAGATTCAATTATTTTTACCATAAATATGTATTTTGGTAAAAAACCTATGTAGTTTAATGTGAATCTGTTACACATTTTTCAAAAAGGAGATTGAAAAACATGAAGAATGTTAAAAAACTGAATATTGGCAATTATGTTCCAACATAAAAACTTTATCTTTCATGGAAATTAGGAAATGGGATGTTTTTTTTGAGGTACTATTAAAAGCATACTGATTACAGTAAAAAAGTGCTTGGGAAGGCAGATAACGTGAAAAAAAGTCTTTGCTTTTTGCTGACCGTGATATGTCGTAGATATAAATCAGGAAAAATATCCAGATTATCGGTTATTTGGGGTTACCACTCATTTTGCAAAATTAAATTTCCTGAGTTTTCCCATCTGCAGACAATAGTATTTTTAAAAGCCACACAAACTGTATTTGAATTGGATGGACAGTATTACAGAAACAACACTAACGGACAAAACTTGAACTAAATCATCTGCTGACGGTTAGGTGAAAAAAAGGGGTATAACACACGAAAAAGAAAATTCTTCGCCGATCTTGTAAACATCAGAACTGGCGTAAAAAGAAAAAAGTACTTATGCACCTGAATACCATACTTGCCAACATTGGCAAGAGCCTTGTCAGTTGTAAATAGCATTATTGTGCATCATTCATAGACACTTTTTTCACGAAACTATGCATCTCTTTGTGAAAAAGAAATATGCGCCACAACAAAATGTTACAGCAAACAAGGACACTAATGAAACTAACACGTGCGAAACACAAAGTTGATTCCCCTGGCGAGGGCCTGATAGGTAACATTGCGAGATTTAAGTTCAAATCTTCCAGTGGTAAAAATCAGTCAGATGTGTTCTAAATCCCACAATGCTTGACAGACAGGAAATCCAAGCAAGTGAACCCACAGTGCATGAACCTCCACTTACCTTATGATCATACTGCCTCTAAAATTGTAGTTTATGTCAAGATGAGACCAAAGAAGGAAAAAAATGCTGAACGTTTTAACTGGGTGAAAAATCAAAACACACAGCAAGAATGTGGACTACTGTCAGTTTGTTTTTTGTTGACTCTGCAGCTGCATAGCATCCATTGCTTAATTTTTCTTTCTGCTAATATCTTCTTCATTGACGCTTTTCTTTCCTTTCTTTTTTATGCCCTCTGATAACAGTAACTTCATCCATCATGCTGAAAGAACTTTCAGCCTGAATTCAGACCATGAGTGCGTGATATCAAAGCTTTAACTCTTTTAGATAAATGGTGTAACTATGAGAACATCAGTACTTTAGAACATCATGCATCAATTTTTACAAATTTTTCAACTTTGTCACCTCCATTTTCGTGAATTTTTCCCTCCCTTCTCAAGTTTAAATGCAAAAAAATTATGGGATCAGGGGATGTTTAACAATGCGGGAGAGTGGGAACATCGGGGGGGGGCATTACGGTAGAAATATTTGCACCGTCCGACTTCCGGTTTTGGAAATTTCCCCCTATTTTCAAGCTGAAAGATAAATATTTATGCAGTAAAATGTTATTTAACAATAATACTGGGCAGAGATAATTGAGATTGCTGAAAAAATCTGAACTCCGTCTACCAAGTTTTCGAAATTTTCGTAAAGACGGAATTCCGTCCCCCGACAAATATCCCCCTCCCCCATCACACAGCCCCCCCCCCCCAATTTATGTTCACTTGTGCATTGATCTCCCGAATAACCAAAATAATAACGAAAAAGGTGTAATTCTTCGATTTCGCGGAAGAACCTGATGCCTGAAGATTATAAGAAAATTTTTGCGGCGTCCAACCTCCGTTTTCGCAAATTTTTGGCTACAGTTTCAAGCTGAAATACAAACGTTTATGCAATGAAATCATATTTAACAAGAGAACTTGACACAAAGGCAACATCAGGAGAACAAAATCATGATTACGGTAATGTTTTTACACCGTTTAACTACTGTTTTCGAAAGTTTTGAAACACGAAATTCCATCTCCAGACGGAAAACGGGTTCCAAAACTTTCAGAAGGAAAACCTGTTTCAAAACTTTCAGACGGAAAACGTGTTTCAAAACTTTCAGACAGAAAACGTGTTTCAAAACTTTCTGATCCTGAAAACGATCTAAATGATGACAAAAAATACAGAATTCTGCGAATCCGCTTAAGAATCTCATGTATATCATAAAACAATAGCAAAATGAAAATTTGTAGAATCTGTAGTTTCGACAGCGAAGTCCATAGTTCCATAGTCAGACAACTAAATCCGTAAAAACTACGGACATTCTGTAGTAGTTGGCAGGTATGAAAATACTATTATAGTACAACCTCAAAAATCCGGAATCGTCCGGACTTTGCCGATTCTGGAATTTAGAAATTTCCGAATTATAGAGAGTTTGGTTAAAATTCAAACTTAGTATTAACTAAATACACTATAAAACACTATATTTGGTAAAAATAATGACAAAAGCCAAGTTAACCAATTATTATTATTTTTTTAAGTGAACATGGAAAGCGGATGGAAAACTCGGTCAATATTAATTCGTAAAATAAATTGTTTCTTTTTAGCCGGCCGCTTTGCAATGCTCAAAAGCCTGCAAGTGCACGCTAAATTCACCACTGGAGATGGTAGCGAGAGAGTCTGGATTATGAAGGCTTTCAGCGAACATTCGTAAAAAATAAAAATAAATGCCTAACTTCTAAAGTTTTAATCAGATTTTGATGGAATTTCACATGGAAATTTATTTTGACGTGTCTTGGTTACTGTAAAATTTGCATTTGATTATTTAAAAAATTAGAGAATTTTTTTTTATAAAAATTTCTCCCAGTATGACTTCCCCAAAGGGAAGAAGCTTACATCCCCCGTAACCTTGCGAACTCTTTCTCCCATGATGACCCATCATCCTTGCTTGGCACATTCTTTGTGATCAAAAGCCGACGCGATGCCCTCGCTTAATTTTTATAATTTTTTTTTCTTTTCTGCTGTTCAAGCATAATAGCTTCTGTACGTGTGATTTCCGTACATTTGGTATACAAATTTTCAAAAGCATGAGAGTTCCGTACAAGTTAAAACTTTTTTTTTCCGTACAGCTCAAGTTCAATAAAATTAAATAATTTTTTTTTCCCCCAGTACCAGTACAAGTCGCCAGAATTGGCGATTTAATCAAACATTTTTAGTCGCCACGACAATGAAGTTTATCGCCAGTGGCGACCTGGCGACCGTGAGTCTGGATCTTTAGGCGGCACTACAGTAATCAGTTTCGTACGTTTCCTCTCCTATCTGCAAAAAGAAAGCCGCCCCGGTGGCAAAGTGGTCTAAGTGCTGGTTTTGGACCAATCGTTTGAGATGGGTCGGAAAAAATTTGCTTTAAAATTTTTTTCTCTTGTTCTGATTGTCATACGACGCCTTCAACAAAAGAGCTCACCCGCTCTGACACTAGAATGCCGGAGAATGTCAGTAATTGATTGACAGATGGGAGCTGCTCTGCTTTCTTGCAGTTCAGTCTTTCAACTCCTCGCCTCAACAGAGCCGCGCATATTCTAAGTGATGATAAACAGTTGATTTGCGGCAAATTCACTTAACGACTAAAGGGAGTAAGTTACAGTTGGCCTCGCCTTGTAACGAGAGGTGATGTTGGTACAATGTTTTTTGTCGTCTTCGCCTACAACCTAAAGAAGAAACGAAAAACAGTTGGCTGCTATTTTATTTTTAAGTGAGATCTGCAAAATGATAGATCTGAAAAAAAAATGCTGGATATCTGCCTCATGCATTGTGCACCAATTGTGTATTATGTGAGAACAATGATTAGTAACACTGGAGTACATGTCATAATTTGTGAGACCAGGCTATCTTATTATGCACCATCTGCTTATGTTTCATACTGCATTAGTATATTCATCTTACCATGTGTTTATTACCCCTGACATGAAGTCGTGTAATATAATTGAATGTAGGATCCTACCATTTTGCATTTTGATTTCACCACAACAAAATTACAAATTTAAAGCAATGATGTGTGTAATTTTTTTCTTTTTTTTCTGTTTTTCAGATATTAAGTCATGGTGGAAGTAGTGGTCCTCCTGGAATTAAAGTGGTGCTCAAAAAATCATCTGGTGAAGTACTAAAGGAAACTATGAGTAGTAGTAGTGGTACTTACGGCTTTTCACAAGTATATCCTGGGAACTACGTCATAGAAGCAAGCCATTCCTCATGGGTTTTAGAACACCCCTCTGAATCAGTCAGTGTTGTTCAGGATAATGTTGCTACAAGAAATAAAATCATAGTTGCAGGATATGATGTTCGAGGTTCGGTGTTCAGTGAAGGGGAACCCATACAAGGTGTCCACTTCTTGCTGTTTTCCAAAAAAGGACTTCACCCCCCAAAAAAGTTGATGGGTTGCAGTGAAACTGCTGTTAAGGGACTTAGTCAGCCTAAGGAAATGACTTATATTTGTCATGTGACATCTTCAAGTGATGGAAGTTTTGTATTCCCTTCTCTTCCACCTGAGAACTACAAGTTAATTCCATTTTATAAGGGTGAGCACATTGAATTTGATGTCTCTCCAGCAGAGTATGATTTTACTGTGGCGCAAGAGAGCTTTGTATTTCCAATAAATTTCCAGGTAAGATCTCTATCTAAATTTCATGCTTTGTGTGTATTATATGAATTAATTTCTATTTGTGGCTCTCTAAATGTTTCTGATCTTGAAAAGTTTGGAAGTTCAATGAGAAGAATCATTGTTGTGTTTTTTTTTTTTCAAATCATTTAATAATATTCATCAAAGTTAAATTCATTTTACGACAGTAAACGTTAGAATTACCATAATTTTGAATGTTTGTAGGAGGCTGTTTAAAGCACAGTAAATAATGCTTCAAAGTATGCTCTTAGGTGAAATAATGAGTTGTGTATGTATATGTTAAGCTTCTTGAGAATAAATTTTTGTTCTAAAGTTTTTGAAATATTCACACCATGAAGCTGTTCTCTGAGATTCAGAGGTTTGCTTCTCAAAGAAAGATCAGCTACCAAATCAGTCACTGACTGATTTTAGATTACCTTTCTACTGATGTATCATATGTCTTCTTTTACAGCATTCTCAGCACTGAACTCGTGCTTCACTGATATCCATCACACACTGCACACAAGAACTTTCGTACACTGTACTTATTTTCTTTTTTTACTTGCAGGCATTCCTGAATTATTCTACCTTTCTTCCATGACTCTTGGGCTTAAATTCTTAATTAGCATCTCATCACACATTTCTTAAACATGGCTTAACCACCCTGAAGTACTTGTCTCCTCCCTACTAACAACATTTTGCTTCACATTCCACATTTGCAACTCATCTTTGTTCTTGCATAATAAGAATGTGTTTTTGCCACACAGACTTTCTTCTTCTAGGTAACACATCTGTCCTGACGAGAACGTCATTTTTTCTTCTGCAGTATCCTGGTTTTATTACCATACATCAGTGTAGAAAAAAATTACTCTTTCATACACAGCCTTTAACCACTTAGCATCTAGGTACGTAATATTACATTAGCGAATGATAGTGCAAGAAAATTGAGATCTGTAATATTACGGGCCCACTGATGTGAGGTAGGGCGTCACGTTTTCGCATATATTGACTTTTGAAATAATTGTCCTTTCATTTTGTTCCTTGTTCCACATGATGTGTACTGGAGCTTTCGTCTTTTGTTTCATAACTACCAGAACGATGCTCATAATATTACGTTTCACGTACGTTCATTGTCTGGAATCGAGCTACTTGTATCTTGCAAAAAACAATTGCATTTTTTTTTTACCGGTTTTTTTAATTTTCCTTAGGATCTTAAAGTGGTTAATGCAGCTGTACTGTCAATTCAGGACCTTTTCGAAACCCACCAGTCCTAGGAAATCATCCTAAAGCAGCTTTATTTTTAAAGCTGAATTTGCTTGCCTACACAATTCACCATCTAATCTATTTTCTCTGTCAAACATGTTTTCTAAATTCTTAAGTGTGGTAGGACCACTATAATCCGCTCTACCATTTTTTGAGCCTTGAGATCTACCTTGCATTACAATTCCTTTGAAAGATTACAAAAATGATATGAGTTGATTCCTAAAAAAGCTTTTTGAAACAATCACTTTTTTCTGTTGACATAAAATTAATAAATACTGTATTTCCCAGCATTGTGGGCACTATTTTTTCCTGCAATAAGTCTCAAAAATTTACTGTGGATCCTGGATAAAAACCTGAAGACACTACCACCGACCAAAGGTTACATTTTTCGTAGGCCTATGCTAACCCCAGAGAAAGATTATCTATGTTAAAATGTTTACCGGTAAACCTTATTAATAACAAGACTGCCTTCATCGTGAAACACCATGGGGAAACTGTTTTTTTTTTCTTCACGCCGCTTTTGTTGGGATGCATTCACGATAAATCATGTGGTCTGTACTATGAGACTGACACACCCACACATATGGAGTTCTAGATCAAAAGAGCCACTCTAATGGGTTTTTTCCAAAATGTGTAAACAATCTTAGCTTGCCTGTCCGAAAAGCTTTTCTCACAGTTGTAGCTGAAAAAGAGGTGGTATCTTGGCTTGGTAATTTGCTGGCAAACCACTTACCGTATATACTCGTGTATAAGTTGACCCCCCCACTTTCAGAGGAAAAAAATCGTAAGAAATCGGAAACTCTCGTATAAGTCGATCCGGGAATGAGAAAAAAAAAATTTCAATGAATTTATTCAAAAACATTTGAAAACCAAAAAAATTATATATATAATACTAAATTTAATTTGCATACCCAAAGACTTCATCGGAACCCTTCAAAATCCGATTCCGAGTCAGACTCGCCAAACAGTTCAAAAAGTCTTTCTCCGTCATCGGCGCGTCATCATAAACATCAGTATTCCCATCTATGCCTGTGTCATCAGAATCACTGTCATAATCACTCATAAAAATCTCATCATTCTCTGTGCCATCAAGTTTGTTACTAATACAACATTTCTTGAATGATTTCACGACTATTTCCGCAGGTATCGCATCCCAAGCATCCTTGACCCATCGCGCAATCAAAACGATATCCGGCTTCTTTAGATTTCTGCCCTTGGTTTCAGTCGGCAAATCGGAACTTATCCAATCTGCCCAATACCTCTGCACATTGTCCTTGAAGGGCTTATTAAGGCAGACATCTAGTGGTTGAAGAACAGATGTCAACCCACCTGGGATGACAGCAAGAGTTGTTTTTGAATTTTCTGCAGTTTTTTTCACTTCTGCACAACGGTGTGCAACAAACATATCCCACACCAAAAGAGAAGGTTTCCTCAAAAGTGCACCTGGCCTTTTGTTCCACACATTCTTTAACCAGTCAATTGTTCCGGATTCGTTCATCCATCCTTTTTCATGGGCACGAACGAGCACACCAGACGGAAAGACAACGCTTTTCGGCAGAGTTTCGCGTTTGAAAATAATTACCGGAGGTAGCTTACTGCCGTCGGCCAAACAGGAAAGAACAACCTCTTTTACTGAGGTCCTGGGTTTGTATTTTGAATAAAATGTAGGTGTTGCATTTGTTTCATATTGGTAGTACTGTGTTGGGGATTTGGGGTTTAACTGCCCTCAATGACCAGGGCTTTACAGAGGAAGGGCTAGTCCGTCCCTTTGAGAGACTGAATGCCGACCCGTGTCTGGAAGGGAGGGTGGAAAATGGGTAGGTCACTTGTTTCTACGTCATTGCGCTGGCCTGCTCTCCAAGTTCGTTTGTCAACCTGCCTACAGGATCCAATTTTCCTCTGTTATTGGTTTTGTACGCCCACGTCTTTTCTTGGTTTATAGTATTTGTTTCATTTAAGTTGTACACTGAGTGTTGATTTTTATTTACGTTTTTTTAACGAAAAAGTTAATACAACTGAATCCCAAGCAGAAACTCCTAAGAGCCTGGGTGTTTATTTAACATCTGAACTGCTAAAAAATGCTTTCAGAAATGAAGAAGTAGAGGATTTGGTGACAATGACTTCGACCGAAAACAGCTGTGATGATATGAACTTTGAATTTTTTGAAAACGCATCTCCAATTGCTTGGGAGATTGACTTGAACGAGCAGTCAAGAGAACTCTCCATTTCTGAGCAGGAAGCCATGGCCTACATAGCTAGATAGCATTTTGTGATAAAGATCCTTCTTTAGGAACTATTTCTAAAAACTGCCCCGATACTAATTCTGTTCAAGATAATTGGGTAAAACTAATATCTGTTGGCGGTTTGACAGTACCATCATGTTCTTGGAATAATACTGTGAAACAGTTTGAACAGATTTTCTGCACAGTTCATGGCAGGACATTTAGAAAAGGAAAAGTTGTTATTCGGGAACTCATAAATGAGCTAGAAAAACGTTTCCCATCTGTCAACAAAGATGCTATTCGTCTGTTTTGCAGAATCTGAACATTTATTCTAATTCGTTTTCTGAACAGAAATTCACTATTAGTGCCGTGCAGGAAGGCTCTGCAGAAAATGAAAAAATTGATTGACTCAAACGCAGTGAAAAAAATGTAAGTTTTTTTTTTCCTGTTTGTGCATGTAAGTTTTTTTTTTCCTGTTTGTGCAGTGAAGAAAAAATGTTTCACATTTGGTGCAATGAAGAAAACAGTTTCCAGTTCGTGCAATAAAGAACATATCTTCACTTCATGAAGTAAATTTTGTTCACCCCTTTTTAAACGCAGTGAACTTCAGAAATCATGATGGATATAAAATGTAAGTAAATAATTTTGATTTTATACATTAACAGAGTGTTTGAACTACTTTTGCAGAGTTTGAAGAACTCCGTAGCTTTCCGTGTCTTACAGGTTTTAAACAACTAATGTTTGTGAGAGAGAAAAAGTTTTTAAACCACTAATTCTAGGGAATTACTAAAAAAAAAAAAAAAGAAAGATAAAAGATACGCTGAGTTTTCGACGTCAGAAAAATAGGGTTAGTATATTAAGCAAAATACTTTTTTAAAGAAAACGCATGCATGACAGAAATTGTTCGTTTAAAATTATCGCATTTATACTATTACATCAGTGTTTTCCGATTTTAAGACTCAAAATCTTTAACTTTTATTTCCGAAAAAGGCAGAGTTTAATATTTTAGTGAGCATTGCAATATATTCTGTTAAATACGGTAATAACATTAACTGAAGGTTCCTTTCCTATGGTGGTCCGTTAGAGCACAGCTCCTCGTGGCTCTTGGCTTCCGAAGAGCCAACGCAGCTACGTCATCAACTTCGCCTGCGTGTTTCAGGGGTGGAGAGCTAAGGACCAGCCCTTATCTCCCAAGCCCTGCTCAATGACACTCTATTAAAAGCTGCTACTTCTAGGTTTTGATGCCCCTTGTAGATAAACTAAAAAAAATGGGTGGGATGGGGGAATTGTATTGCTTTTGACATTTTACTGTGAAGTGTTCTATATACAGCAGAAAAAACAAATTACCGTTTCAAGAACTTTAGTTTTCTTCCCATGTCAGTAACATCTCTGAAGAGGAATAAATAACTTAGTTATTACATTCAGAGTTCAGCAGTTGACAGAACTACTATTATATACTTGCAATAAGCCAGAAGGCTTTAGAATAAAATGATTTCTACAAATGAGGGTGTTTTCTTCAACATGATGCAAATGCTAATAGATGCTCAAGTGGTCTGAGCCACTGTAGTGTTCCCACTGTCCTTATAAGTCCTTAAAAAATGCTTGTTTTTATTAAGGTGCTTAGAAGTCCTTAATTTTTGCCAAAAATGGTGAAAAGTGTTTAAAAAGTACTTTCTTAACTGACTGTGCAAAATGCTGAAGTTACATATAGTGCCTGGAACTTCTGCTGGTGGTTGGCTATCTTGTTGATAATGTCCTGTCACATCATGTGAAAGCCAGCAGGAAAGCATGTGGCAGTGTGATGTAAGTAATTTGCAGAAAGAAAAGGGAAGGACCATGGGCTAATTTAAACACATCTAGCAGATTACATGCAACAAGCCCTATCATCATCTCTTGGTATTGATATTTCACTCTTGTATTTCCCCCTTTTTTTGTATATGCAAATAACAATTTTTCAGTTGTGCCATGAGAAAATTAAGTGAAAAACTAAAATCTTGAACACATAATTTTGACTTCAGTTTTGCAATTTTAGCCATGAGATGATTACATGTAAAATTCTAATCTTGAATGCATAACTTTTAACTACAGTTTTACAATTTATATGCACTTCATTGGATATGCGATTATTCTGTCAGATTGTAAAACTGATTTGACCAGTAGAACTATCTTCTAAAATGCATAAATTCTAATTTATTATATCCACAAACTGAAATTGTATGAGAAAATATTGTAAATTTCATTGGCATACTTTAATTTTCATAGTTAAGTCATGCATATTAGTGCATGTGTCATTGTTATGTATGCAAATGGTAAAGTGAAAATTCTTTTGCGTGTGCTTCACAAGTCCTTAAAAAGTGCTTATTTTTTGTGAGGGAAAAAGAGTCAGAACCCTGCATTGTCTTCTGATCACTTGTCTGAGATGGACCTGTGTTCAAACCTAAGTAAGGCACAGACTGTGGTTCTGCATTATCTTTGGAACCAGTGGCTGCAAATTAAGGACATGTGACTGCCTTATAGCCCTTAAAGTTGCTTGTTTGGGGTAGTTAAACCCCAAACTAAAACAAAAAACAAAAAAAAAGGAGTGTACAAGTATTTCTTAATAAATTTTCCAAATGAAATGCATATTTTTCATAGCTGATTTGGGAGGTTTTCACTGGAATGATGGGTACCCAAGAGAGTCCCGCGTGGTTGTGTATGAAAGTGTAATTGTTCCTACTGTGATGTATGGCAGTGAAACCTGGGTACTTACAGAAGAGACACAGGAGTCGTTTGTGTGCTGGAGAGATAGATGTGCTACTTATTGGGGGTTTGTGGCAAGACACGTTCTGACCGTGTGAGGAATGAAGATCTGTTGCAGTTGTGTAATATGAAGCAAAATGTTGTTAGCAAGGTGGAGACTAATATGCTTTGGCAGTTTAGCCATGCTGAAAAAATTTGAGTGATGAGATGCTTACTAACAAATTTTTTTTAGCCCAAGTGTCAGGAAGGAAAGGCAGAGGAAGGCCAAGGAAATCATGGGAGGATCAGATTCAGGAGTGTATGTATGAGAAGAAGATTATGAGTATGAAGTATAGAAAATCTTGTGTACGTCGTGTGATGGATGTCAGTGAAGCCCAAGTTGTGTGTCAAGATCGCTGTAAATGGAGAAGTTTGATACGGCAACAGTGAGTAAATAATCAGTTAAAAATTTATCTGGTAGTTTGTATTTCTTTATGGAGCTAACCTCTGAATCTCAGAAACAGCTTAGTGATATATATGTATGTATGTATGTAAATGCATATTTTTCATTCCTGACACTTTTTTTGTACTGTATCAACCAATGGAGCAAGTATCTCTTCCTTTTTACTTCTTTTTTTTTTTTTTTTTTTTTTTTTTCCCCAAGTGAAATTGAAGCTAAAATTGATACCCTGTTCACTGCTGTCTTTTGTGTCTGTCAAGTTGTTTTCGTGGCAGGTAGTGATTATTTTGAATTTTTATTTTGCTTAAAACAAAATGTGGATAAATGCTTGTGCTCTGTTGGTTGCTACAGCAAGAAGAAACAGTAAGGAATGGAAAATCATGTAGCCTATTTTAAGTGAAATTAAAGCTCAAAAATTTATTTTGCCTCTGTTCACCTTTTCTGTGAAAATAAATTTATGCTCCATGAAAATAATATGGATTGGATAAGTGCCATTTTTTTTTCAAACTTTAATTCTCTTAAAAATGTAAAAAAAGGGAAAGTGCTTGTTTTTGTTATTAATATAACAAAAAGAGATTGTGTAAGAAGTGGGAAAGTATGAATTTCAATAGAAAAATTCAGTAGCAAATTGAAGACATATTTCTTCATTACCACTAATTCAATAAATGTCATGTTTCCCAAACACTTGAAGTTTGAGGGCCTAAAAATTGGGGAAAAAAGCCCTGATTTTCTTTGCCAATTTTTAGCTGTTAAACTAGGATGGTTAACTTACATATGAGGTACAGTACATATGAGGTACAGTAATGAGTTATTACTACTTGTGTATAGAACGTGGCTTCATTATCAGAATGTTTTAAACCAAAATCATTTATTATGCTTCCCCTGCACCTTTCTTTTTTCACTTCTTGCACAAAGCGATTGGTAATTTGTTGCATTTTGAAATTTTTAGATGCTTTAAAAATAAATTTTTATTAGATGTTATGTGTAATATTTTACATTGCACCTTTCTTTTGCTGGCTGTAAGTAAATTTTTCTTAGATGTTATGTGTAGCATTTTACATTGTACCTTTCTTTTGCAGGTTGAAGGATTCAGTGTTAGTGGAAGAGTTTTAGCAACACTTGGTGGCAAGGGCTTAGTAGGAGCAGATGTTTATGTCAATGGCAACAAGTATACTACTACAGAAGAAAATGGAATATACCATTTAGAAAATATGCGAGCTGACCTGTATCAATTAGAAGTAAAAATGACAAACATATTTTTTGATGTTGTGACGATGAAAGTAACTCCTAATACTCCTCATCTTCCAGAGATAACTGCATCAAAATTTTCCATTTGTGGTCACCTTCATATTGATCAGTACTCTTTAGGATTCCAAGAGGGCAGTAGATTGATTTCATTAAAGACAAGTGGAGGAAATTTAGTTGCACATGTACCAGTGAATGATGGGTATTTTTGCACAGAAGCCCCTCCGGGAAAATATATCATTGAACCTGTGATTACTGAAGCAGAAATGAATTCAGGACTCAAATTTGTACCTTCACAAATGACTGCTGTAGTTAGTGACCATCCATTGTTAGATGTCCAGTTTTTTCAGCTCAGAGCTGATGTTCAGGGACGAGTAAAATGTATTAAAAAATGCAAAGGTTTACTTTTAGAGCTAAATCCACAGTCTTATACTGGAGCAAATTTAAAAACAACTACTGCTGAGGATGGGACATTTCTTTTCAGTAAGTGCCTGCCTGGACACTATGAGCTTAGTATCATGAAAGATGATTGGTGTTTCCACTCAAAAGTTATGCAAGTAATTGTTTCAGATAAAAATGTGTTAGATCTTGAGATAACACAGACTGGTTTTCAAGCATATTTAACTCTGACTCATCCCACTACATTTAAAGTGAAGTATCCATCAAATCAAATGCATGGAATAGAGCTACAGAAAGGCAGAAATATTATATGCCTTCCTGAGTCAGGTTCGTATGATATTATTCCTGTGGGGTGCCACTTGTACAAAAGAGATGTATTTAAGTTTGACACTAATGACCCAACTCAGATAACTTTGAGTCCAACTAAGCATCTCATCACGGGAACAGTTTTAACTGAGTTGAACATTACTGACATAAAAATTCAAGTTAAAAAGGTCACAAGTGGTTTTGAAGAAAGTATTTCCCTCACTGAGCCTGTTGAAAAATCAGGGAACACTTTCAAATATAAGTTCTCATTTTTTGTCGATCCATATAGTGATTTGGAAATCAAAGCTACATCCAGTCAGCTGTTGTTCCGTCCTGCTGTGTCACAAGTGAAAGTCGTCGATGATTGTTTTGATGACATTGTTACCATTTCTGGGAAGAAAGGATTGTTTATTCATGGATCTGTTAATCCTCCACTGGAAAATGTGAGAATGCAGATACATGAAAAAAACACAGAAAAACTTCTTACTGAAGTCTTGACTGACAAATCTGGAAAATACGTTGTTGGACCTCTTGATCATGATGGGGTTTATGCCGTTAAAGCAGAAAAAGAAGGATATATTTTAACCCAGCAAGAAACTCTTGGAGAATTCTTGGCATATAAGTTGGCTGAAATAATTGTGGAAGTCACAAATGAAAATGGAACACCCTTGTCTGGAGCCCTTCTTTCCCTAAGTGGGGGAACTGATTACCGAAAAAACAGCCTAACTCAAAAAGACGGGAAATTGTCATTTTCTGGACTTAGTCCTGGCCAATATTTCTTAAGGCCTATGCTGAAAGAATTTAGTTTTGAGCCAGCTGCTAAGATGATTGATGTGAAAGAAGGCACTGTTGTAAATATTAAAATAAGGTTAGTTTTAAAATTTCATTCCTTGAAAAAATGTTAATATGCATAAATGCCTATGTGAAAGGAGTGTTGAGTGCTAAAATTATATTGTTCTCTAAAATGTTGGGCAAAACATATCAGATATCAAAGAAAGAAAGTCATGCTTAAGTTATGTAAAATTTTTTACCAGAAACCATGGCTTCTTTCAACTTTTTGATTTCAGTCTTTTGCTGCCAGAGTTGAGTAAATTTTTGGAAATTTATTCTACTTTGGTTGAAATGTTCTGAAAGACATTTAAGAGCTCCTGTGATTTTTTATGTAATGTAAGCATGCCTTTTTTATTTTTATATATGATACATTGCTTTTATTTTTTTATTTTTTATTTATTTTTTATTTTTGTGTGTGTAATTTTCACCATTTTGCTATTTTGGATTTAGTATGATTCCTCATATTTTTGAGGTTTTGTTAAAATATCTGTGCTGTTAAAAGTCAATTCCCCATCTTTTAAAAAAAATGGTTTTTCAGGCATCTCTGTAAATTTTTGATATAGAAATTCAGTTTCTCTGTACAATTACTATTACGCATGTCGAAACGTGGACTTGTGATTATGGTGGTGCAAAAAGTTATCACTTTTATTATTTAAAAAAATAAATACAAGGTAAGAGCAATTATATATATACATTCTGAGGTCGCCATCATTTCTCCACTCGTAATATACTGCAAGTTGTTCAGTCCCAGATGTTCAGCGGCTATGCATTGCAAACGGTCTGATGGTGACCATTATAAAATTATTAGCAATGCAAAGGTAGTAGTTGGCCTCAAAATCCATGCCTTATATTGCCTCGTAAGCTCAAAAACAGTGCAGAAACAGAAAACCATATTACTACGTATACCACTGTCAGGTTGAAATGCTAACAATGAACGAATTTAAAAACGAAATGAAACTTGAAAAGCCAGAAGGAAGACAAAGGAACTATTTACATAATGTATACACCACCACCTCACGTCCACCAGCGTTCCCGAATGCGTTTCGCACTAGTTGCTTCCTAGGCATTTTCAACGGGAATGAAACGTATGTTGGTAACATTTCGTAACTCTGAAAGTCATGAAGTACATTGTGCATGGGTCAGGTTCTCTCTTATAGGGTGGTGCCATCTGGTGTCAGAGTTTGATTTTCTTGTATATGTCTTTTAATTTTATTTTTATGGTCTTCTTTTAAAATATTTATAAATATTCTCAAAGTCAGTGAAACTTTCATTGTATTCTCCAGTTAATAATAGAGTTGCATTAGAATGAAATCTTAAGCATAGCATTAAAACATTAGTAAGTCATAAATAGCCACTTATGACTTACTAATGTTTTAATTGTGGCTGTCAGTCGGGGAGCATTATTTCATTGAATCTTCTTTTACTCTTTGCTATTTTAAATATGGTCATTTTAAGATTAAAATGAAAATAATAAAATATGAACAAAATCATATTAGCAAAAATAGAAGGATTTGTTCTGCAAAATGTGGATGACTCAAAAGGTTGCACTTATGGCCTTATAAGGCCACATGTCACCATAAGGCCACAGGTTTCTGATCTGATTTCCTGATCTGTGCAATAGCATAAGGCTAGGTGCTTCCTGATATCCTGCTCAATTCACAAGAAAGTTCCTGCAGTTAAGTTTGCAAAACTTTTGAAAGAAAATGTTCCTGGGTTTCCACTAGAGTCTGCTAGACTGCTCATGATTCAGTCTTCTAATTTTCAAAAAACATTTCTGGTGGGTTATGTGTTTTGAATCATTCAACTTTTTAAAATTTTTCATATAAAACATGTTTTGTAAGAATTAGGCTACTCTTAAATTGCTCACCTTATTTTGCCCACATACTGTCTAAAAGCAACCACAGATTTATGGTGGTAACATTGAAAATTACCATATGCATTTGTTTGAGAGACTAAGAAATACAATGCATTTATACTTTATACAGTAATATTTTGTGTAGTTAATTGTCTGATATACTCTGACGGAAAAAAAAAATCCCAACACCAAGAAGGGGTTGTGTTAGATAAACGACAGTTGGTAGGCGGTGAGAGTACATCTGTAAGATGACGTCTATGCAAATTTCGCGCTCGGCGCATACGTGTGGCGCTAGTAGCGCCTCGGAACATGCAAAGCAAGTTTGCTGTAAATACGCGCTGTAACATTCGTGAGCGTTAGTTATCATTGAGATTCGACGTAGGGTGTTGATGTTAGTCAAGAATGCCTTTAAGAAGACGAAGAAGCCATTATCAACAGCTCAAGGAGTTTGAACGAGGTCGTGTAATAGGGCTACGAGAAGGTGGATTTTCTTTCCACAATATTGCAGAACGACTTGGCAGGAATGTAGCCACTGTGCATGATTGTTGGCAGCGGTGGTCAAGGGAAGGTACTGCCTCAAGAAGACCGGGTTCCGGCCGGCCACGTTGCACTACTGAGAGGGAAGACCGGGTTCCGGCCGGCCACGTTGCCCTACTGAGAGGGAAGACCGCATCGTACCGCGTCTGCAGCAGCAATTCGAGCTGCAGTTGCCACCACAGTGACACAACAAACTGTTACAAATCGGTTACTTGAAAGAAAGCTACGAGCCAGACGCCCTGTAGCGTGCATTCCACTTACTCCAAACCACTGCCGTTTGCGACGTCAGTGGTGTCAAGCTAGAGCTCATTGGAGGACAGAGTGGAAATCTGTTGTGTTTTCTGATGAAAGCTGGTTCTGCCTGGGTGCCAGTGATGGCCGTGTGTTGGTTAGAAGGAGGCCAGGTGAGCACCTGCAACCAACCTGTCTACGTCCGAGACACACTGGACCTACACCTGGAGTTATGGTCTGGGGAGCAATTTCCTATGACAGCAGGAGCACTCTCGTGGTTATCCCACGCACCCTGACGGCACAGTTGTACGTCGGTCTAGTGATTCAACCTGTTGTACTGCCATTCATGAACAGTATTCCAGGGGGTGTTTTCCAACAGGATAACGCTCGTCCGCACACCGCTGTTGTAACCCGACAGGCTCTACAGAGTGTCGACATGTTGCCGTGGCCTGCTAGATCACCAGATCTTTCACCAATCGAGCAGGTATGGGACATCATTGGACGACAACTCCATCGTCACCCTCAACCAGCATTAACCGTCCCTGTATTGACCGACCAAGTGCAACAGGCATGGAACTCCATCCCGCAAACTGACATCCAGCACCTGTACGACACAATGCATGAACGTTTGCGTGCTTGCATTCAACATTCTGGCGGTTACACCGGTTATTGATGTACCAGCATTTCACATTTAAAATGGCTCTTATCGCGCTTACAATAAGCTGTGATCTTGAAACCTTAATCGATTAAATATGTTACCTATACAAATGTATTGCCGCCATTTCATTCCTCTACAACTATTTTTTCGTGGTGGTGGGATTTTTTTCCATCAGTGTATATGATAAAAATACCAAAAACTGGTTTCGCATTATATTCTCATAAAATGGCCATGGATATTTTATGAGGAACAAGTAAAGTAAGTGTTTTGCCGTTTTCTCTATTTTATCTATTTAATGTCAATAATATGAATATTTATACTTTACCTTGTAATATAACATAGGAGTATAAAATTCTTACTTTTCTGTAATATCTCTCTATTCTAAAAAAAAAGTTACTGCTGCCGCTGTTTTAGAAATTTCGTAACACTCTTGCTTTCCTAGCTCGCAGCATAAAACATATTGAACACAAATTTTACATTGTTTGTAGAGAATTGTTTGAAGAACACGCTGAAATAAACCATTTTTTGATTCTGGCGATACTTCAAGAGCTATTTTGTATTTCAAAGTTAAGGTAAGCAAAAAAGTGCTATCAGGTCGCGTTCCGGACACACTAACAGCAACAGAACCACGAAACTTTGTAGGCATGCAGTGCCATGACCGAATTTTTGCACCTCGTCACCCCTTTTTTTAAATTTCGACTTAGTTTATGAGAAACTAAATTTTTAAATTTCACAAAATTCTTTATTTCATGATGGGATCCATTTAAGAAAATGGATATATGGCAAACTATAAATCATAATGCACTGCAATTTTTACAGCATAAACTTAACACTATCATCCCTTTTTTACAAAAAAAAAAAAAAAAAAATTAAGAAAAAGTCATTTTCTGATTTTTAAACATTTTTTAAAGTCGCAAAGGAAAGAAACGAACGGCTTGTCTGTCTTCATGATAACCACAGAGGGACGTTCTGGTCCCGTGACCTGCTGCCATGGTGACAAAGCTATTTTAACACTCTCTTCTCATTGGGTGAAAGAATGGGCAACAGTATCAAACTGGTAATGACGCAATGCTTAATGACGTAGGGATGCTTTTATTAAAGTTTGGCATTTTCTGCCTGCATATGTGAATACCTATGTAAGTATCGGCTTTTGCCTCATATATGAAAAGCAAGAGAGAAAATGAAAGTGTGTTCATCCGCGAATTGTTCGACCACTTCTAAATGACCTAGAGATCTGAAAATTGGCATGCTGATAGGTCTTAAGAGCCGTATACCTAGAAAAGTATGAAACCAAAAAAAAAAAAAAAAAAAAAAAAAAAAAAAAAAGAATCAAAATGGTCGCTTTGAAACATTGTCTGCTTGAACTTTTTGCAAATTGTTAAATCACTTCTAACTAACCTAGACATCTAAAAATTGGCATGCTGGTAGGTCTTAAAGTCCAAAATACTTTTTGGACCACTTTTCTTTTCCTTGGTGGTAAATTTAGTAAGTGCTATAAGTTCAAACGACAAAAGTCCGCCCTTACAAAAAATAACGACAGTAAAAAAACTTCGGAATGGCTGCGGAGCAAAGTCCTTCAATAAAGATAGAAGGAAACTGAAAAAAGTTATGCAAAAATCTAACAGGGAGTTCACCGGGAGCGAAACAAAAACTGTTAACAAGCCGCCATCTTGGAATCGATACAGCGCAAAAAGTATTGAACAATTGGAAGAACATTTTCATTTCGTCAGATGGCATCACCGGAAAGAGACAGTCTAACGCATTTGTCAAAAATTCTGACTTATAAGTTCAAACGACAAAAGTCTGCCCTTCCAAAAAATAACAACAGTAAAAAACTCAGAAACTTCGGAATGGTGGTGGAGCAAAGTCCTTCAATACAAATAGAAGGAAATTGAAAAAAGTTCTGCACTGCAGGACCAGAGTGCTACTCTGGAAATGAGTGTAGCGAGCCTAGAAGCGCAGCCCCTAGTACATATAAATAATAAGTTTCTGCAGATGTAATACATAATTTTTATATAATGTGTAAGATTTTTGGCATTATATTCACTATGCAAAATATGAAAATCCATATAAATTTTTGTTTATTGTACGTACTGTGTAATTGTAATTAAAAAAAATTATTTCTGTATTTACTTATTTTTAGTGTAACTGTGTTTAGATCCCATGTTGAAATTTGTTAGTGTAACAGATTAAATTAGTATGACTGAGTACATGTGAAAAACCTGAAAAAAAAAAAAAAAATTTTTTTTTGTTGTAATTTAGCGTTAAAGTTTTTACTTCCCAATCTTGATAATTTTTTTATGCTCCTGCGGTCATTTCAACAAAGAATTAGATTACTCTGATAATTTTCAAGTGATGCTTTGTTTTATATTGTAACCACAGTAAAAACTGAAGGTAAAGGTTCCTGAAGAATGGCATGTGACTGAAATTTTGGGGTACTATTAAAACATTTGTGTGTGTGTGTGTGTGTGGGGGGGGGGGTAATAGTTCCTGTTGGCATCTAAAGCTATAATAAATAGTCCCTAATTTAGTACAGCTGGTTCCAGGGAAAGGAGAGAAAACCATTGCCATCAATCTTGCCATCAGTGCCTTATCCAGGACTAAACTCAGCCACTGGGCAGCTCTTTCAAAGTGTACCAAGTTTCATTGAACTTAGAGTGAATCTTGGTACAGTTCTTTGTGTTTGATTAAATGTGGAATGGTGCATATCCAACATTTTAAAGATTATTTTAATGAAATACTCAGGACATTTAAGTTCTATGGGGAAATCAGGTCTTCAAGATATTATTTCATACTGTGGGTAAATATTTTTAGTTCTTTTGACATGTAATCCATGTAGAAATTGGATTGTACTGTCAGTTTTGAATAAGGCATATGACTAAATTGCTTCTTTCATAAACAAAATGGCTGTACATTTTCATAAGAGCATTGAAATATCTACCTCCTCAAATTACAAAACTGACAGTCTTTATTTTGTCCTCATCATTTGGAAATCCCTCCTATCAATTGACAACAACTACACTGAAGAGCAATTGAATTAGAGACAGCTGGCATAAATGCAAATGCGGTGCTGTGGGTGGCCTTGTAAACGTAAACGACATGACGTATGCAGCGATCCGACAATATAAGGAGTGATGCGATGGGAATCAGTAAGAGTCTGGTAAGATGAAGGATCTAAGCTCATTTGATCGTGGGCAAATTGTCGGGGCCAGACGAATGGGTCACTCCATATCGGAAGTTGTGCAGGCACTGGGATTTTCCACGAGCCACTGTGTCACGGGTGCACTGTGAGTACATCAAATCCGGTAAAACCATCCCTGCAAGGGCCAACTGCCATGGACAACAGTGTGTGGATGAGCGGGGTCATCGTCGGCTAGCTCGCATTGTAACAGCAGATAGACGGGCCACAGTGCAAGAAATCACTCAGCAATTTAACGCTGCTGCACAAAAACGTGTAAGCAGCCACACCATCCAGAACCATCTCCTCGCTATGGGGTATAGAAGCCATCGTCCCACGAGGGTACCGCTGCTGACCGCACATCACAGGATGCAAAGATTAGCATGGGCGCGGGAACATCGCCTCTGGACCCTAGACATGTGGGTAAATGTTGCCTGGACTGATGAGTCGATATTCACGTTGGTACATGCGGATATAAGGATACGAGTATGGTACAAACCACATGAAGCGATGGATCCTTCTTGCCAGCAGGGTACTCTTCAAGCTATTGGAGGTGGCATTATCGTCTGGGGACTGTTTACGTGGACTGAAATGAGACCTCTGGCCTGGTACGTGTGACATCGTCCCTCACAGGTCAACGTTACCGGGATATCCTGGATGACCGTTTGCTCCCGTTTGTGCATCTTCAACATCCCACTGGGGACCTCATCCTGCAACAAAACAATGCACCGTGCCATCACTCCCGAATTGTATCCGAATGGTTGGATGAACACTCCACCGACGTGACCTCGTTTCCTTGGCCAGCTAGGTCACCTGACCTCAATCCCATCGAGCACATCAGGGATGCCATCGAGAGAGATGTTCAAGGCTCTGACCCCCCTCCATCAAATTTTCATGAACTGTGGGAGCTTGTTCAGGGGTTGTGGATCCGTGTGGCTTCCCAATACTTCCGGTGTCTTGTTGAGTCCATGCCAAGACGAATCGCCGCCGTCATCAGGGCGAAAGGTGGTGCTACACGTTTCTAGACAGGTATCTCTAATTCAATTGCTTTTCAGTGTATAGTGAAGCACTTGAAAGTCTAAATATGGCAACAGTCTTCCTCCACTGTTTACGGGTGATCAAGATCCAAAACTGTGTCAAAAGGCTTCTGTATTTTTTCAATTTTTACTTAATGCAACAAGCATGCTATTCCAATTACCTTCACTTATTCATTACATGTGCATTACATACTTATTATTTATAATTTAAGGTAATACAGATTACTGGCATATGACTTGATATGAATTACTGTTATTTCCAGAGGCAAGCGAGTGGCATATAGCTTCTATGGTGTTGTTAACTCACTGACTGGTGAGGCAGAAATTGGTGTTGCAGTTGAAGCTGTTGGAATAAGCAATGGTGCCTGCAGTCAATATCAAGAAGATGCAATTAGTGAACAAGGTGGATCTTTTCGAATCAGAGGACTGCAACCTGACTGTGAGTATGCTGTCCGTTTGAAGCAAGCATTAGATGTTAACCAGCACATAGAAAGAGCTACACCTGAAGAAAGAATCATAAAGGTAATTTCTACTAGAGAAACGTCTGGAGGCCTAAAAAGCTCAGAAATGTCATTATAAAGATAAAGCTATAATTTATCAGCTTTATGTTTCAAAAGTGGAGAAAAGGAACTATCTAAGAAATTAGTATTTCATTAGATCATGTAGTAAAGTAAACCTGTCTAAAAATTTGTGGGTTTAGTATTCCCCCTCCACTGAAAAACATTCTAACCAGTGCTTTTTTTCTGGAAAAAAAAAAGGTGCTGGTACTCACCATGAAGATGTTATTACAGCAACTTCTACACTTTGAACATATCCTCCAATATACCCTTATCGCCTCTAGATTGCTTCTTGATTTTCATATCAACTGCAGAATGATTACCTCGGAGCAGCCATGAGTCCACATATTTTCTATGGTTGAACTGAGTGAGAGGAGGTCCTACTATCTTGATGAACATCAGTGCCAAAGTTGTCCGTACAAGCAGAGATGACCTAGATGAAGTTACTATAAGATTCATCTGAGAGAAATTACGTTCACTGGAAGATAATTGCAGTTGTGCTCAAATTGTGCTTTAGATGAAATAGTATGTCCGGGACTTTATTTACTTGAAGATATTCACGGAAACCACGAACTGCTTCTCTTTCATTTAAGCAAAATTTGCGTGCTAACTTTCTAGTTTCAGCTTCACTGAATGTCAGATGCTTCCCAGGATTTTCTAGTCAATACTTGGAATCTAAAATCTTGGCACATTCAGGCAAATCAGCATCATCCCTTCCTTCAAGCAGATGCTTTCCAACAGCCTATTTCAGACTTTTATAGAAAGCAGATGAACTTATTGCAGGACTGTGTCTTTCATTTGTGTGAAGCTCAATCCCCTTGAACTTCAGGTTCTTCTGACTTTGAAGAGACATACTGTAGTAAAGAACAGGATTTTCAATTCTTTCCCAAAAAGTTGAACTGTATTCTTTATCTTCCTGTCTGCTTTGTACTAGTCAATATTTCTCTCTTGTAAATCTAGACTTAGCTTGCAAAGTTCTTGGACAGCATCACACATAAGGCCCAAATCAAGAAGAAACTCGCATGACGTTATTTTTCGTAAAAGGCCCTCATAAGCAGCGATCTGTTTTGCTTCTTCTGCTGTCTTCTTTTGCTTCCTGAAAGTGATGCGCGAGGTCTTCAAAGTCATGCCACTGCAGAAACAGTGCAAAAGGTAGGTGCAACCCAGTGAGTGCTTAAAATTCTGCCAATTTTAAGTTGAAGTTCTAGAGTCGTTGTACATTCCTGTAGTTCCCTAGCATTCTTAGGCAAAGCATGATAAGTCACATGAAATTTGTCCATGAAACTCTTAAAGCGATCCACTCATGCCACATTGTTCACTGTGTCACTACTAATAGACAAGTCAAGGCGATGGCTAGCACAATGCCAAAAAATAACACTAGGAAACCTGTTTTGCATTAGCCACAATTCGTGAACACAGTACCAATTGCCGGAATATTTATAATACATTTTGTTGTCAATAAATCGCAATTTTTTAAAAACTTAAGGAAAAAGGTGCTGGTACTACATACCGTTGCATACCACCAGAAAAAAAGCACTGATTCTAGCCATTACCTATGACTGCATTGCCCCATCTCACTAATTCCTCTCTCTCTCTCTCTCTCTCTCATGTGTACAGACATATAAGTTGAAATATGAATTTTACACTGAATTATTTGCCACCCTCACTCATAAGTATGTATAATAGAAAAGGAGAAAAAAGCTGCAAGTAATGTTGATAATATTAAATAAAATATTCAGGTTAATATTATATATATATTTTAATTTGGTTATGAAGAAATAAATCTTATGTCTATATCCAAAATGCAGTGTCTAATTTGGGAGCAAATCATGATAAAATCAGCTGACTATCATAATCTGTTTTTTATTGGCTGATGTTGCCAAGCTTTTGCACATCAATGGGTGAGAAAGCTTAGCAATATTTGAGAAGATTTACAAGAAACATTAACATTGAAGAAACTGTTGTTTCCTTTAAATCTTCTCCACATAGGTAGGTTAGCATCAGTCTGCCTTGATAAAACCATCTTGTTGGTCCATGAAAGCTTGGTAATGTCAGTATGTTAGTATTTTATATACCCCAATAAAAACAGATTTTTTATAATAGCTAGCTTATATCAATTTGGTGCACCTTATCTATGTATTAGCATTTTCATAGTTTGTTTTCTGTGACCTCTGCTACAGAATAAACTGTGTTTATCCACACATTCAATTCTACACACCAGTAAATACTGCTAAAGTTGATGAGGGAATGAATTTAAGGTTTGGTGTGCTGAAATAGATTTTTTAGGCTTTTTGCATGTTTTCTATGTTACTTGTATTTCAAAACACTTGTGTCAGTTACCCGAAATGGAGTAGGTTTTCTGAACCTTGCTCCATCTCAGGGTAACACATTTTATGAGAAAAACATAATGGAATCCTTTTCATGGTAGCATTTCCAACTTTGCAAAATTTATGCTAGTACTCTAAATAGAATCCTCAGAATTGTAGCACTGAATCAGCTGGATGTTAAAGTGTTGCATGTTTCTAAGTGGTAAAGACACAGAATAATGTATTTGCTGCCTGACAGCTTTCTAAAAAATTTCTTCTTGAAGTTAACTGGAATTTGCATATGCTATTTCTTGGACTTTTGAATCAGGACTTTGGCTAAGTTTGTAAAAACACACTATTAAAAAGTCACAAACTGACTAAGTTGTGATGAAACAGTTATTAAATCTTACATTTCGTGTAAGTGGATGCACAGGTAAATAGTTTGATTTTATGTTGTAAGGAAAATTGCAGAATGTTTAGCTTCTAAGTTGATGTGTTCACCATATTATTGCATTCAGGGAGATTTTGTGTAAAGTTCAAATTTATGGCAGTTCTTTTATTTCTGTTTTATATACCCAATTTGTTTTTCCATTGAATTTTGTGTAAATAAGTACACTGCTGGACAATTGCTAAGGACAGATCATAAACGGCTATATAGCGCATAAAAAAGTAAGTGTGGTTGGATGCCAAGTGAAATAAAATAATGTCAGAATGCCAGGACATTACAAGAAAGACAATGTATTGTGCTCTGAAATCCAGAAGGCTTTGGAACGTGTTCAAGGGACAAACAGGCCATTTTGTGCAGAATACGTAAACGTGAAAAAAATTTAATTACCGTACGCAGGCGTTCCGGCGTAAGATGTCAATACGGGATATGGCCACCATGGAGGGCGATGCAAGATTCCACACGTCGTGTCATGCTTTGTACAACATTATCAAGCAGCTGTTGGGGTAATTTATCCCATTCCTCTGTCAGTGCATGGATGAGGGTGTCCTTGTTTATTGGAGGGCATTGGCGACCAGCAAGACTCCTCCCCAAAGCATCCCACACATTTTCAATGGGATTCAGATCTGGAGAACGTGCTGGCCATACGAGGCGTTGAATATCCTCACTCTCAAGACACTCCTGGACAGCGACTGTTTGATGACATGTTGCGTTGTCGTCCATGAAAATGAATCTATCACCGAAAAAAACAGCACCACGGAACATGCGAACATGAGGTAGCAGAACATCATTAATGTATCGTTGGCCAGTCATAGTCCCAGTTGGAAGCACATAGAGGGACGTACGGCCATTGATCATTATGCCAGCCCATACCATGACACTACATGTCAGATATCGGTCCCTTTCCTGTATGTTTGCTGGACAATATGCAGTACCACTATCACGCCAGATCAGTTGTCGTCGACAATCAGATGATAGACTGTATCTACTTTCATCTGAGAAGAGGACAGCAGACCAGTCGTTATCAGTCCAATTGTGATGTTGATGGCACCATTGCAAACAGGCAGTGCGGTGACGTCTGGACAATGGGATGCACACAACAGGACAGCGGGCGTATAGTCCTCCTTCATGCAAACGTCTAGCGACAGTTTTTCGGGAGATCCGCTTGCCAGTAGCAGCCATAAACTGATTTGCTACCTCACTAGCTGTGCTGCGCAGTGTCTTTTTGTTGATAGCACTATGTACCGATCTTCTGCAGGTGTCGTACTGCGAACACGACCTCCCCCGTGACGTTTGCTACATTCTCCATTTATTTGAAATGATTTCCAAAGCCTTGAAACAACACTGTGGCTGACGTCGAACTCCCTGGCAACATCTGTTATTTTTCGCCCTTCTTCAATCTTGCCAATAATACGGCCATGCGTAAAATCATCTAGGTGATGTCGGGAAGACATACTGAAAATTGCAAGTTCGTCAATTGATTCTTTCCCTTTTAACTTTGCGTTTGAACAACAACGGTCAATATGCGTCAAATCCTTTATATCTCTTATCAGCGCTATGACATCACGAACAAGTTCGCCAATCCAAAATTTCCATACGCACAACACGTCTTACTGTATCCCGCACTTATGCTAATTTCCACATTTTCCTGCCTTCCATTTTATGGTTGCTATTGTCATCCGTCCTTAGCAATTGTCCGGCAGTGTAATTCCATCATTTTCATGCAAAGTCATTGAGTTATTTTAAGTTGAATTTTTATTTCTGAAAAATTTCTGTTGAATCCTAGAAAGTTCCAGAACACTTTAAATTTTTTATATAAAAAGATGGTTCCTGGATTGAAGTGTAAAAGTCCCTTATCTGTTTTGTAAATTATTTGTCTCCACAGAAGAATGACACATACACTCAGACAGGAAGAAAACTTGTGGTGTACTTTAGGGAAGATGTGTGTGAAACCAGACAGGCCTGTGTACTTACTACCTTGCTTCTTATCATGTGGAACAGAAATGCCTTGTTAAGTACAGAGACAATTAGAAAGTGCAACTAAGCGAGCTGTTCAGGAGTAAACATAAGACTGTGTTCTGTTATTCTCATGACATAGGCCCAGCCCAAAGCGCCCAAAGCTTTTACATATGGCATTGGGCCACGAGCAGATTGTCTATGATCCGAAGAACATTGTAAACTATTTCTTTAAGGAACCTGGTGAGAAACCCCATCATAATCAGCCTACAGTCCTTTTGGGGTATAAATGACTAATTCCATTTGCTTTTATTGCTTATGCATAAAATCAACTCTAAATAATCCACGTACTGGTGAACCCCATCGTCTACAAAATAACCAGACAGATAGGAAGGGATCAAGCTTTGGTGCATAAGCTTACAGGTATGGGAAAAGGATAAAATTAGTTAAGGAGTCAGGAAAAGTAAATGTGGTAGGTATTGGTGAGAAGAAAAAGAATATCTAAAGGAATTGTGTTCTTGGGAGGTTTCATGTGATTTATTCTAGCGTAAGGAAGGGTCAAGCACAAACCAGTGTAGCATTAATTTTGAGTGATACAATGGCTTCCAGGTTGGTCAGTAGAGAACTAGTACAGATGTACATTGTGTTTTCAATTCTGAAACTGGATAGCATAGATTTGAAAACTATGGCTGACTGTGGATTGGATGACTGCCTTTGAAGAGATAGATCCAAAATTGGAATTTACTTTCAGTGGTAGATTGAGGGGGAAAAATCCAGTTTTAATTCACAAATCTATTTGAATAGTAAGTCAGGGAATTCAGAGGTTTTAAAGTAAATAGTTGCATCTATTTTTAAATTCAGTTGTCAAGCAGTTAATATACCAGCAAAGATATTAACACTATCAGGTTTCATAAATTGACTAGTGCAGAAGTGAGGGCAGATTTCCTGATACAAATTGCTGAAAGTTTTATTATAATAAAAACCTCAACTGGTGAAAGTATCAAGATATAGTTGAATAGATGTAAAATTGGAAGTTTATTAGATCTGCAAGGAAATAATGTAGTGATAGTGGGTGAGTATTGAAAGGTCAAAAACCTTTGGTGGACAGTAAAACTTAGTTGAGCTGTCAAAGAAAAAAAGGGTTATAGAAGTATAGTAGATTTTTGGCACAGACTAACAAAGATCATGAAAGGCTCCATGGCATGAGCCAGACTTGTAACTGATTTAGTTTTACTTGGTGCTTTGTAGATATATATGGTTATTGAATCAAAAATTCAAACAAAATTATGAAATGATTTGCTGAAAAGCAGAAGGGTTTTAGGGATACGAAAGGGAAAACATCTGTAGATTTTGAGAATAGTTTGGAAAGTGTGTTAACTAGGATTTGCTAGACAGAATGAGAAAATTCTGGTATTGATAGAATTATATAGGGTGAATATTTTGAAAATCGGTTGAATGAAAATCCAGTAACTTATAGTAGGCAGGTAACTAATGATCTAGATATTAGTAATGACACCCAGAAAAAAATGGAAGATCAAATCCCCAAGTTAACATTCTCAAAATGTACCTATCATTTCTGTTTCTGTTCCCTAAAACACTTCTGCTAGCCAAAACTCAGGTGCCGATGAAGTAAGAAAATTTTGTTAGTGAAATAGAATGTCAGGTACCCTTTGGTTACATGAAAGCCCTAAGATGACATGAAAAATCTAGTGCTATTTCTAAGGAGTGGTAGAACTCACTGTGCCAATTTACAAGAAATGCAACCAGGAGAAATGTGGTAACTACTAAAACATATTGAAAATGAAGCTTTATAATAAGGTCGTAGGAGATCAGCAGACAGATGGATAATGTAGCTTCAGCAATGTGTATCAGGAATAGTAAGTAATATTCTGACTCTTCAGCAAGTGAGTGTAAAACGGCTCCAGAAACAGTTTACAAAGATAAATGTTTGGGTGAATCAACAATTTTTAGATAGTACCATGATTTCAAAAAATGGCATTTACAGCAGAAATCGCTCCTGGGCATGGTAGATCTGAAAGTGGCATTACAGAACGTTTTGTTAACACTGTTTGGACAATCCTGCAAGAAGATTGATAAATGACATGTGAAGATAATAGCTGTGTCAACTGATATTTCAAAAATGCCTGCATTCCGTATTCTACGCGACAAATTATTGCTGCATCGTGTGTGTTCCAGATGGGTACCTCATCACCTAACGAGAGAACAATTGTTAGCCAGAGTTCAGGTGTGTCATGAGTGGAAACAAATGATTGCAAAGGATTCAAACTTCTTAAACACAGTAATGCCGATGAAACATGGGTCCACTATTTTGACCTCCTCACGAAGCGCACGAGTGTCTAGAAACATACAGGCTCGCTTCTTCCGAAAAAGTATGCCAAACAAAATCAGCTGGAAAGGTGATGATGATAATTTTCTTTTATCATAAAGGTGTAGTCTACCAGCATGCTGTTCCTCCACAAATTACTGGTATTACATTTCAGTCTTGAAGAGTCTGCGATGACACATATCAATTAATTGACCGGAACTTGTAGACAAGTAGACCCTACACCATAACTCCCATCCACATATGGCTGTTTGTGTTCAACAGTTTCTTACAAAATGCAGTATTGAAATCATACCACAGCCGACCTACAAGTCCTGCCCTCACTCTGTGCGATTTCTGGTTTCCAACAATGAAGGAGAAGTTCCGTGACACAACATTCAACACAGATGCTGATGTTATTCAAGCTGTGCAGAGGTCGATAAAGCAGCTTCCACAAAATGCCTTCGCCACATGCTTTGAAAAGTGGACTGAACAATGGGACCATTGCATATCTGAGGAAAGATACTTTGAAAAATAATAACATATATTTTGCTAACCTATATTTCTAAAGACAGTCGTCACATGTTATGTTTCATTTCACTGCTAATCACCAGAAGTTATATTATTGTTATGGAATGCCAAGGACAGAAAAATATAATTTCTTTAATATTATGCTCTAGGTTCAGAAATTGGAACCATATGTAGTTTTTTGCTCCAAATGTTGTTTATAGTCAGGGATGGCATGCAAACCTCTGATGGAACTAGCCTCCAGTGTTTAGTGACAGAGGGCAAAAACTTCAATGAAAGGAGCATGGTAGAATCACTAAATTTCTCAAATACCAATTTCACCATCATTTTAAAACTTGAGATACATGCTTTTGTGCATTGAACATTTTGAATACACACCCTTAAAAGGGAAATGTAAAAAGTGTGTCATATTTTTTAACTTATAAAAAAAAAATGAGAGTTCTGATTTTTTTATCTTAAAAGATAAATTTTCCTGTGCATCCAGCTTTTACTACCTGGGAAGGTAAATTGTTTTTGCACATTCCCAGTTGGGCATGTAACTTTTTAGACATTTTTCAAGCCCTGACCCTCTTTTATGGTAGCAAGGGCTGTTGGAGCTAAGAATTTCTTGAAGGGGGGATAAATAGGATAACCTCAATACCTTATATAAGAGTTGTTTAAGGTTGAGCTTGCCATGTTTCAAGAAACCTTTGCTTTCTTTGGAAATTTTGGAGGCATTAGGGTTATCTGATAGCAGCAAGTGTCAAGTGCAAAAATAAGGGCTCATTAGGTGGTTAATAAATACTGACATGAGAATGATAAGAGTTCTGGGGGAAGAGGTAGTGTAGATGAATTCAGCTGTATAACAAAAGTAGGAATGCAGACATTAAAATAAAGCTCGGTACTTTTTTGGAAGAAGGATTACATTGACAGAATTTGTTGTTACAAAACAAAAAAAGTATAAACATAATTTTTGAAATGCAAATAATGATTGCATTTTTTTTTGTAAGTTTTTCAGTCATCCCAAAGGAAAAGTATTTTGAATAATAAAAGGACCAGAATAACTTGCAATTCTTCCCACCCTGTATTAAATTAGTACAACATAGGTGTACCTCCCTCAAAAAAAAATGCTTTTTTAGTGAATGAATAAATGAAAAGTTCAACATCTTGGTACTGGATTTATAGCATTTAGTTACAATACTTTTAAGAGAAATACAAACACTGTCATACAATCCCCTGAGAATGATCAATTTATGTGCTTTGGAAAATGTCGAAAATGCTATAGTTTTAGACAGTAAGTTACACCATGATTTAATTTGTAGTTACACTTTTGGAAAATGTGTAATATTTTTTTTTTTTTGCCATGTTGGTGTAAGAGTACCATGCTGAAACTGAAATTGGGATGTGCAGGTGTGATTTCCATTCCAGGGATATGCAAATTTCAAGTTTTCTGAAGAGATGGCTAAATGGAAAACAGTGGCAAATACAGCATCCATACACCACTAATAACATTTGTATGTGCCTTCCGTGTTATTGTGAAGAATTATTTCTTTCTTATCAAGTGAACTCTTTTTCCCATTTATATCTGTGACCTGAACTGGAGACAAGCAACCCTTATCCACCTGGATGAGAAAACAGTTGCCAACACTATGAGGAAGCATTGGATTGGATTGTTTCAACTAGCGTGAGTCTGAACATTATTCAGATTCTTAAGCTTCCAGTTGCTTGGAACATCATTGTCCTGGGTGGTGTAACAGTAGCATGCTGATGCGGATTCGACTCCCACTCGGACAATGCAATTTTCAAGTATTCTGAAGATATGGCTACACACTGTAAAACATATGGCATCTATGTGCCAGAACTAACATTGATTGTTGGTATTAATGACATCATGGAAATCCTAGGGATGAAATATCTTAAATTTAACTTTAATATTTTGAGGATGAAACTTATTTTACATTATTGTCAAATTTTCACGTTCATATCAGGTGTGATTAAATGAAACCCGATCAAGTGGCTATATTAAGACGAACGAAAACGTAAACAGTAGGTATGGCAGAATTAAACAAAGCAATATACAAGGAAGCAAGAATGCACCAGTGTTTGTTAGAAGAAGTCACCGTAGGCATTCAGACATGCATCCCACTGCTTGGGGAGACAACAGATACCATCCGTGAAGGACTTTGGTTGCTCCATGAACCATTTGGTCACTGCGGCCATGGCGTCTGCATTAGAGTGGAATCATTGTCCCTTTATTTTTTTTTTTTTTAAGGGTCCAAACAAATAAAAATTACATGGTGACAAATCAGGGCTATAGGCTGAGTGATGCAAAACCTCCCACCCTTTCCGTGCTAGCACAATGTTCGCAACAGAATCACACCACATGAAAACACGCTGGGTCGCTTATTCTTGATGGCTTTATGCAGCTTGTCCCTATAGCGGTTTGCATTGATGATGTTCACGTGAGGCTCATTAAAGTTCACCAGCTGAAGTCCATGGTCAAAAAATGCGGTCAGCATAACCTTACTGGCGGAAGCCTGTGACTTGAATTTTTTGTGTTTTAGTGATTGTAAATGTTTCCATTGCATGCTCGGTGGTTTGCTGGACAGCTCAAAGTGGTGGTACTACGATTCATCACCTGCCACTATGCGCGATAGAAATGCATCACCCTCCGCTTCGTAATGCAGTAAGTGGTTCAAACTCCAGCCTACGAGTTCTTCCTTATGATGGTCAGTCAGCATCTGTGTGATCCATTGTAAACACACTTTCCGATACTGCAGTGTCTTCATAATCACCGTTTGCACTGTCCCAAATGACATAGTGAATTCCTCTGCTAGCGAATGTAAGCTCCGACGATGGTCCACCCGTATTGCTGCATCAGTCTTGGTGATGGCTTTGTCTGTTGCAACATATGCCTGGCTCAGCCACGGAAGATCTTTCATTTCTTCACGTCCTTCCTGGAACATTCATCCCCAGTCCGTCACTGTTGTTTTTGACACACATTTGTCATCACACATTGCCTGCATTCTGTGATGAATGTAGACATCCTTCTGGTGTTAGGAACTGAATCACCACTCGCTGATCTGCCTTGGACAGATTCGGAATCACACCAGCCATGTTGTCAACGATCATTAGCACAAACCACTCGTGCGAGCAGAATGAACGCATGCTAGCTTGTTCATTGGTCTGCACTTATCACGTAAGCTGTGACGTCATCATGCTCTCTGTGCGCGGGTTCATGTGACGCCTCATAAGTGGTCTACATTGTAAACTGCAATTGTTGGAACACCTAGGCAGGAAGAACTGGGAGACAATGTCGAACTCACGTAGCAGAATATAATGGTGCTATAAACAATGTTACCAACAAAACAGGACTTGACAGACATATTCAAAGCACTGGCCATTCAACTAACTGGGACTCCATAAAGATTTTATCACATTAACAGCACTTTGTGAAAAGGAAGTTGGAAGGAGGTCTACAAATTGAAAGAAAAGGAGGAGCCACAAACAGAAAGGCTGGGGCATTACTTCACCAGTGGCAGTTCCTACTTTCTCAAGTCAGTCCAGATGATGGGTTGGTGTGTAACCCAAAAATTTGACAACGGAAAATAAGTTTCATCCTAATAATCATTGTAATATTGAAGTTTAATTTTATAGTTAGTTTGTGTGTATGCAAGATAAATAACTCTGATTTAGCAAAAGTAAACCATATCTTCCAAATGTTGTATTTATTTTGGTAACAATAAGAATTACAGGCCTTAATTTCTCAATGTAACAGTTTCTGAAGGCAACCATTGATACTGAAGCTCACTTAGTCCATGCCTACCTAATTAAAAAATAAAAAATAAAAAGAAGGTAGCTGTGTTTAACTTTACTATTTTGCATGTAAATTATCAGAGAGCAGTTTTGCACTAAATGTTTTATCTGGCAAATGTGCATGGCCCATTTCAGTTTCTTTAAACTGCTTCAGCTGTCCTCCCCCCTCCCTCCTCCAGTGTCCATAGTTTGTACTGTATACAATCTTGGATTTCCACTAGAATAATTTTAGGATGATTAGTACTTCCAATTTAGAACAACACAACAAATGGTCTTCAGATGTCTCCAGTTTTTACTCATGACAAAACATTGTGTGTGAGGATTTAAAACAATTTGCCACTGACTAAGACGATGCTATTGCTATCTTATGGCCTAAAGCTGGTAAAGATAAGGCCTTACTTTCTAAGCAACTACTTATGTAAATTTCATAATGTCTCCTTTTTTTTTTTTCTGTTTTGTTTTATCCAATTTTACCTGGCTTCTGTAAGTTAATTTTTGATAACTTGTTATGTACTTACTGTTCTTGTGACTTTTTGTACTAGACTGTTTTACATTCATTGTGATACCCCAAATTTATCATAGTGCACTCGTCCAACATGCAAATAACATGAATTTTTCAACTGCTTTGTTAATTTTTCACTTCGTAAGGAAAAGGTTTACCATACAATTATATATAAATTACTATGCTACTTTAAAATTGTTTGTCTTCAATTAGACATTTCTTTATTTCTTTATTTCGTTTCCTTATTTTTTTAAAATCATGTTTTATAGGTAACAGATGGTGATATTAATGGCATTCGTCTAATAGTTTTCCGTCGCTTCAGCCAAATGGATATCAGTGGAAATGTAATCACAAAGCAAGAGTATCTTCCTTCTCTAAAGGTAAGTAAATACATTGCTCTCCTCCTGTGAATTGTAATGTAGAGCTGTTTAAACTAACCTGTTAAACTGAATTTTTTTTTTTTTTTTAATAAAGATGCAGTCTAAATCTCAAACTTAGTCGTATATACACAATAAGTCCAGAAAGTTCCAGGAATGATTTTTTTTTTTTTTTTTTTTTTTTTTTTTGACGTACTATGCACACCATCTCTTGGGCAATACATTAACTATTTCCAATTAACCTTCAGTGTTATATTAATTCAACATTTGTCGAAATCATTACGTGGTTTCAGAAATTGTTAACTATATGTCAACAAAATAGTTTCCATATCATCTACTGTTTCGCACGTTACTAGAAATTCAAGCACGGGAAAACGTCAATATAATAAAAAATAAAATAAAAAATAAAATTTTTCAACTTGTCACTAATATTCCTTTTTGATAGTTTAGAATTTTATTATATGAAGATTACAAATTTATATGAAAAAATGTTTTATATGTACAGTCATATGCATCATAAGTTGTCAAAGTCCTCCAATATGTAGAGACAATATGTATTAAATGATTAACATTATTCCAGTTTTTTAACTCATGATTCACGAAATAAATACAATAGAAAAGAACTTTCGAACCTCTTGATTATGATGCTTTGAATCAGCAATAAGCCATCTTGTTATCGAAGAAGGCACGATTTTTCGTTTCCTGTGGTATCAGCTTCCAAGTTGAACTTCGATCTTATAATTTCTTATTATAGATGGTTGCATGTTCCGTTTTCCGTGGCTCGATATCCCAAACTAGTTTCAATTCCTTCTTTTTGGAATCATCTTCAGTGGGTATTATGATCTACTTGTCATACAAGTTGTATCTCGGCCACTTACATCGATTTTACTGGCAGTGTCCGACATTTCACGGCAGTTGTACTCTTGCACATGCTATTTTGGTATTAATGCTCATTCTTAGTCGTGTTTTAATATAATTAAATGATATGAATTTCTGATTCTAAATTATTTGTTGTTGCCGTTCGTTTGTTGAAAACAATTAACAAGGTCTCTTAATATATTTTTTAGCGTTATTTTCTTTTTCCATAAAATATTTCCAAGCGTACGGTAGACTCATTGGATCATTATTATTACAATTTATTTCTTTAGTTTTTTCAATCATTACTGCTTCTGAGGTTCGTATTTGATTTTTAGTTTTATGTGAGGTTATTAATTTTGCATCATACCAATCAGGATAAGCTTCATTTTCAATACAATGATTTATTAATGATGTTTTGTTTTGCTTTTTATTCCGATTGGATATATGTTCTTTTAATCTGGTCTTAAACCTTCTTTTTGTACTTCCTATGTATCCTTTATTTCTTTCATTTCTTTCTATTTCTGTATAATATTTTGTTGGTATAGAATATACTCCGGCTTTATCAAGCATTGATCTTCTTTCATTTCCTGTAGTTAATATAGTTTCGTTATCTATGACGGTTTCTGCTAATATCATTTTTTCTTTAATGCATTCCTTCTTTAAGATATTTGTTATTGGAGGAATGTAGGGAATTTTACCAGCAAATTTTATTTCATTTTTCTGTTTATTTTTACTTTCATTTAAAGATTTCTTTGTATTTTCAAGTATACCATCTATGATCTTTTTCTTGTATCCAAATTTCATAGCAGTTCTTTTTATCCAGTTAATCTCTATCTTTTCTTTGTTTTCATTACAGGAATTGGGTTAATGCTCTTCTTATGTAAAATTGAAGTGCTGCCCTTTTATATTTCCAAGGATGATTTGAATCAATCGGAATTATCATTGGAGTAAAAGTTGGTTTTCGAATCACATTATTTCTCCTGAATAAAGAAATGTCTAAATAGTGTAGTTGTCTGTTAACTTATTTTTCCATAGTAACTTGTATTGTAGGATAAAAACTATTGTATTTTTTTACAAATGTTTCAAGTTCTTTTTCAGATTGCTTCCAGAAGATAAGGATATCGTCAACGTATCTTACGTATAGTATTAGTTGTTTTTTATTGAATGAATCCAAGAGTTTATTTTCTATGTCTTGTGATATTATTTCAGCAAGAAGTCCCAAAATTGGTGATCCCATTGGTGCACCTTGTTTTTGTTGGTATATTTTTTTTATTATATGAAGTAGTTATTATCAGTTACTAGTTTCAGTGCCTGGATAATACTAATTCTTTGTGCTTCAGGTATTTTTTCATCTTTTAACTTCTGATCTAATAATTGAATTGCTTCATAAACAGGAGTATTTGGATATAGGGAAACAATATCTAGACTGGTCATCAGAAAATCGGTTGTTTTTAGTTCTTTAACTTTTTTAATCACTTCAATGGAGTTGTTAATTGTATAAATATGTTGAAAGTAATACTGTTTTAAATGTTTAAATAGTTCTTTTTCAAGGAGAATAGTTGGAGCCGTTGTTTTATTTACTATTGGTCTTAATGGTTCTTCTTTTTTTATGCGTTTTGATTTTGCTGAATATGCTTGGAATAGATGCTCCAACGGGCGGAATGGCTTTGTTTTTAATATTATCAGGCAAATGACCACGGTTTTTTATATAAGCCATTTTTCTTAGAATTGTATCTGTTAGGTCAAGTGTAGTTTATTCGATGTCAAATTCTTCTATATAGCCTTTTTCATATCATAATCATCTTTGTCTAATATAATAATTTGTTTGGCTTTATCAGCGCTTACGCATTTAATTAACAACTCCTTTGAAGTGATTCAAAAAGTTAAAGAACTAAAAACAACCGATTTTCTGATGATCAGTCTAGATATTGTTTCCCTATATCCAAATACGAAGCAATTCAATTATTAGATCAGAAGTTAAAAGATGAAAAAATACCTGAAGCACAAAGAATTAGTATTATACAGGCATTGAAACTAGTAACTGATAATAACTACTTCACATATAATAAAAAAATATACCGACAAAAACAAGATGCACCAATGGGATCGCCAATTTCGGGACTTCTTGCTGAAATAATATTATAAGACATAGAAAATAAACTCTTGGATTCATTCAATCAAAAACAACTAATACTATACGTAAGATATGTTGACGATATCTTTATCTTCTGGAAGCAATCTGAAAAAGAACTTGAAACATTTGTAAAAATATAAAATAGTTTTTATCCAACAATACAAGTTACTATGGAAAAAGAAGTTAACAGACAACTACACTATTTAAACATTTCTTTATTCAGGAGAAATAATGTGATTGAATACGAAGTATATCGAAAACCAACTTTTACTCCAACGATAATTCAGATTGATTCAAATCATCCTTGGAAATATAAAAGGGCAGCACTTCAATTTTACATAAGAAGAGCATAAACCCATTCCTGTAATAAAAACAAAGAAAAGATAGAGATTAACTGGATAAAGAGAACTGCTATGAAATTTGGATACAAGAAAAAGATCATAGATGATATACTACAAAGAAATCTTTAAATGAAAGTAAAAATAAACAGAAAAATGAAATAAAATTTGCTGGTAAAATTCCCTACATTCCTCCAATAACAAATATCCTAAAGAAGGAATGCGTAAAAAAAAAATGATATTAGCAGAAACTGTCGTAGATAACGAAACTATATTAACTACAGGAAATGAAAGAAGATCAATGCTTGATAAAGCCAGAGTACATTCTATACCAACAAAATATTATACAGAAATAGAAAGAAATAAAGTATACATAGGAAGTACAAAAAGAAGGTTTAAGACCAGATTAAAAGAACATATATCCAATTGGAATAAAAAAAACAAAAACATTAATAAATCATTGTATTGAAAATGAAGCTTATCCTGCTGATTGGTATGATGCAAAATTAATAACCTCACATAATACTAACCTCAGAAGCAGTAATGATTGAAAAAACTAAAGAAATAAATTGTAATAATAATGATCCAATGAGTCTACCGTACGCTTGGAAATATTTTATTGCAAAAGAAAATAACGCTAAAAAATATAATAAAAGACCTTATTAATTGTTTTCAACAAACGAATGGCAACAACAAATAATTTAGAATCAGAAATTCATATTAAAACACGACTAAGAATGAGCATTAATACCAAAATAGCATGCGCAAGAGTACAAGTGCCGTGAAATGTCGGACGCCGCCAGTAAAATCGATGTAAGTGGCCGAGATACAACGTGTATGAGAAGTAGATCATAATACCCACTGAAGATGATTCCAAAAAGAAGGAATTGAAACTAGTTTGGGATATCGAGCCACGGAAAACGGAACATGCAACCATCTATAATAAGAAATTATAAGATCAAAGTTCAACTTGGAAGCTGATACGATACCACAGGAAACGAAAAATCGTGCCTTCTTCGATAACAAGATGGCTTATTGCCGATTCAACACATCATAATCAAGAGGTTCGAAAGTTCTTTTCTATTGTATTTATTTCGTGAATCATGAGTTAAAAAACTGGAATAATGTTAATCATTTAATACATATTGTCTCACTTTGACAACTTATGATGCATGACTGTACATATAAAAACAATTTTTCATATAAATTTGTTATCTTCATATAATAAAATTCTAAACTATCATAAGGAACATCAAAAAGGAATATTAGTGACAAGTTGAAATATTTTTTTTTTTTATTATATTGACGTTTTCCCGTGCTTGAATTTCTAGTAACGTGCGAAACAGTAGATGATATGGAAACTTGACCTTGCCACACTTTAGAGGATGGAACAAAGGGCCAACATTAAGTTCTGTTTTAAGTGTATGGTGATAAATGTTTATCTTAGCCCAGGGTGTATGAATGGTATGCACATTTTTGTGATGGTTGACAGTCATTAGAGGACGATGAAAGGAACAGACAACTTTCAATGAGCAGCATTGATGAAAATGTACGACCTGCTTGCTATGGAACATTGATTAACATTGTGAAATAACTTTTTTACGGGTCTTATAGAGGTTATTTTTCATCAAAGTTGGTTGTCAAATTTTCGAACTAAAGCCTAGTTCGTCATCAGGACTATGTCACTGGAGTAGTTGCTGCCACTCAATTGGAAGAGTCCATCCGCAATTATCATTAATTGTGGTACTTCTTCTTCTTGCTATTTCGATCTCTTCTAGTTTCCTCTTTACTAAGTTTGACTGGTGGGCGATTATATTCACCGAGTCCCAATTTATGGAGTGTCCACTTGCTTGTATATGTCTGTCTAGCCCTGTCTTGTTCCCAATGTTCCTAATAGCTGCTTGGTGTTCTTTCATTCGGACCTTAATACTTCTCCCTGTTTCTCCTATATAGCTGAGTCCGCAGTTACAGTCGATGCAGTAAATTACTCCTTCCTGCAACTGGATGTCCAATTCTTTCTGCTTTAAAGCTGGCAGGAATTTCTTTATTTTGTTATTAAGATCTGGAGCTAGCCTGATATTATATTTTGCTCCGATCCTTTTCAGTTTCTCGAAAAGTCCCTTGTGGTACGTAATTTTGCTGGTGAAGTTGGTTTTTTCCTGCTTCTTTTTTGGCACTTGTTTAAATATTTTCTCAACATATGGGGAGGGGTAATTGTTTTCTGCCAATATGTCCTTTAATTCTTCTTTTTGAGTAGCTGAAGAGACCAGGATTTCAATTTTTTCCAAAAATTGTCTCGCTGTATTCCATTTAATATAATCAGGGTGGAATGAGCAGAAGTCTAACATCTTCCCTGTGTTGGTGGGTTTTCTAAAAAGCTGAGTGAATATTTTCCCCTCTCTTGAGGTCAAGGTTAAATCTAGGTAATTGATGCTATGGTCTTTTTCCTGTTCCAGGGTGTACTGCAAGGTATTCTCTAGTAAGTTAAATTCTGCCAGAATCTAAGAGGGTAGAGATTGGTCCACAGTATCTACTATAATTAGGACATCATCCATGTACCTTACATAGAGAGCAAACAAGGAGGGTTGTATAAGGATTTTTGCCTCTAGTTTACTTATATAATAATTTGCTAGCAGAGGTGCTAGTGGAGAACCCATTGCAAGTCCTGAAGTTTGCCTGTAATATTTCTTTCCAAACTGGAAGAAATTATTCTTGAAGGAAAATAGGAGCAGTTCATATATGCCAAGTAGTATTTCTTTATTGTGATTATGGAAGACTATTTTTTCCACAAGGTCATCTGCAATGAATTCCAGTAGGAGGTCCAGGTTAATGTTGGTATACATAGAGACTATATCCAGGCAGGCTTGCCATTACTGGATGAATTAATTCTGGCAAGTTGTCCAGTTTTCCTTTTAGCTGCATGGAATTTTTTAGTAGGTAGGGAGGAGAAGGGAAAATATCTCTGAGGTGACCAAGTAAATAATAATTAATGTTGGAGAGTGGCGAATTTCTAGTGTCTACTATAGGTCTTACTGGATGGCCTTCTTTGTGAACTTTTATTGTACCATAGATCTGTGGAATTCTTGACTGGATTTTGGAGAAGTTTATGAAGAGCTCATTAATCTGTTTTTTATTTCTTAAAGAGCTGATTGATTTTTGACAGTTTGATCTATAGGGTTACCATTGAGTTCTTCATAATAAGGCTTGCTCAATTCAGCTTCCATTTTATTGTAATACTTCTCTTTTTCTACCAATACCAAAACTTTGCTCTTATCTGCTCTCAGTGCTACAACTTTATCATTGGCTTTGAATTTTTTAAGGTCAGCAATGGCATTTCTATTAAAATTGTAATCAACTTTTACTGGCTTTTTTACAAATTTTGAGACGCAGTCTGAGAATTCTTTCCTTAAAGTAACTGCTGTATTTTCATCTTCTCTTTCTACCTTACTACAGATGCTTTCTAAATCAATCAGTACACGTTTTTATCAAGTGTTGCGGAGGAAAGGTTATAATTATATCCCTTATTGAGGAGATTAATCAGGTTTTCATCTACTCCTTCTTCCGTCAGATCTATGACATGTTTGTTAGGAACATTGGGAACAAAACAGGGCTAGACAGACATATACAAGCAAGTGGACACTCCATAAATTGGGACTCAGTGAAAATAATCGCACACCAGTCAAACTTAGTAAAGAGGAAACTAGAAGAAGGGATCGAAATAGCAAGAAGAAGAAGTACCACAATTAACGATAATTGCGGATGGACTCTTCCAATTGAGTGGCAGCAACTACTCCAGTGACATAGTCCTGATGACGAACTAGGTTTTAGTTCGAAACTTTGATGAAAAATAACCTCTATAAGACCCGTAAAAAAGTTATTCCACAATCACTATGAATAGGGGTGCCATAAATGCATTTACAACTTGATTAACATGTCGACTGATAGCAAAATAACTGAATATTAATAAGGCATTAGTGTACAGCATTATTCGTAATGTTCTTGGCAAGCGGAAGGTGTGTGCTAAGTTTATCCCACACACTCTCACTCCGGAACAAAGAGAGCTGCGAGTGCCTGCTTCGCAAAACTTGGTGGAAATTGTGAATGGCGACCCAGATTTTCTCGGCAAGATAATAACTGGTGATGAATTGTGGTGTTTTGAGTATGAACCATCCACGAAACGACAAACTAGCTAATTTGGTCAAGTCCTGGAAGCCAACTAAGGTGAGGGCTGTGAAGTCTAAAATCAAAACGATGCTCATTGTGTTCAATTCTTATGGGATTATCCTGTGTATTTGTGCCTGAAGGACAGTCAATGGCGTATTCTACGAGTAAGTCATGGATTGCCTCCTCAAGAGAACTTGAGAAGTTAGGCTGGATTTGCATTTTGAGCCATTGACTGTCCTTCAGGCAGAAATACACAGTGCATAATCCCACAAGAATTGAACACAATGAGCATCGTTTTGATTTTAGACTTCATAGCCTTCACCTTCTTTGGTTTCCAGGACTTGACCATTTGTTAGTTTGTCATTTCGTGGATGCTTCATACTCAAAACACCATGATTCATCACTAGTTGCTATCTTGCTGAAAAATCTGGGTTACCATTTTCACGAAGTTTTGCAAAGCAGTTCAGGGTGAAATTTCTCTCCAAAATGTTGTGTAGTAATTCTGCTATGCAAAATTTTTTTGAATAGCAGTTTCTTCCAGAATCTGTATCTGATTCATGTGGACGTTTAGTGCCATTTGGTTTTACATTTAGATTCCTTTGTTATTAAAAAATAAATCACAGGATGACTGTGGGTTGAAGTTCTCGGCCTTCTAAAGTCTTTGTATCCATTCGATTTCTAAAATCTGTTTTAACATGTTTCATTGCAGAGAAAGCTCTTTCTACTTTTGCATTAGTCGACAGCAGCACTCTCAAGATGTTGATGATTAGGCACAAGTAGGTGTAAGCCACGCTATAATTTTTCATTACGCATGCCCATAAACTACCTTGCTTTAAATGCTGAAAATTCCTCGGCCAAAATCTCTCTGTTCCTGCAAGAGAGTATAGTTTGTGGTTTTCTGAAAAATAATCGTATAGTACTTCCATCAAATCATCACCAAAATTCGCCACAACTTTGTATCAAGGATCTTGACACACTGCAATATCTCCGACTCATGTATAATATATTTGATAGTCTGTTGTATACACAAGTGCAGTTTTTCAAGAAATGTTTTGCGTTCTTGTTCAAACAGATGCACTGAATTAACATTTGTTAATTCAATATTTTCGTACAATTTTCTACATCATTGATGTTTTGCGTACTCTGAAGCAAAGACTGAAGTGATGGGGAAATGCCTTTGCCTCTCTGGAGTACTTCAAAAAATCTTTCAAATGCATTTAAGGCACATAACATATCCATATTGTCGTAAAGTTAATGACAATCATAGAAAGAGGTTCCAAGATATTAAAAAATGTAGCCAATGTACAAATTTTGCAGATTTTAATGTGTGCAAAATTCCATTTACTTTTGCCTTGTCGCCTTTTAAATGTTCATCTGCAGTTCTTTAGCAATGCGGATACTGCTCTTTGTTTATGTCCAGTCCACCTGGTACCATGAATGCAAGCAGTTGGTTTTGATTGGTTTTCTTCCAAAACTTGAGCAAGCGCTTTGAACTTTTTTTGAAAAATGAATGAAGCTGATGTAGAACACTTAATATTTGTTCAAAATAAGTGGAACTAATGTAATCTTTTAAACTCAGTTCCAAACGGTGAGACAGACAGTGAATACTAATGAGCCATTAGCAGTTTTCTTTAATTATAGTTGCAACACCTTTTTTATGTCCCAAATTGACACTGGCACCATCAGCAAGAAATCCAATAAGTTTCTCACTCATAATGGACTCTGTGATATCGAATTCTTCCAGTGTCCCCCTGTAGCATTACTACTCAACATTCCGTAAACGATAACTGCATTTCACCTTTCATTATATTTATTTTAAAAAGTATTAACATCAGTGCTCTCATCAGTGAGCAATGTGAAAGCCTTCACATTCTGCAAATTTCTTCTTAGCTGCTCCTTCATAGTTGCTGCGATACATACCGTAAATTCAGCACACTTTGTAGCTGAATGGTATGCCTGACCAAGATCAACACCATGTCGCATTACAAGTTCCACAAATTTAGAAAATGACATTTCCTCTTTTGCCAAGCAGTAAGAAATATCCAACATTTTATTAATCCAAGACTTTTTTTTTTTCATTGGGTACATTAGACATTGTTTTACCAATAGGAGTAACTTTTAAAAACTCACTTAATGATTGTAGTTTTTTTTAATTCTGCAATGCTAAATTTATGTCCATCTGATCTGGCATGCTTCATCATGTTATCTTTCTTTGTTTGTTTCACTTATTCCATCAACAAATGCAGGGCTGTAGTTACACACTGATTTAATTCGATTAACATTTTTTTGGCACAGGTCACAATATACTGAATTTACAAAACACTGGTTGTCCTTGCTTACGATAAATTTCAACCACATGGATTGTGGATTGATTTCCCAGTGCCACTTCTGAACAGTAGTTACTTTTACTGAAGACACATCTGTAAATAAACCACAATAAAAATGTACAACTACCACCTAGCTACAGTTAAATGCAAAGCCCGTGCAATCAAAGTTCTGTGTGTCACACAGTTACGGTTTTGCGCGGTCTTCTATGTTCACACAACTTGTCGAAATGCTTTCCTACCGCATGACTCAGTGTTGCATGAGAGGATGATCCTATCAGTCCTAGGGTTATCAGTTCAATTTGAGAAAGTGCACTGCACGTTCATATTTGGAACGTGCCATTGCAACAGAAAGTGATTATGTTTACAGGCAGTCAAAATAATGCTTTAAAAAGTTTAATTTTTTTTGAGGATATACATTTATATTATACGTATTTAATCACAACTTGTACAAACCACTTGAAACTTGCATCGCAGAAATATGCGACGTAACTCCATGCAAAATGTGATGCAATACCGGTCAAATTTCACCCTGAAGCAGTCACTCGCAGCTCTCTTTGTTTCGGAGTGAGAATGTGTGGGATGAACTTATTAGCACACACCTTCCGCTTGCTGAGAACATTACGAATAATGATTTACACTAAATTGACGTGGAGAATAGTTCCTCCTCCATGACAAGGATCTATCATGCACCTCAACCATTGTTACACAGTTTCTGGCTAAAAACCATGTGACAATGATCCTGCATGCCAGATGTAGCCCTGGTAATTTTTTTAAGTTCCCCAAACTCAAAGCACCCTGAAGAGAAGACAAATATGAGTTCATTCCAGACATTCAAAGGACAGTGACAATGTACCTGAAAAACATCCTAGAAAATGATTTGCCCGGTACATTTAAGAGACTTCTGGAATGATCCAAGCTGTGTAACAAAAGAGGGGAGCTTTGCACGCCCCCCCCCCACCATTTTTTTTAAGTTCTTTGGTAAAACGAGGCATTAGAAAAAAATTATTTTCTTTGCTCTGGTGGATTTCAAAAAATTCAATTTTTCATTGCCCCCCCCCCCCCATATATTTTTCACTGAATTATTCCTTAGTAGATAAAAATAAATTAACTGCATTTTGTGTGTTTAATTTTGATACTGGCCTTACTTCATTTCATACATTTTGAAATAGTTACATTTTCACAGTGATGCCAAACAGAAGTCTTCACTCTTTCCATGTTAATAAGTGAGTCACAGAAAAATTCTCATCGGTGGCCACCGGGAATGGAACCCAGGGTCTTCCAGTTATGCGCCGGACATGTTACCACTGCATCGCAGTGGCCTTGATTTCGCCAAACTCGAATGTAAGAATTAATTCACAGTGATGGCATAAGAATACATACAATTTGTCAACAAAAAAAAAAAAAAAAGGCTGTTCAAAGTGTGAGAATGTGAAAGCATTCCACCACTTTGGGTAGTTTTGCATTTTTGCTTATAAAGTTTAATAGGATATCCTGATTTTGTGTAATGAAGCCATGCTTCTAAACAAAATACCCATTTATTGAAGGTTTCAAAAATTTTCTCTTCTCTTATTTGCCAGGTCCCTAGAGAAGATATTGTGTACCATTTGTGATATCTGGATACAGTAACACCTTGATAAATTCATGCCTTCAATGAAAGTTGCCATTGCTTGTTAAAATGTGCATCTGGCAATCTTTCATAGCAAATTGTGCTTTTAAATACAAACAAATATTGACGTAAGAGGCAATACAAAACAGTAGACTTGAATGTGTCATGCACCCACTGATGTATAAATTAAAATCTAGCACCTGTTAGATCCATGTAAGTATCTTGCACTTATGTTAAAACATCAAAGCTTGATTGAATATTAGTTTACATAAAAGTTAGTCAGCTTAGGGAGAGAAAAAGGGGAGTAATTTCTTCAGAAAGTGGATTTTTCATAAGTGATTCCCAATCCAGGATTGGGAGGGATTTGTTTTGGTGGACATACCTTTTGAAAGGATAATTATAGTTACTAAAAACATCTGTGATTAAAATTATTGAGGTCAGCTTCAGGAATACAGTTTGGATTTTCTATCATTATTGCTGAATTCTCTAGACACTTGTGAGAGTTAAAGTTTGTCAAGAAAAAAAAGAATAGTGTATTGTCATTGCCAGTAAAAAGTTACTTCTGCTTTATTAATTAAGTAAAAATTGAGAATCACTAATTTGTAAGGTTTTCTTTTTTTCAGTATAATAATAAGTTTTTGCAATAACCTTTTTTATGTGTTATTTAGGTTCGACTGTACAAAGAAGACAGCCCTGATCAAATTCTGCACAACATTCCTCTTGGCCAAAGTAGTTTTTTCCATTTACCTGCATTGCCTATTGACAACAGAAACTACATCTTGCGACTGGACAGCTCTTTATCAAGTAGTTCATATTTTGTGGAGTCCCCTCACATCATTTTCTGTGCAAACACATCGTTTTATCATTTCACTTTTTTGTTTCATCCCCATCCTAAATCACTTGATCAAGAAATGACGCAGGGTTCTGTGTTAGCTCTTCCACTCTGTATTGTTATTCTTCTCTTGCTGTATAATTACACACACCTAGTACCTCTTGCTACACAGGTGGGACAGATTTTTTTCTTTATTCAATCCAGGACGATTTCCTTTATCAGCTGAAGGAGCACCTGCAGAAACTGCTACTACCAGACGAAAACCAAAACCTCGTAGGATACAATAAAGTGTCGATAATTTAAATTATATTAAAAAATTTGTTTGCACAAAGTTTTGAGTCATTTATTTAACACATATTTTAAGTATTTATTCACAGAGAACTACTGCACTTCCTTTCAGCATCAATGTATATTCTTGATGAAAACCTTTCAGCAAATCTGTTTCTAAAAAATCAGATGGAAAGCCTTTGTAACTTTAATGACAAAATTTCCACAATACTTCTAGCAATTTTAATACAAGTAGAGAATTTAATGAACTTAAATATTTTGCTTTTTTACAATATTACTTGCAGTATACCATTTTAGCTGCAATATGAATTGTATTTCACAGGAGAAAGTAAGTCACAATAAATGGTGTGTGTGTTTTGTTTTTCTTCAAGAAACTCCTGATAAAGTTTGTTTCATAGTTCTAGCCATTAGACCTATCGGGCAAGAGCTACACTAAACGATAACTTCCAGTTAGTGTAATGATATTTTCTGAAGCACATGGAGATTCAGTTTTCTGAAGGTGGGATTTTGCTTAGTCTGTCTGCAGAATATTGTGGCTAAGAAACTGCAGTGCAAATGTGTCTAGACATGAACTAGTTGAGAGGAGTTCCTAAACATGAGCAGTTCATTGGAATTAGAACCTTAAGAGGAGCTTCTGGAGCATAGTTGAAGGCTGGCCCTAGTTTCTTAGCCACCATTCAGCATTTTTTTATAGTACTGCTTCCTTGTGCATTCATATAACCATGCCTATACTTCCTCCACTTTTGTCTAACAGATCTAACCTATAGCATACAGTATGTCCTCCTGTATTAGTCTCACATCTAGTGAGGTCTCTTTCTGCACTCTCTTCTGTTTCATACAATTCTTGAGTCCTATCTCACTTTAGAACATCCAATGTCCATAACTGCATTCCATGCATTTTTTGTCACTTTAAAATTTTGCTTCTATCCATTCTGGTGATTCTACATAATATCAATCTGTACCAGCACTTTCATTTCAGCAATTTTTCAAAATGTCTTGCCTTTGGCCAAGTTGTAGCACTGTATTGTATAACATTGCTGGTCTAACTAGAGCCTTGAAAATCCTTTTCTGTTTTAGTTTTGGATGGAAATTGGTTAATGACCACTTAATGCATAGGTAATCATCCATCTCAAATGTGTGGTCACTGGTTCCAGGAACAACATAGGGTAGACACCCATACCTCATCTGAGATTTGAACCTGGTCCCTAAGTCAAATGATGGGCCAGTGCCTTTGATGCAGCAACCTGGCATCCTTCAATTGCACGGTAAACCCCTTTTTTTCTAGCAATTCTATCATGCTTGCCCTCTATTCACTCTCCCTTCAGATCTCCATCTTCCTGTAACACAAATCCTAGGTATTTTTAAACGATCGTAATTTTTTCACCCAGTTCCGCTTCTGTTATAGTGAGCAGAGCATACATTTTTCACGCTGGAATTTTGACCTAGTCACACTTTAAGAGGATGAAACAAAGTGTCAATTTAAGTGTGGCAAATCTGCATCAGTAACGTACAAATTGATGAATGTTTATCTTACTCAGTCCAAAATGTATGAATGGTATGCACATTTTCATGATGATCGACATATTGGAGGATGATGAAAGCAGCGGACAACCTTTTTACAAGCAAATCTGATGAAAATAGACAGTAGTGGCCAGCATTATTTGTAATGTTCTCAGCAACTGGAAGGTGTGTGCTAAGTTCATTCCACACTTTCTCACTCCCGAACAAAGACAGCTGTGAATGACTGCTTTGTAGAACTTGGTGGAAATGATAAATAGCGACCCAGATAATAACTGCTGATGAATTGTGGTGTTTTGAGTATGACCTATCCACGAAATGACAAACTGGCAAATGATCCAAGTCCTGGAAAGCCACACCTTAAGAAGGCGAGGGTTGTAAAGTTGAAAATCAAAACAGTGCTCATTTGTACTTTGATTCTCATGAGATTGTCTACCGTGAATTTGTGCCTAAAGGAATGGCTTATTTTACAAGGAAGTCGTGGATCTCCTCAAAAGAATTCGATGAGTTAGGCTGGATTTGCGTCAAAGTGGAGAATGGCTCCTCCTCCATAACAATACTCTGTCGCACACCTTAACCATTGTTAAAGTTTCTGGCTAAAAACCAGGTAACGGTGATCATCCCCCCACCCCCCTACTCACCAGATCTAGCCCTGGCAGACTTTTTCTGTTCCCAAAACTCAAAGCACCCATTAAGGGAAGGCGATGTGTCCATTCCATACATTTCAAAGGAAAATGTACCTGTCAAGATGTCAAAGTTCATATGGATAATATACTATTAAAAATTACCAATCACTTACCCTAAAGATCATGGTAATTAGCAGAACACTTCAAGAACGTAAACTATGCGCACTTTGCTGGGGTTTAATACCTTAAAAGTGCAAATATAATAATTCATATGGATAGTTTTTATTCCAAGTTATACAATTTGCATGTTTTTATGTGCCCATTAAAAACAAATTATTTTGTTTAATTACGAAGACATTCTTTTGAGAACTGAATTTTGCCAAGGAAAGATAGTGGAGAATAAGAACATGATACTCAGCACAGATGTATGAGATCTTAAGGCAAATACATGATTGATCCTATATTGAAATGAACAAATTTAGACTTTCCACTGCAACTAACCAGGGACATTTAATTTCTGGTGTTTCTTTAAGTATTTAAAAGATTCCTGTGGCATTTCTTTCAACCAATTTTTCACGCTCTTAGTTAAATTTCAAAAAATGAAGTTGCTCAATGCATAAATCCATGAAATTAAAGCTGCTATTGATCTAGCCCATCCTAGGATTGTTGTTTTTAAGCTTTAAATAAATATTAATATATAGGGGATGTTGCCCATCCTATAACAAAGTGAAATTTTTAATTGAAGCAAATTGAAAATAAATTAAATGGATGCTACATTTCTGTAAGGAAATATAGTGGTATAGCCCATCCTAGGACAGTTGTTTTTAAGCTTCAAATAAATATTAATACAGTAAATCCGGAAAACCGGCACTTTTCTGATTTCGGGAGAACATCTGTTTCACCAATAACCATGGAAATCTCCTGATGTACTGTCTCAACAACATGCCACGAGATCATCTGATCTCAGAAAGTGAATTACAGATAGCTGCCTGCGTGTAGCATCGGGAGATGTCTCAAATTCGTCATCTCATTGGGCCGCGCTGAAATGATGCAGAACAATTTGGCAACGAATCCCCGTGCACGTTTGAAATGAGTGTTGAACGTGTGATTATGATCTGTGCTTGGTGGCGGAAGTATGTGGATTCGATCGTGTAATGACATCTACATCGGTGTTCATGATGCATCGCGGCAATCGCCTTCGCGATGTATCATCAGTAGAAAAACCATAACATCCACAGTTTCCGCAATGTATCGATTCATCGCCCAGCCCTAGCTCTGGCTTTTTTCATAACTTTTTGCCTAACCATTCGCCAAATTCAATTTTTTTCGTCAGTTTTATAATAAATAGTACACAAAGGTAATCACCAATATTTTCACCATCACCAAAACTATTTTTTTTTTCGCAAATTGCTATCAGCAGCGCAACTCCTGCATATTTATAAGGCGTAGATGCGCAAATTTTCGTTAAAGTGACCTGTTACATGCAAGTACGTGCTTTACGTAATGCCCGTTGCGCAACTTTTGGATAGCTTCAGGAATTTTCATAAGTCTGGACGAGCTGCAGATGCCAGATTTTTGAGGTTTTACTGTATATAGGGGATGTTGCACATCCTATGACAGAGGGAAATTTTTAATTGAAGCAAATTGAAAATAAATCAAATAGATGCCAGATTTCTGTAAAGAAATATAGTAAAAACTCCATGTTTAATCTAAATATTATAATATGCTATTTATTTCCCATTTTTCAAAAAAACCTCACGATAAATAACATTCTGTGTAAAATATTTGTTGTTTAACAATTGTAGGTTAGAATGTTTAGATAGATCGATATTTTGCAAAATGTGTAATATAATCAGCACTAAACTCTGAAAGTTGTTCTTGTGTAAACTTACCTTAATAACTTTTACTTCGATTTTTCATGTTAAGGTACTTTTTCAACGGCACACTTGTTATTCCCTTCACAGCTTGTTTTGGACTGTCCTATATGACAGTTTGAAACTTCATACCGAAGCTTTTACTACAAAATAATGTGACATCTGGTGTTACAAATCAGAACTATCTAAATTCTCGACAATTAGCTAATGGGGCGACATCTGCTTTTAGATGCAATTTTGCTCACTTCGACATTGCAAGATTTCAGTTTTTATTGTAGGTTAGAGCATTTAGATAGATCAGTATTTTGCAAAATGTATAATATAATCAGCACTAAACTCTGAAAGATAGTTAAAGTAAAAAAAAATAAAGCGTGCAACTTGCCATGGTCTTTTCAATTCGAATTTTGTAGATCGCATAAAAAGAACGAGTCATTGATAATCCAATATTTTTTAATTAGCACGCGATCACCTTGACATCTCAATGGGATTGTGTACAAACTCAACTGGCTGTGATATTAAGAATTCAATTCGAATTTTGTAGATCAGAAAAATAGAACTCGAGTCATTGATAATCCAATGTTTTTAAATTAGCACGCGATCACCTTGACATCCAAAAGTGATTGTGCGCTATTATTGGGTTAATGCAGTTTTATTTCACGAGTGTTTCCCAGGTCAGTAGTGATGGTGCAGATGGCCAGTTGTATATCAAAATGCAGCCAGTAATATAGTGTATCTAAATCATATTGCGTTGTGCGATTGTGGCTAATGGTTTTTGGTTTTCAGGTCCGGAAGTATGGAATGCAAGCAGAGAGGAATATGAACATTTCTGACATCTGCTCCTCTACGAGTTTAACAAGGGATCCACAGCCGCTAAGGTCACTCGAAAAATTTGTGCTGTGTACGAGGAGGATGCGAGGGCAGCCCGCAATTGGTTTGAGCAGTTCTGAGGTGGCAATTTTGACCTCAACTACTCTCCATGCTCAGGTCGTCCATCTCACTTTGATGAGAATCATTTGAACCATCTCATCTACTTGGATTCGCATCAAACCACATGCGAATTGGCAATGAGATGGACTGTGATCGCGACACGTGGAACATATGGGAAAGGTCCAGAAATCGGGGTCTTGGATGCCTCACTCTCTCACCAAGGACAACAAGAATCAGCGTGTTGCCATATGTGGTTCCTTGCTCGCCCGTTATTGCAAATGTTCTCAGCAACACAAACCCTTTCTGTAATGTAGTGCTACTGGAGATGAAAAGTGGTGCATGTACATGAATTTCAGGCATTGGGGGAATAGTTAAGCCCAAACAAGACGCCCACACCACGTCCAAACCATGACCTCCATCCTGCGAAATTCATGTGTGTCTGGTAGGACATGGAAGGCATTATTCACTGGGAAATGCTGCCAAGGAATCAGACCATCAATGCTGCACTCTATTGTGAGCAGCTTGACCGTGTGGTGAGAGCAATTCAACAGAAACAGCCACATTGGCGCCATGGTATCCTCCTTCTCCAACATAATGCCCTCACAGTGCAAACATGACTAAAATGGCCATTCAGAACATTAATTGGAACATTTGGCCTATTCCCCAGATGTCACCCCTTCAGATTATCACCTGTTCCAACCTCTGTTGAATGCACTCCGTGGCAAAATGTTCAACAATGATGTTGATCACCAGAATTTCCTTGATGATTTCTTTGCAGCAAAGCCGGTACTGTTTTTTTTTAAATTGTTAATAGAAGTAACATTGTTTTTTCTAAATTTTAGGTACATGCTACCAAATAATTATGAGGATTAGGATTTGAACACTTATTTGTACATGAACTCCATTCTTGTTTCCTTTTGTGTGAACTTGAGTGTTACGTTTTCAAAAACGTTTCTTCTGAGTACTTTTTCATATTTAAAAATAATGTTTTTCTCTATTAACAAACCAGCCAAGTTGCTCGAATGTGCATGTCCTTGTGTGGCTCTAAGATATATCTTGATTCTCTTTAATACGGAAAAACTTCTTTAGGCAGTTGTTGATGAACAGTTAATTATTAGATCTGCTAATTTGTACACCTCAATAAACACTATGTCCAATTATTCAACTTTATGTAACAAGTAATGTCTCTTACTGATTTGTTTTGTATTCATCAAGGGAATTAAACACCTTCAGTTCATTTTTAATCCAGCTGTATCAAAATTTAAAGCATAGAGTTCTTCAAGCTCTGATAAGCAGATGTTCAGGGAAGCTTTCACAACATTTATCAAAACAGTTCGAATCCAACAAAGCCACAAATTTAAGACATAACACTGATTTTAATTCATTGACACTTCACACAAACTGAAACAACACGCGCTGGGAGCATGGAGGGACTGAGTTTAGTCCGAAGTCCTTTTTTCGGAGCAAACCCTTGCACAAAGCAATGGCCCACTCACCTCCGTAGCTCATTCATGTTGTCATGGAAAGGCTAGCAGGCGATAGTATTGAAGCTCTTCGCATCAGAACAGCGAAGGCTCTCGCAGACCTACTTGCGTTATGCTGTTGATGATCTCTCGCCAGACTGATTCTCATAATTGAAAGAAGCGAATCCGCTAGTGTGTTTTTTTCGACACATCTTAATACCGTTGATAACCTCCGTAGCTCATTCATGCTGTCATGGAAACGCTAGCAGGAGATAGTATTGAAGCTCTTCGTATCAGAACAGCGAAGGCTCTCGAAGACCTACTTGCGTTACGCCGTTGATGATCGCTTGCCAGACTGATTCTCATAATCGAAAGAAGCGAATCCGCTAGTGTGGTTTTTTTCATCGACACATCTTTATACTATTGATAACCTCCGTAGCTCATTCATGCTGTCATGGAAACGCTAGCAGGAGATAGTATTGAAGCTCTTCGCATCAGAACAGCGAAGGCTCTCGAAGACCTACTTGCGTTATGTCATTGATGATCGCTTGCCAGACTGATTCTCATAATCGAAAGAAGCGAATTCGCTCATGTTTTGTTTTTTTTTCCCATCGACACATCTTAATACTGTTGATAACTGACTTTTATTTGTGCATTCTTTGGACTTCGCAGCTAGCCTCGAATATACGCCACTGATTTTACCGATGCAAGACCCTATTTAGAAAGTTCTCCTTTTTGGGATTCTTATCATGCTGGGCATGTGAAGCAAATTGAAATTATTAAGAATAATTTTCTCAGACCTCAATATTTTAAAAATTGCAATAAGTACATGAGACATTTCTACTTCTTTTTTGAAAATAATTAAATGTCAGCAAAACAAGGCAAAAATGTCACTTTATTGATATTTTTCTTCAGTCATCAATAATTATACAGACATTGTTGATATCACTTCCTTGTTTTGGCTCTAGTGTGTGTCTCCTCTCCCTCTCTTCAAGTCAGGTCCCATGATACTTTCTATGTGTGCTTCATTTAGATTGATGTTTCTGTCCTGTTGTCAGACTTCCACTTAATTCCATGAAGGGTGTGGGTTTTTCCTTAATGAATGAAAAGCTTTTAAACAGCTGCTTGCAATTGCAAACTGTTTACAGTTTTTTGTGTTCTGTTTATACATGCAAGGTGTCAGACTTGCTAGAAGTCCCAAATTCTCTTTATAACTTGAAGAATAATCAATGTGGCATAACTTTTTTTTTTTTTTTTTTTTTTTTGGCATTCAGTGACAATCACATGTTATTTATCATTTAAACCTGTGCCTTGCTGTATAAGATTAAATCCACTTCTTCATTATCAAACCACAGCTGTGTGCTTAACAGTGGGTGTTCAGGTTGTTGTGACAACACAGCATACAAGAAAAAAAAAAAACCATCTGAAACAAAATATTAAAATTAATACTGATTACCCACACTTTTTCCATCTCTCACCATTGTATTTATTCTTCAGGTATGAATCCTTATTCTTCGATAATGTGTCTGTCTCTGACAAACCACTGGAAGGTTTTCTGCCTCTTACAAATCACTGCCTCCACCTATCATTAATGGCAAATTTTACACCACCAATACAATTTGTTTTAAGTCTTTCCTTAGATATGCAACCAACTGCTTTAGAATGTAACACTTGAAATTTTTCCCATACCAAAATAACCTTAAGTATGTTCGGTATATAACCAACTGTTTAGAATGCAACAGTAACTTTGAAGTCTTTCCCAGGTAATACATATATGCCCAAATAACCTAAGTATGTTTTTATTGATTGTGTCATCTACAGAATACCCAACTCAGATCTACATTACTAACCCTGTCACACCACTCTAGAAGTAAATCTATTTTTTCCTGATATTCCTTTTACTACTTTCATATCAGCACCTCTAACAAAACCTTCTCATCACCATAGGAGTGTAAGTCTAAATACTACATTGTAAAGGGCCTGCTTTCTTTGGCCAGCCTCCTTTCTACTGAAAATAATTTTATACAACTGATATGAGACCTCCAATGCCTCATCAACTATTACAACTAAATAATTAAAATCTTACCTGTTCAAGCACCTTCCCTTGGACTACACATTTCACTTTTTCAGTAGTTTAATCCAAAACTGTATTTAGGCTTCTCAACATTTATCCTCATTCCAAATTCTTCAGATGTTAAAATTTATACTGAAAGCTACTTGGATATTATTGTGAAACTGTTAGCATACAGCTGTGGATACTACAGGTGCCTATTTCAATGTCCATCACAAAGTTACTTTCCGTAACATGCTTATCCATATATATAAATTAAAAAAATAATTGGAAATACTTTACATACCTGTTGCATCCCTGAGCTAATAGGAAACCACTTACACCGATGAGCCAATTACATTATGACCACCCCCAGCCTAGAGAAATAACGGTAATGCAAGCAAAGTTCACAGAGCAGTATATATACAACCTGTGGACCGGCTTTCAGTTAGTAGAGTGTTTGTAGTCAGAATGGAAAAAACTGCTGATTTATCGGAGTTTCATAAGGAAAAATTGTGATGGCATGGCACCTCAGAACTACGATCTCGGAAATAGCGCGGATAAAAAAATGGGTAGTTCACATGCAGATGTGAGTACGTATCAAAAGTGGTGCACAGATGGCCAAACGACAAACTGTCGTCCAGCTGCGTGTCGTCTGCAGCTCATTGATGCCACAGGGAAGCCAAGACTGTTGCGCCTTGTTCACAGTGACCACGGTGCGACAAAACACCTGCATCCACAACAGTAGTGATCAGGGCAACGTGTCACAAGACACAGTTCATCGCAGCCTTCTGTGCATGGGCCTACGTAGCTAAAGGCCCAGCCGGGTCCCCATGCTCACTACACGTCATTGTCAACAATGCATGAAATGGACCCAAGATCATTGAGATTGATTAGGCAATGGATGATTGGAAGAAAGTGGCCTGGTCTGACGAATCAAGATTCCTGGTGCATCACGTAGACGGCCGAGCGCGAATATGCCAATTGACACTATGGCACCTAGATGCACTGTTGGGCAGAAACAGGCCCGTGGTGGCAGTGTTTTATTGGGACACTTCAGGCTCCATTATCCCAATAGCACAATCCCTGACAGCTGTTAGGTATCTGATCATCGTTGTGGACCAAGTTCATCCATTCACAGCAACTGTGTTCCCTGCTGGTGATGGCCATTACCAATAGGATAATACACCATGCCACACTGCCAGAATGGTCACGAAGAGGTTCGAGGAACATGCTGGTGACTTTCTGTTAATGCCTTGACCTCCAAATTCACCCGACATGAACCCAATTGAACATTTGTAGTTCAATTTGGAAAAGTGGGGTTGCTCTAAATCACCACTACCCCAAAATATACGTGAACTGGAGGACCTGCTGTTGACATTATGGTACCAGATACTCCAGGATACCTATTGCCACCTCATCATAATCAATGCCTCACCAAGTGGCCACTGTTTTGCTGGTTAAAGGGGGTCATAATGTAATGGCTCATCGGTGTATTATTTCCCCCTTAAGCTTAACTGCTGCAAGTATCTTGACCAATTTTAACTAACTTTTCTTTCACATAAATTTTAATATGCTGAACAACTTGTACCTAGGGATCCTGTTAAAAGCTCTTCTAAATTTAACAAACATTCATATAAATCACGATTCAGCTCAGAAAACTACCAGAGCACAAATCCTAGCCTGATACCTACGACTCATAATAAATCCACACTGTCCTTCACTCTGATTTTCCATCACATTTCTTATCCAATATGCACGAATAAACTTGCAAGGCAGACCAATGTATGTATTGCAACCCTTTTAAGTGTGCTGTTTGCAGCGCACATTCTGGAACAAAACTTAAGTGGCAGAAAATCAGCTGAGTGAAATTATATATATGTTTTGTTACATCATTAAGACTGCCTTGCCAACTTGTTCACGCATAAAATGTTGTAAATTCAACTCACCAGGTATTTCCTCAAAATTACACCTTCGTGTTTGAATAACAAACACGAACGGCTTTAAAGCTACTCAATGTGATTTGCAATTTGTTTCAACAAAACAACAGTATCCAATAATTTACTTATTGCTTTTCAGTTGCTATATATTTGGTGTTAAAATTTTTAATGTATTACATTCCTAATCTATTTTCAACTGGACAGCAACATTTTTATAAAATATTAAAAGAAACATCATTGCAGCTACACAGAAGTATTAAGCAAGCTATACTGTTTTATAAAACTTAACTAACTAAAACATCATGGTTTCAAAGACTAATAAAAATTATAAGTTTCATCCTTGTTTATTAAAAGATGATACACACAAAATTAGGAACATTATATAAAAACCTATAGCAAAAGCTAAGAATTGAAAATACCACATTATTATTCAGAATAAATGTACACTTTAAACATGTCAAAAATTCAATTATTTCAAGAACAAATGTCCATAATTCTCTCAGTTCTCTTTGATGAGAAATAAATTATATTGAAACAAACTGCAAGTTGTTCTGATAAACTGCAACATATATATTTATGAGATTTCAAGTCTGGTATGTAATGTTTTTTGCAGATCACAGCTGAGATCTCTTGAAACATTTCAGGTCACTGAATAATAAATAATTTCGAAGGCTTCTTTATCTTATTCCGATGAGCAGTGCAGTGTATTTCCACTTCATATTCCAGATATCCCATAACACAAGAGATGAAATTGGAAAATGATTACTTCCTAACTTGCCGATATAAAAATACATTACACGAGATGACAAAGAACCTAAGTGTAACAAACAGTTAAAGTATGGTAATCTTTTATGTGCACATATTGCAACAGTCAAAATTAGGATGCCACTGTGACCGTGGTCATGAATTGTACTTCTGATACTCCAGAAAGAGCATTGTTTTAAATAGTTTAAAAAAAAAAGTTCAACTTTCACAGTGCGCTGATGAAATGCAGCAGTTTCAACAGCCCCTGAAGGTAAGCCTATTTTATACTCATTCACAGTCTAACAGCAATACGACTGACATAATATACAATCATGATATCTGAAATAAACCTGGAGCAAATAATGTCAGCAGCTATAAGAGCTAACATCAGTTTATTTGCATATTGTAACCTTTTTCAAATGAAACATTCTAAACTTTCCTTCATCACTGAGGTCAGTTTGTTTATACATTAATCACAGGGTGGTAGAACTTTGAGGACGGCTGGGTGCTTTCATCTGTACATATTTTCAATTACCTACAGAACAAGAAAACAGTTTCAGTGAAACTAAATGAAAAGTGTCATTAATAAATTTACATAAGAACAATGAAAATTCACAATCAGTACTAAACTAAATTTGAGTTACTGAGCAAATGCCCATTTCATGCACATATAATTTACGTTGTCTAGAAAGAAATGCTTTGTTTTTCTAGACCAAATCCCCTGCAAGGAATGTAGCACAGCACACCTGTGCTGAGATTTTCAAATGCACCACATTTACATGTCGCATTTTTGCTAAGACTGACGGCTTTGTTCATAAAGTTACTGCAATGGTGTCTATCAGTGATATGCACTACGAGTCAGGATGGAGTTCCTTGTGGTGGAAAGAGAAATCAGTACCAAACATTGCCAAATGACTTACAATATCCATTAATTTTTGTAGCCAACAGAAGCACTGTCAGTTGGTGGGTTATAAGAGCTACTGCTTCCAAATATGAAAACACCGCAATCAGTGATTCGTTATATTGTGGCCATTTTCCCACAGCTGCTAACCTATTGACACTGCAACACCATTACACTATAATCTTGCACCCAACCACAGAACTACACTGGGAAATTTCTTGGTGCATTATGAAGCTGATGGGATGACCTTGTCAAACCTAAGTCCAGCATTTTCAATTAGAGACAAAAATGCAATCCAAGGAATTGCATTATCATTTGTCAAGGAGAAAAAATTAGGGCAGATGTTTTTAGCCAGTAATACTATAACCACTGTATTTTGGGATTGTACATACATACATATCACTAAGCTGTTCTCTGAGATTCAGAGGATAGCTCCTAAAAGATATACAAACTACCAGATAGTTTTTACTTACTGTTGCTGTATTAAACTTCTCCATTTACAGAGATCTTGACATACAACTTAGGCTTCATTAACATCTATTACATGCCATACACAAGATCTTCTATACTTCATGCTCAATCTTTTTCTCATGCAGACACTCCTGAATATGATCCTCCCATGACTTCCTTGGCCATCCTCTGCATTTCCTTCCTGCCACTTGGGCTAAAAAAAATTTCTTAGTAAGAATCTCGTCACTCATTCTTTCAACATGGCCAAACCACCGAAGCATATTAGACTCCACCTTGCTAACAACATTTTGCTTCACATCACACAACTGCAACACTTCTTCATTCCTCACACAATCAGAGCGTGTCTTGCCACAAACCCCCCATAAGTAACGCATTTCTCCAGCACACAAACAACTCCTATGTTTCTTCTGCAGTACCCAGGTTTCACTGCCATATGTAACAGTAGAAACAATTACACTCTCATGCACAGCCATGCGCGAGACTCTTGAGAACCCATCCTTCCTGTGAAAACCTTCCGGAGCAGATATGACTTTCAATGAAGAATTCAGTTGCCTACTAATTTCACCATCCAATTTGTTCCCTCTGTCAAACATGTTTCCTTCCTAAATACACAAGCTCATTCACCTGGTCAATCACTGTGCCATTTACACTTATATTACATTCAGTAAAACCAGTTCCTCTCTCAAAAACCATAACTTTGGTTTTTACCTTATTTATACTCAGTTTGAATTTTAAACGTCGTACTTCTGGGACAACATACTCTGCAACTCGCTTTTGCTCTCTGCCAAAAGGACAGTGTCTTCAGCATACACAGATATCACCAAGACATAAAACCACTTATCTATTTTGGCATCATGCATGCATGCACGCATCCATAAATTTGTTAAACAGCCATGGGGACATTACACAACCTTGCCTGAATCCTGCACCAATAGAAAACCATTTTGATAAAACACCATTCACTAATGCACAGGCTCTACTGCCAGCATACATGGCTTTTACGCTATTAAGTAGATTCCCAGTAACACCATATTCATTCAATACCTTTCACAAAGTGTCCTATTTACTCGGTTGTAAGCTTTCTATAAATCTATGAAGGCAGCAAAAACTTTTTTACCAACAGCCAGCTACTTTTCAATCATCATGTGTAATGCAAAAATTTGGTTAGTGCAGCCTTTACCAGGCATAAAACCACTCTGAAAATCCCACACTTTCTCTAATGTAAGACCCCATACTTTTTCAATAACGACCTTACCAAACACTTTTCCTGGCACACTTAATTGGTTAATAAGGATTTAAGCGATTTTCAACGCAGTGTCATAGTTGGTGCTCGTGAGATGGGCCATAGTATTTCAGAGGTAGAAACGAAGTTCGGATTTTCACGGACGACCATTGCAAGGGTGTACTGTGACTACAAGAATTCCGGCAAAACCTCCAACCTACGATACCAGTGTGGCCGTAAAAAGACATTGAGTGAATGTGACCATCGTCGGCTGTCAAGAATAGTTTCACACGATAGGCATGCAACACTCTCGCAGGTATCATCAGAATTCAATGCTGGAGCCTCAACAAGCAGTGTCCGGACTGTGCAACGTACTCTGCACGATACGGGCTTTGGGAGCCAAAGTCCAACTTGAGTCCCCTTGATGGGTGCACGGCAACACCGCCACTGGACACTTGATGACTAGAAACAAGTAGCCTGGTCTGACAAGTCGAGTTTCCAACTGTATCGGGCATATGGAAGGATTAGTGAGTGGCACAAACCCCATGAAGCCATGGATCCCACCTGTCAACAGGGAACTATACCGGCTGGTGGGGTCCGTAATGGTATGGAGTGTGTTTAGCTGGACTTCACTGGGACCCCTGGTATATCTACAAACGTCTGTGACAAGGTACACCCGTTGACGTCCTGCATTCATGCTGATGGGTTGGGTCTGTTCTAACAGGACAATGCACCTCCACACAAGTGTCGAGATGCCACATTATGGTTAGAGGAGCATTCATCTGAGTTTGGGGTGTTGCCATTCCCACCCAAGTCCCCAGATCTGAACGTAATAGAACACATTTGGGATGCCATGCAATGCACTATTGAACACAGAAATCAGAGACCTCGGAATACACCCAAATTATGGAATGTTCTGCAGGAAGTATGGCGTGCATTGCCTACAGCATATTTCCAGAAGCTAGTGGAGTCCATGCCCCATCGTATTTCTGCAGTCCTGCGCTCCCGTGGGGGACCTACCAAGTATTAGACTGGTGTACCAGTTTTTCCGGCACTTCAGTGTATTCACTCCATCTTTCACTTAACTCATTGGGCTCCCATATCATTTCCCCAACCCTATCCTTCACATAACTTAACAATTTGTTTACCCCTATTTTTTCCGAGTCTCGTGTACTTCCAGAAATACTTCTTATCTTTCCAAAAAGCCAATCCATGCCTTTCCACCTTCTCCTTCCTATCTTTTGCCTTACTCTGGTGAACCAGCTTAAAGGCTTCATGCTTTTTACAGTGATATCCACCCACAGAAGCTCTAACTTGCAACATCCCCAAATAGGCTTCCTTCTTTCTCTTTACTGCCTCTTCAATCTCAATATTCCACCAAGCATCACCTCTATTGTTACCCACTGTTGTGGTGCTACAGACCTTCTCAGCAGCAGTAACCACACATTTCTTAAAACATTCCCACTTCTTTTCTACATTCCTCTCACAAGACTTCAGCTCCTTCAGTCGTTCTCTGAGTAGGTCAGAATAATGCTGATGATTTTCAGGGAGCCTTTCAACCTTTATTCTTTCCATCCTGGTCCTCTTCCTCCAACCAACATTCAGTTTCACTCGTAACACTACCAAGTAATGATCAGAGCCAACATCTGCACCAGACGCTGATCGTAGACAACAAAATCTATCACCCTCTTTTGACCAAAAATACGATTTTCCCAAGTATATGTGTGGATATACTTGTGGTTGAAAAATGTATTAGATACATACAAACCATTCTCAATGCAGAGTTCAATTAATCTTTCACCATTATCATTCACACAAGGATAATTAAACTTACCCAGAACATTGCCAGAAATTGCATTCTGCACACTTACTCTAGCATTGAAATCCCCTGCTATTATAACTTTCTCTTTAGCACCAAACTGGCTCAAAACAGCTTTTAGCTCCTTCCAGAAATCTTCTTTCTTATCAGAAGGTTCCGAGTCACAAGGAGCATACACTACAACAATTACAAATCTCTGAAGTTTCACTTTCAAATGAATCCAGAGAATTCTCTCACTTATGCAACTATAGTGAATCAAGCTGTTCTTCATCTTTTCACTTAAAATCACACCTACACCAGCCTGTCCTCTCATATTATCCAATACTCCAGACCACACACTCGCCGTGCTATTCACTTCTTCTACCCCAATTTCCTTCTTTTTGGTTTCACTTACACACAGCACATCCAGTCTATACTTATTCATCTCCTCAATCACCTCACTCATCTTGCCAATATATACCTCTAGTATTCCAAACACCAATCTTCCATTCACTCAGCCGAGATCTTTTTCTCATACGCCGTTTAGAAAGTCCAGGTCGATTCCGTGGTGGACCGTCCTTCTCAAGTGCGGTAGGTCCACCATATCCCACACTTGAGTCAATTACCTCAGAGATAATTTAAGAAAAGAAAGCTGCGTCACGGACTTTATTCAGATGCTTCAGGCTGACGTAATCTCAGGCCACAGCGAAAGAAGCACGTAATAACGGGTCATGGCGAAAGAAGCACGCCAGGCTTATGCAATCCTAGCGCCATGCTTTTTTTTTTTTTTTCACTCTTCCGAACAAGCAAAACAAATTCCGCCACCTCAGACAAAAAAAAAAAAAAAAAAAAAAAGATACAAAGGGCTGTGTTACGAACTTTGTTCAGAGGCTTTTACATCGATTATTTACAAAACCATTAAAACTTTCTTTATAACAGCGAAAATCTGAATAACCATAATTTTTTGTTAGTCACCCGTAAACCCATAATCCCGGGGGAAATCCGTAATAATTACGGAGATTCTTTAATTGCCAATTCCGTAATCTCTGTGCATCCTTCGTAGAAAGAGGTTTCGCTAGAGCTTCGATTCTCAAACGATCTCAGAAAAGCGGGAACGCATTCGAATACATCGCAAATTACAAGAGAGGGAGTTCCTGGCGATGATGTCACGGATAGAATGCAGAGTGGCGATTTCCCGCAAGACACGGGATGGCTGTCTCCTCGTGGACTGCGGCAGTTTCCCTAAAGCACGAAGTAGGCGGAGCTTCAACCCTTCGCGCTGCGATGCTCAAGTGACTGACATCCTTGTCCATTGTTGACAGCAGTAAACGAATTGAGCTCCTGACTCCACCCTCCAACATTTCTTCTTGCCCCCAGTGCCTGCTCCATAAAACAACGCTTTCAGCTAGAAAGCGCTTACCGTAGTTCTTTTACTCCACAAAAAAAGCGGAATCGCGCAATTTCGCTTTTTCAAGGATTTTTCCATACAACGACGAACCCCCCTCCCCTAAAAAATTCTGAAAAATTTCTCTTCATTTTTGCAATGACCTCAAGGATGACCAAAATGATGCCGAAAAAAGCGGAATTCCGCGAATTCGCGGAAGAATCTCATGTATGCATACACCAATCTTACACTCACTCAGCAGAGATCTCTATGATTTTCCTTCTTCCAGTTTGACACTGTGGTGGACAATCCTTTTCAAGTGTGGTAGGTCCACCATATCCCACACTTGAGTCCATTTTTTATTTCTTTTTGTCTTTTTAATCAGGTAAGTACATCAGTGTGGGAGATTAGCCCACAGCTGACAGTTCCAGTTGGTCATTCAACCTAAGGATTCTGGAACAAAACCCAGTGAGTTGGGGTCTTTTCACCAATGTCACATGGAACTAGCTGGTACCTCTCCAAGATTCACAGAGGCCCTAGTTGCTGTTGTGTGTGCCATTGTTACCATGGAGCACCCCGAGGAGGCAAACCCATCTCTCACTAAGAGTAAAGGAGGGTTATTTTGGTGGATGTGATGAGAACATGGCAGAAACTCCTTTTCTGATACACTGACTCACTGAATATAACTGCTTTCAGTGGATTCAATCACAGAAGAATCAAGTAAAAGTTTTGTTTCGACATGAATGACAATACACATCTTTACACAAGTTTGACAACTGAAAGAGCCATTTCAAATCTTGGACAATGTTACCCCATACAGTATGCCAACAGCCCTGTTTTTGACGTATTTACCATATTGAAAACATAATATTCACTGTACAAGATTCGAGGATGACAATGATCTCATTGTTTGTGATTCAAACAATGAGATCATTACTGCATAAGCAGAACAAGAACTGGTACATATACATACATGCACATGTTTAAGGCCATAAGAATGGACAGAAATTGCATAAAGAAATGTATATGCAGAATTCGTGTAATTTGCATGTTTTTAGAGTACATTTTATTGAGGGGTAAAATGTTTCTAGAGCACATATTTTTGAGGGAAATTGGAAACTATATCAGCAGCAGTAACAATGAAGTATTTATTTCTTCAGGGAGAACTGTGGGTTCATGAAGGCAAAATTCCCCCTCTTAAATAAAAAAAAGTTCATCACTTGATGGAAAAAAAAAATTTAGAACACAAACTACAGCAATGCTACAGTGAAAATATAATAGCAGAACCCACAAGATGCACTACGTAGAGGAAACAACCATCCCCGAGTTACTGCTAACAGGGAAACAACTGCTATATTGCCTATTGAATCATAAAGAGGGGACGATAAACAAACAGTAACAGCTTCAAAACATAACACATATTTAAGCAAACTAACAACATATAAAAAAACTTAGTCATGCAATTTTTAAATGGAGAATTAAACATCAAAAACAAAATATACACTGCACAGCACCACAATTGATTGATCTTATAGTTTAAAATGTAAAATTGGACAAAAGTATGTAGTTTTTCAGGGATGTAAGGTCAGGTGATGCGTAACATCACAGCCTCTCCTTGACAAATGTCAACCCCGCCTTCTCGTGGTGCATCCTGTTCCCACTAAAGGGGCTCTGACGACCGCCAATAGCGGTATAACTATACCATCGGGATTAGAGGAAATGCTATCCCACACTCACCAACCCACTTGGACAGCGTGGTGAGCTATGGCCAAACCCCTCCAAAATGACTGCACAACTTAAATCTTGGCCCTCAGTCTCTGGCAGCTGGAATGTACCTGGCCAAGGCAGCGGCCAGTGCGACATGAAGGCAGAGGGTGCTAAGATTCCCCGGAGGACCGGACTATGCTGCCATCTGATGCTGACCTTGGCTACATATAATGGACGCTCCCTATCTTCTGATTCAAGGCTTCTTGAATTGGAAGAGGAACTACACAGGATCAAGTGGGACATCATCGGGCTAAGGGAGGTAAGGAGAAAAGGAGAAGATCTCGTTGAACTGAAAAGTGGACATCTCTTCTACTATCGTGGGATAGATACTGGCAGAACTAGTGGTGTTGGATTTATAATAAACAAGAAACTGAAAGATAAAGTTGTAGAAGTTGAAAGTTCCTCTGACAGAGCTGCACGACTCGTTATCCAGCTCTCGAGAAGATACCACGCTCAGATTATTCAAACTTATGCACCCACCACAAGTCATCCTGAAGAAGAAATTGAAGAATTTTATGAGGAAATTCGTCATCTAAATAATAAAGGTAAGCAGCACTTGAAGATAATTATGGGAGATTTCAATGCAAAAATAGGGCAACGGCAACAGAATGAAACTTCAGTAGGTAAATTCAGTCACAGCAACAGAAACCAGCGTGGAAATACTCTCGTTGAGTTTGCAGAGGCAGAAGGGTTTTTCATCTTGAACTCCTTTTTCAAGAAAAAGACACACAGGAAATGGACATGGAGACATCCAAATGGGATGACAGGTGAAATTGATTTTATTATGTGTAACAAAAAATTCGTCATAGAAGACTGCATCGTTCTAAACAAGTTCAACACAGGTAGTGACCATAGATTGGTGAGATGTAAGATGCACCTCAACACTAAACTCGAACGTGGCAAGCTCATAAAACAAACAAACTGTATTGACATAACTAACCTTATAAAACACCATAATACTTTCAAGTTGGAACTGAGGAACAGATTATCTGCTTTAGAAGGCCTAACATCGGAAGAAGTGGATATTTCTGAAGTTAACAGAAAAGTAACCAAAGTTCTTATGGAAACAGCAACAAAATTAGCTGGGTCTAAGAAAAAGTTGCATGTGAACAAATCATCAGGAAAAACCAAAATGTTGATGCGAAAAAGAAGAGAGATGAGGACAACTAAAGAAGATGTGACTTCCAAAGTGGAATGTATAGAGTTATGCAAGACAGTAAGAAAAAGTATCACTGAAGACGTAAGGAAATTCAACTGTGAACTAGTGAGGAAAGCAACTGAAAACAACCAAAGCCTAAAGACAGCAAAAGGAAATCTCAGTAAGGGAAGAAAACAGATTATGGCACTGAGAAAAGAAGATGGTTCTGTAACAAGAAATAGAGGCGAAATTTTGACAAGAGTGAAAGATTTCTACTCCAAGTTATATGAAAGGGATGATGCATGTACTCCAGACATCATGGAAGGTACCAGTACCAGAGTTCTTCCAGTCCTCCCAGCAGAAGTTGCACATGCAATCAAGAACATGAAGCGGGGAAAAGCTCCAGGAGAAGATGGAATTACTGTAGACATCATACAAGAAGCAAGTGGAGAAATCGAAACAGTACTCGCCCAAATTTTCACTCGATGCCTTAATGAAGGGAAGATTCCTGAGGATTTGAACAACGCTATAATGATCCTGCTACATAAAAAAGGTGACATTGAGGATCTCAGGAACTACAGACCTATCAGCCTCTTATCAGTGGTTTATAAAATCTTCACTAAAGTTCTTTCACACCGTTTGAAGGTAACACTGGACATGGCTCAACCGAGAGAACAAGCTGGATTCAGAAGTGGCTACAGCACAATAGATCATATCCACGTACTGAGAGAACTAATTGAAAGAGTGAGGGAATATGAACTTCCATTGTGCATGGCTTTTATCGATTATGAAAAAGCCTTTGATTCGGTGAAACCATCAGCAGTTAGAATGGCTCTGAAATCCTGCGGTATTGAAGATGCATACATTAATATTATTAATAACATCTATGAAAATGCAAGTGCAAAGATTCGGCTGTTTGAAAATACAACACACATAAAAATTGGAAAGGGAGTGAGACAAGGTGACACCATATCTCTGAAGCTCTTTAATACCACATTGGAAAATGTCTTTCAATCACTGAACTAGGAAAACAAAGGGATAAAGATTAATAGAAATTATCTAATCCACCTTCGTTTTGCTGATGACATAGTCATTTTTGCAACTACCCCATCAGAGTTGCAAAGTATGATCCAAGAACTTGCTGACAAGAGTAAAGAAGTGGGATTAAAAATGAACTTTCAGAAGACAAAAGTGATGTTCAATGCTTTTACACGAAATGAAGATTTATCGATTGATGGAGAAAAGCTGGAAATAACAGACACGTACGTTTATCTTGGACAGCATATATCAAGTGAGTGTCACACTGATGAAGAAATTAATTGGCGCACAAAACTTGCCTGGAGAGCTTTTGGAAGAAACAGCATAATTTTCAGGAGCAATATGCCATTATGTCTTAAAAGAAAAGTGTTTGATCAATGCATCCTTCCAGTACTTACGTAGGGTGCAGAGACGTGGACCTTAACTAAAAGAGACGTACAAAGGATGCAGACAACTCAAAAAAGCATGGAGAGGTGCATGCTTGGTGTAACCAGGAGAGATAAGAAGAGCAACTCGTGGATCCGAAAAATGACAAGAGTGGAAGACATCATGATCAGAGTTAAATCCCTGAAATGGCAATGGGCTGGGCATACTGCCAGAAGGACAGACCATCGATGGACAGCCGAATTTTTAGATTGGATTCCAAGGGACAGGAAAAGACCCAGAAGAAGACCACATGGGAGATGGGTGGATAAAATTCAAAAGTATGCGGGAGTGACATGGAGGAGACTGGCACAAGACAGACCGTTGTGGAGGAAACTTGGGGAGACCTTCGTCCAGCAGTGGATTGATAATGGTTGACAATGATGATTATGTAGTTTTTCAGAACTTGATTTCTTTTTTACTGAAGGGTACAGAATGCAAGAAAAACATGTAGAATTTTAAAAGTTCTTATGTTGCAGAAATGCTTGTAGTTGCAAAACAAAAAGTGAGGTGCTTGTTAAGCTGTATTTGAAATGTGTGAAGGGTGACCATACTCAGGAAACTGCAGCAGGTGGGACAAGGGACAAAGTCTGTCAACAGAAATGTCACAATAGTGCTACTACTAAGAAATGCACAGAGCTACACCACTATGAGGATGCAGATAAGATTGAGCAAAATCAAGTGACATATTATTAATCAGGTGAACTACTCTTTTCTGTAAAGCATAAAAGACACTTAACGGTAAACTTGCATACATTACCTGGAATTTCAAAGGAATACTCCAAGGGGTTGGTGAATTTGCAATTCACATGGTGCTAAAAGTGCTGTTTACAGGAAAACTATTGTCCAGCTTAAACATTAGCTAATGTCCCCCCCCCTTTTTTTTTGGCAGATTCAGCTATTGAAGAAATGTGGCCATACCAAGATAACTTTGAGCTGAAATATTCAACCAAAATTCATAAAAATCATAAAAGTGCCTCTTCTAATAGAACAGTAACTCAGTAAGGAAATGAAAACAGTTTTTTTTTTTTTTTTTACTAACTGCAACAAAGGGTGAGTTTTGCCAAAGTTAAAACTTCACAAAGTTATCAGCAAATGACCATATCATCAAAGTTCAAGAATGAGAAATTATGAAAAGTACAAAATATTCTCGTTAGCAACACGTGAATAACTTGGGTCATAAAATGCACGAATTATGCTACTGTCAGCAAAGTGTGGGCTGCATTGTCTGTAAGCAGAGAGAGGTCATAGATGTAAACGAGTACATGATTCTTGATCCGAATACATGCCTTCAACAATAAGATGCATTTCCAAACAGAAAGGAAGCCAGATAGCCCCTGATGTAATTCTGCATCAAAACCACATTATTTCAGATTTTACTAGAATTTATCAAAAGCTACAGCCTGTGTTTCACCAAACCTTGCCATGGTCATATTCCAAGCACAGTGAAGACAAACTCTAGTACAGGAAGAGGTGTACCTTCTGGACCACACCCTTTATTTGTTCAAGTATTTTATATATCTAAACGCTATTAATTCTGTGACAGAATATAACTATAGGCACAGTGGAAGAAGCATATGGGAACACTTGCAACTCCCAAACAGGAACTCACCTTTGTAAACTGGAGTACTGTATTTTTAAAGGGTAAAGCCACATAACATAAGCTCTGCTTGTGTCTATGATCCTTTCTAAAACCATAATATGTCACACTGCCTGCTGCTATCAGCACATTCTGCAGCATAAGCTTTTTGATTTTCTATTCTCAGGATAATATTACCTCTTTTCCAGTTATGTCCTGCATCTGAGCCTGAACTCTTCACATTTATCTGCTAACTTTTTAAAAGTTTTCACAGCACAGAAATTTGCTATCAATTAATATATAAACATCACCACATGTTCATTCCCCATGCAACTAGAAGACTAGTGTGAATAGTTTTCCCCATGTTCCTTATGTACATACATATCGTTAAGCTGTTCTCTGAGATTTAAAGGTTAGCTCCTCAAAGAAAGACTGTCTGCAAAGTAAACATTTAACTGATGAAACTAGGTTTTACTTACTGTTGGTGTTCAAATGTCTCCATTTAGAGTGATCTCAGCACACAACACGGACCTCACTGACATCCACAGGGCTGCCAGCCTATCGCACCCAAGAAAATAGTTGCTTTAGTAGCCACTAATGGTAAAAATAGTAGCCTTAACAACTTATGTTAAACAAAGATCTTCGCTCTTTCCACATTTATAAGTGAGTCACGGAAAAATTATTACTGGGCGCCATCGGGACTCACTGACACCCACAGGGCTGCCAGCCTATCGCACCCAAGAAAATAGTTGCTTTAGTAGCCACTAATGGTAAAAATAGTAGCCTTAACAACTTATGTTAAACAAAGATCTTCGCTCTTTCCACATTTATAAGTGAGTCACGGAAAAATTATTACTGGGCGCCATCAGGAGTCGAACCCAGGGTCTTCCAGTTACGGGTTCGACTCCCGGTGGTGGCCAATGAGATTTTTTCCGTGACTTACTTATAAACGTGGAAAGAGCGAAGATCTTTGTTTGATGTTCCTGGTTCACATTAAATGTCTGTATTAATTATAACTTATGCTAATGACTAAAATAGCTGCCCAAAAAAGCGTGAGTTTTAGAATATAAGTGCCCCCCCCCTCCCAAAATATTTATTTCAAACCACAGTGACAAAATTAACACGTTCACATGGGGGGGGGGGGGACTATATATATACACTATCCACCAACAAGTAATTGGACACCCCTGCAATCGATGATATCTGCGGTCCTGATACACGTCACGGCCGCCGCTGTTAAATATCGTGTGGGAAACAACAACGCAACCAGTTGCATGCAAGATGCCACGAAGTTCAGAACTCTCTGATTTCGAGAAAGGTGTAATCCTCAGGTATCACAGAAATGGCCGATCCATACGCCACATATCCAGCGAGTTGAAGTACCCAAAACCGACAGTGGCCTACGTGGTTGGCAAGTGGAAGATGAGAGGCGACTGTCGGAATGTGCCCCGACCCGGCAGACACACAAAACTGGGAGTTAGAGACCAACGGGTGCTGGCCAGAGAAATTCAGAAGAACCTCACCAAATCAATGGGCCACATCCGCGAGGAGTTTCAACAGGCATCCGGGAGTGTTCTTTCGATGAATACCATCCCTAAGGAAGCCCATCTGCTCGGTTATCATGGATGTGCTGCCACCCACAAGCCTTTGATCACCAAGTCCAATAGCGCTGCTCGGCTAACGTGGTGCAAAGAACGTCGACAGTGGAAACAGGTTCTCTGGAGAGACGAATCAAGGTTCACCCTCTACCGTTCGGATGGCAGGGTCTGGATTTGGTGTCTGCCTGGAGAACGCCTCCTGCCGGAATGTATTGTGCTAACTGTGAAGTTCGGCGGCGGTGGAATTATACTATGGGGGTGTTTCTCCTGGTATGGCACGGGACCCTTGGTCGCAATTCCTGGTAGACTCAACGCCGAGACCATGGGTGCAAGTTCTGAGATGAGGCCAAGACTGAAAATATTTTGAATATCCCCCCCCCCCCCACCATGCACACTCAGACATAAACACAATTTACATTAAATATTATGTGGTTAAAATTCATTACTAAATCAAAAGAGCATAAAACGACCGAACATTAATGCATATACATGTAAACAAAATTTGATTATTAGGTAGGAACTACCAGTTAAAATTTAACAAATCTCCAAAATTCCTTATCTTGCAAAAGGAAAAAAAAAAAAAAAAGATCTTGCATAATATTCCAATCCAATCTACCTATTTGCTGCTTATATAGCATTTTAAGCCCATAATAGAAATACGTTAACCAAATTATTGAAATTGTAATAATTAATACATAACATACCATGGAAGATGTTTCAAATAATCTTTAGTAAATTCTGTTGAATCAAATAAGTGTTGCACACTTTTAAAAGAGTCATTTAAATTGTAAAATTACATAAGGATAAAAAAAAAATTATGATCAAGATTATGCATGTCCAACTGTAGTTGTGTACACAGAGAGCTCGTTTCATTAATTCACTTCACCATGATCACAGTTTTATAGTAACCATCACAAATTTTCATAGGTGAATTATTTCTTTGAACAAGAGCAACTCCAGGCAATGTTTGTGTATGCTGCTGTGATCGTACACACTTTTGATGATCAGCATCCTTACTGTGTCTGAACAGCACTTTTTTACCATTGCTTCCATAGTTTAACTTTCTGCTGCAGAAAATACAAAAGCTAAATCCTGGTTCCTTAATTTTCCGGCACCAAGAACCAAATTTGACGTCATGGGCAGAGATCATGCTAGGATTTTTTCAAAAGAGTTAAAATACTCCTTCACAATTTTTGAAGGAGTATTTTTCTTTTCAAAGGAGTAATTTTAGAGAACGAACAATTATCGCATTAAATGTTTAGCTAAATATTTTATATTAAAACAACTAATTATATCTATATATAAATATGTAAACATGAATTAGCATGTAATTGATTTTCTTTTATATAAAATAAGTCATAATTTATCAAAATCTTAACTACTTGTCTTGTTTTATCCATGAGGCTGCAAAAAATTTTGTTTTGCTTTCGAAAGACTGTACCAAAACTTGTGTATGTGTTGCTTCACAGATTCAGATTCTACACACTCAAACTTCAAAAAGAGTTCTATTGTGGAGGAAGGAAATCTACAGTCTATCTCAATCACAAAAGATAAAATAAACCTTCATTGGACATTGTGATGTGCAAGTTTAGTATTGCAAAGGTCAACTAATTTATTATTTTTTAACATGTTTTCCTTCAGCTCTGAAAAAAAAACATCTTGAATACTATGTATGAGATGTTTACAGTTAACATAATTGAGAGTTGGTTGATTCAACCATTCTTCTGATATGAGGAATGTCCAGTTTCTCCCTTTGCAACTATTTATAGAAGGAAAATAACGTTTAACAATAATTCAGGACAGTGGAAACATCACGAAAAAAAAATTATGATTACGAAAAAATCTTCGCTTCGTCCGACTTCCATTTTCGGAAATTTTCCCTCCGTTTTCAAGGTGAAACACAATCGGTTATCAAACAAAGTTATATTTTACAAAAAAATTAGCAGAGGAAATATTGCGATTACAGAATAAATCTGCAGTTCGTCTAACTTCCGTTTTTCGAAAGTTTTGAAAGACGAGATTCCGTCCCCAGTCGGACACACACCCCCCTCCCCGCCGCCACGCACGCACGCACACACACACACACACACACACACACACACACACCACCCCCAAAAAAATTATCTTCAGTTTTGATGACAACAAAGAGTTACTCTTCGAATCCGCGAAAGAAACTCGTGCCTAAAGTTTACAAGGAAATTTTTGCTCCGTCGAACTTCCGTTATCGGAAACTACTGCCTACACTTTCAAGCTGAAATGCAAACATTTATGCAATAAATTGATATTTAATAACAATACTGGACAAAGGAAACTTCGTGAGAAAAAGAAATTACGTTCGCGGGAAAACATTTCACTCCGTTTAGCTTTCGTTAGTTCTGAAAAACGGAATACCGTTCCCCAGGCGGAAAACGAGCCCCGCCTGATTTTATATTTATATATATATTTTCTTAAAATTTCGTAAGGCTGGAGAATTCTGCCCTGAAATGGCAATTAAACGAACTTCAAAACACGTCGCTTTTCACTTCTTCCACGCCAAGGTTTAATGGCACCACGCTGCACCGATACACTAGCGTCTCAATCCCGACGCGGCTGAAATGTGCATGTTTATCGGTTCAGCTGCTCTTTCCCACACTGCCTGAAGGTACTTCCGAATGATTGCCGAAATCCAATCCCTAGCTGAACAGCTCAGCAATGGGAACCAAATCATGATTTTTTCATAAACTCTGACATAAAAGTTAAGATATAATTTCTTGATAAAAAAAAAAAGTCATTTTTAGGCCATAATCGCGTTGTAATCACCAATTATAAAAGTAAATTTCATATGGAAAAACAATGCGTAAAAATACGTATTTCTAAATTTTAAAGCATATTCGGCGTTTTTAAGGCGTGAAATACACGTGTAGAGGCGTTATCGCGATCTCTGGTCATGGGAATCAGTCTCATCTAACCATTCGCATCGCTACTTATTTTTAACACTGCTATCGTTCAAAGCCGACATAATTTTCGAATCTATGAATTCGATAGCTGACTGCATGTTGAATAAAAGGAATCACAAATTTACCAATACTTGGTTAATTTCGCATACGTAAATTAATATAGAAATGCGTATGCATACACGCGTAAATTACGGCAAGATCGACTGGTACTACTCACTCCCAAGATTAGCTGTGACCTACGGCGACAGAGCCAGTGGTCGATGGGTGAACCGGATATGGTGCGTGATGTACCCGTAGCTGGGGGTTATGACGTAGGCGAGGATCGGCGTAGAACCTCCAAGGTAGCTGCTCCTCGATTCCTCTTCAACCAGAATGCATCAGGCGCCGCTGCTACTCCGAGTTTACGATAAACAAGGTACTACGGTACGAGCGTGGTTGCCGATGGCGTACTTACTTTCTGGAGTAGAGCGTATGGATAGAAAAGGAAAAAAGAAAAATATATATTTGGAAATTTTATTTTTACTGATATTTTCTTCCGTCCCGCTTCCGTCTTCGGATATTTTCAAAAGACGGAATTCTGTCCTTTGGACGGAAAACTTGCACCCATGGCCGAGACCTACTGCACCATTTTGGATGACCATGCGCTTCCTACGTTGTGGCAGTTTTACGGGGTGGACTCGTGTTACTTTCAGGATGACATTGCCACCTGTCATGTTGCAAGGTCCACCATGGCTTGGTATGGTGACAATGGGGTTGATTGAATGGACTGGCCTGCGCAGAGCCTGGACCTTAACCCTATCGAGCACCTCTGGGACGCGTCGACTTAAGGGGTGCCCTCACCAACCGAAATCGGTGAAGGAACTGACCTGTCTTCTCCAAGCCGTGTGGAAAAAAATACTGCTAGCCGTCGTACAACTCCTGGTAGAGAGTATGCCCCGGAGGGTTGCAGCTGTAATCGCTCCACCAACTATTGAAGGTGAATAAACTTCGTTTTCCTTTGCTATCACAGGTGTCCAATTACTTGTTGGTAGTACACACACACACACACACACACACACACACACACACACCTACCCATCCATCCATTCATCCATCCACTACAAAAAGGGCATCTTAAGTTTCAATATAATGCTACTCAAGACACTCAGAACTATAAAGGTTATGGAAATCCCCCCTCCCCTCCCCAAATATTCAATTATATATCAAAAACTACCCTGATACAAACTTTGGAATTGCAAAACACTTCCTTCTTTGTCACTGTTCTGGAGGTCAGATGTTCTCATCTGTATCAAGCCAGTACGGAGAGCTTTCTTCAACATTTGTGGTTGGTAAAAAATATATAAGATTTTCTAAGTGGGCTTCATACACTGTGTTGAAAAAATTCTTGTGAATTTCTTTTTGAAAGGCCATAGTTGTGGTCATTCAGTGTTATGACGATCACTTGTTTTTGTTCTGTACACATAATAATCGTAGTTATCTGATATAAGGTACATCAAGAATCTCATTCGAATAGATGAACATTTGGGAATATTTCAAACTTGTCTTTTGTACAGCTATGACAATAAATATCAAACACTGTGAATGTGTTTAGTATGGAACAAAAACACGAAGCCTAGAACTAAAAAAATTAAAACTTGCAGTTTATTATCATCAGGAATGGAATGGGTATAGTGTAATCTTCCTCTTCAATAATGGAAACTCTTTAACTCATAAGTAATAATAATGGTGCTTAACATGATTTTGATTCCCATATTTGAAAGGTAAACATGAAAAACCTGTCTGAAACATCTTCATTTCATTAGGGCATGGACAACTGTCTCACTATTCAAACTGAAGTCTGTGTAGGTCAGGTATAATTGATATAAAGTATTACACTGATATACACTTGCCTTGATAATGTTACAGTCATTCTTCTTCAGTGTTCTTGATGCTTTTGAGACAAATATAAAGAAATTACTCTATCCTGTAAAATTATTCCAACTCATAATTACAGAAATAAGAAAACAAAAAAACTTTACTTTCTTCTAATTTGGGTTACTTTTATAACAGCAGACAGTTAAAATCCCTAGATGTTAACCATGATCGATTTTCAAAGCTCTAACAACAGTAAAAATAAGATTATCCTTACACCCGCTGATGACAATAATAAAACCGAAGCTCACATTTTTTGAAATGATTATAACTTTTCTGAAAATTGTCATGGAACATCAAAAACTTTTATATGATGCCCCCTCCATCCAATATGTATAACAGGGTGCCCACTCTTTTTCAAGGACATTCAAGGACTTTCAAGGACCTTCAGGAAAAATTCAAGGATGATTTTTTTCAATGTCCTAAACCGCAATGAATATATTGTATATCAAGAATTATGTGTGTTGTATTATGATACTCATTAACAGTATTTGTAATTGGTAGCCAATTATAAAAAAAATCTTAGCAACAATGCATCTCCAAATTTTGCAAAAAGTTCTTTACTGAATGAGAAACTTTCTTCAGGTGAAAATATTTAAGAAAAGAAAATACTGTAATCAATTTTTAAATAATTAGAATTTTTTCTACTCAAATGTCAGTACTTTTAACACATTAAATTTATCATTGTTAAAATATAATTAACAAGTATATTAAAAAAATATTAAGCAAACGGGTGAAAAATTTATTTACAATTATTCACTAAATCCATTTTTTCTTGAGTTCAAAATCTATTTCTTTTATCAATGATTGTTTGTCTTGAGCTGTCTTTCTAAAGCTATTTGATTTAGCAATGCAGTTAAAATTATGAGTATCTTCTGCTTTTGTTGCCAAGTCATCAGCTGATTTTAATAAATCTAATACTTCATTTTCAACACGTTTTTCTTTTTTTCATACTTTCTATTTCATTCAGTATTTGTTTTCTCTTTTGGGCTACAGCAGAATTAGCCTTGTCCCAAGCTTTTTCTTCTAAATTTATTACATATCTTTGCCTAGCACATCTGACATTACTCAGAAGAAATTTTGAAAACTCAACCTTTTCCATGCCACCAATGTTACTTAGATGGTCATATATTATTCATGAAAGAAATACAGGATTACGCCATATAATACAAATTTTGAAGATGACAATCCGATTTTTGGCGTAAATGTGACAAGGATGGTAAGTCAGATAATATCCGAAAACTTGAAAATTTTCATCGTCCTGGAGCGGGACTCGAACCCACGTCTCCCAGAAAATGCCTAGGTATGCTAACCACTACACCACCCAGAACGACCAAGTTTCATGTTTCTGACCAATTTGAATTTAACCATCACAGGATTCGCTAGTCGAAACAACCGCATTCATGTCTAGCGAATCTGGAGGTTAATAATCCTATCCTGTGATTGCCCGGAGAAGCAGATAAATCATGAAAGAAATACGGGATTACGCCATATAATACAAATTTTGAAGATGACAATCCGATTTTTGGCGTAAATGTGACAAGGATGGTAAGTCAGATAAAATCGGATTGTCATCTTCAAAATTTGTATTATATGGCGTAATCCCGTATTTCTTTCATGATTTATCTGCTTCTCCGGGCAATCACGGGATAGGATTATTAACCTCCAGATTCGCTAGACATGAATGCCGGTTGCTTCGACTAGCGCATCCTGTGATGGTCAAATTCAAATTGGTCGGAAACTTGAAACTTGGTCGTTCTGGGTGGTGTAGTGGTTAGCATACCTAGGCGTTTTTCTGGGAGACGCGGGTTCGAGTCCCGCTCCAGGATGATGAAAATTTTCAAGTTTTCGGATATTATCTGACTTACCATCCTTGTCACATTTACGTCAAAAATCGGATTGTCGTCTTCAAAATTTGTCATATATTATTCTTTGTGAAACAATAGAGTTTTCTTTCATATTGTCAATTATTAGTTCCTTATTAATGGAAAATCCTCTCCACTGATGCCTGTCCATGAGAGAGCAACAGCAGCTTTTTAGTTACTTCTCACAAGAGATCATAGTTTTTATAAATGTTCATAAAATAACACATGTATTCTCAATTCCTCATAATTGTTATCAAAAAGTTTAAAATCTGAAGTTACTGCTGCAACACTACTTATAAAATCCTTTAACTGCAGCATAATAGTGTCAACAACACCACGTTTCAGATGATTTGCATCCACGAGAATTTCTAGAATAATCTTGCAACTTTGTAAGCAAGACAGGGTTCCCACTCAAAAGTAGAAAAAAAATTCCCTGACTTTTCCAGGTTTTCCAGGTGGTCCCGAGAGTTTTTCCAGAGCGGCAAATCAAATCCCATTGCGACAAATTGTTGCATTTCCTTACATTCTTTCGTTCCTTACGAAAGCATACATTTGTTAATTCTTTAAATAACTCTCCTTTATACAATTACCTGCTTTTTTTAATAACAATTAAATGCATGAGGCATATTATTTTTGGTACCATTATTTATTTTTGGTACCGTTGGTTCAAATATTCATTAAAACATGTAAACCATGTATTTACATGTTTTAAAGAATATTTGAACAAAGACTTAATTTAAATTCTACATATAATGAAATATTTCAGTCGATTAGGTGAAGTTATACAACTGATTTATCTGTATTTTAAGTGCACACAAGTATATAAATAACATTTTAAACGACTCGCAACATTTAGAGTTCTAGTTAGGTTTAAAAATGCAAGCTGGGAGAATTGTGATTGAAGAGAATAAATTGCCCTTAAATGATACAATGCTGAATGAAGCTTTAAATCCTTTAAGTGCTTATTTTACATAAATATTAAACAACACAGAAACGTTTGCTGAAATTGAAGTCTAATGGGAATGATAAAATGGTGAGTGTCTGACAGTCCCTTAACATTTTGTTAGAGCGGTTCTATCAAATCGATCTACCAATTTGTATTTTCTATTGGAGTTTACTTAGAATCTTTAAAGACAAAGCAAAGTAAAACAGTTATTAAAAAATAAAAAAAAGAAGAGAGAGAGAACAGAAATCGTGACAGCATTTCTGTGTCTGAGGAAAAACGTGTGCCAGTACCATCCCAACAATTTCTAGCAATAAGGGAAAATACTGCTGACATTTAAAAATCAAAATTGTAATTATTTTAGCTAACGTTAGTTCTTGCACATGGCAATGAGAACATTGAATCTATGCTATTTCGGAGGGGCCAACCTCTAGCAGAACGCATCAGTAATCAATAGGGTATTTTACAGTAATGTTTCAGTAATCGAACACAAACTTTCAGTAATGTAACACGCCATTTTTTTCAAAATTAAGGACAATATTATAGTATTACCGTGTAACCTGTAATACTTGTATGAGGTGCCTATCGGTAATCACCATACGAAGCCTCATCGCTAACGCGTGGAATGGGTATTTAATGAGAAATTAATGCGTGAAATGTGTAATAACTTTATATGTTTACACTATCCTCACAAAAAAATATGAAATTAAATTATCAATATTGTCCTTACCTCATGTCATTGCTGACATAAAAACTCCCTTGTTGCTTGTTTTGCAGTGGTATATTCTTTTTCAGAAAACTTTTTATAACACAGCTCACCTGAGGAAAATGCTTTACTTTTCTGTATAAGAAGGGCACATAATGTTTTGGTGCTCATTGTTGGGCAGAAGTATGTGAGGTTTTTCCTTACTATACTAAATATTCTCTACGTAGAGGAATTGCTGTGAGGGATAGTCAATATTGCCAACATTAGTTTAGGCAATGCAGAATACTTGGGAAGGCCAGATGAATCCTTCATCTTAGATATTTCATTCCATGCCACATCTGCTCAAGGATATCCAGCTTCATCAATATCAGAGTCTGGGAACATAGCGTGAAAGAAGCGACCAGCATGATCACAGATTGCTATAGGTAGGTTATGCTCCACAACGATTGCAGTAAACAGCAATTCAGCGTTTATCACGCTATTTTCATTCTTTTTTGCAAAAAAATTATCCAAAGGCTTTGATCGAGTCTTTAATTTTACACAATCCTGGTGTTTGTTTTGACTGGATATGCCTTCGGCAATCATCTCATCTCATCCTACATGGGCTACTGATTACTCTCATATTAGAAGGCACGCAAGGAAACCTTTATTTCAGCATTTTCCATTTCCTTGCTCAAGATTTGGGAGAAAGATTTGGATGTTCCTGGAAAAACCTCTTTGCATATTTATTTGTTTCAGAAACAATAATTCCAAGGATGAAATTGGTAAAAAACAAGTAAAAATATACAATAGGTGCCACATCAGTTGCAGGAGCATGTTTGGGCCCCTGCATTTCATGACAATCAAAAGGATGCTGAGGTTGTTCATCACTTCCCTCTATTACATCCTCCCATTCACTTTCAGAACTTTCATGATCTGAAGATTCACTATGAAGATCTTCACCTTCTGAAGAAGATATGGTGTGCATGGCACTGTGGCTAGTTTTCTGGCTTGATGTTGCTTGGCCAATATCACTCTCAGTTGATTCAAATTCATCACCATCACTTGGTAAACTTTCACTCTCACTACAAGCCATTTCAAATAACCTTAGAAAAAAATTTCACGCAGTAGGAAAAAGCACGTCTCCTAGTCTGAGGAACAAGCTGTCAATAAAGTCATCCTCTGCTAACACAAGTTTGGAAAAAGGTGGCGCAGTGGTCTAAGCGATGGCCTCTGATCATTCGTCCGAACGGGGTCCGGGTTCGAATCCCGTCAGGCATGGATGTTGTGTTTGTCTTACGGCACTGGCTCTCTCCCTTCCCTGGAACCAATGACCCAAAATTAGGGACGGGCGACTGCTTATAGCCCATTGAGTTGCTCATGGTGGTCGTTAAACCTCCAATCATATCATATAAAAAGAGGGGGATTCGTATTTCACGGTTGGCGCTCTTTGGCCAACCATGGCCCTTGCGCCAATAAAATCAACGAACCAAAATCAACGTATTTCACGGAGTTTTGCGATTGTGTCTGTTTATTTAGGAAAAAGAAATGAATACTGTGAAGAGCTTCTAGTAATAAAACACCGCACTTCGTTCTCCCGCGCGGCAAAAGTCCGCAAGAAATATAAACATCCGTCATCGCGGGACCACGCGTTGCGACGAGTTGATCGTTATTGCACTTCGAACGGGGCTCGAAAAAGTGATTTCCGACAGTACGACGTCTTATAATACACCAACAATTCCAAGTGAACAGCCCTGCCTCAACTGCAGTAGGAAACGTTTTGGCTAAAGTAACCTTTCTCCTGTCACACGGAGAAATTGCGTGGGGAACCGATAGCAAGCGCAAACTCTTTTACGATGACACTTACGGCATATTACACGTAATTTTCGTCGTATTATCCGCAGACCGCAAAATTCACATAAAAAAAAAAAATCATTCGTATAATCCGCAGACTGTGACATTTAGGAAAAAAAATCGCCGTATAATTCGCACATCATAGATGTTGAATCAGAAGTGGAATTTCCGACAGAAAAGTCGGTCACATAAACACATCGCTCTTTCCACATTCCAGAAACACATAGCAACCGAAAAATTGTTTTCAGCCGCCGCCGGGGAATTGAGCCACGGATCTCTCGATATCTAACCGAGCGCGTTAGCTTTACACCACGGTGGCCAACAATCCACGGTGCTATGTGTATTTTTAAGTCAGCTTCTGACATCTTAAATCCGTAAGATGGGCTCACCTACTAAGACGTCTCCATCTGGTGGGTATTAAGGGCACTGGTTATATATATTATAGCAGTTAATTCCAAAGGGCGAGATCCAAGGTGAAAATCCTCCAAATACGTGGCGTCAGTAAATAAATAAATACGTCGCTCTTTCCACGTTCCAGAAACACATGAGTCCGAAGAATTAAGAGAAAAAAAAAACTATTTTATTAAATGAAGAAATTCATTTTTAAAGGTTACTGTTTTATATTTTTATCTCCGAACAGATAAAGGGTGTGGCATCCATAGATCACGCCGATGTAGCTCCACAGTATTGCATTACACTGCCAATGACGAAAGGCTGATACAGAACAAGTCGTAGAAATACCGTATGTACTCGCGTATAAGTCGAAAGTTTTTGGAGGAATTCCTGCTTTCAGAGTTGAGAGATCGTCTTATACGTAGGCCAATAAAAAACTTCCATGAATTCTCCCGCGGAATTTACCAACGGATTTGTTTACGTTTTAGATCGCGACACAGAGGCTTTCCGTATGTTGCTGCACGATTGTGTTCTGACCTCAAAACTATCGCGCAGTGACATGATCATATCCTCAATTCTGTCCACCACTTCAAGTTTAAATTCGGCAGTGTAACTGAAACGTTTCCTTTTCAGAGACATCATGATTAGCAATGAAGGAAAACAGCAGCAGCGACGTTCGCCAAAACAACGAAAGCAAACTAGATACAAGGTCACGCACATGAAATCCGAAAGGAGAAACGCATAGGTTCGTGCAGCAAGCGCTGTGCGTACTTCTTTGGCTTTTAGCCAAAAAACAGAGCCGGCACGACAGTCAGAGCTCTCCTCAACGATAAAATGACCCCTGCCGTCCCTCCCCACAACTATCCCGATCTTTCATTACGACATTCCTCCCCCTCTTCCCCGCTCCGTACAAACTCCTGAACTGAGGAAAATTCTTCCGAGGGAGTTCCTTTTCCAATTATTACACCTTTCCCTGCACAATCACGCTGCAGATTTTTTTAAATCGGAAGGTGTTATATATATATATTTTAAATCGGCGTGTTTTTTTTTTTATTGGAGGTTTAACGACTACCGTGAGCAACTCAATGGGCTATAAGCAGTCGCCCGTCCCTAATTTAGGGTCACTGGTTCCAGGAAAGGGAGAGAGCCAGTGCCGTAAGACAAACACAACATCCATGCCTGACCGGGATTCGAACCCGGACCCCTTACGAACGAATGATCAGAGGCCAGCGCCTTAGACCACTGCACCACCGGGGCGGCAATCGGCGTGTTAACCGCATCGGTGTATAATCCGCAAAACCTATAATTTTAACTTTTTTAGCAGATAATCCGCGGATTATACGACGAAAATTACGGTACCATTCTTCCGATAATATCGCTGTTTGACGATATGATTCATGGACATTCCATTTCAAAACGATATGATTGATAAATGATATGATCATTGAGACACCGAAATCCGCAGTCTGATTCGGAAAATATGTGGATCAAAATCGAAGGCCGAGAAATCGGCAGCGTCGCACTAAAAGGGTTTAACAAAAAAAAAAAAAAGGATACAAAATTGGGATTCTCCAAAACACACTGAATTCCGTAATTCTTCCAACCTGTCCATAATTCCGTAATCTGACAGTCGAAACCGTAATAATTACGGACAATTCGTAATAGTTGGCACCTCTGCTATTTGCTTCTAAATAACGCAGCATAGGATATTTAGACATTGTGCTGTTAAATTTCATAACCAATAAGCTGGCACACAGAGATCCTAATGCCATAACGGCAAAAAAAAAATTAAACCCAGGGATAAAGAAAAAATAATGGAAGCAACAAGTTGGGAAAACTAACAGTTAATACGGAATACCATTTTGCCTGAGAGGCTACAGTTCATATTAGTACTTCCAAAATCCGGAAGTCTTAAAATTGATTGGCTACGTTTGTGACGCAAACATTAGTACTGAACTTTTCTCGCAGGTCACAGTTCATTTCCACGCTACGTCAAATTACTTGTACGGGAAACAATTAGAGGAAGTTTTGTGTGCATGTGTGCTCATAAAATCCTCCTAACACTTTTTTGTGAACATAATTTATCATCCTGTGGCGAGTGGCATGTTTATACTTAACAATATCTTTACGAAGGGCAATACATTTGTGCGATGTTGATCAGGCAAAGTGCGAGAAAGGTCTGGAGCCCACTCAGGTCATTTGCAGTAACTCCCCACAAATAACGTCATCCAAAACGGAGACAGAAGCTTTAGCGCCTGCACTGACAAACCTGAAACCAATAGAGCACGCACGGCAAAGATTTTCATCAGTAGTAACTAGGTAGATTTTTTTTTTTCGGCAATGTGAGGGTAAAGATTTGAAATGAATAATTTAGGCAAATCTTGTGAGGTGCAGCAACGCAAGAAGAAGAATTTACGATTACAAGAAAATTTCTACCCCGTCTAACTTTTGTACTCGCAATTTTTTTTTTTCCTATGTATAAGCTAAAACCTTGGGAAAAATTACGAGAGAATGATGAATTTTATATTTCTTATTCTAAATAACGGAGATATTTGCGTTTTTACGGAAAACGGTTCTACTATGCACAAAAATTCAAAAAATAATATCTTCTAATCTATCAGAAACAAACAAAAATTGAAACTTTCAGGGGTTTTTTTTTTTTTATAACTTGGAGGCAGCTACCTGTAAAAAAAAAAAAAAAAAAAAATCGCACGAATCGGAGATGTGTTGGTGGAAAATTATTTCAATATCTGACGATTTTGCGTGGAATGACCCAGATGTGAAAATCTATGGTTCCGGGCGTCGGACTACCCCTATTTTTCGCAACCAGCCAGCTCTTGCAGTAATTGGAATATCGTCTTAAAATAGCTATAAATAAATTTCTTCATGCATTATGAAATAGAAATATGACAGAATAAAAAAAAATCTCTTTCCGGCCGTAAAACCGGAAGACAACGAATCTAGAAAACGGCCGTGAAATCTGGGAAATATGGTAGGTATTGCAATATTACCAGCTTCATTGCATGGTATTTTTCATATATTTTTTGTCAAAATACTCGTAAGTACTATGAAAAAAATAAATCTTTCCCCCTCTTTGAAGAATCTTCCTATTTCAAAATATTTTCCCTGTTCTAACATTTGAAGGTACATACTTTTCCAAGTACACCAATTCTGCTACAGAATTACGAAAGCGAAGTTTTAGTTCGTAAGTGATACGAACCTTTTTCAAAATAAATTAGGTGCCCTCAATTTGCAACATTCATCCACACTGCTGTTGAAGGGGAAGGGGGGGGGATTTATTAGGATGACCAACATCCGGCAAAATAAAATGTTTTTGTACGGTTTGATAAAAGACACGTAGAACATGCAAAAGGAGAAAAAAAAAGCTCAACTTCTAAAGTTTCCAATGAATTTCGGCGAAATTTAAAATGGAACGTTATTTTAATATATCTTGCCCACTGTAAAAATTTCAGTCGGTTATTTAAAAAATTAAGAAAATAGCTTCTTCATAATTTTTTTCCCAGTCTACGCAGAGAACCGGGGCACCTACTCAGGAACAAATGACTGCCTCTCTTCGCGAACGCCAGCAGATAAGAGCCTGCGAAATGGGTGTGTGATTAATGGCTTTCTTTCACGCTTTGACTTGTATGTTTGTTCGGTTGTAGTTTAGATCATCTGGAGACGGGGAAACCGCAAAGAGACGCACTCCCCTGCACAGCTGCACTTTAATCGGTGGGTGGGTTACAGAGTTGCCTCGAAGGATAAAACAACTCGGAATTATTTTAAAACTTAGCAATACAGAAATATATTTTACAAAAGTCTGAAACAAAATATTTTTCTGGCAAAATAAAAAATTCCCTGCCTTTATAGTTCCCTGATAAAAAATTCCCTGATTTTTACGGAAAAACACAATTTTCCCTGAGTTTTCCCTGATTTTTGGAACAATTTTCAAATTCCCTGAGAATTCCCGGTTTTCCCGGTTTTCCAGGTTGCGTGGGAACCCTGCAAGATTCCTTCTCAGCCCTCATTAATGTAGGATAATTTAATCCTTCTCAGCCCTCATTAATTTATGATTAATTTAGGATCTAAACACTTCATGAGCCGCACAAGAGCATACTGCACTAGGCATTTAGTGAGCAATTTTTTGACAAGGTTTTGCAAAATTGATCTGCATTTCATACGAAATTCCATTATCTGTTTTTCACTTACATTTGATGGCAAAGTCTTCACCTCCTTTTCGGCCTGGAATCCAATATCAATCATCCTATAAGTGGAACAATTTTTATTATCAGTTGGACCAATTTTTAGAAGTGCCGTATTGGTCTTTGTTTGTTCTAATACATCCATTTTAACAAAGCGACTCATCAGATTCCTTAACATTTTCTTTGAGTCTTTAGCTATGAATAGCAGCACTGGCTTATCTGCCTAATACTTTTTAAAAAAGGGACTCAGTTGCATTGCAATAGAATTAAAAAAATATAATTTGGCAGTGCCAATGGATCCTTCACCCATTTTTTGGACAATAATAAAGGAAACTGTGCAAGGATTATTTACAATTTTCTGGGCTACCAAAGTTTCATACTTCAAAATAAAGGGCCAAATTTCTATAGCATGTTCACACACAGGAGAATTTTCAACCTACCTGTGTGAACAGAATTTTAGTGGCATTTTTACAGCATTGTCCACATTTAAATAATCCTCACGCCGTGCCGGTGAATCTTTAAATAACCTGTACAGACTTGAGAGAAATTTTTCTATTTCCCAATCACTCACAGTAGTAGCATGTCTCAATGCATTATGCACTATGTGCAATCCACAGGTACCGGTGTTTAAGAGAGATGCATTTGAATTGGCCGATAAATCATCTTGAAATAAAGAAAAAGCTTTAAATTCACATTCGGCCCATCCATAGAAAACTGAACTGTATTTTTTAAAGGCAAATGCTTCAAAGATTGCTGAAGTTTATGTCTAATAAAATTTCTGCACTTGCGTGGCCTAAAAACACAGAAGTCAGATACTGTGATGTTACTCTGTTCTTGTCCCAAAATCTTATATGGATGTCCATTTGCTTTTGTTGAGAGTATTTACTTAAACTCTCATCAAACAAAACAACAAAATCTTTGCTTTCATTAATCTGTTGCAACAAAAGTGATTAAAAATGGGGTGCCAAGACAAAGCAGCAAATATATGAACATTTTGTTTGCCCACAAGAACAGTTGAGAGCCGTTTCACTGTGTGGAAACATCAATCGAAACAACTTATCAATTCCAGCACATGATCTGTACGATTAATGGCTTTCTACCACTTTTAAAGCCCATAATATTTCAGCTTTTGTAGGATCTTCTCTGGGTAAACAACCTGATGATGAAGATGGCTCTGGTGATGAGGGTGTTTGTGATGCTGGTGCCAGTACTTTTTCAAACAGTCCATCTAAGGTGGAATTTCGACTTTTGTTTTCAGAACGAGTCGCACGCTTTTTACTTTTCATGTGGCTTCGCAACGCAGACTCTCTCATGGACGAAATATCGATGTTCTTTAAGCATAACAAACATCTCGCAACATGAATATTGCCATAATCCTTACCAACCCACGTGGAATACTTGGGATTGTGCAACCAAAGATCCCTGAAATTGCACTTATGACTCATATTTATTAAACACAAAAACAAGAAAATTCCGATATCTAACAATTAGATGACAACTAGAGACATCTCAAAGCAAAACACTAAGCCAACAAAAATCAAAGATTTTTTTTTCAGTCGCTACACGTGTGCACATCGCAAAGAACTTTCCGGAAAAGCAATGTAAGGAATTCCTACTCAGTAATGCCATGAGCATTGTGTGTAATCCTATGCTATTGCCAGATACATGAGAGTAATATAATACTCTGTGGCCAGAAAAATAGTGCAACCAAAATAAGGAAAATGAACCAACACAAACAAATAATATCAACTTTTTGTTCTCATGGAACAGCAGCAGTAAGCAGGACCTGTTGGCATGCACAATTTGTCAATCACTTCTACCATTTCATTCGCAGTCCCGTGGGCCACCTGTTGAACTGCCTCCTTCCCTAACTAAAAAAAAAAAAAATTCATTTAGCAGAGCTGATTTTTGACAGATACCATAACTTGGTCTTATAAGGTTACCCTGCAAATTTTGCTTGGATCCAATGAAAAGTTTTTAAATATGCACTTTTTTTTTTTTATTAACCCTCCGAGCGGTTTGAACGTGCTGTGCGCATTTAAGGTCACCCCTTCCTAAAACTGCTCGACCGTGGTGGGGGAAATCCCGCCTTGCCGTAAGGAAAATGAAAGAAACGATACAATAATTTTCCCCGTCGCAGAACAAGTGCTCTGGGGTAGCAAACACTCAACTCCTCTCGCAGTATACAAGGGGGGGGGGAGCGGATCCAATCTTGACCTACTTAACTCCCCGTTAGACGGGAGTGCAGCATTTCTTCCAGTGACGCAGCTGCTTTAAAGTTTACTCTTTTTGACTTCTGATGTCAATGGGGGATTGCAGAAAAAAAAGTGAAAAATAACAAAAGGAAAAAGATCGGAAATTTCGGTCGAAATTTTTCGGCTGTGGGATTTTAAAATTCAAGGACTTTCCAGGCTAATTGAAGAAATTCAAGGACATTCCAGGCCTTGATTTTTTTTTGAAATTCAAGGACTTTCCAAGTTTTCAAGGACACGTGGGCACCCTGGTATAAACAAACTGTTTATCATTCAGCAAGTTTTTTGGGGGGAGGGGGGAGTCCTCTTTAAAGCTTACATTATTCTTATACTATGTTAGCAATTTGGAAGAGTTATATGCAGTAAATTATTTAAAAAAATTGAGTGTGAATTTATACCATTGCCATCAGTGCATATAAGGGTAGGCTTAACAAAAAAACTTCCTCATTAACCTTAGATTTATTCCTTTTTTGAGGTTATCAGCATAAATGCATTAATTAGGGAGGATTTTCTTTTATGAACTACCCTATTCATTTTTAATGCTTCAAGTTCATGTTGTCTTTCCCTTTTGCCGCAGTTTCTCTGATCCTTCTAGAATCCATGTGCAACTCGTATTGCAGGTATGTTTTTTTTTTTTAATGCTTGCTTTAGTCTCTTACTGGCTTCTTTAAGCACAGAGTTTGATGATTTTTGTACTTCTCTTTTTCTTGAACAAGAATTTTTATCTTGTTTTCCATAGTTTGCTTTCTGCTCTTCAAATCCTTTATTTAGCAATTCTTGTTTCAATTTCTCAGCACTTTGTTTCTCTGCTTTCAGTTGCTGTTCCTTTAATCTCTGCTCCTCTTCCAAATGGTTGCTATATGACCTATGTGCATTAAGTGCTAATTTTATTAGTTCTTTGATTATTAGCACCTTTGCAACCTGGTTGTTATACATTTTTAGTGCATCTTGAATTGTTAGTCTCTCATTCAACATCTTCTCAGACATAAATCTTTGTGATACAGAAAAGCCTCTCTCTACATCTACTTTGCCATGTGATAAAGCAAGACATGATTTCACAACTTTAGACAAAGATGGATATTTCCAGTCTTCAAATGTTTTTTTATTAAGGAAAGGTGAAATATCTAGAACTTTTTCAAAGGACCAAAGGGATTGTTATTTCTTAAACACATAATCATGGTAGCAAGTATTTGAGTTACATTTTATTTATAGAAGGAATTTTCAACATAATATTGATGCTGTAGCTATGTTTTAAATTTTTACTCGCCAGCAAAAAAGTATGCACAAAAATTTCCAACGTGAATTGAAAGAGAATAATGGGAAAACTTTATGTCCAGGGGCTGTATGCAATTATATTCATTAGTGATCATGACAATTTAACTGGGCATGATAAAAAAAAAAAAACTAATTATAGAAGCTCAGAAAATACTAAGAAACAACTAGATTTAAGTTCTGATATTAGAAAGCAATCTGATTTTATGGCAAATTTTTATATAAAGTATTCATTACAAAATTTCAGTAAAGGTAAAATACCCCCCTCCTTCCCCCACCCACCCACACACAAAATCAGCTATTTACTTCCATCAATGGGTGAAAAATGTTACGAAAATTAACAAATGGCGCAAAAACGTTTCCCATAGCAGAAGGAAGGTATTGGAGACAAAACGTTTTTTAAATCGATCAGTTAAAAAAAAGAGATGTAGAAGGAAACATGATATAACTATGCATTTCAGCGGAAAAATTTTGCATAATGGAAACAGGAGAAAAGCATTCTTCATAGCAAAAGCTATGCTAAGGAAAAATAACTATTCAAATACATCTGCCGGAAGCAGAGATAGCAAGAAAAACGTTTTGACCTTTACAACCCCTAGAGGGAAAATTGTACATTATTTGAAGAGGATCTTCTTATTGTAGCAAAAATCATATTCACTCTCCATCTTTATTATAGCAAATGGCATACAGTAAAAAAAGAAATTTCTCAATAGGGTTTTTACAGGCAGAGATAGCCTGCAAACAGAAGTACACAAACACCAACTAGCAGCAGAATTGTGAACCACAAACCTCCTCAAACACAAACCTAAAGTGCTCCATAAGGTAAATGATATCTGGTGTTAATTTTTTTTTTTAAATTCACATTTAAGAAGTACAGATATTAAGAAAAAGAGATTAAATATTTGTGCCCCTTAGCGGCGAAATTGTGCGTTATTTTGTGAAGAAAATACAAATAAGGAATTTTCATAGTTAGGTATTGGATTGAAAAAGAACATTTTTCAGTTGGGTTTTTATAGTCTGCAGATATTGCTGTAAATGGAAATATGAGGTTACGCCCCTTAGTGGCACAATTGTGTGTTAAAAAATATTTGAAATTTTATGAGAAACATTTCGCACTGAAAATGTTCTCCAACAAAGAAAGAATTTTTCAAATCGGACTCCTAGAAACAGAGATATGAACAAAAATAAGATATACGTGTACGCCCCTGGTGGGAAAATTGTGCACTATTTTAAGCAGGAAGTATTCACAAAAAGCTTTCCAAGTTGAACGGTATCAGTTCACGGAAGAATTTTTTCACTCGAGTTTCCAGCTCAGATTTTGTTGCAAATACATCAGAAGCAAAAATAAACATTTATGCTCCCTGGTGGCCCAAACCATTCTTTACCAGAAATGAGAATTTGTATGCAAAACATTTCAACCTCAAGAGCTGTATCCGACTCAGGAAGAATTTTTCAAATCGGACTTTTAGAAGCAGAGATATTGGGAAAATCGCGATTTACCTTTACGCCCCTAGCAGAAAATTTGTGCATTATTTGAAAATGGGACTGTAACTAAAATAGTCTTCACTATAAATGTCATTGAAAGGAAAGATAATTTTTTCAATTGGATATTTAGAAGCAAATATATGAAATGAAATGCATTTAAAATTCGATACGATCTCCATTTGCGCCCTCTAGCGGTGAAGTTGTGCATTGAAGAAGAAGAAAAAATAAAAATAAAAAAAAAAGAGAGAGAGTGAACAGATCACCATTCTCACATTTTAAGCTTCCCAATACAAAAATAATTTTACAAATCCAACTAATAATTACGGAGATATTGTCTCCCGGTGGGACAGACAAAGTGACAGCATAAGCATGACACAAAAGATGCTAATAATGCAGCTTCAGTCCTCCTAAACAAGAAAACCGATAGCAGCCCCCCCCCCCACACACACACACATTTTGCAGGGGGTGGGGAGGGAAATTTGTCAGACATAAGTTATGTCAGTAGAAAAATCCTCAACTACAAAACATCGTGCAGAGACAAAAATGCAGGAATGGATAAAATGCCAGGACATGTAACAGAATTTTAGGACATTTCCAGGACTTTTCGAGGACAAATGAAATTCCAGGATGTGTATGAACCATGGATTCGACATATACATATCTATATCAAAGTTGATATTCACGTGTATCAATATTAAAACTGATGTTATACAAGCACATCGATATACGCAACACAAATTATGTTGTTTTTTTTTTAAATAGTAGCCTTACAATTAAATAGTTCATGTTTTTTTGAAAATAGTTGCTTTTGGCTGTTTTTTGTAAGAAATAGTAGCCATAGTCGCCTGTCATAAAAAATAGTAGCAATAGTCGCCACTGGCAATCCTGCATTCATCACATGACGTATACAAGACCTTCTATACTTCATACTCAATCTTTTTCTCATGCCTACACTCCTGAAACTGATCCCTCCATGACTTCCTTGGCTTTCCTCTGCCTTTCTTTCCTGCCACTTGGGCTGAAATTTTTTTCTTAGTAAGCATTTCATCACTCATTCTTCCAACATGGCCAAACCACCCAAGAATATTAGTCTCCATCTTACTAACAAAATTTTGCCTCACATTATGCTTCTGCAATACCTCTTTATTCTTCACATGATCAGAGAGTGTCTCATCACAAATCCCATGTAAGTAACGCATCTCCCAGCACGCAAATGACTCCTATGTATTTTCTGCAGTACCCAGGTTTCACTCCCGTACATCAAAGTAGGAACAATACACTGTCATATACAGCCATTCGAGACTTTCTTGAGAACCCATCATTCTTGTGAAACGCTCGTGAAGTACTCCCCATGTTCCCTATATAACAAGTTCAGCCTAGGGCCTCCCATATATCAATGCACTAAAGATCTGGCAAAGTAGAGGCAGTCTCTCCTGAAACATTACCATTAGGTTTAGGCCACTTACTACCCTGGCAGCTGGAATGTGCAATCATTTTAATGCTGCACCCTCACAACTAATGCGTGTGAAGACTAAACCAGATAACCCTTAGCAAAAGTAATCAACAAAATAAAACCAAAAACTAAGTTGGGCGTCTCACAAGGAAATCCAAAAATAGACATGCATACTATCTTAGGATTTCCATGTTTGAGTGGTCATAATGCACCAGTATCAGAATTGGGAAGTTACACGTAAAAAATTACTTTCTACGTGACACGTAAAAAATGCATAATTTATGTCATAAATGTAATAAAATCAAAACTTGCTTTAAATACAATTAAAAAACGAAGTGTTAAAATGTTACTCGAGATCCCAGGCTAACAGTGACACATGCACGGATTACTTGGGGCAAATCAAACAAGCTCTCCATATTACTTTTTTCATTTCTTCTATCCTTTCCAATGTCCTGCCAACACACAACATTGGTTTCCCTGTTTTGCTTTGCTTCTCGCCACAGGGTTGGCAGCATAAATTATTCAACACAATAGCATCATCAGCACAGCTTGAAAAGTTGTTAAACTGGTCGTACACTCACAACGCAAGAACAAACCAAATGAGCTATGAAAATTCTAAGAAACTGGTGAATATATATTACACACTAGAAATGAAAGATCAAACATGTGATGACTATTAAAAAGTGCTAAGAAAAATAACATAATGGAACTGCTAGGCAAGTGTTACACAAATTGTATATAGACAGTATGTGATAACGTGATGCCAAATGTTATTTTAGTTTGAATTTAGTTTTGATAAAATTATTAACAATGTGCCATTATTAAAGCAACAATGATGTCTGGATTTAGTGAAGAATCTATTAATAAATGCTATGAATCATCAAAGAGTGTATGAACAATTTTACAGGTTAGTAATCTTTCAATTTCAAAAAATGACAGTGAAAAATGTTAAACTTTTTTGTTGTGAAGTTTTATTCCTTGTTTGTTTTCCTTAGAATAAAATTAATGTCACTGTATAACATATTATTCAGTGTTAAAAAGTGCAATTCTAGTTTAACTGTATGAGATTTAATTTTTCTGGTTTCTTTGGATAAAATGGATTGCACTGAAGTTATTAAGAGTAATATTAGTTTAGATGGGTAATCATGAACATTAACAACTACAGAATTAAAAGAAACGTTTATGTTTTTGAAAAAATGTTCTATCATTCGCATTACCTATGTATGTTTTTGATATTTCACCACTGTAATTATTTTCATTTCTGTGGTTATAAACTAAACAATTTAAAATAAATGCTTACTTCTAGTTGCATTAACATGGCCATTAATTCTCTTTTCTTTCGAACATTATGTTATTGCTCAAAAATTACTGTTTTACACGTTGTAAGTGATAATGTCATTTGGTACTGGATGCCTTTTATATAACTATTGCATAATAGAATAATCTATATAAATGTGTGTGTGTGTTCCAGCCTAACTCTGGAATGCCTGGAGCAATTTCAACCAAACTTGGTACACATATGACTTACTATCTGGAAAAAATACTGTGGGGGTAAAACACCCTTAAGCACACCTAGGGGTTGGGTGGGAAAGGAGCAACACGTAAAAATAATCGAAAACGACCAATATTAGTGTCAATTTCATAGTGACTAGTGTCGAATCCATAGTTTTCGGGGTCGCGGAAATGAATAGTGGCACTCTCGATGCCGTTTAAGCCCAAGTTCAGCTCCCCCATCGGCATAGGGGGTGAGAAGGGGTAAAAAATAAAATGTCCAAAATGACCGAGATTAGTGTCAAATCCATAGTTTTCAGGGTCGCTAAGCTGATTGGTGACAGTCACGATGACATTTAAGCCCAAGTTTAGTCAAATAGAATGAATAGAACTCTGTAGAATCTTCTGGAAATTTTTAGAAACGAATAGAACTCCGTAGAACCTTCTGGAAATTTTTAGAAACAAATAGAACTCTGTAGAACCTTCTAGAAGATTAGAAGATTGTGGAAACGAATAGAACTCTGTGTCGGTAGAACCTTCTGTAAATTTGTAGAAATGAAAAGAACTCTGTAGAACCTTCTAAAAGGTTGTGGAAATGAATAGAACTCTGTAGAACCTTCTAAAAGGTTGTGGAAATGAATAGAACTCTGTAGAACCTTCTAGAAAGTTGTGGAAATGAATAGAACTTTGTAGAACCTTCAGGAAATTTTTAGAAATCATTATGCCCCGGTCTTGGACTCATGATGCTCAAGAAAATTCCAGCACCCACTCGAATCTTAGATGGTCGTATTTAAGGGAAGCTAACTCGGCAAGTCTTTCAGTTTATCATCTTTCAGTGAATGCGACAGTTTCATTTCACTCTTTTAGTTGATTGTATAAGTATTTCCTACTTTACTTGACAGTGATAGTGTGCATTTTGGATTCAAGTTCTGTGAAGAGTTTTATATTTCTACATGGATGTAAGTACTTCATAATTTTAAATTCGTTTTTCCTTATGTTTATAATAGCTTTTTATTGTATTTTATAATAGATTTCATTGCTGTAACAATGCCTCCAAGGAAACGTAAGGCGATTGGCCAAGTGCAATCAAAGGCTAAAAAAAATGAAACAGCAGAGACAAGAAACTCCCAAGGAGAGGAATAGAAGACTTGCAATGCTGCATGAGAGAGCTGCTACATCTACAGCTTCAGAGACAGTACAGCAGCGTGAGGCCCGACTACAGGATATGAAAGAGAGAGCTACTACATCTAGAGCTTCAGAGACAGTACAACAGCGTGAGGCCCGACTACAGGATAAGAGAGATAGAGCTACTATATCTACAGCTTCAGAGACAGTACAACAGTGTGAGGCCTGACTACAGGATAAGAGAGATAGAGCTACTACATCTAGAGCTTCAGAGACAGTACAACAGCGCGAGACCCGAGTACAGGAAATGAGAGATAGAGCCAGACGATCTCTGACTGCGCAACAGTTTAGCTTAGCATTGGAAGGATTCCACTATGATCCACATAAAGACTACTCGCAGCATGCAAGTGTTACCATCGGAAAAATAGAAATGGTTTGTAGTTACTGTCAATCCAAAGTCTCCTGGTATTTGCTGCAAAAATGGTAAAGTGAAACTCTGCCAACTGGAACCACCACCACAAGAACTTTTGACTTACACATCAGCACATACGTCAGAGTCAAAGCATTTTCTTAGTAACATGAGAAAATACAACTTATGTTTCGAAATGACATCGTTCGGCGCAACATCAGTTGTTGAACAGCCCGGATTTCCATCAACATTCACGGTGCAAGGGCAGATTTACCATAAGGCAGGATCATTGCTTCCGCTGCCAGATCAACCACCAAAATTTCTACAAATATATTTTATTGGAAACTGACCAGAGGTGCACCTACATCTCAGGAACAAGACATCACATTGTGTTAAACTTACAAAGGATGTTTCATGAGCACAATGATGTTATTAAAACATTTAAAACAGCATTGGAATGTATGCCAACGGATGAATATAAAGTAGTCATAAGAGCAGACTGAAGACCAGCAGGCGAACACGAGTGGCGCTTCAATGTTTCTCAGGCAGATGAAGTTGCGGTAGTTATATCAGGCGATGAGTTTGATCGACGGGATATCGTAATTAAACGACGAGGTGAATCATTGCAGCGCATTTCAGAAACACATCGATCTTATGATGGTCTATAGTACCCAGTGATACTCCCCCGTGGTGAAGATGGATATCATTTTAATCTGAGGCAGGTCAACCCAACAGGTGAAACAACCAGCAAGAAAGTTTCAGCGATGGATTTCTATGCATACAGACTAATGGTTCGAGAAACTGAACAGAACCACATCTTAAACTGCAGACAATTGTTTCATCAATTCATCATTGATATATATGCAAAAATCGAGAGTGAGCGTCTTCTTTACATTCGTCTAAATCAACGTAAACTGAGAGTTGAAGAATATATTAACCTGAGAAATGCTGTGGCAAATGACGGGAACATTGAAAACCCCGGTGCCTTAGTTATAATACTACCAGCTACATTTACAGGCAGTCCCAGACACATGCACAAATACACGCAAGATGCTATGACGTACGGGAGACCCCGACTTATTTATCACCTTCACCTGCAATCCGACTTGGACAGATATCAAGGAGATGCTTACCAATGGTCAATTACCCAGTGAGCGCCACGACTTGATTGCGAGAGTATTTAAACAGAAGCAGTTGAAAATAATTGACGTTATAACGAAGGGCCATGTCTTTGGAGTGCCAAGATGCTGGATGTACACGATTGAATGGCAAAAGCGAGGACTGTCACACTCAAATAATTTAATCTGGTTGGCGGACAAAATTCAGCCCACACAAATCGATGACGTTATATCTGCTGAGTTGCCTGACCCAACACAAGATCCTGAACTTTTCGCAGTGGTAACGAAAAACATGATCCACGGACCATGTGGAAATCTCAATCCTAACTCTCAGTGTATGAAGCACGGAAAGTGTACCAAGAAAAACCCAAGAAAATTGATTAAAGAGACACAAACCGGAAATGACGGTTATCCTCTATATAGACGGCGAGCTCCAGAAGATGGAGGGTTCACGGCGAAACTAAAGATATGCAGCAACACAGAAATAGAAATCGACAATAGCTGGGTTGTGCCAGTTTCCCTGCTGCTGTCAAAAATGTTTCAGGCATACATCAACGTGGAGTACCGTAACAGTGTGAAATCGATCAAATATGTGTGCAAGTATGTTAACAAAGGTAGTGATATGGCTGTTTTCGACATAAGCAACGAGAGAACAAATGATGAAGTGATGCGGTATCAGTTGGGAAGGTACATTAGCAGCAACGAGGAAGTTTGGCGAATCCTAGGATTTCCGATTCACGAAAGACACCCTACTGTTGTTCACCTCAGCGTCCATTTAGAAAATGGTCAGAGAGTTTATTTCACAACAGAGAGCACCCCTACAGTGGTTGATCAGCCACCAAACACAACCTTAACAGCATTCTTTCAACTGTGTCAGCAGGATCCTTTCGCAAGGACTTTGTTGTATCCTGAGATACCTCGATATTACACATGGAATGCATCGAGGAAAGTTTTCTGCAGAAGAAAAGTTGGCCAGGCCGTCCCTGGACATGATGCAGTCGCGAGTGACCCCTTGAGCCGAGTGTACACAGTTCACCCCAATAATGCTGAATGCTATTTCCTTAGGATGCTTCTTCACTCAGTTCGAGGACCAACATCTTTCGCGGAGCTAAGAACAGCAAACGGCAAAGTATGCCGGACATTTAGAGAGGCCTGTCAGAAGTTGAGTTTACTGGAAGGAGACCAGCACTGGGATGACACATTGCGAGAAGCCGAATTGATCTCCCTCCCAGAGCAAATCAGAAACCTGTTTGCTATAATATTGACTACATGCAGTCCATTGAATCCAAACACTTTATGGGGAAAATATAAGGAGGCCTTAAGTGAGGATATACTCACCAAAGTCCGGAGAGAAAATCCAACATTAGAAATTACGTTTGGTCCAAACATTTTCAACAAGGCTTTGATTATTTTTGAGGACAAATGTGTGGCCATGATCAATAAAACATTACTGCAACTCGGCCTGCCTGCACCAGTATGAGACCGACAAGACATACTTCATGCAGATTACATACGAGAAAAGAACTACAATGTCGAAGAGCTGAGTGCATATGTCGCGGACAAAAAGCCACTTCTAAATCAAGATCAGAAAAAAGCATACCAAATTATCATGGATCAGGTAGCGAAACAACAAGGTGGTATCATTTTTCTTGATGCTTCTGGGGGCACAGGGAAAACATTTTTAACTAATTTAATTCTGGCCGAAATCAGAGCTCAGGGAGAAGTTTCTCTTGCCATCGCCGCTTCAGGAATTGCGGCGACGTTAATGGAAGGAGGGAGGACAGCCCATTCCGCACTTAAGTTGCCAATTGACTTCGCTAGACAGGAAAATCCTACCTGCAACATAAGCAAGGCAAGTGGTCGGGTGCTCAAGACATGTAAATTAAATTATTCGTATGGGATGAATGCACCAGGCTCACAAGAAAGCTCTCGAAACCCTTGACATCACTCCGAGATCTAAGAGGAAACAACAACCTGATGGGAGGAGCTCTGGTACTCCTCTGTGGAGACTTTTGTCAAACTCTGCTCCTCATCCCAAAGTCAACACCGGCCGATGAGATTCACGCATGTTTAAAACATTCATTTTTGTGGAGACATGTGCGAAAGATAACTTTAAAGCAAAACATGAGAGTACATCTGTGGGATGACAGTGCTCAAATTTTCTCAAACAAACTACTGGAGATCGGAGAAGGTAGATTAGCAGTCGAATCATCTGGCAAGATAAAATTGCCATCCAATTTTTGTAATCTGGTGTTGTCCGTCGCAGAGCTAATAGATGCAGTCTATCCGGCAGTTTTCCAAAACTATCACAATTTGAATTGGTTGCGAGAGAGAACTATTCTTTCTACTAAAAATGAAGACGCCCACGAAATAAACAATCAAATACTTGCCATGTTACCAGGCGTTGTCACTGAATAAAAGTCTATCAATACTGTAGTAGATGCCGATGAGGTCATCAATTTCCCACCTGAGTTCCTAAACTCACTTGATCCGGCTGAATTGCCACCACATCGTCTTTTACTTAAAGTGGGATCCTCCAATTATTTTACTACGGAACCTCGACCCACCAAAACTTTGCAACGACACAAGGCTGTGTGTAAAGAAGATGCTGGGCAATGTAATTTAAGTGACTATTTTAACAGGAAAGGGAGAAACAGTTTTTATCCCTCGGATACCACTCATTCCGACGGATCTCCCTTTTAACTTTAAGAGATTGCAATTTCGAGTGAGACTTGTGTTCTCGATCACGATCAACAAATCACGGGGGCAGTCTATTAAGTACTGCAGAGTGGATTTGAGATCGCCATGTTTCTCCCATGGACAACTTTATGTTGCTTGCTCAAGTGTGGGTTCACCCAAGAATTTATTTTTTCTAGCTCCTGGAGGTGAAAACAAAAAAATGTTGTTTATAATCAAGTTTTGTGTTAAATTAATATTATAGTGAATTTGTAAAAGATTTTACTTTATAATTTGTATACTGTACTTATACTTTTAAAAACCTGTAAATAAAATTACTTTGATTTTACACTATAGATAGAATTCATTGCTTTTCCTGTCTAATAGAAGATTGGAATAAATAAATATCTGGGCAATGCCGGGTAATCAGCTAGTATAGTATAATTATCAAAATAATTAACTAATTATCAAAATAATTAACTCATAAGATAATGTTTTAGGTTGTCATTTTTATTCATGCACTTGGTTTATGTATTCAGAATTTTTCTTTTCTAACTTTTCCAAAAAAAATAGCCAACCTGTGTTATCCGATCATGTGCGTAAACAGCATCCTTTGTTGATTTAGACAAGCTACCTTTGGAATATATTGATTTATCTTTCACTTCTTTCTGATCCAAAGTTCAAATAGATCATTGCACGTTCACGTCGAAACATTTGGTTTCTTTAATCATAATTCTTTTTTGTCTTATTTTCAATAAAGTCCGATTGTCCTTGTCATTCAATCCGGCGATTAAACGTCACTCCTTGATGACTACAATGTTCCATACTACGAATTTTTTTTTATTTAGTATTCACTTATTCATGATCAAAGGTTCAAATAGTTTGTTGTAAGTTCAAGACGACGATAAATTTTTTTTACCAAAATCGATGATTAGACCTTATAAAAGGGAGTGCACCTCGCAAAATCATGTAACAGCAATTTGAAGCTAAGGAATCGTAAAAGTCCTATTAAAGTATTTAAAATTGTTAAAAATAGTTGAAAAAAGCAAATTTTACATCCAGCTACCTACTAGTTTCAACAGCATATTTCCGCTGTCATCTTCAGTGGTCGTATATGCCAACTTTGCAGCCTGCTGTACTACTTGCAATGTCAGTTATCTTCACGAATTCCTCTTAAAATGTTTTTGTTGGCACACGTGTTCTTTTGTCATTGCACCTTTTTTTCTTCTAAGTACTTTTTCACGTTATCTCTCATTTGTGCCTTTTTAAGTGTCCATTTCAGAATTGTTTAGATTTTCGTATAACTTTTGTTCTTTTATGTTGTATTCTTATTTTTGTTTTTTCTCAAATTCCTTTTCAGTTGTTTACTATTATTTTGTTCTATTAAATATTTCCATGGGTAAGCCAGTTCATATGGTGCAGATGTGTTACAGTTTTTATCTTTAGTTTTTTTGATGACCATGGATTATGATAATAAAGATTTGTTTATGGTTTTTATGTGATGTTAATATTTTAGAGTTTTCCCAGTCTGGAATAAGTTGATGTTGGCTACAACATTGAATTAATGCCATTTTTTCTTCTTTTTGATCCAATTTATTATGGTGTTCTTGCAACCTTGCTGAAAAACGTCTTTTAGTGCTACCTATATAGAATTTATGATATTCTCTATTATTCAGATCAATCTGTAGGGATCATATAAACTGCTACTGTTTGCAACATAGATTTTTTATTCCCATTAGATGTTAACATATTAGCGTTACTCATGACTTTTATACCGGTATCAAGTTTATGCCTTTTGCATTCTTTTTTTAAGATGTCAGTGATCGGATGTATGTATGGTAAACTGCCAGTATATTGTAATTCGTTTTTATTTGGCTCATTGTTAGTTTCAACTAATTGTTTGATTTTTATATTCATGTTGTCAACTAGACTTTTAGAGTATCCGAATTGTACTGCAATCTGCTTTATCCATTTGATTTCTTCCAGAAATGCTTTCCTAGTAAATGTATGAGTATATGCTCTTCTAATAAAAAATTGGAATGCTGCTGTTTTGTATTTCCAGGGGTGTGTTGATTTGGCTGGAATAATTGCAGGTGTATATGTTGGCTTTCTGTATACTTGAATATCAATATTACGGTTGTTTTTAATTAAAGTAATATCCAAAAAATTTAGTTTGTTGTTATTTTCTTTTTCACAAGTAACTTGTATAGTTGGATATATGCTGTTGAATTTCTGTAAAAAATGATCCAATTGTTCTTCAGAATGTTGCCAGAAGATAAAGATATCATCAACATACCATAAATACACCTTAGGTAAGAAGGTGTTATCTGTATTTAACAGAATTTTCTCTTCGATGTCTTGGAGTATGATTTCTGCTAATAGTCCCGATAATGGCAATCTCATTGGAGCTCTTTGCTTTTGTAGATATATGGTTTTATTATGCTTAAAGTAGTTGTTCTCTGTGATTAATTTAATAGCTTTAATAATGCTAAATCTCATATCTTGATCTATATTGTCATTACTTAGTTTTTCATCAATTATATTGATGACTTCAACTGTAGGGGTATTAGGATATAAGGATATTATATCCAAACTATGCATAATAAAATTCGTATTATCTTTTTAATTTCATTAATAGCTTCTTCTGAGTTTTTGACAGTACATTTATTATTTTCAACATATTTATTCAAGTACTGTAATAAACTTTCTAGTTTAATTGTTGGTGCATAGTTCTTGTTAACTATTGGGCAAATGGGGTTGCCTGGTTTATATATTTTTATTTTTCCAAAAAATTTGGTACTGTTGCTCCAATTGGAGGGTATGCATTTTTTTCTTATCTGCTCAGGTAATCGGCTGTGGTTTTTTAAGATGTGCTAGTTTTCTGATAATGTTATCTGTAGGATCTTTGCCAATTGTAATGGTGTTTAATTCTTGTATAGTTGCTTTCATTTTCTGTCCATATTCAGTTTTATTTATTATTACAATTTGTTTTGATTTATCAGCTATTAAACATGCCACTTGTGGGTTATTATTTCATAATTCTAACAGAGCTTTCCTTTCATATTTCAATTTTTTATCTTCCGGAATGTTTTGCTGATTATTTATGCTTCTTACTATTTTGAAGCGTGTAGGATCCTGTCTTGGTTTTGGAAATTTTCTAATATCTTCGATCTGAGGTATTATAATTTTCAATTTAGGTATTTGCTTTGCATATGCATTCTTAATTCCTTTATTTAATGCTATTTCTTGCAATTTAGTCAGTTGTACATTGGACTGATTGATAAACACTTGTTTTGCGTTATCACTTTCTTGGTTTTGTTCTTACGATTTTTAATAGCAATAAAGGTGTTCCATTTTGTAGAAATGCTTCGTTTTGCTTGTTTTCTGTTGTTTTTCAACAATTGCAAATATTTTTATCTTTTCTTTGTTAATATCTTCGTATTCATCACTATTTATTCATATTTGGTGAAGTTTGTAACAATTACGACTTAGATGGTCTATATATTTTATTTTCAACCTTATGGCATTTCTTAATCTTTTGATTTCACAAGTATTTATGATTTTATCATCTTTGTAGTTAATTGTTTGAACATTTATCTGTAGGAATTACATCATTATGTTTACATTCCGTTAAGAAATTGAGATGTTCAACTTCTTTGCATAATTAAGGTCGACTCTTTTTAAATAGTTGGATGTTCTTGCTATCATAACTTGAATTCATGTCTTGGGTATTAATCATTGTGTTGTGCCTTTCGTGGGTCTTCGTGATAAACCTTCATTGTTTCCATTTCAAGTTATGTACAAATAATCATATAATGGTTGCTGTAATATCTTCAACCGTATTTATTACGTGGTATTGTATAATTAAACAAGACTTGCATTCTCGATTATTTTCAACATAAATATGTTGAAAATAATAAATGTACTGTCAAAAACTCAGTAGAACCTATAAATGAAATTAAAAAGATAAATAATACAAATTTTATTAAGTATAGTTTGGATATAATGTCCTTATATCCTAATACCCCTACAGTTGAAGCTATCAATATAATTGATGAAAAACTAAGTAACGACAATATAGATCAAGATATGAGATTTAGCATTATTAAAGCTATTAAATTAATCACAGAGAACAACTACTTCATGTATAATAAAATCATATCTACAAAAGCAAGGAGCTCCAATGGGATCGCCATTATCGGGACTATTAGCAGAAATCATACTTCAAGACATCGAAGAGAAAATTATGATAAATACAGATACCTTCTTACCTAAGGTGTTGTATTTAAGGTATGTTGATGATATCTTAATCTTCTGGCAACATTCTGGAGAACAATTGGGTCATTTTATACAGAAATTCAACAGTATATACCCAACTATACAAGTTACTTGTGAAAAAGAAAATAACAACAAACTAAATTTTTTGGATATTTCTTTAATTAAAAACAATCATAATATTGATTTTCAAGTATACAGAAAACCAACATATACATCTGCAATTATTCCAGCCAAATCAATGCAACCCTGGAAATACAAAACAGCAGCATTCCAATTTTTTATTAGAAGAGCATATACTCATACATTTACTAGGAAAGCATTTCTGGAAGAAATCAAATGGATAAAGCGGATTGCAGTACAATTCGGTTACTCAAAAAGTCTAATTGACAACATGAATATAAAAAAATCATTGAAACTAACAATGAGCCAAATAAAAACGAATTACAATATACTGGCAGTTTACCATACATACATCCGATCACTGACATCATAAAAAAGAATGCAAAAGGCATAAACTTGATATTGGTATAAAAGTCATGAGTAACACTAATATGTTAACATCTAATGGGAATAAAAAATCTATGTTGCAAACAGCAGGAGTTTATATGATGCCTACAATTGACCCAAATAATAGAGAATATCATAAGTTCGATATAGGTAGCACTAAAAGACGTTTTTCAGCAAGGTTGCAAGAACACCATGATAATTGGATCAAAAAAGAAGAAAAAATGGCATTAATTCAATATTGTAGCCAACTTCAACTTATTCCAGACTGGAAAAACTCTGAAAAGGAATATGAGAAAAAAAAACAAGAAATAAGAATACAACATAAAAGAACAAAAGTTACATGAAAATCTAAACAATTCTGAGATGGACACTTAAAAAAGCGCAAATGAGAGATAACGCAAAAAAGCACGTACGAGAAAGGTGCAGTGACAAAAGATCACGTGTGCCAACAAAAACATTTTAAGAGGAATTCGTGAAGATAACCGACATTGCAAGTAGTACAGCAGGCTGCAAAGTTGGCATATACGACCACTGAAGATGACAGCGGAAATATGCTGTTGAAACTAGTAGGTAGCTGGATGTAAAATTTGCTTTTTTCAACTATTTTTAACAATTTTAAATACTTTAACAGGACTTTTACGATTCCTTAGCTTCAAATTGCTGTTACATGATTTTGTGAGGTGCACTCCCTTTTATAAGGTCTAATCATCGATTTTGGTAAAAAAATTTATTGTAGTCTTGAACTTACAACAAACTATTTGAACCTTTGATCACGAATAAGTGAATACTAAATAAAAAAAATATTCAGAGTATGGAACATTGGAGTCATCAAGGAGTGACGTTTAATTGCCGGATTGAATGACAAGGACAATCGGACTTTATTGAAAATAAGACGAAAAAGAATTATGATTAAAGAAACCAAATGTTTCGACGTGAATGTGCAATGAACTATTTGAACTTTGGATCAAAAAGAAGTGAAAGATAAATCAATATATTCCAAACGTAGCTTGTCTAAATCAACAAAGGATGCCGTTTACGCACATGATCGGATAACACAGGTAGTTGGATATTTTTTTGGGAAAGTAAGAAAAGAAAAATTCTGAATACATAAACCAAGTGCATGAATAAAAATGACAACCTAAAACATTATCTTATGAGTTAATTATTTTGATAATTATACTATATTATTCTATTATGCAATAGTTATATAAAAGGCATCCAGTACCAAATGACATTATCACTTACGTGTAAAACAGTAATTTTTTAACAATAACAATGTTGTTCAAAATAAAATACAATACCACATAATAAATATCGTTGAAGATCTTACAGCAACTATTATATGATTATGGCCATTAATTTATTTTCATGTAAATAAGTTATTACACCGCGTACAAATTGTGTGATAAATTAGTTTTCTATGCGACATAAAATATGTATAAATTATGCATAATTTATGTAAAATATGTATCATGTAATTTATGTGGCCAACCCTGACCAGTATGCAGAAAATCCATCACTACTAAGAATAATCACATCATTAGCTTTTTTGTATGTCAGTGATACCTAAATTGTTTTTACAGGGTTATCTTAAATTTCCTTAAGAGTTCAATGACTGCACTGTCTCTGAAGTTATTGAAAACATCAGTTTGAATTTTCAAAATGCCTTCCTTTGCACGGTGATGTTTCTTGAAGCCTCCCGAGACCATCACCACACAAGGCTATGCTGACGTACTTGTTAACCACCTACATCCGTTTGTGGACATACTTGTCTCACAGCAGGATGCTTCCTTTCAACAAGACTGTCTCACTGCTTTTGTTTGGCAAGGTCTGGTTGGAGGAATATTCCACTGAGTTTGCAATCCTCAAATGGCCCTCTCTCTCCCTCACATATGAACCCAACTTAGCATCTGTGGGACGAAGTGGAGCAATGCATTCGAGCCTAAAATTCACCAGCAGCAACTCTCCACGCTTAATGAATGGCTGGCCTGGAAACATGGGCTGCAATACCACCCAAACATTTCCAAAGCATGATAAAGCACATGCCCCAATGTGCTTTGGTTGTTGAGGGCCAAAGGTGGGCTCATACGTTATTAGACCAATGTACATAATAAATTGTCCTTTTGATGTAACCATTTCACACTGCTCGAAGAACTGACCATTGTTGGAGTACTCAAATACTTGGCTGGAAATCAAGGAATGAAAAAGAACCAGAACACCATGTGGGTGGATAGGTAGATGAAATTTCAAAGCATGCTGGAGTGACACAGAAGAGATTGGCTCAAGACAAACAGTTGTGGAAGAAACTTGGGGTGACCTTGAACCAGCAGTGGACTGATAATGGCTGATGATACTATAACCATTCAGAGATTGAGTGGGAAAAATATGAAACATGAACTGTTGAGGCTGCCTGAAAGCATGTAGTGTGGCAGTATGCAACAACTGGATAGTCAGAAACCTCATAGGTAATAGATGTGAACAAAGCTGTCGAAGAAAAAGAAAAAGCTTATATGAAACATTTCAGCTGTTTGTCATAAGATAATATGGAGAAATGTTATATTTTAAGAGCTTGCCAAAATGCAGAATTGTATGATTTGAAGGCAAGATGTCTGCAGATGTAGGGAATTATGTGGAAAACAACTTTCATCATGGCTGAAAAGCGCTGTAGAATGTCAAATAAGTGCGGAAGTATGGAAGGTCTGTCACAAATGGTTTGCTTGACAAAGACGGCAGCTTTTTCACAACATATATACAGAATATATTACATAAGTGGAATGAAAACTATGAAGACCTGTTGAATGAAAAACTTGGGATCAGTCATAATGGATATGAAAATGATCAAGAAGCTAGGGAGATGACAGGTTTTCATGTAATGAGAGATGCTATCTTGTCCCTGAAATATGATCAGAATACAGATCATGATGAAATTATTCTAGAACTGTTTAAACATGGCAAAAAAAAACAAAAAAACTGGCAGCCTTTGCTTACATAGAATCACTGTGATGGTTATACATAAAATTACACAGAAACATTTTGGTGTTCTTTGGTTACAATGAATCCTTAAAATCATTTTCTGAGGGCTAGCAGAATTTTAAATTTGTGCCAAGTTACACTATTAAAATAGTACAGAAAGGGTTATAGTTTACTATCATGGGGTCTCTTTAATTGTTTCTTGGAAAATTTATTCACACATATTGAGTAATAAGAAAGAAAATGATAGAAAATCAGCTAAAGAAAGGGCAATGTGGTTTCTTGAAATGGAAAATGCTGAGATATTTTTGTACTGAGGCAATTTTCTGAGAAGGTTCCTAGAGTGAACCAAAATTTAAATATAGTGTTTATTGACTTTGAAAACACTTGACAAAATACATAGGAACAAGTTTTTCAGTATGTTAAAACTTTTGGAGTCAAGAACGGATGGCTGATGACGAAGAAGTGGGTGAAAATGTGATCAGGTAAATCATAATAAACAGGCACAGTGGTCCTTGAGGACTCTTATTCTCCCCTCAAAATTGTACTAACTGGGGGCGGGCGGGAAATCTGTGAAATATGTAGTCCATAAAATAACTGTAAAACAAGTAGAATTTCCGTAAATTTTATGGCTAAACTGTAAAACTTGGCAGGTATGTGAATGTATGAAACTTGCGCCTTTTGCATTTTTACTGAGCAGAGATCATAAGAGTAATGCAATACACAGCTATAGCAGAAATGACAAAGGCAGTAATTCATGAAGTTTAAATGTATTTCTCAGTTTTGTAGCCTTAATTGACCTAAATTAAAAGCTGAGTCTTTCTCAGAAATATGAAAACGATTTACAATATGAAAACGATTTACAATGATGAATTAAGCTTACACAATACTTCCATTTTTCTTAATTTAACATAATAAAAATCATACATACACTGGCAAAAAACATAAGTGAACAGAAATAATGATCCAGAAATGAAGTTACCTTTTTTGGTAAAACAAAATGTATTCATCCATACTGTCTTCAGTTTTTGGTACTCTCTTACAAACAGATTCGTCATTATAATAATACCATTCATTTGAAATAGCATGTTTAGCATATGAGGTATAATGCCCAGAGCTCAAACCTAAATGTTCATAGAAGAAATTTTAAAAATCAATGTTTTATATTTCATCTCACACATAACAGAAGTTAAAACTTTGAAACTCAAAAGTAGTAATACAGGCTGATCATAAACTCGTGCAACCCAAAGTTTGAATTTTCATAAATTGTTGCTAAATTGTTATAATCATTCTTTCTGCCACTAGATGTCACTACCATACTGGTTAGGAAGTATCAGTAATGCCGAGGTCACTATGATGTGTACAGGTTGTTCGTAGTGTAGTTTTGTTCGTTGTGGAGATGAAATGTCTTTTTCCCAGATGCAGCGAATTTTCATTCTGGAAAGTTATTTCACAACTCGTTCATACAGTGTTGCCGAGGGCTTTCGCAAGAAATTTCCGGGTACAACAGTCCCCCAATAAGTCCACAATATCGCGATTAGTGCAGCGTTTTCAGGACACTGGATTTGTTGTGGTTAAAAAACGCTTCCGGAGACCCTCAATTTTAACTGACCATAAAGTGGATGAGATGAAGTGAGCACTGCAGCGGTCGCCATGAAAAAGCCTCTGGAAACTCGCCGCGCAATCATCAATTTCATAAGGTAGTGCTCATAAAGCTGTGAGATCATTACATCTTCGGCCATATCGTATTCGCGCAGTGCATGAACTCAAGGCCCTAGATGCAGGCAAACAAATACACTTCTGCTGATGGTTCCGCTCATTCCGTGAAATACAGAGTCTGGATACAGTTTTCTTCAGGGACGAGGCCTGGTTTCACCTCGGAGGTTATGTCAATAGTCAGAACAATAGGATTTGGTCATGTGAAAATTCATATGTTTATCTTAAAGAAGGTTTGCATTCGAAAAAACTTGGTCTGCATTATTGAGCCATCGCATAGTGGGACCGATTTTTTTCGAAACGACTGTGGATAGTTTCGTCTACCAAGACATTATCACACAGTTTGTGGCACACCTTGATGTCTTTTTTTTTTTTTTTTTGATTGAAGGTTTAACGACCACCGTGAGCAACTCAATGGGCTATAAGCAGTCGCCCGTCCCTAATTTAGGGCCACTGGATCCAGGGAAGGGAGAGAGCCAGTGCCATAAGACAAACACAACATCCATGCCTCACTGGGATTCGAACCCGGACCTCCTTCGGACGAATGATCAGAGGCCATTGCTTAGACCACTGCGCCACCGGGCGGCACACCTTGATGTCAGCGAATGACATTGTTAGCTCCAGCAAGACAATGCCACATGTCGGTTAGTACAGTCAATTTTTTTTTGAGAGATTTTTTCAGTGAATGCCTGATCTCCGAAGACTTGTGGGGGTCGTTCCATGTGAAATCAACCAGCAAAAATAGCATTTTCAACCTGACCATTTTTGATTTTTATGAAACTTGGTATATTTGTAGAATTCATCAATATAAACATATATGATTTTTTTCAGAATTTTTAATGCATCCGTTTTTGAGTTATTGATTTTTGAAATTTAAAAAAAAAACAAAAAAACCCTGAAATTTCATCATCTGAGCAAACTTTAACTGCCAATTACTCAGGTTCTAGCAGAGCTAGAGTCATGAATTATGGCTCATTTTAAAGATCTTGAATTGGGCTTTCATTTGATATGCCACATGACACTATTAAAAAAATGTAATGTCAATTTTAAAATTGAAATATTAAAAAACATGTTTTTTAAAAAATCTGAAAAATATATATGTTTAACAAACATTATTTTCCTACATATCCTGAAAGTTTCATAATGGGATCGCTATGGGATCACTATAAAAAAAAATAAATAACATAGAAGGACGTTACTAAACGCACCATCAGTGACTGAGGAATTGTTTATTTTGTCTGTCTAAAATGTTATCCCTGGTCTTACAAACAGTGCAAATGTTAATGAATTAATTATAATTAGTTAAAATCGCCGCCCCGGTGGCGCAGTGGTCTAAGGCGTTGGCCTATGATCATTCGTCCGAAGGGGTCCGGGTTCGAATCCCGGTGAGGCATGGATGTTGTGTTTGTCTTACGGCACTGGCTCTCTCCCTTCCCTGGAGCCAGTGACCCTAAATTAGGGACGGGCGACTGCTTATAGCCCATTTAGTTGCTCACGGTGGTCGTTAAACCTCAAATAAAAAAAAATAAAAAAAAAAGTTAATATATATCCATAAGAGTAACAAATTGTGTTTCTTTCCTAGGTTTTAAAGTAAAAGCAAAGTAAAAGATGGATGCCAGCAGACCATCTACATCAAAAGTTTCAAGTGCGGTTTACTGTTGCAACCCCCTTGGGAAACCAAACCATAAATATAACAAAAAAATCTGCGACCAGTTTCCGAGAATCTATTGCTACAGAACAAGTTGCTCAAAACTGGAGAAAAGATCTGCGACAGTTGTCGTAAAGCAATCCAGAAATTTCACTCTGAAGCTGCTGAACATTCCTCTTCACTTTCTGACAGCTATAATGGAACAAGAAGCCGAAGGCCATGCTGTTCCATCTGAAAACATTGAAGTATCAACTCCTGAAAAAGAGCATGCTATAGAAGCATTTAACAGAAGTTTACAATGTCTGGATGAAACACCAATCAAGAAAAAACGCCTGCAAGAAAAAAAAAAAATACCCTGAAGAGAAATATAAAAAAAGCCCAAGAAGCATTTTGAGCAAAATTATTAAAGTTAAGTCCTGCGTCGGAACCAAATGATATTTCATCTCATGAACCAGAAATTATAAGACAGTTGAAAGAAAAATTTCATTCCACAGAAAATAAAAGTATAAGAATGCAGATATTGAGTACACTGCCTAAATCTTGGTCACTAAAACGAATTGAAACAGAATTTAAAGTTTCAAATTTTATGGCCAGAAAGGCTAAAAAGCTAGTAAAAGAAAAAGGTATGTCTTCTCCTGATCCAAAGCCAGGAAAGACTTTAGACAAAGACACAGTAAATTGTATACAAGAATTTTATGAGAGTGCCGATGTAAGCCGCCAAATGCCAGAAAAAAAAGGCTTTGTTTCCATTAAAATAGATAATAGATAATAAGCATCAACAGGTTAAAAAAATTGCTTCTGAGTAATTTGCGTGAATTGTATACTCTTTTTAAAGAGAGATTTCAAGAGAAAAAGGTGGGGTTCTCCAGGTTCTGTGAACTTTGCCCTAAGTACTGCATTCTTGCAGGAGCAAGTGGCACACATTCTGTTTGTGTTTGTACAATGCATCAGAATGTTACACTGATGATGACACAATGCAAGTTACCTGAATTAACAGGAGACACTGTTCAGCCAATAAACTCCTATAAAGATGTCCTTTCAAACATAATTTGTGGAAACCCTACACCTGCATGTTACTTCAGTCAGTGCAACAACTGTCCAGGATTGGAACAGCTCAAGCAATGATTTGAAGATTGTTTTGATCTAAATAGTATAGAAAATGTGACATTCAAGCAATGGATGCAATTAGAGAAGAGGACAGTACTTGAAACATTATCAAAATCCACACAGGAGTTTTTGGACCTGTTGTTTGGAAAACTTCCAGCCCTGCTTCGCTTCACTATTCTTTTATAGCAACTCAACAGTCAAGTTACTTAAGACATCTTAAAAACACAATAACAGAAAATCAATACATAGTAATTTGTGACTTTGCTGAAAATTATTCTTTTGTATTGCAAGATGCAGCTCAGGGTTTTCACTGGAACAATGCCCAAGCAACCCTGCATCCTATAGTTATATACTATCGAGATGAGAAAACTCAGAACCTAGGACATGTAAGTTTTGTGATTGTCCAGGATTAGAACAGCTCAAGCAATGCCTAATTCACGACAGTATAGCTGTCCATCTGTTTCAGCGTTACCTAATTAATTTCATGCAGTCAGATTTTTCTCAAAAACCTGAAAAGATATTTTATTTTTCGGATGGAGCAGCTTCACAATACAAAAACCAGTCAAACTTCCTCAGCTTGTGCTACCAAGAGACTGACTTTAATATAAAAGCAGAATGGAATTTTTTTGCAACAGCACATGGCAAAAATGCATGTGATGGGATATTGCCTCTATTCACTTTCGGTTTGCAACAACAGAAAATTACAAAGAGGAGGAAATTATCCTTAAAAGTAGAATAGCTTCTGCTAAGACAATAAGTGATACTCAGAAACTCCATTGTTTCATTCCTGCAGGAAAACACAAATTACTAGTCAAAACTTACTCACTTTCTGAGCATTTTAAAGAAGAGATATGTGCAACAGATGAAGGGGAAGAGAACATTAGTTTTGAAAATATGGTAGGTTTTGTGATTAATAAGTACTCAAAGCACTGGTGGTTGGGACGTTTACTTGGTGTGAATGAGGACACAGAAGAGGTAAAAGTGAGCTTCCTGGAGCCGCATGGTCCATCCCCATCATACAAGTATCCTCAATCACCGGATACACTGTTGGTTCATAAATCTGATGTTTTGTTAAAAGTTGACCCGACAACAGCTACTGGAAGAGTATATAATTTAACAATGACTGAGACCAAGAAGGCAAATCAATCACTGGCATACAAGTGCGGCAAAATTTAAAAGAAAGAGAAAAAAAATCAGGATACATATAGAAGATAAAATAATTTTGTAAGTGTAAATATGCACACAGTACCTTATACTGAATTATGAAATGAATTACTTTGGGACACAGTTTCAAATTACTTAGATGTTTATTTTAATTCTTTAACATTCACAATGTTTAAAAGAACAAGTATGACATTTTACACACACCACATAAAGAATACCCTTCCAGTCATAAGTACATCTGGAACATTTCAGTTGCATTGTTCTACGTTATAATATTTTTATAGTGATCCCATTATGAAACTTTCAGGATATGTAGAAAAATAATGTTTGTTAAACATATATTTTTTTCAGATTTTTTTAAAAAACACATGTTTTTAATATTTCAATTTTATAATTTTAAAATTGACATTAATTTTTTTAATAGTGTTATGTGGCATATCAAATGAAAGCCCAATTCAAGATCTTTAAAATGAGCCATAATTCATGACCCTAGCTCTACTAGAACCTGAGTAATTGGCAGTTAAAGTTTGCTCAGATGATGAAATTTCAGGGTTTTTTTTTTGAAATTTCAAAAATCAATAACTCAAAAACGGATGCATTAAAAATTCTGAAAAAAAAATCATGTTTGTTTATATTGATGAATACTACAATTATACCAAGTTTCATAAAAATAAAAAAATGTCGGGTTGTGAGCCTTGTTGATTTGACATGGAATGACCCTGTGGCCTCCCAGATCCCCAGATTTATTGCCGCTAGACTTCTTTTTTTGGAGGTATCGCAAAGGTGTTGTGTATCAAAATAATCCTCACACCCTGGATGAACTTAAAATGAACATCAGAACAGTGATTGAAAACATCAGTATGGAGGTGCTTCACAAGGTGTCATCAAACTTGTTAAAAAGAGCACACGGTTGCGTTCGCGAACATGGAGCCCACTTTGAACATATGTTACAATGAGGTACCCTTTCTTTTGTTGTTATAAAGGTAAGATTTGTAACCTATATTTGATGATGTTTATTTTTTTTTAACAATTGTAATTAACCTCAAAGTTTTTTTTTCTGGGTTGCGCGACTATTTGATCACCCTGTACATAGGGTGGCACATACATAGTAAAACACTTTTCAAGCAGAATACATTGTGGATTTACATTAGGAGTCTTTAGGCCATGAGTAGTCTGCTGACGATATTTCCATAGCCCACCGAGCCATTTCACATCAACTAAGCAAACATTTTATCAGGGGCAGATCTACAACTGATAAAATGTTTTATCAGGGAAAACATCTACAGCTTTTGGGATCTGATCTAAATGCTGTTGCAGGCCTGCTCTGCTTACAGTTCGTTTCACTGTACCACCAATGCCATCAAAAGGTGACTAGCCATGGCTAGTTGCAAAACGACCATGATGCAGATGTAGCAAAATCATTTTTATGCTCACATAGATTTATAAAGCTCTTGCGACTTTTGTATTGAGCAGCACACCCATCTGTAAAATAGTGAACTTTAACATAACAACAACTGGATATTTATTCTTAATACATTGTATCATTTCTTGCTGGATTCTGTATACCACGCAGACATCATAGTCAAGATCATCAGATAAGAAACAGTGACCAGATACTGTATTTCAAGCAACTGTGTCCCTACTCTGGTGTACACAGTAACTGGATGAACTGTGCATGCCCAAGATGTCCAATGATATCCTTGTGCTTCATCTTGTATAAGAAATGAATAGTTTTCACTGAAGTCCATGAGAGTATAATGGCAGTGTCAGACACAAGCTTCTCTTTTAGTTCCTTTGCAATATTATGAATGTGGGATAAGTTTTTCCACTTTTAGCACCAGCATTTGTATAAATCATCCATTATCTAGTGACTATTCTATAATATCTTCTCATATATATGAGACTGACCAAGGAACAAAAGAGCTGAACTTTTTAATCGGGCAAAAAAAAATCAGAACATGCGACAAAATAGTGTGAATATAAAGCAGCGCGAGCAAGATGGAATTGTCCACTGTATTCACATATAAAATTACTGAATTCAAAACAAAATAAAGTGATTTCGAAAGACACTGCTTCAAACACATCTCTTTTTTTTTTCTTTTTTTTGTACTTGCTAGAACATCAGCTCAATTTTCCTCTTGTGTTGCTTTCTTCTCAGCAAGTTCCATGGCCATATTTGTCTTTTGTTGACTGCAGCTGCACAGCAATTTTTGCTAAGTTTTTCTTTCTGTTGATATCATACATAAATACATATCACTAAGCTGTTCTCTGAGATTCAGAGGTTAGCTCCAAAAATAAATATAAACTACAAGATATTTTTACTTACTGTTGTCGTATCAAACTTCTCTATTTACAGCGATCTTGAAATACAACTCGGGCTTCACTGATATTCATTACACGCCGTATACAAGATCTTTTATACTTCATAATCATCATCTTTTTCTCATGCAGACACTCCTGAATCTGATCCACTCATGTCTTCCTTGGCCTAACTCAGCCTTTCCTTCCTGCCATTTGGGCTAAAAAGATTTTCTTAGTATGCATCTGATCACTCATTCTTTCAACATGGCCAAACCACCGAAGCATATTGGTATCCACCTTGCTAACCACATTTTGCTTCACATCACACAACTGCAACACATCTTCATTACTCACACAATCAGACCGTGTCTTGCCACAAACCCCACGTAAAAGATGCATTTCTCCAGCACACGAACAACTCCTATGTTTCTTCTGCAGTACCCAGGTTTCACTGCCATACATCAGCGTAGGGACAATTAAACTTTCATACACAGCCATGCAGGACTCTCTAGAGAACCCATCACTCCTGTGAAAACCTCTTGGAGCAGCTATGACTTTCAATGAAGAATTCACTCGCCTACTAATTTCGCCATCCAATTTGTTCTCTCTGTCAAACATGCTGCCTAAATACACAAACTCACTCACCTGGTCAATCACAGTGCCATTTAGACTTATATTACATTCAGTGCTGCCAGTTCCTCTCTCAAAAACCATAACTTTGGGGTTTCCCTTATTTATACTCAGTTTGAATTTCATGCAAACTTCGTGCATCCGAGTCAACATACTCTGCAACTCACTTTTGCTCTCTGCAAACAGGACAGTGTCATCAGCATACAGCAATCTGCACACACGGATATCACCAAGACATAAACCACTATTATCTATTTTGGCATCACGCATGCTTGCATCCATAAATATATTAAACAGCCATGGTGACATTACACAACCTTGTCTAACTCCTGCACCAATGGAAAACCATTTTGATAAAACACCATTCACTCGTACACAAGCTCTACTACCAGCATACATGGTTTTTACACTATTAAGTGGATTCCCAGTAACACCATATTCATTCAATACCTTTCACAAAAGTGTCCTATTTACTAGGTTGATATCATTCCCTTCCTATTTCTTTACCACTTCTCTCCCCCCCCCCCGCCTTTTATTCCCTCAGATGACAAAAATTTATCCATCATGCTGAAAGAACTTACAGCCTGAGGACCACGAACACACGATATCAAAGTTTTCGCTACTTCAGATTAAAGTGTAGACATTTATGGGGGAAAGTAACACTTAAGAACAACACAGGTTAGTGAGAACATCGCGGGAAGAAAGAAAAAAAATGTGATTTCGGACGAAATCTTCGCTCCGACCGACTTCCGTTTTCAGAAACTTCCTCCATTTTTAGGTTGAAATGGAGTATTTGTGGAATAAAAGGGTATTTAAGAGCAATACCGGGCACAAGAAACATCACAAGAAAAAAAAAAAAATATGATTAGGAGAGAAATCTTTGCTGCATCTAACTTCTGTTTTCGAAAGTTAGAAATTCTGCCTTCTAACGAAAAACGCCCCCAACATTATCCGCAAAAATTCCGTTCAGTTGTGCATTGATCTCGAGATGCCCAAAATTATAACGTAAAGGGCGGAATTCTTCAAATCCATGGAAGGATCTCATGCCTGAAGACTACAGGGAAATCTTCACGACATCTTAACTTCCGTTTTTGGAAATCATTACATTGCCCACAATTTCATGCTGAATTACAAACATTTACGCAACAAAATTATCTTTAACAATACTGGAAACAGGCAACATGACGAGAAGAAAAGTCACTCCGTTTAACTTCAGTTTTTGAAAGACGAAATACCATTCCCAGACGAAAAACAGCCCCCCCCCCCCCCATTTCTTTTAAGTTCTGCATCGATCTCGAGAATGACCCAAATGATGACAAAAAATGCAGAATTTCACGAATCCGCGGAAGGATCTCATGTATGTCTTCCTCATAGTGCTCAAAATAATTTTTTTTAAATCAGTCAAGTTGTAGATGGGCAATTTTTGCAGTGTCTCAGGATGCAGTTACGATCCTTCAAGTCACAAACTATGTAATCCATTAAAGTGTCATATGATTCCCTCATCGGTGCAGCACTGAGTAGCAATCTGACGTTCCTATGTATTATAATAATAATTTCCAATTGTTATTTTTTAAATTGTTTGAAAAAATTATTCTTTTTTAATGTTCAGAACTAAAAATGTCAACATATTCAATGCATTCACAATTGATGCCAGGTCTGTCTCTCTCACACACACACACAGAGACAGACATACAGACAGACAGACAGAAGCTTAAAACAGGTGAATCTGCTGATGAAACAATTGTGTGTACACACAGAATGAGTACCAGCATAACCGGCTAATTGATCTCAGACTGCAAAATTTTGAAAACTCAACCTTTGTATCAGGATATTGATTTTTAAATGTACTATACAGTTCTTTCAAATTGCATAAAATTAGCCTTTTCTGCACATGCTGATTTTCCCTTATGTTTATTATAAAATCCTTCTTTCTCCTGGCGTCTGTCGAGAAAAAATGTCATCTTCATAAAAAGCCTGAATTAAAATCTTCGTAGTTCTAATTCTGATATCATCAGAAAACTACTGTCCTTTAAACGCGCATACGTTCATCATATTAGATATTTCAGCTAGATAATGCTTACCTTTGCATTTCTATCTTGCTTGACTTTACATTTCCTGCACGTGGTCCGGAAAAGGAGGAAGACAAAGATAGAAGAAACTAAAGGAAAACAAACAAGATAGCGTATTAAAAAAAAAAAAAAAGTCCAAAGAGGAAACATAGATGGCGACATGGTAGAAACGATCAAACTGCGTATCCGAGACGAACGAAGAATGGCAACGGGGATTAGCAAACCCCAGTAAGCGAGAAGGCACCCACAAGCAAAGGTGCAAAATCGCCACGCTCCTGAAGATGCCCAAAGTTTTGGGCAAAAAATTTCGAGCAAAGAAAAACGGTAAAAGTTGGTATTAACGGAACCTAATCTAAGTTTAGTGAAGCAAACCCTGCATTAAACGAGAATAGCGCCAAGAACAGCTATACCTGAAACGGACGATTGGAACAATAACATCAGCGACAACCGGACCACGTGCAGGAAATGTTAAGTAAAGCAAGATAGAAATGCAAAGGTAAGCATTATCTAGCTGAAATATCTAATATGAAGCCTGAATTAATTGCAATATTTCATGGCTTAATTTCTTCACTTTTCCTGGTTCTGGTAGGAACATAATGCCACTTTCTCTATTAATTTTTTTTTTTTTTAAATCGCTGTACTAGATATTCTTAAACCTGAAACATCTTAGCAACCATTTTTTGGGACCAAGATGGAGGTGCTATTGTTAACATTTGGACTTTTCTTTGCCTGTTCAGTGTGGGAAGTTTCTCTTTCATCAGAGTCATGAGCATTTCTAAATCTTTGGCCTTTTGCTGTTACACTGGCCTGGACATTGTCACTTTCACAGCTTGGTAAATCCTGTTCCAGTATGTGGGCTACTTTATGTTTAACACTTCATTGAGTTTGCTTCACTTTCCTTTTTACCATATGATAGTCTACTATGTTGTGGAACAGAATGTAATTTCAAATAAGAACAACCAATACTGCTTATGCCAATATTAATTTCCTCCAGTGTTTGGTCCTTTGAAACACATTATTGTAGTGGTATTAAATCACTGTCACTTGTACCTTCACTTTCATACTGTACAGTGTACAGCTGTGCTGCTCTGACCAGTACAGCTGGTAACAATATAGTGTATATAAATATTGATTTCCAATTGTTATTTTTTAAATTGTTTGAATTTTTTTTTAATGTTCAGAACTGAAAATGTCGACATATTCAATGCATTCAATTGATGCCAGGTCTCTCTCTCTCTCTCACACACACACACAGACAGACAGACAGAAGCTTAAAACAAGTGAATCTGCTGATGAAACAATTGTTAGCCCTAAACTTTGGAGTACTGCATCTTGGAGGTTATGGGGTGCAAAAAGCTGAGACTTAGGATTGTTAGGTAAACATATATGCTAACTTTCCTGAACATCCAAGTGGGTGAATCAGAATTAAAAAAAAAGTAATAAAAAAAAAAAAAGTGGCTCAAGTGTCGAAGGAAATCCCCAATGCATTTTAAATAATTTTACTTATCTATGAAAATATGCTGAAACCGACCATTTTTTTTTTTCCCCTGAATAAGTTACAGGATGTGTCAAGGATCAGTATAAAAGAAAAAACAGTTCCATCATGCTAGAGCAATAATCTAGATCTTGATATAAAATAGCTAAATTTTATGGTACTTCTTCACCACTAGGTGATTATTTATCTAGCATTTCCAGTAAAATTGAAATGGTTTTGATATCTGTGAATCCTTTTCCATGAACACCTCAAGTTTTGTAAAAAGTGGCATGTTGCTGCACTGCTGCTGAAGGCGTGCTCAGCTAAATTTTGGAACACTGTATATTAAAAATTATGCGGTGAAAAAAAACAAAAACTTGTGATCTTTTTATAACTTTATTAGGTATACCTACCAGCTGAATGTCATTCAAATCTGAGTCAGTGGGCTACATGGCCTGGATAATTTGACTTGAAATAATGACCCGTAAAAACAATTTTATAGACCACGAAAATGGCTCAGATTCCATTAAGCAAGTAACAATTTTTAAATTTAATTTCGTTAAAAAGTAGGTGTGGAGGAGAGGGGGGGTCAAAATGCCTGCTCTACTGATTGGTTTTGAAAAAGATACTGTTAGAAATAGGAAAACATCTATTTCATTATTAAAGAAAGTTGCTCTTTATTGCTACATTAAAAGCAAGGAACATGGCCAGAATAATATAAAACTTAAAAATATAATCAGAATGAGAAATGAAATTAAAAAAAAAAAGTCGTTTGGTCAGAAAATTTGAAATTCTGATAATTACAGAACATTCCATCCTGCTAGAGCAACAATTTCTGGCAATTCCAAACATTTCCAAATGGCATGAAGACATCCAAAAACATCAAAGAAATACAGTGGTGGAAAAAATTGGACACTTTTTTTAAATTTTCATGTTTTGCAACTTTGCACGCTTATAAGAAATGTTATTTTGCACCAAATGCAAATGTTTATATGTCAATTTAAAGAAAAGTTAATGCTGAATTCAATACAAAAAACAGAATGCAAATACACTGAAGTGCCAGAAAAACTGGTACAGATGAGCTTATGCAAAATACATAGCAACGTCACCTATGCGCGTACTCGGTTGCGTTCGCCAGTGCGTATATAAAGCAATAGACATCCTTGCCAGCTGTCAGAGCTGTTTTCGGCATGAGAATGACAAGTAATAACGATTTAAGCGATTTTCAACACGGTGTCAGAGTTGGTGTACGCGAGATGGGCCATAGTATTTCAGAGGTAGTAACGAATTTCAGATTTTCACAGACGACCATTGCAAGGGTGTATCGTGACTACAAGAATTCCGGCAAAACCTCCAACCTACAATACCAGTGTGGCCGTAAAAAGACATTGGGCAAACGTAACCATCGTCGGCTGTCAAGAAACTTTTCATATGATAGGCGTGCAACACTCTCGCAGGTATCATCGGAATTCAATGCTGGAGCCTCAACAAGCATCAGTGTCCGGACTGTGCAACGTACCCTGCACGATATGGGCTTTGGGAGCTGACACCCAACTCGAGTCCCCTTGATAGGTGCACGACACAGAGCTATGCGCCTCGCTTGGGCATGGCAACACCGCCACTAGACACTTGATGATTGGAAACAAGTAGCCTGGTCTGATGAGTAGCGTTTCCAACTGTATCGGGTAGATGGAAGGAATCGTGTGTGGCGCAAACCCGATGAAGCCATGGATCCCTCCTGTCAACAGGAAACTACCGGCTGGTGGTGGTGGGGGGAGGGGAAGGGTCCGTAATGGTATGGGGTGTGTTTAGCTGGACTTCACTGGGACCCCTGGTATGTCTACAAACACCTGTGACCAGCCAACACTATGTGCGCATCCTTTCTGACGAGGTACACCCGTTCATGTCCTGCATTCATGCTGATGGGTTGGGCCTGTTCCAACAGGACAATGCATCTCCACACAAGTGTAGGGACGCCACATTATGGTTAAAGGAGCATTCATCCGAGTTTGGGGTGTTGCCATTTCCACCGAAGTCCCCAGATCTGAACGTGATAGAACACATTTGGGATGCCATGCAATGCGCTATCGAACACAGGAGTCGAAGATCTCGGAATACACCCAAATTGTGGAACGCTCTGCAGGAAGTATGGTGTGCAGTGCCTACAGCATATTTCCAGAAGCTAGTGGAGTCCATGCCCCGTCGTATTTCTGCAGTCCTGCGCTCCCGTGGGGGACCTACCAAGTATTAGACTGGTGTACCAGTTTTACTGGCACTTCAGTGTATATGCAGTACGAAAAAAGTTATGCTTACTTTAATCTAAAAAAGAAACTAAGTGTGATTCAGTTAAGAAACGGATTGTAAGTACAAACCGTACTGACCAATCACAGTCCTTGTTCTAGGGACCAATCAAATGGCAGTAGCTACATCTTGTGAGAAGTTGGGGAAAGTCAGTTTTGCTGTTTGTTCTGTAGAAGGAAACTGTTAGTGGTGTAAGTGAAGCGTAATTGTAAATTGTGTGAATATTTTTAGTATTTCTTTAAATTTAATGTGTAAATAATAAGTACAACAATGGCACCAAAGAAAAGAGTTGATTGGTCACACACGAAAAGGACCAGTATTGTTTTATTACGTGAATTGGGCCTTTCTTATGCCGAAATTGCGAGGCAAGTAGGTGGGTCAGTGACAACATCTGGTGTACGAAAGTGCTGTTTACATTATCAGGAAACAAAGTCACTGAAAAATAAACCAGGAAAAGGCTGAAAAAAGTGTGCAAAAGCTGTTGATGACAGAAGAATAAAAAGACTGTATGAAGGACAGAAAAATTTCATCTGAGGCTATTAGAGCTGAACTGTGTTCAACTGGTGTTTCTGTCAGTTCAAGAACGATAAGGAGCAGACTATCAGATACGGAACTAAGAAATAGGATTCCAAGAAAAAAAGTCATCTGAATCTACAGCGGCGCAAGAAATGACTACAGGGGGAAAAGAACACATTTGGATGGACAGACGATCGGTGGAAGCAAGTTATTTGGAGTGACGAAAGTAAGATATCGTTATTTGTTAGTGTTGGCCGAAAATATGTGAGACGTAGAGTAGGAGAAGAGCTACGTCCTATCTGCATGAAGGCCAATGTAAAGCACCCAACAAGCGTTATGATTTAGGCATGTATGGCAGCAAATGGTGTTGGCCGCCTTCATGTAATCAACGGCACGCTGAACGCAAGAAAATACACTGACACCATCCTGGGACCAAAACTGCTAACTTCCTTCAGGGATCTCTTTCCCAACAATGCACCATTTCTTTTTCAGCAGGATTCAGCTTCCTGCCAAACAGCAAAAATATGCAATCAGTGGATCACAACAAAGTCCATTCCATTGTTGACCTGGCCAGGAAACAGCCCTGACCTGAACCCAATAGAAAATTTGTGGCACCGTTTGATAAGTCTTGTACGAATGTGGTGTCCATCAAATAAAAGAAAATTAATTGAAGGTATAATTGCTTCCTGGCACCAAGTAATAACGAAGGCAGAAGAGCTTCAAACACTTGTTGGCTCAATGAGACATCGCTGTGACATGATTTTAAAGAATAAAGGCTACGCCACTAAATACTGATAATACATTGAAATCGTAAGTGCATTACAGTATATTCCGCACAATTGCAGTATTCCCTACATAACTTTTTTGTTCTGCATATATCTGCATTTTGTTTTTTGTATTGAATTCAGCATTAAATTTTCTTTCAATTGACATATAAACATTTGCATTCGGTGCAAAATAACATTTCCTATATGCCTGCAAAATTGCAAAACATGAAAATTCCAAAAAGTGTCCACAATTTTTGCCACTAATGTGTATACACTATCTACCAACAAGTAATTGGACACCCCTGCAATCGACGATATCTGCGGTCCTGAAACACGTTACGGCCACCGCCGTTAAATATCGTGTGGGAAACAACAACGCAACCAGTCGCATGCAAGATGCCACGCAGTTCAGAGCTCTCTGATTTCGAGAAAGGTGTAATCGTCGGGTATCACAGAAATGGCCGATCCATACGTGACATATCCAGCGAGTTGAAGTACCCAAAATCGACAGTGGCCCACGTGATTGGCAAGTGGAAGATGAGAGGTGACTGTTGGAATGTGCCCCGACCCGGCAGACCCACAAAACTAGGAGTTGGAGACCAACGGGTGCTGGCCAGAGAAACTCGGAAGAACCGCACCAAATCGATGGGCCACATCTGCGAGGAGTTTCAACAGGCATCCGGGAGTGTTCTTTCGATGAATACCATCCGTAAGGAAGCCCATCTGCTCGGTTATCATGAACGTGCTGCCGCCCACAAGCCTTTGATCACCAAGTCCAATAGTGCTGCTCGGCTAACGTGGTGCAAAGAACGTCGACAGTGGAAACAGGTTCTCTGGAGAGACGAATCAAGGTTCACCCTCTACCGTTCAGATGGCAGGGTCTGGGTTTGGCGTCTGCCTGGAGAACGCCTCCTGCCGGAATGTATTGTGCCAACTGTGAAGTTCGGTGGCGGTGGAATTATGCTATGGGGTCGTTTCTCCTAGTATGGCACGAGACCCTTGGTCGCAATTCCTGGTAGACTCAATGCCGAGAACTACTGCACCATTTTGGATGACCATGTGTTTCCTACGTTGTGGCAGTTTTACGGGGTGGACCCATGTTACTTTCAGGATGACAATGCCACCTGTCATGTTGCGAGGTCCACCATGGCTTGGTATGGTGACAATGGGGTTAATTGAATGGACTGGCCTGCGCAGAGCCCGGACCTTAACCCTATCAAGCACCTCTGGGACGAGTTGGAGCGTCGACTTAAGGGGTGTCTCCACCATCCAAAATCGGTGAAGGAACTGACCTGTCTTCTCCAAGCCGAGTGGAAGAAAATACCGGTAAACGTTGTACGACGCCTGGTTGAGAGTACGCCCTGGAGGGTCGCAGCTGTAAGCGCCGCTCGTGGAGGCTCCACCAACTACTGAAGGTGAATAAACTTTGTTTTCCTTTGCTGTCACAGGTGTCCAATTACTTGTTGGTAGATAGTGTATATACATATCATGAAACATATCCCAAGGGATAGGTTTCATGGTAAAACGTGCTTTTAAGTGAACAAATGAAATAACAAAGGTATAATGTACCCAATATGTTGATCCCTATGTAGCACATTACACACTCGTGAAACACATGCTCCCGCCCTGAGAGTTTAATTTACGCAACAAGTCCTGGTTAGTTAAACTATTTAAATTAAAACTTTTTGTTAAAATATTAATTTACAATTCTCAATTAAACACATACTCCCTGGAACATTCATACATCTAAAAATATTTAACAATTAAATTTATACCACTTTGGGAACAAACAAAACTCATTGTGTTGGGAGGCATGGTTCACTCAAAAAACACTGTCAACATTGTATCGGCAAGAGCTTTCGCAAACTCTAAGCTTGCATCATCGGACCATCAACAAACTGCACGAGGACACCCTTGTGTGTGTGTGTGTGTGTGTGTGTAGCACTAATAAAGTTACATGCTGGGAAAGAAAGAAGGGGAGTGGCACAATCACTACATATCTAGGTGAATCTCCTCAAGTGCCGCCATCTGTTGCAAGTATAAAACATTTTCTATTAATATAGAAAGGAATGTAATATTAACTTTTTGTTAAACGGTATAATTTTTATAAACACCTTTTTTTGTCTTTTTTTATGCATTTTTTCTCTTTTTATAAAAGACCAAAAGCTGTATCAAGAGTAGTAGGGTCCTGTAAATTACATATTTTATCCTTTCCTTTTTTGTTCAGTTATAACACTCTCTGAAATCCTCAATTCTTTTTCTTTTGTATGAGTAGTTAACGTTTTAATATTTTCAAAATCAGGATATTATTTATGATTAATACAATATTGAATAAATGCAGTTCTTTCTTCTTTTTATTCGTTTTTTTATATGTTGATGTAACCTTTTTGTTAATCTATTTTTTGTACTACCCTATGTAAGAGATTTGATTTCCAGAATCATGTGGAACAATAGGAATTTCATATACACCTGCTGATCATAAAGTATTTTTTATTAAAAAAATTCTTATAACCAAATCACCAATATTTTGAACAGAATGACCAAAAATAATGTGTTTCTTCATTAATTTAAAAAATTCAACTTATTCCTCTAATAAAAGCAAAAGAACCTGAGAATTTATATTTCTTTTTTTGTGTGTTTTGATTGATGGTCTTTAATTTCTTTTTATACTCAAAAATCAGCTTTTTAACTATCTTTGTATTATATCTATATTGTTCAGTTGTGTTAATAATCCATTGAATTTCTTCTTCTCTGTACTTTCTGTTTGAGGAATGTGTAAAAGCATGTTTTACCCAATTTCTAATGCTATTTATTTCATGAGTTTTTGGGTGTTCAGGTTGACATGGAATCATAATAGGTACAAAAGGTTGGTTTTCGAAAAACTTTTTATTCAATATTTAATTCTTTTTTAATTAGTTCAATATCCAAAAATGAAATCCTTCCATCCTGTTCAAATTCCAACGCTAACTCGATCTCAGGATAATAAGCTGTGTATTCGGTTTTAAATATTTCTAATTCTTCATAGTTTAGCTTAGACAATATAAAAATATCATCTATATATCTGAAATAACAGGGGGATCTGGAAGATTTTTAATAATTTTGTTTTCAATATCACACATAATAATTTCAGAAAATAACGATGATAAAGGGGATCCCATTGGGGCTCCAACCTTTTGCCTGTAAATTTTTCTACCGAATTCAAAGTAATTGTTATTAGAAATATATATTAATATATTAAATAACTCTTGTGATTGAATATTATTAATTAGGGATTTATTTTTCAACTCTTAATATAATTAATAATACTTGACAAAAATGAATACCTTGTAAAAATGAATGCTGCTATCAAAGAATTAAAATGTGAAATAACTAAAAAAGACCTGGTTGACTCTCAGATAAACTTTTTGTCTAAAATTAGAAACCACAGTTCACTTCCTTCAGAGATCACCAGAGCTTTTTTACCGGTAGGTGCTGTGGTTTCCAGTATTTTTGGAAAAATAAAAACCCATAAACCCGATAGACCTTTTAGAGTTATTGTTCCTAAATCAAAGTCTCCATTAATAAATTATAAAGAAAATTATACAAATTTTTTAGCCCCTTTTTCATGAATAATGAATACAGTTTAAAATACAGTTTGGATTTCATTGAGAAAATAAAATCTGTTAATGTTCCATTATCTAATTTATATATGGCAAGCTTGGATGTTAAATCATTATTCCCGAGTACCCCTGTTCCAAAAGCGATTGACATCATAAGAGAGCTGAAAAATAAATCCCTATTTAATAATGTACAGTTACAAGAGTTATTTAATATACTAATATATATTTCTAATAACAATTACTTTGAATTCGATAAAAAAATTTACAGGCAAAAGGTTAGAGGCCTAATGGGATCCCCTTTACATCCTTATTTTCTGAAATTATTATGTGTGATATTGAAAACAAAATTATTAAAAATCTTCTAGATCCCCCTGTTATTTATAGCAGATATATAGATATTTTATATTGTCTAAGCTAAACTATGAAGAATTAGAAATATTTAAAACTGAATACACAGCTTATTATCCTGAGATCGAGTTAACATTGGAATATGAACAGGATGGAAGGATTTCATTTTTGGATATTGAACTAATTAAAAAAAGAATTAAATATTGACTATAAAGTTTTTTGAAAACCAACCTTTTGTACCTATTATGATTCCATGTCAATCTGAACATCTAAAAACTCATGAAATAAATAGCATTAGAAATTGGGTAAAACAGGCTTTTACACATTAATCAAACCGAAAGTACAAAGAAGAAATTCAATGGATTATAAACACAACTAAACAATATAGATATAATACAAAGATAGTTAAAAAGCTAATTTTTGAGTATAAAAAGAAATTAAAGACCATCAATCAAAACACACAAAAAAAGAAATATAAATTCTCAGGTTCTTTTCCTTTTATTAGAGGAATAAGTTGAATTTTTTAAATTAATGAAGAAACACATTATTCTTGGTCATTCTGTTCAAAATAAAAAGGTTACATGGACATATGAAAAACTGGAATAAAAAAGAACTGCACTTATTCAATATTGTATTAATCATAAACAATATCCTGATTTTGAAAATATTAACTACTCATACAAAAGAAAAAAATTGAGGATTTCAGAGTGTTGTAATTGAACAAAAAAAAAAGGATAAAATATGTAATTTACAGGACCTTACTACTCTTGATACAGCTTGGAAGTCTTTTATAAAAAGTGAAAAAATGCATAGAAAAAAAAAAAAAAAAAAAAAAAAAGAAAAGATTTTTATATAAATTACACCGCTTAACAAAAAGTTATTACATTTGTTTCTATACTAATAGAAAATGATTTATACTTACAACAGTTATATTTACCAACTCCATCAACAGACAATGGCACCCGAGGAGATTCACCTAGATACATAGCAAATGTGCCACTCCCCTTCTTTCTTTCCTGGCATGCAACTTCTGAGTGATACACACATGCAAGGGTGTCCTCGTGCAGCCTGTTGATGGCCAAATGACGCAAGCTGTGAGTTTGTGAAAGCGCTTGCCGATACAATGTTGACGGAGTGTTTTCGAGTTAACCGTGCCTCCCAACCCAATGAGTTTTGTTCCTAAAGTGGAATAATTTTAATTATTAGATATTTTTCGATGTCAGAATGTTCCAGGGAGTATATGTTTAATTGAGAATTGTAAATTAATATTTTAACCAAAAGTTTTAATTTGTAAATAGTTTAACTAACCAGGACTCGTTGTGTAAATTAGGCTTCTCTCGGGGCGGGAGCACGTGCTTAACGAGTGCGTAACGTGCTACATATGGTTCAACATTAGGTACGTGATACCTTTGTTATTTCATTTGATCAAATAAATGTTACAATATTAAAGGCATCCAATAAACAATCTCAAAATTACTTAATGTTAGAAACTTAAAAAATAAACTTAACATGGATGTTGATTAACATTATTTCACTGAATTTTTGATTTCCATAGTACACTTGGTTTCCTTTACTCCGTAGCAAACAAACTATTTCTGTAGTGACTACGGAGAATCCATGGCATTTAACCAGATCATGTTCCCATTTTAAACATTTGTGATAATACTGGTTACTTTGAACACTTATTGTGTTCTCACTTGCAAGAGGTTCGTCAACATCCATATATTCTTTTTGTCAGCTGCATTTTATTTAAATTCATTTGTCACATCCTCTCGAATGGTTGAGGCAGTATTAAAAATGGTTGTTCTTGTATACTTGTTTAGTGAATTGACAGATATGTTCCAAGTACAACATTCCTTGAGAATACAACTATTCACTGTTGAACATGTTTTCACAAATGTATTCTCGTGTTCCCATTCCTTGAGAATATGTTTGTAAAAAATTGTTGAACATTCTTATTTTGGCATATTTAAACATTTGATTTTCAGTGATACTTAGATGGTCGAGAGCACTGTTCATCTCTAAAACAATGCCGAGGTACACGGCAAAGTTTATCCAGTGTGCGTGTTGCTTACCTCATTGGTAGAGGACCGAGTGAAAGGTGAACTTAAAATGGGCTCCAGCTGACCATGAGAAAATGGTGAATTCTGAGGGAGAAAGGGTGGGGTCACCCTTTTACCCACTAAATGAGCAATGAAAGATATTGAGAAATAAGTCCCAAGTGTGATAAATTCCAAGAGTCACAATTAAATTTAAGGTTTTCTTCCATGAGTCAGAGGAAAAAAGGGGAGAGGGAGAGAAACGGCCCATTCAAAGAGGTGTACAAACCCCAAACAATAAAGTGTAATGAATTTTTTTTTTTTTTTTTGAGGTTTAACGACTACTGTGAGCAACTCAATGGGTTATAAGCAGTCCCCCTTCCCTAATTTAGGATCACTGGTTCCAGGGAAGGGAAAGAGCCAGTGCCGTAAGACAAGCACAACATCCATGCCTCACCGGGATTCAAACCCAGACCCCTTAACAGACGAATGGTCAGAGGCCATCGCTTAGACCACTGCGCCACCGGGGCGGCTTTGGAGTTTCCATATAGTTAGTTTGGAAATTATTATACTGAAGGCAGCATAACTTTGCCACAAAAACCACAGAACACTTTGATAACCCTCATATGGAAGAACTGATCAGCTGAAGATATGTATTTCTAATTAAATACTGTAGGAGGAACAATACCATATGCAAGGGGCAGTGAAAGAAGTCACTATACTATACAGCTGTTTGGCTCATTCCAGTTCAAACAGATGAAAAACCACAAAAACTGCACAATGCTTTGTTGTTGCTCTGGCTTGGCATAAACATCATACCATAAAAGAAGTGCAGGGATGCTCTCTGACAGACAAAAAAAGAAAATAAATAATTAATTAAAATATTAAAAGATTCACCTTTCATTTACATAATCTGAATAAAATGTTTATAATACAATATCATTAGAAAAAGAATACTGCTGGCAAAGGTTAGCTTTTGCCCTTATAATTCTGAAACCAAAATGTTTTGAAACAGAACTCTTAATTATACTATTTGGAAACAAAAATAAATGACCCTACTTTCTACAAATTCTGCATTTTACAAACAGCAAATTCAGAATCAGGAGAAATTACATTATCAATAAAGCACAGACATGATTTAAAAATATACAAACTTGTGGCAATGACACTTACTCCCAAAGTGACAAACACATGCCTGAAGATCATAAATCAGGTCATCAGACATTGGACCAGAAGTATAAGCTGACAGGTCTAAGCCTTCGAGTGGAAATGCTACCTTCTCGTCTAACTTTATGCTAGTGTAATCGTGAAAGACAAACCTGTTCAAAAATAATGATAAATGAGCTAGGCACTAAAAATACAAACTATAAAATGCACATAAAATACAAAATGACAGGGCTTACACTCAAATGCTTAATATTCGGAAATACACATTTCATTTAAAAATAAAATAACCTGCCAGGTTCTGAAATGCTTTAACATTAAAGTACAAGAATTCTGAGCACAGTTTACGATGAAAATAAAAAAAAATAAAAATACCTTTTAAGACACACTATGAGAACTTCTGGATATCGCCATACAGAAAGTGACTTTATAGCACGTTGATTTTGGCGGCAGACAGGACAATACCATGGACTGTTTTCATCAAGATTTTCTCTGAAAATGAATATATATTTAGACATTGGCTTTTCCCCCTTCCGTTTTTTTAATGAAAACAGCTAGTTACCAATTACTTAAAACATTTCCTGATACATCATGAATTTTGAAATTTTTTCCCATTGTATTGACACGATTCTTACAGACAGGTACTAAAACTACCACAACAATAAACTTTTAAATTATTAAATGAAATGAAAGATTCAGTCTTTAAAAACAAAAATGACATGGTTACACACAGGCATTGCAAAAAAAAAAAAAAAAAAAAAACAGGGGCTGACTTGGTATCTTGATAATGCAATGTTGTAGTGAGCTGCAAATTGTTACAGCCTGGTCAGTGACTCACTTAGACAGAGTAATTCATGAATTTGCCACCCGGTGGTGCAGTGGTCTAAGCGATGGCTTCTGATCATTCATCCGAGATGGGTCCGTGTTCGAATCCTGGTGAGGCATGGATGTTGTGTTTGTCTTACTGGCTCTCTCTCTTCCCTGGAGCCAGTGACCCTAAATTAGGGACAAGCTACTGCTTATAGCCCATTGCATTGCTCACGGTGGTCGTTAAACCTCCAATCAATAAAAAAAAAAAAATCATGTGAATCACTGTTTCATCTGCTACTAATCTAAAATTACTTCGCACTCACTGAAGAGAAATGTTTTACTTGTTTTGCTTCATTTTAAAAGCAATAATCTCACAGAGGAACACAGTGCTGTTGCTAACATATTTTTTATTTCATCCCAGTGGTGATGAATGCTGGGTTTACGGCAACATCCTTAAAATGAAGTTCATCTTCTCATAAAAGGTTCCAAAGAGTTATATATATTATCATCATCATCATTGTCAACCATTATCAATCCACTGCTGGACGAAAGTCTCCAGAAGTTTCCTCCACAACGGTCTGTCTTGTGCCAGTCTCCTCCATGTCACTCCTGCATACTTTCGAATTTCATCCACCCATCTCCCATGTGGTCTTCTTCTGGGTCTTTTCCTGTCCCTTGGAATCCAATCTAAAATTTCGGCTGTCCATCGATGGTCTGTCCTTCTGGCAGTATGTCCAGCCCATTGCCATTTCAGGGATTTAACTCTGATCATGATGTCTTCCACTCTTGTCATTTTTCGGATCCACGAGTTCCTCTTCTTATCTCTCCTGGTTACACCAAGCATGCACCTCTCCATGCTTTTTGAGTTGTCTGCAGCCTTTGTATGTCTCTTTTAGTTAAGGTCCACTTCTCTGCACCATACGTAAGCACTGGGAGGATGCATTGATCAAACACTTTTGTTTTAAGACATAATGGCATATTGCTCTTAAAAATTATGCTGTTTCTTCCAAAAGCTCTCCAGGCAAGTTTTGTACGCCGATTAATTTCTTCATCAATGTGACCCTCACTTGATATCTGCTGTCCAAGATAAACGTACGTGTCCGTTATCTCCAGCTTTTCTCCTCCATCAATCGATAAATCTTCATTTCTTGTAAAAGCATTGAACATCACTTTTGTCTTCTGAAAGTTCACTTTCAATTCCACTTCTTTACTCTTCTCAGAAAGTTCCTGGATCATACTCTGCAGCTCTGTTGGGGTAGTTGCAAAAATGACTATGTCATCAGCAAAACGAAGGTGGGTTAGATAATCTCCATTAATCTTTATTTTCCCAGTTCAGTGACTGAAAGACATTTTCCAATGTGGCATTAAAGAGCTTGGGAGATATGGTGTCATCTTGTCTCACTCCTTTTCCAATTTTTATGTGTGTTGTATTTTCAAACAGCCTAATCTTTGCACTTACATTTTCATAGATGTTATTAATAATATTAATGTACGCATCTTCAATACCGCTGGATTTCAGGGCCATTGTAACTGCTGATGGTTTCACCGAATCAAAGGCTTTTTCATAATCAATAAAAGCCATGCACAATGGAAGTTCATATTCCCTCGCTCTTTCAATTAGTTCTCTCAGTACGTGGATATGATCTATTGTGCTGTAGCCATTCCTGAATCCAGCTTGTTCTCTCGGCTGAGACATGTCCAGTGTCACCTTTAAGCGGTGTGAAAGAACTTTAGTGAAGATTTTATAAACCACTGATAGGAGGCTGATAGGTCTGTAGTTCCTGAGATCCTCAATGTCACCTTTTTTTATGTAGCAAGATCATTGTAGCGTTGTTCCAATCCTCAGGAATCTTCCCTTCATTAAGGCATCGAGTGAAAATTTGGGCGAGTACTGTTTCGATTTCTCCACTTGCTTTTTGTATGTTGTCTACAGTAATTCCAAATTCTCTTAGAGCTTTTCCCCGCTTCATGTTCTTGATTGCATGTGTAACTTCTGCTAGGAGGACTGGAAGAACTCTGGTACCTTTCATGATGTCTGGAGTACATATATACTACTCCAGACATCATGAAAAAAGATTTCTACTCCAAATTATATGAAATCATCCCTTTCATATAATTTGGAGTAGAAATCTTTTACTCTTGTCAAAATTTTGCTTCTATTTCTTGTTACAGAACCATCTTCTTTTCTGAGTGCCATAATCTGTTTTCTTCCCTTACTGAGATGTCTCTTTGCTATCTTTAGGCCTTGGTTGTTTTCAATTGCTTTCCTTACTAGTTCACAGTTGAATTTCCTTACGTCTTCAGTGATACTTTTTCGTACTGTCTTGCATAGCTCTATATATTCCACTTTGGAAGTCACATCTTCTTTAGTTGTCCTCATCTCTTTGCTTTTTTGCATCAACATTTTTGTTTTTCCTGATAATTTGTTCACATGCAACTTGTTCTTAGACCCAGCTAATTTTGTTGCTGTTTCCACAAGAGCTTTGGTTACTTTTCTGTTAACTTCTGAAATATCCACTTCTTCTGATGTTAGGCCTTCTAAAGCAGAGAATCTGTTCTTTAGTTCCAACTTGAAGGTATTATGGTGTTTTTTAAGGTTGGTTATGTCAATACATTTTGTTTGTCTTATGAGCTTGCTACGTTCGAGTTTAGTGTTGAGGTGCATCTTACATCTCCCCAATCTATGGTCACTACCTGTGTTGAACTTGTTTAGCACACTGCAGTCTTCTATGACGAATTTTTTGTTACACATAATAAAATCAATTTCACTTGTCGTCCCATTTGGATGTCTCCATGTCCATTTCCTGTGTGTGTGTGGGGGGGGGTCTTGAAAAAGGAGTTCAAGTTCAAGATGAAAACCCCTTCTGCCTCTGATTATATATATATATATATATGAAAGAAAAGAGAAACGGATTTAAGTCAAAATAATGCAAAAAATTCAAAAGCAGGTTCTCAGAAGTTGCATACAAAATGAAGATACTACTTCGATGGAGGTCATCTCAATAGTCTGTAAGCTTCAACACACTAAACACTGGGATAATGAGCAGGCAAATTCGATTTAACATTTCATTTACACAAGTGAATATATGTATAAAGTATGGTTTTGATACTTTTTATTTTTTTATTTTAATGCAGATACAACATGATGATGCTAACTTTAAAATGCTCTAGGACAGGAGTTACATTTTTCTGCAAAATAACCTTCAAAGCCTCTCTGCTCTACTAATATTCTCCCAAACAATTTCTCGTAGGTGGGATGGGGTAAAAGTTCTTGCAGGGCAGATCATGTTAGAATGGGTAGTGGGGGTAGCATCACATACCAGGTTTAGGTGTTGCTGCATAAGGGGCAAACCATGTACTGGTGAGTGTCATTATATATGCCACCCAGTCTTTTGTCAGTGACATTTAAGCACACTTCATGCAAATGATCTCTTGCACACAGCTGAGTACTTCCAACATGCTTTGCTTGTTGACTCCAGCATTATCCACAATCAACACAAATTAAACAGTGACTTAGAAGTCAAAGACTTCTTTCTCAGGTAAACTAGTAATGGTGCTCCTTTCTCTTATGACTTTTGCCAAACACATGAACAGTGCTGATACTGTCACCAGATCCTCATTCTTTCAAATCAATAGAAGAACGAAAAAAAATAGGGTGAAATTTAGCAGCTCCACACATTCAAGTAGTTCTCAAATGCATGTATACCATTCTTCATTGTTTACAGATGATATGCTCATTCCCAATATTTAGGGGCAAAGGAAATACAGTAGAGCACCAATTATATGTTTCTCCATTATACATTCTTATCATTTACGTGTTGAATTACTGCACTCCTGTCAGACTTTGATATGTATTAACATTAATTTATTTCAGTTATATATTATTTGTCAGATAGTAAGTTTTGTTTATACGTTTTTATTTTTCTAGCTAAAAGATAAAAATTCCCCCTCTTTGGAGAGTAAGGAGAACCACCTGCTTCTTTGATGAAAACACCAATTTCCCTTTCGCCTTTTCTGTTAATTGCTACCTCGAAGATCTAGCGAGGAGGACACTAATCATCTCTATCTGGATTTGTTCATGACATGGAGATTCTCATTATATACATGGAATTTACATAAATTTTTGGTAACCAAAAGCAACATTCTCTCTGTAAAACCATGAATTTGTCTGTTACCTTCTTTTCTTTTTCATGGGTTTGAGCAACTTTATGGGCTATAAAGCAGTTACCTGTCTCTAATTTAGAGCCACTGGTTTTATGGTAGGGAAAAGGCCAGTGCTGTAAGACAAACACACCACCCATGCCTTATCAGGGATTAGAACCAGAGCCCATCTCAGATGAGCGGTCAGAAACCAGCACTTCGACCACTGCATCACCAGAGGGGAGGGAGGATTTGTTACAATCATGATTATTAGCAGCAAGTAAACAACACACATACACTTCTTCAAATAAGAAGATATTCTATGATTCTTTATACAGAAATTTTCAGAGGCTTTGTCAATAATTAAGTAGAATTCCTTATACACAAAAAACACAATGATATTTATGTTACCTCATTTTCTTCAACTAAATCCAAATGAGTGCTTTAGTTTCGTGCACAGGAGAAATCAATAATTGCCATGAAAAAATTCTCAGAACAGGGTTTTCACATCATAAGACAATAATTACAACAATAAATGAAATCAAAGAATGATAGCACACTACAATTCTTTTTATATCACTTTACCTTCCCCCTGATCTAAAAGTTTCATAGTGTAGCAAATTACTGCTCGTTAAAATGTGCCTCATTCAATCTATTTTCAGTCCTTAAACTTGAAAAGAAAATACCACCACCACCATTTAACATAAGGTTAGTGAATTTGCATAACAAATGACTACTTAACTGTGCATACATTACATAGATTTGAAGACAAACAGTATCTTAAAACTAAAAACAAATTAATGCATCTCAATATTACAAGTATATAGAATACATAATTTGCATTCTTTTAAAGGACAAAGATAAAAAAAATCTACAAAACTCTCATGTACTCTAGTACATTATTAAAATAAAATTTCAATTACCTTTCACTAAAAGCTTCTAGGCAGTCATAAAGATTCAGAGTGTTCTTATGACGCTTTTGTTGCATAGATTTGTGATCTGTTACACGAGCAATTGAGTCTAAGGTTTCTTTCTCGACATCAAGATACCTCACAGCAAGGCTATCACCTGGCTGAAGTCTGATTTCACCAGCACGAGCTATCTCACAACCAGAACAATGTTGTGTGTACAGGCATCTTGAACAGCATTTACCCTAAAGATTTAAAATTTCCAATCACAAGATACAAAATGTAATGCAGCTTTATCGCAAAACACTATCACAAAAATCAATCAGTGAAAGATAACAGAAAAAGACACATATGGCATGCTCAAAAAATACTGCAAACTCATTTTTACCCCCATTTATGCTGCCAACTTTCACACAAAGCTTGAACTTTTCAGTGCTTCAGTACTTGATTTTTCGAATAATGATGTTCAATTGCAACTGTATAAAATTACTGAAAAAATCATCTAAACAAACAGCAGAATCCTAAGTCATCAAAACAATGAGAAGCTTCTTCATATTGGTAATTTGACATTCTGAATAGGTGAAATTAATATTTTAAATGAAGACCTACTAAATGAAAATCCAGGTACAAGTGCATAGGTAGTTAATAATAGCATGGATGTAATTGACAATCACCCAGACAACAGGAAGTTTAAAGGTACTCGTGAAGTAAGAGATGCTTGCTATCTTGCCTCTGAAATGTGAGGCAGCTGCAGGTAACGACGGAATGAATTCAAAATTGATTAATCACAGTGGAGCAGCGGCGGGCAACACTGAAATTAACCCTTCAATCAGCTAGAATGAATTAACTTGGGGTTAGCAAAATGGACTGAACTTTGAATGAACATGTAGAAAGCATTGCTTTCTTCTTAGCTTTGTTATTCAAAGTGGTCACATTTATGCAAATGATTGAGATTAATCCTTTCTGACTCATTATCTGCTAAGATGGTGTTTATAATGTTTACAACCCTAAGAAAATGTTTGAGTCACTTGTTTCTTCCCAGTGGCATGGTGTCCATGTCAAGGGAACTAGCCCTTCCTCATTATTTCTTGGTCATTGAGCAAAGAATAGAGGACAAGAAGTGAGCTCTTATCACCAATGAGAGGTTTATGGTTGGCACTGCTGAGATAAGAGGGGGAAAGAAACTTTTCTGTTGTAGCTTTTGTAAACCCAGACCGTTATGTGAACATTTCTGGTTGGGGAGCATAGAAAATTATGGGCACCATTTGGTTTATCAGGTGCTTAAAGGATTAATTCATAAATGAATCATCACACTATAATGATTGGTGGTGTCCTTTGGTTATGCAGAATTATTCAGATGGTATAGAGAAACTGGCTTAGCTTCTAAAAGACCAGCAGAAGTCAGTCATGCCTGTTTACAAAAATGGAAAGGAAGGCAAATGTCCTCCATAAAGTATTCCTTAAAAGGAATACTCAAAGATCTTGAGTAAAAAACTTAAAGAAAGGTGATAGAAAATCAACTGACAAAGACACAGTAACTTCAGGCAGTAGCGTATAGTCACTGAATGCAAGGCATGCCCTAAATATGTGCAAAAATTTGCTCTATGAAAAAAAGGAAGAATTGCATGAAGTGCTTCAGTTTTTACAGGAAAATTTAAATTGTGTACCTGGTTTCAGAAGAGTTTTATATAAAATGAAATTCATATATTTGTACGTATTTTTAGAAAAGAAATGTGAATGCAAAAACTACTGAAACAAAGCACAAATGCAAAAACTACTGAAACGAAGTGTGAAAACAAAAAAAAAAAGACCTTTGCATTGTCATGCCTGTACTCATGTGAGATTGTGCAGTGTGAAGGCGCCAATCCAAGGTGGGGAAGTAACAACAGCAATGAAGAAAAGCACTGCGATGTGAAGTCTCTAGTTACATCTACTTTCCAGCTGCTAAAGTTCAGTTGACTAATTAGATCCTTTTTCTCCCTGTCCCCTCTATTTATTTACACTTCTGATGCAGCTATGTTAACTGCATCTAAAAATAACATGATAAATATTAAATTAATTTTTTTGTAACTTAAGCAAGTTTTCAAGTTTTTTATACTTATACATCTTTTTAAAAAGCTTGCTAAAATGCAAAACAGAGTATTGCATCAACCATTAGAAAGCAGAATTTCTTTTAACAGTGACCTTGTCTGGAATTTGCTGTCTTGTGCATAATTTCACAGAGAAACCTTTTCTGATACAGTTGGGTTAATGTAAGGCTACTTTTTTGTATATTCCTTGCCTTCCTGAAGCACAAAAATGCTTCAAGATAATTTAAGCAAACTGCAAAATGAAAATAAGGATATCCACAATTAGTAAGTCTTTCAGGTCTTTAAGTTTTACAGAAAAATCTGAATGTGTAAGCAACATAAGAGCAACCTCAAACTTGAGTCACTTAATAGTGTCATTAAGTATGCAGGTAAAACATATGAACTTATTACATATTTCAAAGCATCAATTTACCAAACAGGTAGGATTTGCAGTGTTTTAAAACACCAAAAGCTGCTTTGTTGGCCATGTTTATAATTTTTTGTAATAAAATTATGAGGAATTATTTATGGGGGAAAAAACCCCTCAAAAAATAGTCAAAATACTGTTTGTATATCCTGCACTTATCTTAAAGTGTACTTCAACATTCCGCATTCTGCAACCCTCCCACTGGGCTAAGTCTTTCCCTCTGGTAGTTTCTGAATCACAGTCATCCCCCATAACTATCCTATATGGAAAGCTTATAGGCTTAAAAAAAATTACACTACAAAAATTATCAAGTTTCCTGAAGAGAGCCTGAATTCCCACCAAAAAAAAAAAAAAAAAAGAACAAATAAATAAATGCTTTAGAGAACTAAAATGTTGTGCCATTAAATTGTGCAAATACATATTAAGGCAGGCATACACATAGACAGATTATCTAAACTTTTTCTTTAATGAGAATTCAAAAAGTTCTACTGAATATTTTGATGTCAAAGCCAATATTTTAGGACAAAGTAACAGAAGAATTTTAAAAAATCCCAGGATAGAATTCCCCTACAAATAAGGTATGTTTTTCTTGTTTTTGCATGCCTACACATAACAATTACAACATGCCACTGGGTTTTGGCGATATAAAGAAATGTCATGATAAATATACTTGTGCATCTTCCTAAAAAATGACTTATGTTAAAACAGCCTCATTTTTTTCTGCTCTTCCTTTTTAATGTTTAACTCAAATCTAAAATTTCAATAATTACATACCCACACCAAAAATCAAGAGTGACACCAAAAACTACATCCATGTAAAGCACAAATCACTCATTAGTTAAGTATCTGCACATGTCAGTTTGTGTTATTTTTAGTTTACTGAAATTTTTAAGCTATTATTGTTTTATGGGGTTGCAAAAATTTTGTGTGATAATTTTATCAAAAAAAAAAAAAAACAGCACATACTTTCCAAAGCTACAGTGTAAAGAAATTATAATACAGTGACATTCATAGTTCATACGCTTTTTCAATCACAAAATTCCAGGACTTTGGGATTTTTTTTACAGGACACACGATCCAAATGCTCTTAACTTAAAATATAATGAAACCATAGGTCTATTCAACCTGTAACCTACAACTTCTTACAACATGCTTGGGCAAACTTAATGCAGAATGTTAAAAATGTTGTCCGCTGCAGCTAATCAGAAACTTAGAATCACGGATAAATACTGAAATACCAAAACTGTTGCTGAAAACGTGACCAGGCTTAATATCTACTTAACTTTTGTTATTCTATACTACACTGATTTTGAGAAACTTCTATTTTCCTACTTTGGCTTTAAGTTCAATTATTGAAGCAAATTACAGAATAAAAAAAACTCATAAAACTCAAAAATACATAGGTATGTGGCATTACTCTTAAAATGCTTTCATATACAACACAATCAATACATAAAATACTATTTATATTTAATTATTTTGAAATAATGTTTACATTGGAAATTTAAGGGCAAGGAAAGATGAAATATTTGGGAACTTTTAAAAAGGACCAAAGGGATTGTTACTTCTTAAACACATAATCATGGGAGCAAGTATTTGTGTCACATTTTATTTAGGGAAGGAATTTTCAACATAATATTGATGCTGTAGCTAAGTTTTAAATTTTTACTCGCCAGCAAACAAAGTCAGCACAAAAATTCCCAACATGAAATGAAAGAGAATAACGGGAAAACCTTAAATCCAAGGGCTGTGTATTCATAAGTGATCAAGTCAATTTAACTGGGCATGATAAGAAAACTAATTATAGAAGATGCAAAGTGATTAGTTTACTCAGAAAATACTAAGAAACAACTAGTTTAAGTTTCTGATATTAGAAAGCAATCTAATTTTATGGAAAATTTTTATAATAAAGCATTCATTAGCAAATTTCAGTAAAGGTCACCCCCCCCCCCAACCAACTACTTACTTCCACCAGTGGTTAAAAAAAGCATGTTACAGAAATTAACAAATGGCACAAAAAACGTTTCGCATAGCAGAAGGAAGGTATAGAGACAAAACGATTTTCAAATCACAGTTAAAATCAGTTAACAACAGTTAAAAGAAGAGACAGATAATTTTGTACAGTGGAAAAGTTGAAACAGGCTAAAAGTATTCCTCATAACAAAAGCTATGCTAAGGAAAAAGATCTTTTCAAATATGTCTCCCAGAAGCAGAGACAGCAAGACAAATGTTTTGACCTTTACAACCCCTAGGTAAAAAGTTATACACATTCTTTAAAGAGGATCTTCTTATTGTAGCAAAAATCTTATTCACTTCTCCATCTTTATTATAGCGAATTGCATACAGTAAAAAAAAAAATTTCTCAATAAAGTTTGTAGTGGCAGATAGACTGCAAACCGAAGAGCATAAACACCACCTAGCGGCAGAATTGTGAACCACAAACCTCCTCAAATACAAACCTAGAGTGTTCCATAAGGTAAATGGTATCTAGTGCTAAAATATTTTTTTAAATTGGACATTTAGAAGTACAGATATTGAGAAAAATAGATTAAATATTTGCAACCCTTAGCGGCGAATTGTACATTATTTTGGGAAGAAAATACACACAAGGAGTTTTCATAGTTAGTAGTACCTGGCCGAAAGAGAATATTTTTCAATTGGGTTATTAGTCCTGTAGATATTGCTGAAAACGGAAATGTGAACTTGCGCCCTCTAGTGGCGCACTTGTGCGTTAAGAAATATTTGAAATTATATGAGAAACATTTCGCACCAAAAATGTTCTCCAACAAAGAAAGAATTTTTCAAATAGTACACCTTCCTAGAAACAGATATATGGACAAAAATAAGACATACGTACATGCCTCTGGTGGAAAAATTATGCACTATTTAAGCAGGAAGTATTCTCAAAAAGTTTTTGGAGGTGAACGGTATCAGTCCACGGAGGAATTTTTTCAATCAAGTTTTTAGCTCAGATTTTATTGCAAATACATCAGGAGCAAAAATAAACACTTACACCCCGTGGCGGGCAAAACATTCTTTGCCAAAAATGAGGAATTATATGCAAAACATTTCCCCTGAAGAGCTGTATCCAACAGAGAAAGAATTTTTCAAATCGGACTTTTAGAAACTGAGATATTGGGAATATTACGATTTACTGTTACGCCTCCTAGCAGAAAATTATTAGTCCCATAGATATTGCTGTAAACAGAAATGTAAACTTACGCCCTTTGTGCGTTAAGAAATATTTGAAATCATATGAGAAACATTTTGCACTGAAAATGTTCTCCAACAATGAAAGAAATTTTCAAATCGTACTCCTAGAAACAGAGAAATGAACAAAAATAAGATGCGTGTACGACCCCTGGTAGGAAAATTATGCATTATAATTATTTAATCAGGAGATATTCTCAAAAAGTTTTTGGAGGTGAGAGGTATTGATCCATGGAGGAATTTTTTAAATCGAGTTTCGAGCTCAGATTTTATTGCAAATGTATCAGCAGTAAAAATAAACACTTACACCCCCTGGCGGCCAAACCATTTCTCACCAAAAATGAGAAATTATATGCAAAACATTTCCCCTCAAGAGCTGTATCCAATGCAGGAACAATTTTTCAAATCGGACGTTAGAAGGAGAGATATTGAGAAAATCGTGATTAACTGTTATGCCCCCTAGCGGAAAATTTATACATTATCTGAAAAAGAGACGGTAACTGAAATAGTCCTTGATATAAATGTCACCAAAAGGAAAAATAATTTTTTCAATTGGATACTTATGAGCAAATGTATGAAATAAAATGCATTTTAAATTCGATACGATCTTCATTTGCGCGCCCTAGCGGCGAAGTTGTGCATCGGAAAAAACCCGGAACAAATGGATCATCATTCTCACATTTTGAGCTTCCCGATACAAAAAGAATTTTACAAATCGAACTAATGACAAGAGATATATGGTCTTCCTGGTCGGACAGACAAAATGATAACATAAGCAAGACGCCAAAAGACGATAATAACACAGCTTCAGTCCTCCTAACAGACAAGAAAACCAACAACCCCCCTTCCCCCGCATTTTGCAGGGGGTGGGGAGGAAAATTTGTCAAACATAAGTTATGTCAGTAGAAAATCTTCAACTACAAAACATCGCACAGGGACACAAAAAGGCCGGAGTGAATAAAATTCCAGGACACACAACAGAATTTTAGGACATTACCAGGACTTTTCCAGGAGAAAATGAAATTCCAGGACGTTTCCAGGACGCATACGAACCATGGACATTTTTCAATCGGCAAATAGAAGAGTCATTAGTAGAACAAGAAAAACAGTGCAGCCTTCCTTTATTTTAATTAGAAAACAAGTGTTCAATAACTGAAAGCATATAAGGCTAAAAAGTCTACTTAATTTTTAAAAAGAAAATTCAATCTAGTCATTGTAAAACTAAAAAAAAAAAACAATTCAGAAAACCATGTTAAAGAATGACACATGCAAATTATGCTTACATTTTATACAATGAAAATCCTCTTTGTTCCTTTTGTTGCAATAAACCACCTCCTATTACATTCTGCATTGACATGCCTACATTCTGCATTGACATGGGTACAGAGTTATGTGAGGAAGAGGCTAGAAAAGTGTTATTATATCTTGGTTAAAACAAAAGTCTTATAGAGAAATTGCAAAGTTAATAGCAAGATCTTTAGGAGCAGAGCAAAATGTTGCAAGGAATAAGGATAAACCTATAAAACAGAAAAATCAGGACGGAAGCCATAACCGAGTGCAAGAAGTAAATGACTTGTTTTTCATTTAGAAACTGTTTATAATATGTCTACAAGACAAATTGCTCGATCTTTGAGTGCCTCATAAGACAGTCACAAAAACTTTAAAACAAAACAAAAATGCTGCGTACATTAAATGCAGAAAATTAGACTGGGCCAAAAATACAATGATACTGCCTGAAAAATGGAAAAGTGTTGTGTTCTCAGATGAGAAAAAAATTGATTTAGATGACCTCGATGGAAATAAATGTTACTGGCTTAATTTATGGAAGAAGTCTGAAGAAATTTTTAGCAGACAAATGGGAGGAGGTAGTGTGATGGTGTGGGCGGCGTTCGGCTATGGCGGTAAATTGGACATTGTCATTATCGACCACTGTATGGCATCAGGGAGTTACAAGGCTATGCTGTAAGAACATTTAATTCCATTTGAACCCCTGTTGGTGAAAACAGTTGGACTTTCTGAAAAGATAATGCACCCTGCCATGCTTCCAATTCCACAAAATAGTGGTTTACAAATGAAAAATAGGTGTATAGGACTGGCTGTCTCCGAGCTCAGACTTAACCTGACAGAAAATGTCTGGTTGTTACTGGTTAGGCATGCATATGAGAAAAAGAGAAAAAAAAGCAATATTCTTCAGCAAAAGAATTGCAAGTTGCAATATATCACTGTTGGGACAAAATGAACGTTTGCATGTTACAAGACTTGGCATCAGGCAAAGATCAAGCAATATTTGCTAATTAAAGCAAATGGAAGTGCCATAAATTAATAATTAATTCGGGAAATATAATTTTCTGCTTTGTAATGTATGATGTGTATTTATAATTTCTTTACAGCAAAATGTGCTCATTAGCTTTACTTTTATTTATGTTTAATAAACATCTTGAAACATGTTACACATAACATTCTCCTATAATACAAATTCATTGTATATGAGATGTTTTGTGTGTTGCAACTATCATTCTATAGCAGAAATTGAAGAAATAGCAGCAATATTTGTGTGTATTTATAATTTCTTTACATGGTGTACTTTTGATTGGCAAAGTTTAACACGACAACAATAAGTAAAAAAATCTGGAAGTTTGTATTTCTTTTTGGAGCTAACCTCTGAATCTCAGAGAACAGCTTAGTGATATGTATGCATGTGTACTTTTGATTAACAATGAGTGGAAAAACTGAAAGTAACTTAAATTTCTTCACAATTTTCTAGTGTACATGGAATGCAATCTGTTTCCCATGCACATGGTACATACACATCCATCAGCCTAACAAACGTTCTCTGATACATGGGGGATTTGGTGTTAAGCAGATATTTTTCTATTATGATGATGAACTTACTTCTTAAAATGCAAATATTAAAAAAAAAAATGTTTTTAAAAAGAAGAAAACGGCAAGGTGATCTATCTAGGGACCCCAATTAAGAATTTTTTTATTAATGAATAACACCCAAGGTACGATCCTAAAAACTCCCAGTAAATGGAAGGTGATTCTACCACCACCGGCAAGAGAAATTCACATGGGACACAAAATAACTTGCTCAAACATGTATTCCAGGTTAACTAGAGGTTTATTTTACGCTCCCAGGCACATGTTGGAAAACAACTCAATACAATGGAATCTTTTGGTGGCTAGGCCGAATTTTTTTTTTTTTTTAAGCTATGATGTTTAGAGTCCAGAGTATGTTTCAACAGTCCTAAATAATCCCTCTCAGAAATCTTGGTTTGCAAACCAAGTAGTTTTCACCTGTGTGGTTTAGAGGATGAGGGAGGTAAGTTGGCACAATTTAGTTACCGGCCTGCTTTACAAAATCATCAAAAATGTGACCATTCACTCAAAGAGTGTTGAGAGCTTAACGCTCCATGTGCATATTTGTTACATTTTTAACCTTGAGCTAGATGCTCTTTACAATTTAATTTAGATGGTTAAGAGTGACATTTTTTTTTTTTTTTTTACAATACACTGATTCTGGTTAGTTACCTGGAAAAATCTTTTTCTTACTTTACAGAAACAGAAAACAAAACAAAAATGACAAGTTACTGCCAGGACTCCCCACATCAGTTATGACAAAATATATGCATAAGTTAAGTTGCTACTCCTACTGGTGAAACGACAACAACAAAAAAAAAAGGAATAGAATACACTATTGGAAGAAGTATGCTCCCCTATCTGAGCCAAAAATCAAATTCCCCACATTTTATCCTAAGGAAGGCATGCCATTACAATACCCTACTCTGATGTCACATTGCTCTCATTTAAGCTAATGAAAAACCCTGTTCTAACAGAAACCAAACTGAATACACTTCAATCCATTTCTTTGTTTTCTTAAGGCTATCACTGGCATTAACTAGACACTTATACAAGAATACACAATGACATTATACTATATTTGTTGGTTCTGGCCAGACCATTAACTCCACACATACATTTGCATTTCTTTATTTTCCTCCCATTTTAATTTCACCTTCCTCCATTTTTTTTTTTTTTTTTTGCTCTTACTCCTGATTTTTAAATTTTTACATCATTCCATTTTTGATCCAGACACATTTTTACAATTAGGTAGTCCTCATTTTTTTCTTCGTTTCTCCTCCTTAATTTTCTTTTGAAGCCGAAGTGGTTGTTGTGTTGTTGTTACGAGAGCCGCCACGCCTGGGAAACGGGGCCGATGTGCTTACGATGCCATGGTGGGTATTTCCCTCTTCTCCCCCCCCTTTTCTCTCCTGGTTTTAACTTACTTCCGAAGCACAGCCTTTGAGGTGTATCTCTCTCTCTCTCTCTTTCTCTCTCACGGCGACGGACGGCAGCGATGTTACCGGGCGGGTTATGAGGTGAAATGCCCGCTCGTGCCTCCGATGATGCGTCTCAGACGACGTCAAGCTCTTTTGTGTGCCATCTCAACATTTCTATCTAGGGCTCAGCAGAGTAATTTAGTACCATGGGAAAAGCGAAAAAGAAGGAAAGATCCTACCATTCTTGGGCCATCGTTGAAAAACTCCCCGGTGCTGGAATGCTATGCTACAGCGAGATCTTCATCCGGACATCCATCATGCGGGCGCCCCTTTTCTTTATTTTTTTGAGGGACTCTACTTTCCGAAGTACATGACTGAAGTGTGTGAGCGACACGCAAATTCTCAGTTCCTCGCCGAACCCTTTGCGCACGGGCCCGAAATGGCGAAAGGCAATTTGCTCGAAGTTAAGGCGGAAGGCGGAGAGAGAGACGCAATTCCCAGAAAATAGCCAGCACGCATTTTCTCGGAGTCAGGGTTGACCTTTGACCTGACCCTCCAAAAAGAAAAGATGGCCAACAACGGAATTTCTCTCAGCGCACATGGATTAGCAGTTGGCAACAGATTTTAAGGCATTCTCCTGGCATTTTATGCATAAATATTTGGCAAAAACCATTGCAGAGCTGGTGAGAAAGAACGCAAAGTGTCCGACATCGTGAGGAACCTATGTCAAGCTCACGGTAGACCTCCCTTGAGTTTGCTTTGAACAAAGAAACTCTTAAAAACCCGGGCAAAATGGTGACCACCTTTACAAAAATTCATTAAATAAATTAACATTAACAAACATCGTTACAATTAACTTCGTAATAAAAATCGAACTCTCTCTAGCTACAGGTACGATGATCGGAATTACGAAAAAATAGCGAAAAGCAACGATTTGTTATTTTGCCCTGATGCATTAAGCCACAATTTTATTCTTTTACTAAATGACTATTAAATATCCTTGACGGTAGCGTACGCGCAATTAATTTACGAAAGTCACTTCGTTACGGAACGATCGCCGACCCGCTTTTTCTAACAGTCACTGCATTATACTATCTCTAGTTAATACTAACTAAGATTCACACTAAAACTAACTAAATATTAATATTAAGCAAGATTTTATTTACAAAAAGTTACTAAATTACGATCGATACACAACAACAATTTTAATACACGCTACTGACATATGGCATAAACATGCGTTTTTTCTCATTAGATACCACTACACAATAAGATAAAATACTTCAAACACTACATGTTTAGAAATTACCTTTCCATTATTAAAGCTTACACGATAATATAATAAAATAAACAGCGATAACGACGGTAAATACGGAACTACAACCTTATGATTTTTATTTTCCTCGCTACGTTATCCCGACCATCAAGAACGCCGAAGCGTCACCAATAATTTTAAACTGATACATCTAACACTATACATATATAAACTGCAAGATACACTTAAGAAACTAAGGCAAATTAATTCATATACACTACATCATATACTGCATTAAAATAAACCCATATCTCTTCCCTGAAAGTAAACAGTGCACTAAAAAATGCAATGGAAGGAAGAAAAAAAAAAACATTGCATGAAGGAAGAACAAAAAAACAACAATATAGCATGATGTCAAACTTCCTTAAATCTACTTCCCAGCTAGTTACACATTCCTTCACTAGCAACACAAATCACAATGCTAACTTACCTAGACCTATTCACATAAATTTAACTACATACACAGATCAGAACTTCACACAAAAATCAGAAAGAAAAGAATTTACTTGATTTTTTTTTTCTTGACTCTTTATTTTTTTATTTTTTAACTCCCTCCTTGCCAAAGGGATTTGAGATCATCTCATGAAAAAAAATCTCACTTTCATTGAGAGTGCGTGGATCTGGCGATGGGTTTTCCGATCCAAAAGTATTGGCCCATTAATTTAGAGATCGGAAAAACGTCAACAGATCATTTGTCAAAAGGAAAAAGAAATTGCTTTCTGATAGAAATATAGTAATGCTATGCAGCAGATGGGCTGAAAGGAAATGTGCATAGAAAACGAATTAAATTTTGTGCTAAAAGTTTACAACAAATTTTATTTTCCGTGTAATACTACTAAGTCAACAGTTTTTTTCTTTTCTTTTTTTGTTTTTTTTTCAGAACATACATCATAACAAGCAGTGGCACCTAACTTGTGGAGGCACATGCCTTCACAGATGAAAAGCTGTGTGGGCATTGCTCCCAGGGGTTTCATAAGCCACAGGACTTCAGTAAGCATCTTCATGTTTTTTGTTGTTGTTTTGTTTTTTCTATTTCTCAGGCTTGCACCAAATCATCATCATCATTGTCAACCATTATCAATCCACTGCTGGACGAAGGTCTCCCCAAGTTTCCTCCACAACGGTCTGTCTTGTGCCAGTCTCCTCCATGTCACCCCTGCATACTTTCGAATTTCATCCACCCATCTCCTATGTGGTCTTCTTCTGGGTCTTTTCCTGTCCCTTGGAATCCAATCTAAAATTTCGGCTGTCCATCGATGATCTGTCCTTCTGGCAGTATGCCACCAAATAAAAGGACATAATTTAGGAATACTTCTCATGATACCAAACAAACCTTTTTTCCTATGTAGACATACAAAGCTGTGAGCCTAGAAATTGAAGTGAAGACACTTTTTTCTACCATGCATCACAGGGTCGCATCTAAGAATGTGTCCTTATCTCTGCCAATGCCCTCCATGTACCCATAAATTATTCATTTCCTACACTTTCAATTACAACACAATGACAGGAAACAGCTTGCTGTGCCATAAGGAGATGGTAACTATTTTTCCCTCTCAGAGCATGGAGATATTCTTTTATTTTGTTGTCACATTAAGACTAAAAATTGTTGAAATGTCAGGGTAAGATTCTATCACATTAAAGTATCTTCAAATATCTGACACAGGCCACTGAAAGGAGAATGGCTCTGGTGTGGTGACTTTTCTTCTGTTCTCTCTCTACTTCTAGAGGGATGTTCTGAAAGCCGAAAATTTCTTAAGAGGGCAGGTTGTATCAGGATGACCTCACTCATCTGATGGAGATTTTTCGCAGTCAGTGAAACCACTAATCAGAAGTGAGGAAATCATTTTGTTTTTTTATTTTTATTTGAAGGGGGGGGGGTCCTCACTACATGCTGCAAGCAAATATGATATCTTGGTGCACCCACCGAGATTGAACAAGTGAAATGAAGCAGAATGATGTAGCCAGGACTTTTGTGTCACCGATTGTTCCGAGAAAAAGTGTCTTTTAAAAAATTCTAATATTCTACTTAAAACATCCATTTAGTATGTGCTACACCTCATTGCTGTATTTAAGAACACTTTATATGATTTGTGCCTTTTCTCTTTATTAAAACTGCTTAAAAGAACATTTTCTTTTATAGCAGCAACATCCGCTGTCATAAAAGTTTTCAAAATGCTAATTAATGGCGCTAAATAAAAAGTACAAAGAAAAGCATTGTATAATTCAGATAAGAGCTTTTATACTTCCACACAAGTAAAAAGCACATGAATTAAAACATTAAATATTTTACATGATCAAACAGTATAATGTTCAATCAAAAGAAATTGTAATTAGGTAACATATGTATTTTTTTTTTTTTTGTTGAAAGCATATGCTCCCACACAGAAAGCTGAAGTTAGGCACTACTGATCACAGGCATAAAAACTTTCTTACTCATACACTGAAGAGCAATTGAATTAGAGACAGCTGGCGTTATGCAAATGTGGCGCTGTGGGCGGCCCTGTAAACGACATGACGTATGCAGCGATCCGACAATATAAGGAGTGACGCGACGGGAATCAGTAAGAGTCGGACACAGTATGGGTAAGACGAAGGATCTAAAAGCATTTGATCGTGGGCAAATCGTCGGGGCCTTACGAATGGATCACTCCATCTCGGAAGTCGTGCAGGCACTGGGATTTTCACGAGTGCACCGTGAGTACATCGAATCCGGTAAAACCATCCCCGCAAGGGCCAACTGTCGTGGACAACAGCGTGTGGATGAGCAGGGCCATTGTCGGCTAGCTCGCATTGCAACAGCGGATAGACTGGCCACAGGGCAAGAAATCACTCAGCAATTTAACGTTGGTGCACAAAAACGTGTAAGCAGCCACACCATCCAGAAGCATCTCCTCACTATGGGGTACAGAAGCCATCGTCTCACGAGGGTACCGCTGCTGACCGCACATCACAGGGTGCAAAGATTAGCATGGGCGCGGGAACATCGCCACTGGACCCTAGACATGTGGGAAAATGTTGCCTGGACTGATGAGTCGAGATTCACGTTGGTACATGCGAATGGCAGGATACGAGTACGGCGCAAACCACATGAAACGATGGATCCTTCTTGCCAACAGCAGACTTGCCAACCTTAACAAAAGAAAAATCCTGCAATTTTCTATGAAAATCCTGCAAGCATATTTTCGTATGTTTGAAATATCAATGGACATAATTTGAAGCACGAATGTTAAGTTAATGCATATAAAAAATGTTGATTGGATTATATTTATCTGTTTATTTTGCTGCTCTATCACAATCATTATTAAAAGTCTACACTTTCAGAACAATCACTAAATATACAATATTATATACAAGCTATTTACATTATACCACTATGATTCAAATTTTTATGCAGTGCATTTGCTGTAAAAGACTTGCATCTCCTCAAAAAATCAGTATCAAATTTCTGTTCAAAGCATTGTCCTTGTTATCAATGTCAAATTCCTGTACCATTAACAGATTTTCTAATGTTTCCTTTGACATTGCTGATCTGAACTGAGTACTGGTCTTTGTCACATAACTGAAAATCCTCTCACACTCGGCATTGCTGTGAGGGATTGTTAGTATGAGAAGCATTAAACGTGACAGCCTCTTGAATTTAAACTCTCCATTAGTACTTTTAAGTTTAACTATTAACTGCCACTGAATATCAGCTCGCTTCTTCTTCAAGAATTTTGCCTGAAATATCTTCATGTTGAAGACAGCAAAACTCAAACTGGAGGATATCAAATGCTTCATCCTGATTTGAAACTTCTATTGCTCTTAGGACAATAGAAGAGTACTTTTTCACAAATAAAAGTACTTTAGAAAATGAAGATTTCTCTATTAAGTGAATGTCAGCTACTTCTGCATTAATAAATACTTCATCATCAATAAGTGTTTTTGAAGCTTTTAAATCTGAAACCAATTTTTCAGTGGACCTACCAATAATTAAATCAGCATCAGATTTTTGGTTTTCAACTGAATGATAGTTAATAGCTTTAATTGAAGTCACACTTTTCACAACAGATGGCAAAACAAATTTTGATACTGTATCTTTAAAGAGATTCAATAGGATTGATCTGACCATGTGGATGATGGGCTTATATGTCTGGAACTGCAAATTTGTTTTGTCAAAATTTGGCAAAATAAATATCAAAAATGAACAAATTGCTTTATTCAAATCATCAGACAAAAACATAAAAATTATTTTTCCACGTGTTAGCACGGGCGATGCTTTAGGTTGATTTTGTTGCTCTATGGCTACTTTGGGTTCAGTTCCTTTGACAGAAAAATTATTTTGGTGGGCAGGTTTCTTACTAATATTTCCTGAAAGGTCTTCACTTTGCCTCTTTTTAGAGCAATCTGCCACATTTCCAGTTATCTTAGGGATAGTAAAATATTGAAGGCTATCAGTCACAGATTTACACTGCTTCACTTCTTCCTTGAAAAAATTTAGTAATAGATCCCACTGCTCCAACAACCTGCCTAAACATTTATTTAGGGAGAGCCATCTCGTTGATACATGTTTTAGTATTTTTCTAGTTTTAGCATCACACATATTTTGAAACTTTTCTTTTCTTTTAGAGCTTCTGTGAAAATAATAAAATATATCAATTAAATATTCTTCAATATTACCTGGAAGGCATACTGCTCCTTTTTCTGCAGCCAAATGAATTAGATGGCATGGGCACCCTATAACAACCAAATGGCTGACATTCTTTTTTAGAAAAGCTGCAACACCATTATATTTACCCACCATAACAGGTGCATTGTCCATACTCAAGGCAATGCAATTTCCTAATGGAATGTTCTCCTCTTCCAAAGAACTGACTATCAATTAGGAAATATTTTCCCCAGTGCTATCCCTAACTAAAACAGGCACTTGAAATAACAAACTTTCAGTTTGATTGCTTTTGGCACTAAATAGTGTTACAACAAGTGGGTAGTATTTTTCAGACTTATTGCTGCTGTCTATCGCAATGGAAAATGGGCCGTTCTGCATAGAATGAATCAAGTCCATTTTTGAAGATTTCCCCATTTCGGCAACGACGCACGATGTTTTTGTCCTGGCACATGCACATTTTTTTGCAATGTTGGGGAACATTTTCTTTAAAAGCACACTTGCATGGTTAGCACAGCTTAAAGGTAAGTTATGTTCCACGAGGAATGAAGTAAATAAGCACTCAGCACTGATAATGGCATCGGAAGAGGAGCTATCTAGAGCAAAATTTAATGCTTTGTTATTTTCCATGCACTTAGAATTGTCCACGTGTTTTTGCGTATGAATATAATTAACGATATCTCCTTTGCCCTTGTGGACAACGGAAAAATCACATCTACAAATAGAGCAAAAGGCAAATTGTTGGCCCTTCCTTGATTCGATTACACACGGATAATCTGTCGTATAACACTTCTTAAAAACAGACTGATATTTTCTACCAGCCATCGCTTGATTAAACACGTGCGCAAAAAGTTCTCAGAAATTCCTGTGAAGACAGACGAAGTACATAAAACAAACCAAAACACTACCGCGCGCTTCCGATAGAAATCTGCGTCAGTACGTATAGTCAGAGTTTGCCAGAAAAAAATTTAAAGGAGTATTTTTACTCCTTTGAAAAGATTTAAGGAGTAATTTTTAGAGTATTTTAGAAAAATTAACAGATGAAATAAAAAAAAACTTACAAAAATGAAGGGTGATTACGAAAAATCCAGATGTTTTTCATATTAAAAATTTCACTACCACTAAATGCATTTAGAATTTGGATCAGTTTTGCTTCTTATTTTAGTAATAAATATAATATTTGTATTTTAAAACAGTAACATTAAATTTATCATGTTTTGTAATGACCACACGCAACAGTAACTTTTTTGATATTTCTATAACTTTTTTGATATTTCTATAGATATCTAAAAATATCTAATAAACTTTTCAGCAAGTTTCACAGCCACATTTGTCTTTTGTTGACTATGTGGCTGCACAACATCCAGTACTTAAATTTTCACTTTGCTGATATCTTTGTTTTCCTTCCCATTTCTTTATTGTTGCTTTTTTTTAATTTCTTTTTCTTTTTTTAATGCCCTTGGATGACAATTTCATCCATCATGCTGAAAGAACTTTCAGTCTGAGGATCATGAATGCATGATAGCTTTCACTATTTTAGATAAAAGATAAATACTGTAACTTTAAGAATATGAATACTTTTGAACACCATGCATCAAATCATATAAACTTTTCAGCTTCGTTACTTTCGTTTTCGGACCCCCCCCCCCCTTTATCAAGCTGAAATGCAAACTTTTTGGGGGCTAATATTTAAGAACACAGGACACATGTTCGCCACATCGTTTGGAAAAAAAAAAAAAATTGCAGTTACGGGAGAAATCTTTGCTACGTCCGATTTCCGTTTTCGGACATTTTCCCTCCATTTTCAATGTGAAATACAAATATTTATGAAATAAAATTATATCTGACAACAATACTAGGCAGAGGAAACATCGCGTGAAAAATAAAATTGCGATTACGGAAGAAATCATCACTGCGTCTAACTTCCGTTTTTGAAAGTTTTAGGCGGAAAGCATCCTTCACCACTACCAATTAATCATCACTGCGTCTAACTTCCGTTTTTGAAAGTTTTAGGCGGAAAGCATCCTTCACCACTACCAATTTAATCATCACTGCATCTAACATCCGTTTTTGAAAGTTTTAGGCGGAAAGCATCCTTCACCACTACCAATTGCCTCAACATTTCTGTTCAGTTATGCATCAATCTTTAGGATAACCCAAATTATGACGGAGAACGAAAAATTCCTCGAAGCCGTGACACTCTCATGCCTAAAGATTACGTACGGTACAGGGGAATTTACGCGCCGTCAAATTTCCGTTTTCGGAAATTTTTCTTCCGTTTTCAAACTGAAATACTAATATTTATGGAAGAAAATGACATATAACAATAATACTGAACAGAGGCAACATCGCAGGAAAACGAAATTACGATTACGGAAAAAATCTTTATTTCGTTTACTTCCGTTTTGAAAGACGAAATACCGTCCCGGTGCATATTTTTATACGTTGGTAAAATTCTTCGGTGCGTAGTTTAACGCGTTTCTTGATGAGTATTTTTACGCGTTGGTAAAATTTCGATGCGTACTAGACGCGTAATTACGCATTTTGGCGAACTCTGCGTACGGCGCGCGCCAAGGTCAAGCCCGCTCCTACTCCGTGCCTGCAGCGCCAGAGATCATTAGCGGACAGAAGAGTAAACATCACTGCCAACGGCCAAAACCAGGGGGTTTTGCAACGGCGGAGCAAAACTGCTCGCTGCTGACTCAGAAGGGAAAGGTCGCTTCACCCCTAATGAACAGATGCCTCGGAGAACTTCGAACTTTTCCCCTGGTTACTTTTTAATTTACGCTACGGTAATCGAAGTTCTCCGATGCCTGGGAAAACTTCGAACTTTTCTCATTACTTTTTAATTTACGCTACGGAAATCATGATGAAATCCGGCAATATTAATTTATAATCCGGAATTCCCGGAAGTGTAAAAAATTCCGGCATTGCCGGCCTAAACCCGGAGAGTTGGCATGTCTGCAACAGGGTACTCTTCAAGCTGATGGGGGTTGCATTCTTGTCTGGGGACTGTTTACGTGGACTGAAACGGGACCCCTGGTACGTGTGACATCGTCCCTCACAGGTCAACGTTACCGGGATATCCTGGACGACCATTTGCTCCCATTAGTGAGTCTTCAACATCCCACTGGGGACCTCATCCTGCAACAAGACAATGCACCGTGCCATCGCTCCCGAATTGCATCCGAATGGTTGGATGAACACTCCACCGACGTGACCTCGCTTCCTTGGCCAGCTAGGTCACCTGACCTCAATCCCATCGAGCACATCTGGGATGCCATCGAGAGAGATGTTCGAGGCTCTGACGCCCTCCATCAAATCTTCATGAACTGTGGGAGCTTGTCCAGGGGTCGTGGATCCGTATGGCTTTCCAATGCTTCCGGTGCCTTGTTGAGCCCATGCCGAGAAGAATCGCCGCAGTCATCGGGGCGAAAGGTGGTGCTACACGTTACTAGACAGGTATCTCCGATTTAATTGCTCTTCAGTGTAAAAGAATAACAACTCATAAGTGAAATATAATTTTGCCCAATAGCTGGTGAAAGGTTAATGCATGTACACCACCTGCTGTTATTATGAAGTACAAAAACATAGTGCCAACACTTGGTTAAATGCCTTCAAGATTTCAGTCCTTATGAAGTTTTCCATTCTCAGGGGAGCTTAAATCCCACATTAAATATCTGCCATTCAAAGTCGAGCAAACCGCCCCGGTGGCGCAGTAGTCTAAGCGATGGCCTCTGATCATTCGTCCGTAAGGGGTCCGGGTTCGAATCCCGGTCAGGCATGGATGTTGTGTTTGTCTTACGGCACTGGCTCTCTCCCTTCCCTGAAACCAGTGACCCTAAATTAGGGACGGGCGACTGATTATAGCCCATTGAGTTGCTCACGGTGGTCGTTAAACCTCCAAAAATTAATTAAAAAAAAAAAAAAAAAAAAACAGTCGAGCATATTTTTGAATCTCCCCTTCCCATGTAACTGTTAGAGAGACATTAAGATGTTTCACCATTGTAGAGAGCCCAATCTGCTCATGGCCTCCTGTTCTAGTAACGACAACTTCCATAAATCAGTAAATTACACAACACCCAACCAAATCAATTCATCTGAATATGCAAGCATACATGTCATGCGCCAATTATTATTATTATTATTTTTTTTTTTTTTTTTTGAAGACCAATTCAACCTACACTCATGGACAACGAAATTTGTGCACCTAGAAGAAAACATGCTACAACCGCGAAACTTTGCAAATAGCTAGAGTGCGTGCTGGTATGCAAATGAGCCACATTTGGTGCGAATGTGCATGACCATATGCCCTGTGGTGGCGTTGCAAGTACAACCCAGCAGCCTTATAAACCAGAGTGTAGTCAATGCCCCATGAAAGCGAAAAGCACCAGCCGACGCAAGCAAGAGTACAGAGTGACAAGAATGCCAGGTAGACGCCTAAGATGTCGATTTATGCAACTTACAGACTTTGAGAGAGGCCTGATCATTGAGCTGAAAACCACAGAGTGGTAGGCGTGCCGTATAGCCCACCACGTGGATTGTTCTAACCATACCGTCCGACTGTTTTGGGAGCAGTGGAAATGTGACCGCACTGCCATATGGCGAAGCGGCTCCAAATGGACCAGGAGGACCACCGGTAGAGGATCGACAGATCGTGCGCCATGCACAAACGGATTCCATGGGAACCCAGTCCACTACACAGGCAGATGTAGTGGCTTCTGTGTGCCCACAAACCATTTCCCAATGGAAAATGGTGGAAGCGAATTTGCGATCCCAGTGCCCCTTTACATGTGCTGCCATTAACACCGGAACATCATCGGCTTCGTGTGCAGTGGTGTCAGACCAGAGAGAAGTGGAACACCACAGACTGGCGACGTGTGGTGTTTAGCGATGAGTGCCGCTTCGTTTTGGGGACAAATGATAATCGTGTCCGGGTGTGAAGGTCCCCGGGTCAGCGGCACAATCCCAAATTCGCTATTGAGCACCACACCTCTCCCACTGCAGGCATTATGATCTGGTGAACCATTGCCTACGTAAGCCGTTCAGCTCTATCAGTGGTACATGGATCATTGATGGGCCAGCGGTATGTGGATGAGATCTTACGGCCCCATGTGCTCCCATTCCAGGTCGGGATTTCAGGTGCGCTATACCAGCAGAATAATGCCCTCCAGCACACGGCTCGGGTTGCCCAGGACTGCCTACGTCATGTCCAGACACTTCTGCGGCCTGCCCGCTCTCCGGACATGTCCCCTATCAAGCATGTGTGGGACCAGTTGAAACGCCAGTTGCCGCCTTGCTGCACTATTCCGGATTTGGAATACACTGTCCAACACGTGTGGGCTAGTCTGCCGTCTGTTCACCTCCATGCCACCCGTATTGCAGCACGAGGCGGTGTGATGTGCTGTTGAAGATGACCAGACTGCGTGCCACAGATCTCTGTGTAATCGTCCGGCAGCTCTGTTTTTTTGCGGGCAGTCGTAGTGAGCGATGGGTTTGCCTCCTCGGGGCGCTCCCTGGTAACAATGGCACACACAACAGCAACTAGGGCCTCTGTGAATTTTGGAGAGCTGCAAGCTAGTTCTGTGTGACATTAGCGAAAAGACCCCAACTCACTGGGTTTTGTTCCAGAATCCTTAGGTTGAATGACCAACTGTAACCCTCAGCTGTGTGCTAATCCCCCACACTGATGTACTTAACTGATTAAAAAGACAAAAAGAAATATTAAGAATGACTCAAGTGTGGGATATGGTGGACCTACCGCACTTGAGAAGGACGGTCCACCACGGAATCGACCTGGACTTTCTAAACGGCGTATGAGAAAGAGATCTCGGCTGACTGAATGTAAGATTGGTGTATGGAATACTAGAGGTATAAATGGCAAGATGAGTGAGGCGATTGAGGAGATGAATAAGTATAGACTGGATGTGCTGTGTGTAAGTGAAACCAAAAAGAAGGAAATTGGGGTAGAAGAAGTGAATGGCACGGTGAGTGTGTGGTCTGGAGTATTGGATAATATGAGAGGACAGGCAGGTGTAGGTGTGATTTTAAGTGAAAAGATGAACAATTTGATTCACTATAGTTGCGTAAGTGAGAGAATTCTCTCGATTCGTTTGAAAGTGAAACCAGAGAATTGTAATTGTTGTAGTGTATGCTCCTTGTGACTCGGAACCTTCTGATAAGAAAGATTTCTGGAATGAGCTAAAAGCTGTTTTGTGCCAATTTGGTGCTAAAGAAAAAGTTATAATAGCAGGGGATTTCAATGCTAGAGTAGGTGTGCAGAATGCAATTTCTGACAATGTTCTGGGTAAGTTTAATGATCCTTGTGTGAATGATAATGGTGAAAGATTAATTGAACTCTGCATTGAGAATGGTTTGTGTGTATCTAATACATTTTTCAACCACAAGAATATCCACACATATACTTGGGAAAATCATACTCTTGGTCAAAAGAGTGTGATAGATTTTGTTGTCTACGATCAGCGTTTGAAACACTTAGTTGCTGACACTCGTGTGATGAGATGTGTGGATGTTGGTTCTGATCATTAATTGGTAGTGTCGCGAGTGAAACTTAATGTTGGTTGGAGGCAAAAGGAATAAGAAGAGACCCAGGATAGAAATAATAAAGGTTGATAGGCTCCTTGAAGATCATCAGCGGTATTCTGACTTACTCAGAGAACGACTGAAGGATCTGAAGTCTGGTGAGAGGGATGTAGAAAAGAAGTGGGAATGTTTTAAGAACTGTGTTGTCACTGCTGCTAAAGACGTCTGTGGCACCAGAATTGTGGGTAACAATAGAGGTGATGCTTGGTGGAATAGTGAGATTGAAGAGGCAGTAAAGAGAAAGAAGGAAGCCTATTTGGGGATGTTGCGAGGTAGAGTCTCTGTGGATGAATATCGCTGTAAGAAGCGTGAAGCTGCTAAGCTGGTTCGCCACAGTAAGGCAAAAGATAGGAAGGAGAAAGTGGAAAGGCATGAACTGGCTTTTTGGAAAGATAGGAAGTCCTTCTGGAAGTACATGAGACTCTGGAAAAATAGGGGAAACAAAGTTGTAAGTTGTGTGAAGAATGAGATTGGGGAAATGTTATGGGAGCCCAATGTGTTAAGTGACAGATGGTGTGAATACTTCTGTGAGTTATTAGATCAGGAAATCAAAGATGATTCTGAGACAGATGCAGATGATGTCACAATGAGGGATGAAAGCACAGGAGGGATCTCAAGAGAAGAAGTGTGTAAAGCTCTAAAATCTCTTCAGAATGGTAAGGCTCCTGGAGTTGATGGCATAACTGCAGAGATGTTGAAATATGGTGGTGACTCTATAATTGACTGGTTAACTGAATTTTGCCAGTTGTGCTGGGAGTTAGGAATGGTCACTTGGGATTGGAAGGATGCTATCATTGTTCCCTTGTATAAGGGAAAAGGTGATCAGACTGAATGCAAGAACTATCGTGGTATAAGCTTACTGAGTGTGCCAGGGAAAGTGCTTGGTAAGGTTGTTATTGAAAGAGTACGGGTTCTTACATCATTGAAAGTGTGGGATGTTCAGAGTGGTTTTATGCCTGGTAAAGGCTGCACTAACCAGATTTTTGCATTACGCACGATGATTGAAAAGTATCTGGCTGTGGGGAAGAAAGTTTTTACTACCTTCATAGATTTAGAGAAAGCTTATTACCGAGTGAATAGGACACTTTTGTGGAAGGTATTGAATGAATATGGTGTTACTGGGAATCTACTAAATAGTGTAAAAGCCATGTATGCTGGTAGTAGAGCTTGTGTACGAGTGAATGGTGTTTTATCAAAATGGTTTTCCATTGGTGCAGGTGTTAGACAAGGTTGTGTAATGTCACCATGGCTGTTTAATATATTTATGGATGCATGCATGCGTGAGGCCAAAATAGATAATAGCGGCTTATGTCTTGGTGATATCCATGTGTGCAGATTGCTGTATGCTGATGACACTGTCCTGTTGGCAGAGAGCAAAAGTGAGTTGCAGAATATGTCGACTCGGATGCACGAAGTTTGCATGAAATTCAAACTGAGTATAAATAAGGGAAAACCCAAAGTTATGATGTTTGAGAGAGGAACAGGTAGCACTGAATGCAATGTAAGTATACATGGCACTGTGATTGACCAGGTGAGTGAGTTTGTGTATTTAGGAAGCATGTTTGACAAAGAGAACAAGTTGGATGGTGAAATCAGTAGATGAGTGAATTCTTTGAAAGTCATAGCTGCTCTGGGAGGTTTTCACAGGATTGATGGGTTCTCTAGAGAGTCCCGCATGGCTGTGTTTGAAAGTGTAATTGTTCCTACTCTGATGTATGGCAGTGAAACCTGGGTACTGCAGAAGAAACATAGGAGTCGTTTGTGTGCTGGAGAAATGAGTTACTTACGTGGGGTTTGTGGCAAGACACGATATGATTGTGTGAGAAATGAAGATGTATTGCAGTTGTGTGATGTGAAGCAAAATGTTGTTAGCAAGGTGGAGACCAATATGCTTCGGTGGTTTGGCCATGTTGAAAGAATGAGTGATGAAATGCTTACTAAGAAAATCTTCTCAGCCCAAGTGGTAGGAAGGAAAGGCAGAGGAAGGCCAAGGAAGACATGGGTGGATCAGATTCAGGAGTGTCTGCATGAGAAAAAGATTATGAGTATGAAGTATAAAAGATCTTGTGTACGGCGTGTAATGGATATTAGTGAAACACTAGTTGTATGTCAAAATCGCTGTAAATGGAGAAGTTTGATACGACAACAATAAGTAAAAATATCTGGTAGTTTGTATTTCTTTTTGGAGCTAACCTCTGAATCTCAGAGAACAGCTTAGTGATATGTATGTATGAATGTATGTATGTATGTAGCTTTGTTTTTCCCATTATGTGTCATCTGTATCATTACTCCATAAAATTTCAGTTCAATCGGATGCTTCCTTCTTGGTGAGCAAATTTCATTTTCCGTGAGTGTATTTAAAAATTTTCTTTGCTTGGCTGAGCTACATACTGCAGATTTGTGCATCACGATCAGACGAGTCAGAAATTTTTACCAGCTGTCTGAATATGGTGACTGGATTAGGAATTCCTGAAGAGAAAAGAATTGTAGATCCACAATTTCATATCTCAACCACACCACACAGTTGTATCTGACTATTTACTGTTGTTTCTTCTGCACACGTAAGAATCAAAGCTACAAAAGAATTTGCTATCGTTTTTACCTTCGCACATGTAACCACATGAAACAATAAACCATAACCTTTCCAAATAATTAGTCATAAATTAATAAAAAGCTTTTTTTTTCTACTGATTTCAATTTACAAATGAAAAAGTAACAGTACCTGTCCATCTACTAGCAGAAGGGAATATGGAGATATAAAAGGAACAGACTTGTCAACATATTCATATAATTCAGCAGCTGCTAAACATGTGGGTAGCTTCAAGAGTCCTGGGTGACCAACTAAAGTCTTGAAATTTATACTCTGGTCTTCAAACAGGTCATGACGAACAACAACTGGTACAGGAATCATGCTGAAAAACAATTCATATGTTACAATGATGCACAGACAGTTAAAAAAAAAAAAAAAAAAACAGCAATATAAAATATAACACTGAACCCAATAAACAATTTTCTACTCAAGAAATGCTTATAGCATAGTAACTCCATTTATTCACTGGTGTAAATAAGCAAAACTTCAGAGGATTGTAATTGTTGTAGTGTATGATCCTTGTGACTCAGAACCGTCTGATAAGAAGAAAGATTTCTGGAATGAGCTAAAAGCTGTTTTGAGCCAGTTTGGTGCTAAAGAAAAAGTTATAATAGCAGGGGATTTCAATGCTAGAGTATGTGTGCAGAATGCAATTTCTGACAATGTTCTGGGTAAGTTTAATGATCTTTGTGTGAATGATAATGGTGAAAGATTAATTGAACTCTGCATTGAGAATGGTTTGTGTGTATCTAATACCTTTATCAACCACAAGTATATCCACACATATACTTGGAAAAATCATACCCTTGGCCAGAAAAAATAAAGGTTGATAGGCTCCTTGAAGATCATCAGCGTTAATCTGACTTACTCAGAGAATGACTGAAGAAGCTGAAGTCTGGTGAGAGGGATGTAGAAAAGAAGTGGGAATGTTTTAAGAACTGTGTTGTCACTGCTGCTAAAGAGGTCTGTGGCACCACAATAGTGGGTAACAATAGAGGTGATGCTGGTGGAATAGTGAGATTGAAGAGGCAGTTAAGAGAAAGAAGGAATCCTATTTGAGGATGTTGCAAGGTAAAGTTTCTGTGGACGAATATCGCTGTAAGAAGCATGAAGCCGCAAAGCTGGTTCCCCAGAGTAAGGCAAAGGATAAGAAAAAGGTGGAAAGGCAGGAATTGGCTTTTTGGAAAGATAAGAAGACTTTCTGGAAGTACATGAGATGCAGGAAAAATAGGGAAAACAAAGTTGTATGTTGTGTGAAGAATTGGATTGGGGAAATGATAATATGGGAACCCAATGAGTTAAATGAAAGATGGGGTGAATACTTCTGTGAATTATTAGATCAGGAAAGCAAAGGCGATTCTGAGGCAGAAGCAGATGATGTCAGAGTGAAAGATGGAAGCACAGGAGGGATCATAACAGAAGAGGTGTGTAAAGCTCTAAAATCTCTTCAGAATGGTAAGGCCCCGGGAGTTGATGGTATAACTGCCAAGATGTGAAAATATTGTGGGGTCTCTGTAATTGACTGGTTAACTGAAACTTGACAGTTGTGCTGGGAGTTAGGAATGGTCCATCGGGATTGGAAGGATGCTATCATTGTTCCCTTGTATAAGAGAAAAGATGATCAGACTGACTGCAAGAACTATCGTGGTATTAGCAAACTGAGTGTGCCAGGGAAAGTGTTCAGTAAGGTCGTTAATGAAAAGTATGGGATGTTCAGAGAGGTTTTTTGCCTGGTAAAGCCTACACTAACCAAATTTTTACATAACACATGATGATAGAAAAGTATCTGGCTGTTGGTAAGAAAGTTTTTGCTGCCTTCATAGATCTAGAGAAAGCTTATGACTGAATAAATAGGACACTTTTGTGGAAGTTATTGAATGAATATGGTGTTACTGGGAATCTACATAATAGTGCAAAAGCCATGTATGCTGGCAGTAGAGCTTGTGTACGAGTAAATGGTGTTTTATCAAAATGGTTTTCTGTTGGTGCAGGAGTCAGACAAGGTTGTGTAATGTCATCATGGCTGTTTAATATATTGATGGATGTGTGCATGCGTAATGCCAAAATAGATAATTCTGATTTGTCTTGGTGATATCCGTGTATGCAGATTGCTGTATACTGATGACACTGTTCTGTTGGCAGATAGCAAAAGTGAGTTGCAGAGTATGTTGTCCCAGATGTACGAAGTTTGCATGAAATTCAAACTGAGTATAAATAAGGGAAAAACCAAAATTATGGTTTTTGAGAGAGGAACTGGTAGTACTGAATGTAATATAAGTCTAAATGGACCAGTGATTGACCAGGTGAGTGAGTTTGTGTATTTAGGAAGTATGTTTGACAGAGAGAACAAATAAGATGGTGAAATTAGTATGTGAGTGAATTTTTCATTGAAAGTCATGGCTGCTTTGAGAGGTTTTCACAGGAATGATGGGTTCTCAGGATAGTCTAGCATGGCTGTGTATGAAAGTGTAATTGTTCCTACTCTGACGTACGGCAGTGAAACCTGGGTACTACAGAAGAAACATAGAAGTAATTTTGTGTGCTGGAGAAATGCGTTACTTATGGAGGGTTTGTGGCAAGGCACATTCTAATTGTGTGAGGAATGAAGATGAGTTGCAGTTGCGTAATGTGAAGCAAAATGTTGTTCGCAAGGTGGAGACTATTATGCTTCGGTGGTTTGGCCATGTCGAAAGAATGAGTGATGAGATGCTTACTAAGAAAATCTTTTTAGCCCAAGTGGCTGTAAGAAAAGGCAGAGAAAGGCCAAGGAAGTCATTGGAGCATCAGATTCAGGAGTGTCTGCATGAGAAAAAGATTATGAGTATGAAGTAAAGAAGATCTTGGTATGGCGTGTGATGGATGTCAGTGAGGCCTGAGTTGTATGCCAAGATCGCTGTAAATGGGGAATTTTGATACGGCAACAGTAAGTAAAAATTATCTGGTAGTTTGTATTTCTTTGTGGAGCTAACCTCTGAATCTCAAAGAACAGCTTAGTGATATGTATGTATGTATGTATGTATGTATGTATGTATGTATGTATGTATGTATGTATGTATGTATGTATGTATGTATGTATGTATGTATGTATGTATGTACATTAGAGAAAAATATTCACAATCTTAACCTTAGAAGTGTTTGTTGATTATCACCTTCATTTTGAAGACAACACGTATATATATATTAAAAAAAAAAAGTTGCATATCATCAGCAATCACCACCCAAACATACACTACATAAGAAAAAACACAAACTAATTTAAATGTATTTTACAGTTTTTTCCAAAACATCCTTTACACTAGGGAAAAAAAGTAACAACTAAATTTTTAAGATCATAGATACTAATGAGAAATGAATCCCTCAGAAGGAATACTTCTTCAGAATTACATGGTAGGCACATACAAATGTCATTATCTGCACAAGGGTGCCAATTTCCCTGTTTCCATTACAGACAGCTCTTCAGAAAACTTGAAAATTGCACCATCTTGGAGAGGTTAAACCCACATCTCTCAATTTCTGTTTGTGCATGCTACAGCTATGCTAACAGGAACAACCGGACTGCTTCGAAGAATGCATCGAAAAGTTATTCAGACTGCTGAGATTCAGCTGTGTGGAACTTCGTTGTCCTCAGTAACTTAATGGTAACATGCCTGAAGATAAATCAGGAGGTGCAATTTTCAAGGTTTCTGAAGAGATCTCTAGATGGGAAACAGTAAAAATATGGCACCCTTTGAGCTGATAATGATAGATTTTCAAGTACTATTATTTTTCATTTCCACTTTTAGGTTTTAATACTACATATGAAACCATATCAAACACTAGCATACTGATCTTGAACTTTTAAAAATATTTTTAAAGGTCAACATAGATACATTTCTTAAGTGCCAACTCTCTACATTATGATACATTTCTTAAGTGCCAACTCTCTACATTATCTTAAAAGGCCAATGGTGTTCAGAAATGCAAGGAAACAATGTTTAGTAATATACCTAAGCAATGCATGATATTGATAATGATGGAAGAATATTACACATATAATTGATGCTCCACTAGAAATTTGTTACAGGGCAAGAGAAAAAATACAAGAAAATTTTGCTGAATAAAGAAGTATGCATGCATCACATTTTTTTTTTTTTTTGCTTCAAATCATTGTCCAGTGCCATTTTCATTTTTCACAATTGAGACACACGGTATAAGAAATATGGGTTGATGAAAAAGATGTGGAATGAGGTTGACAACCTGGCTATGTAAGAGCAGATTAAAGGGAGGTGAGGACAAAAGACAGTTGGTGGTTAGAAGGATTTAACAATGCAAGGAATAAGGTGTGGTAATATACCAATTGAACAGAAAACGGGGTTATATATATGTCAATAAATCTGCTGTTGCATAATTTACTGTTTCTCACGTTATCATTAAAATGCCCACGGGAAACTTCAATAATATAAATATATAATAAAATTTCAAAATGTTACTCACATTTCATCACGAGGTTTTCAGGATATTGCAGAGTTTTCTGTAGTTGAAGTCTTCAAATGGATAGGTAAGAAGTCTTCAAATGGATAGTTAGAAAGCTGCGTGAATGTGACGAAGTCTTCAAATCAGTAGGTCAAAAGCTGCAAATGATTATCCCTATTTCTGAGTCGTTATTTAAAAGATGATTTATGAACGTTAAAAGAATTAAAAATTCAGAATCTTATGTTGAAAGTGAGTCAAACTGGTAGTAAAATATCTTGTATCGATGACGGTTCAATCCTCGTTTCCCGTAGCACAAGTTCCCATACTAGTTTCAATTACCATTTTGTAATCATCTTCGGTGGGTATAAATGAGTTGTTTCTCATTCATGTTGTTTCTTGGCCACTCAACTCGAATCTACTGGCAGAGTCAGAAGTTCCACGTTGGCAGAACCACCATACGCATTTGGTTTGAATGCGCACCTCGCGTCGTGTGCGTTTCTAATTGGATCGTTTGAATTTGCTTCTAATTCCAATTCGTCAGGTGTCGCCATCTTCTGTTTGTTGATAGATTTATATTTTATCTTGTTTCTGTATTTTTTATTTTTATTATGGTCATTTTCTTTGTCTATAAGGTATCTCCAAGCATATGGAAGATCATTGGGTCGTTATTGTTACAATTTGTTTCCCTAGTTTTTCTATCATTCACTGCTTCCAATGTTAAAATTTGATTCTTTGTTTTATGTGATGTTATTAATTTTGCTTCTGACCAATCTGGGATAGCCTCATTTTCTATGCAATGTTGACTTAAAGATGTTTTGTTCTCTTTTTGTTCCAGTAGGATATATGCTCACCCAATCTGGTCTTAAATCTTCTTTTAGTACTTCCGATGTATACTTTATTTTTTTCTCCATTTCCTTTTGTTTCAGTAGAGTTTTTTGTTGGTATACAGTATACACCTGCTTTATCAAGTATTGATACTTGATAAAGCAGGTGTATATTGTTTATCAAGTATTGATACTTGATAAAGCAGATGTATCAAGTATTGATACTTGATAAAGCAGGTGTATACTGTATACCAACAAAAAAAAAAAAAACTACTGAAACGAAAGGAAATGGAGAAAAAAATAAAGTATACATCGGAAGTACTAAAAGAAGATTTAAGACCAGATTGGGTGAGCATATATCCAACTAGAACAAAAAAGAGAACAAAACATTTTTAATTCAACATTGCATAGAAAATGAGGCTATCCCAGATTGGTCAGAAGCAAAATTAATAACATCACATAAAACAAAGAATCAAATTTTAACATCGGAAGCAGTGATGATAGAAAAACTAGGGAAACAAATTGTAATAATAACGACCCAATGGATCTTCCATATGCTTGGAGATACCTTATAGAAAAAGAAAATGACCATAATAAAAATAAAAAATACAGAAACAAGATAAAATATAAATCTATCAACAAACAGAAGATGGAGACACCAGACGAATTGGAATCGGATGCAAATTCAAACGATCCAATTAGAAACGCACACGACGCGAGGTGCGCAATCAAACCAAAAACGAAATGCATGGTGGTTCTGCCGACGTGGAACTTCTGACTCTGCCAGTAGATTCGAGTTGAGTGCCCAAGAGACAACATGAATGAAAAATAACTCATTTTATACCCACCAAAGATGATTACAAAATGGTAATTGAAACTAGTATGGGAACTTGTGCTACGGGAAACAAGGATTGAACCGTCATCGATACAAGATATTTTATTACCAATTCGACTCACCTTCAACATAAGGTTCTGAATTTTTAATTCTTTTAACGTTCAGAAATCATCTTTTAAATAACGACTCAGAAATAGTGATAATCATTTGCAGCTTTTGACCTACTGATTTGAAGACTTCGTCACATTCACGCAGCTTTTTAACTATCCATTTGAAGACTTCAACTACAGAAAACTCTGCAATATACTGAAAACCTCATGACAAAATGTGAGTAACATTTTGAAATTTTATTATATATTTATATTATTGACGTTTCCCGTGGGCATTTTAATGATAACGTGAGAAACAGTAAATTATGCAACAGATATGTTGACATATATATATAACATAAATCATAACCACGTAAAGAATTCAAATAGAAATATTTGATGAATTGATATAACAAAACTGGGTGCGTAAAGAATTCAACAAATAGAAATATTTGATGAATTGATATAACAAAACTGGGTGCTCCACAAGTTCCTTCACGCGACAATAACACCACCATCCAACAAAACAGAACACCATTCAGTCTCACGCATATAATAAGAGGTACTACCTCAATCTGATAGATGGCCATCCCCTGCAAAATGCATCTGCACCAATAAATTAATATGAAGCCTCTGCCGCAGTTTTTCTTCTCCCTTCTTGTATGTCCCTTATATGTTTCTTATGTCACATACACAGAGTTCTTGTTGTCTTGCCAACATAAGATTTTGTTGAGGAAACTGAGTACTTGAGGCAAATGGGATAGACCCCTGCAGTAGTCTTTATCTGTGTTTTTGCTACTTGTAGTTAATAATTTTCTAACAAATCTTGGTTGCTTGAGTGTGACTTTAAATCAGTGTTTCTTTAGCAAGCTCCACTGTTTCTTAGCAAGTTCTCAATGATTTTTTAGCAAGTTCTTAACATAGAATGAGAGTTGAAGAAAATATGATATGCTGCCCACAAAATCCATACCCACTTTCCTTGTTTTTTTTTGTTTTTTTGTTTTTTTAACAGGTTTCTTTACATCATACAAAACAGGCTGCATAATTCCCATTGTTGGAAACTAGCTGAGATTTCTTTCATTATGTTGGAATTTTTTTGATTTTTTAATCCATCATTGGAGCATACTGTTAGAACCCTGCACATCCATTATGTGAAAACACAGGTCTTGTATGATCTCAGGCATGTGGAGTTGGGCGGGATGATGTTGGGAATTGCTGTTGGTTTGTAATACACCTGAATATTTAACAAATGGTTACAATTTCAGGTTAGTAGAACATCTAGAACAGGTATTTTCCCCTTTTTTTTTTTTTTTTTCTAGATCTATGTTTATACATTACTAATGCACAAGCATCCACTCTTTGTTGGCAAGAAACTCAACAACAGCAAAAAAGACTAGCTATATTATAGTTTAAATTTGAATGAAATGTTGATCAAAGACAAGAGTTCATTGAGACTTGTTATGTAAACAGTCATTTTTTTAATGGTGCCTATGCTTCAAATCAATTGTCAGAGTTAGAAAGTTATTAAAGATGTTATAGTACAACAAAACTGATAAAATGAATGATATAGCAAGGCAAAACAAGATTCCCAGAGGTAATTCATTGAAGATTCTTTTAAAATTCAAATGCTTACCTAGAGAAAGCACTGATTATGTAGAACTGGCTTAAAAAATGTATGGCTGATGAAGTAAGGTGGGTGGTGTATGCTATGCAGATTAAAAAAAAATAAGTTTATATTTCTTCATGGATAATTCAAACAAATAAAACTATTATGTTATATAACAAAATAGAGCAGGATTACTAATGGCATTTATGCATTATGCGTAGATCGTTTTTGAATCATAATCGATCTATGCCTTTTTTTAATCATTTGATCATATTTATTTTGATAAATAAATCTTTGTGATTAAAATAAACTATTATGAAAATGAAAATGGTTTTAGGAAATTCTTGTGTGTAGATCACATTTAACTTGATTAAAAGCAGGACTCTGTAGAGGGTTCCCACTCAAAAGTAAAAAAGTAACCTTCCCTGACTCTTCCAGGTTTTACTGATGATTTCGAAATTTTTTCCAGAGTGGAGAACCAAACCACATAGAGATGAATTGTGAAATTTTTTTTTTTACCGTTCTCATATTTTCTCACAAAAACACACATTTGTAATCTTTTTAAATAACTTATCATACAATTGCCTGCTGTTTACTAATAACAACCAAATGCACAAGGTACATTATTTCTGGTCCCATAATTCCATGATCTTTAGTGAACCTGATTGGTTTACTGCCAATGTAGAATTTGTTAATATACTCCCACAGAAATAAAAATGGTTCATATGTAAGAAAACTCTGAGTTGTTTAGTTTCAAATTTTCTTTTATCTGTAACACAATGTAGATACACTTATGGCAGAGAAATATGTCACAAGATGACCAATAAGCAAATGTTTGTTAGGTTTGTTCTTTGTAACATGTTTCTCCAAGCACCAACGTATCAATCAGGCCACTGTGCCAAATAGTGTTTCGGCACAGCTTGCAGAGCATGTTTGTTTTCACATAGCTTCTCTTTAAGTTTCTTAAAGGGGACCATAATTTTTATGCTGTGGTTGTATAACTGAAAAGGTTTCAACAGAGTTCCTTACTGAGTCCTGGAGAAAATAAATGAAGTCAGTCAAACAAAATTCTGAATGTTGTTATTAATGTAAATACTAGTGAATGGTTTGGCCAGCAGTATGATCTTAACCGTACAGGAAATTTTTCAGTGTTGATAAATGTTGAAACATTAGTCGTTGTATTCAGTTAATCCCCAAATAAGTGTTAAGTGCACATTTTCAGGAAAGGAGGCAGAAAGAACAACAGATTTTAAATCATTTACATGTAGTAACCAATAAGCCAGCAAAACTTGATATGGAATTAAGCAGCAAAAGAATTGAGAAAGCAAAGAAATTCTATTGGTAAGGTAGGATAATTTTTACAAAGGCTGGGAAATATTGGAAGAGGAAAAAAAAAAGGGGGGGGGGGTGCACTTTACATTAGTATTATTATAAAACCAACCATCATCTACAGATATTAAAAGTTTCAACAAAAACAGATTGGTGCATTGGCAATACAGAAATAGCAATGCTGATACTTTGAACTGGGAAGAAAATGCTGGTGAAAACTTTTCTCACCAGATGCTACATTCTCAGTAGCAGAATGCTGATTACAAAGGTGACTTACAACAACATGGCAGATGGAGGACATAACATTTTAATGATAGAGGTACCAATTTGGCAGTGACAGAAATCTTGGAATCAACTGAACAAAAACAGTGGTGGACACTTTTTGCAAATCAGCATTAAATGTTGTTGCATTGTCATACTGGCACATATGCTAATTGGTGAAAAAATACATTTTGCCTTTTTTTGACTTAAATGCTTGGAGATACAATGGTGGTACACTGTTCATGTAACAGAAAAATAAAAATATGCCATACTGCTTGCTTCTCTGCTGTTGAAGTACTGCCCAACATAACTACTTATGATTGTGTCAACTGTTGTCACTCATTTCATAATCTAAAAGTCACTTAAATACTAACTTTATATACAAATTTGCAAATGTAATTGATAAATATAACTAATCCACATTATGTACCAAAAATATGTGCAGGAAACATTCATAATAGCAACAGACAATATACACTGAAGAGCAATTGAATTAGAGATACCTGTCTAGTAACGTGTAGCACCACCTTTCGCCCTGATGACGGCAGCGATTCGTCTCGGCAAGACACCAGAAGCGTTGGGAAGCCATACGGATCCACGACCCCTGAACAAACTCCCACAGTTCACGAAGATTTCATGGAGGGGGGGGGGTCAGAGCCTCGAACATCTCTCTTGATGGCATCCCAGATGTGCTCGGTGGGATTGAGGTCAGGTGACCTAGCTGGCCAAGGAAGCGAGGTCAAGTCGGTGGAGTGTTCATCCAACCATTCGGATACAATTCGGGAGCGATGGCACGGTGCATTGTCTTGTTGCAGGATGAGGTCCCCAGTGGGATGTTGAAGACGCACAAATGGGAGCAAATGGTCATCCAGGATATCCCGGTAACGTTGATCTGTGAGGGACGATGTCACGTACCAGGGGTCCCATTTCCATCCACATAAACAGTCCCCAGACGAGAATGCCACCCCCAACAGCTTCAAAAGTACCCTGCTGACAAGAAGGATACATCACTTCATGTGGTTTGTGCCACACTCGTATCCTGCCATCCGCATGTACCAACGTGAATCTCGACTCATTAGTCCAGGCAACATTTTCCCACATGTCTAGGGTCCAGTGGTGATGTTCCCGCGCCCATGCTAATCTTTGCACCCTGTGATGTGCGGTCAGCAGCGGTACCCTCGTGGGATGATGGCTTCTGTACCTCATAGCGAGGAGATGGTTCTGGATGGTGTGGCTGCATACACGTTTTTGTGCACCAGAGTTAAATTGCTGAGTGATTTCTTGCACTGTGGCCTGTCTATCTGCTGTTACAATGTGAGCTAGCCGATGATGACCCCACTCATCCACACGCTGTTGTCCACAGCAGTTGGCCCTTGCAGGGATGGTTTTACCGGATTCGATGTACTCACGGTGCACCCGTGACATAGTGGCTCATGAAAATTCCAGTGCCTGCACGACTTCTAAGATGGAGTGACCCATTCGTCGGGCCCCAACAATTTGCCCACGATCAAATGCGCTTAGATCCTTCGTCTTACCTATACTGCGTCCGACTCTTACTGATTCCCGTCGCATCACTCCTTATATTGTCGGCTCGCTGCATACGTCATGTCGTTTCCGTTTACAGGGCCACCCACAGCGCCACATTTGCATAACGCCAGCTGTCTCTAATTCAATTGCTCTTCAGTGTAGAAAGACCCCATGTTACTTATATTGGCATCTTACTGTCTGACTGCAACTTTCATGCACAAAATACAACAGCTGATTTTAGAAGTTTTACAGACTGCCACTAAAGAAATTCCAGATACTAAAATGACCAATATGGGACGATTGTGTCATTGTTTGTTGATGGTTTCTCTCCTTTTTTTTTTCAACTTATCAATAATGCCAATAACCAAAAATGTTTTCAACAACTGTTCTACACTTTTTAGAGGGGGTTGGGGGGTGGGGTGCACTAAAGTTTTAATTCTTATTCTGTATTTTACCAACAGTGAACATGGCAAGAGAAAGGAGGAAAAGAAAAGCTTGTACGTATCTGCATCCCCCCCCTCCCCACACACACACTATATTTACACATTTCTTGTTTCTGCTCACCTGATTTTATATTTAAAGTCTCCCAGTTTGGTCACAGGAACAAAATCCTCACTTGGTAAAACGGATGCACCACATACCTGAAAGAGGAATTAAATTAACATATTAAAATTTTACTCAAGAACAAACCTTCACACCTTATTATATAGCCAACACATAGAGTAAGAGGTATACATACCTGCCAACTTTCAGAAACCGAAATCCGCAAAAAAAATTAATCGATATGCTTGATGAAAATTTTAAATCGATATATTCAATGAAATTACTTGTCGCACATATTAATTAAATGTACTGAACATATTGATTAAAAAACGATATGTTACCTAAACAAGTATCAACTTTTAATTGATATGACTACAGATGTTTGAATTTATCGGCACGTTTATTTTGATTAAAACAGAATCTATACTAATTTCTCATTACTATGCTATCTATCATTATGATCTATAGAGATAAAAAAATTATTTTTATGGAGGTTTGCATCTCAAGGGAAGGATGTTCCACCCTTTGACCCCCAAATCCAATAGGATCATATCCCACGCCGTCACAGAACAAACTAAAATGTTTTCAAAAACAAACCATTTTCATGCTAGGGTTATCTTACGGAGAGACGGACGATGAGACAGTCAAATGAAATAAACGAGTGACTGAGGGACACTAATTGGTAAATTATGCTTAACTAAAAACAAAGTGAATAAACACTTTGCACGAATCGCATCCAGTTCATTATAACTTTTAACAAAGTTAGTTAATTTCATATTTTTTTTTTTTCACGCAGTCAACATTAGATTTATGCTTGGCGCTATATGATTAGTGATATCATTCCTTTCACCACGCGAAACGCTGAAATTTCATCGGCACGTAGAGCAAAATGCATATTTTTCATTTTTTGAAGATTTTGCAATACACAGGAAACTCCACAGAATATGCAACACAGAAAGTTTTATAGTACCCCCCCCCCTTTTATTGCTGCTCATAGTGAATCACTAATACTAAAAAGTGCAAGTAAAACTCATATAGTAAAACAGTAACAGTTTAAAGAGATGCAATTTACAAAGGAAAAAATAGTACTGCGACATATTAATTTGGTTGAATCAAGCCAAGATATTTCTATGCACGTTATCGAGAGATGAACAAAGCACGGTTGGAAAGAGTACAAACTTACTAACAGACGAGCAAAATAAATCATTGCTGGAGAAGCACTGGCTCCAATGAACATTGGACTTACTTTTTTCCCTTTTAACTTCCTCTTATAGTAGCATTCTTTCGTTAGGTCAAATTTATTACCAGAGAAGAAGTTACGAAACCATGCCCCAATGCATTTATAATTTCACAAAACTGACAGCTTTTGCTTAAATTTTGTCATGCTGGGTATTGATCTGTGATTAAAAATTACACAGATTTAAAATCAGTTTGAATTTTTTTTTTCTACGATAACTAAGTTCTCAGATCGCATTTCGAACTGGGAGTAGTAAAGACACGTGCTCCCAAGTGCGTGCTCCAATGCAAGTCACACCCCACTTTGGCCTACTGAGAAGTTGCGACCCGGGGGACGAAGGACGAACAATGCATTACCTGAAAAGGAGAGGGGGGGGGGTAGAACCAAGCCCAAGGTTAAACAAGCCCAGCTGGCTGTTATCATTATCAGTTTACACATGGCACAAGTTTTAGTGTTTGAAACAACGCAAAACCTAACACATGGAAAAACTGCAGCAAATGTTTCCATATTAACACATAATTTATTCTTTATGATGGAAAACAAATTTAAATTAAACATGTTGCTTGTACATATATTGATTATCTTTAACTAGTTAAAAATATTAGTGTTCGCTTTTTACCACGTTTACTCACAATGTTTTTGGAGGTCTTCCTTTTATTGCTTTAAATTTTTGAAGTTAAAATATAATGTCATTATTATTCATGCCAAAAATTTTTGGTGATGTATTCACGCTTGCAGGTACCCTGTTGGTGAGTATTGCTTAAAAACGAAGTCTTGTTTAAAACTCAATGAACAAAAAAGTCTTGGTTCAAACCTAATGACCAAAAGAAAAAAATTAAAAACCATGACTCTATACCAACTTTTAAAACCCTTTTTTTAAGTAAAAAACACAGAGAAACCTGCATTCCTCTAGGTATTTTTCATAGAAGACCACAAAGGTGAGTATGCAAGTCTTGAGAAGCAAAAACTCTGGTCAGAAACCTTAATGAAACAGATAAAAAAGTTAAAAAGTCAAAACCTTGGAACTTCCGACACTCAAACTTCCAGAAACTTCCGGCCAACCTCCACGCTTTTCGTGCTGTGTCGCAAAGGACACTCCCACTATGGTGGAACTTACACGTGTTTCGGGCATACGCCCATCTTCAGAGTTGGGAAAGATTGCAAATGGACGTCAGCTGCAATTCTTTGGAGTTTTCTTCACTCGGCTCCTCCTCCCCTCTTGGTGTTGATTCGCTGGTGGTGTTACGTATTTTAGTTCATTATATCTTTGGTGGTGTCCTCTGGTGTCATTATTGGGGATTACACTTCGTTCTATTTTTTTTTCTTTTTTTCGTCGGTAATAATTTTTTTTCCATTACACATGTATTTCGTTAGGTTGATTAATGTTGCAGTTAGTACTTTCAGTTTTTTCAATAATTACCGATTCTGCGATTCTGATCTCTTCCTCTGTTTTATGTGATTTTAGGTGTTTGATGTTTTCAAATTCTGGCTCTGTATTATTTTCTATGCAATATTGCACCAATGCAGTTTCCTCCTTTTTTATTCCAGTTCGTTATATAGCCTAACCTGGTTTTTAACCGATTTTTAGTACTTCCTATATAGTTTATTTTTTTATCATTACTGTTAGTAATTTTTACTGATATGCAATATACACCTGATTTTTCCAATATTTGTACTTGATCTTTATTTTTTATTACCATATTTTTTTGTGTCTTTACGGATATTCCAATGTTTTTTTGGTTATTTTTACAAATTTGTTCTATGGTATGAGATAGTCCTTTAATATATGGGAAACTTCCACAATATTTACCAATATTTATTTTCTTCCTTTTTTGGTCTTTGTACTTTGTGTTTGATGTCATATATAATTTTTTAGGATAATTTTTTATTATATCCAAAATTCCTTATTCTATTAATCCGTATTAGCTTTTCCTCTTTGTATTTATTGCTGCTGGAATGGGTAAATGCTCTTTTTATTAAATTTCTGATTGCAACTGTTTTATGTGCTCATGGGTGGTTGGAGTTCTTCGGAATTATTGATGGCACATATGTAGGTTTTCTATAGACCTGGTAATCGATTCTATTCCTGTTCTTGATTAGATTGATATCTAAGAACGGTAGTTGGTTGTTTCTTTCCAATTCAATTGTTGGTCAATTGATGGTAATATGGATGCCATTTTTTGCTTAAAACCAATTAGTTCAATTTGTTCATTTTCCCAAAATATCAATATATCATCCACATATCTGCAATACATCAGTGGTCTCAGGGTATGTTCTTCAATCGCTTTTTCCTCCACGTGTTGCATTACGACTTCTGCAAAAATTGTCGATAACAGCGAGCCCATAGGTGATCCGGACTTCTGCTTGTAAATTTTCCCACTGAATTGGAAATAGTTGTTATTGTATATAAAAGTTGGAATCTCATGCAATTCATTTAGTTCCACCTGGTTTAAAAAAAATGTTGTTCTTAACTTTTTAATTATTAGTTCAATGGCACAGGATACCGGTGTGTTTGGGTAGAATGATGTAACATCTAAACTTGCCATTGTAACTGTATTTCCCTTGAGATTCACTTGTTTAATTTTTTGTATAACTTCCTCAGTGTTCTTGACATTGTACTTTCCTCCCATAAATATGGGTGATAAGTACTTAAATAGGTTCTTCTCTAAATTAATTAGTGGAGAACATTGTTTTGACACTATAACTCTCATTGGTGCATCTTCTTTATGAGTTTAAAACATAAAACAGCTGCAATCAGAAATTTAATAAAAAGAGCATTCACCCATTCCAGCAGCAATAAATACAAAGAGGAAAAGCTAATATGGATTAATAGAATGATAAGAAATTTTGGATATAATAAAAAATTATCCCAAAAAAATTATATATGACATCAAACACAAAGTACAAAGACCAAAAAAGGAAGAAAATAAATATTGTGGAAGTTTCCCATATACACTGCCGGACAATTGCTAAGGACGGATGACAATAGCAACGATAGCAACCATAAAATGGAAGGCAGGAAAATGTGGAAATTGGCATAAGTGCGGGATACAGTAAGACGTGTTTTGCGTATGCAAATTTTGGATTGCCGAACTTGTTCGTGACGTCATAGCGCTGATAAGAGATATAAAGGATTTGACGCGTATTGACCGTTGTTATTCAAATACAAAGTTGAAAGGGAAAGAATCAATTGGCGAACTTGCAATTTTTAGTATGTCTTCCCGACATCACCTAGATGATTTTACGCGTGGCTGTATTATTGGCAAAATTGAAGAAGGGCGAAAAATAACAGATGTTGCCAGGGAGTTCAACGTCAGCCACAGTGTAGTTTCAAGGCTTTGGAAATCATTTCAAACAAATCGAGAGTGTAGCAAACGTCATGGGGGAGGTCGTGTTCGCAGTACGACACCTGCAGAAGATCGGTACATAGTGCTATCAACAAAAAGACACCGGCACAGCACAGCTAGTGAGGTAGCAAATCAGTTTATGGCTGCTACTGGCAAGCAGATCTCCCGAAAAACTGTCGCCAGACGTTTGCATGAAGGAGGACTATACGCCCGCCGTCCTGTTGTGTGCATCTCATTGTCCAGATGTCACCTTACCGCCCGTTTGCAATGGTGCCATCAACATCGCAATTGGACTGATAACGACTGGTCTGCTGTCCTCTTCTCAGATGAGAGTAGATACAGTCTATCGTCTGATTGTCGACGACAACTGATCTGGCGTGATAGTGGTACTGCATATTGTCCAGCAAACATACAGGAAAGGGACGAATATCCGACATGTAGTGTCATGGTATGGGCTGGCATCATGATCAATGGCCATACGTCCCTCTATGTGCTTTCAACTGGGACTATGACTGGCCAACGATACATTAATGATGTTCTGCTACCTCATGTTCGCATGTTCCGTGGTGCTGTCGGTGATAGATTCATTTTCATGGACAACAATGCAACATGTCATCGAACAGTCGCTGTCCAGGAGTGTCTTGAGAGCGAGGATATTCAACGCCTCGTATGGCCAGCACGTTCTCCAGATCTGAATCCCATTGAAAATGTGTGGGATGCTTTGGGGAGGAGTCTTGCTGGTCGCCAATGCCCTCCAATAGGACACCCTCATCCGTGCACTAACAGAAGAATGGGATAAATTACCCCAACATCTGCTTGATAATGTTGTGCAAAGCATGACACGACATGTGGAATCTTGCATCGCCCTCCATGGTGGCCATATCCCGTATCGACATCTTACGCCGGAACGCCTGTGGACGGAAATTGCATTTTTTTTACGTTTACGTATTCTGCACAAAATGGCCTGTTTGTCCCTTGAACACGTTCCAAAGCCTTCTGGATATCAGAGCATAATAAATTGTCTTTCTTGTAATGTCCTGGCATTCTGACATTATTTTATTTCACTTGGTGTCCAACCACACTTACTTTTTTATGCGCTATATAGCCATTTATGATCCGTCCTTAGCAATTGTCCAGCAGTGTATTAAAAAACTATCTCGTACCATAGAACGAATTTGTAAAAATCACCAAAAAAAACAAAAAACAAAAAAACATTGGAATATCCGTAAAGACACTAAGAGATATATGGTAATAAAAAATAAAGATCAAGTACAATTATTGGAAAAATCAGGTGTATATTGCATACCAGTAAAAATGACTAACAGTAATGATAAAAAAATAAACTATATCATCATCATCATTGTCAACCATTATCAATCCATTGCTGGACGAAGGTCTCCATAAGTTTCCTCCACAACGGTCTGTCTTGTGCCAGTCTCCTCCATGTCATTCCTGCAAACTTTCAAATTTCATCCACCCATCTCCCATGTGGTTGTGGTCTTCTTCTGGGTCTTTTCCTGTCCCTTGGAATCCAATCTAAAATTCCGGCTGTCCATCGATGGTCTGTCCTTCTGGCAGTATGTCCAGCCCATTGCCATTTCAGGGATTTAACTCTGATCATGATGTCTTCCACTCTTGTCATTTTTCGGATCCACGAGTTCCTCTTCTTATCTCTCCTGGTTACACCAAGCATGCACCTCTCCATGTTGCTTTGAGTTGTCTGCAGCGTTTGTATGTCTCTTTTAGTTAAGATCCACGTCTCTGCACCATACGTAAGCACTGGAAGGATGCATTGATCAAACACTTTTCTTTTAAGACATAATGGCATATTGCTCTTGAAAATTATGCTGTTTCTTCCAAAAGCTCTCCAGGCAAGTATTGTACGCCGATTAATTTCTTCATCAATGTGACCCTCACTTGATATTTGCTGGCCAAGATAAATGTACGTGTCTGTTATCTCCAGCTTTTCTCCATCAATCGATAAATCTTCATTTCTTGTAAAAACATTGAACATCACTTTTGTCTTCTGAAAGTTCATTTTTAATCCCACTTCTTTACTCTTGTCAGCAAGTTCCTGGATCATACTCTACAGCTCTGATGGGGTAGTTGCAAAAATGACTACGTCATCAGCAAAACGAAGGTGGGTTAGATAATCTCCATTAATCTTTATCCCCTTATTTTCCCAGCTCAGCGACTGAAAGACACCCTCCAATGTAGCATTAAAGAGCTTCGGATATATGGTGTCACCTTGCTTCACTCCCTTTCCAATTTTTATGTGTGTTGTATTTTCAAACAGCCGAATCTTTGCACTTGCATTTTCATAGATGTTATTAATAATATTAATGTATGCATCTTCAATACCGCAAGATTTCAGAGCCATTGTAACTGCTGATGGTTTCACCGAATCAAAGGCTTTTTCATAATCGATAAAAGCCATGCACAATGGAAGTTCATATTTCCTCGCTCTTTCAATTAGTTCTTTCAGTACGTGGATATGATCTATTGTGCTGTAGCCACTCCTGAATCCAGCTTGTTCTCTCGGTTGAGCCATGTCCAGTGTTACCTTCAGGCGGTGTGAAAGAACTTTAGTGAAGATTTTATAAACCACTGATAGGAGGCTGATAGGTCTGTAGTTCCTGAGATCCTCAATGTCACCTTTTTTATGTAGCAGGATCATTGTAGCGTTGTTCCAATCCTCAGGAATTTTCCCTTCATTAAGGCATCGAGTGAAAATTTGGGCGAGTACTGTTTCGATTTCTCCACTTGCTTCTTGTATAATGTCTACAGTAATTCCATCTTCTCCTGGAGCTTTTCCCCGCTTCATGTACTTGATTGCATATGCAACTTCTGCTGGGAGGACTGGAAGAACTCTGGTACTGGTACCTTTCATGATGTCTGGAGTACATGTATCATCCCTTTCATCTAATTTGGAGTAGAAATATTTCACTCTTGTCAAAATTTCGCCTCTATTTCTTGTTACAGAACCATCTTCTTTTCTCAGTGCCATAATCTGTTTTCTTCCCTTACTGAGATGTCCCTTTGCTATCTTTAGGCTTTGGTTGTTTTCAATTTCTTTCCTCACTAGTTCACAGTTGAATTTCCTTAAGTCTTCAGTGATACTTTTTCATACTGTCTTGCATAGCTCTATATATTCCACTTTGGAAGTCACATCTTCTTTAGTTGTCCTAATCTCTCTTCTTTTTTGCATCAACATTTTGGTTTTTCCTGATAATTTGTTCACATGCAACTTGTTCTTAGACCCAGCTAATTTTGTTGCTGTTTCCATAAGAGCTGTGGTTACTTTTCTGTTAACTTCAGAAATATCCACTTCTTCCGATGTTAGGCCTTTTAAAGCAAAGAATCTGTTCTTCAGTTCCAACTTGAAGGTATTATGGTGTTTTTTAAGGTTGGTTATGTCAATACATTTTGTTTGTCTTATGAGCTTGCCACGTTCAAGTTTAGTGTTGAGGTGCATCTTACATCTCACCAATCTATGGTCACTACCTGTGTTGAACTTGTTTAGCACACTGCAGTCCTCCATGACGAATTTTTTTGTTACACATAATAAAATCAATTTCACTTGTCGTCCCATTTGGATGTCTCCATGTCCATTTCCTGTGTGGCTTTTTCTTGAAAAAGGAGTTCAAGATGAAAAACCCTTCTGCCTCTGCAAACTCTACGAGAGTATTTCCACGCTGGTTTCTGTTGCTGTGACTGAATTTACCTACTGAAGTTTCATTCTGTTGCCGTTGCCCTATTTTTGCATTGAAATCTCCCATAATTATCTTCAAGTGCTGCTTACCTTTATTATTTAGATGACGAATTTCCTCATAAAATTCTTCAATTTCTTCTTCAGGATGGCTTGTGATGGGTGCATAAGTTTGAATAATCTGAGCCTGGTATCTTCTCGAGAGTTGGATAACGAGTCGGGCAGCTCTGTCAGAGGAACTTTCAACTTCTACAACTTTATCCTTCAGTTTCTTGTTTATTATAAATCCAACACCACTAGTTCTGCCAGTATCTGTCCCACGATAGTAGAAGAGATGTCCACTTTTCAGTTCAATGAGATCTTCTCCTTTCCTCTTTACCTCACACTTAGCCCGACGATGTCCCACTTGATCCTTTGTAGTTCCTCTTCCAATTCAAGAAACCTTGAATCAGAAGATAGGGAGCGTCCATTATACGTAGCCAAGGTCAGCATCAGATGGCAGCCTAGTCCAGTTCTCCGGGGATTCTTAGCACCCTCTGCCTTCATGTCGCACTGGCCGCTGCCTTGGCCAGGTACATTCCAGCTGCCGGAGACTGAGGGCCAAGATTTAAGTTGTGGAGTCATTTTGGAGGTGTTTGGCCATAACTCACCATGCTGGCCAAACTGGTTGGTGAGTGTGGGATAGCATTTCCGCTAATCCCGATGGTATAGTTATACCGCTATTGGCGGTCGTCAGAGCCCCTTTAGTGGGAACAGGATGCACCACGAGAAGGCGGGGTTGACATTTGTCAAGGAGAGGCTGTGATGTTACGCATCACCTGACCTTACATCTGAACATATATGACGATACATATATGTTCAGATAAGGACAGTTTGGAAAAAACTTTATTTCCTGAAACGTGTTGCAGTACAGCGAGGATACAACCCTTCCATTATAGACAAGGCTCTGACAAAATTCCGGAAACCGAAGTCCAGCTCCACATTAACTCCTGTGATGTGCCCATTGCAAGAGAATTTTGCCCTTATTCCATTTTCCTGTGACATTGCCTTTAAAATTACTAAAATTCTCAAAACCTTTAATTTTAAGGTGATTTTTAAACCCATAAACAAAATGAGATTTTTAGGATCAAAGGACTGTGTTGAAGACAAAAACTCGTGGGGAATTTATCAAATTACATGTGAATGTGGCGCTTCGTATATAGGGACAGACCCGTAGAGTCTTGCGTTTTCGATTGAAGGAGCACAAGACCTACATTCTGAATTGTGACCTAAAGAAGTCGGCTAAACACTGTTACGAAAAGGACCACAGATTTCTCTTTGAAGAAGCAAAACTTATTGACAAGCCAGATTCAACCTCCAAACTTGATAGTTTGGAAGCTTTCCATATATATCAGAAGTCTTCGCAACTTGTTAATAACATGGCATCCACGCCATTTCTATCAAACGCGTGGCAGCATCTAACCAAAACACGTGACTGTAAACACCATTTATGATGTCATATACAATTTGAATATTTACGTGCCATTCGTCCTGATGAAGCTAGGTCAATACCCAGCGAAACCATGGTTGGCTAGAAAAATAAAAAAATAAACATTTGTGACAACTGCGTTGTATTATCTTAACCTATACAGAACTTACAGACGTCAAAGCGTCTTCCTGAATTACCTTTTTGCTTTGATTTTTCACATTAAATTACTTTTTCTCCGGCACACATTATTTTGTTCACAGCTTGTTTTGGGCTGTCCTATTTGGAGGTTAGTTTGAAACTTCATACCGAAGCATTTTCTATAAAATAATGCAATATCTGGTGTTACAAATCGGAACTATCTAAATGATCGACAATGTGCTGTTGGGGCAACATCTGTTCTTAAATTCAATTTTGTTCACTTCGACATCGCAAGATTTCAGTTTTTAATGTAGGTTAGAGCATTTAGATAGATCGATATTTTGCAAAATGTTTAATATAATCAGCACTAAAGTTGGAAAGTTAAAATAAAAAATAATTAAAGTGTGCAAATTAATATTCAAATTGTGCTAAATTAAATTAATATACAAATGCAACTTACAGTGATATTAAGAATTCAGTTCAAATTTTGTAGATCGGATAAATAGTACTCCACTCATTGATAATCCAGTGTTTTAAAATTAGCATGCGACCACCTTGACATCTCAATGTGATCACGTGTGAACTTGCTATGATATTAAGAATTCAATTCGAATTTTGTAGATCAGAAAAATAGAACTCCAGTCATTAACAATCCAATGTTTTTAAATTAGCAGGCGATCACCTTGATATCTGAAAGTGATCTCACGCTATTACATAGCAGGCAATCATTTTGACATCGCGAGAGCACATACGAATTGATTGACAGGTGATGACACAACAATGCAGACACGTTGGTGTGACGTCAAGCGTTCCAGAGAGACTGATCTGGGTGTTTACACACACACACATAGAGATTGTGCTGGGATTTTTCAAAAGAGTAAAAATACTCCTTCACATTTTTTGAAGGAGTATTTTTCTTTCCAAAGGAGTAATTTTTGAGAACGAACAATTATCGCATAAAATTTTTAGCTGAATAATATTTAATATAAAAACAACTAATTATATATATATATGTAAATATGTCAACATGAATTAGCATGTAATTGAATTTCTTTTACATAAATTAAGTAAATCGTAATTTATCAAAATCTTACCTACTTGTCTTGTTTTATCCATGTGGCTGCAAAAAATTTTGTTTTGCTTTTGAGACTGTACCAAAACTTTCATGTGTGTTGCATCACAGATTCAGATTTTACACAATCAAACTTCAAAAAGAGTTCTATTGTGGAGGAATGAAATCTACAGTCTATCTCAATCACAAAACACAAAAGATAAAGTAAACCTTTTTTTTTTTTTAGAATGGAGGTTTAACGACCACCATGAGCAACTCAATGGGCTATAAGCAGTCGCCCGTCCCTAATTTGGGGTCACTGGCTCCAGGGAAAGGAGAGAGCCAGTGCCGTAAGACAAACACAACATCCATGCCCCACCGGGATTCGAACCCGGACCCCGTTCGGACGAATGATCAGAGGCCATCGCTTAGACCACTGCGCCACCGGGGAGGCCAAAGTAAACCTTCATTGGACATTGTGATGTGCAAGTTTAGTATCACAGAGGTCAACTAATTTATTATTTTTGAACATGCTTTCCTTCAGCTCTGAAAAAAATATATCTTCTTGAGTACTATGTATGAGATGTTTACAGTTCACATAAATGAGACTTGGTTGATTCAACCAGTCTTCAGATATGAGGAATGCCCAGTTTCTCCCTTTGCAACTATTTATGGAGGGAAAATAACATTTAACAATGTTTTAGGACTGTGGCAACATCGTGAAAATAAAAAAAATTACGATTACGAAAAAATCTTTGCTCCGCCCCCACTTCCGTTTTCGGAAAATTTTCCTCAGTTTTTAAGCTGAAACACAATCAGTTATCAAACAAAATTATATTTTACAATAAAAATGAGCAGAGGAAATATTGCGTGGGAAAAAAATTGCGATCACTGATTAAATCTGCAGTTTGTCTAACTTCCGTTTTCGAAAGTTTTGAAAGACTAAATTCTGTCCCCAGCCGTAAAACGCTGCCCGCCCGTTTCACCGCCACTACACGCGCACGCACATGCACACGCACACACCACCCCCCAAAAAATTATCTTCAGTTTTGATGACAACAAAGTCAGAGTTACTCTTCGAATCCGCGAAAGAAACTCGTGCCTAAAGTTCACAAAGAAATTTTTGCTTTGTCGAACTTCTGTTATCGGAAACTATTGTCTACACTTTCAAGCTGAAATGCAAACATTTATGCAATAAATTGATATTTAATAACATTACTGGACAGAGGAAACTTTGCGAGAATAAGAAATTACGATCGCGAGAAATTTTTTTCACTCCGTTTCGCTTTCGTAAGTTCTGAAAAACGGAATACCGTTCCCCAGGCGGAAAACGACCCCCCCCCCCCCACACACACACACACACACTAATCCTCCGAAAATAAAACATTATCTTCAGTTGTTTTTTTCTATCGCTCTCAAGTATAACCGAAATGTGGACTTTAGCGAATCTGAAGAACAATCTCATGCCTGATTCGTAACAGTCCGCGATACGCAAATGAACTGCTCATACTGGTAAACGCATGGTAGCCGATTCACGGATCCGTAAACTGATTATGTTTCCCGACATGAACAATGTATTCGATAACAATTTCCAGAACACTGAATGGTCCGTTTCTAAAGCACATATTTTTACAAAGGATACGCTTTTAATGCACGAATTTTGCGAATGATCCAAAAACGGACCCAAGGTTTTATATTTATATTTTTTTCCCCTTAAAATTTCGTAAGACGGGAGATTCCCGCTTAACAGCTTTGTTCAGGCGGGAATCCCGCCCTGAAATTTAACCTTTGAAATGGCAATTAAACAAACTTCAAAACACATCACTTTTCACTTCCTCCACGCCAAGGTTTAACTGCACCACCCTGCACCAATACACCAGCATCTCAATCCCGATGCGGCTGAATCCCCCTTCCCTGTAATGCGCATGCCCATCGGTTGAGCTGCTTTTAAGTCTCACTCTGCCCTGAAGGTTCTTCTGAATGATTGCCAAAAGCCGATCCCTAGCTGACTAGCTCGGCAATGGGAACCAAATCATGATTTTCCATAAACAGACATAAAAGTTAACATATAATTTCTTGATAAAAAAAAAGAAAAGGTCATTTTTATGACATAATCCTGGTGTAATCACCAATTATAAAAGGAAATTTAATATGGAAAAACAATGCATAAAAATATGCATTTATAAATTTTAAAGCGTATATGGCATTTCTGAGGCGTGAAATACGCGTGTGGAGGCGTTATCGCGATCTCTGCATACAAACATACATATATATATATATATACTAAAGAGCAAAGCCTAAAACATAAGAAAAACTTTAGAATTTAAAACGAAAGTTGCATAATAACCTGAAGATCAAAAGGCGCAACGCAGCAGTTATGAAAATTTGGAATTCACATTCTATTAAGAAGAGACTGAAGCAAAAAAAATTTTTTGACTCATACCAAGTACAACATAGAAAAGGTTATGTATTGACCGGTGTGAGTAAAAAGAGAAAAAAATAGAACAACTGAATGTAGAAAGTGTCGAGAATACTGAGCCTTGGCTTTATCAAGGACCAGCAAAAACTCTGCATTTTCTCTTTTCCACAAAAACCTATTTGGAAATGGGTTTCTGCAAAGTCATGGATGCAAGTAATTAACCCACCTAAAAATATAAATATATATGTCATGTCCTCCGCAGAGTTGTATGACCTAGCTTTAGTTAACAATTTAGATTGCATCCATAACTTTCCTGGCCCGACCCATGCTCTTCATCTGTTACAATTAAACAGAAAGAAGATGATTATAGAAAACCCAAGTTGTAAGAGTGACATAATGAATCAGAAATAATGTTCAGCAATAACAAATTGCCAAGTTCGCCTGAGAGAGAATTTAAACCTGAATAGCAATACAAAAGTATTACAAATTCTTAACATTGCAATAAAAAAGGAAATATAATTTTTTTCTAAAGCGCAGATTCTTGAAAGAAAACTGGATTATAAAGACCCCCTACTCCACAACTTCTGACAACACAAAAACGAGAATAAAATAAAGACAATAATAAACTACAGAAATGCTTTGTGAAGGTTATGTGACATAAACAATTAGTTGCAATATGTACAAAGTATTTCAGAAGTGCTTTAAGTGCATAATTCAATGTTTGAATTTCTTGAACATTTTTTCTTTTTGCTTTAAGCATTTAGGCACTAGCAAGTCTATTAACTTTTTTGCGGATTTTAACTCTTTCTTTTCTTGGTAACTTTGCGCGTTTTTAGGGAACTAAGGCTAAGCAGCCGGCCGTTTCATTGTTCTTGTAGTCTGCGCTGTGTTTTCAATGTAGTTAAGGTCTTAATAACTACTTAATTACGCACTTAAAGCACTTCTGAAATACTTTGTACATATTGCAACTAATTGTTTATGTCATATAACCTTCACAAAGCATTTCTTTAGTTTATTATTGTCTTTATTTTATTCTCGTTCTTGTGTTGTCAGAAGTTGTGGAGTAGGGGGTCTTTATAATCCAGTTTTCTTTCAAGAATCTGCGCTTTAGAAAAAGATTAATATTTCCTTTTTTATTGCAATATTAAGAATTTGTAATACTTTTGTATTGCTATTCAGGTTTAAATTCTCTCTCAGGCGAACTTGGCAATTTGTTATTGATGAACATTATTTCTGATTCATTATGTCACTCGTACAACTTGAGTTTTCTATAATCATCTTCTTTCTGTTTAATAGTAACAGATGAAGAGCATGGGTCAGGCCAGAAAAGTTATGGATGCAAGCTAAATTGTTAACTAAAGCTTGGTCATACAACTCTGTGGAGGTCATGACATATATATATTTTAATTTAATTTTTTTTTTTTTTGGTGGGCTTATTACTTGCATCTATGACTTTGCAGAAACCCATTTCCAAATAAGGTCTTTGTGGAAGTGAGAAAATGCAGTTTTTGCTGGTCCTTGATAAAGCCAAGGCTCAGTATTCTCGACACTTTCTACATTCAGTTGTTCTATTTTTTTCTCTTTTTACTCACACCGGTCAATACATAACCTTTTCTATGTTGTACTTGGTATGAGTCAAAAATTTTTTTGCTTCAGTCTCTTCTTAATAGAATATATATATCATCATTGTCAACCATTATCAATCCACTGCTGGACGAAGGTCTCCCCAAGTTTCCTCCACAACGGTCTGTCTTGTGCCAGTCTCCTCCATGTCACTCCCGCATACTTTCGAATTTCATTCACCCATCTCCCATGTGGTCTTCTTCTGGGTCTTTTCCTGTCCCTTGGAATCCAATCTAAAATTTTGGCTGTCCATCGATTGTCTGTCCTTCTGGCAGTATGTCCAGCCCATTGCAATTTCAGGGATTTAACTCTGATCATGATGTCTTCCACTCTTGTCATTTTTCTGATCAACGAGTTCCTCTTCTTATCTCTCCTGGTTACACCAAGCATGCACCTCTCCATGCTACTTCGAGTTGTCTGCAGCCTTTGTATGTCTCTTTTAGCTAAGGTCCACGTCTCTGCACCATACGTAAGCACTGGAAGGATGCATTGATCAAACATTTTTGTTTTAAGACATAATGGCATATTGCACTTGAAAATTATGCTGTTTCTTCCAAAAGCTCTCCAGGCAAGTTTTGTACGCCGATTAATTTCTTCATCAATGTGACCCTCACTTGATATCTGCTGTCCAAGATAAACGTACGTGTCTGTTATCTCCAGCTTTTCTCCATCAATCGATAAATCTTCATTTCTTGTAAAAGCATTGAACATCACTTTTGTCCCCAAACTTATGCACCCACCACAAGTCATCCTGAAGAAGAAATTGAAGAATTTTATGACGAAATTTGTCATCTAAATAATAAAGGTAAGCAGCACTTGAAGATAATTATGGGAGATTTCAATGCAAAAATAGGGCAACGGCAACAGAATGAAACTTCAGTAGGTAAATTCGGTCACGGCAACAGAAACCAGCGTGGAAATACTCTCGTTGAGTTTGCAGAGGCAGAAAGGTTTTCCATCATGAACTCCTTTTTCAAGAAAAAGCCACACAGGAAATCGACATGGAGACATCCAAATGGGACGACAAGTGAAATTGATTTCATTATGTATAACAAAAAATTCGTCATAGAGGACTGCAGTGTCCTAAACAAGTTCAACACAGGTAGTGACCATAGATTGGCGAGATGTAAGATGCACCTTAACACTAATTTCGAACGTGGCAAGCTCATAAGACAAACAAAATCTATTGACATAACCAACCTTAAAAAACACCATAATACCTTCAACTTGGAACTGAAGAACAGATTCTCTGCTTTAGAAGACCTAACATCGGAAGAAGTGGATATTTCTGAAGTTAACAGAAAAGTAACCAAAGCTCCTATGGAAACAGCAACAAAATTAGCTGGGTCTAAAAACAAGTTGCATGTGAACAAATCATCAGGAGAAACCAAAATGTTGATGCAAAAAAGAAGAGAAATGAGGACAACTAAAGAAGATGTGACTTCCAAAGTGGAATATATAGAGCTATGCAAGACAGTACGAAAAAGTATCACTGAAGACGTAAGGAAATTCAACTGTGAACTAGTGAGGAAAGCAATTGAAAACAACCAAAGCCTAAAGATAGCAAAGGGACATCTCAGTAAGGGAAGAAAACAGATTATGGCACTGAGAAAAGAAGATGGTTCTGTAACAAGAAATAGAGGCAAAATTTTGACAAGAGTGAAAGATTTCTACTCCAAATTATGTGAAAGGGATGATGCATGTACTCCAGACATCATGAAAGGTACCAGTACCAGAGTTCTTCCAGTCTTCCCAGCAGAAGTTGCACATGCAATCAAGAACATGAAGCGGGGAAAAGCTCCAGGAGAAGATGGAATTACTGTAGACATCATAAAAGAAGCAAGTGGAGAAATCGAAACAGTACTCGCCCAAATTTTCACTCTATGCCTTAATGAAGGGAAGATTCCTGACGACTGGAACAACGCTACAATGATCCTGCTACATAAAAAAGGTGACATTGAGGATCTCGGGAACTACAGACCTATTAGCCTCCTATCAGTGGTTTATAAAATCTTCACTAAAGTTCTTTCACACCGTTTGAAGGTAACACTGGACATGGCTCAACTGAGAGAACAAGCTGGATTCAGGAGTGGCTACAGCACTATAGATCATATCCACGTACTGAGAGAACTAATTGAAAGAGCGAGGGAATATGAGCTTTCATTGTACATACATACATACATATCACTAAGCTGTTCTCTGAGATTCAGAGGTTAGCTCCAAAAAGAAATACAAACTTCCAGATATTTTTACTTATTGTTGTCGTATCAAACTTCGCCATTTACAGCGATCTTGACACACAACTCGTGCTTCACTGATATCCATTACACGCCGTACACAAGATCTTTTATACTTCATACTCAATCTTTTTCTCATGCAGACACTCCTGAATCTGATCCACCCATGTCTTCCTTGGCCTTCCTCTGCCTTTCCTTCCTGCCACTTGGGCTGAAAATATTTTCTTAGTAAGCATTTCATCACTCATTCTTTCAATATGGCCAAACCACCGAAGCATATTGGTCTCCACTTTGCTAACAACATTTTGCTTTACATCACACAACTGCAATACATCTTTATTCCTCACACAATCAGATCGTGTCTGGCCACAAACCCCACGTAAGTAACGCATTTCTCCAGCACACAAACGACTCCTATGCTTCTTCTGCAGTACCCAGGTTTCACTGCCATACATCAGAGTAGGAACAATTACCGTTTCATACACAGCCATGTGGGACTCTCTAGAAAACTCATCATTCCTGTGAAAACCTCCCAGAGCAGCTATGACTTTCAAAGAAGAATTCACTCGCCTACTGACCATCCAACTTGTTCTCTCTGTCAAACATGCTTCCTAAATACACAAACTCACTCACCTGGTCAATCACAGTGCCATTTATACTTACATTACATTCAGTGCTACCCATTCCTTTCTCAAACACCATAACTTTGGTTTTTCCCTTATTTATACTCAGTTTGAATTTCATGCAAACTTCGTGCATCCGAGTCAACATACTCTGCAACTCACTTTTGCTCTCTGCCAACAGAACAGTGTCATCAGCATACAGCAATCTGCACACACGGATGTCACCAAGACATAAACCACTATTATATATTTTGGCCTCACGCATGCATGCGTCCATAAATATATTAAACAGCCATGGTGACATTACACAACCTTGTCTAACTCCTGCACCAATGGAAAACCATTTTGATAAAACACCATTCACTCGTACACAAGCTCTACTACCAGCATACATGGCTTTTACACTATTAAGTAGATTCCCAGTAACACCATATTCATTCAATACCTTCCACAAAAGTGTCCTATTCACTCGGTCGTAAGCTTTCTCTAAATCTATGAAGGCAGTAAAAACTTTCTTCCCAACAGCCAGATACTTTTCAATCATCATGCGTAATGCAAAAATCTGGTTAGTGCAGCTTTTATTTACCAGGCATAAAACCACTCTGAACATCCCACACTTTCAATGATGTAAGACCCCATACTTTTTCAATAACAATCTTACCAAACACTTTCCCTGGCACACTCAGTAGGCTAATACCACGATAGTTCTTGCATTCAGTCTGATCACCTTTTCCCTTATACAAGGGAACAATAATAGCATCCTTCCAATCCCGAGGGACCATTCCTAACTCCCAGCACAACTGGCAAATTTCAGTTAACCAGTCAATTATAGAGTCACCACCATACTTCAACATCTCTGCAGTTATGCCATCAACTCCATGAGCCTTACCATTCTGAAGAGATTTTAGAGCTTTACACACTTCTTCTCTTGAGATCCCTCCTGTGCTTTCATCCCTCATTGGGACATCATCTGCATCTGTCTCAGAATCATTTTTGCTCTCCTGATCTAATAACTCACAGAAGTATTCACCCCATCTCTCACTTAACTCATTGGGCTCCCATATCATTTCCCCAATCTCATTCTTCACACAACTTACAACTTTGTTTCCCCTATTTTTCCTGAGTCTCATGTACTTCCAGAAGGACTTCCTATCTTTCCAAAAAGCCAGTTCATGCCTTTCCAGTTTCTCCTTCCCATCTTTTGCCTTACTGTGGCGAACCAGCTTAGCAGCTTCATGTTTCTTACAGCGATATTCATCCATAGAGACTCTACCTTGCAACATCCCCAAATAGGATTCCTTCTTTCTCTTTACTGCCTCATCAATCTCACTATTCCACCAAGCATCACCTCTATTGTTACCCACTATTGTGGTGCCACAGACCTCTTTAGCAGCAGTGACAACACAGTTCTTAATACATTTCCACTTCTTTTCTACATCCCTCTCACAAGATTTCAGATCCTTCAGTCGTTCTCTGAGTAAGTCAGAGTACCGCCGATGATCTTCAAGGAGCCTATCAACCTTTATTCTTTCTATCCTGGGTCTCTTCCTATTCCTTTTCCTCCAACCAACATTAAGTTTCACTCGTGACACTACCAAGTAATGATCAGAACCAACATCCATCCGCACCTCTCATCACACGGGTGTCAACAACTAAGTGTTTCAAACGCTGATCGTAAACAACAAAATCTATCACACTCTTTTGACCAAGAGTACGATTTTCCCAAGTATATGTGTGTATATACTTGTGGTTGAAAAATGTATTAGATACACACAAACCATTCTCAATGCAGAGTTCAATTAATCTTTCACCATTTTCATTCACACAAGGATCATTAAACTTACCCAGAACATTGTCAGAAATTGCATTCTGCACACCTACTCTAGCATTGAAATCCCCTGCTATTATAACTTTTTCTTTAGCACCAAACTGGCTCAAAACAGCTTTCAGCTCATTCCAGAAATCTTCTTTCTTATCAGAAGGTTCCGAGTCATAGGGAGCATACATTACAACAATTACAATTCTCTGAAGTTTCACTTTCCAACGAATCCAGAGAATTCTCTCACTTATGCAATTATAGTGAATCAAGTTGTTCTTCATCTTTTCACTTAAAATCACACCTACACCTGCCTGTCCTCTCATATTATCCAATACTCCAGACCACACACTCACCGTGCCATTCACTTCTTCTACCCCAATTTCCTTCTTTTTGGTTTCACTTACACACAGCACATCCAGTCTATACTTATTCATCTCCTCAATCGCCTCACTCATCTTGCCATTTATACCTCTAGTATTCCAAACACCAATCTTCCATTCACTCAGCCGAGATCTCTTTCTCATACGCCGTTTAGAAAGTCCAGGTCGATTCCATGGTGGACCGTCCTTTTCAAGTGCGGTAGGTCCACCATATCCCACACTTGAGTCATTCTTAATATTTCTTTTTGTCTTTTTAATCAGTTAAGTACATCAGTGTGGGGGATAAGCCCACAGCTGAGGGTTCCAGTTGGTCATTCAACCTAAGGATTCTGGAACAAAACGCAGTGAGTTGGGGTCTTTTTGCCAATGTCACACAGAACTAGCTCGCACCTCTCCAAGATTAACAGAGGCCTAGTTGCTGTTGTGTGTGCCATTGTTACCATGGAGCGCCCCGAGGAGGCAAACCTATCGCTCACTACGATGGCTTTTATCGATTATGGAAAAGCCTTTGACTCAGTGAAACCATCAGCAGTTACAATGGCTCTGAAATCCTGCGGTATTGAAGATGCATACATTAATATTATTAATAACATCTATGAAAATGTAAGTGCAAAGATTCGGCTGTTTGAAAATACAACACACATAAAAATTGGAAAGGGAGTGAGACAAGGTGAAACCATATCTCCGAAGCTCTTTAATGCCACATTGGAAAATGTCTTTCAATCACTGAACTGGGAAAACAAAGGGATGAAGATTAATATATATATATATACACTGAGTGGCCACTTTATTATGACCACCTGACAGTTTTAAGCAAGAGCTGTGGCTGCACGCTGTTGCCGCCAGAGGGCGAGGCTAGCATAAAAAAGGAAAGCTTAGTGCTTGTGACAGTAGTAGAAGTGATTTTTGGGTGACGAGATGGGTAAAAAATGTGATTTGACGGACTTTCAACGTGGGATGATTGTAGGAGCTGGGAGCCATGGAGCGAGTATTACCGAAACCTCAGCATTTCTGAAATGTTCCAGAGCAGCTGTTGTAAAGTGTTTAAAAGACTGGACTGTCAGCAAAAAAAAAAAACCCGGTCTCTATGTGCAACGTGTGGTCGTCATCTACTAGTGATTGCTCGGGCGCAACGAAGAGTGTCCAGACAGGTAACAGACAACAGAAGGGCAACAGTGCAGCAAATTACAGACTATCTTAATCAAGGATCCCCTCAAATGATCTCTGCATGCACTGTTTGCCGTACACTGCATCGGATGGGATATGGCTGCCGAAGGCCTGTTTGGACACCTTCACTCACTGCAGTTAACAAGAGAAAATGTCTCCAGTTCGCACAGGAGCACAAGGATTGGGCAGTCGATAATTGGAAACAATTATGTGGTCTCCCAACCTAAAACCTGAAGAAAACTTTAAAATTTGTCCGCCTAGTCGCGTATGGTATGAGGCAGCTAGGAATCACAGTTCGGCAGGCTCACATGTTCTTTTACAGTTCACAGCCTTTTTTTTTATTTATTTCTCATTTACGTTGTTTTTTTTCTTTTGGCTGTTCTCTAAATTAATTAACAAAATTGCGGGATAATTGGGAAGTCGCTCCAATGCTTTTGAAGGCAAGAAACGCAATATTTTTGCCATTTTGAATTGCTAGACCTCACACATAGCCCTGAAGTGAAACATAAAAATTCCTATCTCAAGTGTCTTTGAGGGGCTGCAAAACGAACGAGGGCAATGTGTTTTCGAATGCGGATGGAAGCAGCATTGTTCGAAGTGGTTTTTCACTTTTCTTTTTTTCTTCTTTCCGCTTGTAGCTTAACGCTGTGGTCCGTATGTTTACTTCAGTGGGTGGGCCAAGAGACCCTCAGCAGACACAACTCTGTCAGCAAGAAAGATATTCTGACGTCTGCTAGGGACAATGGGCAATTAAGCGTATAGAATCGCCGAAAAGAATAGGGGGTGAATTCGAGCGTTGTTTTCGGTCGGCAGTTGCCGATATACGCTTAAGGTAAAAGCACGTCTGATTTCGCTCGGCCGAGAAAATTAATCTCAGGGCTGGCGGTCGCAACTCGATAAAAAAATGGAAACAAAACCTGCGAGGGGCATATTTGAACTGCGTACTCAGGCAGGGTAGATGTTATGCTAACGGAAAGGAACTGACTGAATTGGGAATGAACGGTCAAAAAGGACGGAAGGTAGCGACGGACGGAATCTACTATAGCAGCAGCGGAAGTGAGGGGGTTCCATTCTCCAAGCAGTTGACGGTCAGAATTATTTCTTCACGACAACAGAAATCATTTCCCAGGAACACAGAAAATCAGTCTCGGAAACTGCAACAGCAGATGTGAGAGGGGCTATTTTGTTTAATGGCCACCTTTAAATCTTCACAAGAGTGGATCCGTGTATACTTCCATCAGCGCGACAAAGTGCGGCGTGATATCACCATTTTAATTGTGTGCTTCATTTACATCAAGCGTCAAAGTGAAGTGTTGAATCATCGGTGCTGCCACATGGTGCAAGTGTCTGTGTGTGTGTGCGCGTTTTTTTTGTCGTGTGATATTATGTGATGCACAACGGATTTGCACAGCAAAGTCACGAAACTGTAAGTAGATGAATATTTCCTTTTTTCTTTCTTCGCACATCTGCGAACTTGTGCCATCCCGACACCCAAAGCTGCATGGACATAGATGCAGTAATGCTGAGTGACTGAACCTCAGAGGAAATACCTGCACATACAGATTTCAATTTCTTACTGGCCCCATTTCCTGATTATTTTTTTTACATGAATAAGGGAGAGGGTGTGGCCACAAATTCCGCTGGGCGGGACAGTTTCTTTTAACTTTGGTTCAGGGCCAAAGCGAGCGGGAAGGGATCTGCATGTGCATGCTTATTAGATTTAGTTAATTAACTTTGGCAGTATTTCGCACCTATAATCTTATACCGCAAATTAACGTGCTTGTGTATTTTGTGTCGCGAGTATTTTTAATGTGATCGTTTGCATATAATTTTTTTCATTCTCTAAGCAATTGTATATGAATATCACCTGCAGCTCTATTTAGTGTGTAAAGTAGTATCTCTTGCTCAGATAGTCCGGTGGAGACTCAGTCGGCTTGCGTCTTCTGAGAGTAAAGTGTGACACCGTATGCTGCCCACATATGAGGGGCAATTGTCTATGCGCCTAGAGAACACCGTATCTGTTTAAATCTCGCAGAACGTAATTAAATGTTGTGTTGTGTATTTGTGAATCATGTGTTATTTGCTAAAGTGAGTGTTGTACTGGCTGGTTGGGGATTGAATGTACCGGAGTAAGATCCGGACCACTACACTCAGTCACGAATTGGTGATTGCGGGTGAACCTCATCACAACTCTGATCCCAAAGTATCGTTTTTTTAGTTTATTTTATTTTTTATTTGTTGTTGTTATTTTGTTCACACGGTGGATTCACCCAAGCCTTATGCTTCGGGTCATTCTTCAACTTTTCATTTTTTATGTTCTGGTGTGAATCTTTGAGTGCAGCAGTGCACCTGAGATTCTCACCTGGTGCCGCGGCCAACTAAATTGTACTTCAGGTCTCAAGCACCGTTACCGGCCGACTCGGCAGGAACACTGCTAGTGCCGTGTAACAGGTCCGATGAATCACGTTTTCAGTTGCACCATGCCGATGGCTGAGTGAGAATTTGGCGGAAACAGCACGAAAGCATGGACCGCAAATGCATTGCTACAACCCTTCAAGCTGGTGGAGGCAACGTTATGGTTTGGGGACTGTTTTCCTGGAATGCATTGGGCCCTTTAATTTGTGTTGATCAACATCTGACTGGCACGTCATATCTAAACATCATTTTGGATCAAGTGCATCCTGTCATGTGGATGGTTTATTCCAATGGCGATGGCTACTTTTAACAAGATAATGCATCCTGCCATAGTGCTTGTATTGTACAGGATTGGTTTCAGGAACATGCCTGCGAGTTTACTTTGCTTAGGTGGCCCCCACAATCTCCAGATCTCAACCCCATTGAGAATTTGTGGGATGAAGTTGAACGAGCCATCAGATAACTGGATCTACAACCTTGCAATCTCACACGCCTGGAAAGTGCTATTCATCAAGCATGGTCTCAGATCCCACAAACCACCTATCAACATCTCGTGGAGTCCATGCCACGAAGAATCGACACAGTATTAAAGGGAAAAGGTGGCCCAACGAAGTACTGAGGGGGTGGTCATAATAAAGTGGCCACTCAGTGTATATACACTGACGTAAAAAAATCCCAACACCAAGAAAAAATAGTTGTAGAGGAATGAAATGGCGGCAATACATTTGTATAGGTAACATATTTAATCGATCAAGGTTTCAAGATCACAGCATACTGTAAGCGCGAGAAGAGCCATTTTAAATGTGAAATGCTGGTACATTAATAACCGGTGTAACCGCCAGAATGTTGAATCCAAGCACGCAAACGTTCATGCATTGTGTCGTACAGATGCTAGATGTCAGTTTGTGGGATGGAGTTCCATGCCTGTTGCACTTGATCAGTCAATACAGGGACGGTTAATGCTGGTTGGGGGTGACGCTGGAGTTGTCGTCCAATGATGTCCCATATGTGCTCGATTGGTGAAAGATCTGGTGATCTAGCAGGCCACGACAACATGTCGACACTCTGTAGAGCATGTTGGGTCACAACAGCAGTATGCGGGCGAGCGTTATCCTGTTGGAAACCCCCTGGAATGCTGTTCATGAATGGCAGCACAACAGGTTGAATTACCAGACCGACGTACAACTGTGCCGTCAGGGTGCGTGAGATGACCACGAGAGTGCTCCTGCTGTCATAGGAAATTGCTCCCCAGACCATAATTCCAGGTGTAGGTCCAGTGTGTCTCGACCGCAGACAGGTTGGTTGCAGGCGCTCACCTGGCCTCCTTCTAAATAACACACAGCCATCACTGGCACCCAGGCAGAACCGGCTTTCATCAGAAAACAAAACAGATCTCCACTCCGTCCTCCAATGAGCTCTAGCTTGACACCACTGACGTCGCAAACGGTAGTAGTTTGGAGTAAGTGGAATGCACGCTACAGGGCGTCTGGCTCGGAGCTGTCCTTCAAGTAACCGATTTGTAACAGTTTGTTGCGTCACTGTGGTGGCAACTGCAGCTCGAATTGCTGCCGCAGATGCGGTACGATGCGCCACGGCGGTCTTCCCTCTCAGTAGTGCCACGTGGCCGGCCGGAACCCGGTCTTCTTGAGGCAGTACCTTCCCTTGACCACCGCTGCCAACAATCATGCACAGTGGCTACATTCCTGCCAAGTCGTTCTGCAATATTGCGGAAACAAAATCCACCTTCTCGTAGCCCTATTACACGACCTCGTTCAAACTCAATGAGCTGTTGATAATGGCTTCTTCGTCTTCTTAAAGGCATTCTTGACTAACATCAGCACCCTACGTCGAATCTCAATGATAACTAACGCTCACGAACGTTACAGCGCGTATTTACAGCAAACCTGCTTTGCATGTTCTGAGGGGCGCTACTAGCGCCACACGTATGCGCCGAGCGCGAAATTTGCATAGACGTCATCTTACAGATGTACTCTCACCGCCTACTAACTGTCGTTTATCTAACACAACCCCTTCTTGGTGCTGGGATTTTTTTCCCCCATCAGTGTATATACATACATACATACATACATACATACATATATATATATACAGGGTGATTCAGCTAAGCGTGTACAAACTTCTAGGAGGGGTAGGTTGCACAAAAACAAATTGGAATCACATAGCAATGCAGGGTTGGAAATGCCATCTTCATGCAGTAGATGGCGTTGTTTGGCCGCGAGACTGCTCATACGTTCTTTCAGGATACCATCATTTGTAAACCGCCCGAAGTAGTAGAATGGCTGAGTTCACGAACGTGGAAATGGCTGATATGCACCTCGCATATGGAGCAGCGGACGAGCTGCCGTGTGACTATACCAGGAACGGTACCTGATGAGACGAGTGCTACATTACCAAGTGTTTGCACGGCTGCATCAGAGGTTATGTGGACACTGGTTCTTTCCAGGGGCCTGCCAGGTGTCGAGAACTATGGGTTTACACTCCTGCCATCGAAGAGAATATGTTAAGTCATGCAGCAGACACTCCAAGTGCCAGCACACGAGCAATTGCCCATCGGCTCGGTCTTTCCCAATCCACCGTATAGAGCAGGGGCTGTCAAACGTTTTTGTCCCACGATTCCCTTCACTCTATATAAATTTGCAATGTCTCCCAAATATTCACAAATATACAAACCATGTTATAAATTCATGTATGCATGTTTTCACAGATAATTTTACATTTGCTTATATCAAAATGTATGAAAAGCTTACCTCTAAATATAATTTTTTAAACTTAAATATTTTTACTTTTAATTATTGTTACGAAATAGGAAGGTAGTCATAAAATTTTTAAATGAAAACAAGATTTTCTACTAAGAAAACATCTTAAACTTAATCAGCTTCTCAGTAATAAATCAAGCAGTGTCAGTGGTAACAATGAGCTTGTTATTTCTTCATTAGATGCTCGAATCTCGGGACAAGTTTGGAAACTACAATTCTCATCTCCTTCTCGACACTCACTGTGGGCCTGCACTTTGCTTTGATGAGAGCCACTGCAGAGAAAATCCCGTTTCACATAAATATGACGATGCAAAGGGAATCAAAATTCTTAAAGCCTTGTTAGCTATTTCAGGGTACTCTTGCTTCATCGATGACCAAAATTTTGAAAGGGAAGATCATAAACTTGCGTTTCAATGTGGAGTTTGATGAAATATCAATAACTTGTTTTTGTTCTGCAGTTGAGAACGTTAAGGGAGGATAAGCGCTGAAGGGATCTTTGATCCAATTGTGTTGTTGAACATCTTCTGGAAAGTACTTCTTAAAATGATCAATGAGTTGCAACAGATAATCCAGAAACACTAACTTTTCAGCTTCTTTTTTTATTAGAGGTTTAACGACCACCGTGAGCAACTCAATGGGCTATAAGCAGTCGCCCATCCCTAATTTAAAGTCACTGGTTCCAGGGAAGGAAGAGAGCCAGTGCCATAAGACAAACACAACATCCATGCCCGACCGGGATTCGAACCCGGGCCCCTTACGGACGAATGATCAGAGGCCAGCGCCTTAGACCACTGCGCCACCGGGGCGGCAACTTCTCAGCTTCATCCAATTTTAAAACATTTTCATTTAAAAATGTGTGCAATGTAGGAAAGCAGTCATTTAGAACTCCCTGTTCCTTTTTTTTTATGCTTTACAACCGTAGGTTGAAGAAGCGTATATGCTCCAGCTTTGTCCGTCCGCACGATAACTCTCGTGAAAATGTTCGATTTCGACGAAATTTTAGTATGTGGTAGGGGACCACCTGGGGACGAACCCTATTGAAAATGGGCGAAACAGGGTCAAAGGTTAGGATATAGGAGCGGGATCCATTCCATTGCTCTTATGCGTCATAACTTGCGTAAAAATGGTTCGATTTCGATGGAATTTTAGTATGTGGTAAGGAACCACTTGGGAACGAACCCTGTTGAAAATGGGCGGAATAGGGTCAAAGGTCAGGACATAAAAGCGGGATCCATTTCATTGCCTTTATGCGTCATAACATGCGCTAATAATATGGTTCGATTTCGATGAAATTTTAGTATGTGGTAGGGAACCACCTGGACACGAACCCTATTGAAAATGGGTGAAATGGGGTCAAAGGTCAGGCAGGACATAAGAGCGGGATTTGTTCCATTGCCCTTATGCATCATAACTTGCGTAAAAACGGTTTGATTTCGATGAAATTTTAGTATGTGGTAGGGAGCCACTGGGGATGAACCCTATTGAAAATGGGCGAAATGGGGTCAAAGGTCAGGACACTGGAGTGGGAACCATTCCATTGCCCTTGTGCATCATAACTTACCTAAAAATGTTTTGATTGCGACAAAACATTATCGTGTTGTTCCTGAGGTATAGCGAACCGGTTCTGTTGAATATCAACGAAATGGGGTCAAAGGTCATTGCACAAAAGCAAGATTTATTCCACAGCCATTATTCTCATAACTTGCGCAAAACTGCTTCTATTGCGACAAAACTTTAGTATGTTATTTTTTAGGTATATATAAACCGGTTCTGTTGAATATCATCGAAATGGGGTCAAAGGTCAGGACACAGGAGCGAGATTTATTCCACAGCCATTATCCTCATAACTTGAGTAATAATTTCTGGTGTGTTGGAAAGCGTATCATAATCAATGCATTGCATGATTTTACTAACTTGTTTTCTTTCACAGGGCTAATTTTCTTTCGAAGGCAGAAATTTTTTTCCATTAGCAGCAAAATGTTGATCTCATTACCTTGCAGGGATATATTTAATAAATTTAACTTTTCAGATATATAACCCAGATAGATATCTTTGAAAGAAAGACACTGTCTCCAAACTTCCTGTAATATTTTTGGTCAAGAAGATAAGAATGAAGTTCCCTCTTAAGTTCAAATACCCTTGACAAGACATTTCCACATAAAAGCCAGTGGGATTTGCAGTAGTAAAGTAGAGAACAGTGCTCAGTCCCCATATCTGCACACATTTGTTCAAAACATCTGGACTTAAGTGGTCAAGTTTTAATGAAGTTTACTACTTCGATTACTGACTGTAGAACTTCTTGTAGAACAAGGCTGATGTTCTTAAAAACAAGAGCCTCCCTGTGGATGATGCAATGTGTCCACATGGCATGAGAATTTTTTTTTATAATGAGCGCCTTTAGTCCCTCATAATTACCTCCCACAGAGAGGGCTCAGTCGGTACATACGCTTACACAATTTTCCCAGTTTAACTTATTTTCTGCCATAAAAGAATCTATTATCTGATACAAATCTACTGCTTTTGTATGTGATGTTATATTTCTGCATGAAAGAAAATCTTCATGAAATTTATCAACATCTATAAACCCAGGGGTAGTAGTGCAAAAAATAAAATTTCAGGACGTTTTACTAAATTTCAAGACATTTTTAGAGCAAAAATTCAGGGTTAGATTATTTATATCACACAAAAATCCTTTAAATCAAAAGATTTATAAATTGCACAAACAATTTCAATCATTTAATTTTTTAATGTATCTTCTCTAATTATTATAACTATATAAGATTATATAATAACTAGAAAGTTTAAAATGGGGGGGGGAATAGATTTTTTATTACCTGCTTGTAAAATCATACTTACATACTTTAGGTTGGTTGGTTATATATAAGTTTCATACTTATATATAACCAACCTCAAAAACACCATAATACCTTCAAGTTGGAACTGAAGAACAGATTCTCTGCTTTAGAAGGCCTAACATTGGAAGAAATGGATATTTCTGAAGTTAACAGAAAAGTAACCAAAGCTCTTATGGAAACAGCAACAAAATTAGCTGGGTCTAAAAACAAGTTGCATGTGAACAAATTATCAGGAAAAACCAAAATGTTGATGCAAAAAAGAAGAGAGATTAGGACAACTAAAGAAGATGTGACTTCCAAAGTGGAATATATAGAGCTATGCAAGACAGTACGAAAAAGTATCACTGAAGACTTAAGGAAATTCAACTGTGAACCAGTGAGAAAAGCAATTGAAAATAACCAAAGCCTAAAGATAGCAAAGGGACATCTCAGTAAGGGAAGAAAACAGATTACGGCACTGAGATAAAATGATGGTTTTGTAACGAGAATTAGAGGCGAAATTTTGACAAGAGTGAAAGATTTCTACTCCAAATTATATGAAAAGGATGATACATGTACTCCAGTCATCATGAAAGGTACCAGTACCAGAGTTCTTACTGTCCTCCCAGCAGAAGTTGCACATGCAATCAAAAACATGAAGCGGGGAAAAGCTCCAGGAGAAGATGGAATTACTGTAGACATCATACAAGAAGCAAGTGAAGAAATCGAAACAGTACTCGCCCAAATTTTCACTCGATGCCTTAATGAAGGGAAGATTGCTGACGATTGGAACAACGCTACAATGATCCTGCTACATAAAAAAGGTGAGACTGAGGATCTCAGGAACTACAGACCTATCAGCCTCCTATCAGTGGTTTACAAAATCTTCACTAAAGTTCTTTCACACCATTTGAAGGTAACACTGGACATGGCTCAACCAAGAGAACCAGCTGGATTCAGGAGTGGCTACAGCACAATAGATCATATCCACGTATTGAGAGAGCTAATTGAAAGAGCGAAGGAATATGAACTTAAATTGTGCACGACTTTTATCGATTATGAAAAAGCCTTTGATTTGGTGAAACCATCAGCAGTTACAATGGCTCTGAAATCCTGCGGTATTAAAGATGCATACATTATTATTATTATTAATAACATCTATGAAAATGCAAGTGCAAAGATTCGGCTGATTGAAAATAAAGCACACATAAAAATTGGAAAGAGAGTGAGACAACGTGACACCACATTTCCGAAGCTCTTTAATGCCACATTGGAAAATGTCTTTCAATCACTGAACTGGGAAAACAAAGGGATAAATATTAATGGAGATTATCTAACCCACCTTCATTTTGCTGATGACGTAGTCATTTTTGCAACTACCCCATCACAGCTGAGAGTATGATCCAGGAACTTGCTGACAAGAGTAAAGAAGTGGGATTAAAAATGAACTTTCAGAAGACAAAAGTGATGTTCAATGCTTTTACAAGAAATGAAGATATATCGATTGATGGGGAAAAGTTGGAGATAACAGACACGTACGTTTATCTTGGACAGCAGATATCAAGTGAGGGTCACATTGTTGAAGAAATTAATCGCCGTATAAAACTTGCCTGGGGAGCTTTCGAAAAAAACAGCATAATTTTCAAGAGCAATATGCCATTATGTCTTACACGAAAAGTGTTTGATCAATGCCTCCTTCCAGTGCTTACGTATGATGCAGAGACATGGAGCTTAACTAAAAGTGACATACAAAGGCTGCAGACAACTCAAAGCAGCATGGAGAGGTGCATGCTTGATGTAACCAGGAGAGATAAGAAGAGGAACTCGTGGATCCGAAAAATGACAAGATTGGAAGGCATCATGATCAGAGTTAAATCCCTGAAATGGCAATGGGCTGGACATACTGCCAGAAGGACAGACCATCGATGGACAGCCGAAATTTTAGACTGGATTCCAAGGGACAGGAAAAGACCCAGAAGAAGACCACATGGGAGATGGGTGGATGAAATTTGAAAGTATGCGGGAGTGACATGGAGGAGACTGGCACGAGACAGACCGTTGTGGAGGAAACTTGGGGAGACCTTCGTCCAGCAGTGGATTGATAATGGTTGATGATGATGATATAAAGTAATACTGTGACTATTTGCCATTTTAGATAATTTTTTCAGATATAAACATTACTAACAGCAAATTGCGTTAGTAGTGCTATGCCAGACTTTGCATTAACATTAAGAAATTACCAGGTTTTTAAAAGCATTAAAGTAAATATTAAAGAAATAAATAAGTTTTATCAAAAGTTTTCTAGACATTCATATGAATGATTATTACTAAGTATCAACAATGTATAATTTATTTCAGGTAAAGAGTAAATAATATATACTGCATTTGTCTTGATTTAAATTTAAAAATCACTTTTTCTCCAAAAAAATTAGGATTTTTTTTAAACCCTGAAAAAATTGTGCATCAATTGCATAAATTTTTACAAAGCTGAAATTTGAGTTAATAAGGCATATTAAAAATTAGAATGAAACTTTAAAACATCAGTAGAAAATTCTTGATAAAAATTTAATTTTTTTTTTATTTTCTTATTTTTGCAATATCATTGCAGACAATGGTTAACTTCTTTGAAATATTTATAATATTTTCATTTGCAGTGCTGAGCATCATTTGAGCCACTTTTATGCCATTCATATCATTTTGTGAAATGGCTAGCTGTAATTTTTCATTGGCATCATTTAGTAAATGATGAGCTGCATTTTCATTTGTAGTGTGTTGGTTTCAATCTTGGTCAGCTCAATAAGCTTTTCATTCTGTTCAGCCTTCATTTTCTGTTTTCGCACCTCTTCCTGCTCTCTCTCTCTGTATCCATCTTGCGCTTGACTTGTTGTTTGTTCTTTTCTTCTTTAAGTTGTTGTAAATGTGCAGCATATGCACTATGCGATTTCTCAACAATTTGAATGAGCTCCTTAGTTATTGGGATTTCAGCAACATTTTCAAACTTGTTAATATAATCTTTGCATATTCGTAAGGAACGAATACACAGTTCAGACATAGAAGCTCTGTTTGGTGCCACTATGGTGTTAATGATAGAAAATATACGTTCTGGTATGGAATTTCCATGCGAGAGTGTTTAACAAATGTACACAGATTAGGATATTTTAGAATTCCAGCAGAATCTTTAATTTTTGAAATTTCTGCCCAGTACTTGCATATATTCTGATCTTCAGAATACATATTTTGTAAGTCTTCACATGCATACATACACCACTGTGTTTATTGCATCAGATATGGTGTTTGTTTTTGAAACCTTCATCATATGATGTGTAAGACGTTGCAAAGCAAGTTTTGAACTTTCTTTATGACGTAGATTAGGATGAAGGCATTGTATATCCTTAAGGATAACATTCGACAGTAGCAATTTTTTCTGCAAGAATTCACAAGTTTCCATGAAACAACTCCTTACGCTTAAATTGAATCTTTTATGCTCAAGCTTTTCAAAATCACCATCAAGCAAACCAAACTACTGGCACCAGATCCTATATTCATTTGCTTTCTTGTCACCCAAAATTTGGAATCGCGACAATCAATACTTGCCAATGATAGGCCTTCTTTTTGCTTACAACATCACTTTTCATAAACTTATACATTATATTTCTTAAGAGTTTATTCAATTTAGGGTACAGTAAATAAATTAAGGGAGTATCTTTTTGAAGCAAAGATGAATAAGGAATGAGGCAAAAAAACTTGTAAAATGTAAATACATAAGTGTAAGTGGATCTTTAAGAAACATTGATATGCTACAATATTTTTCACTGAGTTAGCTGAGCTGTTTTTTTGGAAGAAATTCCAAAAAATATTGTTAGGGCTGGATACTGTTCAATTATCCTCTCACAAACAGGTGCTAAAGTAAGCAATCTACTGCTCACATGTTTTAAAATCATGTGGTCAGTCTGCTCATCCATCAAAACATCCATCTGGATATTGTGGAAATCTTCTTTCCTAGAGCAGACATCTTAAAAAACTGAAAAATATCAAACACCAAAGTTTCCACATCGCAATCTAACTTGCACAGGCCTTTCTTCATTGCATTGTGCAAAATATGTAAGGAGCAAGTTCCGATATCGATGAAATTTATAAAATTCAGTGAATCAAAATGAGAATTAAATTTTTCTCAAAAACGACAAGTTAACATTGGGACCGTCCATAGAGCATTGTAAACATTTATCAATGTTTAGGCCATTATTTGTAATAAAATTTTAAATAATTTGAAATTTTTTGTCAGATTCTGCATGGCCAATGAATTCTGATTCACAGTATGATGTCACAATTTTTTAAAATTTCTCCGACCAATATGAAATATGTATGTCTAGCTGTTTCTTAACTTGCTTCGTTGTGGTCTCATCAAAATAAAGGGTGAAAAATGACTTACCAATATCTTGAAAGATTTTTTTTCGAAAATGTGGTACAAGTCCAAATTTTGTGAAGTAACGTGCTTTCGCATCCGAAAGTGCAACATTATTTGCTATTGTTGAATCTTCAAATGCAGCTGCACAAATTTCAACCAATCCTCCCAAATTAGAAAATGGATAATTGCGCTTAATTGACTGTAACAGCAACAAAATTTCAGCGTTTACTGCCTTTTCTTTAGAATTGGATGGTAGCCATGTTGTTCCCTTTGGAGCCAATAGTGTCAAACATTTTGAAGATTCACCTTCACTTTCAATGTTATTTTGCATTACAAGAGTACACTGATTCACTCTCTTATTTATGTTCTCCTTGGGTTTAACACTATTAGCATGCGAAATAAGTTCAGAAAATCCCATGTTAGAAACGCTGATCGTTTTGTTGCAAGCAACACAAAATGCTGAATATGGATCATATTCACATGGCGTACACTAGGTATTCAAATTGCTCCCACTCTTATTTCGTTTACTATCACAAAGCCACGATGCTGAGAATTTTGTTTTTCGGGGCATGATCACGAAAATACTTTCAGTGAAATCATGAGAAACTGATGAACCGAGTAATTACTTGCCAATCGCCATGAATTTATACATGTACACGACTGAAACATGTGGTTGGGAAATCACGTAACCCTAAAGTAAATATATGCAGCGGACACAACCTGTTCTAAGACGAACACAGCGTAAGATGAAACTCTGCTGGCGTCATGAAGTCGACTGCAGCGCCTCAACAACCTGCAGCAGAATTAGCCGTTGATTGACAGCAGGAGTTTCCCCGAGAACCACATGACTGCTTCCATTCTGATTTTGGAACTCCTAGACTAAAGACGAAGATTTACTGTGCTATCATTTTTCAGTTTAACATCCCAATAAGTGGAAGCATCCTTATAAGTGGAAGCAGGTTCAAAAAGATACTGAAAATTAGTGTGATTCTAAATATATATATATATATATAGAATCGCACTAATTTTCAGTATCTTTTTGAACCTATATATATATATATATATATGGGAGGGATGTAAGGTCAGGTGATGCGTAACATCACAGCCTCTCCTTGACAAATGTCAACCCCGCCTTCTCGTGGTACATCCTGTTCCCACTAAAGGGGCTCTGACGACCGCCAACAGCGGTATAACTATACCATCGGGATTAGAGGAAATTCTATCCCACACTCACCAACCCGCTTGGCCAGCGTGGTGAGTTATGGCCAAACCCTCCAAAATGATTCCACAACTTAAATCTTGGCCCTCAGTCTCCGGCAGCTGGAATGTACCTGGCCAAGGCAGCGGCCAGTGCGACATGAAGGCAGAGGGTGCTAAGAATCCCCGGAGGACCGGACTAGGCTGCCATCTGATGCTGACCTTGACTACGTACAACGGACGCTCCCTATCTTCTGGTTCAAGGCTTCTTGAATTGGAAGAGGAACTACAAAGGATCAAGTGGGACATCGTGGGGCTAAGTGAGGTAAGGAGAAAAGGAGAAGATCTCATCGAACTGAAAAGTGGACATCTCTTCTACTATCGTGGGACAGATACTGGCAGAACTAGTGGTGTTGGATTTATAATAAACAAGAAACTGAAGGATAAAGTTGTAGAAGTTGAAAGTTCCTCTGACAGAGCTGCACGACTTGTTATCCAACTCTCGAAAAGATACCAGGCTCAGATTATTCAAACTTATGCACCCACCACAAGTCATCCTGAAGAAGAAATTGAAGAATTTTATGAGGAAATTTGTCATCCAAATAATAAAGGTAAGCAGCACTTGAAAATAATTATGGGAGATTTCAATGCAAAAATACGGCAACGGCAACAGAATGAAACTTCAGTAGGTAAATTCGGTCACGGCAACAGAAACCAGCGTGGAAATACTCTCGTTGAGTTTGCAGAGGCAGAAGGGTTTTTCATCTTGAACTCCTTCTTCAAGAAAAAGCCACACAGGAAATGGACATGGAGACATCCAAATGGGACGACAAGTGAAATTGATTTTATTATGTGTAACAAAAAATTCGTCATAGAAGACTGCAGTGTGCTAAACAAGTTCAACACAGGTAGTGACCATAGATTGGTGAGATGTAAGATGCACCTCAACACCAAACTTGAACGTGGCAAGCTCATAAGACAAACAAAATCTATTGACATAACCAACCTTAAAAAACACCATAATACCTTCAAGTTGGAACTGAAGAACAGGTTCTCTGCTTTAGAAGGCCTAACATCGGAAGAAGTGGACATCTCTGAAGTTAACAGAAAAGTAACCAAAGCTCTTATGGAAACAGCAACAAAATTAGCTGGGTCTAAGAACAAGTTGCATGTAAACAAATTATCAGGAAAAACGAAAATGTTGATGCAAAAAAGAAGAGAGATGAGGACAACTAAAGAAGATGTGACTTCCAAAGTGGAATATATAGAGCTATGCAAGACAGTAAGAAAAAGTATCACTGAAGACGTAAGAAAATTCAACTGTGAACTAGTGAGGAAAGCAATTGAAAACAACCAAAGCCTAAAGATAGCAAAGGGACATCTCAGTAAGGGAAGAAAACAGATTATGGCACTGAGAAAAGAATATGGTTCTGTAACAAGAAATAGAGGCGAAATTTTGACAAGAGTGAAAGATTTCTACTCCAAATTATATGAAAGGGATGATACATGCACTCCAGACATCATGAAAGATACCAGTACCAGAATTCCTCCAGTCCTTCCAGCAGAAGTTGCACATGCAATCAAGAACATGAAGCGGGGAAAAGCTCCAGGAGAAGATGGAATTACTGTAGACATCATACAAGAAGCAAGTGGAGAAATTGAAACAGTACTCGCCCAAATTTTCACTCGATGCCTTAATGAAGGAAAGATTCCTGAGGATTGGAACACCGCTACAATGATCCTGCTACATAAGAAAGGTGACATTGAGGATCTCGGAAACTACAGACCTATCAGCCTCCTATCAGTAGTTTATAAAATCTTCACTAAAGTTCTTTCACACCGCTTGAAGGTAACACTGGACATGGCTCAACCGAGAGAACAAGCTGGATTTAGGAGTGGCTACAGCACAATAGATCATATCCACGTACTGAGAGAACTAATTGAAAGAGCGAGGGAATATGAACTTCCATTGTGCATGGCTTTTATCGATTATGAAAAAGCCTTTGATTCGGTGAAACCATCAGCAGTTACAATGGCTCTGAAAACCTGCGGTATTGAAGATGCATACATTAATATTATTAATAACATCTATGAAAATGCAAGTGCAAAGATTCGGCTGTTTGAAAATACAACACACATAAAAATTGGAAAGGGAGTGAGACAAGGTGACACCATATCTCCGAAGCTCTTTAATGCCACATTGGAGGGTGTTTTTCAGTCGCTGAGCTGGGAAAACAAAGGGATAAAGATTAATGGAGATTATCTAACCCACCTTCGTTTTGCTGATGACGTAGTCATTTTTGCAACTACCCCATCAGAGCTGCAGAGTATGATCCAGGAACTTGCTGACAAGAGTAAAGAAGTGGGATTAAAAATGAACTTTCAGAAGACAAAAGTGATGTTCAATGCTTTTACAAGAAATGAAGATTTATTTATTGATGGAGAAAAGCTGGAGATAACAGACACGTACGTTTATCTTGGACAGCAGATATCAAGTGAGGGTCACATTGATGAAGAAATTAATCGGCGTACAAAACTTGCCTGGAGAGCTTTTGGAAAAAACAGCATAATTTTCAAGAGCAATATGCCATTATGTCTTAAAAGAAAAGTGTTTGATCAATGCATCCTTCCAGTGCTTACGTATGGTGCAGAGACGTGGACCTTAACTAAAAGAGACATATAAAGGCTACAGACAACTCAAAGCAGCATGGAGAGGTGCATGCTTCGTGTAACCAGGAGGGATAAGAAGAGGAACTCGTGGATCCGAAAATGACAAGAGTGGAAGACATCATGATCAGAGTTAAATCCCTGAAATGGCAATGGGCTGGACATACTGCCAGAAGGACAGATCATCGATGGACAGCCGAAATTTTAGATTGGATTCCAAGGGACAGGAAAAGACCCAGAAGAAGACCACATGGGAGATGGGTGGATGAAATTCGAAAGTATGCAGGGGTGACATGGAGGAGACTGGCACAAGACAGACCGTTGTGGAGGAAACTTGGGGAGACCTTCGTCCAGCAGTGGATTGATAATGGTTGACAATGATGATGATGATGATATATGGGATGTAAGGTCAGGTGATGCGTAACATCACAGCCTCTCCTTGACAAATGTCAACCCCGCCTTCTCGTGGTACATCCTGTTCCCACTAAAGGGGCTCTGACGACCGCCAATAGCGGTATAACTATACCATCGGGATTAGAGGAAATGCTATCCCACACTCACCAACCCGCTTGGCCAGCGTGGTGAGTTATGGCCAAACCCTCCAAAATGACTCCACAACTTAAATCTTGGTCCTCAGTCTCCGGCAGCTGGAATGTACCTGGCCAAGGCAGCGGCCAGTGCGACATGAAGGCAGAGGGTGCTAAGAATCCCCGGAGGACCGGACTAGGCTGCCATCTGATGCTGACCTTGGCTACATATAACGAACGCTCCCTATCTTCTGATTCAAGGCTTCTTGAATTGGAAGAGGAACTACAAAGGATCAAGTGGGACATCGTCGGGCTAAGTGAGGTAAGGAGAAAAGGAGAAGATCTCATTGAACTGAAAAGTGGACATCTCTTCTACTATCGTGGGACAGATACTGGCAGAACTAGTGGTGTTGGATTTATAATAAACAAGAAACTGAAGGATAAAGTTGTAGAAGTTGAAAGTTCCTCTGACAGAGCTGCACGACTTGTTATCCAACTCTCGAAAAGATACCAGGCTCAGATTATTCAAACTTATGCACCCACCACAAGTCATGCTGAAGAAGAAATTGAAGAATTTTATGAGGAAATTCGTGATCTAAATAATAAAGGTAAGCAGCACTTGAAGATAATTATGGGAGATTTCAATGCAAAAATAGGGCAACGGCAACAGAATGAAACTTCAGTAGGTAAATTCGGTCACGGCAACAGAAACCAGCGTGGAAATACTCTCGTTGAGTTTGCAGAGGCAGAAGGGTTTTTCATCTTGAACTCCTTTTTCAAGAAAAAGCCACACAGGAAATGGACATGGAGACATCCAAATGGGACGACAAGTGAAATTGATTTTATTATGTGTAACAAAAAATTCGTCATAGAAGACTGCAGTGTGCTAAACAAGTTCAACACAGGCAGTGACCATAGATTGGTGAGATGTAAGATGCACCTCAACACTAAACTCGAACGTAGCAAGCTCATAAGACAAACAAAATGTATTGACATAACCAACCTTAAAAAACACCATAATACCTTCAAATTGGTACTGAAGAACAGATTATCTGCTTAATTTAAAAGGCCTAACATTGGAAGAAGTGGATATTTCTGAAGTTAACAGAAAAGTAACCAAAGCTCTTATGGAAACAGCAACAAAATTAGCTGGGTCTAAGAACAAGTTGCATGTGAACAAATTATCAGGAAAAACCAAAATGTTGATGCAAAAAAGAAGAGAGATGAGGACAACTAAAGAAGATGTGACTTCCAAAGTGGAATATATAGAGCTATGCAAGACAGTACGGTTGGTTGGTTGGTTAATTGATGTTAATGGCGCAAGGGCCATGGTAGGCCAAAGAGCGCCAAACAAAAGACATCAAAACAAAACAAAATCAATAAAAAACGTACACAAGGTTAAAAACAGGCTGATGTGGTAAAAATGAAATATGATAGTGAACAAGTTAAAAACTAGATAAGTTTAAAAAAGTCAATATCTTGTAAAAACGAAAACACTGCTTTCATGTCACAGGCTTCGCCAATAATGGTTTGCAGCGTAGCTGCTCCTTCGTCTAACAGATGAGAGTGAAAATGACGAAAACGATGATCACAAAACCGAACACAAGTACACAAAACATGAAGGACAGTGAGACGACAGTCGCACGCCTCACACACCGGGACACTCTCGCCACACAGCAAAAAGCGGTGAGTAAAACGACAGTGCCCAATGCGGAGACGTGCAAGAACAACTTCCTCACGACGGTTCTTCCGCAAACTAGACTTCCATAGTCCGATCTGTGGTTTGAGAGAATGCAGCTTATTGCAGCTCCGCTGAGACCACAGGGACTGCCACTCGTCCAGGAGAAATGTCCGGATCAAAGGTCTAAAATCACGGAAAGACAGTAGCAGCCGAGCTGGCAACATGGAGGAAACAGACCTGGCAGAAAGATCTGCCAGCTCATTACCCCGGATCCCAACATGGCCAGGAACCCAACAGAATCGGACCAGGAATCCAGCACCTTCCAAAGTTCCAAGAAGACGACGGACATCACGGATGACAGGTGAGTCTGTGTCCTCTGGAGAAGATAAAACTTGGATGACGGACTGGGAATCGGAGCAAATCAAAGCGCGACGATAAGATCTAGACTGTATGTGACACAAAGCGAGGTGTACCGCACGCATCTCTGCCGAAAAGACGGTGGATTCAGGCGGAAGCCTCTCAGCATGGGAGGCATCGCCACACACGAATGCGGATCCAACAACCTCACCGGATTTCGACCCGTCAGTAAATACAGGCACGAAATCCGGGAAGAGAGACAGTATCTCGGCAAAGAGCTGCTGGTACACCAGAGCAGGAGTGGAAGACTTTGGCCACACACAAAGGGAAAGGTCAGCCGTTGCTTGAACCGGCTGCCAAGGCGGTTCATTGTAGAACCGGGTCAAACCAATTCTTGACAAGTCTAGATTAGCATCGCGCACCAAGGTCGACAACCGAATCCCAAACGTCGGAACACAGGAAGGCCGGTGTGAGAATAGGCGGACACATTGTGGTTGGAAAATGGAACCATGCAGTGGATGATCAGGAAGAGACTTCAACTTGGTGAAGAATTGAAGAGACAGCTGCTTACGTCGGATGCACAACGGCAGTTCATGGGCCTCGACATACAGGCTATGCACGGGAGAGGTACGGAAAGCACCAGTGCATAGCCGCAGAGCCTGGTGATGGACAGGATCCAGAGGCCGCAACACGGAAGGACGTGCCGAACCGTACGTTATGCAACCGAAGTCTAACTTTGACCGAATCAGAGAATGGTAAATGCGAAGCATTGAGCACCTGTCAGCCCCCCAAGATGTTCGAGAGAGGACCTTCAGGATACTCAAGGACTTCGTGCACTTCACCTTTAAAGACTGGATGTGAGGTCGGAAGGTGAGTGATCGGTCAAATGTTAGCCCAAGGAACATGACTTCTGACACCACAGGGATGGTAGAACACCCCAGACGGAGGTTAGGGTCCGGGTGAAGACCCCGTTTGCGGCAAAAATGCACGCAAACGGTCTTCTGGGTCGAGAAGCCAAATCCATTGTGGGAGGCCCAGGTAGAGATCTTATTAATGGCCGACTGCAGCTGCCGCTCAATGGTGCGCATGTTGACAGATGCGCAAGAGATCTGCAGATCATCCACGTAAATGGAGCCACGAACCGACGGAGGAAGTAGAGTGAAAATATGATTTACACGAAGGATGAACAATGTCACAGAAAGAATGGAGCCTTGAGGGACACCCTGCTCTTGTGGGTATAACGCAGAGAGGGTCGATCCGACGCGCACACGGAACATCCGGTTCTGGAGAAATCCGGCAATGAAGGTTGGCAAATTTCCCCGCAATCCGCAGTCACGCAGATCACGGAGAATGCCGTATCTCTAGGTTCGATCGTAAGCTTTTTCCATGTCGAAGAACACGGAGACCATGTGCTGACGCCGGACAAACGCCTCCCGGACAGATGTCTCAAGGCGAAGATGATGATCGGAGGTGGAACGGAATTTCCGAAATCCACTCTGATGAGGTGAAAGAAGGTGACGTGATTCCAAATAAAAAACCAAACGAAAATTGATGATGCGCTCTAGTACTTTGCAAAGGCAGCTCGTCATAGCAATTGGTCGGTAGTTCAACGGGTTAGCGGGATCTTTACCAGGTTTGAGAACAGGAACGACAATGGCAGTGCGCCAAGATTCGGGAAAGTCACGCTCGTGCCAGATCCTGTTAAACAGGACCAGCAGACATTCAAGAGAGGACGGAGAAAGGTGCTTCAGTATTTCATAATGGATGTTATCCGGTCCGACAGATGTTCGGCCAGACCGATTCAGGGCAATCTTCAGTTCGACGGCAGTCAGCGGGCTGTTATAATCGGCAGCGGAAAACGGTCCAAAGGAAACCTTGGACTGTTCAAGCCGCGGCTGTACCTGCCGGAACGAAGCAGCGTAATTGCGGCTGCTGGACACCGAAGAAAATGCGGCGCCCAGACAGTCAGCAATACCCTGAGCGTCAGCAACCGTTCCTCCACCACTCTCAAGAATGGAGATTTCCCCAGAAGGGTACTTACCCCGAATCTTGCGGATCCTGTCCCAAACGATCTTAGAGCTGGTAGTGGTGTTAATCCCGGATACGTATCGTATCCAAGATTCCCGTTGGCTACGACGACGTACCAAACACGCGTAAGATTTGGCTCTCTTGAAAGCAAGTAGGTTCGCGTCGGTGGGGTACCGACGAAACCTACCCGAAGCCCGATGTTGGGCCTGACGAGCTGCCGTGCAAGTGGAATTCCACCAAGATCGCGGACAACGTGGAAGGTTAGTCGAAGACTGAGGGATGGTAAAGTCTGCCGCGTGCACAATACAATCCGTTACCGCCGCAACAGCTGCATCGATCGTACCCGAGGTCACCATGACTGGAGTAATGATCGCTGAAGCCGTGAATGAGTCCCACTTGGCTCGATCGATAACCCATCTAGCAGGGCGAGTAGGATGACGGTACCCGTCACCTGCTAGACGGAGAAAGATGGGAAAATGATCACTGCCAAGGGGATCATCAGACACGCTCCAGGACCAGTCGGGATATAACGATGGCGAACTCAAAGACAGATCAATGGCTGAGTACGAGCGGGTGGGTTCATGAAAATAAGTGACTGCCCCGGTGTTGTGGAGACAGAGGGACGTGTTGGAGAGAAGGGACTCAACAACACGGCCCCTGGAGTCACGAGTGGTAGAACCCCACAACGGATTGTGTGCATTGAAATCTCCTAAGATGAAGAAAGGAGGCGGCAGCTGGTCGACTAAATCTTCCAGATCCGAAAGGCTCACAGCTGCATTTGGTGGCATGTAAATGGAACACACTGTGAACAGTGTGTTCACAGACAGTCTCACTGCCACTGCCTGCAAAGTTGTCCGAAGGACAACTGCAGTGACAGGAATACCATGAGGAACAACAACGGCCACACCTCCGCAGGCGATGACACCTTCCTCATGATCATTGCGGAAAATGGAATATCTGTGCAGCGGAAAAGTGTCCGTTGTTCGAAGCTTTGTCTCCTGGAGGCAAACGCACACAGGTGTGTGCGAAGACAGTAAGCCTTTCAGATCATCAATTCTTGGTCGCAGACCTCGGCAATTCCACTGAACGAGTGTAGCCATAATGAAAAATAAAAGGAAAGGATGAAAAACGAAAATGACAGACGACTAGAATGTCTCCGAGTCGTCCATCAGCTCCTGACCATCTGCAATGCCCGGAGGCAACACAGGGCTGTGCTTACTCACACAGGGCTGCGCTACCGGAGGTTTTTGTGGTTTTACCCCGCTCTGTTTCGAGGGGGACGATCCTGGTTTTACCTTTGCCGGCTTCTTCTTAGATGCGCCCTGGGACTGGGTCCCAGTGCTGGCAGAGGATGTTGTCTGCACAGAGGATGTTTTAGGCGTCGATGTGGATGGCGCCTTGGACGCAATGCGGCGAGACTTCAGTGCCTCCAATCCGGCAGCAACGATGTCCTCAAAATCATAAGGACACCGCGCTGGGAAGGTCACTTCAGTCTGCACCGCAACAGTAGCCTTCTGGACCACAACCGATGCATAGGAGCGCCGGCCTGTTGGTAGAGGAGCTATCCGCCGTCTGGCTTCAGGATAAGACAGATGTTCTGTCATCTTCAGGCGTTGGATAGCCTGCTCCTCGATCCACTTTGGGCACTGCTTAGAAGAAGCCGGGTGAGAACCCTCGCAATTGACACAATGATCCGCCTCAGCGGAGCAGTCCGCCAAAGAGTGTTCTGGCGACCCACAGCGTCCACACTTCGCTACATTACGGCAAGACTGCTGGGAGTGACCGTAATGCTGGCACTTGAAACATCTCAAGGGGTTCGGAATGTATGGTCGAACATCGAGCTGCAAGTACCCCGCTTTGATGGAAGTCGGCAGGGTAGGGGAGTCAAATGTGAGCACGATGTTCCGGGAGGGAAAAGACTTCCCATCCCGCCGGAAAAGAATGGGGCGAACCCCAGTGACATGTTGTTCCCCAAGTTCTTCCAGCAATTCCTCATCGCTGCATTCCAGCAGGTCTCGGGAGTTGATAACACCGCGAGAGGAATTGAGGTAACCATGGGGAGATATTTGGACTGGAACGTCCAGCAGAACGGTCGTCTCCAGCAAGGTGGCACTGTGACGAGGATTGGAAGTCTCCACAAGAAGATCCCCTGACGGGAGCTTCTTGACACTCTTTGGTGAGCTCCGCAACGGCCTGAAGAGCCTTATTAATCCAGAAAGGACTCTTCGAACCGAGGGATTGTGCTGGAACAACAGAATGAATAAGAAGAAACAGAGCGTTGCAGTTGGAACTGAGTAGTTTCTTAGTGGAGGAGGGCGACCCATCCTCCACACGGCGCTTCAAAGGAACAGCTTGGGAAACACTTTTGTTTGCCATTAAGAAGAGAAAAGATTCGTCCGCCAACCTCCCCACCCACTACCAAGCCCAACGAGGGAGAGCCGGAGGTCCGCAAGCCCAAGAGGACGCAGGACACGGCTCTAGGGATAGTCAGCGGATATAGCAAGTTGGTAGGGCAGACACACGCTCAGCGTGCACCCAGACTTTCCCGTGCCCGGAGAACACCCCTTTGGCATGCCCACCCTACCCCCAACTCACCCAGCCGAACAGAACGACAAGCCGCTAGAAGTCTGGACGCAACTCGGCCACAGACTTCCTGACAAGGAGTGGGTTAGCTCCCAGCCTCCCGTTTAGGGTGAAGCAGAGGGCAAAGAGGAGTGTTGGCTTCTGGAGACACTACAACCCGGCCCCCAAATACCTCAGCCTCCAGCATCTTCATTTCCACCTGTACGGGTCACCGCACACGGCAAACATGCAGGTAGGTCTAAGCTAACCAGCTCCGGAAAAACAGAAAATGCAACATAAAAAAGAAAAGACAGGGAAGAGAACGAGGAACAAAACCCGGAGCTGGCGCCTCATCACAACCTCAGTAGCCTACAACTGAGGCATTTACACGTCAATATATGAACTTAAGACGAAAAAAGCAAAACAATAAGAGAAAATCGGCTCGGGCCGTGGGGACGCCATCCCCCATCAGCTGGATGAACAGCTGTCCCTTCGGTGATGTTATCGTTCCAGAGTAAACGAAATGTATTCCGTCACAAGGTGAGCTCGGGCCGTGGGGGCGCCGCTCCCCAAATAACTGGAAAACCAGTTATCCCCGTGCGGGGCAAGACAGTACGAAAAAGTATCACTGAAGACGTAAGGAAATTCAACTGTGAACTAGTAAGGAAAGCAATTGAAAACAACCAAAGCCTAAAGATAGCAAAGGGACATCTCAGTAAGGGAAAAAAAAACAGATTATGGCACTGAGAAAAGAAGATGGTTCTGTAACAAGAAATAGAGGCGAAATTTTGACAAGAGTGAAAGATTTCTACTCCAAATTATATGAAAGGGATGATACATGTACTCCAGGCATCATGAAAGGTACCAGAGTTCTTCCAGTCCTTCCAGCAGAAGTTGCACATGCAATCAAGAACATGAAGCGGGGAAAAGCTCCAGGAGAAGATGGAATTACTGTAGACATCATACAAGAAGCAAGTGGAGAAATCGAAACAGTACTCGCCCAAATTTTCACTCGATGCCTTAATGAAGGGAAAATTCCTGAGGATTGGAACAACGCTACAATGATCTTGCTACATAAAAAAGGTGACATTGAGGATCTCAGGAACTACAGACCTATCAGCCTCCTATCAGTGGTTTATAAAATCTTCACTAAAGTTCTTCCACACCGCTTGAAGGTAACACTGGACATGGCTCAACCGAGAGAACAAGCTGGATTCAGGAGTGGCTACAGCACAATAGATCATATCCACGTACTGAGAGAACTAATTGAAAGAGCGAGGGAATATGAACTTACATTGTGCATGGCTTTTATCGATTATGAAAAAGCCTTTGATTCGGTGAAACCATCAGCAGTTGCAATGGCTCTGAAATCCTGCGGTATTGAAGATGCATACATTAATATTATTAATAACATCTATGAAAATGCAAGTGCAAAGATTCTGCTATTTGAAAATACAACACACATAAAAATTGGAAAAGGAGTGAGACAAGGTGACACCATATCTCCGAAGCTCTTTAATGCCACATTGGAAAATGTCTTTCAATCACTGAACTGGGAAAACAAAGGCATAAAGATTAATGGAGATTATCTAACCCACCTTCGTTTTGCTGATGACATAGTCATTTTTGCAACTACCCCATCAGAGCTACAGAGTATGATGCAGGAACTTGCTGACAAGAGTAAAGAAGTGGGATTAAAAATGAACTTTCAGAAGACAAAAGTGATGTTCAATGCTTTTACAAGAAATGAAGATTTATCGATTGATGGAGAAAAGCTGGAGATAACAGACACGTACGTTTATCTTGGACAGCAGATATCAAGTGAGGGTCACATTGGTGAAGAAATTAATCGGCGTACAAAACTTGCCTGGAGAGCTTTTGGAAGAAACAGCATAATTTTCAAGAGCAATATGCCATTATGTCTTAAAAGAAAAGTGTTTGATCAATGCATCCTTTCAGTGCTTACGTACGGTGCAGAGACGTGGACCTTAACTAAAAGAGACCTACAAAGGCTGCAGACAACTCAAAGCAGCATGGAGAGGTGCATGCTTGGTGTGACCAGGAGAGATAAGAAGAGGAACACGTGGATCCGAAAAATGACAAGAGTGGAAGACATCATGATCAGAGTTAAATCCCTGAAATGGCAATGGGCTGGACATACTGCCAGAAGAACAGACCATCGATGGACAGCCGAAATTTTAGATTGGATTCCAAGGGACAGGAAAAGACCCAGAAGAAGACCACATGGAAGATGGGTGGATGAAATTCGAAAGTATGCGGGAGTGACATGGAGAAGACTGGCACAAGACAGACCGTTGTGGAGGAAACTTGGGGAGACCTTCGTCCAGCAGTGGATTGATAATGGTTGACAATGATGATGTTGATGATATATAGCTTATACACGATTCTCAAGGATTATGGAAGTGGGAGTTCAGTTCGCTTGACTTCTGCTTGGCTTAGAATGGGAACGGGAGTTGAGAACAAAGGCCGTGGGGAGAAAGAAGGAAGGGTGCGGAGCTGCTGAACCCCATGCGCCAGGGCTGGGTTGCTATTAGCAACTTTTGCCGACATCACGGGGTCTGGTCACATTTTGCTTCTGCTGCAGGTGGCTGGGGGCATCACGTTCTATGGGAGGAGTTTCAACAGGCTTCTATGCCTGATTCCACTTTATGCGGTAACCCAACCCACCCTCTTTTCTTTAATACGCACCAAACCAGTCACAGCCAATGAAGTTGCGCAAACCAGTGGCATGACATCATTACAGCATATGGTGGGCAGAAAAGTTGCTGACAGCAGGAGTGGTGCAGCATTATTGCTGTCCTGTATGTTAGTCAATGTAAGGATCTTTGGATGGAATAATAATAACAACAACGTTTCGCACAATAAAATGTTTATTATACATCGACTATAGTTTCGCAGAGCGTTTGGCTCGGCTTCCTCAAGCTGAATGGAGCGTAAACATTCAAATCATTGCGACATCATCAGAATTCTGACGGTCATGGGTTTTGGCGAGTTGTTTCCACGCGCTTGAAAGAAATGGAGTCGACGTCATGTCATTGACAAGCCATGACGAGTTCCAGTATATGTGGAAAGCTTCTAATATATTAAGCTTGAAAGTCCAGTACGGTTTATCAATAAGCGTAGCATTTCCAAACAAAAAGTTATGGTTATTTTCGTAACAATGTTGAGCTATAGACGACTTCTTCAGTTCATAGTTCTGTACATATGTCTTGTGTTCCTTCACACGGAAACTTAAAGCCCTGCGGGTCTGTCCTATATATGAAAGTCCACATTCACAAGGTATCTGATAAATTCCCCAGGAGTTTAAGTCTTCGATGTAGTCTTTTGATCTGTAAAAATTCATCTTGTTTATGGGTTTGAAAATAACTTTGAAATTAAAACTTTTAAGGATTTTTGAAATCGCGAAGCAAATCTGAGGAGCAAATGGGATAACTGCCTAATTCTTTTGTATTGGGAGGTCTATAGGCATGAGCGTGCAGACAGGCTTTGGTTTCCTAAATTTTTGGACAGCTTTGTCTATAACGGAAGGCTGTATCCTCTGTGTGCTGCAATTCGTTTAAGAAAATCAAGCTCTTTCTGTAAGGAATCCTCAGTTGAGCAGATATGTATTGCACGATATACGTATGTGAAGAAGGCCGAGATCTTTTGTTTCCATGGATGATTTGATTTTGCATGAGGGTAAGGAAACAGCAAATGGTTTTCGATAAACTATTGTACTAAAGGATCCTTGAGAGCGTGACACAAGGACATCGAGGAATGGTAAGCAGCCATTATTCTCAGTCTCATATGTGAACTGTATATGAGGATCGATTGAATTGATAAGTTCAACTAATTTAGGTATTTCAGAGTTCATGCCATTCCAGAGAACAAAAGTATCATCTACATATCAAATCCACAGGTCAAATGTAAGAAGCTGAAATAGTTGGTCTTCAAAGTGACGCATGTAGACTTCGCATAAAATAGGTGACAGTGGGTTACCCATTGCAAGGCCTTCGGTCTGTTGGAAAAAGGAAGCCGAGCCAAACGCTCTGCGAAACTATAGTCGATGTATAATAAACATTTTATTGTGCGAAACGTTATTATTATTATTATTATATCTTAACACCGCAAGCTTTGTAGTCATAAATTATATATAATTTCAGGTGTCAACTGGACCTTTGACTACAAATTGGAGCATAAGTATATTGATATATCTTACACCGGGAGCCGATCATATAACATCTTGCTTCGCTTCCGTTTTTGTGGACTTACCTATACTGATATTGACTTTCTACAGGAACCTGAATCCCTGTTCCTAATCTCGATCATGACGAACTCACTGTCTGCGACAATCAACCGTTTTTCCAGACTGAGGATAAAAAGTTCAAACTGCTGAACCACCGAAACTTCATGCTTCGATGCAAGAGATGCAAGATATTGCCAAATTTTATCCGTGTGAAATGCAACCTGGGGCCTTCACATAACATCAACAAAGCCATATCTGACGCTTCGTTTGCGCTATTAAGAGCTATCATTAAAGATACAAGAAAGAATATTGCAAACGTTGAGGTCGAACTGTACAACCTGCACCTTTTACTGGCTAAAACATTACCAGATTTTTGTGACCTGGACTGCAAAACTTGGTCTAGGAGTTCCAATGTCATTTACTCATAAAATGACATTAGAAAGGAAATTTAAAAAATTAACAAATGACAACAACCATAAAGAAAATTCTACTTCACAAATTGAAGATATCTTTCCGGATAATGAAGTAATATCTAACCTTTCTAGTTTTAACCCGAGCGAAATTCAAAAACAGATTATACGTTACAATTCGAATTTTGCGATTTCGAAAAAGGTACCAATATCCAATATCATTGCGTCGGTTGAGGAGTCCGTGATAAAAAGCGATCTAAATTCAGATCAAAAAGAAACGATTAGACATTGCGTTAGCCAGACAATAACGGCAAAGTCCATTCCACCATTTAAACCGAATCTCAGCAAGGAAGAATACTATGCTCTAAAAGAATTGCAGTCAAATCGCGATATTATCATCACTAAAGCTGATAAAGGAGGACAAGTTGTTATTCTGGACAAGAAACATTACGAGGCAGAAGTCGAAAAACTTATTACCGAGGGACCCTATAAAGGAAATAAAAAATGACCCATCGGAGAAACAATTAAAGGAAGTTTGGAAAGTGGTAACAAGTTGTGTAACCCTTGACCAAAGCTCAAAAAATCATCTGAAGCCCTCATATTCCCGTTGTCCACGTTTTTATGCACTTCCGAAGATACACAAGATTGGTGTCCGCTTTCGTCCCATAGTCAGCAATATAGGATCAGCTACACATAAGTTGGCCAAATTTCTATCTTCGAAACTTTTGACTTTAACGACTTCTTCGAACAAAACTTCTGTAAAACACTCCATTGATTTTGTCAATCAGCTAAAGCGACATCCATTCAACGATCAGTTCGTGTTATCCTTCGATGTGAAATCCATGTTCACAAGTATCCCAGTGAATGGAGCTCTCCAAGCATTAAAATCAAGTCTCAAAGAACATCATTTCAGCCAACCGGAAGTAGAAGAGTTTTTGAGGCTAGTAGAAATTTGTATAAGACAAAACAGTTTCCTTTTTCGTGGAAGATTTTTCCAACAGACCGAAGGCCTTGCAATGGGTAGCCCACTGTCACCTATTTTATGTGAAGTCTACATGCGTCACTTTGAAGACCAACTATTTCAGCTTCTTACATTTGACCTGTGGATTCAATATGTAGATGATACTTTTGTCCTCTGGAATGGCATGAACTCTGAAATACCTAAATTAGTTGAACTTATCAATTCAATCGATCCTCATATACAGTTCACATATGAGACTGAGAATAATGGCTGCTTACCATTCCTCGATGTCATTGTGTCACGCTCTCAAGGATCCTTTAGTACAACAGTTTATCGAAAACCATTTGCTGTTTCCTTATCCCCTCATGCAAAATCAAATCATCCATGGAAACAAAAGATCTCGGCCTTCTTCACATACGTATATCATGCAATACATATCTGCTCAACTGAGGATACCTTACAGAAAGAGCTTGATTTTCTTAAACGAATTACAGCACACAGAGGATACAGCCTTCCGTTATAGACAAAGCTGTCCAAAAATTTAGGAAACCAAAGCCTGTCTGCACGCTCATGCCTATAGACCTCCCAATACAAAAGAATTGGGCAGTTATCCCATTTGCTCCTCAGATTTGCTTCGCGATTTCAAAAATCCTTAAAAGTTTTAATTTCAAAGTTATTTTCAAACCCATAAACAAGATGAATTTTTACGGATCAAAAGACTACATCGAAGAATTAAACTCCTGGGGAATTTATCAGATACCTTGTGAATGTGGACTTTCATATATAGGACAGACCCGCAAGGCTTTAAGTTTCCATGTGAAGGAACACAAGACATATGTACGGAACTATGAACTGAAGAAGTCGTCTATAGCTCAACATTGTCACGGAAATAACCATAACTTTTTGTTTGGAAATGCTACGCTTATTGATAAACCGGACTGGACTTTCAAGCTTAATATATTAGAAGCTTTCCACATATACCGGAACTCGTCACGGCTTGTCAACGACATGCCGTCGACTCCATTTCTTTCAAGCGCGTGGAAACAACTCGCCAAAACCCATGACCGTCAGAATTCTGATGATGTCACAATGATTTGAATGTTTACGCTCCATTCGTCCTGAGGAAGACGAGCCAAACGCTCTGCGAAACTATAGTCGATGTATAATAAACATTTTATTGTGCGAAACGTTATTATTATTATTCTATCTTAACACCGCAAGCTATGTAGTCATAAATTATATATGATATTTAGATGATTGCCACATTTGGCGAAAATCAATTGAAATTTCAGAAAATTATTACGAAAAGTCGCAAATCCAAATCTGAAATATTTTCGGCAATAATTTTTAGAAATAAATGAAATTTTATTTCAGAACTTTTCGTAGCTTCTGAAAATATCTTAAATTTTTGGAAGCTACTAAAAAATTCAGGAATTTCACAATCAAATTAGCAAAAATTAAGGACATTTCAGAACAAACAAATTTTTTTCAGGAATTTCAGGACGACTATGAACCCTGTAAACCTCACATAAAAAATCAAAATAAATGAACAACGTTATGGCTATAGTGGCTTCATCTAATTGAATAGAAAAATCCTTGCCCTTTAGTTTTTCAATTAACTGATAATTAATATCGTCAGCCATATCGAAAATTTGACGACTAACGGTATTATCTGATAATGGCACGCTGGCAGTGGATTCTCCTACCATAATGGAAACCATGTTCCTAGCAGCTGGTAAAATGAGGTTTTCAGCAATAGTGTGTGGTTTCATGCTCTTTGCTACTCGATAAGCAACTTTGTAGGATGAAAGAAGACCTGTGTCAGGATTGTAGCTTGTTTAGTGAAAGTTGCCTTTTGCTCAGCCATTCCTTTCAACTTGAAAGAAAAATACTCACTTTTTTTTTTTTTCACCAAACTTTCATTAACTGTTTCCAAATGACGTTTCATTTTATTGGCGGAGCATGCTTTCAGCGGCTAGACGTTCCTCATTTTCCACAACAGTGGACGTGAACCCGAAATCTAGGTAGCTTTCATCACATTTCGGGTATTTTCGCTTCTTATGGTCTTTTAAACTGTTTGTTACTAGGGGTGTCCAAATGAAAAGGTACGAAATGTCATAAGAACGTAACCGTTAACATATTTGCCTATGCCGCTATGGGAGAACATAGCGACACATCTAGGGATGCGATTGGAGTTACCAGCGTGGATCGGGGCATGAGCGGGCGCCCACATGCGCAGGAGAGAGCAGAGGCTCTTATAAAGAGCGCCGTCCAATTGACGCTGCAGTGCGTGTGAGGACAGGATGGCGTTCACATTGCAAAATTCAACGATTGAGGAGCAGCGAGGCGTTATCCGATTTCTGACAGCGGAAGGTGTTAAACCGGCCGCTATTCATCACCGGATGGTGACCGTATATGGGGAAGACTGTGTGTCCGACAAGTCAGAGAGAAAATGGAGTGCCCATTTTCGTGCAGGCCTTGAGAGTTTGGTTGATGACCCGAGACCAGGCCAGGCAAACCCAGTCATCACGGCCGATCTCATCGACAAGGTGGATGACCTAGTGAGAGGTGATCGGCGTGTCACATTGCGAATGTTGGCGGTGGAGGTGGATGTCAGCGTTGGAAACAGTGTGGACAATTGTTCACGACAGGTTGCGTTATCGGAAGGTGTGCGCCCGGTGGGTTCCGAAGCAGCTCACCGACCAGCAAAAGGAACTGCGTATGGGGCTAGCACTTCAACATCTGTTTCGGTATCATGAAGACCCCGCTTTCCTGGAGCGGATCGTCACAGGTGATGAGAGCTGGTGCCATCACTATGAGCCAGAGACAAAGCGGGACAGCATGCAGTGGAAGCATGCGTCGTCACCTCCCCCTAAAAAGTTCAAAGCCGTGGTGTCAGCAGGCAAGGTGTTGCTCACCGTCTTTTTCGACGTCCAAGGTCCACTACTTGTTGAATTCCTCCAGCACAGACGAACCATTAACTCCGATGTGTACTGTGAGACACTCCGAAGCCTACGCAGGTCCATCAAGAACAAAAGACCGGGGCTGCTCATGGAGGGTGTGGTTCTGCTCCATGATAACGCGCATCCACACGTCTCCAGGGTCACACACGCGGAACTGGCCAAGTTCCAGTGGGAGCAGCTTGACCATCCGCCCTACAGCCCGGACACGTCGCCCTGCGATTTCCATGTGTTTGGTCCCCTGAAAAAACATCTGAAAGGGAAACGCTTCCACTCGGACGACGAACTCAAGGACGCTGTGCAGGACTGGGTCTCGTCACGGCCACAGAAATTCTGGGAACAAGGAATCCTTCGGCTCGTTAATCAATGGGATCGTTGTGCTACGGCTTATGGTGTATACTTTGAATAAAGTCTTCATTTATACCCACAGTGTCGTTTCGTACCTTTTCATTTGAACACTCCTTGTATTTCTGAAACGTAATGTTTTTTTGCTAGCATTTAAAAACTTCTCCATCTTGCCTATTCTTAAAACATCAAGGACATAAATGTGAAAAATGTGGAAGGCCCACAACTTACTACACATTCGTTACCACGAACAGTAAGAACAAGAATGAGTCCGGTATTAACGCGGCGCTGCAACATAAGGGTGCCTTCTCTGCAAAGCTAACTGAATTATCAGAAACCAATCATATCACTTTTGCCCACGTTGTTTCGATCCTTGGAAGAGGTCACATGACACTCGGGGGAGACAAGGACGTATGCCCAGGAATGATTTCTTTTATATTTGAAGGGAGGGGTGTGTGATGTGGAGCTGCCATTATCCCCTCATTTCCATCCTTTTCAGCGAATTCCAACGGGGTGACGGCGACTTCCTTGACCAAAACCCACGACGCCCCAAGGAGCCGCAACGCACAGATTGAAAAGCCCTGGTATAGAGGGTTCTGCATGACGAACAATTGCATCCATATCATGTGCAGCGCTTTCAGACACTAAGCCCTGAGGATTACCCTCAGCGCATTGCATTTGTGCAATAGTACCTGCAGAAGAGTGGGGCATAACCCCAATTTCCTGCTTCTGCGCTGTTCACAGACAAAGCGTGCTTTACACAGAAAGTTGCTTCAATGCACATAATGCGCATTTATGGGCGGTGGAGAGAACCCCCATGCTGTACGACCATGTGCAGTACAAAACCGTTTTGCTGTTAATGTTTGGGCCAACATTGTCAGGGACCACTTAACTGGCCCATACCTCGTGCCTTCTCGTCTGGGCGGAAGGAGTTACCGGATATTTCTGGAGGATGTCTTGCCAGGGCTATTGAACTAACTATAGGTCCCTCAGTCGCTACCCCGTACAATGTGGTTCTAGCATGATGGGGCGACCGCCCATTTCAGCAATGACGTTCGTCATCACTTAAATATGACATTTCGACATCAGTCGATCGGGCGTGGTAGACCTGTCCATTGTCCTGCAAGATCGCCGGACTTAACATGCTTTGATTGCTTCTTCTGGGGTTACATCAAAGGACTAGCACGCATCTCTGTAGCTGCTTTGGAAGTCCGAGATACGCCAGGAACTTTCCAAAATGTACGTGATTACATGCGCCAACGATGTCAAGCATGTGTTACAGCTCATGGTCGTAACTTTGAACATCTTCTGCAATTCTGTAACCTCAACGCATTTCGCCAATATCTTGTGAGTAATAAAAAGCATTTTGTTCTGTTATGCTGCTCTTTCATTTCTCGTTCTCTCTGTATACTAGCACATGAAGATGGAGTTTCTGAACCTGCATTGCTATGTGATTCCAATTTTTCTTTGTGCAACCTATCCCTCCCAGAAGTTTGTACACGCTTAGCTGAATCACCCTGTGTATATGTATATATATATATATACAGTGGTTCTGATTTTTTTAAAGCTTTCAACAAACCATTCACGATTTTTTTTTGTAATCTGAAGTCGCCATTTTTTTTCACTTCCCATAAGAAATGTAAAAATCATAAAAACAATAGGTTTATACAATCTTTACAATTATGCAGCAAAATATTATTAAACAAAGGTAATATCATTAAAAAAGGCAATCGCCAATATTTTATTACCCCCCCCCCCCCCCCATTGCCAAAATGATTTTTTTTCGCAAACGGCAAAGAATGCAATCAGCAACGCGACCCCTGACACTATATTGGCAAAAGAAACTGGACAATCCTTCAAAAGCAAATGAACGGATCCGCTGCATTGTTAAGAATCGCGGTACAGCTGCAAGTGGTATAAAAACACGCCTCCAGCTGACCACGATCATATCGCGCTGAGAGGTAGAGTGAAAATGTCGCAGCGGGAGAGAACCGACTTTGAGAAAGGAAATATTGTTGCGTGTTATATTAGTGGGTTGTCCATTAGAGAAACCAAGAGGCATTTAAACATACCCAAGTCAACTGTTTCGGATGTACTGAATATGTGGAAGACACATGGTGTGCCTGAAGCAGCAAAATGTACCGGGAGAGCAAAGAAAATCAGTGATAGAGGACGTTGAAGCCTCAGGAGAGTCATTGCAGCTAATCGACGGAATACTGCACAAGACCTCAGTGTACAGACGAGTAAAAATGCTGAAACCTTGGTATGTACACATACCATTCGCAGAGAACTTCATTCCGTAACCAACTTATATGGGCCCGAGCCCACCAAATAATTTGCCATGCTTTACTAAGATTACTACTATATTATAATACGTACGACTACACTAGAACTTTTTTGAGAAATTACTTTATGAAAATATTTAATCTTGCATTATGGAAAACATATGTATAGAATGTATGTTTCAAGTAAAAAGGCTAAACGAGTTTCAAATATCTATTTTATCCTTTGAGTTCAAATATAATTACTTCCATATAATTTACAACACTTAGGCGATTCGAAACAACATGAACCATTGTTGGTTCTCCTCGTTCAAAACCCAACCTCTTTCTCCGAGTTCTCAAATGAAGTAAAAAAAAAATCTCTTATTTTCACACGTGGTGCTCCTTTTTGTGTATCCTCATGCAGCGTTATAAGAAATCCTTGCAATACCATTTGTAATCACCCCCTGGGCAAGATAGCCTCCAGGCAGTCTGACGCCTCATCTGGCAGTGAATGGGGTGGGGCCTGGTGTTAGAAAATCCCAACCCCAATGCCGGGAGTCACACTTGTGAATTGAAGAGAACAAAGCGTCATTTGGAAACAGTGAGTTCTGGTGAATGCAGGTGCGGACAGATCGCGGGTTGTAATGATTTGTTACTTTCCAGGTATATAATTTTTGTATATTCACACGAAAAGAATCAGTTGAAGTTAATTTGTGTTTGTGCTAATATTTCATTAGTGTAGTGTGGTTTTGTTAATGTGAATGTCAATCATGTTAAGATTATAAAATATAAGATTGATCATGGATAAATTTGCGATCAAGCGGCCCCGGCTGGACAATACAGCCCAGAGTTCCGATACTGTAGATTTAATTTCAGTTCGGAAACTGGTTGCTACTGATTTATTAAGCTTGTCTACAAATAATTCCGGAGCTTGTGATTCTATAATATCAAGTAAATGCAAGAGTGCTAGTAGAACTTTTCAAAATTCATGGCAAGGCAAACATATGTGGTTTTTTTACGATGAAAACAAAAAGGTGGTATTATGAAAAGTATGCAAGGAAGCTCATGATATAAGTTTATTAAGTTTCTCCATCAAAGCGGATCCTTGCTTCATTTCTTTGGGCTTTTCCAATCGGAAACATGCTTTAAGAAAATTCTGTTTTCATGAAATCTCCCAGTGTCGCAAAGAATTGTGTTCCAAAGTTGCGGCATGCAGAGCGAAGTGAACGTTGCATCTAGTTTTAATATTTCAAAGTTGCAAGACCTTCAAAATTGCTGTATCGCTTTATATAAATTATTTTCATCATTCTTATTCTTATCAAAACAGGGACTGGCAATCCAGATACATAAGGACAAAACAAGTCATTTTCACCAGCTTCTGAAACTCCGACGTGAAGATTCTCCAGAACTTAAGCGATATATTGAACGAGAATCTTATAAATAGGTGTCACATGACGCGCAAAATGAAATGCTTAAAATCATGGCAATGAAACTGCTTCGTTCATTGGCTAATGAAATCCAAGAAGCAGGTTATTTTGGCCTTATAGAAGAAACTACTGATGTGGTAAAGAAAGAACAAGTGTCAACATGTTTGCGTGTTGTTTCTAAAGAACTTGAAACGTAAGAGCACTTCATTGGGTTCTACAAAACGTCAGTAACAGATGCAATCAATCTCGTGAGTTATGTTTTATTAAGACTAGGACTAAATATCCAGAATTGTCGCAGACAGTGCTACGACAGGGTTTCGAATTTAAGCAAGAAATACAAGGAGGTACAAGCAAGGATTTTACAAGCCAGTGAAAAAGCTATATATTTGCATTGTTTTATGCACTCATTAAATTTAGTGGCGCAAGACAGCATGAGGCACATTACAACTTGCAGAAATGTGTTAAATATAACTAAAGACTTGATCAACATGATATGAGTCTCAGAAAAGGCTGAACTGGTTTAATGCTATAAGAAACACCAACACACATGATTCAGAACAAAATTTAAGATCCTTTTGCACAACACAATTCACTGTCACTGCCCTTAGTTTAAAATCCACGATGGACAACTATCAAGATGTACTTTCGTTCCTTTCAGATTTTTCTGAAAACAATAAAAAGTTATGCTGCTACTAAAGCCTCCAGTTACTTATCACTACTACAGTCATTTGAACAGTTTGCTCATTTAAATATGCAGTCACGTATTTTACCACCCCCACCCCCTTCTGGATGCAACAAATGTAAAACTACAAAGTGTAAACCTTGACTGTCATAAAACAAATTGTCTCATTCAGGATTTGATACAAGCATTCCAAGCCATTCGTGATAATTTTGAAATGTTCTGGGAGAAAACTACAAGAAGAGCGTGCGAGCTTGAACTGTCAGAACCAAAGATCCCCAAGCAAAGGAAACTGTCTTGCCGCCTAGACGATCCTAAACAAACACGGCATGAAGTTACTGATGTGAAAAAATATTTTGAGTGGAAAACTCTACGAATTTATATATTATGCGAATGTATCCCTTAAAGAATGTTTTCAAGAAAGTGAAATTCTAGACACAGTGGAAAATTTTGTTGTCGAAAAAGTAAACGATGTCAGATGTGTTTTCAATGATGACATTCAAGACTATGATATCTTACAGTCACAGAAGAATATGGTGTGCGACAGTGCTGCAATGTTGTGTATAGAATTAAGAACTTTTAGTGATGTAGCAAAATTTCTGAAGTTGAATGCTATTCGTAACATTGGGCCTGAATTCATGAAATTTATGATGTAACTCTAACAATGCCAGTTTCTATAGCCACAGTTGAAAGATCTTTTTCTACTTTGAAAGGAGTAAAGACATTTTCTCGTTCCACAATGTCGCAGAAAAGACTTAATCACATTGCTGTTTTATATGTACATAAGGACAGCGTTGAAAAGTTTGATTTAGAAGATGTTTGTGATGAATTTATAGGGAGAAGTGCAGTCAGGAGAAACACATTTGCAACACGCCATGCTAAATAATGGTGATTGGTGAGTCCACGCTCTATTTTATTTTAGAAAGTCGTCAAAAGTCCCCAAGTTTAAAAAATGTTTACATAATTATAAACTTTCAAGAATTTTTTTTTGTTATGCTAAACACCTTTGTGACGATTTAACCCTACAATGCATGAATTTTATTTCCAAAAAACTTTTTCGAAGTATTATTTAGTATTTATATTCTTGTATTTTTTTAATTATTAGTATAAATATATTTTTATACAAATAAGTACTTTCATTTATTTTTATTTACATGAAAAATAATTGTAGTGTTAATTACTAACTGTATATATTTTTAGGTGATTGTTATTACCAACATTTCAGAATCTTTGTGATAGATCACCAATTTGTTATTTTTTAGCTTTCTATGTTATATACTATCTGTAGTCACTGATGGTATGAAAGTAAATATCAGGACCTATGTAAAAAAAGGTTTGAGATTTTTTTTTTTTTTATATAAAATCATAACTCAAGTCTTTGAGCCCACCCAATATTTTTCAAAAGTTAATGCCTCTGTAATACTTTGTTACATTAGTACATACAACACTAAGCTGTTTTCCGAGATTCAGAGGTTAGCTCCATATATATATTAAAAAATTCTCTACATACCTGCATTTTCCAAAACACTTATTCTCTCATAGTCGAAGAACACATTTTGGTAAGGTGTGATTTTGCCCCACAAGTTGTACGTTCAATTGAACTCATGATATGTACTATGCTATTCAAATTCAAGTTGCAGTTGGATTTAATAAGCATAGTACAATTAGTTGAATTTGAACAGCATAATAAATATCACGAGTTCAGCTGAACATACAACCTTCGTAGTAAATCACACTTACTAAAATGTGTTCCATGACTATGAGAGGACTGCAGGTATGTACAGAATTTTGAAAAAAAAAAAATCATTGACACTGCAGATATATTTTTTGGTACATCTTCTTAAGTCTAACAAATCACTTGTATTAATAAGGTACAAATATATCACTTGGCTTTTGTTTTTTTCTCATGGCATACCTTGTGATAAAACAAATTCCACCTCCTCAAAATATGTCTCCTCTGTACTAAGAAAATTTTGCTTCAGGTTTTATATTTGCATGGAACATGCCAAACATGGAGTACAATGTTCATATGTGATTGGTGCAATACAGTGTTTACTTCACCATAAGAGTAAAAAAAAAAAGTATTACACAGCAGTTGTAAAAACTTTTTTTATATAAAAGTTGAAAAATAAATTTTTCATGGAAGTTAAAATATAAAGGTACTTACAGGACAAGTAAAGGTATCTCCACCATAATGTTTACAAGAAACCTACAAATAAAAGTCTTCTGAATGACAATGCTTAGCAAATTTTCAACATGCGACATATTTTCACAAGTCAGAAACATAAAATGGCAACCATAACAACAATAAAGGGAAGGAAAGAGGTACAGCTTCGAAACACAATTACAATTAACAAGTACTTAATTCTGAAAGATTAGATGCACTCTGCAGACTTCGTACAAAACTAAATGAATATGTTTTACTGCAAATTTCTTACAGCTTGGCAGACTCATAACAATGTGATAGAAAGTCTCCAGGTAAACACAACTGGAATTTCAGATAATAATAGCACATGAAAATGTTTAACTTATTTCTCTTAAGTTCGTTTCATCTTTAATGAGGCTGCAAAACTGCACTTGAATAGTTACAAATTTTCAAAACATGGAATACTTTACAAGGAAACAGTGTCCGTGGTTGAAAAATATCACTACACTGTTCATGGTGGTGGCACATAGTGCAACACTCTAAATTTTAAATTTGTAAAATCTATATTTTAAAAAATAATCATGTGACATGGAAAAATTAATATCTGCAAAAATTTAACACACACTTGCTAGTATACATTGGAATACTTTGTAACATTAGTACATACATACTAAGCTGTTCTCCGAGATTAGCTCCATATAAAGACATACAAACTACCAGATAAATTTTTAACTGATTATTTACTTACTGTTGCCGTATCAAACTTTACCATTTACAGCGATCTCGACACACAACTGGGCTTCACAGACATCCATCACACGACGCACACAAAACCTTCTATACTTCATACTCATAATATTTTCCTCATGCAGACACTCCTGCATCTGATCCTCCCATGACTTCCTTGGCCTTCCTCCGACTTTCCTTCCTGCTACTTTGGCTAAAAAATTTTTATTAGTGTCTCATCACTCATTCTTTCAACATGGCCAAACCATCAAAGCATATTAGTCCCAACCTTGCTAACATTTTGCTTCACATTACACAACTGTAACACATCTTCATTCCTCACAGGATCAGAACATGTCTTGCCACCCCCACCCCCATAAGTAACGCATTTCTCCAGCACACGAACAACTCCTATGTTTCTCCTGTTCTGGAGAAAAGCAGAAAAAAAAAAAAACCCGAAATTAGTTTTTAGGCATGTTGATTCTGCAAGACAATGAAAACCTAAAATGGCCCACATGCTTTTTACGAATAAAATAGTAGCCAACTGTTTTTCGTTTCATCTTTAGGTTGTGCGCGAAGGCTACAGAGAGCATCGTACCAACATCACCTTTCATTACAAGGCGAGGCCAACTGTAACTAACTCCCTTTGGCTCAACTGTTCATCATTATTTAGAATATGCGCGGCTCTGTTGAGGCAAGGGGTTGAAAGGCTGAACTGCAAGAAGGCAGGGAAGCTCCCATCTGTCAATCAATCACTGACATTTCCCGGTATTCTAGTTCCAGAGCGGGTGAGCTGTTTCCAGAAGGCATTGTATGACAATCAAACTGGGGGAAAAATTTCCGACCCATCTCGGACAAGTGGTCCGAAGCCAGCCAGCGCTTAGACTACAGCACCACCGTGGTGGCTTTCTTTGCAGATAGAAGAGGAAAAGTACGAAGCTGATTACTGTACTGCCGCCTTGCATTGATGCAGAAAGAAAAAGATTTCACAGGCAGTTTGAAATCATGGTGGTTGATGGAATTTTGACTATCCTAACGGCTAATTCTCAGTTGAAAATCGGGAGAGTTTGACATTTATCCGGAGAGCGGGAGGAAGGGCTGAAAATCAGGAGTCTCCCGCCTAAATCAGGAGAGTTGGCACATCTGCACTGCTATACATCAGAGTAGGAACAATTACACTTTCATATACAGCCATGCGAGACTCTCTTGAGAACCCATCATTCCCGTGAAAATCTCCCAAAGCAACTATGACTTTACATGAAGAATTCACTCGCCTACTAATTTCACCATCCAATTTGTTCTCTCTGTCAAACATACTTCCTAAATACACAAACTCATTCGCCTGGTCAATCATTGTGCCATTTAGACTTATATTACATTCAGTACTAACAGCTCAACAATTACTTTTTTTTTTTTTTTTACTTTTTTTATACTGTTTGAATTTCGTGCAAACTTCATACATCCAGGACAACATACTCTGCAACTCACTTTTGCTCTCTGCCAACAGGACTGTTATCAGCATACAGCAATCTGCACACATGGATATTACAAAGACATAAACCAGTATTGTCCATCTTGGCATCATGCATCCAGAAATATACTAAATAGTCATGGTGACATTACACAACCTTGTCTGACTCCTGCACCAATAGAAAATCGTTTTGATAAAACACCATTCACTCATACACCAGCATACATAGCTTTTACACTATTAAGTAGATTCCCAGTAACACCATATTTATTAAATACCTTCCACAAAAGTGTCTTATTTACTCGGTTGTAAGCATTCTCTAAATCTATGAAGGCAGCAAATACATTCTTACCAACAGCCAGATACTTTTCAATCATCAGGCATAATGCAAAAATTTGGTTAGTGCTGCCTTTACCAGACATAAAACCACTCTGAACATCCCACACTTTCTCTGATGTAAGACCTCATACTTTTTCAATAATGACCTTACCAAACACTTTCCCTGGCACACTCAGTAGGCTAACACCATAATAGTTCTTGCAGTCAGTCTGTCACCTTTTCCCTTACACAAGGGAACAATGATAGCATCCTTCCAATCCCGAGGGACCATTCCTAACTCCCAGCACAACTGGCAAATTTCAGTTAACCAGTCAATTACAGAGTCACCACAACATTTCAACATCTCAGCAGTTATGCCATTAACTCCCGGCACCTTACCATTCTGAAGAGATATTAGAGCTTTATACACACACTTCTGGGTGGTGGTCTAGTGGGCGGTCTTAGTGAGAAATAGGTTCGCCTCCTCGGGGCGTTTCATGGGCAAAAATGGCACACAGAACACCAACGAGGGTTTATATGAATCTTGGAGCTAGTTCTATGTGGTACTGGTTAAAAGACCTCAACACACTCGGTTTTGTTCAAGGTTTGAAAAAACCCAGCCTACTTGGGTTTTTTCAGGTTCCATCAAAATTTTCTAGTACTGTTGCAAAAACAAAGAAGCAACAATCAATGAGTAAATTATGCCCTAAAACCACAAAAGAGCAAAAGGAATCTTTTTATAAAACAGTGGCTGATTTTTTTATCCTGCTAACATACCATTCAGTGCAGCAGAATTGGATCAGTTTAAAATTATGACCGAAACACTGAGACCTGGATATGAACCCCCTCAGCAAAAGTCATTGGTGGAAAATTGTTTCATACTGCAACAGAAGAAATTAACATTTAATCTTCCTTCCTACTGAGTCCCTTTGGGGTTTTTTGCAGACATTTCTGGCCTCTTGATTTTAGTCAAGGCCTGTTCTCAATGCATAGAAGGATTATCAAAAGCTCCGTTTACTCCTGAAGAATTCAAACATTGTTGCCAGTTCCTTATACTATAGCCAGTTACTAAACTAAAATGTTTTCATTTCACTTTAGTAACTGGCTGCAGACTAAAATCAAGAGGCCAGAAACGTCTGTAAAAAGCCGAAGAATCTCAGAGGGAAGGAAGATGAAATGAAAATTTCTTCAACTGGAACTAGAACCAAATCAATATATCTGGGTAAAGTCTTGAGTAAGTGATTTAATACCTGTTAAGAAGAAATTGAATCTCAGCTTTCAGAAAAAATAAAATCAGGCAGTTTGACTCTCACCATACATGGCAGGTGCAGTGTGGAGAATGAGTCAGTCCAAACTATTAATGTCCATACCAGAACAGCAAAAACTTGCTGTAGGCTGATGATACTGGATTAGAAAAAAACAAAACAAAAAAAAAATGGCAAAATATTGTGCTTCTAAATTAGAGGTGGCCATAAAGGAATGCAAAGAAAAATTTGGGAAACCTGTTTTTGCTGTTGTAACTGACAGCAAAAACAAAAGTGGTAAAAATGTGGAAAATTTTAAATGAAAAATATCCAACTCTCATAACATATGGATGTCAGCACATCTGTTGAATTTGGTAGAAAATGATGTTTCCCCAAAGACTGTTTCAAAAGCACATTGCAGAGGTGCAAAAATATTTTTGTAACGTAGGCCTACATTTTAACCACATGGATGGTTCAAAATAAAAACCTGGCTTAATGACACAACTACCTAACAAAACAAGATGCAATTCTCATCCTGACTGTGTTAAAACATTTGTGGTCAATTATCATAAATACAGAGCAATATCTTTAAAGCATATTGAGGAATTTGATCAATCTATTTAAAAAATCTTGGATAACATGGGCATTTACCATGAAGCTATGAATCTGGAAAAGCAGTTATCCATTGTCACTAACACACTGGACACACTTCAGAGAGACATAATGTCTATTTCAGTTGCTGTTGAAATATTGTTAGATTTACTACAAGAAGAAACCCTGCAATCTACCATCTAGATTTTTTAAAAGGTTTGAACAAGCAATTCTTGCATCACATTTTCTAGCAAACCTCATGGATCCAAAACACAGAGGTCAGAAACTTAACCAAGAACAAGAGAGTATTGCAGAAGTGGATATCTAAATTTCACCCTAATTACACAGTCTAATAATATGACCACCCCCGGAATTACTGTGTGCTCACTCGCCTAGGCGTGTCACAGAGTGCACGTGACAACGTCGACCATGTGGAGATGTAAGCAGCTGGCCAGAACAGATGAGCCGCAGTACATAACGTGAGCACAATGGGCAGAGGTAGTGATTTGACAGACATTCGAAAAGGAATGATTATACCGTGCCAAGGGTTGAAGCATCTCAAAAACAGCAGACTTCGTGGGCTCTTTACAAGGCGCTGTAGTACGGGTGTACCAAGAATGGACCGCTGGCACGCCGAGTACCTCTCGATATCATAACTATGGAGCCCAAAAGGCCATTGACCCCAGAGGAGAATGTCGCCTCTATCAATTGGTAAAGGGCAATCGACCATGCAAATGAACGCTGAGGTAACCAGGTACATGTCCCCGATAACAGTAGAGCAAATCCTGTTACACATGGGTCTGCGGAGTTGATGCTGCGTCAAGGCGCCCATGCTAACCCAGGTACATTGGCAATAACGGCTGCAGTTTGCATGGGAATACTGTCATTGGACAGTGGAAGAGTGGGAAAAGGTTGCCCTTCTCCAACAAATCGAGGTTTTAACTCCAGAGAAGTGGCGGGCGGTGGTGAACACAGCGTTAGACACACGAAAACCAACACCTGGACATGCTGGTCAGTCAAGTAGAGGCCAATGGTGGCAGTGAACATGTCTGGGGGATTGTTTCCTGTTATGCCCTGGGACCGCTGGTACCCCTGGATGGGTCTCTGAACGCTAATGGCTACCTGTCCATCCTCGCCGACCACATGCACCCCTTTACATTGGACGTTTACCCAGGAGGTGATGGTGTCTAAAGGACAATGTGCACTGTCACATTGCTAAGGGGGTGCACGACTGGTTCCAGAAACATGACAGCGATGTCTCCATTCTCCCTTGGGAAGCGAAATCGGCCAACCTCAACCTCCGTTCTCTGCTGCCGTACGAATGCAAACGTGTGCCTCAGGCCACCTTCCAGGGCCTCATTGCGCCCATGCCACGCCGTCTCGTTGCAGTCATCTGGGCCGAGGGTGGTTATTTCCATTATTAGGTAGGTGGTCATATTATTCTGATACGAGCGTGTATTTGCCCGGTGTAATGGCTTTCAAAATTAATGACACAGACTATTACTTAACATCAATGATGAAAGAAAGTGCCATCAGCCAGTTTTCTCTCATAAAATGGTGACAAACCATGGCAAAAAAGTTTGAAAAAAGTTCAAATTCAAAATTGCCTGCAGGATTTTGTAACTTTTTTGTATGCCCACATTCAGCACCAGCTTCATCTACCTCCGTTGAGAGAATTTTCTCTATGTTTCAACTAGTTTGGAATAAATTACGAAATAGGCTTGGTGTAAAGAAAGCCACAAAACTTAAAAAAAATACACTTTATACATTTTTAAGATCACAGCATGGATCAAAATTTCCTGTAGATTGGTAGTTTTGTTTCTGGCTAAAACCCCTGAGATTGCATTAATTATTTAAATGTGGCTGTTTTAGAGAAAAACTGAGAAGTTTGAAAATATTTGAAAATTGTGTGGGTCATGAAAATATGATTATTTCAGCCTGCTTTTGAGGTTCCAGTAAAATATATATCTGTACCATTGTTTAATTTTTAGACAATCTTTGTAAATGGTCAAAAACCATTGCAGTTTACATGCTGCACACAAATAATATCTCAGGCAAATTTTATTTAAAGATAATATTTTAGTTAGAAGCTAAGTATGTTATATTCTGTTTCTATGTTTTTTTTATAGTTTGAATAAATAATGATAATGTTGGTCTATTCTATAGTAATTCTTTATAGGTGGAAAGCTATTTATATGCCAACCCAGGATTGGCATGTTTTTGCCATCGTGGAAAAATACCACGGTAAAAACCGTCCTGGCAAAAATACGTTTTTGCCAACTGTGCAAAAAAAAAAAAAAAAAAAAAAAAAAAAAAAAACATTTTCAATAATTGTTACATTTGGTTTGTAAACACTAAATAGTTTGAAAAATGCTCATCTAAACAAATATTCAAGAATATTTTTTACTGCTAAACTGAGGATGCCCTACAGATCTGTCTGGATTCATTGAAACTGGTTATGCCTGTGCTTTCTTACTACCAATTGACAAGGAAGCTGATAATGAAAGATAATGCATACCTGAAACCTTTCAGAAACAGAAATCCGTAAAAAAAATTAATCGATATATTTGATGAAAATTTTAATCGGTATATTCGATTAATTACTTGTCACGCATATTGATTAAATGTACTGAACATATTGATTTAAAAACGATGTTACCCAAATCAAGTATAAACTTGTAATTGAAGTGACTACAGATGTTTTAATTTATCGGCACATTTATATCGATTAAAATAGATTCTATACATAATTTCTCATTACTATGCTATCATTAGGATCTATAAAGTGATGAAAATTTATTTTTACAGAAGTTTGCATCTAAAGAAAAGAATGTTCTACCCTTTCAATGGGATCGTGTTCCACGCCGTCATGAAACATAATAAAATGTTTTCAAAAACGAACCATTTTCATGTTAGGCTTTTATCTTACAAAGACACGGATGATGAGACAGTCAAATAAAAAAAATGAAATAAGTAATATGAAATAAGTAAGAGTGACTAACTGGTAAATTAAGACACTAACTGGTAAATTATGTTCAACTAAAAATGAAGTGAACAAACATTTTGTACGAATTGCATCCAGTTCGTTATAACTTTTAACAAAGGAAGTCAATTTTGTTATTTTTTTCCACGCAGTCGTTATATTTAGGCTTGTCACTAGAAATATGATTTATAATATCATTCGTTCCACCATGCGAAATGTTGAAATTGCATCGATACGTATATTCAGAACATCGACACGTAACACATATTTTTCATTTTTGAAGATTTCGCAATACATGGGAATTCCGCAGAACACGCATCGCTGAATGTTCGATAGCACTTTTTTCCCTTTTATATTGCTGCTCATAGCGAATCACTAATACAAAATTTATTACTACTTGGGAAAAAAAATGCAAGTAAAAACTGCTATAGTAAAATAGTAGCAGCTTAAAGAGTTGCAATTTGAAGAGGAAAAAAATACTGATTGCAGAGTTATCCGATTCGAGCTAGTCAGCTAGGAAAGCAACTGAAAGTTCTTTCATCTAGAAACAAAGGTTTAGGATTTAGTTACGAATGTCATCCTCTGGGGTCCTCCCCTCCCTTCCCATAATTCCTCACAGGCGGATTGATGCCTTGTCTTTTACCAAGTCCGACCCCTTTAGCGGCATCCTTTATAATTCCAAATGGCACTGATTTTATAGTTCTGTCTTCCCTTCCTGTCCTCCCCTCCCCCTCATCTTACTGAATAGATCTTCTCTAGTCTAGTTATTCCTTTACAAAAACAATCTGGGCCCATCAACGTCTGAACTCCCCCTCTCCTGCAGTAAAACTAACATGTTTTGCCGGAACAAAACCAACAGTCTTTTACATCAGGCGTCGCAAGAAATGATACAGTGACTTCGTCGGTGACATCCTCCCCATCTCCCTTTGCAGCATAGCCACGGCACAAAACGTTTAAACCAGGATTTTAATTCCAATCTTATATCTCTGCAAAAAAAAATGTCTTACATGACAAAATGCGGAATACACGAATTCTGTTTAAAAAAATGAAAATCTCTAAATATCACACAATTTGGTTTGATAGAAGGTACAAAGCCAATGGCGTTTTTTTTTTTTTTTTTTTTTTCAAACATAAAAAAAAAAAAAAAAAAAAAAGCAAAAAGTCTACTCACTCCCTCCTTAGATTAAACTCGTGCTGTCAAAATCCGGATATTTTAAAATTTAGAGTTGTTTTCTAAAAGCCCAAAATTTCATACCTACAAAAAAAATGTGGGTTTGCAAAAGCAACAGCGTTTTTCACGATACTTTACAGTTTTCTTTACGAATCTCTTAGTATGAATTAATTGATACTGTATATTTTGTGTGTTTTTGCTTTATTAGAGAAAATTTTTTGTGCCTGTTAATTTCTAAATTTAAAAGCTACCGCAAGCACGTCGTTTTATAATTAAAAATTCTATCCAAATCGGTCAATTTCCACAGAAGATATTGTGCTGAAATTCTAAAACACGAGCGAACAAATCTCACGCATGTACTACTGCACTGTCCCTGTGAATGCTGATAGCAACCATTTTCAATAGGATAGGTCCACTATAGATGCTGAACAGCATACCCAAACTTCATCACAATCATGCTTTGATTTTATTTTACGCAAGTCATCACCAAATAAAAAAAAAAAAAAAAGGGTGGAAGAATGAATAGGAAAGCAGAGAGCAACTGAAAGAAATAGAAAGCAGAGAGCAACTGAAATTAATGTCATCTTGACCTTACCTTTTTGACCATTTTCAATAGGGATTTGACAAATTAGTATGTACCCCAACATATTAATTTCGTTGAATCAAGCCAAGACATTTTTATGAACGTCTTCGAGCGATGAACAAAGCACGGTTGGAAAGCGTAGAAAACTTACTGACTAACGGAGCAGCAAAATAAATCATTGTTGGAGCAGCACTGGCTCGAATGAACATTGGACTTACTTTTTTTAACTTCCTCTTATAGTAGCATTCTTTCGTTAGGTCAAATTTATTGCCAGAGATTCTAGAAGTCACGAAACCATGCCCCAATGCATTTTTAATTTCACAAAACTGGCAGTTTTTGGTTTATTTCACCATGTTGGGTATCGATCTGGGCTTAAAAATTCCACATGTAAAATCAGTCTGAATTTTTTTCTACGATAACTACGTTCTGAGATAGCATTTCGAACTAGGAGGAATAAAGACACCTGCTCCTATGCAAGACACACCCCATGCTGGCCTGCTGAGAAGTTGGGACTCGGAAGACAAACAATGCATTATCTGAAAAGAAGGTCAGAAACAGCGCGAGAGAGAGAGGGGGAGAGAACCAAGTCCAAGGTTAAACAAGTCCAGCTGGTTGGTGTTCTAGTGTTTGAAAAATGGCAAAACAATAACTTTAAATGAGGGAAAACTACAGCAAAATGTTCCCAAATAAACACATGTAAATGAAAACTTATTCGTAACTTACATCAGCACTTTACTTTGAATGGATTAAGTTTAAAAAAAAAAAAGTTTTAATAGTGGGTGCAAAATCATCAGAAAAAGAAAAAAAAATCTCGGAGAATCATCAAATCCGAAAAATTAACATTTCCCCGTAAAACAAATCACATTTCCGTAAATTTTACGGGTAAACCGTAAAACCTGGCAGATATGATAATGCCTCAGAGGGAATTGAGAGTTGAGACGGGATTAAGGGATTAGTAGCAGGCAGAACCAGTTTCAGCTGGTGGTGGTCAAGACTAGAAGTTTCTTCTGCTAAATGAGGTGACAAAAAGAATTGGAAGCTGTTGTATGTCAATAGAGTGCTAGTTAACCCTTCCTTTTTAGTTGTGTGTTCTGACTTGCTAAATTTAAATAATGTTTAACGGTGGAAGAAAAAAAGATCTTGTATGAGAGCATTTTCAAGAATTAGAAATTAATGGAAAACAGACTGCCAAATGCAAAAAGTGTGGCAATATACAGAGCAACAAAGCAGCAAGAATGAAAACACATGTGCGCAAGTGCTTAAAGGTTCCTTCAGCAAATGATTTTGACAATTTGTTGCCGTCTTCAACTTCAATTGCCATTAATAGGGATAATGACATTCAGCATTTGACAACAGAACTGAGTGAGCCTGCTGCTAAAAAGGCAAAGAATTTGCAAGACAACTTAAATAAATTTATAGTGAAGACACCAAGTAATGAAAAGGTTGAAATTGATATTCTGATTGCAGAACTATTTTATGGGTGCAACATACCATTTGCTGTTGTTGAAAAAGAAGCATTCAAAAACTTAATCCATGCATTACGACCTGGGTATAAACCTCCCACTCGGAAAGATCTTTCAAGTGAACTGCTAAATGATGTTGACACTGAATTGGAACAACAAATGAAAGAAAATTTTAAAGATAAGCAAGGTACTTTGGCAATTTATGGCTGGAGCAACATTCACAACGAGCCTATAACAGCTGCGTGTGTTCAAGTTGGAAAATCTTCATGTGTTGTGGATGTTGAAAATTTGGGGTCAACCAAAAAGACTGCTGAATATTTAGTTGAAAAGGTCAATGGAATCATTGCTAAAGTGGAAAATGTGTACCAGTGTAAAATAAAAAGTATTGTTACAGATAATGCCAAAAATATGGAAAACATGAGAACAGGAATAGCACAAAAAAATGCACTGGTTGGATATGGCTGCTCAGCTCATCATCTAAACCTTTTGGGGGAAGACATAACTCCTTCAAATGTGTTGAAGCATGTTGTTGAAATCCAGAAATATTTTCGAAACCATCATGCTCGAGGAGCTTGGCTTAAAGAGTGTGCTGAGCCTTGTAAAACCTCAGTTGCCATGCAACAGTCGGAGGAATAGTCAAGTTAGTTGTCTGGAATTGTTTGTACACAACCACAGTGCCTACACAATGATTTCTGATGATCACAATGACATAATGGACCAAAACATAGTACATAATATACAAGATTTTAATCGTTATCGTCAAGTCAAAGATCTGCTTCTGCAATTGAAACCTGTAGCAGATGCTTTAAATATTTTACAAAGTGATTCTGCTACAACAGCTGATGCTTGTAGCCTATGGTGTTCCCTGCTAAGAAATGATGTCTTACATCCTCACTATGCTATAATTGAGAAAAGGTTTAAGAAAGCTATTCAACATTCAACCATGCCACTTGGCTTCATACTTACATCATCCAAAATATAGAGGTGAATATCTCAGCAATGAGCGGAAAGAAATTGCAAGAAAATGGCTGGAAGATATAAATTATGAGTTTCTGCCTTATGCTTTAAAATTTGATTTAAAAGATAGGCCATAAATGTGATAATTTCACTGACTGCTGAAAAATGGTGGAACAGTGTATCAGGTGCCTGTGACATATCAAAGGACTTTTGTGATTTTGTATCTCACCTTCAAATTTGTCCTGCGAGTTCACCTGCAATTGAAAGGATTTTTTCGAACGTTGCATTTATTCATTCAAATATTCGAAACAGACTTGGTGTGGAAACGGCAACAAAACTGTTGTTTTGTTTGGCATTCTTCAAAAACAAAAACAGATATAGCATTTTTTGCCTGGTTTTTACCAGTTTTTGCCACTGTCCCAGCAAAAATACCTTTTTGCCAGCAAAATGACTAACCCTGATGCAACTATTTAATTATTTTCAGGATTATTGTTTAACTTTCTTATTTCAGATCAGTTGCTTTGTTAGCTGATCTGAAAGGTTTGTGTTGCTAAATAATAAAATCATCAAACCATCACCTTTGAGAAGGCGGTAAAAAGTGAATCTAGTCATTATTCTTATTGTTATTAACTGTAAAAGAAAATATTTTATTGGGTGCTGATTAAATTTAGAATATCGTAGAAGCAAAAATAGAATCTAATTTTGAAAAAACCCAGGTGGGTTTTTTCGAACTGGGCCTACCCCTGCGAATCCTGGTTTTGTTCCAGAATCCTTAAGTTGAACGACCAACTGGAACCGTCAGCTGTGGGTTAATCCCCCACACTGGTGAATTTACCTGATTAAAAATACACAATAAAAGTAACATTAGTGAAAAACCACAATTCTTCTTAACGTAAGCAATTTCTGTTTGGAGCAGAAGTAGCAGCTTATGCTAAAGGCATACAAGAATATTGGGGGGGGCAATATGTCCCTGAAAATTACCTTTCTCCACTTGCAACTGATGGGTTCCATTTCAACTCAGGCAGGGTCGTATCATCATGGTCTCAGATTTCTCTAAAAAAATTGAGGGGTGTTCCTTGACTAAAATAAGGAGAACCATATTTTTTCTTTCGGCAAGAAAAAATTTTCCCTTCGAGATAGAGGGTTTCAAATCTTGCACCGTCAAACAAGCTCTCTAGAAAACGGTTATTTTTCCTAACATCAGCGAGTCATTGCAGCAGAGTTAAAAAAGATATCGTGTTCTTGTATTTTTTTTTTACATTGTGTGCATAACATATAATAATATATGGTGCTAATATTTGCTACACATCGTATGATTAAAATTTTAAAAAATTGTAAACTTTGTGATTTTTAAAAAAATTGAATTTTTTAAGTTTTTTTTAAACAGGTTTGGATGGAGTTTTTTCTATATTCGTTTTTTTTTCGTTAAAGACATACAAATGTGCACTTTATTTGTAATTTTTTGTGTGTCTGTGAAACTGCTAGTTTCCGCGTTTCGGCAGCTTTAAGTTAAAAACAGCCGATTTTGAAAAATCTCTAACTTTGCCAACGATTTTCTCAAAAAGGCCATTTTTTAAAATTCTGAAAATTAAATCCCTGTTTTATTATCAACAGGAGAATATCTGTGTAAATTTTCACGGACCTAAAAACGCTCGTTTCCGAGTTAGACGCGTTTGAATTCGGTTTGAAAGCCTACGATTTCCCGTGTTCTAAAGGCGCCATTTTGGAAAAATCTCAGGCGCAAAGTACGTACGTTATCTCTTACCTGAATCAAAGCATTAGATATTCTTTGTTCGAATGATGGAATGAGAGCATAGGGTCAGCTGGCCCTGGTTGGATACATCCACCTCACCCTTCCCCGAGTGATGACATGCCTATAAAACTGTCGGGGGGGGGGGGGGTTTAACCAATACATAAAGAAAATTCTTGCTGCTCCACTAACAAAGTTCAGTTGCGAAAGACAGCAGCAGCAGTTGTTTGTTTGTTTACGTATATACTTAAACATTGCATAAGAAAAGACTATGAAAGAGTAGAAAACTGTTGTGAAACAATTTTAAGAAAAAGAGTGCAGGCACGTGTACTGTAAGTTAATTTTCGATGGCTAAACACCCTCGAGTTTTTCTGGGAGTTGCTAATTGTAGGCTACTGTCAGAAGAGCAGTTGCCGTTTTGTTATAGTTGCTAAAATTAACTTCTCAGTTTTCCGTAATAGTAAAATATTCGCTCAGGAGAGTTTTGTCCTCTGCGAACGGGGGGAGAAGGTGCAATGCTCTTGACCTCACTGCTGGGTTGATAGCGCTGGTCGCTACCGAAACAAACTCTGCTTACCTCCTCTCCAAAACGTAATGGCAATTGTCTAATCTACTAAATAAATAACAATTAACACATACGCGTGCATGCTTATTCATAAAATGTAAGTTGAGTATATTTCCTGTTCAATCAGCTGATTTTACAAGTAACATTCATATACAACTTATGCGCTTATAATGGTGTAAAGGTTTTTATCTATTTAAAACATATTCAAAGATTTCAATTTTTTTAAAGAGGGGGGGGATTGTGTTCGTAGTGATCTCCACCTGGGCCACGATAAACCATGCACTGCCCATGTCTTCTGCTCCCTTAGAAGATAATCCTGGATCGATGGGAGACCAGCAGAGTTTGGACACACACCCCCTCCTCACGTGGTGGTGAGGTGTCTCAAAGCTAGGTAGCTTTCAAAAATGTTTCAACTTAGTTGGCTGGTTATAAGAGAGGGATTCCATTTCAACTCTGGCAGGGTCGTACCATCACGGTCTCAGATTTCTCTAAAAAAATTAAGGGGGTGTTCCTTGATTAAAATAAGGGGACCCATATCTTTTCTTTCGGCAAGAAAAAATTTTCCCTTCGAGACAGAAGGTTTCAAATCTTCCACCGTCAACAAGCTCTCTAAAAAACCGGTTATTTTTCCTAACTTCAGCGAGTCATTGCAGCAGAATTAAAAAGATCTTTTGTTCTGGTACTTTTTATTACATTGTGTGTATAACATATAATAAAATTTGATGCTAATATTTTTTACACATCGTATGATTAAAATTTAAAAAAAATCGTAAACTTTGATTTTTAAAAAAATTGAAATTTTTAAGATTTTTTTAACTGGTTCAAATGGAGTTTTTGTTTTCTATACTCGTTTTTTGTTAAAGACATACAAATGTGCACTTTATTAGCAATTTTTTATGTGTCTGTGAAACTGCTAAGTTTCTGCAGCGTTAAAAACAGCCGATTTTGAAAAATCTCCAACTTTGCCAACGATTTTCTCAAAAAAGCCATTTTTTAAAATTCTGAAAATTAAATCCCTGTTTCATTATCAACAGGAAAATATCTGTGTAAATTTTCACGGACCTAAAAAACGCCCGTTTCCGAGTTAGACACGTTTGAATTTGATTTGAAAACCTACGATTTCTCCGTGTTCTAAAGGCGCCATTTTGGAAAAATCTCAGGCGCAAAGTACGTACGTTATCTCTTACTCGAATCAAAGCATTAGATCTTCTTTGTTCAAATGATGGAATAAGAGCATAGGGTCAGCTGGCCCTGGTTGGATACATCCACCTCACCCTTCCCCGAGTGATGACATGCCTATAAAACTGTCGGGGGGGGGGGGTTAACCAATACATAAAGAAAATTCTTGCTGCTCCACTAACAAAGTTCAGTTGCGAAAGACAGCAGCAGCAGTTGTTTGTTTGTTTACGTATATACTTAAACATTGCATAAGAAAAGACTATGAAAGAGTAGAAAACTGTTGTGAAACAATTTTAAGAAAAAGAGTGCAGGCACGTGTACTGTAAGTTAATTTTCGATGGCTAAACACCCTCGAGTTTTTCTGGGAGTTGCTAATTGCAGGCTACTGTCAGAAGAGCAGTTGCCGTTTTGTTATAGTTGCTAAAATTAACTTCTCAGTTTTCCGTAATAGTAAAATATTCGCTCAGGAGAGTTTTGTCCTCTGCGAACGGGGGCAGAAGGTGCAATGCTCTTGACCTCACTGCTGGGTTCATAGCGCTGGTCGCTACCGAAACAAACTCTGCTTACCTCCTCTCCAAAACGTAATGGCAATTGTCTAATCTACTAAATAAATAACAATTAACACATACGCGTGCATGCTTATTCATAAAATGTAAGTTGAGTATATTTCCTGTCCAATCAGCTGATTTTACAAGTAAAATTCATATACAACTTATGTGCTTATAATGGTGTAAAGATTTTTATCTATTTAAAACATATTCAAAGATTTCAATTTTTTTAAAGAGGGGGGGATTGTGTTCGTAGTGATCTCCACCTGGGCCACGATAAACCATGCACTCTGCCCATGTCTTCTGCTCCCTTAGAAGATAATCCTTGATCGATGGGAGACCAGCGGAGTTTTGACACACACACACACACACACACACCCTCCTCACGTGGTGGTGAGGTGTCTCAAAGCTAGGTAGCTTTCAAAAATGTTTCAACTTAGTTGGCTGGTTATAAGAGAGGGATTCCATTTCAACTCTGGCAGGGTCGTACCATCACGGTCTCAGATTTCTCTAAAAAAATTAAGGGGGTGTTCCTTGATTAAAATAAGGGGACCCATATATTTTCTTTCGGCAAGAAAAAATTTTCCCTTCGAGACAGAGGGTTTCAAATCTTCCACCGTCAAACAAGCTCTCTAAAAAACCGGTTATTTTTCCTAACTTCAGCGAGTCATTGCAGCAGAATTAAAAAGATCTTTTGTTCTGGTATTTTTTATTACATTGTGTGTATAACATATAATAATATTTGATGCTAATATTTTTTACACATCGTATGATTAAAATTTAAAAAATCGTAAACTTTGATTTTAAAAAAAAATTGAAATTTTTAAGATTTTTTTTTAACTGGTTCAAATGGAGTTTTTGTTTTCTATACTCGTTTTTTGTTAAAGATATACAAATGCGCACTTTATTTGTAATTTTTTATGTGTCTGTGAAACTGCTAGTTTCTGCAGCGTTAAAAACAGCCGATTTTAAAAAATCTCCAACTTTGCCAACGATTTTCTCAAAAAAGCCCTTTTTTAAAATTCTGAAAATTAAATCCCTGTTTCATTATCAACAGGAGAATATCTGTGTAAATTTTCACGGACCTAAAAACGCCCGTTTCCGAGTTAGACACGTTTGAATTTGATTTGAAAACCTACGATTTCTCCGTGTTCTAAAGGCGCAATTTTGGAAAAATGTCAGGTGCAAAGTACGTTCTCTTACCCGAATGAGAGCGTAGGATCCGTCCACCTGACCCTACCCTGGGCGATAACATGCCTAAAAAACGGTCTTGGAAAAAAAAAATAACAAATCTATATATATAGAATTGAATGTATGTCTGCTAAACAAATTTACAGTTTTCAATTTAGAACCACCAAACTTGGTATACTATCTCATAGTACCCTAACTTAAACCGTAGATGGTTTTTGGAAGGGGTCGGAGCCCGGGGTCAAGGGACTCCACACAAAACTTCCATAAAATCTAGTTTTCAATTTAGAACCACCAAATTTGGAATACTATAGCATGGTACCCTAACTTAGACCGCGGACTGTTTTTGGAGGGGGTCGGAGCCCTGGGTCAAAGGGCCCCCACACAAAATTTCGTAAAATATACTTGTAAACTATAGTGCCCTAACTGAGACCGTAGATGGTTTTTGGAAGGGGGGTAGAAGCCCTGGATGGGTGGGAGCCCGTGGTCAAAGGGCCTCACGCAAAATTTCCGTAAAATCTAGTTTTCAATTTAGAACCATCAAATTTGGTATACTTTTTCTTGGCACCCTAACTTTGTAAAATATTTTACGAAAATTTTGTAGGGGTGGGGGGCTTGACCCCGGGTTCCGACCCCTTCCCAAAACCGTCTAGTCAAAGTTAGGGTGCCAAGAAAAAGTACACCAAATTTGATGGTTCTAAATTGAAAACTAGATTTTACGGAAATTTTGCGTGGGGCCCTTTCACCCGGGCCCCCCCTTCCAAAAACCGTCTACAGTCTAAGTTAGGGTACCATGAGATAGTATACCAAGTTTGATGGTTCTAAATTGACATACATTCAATTCTCTCTATATATAGATTTTTTTTTTTTTTTTTTCCAAGACCGTTTTTTAGGCATGTTATCGCTCAGGGTAGGGTGAGGTGGACGGATCCAACACTCTCATTGGAGTAAGAGAATATGTACTTTGCGCCTTAGATTTTTCCAAAATGGCGCCTTCAGAACACGGAGAAATCGTATGTTTTCAAACCAAATTCAAACGCGTCTAACTCTGAAACGGGCGGTTTTAGGTCCGGGAAAATTTACACAGATATTCTCCTGTTGACAATAAAACAGGGATTTAATTTTCAGAATTTTAAAAAAGGGCTTTTTTGAGAAAATCGTTGGCAAAGTTGGAGATTTTTCAAAATCGGCTGTTTTTAACGCTGCGGAAACTAGCAGTTTCACAGACACATAAAAAATTGCAAATAAAGTGCACATTTGTATGTCTTTAACAAAAAACGAGTATAGAAAAAAAAACTCCATTTGAACCAGTTAAAAAAATCTTAAAAATTTCATTTTTTTTTAAAAATCGAAGTTTACGATTTTTTAAAATTTTAATCATTGGATGTGTAAAAAATATTAGCATCACATATTATTATACATTATACACACAATGTAATAAAAAATACCAGAACAAAATATCTTTAATTCTGCTGCAATGACTCGCTGAAGTTAGGAAAAATAACCGTTTTTTAGAGAGCTTGTTTGACGGTGGAAGATTTGAAAACCTCTGTCTCAAAGGGAAAAATTTTTCTTGCCGAAAGAAAAGATGTCTCCTTAATTTTAATCAAGGAACACCCCCTTAATTTTTTTTAGAGAAATCTGAGACCGTGATAGTACGACCCTGCCAGAGTTGAAATGGAATCCCTCTCTTGTTACCAGCCAACTAAGTTGAAACATTTTTGAAAGCTACCTAGCTTTGAGACACCTCGCCACCACGTGAGGGGGTGGGGGTGTGTGTCAAAACTCCGCTGGTCTCCCATCGATCCAGGATTATCTTCTAAGGGAACAGAAGCCATGGGCAGTGCATGGTTTATCGTGGCCCAGGTGGAAATCACTAAGAACACAATCACCCCCCCCCCCTCCTCTTTAAAAAAATTGAAATCTATGAATATGTTTTAAATAGATAAAAATCGTTACACCATTATAAGTGCATAAGTTGTATATGTATTCTACTTGTAAAATCAGTTGATTGAACAGGAAATATACTCAACTTACATTTTATGAATAAGCATGCACGCATATGTGCTATTTATTTAGTAGATTAGACAATTGCCATTACGTTTTGGAGAGGAGGTAAGCAGAGTTTCGGTAGCGACCAGCGCTATCAACCCAGCAGCGAGGTCAAGAGCATTGCACCTTCTCCCCCGTTCGCAGAGGACAAAACTCTCCTGAGCGAATTTTTTATTATTACGAAAAACTGAGGTTAACTTTAGCAACTATAACAAAACAGCAACTGCTCTTCTGACAGTAGCCTACAATTAGCAACTCCCAGAAAAACTCGAGGGTGTTTAGCCATCGAAAATTAACTTACAGTACACGTGCCTGCACTCTTTTTCTTAAAATTATTTCACAACAGTTTTCTACTCTTTCATAGTCTTTTCTTATGCGATGTTTAAGTATATACGTAAACAAACAAACAAACAAACAACTGCTGCTGTCTTTCGCAACTCAACTTTGTTAGTGGAGCAGCAAGAATTTTCTTTATGTATTGGTTATCACCCCCCCCCCCGACAGTTTTATAGGCATGTCATCACTCGGGGAAGGGTGGGGTGGATGTATCCAACAAGGGCCAGCTGACCCAATGCTCTCATTCCATCATTCGGGCAAAGAATATCTAACGCTTTGATTCAGGTAAGAGATAACGTACGTACTTTGCGTCTGAGATTTTTCCAAAATGGCGCCTTTACAACACTAGAAATTGTAGGCTTTCAAACCGAATTCAAACGCGTCTAACTCTGAAACGGGCGTTTTTAGGTCCGGGAAAATTTACACAGATATTCTCCTGTTGATAATGAAACAGGGATTTAATTTTCAGAATTTTACAAAATGGCCTTTTTGAGAAAATCGTTGGCAAAGTTAGAGATTTTTCAAAATCGGCTGTTTTTAACGCTGCCGAAACGCAGAAACTAGCAGTTTCACAGACACACAAAAAATTAGAAATAAAGTGCACATTTGTATGTCTTTAACGAAAAAAAACGAATATAGAAAAAACTCCATCCAAACCTGTTTAAAAAAAACTTAAAAAATTCAATTTTTTTTAAAATCACAAAGTTTACGATTTTTTAAAATTTTAATCATACGATGTGTAGCAAATATTAGCACCATATATTATTATATGTTATACACACAATGTAAAAAAATACAAGAACACGATATCTTTTTTAACTCTGCTGCAATGACTCGCTGAAGTTAGGAAAAATAACCGTTTTCTAGAGAGCTTGTTTGACGGTGCAAGATTTGAAACCCTCTATCTCGAAGGGAAAATTTTTTCTTGCCGAAAGAAAAAATATGGGTCTTTTTATTTTAGTCAAGGAATACCCCTTAATTTTTTTAGAGAAATCTGAGACCATGATGGTATACCCTGCCTGAGTTGAAAGTGCAGTATATAAATTGTCAAATGCATGATAGCATTTGACAATTTATATACTGCACTAGCAAAATAAGTATGCTCTAGAAATGATTACATATACAAATTGCCATAGGTTTATACGTATAATGAAAGACTAATAATAAAGAATGAATGTAATGTTTAACAAGACACCGAATTTTCGGGTGTAATAAGCACGCCTCTTGAATCTGTTCTAACGCAAATTAAATTTATCAAAGCTATTCAAAGATAATGGAACCGGTATGGAAAACAATAGTATCTGACAGAAGAAAGAAGTTTTTCAATCAGGTCTTTAATCCCTCAGATATTGCTGTAAACGGAATCTTGAGCTTACGAACTCTTAGCAACAGAGTTCTCGACAAAAAATAAGATGTGACTTTACGTCCCCTAGTGGGAAAACCATGCATTATTTTAGGAAGAAAGTATTCTCAAAAGGTTTATCCATATGAGTGGTATCGGTCCAAGAAAAAAAAAAATTAGTGAGTTTTCAGAAGCCCAGATTTTGCTACAAATACTTCAGAAGCAGAAATTAACACTTATGACCCCTGGTGGCCAAACCATTCTTTACCAAACATTAGAAATTATGTGAAAAATATTTTCCATCAGGTCTTGTATGGGATACAGGAAGAATTTTTAAATCGGAGTTTTAGGAGCAGAAAACGCAATTTACCTTTGTGCGCCCAGCGGAAAGTCTATGATTTACTTGAAATTTTTGAATTTACAGGAAAAACTTGTCACACTAGAAACACTATCCAACAAAGAAGGAATTTTTTAATCGGACTCCTAGAAGTCAAGATATTGACAAAAAATAAGATATACATCTACGCCCCATGGCGTAGAAACCATGCACTATTTTAAGAAGAAAATGTTTCTAAAATGTTTGTCGACATGAGTAGTATTGGTCTACAAGTGACGTTTTTTCCAATCGAGAATTTAGAAGCTCATACTTTGCTGCAAATACATCAGAAGCGGAAATTAAGATTTACGCCTCCTGGTGGCCAAACCAATTTTTTTTACAAAAATTAGAAATTATGTGCAAACGATTTGCCATCAGGAGCTGTATCCGGTGCAGAAAGAATTTTTCAAATCGGAGAATTAGAAGCAGAGATATAGGGGAAACACGATTTACCTTTACGCCCCCTAGGAAAAAGTCTGAATTACTTGAAATTTTTGAAATTATATGAAAAACATGTCACACCAGAAACTATCTAGTAAAAAAATAATTTTTCAAATCGGACCATTAGAAGCTAAGATATTGATAAAAATAAGATTTACGTCTATGCCCCCTGGCGGAGAAACCATGGAATACACAGTGTGGCACAGAATTTTTTAAGACTGGGTCTCTAAAATGAAATAGAAACAAGAAATTATAATTTGTTTTGGTTAGTTATTCAAAATAAGTCCCTCCATGCACTCGTTACAGCGATTTAATAATGATTCGAATGCCTGTTCCAGTTCACTTTGGGGAATTGCCTCCAATGCACGCGTCGAAGCTGTTTGTATGGTCGAAATATCCTTAAAATAACACCCTTTTAACGCCATTTTAAGTTTTGGGAATAAAAAGCCGCAGAGTGCTAAATCAGGCGAATACGGTGGATGATTCAACACACACAGACGTTATTTTTCGCCAAAAATCTACGAACAAGAAGTGAGGTGTGACTGGGTGCATTATCATGCAACAAACACCAACTGTTTTCATCCCGATATTCTGGACGAATGCGACGAATTCTGCCCATCAAACGCCTCAAAACATTTAAATAAAACTCACCAGTAATTGTTAGTCCACTTGGAACAAATTCTTTGTGGATAATACCCTTACTATCGAAGAATGTAATGAGCATTGTTTTGATTTTCGATGGAACTTTTCTTGTTTGTTTGGCTTGTATGGAGTTTTTTTACTTCCATTCCGCACTTTGCCACTTTGTTTTAAGATCATATTGAAAACACCATGTTTCATCACCTGTAACAATCTATTTTATGAAGTTTGGATCATTTTCAGCGGCTGAAATGATGTCTTTGCAATGTGCACTTCTCCTTGATTTTTGTTCATTGGTTAACGTGTGTGGAACAAATTTAGCACAGACTTTTGTTTTGCCCAAATCTTCATGCAGGATGGTTTGAATAGTTTCTTTGTTGATGTTTAAAGACTCTTCCATCATTCTTAGCGACGCAAATCGATTGTTTGCCACGAAATCACGCACTCTTTTAATAATCTCAGGTGTCCTAGATGAACTACGTCTTCCGGTATGCTTATCATCTTCTAGCGTATCTCTTTCGTCCAAAAAACGTTTGTGCCACAGGAAAACATTTGACCTACTTAAACAAAACTCACCGTAAACTTGTTTCATCATTTGGTACGTTTCCGAGGCACTTTTACCAAGTTTTGCGTTAAATTTAATAACAGCTTTTTGTTCCCTCTTAATAATTCTACATGAAAAAAATTTTACTTCTCTAATGAACGGCCGTTTCGTTTGAGTTACTTTAACAACTGCGTAGTACTTTTGGCAGAAAGCAAGCAAATGGTCACGGTTTATAACGCATTCGCGATTACACTGGTAACGCCACCGTAGGCTGAAATCTAGCGCCAGTCTTAAAAATTCTTTGACGCACTGTGTATTTTAAGAAGAAAATACGCTGAAAAGGTATATCGACATAAGTGGCATCAGTCCACAAAATAATTTTTTCAATCGAGATTTTAGAAGCTCAGATTTTATTGCAAATACATCAGAAGCAAAAAATTAACATTTATGCTCCCTGGTGGCCAAAGTATTCTTTACCAAAAATTAGAAATTATATGCAAAAGATTTTCATCAGGAGCTGTATCCGCTTAAGAAAACGTTTTTAAAATTGGAGTTTTAGAAGAAGAGATATCGGGAAAAACGTAATTTACTTTTACGCCCCCTGGCGGAAAATCTATGCGTAATTTGAAAAAGCAACTATTCCTAAAATACTCTTAGACATAAATGGAATCGAAAGATGAAAGAATTTTTTCAATCTGATGTTTAGAAGCAAATATTTGGAATAAAATGTATTTTTGAATTCCACTTCATCTGCATTTACGCCCTCTAGCGGTGAAATTGTACATCGTAAAAAAAACAAAAATAAAATGAACGATCATCATTCGTATATTTCAAGCTTCCCAATGCAAAAAGAATTTTCCAAATCGGACTAATAGTTGCAGAGATATCGTGTCTACAGACGGACAGACAAACCGATAACATAAGCACTATCTTTTTTCACAAAAAAAAAAAAGTGCTAAAAAATTAAAAAAACTATTTTTCCGAATTCTTCATGTAACTGGCTGAAATGTGTACATATACTATAATTGGCTAGAAGATGATGACCTTAAAAAATTTCAAGTCAATTGGCAAAAACCTTTTTAAATTAGCCGTAAAATGCCGATTACGAATTCTGGTCATGATAAAGAGCAAATAAAAAAAATTATGGCCCATTTAAAAAGTTTTTAATTGAGTTACGCGGAATTTGGAGGGCTCATTTCTATTAGCGATTTGTGGCGTTGATAAAAATTTCAGAGATTTTCATGAAAAATCCACGGAGATAAACTTTTGTCATTTCTATCCCACTTGAAAAAATCCTTGAGATAACCTGCTGGCTGCTGTGGGCGGGGTTACGGGGAGAGAGGTGCAGGGTGTGCGCCACTGCCTCTTGCCAGAGCATTCTGCTGCTGCTGTGAGTTGCATTTATAACTTGTGACCCCACACATGAGTGTGTTCGACAGGGATGGGTTATTTTTGTTTCAGGATTTCTTTTTCATCTGACAAAAAAAACCTAGATATAAAAAAACAACAATGCAAAACTGTAGCTAAATTAAAAAAAAATATGGACACACTTAAGAAAAAGGTGAGGATAGTGACAAAATTTTAAAAAAGGTAAAAAATGACAATTTTAAAAAAAGGTGACAAATAGTGAGAAAAGTGACTTGCACTGAGGTCTGGATTATTGACACTGTGCTCCTAGTAACAGAATAGCAGAGCAGAATTGCTAATGGCATTTTATTATGCATAGATTATTTTTGAATCAGAATGATTACATTAAATGATTTCATCAGGTGGTTGCACTAAGAAAAAATACATAGAAGTGGCCAAGAGAGCATTATCAATTTGCCTTAAACAAAACAAAAAAAACCCAAAATGTTAAATATTCACAAAAAACTACAGATCTGGTTAAAGCAGTTATTGACGATGGGTTTATTTATGCCTGTTTGGGGCCATTTCAAATTACACAGGGTGGAAATGTTCTGTTCTCCATGAATTTATTGAAATTTCAATCAATTTTCAAGCTTGCAACAAGGATCTCTATCAAAATTAACAACATCTGAGATAATTTCCTTGCAAAACTTTTCCAAAATAAACACAACCAATCATTTTTTTTTTTTTAATTTCAACAGGATCCCATTGAAAGATGGCAGCACAAGAGAACAGCTCCATGCGAGTTTGAAAAATAGCTCAAGAAGGCAGCAATGTACACAATTTGATGGCTGATGAGAGTCCAAGTAGCTAAAACCATGGTCCCGATTTGTACCTTTACTGGCATTTAGAAATGTAATCATTCTGATTCAAAAACAATATATCCATGTTCATCACTCATCATCTCATGTTTACGCTTCGGTACGGTGTTAAACATGTCCTTGGCATATAAAATAATAATAGTAAACAAGTACCAAACCATGATATTCTTTAGCCTGTTGCACTATTATTTTTACACATTTTGAACACTACTGTTAAAATCAAGAACCACTTAATTCTATGTATACTTACATCAATGCAACTTTTACAAAGAATACACTGGCAGTTTGGATGGACCATTAAATTATAGTCAGCTAATTCCTCAAGGCAAATTGCACAAGAATGCCACTGGATAGTATTAAAGTTTTCACTTGTTTGCAAAGATGCTGGCCTGTTGGCTTCTGGGACATCACTGTCACTAAACAAATTACCAATATCACAGAGTTCACTATCAGAATGTTGCAAAGACTTAGAATAGTCGCTACATGCAATTCCACTAGGTCCACTACCACAGCCAAGTGCAATGACATTACATGAGTTTGTAGATGTGGAAGAAGCTGACACAGACCCAAACTTGTCATGATTTTCAACAGTCTGTGTAGATGTTGCATTCTCCCATGTTTGAGAGGCCTGTGATGCTGATGGTAAATTTGAAGAAATGGCTTTGAAGTCATCTTTACAGCCAGAATCATCTGCAACTCCAGTTTCAACATCAGGCTGCTTTGAATATTGAGCTACTTCAAAGGCATACACAGTCCTTGATATATCATTAACACTGCGAACTAATGTGTTGTCATCCTGCAAAGAAATTAAAAAAAAAAATTTTCACTGACTTGCGTAAAAACAAAAGCTTTGATTCCGTGCAAAAATAGACATCAGAGTATAGAACATAATTTGAAAATTTGAATGATGCTCCCCATACTCTAGAGACCTGGGGAGATGAAAAAAAAAAAATGAGTTAATTTAAATGCTTGGTTGGTACATAAATAACACTTTTACCAACACACACTAATGACATTGATTCAAATAGGACCATGTAAATTATTACATTTAGCAGTTCAAAATGGATTATGCTACCATCGAGAGCTTTTCACAATTCCCAAGAATGAACTGTTCAATGTGTTAAAAAGCTACTAAATGAGAAATAATTTGTGAAGTCAATCAAAAAACCTTTATCCTAATACCCTGCAAGAATTAAGATCAAAGAATACACTCATAAACAGTTTAAGATTAAATCTGAAAGTGACAGATATAATTGCTTCCGCTCGTTTTTGGATTTATGCAAAAAAATAAGAAAATGTAAATACAAAAATAAGAAAAGAAACATAAAAAGCAAACTTTCAGAGAACTCTGAATGTAGCTAAATATTTAGAAAATTTATGATTCTAATTCTGTTCCAAACAATTTGAGTTGAAGAGAGAGAGAGAGAATAGGTGAATAGGTATTAGGCAAATTTTGCATTTAGGTTATCATCTGTTATGCAGTAATTACATGGTTTTATTATTTGAGATTTGAAGTATCCGCATACTTTCTTTATTCTGTTCATGTACATTTGCTTTTTAAAGGGAATAAACGACCAGATAGACAAATGTTATGAATATGTTTTGGCTATGTGGGTAATTAATAGTTAAATTTATGCTAATATTAAAATTGAGGTAAATATTGAATTTTGGTGAAAATTAAGATTTAGGAGATGGGTGGATGCATTTTGAAAGAAAAGTAAATTCAATCTATTTAAGGCCATGATAAATGAAAATAAAAAAATGCAACACTGATATTTGACAATATCAGGTAAACAATACCTTACATATTATGTATATTTAATCTAAAGCACGTTTATAACATAAGACAACCCTTAAGGTTGCCTCATGAATTGCATATTTCGTAACTGATATTAGAAATTCCAAAAGTTTTCATTGTAGGTTTGCGTTGTTTGTGTTTACAATGAGTTGAAACGCCTGCAAGTGCAAAATAGGTAATTATTGTTTGTATGTGTACCAAATATGTGAACACTAAAATTTCAGTGGTATACAATGTGCACATGTAATAACTTTTTGGAGGCAGTGAAGATCAATTTTAGTGGTTAGGACTAAATGCATTAGTTAAATAAAAACAAACTCCAGAGACATTTCCAACCTTAGGCAAGCTAAGGTGGATGAGCATGCAACCCTGAGAGGAAATTCAACTGAGACGCCTAATTCTTCACTGCACAAGGTTTGGGTTTTTGAAAGGCCACTTGGCCTGTATTTATTTTATAAAACTTAACCAAAACAAAAGAAAACAAAGTGTTTCAAGGAGTCTATGAATAATGATTTCTACAAATTTTCTATCTGACATCAGTTTTTCAAAAATTCTTTTGACTATGGCCACAGGGCCTCATAGACTATTAGATGACATACAGCATGATTTAGCTTCAAATAACTCCAACAGATTTTGCACACCAATTATAGAACATCTGGCCTATAGCACCAGGCACATTACTTATTAAAAATCAATACCAGAATTTTTAATTATTTTGCACAACACAACTCAATTAACATGGTGGACAAGTTATGTCGCTGAAGTGAAATGTTTCTATCTCTCCTTTCAGTGTTATAATATAAGAATATTTACTGTAGCTTTGATTAACCCCTTTCAAACAACCTCCTCAAACCAGTTTCCTTAACATATGTTAATTTTAGATACTACAACCATTGACCAAAAATTTACAAATAATCAAAAGTTATATTACTAGACAGTTCTACTCCCCAGGAAGATTTGCACAATTAAATATACCCAACACACTAGCACTAATTGATACGAAATCACTATCAACACCCTACTAAACATACTGCACTAAATACCTTACTCAATTACCTCAAAAGTTATCATTATACCACAATGCTGACAAATAAACTTAAAATTCACACCATCATCTGGAAAATCAAATACTTCACATAACACCAACTTACACCGAGTCCTCAATCAATATCCTACCATGTAAATAAAAGGCAAACATTAATTCTCAACACTCCTGGACTTAAATTCATACTTATATGCGCTACCACTGTTCATCACAATTTAAAATTACACAACTAATTCTGACAAGCAATTTATAAACAAATTAATCTAAATTCTCAAAATATACCATGTAAGCTTTTACCAAATTTTAACAAACCCATGTAGTAAATAAGTTAGGTACTGGCTAGGCAAAACACATCTCAGATTATCAAACTCACTTTCTTCGAAAACAAAATTTACATCCTGAAGAAAATATCAATCAGGCTAAAGGTGAGAAATTGAGTCACGAAGCCAATCAATCGTATGCAATGAAATGGGAAGTCATATGTGTGACACATTACCCTGTACTGTTTTTTTTTTCTTGCTCACTGTTTTTGGGACAACACTGTAGCGCACCTTGCCAGGAACTAATCCTTACTGGCTGACGATTTTACTCGGGGCAGAAGAAAAATTTCCCAATTTATCCTCATAAGCACCCTTTAAACACTCAAAGCATGTCCAACGTAAGGAAAAACCTCTTGCAAGAGCTCTCTTGCCCCAAATTATTCTTCCCCAGGCACACAGCTACCAGAGAAACACTATCTGAAACGCACTTATCTCCAGACAATTAAATCACCTTTTTTCCCAGGAACCACATTATATCATCATTTCCCAGAAAACTCACTAAATCACAGCTCACTATTTCCTAGAACACTATGATCTCACTATTTCCAGGATCCTAACATTTTACGAAGAAAATCCCACTGTACACAGGTAATGAACAGGCCTCACTTTCTGAACTTTTCCTGGTCAGCTTACATACTCCCTTTGATATTCTCTCCCCTATGTAAATCAATTTTTCAAATCCACTTCTTTTGAAACTAAAATTTCAGTCAGAAAGAAAAAAATCAATGTTCAAGCTGGAGGTGTAAATGAGTTGTGAATTCATCAGACCTATACACCGAACTGAGTGGGCAAAGTGTGGCATATCCACTTGTACTATATCTCCTCCGCCGCACTAGACATATGCCCCCCTTTAGTCGGCAAGTATGCCTTCTTTTGATATCCTTCCCTCATGAAAATCTGCTTTCACATCCATTTGCTGATATTGTCTCTAGCCACAACTACTACAAAATGTTACAGACAATTTTACAACCATTATTTGCCAAACTCAAAAGTCACCATAACCTGCCTTTAAGACACAAAAAAAAAAAAAAAAAAAACTTACTACATGTCCCTTACTTTATGTTTATCACTACCAAATGCAATTTATATATTAAAGATTACCAAGCACAAAAAAGAGTTGAATTTCAATAATAATAATACTACTTACTGGTCTGAGGGGTTGTTCTTTCGTAATAAATTATAAGACAATTTTGATACTACATACTAACGCTCTAACACATGTAAAATTACATTCCCTTTCTTTTGCTTCTACAAGATTACCAAATTAACTCTTAAAACAGCAACAAACATGACATGTACAAATTATTTACAGTACTCTCATCCTGAATTTTAACACCCACTGAGCAAACTACAGTGGAGACTCGTAATAGCAGAAAACAAGCGTGCCACTTGGCAAAAAAACAAAACAAAGTAACTATCTTAACCAAACTTCGTGATTAGCAAACTTTTATTTTTTGCAAATTTGTTTTAGCAGATCGGTTATTTTAAAATACTACAGATGAACCCTGTTATGTCTACAGTTGGACTACTGTTATGCAAATGCCTAATAATTTTAAATTTCAGTACCACTTTAAAAATGGCCAAAAACAATAATTTTACTTTTAGAGCTGAATGCAACAATGCTCGAGTACACAGAAATTCACCTAACTGCCGAAGATGAAAAAAAAAAAAAAAATGCCCCCCCCCCCTTGATTTTTGGGTTTAGGTCAAAACCAGAGCCAACATCGACCGGACTTACAAAGCATAAATTAGCACATTACCTTTTGCTGAATTCCTTTGTCTAAAAAAAATAAATAAGGTCTTCCTCTTGCAGTTGTTTTTTCGCTGGGGACGAAGGGTTGCAGCCACCATAATACCCCGGAGCATGGTTCACCTGGTTGACTGTATGGACGTTACAAAAAGAAGGCGGGCTCCTGACACATCTTCCAATGAAGGCTACTTGCAGGAATTTCCCCAGCTCCCGGGAAGCTTCTTCTGAGGGCTGGAATCCGGGCGGATGAACAAAAGTTTCCATAAAGGTCCTCCACACTGCCTCCTGGGTCAAGCAGAATCAGCCACCCTCCATCTTGGATTTCATCGGATGGTCCAGGCACCTTCTAGGCAGGAAATGGCTGGTCATCGCTGGCAGATAGCCAGCAAACTGAGAGCAAGAAAAATTTTCACCTGCTTAGTTGTTCTTGCTGCTGTGTAGTTTTTCTTTTTTTTTCCTCATTCAAAACATTGCCTGGCGTAAGACACAGGGTCCACTCACGCCTCTTTCTTTCAATAAATCAGAGCAACCGAACTAATTTTAATTTCGTCCAGCATGCCAAGCTCAAGAAGAGCTGGCTGGGCTCCCAACAGAGCCTTTTCATTGTTATATGCTGGCCTGCCAAAAGAGAAGAGTAAACTTTTTTCTCTCGAGCTGGGGACCTTCCTTGCCGAGCACTTCAACTTCCTCCCCTATTAGTTAAAAACTTTCGATAGCAACTCCTAAACTCAGCCAGCGATTGTGTAACTGCTTCACATCAAAAACTGAGAAATTCCACACGTCCTCAACGAACATTTCTCTCCCACACAAGCACGTAACCTCTGGGGCAGGAAAAATCATTGCCTTCTACATGTCGAGGTGACCTTGTTCTAAAAATAGATTGACGCCTACCTTATCTCCTCGGTTTTTCAAGTAAAACAGCAATTGTTGCACTTTCTGAGTCTCTCTCAGAAACGCTCAAAATGGTGGAACTGTGAAAAGAAAGATTTTGTTTTGTACTATTCTACGAGATCCTTTTTCTTCTTGTTCTGTGATGGAAAAGAAATAATTTGGTTTCTGAAAACGGATGGTAACTCTTGCTCGCTTTTTTTTTTTCTCTTTTCTTTCAGAGAAAAAAAGTCAAATATATTCAAAAAATCGTTTATTTGTTATTACTCTCATTTTTTTTTCTCAATGAAATTTTGCTTGTCTGATCAGAGAGTACGAAAGAACGACAGAATTGGCCATATTCTGCTACACTTCTGCCCTTCCCAGATAGAAATTTTCAAGTGTGTTATGGAGAGAATTTTCATTCTTTTTTTTTTCTTCGTGAATCCAAGAGAAGTGATCAGGTTCCCTGAGATTCACCCGAGGTTGAAAATTCTTGACAGAACGCAAGTAATTATTTTGTAATATTATTGCTTCATAATTTCGTTTCGTAAATACGAACATAAGATTAGTTCACCAGATGTGTTCTTGATTTATGAGTTTGTATGTTCATTTCGTCTCATTCGCTGATTCAACAGCATTAGATTTGATTTATTGCCATGTTCGTATCCTAAATATGTCTTGTTGCATTCCACTTGCAGCTTTTCAAAAGTTCTGGCATTAAGATATTTTTAGATAAAACCTGATTCACTCCTTTGTTCTGCCATACATATTCAGTTCTTGTCAGAAACTTCGTTGGAGATTCAAAATTTTAAACAGGTCCAGCACTTGTCAGAATTCAAATGAAAGTTTGCAAATTTAGTTGCTCATACAATGAAAAAAAAAGGGGGTGAATAGATAACAGACTAAATTTGTAATATCATGTTATTAAGGAGACAGGGAACTGTGGAGGGGGAGATAAACAATGGAAAGACCCCGCCAATACATTTTTTTCATTAATTCACAGCGAATCACCTGAAAATATGTTTATCAGTTTAGCTTCTCGAAGTTATCAATGATTAGTATTCTTTTACAGAATTTATCCGAAATATTCGTAGTTGTTATCGCATATATCCGAAGTAGTTCAAGTGATTATTTTTTCTTAGTTTTTTCTGTATGAAACAATGAATTTATTATCATTGTACGATAAAATTAAAGAAAAAGAGCACAGTTGCATTTTTTCAATCTAAAGGAATTCTGCTTTTCAGTTTTAAGTGCAGCTTGGGACACAAAATGACTTTGGAACTAGGCAAACAAGACATATGGAGATGTGTTGTTCTGAAATTTGTTTGTACAGTTATTTAACAGGTAGCAAGCTTTCTTTTACTTCTATCGGCCTTTTTATTTATTCATGGGCAAATGAATTAACAATAAAATTCTGTGAAAAAGAATGAAATATTTTTAGAGGAACGGCTGTTGACTGGTCAAACTACATGCGAGAAATTTATGCTAATGCATTATTGAAGTGTGAGAATGTTATAGGTGGTCCGAACACTCATGTTGAAATAGATTAATCGCTCTTTAGCCACCGTGAATACAATCGAGGACGAGATTTGCCCCAGCAATGGGTATTCGGTGGCATTTGCAGAGAAACAAAACAGTGCTTTCTAGTTGCCGTACTTGACCGATCTGCTAATACTTTGAAGTTATTCATCAACAAAATTGCTTCATATACTACAATAATTTCTGATGAATGGAAAGCAGCATACCAAAATATACTCATTTAACAGTTAATCATTTATTACAATTAATTAATAGTGATACTGGTGCACATACTCAGGACATTGAGAGTTTGTAGGGAAAAGCGAAATCAAAGAAAAAAAAATGTGGGGGCACCCATCGTTCAATGTTAGATAGTTATTTATGTGAATTCATGTGGAGAGAAAAGGTGAAAGCAGCAAATAGTGATGCCTTTGATCAAATTTTAACTGATATTGTATCGCACTGGCCTCCTCATGATCATCTAGAATGAACAGTTTACTTCTGTTATTTAATGAAAGCTTAATTTTGCATGTTTTTACATGATTTTATTGTAATGTCAATATAAAAAGTAAACCTATATAAAATTTTCCCTCTTTCAAGTGTTGTTATTTCGTTCTTTACGATGGCTATTTTTAGAAGTAAAAAAAAAAATTGTGAAAATAAATGTATTGGGAAAAAAATGTATTTAATGAAAACTACTTTTGTTTACATTTACGAATAGGGCAAATTCTGTAAAAGAATATTAATCATCGATAAACATTGATAACTTCAAGAAGCTAAACTGATAAACATATATTTTCAGGCGTTTCGCTGTGAATCAATGAAAAATGTATTGGCGGGGAATTAACATAAAAGGTCCCAATGGAATAAGTAAAGTAAGCAAAGACACGAAATTTCATTAAGAAACAGCTGGGATGAAAATCAAAATCTGACGTATACAATGCATGAAGATCTAGACCAATTATTCTTTAGCACTCTTTTGAAAGAAAAGTATATGTGCATAAAATTAGACCGATTTGAAAAAAATTTTGTTGTTTAAAGCCCGAACTCTGAGAACAGTATCTATATGTTTTTTTTGTTGTTGTTGTTGTTGTTTTTTCAGTGCCACTTGTTGCTTGGGAGTGTTCAATTCAAAATATATTTTACTCTAAACAACTGCCTCAAAAAAAAAATCGTTTTACCGAATGCTTTTTAACACAAAGGCCATTTTATGTACAGTTTCTATTACGTAAATATACATATCGTATTTTCCCTCAAAATCTCAGTTTCTAGAAACTGGATTTCAAAAATTAATTTTACATTAAAGAGGTCATGATGATGAATATTTTGCATGCATTTTGCAATATTTTGTGACAAAATGATTTACCGCTTGAGGTGTAATGAATATTTCTGCTTTTAGCATGTTTGCAATCGTATCTTCACTTTTGAGAATCTATCTGGGAAAATTCTTTTCCAGTCAGATGCAACTCATAGTGATAAACATTTATGTGTTTTACCCATTTCAGGTGACTTATTGATCAACCCTTGTACAATTCAGTAACATACAGCTGTAGGTTTCAAGAACAAGTGGAACAGAAGACATTCAAATGTTATAACAAAACTAATCAAAAAGCACAAACTTTGCGTAAGAATCATTCATTTCTCCATTTTCTTTTTTGAGAATGGCTTTTAGTATACTTATAACCTTTGTGACCTAAGGTCATAATACAGACACCTGAACTTCAACCGAAACAACATATAAAAACTAAATTGCTCAAACTACAGCATAATCAAAGAATAAAAGAACACAAAAAATTTGGCACAATCCAAAAGAGGAACCCACATTTGAGACCAACATTCAGGTAAAAGCCATGCTGACTAGACTTTAATAGCACAAAATGTATGTAGTCCAGAGTTTGGGTCTCATTTTGGATTATGCAGAATATCAACCAAATAAATAAAACTGTATTAACACATTATTCTGAAACTTTAATGGATGAACTGTCATGGTAATTAAGCTTTTGAGTTGCTGATTGGCTCATCAATTAAAGAAGGCTTTTGTTTTGTTTGTATCAGCCATTATCTTGAACTTCTTAGCTTAAAGGTGTTTCATCACCTAAACATTGTGTGTAATTATTTTTTTCTCACTCTTAGTTTTTCTGGGGTTTTTTTGTCATTTTTCCAGCTGATGTATTAAATTATCTGTAAAGCAGTACTTGAGGACTCTTTGCTTTCTTCTTATGTACTCAGAGAATGAGAAAATTTTTCAAATAACTACAATATTTTTTCATAACCAAAATATATCAAAATAAAAAAGTTTAATTTTAAATTTCATCAAAATGCATTGGAAACCTTTTAAAAGTTGCATGTACAATCTACAGCTCTGTCTTTGGAATACACAATTGAACAAGGAAACATTTGCAACAGAAATTCAGGAGACGGTTATCTTCTCAAGTGGCTGGCAGTAACCAGCATAGCTTTTTCAGAAACCAGCATGTAGTGCAGCAGAATTTATCTAGTATGATAAAATATTGATGTCTGTCACAATATTTGCATGAAAAATAAAATAATTATATTTTGGGCTGAAAACTAATCCATCCTTGCCGGGCCAACTTAATTCCAGCCCGGCGCAGTCGTTTTCTTTTCACTTAGCTTTCAAAAAAGCAAAACAAATTCCTCCTCCTCGGAACAAAAAGAAAGAAAGAAAAGAAACAAAGAGCTCCGTCACAAACTTTGTTCACAGGCTTCGGGCCGACATAATCCTAGCGCTGTGCATTCTTTCCACTTAGCCAAGCAAAACAAATCCCTCCTCTTCGGAAAGAAAAAAACAAAAACAAAGAGCCGTACACGAACTTTGTTTAGACTTCGGGCCGACGAAATACTGGCCCGGCACCATGCTTTCTTTCCACTTAGCTTTCAAACAAGCAAAACAAATTCCTTTGTTTATTAAGAAAATAAACAAAGAGCTGCATCACGAACTTTCAGAGATTTCGGGCCGATGTAGTCCCGCCACGGCAAAAGAAGAACGCCGGGCTGACGTAATTCTGGCCCGGCGCCGTGCCTGCAATCTTTCCACTCAGCTTTCAAACAACTAATCCTCCTGGGGGGGGGGGACAAAGAGCTGCGTCACAAACTTCGTTCAGAGGCTTTTAACATTGATTAATTACAAAACCAGTAAAACCTTCTTAATAACAGTGAAAATCTGAATTTCCGTAATTTTTCGTTAGTCATTCATAATTAATTCCGAAAGATTAGAGAATTATTCTAAAAACCAGTAAAACATTCTTAATATCAGCAAAAAAAAAATCTAAATTTCTGTAAATTTTCGTTAGTCACCCGTAATTCTGTAATCCCGGGGGTAAATCTGTAATGGTTCGCATCTCTGTAAGCTTATGACACTTTCGCCCACCAGTGAGAGAAAAGGTTCGTAACGTAAATGTCCAATCACACGTGAACAGAACTTTTCTTTCTCGTTGATCTCTTGGTAGCTGCGTACGATGGCTCAATGATCGCTCCGCCCGGTCTTTCAACGGATCCCCCCCCCCCCCTGCAAATAAATAAAACAAACAAGCAAGCAGTAGAAAGGATGGAGGTGAATTGAAACAGCGGAGTATTCCCTGAAGAAAACCGGTTTCGAGCACTCAGACGTTTGCAGTGATGTCACAAACAGCAGCAGCGTCAGCCCAGAGCTGCCAGTCAGCCACGCAGCAGAAGAAAGAGTACATCTCACGACTGAAATATTGCCACCTAACTAACGAATATTTCTCTCTTAACCCAATTTTTTTTCCTAACATGTCAATAATCACAAACTTTTGTCAAAAGTCCGAGATCACAAATAAATGACAAGTTTAGCGGATTTCCATTTTTTCTAAAAAGTAAATTCGCTGAATTCCGCTAATTAGCGGAAGAATCACATGCCTGTGTAACATCTTGATCATGAGTGGGAGCTCTTTCTACCATGGAGTGACAAAGTACGGGAGAGGGGTAAAAAAAATGTGAAAAAATTTTTGCTTCCATGCTGCTACACTGAAAAAAAATAACAAATCTAAGAAAAAGCTATCAAAGGAAAAAGGATTTAAAACGAATTGTATCCATAGGTTCTCTGAAGCATTAAAGCATGTGACTAGGAAATGAAAAAGAACAAAAAGTAAAGGTATTTTTGGGAAAAAAAAAAAACACTTTCAAAAACAGCATTTATGAGTGACATGGCACAGGAATTAGGTGGAGGAATGTTAATGCCTGAAAAGTAGCATTTTCACATCCCAAAATTGAAAGAAAGTAGTAAATTATGATTGAAATAAAGCTATTTGGGACATATTTAAAAAGATCAAAAAAAAGTTTTGAAAACATTTTGGGGAAAGGGATATATAAGCAGCCTTGAGAATCATCTGTCAATATATCAACTGCACAGTTTTGCATGGGATACCTTCACAAGTTGAATAGAATTTTGGCAGTTTTTCTCTACTAGATAGTCTCACATCAGGATAGAATCTAGTTAGTTCTTTCATCTTTTAGCTAGCCTCACATCATGATATGAATTTACTTGTTGATGAAGAAAGTTTTGTGAAAATAAACTTTGCTAAATGTTCAACAATTACAGGATTTTCTCAACAGACAACACTTTTACTGAACAAAAAAACGTTTGATATTAAATAAACTTCTGACTTTTTTCCAGTTAACAAAATTCTCTGACAATTCTCAACTTTTACAGTATTCCAGTGTTCCTGGAAAATGTCTGCAAAGTAAATACATGTTGATAAGGTTCACAAGGTACTGTGACTCAGCTTACTGCCAATAAAGACACCTAGTCAACATATAAAACAAATGCACCAATCTTTTCTTCCTAAAAATTTACTTTTACACATTACAAATGGATTCAATATTAAACTAGCCATGCAAATTAAAGTGAATGATAAAATCCCAGACTGCAACATTAAAAAATAAATGCTCACCAACATCTTTGATATATGATTTTCAAACACTTCAGCTAACATTATCTCATTAGGTGAATCTTCAATGAGTTCCAAAAGTGCTTCTTTTATTTTCTTCACCCGTTCATGCTTTTTCACATTGACAAGATAACGAATAGGGTATCTCCCTTTGTTTGGTATATATGTTACAACTGGAAAAAGAAAAATATATGTATATATAATATATACACACACAAACACAAATTTAAAATAATGTTAACATTGTGCTGATGCATAACCTGAACATATGCTTATAAAATTATCAATATAACCTCATATAGTATTTCTGTAACTTTGGAAAACTGTACTTTAGTGGTTTCTTAATACAGTCGAATCTTACTGAACCGACTAACGCCCACAGGTTACAAATCTCATCCTATTCTACTAAATGGAAATTTCCCCATTTAAACTGCTACCTCACAGACTGCCATCTGCCATGACATTTTAGTGACATTGTGGTGTTCCTTATGGGAGAACACCCCATTGACCCTCATCTCAAAATCTGTGCAATAATTTCCAAAATATTCATTTGCAACAGACTCTGAATCACCCATTTTATCTTCTTAAATGTGTCCCAAATCCATGGTAGACAAGAGCTCCTCAAATAAGTGTTGAGGAATGGATGAGATAACCCCCCCCCCTCCTCTGAAAAAAGAATGATACTATTAGCGAAGTACGGTCAGTTACCGAAAACCAAATGCAGACTCTTCTGTGACTTATTGCATCCGACAGAAATGAGAAGACTGGTTATGTGCAAGTCTCTTCTAACAACGAGCCTCTTTGTTCCCGATTCCACCAGCTATCATACCCGTTAAATATTGAAGTTCGCTAAACGGAGAGGTAGGGACTCATTACAATGCCCATATGGTTCCCTTTACAATTTTACCAAATAACAATGACTTAACTGCACCGTCTTGCATTTTGATTAGAGGTCACACTCGCTCTGAAAATGACATTTCCTGTCACATATTTTGGATTCTAAAATCTCTTGTCATCCAATGCCTTTGGTGGTCACTTTCTTGCAGAGACTGCTTCTTGTGTGGACTTGTTTGATTTGTGTGTATCTAATACATTTTTCAACCACAAGTATATGCACACATATACTTGGGAAAATCGTACTCTTGGTCAAAAGAGTGTGATAGATTTTGTTGTTTACGATCAGCGTTTGAAACACTTAGTTGTTGACACCCGTGTGATGAGAGGTGCGAATGTTGGTTCTGATCATTACTTGGTAGTGTCACGAGTGAAACTGAATGTTGGTTGGAGGAAAAGGAATAGGAAGAGACCCAGGATAGAAAGAATAAAGGTTGATAGGCTCCATGAAGATCATTAGCAGTATTCTGACTTGCTCAGAGAACGACTGAAGGATCTGAAATCTTGTGACAGGGATGTAGAAAAGAAGTGGGACTGTTTTAAGAACTGTGATGTTACTGCTGCTAAAGAGGTCTGTGGCACCACAATAGTGGGTAACAATAGAGGTGATGCTTGGTGGAATAGTGAGATTGATGAGGCAGTAAAGAAAAAGAAGGAAGCCTATTTGGGGATGTTGCAAGGTAGAGTCCCTGTGGATAAATATCGCTGTAAGAAGCGTGAAGCTGCTAAGCTGGTTCGCCACAGTAAGGCAAAAGATAGGAAAGAGAAAGTGGAAAGGCATGAACTTGCTTTTTGGAAAGATAGAAAGTCCTTCTGGAAGTAAATGAGACTCAGAAAAAATAGGGAAACAAAGTTGTAAGTTGTGTGAAGAATGAGATTGGGGAAATGATATGGGAGCCCAATGAGTTAATTGACAGATGGGGCGAATACTTCTGTGAGTTATTAGATCAGGAGAGCAAAAATGATTCTCAGACAGATGCAGATGATGTCCCAATGAGGGATGAAAGCACAGGAGGGATCTCAAGAGAAGAAGTGCGTAAAGCTCTAAAATCTCTTCAGAATAGTAAGGCTCTAGGAGTTGATGGCATAACTGCAGAGATGTTGAAGTATGGTGGTGACTCTATAATTGACTGGTTAACTGAAATTTGCCAGTTGTGCTGGGAGTTAGGAATGGTCCCTCGGGATTGGAAGGATGCTATTATTGTTCCCTTGTATAAGGGAAAAGGTGATCAGACTGAATGCAAGAACTATCGTGGTATTAGCCTACTGAGTGTGCCAGGGAAAGTGTTTGGTAAGGTTGTTATTGAAAAAGTACGGGGTCTTACATCAGAGAAAGTGTGGGATGTTCAGAGTGGTTTTATGCCTGGTAAAGGCTGCACTAACCAGATTTTTGCATTACGCATGATGATTGAAAAGTATCTGGCTGTTGGGAAGAAAGTTTTTACTGCCTTCATAGATTTAGAGAAAGCTTACGACCGAGTTAATGGGACACTTTTGTGGAAGGTATTGAATGAATATGGTGTTACTGGGAATCTACTTAATAGTGTAAAAGCCATGTATGCTGGTAGTAGAGCTTTTGTACGAGTGAATGGTGTTTTATCAAAATGGTTTTCCATTGGTGCAGGAGTTAGACATGGTTGTGTAATGCCACCCTGGCTGTTTAATATATTTATGGATGCATGCATGCGTGATGCCAAAATAGATAATAGCGGCTTATGTCTTGGTGATATCCATGTGTGCAGATTGCTGTATATTGATGACACTGTCCTGTTGGCAGAGAGCAAAAGTGAGTTGCAGAGTATGTCGACTCGGATGCACGAAGTTTGCATGAAATTCAAACTAAGTATAAATAAGGGAAAAACCAAAGTTATGGTGTTTGAGAGAGGAATGGGTAGCACTGAATGTAATGTAAGTATAAATGGCACTGTGATTGACCAGGTGAGTGAGTTTGTGTATTTAGGAAGCATGTTTGACAGAGAGAACAAGTTGGATGGTGAAATCAGTAGGCGAGTGAATTCTTCTTTGAAAGTCATAGCTGCTCTGGGAGGTTTTCACAGGAATGATGGGTTCTCTAGAGAGTCCCGCATGGCTGTGTATGAAACAGTAATTGTTCCTACTCTGATGTATGGCAGTGAAACCTGGGTACTGCAGAAGAAACATAGGAGTCGTTTGTGTGCTGGAGAAATGAGTTACTTACGTGGGGTTTGTGGCAAGACACGATCCGATTGTGTGAGGAATGAAGATGTATTGCAGTTGTGTGATGTAAAGCAAAATGTTGTTAGCAAGGTGGAGACCAATATGCTTCGGTGGTTTGGCCATGTTGAAAGAATGAGTGATGAAATGCTTACTAAGAAAATCTTTTCAGCCCAAGTGGCAGGAAGGAAAGGCAGAGAAAGGCCAAGGAAGACATGGGTGGATCAGATTCAGGAGTGTCTACATGAGAAAAAGATTATGAGTATGAAGTATAAAAGATCTTGTGTACGGCATGTAATGGATATCAGTGAAGCACGAGTTGTATGTCAAGATCGCTGCAAATGGCGAAGTTTGATACGACAACAATAAGTAAAAATATCTGGAAGTTTGTATTTCTTTTTGGAGCTAACCTCTGAATCTCAGAGAACAGCTTAGTGATATGTATGCATATGTATTTTTGTTTCTTTTAAAGCATCTTGAAATGGTAAAACATTGTTGGATGTTCATAAGGAAATTTTAAAATGGGAATTCAAAGGTCATTAATCCTAGATCTAGCCATTAGGCATTAGCAAATCATTTTTCCAACCTTTTCAACATGTCAATTAGAAGAAGAATAGTAGAGATATACTGAGCAATAAACAAAAAATGGATGGGATCTGAAAAACAACTTCCCTCAGTAAAAGCAAAAATTTAGGTGGCAAGCAAGAAATTTACAGATAGATCTAATTCTATGTATTGGACAGGTAGGAGTTATTAGTGATGAAGTTATTCTTTAAAAAGCAAGACAGTTTAGGAAAGAACACAGATCTCGAGAATTCAGCTCTAGAAATAATTGGCTTCAAAGATTCGAAAATCAGCACAGATTATCATTGAGATTATGGCACCGTGAAACAGCAGAAACCTCTGAAAGTTCAGTGGATGCAGCAAGAAAAAATTTTAGAAATTTTATTTGGCTATGAATTAAAATGTGTATAACATGGATTAATTAGGTTTGTTTTATAGGATGATATTCAATAAACCAATTTCAAACAAAAATGAGAAGTTCAGTGTTAGAACAACTATAGCCTATGCCATAACTATTCGTAATTTACGTGCATACAATTACAATCATAATATGTAGCTTACCTTTTATTGTAAGGCCAGCTCCTTTAGTACACATTTCCCTGCACGTTTTGTTCTTTTTTGGCTTGGTTCAAGCCTCTGGTGCGGTGGTCCTATTCTGTCTTCAGTTTATTCAATGCCTGGCGAATGTACAAGTCCTTGAAGTGTGCTGCAGTAATGACATTTGGCCCCAACAGAGCATTCAGTCACCACACCTCAGCCATTCCCACATAGACGGCCTCAAGTGCCCCCCCCCCGCCATCCTCAGGAGGCGTTCCACATGTTATCTCTCCTGCTACCGCAGTGTGAGTGAGCAAGATGATAGTTTTCCTTGCCCCTGCTCCGACGTCACCTACAAAAACTTCTACCGTGGCTCCATCTATTATAAACTTTTGTAAAAAGTTCATTTTCTTCTTCTGTGTTTTTGGCTTTTTTGTTCAATTTTTATTAATTCTTTCCACTTTTCATTAAGGATACTTGGGTCATTATTATTACAAATTTTATCTCTATTTTTCTCAATCAACACAGACTCTGCAGTGCGTAGGTGTCTCTCATTGCAACATGATTTTATTATTTTAATCTCTTCAAAATTTGGGTATGTGTGGTTATCCAGGCAGTATTGTATTAGTGCTGTTAGTGTTTTTTTTTTTTTTTGCCATTTTTTAATATGTTGTTGTAGGCGATGTTTTTATTGATTTTTGGTACTTCCAATATAAGATCTTATAACCAAAAATCAATTAAAACATCGCCTAACACAACATATTAAAAATTGGCAAAAAAAAAAAAAAAAAAAAAAGGAGCACGAACAGCACTTATACAATACTGCCTGGATAACCACACATACCCAAATTTTGAAGAGATTAAAATAACAAAATCATGCTGCAATGAGAGACACCTACGCATTGCAGAGTCTGTGTTGATTGAGAAAAATAGAGATAGAATTTGTAATAATAATGACCCAAGTATCCTTAATGAAAAATGGAAAGAATTAATAAAAATTGAACAGAAAAGCCAAAAACACAGACGAAAATTAATATTCAAGAGACAAATAGCGTATTAAATCCATTTATTTTTGCGGCGTAGTAAGTACAAAGATGCGCCAAGCTTTCTCACTCCACTGGGAGGCTTTCTCAAGGCAATGGTAGACAGAAAAATGTATTTATAATTACAAAGAAAATGAAGTTTTTACAAAAGTTTATAATAGATGGAGCCACGGTGGAAGTTTTTCGTAGGTGACGTCAGAGCAGTGGTGAGGAAGATGATCGTATCGCTCACTCACACTGAGGTAGCAGGAGAGATAACATCTGGAACGCCTCCTGAGTATTGATCCCGGTGGGGGGTTTTAGAAAGTGCTTGAGGCAGTCTACGTGGGAATGGCTGAGGTATGGTGACTGAATGCTCTGGATGTCGTGAGGTGTAGGGAATGGAAATTGACGGAATGACATAGAAGGGAATAAGATAAGTTGGGTGTAAATAGTTGTATATATGTTTTTAATGTTTTTGGTTGGAATTTTTGTGTGTGTGTAAATAGGACGTTTGTGCTAGTTGGTCAATGTCAGTTCATATTGAGTTAAAGAATTTTGGTTTTTATAAATGTCAATTAACCAGAGAAATGTGTACTAAAGGAGCTGACCTTACAATAAAAGGTAAGCTACCTATTACATGATTAAAAATGAGAAAGGCTGAAAAATAGAATAACAAGAGCTCTTTGTGTACATGCAAATGGCTGATAAAAAAAATATTGATGTTATGGGAAAATGTAAAAACCAAGTTGTTTTATGAATTGTCTTCATGAAATTTACTTATTCACTGAAATTTTAATCTTTGTGTTCTCAGAATTAGAAATCCGACACATAAGAACGTATGTTCATTTGCTTCCTTATACTGTACTCCAATTAGTTTTACCTTTTTTTTTTATATGAACCTCATATAATTGCTGCATTTGCTTACCACCAGGTTAGCATGGTGGACAAAATATGGCAGTTTAATGAGGTTCAACTGCATTTTGTATTAAAATTTGCTGTGCAAACTGAATGCGCATTCACATGCCCAGATTGATCTGTTGCTCAATCCTGAGTTCACTATGCCTGGCCAGCTTATCTTACTTTTTTGTAGGAAATAGTGACAGCCCCACAAATTTGACTAAGAGAGTGAGAGAATACCCTGCCTCCCACGCACACAACCTTTCTCCCCTTTTTCTCACGACTCTTTGCACTATGTTACTACAGGGGAAAAGAATTTGAAGTCTTGAAATTCTTCACAATTTTTTCTTCCTGTGAGTGCAGTATTGTGCTTTATAACTTAGGAAAGTATTGTTATATAGCTTGTAGCCTGCTGTTCCAAAGCAAATTCGAGATGCCACACACAGGATGGGGGAACTGGAAAGTTTGTGTTCACACTTTAAGTCAAAGAGCAGTTAAGAAGACAGCAGAAATACGAATATTTTTCAAAGATTATTAAACCTAAATTAATGCATCATTTAATCACTTAAATACAGCTTCAAAAGTGATAGATACATACATCACAATTTTATTATATAACAGAACTAATGTAAAGTGTATGAAAATTAATATTCCTGAGTTTGGAAAGGTTAAAAGTTTTCTTTCCACTGGAGTGCTCAATGTCACTATATCTGGCTTTAAACCTAAGTACACTGTAGTTGTTTCTGACATAAAACTTGAGCTAACTTTGTAAATTTGCGAGAGTGTATCCATTTATTACACTTAAAATTTTGACTCGCAGGCAGTTTACTCTATACACTCATATCTCAAACACTGAACACACACTGTCCTTTCTTTGTCTGCCACAAAATCCAAAGTGTCATCAACAACCTACGAATTTTCTCACTTGCATCCACCATTGTTCATGTGCCAATTTCTTAGCTCCCTGACTTCAAATGTTCTAATTGACTTTTATGCACACAACAAGCTTGGGCAAATGAATCCTTTCCCCAACGTCTCAGGGAGACCAGTGGCAAAATGCCAACAAAGCATTTAAAATTACATCTAAAACGTTAACTTTGTATTTGCACTTTCAAAGAAAAAGGAATTATCACATACATATCAACCCCTCTTTAAGAGCGGTATCTTTTGACCTCAAATGCAAAACTGCAGGAAAAGCTTTATATCTCTTGTTTCCTGCTGAGTTCTTTCTCTAATATTTGTTGTAGCTCTGAGATGCTGTCACATCCATTCAAAAGTTTATGACTCTTGGCAGCTTATTGCAATACTTTATAGTGGGATGCTCCGATTCGCCAAATGTCAGATCAAATGAAAGCCTCACCTCTCTTCTGTACATCATTGTACTAGGGGTATTTCCCTGTGGCTTCATGCTCTGCTGACCTATTTGCAAGCCAAAACAATGGTAACGGTATATCCCAAGCTCTCTGATTCTGAGATAAGAATAGATAAATGCTGAGCTATCACTTGATTTAATCCTTTGCACGATTCATAACGCAAGTGTGCATATCTTCCTTACAGTGGAAGATTAATTAATTTATTTTATTTTCACTTTTTTTTTATTGTCATGAGGTCACATGGAATCAGTTTAACCCAAAGAAGGGGGAGAGAGGGTTGCTCACTACAAAAGAAATGCAAGCTCTTTCAGTAGACTGATATCATACATATATATTTTTGCTGCAGTTTTTCCTATCATTTTCCTTTTTGTTCTTCCATCTCATTCTTTCCAAAGCATAAAATGCATTCCACATAGAGAAGAATAAGAAACTAGATTTGGCACAGGTAACTGTTGCATATAAAACTTCTGAAAGGAAAAAAAAAATTATGTGACTTCAGTAATTTTGCAAACATTCTTCACCCATGGAAATTAATAATGAACAAGAAAACAGAAAATATTATATAAAGAAAAAAAAATCATTGTAGCATGAGGATTTTGCACCATATGGGGCCAATGTCTGGAAGCTGTAACAAGAAAAATTTAAGGAAGAAAGGTTCGGATCAAGAGAAAACAAGAACAACCCACACTTTGGATCATGTAACTGCAAGTAGAAGTTTTTGTCCTGAAAAGAGTGTAAATAGAGGAGCTTGATACATGAACAGTGCTGAAATGAAATGAATCAAAGGGCAAAGGAAACATTCTGCCTTGCACAGAATATATAATAGTGCAGTTGTTCCTACTCTGATATATCACAAAACATAACAGGACTCTTTCTGATCAGGTGCAGGATGTTTTGCAAATGTCTAATGGGAGAGGAGGGAATTGTTAGTAGGATAGTAACAGATTCTGAAGAGGCGTGTTCATGCTGAGAGGATGGGTGGTGAGCTGATAAGAGAATTTATCAAGCTCAAGCAACAGAAATGTAGTAGTAGTTAAGGAAGGCCAAAAAAGTCATGGGAGGAACAGAATTGAGATTGCTTGAAAGAGAAAAACACAATGAGTAGGAAGTATAAAAGGTTATCTGTGCAGTACGTGAATGAAGCTTGAGCTGTATATTATGATCACTGTAAATGGAGATGTTTGATACATTAACAGTAATTGGAATTTGATATCAGCAGCAATAATAATTTGGTAGACTACATTTAAGGATAACCACAGGAAACAGCCTAATGATATGCATGATTGCATATTACATACCTATTTGTCTCTCCAGAGCATGTGGCAATGGAACTGGCAAATACATGAAAGGTTCATATGTAATGGAAACATGAGAACATTTGGAACACACAACCTGCAAATAAAAATAGTTGAAATTAACAATGAAAAAAGAAGTACAAAAACTTACAATTCATATTTTTTAGCATGTCTTTCTCATAAAAAAAGAGGGGGGGTGCTAACATCACACTGTCTGTAAGTCTTTTAACTTGTTGAAATATCCTTTCTGCATCAGATATTATAATATTGAGCAAGAGGATAATGACTAATAAGGCACGCAGCAGCGACACGAAGGGTCTGGGAGACCCAGATGAAGCAGGGAGAGGACTGACAAATTGTCCAACATGAGCGGAGTGACCCAACAGCCACGATTGCAGATATTCAGTGAGCAGCGGTGCCCCCCTCCCCCCATGCATTCTCTGATTAATACCAGCACTATCGGCAGATGGCTGCACAACGTAGGACTACACACATGCAGACCATTACAATGACTGCACTTAACACCATTGCATCGTTGCCAAAGACTGCAATGGTGTCATGCCAGACTGTCAAGGAGCCACTCAGAATGGCAGCGGGTGATCTTCAGTGACGAGTCCCGCTTTTGTCTTGGAGGAGACTACCAACGAATCCATGTGTGGAGGCATCGTGGTCAGCGCCAAGATGAACAGTTTGTTGTCAAGCGTCACACGTCCAGAAGGCCTGGTGTCATGGTGTGGGGTGCAATTGCCTACGATGCCGGATCCCCTTTGGTGTTCATTACAGGCACTTTGACAGCCCAATGTTACATTAGTGAGGTCCTGTAACCAGTGGCCCTACCTTTTCTGAACACTCACTCCAGTGCGATTTTCCAACAGGACAACGCTTGTTTGTATACTGCTGCTGTCTTGAGAGCTTGCCTTCAATGCACTGACACTCTGCCGTGGCCAGTTGCATCGCCAGACCTATCGCTGATTGAAAATGTGTGGAATGCTATTGGACGCACTGTCCACACTCCACCCCTATCGCACAATCTGCAGGAACTGCGTGAGAAGATTCAAGCTGAATGGGATGGCTTATCACAGGACACCATTAGGAACCTGTAAGACTCCATGCCGAGACGTATGAGCAAACATGGCAGCCCGATGCCATACTGAGATACACTACTTACTAGCGGGTAGCTAAATAAATATTGCCCATATCAGTCTCAATGTTTAATCATTTATTGCTCCTGGTAAGCTTTACCTTACTCTCAAATAGCATTGCAATCCGGCACATCCTTCTGGGTACAACTATTTTTTTTTTTTTTTATGAGTGTATATCAAATCTTGCGTAAGTTAATTGAACTTCAGGCTACAAAGTTTCGGTGTTCATCAGAAAATTCACAATCACTTACTCAGTAACTTAATATCTTGCAATTAAAATAACAAAATTTTTAAAACACTAATTACATCATAATTCATTTACACAATTTGGATAGAATAAGATGACTTGGTTTCTGGGTGGTTACCCAATTCTCAAAAAAAAAAAGTTTTAGATTTAAGTTGAGATACATTTTATTGTTAACTGATAAAGATTTTTGTTAAGATTTGGGACCTTAGGGAAACATGGCGATAGACATTCAAGAGTTCGTATTTGGGTGATATTGTAAATATGTGGGGTTTAAGTAATGTTTATATAAATATTACTTTATGTTCAAATAAACTATGATGTTAAGTGTTTCAAAAGTTTTTAAGTTACTTTAATTGCAAGGTGTTTTAGTTTTGAATGAAAGTTCATAAGTATGTTTTAAAGTCTGGTAGCCAAAAGTAATTTTTTAAACTACATGCAAAAGAAATGTTATAAAGGCAAGGAATATCAAATCCTGTATTATTTAAGTTGAACATATTTCTGTATGGTTTGGAATGGTACCACGCACATTTAAACATTTGAACTTCACATTTGTGAAGTTCTAGGGTTTTTATTAATTTTATCAGTAATTTAATATTACCCTTACATTAACATTCCTGAAATCACACCTGTTGTTCACTTTGACTTTCTCACTAAATATGTTCCAGTAAATTCTGCAAAGTATACTAAGAAAATGCCAGGGTAGTTTCCATAATTCTACTGGTTCCTTTAAACAGGAAGAATGGAATTATTTATGCTTGACGTAAATAAAATATGTTTAACTAGGAGAAAAAAAATATATATATATATATATACTGATAAAAGTTATTATAATAAAAAGCATTCATATTTACGTACAGTGCTCCTGAACTGTCCATGGAATGTATCAACAATAATGGACTTATTTGCTGCTTTGTAGTTCTCCCATACTGTATTGGCTTTAAGTTCTTCATCAGGCAGCAGAATCCAACGCTGTTCACTCCCTATGGGGTTGGTTTCACCTGATTGACTAGACTCCTCAGAATCTGCTTCATTTGTCTGCTCAATGTCCATATTATTATCTTGTTCCAATGTGGGTGAAGAACACAATTTCTGGGGCGATTCTATATCTTCAATTTTAATACGCTTACTAATACACATTTTGGTCTTGCTTTGGTCAGAGTTAAGTTCTGTCAAATCCTTTTGATCCTGAATAAGATTGGTCACTTTTACTCTTTTCAGGGAGCTCTGTTTCGTGTCAAACTCTAGCATTTCTCCTAGATTATCCACTGTTTCCCTCAACCTGTTGTTTTCATGTTTCGGGAACTTTTCGCTGTCAAACTTAAACAAATTATTGGGTTCTTCAGAAATAAGCACGTTGGTATTAAGAATTTTTGTGTCTTTGACGAAATCATCAATACTCGGAATTTTACGACCTATGTTCAATTTTGAAGCCAGTTCATTTTTTTCTAACTTATTATCACAGGATGAGCTAGTTAAAGGGAAACATTGTCGTTTTTGCACATTGTACAATTTTTGCTTTAACAGAATCTCAGATGCAACAATATTATCTTCCACCTCACTTTTATGTTTATCTAACTGCCTGTTATTTATTAATAAGTCTGCCATTTTTTCTGTGTTCTTTTCGTAAATACTAGGGTCATCATTGGCTTCACAGAACAGTTTTGTACTAGTTCCTGGTACATCTTGGTTTTTAATAAAACTCGGATTTTGAAGTGGTTCATTCAGTTCAGCAACTACATTCTTATCACATTTTTTAAGATTAGGTTCTATGTGTAATGGTGCACTAGTTCTATGAAGTGATGAGGTTTGTGACATCAGTGAGTTATCTTTGGTGCACAGATCTGTTTTACAATCCTTCGTTTCAGGGGATGAATTCAGTTGATTGCAGACTGAGGAATCTGTCCTTGAAAGCACAGGTGAGCTGAGTGGTGAATTTTTAGGCATTTCAAAGGAACTGCCCAGACCAGTATCACATACATCAGCAGCATCCAGCTTCATACCACTATGGAATGCAACATTCATCTGTTCGTGCATTGTGTCCAGGAGCAATGCGAGGAATTCTTGGCAGTCATGCTATAAATGAACACCAAAAGAAAATAATTTTAGACAACCGACTAACAAAATACTTAAAAAGTATTACATGATAGTTAAAAGATGACTACAAACACAGTTTGTAAAATCAAATTGTTATGCTAAACAATGTTACTTTTTAGTATAAGAAAGCAACACTGTTTAGCATATATTACTTGGTTTTGATGCTTGACAACTATAATTTTACTGTCTTTGTCAGCTTCATCATCATGCATGACAGTACTTCACATTTTGCTACTCAACATCACAGGTAATTTTAACAGTTTTGGTTGGCAGATACTGCCTGATGCTCAATAAAGGTATAATACAGGAAGAGTGATTTACCAAGCACGGATAATTTTGATGACAATGAAAATCTACAAAATGTAAATACTGAAAGATTCTAAAAAATTTTGGAAAATTAATTACTTGAAATTGCTTACAACTAAAGAAAAGAACTTTAACCAAGATGCTGATGTTGAAAACAAAATGAAAAGTCTTTTGCCTTGAAGAACTGCAACTGACAATCATTAAAAATAAGTATATAGTACTTTCCACATTTAAAAAAAATTACACTTCATGAAATTGTCAACAACATAGAAATGCGATATAAAGGTATGTTTAGGATCCCTACAATGTTTTCAGGAGCACTAGAAAAATATTAGATTCTATTTTTTAATTTACTTGGTATCAAAAAATACAAACATGATCAGATAAAATCACTGTGTGTAATTTTGCACACAAGAACATTATTTTATCAGATCATATTTTTTCCTACTTCAATGAATATGGGAATAGATCAAGTTAAAAAAAAATACTAATTCTAAACTATGCTTTCAAATTATACAGAATGGGACATCACTTATACTCAACAGAATTGTGGATAAATTGATCATAGAGAAGCAATCTAAACTACGATTGTAGCGATACATTTTATTGGTGCTTTAAAAGTTTTTTTTTTCCATTTTGAAATTCGGATATTGATTGGCAAAAACTTTCACTTCAACTCTAATGTCCCTCATATCATTTTCTTTAACACCTCTGACCGATATTTACATCTGAATTTTTTTTTTTATAGATGTCATAAACTGGTCATATAAGGTTATTGCAAATTTCAACTGAATCCAATGAAAATATATTTAATTATGCATAAAGAATTTTATTCAGACATTTAGACAGACACTGCCATTACATGCCATGCGGTATCCTGTTTTGCAGAAACTGACAGCCAGTTTTTAGCCCATTAGAAAATGCTGAAATTTTTAGTGGCAGGAGCTATTGTTGCCTGTTATCGCTTGTGATGGAGAGGCTAGAAAACAGGAAGTGGGAAGGGTTGCACAAGTGCTAGTCATAACATTCTAAATTAGGACAAGTTCATTGCTTTCATTATTGCCAGTTGAAGCTGCTTTTGATTAAAAAGAAAAGGTCAAATTTCAAAAGTGAAGCTTTTGATTAAAAAGAAAAGGTCAAATTTCAAAACTGAATTATTATTCATTCAAAATTTTAGGAATTTCAAGATAAAATAGTAAAAACTAAGGACTTTCAGGACATGAAAAAGAAAAATCAGGAATATCAAGAAGACAACTACCACAGAGATTCGTCACACATATATACTGGATCACTATCATTCATATGTATAATAAACATATGATTTATATTTTAATATCACGATGCCCTAAATTAATCTTTTTCATTCAGCACAGATTTACTGTTCTATGGCATACACATGTGATAATCCAGTAAAAATCATATCAGATACAAACTGATAAAAAAAAAAAAAAAGAATTACTGTAATTTTTATTATAATACCATGGCACTAAACACTTGCTTTATCTCTGCATCATTTAGATTGATCTTGCATTTAGTGTTAGGCTGCTGCAAAAGAAATGTCACACTATTGATGGAAATTTCACACACCAAAATGGGGTGAAAAATAAACTTCATCAATCAAAAATCTGTATGCCATCATAAAAAAATGCTGAGCATCAGTATGCAACAAACTCGTGAAATGAGGGTTTCAACTGATGTTTCATTGGGAAAAAAAAATACTCTGTAGAAAGGTGTCCAAATTACTTGGTGATAGTCTGTAAGAGAAAGATCCAAGTGAATAAGATGGAGGTTGTGTTTCATACTAGAAATATTAAGAATGACTCAAGTGTGGGATATGGTGGACCTACCACACTTGAGAAGGACGGTCCACCACGGAATCGACCTGGACTTTCTAAACAACGTATGAGAAAGCAATCTCGGCTGAGTGAATGTAAGATTGGTGTATGGAATACTAGAGGTATAAATGGCAAGATGAGTGAGGTGATTGAGGAGATGAATAAGTATAGACTGGATGTGCTGTGTGTATGTGAAATCAAAAAGAAGGAAATTGGGGTAGAAGAAGTGAATGGCACGGTGAGTGTGTGGTCTGCAGTATTGGATAATATGAGAGGACAGGCTGGTGTAGGTGTGATTTTAAGTGAAAAGATGAAGAACAACTTGATTCACTATAGTTGCGTAAGTGAGAGAATTCTCTGGATTCGTTTGAAAGTGAAACTTCAGAGATTTGTAATTGTTGTAGTGTATGCTCCTTGTGACTCGGAACCTTCTGATAAGGAAGAAGATTTCCGGAATGAGCTAAAAGTTGTTTTGAGCCAGTTTGGTGCTAAAGAAAAAGTTATAATAGCAGGGGATTTCAATGCTAGAGTAGGTGTGCAGAATGCAATTTCTGACAATGTTCTGGGTAAGTTTAATGATCCTTGTGTGAATGATAATGGTGAAAGATTAATTGAACTCTGCATTGAGAATGATTTGTGTGTATCTAATACATTTTTCAACCACAAGTATATACACACATACACTTGGGAAAATCGTACTCTTGGTCAAAAGAGTGTGATAGATTTTGTTGTTTACGATCAGCGTTTGAAACACTTAGTTGTTGACACCCGTGTGATGAGAGGTGCGGATGTTGGTTCTGATCATTACTTGGTAGTGTCACGAGTGAAACTTTACTTAATGTTGGTTGGAGGAAAAGGAATAGGAAGAGACCCAGGATAGAAAGAATAAAGGTTGATAGGCTCCTTGAAGATCATCAGCAGTATTCTGACTTACTCAGAGAACGACTGAAGGATCTGAAATCTTGTGAGAGGGATGTAGAAAAGAAGTGGGAATGTTTTAAGAACTGTGTTGTTACTGCTGCTAAAAAGGTCTGTGGCACCACAATAGTGGGTAACAATAGAGGTGATGCTTGGTGGAATAGTGAGATTGATGAGGCAGTAAAGAAAAAGAAGGAAGCCTATTTGGGGATGTTGCAAGGTAGGAGTCTCTGTGGATGAATATCGCTGTAAGAAGCGTGAAGCTGCTAAGCTGGTTCGCCACAGTAAGGCAAAATACAGGAAAGAGAAAGTGGAAAGGCATCAACTGGCTTTTTGGAAAGATAGAAAGACCTTCTGGAAGTACATGAGACTCAGGAAAAATAGGGGAAACAAAGTTGTAAGTTGTGTGAAGAATGAGATTGGGGAAATGATATGGGAGCCCAATGAGTTAAGTGACAGATGGGGTGAATACTTCTGCGAGTTATTAGATCAGGAGAGCAAAAATGATTCTGAGACAGATGCAGATGATGTCCCAATGAGGGATGAAAGCACAGGAGGGATCTCAAGAGAAGAAGTGTGTAAAGCTCTAAAATCTCTTCAGAATGGTAAGGCTCCTGGAGTTGATGGCATAACTGCAGAGATGTTGAAGTATGGTGGTGACTCTATAATTGACTGGTTAACTGAAATTTGCCAGTTGTGCTGGGAGTTAGGAATGGTCCCTCGGGATTGGAAGGATGCTATCATTGTTCTCTTGTATAAGGGAAAAGGTGATCAGACTGAATACAAGAACTATCGTGGTATTAGCCTACCGAGTGTGCCAGGGAAAGTGTTTGGTAAGGTTGTTATTGAAAAAGTACGGGGTCTTACATCATTGAAAGTGTGGGATGTTCAGAGAGGTTTTATGCCTGGTAAAGGCTGCACTAACCAGATTTTTGCATTACGCATGATGATTGAAAAGTATCTGGCTGTTGGGAAGAAAGTTTTTACTGCCTTCATAGATTTAGAGAAAGCTTACGACCGAGTCAATAGGACACTTTTGTGGAAGGTATTGAATGAATATGGTGTTACTGGGAATCTACTTAATAGTGTAAAAGCCATGTATGCTGGTAGTAGAGCTTGTGTACGAGTGAATGGTGTTTTATCAAAATGGTTTACCATTGGTGCACGAGTTAGACAAGGTTATGTAATGTCACCATGGCTGTTTAATATATTTATGGACGCATGCATGCATGAGGCCAAAATAGATAATAGTGGTTTATGTCTTGGTGATATCCGTGTGTGCAGATTGCTGTATGCTGATGACACTGTCCTGTTGGCAGAGAGCAAAAGTGAGTTGCAGAGTATGTTGACTCGGATGCACGAAGTTTGCATGAAATTCAAACTGAGTATAAATAAGGGAAAACCCAAAGTTATGATGTTTGAGAGAGGAATGGGTAGCACTGAATGTAATGTAAGTATAAATGGCACTGTGATTGACCAGGTGAGGGAGTTTGTGTATTTAGGAAGCATGTTTGACAGAGAGAACAAGTTGGATGGTGAAATCAGTAGGCGAGTGAATTCTTCTTTGAAAGTCATAGCTGCTCTGGGAGGTTTTCACAGGAATGATGGGTTCTCTAGAGAGTCCCGCATGGCTGTGTATGAAACTGTAATTGTTCCTACTCTGATGTGTGGCAGTGAAACCTGGGTACTGCAGAAGAAACATAGGAGTCGTTTGTGTGCTGGAGAAATGCGTTACTTATGTGGGGTTTGTTGCAAGACACGATCTGATTGTGTGAGGAATGAAGATGTATTGCAGTTGTGTGATGTAAAGCAAAATGTTGTTAGCAAGGTGGAGACCAATATGCTTCGGTGGTTTGGCCATGTTGAAAGAATGAGTGATGAAATGCTTACTAAGAAAATATTTTCAGCCCAAGTGGCAGGAAGGAAAGGCAGAGGAAGGCCATGGAAGACATGGGTGGATCAGATTCAGGAGTGTCTGCATGAGAAAAAGATTATGAGTATGAAGTATAAAAGATCTTGTGTACGGCGTGTGTAATGGATATCAGTGAAGCACAAGTTGTATGTCAAGATCGCTGTAAATGGCAAAGTTTGATACGACAACAATAAGTAAAAATATCTGGAAGTTTGTATTCCTTTTTGGAGCTAACCTCTGAATCTCAGAGAACAGCTTAGTGATATGTATGTGTTTCATACTTCAACTGGTGTGTTGAATCATCTAGCGTACAAAGTGGGGTCTTGGGTTATCATGGGAAAGTATGGGTCCATTGCGATTGACTCATACCATCTGTTTGGTGGACAGTTTTTCTGTATAATGTCGAGTTTTTGACAATATCTGTCTGCCATGGTTGTTTGGCTAAGATGTAAGTTGGAAGAGTAGATTACACCAACTGCGGACCATAGAGCACTAACGACCATCTTCCTGGGATGGTGTACCCACCTTCAGGGTGCATTTTGGGGCTTCACAGTGGTTAAGCCATTGCACCAAACATTGACGATTTTCATACAGCTGACAGAGAACACAGTTTCTCCGCTGTTGGGGATAATCTGCACCCTTCTTGGCACATGAATACATATCTAGGGTCTGTTTATTGCATGTACCAAATTTAGTTGCAGAATGTTACAATATCACTGAGATACACAACATAGTATGTCAAACAGTGTTAAAAATCTACAGAATTAAATTGTCAATTTTCCACTGTTGTGAAAAAATTCTTCATAAAAAAACTTTTGCTCATGTAGTATCCCTCTTCTGCCTTCCTATTTTGAAGGACTCAGGGCACCAGATTCTGCTCTTTCTTTGCTTGTGTTGATGTGAACATGAAAAATATTGTTAAATCTAATAAAAATGATCACAACAGTTGCTGTTGTAAAGTGGTGATTTTCTAGATAGCCTTCAAATCCAAAGGATTTGACTTCATTTTGTGGACATAAAAAAAAAAAAAGCTTGAAAACAATTAGATATTACATTGTCCTGGGGAGGAAACCACATTTCTGAAGTAGAAATGCAATTATTCAGAACACTGTAACAATAAAAGTAAATAGGTACCATCATGTTCAACAGTTTGTACCATCTTTCTGCAAGGTGTTCACAATCCCAGCATAACATGGTGCCCTGCCATCAGCTCTGAGCCCCACCCCCCCAACTTTGTCGAGTCAGTGAAGTGCCTACCACAGAGAAAATATGCCATCACCTGATATAATCTGAAGGAGGGGAAAGGTCATGGCACAAGCTCAACTGCACCAAATTTTTGAAGCTTTACACCTTTACACCTAACTTGGTCCGAACGAAAGTATTATGCTTGGTGTTGTCCTGTTGAAGCAGCACCTGCTCTCAGTTGACTAAAGTAGGGAACCAGCACTTCAGTTTGTCATACACCTGATCAAGCTGCTTGGAATACAGTTCAAAACTGCTAGTCCAGCCATCTGCATTGAGCTCAAGTGGTTCACACCCTCGTAATCCCACCAGACTCGCAGCATAACCATTCTCTTGAAATGGCTGAATTTAAAGACACATTCGCCTGGATCTACCACTGGTTGGAGGGGTCTGGATTATGCAGGTAACTGGTTCACCCCCTTATAATCCCACCAGGCTCACAGCATAACCTTTTTCTTGAAATGGCTGCATTTAAAGACAGGTACAGCTGGTTCACCAGATCCAACCTCTTGTTGGAGGTGTCTGGATTATGCAGGGAGATGGTTCACACCCCAGTAATCCCACCAGATTTGCAGCATAACCTTTTCCTTGAAATGGACACATTTAAACAGCTACAACTGGTTCACCTAGATCCAACCACTGATTGGAGGTATCTGGATTATGCACATAGATCCACTCCTCATCTCATAGGGGTTTTTTTTTTTTTTGTTGTTTTTCTTATTGGAGGTTTATCGACCACCATGAGCAACTCAATGGGCTATGAGCAGTCGCCCTTCCCTAATTTAGGACCACTGACTCCTGGAAATGGAGAGAGCCAGTGCTGTAAGACAAACACAACATCTGTGCCTCACTGGGATTCGAACCTGGACCCCTTTTAGACGAATGATCAGAAGCCATCGCTTAGAACACTGCGCCACCAGGGCAGCCATCTCGTAGTAGCTATTTACTTGATGAACTAAGCATCACATTATTCTTTGGCAGTTCTCTCTCAGATCTCAAAGCCTCGTTAAGCCTCAGCTGTGGTCAGTTCATAAAGCCCTTCTCACCATCGTTTTTAGACCTTTTTGTTTGTGCAGTGGTGAAGGATGGTGGATTTTGAAAATCCCAGTTTGGTTGACAATTTACGGTGCTGGCCATTGGATTTGCTTCAACAGCCATAAGCAGGGCATCCAAATTAACCACTGATGGCCTTCCCAAACTCTTCTTCCCCTGCAAGCTCGTGTCACTAGTAACCTTAATTTCATTCACACAGTCCGAGTAACTGCAACACCTTCCTATGCCTTCATCTTCATTTATTTTTCGAACTGCTTCAGCTTCTTTAAACCCTTGCTTTCAGTAATGGCCAAACAGAACCTAGATTTCAAACTTTGTGGCCATTCTGTACCATAAATGAACCAGTTCCCTACACAAGTTTTTATTCAATCCGTAACAAACTATGACAAATCTCTTAAAGTTAAGCTCAAAGTAAATTTTAAACATTCACCTCAGCATATGCTTTCTTATGGACAACACAAGCACATACTAATGCTGACATTTGTCCATGGGACCCTCTCGAGTGAAGCACAAAATTACTAATATCATTAAGAAACTTACAATTAATTATAATTTACCATCAAGTAGTTCCAATCAATACTAAAAAGGGGCATTCACATCTAAACTTCACAAAATATAAAATAATATCCCTAAAAGTTAAAATTTTCTCCTTTTTTCCTTTTATTACATTATCAATATACACTGAGTGGCCACTTTATTATGACCACCTGACAGTTTTAAGCAAATGAGCTATGGCTGCACGCTGTTGCCGCCACAAGGCGAGGCTAGTATAATGAGGGAAAGCTTAGTGCTTGTGTGACGAGATGGGTAAAAAATGCAATTTGACATACTTTCAATGTGGGATGATTGTAGGAGCTCGGAGCCATGGAGCGAGTATCACCGAAAAAGCCGCATTCGTGAAATGTTCCAGAGCAGCTGTTGTTTAAGTGTTTAAAGACTGGACTGTCAGCCAAAAAACTGGGTCTATGTGCAACGTGTGATCGTCATCGACTAGTGACTGCTCGGGCGGAACGGAGAGTGTCCAGACAGGTAACAGACAACAGAAGGGCAACAGGGCAGTAAATTACAGACGATCTTAACCAAGGATTCCCTCAAATGATCTCTGAATGCACTGTTCACCATACACTGCATCGGATGGGATATGGCAGCCGAAGGCCTGTTTGAACACTTTTGCTGTCTGAAGTTAACAAGAGAAAATTTCTCCAGTTCGTACAGGAGCACAAGGATTGGACAGTCTATAATTGGAAACAAATTATGTGGTCCGATGAATCACATTTTCAGTTGCACCATGCCGATGGCCGAGTGAGAATTTGGCGGAAACAGCATTGCTACAACCCTTCAAGCTGGTGGAGGCAATGTTATGGTTTAGGGAATGTTTTCCTGGTATAATTTGGGCCCTTTAATTCGTGTTGATCAACGTCTGACTGGCACATCATATCTAAACGTCGTTGCGGACAAAGTGCATCCTGTCATGTGGATGGTTTATCCCAATGGCGATGGCTACTTTCAACAAGATAATGCGTCCTGTCATAGTGCTCATATTGTACAGGATTGGTTTCAGGAGCATGTCTGTGAGTTTACTTTGCTTAGGTGGCCCCCACAATCTACAGATCTCAACCCCATTGAGAATTTGTGGGATGAAGTTATACGAGCCATCAGATAGCTGGATACACAACCCTGCAATCTCACACTCCTGGAAAGTGCTATTCATCAAGCATGATCTCAGATCCCACAAATCACCTGTCAACATCTCGTGGAGTCCATGTCACGAAGAATCTACGCAGTATTAAAGGCAAAAGGTGGCCCAACGAAGTACTGAGGGGGTGGTCATAATAAAGTGGCCACTCAGTGTATATACAAACTCACACATAGCCCTCCTATCCCCTTCACTTTTTACTATAAAATGCCTAATTAATGAAACATACCAACTATTTGAAACTACTAATTTCAAAACACAGAACCAACACACAACTGTTACACTTCACGCTTGGTCTCTTGATTTCTGCCATCTCATCTAGATGAAGACTTTCACTCCCTTCCTAGAACTTCATCAAAACCACTACCTTCTATCCACAAGGTCATGCCAAGTTTCCAGCCGACTTCCATGATGACAAAAAGAAACTTACTCACTTTTTAGTGTAGGAGGCACGATTTTTTTTTTTTTTTTTATGATTAATAGGTCATTCATAACACACTTGCAACTGTTTATTCTGTTTTTAAACTACTAGTTTTAAATAGTTGCTATGATTTATTAATTGAGCATTTTATAGTAAAAAGGGGTAGGGGTAGGACGGCTATGTGCGAGTTTGTATATATATTGGTTGTGTAATAAAGGGAAAAAAAGCAGGGGGAAATTTTTAACTTTTTGGGACAGTATTTTTATGTTTAGTGAAGTTTAGTTGTGAATGCTTGTTTTTAGTATTGATTGAAAGTACTTGATGGTAATTTATAAATAATTGTTTCTTAATGATATATTATTTTTGTGCTTCACTGGGGAGGGTTCCACACATGAAAGTCAATGTTAGTATGTGTTTATATATGTAGTCACAAGAAATCATATGCTGAGGTGAGTGTTTAAAATTTTGCTTTGAGCTTGACATTAAAAGATTTATAATTGTTTATTTTAGCTGTCAGAAGGTGCAGAGTGTAAGTGCCAGCCAACATGGAAGTAAACAAGGAGCACATCTGCAAATGCATGTGTACGAGTTTTGTTCATAGTAGCATCCCTGCAAGTGCTGTAAGGAAGATTCCAAGTGTTTACCCTAATATCACATTGTCAGGGCTGTCATTAGTTTGAATGGTTCCGAGAGGGAAATTTTGACCTGTCAGACCGTCCCAAAGCTGAAAGATCTGCAACAGTGGAAATAGACATGCTGAAGACCTTAGTGGAGACCAAGCCACAAGTTATCACATGGGAGTTGGCTGAACAGCTGATAACTACCCACACGAGCATTATCATGCTCCTACGTCAACTTGGAAAGGTGCTCAAGAGGGGAGTTTGGGTACACCAACAACTCACAGCTAAGCAGAAAGCAAATTGCACGAGTGTATGCATTTCCCTGACCAAGTTGAACTGTTCTTGGATTGCATTGTGACAGGTGATGAGAAACTGGTTCCATATGACAATGTCAGTGCCTTGAAACAGTTGGACTCAAAACAGAAGCTCTTGCCAAACTCCCAAGCTGACTTACACCCACGTAAGGTCCTGCTGTCTGCTTGTGGGATATGCGGAGTGTCGTGTGTTTTGAGCTGCTGCCGGACACCACCACTATCACTGCTGATTTGTACTACAGTAACCTCAATGATCTGAATGCATCATTCGCATGGAAAGGACCAGCACTGCTGAACCGCAAGGGTGACCTCCAACAGCAGCAGGCCTTGATTTCATTTTTTTTTTAGTAGTAGCAACACTTATTTAGTAGCCTTATTTTTTACTAGCAAATTGCATTATCTACTAGCGAAATTTTATTAGCATTATACAAAAGAAACTTTAACAAGTCTCCCTCCATAGTAAATCATGACAAACTTTGATTTCACCCCTGTAACTGTCACATTGTAATGCTGAAAAGATTACAAATATTTAACTCACTTTTTCATGACCTGACAGATTAATTCTAACAATTTAATTCAAATGCAAATATCTAAAATACTTTTTTTTATTTAACTTTATTCACAAAATTCAAGAACATTATTCAAAATCTTAAGTTATTTTCTGTATGGTTTACGATCTGAGTTTCAGGTCTTGAAGTAGATAAGGGAAATATACTGGACATTTCTACTAGTGTCAAAATGTTTTTATTATGTTTGTACTTTTCAAGAAACAGTTTCCAGAAAGCAGTTGTTCCTTTTTGCATGTGTCTAAAATATCCCTTACACTCAATGGAGTGGCGCTTTACAGTTCACACTAAAACATTTCAAATTTTTCCACTAATAACTTTTACTAGAACCACTTTTTATCACTAGCAAAATGCATTTGCTTGCTAGCAATTTGCTACTAACTACCGATCAAAATCGCGCCCTGAACAGCAGGATGATGTGAGACCTCACACAGCATGGGTGACCTGTCACAAGATCAGGGACTTGCTGCCACACCCAGCCTATTTGTCAGACATTGCCCCCCAAGCAACTACAACCCTTTCCAGTCATTGCAGGATTTCCTGGACCAACCAGGATGATGTCGAACATGCATTTACTCACTTCTTTGAGTCCAAGCTGCCACAATACAGGGACGGTATTAAACAGCTGCCCAGATGATGGGAGCAGGTTGTGGCAAACGATGGTGACTTTATTTTGGACTGATTTGTACTTGTATATACAGTAACTAGCACTTTTCTGTTGCCTCGGATTTGCAGACATTACTTTCTTTCCAACTCAATAAATTAGAGACACAAAAGAACAATGCAAACCCCCCCTCACCATCCAGACACCTCCATATTACCCAAGACACCATTTGCATTTCCAGTCTGGGTCAATCTTCTGTCTCATGCACTTCTTCAGGAAAGTCTACATTTCCAGCATTTGTGTTGGGACCAACCTTTAATTGCACGCTCGGTTGAACCAATTTTCTCAAAAGTCCCGGTCCTGGCTTCATGCAAAGCCATTTACCTCCTAGCTCCAACTGTCAAAATTCTGTTGTGCTTCTTTTGGGCTACTTTTTTTGCTCATGTTAGGCTCGTGTAGCAATTTTTTTGAAGTTCGTGAATAATTATTGATTCTGCTAATCTAACTTTTTTCTCCTTTTCACAGGAAACCACTGGCTAGAAATTATTAAAATCTGGGTTTTTTTGTTTTTGTTGTTTCCTAAACAGTACTGTACCTCTGTGTAGTCTCCCCCAGCCCCTAAACAGTGTAGTCTTTCTTTTTTGTTTTAGTTCTAAATTCCTTGATTCAATCAATATTAAAAATAGTTCCTGGTGCTATATTATGAAATATTATTGGACACTTCTGTCTTTCGTAGTAGCAGGGCTGCCAGCCTATCACACCCAAGAAAATAGTTGCTTTAATGGCCACTAATGGTAAAAATAGTAGCCTTAACAACTTATGTTAATGACTAAAATAGTTGCCCAAAAAAGTGTATGAGTTTTAGAATGTAAGTGCTCCACACAAAAAAAAAAAAAAAATTCAAGCACCATGGTGACAAAATTAGCACATGTTCACATTTTGGTGGTTGGGGGGATTATATATATATATATATATATATATATATATATATAAAGAAGATACCTAAGCAAAAAAATACATATATAATTTTGACTCACACCTAGTACAACATAGAAAAGGTTATGTATCTACCTGTGTGAGTAAAAGGAGAAAAGAAAAAAATAAAATAAAACAACTGAATGTAGAAGGTGTCGAGAATACTGAGCCTTGGCTTTATCAAGGACCGGCAAAAACTCTGCATTTTCTCATTTCCACAAAGACCTAGTTGGAAAATGGGTTTCTGCAAGGCCATAGATGCAAGTAACACTCCCACCCAAAATAGTTAAACAAATATATATATGTCATGTCCTCCGTAGAGTTGCATGACCTAGCACTAGTTAACAATTTCGCTTGCATCCATTAACCTTCCTGGCCCGACCCATGCTCCTCATCTGTTACAATTAAACAGAGAGAAGAAGATTAAAGAGAACTCAAGCTGTGAGAGTGACATAATAATTAGAAATGATTTTCAGCCATAACGAAATTCCAAGTTCGTTTGAGAGAGAATTTAAACCTGAAAATCGATGCAAAAGAAATCCAAATTTTTAAATTGCAATTAAAAAAGGAAATATTAATTTTTAACGAACAGATTTTTGAAAGAAAACTTGAGTCTAAAACCCCATACTCTACAACATATGACAGCACGAAAACGAGAATAAGTTAAAGATAATAATTAACTAAAGAAAACTTTGTGAAAGTTATATACCTTAAACAGTTAGTTGCAATATGTACAAAGTATTTCAGCAGTGCTTTAAGTGCATAATTAATTAGTTATTAAGAACTTAACTACTTTGAAAAAAACAGCGCATAGACAGCGCATAGAAAAGGAACAAGCTGAGCCATCTTCTGTTCCTAGGTACCCCAAAAGACGCTCAAAGTTACAGAGAAAAGAAAGAGTTAAAACCCGCAAAAATGTTAACAGACAAACCAATGCCTAAAAGCTGAAAAGCTAAAAAACGACAGAGAAAAGGTACATGAAGTACAAACATTGAACTTATAAAACCTAGAACCCAAAAACAGGGAAGAGAGCTTGCCTCTTGTGTGACAAAAACATTTCTCCTCACAAGAGAAGAACATGGCTGACCTCGGTAACCCATCTATTAGCCTCTTTAATAAAAGAGTTAATTTTCCTTTCAAAGTAATTAAATATCTACACTGGAATAATAACATTTCAACCAAAGTAATTGAGAATGTACTAATTTCTCAGGTCCTAAGAATTTCAAGAATTTGCAGCAACAATTTGGACTTCAATTACCACATTAATATACTATTAGAAAGTTTTCTAGAGAACGAAATTCCTTCTTCTTTCATCAAAAGAACTTTAAGAAAAATTATTCTGAATAATAGAGTAAGGTTGGCAGATCTGCTTTAATTTTCTACACAGTTAATAATATGATTCTGACCAATCAAAGCCGTAAGGAAGTTGGCTAGAGGATGCCTATTAACTACCTAAAGGAACCTTAGTGCTATGGATATGACGGTCCTATTAAAACAAAAAATTAAATAATATAAACAAAATCACAAAAAAAGCTTAAAAATCTGTTTATAAAAGAAAATAAAAACAAATAAAAAAGAAAACTAGTTATTCATCACTAGGATAGCTATACTAAAAATAGTAAAACCAACTTTAAAATTAATAAGATTCTGATTAATCTATAGAAGCTCACTAAGGTGATTTAATACATGCAAAGATTATTAAATACACTGCTCGTGTATTTTATAATATTTCTCATGTATTCTGGAGAGTTAATTCTGCTCTTTCTGATCATACAGATCCACAGTCTTAAGTTTATATATTTTTTCTCTGGTTAAAATCTCCGCGCGTTGGTTTCTTGCTGCATGAGGAGGCCATCAGCCCCACCCTCACTGCCCCCAGCGTCTAGGGAGTGGCGGAAGAGGTCAGCCATGTTCTTCTCTTGTGAGGAGAAATGTTTTTGTCACACAAGAGGCAAGCTCTCTTCCCTGTTTTTGGGTTCTAGGTTTTATAAGTTCAATGTTTGTACTTCATGTACCTTTTCTCTGTCGTTTTTTAGCTTTTCAGCTTTTAGGCATTGGTTTGTCTGTTAACATTTTTGCGGGTTTTAACTCTTTCTTTTCTCTGTAACTTTGAGCGTCTTTTGGGGTACCTAGGAACAGAAGATGGCTCAGCTTGTTCCTTTTCTATGCGCTGTCTATGCGCTGTTTTTTCAAAGTAGTTAAGTTCTTAATAACTAATTAATTATGCACTTAAAGCACTGCTGAAATACTTTGTACATATTGCAACTAACTGTTTAAGGTATATAACTTTCACAAAGTTTTCTTTAGTTAATTATTATCTTTAACTTATTCTCGTTTTCGTGCTGTCATATGTTGTAGAGTATGGGGTTTTAGACTCAAGTTTTCTTTCAAAAATCTGTTCGTTAAAAATTAATATTTCCTTTTTTAATTGCAATTTAAAAATTTGGATTTCTTTTGCATCGATTTTCAGGTTTAAATTCTCTCTCAAACGAACTTGGAATTTCGTTATGGCTGAAAATCATTTCTAATTATTATGTCACTCTCACAGCTTGAGTTCTCTTTAATCTTCTTCTCTCTGTTTAATTGTAACAGATGAGGAGCATGGGTCGGGCCAGGAAGGTTAATGGATGCAAGCGAAATTGTTAACTAGTGCTAGGTCATGCAACTCTACGGAGGACATGACATATATATATTTGTTTAACTATTTTGGGTGGGAGTGTTACTTGCATCTATGGCCTTGCAGAAACCCATTTCCAACTAGGTCTTTGTGGAAGTGAGAAAATGCAGAGTTTTTGCCGGTCCTTGATAAAGCCAAGGCTCAGTATTCTCGACACCTTCTACATTCAGTTGTTTTATTTTATTTTTTTCTTTTCTCCTTTTACTCACACAGGTAGATACATAACCTTTTCTATGTTGTACTAGGTGTGAGTCAAAATTATATATGTATTTTTTTGCTTAGGTATCTTCTTTATAGAATGTGAATTCTGAATTTTCAAAACTGCTGCGTTGCGCGTTTTGATTTTCAGGTTATTTTGCAACCTTCGTTTTAAATTCTAAAGTTTTTCCTTAGTCTTCAGTTTTGCTCTTAAGTAACTAATTTCAATTTATTATTTAGCAGCTCATGCGCAAATTCTAGTTGAAATGTTTTATTATTATTTTTTTTTTATTACTATTTTTTTATTTGAGGTTTTTTTCATTTTCTAATTTTTATTTTTAGTATGTTTTGGATGCAGCTTTTTGGAGTGTAGTTTATACTCGAGTTTGGTCTTTTCTTGGACTGCTTATTTCTAAAAAGTTTTTCCTAGTTGGTTTGCTCAGAATTTGTATGTTTTGGCCCAAGTGGAGTTCTAAGGACGATGAAAGGATTGGAGGTCAGCTCAGATATTTTAAGTCCTCCCGCTCGGTTAGGCTAGCACCCTTTCCCATAGTGTATGAACTCGCTGGCAAAGGTAATCTAAAGTTATGAAATGACAAACGTTGTTTGACATGTAAATCTGCAGATCCTAACCTGTATTCTTCTGTTGAGGATAATTGCTCCAACAAGTTTTGCAAAGCCTACAATACCATCTATAAGCTCACCTGTACTGTCTGTAACCTTAGCTATATTGGCCAAAGTAAAAATCCTCTTCATCTTAGGATTAATGGTCACAGATCTCTAGTAAACAAGTTCTCTAATTCAGGAGTGTACCCCTCCACAAACGCCAGCCAGTACTCTACCTTTGAATTAGAGCATTTCCATACTCATGGTTTTGACAAAGTGAAAATAGAGGTACTACATATTATCCCTGACCTCTATGCTCGGCTAGAAACTGAATCCCTTGAAATTTTGCAGCATCAGTCTCTTTATCCCTATGGCCTTAATTCCACTCTATCTGACAATAAGCATAATCAGCATAAATTTTCAATTCGTGAACTCTTCTTTCTTGTTAATAATAAGAGCTGCTCTAGAGGTAATAGAGGACAGAGGTTATTTCGCACATCAAGCAAAGTTGATTTTGCTAACCTGCTAAAAACTCTGGAAAGCTTTAAAACTGGCACTAATTTTGTTAAAAATACTTACAAAATTCTCAAGTCCTTCAAGCACTCTGTCCTTAAAAGTTTTTTCAAATTCTGGAATGAAACTGCTGACCATGTTGATAAGCATGTTTTTGCTTTGGTTTTGGACATTCTTAAACATATTCTTAAAGATAAAATTTCTCTTAAAGAATTTTCCAGTAATTTTGTTACCATCAGGTTCCTAAATAAAGCCTACGATAATCTCAATGTTAGGAAGCTGTTCTACAATAATGCAATTTTTTTTCCCATCCACAGGCACCAGTCTATTGTAAGTTTTAAATATGTTAAGACCTTAGGGTCAATAGTTAAAAACTACAAACTTAACTCTTCGAGCTACATTCCTGTAATTACTACATGTTCTTGTGATGAACATAAAGAAACAGTTCACTATGATAAGAATTACAACCATATTATCACCGGAAACTTGAGTTTTGTAGAAAATGAAAAGCTTAGGATTTTATTAGAGTATGGCTCTAAATTCAGACCTTCCTTCACAATTTCCAAAGAAAGGATTCTTGAGAGCTTCACTCAAGATGTTAATAGGTACATCGTAAAAACCAGTTTAACGTATAATCAGCCTATTGAGGCCTTCGCAGAATGGAAATATAATATAATCAATAGCTTCACCGGTGAATTGGCAGGTCTGGACTTTTGTTTCGACAGAAATCTCTTTTTCTCTGGAGAAGCTAAAAGGTCACTCTCCAAACTACAAGACCAATTTATTTTTACCACTACGGATAAAGCTAGCAATAATTTTGCAATTATCTGTAAGAAGTTCTATTTTGAATTGTTAACTATGGAACTCAATAATAGAGTAACATACGAGCCCGTAAGTTATTCTACCAAGCAGTTAGAAAATCGGTTTAAGGCATTCTTCAAGAAACTTAAAATTCCACAAACTAGAAGATATGAGCCTGAATTTCCATTTCTTTTTGCAACGGTTAAGTTTCATAAGGATCCTGTGAAGTTCAGGTTCATAGCTAGTGGAGTAAGGAGTCATAAAAAGAAAATAGATCTTGCTTTTGAAGATGTCTTAAAGAAGGTTTTGAAACACATTAGAAACTGTTCTAACTTGATGTACAGAGATTTTTGGATTATTAATAATAATGCAGAAGTAATTTCTACTATACTCAAAGTTTGTCCCCTAGATATTAATAGTTATGATTTTGAAAACCTATATACTAATCTGCCTCTATCAGATATAATCACTACCTTTAAAGAGCTGTATGCAGAATTTAAACTTAACCAATTTGTTGATGTAGGAACTTGGAAATCTTATCTCAATTGCTGCATAAAAAATAACCATATCTTATATAATAATACTCTCTATAAGCAAGTGAACGGTATTCCCATGGGAACATCAACGTCCACGAATATCGCTAATCTATTCCTGTTCTTTAAGGAATATAAATTCATTAAAAATCACCCCACCTGCTCAGATAACTACCTTTACACTTTTAGATATATTGATGATCTGCTGTGTATCAATAATTCAGAAGTTATAGAGAGTGATTTTGATAATATCTATCCTAGCTCTCTTAATTTATGTAAAACCAACCACAGTAATCAGGAACTTGAGTTCCTAGACTTAAGCATTAAGCTCAACAGAGGTAACCCATCTATTAGCCTCTTTGATAAAAGAGTTAATTTTCCTTTCAAAGTAATTAAATATCTACACTGGAATAATAACATTTCAACCAAAGTAATTGAGAATGTACTAATTTCTCAGGTCCTAAGAATTTCAAGAATTTGCAGCAACAATTTGGACTTCAATTACCACATTAATATACTATTAGAAAGTTTTCTAGAGAACGAAATTCCTTCTTCTTTCATCAAAAGAACTTTAAGAAAAATTATTCTGAATAATAGAGTAAGGTTGGCAGATCTGCTTTAATTTTCTACACAGTTAATAATATGATTCTGACCAATCAAAGCCGTAAGGAAGTTGGCTAGAGGATGCCTATTAACTACCTAAAGGAACCTTAGTGCTATGGATATGACGGTCCTATTAAAACAAAAAATTAAATAATATAAACAAAATCACAAAAAAGCTTAAAAATCTGTTTATAAAAGAAAATAAAAACAAATAAAAAAGAAAACTAGTTATTCATCACTAGGATAGCTATACTAAAAATAGTAAAACCAACTTTAAAATTAATAAGATTCTGATTAATCTATAGAAGCTCACTAAGGTGATTTAATACATGCAAAGATTATTAAATACACTGCTCGTGTATTTTATAATATTTCTCATGTATTCTGGAGAGTTAATTCTGCTCTTTCTGATCATACAGATCCACAGTCTTAAGTTTATATATTTTTTCTCTGGTTAAAATCTCCGCGCGTTGGTTTCTTGCTGCATGAGGAGGCCATCAGCCCCACCCTCACTGCCCCCCAGCGTCTAGGGAGTGGCGGAAGAGGTCAGCCATGTTCTTCTCTTGTGAGGAGAAATGTTTTTGTCACACAAGAGGCAAGCTCTCTTCCCTGTTTTTGGGTTCTAGGTTTTATAAGTTCAATGTTTGTACTTCATGTACCTTTTCTCTGTCGTTTTTTAGCTTTTCAGCTTTTAGGCATTGGTTTGTCTGTTAACATTTTTGCGGGTTTTAACTCTTTCTTTTCTCTGTAACTTTGAGCGTCTTTTGGGGTACCTAGGAACAGAAGATGGCTCAGCTTGTTCCTTTTCTATGCGCTGTCTATGCGCTGTTTTTTCAAAGTAGTTAAGTTCTTAATAACTAATTAATTATGCACTTAAAGCACTGCTGAAATACTTTGTACATATTGCAACTAACTGTTTAAGGTATATAACTTTCACAAAGTTTTCTTTAGTTAATTATTATCTTTAACTTATTCTCGTTTTCGTGCTGTCATATGTTGTAGAGTATGGGGTTTTAGACTCAAGTTTTCTTTCAAAAATCTGTTCGTTAAAAATTAATATTTCCTTTTTTTAATTGCAATTTAAAAATTTGGATTTCTTTTGCATCGATTTTCAGGTTTAAATTCTCTCTCAAACGAACTTGGAATTTCGTTATGGCTGAAAATCATTTCTAATTATTATGTCACTCTCACAGCTTGAGTTCTCTTTAATCTTCTTCTCTCTGTTTAATTGTAACAGATGAGGAGCATGGGTCGGGCCAGGAAGGTTAATGGATGCAAGCGAAATTGTTAACTAGTGCTAGGTCATGCAACTCTACGGAGGACATGACATATATATATTTGTTTAACTATTTTGGGTGGGAGTGTTACTTGCATCTATGGCCTTGCAGAAACCCATTTCCAACTAGGTCTTTGTGGAAGTGAGAAAATGCAGAGTTTTTGCCGGTCCTTGATAAAGCCAAGGCTCAGTATTCTCGACACCTTCTACATTCAGTTGTTTTATTTTATTTTTTTCTTTTCTCCTTTTACTCACACAGGTAGATACATAACCTTTTCTATGTTGTACTAGGTGTGAGTCAAAATTATATATGTATTTTTTTGCTTAGGTATCTTCTTTATAGAATGTGAATTCTGAATTTTCAAAACTGCTGCGTTGCGCGTTTTGATTTTCAGGTTATTTTGCAACCTTCGTTTTAAATTCTAAAGTTTTTCCTTAGTCTTCAGTTTTGCTCTTAAGTAACTAATTTCAATTTATTATTTAGCAGCTCATGCGCAAATTCTAGTTGAAATGTTTTATTATTATTTTTTTTTTTATTACTATTTTTTTATTTGAGGTTTTTTTCATTTTCTAATTTTTATTTTTAGTATGTTTTGGATGCAGCTTTTTGGAGTGTAGTTTATACTCGAGTTTGGTCTTTTCTTGGACTGCTTATTTCTAAAAAGTTTTTCCTAGTTGGTTTGCTCAGAATTTGTATGTTTTGGCCCAAGTGGAGTTCTAAGGACGATGAAAGGATTGGAGGTCAGCTCAGATATTTTAAGTCCTCCCGCTCGGTTAGGCTAGCACCCTTTCCCATAGTGTATGAACTCGCTGGCAAAGGTAATCTAAAGTTATGAAATGACAAACGTTGTTTGACATGTAAATCTGCAGATCCTAACCTGTATTCTTCTGTTGAGGATAATTGCTCCAACAAGTTTTGCAAAGCCTACAATACCATCTATAAGCTCACCTGTACTGTCTGTAACCTTAGCTATATTGGCCAAAGTAAAAATCCTCTTCATCTTAGGATTAATGGTCACAGATCTCTAGTAAACAAGTTCTCTAATTCAGGAGTGTACCCCTCCACAAACGCCAGCCAGTACTCTACCTTTGAATTAGAGCATTTCCATACTCATGGTTTTGACAAAGTGAAAATAGAGGTACTACATATTATCCCTGACCTCTATGCTCGGCTAGAAACTGAATCCCTTGAAATTTTGCAGCATCAGTCTCTTTATCCCTATGGCCTTAATTCCACTCTATCTGACAATAAGCATAATCAGCATAAATTTTCAATTCGTGAACTCTTCTTTCTTGTTAATAATAAGAGCTGCTCTAGAGGTAATAGAGGACAGAGGTTATTTCGCACATCAAGCAAAGTTGATTTTGCTAACCTGCTAAAAACTCTGGAAAGCTTTAAAACTGGCACTAATTTTGTTAAAAATACTTACAAAATTCTCAAGTCCTTCAAGCACTCTGTCCTTAAAAGTTTTTTCAAATTCTGGAATGAAACTGCTGACCATGTTGATAAGCATGTTTTTGCTTTGGTTTTGGACATTCTTAAACATATTCTTAAAGATAAAATTTCTCTTAAAGAATTTTCCAGTAATTTTGTTACCATCAGGTTCCTAAATAAAGCCTACGATAATCTCAATGTTAGGAAGCTGTTCTACAATAATGCAATTTTTTTTCCCATCCACAGGCACCAGTCTATTGTAAGTTTTAAATATGTTAAGACCTTAGGGTCAATAGTTAAAAACTACAAACTTAACTCTTCGAGCTACATTCCTGTAATTACTACATGTTCTTGTGATGAACATAAAGAAACAGTTCACTATGATAAGAATTACAACCATATTATCACCGGAAACTTGAGTTTTGTAGAAAATGAAAAGCTTAGGATTTTATTAGAGTATGGCTCTAAATTCAGACCTTCCTTCACAATTTCCAAAGAAAGGATTCTTGAGAGCTTCACTCAAGATGTTAATAGGTACATCGTAAAAACCAGTTTAACGTATAATCAGCCTATTGAGGCCTTCGCAGAATGGAAATATAATATAATCAATAGCTTCCCCGGTGAATTGGCAGGTCTGGACTTTTGTTTCGACAGAAATCTCTTTTTCTCTGGAGAAGCTAAAAGGTCACTCTCCAAACTACAAGACCAATTTATTTTTACCACTACGGATAAAGCTAGCAATAATTTTGCAATTATCTGTAAGAAGTTCTATTTTGAATTGTTAACTATGGAACTCAATAATAGAGTAACATACGAGCCCGTAAGTTATTCTACCAAGCAGTTAGAAAATCGGTTTAAGGCATTCTTCAAGAAACTTAAAATTCCACAAACTAGAAGATATGAGCCTGAATTTCCATTTCTTTTTGCAACGGTTAAGTTTCATAAGGATCCTGTGAAGTTCAGGTTCATAGCTAGTGGAGTAAGGAGTCATAAAAAGAAAATAGATCTTGCTTTTGAAGATGTCTTAAAGAAGGTTTTGAAACACATTAGAAACTGTTCTAACTTGATGTACAGAGATTTTTGGATTATTAATAATAATGCAGAAGTAATTTCTACTATACTCAAAGTTTGTCCCCTAGATATTAATAGTTATGATTTTGAAAACCTATATACTAATCTGCCTCTATCAGATATAATCACTACCTTTAAAGAGCTGTATGCAGAATTTAAACTTAACCAATTTGTTGATGTAGGAACTTGGAAATCTTATCTCAATTGCTGCATAAAAAATAACCATATCTTATATAATAATACTCTCTATAAGCAAGTGAACGGTATTCCCATGGGAACATCAACGTCCACGAATATCGCTAATCTATTCCTGTTCTTTAAGGAATATAAATTCATTAAAAATCACCCCACCTGCTCAGATAACTACCTTTACACTTTTAGATATATTGATGATCTGCTGTGTATCAATAATTCAGAAGTTATAGAGAGTGATTTTGATAATATCTATCCTAGCTCTCTTAATTTATGTAAAACCAACCACAGTAATCAGGAACTTGAGTTCCTAGACTTAAGCATTAAGCTCAACAGAGGTAACCCATCTATTAGCCTCTTTGATAAAAGAGTTAATTTTCCTTTCAAAGTAATTAAATATCTACACTGGAATAATAACATTTCAACCAAAGTAATTGAGAATGTACTAATTTCTCAGGTCCTAAGAATTTCAAGAATTTGCAGCAACAATTTGGACTTCAATTACCACATTAATATACTATTAGAAAGTTTTCTAGAGAACGAAATTCCTTCTTCTTTCATCAAAAGAACTTTAAGAAAAATTATTCTGAATAATAGAGTAAGGTTGGCAGATCTGCTTTAATTTTCTACACAGTTAATAATATGATTCTGACCAATCAAAGCCGTAAGGAAGTTGGCTAGAGGATGCCTATTAACTACCTAAAGGAACCTTAGTGCTATGGATATGACGGTCCTATTAAAACAAAAAATTAAATAATATAAACAAAATCACAAAAAAAGCTTAAAAATCTGTTTATAAAAGAAAATAAAAACAAATAAAAAAGAAAACTAGTTATTCATCACTAGGATAGCTATACTAAAAATAGTAAAACCAACTTTAAAATTAATAAGATTCTGATTAATCTATAGAAGCTCACTAAGGTGATTTAATACATGCAAAGATTATTAAATACACTGCTCGTGTATTTTATAATATTTCTCATGTATTCTGGAGAGTTAATTCTGCTCTTTCTGATCATACAGATCCACAGTCTTAAGTTTATATATTTTTTCTCTGGTTAAAATCTCCGCGCGTTGGTTTCTTGCTGCATGAGGAGGCCATCAGCCCCACCCTCACTGCCCCCCAGCGTCTAGGGAGTGGCGGAAGAGGTCAGCCATGTTCTTCTCTTGTGAGGAGAAATGTTTTTGTCACACAAGAGGCAAGCTCTCTTCCCTGTTTTTGGGTTCTAGGTTTTATAAGTTCAATGTTTGTACTTCATGTACCTTTTCTCTGTCGTTTTTTAGCTTTTCAGCTTTTAGGCATTGGTTTGTCTGTTAACATTTTTGCGGGTTTTAACTCTTTCTTTTCTCTGTAACTTTGAGCGTCTTTTTGGGGTACCTAGGAACAGAAGATGGCTCAGCTTGTTCCTTTTCTATGCGCTGTCTATGCGCTGTTTTTTCAAAGTAGTTAAGTTCTTAATAACTAATTAATTATGCACTTAAAGCACTGCTGAAATACTTTGTACATATTGCAACTAACTGTTTAAGGTATATAACTTTCACAAAGTTTTCTTTAGTTAATTATTATCTTTAACTTATTCTCGTTTTCGTGCTGTCATATGTTGTAGAGTATGGGGTTTTAGACTCAAGTTTTCTTTCAAAAATCTGTTCGTTAAAAATTAATATTTCCTTTTTTAATTGCAATTTAAAAATTTGGATTTCTTTTGCATCGATTTTCAGGTTTAAATTCTCTCTCAAACGAACTTGGAATTTCGTTATGGCTGAAAATCATTTCTAATTATTATGTCACTCTCACAGCTTGAGTTCTCTTTAATCTTCTTCTCTCTGTTTAATTGTAACAGATGAGGAGCATGGGTCGGGCCAGGAAGGTTAATGGATGCAAGCGAAATTGTTAACTAGTGCTAGGTCATGCAACTCTACGGAGGACATGACATATATATATTTGTTTAACTATTTTGGGTGGGAGTGTTACTTGCATCTATGGCCTTGCAGAAACCCATTTCCAACTAGGTCTTTGTGGAAGTGAGAAAATGCAGAGTTTTTGCCGGTCCTTGATAAAGCCAAGGCTCAGTATTCTCGACACCTTCTACATTCAGTTGTTTTATTTTATTTTTTCTTTTCTCCTTTTACTCACACAGGTAGATACATAACCTTTTCTATGTTGTACTAGGTGTGAGTCAAAATTATATATGTATTTTTTTGCTTAGGTATCTTCTTTATAGAATGTGAATTCTGAATTTTCAAAACTGCTGCGTTGCGCGTTTTGATTTTCAGGTTATTTTGCAACCTTCGTTTTAAATTCTAAAGTTTTTCCTTAGTCTTCAGTTTTGCTCTTAAGTAACTAATTTCAATTTATTATTTAGCAGCTCATGCGCAAATTCTAGTTGAAATGTTTTATTATTATTTTTTTTTTATTACTATTTTTTTATTTGAGGTTTTTTTCATTTTCTAATTTTTATTTTTAGTATGTTTTGGATGCAGCTTTTTGGAGTGTAGTTTATACTCGAGTTTGGTCTTTTCTTGGACTGCTTATTTCTAAAAAGTTTTTCCTAGTTGGTTTGCTCAGAATTTGTATGTTTTGGCCCAAGTGGAGTTCTAAGGACGATGAAAGGATTGGAGGTCAGCTCAGATATTTTAAGTCCTCCCGCTCGGTTAGGCTAGCACCCTTTCCCATAGTGTATGAACTCGCTGGCAAAGGTAATCTAAAGTTATGAAATGACAAACGTTGTTTGACATGTAAATCTGCAGATCCTAACCTGTATTCTTCTGTTGAGGATAATTGCTCCAACAAGTTTTGCAAAGCCTACAATACCATCTATAAGCTCACCTGTACTGTCTGTAACCTTAGCTATATTGGCCAAAGTAAAAATCCTCTTCATCTTAGGATTAATGGTCACAGATCTCTAGTAAACAAGTTCTCTAATTCAGGAGTGTACCCCTCCACAAACGCCAGCCAGTACTCTACCTTTGAATTAGAGCATTTCCATACTCATGGTTTTGACAAAGTGAAAATAGAGGTACTACATATTATCCCTGACCTCTATGCTCGGCTAGAAACTGAATCCCTTGAAATTTTGCAGCATCAGTCTCTTTATCCCTATGGCCTTAATTCCACTCTATCTGACAATAAGCATAATCAGCATAAATTTTCAATTCGTGAACTCTTCTTTCTTGTTAATAATAAGAGCTGCTCTAGAGGTAATAGAGGACAGAGGTTATTTCGCACATCAAGCAAAGTTGATTTTGCTAACCTGCTAAAAACTCTGGAAAGCTTTAAAACTGGCACTAATTTTGTTAAAAATACTTACAAAATTCTCAAGTCCTTCAAGCACTCTGTCCTTAAAAGTTTTTTCAAATTCTGGAATGAAACTGCTGACCATGTTGATAAGCATGTTTTTGCTTTGGTTTTGGACATTCTTAAACATATTCTTAAAGATAAAATTTCTCTTAAAGAATTTTCCAGTAATTTTGTTACCATCAGGTTCCTAAATAAAGCCTACGATAATCTCAATGTTAGGAAGCTGTTCTACAATAATGCAATTTTTTTTCCCATCCACAGGCACCAGTCTATTGTAAGTTTTAAATATGTTAAGACCTTAGGGTCAATAGTTAAAAACTACAAACTTAACTCTTCGAGCTACATTCCTGTAATTACTACATGTTCTTGTGATGAACATAAAGAAACAGTTCACTATGATAAGAATTACAACCATATTATCACCGGAAACTTGAGTTTTGTAGAAAATGAAAAGCTTAGGATTTTATTAGAGTATGGCTCTAAATTCAGACCTTCCTTCACAATTTCCAAAGAAAGGATTCTTGAGAGCTTCACTCAAGATGTTAATAGGTACATCGTAAAAACCAGTTTAACGTATAATCAGCCTATTGAGGCCTTCGCAGAATGGAAATATAATATAATCAATAGCTTCACCGGTGAATTGGCAGGTCTGGACTTTTGTTTCGACAGAAATCTCTTTTTCTCTGGAGAAGCTAAAAGGTCACTCTCCAAACTACAAGACCAATTTATTTTTACCACTACGGATAAAGCTAGCAATAATTTTGCAATTATCTGTAAGAAGTTCTATTTTGAATTGTTAACTATGGAACTCAATAATAGAGTAACATACGAGCCCGTAAGTTATTCTACCAAGCAGTTAGAAAATCGGTTTAAGGCATTCTTCAAGAAACTTAAAATTCCACAAACTAGAAGATATGAGCCTGAATTTCCATTTCTTTTTGCAACGGTTAAGTTTCATAAGGATCCTGTGAAGTTCAGGTTCATAGCTAGTGGAGTAAGGAGTCATAAAAGAAAATAGATCTTGCTTTTGAAGATGTCTTAAAGAAGGTTTTGAAACACATTAGAAACTGTTCTAACTTGATGTACAGAGATTTTTGGATTATTAATAATAATGCAGAAGTAATTTCTACTATACTCAAAGTTTGTCCCCTAGATATTAATAGTTATGATTTTGAAAACCTATATACTAATCTGCCTCTATCAGATATAATCACTACCTTTAAAGAGCTGTATGCAGAATTTAAACTTAACCAATTTGTTGATGTAGGAACTTGGAAATCTTATCTCAATTGCTGCATAAAAAATAACCATATCTTATATAATAATACTCTCTATAAGCAAGTGAACGGTATTCCCATGGGAACATCAACGTCCACGAATATCGCTAATCTATTCCTGTTCTTTAAGGAATATAAATTCATTAAAAATCACCCCACCTGCTCAGATAACTACCTTTACACTTTTAGATATATTGATGATCTGCTGTGTATCAATAATTCAGAAGTTATAGAGAGTGATTTTGATAATATCTATCCTAGCTCTCTTAATTTATGTAAAACCAACCACAGTAATCAGGAACTTGAGTTCCTAGACTTAAGCATTAAGCTCAACAGAGGTAACCCATCTATTAGCCTCTTTGATAAAAGAGTTAATTTTCCTTTCAAAGTAATTAAATATCTACACTGGAATAATAACATTTCAACCAAAGTAATTGAGAATGTACTAATTTCTCAGGTCCTAAGAATTTCAAGAATTTGCAGCAACAATTTGGACTTCAATTACCACATTAATATACTATTAGAAAGTTTTCTAGAGAACGAAATTCCTTCTTCTTTCATCAAAAGAACTTTAAGAAAAATTATTCTGAATAATAGAGTAAGGTTGGCAGATCTGCTTTAATTTTCTACACAGTTAATAATATGATTCTGACCAATCAAAGCCGTAAGGAAGTTGGCTAGAGGATGCCTATTAACTACCTAAAGGAACCTTAGTGCTATGGATATGACGGTCCTATTAAAACAAAAAATTAAATAATATAAACAAAATCACAAAAAAAGCTTAAAAATCTGTTTATAAAAGAAAATAAAAACAAATAAAAAAGAAAACTAGTTATTCATCACTAGGATAGCTATACTAAAAATAGTAAAACCAACTTTAAAATTAATAAGATTCTGATTAATCTATAGAAGCTCACTAAGGTGATTTAATACATGCAAAGATTATTAAATACACTGCTCGTGTATTTTATAATATTTCTCATGTATTCTGGAGAGTTAATTCTGCTCTTTCTGATCATACAGATCCACAGTCTTAAGTTTATATATTTTTTCTCTGGTTAAAATCTCCGCGCGTTGGTTTCTTGCTGCATGAGGAGGCCATCAGCCCCACCCTCACTGCCCCCCAGCGTCTAGGGAGTGGCGGAAGAGGTCAGCCATGTTCTTCTCTTGTGAGGAGAAATGTTTTTGTCACACAAGAGGCAAGCTCTCTTCCCTGTTTTTGGGTTCTAGGTTTTATAAGTTCAATGTTTGTACTTCATGTACCTTTTCTCTGTCGTTTTTTAGCTTTTCAGCTTTTAGGCATTGGTTTGTCTGTTAACATTTTTGCGGGTTTTAACTCTTTCTTTTCTCTGTAACTTTGAGCGTCTTTTGGGGTACCTAGGAACAGAAGATGGCTCAGCTTGTTCCTTTTCTATGCGCTGTCTATGCGCTGTTTTTTCAAAGTAGTTAAGTTCTTAATAACTAATTAATTATGCACTTAAAGCACTGCTGAAATACTTTGTACATATTGCAACTAACTGTTTAAGGTATATAACTTTCACAAAGTTTTCTTTAGTTAATTATTATCTTTAACTTATTCTCGTTTTCGTGCTGTCATATGTTGTAGAGTATGGGGTTTTAGACTCAAGTTTTCTTTCAAAAATCTGTTCGTTAAAAATTAATATTTCCTTTTTTAATTGCAATTTAAAAATTTGGATTTCTTTTGCATCGATTTTCAGGTTTAAATTCTCTCTCAAACGAACTTGGAATTTCGTTATGGCTGAAAATCATTTCTAATTATTATGTCACTCTCACAGCTTGAGTTCTCTTTAATCTTCTTCTCTCTGTTTAATTGTAACAGATGAGGAGCATGGGTCGGGCCAGGAAGGTTAATGGATGCAAGCGAAATTGTTAACTAGTGCTAGGTCATGCAACTCTACGGAGGACATGACATATATATATTTGTTTAACTATTTTGGGTGGGAGTGTTACTTGCATCTATGGCCTTGCAGAAACCCATTTCCAACTAGGTCTTTGTGGAAGTGAGAAAATGCAGAGTTTTTGCCGGTCCTTGATAAAGCCAAGGCTCAGTATTCTCGACACCTTCTACATTCAGTTGTTTTATTTTATTTTTTTCTTTTCTCCTTTTACTCACACAGGTAGATACATAACCTTTTCTATGTTGTACTAGGTGTGAGTCAAAATTATATATGTATTTTTTTGCTTAGGTATCTTCTTTATAGAATGTGAATTCTGAATTTTCAAAACTGCTGCGTTGCGCGTTTTGATTTTCAGGTTATTTTGCAACCTTCGTTTTAAATTCTAAAGTTTTTCCTTAGTCTTCAGTTTTGCTCTTAAGTATATATATATATATATATATATATATATATATACACACACACACACACATCCATACACTGCAAAAAAAAAAAAAACATCTTAAGTTTCAATATGCTACTCAAGACACTCAGAACTATAAAAATTATGGAAATTACACCACCACCACCCCCAAAAAATATTCAATTATATATCAAAAACTACTTACATAAACTACCTTGATACAAACTTCGGAATTACAAAACACTTCCTTCTTTGTCATTGCTCTGGAGGTCTTATCTGTATCAAGCCAGTTCAGAGAGCTTTCTTCTGCACTTGTGGTTGGTAAAAAAATATAAGATTTTCCAAGTGGGCTTCATACAATGTGTTGAAAATTTTGTTGTATATTTCTTCTTTCAAAGGCCATAGTTGTGGTCATTCAGTGTAATGATGATCACTTGTTTTGTTCTGTACACATAATAATCGTAGTTAGCTGATATGAGGTATATCAAGAATCTCATTTGAATAGATGAACATTTGGAAATATTTCAAACTTGTCTTTTGTACAGCTATGACAATAAATATCAAACACTGGGAATGTGTTTAGTATGAAACAAAAACACGAAGTCTAGAACTAAAAAAATTAAAACTTGCAGTTTATTATCATCAGGAATGGAATGGGTATAGTGTAATCTCCCTCTTCAATAATGGAAACTCTTTAACTCATAAGTAAATAATGGTGCTTAACATGATTTTGAATTATGTTGTAAAAGAGTAAATTTTATTTTGATTCCCATATTTGAAAGGTAAACATGAAAAACCTGTCTGAAACGTCTTCATTTCATTAGGGCATGGACAACTCATGGACAACTGTCTTACAATTCAAGCTCAAGTCTGTGTAGGCCAGGTATAATTGATATGAAGCATTACACTGATATACACCTGCCTTGATAATGTTAGTTATTCTTCACAGTGTCCTTGATGCTTTTGAGACAAATATAAAGAAATTACTTTATCCTGTAAAATTATTCCACCTCATAATTACAGAAATAAGAAAACAAAAAAAAAGCTTTACTTTCTTCTAATTTGGGTTACTTTTATAACAGCACACAGTTAAAATCCCTAGATGTTAACCATGATCGATTTTCAAAGCTCTAACAACAGTTAAACTAAGATTATCCTTACACCCACTGATGACAATAATAAAACCAAAGCTCAAATTTTTTGAAATGATTGTTTTATAACTCTGAAAATTACTGTCATGGGACATCAAAAACTTTTATATGATGCCCCCCCCCCTATGTATAAACTAACTTTTTATCATTTAGCAATTTTTTTGGGGGGGGAGTCCTCTTTAAAGTTAACATTACCATTATAGCAATTTGGAGGAGTTATATGCAGTAAATTATTTCAAAAAATTGAGTGTGAATTTATAACACTGCCATCAGTGCATATAAGGGTAGGCTTAGCAAAAAAAGCTTCCTCATTAACCTTAGATATATTCCTTTTTTTTTTTTTTAGGTTTTCTCCATAAATGCATCAATTAGGGAGGATTTTCTTTTATGAACTACCCTATTCATTTTTAATGCTCCAAGTTAATGTCTTTCCTTTTGTCGGAGTTTCTCTCCTCCTTCTAGAATGCCATGTGCAACTCGTATTGCAGGTATGATTTTTTATTTTAATGCTTGCTTTAGTCTCTTACTGGCTTCTTTAAGCACTGAGTCTAATTATTCTTGTACTTCTTTTTTTTTTTTTTTTTTTTTGAACAAGAATTTTTATCTTGTTTTCCATGTTTTTTATAGTTTGCTTTCTGTTCTTCAAATCCTTTATTTAGCAATTCTTGTTTCAATCTCTCAGCACTTCCTTTCTCTGCTTTCAGTTGTTGTTGCCTTAATCTCTGCTCCTCTTCCAAATGGTTGCTATATGACCTATGTGCATTAAGTACTAATTTTATTAGTTCTCTGGTTATCAGCACCTTTGCAACTTGGTTGTTATACATTTTTAATGCATTTCGAATTGTTAGTCTCTCATTCAACATCTTCTCAGACATAGATGCCTTCTCATCTGAAAGAACTCTTCGTGATACAGAAGAGCCTCTCTCTACATCCAAGTTGCCATGTGATAAAGCAAGGCATGCTTTCACAACTTTAGCCAAAGATGGATATTTCTAGTCTCCAAATGTCTTTTGATAAAATGTCTCTCCAAAAATCATCAATCCTAATTTCGCTGTTTGGAAGAAATTCTTATACATACAAGTGCATCTATACCTAGACCCACGTGAATAGAGGAACGACCTACTCAAATGACAAAAAGTACTGTCTCGTTATTTTTAACAGTTACGCAGAAATGTCTCGCAAGGTGTTTTTTCGATTACCACTTAATTTTTTTTATGAACAATTCCTAATTTATATTAAACTGTTTGTAGATAACGTAAAGTGAGTTTAAATGTCTGTTGGTGAAAACATGCATTTTCCATGTCATTCGGAAAATATAACTGTAAAAACAATCACGCAAATTTATTTCAATGAACATATCATTCATGATATTCTAAGTACAAAATTTTCGACTTCAAATTGATACATTTAACTGCAAATAAACTTCAGTAAGCACAGAAAACAAGAGTTTTTAATATGGCGAAAGCAACATACGTACTCGCTCCTGGCACTGCCATGCGGCGATCCCTGCTGTATTCCAAACAGAAAAACGGGACACTTTTTCGGCGGAATATCTTGATTTGAGTAGGTCGTTCCTTTAATCACATATGGGTCTATTCTATACCTGCCATTGACTTTCCTCCATCATATTTGCAATAAAGCAGAAAACAATGAACTGAACAAGACATATCAATAACAATTCACATGGTTCATACGCTTTTTCAATCACAAAATTCCAGGACTTTTGGATTTTTTTCCAGGACATACAATCCAAATGCTGTTACTTAAAATATAGTGAAACCATACGTCTGTTCAATTTGTAACCTACAACAAACAAATTCCTACGCACTTGGGCAAACTTAAAACAATGTTAAAAATGATGTCTGCTTGCAGCTTAATCAGAAACTTCGAATCACAGATAAATACTGAAATACCAAAACTGTCACCGAAAATGTGACCAGGTTTAATATCTACTAAATGTTTATATACAATATACTACACTGATTTTGAGAAAACTTTATTTTTCTACTTTGGCTTTAAAAGTTCAATTATTGAAGCAAATTACAGAATAACCCCCCCCCCAAATAAAACTCAAAAATACATAGGTATGTGGCATTTCTCTTGAATTGAAATGCTTTCATATACCACACAATCAATACATAAAATATTATTTATATTTAATTATTTTGAAATTTTGAAATAATGCTTACATTGGAAATTTAAGAGTGAGGAAAGGTGAAATATCTAGAACTTTTTCAAAGGACCAAAGGGATTGTTATTTCTTAAACACATAACCATGGGAGCAAGTATTTGTGTTACATTTTATTTAGGGAAGGAATTTTCAACATAATATCAATGCTGTAGTTATGTTTTAAATTTTTACTTGCCAGCAAACAAAGTATGCACAAAAATTTCCAACGTGAAATGAAGGAGAATAACAGGAAAACCTTATGTCCAAGGACTGTGTGCAATTGCATTCATTAGTGATCATGGCAATTTAACTGGGCATGATTAAAAAAAACAAATTATAGAAGCTCAGAAAATACTAAGAAACAACTAGATTTATGTTTTTGATAAAAAAGCAATCTGATTTTATGGCAAATTTTATATAGAGTCATAGATGCCAACCTCTAAAAGTAGTTTTCAGTAACCAACATGTTCATTTTTCAGTAATTTTCAGTAACAAATCTTTTTAATCAGTAATTTTCAGTAATCCAGTCTACAGCGGCAAATTTGGGTATTTAACACTGCAACAAATTTTAATCTGTCAGAACTATTAACAAAATAATAATAATAATAATAATAATAATAATAATAATAATAATAATTTGCTAGTGGGAAAATTTAAAATACTGTCTACCAGAAAAATATAATTAATTACCTCCACGCATGAAGAAAAATTATTCCTTGGATTATTGGCCAAATTATTACGATAAACTGGCTGTAGTTACCATTTTGGCCTTCCTTAGTTCAATTCGCGAAAACTTCTTCTGATAGCATAGTTCACTGTGTGCAATGCTGTTTATTTTTTCTACTAATAAAGAAGACAGCACATGAGCACTTAAATTAGGTCTGAATTCATTCATGGGTTTTTTCACAATACTGAAAATTCTTTCTGTACTTGCATTGCTATGAGGGACTATTAAATCATTTTCATAATTTTGCTTAATGATTCATACTTCAACTGGCCACTTTCATTTTTCATTAAACAAATTCTGTGCCACACTTCATCCATTCTCCCAGAAGTAACAGCACAGTTAAAATTTTCAAACTGGTAGTGAGCAAATTTAGATTCCACCTTGTCAGATTCTTCTGGTTTCAAAACTGGAAACAGAGAACACATATATTGGACTGATGCAAAAAAAAAAAAAAAAAAAACACTTTGCCTTAATGCTACATCTGCAATTTCAGCATGACTCAGAAATTCTTCATTAAGAAACAACACCTTTTATTGACCTATCATAGTGTTAGCATTGTCACAGGAAAATGACACACAGTTGCTCCATGAGATATTTTTTTAACAAACTAATTGTTCAAAACGTTTAATTTTCCTCTATTTCTTCGTCAAAATATGTTATTGTAATGGGATACAGTTTATTTGCTTGAGCATCATTACTTCCGCCCGTAGATAGAGAAAAAGGATTTTTTTAACTTCAGATACGATGTTACTTGTAGAATACTGGCAATGTGCTGAATTACTGCAGTAGCCTTGGTTCTTCCACACGAATATTTTTTTGCGATCGCTGAATCGGGAAACATGGCTTGAAATAAAGGTTTTTCAAGCTTTCAGTTTTCGGAAATAAATTATCCAACATTTTCAAGCTGAAATACAAATATTTATGGAATAAAATAATATCTAACAATACTGGGTAGAGGAAACATCGCGAGAAAAAAAAAATTACGATTACCAGAGAAATCTTACTCCCAAAATTTAAGTTCAGTTATGCATCAATTTCGTACATGGTCCAAATGATAACAAAAGACGGAATTCCTCGAATCACGTGAGAATCTCGTCGCCGAAGATTACGGGGAAATTTTCGGGCGGCCTAACTTACGTTTTCGGAAATCGTTGGCTACAATTTCAAGCTGAAATTACGCAATGGAATTATATTTAACAATACTGAACAGAAGCAACATCGCGAGAGAAATAAAATACGATTACGGGAAAAATCTGCACTTCGTTTAACTTCCGAAAAAGACAAAACAACGTCCCCAGACGGAATACGACCCCCCCCCAACTAATATCCCGAAAATTTCTTCACTTTTGCATCGATCTCGAAAAAAAAAAAAAAAAAAAACGGAGGGGACTTGCGAATCTGCGGAAGAATCTCACTTACGAAATAACAGCTGAATCAATTTTGAATGTCGTAAGATAACGCTAAAATATCGATGAGCGGTAAATTTTAACTTTTGGCGCAAAATTGGTGCAGATTTCGTCGAAATGGCGATTCTTAGCAGAATGGCGCAAGAACAACGTTCTGGCGCGAGCTGGCGCAATTGGCGCAGGTCTGGCAGCCCTGAATGTAGCATTTAATTTTTTTCCCCAGAAAAACTTGAAGAACCAACACAAATTTTTAAGTTGATGAAAATTTACTTTCTATCTCAGAAAATTAAATCAAATGGCGATTTTCCGTAATTTCAGCGGTGTTTCCGTACTTCCGTAACAGCAACCAAAAATCCGTAAAATTACGGAAAATCCGTACTAGTTGGCATCTATGTATAAAGTATTCATTACAAAATTTTAGTAAAGGTAAAATACCCCCCCCCCCCCTCACACAAAAAAAGATCAGCTATTTACTTCCACCAGTAGCTAAAAATTATGTAACGAAAATTAACAAATGGTTCAAAAACGTTTCCCATAGCAGAAGGAAGGTATTAGAGACAAAAAAGATTTTCAAATCGATCAGTTAAAAGGAGAGATAAAGAAAGAAACATGATATAACTATGCGTTTCAGCGAAAGAATTTTGCATAATGGAAAAGTTGAAAACAGGAGAAAAGCATTCTTCATAGCAAAAGCTATGCTAAGGAAAAAAAAAAAAAAAACTTTTCAAATACGTCTCCCGGAAGTAGAGATGGCAAGAAAATCGTTTTGACCTTTACAACCCCTAGGGGGAAAGTTGTACATTATTTGAAGAGGATCTTACTGTAGCAAAAATCTTATTCACTCTCTATCTTTATTATAACAAATGGCATACAATAAAAAAAGGAATTTCTCAATAAGGTTTTTACAGGCAGAGATAGCCTGCAAACAGAAATACACAAACATCACCTAGTGGCAGAATTGTGAACCACAAACCTTCTCAAACACAAGCCTAAAGTGTTCCATAAGGTAAATGGTATCTAGTGTTAAAATAATTTTTTTAATTGTACATTTAGAAGTACAGATATTATGAAAAATAGATTAAATATTTGCACCCCTAGCAGCAAAATTGTGCATTATTTTGTGAAGAAAATACAAATAAGGAGTTTTCATAGTTAGGTATCTGATCAAAAGAGAATATTTTTTCAGCTGGGTTTTTAGTCCGCAGATATTGTTGTAAACGAAAATGTGAGCTTACGCCCTGTAGTGGCACACTTATGCATTAAGAAATATTTGAAATTTTATGAGAAACATTTTGCATCAAAAATGTTCTCCAACAAAGAAAGAATTTTTTCAAATTGGATTCCTAGAAACAGAGATATGGACCAAAAATAAGATATACGTGTGCACCCCCTGGGGAAAATTGTGCACTATTTTAAGCAGGAAGTATTCTCAAAAGTTTTCAGAGTTGAGCGGTATCGGTTCACGAAATAATTTTTTCAAATCGAGTTTCCAGCTCCGATTTTGTTGCAAATACATACATACATACATATCACTAAGCTGTTCTCTGAGATTCAGAGGTTAGCTCCAAAAGAAATACAATCTTCCAGATATTTTTACTTATTGTTGTCGTATCAAACTTCTCCATTTACAGCGATCTTGACAGACAACTCGAGCTTCACTGATATCCATTACACGCCGTACACAAGATCTTTTATACTTCATACTCATAATCTATTTCTCATGCAGACACTCCTGAATCTGATCCACCCATGTCTTCCTTGGCCTTCTTCTGCCTTTCCTTCCTGCCACTTGGGCTGAAAAGATTTTCTTAGTAAGCATTTCCTCACTCATTCTTTCAACATGGCCAAACCACCGAAGCATATTGGTCTCCACCTTACTAACATTTTGCTTCACATCACACAACTGCAATACATCTTCATTCCTCACACAATCAGATCGTGTCTTGCCACAAACCCCACGTAAGTAACGCATTTCTCCAGCACACAAACGACTCCTATGTTTCTTCTGCAGTACCCAGGTTTCACTGCCATACATCAGAGTAGGAACAATTACTGTTTCATACACAGCCATGCGGGACTCTCTAGAGAACCCATCGTTCCTGTGAAAACCTCCCAGAGCAGCTATGACTTTCAAAGAAGAATTCACTCGCCTACTGATTTCACTATCCAACTTGTTCTCTCTGTCAAACATGCTTCCTAAATACACAAACTCACTCACCTGGTCAATCACAGTGCCATTTATACTTACATTACATTCAGTGCTACCAGTTCCTCTCTCAAACACCATAACTTTGGTTTTTCCTTTATTTATACTTAGTTTGAATTTCATGCAAACTTCATGCATCCGAGTCAACATACTCTGCAACTCACTTTTGCTCTCTGCCAACAGGACAGTGTCATCAGCATACAGCAATCTGCACACACGGATATCACCAAGACATAAACCACTATTATCTATTTTGGCATCACGCATGCATGTGTCCATAAATATATTAGACAGCCATGGTGACATTACACAACCTTGTCTAACTCCTGCACCAATGGAAAACCATTTTGATAAAATACCATTCACTCGTACACAAGCTCTACTACCAGCATACATGGCTTTTACGCTATTAAGTAGATTCCCAGTAACACCATATTCATTCAATACCTTCCACAAAAGTGTCCTATTCACTCGCTCGTAAGCTTTCTCTAAATCTATGAAGGCAGTAAAAACTTTCTTCCCAACAGCCAGATACTTTTCAATCATCATGCATAATGCAAAAATCTGGTTAGTGCACCTTTTTTCCAGGCATAAAACCACTTTGAACATCCCACACTTTCAATGATGTAAGACCCCGTACTTTTTCAATAACAACCTTACCAAACACTTTTCCTTGCACACTCAGTAGGCTAATACCACGATAGTTCTTGCATTCAGTCTGATCACCTTTTCCCTTATACAAGGGAACAATAATAGCATCCTTCCAATCCCGAGGGACCATTCCTAACTCCCAGCACAACGGGCAAATTTCAGTTAACCAGTCAATTATAGAGTCACCACCATATTTCAACATCTCTGCAGTTATGCCATCAGCTCCTGGAGCCTTACCATTCTGAAGAGATTTTAGAGCTTTACACACTTCTTCTCTTGAGATCCCTCCTGTGCTTTCATCCCCCATTGTGACATCATCTGCATCTGTCTCAGAATCATTTTTGTTTTCCTGATCTAATAACTCACAGAAGTATTCACCCCATCTGTCACTTAACTCATTGGGCTCCCATATCATTTCCCCAATCTCATTCTTCACACAAATACATCAAAAGCCAAAATAAGCATTTATGCCTCCTGGTGGCCAAACCATTACCAGAAATGAGAATTTGTACGGAAAACATTTCAACCTCAAGAGCTGTATCCGACTCGGGAACAATTTTTCAAATCGGACTTTTAGAAGCGGAGATATTGGGAAAATCGTGATTTACCTTTACGCCCTAGCAGAAAATGCATGCATTATTTAAAAAAAGACACTGTAACTAAAATAGTCTTCGATATAAATGTCATTGAAAGGAAAAATAATTTTTTCAATTGGATATTTAAAAGCAAATATATGAAATGCATTTTAAATTCAAAACAATTTCCATTTGCGCTTTCTAGCGGTGAAGTTTGTGCATTGAAAAAAAAAAAACCCCGGAACGAATGGATTGTCATTCTCACATTTTAAGCATCCCAATACAAAAAGAATTTTACAAATCAAAATAATAATTGCAGAGATATGGTCTCCCTGGCGGGATAGACAAAGTGATAACATAAGCACGATACAAAAGATGCTAATAATGCAGCTTCAGTCCTCCTAAACAAGAAAACAGATAGCACAACCCCCCCCCCCCCCTTTCCCCACACACACACATTTTGCAGGGGGTGGGGAGGAAAAATTGTCAGACATAAGTTATGCCAGTAGAAAAATCCTCAACTACAAAACATTGTGCAGGAACAAAAAGGTAGAAATGGATAAAATTCCAGGTCATGTAACAGAATTTTAGGACATTTCCAGGACTTTTCCAGGACAAAATGGAATTCCAGGATGCGTATGAACCATGGATTTGACATATACATATCGATATCAAAGTTGATATTCACGTGTATCAATATTAAAAGTGATGTTATATAAGATCATCGATATACGCAACACAAATTACGTTTTTTTAAATAGTAGCCTTACAATTAAAATAGTTCAAGGGTATTCTGAAAATAGTTGCTTTTGGCTGTTTTTGTAAGAAATAGTAGCCATATTTGCCCGTCATCAAAAATAGTAGCAATAGTCACCTATTTAGTCGCCACTGGCAGCCCTGTAGTAGTTTAATTTTACCCATTTTTAGTAACAGGTCTTTTTGAGTTTTTCTCTTTTATTCCAATATCTCAATTGTAGCTTTAGTGGATTTGTTTTACATTTCTTGTGCATTTTTCATTTATGTGTCAAACTTCCACAATATATTATTTTTCTCTCTGCTTCATATCTCTGCTCTTGAACATTTTTCTATTATATACACGAGAATAACCTCTTACTTCTTTAAATTTCCAACTTGAAAAATGGTAAAATTAATCTTCTGGCCCAGAGCTCATTATCATGATGGAGTACTGCTATGAGGAGGCATGGCTGCCTTAACTAATTGGATGTTTGTTCAGATCCCATCCTTCAGTTGCTTAGAAATGCATTTGCATTGGTTGGTGTAACAAGCAATAACATACTCAGACCAACATTAAGAGATAAAGAGTTCAATTCCCACTCCAATTTTCAATTTTTCTGAAGGTGGTCCATAAGGATAAACAGAAAATTTCCACATCTCTAGGGGGAGGGGGGGGCTTATTTTTAGTAGAATCATATTTCCTAGTATTTTGGCAGTTAAGAAGCTAGGTAGATTTTTCAAAATATCATATTCCTCTACACAAACTGTTTTTCAAATCACCAATTACCTTAGCAAGGCCTAAAAAACAAAACAGAAATGACTAAAATTCCGATTACAGGATCAATTTGTTAAAAACCATATGAACTCTTGGAAAAACTATCAAATTCTTTGCACTTTCTTTGAAAATAGTATTCTAAGGTGTAAGCACGATAACATCTTTGAGAACAAATTCTAAAAGCCTGAAAACCTAAGAAACATCAGAGGAATTAAACAAAATAACAGAGCGTGTGTATTTTGAACAGCATTTTTTTTTTTTTTTACTTTAAAGGTTGTTTAATACTTTAATACTTACATTTGACTAAAGCCCCTCCAAAGCAACCATTTGCCTTAATACTTCACTGTAACAGTAATTTTTTTAAAAATGATCACCAACACAAATATGTTTATGTATCTCTTTCTGGACAATTTATGAAAAAGAATATGTAACTTATGGGATGGCCTCCATTTAACTTCTTTTAATATACATATTCTTAGGAACAAAAATTTTTTATGCAACTGGAAAAGAGGAACACATATTGGAATGTTAGATCACACTAATTTTCTTACTTGTCTGTAATCTCTAAACTGTGGATAGCTTGCTCCAATAGCTTCTTTAAATTCAGATAAGTAGAGAACAGAAAACTGTCCACTCCAAACCTTCCTTAAAACTTCTGCAAATTTGACTGTTAATACATCTTTGACATATGCTTCAATGTCATTTTCAAGAAAAAACTGTATAAACATCTTATTATTAAATAGGCACTGAAGCCCAGAATTCATGAAGCAAGTGTTTCCTAGATTACGTAATCCACACACACCAGCGGTAGCACTTGAATCTGAAATTCACAAACCGCAAAAAATTACTTAATATGCAGTCACAGAAGAACCAACTACACCAATGAAACTTTTCTACAGAATATAATCACTGACATACAACAAGTTGACTAAGTGACATACAAAAAATGATGTACAACAAATCTTCAGAAGTGGAAATCATACACTACTTCTCTGAACGTGAATCAAGTGAATATAAATTTTAAGTGATACTGATTTTCCAAATGTGATTTTAATGCATAATATTATGGTATAAAACATACACACTTGTCATTTAAGTGCATCGATCTGTTGTAACCCACTGTTTGTAGAATATTTGGAATATATCATCTTGGAATGAATCCAAGCATTCTAAAACAAAATCTTGGCCAGGGCAGAGTGGACATCCATTAAGCATACACACTTCATTGTTTATGCTACAAACCATCTGTGAAAGCAATTCCTTGTAAGTAAAATTAAGTTTTGCCCCATTAGTCATCATCTTGATATTCTAATGTATACAGCACACACATACTGAATGTGTGCCTGGTCAGCTAGCACACACCATTTTGGACACAATTCACAGAATTTGGAAAATCCAATTTTTGCCTCTGAATGCAATTCTTTAAACCTTTCATACAGTTCTTTTCAGTTGCAAAGTACTAGCTGCTTTTGTCTTTGTTCTTTTTCTCCCAAGTTGTTTCTTATGGTGACAAAATCTTTTATTCCTGGACACAGTCTGCTGCATTCACAGGGATCACAGCATACTTCTGGAAAATTTTAGGTAGGAATTTTAGGAATTTTTAGAAAAATTTTAGGAAAATTTTAGGAGTGTATTTCAATAAAAACTAGATGTATATTTGTATACATCTAGTAAAACAACTTTGTATACATTGTAAAGAGTTTGCTTCACACCCTTCAACCATATATACTGATAGACTGCGCATGACATCAAAATTTCTGGCTCCAACATAAAATCACATGACAACAGTCAAAAAGATGGGTTACACCTGCTGTGCTTATGGTTGCTCTGAGCAATATAGTAAAGAAAGTTCTATGATTTTTCATGGGTAAGAAACGAATTAAATACCTAAGTCAATAAAGTTCAATTACTTAACCAGAAACTTGCAGCTATTGATATAAAAATATAGTAACTTAAGAAAAAAATGGAATGCATGTTCCAAATTCTTCGCAAATGTTCATCACATTATAAATCACAAAATGTAAACAACCCGATCATGCATGTATATAGCTCATAAGTAAACTTACCTGAAGAGTTTTCATTATATATGAGGCGCATTCACATAATACACCGAAAACACTGAAGTTCTGCAGCGTAAATTAGTAATCATAACAGCATTTTTACACGAAATTTGGAGTCTGATGATGACGTGCCCAATGTTTGAGCCATGGCGGCTTTGATGCAGCTATTGCCAATGTGCAGTCCATTAGTATATATGGTCGAAGTTAACACCCAAATTTTTTGCATAACGTCTAATGTCTAAAGTTTAAGTATGATTTACTTCTAATGTTCAGTTCTTATCTTTTCACGTGTTATTATCATATTCAAGTATATTTACCACATTCAAGTTTCACTTTGAACATTAATATGCTGTTGAACCAGAAGCAATTCACGATTTTCACAGTAAAGTTTTCAGGTTTCACATTAAATTATAATATCCTAAAAAGGTAATTGAAAACCAAGAACTATGTACAATTGTTCACTGAATTACTTTTTTCATATTATTGTTTTAACCTTTTCCTGATTAGCCTATCTTTTTCTGCTTCTACCACAACTAATTTACTTTCAGTTTTCTTTATTTCAGCTGAACCTTGTATGATCAAGTTAGAGGCAACTGCTATTTCAACAGTATTTTGTTTTTCTACAGCTTTTCTCATTCTTTCTGTTCCCTCTTGAATTATTGCTAGGGAGGCTTCTTTATCGTTTTTAAGTCTATTTATTTCTGCATCATTTTCTTTTATTTTGTCATCAAACTCAGCTTTTCTTTTTTTCTCTAGCTGCTTTTCCTTATTTTCCCTCTCTTTCTGCTTCCTTTCTTTTACCTTTTTTGATTCTTCTTCCTTCAGCTTATCAACATACTCTTTATAAAATTTATGTGAATCACAAACACTATTTAACAAATTTCTTGTTATGGGAACTTTACTTACACATCCATAGTGTTTAATGGCCCCTTTAACTATTCTTAATGATGTTATAGTTGAGTCTTTTAAGTTAGCCTTGTCCTTCCTTAACAGAGCAGTGTTAACCGAAAATCCCCTTTCTGCATCAGCATTACCATGAGGTAAAACTAAAATTGACTTTATGAGTTTAGCAAGATTTGAGTATTTTTCTTTTCCGCTAGAGTCTTTAATACTAAATATATTACGCCAGTAATGATCAATCCGCACTGGAATATGCCCTTCCTCTGAAAATTTCACTAGTTCATCTAGAGTTGGCTTATCGCAATTTAAAAGTTTCCACTCTTCTCTTACTCTATCAATTTGTTCCTCAGAAAGATGCAAAACACTTGAAATTCTGGTTATTTCCGAAAGTCCTTCAGTGACTGAAAGTTGAGTTGACTCTTTCTTTGGTTCTTTTACCTTTAAAACTTCTATGTCTCTTAGCTTTTGATTGCAGAATGGCAAATTTGACTTTAAATATTTTGTGGTTGCAATTAGTGATGATCTTACATCTAAGAGAAATAATTTCTGCCTGGTCTCCTGAACATTCCTGAGGAGATTTTTTGTCTTCATACCAACTTCTAACTCCCCTAGTTTTTTCCATGAATTTTTGTTTTCAAAATCTACATTCTTTAGGTCTTCTCCAAATTTCCCTGCTATAACATCATCTTGGATAAACTGAGCCATAACATTCCTCATTAAAGTATTTAAATCAGAATATAACTGGTGTATTTTTGGTTCTTCACTCTGATAACATAATGAAAACTTTTCAAAATTTTGGTGTGAAAATGAAATTAATGCTAAATAGCAAGGAGTAAGCTCATTTTTCAGGAAACAGTGAATTATTTTATACCTTGCCGAATTGCGCAGTTGTTTTTCAAATATTTTTTGAGATGGCAAGAAGTTTAAAAAATATTCTGTAATATTTAGCCATTGATCCAAGAGCCTCTGGGCTACAGAACCAACGGTTAACCATCTGTTGCTGACATGACGCAAAAGAAATTTGGCAGTGACCAATGTTATATCCTCGACAGATTTATAATCCTCTCGTCTTGCAGCACTACTCTTTAAAAAGTAATGCATATCAGTAGCAAATTCGTCAAAATCTATATTTAAGCTTGTCAAAAAAATTTTAAATGCATTACTAACAACATGCAGGTTGCAAAAACCTAGTTCCAAAGATTTCTGGCCTGTTTCTTGTTTTACAACTTCATTGAATTTGCGTAAAAGCACTTATTTACATTTGGGCTGTCCATGGATACACAAATAATTCTGTTCAACGAAATATTGAAGGATGATAACACATCAAGAATTTCTTTTAGCAAAATATCTGCTGTTGCATGACCCAGAAAAACGCTTGTTAGGTATCGGCAAGAAACTGAATTTATTTCTGAAGACCAGTACCTGAGATACACATCCAACTGCCGTTTCACTTGTGTATTTGTAGTTTCATCAAATGCTATAGTAACCTTTCCTGGGCTACTAGATGCAATGTCTTTTTTCAAATCCTCTTCAAAATATTTTGACAATCCATGTGATATCACATGAGCAACTTTTTTTCTTTAAGTTGCATTTTGGCTGCAATAGCAGAATCAGGAAACATTTCTTTGAAAAGTTCAACTGTTTCAGTGCATGAAACAAAAGACATATTGTCCTTAGCAACTTTCATGGCCCATAATGCTTCGGCTTTAGCCAACTGTAAATCATGACTCAGTACTTCACTAATATTTGTTTTGGGCTGAAGATCCCGTCCTCCAAAGGCTTTCAGGATGGACTTATTTTGAAATTTACTTTGAAATTTCTGCAAATGTTTTTTTCCTTTATGATGCGCTTTTACTTGTGAAAAGCCACTATTAGAAATGTTGAAAATTTCTGAACACAATATACACTTAGCAGAAAATATTGTTTCAGTTGCAGAACACCATTCTTTCAACTTCACTCCGTCCAATTCTTTGGCGAGCCACGCATCTTGAAATTTCGTTTTGGATTTAGGCATCTTAAACACTTGTATTACTAACCAGAAAATGAAAGGGAAGTACAAAAACACGTTCCAATATTGCAAAACCAGACAACTTCCCGAAATTTGGCTGCGAGGATGTCAGAAGATATGAAAAAAAAAAAAAGCAGGTCACCACTAGAGAACTGAACCTGCACACAGCACAGAGAACACCATAAAAGACGTAAAACCAGAAACTATCATACGCATCTCACGCAAGTTCAGTCAAAGCGAGTCGGAGCCGAGATATATTGCGCATCGAAGGTCGCTGTCGCCGACGCATGATCGAAGGTCAATGATCACGTGCTCTACTGCCTGCCAAGATAATACTCAGCTACCATCCCATCGTCATTACCGGAGGTTACGGAAGGAGACCACATGTTTCCTCTTTGCTTCCACCCACCTGCGGTTTACAATAACAAAACATCAGCAGAAAGAGGAGGTTCCACAAGGCATGTACAAAAATAAAGTACGATCTTCTGCGTGCCACGGAGTTCGTCTGCAAAGCGCAAACCAGGGGTGAAAATGACCCCTCCCCTTTTCCCTTAGATCTCTTGTTACTCTCGAAAACTGTTCGAAGGAAAAAAAATGGAACGCCCGCCCCGAAGCAAGTGCATCTCGATGGCGTCATTTTTCCCTCCTTCAGCAGCACAGCATATAGGCTGTGTTTCTACAATAACAGGTCTTTTTACCTTACCGTAATGGTAAATTTATTGGCGTTAATAACGGTTGTGTTTTTAATAAAAATAAGCTTACGAAAATTTTAGGATGAATAGCAAATTTTAGGTCTAATTTTAGGAATTTAAGGAGGGTCACAAAATATTAGGAATTTTAGGAGGAATGCGATCCCTGCATTCATCATCCTCATAAAAAGTGATTACTTGGGATAAGGTATTATCTGAAATCTTCTTGCCACTTTGTTTTTGAAACTTGGTAATACACCATGATTTTGTACAATTCTTCTTCTTGTTGTTCGTACGAGGTATTCACTGACTTCAAATTGCACACAAATTTTGGAAATTGACCATGATTGTGGAAGCAAGCTAATAATCCTGACCTTTTCTTCAAAACTAGTAATATTATCTTTGTTTTAAGGTTTGAAATTAATGTTTCATATCCATTCTGTTGTTTTGTCTCCTTTGATTTTGAAGTACTGGGTTCATTATAAACCTCAAACGAATCATGCAGTTTATGTGAAACATTGCCAGATATTTGGGTAACTTTTTTTTTATGGCAGCATATCTCCTCTGTGCTGGTAAAGTTTGAGCTTTCACTGGAGAAATTCCTAAATTGCTACATTCTTGATTAACTGATTCCCATTTAACATGTTTTGGTTCATACAAGCTATTCTCACCAGTTTCAGCATCATGGTCTGAAATATCAGATTCAGAGTATGATTCCTTGTAATTTACTTTCTTGCATTTTCCTGTTCTATGATGAGTCTGGTCACTCTTAGTGACCATTTTTTGACAGTTAGAACAGAGATTTCCCAGGCACAAGCTGCAAGTTCCAGATGTGAGTGTTCTTCAGCAAAGCTGACGGTTATCTCACACAATGATTTCTTTATTATTTTTTTATGGGTACTGTATGGATCACAACATGTATCTCCATATAAGTGGTGGTCTTTATCCAAATATTTAACTTTATGGTGCTCACATACACTTTGAATATTCTCTTCAATTCTCATTTTTAATAATTTTTGTTGCTCAGGTGAATACTCACAAATTTTAGTCACTTTTCTTAAAGAGCTGTATGATGCATTAGTACAGTCTTCCTCAGTCAAGACACCAACACAACACTGCATTACTGAATACACTTATTGGTTTACGCAACTTTAAAACCAATTCAGCAAATCTGATTTGTATAGAACTATACATATTTGCAACACTGATATTATAAATTTGAAACAAAGCTAAAATACTTGGGTATTTCACCCTCAAAGGTTCTGAGCTGACTGAGCCGCTCTGGTGGCGCACTGGTCTAAGCAATGGCTTATGACCATTCGTCCGAGAAGGGTCAGGATTCAAATCCCGGTGAGGCATGGATGTTGTGTTTGTCTTACGGAAGCACTGGCTCTCTCTCCCTTCCCTGGAACCAGTGACCCTAAATTAGGGACGGGCGACTGCCATAGCTCATCGAGTTGCTCGCAGTGGTCGTTAAACCTTCAATCAAAAAAAAAAAAAAAAAAAAAAAAAAAAAAAGCTGACTGAATTGACGGTGTAGTTGAGTTCTGCTACTGGAGGTGGATGATGCAACATCTGATTGTACTGCACCATCCAACACTGAAAGTCCTTCAAATGTACATATCAGACTACCATGAATGATGACATGTTAGTTTATGATTGCATCACTTTTCTAAAACCCTTAAAACTGGGCAAGGACATTATATTTTAACACAAAGACCTACAACATGAATGCAAATAAGAATTTGTTTGGAACATTTTTTTTAAACAAATGGGGGAGGGGGTATTGCAGTTGCATAGTAACAATGACCAGCCTTATTAATTTGCAAAACAATTATATATATTCTTAATGTATTAAAGTAAACAATACTTATTAAATGCATACATTACTAACTGTTTCATGTTAGATTAAATGCTAAAAGTATGCCCATATTGCATACCATGAAGAGCAAATTTGCATTATCATTATTTCAGAAACTATTGTGAAACACAAAACAAAACTTTGAGAATATTTAGATATGCAATAGAAGATAGTCCTCAGAAAAAAATAAGGTGTTTATTTGCTACCCCTTTTGATTTACTGTATTTCAAAAATGGAAATTTTGGCAATGTTGCAGTTATAAAATATCTTCTGATTAAAGAAGGGAAACATAACACAAGTTGAAATATGCTTTAATATTCTTAGCAACATATGAGGATTGCCTGAAAAATATTCAGTTAGTGTTTAAGTACCCTTCTGGTATAAAAATGCTGCCAAGAAGTGGCAAAATCGGCACAGTGACCTTGAACTATGACCCCTCCTACAACCTGATGAATTATTATGCTATGGAAATGAGGTTATTACATATGAATGTACAGGTTATTATTTCTATTTAGGCACCCATTAAGTGTCATTATCTCCACAATTACTCAGTTTGTGTTAATTAATGATAACCCTTATTTTAGCTCATTTTGGGGGGGTTTGAGGACAAATATCTCCAAAGGGGTTGGGAACGACATTACTAGAAAAATATCAACCACAAATGCAACAACTGAGTAATTATCTCCACAATTACTCAGTTTGTGTTAATTAATGATAACCCTTATTTTAGCTCATTTTGGACTGTGAACTAGTGAGGAAAGCAATTGAAAACAACCAAAGCCTAAAGATAGCAAAGGGACATCTCAGTAAAGGAAGAAAACAGATTATGGCACTGAGAAAAGAAGATGGTTCTGGAACAAGAAATAGAGGCGAAATTTTGACAAGAGTAAAAGATTTCTACTCCAAATTATATGAAAGGGATGATACATGGACTCCAGACATCATGAAAGGTACCAGTACCAGAGTTCTTCCAGTCCTCCCAGCAGAAGTTGCACATGCAATCAAGAACATGAAGCGGGGGAAGCTCCAGGAGAAGATGGAATTACTGTGGACATAATACAAGAAGAAAGTGGAGAAATCGAAACAGTACTCGCCCTAATTTTCACTTGATGCCTTAATGAAGGGAATATTCCTGAGGATTGGAACAACGCTACAATGATCCTGGTACATAAAAAAGGTGACATTGAGGATCTCGGGAACTACAGACCTATCAGCCTCCTATCAGTGGTTTATAAAATCTTCACTAAAGTTCTTTCACACCATTTGAAGGTAACACTGGACATGGCTCAACCGAGAGAATAAGCTGGATTCAGGAGTGGCTACAGCACAATAGATCATATCCACGTATTGAGAGAACTAATTGAAAGAGCGAGGGAATATGAACTTCCATTGTGCATGGCTTTTATCGATTATGAAAAAGCCTTTGATTCGGTGAAACCATCAGCAGTTACAATGGCTCTGAAATCCTGCGGTATTGAAGATGCATACATTAATATTATTAATAACATCTATGAAAATGCGAGTGCAAAGATTCGGCTGTTTGAAAATACAACACACATAAAAATTGGAAAGGGAGTGAGACAAGGTGACACCATATCTCCGAAGCTCTTTAATACCACATTGGAAAATGTCTTTCGATCACTGAACTGGGAAAACAAAGGGATAAAGATTAATGGAAATTATCTAATCCACCTTCGTTTTGCTGATGACATAGTCATTTTTGCAACTACCCCATCAGAGCTGCAGAGTATGATCCAGGAACTTGCTGACAAGAGTAAAGAAGTGGGATTAAAAATGAACTTTCAGAAGACAAAAGTGATGTTCAATGCTTTTACAAGAAATGAAGATTTATCGATTGATGGCGAAAAGCTGGAGATAACAGACATGTACCTTTATCTTGGACAGCAGATATCAAGTGAGGGTCACATTGATGAAGAAATTAATCAGCGTACAAAACTTGCCTGGAGAGCTTTTGGAAGAAACAGCGTAATTTTCAAGAGCAATATGCCATTATGTCTTAAAAGAAAAGTGTTTGATCAATGCATCCTTCCAGTGCTTACGTATGGGGCAGAGACCTGGACCTTAACTAAAAGAGACATACAAAGGCTGCAGACAACTCAAAGAGGCATAGAGAGGTGCATGCTTAGTGTAACCAGGAGAGATAAGAAGAGGAACTCGTGGATCCGAAAAATGACAAGAGTGGAAGGCATCATGATCAGAATAAAGAAAAATATCAACGTTTACCACAATCAATGATTTATTATATATCGACTATAGTTTCGCAGAGCTTCTGGCTCGGCTTCATCAGGACGAATGGAGAGTAAACATTCAAATCATTGTGACATCATCAGAATTCTGACTGTCACGGTTTTTGGTAGGTTGTTTCCACACGCTTGAAAGAAATGGAGTCGACGTCATGTCGTTGACAAGCAGTGAAGAGTTCCGGTATATGTGAAAAGCTTCTAATACATTAAGCTTCATCGTTGAATCAGGTTTATCAATGAGCATAGCGTTTCCGAACAGAAATTTATGGTTGTTTTCATGACAATGCTGGGCTATAGACGACTTCTTCAGTTCACAATTCCGTACGTAGGTCTGGTGTTCCTTCACACGAAAAGTAAAAGCCCTGCGGGTCTGTCCTATATACGAAAGTCCACATTCACAAGGTATCTGATAAATTCCCTAGGAATTTATGTCTTCAACGTAATCTTTGGATCCGAAAAAATTTATCTTGTTTATGGGTTTGAAAATAACTTTAAAATTAAAACTCTTGAGAATTTTTGAAATTCCGAAGCAAATCTGTGGAGCAAATGGGATAACCGCCCAATTCTGTCGTATTGGGTGGTCTACCGGCGTGAGTGTGCAGACAGGCTTTGGTTTCCTAAATTTATGGACAGCTTTCTCTACGACGGAACGTGTATATCCTCTGTGTACTGCAATTCGTTTAAGAAAATCTAGCTCTTTCTGCAAGGAATCCTCAGCTGAGCATATATGTATTGCACGACATACGTATGTGTAGAAGGCAGAGATTTTTTGTTTCCATGGGTGATTTGATTTTGCATGTGGGGGTAAAGAAACAGCGAATGGTTTTCGATAAACTGTTGTGCTAAAGGATCCTTCAGAGCGTGACACAAGGACGTCAAGAAATGATAAGCAGCCATTATTTTCAGTCTCATGTGTGAACTGTATATGAGGATCAAGTGAATTGATGAGTTCCACTAATTTAGGTATTTCCGAATTCATGCCTTTCCAGAGAACAAAAGTATCATCAACATATCGAATCCAAAGGTTGAACGTAACGAGCTGAAAGAGTTTGTCCTCAAAATGACGCATATAGACTTCGCATAAAATAGGCGACAATGGGCTACCCATTGCAAGGCCTTCCGTCTGTTGGAAAAATCTTCCACAAAAAAGGAAACTGTTTTGTGTGATACAAATTTCCACTAGTCTCAAAATTTCTTCTACTTCCAGTTGACTGAAATGATGTTCAGTGAGACTCACTTTCTCAATGATTCGAGGGTTCCATTCAGTGGGATGCTTGTGAACATGGATTTCACATCAAAGGATAACATGAATTGATCTTTGTATGGATGCCGTTTTAGTCGATTGGCAAACTCTATGGAATTTTTTACAGTGGTTTGGTTCGAAGAAGTCGTTAAGGCAGATAATTTTAAAAATAGAAACTTGGCCAACTTAATGTGTAGCTGTGCCAATGTTGCTGACTATGGGACGGAAAGGGATACCAATCTTATGTATCTTCGGAAGTGCATAGAAGCGCGGACAACGGGCATATGAGGTCTTTAGACGACTTTTTGAACTTTGGTCAAGAGTTACACAACTTGATATCACTTTTCGAACTTCCTTTAATTGTTTCTCCGATGGATCCTTTTTTATTTCTTTATAGGGTCCTTCGGAAATAAGTTTTTCAACTTCGGTCTCATAACGTTTTTTGTCGAGAATAACAACTTGTCCTCCTTTATCAGCTTTAGTAATGACAATATCTCGATTTGACTGTAATTCTTTTAAAGCAGCATTATATTCTTCTTTGTTGAGATTGGGTTTAAATGGTGGAAAGGACTTTGATGTTATTATCTGGCTGACACAATGTCTTATTGTTTCTTTTTGATCAATGTTTAGATCGCTTTTTATCAGGGACTCCTCAACCGACGCCAACTATATTGGATACAGGTACCTTTTTCGACATCGCAAAATTCGAATTGTAACGTAAAATCCTTTTTTGAATTTCGCTCGGCTTAAAACAAGAAAGGTTAGATATTACTTCATTATCCGAAAAGGAAATAAATTCCGGTAATGGCTGTTTGCAAAAACCACTGGAAATTTATTCAATGAAAAAACGCATTTAGATATCAGATTTAGCTTAGTCATCTACTTTGTGCCACACAGGCAAAATTGCAGCAATAAAGCGCACCCTTCAGCTTCTACATGGCCCTCGCTTGCATCTTGAGTGAATAGAGAGACCTATCGGAGGTCATGGTGGCACGTAATGTGAACTCCCAACTGGGTTGTCTGGTGGAGCATTTCCCTCATCTGCAGTTCATGCAGACCTATTGCCAGTTGTTGATGTCCTCCTCTTCCACTGGTGAGGCCTTTTCAGTCCCCCCTCCCTCTTCTACTAAAAATAAAGTAGAGTTTGAGTACAACGTATACAGTGCCCATCTTGCTGGTGAATTTTTAAACAAATAGTACAATGTCCTATGGAATTCTAGAATTTCCCATCCAATAGCCACAGTTCCCTTTTTAAAGGCACAATTTACCGCATGCAACCCACAACATCCAATGTTAAGTTCTGGTCCATCTGGGTCATTTCCATCTTTTATGTCATCTTGGAGGTCTTGAAATTTAAAAAAAATTCCTGTTAACATTAGGACCATCCATCGATAGCTGTAAAAGCTTCTATTTTATATCCAAAGGTCATGTAACATCATTAAATGTGGTTAATAAATCAGAAGCACGAGTCCACTGAAGGAACACTGATATGAAATAACAAGTTTGGACCTCACTTTCATCTGCTTTCCGAAACTGCACATTCAGGTCTATCTGCTGTTTTTGAGATATTTTGTAAAGGGATTTGTCAAATCCTACGACAAAATGTTCAGAAACAAGAATTTTCTCTAGCAAAGCTTTCACAAATAACAGTGAGATACCATGAACAATTATGTATGCCATTTTATCCCTGACCAATTTCATACTTTTTGCTATATCAGAATCCGGGAACATTTTAGTGAAACACTGTACATCTTTATCTGCAGACTGTAAAGATTTGGGTGCCATTATAGATTGCAAACACCACATTATCTCTGTTTCTGTAACACTTTCTTTTAAAATAAATTTGGTCATGCTGTATGGCTCATTATCCTGTTGAGACTCAAGTGAAGCTGATGGGGCAATTGCAGGTTCACTATCTGCAACCTGGGACTTGTTTGTGCAGTTTCTCACTATATCCGTAAAATCAGATAAAGTAGATTTGTTAGACGATGAAAAAAAGCTCCCAACACTTCTTGATGTTAAAGCATTTTTTTTTACTACATGCTTTTTTCCATGTCGATGATGTATCACTGCTCGTAAACCCATAATACTCAAACTAAACTTGAACTGGCATAGTTGGCAATACGCCATGCTGTTATCGAATGGCACTTCAGAAATCCATGAATACTTTGTCTTCCAGTCAGTCTGAAATGAGCAACTTAAAATGGGACATCTTTGTATTGCAGAAGTAATTACAGTAACTAAAAAAGAAATCCAGTAAAACAAGGATTTTTTGTGCACTTGTGAAAATGAATAAGTGTCCGATTAATGCGCGGTACAAAGAGCACTGCGCATTCATCGGACACTTATAAGAAATGTAATAAAAGAGAAATGTAATGTGCTCTAGTGCTGGCAAAGCTACAAAAGCTAAATGTAACATGCTCTAGTATTGACTATGCTAGTTATGATACAGGTACAGCGTGGATGAAGCACCCGCCTTTTAAAACTGATCTACAGTGGAAAGAAGGGACCAATGATATTTGTCGACCAGCAAAAGCGAGATCCGATCACCCTTTCCCCCTCCCTGATGGAGAAAAAAAAACCAAAAGGATGGGGAAACACCGAAAGGCGTGAGAGCACTGCTGTAAACTGTTTATGGCAGAACTGTCACTGGGCAGACGTAGAAGTTCAACGGCGCTGGCCGGCGACATAGCGTCGGCTGTGATGAAAGTCGCAACATGCAACCTTTTTGACTCAGCGGTAAAACTATAACGAATATGTGAACTACACATGTTCTATGTAATTTAAATGCAGGAGGTTTTACTGTTGGCTTCAGTTCAAAGCTGACACCGTTCTTTTTAAATTCCATTTTTTCCATCCTCACTAGTCATTGAAGGAGGCTCAACCTTCTAATTGACTGAAGACTGTTTCCACTATTTCAGTTTAAAATGTAATATAATTAAAGTGGTTTTTATATTATATTATTTATACATGAAAGAAAATTAGTTTTTTAGGTCTGCATAAAATACTGGTTTTCTACACCAAGTAAATTCCTTGTATATTATGCGTAATTTATGTAAAATACGTAACGAGTAAATTACCTTGCCAACCCTGGTTATGAGGAAGGGTTTCAAGGTGCCACTAAATTGGTTATGTACAACTCATGGTAAAAAAATAGTAATTACAATATCTTTAAATACTAAATATGCAGAATATTAAATAAAAACAAATACTGATGTTCAAGCAACTCCTGAGTTGTTGGCTAATTTTACATTTATTATCTTTTTTTAATACAATAACTTTTGCAAAACAGTAAAAATATGTAAGTTTAATCAACAACATTAGTCATCGAAAGTTATTGCTAAACTTGTATACGAGCTACGGAAGATGTCACTGTCATCTACCCATATTAACACATTTCCCACGCAAGAACAACAGAAAAGCGTCAAATTTTTCGTCTCTTTCACTCACACACATGCAGAAAAACCAATATTTAATTCAAAATTTTAGACCAAGCAGAAATTTTTCATTCAAAATTAAATTTCAATAATAAATAATAACAATAAATGGTTACACCTCCGGGCCCCAAGAGGCACAGTCGCTATTTTTATGTCTTTACGTCCTTGGACAGACAAGAGACAATGGAAGAAATTAGTTGAAAGAATAAGTAATCTAAATCTCAATTATAATATATGCTAAGCTTTCACACGAATATGCACAAAAATTAACGAAAAGCAAAAAAGTATGGAATACAATTGTTCTTGATCTTTGGAGTAAATGAGGATGACCATCTCGGGGGTGTACATTACTTTTCTTTTCTGTGATGAATGTTGCAACACATGACCTTTTAGTAGAAGAGGGAGGAGGGGGGGGGGACTGAAAAGGCCTCACCAGTGGAAGAGGAGGACATCAACAACTGGCAATAGGTCTGCATGAACTGCAGATGAGGGAAATGCTCCACCAGACAACCCAGTTGGGAGTTCACATTACGTGCCACCATGACCTCCGATAGGTCTCTCTATTCACTCAAGATGCAAGCGAGGGCCATGTAGAAGCTGAAGGGTGCGCTTTATTGCTGCAATTTTGCCTGTGTGGCACAAAGTAGATGGCTAAGCTAAATCTGATATCTAAATGCGTTTTTTCATTGAATAAATTCCCAGTGGTTTTTGCAAACAGCCATTACCGGAACAATTACATTTTCCCGGATTTTACTCTTCTCAGAAACGAATTTCCTGAGTTTTCCAGAAAATCAGTTTCCCCTGAGAAACCCCTGATTTCTAGGTTCTGTCGCCGCCCTGCAGATACAAGTGTGCAGTAGAATCTATAACGTACAAATTTGCCCGCGCCAGGCATCGAAACCGGGTCCCCTCACTCCGGAGTAAGTCGCTCTCCCAACTGAGCTATGCGGACATGTGCTCTCAATGCTATCTGCCTTTATCTCATGAGCGTCCTGCGGTGCAGGCATGTTACACCCCCTCCCCTCCCGAAAGAGGGGAGGGGGCTGGCCCACGGGTTATTTGTGACCATGTGTCGCTGTAGGCAGTCATCCCATGAAGAACGTGCATTTGAGAAATCCCAGGTGTGTGGAACATAACATCACACTCTTTATTTTTTCAAAGCACTGAAGAAGGGACTCATTTTCCCTGCCTCGCCGTGTGAAAAGAACATCACATCACAGCGAAAAACTTTAACAGCCAGGTCATCCTGGAAGTTCAGGCGCCAATATAACGTACACCTTTTTTTGTGTGCGAGATTGGTGTTACGCTATGTCTGAAACCATGACTAAGGAAATATTGAACTAAACGAGAATATGATGCAATAGCTGCACGAAATAGCTCTAATTAAGTTTTTAAGGCCAGACGAAACATATACAAAAGTCAAACTTACGATAACCTTTTATTGGTCCAGCAATATTTGATGAACTCCACAATATAGCACTACAAATTGTAAACTTCACATCTATCTTAACAGCGATCGAACATCTCCACACGCACACACTTAAGCAACTGCTGTATCGTCCTTCTTATTTAACGTTCTTATCACATTCATGCATCACTCTCTCTGACCTGAAAAGTGTTGCCAACCTCATTAATGTGAGAGAGAGAGAAGATATCATGTCAAGTTTGAAAAGTGCAAAAGAGAAAAAACTCAAATTTACATAGGAAAAGGAACTAAAAATGAAAGTTAAATTAGAATATATGTCACAAATCTCTTTAAATCATGCACTCATGACCTCTGCTGTACAAACAAGGTTACCAGGCTCCAATATAGAAGGCACAACTCCCTGAAACTATCACAGTGGACGCACCAGTGAATTAACTGAAATATCAGTGTAAAACCTCCAACTTATATTTCTTGGAACAGCAACAAAAAGACCCAGTTCTAACCATCATAAAACAGCAACTTCAGATTACCACACAGTCTTCCAACTGTAAGATTCAATGTTGACATTATGCACTCAGGCAGATAAGTAATTAACACCACATACATGTTATTCACCCAACATTTTTCACATTCAACCATCTAATCTGAGTAATATAAGTCAAATGGTTCATGTATAACCATGCATTATAAGTAGGTACACTAATGAAAGAATTTCTTAACTTTTGTTCTGATGCTAACAGAAAGCTGGTTTTTCTTATGACCATATAACTTTTGAGGTTTAAAAAGTCTTCATTCTGCCATCTTTCACACTAACTGCCACTGATTAAGTTGCTCAAATGACTTTGCTGGGTTTTTTAACTACAGTATGTGCCAATTGATTTAAGAATACACAAGCAAACAAAAAAACATAATCGAAGTTTATTTCAAAACCTTCAAAAACTCCAGAGCCCTTAATAAATGTTTTTAAATGTTTTTCACAAGAGTCTATTATAATTTTCTTTCTTCCAGTGACTCCCTACTAATAAACTTGAGGATGTTACTAAGCCTAAAGATATGGTTATTACTTATGAGTTCATTGCAAAAGCACAAATCAATGAATCTCCTCTAATTTATCAAGATTTTCAAAATCTACCCAGTACATCTTCAATTCCCATGTTGTCATTTCCTATGAACAACCATTTTCTTTTCCCTCCTGTGATTTTTACTAACATGTCTGCATCCTTGTAAAACAAATTCCCTTCTATAAAATTATTGCCTTCTATTGGTCCAGACTGTTGCAAGTTCATATTATTCAATTTCAAAAAGGATACACTGTCCATACAGTGTGCTCTAAGGCTCGAAAATTATACTGCCAGACATGTCCAGGGGATGTGAAAATTTTGTCCGGGGATATATATATATATATATATTAGTGGTTGGGATGTAAGGTCAGGGGATGCGTAAGATCACAGCCTCTCCTTGACAAATGTCAACCCCGCCTTCTCGTGGTGCATCCTGTTCCCACTAAAGGGGCTCTGACGACCACCAATAGCGGTATAACTATACCATCGGGATTAGAGGAAATGCTATCCCACACTCACCAACCCGCTTGGCCAGCGTGGTGAGTTATGGCCAAACCCCTCCAAAATGACTCCACAACTTAAATCTTGGCCCTCAGTCTCCGGCAGCTGGAATGTACCTGGACAAGGCAGCGGCCAGTGCGACATGAAGGCAGAGGGTGCTAAGAATTCCCGGAGGACCGGACTAGGCTGCCACGTGATGCTACCCTTGGCTACGTATAATGGACGCTCCCTATCTTCTGATTCAAGGCTTCTTGAATTGGAAGAGGAACTACAAAGGATCAAGTGGGACATCGTCGGGCTAAGTGAGGTAAGGAGAAAAGGAGAAGATCTCATTGAACTGAAAAGTGGACATCTCTTCTACTATCGTGGGACAGATACTGGCAGAACTAGTGGTGTTGGATTTATAATAAACAAGAAACTGAAGGAAAAAGTTGTAGAAGTTGAAAGTTCCTCTGACAGAGCTGCATGACTCGTTATCCAACTCTCGAGAAGATACCAGGCTCAGATTATTCAAACTTATGCACCCACCACAAGTCATGCTGAAGAAGAAATTGAAGAATTTTATGAGGAAATTCATGATCTAAATAATAAAGGTAAGCAGCACTTGAAGATAATTATGCGAGATTTCAATGCAAAAATAGGGCAACGGCAACAGAATGAAACTTCAGTAGGTAAATTCGGTCACGGCAACAGAAACCAGTGTGGAAATACTCTCGTTGAGTTCGCAGAGGCAGAAGGGTTTTTCATCTTGAACTCCTTTTTCAAGAAAACGCCGCATAGGAACTGGACATGAAGACATCCAAATGTGACGACAAGTGAAATTGATTTTATTATGTGTAACAAAAAATTCGTCATAGAAGACTGCAGTGTGCTAAACAAGTTCAACACAGGTAGTGGCCATAGATTGGTGAGATGTAAGATGCACCTCAACACTAAACTCGAACGTGGCAAGCTCATAAGACAAACAAAATGTATTGACATAACCAACCTTAAAAAACACCATAATACCTTCAAGTTGGAACTGAAAAACAGATTCTCTGCTTTAGAAGGCCTAACATCGGAAGAAGTGGATATTTCTGAAGATAACAGAAAAGTAACCAAAGCTCTTATGGAAACAGCAACAAAATTAGCTGGGTCTAAGAACAAGTTGCATGTGAACAAACTATCAGGAAAAACCAAAATGTTGATGCAAAAAAGAAGAGAGATGAGGACAACTAAAGAAGATGTGACTTCCAAAGCGGAATACATAGAGCTATGCAAGACAGTACGAAAAAGTATCACTGAAGACGTAAGGAAATTCAACTGTGAACTAGTGAGGAAAGCAATTGAAAACAACGAAAGCCTAAAGACAGCAAAGGGACATCTCAGTAAGGGAAGAAAACAGATTATGGCACTGAGAAAAGAAGATGGTTCTGTAACAAGAAATAGAGGCAAAATTTTGACAAGAGTGAAAGATTTCTACTCCAAATTATATGAAAGGGATGATGCATGTACTCCAGACATCACGGAAGGTACCAGTACCAGAGTTCTTCCAGTCCTCCCAGCAGAAGTTGCACATGCAATCAAGAACATGAAGCGGGGAAAAGCTCCAGGAGAAGATGGAATTACTGTAGACATCATACAAGAAGAAAGTGGAGAAATCGAAACAGTACTCGCCCTAAGTTTCACTTGATGCCTTAATGAAGGGAAGATTCCTGAGGATTGGAACAACGCTACAATGATCCTGCTACATAAAAAAGGTGACATTGAGGATCTCTGGAACTACAGACCTATCAGACTCCTATCAGTGGTTTATAAAATCTTCACTAAAGTTCTTTCACACCGTTTGAAGGTAACACTGGACATGGCTCAACCGAGAGAACGAGCTGGATTCAGGAGTGGCTACAGCACAATAGATCATATCCACGTACTGAGAGAACTAATTGAAAGAGCGAGGGAATATGAACTTCCATTGTGCATGGCTTTTATCGATTATGAAAAAGCCTTTGATTCGATGAAACAATCAGCAGTTACAATGGCTCTGAAATCCTGCGGTATTGAAGATGCATACATTAATATTATTAACAACATCTATGAAAATACAAGTGCAAAGATTCGGCTGTTTGAAAATACAACACACATAAAAATTGGAAAGGGAGTGAGACAACCATGTCTCCAAAGCTATTTAACGCCACATTGGAAAATGTCTTTCAATCACTGAACTGGGAAAACAAAGGGATAAAGATTAATGGAGATTATCTAACCCACCTTTGTTTTGCTGATGACAGTCATTTTTTCAACTACCCCATCAGAGCTGCAGCGCATAATCCAGGAACTTGCTGACAAGAGTAAAGAAGTGGGATTAAAAATGAACTTTCAGAAGACAAAAGTGATGTTCAATGCTTTTACACGAAATGAAGATTTATCGATTGATGGAGAAAAGCTGGAGATAACAGACACGTATGTTTATCTTGGACAGCAGATATCAAGTGAGGGTCACATTGGTGAAGAAATTAATCGGCGTACAAAACTTGCCTGGAGAGCTTTTGGAAGAAACAGCATAATTTTCAAGAGCAATATGCCATTATGTCTTAAAAGAAAAGTGTTTGATCAATGCATCCTTTCAGTGCTTACGTACGGTGCAGAGACGTGGACCTTAACTAAAAGAGACCTACAAAGGCTGCAGACAACTCAAAGCAGCATGGAGAGGTGCATGCTTGGTGTGACCAGGAGAGATAAGAAGAGGAACTCGTGGATCCGAAAAATGACAAGAGTGGAAGACATCATGATCAGAGTTAAATCCCTGAAATGGCAATGGGCTGGGCATACTGCCAGAAGGACAGACCATCGATGGACAGCCGAAATTTTAGATTGGATTCCAAGGGACAGGAAAAGACCCAGAAGAAGACCACATGGGAGATGGGTGAATGAAATTCGAAAGTATGCGGGAGTGACATGGAGGAGACTGGCACAAGACAGACCGTTGTGGAGGAAACTTGGGGAGACCTTCGTCCAGCAGTGGATTGATAATGGTTGACGATGATGATGATATTAGTGGTTGGTTTGGCTTTTTTAAAGTTTTCAACCCATTCACCAAACTCAATTTTTTTTTTTTTTTTTTTTTTTTTTTTTTTTTTGCCAAATGTAATCTGAAGTCACCAGTTTCTTTTCACCCTCCATTAGAATTATAAAATCCAAAAAACAAAGTGTTATAATCTGTCTTACAGGTCTTATATGTCAGCAACTACATCACTCTTTTCACATAACTGCTTTCCACCTCACACACAATGTAAACAATGAAAAAAGTAACTAACATTTGAATTTTTTTTTCAAATACCAAATCAAATAAAAATTAAAGAGTGCTTTTGCTTAGATGTCATTAAAAAAGGCAATCAACACAAAACTTTTCATCAATCACCAAAACATTGGGGTTTTTGTCACAAATTGTGAAAAACGAGATCAGCAGCACGACTCCTGTATATGTATCTCCCATCTCTGATTATATATGTATGAAGCCTACAAGTTCATCAAGTTTCATGAAAAATCAAAAAGGTTCGGGTCAAAAAATATTAAGTGTGTGTGTGTTTGTGTGTGTGTTAATTTGACATGGAATGACTCATAGGTGAATTTATATGCCACTGCTGGGTGCAATTTATGAAATGCAGTGAAATATAGGACAGTTCAAATTTCATTGCTGGGAGACAATTTATGGAATGCAGTAAAAGTACTTTGTATCTTAAATGTTTAGAAAAAAAAAATAGCATAATATAAGCAGTGTGAGTGTGTTCATCCAACTGGGCATGTTTCAGCTTTGAAGTTTTTCTCACCCTGGTGTACTCATGTAGATTTCTACCTAAGCAACATGGAATCCACTGCATTATCAAAAAGGCAAAGGGCATACATAAAATGTCATGAATGGACCTTGTTAACAAGTCTTTTTCACTATGTCAGCAAACCCAAGCATGTTGGAACTCTTGTGGTGGTGAGAGAATTATGTCAAAAGGCTTCTCTTCCGGTACATAGTATTTTGTTAATAAAAAAACATTTATCAGCATGATGTCAAGATTCTTACAACAAATTCATATTGCACCTCATTTGTAAGCTATATGCATTACATGTGCTTCAGAATGGCACTTTGCACAAACCTGTAACTTGAATATGACCAAAATATTGCAATAAAATAATTTCCTCATAAATTTTTTAACAATGAAATCATATAAATCAGTATATAAAGCTCCTAAATTACAAAGAAATGTACCCTTAAGCACATGCAGTATATTTCAAAAGTCTAAACAAGTTTCCATACTACATATTTGACTTTCATATTCTGGTAACAATAAGAATAAATCACTTTTTTTTTTTGTCACTTAGATGATTTACATTTTATTAGTTTCTTTCCTTGTTAATTACATTTAAGGATCATAACACACAGAACATGCAGGAGTAAATTAATGATGCAAATCTCACCTAAAACATCAGTTTCAAGGGAAGCCTGAGGTTCACATAATGGTCCATGGAAAGGAAGCCCTAAAAAAAAAAAAAAAAAAAAAAAAAAAAAAAAAATTAAGGTTCTAATTAAAACATTAAAAAAACTGATTCACAAAATACAAAGTTTCCCCCAAAAAATGGTTGAGCATTAGCACAGTTAATTACAAGATGAATGCAACAGTATGCACCACAAATTGTGCAGCACATAGAACATGAAATAATGTCCAATGCAAAATGTTATGGAAAAGGGTGATCTTTATTTTGAAACTGGAATTAACTCAATACAAGTATTACAACTGTATGCCAAAAAATTACATTAAAGTTACGGAAATGATAGATATGTTTTATTAACAATATCATACATGAGACCGACCGAGGAATAAAAAAGCTGAACTTTTTAACCGGGTGAAGAAAAATCAGAACATGAGATGAGAAAGTGTGTATATAACACAGCATGAGCAAGATGGAGTTGTTCACTCAAATTTATTTATGATATTTAGTGCACACCATTGTTGTGGGGTTTTTTCCTTTTTTTTTTTTTTTTTTTTGTACTTGCTAGAACATCAGCTTGAAGAACAATGTAAGATATTTTATGTTACCTGTAACAGAATTATAAGGAAATGTTTCAAGCTTTTTTTTAGAGACAGTCACAGATGTTCTATATGTGCACCCTTAGTCACACGACACACACATCAAGCCGGTAATCCATTTCCGCCAAATACGATACATGCGGTCGTCCAGGACTTTTTAAGTTTGCACAAACAGCCCGCAGTTTCAAATTTTTTTATGCCAATTGTAGATAGATTTTTTGGTTGGAGGTTCTTTTGCGGATCGTGATCGAAACTGCAATTGCATAACAGCTACAGATTCTGTTATGCTCAATTCAAGAACACAAAACGCCTTCTCCACTGCAGACGCTGCCATTTTGACTGACTGTCACATAACCTGCGCTATCGCCTACGTCACTTCCCTCAGTAGCGGGACACAAACTTTACAACTACCTAACGGTTCGCAGTTGTGGTCTGTCTTCAACTGTTACTGTTTTACAGCATCTGGAAACTATACTTCTTTATGAATTACCCTGTATATCGCCATTCATAATAAAAGAAATTGTGTCTGTCTGCATAATTTTTCAATGATGAATAAACTAGTTCCATTTCGACACAAATATGAAAAATATCCTGAAAGTGTGCAATATATAAGGGTTGTTCAATAAGTGAAGGTCAGTGTGACATTGGAGAAAAGACCCCAACTCACTGGGTTTTGTTCCAGAATCCTTCGGTTGAATGATTGACTGGAACTGTCAGCTGTGGGCTAATCCCCCACACTGGTGTACTATCCTGATTAAAAAGACACAAAGCAATACTATAATGGACTCAGGTGTGGGACATGGTAGACCTACCACACTTGAGAAGGATGGTCCACCACGAACACGATATGGAGATGGAAAAAGGCCAATGAGAAAAAGATCTCAAGTCTGAGTGAGTGTAAGGTTGGTGTATGGAATATGTATGGAATACTAGAAGCATAAATGGCCAGATGAAGGATGCAATTGAAGAAATTAATAAGTATAGATTGGATGTGCTGTGTGTAAGTGAAACCAAAAAGAAAGAAATTGGGATAAAAGTGAATGGAACGGTAAGTGTGTGGGTCTGGAGTGATGGATAATGTGAGAGGGCAGGCTGGTGTAAGTGTGATTTTAAGTGAAAAGAAGAACAACTTGATTTACTATAGCAGCATAAGTGAGAGAATTCTTTGGATTTGTTTGAAAGTGAAACTTCAGGAGAGTAGTAATTGTTGTAGAGTATGCTCCTTACGACTCTGAACCTTCTGATACAAAGGAAGATTTCTGGAATTAGCTAAAAGTTGTTTTGACCTAGTTTGGTACTAAACAGAAAGTTATAATAGCAGGGGATTTCAAGGCTACAGTAGGTGTGCAGAATGCAATTTCTGATAATGTTCTGGGTAAGTATAATGATCCTTGTGTGAATGATAATGGTGAAAGATTAATTGAACTCTGCATTAGGAATGGTTTGTGTGTATCTAATGCATTTTTCAACCACAAGTACATCCACACATATACTTGGGAAAATCGTATTCTTGGTCAAAAGTGTTATAGAATTTGTTGTTTATGATCAGCATCTAAAACACTTAGTTATTGAAACTCACATGACAGGTACGGATGTTGGCTCTGATCATTACTTGGTAATGTCACGAGAGAAACAATGTAGGTTGGAGGAAAAGGAACACAAAGAGGTCTAGGATGAAAAAAATAAAGTGGAAATAACTATTTTATGGGTCTTACAGAGGTAATTATTTAAAAGAGTTGGTGATCAAATTTTTAAACTAGAACCTAGTTCATTATCAGGACTACATCACTGGAGCAGTTGCTGCCACTCCGTCAGAAGTCTCCAACCGCAATTGCGACACTTAAGACACTTCTTGGAATAGTGAGATTGAAGAGACAGTAAAGAGAAAGAAGGAAGCATATTTGGGGATGTTGTAAGGTAGAATTTCTGAGGATGAATATTGCTGTAAGAAGTGTGAGGTAGATAAGCTGGTTCGCCAGAGTAAGGCAAAAGATAAGAAGGAGAAGGTGGAAAGGCATGAATTGGCATTTTGAAAAGATACGAAAACTTTCTGGAAGTACACGAGACTCAGGAAAAATAGGGGAGACAAAGTTGCAAGTTGTGTTAAAAATAGGATCAGGGAAATGACATGGGAATCATGAATTAAGTGAAAGATGAGATGAATACGTCTGCGAGTTATTAGATCAAGAAAGCAAAGGTGATTCTGAGACAGAAGCAGAGGATGCCGCAGTGAAAGATGGAAGCACAGGAGAAATTTCAAGAGAAGAGGTATGTAAAGTTCTAAAATCTCTTCAGAATGGTAAGGCTCTGGGAGTTGACTGCATAACGACTGAGATGTTGAAATATGGTGGTGACTCTGTAATTGACTGGTTAACTGAAATTTGCCAGTTGTGCTGGGAGTTAGGAATGGTCCCTCGGGATTGGAAGGATGTTATCATTGTTCCCTTGTATAAGGGAAAAGGTGATCAGACTGACTGCAAGAACTATCATGGTATTAGCCTACTGAGTGTGACAGGAAAAATATTTGATAAGGTCCTTACTGAAAAAGTGCAGGGTCTTACATCAGAGAAAGTGTAGGATGTTCAGAGTGGTTTTATGCCTGGTAAAGGCTGCACAAACCAAATTTTTGCATTACGCATGATGATTGAAAAGTATCTGGTTGTTTGTAAGAAAGTTTTTGCTGCCTTCATAGATTTAGAGAAAGCTTACAACTGAGTAAATAGGACACTTTTGTGTAAGGTATTGAATGAATATGGTGTTACTGGGAATCTACTTAATACTGTAAAAGCCATGTATGCGTGCAGTAGAGCTTGTGTACTAGTGAATGGTGTTTCATCAAACTGGTTTTCCATTGGTGCAAGAGTCGGACAAGGTTGTGTAATGTCACCATGGCTGTTTCATATATTTATGGATGTGTAATGCCAAAATGGATAATACTGGTTTATGTCTTGGTAATATCCATGTGTGTAGATTGCTGTATGCTGATGACACAGTCCTGTTGGCAGAGAACAAAAGTGAGTTGTAGAGTATGTTGTCCTGGATGTACAAAGTTTGCACGAATTTCAAACTGAGTATAATAAGGGAAAAACCAAAGTTATGGTTTTTGAACGAGGAACTGTTAGCACTGAATATAGTATAAGTCTAAATGGCACAGTGATTGACCAGGTGAATGAGTTTGTGTATTTAGGAAGCATGTTTGACAGAGAGAACAAATTGGGTGGTGAAATTAGTAGGCAAGTGAATTCTTCATTGAAAGTCATTGCTGCTTTGGGAGGTTTTCACAGGAATGATGGTTTTTCAAGAGAGTTCCACATAGCTGTGTATGAAAGTGTAATTGTTCCTACTCTGATGTATGGCAGTGAAACCTGGGTACTACAGAAGAAACATAGGAGCGGTTTGTGTGCTGGAGAAATGAGTTACTTACGGGGCGGGGGGGGGGGTGGCAAGACACATTCTCATTGTGTGAGGAATGAAAATGTGTTGCAGTTGTGTAATGTGAATCAAAATGTTGTTAGCAAAGTGAAGTCTAATATGCTTTGGTGGTTTGGACATGTTGAAAGAATGAGTGATGAGATGCTTACTAATAAATTTTTTGGCCCAAGTTGCAGGAAGGAAAGGTAGAGGACAGCAGATTCAGGAGTGTCTACATGAGAAAATTATTACAAGTATGAAGTATAGAAGGTCTTGTGTATGTCATGTGATAGATGCCAATGAAGCACAAGTTATGTGTCAAGATTCCTGTAAATGAAGAAGTTTGATACGGCAACAGTAAATAAATAATCAGTTAAAAACTTATCTGGTAGTTTGTATTTCTTTGTGGAGCTAACCTCTGAATCTCAGAGAACAGCTTAGTGATATGTAATGATATATGTAGATGCATTCATCACATGCACTTTCTTATTGTAATATTTTTCTTATTTATCAACTAGATATTGCAAAGAAATCATAACAAAAATAATAAAAAATGCTCAATGTTTTGATCAAATGGTCATCAAAATAAATATTTATTTTCATTGACAATTCTTGGAATAGCCCATAAGTGTACTTAAAAAATTCTTACAGCTGTAATCATAAATTTGGCAGTTATATTTCACATCATATCCCTTGATAAAAACTTTAAGAGAAAATGATTTCATGATGAATTATATACCTGTTACTTCATCTGTGTCAACCTGTGTAAGTGTAGGAAATTCAGTACTAGGTTGAAGTTCCGGTAAACAATCTACAATACCACCAGTATTTGAAAAAAGTCCCACTTCTTGTGGTGGCTGTATAATTCCCACATCATCAAGGCAATTAAAATCACTAGTTATTTCATTATCGGTAGTTATATCACTGTTCCTAAAGAAAAGAAATATATGACACACTTAACATTAACCTTGAACATGAGCATATAAAAATCAATATTAAAAACTGGCAATCAAAATTAAGACAAAAAACTTTCCTGCCACATAATTGTACACATTTTTTTTTTTTTTTAATTTACTTACAGAAATATTTCTGGTGGAAAAAAATGCACTTTACAAAATAGACTGTACCAGTGAAACAATTTTTTCTTGATTTAAGACCATGGAACAATGAAAATTAAATCTTATTCAAGATTCACACTCTAAGATTATTAAAAGTACATGCTGTAGACTATAAAAAAAAGAGCACTTTTTTTAACTCAAAAGAACATCAGAAAATTTTTATTTACATCAAATTGCACACAGTAATATGCAGGCATGTGTAATTTCAGAGGGGAGCAGGCGAATTCATCGAAAACGAATTCGTCGAACGCGAATTCATCGAAAACAAATTTATCGAACGAACAATTCACCGAAAGACGACTTTATAGAAAAAAGTGAAACGAATTCATCGAAAACGAATTCGTCGAATGCGAATTCATCGAAAACAAATTTATCGAAAGAGCAATTTACCGAAAGGCAACTTTTTCGAAAAAAAAATGAAACAAATTCATTGAAATAAGAGTTTAAGACAACTGGCCACTAAACGGTTGGCCAAATGGACAAGTGCAGACACACACTTTAGGGGCCGTATAAAAATTTCATTTTCTTGGTTTCAGACGTGCGCAAAGGCCTAAGGATTAATATTTAATGCCTTAGTAAAAGGGCAATAATACTATCTTTGTGTCTAAACCTTATGAATCTGAGCACGACGCAATAAATTCATAATGTTTACATAATAAATCAAGCTAATAATGCTGAGTTTTTATTTAAGCATCAAATATTAATAAACAGGCTTAGGCTTTATTGACAGGTTTTTTCCATCGTGTTCATATTCATAACGTCTAGACACCAAGTCTAGTTAGTATTATTGCGCTTTTAATAAGGCATTAAATATTAATACCTTGGCCTAAGCCTAGGCCTTTTTAACAGTTTTTCTTCAATCGTGTTCATACTCACAAGGTTAAGACACAAGGTCAAGTTAGTATTTTTGCGCTTTTATTTAGGAATTAAATATTAATACCTTGGCCTACGCCTAGGCCTTTTTAACAGTTTTTCTTCAATCGTGTTCATACTCACAAGGTTTAGACACAAGGTCAAGTTAGTAATTTTGCGCTTTTATTTAGGCACGAAATATTAATTCATAGGCAATAGGCCTAGGCCTTTTTAACAATTTTTATTCTACTAGTGTCATATTCAAAACGTTTACACATCAGATCAAGTTAATAATATTGCGCTTTTATTTAGGCACGAAATATTAATTTATAGGCCCTAGGCCTTTTTAATAGCTTTTATTCTACCTATGTCACATTTACAACGTTTGCATATCAAGTCAAGTCAATAGCATTGCGCTTTTACTTAGGCACTAAATATTAATTCATAGGCACTAGGCCTAGGCCTTTTTAACAGTTTTGTTATACCGATGTCATGTTCATACCTTTTATATACCAAGTCAGGTTAATAGTATTGCTCTTTTACTTTGGCACTAAATATTAATTCTTAGGGCCTAGGTCTTATTAATATTTTTTTCTACTGATGCCACATTCACAACGTTTACGTATCAACTCATGTTAATAATATTGCGGTTTTACTTGGGCACCAAATATTAATTCCTAGGACTAGGCCTTTTAAACAATTTTTGTTCTACCGATGTCATATTCGCAATGTTTTCATATCAAGTCCAGCTAATAATACTAGCATAACTAGGAAGAATAAGAAGAGGAACTCTTGGATCAGGAAAATAACCAAAGTAGAAGACATCATAATGAATCTAAAATCCCTGAAATGGCTTAGGCTAGACATGCTGCTAGAAGAATGTACCACCGATGGATATTGAAGTATTAGACAGGGTACAAAACACATGAAAAGACCCGAAAGAAGACCACTTGGGAGATGGGTGGATGAAATTCGAAAACATGCCGGAATGATGTGGAAGAAAATGGATCAGACAGACACTTGTGGAAGAAACTTGGGGAGACCTTCATCCAACAGTGGATTGATAGATTTAAAATTCATGTTAATTTAGATTTTAATAGGTTTATCTGTAGTACATACACATGCTGTTTTACAAAACACAGTAAGATTTATGATCTGACAATCGCAATATTAATAAAAAACTCATGTGGCCGACTAATAGTATTTGTTTTCATACAGATACAAAGAAGTGGCCCCCGGAGAACTGGACACATTGGAATTTCAGTGCCATAAAATTGTTCTACATAAAAAAATTTCGTCTGGCTATATTCCACACTACTTGAGCAACTATTGTTCATAATTTTTTTTTTAATATTTCATTTTCAGTAAGAAATTTAGACATTTCTATGATTTTCGGGCCAAAGAAAAAGCGGAGAACTGACCACCAGAGAACTGGTCACAAAAATTTTAAGGGGACGTATAAACATTGCGTTCTCGACTGCTTCGTGGCTACGTTTCCGGAGATTGTCTATCTGACACACATAAGATTTCCGTAATTTCGTATTTTCTTATTTACGATATTTTTCAAGGTTCATGAATTACAGCTAAACAAATTCTCTGCGGGTATGTGCAAACCCAGGAAACTTGTCCAGCGGGGGGGGGGGGGCTTAAAATCTAAAATATGAAATATAAAGAATTACCGGTCTGATCTCGCAAGATTTTCAGCGTTTACAAGTTACAACTCAACAAATTATCTGCGGACATGTGCTAACGCAGAAAAAATGGCTCGGGCGGGGGTAACTTCACAAGTGTAAAATATATAGAATTTTTCGTCCGATCGGGAGATTTTCAGCATTTACAACCAGAAATGCTTTATGTTTTATATTTTAGGTATTACCCCCCCCCCCCAGAGGTTTCCTGGGGCAGCACATGCCCTCAGATAATTTGTTGACTTGTAGGTTCTAGATGCTTAAAATCTCCCGATCGGACCAGAAATTCTTTATATTTTGCACTTTTGGTATTGACCCCCCCCCCCCCGGTTTCCTGAGGCAGCACATGCCTGCTGATAATTTGCAGACTTGTACGCAATTTGTAAACTCTGAAATCTTTTGTTGAGTTGGAGATCATAAACATTTTTTAAAGAATTGCATTAATTATCGCAATTAAAAAAGACGAAATTACGGAAACTTTATATGACTCAGATAACCAACCTCTGGGGGTCGTGGCCAGGAAGCGGTCAAAAACGCAATTTTTATACGGCCCCTTGAAATTTTTGTGACCTAAGAAAAACCGCAATAATACCAATTTGATATTGTGAGTATGAACACGATGGAATAAAAACTGTTAAAAAGGCAAAAAAAAAAAAAAAAAAAAATGCAATTTTTATTTCCCCAAATGCTTTTGTGGCCACTTAGCCATATTCCAATTATAGTCAAAGTTTTCGGCAAAAGCTTACCCTACAATACTGTATCTTTCGGTGATTTCGCTTTCGATGAATTCTCCTGACACCCTGATTTTCGAAGAATTTGCTTTTTGGTGAATTCTCCGTTCGATGAATCCGTTTTCGACGAATTCACCTAGAACCATTTCAGAGGTATTAGGGATTGATTTTTTAAATTTTTAATGCAAGTGGGGCTCATAACTTTAGCATAAGGCACACAGGGTGGAAGTTTTCAAACCTGAGGAAGGAAGGAAGGAAGGAAGGAAGGAAGGAAGGAAGGAAGGAAGGATAGGATAGGATGTGCTGCCCCATAAAGAACTCCTGGTCCAGATTATGCACCTGCCTTCTCATTCACAACAGACACCCCCCTTCCCCCTCAACACACAAATACTTTTTTCATCATGGCAATAATCACATCCAAAACTAGAGTAAAAAAAAAAAGGGAGGGAGGGGGGTCTTTCCTGAAAGTTTTTCAAATTTTTAAGATCGTGCATTGAAGGCAACTACCTCGATTACTTTGGACTATTTCTGCACGAATTCGAATTCTCCTAAATTGATTTTACTTTTTTTGCTTCTCTAGAGAAAACTATGTTCAATTTTAAGTTAGCTTTTGATTTCTTCCACTTTCTTTATGAGTTCCCAACTTGATCACAGCAACATGCATTCATAAAATACAACAATGCGTCAAGATCAGCATCTCCTTTTCCAAAAGAATATATGCAGTTCAACATTATAATACATCCAGAAATTTCAGATAACTGAAATTTCCCAAATGTTATACATGAATCGTTTTTCTATCCCTTTTTACTCAGCACATCCAGGAGCTTTGAGTTCAAGGATGGTGGCAAAGTAAGAGAAAACATTGTGTGCCTTTGCTATGGTAACTATCTAACAATTAAAAATGTACACCATAAGACCAGGGGTAGACAAATTCAAGGTGCCCAGTCATCATGGCACCTGAAAATTTTCCCCTGGAGCCTGGGCTTTCCAATTCCGTTTTGAAAATTTTATTTTCAAAAATGTGGGTTTTTGTTATGAAGCTTCAGTCTCTTTAATAAAGCAACCAGTACAGTATATGGATTTTTCCATGCATCTTTTACTTACTATACAAGTTAGTAAAATCATGCAATGCATTGATTATAATACGCTTTGCAACATACCAGAAATCATTACAAGTTATTACTCAAATTATGAGGACAATGGCTGTGGAATAAATCTCGCTCCTGTGCCCTGACTTTTGACCCCGTTTCGTTCACTTTGAATAGAGTTCCTTCCCAGGTAGTCCCCTACCACATACTAAAATTTCATTGAAATCGAACGATTGTCACGCGAGTTATCGTGCGGACGGGCATACACATACAACGCGTGACGTAATGAGGCAGATGGGAATCGCGACCATCTGCTCGTAAGACTGCGACGTCGTCAAACTTTAATAGGATCCACACACAACGTGTGACATAATGAGATAGATGGCGTGACAGTGGGCCAACATCTAATGGGACGACGCCATGACACTACACTAAAAACGTGGTAATTTGGGGTGGTTATTTAACCCACTAAACGTATTTTCCTAAAGTCAAGATGAAGCTAAATCAATTTCTAGTACCAGAAAATGGTAGGTTAACGACTTTCATCAAAATCCTTAGAGCCAATTTCAAAATAAAATGTTCATAGATACAAGAATTGCTCCTTTAAGGTGGACGTCAAGTAATTTTGCTTTCTATACTTCCAATGGAAAAACTTCTATACACATTTTCTTCACAATTAATGCGTTCCCAAGGATGAAAATTTGAACATCGATTAAAATAGCTTCATTTTATAACTTGGAATACTTTATATTTTCTAAAACATAAGCATAATTATGCAATCCAACATTTATTTGTCTACTGACGTCATCAAAGTACAGGTTGCGCCATCTTTTTTTCTGGTTTCAACACCACCAAAGGAAATGTTATTGTTTTTTAATATAATTATGGATGCACAGTGGCTACATTCCTGCCATGTCGTTCTGCAATATTGCGGAAAGAAAATCCACCTTCTCGTAGCCCTATTACACGACCTCGTTCAAACTCCGTGAGCTGTTGATAATGGCTTCTTCGTCTTCTTAAAGGCATTCTTGACTAACATCAACACACTACGTCGAATCTCAACGATAACTAACGCTGACGAACGTTACAGCGCGTATTTACAGCAAACCTGCTTTGCATGTTCCGAGGGGCGCTACCAGTGCCACACGTATGCGCCGAGCGCAAAATTTGCATAGACGTCATCTTACAGATGTACTCTCACTGCCTACCAACTGTCGTTTATCTAACACAACCCCTTCTTGGTGTTGGGATTTTTTTTCCGTCAGTGTAAATACATTAGTTTATTAAAAGTAATTAATATAAAAAGGAAAAATTACCTCAATAACTGTGAAACAGCTCATTTTGATTCTTTATCACCCACTCATTTTTTTGCTGCACAGTGAGTTTATTATTGTTGCATTCTTATTTTACTTGGTACATATTTTATACAAAAAAAAAAAAAAAAAACAGTTATGTCAAATGACTTTTAGTTAACACTTTAAATTTATTATGTCAGATTATGTGGCTTTTCAATCCAGATACACCCATGTTGGAAATGTAACAGCCAATGTGAAAATAAACTATTCTCTAACGAAACTTCTTGGAATACACCTTTTCCATCCATACTCTGAAAGGAGGAGGAACAAAATAATCTGTAACCAGTGATAAAACAATGAACCACAACTTTGTTGTTAAATGAACAAAGTAAAAAATGCGAGTGATGGAATGGAAAAAAATAGGTGAACATGAATTAACAATAAAAACAAGAAAGATGACACCGAATTTTCGGGTGTAATAAGCACGTCTTTTGAATTCGTTCTGATGCAAATTAAATTTATCAAAGCTATTCAAAGGCAATGGAACCAGTATGGAAAACAATAGTATCTGACGGAAGAAAGAAGATTTTCAATCGGGTCTTTAATCCCTCAGATATTGGTGTAAACGGAATCTTGAGCTTACGAACTTTTAGAAAGAGTTATCGACAAAAATAAGATGTGGTTTTACTTCCCCTGGTGGGAAAACCGTGCATTATTTTAGGAAGAAAGTATTCTCAAAAGGTTTATCTATATAAGCAGTATCGGTCCAAGAAAAAAAAAAAAAAATTGTCGAGTTTTCAGGAGCCCAGATTTTGCTACTAATACATCAGAAGCAGAAATTAACACTTATGACCCCTGGTGGCCAAACCATTCTTTACAAAACATTAGAAATTATGTGCAAAATATTTTCTGTCAGGTCTTGTATGCGATACAGGAAGAATTTTTCAAATCGGAGTTTGAGCAGAAAACGCAATTTACCTTTATGCGCCCTAGCGGAAAGTTTAAATGATTTATGTGAAAATTTTGAATTTATAGGAAAAACATTTTGCATCGGAAACAATATCCAACAACGAAGGAATTTTTCAAATTGGGCTTTTAGAAGTAGAAATATTGACAAAAATAAGATATACATCTACGCCCCTGGCGTAGAAACCATGCATTATTTCAAGAAGAAAGTGTTCCTAAAACGTTTGTCGACATGAGTAGCATCGGTCAACAAAAGACTTTTTCTTCAATCGAGATTTTAGAAGCTCATATTTTGCTGCAAGTACATTAGAAGTGGAAATTAAGACTTACGCCACCTGGTGGCCATACCATTTTTCCCCCAAAATTAGAAATTATGTGCAAAGAATTTCCTATCAGGAGCTGTATCTGGTCTTATAGGAATTTTTCAAATCGGAGGTTCAGAAGCAGAGAAATAGTGGGAAACGCAATTTACCTTTACGCTTCTAGCGGAAAGTCTATGAATTACTTGCAAATTTTGAAATTTTAGGAAAAACATGTCACACTAGAAACGCTATCCAACAACGAAGTAATTTTTTAAATCGGACTCCAAGAAGTCGAGATATTGACAAAAATAAGATATACGTCTACGCTCCCTGGCACAGAAACCATGCACTATTTTAAGAAAATGTTTCTAAAAGGTTTGTCGACACGAGTAGTTTGGTCTACAAACGACGTTTTTTTTCAATCGAGAATTTAGAAACTCATTTTGCTGCAAATACATCAGAAGCGGAAATTAAGGTTTACGCCCCCTGGTGCCCAAACCATTTTTTTTTTACAAAAATTAGAAATTATGTGCAAACTATTTCCCATCAGGAGCTGTATGTGGTGCAGAAAGAATTTTTCAAATCGGAGATTTAGAAACAGAGATATAGGGAGAAACGCAATTTAGCTTTACGCTCCTAGCGGAAAGTCTATGAATTACTTGAAAATTTTGAAATTATATGAAGCACATGTCATACTGGAAACACTATCCAACAAAAAAGGAATTTTTCAAATTGAACCCCTAGAAGTAGAGATATTGACAAAAATAAGATATACATCTACGCCCCCTGGCGTAAAAACCATGAACTATTTTAAGAAGACAATGTTCCTAAAAGGTTTGTCGACACGAGTAGTATCGGTCTACAAATGACGATTTTTTTTAATCGAGAATTTAGAAGCTCATATTTTGCTGCAAATAACATCAGAAGCGGAAATTAAGATTTACGCCCCCTGGTGGCCAAACCATTTTTTTACAAAAAATTAGAAATTATGTGCAAACGATTTCCCATCAGGAGCTGTATCCGGTACAGAAAGAATTTTTCAAATCAGAGATTTAGAAGCAGAGATATAGGGCGAAACGCAATTTACAACTACGCCCTAGCGGAAAGTCTAGGAATTACTTGGAAATTTTGAAATTATATGAAAAACATGTCACACGGAAAACACTATCAAACAAAGAAGAAATTTTTCAACTCTGACTCCTAGAACTAGAGATATTGACAAAAATGAGATATACATCTACGCCACCTGGCGGAGAAACTGTGGGATATTTTAGGAAGAAAATATTCCGAAAAGGTTATCGATGTGAGTGCCATCAGTCCACGAAAGAATTTTTTTAATCGATATTTTAGAAGCTCAGATTTTATGGCAAATACATCAGAAGCAAAAATTAACACTTACGCCCCTGGTGGCCAAAGTATTCTTTACCAAAAATTCGAAATTATATGCAAAAGATTTTCCATTAGATGTATCAGCTGAAAAAAAGTTTTCAAATCGGAGTTTTAGGAGAAGAGTTATCGGAAAAATGTAATTTACTTTTACGCCCCTAGCGGAAAATCTATGCGTAATTTGAAAATGAAACTATATCTAAAACACTCTTCGACATAAATGGAATCAAAAGATAAAAGAATTTTTTCAATTGGATGTTTAGAAGCAAATATGTGGATTAAAACGTAATTTTGAATTCCACATCTGCATTTACGCCCCTAGCGGCGAAATTGTGCATCGTAAAAAAATGAAATAAAGGATCATCATTCACATATTTCAAGCTTCCGAATGCAAAAAGAATTTTTCAAATCGGACTAATAGTTGCAGAGATACCATGGGTACAGACAGACGGACGGACAAACCGATAACAGAAGCACGATCTTTTTTTACAAAAGACGTGCTAAAAAATGGAGCTTAGGCAAAGATGGAAATATCTAATGACTAGTGTAGCCCGCAAGCATTTCTAATGACATGTGGTACAACGTGTGCTGGGCGGAGGTTGGTTATTGAGCCCAGATGGCTACTGTTCAACGCTTAGGCTTCAGCAATGGAGATGTGGCAGTTTTAAAGGGCAGCGCCCTCTCCCCCTGCATCACTGTTTTTGCCTCCAAATTCTCTTTTAGCCAGTCACTGAGTGCATGCCTGTTGCCTGCTTCACCATCCTCCCTTCAAGGCCACTTTGCATCGTGGAGGAGGTGGGAATTCTGGCGCGACGGCCCAGGCTTTAGCTATTGGATCTTTCATTTCCCAGTTTACTACACAAAGAGAAAATAGCCACAGTGGCAGGAGTTATTTATCTATTGAGTTTAAAAAAAAAAAAAAAAAAAAAGCGTCGGCATTTCAAAATAGTCTCTCGATTTCAAGGACTTTACACCAAAAAATACAACTTTCCAGGACTACATAAGAGCAAATCTACTGTTTTCAAGGACTTCTAGCCTGCCTAGAAATTAAAATTTTTAGTTTCCAGGACTTCCCAGGTCCTGTGCAAATGCTATGACTTAAATAATATAATAATGTAATTATAACATGTTAAAATTAAACATCCTATCCCATGTCTTCCTGTATTTATGTGTGTATCAATTTATTCTGGATACATTGACAATAGTATAATACATAAATTATTTGATTTAATTATAACCACTACAATAATAACGTGAAAGGTTTTAGCTAACCTACACCATACAACTTGTTACATCACACATTGACATAATTTAATCCAGGAAGCAGTTTCCAGTAGCTGAACACTTGCCCCCAAAACATGAAAAGCTAAGTATATCACAAATAGCTATTGCTCACTTGTTGCTAATGATGATGACTTGTATACCACATGAACAACATAGATTTGACAAGAATGTAATTAATAAGCAGCTGAATTAATGTCATTTCATTCAGTCTTATAACCATTTTTGATGCAATGTGGCTGGTTTTATATAAACACTACAGTATGAATTTACTGCAAAACAAAGAGTTGGGTCTTATGAAAGGAACTGCTTAGACATAATTTTCAAATCCTGTATGTCCATCCCTATATTTTTACTTTGCCTGGATTCTTATAAAAATTATAATGCATGAATAAAACATTTAAAATTTTGATGTCATCAGAAATTTACTTTTACCAGGACCTTGTACAGTTTCTCAGTAAGATTCACTATTACTACTTTACTTAAATGACAATACTTAGTTTGTTGCTTTCACAAGTTATAATGCATACTTCTCTTTCTGCACTAAGAGACTTATTTAGTTTATTTTTCCATTAAGCAACTAACCAGCCTGTTTTCCCTTTTTATAGCCAACCAAATCTGTCCTCCGTAATTAGTTTCATTTCAGATTTTAAAATTAGTAACTGAACTGCTGGCTCTGTTTGAGACAGATGTTGCAATTATTCAGGAATATATCAGGTTATTGTTCAAGTTATTTCTTAATGCATAAAAATGTGAAACATTAGAAATAATAGTAGAAATTGATCTTACTTCCAAAAAAATTAACTGTTGTAATCCTTCTGATTTGAAAAGATGTAGTACATACAGTTCAAAAAAATTTAAGGAAAGTTCATGCACAGACAATAGAAGAAACCAGTAGAAGAAACCAGTACCCTTCCAGCTGAAATAAAAATGTATTCAAGATGACAACCAAAACTATCAAAACGGTTTACTGCAGAAATCAGAATCAGAAGTGAGAAAGTGAAAACAATAAAAAAAAAAAGATGAGAATCAGATGCTCCCAGTTCTGCTGGAAATTTATGTCATCAATACCAGAAGCTACTTCTCTCTATCTCTCAAAAAAAAAAAAAAAAGGTCAGAAGAAAAAAATACAGACAGTAAAAATAAGCAATGCAGTAAATAAAGAAAATTCATGTGTCAGAGGATAAATAGGCAGGAAACCTGCAATGCAAAATAATGTTATCCCACAAAGAAAAATTCAAATCAACCTGTAAAAGAAGTGCAAATTCTATATTTTAACCACTTTTTTTACAGAGCTGGTGTATTAAAAAAACCAAAATGAGTTTGGCATATCTAAATTGTATGGTTAAAACAGTGAATACATTATCAATGAAAAAGTCACCTTAACAATACTGAATCCCAACCAAAATGTGGCAAACATAACAAAAATGTCACAGGCACAATAAATCAGTTTTATGATGATGAAATAAATAATCACTGTATATCACTGAAATAAAGATTTTTTTTCAACATTACAACAAAAGAACGTAAGTGCAAGGGCATAAACACACACACATACACACACACACTAGCTTTCACCCAATTGAAGCAAACACATTTACTGCAAACTGGATGCAAAATGAGTCACCTGACAAGAGTGAAACAGGAAAACAAATTAAAACATGATGAATACTACTAGTGAATCACTAGCAATTTACATGAATTAGGGAAACCACCTATGATTTATTTAAAAGCTGATGGGTTCCATTTCAACTCAGGCAGGGTCGTACCATCATGGTCTCAGATTTCTCTAAGAAAATTAAGGGGTGTTCCTTGACTAAAATAAGGAGACCCATATTTTTTCTTTCGGCAAGAAAAAATTTTCCCTTCGAGATAGAGGGTTTCAAATCTTGCACCGTCAAACAAGCTCTCTAGAAAACTGTTATTTTTCCTAACTTCAGCAAGTCATTGCAGCAGAGTTAAAAAAGATATCGTGTTCTTGTATTTTTTTTTACATTGTGTGTATAACATATAATAATATATGGTGCTAATATTTGCTACACATCGCATGATTAAAATTTTAAAAAATCGTAAACTTTGTGATTTTTAAAAAAAATTGAATTTTTTAAGTTTTTTTTAAACAGGTTTGGATGAAGTTTTTTCTATATTCGTTTTTTTCGTTAAAGACATACAAATGTGCACTTTATTTGTAATTTTTTGTGTGTCTGTGAAACTGCTAGTTTCCGCGTTTCGGCAGCGTTAAAAAAAGCCGATTTTAAAAAATCTCTAACTTTGCCAACGATTTTCTCAAAAAGGCCATTTTTTAAAATTCTGAAAATTAAATCCCTGTTTCATTATTAACAGGAGAATATCTGTGTAAATTTTCACGGACCTAAAAACGCCCGTTTCCGAGTTAGACGCGTTTGAATTCGGTTTGAAAGCCTACGATTACCCGTGTTCTAAAGGCGCCATTTTGGAAAAATCTCAGGCGCAAAGTACGTACGTTATCTCTTACCCGAATCAAAGCTTTAGACATTCTTTGCCCGAATGATGGAATGAGAGCATTGGGTCAGCTGGCCCTGGTTGGATACATCCACCTCACCCTTCCCCGAGTAATGACATGCCTATAAACCTGTCGGGAAGGGGGGGGGATAACCAATACATAAAGAAAATTATTGCTGCTCCACTAACAAAGTTGAGTTGCGAAAGACAGCAGCAGTTGTTTGTTTGTTTACGTATATACTTAAACATCGCATAAGAAAAGACTATGAAAGAGTAGAAAACTGTTGTGAAATAATTTTAAGAAAACGAGTGCAGGCACGTGTACCGTAAGTTATTTTTCGATGGCTAAACAACCTCTAGTTTTTCTGGGAGTTGCTAATTGTAGGCTACTGTTAGAAGAGCAGTTGCTATTTTGTTATAGTTGCTAAAGTTAACCTCAGTTTTTCGTAATAGTAAAATATTCGCTCAGGAGAGTTTTGTCCTTTGCGAACGGGGGGAGAAGGTGCAATGCTCTTGACCTCGCTGTTGGGTTGATAGCGCTGGTCGCTACGGAAACTCTGCTTACCTCCGCTCCAAAACGGTAATGGCAATTGTCTAATCTACTAAATAAAAAACACATACGCGTGCAAGCTTATTCATAAAATGTAAGTTGAGTATATTTCCTGTTCAATCAACTGATTTTACAAGTAGAATACATATACAACTTAGCACTTATAATAATGTAAAGATTTTTATCTATTTAAAACATATTCATAGATTTCATTTTTTTAAAAGGGGGCGATTGTGTTCTTAGTAATTTCCACCTGGGCCACGATAAACAACCATGCACTGCCCATGGCTTCTGTTCCCTTAGAAGATAATCCTGGATCGATGGGAGACCAGCGGAGTTTTGACACCACCCCCCCCCCTCTCGTGGTGGTGAGGTGTCTCAAAGCTAGGTAGCTTTCAAAAATGTTTCAACTTAGTTGGCTGGTAACAAGAGAGGGATTCCACTTCAACTCTGGCAGGGTCGTACCATCACGGTCTCAGATTTCTCTAAAAAAATTAAGGGGTGTTCCTTGATTAAAATAAGGAGACCCATATCTTTTCTTTCGACAAGAAAAATTTTTCCCTTTGAGACAGAGGTTTTCAAATCTTCCACCGTCAAACAAGCTCTCTCTTTTTTTTTTTTTAACGGTTATTTTTTTTAACTTCAGCGAGTCATTTCAGCAGAATTAAAGATATTTTGTTCTGGTATTTTTTATTACATTGTGTGTATAACGTATAATAACATGTGATGCTAATATTTTTTACACATCGTATGATTAAAATTTTAAATTTTCGTAAACTTCGATTTTAAAAAAAAATTGAAATTAAGATTTTTTTTTAACTGGTTCAAATGGAGTTTTTTTTCTATACTCGCTTTTTTGTTAAAGACATACAAACGTGCACTTTATTTGCAATTTTTTATGTGTCTGTGAAACTGCTAGTTTCCGCAGCGTAACAAACAGCCGATTTTGAAAAATCTCCAACTTTGCCAACGATTTTCTCAAAAAAGCCTTTTTTTTTAATTCTGAAAATTAAATCCCTGTTTTATTATCAACAGGAGAATATCTGTGTAAATGTTCACGGACCTAAAAACGCCCGTTTCCGAGTTAGACGCGTTTGAATTTGGTTTGAAAACCTACGATTTCTCCGTGTTCTAAAGGCGTCATTTTGGAAAAATCTAAGGCGCAAAGTACGCATTCTCTTACTCGAATGAGAGTGTTGGATCCGTCCACCTCACCCTACCCTGAGCGATAACATGCCTAAAAAACGGTCTTGGAAAAAAAATCTATATATATAGAGAATTGAATGTATGTCAATTTAGAACCATCAAACTTGGTATACTATCTCATGGTACCCTAACTTAGACCGTAGACGGTTTTTGGAAGGGGTGAGCCCGGGTCAAAGGGCCCCAAGCAAAATTTCCATAAAATCTAGTTTTCAATTTAGAACCATCAAATTTGGTATACTTTTTCTTGGCACCCTAACTTTGACTAGACGGTTTTGGGAAGGGGTCGGAACCCGGGGTCAAGCCTCCCACCCCTACAAAATTTTCGTAAAATATTTTACAAAGTTAGGGTGCCAAGAAAAAGTGTACCAAATTTGATGGTTCTAAATTGAAAACTAGATTTTACGGAAATTTTGCGTAGGGCCCTTGACCACGGGCTCCCACCCACCCAGGGCTCTACCCCCTTCCAAAACCATCTACGGTCTCAGTTAGGGCACTATAGTTTACAAGTATATTTTACGGAAATTTTGTGTGGAGCCCCTTGACCCCGGGCTCCGACTCCTTCCAAAACCGTCTACGGTTTAAGTTAGGGTACCATGAGATAGTATACCAAGATTGGTGGTTCTAAATTGAAAACTGTAAATTTGTTTAGCAGACATACATTCAAATCTATATATATATAGATTTGTTATTTTTTTTTTCAAGACCATTTTTTAGGCATGTTATCGCCCAGGGTAGGGTCAGGTGGACGTATCCAACGCTCTCATTCGGGTAAGAGAATACGTACTTTGCGCCTGAGATTTTTCCAAAATTGCGCCTTTAGAACACGGAGAAATCTAGGTTTTTAAATAAAATACAAACGTGTCTAACTCGGAAACGGACGTTTTTAGGTCCGTGAAAATTTACACAGATATTCTCCTGTTGATAATGAAACAGGGATTAAATTTTCAGAATTTTAAAAAAGGGCTTTTTTGAGAAAATCGTTGGCAAAGTTGGAGATTTTTCAAAATCGGCTGTTTGTTACGCTGCAGAAACTAGCAGTTTCACAGACACATAAAAAATTGCAAATAAAGTGCACATTTGTATGTCTTCAACAAAAAAACGAGTATATAAAACAAAAACTCCATTTGAACCAGTTAAAAAAATCTTAAAAATTTAAATTTTTTTTTTAAATCAAAGTTTACGTTTTTTTTTTAATTTTAATCATACGATGTGTAAAAAATATTAGCATCAAATATTATTATACGTTATACACACAACGTAATAAAAAATACCAGAACAAAAGATATTTTTTAATTCTGCTGCAATGACTCACTGAAGTTAGGAAAAATAACCGTTTTTTAGAGAGCTTGTTTGACGGTGGAAGATTTGAAACCCTCTGTCTCGAAGGGAAAATTTTTTCTTGCCGAAAGAAAAGATATGGGTCCCCTTATTTTAATCAAGGAACATCCCTTTAATTTTTCTAGAGAAATCTGAGACCGTGATGGTACGACCCTGCCAGAGTTGAAATGGAATCCCTCTCTTATTACCAGCCACTACAACTAAGTTGAAACATTTTTGAAAGCTACCTAGCTTTGAGACACCTCACCACTACGTGAGAGGGAGGGGGTGTGTGTGTGTGTGTGTGTGTGTGTGTGTGTGTGTGTGTGTCAAAACTCCGCTGGTCTCCCATCGATCCAGGATTGTCTTCTAAGGGAACAGAAGACATGGGCAGTGCATGGTTTATCGTGGCCCAGGTGGAGATCACTACGAACACAATCCCCCCCCCCTCTTTAAAAAAATTGAAATCTTTGAATATGTTTTAAATAGATAAAAACCTTTACACCATTATAAGCGCATAAGTTGTATATGAATGTTACTTGTAAAATCAGCTGATTGAACAGGAAATATACTCAACTTACATTTTATGAATAAGCATGCACGCGTATGTGTTAATTGTTATTTATTTAGTAGATTAGACAATTGCCATTACGTTTTGGAGCGGAGGTAAGCAGCGTTTCCGTAGCGACCAGCGCTATCAACCCAGCAGCGAGGTCAAGAGCATTGCACCTTTCTCCCCCCGTTCGCAGAGGACAAAACTCTCCTGAGCGAATATTTTACTATTACGAAAAACTGAGAAGTTAATTTTAGCAACTATAACAAAACAGCAACTGCTCTTCTGACAGTAGCCTACAATTAGCAACTCCCAGAAAAACTCGAGGGTGTTTAGCCATCGAAAATTAACTTACAGTACACGTGCCTGCACTCTTTTTCTTAAAATTGTTTCACAACAGTTTTCTACTCTTTCATAGTCTTTTCTTATGCGATTTTAAGTATATACGTAAACAAACAAACAACTGCTGCTGCTGTCTTTCGCAACTCAACTTTGTTAGTGGAGCAGCAAGAATTTTCTTTATGTATTGGTTACCCCCCCCCCCTTCCCGACAGTTTTATAGGCATGTCATTACTCGGGGAACTGACCCAATGCTCTCATTCCATCATTCGGGCAAAGAATATCTAACGCTTTCATTCGGGTAAGAGATAACGTACGTATTTCGCGCCTGAGATTTTTCCAAAATGGCGCCTTTAGAACACGGGAAATCGTAGGCTTTCAAACCGAATTCAAACGCGTCTAACTCGGAAACGAGCGTTTTTAGGTCCGTGAAAATTTACACAGATATTCTCCTGTTGATAATAAAACAGGGATTTAATTTTCAGTATTTTAAAAAATGGCCTTTTGAGAAAATCGTTGGAAAAGTTAGAGATTTTTCAAAATCGGCTGTTTTTAACGCTGCCGAAACGCGGAAACTAGCAGTTTCACAGACACACAAAAAATTACAAATAAAGTGCACATTTGTATGTCTTTAACCAAAAAAACGAATATAGAAAAAACTCCATCCAAACCTGTTTAAAAAAACTTAAAAAATTCAATTTTTTTTTAAAATCACAAAGTTTACGATTTTTTTAAATTTTAATCATACGATGTGTAGCAAATATTAGCACTATATATTATTACATGTTATACACACAATGTAAAAAAAAATAGAAGAACACGATATCTTTTTTAACTCTGCTGCAATGACTAGCTGAAGTTAGGAAAAATAACCGTTTTCTAGAGAGCTTGTTTGACGGTGCAAGATTTGAAACCCTCTATCTCGAAGGGAAAATTTTTCTTGCCGAAAGAAAAAATACGGGTCTCCTTATTTTAGTCAAGGAACACCCCTTAATTTTTTTAGAGAAATCTGAGACCATGATGGTACGACCCTGCCTGAGTTGAAATGGAACCCATCAGCTATTTAACAGAACGGAAACAATTTACTCAAATTGATTACACTAAATCTGATTTTAAAAATATCATTTCTGGGGTCCCTCAGGGCTTAATACCAGCGCCACTACTTTTTAATTTACATATTAACTAGCTAAATACCCGTTCTCCAAATGTGATATTAAAAATATTTCTATAATACAGGATTTGATACCATACCATAATATAATTTGTACCATAAATTAATATACTAATACATACACTTGATTGGTTTGTTCTATAACTTTATTAAATCTACGTATAGGTTCGGGAAGCGGTTGGACTGATGGAAGAATGATGTTTCCGCTGCCACAACACATGCCACTTGAGAGCCTTACACCATTTACAAACCACATCCAATGAATTTAATTCAACAAATTTATCTCTTTCGTACTCAATATCTGGATTATACATAAAACCAGAGTTCATTTTCTGTAACCAAGGGTTTTTTTTTTTTTTCTTTTTCTTTGCAATCGTTTTTCGTGAGAAGGATTGTAGTGAGCAACAGCGGTTTGATTCACTTCAGGTTTTTATTGGGGGAGGGGATATTTCTCATCAGAGGCCCGGCGCACTTCTGGATTGCTTTTTGTGTATTTTTCAACAGCTGCCCGATTAACTTGTGGATTGTTTCTCCTGTATTTTTCAGCAGCAGCCCGGTTCACGGATTTTTTTTTCTGTGTACTTTTCAGCAGCGGCCTGGTGAACATTAGGAATTTTTTTAGCACATATTGCTGAAACTTTCCTCAGTTTTTTTTTTCTAGTGTTATCTGAAAAGCAAGCACGTTGTTTAGAACCTCTTCCGTTTCCAGAATTACTATTTGACTGCTCAAATGGGCTTGACTGAATGTACAAAACGGGGGGTTTGCGAGTAGGCGATTCCTCAATAGATAGAAGATATGAAGGATAGTCTATTCTGGATACATTCAAGACAATTATTTGTGCCACCTCAAATTGTTGTGAATCAAAATTCTTTTCACAGAGAAGCGTTGCTAGAGCTTCCACTGTAACGCATTTAAACAATTGTGCCACACACCCTTCTTGCCATCGTCCCTTGTCATTAACTGGATGGGAATTGAAAAGGTTGAAGCAGAAGGATACAGTTTGACTGTGACCAGTAAAGAGATATCCTATATTACCTTCTTCTTGCTGTAGCAATCCATTTAATCTGCTAGCAAACTGTTTCACGGTATTTTTGAAAGAGATTTTGTTTGAAGGAAATAGTCCAGAAAACTGATACACAATTTCTATATGCAACACTGCACAGTTCAATTTAACCGTGGGAATAATATCTTCAATAGAAAGAAAAGGATATCTTACTTGATTAATAGTTTTGCACTCCATGTAAAACTGGTCACCTATATTTAAAATAAAATCTATTTGGTCCACTGAAAAGAAAGTTTTTGATAAACCTACACCATAACAAATTGCGACAGTTGAAATGGCCATACACTGCTTATTTCTTCGCTCTTTTGGGAAAACCTGTCTGCCTGACTTATTCTGTCAGATGACACATAAACAATTTCGCTCACAAATGCAAATTTAAAACTTCAAGCCTACGCAAAACAAATCAAAATATGTCGTTACTCTTCACTTTCATCGTTAAAATATTAATAGACAACAGAATAAAATAATTATAGAAAACAGAACAAAATACATTGTTACTTTCAGCATAAATGTAAAAAGAATCTTGCTTATAAACAATTTCGTTCGAAACTGTACATTTAAAAGCTAGCAAGTCGGATGTTTTTAGAAGTGTGAGCAAAATTGTGTTGCCATCGCTAATATCTCAAGGGGGAACTTTTTTTTTTTTTTTCAACTTTCAATTACTATGAAAATCTACCCACATATTTATTGCAGTCACCTTACCACATATATGACATCACCGTTGCTTCGGTGAAAACGAATGTTGGTAATTTGATTTCTGACTCAAAGAAAACCACTTTTAAATGACGTCACTATTTTGCTTTGGTGAAAACGAATGTTGGTAATTTGATTTTGACTCAAAAAACTTTGACATTCGATATGTCAAACAATAATATAAATGTTTAAATGCAAAGCATATAATATAGCGCTTTTTATGTGATATTCTTAAGTTTTTTTTGTTGTTTTTTTTTTTGTTAAATAAATTTAGAACAAATAAAAAAACCTTGACATTCGACATGTTAAACAGTAAATGTTTAAATGCAAAGCATATTATGATATAGCGATTTTTACATGACTTTTAAGGTTTTTTGTTAAATAAATTCAGAACAAATAAATTTAGAACAAAATATATACTGAGCAGATCAACTCAAGTCATTTAAAACTTAGGACGGGGCTTCAGTTGCTGGGCAACAATGGCTCGATCATTGCAAAACGTCCAAGCATTATCAAAGCTAGATTATTTAAAAAACCCATTTCGACCCACTTAAAGTTATCACAGGAAAAATCTTTTTTTTGTGTGCCTCTATGTTGTAAAAAGAACATTCCTGCCAAATATGAAAGTTCTAAGTTCAGTAGTTAATCAATTTTCGTTAACAATTAGCTGGCTTAATGCAAACGATTTAGTAGTTAACACAAATAAAACTAAATTATTTTTTCTAAAAGAAGAACCCCTAACTTGTTGAAACAAACGGTACTGCTAAATGGAATCATTATAGAGGTTACTCAAAAACACACTTAGGAATGATAATTCAACAGGACTTAAAATGGAATAAACATATTGAAAAGGTATCTAATAAGATATCCAAAAATATTGGGGTTGTCAGTAATACTCTCGAAAATTTATCCCCAAAAATAATGATACTTTTATACTTTACACTAATTCAAACGCACATCAACTATTGCATCTTAACATGGGGCAAAACGACGCAATACAATATTAACAAACTTCAAGTGCTGCAAAACAAATATATCAGATTAATAGATTTAAAATTACATAATAACTATCAATCCTACATATTTAAATGGACTAAAGTAAATCCGAACGATTGCAATATTCTTACTGTAAAACAACTATATGATTACAACATGGGTAAAATAATGTTCAAAAAGAATCAAAAATAACCTCTATGATGATTTAATATCACTAACTATCCATACACATCAACATGAAACTAGAAACAGGACAAAATTTGTTCCAATGTTTCCCCTGGTGGAATCGGCTAAAACAAATATAAACTACTCTGGTCCTAAATTGTGGAATTATTTGCCTGTTGACTTGAAATCTGTAAATAACATTGACCTATTTAAGAAAAAACTAAAATTATATCTTATGGGAAAAATTTAAATAAATAATAATTTTGGATGGAATCACAGAAAATGCTAAATGAAATGTATTGACACTTTATACTAATAACTTATGGTGTTTGGTTGAGTGTCCGGATCTGGGAGTGTTTGATCCCAAATCGAAATTAACTCAGGAATCACCTTGGTGTAATACTGGTATCCAATGGAGATCGTATGTATGTGTTACACTTTCTCATATTATAACATTGTAAACTATCGTCAATTGGACTGGTTTTGACACTGAGAAATATAGGGAGGAGATTAATGGTGGGGAGGCAGACTATGGAGAGGGGTGGGGACTAATTCTTTTTATGCAATTAAATGTTGTTGCATGCTGGTTTGTCTTAGTGTAGGTAACTATTTCTTTCAGGTAGAAGAGGGCTATGTCAGGCCTAATGGCCTTTTCCCTCTTTCTTCCAAGTTGTCAACAATCATTAATTGTTGCGTTAATATACTGTATTACACTATATGCTATGTATCTTGATGTGACAACTAAATAAATGAAATGAAATGTAAGAAAATACCCATGTACCCAAAAAACCAGAGAATTACTTTAATGATTTGATTCCTTTGGGGTTTAATGATATATACAGACACAGGAAACGTGAAATATTTCAAAGTACACCAGACTGTGCACACCCAAGAAACACTTATACGTGAAACTTTATGCATATTACACCAGTGAGTAAATGGATGTACTATGCTATAAATGTGTCTTGAGTAGGCATAGGAAACTTCACAGACTGATTCCCGACAAGTGTTTCACATCATGAAGTGCCCCACTAAATAATGTCAAGCACTACAAAAAATTCCACATAAAGGAACTTTCTTTCATGTTTATTTTGCGGAAAATAAATTTTCTTCTTTGGTACACAGTATTACTGATCTTACAGATACATTTTTGTACGATTTTTTTAAATTATAGTTGCAGGGATCATAGCATACTTCTGGAAAATTTTAGGTAGGAATTTTTAGAAAAATTTTAGGAAAATTTTAGGAGTGTATTTCAATAAAAACTAGATGTATATTTGTATACATCTAGTAAAACAACTTTGTATACATTGTAAAGAGTTTGCTTCACACCCTTCAACCATATATACTGATAGACTGCGCATGACATCAAAATTTCTGGCTCCAACATAAAATCACATGACAACAGTCAAAAAGATGGGTTACACCTGCTGTGCTTATGGTTGCTCTGAGCAATATAGTAAAGAAAGTTCTATGATTTTTCATGGGTAAGAAACGAATTAAATACCTAAGTCAATAAAGCTCAATTACTTAACCAGAAACTTGCAGCTATTGATATAAAAATATAGTAACTTAAGAAAAAAAAATGGAATGCATGTTTCAAATTCTTCGCAAATGTTCATCACATTATAAATCACAAAATGTAAACAACCCGATCATGCATGTATATAGCTCATAAGTAAACTTACCTGAAGAGTTTTCATTATATATGAGGCGCATTCACATAATACACCGAAAACACTGAAGTTCTGCAGCGTAAATTAGTAATCATAACAGCATTTTTACACGAAATTTGGAGTCTGATGATGACGTGCCCAATGTTTGAGCCATGGCGGCTTTGATGCAGCTATTGCCAATGTGCAGTCCATTAGTATATATGGTCGAAGTTAACACCCAAATTTTTTGCATAACGTCTAATGTCTAAAGTTTAAGTATGATTTACTTCTAATGTTCAGTTCTTATCTTTTCACGTGTTATTATCATATTCAAGTATATTTACCACATTCAAGTTTCACTTTGAACATTAATATGCTGTTGAACCAGAAGCAATTCACGATTTTCACAGTAAAGTTTTCAGGTTTCACATTAAATTATAATATCCTAAAAAGGTAATTGAAAACCAAGAACTATGTACAATTGTTCACTGAATTACTTTTTTCATATTATTGTTTTAACCTTTTCCTGATTAGCCTATCTTTTTCTGCTTCTACCACAACTAATTTACTTTCAGTTGTCTTTATTTCAGCTGAACCTTGTATGATCAAGTTAGAGGCAACTGCTATTTCAACAGTATTTTGTTTTTCTACAGCTTTTCTCATTCTTTCTGTTCCCTCTTGAATTATTGCTAGGGAGGCTTCTTTATCGTTTTTAAGTCTATTTATTTCTGCATCATTTTCTTTTATTTTGTCATCAAACTCAGCTTTTCTTTTTTTCTCTAGCTGCTTTTCCTTATTTTCCCTCTCTTTCTGCTTCCTTTCTTTTACCTTTTTTGATTCTTCTTCCTTCAGCTTATCAACATACTCTTTATAAAATTTATGTGAATCACAAACACTATTTAACAAATTTCTTGTTATGGGAACTTTACTTACACATCCATAGTGTTTAATGGCCCCTTTAACTATTCTTAATGATGTTATAGTTGAGTCTTAAGTTAGCCTTGTCCTTCCTTAACAGAGCAGTGTTAACCGAAAATCCCCTTTCTGCATCAGCATTACCATGAGGTAAAACTAAAATTGACTTTATGAGTTTAGCAAGATTTGAGTATTTTTCTTTTCCGCTAGAGTCTTTAATACTAAATATATTACGCCAGTAATGATCAATCCGCACTGGAATATGCCCTTCCTCTGAAAATTTCACTAGTTCATCTAGAGTTGGCTTATCGCAATTTAAAAGTTTCCACTCTTCTCTTACTCTATCAATTTGTTCCTCAGAAAGATGCAAAACACTTGAAATTCTGGTTATTTCCGAAAGTCCTTCAGTGACTGAAAGTTGAGTTGACTCTTTCTTTGGTTCTTTTACCTTTAAAACTTCTATGTCTCTTAGCTTTTGATTGCAGAATGGCAAATTTGACTTTAAATATTTTGTGGTTGCAATTAGTGATGATCTTACATCTAAGAGAAATAATTTCTGCCTGGTCTCCTGAACATTCCTGAGGAGATTTTTTGTCTTCATACCAACTTCTAACTCCCCTAGTTTTTTCCATGAATTTTTGTTTTCAAAATCTACATTCTTTAGGTCTTCTCCAAATTTCCCTGCTATAACATCATCTTGGATAAACTGAGCCATAACATTCCTCATTAAAGTATTTAAATCAGAATATAACTGGTGTATTTTTGGTTCTTCACTCTGATAACATAATGAAAACTTTTCAAAATTTTGGTGTGAAAATGAAATTAATGCTAAATAGCAAGGAGTAAGCTCATTTTTCAGGAAACAGTGAATTATTTTATACCTTGCCGAATTGCGCAGTTGTTTTTCAAATATTTTTTGAGATGGCAAGAAGTTTAAAAAATATTCTGTAATATTTAGCCATTGATCCAAGAGCCTCTGGGCTACAGAACCAACGGTTAACCATCTGTTGCTGACATGACGCAAAAGAAATTTGGCAGTGACCAATGTTATATCCTCGACAGATTTATAATCCTCTCGTCTTGCAGCACTACTCTTTAAAAAGTAATGCATATCAGTAGCAAATTCGTCAAAATCTATATTTAAGCTTGTCAAAAAAATTTTAAATGCATTACTAACAACATGCAGGTTGCAAAAACCTAGTTCCAAAGATTTCTGGCCTGTTTCTTGTTTTACAACTTCATTGAATTTGCGTAAAAAGCACTTATTTACATTTGGGCTGTCCATGGATACACAAATAATTCTGTTCAACGAAATATTGAAGGATGATAACACATCAAGAATTTCTTTTAGCAAAATATCTGCTGTTGCATGACCCAGAAAAACGCTTGTTAGGTATCGGCAAGAAACTGAATTTATTTCTGAAGACCAGTACCTGAGATACACATCCAACTGCCGTTTCACTTGTGTATTTGTAGTTTCATCAAATGCTATAGTAACCTTTCCTGGGCTACTAGATGCAATGTCTTTTTTCAAATCCTCTTCAAAATATTTTGACAATCCATGTGATATCACATGAGCAACTTTTTTCTTTAAGTTGCATTTTGGCTGCAATAGCAGAATCAGGAAACATTTCTTTGAAAAGTTCAACTGTTTCAGTGCATGAAACAAAAGACATATTGTCCTTAGCAACTTTCATGGCCCATAATGCTTCGGCTTTAGCCAACTGTAAATCATGACTCAGTACTTCACTAATATTTGTTTTGGGCTGAAGATCCCGTCCTCCAAAGGCTTTCAGGATGGACTTATTTTGAAATTTACTTTGAAATTTCTGCAAATGTTTTTTTCCTTTATGATGTGCTTTTACTTGTGAAAAGCCACTATTAGAAATGTTGAAAATTTCTGAACACAATATACACTTAGCAGAAAATATTGTTTCAGTTGCAGAACACCATTCTTTCAACTTCACTCCGTCCAATTCTTTGGTGAGCCACGCATCTTGAAATTTCGTTTTGGATTTAGGCATCTTAAACACTTGTATTACTAACCAGAAAATGAAAGGGAAGTACAAAAACACGTTCCAATATTGCAAAACCAGACAACTTCCCGAAATTTGGCTGCGAGGATGTCAGAAGATATGAAAAAAAAAAAGCAGGTCACCACTAGAGAACTGAACCTGCACACAGCACAGAGAACACCATAAAAGACGTAAAACCAGAAACTATCATACGCATCTCACGCAAGTTCAGTCAAAGCGAGTCGGAGCCGAGATATATTGCGCATCGAAGGTCGCTGTCGCCGACGCATGATCGAAGGTCAATGATCACGTGCTCTACTGCCTGCCAAGATAATACTCAGCTACCATCCCATCGTCATTACCGGAGGTTACGGAAGGAGACCACATGTTTCCTCTTTGCTTCCACCCACCTGCGGTTTACAATAACAAAACATCAGCAGAAAGAGGAGGTTCCACAAGGCATGTACAAAAATAAAGTACGATCTTCTGCGTGCCACGGAGTTCGTCTGCAAAGCGCAAACCAGGGGTGAAAATGACCCCTCCCCTTTTCCCTTAGATCTCTTGTTACTCTCGAAAACTGTTCGAAGGCAAAAAAATGGAACGCCCGCCCCGAAGCAAGTGCATCTCGATGGCGTCATTTTTCCCTCCCTTCAGCAGCACAGCATATAGGCTGTGTTTCTACAACAACAGGTCTTTTTACCTTACCGTAATGGTAAATTTATTGGCGTTAATAACGGCTGTGTTTTTAATAAAAATAAGCTTACGAAAATTTTAGGTCTAATTTTAGGAATTTAAGGAGGGTCACAAAATATTAGGAATTTTAGGAGGAATGCGATCCCTGTAGTTGATTCCCATTTGAGAAAAATCTAATATAACAAAAATTCTACTTTAACAAAAGCAAGACCAATCCCCATGGAAAATCCCACCAAGGTAACATTTTTAATTTCAATATAAAGAAACTCATTTTTAACGAATTTTCTATTACAACGAAAAAAAAATACCTATGTTCCCAAGAAAAATTACCACTAAAAACAATATTTACAACTCCAGCAAAAATTTTGAATTCAGATTTTCATGCTCTTTTGTTAAAAGAAACAAATGCCCTTCCCTGGCAAATCATTTCCTGTCTCCAATTGTGTCATACCTGGTCTGAACTAGTTTTTGTACAGTTGTGGAGCAATAGCTAGTTGTTATGGAACAATTAATTACTTGATTTTTGAAATGAGTTCTTTGAAAAGAAAGCAATTCTGTGAAAGAAAAAAATCACCAATGAAGTTTACTCTGGAGTTAAGAACGTTGTGTTAAAAATATAGCATCACTCCATCAACAAACACTGTTCACTTTTTCAAAAGATCGAAAAAAAACCCCGAAAAAACTTAACAATTGCAAAAGCCAGCTATTACGCCACAAAGGAAGAGATTTATAGGTGGTGCAATTTTAAGATATTGATTCGGTGGTTTTCATGTGATTCCAAGACTTCCATTCCTGGAGTGTGCAAGTTGGTAAACTTTTAATCCACGAGAAAGCACTGCAGTTTACAACTGCTCTTGGCCACAAGGACTTTCAGGTCAGTATTGGGTAGCTAAACTGTTTCAAGAAACGGCATGGTGACAGCACCAAAACAAAAAAATCTATGGCCAGGCAAGTGACCTGCTGAATGAATAAAGAGAAGTGGATGCTCTTTAAGCTCATATAGTTCAGATGATGTGCAGATGAGGCAGGAATATTTTTTCAACTAAATACAAAAAAAAACAAAAAAAAAACAATAGTGCTTCAAAGACAAAAATGTGTTGGTGGGGAAAAAAAAACTCAACGCAGTGTTTAAATACACTCTTCTGTGCAATAACTCAGGAACTGAGAACAGAAAAATGTTAATTGGTGGCAAATCTGCCAAGCCTCATTACTTGAAAAACATTTATTCACTACTATTCAAGTATTAATCAAGAAGAAAATCATGGATGGTAACAGAAATTTTTAATGGGTGGCCTATCAAATTTAATGCAGAAATGAAGAAAATAATAATTCTTATCAGCAATTGTATGCCTCATAATGATTAAAAATTGGTTTTTGTATATATCTGACATGTAAATCAAAGGTGCACATAACCTTCTTTGGTTAGCGGGCCAAGAAAATTTAAAAAAATATCTTACCAGGGGCCACTGTGGTTAATGCAATGGCTGAGCTTGAATTTTTGATGTTATCTTCCTGATATTTGGTTCGTTGTTGACGTAGCAATATGCAAAATAGTAGAAAGGGTTTCATCAGTCAATCTGTTTCTTGACTGATTTGTTCAGATTCATCAATGAAAAAGTTTGTTCACAGATATAGGTGCTTGCAAGCATTGTGTCACACGCAGCTTCATTATGTTTTAAACAAGCAGGGGTACTAGTGCAAAAAATAAAATTTCAGGACAAAAGTTTTACTAAATTTCAGGACATTTTTAGAGCAAAAATTCAGGGTTCGATGATTTATATCACACAAAAAATCCTTTAAATCAAAAGATTTATAAATTGCACAAAAATTTTCAATCATTTAATTTTTTAATGTCTTCTCTAATTATTATAACTATATAAGATTATATAATAACTAGAATGTTTAAAATGGGGAGAATCGAGATTTTTTATTACCTGCTTGTAAAATCATACTTACGTACTTTTACATAAAGTAATACTGTGACTATTTGCCATTTTAGATAATTTTTCAGATATAAACATTACTAACAGCAAATTGTGTTAGTAGTGCTATGCCAGACTTTGCATTAACATTAAGAAATTACCAGGTTTTTAAAAGCATTAAAGTAAATATTAAAGAAATAAATAAGTTTTATCTGAAGTTTTCTAGACATTCATATGAATGATTATTACTAAGTATCAACAATGTATAATTTATTTCAGGTAAAGAGTAAATAATATATACTGCATTTGATTTAAATAAAAAAATCGATTTTTTCTCTAAAAAAATGATTTTTTAAACCCTGAAAACATTGTTCTCAATTGCATAACTTTTTACAAAGCTCAAATTTAAGTGAGTTAATAAGGCATATTAAAAATTAGAATGAAACTTTAAAACATCAGTAGAAAATTCTAGATAAAAATTGGGTTTTTTTTAATTTTCTTAATTTTGCAATATTTTTTTTTTTTTTTTTTTTTTTTTGATTGGAGGTTTAACGACCACCGTGAGCAACTCAATGGGCTATAAGCAGTCGCCCGTCCCTAATTTAGGGTCACTGGTTCCAGGGAAGGGAGAGAGCCAGTGCCGTAAGACAACCACAACATCCATGCCTGACCGGGATTCGAACCCAGACCCCTTACGGACGAATGATCAGAGGCCAGCGCCTTAGACCACTGCGCCACAATTTTGCAATATCATTGCGGATAATGGTTAACTTCTTTGAAATATTTGTAATATTTTCATTTGCAGTGCTGAGCATCAATTGAGCCACTTTTATGCCATTCATATCATTTTGTGAAATGGCTAGCTGTAATTTTTCATTGGCATCATTTAGTAAATGATGAGCTGCATTTTCATCTTGTAGTGTGTTGGTTTCAATCTTGGTCAGCTCAATAAGCTTTTCATTCTGTTCAGCCTTCATTTTCTGTTTTCGCACCTCTTCCTGCTCTCTCTCTCTGTATCCATCTTGCGCTTGACTTGTTGTTTGTTCTTTTCTTCTTTAAGTTGTTGTAAATGTGCAGCATATGCACTATGCGATTTCTCAACAATTTGAATGAGCTCCTTAGTTATTGGGATTTCAGCAACATTTTCAAACTTGTTAATATAATCTTTGCATATTCGCAAGGAACGAATACACAGTTCAGAAATAGAAGCTCTGTTTGATGTCACTATGGTGGTGTTGATAGAAAATCCACGTTCTGGTATGGAATTTCCATGCGAGAGTGTTAAGCAGGCTTTAACAAATGTACACAGATTAGGATATTTTAGAATTCCAGCAGAATTCGCAAGGAACGAATACACAGTTCAGAAATAGAAGCTCTGTTTGATGTCACTATGGTGGTGTTGATAGAAAATCCACGTTCTGGTATGGAATTTCCATGCGAGAGTGTTAAGCAGGCTTTAACAAATGTACACAGATTAGGATATTTTAGAATTCCAGCAGAATCTTTAATTTTTGAAATTTCTGCCCAGTACTTGCATATATTCTGATCTTCAGAATACGTATTTTTTAAGTCTTCACATGCATACATACACCACTGTGTTTATTGCATCAGATATGGTGTTTGTTTTTGAAACCTTCATCATATGATGTGTAAGACGTTGCAAAGCAAGTTTTGAACTTTCTTTATGACGTAGATTAGGATGAAGGCATTGTATATCCTTAAGGATAACATTCGACAGTGGCAATTTTTTTCTGCAAGAATTCACAAGTTTACATGAAACAACTCCTTACGCTTAAAAAGAATCTTTTATGCTCAGGCTTTTCAAAATCGCCATCAAGCAAACTACTGGCACCAGATCCTATATTCATTTGCTTTCTTGTCATTTAAAATTTGGAATCGCGACAATCAATACTTGCCAATGACAGGCCTTCTTTTTGCTTACAACATCACTTTTCATAAACTTATACATTATATTTCTTAAGAGTTCATTCAATTTAGGGTACAGTAAATATGAATTAAGGGAGTATCTTTTTGAAGCAAAGATGAATAAGGGATGAAGCATGAAGCAAAAAAACTTGTAAAATGTAAATACATAAGTGTAAGTGGATCTTTAAGAAACATTGATATGCTACGATATTTTTCACTGAATTTAGCTGAGCTGTTTTTTGGAAGAAATTCCAAAAAATATTCAGTTAGGGCTGGATACTGTTCAATTATCCTCTCACAAACAGGTGCTAAAGTAAACCATCTAGTGCTCACATGTTTTAAAATCATGTGGTCAGCTTGTTCATCCATCAAAACATCTGGATATTATGGAAATCTTCTTTCCTAGCAGCAGAAATCTTAAAAAACTGAAAAATATCAAACACCAAAGTTTCCACATCGCAATCTAACTTGCACAGGCCTTTCTTCATTGCATTGTGCAAAATATGTAAGGAGCAAGTTCCGATATCAATGGCATTTATAAAATTCAGCGAATCTAAATGAGAATTAAATTTTCTCAAAAACGACAAGTTAACATTGGGACCAGATATAGAGCATTGTAAACATTTATCAATGTTTAGGCCATTATTTGTAATAAAATTTAAAATAATTTGAAAAATTTTGTCAGATTTTGCATGGCCAATGAATTCTGATTCACAGTATGATGTCACAATTTTTTTAATTTCTTCGACCAATACGAAATATGTATGTCCAGCTGTTTCTTAACTTGCTTCATTGTGGTCTCGTCAAAATAAAGGGTGAAAAATGACTTACCAATATCTTGAAAGTTTTTTTCGAAAATGTGGTGCAAGTCCAAATTTTTTAACGTAACGTGCTTTCACATCCGAAAGTGCAACATTCTTTGCTATTGTTGAATCTTCAAATGCAGTTGCACAAATTTCAACCAATCCTCCCAAATTAGAAAATGGATAATTGCACTTAATTGACTGTAACAGCAACAAAATTTCAGCTTTTACTGCCTTTTCTTTAGAATTGGATGGTAGCCAAGTTGTTCCCTTTGGAGCCAATAGTGTCAAACATTTTGAAGATGCACCTTCACTTTCAATGTTATTTTGCATTACAAGAGTACACTGATTCACTCTCTTATTTATGTTCTCCTTGGGTTTAACACTATTAGCATGCGAAATAAGTTCAGAAAATCCCATGTTAGAAACGCTAATCGTTTTGTTGCAAGCAACACAAAATACTGAATATGGACCATATTCACATGGCGTACACCAGGTATTCAAATTGCTCCCACTCTTATCTCGTTTACTATCACAAAGCCACGATGCTGAGAATTTTGTTTTTCGGGGCATGATCACGAAAATACTTCCAGTGAAATCATGAGAAACTGATGAACCGAGTAATTACTTGCCAATCGCCATGCCTTTATACATGTACACGAATGAAACATGTGGCGGGGAAATTAAGTAAATATACGCAGCGGACACAACACAACCTGTACTAAGACGAACACAGCGTAAGATGAAACTCTGCTGGCGTCATGAAGTCGACTGCAGCGCCTCAACAACCTGCAGCAGAATTAGCCGTTGATTGACAGCAGGAGTTTCCCCGAGAACCACGTGACTGCTTCCATACTGATTTTGGAACTCCTAGACTAAAGACGAAGATTTACTGTTCAAGCATTTTTCAGTTTAACATACCAATAAGTGGAATAAAAGTCGTAATAAGTGGAGTATCCTTATAAGTGGAAGCAGGTTCGAGAAGATACTGAAAATTTGCGCGATTCTAAATATATATATAGCTTATACACGATCGGATTCTCAAGGATTATGGAAGTGGGAGTTCAGTTCGCTTGGCTTCTGCCTCGCTTAGATTGGGGACGGGAGTTGAGGACAAAGGCCGTGGGGAGAAAGAAGTAAGGGTGCGGAGCTGCTGAACGCCATGCACCAGGGCTGGGTTGCTATTAGCAACTTTTGCCAACATTACGGGGTCTGGTCACATTTTGCTTCTGCTGCAGGTGGCTGGGGGCATCACGTTCTATGGGAGGAGTTTCAACAGGCTTCTATGCCTGATTTCACTTTATGCGGTAACCCAACCCACTTTCTTTTCTTTAATATGCACTAAACTAGTCACAGCCAATGAAGTTGCGCAAACCAGTGGCGTGACATCATTACAGCATATGGTGGGTAGAAAAGTCGCCGACAGTAGGAGTGGTGCCAGCATTATCGCTGTCCTGTATGTTAGTCAATGTAAGGATCTTTGGATGATTGCCACATTTGGCAAATATCAATTGAAATTTAGGAAATTATTATGAAAAGTCGCAAATCCAAATCTGAAATATTTTCGGCAATAATTTTTAGAAATAAATGAAATTTTATTTCAGAACTTTTCGTAGCTTTTGAAAATATCTTAAATTTTTGGAAACTACTAAAAAATTTCAGGAATTTCAATCAAATTAGCAAAAATTAAGGACATTTCAGGACAAACAAATTTTTTTCAGGAATTTCAGGATAACTACGACCCCTGAAACATGAAAATTCATCTGGTAATGATGCATAGAAGTGGTATTGAATTCTCTTTGAACTGATTTTTGTAAAAATCTGAGCTCTGCAAGTCAATTAAACTTAGCTGCATATTTTCTGGTACTGAGTTCACAGGCATGGAGCATGAAAATTGCCAAATAAATCAGTTTTCAACAAATATTGAAGACTCGTGCAACATAAATTACTGAAATGATGAAAGTTTTCCGTCTTTAGCACGATTTAATGATAATTGTATATATTTCTCATCTTTTATCATTAAATCGTGCTAAAGATGGAAAACTTCATTGCTTCAGTAAATCAGTTTTCATAAGATATTTCTTAAATTCTAAAAACTGCTCATTGAATGATTTAAGTAAAATATTAATTTGAGCTTCATATTCCATTTTCATGTAAGGGAATTTTTCCTTTGTTGTTTTGCAATAGGGAAATTGTGCAAAGTTTTGGCTTTGTAGCTGTTGTTGAAACAATGTTAATTTGCTTTTAAACACATTTATGTTGTTCACCAGCTGAAAAATTAACTGATTTTTCCCTTGCAGTTTCATGTTCAAATTATTTAAATGTCCTATTATATCAGTAAAAAATGTTAAATCATGAAAGAAATACGGGATTACGCCATATAATACAAATTTTGAAGATGATAATCCGATTTTTGGCGTAAATGTGACAAATCCTTGTCACATTTACGCCAAAAATCGGATTATCATCTTCAAAAAATGTTAAGTTTTAAATGCTTCGTGTCCTTTCCGTACTCATGTAGAAACGTAACAATTTTATCAAATAATTCCATAAAACGCTTAAGTGCAGTTCCACGACTAAGCCATCTTACTTCTGTGTAGTACACATCACAAGGAAGATATTCGAATTCTGTTAAAAATTCCTTAAACTCTGTGCCGTAACACACTATTACGAATAAAGTTAATTGTGTTGCTCACAACACTCATTAACTGCTGAAAACCCAATTCTTTAGCACACAAATTTTGTTGGTGAATGATGCAGTGGTACTGTAGTAGTTCTGTTTCATGCTCTACCAGATGTTGTTTCAGCAATGATACCATTCTGTTTTTTATTCTAACCATGGATCATGGATGGTGCTTCATCTGTCGTAATGCTGACAAATGCGTCCATATTTAAACCAGCTCCGTTACACAAGTCCAACAAACTACGAAGAAGTTCCTTTCCAGTTGTTTGGCCCTTCGTAGGATACATTCCAAGAAGTTCCCTGGTAATAGAGAATTGTTTGTCAATACCGCAAATAAACACAAGGAATTGAGCGACTGAGGTGTCAGTCAATTCATCAACAGCAAGGAGGAAATATTCAAACTGCGTAGCTGCCTGCTTCAATTGCTCATCAATAATATCTTCATTTAACTGCTGCACTCTTCTTTCAATAGTCATCCTATTTGAACTCGATTTCAGAAATTTGTGTTTTGCTTCAGGACACATTTTTTCTGATGCACTCTGTAAAGTCTTTCACAAAATCGCTGTCAGTAAACAGTCTCCTGCATTTTGCAATTAGCTGGGTAACGCTCAAGCTTACTTCACTCCAACACAATAATCCAACTTAGCTGTCTGTTTCTGAAAATAACCGGTTTGGTTATTCAGAGACTTCTTCAGGTGCTCGATTTTTTGGAATGTTCATCTCCTTGAACTGATGAGAATGTGATGCACTTCTTTTCATAATGCTGTTTCACGTTATATTCCTTTGCTACAGCTACTGTAGCACTGCACAAAAGACACGTTATTAACAAAATAGTATTTGTATGTCCAAGTACCAAGGAACTTGCGATTTTGAGAATCACCTTTTCTTTTCTCACTACTCATCGCTCTTTACCACTCTTAACTTCTCAAGTTCCCAAAAAGCTAAAACCCTGAAACTGATATTTCATTCCTTGCGGTACAAAACACTTAACTCTGAAGAGAGATCGAGAACAAACAAACACTGCCAGAAGATCAACAGCCAATGGGAAGAAAGAAAACAAAAGGAGTGTCGGTCTGGCCATTTGCTGCACATGTGCAGGTTTGACCTCAAGTTCAGTGTTTAGCGCAGAGAAAAATAATTTGGCGAGTGATTACAAAAAATTTAGGGTTTTGCTAGTGTCATGGTGGCGAGCCAACACGACCCTCGTCGCAGGGCATAGGTTGTGCATCATTGCTGTAAATACTTTATAAGCATCAATTTTCTTCCTCAGTTAGCTATTTTTTTTTTTTTTTCAGTACTGAACAGAAAATTTAAGCTCAAAGTATTGTATCAATACACACAATTTGTAAAACATTCTTAAAAATTCATGTAAAAATTCAACAGTAAAAACAAGTTTCACAGAAGAAAAAAAAATGAAAAACTAAAACAAACTAAAGCAATAAAAATAAGTTTTTGAACCAAAGGTTACCCTAATCCCATGGTATAAGGCAGATAACAGCACAATAATTCCTTAAATTAATAAATTTCATACATAAGTGGGAATATATTTTTCACGAAAATAAAAGAAAATGCTCATTGCAGACTTTGTTTCTAAATTAAAGCACTTTTCATTTAGTTTTTACATAAGTTCTTACCCCATAGCTTTTTCAGATTGTGGTTTCTCAGTAATATGTTGAGCACTAATCAACAATGAATCAAGGCCAACTTCTTTATGGTCACTCAGACTTCCATCAGAGACAGATAAGTCCATCACTAAAAAATGAAAAAGAATCAAACAGTGAGGAAGGTGGATATTAATAAATTAAGAAAATTTGCAAGTAGTGAAGTTTTAACGTTTTGGTACTTGAAAATTTTTGGGTGCATATGGAATCAAATTTTACATAAAACATTTAGAAACTGATTTTGGTTTAAGTAACAAAGCTTTTGGAAATCAAACTGAAAACCACAACATAACCCTTTTACTGTTCACTGGCATGCTCAATATTTTAGTTAGACTCAAAATGGCAAAAAGGAGAGTGAACTTTATAGATCTTTATAAAACAAATTCAGTTATTACAAAATTTTTATCTTGTGTGGTTTATGCAGGGTACATACTGAATTAAAAAATAAATAAATGAGAGAGAAATGGTGTTCCACAACTGTGCATATCAGTTACACATAACAATGTATCAGATTATTTCGTTCATTTACTGTTAAGTTACAAGTAATCAGGTGTGCATATCCAATTGAACTTATGTAGAATGCTACATACAGCATGAATTCAGCCAGTGTAAAAGCAAAAAGCAGACTGCTAGTAAAATGGGCAAATCCACTGGGGGGGGGGGGTGCAACAAGTGAGCACTGCTGGGGCATTTTTGACAACACACTTCTGTTTACATAATATATAGAGTCCACCAGCGTCCCTGGACGCTGGTGGACACTATATTTATACACGTGAAGAGGTGGTGCACGCATTATGTAAATAGTTCACTCATCATTTCTTCTGGCCATTCATATTTTATTTTGTTCTTTTAAATTTGTTCACTATCAGCCTTTCAGACTTGTTCATTATAGTTCCTAGGATTGGTTCATTGTTAGCCTTTTAACCTGCCTGTGGCATAAGTATGGTTTTTATTTTTAGTTGTATTATTCTTTGAGCTTATGATACAATATATAGCATGGTTCTTTGGGTCGACTACTACTTTTGCATTGCTAAACACTTTATTACAGTCAGCATCGGACTTTTTGCAATGCATAGCCGCTGAACGTCTGGGATCAAACAACTTGCGGAACTATGGTGGTGCGCGAACGAAAGCGACCTCTGGATGAATATATGTGAGTAATTGCTCTTGCCTTCTTTTAGTCTTTACTTTTTTAAATAATAAACGTCATAATTAACTGCACCACCATAATCACATGTCCATATTTTAACATGCGCAATAGCAATTCTAAAAGAGACATCGAATCTCAATATATTATTATTTTAACCACATATAACTTGTGACTTCCTTAAACGGAAGATATGCATGAAGTATCTACACTTCTGTTTATACTAAGAATGTCTCCCGGTGTCAATCCAAGCAGCATCTTTACCAAAATATTTTGATTGCAAGAGTATCTTCACAAAAAATATTTTCAATAAAACTTAATTTTAAAAATACCTTAGCATAAGATGTACACCGATGAGCCATTACATTATGACCACCTACCTAATCAGCTGTGGGACCCCCTTTAGCCTGCAAAACAGAGGCGACTTGGGAAGGCAATGATTCGATGAGGTGGCGATAGGTATCCTAGGTTATCTGGTACCATAATATCAACACCAGGTCCTCCAGTTCCCGTACATTTCGGGAGGGGGGGGGGTTCCGCATGAAACTGCTTTTCCAAGTCGAGCCACAAATGCTCGATTGGGTTGTCAGGTGAATCTGGAGGCCAGGGCATTAACAGAAAGTAACCAGCATGTTCCTCGAACCGATCCTTGACGATTCTGGCAGTGTGGCATGGCGCATTATCCTATTGGTAATGGCCATCACTAGCAGAGGACACAGTTGCCATGAATGGGTGAACTTGGTCTGCAACAATGTTCAGATACCTGACAGTTGTCAAGGATTGTGCTCGTGGGATAATGGGGCCTAAAGTGTCCCAAGAAAACATCGTCCACAGCATAACACTGCCGCTGCCGGCCTGTTTCCACCCAAAAGTGCATTCAAGTGTCATAGCCCCCATTGGTAATCGGGGTATCCTTGCTCGGTCTTCTACGTGATGCATCAGGAATCTTGATTTGTCAGACCAGGCCACTTTCTTCCAATCATCCACGGTCCAATCTTGATCTCGTGGCCCATTTCATGCGTTGTTGGCGATGACGTGCAGTGAGCATGGGGACCCAGTCGAGTCTTCGGCTATGCAGGCCCATGCACAGAAGGCTGCGATGAACTGTGTGCTGCGACACATTGCCTTAGTCACCAGTGTTGAAGCTGCAGGCGATTTGTCACACTGTGGCAATGCAGTCATTGATGCCAGAGCAGAGTGACAGCGACAGTCTGAGTTGCAGACAACACACGGTTGGACGACGGTTCGTCGTTTAGCCATCTGTGGACCACTTTTGATATGTGCTCACTACAGCAGCACGTGAACAACCCACAAGCTGCATCGTTTCCTAGATCTTAGTTCCGAGGCATTGTGCCATCACAATTTGCCCTTTAATCAAACTCCGATAAATCGGCAGGTTTTCTCAAACTGACTCCGAACACTACTGACTGAAAGCCGGTCCTCGGGTTGTATATATACTGCTCAGTGAACTTCACCTGCACCCTCGTTCAGTCTCCAGGCGTGCTGATTTCTCTAGGCTGGGGGTGGTCATAATGTAATGGCTCATTGGTGTACCTTAAATGCTGTAATACGCAATGTTTTGTTTTTTCAGAGGGGGGGTGATTTACTGCTTATTTTGCTATGAAAGCAAAAAAAGACCAGTAGACGTTGAACATTTTTTTTTTAATGTACGTGGCTGGCCAACTGGTTTTCTCAGTGACATGCTCACATCAATCATTTTGATTACCACTGCATCTGGGCAAGGGCATTTAGCAAGTCCTGATATAATAGTGATAATCCTATCTATGAATCCACACCATTTGAACCTTCATGCACTTTTGGAGGCTTTCTTAATAACATTTTTGGCAAAATTGCTCTAAACACAAAAATAGGTTAATTTCACAAAACTCAGAAGAATTGCACAAAAATGGTATCTTTAAAAACCTATATTGACCCATGGTATTTCCAACCCCCTTCAATCAAATAGCATATACAGCAATGAGCCATTACATTAAGACCACCCCCAGCCTAGAGAAATTGGTGTGCCTGGAGACCCAACGGTGGCGCAGGTGAAGTTCAATACACAACCCGAGGACCAGCTTTAGGTTAGTAGAATGTCCGGAGTCAGAATGAGAGAAGCTGCCGATTTATCAGAGTTTGATAAAGGCCAAATTGCCTTGGAACTACAATCTCAGAAATGACGCATCTTGTGGGTTGTTCATGTGCCGCTGTGGTGAGTACGCATCAAAATTGGTGCACAGATAGCCAAACTACGAACCATTGTCCAGACATGTCGTCCACAGCTTACTGATGCCAGAAGGAAGCAGAAACTGTCGCGCATTGTTCACAGTGACCGCAGGGACAAATCACCTGCAGCTACAACAGTGGTTATCAGGGCAATGTGTCACAGCACACTGCATTGCAACCTTCTTTCTGCACATGGGCCTGTGTAGTCGAAGACCCAGCCAGGGTCCTCATGCTCACTGCGCATCATTCGCCAACAACACATAAAATGGGCCCAAGATAGAGATTGAACTGTGGATGATTGGAAGAAAGTGGCCTGGTCTGACAAATCAAGATTCCTGGTGCATCACGTAGACGGCCGAGCACAGATACGCCAATTACCAACAGAGGCCTTGGCACCTGGATGCACTGTTGAGGAAAAACAAGCGGGCAGCTGCGGTGTTTTGCTGTGAGCGATGTTTCTTAGAGACACTTTAGGCCCCATTATCCCAGTAGCACAATCTCTGACAACTGTCAGGTATCTGAACACTGTTGCAGACCAAGTTCACTCATTCATGGCAACTGTATTCCCTGCTGGTGATGGCCATTACAAACAGGAAAATGATTACCAACAGAAGATTTGGCTGACAAAACAGTCTTTCATAACCACAGCAAGGAAGCACTGACTGATCTTTATGAAATTCTAATGTTTATTTTAAAAAACAACTATTTTCAATTTGGCAGCAATTTCTACCTAAGCAAACTTCTAGATTGACTATGAGCTGGATCACTGGTTGCACCATTTCTTGAAAATTACTATCTAGGAAAACTAGAAGAAAAGGTACTGATTACTCTTTCAATCTTCAGTCTTTATGCTAGGTATATGGATGATATTATTTTCATTATAGACAACAAAAATGTCTCTCTTCCATATGACATACTAGACTGATTCAACTCCCTGGATGGCAAATTGTAATTCACCATTGAACTGCAAAAAGAGAATCAACTCAATTTTCTGGACTTATCATTAGTCTTAAAAGATGGAAAAATTGAAACAAGGTTATACAAGAAACTTACCAACAATAACAAAATGTTAGACTATCAGTCAAATCACCCTAATTGCATAAAAACAAACTTGGCCACTCAATTTTTGGAAAAGATTAATGTTCTAAATTCTTCAGAATTGTTAAAACATGCTCAAAAGGAGGAAAAGTTTTGGAAGATAATAATTACCCTTTTCTAGTAGTCAACAAAATTCTTAATAAAAAAGAAAAGAAGCAGAAGTCAAACACTAAATTGTTTCAGTTAACTAGAAAAATTACTTACCATAAAGGACCATTTGAAAAACTTCAGAGGATTAGTGAGAAATTTCTAATCAGACTGGCTCCAGGATTACAAAATAAAATTAGTAAATACCTTCTAAAATTAAAGCAGAAAGAAGAAAACATCCTGTTACAAGAAGGAGTGGTCTACAGCATAAAGTGTGAGTGTGGTCTCAGGTATGTGGGAGAAACAGGCAGAGAGCTTAAGAAAAGATTAGCAGAACATAAAGCTGCAATTAGAAATTTTACAAACAAAATAGGTTTGGACAGACATGTTCAAAATACAGGACACAAAGTGCTTTGGGACTCTGTAGAAGTTCTGACACATCAAGAGTACTTTTTCAATTGAGAAAATTGTCAGGACTAGAAATTGAGAGAAGAGGTACAACATTAAATGATGTGAAAGGTTGTAATCTAGCAAATGAATGGCAATACCTACTATAGTGTAGTCCTGAGGAAGGGTAGGGGTGCTACCTGAAAATTTGACTATAAGCAATTTCCTTTATTCCTGTGTAAAAAAACACATAATTTAGTGAAATTTAAAGTATAACATTTTTGTTTCTAAAAAAAGGGGAAATCTGGAGAATGTGCGTAATTGTTTAACATATGTAGTTTAGGAAATTACTGTAATGTCTATTTGCTTTCCTTTTTTTATTAGGTGCTTGGAAGGAAGGACAGCTTTTCTTTTTTGGCAGAATGGAGAAGCAAAGTGGCATAGGCCTCTGATTGAGATGAAAGCAAACAAACTGGTTTATGTCTAAATTATTTAGATTGGTAACTAACTCAAATTACAAGACTCACATTCAAAACAACCCATGGTGGTACAGCAACTTGTTACTATAGAATTAAATTTCCTGGTGTGAATTTTTAGTACTGGTAGATGTTAGTGTGGAGGAAAACAAATTGAGCTTGATTACATTTATATAGCGTACAAATTACCCAGTGGTCCGCTGGCCATTGGCTAGTAAAAATTCCATTGGATCACTGAAAAAATTAATGTTACTGGCCCGGATGGCCAGTAAGTTTTTGTTTTTTTACTTTGCTTCGGAATTTGCAAGTTCCAAATAATTAAACCAAATTTCAAAATATCCAGGTTTTGTTATATAGCAGTTTTTTTTTTAATAGTCCAGGTTTCGCTATGGTAATTTTTTAAATAATCCAGGTTTCACTATGGATTTTTTGAAATTCAGATATTTACTACTCAAAAACTGAATATCGGATTTTTTTTTTTTTTTTTGGAGGTTTAATGACCACCATGAGCAACTCAATGGGCTATAATTTAGTGTCACTGGTTCCAGGGAAGGGAGAGAGCCAGTGCCGTAAGACAAACACAACATCCATGCCTCACCGGGATTCGAAAGCGGACCCCGTTCAGACGAATGATCAGAGGCCATCGCTTAGACCACTGCGCCACCGGGGTGGCATATCGGAATTGCAAACCATATTTAAGTTTTATGAAAATTTTGGACAGTAGAAAACAGAGGTGTCCAACTCAAAATATTTTGATTAAGACAGTGCCACGTTTTTGCACATGTACTGACTCCAGATGGGTCTTTTATGTTTTCCAACATGAGGTTGAAGTACCATTTAAGCTCTGGCCCTGCCAATCTGTTTGTCCACATGGAAAAACTTCCTACCTTTCTCAATGAAGCAAGGTATTCCATGAAGGTGGCTTTTCATAAGTTGCAAAGTGCTTCATAATCACTATCCACCATCAGTGCACTGTATGAAGTGAACTGATAGTGCTTCATGTCAGTGCCTTTACAACCAGTGTACCATCCTGGGTACTAGCACCATGTGCATACAAAATGTATTAATATTTGTGCCATTTCTAGACCAGTAAAAATGAGTGAGGAAACTACCAACTTTTGGTATACATTGGTCCTGCAGACCAGTGGTTTTTTTTTTTTTTTTTTTTTTAGATTTCTATCACTGAATAGCATGCTTTGTGTTTTATTTATTTTTTAGTATTATTTGCACAAATACATGTTCACATTTTGTTCTAAATGTACAATATACAGCTCCAGTGAAATAATACATTATTTTCTACATATACTACAAACGTGCAAGTTTTTTTTTGTTTTTTTTTCACGGACCAGTGATTTGGAAATTTGAGCGGTCCGCTGGACATGTTGAAGATTTATTTCTAATTCTAACACTGTTTATATGCTATACATTTAATGACACGACATATGCACCACTTTATGATATGAGAACAACTGGGTCAAAAATTCACTGAAGATATTTTTAAAATATAAGAAAAAAAATATTCTGCATTTCAGCACTTTTTAAGTTATGCTCCTCAGACTGAATTAGTTACTCACTGAAAATATTGTTTGAACACTAAAAAGAATAAGTAATGTTTATTTATTTATTATTATTTTTTTAATTTAGACACTAGAGAGTAAAGCCTATTTTCTGTAAAAGGTACATTTATCGCTAACATAATGAAGTTTTCGAAGATTTGATTTTGAAACTAGTGCACATTCATTCATGGCAACCAGTTTGTCACACATCCACACGTCTAAACATTTTTACTACAAGGTGTTTCCTTAGGTAGTCTCCCCAAAGAATCAGTCAGATTTTGCAACACACTCTACTTACAAACGTGACATGTGGTTTACAACATACCTTAGTTCATGGAAATATAGCATCATTCACAATAAATGCTGTAATGTTCTCCACCTATATCCAAATATACTTGAACGAGTTGCTGCATATTATCAAAGGTCCTCCGCAGCATGTCATCAATCAACAGTCCAGATTGCTGCACTGATGTTTTTTAAGTCTTCTAATGCGAGAGGCTTTTTATTGTGGTAAACTATGCTTCATCAGTAAACCATGTGAAATTCAAAATTTTTGGAACTGCGAGTAAAAATGTCAGGAACCAGTGACAATATGACACATGCTTTTCAAGATCTGGTTCTTGCAGTTGTCACACGGTACAGATGAAGCAACGCTTTCTTAGTGGCTCTTTGGCAGGTGGAAACAGAATTGACAAATGCCATAGTGTCTTTTTTGGTGATGCCAGCAACCTGTGCTTTACCTCTTCGATTTTTTTCTTTTTCTAAAGGACATCCGCCGCTGTATTGGTTCAAAACACTGCCTGTGGTTTCAAATTTCTACGCTAACCTGACAATGTAACATTTGTCTTGCGCTTTTCTTCCCTTAAACTTCTCAAGGAATTCACGCTGTTGCCTGTATAGACTTTGTTATCCAATAACTTTTCGCAATAAAAACCGGCTCCGCAACAGTATACACAGACATCCTGGATGATGTTAAACGACACAGTAAAACATGCAGATTGCCTTAGGACAGAGTACGCGTGCCTGGCCATCTGGTAGGGTGACATCACAATGAGTCATTGCCTTGTGAAAATCACTCCCGCGCATTTCTCAAGGATCCAGATCACTTGTAAACCAAATGGCGTGTCTCTATGTAGAGTGAGTGGTAAGAAAACAATAGTTGGTTCTTTGGGGGGACCACCTAGTGAAACGCTCTACACCCTGTATGTATACCTGAAGTATTTATTCTTACTAACATTGGTTCAGTTTCTTTCCTTTCTTTACATGACTTTAAGGATTTCCTTGCAAATAATATTTTGTATTTGCTAATAAAACTACCCCAGTTTCCCCTCCTTATAACCAAAAATCCTGCAAAATTAGTCTCCCACCTTAAAATTTCACATGCAGTGATATGATAATATTGGAAAAATAGACTCAACGACAAAGAGATACAATAAGTCATGCAATTTTTAGCATACACGCATGTGATAGTTTATAGTACCAGTTTACCTACTCATAACATCTGTTGATGGGTTTATTTCTACATCTATAAGCAGAGCCATAGCTAACATTTTGGGTGCTTATGGCCATTCATTAAATTGCACTTTAATGAAAAAAATAATTTAAAATTCAATTATAAAAGTTTAACTATGAAAATAAATCATACAAAATTATTCTCTCATAAACAATTCTTTGAGAATGAAAATACTTTACTTCTACACTACATTACAAAAACAATTAGGTGTCTACCACATCTACAAATTAAAGCAGCCTGACTTTTTTTGCCTGTAGGGACAAATAAAATTATATATCCCAGACACCTTTGCATACATGAACATTTTTCATATTTATTTCAGAACTTTAAATTTTCCTTTGTTCATGTACTAAAGTGAGCATGTGGCATTACTGTTTGACTAAGGATTAAGCGATTAAGATTTCCCAATATTCTCCTTGATGTTTCTTGAAGGCATTATGCCAGAAATTGTATAGTGTATCACTATTTTTGAAAACTGCCCTCCGACATTGCAATATCAAGGCAGGGTTGTTAATGATGTACAAGCTTTGCATGTGATCGGGTGGTTGTCTTGACCACGGAGCATGACCCCAGGCTTCCAAGAATCATGGAGGACAAAAGATAGGAGACCATAAAGAGGGTGGCTTCCTAGCCCCCAGAGCTGGCAGTTAGGAATTTCAATGAGGAAAACTCCAATGTGAAATTCCGGCGAAGAGATTCCAACGAAGACTTCAGGATCAAGCAGCAGGGCCTGGAAGTCAAGGGCCAGAGGTTGAGCTGATTGGTGGCAAGATTTCATGGAAGGAAGCCAGCAGTTTACTGGAGGTTCGAATAACCACCAGAGATGTCAACTATTCCAGATCTTAATATAAACTCTGTTATTGTTATCTACACATAACTGTTTATCCTTGGAGTTAGTTGCCCGAGTTTTTACAACCAACTTTGAATACCATATCATCATCATCATTGTCAACCATTATCAATCCACTGCTGGACGAAGGTCTCCCCAAGTTTCCTTCACAACGGTCTGTCTTGTGCCAGTCTCCTCCATGTCACTCCCGCATACTTTCGAATTTCATCCACCCATCTCCCATGTGGTCTTCTTCTGGGTCTTTTCCTGTCCCTTGGAATCCAATGTAAAATTTCGGCTGTCCATCGATGGTCTGTCCTTCTGGCAGTATGTCCAGCCCATTGCCTTTTCAGGGATTTAACTCTGATCATGATGTCTTCCACTCTTGTCATTTTCGGATCCACGAGTTCCTCTTCTTATCTCTCCTGGTTACACCAAGCATGCACCTCTCCATGCTCTTTGAGTTGTCTGCAGCCTTTGTATGTCTCTTTTAGCTAAGGTCCACGTCTCTGCACCATACGTAAGCACTGGAAGGATGCATTGATCAAACACTTTTCTTTTAAGACATAATGGCATATTGCTCTTGAAAATTATGCTGTTCCTTCCAAAAGCTCTCCAGGCAAGTTTTGTACGCCGATTAATTTCCTCACCAATGTGACCCTCACTTGATATCTGCTGTCCAAGATAAACCTACGTGTCTGTTATCTCCAGCTTTTCTTCATCAATCGATAAATCTTCCATTCTTGTAAAAGCATTGAACATCACTTTTGTCTTCTGAAAGTTCATTTTTAATCCCACTTCTTTACTCTTGTCAGCAAGTTCCTGGATCATACTCTGCAGCTCTGCTGGGGTAGTTGCAAATATGACTATGTCATCAGCAAAACGAAGGTGGGTTAGATAATCTCCATTAATCTTTATCCCTTTGTTTTCCTAGTTCAGTGATTGAAAGACATTTTCCAATGTGGCATTAAAGAGCTTCGGAGATATGGTGTCACCTTGTCTCACTCCTTTTCCAATTTTTATGTGTCTTGTATTTTCAAACAGCCAAAACTTTGCACTTGCATTTTCATAGATGTTATTAATATTAATGTACGCATTTTCAATACTGCAGGTTTTCAGAGCCATTGTAACTGCTGATGGTTTCACCGAATCAAAGGCTTTTTCATAATCGATAAAAGCCCTGCACAATGGAAGTTCATATTCCCTTGCTCTTTCAATTAGTTCTCTCAGTACATGGATATGATCCTGAATCCAGCTTGTTCTCTCGGTTGAGCCATGTCCAGTGTCACCTTCAAGCGGTGTGAAAGAACTTTAGTGAAGATTTTATAAACCACTGATAGGAGGCTGATAGGTCTGTAGTTAGTGAGATCCTCAATGTCACCTTTTTTATGTAGCAAGATCATTGTAGCGTTGTTCCAACCCTCAGCAATCTTCCCTTCATTAAGGCATCGAGTGAAAATTTGGGCGAGTACTGTTTCGATTTCTCCACTTGCTTCTTGTATGATGTCTACAGTAATTCCATCTTCTCCTGGGGCTTTTCCCCGCTTCATGTTCTTGATTGCATGTGCAACTTCTACTGGAAGAACTCTGGTACTGGTACCTTTCATGATGTCTGGAGTACATGTATCATCCCTTTCATAAAATTTGGAGTAGAAATCTTTCACTCTTGTCAAAATTTCGCCTCTATTTCTTGTTACAGAACCATCTTCTTTTCTGAGAGCCATAATCTGTTTTGTTCCCTTACTGAGATGTCCCTTTGCTATCTTTAGGCTTTGGTTGTTTTCAATTGCTTTTCTTATTAGTTCACAGTTGAATTTCCTTACGTCTTCAGTGATACTTTATCGTACTGTCTTGCATAGCTCTATATATTCCACTTTGGAAGTCACATCTTCTTTAGTTGTCCTCATCTCTCTTCTTTTTTGCATCAACATTTTGGTTTTTCCTGATAATTTGTTCACATGCAACTTGTTCTTAGACCCAGCTAATTTTGTTGCTGTTCCCATAAGAGCTTTGGTTACTTTTCTGTTAACTTCAGAAATATCCACTTCTTCCGATGTTAGGCCTTCTAAAGCAGAGAATCTGTTCTTCAGTTCCAATTTGAAGGTATTATGGTGTTTTTTAAGGTTGGTTATGTCAATACATTTTGTTTGTCTTATGAGTTTGCTACGTTCGAGTTTAGTGTTGAGGTGCATCTTACATCTCACCAATCTATGGTCACTACCTGTGTTGAACTTGTTTAGCACACTGCAGTCTTCTATGACGAATTTTTTGTTACACATAATAAAATCAATTTCACTTGTCGTCCCATTTAGATGTCTCCATGTCCATTTCCTGTGTGGCTTTTTCTTGAAGAAGGAGTTCAAGATGAAAAACCCTTCTGCCTCTGCAAACTCAACGAGAGTATTTCCACGCTGGTTTCTGTTGCCATGACCGAATTTACCTACTGAAGTTTCATTCTGTTGCCGTTGCCCTATTTTTGCATTGAAATCGCCCATAATTATTTTCAAGTGCTGCTTACCTTTATTATTTAGATGACGAATTTCCTCATAAAATTCTTCAATTTCTTCTTCAGGATGACTTGTGGTGAGTGCATAAGTTTGAATAATCTGAGCCAGGTATCTTCTCAAGAGTTGGATAACGAGTCGTGCAGCTCTTTCAGAGGAACTTTCAACTTCTACAACTTTATCCTTCAGTTTCTTGTTTATTATAAATCCAACACCACTAGTTCTGCCAGTATCAGTCCCACGATAGTAGAAGAGATGTCCACTTTTTAGTTCAATGAGATCTTCTCCTTTTCTCCTTACCTCACTTAGCCCGACGATGTCCCACTTGATCCATTGTAGTTCTTCTTCCAATTCAAGAAGCCTTGAATCAGAAGATAGGGAGCGTCCATTATACGTAGCCAAGGTCAGCATCAGATGGCAGCCTAGTCCGGTCCTTTGGGGATTCTTAGCACCCTCTGCCTTGGCCGGGTACATTCCAGCTGACTGAGACTGAAGGCCAAGATTTAAATTGTGGAGTCATTTTGGAGGGGTTCGGCCATAACTCACCACGCTGGCCAAGCGGGTTGGTGAGTGTGGGATAGCATTTCCTCTAATCCCGATGGTATAGTTATACCACTATTGGCGGTCGTCAGAGCCCCTTTAGTGGGAACAGGATGTACGACGAGAAGGCGGGGTTGACATTTGTCAAGGAGAGGCTGTGATGTTACGCATCACCTGACCTTACATCCCATATATATATATATATATATATATAAAGGTGAGGTGTGTATATATATATATATATATATATATATATATATATATATATATATATATATATATATATATACAACCCCGCCTTCTCGTGGTGCATCCTGTTCCCACTAAAGGGGCTCTGACGACCGCCCATAGCGGTATAACTATACCATCGGGATTAGAGGAAATGCTATCCCACACTCACCAACCCGCTTGGCCAGCGTGGTGAGTTATGGCCAAACCCCTCCAAAATGATTCCACAACTTAAATCTTGGCCCTCAGTCTCCGGCAGCTGGAATGTACCTGGCCAAGGCAGCGGCCAGTGCGACATGAAGGCAGAGGGTGCTAAGAATCCCCGGAGGACCGGACTAGGCTGCCATCTGATGCTGACCTTGGCTACTTACAATGGACGCTCCCTATCTTCTGATTCAAGGCTTCTTGAATTGGAAGAGGAACTACAAAGGATCAAGTGGGACATCGTGGGGCTAAGGGAGGTAAGGAGAAAAGGAGAAGATCTCATTGAACTGAAAAGTGGACATCTCTTCTACTATCGTGGGACAGATACTGGCAGAACTAGTGGTGTTGGATTTATAATAAACAAGAAACTGAAGGATAAAGTTGTAGAAGTTGAAAGTTCCTCTGACAGAGCTGCACGACTTGTTATCCAACTCTCGAAAAGATACCAGGCTCAGATTATTCAAACTTATGCACCCACCACAAGTCATCCTGAAGAAGAAATTGAAGAATTTTATGAGGAAATTTGTCGTCTAAATAATAAAGGTAAGCAGCACTTGAAAATAATTATGGGCGATTTCAATGCAAAAATAGGGCAACGGCAACAGAATGAAACTTCAGTAGGTAAATTCGGTCATGGCAACAGAAACCAGCGTGGAAATACTCTCGTTGAGTTTGCAGAGGCAGAAGGGTTTTTCATCTTGAACTCCTTCTTCAAGAAAAAGCCACACAGGAAATGGACATGGAGACATCTAAATGGGACGACAAGTGAAATTGATTTTATTATGTGTAACAAAAAATTCGTCATAGAAGACTGCAGTGTGCTAAACAAGTTCAACACAGGTAGTGACCATAGATTGGTGAGATGTAAGATGCACCTCAACACTAAACTTGAACGTGGCAAGCTCATAAGACAAACAAAATCTATTGACATAACCAACCTTAAAAAACACCATAATACCTTCAAGTTAGAACTGAAGAACAGGTTCTCTGCTTTAGAAGGCCTAACATCGGAAGAAGTGGACATCTCTGAAGTTAACAGAAAAGTAACCAAAGCTCTTATGGAAACAGCAACAAAATTAGCTGGGTCTAAGAACAAGTTGCATGTGAACAAATTATCAGGAAAAACCAAAATGTTGATGCAAAAAAGAAGAGAGATGAGGACAACTAAAGAAGATGTGACTTCCAAAGTGGAATATATAGAGCTATGCAAGACAGTAAGAAAAAGTATCACTGAAGACGTAAGGAAATTCAACTGTGAACTAGTGAGGAAAGCAATTGAAAACAACCAAAGCCTAAAATTGGCAAAGGGACATCTCAGTAAGGGAAGAAAACAGATTGTGGCACTGAGAAAAGAAGATGGTTCTGTAACAAGAAATAGAGGCGAAATTTTGACAAGAGTGAAGATTTCTACTCCAAATTATATGAAAGGGATGATACATGCACTCCAGACATCATGAAAGATACCAGTACCAGAGTTCCTCCAGTCCTTCCAGCAGAAGTTGCACATGCAATCAAGAACATGAAGCGAGGAAAAGCTCCAGGAGAAGATGGAATTACTGTAGACATCATACAAGAAGCAAGTGGAGAAATCGAAACAGTACTCGCCCAAATTTTCACTCGATGCCTTAATGAAGGAAAGATTCCTGAGGATTGGAACACCGCTACAATGATCCTGCTACATAAGAAAGGTGACATTGAAGATCTCGGAAACTACAGACCTATCAGCCTCTATCAGTAGTTTATAAAATCTTCACTAAAGTTCTTTCACACTGCTTGAAGGTAACACTGGACATGGCTCAACCGAGAGAACAAGCTGGATTCAGGAAGTGGCTACAGCACAATAGATCATATCCACGTACTGAGAGAACTAATTGAAAGAGCGAGGGAATATGAACTTCCATTGTGCATGGCTTTTATCGATTATGAAAAAGCCTTTGATTCGGTGAAACCATCAGCAGTTACAATGGCTCTGAAAACCTGCGGTATTGAAGATGCATACAGTAATATTATTAATAACATCTATGAAAATGCAAGTGCAAAGATTCGGCTGTTTGAAAATACAACACACGTAAAAATTGGAAAGGGAGTGAGACAAGGTGACACCATATCTCCGAAGCTCTTTAATGCCACATTGGAGGGTGTTTTTCAGTCGCTGAGCTGGGAAAGCAAGGGGACAAAGATTAATGGAGATTATCTAACCCACCTTCGTTTTGCTGATGACGTAGTCATTTTTGCAACTACCCCATCAGAGCTGCAGAGTATGATCCAGGAACTTGCTGACAAGAGTAAAGAAGTGGGATTAAAAATGAACTTTCAGAAGACAAAAGTGATGTTCAATGCTTTTACAAGAAATGAAGATTTATCGATTGATGGAGAAAAGCTGGAGATAACAGACACGTACGTTTATCTTGGACAGCAGATATCAAAGGAGGGTCACATTAGTGAAGAAATTAATCGGCGTACAAAACTTGCCTGGAGAGCTTTTGGAAGAAACAGCATAATTTTCAAGAGCAATATGCCATTATGTCTTAAAAGAAAAGTGTTTGATCAATGCATCCTTCCAGTGCTTACGTATGGTGCAGAGACGTGGACCTTAACTAAAAGAGACATACAAAGGCTGCAGACAACTCAAAGCAGCATGGAGAGGTGATTGCTTGGTTTAACCAGGAGAGATAAGAAGAGGAACACGTGGATCCGAAAAATGACAAGAGTGGAAGACATCATGATCAGAGTTAAATCCCTGAAATGGCAATGGGCTGGACATACTGCCAGAAGGACAGACCATCGATGGACAGCTGAAATTTTAGATTGGATTCCAAGGGACAGGAAAAGACCCAGAAGACCACATGGGAGATGGGTGGATGAAATTCGAAAGTATGCAGGGGTGACATGGAGGAGACTGGCACAAGACAGACCGTTGTGGAGGAAACTTGGGGAGACCTTCGTCCAGCAGTGGATTGATAATGGTTGACAATGATGATGATGATATATATAAAGGTGGTCGCAGTTTCTACTGCATATCAAAAGAACATAAAGGGGTGGTGTGTGACAGCATCATACGCATACGCTTCACATTCAGCTTAAGAGCTGCCGTAACACTTGTGGGCCTAGAAAGCCCTACAAAGGATGCGCGAACATGCCTTACAGTACCTCCAACTTTTTGTAGATGGATCAATAAATTGTCGAACTGTTTCTGTGCACAGATCATATTTGGGACCATCCAAAACTTCTGCTTTCGGGTCATTTCGTGTCAAATCAAGACTCACAGCCCGACCCCTCTTAATTTCCTTGAAATTTGGTGTGATTTTTAGGCACGTAAACTTATGCATAAATACCAAATTCTAACCCTGTCCACCCACGGGGTTTCAAATTACATTACCTTGAAAATTAGAAAATTGTGACTGGACAATCTTTAAATAGTTGTATTGTGTTACCTAATTTGGCAGATAGAAGGTTGAAATTAGTGCCTTTTTTTAGCATTTTTTATATGTGCTGAAAAATAAAATTAGGTTGACCTTTTCAAGATCACAGAAATAACCTCTGACCTTCAATATTTTAAAACGCACTAATTTTAAAATTCTGAAAAACAACATTATATGGCATCATTAGACTTTTGTTCACTACTATGCCAACTTTCAAGTTGGGACTGCAATGCAATCATCATTTTAAAATATTAAAAATGAAATGCACCATTGCCAAAAATGGCCTCAAAATGGCATAATGAAAGGTGAAAGTAAAACAAAAAGAAAAAAATACTTTACTCCAGGAAGGAGTCATTTATAAAATAGAGTGTTCTTGTGGATTACCATATATAGGAGAAACAGGAAGAAGGTTAACCACCAGAATTAAAGAACACAAAGCAGCAATAAGGAACAGCTCAAATAAAACAGGATTAGACAGGCACATACAAACAAACTGGCCACAAAATGGACTGGGACTCCTTAAAAGTGATCAAACATCAATCCCATGCAATTATCCGGAAATTAGAGGAATCCCTGGAAATTTACAAGACACAAGGTGGCAACATTAATGACCATGCTGGATGGAAAATCCATCAGGCTTGGTCGCCAGACCTGTGGAAGTAAGAGGAAGCAAGAACTCCTGACGAAGATCTAGTGTTTAGATCAAAAATTTGAGAGGTAATGTACCTTAATAAATTTATCCTCGATAATTCCTGTTAAATATTTATAATACTGAAAGTCTTTTAGGGTTAAATAGCTGATTTAAATTGGGAGGATGCATCAGTCAGAAGGTATCACCATGATATTTTAAGTAGTAAACCTTTAATAACTATAATTTTTTTAACTAAAATGCTATAAAACAAAAAAGAAATAATATAATATAGCAATGCCTTTATAAAAAAAGATCAACAAACTTTTCTGCTGATTTTATCACAGTTTCAGGAGATGTTTGCTTAATAGATACCCACTGCTTAAATTTCACATAATCAATATATTATTCTTTTCCACAAAGATCAATAATGAAACTTCAGTAAATCTGATCCTTGCCAAAAATTGGCATTTACTGAGGTAGCATGCGGGAAGTAAAGGTTTATATATTACTCTTCCAATGCAGTTTTTACAGCTGTTAATGGGGAGTTTATGTTCAGTAGTTAATTTTGCCATATGACACCTTAAAAACGTGAAAAGTTTTGATAAATTGTGATGAACATATGTATACTATATGTTCCACTTGCTCCAACAATGATAAAAAAAATTTTAATGCAGTTCTGCAAACTTTGAGAAGCCAATTTTTATCTTTGCGTATGCAATCTTAAACTTTGTGAATATCTCGACTGTTTAACAAGACACCCCCCTTATTATTATTTTTTTTTTTTTGTAAATCTGTTTTTTCAGCTAGTACATTGTTACTGCAACAATCTTTTTCCCCTGACATTGGCTGCCAACATAAACATGGCAATAAAAATCTTGCACTAGATCAGCTGTCTCCTGTTTTAGTACCTTTCTTAGCTTTAGGTTTGGGAAATTATTTTGTCTTTCTTGCTGTGTAATTTGAAATACTGAATTCATCCTGCAAGTTTCGAAAACTCCAACATTTTGGTAGTACAGTAGTATGAATTTGCAGCTTTTCTTTAAACTTTCTTTAAACTGAGCAATAATTTCTGTTTTAGGGTCAGGTGTTGGGAGTTCAGCAATAGGAAAAGAATAGCAACTCTTCAGTAAAAACCATGTAATTTTTTTTCGAATTTGTATAAAGATGCTTTTATTCATGCAATATTTTCTTTTTTCAAGAGTTTAGCCAATTAACTGTAAAGATACATTCAAAATTTGTCTTGCATTTTCAGATGTTTCCTTACTTATATATGTATTTCACCGGGGATGGGGGGTTTATTTTTTTTTATTGTGGGTTTAACGACCACTGTGACCAACTCAAGAGGCTATAAGCTGTCACCTGTCCCTAATTTAGGGTCACTAGTTCCATGAAAGAGAGAGAGCCAGTGTCGTAAGACAAACAATACCCACGCCTCACCTGGATTCAAACCCAAACCGATCTCAGACGAATGGTCATAAGCCAGTGCTTAGGGCACTGTGCCACCAAGGTGGCTATTTCACCTTTACTACTCTCACTTATGATACGTTCAGTATCACTTTCATCACCTGTGAACTCTGAACTGATGAGGCTGTCATCAGTTTAAAGGTCACAGGCGTATTTACTTTTTAAAAGAATTTTTGTAATTTGTCACAGATTATTTTACGAATAGGAAGTTTAACCATACCCTCCGAGAAACAGGACAATATTCTTTTTTACATTATAGTGTCCCCTTTTTTTCAAAAGAGTTATAGCAAAGGTCCCTGTTAAATCTTTGTTACATTCGTCCATGATGGATCCAGGTTCAAATCCCGGTGAGGCATGGATGTTGTGTTTGTCTTACGCCACTGGCTTCGTTCCTTCCCTGGAACCAGTGGCCCTAAATCAGGGATGAGCGACTGCTTATAATATATCTCATCGAGTTGCTCACGGTGGTCATTAAACTTTCAATGAAAAATATCATCATCATCATCATCATCATTGTCAACCATTATCAATCCACTGCTGGACGAAGGTCTCCCTTCCTCCACAACGGTCTGTCTTGTGCCAGTCTCCTCCATGTCACTCTCACATACTTTCCAATTTCACCCACCCATCTTCCATTTGGTCTTTCTTCTGGGTCTTTTCCTGTCCCTTGGAATCCAATCTAAAATTTCGACTGTCCATCGATGGTCTGCCCTTCTGGCAGTATGTCCAGCCCATTGCCATTTCAGGGATTTAACTCTGATCATGATGTCTTCCACTCTTGTCATTTTTCACATCCACGAGTTCCTCTCCTTATCTCTCCTGGTTACTCCAAGCATGCACCTCTCCATGCTGCTTTGAGTTGCCTGCAGCCTTTGTAAGTCTCTTTTAGTTAAGGTCCACGTCTCTGCACCATGCGTAAGCACTGGAAGGATGCATTGATCAAACACTTTTCTTTTAAGACATAATGGCATATTGCTCTTGAAAATTATGCTGTTTCTTCCAAAAGCTCTCCAGGCAAGTTTTGTACGTCGATTAATTTCTTCATCAATGTGACCCTCAACTGATATCTGCTGTACAAGATAAACGTTTGTCTGTTATCTCCAGCTTTTCTTCATCAATTGATAAATCTTCATTTCTTGTAAAAGCGTTTAATATCACTTTTGTCTTCTGAAAGTTCATTTTAATCCCAATTCTTTACTCTTGTCAGCAAGTTCCTGGATCATACCCTGCAGCTCTGATGGGGTAGTTGCAAAAATGACTACGTCATCAGCAAAACGAAGGTGGGTTAGATAATCTCCATTAATCTTTATCCCTTTGTTTTCCCAGTTCAGTGATTGAAAGACATTTTCCAATGTGGCATTAAAGAGCTTTGGAGATATGGTGTCACCTTGTCTCACTCGCTTTCCAATTTTTATGTGTGTTGTATTTTCAAACAGCCGAATCTTTACACTTGCATTTTCATAGATGTTATTAATAATATTAATGTGTGCATCTTCAATACCGCAGGATTTCAGAGCCATTGTAACTGCTGATGGTTTCACCGAATCAAAGGCTTTTTCATAATCGATAAAAGCCATGCACAATGGAAGTTCATATTCCCTCGCTCTTTCAATTAGTTCTCTCAGCACGTGGATATGATCTATTGTGCTGTAGCCACTCCTGAATCCAGCTTGTTCTCTCGGTTGAGCCATGTCCAGTGTTACCTTCAAGCGGTGTGAAAGAACTTTAGTGAAGATTTTATAAACTACTGATAGGAGGCTGATAGGTCTGTAGTTTCCGAGATCCTCAATGTCACCTTTCTTATGTAGCAGGATCATTGTAGCGGTGTTCCAATCCTCAGAAATCTTTCCTTCATTAAGGCATCGAGTGAAAATTTGGGCGAGTACTGTTTCGATTTCTCCACTTGCTTCTTGTATGATGTCTACAGTAATTCTATCTTCTCCTGGAGCTTTTCCTCGCTTCATGTTCTTGATTGCATGTGCAACTTCTGCTGGAAGGACTGGAGGAACTCTGGTACTGGTATCTTTCATGATGTCTGGAGTGCATATATCATCCCTTTCATATAATTTGGAGTAGAAATCTTTCACTCTTGTCAAAATTTCGCCTCTATTTCTTGTTACAGAACCATCTTCTTTTTTCAGTGCCATAATCTGTTTTCTTCCCTTACTGAGATGTCCCTTTGCTATCTTAAGGCTTTGGTTGTTTTCAATTGCTTCCCTCACTAAAATATATATCATCATCATTGTCAACCATTATCAATCCACTGCTGGACGAAGGTCTCCCCAAGTTTCCTCCACAACGGTCTGTCTTGTGCCAGTCTCCTCCATGTCACTCCTGCATACTTACGAATTTCATCCACCCATCTTCCATGTGGTCTTCTTCTGGGTCTCTTCCTGTCCCTTGGAATCCAATCTAAAATTTCGGCTGTCCATCGATGGTCTGTTCTTCTGGCAGTATGTCCAGCCCATTGCCATTTCACGGATTTAACTCTGATCATGATGTCTTCCACTCTTGTCATTTTTCGGATCCACGTGTTCCTCTTCTTATCTCTCCTGGTTACACCAAGCATGCACCTTTCCATGCCCCTTTGAGTTGTCTGCAGCCTTTGTATGTCTCTTTTAGCTAAGGTCCACGTCTCTGCACCATACGTAAGCACTGGAAGGACGCATTGATCAAACACTTTTCTTTTAAGACATAATGGCATATTGCTCTTGAAAATTATGCTGTTTCTTCCAAAAGCTCTCCAGGCAAGTTTTGTACGCCGATTAATTTCTTCACCAATGTGACCCTCACTTGATATCTGCTGTCCAAGATAAACGTACGTGTCTGTTATCTCCAGCTTTTCTCCATCAATCGATAAATCTTCATTTCTTGTAAAAGCATTGTACATCACTTTTGTCTTCTGAAAGTTCATTTTTAATCCCACTTCTTTACTCTTGTCAGCAAGTTCCTGGATCATACTCTGTAGCTCTGATGAGGTAGTTGCAAAAATAACTATGTCATCAGCAAAACGAAGGTGGGTTAGATAATCTCCATTAATCTTTATCCCTTTGTTTTCCCAGTTCAGTGATTGAAAGACATTTTCCAATGTGGCATTAAAGAGCTTCGGAGATATGGTGTCACCTTGTCTCACTCCTTTTCCAATTTTTATTTTGTTGTATTTTCAAACAGCCGAATCTTTGCACTTGCATTTTCATAGATGTTATTAATAATATTAATGTATGCATCTTCAATACCGCAGGACTTCAGAGCCATTGCAACTGCTGATGGTTTCACCGAATCAAAGGCTTTTTCATAATCGATAAAAGCCATGCACAATGGAAGCTCATATTCCCTTGCTCTTTCAATTAGTTCTCTCAGTACATGGATATGATCTATTGTGCTGTAGCCACTCCTGAATCCAGCTTGTTCTCTCGGTTGAGCCATGTCCAGTGTCACCTTCAAGCGGTGTGAAAGAACTTTAGTGAAGATTTTATAAACTACTGATAGGAGGCTGATAGGTCTGTAGTTTCCGAGATCCTCAATGTCACCTTTCTTATGTAGCAGGATCATTGTAGCGGTGTTCCAATCCTCAGGAATCTTTCCTTCATTAAGGCATCGAGTGAAAATTTGGGCGAGTACTGTTTCGATTTCTCCACTTGTTTCTTGTATGATGTCTATAGTAATTTCATCTTCTCCTGGAGCTTTTCCCCGCTTCATGTTCTTGATTGCATGTGTAACTTCTGCTGGAAGGACTGGAAGAACTCTGGTACTGGTACCTTTCATGATGTCTGGAGTACATGTATCATCCCTTTCATATAATTTGGAGTAGAAATCTTTCTCCTGTTGTCAAAATTTCGCCTCTATTTCTTGTTACAGAACCATCTTCTTTTCTCAGTGCCATAATCTGTTTTTTCCCCTTACTGAGATGTCCCTTTGCTATCTTTAGGCTTTGGTTGTTTTCAATTGCTTTCCTTACTAGTTTACAGTTGAATTTCCTTACGTCTTCAGTGATACTTTTTCGTACTGTCTTGCATAGCTCTATATATTCCACTTTGGAAGTCACATCTTCTTTAGTTGTCCTCATCACTCTTCTTTTTTGCATCAACATTTTGGTTTTTCCTGATAATTTGTTCACATGCAATTTGTTCTTAGACCCAGCTAATTTTGTTGCTGTTTCCATAAGAGCTTTGGTTACTTTTCAGTTAACTTCAGAAATATCCACTTCTTCCGATGTTAGGCCTTCTAAAGCAGAGAATCTGTTCTTCAGTTCCAATTTGAAGGTATTATGGTGTTTTTTAAGGTTGGTTATGTCAATACATTTTGTTTGTCTTATGAGCTTGCTACGTTCGAGTTTAGTGTTGAGGTGCATCTTACATCTCACCAATCTATGGTCACTGCCTGTGTTGAACTTGTTTAGCACACTGCAGTCTTCTATGACGAATTTTTTGTTACACATAATAAAATCAATTTCACTTGTCGTCCCATTTGGATGTCTCCATGTCCATTTCCTGTGTGGCTTTTTCTTGAAAAAGGAGTTCAAGATGAAAAACCCTTCTGCCTCTGCAAACTCTACGAGAGTATTTCCACGCTGGTTTCTGTTGCCGTGACCGAATTTACCTACTGAAGTTTCATTCTGTTGCCGTTGCCCTATTTTTGCATTGAAATCTCCCATAATTATCTTCAAGTGCTGCTTACCTTTATTATTTAGATCACGAATTTCCTCATAAAATTCTTCAATTTCTTCTTCAGCATGACTTGTGGTGGGTGCATAAGTTTGAATAATCTGAGCCTGGTATCTTCTCGAGAGTTGGATAACAAGTCGTGCAGCTCTGTCAGAGGAACTTTCAACTTCTACAACTTTATCCTTCAGTTTCTTGTTTATTATAAATCCAACACCACTAGTTCTGCCAGTATCTGTCCCACGATAGTAGAAGAGATGTCCACTTTTCAGTTCAATGAGATCTCCTTTTCTCCTTACCTCACTTAGCCCGACGATGTCCCACTTGATCCTTTGTAGTTCCTCTTCCAATTCAAGAAGCCTTGAATCAGAAGATAGGGAGCGTCCGTTGTACGTAGCCAAGGTCAGCATCAGATGGCAGCCTAGTCCGGTCCTCCGGGGATTCTTAGCACCCTCTGCCTTCATGTCGCACTGGCCGCTGCCTTGGCCAGGTACATTCCAGCTGCCGGAGACTGAGGGCCAAGATTTAAGTTGTGGAGTCATTTTGGAGGGGTTTGGCCATAACTCACCACGCTGGCCAAGCGGGTTGGTGAGTGTGGGATAGCATTTCCTCTAATCCCGATGGTTATACCGCTATTGGCGGTCGTCAGAGCCCCTTTAGTGGGAACAGGATGTACCACGAGAAGGCGGGGTTGACATTTGTCAAGGAGAGGCTGTGATGTTACGCATCACCTGACCTTACATCCCAAAATATATATATATATATATATTTGTTAAAACAATGGTCTTAAATCTAACATTTTAACACTTAAAAAGGGGAAATAATTTCAGCAAGTTTCCCCAAGAAAAAAAAAAAAAACAGCATTTTTTTTAAAAAGAAACTACTTCTTTAATGCAGTATCTTTTCGGTGTAATACCTTTCGAGACCAGAAGAGTAAACAAAATGGAAAAATCATAACAGCTTAGAGCATGACATATTAAAGACTTTGTGTAACAACAAACAGAATAAAACCAGGAGTGTGAGATGGCTGCAGCTGACTGATATATTTTACTAATGCAAAGTAAACAAACCTTGGTTAGGTAATGAAAATCAAAAGCAAACTGAAAACTAAACTCGTTATTTGACATCATACCCTATGGTGTTTCTGGTTTAAATAGGATAAAATCGTTTGTATGCCACCCTGTGAAAACAGTGAGTTACAAGGTGGGGGGTGAGGTTAGTGCCAAAAAAATCAGTGAAACCTCAGGAACGAATGTTTTTGCTAAAAACCTGGAAAAGTTGGGGAACTTGTAATCTTATGCTATCATATAAGAAAAAAAAAACCATTTTAATGATCCAGTCTTAGCATCACTTTCATTTTTTTTTTTTTTTAATTCCCAGCACAATCTTCCCCTTCTCCTTGCACATACAATACCTGCAATGGAAAGATGTATTTAAAGATGCATTTATTGCATCACATGGTGGCCAAAATCTTGTTAATTGTCAAATACTTTAAAATGCCATTTCTTCTCTTTTGGAGAATTTTTGGTTGAGATTCACTTCAAATATTTTATAAATAGTGATTGATCCCAACTTGAAAGATAGCATAGTAGTAAACAAAAGCCTATCGATACCATTTAATTTTTTCAGGATTTTAAAATAAGTTTTTAAAATCATTCAAGGTCAGAGGTTATTCTGTGACCTTGAAAAGGTCAACCTTTTTTTCAACATATGATTTAAAAGCTCATATAAAATGCTATATAAAGACACTAATTTCAACCTTCTAGCGCAATTAATAACGACATACAACTACTCAAATATTTTCCGGAGGTCACGATTTTCTAATTTTCAAGGTCGTGTAATTTTTGAATCCCCATGGGTGGACACGGCCAGAATTTAGGATTTATGCATAAGTCTACGTGCCTAAAATCATACCGAATTTCAATGAAATCAAAAGGGGTCAGGTTGAAAATGGCCATTTCATTGGTTGATTTGACACGGAATGACCCTTTCACCAATCATTTAGATGAACCTCCTGCTCAGAACTTGAACATCCACCAAACAAGCCTTCCTTATTGTGAAATAGAAAATACATGCTTGCTTGCAACAGTTGTAACTCGGGGTTACATCAGCTTGATTAGACAGATAAGAAAATAATTAACATTTTTTTTCCATATTTTTGTAACAGAAAGACTTTCAATCAATTTCTGGAGAAATCATACCAGTTCATGTTGCTGTTAAAATGCAAACATTTATAAAAATATTCAAATGCACAGGAAGTTTGTACTTCCATTGCTGGTTTAACCCCTTAGTCGTCGCATTTTTTTCGAAATGTCCATTAAAAAAATGTCGATTTTTTTCATTAGCTTATTTTGAAGTTTATGCCGTACTTTATCATAATTTATCTCAAACTGCAGGTTTTTATTAAATTTAAAGGTATCTGCGGGCTACGGAAGTGCAGGGGTGTTAGTGCCCCTACCATGTTTTGGAGCAATTCTTGGAGCAGGGAAATATGCAATTTGGAGCAAAAAATTTGTATTTTGGAGCAGAACTCAGGTTTTGGAGCAGCTAATGATAGTATTTTTAATTGTTTTAAGTCCATGCTATGCTTTAAGTTATGTTTATATACTGAATTACCATTATTTTATGAACTACAAAAAAATGTTATATTTCAGGTTTGTTGACATTTTACTGCTTCTCTTACGACTGTTAATTTAGCATTTCTGTCGTTCCCACAGCGAGATAAATAGGAAAACAATTATACTACCCACGATTTATTGAAAACTACATGACCTGCAATATTTTAAGCGTAACACATTAATATCAGGGATTTTCTTCTGAATGCATTTGTTTCGCTGTAACACAAATAGGATGCTGCCGCGTCCAAGAACTGTTGCTATTGATACTGAACGCTTGCGAATATACACTTAGGAAGAATAAATAATATGTAATTACTGTTTGTTGTTTGGTTGGTTTTTAGCAGCATATTTTTCGAGATTCATGGCATTCAGATTAAAATACATTATTTCTGAGACCAACCAACTGGCAAGCCACGCATATGTGATTTGCGTGTTCATCACAAACACCTAAGGTTTTCTGAAGGAAAGCATACCTTCGATATAAAAGGAAAACTAATGTAACATTTAATAATCAAATTGGAACCAAAACTATAAGATAACAGTGAAAACTATATACATCATCTTTAAGCAGTTGCACCATGATACTCTTCATACAATGTTTTTTTATCAAGTAATTATCAATGTCAAACTTTCGTTATTGCTGTGAACAATTACAACTGGAACAAAAACTATAAGATGATAGTGAGATTTAGTAAAGTTGGTTAGATAAAAGCTGATTCTATCGCTTAACGCTTGCACAGTGACGTTTTGGCACGAGATCCCCCCCCCCTCCTCTTCTTCAGTAGTAGAATCAGTGCATGACTTTTTTGCTGTCGCTGTCTGAAAAAGCCACTGTTCTTGCATACATGGGATCCTACATGTATGGACATGGACATTAAGCAGACGATTGCGAGTTAGTAAGTGGTTCAACGCACCTTCCATCTGGAAAAAGAAAAGTGTGAGGGTGAAGATGTTTCCCAAGGTAGATCAAAATGAGAAAAAAAAAACCTCCTAAAAATTCTGATCCCTGAATGTACGGGGCAAAATTCAGACTTTAAGTAAGAACCAAAAGATCAGTATTCCTGATAATTGATTACAAGTTATGCGATATAAACAATCCTTTCATTTATCCATAGCGCTCGTGAGTGATTTTAATTAACATACATGAGACTGACAAAAAAAAAAAACGAAGCTGTACTTTTTAATTTGGTGAAAAATCAGACTGCACGGTGAGAAAATGTAAATATTACAAAGCATGAACAAAACTGAATCGTTTACTGTAATTTATTTATGAAAATATTTAACTAGATCACACCACTGTATTCACAATTATAAAATTAGTGAATTCCAAACAAAATAGGGTGGTTTTGAAAGAGAGCTCCAAACAGTTTTTTTTTTTTCTCCTGGTTTTGTTCTTGTACTTGTTAAAGCATTAGCTCTGGTTTCCTCTTGCGAGCAAAGCCTACTTTCTTCTCAGCAAGTTCCACGGCCATATTTGTCTTTTGTTGACTCTGCCACTGCACAGCATCCACTGTTTATTTATTTTTTCTGCTCATAGTTTTCCCTTTACCATTTTTCTTTGTTACTTTTCTTTCTTTTTTCGTTTTTTTTTTTTAATTCCCTCAGATGGCAATTTTATCCATCATGCTTAAAGAACTTTCAGCCTGAGAACCATGAATTTTGATATCAGAGCTTTAACTATTTTAGATAAATGGTGTAATTTTCAGAGAATGAATACTTTTTTTTTTTTTTTAACACCATTCATCAATTCTTACAAATTTCCAAACTTCGTCACTTCTGTTTTTGGAAATTTCCCCCACCCATATCAAGCTAAAATGCACACACATTTATGAGGGTGATGACATTTAACAACTACATAGGAGTGGAAACATCGCGTGGAAGGGGGGGGCGATACAATTACGGAAGAAATCTTCTCTCCGTCTGATTTCAGTTTTCGGAAATTTATACAACATTTTCAAGCTAAAATACAAATATTTATGGAATAAAATGATATCTAACAATACTGGGTAGAGGAAACATCGCAAGAAAAAAAATTACGATTACCAGAGAAATCTTACCTCCGTCTACTTTCCGTTTTCGAAGGATGAAATTCCGTCCTCCGACGGAGAAAACGACCTCTCCCCCCCCCCCCCATCCTTCCAAAATTTCAGTTCAGTTATGCATCGATTTCGTACATGGTCCAAATGATAACAAAAAAAAAAAAAGACGGACGGGAGAAATTTTCGGGCGGTCTAACTTACGTTTTCGGAAATCGTTGCCTACAATTTCAAGCTGAAATTATGCAATGAAATTATATTTAACAATACTGAACATAAGCAACATCGCGCGAGAAAAAAAAAAAAAAAATGTTTACGGGGAAAAATCTGCACTTCGTTTAACTTCCGTTTCCGAACGTTTAAAAAGACAAAACAACGTCCTCAGACGGAATACGACCCCCCCCCCCAACTAATATCCCGAACATTTCTTCACTTTTGCATCGATCTTGAAAATGACAAAAAAAAAAAAAACCGGAGGGGACTCCGCGAATCCGCGGAAGAATCTCACCTACGAATTAACCGCTGAATCGATTTCGAATTTTCGAATGTCGTAAGATAACGCTAAAATATCGATGACCGGTAAATTTTAACTTTTGGCGCAAAATTGGCGCAGATTTCGTCGAAATGGCGATTTTTTTAGCAGAATGGCGCAATTGGCGCAGGTCTCGTAGCCCTGGAAGTGTTAACAAATTTATGATTTATTTATCTTAGCTTTTCTTTCACCCATAAGCTCGGCAGAAAAGTTTCAATGCAGGTTCTTCGTTTCATGGTTTGGAAAAAAAACGCATCTGAGATAAATAATTGTAATACTGGTGTTAAATCACTATTTTATTTTGAAATTACAAATTCTTCTGGGTATGATATATTTTGAAGCATGGCATGCATAGTTCTACATCACAGTCTCTGCAGTAGTACCTTGTTTCTTTTCGAATTCGCTTTCCATTATTCTTGGATGAACATACTTTGCATTCTCAGCTAGGCTCGTCTTTCTTCTCTGTTGGTGGTATAATTTCCAAAAAATGACGTTCAACTAAACGACTTGATGGTGCTGCACAACTAGGACAACGTCTTTGGAAATTGTCAGGTGTCAAATATTTTCCTACTGTTTCATCAATTACATCTAATCTGAACTTTAGATGCTATTTCATCCCACCTTCCTTCTTATACACCTGAAAAGCATTGAAAACTGCTTGGTCCAAAAGGTGAAAGAATATTTTTTTTGTAATATTTCTTCCCACCATTTCTTGCTACATGGTAACTGGAAAGGTAATGATCTACAAGATCTACACCTCTCATAGTAAGGTTATAATCTACAAAAATTTTTGTTTTTTTCTTTAATTTCATACTTTGTGTTGTTACTTCGACAATTTCGGAATTATGTACTGATGACAGCATTGCGACTTCCTTTTTGTCCTTCCATTTCAGCGCAATGATTTTGACACGTCGAAATGATATTGTTTCACCTGCTTTCAACTTTTTTGCCTTCAATGCTGAACTGGCATATCTTTTCTGTTCTGTTGAACAGTTCCAACCACATCTGTTCAGTAAGTGAGGAGCATATCACACAATTCTGGTGAAGTGTAATAATTATCCATATTTACGCAGTGACCTTTTTTCAATAATGGCATCAATGTCATGACAATTTTTTTTTTTTATTGGAGGTTTAACGACCACCGTGAGCAACTCAATGGGCTATAAGCAGTTGCCCGTCCCTAATTTAGGGTAACTAGTTCCAGGGAAGGGAGAGAGCCAGTGCCGTAAGACAAAGACAACATCCATGCCTCACTGGGATTCGAACCCGGACCCCTTTCGGACGAATGATCAGAGGCCATTGCTTAGACCACTGCGCCACCGGGGCGGCCATGACAATTTGTGAGGATTGCGGCTGAGTTTGAAACTTCGAATGAAATAAAGTTATTTTGCCTGTATAAATAATAAATGACCATATATTTAACCAGTACTGGATTCACATAGCATAAAAGACAATTCCAAATCTTGCCCTTTTCATAGGAATGTATTGGCGCCATGATAAGCGTCCCTAGTACAAAGTTTCATCGATGGTGACATCTCTCTCAAGAGTAATTGTGCTTTTGTACAATTGATTCAAATGCTCACAAACAGGCCAAATTTTGTACAGTTTTGGATTTGGATGATTTTGGGGTCATGCATTTCATTATTCACGAAATGTAAGAATTTTTTATCTCACAATACTTGTATGGCGTAACTTTTCGGAAAAACGGGAGTTTCAAATCTTGGTTTTTTAGTCCAATACATGCTTTCTTCCGGCTTTATAACAATACTTTCTAAAATTGAAAGTGCCAAGAACAGACATAATTCATTTGAAGTTACCGGATTCCAGTCTTTCCTACCTTTCAATCTTCTTCCAGAAACATTTCCGCATTGTTCAGCATAACGATTAGTTTCTGTTACAGTACTATCAATCAGTTCATAATTTATGAAGTGTTCATAGTACTGTAAAACACCCGAACTTGAATCAAAAGTAACATTAACTTTTGGAGACGCTCTAAATGGAAAGTGTGGGGGTGCATAATCTTGAACATGCGGTGTAATTTCATGCCATTCATGCCCCAGCAAAAGCTGTATGGCATAATCACTGTCCTGAGATTCCGATACTTCAGAATCAAAAACATCTGAAAAAGTAGTTCCTTCTGAATCACTTCCAGATTCGTCGACACTAAAATCTTCCGTAAAACTAGAAGAGCTCAATTTACAACAAAAGTTATGGAATGAAATCAAAACATTCAGCATAGTATGACTACTCTAGACACGAGGTTTCAACCTGTCCAACAAGCTACTTTTGTCAAATCACATTCACAGAACTACTACTGTCATCTAGTGATGATTGATATATTTAAAATAGCTACGGGTATGAAAAAATGTGTCATACGTATCGCTTTGAGTATTGCAAGCCATGTAATGAGAAGCCTGGAAGAGACAAGGGCACGACGAAATTTGGTCAACATGCCTGCCCGTGTGAGACATGGGCACGACGGTTAAGCCTTATAAGATACTAATTACTATTTACTTAACTGTCTTAAACACCATACATTACCCTTTGATTTAATTAGCACCTATGGCTGGGGCATAGCCTCATTATATGGCACTAACTATAAGTTAGATTCAAAAGATGTTTAATAACTATGGCAGCAATGTGCCACAACTTTCCTAATTTTACAATACATCAGTTTTTGTTTTTGTTTTGTTTTTTTTATTGGAGGTTTAACGACCACCGTGAGCAACTCAATGGGCTATAAGCAGTCGCCCGTCTCTAATTTAGGGTCACTGGTTCCAGGGAAGGGAGAGAGCCAGTGCCGTAAGACAAACACAACATCCATGCCTCACCGGGATTCGAACCCGGACCCCGTTCGGACGAATGATCAGAGGCCATCGCTTAGACCACTGCGCCACTTGGGGCGGCATACATCAGTTCCTTTTGCTAGGTGATGTAAGTGTATATTTATGTGCTGTTTTGGCTTGCTGAATAATATTTTTAAAGTTTAGATCAGGGTTGTTATTTATGGCCATGATAGCTAGATTTGGTCATCTTGATAACAGATTTAACAATTCTATAATTTTTCTCTGCTGTGCTATATCTCCCATTTAATATTCTCTAATCTAGATTAAGGTTATCATTTATTGTAAGATTATGGTAAAAATAACCGTAATTCAAACCAGGGGTGCAGAATATGTCCGAACGTGCGAACAAGGTTTGGGGTAAATTAAGGCAGCTCTGAGGAAATTTTTGTCCGAGGGTAAAATAATATTAGTAATAATAAAACGAAAAATTAACTTATTAACAACGAATATAACGTGAAAAATAGGAGTAATTTACTTCACAGTAATCAGGTAATCGTTTTGAAAAATGTGTCGTTATGAATACAAGAGGTTATGAGCAATGTGACATAACTGCGAACTGCCGCACGCAAGCAATTCACCGAGCCCAAACGACTTTACTAATGCCAAGGCGGAGACAGCGTGGTGTGAGTAACAAGTACGAAGGAACCACTAGTCACGCTGATAAACATTTCCGAAACTAATGGACTGCCCCGGTGGAACAGTGGTCTAAGCGATGGCTTCTGATCATTCATCCGAGATGGGTCCAGGTTCGAATCCTGATGGGGCATGGATGTTGTGTTTGTCTCATAACGCTTGCTCCAGTCCTTCCCTGGAACCAGTGGTCCTAAATTAGGGACAGGTGACTGCTTATAGCCCACTGAGTTGCTCATTAAACCTCCAATAAAAAGAAAACTAATGGCAGTGAATGGGTCATAGGCGTCGATTTGAAAAATTATTGGAATTCCCGACATTTTAAAGCAAATGACCCATGCATTTTTTGGAGGATTTAAGTCTAATTTAAATTTCATTCAGTAAAATTGTCTGACGCAATTAGACACCCGGAATGCTAGAATGAAATAAATTATAGTAAATTACAGAATTTTTTAGCTGTTTATTTTTCAGCCTCTCAGCCCCACCACTGTTTTAACCTAGACCCAAAAATGTTTCAGACATTTTGAACCCAAATTTGATGTTTCCATTCCCAGGACTGCTTTACTTTTGTTTGGAATGACGGGTGGGGTAGCCACCTAGCCTTCTTTGCCTGCATTGTCCGAGAGGAAGGGAAAGAGTGCGCAAAAGAACAGATTAAAATCCGGAACAGTGTCACCATTTGTAGACTGGGAGGAGGGGGGGTGATAAATCGCTCAAAGCCAAGTGGTTGGAAGGAAGGGGAGGGCAGAAATGCTGCACCCCACAGTGTCATTATAAGGTTGACACATAGACCTTTCTTGTAAACACATGAGGAAACTGTCTTTTGCTCTAAAAGCCAGAACTACGGAATGATGAGATGGAAAGTAAAAACAAATCATCCTCATCCAAACATATCGAAAATCCGGACTACCAGTGGTCCCAATTAGTTCTGATTTTGGACGCTCTGCTATATTTATAAGCTTAGATGCGCAATGCCAAGCTTCAACTTCAAGTGCATGCACAGACAGTGAGCTCTATTAGCAGCCATTCACCCGGGACACACGTTGTTCTTCAGTTACTGTTTATGTGCTATGCGTGTTATTTGTACCGTTGTTTGCGTGCAGTCTATTATAAAGTGTGTGGCACTCTATACTCTGTAGTGTGGCATGTAACTATTTATAAATTTATAACTGGTGAATATACAACAAGTGCGATTTTGTGTTTTATTATTAATTGTGTGCTCAAAAATACAGGTGTGATTGGTAATTATGTCAACCATTAAAAGTAAACAAGAAGTGAACTGCGCTTATTGGGATTGGCATGGCAGGCGTGATAAAATCACAAGTCATGTCTGATAAATCTGGAACCAGGGATAAGATTAGTATTTCTGGATTTCTTAACCCTAAAACTCGTGATCTTGAAGCTAATGCAATTGAAAACGTTTTGCCTTGCAGTAGTAGCTGTGAACCTTCAAACAAACGAAAACTTAATGAAACCAACTTGATGGACCACTTAGTCCAGAATTACAGTCAGTGGACAATGTTGGTGTTGACGCCAAAAAATGTACTGATATTGATCAATGAACAGTTATCAACTATATCTAAAGTGTTATCTAGCCTTTCCCATAAAGTTTATGCTATTAAAGCCAAATCAATTTGTAACTAAGTCCAAGATTCTTCCTTCTAATATAGAACATGTGTTAACTGTACCAAGTGTACCAGGCCCTTCCACAGTCCCAGCACTTTAGCACAGGAAGAAGAATTTAAAGTAAAAATTAAGTCAGCAAATAGGTTCCAGAAATTTGTCAACTGATGCCATCTTTAGGAGGAGGAATAGAGACAGTGCAATGCTCTCCATGTGTAGAAAACTATAAAAACATTCCTAAGGAGGTAGCCTTTCTTAAAACCAGTGCTTTTGGTATTTTTTTCTCTTCCAAGTGAACACCAGTTAATGCAACCAACTCAAAGTATTGAATTTCAAAATTTTAAAACCAACGCCATTAATCATTTACAATCAAATGCACATAAATGGTGAATACAGTTTTCTGAAGCCATGGAAATGAAAGAGATTTTAGTAAAGAAAGAACATGACAAGGTGGGACTGCGGGTTGCCAGAGCTGCTTACAGTGCAGTTAAAAAAGGTAAGCATGGCAAGTTTTTTTAATGTTTATTAAGTTTAAACATTTTAAATGATGCTGATGAACTTAATCACTCAAGAGAATTTTACACAGAAATTATTAAAAAAAAATTTTTTACTATGAACAACAAAATATGTGATTTTTTATGTACAAAAAATCCAGTGACAAACCATCTACCTCTCATGTCAGTCACAGCCAACAAAATCACAAAATTGCACCGGACATACTAAATAACTTGTTTGACTAGGCTTGTAGATGGGATTCAGACATGTATTGTGATTAACATTTCCCCATGTGGTACCTCACACACACTGGCAATGTTCTTGTTCAACAACTGCAATGTGCATTTCAAAATTAAGTTAAAGTAACAGCTAAACAGAATGGCTTTTGATGGCCAATATTTTGATCTTGGTGTGGATAAAAAATTGGCAAGTCTTTGTGAAAATGTCAATCATGACTTCTTACTTCCTATGTGGCACTTAGCCCATAGGTGCTAAGTGCCACATAGGAAGTAAAAAGTCATGATTGACATTATCATGGATTAACAATCGAGCTCAAATTGCAAACAACTGGGGCATAGGCTATGAAGAATTGATTGCATTAGCAGATGAAATGCAAGTGGGTGTTTTGAATCCAAAACCATTCCAACAAACCCGTTTTGTTCACAGTGAACTAAGAGTATACAAAGCATTCCAAAAAGATTTTAATGTGTTTTTTATTGACTTACAAAAGAAGCGCACTAAATGCATCTGATGAGGCAACAATACTGATGCTAAAAATTACTCACTGGAACTTAAAAAAATTTCCAAACCTTGTTTTATATATCAACTCCTTGGATGATTGACATATTAGAGTTGATCACAAAATTCAGTTGTACCTCTCAGAACATTAACGCTTGTATTTGGACAATCTTTGATTACTATGCTTCAGTGAAAAGCACACTTAACATGATAATCGAAATGAAAAGTGGAAAATTAACCGAAGAAAACTTTCCATCAGTTTTTAAGGAAATGGAGTCTTTAAGAAATTATGTTTACAAAGACTGTTTATTGGTTGATGAAGACTACCAAAGATCAAGCTGTTTTCCCCAGACTCAGCAGCAGGTTAAGGATGAAGAAACAACCGGTGAAAGTTTCAGAAGTTCAAGAAAAAAATTAGAAAATTTTTGTGTAACATTACTAGAAAAACCTACACTTAGAATTTCTGAACCACCAATTATAGAAAATATGCGGCAGTGTTTCAGTAGCAGATACAAAGCGAGCCCTCCAGATATAACATATGAGCATACATTGTATTAAGAAATCTTTAAAAACACTTTCAACATGGATCAACGAAAACAGAGGGTGCAAGTTGGATAGCAAAAAAACAACCTCTTAAACACAGTTTGTTTGTTTTTTAAAGTATTTGATTCTTCTGAAGAAAATCAAAAACCAAACTTAATTATCCAGGATAACACAGTAATAAAAGAAACATTTACTAACCCTGAAGTGTATGCCCACATCCCTGAAATAATTTACATACTTGAAAACTGTTTAAAAATCTGTAGTGAAGCTGTTTGTGAATCAGTTGGATCTGTAATTAGCAACCACCTACACAATCGGAACATCCAATTCAACACCCTTTTTAATTAAGTATTCACTTTTTGCAATGGACCTCCTGTTCATAGGGCTTCACAACTTTTAAAAGAATCCTTGAACACGCATTTCCATGGTGGAAGATACCATTTCACACGGTTTTTTTCACCATCTCGTCTCAAGGTGTATAAGATGTCAAAGGTGATCGACAGCCTTCACAAAGAGACGGGAAGGCTGCCATTTCTTGATGACAACTGATGTCGCCCATCAATGTAAGATTGTTTTTTTATTTATTCATTGGAATAAATATTAGTTGTTTTTTTCAAATTTTTAAGTAATAGGCTTTAAGCATAGTTCTTAATCATTGACATATACTCTAATAACCGCTTAAACTTGTATGAAAATCCGTTACAATTTTGGGGGAAATTTCAGACAAAAAAAATGTCTTCTGGGAAAATATTGCGCTCTGAACATTTTCTGCACCCCTAATTTAAACTTCAAATTACTATTGTAGAATGTTACTGGTGTACTGAAATACAAATTAGCATAATCCAAACAAAAGTTTAATATTCCATATTTTCATACCTACAAATATTACATTAGAATAATTCATTGTTCATTCCAAAACAAAATAACTTCGGCATTAGGTTACTGAATTGTTTCAGTGAAGATCAAATTGATGAATTAACTGGGATGTTTTTTGACAGTGATGTCCAAAAACTGCTCACATTTATGTAGGTTATTGTTCACATGGAACAATGCTGATCTGATTTAACTTATGTGCGTATATGAAAAAATACATATAACGAACAAGGCATTTCAAATTCTTGATTAAAGTATATTCCCAAATTCTGGAAGTTTGGTTTTGTTGCCAATGTGTTTTTCTTAGAAAATCTATTTTGATGTTACTTTGATAGTAAAAATAATAGTATGTGGCTTTGGCCTGTGGTAATGAAGGACAAAACTGTCCTTTTTATCCTTTTGGGTTGAAACTGACTTTAAGTACCAACTAATCTAAAAAAACATCAAATTTCAAATACATTTGATTTATATGCCTAATTGCTTTCAACTTTTAATTCAACTACTACCAGAATATTAGCTAGAATTGAGTGAACAAAATCATATTTCATTAATTATACAAGACATGAAATAACTCTTATTCCATTTTTTGTGTTACACATACATAAACAACAATGTTAACAGTATTGTCTGTAGAAGAAAGGTTTTTAAAAATTTCTTAGTAATACTCATACTTCAAATTTCACAGATACTTTGAACATTTGGAGCAATTTCAAAAATGGTGTTTCAGAAATTTCTATGTAATTGTTTGCATTTTCAATTTTTGCAGGCTCTTTTTTTTTTTTTTTTTTTTTTTTTTTGAGGTTTAACGACCACCGTGAGCAACTCAATGGGCTATAAGTAGTCGCCAGTCCCTAATTTAGGGTCACTGGTTCCAGGGAAGGGAGAGAGCCAGTGCCGTAAGACAAACACATCATCCATGCCTGACCGGGATTCGAACCCGGACCCCTTACGGACGAACGATCAGAGGCCAGCGCCTTAGACCACTGCGCCACCGGGGCGGCTTTGCCACCACTTCAGTATTAAGCTGTTTGTTCATCAAGGAAACAAGTGCTGGCATCATGCTAAACTCTTTTCTTCATTTCTTTTACTTTTTTTCATCCTTTTGTTTCTTTAAGATAATCACATTTGTTTTACTGCTTTGATATGGACCCCCCCCAAGAAATTGCTACTAACATTATATTGGTTCGGTTTTTCTTTCTTTTCAGGACAGTATTTTCAATGCACGATACCTTTCACTTTAGGTTGCTCACTGTTTAGTACTTTGTGCACTTTAGCACTATGTGGAACCCCCATTCCCATGTACATTATATTTCATCATTTGAATTGCACTTCAAGCAAAAAGCTCACTTTGAAGTATTGACAGGTATCAAGATTTCATTTTTCAAATATTTTCTGAGTGAGAAATCTCCAGCACTACATTGATAATAGAAGTATACAAACTACATAGTTGTGAGTGTTATATTTATTCTTCAGTATGGTGGGAAAATCTGCATTAATAGAAATAATGCAGGTATGTAATTACTATAAAGTTATCGAAGTAATGTTACCAAGTGGGAAGACGGCCTGAGACACTAAGTTATCTCCAAATCTAGCCTGTATAAGCCCATGATCAGAATTAAGCTCCTAGTCAAGACAACAACAGTGTATTCACTTCCTCTGCAATGCAGCATGAAAACTGACCACCTAGCTGCACATTCCCTAAGCCAGTACTGAAACAAAGTTTAAATTTCTCACCAAAAGCTGGGGAGTTTATATAGGACATAAGTTGGCTAGCCTATGGGACTCAAAAAAACTGGCCTGAAACAATCATTTGATATTACAAACATTTTAATTTTTACTGAAAGGTAAATCTGATCATACTCTTATGCTACTAGTTTCTAAAACAAATCATACACATATATTTCCATATCTAAAAATTTTGAGCAATGTAGTTTTTGTTGGATGTCAAAAACTGATTATGTACAAGACAAAACAGTTTCAAAAGTGAAAAACCCACACAAGGCAATTCTACAATAATGTAAATAACAATAGGTTCACAAGGGGAGAGGGGGTTTAATGGACACATTTTAGAACTCAAAAGATGTCAACAAGTCAGTTCTGAATGACTATTAGTAAGAATACGCACAAGAACACAGAAAAAATTACTCACGAACGATATCCGAATCTGAAAAATGACGGACAGAATGCATGGCTTTATACTCCACTACTAATAACAAATTTGTCATCGCATGTTACTGATACTTCTAAATCATTTACCAAAAGTGTCTGCTGTAATACCTGCTGGTTAATCTCAGCATCTTAATGACAAGCGCTTTCCAGCATATCCTGCAGCAACAGAGTAACCGGATAGACAGGGCAAACAACAGGCAGGGAATAATAATAATAATGTGTAAAACGACAGTAAACAGATTTCATCGGAGAGCTTCCATTTTGTGTAAAAAGAAATACGTCATCAACAGTGCTTCGAATGCGACGTACAAGATAATACTGCGCTTGAAAGAATACAATAAAAACATCCAGCAAAATCTTGAAATAAAACACACAAGCTTTTATGGTGTGAAGCAACTACAACTGCGGTGGCCGAAAAAACTGTAGTTACAAAGCGGGAACGACGAAGTATGTATATCTAGATTTTACCAAATAAAATTAACTACAATTTCCGTTTCAAAACTGATTACAGACACAGAGTAAACAAATATTCAATTACCAACTACCTCATTTGGAATTTACTTCGAGTCCAGTAAAACTAAAACGACAGTGATTCAATTACAGAAGGGAATGCTGTTACTTCTAGTTACTATAGCTAAATAGATAAGTTACAACTGCAACAAAATCAAAATAATCAAAATAAACCGTACTTTCCGTCTCGCGGATAATTAAGCGACGGCTATCCGAGCTGCCATTTCAACGGTTACCAAAGGAGAAGAAATAGGAAGACAGCGACCTTACCTAAACCAACCGGATGAATGCAATGCTATCCGTAGTAACTAGTATCCGACACATGACTATAGCGTCTAAAACCTATAACATGACATTAGAATCACCAGGGTTTAGGTAGCCCCATGCACTAATGTACAGGATGATCCAAAAATCTTGTTACTCCTTCAAAAGGAACTGCAAAAAAGTACAGGAACGTGCGAAAAAACGGAAACACCTATTAATAAGATGTACTTTTTTGTTTGTTTGGAGTTTTAACGACTACCATGAGCAACTCAATGGGGCAATGAGCAGGCACCGGTCCCTAATTTAGGGCCACTGGTTCCAGGAAATGGAGAGAGCCAATGTCGTAAGACAAACACAAAATCCATGCCTCACCGGGATTCAAACCTGGACCACTCTCGGACGAATGGTCAGAAGCCAGATCTTACACTACTGCGTCAAGAGGACGGTTTTGCATTTTCAGATCATAAGTAAAGGATTTTAGGAAGGAAGTGACTGACCTCAGGTCTTAAACAACCCTTAGAAATATAAAACTAGGAAATTTGGGCTAGAGTGCCCGATAGGAAAGTGACACGGAAGCGAGGTAGAAAGGGGAGGAAGACGCCCTTATTTATTACCGGGGAGCCAGCACCCGGGGTCCGACGGCTCAACATGCCCATCCGATGCGCGGCGGGTATTTAGTGATTCGAACGGTTTTTTTTTTAATTGGAGTTTTAACGACCACCGTGAGCAACTCAATGGGCTATAAGCAGTCGCCCAATCCTAATTTAGGGTCACTGGTTCCAGGGAAGAAAGAGAGCCAGTGCCGTAAGACAAACACAACATCCATGCCTCACCGGGATTCGAACCCGGACCCCTTTCGGCCGAATGATCAGAAGCCATCGCTTAGGCCACTGCGCCACCGGGGTGGCCATTCGAACGTTCATGCCTACCCAGGATCGAACCTGTGTTTATCTCCATGGCAGTAACGAACGCTGATCACTAGGCCACCCGCTGCCCGGTTTCGCATTTTCAGTTTTTCATTTATATATCATAGACCACTGCACCATGGCTGCTCAGGTGGCGCAGTGGTCTAAGCGATGGCTTCTGATCTTTCGTCCAAGATGGATCCGGGTTCGAGTCCCCATGGGGCATGGATATTGTGTTTGTCTTACGGCACTGACTCTCTCCCTTCCCGGGAACCGGTCAACCTAAATTAGGGACGGCCGGCTGCTTATACCCCACAGACTGAGTTGTTCACGGTGGTCGTTAAACCTTCAATGCCGCCCCGGTGGCGCGGAGGTCTAAGGCGCTGCTTCTGATCATTTGTCCGTAAGGGGTCTGGGTTCGAATCCCGGTCAGGCATGGATGTTGTGTTTGTCTTACGGCACTGGCTCTCTCCCTTCCCTGGTACCAGTGACCCTAAATTAGGGACGGGCGACTGCTTATAGCCCATTGAGTTGCTCACGGTGGTCGTTAAACCTCCAATCAAAAAAAAAAAAAAAAAACCTTCAATAGCCGCCTCGGTGGCGTATTTCACAAGTGAATGTACGTAAAGTCATTTTCGCCATGCCATTGGTTCAGAGCTACTTTCGAGATTGCGAGTAGGTGGGGCCTATGAGGAGAGTCGTGTGACAGGAGCACTTTTACTGGGGGAAGTCCTTTTTGCTAAGAAATTCATTGTGAGGTTACTTAACATATGTGACAAATGATCGTATTGAATTATATCGCGGAAAGTTCTGCTTCCTAAGAAATTTACTATGAGGTTACTTAACATATGTGAGAAATGAAAGCATTGAATTATATCGTGGGAAGTTCTGCTTCCTAAGAAATTCACTGTGAGGTTACTTAATATATGTGACAAATGATCATATTGAATAATACAGTATCTCAGATGAATACAAGTCGAAATATTGAAGTCGTCCTCAATTTTAATTTGTCTTAAAATTAAAATTGAGGACGACTTCAATAAGTAGCTAGTTGAATCAATGAGGTTATATTACTGGAGACACCGCCGCCCCGGTGGCGCAGTGGTCAAAGCGATGGCCTCTGATCATTCGTCCGAACGGGGTCCGGGTTCGAATCCCGGTGAGGCATGGATGTTGTGTTTGTCTTACGGCACTGGCTTTCTCCCTTCCCTGGAACCAGTGACGACCCTAAATTAGGGACGGGCGACTGCTTATAGCCCGTTGAGTTACTCACGGTGGTCGTTAAACCTCAAATTAAAAAAAAAAAAAAAAAAAAATTACTGGAGACACCACTGGCTCTGCCGCCATGATCACAGATAATCTGTGATGTGACGTCACAAGCAGGCAAAAATGAACTAAATTATACCGTTATTAAAACAATAAGCTTGTGTATCATTGATAAAGATTATTGAATTACTCATTTTACCTGTTTATACGCTTAGAAGCTTTTGTTCCATTGGCTTCAAAGCAGCTTCCTTTCTGCGGCTGCGTCGTGCCTGGTCATGACATCTTTTGCAGCACGGACGGTGACTTATGGCGGCCAATTGATTGGTTTAAGGTTTAACGACCACCGTGAGCAACTCAATGGGCTATAAGCAGTCGTCCGTCCCTAATTTAGGGTCACTGGTTCCAGGGAAGGGAGAGAGCCAGTGCCGTAAGACAAACACAACATCCATGCCTGACCGGGATTCGAACCCGGACCCCTTACGGACGAATGATCAGAGGCCAGCGCCTTAGACCACTGCGCCACCGGGGCGGCAATATGGCGGCCAATGCTGCGTGGATAGGAGTGGCGTCTCCAGTAATATAATCTCCTTGAGTTGAATAGCATACTTCGTATCGGCCAATAGATTGCAGCATATCAACTTAGTATCCTCGATTCGTGCTGTTGTGAAAGTGCGTTTATAAGGATACTAAGAATTACCCTTTGAAAGGTCCTTTCTATTACCCATAAAAGGATCTTTAACAATGAAAAGTACGTCTCCACACCGAAATATTTATTCTAACGATCAAGTTTTTTTCCTCATGAATGTGAAGAGGTCTAGCTAGAAAAAAAAATTAAATACAGTGATTTCGTATTAACAAAGAACTACATAATGACACGAAGTAATACCTCACAACAGTGTCCTGTTGAAATAAGACACTTCCGTTGGAATAAATACTCCAGAATGTTTTTTGCCATACATTGTGTCTGATAAAATAGTACAGTCACTCCAATATGTATCCGAACAAAATTAAAAATGATAGATCACGTGATCCTAAAATGGGAAGGCAACTTGTCTAAATGTCAAGGTCCCGTTAGCACCTTATCCCACTATTTAAAAAAGGTGAAGGTAACCGGTCTAAAAGTTAAGATCCCGTTATTCTCACAATATAACATTATATATAAATGGTGAAGGCAACCCGTCTAACGTGAAAAGTCCTGTTATTATCACAATACGAAGGAGAAGGCAACACGTCTAACGTATAAAGATCCCGTAATTCTCACAATATGAAGGAGAAGGCAACCCGTCTAATGTGAAAAGTCCCGTAATTCTCACAATTTCAAGGGGAAGCAGCTCATCTGAACGTAAAGATACCGTTACTCTCACAATATCACAATGCCGCCCCGGTGGCGCAGTGGACTAAGACGTTGGCCTCTGATCATTCGTCCGAAAGGGGTCCGGGTTCGAATCCCGGTGAGGCATGGATGTTGTGTTTGTCTTACGGCACTGGCTCTCTCCCTTCCCTGGAACCAGTGACCCTAATTTAGGGACGGGCGACTGCTTATAGCCCATTGAGTTGCTCACGGTGGTCGTTAAACCTCCAATAAAAAAAAGCCGCCCCGGTGGCGCAGTGGTCTAAGGCGCTGGCCTCTGATCATTCGTCCGTGAGAGGTCCGGGTTTGAATCCCGGTGAGGCATGGATGTTGTGTTTGTCTTACGGTACTGGCTCTCTCCCTTCCCTGGAACCAGTTTCCCTAAATTAGGGACGGGCGACTGCTTATAGCCCATTGAGTTGCTCACGGTGGTCGTTAACCCTCCAATCAAAAAAAAAAATAAAAAAAAAAAAAAAGAAAAAATATCACAGTGAAAGCAACCCGTCTGAGCGTTGAGATACCGCTATTCTCACAATATCACAGTGAATGCAACCTGTCTGAACGTTTCCAATGGCGTTGTCACAATTATGCGTCATTATGTAACGCCAAAGGTTGAGAATGTGCGAAATGACCCTATGATTATATAAAACATGAGACCAAATGTTAAGAATAGAAAATATGAGACCAAAGGCTGAGAATGTGAGAAATGACATTATGATTATAGAAAATATGAGACCAAAGGCTGAGAATGTGAGAAATGACACTATGATTATATAAAATATGAGACCTAAGGTTGAGAATCTATGGTAACGATTCATAGTGTTCATGGATTTGTGAAAAGACTACGAGATATGTCACAATGATCGAAAAAACTAACCCAAGACTCTTATTATATATCACCAATGACTCGTAACTTGTAAACTCTCAATTTTATATATAATATGTCACCAATGGTTAAAAGACGTAAAAAATCCAAAACATGAACCAATGGTCAGAAACTTTGACAAAAAAATGGGGAAAGAGGACCAAAGTCCTCTTTCCCCATTTTTTATTTTTATTTAAGAATAATAATGTATACAACCAGATATAATGAATATAAATGAAATATACGTATATAAATGAAATATTTACAATGAAGGTTGTATAATGAAAGTTAATGATGAAGAGTCCCCATTTTCAACATAAGAAACTTCAATGTGATATCGTCCTTCTATATCAGATGTTTCCAGCACCGGAGTGATGGGATTTCCAACATCCACCAAGGGAACAGTTATTTTCAGAGGGGAAACTGTAAAAATTGGTAATGGCCCTGATGATGTAGAAGGCCCTGTTGAAGGCCCTGCTGATGCAGAAGGCCCTGTTGATGTTGAAGGCCCTGCTGATGGTCCTGCTGAAGGCCCTGCTGAAGACTCAGTGGATGGCTCCGTAGACAAATAATCCGTGGATGGCTCCGTTGACGAATATTCCGTAGACGGCTCTGGAGGCGGCGAGTCCTGAAATCTTTCATCCGTCGTTAGGAGAATTCTTACATCACGACGAGAGCGTCCGTTGATCCTACTCGTTCTCTTCATTCTCCTCCCCTTCTTCATCCCCTTTTTTTCTTGGGTACAAATTTCTTGTCATATTCATAAGTTCCAGGCTTTGCGGGAACTCCATCATCCATGTTTTGATAACTTTTGCGTTTCAGTTGTCTAAACGAATACATATTATAGGCAGAATGAAATAAAGTCGTGAGCACGCTCTCACTCCTTTTATACTCTCTCTCTCTCTCTTGACAGGATATCCTTCACGTGCACATCTCACGTTACTCAAAGTTGGTAAAACAAGAATAACAAGTCCCCTAAATGACGTCAACAGGAAGTTACAAAATCCAAACACTATAAAAATGGAGGCGTAACCCAACAGTCTCTCGTTCCCTCTCATCTTGTTAGAAAACCATCATGCGCCAACAAAAGAATAATCTGTTAGAGGAATCCAATCGGCTCATGGATGAAATAATAGCGTTGCAGCAAAGCGGCATTTTAGAAATCATATATCCTCTACCTAATGACCTGATACATAGATTGAATCAATTATTGCAAGAGATATTAACGCTACAAGAAGAACCGAATGAGATTATAGACACTCTGGACAGAATGGTGAGGGAGTTGGACGGTCTAGACGAAGAGCAATTCATTTGCGACAAGGGACAAATCAAAGATGTACAGCAGGAAGAGATTGAACAACTATTGGAGGAGTCAAAAGAAGATTTAATACCCGATGAGATAGTTGAAATTCTGGAATCTTTGGAGAGGGACTATCCCGTTATGGAATGAAATATGAAATAGATCCTAAGGGAATAGAAAAAGGAAACCCATGATGGAAATTCTCAGAAATGGGATATAAATAAATCATGGCGCAAGATATCAGCATCCTGTTATGAAATAGGATACGGTTTGCGTATAAAAGAGTGAGAAATGTTCATTTCTCACTCTTTGCTAGCCAACCGTGCCACTGTTCAGATCTCTTGCCAGACTCGTCAATCTCCGGAGCTCTCTTGGCAGCCAACTAACCTAATCTCCGCATCTTTCTCGGCAGCCACCTAAGCTGATATCCGCATCTCTTCAGTCTCTACATCTCTCTTGCCAGCCAGCTAAGCCAGCCAAGCTAAGCCAGCCAACCTCACCAAGTTTCCACGCCAGCTGAGCCAGCCAACCTCACCAAGTTTCCACTCCAAGGTAAGCCAGCCAACTTCACCAAGTTTCCACGCCTAGGTAAGCCAGCCAACCTCTTCAGTTTCCACGCCAAGTTACATCTCTCTCTCTCGCCAGCCCTCATCCAAGCCAACCTCATCACATTCCATCATGTGCTTCTCCTTAGTAAAGGAAAACGGAGCAATCTGCACGTTCCAGTGCAGCATCACTGAAATCTCCCACCTAAACTTCGTGTGCATCCCCAAATTTGGTGAAAAAGTATTCCATCAAGGAGAGAGTTACCCCGATCATCTTTTTGTCATCCTTCCATATCGGGTCACGTCTCTCCTCCTGAATGATGTACCCGCAGACAGCTTTGGCCGCGTGCAAGCTCAGCTCAGCTTTGCTCCGGATTCCCTCAGCAAAGGAGAAGCCATACAGGGACTGTTGGATGGGACTCTCTTAATGGCAGAGTATACCGTTACCTACGAAAATCCTGTTCCCCAACACAACAGATAACTTGGCGTGGTGTCGGTTGAAAAAGAAGTGCTCCCGTTCCTGAGAAATTTGAATGATGACTGCATTTTGCAAATGTAAAGACTGTTGTTTTCCTTCATATTGTAAATATTTTGTAAATAACTGTTTTAAACATCGTTGTAAATAAGTGTTTTCTAATATCATCATCATCATCATCATTGTCAACCATTATCAATCCACTGCTGGACGAAGGTCTCCCCAAGTTTCCTCCACAACGGTCTGTCTTGTGCCAGTCTCCTCCATGTCACCCCTGCATACTTTCGAATTTCATCCACCCATCTCCCATGTGGTCTTTTTCTGGGTCTTTTCCTGTCCCTTGGAATCCAATCTAAAATTTCAGCTGTCCATCGATGATCTGTCCTTCTGGCAGTATGTCCAGCCCATTGCCATTTCAGGGATTTAACTCTGATCATGATGTCTTCCACTCTTGTCATTTTTCGGATCCACGAGTTCCTCTTCTTATCTCTCCTGGTTACACCAAGCATGCACCTCTCCATGCTTCTTTGAGTTGTCTGCAGCCTTTGTATGTCTCTTTTAGTTAAGGTCCACGTCTCTGCACCATACGTAAGCACTGGAAGGATGCATTGATCAAACACTTTTCTTTTAAGACATAATGGCATATTGCTCTTGAAAATTATGCTGTTTCTTCCAAAAGCTCTCCAGGCAAGTTTTGTACGCCGATTAATTTCTTCATCAATGTGACCCTCACTTGATATCTGCTGTCCAAGATAAACGTACGTGTCTGTTATCTCCAGCTTTTCTCCATCAATCGATAAATCTTCATTTCTTGTAAAAGCATTGAACATCACTTTTGTCTTTTGAAAGTTCATTTTTAATCCCACTTCTTTACTCTTGTCAGCAAGTTCCTGGATCATACTCTGCAGCTCTGATGGGCTAGTTGCAAAAATGACTATGTCATCAGCAAAACGAAGGTGGGTTAGATAATCTCCATTAATCTTTATCCCTTTGTTTTCCCAGCTCAGTGACTGAAAAACACCCTCCAATGTGGCATTAAAGAGCTTCGGAGATATGGTGTCACCTTGTCTCACTCCCTTTCCAATTTTTATGTGTGTTGTATTTTCAAACAGCCGAATCTTTGCACTTGCATTTTCATAGATGTTATTAATAATATTAATGTATGCATCTTCAATACCGCAGGTTTTCAGAGCCATTGTAACTGCTGATGGTTTCACCGAATCAAAGGCTTTTTCATAATCGATAAAAGCCATGCACAATGGAAGTTCATATTCCCTCGCTCTTTCAATTAGTTCTCTCAGTACGTGGATATGATCTATTGTGCTGTAGCCACTCCTGAATCCAGCTTGTTCTCTCGGTTGAGCCATGTCCAGTGTTACCTTCAAGCGGTGTGAAAGAACTTTAGTGAAGATTTTATAAACTACTGATAGGAGGCTGATAGGTCTGTAGTTTCCGAGATCCTCAATGTCACCTTTCTTATGTAGCAGGATCATTGTAGCGGTGTTCCAATCCTCAGGAATCTTTCCTTCATTAAGGCATCGAGTGAAAATTTGGGCGAGTACTGTTTCGATTTCTCCACTTGCTTCTTGTATGATGTCTACAGTAATTCCATCTTCTCCTGGAGCTTTTCCCCGCTTCATGTTCTTGATTGCATGTGCAACTTCTGCTGGAAGGACTGGAGGAACTCTGGTACTGGTATCTTTCATGATGTCTGGAGTGCATGCATCATCCCTTTCATATAATTTGGAGTAGAAATCTTTCACTCTTGTCAAAATTTCGCCTCTATTTCTTGTTACAGAACCATCTTCTTTTCTCAGTGCCATAATCTGTTTTCTTCCCTTACTGAGATGTCCCTTTGCTATCTTTAGGCTTTGGTTGTTTTCAATTGCTTTCCTCACTAGTTCACAGTTGAATTTTCTTACGTCTTCAGTGATACTTTTTCTTACTGTCTTGCATAGCTCTATATATTCCACTTTGGAAGTCACATCTTCTTTAGTTGTCCTCATCTCTCTTCTTTTTTGCATCAACATTTTTGTTTTTCCTGATAATTTGTTTACATGCAACTTGTTCTTAGACCCAGCTAATTTTGTTGCTGATTCCATAAGAGCTTTGGTTACTTTTCTGTTAACTTCAGAGATGTCCACTTCTTCCGATGTTAGGCCTTCCAAAGCAGAGAACCTGTTCTTCAGTTCCAACTTGAAGGTATTATGGTGTTTTTTAAGGTTGGTTATGTCAATAGGTTTTGTTTGTCTTATGAGCTTGCCACGTTCAAGTTTAGTGTTGAGGGTGCATCTTACATCTCACCAATCTATGGTCACTACCTGTGTTGAACTTGTTTAGCACACTGCAGTCTTCTATGACGAATTTTTTGTTACACATAATAAAATCAATTTCACTTGTCGTCCCATTTGGATGTCTCCATGTCCATTTCCTGTGTGGCTTTTTCTTGAAGAAGGAGTTCAAGATGAAAAACCCTTCTGCCTCTGCAAACTCAACGAGAGTATTTCCACGCTGGTTTCTGTTGCCGTGACCGAATTTACCTACTGAAGTTTCATTCTGTTGCCGTTGCCCTATTTTTGCATTGAAATCTCCCATAATTATTTTCAAGTGCTGCTTACCTTTATTATTTAGATGACAAATTTCCTCATAAAATTCTTCAATTTCTTCTTCAGGATGACTTGTGGTGGGTGCATAAGTTTGAATAATCTGAGCCTGGTATCTTTTCGAGAGTTGGATAACAAGTCGTGCAGCTCTGTCAGAGGAACTTTCAACTTCTACAACTTTATCCTTCAGTTTCTTGTTTATTATAAATCCAACACCACTAGTTCTGCCAGTATCTGTCCCACGATAGTAGAAGAGATGTCCACTTTTCAGTTCGATGAGATCTTCTCCTTTTCTCCTTACCTCACTTAGCCCCACGATGTCCCACTTGATCCTTTGTAATTCCTCTTCCAATTCAAGAAGCCTTGAATCAGAAGATAGGGAGCGTCCATTGTAAGTAGCCAAGGTCAGCATCAGATGGCAGCCTAGTCCGGTCCTCCGGGGATTCTTAGCACCCTCTGCCTTCATGTCGCACTGGCCGCTGCCTTGGCCAGGTACATTCCAGCTGCCGGAGACTGAGGGCCAAGATTTAAGTTGTGGCATCATTTTGGAGGGGTTTGGCCATAACTCACCACGCTGGCCAAGCGGGTTGGTGAGTGTGGGATAGAATTTCCTCTAATCCCGATGGTATAGTTATACCGCTATTGGCGGTCGTCAGAGCCCCTTTAGTGGGAACAGGATGCACCACGAGAAGGCGGGGTTGACATTTGTCAAGGAGAGGCTGTGATGTTACAATGTGTCATAATATGCATAATGTAAAAAAATCGTAAATACTTTGTAAATAGCAATAAAGAATGGAAAAATGGGGAAGAGAATTTCGTATTTGAGATTCTCTTCCCCATTTTTTTTACAAGTCCAGCTAACCATTGGTTCAGTTTGTATATACTTTGTATATTAGCAATAAAGCATGAAAAAATGGGGAAGAGAATCTCAAATACGAGATTCTCTTCCCAATTTTTTTACAAGTCCAGCTAACCATTGGTTCAGTTTTTATACATTAGAAATGATACCGTAATCCTATGATAAAAATCCCATATTTGGATCTTTTTTCAAAAGATATTGTTGACTATTGGTTTAGTTTGTGAGAATCAAGACAGGAAAGAGTGTAGGAAATATAAAAAAAGAATAAACATCCGGTTATGAAACAGGATGCGACTTGTTATATAAAAGAGCGTGACATTTCTTGTCTTCTCACTTGGCTAAATCAACGTTCAGCAGTATCTTTGCCGGCCAACTGTCTTAGCTTCAGTCCAAGTTTCGCCAGAGCCGGCCAACTGTCTTAGCTTCAGTCCAAGTTTCGCCAGAGCCGGCCAACTGTCTTAGCTTCAGTCCAAGTTTCGCCAGAGCCGGCCAACTCAGTTTCTCCAGAGCCGTCAACTCAGCTTCAGTTTCGCCAGAGCCTTTAACTCAGTTTCGTCAGCCAACTCAGCCCAAGTTTCGCTAGAGCCGTCAACTCAGCTTCAGTTTCGTAGCCCCAGTTTCTCCAGAGCCAACTCAACCACCACAATGTGTTTCTCAATGATCAAAAGAAACGGTAACCTATGCACCTTCCAGTGTGGCATTGGAGAGAGAAAGCACCTGAATTTCATCTACGTATGCAAACTTGAAGAAAAGATGCTCACCCAGGGGTAGCACGATCCCAAATACCTCGAAAGCCTCCTGGAAGACAGAGTATACACTGTGATGCTAAATGATCTGCCGGAAAGAAGCTCCGGAGAAGTTCAGGTACAGGTAAGCTACGAGCATGAAACAATCTCTAAAGAAGGAGCGCTGCAAGGACTAATGGAAGGAAAGTATCTGGTGGCAGAATATACCGTCAAATGCCGCCGCCCCATCTATCTCAACGAAAAATGCTACGGCGTGGTGTCTGTGCAAGATGAGGTGATGCCTCTTTTGAGGAAACTCAGGAAGGACTGTGAAGTGCATATGTGAAGACTATTTAAGCGTGTGTTGTGTAAAGACTGTAAATATCATATTATATTTTATATTTTAACCTCACATCTTATATTGTATTAATCAATTCCTATTTTGTAAATATATTGGCAATAAAAATAAAAAAATGGAGAAGAGAATCTCGTATTTTGGGATTCTCTTCTCCATTTTTTTTTAAAGTCTTGTTAACCATTGGTTTCGTTGCACATATCATGTTGTATCCCAATTTTTTTAACCATTGGGCAAAAGTTGTCACGATGCCTTATTTTTCTTCAAAACGGATATGTTGCACAACATTTTGAAATTCATGATATGTTGCACAACATTTGTCAATAACAACATAAAGAGGGTATTTAAACAGAGGAAGATATTATTATTTTTCTACACTTGACTACCTTCTCTTTCTGGATTTCATTTTCTGCATCCATCATGTGTCGACCAAAGTATATGGAAGAAGAAGTTGAAGGAGTAGAGATTTGGTCTTTTCCAGATAATCAATTAGATGATGATGAAGAAGAACCAAGTGATGATGATGATCTACCAGATAATAATACCTGGGATGAGTTTCCTCCAGAGTGGTATATCCTAAATGAAGAACATGAACCTTACTGGGATTACGATTTTTATCCCCCGTATAACTTGCCTCGTGAATAATACAGGAATCTTTCCTCGCTGCGATTGAACTCAGAAGTGAATATTTGATCTTGCTAACTCATTTTAGAAAACGGTGCTATATAATTCTGTTCTATATAATGTGAGAAAACTAAATTAACTTTTCATTCTTTATCACTCTCAATATTGGAGAAATCATGGAAATTGGCCTGTGAAATCCAGTAATCAGTAAACCATTTCAAACTGCTATATTGATTTTTCATTCTTTATCGTGTGATCTTTCAATGTTGGAGAAATCATGGAAATTGGCCTGTGAAATCTAATAATCAGTAAACTACTTTAAACTGCTATATTGATTTTTCATTCTTTATCGTGTGATCTATTGACTTTTGATACATCTTGTAGAATAAAATAAAATATCTCTATAACATAAGCAAAGGTACCTTTAACAGAATAATGTCTCTATAACATAAGCAAAGGTACCTTTAACAGAAAAATATCTCTGTAACATAAGCAAAGTACCATTCTCGATAAAATGATATCTCTATAACATAAGCAAAGGTATCATTCTCGATAAAATGATATCTTTATAACATAAGCAAAGGTATCATTCTCGATAAAAACAATATATTTATAACATAAGCAAAGGTATCATATACATACATAAAGAATCTCCCACCTTGTAACATAAAATGACCCCATCAAAGGGTGAACTCATGGATAACCGTTTAGAATAACCTAGATACCGTGACATGTTGATTTTTTCAACAACGGGTCATCGTTCGCAGCGTACTATGAACCAGTTGGTCCTTTCTAGCACTTTGGAAACACTCATCCTACTTGCAAGCTTGTGCACCCCGAATTGTTCTATGACCATAGGATTGTTTAGCGAGCGTTTGAGTGAGTGTACACTAGCTGCTACCGTCTTACGACATGAAAAATATTCAACATCGGTATCTTTCTCTGAATGGGTTCAGAGTCTTGCGCGAATTAACCAAACGCACAAGATGTTCTAAAAGGAATCCACGAGAGGTTATCACAGATTATGTCACAAGAAAGGGAAACTTTACACCATCCCTTATAATTTTAAAAATAAACTAAACAAATGTCGCATAACCCAAGAACGGAAATTAGATTTCAAATACACGTTTAGATTGTATCTTAAAATATGACATCGTAAAACAACCTTGTTGAAAATTTGAAAACAACATATTCATCTGATAACTTTAAATGATACAATACAAAACATTACACTTACCCAGTCTCACGAAACGTAGCGTATGAACTATATTTCCATGGCATGTTAACCGATGCTTCTCACCAAAGAGAATACTTGATACCATATTATGTATCACCTTTTCGTATTATTATTATATACCATAGGTTACATTTTATATTATTATAGATTACGTTTTCCCAGAGACGAATCATTTCATTTTACTTTATGGGAAAGAATTCTCTCCTAATATTTACTTTTACAAGGGTGGACGTGGGTGGGTAAATGTAATGTATAATATATAATATATTATTATTTGTTAACCAGTATATTATTTAAAAAAAATCTACTTAATACATGTATCTTAACAAGGGTGGACATGGGCGGGTAAATGTAATATATAATATATTTAAGTTACTTGGATTGTAAAAAGTGACATGTATTATATTTTAAGTTGCTCAAGTATCAAATTATTACCAGATTTGTGACAAGTGACAACGATATTACTTATTTAGTTACTTGGAAAGCATGAAGGGAAGTACCATCATTTCATCCATTAACGTGGTTACCAATGTAATATCTGTTGCATTATTTACTTTTTTGGCATTTTCTGAAAAATGATATCTACAAGGTAAAAAAAAATTTTTAGAAGAAAGAACCTTGTGAATTTATTTTCCATTTCACGTTTTTTTTAAGAATATGAGATTTCTGCTCTTGTGATCTGATGTGTTTATTTTTATTCTACGATATCTTGATTACATAAGTGGAAACTTTATTTTATATTCATTTAGCAGCTAATAAATTTAAACATCTATGTTGAAAGTTGTTTGATTACATCGAAGAAGGAAAAGAACTTTCCAGAATACATTGCCATCCGTTATGCAATCGTCGAATGTTTATATATTTTTTAAAGAATATGAGATTTCTGCTCTTGTGATCTGATGTGTTTATTTTTATTCTACGATATCTTGATTACATAAGTGGAAACTATATTTTATATTCATTTAGCAGCTAATAAATTTAATTGGGTGAGTATAAAAACGGGAAGCAAAGATGTTATCGTTTCAAAAACTGATCATCATTGAGAATAGACGTCCTTTTTTTGTTAAAGAAGATTTAGTTTAAGAAAAATTTAAATCAATTTTTGATTATAAATATTGTTTTGTGTTTTAAAATTAAGTTTTTGATTATAACTATTGTTTTGGGTTATAAAATTAAATTTTTGATTATAAATATTGTTTTTGTGTTTTAAAATTAAATTTTTGATTATAAATATTGTTTTGTGTTTTAAAATTATAAATTTTTGATTATAACTATTGTTTTTGTGTTTTAAAATTAAATTTTTGATTATAAATATTGTTTTTTCAGCTAAGCGTACCCTTGCTTATGTTAATATTATCTCATTTTCAGTTCTATTTTATGCAATTATGAAGTCTTTTACCCGTTAAATATATTTCTCAACCATCATCTTATCCATTTAGGTAATATTCTTTACTCTCAGCATCGTTACCAATGTAATATTCACTGTATTATTTAATATTTTGACATTTTATGAAATTTGGAGGCAACTGGTATGACGATACCAGTTGCCTCCAAATTTCATTTTTATGCAATTATGACGTCTTTTACCCGTTAAATATATTTCTCAACCATCATCTTATCTATTTAGTTAATATTTTTGACTATCAGCACAGTTACCAACGCAATATCTGCTGTAATATTTAATATTTTGACCTTTTTTTATTTACGTGATTTGCTGTTTTACGAAACCAGTAAATCACGTAAATAATTTTTATGCAATTACACTCATATTTTATGATAAATGACGTCTTTTACCTGTTAAATTTATTTTTCAACCATTATTTTCTCCATTTAGAAGCTGTTTTCAACTTTTGGCATAGTTAATATTATTGTTTTTTCTAGTAAACGATCTTTGCTTATGTTATGATTAGCTTATGTCACATCTTTTAAAATATAATGTAAAAAATTTCATCATTATGAGTATTATTGGTGAAAATGTTTGCTCCGTCTAGACTTTTTTTTTTTTTTTTTTTTGATTGGAGGTTTAACGACCACCGTGAGCAACTCAATGGGCTATAAGCAGTCGCCTGTCCCTAATTTAGGGTCACTGGTTCTAGGGAAGGGAGAGAGCCAGTGCCGTAAGACAAACACAACATCCATGCCTGACCGGGATTCGAACCCGGACCCCTTACGGACGAATGATCAGAGGCCAGCGCCTTAGACCACTGCGCCACCGGGGCGGCCGTCTACACTTGAACGGTATAAATTGTAAAAAAATAAATAAATATCTACGTTGAAGGTGGTTGTGATAGAGTGTTGCGACATTTGTTTGTTTTATTTGAAAGGATGTGAGATTTGTTTGTTTTGTGACATGATTTGTTTATTTTATTCTGCGATATCATGATTACATAACTGGAAACGAATCTTTCGTCCTTAAAAAATAAAATATGAGCAATATTATTTAATATGGAGTCCTTGTGTTGGTATTACTCCACCACATTTAAGTATGTAACGGGTGTTTCAAAATTAAGTCACAATAAAATATTTTTTTTTTTTTTTTTTTTTTTGATTGGGGGTTTAATGACCACCGTGAGCAACTCAATGGGCTATAAGCAGTCGCCCGTCCCTAATTTAGGGTCACTGGTTCCAGCGAAGGGAGAGAGCCAGTGCCGTAAGACAAACACAACATCCATGCCTCACCGGGATTCGAACCCGGACCCCTTTCGGACGAATGATCAGAGGACATTTACTTTTTATTTTTAAACAAATTGTTTGATAAAGTATGGACTAAAAGGATAATATTACGTTGTTAACGATATTAATAATGAAAATAGTGACTGAAAAGATAAAAATAATGATTGAGAAAAGATATTTAGTGGGTTAAGAACAATAAATTAAATATCTACGTTGAAGGTTCTTGGGATGCAACATTTGTTTCTTTTGTGACATGATTTGATTATTTTATTCTCCGATATCGTGATTACATAACTTGAACTGTATTTCCCAGCAAAAACACAAGTGCTGGGAAACTGCTGGCCACCAGCTGGCAGTGATGGGTCACTGCTGGCTGAAATGTGCCACTCACGGCCCGGTAGTGGTCCGTTGGTGGCTGCGCTATCAGTTGGCGAGCCATTGATGGCCCTGCAGCATCGCCGTGAATTGTGGGCCTCCAAGCAAGTGCCACTAGTGGCCCGTTGCTGACAACCAATGCAACCCCCCAACAGCAGGTGGAAGCATCGGGACTGCGCATGCGCAGAAGCAACACTTGCTGTGTCTCTCATGGTACCAGTTAGTTGAAGACGAGGCTATCGCCATCGTGTTATTTTAGTGGATGTTAAGAAAAAATCCATATGTGGAGAGGCGAATTAATTTCCTAATGAAATTTTACGTCGACGAAGATATCAGATTAAGCCGTGAAATACTAGATTACCGCCATGAAATACACCGACTCCATTACCATGAATAACAATTCATGGACCATTCCCATGAATAACAATTCATGGAATGGAGTGGATGAATAACAAGAAAAAATTTGAAACCGCTTGCAACACATATCCTGGAAAATCATTAAAATAGCGTTTGTTCGGAAAAAAAAAAGAATTTCACGCGTACAAAATTTATTAATTATTTGAAAGAAAAAAAAAAGCAACGCTATGTCGTGTACTCATCCATGGGTTGAATACACAAGACTGGGAGGAATTCGCTTCTAAAAATAACGAGAAGTAAAATAAAATATCTTTTACTCTTTAAAACAAATGTACCTTCGGACAACGGAAAGGAAAGACACAACGTTAGAAATGTAACAGAATGTGCCATGAACCCGGGTAAATATATATTTATTCAACAATCTCTTTTCAAGATGGCAAGGACAGTACAAAACTTTGGAAAGCGAGTATGTACACGCCTTAAAAATTAGTGAAGTTCCCTTAAGGTAAAAAAAAACTATCGTTACGTTGAAAAAATTAATTTATGAATTATATGAAACTGACTTTTATGAAAAATACCTCGCAATATTATAAAATGAAAGAGGGAAGCATTCGATTACAAATTGCATGCCAAACAGATAGCTTCCAGCACGTACCCGAGCGTTGTGATTTAGTCCGGTCGGCAGCGAGCGCGGCTCCCACGTAAACGGCCTAGGATCGAATCTAGTCAGATGCAAACGGCGTTTTTCCGGTCTGTCGAGAAAATTTCCCCAGCGCAGTGCGTGAATTCACAAGCTTCGTAAGGGTAGATAAAAAAATTTTAGCTTTAGGAAACTGCGGTTATCCTAGCTTTTTTTATTTTTTTATTATTGCTACTACTGGGAAATTGGCGGACAAGATTCGGCAAGCCACCAGTTACGTCACGTGGTTGCTGGCTGCCACTAACGGCCCACTAGCGGACCACATTAGGCTAGCCATCATTTCGGGCAAGTACTTGCAGGGCCACTGAAGGGCCACTTGTGGCAGCTACTGCCTGTGATGGACCACTGATGGCCCTGTTGTGGCACATGACAACTGATGGGGTGCTAACTGTTGGCCAGCTGTTTACCTGAACTGCTGGCCCTTCTGTTGGCCGCCCGGACATTTTATTGACGGTTCGGCAGCGGCAACAAAGTGCTGGGCCATTGCTGGCAAGGCTGGCTGCCAGCAATGGCCCACTGCTGGCCCAGCAATACTGTTTTTTCTGGGTTTATATCCATTGGGCATTTGATAAAATAAATATTTGCGTTTTGGGTAGAGTTATGCGACATTTGTTTGTTTTATGTTAAAGGATGTGAGATTTCTATTCTTGCTACGTAACTTGTTTATTTTATTCTGCGATATCATGATTACATAACTTGAACTATATTTTATATCCATTGGGCATTTGATAATGAAATATATAAGTTTATAGTTTCTCTCCTAAAATCTAAATAACAAATATTACTTTCAAAAAAAAAAAAAAAAATTTTTTTTTTTACGAGTATATATTAGAAGACAATTCTTTACCATAAAGTAAAATGAAACAATCCATCTCTGGGGAAAGGTAATTTATAATATATATTGTGTGTATCAGATAAACTGTACATCTCTTTGGTGAAAACTTTGATCGGCGTTCGCTTCGTTTCGTGAGATTGGGTAAGTATCATCTTTTATAATATTTAACTGGCCGCCCCGGAGGCGCAGGCCTCTGATCATTCGTCCGTAAGGGGTTCGGGTTCGAATCCCGGTGAGGCATGGATGTTGTGTTTGTCTTACGGCACTGGCTCTCTCCCTTCCCTGGAACCAGTGACCCTAAATTAGGGACGGGCGACTGCTTATAGCCCATTGAGGTGCTAACGGTGGTCGTTAAACCTTCAATAAAAAAAATAATAATAATATTTAACTTTAAAGTTACCAGATGACAGGTTTCCCCAGTTTTGAACGTGATTTGTTTATTTTATTTAGGTGTCACGTTTTGGGAATTACGATATGTTGGATAGGTAACGTGACATAAGTTTTGGGATATATGAAATATGAGATGCAATATCATGAATATATAACTTGAACTATATCTTATCCATTGGGATAGTGTGATGCGACATTTGTTTGTTTTTATTTTAAATGATATGGGATTTTTCTACGTAACTTGTTTATTTTATTCTACGATATCATGAATATATAATTTGAACTGTATTTTATCCATTGGGATAGAGTTATGCAATAAGCATTTGTTTGTTTTTATTTCAAAGGATATGGGATTTCTATTCTTGCTACGTAACTTGTTTATTTTATTCTACGATATCATGAATATATAACTTGAACTGTATTTTATCCATTGGGCATTTGATTTGATTTTAAAGGATATGGGATTTCTATTCTTGCTACGTAACTTGTTTATTTTATTCTACGATATCATGAATATATAACTTGAACTGTATTTTTTATCCATTGGGCATTTGATTTGATTTTAAAGGATATGGGATTTCTATTCTTGCTACGTAACTTGATTATTTTATTCTACGATATCATGAATATATAACTTGAAGTGTATTTTTATCCATTGGGCATTTGATAATTAATAGATAAGTTTATAGTTCCTCTCCTAAAATCTATATAACAAATATTACTTTAAAAAAAAAAAGTATATATATATATATCATCATCATCATCATTGTCAACCATTATCAATCCACTGCTGGACGAAGGTCTCCCCAAGTTTCCTCCACAACGGTCTGTCTTGTGCCAGTCTCCTCCATGTCACCCCTGCATACTTTCGAATTTCATCCACCCATCTCCCATGTGGTCTTCTTCTGGGTCTTTTCCTGTCCCTTGGAATCCAATCTAAAATTTCGGCTGTCCATCGATGATCTGTCCTTCTGGCAGTATGTCCAGCCCATTGCCATTTCAGGGATTTAACTCTGATCATGATGTCTTCCACTCTTGTCATTTTTCGGATCCACGAGTTCCTCTTCTTATCTCTCCTGGTTACACCAAGCATGCACCTCTCCAGGCTGCTTTGAGTTGTCTGCAGCCTTTGTATGTCTCTTTTAGTTAAGGTCCACGTCTCTGCACCATTCGTAAGCACTGGAAGGATGCATTGATCAAACACTTTTCTTTTAAGACATAATGACATATTGCTCTTGAAAATTATGCTGTTTCTTCCAAAAGCTCTCCAGGCAAGTTTTGTACGCCGATTAATTTCTTCATCAATGTGACCCTCACTTGATATCTGCTGTCCAAGATAAACGTACGTATCTGTTATCTCCAGCTTTTCTCCATCAATCGATAAATCTTCATTTCTTGTAAAAGCATTGAACATCACTTTTGTCTTCTGAAAGTTCATTTTTAATCCCACTTCTTTACTCTTGTCAGCAAGTTCCTGGATCATACTCTGCAGCTCTGATGGGCTAGTTGCAAAAATGACTACGTCATCAGCAAAACGAAGGTGGGTTAGATAATCTCCATTAATCTTTATCCCCTTGTTTTCCCAGCTCAGTGACTGAAAAACACCCTCCAATGTGGCATTAAAGAGCTTCGGAGATATGGTGCCACCTTGTCTCACTCCTTTTCCAATTTTTATGTGTGCTGTATTTTCAAACAGCCGAATCTTTGCACTTGCATTTTCATAGATGTTATTAATAATATTAACGTATGCATCTTCAATACCGCAGGTTTTCAGAGCCATTGTAACTGCTGATGGTTTCACCGAATCAAAGGCTTTTTCATAATCGATAAAAGCCATGCACAATGGAAGTTCATATTCCCTCGCTCTTTCAATTAGTTCTCTCAGCACATGGATATGATCTATTGTGCTGTAGCCACTCCTGAATCCAGCTTGTTCTCTCGGTTGAGCCATGTCCAGTGTTACCTTCAAGCGGTGTGAAAGAACTTTAGTGAAGATTTTATAAACTACTGATAGGAGGCTGATAGGTCTGTAGTTTCCGAGATCCTCAATGTCACCTTTCTTATGTAGCAGGATCATTGTAGCGGTGTTCCAATCCTCAGGAATCTTTCCTTCATTAAGGCATCGAGTGAAAATTTGGGCGAGTACTGTTTCGATTTCTCCACTTGCTTCTTATATTATATATATATATATATATATATATCTCCGAAGCTCTTTAATGCCACATTGGAAAATGTCTTTCAATCACTGAACTGGGAAAACAAAGGGATAAAGATTAATGGAGATTATCTAACCCACCTTCGTTTTGCTGATGACATAGTCATTTTTGCAACTACCCCATCAGAGCTGCAGAGTATGATCCAGGAACTTGCTGACAAGAGTAAAGAAGTGGGATTAAAAATGAACTTTCAGAAGACAAAAGTGATGTACAATGCTTTTACAAGAAATGAAGATTTATCGATTGATGGAGAAAAGCTGGAGATAACAGACACGTACGTTTATCTTGGACAGCAGATATCAAGTGAGGGTCACATTGGTGAAGAAATTAATCGGCGTACAAAACTTGCCTGGAGAGCTTTTGGAAGAAACAGCATAATTTTCAAGAGCAATATGCCATTATGTCTTAAAAGAAAAGTGTTTGATCAATGCATCCTTCCAGTGCTTACGTATGGTGCAGAGACGTGGACCTTAGCTAAAAGAGACATACAAAGGCTGCAGACAACTCAAAGCAGCATGGAGAGGTGCATGCTTGGTGTAACCAGGAGAGATAAGAAGAGGAACACGTGGATCCGAAAAATGACAAGAGTGGAAGACATCATGATCAGAGTTAAATCCCTGAAATGGCAATGGGCTGGACATACTGCCAGAAGAACAGACCATCGATGGACAGCCGAAATTTTAGATTGGATTCCAAGGGACAGGAAAAGACCCAGAAGAAGACCACATGGAAGATGGGTGGATGAAATTCGAAAGTATGCAGGGAGTGACATGGAGGAGACTGGCACAAGACAGACCGTTGTGGAGGAAACTTGGGGAGACCTTCGTCCAGCAGTGGATTGATAATGGTTGACAATGATGATGATGATGATGATATATATATATATATATATATATTTTAAGAAAAGACCCAGAAGAAGACCACATGGGAGATGGGTGGATGAAATTCGAAAGTATGCAGGGGTGACATGGAGGAGACTGGCACAAGACAGACCGTTGTGGAGGAAACTTGGGGAGACCTTCGTCCAGCAGTGGATTGATAATGGTTGACAATGATGATGATGATGATGATGATATATATTTTAACTTTCAAGTTTAAATATTTACGTTGAAGGGTCTTGTGATGCGACATTTGTTTTATTTTATTTTAAAGGATGTGAGATTCCTGAGACGTAACTTGTTTATTTTATTCTAAGTAAGATATCATAATTACATAACTTGAACTACATTTTATATCAATTTGGAACTTGATAAATTAAATTACAAGGTTCCTTTTAAGAATGTAAGATTAGTTGGATAGATTTTAGAAGAGGAACCTTGTAATTTAATTTATCAAGCGCCAATGGATTTAAAATATAGGTTCAAGTTATGCAATCATGATATCGTAGAATAAAATAATCAAGTCACGTCACAAATCTTACATCCTTTAAAATAAAACTAACGCATGTCGCATAATTACATAACTTGAAACTATATTTTATCCATTGGGATAGAGGTGTTTGTTTTATTTGAAAGAATGTGAGATTCGTATCGTAACCTGGAATGTGACAAGTGACGACGATAGTATAAATTTAGTTACTTGGAATGGGACAAGTGACGACGATAGTATATATTTAGTTACTTGGAATGTGTCAAGTGACGACGATAGTATGTTTCAAATTGTCTTGACTGAAATTGTGTAATATCTGTTGTATTATTTGCTTTTTGGATATAAATTTTTTTGGGGATCAACAAGGTCTCGAGACCTTATTGATCCCTAAAATTATTTCACGTAATTTTATTCAAATTTTACGATGAATGGCTTCTTTTACCCACTAAATTATGATAAATGATATTTTGTATCCACCAAATATTTTTTGAACTATCATTTTCTCCATTAGCATGGTTACCAACGTAATACCTGTTGTGTTATTTGCTTTTTTGGCATTATTTCTTTTTTGGGATCAAGTAAGGTATCGATACCTTACTTGATCTCAAAATTATTTCACGTAATTTTACTCATATTTTACGATAAATGGCATCTTTTACCCACTGAATTATGATAAATGATATTTTGTATCAACTAAATCTATTTTTGAACAATTATTTCATCCACTAGCATGGTTTCCAACGTAATATCTGTTGTATTATTTGCTTTTTTGGCATTATGTGAAAAATGATATTAACAAGCCATGGATGGCTTGTTAATATCATTTTTTATTTCACGCAATTTTATTCAAATTTTACAATAAATTACTTCTTTTACCCACTAAATTATGATAAATAAATTTTTTATCAATCAAATCTATTTTTGAACAATCATTTCATCCATTAGCATGGTTACCAACGTAATATTTGTTGTATTATTTGCTTTTTCGGCGTTTTGTTAAAAATGAGATCAAGTATGGTATCGAGAAATTGTTGGTCCCCAAAAATTATTTCACGCAATTTTATTCATATTTTATGCTAAATGGCATCTTTTACCCACTAAATTATGATAAATGAATTTTTTATCAACCAAATATTTTTTTGAACATTCATTTCATCCACTAGCATGGTTACCAATGTAATATCTGTTGTATTATTTGCTTTTTTTGGCATTATTTTTTTTTTGGGGATTAACAATCACTGGAGTGATTGTTGATCCCAAAAATTATTTCACGTAATTTTATTCAAATTTTATGCTAAATGGCATCTTTTACCCACCAAATTATGATAAATGAATTTTTTATCAACCAAATATTTTTTTGAACTGTCATTTCATCCATTAGCATCGTTATCAACGTATTTTTATATCCATTTGGAACTTACAAGTTTAAATATCTACGTCTTGTGATATGCTACATTTGTTTGTTTTATTTTAAAGGATGTGAGATTCTTGTGAAGTAACTTGTTTATTTTATTCTACGATATCATGATTACATAACTTGAACTATATTATTGGGACTTTATAAATTAAATTACAAGTTTAAGGTTCATCTCCTAAAATATATCCCACAAATTTATTTCTCTAAAAAAAAAAAAAAAAAAACAATTTTTTTTTTAAGGGAATAAATATTAGGAGACAATTCTTCCCCATGTAGTAATAATTAAAAGATCCATCTTTGGGGAAAAGGTAATTTCGTCCAGACTGGTGAAAACTATTGGTTGGCCTGTATCATTCGATTCGTTTCGTGAGATTGGGTAAGTATTACGTTTTATATTTTTTAGCTTTACCAGATGGTTGTTTCTCATTTTTTAACAGCAATGACACATTTTTGGAATAACGATATGTTGGATAGGTAACGTGACATAAGTTTTACGATATATGAAATATGTGTTGTTTTTATTTTAAAAGATATCGTGATTACATAACTTGAACTATATTTTATATCCATTTGGATAGTGTTATTTGTTTTAAAGGATGTGAGATTCTTGTAACGTAACTTGTTTATTTTATTTTAAGATATCGTGATTACATTACTTGAACTATATTTTATATCCATTTGGATAGTGTTATTTGTTTTAAAGGATGTAACGTAACTTGTTTATTTTATTTTAAGATATCGTGATTACATAACTTGAACTATATTTTATATCCATTTGGATAGTGTTATGCGACATGCGTTTGCTTTTATTTTAAAGGATATAAGATTCTTGTAACGTAACTTGTTTAGTTTATTTCATTTTAAACGATATCGTGATTACATAACTTGAACTATATTTTATATCCATTAAGAACTTGATATGCGACATGCGTTTGTTTTTATTTTAAAGGATGTAAGATTTCTATTCTTGTGACGTAACTTGTTTATTTTATTCTAAGATATCGTGATTACATAACTTGAACTATATTATATATTCATTTGGAACTTGATAAATTAAATTACAAGTTTAAGGTTACTATCCTAAAATTTATTTAACAAATCTTACATCCTAAAAAAAAAAAAAAAAAATTTTTTTTTTTTTTTAAGGAATAAATATTAGGAGAGAATTCTTTCCCATAAAGTAAAATAAAATGATTCGTCTCTGGGAAAACGTAATCTATAATAATATAAAATGTAACCTATGGTATATAATAATAATACGAAAAGGTGATACATAATATGGTATCAAGTATTCTCTTTGGTGAGAAGCATCGGTTAACATGCCATGGAAATATAGTTCATACGCTACGTTTCGTGAGACTGGGTAAGTGTAATGTTTTGTATTGTATCATTTAAAGTTATCAGATGAATATGTTGTTTTCAAATTTTCAACAAGGTTGTTTTACGATGTCATATTTTAAGATACAATCTAAACGTGTATTTGAAATCTAATTTCCGTTCTTGGGTTATGCGACATTTGTTTAGTTTATTTTTAAAATTATAAAGCATGATGTAAAGTTTCCCTTTATTGTGACATAATCTGTGATAACCTCTCGTGGATTCCTTTTAGAACATCTTGTGCGTTTGGTTAATTCGCGCAAGACTCTGAACCCATTCAGAGAAAGATACCGATGTTGAATATTTTTCATGTCGTAAGACGGTAGCAGCTAGTGTACACTCACTCAAACGCTCGCTAAACAATCCTATGGTCATAGAACAATTCGGGGTGCACAAGCTTGCAAGTAGGATGAGTGTTTCCAAAGTGCTAGAAAGGACCAACTGGTTCATAGTACGCTGCGAACGATGACCCGTTGTTGAAAAAATCAACATGTCACGGTATCTAGGTTATAGCGTCTAGAAGGGAAAGTGTGCCGAGCGCCTAGCGTACGTAATGATTGGCGTGGATACCGAAATTTGTCCCCTTCGTAGATGGCGCTTCGATCGCCTTCCCTTCCCTCTTTCTTACTGTGATGGGAGCGGGAAACTAAATTCGTGTTGCTTACTGTGAAAAGAACGGTAATTTAGACGAAAACGTGTTATGTTTTAGGTTTTAGAAGGAATGTGGATTACCTAAATATTGTATATAAGTTATACTTAGCTCATTATGCGGAAGAGAAATAACCATAGTTTTGTGCCAGGTTGCAATACTCAGTACAAAAACAGTAAGCCGTCACTCTTTGGAATACCCAAAAATGATAAACTTTTACAGCAGTGGCAAAGATTGATTCCCGGTGCAGATGTGCAGATAAAAACTTACGACAAATTTAGTGCTGTATGTGAACTGCACTTTGAGAGATTTGTGGTTCGAAATTTTGTGCATAAAATAAATGAGGAGACTGTGTTAATACCCAGAGATCGGCCCATCTTGACACCAGATGCAATTCCAACAATATTTCCAAACCTTCCCCATTATTTGTCAAAAACTCTGGCAAAATACAGGAAAGTTAGGGAAACCGATGATAAGCCTGATGGTAATTTAAATAGCTTGGAATTCACTTCCCAAAGAGTTACACGGAACTGCCTTCTGAATATCACAGCCTTCAGTATTTTGGGGTAAGCAAATTCCTGCAAATAATTCAAAGTGCATAATTTTCCATGTTCATTCATTCAAATGTGAATTGTCAAATTCATTGACAACAGAAAAACTGGTTGTTGTTACCAAAAGTTAACCAGAGGTTACCTGTAAAGTGTATTTACGTGGAATAAAAATTAACTCAGTTTCTAATATTACTTCTAAAGATGAATCAAAATCCATTATTCGAGACACTGATAGGCTAACAGTATGTCATGGCACAGGCTCCATTTCAGAATTTGAAAATAACATGAAGTACCTTGAAAGTGGAGTTATTTTTTAGAATAATTTGTACAGCAAAAATTGTGTAACGAAAGGAACAACAAAGACTTGCCTCAGATGTAAGTATCTGCAGGGCTTACTTTTTGCACAAAATAGCTTATCATAGAAGAAAGGCTACATTTAAAAATAAGTATCAAAATACAGTTCGGAAAATCAACAGGCTGAAGAAACTAGTTATTTCGCTCTCTAATTAAACTTAAAAAAAAAAAAAATAAAAAAAAAAAGGAATTTTACAGAACTTTCCATTAATGAAAAAATAGCAGAATTACGCATTAAGCAGCAGCAAATGGTTATTCATTGTTATAAGGCAGCAAAAAAGAAATCTGCAAGAGGTATGTCATATACCAAAGAATGGTTACTTGAATGCTTACTAATGCACATAAAAAGTCCAAAATTGTACGAGCACATACGGAAACACAAAATCATGATCCTACCTAATAGAACAACTATTAGAAAGTATATTTCAAATTACAACAGCAGTTTTGGATTCAATGCACTGACGTTTGAAACTATTTCAAAGAAAACAAGTGAAATGGAGCCTTTTTGCAAGACATGGTGGTATATTAATAGATGAAGTGAAGCTTACAGAAAAACTGCATGCAAAATCATCTGGTGAAATATTAGGGTTTGTTCATATTGGGCCATACACTTCAAAAACTGTTAAGTATACCCCATGTAATCACGGACTGGTAATGGTGTTTCAGCCATTAAATGGAGATTGGACCCAAATAATTGGTGTTTTTGCCACAAGTAACAATATAAGTGGAACTTTGCTAGCAAAATTAATTATTAAAGCTGTTATTCTCACTGAAAATGCAGGTCTGTTTGTTAATTTCATTACGTGTGATGGGGCTTCTTGGACCAGGAATATGTGGAAGACATTTGGTATATCAGCAGACTGTTCTGGAACTAAATACAGCATTATGCATCCTACAGATTGTTCTAGTTTACATTTCATATCAGATTTTCGCCAGTCAAAGCGAGCCTTGCTTCATCGTAGCTCAGCTATTTAGAGTCAGGTCGATGCTTAGCAAATTCCCAGTTATACAGGTAAACACTGGGGAAGAAATATTTCTTCTTATTATACGTGGGAAATATATCTCTATAAGCAATCTGAAATCGCATATTTACTGTTACGTAACTGAAATCAAACGATCGTCCATGGAATGGAAACATGTCACCTCCCCAACAAGGAAGACGTGAAAAGTCCAACTGTCTCTGTCTGCGGGAGTGGTCATGATGACTGTGAATCTGTTGTTTACACAGAATTTCTGTCAAAAGAGACAACCATCAAGTGACTCATATTGCCAAACACCATTAAATTTGCGAAATTCAATTAAGGACAGATGCCGGGGTAAGTTGAGCGAAGGTGTCACACTGATGTCCAAGAACATTACACAGCACGGAAAACTAAGGGAATTGCTGCATTAATTCAAGTCGGAATTGTGGCAGCATCCACCTTATAGCCCCAACTTATCCCCATGCGGCTACCATTTGTTCGGTAAAATGAAACAGGAGCTTAGTGGACAATGATTCCCAACGGATGAGGCTGTGAAAAGTGCGGTCCTTAACTAGTTGCACCAAACTGGACTTTTCTTGTACAGGTATGGGAAAGTTAATCGCACGTTCCGATAAATGTTTACAGTCCTTAGGCGACTATGTCGAAAAATGAATTAATGTTGTAAACCAACATACATCCCCTGAGTATATCCTTGATTTTTTTATTCAACAGTGTAACTAACTTTTTGATCCACCCTCATATTATTAAAGCACTTTGCTACAATTCAGAAATTAATTTTTTAGTTTGTTTTAAAAATTAGCATAAATACTACATTTGGATAAAGTATCAACTTACCTATTGACTATGAATTTGTCTTGTATCTTCAAGCGGAACAAAGTAAAAAATACTATTAAAAATAAACAAATGGGTCCATTCTTTTACATAAATGTACCTCAAATGTCTGTTTCAAATAGTTTGAAAGAAGGAAGTCATCACAAGCTAAACAGTATTCAGCTTCAGATTGTTACCCAAACTTCCTTTATGTGATAGCATCTGCAACAAAGTTATAGATACACACAACAAAATAAAAAAAGAATTCTTGCTAACCAATGGCAGAAATTAAGACATCTGTTTCAAATAGTTTGAATCATCACAAGTTACATCAAAATTATCTCAGCTTTAGATCCTCCAGTGTGTGTTACCATCTGAATATTTTATGTATGAGTTATGTCAATTATTTTCTTTACCTAAAATCTACTCTTGTAATGTTCATACCTGTGATCTACTTTTTTATAAAACATATTTGATATCACTTTTTAGATTAGACAACATTTTAACAGTATAAATAAATATTTCCCACACATTTCTAAAGGAATTAAGCAGAATTGGTTAGTAGTTTTTCATAACACTAGGGAATTTATACATTTTACTAACATTCTTTACTAGAAGCCAAATTTGCTCATTATAGTAAGAATTAAATTTTTACTTTCAATATACCTACTATAAATGTCAAGCTAAGCACTAGTACACACACACACCAGTGCTGAGACGGGCCGAGCCCGAACCGGGCGCTGGCTGTGTAATACTTACTGGAGTTCGGGCTTGGAGAGAGGGGAAGAATTTTCTTCCTTTTTCTTTTAATGTGATTTTATATAATTTAGCACACGAGACTTTTTTTACACTTTCTAGTTGTGAAAGAGAATTCTTCAGCAACTGGGTCAAATGGGGAGTAGGAATTCTGCAGGGCTATCCATTCCGGGCTTGGATAACAAAATACCATAGGCCATGAATTACAGGATTTCTGCCAAGGATAAGTTTTAAGAAGCATAGATAGTAGATAGCAAGCTGACGGAATTTTGCTCCCTACCTCAAAGGGGCAGCTCCCTGCTAATTCTATTGAGCAACATACGACATAGTTTGTTGTGCCTCCAGATGTCCCCCCCCTCCCCCAAAAAACATTTCGGGAATAAATGAATGGTTAAAGGTAACTATAGAAATAGATAGACATCCCTTCTCCACTCCGCAGTTGAGAAAGACATCAGTTAATTGCATGGGTAGGAAAGAGTGGAAGTCTGGAAGACTTTTTCAATGCTTAACAGGTTAATCATAGTTTTCGGGCTCGTTCGAGCTGACATACTTCAGGCTCAGGATCTTGAAATTCAGCCCGAACTCAGCTCTGACACACACACACACAGTAACACTTCAGTTAATTTCTCACAGGTGTTTTTATCAAAAATTTTATGGCAATGAAGTCATAGTGGTAAGTATGAAAAATAAGAGAAATTTCCTGGAATTTTTTGGTACAGTATTGAAACATAAACAAAAATGCTACAATATTACTGCTAACATTTATTAATCTGAAAATAAGTGACATGGAACTCGTACGGGTATGGTGTCGTTGAGGGACTAGCCGGACCCCATGACGCGAAGGAGTACAGCATCATCTTCCACGGAAAGAAAATAGTCCATAGATTTTCAAATGAATTTTGACAGATGAAATCAAACCTGCTAGTAAATGAGGACCTCTGGTCCATTTTGAAGACGGGCAACCACTGCACAAACAGTATTAGTTCCAATTTGAAAAAAAAAAAAGACACCACCAAATATTAAATACAAATCTTCAGTACAGAATGCCACCAACCACTCCGCATCACTGTGTGAATATGTGATGAAGCAGAAAAAAGATTGGAAATATGTTACGAGAAGCTAACTGAAGTACTGCTTCCTGGTATACAAGTTTCAAATAAAATTAAACCAAATATGACGGATCTTTACTTTCCAGTTTCAAAGATAACTTTTCAGAAATGTTATCTTCATTTATTACAGAAGAAAAATACATTTCAATACTTTAACCAACCTGGCTATACACTTTTGCATATAAAATATTTGATAAGTTTGAACTCTTTTTCCTATCTCAGGACTTACTCTGTGCACACTATGCACTAAGGAGAGGCACACAAAACTAAGCGTTCAGACTTTCAACTTCTTAATTTTCCTTTCACGTGATTTCAAATAATTTCAGTTGTCATGTTTGGCTTTCACTAAGTTGTTCAAGAGTATTTTCCAGCTGAGGAGAGTTATGTTTTCCTATTTAGTTTTCAAGCTACTCATACACAAACATTCCACGGAAAATGAACAAGGAAATCTAAAATCAGAACTTTGTCTGTTTAAATGTATGCAGCAGATTTTGTATAAGACAATTGGTATGGCAAAAGTTGTAAGTCTCCTTTTGACTTCTATAATTTAACTAGCAGCCACTAACACTGCAACACTGTGGCATGGCAAATTTTGGCAATTCCTGTAAAAAGAATTACACCTTTTAATACAAGTGAAGAACTAGATATGAAATTTTTAATCGAAAGTAGTTCCCTATGTTTTGTACAGTTAGAATAAAGTTGACCATGCAAGTTTTTCAACATAATCTGTCCACACTGTTCAGACAGCTTTAGTAAATTCAATCAGACAAATGCTATATCACAGTTGCATTAAGTTACGAAATTAAAAAATGTACTCTTTAATTCAGAGACACATTACAATGCAACAACAGTTCAAGCATTAATTTCGTAAAGAAAGGGCTAACGATTGTTGGAGATGCAAATGTTATACAAATTACGAAGGCTAATTTCCTGAAAAGTTGCCCTGATTTCTGGTAATATTCAAGCTCTATGTGAATCGGCATTGGCAAAATATATTAATTATTCTATTTGAAATAAGAATTCAACACTACAGAATAACTCACTTCTTTATACTTCACTATTCACGAGACATGAACAGATTTCAACACGTGTGAAACTAAGATCTACTCATTAAACCTATAATTATTACTAAAACTAAATAAAACGTTTACTAAGAATTAACCTTACCTTAGAAATATAATAATACCTACCTTACAAAACTATACGTGTATCCAAATGGCAATAAACGGAACACTCACTCAATACAAACAAATGTGAACCAACAATGAAACGCAATGGCTGTTCAACCGATTGACTTGGCGACAGCACTAAGTTGTGCACGTGACTATTTCGCACCGTAGCCTGTCTTTTTCGTCAGATTCGACTCAGCTTACCACTAGCCGCTACTAAGTGACATACATTTAAATTTTCCAAACAGCACTTCTTTACTTGGCACATACAAGCCATTTGTTAGCCTTTTGGTAGGCATTCTTCGAGGAGGTAGCATATCAATTTAAATCACGCATAATTATACTTTCAATTACATTTGCCGACGCTGCACTCTGCGCCAGACGTAGACATTTCACTGAACCATAAAATGTGTTTCCATAATCACACACTTAAGAAAATCGTACATATCCTAATCCAACCCCTGTTGTTTGGTTCACATTGCACAACTGTACACACAATCTTTGACACAGACGCCGTCTGCAGTGCCGCGATGCGGCGTGGGACATATTTCGAACGCAGATTTTGAGTTCGCACGGCACACTTCCCCTTTTAGACGCTATATCTAGGTTATTCTAAACGGTTATCCATGAGTTCACCCTTTGATGGGGTCATTTTATGTTACAAGGTGGGAGATTCTTTATGTATGTATATGATACCTTTGCTTATGTTATAAATATATTGTTTTTATCGAGAATGATACCTTTGCTTATGTTATAAAGATATCATTTTATCGAGAATGATACCTTTGCTTATGTTATAGAGATATCATTTTATCGAGAATGATACCTTTGCTTATGTTATAGAGATATCATTTTATCGAGATTGGTACCTTTGCTTATGTTACAGAGATATTTTTCTGTTAAAGGTACCTTTGCTTATGTTATAGAGACATTATTCTGTTAAAGGTACCTTTACTTATGTTATAGAGATATTTTATTTTATTCTACAAGATGTATCAAAAGTCAATAGATCACACGATAAAGAATGAAAAATCAATATAGCAGTTTAAAGTAGTTTACTGATTATTAAATTTCACAGGCCAATTTCCATGATTTCTCCAACATTGAAAGATCACACGATAAAGAATGAAAAATCAATATAGCAGTTTAAAATAGTTTACTGATTATTAGATTTCACAGGCCAATTTCCATGATTTCTCCAACATTGAAAGATCACACGATAAAGAATGAAAAATCAATATAGCAGTTTGAAATGGTTTACTGATTACTGGATTTCACAGGCCAATTTCCATGATTTCTCCAATATTGAGAGTGATAAAGAATGAAAAGTTAATTTAGTTTTCTCACATTATATAAAACAGAATTATATAGCACCGTTTTCTAAAATGAGTTAGCAAGATCGAATATTCACTTCTGAGTTCAATCGCAGCGAGGAAAGATTCCTGGATTATTCACGAAGCAAGTTATACGGGGGATAAAAATCGTAATCCCAGTAAGGTTCATGTTCTTCATTTAGGATATACCACTCTGGAGGAAACTCATCCCAGGTATTATTATCTGGTGGATCATCATCATCACTTGGTTCTTCTTCATCATCATCTAATTGATTATCTGGAAAAGACCAAATCTCTACTCCTTCAACTTCTTCTTCCATATACTTTGGTCGACACATGATGGATGCAGAAAATGAAATCCAGAAAGAGAAGGTAGTCAAGTGTAGAAAAATAATAATATCTTCCTCTGTTTAAATACCCTCTTTATGTTGTTATTGACAAATGTTGTGCAACATATCATGAATTTCAAAATGTTGTGCAACATATCATGAATTTCAAAATGTTGTGCAACATATCCGTTTTGAAGAAAAATAAGGCATCGTGACAACTTTTGCCCAATGGTTAAAAAAAATTGGGATACAGCATGATATGTGCAACGAAACCAATGGTTAACAAGACTTTTAAAAAAAATGGAGAAGAGAATCCCAAAATACGAGATTCTCTTCTCCATTTTTTTATTTTTATTGCCAATATATTTACAAAATAGGAATTGATTAATACAATATAAGATGTGAGGTTAAAATATAAAATATAATATGATATTTACAGTCTTTACACAACACACGCTTAATTAGTCTTCACATATGCACTTCACAGTCCTTCCTGAGTTTCCTCAAAAGAGGCATCACCTCATCTTGCACAGACACCACGCCGTAGCATTTTTCGTTGAGATAGATGGGGCGGCGGCATTTGACGGTATATTCTGCCACCAGATACTTTCCTTCCATTAGTCCTTGCAGCGCTCCTTCTTTAGAGATTGTTTCATGCTCGTAGCTTACCTGTACCTGAACTTCTCCGGAGCTTCTTTCCGGCAGATCATTTAGCATCACAGTGTATACTCTGTCTTCCAAGAGGCTTTCGAGGTATTTGGGATCGTGCTACCCCTGGGTGAGCATCTTTTCTTCAAGTTTGCATACGTAGATGAAATTCAGGTGCTTTCTCTCTCCAATGCCACACTGGAAGGTGCATAGGTTACCGTTTCTTTTGATCATTGAGAAACACATTGTGGTGGTTGAGTTGGCTCTGGAGAAACTGGGGCTACGAAACTGAAGCTGAGTTGAGGGCTGAGTTGACGGCTCTAGCGAAACTTGGGCTGAGTTGGCTGACGAAACTGAGTTAAAGGCTCTGGCGAAACTGAAGCTGAGTTGACGGCTCTGGAGAAACTGAGTTGGCCGGCTCTGGCGAAACTTGGACTGAAGCTAAGACAGTTGGCCGGCTCTGGCGAAACTTGGACTGAAGCTAAGACAGTTGGCCGGCTCTGGCGAAACTTGGACTGAAGCTAAGACAGTTGGCCGGCAAAGATACTGCTGAACGTTGATTTAGCCAAGTGAGAAGACAAGAAATGTCACGCTCTTTTATATAACAAGTCGCATCCTGTTTCATAACCGGATGTTTATTCTTTTTTTATATTTCCTACACTCTTTCCTGTCTTGATTCTCACAAACTAAACCAATAGTCAACAATACTTTTGAAAAAAGATCCAAATATGGAATTTTTATCATAGGATTACGGTATCATTTCTAATATATAAAAACTGAACCAATGGTTAGCTGGACTTGTAAAAAACATTGGGAAGAGAATTTCGTATTTGAGGTTCTCTTCCCCATTTTTTCATGCTTTATTGCTAATATACAAAGTATATACAAACTGAACCAATGGTTAGCTGGACTTGTAAAAAAAATGGGGAAGAGAATCTCAAATACGAAATTCTCTTCCCCATTTTTTCATTCTTTATTGCTATTTACAAAGTATTTACAATTTTTTTTTACATTATGCATATTATGACACATTATATTAGAAAACACTTATTTACAACGATGTTTAAAACAGTTATTTACAAAATATTTACAATATGAAGGAAAAGAACAGTCTTTACATTTGCAAAATGCAGTCATCATTCAAATTTCTCAGGCACGGGAGCACTTCTTTTTCAACCGACACCACGCCAAGGTATCTGTTGTGTTGGGGAACAGGATTTTCGTAGGTAACGGTATACTCTGCCATTAAGAGAGTCCCATCCAACAGTCCCTGTATGGCTTCTCCTTTGCTGAGGGAATCCGGAGCAAAGCTGAGCTGAGCTTGCACGCGGCCAAAGCTGTCTGCGGGTACATCATTCAGGAGGAGAGACGTGACCCGATATGGAAGGATGGCAAAAAGATGATCGGGGTCACTCTCTCCTTGATGGAATACTTTTTCACCAAATTTGGCGATGCACACGAAGTTTAGGTGGGAGATTTCAGTGATGCTGCACTGGAACGTGCAGATTTTTCCGTTTTCCTTTACTAAGGAGAAGCACGTGATGGAATGTGATGAGGTTGGCTTGGATGAGGGCTGGCGAGAGAGAAAGAGAGATGTAACTTGGCGTGGAAACTGAAGAGGTTGGCTGGCTTACCTTGGCGTGGAAACTTGGTGAAGTTGGCTGGCTTACCTAGGCGTGGAAACTTGGTGAAGTTGGCTGGCTTACCTTAGCGTGGAAACTTGGTGAGGTTGGCTGGCTTAGCTGGCGTGGAAACTTGGTGATGTTGGCTGGCTTAGCTGGCGTGGAAACTTGGTGATGTTGGCTGGCTTAGCTGGCGTGGAAACTTGGTGATGTTGGCTGGCTTAGCTTGGCTGGCTTAGCTGGCTGGCAAGAGAGATGTAGAGACTGAAGAGATGCGGAGATTAGCTTAGGTGGCTGCCGAGAGAGATGCGGAGATTAGGTTAGTTGGCTGCCGAGAGAGCTCCGGAGATTGACGAGTCTGGCAAGAGATCTGAACAGTGGCACGGTTGGCTAGCAAAGAGTGAGAAATGAACATTTCTCACTCTTTTATACGCAAACCATATCCTGTTTCATAACAGGATGCTGATATCTTGCGCCATGATTTATTTATATCCCATTTCTGAGAATTTCCAACATGAGTTTCCTTTTTCTAATCCCATAGGATCTATTTCATATTTTATTCCATAACGGGAGAGTCCCTCTCCAAAGATTCCAGAATTTCAACTATCTCATCGGGTATTAAATCTTCTTTTGACTCCTCCAATAGTTCAATCTCTTCCTGCTGTACATCTTTGATTTATCCCTTGTCGCAAATGAATTGCTCTTCGTCTAGACCGTCCAACTCCCTCACCATTCTGTCCAGAGTGTCTATAATCTCATTCGGTTCTTCTTGTAGCGTTAATATCTCTTGCAATAATTGATTCAATCTATGTATCAGGTCATTAGGTAGAGGATATATGATTTCTAAAATGCCGCTGTGATGCAACGCTATTATTTCATCCATGAGCCGATTGGATTCCTCTAACAGATTATTCTTTTGTTGGCGCATGATGGTTTTCTAACAAGATGAGAGGGAACGAGAGACTGTTGGGTTACGCCTCCATTTTTATAGTGTTTGGATTTTGTAACTTCCTGTTGACGTCATTTAGGGGACTTGTTATTCTTGTTTTACCAACTTTGAGTAACGTGAGATGTGCACGTGAAGGATATCCTGTCAAGAGAGAGATTATAAAAAGAGTGAGAGCGCGCTCACGACTTTATTTCATTTCTGCCTATAATATGTATTCGTTTAGACAACTGAAACGCAAAAGTTATCAAAACATGGATGATGGAGTTCCAGCAAAGCCTGAAACTTATGAATATGACAAGAAATTTGTACCCAAGAAAAAAAGGGGATGAAGAAGAGGAGGAGAACGAGGAGAACGAGGAGGATCAACGGGCGCCCTCGTCGTGATGTAAGAATTCGCCTAACGACGGATGAAAGATTTCAGGACTCGCCGCCTCCAGAGCCGTCTACGGAATATTCGTCAACGGAGCCATCCACGGATTATTATCTACGGATTATTTGTCTACGGAGCCATCCACTGAGCCTTCAGCAGGGCCATCAGCACGGCCTTCAACATCAACAGGGCCTTCAACAGGGCCTTCTACATCAACAGGGCCTTTTTTTTTATTGGGGGTTTAACGACCACCGTGAGCAATTCAATTTGCTATAAGCAGTCGCCCGTCCCTAATTTAGGGTCACTCGTTCCAGGGAAGTGAGAGAGCCAGTGCCGTAAGACAAACACAACATCCATGCCTGACCGGGATTCGAACCCGGACCCCTTACGGACGAATGATCAGAGGCCAGCGCCTTTGACCACTGCGCCACCGGGGCGGCGAACAGGGTCTTCTACATCAGCAGGGCCATTACCAATTTTTACAGTTCCCCCTCTGAAAATAACTGTTCCCTTGGTGGATGTTGGAAATCCCATCACTCCGGTGCTGGAAACATCTGATATAGAAGGACGATATCACGTTGAAGTTTCTTATGTTGAAAATGGGGACTCTTCATCATTAACTTTCATTATACAACCTTCATTGTAAATATTTCATTTATATACGTATATTTCATTTATGGGATGTAAGGTCAGGTGATGCGTAACATCACAGCCTCTCCTTGACAAATGTCAACCCCGCCTTCTCGTGGTACATCCTGTTCCCACTAAAGGGGCTCTGACGACCGCCAATAGCGGTATAACTATACCATCGGGATTAGAGGAAATGCTATCCCACACTCACCAACCCGCTTGGCCAGCGTGGTGAGTTATGGCCAAACCCCCAAAAATGACTCCACAACTTAAATCATGGCCCTCAGTCTCCGTCAGCTGGAATGTACCTGCCAAGGCAGCGGCCAGTGCGACATGAAGGCAGAGGGTGCTAAGAATCCCCGGAGGACCGGACTAGGCTGCCATCTGATGCTGACCTTGGCTACGTACAACGGACGCTCCCTATCTTCTGATTCAAGGCTTCTTGAATTGGAAGAGGAACTACAAAGGATCAAGTGGGACATCGTCGGGCTAAGTGAGGTAAGGAGAAAAGGAGAAGATCTCATTGAACTGAAAAGTGGACATCTCTTCTACTATCGTGGGACAGATACTGGCAGAACTAGTGGTGTTGGATTTATAATAAACAAGAAACTGAAGGATAAAGTTGTAGAAGTTGAAAGTTCCTCTGACAGAGCTGCACGACTCGTTATCCAACTCTCGAGAAGATACCAGGCTCAGATTATTCAAACTTATGCACCCACCACAAGTCATGCTGAAGAAGAAATTGAAGAATTTTATGAGGAAATTCGTGATCTAAATAATAAAGGTAAGCAGCACTTGAAGATAATTATGGGAGATTTCAATGCAAAAATAGGGCAACGGCAACAGAATGAAACTTCAGTAGGTAAATTCGGTCACGGCAACAGAAACCAGCGTGGAAATACTCTCGTAGAGTTTGCAGAGGCAGAAGGGTTTTTCATCTTGAACTCCTTCTTCAAGAAAAAGCCACACAGGAAATGTACATGGAGACATCCAAATGGGACGACAAGTGAAATTGATTTTATTATGTGTAACAAAAAATTCGTCATAGAAGACTGCAGTGTGCTAAACAAGTTCAACACAGGCAGTGACCATAGATTATTGAGATGTAAGATGCACCTCAACACTAAACTCGAACGTAGCAAGCTCATAAGACAAACAAAATGTATTGACATAACCAACCTTAAAAAACACCAGAATACCTTCAAATTGGAACTGAAGAACAGATTCTCTGCTTTAGAAGGCCTAACATTGGAAGAAGTGGATATTTCTGAAGTTAACTGAAAAGTAACCAAAGCTCTTATGGAAACAGCAACAAAATTAGCTGGGTCTAAGAAAAAATTGCATGTGAACAATTTATCACGAAAAACCAAAATGTTGATGCAAAAAAGAAGAGTGATGAGGACAACTAAAGAAGATGTGACTTCCAAAGTGGAATATATAGAGCTATGCAAGACAGTAAGAAAAAGTATCACTGAAGACGTAAGGAAATTCAACTGTGAACTAGTAAGGAAAGCAATTGAAAACAACCAAAGCCTAAAGATAGCAAAGGGACATCTCAGTAAGGGGAAAAAACAGATTATGGCACTGAGAAAAGAAGATGGTTCTGTAACAAGAAATAGAGGCGAAATTTTGACAAGAGTGAAAGATTTCTACTCCAAATTATATGAAAGGGATGATACATGTACTCCGGACATCATGAAAGGTACCAGTACCAGAGTTCTTCCAGTCCTTCCAGCAGAAGTTGCACATGCAATCAAGAACATGAAGCGGGGGAAAGCTCCAGGAGAAGATGGAATTACTGTAGACATCATACAAGAAGCAAGTGGAGAAATCGAAACAGTACTCGCCCAAATTTTCACTCGATGCCTTAATGAAGGGAAAATTCCTGAGGATTGGAAGAACGCTACAATGATCTTGCTACATAAAAAAGGTGACATTGAGGATCTCAGGAACTACAGACCTATCAGCCTCCTATCAGTGGTTTATAAAATCTTCACTAAAGTTCTTTCACACCGCTTGAAGGTGACACTGGACATGGCTCAACCGAGAGAACAAGCTGGATTCAGGAGTGGCTACAGCACAATAGATCATATCCACGTACTGAGAGAACTAATTGAAAGAGGGAGGGAATATGAGCTTCCATTGTGCATGGCTTTTATCGATTATGAAAAAGCCTTTGATTCGGTGAAACCATCAGCAGTTGCAATTGCTCTGAAATACTGCGGTATTGAAGATGCATACATTAATATTATTAATAACATCTATGAAAATGCAAGTGCAAAGATTCGGCTGTTTGAAAATACAACGCACATAAAAATTGGAAAAGGAGTGAGACAAGGTGACACCATATCTCCGAAGCTCTTTAATGCCACATTGGAAAATGTCTATCAATCACTGAACTGGGAAAACAAAAGGATAAAGATTAATGGAGATTATCTAACCCACCTTCGTTTTGCTGATGACATAGTCATTTTTGCAACTACCCCATCAGAGCTACAGAGTATGATCCAGGAACTTGCTGACAAGAGTAAAGAAGTAGGATTAAAAATGAACTTTCAGAAGACAAAAGTGATGTACAATGCTTTTACAAGAAATGAAGATTTTTCGATTGATGGAGAAAAGCTGGAGATAACAGACAAACGTTTATCTTGGACAGCAGATATCAAGTGAGGGTCACATTGGTGAAGAAATTAATCGGCGTACAAAACTTGCCTGGAGAGCTTTTGGAAGAAACAGAATAATTTTCAAGAGCAATATGCCAATATGTCTTAAAAGAAAAGTGTTTGATCAATGCATCCTTCCAGTGCTTACGTATGGTGCAGAGACGCGGACCTTAACTAAAAGAGCCATACAAAGGCTGCAGACAACTCAAAGCAGCATGGAGAGGTGCATGCTTGGTGTAACCAGGAGAGATAAGAAGAGGAACACGTGGATCCGAAAAATGACAAGAGTGGAAGACATCATGATCAGAGTTAAATCCCTGAAATGGCAATGGGCTGGACATACTGCCAGAAGAACAGACCATCGATGGACAGCCGAAATTTTAGATTGGATTCCAAGGGACAGGAAAAGACCCAGAAGAAGACCACATGGAAGATGGGTGGATGAAATTCGAAAGTATGCGGGAGTGACATGGAGGAGACTGGCACAAGACAGACCGTTGTGGAGAAAACTTGGGGCGACCTTCGTCCAGCAGTGGATTGATAATGGTTGACAATGATGATGATGATGATGATTTCATTTATATTTGTTATATCTGGTTGTACACATTATTATTCTTAAATAAAAATAGAAAATGGGGAAAGAGGACTTTGGTCCTCTTTCCCCATTTTTTTTGTCAAAGTTTCTGACCATTGGTTCATGTTTTGGATTTTTTACAAGTCTTTTAACCATTGGTGACATATTATATATGAAAGGGAGAGTTTACAAGTTACGAGTCATTGGTGATATATAATAAGAGTCTTGGGTTAGGTTTTTCGATAATTGTGACATATCTCGTAGAGTCTTTTCACAAATCCATGAACACTATGAATCGTTACCATAGATTCTCAACCTTTGGCCTCATATTTTCTATAATCATAGTGTCATTTCTCACATTCTCAGCCTTTGGTCTCATATTTTCTGTTCTCAACCATTGGTCTCATGTTTTATATAATCATAGTGTCATTTCGCACATTCTCGACCTTTGGCGTTACATAATGACGCATAATTGTGACAACGCCATTGGCAACGTTCATACGTGTTGCCTTCACTGTGATATTGTGAGAATAACGGTAATTTAACGCTCAGACGGGTTGCCTTCACTGTGATATTGTGAGAATATCGGTATCTTTACGTTCAGATGAGTTGCTCCCCCTTGAAATTGTGAGAATTACGGGACTTTTCACATTAGACGGGTTGCCTTCTCCTTCATATTGTAAGAATTACGGGATCTTTTCACGTTAGACGGGTTGCCTTCTCCTTCATATTGGAAAATAACGGGACTTTTTTACGTTAGACGGGTTGCTTCTCCTTCATATTGTGAGAATAACGGGACTTTTCACGTTAGACGGGTTGCCTTCACCATTTATATATAATGTTATATTGTGAGAATAACGGGATCTTAACTTTTAGACCGGTTACCTTCACCTTTTTTTAAATGGTGGGATAAGGTGCTAACGGGACCTTGACATTTAGACAAGTTGCCTTCCCATTTTAGGATCACGTGATCTATCATTTTTAATTTTGTTCTGATACATATTGGAGTGACTGTAAGTGATCTGTCATATATATATATTTTTAATATTTAGGAAATTTCTCATATTTATGTCCCTCCAAACTTCATCAAAAATGCCTTCAATTCCACATTTAAACCCCTTCTCCCCGAAAATAAAAAAAAATGTTAAACAGCTCATGGGTGCCCATACAAAACACATCAGTACTTATCCTGTGCTAGAGCAGTGAGCGCTGACGTGCTGAAATCTGTCGGCTCTGCGAGAACTATACAGATTTTTTTGGTTGGAGGTTTAACGACCACCGTGAGCAACTCAGTGGGCTATAAGCAGTAGCCCGTCCCTAACTTAGGGTCACTGGTTCCAGGGAAGGGAGAGAGCCAGTGCCGTAAGACAAACACAACATCCATGCCTAACCGGGATTCGAACCCGGACCCCTTTCGGACGAATGATCAGAGGCCATCGCTTAGACCACTGCGCCACCGAGCGGCATTATATAGATTGAAAGTACTGCGGAAGATAAGTCACAAGTCCGTGAAGTCATGTTGGCCGCCCCGGTGGCGCAGTTGTCTAAGGCGCTGGCCTCTGATCATTCGTCCGTAAGGGGTCCGGGTTCGAATCCCGGTCAGGCATGGATGTTGTGTTTGTCTTACGGCACTGGCTCTCTCCCTTCCCTGGAGCCAGTGACCCTAAATTAGGGACGGGCGACTGCTTATAGCCCATTGAGTTGCTCACGGTGGTCGTTAAACCTCCAATAAAAAAAAAAAAGACATGTTGCTATAAAAACTCAAAAGTTCTCCGACCAATAAAGTACACTCACTATTTACCTCCTGTCGTATTTCAGCTGTATGGGTAAAACCTACTTGGGTAAAACAACTGAAGGTAACCATTGTCGCAATGAAAACACCAGAACATTAAAATGGCTTATAGTGTGTGCAGCAAAGCTTACCTGTCTCAGTCACATGACTCTCCTCACAGGCCCTGCCTATTCGCAATCTCCAAAGTAACTCTAAACCAATCGCGTGGCGGAAATGACTTTAATCGCAATTCCGTACATTCACTTGTGAAATACGCACCCCGGTGGCGCAGTGGTCAAAGCGATGACCTCTGATCATTCGTCCGAAAGGGGTCTGGGTTCGAATCCCGTGCGGTGAGACATGGATGTTGTGTTTGTCCCACGGCACTGGCTTTCTCCGTTCCCTTGAACCAGGGACCCTAAATTAAGGACGGGCGACTGCTTATAGCCCATTGAGTTGCTCACGCCGATGGTCGTTAAACCTCCAATCAATAAAAAAAAACCTCCAATAAAATATATATTTATGAAGATGCACTTTCAAAATTTTTGTGCCGCCCAGGTGACGCAGTGGTCTAAGGTGGTGTTTTCTAACCATTCGTCCGAAATGAGTCTGGGTTCGAATTCTGGTAAGGCGCAAATTATGTGTTTGCCTTAGAGCACTGGTTTCCTCCCTTCTCTGGAACGAGTGGCCCTAAGTTGGACTGGCTACTGCTTACAGCCGTATCTATGAGTTGCTCAGGGTGGTCCATAAACCCCTAATAAAAAAAATTACATGCTTCTTTACAGCATCCCTGTCGGGGACCGAGAATACGAGCAAGTGAAAAAAATTGTACGAGAAACAGAATGATCGAAAAGTCTGACTTCCAAACAGGGCAAACTGTAGAAATCCGCCTTGGTGTGCAGTGGTCAATACGAAAAGAGGTTAGTACGAAACTTCTGGAGTTGCCCTGGGTTTCTTAACCGTGAAGCAACAAAGGCCGCCCCGGTGGCGTAGTGGTATATGCAACGAGATAGAAGTACGTAGAGCGCTTACGTCGGGGAACGGGTGAAGCCACCGGAAACAAGTGGCAGCCATGTTTGATGAGGTACAGAACGATTTCCGTTCCGTGTTGAGAAAGGGAGTTTTCGTAATATATGGTTTGATGTTAAATAAGGATATAACTCAGAAATGTTGTTATAAACACCTAGGGGTGAGCTAAAACTTTAACGTATCAAATAACGCTTTTCATTGTTAGTTGGCGGCAATAGTGTTTTAAAAAGAAAATGATATTTTAATGGATGCAGCTTACTCTCGTTGAATAAAATCTCATGCCGTAATTTTTTGACATTTCACAAATTATTTGGAACCAATTTTCAGTGAAATATAAGTCAGCGGTAATAGAGTAAATGAAAAAAAAAAGAAATAAAAAAATAAAAAATACAGTTGCAGTCAATCCGCAATTTCGGAAAAAATCTTAGATATTCGTGGGTCATCACCATGAGAATGCTAAATCATCCCACAGCTTATCACTCCAAATACATAGACGCCAAATATTTTATGAGAGTTTTAAATGAAAAAAAAAAAGTTCGAAGAAAAACGGAAAACAAACAATGAGTTTACACAGCCAAGAGGTACCAATATTAAAATACTTTTACCAACTGCCCCTATCTTATATAATCAGAAGAAAACTACTACTTACCTGGTTTTTATTTAATAAAAATTAAAAGTCCTTAGCACTGGGCATGTTTCTAATCTGTTTGTTAGCCTTGACATTCGACAACACAGATCTGTAAGCCTTATTTGTGGGTAGGCAAGGCAATTGTGGTAACTTGACCATAATAAAGGTATCTTCCAGCACATACACTAAATACTTCACACAATATAATTCTCTCTCTCTCTCTATGTATATATAAGACCCAGAAGATGACCCCATGGGAGATGAATGGATGAAATTCGAAATCATGCAGGAGTGGCACGGAGGAGACAGGCTCAAGACAGACAACTGTGGAAGAAACTTGGGGAGGCCTTCATCCAGCAGTGGATTGATAATGGTTGATGTTATACATATATCAGTAAAAAGAAGTAAAGCACACTCATGTAGTAATTAGACCACATCAACACTGCACCTTGCTGCAGGAATTAGACGTAGTAGAAATAAACATAGAATTAACCAGAAGTAACCCACTTTCATGGTTCTAGACAAAAATGACATAGAATAAAACAACTCAGGAACCCCAAACCACTCTTTAGGGAAAGACATCTGGAGCCCCAAAGTTAAATCATAGCTTAAGTGTTACCGAAAAAAACCCAGAAGACCCCATGGGCGATGGGTGGCTGAAATTCGAAAGCATGTCGGAGTAACATGGAGGAGATAGGCTCAAGACATACAGTTGCGGAAGAAACTTGTGGAGACCCTCATCCAGTAGTGGATTGATAATGGTTGACAATGATGATAATGATATATATATATATATATATTGATTATATACAGTATACATATATTGTAAGGATAATAGGTGTCAATGATGATGATATATATATATATATATATTGATTACATACAGTATACATATATTATAAGGATAATAGGTGTCAATGATGATGATATATATACCATTATCAATCCACTGCTGAATGAAGGTCTCCCCAAGTTTCTTCCACAATTGTGTGTCTTGAGCCTGTCTCCTCCATATTACTCCGGCATGGTTTCGAATTTCATCCACCCATCTCCCACGAGTCTTCTGTCCCTCGAAATCCAGTTCAAAATTTCAGTCGTCCATCGGTGGTCTGTTTTTCTGGCAACATGTCCAGCCCATTGCCATTTCAGTGGTTTCACTCTCTCTCTCTCTCTGTATATATATATTCTTTGAGTTGTCTGCATTCTTTGCATCTCTTTTTTTGGTATCAAAAGAAAAATCTTTCTACACATCCTGCTTTTCTTTTTTAGTTAAGGCCATCATCATCATCATCATCATTGTCAACCATTATCAATCCACTGCTGGACGAAGGTCTCCCCAAGTTTCCTCCACAACGGTCTGTCTTGTGCCAGTCTCCTCCATGTCACTCCCGCATATTTACGAATTTCATCCACCCATCTCCCATGTGGTCTTTTTCTGGGTCTTTTCCTGTCCCTTGGAATCCAATCTAAAATTTCGGCTGTCCATCTATGGTCTGTCCTTCTGGCAATATGTCCAGCCCATTGCCATTTCAGGGATTTAACTCTGATCATGATGTCTTCCACTCTCGTCATTTTTCGGATCCACGAGTTCCTCTTCTTATCTCTCCTGGTTATACCAAGCATGCACCTCTCCATGCTGCTTTGAGTTGTCTGCAGCCTTTGTATGTCTCTTTTAGTTAAGGTCCACGTCTCTGCACCATACGTAAGCACTGGAAGGATGCATTGATCAAACACTTTTCTTTTAAGACATAACGGCATATTGCTCTTGAAAATTATGCTGTTTCTTCCAAAAGTTCTCCAGGCAAGTTTTGTACGCCGATTAATTTCTTCATCAATGTGACCCTCACTTGATATCTGCTGTCCAAGATAAACATACGTATCTGTTATCTCCAGTTTTTCTCCATCAATCGATAAATCTTCATTTCTTGTAAAAGCATTGAACATCACTTTTGTCTTCTGAAAGTTCATTTTTAATCCCACTTCTTTACTCTTGTCAGCAAGTTCCTGGATCATACTCTGCAGCTCTGATGGGGTAGTTGCAAAAATGACTACGTCATCAGCAAAACGAAGGTGGGTTAGATAATCTCCATTAATCTTTATCCCTTTGTTTTCCCAGTTCAGTGATTGAAAGACATTTTCCAATGTGGCATTAAAGAGCTTCGGAGATATGGTGTCACCTTGTCTCACTCCCTTTCCAATTTTTATGTGTGTTGTATTTTCAAACAGCCGAATCTTTGCACTTGCATTTTCATAGATGTTATTAATAATATTAATGTATGCATCTTCAATACCGCAGGATTTCAGAGCCGTGGTAACTGCTGATGGTTTCACCGAATCAAAGGCTTTTTCATAATCGATAAAAGCCATGCACAATGGAAGTTCATATTCCCTCGCTCTTTCAATTAGTTCTCTCAGTACGTGGATATGATCTATTGTGCTGTAGCCACTCCTGAATCCAGCTTGTTCTCTCGGTTGAGCCATGTCCAGTGTTACCTTCAAGCGGTGTGAAAGAACTTTAGTGAAGATTTTATAAACCACTGATAGGAGGCTGATAGGTCTGTAGTTCCTGAGATCCTCAATGTCACCTTTTTTATGTAGCAGGATCATTGTAGCATTGTTCCAATCCTCAGGAATCTTCCCTTCATTAAGGCATCGAGTGAAAATTTGGGCGAGTACTGTTTCAATTTCTCCACTTGCTTCTTGTATGATGTCTATAGTAATTCCATCTTCTCCTGGAGCTTTCCCCGCTTCATGTTCTTGATTGCATGAGCAACTTCTGCTGGGAGGACTGGAAGAACTCTGGTACCTTTCATGATGTCTGGAGTACATGTATCATCCCTTTCATATAGTTTGGAGTAGAAATCTTTCACTCTTGTCAAAATTTCTGCCTCTATTTCTTGTTATAGAACCATGTTCTTTTCTCAGAGCCATAATCTGTTTTCTTCCCTTACTGAGATGTCCCTTTGCTATCTTTAGGCTTTGGTTGTTTTCAATTGCTTTCCTCACTAGCTCACAGTTGAATTTCCTTACGTCTTCAGTGATACTTTTTCGTGCTGTCTTGCATAGCTCTATATATTCCACTTTGGAAGTCACATCTTCTTTAGTTGTCCTCATCTCTCTTCTTTTTTGCATCAACATTTTGGTTTTTCCTGATAATTTGTTTACATGCAACTTGTTCTTAGACCCAGCTAATTTTGTTGCTGTTTCCATAAGAGCTTTGGTTACTTTTCTGTTAACTTCAGAAATATCCACTTCTTCCGATGTTAGGCCTTCTAAAGCAGAGAATCTGTTCTTCAGTTCCAACTTGAAAGTATTATGGTGTTTTTTAAGGTTGGTTATGTCAATACATTTTGTTTGTCTTATGAGCTTGCCACGTTCCAGTTTAGTGTTGAGGTGCATCTTACATCTCACCAATCTATGGTCACTACCTGTGTTGAACTTGTTTAGCACACTGCAGTCTTCGATGACGAATTTTTTGTTACACATAATAAAATCAATTTCACTTGTCGTCCCAATTGGATGTCTCCATGTCCATTTCCTGTGTGGCTTTTTCTTGAAAAAGGAATTCAAGATGAAAAATCCTTCTGCCTCTGCAAACTCAACGAGAGTATTTCCACGCTGGTTTCTGTTGCCGTGACCGAATTTACCTACTGAAGTTTCATTCTGTTGCCGGTGCCCTATTTTTGCATTGAAATCTCCCATAATTATCTTCAAGTGCTGCTTACCTTTATTATTTAGATGACGAATTTCCTCATAAAATTCTTCAATTTCTTCTTCAGGATGACTTGTGGTGGGTGCATAAGTTTGAATAATCTGAGCCTGGTATCTTCTCGATAGTTGGATAACGAGTCGTGCAGCTCTGTCAGAGGAACTTTCAAATTCTACCACTTTATCCGCCATACATACAGTATATATATATATATATATATACACCTGGTTATGATATCGCCCACCCTCTCTTTCTCTCTCTCTCTCTATATATATATATAACATTACGTATAAACATTACTTACCTTTTTCCTGTATTTTTTATTCTGTCAGTTTACTTTTTGATGTATTTTAACAGCAGGAATAGGCTAACCCTTTTTTTGATGAAAATTATTTTATTTATGTATCTACATATGTTTATTTGCTATGTATTATTTAACTATCTTCGAAGGTTTCTCCGTAAGAAAAAGAATTATAAATAATTATTCTTAAGTGCAGTTTAAATAAACTTGTTGACCTAATATATGTTGTAGTTACAGATATATATATATCACTTCTGTAACTCCCCTGTGACCTAGGTATAGACAGACATTGGGGCAATATGATGCTCCAAATGCTATTTACAGTTAGCAACACCAGTACCGAGTAGCTAAAAATAGTTTTATGTACTTTTTCAACCTAAAAAGACTTGTAATTTTTGGTATCAAAAGAAAAATCTTTCTACACATCCTTTTTTTAATATCTGGGCAGGTAAATTTTCTCTGGGCATGTATTATTTTAGATATTTTTCAAGCTCTGGGCTGAGTGACCAAAAAATTCAGATTATGGACTTTAAATTTTTTATCGGACAAAAAATTGTATTTTTTTTGTTTCAGTATTAAGTATTTAATATTTTTTATTTGCACTTTCATATTTTACTTTTTTTTAGGAAGCCTAGTTTTTTGTTGTCCCAAAGCTGAAATTTTGTAGTTTTCACCTGATATTTGTACACATTTTGGCAATTGTTAAGATGTACTGCACATAGTTTTTTTTTTTTTGTTTCAATTTTAAGGGAACAGCCTCTTATTAATATGAAGTGAGAAATTAACAACCACTGATTTGCATTCATGATGTGCAAAAAGTTTGGCGAGCAAATGTTTATGTTTTGTGTTGTTATTTTGTGGGTTCCTTCAACAGTCTTGCTGGAAATACAAGTGCGTTTGATTTGTATTTTAGAGAAATACAGGCACAACTTGTTCAATTCAAAGAAAGATTGATTTACGTGAGTGATATTTGTTCAATACTAACCTCTCATATATATGGTTGATGCAATAGGAATAACTGGCAATTTATACATGGACATACTGACTGTACATTCATCATGAATCAGAGGTCACATTATTCAAAAAAAAAAAAAAAACCCACCACCTATCACGCAAAAATCAAATGCAAGTTGTTATTACAAAATGTTACTAGTCCCTTTCTTTTGTATTATTCCATAATTTTTTTTCAATTGTCATTTCATAATCGTTTGTTCCAGTTTTCATAAATATTTTATGTTATTTGCATTTTTGAGGTACCATTGTACTCCCTGTTTTCCATTTTCAGTTTTAAATCAATATTGCCTGTATTTTTGCTACCCAAAAACCACACACATTGTACTAACACATTCACAAATAAAGAGTATTCTGTCAAGAAATTTTCAAGCTCCCCACTCTCACTTTGTTGCAGTAATACTACAGATTAATCACTAATCAGAGACAAATGCCTAGAACACAAGCTGGGTGACCCTGTGCTTTCAGATAAAATACTAGATTGTTTCCTGACAGGTGTCAGCAAGCAATAAATTTATATTACCAATCACAATTATTACTTCTGCAATTTAAGTAACCATAAATTGATTGCTTTACCAGTATTTGCTATGTAATGGGCATTAGCCATGGGTACATGATCTTTATCACATAAAAAGAAATTGCTGCTTCCTAAGATTTTGAAATATTTGTTGTCTTGTCAGACAAGTTGCAAGTACACTGTACAGATTCTAGAATATATATACAAATGCCATTTTGCAAAACATCCTCAAGTATATGTAAAAAAAAAAAAAACACTAGCATAAGTAAAAATTGTTCCCAAAAAGCCTCAAAGTTGGTAACTCACAATTAACCTCATCTTCCCATAAACATGATTCAGTGTTCACATTGAGTACGACTGTTTACAAAATATAAGGAATAAAAAGTCTTAAGATAACACAGATATTGAAATGGTTCATCTGCTGGTTTAATCACCAGCTACACGGATTAGATGTCCTATTTTCTGCGTTTGATTAACTGAGCATTTACAGCTCAACCTTATTTAAAAATGCTTACTTGTGAAATGTAGGGCTAACCTTCCAAAAGTGGAGTAAATGGAATTTTATTGTTGAAATAATTATCCAAAATGTGCTGATAATTGTGAATATTCACAAATCATAACACGATCGCCGAGCAACTGAAAGGACCGAGGTGACTCCTTGACACACGCAGAATTTGTACCTCATCAAAGATGGCGGGCTCTCCCCTCGTTGGCTTCAGCTGCCACAGCAGAGAACTAATCACAGAAGCACTCTATGTATTTCTACCTCGTTGGGTATATGCGATGGCCTCTGATCATTCGTCCGAACGGGGTCCGGGTTCGAATCCCGGTGAGGCATGGATGTTGCGTTTGTCTTACGGCACTGTCTCTCTCCCTTCCCTGGAACCAGTGGCCCTAAATTAGGGACGGGCGACTGCTTATAGCCCATTGAGTTGCTCACGGTGGTCGTTAAACCTCCAATAAAAAAAACCTTCAATAAAAAAAAGCAACAAAGTGTGAGAATTTGATGTTATTTACATGAAACTCTTTAGTATGGTGGGGTATGATGTAGGAATTCCTTAGAGTACATGACACCTTGATGATACTCTAGGTAGTTTCTTACATAGTTTCGTGACCTTCACACACGTCGTTGTTTACCTGCAGTCGCTGACATTTGCATAAAGGCGATCTAGTCATAACATTTTGGCTCTTCGGTGTGGTGTATCAATCTGACTGAGAGGAAAAGCTCCTATAAATCAGGTGATCCAAGATCATGTCCATCGAGCCGTCAGTATGGAAACTAGAAGTTTTAAAACAATGAATTAGTTTTGCAGAATCTTGTTCAAGACTACACACCGATTTCAAGCGGTGGCTACGGTGGGTTGCCTACCCATAGCGTCGAGCCTGCTTGAGGGACATCAGCGGACATATTTCTTATTTTGGATTTTGCTGTATTTAATTTCTTCAGCTTGTAACAAGCAATAACTCATTTTAGTGATCCACGTGAGAAATCGGAATTCAATTAATTTTGTTGATTCGTTCAGCTGTCTAAACTTCATTGAAGGACCTCTCAATATCAAGGAACACGGCATGAGTAGAGTTTTGGGGATTGAAGGTATGAGTGCGAATCTCCACTCCATTAAGTTTAACGAGACACCGTTAAACCGTTTTACTTCTATCTCGTTGGTTTCTATAAGCTGTGGACATGTGACAACGCTAACGTAGGTTATATACAGTTACAAGTCCTTATAAATATTCAACGGGAATTGTCGAGGATAAATTTATTAAGGTACATTACCTTTCAAATTTATACTCGATAATTCCCGTTAAATATTTATAATACTGAAAGTAATAAGAGGAAGTCACGAAGTCAGTAGTTACAAGTCCTTCCGCTGGAGCGCTAGTGATAATCACAAGTTCTTCCCTCTGTGGACTGTGGAGTAAAGGAATTGAAAAATACTGTAATTCAGCTGAACTTTGTGCTGGTCACGTTATGCGCCCATGAGATATATCTAAAGACCTTGGTTATGCGCCATATCAATCATGGCGGACTATAATCGGATTGCGCTAGCTACGCTGTTTCTTGCGTTTTTATGGTTTTCAGCTCAGGAACTAATATTACAACCGGGAAGCACAAATGTGAAGGAGAAAGAAATTCCAAAAACAAATTTTAAGCCATCATTTAATGGCCCAACTCTTAAATTTTTGTACTGGTAAGCGTAATCATTCGGTTGCATTCTTGTCTTTTTTTTTATGTATTTTTCAATTGTTTATTGTGAAACTTCATTCATCTTTTGTAGTTTGTAATTAGGGTAGATGACATTTCGAATTTGAAAACTGAGGTATAGGATTATACAAATTTTAAATTGTTTTTAACCTTGGGCAATGTATATGTTGAAATGCAGACGAACCATCAAGGTATATGTTCAGAAAGACTGGGAAATATATGTATTAACGAAATTGAAGATACCCCGGATTTTCAGCAAATTTCTTAAACGGAAAAGAAATCGTTTAGTTAATGGCTGATCAAATTGACTTGCAAAGCATCCAATCAACATTATTTAAAGCGTTTTTCAAAATAAGTATTAAGAACGGACATTCACTTAAAACATTGACATACACTCTTACGTTGACGACATTCATTAAAATGTTCTAAAGATCCTGATAATTAGAAAAAAATACTTTGGTGTGAAAACAATCTGTCCTGTGCAAGCAGCATTCAATTTTGTATAGGATAATTTCAAATCCGCACCTCAGCCTGAAAGCAAGAAAGCATGTGAATCCAAAAGTGAGGTATTGCAGAAATTCAAAGGGCTAGTACTGAAGTTGAGTGGATTTCCTTAAAAAAGTCATTGTATTGTAATGTAAAGCCTCTTAAATTTCCCTCGGAAGAAGTAAATTCTCAGTATCACATTGGGCATGGAAATGTTTTGCTTGCAATTCAAGTATTATGTTCTGTGAACATCTGCAGAGTGTGACCAGGAGTTCAGAAATATGTAGGAAATCCAAACAGATGCAAAACAAACTGGAGACAGTTAACTAGAAACCCCATACATATACATATATATATATATCATCAATCGGGGACAGGAAAAGACCCAGAAGAGGACCACATTCGAGATGGGTGGATGAAATTCGAAAATATGCAGGAGTAACATGGAGGACATACCGTTGTGAAAGAAACTTGGGGAGACCTTCGTCCAGCAGTGGATTGATAATGGTTGACAATGATGATGATATCATTAATCAATGTCAATCCACTGCTGGATGAAGGTCTCCCTAAGTTTCTTCCACAACGTTCTGCCTTGAGCCAGTCACCTCCATTTCACTCCCACATGCTTTTGAATTTCATCCACACATCTCCCATGTGGTCTTCTGGGTCCTTTCCTGTCTCTTAGAATCCAGTTTAAAATTTCAGTTGGTCAGTCCTTCACCCATTGCCATTTCAGGGATTTTACTCCTACGATCATGATGTCTTTCACTCTTTTTATTTTCCTTATCCACGAATTCCTCTTATCTTTCGTGGTTACACCAAGCATAAGCACGGGAAGGATGCATTGAGGTCATTCCACGCCAAGTCTCCTGGTGCCATGTACTATCACATCACATATTTTTCTCAAAAATTTTTTATGAATACGTATGTATGAGATAACCTCAAATTAATTTTTTCAGATTTTTTGATCCGAAATTGGACTTCGGAGGAAATTTTCACGGGCTTTAGGCGTTCTCACTTTCTCCTTCACTTAAGAAAAATCCTCCTGTTTCACTTATTTTTCAACCGATTAAGCTTATTTTGGTGTCAAATTAAAGCTATTTATTTTCTCAATCAAAATGAGGTGTAAAAGTGGCACTAATGCTAGAAAAAAAATGTCGCTGAGCTTTCAAAGTGGATTTTAATGACTTGGTACGTTTGGTAAGCCAGCTTGCAAACCACAACTAACACAAATATATTTTTTATAGAATGAACTATTCATATACTTTTTATGATTTAAAAATAAAAAGGGTGTTTTTTGTTGCTATCAAATAAATTAATTTGTTTCATGAAAATTTTACTTCAAAATCAATGTTTTTGAACAGATTTAAAAGTAAGGTCCCTTATCGAACCTTAAACAAACACACATTTGTGAGAATAGTTAAAATAGTACCCTCTTATGTTACAATGTCATCTGTTATTTTCACATTATTTCACTTTTTATGTGGTTATCAAATATTTTTTTGTAATTAATTAAAAATGAATACAGATCTTGAAAATCTTGTTGACATTATTTTTTTTGTAAAAGACTTCTGATATGGTCATAGCAGCCTGATGTCCATTGTATGCAACATGATCTTTCTAAATCAGCAAAATGAAAATTAAATGTAGCAGTTTTCTTTAATAGTTTGAAATGGGGAAAAAAATCTTTAACAAGTTACTTGTGAATAAAACCAAAGGATTTAGGAAATAAGTTTACATGAGTGTGCCTGTCCTAATAAGAAAAATATGTAGCAGCATGCATTGTAATGGATGACAAAGTTTTCGTGAATGAGCATGTCTTAACAGGAAAAATCCTGTAGTTGCCTCTCACTTTATTTCTTTAGTCTCATTCCAGATGGAGTGTGATCATGCATAGTGAGAGAGTTGATGGGTCAGTGAATATATATTTTTGTATACTTTTATTTACATATGTTTTTATTATTATTATTTATTTTTTTATATTATTTCAGATTCTGGCTTTAATTTAAGTACTGCTTTATTTTAAATCATGGAATTGTGTTCAGTTGGACATCACCTACGGAAGACTGTTCTTCAACTCAAGTAGAAGGTGGTCAAGAAAAGTTTGTAAGTTGTTCTGAACTTGGAGAAAAAGAAAGGAAACTTTTAATACTAAGAACAAAATGTGTGAATTTTGAAAACATGTAACCATCATCTGCATTATTTTCTTTCAACATTTGATGATCGACAAAGGTTATGTTGTGAATTGTGATTCTTTTAAAAGACACAAAAAGAACATCTATAAAAGCTTTAGAACTATTTCCCTTCGATTTTCAAGAAAATTACAACAATGTGTTGAATTTATACCGGGTACAAAACTGTGTATATCTTGTAGAAATATGGTATTTTCAAATTGTTCTCCAGACAATGTCCAAGAAAGCAATCTTTCAGGCAGTGATTATGAACCAGATGATTCAACTCGTGAAGTCATTGAGAAGCTAAATGAAAGCCGTGAATTGATTCTATCTTCTCCCATTGAAGTTACAAATTGAAAACTTGATGAAAAAGTAGTTTATCTGAAAAACAAAGCTCAGCGAGTTGCAAGTAGTTTCCAAGACATGGCAAGCAAGGCTTTAAATGTTCAATCTTCATCAGGAAGAAATGAAAGTGAACAAAGTAACAAACAGAAGTGCAGTGATTAGTAGCCCAATGTATAAATTGAAAAACAAATTTAAAAGTAGTAAAATAGGTGAACAAGTTCAGATATTGACTCTTGTTCCTGAGTCATGGAGCATCCCACAAACAATCAGGTTTTTTTAAACCACCTAGTACGTGGTGAAAAAGGCTCAAAAGTTATTAAATGAAGGTGTTTAGGTAAAGTTGACAAAAGGAAAGGTCGTACTCTCCAAGTGCTGAAGTTGTACAGAAAGTAACTGATTTTTATTGTGACATCAGTAGTTTCAGTGAATGAAAAAACTCTTGTTTCTATCCAAACAGAATTGAGAACAAAGAGGCAAATGCTGCACAATGTAAAAGATGTATATTTATTATTTAAGGAACAAAATCCCAAAACAAAAATTAGTTTCACAAAGTTTTGTGAATTGCGTCCTAAAGAGTGTGCAGCTGTAAGTAGTCATGGTATTCATTCAGTGTGTGTATGTACCTACCACCAAAATGTTAAGCTTATGATGAGTAGTATGCATGTCATATCGAGAACTCTTCCTAAAACTAGTGTGTAACCTGGAATCGGAGGAATTCATGATTCATCGTTGTCCTGAATGTCCTGATGAATCTACACTTCAAAATTTTTTTATGGGGTTAGAATACCTTGAAACTAAAGAACCAGTTGTTTTTAAACAGTGGCTTCAAACCAAACGATCATATCTTGAAACTTTAGTAAAACCAGTTGATGATTTTGTTGATTTCCTGGTTGCAAAATTAGGGCAGCTAACAAAACATCATTTTATAGCCAAATCAGAGTCGACGCGTAAAGCAAATGAAAGCAGATTTGGATGATAAACATTGCATGATTTTAGCAGACTTTGCGGAAAATTACACATGCATTCTGCAAGATGCTGCTCAAGGTTTTCACTGGCATCTAATATTCAGGTTACATTACACCCATTTGTAATTTACTACAAATGTGACTGCCAGCTGAAGTCCAAGCCCATATGCTTTATTATTAGTGACTGCCTGAAACATGACACTAGAACCAGAGTTGTATAAAAATAAAGTGTATCTGCATACACAGCCATTGAAAGAGAAAACTTACTGCAAACCCGAGAAGCCGCCCCGGTGGCGCAGTGGTCTAAGGCGTTGGCCTCTGATCATTCGTCCGTAAGGGTCCGGGTTCGAATCCCGGTCAGGCATGGATGTTGTGTTTGTCTTACGGCACTGGCTCTCTCCCTTCCCTGGAACCAGTGACCCTAAATTAGGGACGGGCGACTGCTTATAGCCCATTGAGTTGCTCACGGTGGTCGTTAAACCTCCAATCAAAAAAAAAAAAAAACCCAGAGAATCACACACACGATAACAGTAGATTAGGATAATTTAAAGAAAAATTAATAAAACAAATAATTATTAGAACATTACAGATTTCAGTGAGGACGAATTAAAGTACATTACAACTGAATGGGCAGCAATGTGTGCGAAATATTGAACTATGAACCTCATAAAAACTAATTAAGGAAAGTATTTTATATCTAGAAAAACAGTTCCATTAATGAACCTTAAAAAATTCAATTATAAATAGCATTTTCAACAACTTAATTAAAAAATAGTAGACTTGCAAAATACATGAAGCAATTATTTTAATTGAATAACTGGCTACTGCAAGAACCTGGCAATAAAATTTTATTTCTTTCTGTGTAAACGAGACTTTCGATACAGTTCCTATATGTTGATAACCGGCCTTGATAAAATCTGGAGGCCAGAAAAGTCTAAAAACAAAAGAACTCAGATGATGTGACAAATAAGAGAAAATACTTCAGATTAAAAATAGAATTAAATATATTAATCTGAGTGAAACCTTGAGTAAGTGTTTTAATTGCTGTAAATATATATATATTTTTTTACTAGCAAAAACTATCTGCAAAATTTGCTCCTAATTTGGAAACTATCCGCGCACGCGTGTAGGTCTACATTCTGCTACTCTGACCACAACTTTTTTCACATTCCAGAAGTCGCTTTTGTGATATGGGAAACAAGAATACCCACATAACAAATGTGATATATTTTGGTGACTGTAGTTCAGCACAATACAAGAACTGGAAATTTTTTTTAAATTTATGTTACCATGAACAGAACTATAGCATCACAGCTGAGAGGCATTTTTTTGCCACTAATCATGGTAAAAATGCATGCGATGGAGTAGGGGGAACAATAAAATGTCTTGCCGCAAGTCTTCAGAGAACTGTTGAGGGACGCATTTTGAATGCAGAGGGCTTATTTCAATTTGCTTCCCAAAACATAAAGGGGATTCATGTTTTTTTTTTTTTTTTCTTTACATCGTCAGCTGACGTGGATGCAAATGAAGACTTTCAGGGTTCGTACTGCTCCTGGAATTTACGGATATACTCCTTAAATGAACTTTTTTCCATAAAGGCCCTGAAAAACTCCTTAAATTTAAACCTGACTCCTGGGAAAAAATTGTTTTGACATACATACATACATACATACATACATACATATCACTAAGCTGTTCTGAGATTCAGAGGTTAGCTCCAAAAAGAAATACAAACTTCCAGATATTTTTACTTATTGTTGTCGTATCAAACTTCTCCATTTACAGCGATCTTGACATACAACTCGTGCTTCACTGATATCCATTACACGCCGTACACAAGATCTTTTATACTTCATACTCATAATCTTTTTCTCATGCAGACACTCCTGAATCTGATCCACCCATGTCTTCCTTGGCCTTCCTCTGCATTTCCTTCCTGCCACTTGGGCTGAAAAGATTTTCTTAGTAAGTCTTTCATCACTCATTCTTTCAACATGGCCAAACCACCGAAGCATATTGGTCTCCACCTTGCTAACAACATTTTGCTTCACATCACACAACTGCAATACATCTTCATTTCTCACACAATCATATCTTGTCTTGCCACAAACCCCACGTAAGTAACACATTTCTCCAGCACACAAACGACTCCTATGTTTCTTCTGCAGTACCCAGGTTTCACTGCCATACATCAGAGTAAGAACAATTACACTTTTATACACAGCCATCCTCGCCGCCCCGGTGGCTCAGTGGTCTAAGTGATGGCCTCTGATCATTCGTCCGAACGGGGTCCGGGTTCGAATCCCGGTGAGGCACGGATGTTGTGTTTGTCTTACGGCACTGGCTCTTTCCCTTCCCTGGAACCAGTGACCCTAAATTAGGGACGGGCGACTGCTTTTATAGCCCATTGAGTTGCTCACGGTGGTCGTTAAACCTCCAATCAAAAAAACAAAAAAAAAAACAAAAAAAAAACAGCCATCCTCCCAGAGCAGCTATGACTTTCAAAGAAGAATTCACTCTCCTACTGATTTCACCATCCAACTTGTTCTCTCTGTCAAACATGCTTCCTAAATACACAAACTCACTCACCTGGTCAATCGCAGTGCCATTTATACTTACATTACATTCTGTGCTACCCGCTCCCGACTCCTTAAATTATTACTATTTTGATGTTGGAACTTCAAATTATGAGTTTCATGATTTTTATTTAGCACATCTTTTTGTAAATGGTTCATTCTGTGTTAAATCAACACAATTTTAATATGAATTTTAATTCACCATCTCAGATTTCAATGAAACTTGGCACAGAGGTAGCCTACATATAGATGAAGAAAAATACCCAATTTTATTAAAATACGTCGACCCATTTTGAAAATACGGCGATGTGAAGTTGTCAAAAATTGCCAAAAAATCACCCCACTGCCATAATTTCAAATTGCTGTAGCAACTCTCCTAATTAAGCTAAAATGATGGGAGAGGTGTCATTTTTCAGCATTTTCTAAGAGCTTTCCTATGATATACAACACTATGGGCTTGAGAAGAAAATTATTTTTTAAATTTTTAATTTATCAAAAAGTGCACTTCAAAAAAATTCAAAAAATTATATACAACACTTCACATTATTGTTAACTAATTCCCTAAGTATGAAAGTGGGCTGTCATGGGTTCACACCTTTATAAAATTTCAAAAATATGCATTTCACTAAAAAAAATGGCATTTTTGTAAAATTTATATGTTTAAGTGGAAATATACATAACTTACCTGTAAATAAATCTTCACTTTTTCATAAATTTATTTGTAATATATTTAAAATATAACTAGTAACTATGACAGGGTGATTATTCTATTAGAACTACTAAAAATAAGTTTTTTATGAATACCATTGTAATCTGATAGCCATAATTATTAGAAGTTTTGAGTACATTTATATGAAAAAATCTAATTGTTTTTTTCAACTATCATAAATAGCAAATTGCAATTTTATTGGATCTGCTCAGACCCAGCTATGCCAGTTCAGGGTCAAGCCACGTGTCTGGAACTGCCAGAGTCTGGAGCTGTTATGACTCAACTGGTTTAAACCACTTTAAACCTGCTCCAACTGGTTTAAACCACTGGCAGACTGATCAGTCTTCATACTGATTTAGTGGCAGTTAGATGTGTATGTTGTTGGTGATTAATGTGGTGGTATAAGTTTCTTTTTTAAATGTTAATATTTTGTGAGGTGTTGGTATTAGTGGAAAAAAATATTTTCAAAGTTGTTACTCATTATTTCGGTATATTTTCTTAGTTCTCTTCAGAAACATTTATAAATTTTAACTGAGATCTGTGTGATATTATACAATAAAGAAAGATGTTGGTATTAGTGGAAAAAAATATTTTCAAAGTTGTTACTCATTATTTCGGTATATTTTCTTAGTTCTCTTCAGAAACATTTATAAATTTTAACTGAGATCTGTGTGATATTATACAATAAAGAAAGATACCAGACATTACAATGCTGCAATCCTTTTAAAAAAACATAATCATTCTGTGAAAAACATAAAGAGACTAAGAAATGTGCGTGAATGGATGTGTGCTATGTTTCCTGATATGATGCCAAAGATATCAAAAATTTGTGATTATTGTAGGAAGCAGATTGGTTCATTGAAAAATATGCAAGAAAATAATTATTGCAGTTCGGATGATGAAACAAGCTACACTATCTACCAACAAGTAATTGGACACCCCTGCAATCGACGATATCTGCGGTCCTGATACACGTCACGGCCGCCGGCGTTAAATATCATGTGGGAAAAAACTCAACCAGTCGCATGCAAGATGCCACGCAGTTCGGAGCTCTCTGATTTCGAGAAAGGTGTAATCGTCGGGTATCGCAGAAATGGCCGATCCATACGTGACATATCCAGCGAGTTGAAGTACCCAAAATCGACAGTGGCCTACGTGATTGGCAAGTGGAAGATGAGAGGTGACTGTTGGAATGTGCCCCAACCCGGCAGACCCACAGAACTGGGAGTTAGAGACCGACGGATGCTGGCCAGAGAAATTCGGAAGAACCGCACCAAATCGATGGGCCACATCCGCGAGGAGTTTCAACAGGCATACGGGAGTGTTCTTTCAATGAATACCATCCGTAAGGAAGCCCATCTGCTCAGTTATCATGGACGTGCTGCCACCCACAAGCCTTTAATCACCAAGTCCAATAGCGCTGCTCGGCTAACGTGGTGCAAAGAACGTTGACAGTGGACCGTTGAACAGTGGAAACAGGTTCTCTGGAGCGACGAATCAAGGTTCACCCTCTACCGTTCGGATGGCAGGGTCTGGGTTTGGCGTCTGCCTGGAGAACGCCTCCTGCCGGAATGTATTATGCCAACTGTGAAGTTCGGTGGCGATGGAATTATGCTATGGGAGTGTTTGTCCTGGTATGGCACGGGACCCTTGGTTACAATTCCTGGTAGACTCGATGCCGAGACCTACTGCACCATTTTGGATGACCATGCGCTTCCTACGTTGTGGCAGTTTTACGGGGTGGACCCATGTTACTTTCAGGATGACAGTGCCACCTGTCATGTTGCAAGGTCCACCATGGCTTGGTATGGTGACAATGGGGTTAATCGAATGGACTGGCCTGCGCAGAGCCCGGACCTTAACCCTATCGAGCACCTCTGTGACGAGTTGGAGCGGCGACTTAAGGGGTGCCCCACCGACCGAAATCGGTGTAGGAACTGACCTGTCTTCTCCAAGCCGTGTGGAAGAAAATACCGCTAGCCATCGTACAACGCCTGGTTGAGAGTATGCCCCGGAGGGTCGCAGCTGTAATCGCCGCTCGTGGAGGCTCCACCAACTATTGAAGGTGAATAAACTTCGTTTTCCTTTGCTATCACAGGTGTCCAATTACTTGTTGGTAGATAGTGTATGATCCTCCACTTTCAGCTGTTCTGAAGACACTAAATACGTCTCTTCAGGAATTCGAGTCCCGGCGTTACGTAGTACAAATCTTCAGATGAAGCAGCATTCAACCAAAAAATAAAAAAACCCATTGGGTTAGCACTTAAAAAACAACTATTTGCTAATGCAGAGGATTCCTCAGAAAATGAATGTGAGTCACTGGAACAATCAGTCATAGGTAATCTGAAAACTAGCTTTTCTTCAAGTAGTAGGAAAAAGAAAGTAATGCTACTAACTTGTTTGCCTGAATCTTGGAGTATAAGAAAGCTAATGCGTGAATTCAATGCTCCTAACTACATGGTACGCCAGGCAAAATGGCTTTTGAAGGAAAGAGGCATATTAGAAAGACCTGACCCAAAACCGGGAAAGAACCTGTCACAAGAAGTTGTGCAAACAGTACGTTCTTTTTATGAAAATGATGAAATAAGTAGAGTAATGCCAGGGAAGAGAGACTTTGTAACTGTGAAGGGGAGAACGGAGATAAAACAGTAATACCTAAAAGACGTATTTTGTGCAATTTAAAAGAAGCATATAAAATTTTCAGAGATAAATTTCAAGAAATGAAGATTAGGTTTTCTAAATTTGCAGAACTGTACCCAAAACACTGCATTTTAGCAGGACATGTGGAACACACTCAGTATGTGTTTGCACTACACATTAAAATGTCAAACTTATGATAGAAAATGCTAATCTCGGTGTGTTAAGCAATGGAGAATTGGCCTCTTATAAACACTGTTTGGCAAAAGTGCTGTGCAACCCAGCATCAATTCACTGCATTATGGGAAACTAGTTTTTGCCCAGGAAGCGACCCAATAAAAAGTACACTACAAAATGCATTTGATAATAATATGGTTGTAAATATCACTTTTCGACAGTGGGTTTCAGTAGACAGATGTAACTTAAAAACAATGCAGAAGACCTCATCAGAGTTTATTGAATTATTTTCTGAAAAATTGACCACATTGTTACTCCATGATTTTCTAGCTAAGCAGTAAAGCTCTTTTATAAATGAAGTCAAGGAAAACTTGAATGAGGGTGAATATGTTGTTACATGTGACTTCTCTGAGAATTACACTTTCGTAATCCAAGATGAGGCCCAGAGTTATCATTGGTCAAGTGATCATGCAACAGTGCACCCATTTGTAGTGTATTACAAAGGAGAGCATATGAGCTATGTCATAATTTCTAACTGTCTAAAGCATAACACTATAGCAGTCTACTGTTTTAAAAAAAGCTAATTCAATTTTTAAAAACCAAATTTCAAACTGATATACAGAAGATATACTACTTTTCGGATGGCAGTGCAGCCCAATGCAAGAATAAAAAGAATTTTGTAAACTTATGTTTCCACAAAAAGATTTTGGCATCGAAACAGAATGGTATTTTTTTGCCTCTGCTCATGGAAAAAAGACCTTGCAATGGTGGTGGTGGCACTGTTAAGAGATTAGCAACAAAAGCAAGTCTGCAGATGCCATATGATAACCAAATTCTTATCCACAACAACTTTTTGATTGGGCATTTAAAAACATTACATTTGTATACTTTGAATTTTCAACACAAGATTAGAAGAGTACATTGAAACTGAAACATTTCTAGAAGAGCGTTTTAGTTCAATCTGTTACCATCAAAGGGACACAGAGATTACATGCCTTTATACCGATAGCATCAAGTACATCAAAAATATAGGTAAAAGCTTTTTCAGATGCAACAGAATCTACTGTTAAAACAGTCACAAAATCTCTGGAAAAACTGGCTTTGAGAGATATTAATGGATACATTACTGCCATCTATGACAAGAAATGGAAGCTTGCTTATGTTTTAACAAAAGACGAAGGTCTGATGAAGTTAAAGTTACTTTCCTTCACCCAGCTGGCCCATCACTATCTTATACATATCCTACAAAACATGATATTCTATGGGTATCTGTAAATGATGTTCTTTGTAAAGTAAACCCAGTAACACCAACAGGAAGAATATATCAAATTCCTGGGGATGATACTGTAAAAACAAATGAAGCGTTTAAAAAGAAGTGAAATCTTAAAACACATACTGTTTGTATCAGGTTTCACAAGTGACATTTCGAATGTATGTGTTAACAGTAAATTTGAATGTGTACATATATTAAGAATAAAGAGTGAAGATTTATTTACGGGTAAGTTATGTATATTTCCGCTTAAATCTATAAATTTTACAAAAATGTCATTTTTTTAGTGAAATATGTATTTTTGAAATTTTATTAAGGTGTGAACCCATGACAGTCCCACTTTCATACTTAGGGAATTAGTTATCAATAATGTGAAATGTTGTATATAATTTTTTGATAATTTCTGAAAATGCGCTTTTTGGTAAATTAAAAATTTTAATTTAAATTTAAATTAGAAAAACAATTTTCATCTCAAACCCATATTGTGTTGTATATCATAGGAAAACTCTTGGAAAATGCTGCAAAATGACCTCTCCCATCATTTTAGCTTAATTAGGAGAGTTGCTACAGCAATTTGAAATTATGGTAGTGGGGTGTTTTTTGGCGATTTTTGACAACTTCACATCGCCATATTTTCAAAATGGTTCAACATATTTTAATAAAATTGGGTATTTTTCTTCATCTATATGTAGGCTACTTCTGTGCCAAGTTTCATCAAAATCTGAGATGGTGGGGTAAAATCACTGTGTTGACATTTAATGACTCAAAAAGAAAAGATCGTGCCTATGTTATCGGTTTGTCCGTCTGTCTGTGGACACCATATCTCTGCAACTATTAGTCCGATTTGAAAAAATTCTTTCTGCATTGGGAAGCTTGAAATATGTGAATGATGATCCTTCATTTCGTTTTTTTTTTTTTATGATGTACAATTGTTCCATTAGAGGGCGTAAATGCAGATATCAAATTCAAAATACATTTTATTCCATATAATTTGCTTCCAAATATCTGATGTAAAAAATAATTTAACCTTTCAATTTCATTTATGGTAAAGAGTATTTTAGGTATAGTCACTTTTTCAAGTTGCACATACATTTCCCGCTAGGGGGCGTCAAAGTAAATGGCATTTTCCCCAATATCTCTACTTCTAAAAAACCGATTTTAAAATTTGTTTCTTCAGCGAATACAGCTCCTGATAAGAAATCTTTTGCATATAATTTCTAATTTTTAGTAAAGAATGGTTTAGCTTTCACGGGGCATAAGTGTTAATTTCTGCTTCCTGATGTATTTGCAGCAAAATCTGATGAGCTCCTGAAAACTCAACTCAAAATATTCTTTCCTGGACCGATACTGCTCACATCAAAAAACCTTTTGAGAATACTTTCTGCTTAAAGTAATGCATTTTTTTCCTGCCAGGGGGCATAGATGCATATCTTAAATTTATCGGTATCTCTGCTTCTAAGAGTCAGATTTGAAAAATTCTTTCTTTGTTGGAGAGCGGTTCTGCTACAAAATGTTTTACATATAATTTAAAAATTTTCTTAATGCACAAGTCTCCAACCAGAGTGTCCAAGCTCACAATTCTGTTTATAGCAATATCTGCAGGATTAAACACATTGAAAAACTTCTTTCTTCAGTCAGGTACTACAGTTTTCCATACCGGTTCCATTGACTTTGAAATAGCTTTGATAAATTTAATTCACGTCAGAACGTATTCTAAAGACGTGCTCATATTACACCCGAAAATTTGGTGTCATCTTTCTTGTTTTTTCTTTTCTTTCATTGTGTGTATTTGTTTTATCTGCATTGCACTGAATTGTTATTTGTCGTGATATCCCAATTCTGAGGTTGTCGAATGTCATGTTGTATTTCAAGGATAAAAATGGATACCATACTTACATAAAATTACATATAGTTGCACCTGTAGTAATTTTAGTTAACTTTTGGGTATAAAATAATTTATTCAATTCTCAGATTCCAGTATGTCATTGTAATTTGAAAGAAAAAAGGAAACCTATAGCTATGGCAGTAGTAACTTCAGTTAGCTAGGTATGAAAAAAACCATTTAACAAAGTTTAGTTTTCTCTCATTCCCGTATGTCATAATTGGCTCCTGAAAAATACTATTTGGACTCCTTAAAAACTCCTTACATGGACTTTCAAAAATGAGTATGAACCCTGGGTATAATAACTCATCAATAGTAAGCACCAGAGAGAACCATTTCTTCAAACCATTAGACAAAAGAGCCCTTTTGGTGAATAGTTTCCACTTATATTTTTATTCCTGAAATACTCCATAGTATTTTTATTCCTGAAAAATACTATGCAGTTATCTATGACACTAAATGGTGGATTGCAAAGATACTCAACATCTGTGAAGATGAAAGAGATGCTAAAGTTCAATTCATGTATCTGTCTGGTCCTTCACCAACATATTTTTGGCCAACTAAAAATGACTGCTGCTGGGTGCCCTATGAAAATATACTTTGAGAAGTTCCTGTTCCTTCGTCATCATCTGTATCAGGAAGGACATATCACAAACAAGTGCGAAAATTAGCAAAAAGTATGACATGACCTTTCATTACAGAGGTGAGCTACAGTGAAATAATGTGAAAATAACATTAGATGACATTGTAACATAAGAGGGTACTGTCTTAACTATTCTCACAAATGTGTTTATTTGAGGTTCAATAAGGGACCTTAAACTTGTTCAGAAACATTGATTTTGTAGTAAAATTTTCATGAAACAAATTAATTTTTTATTTGATAGCAACAAGAAACACCCTTTTTATTTTTAAATCATAAAAAGTATATGGATAGCTCATTCTATAAAAAATATATACTAGTGTTAGTTGTGGTTTGAAAGCTATGGCTTACAGTTACCAAACGTACCAAGGTACAAAGTCATTAAAATCCACTTTGTTGAAAGCTCAGTGGCCGCCCCGCCCCGGTGGTGCAGTGATCTAAACGATGGCCTCTGATCATTCGTCCAAAAGGGGGCCGGGTTTGAATCCCGGTGAGGCATGGATGTTGCGTTTGTTTTACGGCACTGGCTCTCTCCCTCCCTGGAACCAGTGACCCTAAATTAGGGAATTGGGGACGGGCAACTGCTTATAACCCATGGATTGAGTTGCTCTCGGTGGTTGTTAAACCTCCAATTAAAAAAAAAAAAGATTATTGACATTTTTACTAAAAGTGACAATACCATCACACTTCAAAATATTTTTGTGAAAGGTAATGTTTGGGCAAAAATAGTTTTGTGAAGATACTGCCAGGATCGGCCCCTGAAAAATCACTGTTATCGGCAAGACGAAGGCGAGTAAAATAATCTCCATTAATCTTTCCCCAGTTCAATGATTGAAAGACATTTTGCAATTGGTATTAAAGAGTTTGGGAGATATGGTGTCACCTTGTTACACTTCCTTTCCAATTTTTATTGGTGCTGTATCTTCAAATAGTCAAACTTTTGCATTTTCATAGATATTATTAATCCTAATGTATGCGACTTCAGTACCGCAGGATTTTAAAGCCATTTTAACTGCTGATCGTTACAGAATCAAAGGACTTTTCATAATCAATAAAAGCCATACGTAATGGGAATTCATATTCCTTTGTTCTTTCAATTAGTTCTCTCAGTATGTGGATATGATATAGATTTTGTAAACCACTGTAAGGAAGCTGATGGGCCTGTAGTTCCTGCTATCCTCAGTGTCACCTTTTTTTATGTAGCAGGTTCGTTGTAGCATTGTTTCAATCCCCGGGAATCTTCCCTTCAGTAATGTCTGGAGTATGTGATATCTAACTCAGTGATGGAAAGTTTGCGCCAAACTGCTACAAATTACGAAAAATTTTAATATTTGTGTCGAAATGTCATGCGTCATTCGATTCGACATTTTAAACGTCAATCAAATGACGCTTTTTTAAGGTCTACGTGTAATTTGTTGAAAACGATGCTTAATCATCACGTACCGTACCGCCAATCCCAAAATTTCGGAATGTTTTTCACCTACCTTCTAATTTGTTGTTTTTTCAGCAAAAGTGACGAAAAAACAACGATTTTCGCGATGTAGGAAATTAAATTGTTTTTGCTTATGGAGGAGGAGTTTTGTTGTAATCACGTAGTATGTAGGAGAAATGATGCTGTACGTTATGAAATCCTGATGAAGATTGTTTACTGATAGTTTGGTGGTCTTTCGGAGTGCTGTGCAATTGAGATTGTTTATATGTCATTCCCTGCTCTTTGGGATAGCGCAGTTATTTCATTCCGGGCGAGGTGCGCGATTACGTAAATACAGCGTAAGGTCAGTCATTAGCTATTTCGTCGACGCAGAGGACGACTGAAAATGGTTCTCCCGTGGCAGGATACAATGGTTCTGTTTCTAAAGGATTCATAGGTATTCAGAGATGCCAACTTTTACGGATTTTCACTACATCTTACGGTTTTGCGGAAGTCACCCGAAAAAACTACGGAAAAGCCCTTTCAAGGTCCCTGCACGCAATTTCTATTTTTTTTACAGTCTTTTGGTCGAAAAAAACGCACTTTACAGATAGTCCCTTATGCACCTTCGATGTTCTGACTTCCCCCGCCAACGGAGGCGGAGTTTGCCACGTGATTCCCCATACAGCCATTTGAGAGTACCGTGCGCAAAAGTAGAGAGGGAAATCTGCTCAGCACTTTTTGCCAACTCTTTACATTGATTGCACGTGGCTTTGTGCTTGTGAAAATTTTGGTGCAAACGTTTTAACCCTTTCCACTCGACTGTCGGGTGACACCCAACATTATGAAATCACCGAATAGCTCACCCGCCACGCCGATGACGCCCCTATAGCTCGTGAGACGTTTCTTTTTCACCGGATAAAGAAAAAGAAACGTCATCTGCGTGTAGGGTGTCACCCGCCATGATGATGTCGCCTCTATGGCTTGCATGTCGGCGCTCGTGAGGAATTTCGTTATTCACCTAATAGCTCGCGTGTCGGGTGTTATCTGCGACGCCTCTATAGCTCAGATGTCGGTGCTCGCGAGGAATTTCTTTTTCGCCGAATAGGTCGGGTGTCATCCGCCACGTCTATGACGCCTCTATAGCTCGTATGTTGGGACTTGCGAGACATTTCTTTTTCGCCGAATAGCTTGTGTGATGGGTGTCATTTGCCGCGCTCATATTACGCCTCTATAGCTCGTGGGTCGAGGCTTGCGAGACATTTCTTTTTCGCCAAATATTGCACGTGTCGGGTGGCACCCTCCATGCCGATGACTCCTCTATAGCTCGCATGTCGATGCTCGCGAGACATTTCTATTTTGTCAAATAGGTCGGGTGTCAGCTGCCACGCTAATAATGCCTCTATAGCTGGTAAGCTGAGCTTTCACTGCTAAGTTGTGGCCTCTACTGCAGAAAAGAAAAAAAAATGCGAGTTCTGTGTGAGTATGGGTGAAAAGTTATTTGAGTGGAACAGGTTAATTTAGATTAAAACGAAACAAAACGTAGCAGTGAAACAGCTATGACAACAAAAAGAACGAAGTCAGATAAAACTTATCGTCAAGTGTATCGCAGTATGTATAGTAAAGAATGGCCTTTTTATGATGCATCTAAAGTTTTGCTGAATCACGTTATATAATCCATGTGGCTGCGATTTTAGCCTGTCGCAAGGCGGCCGTGATGATTGTAGGCATCGTGCGGAGAGCAAGAAGCACAAAGATCATGTGAAAAGATTAAATGGAGATGTGAGTAAAATTAATGTAACCAAAAAACTTCTGACAGCTTTTAAAGAATTTTAGAAAAAATATCAAGAGCAGATTAGTGCTGGAAAAATGCAGCAAAACAAGCAAAAAAGAGAAGAAATTGAATGTTCACAAGATGATTTTGAAATGGGAAGAAGCTGAACATATGCAGCAGTTGGATTCCCTTATAAAATGTTAAAAAATGCTGAGATGAACATTAAATGTGGCATAAAAAAAGACACGAGTGCCATAGAAAGTGGATAGATACTATTAAAAGAAGCAAAACAAAACATTGCTAACTATCTTAAAAAATTAGAAAAGAATAGAAGTGAGCAATTAAATATTGAAAAAAGCAGCGAAAAATTAAACATTTTTTTTGAAAAATAGATGATTAATAATAGAATCCTGCTATGGTTACAAATTGTTTGATATAGTTGAAAACTAAAAAGTGTATTTCAATGCAAGATGTTTTAAATTTGAGTAGGGTGCACCTATTTCTAAAACATTTTCTGCTTAAGAGTTTGTTCTATCTACTAATATTTTACCTGCTCTAAAAAATGTTTTCTTACACCAAAAATATATTTTATCTGCTCCAAAAATGCATTTTGTTGCTTCAAAAATGTATTTCACCTGCTCCAAAAACACATTTTGCTGCTCCAAAAATGTATTTCACCTGCTCCAAAAATGTATTTTACCTGCTCCAAAAATGCATTTTGCTGCTCCAAAAATGGTTTTGCAACTTTCCATCACTGTATTTGCCATTTAATTAATAATGCAAAAGAATTTTTTCTTTGGTTAAAAAAATCGCACAGTGTTTCGATCATTGTCAGGTGAACGCTTGAGTCTTCTGTTAATTAAATGCAAAGAAAATTTACTTTGTTTTCAAAAAGAGTACTCCAAAGAATTCTTAAAAAAAGCCAAAGAGGCCACTGTAAAAAGTTTAGATAACTGTTAAATTACTATAAATAAAAGTTCCCTTCAATAAAAACACAAAAAAATAAAGGTAAGTGTCCTGTATTCCTTTTTTGTTTAAGTTTTAAGCAGTATGAGTTCTAAATCACTTTATCGTGTGACAAATTGATGTAAAAAAAAATCTTCTGAATTTTTCAAAGCAATCTTTTGCATATTCATTAAATTTAGTTGGCAGGTATGAATGGATAACCAAAATTTTAGACTGGAAAGGGGCAGAAAAAGACCCAGAAGACCACATGGGAGATGAATGGATGAAATTCGAAAACGTGGAGAAGAGTGGCTCAAGTCAGACAGTTTGAAGGAAACTTGGGAAGACCTTTTTCCAGCAGTGGATTGATAATGGTTGACACAACAATGATTATATATATTTTTTTATTTTATTTTATTTTTGCACCATTTCATCCACTTCCAGTGAACTAAGAACTGGTATCAAATTCATTTCACAGCAGCAGGTTAGCTATTGTTTTGGTTTTGGCTCCCACCCCCAGATATTGAGATGTTTGATCATATTTAAATGAATGGCCTATTTTTAGCAGCTCATGAGATTAAATGGGTAACCCCATAACTAATTGGAATGATTTTTCCAAGATGTGTATTTCTCAGCAGTGCATCCTAGCATACTGTACTAACATAGTTCCTCCAGGTAAGTTGTGTTCTGCACAGTGGGAAATATTTCTGTTGTGGTTGCTTTTTTCTGCTTTAAAGAAACTTATTTTTCCGTAGGTAGGTAGGATTTATGTTACTCATGAGTAGTAGATGAAACTGTTTGCTTCATTTTTCCACAGAAAATGTTTAAATGCTGGGGTTGCAGTGGCTTTTTTAAAGTTTTCTTTTTTCGTAAATTGCAAAGAATGTGATCGACCCTGTGACCCCTGAAATGTGTGCTATCTAATCCATATACCAGCATTTCTATCAAAGAAAGAAAAATAGGGGGGGGACTGATCTATTTTCCACAACCAGAGATGTGATATCCTCATGAAGAAACTTGAAGACTGCATAAAGGAGTTTGAGCTGTTTCTGCTTATATCAGTGCTGCTGTTTCCTGGACCACATTCACTGCATAGGCTCTTATGCTGTTGCATAACAACTCAGTTCCTTGCATCAATATACCCAGTTGCTGTAACCAGTAACGTTTGGGTCATTCCATAAAATATCGCATGATTTCAATTAAATTGGTTGCTAACACGTTTTTGGAAAAATTTACGTGTTTACCATGCAATATTAAGTATTTGTGTTTAAATTTGAAAATGGATGAAGTTCCCAAAAATGGAAGTCGGGCGGAGTGCGAATTTCTCCTGTGAATAATTTTTTTTTTCACTATATTTCCACTGTACTGTATTAAATATTATTTTTTCCCATAAATATTTGCATTTTAGCCTGATAAGGGAGGGAAAGTTTTCCAAGAATGGAAATGATAAAGTTCCAAAATTTGTAAGAATTGATGTATGGTGTTCAAAAGATGTATATTCTCAAAGTTACACCATTTATCTAAAATTGTAAAATCTTTTTATTATGCTTTTACGGTCCTCAGGCTGGAAATTCTTTCTGCACGATGTATGAAGTTATAGTCATAAAGCTGGAAAGAATGAACAGTAAAACTTATTAGCACAAACTGCAAACTTAAAACACAGCAAGAGTACAGTTGAGTTCTCAGTACAATGGGTTATATAGGAGATGCAGTGGGTTCCAACTCTACCAAAATGAGGGCATTAAAAGAGAGAGAGAAGAAAATCTTAAGATTACTGAATGTAATCTTTTTCTTGTAGATGGCATTTTTAATTATACTATCGGCAAATTATTGTTTAATTATTTATTCTTTTTTTCCTTGTAATAATTGCAGTGATGGAAAGTTTGCGTCAATTTCATTACCTTGTGCCAAACTTAAAAAAAAAATTAATATTTGCGCCAACTGCGCCTAAACGGCAGTCCACAGCAAAAACTGCAGAGCGAAAAAAATGTTCTCATGGCAAACAATGCCATTTTGAACGGCGAATTGAATGACGCTTTTTAAAGGTCTACGCGTAATTTAGTTAAACGTATAATGACACTTAATCAGCATGTACTGCCAATCCTAACATTTTGGAATGCTTTTAACCTACCTTCTGATTCGTTGTTTTTTTCGGCATAAGTGAATAATAGGTTTCTTGATGTAGGTGGAGCTTATGGAGAATTAGTTTTGTTGTAATTACGTGGTATGTAGGAGAAACGATGCTGTATATTGTGAAATCCTGATGAAGATTGTTTACAGATAGTTTGGTGGTCTTTGGGAGTGTTGTGCAATTGAGATTGTTTATATATCGTTCCCTGCTCTTTCGGATAGCGCAGTTATTTCGTTCCGGGCGAGGTGCCCAATTACGTAAATACAGTGTATTTAAGGTCAGTCGTTAGCTATTTCGTTGACATGAAAGACGACTGAAAATGGCTCTCCCATGTCAGGATACAATGGTTCTGTTTCTAAAGGATTCATAGGTATTCAGAGATGCCAACTTTTACGGATTTTCTGTTTGTACGGATTTCCACTCCATCCCAGGGTTTTACGGAAGTCACCCCAAAACTACGGAAAAGCCCACGCAAGATCCCTTCAACACAATTTTCTACTCTTTTGAATGAAAAAACACACTTTACAGATAGTCCCTATACGCCTTCGATGTTCTGACTTCCCCTACCAACGGAGGTGGAGCTTCTTCTTGCACACTGTCACGTGATTCCCCGTACACCTCTATAGCTCGGGACACTTTTCAATGGGTTAGGCCGCAGTTTCTTCTTTGTTGATGAGACATTCTTCTTTGAGAGACATTTCTTTTTCGCCAAATAGGTGGGGTGTCACCTGCCACGCCTATGATGCTTCTATAGCTCGTATGTCGGAGCTTGCGAGACATTTCTTTTTTGCCGCATATCTCGCGTGTCGGGTGTCACCCTCCATGCCGATGACGCCTCTATAGCTCGCATGTCGATGCTCGTGAGATATTTCGTTTTCGCTGAAGCCAAAGCTGAGCTTTCACTGCTAAGTTGTGGCCTCCACCACAAAAAAAAAAAAAAAAAAAAAAAAAGGTGCTGGGTGAGTATGGGTTAAAAGTTATTCGAGTGGAAAGGGTTTATTTAGATTAAAACAAAATGAAACGTAGCAGTGAAACAGCTGTGACAACAAAAAAACAAAGTCAGATAAAAACTTATTGTCAAGTGTATTACGATATACATACTGTATATAGCAAAGAATGGCCTTTTTATGAAGCATCTAAAGTTTTGCTGAATCATGTTTTGTAAGCCATGTGGCCGCGATTATTGTATGTAGGCTTCATTCGAAGAGCAAAATGCACAAAGATCATGTCAAGAGACTAAATGGAGATGTGAGTAAAATTAATGTAACCAAAAAACTTCTGACAGCCTAAAAGAATCCTGGAAAAAAATCAAGAGTGGATTAGTGCTGGGAAAATGCAGCAAAATAAGCGAAAAAGGGAAGAAGGAATTGAATGTTCACCAAGTGATTTGAAATGGGAAGAAGCTGAACTTTTGCAGCAGTTGGATTCCTCTCAGAAAATTGCTGAGATGAACATTGAATGTGGCATAAAAAAAAAAAAAAAGACATGAATGCAATAGAAAGTGGACAAGTACTATTAAAAAAGCGAAACAAGACATTGCTAATTATCTTTAAGAAAATTTGAAAAAAATAGAAGTGAGCAATTAAATATTGAGGAAAACAGCAAAAAATTAAACATTTTTGTAAAATAAATTAATAATAGAATCCTGCTATGGATACAGATTTTTTGATCTATTTGAAAACTAAAATCTTTGCGTGTGTGTGTGTGTGTCTATTTCAATGCAAGATGTTTTAAATTTGAGTACGGTGCATCTAGTTCCAAAAAAAAAAATGTTTGCTTTAAGAGTTTGTTGTATCTACCAATATTTTACCTGCTCTGAAAAAAATGTTTTCTTACACCAAAAATGTATTTTATCTGTTCCAAAAATGATTTTGCAACTTTCCATCCCTGTAATTGTTGTGTTTAATATCAGGAACGTCAAGGTTCAGACTCCTGGTTGATTTGACATCTGAATGACCCATCTACTGTGATGGCCATTCATATATATATGTTTTTCAAGGACACCTGTGTTGTGACATCATTCAGAGTGCTGGGACACTTTTAGGCTGTAGTTTCTTCTTTGTTGATGATGCATGACCTCATTAAGCTGACATGATTTGCAAGCATGAAGAACACGGTACTTCATGTCTAATACATCCAAGTCACCCTGAGCTTAACCCCAATTAAGTATGTGTGGTATGATGTACTGCAGAAGAACTACTGCAGAGACTGACATCTCTCGGCTCTTATGACACTCTGAATTTTGTCACCTTTTGCTTTGACTGTGGGGCATTACCCTAAAGCCAGCTGAATCTTCTCATCTGCAGTATGCCACTGAGGTGCCAGGTGGTTGTGAACAAGCCAGGTGATTCTGCACAAGTGATCAAGGTAAGCCTGGTATGCTCCTCTTCCTTTGGAGTCAGATGTTCTCTCATCTGAGAGCTGAAAATACTGTGCTTCACCTTTTGTCTGACCATTTCATGTCTGTTTTGTGTTCTGCACCCTATGTTGTTGTATGTAGTGCTTTATGTGGTGCAATCCTTTACTTTTTTCTTAAGCAGTTTTCTTTGAACTCAGATTTCATTTCACTGTGTTCTGCAGTTCTGATTCAGAGTATGTTGACTGTGAAAAGAAGAGACCTCGGTGAAGGTTACCAGAAGTAAAAAAAAAGAAAAAGAGAAAATTTAGGAAAACTCTGGATAAACAAATACAGAAAGTGAGGACTTTCACTAAAATACCCCAAGAAACAGAATGGAACAAGACAGCATAGGACAAATAGAAATCCTGAGAGAACTGCCAAAAGAAGGTCCTAAAAAACAGAAGCAATGCAAATAATTTTAAATGGGGAAACGGAGAGATAACTACCATGGCAGTGTTAGAAATAAATCTTGTACTTGCCCAGCGGACCACTAGAATTTGCAAACCACTGGTCCATTAAAAAAAAAAAAAAAAAAAAAAAATCTTAGACATTTACAATATATGTAGAAAATAACGTATCATTTCAACGGAATTATCCCTAATATTTGTTTTTAAACCTACCATTGCAGCCTAAAAAGAAAACAATACAGAAAGGTAATAGAAATGATTTTTTTAACTTGTGACAAATAATAATTAAAAAAAAAATCTTACTAGACATCCGAGCCAGTAAATCAATAGTTCAGTGGTCCGGTGGTAGTTTTACTGGCCAATGGCCAACGGACCACTGGGTAATTCGAACGCTGCATGGGATCATAAGCAAACATAGCAGACAACTTTGGAGAGATACAGCTGATGTGCAAAACATTGGAATGAAGACCAAAGTGTGGTGCAAAAGTATCATAGGATCAAGTTTGTGCTCCAAAGGTTAATTCCATTGTAAATTCTTATAATTTTATGATTTTTTTTAATGTTAAATGGTATATGATCAGAGGTAGACAAATTCAAGATGCCCAGTCGTTATGGCACCTGGTGCCTGAGTTTTCAAATTCTATTTAAAAAATTTAATATTTTGAAAAGTATTTGGGTTTTTGCTACAAAGCTCCCATCTCTTAATAAAGCAACAAGTAACAGTATACAGATTTTTTCTTTTGGCATCTTTTTGGAGACTGCGTACCATAAAATGAGAATAATGAAGATTCCAATATCAATTTTTGGCACTATCGCCAGCAGAGTTATGCATTCTGCAGCAATGTTGGTGGTAGTAGTACAGGCTGAAGTTCCACAGTGCAATAGAAAAAAAAAGAGAGAGAGCAGAGATGTTCGTAGCTATAGCATTGATTTCACATAAGGTGCTTAAGTGTATCTATTACTTAGTGGTTTTATTGAATGTCATACACCAGAAGACAGCTGAACTTTCTGAAATGAAAACCTATTTTGAAATGCAACTATTAATACACATGTGTAAATAAGTTCCCTAATTATAATTTTGGATATTGCACTGAATTATTGAACAATATCTAAGAAATAATACATTAATTTTGACTAAAGAACACAATTCTGGATGTGTAGTTTTTGTTTTAGTCGACCATGGTGTTCTTATATCTCGTGGAAAAATATGCTAGCTCCTGAAAAAACAGAAATGGCACCAGAAAATTTTGGAGTTTTGTCTACTCCTGTATATATTTTAAAATTTGTAATATATACTGCCATTTTATCTTCCATTATTATAGTATATTTTGATGACTATAAATAATGTAATTAATTTGTATATTTTCAGCTATTCGTGAGGATATCGACGAGCCTTTGAACAGTATGCTGTGATTATTAGTGAAAAATATCCAGACATAACTGTTCTAGGTGACACATATCCACCACCTCCATTCCGTATGTACATGGCACAAGCACTAAATGTTTTGAAATTGTCATTGATTGCTTTGGTTCTTTTAAGTGTAAATCCTTTTGAGTCACTGGGACTTACAACTCCTCCAGTTTATTATTGGATGCTGCAAAACAAGGTGAGTTGTATTGTAAAATATGAGTTATTTGAATTCTATTATTATTATTTTCTGTAAAAAGAAAGAAGAAAAACATACATAGCATTATCTGGGTTCCTGTGGTCCTTAGAAATCCTTAAAAGTTCTTAAAAATTGCTTAATTTTGTTTACAGTGCTTTCAAGTCCTTAATTTTTGACCCAAAATTCCAAAAGGTACTTAAAAGTACTTAGTATTTTGCTTAACTGGCTGCATGAAATCCAGAAGTTGCGATGTTATTGTAGTGCCTAGAACTTCTGCTTGGCTGCGTTGATGGTGATGTCAGCCGAAAGCACGTTACAGTATGAGGTAAATGATTTCATGAAAAAAATGAAGGCTTGTGGTTCTCTAAATACACATACCGAGTAGGTTCTACCTAACAAGCCCCATCACCCTCTCCTGGAACTGATAACTCAGTTTTTGTATTTCCCCTTTTTATATGTGCAAGTAAGAATTATTCAGTTATACTGTGATAAATTAATTGTAAAACTGCAATCTTCAACACATAATTTTGATTGTGGTTTTACAATTTAAATTGTAAGATGATTAAGCACAAAATTCAAATCTTGAACAGAGTTTTATAATTTACATACTAAGCATTAAAATTAGCGGTCGCCACGCTCGAAAATTTGCCTTTTTTTCATTGCTAAATAGAATTTTTTTAAATGCTCTTGTTATAGGAAATGCATTTTCAAATCATACAACTCACGCATGGTGAAAAACAGCCCTTTCCTTCGCAAATAAGTGGGTAAGATCTATTTATAGATTCATTCTTCAAAAACAGGGACGCCCGTTTGTTTTTCCACTTAAGTTGGGGCACAAAGTAACCATGTCAGGAATGGACACCTGTGGCTTTAGATGGAATTGTGGCATCACAACCTGTCTTCAGCAGCTCATTTTTTAAAGTTTGGTTTTCCTAAAAATGCATGATTTTTCCATTGCTTAGGCTCGTCTTGCTTATCATCAAACAAAATGGGCAAGCATTTTCCCCTTTTGTTTACAAAAAGAAATCAAAGGAAGAAAATCCGGACTTCACTTTCTGCTGCCGTCTTTCATTCCACGCAGAGTCGAGTTTCCTTTGCACGTGTGAAATTCGCTTTAAACAAAAAAATAAATAAAAAAAATCTGTTGTCTGCTACTTCATACAGTAAAATTGTACTAAGGAATGGATAAACACAAGTTTTTCAGCGAAATTAAATATAAAAAATCAGTACTGTATTGTTCACTCTCCTGTGATAGTTATTTCACGGGTCATGGAAATGGCCGATTTCATCACGGGTAGAAAAAGTACCAATTTTGAAATTCAATTTAGCTTTAAAAAAGCTGAAAAGAAAAAAATGTTTTCCGTATTGATTGGTTTTGAAGAACAGGCAGTTAGAAATTAAAAAAAAAACCGCGCTTCACTAGAAAAAACTTCTAAAATACGAAGTTGTTATTTTTCGCTATTACTGAAGATATTATAAACGAGATACATAATCAGAAAAATATAACAAAGAAAGATTTAACCAGAAAGTGAAAAAAAGCATGTTGTGGTTAAGAAAACTTCGAAATTTAGAAAACTACGGAACATTTTAGTCCATGCTAAAACAATCATTTTCAGGTGGCGGACAGCATGAAGATGCCTAAATTATATCAAACAAATGTTGCGACATTAAAAACATCCAATAAACAGTCCCAAAAATGTTTGATGAATGTTAAAATTTTGAAATCGTGAAAAACTTTGAACAAATGTTGAATAACATTATTTCATAGATTTTTTTTTAATTTCCGTAGTATATTCGATGTTTCCCGTATTCCGTAGCGATCAACAATTTCTGTAATGACTATGGAGAATTCGTAGCATTTGGAAGGTCTAAGGTGGGCAAACAGGAAAAAATGACAAATCATTAAAATTCTACCAAAACAACTTTTTCTGAAGGGGGGGGGACTGCAGCCAATTTTTTTATTTCTCTAATGACTATGGAGAATTCGTAGCATTTGGAAGGTCTGAGGTGGGCAAACAGGGAAAAAAAGAAATCATTAAAATTCTACCAAAACATTTTCTGAAGGGGGGGGGAGAACTGACAACCAGATTTTTTTATTTCTGTAGTATATTCAATGTTTCCCCATACTCTGCAGTGATCGATGATTTCTGTAGTGACTTGGAGAGTTCGTAGCATTTGGAAGGTCTGTGGTGGGCAAACAGGAAAAAATGACAAATCATTAAAATTCTACCAAAACTGAACATTTTCTCAAAAAAACCAAAAAAAAAAAACCTGACACTGGGTTCGAAAACTGGACAGAATTCGATGGAATGAGGATACTCTGCAGTGTGTTCTTATTTCGTCATGACAATTTTTTCAACACCTGTGAAGGTTTATCGATGTTTTTAATTTAATATATATATGAATAATTCAGTAAATTTCTGAATATTTTTTGTTAGTGGTCAGTAATCATTGCAAGTCTGATCAGTAATCATTGCAAGTCTGTAAAATAGAGTGACCAGGTTGGTATCACATTTCTCCCAATCTCAGCTGTACCACAAAATGATTCCGTTATAAGATATGAAATTCATTTTTGAAAGCTATACATCCAGTTTTCATTTTGATACCAAGAAGAACCTAACCAAAAATAAATGGAATGAAAAGAAAAATTTAGCAGAATGGAAGTAGCTTCAAAACATAACGTCTGAACATTTTTGACCATCAATAACTCACCAAAAACTGCTAGAGAAACTAAAAACAAGCAATTTTTAGTACATGAAAGTCATAGCACAAATTGTTGAAATACTGCTGACTGTTATGCCAAGCAATGCAGAAGTTAAGAGAATTCAAGCACTGTGGGCAATGTTCTTGATGACAAGACAATGCTCATGCAAAAAATGACTTCAGGAAATAGACAGCAAATAAAGTAAGCCAAAGTAAGTATTGCTTAAAAATTTTGACCCATCCACTGCTATCTCATTATGGTGGAGAGATTGAGAGATTTTATTTGTGAACATAGCGAGAGACCAAATAAAAATGATTATCTTTCCTGTAAAACTGTCTAGAAAATTTGGTTGATGTGGTTGAAAAAAATATAACTTTTAAGATTATATTTTCATTTAATTGCACTGGACAATAGACAGTGGGCCCTTTTAACTACTAAGCTTAAATTTAACTATGTCTAAATAAATGAAAGGTATACAGTGCAGTGATGAAATGTGTATATGACATGAAATAGCAGTAAGGAAAGTGGCCACTAGATTTTTTCCACCCACTGGCCAATGGATAACTTGAAAAAAATCACTAATTTTAATCTTTATTATGTACCCTTTATTGCATATGTGATTATTCTCTCAGATAGGAAAACTGATTTGACCAGTGGAGCTCTGTCTTTTAAGTTGCATAAGTTCAACTTTATTACATCGTCTAACTTAAATATATTTCACTAAATTATGGGTTTTACACAGGAATAAAGGAAATTACTTAGTCAAATTTCCTGGTAAATAGTGTAGTCCTGAGAAAAGGTAGGGGTGCTACTGAAAATTTGACTAAGTAATTTCCTTTATTCCTGCGTAAAACACATAATTTAGTGAAATTTATAGTGAAGACCAGAAATAGCCATGACATCAATTATTACCAAGTTTAAAATATATGGAAAAATATTGCAAACTTCATCATGCTTTAATTTTCATAGTTAAGCCACATATAAAAATATTTGTGCATATTTCTATGTAGCATATGCCATTGGTAAGGTCCTTAAAAATTAGGATAGAGGAGCTTAAAAGTCCTTATTTTTTGTGGGAGAAAAAGAATGGGAATCTTGATTATCTTTTATATGAGAGTAAGCCAATAATTGTCTGTAACATAGTTCTAATTTCTTTTGGGGTTGGCTGTACTGCTTGTTGCGGGCACATATATATGTAGACTAGCAGGCATGCCAGTTCCCTGAATAGTGAATCTGTAAAAACATTTTTTGAACATAAAATTAAAGAAAGAGAAAAGTAATTTAAGATCCGTAACTGTTTTACGATTTAGAACTGGGTCGTGACATCAGTGCATATGGTTTGACATAAAACAGTAGCAGGCTTTGTGTCTCTTAATTTTAAATCAAAATTTCATGGAATTTTTACAGCATTTCAACATTTATGGAATAATTGTCTTAAACCTGTCAGCATTTTGAAGAGTAAAGTTAAGCCATCCTTTTTAATTGTTTGGTTTACTGACTTTTTCAGGTGTAGAAGTGGTAGAAAAATTCATGCCGACAAATTTCAAAAGTTGTCACTTTGATTTTTTAATTTTTGAACTTTTCTAGGTACCCAGACCTTAAGACCTATCAGCATTTTGAATAGTAAAGCTAAGCCATTCTTTTGAATTTTTTTGTTTTTCAGACTTCTAGGTGTAGAAGTGGTAGCAGAATTCAAGCAGACAATATTCCAAAGCCATGATTTTAATTTTTTTTGGTTTTCAGATTTGTCTGGCTATCTGGACCTTTAAAGCCTACCAGCGTGCCAATTTTCAGATCTCTAGGTCATTTAGAAGTGGTCGAACAATTTGTGGATAGACACATTCTTTTGTTTTCCCCACTTTGCTTTATACACTCACTTATTGTGACCACCACCCCCTCAGTACTTCGTTGGGCCACCTTTTGTCTTGCGTCGATTCTTCGTGGCATGGACTCCACGAGATGTTGATAGGTGGTTTGTGGAATCTGAGACCATGCTTGATGCAGGGATCGCATTCCTCCTAAAATTCCTAAAATTCCTAATATTTTGTGACCCTCCTTAAATTCCTAAAATTAGACCTAAAATTTGCTATTCATCCTAAAATTTTCGTAAGCTTATTTTTATTAAAAACACAACCGTTATTAACGCCAATAAATTTACCATTACGGTAAGGTAAAAAGACCTGTTATTGTAGAAACACAGCCTATATGCTGTGCTGCTGAAGGGAGGGAAAAATGACGCCATCAAGATGCACTTGCTTCGGGGCGGGCGTTCCATTTTTTTTCCTTCGAACAGTTTTCGAGAGTAACAAGAGATCTAAGGGAAAAGGGGAGGGGTCATTTTCACCCCTGGTTTGCGCTTTGCAGACGAACTCCGTGGCACGCAGAAGATCGTACTTTATTTTTGTACATGCCTTGTGGAACCTCCTCTTTCTGCTGATGTTTTGTTATTGTAAACCGCAGGTGGGTGGAAGCAAAGAGGAAACGTGGTCTCCTTCCGTAACCTCCGGTAATGACTATGGGATGGTAGCTGAGTATTATCTTGGCAGGCAGTAGAGCACGTGATCATTGACCTTCGATCATGCGTCGGCGACAGCGACCTTCGATGCGCAATATATCTCGGCTCCGACTCGCTTTGACTGAACTTGCGTGAGATGCGTATGATAGTTTCTGGTTTTACGTCTTTTATGGTGTTCTCTGTGCTGTGTGCAGGTTCAGTTCTCTAGTGATGACCTGCTTTTTTTTTTTTTTTTTTCATATCTTCTGACATCCTCGCAGCCAAATTTCGGGAAGTTGTCTGGTTTTGCAATATTGGAACGTGTTTTTGTACTTCCCTTTCATTTTCTGGTTAGTAATACAAGTGTTTAAGATGCCTAAATCCAAAACGAAATTTCAAGATGCGTGGCTCGCCAAAGAATTGGACGGAGTGAAGTTGAAAGAATGGTGTTCTGCAACTGAAACAATATTTTCTGCTAAGTGTATATTGTGTTCAGAAATTTTCAACATTTCTAATAGTGGCTTTTCACAAGTAAAAGCGCATCATAAAGGAAAAAACATTTGCAGAAATTTCAAAGTAAATTTCAAAATAAGTCCATCCTGAAAGCCTTTGGAGGACGGGATCTTCAGCCCAAAACAAATATTAGTGAAGTACTGAGTCATGATTTACAGTTGGCTAAAGCCGAAGCATTATGGGCCATGAAAGTTGCTAAGGACAATATGTCTTTTGTTTCATGCACTGAAACAGTTGAACTTTTCAAAGAAATGTTTCCTGATTCTGCTATTGCAGCCAAAATGCAACTTAAAGAAAAAAAGTTGCTTATGTGATATCACATGGATTGTCAAAATATTTCGAAGAGGATTTGAAAAAAGACATTGCATCTAGTAGCCCAGGAAAAGTTATTATAGCATTTGATGAAACTACAAATACACAAGTGAAACGGCAGTTGGATGTGTATCTCAGGTACTGGTCTTCAGAAATAAATTCAGTTTCTTGCCGATACCTAACAAGCGTTTTTCTGGGTCATGCAACAGCAGATATTTTGCTAAAAGAAATTCTTGATGTGTTATCATCCTTCAATATTTCGTTGAACAGAATTATTTGTGTATCCATGGACAGCCCAAATGTAAATAAGTGCTTTTTACGCAAATTCAATGAAGTTGTAAAACAAGAAACAGGCCAGAAATCTTTGGAACTATGTTTTTGCAACCTGCATGTTGTTAGTAATGCATTTAAAATTTTTTTGACAAGCTTAAATATAGATTTTGACGAATTTGCTACTGATATGCATTACTTTTTAAAGAGTAGTGCTGCAAGACGAGAGGATTATAAATCTGTCGAGGATATAACATTGGCATTGGTCACTGCCAAATTTCTTTTGCGTCATGTCAGCAACAGATGGTTAACCGTTGGTTCTGTAGCCCAGAGGCTCTTGGATCAATGGCTAAATATTACAGAATATTTTTTAAACTTCTTGCCATCTCAAAAAATATTTGAAAAACAACTGCGCAATTCGGCAAGGTATAAAAGAATTCACTGTTTCCTGAAAAATGAGCTTACTCCTTGCTATTTAGCATTAATTTCATTTTCACACCAAAATTTTGAAAAGTTTTCATTATGTTATCAGAGTGAAGAACCAAAAATACACCAGTTATATTCTGATTTAAATACTTTAATGAGGAATGTTATGGCTCAGTTCATCCAAGATGATGTTATAGCAGGGAAATTTGGAGAAGACCTAAAGAATGTAGATTTTGAAAACAAAAATTCATGGAAAAAACTAGGGGAGTTAGAAGTTGGCATGAAGACAAAAAATCTCCTCAGGAATGTTCAGGAGACCAGGCAGAAATTATTTCTCTTAGATGTAAGATCATCACTAATTGCAACCACAAAATATTTAAAGTCAAATTTGCCATTCTGCAATCAAAAACTAAGAGACATAGAAGTTTTAAAGGTAAAAGAACCAAAGAAAGAGTCAACTCAACTTTCAGTCACTGAAGGACTTTCGGAAATAACCAGAATTTCAAGTGTTTTGCATCTTTCTGAGGAACAAATTGATAGAGTAAGAGAAGAGTGGAAACTTTTAAATTGCGATAAGCCAACTCTAGATGAACTAGTGAAATTTTCAGAGGAAGGGCATATTCCAGTGCGGATTGATCATTACTGGCGTAATATATTTAGTATTAAAGACTCTAGCGGAAAAGAAAAATACTCAAATCTTGCTAAACTCATAAAGTCAATTTTAGTTTTACCTCATGGTAATGCTGATGCAGAAAGGGGATTTTCGGTTAACACTGCTCTGTTAAGGAAGGGCAAGGCTAACTTAAAAGACTCAACTATAACATCATTAAGAATAGTTAAAGGGGCCATTAAACACTATGGATGTGTAAGTAAAGTTCCCATAACAAGAAATTTGTTAAATAGTGTTTGTGATTCACATAAATTTTATAAAGAGTATGTTGATAAGCTGAAGGAAGAAGAATCAAAAAAGGTAAAAGAAAGGAAGCAGAAAGAGAGGGAAAATAAGGAAAAGCAGCTAGAGAAAAAAAGAAAAGCTGAGTTTGATGACAAAATAAAAGAAAATGATGCAGAAATAAATAGACTTAAAAACGATAAAGAAGCCTCCCTAGCAGTAATTCAAGAGGGAACAGAAAGAATGAGAAAAGCTGTAGAAAAACAAAATACTGTTGAAATAGCAGTTGCCTCTAACTTGATCATCCAAAGTTCAGCTGAAATAAAGAAAACTGAAAGTAAATTAGTTGTGGTGGAAGCAGAAAAAGATAGGCTAATCAGGAAAAGGTTAAAACAATAATATGAAAAAAGTAATTCAGTGAACAATTGTACATAGTTCTTGGTTTTCAATTACCTTTTTAGGATATTATAGTTTAATGTGAAACCTGAAAACTTTACTGTGAAAATCGTGAATTGCTTCTGGTTCAACAGCATATTAATGTTCAAAGTGAAACTTGAATGTGGTAAATATACTTGAATATGATAATAACACGTGAAAAGATAAGAACTGAACATTAGAAGTAAATCATACTTAAACTTTAGACATTAGACGTTATGCAAAAAATTTGGGTGTGAACTTCGACCATATATACTAATGGACTGCGCATTGGCAATAGCTGCATCAAAGCCACAAAGCCTGCTACTGTTTTATGGCTCAAACATTGGGCACGTCATCATCAGACTCCAAATTTCGTGTACAAATTCTGTTATGATTACTAATTTACGCTGCAGAACTTCAGTGTTTTCGGTGTATTATGTGAATGCACCTCATATATAATGAAAACTCTTCAGGTAAGTTTACTTATGAGCTATATACATGCATGATCGTGTTGTTTACATTTTGTGATTTATAATGTGATGAACATTTGCGAAGAATTTGGAACATGCATTCCATTTTTTTTTTCTTAAGTTACTATATTTTTATATCAATAGCTGCAAGTTTCTGGTTAAGTAATTGAACTTTATTGACTTGGGTATTTAATTCGTTTCTTACCCATGAAAAATCATAGAACTTTCTTTACTATATCGGTCAGAGCAACCATAAGCACAGCAGGAGTAACCCATCTTTTTGATTGTTGTCATGTGATTTTATGTTGGAGCCAGAAATTTTGATGTCATGCGCAGTCTATCAGTATATATGGTTGAAGGGTGTGAAGCAAACTCTTTACAATGTATACAAAGTTGTTTTACTAGATGTATACAAATATACATCTAGTTTTTATTGAAATACACTCCTAAAATTTTCCTAAAATTTTTCTAAAAATTCCTAAAATTCCTAAAATTCTAACCTAAAATTTTCCAGAAGTATGCTATGATCCCTGTTGATGAATAGCACTTTCCAGGAGTGTGAGATTACAGGGTTGTAGATCCAGCTGTCTGATGGCTCATTCAACTTCATCCCACAAATTTTCAATGGGGTTGAGATCTGGAGATTCTGGGGGCCACCTAAGCAAAGTAAACTCACCGGCATGTTCCTGAAACCAATCCTGTACAATACGAGCACTATGGCAGAACGCGTTATCTTGTTGAAAGTAGCCATCGCCATTGGATAAACCATCCACATGACAGGATGCACTTGGTCAGCAACGATGTTTAGATATGATGTGCCAGTCAGACGTTGATCAACACGAATTAAAGGACCCTAAGCATGCCAGGAAAACATTCCCCAAACCATAACGTTGCCTCCACCAGCTTGAAGGGTTGTAGCAATGCATTTGGGGTCCATGCTTTCGTGCTGTTTCCGCCAAATTCTCACTCTGCCATCGGCATGGTACAACTGAAAACATGATTCATCGAACCACATAATTTGTTTCCAATTATCGACTGTCCAATTCTTGTGCTCCTGTGCGAACTGGAGACGTTTTCTCTTGTTAACTGCAGACAGCAAAGGTGTTCGAACAGCCCTTCGGCTGCCATATCCTATCCGATACAGTGTATGGCGAACAGTACGTGCAGAGATCATTTGAGGGGATCCTTGATTAAGATGATCTGTAATTTGCTGCTGCCCTTCTGTTGTCTGTTACCAGTCTGGACACTCCCTTCCGCCCGATCAGTCACTAGTCGATGACAACCACACGTTGCACGTAGAGACCCAGTTTTTTGGCTGACAGTCCAGTTTTTAAACACTAACATCAGCTGCTCTGGAACATTTCACGAATGCGGCAGTTTCGGTGATACTCGCTCAATTGCTCCGAGCTCCTACAATCATCCCACGTTGAAAGTCCGTCAAATCGCATTTTTTACCCATCTCGTCACCCAAAAATCACTTCTACTACTGTCGCAAGCACTAAGTTTCCCTTTTTATACTAGCCTCGCCCTCTGGCAACAACAGTGTGCAGCAAATAGCTCATTTGCTTAAAACTGTCAGGTGGTCATAATAAAGTGGCCACTCAGTGTATATATAAGGTGTGGTTGTGGTATTTGAAAAATTCACTTGGAGAGTTTCCTGTGCAAAATGTTTCTGATATAATTTCAAAATTTCCTTGACACACAACTGTACCACTAGAGGGCGCAAGTTCATATTTCCGTTTAAAGCAATATCTGCAGGACTAAAAACCCGATTGAATAGATACTACTAACTCTTTGTGTGCATTTTCTTCCTAAAATAATGCACAATTTTGCTGCTAGGGAGAAAAATGTTTAATCGTTTTTCTCAATATCTCAGCTCCTAAATGTGTGATTAAAAAAAAATCTATTAACACCTGCTATTATTTGCCTTGTAGAACACTTAAGGTTTGTATTTAAGGAGTTTTGTAGTTCACAGTTCTGTCGCTGGGTGGTGGTTGTGTATTTCTGTTTGCAGCTGTATCTCCACTTCTAAAAACCCCATTGATTTTTTTTTCTGTGTGCCATTTGCTACTGTACAGACTGAAAGCATTATCCACTTTAAATAATGTGAAGCTTTCCTGCTAGGAGGCATAGAGGTCAAAAGCTTTTTCTCGCCATGTTTATTAAAATCCGGGAGACATATTTGAAAAGTTCTTTTTCCTTAACATAACTTTTACCATGAATAATACTTTTTGCCTGTTTTCAACTTTTCCATTATACAAAATTCTTCCGCTAGAAAGTGTAGTTATGTTTTTTTTTTTTTTAACCGTTCGATTTTAAAATCTTTGTCTCTGATACCTTCCTTCTGTTATAAGAAACTTTTTGTGCACCATTTATTAACTTTTGCAACATACTTTTTAGTCACTGGTGGGCATAAGTAGCACAATTTTTCATCACAGCTACTTGTAGAAATCCAGTTGGGTTATTTTCTAACTGGTTCCATTGACTTTGAATAAATTTGATAAATTTCATTAATTTCGGAAAGGATTTGAAAGATGTGCTCATTACAAGTGAAAATTTGGTGTCTTCTTTCTTGTTTATTTAATTGTATTACGGTAAGTAGATTGAGTTGCTGTTCTTTAATTGCCACGAAAAAGGAAATTTAAAGTTCTGGTGCCATTTCCTTGCATCGGAATTGCAGGAAGGTCATAACTGACCTTCCTGCAATTCCAAAGGGAAAATAAGTAAACTTTTTTTCTTTTACAGAAAAATTCTTCGCCTGTTCGATGATTAGCCTATTTTGTATAAAATAGTTCTGTTAACCCAGTCCTGCTTCCCATCTAGTCTGTGGTTTTTCCGGTGTTTTCTGCAGGCTCCCTGTGGTTGGGGACGTGAATGCATAGATAGTTTCCTGTGAAGTCTGCCCTGGATGCACTTTGTCCCTTCTCCATCTGCACTTGAGGAATGGCAAGCCGGCTGCATTAATTTGCCAGTAACTCCCAAAGGTACATAGTCACCTTTGCAGACCTCTACCCCCCATGGGCAAATGAGATGAATGGAGTTCTGTTAAAATTTGGGTATTTCAGAACTGGGTCTCGGTTTTCAAAAAAATACAAAATGTATAACTGAAATGACTGGATTTCTGATATTCTGTTTGTGAATGTAGTCTTCTTGAATCTTTCATGAAATAAAATCTCTCCACCATAAATTGATAGCAGTAAAAGGGTAAATATTTTCAAGCAGTACTTTGGCTTACTTTATTTGCTGCCGATTTTCTAAAGTTATTTTTTGCATGAGCATTGTCTTGTCATCAAGAATATTGCCCATGATGCCTGTGTTCTCTTAACTTCTGAATTTCTTCTGCATAATGGTCAGCAGCATTTCAGCAATTTGTGCCATGACCTTCATATACTAAAATCATTTGTTTTCAGTTTCTCTAGCAGTTTCAAAGCTGCTTCCATTCTGCTAAATGTTTCTGTTCATCCCGTTTATTCTTGGTTAGGTTCTGCTAAATTTCTTATCTCATAACAGAATAATTTTGTAGTACTGTGTGATTGCCAGTACTGAATCATAGCCATACATCTACCATAGCTCGGACTAGGAGAAAATGGGATACCAACCTGGGCACCTCGTTTTACAGACTCGCAATGATTCCTAACCACTAGACAGTAAAACAAAAGTTCAGTAATTTCCTGTGTTGTTCTAATAAATATTATGTTAAAAACATTAATAAACCTTCACAAGTGTTGAAAAGATAGTAATGACAAAATAACACATGCAGAGTTGCCAAATATCCTGATTCAAATTGGATTATGGTCGGTTTTCAAACCCACTGTTGGGGATTTTTTTTTTTTCTTCCAGAAAATGTTCAGTTTTATTGGGATTTTAATTATTTGTCACTTTTTCCTGTTTGCCAACCACAGACATTCCAGCTACTACGAATTCGTCATAGTCACTACGGAAATCGTTGATCACTACGGAGTACGGGGAAACATCAAATATACTAGGTTTACGGCAATAAAGTATCTTTATGAAATAATGTTATTCAACATTTGTGCTAAGTTTATTTTCATGTTTTCAAGATTCTAACATTCATTACATTTTTGGGACTGTTTATTGGATGTTTTTAATATCACAACATTTGTTCAATATAATTTGGGTGCCTTCATGCTGTCTGCTGCCCAAAAATAATTGTTTTAGCACAAATGAAAATGTTCCATAATTTTCTAAATTTCAAACTTTTCTTTCCCCAAGATGAGTTTCCTTTTTCCACTTTCGGGTTATATTCTAATTTTTTATATTTTTCTGATTATGTTTTATTAATATCTTTGGTAATAGTTAAAAAGAGCAACCATATTTTAAGTTTTTTTTTTCTAGTGAAGTGCAGTTTTTGTTATTTCTAACAAACTGTTCTTCGAAAATAATCAGCACAAAAGTTGTTTTTTTTTTTTTTTTTGCTTTTCTAAAGCTAAATTAAATTTCAAAATTGGTACTTATTCTGTCTGTGATGGAATCGGCCATTTTTGTGACCAGTAAAATTACTATCGCAGCTGAGTGAACAATACAGTACCAAATTTTGATATTTAATTATACTGAAAAACTTGTTTCTTCATTCCTTAGTAACATTTTACTGTATTAAGGGGCAGAGCAAGAATTTTTGGTATTTTGTTTAAAGCAAACTCCATGTGTGTAGAGGAAAGGCGACTGTGTGGAATGAAAGATGACTGCAGAAAATGAAGTCCCAATTTTCAACTTTTAATTTCTTTTTGTAAACAAAAAGGAAAATGCTTGTCCTTTTTGTTTACTGATAAGCAAGAACTGCCTAAGCAATGGAAAATCATGCATTTTCAGGGAAACTAAACTTTAAAAACGAGCTGCTGAAGACTGGTTGTGACATAACAGTTCCATCTAAAGTCACAGGTGTCCATTTCCGATGTGGTTACTTTGTGCTCCAACTTAAGTGGGAAAATAAATATAGCCGCCCCCATTCTTGAAGTGTAAATCTATAAATAGATCGTACCCACTTACACATTTACGGAGGAAGGGCTGTTTCTCACCACCCGTGAGTTGGATGATTTCAAAATGTATTTCCTATGACATTAATGTTTAAAAAATGCAAATAAATTCTTTAGCAATGAAGAAAAAGAAATTGGCTAATCACCAGTCCATGCGGGCAGGCAAATTTTTTGTGCATGGCCACTCAAGTAACTTTTTCTATTGGCCACTTTATTTTATCCAGTTGCCATGTGGTGAGTAGCGACCTCTAATTTTAATCTTTATATTAGTTATGTGGTATATGAAAGCATTTCACGAGTAATGGCACATTTATGTTTTAACTATAAATTTTATACCTATATATTTTTGAGTTTTATGTTTTTTTGTTTTAGAATTTGCTTCAATAATTGAACTAAAGCCAAAGTAGAAATAAATGTTCCTCAAAATCAGTATAGCATAAGCACACATCAAAGTTTTGTAGAAATTAAACCTGTTTACATCTTCAGTAAAAGTTTTGGTATTTCAGTATTTATCTATGATTCTAAGGTATTAGAGCTGCAGCAGACACTGCTTTCAGTATTCTGTATTACGTTTGCTCAAGACTGTAGAGAGTTGTTTGTTGTAGGTTATAGTTTGAATAGACCTATGGTTTCACTATAAGCTTATTTTTAAGTAGGAGTGTTTGGATTGTATGTTCTGGAAAAAAATCCAAAAATGCTGGAAATGTCCTGAAATTTTGTGATTGAAAAAGTGTATGAACTATGAGTTAAGTAGAAATTCTGATCTCTTGCTGGGTTGGGCCTGTATTGGAAAGTTTAGCATTTCGCTCTTGGATCTGAAAAAATCTTTTCATCTCACAAAGGCTGACTTGTTAGATAATCAGGTAGCAAAGTTCAAGTAAAATGAAAAACTCCATTCACCACCGAATGCATTGATTAATGTATTACATCTGAAACTGATAAGCTGGGCTGTAAGATGATAGCCTGAAGTCAGATGGTTTATTTTTTTAAAGGTTGGAATCAAATTCCATTTTCACTTCGTTGGCTATTGTAACTATTAAAACATGGCTTTTTTCTTTCCAGAAAAATTTTCACATAAACAGTTTTCAGCTTCACAAAACCAAAATCATGATGCCATTCATTGCTACAGTGATGAAGTTCAAAGTATTTTTTTACATATTTGGGGATCAAGGAATACCCTGTTTATACTGAAGTGTAGAAAAGTATTTAATTTCTAACGGAGGTGGTATGTAGTAAAAAAAAAACCCTTGTGTGGGGGAATTTCTATGAGAAATAGCACATCTCTCTGCATGACATTGCCTTAACTACTAAGGTAGCTCTGTTCAGTACAGTGCCTTTGTTTCTCTAGAGCAGAGGGTCTTCCACCTTTTCTGAATTGTGGACATGACAAAATGGAATAGGACTCACGATCTACAGGAAAAAGAAAGTAAAAATGCATGTGTTTATCATGAATATCAGTTATTGCAGAGAGGTTTTGAATCTGAAAACTTAACTTTTGGAAAAAGAAGAAAACTTAACTTTTGGAAAAAGAAATGATGCAGTTAACATGGTATTTATGTTACAAATAAGTCCGATGTCGGTACCTGATATGTCTATATTTTTCAGTACTCTTTAAAAATATCAGTTATATGATTTATTGCAGCAGAGCTCATAGCAAATTATTTATTTTTCTATTTCAAAAATGTGTTTTTTCTGTTTTGGAATTTTCTTTGTGGACAACATATCATGGGCCATTAAAAAGTGCTGTGCAGGCCATGGGTTGAAGATCCCTGGCTGGTGGAACACTTTCTAATGTCCATTAACACAAATAGTGTGTGTTAAAGGAAGATGTGTTATTTGAAATACGTGGTGTAGAATGCTTGATGATCAAACTGGACCAGGGTGTGCCATAAACTGGAAATTCTGAGCTGAACTAGGCTATGCTTTCCAAATTAAAACCCATGCAGAACTCTAAGGTATGATATGGTAATAGACAAATGGAGTGGTATAAAGGAATGAATAGGTATAATATGAAAACAGAAAAATAAAATAAAGAAATGAGGGTTTTTTTTTTTTTTTTTTTTGTAATCTTATAGTGAAATTTTAACAAATGATGATCATGGTGCTGTGTTTCTATGTTGCAGATATATGCTTGCATCATGTGCTTCTTTTTAAGCAACACTATTGAAGGTCAACTGATATCTACAGGAGCTTTTGAAATAATGTTTAATGGTATGTAAAAGTTCTTTGTTTACAAAAAATGCTGGCCTTTGCTAATTTTGTTTTTGCAGTTTTGACATCCTGTAATAGATCCTTGTTACTTTGTATTAATGCCTTTTCTTCTAATTCTGATATGTTACACTACTGATAAAATGTGTTTTGTTGTATCAAAAAAGTTATTTTAACTGCTATAAAGAGTTAGTGACCAAGATTTTGAAACACATTTCTAAGGGGGTTTTAATAAATTATCTGTGAAAAGTACTATTTTTATTTCAAGTTAATTCTTTCTTTTGTGTGTTAAAAAACTTGACATTGGAAAAGAAAACTTCTAAAGATTTTTGTCTGCAGCAGACTAATAATAATGAATCTGACTTGTATATGTGAGGTGAGAAAGTCAAGGAAATTGCTTTGTAAAAAATTAATGGCTATAAAGTGAAATTCTTTTCTTGTATGTTATGGCATATGTCTAGGGGCCTCTTGAAACATTTTTCTTTTTTAATCTATTTAAACATCCTATAAAAATCGTTGAGTTGAAAATTTGTCAGTGTGTTCTGTTCTTAATTAACCTGTAAGATAATAATGTCAAAATGTTGAGTGATATCAAGATTTGATATGTTAGCCGGTCAGTCATTAGTAATAACTGCATTTTTGTTTATTCACCCCCACCCTCAAGTGAGTACTGGATTTACCAGTGATCTGCCTGATTTGATGTTGTGAACACTCGTGGATGCCAGGCTCAGAAGTGTTTCAAATCAGATTGCCTGGCAAGAATGAGTTTCTGGTGTTTCCAGGCTGGATTTGAACCCATTTTAACCAAAGATGTTCTTAGTTAGTGCAGTGTTTTCTGTGAAGTATGTGAGAATGGATGTTAGCTGTTCATCTTGAGTTAGCAATAGACTTAATTTATTTCAAAATTTTCTGGTGTAGGTGCATTCACCATATCGTTTGAAACATACTTATGTGCCTTTTTTTAAAAGTAATGCTCTGTAGATTTCAAAACATCACCCCCCTCCCACTTTTGTTTGCCTGTACCCAACTGCTATATAATCATCAAATGAACTGTATATTTCTTGTTTGCCTTCACTGATGATCTCTTTCCATTCTTGTTAGTAGGAACACCCTATTTGTGTGGTACCAGATATTTAGTGAAATTTCTTATTGGTTTTGCTGAGCAGATATTTAGGCATCATTGTGTATACCATACTGTCAGCATGTGATGAGGACTGGTACTGACTTCATATGCTACTGAGCAGCACTCACGAAAGTGTTCAATTTTCTTCAATAGTGTAATGCATAAGTAACATTGCGTAACAATGAAATTAATTATTTTTGACACAGTCTACCACAAGATCAAATTTCAGCAGTTGCTGAAAGCTTTAAGAACTAAATAACTTAATTAAAAATTTGGAAATTCGAATTTAAAAATAATAATAATAATAGGTGCTTCAAGATGCACAACCCTGTGTTCTGAAGATTTCTGCCAAATTTTAAGTCTTTACATTCAATAGACTTCTTCTGGAAGCAACTGACAGACACACTGGAATTTTATTGTTGTAGGAGAAAATTATCATTGCAGCTATGTATCAATGAGTGTTTTTTAAATACTAAAAGGCAATTTTTCATAAATTTGCCATGACCGTAATGTCAATCAAAAAGCATAAAATTGTAAAAATCCATACATAAGCATCTGCTAATTTCATTATTTTTATTGTTAAGAGGTTCATCAACTTTTTTTTTTTTTTTTATTCTTCAAAATGCAGATTTTTTTTATTTTTTATTTATTTATTTTTTTTATTTATTTATCTCTAAGATGCCTCATGTGTGGCATCTTGGAGAAAGAAAAAAATCATGCAGCTCCAGAAATATTAAACAAAGCAAAGTAGGGGAACCCCTTAAAAGTCTTACTCTGTGTAATGTGTTGATTCACGTCATTCAAGACTTTTCTGTGGGATCAAATGATCTAGTTCAAAGAATGCTGGCAGTGATCTTCACCTGAAATTTCCCACCCACTTCCCTACCCCTGCAAAGCTTGTATCCTTTGTCTGTACACGTATAGCTACAAAACATTTGTGTAACTCTGAAAATCTTGGCATTCTTGATTCCAAATTACATCTTCACCATTGGACAGTGGCGAAATTGTCAGCTGCATGGTTGTAGCTTGTTCATAATAATTTTCATTGATGACTACAGGGAACAGGAGAGTAAGGTGGAACTGTGTTAGCGCATTTGTGGTGTGATTGACTTACCAGGTTCACAAAGAAGAAAGAAAAATGTGATATTTATGAATCTTCCAATCTTCCATAAAATTACATCACCACCATTAGCATCCATCCTCCATAAAATCTACTCACCACTTATGGCTATCGTCCCATTTTACAAATTGCCCACCAGTGAAAAAAATTTATTTGTCAATTGGTGACTGGTAACCAACATTTACAATGGTTACTATTGGACACTGGTTTGAATACCAAGTTAGACATAGATGGTGTATGAATTCCGTTATTAAAATTTGCTCTTTTGCCGGAACTCGTGACTGTAAATTAAGTAGGTATGCATCCATACACAGACCTGTTTGTAATCCCGGTGTAGCCCGAAATTCTGGGTTTTTGTCACATTCCAAACCCATAATCTGGGTTTTTAAGTTTTAGAAGAATTTGAGATGCTTCAGATATTTCGTTTCTAAAAATGCTACGAAATAATAACTAGAAGTTCAAGTTCCATTTTCTTTGGGAATTAGTGTTTGATTAAAAACACTGTATGTCCATGTGGATGGTGAATGTAGACGATTTGTGACACCTTAAGTGTTTCTTCTGTTATCAAACAAGCTCTCAAGATAACAGCCTGCTGAAAGGAAGGCTTTTTTCATTATTTTGAAAATGGCATCTACATCAAATAATTTTATTATAGTAGATTTGGTTAATCCAATGAGCTACTTTTAGAAATTGAATGGAATCCACTGTAGGCTTCAAGTAAGACTGATCCACATAAACTGCTCAATTAACATAATATGAAGTGTGAAATTTGATTTCAAAGATGCAATGCCTGAAGAATTTTGCACAGTGAAAGAAAATTGTTTACAAGAAAAGATGCGAAGTTGAACTGCACAAGCACTAGGGCCTATTTGTTGTGTAGTTAGTTTATATGTGTGTAATATATATAAATATTTGTATTATGCATTATATGTATGTTGGCACTGAGCTGAGAGTTTCAGGGTTTCTTGTGTACCTCACAATCACCCTTGCATACAGTAGAGCTGTGTAGAGTTTGAAAGTTGTTCCAGGAATCAGTCCAGTCAGAGTGATATAATGAAATTCCTTAGACAGATTTCTGTTTATAAGAAATTGTGATTTTAAGTGCAGTTAAGTAAAAAAAAAAAAAAAAGGTTTGGAATAGGATTAAAAACAAAAGGTTTTTTTTTTTTTAGTATGTGTGTGTGTTATTGCTATATTCATTTCATTAAATTTTCTTATTTGTTATATTTATTAGTTTCAAATATTTTTGTGCTAGTGTCTTTTTCAGAATTTCTTACCAATGTTTTTTTTTATCATATTAGATTGTGCAACTTATTTCATTGTATGTATTTTGTAGATGTGCCTGTTTGGTCAAAACTGGAAACAGAAAAGTTCCCTTCACCCCCTGAGTTGTTTCAGATAATTGACAACCACATTTTATTCAGAACAAGTGACTCAACTCATTTACGTTTATAACAGCAAAGTTCGAACATAGTAATATATAAGGTACGTCTTGAAGTATACATTTATATTTTTGTGGTTTTTATCATGGGAAGAAATTTTTTAGGGACCTCAGAAATGTGTTCATTGATCAAGAAATTCTTAACATGTTATTTACAATAGCCAAGCAAAGTGTTGCTAAACTTTTCTTCAATGTATAGTGACAGTTCACTGTAAAATTGGAATATGTATTTGTGTTCAGTTAGTTCTTTAAAAAAGTTGAATTCATTGATTAAGTTGGGGGGGGGTTATGTTCATGGGTCTTGGAGTCCCTTTGAGATGAATTTTCAGATGTAAATGCAAAAATTGCATAATGTAGTTCAGTGTATACTTTGAGCACTCTCATGAAACAAAACTGGTTAGTATTTGCAGCTTTTTAATTTTTTTTTTTTTTTTTTTTTAGAATTCTCTAAATATACAGTTTCAGTAGAAACATATTTATTATGTATGGCACATTCCATTTCAAATCAGGCAAAGGCCTGTCCAGTGACCCTCAAATTTTCCTGAAAAAAATATATTTGGAAGCCCTTGTCATACAGTAACAGAAAACATAACATTTATTTCTGAAAAAAATTTTGTATGCAAATTGTGACTATTTTAGTGGTGCGCTGCAGTGAAGCCTTTGCGAAAGGCAGAAATTTCAGATTTCTGAAAATTAATAACTCTTAAAATTTTAAAGCTACAGCTAAGATTTTTTTCTTGAGAAGCATAATGTGGGTGCTTTAATATGCATCATTACTTTTAATGTAGCCAGCCCTCATGTCATGCAAAAAAATAACAAAATGTGAAAATATTTAAAAAATGCAATTTTTAAGTTTTTTTTTAATTATATAATTGTTTCACCTTAAAAATGCATGTACAGGTGGTTCCTCCTTTTGCTCATGTTAGTTTACAAAAATGTTTTGTCTGCATGTCAATTTTAGTTTTGCCATGATAAATATCCAAATGTTCAAAAAATGCAAGATTTAAAAAAAAAGTGGGAAATTTCAAAAATTATTTAAAAAAAAGCCTTTGTTTAAAAATCTGAAACTTTGGTAGATGATAGTCATTATATGCTGCTATAAGATAAAGCAATGGAAAAAAGTAGTATTTCAGTTGCATTTTTTTATACTCAACCTAACAGTAGATCTTATTTTTGTCAATATCTCTACTTCTAGGAGTCCAATTTGAAAAATTCTTTCTTTGTTGGATAATGTTTTCAATGTGACATGTTTTTCAAATAATTTCAAGTAATTCATAGACTTCTCGCTAGGGGCGTAAAGGTAATTTGTGTTTCCCCCTATTGCTCTGCTTTTAAATCTCTGATTTGAAAACTTCTTTCTGCACTGGATACAGCTCCTGATGGGAAATCGTTTAGACATAATTTCTAATTTTTGTAAAAAAAATGGTTTGGCCACCAGGGGGCGTAAGTCTTAATTTCCGCTTCTGATGTATTTGCAGCAAAATATGAGCTTCTAAAATCTCAATTGAAAAAAAATCGTTTGTTGACCGACACTACTCATGTCAACAGACCTTTTAGGAGCATTTTCTTCTTTAAATAATGCATGGTTTCTACGCCAGGGGGACGTAGATGTATATCTTACTTTTTGTCAATATCTCTACTTCTCTAGGCGTTTGATTTGAAAAATTCCTTCTTTGTTGGATAGTGTTTCTGATGCGAAATGTTTTTAGTATAAATTCAAAATTTTCAAGTAAATCATAGACTTTCCGCTAGGGAGCGCAAAGGTAAATTGCGTTTTCTGCGTTATTTCTGCTTCTAAAACTCAGATTTAAAAAAATCTTCCTGTATCGCATACAACACCTGATGGAAAATATTTTTCATATAATTTCTAATGTTTGGTAAAGAATGGTTTGGCTAATTTCTGCTTCTGATGCATGTGTAGCAAAATTTGAGCTTCTGAAAACTCCATTAAAAATGTTTTTTTATTGGACCGATACCGCTATATTGAAAAACCTTTTGAGAATAGTTTCTTCCTAAAATGAGGCATGGTTTTCCCACCAGGGGGCGTAATAACCAATACTGCACGAATTGAATTTTTTATAAATTTTCTCACACTATTTCTTTTTTACATAGACATGAAGTGCAGCCATGTTAAATGTAATGGTGCACATTAAAGACCACACATTATGCTTCCTAAGATAAAAAATTCTTAGCTGTAGCTTTAAAATTTGAAGAGTTGTGGAGTTTGTAGACCTATTTCATGCACTGGTTAAAAAAGACAGCTGCAGCCCATTGCCATTTCAGGGATTTTACTCTGATCGTGATGTTTTCCACTCTTGTCATTTTCCTTATCCACGAGTTTCTTATCTTTCCTGGTTACACCAAGCGTGCATCTCCCCATGCATTTTCAGTTGTCTGCAGTCTTTGTATGTCTTTTTCAGTTAAAGTCCACGTCTGCTCTGTACGTAAGCACTGGAAGGATGCACTGATTAAATTGAACTTTGAGCTAGGTAGAAAAAAACCTACCTCATGTGGAAGGGGAAATTCTGTTTACACATCTGTGGTTTCTCCTGTGTTTGGGGTGGAGCTAATTGAGGTTGAGGGAGGGGCATGTGTCAGTAGCAAGGAAGACATTTGAAAAGTGGTCTGTTGCCAGTGGTGGCTCGTGAGTACATCTACAGGGGGTTCACAATTAATAATTTGCAGTTTTTGAGATACACTGTGTCACACACTTGTGTGTTACTTACAATATTCATATAATTTAGGCACTGCTATACCTTGATGTAATGTATGAATTTTGAAACGAAATGTTATTATAAATATTACTGTACTTTAACTGTTTCACAACTTAATAATAAAGGATTACTTTATTGATCATACTTGTTATAATATGCTAATTGTTCTTTTTTACTGAAACAATTATTTTCATTTAATTTTATAGTAAAATAAACGCAAAACAGAAAGCTTGTTTTAAGTGTTAAATATTTAAATAGTTAGTCATAAGGCCTCATGCTCTCAATTATTTGATTAGATTATTAAACACACAGAAAAAGGAAAATAATCAAAGCTGCTGCATATGATGGTAAGGTCTAGTATTTACTTACACAAATTTACTTGGATGGTAGCTTACACAAATATTTTCTTTAAGTACAGTTTTTGTAAACAAAGTCCATCCTTCTATCTTTTCTTGACACAAAAACATCAATAACTCTTTCATTGAAATTATGGATCTTAGAAATCATTTCCTTCTCGATTGCAAGCATGGCTAAAGCTGTAAGCCTCTCTTGACACATCGTAGACCGCAAAAATGTCTTTATCCGTTTTAGGGTTGAAAAACACCTTTCAGCTTCAGTAGTCGTCATTGGTATTGTTGCAATAATTAATAACAGTTTATAACTTTCAGAAAATGATGACAATAAGTTGTTTTCAATAAAAAAACTGTAAAAGACTAACAGCACCACGCATGTTTCTGAAATCAGTTCTTTTGTAAATGATTTCAAGCTCTGTCTTGAGGCGATTTTTTTCAAGAAATGAATACACATTTACTGTATCTTCAAGCAATTTCTCGGGGAATTTCTGTTCAAACTCTTCAAACTTTTGTGATTCAAAAAGAGATACAGCTGAGCAAGATGTTGTGAATGAAAATCTTGTTTTTATTTGCGTTGTAATAATGTCACAGGTTTCCTTGGCAGCCACTGTTCTACTTAAGTAAAATTCTTCTTCACGCCTCGATCGTTTAGGTGCATTTTCTGGGTACTGATTAACCAGCTCTGTCACTTTGTCCATGTTACCTCTTTCCTTATCAATGGCTTTGACGAAGTGGTCAACATTGGCTTTAGTTCTCACAGCATCAGTGTAAGTTAGCTGTAATTGGTTGTACAAAATATCCACATGTGGCATCAAATTGTGAAAAACAGAAAGCCAAAATATGAACTTATTATCTCTAAGGAGACGAGCTAGAGCACCAGCTTTAATTATGGTGGTTGGTTGCTTAGAGGTTGATTGGATTTCCTCCATACATTCAATTAATTTCTCTCTGTACTCAAAAACAGTATTAACAATTCTGCTCTTAAAATTCCACTTTGTAGCTGATGCCCGAGGTATTCGTTTGCCAACTATCTTGTCCAAAACAGACTCTCTGAGGGGAATTCGAAAAATTTGTTATATCACTTAAGTCCGAAATTTTTTTTTCTGACATCTTGGTTTTGGCTTGTTGCTTCAGCTACAATCAAGTTCAACTGATGAGCGTAACAGTGAACGAAAAAGCATGTTTATAGGTTTGTTGCACTATGGTCTGCACGCCATCATGGTGCCCACTCATTACATTCGCACCATCATAGCTTTGAGATACGAGTTTTTCTGGATTTTGCACAACATAATCTAAACTGGTACAAATACATTTGGCTATAGATTCTGCGTCGTGCCCTTCAGGGTTATCAAATTTCCAAAATCTTTCAACTGGTTGGCCATTAGCTAAAACATAGCGAAAAACTATAACTAACTGAAGTACAGACGAGACGTCTGATGTTTCGTCTGCAATCAAAGAAACATATTGTGCAGTTTTTATTTCTTCTATTATGTTTTCTTGACATACAAAAAGCATACAATCTAATAATTCATTTTGAATTTCTTTCGAGGTACCTTTAAAGACAGTAGCGGTACTCAAATGTTCTTTCAAAGATGAGTCAAGTTCTGCAGAAAAGTTTACAAGCCCTTTAAATATGCCAGGATTTAAGGAATCGTCATCCTCACGATGGCCTCGAAGGGCCAACTCAAATGCACCGCAAAATTTAATACAGTCTATAAGCTTAGAAAGGACATACCTATTTTTAGTCACTTGTTCATTGTGCTTTTTAATATTTTGTCGATAAGCACTGTCAAGCTGCTGACGAACGTCAACCTTTCCCAGCAAATTGAAATCCAATGTAGCACTTATGTGTCCATGAGAACTTGCGTGTTTTTAAATTTTTTGTGTCAAATGAGCTAAGTCACAAACGCAGTTTTTCACCCAAGTAGGATCCCCTTTTCACGGGAAAATAACAAACAAGGAAAGCAAAATATTTTGTTTGTTTGTTCACAACCACAAAGCCAAGGAATTTTTTCGTATAGCTCTTCTTTAAATTCTCTTTTAAAAGTTCTAGATTTTGATGTCGACGTTTGACTTATATTAAGTCGGGGCGTTGGCCTGCCACTCTCTTTTATTGCTATTTTAACTTCTATGGGTAAATTGCTAAATGCTACTCCCTTTAAATTACTGAGTACTTACAGGTACTTTCCATTATTGTACAGTAAATAAAAACAACAGTTCACTAGCTACACTACAATAGATAAACTGTAGTAAGTGTAATTTCAACTAAAACTTTATCACCAAAAAAATAATCGAAACTGGAAACTCCAAAACACAAATGTAACACGCGCGCAAAGGTTAGGAGCATCTGATATCAACTACAGCCGTGCAACAACTGAGCTGAGCTGTGTCACAGGCAGCTCATCGGTATTCTCTGTTAAGCTGCTTGTAGACATGTTTCCCCCTACCGCGAGCAAATGGACTTGCCCGTCTGTCGCATATCCCGTGTGTCCAGTATCGAGAGCGGCACATTCAGTCCGCTCCTAGCCACAGGCGCATCATTATTACACTTAACCTCACTTTGCGCGTTCTACGCTGTTTTTCATTGTCCGCTCTTTTAAACTTACTGAAGATAAGCCATTTAGTACTGCGTCAGTAAAGATGTATTATTTATATCGTATAATTATTTTTCTATTTTTTATAGAGGGTTCACATGCTCTTGTGCTCTTGTGGACGAGCCGCTACTGTCTGTTGCAGCATTTTCTTTAACAGTTTCAGGCACGGAGGATAGTTTTATACAGCTATATTTCATCTTGAATTTATTATACTGAAATTCAGCAGTTACCTGTATATAATATAAATAGTTGCATTATCCAGTGCTATAGTAACATCAATATTAAACTGTAAAAAACAAAAAACATTACTTATTGTGGATGTACAAGTATATTGGATTAAGGGAGTAAGTGTAAACTTCGTTATGTCCCAAGATTTCAGTACTCAGCGTGTTTCTTGTGCTGATTATGAAAACCGACATAAAACTGTAATCTATAAAATGGAAAATAAGACATTTAAAAAGGATAATTTGGCATAATTACTGCATAAGCTATTCAAAGGAAATGCGAAAGTTTCCAGTAATGATGAACTATAGCTAAATTGCTACAAGCGCTATATGAAAAAGGTAGTTGAAACAGATGTTCCAACTGAAAATTTTGAAGCATGCTTTACAGACACAGCTGTATATCTACCACCAGATGCAGAAGTTGAGTTAGTTTACCAAAGTTTAAGAACCATTGATGTCACACAAAACATATCACCCCTAAAATTACCTACTAAAGTACTCTGCTAGAAGACAAAACTATGAAAAGAAAAAGCTTCAAGAAATTTCTGTTTCTATGACTAAGAAACTGGAAACTTTACATGATGTTGCCATCCAGCAGCAGCCTAGTTCAAGACAAAAGAAAACTAGTGTAACATTTATGATCAATGGATAAAAAAAAAATCTTTCATCGGCATTAGGTAAGACAGCTGAAATCCAACAGAAGAAAGAATGTTTACAGTTGCTAACCCTGGTTCCAGAAAGCTTAACTAAAGAAGAAATGCTACAAAATTTCCCACATGTCACAAAATACATGATAGACAAATCAAGATCCATGAGGAAAGAAAGAGGCATCTGGCTGCAACTTGATGCCTATGCAGGTCATTCAGTAAACTATGACAATATTCAATTAGCAATGAAATATTATCTAAATGATGACATGGATTGCTCTCGTTTAAGTCCTAACAAGAGAGATGTTGTGACAGTATCAGAAAATGGTAAACTTGTTAAAAAAGTGAAAAGGTATATGACCCGAATAACCAAGGAAACCTTTGCCTTCATGAAAAAAGAACACCCAAAGATCAAAATGGGTATTTCAAAATTTTACACACAGGCCAAAGTGGGTTAAAAGTCAGCAAAAACAACAAGTATGTGGGTGCATTTACTGTTCAAATGTCAATCTTCTTTGTGTGCATTTGCAAAATCTGTGCAGTGTGCATGTCCAAGCATCAGATTTATTTGCTTTTTTATGAATGTGCCATAAAACATCAGATAATTGTTGGCTACAAGAATGTGGCTACAAGGCATCACTTTGAGAGCCTTCAAACTAAATGAATGTGAATTGGATGAAATTACATTTGCAATATGGGAAAATGGAGATGTAATAAGAAAAGCTGTCCCATTGGAAAATTTCCGTTCTGAAGTACAAAAGTGGATGCTGAGAGGTGTGGCATTTCAGAAGAAAAAATAAAACAAAAAAATGATGATTTCCTCCTTGTTTTACCCTTTGATTTTGCTGAGAACTGGAATATTATACTGCAAAATGAAATCCAGGCATATCACTGGAAAAATATCCAGGTATCAATATTTACATGTGTAGCATACTACAGAGGAAAACATCAAAGTTTTGTTGTAGTTTCTGATGACATGGTACATGATTCTGCTCATGCTTTGCTTTCCAACAGTAAAATTGAAGAGTCTATTAAATCCAATGATCAAATTGAATTTAAGCAAACAACTCATATTTCTGTTGGAGCTGCTGCCCATTTTAAAAATAGATATCAGCTCAGTCATTTAAAAAAATATTGGCAATAAAAGGAAGTGGTTATTCAGTGCAAGTGGCCATGGAAAAGGACCTTGTGATGGTGTAGGAGGCCTTGTGAAGCACTATGCAACTTGGCATATAACCTCTCATATCTAGATGTCTTGGACAATATACAAAACAGCAATTCTTTTGTGAACATTGTCAGTAAGAAATTGACCAACATAGTTTTCCCAACATTATCTCTTACAGATATAACTCAATTTAAAAAGAAAATGTGGGAATATTGGGAGCACATAAAACCATGTCTGGGAATCAGATCTTCACGTGTGTAGATTGCTGATAAAACAACAGAAATAAGTAGGACTGTTAACCATGAACTGTATTTACTGAATATTGCCCTAAAACTAAGAAAGAAGTAGCAATTGGTAGCTTAACAAGAGATGATTTTGTTGCCTGCATTTATGAAGAAAACTGGTGGATTGGACAAATAGTAAAAGTTTTATTTGAAAACAAAGATGTGACAGTTAAATTTATGCATCCTTATGGTCCATCAAATAACTTTAGGTGGCATTTACAGGATGACATCTGTGATGTACCAGCTGACAAAATTTTGGCAACTATAACTCCGCCATTTCCACTTGTTAACTCTGGAAGATTACATGCTATGATACTCCTTTGAGGAATCGTGGAAGTATTGATAGGATATGAAATTCTTTAATTTTGAATATTTAATACATTTAAGACAGTTTCTTTGATGCTTAAAATATATACATATATTGTTATAAAGTTTTCCTGAGCTACTGCCCCTTTCACTAAGAAAAATTCTTTATATGTACCATGTTAGGCTGACTGTAAAAAATTTCAACTGAAATACTACCTTTTTTTATTGCTTTATCTTATAGTAGCATATAATGACTATCATCTACCAAAGTTTCAGATTTTTAAAGGATGGCCTTTTTTTTTTTTTTTTTTTTTTTTTGCATAAATTTTTGAAATTGGCCACTTTTCGCTAAATCTTTCATTTTCTGAATATATGGATGTTTATCATTCCAAAACTGAAATTGACATGCAGGCAAAGCATTTTTTAAAACTAACATGAGCAAACAGAGGAACCACCTGCACATGGATTTTTAAGGTGAAACAATTATATAATTAAAAAAAAACCCCTTAAAAATTGCAGCTTTTTTTTTTTTTTGTCCCTGTGCAATGTTTTGTAGTTGAGAATTTTTCTACTGATATGACTTATGTCTGACAAATTTCCCTCCCCACCCTCAGCAAAATGTGTGTGTGTGTGTGTGCGGGGGGGGGGGGGGGCTGGCTATCTGTTTTCATGTCCATTAGCAGTACTGAAGCTGCACTTATTAGCATATCTTTCGTAAAAAAAACAACAATTGTGCTCACTTTGTCTGTCTGGCCAGTTACACCCTATCTCTGCTACTATTAGTTCAATTTGTAAAATTCTCTTTGTATTGGGAAGCTTGAATGTGAGAATGATGATACCCTGAGTTGCAGAATGTAGACATGCGCATGTACGCTGTACGCACATAGTTTCCAAATTATTTACCAGCTTTTGCAGATACTTTTTGCTTGTAGGTTAAAATTTTTTTATAAAATGTCATTTACAAGAATTTAAATAGTTACACTATACTAGTGAATACAGACATTCAACGTAAAGATCTTTGTTTGACTATACTAGTGGTCCGATTTATTAGCGTAGAAAATAAACAGGGGGAGAAATTTCAAGATCAAATGCTCTCTCCAACCCCCCCCCCCCCCAAAAAAAAAAACCCCCACTCGCCACTACTTAGCGCACACCTGCAAATTTTCAGGAACCGAAATCCATAAAAAAAAATTATCAATATATTCGATGAAATTACTTGAATTACTTGTCACACGTGTTAATTAAATATATCGAACATATCAATTAAAAAATGATATGTTAATGATATAATTTGACTACAGATGTTTGAATTTATCGGCACGTTTATTTCGATTAAAATATAATCTATACATAATTTCTCATTACTATGCTATCATTTTGATCTATAAAGAGATAAAAACTTGATTTTATTGAAGTCCCACCCTTTGACCCCTAAATCCAATAGGATTGTATCCCACACCGTCACGGAACAAACTAAAATATTTTCAGAAACAAACAATTTTCATACTAGGTTTATCTTACGGAGTGACTGAGGGACACTAATTGGTAAATTATGCTCAACTAAAAACGAAGTGAACATTTTGCGAGATTCGCATCCAGTTCATAAAAACATTTAACAAAGGAAGTTAATTTGGTATATGTTCCCTACGCAGTCGACATTAGATTTATGCTTGGCACTAGAAATATGATTAGTAATATAATTCAACCACATGAAATGCTGAAATTACGTCGACGCATAGTGCAAAATGCGTATTTTTTATATTTTGCAATACACGGGGATTTCGCATAATTCACATCACGGAATGTTTGATAGTTTATAGTACTCCCCCGCCCCTCCTTCTTATATTACTGCTCATAGCGGAAAAAAATGCAAGTAAAACTGCTATATAAAACAGCAACAGCTTAAAGAGATGCAATTTGAGAGGGAAAAATAGCAACTACCGAGTTATCCGATTGAGCTGGTCAGCTAGGAAAACCGAGATCAACTGCAAGTTATCAAGAAATAAAGCTTTAGATTTTAGTTACGAACATCATACGATGAATTAGTATGGACCCCAACATACTAATTTCGTTGAATCCAGCAAAGCGTAAAAAACTTACTGACTAAAGGACCAGCAAAATAAATCATTGCTGGAGAAGCACTGGGTCGAATGAGCATTGGATTTATTTTTTAATTTCCTATAATACTGCATTCTTTCGTTAGTTATTGCCAGATAAGTTACGAAACCGTGCCCCAAATGGATTTTTAATTTCACAAAACTGGCAGCTTCTTTTGTTTAATTTCATCATGTTGGGTATCGATCTGGGCTCAAAAATTCCACAGATTTAAAATCCGCTTGAATTATTTTTCTACGATAACTACGTTCTGAGATAGCATTTCGAACTAGGAGAAATAAAGATGTGTTCCAATGGAGGATGCCCACCTGTCTGTCAACACGTTGAGAGATAAACAAGCCCAGCTGCAGCTGTTTACATGCCATTTACGTGCGTTATAAGTTCTTTAACGTTTGAAACAACATGTGGGAAAACTGCAGACAAATGTTCCCAAGTAACTGAGAAGTTTATTTGTAACTTACATTGGTGCTTCAATTTAAATGAATTATGTTAAATAAAGAGTCTTAGTGCTGAGTGCAAAATCATCAGAAAAAAAAATCTGGAAGAATCAAATCTGTAAAATTAACACTCTGCCGGTAAAGCAAGTTGCATTTCCGTAAATTTTACTGGTAAATCAAAACCTGGCAGGTATTTTACCATTTCGAACCCTTGTCCACCAAACGACAGATAGCATTGGTTTAGCAATTATACATGCATGGTTTCATAAGAATAATCCAATAATATACATCACTTTCAATTTGTTTTAAGGATTCCACCAATTCAAAAAGAACTTTAATAGCTCACAATGCGTGAAGGCTTTGCAAAGGTTGTAATCTCCAATCAAAGATCATGACGTCACATGAAAGGAGAATGCTGCCAACGAAAAAAAAAAAAACCCCAGCATTTAACATACCGTACATACTCATGTATAAACCGAGAACTCCCCCCCCCTTTTTTTTGATTGATTGGAAGTTTAACGACCTTTGTGAGCAACTCAATGGGCTATAAGCAGTCGCCCGTCCCTAATTTAGGGTCACTGGTTCCAGGGAAGGAAGAGAGCCAGTACCGTAAGACAAACACAACATCCATGCCTCACCGGGATTCGAACCCGGATCCCTTTCGAACAAATGATCAGAGGCCATCGCTTAGGCCACCGGGGCGGCCATCCCCTAGTTCAACAGCTAGAAATTGGCAAAAAAAAACCGGGACCTGCATATAAGCCAACACTTTTACTTAAAAAAAAAAAAAAAGAATTTCTTCCAAAAACTTTCGGCTTTTACGCGAGTATATATGGTATTTATAATAAAATTTTAAGGTTTTGCCGAAGTGTTAATTTAGTCATCTTGGGAGCAAACGTTGCCGTATGTGCCGCACCCGCGTTAACAGCTGTAGCCCTATTAAACTGGGGATGCGTAGAAAACAGTCATTTTATGAGCCGATCCCTTAAGTTAAATCATTTGGTTACATAGGATAGAAGTACTGTGTTTAAATTCACATTTTTATCCTACTATAATTTTTTATTAATTCAAGTCTTCCAAATATTTTTTCTATTAGGTAAACATTTCATGAATTTAACGATGATGGTGAAAATTCTCCAATCAACCGTTGACAGTGAGCAGCTTTTTTTTAGAAAATTAGTATCTACAGTGATTCACACTTTTTTTAACAGTAAAATACTTACAAAAATTTGTTTTCGCAAAGAAAAAACACTGCTCTTCCCAGTTTTTAAAAATACGATTAAAATAGTGCATGTTTTCATTTTTTCCCCCATAAACGAAGTTTGTAGGATGTCTTTGCTATCAAAAGTAAAGAAAAAAAAATGCAGTGCCGAAGACCCGGTGTTTTGCGTTTTCGCGCACTGCTTAAAAGTTTGTTCTAGTAGCTCAATTGCGGGTGTCATAAATCTGAGGGAAGCTTGTTTATTTTTTGCTTTTCTTTTGTATCTGCTGTGGCCTGCCTGCATCTCTTGATGGGATTAAACTCCCCCCCTCCGCTGGTCGAAGTTCATTCAAGTGAGTCGGTTCCCAGTAGCGGCACATAAACAAGCCCGCAGAGTGATCTTTACAGACTTCAAACGTGCAATACGAGCACCGAGAACTCAGCAGTTTATGGAAGAGAAAAAAAAATGCTTTGAAAAGGTTTACTCATCAGTGTGGAAATTTCAGAGGGGAAAAAAAAAGTAATTACAGAAAACAAATTTAGCATATCAGCAGCACCACATACGTGCCACATATTTAAAAAAAACAACTTTTATCATCATAATAACCGCGGCTGTTAACAATGAAATTGCGGTAATTCAATGAGAAAAGTTTTACTCGCCAACGACAATTCTTCAGTTGCCAATGGCGAAGCTGGTGACCAGAAATTCCGTGCCCTGAAATAAACACAAGTGTTTCCAAGCTTTCACACATCAACCAGATGGCTTTTTTAAGGAAGTTAGACAGAAACTGCAAACTGAAAAATAGAACGCTTACAATTTGAACGCGGGAACTTGACAATAAATAGATGCAATGTTATATTCGTTTAAAGATACGAGGCATAATGTTGGTTGCACGCGAGATCCTGGTAGAAAAAAGGGGTTACTTGAAGAATTGCTTCCAAATTCATGGCAACTAGAGTGAGACATAATCATTGCAAGTATTGTTGTTGGTGATGATCTCCAATGTTTCCCGAATGGCTGTACATTTAGGGGTAGAGTAGCTAGCTAATTTCTTTATATCATCCCACATAGGAGTAGCGGACTCGAATTTGACTTCTCTGGATACTGCTGTGGCTACTTTACTGTATTTTGTGTCCCTTTTATGTTTGTTAACTCCGATTCCAAACGAGCGCTCAGTCATTCCAGTGTAGTATCGTTTAGAGCCGCTCGGATGCTGTAGGGGATTGCATAAACGCCTGCTTCACACGGGAGAGGTGGTTTTTCACTACTTTTCTTTTGCATAGTATATAAAGATGCAGGAGACCTTATGTTGACATCGTAGTTCATCTTCTTGAGTGCATTTTTGAGTTTGCAAGTCACATTTAGTATGTAGGGAATTGAGCCTAAATAACGTAGCTGCGGCACATAAAGATTGGAATGTTTGACTCTGGCTTTTTGGATAAAGCTACATATCTGATTCAATGAATATCCTGCGTCAGTGGCTAACTTGGTGACGCTTTCAATTTCGTGTTGTCCAGAATGGGTATCGGAAGAAATTGCGAAGGCTCTTCGAATTCGAGAACGGAAAGTAGCTGTTTTGTATTCTGCAGGACAGAAAGAGCTGCGGAGCATCAGGTTGGGGATGGACGTGGGTTTATAGTAGATTTATAGCCCTTCAGAGGAACCCTCTAAATTCTTGGATTGTGCAGGTATAAAGAGCAGCTGGGTTACCCTATATTCCAGACGATCTCAGGAAAGCCACAAGACTACCACCAGGACCTAAGATTCCAAAGCTCTTCGGAAGACTTAAGCACCATAAGCCCGGAAACCCACTGAGACCCATCGTATCCAGGAAGTCTGCACCAACATACCGTTTAGACAAAGCACTATCCAAATTCCTGCGTAGTTTCCTTCCTGAATCGGACTTTTTAATAAATTCCACTCTGGATTTTATAACAAAAGCCAAGAAACTCGCTGTCCTACCAAACGACATTATCGGCAGCTTCAACGTGGTTTCCCTTTACCCCTCAATCCCAGTTCCGGAAGCCATCAGAACATTAAAGGAGGCCATATCTAATTCAGCATTTTATACGCAGGGGTCATGCCTCAGCATCTTCAAATGAATGTACTTGGTCACTAATACTAGCTTCTACAGTTTCCAAGGACAAGTATATAAACAGAATAATGACGCTCCGATGGGATCCTCACTTTCACCTCTCCTTGCAAAAGCAATACTTCGTCCAATTGAGCAGAATATATTCTCAAGCATTACCCCACGGCTACCACTTGGTTGTGTTATGCAGACGATGTATTTTTTGTATGGCCTCACAGAAAAGACTTCCAGTTTTCCTGGATAAAATCAATGATATACATCCTACGATCAATTTCACAATGGGGCTTGAATGCAACACTTTACCTTATCTGGATGTTTTATTGACTAAATCGCCTGACAACCACCTCGGTACACAAGTCTACTATAAACCCACGTCCGTCCCTAACCTGATGCTCCACAGCTCTTTCTGTCCTGCAGAATACAAAACAGCTATCTTCCGTTCTCGAATTCAAAGAGCCTTCGCCGTTTCATCCTATACCCATTCTAGACAACACGAAATTGAAAGCGTCAAGTTAGCCACTGATGCAGGATATTCATTGAATCAGATATGTAGCTTTTTCCAAAAAGCCAGAGTCAAACATCCCAATCTTCCTGTGCCGCAGCTACGTTATTTAGGCTCAATTCCCTACATACTGTGTCTTACAAACTCAAAAACACACTCAAGAAGATGAACTACGGCGTCGGCATAAGGTCTCCTGCATCTTTATATACTATGCTAAAGAGAAATAATGAAAAACCACCTCTCTCCTGCGAAGCAGGCGTTTATGCGACCCCCTACAGTATCCGAACGGTACTACATTGGAATGACCGAGCGTTCGTTTAGAATCAGAGTCAACAAACATAAAAGGGACACAAAATACAGTAAAGTAGCCACAGTAGTATCCAGAGAAGTCAAATTTAAAGTCCGCTACTCCTATGTGGGATGATATAAAGAAATTAGCTAGCTACTCTACCCCTAAATGTACAGCCATTCGGGAAAATTTGGAGATCATTACCAACAACAATACTTGCTATGATTGTGTCCGATTCTTCAAGTAACCCCTTTTTTCCGGGATCATGGTAGAAAAAAGGGTTTACTTCAGCAATTCTTCAAGTAACCCCTTTTTTCTACCAGGATCCCGCGTGCAACCAACATTATGCCTCGTATTTTTAAATGAATATAACGTCACATCTATTTGTCAAGTTCCCGCGTTCAAATTGTTAAGCGTTCTATTTTCAGTTTGCAGTTTCTGTCTAACTTCCTTGAAAAAGCCACCTGGTTGATGTGCGAAAGCTTGGAAACGCTTATGTGTTTATTTCCTATGCCAATAAATTGGATCACTAGTATAGTGTTACTATTTACTACTTAATTGGTGTACTGTTCCTCGTTATCAAGGAATTAAAATACTTAAGGCTTTACTCAGATTAAGATACTTAATCCTGTTTTTACAGACATTTCTGGCCTCTAAATTTTTATCAAGGCCTGTTCTTAATGTATAGAAACTGTATCAGAAGTTTTGTTTACACAGAAGGAATTAATATTTTGCCACTTACTAAATTAAAATATTTATCTTATGTATTTTCTAAGTCTACTATTTTTGAATTAAGTTGTTGAAATTGCTATTTATAATTTTTGAAGGTTCATTGATAGAACTGTTTTTCTGGATGTAAAAACTTCCTTTAATCTCTTGCTTTTATGAGGTTCATAGTCCAACTTTTAATGTTTTGCCATAAAGGTCCATTGCACTCACATTGCTGCACATTCAATTGTAATGTACTTGTTTTGTCCTGTTGGAATCTGTATTGTTCTAATAATTTTCTATTGTTTTATTAATTTTTTTCCTTAAATTAGCTTATTCTGCTGTTATTGTGGTTCACACTTCACTAGTTTGCAACAAGTTTTCTGTTTCAATAGCTGTGTAGGCAGATACATTTTTGTTTTATACAACTCTGATGCATTCTGTTTTTTTTTTTTTTTTTTATGATTCACACCTTTATTGCTAGATGTAAATGCAGGTCCTATCAAATTCAAAATACATTGTGTTTCATATATTTGCTTCTAAATATCAGATTGTAAACACACTGATTAGCCTTCACGTTATGACCCCCCAGTCTAGAAAAATGAGCGCACCTGGAGACTGAATGGTGGCACAAGTGAAGTTCACACAGCAGTATATATACAACCCGATGACCTGCTTTCGGTTAAGTAGTGTTCGGAGTCAGAATGGGAAAAGCTGCCGATTTACGGGCGTTTGATAAATGACAAATTGTGATGGCACAGCGCCTTGGAACTATGATCTCGGAAACGCTGTGGCTTATGAGTTGTTCACATGCTGCCGTAGTGAGTACACAGGGGTGCAGAATTTGTCCGAACTCGCGAACGAGGTTCGGGGGAAATTTTTGCCCGTGGGTAAAATAATAATACGAAAAATTGACTTGTCAACAACGAGTATACCGCGAAAGATTAATTTACAGCACAGTAATCAGGTAATCATTTTGAAAAATGTCATGTCGTTATAAATACAAGAGGTTATGAGCACAGTGACGTACTGCAGACTGCCGCTGGCATATGTTTCACCTAGCCCAAACGACTTTACTAATGCAAGGCGTAGACAGCGTGGCACAAGTAATAAGTACGGCACAACCATTAGTCATGCTAATAAAAAAATTTCCGAAACTAATGACAGCTTATGTGCCGTAGGCGCTGATCTGAAAAATTATTAGTGGTTCCGCACATTTTAAAGCGAATGACCCATGCATTTTTCAAAGGATTTAAGTCTTAATTTAAATTTCATTCAGTAAAATTATCTGGCACAATTATATGCCTGAAATGCTAGAATGATATAAATTAGTTAGTTGCAGAATTTTTTTTAGCTGTTTATTTTTCAGCCTCTCTGCCCCACACTGTTTTCACCCTAGACCCAAAAATGTTTCAGACATTTTGAATCTAAAATAAATATTAGATTTTGTTTGTTTGTTTTTTCAAATTTTTAAGTAATAGGCTTTAAGGATTAGTTCTCAATCATCAACATATAGATCTAATACTTGCTTAAACTTGTATGAAAGTCCACTACAGTTTTGGGGGAAATTTCGGACAGAAAAAAAAATGCATTCTGGGGAAATATTGGGCCCTGAAAATTTTCTGCACCCCTGTGAGTACACATCAAAAGTGGTGCACAGATGTCCAAACGATGGGCAGTTGTCCAGCCATGTGTCGTCTGCAGCTCACTGATGCCAGAGAGGAGCGGAGACTGTCGTGCATTGTTCACAGCGACGACCGGGCCACAGTGCAACAAATCACTTGCAGCTACAACAGTGCTGAACAGGGCAATGTGTCACAGTACACAGTTCATCACAGCCTTCTGCGCATGGGCCTGCATAGCTGAAGACCCAGCTGGGTCTCCATGCTCACTGCACGTCATCGCCAACAATGCGTACGGGCTCAAGATCGAGATTGGACCGTGGATTATTGGAAGAAAGTAGCCTGGTCTGAAAAATAAAGATTCCTGGTGCATCACGTAGATGGCCGAGTGTGGATACACGATTACGAATGAAGGCTATGGCACCTGGATGCAGGGTTTGGTGGAAACAGGCTGATGGTGGTGGTGTTATGCTGTTGGCAGTGTTTTCTTGGGACACTTTAGGCCCCATTATTCCAATAGCATCGCTGACAGCTGTCGGGCATCTAAATATTGCTGTGGTCCAAGTTCACCCATTCATGGCAACTACTGTGTTTCCTGCTGGTGATGGCCGTTACCAACAGGATAATGCGCTATGCCACTCTGCCAGAATCGTCAAGGAGTGGTTCGAGGAACATGTTGGAGACTTTCTGTTAATGCCCTGGACTCCGAATTCACCTGACATGAACCCAATCGAACATTTGTGGTTCTACTTGAAACAGTGTGTTCACGCTAAATTATCACTACCTCGAAATGTACGGGAACTGAAGGACCTGCTGTTGACATTATGGTACCAGATACCCCTGGGTACCTATCGCCACCTCATCAAATCGATGCCTTGCCGAATGGCCACTGTTTTGGTGGCTAAAAGGGGTCCTACAACTTATTAGTCGGGTTGCCATAATGTAATTGCTCATCGGTGTATTATTTTTCCTTTCAATGCCATTTATATCAGACTATGTCAGTTCAATCTCTTTTCAAGTAATTCATATATTTTCCACTAGGGGGCATAAAGTTAAATCACAATTTTACCGATATCTCTGCTTCTGAAAGTTCTGTTTGAAAAATTCTTCCTGCGGCAAATACAGCTCCTGATCGGAAATGTTTTGCATATAATTTCTCATTTTTGGTAAAGAATGGTTTGTCCACCAGGAGGTGCAAATGTTATTTCTGCTTCTGATGTATTTGCAATAAAATCTGAGCTTCTGGAAACTTGATTGAAGAAATTCTTTCCTGAACTGATACCACTCACCTCAGAAAACCTTTTGAGAATACCTCCTGCTTAAAATAGTGCTTAGTTTTTTCACCAGGTGTCATAGATGTACATCTTAGTTTTGTCGATATCATTGTTTCTAGGAGTTCAATTTGAAAAATTCTTCCTTTGTGGGAGAGTATTTTCGGAATGAGATGTTTCTCATGTAATTTCAAAGTTCACATTTCCAGTAACAGCAATATCTGTGGGACTAAAAACCTGACAAAAAAAAAAAAAAATATTTTTAGATCAGATACTAACTATGAAAAGTCCTTGTGTGTGTGTGTGTTTTCTTCCCAAAATAATGCACAATTTCGCCACTAGGGGCACAAATATTTAATTTTTCTTAATATCTATATTTCTAAATGTCCAATTTAAAAAAATATTTCAACACTGGATACCATTTACCTTATGGGACACTTTTAGGTTTGTATTTGAGAAGTTTTGTAGGTCACAGTGTTGCTGCTAGATTGTGTTTATGTACTTCTGTTTGCAGCTGTATCTCCGCTTCTAAAAACCCTATCGAGAATTTTTTTTTATTATTATTTTATAACTATGTCATTTGCTACAATAAAGATGGGGAGGGGGAATACGATTTTTGCTGCAATAAGATCTTCTTTAAATAATGCACAACTTTCCCCCTAGGGAGCATAAAGGTCAAAATCTTTTTCTTGCTATCTCTGCTTCCAGGAGACGTATTTGAAAAGTTCTTTTTCCTTAGCATAGGTTTTGTGATGAATACTTTTTGCCTATTTTCAACTTTTCCGTTATGCAAAATTCTTCCGCTAGAAGGCGTAGTGCTATATCATGTTTCCTTATATCTCTCCTTTTAAATATTCGATTTGAAAAATTCTTTGTCTCTGTTGCCTACCTAACCTACCTTCCTTCTGTCTGGTATGAGAAACTTTGCGTGACATTTGTTAATTTTTGTATCATACTTTTTGACCACTGGTAAAAAGTAAGTAGCTGACATTTTATAATCAGCTTTTTTTTTCTTTCTTTTTTTTTCTTTGTGTGTGTGGGTTATTTCGATCTTTACTGAAATTTGCTAAGAATGCTTTATGTAAAAAAATTACCATAAAATCAAATTACTTTCTAATATCAGAAACTTAAATCTAGTTGTTTGTTTGTATTTTCTGAGCTAACTAATCACTTTCCATCTTCTATAATTAGTTTTCTAAGCATGCCCAGTTCAATTGCCATGATCTCTAATGAATGTAGTTGTACACAGCACTTGGATTTAAGGTTTTCCCGTTATTCTGTTTTGTTTTACATTGGAAATTTCTGTGCATACTTTGCTGACGAGTACAAATTTAAAACATACCTACAGCATCAATACTATGTTGAAAATTCCTTCACTAAGAAAAATGTGTCACAAATCCTTGCTCCCATGAATATTGTTTAAGAAATAACAACCTCCTTTGTTCCTTTGAAAAAGTTCCAAATATTTCACCTGATCCTTAAATATCCAATGCAAGTATTATTTCAAAATAATTAAATATAAATATTATTTTATATATTGTGGGGTATATGAAAGCATTTCAAAAGTAATGCCACATACTTATGTATTTTTGAGTTTTATGTTGTTTTTTTATTCTATAATTTGCTTCAATAATTGAACTGAAGCCAAAGTAGAAAAATAACTTTTTCTTCAAATAAATTTAGTATGCTGTATATAAATGTTTTGTAGAAATTAAACCTGGTTACATTTACAGTAACAGTTTTGGTATTTCTGTATTTTTCTAAGTTTCTCATTAGCTGCAGTGGACACCATTTTCAACATTCTGTATTAAGTTTGCTCAAGCATGTAGGGAGTTGTTTGTTGTAGGTTACAGGTTGAACAGACCTATGGTTTCCCTGTATTTTTAAGTAAGAGTATTTCGATTGTATGTCTTGGAAAGAAGTCCAAAAGTCCTGGATATTTTGTGATTGAAAAAGTGTATGAACCAGGGCTGTGGAAATCGAGAAATCAAAAAACCACCTGTCCTCCACCAAGGGATACCCGTCCCCTATAAATGTATCCTAAATTTAAATATTGCATTACAGTGAAGAAATTTTTAGTATAACTAAAATCAACATACCTTTATTTTGATACTGATACAATTTTGTGTAATAGTTAAAATTATCAGATTTTTACTTTGTGTGCCTTTGACCTGGGCCTACAATTAACCAGTGATTAACTGCCAAAGTGGGGTCAAAGTCTGAGAGCTGTGGTCCATTTACATGTATCTGCATAACAAGAGTCCAAGGCAGGTTGTTGCATACTGGATCTGCAAAAGTATGTTCTTTGCAGATTCATCGCAGAAAATTCTCGTTCAACAACTGCAGTACTTGATGACAGTGTTAACATCAATTCAACTAGCATGAGAATGTTTCTGTATTCCTTGGACAAAAATAGGTTTTTATATACTTGAAGTAATGAGTTTCTTGGCTGGTTCTTGATTATATTTTGAATTTCAGTTCAATCCATTCGTTTTCCATCTCTCTTGCATTCCTGGGAAGAATCTGCTTAAAATAGTCTCAAAGGTAAAAAAAAGAAACAAAAAATAACAATTCCAACAAATACTTGCTCATTTCCAAATGAAAGTAGTAGGGATTTATCCTCTGGCCACTCAGAGAAGTCAAACACAGTGAATGATTTAATGGCATTTTCTTGAAACTGTTGGAAGCGCTTCTCTAAAAATGTAATAGCCTTGTCAATTAAGTCATAGGCATTTTTATCAGTTGAGCTGGATCTGGAAGCAAGCTGGACAACTCTCTTTTGTTATGTGTCTTATTCTCTGTGAATTCTGAAAACTCGGGAAGTGGAACTTCCTTGGCCTTTAATGCTCTCAGCTTCAAGATGTTTAAGTCTATTTTCTTCCATGCATCAATGATTAGGAATTCCTCAGCTTGGAAAGCTGGGCTAAGATGCTTAAAAATCCACCAGGAAAAGTTAAAACCTTTAGAATTTGTTGGATTTCGTGACTTTCAGCAGTCCTTTTGCAGTCAGATTCATCTTTATTTGCTCCCTCTGCCACATCGTCCAGATGCAGAAGTGTTGCACCAAAATTGGTAGTAAGGGACTTAAGAGCTCAATGTTGGCTTGCTACCAACCTTATGTTTTGCAAACCATCGAATTTAACAAGATGGCTGTTTAATACATTTGCTACTTCCTCTAGTTCTCTGTCTTTTTGGCGAATAATGATAGAAGCTAAGTATTTGTTTTAAGGTCTTTTCAAACATCAGCATATATCATTTTTTTCATATCAAGTATCGCCAGCTCTAGATTATGATTGATGCAGTGTATGACAATAAGACTGGGATATTTGTTTTTCATAAGTGCTTGTACCCTATTATGAATGTCCATATTGCTTGCTGTTCCATCCAAATTTAGCCCCACTAACTTATTAGACAGTACTTCCTCAGTTATCCCTATCTTTTCCAAACCATTTAACATACTTTCTTGAATCCCATTACTGTTCTTTACAGCAATTTAGCTGCCAACTGAGTTTTCGGTAAACCATCGTTTACATATCTTACATAGATGGCTTCCTGTTTGCATGAACTTTTATCAGTTAAGCCATCAGCCATGATGCAGAAAAATTGAGCTTGTCTTATTTTTTTCTGCTACTTCGCTTCGCAAAACTACAGCTATAGATGTCACAAAATCCACACAAGCATCACGATTCAAATAGCTGTCACTTAAAGTGATGCCATTCTTCACCTGTAAGTGACACAGGCCTTTGAATTTTGAGAAGGCTAAATTTTCACTAACAAGGAAATAAGCTGTACTGAAGAGTTTCGTTAGCTTATCAAAATTTTCCTTGTTAATATTCTTCAGGGCAACCACCATGGGTATACTTGCAGGATTCTCTTTTGCAAAAGCAGCATCTTGGCATTTAATGTGGCATTTACTTCGGCCATGTGTTTGAAGAGTTTCTTTCCTGAAACCTTGGGCTGAACTGTCAGTTCCTTTATACAGAGGGCTGTTTTTATCTGCTAAGTTTGGAAAACTAGTGCACCAAATGCAATATATTTTTTTCATCCCTCAGTTTAACCCATGGAAATTCCTTTTCCCAATTCTTCTGATAGCTGCATTGCCACTTTTCACTGCCATAGATATTATGCCTTGTGTTACTGCTATTCATATGCAGTTCAGTACCGATTTCAGCTTCTGATGAAGAAGGTTCCACGTGTTCAGTCGCATTACTTTTAACTTTTTCAATGGTCACCGCCTTTAAAAAAATCTCGTAAGGCACATTGGGAACAAACACATCATTGTTATATATGCGAGAGAGAGAGAAAAAAAAAAAACAAGCTTCCCGTGTCTCCACTGATTCGAAGCGCAATGATTTTCCTCTCGTCCACGGTAAGTTTAGGACAGCCGCCCTCGGAATCGAGTCGAGGAGTGGAAACCAGTTAAGTGTGTGGTGGGAAAAGAAACAAACAGAACAGATGATTGCACAAGCGTAGTGGATAGGTAGCCAATGCATGCTACGGCTGGAATGTGTGTGAGGCCTCACGTTCTGACGCCGTAATTTCTCGCAGCACTTGATTTACGGGGTTTTATTTTACTGTTTTTTCAAGCGAATTAGGTTTACTAAAAATGAGCAAACGCGGCCGGGGGGGTAAAGTGTGGTCCCCCCCAAAAAACAACCTCAAATATTTTTATTTGGTTGTCCGCAAGGACGACCAATTCGATGAATAAACCCGTTCTCCTTCAATTTCTATCGGGTGCGGACGGACGATTTCTGCATCCCTGGTATGAACCATGATTATAAAAATTCTAGCTGCCAAAGGAATTGACAGTTCATTTAAAGTATAAACAGTTGTATATTTTTTTTAAGTTTATGTATCAATAGTTTTTCTAAAAGACCAAGAATGGGCATATTTATGACTATGAAATGTGAACAGAATAAGTCAAAGTTCTTTCTATAAAAGAAAGACTACAATACTGAGTGAATACAGATTTTAATATATGTAAAAAAATTTAGTGTCAATTGTTATATTTAAAAATGATAATTATGAGTGACTGCATCATATTGCCATAGCAGATTTTTACCATAACAGAGAAATAATAATAATAAAAGAAAAAAAGTTATGGGTTTCAAAGCTTTTGTGAGTGCTATTTTATTAAATGTGTTTAAAAAACATTGGGTAGTTTTCTTTCAGAGGTGTTTAGTAAGAAGAGGCAATACAATTTTGTCATCTGTTAGAAAAAAGAAATAAACATAAGAACTGTTGGTTTCAAATTTTATTTACAATATATTCACTGAAATGAAATATGCAATTAATAATCATTCTCAAGTTTCAACTTTCATTTGTATACACTGAAATGAAATATGTATATAATTAGCAATCATTCTCAACCAATGTTGGAAGGTCTTCCTAAGTCTCTTCCACAGTTCTCTGTCTTCAGAAATTATCTTCCATGCCATTCCAGCATGCTTTTAAATTTTGTCCACCAATCTCCAACATGGTAATCTTTGGATTTTTTACCTTGTCTCTTGGTATCCAGTTTAACTTTCATTTGTCCAACAATGATCAGTTCTAGCTGTATGTCCAACTCATTGCTACTTGAGGTCAGGTCTTTACTATGTTATCGATGCTTGTCATTTTCCTTGTTCTTGGTTATGCCAATCGTGTGTCCCTCCACACTACTTTGAATAGTCTGCAGTCTCTGTGTGTCTTTTTTTAGTTAAGGTTTAATGTCTCAGATCCATGAGTAAGAACTGGAAGGATGCATTGATTAAATACTTTTCTTTAAGACATAAGAAATTGCTCTTGAAAATTATACTGTTTCTTTCAAATGTAACCCAGTTTTGTGCATTTACTGATTTCATTTTTGCTGTAGTTCTTTGAAGTTTGAAGTTTCTTTTTGCTTGTTGTGTGGTTCTGTGGTTTGCTTTTGGGTTGTTTTGAGGGTTCTTGTTGTTTTGTGTGTTCATGGTGTTGTGATCTGGAGTAGACATAAAGTCTTATATATATGTAGTCAAAGGGTACATATGAGCACTTCTAAAATTGCTCTATCAACCTCTAAATCTGCAGTTCTTGTACATCAATTTTGTTTTCTGTAAGTTTACCTTTAATCCCACTGCATTACTCTTTTGATCAAGTTCTTGGATCATATTCTGGAAGTCTAAGGAGGTACTTGCAGAAATAATGTCAGCAAAGTGAAAGTAGCTTAAGCAATATTCATTAATCTTTATTCCCTCGACTTTTCGTTTCAATGGTCGAAAAACATTCTTCAATGTGGCATTGAAGAGTTTGGGAGATATGGTGTCACAGAGATGCCAACAACTACGGATTCTCCGTAGTTCCTACGGAAAAAGCTCTTGTACTACGGAATACAGAAAACCGTGATTTTTCTACGGAAAATTAACGGGAGTTATTAATTTTTTATTTGCTTGTTGTTCCCCTTCCCAACGCAACGGCGGCCACTTGAAGATCCGTCATGCTTGCGATGCTGCTCACTTCTAGTTCTGCCTCTCGAAGCTGCTCGGATCTTAGCGCGAGCGGCTGGTAGTACTCGAAACCCTCCTTCCCCAGCATGCAACATTCTGGAGACGTTGAGCGTAGCTCACTTTGGTGGTGGACGTGGGCGGAGTTTGGCCTTGAAGCTCTTTCACAGTGCAGTGGCAAGCTTTTAAAAATCGTTTGGTGCAGAACGCGAGTGTCATTGTCTAGCATCGGAGTTTGTTTTTTTTAATCGTGCATCAACCATTCATGTCAGTAATTAATATTTTGAAGTTTTTTTTCTTGCGTTGCCGAAAAGTATGCTTGGATTTTGTTGCAGAGTTCGCCAAAATGCGTAATTACGCATCGAAATTTTACCAACGTGTAAAAGTATGCATTGAGAATTTTTCGCGACGTGTAGAAATAGGCGCCGTGAAGCGCGTAAAGTATGCGTCGAGAAACGCGTAAAATACACCTCAACGCGCGAAAACACACATCGAGAAACGCGTAGAACTACGCATCGAAGAATTTTACCAACGCGTAAAAATATGAATCGGGGACAGCATTTCGCCTTTCAAAAACGGAAGTGAACGAAATAAAGATTTCTTCCGTAATCGTAATTTCGTTTTCCTGCGATGTTGCTTCTGTCTAGTATTGTTGTTATACATAATTTTATTCCATAAATCTTTGTATTTCACTTTGAAAATGGAGGGGGATTCCCGAAAACAGAAATTCGACAGCGCAAAAATTCCCGTGTAATCTTCGGCTTCGAGGACATTTTGCTTTTTCGTCATAATTTGGGTTATCCTCGAGATCGATGCATAATTGAACAGAAATTTTGGGGCAATTGGTAGTGGTGAAGGATGCTTTCCGCCTGAAACTTTTGAAAACAGAAATTTCGTCTTTCGAAACTTTCGGAAACAGTGAGGAATTTCTCCCATAATCGTAATTTTATTTTTCACACGATGTTTCCTCTGCCTAGTATTGTTGTTAAATTTTATTTCGTAAATATTTGTATTTCACCTTGAATATGGAAGGGGAATGTCCGAAAACGGAAATCGGACATAGCAAAGGTTTCTCCCGTAACTGTAGTATTTTTCCTCCAACGATGTTCCGAACGTGTATCCTGTGTTCTTACATATTCCCCCAAAAAAGGTTTGCATTTCAGTTTGATAAAGGGGGGAGAGTTCGAAAACGAAAGTGACAAAGCTGAAAAATTTGTGAGAATTGATGCACGATATTCAAAAGCATTCATATTCTCCAAGTTACACTGCCTTTTATCTAAAATAGTGAAAGCTATCATGCATTCATGGTCCTCAAACTGAAAGTTCTTTCAGCATGATAGATAAAATTGTCATGGCATCCAAGGGGTGTGTGAAGCCTACTGTCGTAGCTGATGTTGAGCTTAATTTTTCAAATAACAGTTTTTCAAAAAAGAAAAATCAGAAAGGACGCAACTGGTAATTGGAGTAAAAACAAGAATGTATTAAAGCGAAATCATTTTAAACGAAAATGAACTTTCTAAGTTCTATACATCTGTTGGAAAAGTTCGCATTGAAGAATGTTCTTATATTCAAGAAAAGATACTGATCTATGATTAATTTTTAAAACATGCAGAAGTAGTAGATCCTTCACTTAGAGAAAATAACATCATTTACTTCTGTATTACACATAGTCAAAAGCCTTCCATTTGTAATAACTGAAAATGAACTTGATATACTGGAAGCGGAATTCCTTGTTATCAAGCTGACAAATTAGAGACCATAGCAGTAACAGATGGAATAGATGTCACTTGGTCAGAAATCTCAAAATTAAGAGGCTGTAATGGAGCGGTTAAGTATACTAGTCTCTCGAAAGTAATGTTTGCAATACTTGTAGTTCCACACTCTCGAATGCTTGTGAGTAAGAGAGATTTTAGTTTAGTGCGAAAAATCAAGCCTGTTTCCAACCTAATTTAGGTTTAGAAACTGTAGAAGCACTTCTTATTGCAAAAATGAATATGTTCTCCTCTGGGCAAGTGTATTTATGAAAAAAGATTTTCTGCTGAGGAACTCAAATCTGCAAAACATTGTACAGCGGAATCACTAAAGAAATCTGTTTAATCAATTGTTTGTTGTGTAAAAAAAAATGTATCGGTCATGGTGTATATTATTTTCCATGTGAAAAATTTGGAATATTTTGATACAGATTTTCATGTATATAAATGAATAAGTAAGTAAAAAAATGCTAATTAAATTAAATGAGTTGTTTTCCTCGGTTAAAATTATTCTTTTGGAATGACTACTGAAAAATGGCCAAAACTACTGAAAATTTGTATGAGTACTACTGAAAATATCTGAAACAGGTTGGCATCTCTGGTGTCACCTTGTCCCAGTGCTTTTCCGGTTGCTTATACATGCAGTGTCCTTGAACATTTAAATCTTTTTGCTTGAATTTTTATAGATGTTATGAATAACATTAACATATGCTTCAACAGTAGTATGCTTAATATGTACTTTTGTTCATGTTGGTTTAATGTCATTAAATATGCATGAATGCAGATGCAATCTATATCATCATCATCATCATCGTCAACCATTATCAATCCACTGCTGGACGAAGGTCTCCCCAAGTTTCCTCCACAACGGTCTGTCTTGTGCCAGTCTCCTCCATGTCACTCCCGCATATTTACGAATTTCATCCACCCATCTCCCATGTGGTCTTTTTCTGGGTCTTTTCCTGTCCCTTGGAATCCAATCTAAAATTTCGGCTGTCCATCTATGGTCTGTCCTTCTGGCAGTATGTCCAGCCCATTGCCATTTCAGGGATTTAACTCTGATCATGATGTCTTCCACTCTCGTCATTTTTCGGATCCACGAGTTCCTCTTCTTATCTCTCCTGGTTATACCAAGCATGCACCTCTCCATGCTGCTTTGAGTTGTCTGCAGCCTTTGTATGTCTCTTTTAGTTAAGGTCCACGTCTCTGCACCATACGTAAGCACTGGAAGGATGCATTGATCAAACACTTTTCTTTTAAGACATAATGGCATATTGCTCTTGAAAATTATGCTGTTTCTTCCAAAAGCTCTCCAGGCAAGTTTTGTACGCCGATTAATTTCTTCATCAATGTGACCCTCACTTGATATCTGCTGTCCAAGATAAACATACGTATCTGTTATCTCCAGTTTTTCTCCATCAATTGATAAATCTTCATTTCTTGTAAAAGCATTGAACATCACTTTTGTCTTCTGAAAGTTCATTTTTAATCCCACTTCTTTACTCTTGTCAGCAAGTTCCTGGATCATACTCTGCAGCTCTGATGGGGTAGTTGCAAAAATGACTACGTCATCAGCAAAACGAAGGTGGGTTAGATAATCTCCATTAATCTTTATCCCTTTGTTTTCCCAGTTCAGTGATTGAAAGACATTTTCCAATGTGGCATTAAAGAGCTTCGGAGATATGGTGTCACCTTGTCTCACTCCCTTTCCAATTTTTATGTGTGTTGTATTTTCAAACAGCCGAATCTTTGCACTTGCATTTTCATAGATGTTATTAATAATATTAATGTATGCATCTTCAATACCGCAGGATTTCAGAGCCGTGGTAACTGCTGATGGTTTCACCGAATCAAAGGCTTTTTCATAATCGATAAAAGCCATGCACAATGGAGTTCATATTCCCTCACTCTTTCAATTAGTTCTCTCAGTACGTGGATATGATCTATTGTGCTGTAGCCACTCCTGAATCCAGCTTGTTCTCTCGGTTGAGCCATGTCCAGTGTTACCTTCAAGCGGTGTGAAAGAACTTTAGTGAAGATTTTATAAACCACTGATAGGAGGCTGATAGGTCTGTAGTTCCTGAGATCCTCAATGTCACCTTTTTTATGTAGCAGGATCATTGTAACATTGTTCCAATCCTCAGGAATCTTCCCTTCATTAAGGCATCGAGTGAAAATTTGGGCGAGTACTGTTTCAATTTCTCCACTTGCTTCTTGTATGAGGTCTATAGTAATTCCATCTTCTCCTGGAGCTTTCCCCCGCTTCATGTTATTGATTGCATGAGCAACTTCTGCTGGGAGGACTGGAAGAACTCTGGTACCTTTCATGAAGTCTGGAGTACATGTATCATCCCTTTCATATAATTTGGAGTAGAAATCTTTCACTCTTGTCAAAATTTCGCCTCTATTTCTTGTTATAGAACCATCTTCTTTTCTCAGAGCCATAATCTGTTTTCTTCCCTTACTGAGATGTCCCTTTGCTATCTTAAGGCTTTGGTTGTTTTCAATTGCTTTCCTCACTAGCTCACAGTTGAATTTCCTTACGTCTTCAGTGATACTTTTTCGTGTTGTCTTGCATAGCTCTATATATTCCACTTTGGAAGTCACATCTTCTTTAGTTGTCCTCATCTCTCTTCTTTTTTGCATCAACATTTTGGTTTTTCCTGATAATTTGTTCACATGCAACTTGTTCTTAGACCCAGCTAATTTTGTTGCTGTTTCCATTAGAGCTTTGGTTACTTTTCTGTTAACTTCCGAAATATCCACTTCTTCCGATGTTAGGCCTTCTAAAGCAGAGAATCTGTTCTTCAGTTCCAACTTGAAAGTATTATGGTGTTTTTTAAGGTTGGTTATGTCAATACATTTTGTTTGTCTTATGAGCTTGCCACGTTCCAGTTTAGTGTTGAGGTGCATCTTACATCTCACCAATCTATGGTCACTACCTGTGTTGAACTTGTTCAGCACACTGCAGTCTTCGATGACGAATTTTTTGTTACACATAATAAAATCAATTTCACTTGTCGTCCCAATTGGATGTCTCCATGTCCATTTCCTGTGTGGCTTTTTCTTGAAAAAGGAGTTCAAGATGAAAAATCCTTCTGCCTCTGCAAACTCAACGAGAGTATTTCCACGCTGGTTTCTGTTGCCGTGACCGAATTTACCTACTGAAGTTTCATTCTGTTGCCGTTGCCCTATTTTTGCATTGAAATCTCCCATAATTATCTTTAAGTGCTGCTTACCTTTATTATTTAGATGATGAATTTCCTCATAAAATTCTTCAATTTCTTCTTCAGGATGACTTGTGGTGGGTGCATAAGTTTGAATAATCTGAGCCTGGTATCTTCTCGATAATTGGATAACGAGTCGTGCAGCTCTGTCAGAGGAACTTTCAACTTCTACCACTTTATCCTTCAGTTTCTTGTTTATTATAAATCCAACACCACTAGTTCTGCCAGTATCTGTCCCACGATAATAGAAGAGATGTCCACTTTTCAGTTCAATGAGATCTTCTCCTTTTCTCCTTACCTCACTTAGCCCGACGATGTCCCACTTGATCCTTTGTAGTTCCTCTTCCAATTCAAGAAGCCTTGAATCAGAAGATAGGGAGCGTCCGTTATAGGTAGCCAAGGTCAGCATCAAATGGCAGCCTAGTCCGGTCCTCCGGGGATTCTTAGCACCCTCTGCCTTCATGTCGCACTGGCCGCTGCCTTGGCCAGGTACATTCCAGCTGCCGGAGACTGAGGGCCAAGATTTAAGTTGTAGAGTCATTTTGGAGGTGTTTGGCCATAACTCACCACGCTGGCCAAGCGGGTTGGTGAGTGTGGGATAGCATTTCCTCTGATCCCGATGGTATAGTTATACCGCTATTGGCGATCGTCAGAGCCCCTTTAGTGGGAACAGGATGCACCACGAGAAGGCGGGGTTGACATTTGTCAAGGAGAGGCTGTGATGTTACGCATCACCTGACCTTACATCCCTATATAGCAATCTATATAGTATATGTGAAATAAATTTAATGCAAATTTTGTATTTAAATTGTCAAAATCGATTTCATTACCTCCTAAAAAATTCTTTTTTTTTTCTAGTTCTCATTGTTAAGGAAGTTCATCATCAACTTTTCATCACCTGTGAGCTTTATGAAGATTTTCACTAAAAGCATATCTTGCAAGTGAAAGTTGGATGCTCTTGCTTCCAGATTTTAATCAAGTTTTTGATGAACATGGTTCACATGTAATGAAATGTATGTTAACTGAATGAGTTTTGAAATCACATAATTTCAATACATTGCCACTTAATTTCATTATTTAGTTCCTTTGTATTTAAATTTGTATGAATAAAGATAATTTATTATGTAATATTTTTTGTGTGCGTGTGTGTGTTTTCTCTAAAAATGCATTTTAGTTGCATGCTATAATCACATTGCAGATTTCTTCAAATATTCCATATAGCATGAGTGCCAGTGTTTCTGTGCTTCTAAGTGAAATGAAATGGGCATTCCTGGGTTTCCTTTGCATAAGGGAACTGACTGAAAATTTCAACTAAGAAATTTAAAAATAGTTTTAATAGTAGAAATGAATAAAACAGTCAATATGCAGAAAGTTACTAACCATTGATGTTATTGGAATGTGGAAGCTCTCTAAACTGTGGGATTTAAGAATTTTAACTTCAGAATAAATTGTTTCATATTATCAAAGTTGGTAAATTAATTTAAACTGAGTACTTGTGCATTGAATAATCTTTTTCATAATATTTTGTTTGTAATGCAACTGAAACTTGTTTTTGTATTTCAAAAGTGTAACATAAGGCATTAAAAGAAGTTATCACAAGTATTAACTTTCAGGAAAACTATACAGCAGTGCTGAGTTTAGGCTAAATTTTAGGAGCCTGGGCCTGAATTTTATATTGCAAAATAGAGCCCAGGCCTAAGAGTTATTGAAAAAGCTGCACACACTCGGGTCATTCCATGTCAAATCAACGCAAAAAATAGCATTTTCAACCTGACCCCCCATAGAATTTTATGAAATTTGGCACACATGTAAAGCCTATGGGGAAATTAATTAATGCCAATTAACAAGTCTTTATCTCTTTTGGTTTCTGAAATACACAACTTCGAAAATGGACCGAAAGCTTCAATTTTCATTTTTCGTGTATTACAAAATCACCCATTTTTTCTTTCCTATTTGGCACAGAACCTCGATATTGGTATCTTTGGAAAGCATTTGATGTGACCTTTTATATGATATGTCACATTAATATATGTATTTAATTTTTGGTTTCAAGGTCAAACAGCTTTGACCTTCCGTATCTCAAAAAGGGATATTTTATAATTTTTAAAAATTATATATGTTATTCTTAATTTATGCTCTACAATATCAGTGAATCTCAATTTGGTACCATCATGGGATACTGGGATATAAAAAGCAGAAAAAAAATGTTAATACAAACCACACACACACACACACACACAGAAATGACATTTCATGCAGCTTTTTCAATAAGTCTTATATCACATATCATCTACCAAAGAATTTTGATAGCAATCAATTGCTCCTGAACATTTATTAATAAGAATTTTACTATTATTTTCATAAAGCATATTTTTCTCATATTGAAATCCCTTTAAAACAAATTTTTATTCTAGACTACCCTGTTCAAACAGACAAAAAGCTAAGTTTTATATATTATGAATGATTCTGCAACTAAATGTTTGCTGTTCCTGCATCAAAACTCCTTTGTTTGTACTTCCAAGTGATTGTCCTGGGGGCCAACCCTTTTTCTTGTAGTAGAAAGTCCTGGCATGTCTATCCCAGAGACAGAGGAAACAGGTTCCCCTATGATGTGTAAATTAACAACAGATGGGCAGCCATGGGGTTTTGGTCAATGAAGCCCTTAAGCTTGATAAGCCCCTCTGGATGGGCTTGTCACAGATCATTGGGAAGAACAAATACATAGTGCTCAGATTGCTACAAGTTATTGTAGAGTGAAGTTTTTTTTTTTTTTTTTTTTTTTTTTTTTGCTTGTTGTTTTGAGGCAAGTAGTTTTAAAAATGGAATCTTCTGAACAGAAAAAAATATCAAGAACACCTGTTGCAATCCATTTAATGAACCAGGTCATTCAAATGTAAGAAAATTTTTAAGGAATGTTCTGCAATGGACGGTAAAGAAAGTTCCTGTTTTGAGTGAGGAAAATAGAATTTGTGATAAATGCCGTAAAAAGTTGCACTCAACATTAATTTCTGAAAGTGAAGAGGAATCTTCAGTCATTATTATGGCAGGCCCCAGTACAGTTGCCGATGAACAACATGAAATACATACTGATCTCGATGAGCAAAGCTATATTTCTAATTATGAAAAAGAAACAGCAATATGTGCTTTAAATGAAAGCTTGAAAAGTATTGGAGAAACACCAATAAAAAAAAAAAAAAGGCTGGTTGAGATGAAATATCCAAAAGCTAAATTAAAAATAATAAAGCTTTAAAACATAAGGTGATGAATATTTCTGACAGTGATTCACCTTCTGATTTAGGTGAATTGGATATAATAACTCAGTTAAAGGAAAAATTCAATAGCACTGACAAAAGTTTGTAAGTGCAAATTTTAACTGTTTTACCTAAGAATTGGTCTGTCAGAAAGGTAGAGAAAGAATTTGGAGCAACCAGTTACATGGTAAGAAAAGCCAAACAACTTGTCAGAGAGAAAAGTATCCAAGCATTCCCTAACCCAAGATCTAGGAAGACTTTAAGTCAAGAAACAACTAACCTCGTAAAAACATTTTATAACAATGATGACGTAAGTAGAATTATGCCAGGTAAAAAGGATTGTGTATCAATGAAGGTTGATGCCGTAAAAACATGTACAGAAAAGACTGGTACTGAATAATCTAAATGAAGCATTTCAACAGTTCAAAGATGAGTACCCAGATCTTAAAATTGGATTTTCCAAATTTGCTGAACTACGACCAAAAAACTGAATTTTGGCAGGTGCCAGTGGAACACACACTATCTGTGTTTGTCATATCCATGAAAATGTCAAGTTAATGTTGATTGGATGTAATTTGAAGGAACTGAGCAAAGAGGAAGAAACCCCAATTGATTCATATAAGACCTGCATGGCTTCATTGGTTTGTAATCCTGTACAGCCAATTTGCTACCTGGGAGAGTGTAACTGCCCAAAATCTGACAAATTTAAAGAATATATTGAGAGGCTTTTCCATCGAAACAGCATTCAAATAATAACATATAAGCAGTGGTTGAGTGTTGATCAGTCAGTCCTTGAAACTTTATCAACCACTTGTGATGACTTTATTGATTAATTTGTTGAAAAACTGACTGTATTGCGATGGCATTCATTTACTGCTAAACAGCAATCATCTTTCTTTGAAGATTGTAAAAAAAATATATCTTAAGTTTGGTTAATATGTAATTGTTTGTGATTTTTCTCAAAATTATTCTTTTATTCTTCAAGATGAGGTTCAAGGATTTCAGTGGAACAACTCACAAGCAACAGTTCACCCATTTGTTGTATATTACAACAATGGAGACAGTGATCAGAGCATAGAAAATATTAGTTTCGTGATAATTTCTGAATGCCTTCATCACGATACTATAGCTGTTCATTTGTTTCAAAAAGAGTTAATTCAGTTTTTAGCCAAAAGATTTAATGGGACCCCTAGGAAAATGATGTACTTTTCTGATGGCGCAGCAGCTCACTACAAGAATCGTAAAAAAATTTAAACCTGTGCTGTCATATAAAGTATTTTGGAATTTAAGCAGAGTGGCGTTTCTTTGCTACAGCTCATGGAAAAGGAGTGTCAGATGGTATTGGTGGAACTGTGAAGAGACTAGCAGCTTGTGCCAGCTTGCAGCATCTATACACAAACCAAATAATGACTGCCCAGCAATTGTATGAATGGGCATCATCTAATATCGGAGGGATACAATTTGCTTATGTCACTTCCCAGCAATATGAGAAAGAAAAATTTCTTTTACAGGAGCTTTTTTTGTCGTCTCGTGTTGTCCCTGGCACCCAGAAGTTGCATGCCTTCATACCATGTAACAGTAGTACACTGCTATGCAAATTTTTTTCTAATTCCACAACAGGCAAGGAAGTAAAAGTCACCAAAAAAGAAGAACTTGAAATAGAACAGTTAAATGGATTTGTAACTTGTGTTTATTAAGCACAGCGGTTGGTAGGACGTATTCTCAGTGTGAATTAGAATCTACAAGAAATCAAAGTTAACTTCCTCCATCCCCATGGTCCATCTCCATCATTTTATTATCCTGAAAACCCTGACATATTACAAATACCTGTAGCTTCAGTACTGACCAAAGTTGACTTACGAACTGCTACTGGCAGAACCTAGATTATCTCCTAGTGAAATGTAGCTGCATCTTCTAAATTAAATTTGAAAATAGCTCTAGCATTATACCACAGCTAAAAGCTTGAATGAACAAAAGTGTTTCCTATACTTGACAGTTAAACACAAATAAAAAATCTAAGTTGATTTCCATTTTTTAATTTCCCGAATTAATTAAAAAGCTATTTTCCCTTTCCATTTTATGATCTATCTGTTCAATAGTAGTATTGTGACAGAACTATAAACTTACTGACATGCATATTTTTTAATCAGACATAATGTATTGTAGGATAAAAAATTTTATCAGAAAATAATAGCTCAATATGCCATTTTAGATAAAAATATGCAGAAAAACTAGTTTCTTTTTATAACTCAGTAGATATGAAAAAAAAAATCTTTTCAATAAGCTAAAAGCATTTGGGAGCAATTGTTTGATTGCACAAAATCCATTTGTTTTGTATACATTTGATAAGAGAATCTTTTTCAGTACAAAATGGTGTATGTACAAGTAAGTGATTTTAGTTTGAAAATGAGGGGTAGGGCTTCCTATTTAAATTTATAACTGATAATCCCATTGTGGTCCCAAGTTGAGATTCACAGATATTGTAGAACATAAATATACGAATGACATAAAATTTTGAAAAAAAAAAAAAAATACCCTTATCTGAGATACGGCAGGTCAGAGGTCAAAGTGTTTGACCTTGAAACCAAAAATTAAATAAATATATTCATGTGATATATCACACACTGACGGAAAAAATAATCCCAACACCAAGAAGGGTTTGTGTTATATAAACAACAGTTGGTAGGCGGTGAGAGTACATCTGCAAGATGACGTCTATGTAAATTTCGTGCTCGGCGCATACGTGTGGCACTAGTAGCGCCCCTCGGAACATGCAAAGCAGGTTTGCTGTAAATACGCGCTGTAACGTTCGTCAGTGTTAGTTATCGTTGAGATTCGACGTAGTGTGTTGATGTTAGTCAAGAATACCTTTAAGAAGACGAAGAAGCCATTATCAACAGCTCACGGAGTTTGAACGAGGTCGTGTAATAGGGCTACGAGAAGGTGGATTTTCTTTCCGCAATATTGCAGAACGACGGCAGGAATGTAGCCACCGTGCATGATTGTTGGCAGCGGTGGTAAAGGGAAGGTACTGCCTCAAGAAGACCGGGTTCCGGCCGGCCACGTGGCACTACTGAGAGGGAAGACCGCCGTGTACGGCGTATGGCCGTGGCGTATCGTACCGCGTCTGCGGCAGCAATTCGAGCTGCAGTTGCCATCACAGTGACACAACGAACTGTTACATATCGGTTACTTGAAGGACAGCTCCGAGCTAGACGCCCTGTAGCGTGCATTCCACTTACTCCAAACCACTGCCATTTGCGACGTCAGTGGTGGCAAGCTAGAGCTCATTGGAGGATGGAGTGGAGATCTGTTGTGTTTTCTGATGAAAGCCGGTTCTGCCTGGGTGCCAGTGATGGCCGTGTGTTGGTTAGGAGGCCAGGTGAGCGCTTGCTACCAACCTGTCTGCGGCCAAGACACACTGATGGACCTACACCTGGAGTTATGGTCGGGGAAGCAATTTCCTATGACAGCAGGAGCACTCTCGTGGTTATCCCACGCACCCTGACGGCACAGTTGTACGTCGGTCTGGTGATTCAACCTGTTGTGGCCGCCCCGGTGGCGCAGTGGTCTAAGCGATGGCCTCTGATCATTCGTCCGAACGGGGTCCGGGTTCGAATCCTGGTGAGGCATGGATGTTGTGTTTGTTTTACGGCACTGGCTCTCTCCCTTCCCTGGAACCAGTGACCCTAAATTAGGGACGGGCGACTGCTTATAGCCCATTGAGTTGCTCACGGTGGTCGTTAGAACCTCCAATTAAAAAAAAAAAAAGAAACCTGTTGTGTTGCCATTCATGAACAGCATTCCAGGGGGTGTTTTCCAACAGGATAACGCTCGCCCGCATACCGCTGTTGTAACCCAACATGCTCTACAGAGTGTCGACATGTCATGTTGCCGTGGCCTGCTAGATCACCAGATCTTTCACCAATCGAGCACGTATGGGACATCATTGGACGACAACTCCAGCGTCACCCCCAACCAGCATTAACCGTCCCCGTATTGACCGACCAAGTGCAACAGGCATGGAACTCCATCCCACAAACTGACATCTAGCATCTGTACGACACAATGCATGAACGTTTGCGTGCTTGGATTCAACATTCTGGCGGTTACACCGGTTATTAATGTACCAGCATTTCACATTTAAAATGGCTCTTCTCGCGCTTACATTAAGCTGTGATCTTGAAACCTTAATCGATTAAATATGTTACCTATACAAATGTATTGCCGCCATTTCATTCCTCTACAACTATTTTTTCGTGGAGTTGGGATTTTTTTTTTTTTTTCCGTCAGTGTAGGAAAGGTCACCTCAAATGCTTTTCAAAGATACCAATATCGAGGTTCTGTGCCCAAATAGGAAAGAAAATATGGGCAATTTTGTAATACATGAAAATTGAAGCTTTCGGTCCATTTTCGAAGTTGTGTATTTCAGAAACCAAAAGATATAGAGGCTTATTGATTGGCATTAATTCATTTCTCCATAACCTTTACATGTGTGACAAATTTCATAAAATTCTGAGGAGGTGAGGTTGTAAGCCGTGTTGATTTGACATGGCTCTCTCTCTCTCTTTTCTGGAGTGGGAAACAACAGTCTATTTATTTGTTTTGTGTAATATAGCCGCACAATTTTCTTAGTTTCCTTCTGAAATGCTTCAAGCATCTGAAAAGACTGGGTGGCACTGCCAATTAGCAGGATGCTGCCGTGCCAATGTCTTTTTGGTTCCAAGTCCAACGACCTGTGCTTAAGATGGTTATCAATGCATGTGGAATGTAAGCTTCTATTCATAGATGGTGCTGAAAATCACAGCTATTTGCTACCCCCCTTCTGGGGGTCTGACCCAAGCTCATGTTCTTTCCCTTATCAGATGCAGAATCAGTATTCAACCCCCTATCGCCTTCCTTACAGGAGGAGGATAGGGGTTGAATGATGGACGATGGGGAGTTATAAACACTCCCATATTGCCCAAAACAAAGGGAAAGCTCAGCGCAACATTAGCGATACAACCCTGTTTTAGTTAAGGAAAACACTAGCCGTTTTTTCTCTGCTAACATGTTCCGAAAATTTGTGATATATGACAGCATAGAGAAACCGAAAAATAATTCAAATTATGACAGGTAATACCGAAAAAGAAAATTTACTTTCACTCTTTTATCTTTTGCACTGTCCTTTTTCAATTTCACTATTTTATACGTGTACTTTCTTACCAGTAAAGTCTGACAGATCATTTTTATAAAAGATTTATATACATTGGTATCGAGCAAAGTCTATTTCGTTTGAATGTCATCCAAAAGACACAGCAGATGCCTTGCCAATGAACTACACTGGTGTGCAAAAATTAAGGACGAAGAGGAGAAATTAGCATAACAGCGGAACGAGCAGGCAGAACGGACCGAAAGACCACTCAGAAGATAGATTAGGGTCCGGTACGGTAGGACATGTGCTTATATGCAGCATGACGTGTGTGTGAAGGGGGGGGGGTCGGAAGGGTATAAAGCACACTGGCGGTGTACGCTCAGCAATTCTTATGGGCCGCAGGTAGCCTAGTGGGCAACGTTCGTGACTGCCGCGGAAAGGGCCTCAGGTTCGATCCCAGCCAGAGACAACGCTCGATCCACTAAATATCCGCCGTGCGTCGGATGGGTACGTTAAGCCGTCGGACCCCGGGTACTAGCCCCCGGTAATAAATAAGGGCGTCTTCCTTCCCCTTTCTACTTCGCTTCCGTGTGACTTTCCTATCGGGCGCTCTAGCCCAAATCTCCTAGTTTCCTATTTCTAAGGGCTGTTTAAGACCTAGGGTCAGACACTCCCTTCCTAAAATCATCCATATATGAACATGCTCAGCAATTCGGTGAAAGCTATTGCACGGTGTACATCGGTTTGAACGACGTCGAGTTGCTGCCACCGTGTATATGGCCAACAGGCAATCCAGTAGACGACATCTGGATGACTTTATCCGATGTCGCGTCATTGGGAAGTTGGTAGAAGGTCGAAGTGTGGCCGAGTAGTTCGGGATCGCTCACAGCATCGTTTCACGAGCTTGGAGAGTATTTCAAACGACAGGAACATCTGTCCGAGAGTTTAGCAGAGGTCGTCCACAAGCAACCACAGCGGCGGACGACCGGTATATTGTCCTACAGGCGAGAAGAGACAGACGGCGGGAGAAATCGCAAGCCACAGACAACTGGACGTCCGTTATCGCGTTTTACCGTGGCCAGGAGGCTGCACAAAGGTGGTCTATTTGCACGATGACCAGTACGGTGTGTGCCATTAACGCCTGCTCGTCGGAGACGGCGGTTTCTGTGGTGCCAGGAACACAAGAACTGGACACATCAGCAATGGGGTCGAGTTCTCTTTACGGATGAGAGCCGATTTAGTCTGACGAGCGATTCTGGACGTATACACATCTGGAGAGAGCAGGGAACACGCAATCACACCTCCAACATCATCGAAAGGGACCGGTTTGGAGGTGGCGGAGTTCTGGTTTGGGGCGGTATGATGCTTGATAGCCGTACTGACCTCCACATCTTCCAAGGAGGTTCAGTCACTGGTGTCCGCTATTATACCAAGGTTCTCCTGCCTCACGTGTGTCTGTTTAGAGGTACTGTGGGTCCTGAGTTCCTCTTCATGGACGACAACGCTACACCTCGTCGTACAGTGGCTGTTGGAGAGTGAAGATATTCAACGCATGGATTGGCCCGCAAGGTCCCCAGAGCTAAATCCAATCGAACACGTGTGGGACCGTCTCGGGACACGCTTGGCAGCACGTCACCAGCCGCCAGCTACGATTCCGCTGCTGCGATTGGCGCTACAAGAGGAATGGGCCGCGATGCCTCAACAGCTCCTTGACAACCTCGCCCTCAGCATGGACAGACGTAAATCCTGCAACGCAGTCAGGGGTGATCATATCCCCTACTAAAGACTAGATTTTTCTACTAAAGGCGATTTTTCTTGGCAGCCGCCTGTCACATGGACGTTTCTGTCTTCTGCCCAGTTGTGCTCGAAGCTACCTTTTCAATAAAGTGCCTTTGTATCCTTTGGATTCCTTGTTTGGACGGTTTTGTTCACTTGTCCCATATTCTTACATCTTGGGGATCTTATAGTATGATTTGAGTCGATGTGAAGAATTTCTGCACGACGTTACATTCGAAAAACCGTCTCGTCCTTAATTTTTGCACGCCAGTGTATTTTCTTCAATCTAGATTGGATTTCTTGTCCTTTTATGGCTTTTAGTGCGTTTTATTTTTATTTTACATGAATGAGGCTTGGAGAATAAATCCTCTTTGGGATATATGGATGTCCTGCTTACACGTGACCTGAAATATAAATAAAGCATCTGTGCTATGGGCTTAGTACTGGCCCTCATTAATCCGTATGTCTCCAGTACTACAGATGAATAAACCGAGCACATAATTACGAAATTCATAATGTTAGCACTTTTAGTTTCATATAGAGAGTCTAATGGTTGAAATACTCGGTGCACTTTTCTTCCATGACATCTGCATATACATACATTTTCCCGATGGTATTTGGCATGGTCATTGAGAACATATGCACTTGCATATTTCCACTGCAGATTTGGCTTTGCACCTGTCTTCATAAACTGCTTTGGCTTACGAAAAGTTATTTCAACACATCACCTTTGCACGTGTAGAAAAAGGGACCTAGACAGCATTCTAAACTAATTGAGTTCTGGGATGCATTCTAACAATAAATAATTTATATCTATTGTATACGGATTTTTCTCGTAGCTCAATGGACGTGTTATTTTCGTACATGAAAATTGGCGTTTCGTAAAGTATATGAGAGCAGGATTGGCTGTTAAAATCTGCTCATACACACATTTTCCCGATGGCACTTGGCATGGTCATTGAGAACATATGTACTTGCATATTTCCACTGCAAATTTGACTTTGCACCTGCCTTCATAAACTTCTTTGGCTTACGAAAATTTATTTCAACACATCACCATTGCGCATGTAGAAAAAGGGACCTGGCCTGCATTATAAACTAATTGAGTTCTATAAACTAATCGAGGCGGAGATGAAGAGGGAGAACCTGGAAGGTCTCGATATTGATGATACTGAGGTGAAGGACAATAAGCGGATCCTGCAGGAAGCTGCTAGGCATTACGGCGATCTCTTTTCCAGCGAGGAAATAGATCCTGCCGTCATGGATATGTGGTTGGAGGGTACGCCGAGGATCCCAGAAGAGGACTTGGAGAGTCTCGAAGAGGAGTTCTCGGAGTCTGAAGTGAGGGTGGCGATTCAGCTCCTTTCGGCAGGTAAGTGCCCTGGTTGTGATGGTCTCCCGTCGGAGTTTTACAAGTTTGTTAATGTGTTAGCGCCCTGGCGTACCAGGGTGTACAACGAGATTGTGCAGGTGGGTCGTATGCCGGGGACCATGCGGTGGAGCAGATCACTTTGTTGTGCAAGACCCCCGACGCCCCGTCGAGGGAGTTAAGTGGTTGGAGACCGGTGTCTCTGTCCACAGTGGACTATAAGATCCTTGCAAGGGTCATCAATAGCAGGCTTGCTAAAGTGACCGTTCATCTCATTGGTGCTAACCAGACGTGTGGTATCGGAGGACGCCGAATGCAATGGAATACTAGGTGCATCAGAGACGCTATCACTTACTTGGGCGAGAAGGGCACTAAGATGGGGCTCTTCTTGGTAGACCAGAGCAAAGCATTCGATAGGGTATCGCACGAGTTTGTGCGAAGATTATTAGAAGCCCACAGCTTCGGAGTATTTGTCCGAAGTGCGATAGGGGCGTTGTATAGAGACCTCTCCGGAAGAGTCATTATTACCAGTCGTCTCTCCTCCCTCTTTGAGGTTCAAGGAGGAGTGAGGCAGGGAAGCCCTCTCTCTATCCTTTTGTTTGTTTAGGTCTTGGAGACCCTTTTGAGAAGAGTTGCTGGGAAGAATAATATTGGGGGTTTTCCGGTCCCGGGGAGGGAGGAGTCGTTGAAGTATCTTGCGTACGCTGATGATGTCTCCTTCTTCGTCGACTGGGAAAGGAGCTTGAATGGGATGCGGGATGCTTTCGCTGAGTACTGCATTGCGACCGGTGCCCGTCTCAATGAGGAGAAGTCGAGTATTATGCTCTGAGGCAAGTGGGAGAGGTCAACGGTTATAGGTTTACCGTGACCGATGGGCCCGTTAGGATACTCGGTATCCAGTTTTCTAAGGGATCCATGTGAGCACCTGGGGTAAAGTTCCGGCGGAGATGAAGAAGAAGCAAGAACGGTGGCAGGAGGTGGGCATTTCGAGAGTGAATCGGGCCAAGTTAGCTAATGCGCTTCTAGTTTCGAAATGCACTCTTGCCCAGGAAATTGAATCCCCACCAGGGAGTCTCATGAAGCAGATAGAGAGAGCGTTCTTTGGCTTCGTTTGGGCCGGGAAGAAGACCGAGAAGGTGACTCAGGCGGTTCTGTACTGTCCCAGGTCGGAGGGGGTTTGGAAGTCAAGCACCTTCCGACATGGCTCAGTGCACTCCAGTTTAAGAGTGTGAAGGGCGCCCTGGTCGCCGGGCACCCGTGTGGAGCCTTGGCTTCCTATTTCACGGGATGAGACTCGTCCAAATACGTTCCCGGCCACAGATTTGTTGGCCCTCGGCGCGAGACGATGCATAGGTCTTATCAGCTTGGAGGTCGCCTGCAGGACTTTGCGGAAGCTGACCGCGCCGGGAAGAACACGCAGCAGATGCATATTGATCTGCTCCCTAGGCCTGAGAAACACGTCGTCAAAGATTTCAACGTTCCTAGGAATTTCTCTATAAGAGAAGCTTGGATGAGCATTCACTCGACGGGTGTGGACTGCAAGAAGAGGGACTTTAGGTGGCGGTTGGCCCACAATGTCCTTCCAACCAGTAACTTCGGTAGGGTGGCATCTCTTCCGATAGGTGCCTTTCGTGTGCGGACATTGAGGACAGGTTCCATCTCTTTTGGGCCTGCCTCATGGCACACCAGGTTTGGCAGGGAATCTGGACTTGGGCTTGGCACAAAAGGCTTGACGCCCTCCAGTTTCACCCGGCTAATGTGTTTTATCTACATCCTGCCCCGGCGGCGGGCAGGTAGGTATGGAGGATGATTATTACCGAGGTCTGTTATAAGATGTGGAGGGAGAGGAACAGGGTTCTGCATTCCCGGACGGCTAACTCTGGCTTCTCTCCGACAACGGTCATCCTTCAAGTCAAGTGTGAGCTACGAGACAGGGCGAGAGTGGACGACCGCACTTTGACCGACCGAGCCTTTGGGTATTGGTGGGGTGGGGACTTGGCCTCGGATTGTTACCGGAACCAAGAACAATTACATCTTTCATTGGGGTAACTTACCCCCTTAGTTTCGGCCCTTGAAACTCGAGGGACCTCTCCGGGGGTATTGGGCTTTTTTAGTGTCATGTTTTTGTGAATTGTGTTTGTTGTTTTGATTGAGGGTGTGGAGGTTAGCCTCCGATTCCTTCATCGGTAGTTTAATTTGTCTTGTCTCCGGCCGAGGCTGGCGGTGCAGGCCGCTGACCGAGACGGCAGGAGGCTGTGTGAGTCGTGGGGGAGTGAGTGTTTTAGTTCTGTCTTTGCTCTTTGCCGGCTAGAAAAAAAAGATAAAATTAGTAGCGAATAGGCAGTGGCGTAGCGCTAATTGAAAAAGGTCTTCTCCATTTTATGTTCCTTTTGTTTTTTCCGAGCTGGTTAGCTAGACCTACCTGCACGTTTGCCGTGTGCGGTGACCCGTAAGGTGGAAAAGGGGATGCTTGAGGCTGAGGTTTCTGGGGGCCGGGTTGTAGTGTCTCCTGATGCCAACACTCCTCTTTGCCCCCTGCTTCTCCCTAAACGGGCGGCTAGGAACTAACCCACTCCTAGTCAATGAGTTCTGTGGCCGAGTGGAGCCCAGACCTCTAACGGCTTGTTGTTTCGCATGACAGGGTGAGTCTGGGGATAGGGTGGGCATGCCAAAGGGGTGTTCCCCAGGCATGGGAAAGTCTGGGTGCACCCCAAGCGCATGTCTGCCCTATCAACTTGCTATATCCGCTTGCTATTCCTAGAGCCGTGTCCTGCGTCTATCCCTAGAGCCGTGTCCTGTGGCCTACAGTACCACACTTATAAACACTACCACACTTATAAACACTACCACGGCTTGCGGACTTCTGGCTCTCCCTCGTTGGGCTTGATTGTGGGTGGGGAAGTCGGCGGACGAATTATTAATTTATTTCATGGATGAAAATAAAGTTTCCCACGAACCGAAAAGCAAAAGAGGTAATGAGGAAGGCTCATCCACTTCCGCCAAAAAGCATGTGCCTGATTCTTGTAACGCTCGTTTCTTTTTATTCATTCGTTAGACCCTTCAAAGCCTTTGAGTGTCAAAAGTCCATTTTGGATAAATAAAGCACTTCAATCCATTGCAAGCTCTCCTAAGAGCGTAAAGAAGCTCCAATCTGGAGATCTTCTTGTAGAGATGTCCACTGTGGCCTACAGTACCACACTTATAAACACTATAACGCTGCTTGAGACTCCTGTCAAAATAACACCTCATGGGTACCTAAATTCGTCTCGAGGTGTTGTCTCCTCTCAGGACCTCGTTGAGTGTACTGAGGAAGAACTACTTGAAGAACTGAGGAGTCAACACGTTACGGGTGTGCGGCGTATCCTCTTCAGGCGGAATGGGCAGTCCGTCCCATCCCGCAACATCATTTTAACTTTCGACAGTCCTTCCCTGCCTACGTCCATCAAGGCAGGGTATCTTCACCTAGAGGTACGCCCGTACATCCCTAACCCTTTGAGATGTTTTAGGTGCCAGTCTTATGGCCATTCTCAGCTGTCGTGCAGGAGCAACCCTCGGTGTGCACGCTGTGGTGCCACAGAACATCTTTTACAGGAATGTGTGGCCGAGGCCGAGTTTTGTGTGAACTGCAAGGGTTCACACGCAGCATCAGCCAAAGATTGTCCCAAGTGGAAGGAAGAAAAAGAAATTCAAAGGCTAAAGACGGTGGAGAATATTTCCTATCCTGAGGCCAGAAGGAGAGTAGTTCCTGCTTCTTCTGATCGGCGCTCATATGCATCAGTGGTGATTGCCAAATCTACAATCGGCATTCAAACTGACATTCAGATCCCTACTAAATGTCCCTACAAGCTGGACGATATCATCGCAGCCGGACTGGAGGCACTCCAATCTCGAGCTAGGGGTCTGAAAGCGCCACCCACCACTTCGCCGATGCATACTCATTCCACCACCAGCAAGGGAACTCAGGCCACTTCTTCTTCAAAGAAAACCAAAGCCCAGGATAACAAGAACGTTTCTTCCCCTCAAAAATCTCAGCAAACAACTCAACGCCGAGCGCCTTCCGTTAAAACACTTGGGACAAAGCATGCTCCCATCTTGGCCCCTGGTCACATGCCTCCAGATCTGCGGGAACCCCCATCAGGGGTGATGGAGCCTGACTTCGTTTGATCATTTTCATTTTCATTTCACTTATAACCATGGCTTCAATCATTCAGTGGAACTGTCGAGGTTTTCGGACGAGTTTTGATGAAGTGAAACATCTGCTTTTATTCTACTCTCCGGTGTGCCTTAGTCTACAGGAGACGAAGCTTAAACCATCAGACCTGCTTTCAGTTCGAGGCTACAGTGCGTATCGGACAGATAATGCATCGGGAGACATCGCCTGTGGGGGACTCGCTATTCTTGTCCCTCACAGTGTTCCGGTGTCTTCCATTGCGATATCCACAACTTTGCAGGCCGTGGCGGTGCCTATATCTGTCCCTGGGCCTCTTACTGTCTGCAGTGTCTATCTGCCGCCGGACGAGAACGTGAGCGTCTCTTTTCTGGAGAGATTGGTTGATCAGCTGCCTTCACCATTTCTTCTTTTGGGTGACTTCAATGCCCATCATCATTTGTGGGGTAGTGTCAGCATTAGCACGAGAGGTCGTCGCATAGAGTCTCTTCTGTCCTCGGCCTCTCTGTGCCTTTTTAACACCGGTGCTGACACGTACTTCCATGAGCCGACAAGATCCTTCAGTGCGATCGATTTGACCTTGGGATCACCATCGATTATTGCTGATTGGTCGTGGACGGTGTGTAATGACCTCCACGGGAGCGACCATTTTCCGATTTTGCTCTCGCATCATACGAATATGCCATCTTCTGCCTCCCGCCCTCCTCGGTGGAGGATGGAGCGAGCGCGATGGGAGGTCTTCACACCGTCAGCATTGATATATTCTACAATGGTGACCCAAAAGTCAATCGACGCAGCGGTTCTTGAAGTCACAAATTGTATTCTTCAGGCAGCTGATCTTTTTATACCAAAAACATCTACGACACTCTCCAGAAGTCCGAAGCCTTGGTGGACCCCTGAATGCGCAGCGGCTAGGAGAGCTCAACATAAGGCCTGGTCTACGTTTCGGCGTTATCCAACCGATGCTAATCTCGTTACATTCAAACGAGCAAAATCCTATGCTCGGTTGGTGCGTCGACGTAGCAAGAGGGAGTCTTGGATCCAGTATGTGTCATCTCTCACTTCACGTGCCAGTTCGAAAAGTGTGTGGGACAAGATTCGTAAGATCCGGGGTAACTACAGCTCTCACCAGATCTCCATTATCGAGAGTAACGGCTGCACATATGCTGGAGTCGGGGAGATTGCTGATTGTTTGGGGGAGGCGTTTGCCTCCGTGTCGAGTGACCTGGCGTATCCTTCCTCCTTTCTGAGGATTAAATCCACTGCGGAACGCCAGAGAATCTCCTTTGCGCCTTTTAATGACGCCAGCTATAACTCCCCTTCAGCATGGTTGAACTCAGGGTGGCTCTGCATCGGTCCGGCGCTACATCTGTCGGTCCTGATGGCATCCACTATGACATGCTTCGTCATCTCTCGCAGTCGTCTCTCGTGAATCTTTTAATCCTGTACAATCGTATTTGGTCGGAGGACAGTTTCCCGGAATCTTGGCGAAAAGCTTTTGTTCTGCCTTTTCCCAAACCTGGCAAGGATCCCAAGTCTCCCTCTAGTTATCGTCCAATTGCTCTCACTAGCTGTCTGTGTAAAGTTCTTGAACGCATGGTTCATTCCCGGTTAGTTCATTTTTTAGAATATCATCAAGTTCTTTCACCATCACAAAACGGCTTTCGCCGTCATCGTTCACCTCACGATCCTCTCCTGCACCTTGAGACATCTGTGCGCGAGGCGTTCGTGCGTAGGCAGCACCTGGTTTCTGTATTTTTTGACATTGAAAAAGCCTATGATCGAGCGTGGCGGCACGGTACTATCCGTGACCTCCACGCATGCGGATTGCGAGGAAATCTTCCAACCTTCATCGTTAATTTTCTTCGCAATCGGGTGTTCCAGGTGCGCCTGGGTACGACACTCTCGGCACCGTTCCATCAAGAACAGGGTGTTCCTCAAGATTGCATTTTATCTGTCACATTGTTCATCCTTCGCATTAATTGTCTCTTCACAAATCTTCCTCCTTCGGTTTCGGCTACTGTTTATGTTGATGATTTACACATTTTCTGCTCGTCATCAAGTATGAATTTTATTGAAAGGCAGTTGCAGTCTGCGATTAACCAGATCTTAAAAGCGGCGAATAGCAATGGTTTCGTTCTTTCTCCCGACAAGACAGCGTGTGTCCATTTCTGCCAGAGGCGCGGCCTCCATCCTGACCCAGAGCTGTTTCTAGACCGTGCAGCCATACCAGTTTTGCCGGAGACCAAGTTCCTTGGACTGACCGTCGACCGTGCGCTTACGTTCCGTGCGCACGTTCGGCGGCTCAATATTTCCTGTCTGCGGGCTCTATCTATTCTTAAGATCCTTTCGAGAGTCTCGTGGGGCGCAGACAGGATGTCTTTAATTCGCATTTACCATTCCTCAATACGGTCGAAACTGGATTATGGTTGTATCGTGTATGGCTCTGCTCGTCGTTCCGTTCTCCGGCCTTTGAACACTATTCACCATCAAGCCCTGCGTCTTTGTTCGGGAGCATTTCGAACATCTCCAATTCCCAGCCTTTACGCTGACGCGAACGAACCATCGCTTGAATTACGCCGTCTGCAGCTGTCTATTCAATTCTACCTGAAACTTAGATCTCTTCCAGACCATCTTTTATACAATGCAGTTTTTCATCCCCAGCATGCTCGTTTATTCGGGAACCGGCCCTCGTGCATTTCAACCTTCGGTCTTCGTATGGCGGCAGTAGCCCGTGATGTAGGGCTCGACTTGTCACTTGTTGGAGAGACCAGGGAGTTTGGGGATCCTCCATGGCACCCACTTGGTGTCATGGTTGATACCACCTTTACATCTTTCGATAAATCCTCAACCCCTGCGTCAGTGTACCAGCAGCTCTTCGCTGAGCACCGTGACCTCAATTCTGATTACACTCCTATTTTTACTGATGGCTCCAAGATGCATGGAGTCGTTGGATCCGCGGCTGCCTGTGTAGATGACGTTTCAGTAGCGCGGATCCCAACTGAGGCCACGGTGTTTTCGGCGGAGATGCATGCTGTGTATCTCGCCCTTCTCCATGTTCAGTCGAGTTCTCATCAACGTGCTATGGTCTATACGGATTCCTTAAGTGTCTTGCAGTCTTTGTCATCTGCAGATTGCCGTGACCATCCTTTTCTCGTGAATGTGAGACAGTTACTTCGTCGTTTGCTCGGGGCCGGTCTTCATGTTCAGTTTTGCTGGATTCCTGGGCATGTTGGAATCTCGGGTAACGAGTGTGCTCATGCGGCTGCTAGATCTGCTTCCTCTTTGGTCTTCACACCCTTGCCACTGTATCACCGGGATTTCCGCTTTATCTTTCGCGAGCATATCAAGCGAACGTGGCAGGGTCTGTGAGACCAACAGGTGGAAAATAAACTGCATCGTATTAAACCTAATGTTGAAGTCTGGAAATCCTCATATCGTCGGAACCGTAGGGAGGAAGTGGTGCTTGCGCGTCTCCGCATTGGGCATTGTCGTTTCACTCACCGCTTTTTGCTGTGTGGCGACACTGCGCCGATGTGTGAGGCGTGCAATTACCGACTCACCGTCACTCATCTTCTGTGTACCTGTGTTCGTTTTCGTGATGTACGATTTCATTTCTTTCATTCTCATTTGTTGAACGAGGACGCCGCTACACTGCAGCGGCTTCTAAATGACCTCTGCAATACTGTTGCTGTTTTTTCATTTTTCAAACAAATTGACTATTTTAAACGTATCTAGATTTTAGCCCTATCATCATCCTCATTTCTCAGTTTTACTGAATCAGCTAGATTTTAATCATTGTATCATGTTTTTAATACTGTTTGTTTCATTATCTTTTTTAGCCCTTCCATCGTTCTCATTTTTCAGTTTTACATGATCAGTCAGATTTTAAGCTTTTTACCACATTTTTAATACTGTTTGTTTGTCTTGTGTCTGGCGCTCTTTGGCCAATCATGGCCCTTGCGCCATAAAAATCAATCAACCAGCCAACCAACCAACCTAATTGAAAAAGTACAGGAACGCGCGGTGCCTTTACGTCTTCAATACCTTTCCTTTCTTATCCCCTACCCCCATTCAACCTTTTCCCTTTTTACTTTCTTATATTTGTAGTGTAAGAAGTATAGTTATCGGTCGAAATCAGACTTTCGGATTCACAAATGTTAGCATTCAAGGAACAAAATTTCACCATTTGGGACTGCCAAGTGAAAATGGATTTAGAGACTGGATTTTTTTTTTTTTAATTGCAACACAGTTTTTGAATGTAAAATGTGGTATTCTTCACACGTGTGAATCTAAATAAACTGTTATGGGGGCAATCAAACAAACACGGAACGTTACTTCCACTAACTGTGCAGTTTTGTTTTGCTGCATTTTTTTTTATTTGAAAAGAATTATAGGACATTCGCGTTTTAAAAAGAAAATAAATTATCCTGTATAGACTTTACCGGAATGTGTGCTGACTAGAAAAAAAAAAAAAAAAAGTACCGATCTCCTCCAAGGAGTGTAGTGAAGCATTCCGGCTACACTACACCCCTGGGAGGGGGCTACGTTTCTTTCGTGGTGTGAACGTCAATGATTGCTTCTAACTTCAAGATGTTCAGCGGGTCGCCCAGTGACTTTCAGAATGGATATATCTAATCGTTTTGGACTCGTACGATTCTAGTGTTTTGTCACCCAGCGGCGTACCGAAAAAACTCGGGGCCTCCACGCAAAAATTTCTACGAGGCTATTTTGAGAAAATATATTAGCACTCAATTACTTAAATTTTTAATTCCATATTATTAACTAGGTTTTTAGAACGTTTGATAATTAAATTTTTTGGAATCTACAGGTATTTTTCGCAAAACCAAAATTAGTGCACTCTACTGCGTGTAACACAAATGTGCACGTTGCAATTGAAATAGGCCGCCCCGGTGGCGATGTGGTCTAAGCGATAGACTCTGATCATTCGTCCGAAAGGGGTCCGGGTTCGAATCCCGGTGAGGCATGGATGTTGTGTTTGTCTTACGGCACTGGCTCTCTCCCTTCCCTGGTACCAGTGGCCCTAAATTAGGGACGGGCGACTGCTTATAGCCCATTGAGTTGCTCACGGTGGTCGTTAAACCTCCAATCAAAAGAAAAATTGAAATAGTTGTCCTAATATTATACCAACAGAAAGCACTTCAAAAGAATTACGCCAAAGTTGAATTTATTATGCAAATTTTATTCTTTTAGAGAACTAAGGCCAGCCTCTTTGAAATGCCTCACGATCACACATACAAAACACGTAACTTTCACGTGGCAATGTCTAATGATCTTTTACGATTAATACGAAGATACAGAGCATAAGTAAGCAAATAAAAAAAGTAACAATCAAGAATTGTGGCACGAAAAAAATGAAACTACTTAAATTATTTACTTTTGAATATAAAACACATGCATGGCATAATGCTACAAGATTTTACACATAGTGGACATTTTTCTCTTGGCTCTGTTATAAAAATAATGATAGTAAAAATTTTACTCTTGACTATGTTATGAAAAAAATGACGCAGGTCTCAGTTCATTATATTCTGAAGCATGCGTAGTTATGTGCAAACAACTGTAACACAAACACATAACACCTGATCTTTATTGGTAAAAACTTTTCATTGATTGAACTGATATCCCTTTCACATTCTGTTGTTAATACACATGTACAGAAATTATTGCTATGACTAAACGAGACCCCAGGTCTTCTGAAATAACTGCTTTCCCGTCATCCAGTTTTAATAAATTTTAACTGCGAAAAAAACCCCCCCAAATTTATTATTTTTATTACTTTTTTCAAAGCTGCTGTAAAAAATTGCTGGTTATTTCTTTATTCATATAGTTTCCGCAAAAGAATCTGTAAAAGGTTTTTGCTGAAACTAGAGGCCCTCTTACTCGTGAACTCCCCTCACCCCCGCAATGCGGGGCTGTCAGCACGCACCTGATGTTACCAAAGTATTATCCTACGATGAAGCAATCGTTCAATCGTCACAGGGTGATGTTACCCGGTCCACTGAGACAGTTAGCGACTGGTGTCAGTATTGCAGAGAACTAATTTGCGTCCCTTCAAACGCAAACTAATAGAGGGAAATCAAAAATTAATTTGGCATACCATATTTTGGAATATTTATTCCGCCGAAACTGTCGTCTTTCCTCAGAACATTGCTTTCAGGTGTTTATTCGGTAAATGTGTACTTCAGCGTCCTAAATAATTTGGCTGAAAATTTCGGAAAAATGAGATACACATATTTTGAAGTATGCAATTTAATAGCAAATGGTGAAAAAATTTCATCTTTAACATGTATTTAAAGATTTTCCGTGTACAACTTACCTGTAAGTACGACCAAAGAATATAAAGCTTTGCGTAAGAACGTCAACTCTTGTAGAGATAACGCCACCACAAGCTAAGAGATTGTGTTTTGCCGGAAAGCAAGCATTCAGGAGCAAAAGGACTACGGCAGTGAAGCTTTTCTTTGATCCATGATGGTTTCCTTCGATCTGATGACTATTTGTTTGGAGCAGTTTTTTTTTTTTTTTTATTTTGCTGTTTTCTGATATTCTGCAAGTCCTTTATTTTGGTGAGAAAAATATGCAATAACATTGGCATTACTATTTAAATTAAATTTCAGCAAATATTATAGTTAGGCCTAAGGATCCGTACAAAATGTAGACAATCCCTAGTATTTGGCATTACTGAAAATATTTCTGAAGAACTGAAGAACATACAAAAGCCTTAACTAACCCGATCGGCGTAACAAAACTACATATTCAATTTGCGAAGTGATTATGCTACCGGGAAGGTAACAATCACGTGCTGTGAGTACCTCGGCTGAGTGTTCTTTACCAGAATTGAAGTCAACAGAAATACGCATGCGTAGTCTGCTCCGGCATCAGCCTGTATGTTGGTTTCTGTGCACTGTATCTTAGTTAATGGCGGCTCTAGTTACGTCTCGCCGAACCTTAACTTCTCAGTTAGATATTCTTTGGTACGACGCTGTCAATAAACGCTGCGGCAGGCGTAACACAACGCTCCTTATAACGCTACGGCGACGACGCCAAGCTTTGCTCCGTTGAAACGAAGGTTCGCTCCAGCGGCCAATTCACGTGCAGAAGACTACAAGAGGAACCGGTTACGTTCTTGCCAGGAAAGCGTTCCATTTTGTAGTGCTACGCTACAGAAAATAGCTCATCATTTCTGCCTCAGTTTTTCTCATCACAATCTGAGAACCACAAACTGAGAACCGTTAATACCGGAACCAAACCTGCACCGGGATAAAAAAAAAAAAAAAAATGAGCTGCGAATCACGCCGTCAATACTAGAACCCAAACTCTCACTTTCCGATTTGCCATCTAACTTCCGTTAGGAGAGAAGAACGGTTAACGTGAAGAGAACGCGACAGTTAACGTGAAGATTATGGTGCAAAATTCAGGGACAAAAAATTTCAAAAAACTGCGACGTACATCCTTTTTGAAATCAAAAATGATGTAAAATACAGAAAAAAATTCATTGATAGAGTAATTTTTTAAAAAGGTTTACGTAAAATTTACCTGTCTATGCGGTAGGCGGAAATCCAGTCAGCGGCAAGGATGCTGTTTGATTGCCCCGGGTGATCCGTGTCGTTCGGGACGTGCAGAAGTACCGGTAAAACAACGCCGGAGGATGCCAAGAGAGATCAGCGTTTTGGTGCAGGCACGATCTCGCCTGAGTCCGACGCCATTGCTCTGCTCATACTTCCAACTGAGGCCCGCTCTCTGCGATGTACGAGTCAGCGCTTTTTTCAAAGACTGATAGATGTCAGCACGTCATCTATCGGCCGCTCGAAAACATACTGCGCTTGGGCGACGGTTTCAGTTAATATACACTACTGGCCACCCAAAATGCAACACCAAGAAGGACACGAGATAGCAAAGCCAGATTTACTGGACACATAACAACATATACAAAGATGAAACGATTCAGCTTGCAGGCCCGTGCGACGTGCGGAACACGCAGGCATCAATAGTTCGTGTGGCCCTCATGGCTGGCAATAACGGCCGCTACACGCCGCTGCATCAAACGAAACACGCTTCAGATGTGGGCTTGAGGTATGTCGGTCCATGCTGCTTCCACACGTTGCCACAGTTCATCAGGCGTAGCCGCGGGTGGTGCTTGCCGGGCCACTCGGTTGCCTATCAGCGACCAGACGTGTTCGATGGGCGACATATCGGAAGAACAGGCGGGCCACGGCAGCAGTGACACCTGGTTGGCCGTGAAGAATTGTTGCACGATGCGTGCCACGTGCGGGTGCGCATTGTTCTGTTGAAACGTGGCCACTGGCAGGTCCGGCAGGTAAGGGAGGACTACAGGCTCCAAAACGTCGGAGATGTAGCGGTGGATGTTGAATGTACCGGCGATGCGTACCAGAGGGGTGCGGGTTTCATATCCAATTGCGCCCCAAACCATAACGCCAGGCGACAGACCGGTATGGCGATGCATAATGCAGGCGTCATAGAGTCTCTCGCCGGGGTGCCACCACACCCGGATCCGACCATCGTGGTGTTGAAGGCAGAAGCGGGATTCGTCGGAGAAGACAATGTCATGCCATTCCGTAGTCCAGGTGCGGCGTTCAACGGCCCACTGTCGCCGCACTCGTCGGTGGTGTAACGTCAATTGTATTCGGAGTAATGGGCACCGTGCGACAAGTCTCCGCTCCTGCAGACGACGTCGAACGATACGTGCTGGCATAGGTTGTTGCGCAACACTCCCTAATTCCTGCGCTAACGTTCGTGATGTGGAGCCGTCAATCCCGCCGCACAACATGCCGGTCCTCTCGTTCAGTGGCGTGCCGCGGCTTCGGCAATCGCTCACGTCGGTCCGTCCGTCCCTCCTGCACCCACCGAATCCATACTCGCCTCACTGTGGCTGGATGTCGTCCCACACGGGCGCCGATGTCTCGGTACGATAAACCGCTGTCGCTATTAGCTACTATTCGTCCTCTGTCGAACTCCGAAACGTGCTGGAATGACTGCCGTATTCTGCGACGAGGCATCAGGAAGCTTCCCACGCACAGGTCCGGCAGCACAACACACTTCCACTACTTACACCTCGCCTTCTGTGCACCCTTCCTATAGTGCTTCTCGGAGGCGTGCCGGGAGCACATTATTTGCATATGCCCTGCAATGCTAATCGTTTGCATGTCCTCTCGCGGGCGACGCATGCTGCGAATTTCAGGCCAATCGGATGCCTCCTTCTTGGTGTTGCATTTTGGGTGGCCAGCAGTGTAGTAGCAGGGTCCTGGTGTAGTAGTCCCGTGTCCTGATTATTTTTGGTTTGCCCTTAAAAGAACTTTATGAATACTAATTGTGTCGCTACTCCAAAACATTTATTATGACTGAAAAGTTTTGTTTCCTCATGAATGGGAAAGTGTCTGTCTGGCAGAATAAATCAATTGAAGATCTTACAGCAACAATGGGCTAACCAACAACGTAGCAGAATATGTGATAATGGTGGAACTGGATGAGTGACCGCGCCCTCTATTTGTCCTAGAGGTTGGGCTAACCAAATGTTATCCCTAGATATCTATTGGAGTATGCTACCATCCGCTCTATTTCTAAATGTGTGTTCCCGGTGACCGCAAAAGTGTTTTACAAAATGTGGGGTAGCCTACTATTGCCGCAACCGCCAGGCCTTCATTTGATTACCTTCATTTGATTTCGTACATTTTCGTCTGATGATGTGAATCGTCCTAAATTATGTGGCAAAAAAATTCGAAAAAATGAGAAATTCATGTACTCCTAGACCGATGGTGGTTTAGAGGGACAGAAGAATTAAATAAAATCGTCTAAGTGAGCTGAAGAGTTGCGTTTCCAATCCGAAAATGGCGACAAAAAAAAAAAAAAAAAAAAAAGCATACGCCCTCATATGCCGCAATATTTTTTAAGATTTAAATTTTGAAAAGAAATAAATGACCGAATAGTTAATGAAGTTAAAATAAATGGGAAGTAAATTTTGAAAAGGGAAACCTCACCCTTATCTCCTTACCTTCTAACTTCGACCAAGTGAAAAAAGATCAACTTAAGAAAAATTAATACTCTTAAAGTCGTTTAACACTGAAGAAAACAGAGATAAGAAATTAACAATAACAACTGTTTATTCGTGAATAAACTCATCCTAGTACAACCTTAGTGAAGAACCATTCGTTAATTTCTTAGCTTTAAAATTATTAACCGTTAATGGTTGATAGATTATTTCCAAATTTTGTAGCACACCTTCAACCATTAGCTAACGGAATCTTCGTACACATCAGTGCAAAATACTTCACTGATTTAAGTTAAACCTTAGAAATTGTTTTACTCTTAAAATTCATGAAACTTCTTTCAACAATTAATCAACTAATCCATCATACTCATCAACATAAAATACACTCAATAAGCCGCTGCAGAGTCTTTGCTCTCAGCACTGTTCACTTTAATTTCTTAGATTCCTTTAAAAATTCAAATTAACTTCGTCAATTCAAATTAAAACTTATGTTTCCTTTACTACTGATTTGTGCATCTTCTCTGTCTTTAGGAGACAATAATACCCCCCTCCTTGAGGGGAGATTGAGATTGTGAGCACGAATTTAAAGCGATATATATGTGTATATCCCTGAAATGGCAATGGGCTGAACATATTGCCAGAACATCGATGGGCAGCCGAAATTTTAGACGGGATTCCAAGAGACAGGAAAAGACCCAGAAGAAGACCACATGGGAGACGAGTGGATGAAATTCGAAAGTATGCGGGAGTAACATGGAATAGACTAGCAGAAACTTGGGGAGACTTTCGTCCAGCAGTGGATTGATAATGGTTGACAAACAATGATATGTGTATAGGAGGCTTTCCCCAATGAACCAAACCCATGGACACCCCCCACCCCCCAAGAAATTTCTGGCTACGCCACTGATATGTTGCCATCTGGATTGCGTTCTGCGCCTTCCCTTTACTTTCTCAGACTTTCTTTTATTGTACGTGGGTCAGCGCTTGAAGGCTACTTCGGCTCGTTGGAACGCCCGGTGCCGCAGTGGTCTAAGCGATGGCCTGTGATCATTCGTCCCAAAGGGGTCAGGTTCGAATTCCGGTAAGGCATGGATGTTGTGTTTATTTTATGGCACTGACTCTTTCCCTTTCCTGGAACCAATGACCCTAAATTAGGGACGGGCGACTGCTTATAGCCCATTGAGTTCCTCACGGTGGTCGTTAAACCTCCAATCAAAAAAAAAAAAAAAAAAAAGCCTAACGAGATAAGTCCTTACAGCACTGTTCTTCTCTAAAAGAAACTCTTGATCTACTATCAGTTGCTGAGCGATGATTCATCAACCAAGATCTTACATATTTTTTGGGATTAAATCATTCAATGGGCGGTCCTTTTGAATTTATGAACATAAAAAAAACGGACATTAACGAAAATTGGAGATTAACAAAGATGCTCCGAGATCGGTTATAATGTTGTTCATTGAACCGCATCCTCGTTTGCATTCAGCTGTCGAACAAGGCAGAGTTCAAATCGTTCTTAAAAGGGGTTTTAAGCTTTCTGGTACAATTTGGACCTTTTCAGTATTTCTCTCAGTCTCTGAATAGCTTGCATTTCATCAACATTAAAATGCCTACAGATTCGCCTGGTCTGTAGTTCTCCACAGCGCAAGTCGTCTGTTTTAATATTTAATCGCTGTAATGAAGAAATATTTTTAAGAAGTTGTACATTTTCACTGTTTGAATCTGAACACAGTCTTGGTTTCATCCTGTCAACCGTGCTTTGAATAAACTGCTTTGGTTAATAGGTACAATTTTGTTGTTAGGAACCAATGGGATATTTTAAAATAATAATTCCTTGTTCGCTGCTAATGCTAAATGAGTTTTTTCCCCAAGATTTTCTCTGAAGCTCTCTATCCTTTTTACGGTTCTTTTTATTGTACGTTCAGCTCTTGGCAGCGGTGTTGTTCGAGATTGAAGTTCTGTTGATAATATGGACATTGAAGGTATACGCCATTCTGTCAAAAAAAAAAGTGGAGGGTATACGGCTTAAGTACAGGAAAATGGAGACTTCTGACGCAGGGGTAGCCCCCCCATAGACTTAACATTGGCTGCCCACGAGGCAGCCCCAGCTGTCCCCTTGTCAGAATTTTTGTCACGTGATCGTCCCCATGATGTGCTGCCCCTAGCGGTGCTTCTTGGAACTTTCGATGGATCTTTGATTTTGAGGGATGGCAACGACCGAGTGGGAAAGCGGGTGGATATAGGGGGATGTCAACTCGATGTGCTGCCCCCTAACGGTGCTTCTTGGGACTTTCGATGGATCTTTGATTTTGAGAGATGGCAACGACAGAGTGTGTAAAGGGGGTAGGTCAACTCGATGCTGATGTGCTGCTCCCTAGCGGTGCTTCTTGGATCTTTCAATGGATCTTTGTTTTTGAGGGATGGCAACGACCGAGTGGGAAAGGGGGAGGATATAGGGGGATGTCACCTCGATGTGCTGCTCCCTAGCGGTGCTTCTTGGAACTTTCGATGGATCTTTGATTTTGGGGGATGGCAACGACCGAGTGGAGAAAGGGCACTGCGTAGGTGTTAGATGTGATGGTGCTTCTTGGAACTTTATTTTTTCGATGGATCTTTGATTTTGTGGGATGGCAACGACAGAGTGGGGTCCGTCGGGATTTTTTGTATTTATTCCTGTGGTTTTCAAGTGGGATCCCCCCCCCCCCTCTTCGATGCTATTTTTCCCCCGGAGGAAATTTTTACGTAACGATGCTGGGGATTTTTCTTTCGAAGAGAATAAAAATGCTCTGATGGTCTTAGCGAGGTTCTAACTCACGATGATTTGGTTTCAAAAAATGGTCAGGTGGTCTCGTGTACTACGTATTCACTCTATTTTTTTAATTACTTTTACGTTATTTCTCCATGTATTTTTTATATTTTTTGTATGTTTTGAGGGAGTTTTTTCGTGTAGATGTAATGAATTTTCTGGGGAACTTTTCTTTTTCCTCCATTCAATTTTATTTCAGACCATGAGACGAGGAAATGCTTCTTTAGAAACGATTTCTTTCTTGTTCGTAGTAATTATTGGACATAGACTTCATGTTAATTCTGAGTCTTCCTTCGCCCCTGCAATAATATTTTCTCGTAATTTTTTCGTATGTTCAAGAACTCTACAGATCTTTCCCAGTTAAAATTCTGCTGAAACAATATTTTCTTACTTTATTTCGCATATCATTATAGCTTCCCAATTTTCGCTATTTTTCTTCTTCTATCTTTGAAATTTCGTTAAACTTCTCAATAGGTCAGGATTCTATTATTTTTTTTTACTTGGACAAACTCATGAGTCCTTTTATTCAGATTTTTTTTTCATTTCATTTCAGCAAACGATTATTTTAGATGCAACAAATCATCAGATTTTTGTTTCCTTATATAGCATATTTTCAAACTTGCTTAAAAATATTCCTCAAAGCTTGCAAGTACGTCAAATATGCATTTTTTTAAATTCTTTCCTAGTTTGCAATACCTTTCGTGGGCTGCTCCGACAGGAAAGCATTCATTGTCAAGACATACAATCTAAAACCATTTTTCTTACGATAAAATTTGTATCTTTTGGGCTGTGCATTTTTCTGTCTCGTCCGAAAAAACATTCATTATAGAGGCAAAGCTAGTAATTACTCTATACCGAATGCATTTTAGTTTATTCTCTCAAGATATGAAAATTAATTAAAATGAAATCCTTTCGTTTTTCTCTAAGAGCTTCCCTTAAGATAAACCCTCAGCTGAAGTTCGCTTTGTCTGATTAGAGTCAATAGCATGTTCGTTGAGAGATGACCAGATAAGGAAACAGTCACCAGTGTTTTGAAACGTCGAAAGTACTGATGCATGGTGATTCAATGCAGTCTGGACCCCTCGTCTTCAACGTCACAATAGGGTGAGAGTCAACAATTTCCTCAAGGACCCTCAATTCCCCCTCATCAAAGTCAGTAAGAACTCCCCTAATCTCACTCCTTTTCCTCATTTAGTTTGCTTTAAATTGAGATGTGTCAAAACTCCGCGTATATTTCATTCACTAAATGTTCAGTTCTCCCGTGTCTGTCCCTTCATTTTTAACTTCTGCGCCTACTGCATTTTATCTTTAGACGTTTAGTTTCATTGACCTTTTCTTTCGTTTTAATTAGGTTTTCATTATCATATTTTTTATTCATTGTTTAAACAGAAAAAGCTTTCATTCTGGAGACATAGCGACTAAGTCCGTACTTCTTCTAAACATTTTTTTTTGTACGTTTTACTAATTCATCAGAAAAGCAAATGTTTCCAAACTCCTATAGTGAAAATATCGTATTCCCCTTATTTTACTTATTATATTTTTCCTTCTGCTCAGTGTTGTATGATTCTTCAAACTTTGGTTTACTTTTATGAAACTTTTTTTTTTTCTGATTCAACCTATCAATCTTTTCCTATCGATTTAATTGCTCTTATTTTTCCATTCGACTTTACTTTTGAACAGAAATGTCACACCATAAACTTTCTTCAAATTCCTATATCTCCTAGAATTTTGTTAAATATCCAAGTTCGACTCCCCCAGAAATTTTCTGAAAATGATAGTTTCTCTTTAAAAAAAAAATTCCAAAATAAGAATCCCATCACTGAAACAAGAAATTCCTATTCAAAGCATTCCATCCCTCTTTCTACTTCAAATACTCGCTTTGTAAATCTAAGGAGCAGTTTTTTTTTTTAATATTCATATATTTTTCCATCTAACTTTAGAAGATATTTTCCCAAAATGTATGTACATATTACGATAGTAAAACATCTTACGACTGCTTGATGTTCAATTCACTTCACACTGTCTTAAGGAAATTCTTTCATTTTCTCATAACACATAGACATGTTATTTTTCTTCCCATTCACTTCAAAGATTTGAGATCAACTTAATGGAGTCCTTTGAGAAAAAATTTCATAGGAAAGCATAAATTTACTGAAAATGTCAGTTTTCTTAAAGAAATCATAAGAATAAGAATTTTTTTACTGAAACAAGTTTCCCTATTCAAAGCATTAAGTGGCTCTTTTCGCATCAAATTCCGTATTTCCTCATGTAAACTTTATTCTTTTTCTACTTCATTTCATCTTTCGTTTCTTGTTTTTCCCTATGTAACTTAAAACTTCTTTTCTTAATCTATTTTTCATAAAGTATCATTCTTTTGAGTTGATTTTCTCTCTCGTTTTTTTTAAATGCATTCCTAAGTTCATATTGAGAAGGGTTTAAATTTTGATTGAAAGATGTTTGCAAAGATCGTTTTAGGAAAATTTGAAAACAGATAAGGTTCGTTTCGGAAAAGTTCATTCTTTCCTAGGGTTAAAAATGGAGCACTTCATATTTTCTTAGGGGCGGTTTTGATGAAACACGTTTCAGTAAAAACAGTGAAATTCCCACTGAATAACATGGGGAACTATGAAATTTAAGAAGCACGTTTTCGTTCAAGGAAAATATTTTAAAAGGTCTATTTTCGATTCAGTTGAAAACAGACTGGGTGCGTTTTTGAAAAGTCCATTTTTTCCTAGGATCAAAAACGAATCACTTCATATTTTCTTAGGGGTGGTTTTGATGAAACACGTTTCAGTAAAAACAGTGAAATTCCCATAGAATAACATGGTAAAACTAGCATGCATAAAAAAGACTGTTTTGAAACGAGTAAAAATCTGCGGAAGATCGTTTTCGAAAATTTGAAAACACATCAGGTAGAAAATAGAATGCAGTAAAAACAGTAACACCAAGTTCCAGAAAGTAGAAAATAGATCAGGTTGAAATTTGGATGTACTAACAATGTCTAAGGAAAGAAATTTTTATGAAACACAGACTGTTTAGTTTTCCCAGGCTAGGGGGTCTTCAGTGAGAGCGTTTCTTCTTTTCAACTCAAAGAATAAAGCGAGTCAGTTTGAAACATTTCAAACTCCCCGAAATTAAGCCGTGTACTCTGGTTTCGACTCAATACTGTAAAGCATTGCTCTCAGACCAGTCGGAATTCCGCTCCGATTGGTTGCCTAATGGAAAACATCAGACCCCTCTCCATTAACAATTCCCAAATATCCTAAAGAAAAGTCTAGCAAAAAAGCACTAGTTCCCCAATTGCAACAATTGCATTCATTCTGTTACTGTTTTACACATTTCAAAAAAAGGAGTTTACATTCTCACTTTTACTTTAAAATTCTTAAAAAGCTTAATATTTGTTTATTTTCTTATTGCTAGAGGGCTCGTCAGTGAGAGCACTTGTTCTCTATTCAAACTTCAAACTAAGAGAATGAAGTGCAGTCAGTTTGAAAAAAAAATTCAGACTCCCCTAAATTTAGCCTTTTGTCCTGGTTTCGACTCAATACTGTAAAGCATTGCTCTCAGACCAGTTGAATTCCTGGCCCTTAATGAAATACATTAAGCCTTTCCCTTAAAAATAGCCAATCACTTCTTCAATACCAGATCCCCAATAAATTTCTTTAAGAGTTATTCATTCACACTTTTACTTTCAAAAACTTGAAATTCATTATTATTTATCTCCTTACAAAAATGAAACACATTCACACTTTTACTTTTAAAACTTGAAATTCATTATTATTTAACTCCTTACAATAATGAAACACATTCACTTTTTTACTTTTAAAATTATAATCTGACACGATGGAATTAAAAATGCCGACCTCAGATATTTCGCTCACCTTGTCTGTCTGCCACTTGTAAGACCGCCTGTTATTAAAAAAAAGTCGAAGTACTTATGAAACATCTGAAGTTGGGGTTAAAAAATGGAAACGCCGACCTCGGAAATTTTCCCTACCTATTTGGGTACTTCTTCCGATTACAAGCCGTTCCCTCCCGCGAATGTGGCGCCATCTAACGTGTGAATGAACAGTTCACAGGTGATACGTATTATGGAATGTTCGTTTCGTATTGGATAGATGTCGTAGTGTGCCCGAAAGGATTTTGCTCACTGACAGATTAAGTGCATCTTTTATATAACGTCTGCCTGTTAATTTTGTAAACATCACAGCGATTTTCCTTTTTTCTACCAGTCGTTTAGAAAGGATTCTCCCAATCCTTTCTAACTATTTGATGATTATTTCTCACACAATTCGCGCAGGCACATACTGAACAGAACTCCATAAATAGTATACTATTAAATAGTTTCAGTATGTGTATACTATTTATGCTCGTAATAGTATACACATACTGAACGTGTAACAGTATTTATAAAGTATTTATATAGTATTTATAAAGTAAAACATCTAATTTATTTCTCCCAAATGGAAAATCGTACCACGAACTTCGGTATGCCTTTCGTTATTTTTCCCTGGACGGCCTCTGATTGGAAGACATATAAAAAAGTTTCCATAATATAGCATTTTACAGTTTTTCAACTGTGCACGTATTCTTTTGGTGCAAATTATTATTTTAAAAAATATTAATATTCACCAGAACAATATTTCCGTTTCCCTTGTTCATTTGCTGATGAGCAATTACAATTGCGTTTTAAAATATACGTCGAAATCTCGTAGTTTATCTTTTCGCCCCCCCCTTCAAATTTTCCACCTGACAATTGAAGAGACGTGTTCCTCCCACGTATGATTACTCCACGCACTACCCCTCCCCCTCCGCCCCAAAAATGGTGAATTCGATTTCCCTGCAACGAACTAAAGATAAGGATCCATTTCAAGAGAAGTGGGGATTCTGGATAAGACTGATGTGGAGTCCGAACTCTATCCCCTATTTTTTGTCGCAGTGTTGTGAGAAGTTTTCTACCACTTCCTCCTTCTCCAAGCTGGACAGCATCAGCTAAAAATGCCAGATCAAATCAGATGTAGAGGAATTTGGGAAGGGATAGTGTCTGACCCCAGGTCTTAAACAACCCTTAGAAATACGAAGCTAGGAGATTTGGGCTAGGGTGCCCGATAGGAAAGTGACACGGAAGCGAAGTAGAAAGGGGGAGCGGCCATCGAACCTGAGGTCCTTTCCGTGGCAGTCACGAACGTTGCCCAATAGGCCACCCGCGGCCCCTAAAAATGCCAGGCTTTTGACTGAGTAACTTACATCAAATTTATTTCTGAAAATTCTGTGTCGTTTTGAAAAACTTGTTTTACATAGCGATTTCGCATAAAAAACTGCTGACCAAAGAAAAATGGATTCTGAACAGTCCTTGTGTTGCTTTTTGCTCTTAACACTAGGGACTTTTTTTCGTAGCGGAGGTAGCTGTTTCCGTCAGCAGCAACAGCAAGCATCAATGGCGTCTGGTTCAGGCAAGGCCGTGGCTGCAGCAAATAACATTAATCTCTGACGTCATAAAACTTGTGTTACTTAGCAATTTTGTCCAAAAACTGTTGAGCTAAGAAAAATGGATTCCGCACAGTCCTTGTGTTGCCTTTTGATCTTAACACTAGGGACTATTTTTCGTAACGGAGGTAGATGTTTCCGCCAGCGACAACAACGAGGAGCAATGGTTAAACTTTGTATTTGGCCCCCAAGTAGTTCAGTCAGGGAGTTCAAGTACTGTTGAAGTGCGTTGTGTATCCCTCCGCGACATTTGTGAATGCCTTTTAAGTTTGATATCGTGGCTTACGATATAAAGCACCGATTGTTCATTTTGAGATTAGTTATATCCTCAGCTCTGACCTTCCTGACGTTAGGCGACACAGCTGAGGATATAACAAGAGAGCCTACAATATATTTTTTACTTGTTTCACTTAGCTATGCACTTGCTCAATAACAACATCCAATCCAATCCAACGAAAAATTCTTGTGCTCACGTACTGCCACCAATCGTCCGTTTCTTAACTGTTTGGATGCCGAGTAAGGAAGTGACAGCCAGGGATTGTTAATTTTTTTTTATTTCCATTTTACATTTTGAGTTAGAATTAATTTAACGCGTGTTCATCCTTCGAGCTTTCAATTCTGTATTGAATTATACCAGAAATTAATCTTTTTCCTAACGCTACCGAAATTTAGTCTACTTCTTTTTACATACAGCATCAGAGGCGTATTTGGAGAGCGGGGGCCTCGAAAGTGGTCCATCTCTTTGTTTAAACGTGCCTTACATTAGAAAAACATGCTTTAATTTAATAAAATGCAGCAACTTACAATAGAAAATAATGCTTTAATTTCTGCACAGCATTTTAATATTTTTAATCTCCGTAATACATTTCGAGTTAAAATGTGGTTATTTTTGTTGCTGAGCTTTTAGTTTTAACAACTTCGAAATATGGAGCATTCCGTGATTCTTAATTTTACGTTTCACGAGCTATCTACGAAGATAGTCACATTCAAAACGAGTATATGGTAAGCGCAGGAACGCCAGTGGAAATAGTGGAACCCCCGAAACCTCAGTGCCATCTGGCGGTACGGGAAGCAAACCAGCATGGTCACATGACAGTCCTAAACCAGAAGGAACAGATTACAGATCTTTGGTTAGAAGTGCACGTTTTGCATGCGGATCTAGTGAATTAGTGCAGTGTTCCGCAACCGGTGTGCCCCCACAAGGTGAAAGGTGTGACACGAACTTTTATCTGATATCCTATAGTAAGAAATTAATTGTCGAGTTTTATTTTTTAATTTTATCCCAGTTATTGTGTTTGATATGCTTGTATTTCTCGCCTATACCGCTTCGCTATTCGACTTCTTTGTTACACTTGTCGCATGTTCTGTGTACGATTTTCCCTAAAAGTGCGGTTATTAGCAAAACTTTCCCTGTCTTTTATTATTTAATTACGTTGTTTTGGCATTTGTCCCTGTTTGTTAGAGCTTTATTTGTCCCTGTTTGTTAGACTTTATTTTAAAGTCTAACAATGGGTGGGTGCATCGGGTGCATGGGTAGGTGCATCGGAGAGACCTTCGTCCAGCAGTGGACGAAGGTCTCTCCAAGCCTCTTCCACAACGATCTGTCTTGTGCCAGTCTCCTCCATGTTACTCCCGCATACTTTCGAATTTCATCTACCCATCTCCCATGTGGTTTTCTTCTGGGTCTTTTCCAGTCCCTTGGAATCCAATCTAAAAATTTCGGCTGTCCATCGATGGTCTGTCCTTCTGGCAGTATGTCCAGACCATTGCCATTTCAGGGATTTTACTCTGATCATGATGTCTTCCACTCTTGTCATTTTTCGGATCCACGAGTTCCTCTTCTTATATCTCCTGGTTACACCAAGCATGCACCTTTCCATGCTTCTTTGAGTTGTCTGCAGTCTTTGTATGTCTCTTTGAGTTGTCTGCAGTCTATGTATGTCTCTTTTAGTCAGAGGCGACTTTAAATCTTTTGGGGCCCTAGGCGCTAAACGATTCTGAAGCCCCTCCTTCCCCTTCTTATCGCCTCAGAAATTTTCATCCGTCAGATTAACTAAAAAAAAGTAAAGTCAAGAAAAATGTTTTTGCGCTTTTTGAAATGCGATTCTATCATAAATTATTAGGACATTTTGTCAGAAACAGTGCTAATCAGTTTGACTGTTTCGCGCACATTGAACTTTTTGTTTTTACAGATATTTCCAAAATTACTTTGCGGCTGATAGGAAATCAATGGGCACTAAGTTTGGCACTTTAAATATCACATATTCTTTATGAATTTACGACTAAAGGCTGTCAAAGTTAAACATTCAAGAAATTAAAGTTCTCTTGTGCAGAAATATTTTTGTGCCTCTCAGATTATGCTTAACAGTTCTTTCTCAAATACTTAAATTTTCGAATCAGTTCATTAATTTCCTGCTAGAGGTACTGAAAGACAATAAATGTGGTTTTCACAGATTCTTCAAAAAATATTTTTCGAATGATAGGACACAAAATTTCATTAAATTTTGGCCATTTTAAATTTCTTTTTTTTTTTTTATTGGAGGTTTAACGAACACCGTGAGCAACTCAATGGGCTATAAGCAGTCGCCCGTCCCTAATTTAGGGTCACTGGTTCCAGGGAAGGGAGAGAGCCAGTGCCGTAAGACAAATTTCACTACCAGTTCATAAATTTCCCTCTAGTTCTGGAATTGGAAATTTAATAAATTTCAGCTTTACGCTACGGGAGACCATTTCAGTTACGGCAAAAGTTCTTTTGAGTTTGATACGTTTGGCAAAACTAGCTACATTAGTACATCTTCAGTTGCTATAGTTACTTTGCGAATTTAACACTTAAGGCGCTGAAAATGGAGTTTCGTTAAATTTATCAATACATTTCGTAAAAATTGTCATGAAACTAGAATAAGTTTCAATTACAAAGCATGCCCTCTCAATTGCTTCAGCTTTAGAAAATCAACTTGTTTTTACGTTATGAGCAAATTAGTAGGCAACGAGCATGGTATCAAGCAAAAATAAAATACTTGAATACACTGGCAACCGGAGAAGTCCTCCACGTTACAAAATACGGGTAAATTTAAATTTGTGCACAGTATTTCGCTTAAAAAGGGTGGATGACTGTTCGTGGAGGCGTTTTCTTGTGGCGAACGATTCTCTAAATCGAAGAGATTCAGCCAACCATGGCATAGACAAATGTCGTGGATCAAAAAAGTTGGACAGTGAGAATTTCATCAGTCAGTACAAATAAGCGAGAGTGTGAAGAATTTCTTGAAAACATTTTTCCTTATTACTTTCATCAGGAAATTGAGGTTTGCGTTTTCTTTTTTATGTCAAAAAGATACCTACACCGCAGTTATCAGAAACAGTAGCGTAAGATTAAGTGCAAAAGATCCAGCTTGAAAATGGAAAAGTAGGAACCACAGTTTTTCGAGTAAGAATATCATTTTAAACTTTTATTTGCCGCCCGGGTGGTGCAGTGGTCTAAGCGCTGGCTTATGACCATTCGTCCGAGATGAGTCCGGGTTCGGATCCCGATGAGGCATAGATGTTGTGTTTGTCTTACGGCACTGGCTCCCTCCCTTCCCTGGAACCAGTGACCCTAAATTAGGGACGGGTGACTGCTTATAGCCCGTTGAGTTGCTCATGGTGGTCGTTAAACCTTCAATAAAAAAACAAACTTTTATTGCTTTTTCAAATGTTAATTTGTTGTCAATTTAAGGAATAGAAAAGGTGAGAAAGCTTGATAATTATCAGTATTAAACTAGGGGAGGAAAAAGCAATAAGAAAATGCTATTGCATTACAATAAACTTGTTTTTACGTATGCAATAACACTATGCAATAAGAAAAAGATAAATTTTAACACTATGCAATAAGAAAAAGATAAACAGTGCAACATTTTCGAATTTTTTTATTTTGCAGCCTAAGCACACACTTTTTGTGAAAAAAAAAAGAAAAAAAGAAAAGAACGAAGCACCCAGAGAAAGTCCTTTGATCCTAATGAAACACTGCATGCAAGTACGCTAGGGCGGAATATGTAAATGATTAATTAAAAATTAACTACTAATGACTAAATAGCGGCCCGCGACAGCGCATGGGAACCGCATCGAGAAGGGTATATCAAGAGCAAAGGGCGACGCAACAGATCGTAGAAGGCGTCAACGTACCGCACAATTGTGACAGCGAATTACTGGTACATTAGCCTCCAGACTGTGAGGATGCCACGACGACGGATCCGTGCACACCACGAGAAGTCGAGCGGGTTTGCGAGAGGATATATAATTGGGCAGAGAGAAGCCAGTTAGTCAAGTCGCCGTATCACCAGGCATTTGGATCGGATCGACGCGGTAATCGGACGATGCTGGCGCCAATGGGTCGAACAGGGCACCACAATCCAGCGGCACACGGGCAGTGGACGGCCGAGGGCAACGACAGAACGTGAACATTGAGCTATTGTGAGAGTCGCACGAACAGAACCGAATCCGTCGCTCTCAACAATCCGTGGCCATGCTGCGTCGTCTACAGGTACGGAAGTGGCGATTCGGATCGTTGCCAGACGAGTTGCGGCACAGGGATTACATTCGAGGAGGACAATCCACCGCTTTCTACTGATCAGAGAACATCGCAGGCACCAGTTGCAGTGGTGTCGGACCCTATCGACGAGGGATAATGCCCAGTGGTGTCATGTTATCTTCCGTGATCTTCCGTGATGAGTCACGGTTTGCACTTAGAGCCGATGACCAGCGCATGCGTGTCTGGAGACGAGCCGACCAGCGCACGGATCCTGCTCTTACCGTGCAACGACACAGGGCTCGGACACCCGATATGACTGTCTAGGAAGCTATTTCCTACTATAGCTGGACACCCTTCGAAGTCCTCCGTACTACCCTCACGGCTCAACGGTACGTCGACGCATTCTACGACCTGTTGTGTTGCCCTTCCTGTAGCACATCCCCGAATAATTTTGCAACAGGATAATACCCGGCCACACACGGCACAGGTCTCTCGGCCCTGCCTGTACAATGTCGACACCTTTCTAGGCCAGCCCGATCACCCGATTTCTCACCGATCAAACATGATGGGACTCCACCTACACCCATCCCGGAATGTCGGCGAATTGACCCACAATTTCGACACCATCAGGCATTTCATACTTCAGAAGAGTATCCGTAAACTGTATGTGCCTCTGCCACGCTGGGTTTCTGCTTGTATCCAAGCGAGAGGTGGCGCTACAATACAACTTACTGACTTCTACTCATGTAACTGTTTTATCCAAATAAACGGCCCAAATGCTGTGGAATTGCAATAATTTCCTCTCCTATACATCTACATTACACATGGCAATTTTCATCTTTATTGGATGATTCCTTCTGAGTGCTTCCCCCCTTTTTTTTTTTTTTGTTCTTCTTTCTTTCTTTTTAGCGAAGAGAAGATTGTATTAGCTACTTTGGTTTAGGGCGGTGTAGGAAGATTAGGGCTAAGGAAGAACTTGATAATATTACTCCAGAGAGAGAAGGTAGTAAACGGCAAACCCCCGGATCATAAGGAGAGTTTCTACAGACACTCTTAATCGCAGCTCAGGAAAGACAGGTAAAAAGTTCCAACACAGATGTTTTTCCTTGGCTGGGAGTCATATGAAAGTAATTTATATCACAGCCAGCTAAGTATTCGCCTTAAACAATGAAAAGTGTGGGAAGCGTCAATCCTTGTTTCACCTACCACTAAAAGGAAGGCTAGGTTATTTTAACAGTTTCTTTAAAAACAAGTACATCGATAACAATTCGAAAATTTTAAATGAGAAAGTACATTATCAATTGACAATAAAGTGGTCACTTTAAGGATTGATCTATTTCGGTCCGTGAAAAGCAAAACAAAACTGGCAATCCAATTATACGTTTTTGGGGCCCCTCAAGCTCTGGGGCCCTAGGCGCGCGCCTACAGCGCCTAGTGGGAAATCCGCCCCTGCTTTTAGTTAAAGTCCACGTCTCTGCACCATATGTAAGCACTGGAAGGATGCATTGATCAAACACTTTTCTTTTAAGATATAATGGCATATTGCTCTTGAAAATTATACTGTTTCTTCCAAAAGCTCTCCAGGCAAGTATTATACGCCGATTGATTTCTTCATCAATGTGACCCTCACTTGATATCTGCTGTCCAAGATAAACGTAGGTATCTGCTATCTTCAGCTTTTCTCCACCAATCGATAAATCTTCATTTCTTGTAAAAGCATTGTACATCACTTTTGTCTTCTGAAAGTTTATTTTTAATTCCATTTCTTTACTCTTGTCAGCAAGTTCCTGGATCATACTCTGCAGCTCTGATGGGGTAGTTGCAAAAATGACTACATCATCAGCAAAACGAAGGTGAGTTAGATAATCTCCATTAATCTTTATCCCTTTGTTTTCTCAGTTCAGTGATTGAAATACATTTTCCAATGTGACATTAAAGAGCTTCGGAGATATGGTGTCACCTCGTCTCACTCCCTTTCCAATTTTTATGTGTGCTGTATTCTCAAACAGACAAATCTTTGCACTTGCATTTTCATATATGTTATTAACAATATTAATGTATATGGATCTTCAATACCGCAGGATTTCAAAGCCATTGTAACTGCTGATGGTTTCACCGAATCAAAGGCCTTTTCATAAACGATAAAAGCCATGCATAATGGAAGTTCATATTCCCTTGCTCTTTCAATTAGTTCTCTCAGTACGTGGATATGATCTATAGTGATGTAGCCACTCCTGAATCCAGCTTATTCTCTCGGTTGAGCCAGGTCCAGTGTTACCTTCAAGCGGTGTGAAATAACTTTAGTGAATATTTTATAAATCACTGATAAGAGGCTGATAGGTTTGTAGTTCCTGAGATCCTCAATGTTACCTTTTTTATGTAGTAGGATCATTGTAGCGTTGTTCCAATCCTCAGGAATCTTCTCTTCATTAAGGCATCGAGTGAAAACTTGGACGAGTACTGTTTCAGTTTCTCCACTTGGTTCTTGTATGATGTCTACAGTAATTCCATCTTCTTCTGGAGCTTTTCCCCGCTTCATGTTCTTGATTACATGTGCAAGTTCGGCTGGGAGGTCTGAAAGAACTCTGGTACTGGTACCTTTCATGTTGTCTGGAGTACATGTATCATCCCTTTCATATAATTTGGAGTAGAAATCTTTCACTCTTGTCAAAATTTTGCCTTTATTTCCTGTTACAGAACCATCTTCTTTTCTCAGTGCCCTAATCTATTTTCTTCCATTACTGAGATGTCCCTTTGCTATCTTTAGGCTTTGGTTGTTTTCAATTGCTTTCCTCACTAGTTCACAGGTGAATTTCCTTACGTCTTCAGTGATACTTTTTCGTACTGTCTTGCATAGCTCTATACATTCCACTTTGGAAGTCACATCTTCTTTAGTTGTCCTCATCTCTCTTCTTTTTTGCATCAACATTTTGGTTTTTCCTGATAATTTGCTCACATGCAACTTGTTCTTAGACCCAGCTAATTCTGTTGCTGTTTCCATAAGAGCTTTGGTTACTTTTCTGTTAACTTCAGAGATGTCCACTTCTTCCGACGTTTGACATTCTAGAATAGAGAATCTGTTCCTCAGTTCCAATTTGAAGGTATTATGATTCTTTTTAAGGTTGGTGACGTCAATACAGTTTGTTTGTTTTATGAGCTTCCTTTTTGCTTCAACATTTTGGTTTTTCCTGATAATTTGCTCACATGCAACTTGTTCTTAGACCCAGCTAATTCTGTTGCTGTTTCCATAAGAGCTTTGGTTACTTTTCTGTTAACTTCAGAGATGTCCACTTCTTCCGACGTTTGACATTCTAGAATAGAGAATCTGTTCCTCAGTTCCAATTTGAAGGTATTATGATTCTTTTTAAGGTTGGTGACGTCAATACAGTTTGTTTGTTTTATGAGCTTCCTTTTTGCTTCAACATTTTGGTTTTTCCTGATAATTTGCTCACATGCAACTTGTTCTTAGACCCAGCTAATTCTGTTGCTGTTTCCATAAGAGCTTTGGTTACTTTTCTGTTAACTTCAGAGATGTCCACTTCTTCCGACGTTTGACATTCTAGAATAGAGAATCTGTTCCTCAGTTCTAATTTGAAGGTATTATGATTCTTTTTAAGGTTGGTGACGTCAATACAGTTTGTTTGTTTTATGAGCTTGCCACGCTCGAGTTTAGCATTGAGGTGCATCTTAGATCTTAACATTCGATGGTCACTACCTGTGTTGAACTTGTTCAGCACACTGCAGTCTTCCATGACAAATTTCTTGTTACACATAATGAAATCAATTTCACTTGTCAATCCATTGGGATGCTTCCATGTCCATTTCCTTTGCGGCGTTTTCTTGAAAAAGGAGTTCATGATGAAAAACCTTCTGCCTCTGCAAACTCTACGAGAATATTTCCACACTGGTTTCTGTGGCCGTGACTGAATTTACCTACTGAAGTTTCATTCTGTTGCCGTGACCGAATTTACCTACTGAAGTTTCATTCTGTTGCCGCGACCGAATTTACCTGCTGAAGTTTCATTCTGCCGCCGTGGCCTTATTTTTGTATTGAAATCTTCCATGATTATCTTCAAGTGCTGCTTGCCTTTATTATTTAGATGACGAATTTCCTCATAAAATTCTTCAATTTCTTCTTCAGGATGACTTGTGGTGGGTGCATAAGTTTGAATAATCTGAGCCTGGTATCTTCTAGAGCTTTGGATAACGAGTCTTGCAGCTCTGTCAGGGGAACTTTCAACTTCTACAACTTTATCCTTCAGTTTTTTGTTTATTATAAATCCAACACCACTAGTTTTGCCAGTATCTGTCCCACGATAGTAAAAGAGATGTCCACTTTTCAGTTCAATGAGATCTTCTCTTTTTCTCCTTACCTCACTTATCCCGACGATGTCCCACTTGATCCTTTGTAGTTCCTCTTCCAATTCAAGGAGCCTTGAATCAGAAGATAGGGAGCGTCCATTGTAAGTAGCCAAGGTCAGCATCAGATGGCAGCCTAGTCCGGTCCTCCGGTGATTCTTAGCACCCTCTGCCTTCATGGCGCACTGGCCGCTGCCTTGGCCAGGTACATTCCAGCTGCCGGAGACTGAGGGCCAAGATTTAAGTTGTGGAGTCATTTTGGAAGGGTTTAGCAATAACTCACCACGGTGGCCAAGCGGTTTGGTGAGTGTGGGATAGCATTTCCTCTAATCCCGATGTTATAGTTATACGGCTATTGGCGGTCGTCAGAGCCCCTTTAGTGGGAACAGGATGCACCACGAGAAGGCGGGGTTAACAGTTGTCAAGAAGAGGTTGTGATGTTGCTCATTACTTGACCTTGCAGTCGGTATATGTGTCCCTTCTTCCCTTTGAAGAGTATAGGTCCCGCGTCTTACAATTATTTCAGTTCTATCGGAGCCGTGCTCTGAAGAAGTTCGAAAATTGTGATTGCTAGAGAGTCTTGCTGTTTTCTATTACTATTAAACTGTTTTATTTTTTCAAGATGGACAAGTTCCTTGTACGGAGTGTTCCGTCCACGAGTGCAAGTAGTGAAAGCTTTGAGCCCGAAAAAAAAATTAGTGCACCGGCAGTATAGTGATAATTATTTATCTCACGTTTTTTTTTTTTTTTTTTATTGATATGGTGATAAAACATTTAAAACATGCCCAATCCCCCGTGTGTATCGTTTGTGGTGAAAAACTCAATAATGCTGCTGTGATTCCCAGTAAATTGAAACGACATTTGTCAACAAACAAAAATATTCTGTCAAGCAAAGATATCAATTATTTTCGTCGGTTGTTGGAACAAAACAAAAAAAACAAGGAACGTTCATGACTGCGACAGTACGTGTTTCGGAAAAAGTACAGAAAGTTAGGCTATAAAATAGCCGAACTTATCGTAAAGGCCAAAAAACCACACACAATAGCTGAAACATTGTTAATGCCTGCTTGTAAAGAGATGGTGCAAATAGTCCTGGGTTCAGAAGCTAATAGTGAAATTTCAAAAATTCCTCTCTTTGTTGACACAATCAGTCGCCGAGTTAGGGACATTTCCAGTGACATTGAAGACATGAAGGAGAAAAACAACAGCAGTCCGAAGTTCTCACTTCAGATCGACGAGTCCACCGATATTAGTTGTCACGCACAACTTCTTGCCTACATTCAGTAGATCGATGAAGATGTAATTGCAACTAATTTCTTTTTTGCGACGAACTTCCCGAGCGAGTTACGGGTGAAGAATTATTTCGTGTAATGAATATGTGCTGCATGATGAATTAAAATAGAAGTATTGCGTTACTGTTTGTACAGACGGAGCCGCTTCTATGACAGGCCGAGTGAAAGGATTTGTAGCTAAAGTACGCGAAGTAAATTCTAACATACGATGCGATCATTGTCTCACTCACCGCGAAGCATTGTTGCTCAGGCTTTGCCATCTTTTCTGAAAATTGTGCTGGACGAACTAGTAAAAGTCGTGAACCTCATAATATCGCGGCCCATAAATTCGCGGCTTTTTTCCGTTTTGTGTCAAGAAATTGGATCAGAACACACTATACTCCTTCTACATACAGAAGTACGGTGGTTATCACAAGGAAAAGTTTTAACTTGAATATTTGAACTTAAAGAGGAGGTACATGCAGTTTTGACTGTTGAGGGGCATGAGGAGGCGGATTTATTTTAACATGATGAATGGGTATGTAAGTTGGCATATCTTTCCGATATTTTCGTACACTTGAATGAGCTGAACAGAAAAATGCAAGGTAGGAACGAAAATATTCTGACTAGTATGGATAAGATTCAAGGATTTGTGAATAAGCTGAATTTGTGGATACAGAGAATTGAAAATGGATCGTTTGAGATATTCCCAACTGTATGGCCACTTGCTGACGGTGATAAAGTGGTGAAGGACTTAATTAAAGACCATTTAGAAAACTGAGAAGATAAAGAAGTATTTTGGAGAGAGTGTTCAAGATTTCGACTGGGTTCGTGATCCATTCGTTGTGATTTCAAAGCCTCTTCCGATTGATATACAAGAGGAACTCACAGATTCCTCTTGTATATTAGAAAAGCAGACAGAACATTGAAATTAAAACTTCTCGAAGTGCCTTTGGACACATTTTGGTTGGCAATAAGGAGTGAATACCCGGCTATCTCCGAGATGGCAGTTAACGTGTTATTGCCATTTTCAAGTACATATTTGTGTGAACTGGGCTTTTCGACGTTGACTGAAATTAAAACATCAAAGAGGGAGAAATTGCATTGTCAACGATTCCGCCACGGATCAGCCGCCTGTATGCAGCTAAGCAGGCGCAATTATCATATTGAAGGTATAAGTAGAATTATTTAGTAATAGAAAAGTGTATTTTCTTGTATTTTCTACAGTGAATTAAAGTTCATAAATTGTTAATAAATGCACGAGTCGATTTCTGTTTAATAATAATATAATATAATAATAATAATAATAATAATAGGTTGATTACATTGCGTATTTATATTAATAGTGTCATATCATACGTTTTTGAGGGGATTAACACTTTGGTGCGCTGTGTTGGGTCATGGATAATTTATGGTGTGACGCGAGTAGAAAAAGGTTGCGGAACACTGAATTAGTGTATCAATATGGTGAAAAAAAAAGTTGTCATTCTAAGGATTGTTCAACTACAGATGAGGACAAATTGAGCCTTTTTCGATTTCCAAAGCAAAAAGATCGGCAAGTGTTTCTTTGGTATTTATTTCCTTCGTAATGGTAATTTGTTATTGTTGACGAACTCACGTGGAGCTTGTGTGAAGCTGATAGCATTGAATCCAAATTGAGTCCTATGAGCGTATTTCGGAAAGCGAAGTTTTGCTGTAGAAGTTTTATCCGCAAGAGGAATAAACATTTTAGCAGTATCAAAAATAATGATTAATAAAGTATAATTATTGTAATACACGGGCTCGGCCCTGGTTCCGGCTCGGCAGGCATGTGCTCCCACAATGCATTGCGCGCATTCTGTTTACCCCCCTGGTCGCTGCAAGTGGAGAATTCTTGGGTCTCGAGGCTTTCGTCTTTAACGTTAAGTTTTCTTGCTTACTCTTTTACTCGCTTTCCAGGAAAGAAAGAAAACAACCTCTCTTAGATTACCTTTAGATTTGCAAGGCTAACTTCAAGTTACTCGTGTTGTTTTGTAGTTGAGTTTGTGTTGTGTAGTTCTAACAGCTTTATTTTCTCACATAGTTTGGGAGTTTCTTTGTTCGTGTTTCGTTTTTTTTTCTGGTTGTGGCCAGGGCTACACCCAGTTCAACATTGCCGTTCCGAGTGCCCATAGTGATGTCGAGTGCTGAAAGTATGAAACGTCTTGTGGAAATCAACGAATCTCGTGCTGCTACAACTCGTCCTCAGTTAACGAATTTTTTTATGTTCTCTTCAGCTGCATCAAGTATGGCTTTGACTACGAATGCTACTGCTACGCCCAGTAATGTTATGTGGCCGACTTTGCCGAATCCATGTTGTCGTCGAGTAAACTTCCCCGCCACCTCCACTCAAGAGTTTTGCTAAAGCTACCAGCGCTAATGTGTCTGTGTCAACTTCTAGTACTTCGTCTTCCATGACGCCAATCACCACGGATATTACACGTATTAATAAGATTCTCCGTGTTCAAATTGTTGACGACTCACCGCAAGGTAAGGCCCTTTCAACTGCCCTACTTCAGAGTATTTATTTTTCTGTATTTAGAGATGCTTCCCTCCCCCTATATCTAGATGCAGTAGACGTTTCTAAGCGAATATTGGATCAGAGTATTGAATCTCTAAAGTCGTTCCTAAGCAAAGTATTGAATAAGAATATTGAATCTCTAAAGTCGTTCCAAAGCAGAGTATTGAACCAGTTATTGGCTCAGGAGGAGGTCCTGTAGTGCATTTTAAGCACAAGGAGTGTGCGGATAAACTGCTTGTTCAGGGAATTGACAATCGTGATGTTCACTTAATACCTACTCCGGAGGCTCAACGTCCGATGACAGTGACATTGTCCCCAGTCTCTCCAGCTATTCCAGACGATTTACTCGTTCAAGCACTGGGAACTCTCGGACGTGTTGTGGGAGAAACCAAAAACTGCCTGCCACAGCACAAGAGTCACATTATCACTTTGTCAAAGGGCCTATGAGACGATATAGGTTTATCTTTCCGTCAGAGTAGGATATTATCGACAGACGAGAAACTCTAGAGCTCTTCACTGACAGCAGACGATATGTTTTCAATATTTTTGTCGGAATACAATGTTTCCATTGTAAAGCGGGAGGCCATGTGGTATCAAAATGTCCACATGCATTTAAGCCTAATACATCTGAGTCTGATACTTCACCCGCGTCTACCTTTGAACTAGCTACCGCATCAGCTGGGTCATTCAGAACTTCTCATACTACTGTGACTTCTGCCTCACAACTACATTCCCAAGAAGTTCCCACCACAGTGTCGGAGGAGCGGGATTAGGGTTCTAAGCAGCAACCGGCATCTCCAGTGTCAACACATCAACCAGTGAATGCACTGCCAGGGGACGAAACTCCCATGGAAATATCTGAGTCCTCCGGTCCTTTTTCTCAATCTGAAAGCACGTTTTCTGAGCCTCTTGCTCCTAAAAAGAAGTCAGGAAAGCAAGCGAGCAAACCTGACTCCCCCAACGTACTGACAACTGGACAACAGCGGGGTCGACCGCCTAAAACTTCCAAAAGATTGACAGCTCGTTCGCAATTGCAATCTATGTCCCGAGGCTTATCTCCACGTGGGGAAGGAGGGGAAGGGGGGCGTTGGATTTCCGGTGGCCACTTCTAACAAGTATGCAATCATCTTAGATATGACTGAAGATTCTCCTTCATCTCTTAACACACCATTGGCATCATCTGCTACTCAGAGTGAATGTGGTGCCTTACCTATCCCACCTTGGGACCTAGGAAGCTTAATTTCTGGAAGCGAAGTTCCTCTCTCTCCACTGACAGTCACTGAGCTACGATCTCTCTTCAATCAACCAAAATCATATGACAATGTAAAATTACCGTGCATCAAAGACAATTTCAAACATCTTCCGGAAATGATTCACCAACTGGTTCTTTTAGCTGAATTCTTCACCTTGGTTCCTGTCCTCCCGGAAATGACTGTGTACCACCAAAGAATTGAATAAGTTATCAGTACGCTAAATCAGTACAGTTCCAGTCACCTTCAACCGGCCCATGACATCCCAACTTAACTTTGTCACATACAACTGCAGAGGTTTTGCTGCTTCTGCAGCAAACGCTTTGGTCTATGAAGATCTTCGACCACTTCACCCACATATACTCTTCTTGCAAGAAACCAATTGTACTTCCTCTACTGATTTTAATTCTTGGAGGCCCTGGCCTTATGCATTTTCTCATAGCTATCGTATACGTATACATATTGGAACTGGTATGGCCATCGGACTTCATCACAGCATCCTTCGTCTACTGTCTGACGTGCTCAAGTCACAGGGCAAGCTCGGCATTTCCCAAACGCTCTCGTTTACCTATCATTCTGAACTTTATCACCTTTTAAATGTTGATGTTCCTCACAATGAATCGGATGCCATATCGCTTCTTGATGACATACGACTTCTACTAGCTGATTTTCTTCCATCTGATAACATCATTTTTGCTGGTGGTTTCAACTGTGTGGTCAACCCCCAACTTGACCGGAACCCTCCACAGCTGCACATCTAACCGTCACTGTTACTCTTTCACAACTTGTTTCCGATCATGCCCTACTTGATGTTCATCGTATGCTTCATCCACATTCCCGAGATTACTCTTATGTTTGTTCTATTCCTACTACATATTCTGCAGCTCGACTGGACCAGTTTTATGTTTCCAGCTTTCTTCATCCTCGTTTTTTTTTCTCCTTTTATTTCTTCGGGGTTCGTTTCTGATCACAAACCAGTTTGTTTTACTCTTCTCGTTCATTCCACTTCTCTTCCATCCCCTTCTGTTTGGACAATTGACGGCCTGACTTTCAAACTACAGTTGTTCCATTTTTGCTCAGGCTGTTTCTCAACTTGCTTCCACTCAAGATCCGCTTGCCCTGTGGCTAGACACAAAATCATCTATTATTGCCTAAGCCAAAGTATTTTCCATTACTGTAAAAACCAACCGAAAGATGGACATTGACAACTTTCGACGTACCCTTCGTACCTTACCTCCTTCTTCACCCAGTTATAAAGTTCATCAAGCACTATTACATCATCGTGTCAAAGCACTCGCTCCTCTTTCTCTTTCATGACGATCCTCTCGCAATCCTTAAGCATCTGGAGTCACGACGCTCTAAACTCAATACGATTTCACAGCTTCAGCTACCAGATGGCTCTACCACCCCCGATAAAAGTGTTATTTGTTCGAATGTTTACAGTTGCTATCACCGACGTTTCCAGCCTACAGTTCCACCACCGGATCCAAACTCTCCATTGTTTCAAAATCTCCCTCAAGTTTCTACTGGCTTCGCTACAGCATTAGATGATCTTATATCTCTTACTGAAATTCTCACCTCTATCAACAACCTGAATGTCCATAGTGCGCCAGGTCCAGATGGTCTGACCGTTCCATTCCACAAATCTGTTTTCCCCTCGGTTCTTCCACTTTTACTTGCCTGCTTCAATTTTATTTTTTCCTTGCAATCCATTTCTCTAGAATTCTCCTTTGCACTCATTCATCTCATTCTTAAGTCTGGTGATATTCGCTTACTAACTAACTGGCGGCCTATCTCTCTTCTAAATACTGATTATAAAATTCTTGCTAAAATCTTCTCTATGCGTTCTCAATCCTGTTCTCAGTCGTTTGATTTTATTCACACGCGTATCTCTTTGCTACTCTTCCTTCTTTTGGTTTCCCTTCAGGTTTTTGTTCTGTTCTTTCAACTCTTTATTCGTCAGTTTTATTTCGTGTTCGAACCTCTACATTTATGACAGCCTCTTTACCGTTTGCACATGGTATTCTCCGAGGTTGTCCATTATCAGGTCAATTATTCGCTATTACATTCGAACCCTTCCTTCACCTATTTCGTTGTACCTTACTTCAGCTCATTCCTCCAACTATTGCTCGAACTAGACACCATCGCATCATCTTATCAGCCTATGCAGACGATCTAATTGTGTTTGAGAGAACTGAGTTCACCTTTAATGAGCTTCGTACTATATATAATGTTTATGCAGATGTCTCTGATTCCTTGATTAATGATCAAAAGTGTCGGACTTTGGCCCAGTTCATGGACGGGACTATTCCCCTATAGGGACGTACAGACATCCCTTGGTCAATTAGATGGACTTCTACTGCAGCTAAATTCCTAGGAGTTTGCATCGGACAACCTTTACATGTTGCTGCAGAATCATAGGCTCTTCTCCACTGTATCTCAAATAAAATTGTGCCCCTCCATCTGTTGAAAAAGCATCTTTCGTTTTTTAGCAGAGCTCACATCTTGAATGGCCTCATTCACCCCGTTCTACTACATACTCGGATTGCTTGAGTTCCACGTCTCGCTCTGCTTCAACAAATACAACGCAAGCTCGTCAACTTTATCTGGAACACCATTCACTGGCTCCCTCAAAATGTGCTTACCTTATTGATTGAATACGGAAGCCTTGGTCTCTTTGCTGTCGAGCAGAGGTACATCTCTTTTCACTTCCTTTCTTTTATTCGTGAACTTTCATCTTTCTCTGAATCTTCTCTTACTAGTCTTACTACTTTATTCTTTCCCCGCAACCCATTCCTCTCTCTGATTTCATTTCGGCGAATGGACCTATACCCTATTCCTCTCCGTGACATCCCTCACACTTACAAATCCGCTTTGTGCATTTAGTCCTCCCTTGTTTCCACCCCCACCCACCTGCCAGTACTAATAATCTCCTTGCAGAGCCTTTTTTTTCAATTCTATCCTTCATCCTCTAACTGCAACATACTTTCACTTTGCTTCTTGGCTCTCCCGCGGTGTGGTTCTTGTTCTGTAGCTCGTGAGACCATATCTAACATGGAAACCATTTGAAGAAATTACGCCTTTCCTGGTTAATACTCCAACGCACATAGCCTACTCCAAGTTTCTGTACGTCGGCTGTTTCCCGATCTTGTCACCACATCTGGCCTCATTTATTAACCTTCTGTTACCCTTCACGATACATCTAAATGATACTCCGTATTTCCACCGGCTATTTCTGTGAAAGTACTTTATCATCATCTCATTACTCCCCTTGCCTCAACATCACCGATTCAATCAATTGCTCCTGCTGCTCTACATGCTACCTGGACTGACGGGCATACATCATATGCTTCCCCTAAGGAAAAGGACACCCATTGGCTTCATCTGCATCAACGTTTTCTCTCACCTCGAACGATTCGTCCCGGTGTGTGAGGCGTGCAACTGTCGTCTCACTGTACTTCATGTTTTGTGTACTTGTGTTCGGTTTTGTGATAATCGTTTTCTTCATTTTCACTCTCATCTGTTGGACGAAGGAGCAGCTACGCTGCAAGTTATTATTGGCGAAGCCTGCGACATGAAAGCAGTGTTTTCGTTTTTACGAGAAACTGACTTTTTTAAACTCATCTAGATTTTAACTTGTTCACTCTCATGTTTCATTTTTACCAAATCAGCCTGTTTTTAACCTTGTGTACGTTTTTTTATTGATTATGTTTTGTTTTGATGTCTTTTGTTTGGCGCTCTTTGGCCAACCATGGCCCTTGCGCCATTAAAATCTATCATCCAACCAACCAACCTCGAACGATTCACCGTTTCCGTTTACTTTCCTCACCGAACTGCCATTTTTGTGCTACACTTGGAGATGTACAACATGACTACAGTCCAGTGGCGGCTTTTCAGGTGAAGTGTCTCTTCACCTATTTTACTTAAAATAAAGTTTTATTCAGTAATTTGTATAATATATTCTTTTTTGCCTCCATTGAGTTACAAAACACTCAAAATTTTGATAGATATCAATTCACATAGCGCGTTCAATACGGAAAACAAGTCCTCATACGCAAAACAGTGCAAGTGAAGAGCCGAAATGAAAACCCTTGGAAGTCTTCAGCTTTCTACCGAGTTGCTATGGTAACCGTGACGTCAATCTACCCTAGCTGGCGCCCAAGTGAAATGTTTTAGCTTCAGCCGCCGAGGCTCTGCAGTTGGAGTCGTGACTTTGGAAGGAGATCATGGTGAAACGGGACGGATTACCCAGGGAACCTTGCAATCCACTTGGGATTTTTCCTTGCGGTGTTGTGGTACATACTTTCCCAAAGGGATTTGTTTTATCGTGCATTGTTATTATTTGTCAAACAGTTTAGCTGTTATTGCTGTTTCGTTTACCGTTTAACTGTTAGTGATAGTTTTAATTTTTAGTATGTATCCTGTGAACTACATTGTTTGTAATTTATTACAAACTCCATTTAATCGGTGGAAAGACGAAGATAAAAGAGGCGTTTTACTTCAAGGACGACCGACGGATTCACTGACAATTGTTGCCAAAAAAGAAATCAAGAAGAGCGGTAAATCTTACAGTATTAATTTTAAAAATTGTTGGTTTACTGAATATAAATGGCTTTGTAGTACTTCTGTGCTACAAAAATTATTTTGTTGGCCCTGCTTACTTTTTAGTAACAAACATTCGGCGTGGAATAAAGACGGATTCTCAGATTTATTAAATATAACACGCTCACTTCATAAACATGGTGATGTTAAGGAATTTTGGAAAAAATCAGAACACCATTGCCGATGCCCTGAGGGAGAATGCTAGGCTTTTGAAAATGCATTTCAACGAAAGCGTTCGTTTAAATAGACTTTTCCTGCAGACAGTTACTGATGCAGTATTATATTTGAGCAAACAAGAACTAGCATTCCGTGGCCATGACGAAAGCATGGACTCGATGAATCGTGGAAATTTCAAGGAATTACTTTCATTGTTCATATCAAGAAGTCCTTTAGAAATTCAAAATCAATACGAAAAGATAAAAAATGTCTTCACAGGTGACTCAAAAACTATTCAAAATGAATTAATTGAATGTATTTCTGAATATATGAACGATCACGTTAAAAATGAAATAAATCAAGTTCAATGCTTTTCTATTCAAGTAGATGACACCAAAGACATAAATCAGACTTCTCAGTGCTCTTTAATAATAAGATTTGTTGATTCGGAAGGTGTATTGGCTGGGCGATTTTTGGGTTTCCACGACGTGAGTGGAGATAGAACGTCAGAAGCTTTATACAAAATGCTAGAAAAAATTTTGGAACAGTTTGATTATCAACACAAATTAATTGGACAATGTTACGATGGGGCAAGTGTAATGTCTGGACACCTGAATGGGCTCCAGAAAAAAAATCAAGGATAAAGCTTCTCAAGCTGTTTTTGCTCATTGCTTAGCGCATCGTTTAAACCTTGTATTACAGCAGAGTTTTTCTAAAATTTCTAAGTGTCGTATATTTTATGCAAGCCTCAGTGGAATTCCTTCGTTTTTTCACCACTCAGTGAAGCGATCTTATACACTCACATCTACAACCGCAAGACGCATACCAACCATAGCAGAAACTCGATGGTCATCCACTTCGAATTTAATAAGTGTAATTGTTGAAGATTGGGATAAATTGAAGGAAGTATTCGAATTTCTGACAAATAGTGAACAATCAGACAAAAAATCAATTCAACTTGCCAAGGGTTTTTTAAATGATATGAACACTTTTGAATTTACATGTTCGGCAATAGTATTTAATGAAATATTTGGCCCCACCGATCTATTATTTGAAATTTTGCAGAAAAAATCACTAGACATAAACTACTGTGTAACTCAATTTAAAAAAACGCGTGAAATTTTGAGTCATAAAAGGAACGATGAAGTATTTGAAACACTGTTTGGAAGAGCTAGCAAAATCACAAAAATAAGCAGATCTAAACGGGAATATGCTGCTCTTACACAAGAAACAATTTTTCAAAATTATAAACAATTGTATTTTGAAATTTTGGACCACATTCTTATGGAAATGGATATAAGATTTCAAGACTGTGAAAAACTTCAATTTGTTTGTCTTGCTGACACAACCAAATTCGAACAATTTAATTCGAGCTTTCCCTCTCACGCTTTTGAAATTCTACAACATTTTTACGGAAAAATATGTATATGCCAACGAAAAATTAAGGAATATATCGACTCAAGAACTTCTTCGATTGCTTCATGAAGATAAAGACATATTTACAGAAGTTTATAAATTGGTTGCCCTCATTTTAACCATTCCATCTACAAGTGAGTCAGTAGAAAGAAGTTTTTCTTGCCTTAAAAGAATACAAACTTACTCAAGAAACACTATTTCTCAAGATAGACTTTCTTCTTTGGCAAATATTTCTATTCAGAAAGATATTTCATTGATGCTCACGAAGAAACAACCATTCTATGACGACATAATAGACAAATTTGCAGCTTTAAAAGAAAGAAGAATTGATCTAATATACAAAAAATAGGTCAGTCCTCATATAGTGATTTTCATTGAAGACAGTAGATATCTTTTCATATTGCTCTTGTAGCTCTTCACCTATTTTTCCAACCACGAGCCGCCACTGGCCTACACCTCATGCTTAGTGCTGCAACCTCTGTTTTCACTTATGTTTTCATTACTGTCATCAATGCGCAATTCATCTCATACCATGTTTCACTACCATTTCTTCAACAACATATATCAACATCATCAAGTCATAATGCAATTTGTAAATGTATCATTTTACAAGCTAAGTGTGCAATTTATTTATTGCACAAAAAGAGCATTGATCGCCCTTCTCTTCAAAGATACGCCCCTGCTTGTGCTTTTCTATGCTCATACCTTCGACATTCCTTAGTAGTCATTCTCCAAACCGAATATGACGAGGCTCTCAGAACAGGGCATTTGATGAACTCACTATAAATGGACACAGCGCAGAACGTGGTATCAGGTAACAAATAATAAAGTTTCATTGGTGAACTAGTCGTTGTTCCATGCTATGTTTGATATCTACAATTGCTATACTTGACCTGCTATTCCCGTATTCAGTTCGAACACGTTACATGTTATAGATGTGTGCTTTCACGATGATCTCACGCAAGTCATAATTCACTCCATTTAGCAAGTTATGTCTCATTTTAGTTTTATGCTTTAATTCTCTTCATACCTTCAGTTTATTCCCCTTTTCAATGATGTGTACTATTTTCAATTACAGTTGTAAACATTCCCATATTGAAGACTGTTGCATTTATTGAGTATCTGTGCACTTAGTGTAATTGTTAACCTCTTATGAGAGTTATTGATATGTCTTATCAATTGCTTATCTTTCATTACTGGGATTTTTATCATATTACCGTTTTCATGCATAACACTTCGTCAATATCATTTATCTTTCATGTCGTTTCTCATGTTCCGACAATTTCATCCTAATCTCCTGGTAAAATGCTATTATCATCGTGTTTTTTGTTGGATTTGTTCATTTGTTGACCTAATGTACAATTTTTGCTTATTTATAACCCCTCACATTCTCATCCATTTCAGTCAGCCTTAGTCCTAACGTTCATTTTTTTCTTCAAGTACTTCACCTTATCGCGATCATTCATCACTTTTTATTTTTTTCAAAATCAACCGATAGCAATTGTTCTACAAACCGTCAACCGTTTCATCTGATTTCTTTTCGTACACACTTCGCACGATGTCGGATAACAGTACCTTTTCACGTTTTCCGAGGCATTTTTCAATGGTTTCCTGTGAAGTACTGTATTATTCTGCACTACTTCACAGGAAACCGTTGTTCATCTTCACCCAGCTGTTCATCTTCGTTCTCAAGGTAAGCTTTAAATTGAAAACAATTGCCGTCTCCTGCACGATACACTTTAATGATAAAAACTATATACAATTAAAAATTTTTTTTTATTTAAATTGTATTTTTAAAATTTAAATTGTATATAATTTTTTTATCATTAAAGCGTATCGTGCAGGACACGGCAATTGTTTTCAATTTAATAGCTTTTGGTGCACGAGTTAATTTCTTCGTAAGGTAAGCTTTTTTCGACATTCTTCACCCAACGGTCGGTTCACTTTCATTTATCTCGCAATAGACCTCTCCCTACCACATTTGTTCCCGTTTTCAAAGAATAGGTTTTTCACCCAGATGTTCAATGATTCAGTTTCATTCCCCTCGACATGCCATCGGACCGTACTGTTAAATTACCAGTATCACATATTTACCTTTCCACGCGTTCCGCTCCTTAGGCATCTCACAGTAACTGTTCGGTCAACATTTTTCAATTCAGACACGTCATTATCAGACTGTCATTCAACGTGCTACCTTCATAATTTCATTCATGTTTATTTCGCATACTTGTAGTTAGTTGTTTTTTGGTACACGGGTTGTATCACTTCAACCGTTCTTTCGCTTTCTCCAGTGCCCATTAGATCATAACTATTAATATTACTCCCTTAAAAGGGGATGCATTTATCTCATCAGACTTTATCTTGCATTACTTGTACATTATTTGTAAATACAGTTGTATATCATATGCATTTAGAGTTGCTAATGTTCTATAATTTTTTTTCGGAACAAAACAGTTCCGTTAATATTACAATTATTCATGTTCATCAGTGTCTACCTCTTCTATCAGTGAAGTGCAAAGTCTACCTATCTAGTTGTTCATTTACCGTAACACCTGTGGAATGTGCCAATCATAGAGTACTTTATGCGTATAGCGTTTTTGTTACCCGCATTCGAGTATTTTTTCACATGTACCATCCTTAACGTTTTTTTTGTTCATTCAACGCCTTAATGCATCACACATCATCCTCATTATCAGATCGTATTGTTAATTCAACAGAATTACAATTTTAATGTTCATTGCGTCCTTCTCGTTTCACAATCTCACAATTACTGTTCTTTCATCATTTCTCATTTCCGACACATTATTATCAGAATGTTACTACTTTGTGTTGCCTTAATCGTTTCATAAATGGTTGATTTGAATACCTATAGTTCGCTATTTCATTGCCCATGAGTTGCCTCACCTAAGCTCATCTTACGCTTCCTCTCGGTCCCATTACATCTAAATGATTAGTGTTGTTCCCCCACAAGGGATCCATTTATCTTATCAGATTCTATCATACTTTACCTGTACGTTATTTGTTAACACAAGTGTGTCTAGCATGCATTTGGGGTTGCTAATGTTCTGTAATTTGTTTTTCGGAACAAACACAGTTCATTTGCCCGAATGATTACATGCTATCCCTGCTTACAATTGTAGTACTCCCTCTTCTGTCAGTGACGCTCACAGTCTTACCATCTAGTTGTCCATTCACTGTAAAGTTTTTGAAACGCACCTATCATACAGTACTTTGTGGGTATAGCGTTTGTGTCGCTCACATACGAGTATTTTCACATGTATCATCCTTTATGTGTTCTTTTTTACATTCAACGCCTTCATGCATCTCACATCATCCTCTTCACCCTCATTTCCTTTGAGTCCATCATGTCCTCCCGTTCACATACTTTACAATGTAAGATGTTACTTTCACAGTGTTGTTTCGTTTGAATTGTGAATGTTTTCACCCCACACGAAAATCTGTTTAATAATTGTCACTTCTTGATAGCTTATTCATTCCAGCAAATTTTACGTTCATTATTTTCGACTCACCATCGAGATCATCCTGCATCTCTCACCACATTTTAATCTTTACAATTAGCCAATCGCTTTCGTTCCACATTCTGTCTTTTGCAAAATTGGTTGTACTTCCCCTTACACGTCTTACAATACTGGTTTGTTTTTTGTTCCCTTTTGTTCATCAGAGGGTTAAAGTACATGAATATGCATTTTATGTTGTATAAATGATACACCTCCAGTAATGGTTGTTTATTTTTATTTTTATTTGATTTATATCATATTAAACAAATTCATATAACTGTTGTTACAGTATCAATTACATCAATTGTTCACAAAGATGATCAACATTTCTTCGGTTCGCCTTCATCAACTTGAAAATCCGCTTGTAACTGTTGTTCAACAAACTGAGATGCACTTATTTATTTCAGCACATCTCTCTCATTCATCAGTCTCACACTCTATGTTCATTCAGCATCCTATACTCCATATGTATTACTCTCAGTTTCTCTTTTATTGTGACAAAAGATCGTTGGAGAAACGTAGTCAAAACGTTTATGTAGAAATAGCTTGGAACTATTTATAATGACTAGCAATACACGGAAAGCAGAGGTCTCAAACGTAAACAAACCTGTCGGTAACAGCGTAGGAAGCATATACGCAATACTTTCGAAGTTTAAATCAGTAAACAGAAAGATAAAATTCCATATTTTAAATCGCGCTCTTTATGTCAAATTCGAAACAATGGTTGAAACAACCTAGTGAAAATTTCCCGTAAAAATAGATTGAAACTGTGTATACCGTAGTGCGTAGTTACACAGTGGGAGCAGCGGTCTGAAACGTAAACAAACCCGTGGATCATTTCGGCGGAACGTGACACTTCGGAAGTCTAACACAGTAAGCAGCAAGATCAAAATTTTAAATTGTAAATCGCGCGCATGATGTCAAATTCAAAATAATGGTTGAAGAGAGCTATTCAAAATCTTCCCGCAGAAATAGATTTGAGTTTCTTACACGGAGAGCGACGGGTCTAAAACTTAAACAAACCCACATGCAACTGCGGTGCAATGACACTCGTCAGACTTCAGAAGCGCATCGCAAAAAATTTCGGTGCGATCCATTAATATCGTCGCTTCTATTCCCCCCGTAGGTGCTCTCCAGCATAGATTTGTAGAATTAGCCCGAAAAACTGGCACGTATACGTCAGGTTCGACGCCAACGAAAAAGGGATTTTTGTAGTTTAAATCCTTGTTGGCGTGACGTTCTTGTGAATACAATGAAATATTGTGACGTTTATGCAAATTAAAGTGAAATATTGTTGAGCAAGAGTCTGAATGAAATGCTGTTCCGTAATAATGAAGTCAACTGCTGTTGCGGACTTCATGGCAAAGCATACTGCAATATCAAATTTGAGCAATGGTTTCTTAAGGATGGTTAAGTGCTTTAAAAACTAATATAATAATTGAAAACTAGCCTATAGGCCGTCCTAGGACGGCTGTTTTTAAGCTTTAAATAAATATTAATGTATAGGGGATGTTGCCCGTCCTATAATGGAAATACAATTTTTAATTGAAGCAGCTTGAAAACAAATCAAATAGGCGCAGGATTTCTGTAAGTAAATATAGGAAAAGCTTATACAGTAAGAACTCATTCATGTTAGAACCGAAAATTAAAGGCTATTTATTTCCGTTTTTCAAAGGACGCATTAAATGACTTTTTCTCCGGCGCACTTGTTATTCTGTTCACGGCTTGTTTAAGACTGTCCTGTTCAGTTTGAAACTTCATACCGAAGCTTTTTCTACAAAATAATGCGCCACCTGATATTACAAATCGGAGCCATCTAAGTTCTCGACATTGTGCTGTTGGGGCGACATCGGCTTTTAGATGCAATTTTGCTCACTTTGACATCTCAAGATTTCAGTTTTTATTTTTGTAGGTTAGAGCGTTTAGATACATCGATATTTTGCCAAAATGTATAACATAATCAGCAAGCACTAAACTCGGAAGTTAGTTAAATTAAAAAAGTAAAAAATAATTAAAGCGTACAAATTAATATTCGAATTGTGCTAAATTAAATTAATATACAAAGGCAACTTGCCGTGATATTAAAATTTCAATTCGAATTTTGTAGATCAGATAAATAGAACTCGAGTCATTGATAATCCAGTGTTTTTAAATTAGCACGCGATCACCCTGACATCTCAAAGTGATCGCATGCAAACTCAACTTGCTGTGATATTAAGAATTCAATTCGAATTTTGTAGATTGAAAAAATAGAACTCGAGTCATTGATAACCCATTCTTTTAAATTAGCACGGGATCACCTTGACATCTAAAAGTGATCACGTGTTATTATATAGCAGGCATTCACTTTGACATATCGAGACTACACACGAATCGATCGATACGTGATGGTGCCACAATGCACACGCTGCTGTGACGTCAAGTGTTCCAGAAAGACAGACAGAGAGAGAGAGAGATAGATCTGGATGTTTATATGTATAATCCCCAAACTGAAATATCAGGAAAGGGACTCCAAGGCAGAGCCGTATAGCCCAGGGAGTGCTTGAGAGTTTAAACTCTCACCGAAATGTCGTACTTAAGTAAAGAGAAGATAGATAGATCAATGTACTTGTGTAAGTTTGAAAAATGGGGAGTATTAAATAGAAAAATTTCGTGTGCAAATAAAATGTGACAGAGAGTAAGAACTCAAAATTTAAAATGCATTTTGTGTTCGTAAACATTTAAAATGCATTTTGCGTTCGTTAACATTTAAAATGCATTTTGTTTTCAATTTCTCTTTTATCACCCTTTTCTCCTTTTACGCTGTTTTTAAAATCTTGATCATTCCTCAGTAAGGATGCTTATGTAAATGTACGGTGAAAATTAATTTTCAAATTCAGTACCCTCCCCGAAAATTCTTCCTGTTAAACCCTCCTCACCGATATGTGAATACCAAATTTCAAGTTCCTACGTTCAGTAGTTTCTTCTATGGGCGACAGACCGTCCGACAGACTGACACGGTAATTTTATTAATATAGATACAATAATGCAGTTTCCCCTGCAGATACAAGAGTTTGTAAAATTCTGAATATTCTAGTCTATGCTTCGCTTCGCCGATCTCTAATTCTAGGTCGGCGATTTAACAGTGGAATGAGACGGAGAGACTGGCCGTACACAGAAGGGCGAAGCGATGCGTAAATGCAGCATTCCTCTTTTGGTGGAAATTTGGGGAATTGTAATTAATCAACATATTGTATGTGTGTAATCACGCAGACCGTGACCGGGGGCGTCTTTTAAGCGATGTTTTACTATACAGAGAAGTGATAATACTATTAAGAGAAATGATAATACTGTTAAGAGAAATGATAATACTGTTAAGAGAAATGATAATATTTAAGAGAAATAATAATACTACAGTATTAAGAGAAATGATAATAGTTTATATCCAAGTTATCAAACGAATTTATCAAAAAATTCAGCATTTCTATGAATCAAAAGGAATTTTAAATAGATGTAAAGGTCAACACGTCAGTTCCATATTATCTTCATATATATTTCATTCGAAGTACAGTCGCTTGCAGAAAAATTGTTATTAACAGGAAAGTTTATTTTTCCAATTTGTTATTTAATTCTTTCAGCAACAAACGTTATTAGTTATCGTGCACATGGTGCCTTAGAGATATAAAAATGCTGTAGATATAGTAAAGCAAATATGCGTGATGGTAAATCTCTGAAATCCAATGAAATATATGACTCAGTGAAATGCAAAGATAGTGGGTAAATACACCGTAAAGAAACTGACGCTTCAGTTGTTTAGCAAATCTACTGCCTCCAGAGTTTGAAACAAAATTGTTAGCAGTTTACAGTAAGTATCCTTTTTAGTAGAAGTGGTTTTGGATATCTCGAAAACTTCTTATTGATTTCTTATTTCATTTTATAATACTTTATAATATTTCATATTTAAATTCTGTGTTAGATAATTATAATTTATTATAAAGGACGATTGATACTAAATGAAATATTCCACCTGCCTGTACAATAATGTAGTTCCCCTGAAAATGTGAGATATTGTGACAGTGTGTTCGAAGCTTAGAACAAAAAAAAAAAAAAAAAAAAAAACGAGAAAGAGACTTTAGAATTTTGTTTCAGCATTATTCCGAGAGCAAGAGATTTCAATCTTGTTTGTATGTTTCATCAGTAAGAGCTTTGAGAAAATGCTTATTTCTACACTATTAGTTAAAACAGAGACAATGCAAAAAAAAAAAAAAAAAAAAACAGACTATGGATACGATAAAAAAAAAGGAGACGTAAGAAAAGGGTGAAAGATTTGAAAGAAATTTAGAAGAAAATGCACTTGTCGTTATAGAAATAAATTTACATGAGACAATGAATGCGTGATAATGTATTTTCTATAAGAAAAGTAACACATCCCGTCGGCGCTTTAATATAAAATTATAAAATTTACGATTTATGTTACATAAAATTCGAGAAAAAATATTTGGTAATATTCCCACGTGCATGCTCATTTCTTGGCAATACTCATTTCTTCATCTCATTTCCTGGTAACACTCCCATGTTCAAAAAACATTTCTTTGGTAATACTCCCACGCGCATTCTCTTAAGCAATTTCACTAATTGGCTTGGAGGTTGTTGTTTTTTTTGTTGTTTTTTTCATTCTGAAGGTATGTTTGTTTGCTGTTACAGTCTGAAATGCCACCAACAATAAAACCCGGTCTTAGAAACGGATCAACGGATCTGCAATACCATTAATATGATAATAAAACGTTTACACAGTCCGAATACATGCAACGTGTATTTCCGCTTCCGTTTTCAATCTTTCGATTATTATGAGACATACGACATCGCTGCTTCCTCCAGTGAAAGTTGATTGTTCGCATTCTGTAAGTATCAGACCCTTTTCCAAAGCGATTTGGCCGACAAAGGCAGAGATATAATATTCAGACACACCGCAAAGTAGTAATTTTCCTGAAAGCAAGCCTGTGATTATAAGAATGTCTCTAAAAAACAGGGAAAAAACGTACTTGTACGCTGTCTGTCTCATTCTATTTCAGGTATTATGTTTTCTTTCAATTTTTTTCTCATATGCCATATCATGAGTGCATTTTCTGTTTTATTGTCCTGCTCAGAGTATATTGCGCTGAAACCTTATTATTATCCGTGAATTGATGAAAAACATACTATTTAAAAGTCTTATCGTATTTTTCTGTAGTGCAACCGCACTTCGATTTGCTGATTTATGAGTAAGCACAGCTGATATAAAGTGATTCAGCACTCAATTTTTTTTTTTTTGCTGTATGTTTGAAAACTTTATAACAAATGAAAAAGGAAACAGCATTATTTAATATCATAGAAAAAAAGAAAAGAAAAGAAGTATAATAAATATTTAAAGATTTCAGGAAGAAAAAAAAATATTTGACTGAATAATGTTCAACACAGTAAAATACGTCTCAGAAAGTTTTAGATGGATAGGGACCTGCAGCTAATGAACCTGACAGATTTCTTCAAAAATATGAAGGAAAGAAAATATTTTCTCTGTACATTTTAGTGAATGTTATCGCTGATGCTACATTATACTTGTGTAAGCATGTAAGTGTTAGCGTCATACCTAAACTGTTTCTGGTTTTTTTTTTTTGTCTATTTTTTTCTGCTGAAGGCCCCATGAGCATATGGACTCTCCCTTTTCCTGGAAAGAGGGGTCCGAAATTACGGGTGAAAAGCCGCATATCCCAGATTTAGGACGGGCGTTTCCAGAGAAGGAAAGTAATCAGTAACCCTAAGAATGAACTCAAGATGCACGTTGTACCAGGGATTTGAATTGAGAAAGCAATGTATCTTTGTACTGCCTTACCATATTACTGGTCGTGTGTGCGTGTGTGCGTGTGTGCGTATAGCAAATTTATGATTATTGAAAAGTATATCTTTTCATGAAGTTTTTAAATTTTGGGGCACCGAAAAAACGCACAAGGTGTAAGTAACTCAAAAGCATGGTATAGTGTTTGTTCATATAATAGTCTTTGAGCTTTGGCCAAAAATTCATTTAAGAAGAAAAAAAAAAATAATTTAATACCTACTATGACATACTGCAGAGGTAAAGCACGTGTCAGACATTCACTCTGTCGGTGTAGCTTAGGCGATTAGAGCAACTCACTCTGGAGCGTGGAAACGAAGTTTCAATCTCCGTCACCGAAAAAATTCCTTTTTTCACATTGGTGTCCGAACGTAATAATAGATTTACTGGAAGTTGAGTTCTTCAAAAAATGTGTAATGTTGGTTCGTTCCACACATCGTCTGGAATTAATAAAAGGTTCCTTCTTCGCTTAAAAAACAAAAAAACAAATTAAGATTAAGAGGGAGATGCTGTGACACACTACAGAAGCAAAGCACGTGTCAAGACGACAAATCTGCAGCGATACATTCCGTCGGTGTAGCTTAGTCGGTTAGAGCAACTCACTCCGGAGCGAAGAGCCGCGGGCAGAGATGGAAACGGGTCACGCGTCAACGGGTCAAAGGTCGACAATTTCTTGCGAGTCAAACGGGTCGGGTCAAGGTGTTCCTGAGCAGATTTCGACCCAGTTTTATTGCCGTTTTATTTTTGAAAAGGAAAAAGGTATTTCAAAGAACCCTTCAGAGGTTTTTGAAATAATACTTCAAAGCTTCAGAGTATGATGCAGGAACTTGCTGAGAAGGGTAAAGAAATTGGATTAAAAATGAACTTTCAGAAGACAAAACTGAAGTACAATACTTTTACAAGGAATGAAGATTTATCAGTTGATGGGGGAAAGTTGGAGATAACCAATTCCTACATTTACCTTGGGCAGCAGATATCAAGCGAGGGTCACATTGATGAAGAAATTAATTGGCGTAAAAACTTCATTGGAGAGCTTTTGGAAGAAACAGTACAATTTTTAAGAGCAATGTGTCATTATGTCTTAAAAGAAAAGTGTTTAATCAATGTATCCTGGAGAGCTTTTGGAAGAAACAGTACAATTTTTAAGAGCAATGTGCCATTATGTCTTAAAAGAAAAGTGTTTAATCAATGTATCCTGGAGAGCTTTTGGAAGAAACAGTACAATTTTTAAGAGCAATGTGCCATTATGTCTTAAAAGAAAAGTGTTTAATCAATGTATCCTTCCAGTGCTTACGTACGGAGGAGAGACGTGGACCTTAACTAAAAAGACATGCAAAGGCTGCAGACAGCTGGAAGAAGTATGGAGGGATGCATGCTTGGTTTAACCAAGAAATACAGAAACAGGAACTCGTGGATAGGAAAAATGACTAAAGTAGAAGACATCATAATTAGAGTAAAATCCCTGGAATGGCAATGGGCTGGATATGTTGCCAGAAGAACAGACCTTCAATGGACAACCGAAATTCTAGACTGGATTCCAAAGGGCAGGAAAAGACACAGAAGAAGACCACATGAGAAATGGATGGATGGAGGAGACTGTCCCCCAGAGAGTTTGTTGTTGAATAAATTTGGTGAGACCTTCATCCAGCAGTAGATTGATAATGATTGACATTGATGATGATATATTCGAATTTATAGTTCAAAGCAGATTGGTCCGCGTCGGGTCCAATTATGTGACGGCCGGGTCAGGGTCCAAAATTTTTGACCCGTTTCCAACTTTGGAGCAGAGAACGGACATTGTTACTGAAGAAGAGTGCACAAAGGACGCCTTTGTTTTCAAGCGCTCTGATGGCTGAGTACGATCTGATAATGCTCAGCGTAAAACCGTTTTGTACTACCCATGTCCTAATAACAGGTAAAACCGTTTTTTTTATTGGAGGTTTGACGACCACCGTGAGCAACTCAATGGGCTATAAGCAGTCTCCCGTCCCTAATTTAGGGTTACTGGTTCCAGGGAAGGGAGAAAGCCAGTGCCGTAAGACAAACACAACATCCATGCCTCACCGGGATTCGAACCCGGACCCCTTTCGAACGAATGATCAGAGGCCATTGCCTTAGACCACTGCGCCACCGGGGCGGCAAAACCGTTTTATACTACCTATGTCCTAACAACAGGTAAAACCGTTTACCTTTTGTTTATGACTAGCTTCGCGCTGCTGGGGAAGTTAATTCACGCAGGAGACTCTGGAGACCATTTCGAGTCGTGAGTGTTTTCTTGTAAACTACGTTCTCTCTTCAGCAAGTTAAAAGTTAACGAACTTTATGTGCCAGCAGCGACAACTTTTCGGAAATCTAGTCCGAACAACAAGGATGTCATTTCACATTTCGCTATATAAAAACGCGACACACAATCACACACACATTATCAAAAGTATTCGGACACCACAGTGTTTTGGGACAAATGGCTTTATTATCGCAATTAGTAATTCGTCGGTCCACCTTTTGCTTGTATGACAGCGTGAACACGTAGAGTCATACTACCAACCAATTTCCGTGAGGTCATAAAAAGGAATGGCTCTCCATTTGTCCAGCAAAACTGCTGCCACAGTGGAGGGCGACGGTCGTTGGGGTCGATTTCGCATCCGTCGCTCCAGTTCATTCCAGAGATAATCTATAGGATTAAGATCAGGACTCTGAGCAGGCCAGTATAACAATTCCACCTCAATTTCAAGAAACCAGTCCTACACACGCCTTGCGGTGTGGCAGTGAGCTCGAACGTATTGGAAGTGACAACGGTTATTTCCATAATACTGCCATATTGCTGGTGGGACAGAATTATTCAGAACGTCGATGTACACTTCAGAGTTCATGGTCTGTGATATAATAACCAATTTTACATATTCAAAAAGCATAGTACGGAGTGGGGATTTATGTTTAATACGCGTGCTTTTGTCTGATTTTAAACCCCAAACGAATCGTTGTTCTAGTGTAAGTTCGCCTTGATAAAGCCTCCCATCGGAAGGCGAAAGCTTGGCATGATTAAATATTTTTAATATACATCATTCTCACGGAATGTTTGACCTTGTTGTCTCTAATTATGTTATAATATCTTTTCAGCCACTTTTTCCTCTAACAAATTCCTCCATCTTTACGACATGATTAGTCACTTTGCTCCGGAAACCTCTTCTGCAAAGAATTCACTATAAGGTCAATTGTTTCAAACAACAACTTCCTATATATTTCTTCAGTAGACTTATTCTGTATCTTTACGATCTGCCTAGAAAATAGTTTGAAACAGTCTGAGAAGTCATAAATGCATTTTAACTTTAATACGTAATAGGCATCTTAGACAGGAAGTGAAATTTTGAACTAAAGCAAAGCATCCTACTCTCCACGAAATAACTGATTTGCCTCAACAAGAGGAATGAAGGAATTATTCCCTTGTATTTTGATGAGGAAAATGCGCATTAAGGAAAAACCAAGCTTCAGGAAGAATCCATTTCCTAAAAGATTTTAGTTTTCGTGTGACATCTCCTTCCGTAATACCATACAATTTATCTTAACGTCTTTGTTTACATTTTGAGTTGAATCATAACATAATTTCGAGTTCTCAATTTTTCAGTTTTCTTTTCGAGTCCAGCAGATAGAGGTGCTGGAGATTCATAGATGCTACGTTATTTCGTTTACTCACTCATGCTCGAAAAAACATCGTCGTATTATACTTAAAAATGTATGTCGCTGCTTTTACATAGTGTTCTAAAGATTGTCTAAAATTAATAATTCAGTTTACGTATATTTACTGCCAGACCAATTTATACAGTTATTGTTACTATTATTTATTTATTTATCTTTTGCAGTCGCTGTTGGTTGTTTGCCAGAATCAAGGAGGCTTAACGAGAACACGACGATCAGTAAGTACATTTACCCCGTAAATATTACGATATTTGTATCACATACTATTAAAAACACGAAAAATAACTGTTATTAAATTCTGAATTCATAGTTTAGAATTTAACAGTAGAAGTTTCAGCAGCACTTTGATCAAAACAATATGCGACAGCGAATTTTGTGCAAGCGATTTGCAAAACAGTTGACAGAATGTAAATAACATAGCTGAATTCAACATCAGTTATTTAGGTAACTTGAGAACACTATACAAACAAGACAACCGAGTTTTACTCCTGATACTTAAGAAATCGGATGAAATATATTCATTCATACATATCGCCAACCTGTTCTTTGAGATTCAAAGGTTAGCTCCTGAATGCGAGAGTTTCTGCGAAATCAAATGATGGTATCATAATTTTCTAAACGGCTTTGGGGTTTTACTGTGTACCATTCAGACTGATATTGAATTCAGTACTGACAGTTCCTCGCTCAAAAGTCATGCCTGTTTTTTTAATTATTTGTACTGAGTTTGAAATTTGAATTTCATACCATCTTCGTTCATTGGGGACAACTTACCTTGCAACTCGTGTTTGCACTCTCTCGCTCTCTTTCTCTCTCTCTCTCACACACACACACTCACACTATACGACTGTGTCATCAACTACAGCAAACCTGCGCACGGTAATTTCTGAGATAAACCAGAACTGTCTATTTTAGCATCACACATGCATTCATCTGCAAATACACCCATCATACAAAAAAAAAAAAAAAAAAAAGAATAGTTGCACCCAGAAGGAAGTGTCGGATTGCAATGCTATTCAGGAGGAAAGTAAAGGTTACCAGGAACAATAAACGATTATGCATTGAAACTGATATGGGCAATATTTATTGAACTACACGTCAATAAGTAGTGTCTCTCAGTATATCGTCGGGCTGCCATGTTTGCTCACACAGCATGACAGACGTCTCGTCATGGAGTTGTACAGGTTCTTTTTTTTTTTTTGATTGGATTTTTAACGACCACCGTGAGCAACTCAATGGGCTATAAGCAGTCGCCCGTCCCTAATTTAGGGTCACTGGTTCCAGGGAAGGGAGAGAGCCAGTGCCGTAAGACAAACACAACATCCATGCCTGACCGGGATTCGAACCCGGACCCCTTTCGGACGAATGATCAGAGGCCATCGCTTAGACCACTGCGCCACCGGGGCGGCTTGTACAGGTTCCTAATGGTGTCTTGCGACAATCCATCTCATGCAACTTGAATCTTTTCATGCAGTTCTTGCAGATTGTGCGGTAGGGGTCGGAGTGTGGATAGCGCGTCCAATAGTATTCCACACATTTTCAATCGGCGATAGGTCTCGCGATGCGATGCAGCTGGACATGGCAGAGTGTCAGTGCCTTGAAGGCAAGCTCTCGAGACAGCAGCAGAATGCGGAAGACCGTTGTCCTGTTGGAAAATCGCATCGGAGTGAGCGTTTAGAAAAGGTAAGGCCACTGGTTGTAGGACCTCATTAACGTAACGTTGGGCTGTCAAAGTGTTGTGTTTGTAGTGGACACCAAAGGTGATCTGGCATCGTAGGCAATTGCACCCCACACCATGACATTAGGCCTTCTGGACGTGTGACGCTAGACAACAAACTGTTCACCTTGGCGCTGACCACGGTGCCTCCACATACGGATTCGTTGTTCATCTCCTCTAAGACAAAAGCGGGACTCGTCGCTGAAGATCACCCGATGTCATTCTGCGTGGCTCCACGACAGTCAGCACGGCACCACTGTAGTCTTTGGCGACGACGCACTGATGTTAAAGACCCCTCCTGCTTGCAACACATTCGCTGCCGAGCGTGTCGTAACGGTCTGCGTGCGTGTAGTCCTACGTCTGCAGCCGTTCTACCAATGGTGCTGGCACTAATCGGGCGATGCATGGAGGGCACCACTGCTTGCTGAATATCCACAATCGTGGCTGTTGGGTCACCCCGCGCAAGTCGGACAACCCGTCGGTCCTCTCTTTCTCCGTGGTTCGTCTAGGTCTCCCAGACTCTTTCTGTCGTTGCTGCGTGCCTTGTTCTACCCACTGTCGTCAACATGGATTACTGTGGTGATATCTGCACGACCGATATAGCGCACAATACGGCGAAAAGACCATCGAGCTTCCCGGAGCCGGACGACGCGGCCCCTCTAGAACTCCTCAAATTGCTTCCGAACTTTTCTCCGAGGCATACCTCACTTGCAAAGAATGCAACCAACACAACAGCATGAGTCAGAATGGCAAGCGCGCACAACGGGGCGACCTTTTATGGCCGGTCATGCACAGCGCTACGACCCCTCCTTGCTTGCTTCACATTCGCGGCCGAGCGTGATACCTGAACCATTTGTATGTCTCACGATGTCAAACGTACCCACCAAGTTTTATTCCTGTACTTTGCTTTCTTCTGGGTTCAACTATTTTTTTGACGATGAGTGTACATTGAACAGCTCTGGTGACATTATCTTCACACTGTCTCCCCAGAAGGCTAGTGGTGGTGGTGGTGGTGTGTGTGTGTGTGTGTGGGGGGGGGGGGGGGGGGGGGTATTTTGTGTCAAAAGAACCGTTGTAAGCAAAGAAATGTCCCACCCCCGACATAAAATTAAAAAAAAATTGTTTTTTGTAATGAACGTAATATTTATTGTTACAAAGTTTGGCTTCTACTCTGCCCTTTATTCCACTGTATCAAAGGTTGCACAGATATGTACACATACAGTAGACACCTAGATACAGTCCTTACAGTTTAAGTAAACTCAGCTTCTTTTTTGTTGTTTCTGGTAGACCAAATTTTTGATCTACGTACGACAGTAGTTGCAAAATAGTGAATGAAAAATATAAAATAAAAAAAAGAACGTGCATGGTATTTTATCCATCATAGAGGCAAAAACTACGAGAGGGTGGCATTTACAAAAACCAGAGCACAAATAAATAGGATTGTTCATAAATCACAACGCTCATTTAACAACTGTGAGATGTTTGCAATATTTTGTTTCACTTTAGTCAAAATTTAAAGAATGAGACGTACTTTTATTCGTGGGATAATAAAGATTCGATTAAAACAAGAAGGAAAAGGAAAAACGCTATTTTGCTCTCCATTAAGTCTCACTGCTCTTTCTTGCTGGTGTTGTTCTTCCTGTTCATATTCTATTACATATGTAAACCAATAACGCTGCTGAACATAAGTGCAGCAGCCTAGCATTGCTTATGAAATACTTGAATTACTGCTTTCAACACCGTGTCATTTTACATTTGTAGTATGTGTGTACATACGTAAGTAGGGGGAAAACGAGAGTTAAAGCACAATAGGCCCTCTAGAGGGCTGAGGGTCAAGGGACGGAAGGGGCGTGGCCAAATGGATTAGGTGAGAGTAGGGGATCTCCCGGCCTCGGCTAATCCATTTGGCCACGCCCCTTCCGACCCTCGGCCCTCTAGAGGTCCTATTGTTCTTTAACTCTCGTTTCCCTACTCGTTTTCCGCCAGAGGACCAAGCATTTCCAGAACACTGGTTTGAGCAGAATGTTTTTGTGATGATAGTGATGATGATGAAACAATGGGTGTCGAGCCACGTGTTTGCTTTTTTCCGACATGTTGGCTTTGTGTGACGTATCTTCTGACATCATGGCTTTGTGTAACTTATATATGAGAGGTGACGATGATTAACTACCTTCATTCATTTCCCTCGGTTACAAATATTTAGGAAATTATTTTTTTTTTTAGAGAGAGAGAGATCTATGTTTGGAACTGCAATGCTGGCAGCACTCGACTACAGGTATTGTGCATGTTCATGCATGTACCGACTCATGTTCCATGTTTTACACCCATCCGTTGCTGACGAGTACAGGATAACAGTCTGAGGCTAGTCACCTGATCTATTTCTTTTATTTGATTGGTCGCTTTCCTTTCGAACATGAGTAACACTGTGGAGCGCTTCATTTCAGCATTCGTTTCCGACCGATTCAGAGCTCTCTGGCATTCACTGAATTCCTGTTTTGTTCAAGATTTTGTTATCATGGCGGCTGCAAAATCTAGTGGTAGTTCTTCGATGATGTTGCATATGGATAATTTACCAGAAAGTTGTTTCCATCTAGGAGAAAATATATTCGTTTACGTATCTTCATATGCTCGTCAAGTCTGCGTGCATATCAGAGAATTTAATTGCTACGGTAAGCAATGCTATCCAAGCAAATCTGGTATTTGCATGTCTTTATTTCAATATGTGGAAATGATGGATGAGAAGGAATCCCTATCACGTCATCTAGCCTATGGAATATCAGCTCCTAATTTTTCATTCACGGGGTTTCTACGGGTAAAAGTTATCCCACAAACTCATGAAATCAGTAAAGAAATTTATAGTTGGAAGACTGCGAAAATGTATAAATCGAATATTCTTCTCTCTGAAAATCTGTGGGAATAATTGGTTCATATTTATTCCAGTGTATTACATCAGGTGGTAATATAATTTTACCGAAATATTTCTTTTCAAAGTATTTTCAAGCAGGAGATGCAATCAAATGGACAAATCCTAACTAACAAGTTCACAACTCCAGAGCAAAGTGAAATGGCCGCCTCGGTGGCGCAGTGGTCTAAGGCGTTGGCCTCTGATCATTCGTCCGTAAGGGGTCCGGGTTCGAATCCCGGTCAGGCATGGATGTTGTGTTTGTCTTACGGCACTGGCTCTCTCCCTTCCCTGGAACCAGTGATCCTAAATTAGGGACGGGCGACTGCTTATAGCCCATTGAGTTGCTCACGGTGGTCGTTAAACCTCCAAAAAAAAAAAAAAAAAAAAAAAAAAAAACAAAGTGAAATGCTGATTAATGAACTGAAAAACGTTCTTAAAAATGCAGTAGTTGAGTATTTGAACAAATCGGCTAGATCCAACTCTTTAGGATTATCTGAATTGTATTGTGAGGACGAATATTTCTGCATAGCCCTTTTAGGAAGAGAGTTTAGTAAAATCGTGGGAAAATATTTGGAATCTCTAGAAAGAAGAAACTTAATGTCGTGCGTAACAGATGCTTTTCTACAAGCAATAGATCTACAAAATATTTTTGGTATTATCAAGGCTGAAATTCGTGAAAGTGACTTTGAATAAGAAATCATATGTAAACCTAACACCTACAAAGAAGATAAAAAAAACCCCAAAGGCCCTTTTTAGGGCCACCCACTTTTATCAAAAAGGATTATCATAATTGTGCATTTTCCCCAATTTCAACTCATTTCTGAGCTTGCTCTGTGTGAGTGAAAGTTGTTACTCTTACTGCCTCAAGAATGGATCAACAACAAAGAAATTTTGAAATAGAACAGGTAAGCGATTTTCTATACCACTGTTTTCAGGTAAATGGTTAATATATATGTATATATTGTTATGTATTCATTTTGCTAAGCTGTAAAACTAATTCTGATAAAATGTTAAAATCGCCTTTAGAAGTTCTGCGTAGAATGATCTCATTGTTTCTGAGTGCTTTCCTCAGGGGCTGCTCTAGGAGGGTTGACATTTCTTTGTCTTGGTGTGTATGTGTGTGTGTCAGGGTTACATGCACTCACTTGTTACAAGGTCAGGTCTATGACATTAACAAACACGTTCTTCACCCTGTAGGTATGTCAAGGTTACCTCTGGGGATGCTCGGGGGAGGGGGAACATTCCTTTTCCCTAGTGTGTGTGTGTGTGTTACTAGACTCCAAAGTCTCCCCCACTTAAGTTGGGGAAGTTGACAAACGCGTTCTTCACCCTGTGGGCATACTCTGGGGTTGCTCTAGGGGATTAACATTCCTTTACCCCAGTGTGTGTGTGTGTAAGGGTTACCAGACTCCAAGGTGCCCCACTGAAGTTGGGGGAAATGTGATTGGTTAGGTGGAGTCACATGTTTTAAGGGCGAATACTTTCAACGATTTATTTCCCATTGTCACTCATTCCCGAGCTTGCTCTGTGGTGGTGTGCAGTGTTCCTGAAAGTTGTTATTTTAATGCGTCAAAAATGGACCAAGAACAAAGAGATTGTGAAATAGAACAGGTAAGTGCTTTCCTATATCAACTATATATTTTCCGCAGTCATTTTTTTTAGGATGGGAAACTAATTCTAATGAAATGTTACATTTGCCTTTAGAAGTTTTACGTAGAATGTTCACAATATTTCTTCTCACGAACCACGTGTCTAAACCTGGGTGTTTTTCAATTCAGCGGTTTCGCTTAATTTTACGCAGCCATTTTGTTAGGATGTAAAACTGTTTCTAATGAAATGTTAAATTTGCCTTTAGAAGTTTTACGTAGAATGTTTACAGTATTTCTTCTCACGAACCACGTGTCTAAACCTGAGTGTTGTTCAATTCAGCGGTTTCGCTTAATTTTACGCAGTCATTTTGTTAGGATGTAAAACTAATTCTAATGAAATGTTAAATTTGCCTTTAGAAGTTTTACGTATAATGTTCACAGTATTTCTTCTCATGAACCACGTTCTAAACCTGAGTGTTGTTCAATTCAGCGGTTTCACTTAATTTTACGCAGTCGTCTTGTTAGGATGTAAAACTAATTCTAATGAAATGTTAAATTTGCCTTTAGAAGTTTTACGTTGAATGTTCACAGTATTTCTTCTCATGAGTCATGTGTCTAAATCTGAGAGTTGTTCAATCGAGCGGTTTCGCTTATACAATTGAAGTTATTTAAAGTAATTTTTTTAAACATTAGGCGGTCTATTAAATGTTTAATTTAGGATTTTTTTCTTTCTTTCCCAGTTGTTCGGTTCATTGTGGGAAGAAGACAGTAATCTGCTTTTGGGAAATCTTAATTTTTTCGAGGAATTTGGTGTTTTCCCAAACACACAAGATCTTACGGAATCCTTTACCCCAGATGATCCAGTTTCAGATCACCAAGTGGGAACTATTAACTCCGGTGCAGATTCTGTTCCTGGCACCAGTAATCAGCCCCAAGTATCCATGTCGAAACCTCATGCTACCTGTTTAGAATGCACCAAAACATTTTCAAAAGTGTCTCATCTAAATAGGCATATGTTGTGCCACACAGGCGAGAAACCTTTTCCCCGTGAAATTTGTGGAAGGGATTTTAGGCAAAAATCGCACTTACAACAACATATGTGCACTAGGCACTCTGCTGCACAAGGGGTACCTCTACAATTTGGGTCAGGAGAGAAACGAAGGAATTCTATGAGGTCTACCTCCCCAAACAAACGGAAGAATCTCAGACCTTCAGTTTACACTGGTGATGATGATGCAGTAGGTGAACAAAGTGGGGAAAATGGAAATTTCCCGTCTAATGTAGCTATGGGGAATCCCAAACCCACAACTTCCAACAGTGCTAATGCACCCCCTGAAATTAGTAGGAAAGATGGGAATAACCCCTGCAATGCGGCAATGAACGTGTTTTTTGAACATAAGTTCTTTTAGACTTCTGAAACCGAAGCTGATCTCAACATTTTTCTACAAAGCCTTCGAAGTGATATTCACAGCACGTTGGAACAACAGATTTCATCAATGGGGGCCATTAAATGGTATCTAGTATGTAAAGTTCAGTTTGTCAGATCTGTCTCAGACCATGAACAGGAATATGCGAATAGCTTTTTTCGCTCAAAATGTGTAATAGATTTGCTCCGTGATTCACTCAATCTTCATCTGAATGAGGCTTATGTGAAAATTAAATCTTCGTGTGAGGATTTTGAAAATCAAGGCAGTGACTGGAAACTGGATAAAATCCTTCACATAGGACTGAAAATTGCACGCTACATGCCATTGTTTGCTTCCTCTTGCTTTCCGCTACCTCCTGCGCTTGCTCAGAAACACGCGGTAATAAATGTGCAAAATAATGATTCCAAGTGTTTCCTATGGAGCGTTCTAGCCCAACTGCATCCGGCTGAAAAAATCCGCAGCATGTAACGAATTACACATCTTTTGAAGCAGAACTTAACTTGGAGGGGGTCAGCTTCCCAACACCCTTGTCGCAGATCACAAAGTTTGAAAGGTAATATGTCTGTAAATGTTTTCGGCTATACAGATTAAGTTTTCTCCTGGTAATAACGAGCAACAAGTGCAAAAACCACGTTAATCTTCTGCTTTTCTCTAATGCAGAAAAACAACATTATTGTTTAATTAAAAGCATGAGTCGTATGTTAGGTAATTTAACAAATCACAATGGTCAGACGTTCTATTGTGATCGATGTCTACATCGATTCATGAGTAAATAACTCTTAGAAGATCATATTAATTACTGCAATGCTCATTAAGTTCAAAAATAAATATGCCCACCGAAAAAGACAAAATTTTGAAGTTTGAGAAATAGTATCAATCGTCGACACCCTTTATAATTTATGCAGACTTTGAGTCTATTTTAGTAAAAGTACCTTCTTGTGATTCAATTCGTGCAACATCAAATACGGATATTGTATCAAAACACGTACCATGTGGTTATTGCTATGTAATCATTGGTCCTAATGGATGTAGTGTAAAGCCCCCGAAAATTTATAGAGGGGAAAACACCGTGGACCATTTTCTTTCTTCACTATTAGTAGAAGAAGATATTTCGAAACGTTTGAAAAAAGTGGCTCCCCTAAACTTAACTGCAGAAGAAGAGATCTCATTTGCACAGCAAACTACCTGCGGCATATGTGAAAAAAAAACATTAAATCATCTGACAAATAAAGTGCGAGATCATTGCCATGTGAGTGGAAAATTTAGATTTGCTGCACATTCAGAGTGCAATTTGAACTTCAAAATCTCGTCAAAAATTCCTGTGATTCTCCATAATCTTCAAGGGTATGATGCACACCTTATAATGCAGGGTCTTGGAAAAATCAAGAACAAGAGAAATGAGTGCATTGGTCAAACCATAGAGAAATATTTTTCTTTTTCTGTGGGTAAACTTCACTTTCTGGATTCACTAAAATTTCTGAATGCTTCACTTTCAAACCTTGTGGATATTCTACCACCTGAGAAATTTAAAATTACCGAAGAGAACAGCCCCAGGGGAAAAGTTCTTCTTAAGAAAGGAATCTACCCGTACGAGTATATGGATGATTTTTCCAAATTTAATGAAGCCGCTCTACCTCCTCCTGAGGACTTTTACAACACCTTAAACGGAGAAGTTGTATCAGACAACGATTATCAACATGCACAAGTTGTTTGGGACACATTTGAAATTGCCTCTAAGGGTCAATACCATGACCTATACCTTCGCACAGATGTGTTATTGTTCGCAGACGTGTTTCAGAATTTTAGATATATTTGTAGGAATTACTACAGAATTGATCCTTGTCACACATATACAGGACCGGGGTTAGCATGGTTGGCAAGTCTGCGAATGACACGAGTGGAACTAGAATTGATAACTGACCCAAATATTCATCTCTTCCTGGAAAGTGGTATACGTGGAGCTGTAAGCATGATAAATAAAAGATATGCCATGACTAACAACTCTTATTTAAACCATTACGACCCAGAGAAACCAAACACTTATATCATGTACTTCGATTGCAATAATTTATACGGATTTTCAATGATGGAATATTTACCTCATAGTAATTTTGAATGGGGCGATGAATCTAATTTTGATGAACATTTTTTTGGAATTGGATGATAATGCTGACACCGCTCATATTTTTGAAGTAGATTTGGAGTAACCAGACTGCCTTCATGGAGATCATAACTGCTACCCACTCGTTCCTGAACAATTCCGCATAAAACATGAGATGATGTCTCCATACGTTCAACAAATTTCTAAAGATTTGAATATCTGCCTGCCACGTGGAGTGGTGAAATTAACTCCCAACTTGTGCAGTAAAAAGAAATATGTCATTCACCAGAAAAATCTGAAGTTCTATTTATCTCGCGGCTTGAAACTTAAACAAATTTATAAAGTTTTGAAATTTACCCAGAAACCATGGTTAAAACCCTATATTGAGTTTAACACCGAGTGCAGAAAGAAAGCTTCAAATAGCTTTGAAAAAAACTTTTTTAAGCTCATGAACAATGCTGTATTCGGAAAAACCATGGAGAATATGAGAAAACATTCCAATATACAACTTATTCAACATGAAAAAAGAGCAAAAAAGTTAATAGCCTCCCCGCTTTTCACGGTTTTAAGATTTTCAATCGAGATTTAGTTGGGGTAGAAATGAAGAAAACATCGTTGCTATTGAATCGACCTATGTATGCTGGATTTGCCATCCTAGAACTTTCTAAAGTGCTAATGTATGACTTTCATTACAATTGTATGAAAAAAAATATGGGGAAAGAGCACAGCTGCTGTTTACTGACACTGATTCCTTTGTTATCAAGTTGAGACACCTGACATATATGTGGACATGTCCTCTAACATCGAACTATTTGACACATCAGAATATCCTTCTGAACATTTTCTGTACAGTGATGTGAACAAGAAAACTGTTGGAAAATTTAAAGATGAACTTATGGCATTCCGATTAAAGAATTTGTTGGACTTCGTCCAAAAATGTATAGTATTCTGAGTTTGAATGACGAAAAGAAAACAGCGAAAGGCGTAGCGAAAGCCATTATTAAAAATAAATTGAAGCATAACGACTACAAAACATGTCTCTTTCATAAAATAGTAACAAGAGAGTCCATGATGCGAATAGCCAGTGAAAAGCATGAACTTCAAACTGTGTGTGTTAGAAAGATCGCATTATCACCCATGGACGATAAGCGGTACATATTAGAAAATGGTATTGAAACTTTGGCTTACGGACATTGTGATATCAACAATTGCATTTGAAAGTCTGTGTGTGTGTGTGCCAAACGTTGTGTATCGGCATCAGTGTTTACAGAAAAAATGAAATGAAAAAAAAGGACAGTGGAGTAGGCCTACGCGGGAAACCACTTAAAAAAACGCATCGAGATTCCTACCTCCTGGGTGATGTGGAAACGGGGTCAAAATAAATAAAAATAATTACTTTTACATTAATTCTTCAATTTTACACTTAAGCATTTCAGAGCAAAAGAAAAATCGACTCAATAAAATATTACAACTGACTTTTTTAAATTTCATGTTTTAATAAGGTAACCATCGTCGAGGTGTAAGTTTTACAACTTTGTTTCGCTTTGATTTCACAGATAAGACGTTTTTTAACATTGATTTTCCTTCATGTGTGGGTTCTTTGATCATAATTACGAAACGCATATAGCGTATGAAATCCGTTTATTTTCGTGGTGTAGTCAGCACAAATATTCGCCAAGCTTTCGCACTCCACTGGGAGGGTTTTTCAAGGCAATGATAGATTCGCCAAGCTTTCGCACTCTACTGGGAGGCTTTTTCAAGGCAATGATAGACACAAACATTTTTGTGTCTATCATTGCCTTGAAAAAGCCTTCCAGCGGAGTGCGAAAGCTTGGCGAATATTTGTGCTGACTACACCACGAAAATAAACGGATTTCATACGCTATATGCGTTTCAAAATAATTCAACTCTGGTGTATTTAAAAAATAAAGTCTTTGATCATATTTTTATTTTTAATATACTTAGTTGGTAAATTAATGTCCTTTAATGCTTTGATAAACTCTCGAGGTATTTGCTGTTTAGAACCTTTACTTGAAAACATGGTGTCTATGAGATCGACAATATTTGAATTCTTCACAAACTGACCGTTATAAATTGATTCGGCTTTTGGACTCCAATCAATAATGTAAGAATTCCTTTTAAACTCATGCAGCACATTTCGTGCATAGCGTTTCAAATTAGGAGATACGGACTGTATGATAAGATATTCCACAGGATCTTTTTCTTTCTTCACAAGTTCATCTTTCGTTGGTTCGATGTTTGTTTCTTCAGTTCTCGATGGGGTTTCGTGAGATGTTACTGGAGGATTAAAGCTGGATACATGAATCCGTTTATTCAAGACTTGGTTGTATAATTTCACTTTCACTTTTTTTTTTTTTTTTTTTTTGATTGGAGGTTTAACGACCACCGTGAGCAACTCAATGGGCTATAAGCAGTCGCCCGTCCCTAATTTAGGGTCACTGGTTCCAGGGAAGGGAGAGAGCCAGTGCCGTAAGACAAACACAACATCCATGCCTGACCGGGATTCGAACCCGGACCCCTTACGGACGAATGATCAGAGGCCGGCGCCTTAGACCACTGCGCCACCGGGGCGGCCACTTTCACTTCATCGGACTCTTTGCTTAGTAGAATTTTTTTCATTTCTCGATCTAATTCCGTTTGCATTTCATCTGTTGGTACATGACGGGAAATCCGTTCTTCTGGAACAAGAACCATTTTCTAGGCGAATTCCATTATTTCGTAAGCAGAGTCGTTAACACACTGAGAGCAGCAGGAATTAACACACCTAAAAATCCACCTTTTTGAATAACAAGTTTTCTCTTTTCATACAGAGGTGTCTTTTTTTGAGATAAAGCTCGCAAGGTGTGCTTATGTCGATGCAATTTTTGTTTTTGAGTCGGTGAAAGCGGAACATTTCCTTTTAACGTATTTAGACAAACTTCGCATATAGCTTTAATTCCCTTAGTAGAACATTTTGACAGCAGATTTGTCGGTACTTTTTTTGGACAATGTTTGATCATGCCTAAGAGCTGAACCTGCTGCTTAGACAATACCATGATGAAAACTGATGAACAACATGACTTTGCTTCTTCTTTTTATCAAAAATGAGGAATTCATCGGGGTTGGTAAATTATTTGAATATCCCCTGGAAGTATATTGGTACGCAATCTTAATTCTTCCTTTGTCTCAGGTTTTTGATCGATCATTAAATAGCTGTAGGGAGATTTCGTGGCGTCCATGTACACTTCTTGGAAAAATTTCAGCTTACTGGGGTACAACTGTCTCCCTAAATGAGTGATTTGATTCACATCTCTTCGGGATTTAAACAGAAACAGGTAATGAGCATTCAGTGAAATTTCTCGCATTTCATCGTTTGTTTCAGATTTCCATCGAAAATAGTTGACAATGGAATACAAGCTTTTTCCGCGACATTTAGAATAGAGGTAAAATACGCAAAATTGACCACATACGGCCGTAAATGAACTTTGAAGGCGTACGCTGTTAAAATTCACATAGTCAAACTTGGAAGCGAATCGCGCAATAGGTCCTTGAAAATGTTCTGGGGGATGTCCAAATGAATAAAAAAATTCCATTGTACTCGGATTTGGCATGTACACGGCCAACCAATGTTTCCCGGGATTCCAATACTTATCAGTGTTCACAATAAGACTGGCTGGGAACTTGTAAATTCGCTTGGGGAGTCGGTCACAGGCAAACACTCCGACGACGGAACGACGCGTCACATGATCTTGCTATAGGATCTTCGTTATCTGCACACTGTTCATTTTTAATTGGAGAAATCACAAAGAATGTTTCTGGACTTGGAAATTTCGATGATGTTCTGTAACTCAGCGTAGATCAGCACGGAAATGGTTTTTGACAAAGCTCTTCCAAATTTGATTTCCACTCTTAGATTTCCTTGCTGGATCAGATTCATATGCCCTCCGTCACACAGATCGGGGCTAAGATCGAATGCGTAGAGCGTGTATCCTTTGGAAAATTCTTTTCGGTTAATGAAAATTCCTCTGTCTTGACCCAGTTTATCGGTTCCTTGAAATAGACTATGGTAAGAACGAATCGTATTCCACGTTTCAAGATTGGGTTCTAGAGATTTATGGGGAACGGGTTGTCCGTCGACGTACACAGCAATAAAGGTAGTGTCGTAATGCTTGAATTCGAAGGGGTTTGATTTATATGTGCCATTAAAGGCGTCGTTATCTACACATCCAATAACCAATCTTTTTGGCATTTGACCGAGGAATACGTTATCTTGCACGAAGGACATACTTCCTTGAGAAACGGAATAAACTTTGCATAAAACACGATCTATTTGATACCTGGCAGGAGATTTTTCCAAAGCTTTAGCTTGACCTATGGCAACTCCTGGGTTGACTTTCACCTTTCTTACAAAAAATGATGCATGCTCGATGAGAACTCGATAATTATGTGTCCCGGATGACGATACGAGGCAGAAATCAGGCTGCTTCGAATCAATTTGATTTTCACATCCCCTAAATTGAGCAACAATCTGTTTTGAAAAATAAATCACAGTGTAGGGTTCCAATCATGTCCAAAGTCTTACTGTCTTTTACGAGTTCATAGCGCTGATGTAATCCCTTGTTCGTTGCAGCATTCATGGGGTTAATTTCATGCAGATGTCCAGCCGTATCCTTGTAAAAACATTCACATGCTAAATAGGTTTTCTTTGCTTCTTCTCCATAATTCAGTAGAGTTTCAATATACGCTCTGTAGGGATACGTATTGCTTGATGACGAAATCAGTCTTTCGTTTAAACTGATATCGACTTGTGAAAATAGAGAATGAAGAAAACAGTTAATAGGACACACAGGCTCTTTGTCGGACAGGATGGAGTTGTCGGATTTTACAATTTTGATTTTCACATAAAGTTGACTGGAAGATAAGTCCATGTATTCTTCTCCTCTCCCAGAAATATTGAATTCTAGAGGTCCTCCATCTCGAATGTTTGCTAAGGGGTGATATTCAATCCATTGTCCTTTTTCAATGCTTGTCTGTGTGGGTGGTAAAGCAAATAAATCCAGTTCTGACTTTAAACATACAGAAGAATAACTGTGAATTAGAGCCATAGTTTTAGGGATAAAAAATATCGTGTGTTGCCCTCTTGGCTTTCTTTGAACGAATGATGCATTTCTTCGTCTTTCGTTTCCTTTTACCGCTTCCTCCCTGCATTTTCTTCACTTTGTTGGCTGCTTTGTCGGTGAGTACTTTTCCTGCTTCTTTAGCTCGTTGTTTGGCTGCTGTCTTCACGTCTTTACCTTGGAGGACATCATTGACAAGATCCGCACCCGTTTGTAAGACTTGTTTTCCAAGCGTTTTAGCACCTTGTTTGAATAAAGGAACTGCTGCCCTAAATAACGAACGAAAGAGTCCTCCGACCCCATAAGCTTTTTGCAGTGGTACCCACTGGTAGTAGGCTAATCCTTTTCCAGTTTGGCGGGTGTAATAATCTTCGAACGATTTCGTACAACAGTGGTATAGTTCGTACATGGTTACAGATGCTTGAGACGAAAATGAAGTTTTACGATTGATCTCCCACGTTCAAATGGTACTAACTGGCCTGTGTGATGTCTTATAACGATTTCGGTGGTTTCGAAATTTTTTCTTGCAAGAGGCAAATAATGGGGTCGGTCAAACAATGTACTTACCATATCCCCGTCTTCTCCACTCACTTTAACGATCCGAAGGAGGGGAGCAACCATGTTCCCCACCGGTTGCGGTTCCGCAATATCGCTGTACACATACAACAGAGAAAACCGACCGTTCAGATCCGTTGTAAATTCACTATATACAGAGACAGCTCCACTCACAGCGGAGAGTTGCATGGGCTGGTATACTAAGATTTCTGCAATCTCTGGGGAAACCCAGGCGAGTACCACTAAGAAGAATTGATTTGACCTTTTGGGTCGCTTTATTATAATTCAAAATTTTTTTATTGGCAAAGTGATTGCTCATGGCTTTAACAATGTCTACTATAGACTCGTAATGACCTGGAGAGATTCTTCCCGTTTTCAGCTGACCGGTTCCTAAATCGTATTTGAAATCGCTGGAATCTTTGGTAATATTATACCACGAATGGGGGTAGATGAGTTCAACGAGTCCCACTTCCCAGTCCCCATTCAATTCAATTGGTGAAGGAAGGCGCGTTATAAAATGGGATATTTTATTGTCAGAAAAGTAGCAGAGAGAGCTATCGCTGGGTAACGTTAGATAGAAACTCATCTTGAAGAATGACGCTTCAACGACAAAAAAGGTTGGCTTTTATAGGGAAGTTAAGTCCTCTGCAGGGATCCAGGCATTGAATTTATTCGGATATCCTTCGAACTTCACAAAGTATTCCATTTTCCCTTTTCTTTTGCGTTTCTTCAAAATGTTTTCCGCAGCAAATGTCTCTGAGCGATTCACTTTTTGTAGCTCTTCAGCGTAAAATGTTCCCTCCAGTTCCTCGTTCAATAGATCTTTCGCTTTGTATACAGGAGGGGATCTCGGAACAAGGTCGTTCACGATAAATACTTCATCTGTCCAATTTGATTCGTACCCCTTTTCAAATGTCGGTTTGAGTTTACTAATACGTACGTAATCACCCACTTGAAATTTGTAGGTTGGTTTTTCCCACTTGAGATCACCGTACAAATTGTTCCAGACCTGATTTTCATTGTTTTCGTGCACGTTCACTGGTTTCGTTTTAATACTCCGATGGAAAGAATGATTATAACTATGAACTAAATCGTCGAGCACGTCTATAAATTTGAAGGTATTTTTACTTGTAAAATAACGAAATTACGCCACATTCTAGTTTTTAACGTCCGATTAAATCTTTCTACAACACTCGCTTTAGTCTCATTGTTTGTGGTAAGGAAATGCCCCCCTCGCTATTTCAAAAACTTTTGAAACTTCTTGTTCTTAAATTCTGTTCCTTTATCCGTTTGCAGTTTTAGAGGCTTTCTGTGTTCAAATATCGTGGAAAAGGCTTTCACGATATGCTAGCTAGACTTTTGCTTCAAGTGGATTACCCACGCATATTTTGAAAATACGTCAATACATGTTAGCAAGTAGTGGAATCCATCATTATGACGGCTCAGACTATTCATATCAGCTAAGTCTGCTTGCCACTGTTGGTCTCTTTTATGTACTATGACTCTATTTCTCGGGAAATGACGTCTTACTTGTTTGTGCAACGTATACGCTTTCTCCCTCTTCAACCATTCTTCGACATCTTTTTTCTTTTTTGACAGCATGGAATAAGGCATTCGCACCAGCCAAACTTCCTTCTCGACTGGGGCTTAGATACGTTCGCTTCATTACACTCTCCATTACAACAGTCAAATTTAAGACTTTCTACCGAAATAGAAAAATTCATGTTGAACCTTCCCGTGTAGATCTCATATGAAATCATGTTCTTTTTTTTTTTTTTTTTTTTTTTTGGTTGGAGGTTTAACGACCACCGTGAGCAACTCAATGGGCTATAAGCAGTCGCCCGTCCCTAATTTAGGGTCACTGGTTCCAGGGAAGGAAATCATGTTCTCTTCACTCTTTCTTTAAATACCTGCGAAACTCTGAGGTTAAGACACATGGGTCATGAGAAGAAACACTATACACATTGCATGCAAAACTTCTAAAGGTAAATTTAACATTGTATTAGAATATATTTTTACTTGTTAAGTGTTAAGTAACGCAACATTCTAGTTTTAAACGTCCGATGAAATTTATCCTAGTCACACAAAAAGCCAACACGTTGGAATATAAGTCACACAAAGCCAACATGTCGGAATTACGTCACACAAAAAGCCAACATGTCGGAAAAAAGCAAACACGTGGCTCGACACCCATTGTTTCATCATCAGCAGCAGCATCACAAAAACATTCTGCTCAGACCAGTGTTCTGGAAATGCCTGGTCCTCTGGCGGAAAACGAGTAGGGGGAAACGAGAGTTAAAAAACAATAGGCCCTCTAGAGGGCCGAGGGTCAAGGGTCGGAAGAGGCGTGGCCAAATGGATTAGCTGAGGGTAGGGGAACTCGCGGCCCTCGGCTAATCCATTTGGCCACGCCCCTTCCGGCCTCTAGAGGGCCTATTGTTCTTTAACTCTCGTTTTCCCCCTACTTACGTATATCTGTACAACTTTTGAAATAGTGGACTAGAAGGCACAGTACAAACCAAACTTTGTAACTGAATAAATATTACATACACTGTGCACCAGAATATCATTCAATTTTTTTTAAACTTTGCTCTAAAATCAAAACATGTGTGAAATTGACAGGGGGAAGGCCTACCCTCTATGTGTGCACCTTCAAATAAACTTACCCAAATTCGCCCCCCCAGCCAAATATTTCTGCATCAGCCATTGCTGACTCCTGCAACAACGAGAGCTTTCACAAACTCAAGTTCATTCCCTCATGACATCATACCTTTTCTAAACTTACTACAGAAACACTCTGTTCTGTCATAGCTCTTCTTCAAATCGACAGATGCAGTGAACCTGTTGTGCTCCCATTTCCATGGAAGAAATCTTTGTGCATTTTCCTCAGTACCATTGGCGGTCATATCGGAGGAGGGGGCATTTGCCCTTCCCTGGCATTGGACCATTCCCTTTGTGTTCTTGAAGACTACTACAGAGATTTTTCCGATAGCACTGCTTCTGGTTGCTAATTTAACTGTATAACTTCTGGATGTGTGTGTAAGCCGTAAAAATATTAATAGGAAAAGTGTTGGAAATTTCTAAAAAAAAAATAAAAAAGACGAAAATTTACAGTAGATTACATGTTGGAGGACAGCGTACATACATACGGTATAAAACGCGACGAAATGAAAAATATATCATCCTCTGCAGCACCTATTCACCGAGATCTCTCGAAAATTTTCCGAGATATTTGTCTTGAGTGCACTTTTTTTTTTTTTTTTTTTTTAATTCTTGATGGACAATTGAGAGATGCCGCCCCGGTGGCGCAGTGGTCTAAGGCGTTGGCCTCTGATCATTCGTCCGTAAGGGGTCCGGGTTCGAATCCCGGTCAGGCATGGATGTTGTGTTTGTCTTACGGCACTGGCTCTCTCCCTTCCCTGGAACCAGTGACCCTAAATTAGGGACGGGCGACTGCTTATAGCCCATTGAGTTGCTCACGGTGGTCGTTAAACCTCCAATCAAAAAAAAAAAAAAAAAAAAAACGATTGAGAGATCTCTGGGATTTCGTGGGGCATTTGACACAAGTGACCAAAAAGATCAACCGAACGACAAAGGAATGTCCTTATTGCTCTTACATGCTGTCTAATTTCATTTATCCATCTGCTTTATATGGATTTGGGATCTTCTGGTTTCCAATGAAATTCATGAGTTGACAGTATGGCAAAAAACGGTAAGTTAACAAGAAGACACAGTGGAATTTGTATATCGTGTTTGAGTACTGTATGTTATTCGCAATTAAAAATGTCTGTTTTTCCCCTCCTGAAAACTCAGCTATGTGCCCCCGTGCTCAGCACCAAATCATTTACAGAGGATGTTGAGATCATTTGTGAATTTTTAGCTTTTTACAGTTTGGTTTCCCCACGAAAATGTCTAACTTTAGATTTTGGTAATGTTTTCCTGTAAACTTAAAAAGTGAACTTTACTTTTGTTTGTCGCCATAATTTCCAGAAGGCTGATTTACTCAAGGTGATTCGGAATCTTGATCCAAAGACATTCAGTATCCCCCCCCCTTTTTTTTGAGAGTTGCTGAACTGAAAAAGATAGAGCACAATTAATTAATTCAAAAATTTTACTTTCCCGTGGGCCTAATTGTTCAAGGTAAAAGTCTGGAGGATGATTATCACCGAGGTCTGTTATAAGATGTGGAGGGAGAGGAACCGGATTCTGCATTCCCGGACAGCTAACTAGGGCTTCTCTCCAAGAACGGTCATCCTTCAAGTCAAGTGTGAGCTCCGGGACAGTGGACGCCGGCACTTTGATCGACCGAGCCTTTAGGTATCTGTGGGGCGCCTTGGCTTCGGATAGTTACCGGGACCAAGGATAATTACACCTTTCACTAGGGTAACTTAACCCCTTAGTTTCGGTCCCTGATGCCCGAGGGGTCTCTCCCGGATGTTGAGCATTTTCTAGTGTTATGTTTTGGGTGACTTGTGTTTGTTGTTTTTGATGAAGGGTATGGAGGTTTTCCTCCGACCCCCTCATCATTAATTTATTTTGTCTTGTCTCCGGTCGAGGTTGGCGGTGCAGGCCGCTGACCGAGACGGCAGAAGTCTGTGTGAGTCAGGGGCAGTGAGTGTTTCGGTTCAGTCTCTCGTCTTTGCCTTTTCGTGTGATGTGAATGGATGGTGACTGAAGGGAGGGTATATGTATTTGATGCTTGTGGCGTGCCGATTCTGTATGGATGTAGGCCGGGGAGGCACCAGCCATATGTCGTGCGAGCGCTTTGGTGCACCTATTGGCCCAATGTCCTCTCTGACAGTCTCCCGTCCGGGTCGCTGTCACTTGGTCACCTCTGAAGGGTCACTTGGTCACCTCGGGTCGCTCTCACTTGGTCACCTCGGGTCGCTCTCACTTGGTCACCTCTGAACGTGTGCCTGCAGGCATGTTCCAGCTGTACCTTCGGATCGCATCCTCGCTGTTTTAGGTGACCTCGCAGCCAATTTGTGTTCGGGTCCTTTCTAGTTCTTCTGATGATCTAAATGACTCGAGGGCTGGGGGGTTGTCTGGTACTTCCTGTTGGGTTATTGTGAGAGTATCGGAAGGTGTGTGTAAAAATCAGTGAACCAAGTCCAGGTGTTTACCTGCGGTGTGGTGAACAGTGTGAGGACGTTGCGTGGCAACAAAAGTTCGTGTATGGGGGAAGGAACGTCGTGCGAGAGCACACTATGGCGCTCGCTTCTCCCAGCCCTTATAATTTGGGGGTCCTATACGAAGACAAGGTAAAAGTAACAGTCAGGAATGGGAATCAAGGAGCTTTAAAAAATTCATGAAATGGAATATAAACACGCGAGTAGCCACCCCCAAAAATGTCCCAAATCAATGAACTGTAATAATAAAAGCGGGCTTAAGAAATGCGCTAGCACGCGGCTCTTTGCACAAGAAAAAAAATAAAATTAGGGGTGAGCTCAGAATAGCATACCAAAATGTGAAAAAATGTGCTTTAAAACTTAGACCTAACAATTTTAACCTAAAAACACACACGTGAAAAAACTTATAAAAATTTAAACCTATCAAACGTAACCACCTTCCCCATGGGTACTCATTGCGTAGTTTACTGGAGAGGGCAAACATAAATTGTGACTACGAATGACATATACAGACACCATATGCAAATCTCCACTGTGTTTTCTTGTTATCTAACAGATTTTACCACACTCTCAACACGTAAATTTGATTGGAAACCAGAAGATCCAAAGTCTACATAAAAAAGACGGAGGAATGAAACTTGACAGCTTGTTAGGACAACAAGGAAACGCATGTCGTTCGTTTGATCCTTTTGGCCCCTTATGTCACATGCACCACAAAACCCTAGATATACTTTAGATAGAGGTAACCAAGAATGAAAAAAAATGCACACATTTTTTGGAAAATTTCTAGAGATCTCAGTGAATAGCTGCTGCAAAAGATGATATATTTTCAATTTCTTCGCCTTTCATATTTTTCCAAACGCTGTTCGCCACCATGCAATGGAAAATTTTATCATTACTTTTTACTATAAATGTTCCTTTTTTTCTACTGAAAATTCCCAACACTTTTCCTATTTTTACGGCATACACACGCATCCAGAATTTCCACAGATAAATTGCCATTCAGAATTAGTGTTATCGCTAAAATCTCTGTAGTACAGTTCAAGAACAGGAAGGGCATCGTCCAGTTTCCAGGGGAAGGTAAATGCCCCCTCTTGCTCCCTTATATGGGCGCCCATGCCCTTCCCCCATGAAAGTATAGGAAACAAGGAAAGGCTAAACATCAGATAAAAAGAAGGTAATTAATGTCTTCTGACACACAATAATTTTTTTAATTTTCTCATTGTGTCTCGGTCTATTACTACTTCTAAAGAAGGAGATGGAGAGCGCTTCCCGAAGCAACTTGAAATTTCCTTGGGATCAATAGTAGCAGTCATTATACGTCAAAGTATTTTGTATAGTGTAATACATTTGGTTGTATTAGCAATCGTTACACGTTGCTGATACAACTCATGATTTGTATGTCATTTGCTGGTCGATTAGTCTTGGACGTAGCCTCCTGGATTCTAGCTCATTTGCGTCTGTGCTCGAATTCTTAGCGAGATATGAACATTGCGTTCTTTGATAACGAGGAACAGTACACCAATTATGTACAAAATAGTAAAACTGTACTAATGATTCGATTTATTGGCGTAGAGATATGTATATAAGCGTTCCCAAGTTTTCGCACATCAACCAGATGGCTTTTTCAAGGAAGTTGGCAGTTTCTGTCTAACTTCCTTTAAAAAGCCATGTGGTTGATGTGCGAAAGCTTGGAAACGCTTATGTATATATTCCAACGCCAATAAATCGGATCACTAGTATAGTTTTACTATTGCGTTTCTTCAAATAGCATTATTTCTCTTCTTTTTCTGGAACCAGTGGTGCTAATTTACGGAAGGTTAATTTCCTCTAGCCTTAGAACAAAACAAACAGGTAAATCTTATCATGCTTCTTCTGCGTTTATTACGTTTCCGGAACTATAAAAGTACAAGGGTGTTCTTTGGGTAAGCTAGAGTGAGAAAATGTGCGTGTTTTAATAGAAAATAGATGACGTCATAATCACACGTGCACGAGCGGCATCAAAAACAAAACAGCTGCTGGATTAAAAAGTGGGACCTGCATATACACTGCTGGCCACCCAAAATGCAACACCAAGAAGGAAGCATCCGATTGGCCTGAAATTCGCAGCATGCGTCGCCCTCAAGAGGACATGCAAACGATTAGCATTGCAGGGCATATGCAAATCATGTGCGCCCAGCACGCCACCGAGAAGCACTATAAGAAGGGTGCACAGAAGGCGGGGTGTAAGTAGTGGAAGTGTGTTGTGCTGCCGGACCTGTGCGTGGGAAGCTACCTAATGCCTCGTCACAGAATACGGCAGTCTTTCCAGCACATTTCGGAGTTCGACAGAGGACGAATAGTGGATTATCACGACAGCGGTTTATCGTACCAAGACATCGGCGACCGTGTGGGACGACATCCCGCCACAGTGAGGCGAGTATGGATTAGGTGGGTGCAGGAGGGACGGACGGACCGACGTCAGCGATCACGGCAGCCGCGCCACACCACCGAACGAGAGGACCGGCATGTTGTGCGGCGGGCACTGACGTCTCGCACCGTCACATCACGAACGTTAGCGCAGGAATTAGGGTGTGTTGCACAACAACCTGTGTCAGCACGTACCGTTCGACGTCGTCTGCAGGAGCGGGTACTTGTCGCACGGCGCCCATTGCTCCGATTACCATTGACGTTACACCACCGGCGGGTGCGGCGGCAGTGGGCCGTTGAACGCCGCACCTGGACTACGGAATGGCACGACTTTGTCTTCTCCGACGAATTCCGCTTCTGCCTGCAACACCACGATGGTCGGATCCGCGTGTGGCGGCACCGTGACGAAAGACTGTATGACGCCTGCATTATGCATCGCCATACACCGTCATCTGGCGTTATGGTTTGGGGCGCAATTGGATATGACATCCGCACCCCTCTGGTACGCATCTTCGGTACATTCAACAGCCGCCGCACCATCTCCGACGTTTTGGAGCCTGTAGTCCTTCCTAACTTGCAGGACCTGCCAGCGACCACGTTTCAACAGAACAATGCGCGCCCGCACGTGGCACGCATCGTGCAACAATTCTTCACGGCCCACCAGGTGTCACTGCTGCCGTGGCCTGCCTGTTCTCCAGATATGTAGCCCATCAAACACGTCTGGTCGCTGATCGGCAACCGAGTGGCCCGGCAAGCACCACCCGCGGCTACGCCTGATGAACTGTGGCAATGTGTGGAAGCAGCCTGGACCGTCATACCCGAAGCCCACATCCAAAGCCTCTTTCGTTCGATGCCGCGGCGTGTAGCGGCCGTTATTGCCAGTCATGGGGGCCACGCGAACTATTGATGTCTGCGTATTCCGCAAGTCGCACGGGCCTGTAAGCTCAATCGTTTCATCTTTGTATCTGTTGTTATGTGTCCAGTAAATCTGGCTTTGCTATCTCGTGTCCTTCTTGGTGTTGCATTTTGGGTGGCCAGCGCAGTGTACACAGGAAGTATGATTCAGTTTAACTGAACACAAAGCACAGCACACAAACACTCGGTATAAGGAGAGCATATGTGTATTATGAGTCGAAAGTAAGATTTGGTGGTTCAATTGCGTTCCTATACGTAAAAGAATGACCCAGTGATGAGCCACTTGGTATATCAAGCTTTGCCTGATCAATTACAGGATGAAATAAGTTAACCTCATGAAAGATAGGACTCAATCACGAAAATTAGAAAATTATTCCGATTAGAAAATCACAACAAGTGCCCTTTGTACTGTCACGGGGAAACATGGGTGAGGAGAGCGCCAGCCAGCTCTTTTGTTGCGATTCAGGTGACTGAGCAACCACAAGTATTTGTATTAAGAACACAGTTTGCCGTCTTTACACGATTTTAAAAAAATACGGTTAAAATGATATATACATTAGAACATGATCACTTTCAAGTCCACTGTGGACCCGTGATCAGATGGTGTGGTTGCATTATGTCCTGGGAGGGTATATATTGAATAGTATGCACACTGACGAAACAGTATGTTTTGGCATGCGCATGCTCACTACACAATCATGTAGTTTCATTAGAGCAGCCGGTATTGTCTCTTTCGCTGTAATAGTTACAAAGTAGTTTCCATGGCAACGGTATAATGATAGGGGTATCGTCGTTACAGCATTCTGCCCTATGTTTATGTATCAATATTCTTTCTAACAGGAGGATAGATGAACAGGTAGTCGGCGTATGTAACATAGTAACATCGTCCCAGATAGGTTGGTGTTGACGCTTCAGGCATAGTCTTGAAAGGGCGGTGGAGGTGGAGCATGTTTTAACATTGTATCTATGTTCAGAGACACGTAAATTAATATTGCGACGGGTCGAACCTATGTATATCTGGTCGGTTACATCAGCATTCATAGCTTTTAGTGGGATTGCGTGCACACCGAATTTGGAACCATGGGGAATCTGATCCCTGACATTTTTAATATGGGCGAGAATGTTGCACGTTTTTATGCCAAAATCAAAATTAAATGGACGACATGCGTTTTTTAGGATATTTATGACAGCAGGGATGTATGGTAGTTTGCCGACGTATGAAGTGGTTGGTCTCGTTCTTAGTAATGTTGAGTATGATGCATTAAAGACACGGCGCATTATGGAATTAACTGTGGTAGATGGATAATTATATAATGCTGCAATATCCATAATTTTTGCAACTTCTAGGTCTCTTTGATCGGTTGAGGATGAATGTGTAACTGCTCTGTGAAACATAAAGTGAAGGGCTGAGAGTTTTTGCCTGAGTGGCTGGTAGGAGTTATAGGGAATCATAGATATTGTTGCAATTGGTTTTCTATAAACAGAGTGAGTTACTTCGTTCGTATTAGGGTTTCTTTCCAACAAGATGTCCAGATAGGGTAATGCATAATTGGTCTCGAATTCTGTAGAAAATTTTATGGAACTGTATTTTGTAGACAACAAGGTGGTGAACTCGGTAAGGCTTTCAAGGGTGGACTGCCAAAACAAAAGCACATCATCCACGTATCTCAGGTATAAAATAGGTTTCACATGAAAGTTTGCGAGGACTTCGTTTTCCATGTCTTGTAACAACAACTCAGATAGAACTGCTGAGAGGGGTGACCCCATAGGGGCCCCTTCCCGTTGACGGTAAATAGTTTCATTAAATCGAAAAAATGTTCTGTTGTACACTAGTCTTAAGGCATTAACAATGCTTTGAATTTCATTATGGGTATAAGTTCCGTGGGCTGACAACATTTCTTCGATGATACGGTGGACAGCAGGTACAGGTACGTTAGGGTATAGGGAAATGATATCGAGTGAGACCATTATAAACTGCGAGCTAGATGGTGTAACAGAATGTATTTTATTTAACGCCTGAGTGGAACTGGACACCGAGAATATGGATGAAGTGGTTAATGGAACTAGACATTTTGCCAATGCTCCCTCGAGGGGCCTAGTTGGACTTGCATAGGCCGAAACGAGGGGGCGTACGGGATTACCTGTTTTATGGGTTTTAAGTTTTCCAAATAATTCGGGAACACGGGGTCCAGGTGGTGGGTGCATAGCTTTAGTGATATTTGTAGGAAGTAGGTCTGAAGATTTTAACCTGGATATTTGTAGGAAGTAGGCCTGAAGATTTTATGCTGTAACGACGATACCCCTATCATTATACCGTTGCCATGGAAACTACTTTGTAACTATTACAGCGAAAGAGACAATACCGGCTGCTCTAATGAAACGACATGATTGTGTAGCGAGCATGCGCATGCCAAAACATACTGTTTCGTCAGTGTGCATACTATTCAATATATTCCCTCCCAGAGCATAATGCAACCACACCATCTGATTACGGGTCCACAGTGGACTTGAAAGTGCTCATGTTCTAATGTATATATCATTTTAACCGTAATTTTTTAAAATCGTGTTAAGACGGCAAACTGTGTTCTTAATATCCTTCAGCACGAAAAATTGACTTCCTATGGCACAAGTATTTGTATCAGACATTTTTCAGATGATCTAATGTGAACAGGAGAGTTTGCAAATACTTTCGGAAAAGAAATCATAATTAGGTGCGAGACTTTAATCGTGCATGACATACGTGAGTTAAACTTGAACTCTATTCCTGCCGCCCCGACGCCCGGGTGGTCTGAGGCGTTGGCTTTTGACCATTCGTCCGAGATGGAAATGAATGAGTCATGGGTGGTGTGTTTATCTAATGGCTCTGGCTCTATCCTTTCCTTGGAACCAGTTGCTTTAAATTAAGGAAGATCTAATGCCTGTAGCCCTCATAGTTGTATATCGTCGTAGTTTTACTCGAAAAAAAAAAAAGACGCTCCATATCTGGTTCAGGTAGTGAAAAAATGATGTCGACTTCTTTTGGAATGGTCCTCTTAGTAGATTTGATGAAACGAAAACATTGCGGGAAGTTTCTGTGTCACACCGGATGATTTTGGGGAAATATGTCTTCGAAAAATGAAAGAGAAGTAATCTTCAAAGGTCATGCTGCTATTCTCCACGATCACACTGCATCAAACACAGCCCGCAATTCACAGCAAAGGTTTCAGATGTTTGGGAGGAAGGTGTTGATGCATCATTTCCACAGTCCAGCACTCGCCTCTCCCTCGACTTTCACATTTTTGTCCCCCAAAGGTCACTCTAGCAAGTTCCCAAAACAAAAGAGCATTGCATATAATGACACAAATATCCTGAATTTTGATGCTATGATTTTCCCCGCACATATGTGGAGTAGCGAAGCAGAATTTCATAGGAAAGCCATATTGCAGTTTCATGGATTCGTATGTTCGTTCCCCGCTGTTAATTCATTTGAGACGGTTGTGACGGTCACAGACTGCGTTTTGAATATATCTGGAAAACACTCCAAAAAATTGTTTTGTGCATGAAATACAGCAAAAGGAATACACATTAGATATAATAGTTTCATGTAGGTAAGCAATGATATACATCGCGTTCGCAGTAAAACCATGCTAATACTCCTAATAGTATACAGGGTGCATAGGAAAGTCCCTTTAGCCTGAAATAACTTGCAAATGGAGAGAGGTACAGTTATGCAAGTGAGATAACGGTATAGTAAAGCGACTACGCTCGATAGAGTGCAACCAATATCAGCGCACCTAATGGCGAAATGCGGAAGTTAGCTATTGCAAATCGAAAACGAAAAGAGATAGAGCAAAATTTCCAATTACAAAGTTGTAGAGCATCAATTAATTAGTACAAAACGACATTTGTTTCACACGGATAAGATAAACTGTCGCCTGAATACCCTAAAATGTTCGAAATCGATGCGCGACCTTTTGTGTGAACGTTTAAAGGGAACAGGCATAGGTATGAGCAAATACACACAATTTATTGCATAAATGCGTACTTAGTTTGATGATGTCAGACAAAACAAAAACAAAAAAGGCAGACTGGCGCACAGTGACATAAGGTTACTGTCGAGTACGTTCGAAGAGTTCGCCATTGCCAACGATACACATTTGTATTCGTGAAACTAACTCTGCATACACATTCCTCAGAATGAAAGGTGTCACACTATTGCAAGCATCTGTAACACGACGACGTAGATCCAGCAGCAGACTTGTAGGCGCTGTTGCATACACCTGATTTTTGGGAGTGAGTGAAGCACGCCATTCTCACACAGCGTACGTAGACCTAAACTTCTGATCAGGGTACATCCTGCTACTGGTTTTTATATCGTAGGTACGGTACAACGTCACAATCTGCGTTTGCATACGGCTACATTTGCGAAATATGAATATGCCGAGTCGTATAGTCGCCCATCGATTTCGGATATTTTAGGGTATTCAGGCGACAATTTATCTTATCCGTGTGAAACAAATGTCATTTTGTGGTAATTAATTGATGCTCTACAACTTTGTAATTGGAAATTTTGATCTATCTCTTTTCGTTTTTGATTTGCAATGGCTAACTTCCGCATTTCGCCTTTACGGGCGCTGGCTGCTATTGTTTGCATTCGATCGGGCGTAGTCAGAGGAGACTTTAGATCTTTTGGGGCCCTAGGCGCTAGAAGGTTCAGGGGCCCCCTCCCCCTTCATATCCCTTCAGAAATTTTTATCCGTCAGATTAACGAAAAAAAAAGGGGGGGGGGAGGAGTCAAGAAAAAGGTTTTTGCACTTTTTAGCACGTCTTTTGTAAAAAAAGATCGTGCTTATGTTATCGGTTTGTCCGTCTGTCCGTCCGTCTGTACCCATGGTATCTCTGCAACTATTAGTCCGATTTGAAAAAATTCTTTTTGCATTCGAAAGCTTGAAATATGCGAATGATGATCCTTTATTTCGTTTTTTTTTACGATGTACAATTTCGCCGCTAGAGGGCGTAAATGCAGATGATGTCGAATTCAAAAATACGTTTTATTCCACATATTTGCTTTTAAACATCCGATTGAAAAAATCTTTCATCTTTCGATTTCATTTACGTTGAAGAGTGTTTTGGATATAGTTTCTTTTTCATATGATGCATAGATTGTCCGCTAGGGGGAGTAAAAGTAAATTGCCTTTTTCCCGATAACTCTTCTTCTAAAACTCCGATTTGAAATTTTTTTTTGCAGCGGATACATCTCATGATGCACAATCTTTTGCATATAATGTTGAATTTTTGGTAAAGAATACTTTGGCCACCAGGGGGCGTAAGTGTTAATTTTCGCTTCTGATGTATTTGCCATAAAATCTGAGCTTCTAAAATATCGATTGAAAAAATTCTTTCATGGACTGATGCCACTCACATCGATAAACGTTTTCGGAATATTTTCTTCCTAAAATATTGCACAGTTTCTCCGCCAGGGGGCGTAGATGTATATCTTATTTTTGTCAATATCTGGACTTCTAGGAGTCCGATTTGAAAAATTCCTTCTTTGTTGGTTAGTGTTTTCCGTGTGACATGTTTTTCATATAGTCATATAGTTTCAAAATTTTCAAGTAATTCATAGACTTTCCGCTAGGGGGCGTAAAGGTAAATTGCGTTTCCCCCTATATCTCTGCTTCTAAATCTCCGATCTGAAAAGTTCTTTCTGTACCGGATACAGCTCCTGATGGGAAATCGTTTGCACGTAATTTCAAATTTTTGTAAAAAATTGTTTGGCCACCAGGTGGCGTAAGTCTTAATTTCCGCTTCTGATGTATTTGCAGCAAAATATGAGCTCCTAAAATCTCGATTGAAAAAAAGTCTTTTGTGGACCGATACTACTCATGTCGACAAACATTTTAGGAACATTTTCTTCTTGAAATAGTGCATGGTTTCTACGCCAGGGGCGCAGATGTATATCTTATTTTTGTCAATATCTCTACTTCTAAAAGTCCGATTTGAAAAATTCCTTCTTTGTTGGATAGTGTTTGCGATGCGAAATGTTTTTCCTATAAATTCAAAATTTTCAAGTAAATCATAGACTTTCCGCTAGGGCGCAGAATGGTAAATTGCGTTTTCTGCTCCTAAAACTCCGATTTGAAAAATTATCCCTGTATCGCATACAAGACCTGACGAAAAATATTTTTCACGTAATTTCTAATGTTTGGTAAAGAATGGTTTGGCCACCAGGGATCATAAGTGTTAATATCTACTTCTGATGTATTTGTAGCAAAATCTGGGCTCCTGAAAACTCGACAAACATTTTTTTCTTGGACCGATACCGCTCATATGGATAAACCTTTTGTGAATACTTTCTTCCTAAAATAATGCATGGTTTTCCCACCAAGAGACGTAAAGTCACATATTATTTTTGTCGATAACTCTGTTTCTAAGAGTTCGTAAGCTCACGATTCCGTTTACAGCAATATCTGAGGGATTAAAGACCCGATTGAAAAACTTCTTTCTTCCGTCAGATATTATTGTTTTCCATACCGGTTCCATTGACTTTGAATAGCTTTGATAAATTTAATTTGCGTCAGAACGGATTCAAAAGACGTGCTTATTACACCCGAAAATTCGGTGTCATCTTTCGTGTTTAAAATGCCATCGCTTCCTATTATTAGAACGTTCTGTAAGAAACAGTGCTAGTGTAAAAATTTTGTCTGTCCGTGCACATCGAACTTTTTGATTTCAGACATATTTCAAAAATTATTTTTGCGGCTAATAGGAAATCAATGGATATTAAGTTTGGCACTTTTAATATCCCATATACTTCATGCACTGCAATTATCGTAAACAGAATTTTGAGGCTAATAGGAAATCAATGGATGTTAGGTTTGGCACTTTAAATACCCATATCCTATTTATACTTGCACTGCAGTTATCAGAAGCAGAAGCATACAAATTAAATGCAAAAGATCCGGTTTGAAAATGGAAAAGTAGGAACTGTAGGTTTTTGAGTAAGAGTATCATTGAAACTTTTTATTGCTTTTTCAAAAGTTAGTTTTAAGTCGATTTAAGGAATAGAAAAGGTGAGAATACTTGATAATTATCAGTATTAAACCAAGGGAGCAGAAAGTAATGAGAAAATGTTGTTGCAATACCATATAAATTATTTTTAACACAATTAAATAAGATAGTGTGATATTCTCAAATTTCTTTATTTTTCCAGCCTAAATATTAATAACTCTTTTCGTTTAAGATGGTTTAGTGGGATTAGGGCCGAGAAAGAACTTAATTGTCCTAAGAAGAGTTATCCTGTGAAGAATATTTCTCTCTTCGTTGATTATCCTACCACGAAGGGAAAAAACTATTAACAGCAAACACGCCCGATCATCAGGAAATGTTTTACAAGTACTCCTCATCGCAACTCGGGAAGAAGGTGGGAAGGTTCCAACACAGATGTGTTCCCTTGGCTGGAAGTACCATGAAAGCAATTTTTAGCACAGCAGGCCAGTTAAGAATTCGCCTTAAACAATGAAACGTGTGGGAAGCGTGAATACCTTCTTTACCAACCACTAAAACGAACTCAAAATTATTTTAACCGTTCCTTTCAAAATAAGTACATCGATTAGAACTCGAAAATTTGGAATATCAGCAACAGCAAGAAAAATTATGTTATTATTAATATGAGAAAGTAAAATATCAATTGACAATACAAAGTAGTCGCTTTAAGGATTGATTTGCTTCGGTCCGTGAAAACCAAAACTGAAAACTCAATTACATTATATGTTTTCGGGGCCCCTGAAATAGCGAGGCCCTGGGCGCGCGCCTAGTGCGCCTAGCCGGAAATCCGCCCCTGGGCGTAGTCGCTTTACTATACCGTTGTCTCACTTGCATAACTGTACCTCTCTCCGTTCGCAAGTTATTTCCGGCTAAAGGGACTTTCCTATGCACCCTGTACACTAAGGACTTCCACAATCCTGTTTGATATCCCCAGCAACTCCTGAGGTCTCAACTTTTCTGGATGTGCGATTTATCTTAATTACTGAACAATATCCTGGAAATATTATCTGGCTACTGCTAAAAATTTTCAAGACTTCTCTGAAGCCTATGTTTTTGTGTCTTTCTGACAAATTTTGTGAAGCAGCACGGGCTTGCGGTATTAGAACTTTCTGCATGTAATGGAATATTAAAGCTGTTCGACTGTATAATCAGTAAGTGAATAGTGAAGACATCTCGAAAAATAATACGTAATTTAACAGATGACGCTAAAAGTTTACAAAATTCCTTGTAATTGCCGTTCTTGAATCCTAAAGGTAATTGCATGGAAATGTTTTCATTGCATCTTTGTACAGACTTCAAACTTTCCATGCACCAGTATACAATGAAAAATTTTCCATCGAGTTACCTGACCTATGTAATGTTTTCCCCGAAAGGCAGACTTCAAATGCTTGAACGAAATCAAAAGGTGAATTTAATGGCTTCCTAAATTTTCATGGTTTATTTTGGACTAGAAAATTGCATTTCATAGGACACATTTTCGAGGATCGTCGTGCCTTATCCTCAGTTATAAGGACCATGCCAATCAAATTGTTTATACTGTAAAATTTGTCCATAGGAAGTAAAATTATTCCATAGTAACGAAAAGCAAAAAACATGAACTTATGGAATTATTTTTAAAAATTCACTTAGAGACAGCGTGAGATTTATAACTAGAGGAATTTATTTCCACAACCTATACTGTTACATTTTTTCTTCACACTAGAGCGAATGCGAACACAAGCCAAATTCGACAAATCTGATTGAATGGCATTTCCTGCATATTTTCTTTATATTCTTTTTCGCAGAAGCCTTGAAAATTCCATGGCGTGATGAGCAAAATATTGGCAACTGCATTTGGCTTTTCATTCATTAAACGGAATTTTGTAAACGTTTTGCAGCATTTTTCAGATCGTTGTTTTGATATTATTACTTGATATCTATTTGTTGTAATGCACTTTTCGTCTCATTAGATTAGAAAACTTATCTCGTTCACACCAGAGATGTAATGTTCCCTTAATCCAAACGAAGTATCACATATTTGGATTAATTTAGTTTTGGAGAAAAACATGTGACATTCGTTAAAAAAAAAAGAAAAAAAGAAATATTACAGGGGTTAGATGTAAATTAGCGCACAGCATTTTTGGTTAAATATTTGAAAACTGAACGAACGTTTTTTTATTCATGTTTTTTGAGTATGTTTTGTTTCATACGAATTGATTTTTTTTTTCTGGCTCTTTAGATTCGACCACCGGATTATGGAATGGTTTCTCCAGTGCCACTACACATCCCTGTGTATGCTCCAGTACGTATAATTCTCACTTTTACTCCTAATTCTCACGAACTTTCTATTTCACCTTTGAGCGGGCGCGTACCATTTTGTACCACGAGCGGGCGAGTACCATTTTATACCACGAGCGGGCGCGTACCATTTTGTACCACGAGCGGGCGCGTACCATTTTGTACCACGAGCGGGCGCGCATAGTATTTTTTACGACAAATGATTGCTGAATTACTATGTGATACGCTATCAATATATGATATCGAACAGTTGCTGAATGTTATTGTGTAACAATTAAAACTTCATGAGAACTATTGAAATAAATCTTTCTATTTGCAGAAATAACCAAAAAAAAAAAAAAAAAAAAAAACCATAAACGAAAACCCTGAAAAACAAATAGCAGTAAAATAAAATATTCGTAACGTAACAGAAGTATTTTTTTACTCTAATTGCGAAAATTGTCATGTTCGTGATATGTAGCACATAAGATGTTGGTTTCGGAGTGGCGTTTACAAGTAAATGCGTAACAATTGTGACATTTCATTGATGCTGACGTTCTTTTCTTGTCCATGACACACAAACGACATACCCCGCGTCGTAGCTTCGGTTGCTCTTCATTTAGTTGGTTTACCGGTTGTCCGTAATTTACTTTGAGAAATGCACTGACATCGGATGGTATGTTTGGAAGCTTTGCTTTAGCAGTAAGGTACTCACTCCTTCGTAAGACTGAGAGATAATTTTTTGAGAAATATTCTGTGATATTTCGGACAACTTGTCGGCTTGGCAAATGAATATAATACCTGGGAATGTATTAAGGAATATAATACATGATAAATGAAAATATGCGATATTTACTTCGACGAGTGCGCGTCGTAAACTTTACATCAAACCTCTTACGTATCACATCTAAGTCTTCTCACAGACTAAGTAAAAACTCCCAGCACTAACTTGTTCCCTACAGTGTCTTCCATAAACGTTGTTCTAAGAATTCTTTCAGCCTATGGGAAAGCTGGGATTCGCAGAAAAGTCTTACTCGGAAACAACTTTACATTTGGCGTAAATTTTACGCCAGCACTCCCGCTCGAAGGTTAATTTGCTTTATTTGTACCTTTTAAAGAGAAATCAAGATATATGACACCTCTAAAAGCAATCAAGAAATTATAAGCAGCTTCTTGTGCTTGCACCAGTACTCCAGTTAGAATGTAAAAAAAAAGCTGTGATGTACTATAGATATGAGGCACATGTCAAGGCAGCAAAGTTGCAGAGATAAATTCTGTCGGTGTAGCTTAATTGAGAAAGCATTCAGCTCCGGAGAAGAAGAATGCTTGGTTCGAGCTCCGCCACTGACAAATTTGTGTTTTCACTTTGTCGCCCGATTGAAGAAATGGATCTATTGGCCGCTGAGTTCTTCGAAAAATGTGTGATGTTCCTTCCACATATCGTCTGAAATTAATGAAAATTCCTTCTTCAACGCTTCAAAAATGCGTGATGCTTCTTCCACACACCGTCTGGGATTGATGAGAATTCCTTGTTCTACAGCGAGCTACTTCAAGCATGGTTTGCCGGCTGACACGGAAACCTATGATTCCGTCCCGCAGCCTTTTCTCAAGGGGGCGAGGGGATATATGTGACGTACTACGGAGGTGAAGCACATTTCAAGACGGCAAAGTTGCAGCGATAAATTCCGTCGGTGTAGCTTAATTGGGAAAGCATTCGGCTCAGGAGCAGGAGGATGCGGTTTCGAGCGTCGCCCCGGCAAATTTTGTGTTATTTACAGTCAACCGCATATTTCTGTTTCACATAGTGCATTGTTATTTTGTTTTAAAACTTACAGAATATATAAATTAACGAGAAGTGAGTCGTTGCACACTAAAATGACAATAATATTCGGACACTTAGGTCGAAAGGAAACAAGAGCATTTATTGGCCAAATTCGGTACATAGTTGTCCCATCTTTGGCCGTCATGACTGCAGCGAACCTTTTAGGTATGCTTTCCATGAGATGCCGGTAGGACTGCATCAGAATTTTCCTCCATTTCTCCTGCAAAGCTTCTGCAAGAGCTGCATCAGAGGAAGTTCTTACTGGCCGAGATTGGATTCAGCCTTCCAGCTCGTTCCACACATATATGTTTTATTGGACTTACGTCGGGAATTTGGACCAGCAAGTCCAAAGATTTGGCACCCTGTTTCTCAAACCAGGCCAAGACAGACTTTTCATTGTGGCAAAACGCTCTATCTTGCTGAAACAAGTAGGGATCTGTGCTGAAGCACTTCCACAGCGTTCACAGTACGGAATTGTTCAGAATAACTTCCTACCTGGCGACCGTTAAGTTGGACGGCACCACAAACAAAGGATCCAGTTCTTTCCAAGGGAAGCAGCAAACATCATTACAGGTTCCCTTTCAAACGTGACTGTAGGAACATGCAGTCTGCATGACAGCGTTTCCAGGTAAGAATGCCACACCCAAACACGTCCATCACAACAAAAGCCTGGAGTGATGTAGTGTTTCTGCGCTGATACTGTAACTTAGCACGGTAACTGGAGGCATACAGTTCCCGACAGGCTGTTTTGGTGCAAATAGCTGTTCTAGCGGCTTGTGTGACGTTGTCGGCCAGGTCTGTGGCAGAGGACGTGCGTGCTTTCTTCACATTCCGCAGTAAGCTTCATTCCGTACGATTACTCAGTTTGTGCGGCCTCCCGGAGCGAAGCTTAACTGTGGTGGCGCCACCTACTTTCCATCGATGAAGAACATCAGCGGCAGTGGATTTGGGTAATCCCCGAAGAACAACAACGCAACGCACGGATTGCTTAATAAGATAGCATCCAAAAAACCAGGCCACTTTCAAAGTTCATCAGTTCAGCTCCGCGCTGCATGGCAGGCCCCGATGCGGTCTGACAGGTGTGCCAACGATCCCCTTTTATACAGAACACACAACAAAATCCGGATCTGCATCTGCAAATCTTCATTTATTTACATAGCTGGAGTGTCCGAATACGTTTGTATTCATAGTTCATAACGGTATTTTGATAATTTTTACCAGCAAACTCCAGTGAATAGCTTTCTAAACTGCAGTGAATAACTTTCTATTCATCTGTTCATCCGCCACAGAACACCTAAGTATGATTTTCTGAATGCCACACCCAGTGAATTATATCATGAGATATTATTTGGATGCAAACTATCTTCAGATACAGACTATCTTCAAATTAAATGAACAATGAAGCGTTAAACGATTTTTGTGGTTTCACATTCTCACATTGAGTAACGCTTTTTAGGAAACGGCTCCGGAATGATGCTCACACAAGGCTCTATTGACGTCATAATCGCTCAGCTTCATGCCACCAGTGGTATGGATACTACCTTGCTCGAGCACTGCAGCGGTAGTTTAATTGCAAGCACAGTGCGTGAATAACCACAGAGATCAACTGGTTTTCGAAATGACTGAAGATAGCGTCTGGGCTGTCGGAGCTACATTTTTGTATTCATATGTGCTTTCCATCGATGCGCAAAATATAGCACCTCCTAAACAATGTCAAACCCGCATTCTCGTGATGCATCCTAATTTCCCCCAAGCGCATCTGACGACTACCAATGGCGGTACAGTTATACCACCGGGATTAGAGAAAATGTTTCATTAGAGAAAATACTAACTTTTATGAGCAGCGTGCCAAGTTATGGCCAACCCCGCAAAACGACTTCACAATCCAAAATTTAATCCTTGGTCTCCTGCGGCTGAAATGTACTTGGCCAAGGCATTCTTTCATTTCTTACTTATGGATCAGAGGCATGGACCTTAGCTAAAAAGATGTACAGAAGCTGCGGGAAACTTAAAGTAGCAGGGAAGGATGCATGTTTAGTGTAACCAAGAAAGATGGGAAAAGGTACTCCTGAATCAGGAAAAGGACAAGAATGGATGACATCACGATTGAAGTAAAGACCCTTAAGCAGCAATGGGCTGTACATGTCGCTAGAAGAACTGACTATCGTTGCTCATCTGAAATACTGAACTGGATACCAAAGGACAGGAAAATGCTTAGAAGACCACGTGGGAGATGGGTGCCGGCAGTTCTACAGAATGCCGGAGTTGTATGCAAGGTAACTGCCCAAGACAGAGTGTTACTACGGAAGAGATCTGGGAAGACGTTGTTGTTGCTGCTGTTGATGATATGTGTAGTATGTGTGCCGCTGTTTGGCCAACTATTGCCGGTGCGCCTCCTGGTAGCTGAGATGAATAAATAAATAAACCGTGCACAACTGGTACGAGTTAGAAGAAACTTTAGTGTTTTGATCTCTTTCCACGAGGAGCGAGATTCGGGCTGTTTTCCATAATCCGTATGCAGTAATGCTGTTAACTGCCTTTTAGCGTGAGATATTAAGAAAATAATAATAGCAATAACTGTAATTCTGACAGTTGAGTTCGTGAAGTCGCCCCTACAGATGTTAGTATGTATTCTAGTCGCCCCTACAGATGTTAGTACGTATTCTAGTCGCCTCTACAGATGTTAGTACGTATTCTAGTCGCCCCTACAGATGTTAGTACGTATTCTAGTCACCCCTACATATGTTAGTACGTATATCTTATTGCCGGTGAACGGTGTGTTCTTTTCAAAGCACTTCCGTTCTGATGCCAAATCTGCTGCCTGTATCTCTTCTACCCCTGGAAAAATTTCCCGAAATGCTTTTACAGCCGCAGTTGTGTTACTCTGAATGTCGCTCGCGTTTTGGAAATGTGTTTCCTGGAGGTGTTTCTTTGCCAAAGAAAATAAAAAAAAAAATCAAATTAATCTAGATCATTCGAATAAGGATGTTTAAGAATAGAAACTTGTTTAACAGATAAAAATTAACTTACCTCCAGTGCCGTGTGTGATGGAGCACTGTATTGATGCAAGATCCATCAATACAGTACGGCCTTGCAGAGCAGGCCTGTACAGTACGATTGGTTGGAAGCTGGCCTGACGCGGCCGTGTCATGGTATGAGAATTGTTCTCACGGAAATCACTAAGTCCCTTCACACTCGTTGAAACTATCCAACCTCCAGATCTTACTTAAGCATTGTTTCGTACCAAGTGTCCAATGAATACCGTGTATCTGGATTACGCTGAACTCTATCAGAAAGGTACCGCAGCATGCCATAAGGCCAGAATTATACAAGAATCGTTCGAGAAGCATGTCCGAGCCGCCCCGGTGGCGCAGTGGTCTAAGCGATGGCCTCTGATCATTCGTCCGAACGGGGTCCGGGTTCGAATCCCGGTGAGGCATGGATGTTGTGTTTGTCTTACGGCACTGGTTCTCTCCCTTCCCTAGAACCAGTGACCCTAAATTAGGGACGGGAGACTGCTTATAGCCCATTGAGTTGCTCACGGTGGTCGTTAATCCTCCAATCAAAAAAAAAAAAAAAAAAAAAAAAAAAGCATGTCCGAGAATTTTGTGTGCTACCTTGATCTCTAAATTCCCCCGACTTAAGTCACATTATATAAGAATGGTTCGAGGCTAATACAGAAGCATCTCGTGTGCTCCCCATGACAGCCGAATTTCGCCCAATACCACATTTATGGGATGCAGTGGCACTCAGGATTCGCCAGTACCTTGCTCCATTGCTGAACACCTGCACGTCATTATGTCAAAGTGGTACAGAATACCTGACTACACCTTCGGTGGTCTAAGATAGGCGATGAATCGTCGGGTGCAGGCAGTTATCGCGGCGAAAGGCGGCCCAGCATGATACTAAAGTGGTGGTCATACCAGGTAGATGGGCATACTTTCATACTGTTGTTTCAGCAGCATAAAGACTCCTTCAATTTTTGAGAAATAAATAAAGGAAAAACAATCTACTTTTTGTAAAACTTCTCGAATGATACAAAATGTTACAAAGAGCTTTAAGAATTGACATTGAATTTCGATTTTTCAGGCGTTTCTCTCAATAAAGTATTTAACAATGTCCCCACAACTTACATTTTTCACTGTTTTGCTTCAAATGGGTAAAATTTTTATTCGGATAAGATTTCCTAATCCAATGAAGATCTCAATATTTCTTTGTGACCTTCATTTTACACTGGTGTGCAAAATTAAAGGATGTAGAGGGAATCGCAGTAAACACGATGTGCGTGAACGGAAATGCATTATGAAAGCGGATGAATATGAAAAACATAGCAGTTCCGAAGAAGAAATCATGTGCACGTGCGTCTCTTTTAGCGCAGAATAGTCGAATCAGGACCGCATTAAAAAAGCAAATGGATCTGCTCGCTTTTGATCACACCTTGCATTCGTTCTAGAAGCAGGCTGGGCAGTATTGCGGAGTTAGATTGAGTTGAAAATGTCTCGAAGGCAGCATTTCGAAAATTCATAGTGGTGACGAGGGATAAGTAGGATGGAAGCTGGTCACCTAGCCGGAGGTGTACGGAGCGTTAAATATACTACTCATCTCAAGACTAAGTAGGCGGTTTCTTAGTACAGGAGATGTTCGTCGTCGACAAAGACAAGGCCGTACCAGAGATACCACTGCTATCGAAGACTCTAACAGCAAGAAGACATCGGCAAATAACAGGTAGGCAACTGACTCTGGAGCTCGCAGCAGCCACTGGTACGAGAATAAGTTGATTTGAGTTCACGTCAAGTTGCGAGAGAGAGAGAGAGAGAGAGAGAGAGAGAGAGAGAGAGAGAGAGAGAGAGAGAGAGAGAGAGAGAGAGAGAGAGAGAGAGAGAGAGAGAGAGAGAGAGAGAGAGAGAGAGAGAGAGAGAGAGAGAGAGAGAGAGAGAGAGAGAGAGAGAGAGAGAGAGAGAGAGAGAGAGAGAGAGAGAGAGAGAGAGAGAGAGAGAGAGAGAGAGAGAGAGAGAGAGAGAGAGAGAGAGAGAGAGAGAGCTTTATGAAAGGAGACCTAGATTTGTGTTCCTTAATTCTCTCCACTAGAGGGGCACGTTTAAGATGGAGTTGTCAACATTGTCTGTGGGCCCCAAACAGCTGGGCATGTATGTTCTCGCGGATGAGTCACAAAACAGTTTAAATACTGGTTTCCGGCGTACTTTCATCTGGCGAAAACCAGGGTCTCACGACAGCCCCTGAAATGTCCGTGAAAGGTCTCGTTTCCATGGTGGTGGTTTTCTTTAGTAAGGAAAAACATCATTACAAACGGTCGTATCGGCCTGCACATCTTTAGGAGTGGCTTGGTGATCAGCCAGAGATACAGAGATGATATTTTAGACCCATACGTCAGCCTATTCAAGAGTGCCGTCGACCTAGATTTCCTCCTGATGGACGATAAAGCCGGACCTCATTGAGCTGAACTGGTGGATGAGTATCTGGAAACAGAAGATATCGCTTGAATGGATTGGTCAGCATATTCTCCGGACATGAGTCGTATTGTGAATGACTGGACTGGGATGCCTCAGGAAAGCGATTTGCAGACAGCCTGCCCCAACCTAGGACATTCCATGAACTCCTAGTAGCCCGCTTAGAGGAATGGTGGTTAATTCCACAAGCCGTAACTGACGGTCTCATTAACAGTATGGGAGTCGTTGCGAGCGCTGTATATCTGTTAGAGGCATTCATTATATGCCTTACTGACTATTCCGGACAACGGCAATGGCAACTCTTTGTTCTTCCTGCTTCCTCTTCTCATGTGCATATTTCCTGTTTAAGATTTAATTGCGAAGTTCCGAAATATGCAAGTCTTGTAAACAGTCGCGCCCGTTTATAACGAAGTCCAACGGACCTGGAGAAAACGTCGATTTAAAAAAAACGTGCTGTACGTATATGCAGTAACTATAATACGTATATATAATACGAAGTGCGTATGTACATAGTTCATAAATGCAAGAAAACTCATTGTAGAGACTTACTTTTCTGAATATATCCATGAATCTAAAGAGCTTTGCTTCTTCTTTTCAGCACATGACATTATTATTTTTTCTATGTATTCTAGTTTTTCTGCTTCACTACTAGTGTACCTGTTATGTGACATCAAAAATCTAGCTACATTGTCCAATGAAGATATTGCTGATGCAGCCAATACTGTCTGTCCAGTAGTTGCATCCTCTTCCTCTGTGTCAGAGCAGGAAATGTCAGTTAACTTCCTTTGAATTTAATCCAGGATCTCAGCATCTGTTAGAAGTGGGCTTACAGCAACGTCAGCAGTACAAAAATCCTGGAGTGTTGCTCCGTCGTTTAGTTCCTTCTCCACAATGTCGTCCCACATTTGAACGAGCTCTTGGGGAAAAGCCTGCTTTTCGGAAGCAATTTTGTATCGTCAGTGGGGTTACCATATTCCATGCACGGCGAACAAAGTCAGTAGCCATTTGTATGTCGATTTTCATATCGGACCCTTTGTCTAAATTTAAGAGGAGGCGTTAAACGATAAACCGCCTGTAAATGCTATTAAAATTTGCAATTATGCCTTGGTGCAGAGGCTGCAATTTGGATGTTGTATTGGGAGGTAAAAATACCAATTTCACTGCTGTCAATGCAGGTGCTACATTGTGTGCTGAACAATTGTCCACTAACAACAAGATTTCCCGATGCTTTGCTGCCATATCGCTGTCAAACGAGAGAAGCCACTCACGAAACAATGTCTGGGTCATCCAAGCTTTTCTGTTGTTGCGGTACATGATAGGAAGTGATGACATATCCACTCCTTTAAAGCATCTTGGCTTGACAGACTTGCCTATAATCAAAGGCTTTCGTTTGTCGCTACCATCCATGTTAACACAAAGCATCACTGTGATACGTTGTTGACTTGCCTTTCCACCTTCGCACTTGTTTCCACGAATGTCCATTGTCTTAGATGGCAGCATCTGACAAAAAAAGTCCCGTTTCATCAGCATTGTAAATGCCTGACCTTGCATAATCTGTTGATTATTGGTTCATCTTATTTGCTTTCCAGTCATTCACTGCGGCTACGTCTGCTTCTCCAGACTCTCCGATCACAGTTTTGCAAGTAATGTTGTGACGGTTTTTAAATCTTTGTAACCAGCCATTTCCCGGATTAAAGTTATCATACCCCAAAGCCAAGCCCAGATCTCTAGCTTTTCCTTAGGTTATTGGACCACTCACTGTCAAGTTTTGGGCCCTGGCAGCTGTAAACCAATGAAATGGGGCATCTTCTACATCCGGGTAGAGAGCCGGGCGTACCTTCTTCCGATTTGCGGCACCTTCAGATTTCGCTAACTTTGCTAAAACGTTTTGTCGGTTCTTTAAAATTGTGGATAAAGAACTTTGTGCTATCCCATATTCTTTGGCCATCTCCGTTTTCTTTGGGCCTCCATCACGTTTCCTTATTATGTCCCCTTTCGCCTCCAAAGTTAGCACTTTACGCTTTTGAGACATCCCAAAATCTCGCACACGATATGCTGTACTACGAATCAATGTAGCCAGCGGAGCCGGACAGCGACCTCGAGGAACGCACGTATCATTCCTTGCGGTGAAGCCGAAGGTCACGACCAATAGGATACAGCCACGGCTAGAATAGTTGAACTTCGACCCCACCTGCTGCTTTTGCTGTTGATTGGTTGTTTCTTTGGCATCAGTTAGAGAGAGACTCAAGAAGCGTGGGAAAACACCGCTACGTTTTTGTTTTTGTATGTAATCTTTTTGTAATGTCTTTTGCAAAAATCTGCTTTGTTTTTAAGGCATTCGTCAGTTTATTTTCCATTTTGGGAAGCATATTAAAGGGTATGCAACACTTTGTTATATCCGTAACTGGGATTTTTGACTTCGTTATAAATAAATAATTTACCATGTGTTTTTCTACCTAAATCAAAGGGAATGGCCGTTCCTTCGCTATAACCGTAAATTCGTTATTAACGACTTCGTTACAAACGGGCGCGACTGTATATCTCAATTAAAGTTCCTGTGAATTGCAATTCCTTTCGTCCATCACAAGTAACGTAGGGTGTTGGAGATTATCCTTTACTTTTGCACACCAGTGTAGTAAAATTTCATTCCAAAGATGGCGTTATAGGAAGTGTTGCAACATATCCTAGATTTCGTTACGCATAAACTGGGTAAATTTCTTTCTCTTAATGATGCTACTTTATTTGAATGACGGGTCGGTACGTACAGCTGCCGCAATTCCTTCTCTTGTGTGAAACAATTTTCAAAGTTGTTAATTTGGGATCTCATCAGTGTAGCAGAAAAACCTTTCAAGAGATGTGCTAATCTTATTAAAAGAATTTCAGATTTCTGAATTCCTTTATTGCCGCTATTGACCATCACTCTTTTTATTTTTTATTTTGTTTGGGGGTTTAATGACCACCTTGAGCAACTCGCCGGGCAATAAGCAATCGCCCGTCCCTAATTTAGAGCCATTGGTTCCAGGGAAGGGACAGAGCCAGCGCCGTAAGACAAACACAGCGTTCACGCCTCACCGGAATTCGAACCCGGACACATCTTGGACGAATGGTCTGAAACCAGCGCTTAGAACACTGCGCCCTACGGGTGGCATCGATCTCTTCCAATACTTTATTACAAACAGGCAAAGGCAAGCCGCATCGTTGGCCGAGTGGCCTGATGCGTTGGCTTCTATTCATTAGTACAAAATGGGTCTGGGGTCGAATCCCGGGTGAGGTATGGGTGGTGTGCTTGTCTTACGCAGCCCTAGCTCTCTCCCCTTCCTGAAACCAGTGCCCCCGAATTTGGGACGGGCGATTGCTTAGAGCTCATTGAGTTGATCATGGTGGTCGTTAAACCCGAAACAAAAAAAGACAGAGGTAAAAGTTAACTTAGACTTTCAATGTAACATTTTGCTTCTGGTGATATGCCTGTTTCCTTTCATTCTTCCAATGCTTCACCACCTTACAAAACTTTCCAAGAATTGTTTTTAAAGCACAGGATTTGGGATTACCTCCTTTGTACACATATTTCCAGCATTAATTCGACTTTAGGATATTGAGTGTTTTTTTCGGATAAAGAAAAATACTATAAAAAGAATAATGATTTTTCAAACAAACTCTGTGCTTCTATTCTGTGGACGTGCATAGCAACTAAGTTGAAGGCGTGTGCAATGAAAGGTCTTAGCCAGAGAGAATATTTATATCTTGTATTCTGCAGTGAATGCTACTGTTTAAACCAAATATGTATGATTCATTGTAATAAAATTATTTATGGCAGTCATTAATTTTGATTCCAGACGTTGTAAGTTTAACGAGAATTCTTGTGAGAATTCTTTTGTTTTACCATGTACATCCATGAAATCCAGAAAGCTTTCCTTCATTTCACACTTGCGATATTCATGAGTCTTAAACACTTAATAATTTGACTCATTGGTTCAGTGTGTGACCAGTCCAATTTTGTTGCAATTCGACCTTCAATGATTTAAAGACGAAATTCAGACGCCATTAGTTCAATAACTTGGTTTTGTGTGGTTTAGATAGGCTTACTGTGCGATTCTTTATTTTGTTCTTTTAGCGATGGATTGTGATTTGAGTTCTCTTACGCAAATGTTTTAGTCTCCTCTTTCTAAAAACACAGGGTTAGATCTGGACTAAGACACTTCCTTACTAAAATTATTCCATGCATTGCGCATTAAATACATGTAACGTTGTTTTTGTTTAGAAATAATTATTACATATGTTTTTTCCGCTCCTACTAATCTACGACAAGGGACAGATTCTTTGACCAACGGCCCCACCTCCAATATCTGACTATGCTGGAAAAAAACCTGTGCTAAGCCTATCAGATTGGCGAATTGAGTTTCTTGTTTTAAGAAGTGCGTTTTCCGTTAACTCAAACTTTATTGTGCTAAGAGAAATACTGTTTAGAATAAATTACCAACGTTTTTTCACAATTAAATGATTTATTAACATCGACTATAGTTTCGCAGAGCGTCTGGCTCGGCATCATCAGGACGAATGGAGCGTAAACATACAAATCATTGTGACATCATCAGAGTTCTGACGGTCACGGTTTTTGGTGAGTTATTTCCACGCGCTTGAAAGAAATGGCGTAGACGTCATGTCATTGACAAGTCGTGAAGAATTCCTGTATATGTGGAAAGCTTCTAATACATTAAGCTTGTTAGTCGAATCAGGTTTATCAATAAGAATAGCGTTTCCAAACAAAAATTTATGGTTATTTTCGTAAAAATGTTGGCCTATTGATAAATTTATGGTTATTTTCGTAAAAATGTTGGCCTTCAGTTCATAGTTCCGTACGTAAGTCTTGTGTTCCTTCACGCGGAAACTTAAAGCCCTGCGGGTCTGTCCTATATATGAAAGTCCACATTCACAAGGTATCTGATAAATTCCCCAAGAATTTATGTCTTGGACGTAGTCTTTTGATCCGTAAAAATTCATCTTGTTTATGGGTTTGAAAATCACTTTGAAATTAAAACTTTTGAAAATTTTTGAAATTCTGAAGCAAATCTGAGGAGCAAATGCGATAACCGCCCAATTCGTTCGTACTGGGAGGTCTACTGGCGTGAGCGAGCAGACGGGCTTTGGTTTCCCAAATATTTGGACCGCTTTTTCTATCACGGAAGGGCTATGGGTAGCCCACTGTCGCCTGTTTTATGCGAAGTCTACATACGTCACTTCGAGGAAAAACTGTTTCAGCTCGTTACATTCGACCTGTGGATTCGATATGTAGATGATACCTTTGTCCTCTGGAAAGGCAGGAATTCCGAACTACCTAAATTAGTTGAACTTATCAATTCAATTGATCCTCATATACAGTTCACATGTGAGACTGAAAATAATGGCTGCTTACCATTCCTAGATGTCCTGATGTCACGCTCTGAAGGATCCTTTAGCACAACAGTTTATCGAAAACCATTTGCTGTTTCCTTACCTCCACATGTAAAATCAAATCACCCATGGAAACAAAAAATGTCTGCTTTCTACACATACGTATATCGTGAAGTACATATATTCTCAACTGAGGATTCCTTACAGAAAGAGCTTGATTTTCTTAAACGAACTGCAGTACACCGAGGATATAGCCCTTCCGTGATAGAAAAAGCGGTCCAAAAATTTAGGAAACCGAAGCCCGTCTGCTCGCTCAGGCCAGTAGACCTCCCAGTACGAACGAATCGGGCGGTTATCCCATTTGCTCCTCAGATTTGCTTCAGAATTTCAAAAATTTTCAAAAGTTTTAATTTCAAAGTGATTTTCAAACCCATAAACAAGATGAATTTTTACGGATCAAAAGACTACGTCCAAGACATAAATTCTTGGGGAATTTATCAGATACCTTGTGAATGTGGACTTTCATATATAGGACAGACCCGCAGGGCTTTAAGTTTCCGCGTGAAGGAACACAAGACTTACGTACGGAACTATGAACTGAAGAAGTCATTAATAGCTCAACATTTTCACGAAAATAACCATAAATTTTTGTTTGGAAACGCTATTTTTATTGATAAACCTGATTCGACTAACAAGCTTAATGTATTAGAAGCTTTCCACATATACCGGAATTCTTCACGACTTGTCAATGACATGACGTCTACGCCATTTCTTTCAAGCGCGTGGAAACAAGTCACCAAAAACCGTGACCGTCAGAACTCTGATGATGTCACAATGATTTGTATGTTTACGCTCCATTCGTCCTGATGATGCCGAGCCAGACGCTCTGCGAAACTATAGTCGATGTTGATAAATGATTTAATTGTGAAAAAACGTTGATAATTTATTCTAAATAAACATCACAAGTGTGTAGTCTTGAATTATATAGAAATACTGTTGTAGTAACTTTCCAATCTTTGCGCTTTCAAGTAGTTCTGTGTATCCCTGCGCTTTGTTTACATTAGCCTGAGCGCAGCCACCATTACTGGGCAAAGAAGCTAGCTCGCTGGGGGCAAAAAACTAGGTCCGCCTCCAAGGCAATGTAAAAAAATCTATATATATAAAGTAGAATGTATGTTTGTTGGTGTTTTTTCCATACGCTCCTAAACAGTTTGACCGATCTGGACCCAAATTTGGCACAGTTACTATTTAGGACCCTGCAAAAAACATAGGCAACCTTTCCCCCCATAAGAATCGGGCCACCAGGTGCTATGGGCACCGAAATGAATCTGACCAATGAGATTTCGCCATTCAAATGAGATTACGTCATTCAAATGCGGCGTACTTCCATTCCAAGACGGACTTAAATAATAACGCAAGGAACTGGAAAATAGTTATACTATTTATGTATAGTACACCAACTATACATAAGATAGTTTAACTATACTAGTTATCCAAATTTATTGGTGTAGATGAAATCAAAGTTTTCAAGCTTTCGCATATCAACCAGATGGCTTTTTCAAGGAAGATTGCTGTCTACCTTCCTTGAAAAAGCCATCTGGTTGATGTGCGAAAGCTTGGAAACTTTGATTTCATCTACGCCAATAAATTCAAATAACTAATACAGTTATACTATCTTAAGAATGACTTTCTACAATAAAGATTTTGAAGATGTTATATTTGGAAGATGTTATACAAATTTGGAAGTTGTTATCAGCTTGGCTCTTGATATTGTGTACACGTCACCCAAATTACTGTACCCAAATGGAATCATTCTAATTTTGAAATTCCATGCAATCAAAGAATATAAACGCTTCGCGTGAAGAAGCTCAACTCTCGTAGAGATAATGTAAAACAGGCGACAGCAGCGCCACCATGTAATGCGGCCGCAGATGCTCTGCGGGAAAGTTAACATTCAGGCGCAAAAAGCGTAGGAGACACGGGACGGGAAGCCTATTTCACGGAAAGCAAGCTAAGCTTTGATCTGCGACTGTTTCCTTCGGTCTCATTGGGTCTACTAAAGCATTTTCTTTTTTGTTCTTTTCTGAGTATCCCTCCTGTCCCTTCTTTTGGTGAAACAAATATATACATTAGCAATTAATATTATTTTAAGGAAATTTTAGCAGTTTTATTCTCACTTTAAGCACCGTAGTAATACCAGGTTGCTTGGCATGAATTTCACATTTACAATATACCTTAAATGTCAAAAATGCTGAGGCTGGTTTTGAATTTCCATGGGATTCGTGGTACTTCGTATTAAAAATTGTTTGCATGGAATTTTCAGTAGCAAAACAAAGGAATGGGTTCCCACAAAACGTAAACATTAGGTACCCAGCAAAAACAGTCTTGCTGGGCCAGCACTGTCCGCCAATTTCCCAGTAGTAGCCATAATAATAAAAAAAAAAAAAAAAAAAAAAGCAAAGACAACCGCAGTTTCCCAAAGCTACAATTTTTTTCTTCTGCCCTTCCGAAGTTTGTAAATTAAACGCACTGCGCTCGGGAAATTTTCTCAAGAGATCGGAAAAACACCTATTTGCATCTGAGTAGGTTTGAACCTGGGCCGCTGGCGTGATAACTGAGCTCTCTACCGACCGGACTAATTTGTCACGTTCGAGTATATGCTTAAAGCTGTCTGTTTGGTATGCAATGTGTAATCGAATGCTTCCCTCTTTCATTTTACAATATTACGAGGTATTTTTCATAAAAGTCAGTTTCATATAATTGATAAATTAATTTTTTCAGCGTAACGATAGCTGTTTTTTTCAGCAAACGTTGTTTTAATGGTTTTCCAGGATATTTGTTTCAAACGGTTTCAAATTTGTTCTTGTTATTCATCCACTCCATTCCATGAATTGTTATTCATCCACTCCATTCCATGAATTGTTATTCATCGGAATGGAGTGGGTGTATTTCATGGCTGTAATATAAACGCAGATCTAGATGAGAACAACAAAACCTTTGAACAAAACGCCAACACAAACAAGCGTTTATATTCTTTGAACACAAACACGCATGCTCAGTCTAACTCAGTCTGCTCGGCATCCTGCGGCATCAGCCTGTAATGTTGGCTTCTGTGTAGTAATTCTTTGCCGCATAATATAGTGGCACTAGTTACGTCTCGCTGAGCCTTACCTTCTTATAGTTAGATATTCTTTGATGCAATATCGTCACGTGATGCTAAGAATGACGTCACTACTACGTCTTAACACAGCCGCAGGTGTTGTTCGTCCACTTGCACGTATTTTAAAGAGCGAAACATCTGGCGTGTGCCTGATATTGGGGTGGCGTTACAGTTCAAGCAAACTTCAAATTCTTTCCAGAAGGCTCCCGAAAAAACGAAAGCTCATTCGACAAATCAGTCCTAAATACAAGAAAATGAAATTACTGAGAGAAGCTGAGACCCCTGAACAGCGTGAAGCACGAGTTGAAGGGAATCGAATTAGAATGGCAGCTTTAAGGGCCGTGGAAACAACAAAAAACTGTGAAGCACGACTGGAAGACATCCAAATTAGAATGGCCGCTTCAAGAGCTGCGGAAACAACATAACACCGTGAAGCATGACTGGAAGAAATCTGAATTAGAATGGCGAAGTCAAGGGCTGAATAAGAATACCCAAGGGAAGGCAAACGAGGGAAGGTGAAGCACGACTTAAAGGAAACCGAATAAGAAAGCCGAGGCAAGGCAAACATTTGTGCGATCCGATTTAAAATTAGAGGCATTTAATTATGATCCCTATTGCGATTACCAATTTCATCCGAGAATTATACTTGGAAAAATGGATGCAATCTGTGATCATTGTCAAGCCAAAAAGTTCAAAACTGAATCACCTGGAATGTGTTGCTCAAACGGAAAAGTTAAACGATCGCCTTTAAATCAACCTTTCGAAACATGTTTTGAAAAACATTTAGAGGTACAATTCATGCTTCCAAATGACATCATTCGGTGCAACCGTAACAGTTGAAGAAACTGGCTTAGTTCCTACTTTCCAAGTGCATGGGCATATTTATCACAAAGATAGATCAGTTATTCCCTTTCCTAATGGGAATCTGAAGTTTTTAAAAATTTACTTAATGGCAATGAAGAAGTAGAAGCCGATCAACGTTGCCAAAACATTCCCGGTACAAGGCGAAACATTGTGTTAAATCTGCAGAGATTTTTGCATCAACACAATAATTTAGTGAATATGTTCAAAACGGCATTAGACAGAATGCCTACGGATGAATATAAGGTTGCTATGCGATCAGACAAAACACCGGTTGACGAACATGAAAGACGTTTTAATGCCACAACTATTAAAGAAGTGGCAATTGTCATTGTTGGAAATGACTTCGATCTGCGTGATGTAATTATTCATAGACGGAGCGAAATTTTTTTTTTTTTTTATTGGAGGTTTAACGACCACCGTGAGCAACTCAATTGGGCTATGAGCAGTCGCCCGTCCCTAATTTAGGGCCACTGGTTCCAGGGAAGGGAGAGAGCCGTAAGACAAACACAACATCCATGCCTCACCGGGATTTGAACCCGGACCCCTTTCGGACGAATGATCAGAGGCCATCGCTTAGACCACTGCGCCACCGGGGCGGCTAGCGAAATTGTGCAACGTATTTCGGAAACACGTAGATCATATGATGCCCTTCAGTATCCAGTGATATTTTGGTAAGGTGAAAATGGATATAACTTTAACATAATGCAAACTGACCCTAGAACTTGCAGCACCACCAATAGAAAAGTATCTGCTATGGACTTTTATGCATACCGTATAATGATAAGATCTGGATCATCAAACCACATTTTTAAATGCCGCCAGCTTTTCTATCAGTTAATTGTCGGTATGAATGCGAAAGTTGAAAGTGAGCGTTTGCTATTTATTCAGCTAAATTCCCCCAAATCGAGTTGACGATTATATTCATTTACGGGATGTTGTAGCCAATGATAGAAATGTTGGACACATTGGACAAAAGGTTATAATACCGGCCACATTTACAGGAAGTCCAAGACATGCTTGAATATGCTCAAGATGCTATGCCATATGTTCGAGCATATGGGCGTTCATATCTCTTCATTACATTCATATGCAATCCAGCTTGGCCTGAAATAAAGAAGGACGTTTCATTGGTCAGGCACCAACTGATCGGCACGATCTAACAGCAAGAGTTTTTAAACAAAAACTCAGTAAGCTTATGGATGTAATAACGAAGTGTCACATTTATGGAGAAACTCGATGTTGGATATATTCAATAGAGTGGCAAAAAAAGGGGCCTTCCACATGCTCACATCTTGATATGGCTCAAGGAAAAAATTCGCCCAACTCAAATCGATAGCGTTATTTCGGCTGAGCTTCCAAATCCAGAAGAAGACCCTGTTTTCTTTGAAATCATCACTAAGAACATGATTCATGGACCGTGTGGATTGATCAATCCTAAATCACCTTGTATGAAGAAAGGAAAGTGCACAAAAACATACCCTCGAGAAATAAAAAAGGAAACTCAAACTGGAGATGATGGCTACCGTCATTACAGAAGACGAGAACGAGAAGATGGATGATATACTGCGACCATCAAACTTAAGATCAATAAGCAGTATTGACAATTTGAGATTGACACCAAATGGGTTGTACTTTACACTCCCCTGCTTTCAAAAAATGTTTCAAGCACACATCAACGTAGAATACTGCAACTCAGTTGAATCGATTAAATACATTTGTAAATATGTTAGCAAGGGGAGCGATATGTCATTTTTTGGACATGCGAATGAAAACTCGACAAACGAGATCACACAATATCAGATGGAAAGATATAGCAGAAGCGATGAAGCAGTTTGGCGTATTCTTAATTTCTCAATTTACGATCATTATTCAACTGTTGTCCATCTCAGTGTTCATCTAGAAAATAGGCAACGAGTTTATTTCACAGCTGACAACGTCAAAGAAAGAGCTGCGGAACCAACTAAGACAACACTGACAGCCTTCTTTCTTTTGTATCAGCAAAATCCATTTGCGAGAACATTATTGTATCCAGAAGTTCCAAAATATTATACATGGAATGCATCGAGAAAAAAAAATTCCAGAGGAAACAAAGTACCCAAGCTCCAAGACATGATGTACATGCAAATGATGCATTAAGGCGTGTCTAAACAGTTCACCCAAACGACGCCGAGTGCTATTACCTAAGATTGCTGCTTCACACAGTCAGAGGGTCAACTTCTTTTACAACTTTGAAAACAGTCAATGGGGAAGTATGTGAAACATATAGGAAAGCGTGCCAAAAGCATGGTTTACTTGAGAATGACCAACATTGAGACACAACATTGTCAGAAGCGTCTCTCACGTGCTTTCCAACTCAACTACGAAGCCTTTTCGCAATTATATAAACAACTTGCGGGCCGTCAAATCCATAAAGTCTTTTGGACAAATACAAAGAAAGCGTGAGTGAAGATATTCTTAGAGAAGCACGCAGAGCTGATTGTATCATGGATTTAATTTTTTCTTCTGAGATGTTTAATCAAGCTCTTATACTGCTTAAAGATAAATGTATATCCATGAATGGTAGAACTCTTCTTGACCTTGGTATAGAAGCACCAACGCGTAGTGGTTCTGAGGTACTTGACAGGGACATTTTACGAGGAAAAAAACTACAACATCGATCAGTTGGAAAGATTTGTGGAAACTAATAAGCCTATCTTAGTTGATGACCAAAGATTTGCATATAATGCTATTATGGGGACATAGTTACAGATGAAAATGGTGGACTTTGTCTTCCTTGATGCACCAGGAAGGACAGGAAAGATATGTCTGATTAAGTTGCTGTTTGCTGAAATTCGAAAGCAAAATGAAATTTTCCTGGCATTTGCTTTATCCGGAATTGCATCGACATTACTGAATGGAGTTAGAACTGCTCATTCAGCTCTAAAACTACCCTTAAGTCTTGCACATTCAGAAAATCCCATTTGTAACATTAGAAAGGGTTCTGGCCAAGCTCAATTATTAAAAACTTGCAAAAAAATTGTTTGGGATGAGTGCATTATGGCCCATAAGAGAGCTCATGAAGCACTTGATAGAACTCTACAAGGTGTAAGAGGAAATACTCGGCTAATGGGAGGAGCCGTTGTAGTTCTGGCGGGCGATTTTCGCCAAGCATTACCAGTTATTGCGCAATCAATCTATACCTGCGGACGAACTTAACGCCTCCCGATGCTTTGAGCATTGCAAGTTTGGATGCACGTTCAGAAAATGACGCTGACGACCAATATGCGAGTCCATTTACTGGGAGACGTAACTGCACAGAAGTTTGCGCATCAACTGCTGCGCCCGGTGATGGTAAATTCCTTACTGATCCTACAACGGATCTAATTTCTTTTCCATCAGATTTTTGCAAATTGTTGCCCTTGGTTCGGGAAATTGTGAACAAAGTTTTCCCAAACATTCGTAGCAACTTTAAAAACCCTAAATGGCTTTGCGGACGTACAATTCTAGCTACTACAAATGAAAGCGTTAATAATATCAATATCAAGATACAGGATCGGCTTCCCGGCTAGCCCACAACATTCAAATCCATTGATACTGTCATAGATAGTGAGGAGACTGTATTTTATACCACTAAGTTCCTAAATTCTTTGGAACCATCTGGAATGTCGCCACACAAGTTAATTTTGAAAACTGGATCACCGATAATGCTCTTGCGTAACCTTCACACACCTAAATTGTGCACTGGAACCAGGCTTTGTGTGAAGAAACTCATGCCAAATGTCATAGGAGCCACAATATTAACTGGCAGTGCTAAAGGAGAAGATGTGTTCATTTGCCCATTCTTATAATACCCACTGACATACCGTTCGATTTTAAGCGACTGCAATATCCAGTGAGACTTGCATTTGACAGTCACTCAAGGTAGCAGGCATTAACTTAGAAAGTCCATGCTTTTCCCATGGTATATGCTACTTGCTCAACAATAGGTACGCCAAAATATTTGCATATTTTTGCACCGGACGGGGAAAAATATTGTGTATCGCAAAGCATTAGAATGATTAAAAAACTATCTTAATACAAAAAAATTAATAAAAATAGCTTCTGAATTCTTTATGAGAAAAGTGCTTAATAAAAATAGCTCCTGAATTCTTTATAAGAAAGCTGATTGCTTTGTTCCATTTTTTTGTTTCATTTTGCATGTTTTAAAAATAAAAAGCCCGGACAACACAGGGTATTTCACCTAGAAGTACAATAAAGAAATCTTAACATTTGGGGCAGTATGTTTTAAACGTGAAATGGAGAACAAATTGATAGGAGGTGCAGAACATTCGCGACTTAAAAGAAGACGAAGGAAGGTATTTATTGCACGGATGGTGAATTATATTTGTTCCTGAATGATTAATCACAATGTTCCTGAATCAGCTTTTTCCATTGTGCTAACTGAATTTCTTTGATTAATTCCTGAAAGGAATCTGAACACTGTATTCGACACTTATGTCGAAAGAAAAATCCCAAGAGTCCGTCATCCAAATGTTCCGACGCAGGATTATAGATTCTCATAGCTTTAGCCACTGCTTTAATTAATGATAATATAAGCAACTAATGCCTTATACTGATATGATTGCTAAAATTACTAAATTATATATCTTAAAGGAAAGAATTTTTCAGTTGGGGTATCTATACTGGTGTCCAAAATTAACGCGACAAATGTCATGGCGAAAATTTTAACCTCTGGTGAATTTCAGAAAGACCTGATCAATCTTTCTGTTGGTTTATCAGGGATTAATTAATCCAAAATTTTCTCCCGTGACATACGTTAGAAGAAAATTCCTGGTTGAAAGGCAGGGGAATTCGTGCGCAAAATTCGCTTGTCTTAATCACAACCAGGAAAACAAAATTTCATGTTAAAGAAAAAAGAATAACATTTGATTTAACTGACTTTGGGGTTTTGGAAATAATTATTTTATTTGTTCTTTTATCGCGATAGGAAAAGGCGAGTAGGTGTGCAGCTCAGAGAATCAAAACTAATTTTACTTTCACATCACGAAATGGGGAAAAAGCGTTTCTGAAAAAAAAAAAAAAAGTTGTGAGAAAAGGAAGTCTTCTTTCAGATCGGCCATTTTAAGGGTCCTGTAGAAGTCGCTCAGAAAATGTTGCAGAAATGCTTTCTTGGGTTGGCGTTGGTTCTATTTCTGGGACAAGGTCACAGCCGCACATAGGAAGTTACTTGGTCCTTGCGTGTGAAGGTCAAGTCCTCTCCCTTGGCTGACCGAAGATGCCATGTGCCTGGTAACATTTATTTTATTTTTTTTCCGTTGAGAGTGCTGGACGCTGCAACGATGCTGCCCGAGTGAAAGTCAGAGGTCACTCGAGGCGTGGGAGAGAGCGTGGTATGCAGGGCTGCTGTTACTAGGGAAAATTTCGTCCAATCAGGGGTCGGCATTTTCCAACACCCCAGAGTTCTTTTTTACACTTTGAGACGCTTGTCTCAGGCACTCTTGCTCTTGTCCTTGCTCTTGCTGGCCGGCAGAAAAAGGGGACGGCCGAGTTTTCTCCTCGCCTTTTGGTGGGGAGAGGACCCACAGAAAAAAAAACGAGTTTGTTCTTGACTGCCTTTGCTGACCACCACAATGTGACACTCTGGCTCTGGGCTGCTTATTGAAGGGTTGACGATGTAGAACGCAGTTAAAGCGGCATTCCGCCGGCCGGGAACTTCGCCCTGGCAAGAAAAATGGAGGGGAGGCGACAGGCTAAGACGATGTCGTTCGTGGAGAGGACTTGGCCGAGAAAAGAAAGACATGCCTTCTCCCTTATTGATATCCCGCAAACACATCTACAGCTTCTCCATTCTGTTGCTACTCCCAAAAGGAGGCCTGCTTCAAAGGCCGGAGGAAAGAAGACAAAAACAGTTCCATCTCATCCCAAAGTTTGGGGAGGCTCTTCCCTGCAGGTCATCAAGAAGCACATTGCTGCTAATCACAAGGTGAATATTGCAAGACCCTCACCTCTCATCAAAAAGTACCTCGAGTCTGCAGCTGCCAGCGATGCCCTTGTTCAGAAAAAAAGGGAGACATGGAAGACGAACCACCGAGACTGTGGGTGTGCCAGGACTGTGAACTGTTGTGAGAGAGAAAAAAAAACATAAATGAAAAAAAAAAGGGACGCCAGCTCAAAGGTAATGCTTTAGTCCATGTCTTTTAGTATTGATACAAAAAAAAAGCCCACGCAAGTACCTGAGCTTCGAGCTCAGCATAAGAAAAAAAAAAGCAAGTTCTTTTTGCCGCTGTTTGTGGCTGTGTTGTAGTTCAGTTTTCAAAAATGAAATTTATTAGTTCCTCAGGTATGAGTTCAGAAAAAAGGGGGAAAAAAAGAAGGAAGTTGAAAATGCTTTCATTTATGTTTTTTTTTTGTGTTGTCATGTCTGGTATTTTAGCAACTCCCCAGGCCAGTAAATTTTAATGTCTCCGAAAAATTTGGTTTAATGTTTGAGCACAGTGAATTTTGGTGCATCGATTGTAGTTTAGTTGGGCAGGTGATAATTGAAAAGCAGTGTTATTGTGATGCCGTGTGTGATAAAATAATTGTAAACATTTTTCTCTAGCCTTTTACAGCGTTGAGTTATTTTTTTTCTGAGTGAAGATAAATTATGGGATGATTTATATTGGGATTTTGGGAGCATATGTATAGTGTGATGAAATTGGAAACCTAAAGTGCTGTTTACATTCTTGGAGTGTTGTGTCGAAATTAAGATTGTTGGTGTGTTATTTGAGGACCAGTATTTTACATGCTCCAGATGAGTGTTAATCTCCCATTGGAAAGGGGTGATCTTAGGGCAAGCCTGGGAACTTGTCCTAAGGCAGAGGGCTCTGAGTAGGGAATTTTCACCAGGATGCGATATGTGCAAAATAGAAGTTAAGGTATTTGGGTTCTCGAGTTTAGTATTTCACAAAAAGAATGAACATCATGGGTTGAGAAGACACACTTTTGCTCACCAGTTCCAGTATTAATTGTTCTTTTCTTTGGCCTAAATTTTCTTGTTTTTACAAAAAGAGTCTAAATGTAATTTTAATTTTCAATAAGGTGAAAATATTTAGTAGGTTATGTAAATGGTCAGTGTTATTATCGCAGTGCAGCCTGCTCATTGCCACGATACAGAAGAATTTCCTTGCTTAGTGATTTTTCCTGGGATTTGGATGTAGTGTGAGATAAGTGATTTTTTCCTGGGATATATAGAGACAAGTGATTTTTCCTGGGATATATGTGGATAGATAAGTGAGATTTTACTTAGGATATATAGAGATAAGGGATTTTTCCTGGGATATATGTGGATATTTTGGATTTCTTGGGATATATAGAGATAAGTGATTTTTCCTGGGATATATGTGGATAGATAAGTGAGATTTTACTTAGGATATATAGAGATAAGGGATTTTTCCTGGGATATAGTTGTGTTAGTTCTGGGCCGGATGTGCCAGGAGTATTTTGGGTTGAAGTACGACAGGCTCTTGCAGGCGTGGTTGATCAAGGTGGGATCATGCATTGGTTCGAAAAGGGGGAGCCTTGGGGACGTGGTTTTTTGGGGGAAACTTGTCTTCAACCCCCCCCAGTAGTTTCGCTGCCCACGGAGATATGTACTGCCAGCGAGGGTCGGTCGGGCGTTGCTTCAATGGATGTTGCGAGATCATGTTAGAGGAAATTCTGTACCTGATGATGATGTGTCGCACTTGAGGATTTTTTCCTTTCCCTTTGCCTAGGCTGAAATTGGATTCACGACCCAATTTCACGCCTTCAGCCTGACTGGTATTTTCTTCCTGTGTTGGTTCTCAAAACCCAGGGTAGTGTCTGAACTGAGAGTATTTGCCTCACCGCTACCTCAGAAATTCACTGCAGGTGTTAAATTTAATTTTTGTTTGGTGTGATTTAAAGTATCTAAATTAATTTGTTTATGATATGCTGTAGTGCTAGGGATGTAAATTCTAAATTCTGGTTGTTGGTGTTAGTGAACATGATATTTAGTTTGGAAATTTAGTAAATTGGTATTTTGAGCTTTTGTTTACAATATAGAGTTATTAAGTATCTTGAGCTATTATTTAAAGTGCAAGTGATGGGATTTTTATGAGCAAGCTAGTGCAAGAAGGTTGTTTGAATTCCTGAATTGTGTTGATGGTGTTATGAATAGTGATAATTTTTAAGTTAGTTAGTGAGGTTTCTTTTTAAGTGAAGTAGGTTCATTCAGGGTAGTTCTATAGGTTATGTAATGTTAATTAATGCTTATGCTCAGTGTAAATTCTGTTTTGAGGATAATTTACTTGGTTTGTTTACTTGCAGATGGCAGATTTGGTTAAGGTATAATTTGTGACTCTTATTATAACTGTAAATTTAATTGAAATCTTTGAAGCTGGTCTGGGAGATTGCAGAGTTTGCTAAGGTTGTTCAGGTGCTGTAAGTTTAAATCAATAAGTGTAAAATTGTAAATTTGTCATTGAGCTAATTAGGTGAGGGAGAAGAGAGTACGTTTCAAAAAAACAGAACTTGTCCACCTTGTGGAATTAAAATAAAAAAAGAATTTAGTATTTTTTTGTGTAAACTATGTAAATCTTAGTATAATTTTGGATGCATAAAGTGTGTAAACTATGTGAATCGTAGTATTATTTTGGATGCATGAAGTCAATGCCTGGTGTTCAAACCAACTGTGTTGAAATATGTCAAGTTGTGCTGTTCATAAGGCTCAGTGGCCAAATAGAAAAAAATTTTGAGATTCTGTTTTTATACTGCTGTGTGTAAGCAAACAAGAAAACAAAAAGAAATACCACAGCTGATTGTCCACTAAATTACCTTGTTAAGTTTTTAAAGAAAAAAAAATATAGGCAGTAGCCTTTCAAAAAAAGTCCAAAATTGGTGCGGTGTGAGAAATTTTGTGTGCTGTTGTCTGCCATGACTTGGACCCATGTATTCACCTTAGCTTGACTAAGGCTATCGATCCGAATCCTGGTATAAGGTATTTCATAACTGCAATTTTTGTCCTGTCCTTTTAAATTGACTTTCACAGCCTCCATAAGTCGTTAGTGAACGAGTACATTTTATCCTATGACTTATAGTGACACATTTTCATACACATGCAACAATATTCACTTATTTTTGCACTTTCAGAAGACTCAACTCTGCGTGAACACAAACAACGCAAACTTTTCACTAACTTCTTGTGGGATGTAAATTTTTAGATGCATTTTTGTTTAGGATGTTCATGGCCTTCATATACTTAGAAAATATTTTTTTGTTTCAAAATGCATCTACCCATCTCCCAAAGTTAAATTTTAGTCCAAATTCAAAATTTCCCTTCAAGTTTACTTTTGGCTATCAATGATAATAAACTTTATATAACGTGGCTGAGATAACGCCACAACACAAACACAAAATCATGAATACTTCTACATGATACCTTGAGGCCCCACGTTGCAACCCATACGATTGAGAAGCTGCATCAGTTGAAGTACGAAACCTTAGAGCTTCCACCTTACTCATCTGATCTGTCCCCTACTGACAGCCATTTATTCAAGCCCCAGGAAACCTTTCTACATGTAAAATCATTTTCCAATCAAACATCAGTTGAAGCAGCATTCCATGAGTATGTCACATCCCGAACCTCGACATTTTTTCGTGACAGCATGCAGTAGTTCGTATCTCGTTGGAAAAAGTGTGTTTATGCTGGCATTGATTATTTTGATTAATAAAGTTCATTTTGCTCCGTGTTTTGGGTGTTTGAAGTTTTGGGTGCTTTCCATCAAAAGAAATTCTCACATTTTGTCTGCGAAAACCTAATATAATATTATCTTAATAATTACTCCAAAAGGGATGGATGCGGAGCTGCTTTCTTTGCTCCATAATGGATGTGCTCAAGCTTATGTAAAGGAAGCAGGGTGACATATGGACCTACTTGAAAAAGCTGAAATTCGGAAGATCACCCTACTATTGTTATGCATTTTCAAAAGGTGGAAAACTTATATGATGTAATATATTTTCAGAAAGTTCCCTTCCTGGGAGAATTGTCAGAAAGTCTTGCTGTTGGAAAAGTTATTCAGATACACGGCTATATCCCGAAAGATCTGACTGAGTAAGTATTTTTCAATACTTCATTTACTTTTGTTACTTGAAATGTTAGAAACGAGCGACAGAAAAGCATGTACATGCAATATGTCGTTAGTAAACTTACGCTTAATAAAGAACATATATTTTTTTGTGTGAAATAGGAAATTATTATTAAAACATCATGTTTTCTAATTTTTTTAACCCTCTCTCTCTCTCTGGGGTACGAGGTCAAGAAGCAACAGTTTCCAACCGCCCCAAGTACCGGGGAGTTCTAGTCGTAGACAGACGGATAAGTGGAAGTCATTCAGTGTGTTCATAATTACGGAAAATTATTGCAAGCAGCTTCCACTCTTTGCAGAAAAGTTAGTGAAGACACACTGCTAAAGAAGATCGGAAGAAACGCTGCGTCAATGATAGTACTAAATCTCTGAGCAAACAAGAAAAGCGTATATTCGTTCTTGTGTTATTTTAATGTTTTGCAAAAAACTCACAGGTGGAAATTTTTATGAGGAGTGCAAGAGTCTTAACGAAACTCTCCCAGAGGAAAATGTCAAATACGCGTATTCTTCAACCATGGCGGACGTTCCGAACAGAATTCAGAACAACTGTCGCATAAAATCTTCTAGTAAAATTTATTTTTGTGATCGTATGTTACGTTCTAAAGAGTTCAGCATAGGAAACTTCTAGATTGCTGCACGTAGGTTTAGAGAACTCAGCGTAGGAAGCTTACGGATTGCTGCACGTATGTTTATCTAGAGTCCGTAACACTCGGTGCTGGACAGAGGGGAAGTTGGTATGAATAGTCATCATTACATACAAGTATTGTATTTCGAATAATTTTTTCGTAACTGTCCCCCTTGGGAGCTTACATATAACCCTCTTGGGAACATACACACTCATTGTCATAAAAACCCGCACACCAAGAAGGAGGCGTCGGATGGAAATGAGATTTTAGAAGTGAAATGATACATACCAAGAAGAGAAGTGATTACATTTCCCGCGGACATACGGTACACATTCCGGTTAGTGTTAGTACCGCGTCGGACCACGTCATGCTCGGATACATGCGGTGATACGGTCCGACATGGAGTCAAATATATGCCGTATGTTATCCCGGGACAGATTGGCCCACACTTCGTGTACCTGACACTCTAAATCACAAACACTGGGACATGGAGAAAGCTGGCGTCCCAATTGGTTCTACACGTGCTCGATGAGCGAGTGATCAGGCGATTTAGCATGCCACAGAAGCGTCGAAGCATGACGTAGATAGTCCTGGGAAACCCCAGTCGTTTGCGGACGGAAAAATGCTCCGGGCCGCCCCTCCAGAAAAAGCAGCACATGGGGCCGCAGGATCTCCTCTACGTAGCGCTGGGAGTCAACGTCCCTCGGATCACTGCGAGGGAAGTCCGGCTGTCATACGCGATGGCTCCCCAGACCATCACGCCTGCAGCTCGGGACGTGTGCCGATGTACAGTGCGGTTGGGACAGTAGCGCTCACCTGCGGTCCTCCACACTTTGACACGGTGGTCGTCCGTTCCCATACAGAAGCAGGATTCATCGCTGAACACTATGCGTCACCAGTCCGTAGCATTCCACGTTACTCGCTGCTGACACCACTGCAATCCACGCCGACTATGATCAGGTGTTAATGGCCGAAAACATAAGGGCCGTCGAGAGTGCAGAATCTGGAAATGGTACTGGCGGACACAGGAGTCCCTTGTACAGCCGCCACATGTCTGTGGATATTGGAAAACGACGTCGTTATGTCGGTTCGTGCCGCTCTCACGATCACACCGTCCTCCCTGCTGGTGGTGTGTCTGGGTCGTCCAGAGCCAATCCGCCGTGTCCGGGTATCTTTCCGTGTCCATTGCTCCCAACACGATTGCACCGTACTGTTCTACCGGCTCAAATGACAGCCGATTTGGCGCGCCGGCCACCTTGCCTCTGTCATCTCGAAGATACGGCCTCGTTCAAACTCCGTCAGTTGCCCGTAAGCACATCTACGGCAGCTCCTTGGCATGTATACCACTGAGTGACCTCATCTGACTCTTATCGTGCACTTCGGCACGAATGTGGAGTCCCCTGCGCGGCATTTTATAAGCCTCAAGGATTGCGATTGCAGCGCCGGTCTTACACGCGCGGGCATGCGGAATCGCATGAAACTTTAATCAATTGCATGCCTGCCCACCCAGTAGCTATTCGCCGAGTTTCGCGTTAATCGCAGGGTTTTTCTCGGTGCGTGAATTTTTATGACAATGAGTGTGGATATGCATATTCAGAATTGTTGGAACCGACTTACTGTATTAAAGGTTTTCTGTACAAAATGAGTTAAAGCTCTTAATGTTATCCAATGAATTTTCTTTTGACACTCCAAATTGGTACGAGTATTATCTTAGAAGTTAATAAACGAATAGATACATATGTTTCGTTTGTAAATATCGAAACGTATATGCTCCAAGATTGTACGAATATCATCTGAGAAACTGATATCAACATTGGCAAACGAACATTCTAAAATCCGGCTGTTCCAACGTTATGTAAATACTAGTGAATAGCTGATATCTTTTTCAAACCAGCATACTAAAATCACCATACTTCAAGCTTGTACGAACGTCACTTGAGAATCTGATAACAGTTTTTCAAATGAACATGTCAAGATCAGGCAACTCCAAGCGTGATCTTAACTTGATAACCACTATGTGGGCTGCTCCAAGATTATACGAGCCGATAATATTTAAGCCAGTTAGTCGATAATATTCAAGCTCGAAAGTCATTCTCGGGACGAATCGGGCCCGAGATTGACTTCGGGCTTTCGGGCTCGGGTTCGGCCCGTCTCAGCACTGGCATGTACTGTACGTATGCTTTTGTGTTAATTATCCGAGCAAGCTTCTTTTGTTTTTGTTTTTCGTAAAATTGCTCACAGATTGGAAAAAAAGCATGTCACTTTCTCTTTGAAGAGATTGGCAAAGAAATACTCGAATACATCTACTTTTCTTTATCATTTTTTTTTTGACATATTTCATCTTGTCAGTTTTACTGCATAAATAGTAATCGACCACAAAGCCACAACAGCTATCAGCAGTTGGATGGTTGACGTGAGATTCTTATGCTAGGGTTACAAACAAGTGGTATATAAGCAGACAAGTTGTATGTACCAGATGTACGGGACGAACGTAGAGTACGGGACTAAAACTCATTGCCTATGCAGTAGAACATTCTCCCTTCAGGACGACCTTTTCATGTTACGTTTCAATTTTCAATTTCTGAAAAAAAAACATATATTGAGAGCGAATTTAGAAAACTGGAATTGTTTAATGCTCGTTCGAATCAAAAGTTATGTCATGATATTGCAAATTCCGAAAAAGGACATTTTCCCGACGAAATGGTCTTCCTACTGAACCACGCTCACAGCAGCGTACACTTTACGCTAAAATGTCGAGATGAACAGGATTCAGAAGACGAATGTTTAAAGCCGTTATTGGAAAGGAAAGCGTAAAATACAGTTACAGGAGCGGAAAAATGGAAGGGGGATTGGAAAATCTGCAGCATGCTTCTCCTAGCGTAGTCCCTTACAAAATATGCAATACATTTGTCTTCATCTTGTATGAAATAAAACTGGTTACATTTTCATTAGACGGTTTATGGAAAACAGACATAAAACTGACATTGATTTGTTAAGTACTATTTGAAAAACAGAATGCCTTGAAATTGCAGTAAAAACTGAATAATAGGCAAATATTATCTTCTTTTTCATGAAAGAAATATGGGATTACGCCATATAATACAAATTTTGAAGATGACAATCCGATTTTTTGGCATAAATGTCCCGCTCCAGGACGATGAAAATTTTCAAGTTTTCGGATATTATCTGACTTACCATCCTTGTCACATTTACGCCAAAAATTCGGATTGTCTTCTTCAAAATTTGTATCTTCTTTTTCGCTTAGCACAGCCAATAACGTATGCTATTAGACAATGGAGCGAATTTTATAGTTACTAATTTGCAAGATTTGGCTCACTTATAAATTGTGGATTCAAGATAACTTAAAGTTTTACATTTTTCTACAAACTTCTTTCAGATTTCAAGTCAACCTTTGCTCTGATTGCTCAGAAGGTCCCATTCAACTGCACGTTGGTGTTCGATTCCTGGAAAATGTTGTTGTCAGAAACACTTATCAAGGTTACAAATGGGAAACGGAAGAGAGGGATAATCCACTTCATCCATTTCCTTTTGTCACAGACAAAGAGTTTGGATTACGAATTGAGATTAAACCAGAAGGTTATTTTGTGAGTAAATTTGCAGGTTCTTTTCTTCACATTATACTGAATAATCTTTACATTACACAGGTTCTTTCCTTTGCATTACACTGAATATTTTAATATTTTTCCAGAAAATAAGATATATTAGAATATTTACACTTAACGATTTAAAAACAAAACAAAATAGGAAGTCAAAGAGCGGTTTCTGTTTTCTGTTCGTAATCTTATATCTAATTTTCTGTATTTTCTAAGACGAACCAAAGGTATAAATGACCATACGACTCGACCGTCTTTTAGTTAATCAATATGGAAATTATTACAAAATGTCTGCATTTTGTTCTTCATTTCAATTTTTGTAACAGACTTGAATGGACTTAGTTGTTCATCAGCAATACCCATAAGAAAATATATTATGCCTCCTACCTAATGGGGTGTTGGGCCGGCTTTCGCCAAGATATTCCCTCGACGTGGCACCGATTCCTGTAGGCTACGAAAGGTGTCCTCAGGTATTCAGTATCAACTGGACAGAAAGACATTCCGGAGTTCGGCGACGGAACCAGGTGTTAGCTTACGCCGGAAAATTTGCCGAAGTTTCCACTACCGCAAATGTATGACATGATTCAAAGCATGGAAATTTGGAGGTAAGAGCACACACACACACATGTAAAATTCATGCTCTGGGATCTGTTTTTAATGACTCATGGTTTAGGCGGGTACCCTAGTTCCAGTGCCAGGGGATCTTAACGCCACTGCCGCCTATAATGACATTCTCGACAATTCAGTGATCCCAACATTATGGCAACTGTTCAGTGAAGGAGCTTTCCTTTACCTACAGCTCAATGCTCCCGTCCACAAAGCGAATTCCCTGTAGGAATGGTTTGATGAGATAGATGTGGAAGTACTTGACTGTCCTGAATGTGGAAGTACTTGACTGGCTTGGATGTGGAAGTACTTGACGGGCTTGGATGTGGAAGTACTTGACTGGCCTGGATGTAGAAGTACTTGACTGTCCTGGATGTGGAAGCACTTTACTGTCCTGGATGTGGAATTACTTGACTGGCCTAGATGTGGAAGTGTAACGTATACTCTCGATTCACTTTCCTTTTGATTTTTACTATCTCTGGTTATTTTATTTTCCTATGTAAATTATCTTCTTACTGAACGAGATGTTATTTCACCCGCTGAATGAGATCTGGCAATGAGTGTAAGTCATGACGTGGTGGTAGCCAGTATAAATAGGCGCGTTCAACGATACCGACGGAGAGCGTTTGTTGTTGTACGGAGAGCGTTTGTTGTTGTACGGAGAGAGCGTTTGTTTATGTGGAGAGCTGTTGTTTATGAGTATAGAGCTTTGTTCATGTGCAAGGAGCTACGTGTTATTTGAGTAGCTGTGTGTGAAGATACCAGTAGAAGTTCATAATAAAAGGTTTTACGTAAGTACGTCTTTCTCAGTTCATAGTACTGTCAGACCTCTGTCTGGCTGTTAGGTTTATTTCATTTAGTGTTATTAGTAACAACCAGCATAATACTTTATTCATCTTAATTACTACTACAACATTACTACCAGTTATAAGTTTGTTCATTACTATTACTACACTACTAGCAGGAGACTTTATTCAGGATCTTAATTAACTAGTAACAACAACCATTTGAATTCACTATTAGAAGCTTAGTACAAGCATTGAATTCATTATAATATTAGTGATAGCTATATTCGCGATAATTAGCTGAGTAGAAGCTTAGCTTAGCTTAGTAGTAGAGAAGCCATATTCATTATAGAAGTACTTGACTGGCCTGGATGTAAAAGTACTTGACTGTCCTGGATGTGGAAGTACTTGACTGGCCTGGATGTGGAAGTACTTGACTGACCTGGATGTGGAAGTACTCGACTGTTCTGGATGTGGAAATACTTGACTGGCCTGGATGTGGAAGTACTTGACTGGCCTGGAAGTAGAAGTACTTGACTGTCCTGGATGTAGAAGTACTTGATTGGCCTGGATGTGGAAGTACTTGACTGGCCTAGATGTGGAAGTACTTGACTGGCCTGGATGTAGAAGTACTTGACTGTCCTGGATGTGGAAGTACTTGACTGGCCTGGATGTGGAAGTACTTGACTGGGATGAATTGGTACGTCGACTGCAATCGAGGTCGAACCGTCACACATCGGTGACCGATCTAACTAATGCTCTTGTGGCAGAATGGAAGGCAATTATCGTAGCAACGTACTAAAATCTAATGGAAAGCCTTCCCACCAGAGTGGAGGCTGCGATAGTAGCAAAGAGTGGACCAACTTCCTATTACATTGTTACATCGCTGGTCGCCTTCTGCCCCGAATCAGTTTCGAGGCGCCACGCACAGGATGACACCGGAACGATAGGGCTTGACTTCTAGATCTGAGAACAGTAAATAAGAGAGTGAACACTTAAAATCTTCCTGTAGAGAGCACTAAACCAACAAAAAATGACATTAACATTTACTAACTAAAAAATACAGGTTCGAGATACCGCACAATCACGCTGAATAAACGGTGAATAACTCATATGTGAATTAATATGTCGTCTTTGCTTTAAACCAATAAACATCTTGATCATCGCTAATATAACACGATGTCCTTACCTTACACATGGCGCAAAGTGTAACTGAGTAATCTTTTAGCATACATTGAGAGACACTAGTTTAACTCGCGCACATTGCCGACGCCTCTCACTAAACAAAAACACGATGCAAATATCACAAGATCACAAAGCCAATGTGAACTGTCCACCCTTTTGCTTTTCTCAGCTGCAAACACGAAGTCGCTACGTGACCGACTCAAGTCGAAGTTCGCTCCTTGAAGAGTTTTCACACGGTAAGACATAAGAAAGGAAGCATCAGTCATCCTTTTGACAGCTGCGATGTGACGCTTGTTTGCGAAACGACCCGTTGTTTACTAAACTACCAGCAAATCACTTAAGTTGACTTTTCATACTTGGCAACAACAAAGAGAAATTAATTACATATACATAAATACTGTAAATATATATATCATCATCATCATCATCATTGTCAACCATTATCAATCCACTGCTGGACGAAGGTCTCCCCAAGTTTCCTCCACAACGGTCTGTCTTGTGCCAGTCTCCTCCATGTCACTCCCGCATATTTACGAATTTCATCCACCCATCTCCCATGTGGTCTTTTTCTGGGTCTTTTCCTGTCCCTTGGAATCCAATCTAAAATTTCGGCTGTCCATCTATGGTCTGTCCTTCTGGCAGTATGTCCAGCCCATTGCCATTTCAGGGATTTAACTCTGATCATGATGTCTTCCACTCTCGTCATTTTTCGGATCCACGAGTTCCTCTTCCTATCTCTCCTGGTTATACCAAGCATGCACCTCTCCATGCTGCTTTGAGTTGTCTGCAGCCTTTGTATGTCTCTTTTAGTTAAGGTCCACGTCTCTGCACCATACGTAAGCACTGGAAGGATGCATTGATCAAACACTTTTCTTTTAAGACATAATGGCATATTGCTCTTGAAAATTATGCTGTTTCTTCCAAAAGCTCTCCAGGCAAGTTTTGTACGCCGATTAATTTCTTCATCAATGTGACCCTCACTTGATATCTGCTGTCCAAGATAAACATACGTATCTGTTATCTCCAGTTTTTCTCCATCAATCGATAAATCTTCATTTCTTGTAAAAGCATTGAACATCACTTTTGTCTTCTGAAAGTTCATTTTTAATCCCACTTCTTTACTCTTGTCAGCAAGTTCCTGGATCATACTCTGCAGCTCTGATGGGGTAGTTGCAAAAATGACTACGTCATCAGCAAAACGAAGGTGGGTTAGATAATCTCCATTAATCTTTATCCCTTTGTTTTCCCAGTTCAGTGATTGAAAGACATTTTACAATGTGGCATTAAAGAGCTTCGGAGATATGGTGTCACCTTGTCTCACTCCCTTTCCAATTTTTATGTGTGTTGTATTTTCAAACAGCCGAATCTTTGCACTTGCATTTTCATAGATGTTATTAATAATATTAATGTATGCATCTTCAATACCGCAGGATTTCAGAGCCGTGGTAACTGCTGATGGTTTCACCGAATCAAAGGCTTTTTCATAATCGATAAAAGCCATGCACAATGGAAGTTCATATTCCCTCGCTCTTTCAATTAGTTCTCTCAGTACGTGGATATGATCTATTGTGCTGTAGCCACTCCTGAATCCAGCTTGTTCTCTCGGTTGAGCCATGTCCAGTGTTACCTTCAAGCGGTGTGAAAGAACTTTAGTGAAGATTTTATAAACCACTGATAGGAGGCTGATAGGTCTGTAGTTCCTGTATATATATATATATATATATATATATATATATATATCAAAATTAGCTGGGTCTAAGAACAAGTTGCATGTGAACAAATTATCAGGAAAACCAAAATGTTGATGCAAAAAAGAAGAGAGATGAGGACAACTAAAGAAGATGTGACTTCTAAAGTGGAATATATAGAGAGCTATGCAAGACAGTACGAAAAAGTATCACTGAAGACGTAAGGAAATTCAACTGTGAACTAGTGAGGAAAGCAATTGAAAACAACCGAAGCCTAAAGATAGCAAAGGGACATCTCAGTAAGGGAAGAAAACAGATTATGGCACTGAGAAAAGAAGATGGTTCTGTAACAAGAAATAGAGGCGAAATTTTGACAAGAGTGAAAGATTTCTACTCCAAATTATATGAAAGGGATGATACATGTACTCCAGACATCATGAAAGGTACCAGAGTTCTTCCAGTCCTCACAGCAGAAGTTGCACATGCAATCAAGAACATGAAGCGGGGAAAAGCTCCAAGAGAAGATGGAATTACTGTAGACATCATAAAAGAAGCAAGTGGAGAAATCGAAACAGTACTCGTCCAAATTTTCACTCGATGCCTTAATGAAGGGAATATTCCTGAGGATTGGAACAACGCTACAATGATCTGCTGCATTAAAAAGGTGACATTGAGGATCTCAGGAACTACAGACCTATCAGCCTCCTATCATTGGTTTATAAAATCTTCACTAAAGTTCTTTCACACCGCTTGAAGGTAACACTGGACATGGCTCAACCGAGAGAACAAGCTGGATTCGGGAGTGGCTACAGCACAATAGATCATATCCATGTACTGAGAGAACTAATTGAAAGAGCGAGGGAATATGAACTACCACTGTGCATGGATTTTATCGATTATGAAAAAGCCTTTGATTCGGTGAAACCATCAGCAGTTACAATGGCTCTGAAATCCTGCGGTATTGAAGATGTATACATTAATATTATTAATAACATCTATGAAAATGCAAGTGCAAAGATTCGGCTGTTTGAGAATACAGCACACATAAAAGTAGGAAAGGGACTGAAACAAGGTGACACCATATCTCCGAAGTTCTTTAATGCTACATTGGAGGGTGTCTTTCAGTAGCTGAGCTGGGAAAACAAGGGGATAAAGATTAATGGAGATTATCTAACTCACCTTCGTTTTGCTGATGACATAGTCATTTTTGCAACTATCCCATCAGAGCTGCAGAGTATGATCCAGGAACTTGCTGACAAGAGTAAAGAAGTGGGATTAAAAAGGAACTTTCAGAAGACAAAAGTGATGTTCAATGCTTTTTAAGAAATGAAGATTTATCGATTGATGGAGAAAAGCTGGAGATAACAGACACGTACGTTTATCTTGGACAGCAGATATCAAGTGAGGGTCACATTGATGAAGAAATTAATCGGCGTACAAAACTTGCCTGGAGAGCTTTTGGAAGAAACAGCCTAATTTTCAAGAACAAAATGCCATTATGTCTTAAAAGAAAAGTGTTTGATCAATGCATCCTTCCACTGCTTACGTATGGTGCAGAGACGTGGACCTTAACTAAAAGAGACATACAAAGGCTGCAGACAACTCAAAGCAGCATGGAGAGGTGCATGCTTGGTGTAACCAGGAGAGACAAGAAGAGGAACTCGTGGATCCGAAAAATGACAAGAGTGGAAGACATCATGATCAGAGTTAAATCTCTGAAATGGCAATGGGCTGGACATACTGCCAGAAGGACAGACCATCGATGGACCGCCGAAATTTTAGATTGGATTCCAAGGGACAGGAAGACCCAGAAGAAGACCACATGGCAGATATGTGGATGAAATTCGAAAGTATGCGGGAGTAACATGGAGGAGACTTGCACAAGACAGACCGTTGTGGAGGAAACTTGGGGATACCTGCGTCCAGCAGTGGATTGATAATGGTTGACAATGATGATGATGATGATATATATCATCATCATTATCATTGTCAACCATTATCAATTCACTGCTGGACGAAGGTCTTGTTGCCGTGACAATTATTCTAATTTCGGGCACATTGCTTTCAGTATAGAATGGCTCCAATTTGGGATTCAAATACAAAATTAATTGTTTTTAATTATGTTAAATTAATTAACATAATTAATTACGTGACTGCTTAATTGAAGTAATTTTTAATTAGGTGCACGAACTATCATCCCAACCTAGGCCGCATAGGGAGTCACTGGGTTCCTTTCTTCTCTTTTCTCCATTTTCCCTTCCGCCGGGGAACGGAGATCTAAATTGCAAGCGCCAGGCCAGGTGCAAAATTTTGTAAACTAGGCGAAAAGCATTTTCTTCCATTCCCGGCAGGCGAGAAGCAACAGCATTGCGAATTGATTAATGCTTCCGTAACAACAATGGCGTTGCGGTGGCTACACGACGAAAATTTAAGAAAGAAATCTTAAAGCGGTAAGAAGCTAAGGCTAGGCAATAAATTCACCCAAGAGCGTTGTCGGAGAACATATTTGAGTCGGGCATACGTGAGTTCGAGCAGTTTTCAAGTTTTAAAAAGGGTTTGCTCGGAGTCTACTATAATAGAACCCAACAACGGGGTGACAGTTACGGCCAAATTAATTTTTAAAGAGCCTAGCTCAGCAGATGGTCAGCAGCCCCAGGGAACATCTGCCCCAAAGTAACCACTGTCCAGCCGCAACTGGACAAGCGATCCGCTTGCGTACAAGGGGGGGGGCAAGCAAGAACCAATAGTGGTGCATGGGACGTTTTCTCGAGGTAAGGACACGCCTAGCAGCAGGGCGATAAGGGAAAGCGAAAACTAAAATAAAAGCAGAAACTTAAAATTTCACCGGGAAAAAAAGATACACGAGCGAAAAAACTTAAGAGAGAGACGGAGAGAGAAGTTGTGTTGGCGAACATGGGCAGACAGTAATTTTGGTCGGAAGAGCCAGCGGTAGGCAAAGAAATGCCAAACTATGCGGAGTTCCAGAAGTCCGTCGACTTGAAATCAAGAACTGTAGAACAGTCAAGTTCTGAGATAACTATCGGCTGTGTTTTTATCCACGGAGGATACCAGCCAAAAACCACCCACGGCCACCAGACCACCAGCGCTTTCCTCAACCGCCGGATCGATCAGCACAGCAGAAGTTCCATATAGGGTAAGACATCATCCAATTATTTCAATCCCTTGCATGCTGAGTATTCAGTTAAGTTTTAGAAATGAAACCTTATTGCTCACCCCGTACTGGTTGGATTGTTAGGGATATTGGTGTTTTTACATTTTCCCAAGTAAACCATAACTTCCTTTCGTAGAGATGTGTTATAATTTAAACCGGTCCCACCAATTAAATTGTTCTAAAATTAAGCATAATACAGCAAATAAATTTTATATTTGTTTTCTTAAATCAACGTGTTTTTCTTCACGCTGCTCTGCAAATGGGTACGAGTGTCTGTGTATTAGTTTAAAATAAGCCATACTTTTCTTCCTTTACAGATACCCCTATTCAAGCATATAACCGAAATGTTAGTTCTTTTTTAAATTTAATTTCTTTTGCGGCATATGAGTTCTTGCGACAACCTCTTACGAGCTCATATGAAACACAACGCTTTTAAGTCCCAACGATGAGACTGGGTCGCCTACACTAGGAAACCCAATGTCATTGTTGCCAATCTAGACGATCGAAAATCGCTAACAAAATCTATGCCCCTCAAGTTCCCACCGGGACTTGGCGTGGTGACATAATTGGTGCCGTGACCAGCGATTAATTGGTCCCGTGACCAGCGATTAATTGGTGCGGTGGACCAGGCTTAATTGGTGCAGTGCACCAGATAAATAAAATTCGGTGTCATTATACATCATGATCGGGCTAATGAATCTGCAGATTGTTTGTACAAATTTGTGAAGTCCTGTAAACAAGAAATTTATTTATTTGGCTGTTTTTGGATATGAAATGTCGCGGAGCAGTGTAATGTGCTGTGGTATTACTAATGTCTTAAGACAGAAGAGTAGGAGGTGATTTGTTAAAAATTCTGTAATAGTAATCTTGGTGGACCAGTAAAAGGTTTGTTTTCAAAAGGCAACAGTATTTTCTTATCTGATTAGGAAGTTAAAATTAAATAGACTGGGCAGACCTTAGTAAGGAGTATATCAGAAATAAAAATAATTGGCAATAATAGTGAAAAAATAAGAGGATAAAATTAAATTGCAAATGTTGATAAAATGAGAAGGATGTATGCATTCTGTTTATTTTGGTTGTTAATAAACTTGGTAAATAACACTATATAACGAAGTAAATTTTTCCGTCATTTTTGGTCTACGCCGGGATTCGAACCCGGATCCCCTCATTCCGGAATAAGTCACTCTACCAATTGAGCTACGCGGACGTTTTATTCTGATTCCTATCTGCCTTTATGTCGTGTGAGTCCTTCGGGCAGGTACGTCACATCATCTCCCCCTTATTATTTTTGGGACCGATTCTCTTATTTTTTTTATTTTTCCTATCTCGCGGTGTGGAAATAACATCACACCAATGCGAGATTTTGAACGGTCGGGTCATCCGGATAGTTCGGGCGCCATTATAACGAAGTAAATTTCTCCGTCATTTTTGGTCTACGCCGGGATTCGAACCCGGATCCCCTCATTCCGGAATAATTCACTCTACCAATTGAGCTACGTGGACGTTTTATTCTGATTCCTATCTGCCTTTATGTCGTGTGCGTCCTTCTGGCAGGTACGTCACATCTCCTGGTACGTTACAACTACCAGCAAAGTAATTGTGGATGTGGCTATGCAGCAGGGTTAAAAGGTTATGTGTGTGTGCAGTGAATAACTTAACAGGGAAATAAGGTAGATTCGAGAAGCACAACAAATATGTAATTCGTTTAATTTGCAGCGGTTTGTTTTTCCTTTTCTGAACGTCATTATTTAAGATCAAGTGTTTTGCACATTTTATTATGATGATATATTTTCATTTGATTTTGGGGCATTAGTGTATTTCGAATGCAATGATCATGTTTTTTTCTCCCAATTTTTTTTACAATGCAATAATTAAGAGCGTTTATTGGGATTTATGGCTTTGGGTGGTATTTACAGTTCATTTTACAGTGTTGTGAGAGTGATATTTTATGTGTAATGAGTAGTAGGGTATTACAGTTTATTTTAAAAGCGTTTCACGAATGATATTTCATGTGTACTGTGTAGTAGGATTTTTGAAGTTTAATTTTAAAAGTGTTTCACGAATGATGTTTCAGGTGTACTGAGTAATAGGGTATTACAGTTTATTTTAAAAGTGTTGCACGAATGATAGTTCAAGTATTGGGAGTAGTAGAATTTTTGCAGTTTATTTTAAAAGGGTTTCACGAAGGATATTTCATGTCTCATTATTAGTACGGCAGTTACAGTTTATTTTCAAAAGTTTTACGAATGATAGTTCATGTGTCGCAAGTTATCTTTTATGCTTGAAGATATTTACAATTTATTTGAAGTGTTGCAAGTGTGGTATTTTATGTGTCGCGAAGGGTAAGATTGTGTTTCTAGGTATGCCCCCAATCTAAATGCTAGTAGAGAAAATTATTTTGTTGCATCGATTTTTGCACTTACGTAGAAATTTTATTAATTGGTTAGTGAGTAAGAACAGGTAAAACTTAGTCATTATAATAGGAGCAACGTCCGGTACATTTCAGGATTTGTTAGTGCTCAGTATTTTTGGTCGTAAAAGCAAGGATTTAGGTTTAGGACCGCGGTTTCTTAGGCCCTCAGCAACAAAGTTATTATGCCTGACCCGGTGGAAAATAATACGGCAACTGCCCCAAATTTGACTTTTGAAACCCAGCGTGCTATCCAGTCAATGGCGGGTATGCTGAATTACATTCCGGTCTTCACGGGAACCGAGGCATCTATAACTGCAAGGCAGTTTTTCGAAATGATTGACAGTACTGCCCAGATTGCAGGTTGGTCAGATGCGGTGAACATACTCGCAGCTAGGGCCAAATGCAAAGCGGCCGCGAGCCAATTTTTGACCGATGCGGCGGATGTTCGGAAGGAGACCAACTACGCCGCATTCCGAGAAGCCGTAATACAAAGATTTGACGCCCAGGAGCCCCTCGCAGTCAAAATGCAAAAAATTACGACGTGTAGGCAACGCCCGGGGGAAAAGGTAGCGGAGTACGTTTCCAGATTAAGGGGCCTAGCTCATTCCTATCTGGAACACGTGGACCAGGCAAGTCCGGAGGTCCAAGAACTGGCGGACAAAACTAAGATGTCCCAGTTCCTTAATGGTATGAGTAGCAAATTGCGGCGGACCGTCCTGTCATTTGCTCCTAAAACCTTCTCCGAAGCCGTAGACCGAGCCGTTCTTGAGGAATTAATTGATCATTTGGTTTACCATAATGTAAACTTCGCAGATATAGGAGGGGTTCCTCCCCAAGGAAATCCAGTAGGCATAGGAACTACCCCGGATTCCGTTTCGGAATTGTGCGGGTTATTGGCGCCCCAGATGGCTGACCACGAGGTTCAGGTAAACGCCCTAAAGGAAGAAACGCGAGGGTTAGAAAGAAGGTTGCGAGAGGCAGAAAACGCTCACCGAACGCAGGTGGAGAGAATAAGAAATTTTCAGGCGAGCAAGTCTCCCCCAAGCGGAAATGGTGGTCATAACATTGCACAGATCACCGGAAATTGTCACGCGTGCCAAAGTTACTCCCACCATCGTAGAGACTGCCCCGTGTGGAATCAGAATTTTTTCCGCCAGCAGCACCCAAGCCATGATAATTTCCGCGAAGATCGCAGAGAGCCGCGCAACTCTTTCGCCCGCACGCCCGCTCCAAACGCGAGTCGCTCTTCTGGTGGGAGCACACAGGATTATCCCCGTCCCGTCAGGGGGAGGTCCTCCGATAACGAAAGAATAGAGTTTCCTCCGCAGCCTCAAAACAGGGGCTGGGGACAGCAGGGGAATCGCGTCCGCTTTGCGGATAACGCTGGCGGCGGAGCACGTAGTTCGCAAAGGCGAAATTTAAACTGAAGGCAGGCCAGCGCCGAAGCCCGAGCGCTGGTCAGAGTAGTAGTGGAATAAAGGCCAATTTGATGTTAACCAATTGCTCGGTTGAGGAGCAAGGGGCATTACCATTAATTAAAATAAAAGTCGGTAACATTGTGGTAAACGCGCTGATCGATTCCGGAGCTGCCATCAGCTTGGTCTGTTACTCCGTAGTAGAACAGATTAAAGGGAAGGTTAATATGAGATCTCGGAATTCCACAATACAAGTGCGGGGAATTACAGGAAATCCTTTGAATACCTCCGCTTGCTACGAATTTCCTATAAGGATAGGCGCAGATCAAATAACGCATTCCTTCCACGTAACGCAGCAAAGATTACATGCGGATTATTCCATGATTTTAGGCTGGGATTTGCTGAAAACACATGGGTATACTTTTAATGCGGGAGCCGGAACATTACGGCGAGCAGGGATATCTGAACCGATTAGGATAAATCCTGGGAAGAGGAAGAGAAGGGGTAGGAATGCGAAAGTTGCAAAGGTAAACAAGGTCGGACCCACACCCTACTCCGTAAATCGCCGAGAAAGAGTTAGAAAGCCCGTGGTTCCCGATGTGACCAAAACTGCTAAAATCTTAAAGAAGGAAGTAATTCCTCATTGTTCCGAAAAGATTGTTCTAGCGAAATGCCCTGCATTTTTGGATAGCCCTAATAATCAAGTTCTTGTACAGCCCATAGATAAGTATTCGCAGGGTTATGTTAGGATCGGAAGGTCAGTAAATACTTTAGGCCCTTCCGGTAGGATCCCGATTTTGGTTGCAAACCTCACGGAGCAACCATTGCACTTGAACAAACATACAAAAGTAGCTTTCGTTCAGCCTTTCGTAGATGTAAGTACCGTGCAGGAAGGCAAACCTGCCAAACTTCCACCCTTGTCTCCCCGGGACTTTAATTTAGAAGGAATAGATCATGAACGCCAAAGGCCTTTGATTGACCTATTAATGGCTTATAAGGATGTTTTTGCTCGCACAACAAGCGAGCTGGGCAAATGTAATTTACTATTCCATGAAATCAACTTGAACACAGATATGCCCATAGTAGGAAAGTTATACCGCGTCCCTCATCACTTAAGAAAAGAGGCTGAACAGCAAATAACTGATCTCCTGAATGCCGGAATAATTACAGAGAGCGTATCGCCGTATATGGCACCCATGCTTCTGGTCCGAAAAAAGGATTTATCTTATAGGGCGTGCGTGGATTTTCGTGCTCTAAATAAGGCTATTATTCAGGACCATTACCCTTTGCCTAGGATAGAGGATCTGCTAGAAAAAGCTAGGGGAAATAGGTGGTTCACTACCTTGGATATGAGATCAGGGTTCCACCAGATGAAAGTGGCCGATAAGGATAAACACAAAACGGCATTTTCCACTCCCTGGGGTTCTTTCCGATTCGAAAGATTACCTTTTGGCTGCAAAACAGCCCCAGAAGTTTCCAACGTCTAAGTGATGTATTGTTGTCAGGATTATCCGAACACAGCATTATGTGCTTCATCGACGACATCTTTATAGGGTCAGTCGATGAAGAATCACATCTTCTAAAATTAGAGGCAGTATTTCGGCGGTTGCGAGAGCATAATCTAAAATTGTCCCCGAAAAAATGCACTTTCATGCAACAGGCAGTAAAGTATTTAGGTCATATCGTCGATGGCGAGGGAATTCGTCCCTACCTCACAAATCTCTGTAAGGTAAACAATTTTACCACCCCTAAGACTCTTCGAAATCTACGAGGATTTTTGGGGTTGTATAATTATTACAGAAGATTCATTCCCTCATACTCGGATATTGTAGCACCCCTCACCGAACTTACTAAGAAGGGTAAGTTCAAGTGGAATCCGGAAGCGGATAGAGCGTTTCACCAAATTAAAGCCTGTCTTTTGAGCGACCCAGTTCTAGCACACCCAGATTATGAAAAACCGTTCTATCTCCATTGCAATGCTAGCGATACGGGAATAGGATCAGTTTTAGAGCAAAAGGATCAGTCAGGGAACCTGCATCCTATCGCTTTCATGTCGAGGAAGCTGAATCCGGCTGAGAAAAATTACCCGACTATAGAGAAGGAACTCCTTGCGGTCGTATCAGCAGTCAAATTTTGGAATCACTTTTTGCTAGGTAAAGAACTTTACGTAATTAGTGATCATCGCCCTTTGGTTTATCTACAAAATTTGCGAGATGGTAATAGTCGTTTGAACGATGGAGAATCTCTTTGAGCGAATTCAGCTATAAGATCCTGTATGAAAAAGGGAAACAAAATGTCATAGCGGATTGGCTTAGTAGGCAGTACTCTCCCGACGGAGATAACGCGGGGTACGAAATGGAAGAGCCTAGAATAAGCACCGTAAACACTACACCGGACGAAACTGAAAGCGAGCGCATTAAGGGACTGCAAAGGGCAGATCCAGACCTGGCAGGTATTATCAAAACCTTACAAACGAGACGAATTCCTGCTAGTAAAGAGAGGGTTAGCGATAGTTTTTTCCTTAACGGAGAGGGGTTACAGTACCACTTTCAGCGGCCGGATAGAAATATGTCGCGTGAGGAACTTTGGGAGTAATTTGTTATCCCCAGTTCCATGAAGACTGAGATTTTAGTACGTTGTCACGATTTGCCCTCATCACCCCATTTTGGATTTGAAAAAACATTATCTTGTGTTAGGGCCAGATATTTCTGGCTACATCAGTATTCGGATGTGAGGAACTATGTCAAGTCTTGCCGCACATGCAACGAACGCTCGGGACACAAACTAAGAGAAAAAGCAAAACTTCAGAGAACGACAGTGTGCTCCCATCCCTTCCAGCAAATATCATTAGACCTCTGCGGGCCGTATCCCACCACGTTCGATGGAAATAAATACATAATGGTTATAGTAGATTCTTTTACGAGGTACGTAGTGTTGGCCGCTATCCCAGACGGAAAAGCAACGACCGTCGCGGACGTCTACCTTGACAGAATCGTGGCCGTTCACGGTTTGCTGGAATCAAATCTCACAGACCTCGGCCAGGCCTTTATGTCCGAAGTATTCAAGAATTTGCTAACTAAATTGGGAATTAGGAGACTTAATTCTACGGCATATCATCCAGAGGGTAATTCGAAGAATGAGAGGTCACATTTCTGAATCAATAAATCTCTAAGTTGCTTAATTAACCAACAGCAAACGGACTGAGACCGTCACCTGCCCCTCCTTCAACTAGCCATGAATAGCTCCACGCATTCCGCGACTAAATTTGCACCAAGTTACCTCGTGTTTGGTAGAGATTTGACAGTGCCCTCCGATATTCTAATTCCGTTCCACCGCCAGACCTATTTCACCCAGGACGACTACATCGAAAACTTCCTAGACCGCATGAGAAGGGTGAACAAGATTGTTTATGGCAATCTAGAAGAGGCTGCTGCGAGACAGGAAAGGTACGCGGATAGGTACGCCCGGGAAAAGGATTTAAAAATAGGGGATAGAGTTTTTCTACACGTACCCTACGTTCAACAAGGTTTGTCCGAGAAACTGGCTCGGAAAAATAAAGGTGACTTCTAAATAGTGAGTTTTCCGTCTCCGGTGAACGTGAGAATTCGGTTCGGTCAGTATTGGACCCCCGAAAGGACCAAGTCGTACATCGGAACCGGCTTTTTAAAGAGACCCCAAGCCAGGCGCATCTTCAGCCCACTCCGGCTACCTCTATGGGCGATCGGACACCAATTCCCGGTGCAAGAACGGACGACGAGACAGGAGGTGACTCCGACAGCACGGAAGATTACGACTATGTCCTCTTCTTTGATCTCATCTCGGAGCCCCGAATGGAAGTTCCAGAAAGTCATGATTTCGATACAGAGGAAACAGTAGAGGAAGTAAGAAAGGCAGTTGTAAGGGATCCGTATTTTCTTCGTTCAGTAGGGCCCGAACCCGAACCGACCCTACCGCCGCCATCCACCCCAGCCGCGTCGGGGACTCAATCGGTTAGCAACGTTGTCCCTGCCATGAGTGAATGTCACGCCATACCTAAAGGCAGTAGTGGAGAGCGAAACACAGCATAGGGAAATAGCGTCCCACGAACCAGGTTTTGTTGACAAAATGCTTAATAATTTAAGTCAGCCCCTGAATCCAGAGGGAAGATCGTGGTTCGATTTGGCAGATCGGTATTTGTCTCACTGTATAGGAGAAAATTTGGTCAGAGAAGCCGCGCAAAATAACTCTGTAAATTGCATCTACCCAGTTTGGAAGAAGGCAGGGATAGAGCCCCCAGAAACTTGGGTTTAAACGAAGGTCACGTGCGGGTTTGTCCGACAGGAATCGGACCCCTCTCAGCAATGCATAGTGAGGGATGCTAGAGAAAAAAAAATTTTCGGAGAAATAAGCCGCCTGACAAAATTAATGTAATACTGCTCGGTAACTCAGTTTGAGGGAACTCGCGTATTTAGCAATTAATAGACAATGCTACTAGAAATTCTCATATTGTTGGCTCAAGGGTTATAAAGTAAATAAAATCAGTACCTATCAGATTTAAAGTTGGCATTAAGCGACATAACTGCAAAATAAGTTGTTTTTTTCTCTTCGTGTTTGGTTAAATAACACTGCGAAAGGTGTACATAGCAGTCGATTCTGATGTAACGGTTGCAGTAATTATTACTAAACTAATGATGCTGGGCATTTTCAGCAGGTATTTTTAAAAAGAATTCCGGTATATTTATGAATATATACTTTACCCTGGGAGATTTCCCTAACGTTTTAAAATTTTACTTGCTCATTAACAATAAATAAGCCATTATGAAAAATAGGGTAATCAGTATGTTACTAAAAGTACATAACTAGAAAAAAAGAAGGGGGGGGTGACAATATGTATGCGAAAAAAAATGATTATGTAGAATAAATAATAAAAAAAAATAAAGAAATAAAAAAAATTCTATAAATAAATATCTATATACATATATTTAGCTGAATAAGTAACCACCTATTATCATGAGTGTTCCCAAAAGGGAATGTGAATTATGGAAATCTACACATGTGCCTTGTCAGAAATAAGCGCAAGTGTCAAATAGTAGAATAATATTAATAGTACCAGCAGTAACGATAATAATAAGAACCGAGGCACAAAATATTTCCGTGCTTAGTCAGAAAAAAATAAAAAATAAATAAAATATATTAAACTGGGATAAGTACTATATTTTCTGTAACTCAGCCACAAAATACACACATATATATATATATATATATATATATATATCATCATCATCATCATTGTCAACCATTATCAATCCACTGCTGGACGAAGGTCTCCCCAAGTTTCCTCCACAACAGTCTGTCTTGTGCCAGTCTCCTCCATGTCACCCCTGCATACTTTCGAATTTCATCCACCCATCTCCCATGTGGTCTTCTTCTGGGTCTTTTCCTGTCCCTTGGAATCCAATCTAAAATTTCGGCTGTCCATCGATGATCTGTCCTTCTGGCAGTATGTCCAGCCCATTGCCATTTCAGGGATTTAACTCTGATCATGATTTCTTCCACTCTTGTCATTTTTCGGATCCACGAGTTCCTCTTCTTATCTCTCCTGGTTACACCAAGCATGCACCTCTCCATGCTGCTTTGAGTTGTCTGCAGCCTTTGTATGTCTCTTTTAGTTAAGGTCCACGTCTCTGCACCATACGTAAGCACTGGAAGGATGCATTGATCAAACACTTTTCTTTTAAGACATAATGGCATATTGCTCTTGAAAATTATGCTGTTTCTTCCAAAAGCTCTCCAGGCAAGTTTTGTACGCCGATTAATTTCTTGATGAAGAAATATCATCATCATCATCATTGTCAACCATTATCAATCCACTGCTGGACGAAGGTCTCCCCAAGTTTCCTCCACAACGGTCTGTCTTGTGCCAGTCTCCTCCATGTCACCCCTGCATACTTTCGAATTTGAAGAAAATATATATATATATATATATATATATATATATATACCTATATATACGGTCCGGCCGAAACATAAAAATAAAAAATAAATAAATAAATAAATAATTAAATAAATAAATAAATACTTAGGTTCGGATCGTCCGGAACATGAATTAAGGTTTTTGTTATATGTAGTTGCTTAGCACATATCAAAATAACATATATTCGTAATATCATCATCATCATCATTGTCAACCATTATCAATCCACTGCTGGACGAAGGTCTCCCCAAGTTTCCTCCACAACGGTCTGTCTTGTGCCAGTCTCCTCCATGTCACCCCTGCATACTTTCGAATTTGAAGAAATATATATATATATATATATATACCTATATATACGGCCCGGCCGAAACATAAAAATAAAAATAAATAAATAAATAAATAAATAAATAAATACTTAGGTTCGGATCGTCCGGAACATGAAGGAAGGATTTTGTTATATGTAGTTGCTTAGCACATATCAAAATAACATATATTCGTAATACTTAGTGCAGATTATTCCAAGTCGACTGCTGAATAAAATTTTAAAATAATAGAAAACTTGACGTTATCTCATAAGGCTATTCGTCAATATACATTAGGAAAAAAGGTTCGATGTTCGGAACCAGCAGTTTTTTATACAGTAAAACGGTAATAATTGAATATCCCGGAAAAAAAACCCGAGCAGAATATATATATATATATATATATATGTGTATATGCATGGGATGTAAGGTCAGGTGATGCGTAACATCACAGCCTCTCCTTGACAAATGTCAACCCCGCCTTCTCGTGGTACATCCTGTTCCCACGAAAGGGGCTCTGACGACCGCCAATAGCGGTATAACTATACCATCGGGATCAGAGGAAATGCTATCTCACACTCACCAACCCGCTTGGCCAGCGTGGTGAGTTATGGCCAAACCCCTCCAAAATGACTCCACAACTTAAATCTTGGCCCTCAGTCTCCGGCAGCTGGAATGTACCTGGCCAAGGCAGCGGCCAGTGCGACATGAAGGCAGAGGGTGCTAAGAATCCCCGGAGGACCGGACTAGGCTGCCATCTGATGCGAATTTGAAGAAATATATATATATATATATATACCTATATATACGGCCCGGCCGAAACATAAAAATAAAAAAATAAATAAATAAATAATTAAATAAATAAATAAATAAATACTTAGGTTCGGGTCGTCCGGAACATGAATTAAGGTTTTTGTTATATGTAGTTGCTTAGCACATATCAAAATAACATATATTCGTAATATCATCATCATCATCATTGTCAACCATTATCAATCCACTGCTGGACGAAGGTCTCCCCAAGTTTCCTCCACAACGGTCTGTCTTGTGCCAGTCTCCTCCATGTCACCCCTGCATACTTTCGAATTTGAAGAAATATATATATATATATATACCTATATATACGGCCCGGCCGAAACATAAAAATAAAAATAAATAAATAAATAAATAAATAAATAAATACTTAGGTTCAGATCGTCCGGAACATGAATTAACGTTTTTGTTATATGTAGTTGCTTAGCACATATCAAAATAACATATATTCGTAATACTTAGTGCAGATTATTCCAAGTCAACTGCTGAATAAAATTTTAAAATAATAGAAAACTTGACGTTATCTCATAAGGCTATTCGTCAATATACATTAGGAAAAAAAGGTTCGATGTTCGGAACCAGCAGTTTTTTATACAGTAAAACGGTAATAATTGAATATCCCGGAAAAAAACAACAGAACAGAATATATATATATATATATATATGTGTATATGCATGGGATGTAAGGTCAGGTGATGCGTAACATCACAGCCTCTCCTTGACAAATGTCAACCCCGCCTTCTCGTGGTACATCCTGTTCCCACGAAAGGGGCTCTGACGACCGCCAATAGCGGTATAACTATACCATCGGGATCAGAGGAAATGCTATCTCACACTCACCAACCCGCTTGGCCAGCGTGGTGAGTTATGGCCAAACCCCTCCAAAATGACTCCACAACTTAAATCTTGGCCCTCAGTCTCCGGCAGCTGGAATGTACCTGGCCAAGGCAGCGGCCAGTGCGACATGAAGGCAGAGGGTGCTAAGAATCCCCGGAGGACCGGACTAGGCTGCCATCTGATGCTGACCTTGGCTACGTATAACGGACGCTCCCTATCTTCTGATTCAAGGCTTCTCGAATTGGAAGAGGAACTACAAAGGATCAAGTGGGACCTCGTCGGGCTAAGTGAGGTAAGGAGAAAAGGAGAAGATCTCATTGAACTAAAAAGTGGATATCTCTTCTACTATCGTGGGACAGATACTGGCAGAACTAGTGGTGTTGGATTTATAATAAACAAGAAACTGAAGGATAAAGTTGTAGAAGTTGAAAGTTCCCCTGACAGAGCTGCAAGACTCGTTATCCAAAGCTCTAGAAGATACCAGGCTCAGATTATTCAAACTTATGCACCCACCACAAGTCATGCTGAAGAAGAAATTGAAGAATTTTATGAGGAAATTCGTGATCTAAATAATAAAGGTAAGCAGCACTTGAAGATAATTATGGGAGATTTCAATGCAAAAATAGGGCAACGGCAACAGAATGAAACTTCACTAGGTAAATTCGGTCACGGCAACAGAAACCAGCGTGGAAATACTCTCGTAGAGTTTGCAGAGGCAGAAGGGTTTTTCATCTTGAACTCCTTTTTCAAGAAAAAGCCACACAGGAAATGGACATGGAGACATCCAAATGGGACGACAAGTGAAACTGATTTTATTATGTGTAACAAAAAATTCGTCATAGAAGACTGCAGTGTGCTAAACAAGTTCAACACAGGCAGTGACCATAGATTGGTGAGATGTAAGATGCACCTCAACACTAAACTTGAACGTAGCAAGCTCATAAGACAAACAAAATGTATTGACATAACCAACCTTAAAAAACACCATAATACCTTCAAATTGGAACTGAAGAACAGGTTCTCTGCTTTAGAAGGCCTAACATCGGAAGAAGTGGATATTTCTGAAGTTAACAGAAAAGTAACCAAAGCTCTTATGGAAACAGCAACAAAATTAGCTGGGTCTAAGAACAAATTGCATGTGAACAAATTATCAGGAAAAATCAAAATGTTGATGCAAAAAAGAAGAGTGATGAGGACAACTAAAGAAGATGTGACTTCCAAAGTGGAATATATAGAGCTATGCAAGAAAGTACGAAAAAGTATCACTGAAGACGTAAGGAAATTCAACTGTGAACTAGTAAGGAAAGCAATTGAAAACAACCAAAGCCTAAAGATAGCAAAGGGACATCTCAGTAAGGGAAAAAAACAGATTATGGCACTGAGAAAAGAAGATGGTTCTGTAACAAGAAAGAGAGGCGAAATTTTGACAAGAGTGAAAGATTTCTACTCCAAATTATATGAAAGGGATGATACATGTACTCCAGACATCATGAAAGGTACCAGTACCAGAGTTCTTCCAGTCCTTCCAGCAGAAGTTGCACATGCAATCAAGAACATGAAGCGGGTAAAAGCTCCAGGAGAAGATGGAATTACTGTAGACATCATACAAGAAGCAAGTGGAGAAATCGAAACAGTACTCGCCCAAATTTTCACTCGATGCCTTAATGAAGGGAAAATTCCTGAGGACTGGAACAACGCTACAATGATCTTGCTACATAAAAAAGGTGACATTGAGGATCTCAGGAACTACAGACCTATCAGCCTCCTATCAGTGGTTTATAAAATCTTCACTAAAGTTCTTTCACACCGCTTGAAGGTGACACTGGACATGGCTCAACCGAGAGAACAAGCTGGATTCAGGAGTGGCTACAGCACAATAGATCATATCCACGTACTGAGAGAACTAATTGAAAGAGCGAGGGAATATGAACTTCCATTGTGCATGGCTTTTATCGATTATGAAAAAGCCTTTGATTCGGTGAAACCATCAGCAGTTGCAATGGCTCTGAAATCCTGCGGTATTGAAGATGCATACATTAATATTATTAATAACATCTATGAAAATGCAAGTGCAAAGATTCGGCTGTTTGAAAATACAACACACATAAAAATTGGAAAAGGAGTGAGACAAGGTGACACCATATCTCCGAAGCTCTTTAATGCCACATTGGAAAATGTCTTTCAATCACTGAACTGGGAAAACAAAGGGATAAAGATTAATGGAGATTATCTAACCCACCTTCGTTTTGCTGATGACATAGTCATTTTTGCAACTACCCCATCAGAGCTACAGAGTATGATCCAGGAACTTGCTGACAAGAGTAAAGAAGAGGGATTAAAAATGAACTTTCAGAAGACAAAAGTGATGTACAGTGCTTTTACAAGAAATGAAGATTTATCGATTGATGGAGAAAAGCTGGAGATAACAGACACGTACGTTTATCTTGGACAGCAGATATCAAGTGAGGGTCACATTGATGAAGAAATTAATCGGCGTACAAAACTTGCCTGGAGAGCTTTTGGAAGAAACAGCATAATTTTCAAGAGCAATATGCCATTATGTCTTAAAAGAAAAGTGTTTGATCAATGCATCCTTCCAGTGCTTACGTATGGTGCAGAGACGTGGACCTTAGCTAAAAGAGACATACAAAGGCTGCAGACTACTCAAAGCAGCATGGAGAGGTGCATGCTTGGTGTAACCAGGAGAGATAAGAAGAGGAACACGTGGATCCGAAAAATGACAAGAGTGGAAGACATCATGATCAGAGTTAAATCCCTGAAATGGCAATGGGCTGGACATACTGCCAGAAGGACAGACCATCGATGGACAGCCGAAATTTTAGATTGGATTCCAAGGGACAGGAAAAGACCCAGAAGAAGACCACATGGAAGATGGGTGGATGAAATTCGAAAGTATGTGGGAGTGACATGGAGGAGACTGGCACAAGACAGACCGTTGTGGAGGAAACTTGAGGAGACCTTCGTCCAGCAGTGGATTGATAATGGTTGACAATGATGATGATGATGATATGCATACGCGCTCACGTTTAGGGAACATCACCGTTGAAGCAGCAGTAATCAGTACATGAATCGGGTGACGAAAACTGAACCCAAAAAATGGCGGACGAAAGGCTCGTCTCAACGGAAATTTCGAAAGAAGTCAGAAGGTGGAATCGCACGCGCGATTATCTTTCATTTTTTCTTACAATTGACCAGGTTATAGAAAGCACTGCTTACAATAAATACTAATCGCTACAAGGGGGAGCCCTAACCACAGTAAAGTAGAAAATAATTTCTTACCTCAGAATTGAGTAATCCATTGTTGGTGCAAACGTAGAAGTAGGAAAAAAATCCTTTGTTATTTCTTATTTTCTACTCCCCAGCAAAATATTAAAGTACTGAGGAGAGTTTCGGACGCTGGTTCGCCGCAAATAGAGGATTAATCCAGCATTCATTTTGATGGGGCTTAAAGAAGCCAACGAAGAAAAAAACATCTTCCCGCATCGGAAGAAAATATGATCAGATCGTAGACCAGGTTTGAAAAATGGCGCGCCGATCCTCACAGGTCATACTTTCGTGACCAGAAAGGAGTGATGCCAACGACCAATGTGGCCGTAAGTCGCCTGGACAGGTCACGAGGGGAAAACCAGATCACTCGAGGGGCGTACTCAAGATCGGAATGGGTTGACAAAAGGGGGCTGTTTAGGAGAATGGAGAGAGTCAGTTTTTTTACGTACGTGCCCCTGCGTTTGCAGGGGGTGCAACAAAGCTGAAATACTAATGCATGGTCCCTATCGCAAGACCGGTAAGCCCGTCCTTTGTGTCAGAAGTTTCTGCAAGGAAGGAGGAGGGGCGTCAACCACCGAAGGTATTCTGTGTGCTCGCTACAGCACACGGAAATAAAAAGAAATTCATCGGAAAGATCCCAGAAAGAAAAAAATAGGGGAGAAAGAAATGGATGGTTAATCGTCACCCCGGCTTTACAGTAATATGCGCATACTAATGGTTAGATGAGAATATGGAAGTAAATAAAGCCAGATATAGGAAGACATGTTATTTGGGAAGCCTTTAGTAATCAGGCCAAAAATTGGAAAAGGCTAATTTCAGCGATACGCGAAGCACGTGGGGAAGGAGAAGGGGAGAAACCCTCTCCGTGTAACTCATTCGAAGGGTCACTAAGAAGAGGTTAAGCGACGAGAAGAGAAAAAAATAACAATATATATATATATATAGCAAGGGATGTAAGATCAGGTGATGCGTAACATACCCCGCCTTCTCGTGGTACATCCTGTTCCCACTAAAGGGGCTCTGACGACCGCCAATAGCGGTATAACTGTACCATCGGGATTAGAGGAAATGCCATCCCACACTCACCAACCCGCTTGGCCAGCGTGGTGAGTTATGGCCAAACCCCTCCAAAATGACTCCACAACTTAAATCTTGGCCCTCAGTCTCCGGCAGCTGGAATGTACCTGGCCAAGGCAGCGGCCAGTGCGACATGAAGGCAGAGGGTGCTAAGAATCCCCGGAGGACCGGACTAGGCTGCCATCTGATGCTGACCTTGGCAACGTATAACGGACGCTCCCTGTCTTCTGATTCAAGGCTCCTTGAATTGGAAGAGGAACTACAAAGGATCAAGTGGGACATCGTCGGGCTAAGTGAGGTAAGGAGAAAAGGAGAAGATCTCGTTGAACTGAAAAGTGGACATCTCTTCTACTATCGTGGGACAGATACTGGCAGAACTAGTGGTGTTGGATTTATAATAAACAAGAAACTGAAGGATAAAGTTGTAGAAGTTGAAAGTTCCTCTGACAGAGCTGCACGACTCGTTATCCAACTCTCGAGAAGATACCAGGCTCAGATTATTCAAACTTATGCACCCACCACAAGTCATGCTGAAGAAGAAATTGAAGAATTTTATGAGGAAATTCGTGATTTAAATAATAAAGGTAAGCAGTACTTGAAGATAATTATGGGAGATTTCAATGCAAAAATAGGGCAACGGCAACAGAATGAAACTTCACTAGGTAAATTCAGTTACGGCAACAGAAACCAGCGTGGAAATACTCTCGTAGAGTTTACAGAGGCAGAAGGGTTTTTCATCTTGAACTCCTTTTTCAAGAAAAAGCCACACAGGAAATGGACATGGAGACATCCAAATGGGACGACAAGTGAAATTGATTTTATTATGTGTAACAAAAAATTCGTCATAGAAGACTGCAGTGTGCTAAACAAGTTCAACACAGGCAGTGACCATAGATTGGTGAGATGTAAGATGCACCTCAACACTAAACTCGAACGTAGCAAGCTCATAAGACAAAGAAAATGTATTGACATAACCAACCTTAAAAAACACCATAATACCTTCAAATTGGAACTGAAGAATAGATTCTCTGCTTTAGAAGGCCTAACATCGGAAGAAGTGGATATTTCTGAAGTTACCAGAAAAGTAACCAAAGCTCTTATGGAAACAGCAACAAAATTAGCTAGGTCTAAGAACAAATTGCATGTGAACAAATTATCAGGAAAACCAAAATGTTGATGCAAAAAAGAAGAGTGATGAGGACAACTAAAGAAGATGTGACTTCCAAAGTGGAATATATAGAGCTATGCAAGACAGTACGAAAAAGTATCACTGAAGACGTAAGGAAATTCAACTGTGAACTAGTAAAGAAAGCAATTGAAAACAACCAAAGCCTAAAGATAGCAAAGGGACATATATTATGGCACTCAGTAAGGGAAAAAAACAGATTATGGCACTGAGAAAAGAAGATGGTTCTGTAACAAGAAATAGAGGCGAAATTTTGACAAGAGTGAAAGATTTCTACTCCAAATTATATGAAAGGGATGATACATGTACTCCAGGCATCATGAAAGGTACCAGAGTTCTTCCAGTCCTTCCAGCAGAAGTTGCACATGCAATCAAGAACATGAAGCGTTGAAAAGCTCCAGGAGAAGATGGAATTACTGTAGACATCATACAAGAAGCAAGTGGAGAAATCGAAATAGTACTCGCCCAAATTTTCACTCGATGCCTTAATGAAGGGAAAATTCCTGAGGATTGGAACAACGCTATAATGATCTTGCAGCATAAAAAAGGTGACATTGAGGATCTCAGGAACTACAGACCTATCAGCCTCCTATCAGTGGTTTATAAAATCTTCACTAAAGTTCTTTCAAACCGTTTAAAGGTAACACTGGACATGGCTCAACCGAGAGAACAAGCTGGATTCAGGAGTGGCTACAGCACAATAGATCATATCCACGTACTGAGAGAACTAATTGAAAGAGCGAGGGAATATGAACTTCCATTGTGCATGGCTTTTATCGATTATGAAAAAGCCTTTGATTCGGTGAAACCATCAGCAGTTGCAATGGCTCTGAAATCCTGCGGTATTGAAGATGCATACATTAATATTATTAATAACATCTATGAAAATGCAAGTGCAAAGATTCTGCTGTTTGAAAATACAACACACATAAAAATTTTAAAAGGAGTGAGACAAGGTGACACCATATCTCCGAAGCTCTGTAATGCCACATTGGAAAATGTCTTTCAATCACTGAACTGGGAAAACAAAGGGATAAATATTAATGGAGATTATCTAACCCACCTTCGTTTTGCTGATGACATAGTCATTTTTGCAACTACCCCATCAGAGCTACAGAGTATGTTGCAGGAACTTGCTGACAAGAGTAAAGAAGTGGGATTAAAAATGAACTTTCAGGAGACAAAAGTGATGTTCAATGCTTTTACAAGAAATGAAGATTTATCGATTGATGGAGAAAAGCTGGAGATAACAGACACGTACGTTTATCTTGGACAGCAGATATCAAGTGAGGGTCACATTGGTAAAGAAATTAATCGGCGTACAAAACTTGCCTGGAGAGCTTTTGGAAGAAACAGCCTAATTTTCAAGAGCAATATGCCATTATGTCTTAAAAGAAAAGTGTTTGATCAATGCATCCTTCCAGTGCTTACGTATGGTGCAGAGACGTGGACCTTAGCTAAAAGAGACATACAAAGGCTGCAGACTACTCAAAGCAGCATGGAGAGGTGCATGCTTGGTGTAACAAGGAGAGATAAGAAGAGGAACACGTGGATCCGAAAAATGACAAGAGTGGAAGACATCATGATCAGAGTTAAATCCTTGAAATGGCAATGGGCTGGACATACTGCCAGAAGAACAGACCATCGATGGACAGCCGAAATTTTAGATTGGATTCCAAGGGACAGGAAAAGACCCAGAAGAAGACCACATGGAAGATGGGTGGATGAAATTCGAAAGTATGCGGGAGTGACATGGAGGAGACTGGCACAAGACAGACCGTTGTGGAGGAAACTTGAGGAGACCTTCGTCCAGCAGTGGATTGATAATGGTTGACAATGATGATGATGATGATATAGCAAAGGAATAAGGGAAAGGAAAAGAGCAGCAGTAGCCAGTTTTTCGCGCAAACATTTATGATTATTATTATATATGTTTTTTTTCTTCCGCTCCTTTCTTACAGGATAATTTTTGTTCGCTAGGTTGGTCTGTATGTAATATTTATGTGCCGCGTAAATGCAAGAAATTATAACATAAAACGTCTTTATCTTAACGTACGTGGGTGAGCAAAACGGGGTATTTGTAGGCTATTGATTTTTGGATATGTCTATATGAACACTGTGTCATATCTCTTTTCAGAGGAAATAATTTATTTCTTCTGAGTGAAGAAGCAGGGTGATTTGACGTACCGGAGTGAGAGCGGAAGAAAAAAAAAAGAAAAAAAAACTTAACTTGTACGGAGGCAAGCACATATGTCAATACTACAAATAGCAGACCATGTGCAGGATCATGCTAGCCGCTGTACTCTGGCTAGCTGTGAATACTTTTGTGTGCGAAGCCACGAGGAATGTGGAGAGATGTCGCTATTCTGGAAAGGGTTACGTATGCAACGCCGTAACGGCCTCAGAATTAGAGAAAGTGAACCTTCCAGTGAGTAGCTGTCACGCGCACTCATGTGATGATTGCATAACCGCATGGAAAACGCTCATCCTCAACGATAGTAGGCTAATTGAGACTCATCATTTCTTCTTGGAACAGAAACCGTCGCCCCAGGGGCCACGTACAGTGATCCAATGCACCAGGGAAGGATTTCCCTGTACCTGCTCGAAGCAGGCGCCATGCAAAGGCAGTGCCGAGTACTGCCGTACTGCGTCCTGCACAAATACTTCAACGACTACGTGCAGCTGCAAATTAGTGTCAGCACAGTCAGTGCTTGTGCACATTGCCGATGGGATAAAAATAGCGAATCCGGTACTGCTTTCGTACCAAGTCTGTGCCGCAAAACGTCGCACGCTGTTATCTCGCAGATCCCGCCATAAGAGACATTTGTTAACAGACGAGGAAGCCGTATTCCAGCACGGGGAAGTAAAAATGGCTTACAGCGACCCCGTAATGACTGTTTCACATCCTGGAGTCCTAGAGGTGAGAATCCAGGGATTCGAAACCGTCCTAACGTTAAAACAATCTCCCTATCAGACCACACTACCACCGGAAGTACTGGAACAGACGGCGGAAATGAAGTTAATTTTCGTCACGACCGACGGACAGACCCTCAAGGGTTCCATACAGGTGACCGGTCGGATAGTGTGCCAGCCTCTTCAGTGCATCCTATGTCGGGATCTTTTAAGGCAACTAAAGTGTCTGCCCAGCACATTGACGTACGCCGTATATGCAGCACTGGTGCTGTTAACGTGCATAACCTTCACGTACGCCCGGACTGTAATCATGACTGTGGGGAGACTGGTGTACAGCATCGGGTATGTCGGCTGGAAAGGTTACCGGCTGATCCGTGGCTAGACGTATGTCGCCGTAAAAACGGGAACTATTGCGGGAGCCGCCTTACGTAATCGGACCAGGCAAGTAAATGAATATGTGGAGCGCTATATGACGAATGGGGTCGTGCCGGTGCCTCCTCCCGCACTAGCGTTACTTGCTCTCTTCCTACTGATAGACGGAGCTGCAGCCGAATGCAACGGACATACCGTAATTGCGTCGAAAGCGAAAGAGTGCACAGAAGCAGGCAACGAAAAGACATGTAAGATTACGACTAACGCTCAGCTTACTCTAAGGAACTTAGAGCACCAGCAATGTTTGTGGTTCATGGATCCTGATAATGACCACACGCTGTTCTCATTGAAAATAACCTTCAGTAAAGCAACATGCTAGTGGCAGACCGTCCGAGAGTACTACACCTTTATTACGAGTATGCGATACATAAACCAGGTGGTGTGTGCGAATTACGAAACGTGCAGTTGGGGAGCACATTGCACCAGAGAAAAGAAATTTGAGGCCCTCACGAAAGAATCACTGGACTGGCTGGGAGTCACTAATTGCTACTCCTCAGACAGCGGCAGCACGCGGTGCTGGATCATCGACAGCCGGCACTGTCATTTTTATAGAATATGGCTTGAGGCCGATTTCCTACAAGCATACGAAGTACGAAGAATTTTGGGATCACAGTGTAGCTATCAACTACTACTGGAGCAGTGTAGCAACGATACGGTCGAAACACTGACCGTCAGGAACCAGGCAATTACCTCTACGGGCATTGCAGTACAAATAGTTGGAGCACACGATCAACCGACGCAAATATTGAACACGCACCTCATTACGCGGGTAGGTAACCCGCAAGAAGGTTACACAGAAAAGGCCGCACAACCTTCCCGCCCGGAGAAGGGGCAAATAGGGGATGTGCAGGCCAACGAGTCGATGACGAAAAACTTTCTTTTTGATGAGGCAATGTTCTCATGTAGTTTCTACGAGGACAGCATGCGGTGCAACCGTCAGCAGTCATATCTCACGACGATGATTGACACGAAGAAAAATGCGCTCCCCATGACAGCAGCTTGGCACCACCTTAAAGTGGATAAGGACGGACAACTCACGTCTGAACTCCTGCAATCAGCGCCTTTGATAGTCAACCTGCAATTTACGGATTATAAATATGCTTTGGAAACACGCACCGTTTGCCCCAAATTTACTGACATGAAAATTAAGGTTTCAGGATGTTTTTCCTGCGAGCCGCTAGCTTCACTGCAGTTCGAGGCTTTTTCGTCATGCGCTCCGGGTACAATGGACATACACTTTGAAAAACTGGCAGTGCACACCAGATCTGTGTATCTGCACACGGAAAATAAAGTCCATAAGATTCGTCTACAGACGGATGCGCAGTGCCTGGAGGAAAAGCTATGTTTGCGAGCACGCACGGTCACTACATATAGGACTGTGAACTTTTGTCTCGACCAGCCCTCCATACAGCTGCAGCACCCACACCTGACCTACGCATATTCCCATGGAGCGACAGCGGACCAGCTGTGGAACCTCGAGTGGAGGCCAATGAATTGGGCTTTCTCGGCCACCGGTGTTTTGAAGCTTGTCGTAGCTGCTTTAACCAGCCTCATCCTGTTCTTATTTTTAGTGTCGACGGCGCTCACCTGCTGCCGCCAGTAGCGCTCGGACGCACCAAGGAAAGAGACATTTAAGAAACACGGTCGCTTGACCGGCAATCCATAGGACTGAATATATCATAACAAAAAGAACTTTGCATTTTCAGGTATATGTTGGAAACAGAAAATTTTGTAGTGCCGCTATATTTGTGAGTGCGGACGAAGCCAATTGTAAATACCTCTGATATATCTCATTTTAGTTTTAGAATGGTAAAGGGTCCTATACATATTATAGTTATATATTGTTCTATTTCTTTATGAATAATAAGTGAATGGTACCAGCATAATAATGAGTGAAAAGTATGTCTAACAATCGTTGGACTTATTTGTGAAATCCAACTCGTGCGCTGTGAGTGAGCCTCCCCACATTTTCTCCCCAGGGCAGCCATCTTTCTTTTCGTTGGAGGACGGAGATAATGTTGCCGCGACAATTATTCTAATTTCGGGCACATTGCTTTCAGTATAGAATGGCTCCAATTTGGGATTCAAATACAAAATGAATTGTTTTTAATTATGTTAATTAATTAACATAATTAATTACGTGACTGCTTAATTGGAGTAATTTTTAATTAGGTGCACGAACTATCATCCCAACCCAGGCCGCATAGGGAGTCGCTGGGTTCCTTTCTTCTCTTTTCTCCATTTTCCCTTCCGCGGGGGAAGGGAGATCTAAATTGCAAGCGCCAGGCCAGGTGCAAAATTTCGTAAACTAGGCGAAAGGCATTTTCTTCCATTCCCGGCAGGCGAGAAGCAACAGCATTGCGAATTGATTAATGCTTCCGTAAAAACAATGGCGTTGCGGTGGCTACACGACGAAAATTTAAGAAAGAAATCTTAAAGCGGAAGAAGCTAAGGCTAGGCAATAAATGTCACCCAAGAGCGTTGTCGGAGAACATATTTGAGTCGGGCATACGTGAGTTCGAGCAGTTTTCAAGTTTTAAAAAGGGTTTGCTCGGAGTCTACTATAATAGAACTCAACAACGGGGTGACAGTTACGGCCAAATAAATTTTTAAAGGGCCTAGCACAGCAGATGGTCAGCAGCCCAAGGGAACATCTGCCCCAAAGTAACCACTGTCCAGCCGCAACTGGACAAGCGGTCCACTTGCGTACGAGGGGGAGGGAGGGGAGCCAGAACCAATAGTGGTGCATGGGACGTTTTCTCGAGGTAAGGACACGCCTAGCAGCAGGGCGATAAGGGAAAGCGAAAACTAAAATAAAAGCAGAAACTTAAAATTTCACCGGGAGAAAAAAATACACGAGCGAAAAAACTTAAGAGAGAGACGGAGAGAGAAGTTGTGTTGGCGAACATGGGCAGACAGTAATTTTGGTCGGAAGAGCCAGCGGTAGGCAAAGAAATGCCAAACTATGCGGAGTTCCAGAAGTCCGTCGACTTGAAATCAAGAACTGTAGAACAGTCAAGTTCTGAGATAACTATCGGCTGTGTTTTTATCCACGGAGGATACCAGCCAAAAACCACCCACGGCCACCAGACCACCAGCGCTTTCCTCAACCGCCGGATCGATCAGCACAGCAGAAGTTCCATATAGGGTAAGACATCATCCAATTATTTCAATCCCTTGCATGCTGAGTATTCAGTTAAGTTTTAGAAATGAAACCTTATTGCTCACCCCGTACTGGTTGGATTGTTAGGGATATTGGTGTTTTTACATTTTCCCAAGTAAACCATAACTTCCTTTCGTAGAGATGTGTTATAATTTAAACCGGTCCCACCAATTAAATTAATCTAAAATTAAGCATTATACAGCAAATAAATTTTATATTTGTTTTCTTAAATCAACATGTTTTTCTTCACGCTGCTCTGCAAATGGGTACGAGTGTCTGTGTATTAGTTTAAAATAAGCCATACTTTTCTTCCTTTACAGATACCCCTATTCAAGCATATAACCGAAATGTTAGTTCTTTTTTAAATTTAATTTCTTTTGCGGCATATGAGTTCTTGCGACAACCTCGTACGAGCTCATGTGAAACACAACGCTTTTAAGTCCCAACCATGAGACTGGGTAGCCTATACTAGGAAACCCAATGTCATTGTTGCCAATTTAGATGATCGAAAATCGCTAACAAAATCTATGCCCCTCAAGTTCACACCGGGACTTGGCGTGGTGACAGTCTCCCCAAGTTTCCTCCACAACGGTCTGTCTTGTGCAAGTCTTCTCCAAGTTACTCCCGCATACTTTCGAATTTCATCCACCCATCTCCCATGTGGTCTTCTTCTGGGTCTTTTCCTGTCCCTTGGAATCCAATCTAAAATTTCGGCTGTACATCGATGGTCTGTCCTTCTAGCAGTATGCCCAGCCCATTGCCATTTCAGGGATTTAACTCTGATCATGATGTCTTCCACTCTTGTCATTTTTCGGATCCACGAGTTCCTCTTCTTGTCTCTCCTGGTTACACCAAGCATACACCTCTCCATGCTGCTTTGAGTTGTCTGCAGCCTTTGTATGTCTCTTTTAGTTTAGGTCCACGTCTCTGCACCATACGTAAGCACTGGAAGGATGCATTGATCAAACACTTTTCTTTTAAGACATAATGGCATATTGCTCTTGAAAATCAGGCTGTTTCTCCTAAAAGCTCTCCAGGCAAATTTTGTACGCCGATTAATTTCTTCACCAATGTGACCCTCACCTGATATCTGCTGTCCAAGATAAACGTACGTGTCTGTTATCTACAGCTTTTCTCCATCAATCGATAAATTTTCATTTCTTGTAAAAGCATTGAACATCACTTTTGTCTTTTGAAAGTTCATTTTTAATCCCACTTCTTTACTCTTGTCAGCGAGTCCCTGGATCATACTCTGCAGCTCTGATGGCGTAGTTGCAAAAATGACTACGTCATCAGCAAAACGAAGGTGGGTTAGATAATCTCCATTAATCTTTATCCCTTTGTGACGACAAGTGAAATTGATTTCATTATGTATAACAAAAAATTCGTCATAGAGGACTGCAGTGTGCTAAACAAGTTCAACACAGGTAGTGACCATAGATTGGTGAGATGTAGGATGCACCTTAACACTAATTTCGAACGTGGCAAGCTCATAAGACAAACAAAATGTATTGACATAACCAACCTTAAAAAACACCATAATACCTTCAACTTGGGAACCGAAGAACAGATTCTCTGCTTCAGAAGACCTAACATCGGAAGAAGTGGATATTTCTGAAGTTAACAGAAAAGTAACCAAAGCTCCTATGGAAACAGCAAAAAAATTAGCTGGGTCTAAGAACAAATTGCATGTGAACAAATTATCAGGAGAAACCAAAACGTGGATGCAAAAAAGAAGAGAAATGAGGACAACTAAAGAAGATGTGACTTCCAAAGTGGAATATATAGAGCTATGCAAGACAGTACGAAAAAGTATCACTGAAGACGTAAGGAAATTCAACTGTGAACTTGTAAGGAAAGCAATTGAAAACAACCAAAGCCTAAAAAAGATAGCAAAGGGACATCTCAGTAAGAGGAAAAAACAGATTATGGCACTGAGAAAAGAAGATGGTTCTGTAACAAGAAATAGAGGCGAAATTTTGACAAGAGTGAAAGATTTCTACTCCAAATTATATGAAAGAGATGATGCATGTACTCCAGACATCATGAAAGGTACCAGTACCAGAGTTCTTCCAGTCCTCCCAGCAGAAGTTGCACATGCAATCAAGAACATGAAGCGAGGAAAAGCTCCAGGAGAAGATGGAATTACTGTAGACATCATAAAAGAAGCAAGTGGAGAAATCGAAACAGTACTCGCCCAAATTTTCACTCGATGCCTTAATGAAGGGAAAATTCCTGAGGATTGGAACAACGCTATAATGATCTTGCAGCATAAAAAAGGTGACATTGAGGATCTCAGGAACTACAGACCTATCAGCCTCCTATCAGTGGTTTATAAAATCTTCACTAAAGTTCTTTCACACCGCTTGAAGGTAACACTGGACATGGCTCAACCGAGAGAACAAGCTGGATTTCAGGAGTGGCTACAGCACAATAGATCATATCCACGTACTGAGAGAACTAATTGAAAGAGCGAGGGAATATGAACTTCCATTGTGCATGGCTTTTATCGATTATGAAAAAGCCTTTGATTCGGTGAAACCATCAGCAGTTGCAATGGCTCTGAAATCCTGCGGTATTGAAGATGCATACATTAATATTATTAATAACATCTATGAAAATGCAAGTGCAAAGATTCTGCTATTTGAAAATACAACACACATAAAAATTTTAAAAGGAGTGAGACAAGGTGACACCATATCTCCGAAGCTCTGTAATGCCACATTGGAAAATGTCTTTCAATCACTGAACTGGGAAAACAAAGGGATAAATATTAATGGAGATTATCTAACCCACCTTCGTTTTGCTGATGACATAGTCATTTTTGCAACTACCCCATCAGAGCTACAGAGTATGTTGCAGGAACTTGCTGACAAGAGTAAAGAAGTGGGATTAAAAATGAACTTTCAGGAGACAAAAGTGATGTTCAATGCTTTTACAAGAAATGAAGATTTATCGATTGATGGAGAAAAGCTGGAGATAACAGACACGTACGTTTATCTTGGACAGCAGATATCAAGTGAGGGTCACATTGGTAAAGAAATTAATCGGCGTACAAAACTTGCCTGGAGAGCTTTTGGAAGAAACAGCCTAATTTTCAAGAGCAATATGCCATTATGTCTTAAAAGAAAAGTGTTTGATCAATGCATCCTTCCAGTGCTTACGTATGGTGCAGAGACGTGGACCTTAGCTAAAAGAGACATACAAAGGCTGCAGACTACTCAAAGCAGCATGGAGAGGTGCATGCTTGGTGTAACAAGGAGAGATAAGAAGAGGAACACGTGGATCCGAAAAATGACAAGAGTGGAAGACATCATGATCAGAGTTAAATCCTTGAAATGGCAATGGGCTGGACATACTGCCAGAAGAACAGACCATCGATGGACAGCCGAAATTTTAGATTGGATTCCAAGGGACAGGAAAAGACCCAGAAGAAGACCACATGGAAGATGGGTGGATGAAATTCGAAAGTATGCGGGAGTGACATGGAGGAGACTGGCACAAGACAGACCGTTGTGGAGGAAACTTGGGGAGACCTTCGTCCAGCAGTGGATTGATAATGGTTGACAATGATGATGATGATGATATAGCAAAGGAATAAGGGAAAGGAAAAGAGCAGCAGTAGCCAGTTTTTCGCGCAAACATTTATGATTATTATTATATATGTTTTTTTCTTCCGCTCCTTTCTTACAGGATAATTTTTGTTCGCTAGGTTGGTCTGTATGTAATATTTATGTGCCGCGTAAATGCAAGAAATTATAACATAAAACGTCTTTATCTTAACGTACGTGGGTGAGCAAAACGGGGTATTTGTAGGCTATTGATTTTTGGATATGTCTATATGAACACTGTGTCATATCTCTTTTCAGAGGAAATAATTTATTTCTTCTGAGTGAAGAAGCAGGGTGATTTGACGTACCGGAGTGAGAGCGGAAGAAAAAAAAGAAAAAAAAACTTAACTTGTACGGAGGCAAGCACATATGTCAATACTACAAATAGCAGACCATGTGCAGGATCATGCTAGCCGCTGTACTCTGGCTAGCTGTGAATACTTTTGTGTGCGAAGCCACGAGGAATGTGGAGAGATGTCGCTATTCTGGAAAGGGTTACGTATGCAACGCCGTAACGGCCTCAGAATTAGAGAAAGTGAACCTTCCAGTGAGTAGCTGTCACGCGCACTCATGTGATGATTGCATAACCGCATGGAAAACGCTCATCCTCAACGATAGTAGGCTAATTGAGACTCATCATTTCTTCTTGGAACAGAAACCGTCGCCCCAGGGGCCACGTACACTGATCCAATGCACCAGGGAAGGATTTCCCTGTACCTGCTCGAAGCAGGCGCCATGCAAAGGCAGTGCCGAGTACTGCCGTACTGCGTCCTGCACAAATACTTCAACGACTACGTGCAGCTGCAAATTAGTGTCAGCACAGTCAGTGCTTGTGCACATTGCCGATGGGATAAAAATAGCGAATCCGGTACTGCTTTCGTACCAAATCTGTGCCGCAAAACGTCGCACGCTGTTATCTCGCAGATCCCGCCATAAGAGACATTTGTTAACAGACGAGGAAGCCGTATTCCAGCACGGGGAAGTAAAAATGGCTTACAGCGACCCCGTAATGACTGTTTCACATCCTGGAGTCCTAGAGGTGAGAATCCAGGGATTCGAAACCGTCCTAACGTTAAAACAATCTCCCTATCAGACCACACTACCACCGGAAGTACTGGAACAGACGGCGGAAATGAAGTTAATTTTCGTCACGACCGACGGACAGACCCTCAAGGGTTCCATACAGGTGACCGGTCGGATAGTGTGCCAGCCTCTTCAGTGCATCCTATGTCGGGATCTTTTAAGGCAACTAAAGTGTCTGCCCAGCACATTGACGTACGCCGTATATGCAGCACTGGTGCTGTTAACGTGCATAACCTTCACGTACGCCCGGACTGTAATCATGACTGTGGGGAGACTGGTGTACAGCATCGGGTATGTCGGCTGGAAAGGTTACCGGCTGATCCGTGGCTAGACGTATGTCGCCGTAAAAACGGGAACTATTGCGGGAGCCGCCTTACGTAATCGGACCAGGCAAGTAAATGAATATGTGGAGCGCTATATGACGAATGGGGTCGTGCCGGTGCCTCCTCCCGCACTAGCGTTACTTGCTCTCTTCCTACTGATAGACGGAGCTGCAGCCGAATGCAACGGACATACCGTAATTGCGTCGAAAGCGAAAGATTGCACAGAAGCAGGCAACGAAAAGACATGTAAGATTACGACTAACGCTCAGCTTACTCTAAGGAACTTAGAGCACCAGCAATGTTTGTGGTTCATGGATCCTGATAATGACCACACGCTGTTCTCATTGAAAATAACCTTCAGTAAAGCAACATGCTAGTGGCAGACCGCCCGAGAGTACTACACCTTTATTACGAGTATGCGATACATAAACCAGGTGGTGTGTGCGAATTACGAAACGTGCAGTTGGGGAGCACATTGCACCAGAGAAAAGAAATTTGAGGCCCTCACGAAAGAATCACTGGACTGGCTGGGAGTCACTAATTGCTACTCCTCAGACAGCGGCAGCACGCGGTGCTGGATCATCGACAGCCGGCACTGTCATTTTTATAGAATATGGCTTGAGGCCGATTTCCTACAAGCATACGAAGTACGAAGAATTTTGGGATCACAGTGTAGCTATCAACTACTACTGGAGCAGTGTAGCAACGATACGGTCGAAACACTGACCGTCAGGAACCAGGCAATTACCTCTACGGGCATTGCAGTACAAATAGTTGGAGCACACGATCAACCGACGCAAATATTGAACACGCACCTCATTACGCGGGTAGGTAACCCGCAAGAAGGTTACACAGAAAAGGCCGCACAACCTTCCCGCCCGGAGAAGAGGCAAATAGGGGATGTGCAGGCCAACGAGTCGATGACGAAAAACTTTCTTTTTGATGAGGCAATGTTCTCATGTAGTTTCTACGAGGACAGCATGCGGTGCAACCGTCAGCAGTCATATCTCACGACGATGATTGACACGAAGAAAAATGCGCTCCCCATGACAGTAGCTTGGCACCACCTTAAAGTGGATAAGGACGGACAACTCACGTCTGAACTCCTGCAATCAGCGCCTTTGATAGTCAACCTGCAATTTACGGATTATAAATATGCTTTGGAAACACGCACCGTTTGCCCCAAATTTACTGACATGAAAATTAAGGTTTCAGGATGTTTTTCCTGCGAGCCGCTAGCTTCACTGCAGTTCGAGGCTTTTTCGTCATGCGCTCCGGGTACAATGGACATACACTTTGAAAAACTGGCAGTGCACACCAGATCTGTGTATCTGCACACGGAAAATAAAGTCCATAAGATTCGTCTACAGACGGATGCGCAGTGCCTGGAGGAAAAGCTATGTTTGCGAGCACGCACGGTCACTACATATAGGACTGTGAACTTTTGTCTCGACCAGCCCTCCATACAGCTGCAGCACCCACACCTGACCTACGCATATTCCCATGGAGCGACAGCGGACCAGCTGTGGAACCTCGAGTGGAGGCCAATGAATTGGGCTTTCTCGGCCACCGGTGTTTTGAAGCTTGTCGTAGCTGCTTTAACCAGCCTCATCCTGTTCTTATTTTTAGTGTCGACGGCGCTCACCTGCTGCCGCCAGTAGCGCTCGGACGCACCAAGGAAAGAGACATTTAAGAAACACGGTCGCTTGACCGGCAATCCATAGGACTGAATATATCATAACAAAAAGAACTTTGCATTTTCAGGTATATGTTGGAAACAGAAAATTTTGTAGTGCCGCTATATTTGTGAGTGCGGACGAAGCCAATTGTAAATACCTCTGATATATCTCATTTTAGTTTTAGAATGGTAAAGGGTCCTATACATATTATAGTTATATATTGTTCTATTTCTTTATGAATAATAAGTGAATGGTACCAGCATAATAATGAGTGAAAAGTATGTCTAACAATCGTTGGACTTATTTGTGAAATCCAACTCGTGCGCTGTGAGTGAGCCTCCCCCACATTTTCTCCCCAGGGCAGCCATCTTTCTTTTCGTTGGAGGACGGAGATAATGTTGCCGCGACAATTATTCTAATTTCGGGCACATTGCTTTCAGTATAGAATGGCTCCAATTTGGGATTCAAATACAAAATGAATTGTTTTTAATTATGTTAATTAATTAACATAATTAATTACGTGACTGCTTAATTGGAGTAATTTTTAATTAGGTGCACGAACTATCATCCCAACCCAGGCCGCATAGGGAGTCGCTGGGTTCCTTTCTTCTCTTTTCTCCATTTTCCCTTCCGCGGGGGAAGGGAGATCTAAATTGCAAGCGCCAGGCCAGGTGCAAAATTTCGTAAACTAGGCGAAAGGCATTTTCTTCCATTCCCGGCAGGCGAGAAGCAACAGCATTGCGAATTGATTAATGCTTCCGTAAAAACAATGGCGTTGCGGTGGCTACACGACGAAAATTTAAGAAAGAAATCTTAAAGCGGAAGAAGCTAAGGCTAGGCAATAAATGTCACCCAAGAGCGTTGTCGGAGAACATATTTGAGTCGGGCATACGTGAGTTCGAGCAGTTTTCAAGTTTTAAAAAGGGTTTGCTCGGAGTCTACTATAATAGAACTCAACAACGGGGTGACAGTTACGGCCAAATAAATTTTTAAAGGGCCTAGCACAGCAGATGGTCAGCAGCCCAAGGGAACATCTGCCCCAAAGTAACCACTGTCCAGCCGCAACTGGACAAGCGGTCCACTTGCGTACGAGGGGGGGGAGGGAGGGGAGCCAGAACCAATAGTGGTGCATGGGACGTTTTCTCGAGGTAAGGACACGCCTAGCAGCAGGGCGATAAGGGAAAGCGAAAACTAAAATAAAAGCAGAAACTTAAAATTTCACCGGGAGAAAAAAATACACGAGCGAAAAAACTTAAGAGAGAGACGGAGAGAGAAGTTGTGTTGGCGAACATGGGCAGACAGTAATTTTGGTCGGAAGAGCCAGCGGTAGGCAAAGAAATGCCAAACTATGCGGAGTTCCAGAAGTCCGTCGACTTGAAATCAAGAACTGTAGAACAGTCAAGTTCTGAGATAACTATCGGCTGTGTTTTTATCCACGGAGGATACCAGCCAAAAACCACCCACGGCCACCAGACCACCAGCGCTTTCCTCAACCGCCGGATCGATCAGCACAGCAGAAGTTCCATATAGGGTAAGACATCATCCAATTATTTCAATCCCTTGCATGCTGAGTATTCAGTTAAGTTTTAGAAATGAAACCTTATTGCTCACCCCGTACTGGTTGGATTGTTAGGGATATTGGTGTTTTTACATTTTCCCAAGTAAACCATAACTTCCTTTCGTAGAGATGTGTTATAATTTAAACCGGTCCCACCAATTAAATTAATCTAAAATTAAGCATTATACAGCAAATAAATTTTATATTTGTTTTCTTAAATCAACATGTTTTTCTTCACGCTGCTCTGCAAATGGGTACGAGTGTCTGTGTATTAGTTTAAAATAAGCCATACTTTTCTTCCTTTACAGATACCCCTATTCAAGCATATAACCGAAATGTTAGTTCTTTTTTAAATTTAATTTCTTTTGCGGCATATGAGTTCTTGCGACAACCTCGTACGAGCTCATGTGAAACACAACGCTTTTAAGTCCCAACCATGAGACTGGGTAGCCTATACTAGGAAACCCAATGTCATTGTTGCCAATTTAGATGATCGAAAATCGCTAACAAAATCTATGCCCCTCAAGTTCACACCGGGACTTGGCGTGGTGACAGTCTCCCCAAGTTTCCTCCACAACGGTCTGTCTTGTGCAAGTCTTCTCCAAGTTACTCCCGCATACTTTCGAATTTCATCCATCCATCTCCCATGTGGTCTTCTTCTGGGTCTTTTCCTGTCCCTTGGAATCCAATCTAAAATTTCGGCTGTACATCGATGGTCTGTCCTTCTAGCAGTATGCCCAGCCCATTGCCATTTCAGGGATTTAACTCTGATCATGATGTCTTCCACTCTTGTCATTTTTCGGATCCACGAGTTCCTCTTCTTGTCTCTCCTGGTTACACCAAGCATACACCTCTCCATGCTGCTTTGAGTTGTCTGCAGCCTTTGTATGTCTCTTTTAGTTTAGGTCCACGTCTCTGCACCATACGTAAGCACTGGAAGGATGCATTGATCAAACACTTTTCTTTTAAGACATAATGGCATATTGCTCTTGAAAATCAGGCTGTTTCTCCTAAAAGCTCTCCAGGCAAATTTTGTACGCCGATTAATTTCTTCACCAATGTGACCCTCACTTGATATCTGCTGTCCAAGATAAACGTACGTGTCTGTTATCTACAGCTTTTCTCCATCAATCGATAAATTTTCATTTCTTGTAAAAGCATTGAACATCACTTTTGTCTTTTGAAAGTTCATTTTTAATCCCACTTCTTTACTCTTGTCAGCGAGTCCCTGGATCATACTCTGCAGCTCTGATGGCGTAGTTGCAAAAATGACTACGTCATCAGCAAAACGAAGGTGGGTTAGATAATCTCCATTAATCTTTATCCCTTTGTGACGACAAGTGAAATTGATTTCATTATGTATAACAAAAATTCGTCATAGAGGACTGCAGTGTGCTAAACAAGTTCAACACAGGTAGTGACCATAGATTGGTGAGATGTAGGATGCACCTTAACACTAATTTCGAACGTGGCAAGCTCATAAGACAAACAAAATGTATTGACATAACCAACCTTAAAAACACCATAATACCTTCAACTTGGAACCGAAGAACAGATTCTCTGCTTCAGAAGACCTAACATCGGAAGAAGTGGATATTTCTGAAGTTAACAGAAAAGTAACCAAAGCTCCTATGGAAACAGCAAAAAAATTAGCTGGGTCTAAGAACAAATTGCATGTGAACAAATTATCAGGAGAAACCAAAACGTGGATGCAAAAAAGAAGAGAAATGAGGACAACTAAAGAAGATGTGACTTCCAAAGTGGAATATATAGAGCTATGCAAGACAGTACGAAAAAGTATCACTGAAGACGTAAGGAAATTCAACTGTGAACTTGTAAGGAAAGCAATTGAAAACAACCAAAGCCTAAAAAAGATAGCAAAGGGACATCTCAGTAAGAGGAAAAAACAGATTATGGCACTGAGAAAAGAAGATGGTTCTGTAACAAGAAATAGAGGCGAAATTTTGACAAGAGTGAAAGATTTCTACTCCAAATTATATGAAAGAGATGATGCATGTACTCCAGACATCATGAAAGGTACCAGTACCAGAGTTCTTCCAGTCCTCCCAGCAGAAGTTGCACATGCAATCAAGAACATGAAGCGAGGAAAAGCTCCAGGAGAAGATGGAATTACTGTAGACATCATAAAAGAAGCAAGTGGAGAAATCGAAACAGTACTCGCCCAAATTTTCACTCGATGCCTTAATGAAGGGAAGATTCCTGAGGATTGGAACAACGCTACAATGATCCCGCTGCATAAAAAAGGTGACATTGAGGATCTCAGGAACTACAGACCTATCAGCCTCCTATCAGTGGTTTATAAAATCTTCACTAAAGTTCTTTCAAACCGTTTAAAGGTAACACTGGACATGGCTCAACCGAGAGAACAAGCTGGATTTAGGAGTGGCTACAGCACAATAGATCATATCCACGTACTGAGTGAACTAAGTGAAAGAGCGAGGGAATATGAACTTCCATTGTGCATGGCGTTTATCGATTATGAAAAAGCCTTCGATTCGGTGAAACCATCAGCAGTTAAAATGGCTCTGAAATCCTGCAGTATTGAAGATGCATACATTAATATTATTAATAACATCTATGAAAATGCAAGTGCAAAGATTTGGCTATTTGAAAATACAACACATATAAAAATTGGAAAGGGAGTGAGACAAGGTGACACCGTATCTCCGAAGCTCTGTAATGCCACATTGGAAAATGTCTTTCAATCACTGAACTGGGAAAACAAAGTGATAAATGGAGATTATCTAACCCACCTTCGCTTTGCTGATGACGTAATCATTTTTGCAACTACCCCATCAGAGCAGCAGAGTATGATCCAGGAACTTGCTGACAAGAGTAAAGATGTGGAATTAAAAATGAACTTTCAGAAGACAAAAGTGATGTTCAATACTTTTACAAGAAATGAAGATTTATCGATTGATGGAGAAAAGCTGGAGATAACAGACGCGTACGTTTATCTTGGACAGCAGATATCAAGTGAGGGTCACATTGATGAAGAAATGAATCGGCGTATAAAACTTGCCTGGAGAGCTTTTGGAAGAAACAGCCTAATTTTCAAGAGCAATATGCCATTATGTCTTAAAAGAAAAGTGTTTGATCAATGCATCCTTCCAGTGTTTACGTATGGTGCAGAGACGTGGACCGTAACTAAAAGAGACATACAAAGGCTGCAGACAACTCAAAGCAGCATGGAGAGGTGCATGCTTGGTGTAACCAGGACAGACAAGAAGAATAACTCGTGGATCCGAAAAATGACAAGAGTGGAAGACATCATCATCAGAGTTAAATCCCTGTTGATAATGGTTGACAATGATGATGTTGATGATATATATATCATCATCATCATCATTGCCAACCATTATCAATCCACTGCTGGACGAAGGACTCCCCAAGTTTCCTCCACAACGGTCTGTCTTGTGCCAGTCTCCTCCATGTCACTCCCGCATACTTTCGAATTTCATCCACCCATCTTCCATGTGGTCTTCTTCTGGATCTTTTCCTGTCCCTTGGAATCCAATCTAAAATTTCGGCTGTCCATCGATGGTCTGTTCTTCTGGCAGTATGTCCAGCCCATTGCCATTTCAGGGATTAAACTCTGATCATGATGTCTTGCACTCTTGTCATTTTTCGGATCCACGTGTTCCTCTTCTTATCTCTCCTATTTAAAGAATCATGGAGAGGTGCATGCTTGGTTACACCAAGCATGCACCTCTCCATGATTCTTTGAGTTGTCTGCAGCCTTTGTATGTCTCTTTTAGCTAAGGTCCACGTCTCTGCACCATACGTAAGCACTGGAAGGATGCATTGATCAAACACTTTTCTTTTAAGACATAATGGCATATTGCTCTTGAAAATTATGCTGTTTCTTCCAAAAGCTCTCTAGGCATGTTTTGTACGCCGATTAATTTCTTCACCAATGTGACCTTCACTTGATATCTGCTGTCCAAGATAAAGGTATGTGTCTGTTATCTCCAGCTTTTCTCCATCAATCGATAAATCTTCATTTCTTGTAAAAGCATTGAACATCACTTTTGTCTTCTGAAAGTTCATTTTTAATCCCACTTCTTTACTCTTGTCAGCAAGTTCCTGGATCATACTCTGTAGCTCTGATGGGGTTGTTGCAAAAATGACTATGTCATCAGCAAAACGAAGGTGGGTTAGATAATCTCCATTAATATTTATCCCTTTGTTTTCCCAGTTCAGTGATTGAAAGACATTTTCCAATGTGGCATTAAAGAGCTTCGGAGATATGGTGTCACCTTGTCTCACTCCTTTTAAAATTTTTATGTGTGTTGTATTTTCAAACAGCCGAATCTTTGCACTTGCATTTTCATAGATGTTTATAATAATATTAATGTATGCATCTTCAATACCGCAGGATTTCAGAGCCATTGCAACTGCTGATGGTTTCACCGAATCGAAGGCTTTTTCATAATCGATAAAAGCCATGCACAATGGAAGTTCATATTCCCTCGCTCTTTCAATTAGTTCTCTCAGTACGTGGATATGATCTATTCTGCTGTAGCCACTCCTGAATCCAGCTTGTTCTCTCGGTGCAGCCATGTCCAGTGTCACCTTCAAGCGGTGTGAAAGAACTTTAGTGAAGATTTTATAAACCACTGATAGGAGGCTGATAGGTCTGTAGTTCCTGAGATCCTCAATGTCACCTTTTTTATGTAGCAAGATCATTGTAGCGTTGTTCCAATCCTCAGGAATTTTCCCTTCATTAAGGCATCGAGTGAAAATTTGGGCGAGTACTGTTTCGATTTCTCCACTTGCTTCTTGTATGATGTCTACAGTAATTCCATCTTCTCCTGGAGCTTTTCCCCGCTTCATGTTCTTGATTGCATGTGCAACTTCTGCTGGAAGGACTGGAAGAACTCTGGTACTGGTACCTTATATGATGTCTGGAGTACATGTATCATCCCTTTCATATAATGTGGAGTAGAAATCTTTCACTCTTGTCAAAATATCGCCTTTATTTCTTGTTACAGAACCATCTTCTTTTCTCAGTGCCATAATCTGTTTTTTTCCCTTACTGAGATGTCCCTTTGCTATCTTTAGGCTTTGGTTGTTTTCAATTGCTTTCCTTACTAGTTCACAGTTGAATTTCCTTACGTCTTCAGTGATACTTTTTCGTACTGTCTTGCATAGCTCTATATATTCTACTTTGGAAGTCACATCTTCTTTAGTTGTCCTCATTTCTCTTCTTTTTGCATCAACGTTTTGGTTTTTCCTGATAATTTGTTCACATACAATTTGTTCTTAGACCCAGCTAATTTTGTTGCTGTTTCCATAAGAGCTTTGGTTACTTTTCTGTTAACTTCAGAAATATCCACTTCTTCCGATGTTAGGCCTTCTAAAGCAGAGAATCTGTTCTTCAGTTTGAATTTGAAGGTATTATGGTGTTTTTTAAGGTTGGTTATGTCAATACATTTTGTTTGTCTTATGAGCTTGCTACGTTCGAGTTTAGTGTTGAGGTGCATCTTACATCTCACCAATCTATGGTCACTGCCTGTGTTGAACTTGTTTAGCACACTGCAGTCTTCTATGACGAATTTTTTGTTACACATAATAAAATCAATTTCACTTGTCGTCCCATTTGGATGTCTCCATGTCCATTTCCTGTGTGGCTTTTTCTTGAAAAAGGAGTTCAAGATGAAAAACCCTTCTGCCTCTGCAAACTCTACGAGAGTATTTCCACGCTGGTTTCTGTTGCCGTGACCGAATTTACCTAGTGAAGTTTCATTCTGTTGCCGTTGCCCTATTTTTGCATTGAAATCTCCCATAATTATCTTCAAGTGCTGCTTACCTTTATTATTTAGATCACGAATTTCCTCATAAAATTCTTCAATTTCTTCTTCAGCATGACTTGCGGTGGGTGCATAAATTTGAATAATCTGAGCCTGTTATCTTCTCGAGAGTTGGATAACGAGTCGTGCAGCTCTGTCAGAGGAACTTTCAACTTCTACAACTTTATCCTTCAGTTTCTTGTTTATTATAAATCCAACACCACTCGTTCTGCCAGTATCTGTCCCACGATAGTAGAAGAGATGTCCACTTTTCAGTTCAATGAGATCTTCTCCTTTTCTCCTTACCTCACTTAGCCCGACGATGTCCCACTTGATCCTTTGTAGTTCCTCTTCCAATTCAAGAAGCCTTGAATCAGAAGATAGGGAGCGTCCGTTATACGTTGCCAAGGTCAGCATCAGATGGCAGACTAGTCCGGTCCTCCGGGGATTCTTAGCACCCTCTGCCTTCATGTCGCACTGGCCGCTGCCTTGGCCAGGTACATTCCAGCTGCCGGAGACTGAGGGCCAAGATTTAAGTTGTGGAGTCATTTTGGAGGGGTTTGACCATAACTCACCACGCTGGCCAAGCGGGTTGGTGAGTGTGGGATAGCATTTCCTCTAATCCCGATGGTATAGTTATACCGCTATTGGCGGTCGTCAGAGCCCCTTTAGTGGGAACAGGATGTACCACGAGAAGGCGGGGTTGACATTTGTCAAGGAGAGGCTGTGATGTTACGCATCACCTGACCTTACAAGGCTTTTCCATATATATATATATATATATATATATATATGTAAGGTCAGGTGATGCGTAACATCACAGCCTCTCCTTGACAAATGTCAACCCCGCCTTCTCGTGGTGCATCCTGTTCCCACTAAAGGGGCTCTGACGACCGCCCATAGCGGTATAACTATACCATCGGGATCAGAGGAAATTCTATCCCACACTCACCAACCCGCTTGGCCAGCGTGGTGAGTTATGGCCAAACCCCTCCAAAATGATTCCACAACTTAAATCTTGGCCCTCAGTCTCCGGCAGCTGGAATGTACCTGGCCAAGGCAGCGGCCAGTGCGACATGAAGGCAGAGGGTGCTAAGAATCCCCGGAGGACCGGACTAGGCTGCCATCTGATGCTGACCTTGGCTACTTACAATGGACGCTCCCTATCTTCTGATTCAAGGCTTCTTGAATTGGAAGAGGAACTACAAAGGATCAAGTGGGACATCGGGGCTAAGTGAGGTAAGGAGAAAAGGAGAAGATCTCATCGAACTGAAAAGTGGACATCTCTTCTACTATCGTGGGACAGATACTGGCAGAACTAGTGGTGTTGGATTTATAATAAACAAGAAACTGAAGGATAAAGTTGTAGAAGTTGAAAGTTCCTCTGACAGAGCTGCACGACTCGTTATCCAACTCTCGAGAAGATACCAGGCTCAGATTATTCAAACTTATGCACCCACCACAAGTCATCCTGAAGAAGAAATTGAAGAATTTTATGAGGAAATTCGTCATTTAAATAATAAAGGTAAGCAGCACTTGAAGATAATTATGGGAGATTTCAATGCAAAAATAGGGCAACGGCAACAGAATGAAACTTCAGTAGGTAAATTCGGTCACGGCAACAGAAACCAGCGTGGAAATACTCTCGTTGAGTTTGCAGAGGCAGAAGGATTTTTCATCTTGAACTCCTTTTCAAGAAAAAGCCACACAGGAAATGGACATGGAGACATCCAATTGGGACGACAAGTGAAATTGATTTTATTATGTGTAACAAAAATTCGTCATCGAAGACTGCAGTGTGCTGAACAAGTTCAACACAGGTAGTGACCATAGATTGGTGAGATGTAAGATGCACCTCAACACTAAACTGGAACGTGGCAAGCTCATAAGACAAACAAAATGTATTGACATAACCAACCTTAAAAACACCATAATACTTTCAAGTTGGAACTGAAGAACAGATTCTCTGCTTTAGAAGGCCTAACATCGGAAGAAGTGGATATTTCGGAAGTTAACAGAAAAGTAACCAAAGCTCTGATGGAAACAGCAACAAAATTAGCTGGGTCTAAGAACAAGTTGCATGTGAACAAATTATCAGGAAAACCAAAATGTTGATGCAAAAAGAAGAGAGATGAGGACAACTAAAGAAGATGTGACTTCCAAAGTGGAATATATAGAGCTATGCAAGACAACACGAAAAAGTATCACTGAAGACGTAAGGAAATTCAACTGTGAGCTAGTGAGGAAAGCAATTGAAAACAACCAAAGCCTTAAGATAGCAAAGGGACATCTCAGTAAGGGAAGAAAACAGATTATGGCTCTGAGAAAAGAAGATGGTTCTATAACAAGAAATAGAGGCGAAATTTTGACAAGAGTGAAAGATTTCTACTCCAAATTATATGAAAGGGATGATACATGTACTCCAGACATCATGAAAGGTACCAGAGTTCTTCCAGTCCTCCCAGCAGAAGTTGCTCATGCAATCAAGAACATGAAGCGAGGGAAAGCTCCAGGAGAAGATGGAATTACTATAGACATCATACAAGAAGCAAGTGGAGAAATTGAAACAGTACTCGCCCAAATTTTCACTCGATGCCTTAATGAAGGGAAGATTCCTGAGGATTGGAACAATGCTACAATGATCCTGCTACATAAAAAAGGTGACATTGAGGATCTTAGGAACTACAGACCTATCAGCCTCCTATCAGTGGTTTATAAAATCTTCACTAAAGTTCTTTCACACCGCTTGAAGGTAACACTGGACATGGCTCAACCGAGAGAACAAGCTGGATTCAGGAGTGGCTACAGCACAATAGATCATATCCACGTACTGAGAGAGAACTGATTGAAAGAGCGAGGGAATATGAACTTCCATTGTGCATGGCTTTTATCGATTATGAAAAAGCCTTTGATTCGGTGAAACCATCAGCAGTTACCACGGCTCTGAAATCCTGCGGTATTGAAGATGCATACATTAATATTATTAATAACATCTATGAAAATGCAAGTGCAAAGATTCGGCTGTTTGAAAATACAACACACATAAAAATTGGAAAGGGGAGTGAGACAAGGTGACACCATATCTCGAAGCTCTTTAATGCCACATTGGAAAATGTCTTTCAATCACTGAACTGGGAAAACAAAGGGATAAAGATTAATGGAGATTATCTAACCCACCTTCGTTTTGCTGATGACGTAGTCATTTTTGCAACTACCCCATCAGAGCTGCAGAGTATGATCCAGGAACTTGCTGACAAGAGTAAAGAAGTGGGATTAAAAATGAACTTTCAGAAGACAAAAGTGATGTTCAATGCTTTTACAAGAAATGAAGATTTATCGATTGATGGAGAAAAACTGGAGATAACAGATACGTATGTTTATCTTGGACAGCAGATATCAAGTGAGGGTCACATTGATGAAGAAATTAATCGGCGTACAAAACTTGCCTGGAGAGCTTTTGGAAGAAACAGCATAATTTTCAAGAGCAATATGCCATTATGTCTTAAAAGAAAAGTGTTTGATCAATGCATCCTTCCAGTGCTTACGTATGGTGCAGAGACGTGGACCTTAACTAAAAGAGACATACAAAAGCTGCAGACAACTCAAAGAAGCATGGAGAGGTGCATGCTTGGTATAACCAGGAGAGATAAGAAGAGGAACTCGTGGATCCGAAAAATGACGAGAGTGGAAGACATCATGATCAGAGTTAAATCCCTGAAATGGCAATGGGCTGGACATACTGCCAGAAGGACAGACCATAGATGGACAGCCGAAATTTTAGATTGGATTCCAATGGACAGGAAAAGACCCAGAAAAAGACCACATGGGAGATGGGTGGATGAAATTCGTAAATATGCGGGAGTGACATGGAGGAGACTGGCACAAGACAGACCGTTGTGGAGGAAACTTGGGGAGACCTTCGTCCAGCAGTGGATTGATAATGGTTGACAATGATGATGATATATGGAAAGGCCTTTGATTCCGTGAAACCATCAGCTGTTACAATGGTTTTGAAATCCTGCGATACTGAAGATGCTTACATTAGTATTATCAATAACATCTATGAAAATGCAAGTGCAGAGGTTCGGCCATTTTAGGATACAGCACTAATAACAATTGGAGAGGGAGTGAGACAAGGTGACACTATATCTCCCAAACTGTTTAGTGCAACATTGCAAAATGTCTATCAATCATTGAACTGGGAAAACAAGGGGATAAGATTAATGGAGATTATTTAACTCACCTTCGTTTTACTGATGGTTCGTCATTTTGCAACTATCCCTTTCAGAGCTGCAGAGTATGATTCAGGAACTTGCTGACAAGAGTGGAGAAGCGGGAATTAAAAATGAACTTTCAGAAGAAAAAACTGGTGTAGAATGCTTTTACAAGAAAGAAAGATTTCGGATTGACGGAGGAAATATCAAGATAACGGGTACATACATTTACCTTGGACAACAAATATCAAGCAAGGGTCACATTGATGAAGAAATTAATCGGCGTATAAAACTTGCCTGGAGAGATTTTGGAAAAAGCAGTATAATTTTTAAAGAGCAATGTGGCATTACGTCTCGAAAGAAAAGTGTTTAATCAATGCATTCTTCTAGTGGTTACATATGGAGCAGAGACATAGACCTTAACTACTTGTAAAAAATACATACAAAGACTGCAGACATCTGAAAGAGGAATGGAGAGATGCATGCTTGGTGTAGCCAGGAAAGATAAGAAGAATAACTCGAGGATAAGGCAAATGACAAAAGTGGAAGACATCATGATCAGAGTAAAATTCCTGAAATGGCAATGGGCTGGGCCTGCTGCCGGAAGAATGGTCCACCGATGGACAACCGAAATTTTTGACTGGATACTAAGAGACAGAAAAAGACCTAGATGCGAATCCAAAAGTGACATTGCAGAAATTCAAACAGCTAGTACTGAAGTTCGGAGGATTTCCTTAAAAAAAATGTCATTGTATTCTTCTAATGTAAAGCCTCATAAATTTCCCTGGGAAGTAGTAAATTCTCGGTATCACATTGTGCATGGAAATGTTTTGCTCACAATTCAAGTATTATGTTCTGTTCACATCTGCAAAGTGCGACCATGGGTTCAGAAATACGTAGGAAATCCAAACAGATGCAAAACAAACTGAACACAAACTGTTTGGAGACTATTAACTAGATACCCTATATATATATATATACATCATCAATCAGGGATAGGAAAAGACCCAGAAGAAGACCACATGGGAGATGGATGGATGAATTTCGAAAGCATGCCGGAGTAACATGGTGGAAACTGGCCTGGCTCAAGACATACAGTTGTGGAAGAAACTGATTAGACTTTCATCCAGCAGTGGATTGATAATGGTTGATAGTGACTGTATGTATGTATATGTTAACTATAACTACATGGATTTTTGAAATTTTAACATCCCTCTAGTTAAAGTGTTTAACTAAGGGATACTTTTGTTTTCTTTTCTTCTAACTTAAGGGAATGCTTTTTTTCTGTTCTTCTAACTAGGGGGATGACAATCCCTGAATTCGACCACTGGGCCTCATAGCGAAAATAATTATGCGATAGGAAAAGTGAAAATACGTGGAAAATCTTTGCCCAATATGCATCCAGTACTTCTAGGAATAACTTTCCCATTCTGATTGCCTGAAACGGAGATGTAGTAGCAAATATAATTATACCCGTGTAATTACTAAAAGCAGCAGGACATTATAAAATGCTCCACACACATAAAAAGTATTGATCAAAGTTCTTGAAATCAAAGACTGCAGTCTTGTGATGATTATATATATTAAGAAAATATGTTTGTCACAAATATTTAACTTTTTCAAGTCGACCAAGGTTTCTCTGGGCTCTGGCCTAGCTTCAACAGGACGAATGGCACGTAAGATCTCAGCGAAACCTTGGTCGACTTGAGAAAATAAAATATTTGTGGCAAACGTATTTTCTTAATATATATTGATCAATGTTACTTCTTTCGAGTTCGATTCAGTTGAGCGATTTTTGAGTATATTCTTCCAAAAACTGAAATGTCGTAACTAATATAAAATAAAAACAACAAAAGAAATGCTAAAAGATATAAGGAGAATTTTCGGCATGTATACTGTACATCCATACATCCATTCACATAAAAAAAAGTTTTCCCACCTACTTTCCAACAACAAAGAAAAGACTTCAGGATATTAAATTTATGTTAAAGTAGAAGAAACTTTTGTAATTCTGACATGTCGTGTTATGCAAAAGTGAATTTATTCGTGTAAGTTTTATTCACGAGTGATTCTTTTTACATTTATGTTTTCTTATTTTCCTAGATTTCCGTTAACGGGCTCTTAATGTGGAAATTCGCTCACAGAATTTCATACACATTCGCTAATAAAATTGAAATTAAAGGTGGACCTGTCCGGATCTGGAAAATTGAGTACACTACTGCGCTTCGCCAGGTAATTAGAAGATTCATTTGCTCAAGTAATAACTTTCATATCCTTTTTCAGGGTACTTACCCAAGAAAACCTGTACATATATTTGAGGAGAATTAGATGTGTAAGACTTCCAGCACAAATGCAACTGGTTCAGCACTAGCAGAAATTTAGGGCTTTCTCAAAAAAATATTACATTTTTTTAATCACATTTCTAAACTGATATTTCAATCACTGCGTAATGCTGCAGGCACACAAATTGTTTGTGACTCATATATTTCATATGTCCTATACCACTCATAGCCATTATATCTGTAAGTATCTGTACATAGTATAAAATAAAGTCTCCGGTAGGCGTCTGTCTGTTTGTTCGGGCTAATCTCGAGAATCGTTGGACGGATTTTGATGCGGTTTTCACCATTCCATAGAGCATTTGTCGAGGAAAGTTTAGGTGTATGAAGCATTAGTCTATGACAAAAGGGAGCTGAGCAGTAACGATTTTAGTGACAAGTCAAAGAAAAAACCGCCGTTCACATTCTTTCGTGGCTTCCACTGCCTATGCGGATTCAGCAGACACGTGACTTTCTTCATGGCAACGAGCCTTAGTAACGTTACGTAAGTTTCGAAGGACAACCAGTCCCCGTTGAAATGATGGTGTCTTACTTTGAAAGTTTAAATTTCGAGTACGAAATGCGGTATTTGGAAAAAATGAATGAGATTGAAGGAAAAGATCCCGATGTGCTGAATGTAAGTATCTTCGAAGGTGACGCGAAAAGTTTTCCAGAAGTGCAAATAGTAAATATTTTCTATTACTTCGTCTTTGGTCGAAGCGTCATTACCATACAACACTTAGAGGCATTAGAATCATATAAAATTCTCGAAGCATATAACCATTTCTCATCGGGGATATTCTTTTGCATGGTAATTTAGTGAGATCACTAATTAGTGAGCAATTAGTAACTCTTCAATAAAAAATGTTTTTCTGTGCTCTGAGAAGCGATTTTCAAGACTTAGAGAAATTGAGAGAAAAATCTGGTAATCTATGTACACCCTGATTCATAAAGAAGTATACAGTTTCCAGATGCTGTAAAACAGTAACAGTTGAAGACACGGACCAAAACTGCGAACCGTTAGGTAGATGTACTCATAAAGTTTGTGTCCCGCTACTGAGGGAAGTCACGTAGGTGATAGTGCGCGTATCACGTGACTAGTGTTAAAATAAAAAAGGTGCTTTTGAAGTGAGATTTTATTGGGTGTGTTCATAAGTTCTACCCGTTTTTGTAGGCTACAAAGAAAGGAGGAGAACACGGCAAATAACGTACCTAGGATTTCCCATAATTGCCATCATTCTGTATGGCCTCTTGCCATTTGTCTATGAGTAGGTGAATCCCACGCCAGAAAAACTCCTGCGTTTTAGAGTAAAAAAGTTATGTAATGCCGTTTTTACATCGTCCACATCATCGAAGGTTTGGAGAGCGAAGGTGTTCTGTAACGATCGAAAAAGGTGGTAGTCTGTGGGCGCCAGGTCAGGGAAATACGCCGGGTGAGGTAATACTTCCCAACCAAAGTCCAGTCATTTTTTCCGAGTGATTAAAGCAACATGAGGTCTGGCGTTATCATGATGAAGGATCACGGTTTGCGATTGACGAGTGCTGGCAGCTTCGATGTCAGTTATTCTCGCAATCTGTCCAACTGTTGGCAGTAGAGGTCAGCATTTATCGTTCGGTTAGGTGCAAACACCTCCCAGTGGATTGTTCCCTGGACATCCCACCAAACACTCAACAAAACCTTTTTGGGATGCAGTCCACCTTCCTCCTTTTGAGGTCTTGGAGCAGGCTCTGCACCTTGGAACACAGTCCGTCAATGCTTTACATTGAGGTACAGTGCCCATTTCTCATCACCCGTTACAATTCGTCCCCAAAACGGTTCATTTATGTGACGAGAAAGCAAGGAAACACAGGTACGGATTCCCTCCTGTCGTTGCTTTACAGAAAGCTGGTGCGGAACCCAGTTATCGAACTTGGTGATGAACCCAAGCGCATGCATCCGTCTTTTGACTGTTGTTCTGTGTACCGACAACGTTTCCGCAACGGTTGGATGTGGGTCATTTGTAATGGCTTGGTCCACATCTTCGTCAGAAACCACGGATGTACATCCAGGACGTGGTTGATCTTTACAGCTTCTGTCTCTGTCCCGGAATTCCTGAAACCAATGGGGACATGTGCTATCATCAACTGCATTCTCCCCGTACACTTGACAGATGTTGCGGCAAGCCGCGGCTGTAGTACTGCCTTTATCGAGATCGTACAGTAAACAATGTCTAATGCGCTCCTTATCGCATGCCATGTTACACTGTCTGTGATTTCCGTTGCGAATGACTTACTCGAACAAACCTAGTGCCTCTATATGCTCTACTGTGTCACGCTTTATTGGCCGAAAATTAGGCATCGCAGCGTCATCAGTGACGCACTCCGATCGCAATTTGAATCTATTACAAAAACAGGTAGAACTTTTGCACACACTCAATAAATGGGAACCGCATTGAAAAGAGCTAAGAAAATGTGATTTACGGATAATATACATGGAATATACACAAGATCAAATGCATTCAGTTTGGGGACCCTCTCCTAACCGTAGAACTGAATTTTTAAGAAATATTTATCTATTGAAACAAATAAATTCTTGGGAAAATCATAATTGCCACTCACCTGAATATGGCGAGCTTACCCGCAGAAGACCGTTCCGTTTCTCTGCCGTTCAAAGTAAATTTAGAGGAACTTCTTGAAAGACAGAACATGCATTAATATAAAACTGTTGCTACTTCAATTGATTGATTTTACCATTTATAGTTGGGTAGAGAACCAGAAGCATGTACCTAAAAGGTGTTTTACACTGATTTCGTATTGGTATACCTACACAGCGTGGCAAAGAAAGTTGTAGACCAGGTCAACATATTCAGAAATGAAATAGGTAGCTTTCAACTTTTTGCGCAGATGTGTAGGAACTCCAATGGTGCTACATGATAAAGCAACGCTGTATCTTTTCGTCCCCAGTGGTGGAAGAGATAAGGGGCTGTGTTGACCCCTTAGCTATAGGGCAGCAAAGTCATTTACAAAGTTGTTGAACGCGGCAAGCAGTACCTAAGACGTTTTGTTTCGAAACAAAGGATTGAAAGGAACCATAAACAGTATACTCGAAATAACCAGAAGCAGGATCTCTGAGAGTTCAGACAATGCTATAACATGTGAACAAATAAAATGGACTTTATAGCATATTTATATGTTCTCATGATAGGGTACATCATCAGCAATTATGCACAGCTGCACGTCTCACGTATGTTGTTCAACATTTTCTCCTTTCAGCATTGCCGCCACACGCTACTGTGTTCCGATGTTGAAGGTTTAGTGCATTCAAAGTTGGTTTTACGTAAGCTTCTGACGTCAGGCGTCCCCAAAGGAAAAAATCCACAGGATTAAGTTCTGCTGACTTTAGGAGCTGTGCTTTTATACTGCCATGTCCTATCTAGTGCTGGTAAAGAAGGCCGCCTGACCACTGTGTTACTTGTACTCTCCTATGCTATGGTGCCTTGTTGTGTTGGTCCCATATATTGTTAAACAATTAAAATGGCAGATATCTATGAAATTTACGACGTCTGTTCTTAGTAGACACAAATATCGTTCAGTGTTCAGATGATTTTGGTAAAAAAAAAAAAAAAAATCCTAATAAGTAGTTACCCCACAGGCACGCCAAGCGTTGGTGAACCATCTGACTTGGTCATGAGTATCTCCCGTTCAGTACGGATCGTCCAGTGCCCAATGGGGCTCAGTATGTCTGTTTAAACCATCTAGGGTGAACTGCAACTTTTCTGTTTATAAGATGTTCGACAAGAAATGTGGGGCCACTTCTAAGCCGATGACCCATTAGGTACACTTACAAGAGTATCTAATAGATTGTTTGCTCAGAAACATTTGTCTGGGTTCTCTGGGATTGTAGTCTGCAGTTTACCGACGGATCAGAAGCCTTCTGTTGTCCTGAACAGCTCATGACAACCTGTACTCACCTTTACTGATATCAGTGGTGGTCTCTTATTTTCGGCATCTTTGGGTTTATGTTTGTCCTCTTCGAACAACACTTTTCACACCTTCACTATGGCGTCCATAGGACAGTCAGAGATTCTGTGATGGATTGCTTCCGTTCAAAATTTGAGGTACAAGCATGAGACACTGGCACCGATTTATTTCCCGTCCAAAGTCCGATAAGTATTTCCTTTTACTCCGTACTGTTTCGCTGAGTGGATGTGTGTCTATCTTTGGGCCACTCCCATCACACCTTCATACAGCGACACTTGAAGAGATAACAATGTCTGCGGTTGTTGAGATGCTGCCCCGCCTTCATTTCACTGATTCATTCCCATTCACAGACCGACTTGTCCGTCTCTTCCCCTATTGCACATGCTTCAAACTGGCGAAATGAGATGCCTGCCCCCGCAGTCAATATATATTCCGCGTCAGTCTGTTGTTTCACAGTTACATGTTGTGAGATGCGTGTTGTGGGATCAAATATCAAGAAGTTATTTGTGAAATGATGATAAATGTAGTGACACACGCAAATAAATGTCACAGCATTTGCACTTCGGGAACGAAAGCTGACAAGTGGTCGCCTTGACAAATGAATGGGAAGAGTGGTTTTATATAAGGGATGCTCAAAAAGTTTCCGTTCGAGGTCGCTGCAAGACCGCGTGTGATGTAAACGTTGACGAAAATCAGGCAATATAAAGGCAGTTAGTAATCTGCGAAGGCAACAATCAAATTGTTGTGTAGCGTTGTATTTGTTCAACATATCGCACACGTATTGATAGCATCATTGGTACCGAGCGCGTCCAAAGCAGATCAACGAGTTGTTATTTTGTTTCTCTCCGCTGAAGGAAAGAAACATGGAGAAATTAATCGCAGAATGGTGACGTATAATGAATAAACTTTATTTCCAGCTAAGCTAGCTAATGATAAACTCTTTCTACCAGCTAAGTATATTATCGTGAATATAGCTTGCACGAATATTATACTGAATTCAAATGGTTGTTGTTACTAGTTAATTAAGAACATGAATAAAATCTCCTGCTAGTAGTGTAGTAATAGTATTGAACAAACTTGTAACTGATAGTAATGTTGTAGCAGTAATTAGGATGAATAAAGTCTTAACGCTGGTTGTTAATAGTAATAAACTAATGACATAAACCTAACAGCCAGACAGAGATCTGACAAAAACTATGAATTGAGAAAGACGTACTTACGACAAAGCTCTTTTATTATGTAACTCTTGATCATCCAAAGCACACACACAACTACTCGTTTCACAATAATGAAGAATCAAACTAATCACATAGAACGAAGCTCTCAATACAACAAGAACAACAAACTCTCTCCTTCACAACAACAACGCTCCCCTAGTATAACAACAAACGCTCTCCTATACAACAAACGCTCTCCTTGGGTATCGTTGAACGCGCCTATTTATACTGGCTACCACCACGTCATGACTTACACTCATTGCCAGATCTCATTCATCGGGTGAAATAATATTTCGTTCAGTAAGAAGATAATTTACATAGTAAAATAAAATAACCAGAGATAGTAAAATCAAAAGGAAAGTGAATATAGAGTATACGTTACATCATCTCCCCCTTAATTTTTTTTTTTTTTTTTTGTTTTTGTTTCCGAAAAACCTATCAATTTTGGAGTGTAAGTCTTACACTTCATTGATTGACGTTTCTCGACCTCTTTTTTGTTTTGTTGTTTGGTGGCAGCAGTATTTACATTATCAAACTTGGCATGACAAAATTAAGAAATCTGTATTCGTCTGTGAAACTTGTATTGTTGAACAAAACAAACCTGCATCGGCATACCTTCCTTTTATTCTGCCTAGCAGGAATCACTTTTTTAATTTCAAATGACGTTCTCAATTTTCGGTGAATACATACCAACTGTATCAGCAGCGAAGATTGCCTGGAGCTGCCTAACAGTAACAATTTTATTATTTTAATTTCAAATTACGTTCGCATTATTCGTTGAATACATACCAACTGTATCAGCAGCGAAGATTACCTGGAGCTGCCTAACAGTAACAATTTTATTATTTTACCCCTAAGCACATAGATATATATAAAAAAAAGTGGATTAGTAGATGGACATAGAAGAAATATAAAAAAACACATATATACACAAAAAAAGAATGCATAGGCCCACACGAAAAAGAAATTCTGACACGCCAACTGGTCGTGCAGGAAAAACAACAAACTAAGAAAAGAACCTGTCCACGAGAACTTACTTATCTCGAGGACGCATAAAAAAACTCTAGTACGATAACGTTTTCCAGACCTAATCGGACTGGTAAAATCAGGTAGCTTAGATCTTTTCAAGGACTTTAATGGATCTGGAACATCGGTCTGCTGTCGGTCAAGAAATCCCGGCGGCTGACGGGAACGGTCAGGAATGGCAGAAATCCGTCGGTCCGGAACGGCTGAAGTCTGTGGGTCCGGAAATCCCTGCGGCTGAGAGGAACGGTCAGGAATGGCCGAAGTCTGGCGGTCCGGAAATCCCTGCGGCTGATAGGAACGGTCAGGAATGGCTGAAGTCTGGCGGTCAGGAAATCCCTGCGGCTGATTGGAAAGGGCTCCCCCAGGCTTTTGATATGGAGTCCCTTTGTGCTGGGGCCCGTGGTGTCCTTCCAACATTCTTTTGGACGGACGTGGCTCCGGCCACATCGTTTGCTTTCGCTTACGCCCTCGTGGCATGAGAGTAGCAGCAAGCATCGGCCCTGTTTGCCATGAGCGTAGGTTCCAGGGGCGAAACCCGGGCGGATGCAAGGATTTCTGCCTTCGTCGCTGTTGCGGCGAAGCAGATTGGGGAGACAAGTTACGTTTGCGCCCAGCTTTTGGTGGTTCTGGACGGTTTGTAATATTTAAATTATTGTTCATAACTGATAAATCAGAAATGTCCGAAGCCTCTGAGTCGCTGCTGTAATTCAGTGGTCGTGCCGGGCGATGTTTATTTTTGCCTATAGGAATACTTTCTGACGAGGTATTCAAGGAAGTAGGCGCCTGCGTTGGTGCAGAGTTATCAGGAAACGGCGCAGCAATAGTCTTGGCAATGGTTGGAGGGAAAGGAACGATACTAGTATTCGAAGAACTTGATTCGAGCCTTGGTCTCATGGGAGAATCAGGTTGCGTGTTTGGAAACCCGTCTGGAGGAGGGGAGGGTGAAGAAAAATCACTGGAGATTCTTCAAAAATGTTTGTTGGTTCGTCCAAAATTTCTGGCGGTTGATCGTGAGATATAGACTCTTGAGTCTGTGGAACAGAAGGTTGAGTAAGGTTGATTATGAAATCGATATTTCGTTCATGATACTTGCGGCACTGAGCAACGTGTACGTATTGAAATTGATTGTCAGGTTTTTCAAGAACAATGTTATTTTCAAACACATTTGCCACCCGTTATGGACCTTCGTAGCTGGGTGCAAATTTCTTCACTAAAGTATGCGAAACAGAAGACTGGAAGTGCGTTTCCACGAGAGTGAGATCTCCAACGACAAGATCTGGTTCCCTACGCCTAGTATTATAATATCTTGCTTGAGCCGCTTGTGCTCCTAGCATTGCAACACGAGCTTTTTCTGCCATGATTCGTACTGATTGCGGAGTTGGTCGCTGGTTTAGTTCGTCGATAATCCCCGTTAAATTTTCAAAAGGGGTTTTAATTTTGCGACCCAGAAAAAGTTCTGCAGGAGTAATTTTAGTAGATTCGTGGACAGACGAGCGGAGGGCAAACGAAAAAAGCTCCAAATGGTCATCCCATCTTTCATGATGATCCATTACAAATGTAGCAATCATTTTCACTAGCGTGCGGTTTACGCGTTCCGCAGGATTACTCTGGGGATGATATGGGGAAATGAATTTATGTTTAATGTGTAGTCTCGCCCACATTCTTTCAAAAATGTCAGAAATAAATTGAGGACCATTATCCGAAACTACTTTATTAGGTGCACCATATCTAGAGAATACTTCATTAACTAATACATTACAAATAACTTCTGCCGTAGCGGCTTTAATGGGAAAAACTTCCACCCATTTAGAAAAATTATCAGTTAGTACTAAAACGTAACGAGCTTTGTTTTTAACAGATAAAGGATAAGGTCCCAATAAATCTATTGAAATAATATCAAAAACATGAGAACTTGAACTAGATTTCAAGTGACCGGCCGGTCTTACATTACGGTAATTATTAATCTGACACAAGTGACATGATTGAACGTATGCGAGCACACTTTGGTACATGCCAGGCCAATAGGCAACATCCCGCAATTTACAACGGGTCTTGCGAATACCTAAATGGCCTGCAAGAGGTTTGTCATGAAATTCGTTTAAAAGGGCCATTCTAAGGGTTCGCGGAATACATGGGCGAAACTCTGCCCTAGTACTCCTAGATTTTGTATAGTAAAGAAGACCCTCCATGACTTCAAAATGCTGTGACCTTCCAGCCAGAGAAGGATCACTTTGTAGGGGCGAACCCGCAAGCAAAAAATTATAGATATCCCCAAAATCTGGATCATTTATTAATTCTGCCATTATCTGCTCTCTGGATGTTATATCAGCTATTAGAAGTAAAGGCTGACATCCAGGAGTAGTTTCTGTGGAGACCCCACTAATCGGAACGCGAGACAATGCGTCCGGTAATTGATTCTTATGACCTGGCTGATATGAAATTTTGATATTGCTCTCTTGTAACTTCAGAGCCCACTTCATAAGTCTTTGAGATAGGTGCTTAGCAGAATTCAAATACTGAAGGGCAGAATGATCCGTAATTATGTTAACTGTCAATTCATTAAGATAACATTGAAATTTATTCAGCGCATACACAACAGCAAGACATTCACGTTCCGTAGCTGAATAATTGCGTTCAGCTTTGGCTAAAGTACGAGACGCAAAAGCTATTGGATGCAGCTTGTGACAAAACGCAACCAAGACCACCTCCGGATGCGTCAGTATAAATATCAAATTCCTTAGTATGATCCGGGAAAGCCAACACCGGAGGCTGAGTCAACGCAGACTTCAGTGTTTCGAATGCAGCGTTAGCCTCAGGTGTCCAAACAAACTTCTTGTATTTACGTTTTAAAGCATACAATGGCTCACAGATTGTAGCATAAGCGGGGACGAACTGCTGATACCATCCGGTCATTCCCAGAAAGCGTGATAGTTCTTTTGCTGTTTTAGGCCGAGGAAAGTCAACAATAGGCCTAATTTTTTCATTATCCGTAAATAAGCCGTGGGGAGTGATTTTCAACCCCAGATATACAATCTCGTCCCTCGCTATCTGGCATTTACTAGGTTTTAACGTCAAGCCAGCATTGTATATGAGTTGGAACACCTGTTTGAGCAGAGAAAGGTGCTCGTCAAAAGTCTCGGATGTAATAATAATGTCATCCAAATATACATGCACATGGGGACCCAGGACAGGTCTGAGAACCGTATCCATAAGCTTTTGGAAAGTAGCAGGTGCAGAAGCTAGTCCAAAGGGCATACGCAGGTATTCATAAGCCCCAAAAGGAGTCAAAAAGCCAGTTTTATCGACAGAGTCCGGATGTACTGCCACCTGCCAATATCCACTCGCCAAATCCAAGGTTGACATCCATTTGGTCGACGACAGGTCATTTAAAATATGCGACATGACAGGTAGTGGATAATTGATCGTTTTTGTGACTTGGTTGAGCTTGCGGAAATCTGTCACGAAACGAAATTCATTGGGTTGTTTCTTTGGAACCAAAAAAGCAGGAGCAGCCCAGGCGCTTGTTGATTCCCTGATTATGCCCTGTTTAATCATTTCAGAAATTTGACGTTGCATTTCCTGTTTCTTATGTGGAGCACAAGGGTAAGGTTTCGTCGCAATTGGTTTCGAACCATCAGTGTCAATGACATGATAAACCACCTGTGTGAAACCAGGTTGATCAGAAAATAAACCAGGGCTTTCCTGTAAAAGGAGAGAAAGCTGGTTACGTTGCCTTTCATTCAATTGGTTACTCAATAACAAACTCGTTATATCTACAGGAACCGTAGGAATCATTTTGACAGGTTCCGGAAAGGAAATCACATGTTGTACGAAATTCAAAGTTATTTGAAACTTATGAATAAAATCCATTCCCATTAGACATTTCACAGGTAGCTCGTCTATAAGCAGGAAAGAATGCGTAAAACGAGCTTTTCCCAGCCCTAGAGATAATGTAACAGTTCCTGAGATACTGAAGATTTCATTATTTGCACCTCGCAAATACTACGTCGCAGGCTGAACGAGGACTGCAGGAAAATTGTCAGTGCAAAACTTCGTATTTAGGGCTGATATTTCAGAACCCGTGTCGAACTTTGTCTCGACAATAATATCTTCAATTGTCAAGAATACATCAGGCAACTGAGGAGTTTGAACAGTCACTAATACTGTTTTAGGGTCAGAATGCTTGGTATCAGGAAGCAGGACCGACCCTTGGTCTACTTCCTTTGGAAGTTTAAAAGATTCCTGGTTGGATTATCATGCGGTCTGAAACCTCGACCCTGCCGGGTATCGGGAAAATTTTCACGATGAGGAAAACTGCGTGAACCCTGCTGCGGGAACTCCGCGTGTCTGTTGACATTTTCATATCTATTACTTCTTCCCTCAGCCCGGGCAGAAAAATCATCATTGCCCTGAGCATGAAAACGTTCCGAATGCTGAGGATTGGAACGGGGTCGAGCATACTGTGCATTTGTACGATATCCCGAAGATTGTTCAGAAACTCGTTGTTGGTTTGCCACTCTTCTGTGTGGTGGAACGTATGAAGCTTGGGTGTGCACTTGTGTATGCTCGCGCTGAAAGTTATTATACCTATTATGCCGCTGAGGGTTTTCGTAATAAGCCTCGCGGGGTGCCCGAGCATGGTGAGTGGAACCATGTTTGCCATGTCGCTCTTCATACGTGCGTATGAGGCGAAGGCATTCATGAATTGTGGCAGGGTGTCGAACCTCAAGAAAGTCTTGTAAAAATGGGTCGAGCTGCTGCACGAGGGTATCCAACATGTCAACATGACTGGCATGTGGATCCCATAGGTTATATAAGCGTGTTGTTTCCAACGCAAATGCAACAGGGTTATCGTTGGGACCTTGCTGACGAGAAAAAAGCTGTTGGGCAAGGCTAGCTCGACTGAGGCCGAAAGGAAAGACCTCCAAAAATTCTGCACGGAAATTCTCATAATGAGAATCTGGGTTCGACACTCTCCACTGCCGATACCAGGTGTTAGCGGTATCCCTCAAGCAAGTGCCGGCGATTTGGACTTTGCAGTCTTCAGGAATATTATATAGATCAAAATGATCTTCCAGATCTTCGAGGAACTTTAAGGACCCCTCCAAACCATTGAAATTAATTGTTCCTGCATGCGGCACGAAATGGGCAAGCATTCTGCTTCGCTGAGAGGATTGAACTCCCTCAGGTACGACCCGCGACTCAGAGTAATAGGAAGCTGGTGCATTACGAAATTGTGAAGAATGCCTGGGTACGTGTAGATCACTTATATCAAAGTGAGCCCCACAGGCTTCTTGCAGATGGTCAAGATTAATCCCATCACCACCGAAACTTGTCTTAGGGTGGAAAATTGAAGTTGTCTCAGGTAGTGAAGACATGGGTAATAATTGTCAAGATCTCGTGTTCGAGAAAAGTTCGGGCGCCAATTATAATGAATAAGCTTTATTTCCCAGCTAACTAAGCTAATGATAATAATGAAGCTTTCCTACTGAGCTAAGTATAATGCTTCTGCTACTGAATGATATGCTTGTACTAAGCTTCAAATAGTGAATTCAAATGGTTGTTGTTACTAGTTAATTAAGAACATGAATAAAGTCTCCTGCTAGTAGTGTAGTAATAGTATTGAACAAACTTGTAACTGGTAGTAATGTTGTAGCAGTAATTAGGATGAATAAAGTCTTAACGCTGGTTGTTAATAGTAATAAACTAATGACATAAACCTAACAGCCAGACAGAGATCTGACAAAAACTATGAATTGAGAAAGACGTACTTACGACAAAGCTCTTTTATTATGTAACTCTTGATCATCCAAAGCACACACACAACTACTCGTTTCACAATAATGAAGAATCAAACTAATCACATAGAACGAAGCTCTCAATACAACAAGAACAACAAACTCTCTCCTTCACAACAACAACGCTCCCCTAGTATAACAACAAACGATCTCCTATACAACAAACGCTCTCCTTGGGTATCGTTGAACGCGCCTATTTATACTGGCTACCACCACGTCATGACTTACACTCATTGCCAGATCTCATTCATCGGGTGAAATAATATTTCGTTCAGTAAGAAGATAATTTACATAGTAAAATAAAATAACCAGAGATAGTAAAATCAAAAGGAAAGTGAATATAGAGTATACGTTACAGACGGTGTATGGTGATGCGTCTTGTCAAAGACCTCTGTTCTGGGATGGTGTCAAAAATTCCGTAAAGGTCACGGTACGACACACGATTTTCAGCAGTCTGGGCGTCCATCTAAATCAAACTCGCCCGATAACATCAAGAATGTGAAAGCCTCTATTCTCAATAATCGGCGAGTAACCATTTGTCAAATGGCCAGTGACTTTAACATGAGCTACGGAAGTGTTCAAAGCATCATACAGTGTATAGGGTATCGTAAAGTGTGCTGTCAATGGATCCTGCGAGCCTTTAATAGAGATCAGGAAACACATCATATGGCAGTATCTCTGCAACACTTGTTATCTTTCAACGTAGAGAGCAAAGCATTCATAGAGAGCATTATGACCGTCGACGAAACCTGGTATTTCCTCTTCCAACCAGAATCCAAGTTTGCGAGCATGCAATGGCGACATTCGTCCTCTCCCCGTCCAAAGAAATTCAAGGGGAAATCATCTGCTGGAAAAGTGATGGCAACAATGTTATTTGATCACACAGGCCCATTGCTGGTAAAGTTCAAGGAGCCAGGTGTCAGTATTAATGTAGCACGGCATTACGAGACACTTGAGAAAGTTTGCGTCGTGTCATTCCAAAAACGTCCCGGCAAGCTCAGTAAAAGGGTAATCTTATTGCACGACAACAAGAGCCCTCATGTTTCCAACGTTGTAAAGGACAAATTGCAAGCCCTTACACGGCAGACCCTGGTGCACCCTCCTTACAATCCAGATTTCTCCCCTTGCGACTTACACTATTTCGATCCGCTGGAAAAGACATTAAAAGGACATAGATTCCAGTCGGACTATGACGTGAAGCAGACTATATTGGATTTTTGTACGCAACAGAAAACAAATCATCTTCAACCTTGTTCGTCAATGGGACACATCTCTTAATGCCTACGGCAAGTACTTTTAGATATCTGTAACCTATCTGAGCTTACGGGACTCCGAACGGAAACTTTTCAATCACGCCTTATACTTTGACAAAGTGCGTAGATATGATATCTTATCTGAACCACTTGAATGTTAAATAAAGTAACGATAACTTAATCAGCATTTTAGTAAGTATAATTTAATCACCTAAGGTAAAATCATTAATGTTCTAACGTGATTTAATACCACAAAAATTTTACGTTTTGAATATCTGAAATCACAAATCGCAAATAGCGGCATTGGTGTTTTTGGAATCTTTCAGAAAAATATAAATCTCACAAGAAACACATTTGATTCACATTCTACTGAAATGATAAAAGAGAAGCCTGCCATTTTGATAGCCGTAATGATAGACAGGTACACTAGATTCAAATTAATAAGCACAAAGTATGTGCAAAAAAATAATAAAACTGGAATTTAATATTGAAAATGAAATATGAAACATCCTAATTGGTACAGCAAATGACGCTTTCTAAAATTCAAAATCAATACGGGAATTTTTCTGAATCTAAAATGAAATAGCACAGCCATATACGTCATGTTTGCTGCTTTTCTCACACTGATTTGTGTGGATCAAGTTAGTCAATGAAGTAAATCAGAAAGCAAATAATCTCTTTCATAAATCATGATAAGCAAATATCTCTTTCATAAATCATTATAAACATACAGCAGAACCTTGATTGTCCGACCTAATGTGGACCAGCCCTAGGTTGAATAAACGAGGAACTCGGATAATATTGGTTATATTTTATTCTATAGAGAACATATTTTAGATACAAAATTATTTTAATTATGTCTTTAAACTCTATATAATCAACTATGTTCTTCTCAAGTGCTTAATCAAATGAGACATGAGACATAATAATTCTTTGGTACATTAGATACAATATTGAAACATCAGATATGTACAGATACGTACTATATAAGGTACCTGAACCAAATAAAGCCCACTTAAAACGCCCTTAAAAACGCTTAAAAACATGAATTATCTATATTTAAGAAAAAGGAGATATTTCAGTCTGTCGTAGTCGAGCCGATAACCTATTCTTCGCGGCTGTCTCACCATTTTTTCATCATAAACACATCAGCTGATGTTGCACCGTCTTGTTGCTCTACGTGCGCCAATGCAGTTTCAAGAGCGGACACAGCACTTGAGTGAGAAATTCTCTGCTCAACTAACTACCTCTTTATCATATTCTGACACTTGGGATTTTGTTCTCTGCATCAGTACAATCTAATTCTCTGTCGTCACCTCTTATACATTCTATGATGTTGTTTCCGTAACTTCTCCGATTCAAGGAGAGCCCTTGCCATTTCAAACAATAGAATCGGTTCATTTGGGGACCCCTCTTCTTTTTCAAAAAAGTCTAGAATTTTACGCCACGACTTACTCAAAGTTTTTAGTTTTACCTCATTCCATGATTGAGCTACTCAAAACACTACATCCTTCAGACTGATCTTCTTTAGATGATCGGTCAATTATCTGCCGTTTTCAGTTGCCTCCAAAAGGGATTGTAAAAGGTGAAATCGGTACAGCCGCTTTAGGTTTTCGAGGATAGTTGTCCTGTAGTTGCCTGAAGTAGTGGGATATTATAAATACCCCACTATTTTAGTTAGCTGTTTTATTCAGGGTCTTTTCGAATCAATGAGAAGATGTTTCGTGATCGGGAGCCAAATTTCAAGTTATACGGTTTACAAATTTGTGATAATGTTCTAGTTAAGATAGGATGATACCGCATGGAGCCAATGTATATGGTATATACGATTAGGGTTACTACAAGTCAACTATCCTCTAACTACATTGGATCCACCAGGCGTCATCTTGGACTGAGAATCAAGGAGCACAAATATGTTATAGTATCAAAGCAGGTATATGTGGCACACCCTTGGCCAAATCGGTAATTTTGAATAAACTTAACCCTGACTGGAATAATGCACGGATACTCAACACCCCCAATGACCTCAGTGATTTAATTATTGGTGAAAGTGTGTGTATTGCGGCATCTGGTACACAATGTTGCAATGACTGCAGCCCTTATATGAACTACATAATGTATGGAAACGCCTCATTAATTCAGTAAACTTTAAATTATAAATGTGACTTTAAATACGGACTAAAATTTATCGAGTAGCCTTTTTTGTCTGTTTGTCAAAATTACTCTGTAACCCAATTGGGTTAGCAGCACAAGCACTCATATGACGCATGTAGATAATCATTGGCTTTCTTTTAAAGTTACCCACAATGCACCATGCCTATGGTATATATTGATGTACTATGTTTTTCTTATTCCATCTGATGATAAGGCAGCCACTGCCTCGAAAGTGCTCATGGGTGTATATACAGTATAAGTTTTTAAATTGTATATATAATTCACTTTTTATTAAAATTTTGCTTTAGACGGTAAATTTCAGGAATCATTGGTATCACTTTCGCACGAGTCTTCTTGTAATTTTGAGTGTTGTTCTTGTTCTTAAGATGGGAAAGGCAGCGGACTTCAGCGAGTTTGACAAAGGTCAAATTGCAGTGGCCAGACGACTCTGTTAGAGCATTTCCGAGACGGTAAGGCTTGTAGAGTGCTCAACGTTAGCAGTGGTTAATAGCTTCAAAAGTGGTTCGAGAAGAAAAACCACGAACCGCCGGCTTGTCGTGGGCAGACTACTGCTCATCGATGCTAGAGGTGAACGAAGGCTATCCGTACGGTACAAACCAACAAAAGGGATACTGTGGCGCGACTCGCAGGTAATTTGAATGCTGTTGACTGGATAAGGAGTCACAACCTACAGTACGTTGAACTCTGCTGTGAATGGATCTAGCCAGCCCTATTTTCAGCAGAGTTGAACAGAGGGACCATGATGACTTCGGTTCATCTTCAAAAGCGCCTATAATGGGCACGCGAGCGCAAAAATTGGGCATTGGAATGATTAAAAGTAACTCCAATCCGATGAATTTAATTTCCTAGGGTCACGTGGACGGTCCGGTACGTGTGCGTCGTTTACCTGGGAAAGTGTTGGCAACAAGATGAGCCGTGGGACGAAAACAAGCTGGTGAAGGAAGTGTAATGCTTCGGGCAACGTTCCGCTGGGAAACTCTGGGTCCAGTGATTCATGTGTAGGAAACTATGACTTCTACCCCCTACCTAAATATCACTGAAGACCAAATACATCCTTTCATGGCAATGGCATTCCCATCTAGCAGTGCTTTCTCGCAGAAGGATAATGCGCTATGCCACACTGCCCCGATTGTTCGAGTATGGTTCGCGGAAAATCAGCAAGAATTCCAGGTATTGCCCTGGCCTCTAAATTCCCCAGACAGAAGGATGGCCTCTAAATTTCCGAGACAGAAGGATGGCCTCTAAATTCCCCAGACAGAAGGATGGCCTCTAAATTCCCCAGACAGAAGGATAATGTGCTATGCCACACAGAAGGATAATGCGCTATGCCACACTGCCCAGATTGTTCTAGTATGGTTCGCGGAACATGAGCAAGAATTCCAGGTATTGCCCTGGCCTCTAAATTCCCCAGACATCAATCCAATCGAGCATCTGTGGTTTGTGTTGGAACAGAAAATCCGATATGCGGAGGCTCAACCACGTAACTCAGAAGAGTTAAAGGATCTGCCGGTAACGTATTGACGCCAGATACCACATGATACCTTTAGAAAAATGCCGCCCCGGTGGCGCAGTGGTCTAAGGCGTTGGCCTCTGATCATTCGTCCGTAAGGGGTCCGGGTTCGAATCCCGGTCAGGCATGGATGTTGTGTTTGTCTTACGGCACTGGCTCTCTCCCTTCCCTGGAACCAGTGACCCTAAATTAGGGACGGGCGACTGCTTATAGCCCATTGAGTTGCTCACGGTGGTCGTTAAACCTCCAATCAAAAAAAAAAAAAAAAAAAAAAAAAAAGAATACCTTTAGAAATCTTGTAGCACCCTTCCCTCGCCGAGTAAGAGTTGTTTTGGCTGCATGTGTAGGACCAGCATCATGTTAGGTAGGTTGTCATGATGTTTTGGCACTTCGATGTATCTAGCCCATTATTTAGATAAAGATGTCGCCTTTGCTTATCATTTTCCTAATCCGTGAGTTCGTTTCTTTGGCTTTATTGGTTACGCCAAGTATGCATCTCTCCATGCTTGGTATAACAAAGAAAAGTAAGAAGAGAAATACAGGGCGACATCAATACATTACACAACATCTTGTAAAATTTCCCAAACGAACTTATATTGGAACTTCCTTTCGAAGGTGCTACGCCTCTTGTCGTACGCCTTTGCTTCATCGTTAGACCATCTCTAGCATTATAACATCTTAGCCAGAGCCATGAAGTCAAATACCGAAGTACAGAATATGAAGTATGTCATACAGACAATGTTTCTTATGCTGACGTTATTTTCACTCTTGCAGATTATATGCCATTCTTTCACTTTTGTGTGAACACAGATACGTAGACGTATCGAAAATTAAGTATCATGTGTTTCGCATGATTTTTATTAAACAATGTGAAATCGAAAAAATATAAAAATTTCTGGAAGATATACTTTTCCTTAATTTTTCAACGTAATCTCCAAGTTTTAGTAAACAATTGTCGCAACGAGAAACCAGTTTTTCAATACCGAGAAAGTGAAAGTTCAATTGAAGTCCACGGAGACATGTTTTTACAACTTCCTTGATTTCATCGTCGCCGCCCCGGTGGCGCAGTGGTCTAAGCGATGGCCTACTGATCATTCGTCCGAACGGGGTCCTGGTTCGAATCCCGGTGAGGCATGGATGTTGTGTTTGTCTTACGGCACTGGCTCTCTCCCTTCCCTGGAACCAGTGACCCTAAATTAGGGACGGGCGACTGCTTATAGCCCATTGAGTTGCTCACGGTGGTCGTTAAACCTCCAATCAAAAAAAAAAAAAAAAAAAAATTTCATTGTCATCATTTGCGAAGTGTTTGCCCCCCCCCTCTCAATGTCCTTTTTCGTGTTTCGGAACAAGTGGTAATCGTCGGGGGCTAAATCAGAATTGTATGGAGGATGATGTCATATTTCCCACTTGAAATTGCAAAGAAGCTCCTGCGTGGCTGCAGCTTCGTGTGGGGTTGGGTTGTTGAGCAACAAAATGATTCCTTTTGATAATTTTCCTCGTCTTCGATTCTTAATTACTTTCCTTAACTTCTTCAGTGTGTCGCAGTACATTGTAGAGTTTATCGTGATCCTTTTTACCATGAATTCTGTCCACACTGGCCCCTCGCAGTCAAAAAAGACCATTGCCATCACTTTTGCGGCAGACGGCATGACTTGAATTTTTTTGCAGTTGGTGAGCTGGGATGTTTCCACACCATGAATGCCGATTCGCTTTTGATGCGAAGTGATGCACTCACGTCTCATCGCCGGTGATGATACGCTGTAAAAAATCTGTGCCTTCTTCAGAATAACGTTGCAGGAACGCAAGACTGGAAGCAAATCACTGATTTTTGTGCCGTTTCGTTCAAGGTCGTGGAACCCATCTTACGCACACTTTTCTTAAATGCAGGTGTTCGTGAATGATAGCGTGCACACTAGCATTCACACTGCCTAAATCTTCAACAATTTCATGAATTTTAATGCGGCGGCTGTCCCTAATCAACTCCGACACTCGAAATGTGATCAACGGTCGTCGAATTCGGTGGTCTGTCTGTCTCTTCCCGGTTCATCTGTTAAATCTTTGTTCGAACTGCTTACACCATTTTCCAATTGCCTGGCGAGCCATTTTTTCTTGTCCGTAAACAGCCTACACTTCACGATGGATTTCGGTTGGATTCAAAGGTTTTTTTATATAAACACGTACTGTTCCGCGAAATTCAAAATTTGAATAACGCCAACTACTGCGACATAACAAACGACCGTTAAAGAATAAACGACGCAGCACAACTGCGCCCTACTTCTTCCAAAAGCAGATGAAGAAACGTACGATGTCACTCTGCAGCCGCATTCTTTCTTTTTCATTTCCGATAATCGCCGCTATGTGAAATTTATATTTTGATACGCCTCGTACTAATACCTATACGAATGTATTGTTTTTTTTCTTAAATGGTATTAATAGCGTAATAGGAAACCCGATTACGCTATTGATTTGGGAGATTAATTTCACTGTTTTGGTGAAGTATGATTTCACCAGAAGCAGTTGCCTGTGAGAAAAGATCAGTTAAAATGAATCATTATGTTTTGAGGGAATTTTAATCCAAGTGCGTAGATCATTTAATTGAGAAAAGCAAAAAATCCTGAAATAAATATTAAGTAAATAATTATATAAAGTAAATATAAGTAAATATTCTTCTTTTTCAGTATGAAAAAAAGGAAGGTGATACAAACAATGGATTGTCGGTACATATTAAAGGCGACGCATCGAATGTATTTCAACAGTAAGTTTTTTTAAACGTATCAGAATCCAACTCTAGTTATTTTGATCACTAATTTGGTCAACATGAATATCATACACATATTACTGGTGCAAATTCATAGGATATAAATGCACGCTTAGATAAAAATATTCGACACAGCTCAAAGAAAGCTTCCCATCGTAATGAAATGCAACACGTGCATTGTGGAGAAACAGATAAAGCAGTGAACACAACATCACAGCAGTAGATCTCTTTATGTCAAAAGCGTTGGTAGCATGACTTACAGATTAGTACCTCGTTCAGCCCATCACTAGTTCCGATGCGCGTTGTTATACGGCATGACATTGAGTCAAACACAGCTCTGATGTTATCCTGTGACAGTTTGTGCTAAAAGGGCTGCAACTACTGCACAAAATCCTGATGAGACGTGATGTCTGCAGCTGACCTCCAGCTGTAACCAGGGAACCATAGGTTTTAATAATGGTAAACTCTAATAACCATTTTGAAAACGGTGAATTTAAATCATCTCCCTTTGTCTTAGCGCTTATTTGAAATTCCCCATTTTCCCCAGCTCTGTGCAGCTGCGTTAATGATGCAGGGCACTCTTTCGTTTCTTAATTATCCGATCAGAGGAAAACGCCGAGATCGATTTTGTGGTTTGATTGGTCTGCGAGGGGGTTAGTGGACAATGATCTTTGTAGGAGGACATCAAGAAATTCTCACACCTTCAGCTTAGTGGTGGCAGTTTTCACGGGGAGTCAAAAGATAATTGATAGGTCAGGGGGTAAGCATCAGGAAAGAGGCAGAGAGAAGGCTATTATTGAGTTGGAAAGAAAGTAACGTCCAATGACGAGGTACACGAACGAAGCCCCGGCTTGGAATTTGTATTTTGTTGAATGGTGGACAGAGAAGCTATGACAGCGATTTGAACTTATCGGAATATGAGACGATCCACTTTTGCAGTTGTCTGCCCGGGTCTACCAGAACCATCGCGCCATATATGTGTGTGCGCTCACGTATTCATTGCTGCCAGCACTGTCTCACTGCTGCACCACTACAGCTTAGATAATGGGCAATTTGTTGACACGACTACCCTGCTTTCCGCAGTCCCACTATGCGGCCCCTCTCAAATGCGCTCAGTTATTCCTAGGGGTCTCTAGGGTGTCATCGATATGTGACTAACGGCAACTGAAGTGAATGCACTCGTTAATGCAGCCAAAATGTTCACAGTGGTAGTGTTAGGTTATAAGTTTGAATTTTGAGTCACAATTTCGTGAATATTTGTTTACACTTCTGTACATATGTCGGTCACAAAAAATTAGGAATATTACACGAAATGAAGGAGGTATGTATCTGTCTCAAATAACATGCATTGAAATAACATCAGTGAGGCTATATGACACAAACAATAACTAGTGCGTTTACAAAACACTTAATTATGCAATTTCTGCACAATAAAATGGCCCTGCAACATAGAAAAAAAGTAAATTCGGAGAATGTCTATTCCTCTGGATTTCAGTATCCGGTAACGCCACCTTTGTGTCGAAGAACGTCTTCACACCTACGAGGCATACTTGCAATGACATTATTGATGAGTGTCTGGTGGCAGCTCGCTCCATATTACAGGCAACACGTTACGGAGATCTGCAAGTGTACTGGAGTATGGAACGTGGTAATCCAGACGTGACTGTAGAGGGTTTCAAATGTTGTCGATAGGATTAAGGTCAGAAGACCTCAGAGGCAGCTGTAATGATTTAGTTCCATTGCTCTCCAGCTCATGAAGAAGGCTCCAGGCATGGTGACTGGTTGCATCGTCATCGAGAAAACGATATATATGTCCAATAGCAGCGTGAAACAATGTCACAATAAGCACAATGATCTCGTTTCGGGACACTGAGGCATTCATGTTGCCTTCTCAAATATACAAGAAAGTATGTCCATTAAAACTCACTCCTGCCCTGACCAGAACTGACTACTGTTGTTAAGAGTGGACGGATTGCACACAGTGTGGTTACATTCGTGTGCCCGGTCTCTTCCATACGTATGCTCGTCGAGTATCAAGATAAAGATCAAAACGAGATACGTCTGTGAAATATACACGGTGCCTCTCTGTATTCCATGACATGTACTGAAGGACTCAGGAACATCCTTTAAGGTGAGCTGATATCAATGCTGTACATCTCAGTGGCCTCCTTGCTGTGAGTCCGTACTCGTGAAGACGAACTGTTACATAAGAAGTAGCTCGAAGTGATTTCCAGAGGTGATACGCCGCGTTCTCCTAGCACTTACTAGCAGGTAGAAATCTTGTCTCCTGGTAGTTATCATCGGACGACCATTTCTAGGTGGATCTGTAACATTTCCATGCCGTAGAAATCATTGTGTGTGTAGCCGATTTACTACACTTTGTCGAACTCCTAGAGCAGTAGCCACATCGATCTTCCGCACATCTGCTTGTAACATTCCAACAGCCTTATTTCTGTTGTCAATACTTAAACGTCGTCTGGATATCATTTCAGGTTAATTCCACACTGAAGGCAGTACATTTAGCAAACTAGATCAAGCGGTAAAACTACTCATTTTCCATTTCTCTCAGAGTACTTTTAGCGGAGCTCGCACACACAGTGCTGTGTGGTCATGATGTTAGTTTATATATGACGTAGCTACCCACGCTGATAACCGATCTCCAGTAGTGGCTAAATTTGCACATCACCATGTTTTCCCTGCGAAGCCGCAGTATCTCTAATTTTTTGTGACCATTGTATTTATTTTGCGTTACAGTCTTCCTGCTTTCAAGATTACAGTAGTTCTTAAAATGATTTTTCTTCTTTAATAGTATTTTGTTGTTTCGTATTGAGCGCGTCCGGCATTTTTTTCTTATAAGCAACTTCTAGCTTTGTCGAGGTTCGCTAGCACAAGCTACACTGCTTCCATTGTGCATGCGCAGAGATCACATACTTCCACTTGTCTTCAGCGCAGACGACAGCAGAAACCTTAGTTTGCCATGGCTAACGAGTGTGTGGCAGATGCTCTCTAATACATCTGTAAGCAGAGGCAGATTGGGACTACCAAGCTAAGCCGGCAATTTAGTGTTGCGGTCCTCTATAAAAGCACACATTTCTACAAGGGAGTACCTCAGAAATTCCCTCCGTGACAATTCTGTTAAATCCTAGAAAAAAGAGTGCCGTTGAAACGAATTCAGTCGTGAATAAATTTCAACAACAATTTAACGCTAAAAGAATTTTAAATATGCGTTAATGATTGAATGTAGCATCAAACTACGCTCAAAACGGTGAGATAATTTTTTCGTTCGAAAAATTTTGATCGCGATTCTGTTGAAGATTCCACTTCCAACAAAATCATCATGATGATCACTGTGAAAGTTGAAATGTGCACATACAGCATAACAATTTTCCTGCGCAATTGATTTTTATATTGGCAGCTGATTGCCTACTGCACAATGGTACTGGTACATTCTCCTTGGGTGGACGCCTGGTAAAGTCTATCCCTTATTTTGACCCATGAACTAGTACTGGTAAATGTTGTTTGTCTTAAAGATAAGTGTTGGTGGAACACAGATTTCCGAATGTATCTGAGGGAGAATTGATATGTGCTCTGTATCGGTCTGTAGATATCATAATGGGTGCTAGTGTGCTCTTCAAGATTACAAAAGGAAGGTATGGCGTACCATTGATTCCGATCTCCAAGTCCAACGACCTACTTCTAACTGTACTTAAAGTACTTATAACAGTGTGTTTGGTCCGTCGGCACTTTTCTCACACAGAGAATTTTGCTATGTCATTTATGTGCAAACGTCAAACACAAATTGAAGGAAATGCTTCTTTTTTACTTTCTTTTTGTTTTTAAGGAAATAACTTTGAAGACAGAAATAAAGCTCAGATGAAGTTAACAATTAATAATCAGAAGTACAGAAATAATCATTCAGTCGTTTCAAAAAATCCAGACTAAAAGATTACGTGAAAGTAGGCCATTTCTCGAGTGTTTTTTTTATGGAAAATGTCAGTGGACCAATCTGCCTCTGTCTGTAAGCCCAGATTCTACTGCATTCCGCGGCACCTCTCCCCCCCTCTCTCTTTCTCCCCCTCTCTCTCTTTCTCCCTCTCTCTTTCTCCCTCTCTTTCTCTCCCTCTCACTCTCCTTCTCCCTCCCTCTCTCTCTCTTTCTCCCTCTCTCCTCTCTTTCTCCCCTCTCTCTCTTTCTCTTTCACTGTCTCTCTCTTTCTCTCTCTCCTTCTCTCTCTTCTCTCTCTCTCTCTCTCTCTCTCTTTCTCTGGAGTTTCAGAAAGTTTTACTTTTCAGGGCGGGAAGTTTAATAACTTATAAAGTATTATCATATTTGCTACTATGTTCAAACAATTACCTGATGTGTTTGAATTAAAAAGTGCTTTTGCATTGCATTGTAATACTTTCGTTCAGCGTTGAGCCCCTGTTTTGCATTTTGGTAATACATTTTTAGCATTTTCTTCAAACAAACAAGCTCGTGCTTATAGCATCACTTTGCCAGCCAGTCCGTCAGTCTTTGGACTTCATATCTTTCAGTATGAGTCCGATTCGAAAATTTCGTTTTATATCGGATGTCCGAATTGTGGGAACGATGATTCTTGCTTTCCGATTTTTCTTCGATGCACAACTTCGCCGCTTGAGGGCGAAAATGCAGATGATGTCGATTTTAAAACATGTTTCATTCCGTTTCATTGCCTCCAAATATAGTTCTTCCCCTTTTTTTTTCTTTTTTTTTTTGTAAAAGGAAGAAAGGAAAAAATTGTTTCTTCCTTTCGATACCATTTTTAACGAAGACTATTTCGGGTTGAGTTTCTTTTTCAAGTAATGCATGGTTTTTCTGCTAGGGGGCATAAAGTGAAATTGCAATTTGTCCTGTTTCTAAATGATCGATTTAAAAAATTCTTTTTCCATGGGATAGATCTCCTGGTGTGAAATGTTTTGCATAGAATTTTTAATGTTTGATAATGACCAGTTTTGCCAATAGGGGAAGGAAGTGCATATTTCTCTTTCTCATATATCTGCAATAATATCTGTGCTTCTGAAAACTCGATTGAAAAAAATCTTTTGTTGTCTGCTACCTCTCACTACGGCTAACCGTTTCAATCTTTCCTCTGCTTAAAATAACGCACAGTTTTTCCTCCATGGGTCGTAGATGTATATCGTATTTTTCTTAATATCTCTGCTTGTAACCGTCCAATTTGAAAAATTCTTTCTTTTTCCGAGAGCGTTTATAGTGCTAAATGTTTTGCACATAATTTAAATTTCTTTAACGTACAAATTGGCCGCCAGAGTGCATAAGTTTACATTTGCGTTTGAAGTATATTTACAGCAATGTCGTGCATCTAAAACCCCGACTGAAAAAATCCTTTTTTAGTCAGATACTACTAACTACAAAAAAAAAAAAAAAAAAAAAATATTTGTGAGCATTTCGTTCCCCAAAGAATGAAAAATTTCCCTGCTAGGGGCGCAAATATTTTATATGTTTTTCCCAATATCTCTTTTTCTAAAAGTTCGATATAAAAAAATATCGCTAGGTGGTGTTAGTTACCTATACTTATGGGTTTTGTAGTTCACAGTTTTGGCGCTAGGTGGTGTTAGAGTGTACTCCTCTTCGCAGCTGTATATCCTCTTCTAGAAATCCTACTGGAAAATTTCTTTTTGACTCTATTCCATTCACTACAGTAAAGATGGGGGAAATATTATCATATTTTACCCACTAGCAACAGAAATGTGTTGAAGAAAAATCCTAAATTATGCAAAAAACGTTTCCCCACAGAGGAAGATTTTTGAAGACTGAATTAATTTTTCAAATCGAACGATTAGAGGAACAGATGATATAACTTTACGCACCGTAACGGAAAGCTGTACGTTATTTGAAGACGCAAATGGAGGGGGGAATATTCTTCATAACAAAGAGTATCCTACCACGAAAAATATAAAAATATTTCTTTCAAGGGATTTGGATTTTTAGAATCGCAGATACTCTTCTGAATGGAAACGCATGCAAATGGTCTTGGAGACAGAATTACATATTGCATTTAAAAAGAAAATATGCATAAAGTATATTATTTATTGTAAGAGCCATGCAATGGAAACACAATTTTTCAAATAAAATTTCCGGATGCAGAGATAGCAAGAAAAATGTCTATACATATACAACCACTAGCGGAAAAATGTGACTATTTAAAAAGGATTATATTCACAATATTTTCTGTAGTAATGGCATATAGAGCAGAAAAACATCTTTTTCTGTGGTGTTTTTAGAAGCGGAGATATTTCTGCTAACATAAATACGCAATGACGCCACCTAGCGTCAGGACAGTGCATCATAAAAATCCAAGAGAATACGCAAAATTTTTTATGAAGTGAATGGCATCGCATGTAAAAAAAAAAAAAAATCAAATCTATCTTTCACAACCGGAGATATCTAGAAAAATATATTAACCTTTGAGCTCCTAATGGCTAATTGTGCATTATTCCAGACGAGAAATGCGCAAAAATGTTCTTGTATGGAAAGGTTTATGACCGAAATGTTGCTTTTTTCCAATTAGGTTTTTAGACGGGTATATATGGCTGCCAATATGATGCAAACACGCGCTTGTACTCTCTAACGGAAAAATTGCGCATTAAGAAAAATTATAAATTAAATGCAAAATGTTCCTAACCAGAAACGTAGTCCGACAAAAAATTAATATTTTAAATCGGACTGTTAGGAGTAGAGACAATGAGGAAAACAGGATGTATACGTATCTACAAACCCCGCCGTAAAACCTGTGCATTATTACGAGAAGACATGTGCAAATGGTTTCCCGTTGCAAGCGATATCAGATTGAAAAATTATTGTTTCATTCGAGGTTCTGAGTTTTTGAGAGCGCCGTTACTGTTGCAAATATATCGGACCCGTAAATATGCATTAACGCCACCTAGTGGCTGAACTATTCGGTACGAAAAACTTTCTATTACCGCATTTTTCTTCGTACAAATCAATGGCGGCGTATGCTCCGCAGACCGTTAAATTCAGGAAAAAAATTCTTCGCGTAATCCGCAGACCGTGAAATACATCAAAAATTGAGGTGGGGGACGCCGTATAATCTGCACCGGCTATGTTGATCCCGATCCATAATGTCCTACCGAAAAGTCACGATTCAGAAGGATGACGCAGTTGCCCAAAAAATAGGAAAAAAACCATATTCTTATTTAAAAAAAATACCATTTTTTTTGTGCTTCTATGTTACTTTCAAGGGATCGAAGAGCAAAAATCACGCTTTTTTTATTATTATTTAAGAAGTTCCGTGAACCTGTTCAGTGCTGTGCTTCCCACAGAACATGATCGTCCGCTGGAGCAAATAAACTCATCGTCAAAAAAATAGTTGCACCCAGGAGGAAGCAACCGACAGGAATGAAACTTGGTGGGTAGGTTTGATATCGTGAGACATGGAAATGCTTTAAGTATTACGCTCGGCCACGCATGTGATACAAGCAAGGAGGGGTCGTAGCGCTGTGCCTGACCGGCTATATAAGGTAGTCCCGTTGCTCGTGCTTGCCATTCTGACTCGTGCTGTTGTGTTGGTTGCATCCTTTGCAAGTGAAGTATACCTCAGAGAAAAGTTCGGAAGCAATACGAGCAGTTGGAGGAGTTCGAGAGGGGCCGCATTGTCGGGCTCCGGGAAGCGGGACGGTCTTATCGCCGTATTGCGCACCATACCGGTCGTGCGAATATCACCACAGCACGCTGTTGACAGCAGTGAATAGAACAAGTCACGCAGCAGCGACAGGAAGGGTCTGGGAAACCTAGACGAGTCACGGAGAGAGAGAGAGAGAGAGAGAGAGAGAGAGAGAGAGAGAGAGAGAGAGAGAGAGAGAGAGAGAGAGAGAGAGAGAGAAAGAGAGAGAGAGATAGAGAGAGATCCGACGAGTTGTCCGACATGCGTGGAGTGACCCAACAGCCACGATTGCGGATATTCAGTGAGCAGTGGCACCCTCCATGCATCGTCCGATTAGTGCCAGCACCATTGGTAGACGGCTGCACGACATAGGACTGAACGCACGCAGACCGTTACGACGACTGCCCTTAACACCATTGCATCGTCGCCAAAGACTGCAAAGGTGTCGTGCCAGACTGTCATGGAGCAACTCAGAATGACAGCGAGTGATCTTCAGTGACGAGTCTCGCTTTCAACGAATCCGTGTGTGGAGGCACCTTGGTCAGCGCCAAGATGAACGGTTTGTTGTCGAGCTTCACACGTCCAGAAGGCCTGGTGTCATGGTGTGGGGTGCAATTGCTTACGATGCCAGATCACCTTTGGTGTTCATTACAGACACTTTGACAGCCCAACGTTACGTTAATGAGGTCCTGCAACCAGTGGTCCTACCTTTTCTGAACGCTCACTCCGGTACGATTTTGCAACAGGACAACGCTCGTCCGCATACTGCTGCTGTCTCGAGAGCTTGCCTTTAAGGCACTAACACTCTGCCATTGCCAGCCGCATCGCCAAACATATCGCAGTTTGAAAATGTGTGGGATGCTATTGGACGCGCTATCTACACTCCACCCCTACCGCACAATCTGCAGGAACTGCGTAAGAAGATTCAAGCTGCGTGGGATGGCTTATTGCAGGACACCATTAGAAACTTGTACAACTCCATGCCGAGACGTCTGGCATGCTGTATAAGCAAACATAGCGGCCCAACGCCATACTGAGAGACACTACTTATTGGCGTGTAGCTCAATAAATATTGCCCATATCAGTCTCAATGTTTAATCATTTATTGTTCCTGGTAACGTTTACCATCCTCCCGAATAGCATTGCAATCCGACACGTCCTTCTTGGTGCAACTATTTTTTTGATAATGAGTGTAATACCGTTTTCGTTGCATGCATTTTTTGAAAAAATGTGTTCATAAGTAAAGAAAAAATTTTGCGGACCTCTCTTTGTATTGCGTTACGCTTTTCTCTTGTTAGCGCAGCTTTGGTAATTTTCTAAAAATACGACATCTGTTAACAATTACGACGGGAATTTAAAAAAAAAATCAAAATGCCTTAAAAACGTTACTTTTCTTTTTTTAGAAATCGGCGTATTATCCGCAGAGCCTAAATTTTAATCTTTTCTAGTAGCTAATCCAGGATTCATTGGACTGAAATTGCCATACACGAAAAACATTCTCCACCTTGAATTCTATTAGATGCAAAAACAATTTTTCAAAGTGGACTATTAAAAGCTGTGATATTGGAGAAAGTGTAATATAAGTTTTCTTCTCCTATAGGGAAAAGTGAGCATTATTTGAAGAAGAAAAAATTACACCCAAAATGAACTTCGTCCTAAAGGCACTGAACGAAAAAGAAATTGTTTCACTCTGGATTTTACAAGCAGTGATATAAAATAAAAATAAAATGTTTTTTTTTAATTCGAAAGCATCTGCATTCACGCCCTCTAAAAGCGAAGTCATGCATCGGAAAAAAGACCAAAAAGCAAGTATCATCGTTCCCACATTTCAGGCTAGGCAATGGAATAACAATTTTCAAAATCTGACTGACACGTGCAGAGATACGATGTCCACAGACGAACGAACAGACACAGTGATAACATAAGCTAAAGACGGAGTGAAAAAATGGTCAACATTTGAAAAGCAGGTTTTAAAAGAATTTTCTTTTTTTCCCTTTATTTTGTTCAGTTCTGAGAAACAACGTTTTGAGATTATATGAACAATATATCCCATATTTTATCGCTTATTGAATTTGTCAACTAATTCATTTCCTTTCAGGTTTACAGTTGATCTAAGGTGTGAATGCAAGCCACGAAATTCTGCTTCTTATGCTACAAATGAACTAGAACAGCAATGAAGACAAGACTGCACAATCCAGCTTTCCTCTGATTATTGTTCCCCAGTTATTATTCATATTTCAGTTTTTTAACTGTTGCCAAATAACCACTGGCTCTAACAGTCTTGAGTTTGTGCAATTATAATAAGTACATACTAAGTGAAATCCTGTCAATAATGACGGAAAAAAATAAGATATGTAGAGTAATTTTTTTATAACCAGGTGCTCTTTTTGCTTCTGATGTCCAAATGTGAAAGTATGTTTCATGAACATTACAACAATAAAAAAAGATATATTGGATGAGGCAAGGATTCGACCAGTGAAACAGGCAAGCACTCCTTCCACTGCGTCACCAAAGTGGGACAAACGTTCAGACAAAGGAAATTATATGATTAGACTAGGTGAAAGCTCTTCAATAATGACGGGGGAAAATAAGATGTGTATAGTAATTTTTTAAACAATTTATTTATTGAGTATTTTTTTTTATCACAATATTTTTCGTGAACGTTCGTTTATCATAGAGAATCTTACTTTTATATGTAGTGTCACAAACATACACTCGAAGATTCTCATGATTTCGTCTTCTTGTAAGTGCGACGTTAGCTGACCGTGTCCAAAAACAGGTTCCTTCAGATAGACGCGCAAGGGGGATCTTAAAATTAAATTTCATACTATGGGATTCTAAATGAAAAATCTATATATTTAAAATATAAGGCAGTTTCTTTCTATAATACGCTAGCGCCACCCACTGGAGCGATTTTCACGATTTTCTTTTTAAATGAAAGCTACAGAACCACAGATTTGTCATCGTTAATTTTTATTGTCATAAGTAATTTTTTTTATGTTACCATGGCATTTTCTTTGTACAATCCGGTGTTTGTTATTCTGGCGTTTGTTCTGGCTTCAGTAGCCTACTTGCAGCTCCATCTACCTTTCTGAGGTAGTCGGACTTGGAACTAAGCTCTCCGTTTTCAACTACGTAAGTTGTAATCGAAGTTGTATGTAGCAATGTCCCGAGTGCGATCGTTCGACGATTTGAAGAAAGTTCAAATAGTGCCAAAAAGTCATAGGACTATGAATGTATATTTAAGGAAGTGGCTTGGCATGTGAGTATATTTTCTAGATATAGGAGTAGAGAACCTCTTTTGGCACGTTAACCCTATATATTAGTATTATATAATGATACCAAGAAATAAAAAAGAATTGTTAAAACCAAACTGGCAAAATGAAACACATTTCAAACCCCATTGTGTAGTTTTCTAGACAAGATATCATTTCGGGTTACTGAAAGAAAACCTCAATACTCCAAAGTAAGCCTGTCAACGACGGGTAAGAACATTTTTATACAATAACGAGGAACGTCATCGCTAAATTCGTATACTATTAGTTGGAAAAATTAAAAATTAATGGGAATATTACGAAAATTTTGTTGTTCTTGTCCCATCTTATACACTGCCCATTAATAATTTAACCTTTTATTATAGTTATGCATTTTATTACGATTCGTGTTATATGACAAGAAAAAATTTCAGTCACAACTTTTTCGACCGTGCATAACACGGGTTACTGACTAGTCTATATATTTAAAACACAAGGCCGTTTCTTTCAACAATCCGCCAGCGCCACCCACTGGAGCGATTTTCACGATTGTCTTTTTAAATAAAAGCTACGGACCCACACATTTGTCATCGCAAATTTTTATTGTCATAAATAATTTTTGTTATGTTACCATGGTATTTTCTTTGTACAATCCGCCGTTCATTATTCTGGCGTTTGTTCTCTCTTCAGTACTAGCAACGCCATCTGCCTTTCTGAGGTGGTTGCACTTGGAACTAAGTGTGGGATCGTTCAACGATTTCAAAGTTCAAATAGTGCCAAAAAGTCATAGGACTATGGATGTAGAATTTAAGGAGGTGCTTTGACGTGTGAGTATTTTTTCGAGATATTGCACTAGGGAACCTCTTTTGACACGTTTACCCTATATTATGTTAGTATTATATAATGACACCAAAAAAAAAAAAAAAAAAAACCAGAAAGGTGACATCGAATTTTCCGTTGTAATAAGCACGTCTTTGGAATCCGTTCTGATGCAAATTAAATTTATCAAAGCTATTCAAAGTCAATGGAACCTGTATGGAAAACAATAGATTTGGCGAAAGAAAGAAGATTTTCAATCGGATTTTTAATCCCTCAGATATTGCTGTAAACGGAATCGTGAGCGTACGCCCTCTGGTTGCAGACTGGTACGTTAAGAAAAACATGAATTTATATGAGAAACATTTCACACCGGGAACGCTCTCCAACACCGAAATAATTTTTCAAATCGGACTCTTAGAAACAGAGATATTGACAAAAATAAGATGTGATTTTACGTCCCATGGTGGGAAAACCATGCATTATTTTAGGAAGAAACTATTCTCAATAGGTTTTTCCATATGAGCGGTATCGGTCCAAGAAAAAAAACATTAGTCGAGTTTTCAGCAGCCCATATTTTGCTACAAACACACCAGAAGCAGAAATTAACACTTATGCCTCCTGGTGGCCAAACCATTCGTTACCAAACATTAGAAATTATGTAAAAAATATTTTCCATCAGGTCTTGTATGCGATACATGAAGAATTTTTCAAATCGGAGTTTTAGAAGCAGAAATAACGCAGAATACGCAATTTACCTTTGTGCCCCCTAGCAGAAAGTCTATGATTTACTTGAAAATTTTGAATTTATACGAAAAACATTTCGCGTCGGAAACACTATCCAACAAAGAAGGAATTTTTCAAATCGGACTCCTAGAAGTAGAGATATTGACAAAAATAAGATATACATCTACGCCCCTGGCGTAGAAACCATGCATTATTTCAAGAAGAAAATGTTCCTAAAATGTTTGTCGACATGAGTAGTATCGGTCAACAAACGACTTTTTTTGCAATCGAGATTTTAGAAGCTCATATTTTGCTGCAAATACATGAAGAAGCGGAAATTAAGATTTACGTCACCTGGTGGCCAAACTGTTTTTACAAAATTTAGAAATTATGTGCAAAGGATTTTCCATCAGGAGCTGTATCCGGTGCAGAAAGAATTTCTCAAATTGGAGATTTAGAAGCAGAGATATAGGGGGAAAAGCAATTTACTATTACGTCCCCTAGCGGAAAGCCTACGAATTACCTGAGAATTTTGAAATTATATGAAAAACATGTCGCACTGATAAAACTATCAACCAAAGAAGGAATTTTTCAAATTGGACTCCTAGAAGTAGAGATATTGACAAAAATAAGATATACATCTACGCCCCCTTGCGGAGAAACTGTGGAATATTTTAAGAAGAAAATATTCCGAAAAGGTTTATCGATGTGAGTGGCATCAGTCAACGAAAGAATTTTTTCAATCGATATTTTAGAAGCTCAGATTTTATGACAAATACATCAGAAGCAAAAATTAACACTTACGTCCCCTATTGGCCAAAGTATTTTTTACCAAAAATTTGAAATTATATGCAAACGATTTTCCATCAGAAGGTGTATCCGCTGAAGAAATTTTTTTTCAAATTGGAGTTTTAGAAGAAGAGTTATCGGGAAAAATGTAATTTACTTTTACGCCCCCTAGCCGAAAATCTATGCGTAATTTGAAAAAGTAACTACATCTAAAATACTCTTCGACATAAATGGAATCGAAAGACAAAAGCATTTTTTCAATCGGATGTTTAGAAGCAAATATGTGGAATAAAACTTTTTTTCGAATTCGACATCATCTGAATTTACGTTGACTGGCGCTTACATTCTTCGCCTTCTGACGGCGAACTTCCACTGACTTATTTTTTTTTTTTTTTTTTGGAGGTTTAACGACCACCGTGAGCAACTCAATGGGCTATAAGCAGTCGCCCGTCCCTAATTTAGGGTCACTGGTTCCAGGGAAGGGAGAGAGCCAGCGCCGTAAGACAAACACAACATCCATGCCAGACCGGGATTCGAACCCGGACCCCGTTCGGACGAATGATCAGAGGCCAGCGCCTTAGACCACTGCGCCACCGGGGCGGCCTCCACTGACTTAAGCCACCTACTTGCTGATGCCATGTCGGTGTGTTGCGCAATCTCAGTGAAATACGTACGCCGTGGCCGGGGCCTTCTGTTAGGGTACCTCGCAATCGTACATCTGGGATTTATGCACACACCTCCAACACTCCCCTAACACCCCCACCCCACCAAATTCCTTCAGACACCCCCTGTAAAAAAATATTAACACCCCCATTAGGGGGATAACAAACAAAGATACACACTCACACACATATGCATATATGTGACATTAAACATGAGTGAATTTAACATGATGTTGTTTTTATCACATTCCATCCAATAGAAATCGAAGCTACATGATCGACAAGCTCATACAGAGAAAGAAACGATCACGAGAGGAAGACACAGACATAGGGGAAATTTCTTAAACATTGTTAACTTTTGATTTTTATTTAATATAATTCCAAACAAGAAGCGCAGTCCCAATGGCGAGGACAAATAAACTTTTGGGCCAGCTCGCACTTGCCATTGCATCCTTTGGTGCGAGTAGCATCATAATCCGTAACGAAGTAGGTTGGAAACGAAACTTCTGTGAGAAGCTAACACTGTGGGGCTATTCGAAAGCCCAGGCAAGGCCTGTTTTTTGCTTTTTGTTTACGCTTTCCAACCATAGGTTGAAGAAGCGTATATGCTCCAGCTTTTTCTGTCCGTCTGTCGGCACGATAATTCACGTAAAAATGGTTCGATTTCGATGAAATTTTAGTATGTGGTAGGGGACCACCAGGGGACGAACCCTATTGAAAATGGGTGAAGTGGGGTCAAAGGTCACGCCATAAGAGCGGGATCCATTCAATTGCCATCATGCGTCATAACTTGCGTAAATATGGTTCGATTTCAATGAAATTTTAGTATGTGGTAGGGGACCACCTCGGGACGAATCCTATTGAAAATGGGTGAAGTGAAGTTTAAGGTCAGGACATAGGAGCGGAATGCATTCCATTGCCCTTATGCGTCATAAGGTGCGTAAAAATAGTTCGATTTCGATGAAATTTTAGTATGTGGTAGGGGACCACCTAGAGAGGAACCCTATAGAAAATGGGACAAATGGAGTCAAAGGTCAGGACATAGGATAGGGATACATTCCATCGCCCTTATCCCACACTATTAAGGTGGACGTCAAGTAATTTTGCTTCCTATATTTCCAATGGAAAACTATTTGTACACATTTCCTTCACAATTAGTGTGTTCCCAAGGATGGAAATTTGAACATCGATTAAAATAACTTCATACTATAACTTGGAATACTTAACATTTTCTAAAACATAAGCATAATTATACACTGCTGGACAATTGCTAAGGACTGATCATAAACGGCTATATAGCGCATAAAAAAGTAAGTGTGGTTGGATGCCAAGTGAAATAAAATAATGTCAGAATGCCAGGACATTACAAGAAAGACAATTTATTGTGCTCTGAAATCCAGAAGGCTTTGGAACGTGTTCAAGGGACAAACAGGCCATTTTGTGCAGAATACATAAACGTGAAAAAAATGCAATTACTGTCCGTAGGCGTTCCGGCGTAAGATGTCAATACGGTATATGGCCACCATGGAGAACGATGCAAGATTCCACACGTCGTGTCATGCTTTGCACAACATTATCAAGCAGCTGTTGGGGTAATTTATCCCTTTCCTCTGTCAGTGCACGGATGAGGGTGTCCTTGTTTATTGGAGGCATTGGCGACCAGCAAGACTCCTCCCCAAAGCATCCTACACATTTTCAATGGGATTCAGATCAGGAGAAATAGTCCCAGTTGGAAGCACATAGAGGGACGTACGGCCATTGATCATGATGCCAGCCCATACCATGACACTACATGTCGGATATCGGTCCCTTTCCTGTATGTTTGCTGGACAATATGCAGTACCACTATCACGCCAGATCAGTTGTCGTCGACAATCAGACGATAGACTGTATCTACTCTCATCTGAGAAGAGGCCAGCAGACCAGTCGTTATCAGTCCAATTGCGATGTTGATGGCACCATTGCAAACGGGCGGTACGGTGACGTCTGGACAATGGGATGCACACAACAGGACGGCGGGCGTTTAGTCCTCCTTCATGCAAACGTCTGGCGACAGTTTTTCGGGAGATCCGTTTGCCAGTAGCAGCCATAAACTGATTTGCTACCTCACTAGCTGTGCTGCACCGGTGTCTTTTTGTTGATAGCACTATGTACCGATCTTCTGCAGGTGTGGTACTGCGAACACGACCTCCCCCATGACGTTTACTACACTCTCCATTTGTTTGAAATGATTTCCAAAGCCTTGAAACAACACTGTGGCTGACTTCGAACTCCCTGGCAACATCTGTTATTTTTCGCACTTCTTCAATCTTGCCAATAATACGGCCATCCGTAAAATCATCTAGGTGATGTCGGGAAGACATACTGAAAATTGCAAGTTCGTCAATTGATTCTTTCCTTTTCAACTTTGCGTTTGAACAACAACGGTCAATACGCGTCAAATCCTTTATATCTCTTATCAGCGCTATGACGTCACGAACAAGTTCGGCAATCCAAAATTTGCATACGCACAACACGTCTTACTGTATCCCGCACTTCTGCTAATTTCCACATTTTCCTGCCTTCCATTTTATGGTTGCTATCGTTGCTATTGTCATCCGTCCTTAGCAATTGTCCGGCAGTGTATTAAAAAACAATACCGTTTCCTTTGGTGGTGTTGAAACCAGAAAAAAGATGGCGCGACCTGTACTTTGATGACGTCAGTGGACAAATAAATGTTGGATTGCATAATTACGGTTATGGTTTAGAAAATATTATTACGGTTATGGTTTAGAAAATATTAAGTATTCCAAGTTATGAAATGAAGCTATTTTAATCGATGTTCAAATTTTCATTCTTGGGAACGCATTAATTGTGAAGAAAATGTGTACAGAAGTTTTTCCATTGGAAGTATAGGAAGCAAAATTACTTGACGTCCACCTTAAAGTAGCAATTCTTGTATGCAGGTATGTACATTTTATTTTGAAAACGGCTCTAAGAATTTTGATGAAAGTCGTTAACCTACCGTTTTCTGGTACTAGAAATCGATTTAGCTTGATCTCGACTTTAGGAGAATTCGTTTAGTGGGTTAAATAACCACCCCGAATTATAACGTTTTCAGTGCCATGGCGTCCTTCCATTAATGTTTCCAATGCTTAGAAATCTTATGACGTCACAATTTCGCGTTTGAGAATGTTGGCGCGCGGTCACGCCAACTGTCTCATTACGTCACGCGTTGTGTGTGGATCCTATTAAAGATTTATGACGTCATACTCTTGCGCGCAGATGGTCACGATTCCCATCTGCTTCATTACGTCACGCGTTGTGTGCTTATGTCCGTACGCACGATAACTCGCGTAACAATCGTTCGATTTCGATGAAATTTTAGTATCTGGTAGGGTGTCACTGGGAAGGAACCTTATTTAAAGGGAACGAAATGGGGTGAAAGGTCAATACATAGGAGCGGGATCCATTCCACTGCCATTATGCGTCATAACTAACGTAAAAAAGGTTCAATTTCGATGAAATTTTAGTATGTGGTAGGGGACCACCTGGCCACAAACCCTATTGAAAATGGGCGAAATGGGGTCAAAGGTCAGGACATAGGAGCGGAATCACTTCCATCGCCATTATGCGTCATAACTTACGTAAAAATGCTTCGATTTGGATGAAATGTTAGTATGTTGTAGGAAACTGCCTGGGGACGAATTCTTTTCAAAATGGGCGAAATGGGGTCAAAGGTTAGGACAGAGGAGCGGGATCTATTCCATAGCCCTTATGCATCATAACTTTCGTAAAAATGCTTCGATTGCGACAAAACTTTATCATGTTAGTTCGGAGGTATACCGAACCGGTTCTGTTGAATATCATCGATATGGGATCAAGGGTCAGGGCACAGGACCGAGATTTATTCCACAGCCATTATTCTCATAACTTGAGTAATGATTTCTGGTATGTTGGAAAGCGTATTATAATCAATGCATTGCATGATTTTACAAACTTGCTTGATGTTCCATTCGTTGATGTGTGCAGTAGCGCAGTCAGGAATGGATCCAACGTCCAAGACACTTTTTAGCTGAAATATTAGGGTAATGACAAAGAGAGTTCACTTGTCTGCTTTCGCAAACAAATGAAGCTATGAAATGCTTTACACTGTTATTAAAAATTATCGTTCACAAATATTTTTATGAAATGTCTTGCATTTTTACTTTCCGTTCATATACTTTGTTTATATGAAAGAGCTATGTAAGCATGATTTTTTTTTCTCGCGGAGTCTGTCTGTGTTCCAATACCTTTGTAACACAATATCTCTTCAATGACTGAAAAGCTGTTCACATATAATATCCTTGGCTGCATCTAACACAAAAGTAGAGGGTGTGGATGTTAAAACAATGGTATCTATGCACTCCAATAAACAGGTGGAAAAAGAAAGTAACTCAACTAAGGATCTACTAAAACTTGCCTACTACTAGTTTAGATCGGAAATTCTGCACACGATATCGAACTGGCCTAATCTAGTTGCGATCGCTGCTTTTGTAGATGGATCTGGTAATCTGGCTAACTGAATTGAAAATAATCCATAAAATGCTCACCGCTTATCATCCACTACCGTAACAGATTTCTTAGAAGCATTTTAAGCTGTTACAGAAGCAATTGCTGGACGGCTGAAAGGTATTCCATCATATTCAGTCATGGCTGATGAATGCGCAGATATCAATGGTCGTGAAGCGCTCAGCATTTGTGTTCGCCATATCGTTACTGAAGGTGAGCAGAACAAATTCATGATTGAAGAAACCTTTTTATCGGCAGTTACCTTACAGTCAGCAAAAGCAAAGCATATCACAGATGTGTTGATTACTGAGCTATAGAAAATCAGGTTTGAATCCTGCTAACATCTCTGCAGTATCATTTGATGGCGGTGCCGATTTTAGCGAAAATGTGAGTGGTGTCAAGGCGAGGCTGAAGGAGCATGCACCAAATTTATTATTTGTACACTGCCGAAGCCATTTTTTGCAAATCGCTTTTGTTCACAGCTTCAGGCAAAATCCTCATATCAAGAGAGTACTGAGCGTGCTTAACAAGCTGTACAGCACATTCAGAGGAAGCCACGAAAGGTTGTCAATTTTGTATATGGCAGAAGTTGCGGTCGATAGCATGTCTCATAAACTCGTTCAACCAGGGGAAACGAGATAGTTGTCATATAAAGGCAGTGTTAAAGTAGGCGTACAGCATTATGCTTCTATATGTATAGCCTTACAAAATATCTACATTGAGGTTGGTGACTATTTGTATGATGCAGCGGGACTTTTGCTTCTGTTTCGAAAGAAATCAACGATTTTCATCCTCATATTAATTTCTACTCTTTTAGTACCACTAGCTAGTTCCAGGAAATCCTTGCAGTCTTCCCAAGGAAACTTAACGGAATCTATGGTACTGATAAATTCGGTGCAAAAACACATTGTGGATATTGAAATCATTGATTTGATGTTAGAAACAATGGAAGTTTATACAAAAAGGCTCAGGAACATGACATAAAAATGGAAGATAACGATAGGACTGATAAGGATTTGTTGAAGTTGGCATACAGCTACAAGAATAAAATTATACAAAAAATGAGCCAGAAATTCTCTGACCAATTTGAGGAACTGGGAAAGTTCCATGAGATTCACCGAAAAACTGGAAAACCTTGACTTTACAAAAATTGCCAACATGTGTGAAACCAGTGAAAATGACAAAGAACGAGTTTAACATTTTTAGGAGGTACCTTGGGAATATTGAAACTCAAAGCAATCTTCTAATGCTTGCATGTGGTGCAGAAAGAAAAACCATGTTCCCTTCGCTGTCAGCTGCAGCTATGCGCCTTTTACTGCTTCCTGTTGGAACTGTATGTGTAGAAAGGACATTTTTGACAATGAACCGTATTCTGTCATCTGCGAGGTCACGCATGCTTTCAATAGAAGCTCCGAAAATTCTCGAACTTTAGGAGCCCAACTCATGCAGATGGTAAAGTGCATTGAACAAGCTTATTACAAACGGCTTCAAAAGGGACGACGAAATATTTAAAAGACTAAAATATTAAAAGTGCTACACAACAAAAAAATTTTTTTATCTTTTTAAAAAATACTGTAATTGTTATTTTTTAATTATTATTCAGTGAATGTATGCGGCAAAATTATTTTGCAGAAGCTAACTTCAGTTGTCATGGAAAAATTACATTTATTATACAAAATGCCGGGCCATAGCTATGTTTTACATTTGGCATTTGCCTTGACAGTCAAAAATGACAAGGAACAGGCTACGAATTTAACTTCCTGACAACTTTAGAAACGATCAATGTTCAATATTATTACTCATAAAAACTGACAAGGTACTAAAGGGTAAGTAAGTGTTTTCACTACTTTATGTAAATGGGAAAGTTTCCTTTTTAATATTTAGGTATTAGCGCCTTTTGGGTATCATAAAGCACAGTGGTCAGTAGCTGTTATATGAATCCCCAGCTTTACATTCAGTATTTTCTACCATAATGCAATAATTTTAATATTTTTTTGCACGTCTTTTGTAAAAAAAGATCGTGCTTATGTTACCGGTTTGTCCGTCCGTCCGCCCGTCTGTACCCACGCTATCTCTGTAACTATTAATCCGATTTGAAAAATTCTTTTTGCATTGGAAAGCTTGAAATATGCGAATGATGATCCTTCATTTCGTTTTTTTTTTACGATGTACAATTTCGCCGCTAGAGGGCGTAAATGCAGATGATGTCGAATTCAAAAATACGTTTTATTCCACATATTTGCTTCTAAATATCCTACTGAACAAATTTTTTTACCTTTCAATTCCATTTATGTCGAAGAGTATTTTAAATATAGCTACTTTTTTCAAATTACGCATAGATTTTCCGTTAGGGGGCGTAAAAGTAAATTACATTTTTCCAGATAACTCTTCTTCTAAAACTCCGATTTAAAAACTTTTTGCTTCAGCGGATGCACCTCGTGATGGAAAATCTTTTGCATATAATTTCTAATTTTTGGTAAAGAATACTTTAGCCACCAGAGGGAGTAAGTGTTAATTTTTGCTTCTGATGTATTTGCCATAAAATCTGAGCTTCTAAAATATCGATTGAAAAAATTCTTTCGTGGACTGATGCCACTCACATCGATAAACCTTTTCGGAATATTTTCTTCTTAAAATATTCCGCAGTTTCTCCGCCAGGGAGCGTAGACGTATATTTTATTTTTGTCAATATCTCTACTTCTAGGAGTCTGATTTGAAAAATGCCTTCCTTGTTGGTTAGTGTTTTCAGTGTGACACGCTTTTCAAATAATTTCAAAATTTTCAAGTAATTCCTAGACTTTCCGCTAGGGGGCGTAGAGGCAAATTGCGTTTCCCCCTATATCTCTGCTTCTAAATCTCCGATTTGAAAAATTCTTTCTACACCGGATACAGCTCCTGATGGGAAATCGTTTGAACATATTTTCTAATTTTTGTAAAAAAAAAAAAAAAAAAAAATGGTTTGCCCGCCAGGGGGCGTAAACATTAATTTCTGCTTCTGATGTATTTGCAGCAAAATATGAGCTTTTAAATTCTCGATTGAAATAAACTTTGTTTGTAGACCGATGGTACTCATGTCGACAAACCTTTTAGAAATATTTTCTTCTTAAAATAATGCATGGTTTCTCCCCCAGGGGGCATAGATGTATATCTTATTTTTGTCAATATCTCTGCATGTAGTAGTCCGATTTGAAAAATTCCTTCTTTGTTGGATTGTGTTTCCAGTGTGACATGTTTTTCATATAATTTCAAAATTTTCGATTAATTCCTACACTTTCCGCTAGGGGGCGTAATGGTAAATTGCTTTCCCCCTACATCTCTGCTCCTAAATCTCCTATTTGAAAAATTCTTTCTGCACCGGATACAGCGCTTGATGGGAGATCCTTCGCATATAATATATAATTTTTGTAAAAAATGGTTTTGCCAGCAGGTGGTGTAAGTCTTAATTTCCGCTTCCGATGTATTTGCAGCAAAATATGAGCATCCAACATCCCGATTGAAAAAAGTCTTTTTTTGACCGATACTACTCATGTCGACAAACGTTTTTGGAGCATTTTCTTCTTGAAATAATGCATGGTTTCTACACTAGGGGCGTAGATGTATATCTTATTTTTGTCAATATCTCTACCTCTAGAAGACCGATTTGAAAAATTCCTTCTTTGTTGGATGGTGTTTCCAATGCGAAATGTTTTTCGTATAAATTCAAATTTTTAAAGTAAATCATAGACTTTCCGCTAGGGGGCACAAAGGTAAATTGCGTTTTCTGCGTTATTTCTGCTTCTAAAACTCCGATTTGAAAAATTCTTCCTGTATCGCATACAAGACTTAATGGAAAATATTTTAACATATTTTTTAATATTTGGTAATGAATGGTTTTGCCACCAGAGGGCATAAGTGTTAATTTCCGTTTCTGATGTATTTGCAGCAAAATCTGGGCTCCTGAAAACTCGACTAAATTTTTTTTTCTTGGACCGATACCGCTCGTATGGAAAAACCTTTTGGAATACTTTCTTCCTAAAATAATGCATGGTTTTCCCACCAGGGGACGTAAAGTCACATATTATTTTTGTCGATATCTTTGTTTCTAAGAGTCCGATTTGAAAAATTCTTTCTATGTTGGAGAGCGTTTCTGGTGCGAAATGTTTCTCATATAAATTCATATTTTTTAACCATAGGGCGTAAGCTCACGATTCCGTTTACTGCAATGTCTGAGGGATTAAAAACCCGATTGAAAAACTTCTTTCTCCGTCAGATACCATTGCTTTCCATACCGGTTCCATTGACTTTGAATAGCTTTGATAAATTTAATTTAAGTCAGAACGGATTCAAAAGACGTGCTTATTACACCCGAAAATTCGGTGTCATCTTTCTTGATTTTAATTCGAAGTCTATGTACACCATCAGTCCTCTTCAGAAAACCGCTAAGAGCGACCAGGGCGGTCATACATAGTGAAGGTTAACCGAGGTTTGACTATTACCTATTTTATAAACTTCTTCGCTTCTCATTCTGCTCTTCCTTGGAAGACGTTTTGGCCCTCGCACTCCTCGCTTCTGTTTCCAGGCAGATGATATAATTCTTCCTTCTTTGGAATGTGGGATCCCTTATTAGCGGGCAATTAAAAAAATATGTACGTAGGTGAATCAAAAAGTAAGTTGCACTTATCGCCATCCGAAGGGGTTTGCAGTCAGACCGAGTGAGCTCGGGAGCGAAGTAGACAGTAGGTTAGAGCTGCCTACGGGAGGTGTTTTAGTTCAGTAATTGCGTGTAAGGCGTGTGCAGGAGGCATTTCGTAATGGCGCATCAACTGGATTCTTACTCCAAATTGGAAGTGCGAGGAACCATTCGATTTTTGTAGGCTAAGCGCCTAAGTTGCACTGACATCCATCGTCAGATCTGTGCTGTATACGGGGGAAATGCCATGTCTCGCTCGGACATTGTAAAGTGGTGCCAACAATTTGAAAAGGGTTGCACAAATTTGACGGACGAATACCGCGAAGGAAGACCATCAATATCCTGCACTTCGGAGCATGTTGCCGCCGTTGACGACATTATACGAAATAATAGGCGTATCAAATTCAAGGAAATTTCCAGTACGTAAGACATTTCGAAAGGGACTGTGCGTTCCATCATTCACGAGCCGCCTGGGATTCCAAACCGATGAGGCTGTGAAAACTGCGGTCTTTAACTGGTTGCAACAAACTGGAGGAGACTTTTTTCTACAGGTATGGAAAATTGAATCACACGTTCCGATAAATGTTTACAGTGCTTAGGCGACTATGTCGAACAATAAATAAATGTTGTACCTTTAAACCAACAAACATCTCCTGAATATACAGTCTATCTTTATGTGTTATTTTTATTCAGCAGTGTAACTTTTTGATCCGCCCTCGTATAGAGCAGTCAAATGTTTCAATGGAATATGGTACCCTTTATTAGCGGGCAATTAAAAACAATATGTATACACTGAGTGGCCACTTTATTATGACCAACCCTTCAGTACTTCGTTGGGCCACCTTTTGCCTTTAATACTGCGCCGATTCTTCGTGGCATGGACTCCACGAGATGTTGATAGGTGGTTTGTGGAATCTGAGACCATGCTTGATGAATAGCACTTTCCAGGAGGGTCAGATTGCAGGGTTGTGGATACAGCTGTCTGATGGCTCGTTCAACTTCATCCCACAAATTCTCAATGGGGTTGCGATCTGGAGATTGTGGGGGCCACTTAAGCAAAGTAAACTCACCGGTATGTTCCTGAAACCAATCCTGTACAATACGCGCACTATGACAGGACGCATTATCTTGTTGAAAGTAGCCATCGCCATTGGGATAAACCATCCACATGACAGGGCTCCGCAACGATGTTTAGATATGATGTGCCAGTCAGACCTTGATCAACACAAATTAAAGGGCCCAAAGCATGCCAGGAAAACATTCCCCAAACCATAACGTTGCCTCCACCAGCTTGAAGGGTTGTAGCAATGCATTTGGGGTCCATGCTTTCGTGCTGTTTCCGCCAAATTCTCACTCGGCCATCGGCATCGTGCAAGTGAAAACGTGATTCATCGGACCACATAATTTGTTTCCAATTATCGACTGTCCAATCCTTGTGCTCCTGTGCAAACTGGAGACGTTTTCCCTTGTTAACTGCAGATAGCAAAGGTGTTCGAACAGGCCTTCGGCTGCCATATCCCATCCGATGCAGTGTACGGCGAACAGTGAGTGCAGATATCCTTTGAGGGGGATCCTTGATTAAGATGCTTTGTAATTTGCTGCACTGTTGCCCTTCTGTTGTCTGTTACCAGTCTGGACGCTCTCCGTTCCGCCCGAGCAGTCACTAGTCGATGACGACCGCACGTTGCACGTAGAGATCCAGTTTTTTGGCTGACAGTCCAGTCTTTAAACACTTTAACAACAGCTGCTCTGGAACATTTCACGAATGCGGCGGTTTCGGTGATACTCGCTCCATGGCTCCGAGCTCCTACAATCATCGCACGTTGAAAGTCCGTCAAATCGCATTTTTTACCCATCTCGTCACCTAAAAATAACTTCTATTACTGTCGCAAGCATTCCCTTTTTATGCTAACCTCGCCCTCTGGCGGCAGCAGGGTGCAGACATAGCTCATTTGCTTAAAACTGTCAAGTGGTCATAATAAAGTGGCCACTCACTGTATAGCAGTTAAATGTTTCTTTTTTAGCTTTCTTGTTTAAAGTCAGTCATTGCAACCATTAAACATATGTAAGTATCTCTTCATTTTAGCCTGCTGCAAATTTTGCAGATATACTTTTGAATCATATCAGCATGCACAAGATTTGCTAAAATATCAATTTCTACTATTTCAGCAACACATGTTAATAAAAAAATTAACCATGTGAAGCTTTGCAAAAGATTTTCATTTGTAACCGTTCTTAACTATAAAATATCAATATCAATATCAGCCGTACTCACTTTTGAAGTGCTCCCCAGTTTTTTTCCAACGTAGGTCAAGAAACAAATATTTCACTATAAAATTTTTTAGCTTCGGAAAAATTTTCTTTCATGCACCCCCCCAAACTTTTCAGCACCCCCCCCCCCCAATTTGAAATTCCTGGATAAACCCCTGTCGTACATCATTACTTTCTTTCCTAATATATGCTATCTCAGCGAGATAGTTTCCAAAGTTCAGTCTCTCAACAAGTTTTTGCTGCCCCGGTGGCCAAGTAGTCATGTTTCTGGCTAGTCGTGGAAGAAGGGCCCGGATTCGAGTCTCAGATGAAGTATGGGTCGTGCTCTTTTCTTACGGTGCTGTTCCACTTCCCTGGTGCAAGTGGATCTAGATTAGGGACGGGAGACTGATCATAACCCTTAAGTTGCTCACGATGGTCGTTCAATTCTGAAAAAGTTTTTGCGTACCTGGCAGGGCTTTCGATACTACGTCAATGGAGAAAAGAAAGCAATGGAAAGTTTTATTTTGACTTCAATAAACATCGATAGGAAGACGTTCTCTGCAATCATTGGTTTCAGGTCAACGGCTCGAGGGAAGGGAGATAATCAAAATGTACAGGGCTAACACTACATCCATAGGATGAAGGTTCTAAAATGACGGCTGAGAAATTTGAGCACGCAATGAAAAACAAAGGTATACAAAAAAAAATCCCTGTAGCACCTGTTGGTGTAATTGGATGCTGATTATATAAGCAAAATAACAAAATTGTTACTAAGTAAGGAAGCGAAGTCGTACTATGTCGCCCCGGTGGCGCAGTGGTCTAAGCGATGGCTTATAACCATTCGTCCGAGTTGGGTTCGAATCCCGGTGAGGCAAGGATGTTGTGTTTGTCTTACGGCGCTGGCTCTCTCCGTACCCTGGAACCATTGGCCCTAAATTAGGGACGGGCGACTGCTTGTAGCCCATTGAGTTAGGTCGTTAAACCTTCAATAAAAAAAACAGAAAATAGTCGTACTAAATGGGCAGTCGTGACAACACTCTGCGTTTCCTCGTAGGGATTAATTACAACGCTAGATTCCGTTCTGACTTCCTTCGTCGGTATACTTGGTACCAAATATTAGATTGAAAGTAGCTGAGAGGCAATTTGGAGCGTCCAGATGGAACGGGAGAAGGATGCAGTGGGCAGGGGAGGAGTAGATGATAGAGCTGAGACGGGCTGAGCCCGAGCCCGAAGCAGAGCTCGGGCCCGAATCGGGCTCGGGCTGTAGAATGTTTACTGCGGTTCGGGCTCGGGCGGGCTCTGGCTCTTAGAGAGAGAGAGAGGGAGAGCGAGATCATTTTTTTTATGTATTGTTACGTACCAGGAGATGTGACGAACCTGCCAGAAGGACGCACACGGCATAAAGGCAGGTAGGAATCAGAATAAAACGTCCGCGTAGCTCAATTGGTAGAGTGACTTATTCCGGAATGAGGGGATCCGGGTTCGAATCCTGCGTGGACAGAAATGACGGAGAAATTTACTTCGTTATAATGGCGCCCGAACTATCCGGATGACCCGACCGTTCAAAATCTCGCATTGGTGTGATGTTCTTTCCACACCGCGAGATAGGAAAAATAAGAGAATCCAGCACTTAAAAAAAAATAATAATAAAAAAATAAGGGGGAGATGATGTAACGTACCAGGAGATGTGACGTACCTGCCAGAAGGACGCACACGACATAAAGGCAGATAGGAATCAGAATAAAACGTCCGCGTAGCTCAATTGGTAGAGTGACTTATTCTGGAATGAGGGGATCCGGGTTCGAATCCTGGCGTGGACAGAAATGACGGAGAAATTTACTTCGTTATAGTATAAATGTGATTTTATATCAGAAGATATCAAGTGAGGGTCACATTGATGAAGAAATTAATCGGCGTACAAAACTTGCCTGGAGAGCTTTTGGAAGAAACAGCATAATTTTCAAGAGCAATATGCCATTATGTCTTAAAAGAAAAGTGTTTGATCAATGCATCCTTCCAGTGCTTACGTATGGTGCAGAGACGTGGACCTTAACTAAAAGAGACATACAAAGGCTGCAGACAACTCAAAGAGCATGGAGAGGTGCATACTTGGTATAACCAGGAGAGATAAGAAGAGGAACTCGTGGATCCGAAAAATGACGAGAGTGGAAGACATCATGATCAGAGTTAAATCCCTGAAATGGCAATGGGCTGGACATACTGCCAGAAGGACAGACCATAGATGGACAGCCGAAATTTTAGATTGGATTCCAAGGGACAGGAAAAGACCCAGAAAAAGACCACATGGGAGATGGGTGGATGAAATTCGTAAATATGCGGGAGTGACATGGAGGAGACTGGCACAAGACAGACCGTTGTGGAGGAAACTTGGGGAGACCTTCGTCCAGCAGTGGATTGATAATGGTTGACAATGATGATGATGATGATGATATGATTTAGCAAATGAGACACTTTATAGTTGGTAAAGGGAATTCTTCGGGAACTGGTTCTGATTGGGAGCACGCATTCGATATGGCTATTTATTCCGGGCTTGGGTAGAAAATGACACAGGCTGCGCATTAATGTGTTTCTTCAGGGAAGAAAATGCTTTTCAAGAACTAAAGGTATTGGATAGTGGATAGCCTGCCGACGATAATTTACCCCCTATCTCCATGCAGTAGCTCCCTGCTAATTCTATTTAGCAACGTACATATTTCAGCGCATTATAGCTTGATAATATTTGCATTATTTGAACAACATACAATTGTAGCACCGCAGAATCATTTTGGATGGCCGGCCGCCCGAAGCACTGCAGGTAGAAAGGAATGGTCAAAGAAAATCGTACAGTTACACTATAAAAATAGATAAAGGTCCCTTCCTCACTTCCTATTTGAGAAATATATTGGTTAATTTCAGGAGGAGGAGAGAATTGAAATGTGGAAAAGGAGATGTTTTTTATTAATGGTTGAACAGGTTAGCCAATTTTCGGGCTCGTTCGGGCCCGGGCTCTATCTTTCAATATAAAATTCGGGCTTGGGTGGGCTCGGGCTGATATACCACGGGATTAGACTCCGAAAATTGAGCCCGAACTCAGCTCTAGTAGATGACCTCGTTTTTAAATTGAGTTCCTCCTGTGGAGTCCATCGGCTTGGTGAGCGGTGGATATTCGGTATCACTGTAGCAGCCTTCGGGTTTCAGCACGCAAGAAATGGGTTAGCGGACCTGCTATAACCATTAGTCTCTGCCCACATCGCCAATAGGCAGCCTAATGGTTGCAAGATTTTTCTTTAATTTGAGGAATTTATGGAAAACGAAATGCATTCGTCCATCAGGCTGTGTGTCTACTGAGCGAGCGCAGAGCAAAATCAAGATTTTGATTGACTTCTGAGCTCACAACTAGGCTCACAATACAAAAAACTTTATATTAAATACGTATTCGTACTTATAAAATTGGAATGACGTTTTCTCATTAAATGGTTTATTTTTTTTGCTATCGTTTTACAGTGAGAAACAATACAATATGCGTGGATACACATAGTACATGTGCAATATTTTCATTTCAAAATACAGTACATATAATGTACGCATTTCTATGAAGGTTTAAACATACGTTTGTAACAATAGAAATGTTGCATCATGGATTTTAGCAAACACGTACATTTATTATTAAATTAAATAATTTTAGCTGTAAAACATTTGATAAAAATGTTTTTATTTGGGGAGGGGGACAATTCGTAGCATGTTTTTCAAAATGCATTTTTAATTCAATAGTTCTTATCCCCCCGTATCTCCTTTGTTAACAATATTTCTTAACTCAATGGACGATGTCATCACTCTTTCCACGTTATTTTTTAAACAACGCATAGCGACTGAAAAATTGTATTCCGGCACTGCTGGGATCGAACCCCAGTTCTGGGGTTCGATCCCAGCAGTGCCGGAATACAATTTTTCAGTCGCTATGCGTTGTTTAAAAAATAACGTGGAAAGAGTGATGACATCGTCCATTGACATTATCTCCACGTATTTGATATATATTAACCATTTCTTAACTCTTCGCTATATTTTTTTACAGCGTGTTTAAAAAGTTGCCCACTTCTTTTACGACTGCATTAAATACTTCTGCAATTAAATAATTTGTTTCCGATGTTTTCAGAGTTACGAACTGGCACACATTATTCGTTGCTTTTTCGATACACATATCTTCATCGACCGTAATTAAATCTTTTTCATTTCTTCCCACTGTTTAGACACGTAATTAGCTCGAAATTGGCATCAAAATCCTCTTCTTCTGTAGTGATAATGAATATCACATCTTGTTTGAAGAAGCTGTTTTGCCCACTTCTAAGAAAAGTTCGGCTGTATTGAAACCACAGGCCAGTAGTTTTTGTAATGGGGATCTGGAGGACAAAAAGTACCGTATTTCGATTCAAAGAACCTAAAAACAAAGCCTTTGCTGCAAAAATTGTCCGATTGTTTTCCCTTGAACGTTCGTGTTTTAACTGTCTTATTACCAAAATCACTGTCCTTTATTCCGAATGTACGTTATTTGGAAGTAAATATACAGACTCCTCTCCCCCCCCCCGGTATAACTTCGGGACTGGGGATCATAAAAACAGTTCACTATTCGGGAGTGTCCGTTATAGAGGTTTTACTGTATCTCTTTATAAACTATGTCAACCATCTTTCCATCAGGTTCTAAAATGTATTTTTCTTCTTTGCAATTTGGCTTATTCTATTTCTGCAGCTCTAGCTGCAGCCATGGATTTCCTGTTTCAGAAAAAATGTAATGAAAATGAGTTGACACACACACTCTGTATACTCCTTTTTGAACCGTAGGTAAAAAAAAAGCCGGTGGTGAAGCACTGCATGCACCGCAAGAGCGGCGTACATTCATTCAGAGCCAGAAAAAATACCGACCGCCGAAGGAATAACAATGCCAAAATGATGTACAATGCCTCTAACGGTGCATACGTGAGAGAAACATTTTTAAGCACATGCTAAAGGCAGAGCACACACGTTCGTTTTCTTCTCTCTCTCTCTCTCTCCTCTGCAGAAATTGTCGTCAATCATTTTCAGTCAACTGCTGGATGAAGGTCTCCTCAAGTCTCTTTCACAACTTTTGAGCAATTCTCTTTCAAGTAACTTCGACATATATTCGATTTTCACCTACCTACGCGGTCTTCTTCTGGGTCTCTTTCTACCCCTTGGTATTTAATTTCAAATTTAAATTATCCAACGATGACCAGTTTTTCTAACAATATGTTCACTTGCGGGTCTCTTAACTTTGGTAATGATGTCATCAACACTTGTCATTTTCTAGATGAGTTTCTCTTTCTATCTTTCTTCGTTACATCAAAGCATGTATCTTTCTTCATCGATTTATCAGCAATTTCTGTATATCCTTTTTAGTCAAGGTCTCTGATCCATAACAGTGACGGGTTAATCGTTCACAACGAATGACTCTTCACCGTGAATGGTGAATGATTTGTTTTTACCTGTGTGATTGATCATTCAATTGTTATAAACAATTATTCTAAACGTTATTATCATAGGAATAATCATATGTTATAAACAAATATTTAACCAATTCACCATAGTTATCTTCAAACGTTAATCGGTACCAACGTTACATTCTAATACAAAACACGTGTTAAAGTTATGAACAATGGAACACGTGTTGATGCTATTCATTGGAACACGTGTTACTGTCATCAATGTTACATACAAGGTGTTAATTTTATTGTTATATTTATTATTATGAACAAATTACAGGTGCATCAATTACAGATAATTTACCGATTAAATTCACTTTATCGTGCCTTTTTATAACTATGGGACTTTTGTTCTACAGTGATCGTATATGGACAAAAACGTGCCCCTTATATATACTGGCATATAATAAAGCACGGCGTTGTGATTCACCTTTATCCCGTCACTGGAATGGTGGGGGAATAAAGGTGCCGCTCGTGAAAGAAATTAGAAACATAAACACATATTTCAACTTACACATACCTTAACTTATGTCTTGTGTGGTTATAAGGAAAACAAACAGGAGTCTTATGTGGAAGTAATAAAAATGGTTTAATATGTGAGATTTAGGAACACTAAGGTACCACGTGCGTGGGTGCAGCCGTTAACAATACCTTACACATAAAATTTACTATTATTACGATTTTTTTCTATAACGTCTCCGATCATTTCTGCATACATCTATCTATATATATATATATATATATATATATATATATAAGTGCAATGCTGGGTGATTTATTTTACTTTTAGTTCTTTTTCTCCTATGCTTTACTTAAAGGTTTTAACTAGCTAACTGGGTTTTCATTGTTTGATCATGACCATCACACACGCCACGTGCTCTAAATAGGGTTATGAATTAATTTAAGCAAGTACATGCAATAACAGGGAAAAGGAAAATAACTTATCTGGTATCTCCATATGTCTTTCAGGTTTTCAACACTGGGCATATCCACCTAATTAATCTGACTGGCGCTATCCGAACTCGGCTCTCCGTTTGTCAACTGGGCATACTTCATCTATCTGGTCCTACTCGGCACTCACTACCCACGTCTGTCCCTCGCCGCTACCGCACTCCACTCCTCTTGACCAGTGAAGACCTCTGACCTTCTGAGCTTCACCTTGTCCGCGGATGCCAAGGTCACTTGACCAGTCTGGGATTCATCTAATCTGTCAGGTGAACGTCACTTCGCTCCCTTCTTTGGAACTGACCCTTCAACTTTTCCGACCCCCCTATATCCCCTGGTGCCTAAGTATCGTCACAAGGCTTGAGATTGCCTCCCGCTATCCCCTGGAGCTATCTATGCACGTGCATGTTGGACTAAATTTATTTTAAATAATTTTATCTCCAACATTCCTCCCTTACCAGATGTAATCTTTATGGGGGGCCAAAAGGAATGCTGGTGGGAAAGACTACACGCACGGATAGACTACTCCATCCTTACCTAGTAATCCTCTATCTTTTCCCTCATGTGAAATTATGAAATTATATAAATTATATAAAATTATGAAATTATATAATGAAATTATATAAAATATTCATAATCACACATATACACAATACACTTTTCAAACACAAAAATTAATTAACTGTTACGGTCCTGCACCCACTATACATATCTAAAAAATATCAATTCAGTGATACTGCTGGCATCTGAAGCTTACATGCAATTGTCGTTTAGTACACTTTGAGCTGTTGCTGACCAAGTATCAGTAACACATTTAACTGCCAAACGCTTTTCCGTTTGTTTGTTTGCTTTTATATTCAAATTTTTTTTATTGTCATTGTCCACGTCCACCGATTCTTAAGTTTTATTGTTTGACTTAATTTTTTTTTTTTTTCTGGTGGAAAGTAAGACAAGGTGAAATTGTTCGATTTACGTTCAGTTCTGCGATTCACACACAATTCACACAAAAAGTTATCAGACATCAAACCAATATCACTGGCAGTTCGCAATATTTGGAGAACATTGTCACCTGATTTGTGCTTTTTATATGCTGGTAATAAAATTAGCTGTAGAACACTTAGCTCTGTACGTATATGTTTATCTAGGTATTATTCGTCCACAGTCACCTATAACATGGGTTATTCACCAAGGTCTCTTTGACCCTGGAACACAATAACAGCAAAATCATTTCACCTGTGTTTTATTCATCTCGGCATGCGCCCTCATGGACACTGTCCTTTGTGCTTTTAAACACCACACCGCTCATCGGCCATACCGTTTTCACCACACCGTTCATCGGCCATACCGTTTTCACCACACCGTTTATCGGCCATACCGTTTTCACCACACCGTTCACCGGCCATACCGTTTTCACTACCTGTTGACCACATAGCACAACAAAGTCTTCGCTGTCAATGTAGCACTTTATTTAGTCTGTAGGTCATCCACATGAAAAAATGCGTTGCATTCACAGTAATTACGACCGTCCTTGGATACACCAGCACGCTTACATTACGCATGCCACGTGCGATCCGTTCATTATTTTCAAAAGCTTGCATCATTACTTGAATATCCTCCTGTTGTTTGAGTTTGGGAAAAGAAAACGGTGCTTCAATCACTGCTGCACTCTAGTTCCCGTAGGAAGCATAGTTCTTTTGTTCACCAACGCATGGTTCTTTTTGTTCACCAACACGTGGTTCTTTTTGTTCATCAACACAGGGTTCTTTTTGTTCACCAACACGTGATTCTTTTTGTTCACCAACACTTCGTTCTTTTTGTTCACCACCACATGGTTCTTTTTGTTCACCAACACGTGATTCTTTTTGTTCACCAACACGTGATTCTTTTTGTTCACCACCACATGGAACACACTGACTTTACTCACACTTTGATTTATTTTTTTTCTTCTATAACCTTCTCTCTTCCCCTGATTACGCACTGTACCGCTCTGTCACTACCCAGACTAGACGCGGCAGTGTGATCCGTCAATCCAAACAAAGTCAACTACCCAGTGGTTTAATTTTCATTTACCCTTATCTACATTCATTATCATTATTATTTTTTTCAGAATAGTTGTATATCTAATATCTTAGATTTACACTATTCTTTCCTTCCCAAGCAAAGATAGATCCGCCGCCCCGGTGGAGCAGTGGTCTAAGCGATGGCCTCTGATCATTCGTCCGAACGGGGTCCGGGTTCGAATCCCGGTGAGGCATGGATGTTGTGTTTGTCTTACGGCACTGGTTCTTTCCCTTCCCTTGAACCAGTGACCCTAAATTAGGGACGGGCGACTGCTTATAGCCCATTGAGTTGCTCACGGTGGTCGTTAAACCTCCAATCAAAAAAAAAAAAAAAGATAGATCGGCTCAACCCAATAAATCATTACCTTCACGCTGCACCTAAACATTATTAACATTAATATTTAAAATTGCACTTGCCAATATAACTATTAAATTTTTATTTGACGAATTTTTCGTGCATAAACCTCCACAAGAGATAACCAAGTGTTCCTGGGGGGAATATTCTGATAGAACATAACGTTAGTTAACCAGTTAAGAAATTTCTTTTTTTTTTTTTTTCACCTTTCTATGAACTAACCACACACATACTTGAAACATACTTGAAATACGGACTGGAAAATAATACCCGAACTCGAGAAAATTTTATACATATATATTACACAAAATACTAGTGAATTTTCCACCTTTTGCTTTAATATTATGAGATATATGCTAATCCTCACCAACCCGCTTGGCCAGCGTGGTGAGTTATGGCCAAACACCTCCAAAATGACTCTACAACTTAAATCTTGGCCCTCAGTCTCCGGCAGCTGGAATGTACCTGGCCAAGGCAGCGGCCAGTGCGACATGAAGGCAGAGGGTGCTAAGAATCCCCGGAGGACCGGACTAGGCTGCCATTTGATGCTGACCTTGGCTACCTATAACGGACGCTCCCTATCTTCTCCCTATCTTCTGATTCAAGGCTTCTTGAATTGGAAGAGGAACTACAAAGGATCAAGTGGGACATCGTCGGGCTAAGTGAGGTAAGGAGAAAAGGAGAAGATCTCATTGAACTGAAAAGTGGACATCTCTTCTATTATCGTGGGACAGATACTGGCAGAACTAGTGGTGTTGGATTTATAATAAACAAGAAACTGAAGGATAAAGTGATAGAAGTTGAAAGTTCCTCTGACAGAGCTGCACGACTCGTTATCCAACTATCGAGAAGATACCAGGCTCAGATTATTCAAACTTATGCACCCACCACAAGTCATCCTGAAGAAGAAATTGAAGAATTTTATGAGGAAATTCGTCATCTAAATAATAAAGGTAAGCAGCACTTGAAGATAATTATGGGAGATTTCAATGCAAAAATAGGGCAACGGCAACAGAATGAAACTTCAGTAGGTAAATTCGGTCACGGCAACAGAAACCAGCGTGGAAATACTCTCGTTGAGTTTGCAGAGGCAGAAGGATTTTTCATCTTGAACTCCTTTTTCAAGAAAAAGCCACACAGGAAATGGACATGGAGACATCCAATTGGGACGACAAGTGAAATTGATTTTATTATGTGTAACAAAAAATTCGTCATCGAAGACTGCAGTGTGCTGAACAAGTTCAACACAGGTAGTGACCATAGATTGGTGAGATGTAAGATGCACCTCAACACTAAACTGGAACGTGGCAAGCTCATAAGACAAACAAAATGTATTGACATAACCAACCTTAAAAAACACCATAATACTTTCAAGTTGGAACTGAAGAACAGATTCTCTGCTTTAGAAGGCCTAACATCGGAAGAAGTGGATATTTCGGAAGTTAACAGAAAAGTAACCAAAGCTCTAATGGAAACAGCAACAAAATTAGCTGGGTCTAAGAACAAGTTGCATGTGAACAAATTATCAGGAAAAACCAAAATGTTGATGCAAAAAAGAAGAGAGATGAGGACAACTAAAGTAGATGTGACTTCCAAAGTGGAATATATAGAGCTATGCAAGACAACACGAAAAAGTATCACTGAAGACGTAAGGAAATTCAACTGTGAGCTAGTGAGGAAAGCAATTGAAAACAACCAAAGCCTTAAGATAGCAAAGGGACATCTCAGTAAGGGAAGAAAACAGATTATGGCTCTGAGAAAAGAAGATGGTTCTATAACAAGAAATAGAGGCGAAATTTTGACAAGAGTGAAAGATTTCTACTCCAAATTATATGAAAGGGATGATACATGTACTCCAGACATCATGAAAGGTACCAGAGTTCTTCCAGTCCTCCCAGCAGAAGTTGCTCATGCAATCAAGAACATGAAGCGAGGGAAAGCTCCAGGAGAAGATGGAATTACTATAGACATCATACAAGAAGCAAGTGGAGAAATTGAAACAGTACTCGCCCAAATTTTCACTCGATGCCTTAATGAAGGGAAGATTCCTGAGGATTGGAACAATGCTACAATGATCCTGCTACATAAAAAAGGTGACATTGAGGATCTCAGGAACTACAGACCTATCAGCCTCCTATCAGTGGTTTATAAAATCTTCACTAAAGTTCTTTCACACCGCTTGAAGGTAACACTGGACATGGCTCAACCGAGAGAACAAGCTGGATTCAGGAGTGGCTACAGCACAATAGATCATATCCACGTACTGAGAGAACTGATTGAAAGAGCGAGGGAATATGAACTTCCATTGTGCATGGCTTTTATCGATTATGAAAAAGCCTTTGATTCGGTGAAACCATCAGCAGTTACCACGGCTCTGAAATCCTGCGGTATTGAAGATGCGTACATTAATATTATTAATAACATCTATGAAAATGCAAGTGCAAAAGATTCGGCTGTTTGAAAATACAACACACATAAAAATTGGAAAGGGAGTGAGACAAGGTGACACCATATCTCCGAAGCTCTTTAATGCCACATTGGAAAATGTCTTTCAATCACTGAACTGGGAAAACAAAGGGATAAAGATTAATGGAGATTATCTAACCCACCTTCGTTTTGCTGATGACATAGTCACTTTTGCAACTACCCCATCAGAGCTGCAGAGTATGATCCAGGAACTTGCTGACAAGAGTAAAGAAGTGGGATTAAAAATGAACTTTCAGAAGACAAAAGTGATGTTCAATGCTTTTACAAGAAATGAAGATTTATCGATTGATGGAGAAAAACTGGAGATAACAGATACGTATGTTTATCTTGGACAGCAGATATCAAGTGAGGGTCACATTGATGAAGAAATTAATCGGCGTACAAAACTTGCCTGGAGAGCTTTTGGAAGAAACAGCATAATTTTCAAGAGTAATATGCCATTATGTCTTAAAAGAAAAGTGTTTGATCAATGCATCCTTCCAGTGCTTACGTATGGTGCAGAGACGTGGACCTTAACTAAAAGAGACATACAAAAGCTGCAGACAACTCAAAGCAGCATGGAGAGGTGCATGCTTGGTATAACCAGGAGAGATAAGAAGAGGAACTCGTGGATCCGAAAAATGACGAGAGTGGAAGACATCATGATCAGAGTTAAATCCCTGAAATGGCAATGGGCTGGACATACTGCCAGAAGGACAGACCATAGATGGACAGCCGAAATTTTAGATTGGATTCCAAGGGACAGGAAAAGACCCAGAAAAAGACCATATGGGAGATGGGTGGATGAAATTCGTAAATATGCGGGAGTGACATGGAGGAGACTGGCACAAGACAGACCGTTGTGGAGGAAACTTGGGGAGACCTTCGTCCAGCAGTGGATTGATAATGGTTGACAATGATGATGATGATGATATGCTAATCCTATAATAAAACATTCTGACTTACTAACTTCCGTTTAAAATGCCTTCTAACTACAATAATGAATTACTAAATCTATCAAATAAATTTAATAAAGATCCGAATTAGATTTGCTACTGGAATTGGGGGAGGGGTGTAAATGAAATAAACTGCAGCTCTTCTATTGCTTTGCACCTTTCTGTCTCGAACAAGATTTGCTTGGCTGCTTTAACTTAAAAGGATCTTTATCGTCCTGTACTCCTAATAACTGTGAAAGATCAAATGGAGATTCTGCAGTTTGTTCTTCACATTTTTCGTTTAGTGGATTATGAGGATTTGCGAACGACTGTGAGGAAGAACGAACTGGGTTCGTTACCGACTTCTTCTCTTTACTGTTCTTCACAATCTGGGGGGATTCTAAGTTGTCTTTTTCATTTTTACGTTGCTTATGTACAATTTCTGTAGTGGATTCAGCTGTTGAGATTTTATCTACGCTTACTTTGCTCTTACTTCGGGAATCAACTATTGTCAAAACCTGGACCTTCTCTTGAGCCTCTTCATTTTGAGTAACACGTGGCTTTGAGAAACTTTGAGCACGCTGGTGTCTATTATACTTATTGTAAAAATGCCTACCCTGACTAGGTCTTGAGGGAAATGGATTTCTGTAATTATTTTTCCCTCTGCAAAATCTCACTTTGTGGCCTACAGCTCCACATCCAAAACAACGGAGGTTGTCATAAGCCTGACGTTGTTTCTGATGTGTTACGTAATGTGGTAAAGCATTCCTATTTGTTTGATCAAAATGCTTATTCTGCTCTAACGGAAAACTTCTATGTCTCTGGATGTGGAACGTATTGACAACTGCAGTGTTTACATTTCCCTGATTGTTATTCCTGTTTTGTCTCTGGTACAAATTTCCGCGAGGATTAAAATGACCCGCGCCATTTGTATCCCGCGCTCCGTAACCTGAAGATTGGCGGACACGAAACATCTCCCTGTCTTTGGTTTCCAAGATTATATGATTGCTGATTACATCTGCTAACTGGGTGTCCTAATGCACCACATCCGAAACATCTAACATTAACAAAATTTCGCCTAGCCTTATATCTGGAATTCTCATAATTTTGACTTTCATTAATTTTTGATAGCAATTTTGATAGCTCATTCTCGGCTTTCATTAATCTTTCACTCATTTGTTGTTATTCTTCTCGTAAGGTACTGATAAGTGCATTTTGCTGCACGATGTATTGCTGAAATATGGGACAAAGTTCTGAAATACCATTAGCATCGCCTGGGGCGCTTTCTCGAGGGATTTGATCTGCATCATCGGCAGAATTGACACTCTTTGTGATGATATGTCGATTTGCCTCAGCAAGCAGTGCATCTTGTACTGCTTGATCGAAATTTTCAGGCTCTTTCGAAAGTACCTCTGTTTGAATACTTCTTTCCACACCTGCTAATTGTGATAACATAATTGAATCAACCAGTGCCTTAACCTGCTCATCCCCTGAGATCGGTGCGCCTAGATGAGAATGCGCTGATCCTCTTAGACGTGATTCATACTGGGCGACCGACTCTTCTGGTCTTTGATTGCAAGAATTAAAATTTTGTATTGCCACTACTAAAGGTTGGTTATTGGCAAACCTTTTTATCACTGCTGATTTAAACATCTTGTAATCATCAAGCTGTCTAACATGGGGAGATTCACTCAAAAATCCTAAAGCTGCTTGCGTCATGCGAGCTTTTGCTACAAAAATTTTTACTTTTTCTGACCAATTAGTGACTGATTCTAATCCCTCTATTGCTTCGAACAAGAAATAAGCTGAAATAAGCTTATCGTTTCCAGAGAATTCGGGAATCAGGGGAAGTACTGATGCAATAAATTGCAACTCCTGCATGGAATCTTGAACGGAGGAGCCTGATATTTTTAATAGAAGTTTAATACCTAAGTTATACACTAATACCAATTAAAATAATACCTTTATCCCTACAACATGCAATTGCGCTTTTACCTAACTCTTAGTAATGAAGTTGTCAAAATAACACCTTAAGAAAACTATTGCATGATGCATACAACAAAAGAAAATAATGAACTGCTACACATGAAGAAAAGAAAACCCATTCAATCCGTACTGCGACGGGGAAAAATACGTGACAGCACGAATGGCTCAAAAGTCACGGCACCAATGTTATAAACAATTATTTTAAACGTTATTATCATAGGAATAATCATATGTTATAAACAAATATTTAACCAATTCACCATAGTTATCTTCAAACGTTAATCGGTACCAACGTTACATTCTAATACAAAACACGTGCTAAAGTTATGAACAATGGAACACGTGTTGATGCTATTCATTGGAACACGTGTTACTGTCATCAATGTTACATACAAGGTGTTAATTTTATTGTTATATTTATTATTATGAACAAATTACAGGTGCATCAATTACAGATCATTTACCGATTAAATTTACTTTATCGTGCCTTTTTATAACTATGGGACTTTTTGTTCTACAGTGATCGTACATGGACAAAAACGTGCCCCTTATATGTACTGGCATATAATAAAGCACGGCGTTGTGATTCACCTTTATCCCGTCACTGGAATGGTGGGGGAATAAAGGTGCCGCTCGTGAAAGAAATTAGAAACATAAACACATATTTCAACTTACACATACCTTAACTTATGTCTTGTGTGGTTATAAGGAAAATAAACAGGAGTCTTATGTGGAAGTAATAAAAATGGTTTAATACGTGAGATTTAGGAACACTAAGGTACCAGGGTGCGTGGGTGCAGCCGTTAACAATACCTTACACATAAAATTTACTATTATTACGATTTTTTTCTATAACGTCTCCGATCATTTCTGCATACATCTATCTATCTATCTATATATACACTGCTGGACAATTGCTAAGGACGGATCATAAACGGCTATATAGCGCGTAAAAAAGTAAGTGTGGTTGGATGCCAAGTGGAATAAAATAATGTCAGAATGCCAGGACATTACAAGAAAGACAATTTATTGTGCTCTGAAATCCAGAAGGCTTTGACACGTGTTCAAGGGACAAACAGGCTATTTTGTGCAGAATACGTAAACGTGAAAAATGCAATTACCGTCCGCAGGCATTCCGGCGTAAGATGTCAATACGGGATATGGCCACCATGGAGGGCGATGCAAGATTCCACACGTCGTGTCATGCTTTGCACAACATTATCAAGCAGCTGTTGGGGTAATTTATCCCAATTCCTCTGTCAGTGCACGGATGAGGGTGTCCTTGTTTATTGGAGGGCATTGGCGACCAGCAAGACTCCTCCCGAAAGCATCCCACACATTTTCAATGGGATTCAGATCTGGAGAACGTGCTGGCCATACGAGACGTTGAATATCCTCGCTCTCAAGACACTCCTGGACAGCAACTGTTCGATGACTTGTTGCGTTGTCGTCCATGAAAATGAATCTATCACCGACAGCACCACGGAACATGAGAACATGAGGTAGCAGAACATCATTAATGTATCGTTGGCCAGTCATAGTCCCAGTTGGAAGCACATACAGGGACTTACGGCCATTGATCATGATGCCAGCCCATACAATGACACTACATGTCGGATATCGGTCCCTTTCCTGTATGTTTGCTGGACAATATGCAGTACCACTATCACGCCAGATTAGTTGTCGTCGACAATCAGACGATAGACTGTATCTACTCTCATCTGAGAAGAGGACAGCAGACCAGTCGTTATCAGTCCAATTGCGATGTTGATGGCACCATTGCAAACGGGCGGTACGGTGACGTCTGGACAATGGGATGCACACAACAGGACGGCGGACGTATAGTCCTCCTTCATGCAAACGTCTGGCGACAGTTTTTCGGGAGATCCGCTTGCCAGTAGCAGCCATAAACTGATTTTCTACCTCACTAGCTGTGCTGCGCCGGTGTCTTTTTGTTGATAGCACTATGTGCGGATCTTCTACAGGTGTCGTACTGCGAACACGACCTCCCCCGTGACGTTTGCTACACTCCCCATTTGTTTGAAATGATTTCCAAAGCCTTGAAACAACACTGTGGCTGACGTCAAACTCCCTGGCAACATCTGTTATTTTTCGCACTTCTTCAATCTTGCCAATAATACGGCCACGCGTAAAATTATCTAGGTGATGTCGGGAAGACATACTGAAACTTGCAAGTTCGTCAATTGATTCTTTCCCTTTCAACTTTGCGTTTGAACAACAACGGTCAATACGCGTCAAGTCCTTTATATCTCTTATCACCGCTATGACGTCACGAACAAGTTCGGCAATCCAAAATTTGCATACGCACAACACGTCTTACTGTATCCCGCACTTATACTAATTTCCACATTTTCCTGCTTTCCATTTTATGGTTGCTATCGTTGCTATTGTCATCCGTCCTTAGCAATTGTCCGGCAGTGTATATAAGTGCAATGCTGGGTGATTTATTTTACTTTTAGTTCTTTTTCTCCTATGCTTTACTTAAAGGTTTTAACTAGCTAACTGGGTTTTCATTGTTTGATCATGAGCATCACACACGCCACGTGCTCTAAATAGGGTTATGAATTAATTTAAGCAAGTACATGCAATAACAGGGAAAAGGAAAATAACTTATCTGGTATCTCCATATGTCTTTCAGGTTTTCAACACTGGGCATATCCACCTAATTGATGTGACTGGCGCTATCCGAACTCGGCTCTCCGTTTGTCAACTGGGCATACTTCATCTCTCTGGTCCTACTCGGCACTCACTACCCACGTCTGTCCCTTGCCGCTACTCGCACTCCACTCCTCTTGACCAGTGAAGACCTCTGACCTTCTGAGCTTCACCTTGTCCGCGGATGCCAAGGTCACTTGACCAGTTTGGGATTTATCTAATCTGTCAGGTGAACGTCACTTCGCTCCCTTCTTGGGAACTGACCCTCAACTTTTCCGACTCCCCTGTATCCCCTGGTGCCTAAGTATCGTCACAAGGCTTGAGATTGCCTCCCTCTATCCCCTGGAGCTATCTATGCACGTGCATGTTGGACTAATTTTATCTCCAACACAATCTACCATTAGTGCGACACACACTGAAGTCGCAGCGCGTTTTACTTTATTCCGTACCAATGAGTTCGGGAACCAATTCCAATTAAGAAAAGTAATGTCGAGAATAAATAAGTATCAACATTTAGGTGAGTGGGGAAACAGCAGTCAATTAGGAAATGATAAAACTTAAAAATTTGGACGATACGTGAATGGTATTTATTTGAATGTTGTGCCCGAATCGTTTGCTCGTGGCTAATCGTTCACGGTGAATGGCGAATTCTGAAGAGCTCACACGCTCTTTCGGGCAGTTTGCCAAAAAGAAAAAAGCTGTTGCCTTGAAAGCACTTTAGTTATAAACACAAGATCCCTTCAACGAATGATTTATCCAGTGAGCGTAATGACAACCTGGTGATTGCATAGTCATTCGTTTGAACGATCATCCGTGAATGACTCTTTTGCTTGAATGACGAACGAACTCCCAAGAAGAGATGACCTACATCATCACAAATCGATAAGTAAGACTGAAAGGTTGCATTGATTAAACACTTTTTTAAAGATATAATGATAAATTGCTTTTGAAAATTGCGCTGTTACTGCCAAATGCTCTCCGGCCAAGTTTTATGCGCCTATTAATTTCTTTTAATGTGACCTTTGTTTGAAATCTGTGGTGTTAGGTAGATATAGGCCCTGTAGTAATAGCATAGTAAACGTTTTTGCTTCCATCGCCCCCCCCCTCCCTTTTGGAATTTTAACTTGAAACTGGCCACTGCAACTTGGACGACAATAATAATAATAATAATAAAAAAATCTGTCCAATAATAATAATAATAATAATAATAATATAATAATAAAATCTGTTAAGTTTTGTAATGCCTTCCAAATTTCTCCTATCAGTTATGACTTCACACGAAACATTCGGACAAACATTTTTCACACAAACCTTTTGTTTTATTATTATTATTATTATTATTATTATAGATTTATGCTACTATATAGCAAATAGCCTTAATTAAAATATGTTATGGCTGCTACACATCCGCACACAGACATTTTATGTTCCTATTAATTTTATTTTTTCATTTATGTTTTATTATATTACAGGTCGAACTTAGTTATAACATGCTCTCATTTAACAAATTCTCGGGTTTACCGAGGACATTTCAGACTTGTTTGATTTAACGTTAAATATCAGGCGTTAAATCCGTTTAGTTTGCTTTTGTTCTTCTTTTCGTTTCTTCACTGTATGCCCATTATATACATTTGTGAACCTATGGACTTCTGAATCGTAATCAGCATGGTTCTTACAAATGAATTCGCAGTTCCTCTTCATAATAACAACACCGGAAGTACTTCCTTTATTAGGAATAAAAATTCAATGAAAAAAAAATTAGGTACTTTTACATCCCTAGCTGCGACTACTGATTATTTATCTTGACCTCGAAAGATAAAAAATATCCTGTTAGTGTAAAAGGTCATTTTCTTTCTTCATTTCACAGAGGTTGTGAGACAGCAGTTGTTTTTGTCCGAGGAATATAAAATATTATTTATATCTTCCTGTTTTTTCAGTCTCTCAAAAGTTTTTAATTAAAAGAAATACCTAGATTGCAAATATATAAATGGGTAATGTGTGTGTGTGTAACATTGTGCCAGATCACAATTTCGTTTCAGTTGTGAAAAGAAAAATGAGAAAACTTTTCATAATCGCAGCAAATATCCTTTGGTATGTAATATGGAATCTCTGAAAGCAATTGGTATTTACAGAGACTCATCAAACCTTGATGTGGAGGAAGCGATTATTAAACTTGCAAACATTCAGACTGACTCTGTTCTCTTCTTTCTTCTTTTGGAGGTTTAACGACCACCGTGAGCAACTCAATGGGCTATAAGCAGTCGCCCGTCCCTAATTTAGGGTCACTGGTTCCAGGGAAGGGAGGGAGCCAGTGCCGTAAGACAAACACAACATCCATGCTTCACCGGGATTCGAACCCGGACCCCTTACGGACGAATGATCAGAGGCCAGCGCCTTAGACCACTGCGCCACCGGGGCGGCCTGACTCTGTTACTCTTCCGATAACGTTGTCTGTCTTTAGAAACCGCGCGACTGCTAAGCCTCGCATGTAACATCCTTAATTGTTAGAAACCGCACGGCTACTAAGCCTCGCAATGCAACGCACTTAATTGACTTAATTGTTAGAAACCGCGCGGCTTCTAAGCCTCGCAATGTAACGCCCTTGATTGTTGGAGCCGCGGATGGCTTAGTGGTTAGTGATTCAGACTATCGATGCAAGGTCCCCAGGTTCAAACCTGAGCTGATCTTTCGGAGATGGTGTGATTTACTAACAATCGCTGAACATCGGACGAGCACGTTAAGTGACGGCCCCCAGGCTGGACCAACTGGTTAAATGGGTATCCTTTCCTATGTCCCCCCTGAAATTCTCTCACCCCTTATGTGCAATAGCGTACTTGTACGGTGGCGCCATCTGCTGTACTCTAATCGCACTACAAACTGTCCTGCCCAAAAGGCGATCTCGCTGTAGGTGACTGGGACCTAAACTCTACTCACTGTGGACGGAAGTCCTACAAGAAAATGAATGCACTCGGACATCCAGCCCTTGATTGCCAGAAACCGCGTGGCTGCTAAGCTTCGCAATGTAACTCCCTTAATTGTTAGAAACCGCGCGGCTGCTAAGCCTCGCATGTAACGTCTTTAATTGTCAGAAACCGCATGGCTGAAGGTCTTGAGGCAATTATAAGCAGCTGAATAGGATTTTTGTATATTTGATTCCGTCATTCCCTAACCGGCAAACAGCTCCAGAGGTTGTTACTGTCGGCTGATGTCATTTAAGGCATGCATAAAATAAACAATATAATTTTAACTGTCTTTTATTAATGAAGCCATTACGGTAAGCTTATTGAGAGATTTTCCAAAGCCCTTAGAAAAATTTGTTTTAACACATTCATAAAAACTGAATAATAAAATTATCAGCATCAGTAATTTACCAAGAAATGAAATATTTTTATCATTTTAATTGAAGCCAGTGATGTAGTTCTGATAAAAAACAACAACAACAGAAAAACAAGTGCCTTGCCGGGGAAGGGGTTAGTGAAACAAACCCAGAAAGAAGGACCTTAAAATTTTCACCAGCAATTTAGAATTTGAATTGTTGCTTTCATCAGTTAGTATTTTTATTAGAGTTTTATTACTAATTATTTTTATCAACTTTTATTAAAATTGCTTAATAGAGCAATTAAAGACGAAAGTTACGTAGTCGACAGATTCTAAGAATGTTAAGTTTTCTTTTAGATACTATTATGTCATTCTGTACAGTTCCAAATACAGTAGAACTCAAATTATCCGGACTCCAGATATCCAGAATTCCAATTTTCCGGATAGCTTGTTCTTCTTCCAAGGCCAAGTCAAATTAAGATTTTTGTTGATTTATTTACGCGTTTTTAGTTTTTTCGTGAATTTAAATAATGCAGAATGATAATGCAGTACAGCAGATATTTATTTTTAAAACTGTATAATATTTGTTATTATAAAATGCGATAAACGAAAAAATTAAATTTCCTCACTTCAATTAGTAAATACGTATTTGGCATACAGAAAAAAAAAACAATTATCCGGATTTTCGAATATCCGGATGGGCTGCGGCCCGAGTTAATCCGGATAATTGGAGTTCTACTGTATTCAGTATGAATAATATGTCTCAGTCACACTGAATACATGTGACTTATATGCCGTTCTTGTTAAGATTATAGGGCTGGGGTGACGGATATTTTTTGTGTTATTTTTTGTTTCTTTCCGGGTATAATGACCAGTGCGATCATCTCGGGCCATTTTCACCGATCCCTGATTTGGGTTCCGGGAATGGCCAGCGCCGTGGGGTAGGCGCACCGCTAATACCTCTCCAGAAGCCAGTGCCCCTGACCACTCGAACCCCCAGAGCGTCCTTTTGCGTTACTCGTAAGGAATCACAGAATGGGCTCAGGAAGGTTACTTCTGGTGGAGCCGGTGGCAAGTTTAGTTGAAATGCTACCCCCCCCCCTCCCACCCCGAAAAAAAAACACTTGTCACCTAATGACCAACTAACTGTAAAACATTTTTCACCTGACGACCACCATGAGGAACTCTAAGATATATATACACAGCCGTTCGGCCTTAATTTAGGATCAATGGTTCCAGAGAAGGGAAAAAAGAAAAAGCAGTGCTGTAAGACAAGAACACATATGCCTCAACTGGAACTCGAACCTCAGGCCCACCTAGAAGAACAGTGAGTAGACTACGCCACCGTAGAGGCCATTTGTCGTTCTGTCTATATGGATTATCACGCCTGCGTGATCCAAACAGTTTAGTATTGTCCTTGCAATACGAACGTTGTGTTAGGCTACGAGTATGCTTTCATATAAATCAGTGTTCTTTTTACATAATCTTCTAAAATAATTCTTTGCCCAGATTTTCTTCCCAACTAACCACGAAAAGTGCCTTATTGGCTCAGCCTACAGAAAAAGTGCCTTATTGGCTCAGCCTACAGAAAAAGTGCCTTATTGGCTCAGCCTACAGAAAAAGTGCCTTAGCGTCGTTAAGCCGCGCTAAGGCTCTTCTACGTAGGCAGTCAAAAAGTTAGGTGCACTCGCATAAAAAAAAAAGAGAACATTTTGAGAAATGTTTATACTTACGTGGGAAATACAATAGAAGAGCTATTTTTCGATATAATCGCCTAGTTTATGTAAACATTTATTGTAGCGTGGCACGAGTTTGTCTGTCCCTTCTTGAAAAAATTGTCGTCCAACTTGCGATAACCAATCTCGCGTCTCATTTTTGACGACTTCATTGGAGTGACATCACCGCTCCACAAGGTCATTTTTCATGGGGCCGAAGACATGGAATTCACAAGGCGAAAGATCTGGACTGTAGTGAGGGTGTTCCCACACCTCCCATTCGAATTTGTCAAGGAAGGCCTTCGTGACGCGTGCCGAATGTGGTGTCGGGTTGTCATTCAGAAGGACAATGCATCTTGACAGTTTTCCTGGCCCTCGATCTTTAATCGCCTTTCGTAGCCTCTTAAGGTTTTCACAGTATAATGCTGCATTAACCAGGGTGCCCTTCAGCATGCATTTATAATGCACAACACCTTCATTGTCGAAGAAAAGGGTGAGCATAACCTTTCCGGCGGAAGGAACAATTCAGCACTTTTTCGGAGCCGGATAATTTTAATGTTTCCACTCACATGAAGTCTGCTTCGTTTCTGGTGAGAAGTGACGGATCAAAGTCTCTTCTCCGGTTATGATATCGTCCAAAAATGCATTTCCTTCTCGCAATCCATAAACGGCCCTGGAAGCTCTTTTGTGTGGCCCACTTTTGGAAACAAATTATCGCGGTGTCCCATGTTTCCTAAAAAACCCGTTTGTTAGCATCACTGTTTACTGTTCAAACTCCTTTTCAACACAAGTCTACGAATCATTGCTGTTTTTTTTTGTTTTTTTTTGTATTGAGGCAGTAATTAACATTTTATCCATTTCCCTGGACAGCAGATCCCTAGTAAAATTAATAAACACTGCTGACCACCCACAATGCAACACCAAGAAGAAAGCATCCGATTGGCCTGAAATTCACAGCATGCGTCGCCCGCGAGAGGACATGCAAACGATTAGCATTGCAGGGCATATGCAAATCATGTGCGCCCGGCACGCCACCGAGAAGCACTATAAGAAGGGTGCACAGAAGGCGGGGTGTAAGTAGTGGAAGTGTGTTATGCTGCCGGACCTATGCGTGGGAAGCTTCCTGATGCCTCGTCGCAGAATACGGCAGTCATTCCAGCACGTTTCGGAGTTCGACAGAGGACAAATAGTGCCTTATCGCGACAGCGGTTTATCGTACCGAGACATCGCCACCCGTGTGGGACAACATCCAGCCACAGTGAGGCGAGTATGGATTCGGTGGGTGCAGGAGGGACGGACGGACCGACGTGAACGATTGCCGCAGACGCGGCACACCACCTAACGAGAGGACCGGCATGTTGTGCGACGGGCATTGACGACTCGCACCGCCACATCACGAACGTTAGCGCAGGAATTAGGGTGTGTTGCGCAACAATCTGTGTCAGCACGTACCGTCCGACGTCGTCTGCAGGAGCGGGGTCTTGTCGCACGGCGCCCATTGCTCTGATTACCATTGACGTTACACCACCGACGAGTGCAGCGGCAGTGGGCCGTTGAACGCCGCACCTGCACTACGGAATGGCACGACATTGTCTTCTACAACGAATCCCACTTCTGCCTGCAACACCACGACGGTCGGATCCACGTGTGGCGGCACTGCGGCGAGAGACTGTATGACGCCTGCATTCTGTATCGCCATACCGGTCCGCCGCCTGGCGTTATGGTTTGGGGCGCAATTGGATATGACACCAGCACCCCTCTGGTAAGCATCGCCGGTACACTCAACAACCAACGCTACATCTCAGACGTTTTGGAGCCTGTAGCCCTCCCTTACCTACAGGACCTGCCAGCGGCCACGTTTCAACAGGACAATGCGCGCACGCACGTAGCACGCATCGTGCAATAATTCTTCACGGCCCACCAGGTGTCACTGCTGCCGTGTCCCGCCTATTTTCTCGATATGTCGCCCATCGAACACGTCTGGTCGCTGATCGACAACCGAGTGGCCCGGCAAGCACCACCCGCGGCTACGCCTGATGAACTGTGGCAACGTGTGGAAGCAGCCTGGACCGACATACCCCAAGCCCACATCCAAAGCCTCTTTCGTTCCATGCCGCGGCGTGTAGCGGCCGATATTGCCAGCCATGAGGTTACACGAACTATTGTTGTCTGCGTGTTCCGCAAGTAGCACGGGCCTGTGAGCTCAATAATTTCATCTTTGTATCTGTTGTTATGTGTCTAGTAAATCTGGCTTTGCTATCTCGTGTCCTTCTTGGTGTTGCATTTTGGGGGCCAGCAGTGTAAGAACAATGTTACTTCCGTTTGCTGAGAAGCAACAGACAGACAAGACGAAACGTCCTGTGAGAAAGAATGTTGAAGACTATTCCATTCTTGTGAATGGAACTGCGATAACTGAGTTCAGGATATGTAATGTTTCTTCATTCTTACTGAGAAAGGAAATCCAAATGTGACAAAAAATTAATTTTTTTTCAAGACTTACGTATCATTAATAAAAAAATTACGAAAAAATCTCGTGAAAAAACTGAAAATGTCTGGAATTGCAAGAAAATCCGGACAAATTTAAGTGGAAGAAATTAAAGAAAGCGAAAATTAAGTTTAATTTGTTTACTTTCAAACTTAAAAAGCATTTTCGTTGTAGCTGAAACAGACTTTCCAGAATTGCAGCTCAAGAATTCGTGTAAGCGCAAGACCCAAGAAGTAGTAAATCAGATGCAGATCTCGTTCAAAAAAAAAAAAGAAAAAAAAGAGCATGCCTGTATAAAAAAGCATACCCAAAAATATTTACAGTAAGTGAACCCCAAAGTATTAATGTACACAATGTGAATTTCGAGTTTCTATCCCAGACTAGTGTAGCATATTTAATTAGACTGTATTAATTATTTAACTGTAAGTGCAATTGGCAAAAGCGGACTGAGATAGAAAATGTCAACCCAAAGAAACGGGGCTTAAATTTACAAGTCAAAAAAGGGGAAGGGGTGTATCACATAGGACATTTGCTACGCAGGATTTTTCTTTTTTCCCCCTTTCTGAAGTCGTCAAAGTGGTAAACAAACTTTGCTGTTTAATTATAACTTGGTATTCTTCAGCAGGAATATTGGAGTATATGAACACTATTTTTGACTTGAGTTAGCATAAGGTATACCGGCCCAAAATATTGTGGCCCACTGGGAATTATCCCGGTATTCCGGCTGCCCAGTCCGCGCCTGATGGTAAATGGGGAACCGAGGAGAGAGACGGACCATTAGGTCCATTTCCATTTGCCTTAGACAAAGAGTTGGGCATCGTGATTGGGTGTAAACAAGAATCAACAAGTTAGCAAAATCATGCAATGCAATAATTATGATACGCTTTCCAACATACCAGAAATCATTACTCAAGTTATTACTCAAGTTATGATGATAATGGCTGTGGAATAAATCTCGCTCCTGTGCCCTGAGCTTTGACCCCATTTCGATGATATTCAACAGAACCGGTTCGGTATACCTCCGGAACAACATGATAAAGTTTTGTCTAAATCGAAGCATCTTTACGTAAGTTATGACGCATAAGGGCAATAGAATGGATCCCACTCCTATGACCTGACCTTTGACTCCATTTCGCCCATTTTTAATAGGGTTCGTGCCCAGGTGTCCCCTACCACATATTAAAATTTCATCGAAATCGAACCATTTTTACGCGAGTTATCGTGCGGACAGACAGACAGGCGGACAAACTGGAGCATATACTCTTCTTCAACCTACGGTTGGAAAGCGTAAAAAAGGATATCACGTAAGCAGACTTTGGAGTTTTCTAATTTTACTTCTTCGACGTCGCCCATGAAGATATTTTTTAAGTAAGTTTACTTTTTTCACCATTACAACAAATTACAAACGTTAGAAATCTGCTTAGAAAACAACACCATCACAACGGATAGGTGTTCGATAACTTTGCCATTTTAGTTTTGGAAATTACAAGTCCTGCAAATTTCGAAATATTAGCACATGTTAAATAAGGTTCAGAAGCTCCTCGAGCTAGAATTCTTGCCTAACTAAAACTCACTGCTCAGGATATCCTCGCGTCTGGATTCCATCGAGATCTCACGTTGGATATGTACTCTGCGTTATGCAACATCTACACTGACCGGATTACCATTTTCACAAAAAAAAAAAAAAAAAGATTATCCATAAATGTACGATAGCGAACGGCTGTGAACTTTACAACGGCTAACTTTTTTCAAAAGATGCTCGAAGAAGTTGAGATCTAAGATCTTAAGAAATTCGTAAGAACCAGTAAAAATCAAGATTACAGTCTTGCTTGAATCGCATTTGAGAGTGTTCAAAAGGGGAAAATAATAGATCTATACTTTGGGCCTTACCCATCATATATCGGATAATGTTTAGAGATCAGGATATGTGAAAGAATGAGGTTGGAGTCGCTCGTACGATCTGCAAACCATGTGTCCAATATTTGATCGTTGTTCATAGTCCTCTGTCATTACTGTTCTTCCATCAGAAAAATGAGTGTTACAAAACAACGTTCCCAGACCGTGATACGGAGGTGTAATCGAAACTTATTTCTAACTCACACCTCCGCATCGCTAAACTGAAAAAAAAAAACACTTTAAAACTCTGAACTGGTCGAAAGGTTTATACTGTATGTAATACCTTATATACAAATTTCGTTTCTCGTAAGAAGCCTTACATTTGCAGTTGCCTTTTGAGTAACCAAGGCATAGTATTACCATGAAGAGTTACACGCACTGAGTTTAAAGAACTTTTAGTTAATTTTCATCATTGCTTTCAAAGATCTAAAATTCAGAGGCAAACTGTAGGGTAAAAGTCTTTTGCGATTACTCCCATCCAAACATTAAAATCAATCCGAGTTGATTTTGGCTTTAAGAGGGACATTCAAAATCTTTGACTTCTTCGATTGGCTGCTTTAAACGCTTCCGTTTGGCGATAGCTAACGGAAAAAAGTTTCTGCCCATGAAGCTGATGTTCTTGAACGACCATAAAAGAGATTGCGAAGAGATTGTAATTACACTCTAATATAACTTTCCTTTTCAGTTCCTGTATCTATGTAAATTTTGGTTCCTTCTCTTTAAGCAGTTTTTAACTTAAAGATACATTTCTCTCTAGATGAATATTCTTGTGGAGACCCGAAATGAGGTTAGGAGTAAAATGTCGCATGTATTCCACAGAGATAAGAATGATGTTCACGATGTATGTTTTTGGCTTCGAGCTGACTAGCTTTCTTTCTAGCTGATTTCCCCAGAGTGCTGTTTCTTGTCGGATGTATTCGGTTGACTCACATTCGATGTTCTGAGGCTCTTGTTAGGAAGCTCACATCTATTAGAAGTTGATTAGATTGTTATATTGCTTTGAGATTGAAGCATTAAACTGTTTTCAAGTTTGCTATATTCGAAGAATCATAAGTTAAGGGCAATCTGCTGCATTCAGTGTATTCGAGAACATGCTATATCCAGACGTCCAATTACTGGATGGTATGATCAATGGTGCTGACATTTAAAGTGTCTGAAACACTAAATAAAAATCTTGAAGCTTGGTAAGTACAGCCTTGTTATTTATTGACCATTCAAGTCAATGAATGCTTAATTAATTTTTTAAAGCTATCCAAAGCATCACGTAAACGTTACGGAACGTTTCAGTTAAAGCAGAATTCATTTTCACATAACCGACTTTCCTCACATATTTACACTTATGTTTATATAAAACAGAACACCCGAAAGGAGTCGAGCTACGACTTTGATTTTTACAGGATATGTTGTTTTTTTCGATTGGAGGTATAACGATCACCGTGAGCAACTCAATGGGCTATAAGCAGTCGCCCGTCCCTAATTTAGGGCCACTGCTTCCAGGAAGGAGAGAGCCACCGGAATTCGAACCCGGGCCCCCTTTCGGACGAATGATCAGAAACCATCGCTTAGACCACTGCGCCACCGGGGCGGCACAGGATATGTTCATTAGGCAATACAGGACAAATGATTGGTATCCCGATGACATACGTACCAAGTGCGTCGATATAGCTAATAATTGGTGGGGCAACGTTTCAGACGAATGATCAGAAGCCATCGATTAGACAACTGCACCATCGGGGCAGCACAGGATATGTTCATTAGGCAATACAGGACAAATGATTAGTATCTCGATGACATACGTACCAAGTTCGTCGATATAGCTAGTAATCGGTGGGGCAACGTCTGACGGTGTGGCCACCTGCTGTACGCTCTGAGGCTTTGAATCAAATAATGTGTGAATGGTATCTTGTGGAATAGCCATCCAGGCTGTATTGACCCGCGCCCAAAGTTTATTAAGAGTTGCTGGCGTAGGGTGGTCCCGCTACACCTGTTTTTTGGGCATATCCCGGAGATTTTCTATGGGTGATAAATCCGACGATCTAACAGGCCACGGCGGAACTGCGACATTGTTATCCCTGAAGAAAGCACTCGTTGTCGCTGCAGCATGCGGTGTGGTATTGTCCTGCTGAAATATGGCTCCAGGGACGTCCTGCAGACACTGAAAAGTGATCGGCCGTAGAATATCATTGACGTGACGGGCACTCGTTGCGGTGGTACGGACTCTTTATACGAGAGGTGATCTGCTTTCGTACCCGACAGCACCCCAGGCTATAATGTTTAAATTTGGTGCGGTAAGCCTAATGCGAATACACTCTCCCCGACGCCTCTCCCCTGTCGGGGCGGACAAAGATGTGGTCGTTATTTTCGCCTAAACGGAAACGCGTTTCATCCGAGAACACAATATTGTGCCATTCGTCACGCTACTCCCTTCGTTCGATGCACCATTGTATCCTGTCTGTCCGTTGCTGGGGGGTCAAAGGTAGCCTCAGGAAGGACCAATGAACCTGCAGTCCGAACTGTGATGACAGACAACGTACAGTTACAGCTGACATGGGAGATTGCGTCACAGTTTGCCGCTGCTGCGCCAACACCGTTGATAATGCAGAACGGTCACTCAAAGACATCTTCATGAGATTACAGCTGTACCTCAGCCTTGTCTGTGTACGACGTCTAGAACATTTTATTCGAGTTCAAAGTCTTTTTTCATACGTTTCCCTGAACATTCTTGCCCGGATGGACACACTGCACTCCATAAGACCGGCAATCTCCCGGAGAGAAGCATTGCAGTCTCTCGTGCCGATAATGCGACCTCTGTCAAACTCCTTATATGACTGTATAACTGTCTTACACGACGAAGAGGCATCCTTATCCACTGGTGACCTAGCACTGACGTGCCGACTGAGCCACGGGGTGGTTATAACAGAAAAATGGCCGGTTTCAGGGCTGTGGCGTTGCGCGATCTGATTTCCCCAGACGAGGAACGCATGCACCGATGACGCCGAAATGAACTGAAAAAAACTTTTGTTTGTTACAAAGACTGCATATGCCGAATCATACAGTATTCGTCGTGCTGATTACGAATCTACTTGCTAAATTGTGTTATCGGGCATAGTTCTCGAGTAACATATTGTTTCAGTGTACTGATGTACGCTCTGAGGCATCGAATAAATAAGCCTTCATTTTGGCATATACGTATATTTCTCTACAAGCAATTAATTATATTTACCTTGAAAAGTAGTCATTTTAGATTTTCTTCTGTAGTTTGGTTGTGCTACATCGCTTTTTAGAGTCCAACAGTAATCAGCTAGCATTTTAGGACTCCATTTTCCTTTAAAGAGGTTTTCTATGGTACATATGTCCTGTTGAAAACATTCTCCGTGCTCATTGCTTACAGCTCCTAAGTTCTGTGGGGGAAAGTCCAGATGCGAGTGAAGGAAATGTATTTTAAGGGACATGTTGCATCTCATGTCCTTATAGTTCTCTAGAAGCTCAGTAACACTTTATAATTTTCTGCCTTCCGGTTACCTAAAAAGTTCAGTACCACATCTTTAAAGGACTTCCATGCTTTAGTCTCACTCAAAGTGCCTTCAAATGCAAGATCACGCATAAGTTCTCTTATTTGTGGACCAATAAAATGCCTTGTTTAATTTTGGCTTTAGATATTTTGGGAAACTTGTTCTTTAGAAAACGAAAGGCTTCTCCATCTTTATTCAATGCCTTTAAAAATTTCATCAAACCCAGTTTGATGTGAAGCAGTGGTAAGTACATGATCTGAGGACTTACTAAAGGTTTAGCAATAACATTTTATTACCTGGAATTAAGAACTCTCTTTTAGGCCAGGTATTTTTGATGCAATGAAGATTTCTGTCCCTTCTGTTCAATTCACAGCGGAAGCAGCAGTATTTTTTGTATCCAAGTTGTAAAGTTATCATTTTAAGATCGCCACAAACATTCCGTGAGAGTTTTTTGTATACTATACTTAGAAGCAACAGTTTCATATTTGCGTATGCTTCTTTCATGTATGAAGCATATGCAACAGGTACTAACGGATACATGTTTCCGTTATGAAGAAGGACAGCTTTTAAGCTTATTTTTGAGGAATCTATAAAAAGTATCCATTCTCCAGGTTTGTGTTGCTGTCCTAAGGCTTCAAACAATAAGTCTATATCATTGCAGTACACAAGATCACCACTCTTCGAAAATAAGTGTTCAAACTCTTCTGTCGTCGACGAAAACTACATCATTTTGTACTTGGTTGTAAAAGATTCCATCCCTTCAATTTTAAAGCCAATATTTCGGCCTGACTTTTTGTTAAATGAAGGTCACGAACCAGATCATTTAATTCTTCCTGACTTATAAGGTCAGGCACAGAATCTTCCGAAAAATCAGGGTCTTGTTGGTACACCGGTGTTCAAAATTAAGAGAATTCGCACATTTTGTCGATTTTCACAAAAAGTACGGAACCAAAGGTACAAATTATGCAGCCGAATAAGAATGCAAATTTGCAGTGTCGAATACGTAAGGGTACACGTGCGTGTGGGCGGAGCTGTGACAGCGGAAGGCATGAAAAGCACACGTGGCTTTTTCCGCGATTAGTTCGCTCGTACTCCTCGGCGACATTCGTTGTGTTTCTTGCAGGAGTTGGTTCAATTTCATAAGCAATCAGGTAAAATGAGTTGCCACGAACGTATTGATGACGGAATGAGGTGGAGAATCGTCGGTAGATTGGAGGCAGAGCAATCACAAGTACAGGTTGCTACAGAGTTCAATGTAACGCCCAGTTATAATGAATAAAGCTTCTTCTGAGCTTCTTCTAATGCTTGTTGTGTTATTAATTATATCATGAATAAACTTTCCTGCTAGTAGTGTAGTAATAATAATGAACAAGCTTTTAACTGCTAGTAATGTTGTAGCAGTAATTAAGATGAATAAAGTCTTATGCTGTTTGTTAATGATAACAACTAATGAAATAAACCTAACAGCCAGACAGAGATCTGACAAAACTATGAACTGAGAAAAACGTACTTACCAGAACAACTTTATTTAGGGAAAACTCCTGGTAGTATCCAACATACACTTCATAGGTCACACAGCTACTCAATAAAACGTAGCTCCTTGCACATGAACAAAGCTCTACTCACATAAACGAAGATCTCTTTACACATAAAACCAAAGCTCTCCCTACGCACATCAACAAAAAGCTCTCTCACGTAACACAAACAAAAGCTCTCTTAGGTATCGTTGAACGCGCCTATTTATACTGGCTACCACCACGTCATGACTTACACTCATTGCCAGATCTCATTCAGCGGGAGAAATAACATCTCGTTCAGTTAGAAGATAATTTACATAGGAAAATAAAATAACCAGAGATAGTAAAAATCAAAAGGAAAGTGAATCTAGAGTATACGTTACACAGTGTCGCCTGCAATTTGTGGAAACAGTTTAAGGACACCGTATCCATATCGAGAAGGCTTGGGCAAGGTCGTCCAAGAGCCACGATGGCCAATGAAGATCATTATTTGGCACTTTCATCTAGGCGTCACAGGACTGCTACAGCTGCACAGCTATCTCGTGAGCTGCATGCCGCCACTGGAATCCAAGTTTCAAGGGTTATTGTTTCCCGAAGGCTTCATGAAAGAGGGCTTTTTGCCAGAAGACCCGCTGTTTGCGTCCCGCTCACTTCAGCACACAAGACAGCGCGTTTAGCATGGTGCAGACAACATCAGCCTTGGACCAGACTTCAGTGGGGTAACTTTCTTTTCACAGACGAGTCCCGATTCAGCCTGGACACTGATTCTCGACATACCTTCATCCGGAGTGAACCTGGGACCCGATACCTTTCCTCCAACATCCAAGAAAGGGACCGTTATGGCAGCGGAGGTGTCATGGTCTGGGCAGGCATCATGTTGGACGCCGCACACCTCTCCATGTGTTTGACAGAGGCTCCCTGACTGCTGAGAGGTATAGGGATGAGATCTTACAGCCATATGTTCGACTTTTGAGGGGCGCAGTTGGCCCTCGGTTCCTTTTTATGGACGACAACGCTCGTCCACATAGGGCTCACCTGGTCGACGACTATCTTGAAAGTGAGAATATTTGCCAGATGGTTTGGCCAGCCAGATCGCCAGACCTAAACCCTATCGAACATATCTGGGACGCTCTTGGGAGGGCAATTGCAGCTCGCCACCCCCTCCGAGAACCATCCAGGAGCTGAAAACTGCGTTGCTGTAGGAGTGGGACCGACTGCCACAGGGACTCATAAAGTGCCTCGTTTTCAGTATGACGTCGCTCTGTGAGAGCTGTATGACTGTGAGAGGGAACCATATCCCATATTAGTCATTTTTTGTTCGATCTTGCAACGTGGATTTTGGATATTCCTGCGCTGATGAGCCTTACTGACGATCATGAGTGCGTACCATGACTGTTGTATGGTATAATTTTTTCTCTTATATAACTGAGTATCCATATCAAATTTCATTAAAATGTCTCCATTAGTTTTTCCGAAATTCGACAAAATGTGCAAATTCTCTTAATTTTGAACATCAGTTTACTTCAATATCTTTTTTGCTGTGAGGATTTATTTCATCAGTATCACTATCATTTAAGCTCCATGACTGTGGAGATACAGGAACAAGAAGATCTGGGCCATGAAGAACAGGTATTATGGCTGAAGGAATACTGGGATACTGAATCGTCTTTGGTCTTAACTGTAATTCCAGATATCTTACAAGGAACACCCCCGGGTTCGAACATAGAAAACCTCACCAAACTTCCTTTATAAGTCATTTACGTACCTCCGAATCCAATGGTGATATTCGTTTTTTTGTAAACCTCTGCAGTTGCTCACTAGAGGGCTCCGCTGAGTCACCCGTTGCTCGCCGGCTGCTATGCCAGTCGAGAGTGTGCAGGTGCTTTGTATCACATGCCTTGTTTGTCTGTGTACGTAGTGAGACGACAAAATGGTTCTACCTTTTTTACATCAGTTTTGAATATACATCTGTCTGACAAGTCACTCGCACTTTGTGATTCCTGGTCTGGACACAAGGATGAACGAATACGTCAGGAGGCCTCCGGGGGAAAATAAGTTCATTTAAAAATCATTCCACCAAAAACTACGAAATATGTTCAACCCCTCGATGTTCGTTTTTTCAAACAATATAAAATTTACACATACATGTAAATTTTTTTATACTACATAAAACTACAATCCAACATACCGCAGCCAAAATTACATGACAGAATATTCCTTCTGAAGATGCATTCTGTGATCTACAATCAACTGTCTGCTGAGATCTATAGACCGATGCTTTGTTACGCATGGCAGAAAGCTGGCTACATTGTGGTGAACCTGTGCAGAATTTGAAAAGTGTCATCGACGTGGCTTTCAGCACTAATGTTCTTCGTGCGTGTGCATTCTGTGGGTGTACCGATGTTGCATTTATTAATTGTGCATTTGCGGCAATGGCTATTGCTTTGATCATTTTATAGACAGCCCGCACATGAATTAATCTTTTGACATTTGCACACTCTGACCCTTCGTTATGAAGTTACGGACGTCAACAGTCCTATGTACGTGATAATTATTTTCGTGCAGATCCGCTCTTTACGCTTCGACGTGCCACCTGTCTTCAGAGACCTTTACTGGTCAACTGCGGAGTTTTATAGAAAAACGAATATCACCATTGAATTCAGAGGAGCGTAAATTACTTATAACGGAAGTTTGGTGCGGTTATATTTGTTCGACCCCGGGGGTGTTCCTTGTTAGTGATGGAGAAGTAACAATCTGTTGAGTTGTCTTTCCATTCTCTCCAAACTATTGGTACCGCAAGTGACATTTGACGTGATCCTTTCAACCAGCCAGTCAACAAAGTTACACATGAATTACAACCAATGTGAGGCGTCCAAGATTTATCTTCAACACCCATTTTGCACTGGAAATAAAGTTCATATGATTTTCTAATCAACGGTGGTGAACTGTCGCCTTTGCGACTTTAAAGTAAATTGTCCACAAATGTGGCTGAACTGTTTGGATGGTTCACACAAGTACGCGGCATTATTTAACGTACACTTTGCACAATCCACACTACTTTTTAAAACCACGAGAAAATGCACGTCTTTCAATATCGATTAAGTGCATTTGAATGACAAAAATTCTGATTTGTTCCCCTTCCCAGAAGGAATTGCACAACAGGAAGTAATGTCTACTCTCAGAGACACAGCTATCCTGACTGCAGACAGATGTCTCCGTTGGGAAACATAGGGAATTTCTTTTAAGTAACACAACATTCACCCCAATAGAAAGTTCCATTACAAGAAATTGGAGCCCAGTGGAGCAATTGTGACTTCATATTTGGTTTCAGCACCGGTAAATACATGATAAATCGTTAAAGTTTTCTTTGTAACAAAACCATTGTTGTTCACTGTAATCATTTCTACGATATCCTGATTAGCATATTGATATCCTGCAAAAATCAAAGTCTGATTAGCATATCCTGCAAAAATCAAAGTCGGAACCCGACTCCTTTCAAGTGTTGTGTTTTTAATGAACATGCGTGTATATTCAAACATGTGAGAACATTACAAGGTAGGTAACTTTGTGGGTCCCCATTGATGTCCTTCCAGATCGTTGGGCTTTTTCAGGCTATAACGCGAATGCGTTTGTGGGTCCCCGAAAATCAGCTCTGGACGTCTGAACAGTTTCTCTATAATATTTCTCCTCTATTCGAATGTAATTTCTATGCAAATTACTAAAAGGTGTAGTCATAGGTGTATGTAACGTATTTCTTCAGATTTTGGGACGAAAGCCTAATGTGCCTTAATTCCCATCACTTTAAACTGAGAAAGGAGTGATGGGCGAAACAAAGATGCGTTCGTGCCTCTTCAAGCTTTAACTCTGAAGCAAAAGAAGGAGAGAGACAGCTCTCTCAAGTTTCCGTCATTCGTGCTCTGGGTTTCATCCGAGTTACCGAGTTTTCTTAATGTATGTTTTGATTTTCCATGTGGGCCACCCCGGTGGCCGAGTGGTGCGAAGCGTTGGCTTCGAATTATTCGTCCAAGATGGGTCCGGGTAAGGCATGGATGGTGTTTTTTTTTACTGCACTGGCTTTCCTCCAATCCAAGAATCAGTGGCCCTAAATTAGGAACATGCGACAACTTGTGGCCCATGGAGTTGTTCATGGCAGTTTTTAAACCTACAAATAATAATAATAATAATAATAAAAAAAGAAACTCATCTTTTTCTACACTGTTAAAAGTCTTGTAGTGCGTTACACCAAAAAGTGGTGCTACACCAGCTGCATCTTTTTTGGGGAAAAGTTAAACCATTGTGTGATGCATGAAACATACATAAACATGGAAATAGTTAAACTACAGGCATTGCATAATTATACATATTACATTTAATTCAGAAAACAATGTTTATTAATGCAATTTTCACAATTTAAAGTCTACTAAACGCTCAGTCCTGACGAAGCTGAACCTATGCTTTTGCTGAAAGCTATGGTTCAGCTTCATCAGGATTGAGCGTTTTCATTTCTTGTTTCTGAACATGTTACCAGTTTCACGTGCCAAACGTCTCGTGCTGCCATCAGATTGCAGACTGATGAGTGCTTTCCATCCGGTTGATAAGTATGGAAATGAAGATAAATAATGTACCTGGTTATTACGGTTTTGAAATATATGAAAAGCTTCTAAATAGACTAGGTCAAATGTTGATTTAGGTCTATCTAACAGTTTGGCGTCATTAAATAGAAATTGGTGGTTATTTCCCAACAGTGCTGGGCTATGGAAGATGTTTTGATTTCACAAATTTTAATATATGATTGGTGTTTTTTTAATCTGAATTTAAGTGTCACGTGAAACTGGTAACATCGTCAGAAACAAGAAATGAAAATGCTCAGTCCTGACGAAGCATTTAATTTCTTGTTTCATAGCTTTCAGCGAAACTATAGTAGACCTTAAATTATGAAAATTGCATTAATAAACGTTGTTTTTTGAATTAAATGGAATACATAAGCATAGTACAATGGGTGCAGCTTCGCGCCGTTCAGATTGAATATCATACCATGGTGCATAATTGCATCATGTTTTTGTGTACCTCATGCATCACTGAATAGTTTAATATTTCCCCAAAAGTGGGGTAGCACAACTGTTTGGAGAAACCAACTAAACATTTTTAACAGTGCAAATGTGCATTGAGTGAGTCAGAAAGTATACTTATTACACTTTTAAAATTTTTGAAAAGCTATCCAGTTTTGGCTTGGCATTAACGAAGAAATGCGCTGCCGTAAACAAAAGATCGCCATCGCTTACGATGTTTTAAACAATTTGTTGGTAATTTTGTTATTATCATTTAGTCACTAAATGCTGAAAACAAGGTACTTGAATGATATTACTCCAGCTGCCAGTAATGTCTAATGGTCACAGGGATCTTTAATCCGAGGAATGATTGACACTGAAATCCAAAGCTTCTTTATTAATAGTCGGTAGCTAAAGTACACTCGTAATATCACACTTTCGTATTAATATAAACACATAATCACTTGAATTCTTTTTCAACACATTTCGTAGTTCCTCAGTGTTTTAAAACGTGTATATATAGCTTAGAAAATCCTATGTACAGTTTGTTCTTCTTACTCACTCACTTTACATGCAACAGGTGCCACTCAAACAAAGTTCAAGAAATGTGACTTATGTTTTATTTTAACTTTCATTTTTAGTTCCTTTTCCTATGTAAAAATTTGAGTTTTTTCTCTTTTGCACTTTCCAAACTTAATGTGATATCTTCTCTTTCACATGAATGGAGGTTAGCAACACCATGATGCGTATGTATGTGATAAGAACAAGACAAGATATATAATTGCTACGCAGCAGCTGTGACAAGGGGGATTTTGAATGTGAATGTTAATACTACTTTTGGATACGAGACTGCTTAATTGCCGTTAAAGTAGTGCTGAAGGCTGTGTATTATACCTTAATGAAAGTGTTGTGTTTCGTAGTTAAGTATTATAGTGGATATTAACTCAAGTTCCAGTGTTGTGTTTTATTATTAACTAGCCTGTTGTACCCGTCGTTGACAGGCTAGTGATGACCTTCTGACGTATGGCACTTTTGAATTAATAACGGAGATTGAAAAACAACGTTCTATCTTCTTTTTTTCTTCTCCGTATCAAGGTCATAATACAATTGGCAAACAACGCTTAACAAAAAACATGTGCCTTTCCGTTTTCTTTACATGCTACCTGATCACACCCAAAGCGAAGGCGCGAAGATAAGTAGTTCACGATAAATTTGAGCGATTTCTTTTTTAGAATTACGTTAAAACAACATTTTATTTTCTAGCTCACAACGTCGTCACAGTATGATGACCTACTGACGTATGACACTTTTGAATTAATAACGCAGATTGAAAAATTACGTTCTATTTTCTTTTTCTTCTTCTCCGCCCTCAAGGTCATAATACAATCGGCAAACAACGCTTACAAAAAAGGGCGTAATAAATGTATTTAGGAATGAAAATAGTCGTAACGGAATTCTAAAAAAGAAGCGCCTAAAATTTATGGTGAACTACTTTTCTGCACGCCTTAACGTTCGGTGTGATCAGGTTGATGTCAACAATGCGGAAAGACACAATCAGATCGAGTAGAAACGCATAACATTAAATAATTAAAAATCAAATTCAAATTTAAAAAAAATCGCTTCGATGTGCACTAGATGTCTACAGGTACCTTCATAACAAATTTCGTCGCTCTAGGTCGCCTAATTCTATGTGAAATCCGACCGATACACACAGTCTGTTTTATATATACAGAGATTGTCATTGAGGATATTAACCCACATTTAGTTGGTCTCACCGGGTTGAAGTGAACATGATCAAGTGCCTATTGACACCAATAAAGGATTAACTGTAAGTAAAAACCTCTTAAACTTTATGTGTGACTCGCATTTCACTGTAGATGAAGTTTTGATTTATGTAGTGTTTTAGTAAGTCAGCTACACACAAACGCTACAGAAAGAGTTTCTTACAGTTCGTCTTTTATTCAGCTGAAACTCACTTGGCACTTCACTAATGATGAACTTCTAGGTAATTGTTCAAACAGCAATAGTCACTTAAATTTATTAACTGGAGTTAGTAAACACAGTAATAGTTAACGAACGTCAACCAGGCGCGGACTGGGCCGCTATACGAAACCCCGGGAATTCTCCAACAATATATATATTTACCTTTTTTTTTTTTTTTTTTTTGAGCTAGCGCGCCGGTGGGGCTTACGCTAGCTCAAGGGGGAAAAAAGATAAATATAGATTTGTATTTCAATATTTTTGTAGAAGAAACGAGAATTATACTAAAATGGCAAAGTGTGTTTACCACTGGGGTTGACAACTTCAGAAAACAAAAGAAACAAATGAAAAATCCCTACGTAGCAAATGTTCTGTTCAGCCCCAAACGCTGTTTTGGTACAATTCCTTCCACTTTCTCGAGTTCCAAATTCAAGCCCCGTCCCTTTGGGCTGATATCCTCTACCTCAGTCCGTGTTACCAGTTGCAACTGAATGATTAATGAAATTTAATCAAATATGCTATGAATAGTCTGGGATAGAAACTCGAAATTCATTGTGTACGTTCAGAACTCGAAATGGGAATTTTGGAGTGCCTACTTATATTTAGCTAATCATCCGAAAAAAGTACCTTTGCCAGAAAAACCTCAAAACTGAAAAAGGTAAAGATAATCCCTGGAAGAAAAACTCCTTTGTATGAAAATGTAATTGACAATTCCGTGGATTGCACCATAAGTCATAAACGATGGCGATTGATTTCAGTTGGTTGATTTGCGGATTCCGCGCGGCACTACTTATGCCACACCGGAAGACTGGGGTTAGACTTGTTTATAACGAGTAGTCTCTATAATCCGGAACCAACGGATTAACGAGACTTCTGAACCTCGGTTAATCATGAACTTTAAAGACCCGAGTCGAGATGACAACTCCTTCCAATAAGGACTTTCATGAAGTAGAAAGTCGGGCAATTAGAATCTCCGCAATCAGAATGAATATTCAGTCTTAAATTAATAACAATCTCACCACCCTAAGAAGAAGAAGAAGAAAAAAAAAGACCGAATCGGAAAAAAATTAGACTCATTGCTGCAAAACTAAAATTTGTGTTAAATATATTACTCCCAATTCTTCATTCTATGAAGAAGCTCGTCAAATTGAATATATTAAATTAATGATATAATAAAAATACAGACATCCTTAGTGGGCCGCCCCGGTGGCGCAGTGGTGGTGAAGCTGTTTTTTCTCGCTCCCGTCTTTGGATCGAGCTTGTGTGTTATTTGCCGTTTCTACGTTCGTTATTTTTGTTATTTTGTGTATCTGAATGGTTAGTGCACCAGTTTCTCCTGGCGAGTTGCCTTGTAAGTACTTCTTTTACGTTTTGTGACTGTTTTATTTTTTGTCTCGACGACACGCTGTCGTTGACCAACGCCTGTGTTGGACTTTGGCGTTTCAGCTCATCAAGTGTTTCTTTTTGCAACTTTGCCGAGTTGGTAATCGTTGCGTGTGTTGTGTCCTGCTTTCGTTTTGCGATAAGCGTCTTTGCTTTCGCTTAAGTTCATCCCTCCGCGTTGGGTTTGTTTACCTTTCGTGCGAGGCCTAAAGCTTGCAGATGTTCGCCGATGATGATGATGATGATGCCGCTACTCTAGCGGGTTCTTGCTCGCCGTCCGCTCGTCCTGCCAAGTTCCACCGATTGTCTTCCCCGTCTCGCTCTGCTGTTGGTGACGTCATTGACGGTACTACGCCTGCACCTTTGACTTCAATGGAGAGCTCTCAGAGCGCCGCTAAACTGGATTACGCTGCTGTGGCTTCGGGCTTCTCTTCGACTTCGACTGCATCACGTGTTCCCCTTGCTATTAGTTCTGGTGTCTCGTGTGTCAGAGTGCAAGATGTTCTTCACATCACAGTTCCAGACTCTTCCGCAGAAGGTAAGGATTTACTTTCTCGCCAGCAACTTGGCCTCGTTTTCGAGGCCCTGCCTGACACTCCTTTAAAGCTGTATTCGACAGCCCTGCGTCGCATTCTCCCTACCGGTGCTGTGACACATATGGCTCATAAACCACGTTCTGTGGTGGTTTACTTTTCGACCATGACTCACGTTGATCTAGTGCAAACGACCGGGATTGTCGTTCGCCGCCGAACTTTGTTTGGTGTCCCGGTTTCTCAGCCTTCGGTGCTCCTGACGCTTTTCCCGGTTGCACCAGAGCTTTCTGACGTCTTGCTACGCCATGCGCTATCTCAGTGCGGGAGGGTGATCGGTCCGATCCGATCACTTTCCGCGGCTCCGAACGATCCAGAGGATAAATCCATCCTCGGTCTCCGTCGCCAAGTACGGATGGTTTTTGCTAATGATCATGATGTTGCTTCCTGTCCTTCGGTGCTTGAATATGTAATTGGTAGTCAACGTTTTCGTGTGGAAGTGTTCCAAGATCTCCGTTGCTTCCAATGTAAGGGTACTGGGCACGTCCGTCCCAGTGCCCTCATCTCGTCCCTCTACGCAAACCTGCTTCTGCGTCGGCTGATGTTCCTGGATCGTCTTCTGTGACCCAACGTGCTCCACCATCTTCGGAACCCTCCCTTATTACCGCTTTGCCTGTTTCGTCGGAACCTCCTGCCTCTTCCCTTCCTTCCTTGGAAGTGTCTTCTGCTTCATCTCCTACTGCAGTTCGCCCGGTATCAAGTGTTGCTGACCCCCTTTCTTCTAGCACCGGATCTTACTCGACGATTATCTCGGCTTCCCCGCCTCCCTCGTCTCTTCTTACAGCGCCAGTTACTACTGCTTCTGTTGTTTTTCTAGGTTCCGTTTCAGTCTTACCACCATCTCCACTGCATGATCCTACTCCCCCAGCTGGGCGGACCAGGTTGAACAAGTTGGTTCGGTTTCTTCTGATGCGCCCGCTACTGTGTCTGATGATGGTTCTTCTACGGACCCCATGGAAGCTGTTTCCTCCCCAGAGTCTCCTGCTTCTGACCCCGTCCCCCCGTTTCGTCCCTCTGTTCCACTTACCTCCGAGATGGTTCCCCATCTTGCCAACTCAGACTACAATTGGACGCAGTTCATTTCTCGACAGGTTTTACCATCTGCTGAAGCGTTGGGCACCTTAGCCCTGGTGGATCTGACGATCGCCCCTTCCGGCTTCCCAGCGCTCCCTGATACCAGCGAGATTCCTCCCTTAGCGGTTGAAATTGCCACTCCGGATTTCATTCTTCTTCTCTGTGCGGTTTTTCGACTCAGCTGGAAGGATCTTCGTCTTTGGTTTCCCTTCTGTGCGAATCCTGCTGATCGTGTGAACATCTGGCGCCACTTTGCTACGTTTTTTCAATGGCGAGTGTCCCCGCGTCCTCGTCAGCCATGCCCGGAATTGCCTGATTTCACTTTCCGCTACACTACAAAGGTGTTCCTCGATTATTGTAACAACGTGTTCCTGCTCGATAGACAAGAATGTTGGGTTTTTCCTGACCCAGGGCTTGATCGTAGCACTGCATGTAAGGACCTTTGGACTTTCATGTACAACTTTCGTTGCCTACGCTCCTAAACTGTTTATTGTTACTTGCTTGGACTGCACCCCTGTGGTGACTTTTTGTGATGTTTCTATGCCGTTGTTTGTCGGTTTCCTGGCCTACTGCCCAGTGTTGCGTTTGTATCTTTTCTCTGTATCTTTGTCAGCTTTGCTTGTTTTACCCTGTTTTCACTTGAATTAATGCGTTTTTGTACATTTCGTATGTTTGTTGTTTATGCTCCCGACTTGTGTTTCGTGCTGTGTGATATTTTTTGTGTGTGTGTTTTTTCCCATTGTTTTGGTGTTTGTATTCATGTACTGTGCGTGGTCAATTTTATTTTTTGGTGTTTTTTTTTTTTTTGTCCCTTCGGGGTTTTTTAGTTTTGTGTGCAGCTAAGTCTGTCGCTGTATTCTTTTTATGTTTTTCGTCGACCGCAAGCCGTTGGTCAACACATTTCTCTTCTTTTCTTTTTTGCCTTTTACTATGTCTATGTGTTGGTTTTTCTTCTATGTTACTTGATCTTTGTTAGTTACGTCTTGGAATGCTGCGATGTAGTTGCTTTTTGTTTGCGCTGCGGTGTTATGTTGCCGGTGTGCCATGGCGCACCTTCTGTTCGCCGTGATTTGTTGTATGTTGTGTTTAGCTTTTAATAATAAAGATTTATTTGAAGGCAGTGGTCTAAGGCGTTGGCCTTTGATCATTCGTGCGTAAGGGGTCCGGGTTCGAATCCCGGTCAGGCATGGATGTTGTGTTTGTCTTACGGCACTGTCTCTCTCCCTTCCCTGGAACCAGTGACCCTAAATTAGGGACGGGCGACTGCTTATAGCCCATTGAATTGAGTTGCTCACGGTGGTCGTTAAACCTCCAATCAAAAAAAAAAAAAAACATCCTTAGTGGGATGACATGGGGCTTGTGCAAAATGTGATCATATGCCATTTCCACCCTTTGAAGACTGAGCTCATGTGTACAGCACTCCCTTACCCTTTACGGTTCTCACACAGTTATTTATCAAGGGCACGAGACACATAAGGTTTCTATGTTTCAGAATGCGCGCTCGTAAGTCAAGGACAAAAAGAAAATTCATTTCTGCAGTTCCCACTATTAAAATTAGTGACGGTATGTAATACCAAGAAAAAGAAGTGCTTCTATATCGTTTCCAGCATGTGTACGTTAACGCACTGAGGTTCACCTACGGTAAAATTTTTGGTTGCTGCTTTTTTTAAGTATATGGGGTTTTTTAGCACGTCTATTGTAAGAAAAGTCCGTGCATATAGGAAAACTGTAAAAATTGGACGTTCAGAGTTACAATTTCCTGTACGTCCAAAAGCTCCTCCCTTACTCGCTTTGAATGCTCCAGAGCTATGCTGCGAAAAAAAAACGTTCGCGGTAAACGGGCTCCATGCGATACATTTTTGCAACTTTTATCGCAAATATCTCCGCGAGTTTTGCAAGCAGAACGACGGGTTTGTTTTGACTAATTAGAATATTGCGCAACTTTTTTCGATTGAAATTTTCTTTTCTGCGGAGGCTGTATAATTTTCTTTATTTTTATGGAAATGCCACCCACAGGGGTGCAACTGCCATGTCGTAAGTCTTTACGTCATTTTGAGTATTTTTCTAATCGACAGTATGTATCTGTGATCAACCGTTGAAGAGATAAAAAGCTTGTTTGTCTTTTTTGAAACACCCGGTATGCCCCAGCTGTTATCTCGAAATTTGTCAGATTTTTTTTTAATTCAGTTTATCCCAGTATTTTCTAGGTACAATAGCAAACAGCAGTATAAAAATTCAAGGATAGAAGCAAAATATTCCCTGAAGCAGGGCCGTAGTTAGCAGGAGCTCATCCTTCCCTGCAAGGCAAGCAAACCTAAGGAAAATGCGCGTTGTTGTAAATTCTTTGAACTTTTGTTCTGGTGGTTTATGAAAATTACTTTAGCAGTCGTATACACTGCCGGACAATTGCTAAGGACGGATGACAATAGCAACGATAGCAACCATAAAATGGAAGGCAGGAAAATGTGGAAATTAGCATAAGTGCGGGATACAGTAAGACGTGTTGTGCGTATGCAAATTTTGGATTGCCGAACTTGTTCGTGACGTCATAGCGCTGATAAGAGATATAAAAGATTTGACGCGTATTGACCGTTGTTGTTCAAACGCAAAGTTGAAAGGGAAAGAATCAATTGACGAACTTGCAATTTTCAGTATGTCTTCCCGACATCACCTAGATGATTTTACGCGTGGCCGTATTATTGGCAAGATTGATGAAGGGCAAAAAATAACAGATGTTGCCAGGGAGTTCGACGTCAGCCACAGTGTTGTTTCAAGGCTTTGGAAATCACTTCAAACAAATGGAGAGTGTAGCAAACGTCACGGGTGAGGCCGTGTTCGCAGTACGACACCTGCAGAAGATCGGTACATAGTGCTATCAATAAAAAGACAACGGCGCAGCACAGCTAGTGAGTTAGCAAATCAGTTTATGGCTGCTACTGGCAAGCGGATCTCCCAAAAAACTGTCGCCAGACGTTTGCATGAAAGAGGACTATACGCCCGCCGTCCTGTTGTGTGCATCCCATTGTCCAGACGTCACCGTACCGCCCGTTTGCAATGGAGCCATCAACATCGCAATTGGACTGATAACGACTGGTCTGCTGTCCTCTTCTCAGATGAGAGCAGATACAGTCTGTCGTCTGATTGTCGACGACAACTGATCTGGCGTGATAGTGGTACAGCATATTGTCCAGCAAACATACAGGAAAGGGACCGATATCCGACATGTAGTGTCATGGTATGGGCTGGCATCATGAACAATGGCCGTACGTCCCTCTATGTGCTTCCAACTGGGACTATGACTGGCCAACGATACATTAATGATGTTCTGCTACCTCATGTTCGCATGTTCCGTGGTGCTGTCGGCAATAGATTCATTTTCATGGACGACAACGCAACATGTCATCGAACAGTCGCTGTCCAGGAGTGTCTTCAGAGCGAGGATATTCAACGCCTCGTATGGCCAGCACGTTCTCCAGATCTGAATCCCATTGAAAATGTGTGGGATGCTTTGGGGAGGAGTCTTGCTGGTCGCCAATGCCCTCCAATAAACAAGGACACCCTCATCCGTGCACTGACAGAGGAATGGGATAAATTACCCCAACAGCTGCTTGATAATGTTGTGCAAAGCATGACACGACGTGTGGAATCTTGCATCGCCCTCCATGGTGGCCATATCCCGTATTTACATCTTACGCCGGAACGCCTGCGGACGGTAATTGCATTTTTTTCACGTTTACGTATTCTGCACAAAATGGCCTAATTGTCCCTTAAACACGTTCCAAAGCCTTCTGGATTTCAGAGCAAAATAAATTGTCTTTCTTGTAATGTCCTGGCATTCTGACATTATTTTATTTCACTTGGCATCCAACCACACTTACTTTTTTATGCGCTATATAGCCGTTTATGATCCGTCCTTAGCAATTGTCCAGCAGTGTATAAGCATAAAAATAGTTTAACTTATTTCGTCGTGTATTGCACTTTAAAAAATAATGATTCAAGTGACACAACATGAACGATGAATGACTACAGAGAAATTGTAAGGGGCGCCCAAATGAAAGTGAGACTCGTGTAATAACGTTGTTGTATAACTACACAGAGCCGTGCATTTGCGCCGGTAGATGACGTGTCATGTCAGGAAGCTCGCTGTTATCGGCGACACATGTCAGTGCGCTGTTTGCACGTGCGGCGGCAAGTTGACTACTTAGGGTCGTGACATGGATTCGTCCAAACATGGCCCAGCTGGCAGTTATGCAATTTTTGACGGAAGGTGTTAGTGGAGCCGAAATTTATTGTCGTATGAAGGATGTGTATGGGAATGAGTGTCAGTCACGGTATACAGTGTTCCGCTAGTGTAATGAATTTCATAAAGAACGTGTGAACACGGAAGACATGTCAAGACCTGGGCAAACACTCGTGGTCATCACCATGGAATCGATTGCTGCCGTGGACAACCTTGTGAAGGAGAATCGCCGAATCACCACCTGCGAGCTTGCAGCAACATTGTCCGTGAGTAAGGGAACTGTTGACACCATTCTCCATCGCCGATTGGAATACAGCAAGGTTGGCGCACGATGGGTCCTAAAGCATCAACAGGAGGAGCAGAAGACTCGGCGAATGGGTGCTTGCCTGGAACATCTGCATCGTTACCACCCAGGGAAGGGGATGGGAGCAGTTTCTTTCCAAGATTGTGGCCGCAGATGAAACTTGCCACCACTTTGATCCTGCCACAAAACGGATGAGTATGGAATGGTGGCATCCTAACTCTCCATGCGCCAAAAAAGCTCAGTCTTCCTTAAGAGCTGGAAAAGTGATGCTCGCGGTTTTCTTCGATGAGAATGGCCCATTGCTGTTTGATTGGCTGGACGCAAGCAGTACGGTCAAGGCAACCACATACTGCGATACGTTACACAACCTCAAAACGGACATCAAGCGTAAGCGTCCCGGTATGATGCCAAATGAGGTTATTCTGCTGCACGACAACGCACGCCTACATGTGGCGACAGTGTGCCAAGATTTGCTGCGGAGCTTCCGCTGGGAGGTCCTCGCCCCCCCCCCCCTATAGCCCCGATCTGTCGCCCTGCGACTATCACATCTTCGGGCCACTGAAAAGAGCTCTCAAGGGCCGCCGGTTCGCTAACGACGCTGAGGTCTGTGACGCCGTTGAAGACTGGTTCCACAGCCCACCACGGACATTCTTCGCTAAGGGTATCCATAATCTCGTGCAGCGCTGGGACACTTGCTTGAACTGACAAGGCGACAGTATGTAGCGTTATGTAGCCCATTCATCACTCACTTCCTGTATGTTCACATATTCCAACCTGTAAACCATTGCGGCAAAAAATCGACAGTCTCAGTTTCATTTGTGAGACCATCATACTTTTCGAGGTGAATCAGTAGGTTCTCTTCCATATGGCGACACTGCTTGTTGGCGTAATGGGCCAGGAAAGAGAGAAATGATGTTTTTTTCTTTTTCTTTCTTTTTCTCTTTTTTTCTCTATCTTTTTCGGAAAAACGAGAAATTTTAAAGAACACTACCAAAAAAAAAAAAAAAAAAAAAAAGATTGAAAGAAAGAAAAATATACAAAGAAAGAGTGGCGGAGTTAGATGCGCAGTTGTGCAGAAAGCTGAAACCCTGTTTATCGTTTGGTAAGTGACTGTGAGATGCTAAGCTACCATTAAAATACTTCCAAGTAGTTCGTTGACCACAAAGAAGTGTTGTCGTGGAGATGTTTTAGTTAAATGCACGCGCTGAAAAATAGTGCGAAAGGGAAATCCTTGAGCAATGCCAAGAAATCAAGAGCTTTCAACATCTTCCCGTTCACTGGTTTCCGTCCAGTAGGAGTGGTTTTACGATGCTTGCTTTGGAGGATAGAGTTTTTTTTTAATTTTCGGAATTCTGGTGCTCTTGGTTTTTGTGAAGGAAACGGGTTTGGCTATTGACCACGGTAAGAAGTGACCACCACCTAACACCAGCGGAGGAGAATTCGCGATTAAAGATGGAGAAAAAATTCGAACCGAAGAAAAGGAGTAGAATTAGTTGAAATATGACATCATTAAATCATCGATGCCATTGCGTGGATCCACTGAAAAAAACTAGAACAGTAAACTAACTTGGAAAAAAATCACCCTATTTGAGAGTTATTTTGCCTCCAGTGATCAGGAACGTGCAACTCGACCACCATCAAAAAAATTTAAATGTGATTAATTTTTTATACGTACTTCAAGAGAATTCTGTTTTATTTCATATTTCGTATTTTATCTAATTGTTTTTGCATTTTCGTATAAATCGTTCGCTAGTGAAGTAACTTAACAAAATGAGATTAAAAACAAAGCAAAACTTGCATCGGTATTCATATTCGTGGGAAAATGCCGTTTGTAGCTGAACACAGAGTCCCCCAGATGACTCTTCAGTGCAATGGTTCTGTGATCTAGCTACGGCCCATGCCCCAAAGTAAATGAAATCTGATGCAAAAAGAATTTTTCAAATAGGATTTTTAGAAGCAGAGATATAGATAAAGGTAGATTGTTCTTGCTCCCCTAGAGGGTAAATTTTGGGATATTTTGGCCAGGAAATCCGCATGTGTTTATTTTCGCAGTTTAGTTTATCTGACCTAAAAAAAAAAAAAAAAAAAAATTAGAAGCGCAGATACTGCTGAATAAGTTCTAAACAGAAATATGATCTTACGCCCCTAGTGGCGAAATTTTGCGTAACTACATATCAGAAATTTTATGTGAAACGTTCTTTACTAGACAGAGAGAGAAACGGACATAGTGATACTACAAGCCCTCACTATTTTTTCAAAAGATATGGTAAAAATGAATCCACGCCGCAAAGGAACTCCCACAAGCTGCGTATATCACTGACTTTTAACCCCATGACCATACATCATTCATTAAAGAATGAGTGTGAGGGATTTGTATTTGAATCGCCTGTTTCAAGATCTACGTAATTTATGGAATATTTCAGCTTCTTTTTCATTTGCCGGGGTAATTAGAAAAGCCGAATCGAACCAGGCCTTTAAAGTTTCGCTTTTAAATACAATATCCAGCTCAAAATGTCACTCCTTTCTAAATGGTTTTTGAGCAAAAACCTGAGTTGTCTTATCAGAACTTTATTAGACACTAATGCAATTAAATTTGTGCGTTCGTGCGACATTTTTAACGACAAAGATGGATATTTGGATTGTTTTTGACAGAATCATTTTCATATACGTCATCTTCTTTTTAACTTTACAACTTTGTCTGACAAAAATATATTTCCAATGCAGTCTTAAAAATGCATAGACAGTTGAATGAATGTGGTTTAATAAAACATAATAGAGAATATGAATATCTGTATTTCTCCAAGAAGTGCGCTCAGTACTTCATGAAGTGACCCTGACTGAAAAATAACGGAGCAAAAATAAATTGTGTTATGGACTCGTATTCCTTTGACGTCTCCTTTCTCTTTCTGTTTTCGAATTACGGCTTTTGAAGAGGACCACGAGGTACGCAGTGGCATTTAAGATCCATTGTCAGCCTGAAAAAAATAAAATTTATTGGAAACTTCAAGGAGTCATTGAGAAACAATTTAAAGAAACATCTTGAAATACACTGGCATTATCTTTGCCAGTCTAAACACTTTATTGTGTCGACAACTTAAGAAGGAAAAAATTACGAGTGTTTAATTCGCGTTAAACTTTCTTTTGAATTAGTTTCGCGCATTCACTGGACAGATAACATCGTAAAGCGTGTCTTGATAGACAAAGCATTATCTCACATTATGTGATACCAGTTTATTTTATCTTTTGTAACACAGAGATCAGTTATTTTGCTGTCTTTAGAGAGGAAAAGCTCTTAACTACAAAGGGTGAGTCGAAAGTTTTGCAATATTTGCATAAACGCATGTGCTGCGGCGGGTATGTCACGTGCTTAAACTAGTTCAAGTGCGCACTGCAGTCAGTCGAAAGGGATATAAAGTGGTAGTCGTTGCCGTGAACAGCATTGCATGTTGTTGTTCTGTCTGTGGTTGGGACGCCTAAAAGATGAACAGCCACAACCGGTAAATAGGGAACTTTTGCTTTACGAATTTGAACTCGTTCATAACGCTACTCAAGCAACACAAAACATTTGTCATGCGAAAGGGGAAGGTTCCGTCGACCACAGCACCGCAACCAGATGGCTCAAGAAATTTCGCTCAGGTGACCGAAACCTCGATGATCCGCCAAGGTCAGGTAAGCCACGAACCGTGGATTAGGAGGCCGTGCGCCAAGCTGTAAAGGCAAATCCCACAACCAACACTCAGAGATTATCAGGCGAGCTGGGCATATCACAGACCAAGCGTTATTCGTCACCTTCGGAACCTCGGCAAGGTCTACAGGAGCTGCCGTATTGTCCCTCACGAACTGAGGCCAGCTGAAGCAAACCGCAGAGTGGAAGTGTGCACGAAACTCCTAAAAAACACGCGCGATGTACGTTTCATCAAAATAATCGTTACGTGGGATGAAAAGTGGGTCTATTTCCGTAATCCTAACACACAACGACAGTGGTTGAGCCCGGGTCAGCTTCCTGAACCTACTGCCAAACGTAGGCGCTTCAAGCACAAGGTGATGCTCTGCGTCTGGTGGAATTTCAAGGGGATAGTTCATTACGAATTTGTTCCAGACTGTCGGATCATGAAAGTTAACCTCTACTCTGAACAGATGGAGCGTATATATACCGTTTTGGAGGAGAAATATCCAACACTGGTGAACACGAAGCGCGCTCTCCTGCAGCAGGACAACGCTCGGCCTCAACTGCGCGAACGACCCGGGCAAAACTCTTGGAACTTGAGGACATCGAACTGATGCCACACCCAGTATATAGTCCGGATCTTTCCCCGTCGGATTATTACTTGTTCCAGTCTATGGCCCACTTCTTTTGCGGGCGGCACTTCAACAACCAGGAGGAGGTGGCAGCAGGGGTGAAGGAGTTTTTCGCCTCGAAGGACAAGAAGTGGTACAGCTGGCGCGGAATCGAAGAACTGGCAGATAGATGACTAAAGACGGTGCGACATGATCGTCTATACTTTGAATGAAGACATAAGTGATCCAAATATTGCAAAACTTTCGATTCACTCTCTGTAGTGAAGAACAATCGTTCCAGTGAAAATATAAAACAGATGAACTGTTTTCAATCTGAAGCTTTCCAGCAGGTGAAATGAACTGTGATTATCAAGGTACGATTCATCCCGCTTATACACTTAAGCAGCAGATTATTACGAACACCTACCTGATTAATGCGAACGCTACTGCAGATGAGTTTGCCAGTTTTTAGCAGAGATTAGCAGTACACAAAGGGAGCATCTGCCGTTATAGCCCGTTCGTGCCAATACCAGGCGAGCTGTGTATTCTGAAATCCTCCTCACGGTACCGCTGATGTGCTGAGTCGTTACCTGACGCAATGGACTTGTCTGTTACCTCGTACAATCCTCTCCAGTAGCCGTTTCCCTAGAACATCTGCCAGTCGTTTTCGATCACAATTTGTTGTATGAGTATGACTTACTGTATGCCCTGTATACAGTTCTTGCATAGCCGATAAGGTTTGCGGTTTCTGAGATGCTTGCACCTGCCAGCCTAGTGTGGCCACTATCAAGCCTCTTTCAAAGTCTCTTAAATCACGAGTCTTTCCCTTATTGCCCCTATCTATGTATCGTATCAGTCTAATCCTTCGCAATGAGCTGTTTATAAAACCATTTCAACGCCATAGTTGCGCTGTGAAAACACAAATATGCCGGTGGTGGACGCGGACCACATCCTTCTGCTCCGGATCTAAATGCTTGCCCAATTGAGCTACACCAACAAGTGATTATCCCTGATATTTGCCTCTTTGACATGTAAGCCCCCCCCCTCATTGAGAAGGGCGGAGGCACGAAACAGCAGGTTTCGGGTCCGCCGCAAACCATACTTGAAATAACTCTCTGTAGAAGAATAATTTCTGATTAATTCTAGACGATGTGAGGGAGAAGCAACACACCTTTTTTTGAAGCGTTGAAGAAGGAATTCTCATTAGTTCCAGATGATGTGTGGAACGAACATCACGCATCTGTCGAAGAACCTAACGGCCAGTGGATCCATTTTTATGTTCGGGCGCCAAATGTTTGCAGGTGGCGAGGATCGAACAAACATCCTTCTGCTCCGGAGCGGAATGCTTTCCCAATTCAGCTACACCGACAAGTGCTTATCACTTCTCTTTTCCGTCTTGACGTGTGCGCCAGTTCTGTCGTACGTCCACAGCGCCCGTAAGTGAAAATGGCACGTGTGTGATTGCTGTTTGGTGTTCCTAATAATTTGCTACTTCAGTGCATAAAGCTTAGATGTTTAAATACTAACTTTGGCAATGTTAAGAACATTTTAAAGACCTGATTTTGGACAAGTAATGTTAACAAGTCTCTTATATCAATACACCCCAAACTATAGCTTTCAGACTTATATCGCAGATACACTGACGGAAAAAAATCCCAACACCACGAAAAAATAGTTGTAGAGGAATGAAATGGCGGCAATACATTTGTATAGGTAACATATTTAATCGATTAAGGTTTCGAGATCACAGCTTGTTGTAAGCGCGAGAAGAGCCATTTTAAATGTGAAATGCTGGTACATTAATAACCGATGTAACCGCCAGAATGTTGAATGCAAGCACACAAACGTTCATGCATTGTGTCGTACAGGTGCTGGATGTCAATTTGTGGGATGGAGTTCCATGCCTGTTGCACTTGGTCGGTCAATACAGGGACGGTTAATCCTGGTTGGGGGTGACGCTGGAGTTGTTGTCCAATGATGTCCCATACGTGCTCGATTGGTGAAAGATCTGGTGATCTAGCAGGCCACGGCAACATATCGACACTCTGTAGAGCATGTTGGGTTACAACAGCGGTATGCGAGCGAGAGTTATCCTGTTGGAAAACACCCCCTGGAATGCTGTTCATGAATGGCAGCGCAACAGATTGAATCACCAGACCGACGTACAACTGTGCCGTCAGGGTGCGTGGGATAACCACGAGAGTGCTCCTGCTGTCATAGGAAATTGCTCCCCAGACCATAACTCCAGGTGTAGGTCCAGTGTGTCTCGGCCGCAGACAGGCTGGTTGCAGGCGCTCACCTGGCCTCCTTCTAACCAACACACGGCCATCACTGGCACCCAGGCAGAACCGGCTTTCATCAGAAAACACAACAGATCCCCACTCCGTCCTCCAATGAGCTCTAGCTTGACACCACTGACGTAGCAAATGGCAGTGGTTTGGAGTAAGTGGAATGCACGCTACAGGGCGTCTGGCTCGGAGCTGTCCTTCAAGTAACTGATTTGTAACAGTTCGTTGTGTCACTGTGGTGGCAACTGCAGCTTGAATTGCTGCCGCAGACGCGGTACGATGCGCCACGGCCATACGCCGTACACGGCGGTCTTCCCTCTCAGTAGTGCCACGTGGCCGGCCGGAACCCGGTCTTCTTGAGGCAGTGCCTTCCCTTGACCACCGCTGCCAACAATCATGCACAGTGGCTACATTCCTGCCAAGTCGTTCTGCAATATTGCGGAAAGAAAATCCACCTTCTCGTAGCCCTATTACACGACCTCGTTCAAACTCCGTGAGCTGTTGATAATGGCTTCTTCGTCTTCTTATAGGCCTTCTTGACTAACATCAACACCCTACGTCGAATCTCAACGATAACTAAAGCTCACGAACGTTACAGCGCGTATTTACAGCAAACCTGCTTTGCATGTTCCGAGTGGCGCTACTAGCGCCACACGTATGCGCCGAGCGCGAAATTTGCATAGACGTCATCTTACAGATGTACTCTCACCGCCTACCAACTGTCGTTTATCTTCTACACAACCCGTTCTTGGTGTTGGGATTTTTTTTCCGTCAGTGTATTTGAAAACACTTATTGTGTTTAGCACACACATTCCCTAAGCTGCAGCAACACAGGGAGTTACTGTAGCTGATGGGATGTCTTGTAGCACAGCCAGGATAAATTATGGCAATGATTTTGCAGCATACCCTAACTAGATTTAACTCAGTCACCCTATATCACCCAATATAAGAGAACGTCTTCTTCAGTTTGTCATACAATTCAATGAACTCTTAGAGAGACAACCTGGCATTCTTAACAAGATTTGGTTTGGGGATGAGGCCTATGTACTTTCATTTAGACAGATATGTAAATTAACAAAATGCACGTTATTGGGCTCTGGAGAATCCCAATGCTGTAATTGTCAATCCATTACATACAGAAAGGGTTATACGTACTGTCTGGTGTGTACTCTGTGCGTGTGGCATTTATAGGCTAGTTTGTTGATCGAAACATTACAACTGGCGTCTATCTCCATGTCATTAGGGACAATTTTGGGTCGTTCCTGTATGGCTACAGCATTGATGTGGATCTGAACAAGTTTCAGCAGGATGGTACAAAGCTCTACATTGCATGAACTGTGCTGGAATTCCTGGACGAAATCTTTGGCTATATGGTCATTTCTAGCCACTACCCTGGAGTGTACGGTAAAGGGCTGGAGTGGCATCCAACGTCAGCTGATCTGCAACTTTATGATTTTAAAAAGGTAAAAGTGTTCATGAATCCTCGAACGAATTATTCTTGATTAAAAGGAAGTGCTTGAAGATGAGATCTTAACTGCGTCGATGGAAGATGGAAACGTTGGCGGTACGTTGTTCGCAACTTCATCTTTGATTAAGCCATGTTGTTAATAACGATAGAGGACACGCTGAACATGCCCTCTATCGTTATTTAGGTTACCATAATAACCTAATTCCTCAATACTTATGAGCATACACTATGTAGACAAAAGTACTCAGACACCTCCACATCTGCAAATACATTAAAACAGTATATATATATATCCGGAAGAAGTGGATATTTCTGAAGTTAACAGAAAAGTAACCAAAGCTCTTATGGAAACAGCAACAAAATTAGCTGGGTCTAAGAACAAATTGCATGTGAACAAATTATCAGAAAAAACCAAAATGTTGATGCAAAAAAGAAGAGTGATGAGGACAACTAAAGAAGTGACTTCCAAAGTGGAATATATAGAGCTATGCAAGACAGTACGAAAAAGTATCACTGAAGACGTAAGGAAATTCAACTGTGAACTAGTAAGGAAAGCAATTGAAAACAACCAAAGCCTAAAGATAGCAAAGGGACATCTCAGTAAGGGGAAAAACAGATTATGGCACTGAGAAAAGAAGATGGTTCTGTAACAAGAAATAGAGGCGAAATTTTGACAAGAGTGAAAGATTTCTACTCCAAATTATATGAAAGGGATGATACATGTACTCCAGACATCATGAAAGGTACCAGTACCAGAGTTCTTCCAGTCCTTCCAGCAGAAGTTGCACATGCAATCAAGAACATGAAGCGGGGAAAATCTCCAGGAGAAGATGGAATTACTGTAGACATCATACAAGAAGCAAGTGGAGAAATCGAAACAGTACTCGCCCAAATTTTCACACGATGCCTTAATGAAGGGAAAATTCCTGAGGATTGGAACAACGCTACAATGATCTTGCTACATAAAAAAGGTGACATTGAGGATCTCAGGAACTACAGACCTATCAGCCTCCTATCAGTGGTTTATAAAATCTTCACTAAAGTTCTTTCACACCGCTTGAAGGTGACACTGGACATGGCTCAACCGAGAGAACAAGCTAGATTCAGGAGTGGCTAAAGCACAATAGATCATATCCACGTACTGAGAGAACTAATTGAAAGAGCGAGGGAATATGAGTTTCCATTGTGCATGGCTTTTATCGATTATGAAAAAGCCTTTGATTCGGTGAAACCATCAGCAGTTGCAATGGCTCTGAAATCCTGTGGTATTGAAGATGCATACATTAATATTATTAATAACATCTATGAAAATGCAAGTGCAAAGATTCGGCTGTTTGAAAATACAACACACATAAAAATTGGAAAAGGAGTGAGACAAGGGGACACCATATCTCCGAAGCTCTTTAATGCTACATTGGAAAATGTCTTTCAATCACTGAACTGGGAAAACAAAGGGATAAAGATTAATGGAGATTATCTAACTCACCTTCGTTTTGCTGATGACATAGTCATTTTTGCAACTACCCCATCAGAGCTACAGAGTATGATCCAGGAACTTGCTGACAAGAGTAAAGAAGTGGGATTAAAAATGAACTTTCAAAAGACAAAAGTGATGTACAATGCTTTTACAAGAAATGAAGATTTATCGATTGATGGAGAAAAGCTGGAGATAACAGACACGTACGTTTATCTTGGACAGCAGATATCAAGTGAGGGTCATATTGGTGAAGAAATTAATCGGCGTACAAAACTTGCCTGGAGAGCTTTTGGAAGAAACAGCATAATTTTCAAGAGCAATATGCCATTATGTCTTAAAAGAAAAGTGTTTGATCAATGCATATTTCCAGTGCTTACGTATGGTGCAGAGACGTGGACCTTAGCTAAAAGAGACATACAAAGGCTGCAGACAACTCAAAGCAGCATGGAGAGGTGCATGCTTGGTGTAACCAGGAGAGATAAGAAGAGGAACACGTGGATCCGAAAAATGACAAGAGTGGAAGACATCATGATCAGAGTTAAATCCCTGAAATGGCAATGGGCTGGACATACTGCCAGAAGAACAGACCATCGATGGACAGCCGAAATTTTAGATTGGATTCCAAGGGACAGGAAAAGACCCAGAAGAAGACCACATGGAAGATGGGTGGATGAAATTCGAAAGTATGCGGGAGTGACATGGAGGAGACTGGCACAAGACAGACCGTTGTGGAGGAAACTTGGGGAGACCTTCGTCCAGCAGTGGATTGATAATGGTTGACAATGATGATGATGATGATATACATTTGCAGAACCGGGTGAGCACGCGCATCATGTGTGCGTTGGCTGCTGTATATTGTATAAAGGAAAGCGTTGGCGTTCCTATCAGATTGCATTGGAAACGACTATGCCGCGTGAAGCTGAACTGACGAACTTTGAAAGAGGCATGGTGGTTGAACGTAACCTGAGTAAACAATCAGTACGCACGTAGCTTTGTCGCTCTTCTGATATTCCTAAAATGTACTATCGCTGACGTTCTTTACCAATGGCAAATCTGAACTGGATGAAGATAAGGCTATAACATTAGCGTTGAAGACAATAGACTTTTGGTGATTAGCCAGTGGGCGTTAGGGACGATTTCAGCCGTTAGATGGCACTGCGTCCCAAGGTATAAACATCTGAGTTTTCACGTTGTTTGAATTGCTGGATTGTGTATGTTCGTCGTTTTTTCTTGTGTTTCTTTTAAAAAAATCTTACAGTTTTAAAACCAAACTGTTGTTTTCACAGCAAAATCTAACCCATTTTAAAAATGGTTTACTGTTGTGTGCCGATATGCACATCTTCCGGGAAGAAAAACATGGGATTTTGATTCCATGAGTTTCCCTCAGATCAGAATCTAAAGCAACTGTTGCTGAAAGAAATATCTCGTCAGGATTTTGCTCCAAATGACAAGTTACCTTCAACTATTGTTTGTAATAAGTATTTTCATTCTGATAATTACGTAATTAATTCAATTTTAGAAAAAAAACCTCAGCTATATAAACTCATATTAAGTAAAATAGTAGGTAAATATGTAGATTTGCGCTTTAAATTATTTCGTCGGAAAAATATTAGTACCTGGGAAAAGTGCGACGTACAGATTTTAGATTAAGAAAATTAATGGCAAATGGTGCAAACATTTTCTGTTTCAAATGTCTTTTAAAGATTTTTTCATAACATTTACCTGTACGTTCGATAGGTTAGGCCTACGGCAGCGTCTTTTCACAGCATCGAACTTACAGTTAAATGTCACGATAAAAATCTTAAAAAGACAATTAAAATACGAATTTTCTGCACCATTTGCCATTAATTTCCGTACCCTAAAATTTGTACGTCGCACTTTTTCCAGGTACTAACATTTTTCCGACGAAATAATTTAAGACGCTAATGTACACATTTACCAAAATCTCAGCCCTAGATCGTTGAAGAATAAAGGAGGAATGTGATTTACACATAAATTACACCAGTTCCTACAGAAAATTCTCTTGCCCAAGTACTACGAATTCAGAATGCAAATATCCATCTGTTCATGTGAAAGTGAATATAAAAAAGGATCTCAAATGTAAATAATGATATTAATGCGGACTACGTCAACAGATGGCGCTGGGTCCCAACTCATCTTTTCTGTCCTACAGCCTGGTAGTATCCAGTTCAGCCTTCCCAATGGAAAGCAGATGGCGCCACTACAGTGAAGCCGCTCTCTGGGAGGTCACACAAACTGAGTGATCATACCAAATGAAGCTCACAACGGAATGTGAAAAAGGAACACACGTCCTCTGCAAGAGTCCTGGCCGGTGACGCCGTACAAACCACTGGAACATCTTTTTGCACAAGAACAGGCTGTTGGGCACTGCGTGCCTACGTTTACAATGTTAGGTCAGCAGCGTAGAAGCCCTACGTCACTCTGGGCAATGCCAGACGACAACGATTGCAGTGGCGCCTTTCTCACCGTTCGTGGACGCCCTGTCTTACAACAGTCATTTGTCTCTCATATTCATCGAGGGTAATTTAACCGTCCAAACCACCTCGGTGGTCGAGTGGTCTGAGGCGCGGTCTTCAGATCAGTCGTCCGAGATGGGCCCGGATTTGAGTCCCGGATAAGATATGGGTGGTGTGCTTGCCGAATAGCGCTATCCCTTCCCTAGGAACGGCGACTCCTTATAGCTCCTAGAGTTTTTCAGGATGCTCCTTAAACTCCGAAGCATACAAGCAAACAAAGGAACCCGTCCAACGGTATGTAGAAGTCGTTTTCGAAACTGGGGTTTTTCCACTCTCTCGAAACATGCCAGGTGCCACATTCTAGCAAGAATAATGCCAGAACGGATACACGTACAGAACGTGTTGCTAAACAATGTCTGCAAGCCGTTGCTGTACTACCGTGGTAGCCCGGACTTATAACCGATTGAGCACATCTGGGACGTCATGAAATGACAATTGATGGCAAAGCGGACTCCAGTAAATAACTTGGTGGATATTCCGGGACAAAAGCTGTAAATCAGGAAAATCTCAGACCAGGGCATTATTAGAAACCTTTTGGACTCGCTTTCTGACCGTATTATTGTTTGTATTGACTCGTGAGGTATCCATACCTCGTATTGATCTTATCCTAATATTTATGTATTCGCATGCTTTTGCTTCAATAAATGGACTGCATTTACGATCATTAATTGATTAACTCTACTCTCTTTTATCACATCTCTTTGTATCGGACACAAGACATTACTTTTGGATGGGGTATTGTTTTGTAATGATGAGTGTGTGTGTATTTAGATTACATCATGATTAAAGTTCTTAAACATTAGTAGTGTGTAAGCGTATTCTATCCCAGTAAAGCAAGATAAAAGGACTATCTCAAAGGTTAAAACACAGATTCCTTCTAGCATAAAACTTGAGGATTTTCTTTCTATTAGCAACTTTCTGAGAACCGTCAAATAGAGGTAACTTATATATTTGCTACAAGCCATTCCAATAATGCAGTGTTGAAATTGAATCTCAGAAATTTCCTGTTTTAGGAATGATGGTGAGGGAAAACCAGTATTTCTTTATTCACAAACATTAATGGTTATTTCGGGATATCCCTTTCTCTTTCTCTCTCCCTCACTTTGCGGTTTATGTCTCTCGATTTTATGTCTAAGCTTCTTCCTACAGAGAAGTACATCACACGCAGGCGGAGTTGTATGGAAGAGCGAACATTTCTCTACCTTTGGATAGGCACAATTAAATATTTATCACTCGTTACAGACGACAACAGAAATATTGAAATGAACTTACTTTTCGAAGTTGTCGGAAGGGCTTCCTTTAATGTCTAACGACAATCCATTTTTGACATCGCCATAAATTCCATGCTGAAAAATTATTTTTTTTAATATCTGATACGTATAGTGATGCTTATAGCGTTTGAATAACAAATTAACAAATCAAGAGTAAAAGATCAATAGTTCTTTCTCTTTTTTCAATTTTTGCAACGCAAATAAGAAAGAATTCAAAACGCAAAAAAGTTCTTATGTAGCAGCGCTCACACTACAGTGTTTACTTCTACCTGAAAGACTTCCATAACTGAATGGATGACTTTTCACACTTGATGGATGCATTGTATGGTCGAGTTAATCAGTTAATATATCATCCCTGGAACTGAAAGGCTTACAGTGTTGTCATATGTAGACCACATGATCCTTTTCTATGCTCGTTTGTCGGGAAGAATAGCGAGAGCGTGAACATACAGAACGACAGATGTTTAGGTATTGTGTCTCTAGTATTCCGTGTCAGAAAATTGGCTTGGTTAGCAACACGACTGAGCGCCCCTACAACTATTTCATACCAAAAAGAATAGTTATTTTCTGCAAAGCCATGCAGCACAATAAAAAAAAAAGCTATGCCGTGAAGTTTATTTTTAGTTAGCTCACAATGCGTACTCATGAAATTTTCACAATGATGCCAACAGAAGAGTTTTAGGAACATGGCATTAAATCTACAATAATAAAATCGCTGTGTCTGTCTGTTAGTCGCCTACAAAAGAAATCACTGAAAGTAAAAGTTTAAAATTTGTCGAAAGGGATCATGAGTGTGTGCATCTTGGGGCCATTATATTTTTGAATTTCAAATTTGCACAGTTTTAATTACTTTTCAAAACTACTTTCACGGGAAAATTTCACTTAGTTTATTCAACCAATTTTTTTGAACTTGACATAACGCGCGAGTTATACAACTTGAAATTTGACTTTGCTGCTCGTTGTGTTACAAGCACACGCAACAGAAGCGAAATAGTTAATAAGTTGTGCCAAAATTTGGGAGCTGGACTTCCAAAGTATCACGTGTATCCTTCCGCCGCTGTTGTCGGCGGGTTTGTTTACGTGTAAGACCACGGCTCTTCGTGTTTTAGTAAGCACTATGAATAGTTCCATTATAGGAAGTACCAAAACGGAGTTTCAGAAAAGGTTAAATCATCATATAAAAATTTACAGAAAATGAGAAGAAAAAACAGAATTAAGTACTGCATTAACAATTAAAAACTTTCGAAGCTTGACAAGATTAAAGAATTGAGTTCACATAGAAATGAGCGTGACCTAAGAATTTCTGAAACAGTTTTGACAAAAAAAAAAAAAAAAAAAAAAGATTTGTATGTAATGATCGTGATCCTACCACCATTAAGGTGTGCCTTCGCACATTTTGCATCTCAAGATTGATTCACCTTTTATGCTTCTCAGCAATCTGGATCCATCAACGCTCAGCTGTGAAACACGACTGGCTGTCAATAAATTTATGGTAAATGTCTGGTCCTGCTGCAGGAGACCGTGTTTTTGTTCCACACATTACAATCGTCCCATCTGACCTCTCATTTAAGTTTAAGCGCCTACGATTTCCTGTTTGGCTTAGTTTCGCAGTGAGTACAAAGTCAGTTGGAAAAAGTTGGACTCAACCTGCTAAGCTTATGCGTTTCTTATGGCTAACTCTGCGGCGGCTGCTTCAGAGCTGGCAACATTAAAAACTTATTCATCTTGGATCAAATGGAAGAACCCTCAACGTCATTGACTCAGAAGCTCTTCCAAGAAGAAATTTACTTTCGCTTTGGAAGAACTGTTCATTACACTCACCACAACACACTAGAAAAATATAAATGTTTCAAATATTTCAAATTTGCTATAAAAGACAATTGTGTCGGCACAAGTGTAGATTTTATTCTTTTTCAATTCCTTTCTTTTGATTACTGGTGACGTACTACAGAGGTGAAGCACGTGTCAAGTCGACAAATCTGCAGCTATACACGCCGTCGGTGTAGTTTAGTCGGTCAGAACAATTAGCTCCGGGGCGAGAAAGCGAGGGTTCGATCACCGACAAATTTGTGAATTTCACATACTGGAACATAAACACACCGGACAAACAATTAGTCACCCCTAACAGAAATGACAGTAGGAAGTTACCAGTTGCACAAAGGGCGCTGTGATAGCATTGTTAGGAGATAAATAGCACTGACGTGGGTTACAGGATAATTTCTGTCTCGTGCAGTGGTGAAGAGCAACGTGTGTGTTGAATTTAGTCTGCAATATGGGTCGTAAGACAGACGTTACTGAGTGGCAAAAAGGAGCCATCGTGTTTTGCCGTTACTACGGACACAAAGTGAATGAATCGCCCAATTTGTTGGTGTGTCAAAGCGTACTGTACAGCGGGTCTACAACTAGTGGTGAAGTATGCAGTCAACTAAAAATCGGCGACGTAACTGTGGCCGGAAAACGATTCTCACCAACAGGGACAGGCTCCATGTTTCACGCCTAGTAACTGCAAATCGGTTTCAAACCAGGCAACAATTGCTCCAAACAGTCAGTGAAAGTCCACACCAACCAATTTCCAAAAGAACATTGCGACGAGAACTGCATGCGGTGGACATAGGGAGCAGAGTACCACGGAAGAGGCCTCTTTTAACAACAAGTTACAAAGTCGCACGTTATCAATGGGCTCAGAGGTACCAAAACTTTACTGTGGAGGATTGGAAACGAGTAATTTGGTCTGATAAGTCTCGTTTTTGTTTTGTACTCCAACGATGGGAGGCGACGAGTTCATCGCAGGCCCAATGAAGACTTTAATCCTGATTGTGTCGAAACTGTTGTTCAAGCTGGAGGGTGTTCTGTGATGTTTTTTGTCGTACCACGAAATGGGCCATCTTGTTGCAGTGACAATGAATTTGAACCAGCATACGTACTTCCGCATTCTGAATGACGAAGTGTTGCCTTTTACCCTACATCTCCAGGAGCAGCATTACATTGCCACTCCTGTCTTCCAACACAACAATTGCTATGTGCACAGGGCTAAAACTGTGTCTGAGTGGTACGACGAACAATCAGCAACACTGTCTCACCTCGACTGGCCCGCCAAATCCCCTGATTTTAATCCTATTGAAAATGTGTGGGATCATTTGGAACAGAAGGTGAAACGGCGGAATAGACATCCACGTACTCTGGCGGAACTTTTGGACCAATTGACGCACGAGTGGTTGCAAATCGATGGCCAATACATCCGGAACCTCGTGGAGTCTCTACCACATCAGATTCATGTTGTTATCAAGTCAAAAGGCACAGTCACCCGTTATTAGGTAAGTTCTGCCAGGGGTGACTAATGTTTTGTCCGGTGAGCTTATTTCAGTCAAAGGTTTCCGTGCACAATATCCTATTAATAATTTCAGGAAAACTAGAATAACGCTGGCTCAGAAGCTGATTTAGGTATGCTTTGTTAAACCCGGGAGACAAGACCACCTTACTGGTAACAAATAAACTGAAATGAAAGAGGGTACGGCATCGGGACTGTGGTTACGAAATTGTGTCCTTCAAAGGAGTTCACCAGTAGTAAATTACTAACTACTTCACATTCTGCTTCAGAATTTTAGGGAATTTGGCATATCCACTGAAATTTATATCTCTGGTTCTTATTTTTTGAAGTGGACAGCGCAAGCTCTGTATGCAAATGAATATAGATTGCACACTGACGTGCAGAAATTAAGGATGAGATGGTTTTTCGATTGTAACGTCGTACAGAAGTGTTCCACATCGACTCAAATCATACCATAAGATCCCCAAGATGTAAGAATATAAGACAAGTGAGCAAAACCGTCCAAACAAGGAATCCAAAGGATACAAAGGCACTTTATTGAAAAGGTAGCTTCTAGCACAACTGGACAGAAGACAGAAACGTCCATGTGACAGGCGGCTGCCAAGAAAAATCCAGTCTTTAGTAGAGGATATGATCACCCCTGACTGCGTTGCAGGATTTACAACGTCTTTCCATGCTGAGGACGACGTTGTCGAAGAGCTGTTGAGGCATCGCGGCTCATTCCTCTTGTAGCGCCAATCGTAGCTGCGGTATCGTTGCTGGCGGCTGGTGATGTGCTGCCAAGCGTCTCCCGAGAAGGTCCCACACGTGTTCGATTGGATTTAGGTCCGGGGACCTTGCGGGCCAATCCATGTGTTGAATATCTTCACTCTCCAACAGCTCTGCGACAGTCACTGTACGATGAGGTGTAGCGTTGTCGTCCGTGAAGTAATCCGAAGCGCTAACTTTTGACCATTGGTTCGAGATGGGTCGGGATCCGAGTCCCGGAAGAAAAGCACGTGTGTGTGTGTGCTGGAACACGTGACCTTAAATTAAAGATGGACGACTGCTTATAGCCCTCAGAGTTTTTTGTATTAGTCATTAAACCTCAAAACAAACAAATGAAACTCAATAATGAATGTTTTTAATGTTTCCAGTACGGAGATCATAAAGAGCAAACTTCAACTGGATCTCGAATCTTCATCTGAAATAGTTTGGCAGGACACAGACTTCCTGTTGAACTGAAGTTCATTGAGTAAAAAGGCTGCCTAGGAATGAAAAGCATATTACAGGAAAGAAATTTTCCCGTTAAAACAGATTTGCTTTGTACTGACCGTATATGAGCTCAAGTACTTGTTTTTTCCTCAGGACGAAAAAAAAAAAAAAAAAAAAGAAGGACGTCAAATGTTTCAGTTCACAGCGTTGGTACGAACTATGTGAAGTTGTAGGCTGTTTAAAATAAAAGACGGTAAGCGGGTTCAGAGCCGTCCTTATGAGTGTGCGACAGGTGCGGCGGTCGCACAGGGCCCCTCGCATGGGGGGAGGGGAGGGGAGGCGCAAACACCCTAGGAAAAAAAGAGAAAAAGAACGAAAATGAGAGAGCGAGGGAGCAAATTTCTTATTTTCAATTATTCTAATTCTATTTTTTAAACTCCGTCTCGTTTATATATTCTTTTTTTTTTTCAATATCGGTTGCTGAATTAACTGTTTATTTTTTGACTTTACTGGGCCAAAAGCAAGAAAAGTCCAGATATTATAAGGTGAGTTCTACAATGTAAGTACTGTCCCATAACAGGTAGATACGGAGCCATTGTGAGGGAAGGACGTATGCTGGTGTGCTTGTTTTATCTACATTATTTAAAAAAGACATTTACAAAATATCAGAAGTGTTGTAAATGTCCTTTGAATTAAACTGTACAGATAACTGTAATAGACTATGTTTTAAGTCTAGTGTATATTTTATATCTAGTGTAGGGGGGATGGTTAAAGCAATGGGCACCGTGGCTGCTAAGGGCGGCTTTCAGCGGGTATATTAAGACATTTTTGGGCGATCATTTTTTACAGTACGATGACTTTTTAGGTTGGCCAAACTGCATTTATGAGCAAGACTATTGTCTTCCGTTGTGCTATTTTAATAAACAGTTACTCATAATACGCATAGGAGTCTTTATCGATTAACCAACTTTCTTAGAACTCAAAAAGATGCATAATACGTGGGCGTCTTTTACGAATATTAACATAAATTGCAAAAAGTTTCAGGTACACGAGCTTGCAGCAAAGTGATTTCACATGTTGGTAGCATTTTAATTCCGACAGCTTTCCTTACCTTCACATGTCTTTCAACTACTCGTACTAAGGTATGAGTGAAAGTAGAGTTTTGGTAATAGTTTCTTTTAGCGGCTTTATACAGTTTACCCAAGTTTCTTCACAAAACTCATGTTTTCCTGTTATTTGTGGTCTTACGATAACATATCTGTCTGCGGAGCACGCACTTCAAGAGTTAAAATTGCTCAAAATGAAATCTGAAAATCGGTACCTACTGGCTGCGATGCTTCGCCCACCGCCATTTGCAATAACACGTAAAGTTGTTATCACTGCACAGGGGTCGTCTGCTACGTGGAACTTCCGGTTGCCAACCGATAAGCAGTAGAAAGGTGAAACTCAAATTTCCATGCCGTTGTATTATAGACCAGCAGAAAAAGCATTCAACTACCAAATGTCACGTGACACAGGAAACTGCACCGCGTGATAGCACAAAACAAAAAATGTGGGAATGATCTTCTGCACCGCAACAATTCTCGAGACAACTGGAACTTCCGGTATTTCGTTAGTGACTCCCACGCCTCTATGCGATCGGAAGAAAATATTTTGTGATTTTTAGAAACATTGATCATATCTTACTTAATCTTCGCAAGATCTATCAGGCACTCACGCGTGGCAAAAGAAAGAAAAAAACGTTAGTAAAATCATGCAATGCATTGATTATACACTGCCGGACAATTGCTAAGGACGGATGACAATAGCAACGATAGCAACCATAAAATGGAAGGCAGGAAAATGTGGAAATTAGCATCAGTGCGGGATACAGTAAGACGTGTTGTTCGTATGCAAATTTTGGATTGCCGAACTTGTTCGTGACGTCATAGCGCTGATAAGAGATATAAAGGATTTGACGCGTATTGACCGTTGTTGTTCAAACGCAAAGTTGAAAGGGAAAGAATCAGTTGACGAACTTGCAATTTTCAGTATGTCTTCCCGACATCACCTAGATGATTTTACGTGTGGCCGTATTATTGGCAAGATTGGAGAAGGGCGAAAAATAACAGATGTTGTCAGGGAGTTCGACGTCAGCCACAGTGTTGTTTCAAGGCTTTGGAAATCATTTCAAACAAATGGAGAGTGCAGTAAACGTCATGGGGGAGGTCGAGTTCGCAGTACGACACCTGCAGAAGATCGGTACATAGTGCTATCAACAAAAAGACACCGTCGCAGCACAGCTAGTGAGGTAGCAAATCAGTTTATGGCTGCTACTGGCAAGCGGATCTCCCGAAAAACTGTCGCCAGACGTTTGCATGAAGGAAGACTATACGCCCGCCGTCCTGTTGTGTGCATCCCATTGTCCAGACGTCACCGTACCGCCCGTTTGCAATGGTGCCATCAACATCGCAATTGGACTGATAACGACTGGTCTGCTGTCATCTTCTCAGATGAGAGTAGATACAGTTTATCGTCTGATTGTCGACGACAACTGATCTGGCGTGATAGTGGTACTGCATATTGTCCAGCAAACATACAGGAAAGGGACCGATATCCGACATGTAGTGCCATGGTATGAGCTGGCATCATGATCAATGGCCGTACGTCCCTCTATGTGCTTCCAACTGGGACTATGACTGGCCAACGATACATTAATGATGTTCTGCTACCTCATGTTCGCATGTTCCGTGGTGCTGTCGGTGATAGATTCATTTTCATGGACGACAACGCAACATGTCATCGAACAGTCGCTGTCCAGGAGTGTCTTGAGAGCGAGGATATTCAACGCCTCGTATGACCAGCACGTTCTCCAGATCTGAATCCCATTGGAAATGTGTGGGATGCTTTGGGGAGGAGTCTTGCTGGTCGCCAATGCCCTCCAATAAACAAAGACACCCTCATCCGTGCACTGACAGAGGAATGGGATAAATTACCCCAACAGCTGCTTGATAATATTGTGCAAAGCATGACACGACGTGTGGAATCTTGCATCGCTCTCCATGGTGGCCCTATCCCGTATTGACATCTTACGCCGGAACGCCTGCGGACGGTATTTGCATTTTTTTCACGTTTACGTATTCTGCACAAAATGGCCTGTTTGTCCCTTGAACACGTTCCAAAGCCTTCTGGATTTCAGAGCACAATAAATTGTCTTTCCTGTAATGTCCTGGCATTCTGACATTATTCTATTTCACTTGGCATCCAACCACACTTACTTTTTTATGCGCTATATAGCCGTTTATGATCCGTCCTTAGCAATTGTACAGCAGTGTAATACGCTTTCCAACATACCAGAAATCATTACTCAAATTATCACTCAAGTTATGAGAATAATGGCTGTGGAATAAATCTCGGTCCTGTGCCCTGACCTTTGATCCCTTTCAATGATATTCAACAGAACCGGTTCGGTATAGCTCCGAAATAACATGATAACGTTTTGTCGCAATCGAAGCATTTTTACGTAAGGTATGATGCATAAGGGCTATGGAATAGATCCTGATCCTGTGTCTTAACCTTCGACCCCATTTCGCCCATTTTCAATAGAAGTCTTCCCCATGCAGGCCTCTACAACACAATAACATTTCATCCAAATCGAAGCATTTTTACGAAAGTTATGACGCATAATAGCAGTGGAATGGATATGGCTCCTATGTACTGATCTTTGACCCCATTTCGTTCACTTTAAATAGGGTTCCTTCCCAGGTGATCACCTACCAGATACTAAAATTTCATCGAAATCGAACGATTGTTACGCGAGTTATCGTGCGGACGGACATACGCACACAACGCGTGACGTAATGAGGCAGATGGGAATCGTGACCATTTGTTCGCAAGAGTCTGACGTCATAAAACTTTAATAGGATCTACACACAACGCGTGACGTAATGAGACAGATGGCGTGACCGCGCACCAACATTCTCAAACGCGATATTGTGACGTCATAAGATTTCTAAGCATTGGTAACATTAATGGAACGACGTCATGACACTAAAAAGTTATAATTCGGGGTGGTTATTTAACCCACTAAACGAATTCCCCTAAAGTCGAGATCAAGCTAAATCGATTTCTAGTCCCAGAAAACGGTAGGTTAACGACTTTCATCAAAATTCTTAGAGTTGTTTTCAAAATAAAACGTTCATACATACATACATAGATACAAGAATTGCTACTTTAAGGTGGACGTCAAGTAATTTTGCTTCCTATACTTCCAATGGAAACACTTCTGTACACATTTTCTTCACAATTAATGCGTTCCCAAGGATGAAAATTTGAACATCGATTATAATAGCTTCATTTCATAACTTGGAATACTTAATATTTTCTAAACTATAACCGTAATAATATTTGCTAAACCATAACCGTAATTATGCAATCCAACATTTATTTGTCCACTGACGTTATCAAAGTACAGGTCGCGCCATCTTTTTTCTGGTTTCAACACCACTAAAGGAAACGTTATTGTTTTTTAATATAATTATGCTTATGTTTTAGAAAATGTTAAGTATTCCAAGTTATAGTATGAAGTTATTTTAATCGATGTTCAAATTTCCATTCTTGGGAACACACTAATTGTGAAGGAAATGTGTACCAAAGGTTTTCCATTGGAAATATAAGAAGCAAAAGTACTTGACGTCCACCTTAATAGTGTGGGATAAGGGCGATGGAATGGATCCCGATCCTATGTCCTGACCTTTGACTCCATTTGTCCCATTTTCAATAGGGTTCGTGCCCAGCGGGTCCCCTACCACATACTAAATTTTCATCGAAATCGAACCATTTTTACGCACCTTATGACGCATAAGAGCAATGGAATGCATCCAGCTCCTATGTCCTGACCTTTGACTCCACTTCACCCATTTTCAATAGGGTTCGTCCCCAGGTTGTCCCCTACCACATACTAAAATTTCCTTGAAATCGAACCATATTTACGCAAGTTATGACGCATAAGGGCAATTGAATGGATCCCGCTCTTATCTCGTGACCTTTGATCTCACTTCACCCATTTTCAATAGGGTTTGTCCCCAGGTTGTCCCCTACCACATACTAAAATTTCCTTGAAATCGAACCATATTTACGCAAGTTATGACGCATAAGGGCAATTGAATGGATCCCGCTCTTATGTCGTGACCTTTGACCTCACTTCACCCATTTTCAATAGGGTTCGTCCCCAGGTTGTCCCCTACCACATACTAAAATTTCCTTGAAATCGAACCATATTTACGCAAGTTATGACGCATAAGGGCAATTGAATGGATCCCGCTCTTATGTCGTGACCTTTGACCTCACTTCACCCATTTTCAATAGGGTTCGTCCCCAGGTGGTCCCCTGCCACATACTAAAATTTTATCGAAATCGAACCATTTTTACGTGAGTTATCGTGCCGACAGACAGACAGATGTCCATCTGTCTGTGGACGGACAGATGGACGGAAAAAGCTGGAGCATATACGCTTCTTCAACCTACGGTTGGAAAGCGTAAAAAAACGGGATATACGTATATAGGTAGATTAACATTCAATTGGAATAATCACAATCCGTTTTCTCGTGACACGTAACTGCTTTTCCCGCTTGGCTGTAATACGAAGGCACGAAGCTTACAGTTTTAAACATCCATTGCTTATCGGGTGGCAACCGGAAGTTTCACGTAGCAGACGACTGCTATGCCATGAAAACAACTTTACGTGCTATTGCAATTAGCGGCGGTTGCCGAAGCATAGCGGTAGGCACCGATTTTTTACGCTTTCCAACCGTAGGTTGAAGAAGCGTATATTCTCCAGCTTTGTCCGTCCGTCCGCACGATAACTCGCGTATGTATTAGGGAAACACCTGGGGACCAACCCTATTGAAAATGGGGTTAATTGGGTCTAAGGTCACGATATATGAACGGGATTCATTCCATTGCCCTTATGCGTAATTACTTACGTAAATATCGTTCGATTTCCGTGAAATTTTAGTATGTGGTAAGGGACCACATAAGGACGAACCCTATTGAAAACGGGCGAACTGGGGTCAAAGCTAACGACATAGGAGTGGGATCCATTCAATTGCCCTTATGCATCATTACTTGCGTAAATACGGTTCGATTTCAGTGAAATTTTGGTATGTGGTAAGGGACCACATAAGGACGAACCCTATTGAAAATGGGCGAACTGGGGTCAAAGCTAACGACATAGGAGTGGGATCCATTCCATTGCCCTTATGCGTCATAACTTGCGTAAATATGGTTCTATTTCGGTGAAATTTCAGTATATGATAGGGGATCGCATGGGAACGTACCCTGTTGAAAATGGGTGAAACGGGGTCAAAGGTAAGGACATCGGAGCGGGATCCATTCCGTTGCCCTTATGCGACATAACTTGTAAAAATGCTTCGATTTCGATGAAATTTCAGTTTATGATAGGGGATCACTGGGGACGAACCCTTTTGAAAATGGGTGAAATAGGGTCAAAGGTCGTTCAGGACAGCGGAGTGGGATCCATTCCATTGCCCGCCATAACTTGAGAAAAAATGCTTCAATTTCGATGAAATGTCAATATATGATAGGGGATCAACTGGGGACGAACCCAATTGAAAATGGGTGAAGCTACTAAAATTTGCAACGAGAGCAGAAAGGCAAAACATTGGTTTTTGCCAGAACACTTCACGCGAGGCTGCTAAGGCGAAGGTAATTTTGAAAAGGGGACGTCTCTTAAGAATACTGCTTGTTGTTATCTTTAGCAAATCTGGGAAGCTTTGCTGAACGTTTGCTCTAGTTTATCTCTATTTTTGTGGACTTATAAAACCGGCTACTAATAGGTGCATGCTTCCAGTATCGATACCGCCTTAAATTGCTATTACTAATACTGTCGATCTATTCTTCTGTACCATTAATATCCGGACATCACTCTATTGTTAATGAATTAGGTCCTACGGAAACACCACGTCACAGACCTAACTGTAAATATGATCGTAGGACTTTAATGAGACAATAGCACGAATGTGAATGCAACATGCTTGGATTCGACAACAGAGTTAACTGATTTCCAACGCTGATTGATAATAGGATGCCACATAAGCAATCGCTCTGTACGTGACATTTCAGCAGCATTACAGATTCCTAGGTCGACGGTTGGTGATGTGATGTACAAATGATAGCGGACTGGGGCTGAATCTGCCAAGAAATGGCTCTGTAAACATCTGAAGCTAACAAAACCTGACAGGAGAGATCTCCAAAGGACTGACCGCTCATAACGGATATCAGCATTGCCTCAAATCACGTAAACCCTATATGAGACTACTTAGACTGATGTCAGCACCATTACATTGCACAAGTCACTTCACGATATCAGTTACTACGGTCGAGAAGTAATCCAAAAGCTACTAATTGCGTCCACTATTGCCACATCCCAATTATCGCAGTATAAGGAACGTCGATCTTGGACTTTTTCCAATGTAAAACTGGGCTTTGGACTGACGAGTCAGGGTACACAGTCGGATGTGTGTGGCGGATGCCGGGAGAAAGGTACCTTCCGGACTGTGTCGTCCCGACAATAAAGTTTGGTGGAGGCAGCCTGATAATATAGAACTGTTTTTTGCGTTTGTACTTGGACCCATTTGTCGTTTTGGAAAAACCATTAATCCTGAGATTTGCCTTGACGACGTCGTAGAGAATTATGCACAACCAACGTTGTGGCAGTACTCTGGTGAAAGCTTATATACACTCATAGACAATGAAAGTTGCGCACCAAGAAGGAAGTATCGGATTGAACTGAAATTTTATGGACGTAATGATACGGATGAATGATACACATGATGGCAAAAAACAGAGCTGCAGGATATTACAGAGGGATCCGTGGCACGCAGTCCGGTCATCTTCAATAGCACGTCGCACCGTCTTGTGCGGCAATACATGCTGCAATACGGTCCGGCATCGAGGCGAACAGACGCTTGATGTTATCCTGCGGCAGACTGACCCACACGTGTTGGACGGTGTGCTCCAAATCCCGGATAGTGCAGCACGGCGGCAACTGGCGTTTCAACTGGTACCCCATACTCTCGATAGGGAACATGTCCGGGGAGCGGGTATGCCATGGAAGTGTCTGGACATGACGTAGGAAGTCCTAGGCAACCCAAATCGTGTGAGGGCGGGCATTATCCTGCTGGTATAGCGCACCTGAAATCCCGGCCAGGAATGGGAGCACACGGGACCGTAGGATCTCATTCACATACCGTTGGCCCGTTAATGATCCACGTACCACTACTAGAGCGGATTGGCTATCGTAGGCAATGGCTCCCCAGACCATAATGCCTGCAGTGGGGGAGGTGTGGCGCTCGATAGCGAAGTTGGGATTGTGTCGTTGACTCGGGGACCTCCACACCCGGACACGATGATCATCTGTTCTCAAAACGAAGGGGCACCCATCGCTAAATACCACTACCACACGTCGCCAGTCCGTGGTGTTCCACGTCGCTCTGGCGTGGCACCACTGCACACGGAGCCGGCGATGTTCCAGTGTTAATGGCAGCAGACTTAAGGGGTGCTGGGATCGCAGATTCGCTTCCCCGAGGCGTCGGGAAATGGTTCGTTGACACACAAGAGCCTCTACATCTGCCTGTATAGTGCACCGAGTCACCGTGGGATTCGTTCGTGCCTGGCGCACGATCCGTCGATCCTCTCTACCGGTGATCCTCCTAGTCCATCCAGAGCCGCTTCGCCATGTGGCAGTGCCGTCACGTATCCACTGCTCCCAACACAGTCGAACGGATAGTCAGAACGATCCACGCGGCGGACTATAAGGCGCGCCGACCACCCTGTGATTTTCAGTTCGATGATCATGCAGGCCTCTCTCAAAGTCCGTATGTTGCGTAAATCGACGTCTCTGGCGTCTACCCGGCATTCTTGTCACTCTGTACTCTCGCTTGCGTCGGCCGGGGTTTTTTGCTTTCATGGGGCATCGACTACACGCAGGTTTATAAGGCTGCCGGTTCGTGCTTGCAGCGCCACCACAGTGTGTGCGGTCATGCGCAATTGCACCAAACGTGGATCATTTGCATACCAGCATGCATTCTAGCCTTTTTGCAAAGTTTCGCGGTTGTAGCATGTTTTCTTCTAGGTGCGCAAATTTCTTTGTTCGTGAGTGTACATCTCTTTTGGGACAACGCACTATATTGTCGGGACGATATATAGGTTATACCAATTTGTCTTGCGTGTGACGTACCTGCCAGCAGGACGCACATGACATAAAGGCAGATAGGAATCAGAATACATGTCTGCGTAGCTCAGTTGGTAGAGCTGCTTGTTCCGGAATAAGCGTCCTCGGGTTCGAATCCCGGCGTAGACCAAAAATGACGGAGAAATTTACTTCGTTATAATGGCGCCCGAACTACCCGGATGACCCGACCGTTCAAAATCTCGCAATGGTGTGATGTTCTTTCCACACCGCGAGATAGGAAAAATCAGAGAATCCCTTCTCCAGTGCTTCGAAAAATAAATGTGTGTGACGTTGCATTCCACACACCAGATTGACTGGGAGTTCTCAAGTGCACGTTCTACAGTGGTTGTCTGCCTGCAGCGATTCATGGTCACGGCTAATCCGTGGGCCATGCCCCCGGCCCTCTTTCGGGGGGGGGAGATGTGACGTACCTGCCAGCAGGACGCACATGACATAAAAGCAGATAGGAATCAGAATACATGTCTGCGTAGCTCAGTTGGTAGAGCTGCTTGTTCCGGAATAAGCGTCCTCGGGTTCGAATCCCGGCGTAGACCAAAAATGACGGAGAAATTTACTTCGTTATATGCGTTAATTCGTCGACTACGACGATTCGTCGCGAGTCAATTTGTCACGGTCAAATCCGTCGCGTTTACAAATTTTGGTTACATACAAATCGCATGCAAGAAAATGTACGATTTCGGTTCTATTCCGCCGTGATCATATTTATTGTATAAGGTTTGGACACCCAGACAGGTTAGTATTATTACGCTTTTTGTCTGTCACTAATAATAAATTAATATGCCTAAGCCTTAGCTGGGGCTTTTTTAACAGTTTTAATTCCATCGTGCTCATATTCATAAAGTGTAGACACCAAGTCAAGTTCGTATTATTGCCCTTTTACTTAGGCATTAAATATTAATACTTTGGCCTAGGCCTTTTAAACAGTTTTTATTCCATCGTGCTCATATTCATGAGATTTAGACACCAAGTCATTTAAGTAACATTGCGCTTTTACTTAAGCAGTAAATATTAATAAATAGGGCTTAGGCCTTGACATTTTTAACAGTTTTTGTTCCATCGTGTTCATATTTATAAGGGTTAGACATCATGTAAAGCTTGTATTATTGCGCTTTTGCTTATTCATTAAATATTAATACCTTGACCTAGGCCAAGGTCTTTTTAACTATTTTTTTTCCATCGTGCTCATTTCATAAGGTTTAAACATCAAGTCAAGTTAGTATTATTGCGCTTTTACTTAAGCAGTAAATATTAATAAATAGGCCTTAGGCCCAGGCCTTTTTAACAGTTTTTATTCCGTTGTGCTGGTATTTAAAAGGTTTGGATACCAGGTCAAGTTAGTATTATTGCACTTAGACATTAAATATTAATAAATAGACCTTGGCTTTTTTGACACATTTTATTCCGTCGTATTCATTTTCGTAAGGTTCGGACATGAAGTGCAGTTAGTAATATTGCGCTTTTACTTGGGCATTAAATATTAATCAATAGGTCTTTGGTCCAGGCCTTTCTGACAGATTTTGTTCAAGTGTATGAAATATTTATTCTTAAGGAAAAGCTCAATATTACTAACTTGACTTGGTGCAAAGTTTATAAATATGAACACGACTGAATAAAACTGCTGAAAAGGCCTAAGTCTAGGCCAAAGTATTAATATTTAGTGCCTAAGTAAAGGCGCAATAATACTAACTAGACCTTGTGTCTAAACCTTAGGAATATGAGCACAATCGAATAAAAACTGTTAAAAAGGCCTAGGACTAGGGCCTATTTATTAATATTAATGCCTAAGTAAAAGCGCAATATTATTAACTTGACTTGGTGTCTAAACATTATGTATTGATACACAGAAATGAACACGATGGAATAAAAAACTGTTTAAAAGGCCTACGCCTAGGTATTAATATTTAATGCCTAAGTAAAAACGCAATAATACTAACTTGACTTGGTGTCTAAACCTTGTGAGTATGAATACGATGGAATAAAAACTGTTAAAAAGGCCTACGCCTAAGGCCAATTTATTAATATTTACTGCATGAGAAAAAGCGCAATATTACTTAAATGACTTGGTGTCTAAATCTCATGAATATGAGCACGATGGAATAAAAACTGTTAAAAAAGACTAGGCCTAGGCCAAGTTATTAATATTTAATGCTTAAGTAAAAGCGCAATAATACTAGCTGGACTTGGCTTCTAAATTTTATGAATATGAGCACGATGGAATAAATAAAATCTGTTAGAAAGGCCTAGGCCTATGGGCTATTTATTAATATTTAATGCCTAAGTAAAAGAACCATAACACTAACTGCACTTGATGTCTAAATCTTATGTATTCATATACAAAAAAGAACAGGATGGAATAAAAACTGTTAAAAAGGCTTAGCCCTAGGGCCTATTTATTTATATTTAATGAATAAGTAAAAGCGCAATATTACTAACTTGACTTGGTGTCTAAACTTTATGTATTCATAGACAAAAAGCAACATGATGGAATAAAAACTGTTAAAAAGACCTAGTCCAAGGTATTAATATTTAATGCCTAAGTAAAAGCGCAATAATACTAACTTGACTTGGTGTCTAAACTTTATGAATATGAGCACGATGGAATAAAAACTGTTAAAAAAGTCCTAAGCTTAGGAATAAGCATATTAATTTATTTTTAGTGCCAAAGAAAAAGCGTAATATTACTAACCTGTCCGGGTGTCCAAACCTTATACAATAAATATGATAACGGCGAAAGCAACCGAAATCGTACCTTTTCCTGCATGCGATTTGTATATAACCAAAATTTGTAAACGCGACGGATTTGACCGCGACGAACTGACGTAGTCGAAGAATTGGTCCGCGACGAATTGCCATAGTCGACGAATTGACGCGCGAGGAATTGACGTAGTCGACGAATTGACGCAGGCAACGAATTGACGCGACACCCGATATACAGTACCACCAACGCTGTGGAACTATTTTGCAGAAGGTCCATATCTCTCTATCTATTTTAAAACAATTCACTATATTGTCGGGACGATATATAGTACTGGCAACGTTGTGGCAGTATTTTGGAGAAGGCCCATATGTCTCTTAAGACAACGCATTATATCATAATGCTCGCTTTTTTGGGCTGGTTTGAGACATGGGCGTCGAAAAGTTGGACTGGCAATCCCAGAGTCCTGACCTGATCTCTATAGAGGATCTCTAGGGAGAATCGGACCGTCATGTGCGTGGAAGAAGAGATTTTCTGACAAACAAAGCTAACCTGGTCACTGCTTTGAGAGGCGGAATATATCGTCGGACATTTGCGAGAAACTGGTGGAGAATATTTCACGGAGATCAAAGTTCATTATACATGCCAAAGGTTTCAGCAGATAATATTAAATTTTCTGTAAATAAAGATCATTGGTAGACATGTAGGTGTCTGGATATTAATGGTAGGGCAGTGTATATTGTACTATCCTGTAACCCTTCCGGAGTATTGAGGATCTTTACATGCATGTTTGCGTGTATATATTACTTGGTAGATGTCTAAAACGAACTGATTGTAGTGCCTGCGTCCTTACATTACGCTTCAGGTACTTGAAAAAAAAAAAAAAAAAACGAATTTATTTGCGTAGACATTTCGAATTACCTCTAGTAATTCATCGGTGTACTCAACTCTCCAGAGCTGGAGGGATCCACTTACGATTTCAATCCACTTAACTTTGTGGTAAGGTAATATATGAGCAAACTTGAAAGCGAATTTTCCGTTTACAGAAATCTGCAAAAGTAAAAACTTTATCAGAAATTTGAAAAAACAAATGCCATAAAGTGGACTTTACATTAATCTCTATAATCAATAAACATTTAAACAGACATTTACATTCATTCATATTAAATTTTCTGTAAATACAGAAAAGGGGGACGGGGGAAGAACTCTGTGAGGTCCGAGTTTTCTACTTCTAATCTTTTAATCGCATAACAACAGTTACATTCTTGAAAAGTCTTATATAAATTTAAAATCATGTTTGACGGGCACGAATATCCCACAGAAATTGATAAGTTCATAATAATGAACTTAGTAAGAAAACTAATATTTGGCTGAGCATCTGAGGACGGAGACCAGTGGTGTAGCGTGGGTTCCAGACGGACATGGGCCTCGTGATCCTAATAAATAATACAGCAATACTAACAATCATTGCCTACGTGTGTTTAAAAGGTAGCATGACGAATTCGAAATGTAAGCTAACTAATAGTTCATCAGAAACTATGTTTTCTCCCTGTTACTAGTGCAAAAATACACCTCTCTCTTTCGGTTCAACGGTGAAACCTCACGCATAGCTCATCGAATTTTCCGTTCTCTTCCTGTTACCTGTGAACTTCTGTCTGTGGAGGTCCAACGGTATAACCTACTCGTAGTTCACTAGAGATTCTTCCTTCTCTCCCCGTTACCAGTGCATAAACCTGCCTTTTTAGCTCCCACGGTATGACTACACACGTAGTTCACTAAATTATCAGTTATCTCCATATTACTTGTGCATACATCGCTGTCTGTTGAGTTCCATAGATGAAATCTCACAGCAGTTCATCAGATTTCTCTTTCACTATAGGTTTTCTGCAAAAAAAAAAAAAAAAAAAAAAGCACTCCATTACCTGTTCAGCTCCAACGCGTGAAACCTAACTCGCAGTTCTCCAGACACTCCTTCCTCTTGCTGTTACGTGTGCCTAAACGCATTCCTGCCTTTTTGTTCAACGGCAAAACCTCACGCGCAGTTTATCAGATCGTGTGTTTTCTTCCTCTTGCCTGTGCTTAAATGCACTTCTGTCTGAAGAAGTCCAACGGTTTTACCTTCCTTGTAGTTCACTAGATATTTTCTTTTTCACCGTTACCCCGGCATACACCCCTCCCTGCGTTGAACTCCATTGGTATAACCTTGCTCGCTGTCCACCAGAATATCGTTTTCTTTCTGTTACTTGTGCATACACCACTGCCTGTTGATTTGCAAAAATGAAACCTCGCGTGCAGTTCATCAGATTTTTCGTCAACTCTCTGTTACCCGTGAAAAAAACAAAAAAACAAACAAACTCCCTTGTCTTTTCAGCTCTAACGGTGAAACCTAGCCCGTAGTTAGCCATGTCCTTGGTTCTCTTCCTGTTACTTGTGCATAAATATACAGTAGAACTCCAATATCAGGACTCCAGATATTCGGAACTCCAATTAGCTTGTTCTTTCAAGGCCAAGTAAAATTAAGATTTTTGTTAATTTATTTAGGTGTTTTTAGTTTTTCCCTTCATTTAAATAATACAAAATGATAATGCAGTACAATAGATATTTTATTAATAAAACAATTAAATTAATAAGTAGAAGTGCGTAAGAATGCCTAAATGTGTGAAACTGCGACGAGACTCCAACGAGAAAGCACTTGCAAAGTCCGTAAGTAGGGTCTCCGCTGTTACGTCATGCAAAGGCCTGTCACCTTTCCATTGGTCATGCATAACCGATGCTCTTCTCGTTTCGTACGATGCGAGCAAAGACAGGTTTTCTCCCGAAACAGCCAGACGATCCTTTTTGACTTTTTTCATTAAAAACATAAATTTATTTCAAACTGTAAGTAAAAAAAAAAAAAATAATGATGCTTACTGTATTAAATTTTGTTAATTTTATTAATTTACATCTATAACAAAATAATATAATGCTCGGTTAAAAATTTTATTGTAAAGAGTTGTATGTGTTTTGTTTATAGTAAATTAAAAATATGTACGTACATAATTTCATTCTTTAACTTTTTCGATAAAAGTTTGTTTTGCATTACTGTATTTTTACATAAATAAAAATCTGTAATTTATTTTTTAAACTGTATAACATTTGTTATTATAAAATACAATAAATGAAAAAATTAAATTCCCTCACTTCAATTAATAAATACGTATTTGGCCTAGAGAAAAAAGACAACAGAATTATCCGGATTTTCCGAATATCCGGATGCCCTGTGGTCTGAGTTAAACAAGATAACTGGAGTTCTGTTGTACTTTCGCATCTGGATCTCAAACGTGGCAACCTCTGTCATAGTTCCCTAGATCCTCCGTTCTCTTCCAGCTACCTGTGCATACACCCTTGCCTGTTGAGCTCCAACGGTGAAACTTCGTTCTCAGTTCACCAAATTCTCTGTGAACTCCATATTACGTGTTCATAAAGACACTCCTGCATGTTGAGCTCCAACGGTAAAACCTGTTCTCAGTTCAGCAGATTTTCCTGTTACATATGCATAAACACACTATTTCATGTTGAGCTCCAACGGTGAAACTTCGTTCTGAGTTCACCAAATTCTCTGTGAACTCCATATTACGTGTTCATAAAGACACTCTTGCATGTTGAGCTCCAACGGTAAAACCTGTTCTCAGTTCAGCAGATTTTCCTGCTACATATGCATAAACACACTATTTCATGTTGAGCTCCAACGGTGTACCCTCTTTCGTAGTTCTGCTTCGTGAAACCGCGCTCGTGTCCTCCAGATCCTCTGTCTCCTCCCTGTAAGTTGTTCATACACCCTTGCCTTTGGAGCTTCGATGTGACTAACTATGCGCGTCGTTCACAATATGAATTGTCCTTTCTTTGTTGCCGGTGTATGGGCACTATTGTCTGCTGACCTCCAACAGTTTAACCTCGCTCTTATTTTTCTAGACTCACTGTCTCTTCCCTTTCACCTTTATCTTTCCTGATAAAATATGGGGTTTCAGTGCACGTTTTGCTTCTTATCTTATGCATCCCAAGGTTCCGTTACCTATCACCCCACAAGGAAGGTACTTTTCCGTGCCGATTATCATACTTTTTTTACCTTTCTGTCTTAAATGATGGTCAAACCCTAATACGAACTTCAAGTTTAGTGAGCGCAACTATAAATTTCAGATGAAAAAATGTTTTGTAAAACTGGCTACTAAAAAATAAAAAAACTGAACAAATTGGTTGAGAGCAGAAGGATTTCAATGCAGAATTTTATTACGTTTGGATAATTGAGGCGTATTTGTGTGTTAACAACGTTTTTAGAATTCTGAATTCTAGGAGAAGCAAAATAATCAAGCATTTTAATAATATAAATGGAAAAGTATTTTGAAATACAGTGGCGTTCATAAGTTTCCGTCCAGTATTCATTCTACATTTTATAACATACACAGGTGTTCAAAAATATCCGGCCGTATAGGCCCATGATAAAATAAAGGGGTTGTAATAGAAATTAATAGCAGTGTACAATAATAATGTACAATTAATACTTTGTTGCCATACCCTTAGAAGCAATTACAGCAGCACGACGACGTTACATAAATGCAATATGTGGTTAATATCGTCGAGCGAGAGTAAATTTATTCCATTCTTTCTTTCAACTTTTGAAAAAAAATTGGTCGAATTAGAGTATTTATGCACCCGCGCACGTTTATCAAATTGGTTCCAAAGGTTTTTTATGGGGTTTACGTCAGGCGATTATGATGGCCACTTCATTACGCGATTTTTTTTTGTCATGTCTTCGCAGTACTACACGTATGCTTAGGGTCATGATCATGCTGAAATACCCAGTTTCTACTCAAATTTCTTCGCGCATGTGGTAGTAAATTATCTCGTAAAACATCCCTGTACATAGCTACGTTCATCTTACTATAGATTTGTACTAAAGGATCAACACCTTTTTGCAGAAAACGCTCCCCTAGCCATCACATGTCCTCCGTCGTGCATGCTTTGAATCTGGTATTTCGAATCGTATATTTTGCCTTGCGGTCTTCATACATACAATCACTTCCGAAGATGTTAAATTTTGATTCATCGGAAAAAAAATACTTACTCCAATCTTTCTCGGACCAGTACTAATGCCGCGCCTTCTGTCTTTTCTTCTTTTTTTCAATTAATAAAAGGCTTTCTTACGCCAGCTCTACCAAAAAGTCCCCACATCACATAAACGCCTAGAAACTGTGACGGCTAAAGTCAGCAAGATTGTCCTCCCATTAATTTGTGGGTAATTTGAACAACAGTTTTACGTGCGTCAGCAGTTGACTTTCGTTTCATTGTTCTGTCGACTTGAATGGCGGTTTTCCATGGTTTCCCATTTCGTGGCATATCTTGAATTGCGTATCCAGCTTGATACTTTTCTTAAAATATCGTTTACTGTGGATTTTCCTATCAAGAGCAGTTCAGCTGTATCACGAGAGAATTTTCCATTTTGCTCTAAACTAACCACTCTTTTACGTAAATGAATTTTCGACATTCATTTATAAGCAATAAGATGCGTTTCTTAAACACAAAATGTTGAAAACAGCCTTTACAGAAAGAACACTGAAGTGCCAGAAAAACTGGTACACCAGTCAAATACTTGGTAGGTCCCCCACGGGAGCGCAGGACTGCAGAAATACGACGGGGCATAGACTCCAGTAGCTTCTGGAAATATGCTGTAGGCAATGCACACCATATTTCCTGTAGAGCGTCTCCACAATTCGGGTATATTCAGAGATCTCGGATTCCTGTGTTCGATAGCGCGTTGCATGGCATCACAAATATGTTCTATCACGTTCAGATCTGGGGACTTGGGTGGGAAAGGCTACACCCCAAACTCAGATGAATGTTCTTCTGACCATAATGTGGCGTCCCGACATTTGTGTGGAGGTGCATTGTCCTGTTGGAACAGGCCCAACCCATCAGCATGAATGCAGGACATGAACGGGTGTACCTTGTCAGAAAGGATGAGCACATAGCGTTGGCTGATCACAGACGTTTGTAGACGTACCAGGGGTTCCAGTGAAGTTCAGCTAAACACACCCCATACCATTACGGACCCCCCACCACCAGATACAGTTCCCTGTTTACAGGCGGGATCCATGGCTTCATGGGTTTTGCGCCACACATGAATTCTTCCATCTGCCCCATACAGTTGGAAACGCGACTCGTCAGACCTGGCTACTTGTTTCCAGTCATCAAGTGTCCAGTGGCGGTGTCGTCGTGCCTAAGCGAGGCGCATAGCTCTGTGTCGTGCACCCATCAAGGGGACTCGAGTTGGGCGTCGGCTTCCAAAGCCCATATCGTGCAGGGTACGTTGCACAGTCCGGACGCTGATGCTTGTTGAGGCTCCAGCATTGAATTCCGATTATACCTGTGACAGTGTTGCACGCCTATCGCGTGAAACGATTCTTGACAGCCGACGATGGTCGCATTCACCCAATGTCTTTTTATGGCCACACTGCTATCGTAGGTTGGAGGTTTTGCCGGAATTCTTGTAGTCACGGTACACCCTTGCAATGGTCGTCCATGAAAATCCGAACTTCGTTTCTACCTCCGAAATACTATGGCATATCTCACGAGCGCCAACTATGACACCGCGTTGAAAATCGCTTAAATCGATATTACTTGTCATTCTCATGCCGAAAATGGCTCTGACAGCTGGCAAGGATGTCTATCGCTTTATACACGCACATACGGACGCAACCAAGTACGCGCATAAGTGACGTTGCTATGTCTTTTGCATAAGCTCGTCTTTACCAGTTTTTCTGGCGCTTCAGTGTAGATGAAAACACACAAACTGAACTTAGTGGCCGGGAACTTTTGAACACGTGTAAGTTCACTCTTAGCAACCGCTGTATTAAGTAGCCAATGTAAGATGACTGCGTCACGGGCATAGATTTGCATATTCGTTGCTTTTGAGTCCTGTAGATGTATTCTTTAATATATTTTTCAGGCAAAAGTAACAAAAAGTTTATCTGGCGGAAATTTGTGAATGCCACTGTAGATGGATCGACGAAAAAACAAACTTCTCTCGAAGAGTACCGTAAACTGCGGAAAAACACACGACTTTCGGGCTAGTCTCTCGTGGGCTATATCTGAGATTTGGGCTGACTATGAGAAAGCCTGTTGAGAAGAGAACCTGTTAGCTCAAAATTACAAGTTTAAACCAGATTCTTGTGAGTAGAAATTGTTTTCCATTTCGCCCTGGAATAGCTTTTTGAACTTCTAGACTCTCTAACTGTTTTGTGCAGGGTGTTTAATGCTAATGATTTATAAGGTATAATTGTTAATTACCAGAGTATAATGACAATGAAGAAGTTTTACATAGAAACAAAAATCTTTTCAATATGAAATTTTATGTCAACTACTCATTCCACATTTTGGATTAACCATTCAGAATATTAAAGTCAAGGATAAAAGATGAGTGCTATAAACTATGAATAGCACTCATGTTTTAGACTTCTTGGAATGCCTATGTCTCCTTGCAACCCATAGGAGATCTGTTTAATAAGCTTTTGTACATAAGCAAATTTTCAAAATTTTCAAACCTGGCAGTCCAACGAATGAAAAACTACTGATTAAAAGAAGTTAGTTGGCGTGAATTCATTCTGCGTCCGTCGAGTGGGGCAGAGGTTTTTTGCGATTGTTCCTACTCTGCTTCTCATCGACTGCGTTCGTTGTGTGTCGCTGTGTCAGGTCTTTTATGTCTTTCTTGTTCCTAGGTCTCCAACTCTGCTGGCTAACCCGGAGCTTCACATGAATCTTCACATTGTGTCTATAAGGGAGTCTCTTCAGTGAAACTGCATGCTTTATGCAACAATTCCCATTCTGCAAAGTGTAAACTATCGCGGCAAGCGTCAGAAACTTTTCTTGGTGAAACATATTGCTGCACTATCTACTGAGGCCACTCCAAATTTTAGAAATACCATTTTATTGTATGGGTGCACCTAAAACTTCTGCATTACAGTGATGTGTTCTCCAATCTACGCATCCTGCACCATAATACCTAGTGCAGAAGTGTAAATTCAATTATGGTGATGCCGCCAGGTAATTTTATCCTAACGTACAAGTGAACCATCGATTTTGTCACCGCATTTCTTCCTGAGTATATTTCTTCTACGGAAATATCTTTCTCGATACAGGTTAATCCTCTTGTACTCTCTCTTTTTCCATGACACACACACTACATGTATTTTCTTCTTATCAAAATGCTCCGTGCTTCGTACATGATGCTTCAGCACACTTATTACTCCTGTATAAATAACAGGAGAAACTTGAAGGGAAGGACTTAATGCTGGGCTGTATCTTTGAGGACCACATCCGTAAAGCTTCTCAGGCCAAAGATTAAGTTATTGTGAAAGAAATACGGGATTACGCCATATAATACAAATTTTGAAGATGACAATCCGATTTTTGGCGTAAATGTGACAAGGATGGTAACAGGATTCGCTAGTCGGTTGCTTCGACTAGCGAATCCTGTGATGGTTAAATTCAAATTGATCGGAAACTTGAAACTTGGTCGTTCTAGGTGGTGTAGTGTTTAGCATACCTAGGCGTTTTCTGGGAGACGCGATTTCGGGTCCCGCTCCAGGACGATGAAAATTTTCAAGTTTTCAGATATTTTCTGACTTACCATCCTTGTCACATTTACGCCAAAAATCGGATTGTCATCTTCAAAATTTGTATTAAGTTATTGTTTCAAATCAAGGAATACTTAAATATTTCCCCTTGCTTGTGGCAATGAGAAGCATTTTCACACTTCGAACGATGTCTCACCTGATTCATCTGAGGCCAAAACATGGAAGTATTTCAAATCCCTCAGGAAAGTCCTGAAGCGTCTTCTTCCTCATCCATTTACCAAGCTCCAAACTTTAAACAGTATTTCTATGTTGTAAGTTGATCCATGTGCTTTTCCTGAAGAATGCATTCACATTCGACGAAACACCAGAACACAGAGATAGAGACCGAATTTCAGAAAGCCTACTAAAAGCAAAGGATCACCCATGATCGTAAATACCAAGACGAATTGCTCTCAATTTGAGCATTGGCTCAACAATTCACTCCAGATTTAGTTTTTTCTGGGGAAGCTACATTCCACCGGGTTATAAATTTTTTTGTAACTCGAAAGCTGACTTCCGCAAGCTACATGCCTATCTCAGTGACTCAAAACAGGAGTTCAGCACAAATCTCCTGGGCAGTAAGAATTCCCTGAAATTCGTCGTTTGAAACCTTCCCTTTGAAGTTTGTTGTAAGGATATTGCAGAAGAGCTGGAGCCTTAAGACACACCCTCTGAGAAAGTGAGATATCTGATAAAGCCAAATGTGGAGAAAACGCCCGTAGTTTTTGTTCACATTCGGAAATGTGAGGGGAGTGGTTAAAAGTTCCAACTGAAAACTCTTCTCACTTAGCATTTCTGTTGGAAAGTTTGGATCACGACAGTGCTACAGATGTCAGCGGTTTCAGCATCCCTATGATACATTTAATAACAAGCTGACAATAGTTAGATGCATGCAACAACACCTTTCAACTGAATGTCTCAAAATAATTAAGGGAGACCATATGAAATTTATCAACTGGCGCGAAAGTCACTCCGCAAAGTTTTGAGATTATTCTCTCGCCCGAAAAGCAATATCGCAAGCCCTGAATCACACTGGGCACTAGTGGTGGACCATTCGTGAACGATTCATTCACAACGAATGACTGTTCATCGTGAATGATGAATGGTTCTCTCTCCCTGTTGTGAATGATCATTCAATCCGCCATTCGATTCGCACTGAAGTTGCAGCACTTTTGTCTTTCTTCCTCTCTATGACTTCGAAAACGAATCCGAATTCGAAAAGCAATGTCGAAAATTAATAAATGTCAACTGCTATGTGAGTGAGCAATCAGTACGTTAATGCCATTTATTTGAATGGCATGCTCGAATCTTTTGCCAGGAGCCCACTGGTGGCGAATGATTCACTATGAACGGTGATTGGTGGAGAGCTCGCGCTCCTTTGGAAGTTTGCCAAAAAGTGCTGTCGCCTTGATAGCGCTTCAGTCGTGTACATGGGATCCCTGCAACGAATGATTTCCTCAGTGAGCGTACTGGCAACTTGGAAATCGAATGATATAATTCGTGAATGAAGAATAATGAATGAACTCCCAAGAAGAAATGAATAATGCCATTACTACTGAGCACTCTTGTCTCCTCTCCACCCCCCCAGTTTAAAAAAAATTCATCCTCTTGCTGTCTTTTTTTTTTCTTCTCCTCAACCTCCCTTCCCACTTATTTACTTCCCATCAATATTCCCTCTAAACTGCCATGGGCAATGCGCGCCTAACCCAATGGGCTGGGCATGCATCAAAACCACTTGGGCAAGAAATTTTATTTCCTCAGCTTCTCTTACTAATGCAGTAGAAGTTGCAACTTGGATTGGAACCCTTATTTTTTCTAATTCCCCATTTTTATTACTGTTCTTTTCGCAATTGATTTTAAATGAAAAAAAAATATTAAAAACATTTCATTAATTAAAATTTTTATTTTATGAAAAGTGACCTTTGAGCAAAACCCTTTTACCAGCGGCTTACAATGCTGACCGGAATGCCTTTCCCCCGCCAACTAGTATGGGTGCATTATTTAGTACAATGAACTTTTTACGGTTTGCTGTGATTGGCTGGCGCTGATGTGTTGTTTTGAGAAATGACTCAATATCTGCCTCTTTCTCGGCGTGGGAAAATCATTAATCCGCATTCTCGCGTTCTCTATCTGTTCTCACGAGGCTACTTTGTAAGAAGCCTTTGAGAAGGAAGAGGACAATGAGACGAACTTAGAAGGAGGCGAACGGCATTTAAGAAAAGCGTTGTTTTGACTTTTGAGATACCGAATTTAATTTATTTATTATTACTTTTGCAGGTAATTGATTTTCGATTTACGAAAATTAATTAGGAATTTGGGAATTTTAATCTAAAATGCTTACTGCGCGGAGGAAGTTAAGTCGCTGCGCGGCCAGCTTAGAGGGAGCATTGCTTCTCATCCTGCAGATCTCCTAACTATCCCCATTAATCCGTACTCACCAACCCTGCGTTCCATTTACCTTTCTCTTTTTCCTTGTCTGAACATGGCAGTAATTTTAGCGGTTGATAGAGTCTATATCTACAATTCTCATATTTACATTCGCTTTTACTTTTAACTTTCTCTTTCTTTCCAGCCCATTTTTGACTTACATATGTGTCAAAATAAAGTGCTGATATCATCACTTTTTTTTTTCTCCGTGCCCATTGATGTCATCTCCATATTTTAGTTGCATTTCAGCAGTTCTTCCGTTTATTTCTTTATTAAATAAAAGTGTCAACCAGAATTTTCATACATTTTTGACTTTTTCCATGATGCATGATAATCTCCTTAAAGGGATTAATTTATTTTTATTAACGTTTGTCGCAATATCCCTCTTCACACAAGACATATAAGAAGACAGGTAAAATTATTTCTTAAATCAAAAGGTAGCATATGAAATGTCTACTTCCTGTTCTTCCTGCATCTCTGTTATTTCCTGACGTAGGAAACCCTGCGTTCCATTTACCTTCGACTTAATAGTTCTATTTATTAAAAGAACTAAATGCAAAAATTCTTCCAGTTTCACTTAAACATGCCATCCATTTACTTACTTAAAACAGATTGGTAAATTTCTCCACGCATTTCTAAACGTTTTTTAGATCAGAAGTGTGTTATACACACTAAGGAAGTTCCAGTTTTAGTGGTTTTTAAAAGAGGAGCATAATATTTTTCAGTCACAATTTGCATAATACATATATGTGGCAGTCCAGTGAATAGTGAAACCTCATACGAATATTCTGATGTAGCACAGAATATGTTAATTAGGGGCAACTTTAAAAGAAGCTTTACAGCCGCTTGCTGTTCATTTGTGATTTAACGACACCGTTGTTGTCCTTGCTCTCAGTTTTGGTCCCAAATATATTTACGACACCTTTTGAATGACACCTTTATCTTTACGACACCTTTTGCCACAGTTCCAAGGTACATGAACTAGACGGACATCTCAAGGTCGACCACGGTTTACAACAGCTGATGATGACCGGTATGCAAAGCGCAATAGGTGCATTATAGCAAAATCGGTTGAACACCTTTCCTCCTGCGGAGCGGTTGTTGTACCGAATGAAATACGGTGGCAAGTTTTATCACTGCAACTTGCCGTTTTGTCTCATGCGTCACCTCAGTGGCACGTCACAGAATGACAGCTCGTCAACACTTCTCGCATCTTGCCTAGGCAACGACAAGATCAGTATCAAGGTTGAATGCACCGGAGGAAACCAAGAGCCTGTATCCTCCTTGCCTTGGCTTCCAAGAGCTCCATTAGCATGGAGTAGGGCTCATAGAAATCGGGCAGCTGAGCAGTGAGGTCATGTACTCTTCACAGATGAGTCAAGATTTTCGGTAACAAATTATTCTTGATGCTTGTACATCTGGAGAAAATTTAGCACCCAGAATCACCCTTCCAATATAATGGAAAGGGACAGTTTCGGAGGTAGAGGGGTATTAATGGTGTGAGCAGATATCCCGATTGATAATCGTACCACGCTACATGTCTTCATTAGAGACGTTCTGACTGGCCACGGGTATACAGAAGAGATTTTAGTACCGCTTATACGAGTTTTTCGAGGAGCTGTTGGTCTAAAATTTGCTTTCATGGAAGATAATGCTCGTCACCATTGGGCGAGACTTGTGAATGCATTTCTGGATAGTGAAAATGTGCAAAAAATAGATTGGCCAGCCAGGTCCTCAGACCTTAACCCCATCGAGCACGCTTATGATGCTTCAAGACTGCATGTTGCAAGGCATCAACTCGTCTAAGAACAACCTATGTGCTGAAAACTGCTCTGATAGAGGAATGGAGACGTCTCTCTACTGAGCTTCTGAATCACTTTGTTGGAAGCATGAGGGATCTTTGTGAGGCCTGTAGAGAAATTATTATAGGTGACCACTTACCATACTGACCCCAAGCGACTCCGAAATACCAGACTAAAATCGAATATTTACATGCTTGCAACATCTATCATTATCAAAATGCACATTATTTCGTATTTTGCAGAATTTTGACAAGCTTTCTCAAAATACAGGTCTATACAAAGTTCTATTAAATCCTATGCAAGTTTCACATATAGTCGGATTTTTTTCTTGGCATTTGACGAAAATGGAGTCGCCTGATTTTGGGGGTGCAGCAAGCACTTCCCGGTTCTAAACAGATGTGATTTGCAGCAAGAATGGAGAAGGCGAAGTGTTCCGTAGTAATCTCACCCTAAGGCGAAATTCTTGTGGAAATCGTGGCAGTAAACATTGCTTGATCTGAAAGGGGCTTCTTTGTCTCTTGAGTGATCCTTATTAAGGGAGCAGTGAGAGCTCACCAGCGATTATGTCCCTGTAAGCAATGTGAGACAATGGAGGAGACAACAATGGAGTGGGTGGGGGATGAACCAAAGGGTGGGACTGCCGTGGTAATGGATCTTAAAATCTTAGCCCCGCAGGGAACAAGTGACTGGAGAAGTTTTCGCCTGCTGTCTCTGAGCATCGGAAATCACCTCCTTCGACACGTCGCACCCAAAATGCTTGTACCCCCAAAAATAGGCGGTTCCATTATTATCAAGTGCCAAGTAAAAAAATCCGACTATACATATTTGAATTTATGTGTTCCTTCGTTCTTTTATGTACATCAGTGGAAAGGCTTGCGATCGTTGAATGAAATTCAAAAGGAGGTTTCCTAGTTCTTTTTCATTGCAGAAATTATTTATTCTCTTGGCAGATTGGTAAAAAAAAAGAAAAAAATGTTACTTGTCTGTAGGCACAAAATCAATTCTTTTATCTTTAAAATATTTACTATTTTCCGTGGATGTTTGAGGTTTAGTATGAAAGAGAAAAGTTTTGAACTTCGATCTTTTTTTTTTGATAAAGTAGTAACAAATAAATTAAAAAGCGCTCACTGGAAAAACAGTTATCAGTTGTTATTTTTTCGCCTATGGAAGTTACATTAGTGATTGATACAGTATGTATATTGGTCAGGCGGCCATGACCTTTCTGCATGGAGTACCAAACTATGAAGGAGCTTTCAAGTGCGTAATTTGCTGTTACAATAACATTTTATGCTGTAATATTCGTTTAAGCAGGGGCGGATTGGCCCACCGGGACACCGGGACATTTCCCGGTGGGCCCCTTCTGTATATTTTGTCTCTTCCTTTCTTACTTTCTTAAAAAAAAATCAGTTCAGTTGTTTTAAACACACAACTGAACCACAAAACTTTTTTATAAACGAAATACACATAATGCAATTATAACAAGCGGGGAAAAAAACTTTTATTTTGAATTAGGGAAAAAAATCCCTTACCAGGCAACTGCTAGAATTCCAATTACAATAGCCGCCCCGGTGGCGCAGTGGTCTAAGGCGATGGCCTCTGATCATTCGTCCAAAAGGGGTCCGGGTTCGAATCCCGGTGAGGCATGGATGTTGTGTTTGTCTTACGGCACTGGCTCTCTCCCTTCCCTGGAACCAGTGACCCTAAATTAGGGACGGGCGACTGCTTATAGCCCATTGAGTTGCTCACGGTGGTCGTTAAACCTCCAATCAAAAAAAAAAAAAATTACAATAGATAGGTAATGTGTGTTTGCGAACTTCTGGGTTCACTTAGTAGCTGAGGAACGAGAATGTATGTACCGTATGTTGCGGGAGGGCGGAGGTGTGCACAAGATGTTCTATATATTCCCCAAGGAAGGGGGGGGCTAGTTGTTTTTACTCCCGTTGGATGTAGGAGGCATTAGTGCTGTGCTCATAAGAGCTGAGTTCGGGCTCAATATTAAGAGCCCGAGCCCGAAAACTATGATTAATCTGTTTATGCATTTAAAAAAATCTCCTCTTCCAAACTACCACTCACCCCCCCCCATGCAATTAACCGATGTCTTTATCAACTGCGGAGTGGGGAAGGGATATCTACTTATTTCTATAGTCTCTTTGACCATCCATTTCATTCTGAAATGTTTCGAGAGGTCCGGCATCAGGAAAAATCGGGAGGCACAACAATCTACGTATGTTAACAGCATTGGGGTGGAGGCTTAACAGAGGTAAATTTTTTTCACTACTGTGATTGTCCGCAACAGAAAAATTGCAGTACAATTTTTCTGCAGTAAATTCTTGGCATGGGCTGATGAAAGTTTTTCTGCAACACCCACTTCAATTTAAGGATGACAGGGGTACTTTTTTTACTCCCTCCCCTCCCCAAGTACTATGCTTGCCACTGTTTCCATAGCAACTGTACTTTTTGTTTTGTCTCTCGAATAAAAAAAGTGATTTTCAGCTGTGATACAATAGTACTGCAGGGCTACAACTGAACGGGCCCATTTGCAAAAAAATTCCCGGGTCCTTTTGCGACCGCCAATCCGCCCCTGCGTTTAAGTATGGGTATCTGAACACTACACAAATCAGTTCTTAATAACTTCACTTTTAAGCGAATCAGGAGTCACTCCAGTAACTTCAGAAAAGGTTACTTTACTACTAGTCTTTATTCGGCAAAAACTTCTTTAGCACGACTCAGTTTTCAACAACATTAGTGAAAAAATCCAATTACTTGTTAGAGAACGTTTAATGAGAAACAAAAACACCAACTCTAAATATTAAATACGTAGACGTCAAGAAATCACTTCAAGTACTTCAACTTCCGCAACGACTATTGCGAGTATGCCATCATACTACCATCATCTCCACACACTGCTGCTGCTCAAACATTATATAACGTTCAGTTCTCATCGGGCACATACACATGTCATACGTTCCGACTTCAAGGTGTTGCCAACCATACTCTTGCGAGAGAGAAGATATCACGTTAAGTTTGAGAAACATGGAGAACGAACTCAAATTTACATACGGAAAGAAACTAAAAAGGAAAGTTAAATTACAGTATATGTTACACTGCTTATTTCGTTTTGAATCACTCTTCAAAAATATTGTAGAAGTACCAAAATAAGATAAATTTACTTACAAAGTATCCTTCGGACTTGCACTCGATGAGAACATCAAACTTCTGTCCTACAACAAACGGAAAGGGGCCACCGCGTTCTTCATGAGCCCACGCTCCATTTCTGTAGGTGCTCCTCACGACAGTGTTTTCAAAGAAACGCACGCTAAAGTGCAGCACATAGTCACCGTTCTCACAGTTATCGCACAGATTGATTTGAAACCTGCATGAATTCACAGTGAAAACTGTTGGAATCGTTTGTTATTTGACTCAAAGCAAAGAATAAAAGCACGAATAATTTGTTCTGAAAATAAAAACACCTTCATAAACCAATACATAATACCAAAAAATGGCAACTTAAGCAACACGTTATTTCTAAGAGTACAGTAATGAACAAAAATGTATGTGTGCATGTGTGTGTGTGTGTCAGCCATAACTCATCGGGAAATAACGGCAGGTATTTCAAAATTTGGTGGATTGTTTTTCATTGTCGTCCAAGTCGCAGTGGCTAGTTTCAAGTCTGCGGATTAAGGAAATGTAAATAAGACAGCTGAGAAGACGTATGTGACCTTGAACAAGAGTGCGTGCGCTGCCATTGGTGCCGGCACCAAAACGTTCCTGTCAGATGTGCACCATGAAAAGCAAAACAACTTCCCTTATTTGGGCATCGTTATCCGAGCGGTAGTGGCAGTCTTTTGGTGGCAAAAAATCCACGTCAATCTCCCGAGCATACATAGCGTTGCTACAGGTCTTGAGTTGGGAAAATTACTTTACCTACGGTTCATAAAGGATTATATAGAATGTGTTTGTGAACCTCATTTTCATAACCTTTCTTCTGAAGGAGAAAATACATGGCTGCAGCTACAATTATGGAAAGAGAAGGAAAAATGCAAAGAAAAGAAACATCTTAGCACCTAACAGGAAGAAAATAAACATAGTTTATAAAGGTGTATTACGAACTCATAACTGATATTTCTTCGTTATTCATGCATTCCAACGATTTTATTGCTGTACTGCCAACAAGGTTTACACACGTAGAGGGCATAAAAAAATTGTTTTTCGTGGTCAGAGAGTTCAGACGGTGTACTTGCAGCGCAATCATTTACCGCAATAAAAAACAGAATATGCATATAGCATCTCTAATGTTGTACCCGAGCATCGGTGGGTAAAATTCAACTAGTATGTATCATATTTTGACAATCTCGTAGCGATAAAGATCAAAGTCGCATCCGCATCCAACATCCATGTAGCAAATTACAATTTCCGTGTTTCTAGGCTTACTTTTAGCACTCATGCATTGATACAATTAGTCAGAAGGCACTCATGAGAAGTCGGTTTTCTTCGCCTTCGTTTATTTACATTAAAATCGGTTACGTTCCAAAATGAATCCAGGATCAAAGTATGTCTCTTAGTTCTTATTCAATTACCTGAAGCAGTCGATAAATCTCTTCACTGGGTAGTTCCTAGTTCTTAGTAGTTGTCCGATGTATAACTCATGTTTGCATATACCTAGTTGTCATTTATTAAATGACTGATAATATTGTCTAGAGAGGAAGACATCTGACCTCCTTACGCAGAAGGCATCTACCTGGGTGACGTTTACTGCCTTTTTAATTTTCCGTTTTTGCTGATTTTTCATTTATGCAAATTTTGGTTGCTTCCCGTTGTGGTTTTCATACTGAACGCCATTTCTAAAATCCCATGAGTTGCCGCCCCGGTGGCGCAGTGGTCTAAGCGATGGCCTCTGATCATTCGTCCGTAAGGGGTCCGGGTTTGAATCCCGTGAGGCCTGGATGTTTTGTTTGTCTTACGGCACTGGCTCTCTCCCTTCCCTGGAACCAGTGACCCTAAATTAGGGACGGGCGACTGCTTATAGCCCATTGAGTTGCTCACGGTGGTCGTTAAACCTCCAATCAAAAAAAAAAAATAATCCCATGAGTTTTTCTTTCCTGAGCTATGACTAGCTGCCAGTCAACTCATAATAAGTGGAATAAATACAGAGATCACGCAACTTGAAAGTTCAACGCTGATCAGGAATTTCGCTCAGGGTAGTGTTGACTCTGCCTGTGAATGTATCTCATAACATACTGCTAAAGTTTCGATTGTACTACAAGTTGTAGCGATATTAAATATCTCCTGTACTTTATAACAATAAATAAACTAATGATTTCGAAGTCAATCTAGCCGTCTCGGTGGTGCAGTGGTCTAAGCGATGGCTTCTGATCATTCGTCCGAAAGAGGCCCGGGTTCGAATCCCGGTGAGGTCTTACGCACTGGTTCGAATCCCGGTGTTGTCTTACGCACTGGCTCTCTCCCTTCCCTGGAACCAGTGACCCTAAATTAGGGACGGGCGACTGCTTATAGCCCATTGAGTTGCTCACGGTGGTCGTTAAACCTCCAATAAAAGAAAAAAAAAGTCAATCTACTAATTGTTTGTTTCTCTAGAGCACTTGCGGGACCAGAATAACCATATTGGTTAATGACAAAATCGAAGAGGAACCACGTTTTCACTAAAGAAACCGCCTTCACTGAAGTGCTCTAGTAAAGCATATAAGCACTAAGTTCGGCTGGGATTACGCTGTATAATTAAGTATAGCATTTCCCTACGCCTCAAAAGGCAAAGCCACACCTGGGGCGCAGTGGTCAAAACACTGGCTTATGACTACTCGTCCGAGCCCTCGAATCCGGTGAGGCATGGATGTTGTGTTTGTCTTACGGCACTGGCTCTCTCCCTTCCCTGGAGTCAGCGGCCCTAAATTAAGAACGCGAGATTGTTTATAGCCCACTGAGTTGCTCACGGTGGTCGTTAAACCTTCAATTAAAAAAAGGCGAAAGTCTTTTATTTATGGTAAGAAAAGTCGTGATACTTATTGAAATGTGAAGTATTTCAAATCACTACTGGCCCATAACCAAATGGCAGAAACAAGTGGAATTCCTCAATGTTGTGAAGTTCGAATGTCGGTTTTTTCCTCAGATCGCGCCAGTAATATTCCCATCAATCTGAATCATCTAAATTTCCGTTTTTCTCTTAACTGAATAAGACTGCGCAGGAATTTCAGGTGAGATATGGATGATGCGTTTGTCTTATGGCAATGGCTTTCTCCCTTCCCTGAAGCCAGTGGCTCTAAATCATGGACGGGCGACTTCTTTATTGTCCATTATGTTGCTCATGGTAGTCGTTAAACCCGCAATTAAACAAAAAATTCAGGAATATTGATTCAAACTATATAAAACAGATGCCAACTCATTACAAACACGAACTTCTCATGGTCAGTGCTGTACTTGTTGGGGTGTCGTATCACAGATGTGCCCAAAAACCAGAACGTTTCTTCCCGTTTCTTCCCATACTCTCTCTAGCATGTCAACTGTCACTAACTCCACCGCGGTAATAATGTGTTTTTTTGAGCTCCAGGGTTGTAGGCAACTGTGGCACGTATAGAGTTTCCTTAACGTATCCCCAAAAGAAGAAGCCCCACGGCTTAAGTTCCGATGCACCAAGTCATGGGGTCCACTGCGACCAATCCAACAGCGAGGGTGTTCTTCGTTCAGGATACAGCGAACAGAGCAATGCCAATGAGGCGGCACCCAGGGGCTTACTGATAGCACCCGCAACCTCCGCATTGCGCGGGAAGGGCGGGGGGGGGGGGTCACGGCTGAAAGAACCTCTAACCTCAGGAAAAATATTTTACAATTTTTTTTCCGAAACTCCATATACAGCTGGTTAAATCAATAGCTAGGAATTTTTAACGGCAGCTTTGATTGAAGTATTAAAAAAACAAACGGATTTTTGGAAATTTTTTCAGTAAAGAAGTAAAACATTTGAAAATAAGTTTCACGGTTTTTGTTTATAAAAACTAAATGACGGGAAAGCAGCTATTCCAGATGACTGAAGGTCCCTTTTCACAGCCAGAGCAATAGTCCCTATACATGTATAGCAACAAGAGAATATGAAAAAAATATCAGTTTATAAAATGTTTGTGAAAAATTTTCAAATACGTGGGGGCAATGTAAATAGACAAAGTCGTCACTCTTTCTACGTTTTTCTTTAATTAACACACGGCAACCAAAAAAGTGTATTGTGACACCGCTGGAATCAAACCACAGATGTCTCGATAACTAGCCGAGTGCGTTCGCCTCACGCTACGGTGTCAACAATCCACGGCGCTATGCCAACAATCCACGGCGCTATGTGTGCTTATCTGTCAGCATCTGACTTCACAAATCCGTAGGGATTGGCTCAGCAACTGAGAGATCGCCTTACGCTACGGTACCAATAATCCACGCCGCTATGTGTGTTTATCTGTCAACATCTGACTTCACAAATCCGTAGGGATAGGCTCGGCAACTGAGAGATCGCCTTACGCTACGGTGAAAATAATCCACGGCGCTATGTGTGCTTATCTGTCATCATCTGACTTCACAAATCCGTAGGGATGGGCTCAGCAACTGAGAGATCGCCTTACGCTACGGTGCCAACAATCCACGGCGCTATGTGTGCTTATCTGTCAGCATCTGACTTCACAAATCCGCAGGGATAGGCTCAGCAACTGAGAGATCGCCTTACGCTACGGTACCAACAATCCACGGCGCTATGTGTGTTTATCTGTCAGCATCTGACTTCACAAATCCGTAGAGATGGGCTCAGCAACTGAGAGATCGCCTTACGCTACGGTACCAACAATCCACGGCGCTATGTGTGTTTATCTGTCAGCATCTGACTTCACAAATCCATAGGAATGGGCTCAGCAACTGGGAGATCGTCTTACGCTACGGTACAAACAATCCACGGCGCTATGTGTGCTTATCTGTCAGCATCTGACTTCACAAATCCGTAGGGATGGGCTCAGCAACTGAGAGATCGCCTTACGCTACGGTGCCAACAATCCACGGCGCTATGTGTGCTTATCTGTCAGCATCTGACTTCACAAATCCGTAGGGATAGGCTCAGCAACTGAGAGATCGCCTTACGCTACGGTGCCAACAATCCACGGCGCTATGTGTGCTTATCTGTCAGCATCTGACTTCACAAATCCGCAGGGATAGGCTCAGCAACTGAGAGATCGCCTTACGCTACGGTACCAACAATCCACGGCGCTATGTGTGCTTATCTGTCAGCATCTGACTTCACAAATCCGTAGGGATGGGCTCAGCAACTGAGAGATCGCCTTACGCTACGGTGCCAACAATCCACGGCGCTATGTGTGCTTATCTGTCAGCATCTGACTTCACAAATCCGTAGGGATGGGCTCAGCAACTGAGAGATCGCCTTACGCTACGGTGCCAACAATCCACGCCGCTATGTGTGTTTATCTATCAGCATCTGACTTCACAAATCCATAGGGATGGGCTCAGCTACTGAGAGATCGCCTTACGCTACGGTGCCACCAATCCACGGCGCTATGTGTGCTTATCTCTCAGCATCTGACTTCACAAATCCGTAGGGATAGGCTCAGCAACTGAGAGATCGCCTTACGCTACGGTGCCAACAATTCACGGCGCTATATGTGTTTATCTGTCAGCATCTGACTTCACAAATCCATAGGAATGGGCTCAGCAACTGGGAGATCGTCTTACGCAACGGTGTCACCAATCCACGGCGCTATGTGTGCTTATCTGTCAGCATCTGACTTCACAAATCCGTAGGGATAGGCTCAGCAACTGAGAGATCGCCTTACGCTACGGTGCCAGCACTCCACGCCGCTATGTGTGTTTATCTGTCAGTATCTGACTTCACAAATTCATAGGGATGGGCTCAGCTACTGAGAGATCGCCTTACGCTACGGTGCCACCAATCCACGGCGCTATGTGTGCTTATCTGTCAGCATCTGACTTCACAAATCCGTAGGGATAGGCTCAGCAACTGAGAGATCGCCTTACGCTACGGTGCCAACAATTCACGGCGCTATGTGTGTTCATCTGTCAGCACAAATCCATAGCGATGGGCTCAGCAACTGAGAGATCGCCTTACGCTACGGTGACAACAATGCACGGCGCTATGTGTGTTTATCTGTCAGCATCTGACTTCACAAATCCATAGGGATGGGCTTAGGAACTGAGAGATCGCCTTACGCTACGGTGGCAGCAACCCACGGCGCTATGTGTGTTTTTCTGTCAGTATCTGTCTTCACAAATTCATAGGGATAGGCTCAGCAACTGAGAGATCGCCTTACGGTACGGTGCCAAAAATCCACGGCGCTATGAGTGTTTATCTGTCAGCATCTGACTTCACAAATCCGTAGGGATGGGCTGAGACGTCTCCAACTGTTGGGGCTTAACGGCACAAGCTATTTAATTATAGTTAATAAATCCAAAGGGCGGGACCTGATGGGTCACATACGGCGCCGTGCATTGTTGGTCCCGTAGCATAATGCGAAAGCACCAGAGTTGGAAACGGGTTAAACATTTCGGACCCGGACGTCCCATAACTGGACCCTACCCGGACCCGACCCGACCCGACCCGATTGGGGCCCGTAACTGACCCGGAGAAATCTGCTTTGAACTATAAATTCAAAACTCAATTTATATATACAGTATGTACATACACTGCTGGACAATTGCTAAGGACGGATCATAAACGGCTATATAGCGCAAAAAAAAGTAAGTGTGGTTGGATGCCAAGTGAAATAAAATAATGTTAGAATGCCAGGACATTACAGGAAAGACAATTTATTGTGCTCTGAAATCCAGAAGGCTTTGGAACGTATTCAAGGGACAAACAGGCCATTTTGTGCAGAATATGTAAACGTGAAAAAAAAAATGCAATTACCGTCCGCAGGCGTTCCGGCGTAAGATGTCAATACGGGATATGGCCACCATGGAGGGCGATGCAAGATTCCACACGTCGTGTCATGCTTTGCACAACATTATCAAGCAGCTGTTGGGGTAATTTATACCATTCCTCTGTCAGTGCACGGATGAGGGTGTCTTTGTTTATTGGAAGGCATTGGCGACCAGCAAGACTCCTCCCCAAAGCATCCCACACATTTTCAATGGGATTCAGATCTGGAGAACCTGCTGGCCATACGAGGCGTTGAATATCCTCGTTCTGAAAACACTCCTGGACAGCGACTGTTCGATGACATGTTGCGTTGTCGTCCATGAAAATGAATCTATCACCGACAGCACCACGGAACATGCGAACATGAGGTAGCAGAACATCATTAATGTATCGTTGGCCAGTCATAGTCCCAGTTGGAAGCACATAGAGGGACGTACGGCCATTGATCATGATGCCAGCCCATACCATGACACTACATGTCGGATATTGGTCCCTTTCCTGCATGTTTGCTGGACAATATGCAGTACCACTATCACGCCATATCAGTTGTCGTCGACAATCAGACGATAGACTGTATCTACTCTCATCTGAGAAGAGGACAGCAGACCAGTCGTTATCAGTCCAATTGCGATGTTGATGGCACCATTGCAAACGGGCGGTACGGTGACGTCTGGACAATAGGATGCACACAACAGGACGGCGGGCGTATAGTCCTCCTTCATGCAAACATCTGGCGAAAGTTTTTCGGAGATCCGCTTGCCAGTAGCAGCCATAAACTGATTTGCTACCTCACTAGCTGTGCTGCGCCGGTGTCTTTTTGTTGATAGCACTATGTACCGATCATCTGCAGGTGTCGTACTGCGAACACGACCTCCCCCGTGACGTTTGCTACACTCTCCATTTGTTTGAAATGATTTCCAAAGCCTTGAAACAATACTTTGGCTGACGTCGAACTTCCTGGCAACATCTGTTATTTTTCGCCCTTCTTCAATCTTGCCAATAATACGGCCATGCGTAAAATCATCTAGGTGATGTCGGGAAGACATACTGAAAAATTGCAAGTTCGTCCATTGATTCTTTCCCTTTCAACTTTGCGTTTGAACAACAACGGTCAATACGCGTCAAATCCTTTATATCTCTTATCAGCGCTATGACGTCACGAACAAGTTCGGCAATCCAAAATTTGCATACGCACAACACGTCTTACTGTATCCCGCACTTATGCTAATTTCCACATTTTCCTGCCTTCCATTTTATGGTTGCTATCGTTGCTATTGTCACCCGTCCTTAGCAATTGTCCGGCAGCGTATATACGTAATATCTGTATTCATCCCAATAACTGCTTGATATTTAACAACTGAAATCCTTTTTTATGCTTACCAACCGTGGGTTGAAGAAGCGTATATGCTCCAGCTTTGTTCGTCTGTCCGTCCGTCTGTCTGTCCGCACGATAACTCACGTAAAAATGGTTCGATTTCGATGAAAGTTTAGTATGTCGTAGGGGACCACCTGGGAATGAACCCTATTGAAAATGGGTGAGGTGGGGTCAAAAGTCAGGACTTAGAAGCGGGATGCATTCCATTGCACTTATGTGTCATAACGTGCGTAAAAATGGTTCGATTTCGATGAAATTTTAGTATGTGTTAGGGGACCACCTGGGGACGAATCCTATTGAAAATGGACGAAATGGGGTCAAAGGTCAGGACATAGGATCGCGATACATTCCATTGCCCTTATCCCATACTATTAAAGGAGCAATTCTTGTATGTATGTACATTTTTTTTTTGAAAACGGCTCTAAGGATTTTGATGAAAGTCGTTAACCTACCGTTTTCTGGTACTAGAAATTGATTTAGCTTGATCTCGACTTTAGAAAAATTTGTTTAGTGGGTTAAATAACCACCCCGAATTACCACGTTTTTAGTGTCATTGCGTCGTCCCATTAGATGTTGGCGCGCGGTCACTCCATCTGTCTCATTACGTCACGCGTTGTGTGTAGTTCCTATTAAAGTTTTATGACGTCACACTCTTGCGAGCAGATGGTCGCGATTACCATCTGCCTCGTTACGTCACGCGTTGTGTGTGTATGTCCGTCCGCACGATAACTCACGTAAAAATCGTTCGCTTTCTTTGACTTTTTGTATGTGGTAGAAGAACACCTGGGAAGGAACCCTATCGAAAGTGAACGAAATGGTGTCAAAGTTCAGGACATAGGAGCGGGACCCATTCCGCTGCACTGGTGCCTCATAACTAACGTAAAAACGGTTCGATTTCGATGAAATTTTAGTATGTGGTAGGGGACCACCTGGGAACAAACCTTATTCAAAATGGGCAAAATAGGATGAAATGTCAAGACATAGGAGCGGAATCACATCCATCGGCATAATGCGTCATAACTTACGTAAAAATGCTTCGATTTGGATGAAATGTTAATATGTTGTAGGGGCCTGCCTGGGGACAAATCCTATTGAAAATGGGCGAAATGAGGTTAAAGGTTAGGACACAGGAGCGGGATCTATTTCATAGCCCTTATGCATCGTACCTGAGGTAAAAATGCTTCGATTGCGACAAAACTTTATCATATTATTTCGAAGGTATACTGAACCGGTTCTGTTGAATATCATCGAAATGGGGTCAAGGAAGGTCAGGGCACAGGAGCGAGATTTATTCCACAGCCACTATTCTCATAACTTGAGTAGTGATTTCTAGTATGTTGGAAAGCGTATCATAATCAATGCATTGCATGATTTTACTAACTTGTTTAATAATAAAATTTGGTTATTTGCTAAATTTTAGTGCCATTTTAGTGCCACTATTTTGCGTAATCCAGAAATATTGGCTGAATATGACCGTGACCATAGAATATATTACAAATGGGAATCATTATTTACGATTACACAAATCAATATTAAAAACAAAAATACAATGCCAAAGCTATCTTTAAGAATATCAAAAATTTAACTGTAAGCGCAGACAAAATTGAAGACTTGATTATCATACCACATCATAAACAAGATTTTAATTAGTGATGTTTACAATGAAGCAAGAACGATATGCGTGGATTGTATACTCGATTATTCCGAATCAAGGTTATATACTGGGTTCGTTGTGAACAAAAACAATAGGCATTTATACTGTATACATATCATCATCATCAGCAGCAGCATCAATCCACTGCTGGATGAAGGTTTCCTCAAATTTCTTCCACAATTGTCTGTCTTGTCACTCCAGCATACTTCCGAATTTCATCCTTCCATCTCCCATGGGGTCTTCTTCTGGGTCTTTTCCTGTCCCTCGGAATCCAGTCTGAAATTTCGGTTGTCCATCGGTGGTCCGTTCTTTTGGCAACAAGTGCAGCCCATTGCCATTTCAGTGATTTCACTCTGGTCCTGTGTCATCCACTCCTGTCATTTTCCTTATCCACAAGTTCCTCTTCTTATCTTTCCTGGTTACACCAAGTATGCATCTCTCCATGCTGCTTTGAGTTGTCTACAGTCTTTGTATGCTTTTTTTAGTTAAGGTCCATGTCTCTGCTCCATACGTAAGCACTGGCAAGATGCATTGATTAAACACTTTTCTTTTGAGACATAATGGCATACTGTTCTTAAAAAGTGTACTGTTTCTTCCAAAAGCTCTCCATCCAAGTTTTATACGCCGATTAATTTCTTCATAAATGTGACCTCACTCGATATCTGCTGCCAAAGATAAATGTAGGAATCAGTTGTCTCAAGCTTTTCTCCATCAATCGATAAATCTTCGTTTCTTGCAAAAGCACTGTACATCACTTTTGTCTTCTGAAAGTTCATCTTTAATCCTACTTCTTTACTCTTGTCAACAAGTTCTTGGATCATACTCTGCAGCTATGAAGGAGTAGTTGCAAAGATGACTACATCATCAGCAAAACGAAGGTGAGTTAAGTAATCTCCATTAATCTTTATCCCTTTGTTTTCCCAGTTCAGTGATTGAAAGACATTTTGCAATGTGGCGTTAAAGAGCTTCGGAGATATGGTGTCACCTTGTCTCACTCCCTTTCCGATTCTTATTTGTGCTGTATTCTCAAATATCCGAACCTTTGCACTTGCATTTTCATAGATGTTATGAACAATGCTAATGTATGCATCTTCAATACCCCAGGGTTTCAAAGCCATTGTTACTGCTGATGGTTTCACGGAATCGAAGGCCTTTTCATATTCAATAAAAGCCATACATAACGGTAGTTCATATTCTCTTGTTCTTTCAATTAGTTCTCTCAGTACATGGATATGATCCACAGTGAGTGCTGTAGCCACTCCTGAATCCAGCTTGTTCTCTCGCTTGGGCCATGTCTAGTGCTACCTTCAAGCGATGTGAAAGAACCTTAGTGAATATTTTATAAACCACTGAAAGGAGGCTGATGGGCCTGTAGTTCCTGAGATCCTCAACGTCTCCTTTTTATGGAGCAAGATCATTGTAACCCAATCTTCAGGAATCTTCCCTTCATTCAGGCATCTGGTGAAAACTTGGGCGAGTGTAGTTTCAGTTTCTCCACTTGCTTCTTGTATAATGTCCACGGCAATTCCATCTTCTCCTGGAGCTCTTCCCCGTTTCATGTTCTTAATTGCATATGTTACTTCTGCAGGGAGGATTGGAGGGACTTTGGCACTGGTACCTGTCGTAATGTCTGGAATAGATGTATCATCCCTTTCATGTAGTTTTAAATAGAAATCTTTCACCCTTGCCAAAATTTCGCTTCTATTTCTTGCTACAGTATCATCTTCTTTTCTCAGAGCCATAATCTGTTTTCTTTCCTTACTGAGATGTCCTTTTGCTCTCTTCAGGCTCTGGTTGTTTTCAATTGCTTTCCTCACTAGTTCACAATGGATTTCCTTATGTCTTCCCTGATACCTTTTCGCACTGTCTTTCATAGCTCTATATATTCCACGTTGGAAGTTAAGTCTTTATTTGTCCTCATCTCACTTCTCTTTTGCATCAACATTTTTGTTTTTCCTGAAATTTTCTTCATATGTAACTTGTTCTTAGTACCACCTATCTTTGTTGCTGTTTCCATAAGAGCCTTGGTGAATTCTTTGTTAACTTCAGAAATATCCACTTCTTTAGATGTTAAGCCTTCTAAAGCAGAAAATCTATTCCTCAGTTCCAACTTGAAGGTATTATGGTGTTTTTAAAGGTTGGTTATGTCAATACATTTCGTTTGTTTTATGAGCTTGCCACGTTCCGAGTTTACTGTTGAGGTGCATCTTACATCTCACCAATCTATGGTCACTGCCTGTGTTGAACTTGTTTAGCACACTGCAGTCTTCGATGACGAATTTTTTGTTACACATAATAAAATCAATTTCACTTGTTGTCCCATTCGGATGTCTCCATGTCCATTTCCTGTGCGGCTTTTTCTTGAAAAAGGAGTTCATGATGAAAAACCTTTCTGCTTCTGCAAATTCTACGAGAGTATTTCCACGTTGATTTCTGTTCCCCTAACAGAATTTACCAACCGAAGTTTCATTCTGTTGCTGTTGCCCTACTTTTGCATTGAAATCACCCATAATGATCTTCAAGTGTTGTTTGCCTTTGTTATTTAGATTCCGAATTTCCTCGTAAAATTCTTCAATTCCCTCTTCAGGGTAACTTGTGGTGGGTGCATAAGCTTGAATAATCTGGGCCTAGTATCTTCTCGAGAGTTGGATAACGAGTCGTGCAGCTCTGTCAGAGGAACTTTCAACTTCTACAACTTTATCCTTCAGTTTCTTGTTTATTATAAATCCAACACCACTGGTTCTGCCAGTATCTGTCCCACGATAGTAGAAGAGATGTCCACTTTTCAGTTCAATGAGATCTTCTCCTTTTCTCCTTACCTCACTTAGCCCGACGATGTCCCACTTGATCGTTTGTAGTTCCTCTTCCAATTCAAGAAGTCTTGAATCAGAAGATAGGGAGCGTCCGTTGTAAGTAGCCAAGGTCAGCATCAGATGGCAGCCTAGTCCGATCCTCCGGTGATTCTTAGCACCCTCTGCCTTCATGTCGCACTGGCCGCTGCCTTGGTCAGGTACATTCCAGCTGCCGGAGACTGAGGGCCAAGACTTAAGTTGTGAAGTCATTTTGGAGGGGTTTGGCCATAACTCACCACGCTGGCCAAGCGGGTTGGTGAGTGTGAGATAGCATTTCCTATAATCCCGATGGTATAGTTATACAGCTACTGGCGGTCGTCAGATCCCCTTTAGTGGGAACACCACGAGAAGGCGGGGTTGACATTTGTCAAGGAAAGGCGATATGTTGCGCATATATATATATATATATGCGCAAAATATTGTATATATATATATATATATATATATAGCCAAAAAGCCCCAAGAAGACCCTACCGAAAAACAACATTTGAAGTTCTAATGCGTCAAAGGCTGCAAAAAAGAAAGATGAAACCATAATGCAGAAGCAAGAAAAACCCGAAGAAAGAATTTTTTTATACAAAATAATAAAGAGGAAAAATAAAACAAATAAAAACCAAGAACAAAACTGAGACAAAACTAAACAAACCTCAAGAGTCCGAAGCAAACAAGCTCCGAAGCAAGCAAAGCCAAAAACAAAATGAGAAAAAATGCGAACCAGAAGAACACAGAGATGTAGACCAATGACTGATTCCCTTATGGCTTCATCAGGGGCAAGCATGAAGAAAATCACTCACTTTTCCACAAAGACCAGAAACTTGTGGGTTTCTGTTAATCTAGTTTGCTTTATGAACAAATTAAATCCAAGATTAAATTCAACTGATGTTAAAACCAACAAAATTCCCAAATACAGCAAACTAGATCACATTGCCCAACTCTCACACACAAAATAACCATTCCAAGAGAGTTTTAGTAAACAATACACAAGTAGGGTAACAAACATCCCAATTTATTATCAATAAATGAAGAAATTAATGTACTGAAGAAAAGTGAAAACCTTACCCTAATGAAAAGTAAAGCACATGTAAATTTATGACCATAAACTTTAAAATACAGAAAAAAATACTTTTTAAAAAATGAAAACACTAGTCAATTGTGCCCGATTAATAAAACGTGAACCACTCACTACCTAATAACCAGCCCAACAGAATTTAAACAAGCAACACTTTAGAAGGGGCACAAACTCCCCTAAATTACATAAAAAAAAAAAATAAAATAAAAAAAACTGAAAATAATTGAAGGAGCTTGTCCAAACCAATAGGCATACATATGCAGCAACATTTGACCAAAAAAATAGAGACAGGAAGCTGAGCTGAGTAAAAAATTTGAAAAATATAGAGCCCCTCGCATTGTACACACTTTTTTGGGGTGGGGGATTTCCCAGGAAAGTATTTCTGTTTTGATCTAAAATTAAAATTTGTAAAGTGAAGAACATGTGTGCGGTATATTTTTAATGTTACCCCCACCGAAAAATAAAAACTGCTTACTTAATTATCCCTTTCTTTAAGCCTTCATCAATCAGGACTTGAGCCTCCAAAGTTTGAGGTTTTAGTCTGCCACGGTCCTTTCTTGCAACCCGGCCAGCACACGAAAAGTGGCGCTCTGACTCTGCCGACGATGCTTGTATTACCAACATTCTTTTCGCAATAGTACTTAGTATGGGATACGTCAATCTCTGTTCACCCCACCACTTAAGAGGACTGAATAAAGACAATTCACGGGTATCCTTGCAGTTTCCGCATTTGCACTGGGGAGTCACGAATAGTCCTACAATTGTATGGTAGCGTTTCAGTTCCACATCAAAATCTTCAGTTCCGAAGATTGTTTGATTCGCAGTTTGTGTAATTCGTTCATTACTTTGTCGGAAAGAAGCAAATTGGTCATTTGCTAATTTGCGTTCTCCTTGTGGACTCTCATGAGTTGATGGTTCTGCTGTATTAAGATTATTGCTCACCTCTTCAGTGTGAAACAATTCATCTGGAGTATTCATGCTAACAATTACACTTACGGCGTAATCACGAATACAGTGAAGTGCTTGATCAATCATAGCTTTTCGCTCAGTTATCTTTAGCGCAGGCACGAACGAGAATGTTTTCAAGCTTGGGTCAGGTAGTGTTGCACAAAAATGAATAGGAGTAATCGAGCTCCACATTTTTTCATCAAGTTGATTTACAAATACTCTTCTCATTCTCCGGACTTCCACCAAATCACTGTCTTTCTTCGTATCCCATTGATTTCTTAGCAGATAAAAGGCTGGCAAAACATTTTGTAAGGTTGGCATATAAGCAAATTCTAGCATATCGAGCACTCATTGGAGCTAAGAATTCAACAGTTCCCTTAAGAATATTTAGGTTTACGCCGTCCAAAAGATACTCTTTTCCTCTGTCGCGTAGCATGAGTCTTATGATTTTCGAGTATCGAAGTGAACATTCTCTGAAGAGATCGCCATGGCCGAGTCTTCCCACCATGTTTCAACGAGATATTCAACTCCGATTGAACGCCGGTAGTTTTCTTTACATACGTCCCTAAATTGTGAGCACATTAGTCAAACTCGTTAATGCTTTCCATTTCCTTGAATTTCTCCCACGCTCTAGAAACTGTCGTGTTTAGCCTGTGGCAGACACAATCAATTTGAAAATTTTGTTCTGTTGCTGCTACAATATTTGACCCTTTATCTGTAGTGACAGGTGTGTTGAACTCGTCACATCCTACTTCCCTCAAAGTGGCATTTAACACGTTTGCAATATTCTGAGCGGTCTTTTTCTCGGGGAAATGAGCACAAGAATACATAGCACGGTTGGGACTCCAACACGATCTATCAGTACCTTGTTCTTCAATCCAGAAGAATGTAATATCCAAATAACTTCTTTGTACAATGTTATCAGTCCATAAGTCAGTCGTGAAAGATACAGCTTGTTCTTCTATGGCTGGTTTTAAGGAATATTTAATATTATTTTTCACGCCTTCAACCATCTTCAAACAGTCGGAACTTATTGTCTTCCTGCCCACTAATACACTGTTTACATCTATATTTCCATGAGTTGCTCCCAGTTTCACTAATTCTTGTGCAAAGCCACGAAAGTACATATTATCTACTACATTAAAAGCTAAGTAAGCCCCTGCCACTAGTTCACTTTCACATTTCCTTATTTGATCTAAATCAGCATCTCGTACTTTAACTGATGATCGTTTGAGCGGCAAAGTAGATTGTTCACTCTTTCCCCGCTTTGATGGAGGTGCGCATACTTTCATATGGTCCGTTAGATTTTTGGTTCCATAATCTTTTATTACACTGTCGACATCTTTCTTTGTAATTATACACTTTCCACATTTTGAACAACAAGCAAGACCAAATAACACAGAATTATTCACTGGTTCCTTAATGAGACGAAACAATTTGCAGCATTCACTCTTCCCCTTGTGGTTTTCAACAAGCACGTATTTGTTGACCTCGACGCCTTTCTCAACCTCCTTAATATTAAATCCATCCATATTAACAAATAAGGAGTTAATTTCGATATGACATGTCATGGGAATGGGATGTTAGCACATCAATCGAAAACCTCTGAATGCTCAATGTAAAAGATGTGATGTGAAAAGTAACACATAGTCATACAGTGAAATTTGCACGGAGAGAGTGAATAAGCTGAGAAGCAGGTGAATGGCGTTTGCCTGTACCTTGCTCTGGACAATCTCACTGTAAAAGAACGCAAAGGAAGGATCTTTTTACGATATGGAGTCGGTGTGTTGTCTGACGTCGTTCGATGGAAATCATCATTACTTTAAGAAAGAGACGACAATATTTTTGCATGGCAAACCATTATTCACTCCATGGGCACCAGTATCGACTGGCGTCATAACTAAGCGTCGTCTCAAAACACGCCAAACAAGGAACTTCCACTTCTTGACCGGCGCCGTTGGTTGACTTCCTGGGGCTACGCAGGAAACTCTCTCTAATTCTTGGCACATTATCATCAGATATGCGCCGTCGTCCTACGCTCTTATCTTTACAAAAACATCATGTTTCTTCGAACTGCCAATACCACCGAAGGATACTCTGAACACACCGTGTATCATTTCCATAAAGTTTACGAAACTCACGCTGCACTGTGACTACCGATTCACACCTTGAAAACTGCAGCACACAAAAGCCACCATTTTCTCACAGACTACCGCGAAGTCACAGTCACAGTGGAGCCCTCTCGTGGTGACCATGTGGACTTGGAGATTTTCTCTTTCATTTGGTGTATGCCGAAGTCATAGACAGTTAATAGGTATGGAATTATGCTCTTCTGAAATTAAATGAACCATTTTGAATAACCCTGTATGTGTTGATCAACAGTTATCAAAGTTTCACTTGCAGTAATTACAGTAGGTGAAAAATTAATAGCAACTCTGGACATTTTTGAAGTTTTTGAGGTTTGAGTGTTGCTACAAAGGAAATATGCAGAGAATACGGACAATATGTACATCATTGGAAAGCAAATTTTATGCAGAATCAAAGTCAGGTTACAGAATGGGAATAGCTTACATAGAACTCAAGTTATGAGCAGAAATGTGCTGCGAAGGAAGCACAGGTCGTGCTGTGAAATGTCATCGTCGTTGTACAAAGGCAACGGAGCTTTCTCCGACGTCCGGGTACATGCGATATAAAGGGAAGCCGAGGTGCCTGGGGTCATTCCCGAGCCGCGGATGGCTTAGTGGTTAGCGAGTCAGACTATCGATGCAAGGTCCTCGGGTTCGAGCCTGGGCTGATCTTTCAGAGATGGTGTGATTTACTAACAATCGCTGAATATCCGCCGTGCATCGGACGAGCACGTTAAGTGACGGGCCCCAGGCTGGACCAACTGGTTAAATGGGTATCCTTTCCTATGCCCCCCTGAAATTCTCTCACCCCTTTGTGTGCAACATCGTACTTGTGCGGTGGCGCCATCTATAGTACTCTAATCTCACTACAAACTGTTCTGACAAAGCCGCTAGACTTGCTCTCATTCCTTCCGTTTCTGTGTCCTGTCCAAAAGGCGATCTCGCTGTAGGTGGCTGGGACCTAAACTCTACTCACTGTGGACGGAAGTCCTACAAGAAAATGACAAATGGAAGACTTTCTTTGGGGTCATTCCCGATATCTTCAGATATCTCTTAAACAAAAACATTGATTTGGGGCACCGTCTGAACCCACAAGAACAACGTTCAGAGGAACTAGCAACATACTAGATTTTGCCCTCTTGAAGAATAATAAATATTACTTTGAAATTTACACTGCGGCAGCGCTCTCCTCTGACCACAATCCCGTTCACCTCCAGCTTTACACTGATAAAACTGTGACGGTAGCACCCAAAATGGTCACTAATTTAAAACAATTTGAAAATAAAATTAAATTAGTGCCACCTCCGGTAATTGGAGACTGCAATAGCAAAGAAGAAATTGACAGAGCTATTGAACTCTTTAACCTCGCCATTAAAAAAATTATGGAAGAATGTCAAACTCCTGCTAAAGAGAAAAAAATCCGTACTATTTACCCAAAGAAATTTTGGACCTTATTTAAGAAAAAAAAAGGTACAGAAGCAAATGGCAAAGAACAAGAAATAAAACGTTCTATGACCTTTATTGCTGCCTAAATAGACAAATTAAAAGAGAAATTAGAAAATTCGACAATGGGTCATGGGGTCAAGTATTAGAGGAAGCTCATATTGACTACTCTGGAAATTCGGATAAAAAAAAATAAAATGACCCTATGGAATCTTACGTCGAGCTTACAAAATGAAAATGTCAAATTACTCCCACCCCTTCAAAAAGAAGATGGGACGGTAGGTAGAACTGACGAAGAAAAAGCGGATATTTTTGCCAACTCACTCGAAAAACAGTTTAAAATAAATGATATCCCTGACACGGATACATACATCAAAACCCAAAAGGCCTTGGATACTTATTTTAAGCATGTGGAGAATGTCGAAAACTCTAGAGTAATTGCACAAAGTGCACAACTCTACGAGGAATTCACCAGTAAAAAAAACCCTGTGAGAACACACATAAATAAAAGCACTCAGAATGGTGTGATTAAAAAAAAAGGGGGGGGAGAAAAGACAGAGAAAGCAGTAACTCAAAGTTGAAAGTGCTACGACCTCTCTTAGGTCCACAAACAAGCTGCAGAAATCGGACAGAATCCGACTGTGAAAAAAACAAAACAAAAAAAAACGGCCCTTTTAAGAGCCGAAAGAAATTTATTTCACCTGACTTTGAAAACACACTTCCTCTAAGTGACAGGGAGGTACGGTTTCATATTAACAAACTCAGGAATAAAAAGGCACCTGGTAAGGACGGTATTAATAATAAAATCATGAAAAAATTACCGGAAGCATATGTGCATACGCTTACCAAAATTTACAATAAAGCTATTGAAATAAAATACTTTCCAGATGAGTGGAAAGCCGCTGAGGTAATTTTACTACCCAAGCCCGGTAAAAACCCGGCTATTCCAGAAAATTACAGACCTATTTCGTTGCTCCCAACTATGGGAAAAATACTTGAAAAAATAATTCTTATTAGAATGCAACAATTCTGTGAGGAATTCCCAGTGATTCCATTTATTCAAGGAGGTTTTAGAGATAAACACTCCACGGTGCATCAACTCTCTAGAATAACTAAAAATGTGCTGAAGGAATAATAAAAAAGAACACACAGCAGTCATATTTCTGGATGTGGCAAAAGCATTCGATAAATGCCCACATGAGGCAATTATCTACAAGCTAATAGCACATGATTTCCCACTTTGGATTGTTCATATAATCAAATCATACCTCACTAACAGAACATTCTGTGTAAAAATGAAAGGGAAAAAATCGTTAAAAAAATCGAAGCTGGTGTACCGCAAGGCAGTGTCGCGCCAACGATGTATTCTTTTTTACGTCAGACTTTCCCTACTATAATAACAGGAATCTGACTACAGCTTTCTATGCTGACGACACTGCACTTGCTTATATTTCCAAAAATAAAAATCAAGCAACTTTCATGTTGCAACATTATGTGGAACAACTTGAGAAGTATTTCTTAGATTGGAAAATCAAAGTCAACACTGAAAAAACTCAAGCAATTCTATTTTCTAGGATTAAATATAAATACAATCCAGACTTTGAAATAGAAATGTATAAAAAAATACCTTGGGTAAAAGATGTTAAATATTTAGGATTTTTTATGGACCACAACCTGAACTGGAACAAGCATATTAAAGAAACTCTGACCAAATCTCTTAAGATCAGAGGAAGTCTCCAGCCAATAATAAAAAATAAAAGGTTTAGCAGGAAAAATAAAACTTTGATATGGAAAGCCTGTATCAGCCTTATTTTTACTTATGCCTGTCCTATTTGGGGTAACTGCAACAACAGCAGGAAAATAAGATTACCTCATTTCAAAATAAAACCCTACGTTATACGGTTGGACTTGATGGAAGAACTTCAAACCATGCTATCCGAAGCATGCTAAATATTAATTCTATTCATTATACGATGTATGACTTAGGTACAAGATACTATGAAAAAGCTAAGATTCATCCTAATCCTCTGGTCAGAGAGGCCATTAACTATACTGTCAATGAAACTGACAGATATAAAAGGCCAAAAGCTATCTTGAATAAAGTTCCAGAAATGAAACCAGCTCACAGCTACCCTAGCAAAAAACATAACAATAATTGGGACTAGTGTTCAGAGGGTATTCTTCACACATGAGAAGAATTTTTGTAAAAAAAAAAACAAAAAAAAACCGGCTCTTTTAAGGGTCAAACTCTTGTTTTGCAAAAAGGAATATTTCAGTCCACATATATGAGACTGGCCCAGAAACAAGGTACTATGTTTAAAAAAAAAAAAAAGTACCAAACTCCCCTCCAGCCAGTAGACAAAAAAAAATATTTTCTCTGAGAAGCCCATGAGAAGCGAGGCGAAAAGCCGACTTCTACACGGGAACTGAGCAAACAACAACTGTGTGGTTTAAGGTGCCTTGCAACACATGGTTTTGTGAGAAAACTGGGTGTTTATCTGTCGGATTTTTCTTGTGTGTTTTTTTCTTAGGCACCCTTTTCCCTGGCCTTTGCCCGATTACTGCGGCCTGGCGTTGGCTGCGGGATAAATTGCTTTGATTGATTTGATGCAGGTAAGTATGTAGAGTAGCTTACAACTTCAATACTTAACGGGAAACCGTATACTCCTTTTGCTCTATTTTTTCTATACTTTTCTTTCATGCTGTTCTATCAGGGAATTCTGTTCCCAATTATCTTATCTTCTTCTTTTTCACCTAACAAAAGGCGCAGAGCGCTGTGGGTTCGGGTCTCTTAACCTGAGATAGAAAAACTCTCTCTCTCTGGGGTCATTCCCGAAGTTTTCGGCGTGCTCGTAGGTAGTCGGTTGCATTGTTGTGTGTGTAGGCGAGCGTGCTCTGGACTGCAGTGCAAATCTGAAGTTTGTCCTTTCCGATTACAAACTGTGTTGCAGGTATGGGAAGATTAGGTGATGTTTCACCACGAAAGGCTTCCAGAATGGTGACATTAAGCGACAGTGGCAAAAGCAATGCCGAAATTGCCCGCATGACTGGGGACACTATTGAACGGCACCTGGCGAAGATCCGTGATATGGGTGGTATCAACAATTGCAGGCTGTGTAAATGTGGCCGAAAAAGGAAAACAACGGCTAGAACTGACAGGGTCTTGCAGCGGTTATGTCTGCGAAACAGGTTCCAATCGTCAACAGTTCTTTCCAAAGAATTGTGGAAGAGGTGTGGTGTTGCTGTTTGTCCTCGAACAGTGAGGAACAGGTTACGTGATGTGGGTCTGACGTCGCATAGGGCGGTTAAGAAGCCCTTGCTAACCCATGTGCAACGTAAGAAACGTGTATAATGGGCTAAGGAAAATAAGGACTGGAGCGCTGATCGGTGGCGTCAAGTTTTATTCAGCGATGAGACCAAATTGAACATTGAATGCAACGACGCGGGGTGCCGAGTGTTTCGCCTACGAAACGAGGCGTTGAATCCCTCTTGCACACTGAAGACCACAAAGTACCCAGCCAGTGTTATGATTTGGGGGTGTTTCGCTGCTGCTGGAGTAGACAGAATCCATGTGTGTGACAGCACTGTTTATGTACAAGAATATCCTCCAGGACAAGATGGTTACTTCGGGATGTGATTTGTTCCACGGTCAACCATACATCTTCCAGGACGATTCGGCCCCATGCCACCGTGCAAAAAGCGTTAAAGCTTATGTGACGTCTTTAGGAAATGCTTTGCCTGTACCTTGGCCTGGTAATTCCCCAGACTTGAACCCAATAGAGAATTTGTGGCGCATACTCAAAAGAAAGGTACACGACAGGCACCCCACAAGTAAAGTAGAACTCATTAACGCCATTACTCACGTTTGGAGCAACTGCATGTCATCCAAGATGTTGGGTAACTTGGTTGACTCCATGCCCAAGAGATGTGCAGCGGTCGTTAAATCCAAAGGTCACCCAACAAAATATTAGAGACGTTATTTCTTTTCATGTCATCCCGTTACTTTCCCATGATTTCTGTTTCGCAGCACATTTCTGCGCATAACTTGAGTTTTATTTAAGCTATTCCCATTCTGTAACCTGATTTGGATTCTGCATAAAATATGCTTTCCAATGATGTACATATTGTCCATATTCTCTGCATGTTTACTTTTGTAGCAACACTCAAACCTCAAAAACCTCCTAAATTTCCGGAGTTGCTATTAATTTTTCCCATACTGTATATGTTGACCGACAGTCATTTAAGTTTCACTTGCAGTAAACTCGGAAGCAGCGTGCCTGGACATCAGGCGACCAGAAAAGAATTGCCCGGTCCGGTGAGTCCAGGTTCCAACTCCAATATGCCTAGAGACGGGCACGTGTTCGACGCCTCGCGGACAAACAACTGAAACCAGACTCTATGGTTATACGGAAACACGCCAACGGCGGTGTCATGATATGTAGATTTTTCTCAGGGACGTCTTTTGCTCTCCTCATCCCCGTTCAATACATTCTAATTGTCAGATCCTACTTATGCGCTGTTTCGAACCAAGAGTTGCCCTACATGGTGACTGTGAATCCGGGCGGCTTTGGATTATTTCATAAAAAAAACAACTCGTTTATCGGGGCTTGTATTGTGCAGTAATGATTCGAGCATCATGAACAAGCATTTCGTGTGGACCATTGGCTTCCAAATTTCCCCGGTGTGAATCCCAACTATCATTTGTGAGATGCAGGTGAACATAGCGTTCGGTGGTCCACGGCAGTGCCCCGCTACGTCGTCGAACTACGGGGAATCATACTGTCCAATCAGAGAAGTGCCATGTTTAGAACGTTTCCCAAATGAAGACTGAAACTGAAATAAAACTAATAAAAACTTACTCTTTTACATTCTTCGGCACAAAACCTTCGACTCTGATTTCTTTTCCAATACTAAGGTTTTCAGATAGTTCGCCCAGAAATGGAATTTTCTAGAAATAAATTGCATTCAGTGCTGCTTTATTTTAATGCACAATAAATTATATTACTCGGTTTATCAGAAGCTGAGATAAACAGCAAAAAGAGAGCGAATTAACTAACATAACTGGTCTAAAACAGATCAGAGATAGCTCATATTGTCAACAAGAAATCACCCAAACATATAAGCTAAAACTATGAAATCCCCTTTATTGCGACTAATTTGAAATATAAAACAGCGCAAGTGCTTTGTGTTAGTCTTTAATAAGTTTTCATAAATCCATGAAGCTCAAGAAGTAAACCGTTAATTAAAAACGACTGATTTCGGGAATTTCCTTGATGATATATTCCATGTTTGAATAGTTCTTTCCCACATGGCTGACTTTCTTCAAATGTTGGAAAGAACGCATTTCGATCACCTCTCACAAACAAGAATAAATAATATTTGGACCACGAAGGCGGTCCAAATATTATTTAGCCTTGTTTCTAAGAATATTTTGACCACCATCGTGGTCCAAATATTCAGTAACCAGGGCTGCCATTCCACTGATTTCTTGGCAGTTGTTTTCTAACCTACTGAAATATCTTATGTTTTGTTTATGTGCCTAATTTTACTGACTATTAGAAAATTCTTTTTAATTTACTGGCATTTCAACTGCCCTTTTTTAGCAAATCTTTTGAAGAAAAACTACCTACTTATGTACCACTTTGTTCGTCGGTCTGTCTGTTGACCTAATATCCCTTCGCTTTTGGATATTTTCCCCATGCATAACTTCTGAGCTAGGGGCATTGGCGCAGATGCTATCGAATTCAAAATATATTTTATTCCATATCACTGTTAGTCAAAATCCCATACCATACCTTTTACCCCAAAGACCATTTTGCATACAATTTCTTATTCAAATAATGTACATTTTCCCGCCAAGGGCATAAATGTATGTACATCGAATTTTTTCCAATATCCCTTCTTCTAAGTTTCCGATACGAAAAATTCGTTTTGCGACGGATAACGTTCAAGACGAAGAATATTTTGCATATAATTTTTAGTTTTTCGTAATGCACACTTTTGTCACGAAAGGGCGCTGGTGCATACTTCTGTTTACAACACATTTGCAGCCGAGTGTAAAATTCCAATTGAAAAAACAAATATTTTTGGTCAGATTTCGCTCAACGAAAACATTCTACTTGTGTTTCCTGCCCAAAGTAATGCACGATTTTCTAGTTCGGGGAGTATACTTATATTAATGTTTTCACGATAACTGCTTTTAAATGTCTGATTTGAAAAAATATTTTTTGCTTAAGATACCATTCATCTTAGGGAACATTTTGCACATATCTTTGATTTTTTATGGCACAGTTTGTAACGTACCAGGAGATGTGACGTACCTGCCAGAAGGACGCACACGACATAAAGGCAGATAGGAATCAGAATAAAACGTCCGCGTAGCTCAATTGGTAGAGTGACTTATTCCGGAATGAGGGGACCCGGGTTCGAATCCTGGTGCGGATAAAAATGACGGAGAAATTTACTTCGTTATAAGTTCTGACACTAGGTGGCTTTAAGTGTGTATTTCTGTTACTTACTCTTTCTGCGCATCTAAAAATCCTACCGAAAAATTGTTGTTCTGAAATATTTCTAATGAATGTGAGTATGCAACATTTTTTCTGCAGGTAGTACAAATTCCTGTATGTCACTGTACCAAATTCAATGTTATAGGTGAATCTGTCCTTCATTCTTTTTTTAGGTGATTTTGAGAACTAAACCGTAAAAGAAACTGAGAAATGAATGGAATAAAACTACGGGCTGTCACCAAATATCTGTCCTTGAAAAGCAAACAGGGTTCATGGAGATATGGTGCAGACACTTGGGGATGAGTTCCGCCGCTGTCAAATAGCACACAGAATTTCGTTGAGGTAGGAATCTTGCAATGATGGAGATTTGACGAGGCATTTCAATCGACAGTGTCCATTCAGATTCAGTCCTGACGAATTCTTTGAAGATTAAAAAGGTCAGTACGTTTTGATCCCAACGAATATTGCCAGACGAGCAAAGGTCATGTCGCAAACGAATGTGTCTCACCAACGTGAGCATACTTCGTACGGATCCAATAAATGTCTGGTCCCGGATTGTTAACAATGGATGAAACATGAGCTCATCTTTTTGACCCAGAGACTGAAAAACAAAGTCCAATGTGGAAGCATGCATCTTCTCCACCTCCCCAAAAGTTCCTTGTTGCTCCCTCAGTCGGTAAGGTGACAGCATCAGTTTTTTTTTGTTGTTTTGTTTTTTTTTTTGCGATACAGAAGCAGGGGCGTATTGGTTCTTGGTTAAAACTCGACTTACGTTAAAAAATGCTTCGATTTAATAAAAATTCATCAAATTAAATTAGAAAAAAGTGCTTTAATTTTTTCTTCTATTTTTCATTAACTTGTATTTCGTTCTGGTAGACTTCAACAACATCCATTTTCGTCGCCTATTCCCGAAAAAATTCTAGATATGCCCGTGTGCAGAAAACACGTTCTTGATTGACTACTTGGGAAAGGACACAGCTGTCATCGGTTTCATAGCCAACTTTGTGAAGTCAATAAGAAAAACAGGCGTAAAAAACTGTAAAGATGTGGCTTCCTTCAAGCAGAGCTGTAGCCAGAGAGGGGTTTTGAGGGTTTAAACGCTCCCTGTAATGCTTGAAATGTCTCAAAAATAAAATAATTGTTTTATAGTTTTATACATTTTTGTAACTAGGATAGCATATAGGTCAATATTTGAAAAATGGGGAGTATGAAATAAAAGAATTCCGTGTGTGAATAAAATGTTACAGAAAAAACTCAACGTATGTATAACGTGCAGTGAAAATTAATATTCGAATTCAGATCCCCCTCCGAAAATTCTTTCTGGCTACGGCCCTGACTTCAAGGCAATACCGAGACACACCTTACAGACTGCGAAGACCACTATACAAACTGTAGGGATTCAGTTGCTTCAACACTCATCCAGTTTTCCAGACTCTGGCCCTGGTGACCTTTTGTTTGTTTCTTATTCTGAAGGGAAACATCTGTGGAAAGCGATATGACTCCGACACTATTGTGATGGTCGCAGCTGTGGGTATGTGATTGAAAGGCCAAGATAAAGATTTTCTTTCCACCGGGATCAAGGAGCTAGAGTATCGATGTGTACTGTTTTGGTGTTAAAATGGTTATGAAAGAAATGCTAATTGTTTATATTACACTAAAAAAACACCGCATTACTTCACTAGAAAACACTTTCTGGTTTAAGCGCAGCCCTACTGCGAACCTTGGCTTCACTGTAATACTTAACTTCGTGCTCCGGTTAGCTTAATTATAATACATTCAGTCAGCACTTAATTAGGCAATAAATGACACTAACAAATAGGTAAATAAATAGTCTTGTATTTACAGTAACACTGTAAATACAATACTATTTACTATAGTAATACTGTAAGTACAAGTAATACGGTAAATTCAAGACTATTTATTTACCTAATTGTTAGTGCCATTTATTGACTAATTAAGTGTTCAATGTGTTCTAATTAAGTTAACCGGAGCACGAAGTTAAGCTTTACAGAGAAGCCAAGGTTCGCGGTAGGGCTACGCTTAAGCCAGAAAGTGTTTTGCAGCGAAGTAATGCGGTATGATTTGGTGTAATATAAACAATTAACATTTCTTTCACAACCATTTTAACAAATCAGCTGTTCATTAGATCCACTTTAAGCGCTTAAATGTCCGGACAGCACCACCGAATCATCTAGTACTTCGACATCTGAAAACAGAAGATTCACATAACTAGAATACTCTTCCAATTCTTACAACGCGACAACAATTTGTCTTCAATGATAAAACAAGCGTAATATTCAACGTGAAAAACTTAATCAAGTCATATAAGATTAAACGCTAATCTCATAGCATCAAAGTAGTCTGATCTCTCTTAAAGATCTCTCTCCAAAGCAATTACAATGATGTCACGCTCTAGCCGACTTCTAACGAGAGCTCTGATATAATCATAATCACTCTTATCAGTCTCGTTAACATAAGTTACTGACCCCTGACCTAGCGTCAGGTTGCCAAATCAAAATTCAGCGAGAGAGAGAGAGAAAGAAAATATATCGTTAAGTTCAGAAACTGCTTAATCACTAGTTAATTCGTTCTAGCCGGTTAAATGGTTAAGAACTTCAATCTCTTCTAGTCACGCCGAGTTTATCTAGTGTGAAACATATAAGGGTGGATCAGAAGTAAGGAAATATGTCTGAACGGCTTTTGTTTAAAAGAAAAGTAATTATTTCATATCAACATCTAACACATATTTGACTTTTTACGTTATCTGAACCATGATTGATAGTTCTCAGTTATCGTCTCTGAAAGAATTCAGGTTATAAAGTAATAGTGCATTCCCCGGAATGCTTCTGAAGTTTTTTCAGTTTTTGTTTCGGAAAGCAACAACCACAATGAGCAACTCTGAGCCCTACACTGCTAAACATTTTATAGTAGGTTGCACCAAACAAAGTGGTGCTATACCAGCTGCACCAGTTTTGGAGCAAAAGTAAACCATTGTGTGAAGCATGAAATAAATGAAAACATGATTCAGTTATGGTATCCAACCTGAATGATGAGAAGTTGCACGCATTGCACCATGTTTTGAATGTTTCATGTATAACATAGTGGTTTACTTTTGCTCCAAAAGTGGTGCAGCTAGTACAGTACCACTATTTAGTGCTACACTCCTACAAAATTTTTGACAGTGTATAGCAGTCCCCTGTCTCTAACTTAGTGCCACTGGTTGCAAGGATGAGGCAGAGCCATCAGTCAAGTACTCTACCCATTCCTCATCCGGAACTCGAGTCCGGGCCCATGTTGGACAAATGGTCAAAGGCCAGCGCCTCAGACCACTCGACTACCAGTTGTGGCTGCTGAAGTTGCTCGTTTGCTCGTTAAACAAAAAAGCATTATAGCCAAATTCCTCCTATTTGAAAGAACATTTTGGACCTGGAACAGAAACTCTCTAAACGAGACTGGAAAGCTCACGATACACTCAGCGTCTATCGTGCAAGATCCGATAAAAATGAAGAGAACAGAAAACGAATTCTCATTGCTCTTCAAAGAATTCTCCAAATCACAAAAAAGAGCATCTGTGCAGATGAATCCCACAAGGACTAGCGTCCGATGAGTGATTAAAGATCTCGGATTGGAGCCAAGTCCTTAATCACTCATCGTGGACCTCCATCACCCTCAATTACTTTATGCATCAAGCGATGATGATTCCAATTGCTGCCGTTAGTTTACTGACATTTTCTTGAACTCTGTGGCTGAGAATCTTTCTTTGTCAGGCAGAATTGTTTGAAGTGATGGCAGTTGTCTAACTGAATAGTTACTTTTTTTATGCTGTCGGGAATCCTCCGTGTCAAGATCACAAAACAGTGTGTGGGCAAGAATTTCGTGTGGTGGAATAACCAGGCTGCTCTTATTTCGTGAGAGTGAGACTGTCAGAAAAGATAGCTGCATGAAAAAGCTAAGTGAAGAAACTTTTCCAAATGTAGTACGTCAAATAAATTTGGAGCAAATCTGAAGCTGAAATCTGAAGCAGAAAGACTGAAGCTGCTCAGAATCACGAACGGTGGGCAAATCGAGCCGTTTTTATGAAAAATACTTACTTAGATGTAAACAGTTTGTGAAATTGTACTTTCACACGTAATCTACTTATATTGTTTTTCAGCAAAAGCCTTGTTGATATTTTTATTTGTGGCCCATTCTGCATATTAAAGCATATATCACATAAAATAAGTTTGTGAAGATGTTTGGTTCTTCTGTATTTTAGAGCTACTTCCATAAACTCATAATTTTTTTATTTGAAAAATACACAACAAATATGTAATTTAGTACTACGGTTGAAATCAATTCTTGATCGGATTAAAGTGTACTTACGGGATTGTATACTGGTACATACAACTGTACGAGAGCAGTTGTTTCATAATCCCTAGCTGCAACCTATAGTTAGAAATAAAGGATATCACCATAATATGCAAAGCATATTTAAAAATGACACTTCATTCATAATTGCCAAGAATGATAACTGGTCATCAATATAAAAAAACGGTTAGTTTTCCACATGTGAAAGGAAAATTTTGCGTAACAAACTTCAACTTCACTGATGTTTTATCTAATTCTTCGCTTTACTTTTACGTAAAAGTTAGTGGTACATAGGTGGCTTGTAGGATACCAAGCTAAATGCTTTATTTTCGTAGAAAGTATAGTCAACCCTTGATATACCGCCACCGTTTGTTGCATCATGTTTTGGCGTTACATCAAATTGGCCAATTATTATTTTTAAGTAGCCTAAATTTTGTAAATTATGGTTCTTCGAAAATCATAATTAGCATTAAATTAAACACATGTTAATAAGAAAGGAAAATCATTTTATATTGTGTACTTAGTGCTCACTGTTGTTCGGCGATTCCATCCCGGAAACTTCTGGTATGTTTTTAATGCGAAAATTTACTTTGCATAGTGGAAAGATAAAGTTAACATTTTTAATTATAAGGAAATTAATTAAAAACACATGGTACGTTACTAAAGCTTTATCAAGTGAAAATTAATAGCATTACACGTCATCATTTTGCATTCCTTGGTTTCTTTTAAAAACCTCGTCTATTTCCATTTGTGTTTTAGATTTCAGTCAAATTTTTTTCAGATAACAATCTACCTCGTAATTGAACCAGTGCGTTTGAAATATCTCCTGCGAATTTGCTTCAAAGAATCTTCTTAATGTTAAAAGACACAGATTTACATCTCTGACTGAATCAGCGTCTTTAACGTTAACGTTTTCTACAATTGAATCATGGTCTGAAAAAGCGGGAAGGGAATTCTCATACAGCTTCAAGTGGCGACACATCAAGTATGTTTTGTGTTGGGAAAGGTAGATTGGGCGCAGTATAATATACCTTGGTGGTTGGCGGATGCCAAGTGTGTGGTGGTATATCAAGGGATGTGTTATACAGATCACGCCTATTCACACCCAAATGGTGGTGTTATGTACAAGGGTGGCGATAAATCGAGGAACCATGAATCGAGGGTTGACTGTACTTCGTTATATTTAATGAAATATTTATGCGAGTGTAAAACCAGTTTTACAATTTTTCAGATATAGGAAAGTCTCACTGAGAGTTTGAAGTATACCTCTAAATAAACTTCTTTTTGAGTTTGTTTTCTTAAGCATATTTAGTTATTTCTTGATTAAAAGTTTACTCACAAAAAATTACTTCGAAAAATTTCTTCCATTTCTTTCCCAAGAGCTTTCACTATTTGGCAACGCTGACATCGGGTCACAGCAAGATAAATGTCACAACACTGAATGTAGATATGGTGAAGCTGTCGAGATCTATGTGCGTAGAGTTGTAGAGATCGCGGGTAGATTGTTAAATGTCGATATGAAACCTGTTGAGATATACGTGACAGACTCTTGCTGTCATTACATTGAATTCTGTGCGAAGACCTGAGAGTCAGCTTTTATCAGTGAGTTTGACCTTTCACTGAGTAAAATGATAAAGACATTCGATTTGGTATATATTAATTGTGCAAACTGCTAGAGATAAGAATCAACATAACATATATAAACAGATATATCTGTTATGTTGATTGTTATCTCTAGCAGTTTGCAGAATTAATTTTTTATTCAAAGATTTTAAATATACATTCTGCGAAGTTCTCTAAGAACATAGGGCTATGGACTGACTTAAGCAAGTTAAGTTACAACTATCAGAAGTTAAAAATAGATTTAACACCATAACATGGCGCGAGATCCTGATGGAAGATTGTTCTCTATTTTTTTTGGATCTGTGGGACCTCTCTTTTCTCTAATATTTTTATGTATTGGTCACTTTTCATCATACCGTCAACAGACACAAGTGATCCTGGGCCATCATGTGTAAAACAACCCTAGAAAATCTGTTTAACTAGGTGTATCGGAGTTTGTTGAAGGTGGGCGGCAGAAGTCTTCTCAGCCGCTGATTTGCGGACATAAGGTACTCGCTCTCCTCGGACAAAGAAAAGGCTATCATCTGAGAATATGATCTTGTTCCACTTCTCAACAACCCAGTCTTTGTGCACTTTTGCCTACTGGAGCCACTTTTTATGCATAACCTCCGTCAATAGTTTTTTTCTTTTGTCTGCGGGCATTCGTCCCTGCTTTCAACAATATTTGTCGGACTATCATGTCAGAAACATTAATCCCACTAGCTGCCAAGTCTCTATTTAAGTCTGTAGCAGACAATCTGGGATTCGTTTTATTTTTCTTAACAAGTAAATTATCTAGAGTACGCGTAGTTCCCCCTTTTCGCCCAAATTTTCCTTTTTCTTCGGGAAAAAAAGTACCCGTCTCCCTAAACCTCTTTAAAATAGCATTAACAGTACTCAAACCAATATCACACTCATTGGCAATTTGTTTTCGAGTCATGGATGTGTGCTGCGAAAGAGGACATATTTTTAGACACTTTTTTGTAGATGTATCCATTTTGTGTCCACTTGTTCACACTAGAAAAAACGGAACACTTTATCTAGAAACATCGTAGGTTTTGGTTAAACATTGTAACACCACAACTGAAACGAGTAAACCAAAATTGAAACTAGCATTATTACGAACTAAAACAACAACCCAAACTCGTAAACACCAAAACTAAAATTATTGTGAACTAAAACAAAAACCAAACCCAAATAAAAAACTTGACAAAAATTTCGGCTTGTTTGGATAAATTTGGTCGCTACTGTATATATAATGTATATACGTTATAATGTCTTCAAAATGTTAGGGTATTGAAGATGCACACATTAACATCATTAATAACATATATGAAACTGCAAGTGCAAGTGTTCGACTGCTCGAGAGAACAGCACGCATAAAAATTGGAAAGGGAGTGAGAAAAGATGACACCATGTATCTCAAGCTCTTCAATGCCACATTTCAGAATGTTCTTTAATCATTGAAATGGGAAGACAAGGTATAAACATTAATGAAGATTATTTCACCTGCCTTCGTTTGGGCGGCATAATCATATTTGCAAGTACCAATCCCAGAACAACGGAGTATGGTCCAAGAACTTGATGATAAGAGTAAAGAGGTGGGATTAAAAATGAACTTAGGGAAAACAAAATTGATATAAAATGATAATATATACAATTGATATACAAAATATATATAATTGATATACAATGTTTTTAAAACCGAAGAATTATCTGCTGATGCAGAAAATCTAGAAACAAGCGATACCTATGTTTTCCTTGAACTACAGACATCAAGTGGAAGACACACCAAAAACAGAAATGAATAGTCAAATAAAACTTGGTTGGAGAACATTTAGAAGAAACAGTACAAATTTAAAGAACAATTTACCATTGTGATTTAAGAGAAAAGTGTTTAATCAATGTATCTTTCCAGTTTTTTCTTTTGTGTCAGAGATGTGAACCTTAACTGAAAAGGACATTCGGAGGCCGCAAACTACTGAAAGAAGTATGGAGAAATGTACGCTTGGCATAACCGAGAAGGATAGGAACTCATGGATATATAAAAATAGAAGTTGATGGCATCATGATAATCTCTGAAATGGGGATTTTACAATATGGACTGGACATATTGTTAGAACTGACTAATTGGATAACTGGAATATTAGACTAGATTTCAAGAGACAGGAAAAGATCCAAAAGAAGATCATTTGGGAGATGCGTGGATGAAATTCGAAAGCATGTAGGAGTGATATGGTGGTGACTGGCTCAAGATAGAAAGTTATGGAAGAAACTTGGGGAGCTCTTCATCCAGCAGTGGATTGATGGTGGTTGTTGATGATGATATACCATAAATGTAGTGAGATACCAATTTATTAAGTACATATCCTCACATAACGTCAATGGGAAGAGAAACTTGGTGTTATTACTTAAATAACAGTTAAATGTAGAGTATACTTGTATAAACACCAGGACAAAAAAAATACGGAATGCAAACTTTATTCCTTAATGTGGAGTTGTATTCCTACCTGTTTTAATTACAGCTTTAATTTTGTTTGGCATTTTATCAATATGACCCAGTATCACATGCGTATGAAGTTTATTTTACTCCATACTCAAAAGATCTGTTGATTTTGCCAAATTTGCAGAATGTTGTTTTTTCATCTTCACGGCCCGTTCTAACATATACCAAATTTTTCAATCGTATTTATATCCGGTGAAGTTTTAGGCCAATTGAGATAAGGAGCGTCTCTCTCATGTTCTTCAAACCAATCCAGCACAATTTCAGCTCGATGGACACGAGAGTTATCTTGAAACACAGGATCCACTATGTATCCTTTTTGTTCCAAAGACTGGACAAATGGTTAAAAGTGGCACATAATCTATATATTTCATACGATTGGACACCTCAACGAATGGTCCAACTCCAGTACTTGAAATACAGCCCCAAAACATCAAAATATGACACTTCACGCTCCTTTTTGCTCAGCTCTTTGGACACATTCTGGGTTAAATGCTTCTCCAGCCTTCCGCATCACCCTGGAGCGACCATCATTGGAATACAAGAAGAATCTGGATTCGCCGGACCATATTATTCGTCGCCACTGTTCAACGGTCCAGTGACCATTGAACAGTGGCCCAAGCAAGGATTTTTCTTCTGGACATCAGTGGCCCAAGCAAGGCTATTTTTCTTCTGTACACTGGTGGCCCAAGCAAGGCGATTTTTGTTTGAAACATTGGCCAAACAATGCAAATATTAATTCTAGACAGTTGTAAACTTTGGACGTATCCGGGCAACACGACTGAGAATGCTCCGTAGCGTTAGTTCAGAGACTGGTTTACTGGGTCGAGCATTGTACTGTTGAAGCAGTTTTTGACGAGTCTAGAAATGTGCTGCAGTTGCTAATCGTCCCAAATGCTTGCGATCCCGATTTGTCATCATAAAGTTTCTACCACAGTTGTTCCGCCTACAGTGATAGCTTCCATACTTCTTCCACTGGAAATAGATACTACTGACTGTTGACTCGGATAGACCAACAGGCTTCAACCACCTCTTGCAAGGAATAACCATTTTCTCATCCAAAAACCATGGCCTCCTTTTGCCACTCACTAATGCCACCTTTACGACACATAGTTGTACCTGTAAAAGGAAATACAGAATACTACAGATGCTTTAAATACACACCTCAGACATCCACAATCATAATCCAGCAGTTTCACTATATCAAGCAGTTTCTGTATTTATACAACTCGTTACGTTCATCAACTTTATACTGATGTACATGTTTCAATCAGCATTCCGTAATTTTTTGTCCGGTGTGTTTAGAAGAAACATGCTTAACCCTGCTGTTCTGTTCGGGCCTATTTATTCATAAAAAAATAATGCATTTAGATATTTTCACTGCAGTTCATGACTTTATTACTGAATAGTATGCAATTGATCTCCTAAAAAGATTTGTATTTATTTCTAAATCCTTAATATACTTTTCAGGATATTGCTAATGTATCGTTCGGGTCAATCTGACCCGATTCGAAATATGTTAGTATAATTTATTTATAAAAGTTAAAAACTCTCATATTTGTTTAAAATACTTCAACAATGTTAGATAACATTATCTGCTTCAAGTTATGGTTTCATTAAACATGTTATTTAGGTCCTTAGAAGGCAAACAAACTGATGGACAAGTCGCAAGTAAGCCATCCGTGACAGGACAACGATTACAAGGTTAAATGAAATGAAATTTTGGAAAAGTTGTCATAAAGCTAAAATATTATGAGATATTCAACAGCAAGGACAACCTATGTGATAAGTTCATTCGAGACTGTATTAATTTCTACAATTCAAAATGAAATCATAAAAATGACAAATATTGAAGGGAGAAAAGTTTATGGAACACGATGGAAAAATGTAGACAGTGCCATTTTTCAAGGATATATTGGATTATTTTTTACTAGTTCGAGTTTACAAATCATAGTGAGAACCAGCTAAAAGCTTGTGAGATAAAGCAACTGTTAGTAACATACTTCGCGCAACAATGTCAATAACATATTTCGCGCAACAATGTCACATTTTGCCCCATATCTTGAGTTATTCGTTTCGATAATAAATCCACTCATCAAGGAAGAAGCTTGCATGGGTAAACTTGCTGCTGTGTGAAAAATCTGGAGAAAATCCGGAAATTCTGCCAAAATTACATTATCATGATGAAAATGTTACTGTACCTGAACAATTAATAAGCGGCAGCTCGAGGCCGATACCATTCCAAACAGTATATTCCCAGTAAATCAGCTAAGTATGTAAATAAAATATGGACTTTATGTGACGGTAAAACTTCATATGTTCTGAAGACACAAATATATGCTGGACACGAACCATGATCAAGGCGAGAGAAAACCAGAAAAAACAAACCAGAACCAAGAAAAAAAAACAGAATCAAGAGATAAAATCAGAATCAAGAAAAAACAAACCAGAACTTCGTGAACAAATGGTAAAGACGTGCATAGCTCATTTTTTTTTTCATTTTATAGGGGTTGCAACGATTGTAAACTACATCACAAAAAAGAACAAGAACGTTATTCTTATTGAGCACACTGCATCAGGAAAAAACAATTAGTAGTAGACCTGACAAAAAAGTGCAAATGATATTAGATTACAATGCAAGTAAAGGTACTGTGGATACATATGATCAACTTTAGAATACGTACACCTACAAAAGAAAAACAAGCCTAATTTTCAATAATATGCTTTATAGTTCTGCTTGCAATGCGTTTGTTATATGGGCTTCAATAGATCCCAAATGGAAGAAAAACAAACTGACCAAAAGAAGGTTATTTTTAAAAAAATTGGGGAAACCCCTTATTACTTAACACATAGAATTGAGGCAGCATCTTCCAAAAACTGAAGAGTTACGTAACAGTAGAAAGAATGCAGGGTAAAAGTTAAAACGCAGGTTCAGGATCTGCTGTGGATTCTCCAGTGAGTATCAAACGTGCACTGCGCAAATTCCGTTCATCAAGTAATGACAATAAAACAAATGTATTGTGCTCTTAACTGTAAAAAACACATTTCTGTGTCACACGTATCTCATCATTGTCCAAATTCCAAATGAAAATGAGAGTCAAGATATTAAGGTGCACATAACAATTTTTCAAAAATGAATTGTGTTTAGTTTGATGCCTTTTTTTTTACGTTTCACATTATTTCCTCAATATTTTGTGTTATTACACTATATCAAGTTTATTGGAAAGCTTACGGCAGCTTTTTTACGCTTTCCAACTGTATATTGAAGAACCGTATATGCTCTAGCTTTGTCAGTCCGTCTCTCCGCACGATAACTCGCGTAAAAATGGTTCGATTTTGATGAAATTTTAGTATGTGGTAGGGAACCACCTGGGGACGAACCTTATTGAAAATAGACGAAATGGGGTCAAAGGTCACGACATAAGAGCGGGATCCATTCCATTGCCCTTATGCGTCATAACTTGCGTAAATATGTTTCGATGTCGTTCGAATTTTTGTATGTAGTAGGGGACCACCTAAGAAAGGAACCCTATTCAAAATGGGTGACGTGGGGTCAAAGGTCAAGACATAGGAGCGGGATGCATTCCATTGCTCTTATGCGTCATAACTTGCGTAAATATGGTTCGATTTCGATGAAATTTTAGTATGTGCTACGGAACCACGTGGGAATGAACCCTATTGAAAATGGGTGAAGTGGGGTCAAAGGTCAGGACATAGGAGCGGGATGCATTCCATCGCCCTTACCTCATACTATTAAAGGAGCAATTCTTGTATGCATGTAAATTTTATTTTAAAAACAGCTCTATGGATTTTGATGAAAGTCGTTAACCTACCGTTTTCTGGTACTAGAAATCGATTTAGCTTGATATCGACTTTAGAAATATTCGTTTAGTGGGTTAAATAACCACCCCGAATCGCCACGTTTTTACTGTCATGGCGTCGTCCTATTAATGTTACCCATGCTTAGAAATCTTATGATGTCACAATCTCGCGGTTGAGATGTTGGCGCGCGGTCACGCCATCTGTCTCATAAGTCACGCGTTCTGTGTAGATCCTATTAAAGTTTTATGACGTCACACCCTTGCGAGCAGATGGTCGCGATTCCCATCTGCCTCATTACGTCATGCGTTGTGTGCGTATGTCCGTCCGCACAATAACTCACGTAAAAATCGTTCGATTTCGATGAAATTTTAGTATATGGTAGGGGAACACCTGGGAAGGAACCCTAATGAAAGTGAACGAAGTGGGGTCAAAGGTCAGGGCATAGGAGCGGGATCCATTCCACTGACCTTATGCACCATAACTAACGTAAAAAAGGTTCGATTTCGATTAAATTTTAGTATGTAGTATAGGACCACCTGGGGACAAACCCTATTGAAAATGAGCGAAATGGGGTCAAAGGTTTCTCTTTAAAATTTTACCCAAAGGAAGAGTGGATTCCTATCCATGAGTAGTTGGTCTCAAAGGTCTGAGTGGCTAGGTCCTTCCAGTATTAATACCATATACAGATATTACGTAGAGTTCAACTTATCTTTAGTATATTCCTTCTTGCTACATTCCTACTTAAAACATAGCACTAAGTATGAGTGTTCCTTTCGATAGTCATAACACAAGAGTATACCTAGTGTGATGGCCTCTCAGGAACACATTTAAAATTGAAAAAAATCGGAAAAAAACAAACAAACAAAAGAACAAGAAAATAAACTAGCCCAATAATACCTGAGACAATGTCAGATAAAGAACCGCAGAAAAGACGCATAAGTTGTTCCTGTTTCTCACGGATGCCATAGCCGGTATCCAGAATTTTGTTGTTCCCAAACACTAATCCAATATCTATCGAGTAGAAGCTCGAAAATTCACTTTCTGAAAAGTAAAAGCGCTTTGCTGGGGGAATCAGCGTTTCGGTTTAAGATTAATTCGCGGGTGATTGCTATGAGAACCAGTCAGCTTCCTAGCGCAGACGAAGCAACAATCTGTATGCCACGTAATAACTCACTTTCAATGGATCGTTATTTTTCAGTGGGCGAGAAGAATTAGAAAACTGGTACAACGTCTCATGCAGTAAAAAATAAAAGTGAAAGTAAGTAAAATAGTACAGAGATAAACACATAGAAACATGCGAACGTCGAAAGCTCTTCGGTAATGATATTGTGTTATCAATTTCCGTATGCTTGCCTTTCTTTCCGGTGGCAACAAAGGCTAATGAGATCCCTTCGTGACAAATGCAATCGTTCTCAACTGCAAAGACTCAGCACAATTGCCTTCATTTAATTTCTTCAACTGTTACTTATTGCAGGAACAGACAAAACAAAAATAAATCGAAGTTCAAGTACCGGATATTTTTCACTGAAAATATGCAAGAAAGTACTCGTCGACGTATTCCTCTAATTAAACCTTCCTTTTGAGTTTCTGTTTCTTATTGTAAACTTCGTTACTTCTCGGTTACAGATTTTCTCACTGAACGACACATTACTTCCTCGAACAGTTTGAACATTTTGGCAACGCTGATAGTGAGTCAGAAGGAAGGAGGATAGATTAAGGGAAGGAGCATAACAAGCACGCCCTACGTAAAGCTCCGAAGCCGAAGCTCTGAGCGGTAGCCATCTTATGTTACCCTTCTGATTGCGTTCCCATCGAATTACGTACCTAACAATATAGGCAAACTAACACTTTTAAAGCCTTCTTGCGAAAAGAAAAAACATCATGTACATTTATGGATGTAGTCTATAATATACTGTTTTCTATTCTTTCCTTTCAAAGCACTGCTAAGTCACGTTTTACTGCTGCGTACGACAAAAATCTCTTTAACTCGTCACACGAAAAGTACATGCTGTTTAAAGTAATGCACGAAGCCGTTCACAAACTCTAAAGTAAAGAAGAAAACCTGATTTATTTCATGTGACCGCGTGAATGTTTCTGAAGACAGGAACGCAACGAAATGTTACCTTAGAAACAATAGTTCCTGCTAAACTTTGATAATTTACAAACTTTTAACGAAGAGTACGCGGAATATTCAAATTGAAAAACGTTTGTAGCGCACAATAAAATCCGTTAGCGTTGATAGATTACTGTTATAGGGTGCAGCCTAACTTGTGGAAAATTTTTATATTTCATTTATGCGGTATTTTTGTTTCGATGTAACTGCAAGGCGGCACTCATAGTTCTAATTAATTACGGTAATTGATCCTCTAATTAGTTCATCACTGCCATTGTTAAAATTTGTTCGTTATTTGAAAAGTGCATAATTCGTAGCCTTCTGTCAAACGTGAATGGTGAAAGGCTACATGACGACAGACCATCTCTATTTCGGACTCATAGCAACAGTTTTGTGCATTTTCAACTCTAACGAAAGTCTGAAAAACTCACCCCCAAAATTCCCTCTTGAAGCCAAGAGACATTCTGGTGGTTGCATTTTTCTCCGAACTGAACGGGATAAGCGGAGAACCGACTACCACCCACAGTTGAAAACAAGGTGATAAATCCCTCTTCAAGTGGCGAAGAGAAGCCGTGTGACAGGACAAAGAGGAGAGAATCGAGGAGAAGAGAAAAACAAGCGGCGAGGCATTCGGAGGGCGGATTCGAAGGCAAAGACACGCACGAGAACAGCACCAGCGAGGTGCATGGAACCAAGGCCTGAGAGCTGACCGCTGGGAGAGCCTCGGAAAAAGAAGCAGAGAAGCAAGTAAGGAGGGCTATGAATGGTCCCCTCTTAAAACGAGGACATCTCAGTCCTTTGGACTTCTCGACCGATACTAGGTCGACATTAGTGCACTTTTGCCTAGGCTGTCTACACACGAAAACAGGCAGGATATTTTTTGCCACTTCTCTGCGCTAAGGACCTCAGAAAAAGATTGCCAAGATATGTGGACTTTATATGAACATTTGCTCACGAATTACAAGTGCCGTCGGACAGTGAACAGCGTATAGAACTCTGTCCCCTGTGAAAGGGAGTACGCACGACAGCGGAGGCCTCCAACACATTCTATTCGTGTTTTTTGTATTTGTGTTATGGCCATAAGTCTTAAGAGCTCTTCCCTGCTAATTTGGCATCAAGCCTATGCAGGTGTGTGTAATGGTATAGAGATATATATAGCTTATAATTAAACTGCGGCAGTCATGATACTTACTGTATCATTTTAATCACTGGCACTCACGCTCGTACTCAATTATCGTTTTCTAAAGTGTGTATTTAAATGTTTTGGGTAATTTCTCACATATGTTTCCTTCGCTCTAATTGCTTATTGTGCATGCTGGAATTTCATCAGTGAACAGTGTTTGAATCAGTGTTAATTGTTAAATCAGAGTTAGTTAAATCAGAGTTATCGTTTAATCAGTGTTAATTGTTAAACCAGAGTTAGTTAAATCAGTGTTTTTAATCTGTGATAGAGTGTTTAAATCATTGTGCATAATTATGCTGCCGGTAGAGCAGCCCACCGTACATTCATCTCAGCAGATTTTTGTGCCACTTCATGGATAAAGGTGGCAGTGTATATAATATAATGTCTGATATTAAATGTCAAGCGTACGTGAAATGAGCGTTGGGTATTTTTTCGAGTGTGTGTGTGCGTTGCTGTGACTTTTCGGTAGATTGGGACGTGCTGGAGTTAAATCCAGGCATCCACGCCCAATCGCGGTACGGGTTTTGCGGGAGGTTAATAATTAATTTGTTATAAGTAATTATGGGAGGTCATTATTAATTATTGGAATCAAATAATTAATTTGTTGTTGCATAATTTTCGGTTGTCAACGCAAGTAGGAGAACTCCTTGCTAGCTTCTAGCAGCAGAGGAGGAGGGCAAAATTTTTGACAAAATTTTCTTTAGTTTTTTTTTTCTTTTATTTTTATTTATTTATTTATTTTTTTTTTTCGGTGGAGATATCGGGTGCTTCACTGCAGGCGATACTTCACCTGGTGCCGCGGCCACATCAACCTGTAAAGGTAAGATCCAACATTACTATGTACTAATAAGGAATGCGGTAATTTACGAATTAAAAAAAAAACAAAGAAAAAAAACGGATTTTATTGTGCGCGAGAAACGAATTCTTTTTACAAAATTTTAATAAAACGTTTTCGGGAATGTGATCTTTGACCAGGAGTTATTGAAAACTGGACAAATTTCTAATTCGTAGTAGATATGTTTAGCTATTCCATCATAAGTTTTTGATCCGCAAATACAACAGATCTCTCTTCAGCTTTTAATGTTAGTTGAACTTTAAATGAACAATTCCATAAATCAGTCATAAACAAACGCCCTTCTCACACGAAATAAAAAACTGAAATCTTCCTTAACTTACAAAGCAAAAATGAGCAACTGAGGGTAATGTAACATGGCGGCCACGCAACTTAGCTGGCTTCAATGGTGAGAGCACATGCTCTCTCCCCTTATTCTATACTCTTTGATCAGAAGAAAATAAAAATCTATGTTGAATGAGATGTGAGAGGTGTGGAGTAAAGTATTGGAATAACAGAGAGATGAAAAACTTAATGAAGATGAATAATGTGTAGTGACTACACTGAAGAGCAATTGAATTAAAGATACCTATCTAGTAACGTGTAGCACCACCTTTCGCCCTGATGACGGCGGTGATTCGTCTCGGCATGGACTCGACAAGACACCGGAAGCGTTGGGAAGCCATACGTATCCACGACCCCTGAACAAGCTCCAACAATTCACGAAGATTTGATGGAGGGGGTCAGAGCCTCGAACATCTTTCTCGATAGCATCCCAGATTTACTCGATGGGATTGAGTTCAGGTGACCTAGCTGGCCAAGGAAGCGAGGTCACTTCCGTGGAGTGTTCATCCAACCATTCGGATACAATTCTGGAGCGATGGCACGGTGCATTGTCTTGTTGCATTATGAGGTCCCCAGTGGGATGTTGAAGACGCACAAACGGGAGCAAATGGTTGTCCAGGATATCCCGCTAACGTTGACCTGTGAGGAACGATGTCACACGTACCAGGGGTCCCATTTCAGTCCACGTAAACAGTCCTCAGACGAGAATGCCACCCCCACCAGCTTGAAGAGTACCCTGCTGGCAAGAAGGATCCACCGCTTCAAGTGGTTTGGCCCGTACTCGTATCTGCCATCCGCATGTACCAACGTGAATCTCGACTCATCAGTCCAGGCAACATTTTTCCACATGTCTAGGGTTCAGTGGCGATGTTCCCACGCCCATGCTAATCTTTGCACCCTGTGATGTGCGGTCAGCAGCGGTACCCTCGTGGGACGATGGCTTCTGTACCCTATAGCGAGGAGATGGTTCTGGATGGTGTGGCTGCTTTACACGTTTTTGTGCACCAGCGTTAAATTGCCGAGTGATTTCTTGCACTGTGGCCCGTCTATCCACTGTTACAATGCGAGCTAGCGGACGATGACACCGCTCGTTCACACGCTGTTGTTCACGGCAGTTGGCCCTTGCAGGGACGGTTTTACCGGATTCGATGTACTCACGGTGCACCCGTGACACAGTGGCTGGTGAAAATCCCAATGCCTGCACGACTTCCGAGATGGAGTGACCCATTCGTCGGGCCCCGACAATTTTTCCGCGATCGAATGCGCTTAGATCCTTCGTCTTACCCACACTGCGTCCGACTCTTACTGATTCCCGTCACATCACTTCTTATATTGTCAGGTCGCTGCATACGTCATGTCGTTTCCGTTTATGCAAATGTCGTTTCCGTTTATGCAATATTCAATTACAAATGTCGTTTCCGTTATGCAAATGTGCCGCCCACAGCGCCACATTTGCATAACGCCAGCTGTCTCTAATTCAAGTGCTCTTCAGTGTATATGGTGAAAATTTCTATTTATATATGCGATTGCTATTAAGAGTCATTGGATGAATTAAGACCTGAGAATAGTCCACGAAAGTTTATTGCTGACTGAAATTCCCTGTGCGTTCCCACTTCGTGGACAAATAAACAGCCAGTTAACGTTGCGTAAATTTGCCCATTCTTTTCACCCTGGCCTGACAGTTTATTCACCTAGTTATTTCTAGTGTGATTTTCTTTCAACAAGTTCAGTTAACAACTTTTAACTAAAAACATTACAAGTGACTAAAAACACCCCAACTCTTAACGAACTGCTTAGACATGGCTCAAGCAAGTTGTGCAAAACTGTTATACATGGCTCAACCAACAAAACAAGCTGGACTGTAGAGTAGCTACAGTGCTACAGCACCATTGATCACATCCAACTACTGTGAGAACACTTATTGAAAGATCGAATGAGTATATGAACTCCTACTACATACGGGTTCATTGACTATGTAAAGGCTTTTCATTCCGTGAAACCATTAGCGGTTATAACGTTCATGATGGATAGGATACAACGCCCTGGTGGTTATAAATTATTATAATGTGCTGATGGTTACAAATCATCAACAGTTATATAACTTATGTATCTACAATACCCGCAGGACTTCAAGGATGATATGGTGCTGGAGATGCATACGTTAATATTATACTGCATATAACATTAAGGAAAATGCAGGTGTAAAGGTTCGACTGTTGGACGATACGCAGCGTATAAAATTGGAAAAGAAGTGAGACAAGATGTCACCATATCTCCCAAGCTCATCAATGACACATTGCAAAATGTCTTGCTATCATTGAACTGGGATCACAAGGAAATACCAATTAATGGAGGTTATACGTAGGTCGTTCAGAAAGTAACGGGACTGACGTCATAACGCCATAACAAACCCACGCAGAAAAATGCATCTGCCTGTGTCGGAACACCGGCAAGGTCAGTCACGTGACGAAACGTCGTTACAGCGCTCTGCTAGTTCATTCTTGTAGTGGATGGCGTAGAGTTCAGACGCGTTTCTGTAACCCAATATGGATTTAGAACTGCAGCAAAGAGCAGCTATAAATTTTTGTGTGAGTATGAATAAAACCCCCACAGAAAGGCATGAAATGATTAAAAAAGCCTATAAAGAAGATGATTTGTCATGTGCAAGAGTTTTTGAGCGTCACAAGAAATTTGTGAATGGTGAAGAGTGTCTGGAAGAAGCGCCACTCTTCGGTAGACCTTCGACATTGACTACGGAATTTAATGTCAATACCATCGAGGCACTCCTGCGTGAAGACCGCCGAATAACCATTGAGGAGGTCGCTAATGTGATGCAGATATCTATTTGGTTCCGTTGATGACACTGTGAGAAACCGTTATACAACAAACACTTATTGGCGTGCAGAAAATACAACAAACACTTCTTGGCGTGCAGAAAATACGATAAACGCTTATTAACTAAATACGCCTATTGGCGAGCGGAATCGAAAAGTTTCAAATTTGATATTAGACGAGAGTTCAAACAGTTTTTAAATGAAGCATGAGTTCATGAAGTCCTAAAAAATTTGGGAGTTCATCGAATAAAAAAAACATTACAGCAGTAAAGCAAAAGATGATTTGTACATACAATGTTCTGGTGAGAAAAAAAGTTAGAAAATCCTGTTTAGAATGACCTGAAACCAATGTTGATAAGGTGTCCATTTCTTGTAGAAATCGGAGATTTTGGATGAAGAAAATGCTTGATTGAATTCTGTTTGAAGCACTGAACATATAGATAGTTTGTGCATTTCACAAAGTTTGTGCCTTGCATTAAAGTAGGATGCTGGAGGGTTAGTGGTGAGATTCTTTAGGATAGATATATAGCAAAGTATTCAAACAGATGTATTGAATACTTTGCTTGAATGAAAAAAAGCACACGCCTTATTGTGGCTGGCTGTAATTGGAGGATGGCTATGGATGGACTGAACGTGGCTGTAATAAAGTGCGTCGCATAAATATAAAGACAGAACAAATTCTTGAATAAAAAAGAAACAACAACGAGCTGAAATGTACACCTCATATTTATAGCAAGAATAGCATAGGACACGCAGCTGCACAATAGTTTGACGGAAACATAACAATTCCAATAACAAGTACAAGAAAAAAAACAGAAATACGCTGTCTCAAAAATATAAAGACTTACTAATTATGAGCACCTCCGGTACGTTTTGTTGTAGGTTTATGTCAGAATAGTGGAGCCGTTGTTCTGAATCTGAATAACACTGAAAACCCGATTTGGAATGCTGTCCACCAAGTGATGTAAGTGTTCTGGACGGAGTACGCACCAGCTTCGTTCAATCTGCTCTTTCAAATCCGCCACACTTGAGAGCTGCAGTCCATTCGTATACACATCACGAGCTAAGATACCCCAGAGGTTCTCGATAGGGCTCGAATCTTGACTGAGTGCTGGCCAATCCCTTACGGTCACATGATGAGTATTAAACTAGCTTTTCGTTGATGCAGGCCGATGGATCCAACCAAAGAGACTGTAAGGGCAGTCAAAGCACGATCAAATTAAACTTGTTACAAAGCGCACACACCACACTTCCAAATTATCATCTGAAAACGTATGGTCTAAAAAACGTCTTTATTTACAATTTAAAAATATGGTTGTTTAAAAGCTTTGGCGAGCACTTTCGCGACCACTATGGTCGCATCTTCAGGCCGATGAGTGAAATCATATTAGAGCGGCACGTGGTTTAAACCGTAACAGACATAAACACAGAGAATACATATTATGTAAATGAGAAAAACACGTAAGTCACCGCCATTCACTACAAACTGTTTAAAGTCATCAAAATTATTTTGGTGGTTTCTCCCATGAGTATTGTAAAACGAAATTTCTCCAGGCACTAGGGATGTAGACAGGAACGTCTTCATTGCAGCACTTAGGTCCTAATTTTATAATATATAGGTTCTCAGTGAGGAGCATAGAGTTTTTTTGCAGAAGCTGTTGATAGCAAGTTCGCATTTTCCCAGTCAGGTCTTAAGTCCCTTTCAATGACAGTCTTAGACAATGTCGAGGTAGTAGCTTCTTTACGGATGGCATATTTGTGTTCAGCCCACCGAATTCCGAGGCTTCGAAAGGTCGAACCCACATGGCAGAGATCATCGGATTGTCCATTAATGTCCATCAGGGGGACATCATATACACCAAAGCGGGAAACAGTTGGTAATATATCTCTGTCATGTTGCCTGGAGAAATTTCGTTTTACAATACTCATGGGAGACACCACCAAAATAATTTTGATGACTTTACACAGTTTGTGGTGAATGGCGGTGACTTATGTGTTTTTTCTCATTTACATTATATGTATCATGTCTGTTACTATTTAAGCCATGTGCCGCTCTAATATGATTTCACTCATCGGCCTGAAGATGCGACCATGGTGATCGCGAAAGTGCTCGCCAAAGCTTTTAAACAACCATATTTTTAAATTGTAAATAAAGACGTTTTTTAGACCATACGTTTTCAGATGATAATTTGGAAGTGTGGTGTGTGCGCTTTGTAACAAGTTTAATTTGATCGTGCTTTGACAGCCCTTACAGTCTCTTCGATTTGCAGAGTAAAAATACCTCTGATTTTTAGACATAATCAACCCTCGCTAGAGATTCGGCAAACGGTAGAAGGTGGCTACTGAGTACGTCCTGATACGTTTCGAAGTTTTGCCTGCCTTGCAGGAAAGCGATATCCGTTGTCCCATTGAAGAGTCTCCTCAGACCATTACAGATTCTACTCCTTTCTGGTTGCCGAAGAAGGTGCGTGGCTCGCGTCGTAAATCATGCCAATAGCAATTCCAACCGTCAGGGCCGTCCAGGTTGAACTTCTCATCGGAGAAAATATTTGTGATCCACTCGTTCGCTCAGTGCATGTGGATGCTAGCCCATAACAATTTAGCTTCCTTGTGACGCCGCATTTTATGGAGCACAATGTTACGACTTTCCTTGATTCGTCGATGACCTGTGTCCTTTGAGACCGTGACACCAACAATCCGAGAAACTTGTAGTAGTGATAACCTTTGGGATGAAACTAAACGCATGATGGCACGATTATCTCGTTTGGCTGTTATTCGAGGCCATCCGGGCCGTGGACGCACCACGTTTCGATAAAGTCTTATAAATGACTGCCCTACTCCTCCCCACGACTTTACAAATTTTTGCTACAGGCAGAGACCGAATTACGGCACATGCACGTGCGTACAACATGCTAATTTGTACATCTCATTTGCATGTGGCTACTTTACATAGCTGTCTTTATATTTATGAGACACCTAAAATTACACTATTTCACCTTTTGTTCTTTTCACACAATCCGGTCATCTTGACGGATCGAAACGTTTTGTTGTAGGGTTATGTCTGTTCAGGTACCACTTCAGCTTCCTACCTACATTCGCATTGCGTTGACGGCGCAAATTGGACTGTCTCTGCATTTATGCGATGCACCTTATCAGGTAAGTTGTGTAGGAGTGGCGGATGTCGGCTGGCGTTGAGCAGTAGAAGCAGTCTGGGCTTGCAAGGTTCCCAAAACGATGTAATGTGATAGGCGTTGGAAGGCGACCATGCAAGTGTAGCCAGTGAGCATCTATTGCTTTAAGGGAGGAGATAGAATTGTGAGCTTTCATCCAGGTGACAGCGAGATCTGATATTGGGGTCTGAGCAATTGGCATCGGATAATTATAATTCGTGACGAGGTGACGGCACGGACGTCACTAAGGGGTGCGAGGGTGGGCTTGAGTCCATCCTGAAATTTGTCTCGCCCACCCTGCCGCCCACCCAGTTCAAAATGTGCCATTTTTCAATATATTTAACTTTAAAATATAATCTGAACTTTGCCAAGCAATAAGTCTTGTATTTTATTTCATGTAACCCTACGTAATTTCCCCTAGGAAGTGCGTTATTTACGTCTTCAAAAAAGGTTATCAAAATAGCACCGCAGGGCCATGAAAATTCAGTTGTTCTTCACTCTTTCAATTCCTCAGTTTAAGCCTCTTTTTCATGTTTGTATGGTCAGGGGGCTTATGAGGAGGGTGGATAATAATTCACTGAGGGGGTCACTACTAATTGCTGTGTTTGCTTTCTTTACAAAATAAGACATTCCAACATGAATAGTGGATCTAAAGCTACACTAGCATCATTAAGGCAACCCCGGAACAGTGAACATGCAGAAAGTGGTTGACGACTGCTTTGTGTGAAAGGAGTGCAAGGCAAAGTCACTGGCTTGAAGGAAGGAAGTTAAGGTGGGGTGAGATATTGTGTCTGTGGGGAACAACGTTAAAATTTGATTTAGATAAACAAAAACGACATTTACTTTTTAAATAATTTTTTCAAGTACAGTACTATTTTCGTAAGCAAAAATGGAAAATTTTGAAAAGAAATTTAAGACAATGCATCCAGAGCAAGCAAAAAGTTAAAGGCGACATTCCACCAACTCTTGTATCTTACATCCGTGGCGTAATTAGTCAGGTCTCGGTTTTTGGGTGTTTCTATATGTGTCCAAGTGGAGGGGGTCGGAACTGCACGAATTCGTTTGTAGCCGGTAGTGACAAGCATTGAAACCGCCCCGGTGGCGCAATGGTCTAAGTGGTGGCTTATGACCATTCGTCAGAGAAGAGTTTGGGTTCGAATCCCGTGAGGCATAGATGTTGTGTTTGTCTTACGGCACGGGCTCTCTCCCTTCCCTGGAACCAGTGACCTTAAATTAGAGACGGGCGACTGCTTATAGCCCACTGGGTTGCTCACGGTGGTCGTATGTCAGAGTACCTTCAATTAAAAGAAAATAAAAAACATTAAAAATTTGTTCCTTCAGCGTTTCGTAAAAAAAAAAAAAAAGTTGCTATAAAGCCTGCCCCACCAAAAATAATGCTCGCCCACCCGTCCCCCATCCTGATTTCGAAGTCCAGCGATGTACCTGGGTGACGGTAGAGTAATTTCGAGGTTATCGCATGCGGCAGCATTTGACGATCGTTGAAGTAGATAACAAATAGTAGGAGAAGCTGAGCCGAAGATCGATGTATAAGCCCAGTTCTGTTCACCAGGGTCGGAAAGAGTCTGCCCATGGAGCATAAAGTTGGCTCGGTTTTCGGGTATTTCTTGAAGTGGAGAGGAAATTTCGTGAACGGATTTCCATGTTAGATTGGATGGATTTCAGAGACTTTCACCACTCCGCTGGCAAGTCAGGAAGTGTAGTAAAAGTGGGTATGAGAACGGGGATGAAGCACGGAGGAGAAAAAGAGAGGGTCGTCGAGAAGATCATAAACCGAAGTGGACGAGAGACGGATTGGGACAAGAGCTTCCCAGAGGGTCAGAGATTCGCGGTAAAGATCGGGAAGATTGAGAGGAATGAGTGGGTACTGGTTCATTTTAATGAAGAGATCGAAGGTGAAAAATGGGTTCCGTGGTGAGATGAGAGAGTTGAGAATGTCCCCACCACGAGTGGGAGGTCTGGAAAGCTCTTGAAGAAGAAGAATGAGTCCTCCTTCTTCAAGAGATAAGTACGATATTTCAGATGAGCATTGGGAAGGTTGAGGTCGCAGTAAGATTTGAGGTAGAGAGAGATTGGAGGCATTTATCCAGTGCATCTTATACCAAATAAAGTTGACAAACGCTTTGGTGACTTGACCGAAGAAATATTTTGGCGGAATAGTGGCAATCTAGGAGTGATCTAAAATCAGTAGAAGCAGAGTGTTAACGAACTGTGAGCGTCTAAATAAAAGGAGGTGTGCGGTTTTAAGTAGAGCAGAGGAGACCTGGAGTTCTGAATACGCTGAAGAAGAGGACGCCATGTTGAATATGCCGTTGAGATTGGTTTGCAGGTGATGACTCCAAGTAACTTCTGGTGCGTGTTCGACCAACGAACTGACCAAAATTGATCCGTGCGAGATGCCCGTATTCCGGACTGAAATCCTGAAATTTTAGCTGCATTGATGGAGAAGCCAGAGACGTCTTCATTTCTTTATAGATGGAGTACACAAGATCAAAAGCGGAGCTGTTGCGGATGAACACAATAAGGTCGCCTGCGTAAGCCGATAGAACTGCAGCTTGATGAAGGGTTCTTGCAACAGCTGGAGGAAGTGTGGAAAGAAGTCGAAGTCAGATTAGTAAAGCTTAGAAGACAAGAGAGAAAAGTTGGCCCGATAGAGAACAGCCTTGGCGGATACCGTTGTTAAAAGGAATAGCAGCAATTAGAAAGGAATTAGTACGAATGTGAAGAATGGCGCCAACACAGATTTCGAATAGCAGGACAAAAAGGGTGGGGAAAGCCGAGTTGGTTAAGAACAGCAGAGAGGTAGGAGTGGTTAATAGAATCAAAACCTGATGCTGATCGATGTTTAAAATGGCCAAATGTTCAGAATTACGATGTGTTAGGAAAAAGAGATTACGAACAGTATTAATATAATGAAAGGTCGGTCGGTTAGGAATGGTGTAAGTTTGGTCGTGGTGAAATAAGTGCGGAAGAATAGGGTTAAGTCGAAAAGAGTGGATTTTAGTGAAGAGCTTGTAGTTCGTGTTTAATAAGCTGATAGGTCGCCAGTTATTAAGAGAGAGAAGGTTGCCAGATTTGGAAGCAGACGAATGATAGCGACAGCGAATTGATGTACAAATAATTAGCATGTTGTTTCAAAGCAAAACAATATCTTGTTTAATGCTACATTCAATCACGAGCGGATTTTTAAAGTTCTTCACTATTAAATTGTGGTTAGAATTTACTCAAAACTGAATTCGTTTTACAATGCATGCTTCACAGTTTTCTTTCATCCAGTATCTAACGGAATTTTTTCCATGAGGGTAATATGAGGTGTTCCCTGTAAGTTCGTGTGCTTTTTATAGTGGACCGCAAGACTTAATTTCCCGGCCTGGTCTATGACCCAATCCACCATTGCACACCTTCATTTTGCTGATGACCTAGTCATTCTTGCAAGCACCCTCTCAGAGCTGCAGAGTAATGTCCACGAACTTGCTGATAAGAGAAGTGGGATTAGAAATGAACTTACAGATAACAAAACTGATGTGCAATGCTTTTACAAGAACTGACGACTTAGAGGTGGATGGGGCAAATCTAGAAATAACTGATGCCTACATTCACCTAGGACACTGATATCAAGCAGGGCACAAGTCATCAGAACTTCTGTGATTCGTGCCATCTGCTTATTTCATCCAATGAATCATCTCAGCTAACTCACTTACACGTCGGGATGGGTGACATGCCAGATCAGTAATTATGGTTCAGATGAACGATATTAATGATGAGGAAGAGTAGGATTTTCAGTCGCATTCGCTGATCAAAGTTTCAGTGTTGATGTGGAACGCAAGTCATTTTTTTCGAAGTGGCGACACCGCTGTAATTAGTATACAGATAGAAAGGGAACATACCAGTGACAGTCACAGTCCCTCGACATATTCTCCACTTTCATAGACAACCCATTGCCAAACCTCTGGAAGGCGTCAAACGCCGTTCGCAACGTTGTTTAGGGTCATTGTTCTTTCGGCGTGCCGATGGATCAAACGACACTGCGTGATTATTGAAGAAGCAGATAATTTGTATTTACAAGGGAACATTTATTACCTTCACATTCACGTATTACAACACACGAGATCTCACTTCGAGCTCTTTCGATGACATGACACATGAAGTCAGTGTTGCCAGCAAGCTCGAATGACAGAGTAATTCTTCAGCGCCTGCATTGTGGCGCCCTCTCATGACACTGAGAGAAGACATAGTCCGATATGAGACAGAGTATGCCCCCAGTGAGGGACGAACGATAAAAATTTACAATGAATGTATACGTATGTACAGTATATAATAACAATGGTACAAGCTGTGATATATATATACAATATGATTAGAATTTTTGTGTGTGTGTGTCCACATGTCACATGACTGTCACTAGTCTTTTAGGAAAATGAACATGTCCGGATCTGGTGGTCATTGGACGGACAAGTTTCTCCGTCGCCTTACCTGTTCTTGTTGGATGAACAACGTTGGTAGCAGTTGCTACTGGCTCCGAACATAAGGAATCCTGTAAAAGGAAAGCAGGTTTGACACGATCGATGGAAACCTTAATCTTATGACCATTTAGTTCAATTAAGACTGTTTTCTCATTTCTCTCAAGAATCTTAGGTGGTCCTGTATATGGTTGAGATAATGGTGGGCGAGTTGCGTCGACTCTAAGAAAAACGTGAGAACAGTTATGTAAGGATGGATGAACAAAAATCTCGGTGTCATCATGAGCAGATGTTGCGAATGGTTTCATTTTGTTCATATAGTCACGAAGAAGAAACAAAATTAGTTTCATCTGGGGGTGGATATATCACACTGTATAATGAATAAACTCTTTCTACCAGCTAAGCTAATTATAATGAACAAAGCTTTCAACTAAGCTAAGTATAATGCTTCTGCCTTTGATTCGGTGAAACCATCAGCAGTTACCACGGCTCTGAAATCCTGCGGTATTGAAGATGCATACATTAATATTATTAATAACATCTATGAAAATGCAAGTGCAAAGATTCGGCTGTTTGAAAATACAACACACATAAAAATTGGAAAGGGAGTGAGACAAGGTGACACCATATCTCCGAAGCTCTTTAATGCCACATTGGAAAATGTCTTTCAATCACTGAACTGGGAAAACAAAGGGATAAAGATTAATGGAGATTATCTAACCCACCTTCGTTTTGCTGATGACATAGTCACTTTTGCAACTACCCCATCAGAGCTGCAGAGTATGATCCAGGAACTTGCTGACAAGAGTAAAGAAGTGGGATTAAAAATGAACTTTCAGAAGACAAAAGTGATGTTCAATGCTTTTACAAGAAATGAAGATTTATCGATTGATGGAGAAAAACTGGAGATAACAGATACGTATGTTTATCTTGGACAGCAGATATCAAGTGACGGTCACATTGATGAAGAAATTAATCGGCGTACAAAGCTTGCCTGGAGAGCTTTTGGAAGAAACAGCATAATTTTCAAGAGCAATATGCCATTATGTCTTAAAAGAAAAGTGTTTGATCAATGCATCCTTCCAGTGCTTACGTATGGTGCAGAGACGTGGACCTTAACTAAAAGAGACATACAAAGGCTGCAGACAACTCAAAGAAGCATGGAGAGGTGCATGCTTGGTATAACCAGGAGAGATAAGAAGAGGAACTCGTGGATCCGAAAAATGACGAGAGTGGAAGACATCATGATCAGAGTTAAATCCCTGAAATGGCAATGGGCTGGACATACTGCCAGAAGGACAGACCATAGATGGACAGCCGAAATTTTAGATTGGATTCCAAGGGACAGGAAAAGACCCAGAAAAAGACCACATGGGAGATGGGTGGATGAAATTCGTAAATATGCGGGAGTGACATGGAGGAGACTGGCACAAGACAGACCGTTGTGGAGGAAACTTGGGGAGACCTTCGTCCAGCAGTGGATTGATAATGGTTGACAATGATGATGATGATGAATGCTTCTGCTACTGAATTATATGCTTGTACTAAGCTTCAAATAGTGAATTCAAATGGTTGTTGTTACTAGTTAATTAAGATCATGAATAAAGTCACCTGCTAGTAGTGTAGTAATAGTAATGAACAAACTTATAACTGGTAGTAATGTTGTAGCAGTAATTAAGATGAATAAAGTCTTATGCTGGTTGTTACTAGTAATATTAATTGAAATAAACCTAACAGCCAGACAGAGGTCTGACAGTACTATGAACTGAGAAAGACGTACTTACGTAAAACCTTTTATTATGAACTTCTACTGGTATCATCACACACAGCTACTCAAATAACACGTAGCCCCTTGCACATGAACGGAGCTCTATACTCATAAACAAACGCTCTCTTTCACATAAACCAACACTCTCCGTACAACAACAAACGCTCTCCGTACAACAACAAACGCTCTCCTTACAACAACAAACGCTCTCCTTGGGTATCGTTGAACGCGCCTATTTATACTGGCTACCACCACGTCATGACTTACACTCATTGCCAGATCTCATTCAGCGGGTGAAATAACATCTCGTTCAGTAAGAAGATAATTTACATAGTAAAATAAAATAACCAGAGATAGTAAAATCAAAAGGAAAGTGAATCTAGAGTATACGTTACATCATCTCCCCCTTAATTTTTTTTTTCCGAAAAACCTATCAATTTTGGAGTGTAAGTCTTACACTTCTTTGATTGACGTTTATCGACCTCTTTTTTGTTTTGTTGTTTGGTGGCAGCAGTATTTACAATATCAAACTTGGCATGAAAAAATCAAGAAATCTGTATTCGTCTGTGAAACTTGTATTTTTGAACAAAACAAACCTGCATCGGCATACCTTCCTTTTATTCTGCCTAGCAGGAATCACTTTTTTAATTTCAAATTACGTTCTCATTATTCGTTGAATACACACCAACTGTATCAGCAGCGAAGATTGCCTGGAGCTGCCTAACAGTAACAATTTTATTATTTTAATTTCAAATTACGTTCGCATTATTCGTTGAATACACACCAACTGTATCAGCAGCGAAGATTACCTGGAGCTGCCTAACAGTAACAATTTTATTATTTTACCCCTAAGCACATAGATATATAAAAAAATTTGGATTAGTAGATGGACATAGAAGAAATATAAAAAAAAAAACACATATATACACAAAAAAGAATGCATAGGCCCACACGAAAAAAAGAAATTCTGACACGCCAACTGGTCGTGCAGGAAAAACAACAACCTGAGAAAAGAACCTGTCCACGAGAACTTACTTATCTCGAGGACGCATAAAAACTCTAGTACGATAACGTTTTCTAGGCCTAATCGGACTGGTAAATTCAGGTGGCTTAGATCTTTTCAAGGACTTTAATGGATCTGGAACATCGGTCTGCTGTCGGTCAAGAAATCCCGGCGGCTGACGGGAACGGTCAGGAATGGCTGAAATCCGTCGGTCCGGAACGGCTGAAGTCTGTGGGTCCGGAAATCCCTGCGGCTGAGAAGAACGGTCAGGAACGGCTGAAGTCTGGCGGTCCGGAAATCCCTGCGGCTGATAGGAACGGTCAGGAACGGCTGAAGTCCGTCGATCAGGAACGGCCGAAGTCTGGCGGTCCGGAAATCCTTGCGGCTGATAGGAACGGGCTCCCCCAGGCTTTTGATATGGAGTCCCTTTGTGCTGGGGCCCGTGGTGTCCTTCCAGTATTCTTTTGGACGGACGTGGCTCCGGCCACATCGTTTGCTTTCGCTTACGCCCTCGTGGCATGAGAGTAGCAGCAGGCATCGGCCCTGTTTGCCCTGAGCGTAGGTTCCAGGGGCGAAACCCGGGCGGATGCAAGGATCTCTGCCTTCGTCGCTGTTGCGGCGAAGCAGATTGGGGAGACAAGTTACGTTTTCGCCCAGCTTTTGGTGGTTCTGGACGGTTTGTAATATTCAAATTATGGTCCATAACTGATAAATCAGAAATGTCCGAAGCCTCTGAGTCGCTGCTGTAATTCAGTGGTCGTGCAGGGCGATGTTTATTTTTGCCTATAGGAATACTTTCTGACGAGGTATTCAAGGAAGTAGGCGCCTGCGTTGGTGCAGAGTTATCAGGAAACGGCGCAGCAATAGTCTTGGCAATGGTTGGAGGGAAAGGAACGATACTAGTATTCGAAGAACTTGATTCGAGCCTTGGTCTCATGGGAGAATCAGGTTGCGTGTTTGGAAACCCGTCTTGAGGAGGGGAGGGTGAAGAAAAAATCACTGAAGATTCTTCAAAAATGTTTGTTGGTTCGTCCAAAATTTCTGGAGGTTGATCGTGAGATATAGACTCTTGAGTCTGTGAAACAGAAGGTTAAGTAGGATTGATTATAAAATCGATATTTCGTTCATGATACTTGCGGCACTGAGCAACGTGTACGTATTGAAATTGATTGTCAGGTTTTTCAAGAACAATGTTATTTTCAAACACATTTGCCACCCGATATGGACCTTCGTAGCTGGGTGCAAATTTCTTCACTAAAGTATGAGAAACAGAAGACTGGAAGCGCGTTTCCATGAGAGTGAGATCTCCAACGACAAGATCTAGTTCCCTACGCCTAGTATTAAAATATCTTGCTTGAGCCGCTTGTGCTCCTAGCATTGCAACACGAGCTTTTTCTGCCATGATTCGTACTGATTGCGGAGTTGGTCGCTGGTTTAGTTCGTCGATAATCCCCGTTAAATTTTCAAAAGGGGTTTTAATTTCGCGACCCAGAAAAAGTTCTGCAGGAGTAATTTTAGTAGATTCGTGGACAGACGAGCGGAGGGCGAACGAAAAAGCTCCAAATGGTCATCCCATCGTTCATGATGACCCATTACAAATGTAGCAATCATTTTCACTAGCGTGAGGTTTACGCGTTCCGCAGGATTACTCTGGGGATGATATGGGGAAATGAATTTATGTTTAATGTGTAGTCTCGCACACATTCTTTCAAAAATGTCAGAAATAAATTGAGGACCATTATCCGAAACTACTTTATTAGGTGCACCATATCTAGAGAATACTTCATTAACTAATACATTACAAATAACTTCTGCCGTAGCGGCTTTAATGGGAAAAACTTCAACCCATTTAGAAAAATTATCAGTTAGTACTAAAACGTAACGAGCTTTGTTTTTAACAGATAAAGGATAAGGTCCCAATAAATCTATTGAAATAATGTCAAAAACATGAGAACTTGAACTAGATTTCAAGTGACCGGCCGGTCTTACATTACGGTAATTATTAATCTGACACAAGTGACATGATTGAACGTATGCGAGCACACTTTAGTACATGCCAGGCCAATAGGCAACATCCCGCAATTTACAACGGGTCTTGCGAATACCTAAATGGCCTGCAAGAGGTTTTGAAATACGTTTAAAAGGGCCATTCTAAGGGTTCGCGGAATACATGGGCGAAACTCTGCCCTAGTAGTCCTAGATTTTGTATAGTAAAGAAGACCCTCTATTACTTCAAAATGCTGTGACCTTCCAGCCAGAGAAGGATCACTTTGTAGGGGCGAACCCGCAAGCAAAAAATTATAGATATCCACAAAATCTGGATCATTTATTAATTCTGCCATTATCTGCTCTCTGGATGTTATATCAGCTATTAGAAGTAAAGGCTGACATCCAGGAGTAGTTTCTGTGGGGACCCCACTAATCGGAACGCGAGACAATGCGTCCGGTAATTGATTCTTATGACCTGGCTGATGGGAAATTTTGATATTGCTCTCTTGTAACTTCAGAGCCCACTTCATAAGTCTTTGAGATAGGTGCTTAGCAGAATTCAAATACTGAAGGGCAGAATGATCCGTAATTATGTTAACTGTCAATTCGTTAAGATAACATTGAAATTTATTCAGAGCATACACAACAGCAAGACATTCACGTTCCGTAGCTGAATAATTGCGTTCAGCTTTGGCTAAAGTACGAGACGCAAAAGCTATTGGATGCCCAGCTTGTGACAAAACGCAACCAAGACCAACTCCGGATGCGTCAGTATAAATATCAAATTCCTTAGTATGATCCGGGAAAGCCAACACCGGAGGCTGAGTCAACGCAGACTTCAGTGTTTCGAATGCAGCGTTAGCCTCAGGTGTCCAAACAAACTTCTTGTACTTACGTTTTAAAGCATACAATGGCTCACAGATTGTAGCATAAGCGGGGACGAACTGCTGATACCATCCGGTCATTCCCAGAAAGCGTGATAGTTCTTTTGCTGTTTTAGGCCGAGGAAAGTCAACAATAGGCCTAATTTTTTCATTATCCGTAAATAAGCCGTGGGGAGTGATTTTCAACCCCAGATATACAATCTCGTCCCTCGCTATCTGGCATTTACTAGGTTTTAACGTCAAGCCAGCATTGTATATGAGCTGGAACACCTGTTTGAGCAGAGAAAGGTGCTCGTCAAAAGTCTCGGATGTAATATAATGTCATCCAAATATACATGCACATGGGGACCCAGGACAGGTCTGAGAACCGTATCCATAAGCTTTTGGAAAGTAGCAGGTGCAGAAGCTAGTCCAAAGGGCATACGTAGGTATTCATAAGCCCCAAAAGGAGTCACAAAGCCTGTTTTATCGACAGAGTCCGGATGTACTGCCACCTGCCAATATCCACTCGCCAAATCCAAGGTTGACATCCATTTGGTTGACGACAGGTCATTTAAAATATGCGACATGACAGGTAGTGGTTAATTGATCGTTTTTGTGACTTGGTTGAGCTTGCGGAAATCTGTCACGAAACGAAATTCATTGGGTTGTTTCTTTGGAACCAAAAAGGCAGGAGCAGCCCAGGCGCTTGTTGATTCCCTGATTATGCCCTGTTTAATCATTTCAGAAATTTGACGTTGCATTTCCTGTTTCTTATGTGGAGCACAAGGGTAAGGTTTCGTCGCAATCGGTTTCGAACCATCAGTGTCAATGACATGATAAACCACCTGTGTGAAACCAGGTTGATCAGAAAATAAACCAGGGCTTTCCTGTAAAAGGAGAGAAAGCTGGTTTCGTTGCCTCTCATTCAATTGGTTACTCAATAACAAACTCGTTATATCCATATGGACCATAGGAATCATTTCGACAGGTTCCGGAAAGGAAATCACATGTTGTACGAAATTCAAAGTTATTTGAAACGTATGAATAAAGTCCATTCCCATTAGACATTTCACAGGTAGTTCGTCTATAAGCAGGAAAGAATGCGTAAAACGAGCCTTTCCCAGCCCTAAAGATAATGTGACAGTTCCTGTGATACTGAAGATTTCGTTATTTGCACCTCGCAAATACTGCGTCGCAGGCTGAACGAGGACTGCAGGAAAATTGTCAGTGCAAAACTTCGTATTTAGGGCTGATATTTCAGAACCAGTGTCGAACTTTGTCTCGACAATAATATCTTCAATTGTCAAGAATACATCAGGCAACTGAGGAGTTTGAACAGTCACTAATACTGTTTTAGGGTCAGAATGCTTGGTATCAGGAAGCAGGGCCGACCCTTGGTCTACTTCCTTTGAAAGTTTAAAGGATTCCTGGTTGGATTATCATGCGGTCTGAAACCTCGACCCTGCCGGGTATCGGGAAAATTTTCACGACGAGGAAAACTGCGTGAAACCTGCGTCGGGAACTCCGCGTGTCTGTTGACATTTTCATATCTATTACTTCTTCCCTCAGCACGGGCAGAAAAATCATTATTGCCCTGAGCATGAAAACGTTCCGAATGCTGCGGATTGGAACGGGGTCGAGCATACTGTGCATTTGTACGATATCCCGAAGATTGTTCAGAAACTCGCGGTTGGTTTGCCACTCTTCTGTGTGGTGGAACGTATGAAGCTTGGGTGTGCACTTGTGTATGCTCGCGCTGAAAGTTATTATGCCTATTATGCCGCTGAGGGTTTTCGAAATAAGCCTCGCGGGGTGCTCGAGCATGGTGAGTGGAACCATGTTTGCCATGTCGCTCTTCATACGTTCGTATGAAGCGAAGGCATTCATGAATTGTGGCAGGGTGTCGAACCTCAAGAAAATCTTGTAAAAATGGGTCGAGCTGCTGCAATAGGGTATCCAACATGTCAACATGACTAGCATGTGGATCCCATAAGTTATATAAGCGTGTTGTTTCGAACACAAATGCAACAGGGCTATCGTTGGGTCCTTGCTGACGAGAAAAAAGCTGTTGTGCAAGGCTAGCTCGACTGAGGCCGAAAGGAAAGACCTCCAAAAATTCTGCACGGAAATTCTCATAATGAGAATCCGGGTTCGACACTCTCCACTGCCGATACCAGGTCTTAGCGGTATCCTTCAAGCAAGTGCCTGCGATTTGTACTTTACAATCTTGAGGAATATTATAGAGATCAAAATGATCTTCCAAATCTTCGAGGAATTTTAAAGATCCCTATAAACCATTGAAAAGAATTGTTCCTGCATGCGGCACGAAATGGGCAAGCATTCTGCTTCGCTGAGAGGATTGAACTCCCTCAGGTACGACCTGCGACTCAGAGTAATAGGAAGCTGGTGCATTACGAAATTGTGAAGAATGCCTGGGTACGTGCAGATCACTTATATCAAAGTGAGCCCCACAGGCTTCTTGCAGATGGTCGAGATTAATCCCATCACCAATGAAACTTGTCTTAGGGTGGAAAATTGAAGTTGTCTCAGGTAGTGAAGACATGGGTAATAATTGTCAAGATCTCGTGTTAGAGAAAAGTTCGGGCGCCAATTATAATGAATAAACTCTTTCTACCAGCTAAGCTAAATATAATGAACAAAGCTTTCAACTAAGCTAAGTATAATGCTTCTGCTACTGAATTATATGCTTGTACTAAGCTTCAAATAGTGAATTCAAATGGTTGTTGTTACTAGTTAATTAAGATCATGAATAAAGTCACCTGCTAGTAGTGCAGTAATAGTAATGAACAAACTTATAACTGGTAGTAATCTTGTAGCAGTAATTAAGATGAATAAAGTCTTATGCTGGTTGTTACTAGTAATATTAATTGAAATAAACCTAACAGCCAGACAGAGGTCTGACAGTACTATGAACTGAGAAAGACGTACTTACGTAAAACCTTTTATTATGAACTTCTACTGGTATCATCACACACAGCTACTCAAATAACACGTAGCTCCTTGCACATGAACGGAGCTCTATACTCATAAACAAACGCTCTCTTTCACATAAACCAACACTCTCCGTACAACAACAAACGCTCTCCGTACAACAACAAACGCTCTCCTTACAACAACAAACGCTCTCCTTGGGTATCGTTGAACGCGCCTATTTATACTGGCTACCACCACGCCATGACTTACACTCATTGCCAGATCTCATTCAGCGGGTGAAATAACATCTCGTTCAGTAAGAAGATAATTTATATAGTAAAATAAAATAACCAGAGATAGTAAAATCAAAAGGAAAGTGAATCTAGAGTATACGTTACAACTGGAGTACATGTCTGCAGGTAGTTGAAGAAGAGTGTCATGGACGAGTTCATCACAAGATGCTTGTATGTCGGGTTTCACAGCAGGGCGAATGCCTAGAAGAACCATAGGCAGTGCTTCCGTCCATCTGATTTATTCATGAGCTGTTATGGAAGCTTTGAGATGCCTGTGGAACCATTCTATCAACCCATTAGCAGTTGGGTGGTATGCGGTGGTGCGAATCCGATTAGTTCCAAGCATGTCAGTAAGCTGTCTGAATAGGGATTATTCAAATTGTCTTTCTTGGTCCGTCGTGATGGTTGATGGACATTTAAAGCGAGAAATCCAGGAATGAAATAAAGCATGACAATCTGTGTCAGCAGTGATGTCAGATATGGGAACTATCTCAGGCCATCGATTATATCGATCTATGATAGTGAGGCAGCAACGTTTTCCATCGGACAGTGGTAATGAAAATGATGTCTACGTGGATGTGTGAAAAACGTGCATCGGGCATGGCAAGAGTTCCCAAGGGCGCTTTTGTATGGCGCTGGACTTTGGAGTGTTGACAGGCCTGAAGCTTCGAACCCATTCCTTGATCATCCTATTCATATTCGGCCACACGTAACGAGAGCTAATGAGTTTCATTGTGCTTGCAATACCAGGATGCGAAAGACCCTGGAAATGGTCGAAGAGACATCTTCGAAAGGCATGTGGAACATATCAACTGGACGAGGAGTTAAAGTCGATATGTCACAATACAGTTCTGTGTCTGAAAGTGGACAGGTTTGCTTTTTTAACTGGAGTGGAGAATTCTTTTGAAGAATATCTTGAATCTCATTATCTGTTGATTGCATAGCAAACTCTTGGAAATCGAGTGAAGTGGAAGTAGTAATAGAATCAATCTCGATGCGTGAGAGAGAAACAGCAACTGTGTTACTTGTGCCAGAGACATGTCTTATGTCCGTAGAAAATTGTGAAATGAAATCCAAGTGTCGTAGTTGTCTCGGACTACACTTGTCAGGTTTCTGTTTAAAGGTATAAATGAGAGGCTTCTGATCGGTGAATATGACAAACTCACGACCTTCAAGCATATGATTGAAATGTTTGATTGCTGTGTAGATTGCCAGTAACTCCCTATCATATGCTGACCATTTACGTTGACTGGCACTTAGTTTGACTGACATGAAAGTTATGGGTTGCCAACCTTTTTCTACAAACTGCATTAAGGAACCTCCCAATGCTACTTCTGATTCATCAACAAAGATACTCAAGTTAGCACCAGGTATCGGGTGGTGTAGCAGAGTGGCTTGAGCTAGTGCTTCTTTGGCATCAGTGAAAGATTTCTCAACAGTATCAGACCACTGTAGAGTGTCCTTTGGCTGACCAGATGTAACACGACAAGATTTTTTTTTTATTCTTGCGTCTTTCAAGAAATTTCATTAACGGTGCAAGGATGTCAGCTGTTCTGGGAATGAAGCGTCTGTAGAAGTTGAATAGACCTAGAAATCGTCTAAGTTGAGTTATAGTGGTTGGTCGCGTAAAGTCTCTGACGATTTTGATGCGATCTGGAAGTGGTTCAATGCCAGCTTCAGAAACTTTGAATCCCAAGAATTCAATGGAGGGAACTCCAAAGATACATTTGGAAGGTTTCAAGCTAAGACCATACTGATGGAGGCGTTCGAACAATGTTCTCAAATGGGCCAAGTGTTCTTCCGGTGAATTGGATGCCACTAGGATGTCATCCACGAAGGGGTATACAAAGGGAAGACCACGAATAACTTCATCTATGAAGCGTTGAAAGGTAGATGAGGCATTACATAATCCAAACTGCATTCGGGTACTTTCAAACCAACCAAATGGTGTAGTGATTGCTGTTTTATGTATGTCATCAGGATTAATGGGAATCTGGTGATAAGCCTTGACAAGGTTTATGTGCGAAAATATTTTTTCCCATGAAGATCGGAAGTGAAATCCAAAATGTTGGTACTCCATACCAATCCTTAATTGTTTGAGCATTTAGTGCACGAGTCTCCGACTGGCCTCCAATCGGTACAGTTTTTCTTTGGATCCATATGAAGTGATGATGCATAATTGCTTTTGGATGGACGAATGTGTCCAAGTTCTAACATGTGTTCAAATTCAGTTTTAGCAATTATAACGAAGTAAATTTCCCCGTCATTTTTGGTCCACGCCGGGAAACGAACCTGAGTCCACTTATTCCGGAACAAGTCGCTCTACCAACTGAGCTACGCAGACGTTCGTTCTCGCTGCTATCTTGCCTTTATGTCGTGTGCGTCCTGCGACGCAGGCACGTCACACAATGTGAAGTCGATCTCGAGCCAATCTTCGTGGTTTTTCTGTTACTGGCGGACCAGTGGTCTCTGTATGATGTAGAACACTATGTATGACTGGTTGATCATGGCGAGGTGGTTCTATTACACCTGGAAATTCGCATAGCAATTTATGATAAATGCTATCACCTGTTTCCAGTTTCACTGAATAGATTTTTGCTGGCAGCAACTTCCCATGCGAAATAATTTTGGTTTTCGTATCTACTAGACATTTCCTCCGTAGATCAGGAACTAAACCGAAATGGTAAAGAAAATCAGCACTAATTATTGGCGTAGAAACATTACTTACAAGAAATGGCCACTTAAATATCCGACGGAGATTAAAATCAAGAGTGAGTAGCTTTTGAGCATACACCCTTATCTCTGAAGCATTAGTAGCAGATAATGTCATCACTGACTCCTTTTGCCTGTGCAAGGAAGAACTAAGCAAAATAGAAACGTCGGAACCAGTATCTACTAGGAAACTAGTGTTTGAGGTTTTGTCGCTAACAAAAAGACAAGATTTGGTTAGCAAGGCGCACGTCGCCTCTACGTATTGCCTTTCTCGTTTTTTTTTTAATTGCATGGCTGTTTACATTTTTGTACCTTTTCTCCATATTGGTTATGATACCAGTAAATGCTCTATATCTTGAGCTCGTGATACGCTACGAGTGCGATGCCTAGTGCCACGGTTGCGATTCGGACTACGACTACGAACCAAATCATGAATTCGTTTGTTCAATCCTTTAATTTCTTCAAATAGTCGTGTTTCCACATCGCTATTTACAAGTGATGGGGAAGAAACTGCACTAACTCGTGGTAGAGCTACTTCTATAACACGGTCAGCTATTTCTGCCGCCTTGTCCAGAATTCGGGGAGTTATTGCTGCCAATATAGTTTGGACAGAAGTAGGTAAATGCTGCATGAAAAGTTCCAACATGAGCTCATCAGGAATTTTGTAAGCTTCGGCTCGCCTTTTCATTACGCGAAGTAATTCACTGGGCTTCCTATCATCCAATTGCTCGCCTGAGAGAAGTTTACGAATTTCTTGCTGCGATGATTCACCTGAGTGTTTGATCAATTCCGTTTTGATGTGTTGATAGGAATCAGTGGCATCAGAAATAGAAATCACATCACGAACTATTGAGGCAGCTTCAGGTGGAAGGTGTGATAGAATGTAGTTATATTTAGTAACACTTTCTGTCACAGGTTTTGGAACACCTAGTGCAAATGTTGCCTCACACATTAAAAACCACAGAGAAAGATCGGAAAAATTATACTGCGGAATTTTAACAGCTGATATTTCAGACATGGTGATAATTCTAATTCAACGATTCCTCAAATAATGCCGAAGATTTTTATTCGAAATGGAACTTACTTTTTGTTCACCTTGCAGTCGTAGGTAGAATTTGTTAGGGCAACATGGCGAATCAGTGGATCACGTTTTCCTAGGCCTAACGTTGCTCCTGCGTTGCAGCTCCATGTCGTGATAATCCGTGTTGCGTAGTTATCAAAAAATCACATGCACATACCCGTCGCGTCTGGCCACCATTTTGGCGTGCCGATGGATCAAACGACACTGCGTGATTATTGAAGAAGCAGATAATTGGTATTTACAAGGGAACATTTATTACCTTTACGTGCACGTATTACAATTTTACAATACACGAGATCTCACTTGGAGCACTTTTGATGACATGCACATGACGTCAGTGTTGCCAGCCAGCTTGAATGAGAGAGTAATTCTTCAGCGCCTGCATTGTGGCGCCCTCTCACGACACTGAGAGAAGACATAGTCCGATATGTCACATTCTCAAGGAACGCCCGACGCAGAAATTGTGCTACCGATAGTTTGGAAGCGCTTGCATTTGACGGATTCTTTCATTTTCCTGCCACATGTCGGAATAGCACAGACTCTTGTCCGGCGAATATGGTGGATATTCCAAAATTTCTCACTGTCATTAGCCTAGCAATACCTTCACTATTGATGCGTCGTCAAAATGTCGTCCTAGCTTCTTCAAAAAGGCATATACAGTCGAAGGTACATTGTTGCCTTAGACATTCAATTCTCGGCAAGTCCACTGATCTTGTTAGAGCGACCCCACCACGACTTCTACATGTTGTTCATCTGTCCTGGTCATATATCTCTAACTGCGCTCAAGCTCGGCATTCTCTCGTCCACGTTGAAAAGCATCCACCAATCTAGCGACCGTGCGATACAGCAACGCATTGTCGCCGCACGATTCCCGTAGCACTGACGAGCATTTCGCCATCGTGCGACCTGCATTCTGATAAAACTTCGTTGCTCTTGTCGAGTAAACATATACTTAGCCAGGGTTGGCGAATCTTTTTGAGAGTATGCTTAAATTGGCAATAATTTAAAATATTGTCTCGCTTGCCCATGGTAATTTTGAACAACAGATTGTTATTTATGCAGTGTTCACTCCCAAACAACAGAAGAGAAATAGAAGAGCGAAGCCAGTTCCGTTTACTTCTACTATTAACCAAACACTGCGTACACTGGATCTGCGAAAACTTCAAAACGTGTTATACGAAGTCACATGCTCTCGCAACCGAACAGATTGACACAAAGCCGGAGTGAGACGTCTCCTGTTTTCACTGCTCTCGTCGACGATCACAAGGAGCGGGGTTAAAATAGCAAATCACCCTTCCTCCTTGTCCGGAGAAAGAGGTGTACAGGACCAAGAGCGTATACTACCGTAGAGGTTGAACCCTTCACTTGCCCACCAATGACCCTCGAGTTACGGCCAGGGACCATCCTTTTGTGCTCTTTGTTAGACGAACTGATATTCCTCGCTGGAGGCCCTCTTTTGGGTACTTCCCTCAGAAAACGCATTAAACTCAAATAAATCCACTTCTTCATTCCTTACCGAAATTCTGTAAGATATTCCCGACATTCAAAAATATTTCTTAGTAACAGCTGCTTCATTTGGCGGTAATGATAATCATTATAAATTTATTTATTTATTATGGGTGTAGTTTAAAGAATCCAGGGACGGTACTGCGTGCCAAGTGCTAATGTATTCGAGTGCCATAGGTTCGCGACCTCTGACCTTCACTACTGCTGAACCAATAACATCAACGCACACCTCCGTCCGCAGAGAAACAACACACTAGCACAGGTTTGACAGATGGAACATTTCCAGCGGTGTTGCCACTACACAAAAATGTCCCGCAGAATTTGTTCTGTACTATCAATGTCAAGTAAAGGAAATAAGGTGCAGCAGTGGTCTAAGCGCCAGCTTCTGACTATTCGTCCTAAATGGGCCCGGGTTCGAATCCTGTGGGGCATGGACGTTGTTTTTGTCTTACGGCACTGGATCTCTCCCTTTCCTGGAACCAGTGGCCCTAAATTTGGGGCGCGCGACTGCTTATAGCCTATAGAGTTGCTCACGGTGGTTAAACCCTCAGAAAAAATCAAGCAAGGCAGTGCTTATTGAAGGAGTCAGCTCCTTTTACAGGAATACACACTGCAGGTCACATGCTGTGATTGCAGCCCCAGTTACAAGTTGTCAAAGGCACTGTCTAATCATCCAAGATGAACTTGGGTTAGAGTCCCGAATGAAATACTGGTGCTGTGCGTTCTATGAAGATGGTTTGATCCCCTCGCTTGAAGTGATGGCTTTAAGTGTTCATGGGTCAAACACTGAAGAAAAAGTGATAGTGGAAAGAGCAAGAGTATTCTAAAATCCTGACCAAGTGTCCAATTTACCACGTGGGATTTATCTCATCCCAAGGTTATTCCCTTTCTCTCTCTGAAGACGTGAATTGCCTACTCCGGTGGCCCCTAAGTAGCTTCAGACTAGTCGTTGGAGCTGAGCCCGGATGAGACACAGGTGGTGTGTTTGCCTTACAATGCTCTTCGTCGTTTCCCTGAAACCAGTGGCCCCACAAATTAAGGATAGGTCACCATTTATAGGCCTTAAGTTAACCCCCCTTCCTCCTCAAAGTGAGAAGTGCTCAAAGCATTCACAGCTTTTTTTTTATTGCCAAGAATCCATGTCATTATGCAGTCAACTGAATGGAAAACAAACATCTAAATAATGGCTTCTAGTGTCATCTTCTTCTTAGCATTATTGAGTTTAATTATTCCTTACTGCTGGCTTAAAGAGAAAAAACGTTTATCACAATATAAACTGTTTTACATAACACTTATCAGAAAGTTAGTCTGCACAACATTAATTGTTCCTATTTTAGAGAAACACGTTATTTTACTCTTTCAGAGTTAAAATTTTACATAATAGACTTAATCACAGTTTAATTTATAATTTAACGCATCTTCTCACCACCGAAACACACAAGTCAGATATAAAACAAGAGACAAAATGGAAGATTCTTAGTAGTCGCTGTGAGAAAATAAAAATGCCCGGGCGGTAGCGTGGGAAAGGGGATTACGAGCGGTCCCTTATGATGCGGTAAAATTATGAATTTTCTGGATTCTTACGTTGACTTAAAATACATTTTTTTTTATTTTTGTTGTTAAGCTTGCAAAATAATCAGACTCTTGAACAAAGACTTGGAGAAGAACATACTGGCAAACACCAAGCTACTTCCAGCATTCTTTGAAAACAGGATGCTCCGCCATTAGGGCCGACAGAAAGCAGTTGATGTGCACTCGCGGGCGCTTTACTTCGTGCTTAAAATAATAACTACAAATACTAAATATGGTTAAATATTGTGTTAGTTATGGATTTCAAAGTAAAAGCTGATCGTCCAATGAATCAAGTCGATGCAAGACACCGATATACATGGTGTGGTAGCAGAGGCGACTTTAAATCTTTTGCGGCCCTAGGCGCTAAACGATTCTGGGGCTTCTCCTTCCCCTTCTTATCGCCTCAGAAATTTTCATCCGTCAGATCAACAAATAAAAAGTAAAGTCAAGAAACATGTTTTTGCGCTTTTTGAAATGCGATTCTATCATAAATTATTACGACGTTTTGTCAGAAACAGTGCTAATGTAATCAGATTGACTATTCGCGCACATTGAACTTTTTGTTTTTACAGATATTTCAAAAATTATTTTTGCTTCTCGTAGAAAATCAGACGTCACTAAGTTTGGCACTTTAAATATCCCATATTCTTTAAGAATTTACGACTAAGGGCAGTCAAAGTCGAACATTCAAGAAATTGAAGTTCTCTTGTGAAGAAATATTTTTGTGCCTCTCAGATTAGGCTTAACAGTTCTTTCTCAAATACTTAAATTTTCGAATCAGTTCATTAATTTCCTGCTAGAGGTACTGAAGGACAATAAATGTGGTTTTCACAGATTCTTCAAAAATTATTTTTGCGAATGATAGGACATAAAATTTCATTAAATTTTGGTCATTTTAAATTTCACTTCCAGTTCATAAATTTCCCTCTAGCTCTGGAATTGGAATTTTAACAAATTTCAGCTTTACGCTACGTGAAACCATTTCGGTTACGGCAAAAGTGCTTTTTGAGTTTGACACGTTTGGCAAAACTGGCTACATTAGTACATCTTCAGTTGCTATAGTTACTTGGCAAATTTAACGCTAAAGGCGCTGAAAATGGAGTTTCGCTAAATTTATCAATACATTTCGTATAAATTGTCATGAAACTGGAATCAGTTTCAATTACAAAACATGCCCTCTCCATTGCTCCAGCTTTAGAAAATCCCCTTGTTTTTACGTTATGAGCAAATTAGTCAAATTAGTAGGCAACGAGCATGGTATCCAGCAAAAATAAAATACTTGAAGACACTGGCAACCGGAGAAGTCCTCCACGTTACAAAATACGGGTAAATTTAAATTTGTGCACAGTACTTCGCTTAAAAAGGGTGGATGACTTTTCGTGTAGGAGGTTTCTTGTGGCGAACGATTCTCTAAATCGAAAGGTTTAGACAAATGTCATGGACCAAAAAGTTGGACAGTAAGAATTTCATCAGTCAGTGCAAATAAGCGAGTGTGTGAAGAGTTTCTTGAAAACATTTTTCCTTATTACTTTCATCAGAAAATTAGGTCTGCGTTTTCCTTTATTATGTCAAAAAGATGCGTAAGATTTTCTTTATACCTCCACCGCAGTTATCAGAAACAGAAGCATACGGATTAAGTGCAAAAGATCCAGCTTGAAAATGGAAAAGTAGGAACCACAATTTTTCGAGTAACAGTATCATTGAAACTTTTATTGGCCACCCGAAGAAGAAAATCTTACGCATCTTTTTGACATAAAAGAAAACGCAGACTTAATTTTCTGATGAAAGTAATAAGGAAAAAGGTTTTCAAGAAACTCTTCACACTCTCGCTTATTTGCACTGACTGATGAAATTCTTACTGTCCAACTTTTTTGGTCCATGACGTTTGTCTAATCTTTTCGATTTAGAGAATCGTTCGCCACAAGAAACCTCCTCCACGAAAAGTCATCCACCCTTTTTAAGCGAAGTACTGTGCATAAATTTAAATTTACCCGTATTTTGTAACGTGGAGGACTTCTCCGGTTGCCAGTGTCTTCAAGTATTTTACTTTTTCTGGATATCATGCTCGTTGCCTACTAATTTGACTAATTTGCTCATAACGTAAAAACAAGGTGATTTTCTAAAGCTGGAGCAATGGAGAGGGCATGTTTTGTAATTGAAACTGATTCCAGTTTCATGACAATTTATACGAAATGTATTGATAAATTTAGCGAAACTCCATTTTCAGCGCCTTTAGCGTTAAATTTGCCAAAGTAACAATAGCAACTGAAGATGTACTAATATATCCAGTTTTGCCAAACGTGTCAAACTTAAAAAGAACTTTTGCCGTAACCGAAATGGTTTCACGTAGCGTAAAGCTGAAATTTATTAAATTTCCAATTCCAGAGCTAGAGGAAAATTTATGAACTGGAAGTGAAATTTAAAATGACCAAAATTTAATGAAATTTTATGTCCTATCATTCGCAAAAACAATTTTTGAAGAATCTGTGGAAACTACATTTATTGTCCTTCAGTACCTATAGCAGGAAATTAATGAACTGATTCGAAAATTTTAGTATTTGAGAAAGAACTGTTAAGCCTAATCTGAGAGACACAAAAATATTTCTTCACAAGAGAACTTCAATTTTTTGAATGCTCGACTTTGACAGCCCTTAGTCGTAAATTCATAAAGAATATGAGATATTTAAAGTGCCAAACTTAGTGACCTTTGATTTCCTACTAGCCGCAAAAATAATTGCCAAAACGTGTAAATCCGGAAGTTTGATTTCGACCAACCAGTGTACTTTCTACTGTAAATATAAGAAAGTAAAAAGGGGAGAGGCGGAATGGGGAAGGATTTTAAGAAGGTATTGAAGACGTAAAGGAATCGCGTGTTCCGGTACTTTTTTAATTGGCACTACACCACCAGTTTCTGACAGATGGCGTCAAGAAGAGAAAACATCAAGGGATCAAAAACACTTGTAAACGCATTATCGAAGTCCGACATCCACGAATATAATAGATGCCGTATTGTTGTAGAGTAACTGTGTAAGCTATCATTCCAATGTGTTGTGTTAATGTATCGGCGCGTGTTTCTAGCTTTTATGAAAGTGAATGGAGATTCAATAGGAAGCGCAGGAATTAATCTAAGTGATGGCCTCAAAAACCTCGAATGTACCTTTATCTGAAGGGTTACTAAAACGCTCTTTTGTACGTTTATCTAGATGATAGCCTTAAAAACCTCGTTTATACATTTATCTAGGGGATGGCTCTAAAGAAACCTGTATTGTACGTTTTTCTAGGGGATGTCCTTAAAAATCTCGTTTACACGTTTATCTGAAGGGTGACTTCAAAAACCTCTTTGGTCCATATCTAGGGGACGGCCTCAAAAAAACCTATTTTGTACGTTTATCTATGGGTAGGCCTTAAAAATGTATAAATGTAAAAATAAAAAACAACTAAAAGAAATTTCAGAACGTTAAATACTATTAAAAAAATATGTATTGAAAGAGTACAAGATATTCCTTAATAATGATTCATTTAAAGTAAAATTGGCGGCGAAAGGGGAAAGAAAGCGTCACAAATTATAATATATTGATACGGTACCGGGCCGAGCTAGGTTATGCATTCCCCCGCTCGCTAACAATTGATACGAACTCGGCCGCTGTACCAATTGTTACGGTCTCATGGGTCGTTATCCCACCGTTGACCACCAATTGATACAAACGTGTCGAGCGATATAATTTATTAACACGCGTCACCAAATGATACGTTCGTGATTTCGATCCCGCCGCAGTCGGCAATTTATCCGCTATTTGGATACGAGACTTGTGGGTTCTTGTAATTCGGGAGCTGGTATAAATGGGTGAGAACGTTAGCGGCTTGCTGAAACACAGGAATTTAATACAGTAATTATTTACAACACCAGAGCCTATAGAATGACTAGAGTATGATTAACACTTAAACATCTTTTTTTGTAGGAGGAAACTCTATCCCGGGGTATTGCCCACGGCGATACAAACACAAGTTACGCTCCTTTTTCGGAGCTAATATCATCTGCCCCTGGATTCAGGAATCAGACTTCCGCCCCAAAAGGCGTATCAGAGTTCAAATTTAGAGTCTGGGTTCAGTTAAGTCTCAGTTCTTCGACTCGGCGAAAGGATAAGAATAAACAGAAAAAAGTACTCACTTATTGCTTGCAGCTTGTTTTGTAATCCATCCCTACAAAGCACTATTCAAATTATTATGAGGCTCTGTTGGCCCCTTCCACACACTGTTGCGCTTTATTTGGCTTGCCATGGCATTTCCCTTGTGTGTGTAAAGCGCAGGAGAATTTTTACTTCCTTCGATGCGTACCGAAACCGAGGAGCGATTTCACCTGTGTGTAACAGAGGGTCATCACTAATTTGCTGGCTTTCCCCTCTTTCTTTCGACGATGCAGAGAGCGAACTCCTCCGCTCTCCACTAACCGTGTGTAGTAGGGGCAGGGGGAGTAACACCCCGAGCTGACTCCTTTTCACCAAGCAGGGCGATGGCTGTAGGATGGACAGGTGACAGCTCCCTTTTGAACCCCGTCAAGAAACTTCGTCGGCAGCAGTGAGAGAGACACACGCTTCTTGCTTCGGACAGGTCAGTGACCTTCCTTTTTTGGATGGAGGAGGACGTTTCCAAGTGGAGAACTTTCTTAAGAGAAACAGATTATCTTTGCTTGGCGCCCGGTGCCTGATTGCTAGCGTGAGATTCGTCGTGATTTCTTGGCTGGATACAGGTTTATGAGAAGATCGACACTGTGTACGGGTATCGCTTGGTCAACGGCTGATGGCTTCTGTCAATAAATATAGCGGCTCTCTTTCAACGGCGGTTGAATCGTTCCTCTACGGTTCCCAAGTCGGACATACCTGGCGGGCTTACCCCCAGCCACCAAGTATCCCTTTATCCTTGCTTTTCCTCGTACCTATGCGTCTTACGGCAGCACGTCAGGTACCGTGGACTCTCTTAGGTATCGCCGGACGTCGGCTTCACACATCACGGTTCCATACGTCTTACCGCTGCGTAGAGCCGTGGCGTTTTCTTTTCGTAGCAGTTTCTCTCCGTGCGTCTTACTGCTGTGTACCGAGATAACTCTCTCTCTCTTCTTCTGCCTCTTTTCAGCTATCCCCTGTCACGTGGCTTCATCTGCTTTTTCAGTCAACACTTGAGATTTCTCCCTTCTCTTTCGTACGGAGCGCAGTCGCTTCTGCAAGTATAGTTCCGCAACTGACACTCGCCCCTCATAATCGTAATTTTCAGCGTTCCCTACAGATTTTTGTCACTAATGGCACACTTGAAGTCGTATTTATGAGGGTCTGGATGCCTTTCAGTCGCCGACTGGGTGGTCTCCCTGTTGCTGGGCAAGCCCCTATAGGCGATCTCCCAATTCCTTTACTTTCACCCAGACAAAGAGAATTACAAGACTTCCCCAATTAAAAATGAGTTAATCTTCCAATTAATTTGCAATAGGCCAAATATTTAATTTAATCATCATCATAATTTAAATACGCATATCAAGTCCGTGCCCCATTTTAATAGTAATTAATTTAGACACAATTTTCGTATCAATATTTTATCGTATTGCGAAAATCATGAAGTCTACGAAAATCAAATTTCTCTTTCATCAGCTACATTTGTTTGGAAGAATTCTGATTCTATATTAAGGGAAATCCCCACAACTAAGAAGCTAAGCCCAGAGCTTCAATATGCAACACACGAATAACAACGTTATGCGGATTCTGGACGCATCCATCTGAAGCCGGAATATTGGACATTCATAACACATTTACGATTCTATTTTACTACATCATGAAATGGTGGATGCACAAAGTCACGTCCCAGAGATTTATCAATTTTTAAATAGCGCAAATCAATTTTCCATTTCCTTTTCATTGAAGGTTTAACGACCACCGTGAGCAACTCAATGGGCACCCGTCCCTAGTTTAGGACCACTGGTTCCAGGTTAGGGAGAGAGCCAGTGCCGTAAGACAAACACAAAACCCGGACACATCTCGGACGAATGGTCATAAGCCATCGCTTAGACCATTGCGCCACCGGGGCTGCAATTTTCGATTCAAACCGAAAGTATAAGCACATAACTTTCTCTGATAGGATCAAGGTTCGACTTTTGCTGCACCTAGAAGGAACACAGTAACGCTGTCTCGATTTTTTCAAAATTGTAAAACACCAGGTTACGTATAAAATAATAAAAATACCGTGGAGTTTTGGTAATCTGAAATTCGGAATTTAACATATAATTGCAAAAAGCGTATAAATAATTACATATAACCGAATTCAACATGCGATAGAAACTGGAGTAAAATATCGTTACTAACGCAGAATTTCGTATTAAAATGAAAAACGTGTAACCAAATGTCCACTGTAGGTACACTCTCCTTGTGTTTGTGCCTAAAAAGAGCTCAAAATGAAAAAAGAGCTGTAGAATGTTTCGCGAAATCTCATTGAAACGATTATTTCGATTGAATTTTCCAAAAAAAAAAAAAAAAAAAACATAATTTATTGTCTAATTCTTCATACTGAGGTACCTACTCGATTGATAAAGGCACACGGCATTCAAAAATTGATGGCTCTTTAATTTTGCATCGCAATACAAACTTATAACCTCCGGGAGTCCTATTTTCACATCTATTTTCAATATTTCTTGCTGAGCTACGGAAAGCTTCCTTTTGCTATTGTTTCCCAGAAACCTTATGACGTACTACAGAGCTAAAGCATGAATCAAGACGACAAATCTGGAGCGCTACATTCCGTCCGTGTAGCTTATTTGGCAGAGCAACTTACTTCGGAGTGAGAGGGCGCGGTCAAATTTTTGTTTTCTCATTGGGCCTCGAACGTAAAAACGGATGGACTGGACGTTGGGTTCTTCGAAAAATGTGTGATATTTGTTCCACACATAAAAATTAATAAAAAATCGTTCTTCGCTCCAAAAAAAGAAAAAAGTGATGATGTAACTAGATGATGTGACGTACTACATAGGTAAAGCACTTGTCAAGACGACAAATCTGCACCGATACATTCCATCCGTGTAGCTTAGTTGGGAGAGCAACTTACTCCGAAGTGACATGGGCGTGACTTCCATCACGGACAAATTTGTGTTTTCACAACCCTTGTTTTACCAGAAACCTCAAATAGAGGACTCTAAAGCAGAAGAAAATTTTCAGTCTATTCCTCTTTTATGCAAATTGCGCTACCTGAAACACTGAATTTTTTATTTTTTTTTTCGAATTAGGTTTCTTTCGGTAAATATTAGTGGACGTCCGTATTTTTGTGATGGGAAAACTTGCACGTTTAAATGAACGTGCAAGTTATGGAGGTTAACCGGTTTTCTATTTATACCAAACTTAGGCTTCCAGGTCCCCTGGGTATTTTCATGCTTTTACTTTGCACAGCAGTTTTTACTTCGAAAGCATGCCCATATTATCCATTTAAAAACTTGTAGTTCCATCTTGGCATGGAACAAACACATACACACTAATTGTTATGAAGCGAGGTGTGAGGCCGCAGTCATGTGGTCCACAGAACAAACAGCTAATTACTTGTGTTTTGACACCATACTTTGCAGTACGAAATAACTAAAAGAGTCTTTGCATTTTTGATAATTTTTCATTAAGTAAGCAGCCATACTGGTAATGTGAGATGATTAATATCCTCCGTTCAGAAACCGACGCCAAATTATTGGTTTGTTAACGGTCCTTATATTATCGATGGGGTATGAGATGAAATGGCTTCATTCGAGGTGTTTGACAGGGTTATTAAAAGGTCATTGCATTTTTAAACACTTCTAAGTTAGTCGACTTAGTGAAATTCGTAAACGCTGACCATTCGCCTGTGCTCAAAAAATATCCTAAAAAATTCCCAAACTCCCTTCCCAATAAACAGGCCACAGAGAAAAAGGGTCATAACTTGGATGACAAAATGTAACATCGACCAACCGAAGTCGGTTTAAATTCTATATCTCTACTTGCATTGAGAAAAAAGGGGTCATTACATCTGGATAACTTATCGAAAGCCAGAATTAGCATTGATGACGAATTGAATAGTAAAATTGCAAGTCTCGAAAGGCTTAATCTACTGGAAGTATGTGACTTACAGGATGTAATGACATTCAGTTGATAAAAGATCATTTCGCTTGATAACAATAGAAAACACAACAACAGCAGAAACAGGATAGGACCCCTTGGGAAAGTAAATGCACGGGCTCGATGGATGTAAAACTCTGCAACATCTTATCCTCACTGGTTTCTCAAAAGTTTCCCCTTCTCAATAGTTTTTCATTTATCTTTCGATGTTTGGTTTCTATTGCGATAGAAGGCTGTTCACTGAAACCACTTGCATATGAATGAGAAAGAACACCAATCGGAGTAGCTTTTTAAACCATAATTTTACCAGATTTCTGGGATCACGTGATAATACCAGTACTTAAACCAGGTGACAAAAAGCCACTGGCACTGGTGACACCCCCATTTTAAATGGATAATATGGGCATGCTTTCGAAGTACAAAAGCTCTGCAAAGTAAAAGCATGAAAATACCCAGGGGACCTGGAAGCCTAAGTTTGGTATAAATAGAAAGCCGGTTAACCTCCATTTGTTCATTTAAACGTGCAAGTTTTCCCATCACAAAAATACGGACGTCCACTAATATTTACCGAAAGAAACCTAATTCGAAAAAAAAAAAAAAAATTCAGTGTTTCAGGTAGCGCAATTTGCATAAAAGAGGAATAGACTGAAAAATGTCTTCTGCTTTAGAGTCAGTCCTCCATTTGAGGTTTCTGGTAAAACAAGGGTTGTGGAAACACAAATTTGTCCGTGATGGAAGTCGCACCCATGTCACTTCGGAGTAAGTTGCTCTCCCAACTAAGCTACACGGATGGAATGTATCGGTGCAGATTTGTCGTCTTGACAAGTGCTTTACCTCTGTACTACGTCACATCATCTAGTTACATCATCATTTTTTTTTTGGAGCGAAGAACGATTTTTTATTAATTTTTATGTGTGGAACAAATATCACACATTTTTCGAAGAACCCAACGTCCAGTCCATCCGTTTTTACGTTCGAGGCCCAATGTGAAAACAAAAATTTGACCGCGCCCTCTCACTCCGAAGTACGTTGCTCTGCCAAATAAGCTACACGGACGGAATGTAGCGCTCCAGATTTGTCGTCTTGATTCATGCTTTAGCTCTGTAGTACGTCATAAGGTTTCTGGGAAACAATAGCAAAAGGAAGCTTTCCGTAGCTCCGCAAGAAATATTGAAAATAGATGTGAAAATAGGATTCCCGGAGGTTATAAGTTTGTATTGCGATGCAAAATTAAAGAGCCATCAATTTTTGAATGCCATGTGCCTTTATCAATCGAGTAGATACCTCAGTATGAAGAATTAGACAATAAATTATGTTATTTTTTTTTCTTTTTTTTTTTTTTTTTTGGAAAATTCAATCGAAATAATCGTTTCAATGAGATTTCGCGAAACATTCTACAGCTCTTTTTAGGCACAAACACAAGGAGAGTATGCCTACAGTGGACATTTGGTTACAAGTTTTTCATTTTAATACGAAATTCTGCATTAGTAACGATATTTTACTCCAGTTTCTATCGCATGTTGAATTCGGTTATATGTAATTATTTATACGCTTTTTTGCAATTATATGTTAAATTCCGAATTTCAGATTACCAAAACTCCGCGGTATTTTTATTATTTTATACGTAACCTGGTGTTTCACAATTTTGAAAAAATCGAGACAGCGTTACTGTGTTCCTTCTCGGTGCAGCAAAAGTCGAACCTTGATCCTATCAGAGAAATCGAAAATTGCAGCCCCGGTGGCGCAATGGTCTAAGCGATGGCTTATGACCATTCGTCCGAGATGGGTCCGGGTTTTGTGTTTGTCTTACGGCACTGGCTCTCTCCCGAACCTGGAACCAGTGGTCCTAAACTAGGGACGGGTTCCCATTGAGTTGCTCACGGTGGTCGTTAAACCTTCAATGAAAAGGAAATGGAAAATTGATTTGCGCTATTTAAAAATTTATAAATATCTGGGACGTGACTTTGTGCATCCACCATTTCATGATGTAGTAAAATAGAATCGTAAATGTGTTATGAATGTCCAATATTCCGGCTTCAGATGGATGCGTCCAGAATCCGCATAACGTTGTTATTCGTGTGTTGCATATTGAAGCTCTGGGCTTAGCTTCTTAGTGGTGGGGATTTCCTTAATCTAGAATCAGAATTTTTCCAAACAAATACAACTGTCGAAAGAGAAGTTTGATTTTCGTAGACTTTATGACTTTTCGCAATACGATAAAATATATTATAATTTGTGACGCTTTCTTTTCTCTTTCGCCGCGAATTTTACTTTAAATGAATCATTATTAAGGAATATCTCGTACTCTTTCAATGCATATTTTTTAATAGTATTTAACGTTCTGAAATTTCGTTTAGTTGTTTTTTCTTTTTACATTTATTCGTTTTTTAAGGCCTTCCCATAGATAAACGTACAAAATAGGTTTTTTAAGGCCGTCCCCTAGATATGAACCAAAGAGGTTTTTGAAGTCACCCTTCAGATAAACGTGTAAACGAGATTTTTAAGGACATCTAGATAAACGTACAAGAGAGGTTTCTTTAGGGCCATCCCCTAGATAAGCGTATCAACGAGGTTTTTAAGGCTATCACCTAGATAAAGACACAAAAGCCGTACAAAAGAGGGTTTTAGTCACCCTTCAGATAAACGTTCATTCGAGGTTTTTGAGGCCATCACTTAGATTAATTCCTGCGCTTCCTATTGAATCTCCATTCACTTTCATGAAAGCTAGAAACACGCGCCGATACATTAACACAACACATTGGAATGATAGCTTACACCGTTACTCTACAACAATACGGCATCTATTATAATCGTGGAGGTCGGACTTTGATAATGTGTTTACAAGAGTTTTTGATCCCTTGATGTTTTCTCTTCTTGACGCCATCTATCAGAAACTGGTGGTGTAGTGCTAATTAAAAAAGTACCTTTACGTCTTCAATACCTTTCCCTTCTTAACCTCCTTCCCCATTCCGCCTCTCCCCTTTTTACTTTCTTATATTTATAGTATAAGAAAGCACACTGGTTGGTCGAAATCAAACTTCCGGATTAACACGTTTTGGCATTCAAGGAACAAGAAAACCCTGAAATGTTGGGGCCATTTGCGGTGAAAAAATTAAAATCATCACATATTATCCAGTAAGATGTCGCTAGAAGCGGAAACCAATTCAGAATGCAATGGAGAGAGCTGTTTATAACTGGAAGTCTTAGTTGCCGAGATATTTGCATAGGTGATTATTTGGTTGACTGAATTCGCTAGACGTCAAATGGAACGAGAACTCGGTGCGAAACTTAGACTCCACTATCAACCATAACCAGACATTTAACGGCCAAATGCAAAGTGAAGTAGTTGGATAAGTTAGTCCTACATGAGTCCATGGAACAGCATAAAACAAGACGATTTGGTGCCTGCTCTTCTCTGCTTATCGGCAACCATATTTAGAGGCACCTCGTCATGTATGATGAGGAATGGATGCTTTATGACACCAGTGGCGTAACTAGCACAACGTGACCCCCCCCCCTCTCCCCTCAAGATTTACTTCAGCACCTCTAAGCACAGTCATTTTTCCAGGATTTCGAACACGATGAAGGATGTGTTTTTCGCTGTGTGTCAGGGAAGTGAGGGCTGAGAGAGGAGAGGTAGGGCAGAATATCTGGTAAAGTAAGTGAGATACCTAGAGCCCTGTAGTTTTAACTTTTAAATGATTTTTGGAACAAAAGTACATAATGTAAGGTTATCGATCAGCCAATTAGGATTAACACCGTGCGCGGACTGATACATGAACATGAATATACATTTTATCGCAAGAAACGAATTCGGTAAAATATACTTTAACGGTTAAATCCAATAAATATAGGACTTCATAATCACCCATTTTACTTTCGCTTGTTTCTGAAGTGCTTAGTTGATGCGAAATGTCTGCCTCTAAACAGAGGCGACTTTAAATCTTTTGGGGCCCTAGGCGCTAAACGATTCTCCTTCCCCTTCTTATCGCCTCAGAAATTTTCATCCGTCAGATCAACAAATAAAAAGTAAAGTCAAGAAACATATTTTTGCGCTTTTTGAAATGCGATTCTATCATAAATTATTACGACGTTTTGTCAGAAACAGTGCTAATGTAATCAGTTTGACTGTTCGCGCACATTGAACTTTTTGTTTTTACAGATATTTCAAAAATTATTTTTGCTTCTCGTAGGAAATCAGACGTCACTAAGTTTGGCACTTTAAATATCCCATATTCTTTAAGAATTTACGACTAAGGGCAGTCAAAGTCGAACATTCAAGAAATTAAAGTTCTCTTGTGAAGAAATGTTTTTGTGCCTCTAAGATTAGGCTTAACAGTTCTTTCTCAAATACTTAAATTTTCGAATCAGTTCATTAATTTCATGCTAGAGGTACTGAAGGACAATAAATGTGATTTCCACAGATTCTTTAAAGCTTGTTTTTGCGAATGATAGGACATAAAATTTCATTAAATTTTGTCCATTTTAAATTTCACTTCCAGTTCATAAATTTCCCTCTAGCTCTGGAATTGGAAATTTAATAAATTTCAGCTTTACGCAACGAGAGACCATTTCGGTTACGGCAAAAGTTCTTTCTGAGTTTGACACGTTTTTTGCTATAGTTACTTGGCAAATTTAACGCTAAAGGCGCTGAAAATGGAGGTTCGCTAAATTTATTAATACATTTTGTATAAATTGTCACGAAACTGGAATTAGTTTCAATTACAAAACATGCCCTTTCCATTGCTCCAGCTTTAGAAAATCACCTTGTTTTTACGTTATGAGCAAATTAGTCAAATTGGCAGGCAACGAGCATGGTATCCAACAAAAGTAAAATACTTGAAGACACTGGCAACCGGAGAAGTCCTCCACGTTACAAAATACGGGTAAATTTAAATTTGTGCACAGTACTTCGCTTAAAAAGGGTGGATGACTTTTCGTGTAGGAGGTTTCTTGTGGCGAACGATTCTCTAAATCGAAAAGATTAGACAAATGTCATGGACCAAAAAAGTTGGACAGTAAGAATTTCATCAGTCAGTGCAAATAAGCGAGTGTGTGAAGAGTTTCTTGAAAACATTTTTCCTTATTACTTTCATCAGAAAATTGAGGTCTGCGTTTTCTTTTATTATGTCAAAAAGATGCGTAAGATTTTCTTTGTACCTCCACCGCAGTTATCAGAAACAGAAGCATAAGGATTAAGTGCAAAAGATCCAGCTTGAAAATGGTCCAGCTTGAAAACCACAGTTTTTCGAGTAAGAGTATCATTGAAACTTTTATTGGCCGCCAGGTTGGCGCAGTGGTCTAAGCGCTGGCTTATGACCATTCGTCCGAGATGGTTCCGGATTCGGATCCCGATGAGGCATGGATGTTTTGTTTGTCTTACGGCTCTCTCTCTACTCTGGAACCAGTGACCTTAAATTAGGGACGGGAGACTTCTTATAGCCCATTGAGTGGTTCACGGTGATCGTTAAACCTTCAATAAAAAAAAGAAAACATTTTATTGTTTTTTTCAAATATTAATTTGTTGTCAATTTAAGGAATAGAAAAGGTTATAATACTTGATAATTATCAGTATTAAACGAGGGGAGGAGAAAGCTATAAGAAAATGCCATTGCAATACCATAAAAATTTCTTTTAACACTATTCGATAAGAAAAAGATAAACAGTGCAACATTTTCGAATTTCTTTATTTTGCAGCCTAAGCGCACACACTTTTTGTGAAAAAAAAAGAAAAAAGGAAAGAACGAAGCACCCTGCGAAAGTCCTTTAGTCCTAATCAAACTCTGCATGCAAGTACCTCAGGGCCGAATATGCAAATGATTAATTAAAAAATAACGACCAATGACTAAATAGCTGCCTGCGATAGCGCATGGGAACCGCATCGAGAAGGGTATATCAAGAGCAAAGGGCGACACAAGAGGTCGTAGAATGCGTCGACGTACCGGACAATTGTCATAGCGAATTGCTGGTACATTAACCTCCAGACTGTGTAGATACCACGACGACGGATCCATGCACACCGCGAGAAGTCGAGCGGGTTTGCGAGAGGATATATAATTGGGCTGAGAGAAGCCGGTTGGTCAAGTCGCCGTATCGCCAGGCATTTGGATCGGAGCGACGCGGTAATCGGACGATGTTGGCGCCAATGGGTCGAACAGGGCACCACAATCCAGCGGCACACGGGCAGTGTACGGCCGAGGGCAACGACGGAACTCGAACATTGAGTGATTGTGAGAGCCACACGAACAGAACCGAATTCGTCGCTCTCAACAATCCGTAGCCATGTTGCGTCGTCCACAGGTACGGAAGTGGCCATTCGGACCGTTGCCAGACGAGTTGCGGCACAGGGATTACATTCGAGGAGACCAATCCGCCGCCTACTACTGATCAGAGAGAATCGCAGACGCCACTTGCAGTGGTGTCGGACCCGATCGACGAGGAATAATGTTCAGTGGTGTCATGTTGTCTTCAGTGATGAGTCATGGTTTGTACTTTGCGCCGATGACCAGCGCATGCGTGTCTGGAGACGAGCCGACCATGCGCACGGATCCTGCCTTTACCGTGCAACGGCACAGGACTCGGACACCCGGTCTGACTGTCTAGGAAGCTATTTCCTACGACAGCTGGATACCTTTCGAAGTCCTCCGTACTACCCTCACGGCTCAACGGTAAGTCGACGCATTCTACAACCTGTTGTGTTGCCTTTCCTGTAGCACATCCCCGAGGAATTTTGGAACAGGATAATACCCGGCCATACACGGCATAGCTCTCCTGTGCCTACTTCTGTAATGTCGACACCCTTCTAGGACAGGTCGATCACCCAATTTCTCACCGATCAAACATGATGGGACTCCACCTACACCCATCCCGGAATGTCTGCGAATTGGCCCACAATTTGGACACCATCTGGCATTCCATACCTCAGAACAGTATCCGTAAACTGTTTGTGTCTCTGCCACGCTGGGTTTCTGCTTGTATCCGAACGAGAGGTGGCGCTAAAACTTACTGACTTCTTCTACTCATGTGACTGTTTTATCCGGATAAATGGCCCAACTGCTGTGGAATTGCAATAATCTCTGTATTACACATGCCAATTTTCATCTTCCTTCTGGGTGCTTCGTTTTCTTCTTTTGTTGTTCTTTCTTTCTTTTTAGCGAAGATTGTATTAGCTACTTTGGTTTAGGGTGGTGTAAGAAGATTAGGGCTAAGGAAGAACTTGATTATATTACTCCAGAGAGAAAAGGTAGTAAACAGGAAACACCCCGGATCATCAGGACAGTTTCTACAAGCACTCTTCATCGCAGCTCAGGAAAGACAGGTAAAAAGTTCCAACACAGATGTTTTTTCTTGGCTGGGAGTCATATGAAAGTAATTTATATCACAGCCAGCTAAGTATTCGCCTTAAACAATGAAAAGTATGGGAAGCGTCAATTTTTGTTTCACCTACCACTAAAAGGAAGGCTAGGTTATTTTAACAGTTTCTTTCAAAACAAGTACATCGATAACAATTCGAAAATTTAAAATGAGAAAATAAAATATCATTTGACAATAAAGTGGTCACTTTAAGGATTGATTTATTTCGGTCCGTGAAAGGCGAAACAAAACTGGCAATTCAATTATACGTTTTCGGGGCCCCTCAAGCTCTGAGGCCCTAGGCGCGCGCCTAGTGGGAAATCCGCTCCTGGTGGTAGCGTTCATAGGGTAATTTGCTGCGTGTCGTACAATGACGTCATGTATCAATGCGTGCCCGATGACGCGGCGTTCTTGTGTCAGTGACCTGCCATTTTGTTTGACTGGCGAGCTGAACGGCTGAGCATCGTGCTGTTAAACGTATTTCAAGAATAACGATTCTATAGTTGCTACCAAGGGCGGCGGATGTTAGGGGACACGGGGTCCGGACCCCTCTGGAATTTCATGGCACGCATCACTGGGGGTCGACTTACAAATCGTTCTAAAAATGTCTGGTTCACTTATAATTTATCGTTTTCTTTTACGACGATTTCCTGCAGCAGACGGCCACCACGATTCGCAGTTTTCTGGAAAACACTTTAAGTACAATTTTGAAAATTGATTTCGAACAAATAAGTTGAAAAGTTAATTTAACGTTATCTTTTTCTTTTTAAAAACCATTAACGAATTCTTAAAATTTCCTAAAGCAATAACCAGGACGGGTTTTTCTCTGTCTCCTACCTTTTTTTTTAATTGTTTTCGCTCTCGAACAAGTTGGACCCTCCCTGGAAATATCAGATTCCGCCGCCCATGGTTGCTACACAACGTCTATTCAGGTGACATTTCAAAGTGGGAGGTCATATGAATGTGCCAGACGGTCGCACCATAACAAGGTGGGTAAATTCCTTTAGATTAACAGCATCGGCTTGTAATTGTAAACTAGGAGGTAGCGAAAGGACTGTGCGGAAACCGGAAATGATTGAAAATGTTCGTGCTGCAATCTTGCGTAGCCCTAAAAGATCTGCTCGGTGACATTCTACACATTTCCGATCGTTCATTCAGGAGAATATTGCATGAGGATCTCCATTTTCACCCTTATAAGCTCCAAATTGTGCAAGAAATAAAGTCATCAAGATTTGGTTGCACGCGAACAATTTGGCGTAACTATGTGTGATCTCCTTCGTGAAAATCCACAGATGTTACACACCTTGATTATGTCAGATGAAGCACACTTCGAGTTATGTGGTTCGGTGAATAAACAAAATGTGTGCTATTGGAGTGATGTAAAACGGGTCAACTGCACATCAAGTCCTAGCACAGCGCCCGTGTGACTGTCTGGTGTGGAGTTGCTTCCTTTGGAATTATCGGGCCGTATTTTTTCGAGGACAATGAGGGTGTCGCTATAACTGCCACCAGTGAACGTTTCCTACGGATGCTGCAAAGACATCTTGCTGCCTTAATTACGGATGCCGAACGTGAATATGGACTATTTATGGTTGCAACACGACGGGGCGACCGTACACACGGCTCGCATATTCATGGATTTTTTACAACAGATCTTTCCACAGAGATTAATTTCTCGTTATGGTGACATCCTTTGACTGTCCCGGTCCCGGATCTAACATGTGCTGATTTTTTCTTATGAGGGTACCTCAACAAGAAGTCTTCCAAACACGTTGTGCCACCATATTGAAATTGAAGGGTCATATCAGAGCTGCCGTCACCAATATCCCTGGCGATCTGTTACGAGTAATGAACTCCTTCCAACGCCGCTTAGAAGAATGTGTGGTGCAGCGGGGCCGCCATTTGACAGGGGTCATGTTCAAACATTGACTGATCAATGGCATTCTTGTAACTACTATTTGACATAGAATAATAAATAAACATTTGTTCGCTTACGGTGAGATTTTTTAAATATGCTAACAACGCTGCCACACTGTATTTTTACAGGTAATTTAAATTAAGTGTTTTGCCAACTGATACATTCCCTTTAAATAGCAGTCTTCAGGCTTTTCTGACTGGTGTGGAAAGTCAGTTGCAATGTAATAATTTTTATGAGGGTATCGCAGAAGCAAGGTTTTATTTTTATTAAAAAAAAAAAAAAAAAAAAAAAAAAAGAAAGGAAAGAAAGAAACTGCTTATCAGAATTATTTCATGTCTCACGAATAGTGAGCATTTCTACTCTACAAAAACGCAGGAACGGAATTGTTATCATTCATATTCTTGAGAAGTTTTCATTTAATTGACCTATTTCTGTGAACACATGACCTAGGTGTGTGAAGAAGCATATTTTTAGAAAGATGAGCTTTCTGAGTAAATTTCTAGGAACATAAATTGCATAGATGATGTTTCTTACCAGTATGAAGGAGCATATGTCTTGAGATATTAGAATTTTGGGTGAATGTTTTGGAACAAATATCACACTGGTAAGGTTGTAAGGTTGTTTACCAGTGTAGACTCCTACACGACTTGAAAAACTTTTGTGTGAATTACTTGAAACACACATCACACTGGAAAGATTTTTCATTTGTATACAGTTGCAAATAAATGTCTTTCAATACTGGTACCTACTCTGAATTTTTGGAAGCATATTTCACACTCCCAGCAATATTTACTTGCATTTGGAACAATGTGTGGTGGTGAATCAACTTCTTTTTTCACTTCTGTCAAATTTAATTTTTCAGCGACTTCCCTAAAAGATTTTTCAGCAGTGACTTCATGGTCTTAAACATACAATTTTCATCTATTCAAAAGACTGCCACTATAACAATTAATTTCCCTCACTTCCAACGCATCACTCTTACTAGAAAGAAACATGAAGCTTCTTGGAACACAAAAGACAATTTTAACCTGATCTACAAGAATTTCTTGAAAACAAGTTAATTCACTTCAGAAAGATTTGTATAGTAATAACAATTGTGATACTGCTAAATATTCATTTTATCAAGAAAACTGTTTAGATAAATTGTGTGGAAGAAACATTCTTCACATAATAACATGGAAATATGTCACAATTATTAACACTGCAATCAAATATCTCAGAATTGCCAGTATTTACTGTTTCTCACATAATATTAATCACATCAGAAAATTACATCACCCTGGAGCAGGAATCTAACTTGCATCTCCCGACTTCCGTTCGAACATGCTATCCATTACACCACCCAGGACGACAAAGTCCCAAGATCTGAATGTTAAGTAACGGAATATTCTCCAACCATCACTTGTCAAAGCTATTTCTACTACCTCATAGCGTTAATCTCCAGTCACTCAGGTAAATTGTGTGGAAGAAACATTCTTCAAATAATACGTGGAAATATGCCACGATTCAGAGATGTCTGCCTACGTGTTAGTAATAGTGACATATTTCCACGTATTACAATATCCATGCCTCACCGGGATTTGAACCATCACAGACGAATTATCAGAAGCCAGCGCTTAGACCACTGCCCCAATGAGGCGGCTACATCATCTATAGAATTTCTTAGTTTGGATGTTCTCATAGAGAATGTTTCCCTAGAATTTTCAGTATTTGAGAAATTTTCATTCAAAAACAGGTTTCTTAAGAGTCTCCTGTGATAGTTTGTGAGTTTAATGACCACCATAAGCAACTTGAGCTATAAACAGTAGAGATGAGTAGTTCGCAACCCACCCGTTCCAAGTGACCCGGTCGAAAGAGTGAACGAAAAGATCCGTTCCGTAGTTCCAGCAGATTTCGTTCGCGGCGAACGAAATCGATCACCGTTCGCTTCGGAGCTGGTATTTCATTGCCCATCGATTAGTTACTGGATCGAAAAAAATTTTCGTGTTACTAGAACCATCTTCTAACCATTTTATCTTAGGTTTTATCTAACAGTCTGCAGTCCAATGAAGATTCTCGCAATTTTTAAATAATATGTTTTTTATATTTTGATCTTTTTTTCATTAGGGTTTCACTCACAAGATGGGGACACCAGCTTAGGACTCTGACAGAACAGACGTATATTAAAAAATACGAAAGGCAGTATTTGTACTGCCTCAAAGGGAAACAATTGATTACAAAAATAGTCACACATCACTCTAAAACGTATTTTCATTTCGTTCGTCGGTCTTCTACAGCGGGATGAGTAATGAGCTGGTGTTCAAAGTGCATCACACTTGCTCGTGTTCGTCACTTCAGTTCGTTGGTGATTCATCTGGTCAAGCGTAAGTTGTGTAATAATCTCGTTTCATGACTATTTTATGTAGCCTTTTGAAGTACTTTTATGAATGTTGATTGCTTCCCTACTCCGAAACATATATTACATACTTGCCAATCTGAGAAAATTCAAATGCGTAAAATTGTGCGCGTACGACATTTCTAATGATTTTTTTAACTATGCGCGAGCAACATTTATAGTGAATTTAACTATAAATTGTATGTATAAGTAAAAATAAATGCAAATATTTATGCATTTGATAATTTTTAGATGTTAATAAAACAAATTATATCACATTTTGATACCTTACTCGACGTTTTCGTTGTCCATAGCGGGCCGACGATTTCCATAGCATACTCGATGTTTTCCGTCGTCCGTAGCGGACAGACGATTTCCATAGCATACTCGATTTTACCGTCGTCCGTAGAGGACCGACGATTTCCATAATAACTACGTAAAATCCGCAGTAGTTGGGGTCTCTGAATCTTTCCTCCCAACACATGGTTTTATTCAGCGTCAAGCGGAACGGTGCGCACAGAGAATTTACTGTGCCGAAGCCCCGACGATGACGACGGGGCACGGGTGTTCTGGCGCACAATCTGCCTTTTGTAGCAAGATGGCGCAAAATTCCCATCTCTGTTATATACTTTATTTATAGGGATAGTTTTAACAAAAAATACAGACAATTTTAAAAACCCAGAAGAAAAAGTTCTTCCGGCCGGAAAATCGGAAGACTATAAAAAACGGAAAACTTCCACAAAATCCGGAAGAGTTGGCAGGTATGATATTATAACAGAAACGTTTGGTTTCCTCATGAATGGGAAGGTGTCTATCTGGTAAAATAAATCAATTCATTATGTGAATTTAAAATCAATTGACTGCTGCCAGGGAAGAACTGTCTGATGATGAGAATCAACATCTCAAAAGTGTTCTGAGTAAAGACAATCCCGTTGGAATACGTATTCTACAATATGGTCTGCCAAATGAATTTTTAGCACGTCTTTTGCAAAAAACGATCGTGCTTATGTTATCGGTTTGTCCGTCCGTCTGTACACACGATATCTCTGCAACTATTAGTCCGATTTGAAAAATTCTGTTTGCATTGGGAAGCTTGAAATATGCGAATGATGATCCTTCATTTCGTTTTTTTTTTTTTACGATGTACAATTTTGCCGCTAGAGGACTTAAATGCAGATGATGTCGAATTCAAAAATACGTTTCATTTTACATATTTGCTTCTAAACATCTGAATGAAAAAATTATTTTATCTTTCGATTCCATTTATGTCGAAGAGTATTTTAGATATAGTTATTTTTTCAAATTACGCATAGATTTTTCGCTAGGGGGCGTAAAAGTAAATGACACTTTTCCCGATAACTCTTCTTCTAAAACTCCGATTTGAGAAATATTTTCTTCAATGGATACATCTCCTGATGGAAAATCTTTTGCATATAATTTCGAATATTTGGTAAAGAATACTTTGGCCACCAGTGGGCGTAAGCGTTAATTTTTGCTTCTGATGTATTTGCCATAAAATCTAAGCTTCTAAAATAGCGATTGAAAAAATTCTTTCGTGGACTGATGCCACTCACACCGATAAAGCTTTTTGGAATATTTTCTTCCTAAAATATTCCACAGTTTCTCCGTCAATATCACTATTTCTAGGAGTCCGATTTGAAACATTCCTTCTTTGTTGGATAGTGTTTCCAGTGTGACATGTGGTTCATATAATTTCAAATTTTTCAAGTAATTCATAGACTTTCCGCTAGGGAGCGTAGCGGTAAATTGCGTTTCCCCCTATATCTCTGCTTCTAAATCTCCAATTTGAAAAATTCTTTCTGCACCGGATACAGCTCTTGATGGGAAATCCTTTGCACATAATTTCTATTTTTGTAAAAAACGGGTTGGCCACCAGGTGGCGTAAGACTTAATTTCCGCTTCTGATGTATTTGCAGCAAAACATGAGCTTCTAAAATCTTGATTGAAAAAAAAGTAATTTGTTGACCGATACTACTCATGTCGACAAACCTTTTAGGAACATTTTCTTCTTGAAATAATGCATGGTTTCTACGCTAGGGGGAGTAGATGTATATTTTATTTTTGTTAATATCTTTATTTCTAAGAGCACGATTTGAAAAAATTCCTTCTTTGTTGGATAGTGTTTCTGATGCGAAATGTTTTCTCTATAAATTCAAAAATTTTCAAGTAAATCATAGACTTTCCGCTAGGGGGCACAAAGGTAAATTGCGTTTTCTGCGTTATTTCTGCTCCTAAAACTCCGATTTGAAAAATTCTTCTTGTATCGCATACAAGACCTGATGGAAAATATTTTTCACATAATTTCTAATGTTTGGTAAAGAATGGTTTGGCCACCAGGAATCATAAGTGTTAATTTGTGCTTCTGATGTATTTGTAGCAAAATCTGGGATCCTGAAAACTCAACTAATTTTTTTTTCTTGGACTGATACCACTCATATGGAAAAACCTTTTGAGAATACTTTCTTCCTAAAATAATGCATGGTTTTCCTCCCAGGGGACGTAAAGTCACATCTTATTTTTGTCGATATCTCTGTTTCTAAGAGTCCGATTTGAGAAATTCTTTATGTTGGAAGCGTTTGCAGTGCGAAATGTTTCTTATAGAAATTCATGTTTTTCTTAACGCACAAGTCTGCAACCAACGGGCGTAAGCTCACGATTCCGTTTACAGCAATATCTGAGGGATTAAAAACCCGATTGAAAAACTTCTTTCTTCCGTCAGATACTATTGTTTTCCATACCGGTTCCATTGACTTTAAATAGCTTTGCTAAATTTAATTTCGGTCAGAACGGATTCAAAAGACGTGCTTATTACACCCGAAAATTCGGTGGTGTCATCTTTCTTGTTTTTATTTTTCTGTTATTTTGCGCTTGAAGGGACGCCAATTGCACTACACATCTTGAGTGTGAGCACCTGTATGGGGATCAATAAAATTAAGAGAGTGGCTTACTGTTAGATGTTGAAATCCTAAGCTTGGCAGTTTACAATAGGCGGCACACTGATCTATCATGACTGCGCACAGTAAAAAAATAAAATAAAAATGCGTCCGAAACGACAACAAAAAAAAGTTTACAGGCTTCCGTTACAAACCACACGATCAAGAAATACACCGGAATCAGTGCGTAGCCAGAAATTTCTTAACGGGGTTGATGGATTTGGTTCATTGGTGAAAGCCTATATATACATATATCGCTTTAAATTCTTACTGAATCCAACTTCAAGGGGAAGGGCCTCTGACCGGAGCTAACTGCCGTTAAGCGGGAAAGTGCATGCCATCAAAAGAACTGACGTGCTGCCATCTATCAGCCGATTTATATTGAAGCGAACGAAAGGAACGGGTCTTTTGAACGGATCATTTTAGTAACCCGATCTGAAGATCTGGATCGCGTAAACGACCGAATCTTCCCACCTCTAATAAAAAGTCGCCCACTGCAAATTTAGGGTCACTGGTTCCAGGGAAGGGAAAGAGTCAGTGCGGTGAAACAAAACATCGATGCCTCATCCGGGATCAGAACCCTGACTCATCACAGACAAAAGGTCAGAAGCCAGAGCTTAGACTACTATGCCCCCAGAGTGGCATTCTCTGTGTACAATTCACATAGTGAGAACTGGTTAAGGAACCTTTTTTCCCCTTCTGTAAGTAACTTTTCATAATAGTTTTGCTATTACTGTTCTCTTATTTTTCGATCTTCCATATTTTATGCTTGGTTAATGCACATGATTTCTAAAAAGCAGTGCTGATATACATACTGGCATGTATTTTTTTAACATTTACAGTAATCCTTCGTTGTCCATGAGGATTACATTCCGCCAACATGCCACAGATAATAAGACTAGGCATCTATACAAAAACAGGGACTATGTGTACAAACTGTCCCAATTTATCTATAAATAGCAGAACATTTTGTATAATTTTAAAGGGTATAGAATAAATTAGAAACGGAACTACCAATGTAGACATTTATCAACATATAAAGAAGGTAACATTTAATTATAAAGTGTGTTTTAGGAAGACGTTTACTGGAGTATGCAGGCTAAACTTGGCAGATACATGGGTATATACTAATGAGGTGAAAAACAACAACTTCTGATTGATGTTGGTTTCTTCTTCTTTTCAAGCTCTTTGTGGATTTCTTGATAAGGCACAAGTATTTATTTCTACGCCTCTTTTTAATTTCAATCCTCTTTCGAGAAAAGGGTCTAAATCGAAAACTTGATCAATTAACTGACCAACCAACGAAAAGGTTTCATTCAATGTTTCTATACAAATATCCGACTTAACAACTTCCAGTTCATCTTCCAAATCATTTTCCTGCAGATTGGTAATTAATTCTTCCAACGTGAATTCTTCACATTCGTTTCCTGTGATGACTTCTTTTACGTCCATCGCATTTTAACATAACATTGAAGTTTTCACATTCTACATTTTGTGAGCAGTGGCGGATTTCCAATTAGGCACGGTAGGCACGTGCCTACTTGAGGGGCGCCAAAAGTTCTGTGAGGGTGTAAAATTGTGGTGGGACTGGGAACAATGCTAAGCAGAGATCATGTTCGGACATAACAGGGTTCCCTAAAATTTATTTTTGGGTGTGTGTGTGTGTGTGTGTGTTTATCAGACAACAACTCGACCAGCGCCTTTGGGGCACCACCGCACCACAACCTCCTGTTTGGGATGGGGGGAGGAAGTTTTCTTTGTCTGAATGAGTCCCAGCTCGCATTCTTAGATGAAACTACTGGTGCAACGTAGGAGGCAGCAGTAGTTCCGTTAAAGAATGTGAGCCGAGACTCAGATATGGCCGGAAATGATTCATCCTGGTTATTCTGACCGAAACCCGAACAGGTTGAGGAGAAAAAGAAAAGCGACGTATTCGGGGGAGGGGCACTGGGCACGCAACGTCTGTCCTAGCTCCTTCCTCCCCTGATGGTGACCACGACGGAACAAACAACGAATAAAGAGAAAAAAAATAAAGCAAAGGAAAGGGACAAGACATATTTCATTCCAAGGGAGTCCCATGGGATGGGGCATGGGTGTGACAGTATGAGACCCGTTTACCATACCCAAACATACCATATGTGGTGGAAGACAAACGTTTTTAAATTGCTTTCATCTGAATGGCTGAGCGTGCGTACATGATGTACATGCCCTGCGTGTACTCCCAACCAGATGAAAATGCGCTTCACAAAGACAAAGCTCAAGGAACTGGAATTCGCCAGAGGCTCAGAGCTATAAGTGCATCAAAGTGTCATACTCGTAATTAACCCAGCGTTTGCGGCAGTTTCTGCGGTGAGTTGTACTTTTTTAGATTTTTACTAGGAAGTTTGAACAAGCTTGTTTTAGTGTGTGTGGGATGCTGTGCTGAAATCTCCGTGAGTGATGAGTGAAAAAAAGGAAAAACTCAGTGGGGCTCAGAATCGGAAAATCGCGATTGCAAAAAAAAAAAAAAAAAAAAAAAAAAAAAAAAGAGTGGGAAACTAAGCTGCTGAAAAGCGTACTTCTTGAAGAACACCTTAAAGAAACTCGGGCTTAGCTTTGGGATACGCTCACCACGATCGATATCACGCCACCTGCTATCATCCAGGAACACCCATACCTCACTGACTGATGCGGGAGTGTATTTCATACCATTGGAATACCCGGATGGTACCATCAAACATTACATCAGAATGACAAAACGCTCTTTCGCTCTTCGACTAGTCGAACACAAGCGGAACGTCCCGGACAGAAAAATGACAACCGCACTATCCAGGGAAGTGTTTATCCATTCCACCATCCCGAAGTGGAACCAGATCAAGCGAGTGGCTCCTTATACTACCGCCAGGAGCACTGACCTCAGGGAAGCCATCGAGATATTGACTTACCCTGTGGTCTGCAATGATGACGTCTCACTTGAGCTTCCCCAAATATTGCGCACATTTCTTCGCGCTTAGCACGTTTCTGTGGACATCTCTCGTTGTCGCACGCACGCGACGTAACATAGCATGTTCTCATATTCTCTGCATGTTTGCCTTTTTAAATTTTTTCTGTTGTTAAGTTTTCTTGTCTTGCCTATAAACGCATAAGTTTGAAGGCACCCGTTGGTGTTGAAAACTTACGATTTAATAATCATATTTTTACGTTAATAATGGATATATTTATTCCTTTTCTTAATAAAAAGTATATTTCCTTGCGTTGTTTCTTTACAAATCACCAATTTCTAATAGTACAATATTATAGTTACAGGCATGTAGATATTTCTGTTGATTGAGATATTGAAACATAACTGAACTTTTTTACATAAAAATTTAAAAATTGATCATTCTGATAAAAATTTTGAGGACCTTCATTTCATAGAAACATTTTTAAAACTATGGTTTTATGAACCAAGCTGAAAAAAGGGGACTATTTAGGAATAGGGACCTGTTGGGAGCACAAAACTGTAAAAACTTTTGCCTAGAAAGTGGGGGTTTTGGGGACACAGCGCAGCCACATCCTGCTAAGAACCGGGCCCCAGGCACGTACGCAGAATTTAATTTCGAGGAAGGTCCAAGCTCCACTGGGGTAAGCACAAAAACATGTGTGCTCAGCCAATATATGAATATATATGTTTTACCATGAAGTCGAACATTTAGGAGAGGTGAGGGTGTTCTAGACCACCTGGAGCTGGACCCCTCCCCTTATGAGTACGACTCTGACGGTCCCGATATCAGAACGAGAACGGGTGTACGAGTGATGAGTTCCTCCGCAAAGGGCGCTTGGAAAATTTATGCCTGTGGGCGCCAAATCTGTAAGTCCGCCACTGTTTGTGAGTTATGATTTATTATACTATCGCGTTCATATCTGGAGATCTAGAATTCCTCACAACTTCTGGCCACAATTTTCGCCAACATGCATTAATTATGGATGGTTTAATTTCATTGAAGAATTTGGTAGAAAGGCTATTTATTTCACGCATTTTATTATTACGTTAACATTAAGAACAGGAAGATCTTTCGGCTGAAACATCAGCCTTGTTCTCACTAGCAGCAAGAACTCACTTGGTTGGCATCGTTCTGTAGCTGTTGCTAGTACTTAGACTTCCCAAATAATTAGAATAATGAATGGTGGGCCTGAATTACTTCATTATTCAGATTATTTGGAAATCTCTACTGGCAACAGCTACAGAAACGATGTCACCCACGTGAGTGCTTGCTGCTATTGTGAACAAGGCTGATGTTTCAGCCAAAAGATCTTACTATTCTGGCAGATGATCCTTATTTTTTTCCTTTTAATGCTTGGGGATTCAACGACTTCTGCACAACCATAGTTTTTAACATGTAGCCACTTGCATTTGAGCAAAATAATAGAGTCAGTCTTTCTTTCACAGCTTTGAATCCTGGTGCAGTTTTCTCAAATTTGGCCAAAAAAAGTTCTTGACAGCATTCTTTTCCCAAACAGTCTGGATTCATCTGCATTCAAAACTTGTTCTAGTAAATAGCATTTTTCTTCTATTATCCTCTTCAACTTATTTTTTTTTTTTTGATTCGAGGTTTAACGACCACCGTGAGCAACTCAATGGGTTATAAGCAGTCGCCCGTCCCTAATTTAGGGTCACTGGTTCCAGGGAAGGGAGAGAGCCAGTGCCGTAAGACAAACACAACATCCATGCCTCACCGGGATTCGAACCCGGACCCTTTTCGGACGAATGATCAGAGGCCATCGCCTTAGACCACTGCGCCACCGGGGCGGCCCTCTTCAACTTAGGTCATAGAAGGATAATTTTTAGCTGCTTCTTCACATACTAACTTTACACTGTGAGGCTGAAAAAGGCCGCCCCGGTGGCGCAGTGGTCTAAGCGATGGCCTCTGATCATTCGTCCGAAAGGGGTTCGAATCCCGTGAGGCATGGATGTTGTGTTTGTCTGACGGCACTGGCTCTCTCCCTTCCCCGGAACCAGTGGCCCTAAATTAGGGACGGGCGACTGCTTATAGCCAATTGAGTTGCTCACGGTGGTCGTTAAACCTCCAAATAAAAAAAAAAAAGGCTGAAACATTTTTTAAGATTTTTGAACCAGCCCTTACTGGTAACAACCTGTGTTACTTATATGCTGCTAGCGCTCCTTTCACCCAGCCTATCCGTAAAATGTTGATACAGATTTTTTGCCTTTTTGCGGATTAACAGAGAACTTAAAACTAAAAGTGCTTCCTTCTTAGTCTGATCTTCAATCCATAGATATAAAGCTTTTTCAGTTTTTTTCCATTGTGATGTCGAACGTTGTGGAGGCCACTGGAGTACTCTACCAAATACTAAGACGGATTTTATCTGCAGACATCTTGACAGTACAAACACTAGATTCATTGATCCCATAAATTCTATCACACAACTGAAGCTAAACTCTCTCCTTTCCCTAGTTTATCCTTAACTTGATCTTTTTTGATAAAGTCATAACTTTTCATGGTCATTTTACAATTGGACCCTTTCCTTTAAAAGCCATTTTGAGGGTGTAAAATTAAGACAAATTTACAAATAATGCATCCACACACAGTGAAACTGTAAAGAGACAATGAACAAACCACTTGCTGTGAGACAATTAAGCGTTACTGAGGTCAGCCACAACACATCACACATTTAGACGGCATGGGCGCACAGCGTGGGAGGGGTGACATTGGCCAATCAGGTGACTACCAGAGAGAAAAGCAGCCCTAACTTATGTGGTATTTCAAAAAGCTTAACTAGTCTCCTAGGCGGCTAGGTACAGAATGATTTTACACTGCGGCGTGTCTCCCAGCGGGCATACCACAGAGTTACCGAGTTTGGCTATGCTAGAATGGCCCCGAAGTATCGGCCTATCATTTTCTCTCTAGGGGAGAACTGAGGATAGACTGATGATTGGGGCCCATCTGGCCACTTTGAGTGCAAGGCTGAAATCAACTACAGAGGGAATCAAGATGTGGAATAATTATGCGCACTTCTTTTTATTTCTATATTTTTCGATAAGATTTTTTTAAAAATATTTTTCATTATTTCACAAATGCATATAACCCCCTTCCCCCCCAAAAAAAAAGAAGGTAATGAGGAATTACTGCACATACAATTTTTCCAGTAGCCATTATTATGTTTTCTGAATGTGCATTATCACATATATATCCACATTTAACACATGCATATTTACCCTTATAATTAAAAATGTGTCTACATTAAAAGCTCTCAAGAAGTGTCTACTGATTTTTGGCTTTGACCATCTGGCAATACTGCACCAGGAAGTAGTTCTTGAAACACTATGTGAATTGGTGGGTATGTGTCGACAGTTGGGTTATGTAAATGACTGCAGTTGAAAACCAATCACATACTGGGTGAGGTAAATAAAAGGGCAAAAAGGTTCAGAATAGCTAAGTTTGGTTGTCCTCACCCGGGTGAGTGGACTACTGCATTGAAGTGATCTTGGTGGCATGTGTGCATACACGAGACTGACAAAGGGAAAAAAAAGCTGAACTTTTTCACAGCACTGGTGAAAAATAAGAATGTGCTGTAAAACAGCGTGAATATAATGCGGCGTGAGCAAGACAAAATTGTTCACTGAAATTTATTATGTAAATATTAAGCTGGAGCACACGACTGTATTCAATATATATATATATACACACAGCTGGCAACCCAAACTGCAACACTAAGAAGGACACGAGATAGCAAAGCCAAATTTACTGGACACATAACAGCAGATACAAAGATGAAACGATTGAGCTCACAGGCCCGTGCGACTTGCGGAGCACGCAGACATCAATAGTTCGTGTGGCCCCCCATGGCTGGCAATAACGGCCGCTACACCGAACGAAAGAGGCTTTGGATGTGAGCTTGGGGTATATTGGTTTAGGCTGCTTCCACACGTTGCCACAGTTCATCAGGCGTAGCCGCGCGTGGTGCTTGCCGGGCCACTCGGTTGCCGATCAGCAACCAGACATGTTCGATGGGCAACATATTGGGAGAACAGGTGGGCTACAGCAGCAGTGACACCTGGTTGGTGGGCCATGAAGAATTGTTGCACGATGCGTGCCACGGGCGCGCGCGCTTTGTCCTGTTGAAACGTGGCCGCTGGCAGGTCCTGCAGGTAAGGGAGGACTACAGGCTCCAAAACGCCGGAGATGCAGCGGTGGCTGTTGAGTGTACCGACGATGCGTACCAGAGGGGTGCGGGTGTCATATCCAATTGCGCCCCAAACCATAACGCCAGGTGGCGGACCGGTATGGCGATGCAGAATGCAGGCGTCATAGTCTCTCGCCGCGGTGCCGCCACATGCGGATCCGACCTTCGTGGTGTTGCAGGCAGAAGCGGGATTCGTCGGAAAAGACAATGTCGTGCCATTCCGTAGTCCAGGTGCGGCGTTCAACGGCCCACTACCACCGCACTCGCCGGTGGTGTAACGTCAATGGTAATCGGAGCAATGGTCGCCGTGCGACAAGTCCCCGCTCCTGCAGACGACGTCGAACGGTACGTGCTGACACAGGTTGTTGCGCAACACACCCTAAATCCTGCGCTAACATTCGTGATGTGGCGGTGCGAACCGTCAATGCCCGCCGCACAACATGCCGGTCTTCTCGTTCGGTGGTGTGCCGCGGCTGCGGCAATCACTCTGTTCGTCTCTCCTGCACCCACCGAATCCATACTCGCCTCACTGTGGCTGGATTTCGTCCCACACGGGCGCCGATGTCTCGATACGATATACCGCTGTCGCGATACGCCACTATAAGCCCTCTGTCGAACTCCAAAAAGTGCTGGAATGACTGCCGTATTCTGCGACGAGGCATCAGGAAGCTTCCCACGCACAGGTCCGGCAGAACAACACACTTCCACTACTTACACCCGCCTTCTGTGCACCCTTCTTATAGTGCTTCTCGGTGGCGTGCCGGGCGCACATGTTTTTTATAAGCCCTGCGATGCTAATCGTTTCCATGTCCTTTCGCGGGCGATGCGTGCTGCGAATTTCAGGCCAATCAGATTCTTCCTTCTTGGTGTTGCATTTTGGGTGGCCAGCAGTGTATATATTACATTTAACAGCAACACAGGATAAATGTAACATCGCGGAGAAAAAAAGTTACGACTACTGGTGAAATCTACGCTCTGTCCGACTTCCGTTTTAGGAAAGTTTTCCTCCATTTTGAAGCTGCAAAACAAGTATTTATGAAATAAAATTATATTTAACAACACAACTAGGCAGAAGAAACATCGCAAGAAAAAAAAAGATTACGATTACGGGAGAAACCTTCACTCCCTCTAACTTCCGTTTCCAAAAGTTTTGAAAGTCGGAATTCCGCCCACCGATGGAAAACAAACCCACCACCATCACTATCACCATCAATCCCTTCCAAATTTCTGTTCAATTCTGCATCGATCTCGAGAACCATCGACATGACGATAGAAAAGGCGGAATTCTTCGAATCCACTGAAGAATCTCGTGCCTGAATATCACAGGGAAATTTATGCGCCAACTTCCGTATTTGGAATTTTTTTCCATTTTCAAGCTGAAATGCAAATATTTATGGAATAAAATTACATTTAACAATAATACTGCGCAGAAGAAACATCGCGAGAAAAAGAAATCACTATTATGGGAAAAAATTTCACTTCGTTTAACTTTCGTTTTCGAAAGTTTTGAAAAACGAAATACCCCAAACCAAAACAGACTTTCCCTCCCCCAACTAATCCTCCAAAATTTCTCTTTAGTTGTGCATCGATCTCGAGAATAATCCAAATGACTACAAAAAAATCGGAATTCCGCGAAACCGCGGAAGAATCTCATGTATGTGTGTGAGGAATAAGAATGCCTGGTCAAAGTCATTGGGAATCCTACCATCATAAACACACCTTTAGCAGAAGCTTTTTATTTTTTTTGATTGTAGGTTTAACGATTACCGTGAGCAACTCAATGGGCTATAAGCAGTCGCCCGTCCCTAATTTAGGGCCACTGGTTCCAGGGAAGGGAGAGAGAGCCAGTGCCGTACGACAAACACAACATCCATGCCTGACCGGGATTCGAACCCGGACTCCTTTCGGACGAATGATCAGAGGCCATCGCTTAGACCACTGCGCCACCGGGCGGCTTAGCAGAAGCTTCACATAGGGTTATATACAGTTGGTTGGTCCCTGCGTCACATCACTATGGAAATGTATCAGGACGCAAACAACTGCTGGCTGATTGTGTGTGGTGACAGTGGTTGGAGGAAGGGAAGATGGTTGAAGTAGTGGGATTGGTGCATGTAGGCGGACGTTTGAATGCCTCATTCTACGGAAAGCTGTAGCAGCCAATAAATATTCCACAACGGATGACATTTGTTGAGGTGCACAGGTAGCTGCGGATACCCCAGTATCAGCATGGACTGCGAGTTTCAGATTGGCTGAAGTAGGCTTGTGCTCTCGCCAGCCATTACAACTGCCACTCACCACAGCACATAGTCAAGCAAGGTTTTGGTGTTGCTGTACCAGAGTGCATGGCAGAACGAATGGAATTGTCATGTTCAGTGATGCATCTCACTTCTGCCTCAGTGCTGACAATAGCAAATTGAGTATGGAGACTATGTGGTCACTAGGTTGATCATGCTGCCATCTATTGGGTGTACAAATAAGTTTAAAATCATTTTAAGACAATGCAACATGTAATTTGAGAGAAAACAACAATCCCTTTACAAATCAAAATATGTGCCGTCATTATCTATCACCTTCCACCATGGGTCGGGCACCTGATTACAGCCATGAAGAATACTTCGTTGTGTGACGCAATGAAGTCGTCAACCCGTTTTTGTGCTTTGTCACATGTCCGGAATCATACAGCAGACAAACCATGTTGCATTGATCGGAACAAATGATAGTCTGAAGGGGCTATGTCGGGACTATACGCCGGATGCTCCAAAACTTCCCAGCCAATCGTCAATGTTTCCTTGACCGATTTCGCGACATGCGGCCTAGCGTTGTCATGCAGTAATTTCACGGGACGTTCCCGACAGATTTCCTAGTTCAATCGCAGCAATTGTTGCTTGTAGCGATCAGCAGTAACAGTTTGACCCTGTTCCAATAGTTCATAATATAGTACACCCTTCATATCCCACCAAATGCACACCAGAACTTTCTTGGAGTGAATAATGCGTTTTGGTGTCAAAATCGTTGCTTCACAGGGGTCTACCCAGTGGTTTTTGCATTTGGGATTGTCGTACCATATCCACTTTTCATCACCCATAACGATTTTCTGCAGGAAAGACTTTCCGTGTTGTTTATTCAACAGATTCAAACACTTGATGACACGCTCATCCTTGTTCTTCTGGCTCCGGTCAGGTGGCCCTCATTTTCCTTCCTTCTGAATATTTCCCATTGCGCATAAATGATTGGAAATGGTTTGTTGAGTTACCCCCAGTTGTTCAGCTAGTTCTTTTTTTGCGTCTATGACGAATCTTCATACAGCAATGCTTGCAGTTCCTCATGTGCAACTTCCTGCGGGCGCCGCTAAGTTTTCAATCACTAACATCAAAATCACCTGCTTTAAACAGTCTAAGCCAAAACTCACATGTGCTTTTCGATACAATATTCTCCCCAAGAACAGATCGATGAACATGCACTTGCAGCACTTTTTCCTTGACGAAATTAAGTAACGAATGCAGTGTCAAATAAATGCAGTATCATTTGCCATCTTTCACCTACTGATGTGCAAACTTTTGTGTCACATTTTATACTCTGGACCAGTTAAGGTCACATGACAACAATGGGGGTGAATGTCAGATATGTAAATAAGCTATTTATGTCACACACAAAAAAAATTTAAAACTTATCTGTACGCCTAATATGAGCATCATATGGCTTCCAAGCCTGGTATCGTGGTTTGGGGTACTGTTAATTTCAACAGTCATACACTACTCGTACACATAGTGTGCACAATGACAGCACATAGATATGTCGATGAGGAGCTGCAGCCAGTTTATTTTTATTTTTTTGCCATATCTGCAAGGTATCCCTGACACCCAGTTTCAACATAACACCCTCCCACACACTGCCAACATCAGCAGACAGTGCCTACAAGGTGTCCATGTGATGCCCTGGCCAGTGTGATCCCCAGACTCCTCTCTAAGGGAGAACATGTGGGACGCCAATGGCAGAAGATTTAATGCCTTACAATGTTGAACTGTGGACACAAGACAATGATACTTCCGGACACCTTTTCCCATTTGATGCCATGCAGTGTGGAGAAATGTATGTATAGCCCAGCATGGTGGTCATATGGCCCATCGACTCAGGTCGCATTATACTGTCTCCTTGTTCATGGTATTTGTGTAATCCCTAAGAATTTAAGTCACTCCCCCCCCTACTTTGTTTACATGTGTGGCAAGTTTCATTTCATCTTGTGAATTCCTTCATGGTGTGCCATTTTCTATGACAAGCGGTGTATACCCTGTACTGCCAAAGCTGATAAACTCCACTAATGATATCATAAATGTACCTTTTTTTATGAAAAGAACAATATTTGCACAGCATACTAATGCCACTCCTTGAGTAAAGAGAAGAAAAGTTTCTTAAATATGGAATCTATTCTTGTCTCCTTGTGTTTTCAATTACTTGAACAAATGTGATTTTACATGAAAAAAAAATGATTTTTCTAGCTAATTTTTTTAGCATTTGAACTGCCATTTTCAGATGCTGTTGTAACTTCTGAATTGGTGGGACCACTTTCTTGCGCTTTTCCTTTGTGAGGTGAACTACTTTGCACAAGTTTCACACCCTCAACATGCTTACTTGTAACTTTACTGGAGGTAATACAAGAAAGTTGCAAAGATTAGGTATTTTGACTTTGTTGAGCAGACACTTTTTTATACTCAGCTTGCAGGCAATTGCATTTGTTCAATACACATTTTTCTTGAAGCTGATAAAAGTGGAGCTCACTGCTGCCGAATACCACAGCAACTAAGATCACTTTATTTTACTTAGCGACCTATGGTGTTAAGCAGTGTGGATATCCCTGTCAGAAGAACAACTCCCGAAGAAAATAAAATCTGAGCAGCTGTGGAGACTATTTTGATAGAGGGCGCTGTCACTCCGTGGGAACGAGAGGAGAGAAAAATCGTGTGATTTGAACTCTTAAAGGAGAAAGTCTTGTGTTTTGAACAAGATGGAACTCAAGATGAAAAACCAACTTCACTGTTTTATGTTTTCACTGTTTTATGTTACACATCATTTAGTGTGTGTGCGGTCGGTCATATGTTTGCATTAATTATATGTTAGATGTTTATTTTGTGTCTCGATTGAATTCCTTGTGTTAACTGCGGAATTATTTATTTCCTTTGGATTAATATGCTATTGTCAAATGATTATAACGACCTCAACACCCAGGATTTACAAAAGCTGTCGTCCAAAAATGAATGGCAGGTAAGAAGTCTTTTTTCTTCAATACTATGCATTCCTGATTGATTTGAATGGCGACACTTTACATATAGCATCCCTGCCAGGACTTTGAGTTGAGGTATTTTGAACATATAGCAACATAATTCGTAACCGAGAGAATTCCGCTTGTTGACATTCTGACATATTGTTTCGAACGAAAAAATGGCCGAAGAAATTGGAGCTAGATTCAGACAGAAACGCGGCGTGATGAGAACTTCCGTTACCAAAATTGTTAAGTGCTTGGAAGCGGAACTTAAACTAACTGATGTGGATATAGATAATCTTGAAGAACATCTTAATGAAAAATCAACAGAACTAAAATTAATTGATTCCGAGCTGGAAAAGGTTTTAGACTCAGGGGAATTGGAGTCTGAGTTAGAAAGTGCTGAAGAATATAGTGAGAAAATAACTACATGGTTTATATATTAAAGCAAAATATTGTGAATAACGGCGTGTCTCTTGGTCAGAGCCCTGAGCTAGATGAAGTGAAAATAGAACAACAAGTGAGGGACTCTGTGACTATAAAATTGCCGAAGCTATCTACTTCCAAGTTTTACGGGGATGTAAAGTCAATGGCTTACATTTTGGAATTCTTTTGAATCGGCAATTCATAAGAACGATACTTTGAACAAAGTAGATAAATTTAATTATCTTAAAGCTCACTTAGGAGGTACAGCTATAAACGCTGTACAAGGATTTGCGATCATGCCGGAAAACTACGACATTGCTGTAAACATGTTCAAAGAGCGATTTCGGAGAAAGGATTTGTTAATAAATGCACATATGAGTAACTTGCTTGATCTTTCCTCTCTCAAAAATTCCAGTGATATCGGAACATTTTGAAAGTTGTTTGATAATGTTCAAACGCAAATAAGGAGTTTAGAGTCACTGGGAGTTTTGTCAGACACATATGGAAATCTTATGTGCCCGATGCTGTTGACAGTGCTCCCCCCTGATCTGATCTGATCTTAGAATTCAACAAAGTACCAATGTTAGTTATGACATCAAAGAATTGATTGAATTTTTGAGGAAGGACCTGATTTCTAGGGATCGTACTAGTGCTAGTGTTTCGGTCACCAGAGACTGGCACCACAGTTTGCCAGCCACCCTTGCTCCTCAGTCAGGTGACTGTGGCCGGAGCTCTCGCGTGACTTGAGAGAAAGGGGAAGACACCGACAGCAGCTCAGCTATTCAGCACTGAACTGAAAGAAAAGAAAAAAAAAAAAACTGCTTGTGTTTTTTGTGACAAGCCGCACGCAAACTCTCTCGAAATCTGTCTCTGGAAGAAAGAAAATCTATTCTGTTAAAAGGGGATGCTGTTTTAGGTGTCTTAAACCAGGACACGTTTCACGTTCTTGTAAGGTAAAAATTACCTGCTCACACTGTGGTAACAGACATCTATCTATTATGTGTTTTCATAAACACGAAGAGAAAGATAATAAACCAGAAAATAATAAAGAAAATGATAGAGCTCTGAAAGCCAGTGTTTTAACTAACAATTCCTGTTCCAAGGAGGTGTATTTACAGACTTTAATTGTTTGTATTAAGGAGAATGATATCAGTCATTATGTAAGAGGGATTATTGATACAGGTAGCTCGAGATCATATGTAAGTGAATTTGTCACTAAAGCACTGAAGTTGAAATGCAAAGGGGAAGAAAAAGTCGTTCACTGACTTTTTGGAGGAATAGAAAAAAGTGAAAAGCACAAAAGATATTCGATTCAATTAAGCAATATTGATGGCGATTATATTTGTGAATTAGAGGTGATGGATCAAAAAAGAATCTGTGCTTTCATTCCAAAGTTAGAGGACTCTAAATGCATAAAAAGAACTGACAAATCGTGGAGTTTTCATTAGCGATATTTCCACAAATGAACATGACTGTCTGTATGAGAAAGATCTGAAGGACATTCATATTCTGATAGGAGCTGACTTCACAGGGAAGTTATTTACAGGTGAAATTGGGCACCTTTCCAATGGATTGGTGGCAGTAAACACGCGTCTGGGATGGACGTTTATGGGGAAAAAACAGAAGAAAAGGAAGCCAGTAAACCTAATGTCCGTATCTCTCTCCACATTGGCGAATTAAACCTTTCTGATTTGTGGAGACTTGATACTTTGGGGATTCTCGATCCAGGTGAAAAGATCGCGAGAAAGGAGCTTGAAGACGCTGCGAAAGATAATTTTATTCGTAATATTTCAAGAGACGAGGAAGGAAGATATATGGTTTGTATGCCATGGATTCAAGATCACCCTCCTCTGTCGGACTGCAGGGAGATAGCAGTTAAAAGATTGAAGAGCTGTGTTAAATCCTTAGAACGGACTGAGAAGTTAGACGCTTATGAAGATGTTTTCCGGGAGTAGCTGAAGGAGGGCATTATAGAAGAAGTTAAATTTCCTGAAGAGAATGTGAAAACTGAGCATTTTTTACCTCATCATCCTGTTTTCAAGGAGAACTCAACGACCAAAGTGAGACCTGTCTTTGATGGCTCGGCGAGAGGAAAGAATTCTTCCTCCATTAACGATTGTCTGGAAAAGGGACTGAATGTTGCAAAACTTATACCCTCGATTATAAACAGATTTCGGATGGGAAAAATTGGGGTAACTGCTGATATAGAGAAAGCTTTCTTACAGATTCGACTTCAGGAGCATGGTAGACCATTTTTGAGGTTCCTGTTTGTGGTGGGAGAACAGTAAGGAAGAAAATCGTAAAACCTTCTAGCAGAAGAGTTGTTTTCGGAATTTCTTTGAGCCCTTTCCTGCTGGGAGCAACATTGGAATTTCACCGGAAGAACACGCCGGATCATCTGCAGGAAACGGCGAAAAGGCTCCTGAGGTCGTTTTATGTTGATAATTGTGTTTCTAGCATGAATAGCCAAGAGGAGCTTGAAAAGTTCATTTTTGAGTATCGAAGTATCCTCAGTGCAGCCAAGTTCGATTTGCGAGGGTGGGAGCATGCTCCTGCGCCGTCAGAAGTAGAGGATGAAGATGGAGATGCAAGGAAGGCCCCAGTGCTGAGACTAAGTTGGACACTGAGTTCAGGTGAGCTGTCCATTGACGTGAAGGGGCTCTCTAGCGATGAAAAGTCCCCATTGACAAAACGAGAGATCCTCTCAGTCGTCCATCGAGTATTCGACCCCATTGGATTCACGTGCCTGGTCACACTGGGGCCAAAGGTTTTGCTACAAGAATGTTGGAAAAACGGGACCACTTGGGACTCTAAGCTGCCTCCGACTATATCTAGGAAATTTGAGCGTTGGAAGACGCAATTGGAAGGCTTGAGTGGTGTGTTGATTCCACGATGCATACTAAAGGATGCTTCAGCCAATTCGGAGGTATCTCTTCATGTGTTCTGTGATGCAAGCAAGATAGCATTTGCTACTTAAATTTTTGTCCGATGTCAAAATGATCGGTCCACGACGTGTCAGCTAATACAGGCACGTTGTAGAGTCGCTCCTTTGAAATTACCTTCCATACCCAGGATGGAACTCTTAGCCTGCACTATTGGAGCTAGGTTAGCAGAAACAACGAAATTAGACTTGGGGCTGGAGAACGTGCCTACGTACTATTGGTCTGATTCTGTAAATGTGTTATACTGGATAAAAAGAAATGAAAATTGGGCAACCTTCGTTTACAATCGTGTTCAGCAAATTCGGCGGCTAACAGACCCAGAAGACTGGAGGCACTGCCGGGTCTATGAATCCTGCGGATCTCCCTTCGAGAGGATGTACAGTGAAAGAGTTGAAAAATTCTCGTTGGTGAGAAGGTCCAGAGTGGCTAAGATTACCGTGTGATGAATCGCCAGCATCAGAAGCACTTTCAAATTTGGAGGTTGTGAATTCAGGAAGGCGAAAAACTATTGTTTCTGCTATTAACACAGAAATTGAGAAAGTTTTTCGAATATTCCACAAAGATCTCCTCGTATAGCAGAATTATCAAAGTCACAGGATGAATTTTTTTGTTTTTACAGGAATGCAAAGGCCAAACGAACTAAAAGATGTTTTGGTGAGTTAAGTGTAGAGCAAGTCGAAAAGGCCGAAAAGGTAAAGTTGAAAGAAGTCCAAAGACAGAGTTTTGCCGAAAATAGAGAAACTTCTCTGAAAACCTTTATCGACGTAGAAGGGCTGCTTAGAGTCAATACGAGAATTGCCTTGAGAAAGGACTTGGAGGCCTTTCGTCATCCAGTAGTACTGCCTTCTAAACATCACATAGTGAACAAATTAATTTGGGAAAGACATGTTGAACTAGGACATGGTGGTCTGCAGGTCCTAATCTTGACTCTGTGTGAACGTTATTGGATAATAAAGTGTCGTTATTAAAGAATGGCAAGTTATTAAAGTATGTGTCAGAAAAGCAAGAAGAAGCGACGGGTGGTGGAGGCATGCGATCTCGTTATGGACGGATCTTAAAGCCAATACGGCGAATGGACTTATGACGTTTCATGTGTTTGAGTTTCGTGACTTGACCCGAAGCTCAAAGGTGGGAGGATGTCAGAAGAACAACCACTCCCGAAAAAAAAAAAAAATCCGAGCAGCTGTGGAGACGATTTTGATAGAGGGCACTGTCACTCTGTGGGAACAAGAGGAGAAAAAAATTGTGTGATTTGAACTCTTAAAGAAGAAAGTAGTGTGTTTTGAACAAGATGGAACCCAAGATGAAAAACCAATGCCGGTGTTTTATGTTACATATCTTTTAGTGTGGTGTGCGGTCGGTCATATGTTTGTGTTAATTATATGTTAGATGTTTATTTTGTGTTCTCGAGTGAATTCCTTGTGTCAACTGCAGAATTATTTATTTCCTTTGGATCGATGTGCATTGTCAACTGATTATAACGACCTTAACACCCGGGATTTACAAAAGCCCCCGTCCAAAAATGAATGGCAGGTAAGAAGTATTTTTCTTCAATACTGTGAATTCCTCATTGATTTGAACGGTGACACATTACAATCCCAATACCTAGTGAACATGTTGATACCTCTGAGAAAAGAAAAAAATAGTTGTACCATAAATACTTATTAACATGATGTAAAGTGACTTTAATGCACTGTAATGCTTCTAAATAGAAATTAATATAAAGTATATTTATAAAAATATTTTCTTTCTTTCCATATTAACGTTATGGAGTAAGAGGAGGTATTAGTGCCAATGAAAAATTCTATAACTGTCACTAGAAGAGAAAGATGAAGAAATCTGAAGGCATGCCATTGCCAAACTATTACTAAAATTCTGGCACAGCCTTATTTTGAACCCTTATTGGACTCTACTATAATCCGACACACAGAGAAGGGGGGTCAACATGTTTCATGAAGACATACCTACTTTACTCCATTTCATGCCAACATACCATCCTGTTATTGTTCTTCACCTACAGCAGTTTCAAGGCAGCACAACTAGCTGCCTGATGACTACTAAGTGCATGAAATAAAGTTTAAAACCATTATTTTTCATAAGACTTGGATTCACAAAAATAAATAAATAAATTCTCCCATTGTTAGGACTGGGGAAAATATTTGTTTTTTTGATGGGGAAAAGGGTTTTTTTGGACACAGCTCAAGGGCTCTAAAATGGAGCTGTGTACCTCTTGCAGGTACCAAAGGGAGAGGAAGGAGACTCTGCTATTTACAGTTCAAACTTTTTGTTTTTCATAAATTATAAAGCCTAATGAATTTAAGCCGTTGCTTACAGGATTATTTTGTACTTCACAAGATGGGAAAGAAAAATGCTTCAAATCAAGACAGAAAATAACCTTTTAATCAAAAACAGTTATGTGGAACGACATAAAATAAACATTTAACATAAACAAGTTTCACCCTATTAAAATTTAGTCAAGTATCCACCTAAGAATAATTATTTCACTGCATACATTTTTGTGCTTACGGTATAAATTTTGATATCACAAAAATGCTCATGGTACCATTTGCTGAATCTGACCTCAGTGTGGGAAGTAAGGGTCCAATTCTTTCTGCTGCAACAGGGTAAAGCACAACGCTGAAAGCAAGATCCACAATTTCTACATAATTGTTTTTTTCTTTGAGTGAGTGAGTGAGTGAGTGAGTGAGAGAGAGATTACAATACATTTAGCAATTTCTTCTTAAAAACAGGCTACCTACGATACGTATCAGGACACAGGCGTCAAGTTAAGAAAAATCCTGAAGCTGTTATGAAAGCCTTACACAGTAAGATAATAAATAGCTTAAGAAGAAAGCAAAATGGACCAACAATTATTTTATTTAACCACAACTATTTGTTTGTTTGGGGGTTTAACAACCACTGTGATCAACTCAATGGGCCACAAGCAGTCGCCCATCCCTAATTTACGTCAACTGCTTCCAAGGAAGGGAAAGAGCCAGTGCTGTAAGACAAACACAACATCCGTGCCTTACCGTGATTCAAACCCAGACCCACTTGAACAAATGGTCATGAGTCAACAATTAAGAGCACTGTGCCAGCTACCACAAAATCCTATACTCTTAACCACGAATGGTCTAATGTTCAGAACTCTGGCAATCTCCAGCCAGGCATGTTAAAACTAAGTTTTGATTACATGATAGTTACCACTATAACTTCATTACATAACTTTCTAATTTCAGAGTCCTTTCATTTTCTCACTTGATTTTGAGTCATTAAGAAATATTATTATCACAAGTATTTGCTTGGTTTCTTCTTTTTTACGAAGATAAACAATTTCTTATTAAGTTAGAAAATAAAAAAAGGGGGAGGAAGGGGGAACTAATGATCAACAAACAAGTATCTTCCCATCAATGGAAATTATATGATACCATTCTTCAGTTCAAGAAACACCAGTTATATCATTTTTAGTTCATATACAGCAAACAAAATCTCTCTAACAGCTACACAAAATTATGAACAAGAAAATGACAAACCAAAGTGAACAGCACAGAGACTGTTATGATGTTTCCCATGTAAGCCTTTTTTCATAAGTTGCAAACATTCCCAATTTTTACATTCTTGTCACCTTTTGTATATTCGCTATTAGGTTTGGTTTATCTTTTTGTAGAATCAAATGGACCAATGCAAAATTTAAGAGCACCCATATAAGTGTGTGGAGGCTAGAACAAAGAGGTTTATGTGGAACCTTCCTAAATAGGTACTAAATACAAATTCAAAGCCAGTAATCTGGCCCATGCTTTAGGTACATTAAAGACTCTCTTCTTATTACTTTTATCGGACACTTTAGAGCATGCTTCAACCATCATGATCAAAAATGACTATATAAAATTGATCCTCAATTTTTGTTGCTGCAAACTCTGCTATGAGATAGTTTTGGACAATGCTGGATGCATCTTCTTCCTTACCTATCACTTCTGGGGCAACATTTGTTCCAAAATAATAAATCTGAATTTCATTCATATCCTAAAGCCAGTAATCTGGCCCATGCTTTAGGTACATTAAAGACTCTCTTCTTATTACTTTTATCGGACACTTTAGAGCATGCTTCAACCATCATGATCAAAAATGACTATATAAAACTGATCCTCAATTTTTGTTGCTGCAAACTCTGCTATGAGATAGGTTTGGACAATGCTGGATGCATCTTCTTCCTTACCTATCACTTCTGGAGCAACATTTGTTCCAAAATAATAAATCCGAATTTCATTCATATCCTAAAGCCATGGCAACTAGAACTGTTAGCATGATACCACCATGTATTTCAATACATGGGGGGCAGTCACATGTAGATTTAAAATAGTCAAAGGGACTGAAGGACAGTATCATTCTCTCATTGGAAAATTTTTCATAGCACTCTATGTTCAGGGAGGAAAATGTACACTACTGATGCGTGAATGTCTATTACAAGTCATCGAAATTTCTGAACATTTGTTTTGGCTATCCCTACACCGACATGCAAGGTGTATAAAGCTTTAGTGGACTCTGTCACTGCATACAATAACTTGTTTTTGAGCCTGAATATCAAACTTTTTTTTTTTTTTTTGCTGGTCTATTTCTTTATTCTTACATTACGCTTTTTCTTCATGGGCATATAAGGTGGCACTCAGCACAAGATATTACATACACCCTACATCAATGCATAAGGTCTTGCAGAGTTGCCCAATGCTATGCTGTGGCAAAATTCATGTTACAGCTGTTACTTAGGATCACTAGATGTTAGTTACCTATATATATATATATATATATATATATATGTAACCACTTAGTGTCATATAATCTACTAAACATAGTTGTATTTTAAGCTCTTAGTACCATTTCAGCATTTTGAGATTCAATATTACAGTGGGTTAGCTCTCTGAAAGATAAGGATGTCACTGAACATCTCTCATATATAATCTTAAATTGTTGCTTTACTTAGGAGGCTTCATGAAAACTAAAACAATTTTTAAACACTGTGATAATTTTGACCACAAACAGATCAAGATAAAAGCTAAACATACAAACAGATTAAACATTCATGCATGATAAATAAAATTAATTAAAATTATTTCAGAGTTAATTATTTCCATTTCTGTTTAACACTTCTGTAATGCTAACAAACTTCCAACAAAGAAATTACCTTTAATTACTCATTTTGAAAAACCAATGTGTTTTACCAAAAGATACCTCACTACATTTCAGCACATAAATTTCATAGTAAAATGCAACCCACCAGCTTGAGCTAAGTGATGATTGACTGAAGCTGTATAGGAATTCAAGTGACCATTTTATATTTCTTTATTAAACTCAACAAGGACCATATCACAATGTGTATATTCTTCGAAAAGTGAACAAATATGCGTTTTGTGTAAATATATATACCATGCCACAATTTTAAACATGATTCCAAAGCTGTATAAAGGGAATACTGTAAATTATTATTTACAAACTGTTTTTTTTCTTTTAGTCACAAAGTGTCACAGTACATAAAGCGTCTTCATCATGTATTTCAAGAGTGGCAGTAGCACCATCATTGAATACAAATGAAAGGCCTCCATCAATCACCAGGCATGCATCAAACATACGCGATTTCACTTCAATCCTATATAGAAGAAATCATTTTAAAACACACACAAATTATAGAATAATTCATAAATATCTCAATTTATGAAACACAGCTAGCAACAATTATTTTATGGATGAGGTGCAACACTGATTATGTGAAATAATCTCATGACACTGGATAATTAATTTTTTGGATAATCAATTAATTTAAAAATAAGATATTACTAGAAGAAAATTAGAATAAATAATGAAATTACATAATTTCCTGTATAACAGCTTATTGTAAGTATATTAAAAATACTGAATACCAGTAGTAGTACAAAGAGCGTTAACTTCACAAATTAAGAAGAAAAAATAAATTTTCCAAATGCTATGGTTTATTTTTGGAAAACTGCTAACTTAAAAGACAAATCTGATGTTGTACAACTAATTAATGTAATACAGTGAACTACATATGTCCAAGAGCATAGGATATGATGTGACAAATTATTGGAACTGTTCCACCTTTCTTTAGCAGTGCCCAGATGTTTCAAAAATCCATATCAGTAATTCAAAAATGAAACACTCTTAGCTATGCTTTGATACATTAAATGCAATATCCTGATAACTTAAAATCTCTGCAAAGTCTGATCATGAGATTACCTTTTTGGTTACTGTTGCTTATTAGATGATAGTGATATCTAGTCATCTCTAAGCTAATCTAGTGTACTTGTTACATATTTAACAAAAATTTTAGGATTTTTTTTTTTTCATTTGTACCAGAAGATTTTTAAAATATTCTTTGGAATTTGTAAATACTAGGGACCAAATTATTCAAAAAACTGATTTTGTGAATGAGATCATATATCACTTTCAAGGTTTACATGATCTGATAAAAGATGTGTGTGAAGGGTGAAAATTAAGTTGTTCTGCAAAAGTTAATATTGAATATATTGATCCTGTTTCTTTGCTTGAATATTTCTGTACCCACATGGCTATCACACAAAATTTTAACACTCCATGCAGATACTTCTTGTGTGTTCTCCATGGAAGGTACCTTTATATAAAATTTTGAGAAGTTAGTACTGCTGACAGAACACAAGTTTTGGCTGGAAAAGGCCCTTTTTTTAATTTTAAAAAGTTCAAATTGAAGTAGCAAAAATGTACACAGCTGCAAAGTTGTGTTATATAGTTCCTCTTTCCTTACACATTTCAATCTATTATGCATTATGAGAAGCTGCTGTTGTTATTGAACATGTCTTCCAAATTATCATTTGAAATTTGGTGTCACCTAGGTGCCAATTCATTGTAGTGTGTAACTTTTGTTTCATTTAAATTTTTTTCCTGAATGTCAAAACTTACTGGTACTCTTGATGTTATTTATCATTTTCTTTATTAAAAATTTCCATGCAGTTTCAATTTAAAGACACCAAAACCAAAAGGCAATTTTTTGTTTGCAAAAAGTCATGTTGGTCCCAGAGAAGCAGTCGTATAGTGGGGCTGGAAAGGAGTTCCGGTACTTTTAATTTTTTTCTAGCCAGCACACATTCTGGTAAACCCTACGCAGCATAATTTTTCTTTTTAAAATGCAAATGTTCTATAATTCTTTTCTACTAACAAAATGCAACAGAAAAACTGCACAGTTAGTGGAATTAACATCCCATGTTTGTTTGAAGGTAGAGTTAGTCTAAATCTATTCTCACCTGGCAGTCCCTTGAAAGTCCTTTTTCTACTGTTAAGAAAGTTGAGATGGGGATATTGCAGTGGGGAAATTATTGTAATTGGGAATTTAATTAATCTAGTCATTGTTAAGGAGTCTAGTTGTGAGTTTCAGTGAATTTAGTCCAGTTACAAGTGCCCCTTAATTATGCTGAAAGCAGAGGAGATTATTTTTCTCACTGGAGCTTCAGGCCCATTTCACACAAGCGGAAAAAACCCATCGAAGAAATAAATTTCCAAGCTGTTCTACCGCTCGTTTTCAGGTGGACTACAGAATTCTCCATGCTGTACCCAAACTGCCCCTTTCCAAATATCTCGAGAACCACAATTCCCAGTAATAAATGGCTTCCAAAATTGCACTCTAAATTAGATTTCACTTCCAACAACATCTTACTTGATAATATGGGGCTGATTTTAGTTTTTGCACCTCAAAACAGCCCCAATTTGGGCCCCAAAGTTTCACTGTTTTTTTTAACAAAATGGCGAAATTTTGTTCCTTGAATGCCAAAACATGTAAACCCGTAAGTCTGATTTCAACTGATCACTATACAGGGTGGTCAGAAAGTCCATTAGGGGTTTTGGTTGATAACTGTACAAAAACGAACAGATCTACAGCAACATGGTTTGGGGAATTTGAAAGAGTAAATATTCGAGTTTTTAATGTCATCTCTTTCCAACAGATAGCATTACGTGCTCGCAAATACCAACACTGACTGCAAAACAACTGAAAATGTTAACGTCGCAGGAAAAAGCAATGTGCATGCGGTTTTTTTTTTTTTATAGGTCTGCAATTACCGTACAAAGAAATTACCGTCGGACATATGGGAAAGATCCACGAAGTGATTTCAGTATCAGAGCATGAGAGAAGAAATTCTTGGATACTGATAGCGTACTGGACCGGCAACAAAGTGGCAGACCCCTGTCAGTGAAGAAACTGTGCTTAGCATACAGGAGGTTTTCGCTCGTAGTCCTAGCAAGTTCACGAGAAGGGCCTCTTTACAACTGAATATCCCACGATCAACATTGATGGGAGTGCTTCACAAACGCCTAAAATGCAACTCCTACACCAGATTAAACCAAACGATGGATCTCAGCGCTTAGCATTCGCTTGGGATATGCTGGAGCGGATGGAAGTTGATGAAAGTTCCCTATGCTGTATAATGTTCTCGGATGAGGGAACCTTTTACGTGCATGGAAAAGTAAACGCTCAGAACGTTTGTATATGGGGTAGTGAAAACCCACATGCAGCCAGGGAGCACGTCGCGCACAGTCCAAAGGTGAATGTTTGGTGTGGGCTCATGCATAATCGTGTAATTGGGCCTCTCTTCTTTTCCTCCGAGCCCACACTGCAAATGAATAATTACCTGGACATGCTTCAGAACTTTGCGGTTCCTCAACTACAGGATTTGCAACCAAACGTCATACTGCAACAAGATGGCGCTCCCCCACATTGGGAACTTTACGGTCGTGAATACCTGAACTGTGAGTTTCCCGACAGAACGATGGGCAAAGATGGTCCCATTCCTTGGCCACCCGGCTCCCTGGATATCACTCGTTTAGATTTCTTCCTCTGGGGCTATGTCAAGGACATGGTTTACCGGGAAAGATTAAGCAGCCTTCAGAGCTCAAACAGCACATTACAGCAGTGTTTGATAGAATTGATCCTGACATGTTGAAGCACACATGGCAAGAAATTGAATACCAACTGGATGTGTTATGTGCCACCAAAGGTGCACATATAGAGGTGTATTAAGGTAAGATTATTACACTCGAATATTTACTCTTTCAAATGCCAGACACCACATTGTTGTAGATCTGTTCATTTTTGTACAGTTGTCAATCGAAACCCTTAGGGGACTTTTTGACCACCCTGTACTTTCTTGTACCATAAATATAAGAAAGTAAAAAGGAAAGAGGCAGAATAGGGGCGGGGGTAAAAAGGGAAAGATATTGAAGACTTTAAGGCACCTCACGTTCCTGTACTTTTTCAGTTAGCACTACACCACTGCAGAAAGAGGGGGGGGCTTTTTCAGTTAGCACTACACCACTGCAGAAAGAGGGGAGGGGGACTGCAACATAATGACAAAAATACTATCTATGACTAACATGTGATTCAAATATAGCCTCCACGACAAATTACCATAACGATGGTTTTCATACACCATACCTACAAAGTACCAGAAAATATGAGATACCTACATTTGTTAAAGGGACAAAACCCCATATACATATAAGTTGCTAATGAATTTTATTCATCCTTATGTCTATGATACACAACTGTAATTTTTTCAAATGCTTTCATAGTAAATTACCCTGAAGTAAAGTTGAACAAATCTGAGTGCATCAGTTAATTACAAAACTGCAGTGACACGAAAGCTCAAGCATGAAAAATTGATCTCTAAACTCTTTTGCATATGTTTTAGCAAAGTTTAGTCTTATTCAATTATATCATTTATTAAGATATTTTTAGTGATACCTAGTGCCACTCACCATATAAAAATTCAAGTTCAACTCATTTAAATAATTTATTAAAATATGCAGCAATTATTTCTCCACACACTCTTCCAAACAGAGCAAGGATAAAAAAAAAATATCCATAATATAAAAGAAACGTTTTTAAGCAATTTAAATGTCTCTTTAATTACCCAAACTTGTGCTCTCATCAAGATTATACTTGTATATATTTATACTTATACATATAGATTATACTTATACACATAGATATCAAAAAAAGAAATGCCAAAACAAATTCATAATTGCCAAAGGTCTGAAAAAAAACATATTTTGCTTCTTAAGCCATCATGAATGATATTTTGGTTTTCAGATGCTCTATGGTAACCGACACATTCGTTTTTAGAATTTTCAACTTTCTTACTTTTACAATGATCCGCATAAAATTATGGAAATTAGCAAACAATGAGGACAACAATTTTACTGAACATTAAGGAGCAAAAATGAGTTAGCCAAACATTCACAGAGAAGGTATCTTCATTACCTTATGCATTCTTATTAGACACTGTAATCTGAATCAAATGTTTTTAATATCGCCTAATTTTTAAGTAATTTTCATTAGAAAACAAACAACAATGATACCAAAATCTAAGAACTACAAAGAATCAATGGCACATTGATGATAAAGATGGTTTGGTAACTTTTATGAATTTTTAGGAACTGTAATTATTTTAATCAAAAATTTCAACATATCGGAATTTTATAGCACTTTCATTGTCGACAAACATGGCTGGTATACAATAAAACAACATATTTTTTATTGTAACACAGATGCAAGGAAGAAGAGTGCAGATATAAAGTAGAACTGTTTAACTATCTTTTAAAAGTTTTTACAATTATAACGATACAAAAAGTTAGCCAAATGTGAATATTTCTGGAAGAAAGATGACATTGATGAACAGAAGAATGTGCATGGAGAATGAAATATTACATATACAAGCAATATATTTACACAATACTGGTGTAAGCCTCAGAAATTTTTTAGTGTGTAGGTTGCTGTAAGTTTATGGCACAGTTCTGCTGACAGAGTAAAAATGAGTTGCAGAGTATGTTGTCCAAGATGAACTAAGTTTGTATGAAATTCAAACTGAAAATAAATAAGGAAAAACCAATGTTATGGTTTTTCAGTGAAGAACTGTTCATACTGAATGCAAGATCAGTCGCAATACAGAGTTAGACAAAGTAAATGAATCAGAGTATTTAGGAAGGCAAAGAAAACAGATTGAGTGGTAAAAAAAAAGCAGATGAATGAGTGCAGCTTTGAAAGTCACAGCTGCTATAGGCAGATGGCAGGACTGATGTGTTCTTGAAAAGGTTCTGAATAGCTGGCTGAGGAACAATTGCCCTTTCATAGAAACACAACTGTTCCTATTTTGATGTATGACAGTGAAACCTGGGTACTGAAGAAGGCACACAGGAATCATTTGTGTATTGGAGAAATGCTTTACTTAGGGGAAGGGGGAAGATATGTTCTGATCATGTGACAAATGCAGATGTGTAATTGTGAAGCAAAACATTAGTAGGGCGGAGACAAATATTTTGAGGTGGTTTTGCCATGTTGTAAGAATGAGTGATGTGATTTATTCAACACAAGTGGTAAGAAAGCAAGGTAGATGAAGGCCAAGGAAACACCATTGCAAGACCAGATTCAGGAATGCCTGAAAGAGAAACAGATAACAAGTATGAAATACTTGTGTGAGATGTGATGGATATCCAACAGATGAATAAAAATGTTTATTTTTTTTTTAAATAAAAGTTTGTTTTCATTGTTTGAGAATACTTTTTTTTCTTTTTTTTTTATCTTTGCCTTTTTTTAATGGTCTTCTTTGAATATTTGCATTCAATGTCCATGTTGTTCAAGGTTTCAATAGAAGTTTTCTGTTTCTAATCTAACTTTACACTGTTACGTTGACAGTAGACAAGAGAGAGCAAACCAAAGCTTGAACTATCAGGAAGGAAATATGTGGAGTTTTATTCCATGCCAAACAATATGTACCACATGAATTATTCCTTTCTTTGGACTGTTTTGCTAGTTGTCTTTGTTGCTTACATTCCTGTTTTCATTCTTTTATGGAGCTCCCTTAAAAAGTACATTTCTAGAAACTTCCAGAATTACAACAACATGCTAAAAATTAGAAGAGTGATATATTTTTAGTTAAGACCTCAAATATAATTAAAAATAAATAAGGTCTAGAAACCTTATTTATTTTTAATTTTGTGGCAATAAATGTTCTGATTGTGTGAGGAATGAAAATGTGTTGCAGTTGTATAATGCGAAGTAGAATGTCGTTAGTAAGGTGGAGACATTCTTAGGTGGTTAGGCCATGTTGAAAGAATGAGTGATGAGATGCTTACTAAGAAAATCTTTTTAGCCCAAGTGGCAGGAAGGAAAGGCAGAGGAAGGCCAAGGAAGTCATAGGAGGATCAAATTCAGGAATGTCTGCATGAGAAAATGAGTATGAAGTATGGAAAGATCTTGTGTACTGCATGTGATGGATGTCAGTGAAGCCCGAGTTGTATGCCAAGATCACTGTAAATGGAGAAGTTTGATATGGCAACAGTAAGTAAAAATTATCTGGTAGTTTGTATTTCTTTGTGGAACTAACCTCTGAATCTCAGAGAACAGCTTAGTGATACATATGTCTAGAAACACGAAAGCCTTTTTCTAGCACTTATTTATGTGAGGTTGTTATATATGTATAGACATTATGAATTGTTTTAAAACATTCATATATTGTTTCTAAATCTTGATATTGACATTATATTAGCGGAATGGTTGGTTGTTAAAGGTGAATTATTTGTTTCTCAAAAAAAAAATTATTTACTTACACACTCACTCAGTTGTTCTCTGAGATTCAGAGATTAGCTCTTCAAAGAAAGATCAGCTGCCAGAATCAAAGTTAATTATGGAATTAAATTTTACTTACTGTTGATGTAAGAAACACGAGTATGAAGTATAGAAGATCTTGTGTACGGCGTGTGATGGATGTCAGTGAAGCTGTAAATGGATAAGTCTGATACGGCAACCGTAAGTAAAAATTATCTGGTAGTTTGTATTTCTTTGTGGAGCTAACCTCTGAATCTCAGAGAACAGCTTAGTGGTATGTATGTGCATGTATGATGTAACAAACATCTCCATTTACTGAGGTCTTGGCACACAACTTGAGCTCCACTAACATATATCACATGTCTCACATAAGACCTTTTGCACATCAAACTCATTACCCCTTTCTTTTGCAGGTGTTCCTGAATCTCGTTCTCCCACGATTTTCTTAGCCTTCCTCTACCTTTTTTTTCCCTGACACTTGAGCTGAATAAATTCTTTCAGTTAACATCTTACCACTCATTCTTTCAACATGATCAAACCACCTCAGAATATTTGTCTCCACCTCGCTAACAATATTTTGTTTCATGTTACACATCTCTAACACATCTTCATTCCTCACAAGATCAGAAAGTGTCTTGCAAACAACCCCCTCACCATACGTAATGCATCTCTCCAGAACACAAATGACTCCTGTGTCTCTTCTGCAGTATCCACGTTCACTACTGCAACTTCAGAGTAGAAAAAATTACACTTTCATTACAGCCATTCAGGACCTTTTCAAGAAACATGCATCCTTCATGCATTCATCCGGTCTAACTCTATGTCATTTAGACTGATTTTGCATTCAGTACTAACAGTTTCTCAGTCAAACACTAAAACTTTGGTTTTTCCCTTGTTTATAACAATTTTGAATTACATACAAATGGGTCAGTGTTCTTAGTAGGAAATTGTTTGGATGCACTTTAGACTTCGGCCCCTGTCGTCTACTTCAACAAACGAGCAGATGGAATCACGGGAGAAACGTTTCTCGATAGGTGGCACTGCAGCTGCGTCGGTGTTGTTTGCTCCTTCGCTGCCTGCATTATGTAATCGGTATGTGGTTTGTGCGGGACGACTGTTAAGGACGAGAAATACGTGGTGTGGGTTATTTTTTAAAGGAATGGGTTTATTTGGTAATATGGCTGACCCTGAAAAGGGCCTTTATGGAATGTGAGTAGTTCAGGTGTTGTTAAATATTTATAACAACGGAAAAGAAGTGTTTCCTCCTGATTGAGAACCTGTCTATCTAGTATGAATATTTCAGTGGAAAACATTACGCACTAGGTAAGAACTGTTTGACGATACCAATCATCACCTCAAAACAGTGTTCAGAGGAAAGACGACAATTTTTTCGGAATAAATATTCCAGAATGAGGTCTGCCAAGTGGTCTCTGTGAATTCCATTAGATAGTGTGCGTTTGAGGGGTCGCCAATTGCTCTCAACACCTTGAGTATGCGCCCCGTAGTCGGATCAACAAAATTGAGTGAGTGGTTGACTGACAGATGTTGGAAACCACAGGATGGGAGGCTGCGGTATGCAGTCCATTGATCCGTCATGACAGTACTTCCAGGTTGAACATGTTTCTAGATGAGCAGCAGCAATGTCCGGGCAGATCTCTACCCTGAATTGTTTAGAATCTCGTTCAAAGAAGCCAAGGATCCAGGTGCCCTCAACGAGATGACCATGATTATACTTCTGCTTCCCAACCTTCACCTCATCCACTTCTACGATTACACCAGGGCCTCCAAGCTGTCCGTTGGCTACCATAAACTCTGTGACTAGTTCTCTGCAAGACTGATAACAGTCGCCGACTGTCGCAGAGGATGTGGAAACCCCACCCTGGGAAGATTCCTCAATTGTATCATCGTAGAACAATCCTTTGGCAAAACAATATAAATGTGTCATCACCTTATGAAGAGGAATACAAGTGGCTTCAAACCACGTCCCAAGTAAATGGGAACACTGCTTACTTTTCCCTGAAATGTGATTCTTCCTACACCTGAATTGTCCTTAACGATGACACATATCCACTCGCAAACTCATTGGATGACCTGCGGAACATCTTCGTTCGGTTGGAAGCAATCCTTTCCGCTCAGACCATGCAATACATGTTTCTTCATCCTTCCCAACTTCGTTGAAGAAACGCCTCCAGTTCCACATCGCGACTGACAGAGCTACAACGCACGCTGGAAAAAACACAAGCCAAAAACAGGGCGAAGAGAAGTAAGTCAACGGGCCTCACGGCTCACGTACTGAGCGATTACGTAACACAGCGTGGGAGCAAACACAGAGTACAAGCAAGCAGCGGCAGCACCACCTATCGCTACACGTGTCATTTCCTGTGATTTCATCCGCACGTTGGTTGAAGCAGACGACAGGGGCCGAAGTCTAAAGTGTACCCGATTGTTTTGCCGCCAAGGGGTGCTCCACTGTGCAACAATGGCACATATGACAGCAATAAAGGCCTCTAAGAATCTGAGAAGCTGATACCAAAACTAAGCTTCAGTATAAAATAATGTAAAAGTAACAGCTGATCCTGTGTGACATTGGCCAAAAGACTCCTCACAGGGTATTGTTTCAGAACTCTTGGATGGAATGACCAACTGGAACTGTTGGCAATGGGATGATCCCCCACACCAATGTACTCTTTATTATGATTTTCAAGACAATCTATTTACAGAGTCAAAAATAGCAAATAAAGGACTTTAAGTGAAGTACAACTTGTTTTTAAGTATGAAAACTCCATTCTGTAAATAGCATTACAGATTCAAAAATGGCTAAGAAAGGGTTATAAGAGAAGTACAGCTTATTTTTAAAAAAATGCAAACTTCACAAGCCATTTGTTAATAAATTGAGCACTCACTAAATACAGTATATATGGACGATTCCAAATGCAATAGAAGTGATGCATTTTTGGTCTCTAACTACTATAGTAGTCCACTTGCCATTTTGTTCTCACTGCTAGACACAAATGCAGATGGCTTAGTGGCAAGACCACTGACACTGGAATACCACGAATGACAAAAAGCCTGTTTTTGCCTGATGGGTCTAGATATGCACAGCAGCATCACACCAATGGCAGGTTCTGTATTTAGAGGTAACAGGACTAGGCAAATGACTCTGTATGCCTACAGTAAGCAGATGGTGGTAACAATTGCAGTTATTTGCTGTGCATCATGCTTTCAGACAGTAATGGTGTGATACATAAAGACAATTAACTTGCCACCTTGCTCAGTATATTGATGCATGACTGGAAGACAATTTCTATGATTTTTGTGAGTTACCTAGGTCTCTAAACTTTGTCAGATTTGAACAATCTAGAGCATCTTTTGGAATCTTGGAATGTGCTATCAGGTACAGTGACCCCCACTTTTCACCAATGCTGCATTATGGGATACTCTATAATCTACATCACATTTCATACAGTCCATTCCACTATGAATTGATATTCTATTTGCCAAAGATGGTCCCACATGTTACAAAGTTAAAGGTAACTTTTTTTGTTGAGTGAAATATAACTATTATATATTATGCAGTCACAATAAATTTAACAATAACTGAATAATATATCAGAGATGCCAACCTGTTTCAGATATTTTCAGTAGTACTCGTACAAATTTTCAGTAGTCATACCAAAAAGAATAATTTTAACCGAGGAAAACATGGTATTACTCATTTAGTTTAATTAGTATCTTTTACTTACTTATTCATTTATATACATGAAAATCTGTATCAAAATATTCCAATTTTTTCACATGGAAAATAATATACACCATGACAGATGCATTTTTTACACAACAAAAAATTGACTAAACAGCTTTCTTTAGTGATACATTGTTTTGTAGATTTGAGTTCCTCAGCAGAAAATATTTTTTCATAACACACTTGCTTAGGAATTTCATTTTCATTTAAAATGATTTCACTTAAATACATTCTTGTTTTTGCTCCAATTACCAGTTGTATCCTTTCTGATTTTTCTTTTTTGAAAAACTGTTATTTGAAAAATTAAGCTCAACATCATCATCAGCTATGACAGTAGGCTTCACAAATCCCTTGGATGACAATTTTATAAATCATTCTGAAAGAACTTTCAGTTTGAGGACCATGAATGCATGATAGCTTTCACTATTTTACATAAAAGACAGTGTAATTTGGAGAATATGAATACTTTTAAATATCGTGCATCAATTCTTACAAATTTTTCAGCTTCGTCATTTTCGTATTCGGACTCTCCCCCTTTATCAAGCTGAAATGCAAACCTTTTTTGGGGGAATATTTAAGAACACACGATACACGTTCAGAACATCGTTGGGAAAGAAAAATTACAGTTATGGGAGAAACCTTTGCTACCTACGTCCAATTTCTGTTTTCGGACATTTCCCTTCCATTTTCAAGGTGAAATACAAATATTTATGAAGTAAAATGAAATTTAACAACAATACTAGACAGAGGAAACATCGCATAAAAAATAAAATTATGATTACAGGAGAAATCTTCACTGTTTCCGAAAGTTTTAAAAGACCTATTTTCGAAAGTTTCTTTTTTTTCTTTTTTTTATTGGAGGTTTAACGACCACCGTAAGCAACTCAGTGGGCTATAAGCAGTCGCCTGTCCCTAATTTAGGGCCACGGGTTCCAAGGAAGGGAGAGAGCCAGTGCCATATGGCAAACACAACATCCATGCCTCACGGTATTCGAACCCATCTCAGACTAATGATCAGAAGCCATCGCTTAGACCACTGCGCCTTTGAAAGTTTCAGGCAGAAAGCATCCTTCACCACTACCAATTGCCCCAAACTTTATGTTCAGTTATGCATCGATCTCGAAGATAACCCAAATTACGATGAAAAAGCAGAAATTCCTCGGAACATCGTTGGGAAAAAAAAAAAAAAAAAAAAAAAAAAAATACAGTCACCGGAGAAAGCTTTGCCTGAAGATTACACGAGAATTTCTGCACCGTCGAATTTCCGTTTTTGGAAATTTGCCCTCCATTTTCAAAGTGAAATACAAAGATTTATGGAATAAAATGATGTATAACAACAATACTGGACAGAGGCAACATCGCAGGAAAACGAAATTACGATTACAGAAAAAATCTTGATTTCGTTCACTTCCATTTTTGAAAGGAGAAATGCTGTCCCGATGCGTATTTTTACACGATGATAAAATTCTTTGATGCATAGTTTTATGCGTTTCTCGATGCACATTTTTACGTGTTGATGCGTACATTACGCGCTTCTAGACATATATTTCTACGTGTCGTGAAAAATTCCTGATGCATATTTTTACGCGTTGGTAAAATTTTGATGCGTAAACACACTTTTCAATGTGCACTAGACGCGTAATTACGCATTTCAGCAAACTCTGCACACAAGAATGAAATTCAAGCATACTTTTCTGCAATGCACGAAAAAAACTTCAAAATATTAATTGCTGACATGAATGGCCGACACATGATAAAAAAACAACAACCTCCGATGCCAGGCAATGAAACTCCTCATGTTCTGCACCAAACGATTTTCAAGAGCTTGTCACTGCACTGCAAAAGAGCTTCAGGCCGAACTCCGCCCACGTCTAAGAAAGTGAGCCAAGCTCAATGTCCCCAGAATGTTGCATGCTGGGGAGGGAGGGTTTTCACTTAGAATGACTCAGAGCAAGGCCAGACTCATCAAGTGCCGGTCACTCGTGCTAAGATCCGAGCAGCTTTGAGAGGCAGAACTGGAGGCGCAGGCAGCATTGCAAGCAAGACGAATGACAGATCGTCAAGTGGCCGCCGTTGCATTGGGAAGGGAAACAAGCAAAATAAAAATGAATAACTTCTGTTAGTTTTCCGTAGAAAAATCACGGTTTTCCGTATTCCGTAGTGTAAGAGCTATTTCCATAGAAACTATGGCGATTCCATAGTAGTTGGCATCCCTGATATATTATAAATATCTCAAACTCTGCAGTGAAAAAAGGCATGTTTAACAGAAATAGTGATATGAAAATGTAGCTAATGATTTAAAAGATCTACTAAAAGAAACAGAACAGAAAATAATAACAATAAGCTTACTTCCTGGCAAATCCTCTAGGTTTGCAGTTAAACTCTGTACCTAATAAAGAAAAGGTAGAAATTTCAGTATCAAACAATTCACACTCCCACACACACAATATATATGAAATGTTCGGGCATAAACCATGGTAAACAACATTTTTGTAAAAAAATGAGTTGCATTCGAAAAACAACTGCGGTGGTAATCTGAGCATTTTAGAATATTTATTATACATTTATGTCTACATATGGTGCCACAATACAACTTTCAATTTACGGTAAGTGCAAACGTTCAGATTTTTTTACTACTTGTAACCTATGTATCTCACAACAACAGAAGTGCTGGTTACCATGGTTTACACCTGAGTCCTTCATATATTAATATACACTGGCGGAAAGTGAAAAAAGAACACCAAGAAGGAGACGTCTGATACCAACAAAATTTATACAGCATAATAATGGAATACAGAGGATAACGTGATCAAAACATTATGGCAAAATATAGCTGTATTTTCTGGTAAACTGAAAAATACCATTTCCATGTAACATGGTTAGTACGAGGTTGAACCGTCATGAACTGCATCACACTGTGCAATTCTGGCATGGAGTCTGTCGTACAGATGTTGGATGTAAGTTTGGGGTATTGAGTTCCAAGCATCCTCAACCTGAACGCGTAAATCGGGGATGGTGGTGGCTGGCCGTGGAGACCGGATAAGTCGCCCCATAAAATCCCACACATGCTCAATGGGGGACAAATCCGGTGAACGTGCAGGCCGTGGAAGTTGTCTCACACCCTGAAGTGCATGTTGCGTTGCACATGCCGTGTGTGGGCATGCGTTATCTTGCTCGAAAACACCACGATGGACTGACCTTACAAATGGCACAACAACGTGCTGAATGATGTTGTTGATGTAGGAGGTGTTGTTTAACGTACCCGGTACAAACACTAGTTGTGTACGGGAGTGATAGCTGATTGCTCCCCACACCAGGAGACTAGATGTAGGCCCTGTGTGTCGGTGACGGACGCAAGAGGGGTGGAGATGCTCCCATGTGCATCTGTGAACACGCATACGGCCATCAGAGGCTCCCAAGCAGAATCTGCTTTCATCGCTGAACACGACAGATCACCATTGCGTTCTCCAGTGCAGACGTTGGTGACACCACTGCAGCCGTTCCTGACGGTGGGCTGGAGGTACACATGCCAGAGGCACAAGTGCACGTAGTCCTACATCCAGTAGACGGTTGCGGATTGTTCGCACAGTCACCTTAGGCGCAACGGCAGCTCGGATTTGCGTCACAGTGGATGTTCTGCTTGACAACGCCGCTCTTCTTATGCATCGATCGGTCCGCTCATCAGTCCATCTGTGACTCCCGGTTACAAGTCTTCTCGCGTGGGAATGTTCCTTGGACCATCTACGCCACCATCGTACCACCACCGATACTTCCCGTCCAATTCGCTCCGCAATACGACGATACGACCACCCGGCCTCGCAGAGTTTGACTAGACGACCTCGCTCAAAGTCCGATAACTGCTGAAATCGTACACATCTTCCATGTCCAGACATTGCAGCTTCTTCAGAGTCTTCGCACGTGTCCGTACGCCGACGACTGATTACATTCACTTCGCCGTACTCCTTAAATACCACCAATGATAATTTGCATATTATGCCGTGCTGTGGCGTAAGCGCTCACTGGTTGGTCCCGAAATTAACATCACACCTACGTAAACTCGACCCATTAACATATGTAAATTTCATGATTGTCTGCCAATTCCTTTTTGGTGTTCTTTTTTCACTTTCCGCCAGTGTATATATATATACAAGTATACGGCAGTACAAAGGAGAACAAGAAAGTTCAAAGTAAAACAGCACTGAATTTAGTTCACTTATTTGTTCATTCATTTATTTCCAATTTTGAGTGGCTGCTTTTATTTTTGTTTGTGGGTTTAATGACCACCTTGATCAACTTAATGGGCTATAAGCAGTTGCTTGTTCCTAATTTAGGGCCACTGGTTCTAGGGAAGGGAGAGAGACAGTGCCGTAAGACAAGCACAACACCCACCATGCGTGACCAGGATTCGAACTCGGACTCATCTCTCAGGAATGGTCAGAAGCCAGAGCTTAGACTACTTCACCACCATGGTGGCAACGACAATGAATAACTGCACATCTCATTGATATGCAGGTGTGAGATGATAATGACAATCAGTACCATTGGTAATCAAGAATAAATTGTTACTCATTTTGGCTAGTACACCATGATTTCATGTGACCACATGTCATAATGACAAGCACATTTTTGGGAGAACAAGTAATGCATTTTGACAGGATATGCTGGGAAGTAACATTTTGAACTAACTTGTTTGAATTCATTTACCAGTAAGTAACTGCTTTCAAAATGCAGTTCCAACAGAAAACACACATTGCAAAAACATGTTTAATCACAGTTCAAACTTTTATTGTTTAACCATATCTTTTAAATTATTTCTAGAATTTTAATTAGCTAATTCTAAAATCAAATTATTAATGGCACTAAACACACACACTCAGACAACATAACTTTCTTTTCTAAGGATGATTCCTTTTAAATAAGAGTTAAGAGGATCAGAATGATCCTTAGCTCACCTAATAACTTGGAGTAACTATTCCCTGCAATGCATACTAAATCATTATTTCCTTAAACTAATTTCTGGCAACAATAGCTATATTTAGACGTGAGTCAGGATAGTTGTAACATATTTTCCAGGAATGGGAAGAAAAAAAAAAAAAAAGGAAGAAAAAGACAAATTTCACTTTCTCCCTCAAATTTTAATAGAGAGATACTGAATTTAAAGTTTGCACAAACATCAGAATAGTAGCCATAGGGAAGGAAATCTGAACTTTTTACACCTAAAGTGTCTTTTCACTCAAGAATTTGTGCCATTTATGTTCTAACATGGCTTTCTTAAGGGTTCATTTCAAAGATTTTAGTTAAAATGAGAGGTTGTATTTATTTATCAAAAATCATTTTCTCAAATGGTACAACTGACACCATTAACCAATTCTGGGATAAAAATGATACATAATAACTGAACCAGGAGCTGCAACTTTAATACATTTCAACTGCTTAATTCAGTAAAATTCTATTATACAGGAACCCCGCCATAAAGGGCTGAGAGTAATTTCATTCTGATCTGTCATGCATATAAAAAATGTGCAAAATGTGATCAAGAATTTTAAATCTATACTGGAACAACCAATCAAGTAAAATTATACAGAGCAAAAACAATTTAACAATTTCAGCAGAGAAGTCCAAGAACTATGTGTATGTGTGTGTTCTCTCTAAGGAAGGAGTTGCACAAAGAGTCAAGTTGCCTTTACATAGTTCCAATATTATTTACAGTACTGATCTACCTCATTTTACAGTACTGATTTTGTTAGGTGCAAAGTATAATTCTTATTACAAAGTTTGTCACTGGTGACACTGAGAAAAAGAATATCTGGTAAATCAGATAAATTCAATGCCAAGGCATGTTTAGTAATGCACACTGAAACATGAACTGGGTTCTTTGACAAAATATAAAAACTGATCAAATTTTATTGAGATAGTTTGGTCATGTGTTGTGTATAGATGTAATGCTCTTGTTATAGCTATAATCTAAGGCAGTAGTAGCCTACAAGCCTGCAACCTTACAACCTAGAATTGCGAGCTTATTTCTCAATAACATGGATCATTCTTAGTGAAAAATAAGATAATGAGAGAAGTAGCAGCTTACGAAGTATAGAAGATCTGGCAGTTAACTGCAAACCAAATAAAAAAATTTTCACTAAACCATCTTACTTTGTTTTAATAGCCAAATTAAATTTAAGGTTATTGGCTCACTGAAAGTAAGAGAATCAGTACTAGTAAATAAATACAGCCCTCAGTCTCACCTGTGACTTGAAACCTGGGTTTCAGTATCCCAACTGCATCAGGTACTGCATAGCTGTCTACAGTTAGCAGTACCATGAAAAGACAATAAATGAAAGAAATATAGCTGCAGTTTTATGCACAATGCAGCACAATAGTTTGCCGTAGATTTCATAAAACCAAGCCACCATGTGAGCAGTTTTGTTTAGGGAGCACAAAACATTTTGGGCAGCATTTGGTTAATGAACAATGGCTGCTTAAAGGGTTAAAGTAGAATTCGGTCTGATCTCCATCAATAAAGCAGAAGTGTGCACACATAGACATAGTAAAAATACAAAGCACTGGTTAATTTTAAAGTCATACTGAAAAATGTTAGCTTACCAAAAACTACAGGATCTCTTATAGTATATGCCATCAGTTGCTTTGTAGGATCAAAAATAAGAGAACTGTTAAACTTTGAAGTGATATTTTTTATAAGATCACTATTGCTCATAGGTATTTCAATTTTGGCTTCTTGGCTAGCTGGAAAAAAAAAAAAAAAAGATGCAAGACAAAACATCTGAGGCATTTTTCAACAATTAATCATAATATGTACACATGAAATTGACTAGCAGAAACAATTTGACAGAAAACTACTCATGGCAAACAAAGAATTTATCTTCAAAGACCAAAATTGGGTTTACAAACTGTATATTTCATGAATGTGGGCATGATTTGAATGGTAGATTGTCTTTACACATATGTTAATATCTTTTCCTTATGTTCACAATACAATATGTCTAGGAATGCATATTTTCAGAGCAATATTTGAAATATATGAAAAGGTTAAACATAGTAACATTTTATGCTAAATTAGAAAGTGCTTTATATGAGTCAAGTTGGGTTGCTTTAGGAACATTAAACACATTTGCATTTCATGCGGTCTGTGAGTCAAATATTCAATAAATGCTCTACATCAATACGTGGCTAATTGCATGGTATTATGCACATTGATATACAATGTTACTTATTACTGTTTCACACGTTGTATTGTTTCATTAACTAAACTAGTTTCAACTCTTCATTTTGCGAGCCATCCTTACACATCTGCATTTCATTTACTGATTCAAAGTGGAACTTCACTGAAATGGAGAGGAAAAGTTGCACCCATGTCAACCTCTCTAAAAAAACTATCTTTATATGCATACTATTATCTGTGATACACAAACACAATGAAAAAGACATCAAGAAAACATCAGCCACACCCAATTTTATATCAGATGTTCCATCACCTATCTTTATAGTGGAGAAATCTATGCAAATCCATGAGCACGACAGTGACTCGGTTAATAGGAATCATTTTCAATTTACAAATATTGTGCAACACTCTGAGTTGACACATTAGGGTTAAAGAAATAACAGCATATTATCAAAAACTTCATGGAACATTGACTGTTGTATGCTAATTACCTGCCAGGTCCGCCAAAATTTCAGGACATATTTTGGCGGACCTGGCAGGTAAATTAAATCAAATATTGGTACAAATGCAGAAATGTTATTCTTTTACTAAAAAAGCTATATAAATTATGGCCCAGTTGTTAGCAGGGTTTTTTCACTTTTAAGGCTAACAACGCCCCGTAAGTTTCGGTGGCTAGGTTTAGCCTAAATTCTGTTCGACTCTTGCGGATAATGATAAAAATGATTTTCCGCAGTTGCATTACTGTGTGGCACAAGAACAGCATGTATCAGATGTGATAAAACTTCATACCCTTTAGCACCAATTGCACCAGTCATTTTCAAAATGTTTGACCATGCAGTATCAATTGTAAGACAATTCAAAACACCTTTTTCCAATTCATCAATTTGATAAGGCAAACTCCAATTCCAACTTGTCCAGATCACTGTCACTAACAACAGCAGCTGGGAAAATATTTGCCAAGTACATTACTGAAGAAACGGAAGCTTCTTCCATCCTAATTCCTATATCAGCAACTTCTGCGTGCAGCAGAAATTCACTTTTCAATCAGAATTTCTTCAAAATATAATCACATGTAACACTTAACAACAGCACAGGATAGTCAGAACATTGCAGAAAGAAAACATTATGATTACAGGAGAAATCTTCGCTTCAACTGTCTTCCATTTTGGGAAATTCTTTCCTCCATTTTTATACTGAAATGTAAGTATTTATGGAATAAATGAATATTTAAGAAAAATACAGGGCAAAAGGAACATCACGAGAAAATATTACGATTACGGGAGAAATCATTACTGCAACTAACTTCTGTTTCCGGAAGATGAAATTCCGTCCTCAAAAGGGACCCCCCTACAGATTTCTGCTCAGTTTGTACATTGATCACGAGAAAGCCCCAAATGATAATGGCTGACTTAATCTCAGGGCCTGGCGCCGTGCATTCTTTTCACTTAGCTTTCAAACAAACAAAACACATTCTTCTTCCTCAGAAAAAAAAAAAAAAAAAAAAAAAAAGAAGAAAAGAAAAGAAACATAGAGTTGTGTCACGAACTTTGTTCAAAGGCTTCGGGCAGACATTATCCTGACCCAGCACCGTGCTTTCTTTCCACTAAGTTTTCAAACAAGAAGAACACATTCCTCCTCCTCAGGAAACGAAGAAGAAGAAGAAGAAGAAGAAGAAGAAGAAAAGAAACAAAGAGGTGCATCATGAACTTGTTCAGAGAGATTGGGCCAACACAATCCCGGGCCACAATAAAAGAAGCACGCCCGGGCCTATGCAATTCCGAGCCACAGAGCAAGAAGCGCGCCGGGCCTACGCAATCCCGGCCAGACGCCGTGCTTTCTTTCCACTTAGCTTTCAAACAAGCAAAACAAATTCCTTCTCAAGGAAAAAAAAAAAAAAAGAAGAAAGAAAAGAAACAAAGAGTTGCGTCACGAACTTTATTCAGAGGCTTTGGGCCAACGTAATCCTGAGCCACGGCGAAAGAAGCGCACTGGGCCGACATAATCCCGGCCCGGATCCATGCTTTTTTTTTCACTCTTTCAAACAAGCAAATCAAATTCCTCCTCAGAAAAAAGAAACAGAGCTGTGTTACAAACTTTGTTCAGAGCCTTTAACATTGATTAATTACAAAACCAGTAAAACTTTCTTAATAACAGCAAAAATCTAAATATCCGTAATTGTTCGTTAGTCATACGTAATTCTGCAATCCCTGGGAAAATCCGTAATAATTACGGAGATTCTGCAATGGTTGGCATCTCTGTGCGTCCTCCCTAGGAAGTAGCTTCACGACAGCTTCGATTCTTGAACGATCTCCCAAAAGCGGGAATGCATTTGCGTACATCGCAAATTACAAGAGTGAGGGTTATTGGCGATGACGTCACAATGATAGAGTACTCTCTCTCTCTCTCTCTCGTTCCATTTTTTTTATTTATGCAGGTACTTGTAGATGCCAGAGGATGAATCACTATATATAATTTACCATTTATTCTTAAAATTTCAGGATTACACTCAAATTTTCAGGATATAGAACAAAAATAAAGACATTTCAGGACAAAAAAAATAAAAATCAGGAACTTAGGACTCCTACCCCTGCCATTTACGTCGATCTTGACACACAATGCAAGCTTAGCTGACATCCATCACCCATACATACATATCACTAAGCTGTTCTCTGAGATTCAGAGGATAGCTCCACAAAGAAATACAAACTACCAGATATTTTTACTTACTGTTGTCGTATCAAACTTCTCCATTTACAGCAATCTTGACATACAACTCGGACTTCACAGATATCCATTACACGCCGTACACAAGATCTTTTATACTTCATACGCATAATCTTTTTTCTCATGCAGACACTCCTGAATCTGATCCCCCATGTCTTCCTTGGCCTCCCTCTACCTTTCCTTCCTGCCACTTGGGCTAAAAAGATTTTCTTAGTAAACATCTCATCACTCATTCTTTCAACATGGCCAAACCACCGAAGCATATTAGTCTCCACCTTGCTAACAACATTTTGCTTTACATCACACAATCAAACCATGTCTTGCCACAAGCCCTCGTAAGTAACGCATTTCTCCAGCACACAAATGACTCCTATGTTTCTTCTGCAGTACCCAGGTTTCACTGCCATACATCATAGTAGGAACAACTACACTTTCATACAAAGCCATGCGGGACTCTCTGGAGAACTCATCATTCCTGTGAAAACCTCCCAGAGCAGCCATAACTTTCAATGAAGAATTCACTCGCCTACTAATTTCACCATCCAATTTGTTCTCTCTGTCAAACATGCTTCCTAAATACACAAACCCACTCACAGTGCCGTTTATACTTACATTACATTCAATGCTACAAGTTCTTCTCTCAAACACCATAAGGTTTTTGCTTTATTTATACTCAGTTTAAATTTCATGCAAACTTCGTACATCCGAGACAACATACTCTGCAAATCACTTTTGCTCTCTGCCAACAGGACAGTGTCATCAGCATACAGCAATCTGCACACACGGCTATCACCAAGACATAAACCACTATCACTATTTTGGTATCACGCATGCATAAATATATTAAACAGCCATGGTGACATTACACAACCTTGCCTGACTCCTGCACCAATAGAAAACCATTTTGATAAAACACCATTCACTTGAACACAAGCTGTACTACCAGCATACATGGCTTTTACACTATTAAGTAGATTCGCAGTAACACCATATTCATTCAATACCTTCCACAAAAGTGTCCTATTTACTCGGTCGTAAGCTTTCTCTAAATCTATGAAGGCAGCAAAAACTTTCTTACCAACAGCCAGATACTTTTCAATCATTGTGCGTAATGCAAAAATCAGGTTAGTTAAGCCTTTACCAGGCATAAAACCATTCTGAACATACCATACTTTTTCAATAACAACCTTACCAAACACTTTCCCTGGTACACTTAGTAGGCTAATACCACGATAGCTCTTGCATTCAGTCTGATCACCTTTTCCCTTATACAAGGGAACAATAATAGCAACCTTCCAATCCCGAGGGACCATTCTTAACTCCCAGCACAACTGGCATATTTCAGTTAACCAGTCAGTTACAGAGTCACCACCATATTTCAACATCTCAGCACTTATGCCATCAACTCTCGGAGCCTTACCATTCTGAAGAGATTTTAAAGCTTTACACACTTCTTCTCTTGAGATCCCTCCTGTGCTTCTATCCCTCACAGTGACATCGTCTCGTCTGCATCTGTCTCACAATCACCTTTGCTTTCCTGATCTAATAACTCAGAAATATTCATCCCATCTTTCACTTAACTCATTGGGCTCCCCATATCATTTTCCCGATCTCATTCTTCACACAACTTACAACTTTGTTTCCCCTATTTTTCCTGAGTCTCATGTACTTCCAGAAAGACTTCCTATCTTTCCAAAAAGCCAGTTCATGCCTTTCCACCTTCTCCTTCCTATCTTTTGCCTTACTCTGGCGAACCAGTTTCACGCTTCTTACAGCGATATTCATCCACAGAGACTCTGCCTTGCGACATCCCCAAATAGGCTTCCTTTTTTCTCTTTACTGCCTCTTCAATCTCACTATTCTACCAAGCATCACCTCTATTGTTACCCACTATTGTGGTGCCACAGACCTCTTTAGCAGCAGTGACAACACAGTTCTTAAAACATTCCCACTTCTTTTCTACATCCCTCTCACCAGACTTCAGCTCCTTCAGTCGTTCTCTGAGTAAGTCAGAATAACGCTCATGATCTTCAAGGAGCCTATCAACCTTTATTATTTCTATCCCGGGTATCTTCCTATTCCTTTTCCTCCAACCAACATTAAGTTTCACTCATGACACTACCAAGTAATGATCAGAACCAACATCCGCACCTCTCATCACACGGATGTCAACAACTAAGTGTTTCAGACGCTGATCGTAGACAACAAAATCTATCACACTCTTTTGACCAAGAGTACGATTTTCTCAAGTATATGTGTGGATATACTTGTGGCTGAAAAATGTATTAGATACACACAAACCATTCTCAATGCAGAGTTCAATTAATCTTTCACCATTATCATTCACACAAGGATCATTAAACGCACCCAGAACATTGTCAGAAATTGCATTCTGCACACCTACTCTAGCATTAAAATCCCCTGCTATTATAACTTTTTCTTTAGCACCAAACTGGCTCAAAACAGCTTTTAGCTCATGCTAGAAATCTTCCTTCTTATCAGAAGGTTCAGTCACAAGGAGCATACACTACAACAATTACAATTCTCTGAAGTTTCACTTTCAAATGAATCCAAAGAATTCTCTCACTTATGCAACTGTAGTGAATCAAGTTGTTTTTCAAATTATCCAATTCTCCAGACCACACACTCACTGTGTCATTCACTTCTACCCCAATTTCCTTCTTTTTGGTTTCACTTACACACAGCACATCCAGTCTATACTTATTCATCTCCTCAATCACCTCATTCATCTTGCCATTTATACCTCTAGTATACCATACACCAATCTTACATTCACTCAGCCAAGATCTCTTTCTCATACGTCGTTTGGGAAGTCCAGGTCGATTTCGTGGTGGACCGTCCTTCTCAAGTGTGGTAGGTCCACCATATCCCACACTTGAGTCAGTTTTAACATTTCTTTGTGTCTTTTTAATCAGGTAAGTACATCAGTGTGGGGGATTAACACACAGCTGAGGGTTCCAGGTGGTCATTCAACCTAGGGATTCTGGAACAAAACCCAGTGAGTTGGGGTTTTTTCGCCAATGTCACACAGAACTAGCTGGCACCTCTCCAAGATTCACAGAGGCCCTAGTTGCTGTTGTGTGTGTGTGTGTGATTGTTACCATGGAGCACCCCGAGGAGACAAACCCATAGCTCACTACGACCGCCCGCAACCCAATGTACACAAAACCTATACTGCATACTCAACATCTTTTCCTCATGCTGACACTCCTGAATATGATCCTCCCATGACTTCCTTGGCCTTCTGCCTTTCTTTCCTGCCACTTGGGCCAAACAAATATTCTTAGTAAGCATCTTATCACTCATTCTTTCAACATGGCCAAACCACCAAAGAATATTTAGTCTCCACCTTGTTAACAACATTTTGCTTCACATTACACAACTGCAACACATCTTCATACCTCACACAAGCAGAATGCGTCTTGCCACAACCCCTATAATTTGAACATTCTTATACAAATAAGAAATGTTCGAATTATAAATGCATAATATCATGCAAAAAAAAAAAACTGTAAGTGCTGTGAAAATAAACAGGTTTGGGTGCAAGGGATCCTGGGTTTATCATGTAAAAGCCATACACACTCAATTTTGAGGATATTTACTGATGAATTTCATCCTTTTTTAGTAATTGTAGGTATTTCCTGCACTGATGACTAAGAAATTAATGCTGTAACCATTGGAAAATGGCTTTATTTTGCACTAATGTTCAGGATGTTGTGACATTCCTGCAAAGACAGGCAACACTTTCTAGCTCTTGTTTGACATCAGCTAATGTAAGGAACAATTGCAGCACATAAATCTTGTTATATACAGCAGTATCAGTTAACGGTGATTCTAGAAAAAATTAAGTCAGGGAGTCGCATATACTCAACATTTATGTTGAGTATCAATTTATTGATCTATTTAAATTTATGATGATGTGTAATGGCTATCAATGGAACAGTCAGTGAAGCATATATAGGACAACATTACACCAGTCTAATACTGGGAATGAGTGTCAGTACTAAATAACAACTCTTTTTCCAAATCTACAAAATTGATTTCACAGAGTTAATAATGCAGGAAATGGAAAATTTGTAAATTCATTGGTAAATGTAATCAAAATTTGGTGTGTTCAATTTTAAATAATTACCAGTCTTGGATACATCTTTGTCGTTAAGTCGTGGTCATTCTATGTTAAATCAACAAATGGGCTTTGCCTTATTTATTGATTTAACATAAAAATTTAATTTCCATGAAAATTTTTAAAAATATATTAAAACATATTTAAAAAAAATCTCCTGAGATAAAGGCAGTTATTCACCAAATGGGCAAGCAAAAAATGCTATTTTAGACTTATTTTCTGAAGGCTGTAGAATTTTTATTTGAAATAGCAGGAAGGTCAGGTAGAGCTCATTGGAAAGCTTAAATAATGCACTTTATTTTGTGCAGTCCAAATTACATTTAAGTCAAGGCATAAACAGATTTTTGGGGTTAAATTTTCACTCATGAACTGTTGATTTTTGTATTTTTAAGCTTAAAAAAATACAATGGCTTTTGAGTAACACGCCAATTCTTTTCCCTGTCGCACTTGTATGTATGAGTAGTACGTGCAGGAAAAAAGCTGTTACTGGGTGTCCTTCACCATGAAAAAATGTCTTAAACTTTAAAAATTTTCAAAAATGTCCTTTTTCAGAGCTCTAAAAAGTCATGTGGGACAGGTGATAAAAATCTGAAAATGCCAGGATGAAAAGCCCTTATAGCGTACGTTAAAGTGAAACAAAAATCATTTTATTATTCCAAGGGGTACTGGAGCAACAAGCTTTTAAAGTAACAAGAAAACAACACTGGATCGCTACTGAAAATGAGGTTAAGCAGACAGGATAATTGCCAACAAAATTTACTTAAAAGTACAAAGTGTTTATCAGACACTGCTTAAAACATTATATCATACATTGAACTTACATGTTTATTGTTAGTGTACGTTAAAGTGAAACTATTCATAATTATTGTTAACACATAATTTATGAATATTTTATATTAAATCTTGTACAATACATATACACTGAAGAGCAATTGAATTAGAGATACCTGTCTAGTAACGTGTAGCACCACCTTTCGCCCTGATGACGGCGGTGATTCGTCTCGGCATGGACTCGACAAGACACCGGAAGCGTTGGGAAGCCATAGGGATCCACGACCCCTGAACAAGCTCCCACAGTTCACGAAGATTTGATAGAGGGGGTCAGAGCCTCGAACATCTCTCTTGATGGCATCCCAGATGTGCACGATGGGATTAAGGTCAGGTGACCTAGCTGGCCAAGGAAGCGAGGTCACGTCGGTGGAGTGTTCATCCAACTATTCGGATACAATCCGGGAGCGATGGCACGGTGTATTGTCTTGTTGCAGGACGAGGTCCCCAGTGGGATGTTGAAGATGCAAAAACGGGAGCAAATGGTCGTCCAGGATATCCTGGTAATGTTGACCTGTGAGGGACGATGTCACACATACCAGGAGTCCCATTTCAGTCCACATAAACAGCCCCCAGACGAGAATGCCACCCCCACCAGCTTGAACAGTACCCTGTTGGCAAGAAGTATCCATCGCTTCATGAGGTTTGCGCCGTACTCGTATCCTGCCATCCGCATGCACCAACGTGAATCTCGACTCATCAGTCCAGGTAACATTTTCCCACATGTCTAGGGTCCAGTGGCGATGTTCCTGCGCCCATGCTAATCTTTGCACCCTGTGATGTGCAGTCAGCAGCGGTACCCTAGTGGGACGATGGCTTCTGTACCCCATAGTGAGGAGATGGTTCTGGATGGTGTGGCTGCCAAAACGTTTTTGTGCACCAGCGTTAAATTGCTGAGTGATTTCTTGCACTGTGGCCCGTCTGTCCGCTGTTACAATGCGAGCTAGCCGACGATGACCCCGCTCGTCCACACGCTGTTGTCCATGGCAGTTGGCCCTCGCAGGGATGGTTTTACCGGATTCGATGTACTCACGGTGCACCCGTGACACAGTGGCTCGTGAAAATCCCAGAGCCTGCACGACTTCCGAGATGGAGTGACCCATTTGTCGGGCCCCGACAATTTGTCCATGATCAAATGCGCTTAGATCCTTCGTCTCACCCATACTGCGTCCGACTCTTACTGATTCCCGTCGCATCACTCTTTATATTGTCAGATTGCTGCATATGTCATGTTGTTTCCGTTTACAGGGCCGCCCACGGCGCCACATTTGCATAACCCCAGCTGTCTCTAATTCAATTGCTCTTCAGAGTATGTTTAACACATACATTGTTTTAAAGTATATTTAAATAGCCTTCCAGCTATGTAATTTTATTTATTGTTTATTTTTTATTCATTATATTTTTAGATGGGCGGCAGTGGTAATAAAACATGAGGCAAAGGAAATGCTGTTGAAGTTCTGTTCTAAGCTTGTCTGGACATGCACTGTACACTAGATTGAACAGTGCATTTCCAGACATGTTTGCACACACTTGAACACTGTTGTTAGCACACACCAACAGCTTTACTAACCGAGCACCTCTGTTCAGTTACTAGTTGATTCAGAGCAGATAGTTAGTTAATGAAACTTGTTTGGCTCTTGGCATTTCTCTCATCAGGGTGCAGAAGTGCTCAGGTAAATCTAGACCTCCAGTGTTAAACAAGAAAGTTAGAAAAATAACTAAATCTGTAACAGAAAAGTTAAGTCTTTTAAGTTGAACATGTCAAGTGATAATGTTGATTTTTCAATGAACATTACTGAACAAGCATGACAGTTTAAACAATAAGTATAAGCAACTGATTCACAAGGTTAAAGAAAAAGTGAAGGCTGTTTCATCTACTCAAGATAAAGTAAACATTTTGAGTTTAGCTCCTAGTAGCTGGAGTATTAGTAAAGTTTAAAGCGAGTTTAATGTCAGTCAATACTTAGTCCACCACTCAAGAAATTTGGTAAGTAAGAATGGGATTTTGCCACAAACTGGGGAGAAAAGGGCTAAAAATAAACTTGATGAAGTTTCAAATCAAAACTATATAATACTTCTATGAAAATGATGAGTACAACATATCATAACTGTCAGGAAATAAGGTTTTCAGGGTTCGTACTCTTTTTTGGGGAAAAAATTCAAGGACTTTCCAGGCCTTTTTCCAGGCCATATACAAAAAATTCCAGGATGATTACTACGCTTTACAGTATCATGCTCAAATTAGTTTTTAAAAGCAATTTCAGTTTTAAGTAATAAAAATGATTAAAGATGCAAATGGATTAGGGATGATAGGGGGGAAGGGAATAGAACTGTCCATAATTAGCATGTTCTCGTTGCGCTAGGCGCTTAAGCACTGCTGAATTCCGTCAGACCCCCAATGGTCAAATGATTGAAATGTGCTGATGTTCATGGAATGAAATGGTTGATCAGCTATGATAACCGCATAAAAGTTCGAAGGGGGGCGATTTCTTTTTTACGTTATGCAACATTCTACATTGCTCCAGTATTTATCTTGTCATCATCAACAATAGCAATGTAACTACCACTTACGATCGCGGATATCGGCCAACTGAAAATCTGCCATACAACTAAGGGATACAGCACACAGGTATCATGTTACAGTGTATTGTAATTGAAAAAAAAAAGAAAAAAAAAAAGATTTCAGAAATTAAAATCGAAAAAAAAAAACTTTCAGAAATTAATATCATCAAGTCATGGTGTTTCAAAAATCCGCTTTCCTTTATAATGTTTAAAAACATGTAATGTTTTTTCTTTTTTACCTGTCGTGTATAATAAAATGGGTTGATTTTTTTATGGAATCAGACGTCCACATGTCCGATTGTCTTCGTCTGAGTTCACACGTTAGCTACTGTGTACAAGTAGACATATTTTTTCAGCTCAAAAATATGTAGTTTTGTATGTATTCACAGTATAACTCATTCCGTATTCCCACAGAACAAAAATTCAGCAGATACAAATGAAGAACATCAAGACCCACCCAACACCATGTTTCCGATTGTCTGCTGTTTATATTCAAGAAATGCGAATATGGATCAATGGTGAATGCAGCAACTATGGTTTTTATTTATTACCAAGAAAAAAAAAGGAGCCTGAAAGCTGTAAAGCTGAAACGGATATTTCTCCCCCTCCCGAAAACATTCCGATTAAGTTCAAACAGCAGGAGCACGCGTCCACGCACACTCAACCTCTGGAATGTCCTGATGGAACGGCTTCTTTTCATTTGGCACATCGCCATAAATCACCACCTGCAGCTCACTGAAGTGTCTTCCTCCTTCACCCTAACTATAGGAGAAAACGTAAAAAAAAAATGCTGCCCAATTTTCGACAAAATGACCAAATTTACGTCATAACGTTGCAATTTACTAAAATACGTTTATCTGCTGAATTTCGCCTAAATCCATTGAAAACTTTTTAATTATAGATTTTTTTATTAAAACAGTAACTCAGACATCTGAATAAAAATGTATGTTTGTAATTAAAATAGAGTCCATATCATCACAGAAACAAAATTTAAGGATCACTCTGTTTAAATAAACCATGGCATCTAAAAAAATAATTTGCTTGCTTTTCCCGTAATTTATAATTGCCGTTTCTTTTTTTAAATCCGATTTTGCAACGGAAGATTTTTTTTTTTTTTTTTTTTGCATCTGCTAAAGTTTCAAACGGAATTCGCGAAATTTGCACTAGAACTTTATTGTGATGTATTTTAACCACTGTAAAAATTTTACTGTGTTATTTTCAAAATTCCGGAAAATGGATTTCTGAAAATATCTCTTAGTCCTTTTGAGCCGTGGAAGTGATAAACAGGTGTTTGCTTTCTTCCCAACCAAGGGCTTCGGATCAGCGCTCCCAGCTGTCAATCAACCGTTGCTATGGTAACACACTTTCTGCTCAAGGCTCACTGTCTAAAGAGGCACACATAATAAAAATTTCCAATGCTAACTTTTTAAGTTTTAAACCGATTCAAATGGAATTTTGGGAGTGAGCTTCTGTAATCCAATTATAGTAAATGTAAAAATTTCAGCCACTTTTGTGAAAAATTCGCAAAGATAGTTTTCTTATTTTTTATCATAAGTAGCCGAAGTCTCTTGAGGGGTGGGCCGGAAGCAAGCGTCTTAATGCAATAAACAAGGAGCAGATGAATGTGTTGTTCAGGCATACTCTTCACTGGTGGATGCCAGCTGACTTGGTAAACACGCGACCCCCTTGCAAATGCTAAATGTCTCTTCTTTCCCCTTCTGTTGTTCTCAGTAGTTGTCGGACGGACATCAAGCTCAGGGCTAGAGAATGCATCAAGCTCCCTTCCGTAACAGACCTGCTAGTAATCATCCAATTTTATTGCACTGGAAGTAGTGCTCCCCCCAGCCAAATTAGGATTTGGGCACATCCGAAACACCACTGTAGCCGGCGGTTTCTTTGAGAACAGAGGAGAGGAACTTAAAAAAATTAAGGGGTAACAGTCAGTAACACGATTTCCTAAAGGGCATTTTTTTTAAGCACTAATTTCAAATTTCAAGGCTTTTCAAGACAGCATTAAAAAAATACCGTTTTTCCAGGATATTCCAGGCCTTGAAAACGTAATCATGATTTTCCAGGACTTTCCAGGTTTTCAAGCACGCGTGCGCACCCTGGGTTTTGTGTGTGTGTGTGTGTGTGTGTGTGTGTGTGTGTGTGTGTGTGTGTGTGTGTGTGTTTTTAAAGGAGTAAAGGTTAACATTCAGAAAAGGTTAATTTTATGTAACCTTAAAGAGCTTTACTAAGCTTTAAAAAAAAAAAAAAAACATATCCATTCATGAAAATAGGGTTTTCAAGTTTTCAGGCCTCAGAGTCAAATTCTGTGTCTTAACTGGCGTGTCAGGCACTCATTCTGTATGTGTGTGCACCATACACCAAAATGTAAAACTGATGCTTGCAGGCATGAAAGTAGGTATGGGCTACAAACATTTCCTTACCTGTATGGTCTGCAATATTGATAATGAGTCATGCAAGCTGTCAAATTGTAGCAAATGCCCAGGGATTCAGAGGCAGCGCACCGTACTTGAAGAAGGATAGGAAGATTTCGAAAAAGCTGAGACAGAAATTAAATTCAAACAGTGGGTTTTGACAAACCATTGTGGGCTGTCTACTTGTGTTCTTCCATTCAAAGAGTACTTGGAGAGGCTGGAGTGGAAAAGTTTGAGCAGCTTCAAGTCCATCATTTTATTGTGAAGAAACAAGCAGAATTTCTTAACACCAAAAAGACGAGTCTGCAAGAGGATGAATGCATACCATTGGAAGACTTTTCTGAAAAATTTTCTTTCACAGTGCAAGATGAGATGCAATCATACCATTGATCAAGTAACCAGACAATAGTACACCCCTTCATGTTGTACTTCAAAGAAAATAAAGAATTAAGACTCCATTGCTTCTGTGTAATCAGCGATTCATTGGATCATAACAGCTTTGTTTGCTTTTCAAAAATTACTCATTGACAGTTTAAAGTCATCCCTTCCTCAACTAAAAAGAGGGATTTACTTTTTTGATGGGTTGGCTGCCCAGTATATATATAACCTTCATAAATCTATTGTCACTATAAACAAGAGTTTAGAGTTCAAACTGAGTGGCAATGTTTTGCCACATGCCATGGAAAAGGGCCATGTGATGGAATTGGTAGGACAAAAAAAAAAAAAAAAAAAAAATAGTTAGAAAGGCAAGTTTTCAGAGGCCAGTACAAAATCACATCATCACTCCTCTAAATATGTTCAAGCATTGAATGGGAAATTAAAAAAAAAAAAAAAAAAAAAAGGTGTTTCTTTTGTTCAAGCCAAGATATTGAAGAGGCTGGCCAACAATTGCAGACAGAGTACAGACTTGCCATTCTTGTACCACATACTAAGAATGTCACACAGTTTTACTCCTGTCAACCCTATTGTGTTTGTTCTTCAAGTCCACGAAACATTGCTTTCGGAGGAATTCAGGATAGTTACCATCAATAAAGAAGTTCAGGTTCAACACCAGATTAAACTACGCCCAAAAATAAGGGATTATATCTGCTGTGTGTATGATAAGGATTGGTGGTTGGGTTAGGTTCTTGAACTCCAAGTTCATGATAATGCAGAAGAACATCGGTTTTACTTTTTCCATCCTTGAGGTACTGCCACGTCCTTCAAGAAGTCATCTGGAGACTATGACACATGGGTCCAGAAGAAAAACATTTTGAGGATTCTCACACCCTTTGAGTTGTTCTTGGCAGCTACTGGGAGAGGACAAAATCTCCCCACAAATGAATGAGCACCTGACAACATTACTGAACGCGCACATTTTAACTTTGCTGAATGAAAGGAAGACGACATGATAAACAGATACTGAAGGAAGCCTTAAGAAAAAATAAGCTTCCTTACCTTTATTTTTTGATTTTATTATATGTTTGTAAATTATTTGACTATAATTAAATTTATTAGTCTAACAAAATTTCTTCTGGCAATTATCCTGTCTGCTTAGTCCCATTTTTAGTAGCACTCTAGTGTTGTTTTCTTGCTGATTCAAAGACTTGTTGCTCCAGTACTCCTTGGAGTAACAAGATTACTTCTGTTTCATTTTAAAGTCCACTATACGAGTTTTTCATCCTGGCATTTTAAAATTTTTATCACCTGTCCCACATGACTTTTTAGAGCTCTGAAAAAGCAAATTTTTGAAACTTTTCAAAGTTTAAGCAATTTTTTCATGGTGATGGATTCCCAGTAACAGCTCAGTTTTTTCCTGCACATACTATTCATATACAAGTGCAACAAGGGGGAAAAATTGGCCTGTTACTCAGAGTTCTTCATTGCATTTTTTAAGCTTAAAAAGTATAAAAATCAACAGTTCATGAATGAAAATTTAAGCCCTAAAATCTGTTTAAGCTTTAACTTAAATGTAATTCAGACTACAAAAATAAAAGGGCATTCTTTAAGCTTTCCAATGAGCTTACCTGACCTTCCTGCTATTTCAAACAAAAATTCTACAGCCTTCAGAAAGTAAGTCTAAAATGGCATTTTTCACCTGCCTGTGTAGTGAACTGTCTATATCTCAGGAGAATTTTTTTAAAAATATATAAAAAAAATATTTTGTGGTCCAGAAGATTGGTACATATCACCTACCAAATTTCATAAAAATCAAAAATGGTAACAAATTTTTTCTTAAAATTTGTTGATTTGACATGGAATGACCTATCAGTAATCTCAACAAAACAAAAACTCTGACTTTAAGTCAGCGTGGGCAAATGTATTCACTTTTGCAAGTTGCCGTTTAGTGGTTGCAAAGAACACAATATCATTGCCAAATTAAATCCAAAATTCTTCCAAAAAGCAAACACCAAGTGAGAAGATGTAAGACCTCAAAGGGAAGTGTGCAAAATACTAAACAGCCAGCCATTTTGGAGCCTCGTGGTGGTTGAAGGTGAAGTGTCAACCTACTCATGAAATGGTGAGCTGTTTAGCAGACAACATGATAAATGACCACATACTGGAGGGAACAAAATGTTGAGTTCCAGCACCTTTGATCATTTGGCATGAAGAAATGAATGGTTGATTAGGAACAAAAGGTGACAAACTCACACATTACACAGCAGATCAGCTGTAAGTAATTTTTTGCAATGTCCTTAATGGCGGAATGATGGCTGAAAATCTGTAATATAATTGGCAGCTCTGATCATCAAAAATTTAAACTTTTTGATTTCACAATTCTGACTCTTAATTCACTGAAAACAGACCTTGAAAGACAGTTAGGAGCTAGAAAAGTATAGTGATTACAAAATTAATTTCATAAGTGATGAAGAATAATGTATCGTCTTGCTGATATTTTGATTCCAGAAATTATACATATTAAAAATGTTAGCAAATATTTAAAGTTTGTCATCTCTCCAATTGAAATGCTCTTCTACATTAGTGTTTTTCATCTAGTGGTTTATGAGCCACCAGACAGAAAACCTGAATACTTTTGTCACCCCCCTCCCAGGAGAAATACATTTCAGGGGGTTCACAGTAAAACTTCTACAATGACATCTGGCATTTCTATCAAATTAAACAAGGTTATTTTTTAAACAACAAATGAGTTGAAAATGTATAAATATAGTTTGATTATTTTTAGTAGTGGTTTGGATCATATGTCAGCATGCACTGCAGTCAGTGAAAGGGAATGATTGGGGTTGGAAATATAATAGTCAGCATGCACTGCAGTCAGTGAAAGGGAATGATTGGGGTTGGAAATATATTTGAAAAGTGAATGTCATAACTGTGATTGAAAATTAAGGCCTTTGGTGGCAAGTACACAGCAAGAGAGACTGCCCAGTAACGTCACAAATATGTGACTAAATACCTGTACTTGATAAGCATTACAGAGAGGAGAAACTGGTTAGTTTGGCTTGTGAAGTGAAGCAGGTTGGACTTAGAGTGGCATGTTGTGGCTATGCAGTCAACGAATTACTGCATCAGCATATTGTGATTACTGAAACAGTATAACAGAGTACTGAAATAAAATCTTTCATGTGTATTTTTTGCACTGGTTCCATATTATGATACCTTCGGTCGTTATACCTACAGTTAGTTATTGTTTTTAGTGTTAGTCATACTTTTTCAATTTCTACAACCATAATGGATCATTGGTTAAGGCTGAAACCATAAGAAACAATTACAGTGAAAAAACAATTACAGTTTAATAAGTGTTAATGAAGAGCATAAAAGTGAAAATCTTTCTTCAAAATTTTCTCAAGATGACCTTACAAGAACACCCTGTAAAATATTGGGATGGAAAGAAAGTAAGGTCCGACGAGGTACTCTAAATCGAAGCCCTGGCCATGATGCACATTGGTCACTGAGATTGCGCAGCACACTGGCACGATGTCAGTAGGTAGATGGCTTAGGTCAGTGGCAGTCAGCCATCAGAAGGCGTGAGTGTAAGAGCCAGCCAACATGGAAGTGAACAAGAAGCACATTCGCCATTGCATACTGTACGAGTTTCAACATGGTAGCACACCCGCAAGTGCTGTAAGAGCCATTACCAGTGTGTACCCCAATGCCATATCACATCATCAGGGCTGTCGTTGGTTTGAATGGTTTTGAGAGGGAAATCTCGACCTGTCAGAACGTCCCAAATCTGGAAGACCTGCAACAATGTATACGGACACGCTGAACACCTTAGTGGAGACCGACCCACGTGTGGCCTCACGGGAGTTGGCCAAATGGCTGCGGACTACCCACACAGGCATTATCACGCACCTGCATCAACTTGTGAAGGCACACAACAGAGGGGTCTGGGTACCCCATCAACTCACAGTTGTGCATAAAGCTTGCATGTGACCAAGTTGCACTGTGACAGGTGATGAGAAATGGTCCTGTATGACAATGTAAGCACCCAGAAACAATGGTTGACCAAAAACAGAAGCCCATACTGATGATCCCCAAAGCCAGCTTTCACTCACATAAGGTCTTGCTATATCTTTGGTGGGGTATGCATGGTGCTGTGGTTTTTGAACAGCTGCCGGACAACACCATTATCACTGCCAATAGGTACTTCCATCAGCTCAACTATCTTCACGCATCACTCATGCCATAATGACCAGCTCTGCTGAATTGCAAGGGCATCTCCTCCTAAAGCAGGATGGAGAGAGACCTCACACAGCACGGGTGACCTGCCACAACATCAAAGGCCTGGGCTGGAAGTTGTGGCTGCACCCAGCCTTATTCCCTGGACATTGCCCCAAGCAACTTCTACCTTTCCCAGTCACTGCAGCATTTCCTGGATAGACTGCAGTTCACCAAGTGGGATGATGTCAAATGCACGCATACTTACTTCTTTGCATCCAAGCCACCCCAATTCTACAGGGATGGTATCCAACAGCTGCCCTGATGATGGGAGCAAGTCATGGCAAATGATGGTGACTAAATTTTGGACTGATCTGTACTTGTATATTATAATATATGGCAATTAGCACTTTTCTGTTGCCTTGCATTGGCAGGCATTACTTTCTTTCCAACCTAATACATTCAACTGGTACAAAATCCTAAACAGTACATAAAGATGTCCAACATATTGGTACAAAGTTGAATAACAAAATGAGGAAATATAGTATAGATCATATAAAACTTGGCCATTCAGTTATTGGAGATGTGAGGACTATCCATGCACACAATGCTTCATTTGCAGAGAAGTGCTCACAAATAGCAGCTTGAAACCTTCACTCTTGTCTCATCATTTAAAAGCAAAGCACCAAAGTTATGCACATAAACCACAGATTTTTTTTTCTGCAGAAATCCCAAGAACTCAAATTCTCTAATATTGATTCGCATATTTCACTAGGCAATCAAGATAGTGAAAGCAATTAAAACATCACACCTGATAACCCGCCAAATATCAAAATCTGGGGAAGCTTGTACTATTGTGGAAAGTTTGATTTTCCCTATGTGCAAAAGCAATTGCTAAGTGCATGTTTGGCGACAATTCGGTGAAGAAATTGGGTGCGACACCCTTTTTCTCATAAACATAGCATCTTGCTGAATACAAACAATGCTGTTGAAAGTCAAGAGCAGTATTCTTTTAACTTTGTCACACAGAAAACCACTGGATTATAACAATGCATACATACAATGAGATGCCAATTTGTTAAATATGCCTGCACTTGTCACACAAATGACTCACTCCAATACGTTAAGACTATGTGAGCGCACTATGAGACATAAATCAGGTACATCACCTCGTCAAGCATCAGTTAGCACTCAACTGATGGTCAGAGTGGGCGAAACAAGCAATCTGAGTGACTTTGAACTTGGAATGATAGTTAGTGCCAGGTCTCGCTGGGCTTTCTACACACAACTGAAGCAATATCTTGAATGGTGCAATATGCAAAAAAACTTTCAGCAATCCAAATTCTGTGGATGAAAATGGCTAATGGATCAGAAGGATCAAAGGATAATGGCAAGAATTGTGCAAATGAACAGATGGGCCACACCCAGGTAAATCACTGAAGAATTCAACAGTGGTGTGCTGAGGGTCATCTCTGAAAACATCACATATTGGACCATGTCATGAGTGGGTTACTGGACCATTATTCTTTCTGGGCTCTGTTGTTCCACATACTTACATAGAAGCTTGAACTGCAGCCATTTACTATAGAAACACACCATGCAGAATTCCTAAAATAAGTGGCTACTAATATAGTAAATAACCGCAGATTTTATTTCTTGATGTAAAAAGTTACAATTTTGGACATGCTATGAAGTTGCATCAGGATTGCTAAACCACACATAGAAACAGTCACATAAGGCACACAGGGTGACCTGGCCCAGCAGACAAATGTAAACTACACAGCAGCAGCAACAACAGCATGAGTTACTGATGGACTTCAGCCAAGGAGTTTGTGTTACCATTAAACCAAAACTAAATACAAGTGTATGACATCATACCAGTGGTGGTTATTTACATATAATAGAATCATGGACACACAAATACAAAAACAGTATGTCCAACAGGTACAACAGCCAATGACCAAGAGAAGTGCCAATGCTGTAAGCACAGAACATGAAAGTGTGTCTTCAGTGGGCATTGACAGTGGACCATTGACGACTGGGAAACAAAGTGCCTTGGTGGATGAACCAAGGTTCCTTCTACATCATGCAGATGGAAGGATCTCAATTAGATGCAAGCATCATAAGGCTATGAAGCCATCCTACCAGATGTCAACAGTACAAGCCAGTGTGCTGATGTAGGAAATCCTGGCACACATTAGGTCCCCTAATTCCCACTGAAGGACATTCAAATGCCATGTCGTATTGGAACATCGTTGCCCATCAAATTCATCCCTTCGTGGATACAGATTATCCTGAAGCTGATGGACATGTCCCGCAGGAAAGCACGCTCACTCAAGAGTCTCGTATTGTGATTGAATGGTTTCAGGAATATGCTAATGAGATTCCCTTGCTCCAGTGGCCTACTCAGCTCTGGATTAAAACCCCATTTTAAAAGCATCTCTGTGAATAGTGAGAAATGACATTTCACTGAGAAGCTTAGCTGCTGTCCAATTTGCACCAACTGCATAACTCTTCCAGCAGCTGGCATGTTCCATACCCCAATGAATTTGGGCTGTTTCTTACGCCAAAGGCGATGCAACACACTACTAGGTAGGTGTGCATGATAAACTGGCAGCTCAGCACACACACACATACACACACTGCCAATATTTATGCTCACCAATAGCAAGACAGCAAATAAAAAATATCCATCCCTGTTCACATTATCAACATTCATGATTCATTTTGCACGAAAAAACTCAATGCAGTAATTAATAAGCACTTGAGTTAGTGTCACAAATACATCACAACCATAAAGCAACTTTAATACCACAGGGAGCAAAGTATGCACTACGTACCTATTTTTAACAGATGCCGGACACACTGTTCTGTAACTTTGTTAATGTTGAAAGACCAAGAAGTAGATCCAGTTCCAGTACACACAGTAAGTCCAGAACTCTTAAGCTTTGAACGAGGAGCCCCATCCATGGCGAACTCATAGTAAGAAACTCTACACATAGGGAACAATTGCAGATTACCCTCAGCAAGGAACAGTAGATGTACATGTCATCAGATAATCATTTTAATTACTCAGGATGTCAGCACAGAGGCTGGAATCTACAGCAAATGAGGAAAATACAGAGAAAACAAAACTGTCGAGAAAATGATGTTCTGATGACATGCAAGCATACATTATATGCAACATCAAATACTCATACACTGCTAATTTTTACATAAAGAATTACCACTGGAACAAAAACTTTAAATTTAGTTTTGCAGTGCACCATTAATTTCAAATGAAAGCTTGGTTAATTAAATTACCAGAATGTCACAAATAACTATGACTGATTGTTCAAAATGAAAAGTTAAAGATAAAACAGTGCACAAAAAATCACACAAGCAACCTTACTGCTTTACAAAGCTACACAAAGGCTTTGGCTGCTGGCTGTACTTTTTGACTATCAATGGTCTACGCTCTTGAACTTTTCCATCTCCTGCTCTAGTGGCAGAAAAAGATTAATCGTGGCAATAATTCCACCTCTCAATCCATAAAAAATGCTATTTTCTGTCTGAATCCCACCATGAATATACATAAAACTGGAATTTCCAAGTCTTGCAGTACACTGAAGCTAGCATTCTGCATTATGATGGGTTATCAACAAGTTTGTGTCCTAATACAGAAAAGACTCATGCTGTATGAAAAATCACTATATTTTTTATTTATCATAATCTTCCTTTAACTGCACACAATTAGTAAAATGCTCGTCCAGCTGCTTCAAACTCCTTTGAAACAATTCTGTTTTGGTCTGCAAATCATGCATTCACAGTGTCTTTAACATTCTCATTTGTCTCAAACTGACATCTCTCCAGATATTTTTTTGGTTGTGGGAATAGATAAAATCAGAGGGGATTAAATCTAGAAAATATGGTGCATGAGGCAACAATTTGAAGAACACAACTCAAAGAAGATCTACATAAATGTCAACTATTCAGTTGTTGCATTATTTACTGTTTCTCACGTTGTTCTTAAAGTGCTCCCGGGAAACGTCTTTGTTTGACGAAGGGTTATAATCATATAACATGCCCTAAAGTTTATAATATATAGAAATAAATCGATAATAAGAGGTTAAGAATATTACTCACATTTGGTCATGGAGCATTCCGGGATATTGAAGGGTCCTTTGTAGTCCTATTGTGACGAAATCTTGTTCATCATGTTTAAAATGGTAGACATCTCTTTTTCACACGAACATTGATTCAGTCAAATCTTCGTATTGGAGGGTTAAGCTCAGTCTTGATATTTAATCTTATTATTCTATATTTTGTTTCCAAATGGTAAGGTAAAAGCAGTAAGTGAGTATATAATCTAATTATTCTATATTTTGGAAACAAAATATAGAATAATAAGATTAAATATCAAGCCTGAATTTAACCCTCCAATACGAAGATTTGACTGAATCAATGTTCGTGTGAAAAAAGAAATGTTTTTACCTTACCAAATGGCATTTTTTATGGATTTTTTTTATGAAAATAGCATTTTTTATGGATTGAGAGGTGTAAAAGCAGTAAGTGAGTATATAATCTAATTATTCTGTATTTTGGAAACAAAATATAGAATAATAAGATTAAATATCAAGCCTGAACTTAACCCTCCAATACGAAGATTTGACTGAATCAATGTTCGTGTGAAAAAAAGAAATGTCTACCATTTGAAACATGATGAACAAGATTTCGTCACAATAGGACTACAAAGGACCCTTCAATATCCCGGAATGCTCCATGACAAAATGTGAGTAACATTCTTAACCTCTTATTATCGATTTATTTTTATATATTATAAACTTTAGGGCATGTTATATGATTATAACCCTTCGTCAAAAAAAGACGTTTCCCGGGAGCACTTCAACAACAACGTGAGAAACAGTAAATAATGCAACAACTGAATAGTTGACATTTATGTATAATGTGAATTATAACCACATAAAAAATTCAACACCTTGAGATGTTTGAAGAATTGATAGAATCAAAGAAGATCTATTGTTTTATGGGTCACACAGGTGCACTGTCTTGAAAAAAGATGACTCTGGAGTTATCCTCGGTGTTCTTCTTTAAGTTTGTGGTGCAGTTAGCTTAGTGGGTCACAATAGTAGTTACTGGTGCTGGTTCAGCTAGATTCTATATAATCAAGAAGGTTCCCACCTTCACTATATACTGCATAAACATAGTTCAAGTAGCATAAAATTAAAAAAAAAGAATGAAAATAAATTTCTGGTTTCATTTGCAGCAAAGAATGAATGAATGAATACATTTTATTCAAAAGACAAAACTGATTCATAAATTGAAAGCCCCGAAGATTTACTTCAGTCACAACTTCAGCAGCAGGAGTCCATCTCTCACACATCAGGTGACAATGTGGCCAGAAGGTGACTGATGAAGTAAGGTGTTATACTACACATGGGTAACAGCACTGTCTGTGCTCATCACAAAGTGAACAGAACAATGACTGTTCTTTGGCTAATTGCACATTTAATTGCTTTTAAGTTTGATTAAGATGGGGAAAAGTTTAAATAAGTATTATATAGTACTACAATTCATTAGATACTACAGTAAAACCACCTTAACATACATAGGGAAGAATGGAATTTATGCACAACAAATGTAGGTTGAATGTTATCATGCCAGTCACATAAAGAAATTTTAGAAACACAGAAGTACTTTCAACCCAACTTAGGTCTTGATCACCTGTAAACCAAGTGATCAAGACCAAAGTTGGATCAAAAGTACTTGTGTGTTTCTAAAAATTCTTTAAGTAACTAGTATGAAAACATTCAACTTATATTTATTTGTTATATATAAATTGCATTCTTCTTATTTATGCAAGGGTAGGTGCAACCACCATGCAATCTCTAAGCTGGGGGTTTACAGGTGAATCAAGGCATAAGTTGGGTTGAAAGTATTTCGAGTTTCTAAAATTTCTTTATTTAACTAAAGTGATAACATTTAACCTACTCCTTAACAGACACTTCCGAATAGCGGGGCAGTATTGTGATCCCCGGAAGAAAAGTACATATGATTCTGTATATTTACCTCCAAATATCAAACCCTCTGAATAATGGACAGTGATTTTGGTCATAAATTGTTAAAAGTACAAACATTCGAGGGGAAGGGGGGTCTGCAAATTTCTGCAGTGAATATTTCCTTTGGTTTTCTTGGACACAAGCAGGGTGAATTTTTGTCCTCAAGATCACCATTACAAATCTAGTGGTCTGCATTTCCAATAGGCCTAATCTTTTCTTAGAGAAGGGGACAAAACAGCTCTCTTTAATTTTCACATTAACCCAAAGCCTACAAAGCATATCCCACCCCCACTGCATTCCTAAGAGGATTAAATCCACAGCCTCAGCCCTCATTCTTCATGTCCAGCAAGCTACTCCCTATATGGCCCACAGTTCATTTTGTCTCCCCATTTTACCCCTTTGTTTGAAGAACCAGCATGAGACTTTGAACAATAGGCAAAGACCTTGAACATTAAGTGTTAATGTAGCAAAAACCACCCTTCTGAAAGTGAATTGGTTCATTACCTCATTTCGTTGTCAACTGTCACTATTCTTTCACTGTGATTTTCTGCTTATGTAGCTTGTAGTGAATGCATGAAATTTTTGTTTGGATAAACTTGTTGGTTTTGAAAATCGCAACAAAATCTGTTAGCATTGAAAAAAATATATTAACTGTTGCTGGAAAGGAAAATTAAAGTGTGTGGATTCTTGCAGAATACTTCAAAGTAGGAAAATTGCAAATAACTAAACATCTGAAAAGAAAAAGAAAAACAAAACAAAACAAACTGGCAAACTTTGGATGATCATCCTAAATGAAAGCAGAAAGAAAGTTAATGTTTGCAAAACTGAGGCTGGTGCACTTGATTCTGTGGTTTTCATTTGGTCTAATTCAGTTCGGGTAAAGAACATTCCTGTTAGGGCCCTCTCGTGTACAAGGTGTTAGAAGTCAGTAAAGAATTAGGAATGGAAAATTTAAAGCTTCAAATGGGTAGTTCCAAAAATTTAGATCCCATCACAATTTTTTTTTTTAATTAATTCGAGATGACACAAAATTTGTAGACTCAAATCAAGTGATTAATGGGAACAAAAGGTTAAAAAAAATATGTGAACATTATGAAAACAGGAACATTTTCAATGTGGATGAAACAGGTTTGTTCTTGAGAATTATGCCTGACAAGACAATATGCCTGAAAGGAGATGAATGCAGCAGTAGAAAAACATCAAAGAAATAACTTACACTGTTATGCTGTAATATGTTAAATTTGATACACCTGCCCCACCCACTTGTTATCAGCAAATCTTCAAAACCAAGGTGCTGTAAAACCATAGACACAAATAAGTTAGATATTATTTGGCTAGCAAACAAAACAGTGTGCATGATGTGCACTGATGAAGGAATAGTGTAACTACTTTTGATGCCAAGGTGCGAAAAAACATGGAGAAGTGTGCTGCTGTTTCTTGATAATGCAACTTCTCATCCAGCAGATTTGAAGTTGAAAAATATGAATGTGTTGGGTTTTTTCCTTCTGAACACAACTTCTGTGTCGACCACTTGAACTGGGCAAAACACACAGCTTTAAATCATTGTACAAGAAGCTTTTTCTACCCCATGTCATTTAAACACACTGGATTCTTGCAAATCAGTTGAAGAACTTCCAAAATTAATTAGTGCATCAGTGCTGTTACTTGGATATAATCACCTGTGGAAAATCTAAAATTGCTGTGCATTGCTCAGTGTTGCAGAAAGGCAGGTTTTGTTTGTTCTTTCAAAGTTGTCAATCAAAAAGAAGATGGTTTAGATACTATTTCTGAACTAATTATGTGTTTAAACTGTGAAGGAAATGCAAAAGATTTCATTATGATTCATAAAGACCTGTGTATTAAAGAGGTAACGAATTACGTGCGAGTTCATTGCTTTGCAAACACTGGAAGAAAATGACTTGCTTGAGGAAGCATCTAATGTAGTTGTAGAAGAGGAATGCAACATCAAAAACTTTAAACTAAGATGCTGTAAAGTGAAGAGTTGCAAGCATTTCTTTTGTAAACAATGGGGATTTGGAGGGATTGGGGATTAGCACTACTGATGAATTTACAAGTACATAATAAAAAACAGGTTACAAATTGCAAAGTTAAAAATAATATTTTATCAGATTATATCACAGCTAAAGATTGCTGCCTGATTTACATAATGATAGGTAAAGACATATATTTTAAAATTTGGGGTGCAATAAGAATTTTTAGGAGCATGTCCATCTAGCATAGGATTTACATTTGAGTTCATATAAATCTACTTGCATAAGAACTGCAAAGAATGCAATCAACACTTATAAACATCATTTTTACTGATTTCTTATTTCATTTTACATTTTATTTACATTAAGGTACGAGGTCTTACATAAGAGAAAGTGTGGGATGTACAGAATGGTTTTATGCCTGGTAAGGGATGCACTAATCAAAATTTGCATTACACATGATGATGAAAAGTATCTGTCTGTTGGTAAAAAAGTGTTTGTGGCCTTCGTAGATTTAGAGAAAGCTTATGACAAAGTAAATAGGACTCTTCTATGGAAGGTACTGAATAAATATAGTATTACTGGGAACCTACTTAATGGTATGAAAGCCCAGTATGCTGGGAGTAAAGCATGTGTACGAGTGAATGGTGTTTTATTGAAATGGTTTTCTATTGGTGCAGAAGTCAGACAAGGTTGTGTAATGTCACCTTGGATGTTTAATGTATTTATGAACTGCATTCATGTATGATGCCAAAGTGGATAAAACTGGTTTATGTCTTGGTAATATGTATGTGTGCAGATTGCTCTATGCTGACAACACAGTCCTGTTGACAGACTAAAAGTGAGTTGCAGAGCATGCTGTCCCAGATGTATGAAGTTTGTATGAAATTCAAACTGAGTGTAAATAAGGAAAAAACCAAAGTTACGGTTTTTGAGCGAGGAACTGTTTGTACTGAATGCAAGACAAGTGTTAATGGCACAGAGACTGGCCAGGTGAATGAGTTTGTATATTTGAGAAGTATGTTTGACAGAGAGAACAAATTAGATGGAGAAATTAGTAGGTGAGTGAATTCTTCATTGAAAGTCATAGCTGCCTTAGGAGGATTTCAATGCTAATTATGTTTCTCAAGGAAGTCCCGAATGACTGTGTATGAAAGGGTAATTGTTCCTACTCTGATGCAAGACAGTGAAACCTGGGTACTGCAGAAAAGACATAGGAGTCATTTGTGTGCTAGGAAGATGAGTTACTTAAGGGGGGAGGGGGGTAAGACACATGTTGATCATGTGAGGAATGAAGATGTGTTGGCGACGATAAGTAATGTGAGGCAAAATGTGGTTAGTAAGGTGGAGACTAATATTCTTAGGTGGTTTGGCCATGTTGAAAGAATGGGTGATGAGGTGCTAACTAAGAGAATTTTTTCAGCCCAAGTGGCAGGAAAGAAAGGTAGAGGAAGGCCAAGAAAATCATGGAAGTACCAGATTCAGGAATGCCTGCTTGAGAAAAAGATGAGTATGAAGTACAAAAGGTGGTGTGTGTGGATGATAATGTAGCTCAAGCTGTCTGCCAAGACTGCTGTAAATGGAGACATTTGATACACCAACAGTAAGTAAATTCTAGTTCTATCAGTGAAATGTGTACTTGGCACGTGGTCTTTCTTTGAACTACTGGCTGAAACTTCCAGTTTAAACAGAGCCACTGATAATCAGGTAATTTTTTTGAATCTGACCTAAAATGTGTTTGAAAAAACTTCCATTTCAAAAAAAGGGGGAGGGGAGGAGAGAAACCTAAAAAATTCCAATTAATGTTACACTTTATTAAAAATTAGTTTTCCCTTTTGTTCAATTGTTTTTCCGACCATATTAGAAGATATTTACCTTGAAGATAAAGATTCTCCAATGAAGACCTCATTTAAGGCTCTTACAGGTAACTCATGCCTGCGTTTTTCTTCAGTTTTGAGGGCTTTTGTAGCTCCCTTTTTATGGTGGCCTTCAACACAATCAAGAAAGCGATACTCTGGGTATTTCAACTGTTGATCATGCAGTTCAATGGGTTGATCATAGGCATGCTCACCAACCAATGTTACTCTGATGCGATGGCGATGCATCCATCTATGAGGAGACTTAATACAGTTTAAAAATAACACTGATATAAAGAAAGCATCATCATTACAGTAAAATGGGAACTGAATAAGAATTTAAGCACAGATAAATAAAAATCCCACCAACCAGCTGGTTGAGTGGTCTGTGAAATACTTAAGTTTATCCAATCAAATGGGGTAGATCCAGGCTTCAAGATAAATTGTACGGCACCATATTGAAAGCTGAACAGTACTAGGACTGAATTGCCTCTTTGGGAACAGGGCGAAACACCAACTTAATCAACCATCCATTCTGTTCAGTGATTAACAGATAATGACAATTAATTTGTTTGGGTGATTCAAAAATATAGTTCATGTTCAGAAGCTGCTGCCACAAAATTACCATGTAAGTATGAAGCGTACAAGTTGTTGGGTACACAAATGTACATGGAATGAATGGGAACAAGATGGATTTAGCGAAATTTATCCTAAATGTGGTAGACATCAGTGAAAACATAAAGATGTGACCTTGATTAAGAGTTTAATAATTTATTCCACTTTATTTAAAGAAGAGTCAAACCTGTTTCTGCTGTATTTATAGTAAAGCTTCACAAGCAAAGCACATTTCAGCTAGGCGAAAGTCATCATGCTTTTTGTCACTGCAAGAATGGCATGAAACATCTAGTGTCTTTTGCTATACCCATAAATCGCCTGTGATGTATGCAAATGTTAAGATTTTTCACCACTCACACCACCACAGACCCCTGGTGATGTTTTTCTTTTGCTTTTTTTTTTTTTTTTTTTTTGCTAACAGAAATTCTTCCTTTTCGCACGTTTCAAATAGTATCTCTACTAAGTTAGGTTGAGTTTTGGCAGCTAGATGTCTCTGCAGATGCCTTGGAATAGGAATACTTTAACTATGATTGCCCTGTGCATTTAGTGGTACTGAAGTAAGACAAGATTTCCAAAAGTGAAATCTTAACCAGTGAAACTACTAAGGTTAAATACAAGAACATTAAATGATGGGCTGTTGAGGCTGCAACAAAAGTGTGTGGCAAGGAAGTATGTAAATGAAAGGAAAGTCAGAAATTCTTTGGTGGACACAAATAAGTAAACACTTTTTGTGTTACTACATGAAAGATTGATTACAAGAACTGTTTAAGTTCTAGGCCACATGCTTACTGGAAATATAAAAGGACTTACTTAGATGTAAACTAGTGTATTAGGAACACAAAAAGTAAGGCATTTGTAGATTTCAAGTATTACTTGGTAAACAGCTTTCAAAATGGCCTGTAAGTGTTTTGTAGCCTTGCTAAACATATGAGAAATGGTGAAAAACCTGTAGCTCAGGGACTGCTCACTGAAGATGGGAAAACTTTTGACATTGGACAAGTACAAACTTAATAGGAAGCATGGATGTTCTGAAGATCTTTGATTAGTTCTCCATGAACATCTTTGATCAGTTTCCCATGAAGTTTTCCCATCAAAAATCTTAATGACTGTTTAGAATTCTTACACAATTTTTGCTGTTTTGTGTGTAATTGTATATATTACCAAAAAAAAAAAAAAAAAACTAGGTGTACCAATTGCAGAGTTGTATGAAAATAAAATTTATCTGCATACACAACTATTGAAATAGAAAACTTCCTACAAACCTGAAAAACATGAACCACAATAATAGAATAAGATAATTTAAGGAAAAATTAATAATGCAATAAATAATAATTATTAGAACATTACAGATTCAAATGAGGGCAAAATAAGTACATTAAAACTGAATGTGCAGAAATGTGTGTGACATGGACCTTATGAACCTCATAAAAACAAGAAACTAATTGAAGATAGTTTTTATATATCCATAAGAACTGTTCAATCAATGAACCTTCAAAAATTATAAATAGCATTTTCAACAACTTAATTCAAACATAGTAGACTTACAAAAATACATAAGGTAAATATCTTAATTTAACCCATTTATGCCTAAAGTGGTAATATTGAATTTTTTGTAGAAATCACCATGAATTACACTTATTGCACCTTCTTGAAGGTAACAAAAATTAATATTTATTTTTTCATAATTTTGAACATTAGGGGTGTGTCCTACATGTGTAGGACACCGGGTATTCATAACATGTTTTCTACTACGTTTATGCAGTGTGATAATCTTTGAAACATTTCATGTGGAGTCCATTGTCACACTTTTTGCAGCTAGTTGTGGCTTTCTGATGACAATGGGTACATCTGCTTTGCTTCTCATGGGAAATAACCGTATGGTTATAGATCTATTTTTGATGTCTGGTGTTCAAATTGGCGAGCATTTTGAAAACGTCCCACATATAGGACGCCAGGCATAAATGGGTTAATAAATGGCAACTACAAAAGGAACCTGGCAATAAAACAAATTTTTTTCTGCAAATGAAACTTTTGATGCAGTTTCTATATATTAAGAACAGGCTTTGATAAAATCTAGAAGAACGAAACGTCTGTAAAAGCAAAAGAACTCAGAAGATGTGAAAAATAACTGAACATTCTTCAAGTTAAAATACACTGGCGTGCAAAAATTAAGGACGAGACGGTTTTTCGAATGTAACGTCGTGCAGAAGTGCTCCACATCGACTCAAATCATACCATAAGATCTCCAAGATGTAAGAATATGGGACAAGTGAGTAAAACCGTCCAGACAAGGAATCCAAAGGATACAAAGGCACTTTATTGAAAAGGTAGCTTCCAGCACAACTGGACAGAAGACAGAAACGTCCATGTGACAGGCGGCTGCCAAGAAAAATCCAGTCTTTAGTAGGGGATATGATCACTCCTGACTGAGTTGCAGGATTTACAATGTCTGTCCATGCTGAGGACGAGGTTGTCAAGGAGCTGTTGAGGCATCGCGGCCCATTCCTCTTGTAGCACCAATCACAGCTGTGGAATCGTTGCTGGCAGCTGGTGATGTGCTGCCAAGCGTCTCTCGAGAAGGTCCCACACGTGTTCGATAGGATTTAGGTCCAGGGACCTTGTGGGCCAATCCATGCGTTGAATATCTTCACTTTCCAACAGCTCTGCGACAGCCACTGTACGATGAGGTGTAGCGTTGTCGTCCATGAAGAGGAACTCAGGACCCACAGCACTTCTAAACAGACGCACATGAGGCAGGAGAACCTTGGTACAATAGCGGACACCAGTGACTGAACCTCCTTGGAAGATGTGGAGGTCAGTACGGCTACCAAGCATGATACCGCTCCAAACAAGAACTCCACCACCTCCAAACTGGTCCCTTTCGATGATGTTAGAGGTGTGATTGCGTGTTCCTTGCTCTCTCCAGATATGTATATGTCCAGAATCGCTCGTCAGACTAAATCGGCTCTCATCCGTAAAGAGAACTCGACCCCATTGCTCATGTGTCCAGTTCTTGTGTTCCTGGCACCACAGAAACCGCCGTCTCTGATGAGCAGGTGTCAATGGCACACACCGTACTGGTCGTCGTGCAAATAGACCACCTTTGTGCAGCCTCCTGGCCACGGTAAAACGCGATAACTGACGCCCAGTTGTCTGTTGCATGTGCCTTGCGATTTCTCCCGCTGCCTGCTGTCTGTCTCTCCTCGCCTGTAGGACAATATATCGGTCGTCCGCCGCCTGGGTTGCTGGTGGACGACCTTTGAAATGCTCTCCAAGCTCGTGAAACGATGCTGTGAGCGATCCCGAACTCCTCGGCCACACTAGTCACACTTCGACCTTCTTCCAACTTCCCAATGTAGCGACCTTGGGTAAAGTCATCTAGATGTCGTCTACTGGATTGCCTGTTGGCCATATCACACGGTGGCAGCAACTCGACGTCGTTCAAACCGATGTACACCGTGCAATAGCTTTCACCGAATTGTTGAGCGTACACCGCCCGTGTGCTTTATACCCTTCCGACACTCCCCTCCCCCTCCCGTTATGCTGCATATATGCACATGCCCTACCGTACCAGAACCTAGTCTACCTCCTGAGTGGTCTATCGGTCCATTCTGCATGCTCGTTCCGCTGTTATGCTAATTTCTCCTCTTTGTCTTTAATTTTTGTACACCAGTGTAGAATTAAGCACATTAATCTGAGTAAAGCCTTGAGTAAGTATTTTAATTGCTGTAAATAACATTTTTATTTTATTTTTTAATCTACAAGCAAACATTATCTGCAAAATCTGCTAATAATTTGAAAACTATCCGGGCACAGTGTACGCACGTAGTCTACATTCCGCTACTCTAACCAATGGGTTACCCATTTTGCCCCCTACTTGCTGAAATTTATTTGCAAAAACATTGAAAAATTAATTGTAGCTCCATCATAAATCCCTCCACTTGGTTAAGGTACATAGATGATATCTATCATTTGGCCACACCAGAAACACTCATTAATGGAACTTTTTGTCATCTACAACTTCTAAATTCCCAAACATAAAATTCTCTTCTCAGAAACAAGTCAACATTCAATAATATTAGCTTTCTGGATGTTAATATATATTATCATTAATGTAGGCTTACTTAAAAAGTATAACTATACCAGTGATCCGAAATTTCTTGGCGTAGAATAGAAATAAAAGTTTCTAAGCTTTTGCACATCAACTAGATGGCTTTCTCAAGGAAGGTAGACAGCCAACTTCCTTGAGAAAGCCATCTGGTTGATGTAGTTAGCTGTCTACCTTCCTTCAGAAAGCCATCTGGTTGATGTTAGTTAGCTGTCTACCTTCCTTGAGAAAGCCATCTGGTTGATGTGCGAAAGCTTGGAAACTTTTATTTATATTCCACGCCAAGAAATTTCGGATCACTAGTATAGTTATATTATTTAAGTACAGTTGGTGTATTGTTCATTGTTATTAATTAATGCAGGCTATTCACTTGGCTTCTATGCTTACGGGAAATTCACCGCCACACATAATATCATCCCTTACCATTCTGGTACCTTTAAGAAACACAAACTGGCTGCAATTAAGTCTTGCATACACAGAGCTAACCTTGTTTGCAACAGTCCTCCTGCTTTACAAAAAGAACATCAGAATATCATCAATACAGGCAAATTGCACGATTTTCCATCATCCTTAGTACATAGATTAAAAAATTTAAGTCCCAGAATAGAACTACTAGTTTACTACCCAAACCTTCCACCACCCATCAGTTTGTTAGCAATATGCATCCTTTAACCCTTTCTTTGCATATAAAGTTTGCTCTATTTTCAAATCCTTTGGCTATAGGATTACAGTTAAACCACTTGCACACTTTTCAATCTCATTCTTAAAGACAGAGGTCCCACCAAATCCCTAGATTTACAAGGTGCTTACTCTATTCCTGTCAACACTTTCACAGATGTTACCCACTACATTGGTAGTATATAAAACAGCATCAATTGGTGACTGGTGGAACATATTTCTGATGCTAAGAAAGGCAACCCTTCCAACTTCCTTTCAATTTTAAATATCAGTGATACATTTACTTTTCCTGATTGGCAAAACGTAACATGTGTTGCTCCTTTCAGTGATCGGAAGACTCTTAGGAACCATGAAAGCACTGAAATTTACCTTTCCCTTAACACTCATAACACAGATATGGAAAGCTGTTTTTAAATATGGCAATAACTGATGCTAATACCCCATGTCTCATTCCACAGCTGAGGAAAGTGAAGTTAACAAATGAAACATTACGTCATTTACTTTCCCGTAATATAACCAATGAGTGATATGAAAAATTTATTGCTTCTGTCAATTTTTATCATGTTGTATGTATTACAACCATTCCTTCTCATTATGATAGCTAAAGAACAAAACTAGCTGTGCACACAGCCACCCACTTTTATGCTAGATATAGATGGATATGATATAAGCTATTTAAAAGGTTAGAAACTGTGGGTAACATCATCAAGAAAAGCAGGTGGATTCAGTGATAAAACAGAATTAGTAATGCTAGTGTTACAACTGAGCAGGTATTGAGAAATTTGTGCCAGTAACATGACTGAATGCTATACTGGTATGCACATACGAGATGATAGTGGTGACCATTCAAACCATTAAACCACACGAACATAATTTGTAAGTAACATTACTTCACAAAAATCACTTATTTCTAATTCATGCATAGCAAAGTAAACTAACAGAAGAAAAAGGAAGTTGGTTCAATGTTAAACAAATCTGTTCAATTGCAACTTCTTTCTAAAACAGGATACTGATATTTACCTGAATTCACCTTTTCTTAGTTTCCTTATAGCATCAGGAAAATTTTCTGTATATTCTGATGGCAAGCAGAGGTACCCTAGTGATCTAAAAAAATATATTAACATTCAATTCAGCTCTTTGAAAAAAAAAACAAAAAAAAAACCCAACATTTTGTAATTCTTATATTTGCACTTTTAAGGTATTAAACTCTTGCAAAGTGTGCATAGTTTATGTGCAATTCATAAATGAAAAACTATTAGAAAGTACCAATCACTCACCCTAAAGATCATGGTAATCTCCATTGACAACACACTTCCAACACATCAATCATCATAATGTTTCTGGGCTTCCAAGGTTTACAGACATCTTGCTTACGATTCTTACTTCCGGGTGTGAAACATCGTATTTTTTTTTTTTTTTTAGCCCTATAAGATGTAACTATAAAGCTTGTCAATTCCATAAAAAACCACACATACTACTCATTCATACAATTCAATTAAAAACTATGTACATATTTACATAACCTTACATTCTTAGGTGGTTAAACCTTTGTCAACTGCAATCACCAAACTGCTCCTTCTGCTTCAAAACCCCTGCCACTCCCACTGCAAGTGTCACACTCATTCAGCCCTTCACACACAATCCTCTAGTACTTTCAACAGACCACTGTCGTCATCAGGAGGCAGGTGTGTCTCACCCGCCCACCACAGCTCAAGTGAGCAGAGCCATCGAGGCACGGGCCCCAGTCGCTATCTCTGAATCATTGTGTCTCTGGCGCCATCTATTGTCCTTGCTGCTCTTTTTTCCCTTTTTCTTTCTAAGCTGCTGTTCTATTTTTATTAGGGCTTTCCATTGTTCGTTTAAGTTACTAGGCTCATTAATGTTGCATAATCTTGATCTGTTTTTTTCAATTAACACTGATTCTGCAATTCTTAACTGCCTTTCGTTTTTACAGCTCTTAATAATTTTAATATCCTCAAACCTTGGACATTGTTGATTTTCCATACAGTATTGGGTTAATGCTGTCTTAGCTTCTTTTTTATTCCAATTATTTATATGCTGGTTCAATCTATACTTTAATTTATTCTTGGTGCTACCTATATATGACACAGGAGGTTGCTGGTTTATAGGGATTTCATAAATTCCTGCTCTATCTAATTGACTGATTTTTTCATTTTTAATCACTAAATTTTTTACAGTAAGTACCTGATTTCCTACCTGTATGTCATACTTGCCACAAACTTTATTAATTTCTGCTGAAACATTTTCTACATATGGTATTGCTCCTACATATTTTACAAGTTTTTTATCAATCTTGACCTTATTTGTAAGCTTGAGTTACTTCATAAATCCATTTTTTTAATACCTGTTTAGGGTAACCAAAATCATATGCAATTTTTTCAATATATTCAATTTCCTCTTTTTTATACTGTTCCATTGATGAGTGTGTTAAACTTCTTTTAATTAGTGTTTTAACACTATTTCTTTTATGTGTTAATGGATGCGATGACTGAAATGGTATAAGTACTGGGACATATGAAGATTTTCTATGCACTCTGAATTGCATATTATCATTTGTTTTAACAATCAAAATATCCAAAAATGCCAAAGTATTGTCATGTTCTTGTTCTACTGTCAGTTCAATAGATGGATAAATTTCACTATACTTTTTTGTCAAATCCTCAAGTTCATCATTTTTTAGCCTGGACAACAGAAAAATGTCATCAACATATCTGCAGTATATCAGTGGTGGATCTTCGAGTTTACTTATTATTTTTTCCTCAATGTCACTCATTATAATTTCAGCAAATAAAGTTGACAGTGGTGACCCCATAGGTCCACCATGATTTTGTTTGTAGATCTTGTTGTTAAACTTAAAAATGTTATTTTCATATATGTACAATAAAATTTCTCTTAACTCCTCTATTTGTATTGCATTCATTGTCTGTAACACATATAATTTTTCAATAATTATTTCTATTGCCTGAGGTACTGGTGTGCTAGGAGAAAGAGCTCTCACATCCATACTAGCCATATGACAAGATTTAAGTGAATATCATATGGCTAGTATGGATGTGAGAGCTCTTTTTCCTAGCACACCAGTACCTCAGGCAATAGAAATAATTATTGAAAAATTATATGTGTACAGACAATGAATGCAATACAAATAGAGGAGTTAAGAGAAATTTTATTGTACATATATGAAAATAACATTTTTAAGTTTAACAATAAGATCTACAAACAAAATCATGGTGGACCTATGGGGTCACCACTGTCAACTTTATTTGCTGAAATTATAATGAGTGACATTGAGGAAAAATAATAAGTAAAACTCGAAGATCCACCACTGATATACTGCAGATATGTTGATGACATTTTTCTGTTGTCCAGGCTAAAAAAAGATGAACTTGAGGACTTGACAAAAAAGTATAGTGAAATTTATCCATCTATTGAATTGACAGTAGAACAAGAACATGACAATACTTTGGCATTTTTGGATATTTTGATTGTTAAAACAAATGATAATATGCAATTCAGAGTGCATAGAAAATCTTCATATATCCCAGTACTTATACCATTTCAGTCATCGCATCCATTAACACATAAAAGAAATAGTGTTAAAACACTAATTAAAAGAAGTTTAACACACTCATCAATGGAACAGTATAAAAAAGAGGAAATTGAATATATTGAAAAAATTGCATATGATTTTGGTTACCCTAAACAGGTATTAAAAAATGGATTTATGAAGTAACTCAAGCTTACAATAAGGTCAAGATTGATAAAAAACTTGTAAAATATGTAGGAGCAATACCATATGTAGAAAATGTTTCAGCAGAAATTAATAAAGTTTGTGGCAAGTATGACATACAGGTAGGAAATCAGGTACTTACTGTAAAAAATTTAGTGATTAAAAATGAAAAAATCAGCCAATTAGATAGAGCAGGAATTTATGAAATCCCTATAAACCAGCAACCTCCTGTGTCATATATAGGTAGCACCAAGAATAAATTAAAGTATAGATTGAACCAGCATATAAATAATTGGAATAAAAGAAGCTAAGACAGCATTAACCCAATACTGTATGGAAAATCAACAATGTCCAAGGTTTGAGGATATTAAAATTATTAAGAGCTGTAAAACGAAAGTAGTTAAGAATTGCAGAATCAGTGTTAATTGAAAAAACAGATCAAGATTATGCAACATTAATGAGCCTAGTAACTTAAACTAACAATGGAAAGCCCTAATAAAAATAGAACAGCAGCTTAGAAAGAAAAAGAGAAAAAAGAGCAGCAAGGACAATAGATGGCGCCAGAGACAATGATTCAGAGATAGCGACTGGGGCCCGTGCCTCGATGGCTTTGCTCACTTGAGCTGTGGTAGGCGGGTGAGACACACCTGCCTCCTGATGACGACAGTGGTCTGTTGAAAGTACTAGAGGATTGTGTGTGAAGGGCTGAATGAGTGTGACACTTGCAGTGGGAGTGGCAGGGGTTTTGAAGCGGAAGGAGCAGTTTGGTGATTGCAGTTGACAAAGGTTTAACCACCTAAGAATGTAAGGTTATGTAAATATGTACATAGTTTTTAATTGAATTGTATGAATGAGTAGTATGTGTGGTTTTTTATGGAATTGACAAGCTTTATAGTTACATCTTATAGGGCTAAAAAAAAAAAAAAAAAAAAAAAAAATACGATGTTTCACACCCGGAAGTAAGAATTGTAAGCAAGATGTCTGTAAACCTTGGAAGCCCAGAAACATTACGATGATTGACGTGTTGGAAGTGTGTTGTCAATGGAGATTACCATGATCTTTAGGGTGAGTGATTGGTACTTTCAATAGTTTTTCATTTTGTAATTCATTTGAATCAAAAAGTGAAACATAACATGACCCAAATACAATATAATAAAAATGACATGGGAACTGCAACACAGTAACTAACCTCTCTCTCTCTCTCTCTTTGATACATGCACACCAATGATGAATTGTTATTTTTATAAAACTATTTCAAATACTTTGTAGTAGTATTTATTAGAACCATTAGCTTGTGCTTATGTGAATAGTGCTCTTGCCACCCACACATGTTCAGATAAACAAGTGTGAAAAATCGATGAGGTTAAAATCTAAGATAAACAGTAAGAGATGAGCACAAAAATACAATAAGTTAATGAACTTAGAAACTCTCCGCATTAGTTAGATTATAATCAGCCTTGACAAAGCCACATGTTTGTGTGTGAAAGCTCGGCTATACCAACTTATTTCCTACACCAATAAAAAACCTACGGATTTGTTTCTAAGATGTTAAAATCGTTGTGCACAAAAAGTCAAAATATATAAAAAACATGCTGTTTTTTTTTTGTTCGATATTATACTTGAAGTTAAAGTAATCCAAAGGTGGTGAAATACCTTTAATCATTATAAACATACAAGTTAAATATATATATATATATAGCATTAAAAACAACATAAGATTTTTGACCCTCTCATAGGGGTCATCATCAGATGTAAGACAAAGTATCCGACAGCAGAAGTCTTATATACTCTAAAACATGACGCCACAAATAAAAACCGAAAAACTAAATAAATTGAACAGTACATACCCAAGTTCCAGGGGGCAATGCATATGGTAAGGCAAAGAGTAGACTGGTCCAAACACCAATAAAGTGATAAACTGATGTTACGTAGAATTAAGAGTTCAATACCATCTTCCAAGCTGGAGATATAAGGCAAGGAGGTTCATTATTGCAACTTGATTGTCAAGAGGAATAAATAAATAGGCTTTCCATGAAGAGGCAGCCAAACTTCGAAGAGGGGTGTTCAAAACTGTGGTGTCTTTCCAAACGGGAAAATGGGTTCTATTAGCAACAAATCTTGAAAGGGCCATAGAAGTAGAACCAACTTTAACGTTGTATCTATTTTCATTAATACGAGTTCTTCATTTTCTGGAGGTAGACCCTATATAAATAACAACCCTGGCATTTTGGTCCACCGCTTTAAGGGGTACTCAGTAAACCCCAAATTTATCCCACAAGTTCACTGGGACTCTGTCACTCTTAACACGCGAAAAAATGTTTGAAGTTTTTAGGCCAAAATCCAAGTTGTATTTGACACAAATATTCCTGAAGTTGAAAGCCAGTGGAGGAAAAAGTTCAGAGACCCACAAACTTTGGTTTGGCTGTGTCGACAGTCAAAGTCAAAAGAGTCAGTCTCCTAAATTTATGGATGATAGAGGGGACGGTGGAGGGAGGGTATCCACAAGTAGCAGCAATGTGGACAATTTGCTCGAGTTCCTACGAACTAATTTTTCTACTGGACGAATGGGATAAGGTCCGTCTAACTAAAAATTGGATGGAAGAAAGTTTATAACCTTTTGGATGGGCTGATGCGAAAGGAATAACGGAACAACTCGAAGTAGGCTTACAATATACTGAGAAACTGATTGTGTTAGAATTAGGCAAGTGAGACAACTGAAAATCCAAAAAGGAAGAGAGGACAGTTGTTCTAACTCGACTATGAAAGAAATTGAAGGATAAAAAGAAGAAAAAATGGGTGGCAAAGGAATTGTTTTTATGTATTTTGAAGTGTGAAAAGATACAGATTAGCAAATGTTTGAAGGTAACACACACTTTAAACGCAGTTCAAATGTTCATCAGCATGTTTTTATGTATTTTGAAGTGTGAAAAGATTGCAGATTAGCAAAGGGTTAAAGGTAACAGTTAAAAATGCACTTTAAATGCAGTTCAAATGTTCATTTCTGGATATCATTCAGACCTTCCACCCTCATAAAAAAATACATTAAGTTATTTTTAAAGATGTTTCCTACGCAAACCAAAGCAGTTAAAATTTGATACATTGAGCTGGAAGAAAAGTAATGACAAATATTACTTGGTTGCAGCAACAGGTGTATAACTTACAATTTAGATCTCACAAGTGAAATGAAATAAGTCTAAATTCTTAGTAAATCTTGAGAAAAAGGTACTGACATATCAGGAATTTAAAATAATTACATAACTGGAGGAAGGGGGTGGGGGCAGAGTTACCTCAAATATAAAACTAAGGAAAATTTTCAAATGTTTCCCCAAACAATGAAGACAAGCCAATTGTGAAACCCAATTACCAAATTTTATTTAAACAGAAATTCAACCTACTTCCTCTTTCCAGCCTGGTTAACTGAACGGCAGCCTAAAATTTCAAAACAAACTGTCAAAAAAAAAAAAAAAAAAAAATGTCAGTGTGGGAACTATTACTATCTTACCACTAACATATGTGAATTAGGATTTATATTCATAATATAGAATGTCTGGCCCAAAATGTCAGTAAAATAAGAAAAAAAGTCTATATAATGAAGGTAGATATTATGTTGCAATTATAGGTCACTTGGTATGGAATTTTTAAAAGTTTTTCTTCCTGCAGGTTAAAGGTCACTGAATAAGTACATGCACATGGGAAGCAGCAGGTCTGTAACATGACATTCTGTTTCAATGATATAGAAGATGCATTCCATCTAACCAAAAGTAGACTGCAGTGCTAAAATTGTGCTCAACTTAAGTTTAATCACATGCACCAGGACCAAACAGCACTGCTTTTCTGACAAATTAGTGATGATCTAGTGCAAGCACTTAACAAGCAGGCAGAAAGTGTGTTGTGCCAACATGACCTTCCACACCACAGATGACAGAAAAAAACAACTCTGGAGCAAGTGTGGTAATGAATTTCAGAGACCCTGCAAACATGTTCACCAAGCAAGCTTACAATTAGGTATATCTTGCTCAACTACATATAACATTTTGCATAACAGAAGACTGCAATTATGTGCGCTCACAAACTTTCAGCAACATCTGAAAGCAAAAACGCAGAACATGCTCATAAAAAAAAGTTTGCCGCTGAAATGCTTAAATGCTCGTCTGTATTGATGGGGATGAGAACTTTTTTGTGCTTTTCAGATGAAGTAACGTTTCCAGCAGTCAATAATATCAATTTTTTTTTTTTTATTTAATTTCTCCAAAAATGTGCGATTCCCTATTTCTTAGGTATCTTTTGCTATATCAACAGGAAAAAGAGAAAAGCATTTTTCCTTTTGTTTTACAAAAAGATAAAATGTAATGAGCCTGCAGTAGTGTTTTAACATTTAACTGTGTGTACATATATAAAAAGCTTGCTCTGCCCCCTTGATTTAGCAATGGGAACAAAATATTTTTTTAAGTGAAATTAAATATACAAAACTGGCACTGCATTGTTCACTCTGTCATGCCGACCCTCAAAGCTGGCTTACACCCTTGTAAGGTCTGGCTTACACCCTGTCTGCTTCACGGTATATGCAGGGTGTCATGTTTTCAGAGCTGCTGCTAAACAACACCATTTTCGCCGCTGATATATATACTGTTGTCAGCTTGATGATCTGCACACATTGCTCACGTTGAAATGACTAGCACTGCTGAACCTCAAGGGCGGCCTCCTACAGCAGGATGGAGTGAGACCTCACACAGCACAGGTGATCTGTCACAAGATTAGGAACATGGGCTGGAAGTTGCTGCTGCACCCAGCCTATTCCCTTGACATTGCCCCAAGCAACTACCATCTTTTCCGGTCGTTGCAGCATTTTCTGGAAGGACAGCGGTTTACCAACCAGGATGATGTCAAATGCGCACTCACTTCTTTGTACCCAAAACACCACAATTCTACAAGAACGGTATCCAACAGCTGCCCAAACAATGCAGAGCTGCCAACTCTTCAAAATCAAAAACTGGGACATCAACACATGTTCAGCAGCATGGATATTTACAATTTATGAATAATAAAATTATATATTATAGGTTTCTTTATGTTTTATTACAGTTAATTCCTTAATAAAAATAAAGAAATATTTACAAAAAATTATTGGGTACATAAATAAATAAGTTTTGAGGGATTTGAGGTGAACAAAACACGTTGTTGGAGAACAGAAACAATATTTTAATATTAATCGAAGTTTGCCCCGAAGGAAGAATTCCGGTTCCTGGGAAGAGATCCAGTTGTCCAGCCAATTTTTGATGTCTTCATAAGAACTAAACCGTTCTCCAGAAAGTGCTGACTGCATCGACCGGAACAAATGGTAATCCGATAGTGCAATATCTGGCGAATATGGCAGGTGGGGTAGAACTTCCCAGTCGGATCCTTCTAAGTACTTTTTCACAGGTGGAGAAACATGTGGTCTTGCGTTGTCATGATGTAAGATGACTTTATTGCGTCTATTCTCCCATTCCAGCAGTTTTTGTGTGAGAGCTCATTTTAAACGTATTAATTGGGTTCGATACCGATCACCAGTCATAGTTTCTGACGGTTTCAGCAGTTCATAGTGGATCACACCCTTCTGGTCCCACCAGATACACAGCATTACCTATGAACCATGGATATTGCGTTTTGGCGTTGAAGGACATGGTTCACCTGGCTTCACCCATGCTTTCTGCCGTTTAGGGTTATCGTACCATATCCATTTCTCGTCAGCAGTAATAATACGATGCAAAAACCTTTCTTTTTTGCCTTTGAAGCAGCAATTCGCAAATGGTTTTTCGACATTCAAGGTCTCTTTCCCGCAAAGCATGTGGAACCCAATTCCCTTCTTTTTGCACCATTCCCATGGCAGCTAAATGATGTGAAATGCATGGTTGACTAACATTTAATGCTGCTGCTAGTTCTTTTTGGGTCTGGCACAGATCCTCGTCGAGTAAAGCTTCCAATTCGGCATCAGCAATTTTTTTGGGTGGTCCAGAACGTTCTTTATCACTGACATCGAAATCATTCCTTTTGAATTGCCTAAACCAATTCTCACCTGTTTTTATGGATGGAGAATGTTCACCATAGATTTCTGACATTAAGCGATAGCTGTCGGCAGCACTTTTCTTGACAATAAAGTAATGCACTAACACTTTCCGCAAATGCTGTTTTGTCGGGATGATAGTTGCCATCTTCCATCGAGTAAAACAAATACGTCTTCGCACCTCAATCAAACGTCGTATACTGACTCAGACAGCTGGTGTCTCGTACTGCGATATGGCAGTGTTGCCACCTTAAAATACACGCGAGCAGTAATAAGTACGACACCAAACGGAAATACCTCAAAACTTATTTATATACCCAATTGTATTTAAGTATAAAATAAAGTTAACAAACCTTGTTAATGAGTTTCATTTTTAGAGAGTGCTGTGGTTGTTGCATATTTGGCCTTACTTAGAAATTGATCATCATACTTCTGGGAAAAACACGAACCACTCACATTAGATTTTGACGCTAAAATGGCTTTTACAGTACAATGTTTCATTGAATCACGAAAGCCAGTTTTATTTTTCTGCACTGTACTAAAAACATGCTCACAGGATACATTGCTATGTAGAAGAAATAATACACCCAATATAACTCTGATCAGTCAATGATATAACAGCTTTCCACGTGGTCTTTTTTCTCACCAAGAATACATCACTGCTTGTCAGCTCTGTTGATATCACCAAGGGCACCCATAAGGGAAGGCTTGAGCCCCCCCCCCCCCCCCAGCTGTTGGTATAGCCAAATTTTTGATAAATTTAAAACACTAAAATAGATTAAACCTTTTTTTAAGCATTTTTGAAAATAATAAGATATTAATGATTGATTGCATCAATTATTTTTGTTGTATTTTGGTATCTTGTACATTTACTAAAATGTTTGACAGTCTTGAAGGAGGTAAGGATTTTTCTTAGACCCCCCCCCCAAGTACTCACATGGGCACCACTGGATATCATTTACATTCCTTGGTAAGCTTGAATGCTGATAATGCAGAAATTCAGTCTCCAGCTCATTCACAGCAGCGAAAGTAGTTTCACCCTCCTCTTCCAAGTAAGCATGGAAACATGTTAATAAAAAATTTGACTGCAGAAAACTTAAACTCTTCCCATTTTGAAATATCCGCAACTTCAGCACGCTGTAGCACTTCTGTTCATAGTGGAAATGAAGATAGCACATAGTCACACACTTTGATAAAGTATTTCTGCATCGAGAACCAGAATTCTTTTTGCATTTGGTGCCAATGTACTAACTATTTCAGTAGTTTAACTCCCTATGGCCAAATCGGCCAAATCGGCATAATCTTTTTGATTATTCCGATCAAAATAGTCTATATTTAACAGAGGGCATTTGCAACTAAACCAGGTCTTATAAATCGGATTAGCAATTCACGGAAAAAATTTTCAAGATCAGCTTTCAAACTTGTGAATTCTAGGTTCTACACATTGTAACAGTAAGTTATATTTATCAAAAATGCTGATAACATTTTTAATGAACAAAGAATATGCATGACATAATGCAGAGCTTAAAGAAAGGAAAATATGTTCATGTCATTGGAAAGACTTGTTTATAAATATTTCTTTAACAGTGCTTGTATAAGGAATTTCATTCGTATTCTGCTTTTGTTCAGCCATATGGACTGTTTTGACAGTATCTTTTTTTATTTTTCGCTCCCAATACCACAGGTGTTGTACTGTGAGAGACTCAACTGAATTCTTTTTACAAGAAGGGGAATGTAGATTGTATGAGGCACCTCATTTTATAATAGAAATTGAAGGTTGTTGAGATGTCAAATCCATAGTATTTTTAACATTTGGAATTGTAAAGCCAACTAAACGTGAGCAAAGTTTTGGTCCTTTCCTATCGCAGTTGCATTTTTCTTTGAAATATAACATAAGGCATCTCCATACTCAAGAAATGCTTATAAGTACAGTAAATCCATTTATTTTGGTGGTGTAATATAAATAAAGATTCACCAAGCTTTCACTCTCAACTGGGAGGCTTTTTCAACGCAATGGTAGACATAAAATATTATTCTATGTCTAAAAATAATTATTTTAAGTTTATATAAGGCAATGGTAGACATAAATTATTTTATGTCTACCATTGTGAAATATTATTTTATGTCTACCATTGATATGAAAAAGCCTCCCAGTGGAGAGTGTAAGCTTGGTGAATCTTTATGCATATTAGACCATGAAAATAAATGGATTTACTAAGCTATAAGTGTTTCATGAGTATTCACGATCTGGTGTACTTAAGATAAAGGCACTTCCATTGTTGTAAACCTGATCTAAGTGTTTATGAAAGAAAAACATTCTAGTACAGCAAGCAATGTTTAAGAATTTTTTGTGATTACACATTACAGAGCTTGAAATTTCTTAAGTTCATTTTTTCTCTTTACACTTTTCTCCAGAAAATAATAAATGTCAATCAGAAATTCATCAATTTAAAAAGGTAATGTTGCAGACCCTTTTCAACATCAAATTTAACAGATGGGAAACACAACCAAACACAAAAAGATTAGGCTGTTCTTTTTTCAGAAATGCCACTATACCATTTTTTCTACCCACCATAACAGGAGTGTTATCACAGGATAAGGCGCAAGACAGTTCATCCACAGAATATCATGATACTGAAATTCTTTAGACACAAGTTTGGCAATATTTTCACCTGTTGAACTGGTTTCCAGGCATGGCAAAGAGAGCAGCGTGCACATCTCACTTGCTTGCAATCATTATCAAAATACATTACCACAATTGGATAACGTTGATTGTCAGCATCATTACCGCTATGAGTTGCGACAGAAAATGGTTCACTTTTTATAGCACAGAGGACATTTTTTGAATGATATTCTGCCATTTCTTGAATAATATGTGAAGTTTTTGTTCTGCCACATGCATATCTTTTTACTTCTGGGGAGTTAGGAAACATAGGTGACAACAATCGGGAAACACAATCAGCTGCCGCTAGTGGTATGTTATGCTCCAACAAAAATCTGGTAAACAGAACTTCTGCGCAAATTGCTTGAAAATCATTCGGCACTGAAATAAAACGATCCAAGTTACACAAACCTTTTGTGCTATCATGTTTTTTTCCATGCTTGTTAGTTCCATGTGTGATGATGTCCCAGCAAACAGCGTCAGAAACAGAGAAATCAGTGTTTCACAAAGTGCAACATGCATGAAACTCTCCCTTATGTGATGGTTTTACAAAATCAAATTCTTCGGAGTATTTCTTCAAAAACCTTTGGTCCCGACATTTAGGTCCCTTTCTGGAGCTGTGAATTGAAAAAATAACTTGCAACACAACTTGCTGCTTTGAAAGATCAAATAAAGTATGGAAATCGGAGTTCAACTTGAGCATTAGCAAACAAATAAACAGCCTCCCCACTCCCATGAGGCTCTGCCCAAGCGTCATGGATGTGTCATAAACCAGAACTTCAATTTTTCAAGCCATTGACTGTCTTGTTACCATCATGGGGCTCACGACCTTGGCGCTTGAAGTGCCATAGATTAACAAAAACACATTTGTCTCCATTTGTTACTGACTCCCAGTCATCATTGACGCCGGAGAAAAATGATGGCTAATATTATTAATGAGGTAGGAAAAAAAAAAAAAAAAAAACCCACACAACCAGATTTTTTGTAGAAAAATCGGATTTCTGGAAAATATTTTCGAAATTGTACAGAATCCCATTATACGGGGACATTTGGCAGCTCTGGACGATGAGAGCAGGTGGTGGCAAATGATGGCGACTACATTTTGGACTGATTTGTACTAATTAACATACGGTAAATGGCCCTTTTTTTGTTGCCTTGCATTTGCAAACATCACTTTCTTTCCAATCCAATACACAAGTACAGCAATGAATCAGTAATGATGACTGCCATTTGGGGTATAACTTTCTGCACGTCTACATCACTTTCCCCTCCGATGTTATTTGAGGTGAGTTGCACTGGTAATTCAAAGTGTATCAAAAATAATAAATAATAATCCTAACATTTTCCTTTATTGTGTCATTTACCTTCGATGAAAGTCGTATAGTGTAATTTGTCACTCAGTCAGTGCGGGGTGGGTTGTGCTCAAATAAAAATTATTTTGTGGTATGTTTACCTGCAGCTTTAAACCGGGTGTGCCATTATTTCTGATAACAAACCAACGAGATAAATGGAACTGTGGCATTATACTTGGAGCATCACTATTCTCAGAAAATATGGTACATAGAAGAGCCCAAAAATCAATATGTTACAATATGTATTTCAGATATTCTTTAACATTTTTGTTTGTTTGTTTGTTTGCTTATATTTGGCTTGTGCACTGTAACTTCCATGTAAGACAGGTCACACTTGGCATACCTTACCAGTTAAGAGTACACAAGTCTTATATTAGCAAATATAACACCATAGTACACATTTCAGGCATTCTGTTATCAGAGATGCCAACATCTGAAGGAAGGCATCAGTAGTCCATATGCGCGGCGCCCATAGTTCTTCCGTAGTGACGTCAAGTCAAGTCCCTACATTAAAATTTGCAGGGTAGCATGCGTATTTCCCAGAATATACTGCTACATTTTTAGCAATATATTAATCTCGATCGGGGACAATACTTGGATAAATTTTGCAACATATTTAAGTCCCCTTAAAATGGGGGAAAAAAACTTGAGTAAATACACAAAAAATACTACCATTTCAACTCCACCTTTTAATAAATATGTTATGTCATAAGTGTGTGATTCCACACACTTATGGTTATTCCTCCTGTTTTTAGAGTGAAAATGCCGACCGCAATCGTCTTTTCCGCCGTGTGCGATTGAAAAATCAACAGCACACGGGGAACAAAACCCATGGTTTTCGGATACCCGAGACGATTTTAGACACGGAAATTTTTCAAATAACTCTCCTTGAATTTTTGACAACTTTTTTGCGTTTTAGATCCAAGAATATTAGTAGAGACAGGTGGCCCTTTACCCGACGCTTTTGCAAGTAAATTCGTACACGACAAACACAATGGGAGCAAAGAAAGAACAATTAACTTTGAAAGATTTCATAGCTTCATTATGCGCATAAATAGATAATTAGCATTAAATGCTTATGATACGAAAAAACTAATCAAAAAGGTATTTTAAATTGCATAAATCAATCAATTCTGGAAAAAAAAAAAGGATAAAATAAAACATCCCTTTGTTTAGCAGAACATTTTTACAAGAGAAAAAAAAAAGAACTGCACTTCGCAAATCTGTCAAAGTAACATAAACAATTAAGCTCTCTACCGACAGCGAGGAGCGTTGGAAAATAGGTCACGACTGTGCGCACACACCCAGAAGCTAAGAAACATCTCATCGCAACTGCTGCTAGACGTTTTCTTTGGCTGGTTGCCAAAGACACATGCAGACTTTCTCTTGCTCTGGGCAGAACATACTGCGCGCAAAGAACAAACTCCCGGGTAGGTAACATAAAAACAGGCAATAACAGCGGCCACACATTCAGGTAGCTTAGTTATGCGCTCTGCCGGAAAAAACAAACATTCAGGATTTCTTTGATCCACAATTATTTCCTTCGATCTGATGACTATTTGCTCAGAGCATTTTTTTTTTCTGATACCCTGCCCGCCCCTTACTTTGGTGAAACAAATATGCAATAGCAATTAACTACTTAAATTACATTTTAGCAAAAAAAAAAAAAACATAATTCACGGAAACACGCGACTGTTCAAACATGGAAATTCCAACGAATAACATTCCTTGTACTGCTGCGAATTTTTTTTTTTTTCACACCACTGGAACTGGTAGCCACTGAAGCATGCTTCATAACTACAGCAATTCATGTCACACCACAACTAATCAACTTAACAACATGAACAGAAAACGTGGAATCGACTCTAGTCTACCTCCATCCTCCGACAACTTACATTAGTTCATTACGCGGTTAAGGTTTTCCCGAAGTTAACAGACATCGTGCATTACGAACACCTTTCCACGGCAAGCCAGGTACAGTCACGTGATCATACAGAACGATCTCCGCTGCAACATTTCCGCTTGCTTGTCGGCCAGCCAAACATGCTTGCTGTGTAACGGCTTCGTGACGTTACCGCCAAAAACACTACATTTGACTATGCTTGACTTTTTTTTTTTTTTCAAATAATTAAAAAAAAAAAAAACTTTTCCGGAAATATCCGAGATTTTTGTAAAAATCCGTAGTTTTTCACACCTTCTCCGTAGTCCGTAGTTTGAACATGATATCCGTAGAAACTACGGACAATCCGTAGTACTTGGCATCTCTGTGTTATGCACTCCCCATAACGAAATGTAATTCCCTATATGAAAAAATGTCTTCCACAAGGAATGACTATGTGAAAGAATCTCATGGGAAGTTAATATATGGGAAAACACACGTGATTTATTACTTGCCAGCACTGCATCAACCCTATTCCTGTAACTGAACTAAAACAGAAGGGTATGAAGAACACAAACTTGAGTGAGTACATCAAAAGAACACTTCGCTAACAAAGCAAAGAGAAAATAGCTGCTGAATTGAGTATCAAATCTTTGATAGTTCCACGTTGCCCACTCAGTAACAAGACAATGTTCTACCAAATAACAACTTACTTTCTCAAAAATTATCATAAATTATGTTTCCTTTTTTACCTAGTTGGGTCACTGTTGATACCAATGAGGGGCTTGTCTTTGTTTCGTATTTTGCTGGCAGCCATAAGATAGGTTCCATCACCTCCAGTAGTGAAGATAACATCTGCCCATTCAATATTAGTATCTGTGTAATCAAACCTATTAACAAGCCTTGTCTCAATACCATTCTTTCTGAAATTAAAAAAAAACAACATATTGCAAAATGTTATATACATACATTTCATTTACAAAGGAGACAGATGAAAGTGGCACTAATATCTAATAGGATGTGGCCAACACACACATAACAAATAGACAAAGGTAGTTGAATACTTATCCAACTTACCATCATGGGGCTCTTAATAGCACACGCCAGTTACGTTAAGAAAAACTGAAGGGAAAAAAAAAAAAAAAAAAGATTACTTTTGACCTGGCTTGGATCTTGATCACCTGTAAAAATTGGGAGTGAGAGTAGTTGCCAGATTTGGATCGTTAAGTGTTTCATTACAGTTGTTGCCAAATGATAGAAAGGATTTCCAAATGGTGGGGATAATATAAGGACTCTAAGTATTGTAGTTTGAAGAGGAAGATGTATACATGCTCTCACGACAGCGTACAGCCCTTTTGTTGACAAAAGGAGGAATTTCTCAAGTGAAGTGCCTCACTGAAAGAAAACTGAGAAAATTGCTCATTTTGTCAACAAAATGGCTATATGCTTTCACAGGAACAACTCTTCAAACTGCAATACTGATAGTCCTTATTTGATCCCCATCATCCAGAAATCTCTATCATTTGGCAACAACCATGATGAAGACCTTGAAAGTCCAAATCTGACAACCAGTCTTGCTTTGAGTGTTTACATGTTATCAAGACCCAAGCTGGAGCTAATATCTGTCACCTGAAGATTTCAATCTTCATCATTATGCTTTGTGATAGCTAAACAAGGTGACAGAAAACATACGAAAAAAAAAAAAAAAAAAACACACTTCTCAAGAGAAACAACATATTTTAACCAAATGCCCTGCTACAGGGGTAAAAAAAATTAAGTGCCACAGACTGAAAAGTTTCATTTCCAACACATACCAGTATCATAAATAGCAGAATAGACAATTAAACTTCTTGCAAAATGTTCAAATTATCACAAAATTACAGGAATACCTATGAAATGATTACCTAATTATTTTAATCCTAGTTGTAAATGCATTTATGGCACCTCTATTCATAGTGATTGTGGAATAACTTTTTACGGGTCTTTTAGAGGTTATTTTTAATGAAAGTTGGTTGTCAAATTTTCGAACTAAAGCCTAGTTCGTCATCAGGACTATGTCACTGGAGTAGTTGCTGCCACTCAATTGGAAGAGACCATCCGCAATTATCGTTAATTGTGGTACTTCTTCTTCTTGCTATTTCGATCCCTTCTTCTAGTTTTCTCTTTACTAAGTTTGACTGGTGGGCGATTATTTTCACTGAGTCCCAATTTATGGAGTGTCCACTTGCTTGTACATGTCTGTCTAGCCCTGTTTTGTTCCCAATGTTCCTAATAGCTGCTTGGTGTTCTTTCATTCGGACCTTAATACTTCTCCCTGTTTCTCCTATATAGCTGAGTCCGCAGTTACAGTCGATGCAGTAAATTACTCCTTCTTGCAATTGGATGTCCAATTCTTTCTGCTTTAAAGCTGGCAGGAATTTCTTTATTTTGTTATTAAGATCTGGAGCTAGCCTGATATTATATTTTGCTCCGATCCTTTTCAGTTTCTCGAAAAGCCCCTTGTGGTACGTAATTTTGCTGGTGAATTTGAAGTTGGTTTTTTCCTGCTTCTTTTTTGGCACTTGTTTAAATATTTTCTCAACATCATACATGAGACCGGCCGATGACAAAAAAAGCTGAACTTTTTAACTGGGTGGAAAATTGGGACACGTGAACGCGCGGTGAGCAAATTCAAATACAGCATATATACAATATTTAAGAGTACGCTAGCCATATGGAATTATTTTCTGTAAATTATGTAAGTAAATATTAAAGTGAAGCACATTATTATATTCACAATAGAAAAGTAGGGATTTAAGAACAAAATAAAATGAAATATTTAAAAAAATCAGATTTAAAACTTACATGTGAATCTTTACTAGCTAAATCCTGAGGTGAAAAGTATTTGTCTAGGAAAGTTTGTGAATTTAGTCAAGCAATTAGAAACTTGCAAGAATTAGAAACATATATCCACAGCTTAGTTTTTAGTCATTGAAGAAGTCAATAAAGTATTTCTCAATGTAACCTTATAAAATGGCTTGCAAAATTTTTTGCTTGCATTGTGAATATGGTGACATGAATCTCCATCAACGTCAAGCAAGTGGGGAGATTTTCTCTGCTGAATTCTTGTTTTTAACCCTGTTTTTGAGCCTCTCATGACACATTCTTTCCACTTAGCTTTCAAACAAGCAAAACAAATTCCTTCTTAGAGAGAGAATGGAAAAAAAAAAAAAAACCGGAAAGCTGTGTCACGAACTTTTTAGAGGCTTCGGCCCGACGTAATACTGGCCCGAAGCCGTGCCTCCCCCACCCCCACTTAGCTTTCAAACATGCAAAACACATTCTTCCTTAGAAAAAAAAAAAAAAAAGGAAAGAAACAGAGTTGCGTCACGAACTTTGTTCAGCGGCTTCGGGCCGACGTTATCCTAGCCGGGCGCCGTGCTTTCTTTCCACTAAGTTTTCAAACAAGCAGAACACATTCCTAATCCTTAGAAAAAAAAAGGTTCGTCACGAACATGGTTCAGAGGCATCGGGCAGAAGCAATTCCGGGCAACAGCGAAAGCACGTCCGAACCAACGTAATTCCGGATCACGGCAAAAGAAGCACATGCGAACTAACGTAATTCCGGATCACGGCAAAAGAAGCACATCCGAACTAACGTAATTCCGGATCACGGCAAAAGAAGCACATCCGAACTAACGTAATTCCGGATCACGGCAAAAGAAGACCGCCAGGCCTACATAATCCCGCGGCGTGGCGCCATTCTTCCTTTCCACTTAGCTTTCAAACAAGCAAAACAAATTCCTTCTCTTAGGGGCGGGGGGGGGCGGTAGAACGAATTTAAGAAAAGAAAGCTGCGTCACGAACTTTATTTAGACGCTTCAGGTCGACGTAATCCCGGGCCACGGCGAAAGAAGCATGACGGGCATTTTTTTTTTGTTCACACTTTGAAACAAGCAAAACAAATTCCACCACCTGAGAAAAAAAAAAAAAAGACAAAGGGCTGTGTTACGAACTTTGTTCAGAGGCTTTTACGTCTATTATTTACAAAATCAGTAAAACTTTCTTAATAACAGCGAAAATCTGAATATCCATAATTTTTTTGTTAGTCACCCGTAATCCAGGGGGAAATCCGTAATAATTACGGAGATTCCGTATTTTTTGGCATCCTCCGTAGGAAGAGGATTCACGGGAGCTTTGATTCTCGAACGATCTCAGAAAAGCGGGAACGCATTCGGGTACATTTGCAAATTACAAGAGAGAGTTTCTGGCGATGACGTCACGGATAGAATCAAGCGGATAGTTTGGCCCTGATAGAATGCACAGTGGCGATTTCCCGCAAGACACGGAAAGGGCTGCGGGAGTTTCCTAACGCACGAAGTAGGCGGAGCTTCCACCCTTTGCGCTGCGATGCTCAAGTGACTGACAACCCATCCATTGTTGACAGCATTAAACGAATAGAGCTCCTGACTCCACCCTCCAACATTTCTTCTTGCCCCCCGCGTCTGCTCCAAAAACAACGCTTTCAGCTAGAAAGCGCTTAGTTCTTTTACTCCACAAAAAAGCGGAATCGCGGCCGCTTTTTTTTTATTTTTCTATAGAACGACGACCCCCCCCCCCCCTAAAAAAATCCTGAAAAATTTCTCTTCATTTTTGCAATGACCTCGAGAATGACCAAAATGATGCCGAAAAAAGCGGAATTCCGCGAATTCGCGGAAGAATCTCATGTATGCAACATATGGGGAGGGGTAATTGTTTTCTGCCAACATTTCCTTTAATACGTACCACAAGGGACTTTTCGAGAAACTGAAAAGGATCGGAGCAAAATATAATATCAGGCTAGCTCCAGATCTTAATAACAAAATAAAGAAATTCCTGCCAGCTTTAAAGCAGAAAGAATTGGACATCCAATTGCAAGAAGGAGTAATTTACTGCATCGACTGTAACTGCGGACTCAGCTATATAGGAGAAACAGGGAGAAGTATTAAGGTCCGAATGAAAGAACACCAAGCAGCTATTAGGAACATTGGGAACAAAACAGGGCTAGACAGACATGTACAAGCAAGTGGACACTCCATAAATTGGGACTCAGTGAAAATAATCGCCCACCAGTCAAACTTAGTAAAGAGAAAACTAGAAGAAGGGATCGAAATAGCAAGAAGAAGAAGTACCACAATTAACGATAATTGCGGATGGTCTCTTCCAATTGAGTGGCAGCAACTACTCCAGTGACATAGTCCTGATGACGAACTAGGCTTTAGTTCGAAAATTTGACAACCAACTTTCATTAAAAATAACCTCTAAAAGACCCGTAAAAAAGTTATTCCACAATAATTATTTTAGTTCTTTTTAAATACTAAAACCTGACAGGTTTTTATGATATGTTTTAGTAGGCCTATTTAAAAAAGCTAACCTAGCCAAGTGCCAAACCTGATCAGTTTTAGCACTGTTGCAGTACATGTTCATTTTTTATTCTAATCTATATGAATAAATTGCGTGTAAAATGATCTCAAGTTCATAATTATTTTCTGTGCAGTTTCAGATGTGTATACTCAGGTATAAAAAACTTTTACCTTCTTTAGTTTTAAAAGCACACACACACACAAAAAAAAAAAAAAAAACAAGGATAAAGCATGTGCTACCAACGAGAAGAAATGCAACTAGACCCAAGTACCCTTCCATTGACAAAATACAATTGGTGTGCACTTTAAATCACGAATGATTGTGTTTCAGCATTAACATAAGAATATTGTGGAATAACTTTTTTACGGGTCTTTTAGAGGTTATTTTTAATGAAAGTTGGTTGTCAAATTTTCGAACTAAAGCCTAGTCTGCCATCAGGACTATGTCACTGGAGTAGTTGCTGCCACTCAATTGGAAGAGACCATCCGCAATTATCGTTAATTGTGGTACTTCTTCTTCTTGCTATTTCGATCCTCTTCTAGTTTTTCTTTACTAAGTTTGACTGGTGGGCGATTATTTTCACTGGACACTCCATAAATTGGGACTCAGTGAAAATAATCGCCCACCAGTCAAACTTAGTAAAGAGAAAACTAGAAGAAGGGATCGAAATAGCAAGAAGAAGAAGTACCACAATTAACGATAATTGCGGATGGTCTCTTCCAATTGAGTGGCAGCAACTACTCCAGTGACATAGTCCTGATGACGAACTAGGCTTTAGTTCGAAAATTTGACAACCAACTTTCATTAAAAATAACCTCTAAAAGACCCGTAAAAAAAAGTTATTCCACAATCACTATGAATAGAGGTGCCATAAATGCATTTACAACTAGGATAAGAATATTTATCTGCGAGCAGAAATTCAAATATCAGTTCCGTGAATTGGATCACAGGCACTGATTTTTGAAGCCTATATTTATCCAGTGTTCTCATTACAAAACTGCTTTATGCCTTCATAATCATATGTATGAAAAGGAACACTTGCAGTAGATATAACATTTTAAATAATTTTTCAAGAAAGTATTCAGGAAAGATAAGCTGAACATAACCTATTCAAAAAATATCAAAATACAACAGTTTTTTATTAAATTGGAAGAGTATAAGAGCTGAAACTTTTGGAACCCATTACGCAAGGATAGAGTTTTCTATGATTTAGTGAATTTTTTTTAAATGTTACCATCACACGTACCAAAGGATGATTATGAAGGTGAACAAAAAAATCAGGAACAAGAAAAGAAAAATCAGGAATTATATATGAAGTGTTGATATCAATTATAAAAAGGAATCAGTCTAAAATAATATAAATGATAAATAATTACATGCATTAAAAATGCATGTAGTAATTTATATTATGTATATAATCAACCATTATCAATCCAACTTTGTGCTGCTGCATTGTGCAAAACATTTTCCCTCAATGGTTGTATTTGACGAAGGAAGAATTTTTCAAATCGGACTTTTAGAAGCGGAGATATAGGAAAAATTGCGATGTACCTTTACGCCCCCTAGTGGAAAATTTATGCATTACTTGAAAAAAGGACTGTAATTAAAATAGTCTTCGCTATAAAATACACTTTAAATTCGATAATCTCCATTTGCGCCCTCTAGTGGCGAAGTTGTGCATCGGTAAAAAAAAACAAAAAAAACGAACCCATTGGTCATCATTCTCACATTTTAAGCTTCCCAATACAAAAAGAATTTTGAAAATTGAACTAATAATTACAGAGATATGGTCTTCCCAGTCGGACAGACAAAGTGATGACATAAACATGCCGCAAAAGATGCTAATAATGCAGCTTCAGTCCTCCTAACAGACAAGGAAACCAACATCCTCCCCCTCCTGCATTTTTGATTGATTCTGGGTTCTTGTGTCATGTTTTTGCGATGTTTGTTTCATGGTTTGGTGATCTAGGGTAGGGACGGCCAACACATCAATCGCGATCTGCTATTCGATCGCCGAATCATTTTTGATCAATCGCTAACATTTTGCGGAATTTTTTTTTTTTTTTTAAGTTACTACAAAAACTGACGATGGAGCATTCAGACAAAGGAGCAGCCATGTTTGTGCCCTTACAACTGCTGATTTGTGACTGCATCCACCAGGTGTCAAGGTCAAGTCGCCTCCCCTCTCCCTAAAGTAATCTGCTGCGGCTCTGATTGCCTACGTAATGAGAGAATTGACTGCAGAGTTAGAAGCGGGAGATAGCATCACTGGAGGTAACAGTTAGCTTGGGGGAAGCTTGGCATGCAGGTTAAGTGCGTAATGTTTATTGTTTGCATCGGAGCTGTGGTTTTCTTCTTTGAACTATTTGGTTGATATTATTGTTTTGGTGAAAACTTATTATTTTCATCAAGAATGGGAACTGGAATACTTTTTCGTGGTTAAAGATAAGTGTTGCTGCTTAATTTGCAGTACTTCTGTGGCAATACCAAAGAAGGAGAATTTAGAGTGGCACTTCAATGCATTGGATGGTAAATATCAATCCGATTTCCCACTCAACAGTGAAATAAGAAAGAAAAAATGACAGGAACTAAAATCTGAACTGACTGCGCAGCTGTCAGTTCAGATGTTCTCAAAACCTAGCGATCAATTGAAGGCTGCAACCATCGTCTCCTTTCAAGTAAGCCATAAAATAGCAACAACATGTAAAGTTTTTTCTGATGGCGAACTTATCAAAGTCATTTTTACGGACATAGCAGATACTCTATTTGCAAATTTTAAGAATAAAAGTGAAATAAAAACAGCCCTTCAAGATTTGCAATTATCTCGGAATAGTCATGAGACGTATTGAAAAGTTAAGCCAAACTGTAAATAGGCAACTGCTAAAAGATATTGATCAATGTGTTTAATTTTCCCTGCAACTGAATAAATCAACGGATGTGGGTGACACCGCTCAACTGCTGATTTTCATCAGAATGGTTTTCCTGGACTTTTCTGCTAAAGAAGAATAGTTGGGCACGATTTCATTGAAAGGAAAAACTCGAGGTCTTGATATTTTCAACGGATTCAAAGAACATATTAAAAAGGTTAAGTTGCCTTTATTTAAGCTCATGTCAATAACCATCGACAGAGCACCAGTGATGACGGGTAAATCCAATAGATTCATAGCCTTGCGTCAGAAAAATGAAGATTTCCCAGATTTCTTAAACTATCATTGTATCATCCATCAGCAAGTTTAAGCCAGCAAGAGGCTTAATACAAAATGTGTCATGGCTATTGCTTTTAAAATCGTCAACTCCATCAGAGGTAAATCTCTTCAAAGGCGACTTTTTAAAATGAAACTGAATGACATACAGCCAGATTTGATTTTGCACATGGACGTCAGGTGGCTAAGCCGAAAAAGTTTTTGCAAAGATTTTGTGACTTGTTGGACGATATTATAAGTTTTCTTGAAGAGAGGGGTGATAATTATCATCAATAGCGTGATCTGGACTGGCTATGTGATCTGGCATTTTTGGCAGATTTTATGGGAAAACTTAGTTTATTGAACCTGGAATTACAAGGAAAAAATAAAACAATTGGCGATATGATGAGCAGTGATTCTTCTTTCAAGAACCAATCATTGGCTATGATTAAGGATCTCGAAAATAAATGTTTTGATCGATTTAAAAACATCCAAGGATCATTTACTAAAAAATTCCACGTATGTATTCAATTCAGGAAAATATATAACCGAAATCCAAACTGATCTTAGAGACTTCGAAGCCCGATTCAGTGAGTTTACAAAAATGGAAGATCTTTTTCGATTTGCCATTTACCCATTCAAGGAGTGCACTGACCCACACGATCGCAAGTAAATTTGCAGAGCTGTTTCAACTGGACAAAATTTCACTGGAAAATGAAACAATAACATTGTGGTGCGACATATTTCTGAAAGCCAGATCTTCAGAAGATAATTTCTGGAATTTTGTTTCCAAAGAAAAAGTACCCCAATGTGAGAAAATGTAGCGAACATTTACATTCCTGTTTTTTTGGGGTTTTTTCGGATCAACATATTCATGCGAATCAGCATTTTAGAATACTTACAACAAACAAAAAAATAAACATCGCTAAAATCTGAGGGATCAGCACACAGAAGATTGCTTGAGATTGGCATTCATTACACTCCAGATTTTTTTATCCTTGGCGGAATAAATAAACACAAACTTCACAATTTTTTATTCACCATAAAAAATAAACATTTGTTCATAACATTTAAATTTGTATCCAAAGTAATCGAGGTAGTTGCCTTCACTGCGCGATCTTAAGATCATGCATTGAAGGCAACTACCTTGATTACTTTGGACTATTTCTGCACGAATTTGAATTATCCTAATAATTTAAATATGTACTAAGGCTTAGGTAAAAATATCAAATAAAAATCATAAAATAATTCAAATTGTTTTATTTACCTCAAATACATGCATAAAATTGATAGTTTCTACCTACAGGGCAACAACGATATAGGTATAGTGGGAAGCGACAAATTTTGGAGGAAGAAATTTGAAATTGTGAAGTAGAGTAGATCACTTGGAGTGGAGCAAAAAAAAGCAGACTTTAGTCCCAATCAAGCTGGCAACCCCTGACCTAGGGAACACAAAGGCAGCTATTGAATACTTCTAGCTTTTGCCTGTTTTGAAAGGTCACCTAGGGTTGTTATTCCCTTGAAGAGAACAACCCTATGGAACTTATTCTTTTTGATTTTTCAAGTTTGGCATTCTGACACTTTGATTAGTTACTTAATTTTGTTTGCTTTGATAATCATTATGACATGCTTATGGAACTATGGATATATTTTGGTATCGCCAGTTTGACATCTTTATGGCTATATATATATATATATATATATAAGGTCAGGTGATGCGTAACATCACAGCCTCTCCTTGACAAATGTCAACCACGCCTTCTCGTGGTACATCCTGTTCCCACTAAAGGGGCTCTGACGACCGCCAATAGCGGTATAACTATACCATCGGGATTAGAGGAAATTCTATCCCACACTCACCAACCCGCTTGGCCAGCGTGGTGAGTTATGGCCAAACCCCTCCAAAATGATTCCACAACTTAAATCTTGGCCCTCAGTCTCCGGCAGCTGGAATGTACCTGGCCAAGGCAGCGGCCAGTGCGACATGAAGGCAGAAGGTGCTAAGAATCCCCGGAGGACCGGACTAGGCTGCCATCTGATGCTGACCTTGGCTACGTACAACGGACGCTCCCTATCTTCTGATTCAAGGCTTCTTGAATTGGAAGAGGAACTACAAAGGATCAAGTGGGACATCGTGGGGCTAAGTGAGGTAAGGAGAAAAGGAGAAGATCTCATCGAACTGAAAAGTGGACATCTCTTCTACTATCGTGGGACAGATACTGGCAGAACTAGTGGTGTTGGATTTATAATAAACAAGAAACTGAAGGATAAAGTTGTAGAAGTTGAAAGTTCCTCTGACAGAGCTGCACGACTTGTTATCCAACTCTCGAAAAGATACCAGGCTCAGATTATTCAAACTTATGCACCCACCACAAGTCATCCTGAAGAAGAAATTGAAGAATTTTATGAGGAAATTTGTCATCTAAATAATAAAGGTAAGCAGCACTTGAAAATAATTATGGGAGATTTCAATGCAAAAATAGGGCAACGGCAACAGAATGAAACTTCAGTAGGTAAATTCGGTCACGGCAACAGAAACCAGCGTGGAAATACTCTCGTTGAGTTTGCAGAGGCAGAAGGGTTTTTCATCTTGAACTCCTTTTTCAAGAAAAAGCCACACAGGAAATGGACATGGAGACATCCAAATGGGACGACAAGTGAAATTGATTTTATTATGTGTAACAAAAATTCGTCATAGAAGACTGCAGTGTGCTAAACAAGTTCAACACAGGTAGTGACCATAGATTGGTGAGATGTAAGATGCACCTCAACACCAAACTTGAACGTGGCAAGCTCATAAGACAAACAAAATCTATTGACATAACCAACCTTAAAAAACACCATAATACCTTCAAGTTGGAACTGAAGAACAGGTTCTCTGCTTTAGAAGGCCTAACATCGGAAGAAGTGGACATCTCTGAAGTTAACAGAAAAGTAACCAAAGCTCTTATGGAAACAGCAACAAAATTAGCTGGGTCTAAGAACAAGTTGCATGTAAACAAATTATCAGGAAAAACGAAAATGTTGATGCAAAAAAGAAGAGAGATGAGGACAACTAAAGAAGATGTGACTTCCAAAGTGGAATATATAGAGCTATGCAAGACAGTAAGAAAAAGTATCACTGAAGACGTAAGAAAATTCAACTGTGAACTAGTGAGGAAAGCAATTGAAAACAACCAAAGCCTAAATATAGCAAAGGGACATCTCAGTAAGGGAAGAAAACAGATTATGGCACTGAGAAAAGAAGATAGTTCTGTAACAAGAAATAGAGGCGAAATTTTGACAAGAGTGAAAGATTTCTACTCCAAATTATATGAAAGGGATGATACATGCACTCCAGACATCATGAAAGATACCAGTACCAGAGTTCCTCCAGTCCTTCCAGCAGAAGTTGCACATGCAATCAAGAACATGAAGCTGGGAAAAGCTCCAGGAGAAGATGGAATTACTGTAGACATCATACAAGAAGCAAGTGGAGAAATTGAAACAGTACTCGCCCAAATTTTCACTCGATGCCTTAATGAAGGAAAGATTCCTGAGGATTGGAACACCGCTACAATGATCCTGCTACATAAGAAAGGTGACATTGAGGATCTCGGAAACTACAGACCTATCAGCCTCCTATCAGTAGTTTATAAAATCTTCACTAAAGTTCTTTCACACCGCTTGAAGGTAACACTGGACATGGCTCAACCGAGAGAACAAGCTGGATTCAGGAGTGGCTACAGCACAATAGATCATATCCACGTACTGAGAGAACTAATTGAAAGAGCGAGGGAATATGAACTTACATTGTGCATGGCTTTTATCGATTATGAAAAAGCCTTTGATTCGGTGAAACCATCAGCAGTTACAATGGCTCTGAAAACCTGCGGTATTGAAGATGCATACATTAATATTATTAATAACATCTATGAAAATGCAAGTGCAAAGATTCGGCTGTTTGAAAATACAACACACATAAAAATTGGAAAGGGAGTGAGACAAGGTGACACCATATCTCCGAAGCTCTTTAATGCCACATTGGAGGGTGTTTTTCAGTCGCTGAGCTGGGAAAACAAAGGGATAAAGATTAATGGAGATTATCTAACCCACCTTCGTTTTGCTGATGACTTAGTCATTTTTGCAACTACCCCATCAGAGCTGCAGAGTATGATCCAGGAACTTGCTGACAAGAGCAAAGAAGTGGGATTAAAAATGAACTTTCAGAAGACAAAAGTGATGTTCAATGCTTTTACAAGAAATGAAGATTTATTGATTGATGGAGAAAAGCTGGAGATAACAGACACGTACGTTTATCTTGGACAGCAGATATCAAGTGAGGGTCACATTGATGAAGAAATTAATCGGCGTACAAAACTTGCCTGCAGAGCTTTTGGAAGAAACAGCATAATTTTCAAGAGCAATATGCCATTATGTCTTAAAAGAAAAGTGTTTGATCAATGCATCCTTCCAGTGCTTACGTATGGTGCAGAGACGTGGACCTTAACTAAAAGAGATATACAAAGACTGCAGACAACTCAAAGAATCATGGAGAGGTGCATGCTTCGTGTAACCAGGAGAGATAAGAAGAGGAACTCGTGGATCCGAAAATGACAAGAGTGGAAGACATCATGATCAGAGTTAAATCCCTGAAATGGCAATGGGCTGGACATACTGCCAGAAGGACAGATCATCGATGGACAGCCGAAATTTTAGATTGGATTCCAAGGGACAGGAAAAGACCCAGAAGAAGACCACATGGGAGATGGGTGGATGAAATTCGAAAGTATGCAGGGGTGACATGGAGGAGACTGGCACAAGACAGACCGTTGTGGAGGAAACTTGGGGAGACCTTCGTCCAGCAGTGGATTGATAATGGTTGACAATGATGATGATGATATATATATATACATAAAAAGGTGAAGAACAAAGTGTATGCAACAAATATGGAAAAAAATACATAGAAAGGTGAAGGACGAAATATCTACAGCATATATAAAAAAAATATATATACAAGAAATAAAAAAAATGGCTTAATATACAAAATGCCATTAACTAACTGGCGCAACGCAGCCAAAAAATCAAATAAGGCAAGATACGTGGTTAAAATAAAACTAGACATACCAACCAATGCGGAACAACACTGCCCAACAACAACAAAAAAAAAAAAAAAACACAAAAGGCACACAAAGACCCATGGAACGCCAAACCTGAGACGCACGTGAAAAAAAAAACTGCCGTGAACTAGACCAGTGTTCCACAACCTTTTCTACTCGCGGAACACCATAAATTATCCATGACTCAACACGGCACACCAAAATGTTAATCCTCTCAAAAACGTATGATATGGCACTATTAATATAAATACGTAACATAATCAACCTATTATTATTTTATTATATTATTATAAAACAGAAATCGACTCGTGCATTTATTAACAATTTATGAACTTTAATTCACTGTAGAAAATACAAGAAAATACACTTATCTATTACTATTAAAGTAAATAATTCTACTCATGCCTTCAATGTGATACTTGCGCCTGCTTACCTGCAAACAGGCGGCTGATCTGTGGCGAAATCGTTGACAAAGCAAGTCTCATTTCTTCATCGATGGATTTGAGTCTCTCCCTCTTTGATGTTTTAATTTCACTAAACGACGAGAAGCCCAGTTCACACAAATATGTAGTTGAAAATGGCAACAACACATTATTAACTGCGATCTTGGACAGCCGGGTATTCACTCCTTATTGCCAACCAAAATGTTCCAAAATCACTTTGAGAAGTTTCAATTTCAATGTTTTGTCTGCTTTTAAATCTGCGAGTTCCTCTTGAATATTTAATTGGAAGAGGTTTTGAATTCCCCACGAATGGATCAGGAACCCAGCTGAAATCTCGAACACTCTCTCCAAAATACTTCTTGAACTTCTACTGCAAGATTTCTAAATGTTCTTTAATTAAGTCCATCACCACTTTATTACCGTCAGCAAGCGGCCATACAGTCGGGAACATCTCAAATGACCCATTTTCAATTATCTGTATCCACAAATTCAGCTTATTCACAAATCCTTGAATCTTATCCATACTAGTCAGAATATTTTCGTTCCTACCTTGCATTTTTCTGTTCAGCTCATTAAAATGTACGAAAATATCGGAAAGATATGCCAACTTACACACTCATTCATCATCTGAAAATAAATCCACATACTCGTGCCCCTCAACAGTCAAAAATGAATGTACCTCCTCTTTAAGTTCAAATATTCGCGTTAACACTTTTTCTCGTGATAACCACCATACTTCTGTATGTAGCAGGAGTGTAGTGTGTACTGATCCCATTTCCCGACACAAAACAGAAAAAGCCCCAAATTTAGGGGCCACGATTTGATGAAGTTCATGACTTTTACTACTTTGTCCAGCACAACTTTCAGAAAAGATGGCAAAGACTTAGCAACAGTGGCTTTGAGGTGAATGAAGCAATGATTGCATCGTATGTTAGGATTTACTTCACATACTTTAGCTACAAATCCTTTCACTCAGCTTGTCATAGAAGCGGCTCTGTCTGTACAAACACTAACGCAAGCCTTCCATTTTAATTCATTATGGAGCACATTTTCATTAGTCACATGAAATATTTATTCACCAGTGGCTCGCTCAGGAAGTTCTCTGCAAAAAAAGAAATTAGTTGCAATTACATCTCTATCGATGTACCGAATGTAGGCAAGAAGTTGTGCATGACCGCTAATTTCGCTGGACTCGTCGATCTGAAGTAACAACTTCTGACTGCTGTTGATTTTCTCCTTCATAATGTCTTCAATGTGACATGTCACTAACTCGGCAACTGATTTTGTCAGCAGAGAGAGAAATTTTTGAAATTTCACTAGCAGCTTCTAAACCCAGGACTATTTTCACCCTCTCTTTACAAGAAGGCATTAACAACGTTTCAGTTATAGTGTGTGTGTTTTTGGCCTTTACGATAAGTTCAGCTACCTTGTAGCTAGCTTCCTGTACTTTTTCTGAAACACGTATTGTTGCAGTCATGAACATTGTTTTTTTTTTGTTCCAACAACCGACGAAAATAATTGATATCTTTGCTTGACAGAGAAGAATGTTTTGTTGGCAAATGTAGTTTCAATTCACGGGGAACCATAGCAGCATTACTGAGTTTTTCACAACATACAATACACTCGGGGATTACGCATCTTTTATGACCACACCAAAATAAAAAAAATAAAAAATAGTAATATAAATAATTATCACTATACTGCCGGTGCACTCATTTTTGTTTCTTTTTTTCGGGCTCAATGCCTTTACTACTGACACTCATGGACGGAACACTCTGTACGAGGAACTTGTCCATCTTGAAAAAATAAAATAGTTTAATAATAATAGAAAATAGCAAGACTGACTAGAAATCACAATTTTCGGACTACTTCAGAGCACAGCTGTGACAGAACTGAAATAATTCTAAGACACGGGACCTATACTCTTCAAAGGGAAGAAGGAAAACATATACCGACTTATTTAACATAAAGTCCAACAATGGGTGGGTGTATCGGTACAGGAAAAAAAGTAATAAAGTTGAAAAAGCACTAACAAACAGGGACAAATACCAAAACAACGTAATAAAATAATAAAAGATGGGAAGTTTTGCTAATCTCTGCACTTTTAGGGAAAAGCGTACACAGAACATACAGCAAGTGTAACAAAGAAGCCGCACAGCGCAGCTGTAGAGGCGAGAAATATAAATATATCAATAAACAAAACTATGATATAATAACTGTGAGTAAATAATTTACATTTAATTTCTTAGAATACATAAAAATGTGTGGCATGTAATAAAGAATAAACAAGCATCTTATTTAATCAGTGCAGCGGCAGAGAATGAAATACAAGCATATGAAACACAGTAACAGGGATAAAATTAAAAAATAAAACTCTCCAATTCATATCTTAAAATAGGATAATAGGTAAAAGTTCACGTTACACCTTGGGGGCATACTGCGGCACATTGGTTATGGAACTCTGAACTAGACAACCAGAATCCTAAACTTTGCAACAAAAAAACCCAAAATATGGTAAAAGTGCAGAGACCCAAAACAAAGGCTTAGTAAATCCCAATTTCTCATAGAATGGTACCAACTGTAATCCTCAGGGAAGCACCAGTTGGAAGGAAAGATGGTTTTTCATATCCTAAACAAATGCTGGTAAAACCCCAAAGCATGCGGGAGTGCTCCCTAAGCCATCCAAAAGACCAAGGCGAACAAAACGGTAAACAGTTGACGAAACACCAAATCACGACCAGCAGACATGAGTAGAGACTGAAGCTATCGGTTACGGGCCGTATGCCTTGCAAAAAGCCCAAAGCCATCTAAACCACCATTGTAAATGAAAAGGTATGCACGTGACGAAACATCAAGTCACGGTTAGCAGCATGCATGGAAATTGAAATTATCGGTTGCAGTTTACATATTTTAGAAAAGTCCAAATGAATATGATTCAGAAAATTTCGTCAATTTCGAAGTTCGAAATAATTTTTGGAAGTAACACAATACAAAATTCCACTGGATAACCCCTCTCAAGCAGAATACTATGAAACCATTTAAGGGTTTGAAAAAGAATGGTCACATTGCTTAACAAATCCACAAAACGTGAGAACTGGGAGACTATTTTCTATAAACTCTACTAGAAATATTAGAGTTCCAATCAGTAAGGAAATTTATCGAAAAGTCAAAGGCCTTCCTTTTGTCGTAAACACTCGTTCGTAAAGAGTTCACTGTTAGCTCTATGTTGATGTCCAGAAAGTTAACTTGAAGCATATTATCATTCGTCTTTTTTAAAGTCAATTCACTGGGATATATGTAGTAGCTGTTGTAATGAAATCATAAACGTTGAAAGTTATTAAATCATTGATGTACCTTAGATAATTTCCATTCTGTTTGTTAGTAACGATGTCAACAATACTTGCAAAAATAGCTTCATAGTGATGTAAATACAAATTAGCCAGGACGGAAGAGAAAGTGCTTCCCATTGGAATGCCTCAGACTCGATGAGAAACAACTTCGCCCATGGAGATATAGTTATTCAGTAGACATAAGGTTACGAGATTCTTCCAGTATTCTTTGGTAATCTTTCATTTTACTGCATTATCCTTGAACGTGATGTCGCAGATATTGTTTTGGGTCTCCGCACTTACCACATTTTGGGTGTTTTTATTGCAATGTTTAGGATTCTGCTTGTCTGGTTCATGGCAGTTTTTTCACGTGTGTCTCAGGTTTCCATGGCGTTCTGTGGGTCTTTGTGTGCTTTTTGTGTTGGGCGGTGTTATTCCGCATTGGTTGGTATGTCTAGTTTTATTTTAACCACATATGTATATATATATAGAAGACTGCAGTGTGCTAAACAAGTTCAACACAGGTAGTGACCATAGATTGGTGAGATGCAAGATGCACCTCAACACTAAACTCGAACGTAGCAAGCTCATAAGACAAACAAAATGTATTGACATTACCAACCTTAAAAAACACCATAATACCTTCAAGTTGGAACTGAAGAACAGATTCTCTGCTTTAGAAGGCCTAACATTGGAAGAAGTGGATATTTCTGAAGTTAACAGAAAAGTAACCAAAGCTCTTATGGAAACAGCAACAAAATTATCAGGAAAAACCAAAATGTTGATGCAAAAAAGAAGAGAGATGAGGACAACTAAAGAAGATGTGACTTCCAAAGTGGAATATATAGAGCTATGCAAGACAGTACGAAAAAGTATCACTGAAGACGTAAGGAAATTCAACTGTGAACTAGTAAGGAAAGCAATTGAAAACAACCAAAGCCTAAAGATAGCAAAGGGGCATCTCAGTAAGCGAAGAAAACAGATTATGGCACTGAGAAAAGAAGATGGTTCTGTAACAAGAAATAGAGGCGAAATTTTGACAAGAGTGAAAGATTTCTACTCCAAATTATATGAAAGGGATGATACATGTACTCCAGACATCATGAAATGTACCAGTACCAGAGTTCTTCCAGTCCTTCCAGCAGAAGTTGCACATGCAATCAAGAACATGAAGCGGGGAAAAGCTCCAGGAGAAGATGGAATTACTGTAGACATCATACAAGAAGCAAGTGGAGAAATCAAAACAGTACTCGCCCAAATTTTCACTCGATGCCTTAATGAAGGGAAGATTCCTGAGGATTGGAACAATGCTACAACGATCTTGCTACATAAAAAAGGTGACATTGAGGATCTCAGGAACTACAGACCTATCAGCCTCCTATCAGTGGTTCATAAAATCTTCACTAAAAGTTCTTTCACACCGCTTAAAGGTGACACTGGACATGGCTCAACCGAGAGAACGAGCTGGATTCAGGAGTGGCTATAGCACAATAGATCATATCCACGTACTGAGAGAACTAATTGAAAGAGCGAGGGAATATGAACTTCCATTGTGCATGGCTTTTATCGATTATGAAAAAGCCTTTGATTCGGTGAAACCATCAGCAGTTACAATGGCCCTGAAATCCTGTGGTATTGAAGATGCGTACATTAATATCATTAATAACATCTAAGAAAATGCAAGTGCAAAGATTCGGCTGAAAATACAATACACATAAAAATTGGAAAAGGAGTGAGACAAGGTGACACCATATCTCCGAAGCTCTTTAATGCCACATTGGAAAATATCTTTCAATCACTGAACACGGAACACGAAAAATAAAGATTAATGGAGATTACCTAACCCACCTTCGTTTTGCTGATGACGTGGTAATTTTTGCAACTACCCCATCAGAGCTGCAGAGTATGATCCAGGAACTTGCTGACAAGAGTAAAGAAGTGGGATTAAAAATGAACTTTCAGAAGACAAAAGCGATGTTCAATGCTTTTACAAGAAATGAAAATTTATCGACTGATGAAGAAAAGCTGGAGATAACAGACATGTACGTTTATCTTGGACAGCAGATATCAAGTGAGGGTCACATTGATGAAGAAATTAATCGGCGTACAAAACTTGCCTGGAGAGCTTTTGGAAGAAACAGCATAATTTTCAAGAGCAATATGCCATTATGTCTTAAAAGAAAAGTGTTTGATCAATGCATCCTTCCAGTGCTTACATATGGTGCAGAGACGTGGACCTTAACTAAAAGAGACATACAAAGGTTGCAGACAACTCAAAAAAGCATGGAGAGGTGCATGCTTGGTGCAACCAGGAGAGATAAGAAGTGGAACTCGTGGATCCGAAAAATGACAAGAGTGGAAGACATCATGATCAGAGTTAAATCCCTGAAATGGCAATGGGCTGGACATACTGCCAGAAGGACAGACCGTCGATGGACAGCCGAAATTTTAGATTGGATTCCAAGGGACAGGAAGAGACCCAGAAGAAGACCACATGGAAGATGGGTGGATGAAATTTGAAAGTATGCGGGAGTGACATGGAGGAGACTGGCACAAGACAGACCGTTGTGGAGGAAACTTGAGGAGACCTTCGTCCAGCAGTGGATTGATAATGGTTGATGATGATGATATAGAAAATGCAAATGAGGCAACAGTTAAATTAAGGAAAATAGTACTTAATTACAGTGTCAGGATTGCAGACCTATTCTAATTTAGCAATTTTGTAACCGAATGAATCATCTAAATGAAAGCTATAACATAGAAGTTTAGATGAGGATGTGGTTACATTCTTCTTTTCTGGAACCCAATAAGGCTCTCACTACCCCCTTTCCTTTTAATTAAAAAAAAAAATTAAAATGACAAAAAGTCCCCCAAAAAAGCCTTATAATGGTTAAAAATACAAAAAAAAAAAAGTATAAATATTTAAAATTACAAAAAAATAGTAAAATTTAATTCAATTAAAATAGGGGGAGGATGTTAGTTCTTTGGGTATTTTAATACTTTTAAACTACATTTGTGAACAGTTTTAGTTGTTCCCAATTGGAATTTTTGAAGTATTCATTCACTCATCATTGTCAACCATTATCAATCCATTGCTGGACGAAGGTTTCCCCAAGTTTCCTCCACAACGGTCTGTCTTGTGCCAGTCTCTTCCATGTCACTCCCGCATACTTTCGAATTTCATCCACCCATCTCCCATGTGGTCTTCTTCTGGGTCTCTTCCTGTCCCTTGGAATCCAATCTAAAATTACGGCTGTCCATCGACGGTCTGTTCTTCTGGCAGTATGTCCAGCCCATTGCCATTTCAGGGATTTAACTTTGATCATGATGTCTTCCACTCTTGTCATTTTTCGTATCCACGAGTTCCTCTTCTTATCTCTCCTGGTTACATCAAGCATGCACCTCTCCTTGCTTCTTTGAGTTGTCTGCAGCCTTTGTATGTCTCTTTTAGTTAAGTTCCATGTCTCTACACCATACGTAAGCACTGGAAGGATGCATTGATCAAACACTTTTCTTTTAAGACATAATGGCATATTGCTCTTGAAAATTATGCTGTTTCTTCCAAAAGCTCTCCAGGCAAGTTTTGAACGCCGATTAATTTCTACATCAATGTGACTCTCACTTGATATCTGCTGTCCAAGATAAACGTACGTGTCTGTCATCTCCAGCTTTTCTCCATCAATCGATAAATTTTCATTTCTTGTGAAAGCATTGAACATCACTTTTGTCTTCTGAAAGTTCATTTTTAATCCCACTTCTTTACTGTTGTCAGCAAGTTCCTGGATCATACTCTGCAGCTCTGATGGGGTAGTTGCAAAAATAACTACGTCATCTGCAAAACGAAGTTCGGTTAGATAATCTCCATTAATCTTTATCCCTTTGTTTTCCCAGTTCAGTGATTGAAAGACATTTTCCAATGTAGCATTAAAGAGCTTCGGAGATATGGTGTCACCTTGTCTCACTCCCTTTCCAATTTTTATGTGTGTTGTATTTTCAAACAGCCGAATCTTTGCACTTGCATTTTCATAGATGTTATTAATAATATTAATGTATGCATCTTCAATAACGCAGCATTTCAGAGCCATTGTAACTGCTGATGGTTTCACCGAATCAAAGGCTTTTTCATAATCGATAAAAGCCATGCACAATGTAAGTTCATATTCCCTCGCTCTTTCAATTAGTTCTCTCAGTACGTGGATATGATCTATTGTGCTGTAGCCACTCCTGAATCCAGCTTGTTCTCTCGGTTGAGCCATGTCCAGTGTTACCTTCAAACGGTGTGAAAGAACTTTAGTGAAGATTTTATAAACCACCGATAGGAGGCTGATAGGTCTGTAGTTCGTGAGATCCTCAATGTCACCTTTTTTATGTAGCAGGATCATTGTAGCGTTGTTCCAATCCTCAGGAATCTTCCCTTCATTAAGGCATCGAGTGAAAATTTGGGAGAGTACTGTTTCGATTTCTCCACTTGCTTCTTGTATGATGTCTACAGTAATTCCATCTTCTCCTGGAGCTTTTCCCCGCTTCATGTTCTTGATTGCATGTGCAACTTCTGCTGGGAGGACTGGAAGAACTCTGGTACCTTTCATGATGTCTAGAGTACATGTATCATCCCTTTCATATAATTTGGAGTAGAAATCTTTCACTTTTGTCAAAATTTCGCCTCTATTTCTTGTTACAGAACCATCTTCTTTTCTCAGTGCCATAATCTGTTTTCTTCGCTTACTGAGATGTCCCTTTGCTGTCTTTAGGCTTTGGTTGTTTTCAATTGCTTTCCTCACTAGTTCACAGTTGAATTTCCTTACGTCTTCAGTGATACTTTTTCGTACTGTCTTGCATAGCTCTATATATTCCACTTTGGAAGTCACATCTTCTTTAGTTATCCTCATCTCTCTTCTTTTTGCATCAACATTTTGTTTTTTTCTGATAATTTGTTCACATGCAACTTGTTCTTAGACCCAGCTAATTTTGTTGCTGTTTCCATAAGAGCTTTGGTTACTTTTCTGTTAACTTCAGAAATATCCACTTCTTCCGATGTTAGGCCTTCTAAAGCAGAGAATCTGTTCTTCAGTTCCAACTTCAAGGTAGTATGGTGTTTTTTAAGGTTGGTTATGTCAATATATTTTGTTTGTTTTATGAGCTTGCTACGTTCGAGTTTAGTGTTGAGGTGCATCTTACATCTCACCAATCTATGGTCACTACCTGTGTTGAACTTGTTTAGCAAACTGCAGTCTTTTATGACTAATTTTTTGTTACACATAATAAAATCAATTTCACTTGACATCCCATATGGATGTCTCCATGTCCATTTCCTGTGTGGCTTTTTCTTAAAAAGGAGTTCAAGATGAAAAACCCTTCTGCCTCTGCAAACTCAACGAGAGTACTTCCACGCTGGTTTCTGTTGCCGTGACCGAATTTACCTACTGAAGTTTCATTCTGTTGCCGTTGCCCTATTTTTGCATTGAAATCTCTCATAATTATCTTCAAGTGCTGTTTACCTTTATTTAGATGACGAATTTCCTCATAAAATTCTTCAATTTCTTTTTCAGGATAACTTGTGGTGGGTGCATAAGTTTGAATAATCTGAGCCTGGTATCTTCTCGAGAGTTGGATAACGAGTCGTGCAGCTCTGTCAGAGGAACTTTCAACTTCAAACAACTTTATCCTTCAGTTTCTTGTTTATTATAAATCCAACACCACTAGTTCTGCCAGTATCTGTTCTACGATAGTAGAAGAGATGTCTACTTTTCAGTTCAATGAGATCTTCTCCTTTTCTCCTTACGTCACTTATCCCGACGATGTCCCACTTGATCCTTTGTAGTTCCTCTTCCAATTCAAGAAACCTTGAATCAGAAGATAGGGAGCGTCCATTATACGTAGCCAAGGTCAGCATCAGATGGCAGCCTAGTCCGGTCCTCCGGGGATTCTTAGCACCCTCTGCCTTCATGTCGCACTGGCCGCTGCCTTGGCCAGGTACATTCCAGCTGCCGGAGACTGAGGGCCAAGATTTAAGTTGTGGAGTCATTTTGGAGGGGTTTGGCCATAACTCACCACGCTGGCCAAGCGGGTTGGTGAGTGTGGGATAGCATTTCCTCTAATCCCGATGGTATAGTTATACCGCTATTGGCGGTCGTCAGAGCCCCTTTAGTGAGAACAGGATGCACCACGAAAAGGCGGGGTTGACATTTGTCAAGGAGAGGCTGTGATGTTACGCATCAAATGACCTTGGCTGGTTAATTTCAACCTTTAAACTGTTCGGAATTGTTCTACTTGGCAGCACCTACAGAATTATCTGGGAATGTTGTTCCCCCTTTGTGCGGCAGATGGTGGTGTGGTCATTGTTTCTCTTCGGTTGGCATCCATTTTATATTTGCATGTCATGGATGCAGCACACTGTCTTGGTAAGTGGTTTGTTTAATAATTTGCTTTGTGCGGTTTTTTAATTTAATTTTTGTTTTCAGGTGCTCTTTCTAGCCTACTACGTTTTTCTAAAACTAAACAGTTGGTTATTTTTGCCTCGGGTCTTTGGGCAGAGTTTTTAGTTTTCGAGGTGCTTTGTACTAGCCTCGTTCCGCACATCGTTTTAGGTGTAATTGTGCAGTGTTAACATGCTTCTGTTCTTTCCATACTACGATTAATTTTCTCAATAGGCAGTTTTCTTGTAAATAAGTAACTTTTTTTAGTCCTCAACCACCTTTAGGTTTCGTGTTTTTGCTTAAATATAATTACAGTTCGTGTTTGGTGGTTGTAATTTATTTCCTTTGTAATCGGCATCTTTGCCCCTCTACGAGTTTTTGCTCAGTATATTTTTGATTCAGCTGTGAGGTCGGGCCTCGTCGAATTTAGTCTGCTGTGTGTAGCGTCTGGGTTTTGGAAAGCGTTTTTTGTTTTTTTTTACTAATACGTTTTTTCCCTTTTTTTTAAACTTCTTTTCCTTATTTTTTATTTTTTGTTGGTTATTTTTTTGGGCAGTCAGGGGTTCGGACGATAGTTTGGTCCATTTTCTGGGGTGTTTGTTTTAAATTATTTTTTTTTATTTGTTTTGTTTTAATTCTTAATTTTTATTTATTTCTTTTTTATTTATTTAGTGGGATTTAATTATTTTTTTCTGTTGGTGGTTCAGGTTGGCTCGTTGCCGTAACCTTGCAGACTAGATTCTCGCAGAAACCCACACTTTCAGGTCTCTGTAGAGCCTGGTTAAGTGTTGTACATGCCTGATCCTTGACAACGCCATGGAGAACAGCTTACCATAGCTCTATATCCCTCTCTTCTTATTCCAGTGGTTAGCAAAGTTTTGGTCTTGCTATTCAGTAACTAATAAAGGTAACTTGATCACGCTAGTTACGTTAACTGAAAACTTTTACAAAAAGTTCGTAAGTTGGAAGCTTTCGACCTTATCTTAGGTCTTCATCACGCCAATGGAGGACTAAGATTGTTGCCAGATTCTACATTTGAATTTTTCCTATTTTTGTTGCCAAAACTTAGAATTGATCTCCAGATCAACGGAATGTAGAGAGGAGATTCGGAGTTGCAAGTCATTGAGTTGAAAATTATTTCTATGCTTTCACGGTAACGGAGGGCAAAACGATTGTCAAAAGAAGCAATTCGTTTTGCTTCGTTCCAGTGGGGAACTGCAGATGTGTCTTCCATTGTCAAAATAGACAAGGCAGTATTAGGATTGGCTTTCGAAACATCTTTTCTATGTTCTAAAATTCTATGGTTAATGCTCCTGTATGTGCTTCCAATGTATAAGTGATCCCCAGTAGAAGAAGAGATAGGAATGCAGTAAACTCCTGGGAGGTTCAGGCTTTCAACTTTGTCCCTATCCCTTTGTAGAAGTTTCAAGATGTTTGGGGTAGATATAATGGCAAGATGGTAACCAAAACTTCTAAAAAGAATCTCTAACTTATAAGCATAGGAAGGATGGTAAGGAACAGAACCACAGAACTTCAGGTCTTCTTTCTTGTGAGGAAGGAGGCATTCGATTTTCGAATGGTTTTCATATTTCTTTATGAGGGAGTTGACTGTAACAGCAGGGAAACCATGGGAGAGGGCTATTGTAGAAATTTTGGAGAGTTCTTCTTGAAGAGAGAGTTGGTTGTTGCAAATGATATGAGCCCTGTGGATGTAGGACTTCAAGGCTGAAAGCTTGTAGAGATGCAGGGTGCAAGATTTGTAGGGAATGATGTTAGTGGCCGCAGAAGGTTTTCGATAGACGTAACGAGTAATGGAGAGATCAGCGTTTCTGCAGATAGATACATCCAGGAAATCAATTTTGTGATTTACTTCCTTAGATATAGTGAGCTTAATGGAAGGAAATTTTTCCGTAATGGAGTTGATCAGTATCTGTAGTTCAGACTCGGAATGTGGCCAGCTAATGAAAATGTCGTCTACATATCTTAACCATAGGGAAGGTTGAAAAGGGTGTAGAGAAATGATGGAAACTTCAATATGTTGCATGTAGATTTCAGCAAGCAGAGGGGAAAGAGGTGAGCCCATGGGGAGACCAGATTGTTGCCTATACACAATTTTGTTAAAAACAAAACAACTGTGTTGATGAATAGTGTGGAAACAATCGTAAAGATCTTTGATAAGAGGACCGGGGGTTCAAAATGAAGAATCAATTTCTTCATGAGGAGCATGTAGGAATCAAAATATGGTACAGAGGGAAACAAAGATTCTACATCAAGAGTATACAGATTATCACAAAGGAGAAAAGGAATTAGGAAGGTTGTGGATGAAGTTTGAAGTAGAGACAACTGTATGAGGATGGTTGGCTGCAAGGGATTTGCATTTGAGGACCAATCTCTTTTCAAGGTTTACTGCTGGAGAAAAAGAATATTCCACTAAAGGTCTGATGGGGTTACCAGCTTTATGCAGTTTCACTTGCAGGAAGAGCCTGGGAGTTCTAAAGTAAGGAGGGGGTGATATATCACCAAGGAAGGATTGAAGAGTTTCTTTCTTAGCTAATCTGTCAACTGAGTTTTTGAGTGAGTTGGTGGTGTCTGACTGCAAAGGGATGCAGTTAGCAGATGTAAGAAAAGAAAGCACTTTTTGGTTTAGAGTTTCTTTACCAATGATGACTGGGCAACCAACTTTATCTGCTTTGCATACGGCTAGGTCATTTTCCCTGAATAAATGACCTGAATTCTTTTAAACAAGAAGAAGAGTACTAGATTGGCACAGAATTTTGCTTGGATAAGATAACAGCAGCATTGGCACGAAGGATAGGCTGCTGAACAGTCTCAGTTCTGTGGATGGCTGATTCTATAACAGAAACAGTTTGTGGAAGATTGATAGGAAGAGCAGGTGAAAATTTTGGGCCTAATGATAAGAATTTATCCAAGCTAGGAGGAACAGTGACAGAAGAAAGATTTACATACTTTGGCTTGTCAGTAGAGGCTGATGACGGAGATGTTGCTTGACTTTTTTGCTTGGAGAGTAGAAAATTGAATTTCTTTGTATGGCGAGCATATTCATTAACTTCAATTGTTGTGAGGGTTTGGTTGATGCGAACAATGAAAATATCAAGCAAAGCAGGATGAGTGGTAGCAGCCAGTGATTGGTAGCTAATGTAGCAGGAAAGTTCAGTTTTAGCAATGGAAAAACGCAGGTCACGGATAGCGGCAGATAGGAGGTTATGGCTGGTCTGCTGTAGTAACGCACGGTACCGTCCTTTGAAGATGGGTTTGCAGATCTGAAAAGCTTGGGGAAGAATGCCAGAAGTCTTGCAGGAAACAAGAAAACGAAGACTGCAAAGAGACGACTTGAGTCCGAAGTTTCCGGAAGGAAATCCAATCTTTCGTCCAGTCCAAAATAAAATGCCCGGAAGTTGCGTAGCTTTGAAACATGACGATGATGGGCAAAACACGTAACAATATTAACAAATAAAGGTAACTTGATCACGCTAGTTACGTTAACTGAAAACTTTTACAAAAAGTTCGTAAGTTGGAAGCTTTCGACCTTATCTTAGGTCTTCATCACGCCAATGGAGGACTAAGATTGTTGCCAGATTCTACATTTGAATTTTTCCTATTTTTGTTGCCAAAACTTAGAATTGATCTCCAGATCAACGGAATGTAGAGAGGAGATTCGGAGTTGCAAGTCATTGAGTTGAAAATTATTTCTATGCTTTCACGGTAACGGAGGGCAAAACGATTGTCAAAAGAAGCAATTCGTTTTGCTTCGTTCCAGTGGGGAACTGCAGATGTGTCTTCCATTGTCAAAATAGACAAGGCAGTATTAGGATTGGCTTTCGAAACATCTTTTCTATGTTCTAAAATTCTATGGTTAATGCTCCTGTATGTGCTTCCAATGTATAAGTGATCCCCAGTAGAAGAAGAGATAGGAATGCAGTAAACTCCTGGGAGGTTCAGGCTTTCAACTTTGTCCCTATCCCTTTGTAGAAGTTTCAAGATGTTTGGGGTAGATATAATGGCAAGATGGTAACCAAAACTTCTAAAAAGAATCTCTAACTTATAAGCATAGGAAGGATGGTAAGGAACAGAACCACAGAACTTCAGGTCTTCTTTCTTGTGAGGAAGGAGGCATTCGATTTTCGAATGGTTTTCATATTTCTTTATGAGGGAGTTGACTGTAACAGCAGGGAAACCATGGGAGAGGGCTATTGTAGAAATTTTGGAGAGTTCTTCTTGAAGAGAGAGTTGGTTGTTGCAAATGATATGAGCCCTGTGGATGTAGGACTTCAAGGCTGAAAGCTTGTAGAGATGCAGGGTGCAAGATTTGTAGGGAATGATGTTAGTGGCCGCAGAAGGTTTTCGATAGACGTAACGAGTAATGGAGAGATCAGCGTTTCTGCAGATAGATACATCCAGGAAATCAATTTTGTGATTTACTTCCTTAGATATAGTGAGCTTAATGGAAGGAAATTTTTCCGTAATGGAGTTGATCAGTATCTGTAGTTCAGACTCGGAATGTGGCCAGCTAATGAAAATGTCGTCTACATATCTTAACCATAGGGAAGGTTGAAAAGGGTGTAGAGAAATGATGGAAACTTCAATATGTTGCATGTAGATTTCAGCAAGCAGAGGGGAAAGAGGTGAGCCCATGGGGAGACCAGATTGTTGCCTATACACAATTTTGTTAAAAACAAAACAACTGTGTTGATGAATAGTGTGGAAACAATCGTAAAGATCTTTGATAAGAGGACCGGGGGTTCAAAATGAAGAATCAATTTCTTCATGAGGAGCATGTAGGAATCAAAATATGGTACAGAGGGAAACAAAGATTCTACATCAAGAGTATACAGATTATCACAAGGAGAAAAGGAATTAGGAAGGTTGTGGATGAAGTTTGAAGTAGAGACAACTGTATGAGGATGGTTGGCTGCAAGGGATTTGCATTTGAGGACCAATCTCTTTTCAAGGTTTACTGCTGGAGAAAAAGAATATTCCACTAAAGGTCTGATGGGGTTACCAGCTTTATGCAGTTTCACTTGCAGGAAGAGCCTGGGAGTTCTAAAGTAAGGAGGGGGTGATATATCACCAAGGAAGGATTGAAGAGTTTCTTTCTTAGCTAATCTGTCAACTGAGTTTTTGAGTGAGTTGGTGGTGTCTGACTGCAAAGGGATGCAGTTAGCAGATGTAAGAAAAGAAAGCACTTTTTGGTTTAGAGTTTCTTTACCAATGATGACTGGGCAACCAACTTTATCTGCTTTGCATACGGCTAGGTCATTTTCCTGAATAAATGACCTGAATTCTTTTAAACAAGAAGAAGAGTACTAGATTGGCACAGAATTTTGCTTGGATAAGATAACAGCAGCATTGGCACGAAGGATAGGCTGCTGAACAGTCTCAGTTCTGTGGATGGCTGATTCTATAACAGAAACAGTTTGTGGAAGATTGATAGGAAGAGCAGGTGAAAATTTTGGGCCTAATGATAAGAATTTATCCAAGCTAGGAGGAACAGTGACAGAAGAAAGATTTACATACTTTGGCTTGTCAGTAGAGGCTGATGACGGAGATGTTGCTTGACTTTTTTGCTTGGAGAGTAGAAAATTGAATTTCTTTGTATGGCGAGCATATTCATTAACTTCAATTGTTGTGAGGGTTTGGTTGATGCGAACAATGAAAATATCAAGCAAAGCAGGATGAGTGGTAGCAGCCAGTGATTGGTAGCTAATGTAGCAGGAAAGTTCAGTTTTAGCAATGGAAAAACGCAGGTCACGGATAGCGGCAGATAGGAGGTTATGGCTGGTCTGCTGTAGTAACGCACGGTACCGTCCTTTGAAGATGGGTTTGCAGATCTGAAAAGCTTGGGGAAGAATGCCAGAAGTCTTGCAGGAAACAAGAAAACGAAGACTGCAAAGAGACGACTTGAGTCCGAAGTTTCCGGAAGGAAATCCAATCTTTCGTCCAGTCCAAAATAAAATGCCCGGAAGTTGCGTAGCTTTGAAACATGACGATGATGGGCAAAACACGTAACAATATTAACAAATAAAGGTAACTTGATCACGCTAGTTACGTTAACTGAAAACTTTTACAAAAAGTTCGTAAGTTGAAGCTTTCGACCTTATCTTAGGTCTTCATCACGCCAATGGAGGACTAAGATTGTTGCCAGATTCTACATTTGAATTTTTCCTATTTTTGTTGCCAAAACTTAGAATTGATCTCCAGATCAACGGAATGTAGAGAGGAGATTCGGAGTTGCAAGTCATTGAGTTGAAAATTATTTCTATGCTTTCACGGTAACGGAGGGCAAAACGATTGTCAAAAGAAGCAATTCGTTTTGCTTCGTTCCAGTGGGGAACTGCAGATGTGTCTTCCATTGTCAAAATAGACAAGGCAGTATTAGGATTGGCTTTCGAAACATCTTTTCTATGTTCTAAAATTCTATGGTTAATGCTCCTGTATGTGCTTCCAATGTATAAGTTATCCCCAGTAGAAGAAGAGATAGGAATGCAGTAAACTCCTGGGAGGTTCAGGCTTTCAACTTTGTCTCTATCCCTTTGTAGAAGTTTCAAGGTGTTTGGGGTAGATTTAATGGCAAGATGGTAACCAAAACTTCTAAAAAGAATCTCTAACTTATAAGCATAGGAAGGATGGTAAGGAACAGAACCACAGAACCTCAGGTCTTCTTTCTTGTGAGGAAGGAGGCATTCGATTTTCGAATGGTTTTCATATTTCTTTATGAGGGAGCTGACTGTAACAGCAGGGAAACCATGGGAGAGGGCTATTGTAGAAATTTTGGAGAGTTCTTCTTGAAGAGAGAGTTGGTTGTTAAAAATGATATGAGCCCTGTGGATGTAGGACTTCAAGGCTGAAAGCTTGTAGAGATGCAGGGTGCAAGATTTGTAGGGAATGATGTTAGTGGCCGCAGAAGGTTTTCGTTTTGAAGTCCTACATCCACAGGGCTCATATCATTTGCAACAATCAACTCTCTCTTCAAGAAGAACTCTCCAAAATTTCTACAATAGCCCTCTCCCATGGTTTCCCTGCTGTTACAGTCAACTCCCTCATAAAGAAATATGAAAACCATTCGAAAATCGAATGCCTCCTTCCTCACAAGAAAGAAGGCCTGAAGTTCTGTGGTTCTGTTCCTTACCATCCTTCCTATGCTTATAAGTTACAGATTCCTTTTAGAAGTTTTGGTTACCATCTTGCCATTAAATCTACCCCAAACATCTTGAAACTTCTACAAAGGGATAGGGACAAAGTTGAAAGCCTGAACCTCCCAGGAGTTTACTGCATTCCTATCTCTTCTTCTACTGGGGATAACTTATACATTGGAAGCACATACAGGAGCATTAACCATAGAATTTTAGAACATAGAAAAGATGTTTCGAAAGCCAATCCTAATACTGCCTTGTCTATTTTGACAATGGAAGACACATCTGCAGTTCCCCACTGGAACGAAGCAAAACGAATTGCTTCTTTTGACAATCGTTTTGCCCTCCGTTACCGTGAAAGCATAGAAATAATTTTCAACTCAATGACTTGCAACTCCGAATCTCCTCTCTACATTCCGTTGATCTGGAGATCAATTCTAAGTTTTGGCAACAAAAATAGGAAAAATTCAAATGTAGAATCTGGCAACAATCTTAGTCCTCCATTGGCGTGATGAAGACCTAAGATAAGGTCGAAAGCTTCCAACTTACGAACTTTTTGTAAAAGTTTTCAGTTAACGTATCTAAGCGTGATCAAGTTACCTTTATTTGTTAATATTGTTACGTGTTTTGCCCATCATCGTCATATTCAGTAACTGTTAAAGAAATTTACAGTCTTGGTGTTTTCCATATATATATATATATATACTATTCCATGCTGGTTTCTGTTGCAGTGACCGAATTTACCTATTGAGGCGACAGAAAGAAACTTCAATAGGTAAATTCGGTCACGGCAACAGAAACCAGCGTGGAAATACTCCCGTAGAGTTTGCAGAAGCAGAAGGGGTTTTCACCATGAACTCTTTTTTCAAGAAAAAGCCGCAAAGGAAATGGACATGGAGGCATCCCAATGGATTGACAAGTGATATTGATTTTATTATGTGTAACAAGAAATTTGTCATGGAAGATTGCAGTGTGCTAAACAAGTTTAACACAGGCAGTGACTATAGAATGGTGCGAGGTAAGATACACCTCAATGCTAAATTCGAGCGTGGCAAGCTCATATAACAAAGTGTATTGACATGACCAACCTTAAAAAACATCATAATACCTTCAAATTGGAACTGAGGAACATATTCTCTGCTCCAGAAGGTCTAACATTGGAAGAAGTAGACATCTCTGAATTTAACAGAAAACTAACCAAGGCTCTTATGGAAACAGCAACAAAAATAGCTGGTACTAAGAACAAGTTGCATACGAACAAATTATCAGGAAAAAACAAAATTCTGATGCAAAAAAGAAGAGAGATGATGACAACTGAAGGAGATGTGACTTTCAAAGTGGAATATATAGAGCTATGCAAGACAGTACCAAAAAGTATCACTGAAGACGTAAGGAAATTCAACTGTGAACTACTGAAGAAAGCAATTGAAAACAACCAAAGCTTGAAGAGAGCAAAGAGACATCTGAGTAAGGGAAGAAAACAGATTACGGCTCTGAGAAAAGAAGATGGTTCTGTAACAAGAAATAGAGGTGAAACTTTGACAAGAGTGAAAGATTTCTACTCAAAACTACAAGTATATGAAAGGGATGATACATGTACTCCAGAAATTACGAATGGTACCAGTACCAGAGTTTTTCCAGTCCTCCCAGCAGAAGTTGCACATGCAATCAAGAACATGAAATGGGAAAAAGCTCCAGGAGAAGATGGGATTACCGTAGACATCATACAAGAAGCAAGTGGGAAATTGAAACAGTACTCGCCCAAGTTTTCACTCGGCGCCTTAATGAATGGAAAATTCCTGAGGATTGGAACAATGCTACAACGATCCTGCTACATAAAAAAGGTGGCATTGAGGATCTCAGGAACTACAGACCTATCAGCCTCCTATCAGTGATTTATAAAATATTTACTAAAGTTCTTTCACGCCACTTGAAGGTGACACTGGACATGGCTCAACCGAGAGAACAAGCTGGATTCAGGAGTGGCTACAGCACTGTAGATCATATCCACGTACTGAGAGAACTAATTGAAAGAGCGAAGGAATATGAACTTTCATTATGCATGACTTTTATCGAGTATGAAAAGGCCTTTGATTTGGTGAAACCATCAGCAGTTACAATGGCTTTGAAGTCCTGCGGTATTGAAGATGCATACATTAATATTATTAATAACATCTATGAAAATGCAAGTGCAAAGATTCGGCTATTTGAGAATACAGCACCCATTAAAATTGGAAAGGAAGTGAGACAAGGTGACATTATATCTCCCAAACTCTTTAATGCCACATTGGAAAATGTCTTCCAATCACTGAACTGGGAAAACAAAGGGATAAAGATTAATAGAGATTATCTAACTCACCTTTGTTTTGCTGACGACATAGTCATTTTTGCAACTACCCCATCAGAGCTGCAGAGTATGCCCCCAGGGACTTGCTGACAAAAGTAAAGAAGTGGGATTGAAAATGAACTTTCGGAAGACAAAAATTATGTGTAATGCTCTTACAAAAAATGAAGATTTATTGATTGATGGGGGAAAGCTGGAGATAACCAATACCTACATTTATCTTGGACAGCAGATACCAAGTGAGGGTCACATTAATGAAGAAATTGACTGGAGTATAAAACTTGCCTGGAGAGCTTTTGGAAGAAACAGTATAATTTTCAAGAGCAATCTGCCATTATGTCTTAAAAAAAAAAGAGTTTGATCAATGCATCCTTCCAGTGCTTACGTATGGTGCAGAGACGTGGACCTTAACTAAAAGAGACATGCAAAGACTACAGACAACTCAAAGCAGCATGGAGAGATGCATGCTTGGTGTAACCAGGAGAGATGAGAAGAGGAACTTGTGGATCAAAAAAATGACAAGAGTGGAAGACATCATGATCAGAATAAAATCCCTGAAAGCAATGGGCTGGACATATTGCCAGAAGGACAGGTCACTGATGAACAGCCAAAATTTTAGACTGGATTCCAAGGGACTTGAAAAGACCCAGAAGAAGACCACATGTGAGATGGGCGGATGAAATTCGAAAGTATGCGGGAGTAACATGGAGGAGACTGGCACAAGACAGACCGTTGTGGAAGAAACTTGGAGAGACCTTCGTCCAGCAGTGGATTGATAATGGTTGACGACGATGATGATGATGATGATGATATATATATACAAGGTGTTTGGAAATGATGTATAGAATTTCAAAGTTGATTGGTGTAAAAAGTATTTGCGATGCACATGTTTTACGTTTTGTCCAAGTTTAAGCAAGTTCTAAAGTTTTATTTTTTCCTTTGATAGGTGATGCTAGGTGCCTAGTAGTGCAGTGTGACACAACATAGCGAAAATGGCGACACCACAGGAAAAAGCTACTTGCGTGATGTGGTTTGTGAAGTCCAAGTCGCTGACCCAAGTTCAGAGAAATTTTAAGGAGGGAGTACAATAGGAAACCACCAACAAGGAGGAGTATCCAGCAGTGGGTAGACAAATTCTAAGCTACTGGTAGTATGTTGAAATGGACGAGCAGTGGCAGATCATCTGTGTCGGAAGAATTCGTGGAGGCTGTGCGTCAGGCGTACCAATGGAACCCATCGACGTCCATTCGTTCAGCTAGTCGCGAACTGGTGATACCTGCCACAACAGTTCACACAGTGCTACACAAATGCCTTTATCTTTACGCATTCAAAATGCAGCTGGTGCAAAGGGTGCAGCCCAATGACAAAGGGTGTCATGCAGCATTTGCCGTAGAAATGCTTCATCGCATTGATAGCGACCCCATATTCCTGTCAAGAATTTGTTTCAGTGATGAGTCAACATTTCAAGTACCATCAACAAGCATAATTGACGAATTTGGGGTTTGGAAAATCCCCAAATTCGGAACACACAAGACAGCCCCAAAGTTAATGTTTGGTGTGGCATTACGCAGGACAGAGTAATTAGACCATTCTTGCTGAACCAACCATAACTGGTGGCACATACCTGGACATGTTACAACTGTTCGTCATTCCGCAACTACAGAAGATTCCAGATGTCATTTTCCAGCAAAGATGGAGCTCCCCATCTTTGGTCAGCAGACGTTCGTGCATGCTTGGATCAGCACTTCCCTGGCCAGTGGATGGGACGCGTAGGTCCAATAACATGGCCTTCCTGTTCGCCACATAAACCCCTGTGATTTTTTTTTAAGGGGGTTTCTTAAAGACATTGTCTACTGCACAAAGTTTACCTCCCGCCATGACCTGGAGGCGCGCATCACTGCAGCCTTTCGCCACGTCACCCCAGACATTCTGCACCGTACTTGGTCTGAAATCGATTACCGCCTCAACATCCTGGGCGCTACGAATGGAGCACATGTGGAAGTGTATTGATTGCAAAACTATAAATTTTAGAGCTTGCTTAATCTTGGACAAAATGTAAAACATTCATATCTCAAATACTTTTTGTACTATTCAACTTTGAAACTGTATACATCATTTCTGAACACCCTGTATATGGAATAGAGGAAACAGAGGAATATTGAATATAATTATTCAAGGTATGAATAGTCTGGCCAAGGCAGCGGCCAGTGCGACATGAAGGCAGAGGGTGCTAAGAATCCCCGGAGGACCGGACTAGGCTGCCATTTGATGCTGACCTTGGCTACCTATAACGGACGCTCCCTATCTTCTGATTCAAGGCTTCTTGAATTGGAAGAGGAACTACAAAGGATCAAGTGGGACATCGTCGGGCTAAGTGAGGTAAGGAGAAAAGGAGAAGATCTCATTGAACTGAAAAGTGGACATCTCTTCTATTATCGTGGGACAGATACTGGCAGAACTAGTGGTGTTGGATTTATAATAAACAAGAAACTGAAGGATAAAGTTGTAGAAGTTGAAAGTTCCTCTGACAGAGCTGCACGACTCGTTATCCAACTCTCGAGAAGATACCAGGCTCAGATTATTCAAACTTATGCACCCACCACAAGTCATGCTGAAGAAGAAATTGAAGAATTTTATGAGGAAATTCGTCATCTAAATAATAAAGGTAAGCAGCACTTGAAGATAATTATGGGAGATTTCAATGCAAAAATAGGGCACCGGCAACAGAATGAAACTTCAGTAGGTAAATTCGGTCACGGCAACAGAAACCAGCGTGGAAATACTCTCGTTGAGTTTGCAGAGGCAGAAGGATTTTTCATCTTGAACTCCTTTTTCAAGAAAAAGCCACACAGGAAATGGACATGGAGACATCCAATTGGGACGACAAGTGAAATTGATTTTATTATGTGTAACAAAAAATTCGTCATCGAAGACTGCAGTGTGCTGAACAAGTTCAACACAGGTAGTGACCATAGATTGGTGAGATGTAAGATGCACCTCAACACTAAACTGGAACGTGGCAAGCTCATAAGACAAACAAAATGTATTGACATAACCAACCTTAAAAAACACCATAATACTTTCAAGTTGGAACTGAAGAACAGATTCTCTGCTTTAGAAGGCCTAACATCGGAAGAAGTGGATATTTCGGAAGTTAACAGAAAAGTAACCAAAGCTCTTATGGAAACAGCAACAAAATTAGCTGGGTCTAAGAACAAGTTGCATGTGAACAAATTATCAGGAAAAACCAAAATGTTGATGCAAAAAAGAAGAGATATGAGGACAACTAAAGAAGATGTGACTTCCAAAGTGGAATATATAGAGCTATGCAAGACAGCACGGAAAAGTATCACTGAAGACGTAAGGAAATTCAACTGTGAGCTAGTGAGGAAAGCAATTGAAAACAACCAAAGCCTTAAGATAGCAAAGGGACATCTCAGTAAGGGAAGAAAACAGATTATGGCTCTGAGAAAAGAAGATGGTTCTATAACAAGAAATAGAGGCGAAATTTTGACAAGAGTGAAAGATTTCTACTCCAAATTATATGAAAGGGATGATACATGTACTCCAGACATCATGAAAGGTACCAGAGTTCTTCCAGTCCTCCCAGCAGAAGTTGCTCATGCAATCAAGAACATGAAGCGGGGGAAAGCTCCAGGAGAAGATGGAATTACTATAGACATCATACAAGAAGCAAGTGGAGAAATTGAAACAGTACTCGCCCAAATTTTCACTCGATGCCTTAATGAAGGGAAGATTCCTGAGGATTGGAACAATGCTACAATGATCCTGCTACATAAAAAAGGTGACATTGAGGATCTCAGGAACTACAGACCTATCAGCCTCCTATCAGTGGTTTATAAAATCTTCACTAAAGTTCTTTCACACCGCTTGAAGGTAACACTGGACATGGCTCAACCGAGAGAACAAGCTGGATTCAGGAGTGGCTACAGCACAATAGATCATATCCACGTACTGAGAGAACTAATTGAAAGAGCGAGGGAATATGAACTTCCATTGTGCATGGCTTTTATCGATTATGAAAAAGCCTTTGATTCGGTGAAACCATCAGCAGTTACCACGGCTCTGAAATCCTGCGGTATTGAAGATGCATACATTAATATTATTAATAACATCTATGAAAATGCAAGTGCAAAAGATTCGGCTGTTTGAAAATACAACACTTATAAAAATTGGAAAGGGAGTGAGACAAGGTGACACCATATCTCCGAAGCTCTTTAATGCCACATTGGAAAAATGTCTTTCAATCACTGAACTGGGAAAACAAAGGGATAAAGATTAATGGAGATTATCTAACCCACCTTCGTTTTGCTGATGACGTAGTCATTTTTGCAACTACCCCATCAGAGCTGCAGAGTATGATCCAGGAACTTGCTGACAAGAGTAAAGAAGTGGGATTAAAAATGAACTTTCAGAAGACAAAAGTGATGTTCAATGCTTTTACAAGAAATGAAGATTTATCGATTGATGGAGAAAAACTGGAGATAACAGATACGTATGTTTATCTTGGACAGCAGATATCAAGTGAGGGTCACATTGATGAAGAAATTAATCGGCGTACAAAACTTGCCTGGAGAGCTTTTGGAAGAAACAGCATAATTTTCAAGAGCAATATGCCATTATGTCTTAAAAGAAAAGTGTTTGATCAATGCATCCTTCCAGTGCTTACGTATGGTGCAGAGACATGGACCTTAACTAAAAGAGACATACAAAGGCTGCAGACAACTCAAAGAAGCATGGAGAGGTGCATGCTTGGTATAACCAGGAGAGATAAGAAGAGGAACTCGTGGATCCGAAAAATGACGAGAGTGGAAGACATCATGATCAGAGTTAAATCCCTGAAATGGCAATGGGCTGGACATACTGCCAGAAGGACAGACCATAGATGGACAGCCGAAATTTTAGATTGGATTCAAGGGACAGGAAAAGACCCAGAAAAAGACCACATGGGAGATGGGTGGATGAAATTCGTAAATATGCGGGAGTGACATGGAGGAGACTGGCACAAGACAGACCGTTGTGGAGGAAACTTGGGGAGACCTTCGTCCAGCAGTGGATTGATAATGGTTGACAATGATGATGATGATGATGAATAAAGTTAGGGAACTATAACTTACCCGAAGGCGTCATGAATCCTACAGCCGGACTGAGTAAGGCTCCTAAAACTCGAGACTGAAATACAAATGGAAGGAACACGGAATAAGTAACATGGAATTGGTGTAAATGAAAGTTAAACAAATAAAAAGTGACATAATTGGTCGAAAGAGATGAGCATAGTAATAGGTGTAAGACTAATCCATTTCACTATCGAGCTTACTCCTAGTGATGAAAGATTTGTTTGATTCACTGGATAACAGCATTACTTCGCAATACTGGCATTACCTCACAGACTTCTTCATTAAACACAATTATTCAGTCGTAGGCAACAAACTCTACCTACAGACTTGTGGTATACCAATGGTTAGTTTTTCAAGCAGTCTGGCCAATCTTAACTTGCACCACTTTGAATCTAAACTTATTGCTACTCTGTCTGCTGATCCTGCAATTGTCCTGAGGTACATCGATGGCATTATTATCTTCAACAACCCTCGTTTTTTACAAATGAATGAGGCAATTTATCTCGAGGACCTTTCCCTGGAGAAAACCAACAGTGCATCCAACTATGTGAACTTCCTGGACCTAGATATCAAGATCAACAAAAAAATGGGTTTTCAGATCTACCTTAATTTTGACATCAAGTTTTTCATCCACTGGTCTTCCAACATCTCCATTGGTATACACAGCAATGTCATTATATCTCAATTTCACAGAATAGTGAAAACATATTCTAACATAGAAAATATTAGGAATGCAACTTAATTCTTGGCCACAGGCACGACACACTGACAGAAAATTATAGCAAATCGAATACGTACCTAATCAGGGAAATAATCCCAGTCGTGTTGGATATGTTTCAGCCATCGGTCAGGGAGCTGCTGAATGCCACTGCAGAAAAAAGAGGGCTGTTTTGAGTTGATAAAGTCATCAATACTTGAGTGGACTTCCTCGACAGAAGTGAAGTGCGTATCACTCAGGTGATGTTGCAGGGAGCGAAAGAGGGGATAATCCAACAAGGCGAAGTCTGGAGAATACGACGGGTGGAACAAAATCTCCCATCCCAGGTCGGTGATCGTGTTAAGTCATTTTCGCGGTGTGAGGACGCGAGTTATCTTGAAGCAACAGGACCGACCTTCTGCTCTTGCTGGTGTATGGCCTTTTCACCTCCATTGAGTCACTCACATGAATGAGTTGCTGACAATAACGCTCAGCATTGACCGTTTCACCAGGTTCGAGCAACTCATAGTGTACCACACAGCACTGACCCCGCCATATGCACAGCAACAACTTCCTGGCATGGATATTCGGTTTGACGGTACTGGTGGTAGGCTGACCTGGATAAATCCACGATTTGCGCCGCTTAGGATTATCGTAAAGAATCCACTTCTGATCACAGGTCAAAATCTTGTGGAGGAAATCCTTCTTCTTGAATCTGGAGAGCAAGGACACAGCAACATCATAGCGCCTAGACTTGTTCGCAGCTGTGAGTTGGTGAGGCACACAACGGCCCTCCTTGTGAATTTGTTCAAGCTTGTGCAGGCGCTTTGCAATGGCTTGACGTGTTACTCCGAGTTCCTGGGCGAGCTCTGATTGTGTGTGACAGGGATCCGCATCCGACAGTTGTTCCAGTTCCTCATCGTCAACTTTCTGTGGCTGTACCAGATGTTCTGCAACACGGAGATCAAAATTTCCCTGCTTAAACCACTGGGATCACTTCTTACATGTACTGTAGGACACAACAGTCTCACCCAAAGCAGCACAGATCATTTGCTGGGCTTCCACGGCATTTTTTTTCAGCTGAAACGTGAACAGGAGGCAGTGTCTCAAATGTAGCTTCTTGAACGACATTGCTTTCGTCAACTTTTGTCCCTTCTGTCACTACAGCTGTGAGTAGTTACAGTTGCCTGGAAAGCTGTTGGATGGCGCTGCAATCAGCCATTATCGCACACAGCTATTTGCGTTTGCTGAGGTTCTATGATCGCTTGCGGTTAGGGGCTGAGAATTAAGTTGCACACCTAATATAATAAAGAACCTCAACATCCTAGTCAATAAATTTAAATCTAATAATATTCCAATCCACTTTCTCAGATGTTACTTTAATCAATCCTTAATTTTAATTCAACCTCCCCCAGCTCTAAATTACACAACACTCTGTACTAACACAGAACCTTACAATTTTAATTTCAATAGGATATACAAAGTGCCACTTGGCAGGTTCCTTGTGGCTGAAGAACATCTACCTACATACATAGTCTTACATCTATTACTTTGCTCACCTCTTTCGGCTAATTAGGTCACTCCTTATTTGTTTAACTTTTATTTACACCAATTCCATATTATTTATTTCGTGTTCCTTCTGTTTGTATTTTAGTCCCTCGAATTTTAGAAGCCTCACTCAGTCCGGCTGTAGGATTCACACAACCTTTGGGTAAGTTATAGTTCCTTAACTTTACTACAGCATTGTAATTCTAGGGAGATTTCTTATTTCATGTTTTGGGTTTCAGTGGCTTCGGGAGCATGGTCAGTTGACTATTGTTTTTTTCCTAGTTGTTTACTGATACCCCAGGTTGATGCTCTCCTGATGAAGGCAGCCTGTTTCCTAATTTATATTTTCTATGTTCTTCAATTCACCACTGATATAAATGTTCATACTTTGAATAATTATATTCGATATTCCTGTCTCCTTGTTAGTTTTTCACTATTCCATATTTCCGCTAATTTCTTTGGCTTGCTGCATACTGCGCAACTGAGATACTGGCTTCGTTTTTTCAGTTATTTTTTCAGATATATTCTTGTTTTTATTGTATTTACTTCTGTTTATTCTTTAAACCTACTATATATATATAATCTGCACTTGCCATGTTCACCCTAAGCCCTAATTTCCAATAGAGAATTGCAATTTCCGAGATGCCTCAAAAAGTCCAAAAAAGTAAAAAAGAAATTATCATTTTATGAAAAAAAAAAAAAAAAAAAGAAAAAAGAAACAGCTATCTTTTAAGTACTTACCAAAAGTTAAGTTACGGTAACTATTTAAAAAAAATGCGATGAGTTAATCCAAAATGCGATAGAAAAACCACCTCCATACACTCTACAGCACTCTATAAAGGGTGGGGTAAGATTATAGACTAGAAGGATTAGACCCCTTTCCCCATTCAAAGTTCAAGTTTAAACCAGAGTCAGCTGTGATGTCTAAGACATTCCTGCAAGGCCATAAAACATAGTTTTCCACTGATGCCCAAAGCGCTGTTGTTGTGAATGATCCAACTGAGGTTACAATTTTCTGGGCTGCAAAAGCGACTGTCTAGCATTTTGCTGCAACTTTCTTCCCCATTTTGGCATTTTTGCTACAGCATTTTTTGAGCCAGCTTAAACTCTGGTACTTACATATTATTTTCAGGTGAATATAAAGAACAAAAATCCCTAGTGTCTTTCAGCATTACTGTTGTTCATTAGTTAGACTTAAAAATCAGTAGAAACTAGATAATCTGTAGTATTTGGTATTTCTGAAAAAAATCAGAAAAACTGAAGAGTGAACAAAAGCTTCAACTAATGCAATTAGCAGAGTAAAATTAATGAATGCAATTTGCGAAGTTTCTTGGCTACAGATGACAATTATTGTGATGTGGAACAGCTCATCAAACTTTCCATAGAATATAGCCTTTCATGAGCATAAATAGTACGGCTTTTTGTAGCACCATACTTTTTGGCAAACTGCCTGTAAGTAGAAAAAAACAACATTTCCATCTCTTTGTGGCTCAGTACATTCACATTGTGTTGCATTTTTCTGTTGTTAATGAATTTTCAATACCATTAGTTCTCCTCACATGACATGGATAGATTTTTTAAAAATTAAAGCACTTCAAGAACTTCGCTGTTTTTTTAATGGTGTGTTATCCACAGAACCCAGCTTATGTTTTTAACAGATAATCCATATGATATAAATTATGGTATTTACTGAAAATGACAAAATCAGATTTAAAATAGGGTTTGGCACGAGAAACTAATTTCTAGGTGCCTTGGATTTTCCCAGCCCTGGATATGACTAGAATACATGGTCCATCATGTACGACCTCCCCAGTTTGCACCACCTATCGGTGTGTTCGAATCTGCGGTCCCTTAATCGGGATTAGTACTGTAGCGTTTACCGTTGGTATATGTGCAGAGTGAGCTCCATCAAACCCTGTGGAGCCAGCATTTTGGCAGTACAGGATGATGACTCATCAACTTACCCAATTTAATAACGATCCATGGGAATGCAGCTACCTACCTAACTTATGCACTAACAGATGCAATAAATTGGAAATAATGTGAATTATATATAATAAATGAAAAAAATTTCAAAATTCACAAAGAGCTCATTCTAGCTGGTTATGCACTTAAAAAATAAATATGTGTAACAATTCTACTACAATCATATATAAATTAGAAGTACTTCTGATGTGTTACATGTATCCTTCCACAACATTTGCCTCAGGGTTTTTTTTTTATATACATTTTAAATTGTAACTCTCTGTGTCTCACTACATGATGAAAATAGTTCCGTAGTGTAAAAGAGGGTACAATTGTTTTTCAAGAATATGTCTATATATTTCAATGAAACACATGTAAAATACATAGAATGAAATGTGAAAAATCCCTGAAATCGTAATTTTCTTACTTCTTCAGTGTGAAATCAAAGTTTCCTTTTGTGCCACCTGTACTTCATTGGCTGATAGGAGTGGCATTTCTCTATGATGTCTTGAAAGTGGAAAAATCATACATGCCAGCTATTATCCACAGCTGTACCCCCACCCCCTCCGTGATTAGGGAAGGACAGCTGAGGTTATAACTGACAAAAGGTCAGAAAACTATTGCATAGTGACACACTGAGAGCAACAGCCTAAAAAGTAAACAAGCCAGAAACTACAGTGAAAGGTATGTATAACACTTTGGAAGTCCAGCCTACAAATTTACAAAAATACCATGCAGCTACATTCTGTATCCAAAAACTTACTCCAAAGTTTCAACCACCCGATCTCTGTTACGAACATGAATTGTGTGGTGCTGTAACAGATTTTGGTAATCAGAGCCTCTATCTTCAAGCTGAAAAAAACAAAAAATGTTTTGTTACAAACTTGAAAATAATACAGCATGCAACTTAGAATACACTCTTCTTACTATACCAGCATAATTTCCTTCCAAAAGACTTGCAATTTTTTATTGAGCAAATATTCTGTTTGTTTTACATGTGAAAATCTCCATTATACATGAATAAGGCCAAAAAGTCCTTAAATACATTTAATTTTTATAACAGTACAATGCTCAGAAGAAAAAGAAATAACATTTTTACACATTTATATTTTAACTGTAATTACCTTCACAACTTGTTATTTAATGAAGACATGGCAAATCCTAGTGAAGAATTATTGTAGTTAAATTGTGTATTACGTGGATTACAAGGATATAAGTTTTCAACTTGTTGAAATTTTTGGGTTGGACCCCAACCCTTCGTCAGGACTGACTAAGACAGAAGGTGCTGCCACTAAAGTGGTTATGTCATACCGCTATGTTCGTTAACCTTGGAACCTCTTCTTCTCTCAATGTGTAGACTTTCTTCAAGTTTCCGTTTTAGGTAGTGTTGTTGGTGTGCAAGAATTTTTAAAGATTTCCAGTCCATTGAATGTCCAGTACTTCGTACATGTTTATCAAGGCCTGTTTTGCTTGTAATGTTCCTAATTGCAGCTTTGTGTTCTGCTACTCGGGTGCGGAGTTGTCTTCCAGTTTCTCCTACATATATGTTACCACAATTGCAGTTTACAATGTAGATAACTCCTCTTGTAGTAGCATATTATTTTCTTTTTGTTTAATCTGTGGAAAATATTTTTTTATTTTATTGTGTAAGTGAGGAGCAAGACAAATATGGAAGTTAAGGCTAATTCTCTGCAGCCTTTCAAACAACCCTTTATGATAAGTTATTTTTCTAGTGAGTTTAATGGTTTTATCAGACTTTTATGGCTCGATTTTATCTTTATTTTCCTTAAAAAGATTTTCTATACAATTTTCCGGGTAATTGTTATCTGTCAGCGACTTCTTTAATTCTTTTTTATGGATTTCTTTGGAAGTTATTTCAGAATCTAAAGTTTCTATTTTTTCTAGGAACTGTGCGTCTACATTATATTTAATGTAGGATGGATGGTATGATTGGTAGTTCAGCATTTTTTGAGTATTAGTAGGTTTTTTAGAGTGATGTAGAGATTTTTCCTTCTACGGCAGAGAGTGTCAGATCTAGGAAATTGAGGCTATTTTCTTGCTGCACTTCCAGGGTGAATTTAAGCAAGTCGTCTAAGGGTGTTGAATAGGTTAAGTATGTCTATTAGCAGAGATTTTTCTTCTTGGTCTACTATTATCAGGATGTCATCCATATATCTAACGTAAAGCAGAACAATGATGGCTGTGGGAGTTTTTTTTTTTTTCTTCTAGCTTGCCCAAATAATAGTTAGCTAGAAAAGGAGATAGCGGTGAACCCATAGCTAAGCCAGAAGTTTGTTTGTAGTATTTCTCTTGAAATTGAAAAAAGTTATGTTTGAAAGAAAATAACAGCAGTTCATAAAGTCCTATGAGCTTTCCTTTAATCATGATCAAGGAACACTATCTTTTCTGCCAAGTCATTTGCTAGAAATTCTATCAGCAGGTCCAGGTTAATATTTGTATACATTGAAATTACAACAAGACTTGCAAGTAATGGATGTTCCTATTATCGGGAGTTCTCTCACTTTTTTGACCAGTTCAATTGAATTTTTAATATGTGCTTGAGGTGGGGAGAACAGCTTATTCAGGTGTTCTAGGAGATAGTAGGAGAGGTTAGATAATGGGGAAAACTTAGTGTCCACTATAGGGTGTAAAGGGGGTTCCTGGCTTATGAATCTTGACCGTACCATATAACTGAGGGACTTCTAAAGTGCAATTTTGCAAAATTCTTGTAATTATCAAAAAGTTGATCATTTTTCCTCAAAGTTTTTAGTAATTTAGAAAAGTTTTATATAGTGCAGTCTACTGGGTTAACTTTCATTTCTTCATATAATGGCTTTTGCAAATTCTTCAAGCATTTTTTCTAAGTATTTATCTTTTTCTAGTAGCACTAATGCTCTGCTCTTATCTGCTTTTTTCGTTATTTTTAAATTCTTTTAGTAATTTTAGTTCTCTACTTGAATATTTAGTAGTTTGTTTCTTAATTCCTTTTTTAAAATGACTTGTAACACAGCTGGAGAATTCACTCCTCAACTCACTTGCTGTCACAGGATCTTGATTCTATATTGAATTACATATGTTTTCTAATTCAATAATTAATTGTTGTTTATTCAGCTGGGTTGGCGATAGGTTGAAATTGCTACCTTTATTAAGGATGATTTTTAGTTCTTCATTGACTCCTGCTTCCATGAGATCTATTACGTGTCTAATGGGGTAATTTTTTCTATCATCTTTCCTCTGAATTCTTCCACTGAGCCACTTTCTTCTTTCTTTTTAATTTTTTATGAAATAAGTTATTTTTGTCAGAAACCGCTTTCAAAATACACTCTTTGATTTCTACCTTTGAGCTTTCCGATACTTCTTTAAGTTCGGAGTTCCAAGTATGAACGACCTGTTTTTTGTAATTAGCCAAATTTCTGTATTTTTCTTTAATAGCTCCACGTACTGCTTTTTCCTCTACTTTCTTTGCAAAATTTTTTGAAAGCAATGTTCTTACATTCTTCTTTAATTTTAAAGATGGAGGAGTAAAATAGTTTTCCCCATTATCTATCTTCTCCTACTATCTCCTAGAACACCTGAATAAGCTGTTCTCCTCACCTCAAGCACTTATTAAAAATTCAACAGAATTGGTCCAAAAATTGAGAGAACTCCGGATAATAAAACATCCATTACTTGCAAGTCTTGATGTAATTTCAATGTATACAAATATTAACCTGGACCTGCTGATAGAATTTCTAGCAAATGACTTGGCAGAAAAGATAGTGTTCCTAGATCATGATAAAGGAAAGCTCATGGGACTTTATGAACTGCTGTTATTTTCTTTCAAACATAACTTTTTTCAATTTCAAGAGAAATACTACAAACAAACTTCTGGCTTAGCTATGGGTTCACCGTTATCTCCTTTTCTAGCTAACTATTATTTGGGTAAGCTAGAAGAAAAAAGAATACTCACACAGCCATCGTTGTTCTGCCTTTACGTTAGATATATGGATGACATCCTGATTATAGTAGACCAAGAAGAAAAATCTCTGCTAATAGACATACTTAACCTATTCAACACCCTTAGACGACTTGCTTAAATTCACCCTGGAAGTGCAGCAAGAAAATAGCCTCAATTTCCTAGATCTGACACTCTCTGCCATAGAAGGAAAAATCTCTACATCACTCTATAAAAAACCTACTAATACTCAAAAAATGCTAAACTACCAATCATACCATCCATCCTACATTAAATATAATGTAGACGCACAGTTCCTAGAAAAAATAGAAACTTTAGATTCTGAAATAACTTCCAAAGAAATCCATAAAAAAGAATTGAAGAAGTCGCTGACAGATAACAATTACCCGGAAAATTGGATAGAAAAAATTTTTAAGGAAAAAAAGATAAATCGAGCCATAAAAAGTCTGATAAAACCATTAAACTCGCTAGAAAAATAACTTACCATAAAGGGTTGTTTGAAAGGCTGCAGAGAATTAGCCTTAACTTCCATATTCGTCTTGCTCCTCACTTACACAATAAAATAAAAAAAAATTCCACAGATTAAACAAAAAGAAAATAATATGCTACTATAAGAAGGAGTTATCTACAGTGTAAACTGCAATTGTGGTAACATATATGTAGGAGAAACTGGAAGACAACTCCGCACCCGAGTAGCAGAACACAAAGCCACAATTAGGAACATTACAAGCAAAACAGGCCTTGATAAACATGTACAAAGTACTGGACATTCAATGGACTGGGAATCTTTAAAAATTCTTACACACCAACAACACTACCTAAAACGGAAACTTGAAGAAAGTCTACACATTGAGAGAAGATGAGGTTCCAAGGTTAACGAACATAGCAGTCCACTTGAATGGCAGCACCTTCTGTCTTAGCCAGTCCTGACGAAGGGTTGGTGCCCAACCCGAAAATTTGACAAGTTGAAAACTTATATCCTAGTAATCCCCGTAATACACAATTTAACTACAACAACTTGTTATTGTAAATATTCTATGGTGCAGCAGTAAATGTGACTGATGCCAGCAATGTTTTAACATTATAAATTGTGAATGGTATCAACATAACACTTTGGAATTCCAGCCATAAATTTATAAAATTAATATGCTGAAAAAACAGAAAATCCAAATGAAACACCTAGTTAAAAATTTATCATTTTTGCACCTAGTTAAAAATTTATGTTCAAGTTTTAACCAAGGTCTGTCATTTTCTGATTGCACTAATGATCATCTACAACCAATGCTTGACATGTGCATAAAATGAATATGCTAATTAGTGAAACTTAAAAAAGATAACATTTTTGTAAGTTTTATACCAATATGTGAAAATGATGTAAGCACAAAGAATGATACCAATATAATAAGCAAGTATTATCTCTAGCAGCGTTCAAAAAATCTATTGCCCAACATGCCCGGGACATACAGTATAAAAATTCCAATCAGGCATGTATCAGGTTGTAAAGAAAGTTTCTGGAAAAAATCATATGTGGCATGTGTAATGCAAGATACTGCGTGCCTGTGGTGATGTAAACATCCCAGAGTGCTGTGCGAGAAAAAATAGATTCTTAGGACAGAACGTATGCTGTTGTGGTGAAGATTAGTTGCACGTGGCGATGATAATATATCAAAGGAAGGTGTGTGTGCAATATGGCGTGAAAGTTACATAAGCACTTGGAAATTGCAAAACAGGTTTGGGGATATTATCGGACAAAGTACTTACTATGACTGGTACAGGAATGGTCTGATGCACTGCAACACGTGCTATCAACCAAGCCTCATGCAACACTATGGGAACTGGCAGAAGAACTGAAGATCTCCCATATGACCATCTACAACCGACTTCGAAAGTTGGGATATTCGTGTAAACTGTGCAAATGGGTACCACATGCTTTGTCTGACCAGAATTGGATGCAACATTACTCCATTGCTATTGCTCTGCGTGAAATAGAGAAACAGGAGGGCTTTTTACATTGGTTAGTCACGGGTGAAAAAATGGATCACATATGTGAATATTATGCAACAAAAAGCATGGATCAAGCTTGGACAACCCCCACAGAAGGTCCCTAAAGCCACCCTTTCTGACGGAAGGTGATGCTGAGTTGCTAGTGGAATTGTTGCACAGTGTGATTCCCCATGAACTCTTACCATGGAACAATACCATCACAGTGGAAGTTTACATCTAAAGTTGGACCGTCTCCATGCTGCGCTGCAAGAAAAGCACACAGCATTGAGTAATCACCATGCAGTTTTTTCACCAGGATACCACTCATCCACATGTCGCTTTATGGACCCAGCAAAAATTGCATAAGCTGGAATGAGAAATATTGTTGCACCCCATTATTCCCCGGACCTTGCCCCGTCCAACTTTCATCTCTTCCGGCCTTTGTCAAATTTTCTCACTGAGAAAAAATTTGCTAATGATGATGATGAGAAACATTGCATGTAGTGTTCCCCCTAGGTCGTTTTAGAAGGGTGCAGCACCCTGCCCATTTTTGACATAAAATGTGCCCTGCCCCCTTTTCGGATGGTAAAATGCCTGCTGCCCTCCCTTAATTTTTACCCTGCTCTTAGTCTTATATCCCCCTTGCCGTTCCGCAGCTTGCCACGCCCACAATCACAGCGTCAGTCACAAACGTACCCGTGTAATTGTTTGCTACATGTAGAAACCCACAAACCTTACAGTTAACGAGATCTCGTAGAAATTGCAACATTTGTTTTTCCTTTGGAGGTTTAACAACCACTGTGAGCAACTCAAAGGGTTATAAACAGTCACCCATCTCTAATTTAGGACCTCTGGTTCCAAGTAAAGATAAAAATTAGCAGTCATCACTAGCAGCGTGGCGACTGGATAAAACACAGCGGCCGGTATGAAAAGTTGCTTTACTCACCAGGCTGGAAAATTTGCCTTTCCATATGGTCCAGTGGTCAAATTATTATTTCATTACTAAAGAATTTATTTGCGTTTTTCAAAAACTTCGTATATATTTGCAAGGCATTTTCTATCATCCAATTCACACGTGGGGAAAAACAATGCTCTGCTCAGTAAATAAGTGGGTGTGATCTATTTATAGATTCACTCTTCAAGAAAGGGGACACTAAAATGGAAAATGGGCTGGACATGTTGTCAAAAGGATAGACCATCGATGGGCAACTGAAATTTTAGACTGGATTCCAAGGGACAGGAAAAGACCCAGAAGAAGACCACATGGGAGATAGGTGGATGAAATTCGAAAGTATGCGGGAGTAACCTGGAGGAGACTGGCACAAGACCATTGTGGAAGAAACTTGGGGAGACCTTCATTCAGCAGTGGATTGATAATGGTTGACAATGATGATGATATACAGTAGAACACCATTCATATGTTTATTATAGGTTGAATTCCTGCAGCCCTGGGAGACTCAAATTTGTGCTAACATTAATTTATTTCTGCTATAAGTTCTTTGTCAGATTGTAAGTTTCATCCACACGATTTCAGTTTCTACCTATAAGGAAAAAAAAATCCCCTTTTTGAGTCTTTGGAGAGCATAGAGAACAAACTGTTTTTTGACCCAAAAACTTTCCTTCCTTCTTTTCCATTAATTTCTGCCACAGGCATCCAGTGACAACAGATTCGTTGTGGAATACGTTGAACAAGGCGAATTGGCAAAAACAAAAATTGGCATTTAGAAAACTATGAACATCATAGCCATGATGTGGCAAAAGGTTTTACCACAGATGTTAAAAAAACTGTCTGACCATGATGGATTCCATTCAAATGAAGGCCCTAAGCAACTGAAAAATTTGGAACTAGTGATACCACTTGAAATTTGGTTGACTTTAAGCACAGAAACTTTTGAGGATTATGATTCCGAACTTGCAACATCATGACTTTTGACAACTGATTGAAACAAAAAATGGTGACAACAACAGTGACAGTGATGATAAAGAAGGTGTTAACACTCTGCCAATACCAAATTTTGCACAATCTCTTGTTACCTATGATGTGATGAAAGCATCTCTCTCTCTCTCTCTCTCTTTTTTTGGGGGGTTGATTAAAGGTTTAACGACCACTGTGAGCAACTCAATGGACTATAAGTAGCTGCCCGTTCCTAACTTAGGGTCACGGGTTCCAGGGAAGGGAGAGGGCCAGTGCCGTAAAACAAACACATCATCCATGCCACACCAGGATTCGAACCAGGAGCCTTCTAGTACGAATGATCATAAGCCAGCGTTCAGACCATTGCGCCACCGGGGCGGTGAAAAGATTTCACATAAGTCATGATATAAACGAGAGTACTCAAAATGCTCTTACTACAGTGTACGATGAAGTTTTTGCATTACATTAAAAAAAATTACCTCAGGCTTAACTGACAGAGTATTTTAAAATTGTAATTGAAAAATAATGCCCAAGGGCCTACTTTTAATCCAAGTAAAAATTATGTACTGATAAAAATATCATACAGCAGTGTGTCTATTCTAGAAAATGTTTGTATGAAAATGAAAGTACATTAAATTAATAAATGATGTTCCATTAGATGTATGTGCATCAAACATTAACTTATAAGGTTAAATATTGTAGTTTTGAAATGAAGATGTTCATATTTTCTATATTTTAACATCACTAAAATTTAAAGTTTTGCTTATACATTTTTCACAGTTATACATTTATTTTGGTCCCTGAAAAACACTGAAAAAACATAATCAATGCTTTACTGTATATGGCTGAGAAAAAAAGTTCACATAAAAAATTTCAAAAACAGAAACTACTCCAGCACCCCATAGCAGAAAGTTCCTGGTCAGTCTGCAACAAAATAATCTGCGGGTAGTCACTGTGCAAGATAACTACTAACTGTGAAAAACAATAAAAATTGCGCTGACATATTTTTCTACCTAAAAAAATGTCTAACCTAGGTACTACACCAATATTTTCAAGCTGAAACACAAAGATTTAGGGAATAAAATTATATTTAACAACAATAAAGTGCAAAGGCATCACTAGGAAAAATTTGTCGTAAGAGGAGAAATCTTCGCTCCGTTCTACTTCCGTTTTCGGAACATTTTTCTCCATTTCCCATCTCAAAAGCAAAATTTATGTAATTAAATGATGATTAAACAATAATACAGAAGCACAGCGGGTGGAGAGTTATTAGAGGGAGAAATTTTTGCTCCGTACAACTTTGGTTATCAGAAAATTTTCCTCCATTTTCTGTTATTAGAGGGAGAAATTTTTGCACCGTACAACTTTGGTTTTCAGAAATTGTTTGTCCATTTTCAATTTTAAATACAAACATTTTTCTAATAAAATGATATTTAATGACCATATAGGGCTGAGGGAATATCTCAAGAAAAAGAATTCAAGATTATTGGGTTCCGTCAAACTTTCGTTTTCGGAAATTGTTGGCCTCCATTTTCAAAATAAACCACAAATATTTATGCAATAAAATGATATTTAACAACAATATCGGATAATTCCCTCTTCCAAGCATCGAGGGAACGTCGGGAGAGAAAAAAATTATGATTACGGGAGAAATCATCACTCCACCTAACTTCCGTTTTCGGAAATTTTGAAAGGCAGAAAACTTGCATCTGCGATTGTCTGCAAGGTGGTTTAATAGGGCTCTAAGGATATCGTTTCTGTCTGCAGGACCAAAATAAATCTGCAATGTGCGTCAGCCGTCGCCGCGAGTCTGCTACGGGAACGAATACAAAATAAACCTGTAATGTACGTCGTTCATCGCCGCGATTTTTTTTACGGAGATGAATACAAAATAAATCTGCGATGTACGGCAGCCGTTGCCGTGATTCTGCTACTGGGATGAGTACAAAATAAATCTACGATGTACGTCGGCCGTCGCCACGGTTCTGCTACGGGGATGAGTACAAAATAATTATGCGACCTACGTCGTCCTTCGCGAGAAAAAAAAAAGAAAAAATTACGACTACGGGAGAAATCCTCACTACGCCTAACTTTCGTTTTCAAAAATTTTGGAAGGCAAAAAACTTGCATTATGATAGGGAGTCTGCAAGACGGTTTTAATAGGACTCTAGGGATATCGTTTTTGTCTGCAGGACCAAACTAAATCTGCGACGTCCGTCACCTGTCGCCGTGATTCTGCTACGGGGCTCCAGCATAATGCAAGATAAATTAATGGTTCCTCCTAAAAACTGGAGCATTTTAAAAAAATACTATAGTGTTTGTTAAAAGTAATATTAAAAATTAAAACTGCCAGATATGAGTCATATGGCACAAGAATCAAAGCGATGGGATTTTATGGCACAAATCATTGTACTGTAATAACGAAACAAACTTTTATCCTTCACAATCACAAGGATTATGAAGGATAATAACTATCGCAATTACAATAAAGATCAAAACCGTTAAAGCCATAGTCTTCCCTGTAGTTGTATATAGCTGCAAATGCTAGATTTTGAGGAAGGCAGAGGAAAAGCTTGATGTTTTTGAATTACTGACTTGGATATGATTACTAAGAATCCAGTGGACTGCAAGAACGAATCAATCAGAACTAAAAGAAATCAAACCCAACTATTCTTGGGCAAGTAATGATATGCAAGCACACTAACATTGCATTGGCTTTCCTTGCCATGAAAAATACATCAGCAAAAAGCAGTTTGAAAGATCAAATGAATTGCTCTATTTTAAAATTGGTATGTACTCCACTTGTTGGAAAGCCTATAAATTTTATCTTTCCTCCAATAACCGCAATTTGAACCAACTTTAAATCATTCCTATCTGGCAATTTGTTCTCAGTCTGAAAAAACAACGATCCCAATTCTGGCAACCATTAAGAACTTTTTTTGTTTGCTTCAAAGTTGAATAGCCATTGTGAGCAACCCTTAAAAAGCTATATGTCACCTGTCCCTAATTCACCTCTACTGGTTCCAGAAGAAGGAGAAAGCCACTGCCTTAAGGCAAACACCACATATTCTTCATCAAGGACTCAATCTGGTGCCACTTACACAAACAGTCAGAAGCCAGTGTCTAGACCAGGGTTCGTACACTTTTACAGAAAATAAATTCCAGGAGTTTTCCACGAGTCCATAAAAAAATTCCAGGAGCCCAAACTTTCACTAGAATCACAGTACTTTGTTTCCTATATTGTAAATTGCTGTGAAGTTTACTACTTATTATTTCTTTTTCTACGTTTCAGGCTTTATTGACCACCATGTGCAACTCCGGGTGCTATAAGCAGTCGTGCATCTCTAGTTTAGGGTCACTTGTTGCAAAGAAGGGACAGAGCCAGTGCCATCAGACAAATACACCACTCATACCTCATATGAGACTCAAAACCAGGCCCACCTTGGGTGAATGGTCAGAGGAGTGCATCAGACCATTTGGCCACTGGGGAATACATTGACTGAAAACAGAACATTCAGAATACATTGACGGAAAACAAAAAAGATATATACACATTAGTAGAGACGGGACATTCTGATTCATTAAAACCTTAAACATGCTTCCTTCCATTTCTGAAACAAGCAAAATAAAATACATGCATGATACTGACAATTTTCTTCCCTGTAACACAATATCTTTTTACAGTGCCTACATATCAGAGTGCAGGTACTGAGCTAAAGTGAAAGACCCCAAAGCATTCACAGAGCATGAATCATGTAAACCTCAATGACACTGTGCATCACCAAGCTTCACAGGATTTAGTTGTTGTTGTTTTTTATCCACTTTGATACAAACCTAAAAGGCAGGGTATTCCATACTCTGGAATTCAAGAAACTAGATAGAAACAAGAACCCGAAAAGCTGGAATGCCAACCCTTTGGGGAACCAGGAACAAAAAAAAAAAAAAAAAAGATTTTGTTCTTACTTGCATAAAAATATTTTGAACTTTCTATTTACAATACGTAAGATACCTTCATTGGATGGTAGACAGTGAAATATTTATGATGGGTTCCATTTTAACTCAGGCAGGGTCGTACCATCATGGTCTCAGATTTCCCTAAAAAAAATTAAGGGGTGTTCCTTGACTAAAATAAGGAGGCCTATATTTTTTCTTTCGGCAAGAAAAAATTTTCCCTTCGAGATAGAGGGTTTCAAATCTTGCACCGTCAAACAAGCTCTCTGGAGAAAGGTTATTTTTCCTAACTTCAGCGAGTCATTGCAGCAGTTAAAAAAGATATCGTGTTCTTGTATTTTTTTTTACATTGTGTGTATAACATATAATAACATATGGTGTTAATATTTGCTACACATCGTATGATTAAAATTTTAAAAAATTGTAAACTTTGTGATTTTAAAAAAAATTGAATTTTTTAAGGTTTTTTTTAACAGGTTCGGATGGAGTTTTTTCTATATTCGTTTTTTTTTTCGTTAAAGACATAGAAATATTGCACTTTATTTGTAATTTTTTGCGTCTGTGAAACTGCTAGTTTCCGCGTTTTGGCAGCGTTAAAAACTGCCGATTTTGAAAAATCTCTAACTTTGTCAACGGTTTTCTCAAAAAGGCTATTTTTTAAAATTCTGAAAAATTAAATCCATTTTATTATCAACAGGAGAATTTCTGTGTACATTTTCATGGACCTAAAAACGCCCGTTTCCGAGTTAGACGCGTTTGAATTCGGTTTGAAAGCCTACAATTTCCCGTGTTCTAAAGGCGCCATTTTGGAAAAATCTCAGGCGCAAAGTACGTATTCTCTTACCCGAATCAAAGCGTTAGATATTCTTTGCCCGAACAATGGAATGAGAGCATTGGATCAGCTGGCGCTGGTTGGATACGTCCACCTCACCCTTCCCCGAGTGATGACATGCCTATAAAACTATTGGGGGGGGGGGGGATCACAAATACATAAAGAAAATTCTTGCTGCTCCACTAACAAAGTTGAGTTGCAAAAGACAGCAGCAGTTTGTTTGTTTGTTTACGTATATACATAAACATCGCATAAGTAATGACTATGAAAGAGTGGATAACTGTTGTGAAATAATTTTAAGAAAAAGAGTGCAGGCACGTGTACTGTAAGTTAATTTTCGAAGCCTAAACACCCTCGGGTTTTTCTAGGAGTTGCTGATTGTAGGCTAATGTCAGAAGAGCAGTTGCTGTTTTGTTATAGTTGCTAAAATTAACTTCTCAGTTTTTTGTAATAGTAAAATATTCGCTCAGGAGAGTTTTGTCCTCTGCGAACGGGGCGAGAAGGTGCAATACTCTTGACCTCGCTGCTGGGTTCATAGCGCTGGTCGCTACCCAAACTCTGCATACCTCCTCTCCAAAATGTAATGGCAATTGTCTAATTTACTAAATAAATAACAATTAGCATAGACGCGTGCATGCTTATTCATAAAATGTAAGTTGAGTATATTTCCTGTTCAATCAGCTGACTTTACAAGTAGAATACATATACAACTTATGAGCTTATTATAATGGTGTAAAGATTTTTACTATTCAAAACATATTCAAAGATTTCGATTTTTTAAAGGGAGGGGGAGGGGGGAATTGTGTTCGTAGTGATTTCCACCTGGGCCACGATGAACCATGCACTGCCAATGTCTTTTGTTCCCTTAGAAGATAATCCTGGATTGATGGGAGACCAGCAGAGTTTTGACAACACCCCCACCCCCCCCACCCCCACTTCACGTGGTGGTGAGGAGTCTCAAAGCTAGGTAGCTTTCAAAAATGTTTCAACTTAGTTGGCTGGTAACAAGAGAGGGATTCCATTTCAACTCTGGCAGGGTCGTACCATCACGGTCTCAGATTTCTCTAAAAAAATTAAGGGTGTGTTCCTTGATTAAAATAAGGAGACCCATATTTTTTCTTTCGGCAAGAAAAAATTTTCCCTTCGAGATAGAGGGTTTCAAATCTTGCACCGTCAAACAAGCTCTCTAGAAAATGGTTATTTTTCCTAACTTCAGCGAGTCATTGCAGCAGAGTTAAAAAAGATATTGTGTTCTTGTATTTTTTTTTACATTGTGTGTATAACATATAATAATATATGGTGCTAATATTTGCTACACATCGTATGATTAAAATTTTGAAAAATCGTAAACTTTGTGATTTTAAAAAAAATTGAATTTTTTAAGTTTTTTTTTAACAGGTTCGGATGGAGTTTTTTCTATATTCGTTTTTTTTTCGTTAAAGACATAGAAATATTGCACTTTATTTGTAATTTTTTGCGTCTGTGAAACTGCTAGTTTCCACGTTTTGGCAGCGTTAAAAACTGCCGATTTTGAAAAATCTCTAACTTTGTCAACGGTTTTCTCAAAAAGGCTATTTTTTAAAATTCTGAAAATTAAATCCGTTTTATTATCAACAGGAGAATTTCTGTGTACATTTTCATGGACCTAAAAACGCCCGTTTCCGAGTTAGACGCGTTTGAATTCGGTTTGAAAGCCTACGATTTCCCGTGTTCTAAAGGCGCCATTTTGGAAAAATCTCAGGCGCAAAGTACGTATTCTCTTACCCGAATCAAAGCGTTAGATATTCTTTGCCCGAACGATGGAATGAGAGCATTGGATCAGCTGGCGCTGGTTGGATACGCCCACCTCACCCTTCCCCGAGTGATGACATGCCTATAAAACTATCGGGGGGGGGGATAACAAATACATAAAGAAAATTCTTGCTGCTCCACTAACAAAGTTGAGTTGCAAAAGACAGCAGCAGTTTGTTTGTTTGTTTGTTTACGTATATACATAAACATCGCATAAGTAAAGACTATGAAAGAGTAGAAAACTGTTGTGAAATAATTTTAAGAAAAAGAGTGAAGGCACGTGTACTGTAAGTTAATTTTCGAAGGCTAAACACCCTCGGGTTTTTCTGGGAGTTGCTAAAATTAACTTCTCAGTTTTTTGTAATAGTAAAATATTCGCTCAGGAGAGTTTTGTCCTCTGCGAACGGGGCGAGAAGGTGCAATGCTCTTGACCTCGCTGCTGGGTTGATAGCGCTGGTCGCTACCCAAACTCTGCATACCTCCTCTCCAAAACGTAATGGCAATTGTCTAATCTACTAAATAAATAACAATTAACACATATGCGTGCATGCTTATTCATAAAATGTAAGTTGAGTATATTTCCTGTTCAATCAGCTGACTTTACAAGTAGAATACATATACAACTTATGAGCTTATTATAATGGTGTAAAGATTTTTATCTATTCAAAACATATTCAAAGATTTCGATATTTTTAAAGGGGGGGGAGGAATTGTGTTCGTAGTGATTTCCACCTGGGCCACGATGAATCATGCACTGCCAATGTCTTTTGTTCCCTTAGAAGATAATCCTGGATCGATGGGAGACCAGCAGAGTTTTGACAACCCCCCCCTCACGTGGTGGTGAGGAGTCTCAAAGCTAGGTAGCTTTCAAAAATGTTTCAACTTAGTTGGCTTGTAACAAGAGAGGGATTCCATTTCAACTCTGGCAGGGTCGTACCATCACAGTCTCAGATTTCTCTAAAAAAAATTAAGGGTGTGTTCCTTGATTAAAATAAGGAGACCCATATTTTTTCTTTCGGCAAGAAAAAATTTTCCCTTTGAGACAGAGGGTTTCAAATCTTCCACCGTCAAACATGCTCTCTAAAAACCGGTTATTTTTCCTAACTTCAGCGAGTCATTGCAGCAGAATTAAAAAAGATATTTTGTTCTGGTATTTTTTATTACATTGTGTGTATAACGTATAATAATATTTGATGCTAATAATTTTTACACATCGTATGATTAAAATTTTAAAAAATCGTTAACTTCGATTTTTTTTTAAATTGAAATTTTTAAGATTTTTTTTAAACAGGTTCAAATGGAGTTTTTTTTTTTTTCTATACTCGTTTTTTGGTTAAATACATACAAATGTGCACTTTATTTGCAATTTTTGATGTGTCTGTGAAACTGCTAGTTTCTGCAGCGTTAAAAACAGCCGATTTTGAAAAATTTACAACTTTGCCAACGATTTTCTCAAAAAAGCCCTTTTTTAAAATTCTGAAAATTAAATCCCTGTTTTATTATCAACAGGAGAATATCTGTGTAAATTTTCACGGACCTAAAAACGGCCGTTTCCGAGTTAGACGCGTTTGAATTTGGTTTGAAAATCTACGATTTCTCAGTGTTCTAAAGGCGCCATTTTGGAAAAATCTCAGGCGCAAAGTACGTATTCTCTTACTCGAATGAGAGTGCTGGATCCGCCCACCTCACCCTACCCTGAGCGGTAACATGCTTAAAAAACGGTCTTGGAAAAAAATAACAAATCTATATATATAGAGAATTGAATGTATGTCTGCTAAACAAATTTACAGTTTTCAATTTAGAACCATCAAACTTGGTATACTATCTCATGGTACCCTAACTTAGACCGTAGACTGTTTTGGGAAGGGGTCGGAGCCCTGGGTCCAAGAGCACCCACACAAAATTTCCGTAAAATATACTTGTATACTATAGTGCCCTAACTGAGACCGTAGATGGTTTTTGGAAGGGATTCGGAGCCCTGGGTCAAAGGGCCCCACGCAAAATTTCCGTAAAATCTAGTTTTCAATTTAGAACTATCAAATTTGGTATACTTTTTCTTGGCACCCTAACTTTGACTAGACGGTTTTGGGAAGGGGTCGGAGCCCGGGAACAACCCCCCTCCCCCTACAAAATTTTCGTATAATATTTTACGAAGTTAGGGTGCCAAGAAAAAGTATACCGAATTTGATGGTTCTAAATTGAAAACTAGATTTTACGGAAATTTTGCGTGAGGCCCTTTGACCTCGGGCTCCGACCCACCCAGGTCTCTGCCCCCCTTCCAAAAACCATCTATGGTCTCAGTTAGGGCACTATAGTATACAAGTATATTTTACGGAAATTTTGTGTGGCGGCCCTTTGACCCAGGGCTCCGACGCCTTCCAAAACCGTCTACGGTCTAAGTTAGTGTACCATGCTATAGTATTCCAAATTTGGTGGTTCTAAATTGAAAACTGTAGATTTTATGGAAGTTTTGTGTGGGGCCCCTTGACCCCGGGCTCCGACCCCTTCCAAAAAATGTCTACGGTCTAAGTTAGGGTACCATGAGATAGTATACCAAGTTTGGTGGTTCTAAATTGAAAACTATAAATTTGTTTAGCAGACATACATTCAATTCTATATATATAGATATGTTATTTTTTTTCCAAGACCGTTTTTTAGGCATGTCATTGCTCAGGGTAGGGTGAGGTGGACGGATCCAACGCTCTCCACGGGTAAGAGAATACGTACTTTGCGCCTGAGATTTTTCTAAAATTGCGCCTTTAGAACACGGAGAAATTGTAAGTTTTCAAACCAAATTCAAACACGTCTAACTCGGAAATGGGCGATTTAAGGTCCATGAAAATTTACACAGATATTCTCCTGTTGATAATAAAACAGGGATTTAATTTTCAGAATTTTAAAAAAGTGCTTTTTTGAGAAAAGCATTGGCAAAGTTGGAGATTTTTCAAAATTGCCTGTTTTTAACGCTGCGGAAACTAGCAGTTTCACAGACACATAAAACATTGCAAATAAAGTGCACATTTGTATGACTTTAACAAAAAAATGAGTATAGAAAAAAAAACTCCATTTAAACCTGTTAAAAAAAAAATCTTAAGGTTTTCAATTTTTTTTGACAAAGTTTGCGATTTTTTAAAATTTTAATCATACGATGTGTAAAAAATATTAGCATCAAATATTATTATACGTTATACACACAATGTAATAAAAAATACCAGAAATAAATATCTTTTTTAGTTCTACTGCAATGACTTGCTGAAGTTAGGAAAAATAACCGTTTTTTAGAGAGCTTGTTTGACGGTGGAAGATTTGAAGCCCTCTGTCTCGAAGGGAAAATTTCTTCTTGCCGAAAGAAAAAATATAGGTCTCCTTATTTTAATCAAGGAACACCCCTTAGTTTTTTTTAGAGAAATCTGAGACTGTGATGATACGACCCTGCCAGAGTTGAAATGGAATCCCTCTCTTGTTACAAGCCAACTAAGTTGAAACATTTTTGAAAGCTACCTAGCTTTGAGACTCCTCACCACCATGTGAAGGGGGGTCAAAACTCCGCTGGTCTTCCATCGATCCAGGATTGTCTTCTAAGGGAACAGAAGGCATTGGCAGTGCATGGTTCATCGTGGCCCAGGCGGAAATCACTACGAACACAATCCCCCCTCTTTAAAAAAATCAAAATCTTTGAATATGTTTTAAATAGATAAAAATCTTTACACCATTAAAACATTATAAGCGCGTAAGTTGTATATGTATGAATTCTACTTGTAAAATCAGCGATTGAACAGGAAATATACTCAACTTACATTTTATGAATAAGCATGCACGCGTCTATGCTAATTGTTATTTATTTAGTAAATTAGACAATTGCCATTACATTTTGGAGAGGAGGTATGCAGAGTTTGGGTAGTGACCAGCGCTATCAACCCAGCAGCGAGGTCAAGAGCATTGCACCTTCTACCCTCGTTCGCAAAGGACAAATCTCTCCTGAGCGAATATTTTATTTTACTATTACGAAAAACTGAGAAGTTAATTTTAGCAACTATAACAAAACAGCAACTGCTCTTCTGACAGTAGCCTACAGTTAGCAACTCCCAGAAAAACTCGGGTGTTTAGCCATCGAAAATTAACTTACAGTACGTGTGCATGCACTTTTTTCTTAAAATTATTTCACAACAGCTTTCTACTCTTTCATAGTTTTTTCTTATGCAATGTTTAAGTATATACGTAAACAAACAAGCAATTGCTGCCTTTCGCAACTTAACTTTGTTAGTGGAGCGGCAAGAATTTTCTTTGTTTTGTTATCCCCCCCCCCAGACAGTTTTTTAGGCATGTCATCCTTCAGGGAAGGGTAAGGTGGACGTATCCAACCAGCGCCAGCTGATCCAATGATCTCAATCCATCATTCAGGCAAAGAATATCTAACGCTTTGATTTGGGTAAGAGAATACGAGCTTTGCGCCTGCGATTTTTCCAAAATTGCGCCTTTAGAACACAGCAAATCGTAGGCTTTCAAACCGAATTCAAACGCGTCTAACTCGGAAACGGGCGTTTTTAGGTTCGTGAAAATTTACACAGATATTCTCCTGTTGATAATAAAACAGGAATTTAATTTTCAGAATTTTAAAAAATGGCCTTTTTGAGATAATCGTTGGCAAAGTTAGAGATTTTTCAAAATCGGCAGTTTTTAACGCTGCCGAAACGCAGAAACTAGCAGTTTCACAGACACACAAAAAATTACAAATAAAGTGCACATTTGTATGTCTTTAACGAAAAAACGAATATAGAAAAAACTCTATCCAAACCTGTTTAAAAAAACTTAAAAATTCAATTTTTTTTAAATCACAAAGTTTACGATTGTTTTTAATTTTAATCTTACGATGTGTAGCAAATATTAGCACCATATATTATTATATGTTATACACACAATGTAAAAAATACAAGAACACGATATCTTTTTTAACTCTGCTGGAATGACTCGCTGAAGTTAGGAAAAATAACCGTTTTCTAGAGAGCTTGTTGACGGTGCAAGATTTGAAACCCTCTATCTCGAAGGGAAAAAAATTTTCTTGCCGAAAGAAAAAATATAGGTATCCTTATTTTAGTCAAGGAACGCCCCTTAAATTTTTTAGAGAAATCTGAGACCATGATGGCACGATCCTGCCTGAGTTGAAATGGAACCCATCTTATGTTTCTGTATGCGTACTTAGTATGAAGGGAAACATTTAAATGCATATTTTTGCAACATGTACTTTGCATTCTCTACCTGGATTTGTTGGGGGTTTTTTTTTTTGTGTGTTTTTTTTTTATACTTCACTTTTGAAAAATGGCAACTTGTTAAAAATTTTAGGCAATTTAATACATGAAAATGTTTGACTTGGTAATTACAATGTTTGTTCTTCACTTTCAATAGCAGTTGTGTTTTCAAATGGTTAGTGTTCCTTTTCCTTCTACATTTATTTTCAGTCCATACCAACATGGCAGTCAGCGGAATTGAACTCTCCCACAATTAGGGGTGATAGCCGGTATGAAGACTGCCGTTCTTCGTTGAAACTCCCTTGAGTGACATCGAGATACAAGATTTTTTTAAAAATTGCCTAAACGCGCTGTAGTGCCAGACATATCAATTCTTAAATCTTTGAATATATTTTAGAAAATACCTGGATTATACCTTTTGATTCCTGCCGTATAGCGAGCTACCGCCTCGCCTTTACTAATGAGATGTGGCTATCAAGGCGGCTGAAGGCATCCTTGCTTAGAAGAATTATTACATCGACGAAACTCAGTACAGTACACAGAAAAAAAAAAATTGAAACAGCAAAACTTTATTATTCCGTTAACTATTTGCTTCACAGATTTCCGATAGCTTCCCATTCAGGATCCTCATGCTGCCTTTCCACAATGCGTTCTGTGCGACCCAGTGGACAAAGGAATCCTCCTTCCTATCCACCACGCTGCACTTCTGCGATACCCGCAGCCCTTGCGTCAAACCAGTGTCCGAACTAGGACCCTGTCTCCTTGATGACCGAAGCTCAACTGTCCGCTAGGCTCACTTGACCTTTTCCATTACTCTCCTGCGCATGCGCGAGAAAAAATAGTTACCCCAGCCAGCACATGAAATACCTGAGCTTAGGAATGCCATCAGATACCCGCAGGCGATTACAGCCTTGCACGTACAGAAAGGCGGTACGACAACTTCTCTAATAGAAAATTCGAGCAGCTGACTCTTTAAGGTCAGGTGCCCCAGGCGTTCATGCACTACTCCTTGCTCAAAGATAGGATTAAAAACGTTTCACGTAGTGAATAATGTTCAGTCCTTTGTTAAACAACAAAATGGTGGAATGAAACTTCTGTCCGCACGTGTTTATCATAACATTAAAATCAGATAAATTAATAATTGATTGCTTGATCGTGGGCTTACAGGTGATGCTCTCTTTGGATTACTACAGTTGATCATATGGTAGGGTGGACAAAAGAATTCTCTCAGTGATTCACGAAAAAGCAATTTGCGGCAGTAGGTGCGCTTTTAATACAATTGGAACAATTGTATTAAAAGCATACCTACTGCCGGGGATGCTTGTTAATCCTCACCACTGCTTGGTCACAAATGAGAGACTGTGTAATAATCTGTAGTTAGTTTTCTTTAGTATGTTTTTTCGATTAAATGCAAAATCTTTTGACAGAAAATTTTGCTAGGTTAGAATAATCACGGTAATTTGAAAAGTATCTTATGTAATAATAAAATTTTGCTCAAAAAAACGAAGGAACATGAACTATTCTTAAATATTAGAATATTTAATATTAGCATTAAACATAACAAGCAGCCCCTAGAAGAATCACAAGGCAACTTTCTTTAATGACACACAGAATTCTTGTTTCCTCCACTCCCTAAAGTGTTCTACAAAGTAAATGGCATCGGGTGTTGAAAGAATTTTTAAATCGCACATGTAGAAGCAGAGATATTGAGAAAAACAGATTAAGCATTTGTGCCTCCTCACAGCGAAATTGTGCATTATTTTGGGAAGAAAATACACACACAGAGTTTGCATAGTTAGTAGTATCTGATCAAAGAAAGGAGTTTTCCAATTGTGTTTTAAATCCTGCAGATATTGCTGTAAATGGAAACGTAAACTTATGTCCTCTGGTGGAAGACTTCTGCATTAAGTAAAATTTGAAATTATGTGAGAAACATTTTGCAGCGGAAAAGCTCTCCAACAAAGAAATAATTTTTTAAATCGAACTCTTAGAAGCGGAGATATTGACAAAAATAAGATATGCATCTATGCCCCATGATGGAAAAGCTATGCATTATTTTAAGAAGACAGTATTTTTAAAAGGTTTTTTGATGTGAGCGGTTTCAGTCCAAGTAAGAATTTTTTCAATTAAGTTTTCAGAAGCTCAGATTTAGCTGCAAATACATCAGAAGCAGAAATAAACACTTATGCCCCTGGTGGCCAAACCATTCTTTACCAAATACACTGGTGTGCAAAAATTAAGGACGAAGAGGAAAAATTAGCATAACAGCGGAACGAGCAGGCACAACGAACCAAAAGACCACTCAGGAGATAGACTAGGGTCCGGTACGGTAGAGCATGCGCATATATGCAGCATGACGTAGGGGGGGGAGTCTCGAAAGGGTATAAATCACACGGGCGGTGTATGCTCAGCAATTTGGTGAAAGCTATGGCATGGTGTACATCGGTTTGAACGACGTCGAGTTGCTGCCGTCGTGTGATATGGCCAACAGGCAATCCAGTAGACGACATCTGGATGACTTTACCCGAGGTTGCGTCATTGGGAAGTTGGAAGAAGGTCTAAGTGTGACTAGTGTGGCCGAGGAGTTCGGGATCGCTCACAGCATCGTTTCACGAGCTTGGTGAGCATTTAAAACGACAAGAACAGCTGTCCGAGAATTTAGCAGTGGTCGTCCACGAGCAACCACGGTGGCGGACGACCGGTATATTGTCCTGCAGGCGAGAAGAGACAGATGGCAGACATCGGGAGAAATCGCAAGGCACATGCAACGGACAACTGGACTTCCGTTATCGCGTTTTACTGTGGCCAGGAGGCTGCACAAAGGTGGTCTATTTGCACGCCGACCAGTACAGTGTGTGCCATTAACGCCTGCTCATCGGAGACGGCGGTATCTGTGGTGCCAGGAACACAAGAACTGGACACATCAGCAATGGGGTCGAGTTCGCTTAACGGATGAGAGCCGATTTAGTCTGACGAGCAATTCTGGACGTATACACATCTGGAGAGAGCAGGGAACACGCAATCACACCTCCAACATCATCGAAAGGGACCGGTTTGAAGGTGGTGGAGTTCTCGTTTGGGGCGGTATCATGCTTGGTAGCCGTACTGACCTCCACATCTTCCAATTAGGTTCAGTCACTGGTGTACGCTATTGTACCGAGGTTCTCCTGCCTCACGTGCATCTGTTTAGAGGTGCTGTGGGTCCTGAGTTCCTCTTCATGGACGACAATGCTACACCTCATCGTACAGTGGCTGTCGCAGAGCTGTTGGAGAGTGAAGATATTCAATGCATAAATTGGCCCGCAAGGTCCCCGGACCTAAATCCAATCGAACACGTGTGGGACCTTCTCGGGAGACGCTTGGCAGCACGTCACCAGCCGCCAGCAACGATTCCACAGCTGCGATTGGCGCTACAAGAGGAATGGGCCGCGATGCCTCAACAGCTCCTTGAGAACCTCGTCCTCAGCATGGACAGACATTGTAAATCCTGCAACGCAGTCAGGGGTGATCATATCCCCTACTAAAGATTGGATTTTTCTTGGCAGCCGCCTGTCACATGGACGTTTCTGTCTTCTGTCCAGTTGTGCTGGAAGCTACTTTTTTAATAAAGTGCCTTTGAATCCTTTGGATTCCTTGTTTGGATAGTTTTGCTCACTTGTCCCATATTCTTACATCTTGCGGATCTTATGGTATGATTTGAGTCGATGTGGAGCACTTCTACACGACATTACATTAGAAAAACCGTCTTGTCCTTAATTTTTGCACGCCAGTGTATTAAAAATTATATGCAAAGCGTTTTTTTTTATCAGAAGAATTTACTCTTACCCCCCACCCCTATTCCTAACTTAGAGACACTGGCAGTAGTCGATCTCGAAGCTCATATCTTAGGGAGGGTAATTGCTCCAGTCTAAAAAAAAAAAGATAGACTTTGTGGAGGACACAAACGCACACTATAAACTTGCAGTGCTGCCCCTTCCTGGCATTGCAAGGATTTTAAAAATTTTCCATTAAAACTGTTCTCAATTTATAAATCACAAACTGCAAACAAGAACTAAAAAACCAGCACTACTTTCACAGAAACCAATTTGATGCTTTTTAAATCTCACATTTGGATAAAATCTTTTAAAATAAAGTTTGATCATTTCTATTTAGATAGAATAAAAAATAATTTAATGAAAAAATCTCCAGCTTGAAAATTTATCACTAGTTTTTGTTTATGGCCCAATCGAGGTACATATTCACACTGTCATCCACACTACCTTACACACACTTCAAAGTCTATCCCACATGGTGACTTTCCTTGCTCCCAATTACTAATGAATCCACACAATGCTAAAAAAAAAAAAAAAAACAGAACAAAGCCTTACCCTTTGCCATTCACGATCATTCAACAACTTTTTTCACTACCGCTCTCATCTTTGTTTCTGAACCTCCAGTTTTTTTGATCTGCTGAAGACACATTTTATCTTCAAATCTACCACAAATTTTAGTTGTAAAAACTTTTTATGAAAACCTGCAGATTTATTGCTATAATTTTACAAAATATAAATGCGTAATTTAGATTTTAGCCATTTAAAAAGAAAAAAATCTGCGGAGAAAGGGGGTCACCCTAGTTGCCCCCGCTGGACATACGTGCAGACTGGAACTTTAGCCAAGTGGCCAGCAAGTCCAAAATAAACAAAAAAAAAAACTGGCTAGTAAGTTAACAAATTGTAGTGGCGAAAAAGAAGTCTCCAACATAAAATTAAAAAAAAAAAAGAGGGAGGGAGGGATAAATAGGAACTTTAATGTAACTGCTATTATTCACATGGATGGAGAAGGAGGTTTAAAAACCACTGTGAGCAACTCAATGGGCTATACGCAGTTACATGGATGGCTTCACCTGAACATAAAAGAAGCGACTCACTGTGCAAAATAAAAGCCATTTTGTAAATCTTTTTTCTCTTCTGGGTTTACTCACTCCCAAAACATCAGTAGTACCGGTGGAAATTTTTGATGTATCACTGAAAACCTCGATGTTTTTATTAATAAGCCAAAGAATTTGTATTTTCCCATCTGCAGCAGTAAATGAGCACATTGGTGGGTAAAAATATCTGCTCAACATAACGGTGATTACTCACCAATTCAAATTGAATTTATTAATTTAAGCAATAATATTTGTTAATTTACTTCTGATGTATCGGTGAAAACATTGATGTTTGTTTTTATGTCTTGGTTCCTGAAGCATCGTGGAAAAGAACTCTATTTTGCCGACGAATCATTGACCAAAACAGTCAATTCATGACATAAATTGATGATGTTCCCTTCCTCTTTACAAGAATGCAACAAAAAGAAATTCACTTACTTTATGTAGAAAATATTCTTTACCAGTTTAAATGTGATCATGAAACCTCAATGTTTTTTCGATGCATCGGCTTTCGCATCATCAAGGTTTAAGCCTTTTAAGTGCTACATGTAATGTGGGTGAATTATGCCAGAAATGCTAAGCCATTTGCTTAAAAATTTCAAGCTTTGAGAAAAAAAAATGGTGTATTTTCCATAAATTTTAATATTTTGGGCTGAAATTTTTTCCTGAATTTCATAAGATTTTTTTCTTAATTCTATAAATGTAATATATTTTTTAAGAAAATATATTACATCTCAGATAACTGAATTTTTTTTTTAAATTGCTTTACATGAATTTTTTTTTTTTTTTGAAACGAATTGCAAATTCAAAAGTAATTTTCAGACTATTTTTTCTTCTGCAAAAGAAAAAAAAAGAGGAAATATAATGATAACTCCCTTAATTGTGAATATACCTTCACAGATATGATGTTATTCTAAGGTGATTCAAAATCATCGCCGCCCCGGTGGCGCAGTGGTCTAAGCGATGGCCTCTGATCATTCGTCCGAAAGGGGTCCGGGTTCGAATCCCGGTGAGGCATGGATGTTGTGTTTGTCTTACGGCACTGGCTCTCTCCCTTCCCTGGAACCAGTGACCCTAAATTAGGGACGGGCGACTGCTTATAGCCCATTGAGTTGCTCACGGTGGTCGTTAAACCTCAAAAAAAAAAAAAAAAAAAAAAAAAAAAATCATCACTATGATTTGGCAAACTTTCACTCTCACTACAACTAGCAATTTCAAACAATCATTAAAAAAAAAAAAAAAAAATCAGCACTGCAGCAAAATGCACGCACTTGCAAATACTAAGGAACAAGCTGTCAATAAAGTTCATCCTCAGCTAACACACGAGTTTGGAAAAAGATGTGGAGGATTGGTAATTTGTGGAGTTTTGAGATTGTGTCGGTTTGTTTGGGAAAAAAGAAATGAATAATATGAACAGTTTCTAGTAATAAAACACCACATCTCGTTCTCCTGTAGGGCAAAAGTCTGCAAAGGAAATAAACATGTCATTGTCACGGGACCATGGTTTGGGATGAGTTGCACGATACTGCACTTTGAACAGGGCTCGAAAAAGTGATTTCCGACAGTATCACGTTCTATCATTCACTCACGATCCCATTTGAACAACCCTGCCTCAAATGTAGTAGTAGAAGTTTTGGCCAAAATTAGCTTTCCTCCCGTCACACGACGAAAGTGCATGGGAAGCCCATAGAGAACGCAAACTAATTCATGATATGATTCTTACTGTATATTTTTATGATTTTTTCAATATTACTGTTTGACGGTATGATTCGTGGAGATTTCATTTTTAAAACAATATGATTAAAAAATGATATGATCATTCACGCTGATATCTGCTGTCTGATTTGGCAACTACTTGGGTCAAATTCAAGGGCCGATCATTCAGCCTACCACGCTTTTAGCACAACACGAGCAAGTAAATGAATCAGCAGTGTCACACTAAAAGGGTTCTGCAACGTCAAGGTTTAAATACTGATTATATCTATGGCAAAACTTCAATGTTCAAAAATATCAAGGTTTTTTGCCATCCCTAGTTAGAACTGATTCCACGTCTTTTTACCTTTACTTCTGAATTATTATACTTTCGTAATTGGCACTAAGAATGACAAACTGGCAACTACAAAAATAAATTTAATCACCAAGATTGCCAGTTAATCGCCATTTGGAGAATGCTAATCTGCACCTATACGGCTGCAGCTGGACACTGGTTCCAGGAAAGTGATAAAGCTGTAAGATGAACACACCACCATTGCCTCACCCAGACCCATCTCAGATGAATGATTAGATGCCAGCACCTTGTACCACTCAGCTATTTGGGAGATTTTTTGGACATTATTCATTATACAGCTAAATATTCAAGGTGATGTTTTTGTTGTTACCACTTAGGACAGAAGTGTCTATATTGCTCATTTAACTATTGGATCTTAAAAAAAAAAAAAAAACTTAAATCAAATTCCCGACTGCTCTCTTCAAAAAGTTGAAATTTGATCAGTTGTGGCTGAACAGGACCCTTTATTTATTTCCATGTGCTGCATATTTTTCAATCATATTACCTAGCAGCTTTTCATTATGATACCTCCAAACTAGAGCTGTTTTGCAAGTAACTTTCATGAGATGGTTTATCATAAAAAGCTTTGCCGAACACTTCCATTCTGCATTGATCCTCTTATTACTTATGCTATCATTTACTTCATCTGTTTTACAACTTTAGAAATTATGTTGTATCTTTATTTTTAGTAACTCAAGAAATGTTTTACCCAACATACACACATATTAAGAAAAACAAATAACAATAGCATAGCAAACATACCTTTCTCAATTCTAACGCCTCAGGTCTAGAAGACGGTTTAATACCATAAAATACATGCCATGCGGAAGAATCCTACAAAACATAATACAGGATTTTTTTCTTTTAACATAAGACCATACACATGCTGAGAAAATTTAAATCCATAAACCAACAGACCTGCCAACTTCTCAGAACCAATCAATGTAACACTCAGATAGAAAAATCTTAACATAATGCATGCTGATAATTTTTGAAGCCTATTTCAGCTATATAAATTCTTGATGATAAGAATGTAGGAATTTTTTCCCTACATCAAAATTTTATTTAGAAACTAATTAAATCTAATCAGCAAACACTTTTATGTTGTTAATTATTAGAAAAAAATTTACGATTATGGGAGAAATCTTCACTCCGCCTAACTTCCGTTTTTGAAAATTTTGAGAGGCGGAAAACTTTCATTTTAGCGAGTCTGCAAGATGGTTTAATCGGGTTCTGGGGATGTCGTTTTTATCTGCAGGACCAAAATAAATCTGCGATGTGCATCAGCCATAGCCATGATTCTGCTACGAGGATTAGTAGAAAATTAATCTGCGATGTATGTCGGCCGTCGCAGCGATTCTTCTACGGGGAATGAATACAAAATAAACCTGTGATGTACGTCGCCGCGATTCTTCTACGGGGATGAATACAAAATAAATCTGCGATGTACGTGACCGCGATTCTACGAAGGGGATGAGTACAAAATAAATCTGCAATGTACGTCGGCTGTTACCGCGATTCTGCTCTGGGGATGAGTACAAAATAATTCTGCAACGTACATCATCCTTCGCGCAAGAAAAATTATGATTACAGAAGAAATCCTCACTACGCCTAACTTCCGTTTTCGGAAATTTTGAAAGGCAGAAAACTTTCATCTATGATAGGGAGTCTGCAAGATGGTTTAATAGGGTTCTGCGGATGTTGTTTTTGTCTGCAGGACCAAAATAAATCTGCGATTTTGCTACTAAGGCTTCTGTCTGAAAAGGGAAAAAATGGGGGAAAACATGACTATTTAAAAAAAAATCGTATTTTTGGCTGCAGAATCGTATTAGCGTACTGCAGCATGATTTATCATACTAAATATGATAAAATCGTAACAGTTGGCAGGTCTGAACCAAGTAAATTAATTCTTTTTAAAGGTTCAAATTTCTTTCTATATTTCCTGAAAAAAAATTGAGCTTTTGGAAAAGCAAGCACACTTGCTTTTCTGTAATACATGTTGTATAACTATAAGTTTTACTCAAAATGAAACTTGAGCAGACACTTCATCTTTTTAATACAACCTCAACAATATGGTGTACTATCTGGTTGGTTGTGATCATTTCTTTTTTTTTTTTTTTTTTTATATATACTTGCAAAATGTTTACTGCAAAAAGTTTTTTTTTTTTGTTAGGAGGTTTAACGACCACCGTGAGCAACTCAATGGGCTATAAGCAGTCGGCCGTCCCTAATTTAGGGTCACTGGTTCCAGGGAAGGGAGAGAGCCAGTGCCATAAGACAAACACAACATCCATGCCTCGCCGGGGTTCGAACCCGGACCCCGTTCGGACGAATGATCAGAGGCCATCGCTTAGACCAATGCGCCACCGGGGCGGCCAAAAAGTTTTAGAAAGGGTATCTTTGAAGCAAGAAGAGCATCACTTACTGCCTGCAACTCTCTAGTAACTTTCAGAAACTACACAATTAGCTGTTACTGAATTCAGTTCACTAAAATATATTACAGTCCTTCCCCACCTGTTGAAGTCATTTTCAGGATTATGCAATTATATCATAGTTCAGAACTAATAATAATCAGACGACCATGTAATTAAAAAAAATACTGTGTAAGAAGAAAATTTGTTAATTCCGGTAAGAAAGGATTAAGCCAACTGTGGGACTTGACAACCAAAAAAACTGCCTTGATTAAGCATAGTATCCAAATCACGGCAATCAAGGCCATAGCAGGGCTATTTTAGTCCGCACTCTTCACAGACCTCTCTCAAAGGTGCTTTTCCGTCCACTTACATATTTACACGATTCCAGCTGCGCCTACGATAATAAAACAGTGCAATTTGAGGTTTTCCAAAGCATTCTACGCTATATTTTGTAATAAGTTTACAGTAAGAAATTGGATGCGTTTCCGTACAAACACCCCCAACATATTATCCAACAATAGTTTGCACGGGATATACTCACGTTCTTTATTAGTTGATCTTCTGTCATATCTGGATGACGTCTTTTTTCAAACTCGTATCTGGAAAACTTGGTGAGAACCAAAGCTTTTCCCGGATTAAACAGTGTCTCACCGTTGTGCATCATCCTTGATGAAGATCCAGGGGATCCATCAACAGCTGAAGCCATCACTCCGATCATACGATAAGATGAGGTTACGTTTAGGAAAGATCTTAAATTACTTTTGACATGACGAAGGCAGGCAAACGTATGACAAAGGGACTTCTTTTGAAGGAATGGTAATTTCTGCAAAAATATCGTCATCGCAAAATCAAGACATTCAGGTTTGAGCTCCAACGCATCGCTGGATTTCATGTACAAGAAATTGAACAGGTGAGCAGTTTTGCTGTCTCCATGATGGTGTTGCCAACTTCACAAGTAATTTTCATCACAAAGTCACAATTAGGAGAAAATTGGTTTCTTGGGTGAATTGCATCTCGGTTTTGGCACTCTTTTCACTTCGGCACTACGTTTAAAATGAATCCTTCCGGCAGTTTTATAATTTCACTATGGAACAGTGCGATGAGGTATTATCCACAACACGTGACGGATACAGGAGAATACTTTACTAGCGAAAATTAATTTAATACGATTGTTTTTCAAAGGAATGACGAAAGCATATTAATTTACTCCAAAACTATCTTATTAAGCAAAAGCCTATATATAAAAGAAATTTTCTTTAAGCGGTTAATATTTCACAAAATCTCGCTTTCTCCCCTATTTTCAGATTGAACGTGAGATTTCCAGGAGATAAGCTTTAAAACTTTCCCATTTTTCACGAAGAAAATGACGCATCTAGTTGGTTTGTAAAATAACTAGAAATGAGGAAATATATAATTAGAAGCAACATTTCGGAATTTTTTTCTCTTTTGCAATGCAGAAAAAAAAAAGTAGGCTTTGTGCTATTCGTGATAGGCGTCGCTGCATTCCTTCCGCTGTCTTGCCAGGTGGACACTTTAATTCAATGTGTTGCTACCGTTTAGTAAACATATGCGGCTTTTAGATTTATCATTTAATACCAACATATTTTCACAGAGAGACTGTTGAATACTTTAAATCAAACAAATATATCAATGCTTCCTATACATGCCCAAGATAAAGAATACAAAGGTAGCCGGCGTATTCGAGTTAAAGAAAAGGTTCAAGGATGGCTTAGGTAGGTTTCAGTACACAAACTTTCTGACATTGATACACGTCGCGTAACTGTTGTCATTTGTGGTTGTTGATAAACAGCAGCACTGCACTGGGAAATAATTTGTGAATGCTTTATTTGATGTAAAATTGTATGATTGCAGTACTTAGTAATTCTTTCATACCTGTTTCTAGGGAGAAAAATTAGTGAAGTAAATTTGCTGGTTAACTCACCCAAGACAAAAAATAATTAATGCTTGCAACTCTTGGTATTTTTAATTATTTTATTGTTGTTGTTTTGCAGACGGCCAGTTTGGATGAGGTTCATTTGTGAAAAAATTGGTTTTTCAGGGTCTTCATACTTCCATTTATAGCAACATATGATACTTCAGTAACCTTGGTTATCATACTAGTGCTTGTTTGTTCCATATGGAATGATCTAACTTATTAGTGTTCGGCTCGGTGTAGGCCTGGCAAAGTTACATTTGTCAGATTCTATTTTAAAATTTTACACCTTAATTACTGTTTTAGTTGGCAGTTATTTAATGGAATAATAGTTGTTGATTTAGGTGAAAACTAGGTGAGCATTTTACTTATTTTGGGGAAAATTCGGAACTGCTCGCAATAAAGATTTACGAAGCAGTTTTGGCAGTGGTAGATTTACAGTTACTGGGAACCTGCGCACAGCATCAGTTTTGGAGCCCCTCACTTTGCCTGCCATTCTTGAAAAATAAGGCCGCCCCGGTGGCGCAGTGGTCTAAGCGATGGTTTCTGATCATTCGTCCGAAAGGGGTCCAGTTTTGAATCCCGGTGAGGCATGGATGTTGTGTTTTGTCTTACGGCACTGGCTCTCTCTTGTTCCTCGAACCAGTGACCCTAAACTAGGGACGGGCGACTGCTTATAGCCCATTCAGTTGCTCACAGTAGTCGTTAAACCTACAAAAAAAAAAAAAAAAGGTTTATTTTGTTGCCATATACTACCTTCCCCCATGTTTAATCTTTGATGCTAATGTATAAGAAAATATTGTAATCGCAAAGAAATTTGACTTTGAGATTTCTACAAAAACACAAATTTTAGGTTCCTCTGAGCATGATATGACTGCCGCCCCGGTGGCGCAGTGGTCTAAGCGATGGCTTCTGATCATTCGTCCGAAGGGGTCCATGTTCGAATCCCGGTGAGGCATGGATGTTGTGTTTGTCTTACGGCACTGGCTCTCTTCCTTCCCTGGAACCAGTGACCCTAAATTAGGGATGGGCGACTGCTTATAGCCCATTGAGTTGCTTATGGTGGTCGTTAAACCTCCAATCAAAAAAAAAAAAAAAAAAAATGATATGACTGTGTCCACGGTGATGTCTGGGTGTTTGGTTTTTTGATGCAGTAACTCAAAATCTATTATATCTATCAAGATGAAATATAATTTTGAGAGTTGTAACTTCTCCCTGATGTGGGAGAAGTTACAAGTGGGAAAGCCTCTGTCAAGGTAAACAAGTCAAAGCTGTATAAAGGTGGTCACATAGCACTGACATTTATGTTACATGCGGTGTGAAATCTGCTGTCGCAAATCAACAGAAATTGCACCCCACTTGCAGTACCCCCTAAAAATTCCAAACATGGATGAAATCAATTAGCATGTCTCATAAAACCAGCAGCTCCAATGCCATTTTACTCGTATGGTAACAGCATTGTGATTGCCTCTTAAAATGGACCAAATGATGAAGAAAATTTGAGGGTAAGATGGCTTATCGATATTAAATACCGAATTAAAGAGCAGAATGTTTATTTCATTCTAAATAAATTTGCTAGAAATAGCACCCCAATCTTTGAGCTCAGTTGTATTATAGTATTATATATAATATTACTGTCAAAAATAAATTTTTAGTCAGCCTGGGGAGATGCGTTACTTACGTGGGGTTTGTGGTAAGACACACTCTGATCATGTGAGGAATGAAGATTTGTTGTAGATGTGTAATGTGAGGCAAAATGTTAGTAAGGTAGAGACTAATATTCTTAAGTGGTTTAGCCATGTTGAAGGAATGAGTGATGAGATGCTTCCTAAGAAAATGTATTGAGCCCAAGTGGCAGAAAAGAAAGGTAGGGGAGGGCCAAGGAAATCATAGGAGGACCAGATTCAGGAATGTATAAATGGGAAAAAGATAATTAAGTATGAAGTACAAAAGGTTTTGTGTGTGTCGTGTGATGGATGTTAATGAAGCTTGAGCTGTGTGCCAAGATCACTGTAAATGGCGTCTGTTACAGCAACAGTGAGTTCTTTCTATGAGGAGCTAACCTCTGAATATTACAGAGCAGCTTAGTGATATATGTATACATACTGAATTTAAACTTGAAAAAAAAAGAAATAGAAAAAACACTTGGTGATGGAATTTTGGAGTTTAGGCCAAAATATGTTCTCAAAACCAAGAACAGCAAACCTGTACTTTGCTTCTTTTTTCTATTTGAGGAGTAAAACACAAAAAAAGAAAACAAATATCATCATTCATTTCAGAGGCCCCATTGCCTGGGCTTCCTAGCCTTCTCTGTATTTTTTTTTTTTTTTTTTTTTTGGTTGGGGATATAACTACCACTATGAGCAACTCGATGGGCTATAAGAAGCTGCCTATCGCTGACTTAGGGTCATTGGTTTCAGGGAAGGGAGAGAGCCAGTGCCATAAAGCAAATGCAACATCCATGCCTAACGGGTTCGAATTCAGGCCCATCTTGGATGAATGATCAGAAGCCAGCACTCAGACCACTGCACCACCAGAGCAGCCAGTTTGGGATGTGATTGCAAAAGCGATCAATGAATTTTTAAGTGAGAGAAAATAAGTCTGTATATTAAATAAATTGGGTTACTTTATATTGATAAACTGATTCTTGATTGTGTATCCAAACAAAATCTCTAAAAGGGTGAAACAGAACAATTTTAATCAGAGATGTCTTGTAAGAGAATAACTCCTCAAATCTATGAACTGAAGAAATGAGTGATGTATTAGGAACAATGGGTATGAACATCTTGTACTACTAAGCGCAAAATAAGTTGGGAAAGCAATCAAAGAAACCTACTGTATGCTAGAATTCAGTGCTGCATTTGTATCTGGAAAAAAAGTGGGGCAGTGAGCAATGATAGGCAGGGCTAGCTGGAGCACAGGGGCAACTGGGACGCCCCCAGGGCCCTGTGCCTTAAGGGGCTCCACAGTTTAGGGAAAAAAATCACTTTCGATAGAATTTTTTGCAATTATCATTTTTTGTGTGTAAGATTTGGGGTACAAGGCCCTTAAAAAGATAGATACTTCATGTATATTTTCCGTATAAGGAAGTCACAAGTTATACGTGGTTAAAATACATAATACATAGAGATTCAGTATCTCTTTTAGAATTGCTATTATGCACGTTAAAATACGGACATGTGATTATGGTGGTGCAGTTATTTATGACATTTATTATTGAAAAAATAAAGACTAAAAGAAAGCAAGAGCAATTACTCACATATATTCATCAAGAGGTCGTTTCTGTTCGCATACCACCGTAGTTCCGCAAGTTGTTTGGTCTCAGGTGTTCAGCAGCTATGCATTGCAAAAAGTCCGATGGTGACTATAATATGGTGTTTAGCAATGTCAAAGTAGTATTCGACCCAAGGAATCTTGTTATATATTGTATCGTAAGCTCAAAAGAATAATATAACTGAGAATGAAAACCCTGTAATGACCTATGCCACAGGCAGGTTACAAGGCTAACAATGAACAATCCAAAAGAACTATAGCGAATGAATCTAAAAGGCTGATAGTGAACGAATTTCAAAGAACAAAATGAAATGTGGATGGTCAGAAGAAACGACGAATGAACTATTTACATAATGCGTGCACCACCTCCTCACGTCCACCAGTGTCCCCGGACGCGTTTCGCCATAGTCTGTTCCTAGGCGTTTTCAACGGGAAATGAAACGTCTGTTGGTAAGTGACTACATTTCGTACTTCTAGAAGTCATGATGTACATTGTGCATGGGTCAGTTTTCCTCCTATATGGTGGTTTCATCTGGTGTCATAGTTTGATTTTCCTGTATTTGTCATTGTCTTTTGATTTTATTTTTATGTTCCTCTTTTAATCTTTTTGGGGTGTCCACTTTTTCGGTGCCCCCACTTTTAGGGTTTGCAATAAAGTGGGTAGTATTGAGAAGAATAGTAGTGAGAGATGTTGTTTCCAGCGGGGTGCTCTGAAAGGTACCTGTGCTCTTTTTGAAAAGGCTGCAATTATAAGAAAAGCTAAAATTAAAGTAGGGAATAAGTTAGATAAGAGGAAAGTTAAGAGTCTAGAATCCCATTTGTCATAAAATGATGTTTTTTTGTAAGTTTTTTTTTTCAATCCCCCCATTTTTGAATAGGTTATTGCCCTTCGCCATACAAATACTGAGATTTGCAGATTCGAAGTAATTATTGTAACTACTTTAATATTTTTCGTGTTCATGAAATAACAAAATAAATTTCAGCATTTTGTGGCCCAAAATCTCGAAAATCCGGCATCCAGAAAACTGGCACTTTTCTGATTTCGTTTTCTTTTGAAAATCCGATGTTTCACCAATAACCGTGGAAATCTCCCGATGTACCGTCTCAACATTACATCACAAGATCTTCCGATCTCAGTGTGCGAATTGCCGATGGCTGCCTGCGTGTAACATCGGGAGGTTTCACAAATTCATCATTTCATAGGGCCTCACTGAAGTGACGTGGACCAATGAGGCGACGAATCGGAGTGTATGTTTGAAATGCATGTTGCCGCCCCGGTGGCGCAGTGGTCTAAGTCATGGCCTCTGATCATTCGTCCGAACGGGGCCCGGGTTCGAATCCCAGTGAGGCATGGATGTTGTGTTTGTCTTACTGCACTGGCTCTCTCCCTTCCCTGGAACCAGTGACCCTAAATTAGGGACGGGGGACTGCTTATAGCCCATTGAGATGCTCACGGTGGTCGTTAAACCTCCAAAAAAAAAAAATGCATGTCGAACGTGTGATGCTAATGATCTGTGTTTGGTGGTGGCAGTATTTGGATTCTATCATGTAATGACATCTTCGTCGGCCTTCATGATGCATCGCAGTAATCGCCTTCGCGATGTATTATATTTTCGTCAGCCAGAAAACCGAAACATCGATGTAAAAATCACATCCGGGGTTTGCTATGTAGCGATACATCGCCCAGCCCTCGCGGTTGCTCAGGCTTTAAGTTTTTGCCTAATCATTTGCAAAATTAAATTTTTTTCGACATAGTTTTATAATAAATAGAACAGAAAAGTAATCGCCAATATTTTCGCCATGACTTTTTTCCTCCATCGCCAAAACGATTTTTTTCGCAAATTGCGAAGAATCTATCGTCAGCGTGACCCTGCATGTTTATAGGACGTAGACGCGCAAATTTTCGTTAAAGTGACCTGTTACATGTAAGTACACACTTTACGTAACGCCCATATGCAGTTTTTGGATAGCTTCAAAAATCCGGAATTTTCATAAATCCGACACTCGTCCGGTCCCGTCGTTGCCAGATTTTTGAGATTTTACTGTATTTAACAATTTGCATGCAAACGAGATACTTAAATTTAAAGAAATAAAAAGAACAATATCAAAGTTGGTTTTGAGCTACATGTGGAGTCCACTTATTCAGTGACTTTAAAAAAATTACTAGATATTAAAAAATATCATATAAGAGCGTGAATCACTAAAATATGTATCAGGAGAAAAAACTGTTTATATGAATTTGTTATTGTTCCTACACTAAAATATTCGATATCCAAAAATGTTCACTATGCAGGTAGTGTTTTGTCATTTTGTGAGGAAGTTTCTGTAAGAGTCATAATACTGTACAACCTCAACCCCGTCTCCGAGGAAAGAAAATCGTAGATTTCAACAATTTTTACTCTCTCTCTCTCTCTCTTGGAACTTTCAATCCATATTATGGTCTTTTTGTTAAGCTTAAATTTTGTCTTTATGATAGTTTTCTTTATGACATACTACAGAGGTGAAGCACATGTCAAGACAAATGTTACAGCAATAAATTCTGTTGGTGTAGCTTAATTGGTAAAGCATTCAGCTTCGGAGTAGAGGAATTCATTTCCGTCACCGGAAAATTTGTGAATTTCACATTGTGTGTGTTTTTATTGACATTTTTCGTGTAACAACATTATTAGAATATGAGATTTATTTCCTTGTGCAAGCAATGAAATCTTGCTCCGGGGCCTCACAATGAAATTCCACCCCAGACCCATAAAAGTTCCATCCAGCCCTGATGGTAGGTGTATAAAAAATAGTATTTCTCCATTAAATATGTATTGATGCATAATCTCTGTAAGACTGATGTTTCTTTCATTTTATTTATTGGTGTGTTGAAAAGTCTCATATCTTCCTCATAATCAACTGAATATGTTTTGAGTTTTGTACGGAATAATTGCAAAAGGGAATGAGAATGCAGTAGAGATGGGAAGAGTAGTGATGTGGCACCCCTCCAGGTCCCCCCCACTTCAATCCTGCTTGTATTCTTTGCATAGGATGGTCAATTTCCATATTTTTTAATGTGATGAGCTCTCCTTTTAAGTTCTAAAACTTTTGTAACTCCCACATTTTAATAATTTTATACTTAATGATTCCTGAATTATGTGATGACCCGATCCTTAAAAAGAGCAATCCAGTTGATTAAGTTATTTATTTTATTAGGTTACATAAAAAACAAATTATATTTTGCTTTATATGCTAAACACAGTATATTAAAAAAGAAAAAAAAACGAATTAGCACAAGTTCTTTACTTCTTGCTCATCATGGTCAACTTAATTGTACTTTGGAGTACTACAAACCTCAGAGCTGAATTCTAATATCATCTTGTACTCGCAGAGTTGTATAAAAATAAAATGTATCTGCGTACACAACCATTAAAATAGAAGACTTGCTGCAAACCCGTGAATCACGATAACAATAGAATTGGATAATTTAAAGAAAAATTAATATAACAATAAATAATTATTAGAACATTACAGATTCCAGAGAGGACAAGAGTATATTACGACTGAATGAGCAGAAATGTGTGTAAAATGGACCTTAAGGCCAAAACTTTAAAATATTGGACTTATGAACCTCATAAAAACAAGAGACTAATTAAAGAAAGTTTTTATATCTGGAAAAGCAGTTCTGTTAATGGACCTTCAAAAGTTATAAATAGTAATTTTTAACAACTTAATTCAAAAATAGTAGACTTATAAAATACATAAGGAAAATATTTTAATTAAATAACTGACAACTGCAAGTGGAACCTGGGAACAAAATTTAGTCTTTCTATGTAAATGAAACTTTTGTTACAGTTCCTATATATTGAGAACAGGCCTTGATAAAATGAAGAGGCCAGAAACGTCTGTAAAAACAACAAAAGAACTCACTATCGGAAGATGTGAAAAATAGTTGAACATTCTCACGTTAAGATAGAATTAAATATATTAGTCTGAGTAAAGCCTTGAGTAAGTGTTTTAATTGCCGTAAATAACATTTTTATTTTATTTAACCTACAAGCAAAAACTATCTGCAAAATCTGCTAATAATTTGGAAACTATCCGTGTACAGTGTATGCGTGTATGTCTATATTCTGTGACTCTGTGTACCCGTACGTGGGAAGTCTCCCATGTACAATGGAAAATATAAACCCAGTTTAAAAAAATTAAATTTTTTGATTTGTATGTTAAATGTGAGCTTTTTACTAAAAAATTTAAATCAGATGATCTAACATCCTAAGATTCTTCAGATGGAGATATTTTTTCATCAAAGATTAATGAAAAGGTAAGTAAATATTTTTCATGGGATGGTGGAAAGTGATGCATGATAATATGGTTATGCAGAGCAGTTATTGAACAATGCCTAACTGGAAAAAGCAGGAAGAGTTCTACATACATACATATCACTAAGCTGTTCTCTGCAATTCAAAGGTTAGCTCTAAAAAGAAATACAAACTACCAGATATTTTTACTTACTGTTGTCGCATCAAACTTCTCCATTTACAGCGATCTTGACATACAACTCGGGTTTCACTGACATCCATCACACGCCATACACAATATCTTTTATACTTTGTTCTAATAATCTTTTTCTCATGCAGACACTCTGGAATCTGATCCACCCATGTCTTCTTTGGCCTTCCTCTACTTTTCTTCCTGCCACTTGGGCTAAAAGATTTTGTTAGTAAGCATCTCATCACTCATTCTTTCAACATGGCCAAACCACTGAAGCATATTAGTCTCCACCTTGCTAACAACATTTTGCTTCACATCACACAACTGCAACACATCTTCATTCCTCACACAGTCAGACTGTGTTTTGCCACAACCCTAAAGATCCAGACTCACGGTCGCCAGGTCGCCACTGCCGATAAATTTCATCGTCGTGGCGACTAAAAATGTTTGATTAAGTCACCAATTCTGGCGACCTCTACCGGAACGGAAAAAAAAATAATTTATTTAATTTTATTTAACTTGTGCTGTACGGGGGGGGGGGGGTTTAACTTGTACGGAGCTCTCACGTTTTGGAAAAATTTTACTCCAAATGTGCGGAAATCTCGCTTACAGAAGCTATTCTGCTTTAACAGCAGAAAAGAAAAAAAAAGGTTATAAGAAAAAGGCGGATGTCGCGTCGGTTTTTGATCACAAAGAATGCGCCAAGCAAGGATGATGTGTCATTGTGGGAGAAAAAGTTCGCAAGGTTGCGGGGGTGGGGGTGAAAGCTTCTTTCCTTTGGGGAATTTTTACTGAGAGAATTTTTTATAAAACAAAAATTCTCCAATTTTTTAAATAATCGAATGCAAATTTTAAAGTAACCAAGGCACGTCAAAATAAACTTCCGTGTGAAATTTCGTCAAAATCCGATTAAAACTTTAGAAGTTAAGCATTTATTTTTATTTTTTATGAATGTTCGCTGAAAGCACTATACACTACCCTCTCCAGTGCCGAATTTAGCGTGCACCTGTGGGCTTTTGAGCATCTCAAAGCTGCCGGCTAAAAGGAAACAATTTATTTTATGAATTAATACCGACCGAGTTTTCATCCGCTTTCAGCGTTCGCTTAAAAAAAAAAAACAAATTAATTGGTTAACTTTGCTTTTTGTCATTATTTTTACCAAATATATTGTTTTATAGTGTATTCAGTTAATACTAAGTTTGAATTTTAACCAAACTCTGTATAATTCGGAAATTTCTAAATTCCGGAATCAGCAAAGTCCGGACAATTTCGGATTTTCGAGGTTGTACTGTAAGAGTATTATCATACCTGCCAACTACTACAGAATGTCTGTAGTTTCTACGGATTTAGTTATCTGACTATGGAACTATGGACTTCACTGTTGAAACTACAGATTCTACGAATTTTCATTTTGCTTAATTTTTTTTCATTTTGTTATTGTTTAATGATATACATGATATTCTTAAGAGGATTCACTGAATTCTGCGGGGTTTTTTTTTTGTCATCATTTAGATCATTCTCAGGATCAGTGTAAAATTGAAGACAATTTGCGGGGCGTTTCCGTCTGGAGACGGTATTTCGTGTTTCAAAACTTTCGAAGACGGTAGTTTAACGGTGTAAAAACATTACCGTAAGAGTAATTCTTTTTCTCCCGATGTTGCCTTTGTGTCCAGTTTTCTTGTTAAATATTATTTTATTGCATATATGTTTGTATTTCAGCTTGAAACTGTGAGCAAAAATTTGCAAAAACGGAGGTTAGACGCAGCAGAAATTTCGCCGTAATGTTCAGGCATCCGGTTCTTCCGTGAAATCGAGGAATCACACCTTTTTCGTTATTATTTTGGTCATTCGCGAGATCAATGCTCAAGTGAACATAATTTTTTGTGGGAGGGGGCTGTGTGACGGGGGGGGGGGGGGGATCTGAGGAGGACGGAATTCCGTCTTTACGAAAATTTGGAAAACGGAGAAGGTCGACGGAGTTCAGATTTTTTCCGCAATCGTAATTCCTTTTTTATCGCGATGTTATCTTTGCACAGTATTATTGTTAAATAGCATTTTACTGCATAAATATTTGTCTTTCAGCTTGAAAATAGCGGGAAAATTTCTAAAACCGGAAGTCGGACGGTGCAAAGATTTCTACTGTAATGCCCAATGCCCACCCCCCGTTCCGTCCCATAAGTTTTTGCATTTAAGCTTGATAAGGGAGGGAGAAATGCACGAAAATAGAAGTGACAAAGTTGAAAAATTTTTAAAAATTGATGCATGATGTTCAAAAGTACTAATATTCTCAAAGTTACACCATTTATCTAAAATAGTTAAAGCTTTGATATCACGCACTCAAGGTCTCCAGGCTGAAAGTTCTTTGAGCATGATGGATGAAGTTATTGTTATCAGAGGGCATAAAAAAGAAAGGAAAGAAAAGGGTCAATGAAGAAATAGGGAGAGAAAGATAGCAGGAAGAAAAATTAAGCAATGGATGCTATGCAGCTGCAGAGTCAACAAAAGCCAAACTCACAGCAGTCCACATTCTTGCTGTGTGTTTTGATTTTTCACCCAGTTAAAATGTTCAGCGTTTTTTTCCTTCTTTGGTCTCATCTTGACATAAACTACAATTTTAGAGACAGTATGATCATACAGTAAGTGGAGGTTCATGCAGTGCGGGTTCACTTGCTTGGATTTCCTGTCTGTCAAGCGTTGTGGGATTTAGAACACATCTAACTGATTTTTACTGGTGGAAGTTTTGAACTTAAATCTTGCAATGTTACCTATCATGCCCTCGCCAGGGGAATCAACTTTATGTTTCATACGTGTTAGTTTCATGAGTGTCCTTATTTGTTCTAACGTTTTGTTGTGGCACATATTTCTTTTTCACAAAGAGATGCATAGTTTTGAAAAATAAAGCGACTACGTATGCCGCACAATAATGCTGTTTACCACTGACAAGCCTTTTGTCAATGTTGGCAGGTATAGTATTCCTGTGCTAAGTACTTTTTTCTTTTTATGCCAGTTCTGATGTTTACAAGATGAGCGAAGATTTTTTTTTTTTTTCGTGTTTTAGACTGTTTTTTTTTCACCTTACCGTCAGCAGATGATTTATTTCAAGTTTTGTCCATTGTGTTGTTTCTGTAATATTGTCCATCCAATTCAAATAGTCTGTGTGGCTTTTAAAAACATTACTGTCTGCAGATGGGAAAACTCAGAGAATTTAATTTGGCAAAATAAAGCAAAGACTTTTTTTTTTTTTTTCACATTATCTGCCTTCCCAAGCACTTTTTACTGTAATCAGTGTGCTTTTAATAGTACCTCAAGAAAAGCATCCCACTTCCTAATTTCCGTGTAAGATAAAGTTTCTATGCTGGAACATAATATTCAGTTTTTTAACATTCTTCATGTTTTTCAAACTCCTTTTTGAAAAATGTGAAACAGATTCTCATTAAACTACATACATAAGTTTTTTACCAAAATACATACTTGTAAAAATAATTGAATCTGATAGTTTCTTAGACATGGTTAAAAACTCTTAAATTGCAAAAACAGGCAGTATCACAGTTAAAAAAAACATGAATAAAACCCATAAAACTTCTTTCATGATCATCTTTTAGAATTCCAATTTCTAGCTCAGCTTTCTTAAATCAACTTCTGGTTATATATATATCCATTCAGAGGATCAATGGATTTTTGACATAATCTCATGTGTTGCTGAATGTTCTAGAAAGCTGGAAAAAACTGATGTGGACATCGGTAGTGTTTTGCACTATGTTACTTAACTAGAGTTGGCTGTTTTAAAATCTGCAGATGAAGGGGCAAATTGGTCCTATTTTAAGAAATCTTTGTCTCAAAATGATGGCATGCCATCAACATTTCAAGGTCACCAAATCAGCACAGCATGTAATCAACGATGATGTGTTGTAGATGATGAAGATATAGGACTAAGTTCTACAGAAAACAGCATTGATTTATTGAAAAAGAATTGCACAAAAACTTGAATTTTTTTTTTAATAATGTCCAAACATCTGTTTTCTGCAAATATATGTCCGCTCTTTAGACAAGGTGGTATTTCCCAAATCTTCTGAAGGCCTAAACAATCATGGTGATGGTGCAATAACTGATCATGCTTTGGAATAGTGGCTTCAAATCAAGAAGATTCTTGTTAGTTTGAATTCTAACAGAATTTCATGTATTTCAAATGCTTTGTTACACAAATTGGAGAATTCAGATAATCTAAAACCTTTTAAAATCATGAGAGATGCAGTAACTGTGCTTTTAACAGCACTGCTGTTAAATGCTCATGTAAAATGTCTTTGGTCAGCAGTTAAAAACACAATTAGGTGAAAGAAGCCTTCTAATGAAAAAGAACAGACTTGAAAGTCGCATTAAGGTCAAAACATTAGAAATAAAAATGAGTAATGTTGACCCTGAAAATGGGATAAAACTATGGTGACAGGATAGCGTGAAATCTTGTTGACCAAACTACAAAGATTAATTTGTGCATTTTATTACTTCAGTTTCAACTTTTAAGCATACTATAATTGAAATATGCAAAATAAAACATATTGATATTATAGTAAGCAATTTTATAAAAATAATAGTATGAAATATACAATTCGATTTTTCAAAGTTTGGCCACTGACTTTTCTTTTATGGCCACTAACAATTTTGGTCTTGGTGGCCAATGTCTACTAGCAGAATTTCTAAATCTGGATCTTAACACGCCAACCCCCACCCGTAAGTAACTAATTTCTCCAGCACAAAAATGGCTTCTATGTTTCTTCTGTAGCACCCAGGTTTCACTACCATACATCAGAGTAGGAACAATTACAGTTTCATACACAGCCATGCGGGACTCTCTTGAGAACCCATCATTCCTGTGAAAACCTCCCAGAGCAGCTATTTTCAATGCAGAATACACTCGCCTACTAATTTCACCATCCAATTTGTTCTCTCTGTCAAACATGCTTCCGAAATACACAAACTCACTCACCTGGTCAATCACAGTGCCATTTATACTTACATTACATTCAGTGCTAGCAGTTCCTCTCTCAAAGACCATGACTTTGGTTTTTCACTTATTTATACTCAGTTTGAATTTCATGCAAACTTTGTACATCCGGGACAACATACTCTGCAAATCACTTTTGCTCTCTGCCAACAGGACAGTGTCATCAGCATACAGCAATCTGCACACACGGATATCATCAAGACATAAACCAGTATTATCTATTTTGGCATCACGCATGCACGCATCCATAAATATATTAAACAGCCTTGGTGACATTACACAACCTTGTCTAACTCCTGCACCAACAGAAAACCATTTTCATAAAACACCATTCACTTGTACACAAGCTCTACTAGCAGCATACATGGCTTTTAGACTATTAAGAAGATTCCCAGTAACACCATATTCATTCAATACCTTCCACAAAAGCGCCCTATTTACTCGGTCGTAAGCTTTCTCTAAATCTATGAAGGCAGCAAAAACTTTCTTACCAACCAGCCAGACACTTTTCAATCATCATGCATAATGCAAAAATTTGGTTAGTGCAGCCTTTACCAGGCATAAAACCACTCTGAACATCCCACACTTTCTCTGATTTAAACACCATACTTTTTCAATAACAACCTTATCAAACACTTTCCCTGGCACACTTAGTAGGCTAATACCACAATAGTTCTTGCATTCAGTCTGATCACCCTTTCCCTTATACAAGGGAACAATAATAGCATCCTTCCAATCCCGAGGGACCATTCCTAACTCCCAGCACAACTGGCAAATTTTAGTTAACCAGTCAATTACAGAGTCACCACTATATTTGAACATTTGAACATCTTGGTAGTTATGTCATCAACTCCCGGGGCCTTACCATTCTGAAGAAAATTTAGAGCTTTACACCCTTTTTCTCTTGAGATCCCTCCTGTTCTTCTATCCCTCACTGTGACATCATCTGCATCTGTCTCAAAATCACCTTTGCTTTCCTGATCTAATAATTCACAGAAATATTCACCCCATCTTTCACTTAACTCATTGGGCTCCCATATCATTTCCCAGACCTTATTCTTCACACAACTTACAACTTTGTTTCCCCTATTTTTCCTGAGTCGCGTGTACTTGCAGAAAGACTTCCTATCTTTCCAAAAAGCCAATTCATGCCTTTCCACCTTCTTCTTCCTATCTTTTGCCTTACTCTGGTGAACCAGCTTAGCAGCTTCACGCTTCTTACAGTGATATTCATCCACAGAAACTTTACCTTGCAACATCCCCAAATAGGTTCACTCCTTTCTCTTTACTGCCTCTTCAATCTCCCTATTCCACCAAGCATCACCTCTATTGTTACCCACTATTGTAGTGCCACAGACCTCTTTAGCAGCAGTGACAACACAGTTCTTAAAACATTCCCACTTCTTTTCTACATCCCTCTCACCAGACTTCACCTTGTTCAGTCATTCTTTGAGTAAGTCAGAATAATGCTGATGATCTTCAGGGAGCCTTTAAACCTTTATTCTTTCTATCCTGGGCCTCTTCCTATTCCTTTTCCTCCAACCAACATTAAGTTTCACTCATGACACTACCACGTAATGATTAGAACCAAGATCCGCACCTCTCATCACATGGGTGTTAATAACTAAGTGTTTTAGACGCTGATCATAGACAACAAAATCTGTCACACTCTTTTGACCAAGAGTACGATTTTCCCAAGTATATGTGTGGATATACTTGTAGCTGAAAAATGTATTGGATACACACAAACCATTCTCAATGCAGAGTTCAATTTATCTTTCACCATTATAATTCACATAAGGATCATTAAATTTACCCAGAACATTATCAGAAATAGCATTCTGCACACATACTCTAGCATTGAAATCCCCTGCTATTATAACTTTTTCTTTAGCACCAAACTGGCTCAAAACAGCTTTTAGCTCATTCCAGAAATCTTCCTTCCTATCAGAAGGTTCCGAGTCACAAGGAGCATACACTACAACAATTACAATTCTCTGAAGTTTCACTTTCAAACGAATCCAGATAATTCTCTCACTTATGCAACTATAGTGAATAAAGTTGTTCTTCGTCTTTTCCCTTAAAATCACACCTACACCAACCTGTCCTCTCACATTATCCAATACTCCAGACCACACGCTCACCATGCCATTCACTTCTTCTACCCCAATTTCCTTCTTTTTGGTTTCACTTACACACAGCACATCCAATCTATACTTATTCTTCATCTCAATCACCTCATTCATCTTGCCATTTATACCTGTAGTATTCCATACACCAATCTTACATTCACTCAGCCAAGATCTCTTTCTCATATGCCGTTTCGAAAGTCCAGGTCGATTCCATGGTGGACCATCCTTCTCAAGTGTGGTAGGTCCACCATATCCCACACTTGAGTCATTTTTAATATTTCTTTTTGTCTTTTTAATCAGGTAAGTACATCAGTGTGGCAGATTATCCCACAGCTGACAATTCCAGTTGGTCATTGAACCTAAGGATTCTGGAACAAAACCCAGTGAGTTGGGTTCTTTTTGCCAATGTCACACAGAACTAGCTGGCACCTCTCCAAGATTCACAGAGGCCCTAGTTGCTGTTGTGTGTGCCATTGTTACCATGGGGCGCCCTGAGGAGGCAAACCCATCGCTCACTACGACTGAACTTCAATAGAAAATATCTGACATGCATTTATGGATATTAACTTTTTCAGGAAAAAAGTTAAATAAACTAAAAGATATGATTTGTAGTTAGAAGTGTGAAATTGCTTGGTTATCTAAGGCTTAGGTTTATGTTCTTAGGAATTGAAAGTTTACCAGCATTGAGTGCTGATATATTCCTGATTACTACATGGTGTGAGTTGCATTGTGCTTTAGTGCAACTTATAGGTACTTTTTAGTATAATAAATTTGAGGGGGGGTACTTCAGAAGTACTACGTGAATCCTTCCATGATGGTTGTTAGCGGGTTTGTTTGTATTTGAGATTGTTGCTCTACACAAGCCACTACACAATATAAATGGCTCGACAATGAAATGCAAAACAGTGCTGGATTTTTTGCAGAATACCTATATGTAAATTAAAGCATGCAAGAGTGACATGGAGGACATACATACATACATATCAGTAAGCTGTTTTCTGATATTCAGAGGTTAGCTCCACAAAGAAATACAAATTACCAGATAATTTTTACTTACTGTTGCAGTATCAAACTTTTCCATTTACAGCGATCTTGACATACGACTCGGGCTTCACTCATGTCCATCACACACCGTACGCAAGATCTTCTATACTTTATACTCATAATCTTTTTCTCATGCAGACACTTCTGCATCTGATCCTCCCATGACTTCCTTGGCCTTCCTCTACCTTTCCTTCTTGCCACTTGAGCTAAAAAGATTTTCTTAGTAAGCATCTCATCATTCATTCCTTCAACCTGGCCAAACCACCGAAGCATATTAGTCTCCACCTTGCTAACAACATTTTGCTTTACATCACACAATCAAACCATGTCTTGCCACAAGCCCCCATAAGTAACGCATTTCTCCAGCACACAAATGACTCCTATGTTTCTTCTGTAGCACCCAGGTTTCACTGCCATGCATCAGAGTAGGGACAATTACACTTTCATACACGGTCATGTAGGACTCTCTTGCGAACCCATCATTCCTGTAAAAACCTCCCAAAGCAGCCATGACTTTCAATGAAGAATTCACTCGCATACTAATTTCACCATCCAATTTGTTCTCTCTGTCAAACATGCTTCCTAAATACACAAATTCATTCACCTGGTCAATCACTGTGCCATTTAGACATATATTACATTCAGTACTACCAGTTCCTCTCTCAAAAACCATAACTTTGGTTTTTCCCTTATTTATACTCAGTTTGAATTTCATGCAAACTTCATTCATCTGAGACGACATACTCCGTAACTCAATTTTGCCGTCTGCCAACAGGACAGTGTCATCAGCATACAGCAATCTGCACACACGGATGTCATCAAGACATAAACCACAATTATCTATTTTGGCATCACGCATGCGCGCATCCATAAATATATTAAACGGCCATGGTGACATTACACAACCTTATCTGACTCCTGCACCAATAGAAAACCATTTTGATAAAACACTATTCACTCGTACACAAGCTATACTGCCAGCATACATGGCTTTTACACTATTAAGTAAATTCCCAGTAACACCATATTCATTCAATACCTTCCACAAAAGTGTCCTATTTACTCGGTCGTAATAGCATCCTTCCAATCCCGAGGGACCATTCCTAACTCCCAGCACAACTGGCAAATATGATATAGAGACTATCGTGCTGATTGATATATAAATAAAGAAGATAGCTGTCTAAGCACGAACACTTTAGCTCAAACCAATTACAACACTCAAATGAAGCTAAGACGTATCACCGGTATCAAAAGTATACACAGTTAAAACCATGACGACACAAATAACTCATTCCATTGAGGTTTAAAAAGGTTTAATGTTAAAAACTTGCGAGATCTTTCGAACCTACGACTTATAGGTTCATCATCACCTACGACTTATAGGTTCATCATCAGGCACCAAAACTCGCGAGTTTTGGTGCCTGATGATGAACCTATAAGTCGTAGGTTCGAAAGATCTCGCAAGTTTTTAACATTAAACCTTTTTAAACCTCAATGGAATGAGTTATTTGTGTTCGTCATGGTTTTAACTGTGTATACTTTTGATACCGGTGATACGTCTTAGCTTCATTTGAGTGTTGTAATTGGTTTGAGCTAAAGTGTTTGTGCTTAGACAGCTATCTTCTTTATTTATACAACTGGCAAATTTCAGTTAACCAGTCAATTACAGAGTCACCACCATATTTCAACATCTTGGCAGTTATGCCATCAACTCCCAGAGCTTTACCATTCTGAAGAGATTTTAGAGCTTTACACTCCCTTTCTCTTGAGATCCTTCCTGTGCTTCCATCCTTCCATGTGACATCATCTGCTTCTGCCTCTGAATCACCTTTGCTTTCCTGATCTAATAAATCACAGAAGTATTCACCCCATGTTTCACTTAACTCATTGGGCTCCCATACCATTCCTCCGATCCTATTGTTCACACAACTTACAACGTTTTTCCCCCTATTTTTCCTGATTCTCACGTACTTCCAGAAAGTCCTTCTATTTTTCCAAAAAGCCAATTCATGCCTTTCCACCCTATCCTTCCTATCTTTTTTCTTACTCTGGCAAACCAGCCTGGCGGCTTCACGCTTCTTACAGTGATATTCATCCACAGAAACTCTACCTTGCGATATCCCCAAATGGGCTTCCTTCTTTCTCTTTACTGCCTTTTCAACCTCACTATTCCGCCAAGCATTACCTCTTTTGTTACCCACTATTGTGGTGCCACAGACCTCTTCAGCAGCAGTGACAACACAGTTCTTAAAATATCCCCATTTCTTTTCTTCATCCCTCCCACAAGATGCTTGTTCAGTCATTCTTTGAGTAAGTCGGAATAATGCTGATGATCTTCAGGGAGCCTTTAAACCTTTATTCTTTCCATCCTGGGCTTCTTCTTATTCCTGTTCCTTTTCCTCCAACCAACATTCAGAGTCACTTGTGGCACTACCAAGTAATGATCAGAACCAACATCCGCACTTCTCATCACACTAGTGTCAACAATTAAGTGTTTCAGATGTTGAACATAGACAACAAAATCTATCACACCCTTTTGACCAAGAGTATGATGCAGGAGACTGGCTTAAAATAGACCATTGTTGAAGGAATTTTGGGAAGACATTCATCCAGCAGTAGATTGATAATGGTTGACAATGATGATGACATATAAGTATGATGAGTAATCATCCTGCCCCGTCCAATTGCGGACTTTGCAGGGTTCAGTGAACTCTCGCAATGCGTTTCCTTACGGGTAACACTACAGTATCGATCCCGATCAAGGGACCACAGATTCGGACACACCGACGGGTGGTGCAAACTGGGGAGGTCATACACGATGGACCGTGTAGCTATTGAGAGACCTCTGGGAGATCGGTTCGCCACTCGAACTGTTTAGGCCGAAGCCTTTAATCCATGATAATAAGACAAAAATACAGATACACAATAGAAATACATGCACAGTGGTACTCGTTCCCCAGAGGAAACGGTCTCACGTTGAAATAGTAGTTAGATTACAAGTGCAGAGCCCCTTTTCTTCCTTGTGATTACAGTCCCACCCTGTCGTTGTCTCCACCAGTCGTCGTTCACCCATAGTTCGTTTTCCTCCTCTGGATCTGAAGTTCGCATTGGAGGCTTGGGCATTCTGGATCCAGGCTGGTGTGCTCTGTGGTTAATTTAAGCTTAAATTTCTCATTGGCATGCCGGCAGTGTGGGCAGCAGGCGTTCTCGGTACATTTTCAAAGTTTGTGCCCGTTAAGCCCACAACGGGCACAAGATTTGAAAACCTCGGGGCACCGAGATTTATAGTGCCCAAACCCGTTGCACTCGAAGCACCGGGTTTCCCGGAGAAATTCTTTCAGGTGATGAATACTCCAGTAGAGGTTCGCCTTGCCTTTTTTCAAGATTGCACAAAAATCAGCTGGGGCCAGCTCTACCACCAAGTGATTTTGCTTCTCTTTACCCTTTACTAGGAAGAGGACCGAGAATTCACCCGGTTCTCTAAGTTCGTTTTGTTGAGGAAAGTCTCGCTCTAGTTGCTCTTTTGAATAGTCTGTGTCCGTTACATAGATTATTACACTGGGCTTTTTCATTGTTGGGCGTTTCACCGTGTATGCTTTAGTGAGGTCGTTCCTTTCCCCAAACGCTTTCTCCATCCTCTAGTGCCCCTCTGCTGAGGTACACTCAACCATTATTCCACCTCCTGTGACTCTTTTCACATTTTTCACTCCCACACTTATTGCACCGGGAGTTATATCCTTCAGCACATCCTCTTTGACCTGTGCCGAGGATTTCCCTCTATCATTTGCGTAGATCAGCATTGAGTGCTTGGTTTTTCTCTTTGTTTCGCTGGGCATGAATGGTTCTGCCGCTTCCTGGGCATAAGATCTTTGCTGTGTGGAAGTTACTGCCTCACGTCCGATGCATTCTCTCTCCTCTGAGTTCTGAGCATAGCATTCTCAGTTATCAGGTTGAAATAGGCTACCTGCATTCGATCTATAATAGGTCGAACCAGGCCTCTAACTCCATGCGACACCCTGGTGTTCGGGTTATCAAATATCTCGTTTACTTCGGTATAGAATGCCTCAAAGGATACCTTCTCCTCTGAACTTCGGTTCAATGTGTCCTCAGCCCCCATCCTGGCGAATAGGGAACCGAACAGAATACTCTTGGCGGCTACTGGTATTGGACCTTTCCCTTTTTACGAGGAAAGGAGCCCCCCCCCCCCTGACCATGACAAGCTATGATGATATATAAATGAAATGAATAGAATGCACTTATGGAATGTGAAAAATATCTGAAATTGCAATTTTCTTCTGTGTGAAATCAATGGCTACTTCTGCAACAAACCAAAGGAGTGGCTTAATTATTGAAGAGTTTTTTTAACTACCACATATGTATGATGTCTTGAGAACAGAATAATCATACATGCCAGTTATTATCTTTAGCTGCCCTCTCCCATCATTAGGGGTGGGGACACAGCTAAGGATGTAACTGAGAGAGGGTCAGGAAACTGTCATGCTGTGACACACTGAGAGCCATGGTCCAAAATATAAACAAACCTGCATGCAACTGCCACAGAAAAATCATGCAACTCTTCAGAAGTTCAGCCTTTTTTATTCTCTCTGGTAATTGTGTCAGATTTTCCTCAGTGAGATTTTTGTCACAATACCAAAGTTGCCCCACGTAGAACTTTTGAAGAAACTGATTGTTGCCTTGAATGAACATCATTATGTGGTGTGACCTCCAAAGTTGAACCAAAACATTTTGGCATAAGTTTTTACAGTGAAATTAGTATTGAAAAGTAATCCTGGACCATTCTTGAATTGAAGCAGCATGCTGAAAGTTTTTGTTTCAGTTGAATACCAAATTGCAATTGTTTGTATGAAATGGAATCTGTGGAAGAAATATTCTTCACTAAGTACATGGAACAACAACAAGATTTATATGAAATTTCTGTGTATTGAAAAGCCTTCAAGTGGTCAGACATTCAGACTAATCTTTGGAGTTGGGTTTAAATCCGAGTTCCAGGTGTGGCATTCAGAGCAGTGATGCTGGTTATGTTCCTTCCCAGTACCAGTAGCCCTACGTTAGGGACCAACAACTCTTCATTGTCTGAGATGCTTATTAAGCTTTTAATTTCAGTTATTGAACCCTGAATATAAAAAAAATAAAGTAAAAAACTTGCTAAAGAATCAAGTGAAAAGAATTTTTTTGTCTTTTTTTGTTTTTGTGGTATAGTAAGAGTTCATTGTACTATAGTTATTTATAAACAATGCCTTCATGATTTGGACATGTGGAACTCATTTGGGACATGTTATTATGAAGAAACTTGTGCCTAATTTTCTTTATGTTCATAGTTATCAAACCTTCATTTACTGTTTTGGTATTCAGAAGCCTTGTTTAAAGTGGCCATGAACAGAAAAACTGTTTTGTTTAAGGGTTAATTAATTGCATTTCTGTTTGTCCATAAAATGAAGCTTGTCGTAAACCTTTGTAAAAGTATGATAATGTTGAGAAAGTTTGTTTAATATACTATTTGTATATTGGTGGATAAGGGGGCTGAGAACCACCCAGACTCTGCATTTCAGTGAGTTTTATAGTCATTTATGCATATTTTCTAATGCTAAATAATATTAATGTTTCCTCAATATTGAAAAATGCCCATGTTCTCTCAAGGAAGTATAAAGAAGAAAAAGGTAGAGCCTGTTTATGAAAAAAAAACAGATTGTTGCAATTGACTCTAGTGATGCTGCTAAGTATAAACTAAGTAAGGATAGTAGGGTACCTATGCATAGCCATGTATTTGTGATACTGATATTTTATATGTGTGTTTCAGCATGAGTGTATTTCAAATTAAGGTACTGGTGCTCATCATGTTATTTCACTTATAGGTGGTACTGTTTAATGAAAGAGAAATGTTCTTCCCATGAGAAAATTGTGGTTATTTCAGAAAGTGATGCAACAATTTAAGAACTTCATCCCTTCTCCAGGTACTTGAAGGAGCTTCCCTAGTGGCGCAGCGGTCCAAGCACTGACTTCTGACCATTTGGCTGAATGGGCCCATATTTGAGTTTAAAATGAGACTTGTCTTACGACATTAGCATTGTCCCTTTCCTGGAACCAGTGACTGCATATTGCTACTTGAGTTGCTCATGGCGGTTGTTAACCCCCCAAAGAAAAATGAAACTGCCAAAGGATAGTATGTTCCCTGGAGTTCTGAGTCACTGTCCTTGTACCATTAGTCTGAGGTGGGCCCATGCTTGAGTCCCGGGTAAGACGTAGGCAATGTGTTTGTCTTATGGTGCTCCCTTTTCTCTGGAACCAGTGGCCTTGAATTAGAAACAGGTGACTGCTTATAATCACAAGAATTGCTCATAGTGGTCAGGCTGAAACAAAAACAACAACAACAAAAATTATCATATGTTGCCGTTTTGAAAAATGTGGATACAGAGTTGATGCATTTTTTTTTTTCTGCAAAGGGAGAGAGGAAGGCAGTAGATCTTTATGCTTTGGATGATTAGAGAACCACATTTTTCAGGAAATGAGGTAGTTACATGAATCATGCAGTATTTCAGAAAATATGTTTTTATTAAAAATGTGATAGTTTCTAACTCTTGTTATATTTTTTGGTTTATGTTGAAAAATAAAGTGACCTTTTTAAATCTTGTGTTGTTTCAATCTACATATAGTTACAAACTGATGTTTGTGGTTAGCATTTAATGATCTCTGTTAAAGCTGTCTTTCAAGTGTGTATTCATCAGTAGGGGGAACAGACATTTCCATTCTGAATTATAACAAATGAGCCAAATATGGTGGTATCTCCAACAGCCAATTTGCATCTCTCTCTAGAAAGGGTAAAACGTGGATTTCTTTTTATCCTTGCTCCTATTACAGTTGATGAGCCTGTGACTAGCAAAACCATAAAGTTGTACTATCTTCCTCCTCCATCTCTTGTGAACAGGGTGTGAAGGTCTTTTACCCCATAGGAGAGTGACTAACAAGTGCAGCAAAGAAACAGGAATGGTGACTACCATTTTAGTGCATCACTTGCTGCGTGTCTATAGTACTTTTATCTTCAGTGTTATTAGAAGTGAGTCAAAGTGTACTAAAAATAAAGCATTTTGTTTTTTGTTTTGTTTTTTCCAACAATCCCTCTCCCGATTACACCATTACCTCATTTATCTCCAATGAAAGGTGTACTGTGTTACTATTGTCAGAAATTGCAATTTCATCTGAACAAACAGGATATCATGGTCTCCTGAAGTCCTTTATAACAATAGCTGACTATATCAAAGTATCAGCTGGGGGTGAGGGGTGGAGTGGTTCTCAAATAAAAATTTCTTTCTGGTATGTTTAGCTGTGGCTTTAAACTTGGCACAGCATTATTCTTGGAAAATATGGTAGTTTGCTGAGTAGAATCCTGGAACTGGCTGTTTTATTTTCGAAAACGCATAACTAGCTAAGCCTAATATGGCTACTGATGAAATAATAAGTGATAAAACAAGTCTAAAAAGCAAACTATATAATTGTTTTGTAACCTTTCACAAGTTGCATCACAACCACATCTCCCACCTATTATGGGGGGGGGGGGGCGATGTGTACAGCTATGGATGATAACTAATGATTTAGATCAGGGGTGTGCAACCTACGGCATGCGTACCATGCGTGGCCGGAGGAGTTATTTCTAGTGGCATACAGCAAATTCCAGGCACAGATAAAGCAGAAAAAAAAAATTAAATGTCAAATGATCATAATATTTTTAGACAATATTTAATATTTTGTGTCATATTTTTCTTTAAAACAAACCTCTTATATATATAAAAGATATTTGTTTAACCCTTTTACTACAAAATCTGAAGTCATGGCGACCTTGTGGGAGGTGAAAGGAAAAGTTTCATTTGTGTTAACTTTTCAGTTCACATATACCTGTGTGAGCAAATGTTTTCATACATGATAATTTTGAATTTACATCAAAGCCACCTGATTACTGCACATTCAGAGCATGCACGAAACAATGAAATATGCTCCTGATAAAGAGGAACTAAGCAAGGAAAACTCTCACATAGATTTTTTTATATAAAAAGTGTGTTTATCATTCATTTCAATTTTTATTAAATATTGTATGAACATTTACATCAAGTTGGAAATATTCTAGTTGGATAATGCTTACCTAGGCATTCTGTTTCTTGCGATTCACTTTTCTCGTACGTTTCGGGTCTTCGTTGAAGCTATTGTCCTCTTATCCGTTGTATGTGCAGCAACCATTCTCATCCAACACACTGCTTGCTTTCGGTAGATTCAGTAGATCTTCACTTTAGGATTCAATAACATCAATTCTTTACCGTTATTAATGCTCTTAATTTTTCGCCCAGTCTTTGGGCACCTCAGGAGCGTGACAACTTTTCAACCAATGTCCGTGGTTTATTTCTCATCAATGGAGTCCGTTACCCCACGTTGCCATTCGTCAGATACGCTGTTTTAGATACTTTTCTTAATCAAACCTAGCCGGCTCCATCTATGTTTTACTAATTCAACCTCCCCCCCCCCCTTCTTCAAATGGTCGTTGATGTCGTCTTTCTATATTCTTCTTCTTTTCATTTCCTATCCCTGTTCCCTTGTCTTTTTTGTCAATTTTTCTTTTGTTGTTCTTTTTTTGTCTTATTAGCTCTTTCCAAAGGCTAGATAGATAATGTATTAGGGCCATTCTGGTTACACATCCTTGTTTTATTTTTATAAATTAGTATCGATTCCTCCATTCTCATTTGTCTCTCTGATTTTTTATTCCTTTTTAGCGTTTTAATTTCTTCAAATTTTGGGAATGTTCGGTGGTCAATACAGAATTGCATTAATGCAGTTTTTGCTTCTTTTTTTTGCCAGTTAGATATGTGTTGTTTTAGCCTTTTTTTTTTAACCTGTTTTTAGTACTCTCTATGTACGCTATTGGGGGTATGTGTGTAATGGGAATTTTGTAAGACCCTGATTCCTCTAATATTTTGCTCTCAGTTTTTTTGTTAATAGTCAGATTTTTCAAGGTGTTCACTGAACTTCTTAGTTGTAAGTCAAATTTGGCACGTTGCCTATTAATTTCTTTACTGACACCTTCCAAGTAAGGGAATGCACCTACATATATTAATTTATTTTTTCTCACCTTTCTTTGATTGTAAGCTTCTTGGTCTTCATTTCTCTTAGCCATATGTTTGGGTGAGAAAAAATAAATTAAAATATATAGGTGCATTCCCTTACTTGGAAGGTATCAGTAAAGAAATTAATAGGCAATGTGCCAAATTTGACTTACAACTAGGAAGTTCAGTGAACACCTTGAAAAATCTGAATATTAACAAAAAAACTGAGAGCAAAATATTAGAGGAATCAGGGTCTTACGAAATTCCCATTGCACTCATACCCCCAATATCGTACATAGGGAGTTCTAAAAACAGGTTAAAAAAAAGAAACAAAAACTGCATTAGTGCAATTCTGTATTGACCACCGAACATTCCCAAAATTCGAAGAAATTAAAATGCTAAAAAGGAATAAAAAATCAGAGAGACAAATGGGAATGGAGGAATCGATCCTAATTTATAAAAATAAAACAAAGGTGTGTAACCAGAATGACCCTAATACGTTATCTAGCCTTTGGAAAGAGCTAATAAGACAAGAAAAAGAACAACAAAAGAAAAAACGACAAAAAAGACAAGGGAACAGGGATAGGAAATGAAAAGAAGAATACGGAAAGACATCAACGACCATTTGAAGAGGGGGGGGAGGTAGAATTAGTGAAGCATAGATGGAGCCGGCTAGGTTTAATTAAGAAAAGTATCTAAAACAGCGTATTCGACGAATGGCAATGTGGGGTATTGGACTCCATTGACGAGAAATAAACCATGAACATCGGTGGAAAAGTCGTCACGCTCCTAAGGATGTTCAAAGACTGGGCGAAAAATTTAGAGCATTAATAACGGTAAAGAATTGATGTTATTGAACCCTAAAGTGAAGATCTACTGAATCTACCCAAAGTAAGCAGTGTGTTGGATGTGAATGGTTGCTGCACATACAACGGACAAGAGGACAATAGCTTCAACAAAGACCCGAAACGTGCGAGAAAAGTGAATCATCACTAGAAACGGAATGCCTAGGTAAGCATTATCCAACTAGAATATTTCCAAGTTTTTGAAATAATGCACATAAAAATGAATAGTAGCCTTTTTCGATCGATTTCTGAGTCGGAATATGAACTGCTAATATGAATTTACATCAAGCATGCATTTGATTAAAATACCCTCATTGAAAGGTAAAGACAAATCAGTGTAGCTGCTTTCATACCATACTAATTACCTTTAAAACTGAATTTCCTTCAGAATATGTGTTTGTATTTTTTATTATTAATAATAAAATGAATTTCATTTTCTTAAATATTTTTTTTATTGATTATTCAATCTTATTGGGAAAAGTGTTAATTTATGGAATAAATGTATAAAATTGTGGGAGCTCCTGAATACACAGTATTTTATGTGAGTAGTTGGTATACATGCCTTAGATTATTCGATTTATTCTGCATTTAAATATATATTTATTTGCCCTGTTTTCCTTGGGTCTTAGAAAATTGGATGTAGGCCTATTTGTGAAAATGAGACTGGCAGGCTGGGGCATTTCATAGTATTGCTTTGGCACAGCACTCATGAAAAGTTGTCAACTCTTGATTTAGATAATCATACAAATGTAAAGAAACTGGATGTTGGATCTCCTGTTGAGCATTTCACTGAGATTTCCTGCTACACACATTTTATTATAATGAAGTTAATATGGATAAAAAAAATACATGAAATATTTTCTCTGCTGTCTGAAATGTTTTTAGTAGTGCTGTAAAATATAATGTGTGTTATATAAATACAGTATAATGGCTAACTGGATGCACTGACTTCCTTAGAGCCATAGAAAAGTGTGAGTCTTCTAAACACATTTCCATAGAATAATTTTTATTTGCAGATTTGTAAAGATGACTTTTGCGTAAGCGTTTTACTATTACAAAGTTCACAGTGAACTATAGTACTGATAAAAGTATGAGGAAGGAGACATGTTTTTGATAATGCTTAATTTTTTTCACACTTCAGATTGGTTCTGTTCTGCATGTGAAGCACCATAGGGCCAATCAACAATAAATTTGCACATTAATCAATAATTACTAGGATAGTTTGAACTGATGTACATGCATTTGTGTTTTTTCCTTCTTTCTTTCTTTCTCTCTCCCTTTTTTTTTTTTTTTTTTTTTTTTTGTTAGGATCATGAAAAAAGTAAAGAATGGTGACAAAAATCATTTCCTTGTTAATAAGAAATACTTTTTAACAGTAAATTAAAACTCAATGAGTTCATTATTGTTATTATTAAAACTGAATGAGGTCATATAACAAAAATGTGTTGAATTTCACCAGGTAAAAACATTTATTTATTTATTTGAATTTTTTTTCTTTCAGTTTTGGAATAACAAAGATTTGGAAGAAATGAGCTAACTTTTTTGTTTTTTTTTCTTTGTAGAAATTACAAATTGTACTGTTTCTTTTTTCTTGAGTTTTTCATTTCTCAAGTAAAGGTAACAGTGACGTTAAATGAAAACTTTTACAAAAAAGTTCATAAGTTGGAAGTTTTCAACCTGATCTTAGGTCTTCATCACGCCAATGGAGGACTAGGTTGTTGCCAGATTCTACATTTGAATTTTTCCTATTTTTGTTGCCCAAACTTAGAATTGATCTCCAGATCATCAGAATGTAGAGAGGAGATTCGGAATTGCAAGTCATTGAGTTGAAAATAATTTCAAGGCTTTCACGGTAACGGAGGGCAAAACGATTGTCAAAAGAAGCAATTCGTTTTGCTTCGTTCCAGTGGGGAACTGCAGATATGTCTTCCATTGTCAAAATAGACAAGGCAGTATTAGGATTGGCTTTCGAAACATCTTTTTTATGTTCTAAAATTCTATGGTTAATGCTCCTGTATGTGCTTCCAATGTATAAGTTATCCCCAGTAGAAGAAGAGATAGGAATGCAGTAAACTCCTGGGAGGTTCAGACTTTCAACTTTGTACCTATCCCTTTGTAGAAGTTTCAAGATGTTTGGGGTAGATTTAATGGCAAGATGGTAACCAAAACTTCTAAAAAGAATCTGTAACTTATAAGCATAGGAAGGATGGTAAGGAACAGAACCACAGAATTTCAGGTTTCCTTTCTTTTGAGGAAGGAGGCATTCAATTTTCGAATTATTTTCATATTTCTTTATGAGGGAGTTACCACTCATCCTGAGGCTGCTCTCACTCATCCTGCTTTGCTTGATATTTTCATGGTTCCTATCAACCAAACCCTCTCAACAATTGAAGTAAATGAATATGCTCGCCATACAAAGAAATTTAATTTTCTACTCTACAAGCAAAAAAGTCAAGCAACATCTCCGTCTTTAGCCTCTACTGACAAGCCAAAGTATGTAAATATTTTTTCTGTCACTATTCCTCCTAGCTTGGATAAATTCTTATCATTAGGCCCAAAATTTTCACCAGCTCTTCCTATCAATCTTCCACAAACTGTTTCTGTTATAGAATCAGCTATCCACAGAACTGAGACTGTTCACCAACCTATCCTTCATGCCAACGCTGCTGTTATCCTATCCAAGCAAAATTCTGTGCCAATCAAGTACTCTTCTTCTTGTTTAAAAGAATTCAGGTCATTTATTCAGGAAAATGACCTTGCCGTATGCAAAGCAGATGAAGTTATTTGCCCAGTCATCATTGGTAAAGAAACACTAAACCAAAAAGTGCATTCATTTCTTACATCTGCTAACTGCATTCCTTTGCAGTCAGACACCACCAACTCACTCAAAAACTCAGTTGACAGATTAGCTAAGAAAGAAACTCTTCAATCCTTCCTCGGTGATATATCACCCCCTCCTTACTTTAGAATTCCCAGGCTTTTCCTGCAAGTGAAACTGCATAAAGCTGGTAACCCCATCAGACCTTTAGTTGAATATTCTTTTTCTCCAGCAGTAAACCTTGAAAAGAGATTGGTCCTCAAATGCAAATCCCTGGCAGCCAACCATCCTCATACTGTTGTCTCTACTTCAAACTTCATCCACAAACTTCCTAACTCCTTTTCTCCTAGTGTTAATCTGTATACTCTTGATGTAGAATCTTTGTTTCCCTCTGTACCATATTTTGATTCCTACATGCTCCTCATGAAGAAATTGATTCTACATTTTGAACCCCGGTACTCTTATCAAAGATCTTTATTATTGTTTCCACACTATTCATCTACACAGTTGTTTTGTTTTCAACAAAATTGTGTATAGGCAACAATCTGGTCTCCCCATGGGCTCACCTCTTTCCCCTCTGCTTGCAGAAATCTACATGCAACATATTGAAGTTTTCATCATTCCTCAACACCCTTTTCAACCTTCCCTTTGGTTAAGATATGTAGACAACATTTTCATTAGCTGGCCACATTCCGAGTCTGAACTACAGACACTGATCAACTCCATTACGGAAAAATTTCCTTCCATTAATCTCACTATATCTAAGGAAGTAAACCACAAAATTGATTTCCTGGATGTATCTATCTGTAGAAACGCTGATCTCTCCATTACCCGTTCCGTCTATCGTAAACCTTCTGCGGCCACTAACATCATTCCCTACAAATCCTTTCACCCTGCATCTCTACAAGCTTGCAGCATTGAAGTCCTACATCCACAGGGCACATATCATTTGTAAAAACCAACTCTCTCTTCAAGAAGAACTCTCCAAAATTTCTACAATAGCCCTCTCTCATGGTTTCCCTGCTCTTACATTCAACTCCCTCATAAAGAAATATGAAAATAATTCGAAAATTGAATGCCTCCTTCCTCAAAAGAAAGGAAACCTGAAATTCTGTGGTTCTGTTCCTTACCATCCTTCCTATGCTTATAAGTTACAGATTCTTTTTAGAAGTTTTGGTTATCATCTTGCCATTAAATCTATCCCAAACATCTTGAAACTTCTACAAAGGAATAGGGACAGAGTTGAAAGCCTGAACCTCCCAGGAGTTTACTGCATTCCTGTCTCTTCTTCTACTGGGGATAACTTATACATTGGAAGCACATACAGGAGCATTAACCATAGAATTTTAGAACATAAAAAAGATGTTTTGAAAGCCAATCCTAATACTGCCTTGTCTATTTTGACAATGGAAGACACATCTGCAGTTCCCCACTGGAACGAAGCAAAACGAATTGCTTCTTTTGACAATCGTTTTGCCCTCCGTTACCGTGAAAGCCTGGAAATTATTTTCAACTCAATGACTTGCAATTCCGAATCTCCTCTCTACATTCCGATGATCTGGAGATCAATTCTAAGTTTTGGCAACAAAAATAGGAAAAATTCAAATGTAGAATCTGGCAACGATCTTAGTCCTCCATTGGCATGATGAAGACCTAAGATAAGGTCGAAAGCTTCCAACTTACGAACTTTTTTGTAAAAGTTTTCATTTAACGTAACTAGCGTGATCAAGTTACCTTTATTTGTTAATATTGTTACGTGTTTTGCCCATCATCGTCATCTTCATTTCTCATAAATTAAAGTCTGGATTGCTGTTAGCTTCATTATCTAAGAACCATTAAGAACTTTTGACATAACTGGACAAAATGTGGCTTCTGAGCAAAACATCTATGTAAATGATGAAAACAGGTTCTGTTGTTTAGTGACTATGCTTTAATATGTTTGGTTTATTCTGTGTTGATATTATTGCAGCCTGTTCCTAACAATAGTAATATGGCAACAAGCTCCTTTATGACTACCCTAAAATCTCAGGGATGGTGTCAGCCTCCAATTATTTTCTGAATGTTACCAATACTAGAAAATGGCTAAATTTATAATTATCAATATTTTTTTATGAATATGCTTATCTTCAGAATTTGTATGCATGTGAACAGAAAAGTCAGAAATATTTAAAATGCCATAAAAGTAATGAACAGTTTTTATTCAGTGTAGGAAGGTTTTTTCCTTTCATTTTATGAACTGCCTGCAAGGCAGAAAGTTTACTAATGTGAAGTATTTTTGAATGTATGAGAGCACTATAATAATTCAAGATTCTGTTGAGTTTTTTTTTTTTTTTCATTTTGGTAAAAGTTTATTAATTCTAATGCACACATGAAAGTCATAGCACTATTAGCATATCATTTTGTTCTTTGTTTAGTTTTTTCCTTCCCATGAAGAGGAGACACCTTTTTTGTTCAAAGGCATTAATAAATTATCTCTTATGCTGAGATGTCAGTTTATTGGATACACCTGTCCTTGTCTCATAAATGGCTCAGTCTAACATGGGCTATGTGAGTGAAGTGTGTTGTATAGGTCAGGTAGACCAGCTGGTTGTGCTTCAGTTAGCATTTGATGTGGGATCAAAATGGACAAAATGAGTGATCTGAGGGAATTTGAATGTAGCATGATAGTTCCCTCCAGGCATGATAGATTGAGCATCTTTTAAACGTTTGTCTTCTTGGGGTTTTCAAGCAAAACCATAGCAAAGGTTTACCATGGATGGTGTGACACACAAAAAATTTCCAGCAATTGGAGATCCTGTAGATAAAAACAGCTGGTGGATTAAAGGTTTCAAAAGAGACTGGTGAGAATCATGCGAATGAACAGACAAGCCATAACCCAGCAGATCACTGCAGAATTCAATAATGGTGTACCAAGTATCATTGCCAAATGCAGGGCTAGAAAAATATGTGCCGGATCTAGGAGCCGGGTGAAACAAATTCAAATTTCGAAGAATACACATAAATGTAATGTGTGGTGATGAATGTATTTGCTGCCATATGCAAAGTGATATAATGTATTTGCTGCCATATTTCTTTACTCAAACCCACATATTGCTAAATAAAATTCCTGTTTGTTCTGTTATTTTATTTTCATGTTCTTCTAGTTACTGCTTTCAAACAATTGAAATTTCACATTGTGATTTTATTAAAATATAATTTGTTGAAGTTAAACTTTGCATGAGTAAACTCAAAGTAGGATATTTTCTTTCATATAATCTGCAGACTGTGAAATTCAGAATTTTTTTCTGTTCATATAGTCTGTGATGCTGTATAATCCACAGGCCATGAAATTCAGAAACAAAACAAAAAATGTTACATATAATCCACAGCAGCATACATTGGTAAATTCAGTAAAAAAAATCTTGTATAATCCATAATGATGTATACGTGACCATGAAATTAAAAAAATATATATGTATATCATCATAAGATCTGCACCTGTTGTAATGATCCTGAACTGTAATTTCCTACAGAAAAGTCACTATTCACCGAATAACCCAAAAGTGTTGTGAAGTAAGAAAAAATAAAGTAACTGTCATTTTTAAAATACTTTTGTGTTATTTTCAAGTGAATACAGAACAAAAATCCATAGTTTTTTCAGCATTGCCGTTGTGCATTAGTTATACCTAAAACTCCATGGGAACTGTAACCAATCCGTAGTGTTTGGAATTTCTGAAAATGTTTTTGCAAAAATTCTGGGAACCTAAAGAGCAACTCAAGTGCCTTAACAATGTGATTATAGCATTAGAACTAATGAATCCAATTCACAATGTGATTACACTACTGAGAAGGCAATGATTACGTACTGTGGAATAGTTTAGAGGGCTTCCCAGAGTTTTCCACAAGCACAGATAGTACCACCTTTATTGCACCATATTTTCTGTCAAAATGTTCATAAATAAAAAAAAAAAAGCATATTTGCATCTCTTTGCAGCTTTTTACCTGGGTATTGCATTACATCCCCCTCCCCCATTGCATTTCACTACTTCTGCAATATCATATTGTGTCACATTTTTTCCAATGCATTTTTGCTACTTCTCCAATATCACCAGCTAACTATCCTGACATCACATGGAATTAAAAAAATTAAAGTGCTGCAATTTTTTTTTAAGTGGTGTATTATCTGCAGAATCTAAACATAACTATTTAACAAATAATCCGTGGACCATATGACAGAAATTACATTACTTACTACAAATTGCAAAATTTGAAGTTGAAAAAATCAAGCACCTAATTTCCAGGTGACTTTGCACCTGGGTGATTTTCCAGCCCTGACTGAGTGCATCATATATCAAACCATGTCATGAATAAGCGACCACTGCCAACCATCACTTCACCAGCTTCCTTTGACCCATCTAATCCACCAGCTGTTTTCATCCACAGGATAACTGATTTAGTGTTCTCCCTAGAGCCTTTTTACTGGGTGGCCTGCCCAGTTAATTTTGTCTGCGGTCTGGCTATATTTCCTTTAATGAATGTTTTCACAAATGCACATAATAGGAAGAATGGAAAACTTATTCCCATATATACCATCAGTGTTGATGAAAACTGGCTGAAATCTGTGTTACCGCCTTGGTGGTGCAGTGGTCTAAGCACTGGCTTATGACCATTCGTCTGAGAAGGGTCCAGGTTCGAATCCAGTGGCTCATAGATGTAGTGTTTGCCTTACAGCACTGGTTCTCTCCATTCCCTTTAACCAGTGACCCTAAATTAGGGACAGGTGACTGCTTATAGCCTAATGAGTTGCTCATCATCATCATTGTCAACCATTATCAATCCACTACTGGACAAAGGTCTCCCCAAGTTTCTTCCACAATGGACTGTCTTGTGCCAGTCTCCTCCATGTTACTCCCGCATACTTTCGAATTCCATCCACCCATCTCACATGTGGTCTTCTTCTGGGTATTTTCTGTCCCTTGGAATCCAGTCTAAAATTTCGGCTGTCCATCGATGGTCTGTCCTTCTGGCAATATGTCCAGCCCATCGCCATTTCAGGGATTTTACTCTGATCGTGATGTCTTTCACTCTTGTCATTTTTCGAATCCACGAGTTCCTCTTCTTATCTCTCCTGGTTACACCAAGCATGCATCTCTCCATGCTGCTTTGAGTTGTCTGTAGTCTTTGTATGTCTCTTTTAGTTAAGGTCCACATCTCTGCACCATACATAAGCACTGGAAGAATGCATTGATCAAACACTTTTCTTTTAAGACATAATGGCATATTGCTCTTGAAAATTATACTGTTTCTTCCAAAAGCTCTCCAGGCAAGTTAATTTCTTCATCAATGTGACCCTCACTTGATATCTGCTGTCCAAGAAAAATGTAGGTATTGGTTATCTCCAGCTTTTCCCCATCAATCGATAAATTTTCATTTCTTGTAAAAGCATTGTACATCACTTTTGTCTTCTGAAAGTTCATTTTTAATCCCACTTCTGTACTCATGTCAGCAAGTTCCTGGGTCATACTCTGCAGCTCTGATGGGGTAGTTGCAAAAATGACTACGTCATCAGCAAAACGAAGGTGGGTTAGATAATCTCCATTAATCTTTATCCCTTTGTTTTCCCAGTTCAGTGATTGAAAGACATTTTCCAATGTGGCATTGAAGAGTTTGGGAGATATAGTGTCACCTTGTCTCACTCCCTTTCCAATTTTTATGGGTGCTGTATTCTCAAATAGTTGAATCTTTGCACTTGTATTTTCATAGATGTTATTAATAATATTAATGTATGCATCTTCAATACCGCAGGACTTCAAAGCCATTGTAACTGCTGATGGTTTCACCAAATCAAAGGCCTTTTAATAATCGATAAAAGCCATGCATAATGGAAGTTCATATTCCCTCGCTCTTTCAATTAGTTCTCTCAGTACGTGGATATGATCTATAGTGCTGTAGCCACTCCTGAATCCAGCTTGTTCTCTCAGTTGAGCCATGTCCAGTGTCACCTTCAAGCAGTGTGAAAGAACTTTTGTGAAGATTTTATAAACCACTGGTAGGAGGCTGATAGGTCTGTAGTTCCTGAGATCCTCAATGTCACCTTTTTTATGTAGCAGGATCATTGTAGCATTGTTCTAATCCTCAGGAATCTTCCCTTCATTAAGGCATCGAGTAAAAACTTGGGCAAGTACTGTTTCAATTTCTCCACTTGCTTCTTTGTATGATGTCTATGAAATTCCATCTACTCCTGGAGCTTTTCCCCATTTCATGTTCTTTATTGCATTTGCAACTTCTGCTGGGAGGACTGGAAGAACTCTGGTACTGGTACCTTTCAAATGTCTGGAGTACACGTGTCATCCCTTTCATATAGTTTTGAGTAGAAATCTTTCACTCTTGTCAAAATTTCACTTCTGTTTCTTGTTATAGAACCATCTTCTTTTCTCAGTTGCTCATAGTGGTCATTAAACCTTCAATCTATAAAAAAAGAGAATCTGTGTCAAATATGATTTGTTAGCAAACACTCATTTTTTAAATCCTTTTTGTACAATTTTCTAACTTTGTTTATCATGTTATGTTACATTAAATCCTACCACACCACTAAAGATGTTTAATAAGTCTAATAATGTTAAGCAAAACATTTTTCCTTTTTATTGACTGGGGAAAGGGTCATTAAAAGTACCACCCAGCTAAAATTTAAACTAGGGAGAACACTAACTGAAGTTTTCTCATGTTGCACCATTCATGGTAAACCCTTGCTGCAGTTGTGCACAAGGAAAACCCAGAGTTGGACAACCATTTGGAGATGCTTGAATATGCCACATTCAAAGTTTCTCAGAATACCTTGTTTTGCCCATTCCAACCTTCAATTGAATGCTAAATGAAGCTTAATGAGCTAGATTCTCTGATTCATACCACACACCTCATATGCCACCTTACCTGTTGGAGTGAGCCTTTTATGTGATGAAGGCAAGTGTACCTAATACATTGGCATCTCAGTATACACTGAGTGGTCACTTTATTATGACCACCTGACAGTTTTAAGCAGATGAGCTATGGCAGCACGCTGTTGCCGCCAGAGGGCGAGGCTAGTATAAAAAGGGAAAGCTTAGTGCTTGCAACAGTAGTAGAAGTGATTTTGGGGTAACGAGATGGGTAAAAAATACAATTTGATGGACTTTCAACGTGGGATGATTGTAGGAGCTCGGAGCCATGGAGCGAGTATCACCGAAACCGCCGCATTCGTAGAATGTTTCAGAGCAGCTGTTGTTAAAGTGTTTAAAGACTGGACTGTTAGCCAAAAAACTGGGTCTCTACATGCAACGTGTGATCGTCATCGACTAGTGACTGCTCGGGCGGAACGGAGAGTGTCCAGACTGGTAACAGACAACAGAAGGGCAACAGTGCAGCAAATTACAGACCATCTTAATCAAGGATCCCCTCAAATGATCTCTGCACGCACTGTTCGCCGTACACTGCATCGGATGGGATATGGCAGCCAAAGGCCTGTTCAAACACCTTTGCTGTCTGCAGTTAACAAAAGAAAACATCTCCAGTTTGCACAGGAGCACAAGGATTGGACAGTCGATAATTGGAAACAAATTATATGGTCCGATGAATCACGTTTTCAGTTGCACCATGCTGATGGCCGAGTGAGAATTTGGCGGAAACAGCACGAAAGCATGGACCCCAAATGCATCGCTATAACCCTTCAATCTGGTGGAAGCAACGTTGTGGTTTGGGGAATGTTTTCCTGGCATGCTTTGGGCCCTTTAATTCATGTTGATCAACGTCTGACTGGCACATCATACCTAAACGTCGTTGCAGACAAAGTGCATCCTGTCATGTGGATGGTTTATCCCAATGGCAATGGCTACTTTTAACAAGATAATGCGTCCTGTCATAGTGCTCGTATTGTACAGTATTGGTTTCAGGAACATGCCGGTGAGTTTACTTTGCTTAGGTGGCCTCCAGAATCTTCAGATCTCAACCCCATTGAGAATTTGTGGGATGAAGTTGAACGAGCCATCAGACAGCTGGATCCACAACCCTGCAATCTCACACTCCTGGAAAGTGCTATTCATCAAGCATGGTCTCAGATTTCACAAACCACCTATCAACATCTCGCGGAGTCCATGCCACGAAGAATCGACGCAATATTAAAGGCAAAAGGTGGCCCAACGAAGTACTGGGGGTGGTCATAATAAAATGGCCACTCAGTGTATATCACTTCTTAACCCCCTTGGTATTTATTTTCCTGCTTATTTTATCTGTTGGAACCTTTTTAAGTAATTAATTACATGAAAATGCCTTAGCAAATAATGCTATAAATTCACTTACTTGACAACAGCTTAAAAAAAAAATAACGTTTTTTAATTGTGCCAAAAAATTAATCAGAATGATTTGACTATATATTTTTGCTTGTTCTACAAAGGAGCAAGTTTTCTATTTATGTTTGTGAGAAATTAAATCTAGTGTTACAGAATTACTTAGATTCTGCCTGAAATATACTTTAGCTCAAGCAAGAGTCAGACATATTGACTCAGTATAAACTCAAGTGAAATGCTAAGGGGGTTAATAATTAATAAATCACCAACATATTCATAGTTTTAGTTACTTTTAACAGTTTTAGTTCTTGTTTGTTTTGTTTAAAAGTGAAAGTAATTATCTGATAATTGTGAATAAGTAAATGCCACTAATAATATTGGACATTTTACTTTCTTCTTCCCATTTGTCTATCCTGTTCGTGATGGATAGAGAGAATCAGCTCATGTAAGTTTGTTTCAAATTATATTCACCCTTCAGAGTTTGCAATCTAACACCATTCTTGCAATTTGTTTTGCTTTTCATTCACTTACATAATCATTTTGAAATGATCCTTTCTTTGCATTTTATTTTAAATGCTAATTGCACTAGAAAATCACCTAACTAAGCAAGAGTGTTGTTTTATTTGTTTTGATTAATATCATTGGCATTTAAAAATTAAAGTATTTGTTTTAGAACAGCTTTTTGAATGTGTGTGAGAACAAAATCCTGTCAGTTTTTAATGCTGATTATTTTACATATGATTATCGTGTACATTTCAAACAACATCTCACATAATTTCACTTTAAAGGGCAATGCATGTATGATGGTTGTTTTGAAGTTCATAAATTGGAAATGTAGTTTAAAAATTAGTAAATCACATACATGACATATTCTGAGTTGTTTATGAATTTCTGGGAATTCAAACAATTGAAATCATATTAAAAAAAAAAAACATGCGAATCCATGCACTTTGACTAAGAGAATTCAGTCTCTCAAATAATGACTTCCATCATAAATGCTAGTAATGACCTATGATATGATATGTCTTCACTGTCTCAGTTGAAGTCATGCTAACTAGAGCTACCATTTCATCGCCGTGGCAACAGGAAGAAAGGCTGTATCTATATACATTGACAAGGCTTCACTTAGCAAAGAGCTAGACTACCATGCATTTTTGCTCCCACTCAAGAAAGAATTTTGTTTCCATACAAGCTCTTTCACTTGTGTACCATTTGTAATTAGTGCATGCTAATGAATGAGTGATATGTTGTGTGTTGGATATAATGAAGTGCACAGTGATTAAAGTGAGAATATCATTAATGACTTTCAAAAAGACACCTCTTTCTCTGCTGTGATGCAGGAATAAACTTCAAATTGTGCAGAGTGGAAGTCTTCACTTAACACAATTGGAACTTAAAATCAAACACAAGGAAAAGAACTAATCATATATTGATTGTTTTAATATTTGGAATTTCCCAAAATACTTATGGTTGACTGGATTGAGTGACAGCCCTTGGAATAACTTCAATGTAAATGCTTTCTGTTAAGTGATAGAAAATGCACATGTAAAATATTTCTATTATTTTATAGCCAAGAAATTTGCTATTGTCATTTTAAAAAATAGCACTTACCCAGGGAGAAGGGCAAGAAGAATACCACCATTCTGATGTATAGTGAGTAGGTCTTTAGACGCAAGTCTTAAACATAATTCCTTAAGGTATTTCACAGTTTGAAATTAACTGTTTTCCGAGAACCAAAAACTTCCTAAGCAACACATGGAAAACTTTGATCATGATCTCTAATGCAAAAGAATTTCTTCAGTTTGGTCTGTTATAGTAAAGATGTCATCATCAGTGCAAATTCACATCTATGCCATTGTTGGGTGGAGACAGGAATTTTGCATGAAAAATTGCTGGGAAACATATGTGAAATCTTAGTAATGGTTTTAGATGCTTAATAGGAAATGAGTTTCTCTAAATTGAGAAGCAGAAGTATATAAAACCATTCCTAGTACAAATATATATTTGTGCCACCTGGTGAGACAATTTTTCATCAAGCATATGCAGCTGGAAATTATTAATATGTGTGCAGTCTTGACCTTTGTGTCAGCTGTATGCTTTACGAAGAAATAAAAAAAAGTACATGTATATATATATATACAAGGTAGGTTTTAAAATTTCCCAGAAATTTATTTTTATTCACAAAGCAATAACATTACCATTATTTGCATTGGATGTCCTTCAAAATAGTTTTCTTGGGCAGCTACACACTTTCGCCAATGTCTGTAAAGCTGTTTTAAGCATTCCTAGAATCCATTATTTGAAATCTCTTTCAGTGCCTTTGTAGTGTTTCTGGTGATGTCCTCAGCACTTGTTAATCTTAGATTTGACTTATAGTATATCTCGTACTAACTGTGCCTATATATTAAATTTGTGAATCATCGTCCTTTTAGGGCAAATTTCAACCACAGAAACAAGTGAAAATGTGATGTTACCAATTTGGTAGAATATGGAGGATGCTCTGATGATGTCATATTGCACTTTGTAAGGTACTGTTTGACAATTAGGGATCAATGTGCAGGCACATTGTCAAGAAGAATAAACAAACTACTGTTTGTTGTCCATTGTTCTGGACGTTTCCTTCGGATTGTATCCCCGAGTTGATGGAGAATATTGATGTATAGTTCTTTATTCACAGTCCTCCCTTCTGGAATAAATTCATGGAGTATAAGGCCCAGAGATTCAAAGAAAATTTCCAGCATTACTTTTCCTTTACTCTTGTCCATACAGAGTTTCTGTTTTGGAGGTGATTTTGATTTCCATTCACAGGATTGACATTTGGTCTGTGGATCATATAAAAAACACCATGTCTTGTCCTTTGTGATTATGTTGCTTAAACTGTTATCTTGATCAGCCATATATATTTGGTCTCCAGGAGTCATTCATATTTCTTATTTTCAGGAATCAGCATTTTTGGAACCAAGTGTTGACATTGTAATGCATGCTCAAATTATTGTGGGGAATGATGTGAACATTTCCAACTATATTCCTACTTCTGATACTATTTTCTTTACAATTTTTCTACCGTCATTTCGGACAATGTTGTGTACATTCTCAATCTTTTTGACAGTTGAAGAGGTACGTAGGCACCTGCTACAAGAATCAGCGTTGACACTCATATGACCTTCATGGAAACACTTATGCCACAAATAAACTTGCTATTTCATCATTGGCATTTCACTGTATGCTTGCTCAAGCATGATTAATGTCTCTGATAGGGATTTTCAAAGCAAAACACAAAATATGTTTGCATATTGCTCAGTTGTTGCTAACATTTTTAACTGCAACAATACTAAATGTATAGTAAATGAAGAAACTAGTAGTATTCCACTCAGGCAGGAAATGGGATGGCACCACTTGCTATCAGATGGTATCATGGGTGCTGCCAACCTGTGAAACCAAAAATTCTTCTGCCTGATTCTTCATTCCACCGTTGGCGACAATTCCAGGAACTTTTTGAACCTATGGTTTATAAAGAGGACAAACAAGAGGAGGAGGAGTGAGAAAAAAAACAAGAAAGATGACACCAAATTTTTGGGTGTAATAAGCACGTCTTTTGAATCCGTTCTGATGCAAATTAAGTTTATCAAAGCTATTAAAAGTCAGTGGAACCGGTATGGAAAACAATAGATCTGACCAAAGAAAGATGGTTTTCAGTCGGGTTTTTAATCCCTCAGGTATTGCTGTAAACGGAATCGTGAGCTTACAGACTCTTAGAAACAGAGATATCGACAAAAATAAGATGTGACTTTACATCCCCTGGTGGGAAAACCATGCATTATTTTAGGAAGAAAGTATCCTCAAAAGGTGTATCCATATAAGTGGTATCTGTCGAAGAAAAAAAGTTAGTCGAGTTTTCAGGAGTCCAGATATTGCAACAAATACTTTAGAAACAGAAATTAACACTTATGACCCCTGGTGGATAAACCATTCTTTACCAAACATTAGAAATTATGTGTAAAATATTTTCCATCAGGTCTTGTATGCGATACAGGAAGAATTTTTCAAATCAGATCTTTAGGAGCGGAAATAATGCAGAAAATGCAATTTACCTTTATTCCCCCTAGAGGGAAGTCTATGATTTACTTGAAAATTTTGAATTTATAGGAAAAACATTTCGCATCGGAAACACTATCCAACAAAGGAGTTTTTCAAATCGTACTCTTAGAAGTAGAGATATTGACAAAAATAAGATAAACATCTATGCCCCCTGGCGTAGAAACCATGCATTTTTTCAAGAAGAATATTTTCCTAAGAGGTTTGTCGACATGAGGAGTAGTATCGGTCAATAAACGACTTTTTTTTTCAATCGAGATTTTAGAAGCTCATATTTTGCTGCAAATACAACAGAAGCGGAAATTAAGACTTATGCCACCTGGTGGCCAAACCATTTCTTACAAAAATTAGAAAATATGTGCAAATGATTTCCCATCAGGAGCTGTATGCAGTGCAGAAAGAATTTTTCAAATCAGAGATTTAGAAGCAGAAATATGGGGGAAACGCAATTTACATTTACGCACCCTAGCGGAAAGTCTATGAATTACTTGAAAATTTTGAAATTATATGAACCACATGTCACACTAGAAACACTATCAAACAAAGAAGGAATTTTTCAAATCGGACTCCTAAAAGTAGAGATATTGACAAAAATAAGATATACATCTATGCCCCCTGGCGTAGAAACCATGCACTATATTAAGAAAAAATGTTTCTAGAAGGTTTTGTCAACATGAGTAGTATCGGTCAACAAACAACATTTTTTTCAATCGAGAATTTAGAACATCATATTTTGCTGCAAGTACAAAAGAAGCGGAAATTAAGATTATACCCCTGGTGGCCAAACTATTTTTTTTACAAAAATTAGAAATTATGTGCAAATGATTTCCCATCAGGAGCTGTATCCGGTGCAGAAAGAATTTTTCAAATCGGAGATTTAGAAGCAGAGATATAGGGGGAAACGCAATTTACCGCTACGCCCCTAGCGGGAAGTCTATGAATTACTTGAAAATTTTGAAATTACATGAAAAACATGTCACACAGAAAACACTATCCAACAAAGAAGGAATTTTTCAAATCGGACCCCTAGAAGTAGAGATATTGACAAAAATAAGATGTACATCTACGCCCCCTGGCGGAGAAACTGTGTAATATTTTAAGAAGAAAATATTCCGAAAAGGTTCATCGATGTGAGTGGCATCAGTCCACGAAATAATTTTTTTAATCGATATTTTAGAAGCTCCGATTTTATGGCAAATACATCAGAAGCAAAAATGAACACTTACACCCCCTGGTGGCCAAAGTATTCTTTACCAAAAATTTGAAATTATATGCAAAAGATTTTCCATCAGGAGATGTATCCGCTGAAAAAAAATATTTTCAAATCGGAGTTTTAGAAGAAGAGTTATCGGAAAAAATGCAATTTACTTTTACGCCCCCTAGCGGAAAATCTATGCGTAATTTGAAAAAGAAATTACATCCAAAATACTCTTCGACATAAATGGAATCGAAAGATAAAAGAATTTTTTTGATCGGATGTTTAGAAGCAAATATGTGGAATAAAACGTATTTTTGAATTCGACATCGTCTACATTTACGTCCTCTACCTGTGAAATTGTACATCGTAAAAAGAAAACGAAATGAAGGATCATCATTTGCATATTTCAAGCTTCCCAATGCAAAAATATTTTTCAAATCAGACTAATAGTTGCAGAGATATCGTGGGTACAGACGGACGGACAAACCAATAACAGAAGAACGATCTTTTATTACAAAAGACGTGCTAAAAACAAGCCCAAGAGAAAATTGGAGAAGAAAGAGCAGAAAAAGGAAAAGCAAAGCAGAGTGGAGGAAGTCAACGTGGAAAAAGGAACAAGAGAAGGAAGGGAAAAGAAACAATACCAAAAAAAATTTAAAAGGAGAAGAAAGGGCTGAGAACAAAGGAATGTGAAAAACAAAGCAGATAGAAAAAAAAACAGTGCAGGAAAAGGAAATAGAAACAGGAAAATTAAAATGGGGAAAAAAGGGGGAGGGGAAACAAGGAAGGCAGGAAAATGGAGAATACATTGCCCATGGCATCTTCAAGGGGCAAGGCATGCAAAATGATCCCACATTTTACACTGTAACCTAAAATTTTGGTTTCTGCCTGAACCCTTTGCCTAAATGCCTTTAAAAGTTTTATGTGTGATAGGAATAAAACTGGACTTAAATGAAAAGGGCTGGAGAAAGAAAAAATTTTAAGGGATGTTGATTTTGAAGGAATTTTAAATAATTTTAATAGTTGAATTTGGAGATAGGCAAACAAAGTTCAGCATTGCTCGTCCCAAAAAACGTCAAAACAAGGAAGAAAAATCCCAAAATGAAAATGTGAAGGTTATTCATAACAAATTAACAAAATTAAAATTAATAAGACCTTTTTTTATATTCAGGGGAAAAAGAAGACTTGACAAAAACAGTGTGGTAAGATGTTTACTAAAACAAAGGTGAAATGCAAAAACAAAGAGAGAGAAGAGAGCAATTTTCTGAATAATAAGGAAGAAAAAGTTAATTTGAGAGAAAGAAAGGAGAAAAAAATAAAACTAGGAGAGGTAAAAAATGGCAAACAAGTAGAAAATGTTAAGAGAGAACCATTTTGCATGCTAAAGAAAATCAAAAACAGTCATTGTCTTTACATAATAGAAAAATAAATATTTACATTTTGTACAAGAATAAACTGTTCTGTTAAAATATCTCAGCAGAGTAGATGAGGGTCTTGAAGGGTAATCTTGAAGGGTAAGAATTAAAAAAAAATAAAAAAAAATAGAGAAGTAAAATTAAATTCACCACTGTTCCTGGTCTTCAAAATGATTGAAACAAACAGGGAAAGAAATGTAGGAGTGCCAAACAGTAAGTGAGAAGCGAAGCAGGGTGATAGAGGAAGTTGATCTGTTAAGGGGAGGAGAGGAGGGTTGCATGAAAGAGTGACATATTTAATTGTCTACCTCTGTCAAAAAATTTATGACATTTGACGTTAGATTTATTTGATAATGAGACAGAATATCTATATAAATTCAAGAATCTATAAGCTTAACTTTTCTTTTAACTACATGCCAATTTTAATATTTCCAATATATAGTTCTGCACTTCAAATTTCATAATCTTTTTTCCCCAAGAAAATCATTAGGCCTATATGTTGAACAGAAAGCAATAGTATGAAATTCATACTGCAAGCTTCAACTAAAATGGTTCTTCTAGAAAATCAGTAAGTATACAAATTATGTTAGTTACTGTGCTAGCAGTGGTTAAAATGTTTGTTTCAATATAATCTGTAGAAGCTGCAGTATAAAAAAGAAAAAGTATAAATGTATGACATAGTGGAAAAATTGATATCTGGAAGCTGGAAAATTCTATCTAGTTTTGGTTCAGCAATCAGACATGAAAAGGTAGTTTAGGTAGTTTTTGAAATGAAATCAAAGCTGCACATGCCTTTCCAAATCAAATGTATTTTTATTTCCTGTAGTGAAAAAAGCAATTTTATGGAATGTGCTTTAGAAGGCATGCAGATAATCTTCATGGTTAAAGCTTGCCAACATTTGTAGAAATTTTGTAGTATAATCTGCAGCTGCTGAGTGAGGTATCACCAAACTAAATATCTGAATTTATATTGTCAAGTGGGAGTATTTTCCACTGAAAAATCTGGGAAATGCATGGGAGCTTTTAGTTGTAATAACTTTCAGATCCAAAACAGAACTTTTCAAACAAAATTTTAAGAAATGGAGTAATGCAAAATACAAATATCTAAGTCTTTTTGGTGGCTCAGCCACATGATCTTTTCATGTCTCTCTCCTATCTATGATTTTGAACTCTATTGGAACTTCATTGCATTTTTCCTTTTCATGACATTGAAAGATTTCATTAAAATCCTGTTCATCAATATCTAATCCTGTCCTTGCCTGTTTCAACATGGTTAATGATTGTATCAAGCTCTTCAAATCCCACAGAATCCTACCTGTTTCAACCTGGTTAATGATTATTTCAAGCACTTTAAATACCACAGAATCCTAAACCAATGGGAGGATAAGGTTTTTCTAGGTAGAATTCATGGTAGATGGTGAAATTTGTCTCCAGGTACCTGCAGTATTCTTAACAGCTTACTAAAGATCATATCCTTTCCAGAACTGCTTCAAGAAATATATCATTGTAGTCCTCAATAACCCTCTTTGCCTGTTTGAATGTTCTTTGTACATAAAAGTTTTTAAACTTTTATTTGTGGAATGTTACAGTACATATAATATGTATCACCATCTATTAAGCGGCTGTTGAATTTACTGCCAAGAATGTCTGATAGCACTGGTCCCATCACTACCCTGGAACCAATGACTCTGAATTAGGGTCAGCCAACTGCTTTATAGCCTTCAGTTTCTCATAGTGGTAATTAAACCCCAAAGCAAAAGAAGTAAAAAAAAAAATTAAAATTGGATTAACTCTTTCATTGTCTGAGTGTCTTCAAAGTTTCATCCATCAAGTTTTCTTTGAATGAGGAAACCAATTAAGTAATGCATTTCTTTCTACAGCAATACTTCCTGTAATTGGTCTCTATAAATGTTGATATCTACAGGATAAATAAAAAAGGTTTTCAGATTTCTTTGTAGAAAACTCTTAGAATTTAAGAATTTACCCACATAATTCTTTATTTTAATTATTTTAATGATACCTTATGCATGATGTGCAAGTATAAACATAATGTGAGAAAACTCTTCATCTGTCTTACAGATTTTAGCTGCATTTATTCTGTTCCTGTCAATGAAGAGCAGAATATAATCTAAAAAACAGTTATATATATATATATATCATCATCATCATCAACCATTATATGAATCCACTGCTGGACGAAGGTCTCCCCAAGTTTCTTCCGCAACGATCTGTCTTGTGCCAGTCTCCTCCATGTTACTCCCGCATACTTTCGAATTGCATCCACCCTTCTCCCATGTGGTCTTCTTCTGGGTCTTTTCTTGTCGCTTAGAATTCAATCTAAAATTTTGGCTGTCCATCAATGGTCTGTCCTTCTGGCAGTATGTCCAGCCCATTGCCATTTCAGGGATTTAACTCTGATCATGATGTCTTCCACTCTTGTCATTTTTCGAATCCACGAGTTCCTCTTCTTATCTCTCCTGGTTACACCAAGTATGCACCTCTCCATGCTTTTTTGAGTTGTCTGCAACCTTTGTATGTCTCTTTTAGCTAAGGTCCATGTCTCTGCACCATACGTAAGCACTGGAACGATGCATTGATCAAACACTTTTCTTTTAAGACATAATGGCATATTGCTCTTGAAAATTATGCTGTTTCTTCCAAAAGCTCTCCAGGCAAGTTTTATACGCCGATTCATTTCTTCATCAATGTGACCCTCACTTGAAATCTGCTGTCTAAGATAAACGTATGTATCTGTTATCTCCAGCTTTTCTCCATCAATCGATAAATTTTCATTTCTTGTAAAAGCATTGTACATCACTTTTGTCTTCTGAAAGTTCATTTTTCATCCCACTTCTTTACTCTTGTAAGCAAGTTCCTGGATCATACTCTGCAGCTCTGATGGGGTAGTTGCAAAAATGACTACGTCGTCAGCAAAACAAAGGTGAGTTAGATAATCTCCATTAATCTTTATCCCCTTGTTTTCCCAGCTCAGCGACTGAAAGACACCCTCCAATGTGGCATTAAAGAGTTTTGGAGATATGGTGTCACCTTGTCTCACTCCCTTTCCAATTTTTATGTGTGTTGTATTTTCAAATAGCTGAATCTTTGCTCTTGCATTTTCATAGATGTTATTAATAATATTAATGTATGCATCTTCAATACCGCAGGATTTGAAAGCCATTGTAACTGCTGATAGTTTCACCGAATCAAAGGCCTTTTCATAATCGATAAAAGCCATGCACAATGGAAGTTCATATTCCTTCGCTCTTTCAATTAGTTCTCTCAGTACGTGAATATAATCTATTGTGCTGTAGCCACTCCTGAATCCAGCTTGTTCTCTCAGTTGAGCCATGTCCAGTGTTATTTTCAAGCAGTGTGAAAGAACTTTTGTGAAGATTTTATAAACCACTGATAGGAGGCTGATAGGTCTGTAGTTCCTGAGATCCTCAATGTCACCTTTTTTATGTAGCAGGATCATTGTAGTGTTGTTCCAATCCTCAGGAATCTTCCCTTCATTAAGGCATCGAGTGAAAATTTGGGCGAGTACTGTTTCAGAGTCTCCACTTGCTTCTTGTATGATGACTACAGTAATTCCATCTTCTCCTGGAGCTTTCCCCCGCTTCATGTTCATGGTTGCATGTGCAACTTCTGCTGGGAGGACTGGAAGAACTCTGGTACTGGTACCTTTCATGATGTCTGGAATACATGTATCATCCCTTTCATATGATTTGGAGTAGAAATATTTCACTCTTGTCAAAATTTCGCCTCTATTTCTTGTTACAGAACCATCTTCTTTTCTCAGTGCCATAATCTGTTTTCTTCCTTTACTGAGATGTCCCTTTGCTATCTTTAGGCTTTGGTTGTTTTCAATTGCTTTCCTCACTAGTTCACAGTTGAATTTCCTTGTCTTCAGTGATATTTTTTCGTACTGTCTTGCATAGCTCTATATATTCCACTTTGGGAGTCACATCTTCTTTAGTTGTCCTCATCTCTCTTCTTTTTGCATCAACATTTTGGTTTTTCCTGATAATTTGTTCACGTGCAACTTGTTCTTAGACCCAGCTAATTTTGTTGCTGTTTCCATAAGAGCTTTGGTTACTTTTCTGCTAACTTCAAAAATATCCACTTCTTCCGATGGTAGGCCTTCTAAAGCAGAGAATCTGTTCTTCAGTTCCAACTTGAAGGTATTATGGTGTTTTTTAAGGTTGGTTATGTCAATACATTGTGTTTGTCTTTTGAGCTTCCCACGTTCGAGTTTAGTATTGAGGTGCATCTTACATCTCACCAATCTATGGTCACTACCTGTGTTGAACTTGTTTAGCTCACTGCAGTCTTCTATGACGAATTTTTTGTTACACCTAATAAAATCAATTTCACTTGTCGTCCCATTTGGATGTCTCCATGTCCATTTCCTGTGTGGCTTTTTCTTGAAAAAGGAGTTCATGATGAAAAACCCTTCTGCCTCTGCAAACTCTAGGAGAGTATTTCCACACTGGTTTCTGTTGCCATGACCGAATTTACCTACTGAAGTTTCATTCTGTTGCTGTTGCCCTATTTTTGCATTGAAATCTCCCATAATTATCTTTAAGTGCTGCTTGCCTTTATTATTTAAATGACGAATTTCCTCGTAAAATTCTTCAATTTCTTCTTCAGGATGACTTGTGGTGGGTGCATGAGTTTGAATAATCTGAGCCTCGTATCTTCTCGAGAGTTGGATAATGAGTCGTGCAGCTCTGTCAGAGGAACTTTCAACTTCTACAACTTTATCCTTCAGTTTCTTGTTTATTATAAATCCAACATCACTAGTTCTGCCAGTATCTGTCCCACGATAGTAGAAAAAATGTCCACTTTTCAGTTCAATGAGATCTCCATTTCTTCTTACCTCACTTAGCCCGACGATGTCCCACTTGATCATTTGTAGTTCCTCTTCCAATTCAAGAAGCCTTGAATCAGAGATAGGGAGCGTCCATTATACATAGCCAAGGTCAGCATCAGATGGCAGTCTAGTCCGGTCCTCCAGTGATTCTTAGCACCCTCTGCCTTTTCGTAGCACTGGCCGCTGCCTTGGCCAGGTACATTCCAGCTGCCGGAGACTGATGGCCAAGATTTAAGTTGTAGAGTCATTGGGGGGAAGGGGGGTTGGCCATAACTCACCACGCTGCTGGCCAAGTGGGTTGGTGAGTGTGAGATAGCATTTCCTCTAATCCCGATGATATAGTTATACCACTATTGGCGGTCGTCAGAGCCCCTTTAGTGGGAACAGGATGCACCACGAGAAGGCGTTGTTATATATACACATGCACCACGAGAAGGTGGGGTTATATGTACACATGCACCCTCCACATCCATCCTGAAGTTTAACAGACATTAACTGCTCAATATGAGGCAAGAAATTATTTGGGCTACAGGGTGTTCACATTTTATATGAATTTGAAATAGTACAATATACAAAATATTAGTAAAGTCTTACTATATGCACAAAATTTTAAATAATGTTAATAGAAATTTTTCAACAGTCAAGAGTCACATAATTTTAATGCTGGTTTTCTGACTGAATTATGAACTGTATGTACATTATTATCACATGTTGGTGCCACTTTACTATAGCTGATAAACAGAAATGCCATCTTTGTCAGTATCTGCCATCTTTTGTCAGTATATGTTGTGTAAACCATACTGATGTATGTGCTCTGGAACTTCTGCTGGTGCTTATGGTGATTATTCTGTTGTTGTTCGAAAATCTCTTATTATTATAATTAAAAATTTCATACATACTATAACAATGTCAAATAAATCATTAAGTGGTGGTAGAAATGTGTTACTTACGTGGGGTTTGTGGCAAGACACGATCTGATTGTGTGAGGAATGAAGATGTATTGCAGTTGTGTGATGTAAAGCAAAATGTTGTTAGCAAGGTGGAGACCAATATGCTTCGGTGGTTTGGCCATGTTGAAAGAATGAGTGATGAAATGCTTACTAAGAAAATCTTTTCAGCCCAAGTGGCAGGAAGGAAAGGCAGAGGAAGGCCAAGGAAGACATGGGTGGATAAGATTCAGGAGTGTCTGCATGAGAAAAAGATTATGAGTATGAAGTATAAAAGATCTTGTGTACGGCGTGTAATGGATATCAGTGAAGCACGAGTTGTGTGTCAAGATCGCTGTAAATGGCGAAGTTTGATACGACAACAATAAGTAAAAATATCTGGAAGTTTGTATTTCTTTTTGGAGCTAACCTCTGAATCTCAGAGAACAGCTTAGTGATATACATACAAAGAAATACTCGCCGCCCCGGTGGCGCAGTGGTCTAAGGCGCTGGCCTCTGATCATTCGTCAGTAAGGGGTCCGGGTTCGAATCCCTGTGAGGCATGGATGTTTTGTTTGTCTTACGGCACTGGTTCTCTCCCTTCCCTGGAACCAGTGACCCTAAATTAGGGACGGGCGACTGCTTATAGCCCATTGAGTTGCTCACGGTGGTTGTTAAACCTCCAAAAAAAAAAAAAAAAAGAAATACTCAGAAAAAAAAATGAAGAAAAAATTCAAGCCATATTGAATTTTTTTCTTTGGCAGAAAAGTTTTAATGGAACTGAACAAATCTTCAACAGCAAGTAAAGAGTAACATGTCCCAATCTGGTGCCTATGGTATTGCCTGTTCTTTGAGTTTCTTCAAAATTTTATGAAGATGACTCCTCCCCAATTGAAGATTAATTTTCAATCTCTTTTCTCTGGGGTAGGGATGGGGGAGGAGGAGGAGGAGGACATATGGGAAGCTCATATCTGCTACTGTACCATATATCTGTATTTTTTATTTCACTGATTTATTTTTACACTACATAAATTGATAAAATTGTTATTAAACTTTTAGTTATTTTCTGTTTATTTTTTGCTCTTAAAAATGTGTATAAAAGCAAAAATGTGCTAGAATGGTGTAGATTTATGCACTCTGAATGCATTTCCCTTACTTTACAGTTATTCATGTAGGAAAATTAGCTTAGAAATTATGTGAGTTTAGAATTATGCCTACTCTCTACAAGTTGTGACCATCCTGTATATTGTTCATCCACCAAAGTCCAATTCATCTTATGCAGAACCTATTTCCTAACATTGTGTGATGGCAGAGAAATTTAAAGAAATGAGTGGTTTTGATAATGTGTGTGTTGTGGAGCCTCCCTCCTCCCCCATCTATCTTGAAAATATAATGGTGAAGGAGAGATACTATTTATTTCATCTGTATCCCAATAATTTTTTTAAATATTATATATATGCAACATTTCTCCATTTACTCGTTCTTGAATTTAAAGACAAAGATTTGTCTCTCTAAAATTTTTACTGCTACTCTGCAATGGAATAGTGTAAAGTGGGTAATCTGTTTCACTGATAACAGAACCATGAAAGTTTTCATGTATGATAACTGCAGTTTCAGACTTTTGACATCTTGTAGTTATTTCGTATGGCAGCAGATTTTAGAACACAGTTTCATAAGTAGTTGCTACTTTCTGATTTCATTTCTTGTGTGATTATGTGTAGTCTAACTATAAGGGCTCTTTTGAATATACACATATTGCTTAAACTGAGATGAAATCACCCTTTATTGATTGAAAACCATGTGAGTCTTTCACAGTTTTTAGGTTATCAGTCTTCTGTAAATGCTGTTATTTTTTTTTTCTTCAGTCTTTGTAGTACAGTTTAATAATTTGCCCATTTGCCTGTTCTTCCTGTTGACTTTTGTACTCACATTTTCACTAGTCCACTTTACAACCATGTTAACTGGTAATGCAGCCTTTGAGAATCTGGTAACTTTTGGTTAATTTTACTTTCATGATATTTAAAATATATTTCTTTGGTGTTACTAAGGGAATAGGTTCAGCTGGGTAAGGCTTAGCTGCTTTAGAAGGAGTTCACTGAATTGGTTGGTTTACCCAAAAATTTACCAAATGACCGTATGAAAGCGTAATTGTTCCAAATTTGATGTACGAAAGTGAAACCTGGGTGCTGCAGAAGAGATATAGGAACCATTGGAGAAATGAGTTTCTGACAGACGGTTTGTGGCAAAACTTGTTCTTGTGTGTATAACGATGTGTTGCAGAAGTGGAGTGTGAGGCAAAATGTTTGTAGGATGAAGACAAAAATGTTGAGATGGTTTGACTATGTTGAAGGAATGAATAATGAAATGCTAACTAAAGGAATTTATTCAGCTCAGGTTGCAGGATAAAAAGGTAGAGGAAGGCCAAAGAAATCATCGGAGCTGGATCTAGGATTGCCTGAAAGAGAAAATAGTGATTAGTTAAAGAAATGCAAAAGAGCTTGTGTGAGACATGATGGATGTCAGTGAAACTTGAGTTGTGTGCCTAGTTTGCTGCTGTAAAGGGAAATGTGAGAAACATCACCTTTAAGTGAAATCTAACATTATCAGTAACTTTGATTTGGCAAATGATCTTGCTTATGAGGTGCTAGCCTCTAAACTTCAAAGAACAGTTTAACCATGTTTTATTGTTTTATTTTAAAGTTTTTTCATTTTGTTATTGTTGCTTTTGAGCATTCAATATTGATATGGAAAACATCTCATCAGCATGTTACTTTTGATTTAAAATATGTTTTTATACTTTTATTATATCACTTTGGATGGAGTTTGACCATTTCCATACTTTGTGCTACAAAACCTGAGAAATAAGATAAGCAAGCTTCTCAAGTTAAATTATTGAATCAAAAGAACCTAATTATAAAGTGTTTTGTTGGTAGATTTGTTTTCTCGGAATTTATATAAACTTCATATCTCACACAAAATTTGATCTTGTGTGACAAGATGTTGTAAGGAGGCATGTAAACCTGATTATTAAACAATGTTCAACATGCTCAGTGCTGTAACTAATATTTTATCAGGACTGCTTTCTCTCTTTATTTAGCATTGATCCCTGTTTTTTTTTTTTTTTTTTTTTTTTTTTTGCAAAAATCGTATGTTTATATACTCCTGGTCATTGATTAAATATCAGTGAATAGTCAAGTAGTCTTATTGTGAAACTAGTTCATTAATGCATGATTGATTTTTCCCATTGTTTTAGTTATCTGCACATCTGTTTAAACTTTGTTTAAATTAACACTTATCATAAGCTACTTTAATATTGTTATGTCACAGTGTTCAACTGTTTTAGCAACTATGACTGTAATTAGTTATAAATTTGAACTGTTGGTAGATACATGTTATCTGTATTGCATGTCTTCATATTTAGGTTATGATGTGAAATGTTTGCATGTGCCTGTGTGTTCACAGAATACGTATGGATCGAATGAAATGCTGAAGATAGAAAAAATACAGTGGAGCATCAAACATGTGGCAAACTACTTATGTGCCTATCTATTTACCAAGTCATTTGCTTTACCAAGTTGTTTTACATACCAAGTGCTTTTGCTTCTACACTCGCAACAAAACTAACTTGATTATGAAGTTGAATGTACGGAGTGTGTACTTCCACTACATAATATACCTAGTTCCAGTCTAAAAGCTCGTATTCAAGCTTGAACTGTGACTAAAAAGTACAAAGTTGTTCTACACATTGTGCATGCATACATTTAAAAAAAAATGAAGATCTTAGTTTCAAAAAATACAGATATTCATGTTTTGGCAACATTATTGTTGTCGCTTGTGTCTGTTGGCCATGAGCATTACAAAGGCACTACCTGGAGGATATTTACTGCTGGTGGGAGGTAAGCAAACAATCAAGTGTTTTGGGAGGCTAAGCTTTACCCCTTTCTTTCTGGAGGGAAATCATTGATAGCACAATAAGCATGAAGTTTAATTTTGTTCTGACTTCCGTCATGGTGGCACTACCTCCTGCCATGGTAGCATATTGCACCTCATTGGTGTGAAAAAATACTGAGGAGCCATGACATCTTTTCAATGAATCGGTGTTTTCAGCTTCCACCCGATCAGAGATTAAGGTATGGTTGCTATTTTTGCGAAATGCGATGACTTAATCCAAAATGCGAGAGAAAAATTAGTGTCCATAGCAAAATGGCACCAGTCATTTAAATATCAACCCATTAGCAGTTTCTGCTCAGACCTTTCTATTTCTGTGTAAACTAGTTTGCGATTCTGTCCGCAATTCACACTCCACCAATGTCATTTTCTTAATTCTTAAGGTATGTTCCTACAGCAAGCACCTGTTGGTTCAATCCCTCCCACCCCCTCTTCATATACTCTAGAGCACTCCATAAAGTGTGGGGTAAGGTTATAGAGGCTAGAGGGATTAGACCCCTTCTCCCATTTAAAGTTCAAGTTTAAACCTGAGTCAAGTGTGACGTCTACAGCATTCCTTCAAGGCCATAAACATTTGTTTTCCAGTGATGTCCAAAGTGTTGATGGTGTGAACGATTCAGTTGATGTTACAATTTTTCGAGTGACAAAAGTGGCTAACTTTCTTTATCATTTTGCTACAACTTTTTTGCCCATTTTAGCATTTTTGCTGCAGCATTTTCTGAGCCAGCTTAAACTCTGTACCCCATAATCAAGTTAAGTTTGCCCCAAGTATAGCTCTGTCTTTTAATTGAGTGTTTTATAGTAGTAAAGAGTTTTTAATATGTATAGTATGTGTCTACATATGTTTTTAATTGTGTTTGACGACAGTATTTCACGTATTTCCCATTATTCAGAAGTCCATTTTAAAATTTGGCAACATTTGATTCACCATATGCTAATATCTCATATTATTTCATTCATTCCATGGCTGATAATGGGAAAAGCAGCCACCAAAATGCCCCAATTTCATAATTTTAGTACTTACTTTTTATGCAACTTTCAGCATTTCTTTAGCAATACTTTAAAGTACTGTCAGTCTATTTGTAACTATTAATTTCAGTGTATGTCCTCAATTGATGACTGTGTTGTAATGCTCATCACTCATTTTGGTAGGGCTTGGCTTTGCTCTGTGTGCCTTCCTGTTGATGCCTTTAGCAGCTTGACAGGGAGTGTTTATCTTTTCTAGATGACAGTTATTCATGAAGGGGAGGGGGCCGTGTTGCAACGACAAAACGAGGCAGGGAATTTTAGTTTTCAGTCCACTACAAAAGCACACGTATCTACCAGGGAACACCTCATTAATTCCTTCAGAATGAAAAAGAAATGCTATATCCTGAGTGAAAGAAAACTGTTGGAATATGCATTGCAAAACAAATTCAACTGCGAACAAATTTTAACAATTTAATGTTGAAAGAATTTTTAAATGCACTCATGATTAAACGCAATGCCAAAACCATGCTACATTCAACCATAAGTGGATTTTTAAAGTTCCAGATAATTGTTTTCTTTTTTTTAATTTGGTTTTGATGGGAGAGAGAGAAAGAGAGAATCACAAATCTTTTTTTGAAAACATCTGTAAGTCACCACAATCATTCTGAAAGTTGAAATGTGCACATGCCACATAGCAATTTCTACGAAACAGTTTTTATAATTTTTGATCAACCATCTACTACTGCACAATGGCATTGGTATCTCCTTCTTTACTACATGTTATTTTGACCCATGTGAACCGGTACTAATAAATCGTCATTTCTTTTAAGATAAATATCAGTGGGACATGGATTTCTGAATATCTCTGCAAGAAATTTGCTTTTTACTCTGCATCAGTCTATGGATAAGGGGATGGGAATGATGGACCTCCACAATGGGTACTAGTGTCTCCTTCAATATTTCAAAAGATGGTAGAGCCTACCAATGACCCTGGCCTCTAAGTCAAATAACCTGTGTCTAACTGTGATTAGTTTTAGCTTAATTTGTGATGGTGTGCTTGGTCTGGGAGCACCTTTCTCTCATAAGTAGAGATAATTTTGCAATGTCATTTCACAGAAAAAGCCCAACATATTGATATAAGGAAATGTCTTATTTTAAGGAAATAACATTTCAGATTTCAGACAAAAATAAAGCTCTGATGAAGTTAACAGTTGTTATTCATAAGTGCCAAAACAATTATTTGTTATTCCAAAAAGCCCAGGCAAAGGAACACAAGAAACAGGCCATTTCTCAAGTGGTCCACCAGGAAATGTCCCTGTGTTCTGGTGGGCCAATCCACTCCTGTTTATGATCAACCATCATATACTGCTGTAGTGGCAGCTAGCCTACAGCTGCTTCTATTCTCCCAAATAACTCCCCTTTGTGTGTGCTTCATGCGAGTGGCTCCATGGTTTTCCATTGTATCTTTACACCCTTCAAGATAGTCATATCTCAGTTTAAAAATGAATGTCAGTATTGCTCTATTTATTCTCTGCTGCAGCCCAGTTTTCTTTTACATTTGACCCAGGAATTTTATTCCATTTAATGTTAGTATAGATCATGTATGTATATGCACTGCATGCCATGCTTAAGCATACTGGATGAGCTGTAGGTGTATTCTTTGTATGACATGGTTTCAGCAGCATTTTTTTAAACAATGCTACCTTCTCACAACTACCTACTACAGAAATTTTGAGAGCCAGCTTAACCACCAGGAAAAACGTTTCCCCTGTGACTGTCTTGTTTATGAATAATTTTGTAATACACAAAAAGAATATAAAAGTCTTTGGTAATATTTAGTAAGAATTTGAAAGCTTTATTAGCAGATGGTTGTTATAACACATAAAAGTACAAAAAAATGTACATGGTTATCACAAAATAGTAATTGTCTTAAAGTAATCTTGTTAGTGCCTTTGTTGTAGATGTGACCACACTTGTTAATGTATCCTGCACATTGTTGCTCATATTTTCTTTTTTTTTATGTCCAAGTAATGCTCTCATCAACAAATCGTATAATCTGTAAATAATCAAGATTTTACTCACATCACATGTAAAAGCAAACTATTTTCTTTACTTGTATATGTTACATCTTTTTATGGAAGTGTATCATGAACAGGACCTTATCCAGGGTAAGGCCAGGTTGGGATACTACTTCACGTGTGTTTCCTTTTGCCCATCCTAGCAACTCACACAACAGTCCAGAGCCTGACCTCTTTCGTATATTTTGCCTGGCCATCTTTATATGTTTTGCCCAACCTCAATCATCATCAGCCGGCCTTGCCAGCTTCTCTGTAGTATATACTGTGTACTTATTGGCAAAATTGGAATAACTTCGTTAGTTGTTGTTTAGAGATGCTGACAATCCTCTGAATCTTAAAAATAACTGTAAATAATTTACAAATTTTGAAGATGTGAATCTGATTTTTGATGTAAATATGACATGGATGGTAAGTCAGATAATATCCGAAAACTTGAAAATTTCATCATCTTGGAGCGGGAATCGAACCATCATCTTCCGGATAGCGCCCGAGTATGCTAACCACTACACACACCCAGAATGACCAAGTTTCAAGTTTCCTATTAATTTAAATATAACCATCACAGGATTTGCTAGTCGAAGCAACCGGCATTCGTGTTTAGCGAATCAGGAAGTTAAATAATTTGCGCATGAAGCACACGTTTTTGCAAATCACATGAGAAGTTGATGTGCTACTTCATTAATTAATGTTTGTTTATGAAGAGTTTGCTTAGGTGTCATTACATCACAAACTAATTCAGTACTTTATTAATTAAATTAATATTTACACAAAGCTTGTAGTTTGTGTGTAATCACGTACATAAAAAGTTATGCTGTACTTTAGTACCCAGTTTTGTGAAACTCATATTTAATTTTTCATTACTTGACAATTTGTAACTATTGCAACTATTTGTATGACATGGGTATCTTTGGAAAGTAAGGTTTGCTTGTTGTGTTCCAAAAACTGAGCCTGGAGGGAGAAGGGGAGGATTTATTTTGTAATGTTGTTTAGCTGTTTCAGAGTATCACTACGTAAAACAAAATATTGTGGAGGGAGAATATTTCTCCTGTAGATAAAGTGTAAATAAATAATGGGAAATATATTCTATTTTGCCATTGTCAATACCTTGGTATAGCATTTTGGGACCTTTGGGCACATAAGATTTAATGGAATAAAGGAGGATTAAGTTCTGTGTCATTTCCATGCCTCATCAATGACATTGACTTTCACTGGCACCTGCATGAACGCTGTCATTCTCAGCCAATCCCACATAAGTAACTGGCTCTCCAAGCCGTTCCCATGCATGCACCGGCACTCCAAGCCAATCCCTCCTTTACTCGTTTACCTGTCAATGCACTTAATCTTCCATCTCCGCGTGTACATTTTAAAGACATATTTTAGTGACAGCTTCTTAGATAAATTTGACTTCTACCAGGCAATATTACACCATATGCACTCAGGTTCATTATCTGTTTTCCAGCTATTCTATGCCCTAAATGCACATTGAAAGAATTGAAAATGGTGTACAATCACTAAGGATTAAGCTTGGTAGATCCCTCTCTTCAAGAAAAGCAACTGCTCCAAGAGAGCCACTAGAGGAGTGGGATGGAATTGTTGCTCAGAATATGCTAACAATGAGTGACTAAGACTAAAAGGGATAACAACATTATAAGATTCTGTATCCTGCTGCAAAGTATGCATTGAAAAAATGCACTGGTATTTTCTCCTGCTTACATATCTTTCTTTCAACACTGTAGATTCAGGAACCACTGTAATGTTAGCAAAGTTATACACTGGTGTGCAAAAATTAAGGACGAAGAGGAGAAATTAGCATAACAGCGGAACGAGCAGGCAGAACGGACCGAAAGACCACTCAGGAGATAGACTAGGATCCGGTAAGGTAGGGCATATGCATATATATAGCATGACGTGGGGAGGGGGCGGAGTGTTGGAAGAGTATAAAGCGCACGGGCGGTGTACGCTCAGCAATTCGGTGAAAGCTACTGCACAGTGTACATTGGTTTGAACGACGTCGAGTTGCTGCCACCATGTGATATGGCCAACAGGCAATTCAGTAGACGACAGAAGAAGGTTGAAGTGTGACTAGTGTGGCTGAGGAGTTCGGGATCGCTCACAGCATCGTTTCACGAGCTTGGAGAGCATTTCAAACGACAGGAACAGCTGTCCGAGAGTTTAGCAGTGGTCGTCCATGAGCAACCACTGCGGCGGACGACTGGTATATTGTCCTACAGGTGAGAAGAGACAGACTGCAGACATCAGGAGAAATCGCAAGGCACATGCAACAGACAACTGGAAGTCCGTTATCGCATTTTACTGTGGCCAGGAGGCTGCACAAAGGTGGTCTATTTGCACAACGACCAGTACAGTGTGTGCCATTAACGCCTGCTCATCGGAGACGGCGGTTTCTGGGATGCCAGGAACACAAGAACTGGACACATCAGCAATGGAGTCGAGTTCTCTTTACGGATGAGAAGAGATTTAGGCTGACGAGCAATTCTGGACGTATACATATCTGGAGAGAGCAGGGAACACGCAATAACACTTCCAACATCATCGAAAGGGACCAGTTTGGAGGTTGCGGAGTTCTCGTTTGGGGCGTTATCATGCTTGGTAGCCGTACTGACCTCCACATCTTCCAAGGAGGTTCAGTCACTGGTGTCTGCTATTGTACCGAGGTTCTCCTGCCTTACGTACGTCTGTTTAAAGGTGCTGTGGGTCCTGAGTTCCTCTTCATGGATGACAACGCTACACCTCATTGTACAGTGGCTGTTGCAGAGCTGTTGGAGAGGGAAGATATTCAACGCATGGATTGGCCCGCAAAATCCTCTGACCTAAATCCAATCGAACACGTGTGGGACCTTCTCGGGAGACACTTGGCAGCACGTCACCAGCCTCCAGCAATGATTCCGCAGCTGCGATTGGTGCTACAAGAGGAATGGGCTGCAATGTCTCAGCAGCTCCTTGACAACCTCGTCCTCAGCATGGACAGTTTTTGTAAATCCTGCAACGCAGTCAGGGGGATCATATCCCCTACTGAAGACTGGATTTTTCTTGGCAGCCGCCTGTCACATGGACGTTTCTGTCTTCTGTCCAGTTGTGCTTGAAGCTACCTTTTCAATAAAGTGCCTTTGTATCCTTTGGATTCCTTGTTTGGACGGTTTTGCTCACTTGTCCCATATTCTTACATCTTGGGAATCTTACAGTATGATTTGAGTTGATGTGGAGCACTTCTGCACGACGTTACATTTGAAAAACCATCTTGTCCTTAATTTTTGCACGCCAGTGTATATACAGTATAAGTGAAAAACAATGTGAAGTTAGAATGCTTTTTCTTGTGTGTATTATAATCATTTTTCTTTCCTCATGTGCAAGGTATGATCAAATAATATCCTGATTAGATTTAAAAAAAAAAAAAAGTACAATACTTCCTTATTTGAAACTTCACAGCCTAGTGCTGCTCCCACTGCTCGAAGCATTTTCTGAAGTCATCTTCTGAAATAGCGAACAGCTGCTTCATTGCATTCTATTGTATCTCCTTAATATCTTGAAATATTTTTCCTTTCAAGTGTTATTTGATTTTTGGGAAGAGAAAAATCACAGGGAGTGAAATCTGGTGAATAGGGTAGCTGTCAGACCCGTGCAGCACGGTTCATAACAAGAAACTGCTGCACAAGTTGTGATGCATGGGCACATGCATTGTCATGGTGAAGTTGCTACTTGCCATTTGCAGGTTATGCCAGCCTTTTACAATGAACTGCATCCCTCAAATGCCACAAAACTTGGCAGTAGTACTCCTTGTTGATTATCTGGCCTGATGGAGCGTATTCACGATGCACAATTCCCTCATGATCGAAAACAAAACAGTCAACATCGTCTTTACATTGCTGGGGCTATGTCATGTCTTGTTTGGGTCTGGGAGAGCATGGAGTCTTCCACTGTGAATACTAGGCCTTAGTTTGGAGTCTTGCACTGTGAAGACTAGGCCTTAGTTTGGAGTCTTGCACTGTGAAGACTAGGCCTTAGTTTGGAGTCTCCCACTGTGTAGACTAGGCCTTAGTTTGGAGTCTTCCACTGTGAAGACTAGGCCTTAGTTTGGAGTCTTCCACTGTGAAGACTAGGCCTTAGTTTGGAGTCTTCCACTGTGAAGACTAGGCCTTGGTTTGGAGTCTTCCACTGTGAAGACTAGGCCTTAGTTTGGAGTCTTCCACTGTGAAGACTAGGCATTAGTTTGGAGTCTTCCATTGTGAAGACTAGGCCTTAGATTTTGGGTCATACCCATAAACCCACAATTCGTCACCAGTTATGATAATTTTTCAAAAGCACTCAAACCGGTCCCTAGCTAAAACTCAGGCCTGTTTTTGATCAGCTGAAAGCAATTTTGGCACAAATTTGGCTGAGATGCTTCTCATACCCAGATCATCAGTAAGAATCAACTGAATTGAACTGAAACTAAAATTGAAGTCTTCAGAAAATTCATGAATAGTGATTTGGCACAAGTTGGACATTGTTTTCACTTTTGCTGGCTATGGGCCTCCCAGACCGTTTATCACTCTGAACACTTTCATGGCCTTTCTTTAAAAACGTTTTACCTCACATGAACTTGTGCACAACTCTTACAATCCTTCCCATAGACTTCCTGTAACTTAAAATATGTGTCTGCAAGTTTCACCAAGTTTTTGACAAATTCTGATGCAAATTCATTGATGAATTTTTTCCGACATGACAAATGCGATGAACAGCTTCACACACATAAGAACAAAGCACTACTGTAAAAAAAAACGGACGAGCCGGGGAGACATTACGCATGGCACATGCATAGTAGATTCCAAGGTCAACCTAAGCCAAACCACTTCCTGCTGTGTCATGCAATTCCAAACTTATGCAAGCAGTCTGGATACTTTTTGTTAACATTGCATTAAACTAGCAACCCTAAACTAGAAAGAGCAACTTTTTGTGAACCTAATTTAATGCTTAAAGAGTGAGACAGGCTTTGGTGTACTAGAAACATATGTGATCTTCATACATTACCTTTGCAGTTATTTCATATTTCCCTTGCTCTGAAATATTAAAAATTCTTCAATAGCATTACAATTAGTACAGGAATAAGTGCACCAATGTTGTTATACATACAGCAAACCCCAACTTACGAACGTGATGCGTTCTTTGAAATGTGTTTGTACGAGGGGATGCTGAACAGTTCTCGGCCTAACACACTTCCTGTAATTGTAGCATTATTTTGTTACTGCAGCTCAAAAGAGTTTTCTTTTGTATTGTAAAGCGCCAATTTTCAGACTAATAGCTCTTTCTTTTTTGCAGATGTTTGACATCCTGAACTGAATCGTGTCAAAGCAAAGTGTTGAACTTTCAAATGTAGAACTCCGTGCTGTCATGAGATTTCTGTTCCTGCAGAAGAAAACTGCAAAGGAAATATGTATGACGCAAGCATTAAGTGACAAGTGCCCTTCATATTCCACTGTAAAGAAATAGTATGCCAACTTTCAGCATGGAAACTTTGAGACCGAAGATGCAGCAAGATCTGGAGACCTTCAACAGTGACAACACCCGAAATTGTTGATCGTGTTCTTGACTTGATTTTGTCGAATCGGCGAATCTCGCCTAAAACAATAGCTGTGACACTGGAGATATCCAGGAAACATGTTGAGCTCATAATTCATGAGCACTTGGATATGCAGAAGATGTCAGCAAAGTGGGTGCCCAAATGTTTGAACGCCGATGAGAAACGAAAACGAGTGGACACTTCTAAATTGGTTTTACAGTATTTTGAGCTATCTGGTGATATTTTTTTGCAGTGTCTTGTCACTGTTGATGAAACATGGTTACATCATTATGATCCAGAGACGAAACAACAGCCTCTGCAGTGGCGGCACTCGGATTTTCCACGGCCAAAGAAATTCAAGTCTCAAAGGTCTGCAGGAAAGGTCATGGCAACAGATTTTTGGGATTTTGAAGGCATTTTACTGACTTTGACTGTCTCCCAAAGGGCCAAACAATAAATGCTGAATACTATTCCAACTTGCTGTACCGATTAAAGGAGGCGTTGAAGGAAAAAAATTAGAAAAACTGCGGAAAGGTGTTCTCTTTTTGCAGAACAATGTGCCAGCTCATAAAGCTAGCAAGACAATGGATGTTTTGAGTGATCTGGGGTTTAAGTGCATAGACCATCCACCCTACTCACCAGATCTTGCTCCATTGGACTGTTTCCTGTTTCCAGACCTTAAAAAAGTTTGAAAGGGAAATATTTTTCAAATGATTCGGAGGTGATATTAGCAGCAGAGCAGTATTTTTGTGATCAGACTTCAGAATTTTTTTGGAAGGGTTAAAGAAACTCCAGAAACGCTGTGTCAAGTGTGTTGAACTTCGGGGTGAATATGTAGAATAGTCTGTAAGTTTAATGGCTCTAGCCCATTTCCTTTTTGGTGAGGCCGAGAACTTATCAGAATCCTCTCGAACGTTGAATTTTTTTTTTCATAAGATATATTTTTAAATTTCTTAATCTGTTTCTCAAATAAATTTACCCCATATAAAATGATAAAAATGCATAATTTAAAAAACTAAAAAAACTAATTTATGTGTTCTAAAAAAGCTATTGTAAAAATAACAAGTGGAAAAGAATTAAATTTATTCTTAAAAACATATTTCTTAATACATGCGTACATTAATTAATTAATTAATTAATTAGGTACTATTGAGCAGAACTGGGTTCCATATTATCATATCCAATAAGGCTAAGGTTCTTCTCTACTTTCTTTAAGAAAGTCTTAAGAAAACATTGCCCAGAACATTTTATTTTTTTTAATATCTTTGCATACTTATTTTTAGCCTACCAACTCACTAATAATGCCTTCATAGACTGTATAACTTCTTTCAGCATTTAGGCCATTATCCTGTAGTGCCTTTAAAGCCTTCTCAATTTAATTTAAATAATCTGCAAGAAGTTTGACTGCCAGCCTGGCGGCACAGTTTTCTAAGCTCTGGCTTCTGACCATTCATCCGAGATGGGTCCAATTTCGAATCCCGACAAGGCATGGATATTGTTTTAGTCTTATGGCACTGGCTATCTTCCTTCCCTGGAACCAGTGGCTCTAAATTAGGGATGGGTGACTGCTTATAGCGCATCCAGTTGCTCATGGTGGTCATGAAACTCCCAAACAAACAAACAAAAATTAAGAAGTTTGACTGTAAAATCTTTGTGAGAGGGTTCATACCATTTTCATTGTTTTCATCATCTGTCTCTTTGGGTTCCTTCTGGATTTCCATTAGCTCATCATTTGTCAGTGTTACCTAAAGAGACTCAGTGAACTCTTTTACATCTGAACCATCTATTTCTAAGTGCAACCTCACTCCTATTTCTACAACTTCGTGAGTGATTTACTTTTAAGTTTCTTCAGAATCTTGTGAACTACAAACAAACTATGGGCACAGTTTTCTCCAACAGCAGTTCATTGTTGGTGGCTCTATTTTTTTCCACCAATGATCCATGCATTTGACTGCTTCTAAGATATTGCATCCTTTCTAAATGTGTTTCATGGTTGCAGTTTCATCTACTCTGGTACCAGCTTGGCTACTTGTGTGACATGTAAACAGAAGTGTTTGAAGTTTGCAGTAGCTTGTGGTATTGTTTTACAAGAATACCACTGTTACTCTTTGATTTAAGTCAGTTAATGTTGTAGGATGACCTGGTGTATTATCAAGGAGCAATGAAACATTGTGCCAAATTATTTGCCCTGCAGTATTTTTTAGCTGGAACAAAGTGATATACTCGTGGAATAATGCTGATTTTACCATGCTTTCTTGAAAGTTTGTTAGTAGAAGTTTACCTGTACATTGATAAACAATTGTCTTGAATTATTTGTGTACTTGGCATAATTACACTTAAGAAATTTTGAGATTCATTGTATAGTAAACTGTATTTCATTACCAAGTAGGTTCATATTTAAAAAATATTTCCATTTGTAATTGAACAACATGGATATCTATAAAATGCACTGCATATTAAAAAAAAAAGAGCAGTGTCATACAAATCAGTAAATTGCCACATGAAACTGACCTAAAAAAATATGTGGTGGTGTCACATTGATTGCATGTGAGCCAGGAACATGTGTGCTTAGATGTATAATTTAGTATCTGTAATTGTATATTTCATTTCTACTCTTTGTTCGTACCACCTGTAGCCTACTACAATAGAAGTACTGGACAACATTTAGTTGTATTCCCGTAGTTACACAGAAAAATTAGTTATTTCTTTTCTCTTACACTTTTTCAATGCTAAAAAAAATTACGGTTTTTTGTTATCTCATATGCACAAAATTAATATCACAGTGCTCATAAGTCAGGCATGATGTGAAGGTGAGCCTTGCAATTTTGCATTGTATTTCTACTGACAGTAAAGTTTACTTCTATTGAAACCCAGAAAACCATACTTTCCAATTTTTTGCAGGTGTTTGCTGGTGTAATTTTTCTTGTTTTAACATTGAGCACACATTAATTGCCTTAATAACTTTATCTGTTCAGAATTTTTCCATCATGAACTTTCTGCATTTTTTTCAGATTGATATTCTCAGACAAGACTTCTAGGAACCTTTTATGCTTCCTCCTGTTAAATTTATCATTTGCATTTGTAGAACTTCTGTACGGTGTATGGACAAACAGGTAAGTTTTATATAAATTTCATGTAGACACACTATTTACTATATTTTTCATTTAGACCTATCGTAATTTGCCTCTGCATATTTTTCTGTTTCTCAGGAATTCCCTAATTCTCTTATTTATCAATTTTCTGCTCCCTTTTTTTTATAATAATAGAGGGTAAGCCAATAATTACAATGTAATTCATGTAGAAACATGCAGAAAATACTTCTGGGTCTAGGTTTTAATTCCAGAGCAATGCATTGGCATTGTATTTATTTTGGCTATGGTTTTTTCCCTTTCTCAGAGCCAGTGGCTCTAAATTTGGAATGAGTGAATTGCTGTAGATAGATGTTTATGGGTTATTAAACCCCCAAACAATGAAAAACAAATGCAAGAAGTGATAGCATTCATCTACTGATCTAATATTTATTTATGAACTGCATTTATATTTTAATGTCATGATCCTTTTTGTAGCATTATAAATATTTCTTCAGTGTTTTTTTCATGCAAAACGAAGTCAGACATCTTGTTTAAGAATCCACTAATGTTATTGAGACATATCTTTTTTTTTTTTTTTTCAGTATAGTTAAAAAGAATGTCATGGCTGCATAGGTATCAGTTTCAATCTCTCCTAACAGTACATGCATTTTTGAATTACTGTATTTGATAAAGATAAAATGTGATCATCCGTAAGAAGCTAAAAAGTTTTTTTATGTTTTTTAATCCTAGTAATGAATGCTTTTTTTCTTCTGTGTGTTTTTTTTTTTAAGCTTAGTAACCGTAGTAATTGGAGAAAGTGTAGAAATTGGAGAAAGTTTTTTGAAAGGAGTTTTACTTTGAGTCTTTATCTTGGGTCAAATTTTGAAAATGAATATTCTTTTGTCCTTGGCATTAGATTTATGCAGATGGAGGCACTAAAATGGAAATTTTGAGAAAATGCTATTTAACTCTATTTTTTTATCATTGAGCACTTTGTAAAGCTATGTAGGAGGGTCCAGTATTGCAGAAAAGAGTCTGTCTGTCTCTCTCTCTCTCTCTCATATATGTCAACAGTTCCACGGGGGGGGGGGCATGTTCCTGCAGCTCAGTGGGAATCTGAAAATGGTGCAGTATGACCACACATTATTAAAACTGCAAGTGATAGGCTATCAGGCTAAATTAAATGCCCGTTAACCTGTCCTGGATTATGACATCATATTGTAATATTTCTTTTGTGTTTATATCTTAGTTTCATTCCCTTTAAAATTTAATGATTTTTTATTGTGGTGGATGTAAGTGTAGTGTTCTTCAAGTGTAATCATCAATATTTTGATTATGAAAGCTTTAGTCTTAAGAAGGTGCATATTTTTTTCTTTTAGTTGAGTTGCTGTCTCATATATCAAGCACACAAGGGGGCTCTGACGACCGCAAATAGCGGTATAACTATACCATCGGGATCAGAGGAAATGCTATCCCACACTCACCAACCCGCTTGGCCAGCGTGGTGAGTTATGGCCAAACACCTCCAAAATGACTCTACAACTTAAATCTTGGCCCTCAGTCTCCGGCAGTTGGAATGTACCTGGCCAAGGCAGCGGCCAGTGCGACATGAAGGCAGAGGGTGCTAAGAATCCTCGGAGGACCGGACTAGGCTGCCATTTGATGCTGACCTTGGCTACCTACAACGGACGCTCCCTATCTTCTGATTCAAGGCTTCTTGAATTGGAAGAGGAACTACAAAGGATCAAGTGGGACATCGTCGGGCTAAGTGAGGTAAGGAGAAAAGGAGAAGATCTCATTGAACTGAAAAGTGGACATCTCTTCTATTATCGTGGGACAGATACTGGCAGAACTAGTGGTGTTGGATTTATAATAAACAAGAAACTGAAGGATAAAGTGGTAGAAGTTGAAAGTTCCTCTGACAGAGCTGCACGACTCGTTATCCAACTATCGAGAAGATACCAAGCTCAGATTATTCAAACTTATGCACCCACCACAAGTCATCCTGAAGAAGAAATTGAAGAATTTTATGAGGAAATTCGTCATCTAAATAATAAAGGTAAGCAGCACTTGAAGATAATTATGGGAGATTTCAATGCAAAAATAGGGCACCGGCAACAGAATGAAACTTCAGTAGGTAAATTCGGTCACGGCAACAGAAACCAGCGTGGAAATACTCTCGTTGAGTTTGCAGAGGCAGAAGGATTTTTCATCTTGAATTCCTTTTTCAAGAAAAAGCCACACAGGAAATGGACATGGAGACATCCAATTGGGATGACAAGTGAAATTGATTTTATTATGTGTAACAAAAAATTCGTCATCGAAGACTGCAGTGTGCTAAACAAGTTCAACACAGGTAGTGACCATAGATTGGTGAGATGTAAGATGCACCTCAACACTAAACTGGAACGTGGCAAGCTCATAAGACAAACAAAATCTATTGACATAACCAACCTTAAAAAACACCATAATACTTTCAAGTTGGAACTGAAGAACAGATTCTCTGCTTTAGAAGGCCTAACATCGGAAGAAGTGGATATTTCGGAAGTTAACAGAAAAGTAACCAAAGCTCTTATGGAAACAGCAACAAAATTAGCTGGGTCTAAGAACAAGTTGCATGTAAACAAATTATCAGGAAAAACCAAAATGTTGATGCAAAAAAGAAGAGAGATGAGGACAACTAAAGAAGATGTGACTTCCAAAGTGGAATATATAGAGCTATGCAAGACAGCACGAAAAAGTATCACTGAAGACGTCAGGAAATTCAACTGTGAGCTAGTGAGGAAAGCAATTGAAAACAACCAAAGCCTAAAGATAGCAAAGGGACATCTCAGTAAAGGAAGAAAACAGATTATGGCTCTGAGAAAAGAAGATGGTTCTATAACAAGAAATAGAGGCGAAATTTTGACAAGAGTGAAAGATTTCTACTCCAAATTATATGAAAGGGATGATACATGTACTCCAGACATCATGAAAGGTACCAGAGTTCTTCCAGTCCTCCCAGCAGAAGTTGCTCATGCAATCAAGAACATGAAGCGGGGGAAAGCTCCAGGAGAAGATGGAATTACTATAGACATCATACAAGAAGCAAGTGGAGAAATTGAAACAGTACTCGCCCAAATTTTCACTGATGCCTTAATGAAGGGAAGATCCCTGAGGATTGGAACAATGCTACAATGATCCTGCTACATAAAAAAGGTGACATTGAGGATCTCAGGAACTACAGACCTATCAGCCTCCTATCAGTGGTTTATAAAATCTTCACTAAAGTTCTTTCACACCGCTTGAAGGTAACACTGGACATGGCTCAACCGAGAGAACAAGCTGGATTCAGGAGTGGCTACAGCACAATAGATCATATCCATGTACTGAGAGAACTAATTGAAAGAGCGAGGGAATATGAACTTCCATTGTGCATGGCTTTTATCGATTATGAAAAAGCCTTTGATTCGGTGAAACCATCAGCAGTTACCACGGCTCTGAAATCCTGCGGTATTGAAGATGCATACATTAATATTATTAATAACATCTATGAAAATGCAAGTGCAAAGATTCGGCTGTTTGAAAATACAACACACATAAAAATTGGAAAGGGAGTGAGACAAGGTGACACCATATCTCCTCAAGCTCTTTAATGCCACATTGGAAAATGTCTTTCAATCACTGAACTGGGAAAACAAAGGGATAAAGATTAATGGAGATTATCTAACCCACCTTCGTTTTGCTGATGACGTAGTCATTTTTGCAACTACCCCATCAGAGCTGCAGAGTATGATCCAGGAACTTGCTGACAAGAGTAAAGAAGTGGGATTAAAAATGAACTTTCAGAAGACAAAAGTGATGTTCAATGCTTTTACAAGAAATGAAGATTTATCGATTGATGGAGAAAAACTGGAGATAACAGATACGTATGTTTATCTTGGACAGCAGATATCAAGTGAGGGTCACATTGATGAAGAAATTAATCGGCGTACAAAACTTGCCTGGAGAGCTTTTTGGAAGAAACAGCATAATTTTCAAGAGCAATATGCCATTATGTCTTAAAAGAAAAGTGTTTGATCAATGCATCCTTCCAGTGCTTACGTATGGTGCAGAGACGTGGACCTTAACTAAAAGAGACATACAAAGGCTGCAGACAACTCAAAGAAGCATGGAGAGGTGCATGCTTGGTATAACCAGGAGAGATAAGAAGAGGAACTCGTGGATCCGAAAAATGACGAGAGTGAAGACATCATGATCAGAGTTAAATCCCTGAAATGGCAATGGGCTGGACATACTGCCAGAAGGACAGACCATAGATGGACAGCCGAAATTTTAGATTGGATTCCAAGGGACAGGAAAAGACCCAGAAAAAGACCACATGGGAGATGGGTGGATGAAATTCGTAAATATGCGGGAGTGACATGGAGGAGACTGGCACAAGACAGACCGTTGTGGAGGAAACTTGGGGAGACCTTCGTCCAGTAGTGTTTTAATTTCTATCATGTTTTTCATAAAGTATGTAAATAAACTAAAATTATGGGAAATGCAGAAGTACAACATTTGATTTCTTTTCTCACTTCTGAGGCTTAGCTTAAAGAAGCAAAACATATTACTGTGATGCAAAGAAGCAAAACATATTATTGTGATCCATTTTCATTGCTTTGTTTTACAGTTCAAAATGTTGAACTGTTCTCATTAAATTTCTGTGATATTCATCTAATGTGAAAGTGTCATTATTAATTTTAAAAGTTGGTAAGTGTTTGAATGGATTTAATTATCAGTGTTAATTTGCAGCTCGTTGCCCCAGCCACTACTCCGGAAAGTTATGGCATAACTTAACAGATATACAGATATAAAAAAACAAATTGAAACAGGAAATATTCCAGTGCCTGCTTTTTTTTTTTTTTTATGTTTACATTGCAAAGCATTTTTATACATATTATATTCTGTCTTTCCATTCCAGCCCCAATTTAGTATGCAGCAAAGAACTAGCTATCCATGTAAAAAGTGTGAACTCTTGGTGTTTATTCCAACTAGTTTGAATAACTGCTCTTGTGGTCGTTAACATAGTAAGTGCCAAAGGAGGAAACTAAAAAAAGGAAGAAGAATGGATCACAGAGAGTAAGCTAAAATCCGATGGTGGAGACTGAAGGGAGATATTTAGCAGTTTTTAAGGACACAATATTCCAAGAGCTAAGAAAAAGGGAGTAAAATGGTGCAGAGGAGTAGTAAAGAGAAAATGTTAAAGTGGTGAAAATGGTGAGGAGATTAATTCATGGTGGGTCTTTTACAAATCCCAGAGAAGACAAAGAACTAATGGTGGTAGGAAGAAGAGCTACAGTAAGAAGCAAACAAGAAGAAAAAAAAGCTGAAAAAAACTGAAACATAGATCTGGAAAGTGTACAAAATAGCCAGGAAAGTAGCTAAAGAAAGGCAGTAATAGTCCCAAAGGCCCAACATCACAATGGAATTTATGAAGAACTGGACTCAAAAGAGGAACAAAAAACCAATATTCAAAATTGCAAATTTAAAAAATAAAGAAACATAATTTCTTATAGATAAATGTAGCAGGGTGTTAACAAATTACTAACATTTGGACTGAATGGAAGGAATACTTTGTAAGACTTTTCAATAAAAAGAAAACCAAAAATTAATAAATTAGGGACAACCAAATGAAGCATTAACTATGGAAGTGATAAGAAAAGAAGTCTTGGATGCATTAAAAAGTATGGAAAACTGAAAACTTCTTGGACTAGAGAGTGTGCCAATGGCAGTGGGAAATTTGGGGTGTAGAGAGTACTGAAATCTTATGTATGTAGTGAAAGAGGTTTTTGAGAAAGAAATTATTTTAAAATAACAGAGTAGCCATGTGTTCCCATTCATAAGGAAAAAGGGGATGTGGAAATTTTCATCAGGAGTTTGAGAGAAGCAGTGAAGGTAACATAATGATTTGAATTTATGCTAGAAGATGTGCTACCATTGCCATATTTGCCTTGAGACAACTCTTAAGATATACAGAAGAGAAAACGTCATGGAATATTATATTCATTGTCCTGAAGAAGCTGTTAAAAAGAGCACAGACAAAAGATACAAAGTTGACCAAGTAAGGAATTTTTCAGAGGAAAATGTGTGCTGATAAAGGAATGGTACAAGAATTTCCATACAAGTGTCAAAGGTAGTAAAAAGCTGACAGTTTATTTGTTTGCCTTTGGGTGAAATCACTGTTAAACCCACTTTAATTTGCAATTATTATGGATATAGTTTATGGATGCATGCATGTGTGATGCCAAAATAAACGATACTGGTTTATTGTGTCTTGGGAACATACGTGTGTGCAGATTGCTATATGCTATAGTCCTGTTGGCAGAGAGCAAAAGCAAGTTGCAGAGTATGCTGGCCCGGCTGTACGAAGTTTGTATAAATTTCAAACCGAGTATAAATAAGGGAAAAACCAGTTATGGCTTTTGGGCAAGTAACTGTTAGTATTCATCATCATCATCATCATCATAATCACTAAGCTGTTCTCTGAGATTCAGAAGTTAGCTCCACAAGGAAATACAAACTACCAGATCATTTTTACTTACTGTTGCTGTATCAAACTTCTCCATTTACAGCAATCTTGACATACAACTCAGGCTTCACTGACATCCATCACACGCCATACACAAGATCCTCTATACTTCACACTCATAATCTTTTTCTCATGCAGACACTCTTGAATCTGATCCTCCCATGACTTGGCCTTCCTCTGCCTTTCCTTCCTACAACCTGGGCTAAGAAGATTTTCTTAGTAAGCACCTCATCACTCATTCTTTCAACATGGCCAAACTACCAAAGCATATTAGTCTTCACCTTGCTAACAACATTTTGCTTCACATTACACAACTGCAACACATCATTTCTCACACAATCAGAACGTGTCTTGCCACAAACCTCTAGTAAGTAATGCATTGCTCCAGCACACAAACAGCTCCTATGTTTCTTCTGTAGTACCCAGGTTTTACTGCCATACATCAGAGTAGGAACAATTACACTTTCATACACAGCCATGTGGGACTCTCTTGAGAACCCATCATTCCTGTGAAAAGAAAACCTCCCAAAGCAGCCACGACTTTCAATGAAGAATTCACTTGCCTACTAATTTCACCACCCAATTTGTTCTCTCTGTCAAACATGCTTCCTAAATACACAAACCCATTCACCTGGTCAATCACTGTGCCATTCAGACTTATATTATATTCAGTACTTCCAGTTCCACTCTCAAAAACCATAGCTTTGGTTTTTCCCTTATTTATATACTCAGTTTGAATTTCATGCAAACTTCGTAGATCCGGGACAACATACACTGCAACTCACTTTTGCTCTCTGCCGACAGGACAGTGTCATCAGCATACAGCAATCTGCACACACGGATATCACCAAGACATAAACCAGTATTATCTATTTTTACATCACGCATCGATAAATATATTAAACAGCCATGGTGACGTTACACAACCTTGTCTGACTCCTGCCCCAATAGAAAACCATTTTGATAAAACACCATTCACTTGTGCACAAGCTCTACTGCCAGCGTGCATGACTTTTACACTATTAAGTAGATTCCCAGTAACACCATATTCATTCAATACCTTCCACAAAAGTGTCCTATTTACTTGGTCGTAAGCTTTCTCTAAATCTATGAAGGCAACAAAAACTTTTTTATCAGCAGCCAGATACTTTTCAATCATTATGCATAATGCAAAAATTTGGTTAGTGCAGCTTTTACCAGGCATAACACTACTCTGAACATCCCACACTTTCTCTGATGTAAGACCCCATACTTTTTCAATAACGACCTTACCAAACACTTTCCCTGGCACACCCAGTAGGCTAATACCACAATAATTCTTGCTGTCAGTCTGATCACCTTTTCAGTTATACAAGGGAACAATGATAGCATCCTTCCAATCCTGAGGGACCATTCCTAACTCCCAGCACAACTGGCAAATTTCAGTTAACCAGTCAATTACAGAGTCACCATCATATTTCAACATCTTGGCAGTTATGCCATCAACTCTCAGAGCCTTACCATTCTGAAGAGATTTTAGAGCTTTACACACACCTTTTCTCTTGAGATCCCTCCAGTGCTTCCATCCTTCACTGTGACATCATCTGCTTCTGCCTTAGAATCACCTTTGCTTTCTTGATCTAATAACTCACAGAAGTATTCATCTTATCTTTCACTTAACTCATTGGTCTCCCATATCATTTCCCCAATCCTATTCTTCACACAACTTACAACTTTGTTTCCCCTATTCATCGCGAGTCTCGTGTTCTTCCAGAAAGTCTTCCTATATTTCCAAAAAGCCAATTCATGCTTTTCCATCTTCTCCTTCTTATCTTTTGCTCTACTCTGGTGAACCAGCTTAGCTGCTTTACTTGGAAAATCAGACTCTTGGTCAAAAGAGTGTGATAGATTTGTTGTATTTGATCAGCGTCTGAAACACTTAGTTGTTGACACTTATGTGATGAGAGGTGTAGATGTTGGTTCTGATCATTACTTGGTAGTGTCACGATTGAAACTGATTGTTGGTTGGAGGAAAAGGAATAGGAAGAGACCCAGGATAGAAAGAATATAGGTTGATAGGCTCCTTGAAGATCATCAGCGGTATTCTGACTTACTCAGAGAGCGACTGAAGGATCTGAAATCTTGTGAGAGGGATGTAGAAAAGAAGTGGGAATGTTTTAAGAACTGTGTTGTTACTGCTGCTAAAGAGGTCTGTGGCACCACAATAGTGGGTAACAATAGAGGTGATGCTTGGTGGAATAGTGAGATTGATGAGGCAGAAAAGAGAAAGAAGGAAGCCTATTTGGGGATGTTGCAAGGTAGAAATTATGTCGATTAATATCGCTGTTAGTATTCAATGCAGGATAAATCTAAATGGCACAGTTGTTGACCAGGTAAACGAGTTTGTATATTTGGAAAGCATGTTTGATGCAAAATAAGTAGGCAAGTGAACTTTTCATTGAAAGTCATAGCTGCTTTAGGAGGATTTCACAGGAATGATGGGTTCTCAAGAAAGTCCCAAATGGCTGTGTATGCTCTGACATATGGCAGTGAAACCTGGGTACTACAGATAAGATGTAGGAGTCATTTTGTGTAGTAAAGATGGAAAATAGGTTTTAATACACCCCAAAACCAAATAATTAGATCTGAATTCCGTTTAATGAGTGTAAAACTAGTAGAAATATATAAAATGAGCTTTCCCCAGTCCTTCAGGTAAGTAATACTTAGTAAAAGCAGAAAAACAGCTTAGCACATCTTAACAGATCTATAAAAATTCAAATTAAAACATGAATACGAGACAGAAATGTATGAGATGATGGCACAGTCACAGGTGGGGGCTTGTGCATTCCTCAGAACGTTGGTGCCTACGTGGTATGTTAAGGAGGTGATACCATACGTCAGGTAAAGCCATAGTGACATCCTCGTTACAGGCATTTTGGTGCATAAGATTTTCAGTGGACTCGCGTAACACTGTAGCTTTCTGGTTTTCGTATGGAGCAAGTTGGGTAATGTTGTCTCAGCAGGGAGTTGCCTGTTTGGAGAAGGACGTCTTGGGCAATGGCTGTGGAGAGCTTCCCACTTCTGACATCCCGTTTGTGCTCAGAGATTCTGATCTGAATCAACATTTTCACCATCCCGATGTATTGCTTAACTGTTGCATCAGGGGAGGTCAGGGGGAACTCATATACACCAGCTACAGACTCGTCCTGATGTGAGGTGAGGATGGCAGCAATCAACTTAGGGCTTCTCATTCCGATGTCAAGTCCAAATTTCTTCAGGCTGTTTAAGGAAATAAGACATACTGGGGATATAATGCACTGAGCCTACAAACTAGAGAGGTGGCTGTGGTTCTTGCAGATTAGGATGCATGCAAAGTGCCTTAGTAGCTGCTCTTTGGATGATTGGCTCAACTTTAGTGAGGTTAAAGCCCCATGTCACTGCAAGATTCTTAAGATTCTGGATCTCCCGGTTGCATGCAGTTTGGTCTGAGGAGAGCTCAAAAGCCCGCTTGGCTTGGGTGCAGAACAACGCGTGTTTGTGTGAAGCCGATCCAGCAGATAAAGGGGGATCAGATTTTGCACATGCGTTTCCTTATAGAAAACTTTGGTAATGGAACTTCCAACAGGTACTCACTTAACACGTACGTCCTAAAAGGTAGAGTACCATTCACTTCACATTCAATTGTGAACTTGATGTCGGCATGAGCTTGGTTTATCTCCTCCAGGAAACCCTGGAGTCTTGCTTTATCATGCTGCCATAGGAAAAACACATTGTCTGCATATCTCCACCTCAGTTTTTGGGACAAAAGCGGGTGCTCTGAGCAGGTGTTCCTCCAGCGGTCGTAGAACTTTTGTAGATCTGTTGAGATGCGCTAAACTGTTTTCTGCTTTTATTAAGTAGTACCTACCTGAAGAAGCCAGCAGGGACTGGCAAAAGCTCATTTTATGTATTTCTGGGAATATAAGGCATCAACAACTCTATCAACTCTAGTCTGGTTTTACACCCATTAAACGTAATTCTGATCTTATTATGCCATTTTGTGTGATGGAGAGATGTGTTACTTACAGGTAGTCTGTGGGAAGACACGCTCTGATCATGTGAGGAATGAAGATGTGGTGCAGTTGTGTAATGTGAAGCAAAATGTTGTTAGCAAGGTGGAGAGTAATATTTTTCAGTGGTTTGGCCATGTTGAAAGAAAGAGTGATGAGATGCTTACTAAGAGAATTTATTCAGCCCAAGTGGCAGGAAAGAAAGGTAGAGGAAGGCCAAGGAAATCATGGGAGGACCAGATTCAGAAATGTCTGCATGAGAAAAAGATAATAAGTATGAAGTACAAAAGGTCTTGTGTGCAACGTGTGATGGATGTTAATGAAGCTCGAGCTGTGTGCCGAGATCGATGTGAATGGAGACGTTTGATACAACAACAAGTTCTTTCTGTGAGGAGCTAACCTCTGAATATTAGAGAACAACTTAGTGATATGTATGTATGTAGCAACAAGGAGTGAGGAAGCACCATTGTGGACTATGTTACCTTCTGTTGATATACTGCTCTATGTCAAAACTGCAAAATAAAAAGGGGAAGAGCATCTAGAAAGTTAAAGAGCCATGAAAAGGTAGTGGACTGAAGATAACTAGAACTTAAACAGGGTGCATTTGCTATAATGAGGATCAAATTGTTGCCATTAATATTCAGGCAAAAGTAATAACAAGTGTTTGAATATTTAATTATCAGTGATAAGTGTAATAGGAGATAATATTTCAAAATTACCTTGAGTGCATAATATTGTTTGTTGGCATGCGTTATGCACCCAAGGTCATTTTGCCCAAATATTTGTAAAGATGTCTTCATAGGATTTTGGATTATCTGTGCAATATATTTATGTATTTTTCTATAACTTCTGATGATGATGCCTAAGATGCTGAGATTAAAAGTTGCTTTCATTTAGCAGTTTCCTGAGGTTATGACTGAAATCAAGTGTGTAGAATTATTAAAAAAAGCCAAGAATATGAGTTATAGTATTGGTAGTAAACCTACTAGAAAACCTGTGCCTGAGAACATTATATCTGTTCCCTAATACAAAGATGTTCATGATGATTTAAAGTGCCCTAAGTAAGTTTGGCTATGACATGGGAATAAGCCCCAAAACCCATTCCTGATTTCATTTTCTAGCATAATCCTAAGCAACCCCTTCTGAATGTGTAGTAGTGCACTCTGATGGCTCCAAGAAGCTTTTCATTGGCATGACCAAGAGATCCCTTGTTACCAGGCATATTGAGCATAAGAAGAACATTAAACATGGCAAGCTTACCTCAACATTGTCAAAATAAGTTTGATCCAAAGGAGCAACTCTAGTCTGGAATGAATTGGCACATATTGCACCCTATATAGACTTCTGCAAAAGGAACATTAATCAGAGAGACAACTGAATTAATCTCTTACGAGGAGGCATGTAATGATTATATTTCAACTGAATTACAATGTATGTGGAATGCTTTCTTAGACCTGGATGGCTTGTAAACTATAATTATGTAAATTGTGCTTCGAAGGTCTGTATCACATTATACAAAATTTGCTTTGTACAATCATACACATTATTCACGCTATTTTTAAATGTGTTTTGTTTAGAATCTGTCAGTTCTAGTCTGTATGTTTGTACATTGACAAAGCCACATTTGTGTGTAGGTAAGCTCAGCAGTTATCTTTTTACACCTATTAAAACCAAATTTAAAATTCAACTCCAAGCCTTGCACTTATTTCTTTGTTTGACTCTGGTATATCCACAGATTTCTGAAGCTAAAAGTTTTAAAGATTGCAGTAATACTTGCAGTTGATAAACATTAGGGAATAGGCTGAACATTGCAGAAATGATTATGCCAAGGTGAATGTGCAGTATTGCCAGGAACAGCAAATTTAGAAATGAGTGAATTAGAGGAAAACTTTAAGTGACACAGCTTTTTGAAGAATGCCAAAGAAGCAATTGTTATAATATGTTCCTGTATGTAAGAAGGAGTGATAAATATATGGTACACAGCTCTATGGGCACTGAGCGACCAAGAAAGTTAAACAGAATTAGGCCTAGTATGAGTTTAAGTAACTGTTTAAACAATGATTGGACAGCAAAAAAATTGCATAGTGAAATGGCACATGACAGAACTCAGTGGAGAAAATAAATCAGCAGCAAGGACTGCTTATACTGTACAAGTTCCATGATAGTTCTTTGGGTTCACCTTATGTCAGGCCGTTAACAGAATGAATAATATTATCATTTTGCTGCATATAACTTCAAAACTTACTCTAATACAGAATTTTCTTATGAAAATATAAGAAAATTCCTTTCATAGCTGCTACTCATTAAACTTCCAGAGTACATATATTTGAGTAGAAGAACTCAAACAATTAAAAATGGGCATAATATTATGTAACTAGTTAAGAAGTTTATAATTTATGGTTAGAACTTCTCACGCTTAAAAAAGAAATTCTACACATTACACATAGAATAACATGTAGATAGTTTTTTAAGTGTGAGAAGTTCTAATGATAAATTACAGCTTCTTAACTAGTTACAAACTACCCAGAAGTTACAGTATTTGTCCTCCAGGTATTTATTTGTGATACAAATTGTACTGTTATACATTATATGTGTGAAAATTCTTTGGTGCTGGTTTACAGAAATCACTTTTTGAAGCTTATTATTCTAAATTTTATACTACCTGTTAAATGTATGTTGTTTTAATTTTACTGCTTGTTTTATTTTTAATCCAAAACTATCCTATTTCTAGCTTAGGACTCATCTCAGACTCATTTCACATGTTTTTTGATTGTACTGCTCTGCTAGCTGGATTAGCAGCTTCTGTAATTACTAAATGGAGAGCTAATGACCGTTTTTCCTATGGGTTAGTATTATTATATTATTAGTTTTTGTTGTTGTTTTCATTATTAAGCTTTGTTGTTACTCTTTTGTTTTATGTAAATTATTGTGATTTAGAGAGATGGAAAATTTTGAATATTTTTACCTTCCAAATGTGCAAATAATTGTTGTATTTTATAGATCTTCCATAATTCACTTTTTCTCCTTTACAAAGGGCATCCTGAAAGAAATGCCTTGTCCCTCATCAGATTTTTATTTGTAGCAGCGAAACTTGGTGGAAAAATATGTGGACATACATTGTTAATAATGCTAGCCTATTCAAAGTATTGTCCATCACTTTCTATACATTTCTGCCATCTTTGAAGGCATTGGTAAAGTATATTTTGGAAAAATTCCTGAGGCTGTCGTTTCATCCATGTGAGTTCACAGCCAGTTTAACATTTGTCACATCGTCGAAACATTCTCCACAAAGGGCGTTTTTCAAAGGGGCAAACAGGAAAAAGTCTGAGGGAGCTAAATCAGGACTGTAGGGGGGGTGTTGGGGCATTACCATCCACCTCATTTTGGCAATTGCCTGTGAAGTTCCCATTGAGGTGTAGGGACGCGCGTTATCATGGTGCAAAACAATGCTCTGAAGTGGAATGTTACATATTTTCCTTCTGATAGCTTCCTTTAGCTTCTTCAATGTCTGCACATAGTGAGCACTGTTTATTGTTGCAACTCCTGAATGGTAACACGATGATCAGCTGTGATGAAATCTTTCACTTGTTGCCTGTTGGCATCTGCCACTGCAGTTGTGGGTCTTCCATTCCATTGTTTGTCCGACACTGAACTTTCTCCCTCTCGAAACCTCTTCATCCATCTTTGGACATTACTGATATTGATTGTGGCAGCTCCATACACTGCCAGGAGTCTTCTGTGCATTTCTGGGGCTTCACATCCCTCTTTTTCCAGGAATTCAGTTACAGCTCACTGCTTTTCTCTGTCATTCATGATCTTTATTTCCGATTCTGAAAAAAATTTGTTCCCACACTGGTAACATATCATAGTATATGTCAGTTCAGTTTCACTAAATTCACTTCAAAATTTCAAAACTTATTAAGGAGGAGGCATTACCTTCAGGATGCCACTTGTATAATATCATTATAAATCCCAAACCTTAAATCAGATTCACAGCTGATCTGAGAATTTGGAGTTACAACTGGAATAGCAGTTTGAATTTTGCTACCAATTGTGTTATTCTTGTTGTTTGTTTTACAGGCAACTTTCTGTATGTATTAATATGAATTTTGAAATAATTTTCCTTTAATGGCATGTTGTAAAATATTACATTTTGTTTTAACCTATTTTGCTGTAAACACTTTCATTCAATTCTTACCATAAATATAAAAATATATGTGGGTGAGTCATCAACATCATAAGTGGCTACTTCTCTGTTGGATTTTTTTATGAATAAAAAGTGCTCCTCAGAATCTATCCACTTTTACATCAAGATATTCGTATATTGTGTAAGACTGATCTTAGTTCTAGATTAATCTAACACAAATAATGATCTGTATCTCTAAAAGAGTAGTATCATGAAACAAAATGTCCAGTGCCTAACTGGTCAATAGACATATGAAGAACTAGTTCACAGCAAGTTTTTAGACAGTTCAGTTGAATATCTGTTGCTGTGTGCAGTGAAACAGTGTCAGGTATTATTACCCTTGATGTAAAACAGGTCTATGTTCTGGTGTGCAGCATCATGATATCAGGAAATCAGCCATGAAGTGCAATCATGTGCAATCATTTTGTGTTCAGAGATGTATCCTGGATCTACACTTGTTGCCATGGTGATTGACAACATGCTCATCATTATCTGATAGAATATCATTTCTGTTTTTGTCACACTGGTGTGTTACAGGTTTTGTATGTAATGACTTTGTGCGGTTGCCCACTAAGTAATAAAAGATTTAGAAGTTTCAAGAACTTGCAGTTGTGACAATAACCGTATTGATTTTTTTATCATTAAGGACAAGCCATAAACTCTTCTTTTGTGGCAGCACCAAACTTCCTGTAATTTTTATGGAGTTTATGTAATACCACTGAATGTTTTCCACTTCATTTAGGAAAGGAAGGAGTCATAAGATGAGCAAGTTCTGGATTTTATGGGGAATGGAGAACCAGAGCCATTCCATAAACCTTTGGCCAGCTAATATTAATTGAACCAACTAGTGAATTAACTCTTTCCACTTTGCCACTTCTTAGTATGTTTTTTACTGGCATTTTTTTTTTTTTTTTTTTTTTTGCAGATGCCTTAGCACACTTGCATAGTAGTGTAGTTAACATTTTGTCTTTTAGAATGGTGTGATTGCCTTTAGGGGGGAGGAGGGAAATTGTATACATTTAACAGACTATTTTGGCCTTCTTTTGCGTGTAATATTAGACAATGGAGATTTATGTTTTTATAATCAAAATTTTGTTTTTGGATTGTACCAATGAATTCTGGTTATATCTTCTAATATAATTTTTATTGAGGTGGTCTGGGTAATCTACAAATTCGTACAGTGAAAAAATTTAGTTATGAGTTTTATAGAGGTAAATTTTTATATATTGGTGGTCAAATTTTCTCAGTAAACATGAATTTAATTACTAATTAAAACTTCTGTTATGGAAATTTTTACTAGGAAATTTTTTATTTTAATTGCAAATTTTCTCTTCTTCTTCAGGCTGTCTTTTGTTGTCCTTTTTTTCTGTCACTAACACGGTTACGGTTAACCTTGATGGTTACAGTTATTTTTCACCAAATCTTGCTAGATGTTAGGCAGGGATAATCCTCTGTGGTCATTGATGATGGAATTCTGATTTTTCTTAATCTCTATTCCTTCTTTTAATAGAGATTAAGAAAAATCAGAATTCCATCATCAATGACTGCAGAGGATTATCCCTGCCTAACATCTAGCAGGATTTGGTGAAAAATATCCATAACCGCTAAAGTGATGGGATAAAGTGACAACAAAAGACAGCTTGAAGAAGGAAAAGGGTTTTCTCAGAAAATTTGCAATTAAAATAAAAAAAAATTCCTTGTAAAAATTCCCATAATAGAAGTTTTGATTAGTAATTAAATTAAGAAACTAGTAAACCAATTTTCAACATGAGCTTTATTCAATGAATTTAATTTTCCTTTTTCATGGGCCAAAACTTAGGAGTGAATTTAGCAATATTCATTTCATGTTTTGATCCTTGATAAAATATTCAGTTTCTGTAAAACAGATTCAATTCCTTGCTGATATTGAAAGTGGTGTATATTACTTAGTGAATCAGTTCCTGAATCCCTTCAATATTCAGATTTGTTCTGTTTTTGAATGGTCATCTGAATTGCCTTTCCTGAAGTTTGTCAAACTTCAAATGTAAAGAGCCATTTGTACATTTGTGTTTTGATAAAGCATCTTGTGTAGCATCAGCTTATGACATCTGATATGTTTCTGTTTTTTTTTTGTTTACCCTAAACTTGAAATTTATTATTATTCCTTTGCTTTCATTGAAATTTATTATAATTCAAATTGCTATATATATATATATATATCATCATCATTGTCAACCATTATCAATCCACTGCTGGACGAAGGTCTCCCCAAGTTTCCTCCACAACGGTCTGTCTTGTGCCAGTCTCCTCCATGTCACCCCTGCATACTTTCGAATTTCATCCACCCATCTCCCATGTGGTCTTCTTCTGGGTCTTTTCCTGTCCCTTGGAATCACCCTCTGCCTTCATGTCGCACTGGCCGCTGCCTTGGCCAGGTACATTCCAGCTGCCGGAGACTGAGGGCCAAGATTTAAGTTGTGGAATCATTTTGGAGGGGTTTGGCCATAACTCACCACGCTGGCCAAGCGGGTTGGTGAGTGTGGGATAGAATTTCCTCTAATCCCGATGGTATAGTTATACCGCTATTGGCGGTCGTCAGAGCCCCTTTAGTGGGAACAGGATGCACCACGAGAAGGCGGGGTTGACATTTGTCAAGGAGAGGCTGTGATGTTACGCATCACCTGACCTTACATCCCATATATATATATATATATATATATATATATACTTAAGAGCAAAACTGAAGACTAAGGAAAAAATTTAGAATTTAAAACGAAGGGTGCAAAATAACCTGAAAATCAAAACGCGCAACGCAGCAGTTTTGAAAATTCAGAATTCACATACTATAAAGATACCTAAGCAAAAAAATACATATATAATTTTGACTCACACCTAGTACAACATAGAAAAGGTTATGTATCTACCTGTGTGAGTAAAAGGAGAAAAGAAAAAAATAAAATAAAACAACTGAATGTAGAAGGTGTCGAGAATACTGAGCCTTGGCTTTATCAAGGACCAGCAAAAACTCTGCATTTTCTCACTTCCACAAAGACCTAGTTGGAAATGGGTTTCTGCAAGGCCATAGATGCAAGTAACATTCCCACCTAAAATAGTTTAAAAAATATATATATAAGTCATGTCCTCCGTAGAGTAGCATGACCTAGCACTAGTTAACAATTTTGCTTGCATCCATTAACCTTCATGGCCCGACCCATGCTCTTCATCTGTTACTATTAAACAGAGAGAAGAAGATTAAAGAGAACTCAAGCTGTGAGAGTGACATAATAAATAGAAATGATTTTCAGCTATAACGAAATTCCAAGTTCGTTTGAGAGAGAATTTAAACCTGAAAAACAAATTTTACATTGCAATTAAAAAAGGAAATGTTAATTTATAACGAACAGATTTTTGAAAGAAAACTTGAGTCTAAAACCCCCTACTCTACAACTTATGACAGCACGAAAACGAGAATAAGTTAAAGATAATAATTAACTAAAGAAAACTTTGTGAAAGTTATATACCTTAAACAGTTAGTTGCAATATGTACAAAGTATTTCAGCAGTGCTTTAAGTGCATAATTAATTAGTTATTAAGAACTTAACTACTTTGAAAAAACAGCGCATAGACAGCGCATAGAAAAGGAACAAGCTTAGCCATCTTCTGTTCCTAGGTACCACAAAAGACGCTCAAAGTTACAAAGAAAAGTAAGAGTTAAAACCCGCATAAATGTTAACAGACAAACCAATGCTTAAAAGCTGAAAAGCTAAAAAACGACAGAGAAAAGGTACATGAAGTACAAACATTGAACTTATAAAACCTAGAACCCAAAAACAAGGAAGAGAGCTTACCTCTTGTGTTACAAAAACTTTTCTCCTCACAAGAGGAGAACATGGCTGACCTCTTCCGCCACTCCCTAGACGCTGGGGGGCAGTGAGGGTGGGGCTGATGGCCTCCTCATACAGCAAGAAACCAACGCGCGGAGATTTTAACCAGAGAAAAAAATATATAAACTTAAGACTGTGGATCTGTATGATCAGAATGAGCAGAATTAACTCTCCAGAATACATGAGAAATATTATAAAATACACGAGCAGTTTATTTAATAATCTTTGCATGTATTAAATCACCTTAGTGAGCTTCTATAGATTAATCAGAATCTTATTAATTTTAATGTTGGTTTTACTATTTTTAGTATAGCTATCCTAGTGATGAATAACTAGTTTTCTTTTTTATTTGTTTTTATTTTCTTTTATAAACAGATTTTTAAGCTTTTTTTGTGATTTTGTTTATATTATTTAATTTTTTTGTTTTAATAGGACCGTCATATCCATAGCACTAAGGTTCCTTTAGGTAGTTAATAGGCATCCTCTAGCCAACTTCCTTACGGCTTTGATTGGTCAGAATCATATTATTAACTGTGTAGAAAATTAAAGCAGATCTGCCAACCTTACTCTATTATTCAGAATAATTTTTCTTAAAGTTCTTTTGATGAAAGAAGAAGGAATTTCGTTCTCTAGAAAACTTTCTAATAGTATATTAATGTGGTAATTGAAGTCCAAATTGTTGCTGCAAATTCTTGAAATTCTTAGGACCTGAGAAATTAGTACATTCTCAATTACTTTGGTTGAAATGTTATTATTCCAGTTTAGATATTTAATTACTTTGAAAGGAAAATTAACTCTTTTATCAAAGAGGCTAATAGATGGGTTACCTCTGTTGAGCTTAATGCTTAAGTCTAGGAACTCAAGTTCCTGATTACTGTGGTTGGTTTTACATAAGTTAAGAGAGCTAGGATAGATATTATCAAAATCACTCTCTATAACTTCGGAATTATTGATACACAGCAGATCATCAATGTATCTAAAAGTGTAAAGGTAGTTATCTGAGCAGGTGGGGTGATTTTTAATGAATTTATATTCCTTAAAGAACAGGAATAGATTAGCGATATTCGTGGACGTTGATGTTCCCATTGGAATACCGTTCACTTGCTTATAGAGAGTATTATTATATAAGATATGGTTATTTTTTATGCAGCAATTGAGATAAGAGTTCCAAGTTCCTACATCAACAAATTGGTTAAGTTTAAATTCTGCATACAGCTCTTTAAAGGTAGTGATTATATCTGATAGAGGCAGATTAGTATATAGGTTTTCAAAATCATAACTATTAATATCTAGGGGACACACTTTGAGTATAGTAGAAATTACTTCTGCATTATTATTAATTATCCAAAAATCTCTGTACATCAAGTTAGAACAGTTTCTAATGTGTTTCAAAACCTTCTTTAAGACATCTTCAAAAGCAAGATCTATTTTCTTTTTATGACTCCTTACTCCACTAGCTATGAACCTGAACTTCACAGGATCCTTATGAAACTTAACCGTTGCAAAAAGAAATGGAAATTCAGGCCCATATCTTCTAGTTTGCGGAATTTTAAGTTTCTTGAAGAATGCCTTAAACCGATTTTCTAACTGCTTGGTAGAATAACTTACGGGCTCGTATGTTACTCTATTATTGAGTTCCATAGTTAACAATTCAAAATAGAACTTCTTACAGATAATTGCAAAATTATTGCTAGCTTTATCCGTAGTGGTAAAAATAAATTGGTCTTGTAGTTTGGAGAGTGACCTTTTAGCTTCTCCAGAGAAAAAGAGATTTCTGTCGAAACAAAAGTCCAGACCTGCCAACTCACCGGTGAAGCTATTGATTATATTATATTTCCATTCTGCGAAGGCCTCAATAGGCTGATTGTACGTTAAACTGGTTTTTACGATGTACTTATTTACATCTTGAGTGAAGCTCTCAAGAATCCTTTCTTTGGAAATTGTGAAGGAAGGTCTGAAATTAGAGCCATACTCTAATAAATTCCTAAGCTTTTCATTTTCAACAAAACTCAAGTTTCCGGTGATAATATGGTTGTAATTCTTATCATAGTGAACTGTTTCTTTATGTTCATCACAAGAACAAGTAGTAATTACAGGAATGTAGCTCGAAGAGTTAAGTTTGTAGTTTTTAACTATTGACCCTAAGGTCTTAACATATTTAAAACTTACAATAGACTGGTGCCTGTGGATGGGAAAAAAAATTGCATTATTGTAGAACAGCTTCCTTACATTGAGATTATCGTAGGCTTTATTTAGGAACCTGATGGTAACAAAATTACTGGAAAATTCTTTAAGAGAAATTTTATCTTTAAGAATATGTTTAAGAATGTCCAGAACCAAAGCAAACACATGCTTATCAACATGGTCAGCAGTTTCATTCCAGAATTTGAAAAAACATTTAAGGACAGAGTGCTTGAAGGACTTGAGAATTTTGTAAGTATTTTTAACAAAATTAGTGCCAGTTTTAAAGCTTTCCAGAGTTTTTAGCAAGTTAGCAAAATCAACTTTGCTTGATGTGCGAAATATCCTCTGTCCTCTATTACCTCTAGAGCAGCTCTTATTATTAACAAGAAAGAAGAGTTCACGAATAGAAAATTTATGCTGATTATGCTTATTGTCAGATAGAGTGGAATTAAGGCCATAGGGATAAAGAGACTGATGCTGCAAAATTTCAAGGGATTCAGTTTCTAGCCGAGCATAGAGGTCAGGGATAATATGTAGTACCTCTATTTTCACTTTGTCAAAACCATGAGTATGGAAATGCTCTAATTCAAAGGTAGAGTACTGGTTGGCGTTTGTGGAGGGGTTCACTCCTGAATTAGAGAACTTGTTTACTAGAGACCTGTGACCATTAATCCTAAGATGAAGAGGATTTTTACTTTGGCCAATATAGCTAAGGTTGCAGACAGTACAGGTGAGCTTATAGATGGTATTGTAGGCTTTGCAAAACTTGTTGGAGCAATTATCCTCAACAGAAGAATACAGGTTAGGATCTGCAGATTTACATGTCAAACAACGTTTGTCATTTCATAACTTTAGATTACCTTTGCCAGCGAGTTCATACACTATGGGAAAGGGTGCTAGCCTAACCGAGCGGGAGGACTTAAAATATCTGAGCTGACCTCCAATCCTTTCATCGTCCTTAGAACTCCACTTGGGCCAAAACATACAAATTCTGAGCAAACCAACTAGGAAAAACTTTTTAGAAATAAGCAGTCCAAGAAAAGACCAAACTCGAGTATAAACTACACTCCAAAAAGCTGCATCCAAAACATACTAAAAAGAAAAATTAGAAAATGAAAAAAACCTCAAGTAAAAAAATAGTAATAAAAAAATAATAATAATAAAAAATAATAAATAATAAAACATTTCAACTAGAATTTGCGCATGAGCTGCTAAATAATAAATTGAAATTAGTTACTTAAGAGCAAAACTGAAGACTAAGGAAAAAATTTAGAATTTAAAACGAAGGGTGCAAAATAACCTGAAAATCAAAACGCGCAACGCAGCAGTTTTGAAAATTCAGAATTCACATACTATAAAGATACCTAAGCAAAAAAATACATATATAATTTTGACTCACACCTAGTACAACATAGAAAAGGTTATGTATCTACCTGTGTGAGTAAAAGGAGAAAAGAAAAAAAATAAAATAAAACAACTGAATGTAGAAGGTGTCGAGAATACTGAGCCTTGGCTTTATCAAGGACCAGCAAAAACTCTGCATTTTCTCACTTCCACAAAGACCTAGTTGGAAATGGGTTTCTGCAAGGCCATAGATGCAAGTAACATTCCCACCTAAAATAGTTTAAAAAATATATATATAAGTCATGTCCTCCGTAGAGTAGCATGACCTAGCACTAGTTAACAATTTTGCTTGCATCCATTAACCTTCATGGCCCGACCCATGCTCTTCATCTGTTACTATTAAACAGAGAGAAGAAGATTAAAGAGAACTCAAGCTGTGAGAGTGACATAATAAATAGAAATGATTTTCAGCTATAACGAAATTCCAAGTTCGTTTGAGAGAGAATTTAAACCTGAAAAACAAATTTTACATTGCAATTAAAAAAGGAAATGTTAATTTATAACGAACAGATTTTTGAAAGAAAACTTGAGTCTAAAACCCCCTACTCTACAACTTATGACAGCACGAAAACGAGAATAAGTTAAAGATAATAATTAACTAAAGAAAACTTTGTGAAAGTTATATACCTTAAACAGTTAGTTGCAATATGTACAAAGTATTTCAGCAGTGCTTTAAGTGCATAATTAATTAGTTATTAAGAACTTAACTACTTTGAAAAAACAGCGCATAGACAGCGCATAGAAAAGGAACAAGCTTAGCCATCTTCTGTTCCTAGGTACCACAAAAGACGCTCAAAGTTACAAAGAAAAGTAAGAGTTAAAACCCGCATAAATGTTAACAGACAAACCAATGCTTAAAAGCTGAAAAGCTAAAAAACGACAGAGAAAAGGTACATGAAGTACAAACATTGAACTTATAAAACCTAGAACCCAAAAACAAGGAAGAGAGCTTACCTCTTGTGTTACAAAAACTTTTCTCCTCACAAGAGGAGAACATGGCTGACCTCTTCCGCCACTCCCTAGACGCTGGGGGGCAGTGAGGGTGGGGCTGATGGCCTCCTCATACAGCAAGAAACCAACGCGCGGAGATTTTAACCAGAGAAAAAAATATATAAACTTAAGACTGTGGATCTGTATGATCAGAATGAGCAGAATTAACTCTCCAGAATACATGAGAAATATTATAAAATACACGAGCAGTTTATTTAATAATCTTTGCATGTATTAAATCAATTACCACATTAATATACTATTAGAAAGTTTTCTAGAGAACGAAATTCCTTCTTCTTTCATCAAAAGAACTTTAAGAAAAATTATTCTGAATAATAGAGTAAGGTTGGCAGATCTGCTTTAATTTTCTACACAGTTAATAATATGATTCTGACCAATCAAAGCCGTAAGGAAGTTGGCTAGAGGATGCCTATTAACTACCTAAAGGAACCTTAGTGCTATGGATATGACGGTCCTATTAAAACAAAAAAATTAAATAATATAAACAAAATCACAAAAAAAGCTTAAAAATCTGTTTATAAAAGAAAATAAAAACAAATAAAAAAGAAAACTAGTTATTCATCACTAGGATAGCTATACTAAAAATAGTAAAACCAACATTAAAATTAATAAGATTCTGATTAATCTATAGAAGCTCACTAAGGTGATTTAATACATGCAAAGATTATTAAATAAACTGCTCGTGTATTTTATAATATTTCTCATGTATTCTGGAGAGTTAATTCTGCTCATTCTGATCATACAGATCCACAGTCTTAAGTTTATATATTTTTTTCTCTGGTTAAAATCTCCGCGCGTTGGTTTCTTGCTGTATGAGGAGGCCATCAGCCCCACCCTCACTGCCCCCCAGCGTCTAGGGAGTGGCGGAAGAGGTCAGCCATGTTCTCCTCTTGTGAGGAGAAAAGTTTTTGTAACACAAGAGGTAAGCTCTCTTCCTTGTTTTTGGGTTCTAGGTTTTATAAGTTCAATGTTTGTACTTCATGTACCTTTTCTCTGTCGTTTTTTAGCTTTTCAGCTTTTAAGCATTGGTTTGTCTGTTAACATTTATGCGGGTTTTAACTCTTACTTTTCTTTGTAACTTTGAGCGTCTTTTGTGGTACCTAGGAACAGAAGATGGCTAAGCTTGTTCCTTTTCTATGCGCTGTCTATGCGCTGTTTTTTCAAAGTAGTTAAGTTCTTAATAACTAATTAATTATGCACTTAAAGCACTGCTGAAATACTTTGTACATATTGCAACTAACTGTTTAAGGTATATAACTTTCACAAAGTTTTCTTTAGTTAATTATTATCTTTAACTTATTCTCGTTTTCGTGCTGTCATAAGTTGTAGAGTAGGGGTTTTAGACTCAAGTTTTCTTTCAAAAATCTGTTCGTTATAAATTAACATTTCCTTTTTAATTGCAATGTAAAATTTGTTTTTCAGGTTTAAATTCTCTCTCAAACGAACTTGGAATTTCGTTATAGCTGAAAATCATTTCTATTTATTATGTCACTCTCACAGCTTGAGTTCTCTTTAATCTTCTTCTCTCTGTTTAATAGTAACAGATGAAGAGCATGGGTCGGGCCATGAAGGTTAATGGATGCAAGCAAAATTGTTAACTAGTGCTAGGTCATGCTACTCTACGGAGGACATGACTTATATATATATTTTTTAAACTATTTTAGGTGGGAATGTTACTTGCATCTATGGCCTTGCAGAAACCCATTTCCAACTAGGTCTTTGTGGAAGTGAGAAAATGCAGAGTTTTTGCTGGTCCTTGATAAAGCCAAGGCTCAGTATTCTCGACACCTTCTACATTCAGTTGTTTTATTTTATTTTTTTTCTTTTCTCCTTTTACTCACACAGGTAGATACATAACCTTTTCTATGTTGTACTAGGTGTGAGTCAAAATTATATATGTATTTTTTTGCTTAGGTATCTTTATAGTATATATATATATATATATATATATTCAAATTGCTTTTGAAATGTATTATAATTCCTTAAGTGATTCGTTTCAAAAATTGTGAAGTTTTTTATTACATCTGTACATATATTCTCAACACCTTTTGGAAACATCTCTTTAGGGAAGTGTGTACCATCAGGTATACCATGTATTATATGAGCATTCTCATTACATTAGGTATCAACTCATTTTATACCTTCTGTAGTTTTGTCCTGTGTTCCTATTTAGAGCTTTCTTTTCTGCCTCCCCCCCCTTTTTTTTTCATCTAAATACTCTCTAGTGTGTTAAAAAGAAAGTAACTGCTACCTTATTTATGCTATTATCTTCCTTTGTAGTACTGAAGATTTTTCACTACTTCACTGCAACTTATGAAACAGGAAAAATTAATTTTGTAATCTTTCATAGAAAAAAAAATTAATTGGTTTGTGCCATTACATAAGTTTGTCACTCACCTTTTTTGTCCTTGTTAGTAAAACTGTAACTGATTACTGCACTTTTATTTCATACATACATATCACTAAGCTGTTCTATGAGATTTGGAGATTAGCTTCTCAAAGCCAGATAGAGTTTTAAAACTGATTATCTGCCAGATTAATGTTTAAAACTGATGGTGCTAGATTTTACTTTTTTACTTACTGTTGATGTTTCAAATTTCTCCTTGTACAGCGATCTCGGCACACAACTTGAGCTTCACTGACATCCATCACACATCTCACACAAGACCTTTTGTTCTTTGTACTCATTATCTTTTTCTCATGCAGACATTCATGAATCTGGTCCACCCATGATTTCCCTGGCCTTCCTCTAGCTTTCTTTCTTGCCCCTTGAGCTAAATAAGTTTTCTTAGTAAGCATCTCACCTCTCATTCTTTCAACATGGCCAGACCACCTAAGAATAATTGTCTCCACCTTACTAACAACATTTTGCTTAACATAACACATCTGCAACACATCTTCATCCTCACATAATCAAAATGTGTCTTGCTACCACCCCTTTCCCCATAAATAAAACATCTCTCCAGCTCACAAACAACTCATATCTCTTCTTCAGTACCCAGGTTTCAATGCCATACATCAGGGAGGAACAATTATACTTTCCATATGCAGCCACTTGGGACCTTTCTTGAAAACCCACAGTCCTGTGAAATCATCCTAAGGCAGTTATGACTTTTTATTTCATGCATTTGTGTATTTTAGTTTTCAAAATGTTTTTCTGTGGATTTACCCGCTGTTGTGTAGGATTTTTATGAGAAAATCAGTCCTGAATTTTATTGGTAGAATGAAGACATAGCATATTTCCAAGAAGCTAGGGTGTTTATGTAATGTGTCTTCATTTTAACTTCAAAATTTATTTTAGAATTTTTTGTTATATACTTTCTTTAAAAGAACTTCAGAAAACAATTTTTTTTGTGTGTTTCTTTTAAATAGATATGTTCGAGCTGAAGTCCTAGCAGGATTTGTAAATGGCCTTTTTCTGTTATTCATAGCTTTTTTCATTTTCTCAGAAGCAGTTGAAGTAAGTACTTACTTTTACTTATTGCAGTATGTATAAAAAATGTTTAAAAATGGTTTTAGGGCCTATAATTTAATAAGATTTCACTAAATGGCATAACTGTTTTAATGAGCTCAACAAATTTAATCTTTATGTTAATGCACGTTGTTATTAAGTGTAATTTTGAAACTTTATGATTACAAAATTTTCCTTTAACGACTGTTTCTAGCTGTTAAATACAGGGTGTCCCATTTGCTACTTTACCCAAGTTTTTATTAATAACATTGTGAATAATTACAGTAATTGAATAACATTTAGTAGCATACCTTCATCCATGGAAAATAGAACCATATCATAAGAGATGTTGAAAATGTCCACCCCATGCATTGAGACAGGCTTGAACATGAGACTCCATTCTTGATCTCAAAGACTACCGTCTTGTGATTATATATATATATTGAGATAATACAACGTATTTGTCACAAATATTTATTTTTTCAAGTCGAACATGGTTTCGCTGGGTATTGACCTAGCTTGATCAGGACGAATGCCACGTAACTGTTCAAATTGTATATGACATCATAAATGGTGTTTACAGTCACATGTTTTGGTTAGATGCTTCCACACGCTTGATAGAAATGACGTGGATGCCATGTCATTAACAAGTTGCAAAGGCTTCTGATATATATGGAAAGATTCCAAAATATCAAGTTTGGTGGTTGAATCTGGCTTGTCAATTAGTTTCGCTTCTTCAAAGAGGAATTTATGGTCATTTTCGTAACAGTGTTTAGCCATTGATGACTTTTTTATGTCACAATTCCGAATACAGCAAGGATATAACCCTTCCATCATAGCCAAGGCTCTAACAAAATTCCAGAAACCGAAGCTTATCTCCACGTTAACTCCTGTGATGCGTCCATTGTGAGAGAATTATGCCATTATTCCATTTTCCCATGACATTGCCTTCAAAATTTCAAAAATTCTCAAAGCCTTTAATTTTAAGGTGATTTTTAAACCCATAAACAAAATGAGATTTTTAGGATCAAAGGACTATGTTAAAGACAAAAACTCGTGGGGAATTTATCAAATTCCATGTGAATGTGGCGCTTCATATATAGGACAGACATGTAGAGCCTTGCATTTTCGATTGAAGGAGCATAAGACCTACATTCAGAATTGTGATGTAAAGAAGTCATCGATGGCTACACACTGTTACGAAAATGACCATAAATTCCTCTTTGAAGAAGCGAAACTAACTCTTTGAAGAAGCAAAACTAATTGACAAGCCAGATTCAACCACCAAACTTGATATTTTGGAAGCTTTCCACATATATCGGAAGTCTTCGCAACTTGTTAATGACATGGCATCCACACCATTTCTATCAAGCGTGTGGAAGCATCCAACCAAAACACGTGACTGTGAACACCATTTATGATGTCATATACAATTTGAATATTTACGTGCCATTCGTCCTGATGAAGCTAGGTCAATACCCAGCGAAACCATGGTCGGCTTGAAAAAATAAATATTTATGACAAAATACGTTGTATTATCTCAATATATATATATAATCACAAGACGGTAGTCTTTGAGATCAAGAATGGAGTCTCATGTTCAAGCCTGTCTCAATGCATGGGGTGGACATTTTCAACATCTCTTATGATATGGTTCTATTTTCCATGGATGAAGGTATGCTACTAAATGTTATTCAATTACTGTAATTATTCACAATGTTATTAATAAAAACTTGGGTAAAGTAGCAAATGGGACACCCTGTATTTAACAGCTAGAAACAGTCGTTAAAGGAAAATTTTGACTGTGAACTACGTGAAAGAAAAATCTTTCACGTACCTCTCGGTTGTAGGTACATGAAAGATTTTTCTTTGAATCACATTCGATTACCGCAATATATATTCACAACAAGTATTAATAACTTCCAGCCGAGAAATTGCTTTCCACTCAAAGGAAACATAACATGTAGAAAGTTACAGCAGTAAAAAAACCACCATTAAATGGTTCTACCCATTAAAAAAAAAAAAAAAAAACGTATGGCAAGGAAAACATGAAATACTATTAAAAAGCACCAATCACTTACCCTAAAGATCATGGTAATTTCTATCGACTACACACTTCCAGCATGTCAATTATCGTAATGTTGTTGGCCTTCAAAGGTTTACAGACATCTTGCTTACGATTCCTTCTTCCGGGGATGAAACATCGTTTTGTTTTTTTTTGTTTTGTTTTTAAAGCCATATGAGATGTAACTATAAGCTTGTCAATTCCATAAAAACCACAAGCATACTACTCATTCATACAATTCAATTAAAAAACTATGTACATATTTACACAACCTTACATTCCTAGGTGGTTAAGCCTTTGTCAACTGTGAGTAACAAAATGCTCCATCTGTTTCAAAACCCCTGCCACTCCCAATGCAAGTGTCACACTCATTCAGCCCCTCAATGGCTGATAAACCGCTGTCATGATAAGCCACTATTCATCCTCTGTCAAACTCCGAAACGTGCTGGAATGACTGCTGTATTCTGTGACGAGGCATCAGGAAACTTCCCAGTCACAGGTCCAGCAGCACAACACACTTCCACTACTTACACCCCACCTTCTGTGCACCCTTCTTATAGTGCTTATCGGTGGCGTGCCAGGCGCACATGATTTGCATATGCCCTGCAATGCTAATCGTTTGCATGTCCTCTTGCGTGCGGCGCGTGCTGCGAATTTCAGGCCAATCAGATGCTTCCTTCTTGGTGTTACATTTTGGGTGGCCAGCAGTGTATTTATTGGAGCATAAAAATTATGTCCATAAAGGAAACTCTGAAACGTTTCACTTCATCTCGGACTTTGGATGACACTTCTGCTTAACCTCTTTAGATTAACACCAATAGAATTGCCCCATTTGTTAATTGTTTCTTGTTATGTTATAAGGGAAGTTTGGGAATTTTTCTCAGCCTCTAAAACTGTTTCTCTGATTCTTCTTTTATCATTCCACTAATATGGATATCAATTTTAAAAATGAAATAATGAATACAACTTTTCAGATTGGGCAGCTACTTACCATTGAAAGCAAAAGTATAGGATACTTACATCTAGCAATGTATATCTCACTATATTCCTATTGTACATCAACATTTAATGTACATGGTTTAAGGTACATAGCCAATTTCTCCCAGCGGTAACTTGCAGCTAACTTCTTAAAATTTTATAGACATTTCAATCAAAACACTTAAAAACTCTAATATTAACTTCTTAATTTCTAACTACGTAAAAATTATATTACTCACTAAAAAGTAACTGTCATTAAATGCCTCACTCACAGAAATTCTTTCATTCAAAACATTTGCTCATTTACATATCAGATTCATGCAAATATCTTAGATAGCAAGAATACTAACACCAATTCTAAAAATTGAAAAATCTAAAACTTTAAAGGGCATGTCACTACAATAGAAAGATGGCAAGACTAAGCCTTTCAATGTTTTTGCACTATAAACTATAGGCATCTTCAGAAAGTTGATATACTTGCTTCACTTCTGCCTGCAGCAAAGTGACAAGTTTGAGACCATGTGGCCTCATTTGGATCTAAGCTATCACCATACCCTGCTGCCATCTGGTGGAGAAAAATCAGGGTATATTTCATTTCTTTTTTTATTTTATGCTTATTTTCCAGTTTTATTAGTTCTTTCCATTGAGTAGATATTACGTTTGGATCATTGAAATTGCAAACATCTTTTCTTTTTTAGTAATATTGTTTTGGATAATCCAAGATGTCTTTTGTTTTTAAAACTAATTAAAATTTTAATTAGATTGAATTTTGGATGCACTCGATTTTCCATGCAGTGCTAAATCAATGAATTTTTTTTTGTATCTTTTTTTTTTTTTTTTTGCCAGTTTTTTAAGGTTGGTTTAGTCTGTGTTTTAATTTGATTTTTGTTCTTCCTATATAAGAAATCAATGGATTATCTGTAATTGGAATTTCATAAGCAGTACCTTTTTATCTATTAATGTTTTTAACAGAATTGATACTATTACTTAATTGCAAATAATGTTTTACACAAAGTTTATTAATTTCATGTGTAATTTGCTTTATGAATATATCAATCAACCACATAGCTGTAGCAAATCAAGTCCTAAAATGCACTTGTCAATTATATTAGCTGCTATGGCTGTGTGTTGGATGTGCTTGCTTCTGATTCAGAAAGAGATATTCTCTATTCCTTTAGCTATTACCACATATCCATTGACAGCATGTAGTTCGTGCAAGGATCAGTATTCACCATAGTTGATGGATCTTTTACCTGTTCATAAGAATCAGGGCCTCCCCGGTGGTGCAGTGGTCTAAGTGATTCCCTCTGATCATTCGGCCAAAAGGGGTCCGGGTTCGAATCCCGGTGAGGCATGGATGTTGTGTTTGTCATACGGCACTGGCTCTCTCCCTTCCCTGGAACCAGTGACCCTAAATTAGGGACAGGCGACTGCTTGTAGCCCATTGAGTTGCTCACAGTGGTCGTTAAACCCCCAATAAATAAAAAAAAATAAAAATAAAAAGAATCGGGACACGAAATGATGTCTGTTCCAGTGTCAAGAATGAGATCATATGGCATGACATTCACTAAGCCTTTAACAATGAGGCCATTAATCTCGATAGTCAGTTCCGTAACAGGCACCAACTGCACCTCTTGGGACTATTCTGGGGAAGTCAGATTTTACACCTCAAATCTAGCTTTGGGTTGTTATTTGGATTCACAGTTTTAAGTACTGTCTCATCACCTCAGGATTGACCTGCATGATTATAAGTTTCTGTGATGATACTTTAGAGTTGCAATTCCAGCATTTGTCGCATGTTAATGAATTTCGAAAATTCCTGAAATTTCTGCTATTTTGTTGATTTCTGGGGAGGCTGGTGCTGTGCATTTTTACAGACTCTTAACATAACAAATCTAAAATCATGCCCAGTTTGTCCTCTGTTTCAATATTAGGTGCAACCTCATTTGCTGTTGTCAACTGTGTGTTGCGATGTTGACTTGCTGAATCATATTTTAATGTAGCTCAGATAATTGCTGAGAATCACAGTCTGCCATGCATGCTGAATGTCTGGATCTAATATAGTGTCTACAAAATGCTTCTGTGCCATATTGTCTTGTACTTCTGTTGAGCACTGTGCATATGCTAAACACACCATATGATCAATATTGGTTGTCAGTTCCTGAATGTTTCATGTGGCTCCTGTTGCCAATTTTTGAGCTATAGCACCCTCAATTGTTTGAGGTGCTTTTCCCCAAATCTCAATTCTTGTGCTACTACCCCAAATCTCAATTCTTGACTTAAGTTTTTTCTCTTCAGACAAAGTCAGCAAAATATTGGCAGTGGGGTCTTTAATGTAGTTGCTGGAGCATATATTTTCATTTGATCATCCCAAAGACTTACAACAATCTCAAATTGTGTTTTAAATACGCTCCTGGAATCCCACCAAAATGACTGAGTTTTATTGCTTCTGGTCTTATGGTCAAAACTTCTGCCAACACAAATGGTTGTGAAGATGTGGCTACAATTTTAATTTAAACTTTCTTAAGTTGTTCTTCTGTGGCCTTATGATGCAGTATGCAATGCATCATCTGGTTTGCACGATCTCTCATTCATAATCTATAAATTCCCTTTTAGGTGTTCTTTCAGGTTTTCCCATGCTTTATTATATCTATCCCACAATCTTACAATCTCATTATCCATGTGACTCTTTATTTCCTGCATGATATGTAACTGTTCCAGTAACTTAGCATTTGTTCAAGCCTCTATCTCCCATTTCAGTTTTTTGGGTATCAAAACTTTGCATTAATTCACACAAATTTTCTTTCAGTTCTCACATACTAGCACTTTATGTTTCCGATTTTTCGTTTTGTGCCACCAATTTTTCATTTTGCTTCTTAAATAACTTTCTATATCAACTGTTAAGAGGCCTTTCAGTTATCATGTTTTTCACATCTTCCATTTTCTTTCTGAATGCTCCTGTTAGCATCAAACAAAAAATAATCCTAAATTTTTATTTGCTCTAATGCTCAAAAATGCTACACTTCTTTTCAGCTCTCATCCTGCTGATGACACCAATTAATGTTATGTCACTCGTGGTCCAGTATCCCAAATCAAATTTAAGAAGCCACACACAGGATGGGATTGGAATAGTTGGTCTCAACATCAGGATCTGAGAGCAGTTAAAAGACAGTGTGATTGCAAATATTTCTCGGAGAGTGTTAATCCTAAATAAATGAAACATTTAATCACTTAAATTCAGTTTCAAAGGTAATTAGCACAGTACAATTTCACTAATGTAGTATGTATGTAAATTAGTATTCCTGCCAGTAGCTTCTGAGTTCAGAAAGGCAACAGTTTACTTTCCACTGCGAGCATTCTATGAGTATGTTTTTTTTATATATATCTGGCTTTGAACTGAATACACCGCAGTTGTTCCCATCAATAAACAACAGCTTACCTTTCAAATTGGTGAGCATGTATCCATTTATTTCACTTTGGTATTAAATGTTTTAACATACAGACAGTTAATTGTGTACACTCATATGTTCATTTCAGTACACACACTTTTTCCTTCGCCTGTCTCAAAGCCCAAAATGCTGCTATCAACAACTTACTTTTTTCTCACTTGCATCCACCATTGATCATGTTACCAGTTCTCAGCTCCATGACTCCAAATGCTCTAATGGATTTTATATAAACAATAACAAACTTAGGCAAATGAACTATTTCCTACACTTCAGAAAAGATCAGTGGAAAAACAGTAAAGTTCTCTTTCTTGTGAAGAGCAGCAAAGCTTGACTTCCAACAAAATATTGTTTATAGAAATGCCAACAAAGCACTTGAAACAACTTTCAAGATTTTGCTTTTGTATTTGCACTTTAAAATAAAAATAAATAAATAAATAAAAATAAATTATTGCATTCACAACAATATATAAAAAAACTGTTATTTCTACACTTCATTAAAGTTGCCCTCAAGAAAAAGAATTTTATAGCATTAATATTAGGTAAAAACATTACAATGTGAATGTGTATTGTGTTTTTGTTTTGAAATGCTGTAAGCTATGTATTGGCATTTTCATATACACAGTCAAGTCACATTGTTGTGACCACCTCCAACTTTTGACGTCAACAGCACGTAGCAAATGAAAGAAGGCGCGTGTTGTGAGCTGGCTTAGAGGGTATATAAGGTGTGCTGTAGGCATTCTGAAAACATCACTTGTTGTTGTCATGGATAAAAAGAGCGATTTATCAGATTTCCAAAAAGGGATGACTATCGGCTTTCAGGCCAAGGGTGGCAGTGATTCTGAAACAGCTCAGTTTGTGAACTGTTCACGTGCTGCTGTGGTTAAAGTGTATCGTGATTGGAGAAATGGCACCATTGCGAATAGGCGACATGGGAACTGTGGAGCACCACATGCCATTGATGTGAGAGGCAAACGTCGGCTTCGATGGTGCGTGAGGGCCTACTGACACGCTACAGTGGAGCAACTTGCTGGCCGAATGAATCAAGGGGCTACCGGAAATATGTCTAAAATGACAGTTCAGGGAACCCTGCTGTGTGTGGGGCTCTGATGCAGATGGATAGTCACTGCACGTATGCTAATGAAGGTGCATCGGCAGAAAGGCTTACATTTGCATGGCAGTATTGAAATTGGACCTCTGCTGGTTGGCAAAGGATTGCCTTCTCCGATGAGTCGCATTTTGTTCTTCGATGTTTCTTGCCTTATATGCCAACAGATGGATGTTGGCATAAGGGAAGGAACATCGGAGAACAAACACTCTTCAACCATTGCTGGAAGAACACAAGCAGGTGGGGGGCAACATTATGGTCTGGGGAATGTTTTCGTGGCATTCTCTCAGTCCCCTCCTACCTGTGGAAGTCACTATGGACTGAATCCGTTATGAATATATCCTTGCAGACCATGTACGCTCATACATGCTGATTGTCTTCCCTGGGGCGGAAGGGATCTTCACATAGCCAGAAATGTCCGAGAGTGGTTGGAAGAGCACGATGGAGACTTCAAAGTACTTGGCTGACTTCCTAATTCCTCCAACTTAAACCCAATTGAGCATCTGTGGGACCGCCTTAATCGTGTTGTTCACTCTATGGATTCTCCACCACGTACCCTCCAGCAGCTGTCAGATGCACTGCAGTCAGCGTGACTCCACATACCTGTGAACACCTTCCAGCACCTTACTGACTCACTCCCAGCTTATCTAGCTGCTGTTCGTGCTGCACACAGCGGTTACTCTGGATATTAGCTGGTGTCACGATAATATGACTCAAATTTGTTTTCAAAAATGGTGAAATGTCTTATATATATCAGTTGTTGATGGACTGTCATTTGAGTGTGACAGAAATAAAGGCAATTTAAAAGTCCAGCCTTTTTAATGCATGGGAAATATTCTAGTAATTTTTGTTTTTGTTAATGGTAAATATATTCCATGTTAGAACAATGTTATGCACTTTTCTTTTCAGCGTGCAATAGAGCCACCTGAAGTTAAACATGAGCGCCTGTTTGTTGTTTCTGTGTTGGGATTCATTGTTAATTTGATAGGAATATTTGCATTTCAACATGGTCATGCCCATTCTCATGGTTCAGGTAAATGTCTTACAAAGTGCTTCATTAAATCAATATTTGTATTGTACTTGTATGTTTTATGAAAAAAAGCTGTATTTTATGTGAAATTAAAGCAATTGTAACAGTTTTCAACATATTGTATGTAATTCCTGATGAACATATATCCTTTTTCTCCGGTCAGAGACCCTTTTCAAGAGTTTAATAATGGGAATAAATTTAGATATGAGAATATAGAAGTGGTTGTGTAATACTTCTGAAATGAGTAACCATTATTAACATTTCATGGCAGGTACTCTCATGAATAGAAGACACACCATCTTTACATGATTTAAAAACTTGATTAACTCCTAAAGCATACACAAGTTAAAAAGTTTAATACTAAAAAGTTTAAAATACATATGAACACGAGACCTTTCGAACCCACAGTGGGTTCATCCTCAGATGTTTATTAGATTACAGGTGGACAGTAACAAGTTTATACAGTATATACTTGATGAAAGTCATAGTGATGACATAGGAGATAACGTACTTCATCATGTGACGTAAGTCTATAACCGCAGTTGAGAGTCATTATTGAAGGAAGCGCTTGTCATGTGATCTTGAGGAAACTTGCAAAGTAGGGATTTCTAGGGGTTGAAATGTATGAAGGAATATTGTCATTGCAAGACAAGGAACCATAATGATATATATATAGACTTTTGGTGAATTGTAAGAGAGCTTTATTTTGAGGTGTTGCAAGCATAGATGAATTTTTCCATAGAGGTAGGTATGATCCATCAATGGTGAATCTTGAAAGAACAGTAGACATGGAGGCTGTCTTTTACATTATACACATTTTCACTAATTCTAATTTCACTAATTCACTAATGTCCAAAGCCATTCAATCTATCCCTCTCTTCATTCTTCGAAAAGATCCCACCTCAGCTACTATTGCAGAACTGAGTCGCCTAAAAAACCAGGGTTCATGTGCGTTCTGGAAAACCTAGAATTTTGCCCAAAAACTTCCAGGCCTGGAAATGTCGTGGAATTTTGGCAAAATAGGTATTTTGTCATGGATTTTTTAGGTTTTTAAAATTACTTCAAAAAATCAATATTTATCATTGCTTTGCCATAGAAAAAAATGCTGTAAAAGGCGTCTGGCAGAGAAAGGGAACGTTTCCTACTTAATAGTAGAGCCGCTTTTCACCAATTGGGAAACTGGTTTTGGGAGGGGGGAGTGCAGGAGCCAATGCTGGATGTCAGAGGTTCGCATGAGTACTCTGGTGTAGGTGTGGCTTACGCCCCGTTCCAAGAAATTTCCAAACAGGTGTGATCTACCCTCCCATGAGGGAAGAAGAATAAGTTGTTTTTGTGTTCTTTGGTGCCTGGCTTCGTGCTACGAGAAGTTACGGACTGAAGCCATTGTTTGATTGACATTTTTCATGTGACGTGCTGACATGAGTGAGCTCTTCCCTCTGTGTTTTCGTAATTTCTTTGTGAAGTGATTCCATCCATGTTCATCTTTTTAAGTCAAGAGACATCATTGGAGGCGAAAAAAAAGTAAGTGGCATTTTTTCTTACTTATATTTTTAAAATTGTAAAGAGTGTATACATATAATTTTATTTTCTGAGATGTGCTAAGTGTATTAAATCTTTCAAACGCGGAATTCCGCTTTTTTTGGCATTATTTTGGATGTTCTAGAGATTGATGTAAAACCCAAGAGAATTTTAATGAGGGGGTGGGTGTAGATTAATGGAGTTAACGCAATTCAAAACTCTAGCAAAAATTATACTACACAATTCAAAAAAATAGCAAAAATTATTTTTTTAATTTTATGTTGAGGGATATTTTTATTTCGAGGGTTCCAGGCTGACCAGCGACTGGGAAAAGTCAGGGATTTTCTTTTCTTCCATCGGGAAAAGTCAGGGAAGGTACTGTTCATATTCTCCACCAGTCAAAAATGTTTTGGTTTTAAAATATTTGCCTACATGTTCCTTTCGCGGATTCACGGAATTCTGTGCTTTTTAGCACGTCTTTTTTTAAGAAACTATCGTGCTTATATCCGTCGTCTGTCTGTCTGTCCGCCTCTTCGTCTGTCCGTCCTTCCGTTTGTTTGTGGACGCCATATCTTTGCAACCAACTATTAGTCACATATATATATATACAGGGTGAGTCCTAAAGTCCTAAGTCACCTCAATACCTTGGGAACAAAGACAGCTAGAGCTATGGAAGTAAGGTATGGTATAGTAAAACAACCAGGCGCTATCAGATGAGAGTGACTGCAGCGCCCCTAGTGGCAAAATGTGGAAGCTAGCACTCCTATCTCGGAAACCATGAGAGATACGGGAAAGAAATCAATTTGAAACTTGTAGAGCATCAACGAATTAGTAGAAAATGACATATGGTAGAAACGGCTGGGGTAAGTAGAAGGCTGAAAATGCGAACTTGTGCGAAGCCGGTTCGTGTCGTCGTCGCGGTAACAGTCTAGCAGAGAGAAATGTATGATGTATGCGACTGCATGCCTATGAGTGTCGTATGCAAATTCTGGTGTAACATGACACCTCACCTGCCGTATTAGGCTCGGCGTGGCAATGTATAAAGGATCGTCGGTCAGGAGCTATGTCATTCGTACCGTGAGTATCGGGTAAAGAACGAGCATGGCAGGCTATTCGAATGAACAGTATTGCGAGATGGTACTGCTATATGGAGAATTCGGACGCAACGTGAGGGAAGCATCACGCCAGTATGGCTTACAATTTCCAACTCGTCCATCGCCAACAGCATGTACCATCAGTCACGTGGTTCGACGGCTATGAGAGACAGGCAGTATTGAACAAACAAAACAACAGGCTAAACAAGCAAAGCACCCATTACTGGGCAGTTCAGAATCCATTTTTTACATGGGAAATGAGGATCAGGTCAAGTGCGCTGGTCGATCAATGTCTGGTGTAGCATCTGGAAGGACCGACTTGCTGGGCCTGTGTTCTATGAGGGTCCATTAAATGGACGAAGATACCTGCAGCTGTTACAAAGCACATTACCTGAGTGGTTAGATGATCTGTCTCTGCAAGATGTACGCTCATTATGGATTCAGCATGACGGCGCTCCGGCACATCAACCAACAGCGGTACAGCACTTACTGTCCGACACTTTCGGGCAACAGATCATCGGTTATGGTTGTCCCATAGCGTGGCCTCCATGATTCCCAGATCTAACTCCCATGGATTTCTTCCTCTGGGGTTACCTAAAGGATCATGTGTACAGGGTGGAACCGACGAGTCTCCACAATCTCCGACTGCGTATCGTCGCTGCGTGTGAGAGCGTGACACCTGTTATGCTGGCGAACATAAAACGGGAAGTTCTGTCTCGCATTCAAATGTGTATTGTGGCAGATGGTGGCCATATTGAACCCTATTTATGTTAAACGAAACATTATGTAAGTACCGCTGTTGCATTAAATGCGACCAATGTACTCTATTTGTATTCATGCCCAAGTATAATAATCCTTGTGTTTCCCTCATGTTTCCAGCCTTCTACTTACCCCAGCTGTTTCTACCATATGTCATTTCCTACTAATTTGTTGATGCTCTACAAGTTTCTAATTTATCTCTTTCCCGTTTCTCTCATGGTTTCTGAGATAGGAGTGCTAACTTCCACATTTTGCCCCTAGGGGTGCTGCAGTCACTCTCATCCGATATCGTATGGTTGTTGTACTATACCATATCTTACTTCCATAGCTCTAGCTGTCTTTGTTCCCAAGTTATTGAGGTAACTTAGAACTTTAGGAATCACCCTGTATATATATACGACACAAAATATATTAAAAACACAAATCCGAAAACATTCAACTCACCCACCCCACCAAATGACCCGCTACAGCCAAAAGAAAGAATAAACCTTAAAGAAATAACGAACCAAGAAAAACTTCAAAAATATATCGAAAATTTAGCTGTTATTATCAGGAAGACCCCAGCTAAATATATGGCCTTTCAAAACAACAGCAAAGGCAGACAAGGTCAATACCTGCTGTGTGGGTCCCCTAGGCCATAAATGGAAACAATGACAGACCTAAATAAAACAAAAAAACTAAAATATTAATGAAAATAAAAATAAAAGCAACAATCCGGAGACATACCAAGAAACAGGAGACAAAGCATCGGACAACTCAACAGCCTGTGACAGAAATCCAAATGACCAACCATGTGACAATTGTGCAGTGGATGAGTGACACATGACGTCACGGTTGCAGTGAGGTATATATCAATAATGAGTGACGAGAAAGATTATAGATAGATAGATGTTACCTCAGTCTTCAGCAACAAGAGGCCCATCGAGTGGCACTTGAAGAACTAACCATTTAACATTGTAGGGCCGTGGTTAGTACAATTAAATATGTATGGCGATATGTTGTGTGCTTTATAAAAATTCTTAGGTTTTGAGTCATGCAGTAACTGTAAAAATAGTTTTTTAACATATTGCAGTGGGTATTCATTTTCCTTCAAAATGTTCCACAACTGTATAAGTTCCTTAGTTAGTACATCTACTTTATTGCAAATTTCAAAGTGCCTATGGATCCTGGACATGACAAGATTTTTGCAAATTGACTTGGGTACACCAGAATGCCAATTTATGTAATAATTGATATGAAACATGTAGTTTCTTCTCTTATCATATAAAGTAGTGATATAGCCATCCGTGGTTACATATCCTCAAATCCAAAAGTTAATTTGATTGGAGGTAACATTAGTTTGCTCCAATGATAACCAAGGAGGATATATACTTTTAGCAGATATATGAAAGGTTTCCCAATTGAAGGCAATGATGTCGTCAATGTAGCGTAGCACGACACCTGTGAGGTCTTTATTTTCTGTGACATACTTCTGTTCATAATAGTGCAAATATAGGTTTGCAAGTACACTGGAATACTTAGATCCCATTGGTATTCCGTTGATTTGCTGGTATATGTGACCACCAACTCTTAGATAGCTATTATCGAGGTATAGGCTCACGTAGATATTTGAGGATACAGATATTAGTGGCTGGATATTTGAGAATACAGATATTAGAGGCTGGATATTTGAGGATACAGCACAAATAAGAATTGCAAAGGGAGGTGATACCATATCTCCCAAGCTCTTTAACGCCACATTGCAAAATGTCTTTCAATCATTGAACTGGGAAAACAAAGGGATAAAGATTAATGGAGATTACTTAACTCACCTTCATTTTGCTGATGATGTAGTCATCTTTGCAACTACCCCTTCAGAGCTGCAGAGTATGATCCAAGAACTTGCTGACAGGTGTAAAGAAGTGAGATTAAAAATGAACTTTCAGAAGACAAAAGTGATATTCAATGCTTTTACAAGAAATGAAGATTTATCGATTGATGGAGAAAAGCTTGAGACAACCGATTCCTACATTTATCTTGGGCAGCAGATATCGAGTGAGAGTCACTTTGATGAAGAAATTAATCGGCGTATAAAACCTGGATGGAGAGCTTTTGGAAGAAACATTACAATTTTTAAGAACAGTATGCCATTATGTCTCAAAAGAAAAGTGTTTAATTAATGCATCCTGCCAGTGCTTACGTATGGAGCAGAGACATGGACCTTAAGTAAAAAAAGCATACAAAGACTGCAGACAACTCAAAGAAGCATGGAGAGGTGCACACTTGGTGTAAACAGGAGAGATAAGAAGAGGAACTGAACTTGTGGATAAGGAAAATGACAGGAGTGGACGACAACATGACCAGAGTGAAATCACTGAAATGGCAATGGGCTGGACATGTTGCCAGAAGAACGGACCACCGATGGACAACTGAAATTTTAGACTGGATTCCGAGGGACTGGAAAAGACCCAGAAGATGACCCCATGGGAGATGGATGGATGAAATTCGAAAGTATGCTGGAGTGACATGGAGGAGACAGGCCCAAGACAGACAATTGTGGAATACATTTGGGGAGACCTTCATCCAGCAGTGGATTGATAATGTTTGATGATGATGATGATGACGAGAAGTTCAAAGGAAAATATTTCAAGAAAGACCGAAGTCAACCAATGGATTAATTTCATAGTTCTCGTAATATATATACATACTGTATATATATATCATCATGATGATGATAGTATATATATATGTGAGGTATTGGGAAACTTCCCCACTATGGTTCCATCGAATCATGACACTTAAATAATGGACGGGCTGGACGACCTCTGAACACACACACATTTAATCTGTTGTACACTTACAATTGATATAAAATACAATAACAACGGAACCTACCCGTTCTGCTAAGGAATAGTAACATGCAAATAAAGGTAACTTGATCACGCTAGTTACATTAAATGAAAAAACTATTACAAGAAAGTTCGTAAATTGGGAGCTTTTGACCTTATCTTAGATCTTCAACATGCCAATGGAGGACTAAGATTGTTGCCAAATTCTACATTTGAATTTTTTTCTATTTTTGTTGCCAAAACTTAGAATTGATCTCCAGATCATTGGAATCTAGAGAGGAGATTCGGAATTGCAAGTCATTGTGTTGAAAAAAATTTCCAGGCTTTCACTGTAACGGAGGGCAAAGCGATTGTCAATAGAAGCAATTCATTTTGCTTCATTCCAGCAGGCAACTGCAGATGTGTCTTCCATTGTCAAAATAGACAAGGCTGCATTAGGATTGGCTTTCAAAACACATTTTTTATGTTCCAAAATTCTGTGGTTAATGCTTTTGTATGTGCTTCCAATGTATAAGTTATCACCTGTTGAAGAAGAGATAGGAATGCAGTAAACTCCTGGGAGGTCCAGATTTTCAACTTTGTCCCTATCCCTTTGTAGAAGTTTCAAGATGTTTGGGGTGGATTTAATGGCAAGATAGTAACCAAAACTTCTATAAAGAATCTGTAACTTATAAGCACAGGAAGGATGGTAAGGAACAGAACCAGAGAATTTCAGGTTTTCTTTCTTTTGAGGAAGGAGGCATTCAATTTTGGAATTGTTTTCATATTTCTTTAAGAGGGAGTTGACTGTAAGAGCAGGGAAACCATGAGAGAGGGCTATTGTAGAAATTTTGGAGAATTCTTCTTGAAGAGCAAGTTGGTTGTTGCAAATGATATGAGCCCTGTGGATGTAAGACTTCAATGCTGCAAGCCTGTAAAGATGCAGAGTGAAAGATTTGTAGGGAATGATGTTAGTGGCCGTAAACCTTCTGCGTCAGGGAATGATGTTAGAGGCCGCAGAAGGTTTACGGCCACTAACATCATTCCCTACAAATCTTTCACTCTGCATCTTTACAGGCTTGCAGCATTGAAGTCTTACATCCACAGGGCTCATATCATTTGCAACAACCAACTTGCTCTTCAAGAAGAATTCTCCAAAATTTCGATCGCAGCATTTCACCATCATGACGTCACATACCGAAAACCCATATATATATATATATATATATATATATATATATCATCATCATCATCATTGTCAACCATTATCAATCCACTGCTGGACGAAGGTCTCCCCAAGTTTCCTCCACAACGGTCTGTCTTGTGCCAGTCTCCTCCATGTCACCCCTGCATACTTTCGAATTTCATCCACCCATCTCCCATGTGGCCTTCTTCTGGGTCTTTTCCTGTCCCTTGGAATCCAATCTAAAATTTCGGCTGTCCATCGATGATCTGTCCTTCTGGCAGTATGTCCAGCCCATTGCCATTTCAGGGATTTAACTCTGATCATGATGTCTTCACTCTTGTCATTTTTCGGATCCACGAGTTCCTCTTCTTATCTCTCCTGGTTACACCAAGTATGCACCTCTCCATGCTTCTTTGAGTTGTCTGCAGCCTTTGTATGTCTCTTTTAGTTAAGGTCCACGTCTCTGCACCATACGTAAGCACTGGAAGGATGCATTGATCAAACACTTTTCTTTTAAGACATAATGGCATATTGCTCTTGAAAATTATGCTGTTTCTTCCAAAAGCTCTCCAGGCAAGTTTTGTACGCCGATTAATTTCTTCATCAATGTGACCCTCACTTGATATCTGCTGTCCAAGATAAACGTACGTGTCTGTTATCTCCAGCTTTTCTCCATCAATCGATAAATCTTCATTTCTTGTAAAAGCATTGAACATCACTTTTGTCTTCTGAAAGTTCATTTTTAATCCCACTTCTTTACTCTTGTCAGCAAGTTCCTGGATCATACTCTGCAGCTCTGATGGGCTAGTTGCAAAAATGACTACGTCATCAGCAAAACGAAGGTGGGTTAGATAATCTCCATTAATCTTTATCCCCTTGTTTTCCCAGCTCAGTGACTGAAAAACACCCTCCAATGTGGCATTAAAGAGCTTCGGAGATATGGTGTCACCTTGTCTCACTCCTTTCCAATTTTTATGTGTGTTGTATTTTCAAACAGCCTAATCTTTGCACTTGCATTTTCATAGATGTTATTAATAATATTAATGTATGCATCTTCAATACCGCAGGTTTTCAGAGCCATTGTAACTGCTGATGGTTTCACCGAATCAAAGGCTTTTTCATAATCGATAAAAGCCATGCACAATGGAAGTTCATATTCCCTCGCTCTTCCAATTAGTTCTCTCAGCACATGGATATGATCTATTGTGCTGTAGCCACTCCTGAATCCAGCTTGTTCTCTCGGTTGAGCCATGTCCAGTGTTACCTTCAAGCGGTGTGAAAGAACTTTAGTGAAGATTTTATAAACTACTGATAGGAGGCTGATAGGTCTGTAGTTTCCGAGATCCTCAATGTCACCTTTCTTATGTAGCAGGATCATTGTAGCGGTGTTCCAATCCTCAGGAATCTTTCCTTCATTAAGGCATTGAGTGAAAATTTGGGCGAGTACTGTTTCGATTTCTCCACTTGCTTCTTGTATGATGTCTACAGTAATTCCATCTTCTCCTGGAGCTTTTCCCCGCTTCATGTTCTTGATTGCATGTGCAACTTCTGCTGGAAGGACTGGAGGAACTCTAGTACTGGTATCTTTCATGATGTCTGGAGTGCATGTATCATCCCTTTCATATAATTTGGAGTAGAAATCTTTCACTCTTGTCAAAATTTCGCCTCTATTTCTTGTTACAGAACCATCTTCTTTTCTCAGTGCCATAATCTGTTTTCTTCCCTTACTGAGATGTCCCTTTGCTATCTTTAGGCTTTGGTTGTTTTTCAATTGCTTTCCTCACTAGTTCACAGTTGAATTTTCTTACGTCTTCAGTGATACTTTTTCGTACTGTCTTGCATAGCTCTATATATTCCACTTTGGAAGTCACATCTTCTTTAGTTGTCCTCATCTCTCTTCTTTTTTGCATCAACATTTTCGTTTTTCCTGATAATTTATTTACATGCAACTTGTTCTTAGACCCAGCTAATTTTGTTGCTGTTTCCATAAGAGCTTTGGTTACTTTTCTGTTAACTTCAGAGATGTCCACTTCTTCCGATGTTAGGCCTTCTAAAGCAGAGAACCTGTTCTTCAGTTCCAACTTGAAGGTATTATGGTGTTTTTAAGGTTGGTTATGTCAATAGATTTTGTTTGTCTTATGAGCTTGCCACGTTCAAGTTTAGTGTTGAGGTGCATCTTACATCTCACCAATCTATGGTCACTACCAGTGTTGAACTTGTTTAGCACACTGCAGTCTTCTATGACGAATTTTTTGTTACACATAATAAAATCAATTTCACTTGTCGTCCCATTTGGATGTCTCCATGTCCATTTCCTGTGTGGCTTTTTCTTGAAGAAGGAGTTCATGATGAAAAACCCTTCTGCCTCTGCAAACTCAACGAGAGTATTTCCACGCTGGTTTCTGTTGCCGTGACCGAATTTACCTACTGAAGTTTCATTCTGTTGCCGTTGCCCTATTTTTGCATTGAAATCTCCCATAATTATTTTCAAGTGCTGCTTACCTTTATTATTTAGATGACAAATTTCCTCATAAAATTCTTTAATTTCTTCTTCAGGATGACTTGTGGTGGGTGCATAAGTTTGAATAATCTGAGCTTGGTATCTTTTCGAGAGTTGGATAACAAGCCGTGCAGCTCTGTCAGAGGAACTTTCCACTTCTACAACTTTATCCTTCAGTTTTTTGTTTATTATAAATCCAACACCACTAGTTCTGCCAGTATCTGTCCCACGATAGTAGAAGAGATGTCCACTTTTCAGTTCGATGAGATCTTCTCCTTTTCTCCTTACCTCACTTAGCCCCACGATGTCCCACTTGATCCTTTGTAGTTCCTCTTCCAATTCAAGAAGCCTTGAATCAGAAGATAGGAAGCGTCCATTGTACGTTGCCAAGGTCAGCATCAGATGGCAGCCTAGTCCGGTCCTCCGGGGATTCTTAGCACCCTCTGCCTTCATGTCGCACTGGCCGCTGCCTTGACCAGGTACATTCCAGCTGCCGGAGACTGAGGGCCAAGATTTAAGTTGTGGAGTCATTTTGGAGGGGTTTGGCCATAACTCACCACGCTGGCCAAGCGGGTTGGTGAGTGTGGGATAGAATTTCCTCTAATCCCGATGGTATAGTTATACCGCTATTTGCGGTCGTCAGAGCCCCTTTAGTAGGAACAGGATGCACCACGAGAAGGCGGGGTTGACATTTGTCAAGGAGAGGCTGTGATGTTACGCATCACCTGACCTTACATCCCTATATATATATATATATATATATATATATATATATATATGTATAACTAAAGAGCAAAGCCGAATACATAAGAAAAACTTTACAATTTAAAACGAAAGTTGCAAAACATCCTGAAGATCAAAACGCGCAACGCAGCAGTTATGAAAATTCAGAATTCACATTCTATTAAGAAGAAACTGAAGCTAAAAATAATTTTTAACTCATACCAAGTACAACATAGAAAAGGTTATGTATTGACCGGTGTGAGTTAAAAAAAAAAAAAAGAACAACTGAATGCAGAAAGTGTTGAGAATACTGAGCCTTGGCTTTATCAAGGACCAGCAAAAACTCTGCATTTTCTCTTTTCCACAAAAACCTATTTGGAAATGGGTTTCTGCAAAGTCATGGATGCAAGTAATTAACCCACCTAAAAATATAAATATATATGTCATGTCCTCCGCAGAGTTGTATGACCTAGCTTTAGTTAACAATTTAGATTGCATCCATAACTCTCCTGGCCCGACCCATGCTCTTCATATGTTACTATTAAACAGAAAGAAGATGATTATAGAAAACTCAAATTGTAAGAGTGACATAATGAACTAGAAATAATGTTCAGTAATTAACAAATAGTCAAGTTCGCCTGAGAGAGAATTCAAACCTGAATATCAATACAGAAGTATTACAAGTTCTTAAAGCACAGATTCTTGAAAGAAAACTGGATTATAAAAACCCTCTACTCCACTACTTCTGACTACACAAAAACGAGAATAAAATAAAGACAATAATAAACTAAAGAAATGCTTTGTGAAGGTTATGTTACATAAACAATTAGTTGCAATATGTACAAAGTATTTCAGGAGTGCTTTAAGTGCATAATTAAGTAGTTAATAAGTCCTTAACTGCATTGAAAATTCAGTGCAGACTACAAGTACAACGCATCGGGCGGCTGCTTAGCCTTAGTTCCCTAAAAAACGCGCAAAAATACCAAGAAAAGTAAGAGTTAAAATACGCAAAAAGTTGATAGACTTGCTAGTGCCTAAAAACTTAAAGCAAGAAAAGAAAAAATGTTCAAGAAGTTCAAATATTGAACCCGGAATACCTAAAAACCAAAAGACAAAGAAGAGAGCTTACCTCTTATGCAACTTTGCTTCTTTCACACTAGAGGAAACATGGCCGACTTTTCTACCCAAACTTCCAAACACCCCTGCCCCTCCCAATTCGCTGGGGGCAGTGTGGGTGGGGCTGAAGGCCTCCACACTCTGAAAAAATCCTACTCGCGGAGAATTTCAACCGGAGAAAAAATATATATAATTAAGATTGTGGACCTGTATGATCAGAAAGAGCAGAATAAACTCTCCAGAATACATGAGAAATATCATGAAACACACAAGTAGTGTATTTAATAACCTTTGCATGTATTTAATCACCTTAGTGAGCTTCTATAGACTATTCAGAATCCTATTAATTTTAATGTTAGTTTTACTATTTTTAGTATAGCTATTCTGGGGAGTGAATAACTAGTTTTCTTTTATATTTATTTTTATTTTCTTATATAAACAGATTTTTAAGTTTTTTTGTGATTTTATCTATATTATTTAATTTTTTATTTTTAATAGGACCTTCTTATCCATAGCACTAAGGTTCCTTTTAGTAGTTAATACCATCCTCTAGCCAACTTCCAAACGGCTTTCATTGGTCAGAATCATATTATTAACTGTGTAGAAAATTAAAGCAGATCTGTCAACCTTACTCTATTATTCACAATAATTTTTCTTAAAGTTCTTTTAATGAAAGAAGTAGGAATTTTGTTCTCTAGAAAACTGTCTAAAAGTATATTAATGTGGTAATTGGAGTTTAAATTGTTGCTGCAAATTCTTGAAATTCTAAGCACCTGAGAAATCAGTACATTCTCAATTACTTTGGTGGATATGTTATTATTCTAGTGTAGATATTTAATTACTTTGAAAGGAAAATTAACTCTTTTATCAAAGAGGCTAATAGATGGGTTACCTCTGTTAAGTTTAATGCTTAAGTCTAGGAACTCAAGTTCCTGATTACTGTGGTTGGTTTTACATAAATTAAGAGAGCTAGGATAGATATTATCAAAATCACTCTCTATAACTTCTGAATTATTTATACACAGCAGATCATCAATATATCTAAATGTGTAAAGGTAGTTATCGGAGCAAGTGGAGTGATTTTTAATGAATTTATATTCCTTAAAGAACAGGAATAGATTTGCAATACTCGTGGATGTTGACGTTCCCATAGGGATTCCGTTTACTTGCTTATAGAGAATATTATTAAATAAGATATGATTATTTTTTATGCAGCAATTGAGATAAGAGTTCTAGTCTCCTACATTAACAAATTGGTTAAGTTTAAATTCTGCATACAGCTCTTCAAAGGTAGTGATTATGTCTGATAGAGGCAGACTGGTATATAGGTTCTCAAAATCATAACTATTAATATCTAAGGGATTTACTTCGAGTATAGTGGAAATTACTTCTGCATTATTATTAATTATCCAAAAATCCTTGTACTTCAAATTTGTACAGTTACTAATGTGTTTCAAAACTTTCTTCAAGATTGCTTCAAAAGCCAGATCAATTTTCTTTTTATGACTCCTGACTCCACTAGCTATGAATCTGAACTTCACTGGATCTTTATGAAACTTAACAGTTGCAAAAAGAAATGGAAATTCAGGCTCATATCTCCTTATTTGTGGAATTTTAAGTTTCCTGAAGAAGGCCTTAAAACGATTTTCTAACTGCTTGGTAGAATAACTTACGGGCTCGTATATATTACAAGAACTTCAAAGGAAAATCTTTCAAGAAAGACCAAAGACAACCTATGGATTAATTTAATAATTTAATGGGATGAATAGTTAATTAACTACTAATTTAAGTTAGATAACATGTTTTCGAACTGATGCATGTCTACAAGTGCCATACATGTCTATCGAAAAATGGAATAGTTTGCATTACATTTTGTTGTATGTAAAGAGACATGAAGATTTTCCTCCTTTCAACCTATAACTAGTATAATTATATCCATTGTGTATATTGGTTTTCCATTGCATACTATGACTATGACACAGTTTAAAATGTTTCACTTGTTCCCAACGTTTGTGGGGTTGTTTTTTTATAGCTTTGTATTTTTACGTTCTAGCATAGATGTTATTTTGTGCTTGAACTTTTGCAATGGACTTCATTGAATGCAAAGCAATTCAAAAGTGAGTAATTGTAATGAGTACAGGAAAACGGACAGGCATGCGGTGTACGATTTCATTTGTGTTGCTGTCCTAAGGCTTCAAACAATAAGTCTGTATCATCGCAGTACACAAGATCACCATTCTTCAAAAATAAGTGTTTAAACTCTTGCTATCGTCCACAAAAACTACATACTTTTGTGCCTGGTTGTAAAAGATTCCATCCCTTCAATCTTGAAGGCAATATTTCGACCTGACTTTTTGCTAAATGAAGGTCACGACCCAGATCATTCAATTCTTCCTGACTTATAGGGTGAGGCACAGAATCTTCCGAGAAATCAGTGTCTTGTTGTACTTCAATATCTTCTTTGCTGTGAGGATTTATTTCATCAGTATCACTATCATCTAAACTCCATGACTGTGGAGGTATAGGAACAGGAAGATCTGGACCATGAAAAACAGGTCTTATGGCCGAAGGAATACTGGGATACTGAATCGTGTCTTTGGTCTTAGCTATAATTCCAGATATCTTAGTGATGCAAAAGTAACCGTCTGTTGAGTGGTCTTTCGGTTCTGTCGAAACCATTGGTACCGCAAATGGCATTTGACGTGATCCCTTCAACAAGCCAGTCAACAAAGTTACATATGAATTGCAACAAATGTGAGGCGCCCAAGATTTATTTTCATCACCCATTTTGCACTGAAAATAACGTTCATACGATTTTCTAATCAATGGTGTGAAATGTCGCCTTTGAGACTTTAAAGTAAATTGTCCACAAATGTAGCAGAACCTGTTTGGATGGTTCATACAAGTATGCAGCATTATTTAATGTACACTTTGCACAATTCACACTACTTTTTAAAACCACGAGAAAATGCACGTCCTTCAATACCGTTTAAATGCATTCGAATGACAAAAATTCTGCTTTGTTTCTCCTTCCCAGAAGGAATTGCACAACAGGAAGTAATGGCGCCAGTGTGTCTGCTCTCAGAGACACAGCTATCCTGACTGCAGACAGATGTCTCCGTTGGGAAACGTAGGGAAATTCCTTAAAGTAACACAACATTCACCCCAATAGAGAGTTCCATTACAAGAAGTTGGAGCCCAGTGGAGCAATTGTAACTTCATATTTGGTTTCAGCACCCATAAATACATACAAAACCATTAAAGTTTTCTTTGTAACAAAACCATTGTTGTTCAGTGTTATAAACAGGGGAAATGGGAAGATTTCTGGGAAAATCAGGGAAAAGTCAGGGAATTCTGAAATGATTTTCAACTGGCCACCCTGGGGTTCATGCATATCTAGTTCCTTGTTCCCAGCTTGATCCCTTCCAGATTTTGAGTTCTTTTATAGGCAGTTGTTTAAACACATACAACATTATATTTTATTACTTGTGAATTGAACATCATATTGTTTTGATTTGGTAAGTGCTATAGTATAAGAGTTTAAAAATTTAAAAATTTGATTTATGTAGATAACTGATGGAAGGTAAATACAGAAATGATAAGTAAATGTGTGTGTGTGTGTGTGTGTGTGTGTGTGTGCTCTCTCTCTGTATTAGGGTGAGGAATGTCAATTTTTTTTTCTGAATTTGAATTGCATATATATATATATATATATATATATATATATACACTGCTGCTCACTGAATGGCAGTGTATATACATGTATATGAAATTCAAACTTTAATCATCAAACTGAAATCCACTGAATTTCAGTGAACAGGGGTGTATATCACCAAAGCAGTCTTGACTAACAAGACTGCTTTGGTTAGTATACACTGTATTTTTTATTTTATTTTGAGGATATATAGTACATATCCTGAAAATAAAAAAACTACAATTTTTTTTTTTTTATTTTGAGGATCTATTTATTTAAACAGAAGTAACTATTCTTCACTTTGTATGTTTATGGATTAATATAATTTTTAATTATTTCTCTTTTTAGTTGTCACTTTGCTTGACTGATGATCTGGGGAACCCCAGGAAATGCAGCTTTAAAGAAGAATGGATATTGAATTCTGAGTTTAGTATTTGGCTACAGAAGAGCAAGGATGACTCATCAAAGGCATTCTGCAGATTTTGCTGCAAGAGCATCGATATAAGCAACATGGGTGTGGCAGCATTGAGGAGTCACCAACTGGGCCTAAAACATAAAAAAAAATCTACTTTCTACTGGCAAAACGAAATGTATTTCTAGTTTCCTAGACAAAGATTCATTTGGTTCAGTTAATAAGGTACCCGAATCTTCCAGTTCATGTTCTCCCTGTGGAAGTAGCCTAGGTACTCCTACTCATGATAATAGCATGAATATGTTTATCGGTGATGTTCCTTCTCAGCTAAATTCTCCTGGTATCTTGAAGCATTTTACTACTGAAGCCACTCTGACAGCTGAAATTTTGTACTCATGTAATATTGTGGCAAAACATATATCCTTCAATGCATGTAAGGATAACAGTAAGCTTTTGCTGCTATGTTCCTAGATAGTGCAATAGCCAGGAACTATGCATGTGCTGCTGATAAGTCAGCATACCTGGTCTGTTTTGGACTTGCTCCATATTTTAAAGATCAACTTATCAGAAGCATTCCAAAGTCAGATTTTTATGTGGTGTGTTACAATGAATGCTTTAATAAGTCTTTTTATCTCGAGCAAATGGACTTGGTGCTTAGATATTGGGACACAGATAAACAACAGGTCCTTGTTCGTTACTTGGATCCACATTTCTTGGCCATACCAGAGCTACTGATTTGCTTGCTGTATTTAAAGAAGAAATATCATTTCTTAATGAAAGCAGGCTTCTTCTGTTGGGGATGGATGGCCCAAATGTCAACTTAAAAGTGCTGAAAGATTCTGTGACTGAAAGGAAGGCTGACCATCCAGATAATCTGGATATGATCAACATTGGCAGTTGTAGTTTGCACACAATTCATTGAGCTTTCAAGAAAGGTGCCAAAGGAAGCGGGTGGAATGTTGCTACTGTTTTGCGTAGCTTATGACAGTTTTTAAAGAATTCCCTTGTGCGGAGAAATGATTACATGTCAACAACTGGATGTAGTTCATTTCCTTTGAAGTTCTGTGAAGCAAGGTGGGTTTGTTCTGGTTGCAGATCATGCCATTCAGATTTGGCCGCATCTTGTTTCCTTCATGCAGAGTTTTAAGAAGAAGAATCAGTGTTCGACTGATTACCTCACTTTTACAACTGTGGAAAAGGCTTATAGGGATGTTATTTTTGTTGCGAAGTTGCAATGTTTTTCATTTATTGGTGCAATTGTTGAGCCTTACCTAAGAAGTTACCAAACCAATGCTCCCATGATTCCCTTCCAGGCCTCGGACATCTGTAAATTTTTGCACAAGCTGATGTCGTTGTTCATCAAAAAGCAAATCCTTGATTCTACAGATAAAGGTAACATTTACCAAATCAATGTCAATGACAAAAGTAATATTGTATTTGTGAGAGAGATGGAGATTGGTTTTGCTGCCCGCAAAACCGTTAAAGATTGCTTGGAAAAAGAGCAGATAACTGAAAGAGATGCCCTGGAGTTCAATGGTGAGTGTGTTACCTAAGTTGTAAAATCTGTGGTGAAAAAGGTGCAAGAGCGAAATAAAAAAATGTGGCATTGTCAAAGATGCTGTATGCTTAAGTCCCAGCTGTATGTGTGTCTGTGAAAACGATTCAGTAAAAGCATTCACCCAATTATTGCAAAGCCTTCTGAAAAGGAATTTGGTTACAGAGCAACAGTGTGATGCAGCACTGAGGCAGTATAAAGATTTCATTGTGGAGGTAAAATCAGAGAAGGAATTTTTGTTATGTGATAGAATTGTACTTACCATCTTGATGATCTCTTTACCAAGTTCCTGTCTAACCAGAAAGGCTACACAGAGTTGTTGTACATTGTGAGGCTTGTTTTGTGTCTTTCTCATGGACAAATGGGTGTTGAACATGGCTATTCTGTAAACAAACAAATGATTGTTGAGAATTTGAAAAAAGAGTCACTCACAGCACTTTGGATGGTTTATTAGGAGATCCAAAGAGCTGGCAGTGTCACTTATATCAAAATAAGTACAGAATTGCTGGCTAGTTCCAAAGCTGCTAGAATGCGGTATATAACACATTTGGAGAATTAGAAAAAGCAAAATGCTGAAGAAGAAAGGAACAGGAAACAAAAAGGTGTTAGTGAAAAAATCACCTGCTTAAGAGGGAAAAAAATAAAGTTACAAAAGGTTTGTAAGTCTATGACTCAGGATGCTGATGGTATGGCCCAAATGGCTGAAAAGAAGTCTGATTTCACACTGTTGTCATAGTCAAATGCTTTCCGCCAAAGAATTTCTAAGAATAGGAAAAAAAAATTTGCTGAAATCGATGTAGAAATTGAAAATCTTACAGGATCTTCAAATGTGTAAATATTGTCTGCCATTCAAATCTCACATCTGCAGATATGAAAATAAAATATTGACTGCCATGTAAGTCTTACATCCCCTGCAAATATGTAAATATTGACTGCCATAAAAATTTTACCACCTCTGCAAGTTATATGCAGATTTGATTGCCATTAAAATCTTATGTCTGCAAATATGTAAATATTGACCTCCATAGAAAACCTTAAAGCTTCTCTGTGTAAATATTCACTGCCTTGAAAATTCTGTGTCTTCTGCAAGTTATGCAAATTTGACTGCCATGAATGAAAATCTTACCTCCTTTGCAAGTTATACATTCAAATCTTACATCTGAAAGTATCAAAATGTTGATTGCCATGTTGACTCTTTTCAGAAACATTCTTTATTAATCAAACTCATCTAATAAAAACTATTGTGTGAAATAATTTCAGAGAAGCAAGCTTTTCGCAAGTGCTTTAGTGAAATTATGATTTAACAAAGGCTGCTTTTCGGTAGATACTAGTAAAATTTCTTAAATGATGCTGTTTTAATTATTCATAACTCTTTTTTAAAATAAAGTGTTCATGTGGTTTGCCATACATATGTGAAACAGGAAGAAGGTTATCCACCAGGATTAATGAATACAAAGCAGCAATCAAGAACGTTTCAAATAAAACAGGTCTAGACAGACACATACAAAAAACTGGCCACAAAATGGAATGGGACTCTGTTCAAGTTATCAAACATCAATCCTGAGCTTTTATTCGGAAATTAGAGGAGTCCATGGAAATTTGCAAGACCCAAGGTGGCAACATCAATGACCATGCTGGTTGGAAAATCAACCAGGCTTGGTCGGCAGACCTCTGGAAGTAGATTCCTGATGATGATCTAGGGTATAGATCAAAAATTTGAGTGGTATCATATCTTAAAATTTTTTATCCAAAATTCCCATTTTAAATAATTTTTTTATTAAAACTATCTAGTTGTGACTCATATAATGTAATTTTTTAAATTCTCATTAAGGATGTTTTCAAATGAATGTGTATGCATTATGCATTGCTAGTTTTCCAGTTGTCATTTCTCCTGGAAAAGTTAAAACTATTTGTCACTCTCATCTAACAATGTACCTTCTTCATTTATATATCATCATCATCATCATCAACCATTATCAATCCACTGCTGGACGAAGGTCTCCCTAAGTTTCCTCCACAACGGTCTGTCTTGTGCCAGTCTCCTCCATGTCACCCCTGCATACTTTCGAATTTCATCCACCCATCTCCCATGTGGTCTTCTTCTGGGTCTTTTCCTGTCCCTTGGAATCCAATCTAAAATTTCGGCTGTCCATCGATGATCTGTCCTTCTGGCAGTATGTCCAGCCCATTGCCATTTCAGGGATTTGACTCAGATCATGATGTCTTCCACTCTTGTCATTTTTCGGATCCACGAGTTCCTCTTCTTATCTCTCCTGGTTACACCAACCATGCACCTCTCCATGCTTTTTTGAGTTGTCTGCAGCCTTTGTACGTCTCTTTTAGTTAAGGTCCACATCTCTGCACCATACGTAAGCACTGGAAGGATGCATTGATCAAACACTTTTCTTTTAAGACATAATGGCATATTGCTCTTAAAAATTATGCTGTTTCTTCCAAAAGCTCTCCAGGCAAGTTTTGTACACCAATTAATTTCTTCATCAATATGACCCTCACTTGATATCTGCTGTCCAAGATAAACGTATGTGCCTGTTATTTCCAGCTTTTCTCCATCAATCGATAAATCTTCATTTCTTGTAAAAGCATTGAACATCACTTTTGTCTTCTGAAAGTTCATTTTTAATCCCACTTCTTTACTCTTGTCAGCAAGTTCCTGGATCATACTCTGCAGCTCTGATGGGGTAGTTGCAAAAATAGCTATGTCATCAGCAAAACGAAGGTGGGTTAGATAATCTCCATTAATCTTTATCCCTTTGTTTTCCCAGTTCAGTGATTAAAAGACATTTTCCAATGTGGCATTAAAGAGCTTCGGAGATATGGTGTCACCTTGTCTCACTCCTTTTCCAATTTTTATGTGTGTTGTATTTACAAACAGCCAAATCTTTGCACTTGCATTTTCATAGATGTTATTAATAATATTAATGTATGCATCTTCAATACCACAGGATTTCAGAGCCATTGAAACTGCTGATGGTTTCACCGAATCAAAGGCTTTTTCATAATCGATAAAAGCCATGCACAATGGAAGTTCATATTCCCTCGCTCTTTCAATTAGTTCTCTCAGTACGTGCATATGATCTATTGTGCTGTAGCCACTCCTGAATCCAGCTTGTTCTCTCGGTTGAGCCATGTCTAGTGTTACCTTCAAGCAGTGTGAAAGAACTTTAGTGAAGATTTTATAAACCACTGATAGGAGGCTGATAGGTCTGTAGTTCCCGAGATCCTCAATATCACCTTTTTTATATAGCAGGATCATTGTAGTGTTGTTCCAATCCTCAGGAATCTTTCCTTCATTAAGGCATCGAGTGAAAATGTGGGCGAGTACTGTTTCGATTTCTCCACTTGCTTCTTGTATGATGTCTACAGTAATTCCATCTTCTCCTGGAGCTTTCCCCCGCTTCATGTTCTTGATTGCATGTGCAACTTCTGCTGGAAGGACTGGAGGAACTCTTTTACTGGTACCTTTCATGATGTCTGGAGTGCATGTATCATCCCTTTCATATAATTTGGAGTAGAAATCTTTCACTCTTGTCAAAATTTTGCCTCTATTTCTTGTTACAGAACCATCTTCTTTTCTCAGTGCAATATTCTTACTGTCTTGCATAGCTCTATATATTCCACTTTGGAAGTCACATCTTCTTTAGTTGTCCTCATCTCTCTTCTTTTTTGCATCAACATTTTGGTTTTTCCTGATAATTTGTTTACATGCAACTTGTTCTTAGACCCAGCTAATTTTGTTGCTGTTTCCATAAGAGCTTTGGTTACTTTTCTGTTAACTTCAGAGATGTCCACTTCTTCCGATGTTAGGCCTTCTAAAGCAGAGAATCTGTTCTTCATTTCCAACTTGAAGATATTATGGTGTTTTTTAAGGTTTGTTATGTCAATAGATTTTGTTTGTCTTATGAGCTTGCCACGTTCAAGTTTAGTGTTGAGGTGCATCTTACATCTCACCAATCTATGGTCACTACCTGTATTGAACTTGTTTAGCACACTGCAGTCTTCTATGACGAATTTTTGTTACACATAATAAATTCAATTTCACTTGTCACATTTGGATGTCTCCATGTCCATTTCCTGTGTGGCTTTTTCTTGAAAAAGGAGTTCAAGATGAAAAACCCTTCTGACTCTGCAAACTCAATGAGAGTATTTCCACACTGGTTTCTGTTGCCATGACCGAATTTACCTACTGAAGTTTCATTCTGTTGCCGTTGCCCTATTTTTGCATTGAAATCTCCCATAATTATCTTCAAGTGCTGCTTACCTTTATTATTTAGATGACGAATTTCCTCATAAAATTCTTCAATTTCTTCTTCAGGGTGACTTGTAGTGGGTGCATAAGTTTGAATAATCTGAGCCTGGTATCTTTTCGAGAGATGGATAACGAGTCGTGCAGCTCTGTCAGAGGAACTTTTAACTTCTACAACTTTATCCTTCAGTTTCTTGTTTATTATAAATCCAACACCACTTGTTCTGCCAGTATCTGTCCCACGATAGTAGAAGAGATGTCCACTTTTCAGTTCAATGAGATCTTCTCCTTTGCCCTGTACCTCACTTAGCCCGACGATGTCCCACTTGATCCTTTGTAGTTCCTCTTCCAATTCAAGAAGCCTTGAATCAGAAGATAGGGAGCGTCCATTATATGTAGCCAAGGTCAGCATCAGATGGCAGCCTAGTCCGGTCCTCCGGGGATTCTTAGCACCCTCTGCTTTCATGTCGCACTGGCCGCTGCCTTGGCCAGGTACATTCCAGCTGCTGGACACTGAGGGCCAAGATTTAAGTTGTGGAGTCATTTTGTGGGTTTGGCCATTACTCACCACACTGGCCAAGCGGGTTGGTGAGTGTGGGATAGCATTTCCTCTAATCCCGATGTTATAGTTATACCGCTATTGCCGGTCGTCAGAGCCCCTTTAGTGGGAACAGGATGCACCACGAGAAGGCGGGGTTGACATTTGTCAAGGAGAGGCTGTGATGTTACGCATCACCTGACCTTACATGTATATATATATAAGATAGGGAGCGTCCATTATACGTAGCCAAGGTATATATATATATATATATAAGGTCAGGGGATGCGTAACATCACAGCCTCTCCTTGACAAATGTCAACCCCGCCTTCTCGTAGTGCATCCTGTTCCCACTAAAGGGGCTCTGACGACCGCCCATAGCGGTATAACTATACCATCGGGATTAGAGGAAATTCTATCCCACACTCACCAACCCGCTTGGCCAGCGTGGTGAGTTATGGCCAAACCCCTCCAAAATGACTCCACAACTTAAATCTTGGCCCTCAGTCTCCGGCAGCTGGAATGTACCTGGCCAAGGCAGCGGCCAGTGCGACATGAAGGCAGAGGGTGCTAAGAATCCCCGGAGGACCGGACTAGGCTGCCATCTGATGCTGACCTTGGCAACGTACAATGGACGCTCCCTATCTTCTGATTCAAGGCTTCTTGAATTGGAAGAGGAACTACAAAGGATCAAGTGGGACATCGTGGGGCTAAGTGAGGTAAGGAGAAAAGGAGAAGATCTCATCGAACTGAAAAGTGGACATCTCTTCTACTATCGTGGGACAGATACTGGCAGAACTAGTGGTGTTGGATTTATAATAAACAAGAAACTGAAGGATAAAGTGGTAGAAGTTGAAAGTTCCTCTGACAGAGCTGCACGACTCGTTATCCAACTATCGAGAAGATACCAGGCTCAGATTATTCAAACTTATGCACCCACCACAAGTCATCCTGAAGAAGAAATTGAAGAATTTTATGAGGAAATTTGTCATCTAAATAATAAAGGTAAGCAGCACTTGAAAATAATTATGGGAGATTTCAATGCAAAAATAGGGCAACGGCAACAGAATGAAACTTCAGTAGGTAAATTCGGTCACGGCAACAGAAACCAGCGTGGAAATACTCTCGTTGAGTTTGCAGAGGCAGAAGGGTTTTTCATCTTGAACTCCTTCTTCAAGAAAAAGCCACACAGGAAATGGACATGGAGACATCCAAATGGGACGACAAGTGAAATTGATTTTATTATGTGTAACAAAAAATTCGTCATAGAAGACTGCAGTGTGCTAAACAAGTTCAACACAGGTAGTGACCATAGATTGGTGAGATGTAAGATGCACCTCAACACTAAACTTGAACGTGGCAAGCTCATAAGACAAACAAAATCTATTGACATAACCAACCTTAAAAAACACCAGAATACCTTCAAGTTGGAACTGAAGAACAGGTTCTCTGCTTTAGAAGGCCTAACATCGGAAGAAGTGGACATCTCTGAAGTTAACAGAAAAGTAACCAAAGCTCTTATGGAAACAGCAACAAAATTAGCTGGGTCTAAGAACAAGTTGCATGTAAATAAATTATCAGGAAAAACGAAAATGTTAATGCAAAAAAGAAGAGAGATGAGGACAACTAAAGAAGATGTGACTTCCAAAGTGGAATATATAGAGCTATGCAAGACAGTACGAAAAAGTATCACTGAAGACGTAAGAAAATTCAACTGTGAACTAGTGAGGAAAGCAATTGAAAACAACCAAAGCCTAAAGATAGCAAAGGGACATCTCAGTAAGGGAAGAAAACAGATTATGGCACTGAGAAAAGAAGATGGTTCTGTAACAAGAAATAGAGGTGAAATTTTGACAAGAGTGAAAGATTTCTACTCCAAATTATATGAAAGGGATGATACATGCACTCCAGACATCATGAAAGATACCAGTACCAGAGTTCCTCCAGTCCTTCCAGCAGAAGTTGCACATGCAATCAAGAACATGAAGCGGGGAAAAGCTCCAGGAGAAGATGGAATTACTGTAGACATCATACAAGAAGCAAGTGGAGAAATCAAAACAGTACTCGCCCAAATTTTCACTCGATGCCTTAATGAAGGAAAGATTCCTGAGGATTGGAACACCACTACAATGATCCTGCTACATAAGAAAGGTGACATTGAGGATCTCGGAAACTACAGACCTATCAGCCTCCTATCAGTAGTTTATAAAATCTTCACTAAAGTTCTTTCACACCGCTTGAAGGTAACACTGGACATGGCTCAACCGAGAGAACAAGCTGGATTCAGGAGTGGCTACAGCACAATAGATCATATCCAAGTGCTGAGAGAACTAATTGAAAGAGCGAGGGAATATGAACTTCCATTGTGCATGGCTTTTATCGATTATGAAAAAGCCTTTGATTCGGTGAAACCATCAGCAGTTACAATGGCTCTGAAAACCTGCGGTATTGAAGATGCATACATTAATATTATTAATAACATCTATGAAAATGCAAGTGCAAAGATTAGGCTCTTTGAAAATACAACACACATAAAAATTGGAAAGGGAGTGAGACAAGGTGACACCATATCTCCGAAGCTCTTTAATGCCACATTGGAGGGTGTTTTTCAGTCACTGAGCTGGGAAAACAAGGGGATAAAGATTAACGGAGATTATCTAACCCACCTTCGTTTTGCTGATGATGTAGTCATTTTTGCAACTAGCCCATCAGAGCTGCAGAGTATGATCCAGGAACTTGCTGACAAGAGTAAAGAAGTGGGATTAAAAATGAACTTTCAGAAGACAAAAGTGATGTTCAATGCTTTTACAAGAAATGAAGATTTATCGATTGATGGAGAAAAGCTGGAGATAACAGACACGTACGTTTATCTTGGACAGCAGATATCAAGTGAGGGTCACATTGATGAAGAAATTAATAGGCGTACAAAACTTGCCTGGAGAGCTTTTGGAAGAAACAGCATAATTTTCAAGAGCAATATGCCATTATGTCTTAAAAGAAAAGTGTTTGATCAATGCATCCTTCCAGTGCTTACGTATGGTGCAGAGACGTGGACCTTAACTAAAAGAGACATACAAAGGCTGCAGACAACTCAAAGAAGCATGGAGAGGTGCATACTTGGTGTAACCAGGAGAGATAAGAAGAGGAACTCGTGGATCCGAAAAATGACAAGAGTGGAAGACATCATGATCTGAGTCAAATCCCTGAAATGGCAATGGGCTGGACATACTGCCAGAAGGACAGATCATCGATGGACAGCCGAAATTTTAGATTGGATTCCAAGGGACAGGAAAAGACCCAGAAGAAGACCACATGGAAGATGGGTGGATGAAATTCGAAAGTATGCAGGAGTGACATGGAGGAGACTGGCACAAGACAGACCGTTGTGGAGGAAACTTGGGGAGACCTTCGTCCAGCAGTGGATTGATAATGGTTGACAATGATGATGATGATGATGATATATATATATATGAGCAAAAAAGAAGAGTGATGAGGACAACTAAAGAAGATGTTACTTCCAAAGTGGAATATATAGAGCTATGCAAAACAGTACGAAAAAGTATCACTTGACACGTAAGGAAATTCAACTGTGAACTAGTAAGGAAAGCAATTGAAAACAACCAAAGCCTAAAGATAGCAAAGTGACATCCCAGTAAGGGAAGAAAACAGATTATGGCACTAAGAAAAGAAGATGGTTCTGTAACAAGAAATAGAGGCAAAATTTTGAAAAGAGTGAAAGATTTCTACTCCAAGTTATATGAAAGGGATGATGCATGTACTCCAGACATCATGGAAGGTACCAGAGTTCTTCCAGTCCTCCCAGCAGAAGTTGCACATGCAATCAAGAACATGAAGTGAGGAAAAGCTCCAGGAGAAGATGGAATTACTGTAGACATCATACAAGAAGCAAGTGGAGAAATCGAAACAGTACTCGCCCAAATTTTCACTCGATGCCTTAATGAAGGGAAGATTCCTGAGGATTGGAACAATGCTACAATGATCCTGCTACATAAAAAAGGTGACATTGCGGATCTCGGGAACTACAGACCTATCAGTCTCCTATCAGTGGTTTATAAAATCTTCACTAAAGTTCTTTCACACCGCTTAAAGGTGACACTGGACATGGCTCAATCGAGAGAACAAGCTGGATTCAGGAGTGGCTACAGCACAATAGATCATATGCACGTACTGAGAGAACTAATTGAAAGAGCGAGGGAATATGAACTTCCATTGTGCATGGCTTTTATCGATTATGAAAAAGCCTTTGATTTGGTGAAACCATCAGCAGTTTCAATGGCTCTGAAATCCTGTGGTATTGAAGATGCATACATTAATATTATTAATAACATCTATGAAAATGCAAGTGCAAAGATTTGGCTGTTTGTAAATACAACACACATAAAAATTGGAAAAGGAGTGAGACAAGGTGACACCATATCTCCGAAGCTCTTTAATGCCACATTGAAAAATGTCTTTCAATCACTGAACTGGGAAAACATAGGGATAAAGATTAATGGAGATTATCTAACCCACCTTCGTTTTGCTGATGACATAGCCATTTTTGCAACTACCCCATCAGAGCTGCAGAGTATGATCCAGGAACTTGCTGACAAGAGTAAAGAAGTGGGATTAAAAATGAACTTTCAGAAGAAAAATGTGATGTTCAATGCTTTTACAAGAAATGAAGATTTATCGATTGATGGAGAAAAGCTGGAGATAACAGACACGTACGTTTATCTTGGATAGCAGATATCAAGTGAGGGTCACATTGATGAAGAAATTAATCGGCGTACAAAACTTGCTTGGAGAGCTTTTGGAAGAAACAGCATAATTTTCAAGAGCAATATGTCATTATGTCTTAAAAGAAAAGTGTTTGATCAATGCATCCTTCCAGTGCTTACGTATGTTGCAGAGACGTGGACCTTAACTAAAAGAGACGTACAAAGGCTGCAGACAACTCAAAATAGCATGGAGAGGTGCATGGTTGGTGTAACCAGGAGAGATAAGAAGAGGAACTCGTGGATCCAAAAAATGACAAGAGTGGAAGACATCATGATCAGAGTTAAATCCCTGAAATGGCAATGGGCTGGACATACTGCCAGAAGGACAGACCATCGATGGACAGCCAAAATTTCAGATTGGATTCCAAGGGACAGGAAAAGTCCCAGAAGAAGACCACATGGAAGATGGGTGGATGAAATTCGAAAGTATGCGGGAGTGACATGAAGGAGACTGGCACAAGGCAGACCGTTGTGGAGGAAACTTGGGGAGACCTTCGTCCAGCAGTGGATTGATAATGGTTGACAATGATGATGATGATGATGATGATATATATATATGGGATGTAAGGTCAGGTGATGCATAACATCACAGCCTCTCCTTGACAAATGTCAACCCTGCTTTCTCATGGTGCATCCTGTTCCCACTAAAGGGGCGCTGACGACCGCCAATAGCGGTATAACTATACCATCGGGATTAGAGGAAATGCTATCCCACACGCACCAACCCGCTTGGCCAGCATGGTGAGTTATGGCCAAACCCCTCCAAAATGATTCCACAACTTAAATCTTGGCCCTCAGTCTCCTACAGCTGGAATGTACCTGGCCAAGGCAGCGGCCAGTGCGACATAAAGGCCGAGGGTGCTAAGAATCCCCGGAGGACCGGACTAGGCTGCCATCTGATGCTGACCTTGGCTACATATAATGGACGCACCCTATCTTCTGATTCAAGGCTTCTTGAATTGGAAGAGGAACTACAAAGGATCAAGTGGAACATCGTCGGGCTAAGTGAGGTAAGGAGAAAAGGAGAAGATCTCATTGAACTGAAAAGTGGACATCTCTTCTACTATCGTAGGACAGATACTGGCAGAACTAGTGGTGTTGGATTTATGATAAACAAGAAACTGAAGGATAAAGTTGTAGAAGTTGAAAGCTCCTCTGACAGAGCTGCACGACTCGTTATCCATCTCTCGAAAAGATACCAGGCTCAGATTATTCAAACTTATGCACCCACCACAAGTCATCCTGAAGAAGAAATTGAAGAATTTTATGAGGAAATTCGTCATCTAAATAATAAAGGTAAGCAGCACTTGAAAATAATTATGGGAGATTTCAATGCAAAAATAGGGCAACGGCAACAGAATGAAACTTCAGTAGGTAAATTCGGTCACGGCAACAGAAACCAGCATGGAAATACTCTCGTTGAGTTTGCAGAGGCAGAAGGGTTTTCATCTTGAACTCCTTTTTCAAGAAAAAGCCACACAGGAAATGGACATGGAGACATCCAAATGGGACGACAAGTGAAATTGATTTTATTATGTGTAACAAAAAATTCGTCATAGAAGACTGCAGTGTGCTAAACAAGTTCAACACAGGTAGTGACCATAGATTGGTGAGATGTAAGATGCACCTCAACACTAAACTTGAACGTGGCAAGCTCATTAGACAAACAAAATCTATTGACATAACCAACCTTAAAAAACACCATACTACCTTGAAGTTGGAACTGAAGATCAGAGTCTCTGCTTTAGAAGGCCTAACATCGGAAGAAGTGGAATTTTCTGAAGTTAACAGAAAAATAACCAAAGCTCTTATGGAAACAGGAACAAAATTAGCTGGGTCTAAGAACAAGTTGCATGTGAACAAATTATCAGGGAAAAACAAAATGTTGATACAAAAATGAAGAGATGAGGACAACTAAAGAAGATGTGACTTCCAAAGTGGAATATATAGAGCTATGCAAGACAGTAAGAAAAAGTATCACTGAAGACGTAAGAAAATTCAACTGTGAACTAGTGAGGAAAGCAATTGAAAACAACCAAAGCCTAAAGATAGCAAAGGGACATCTCAGTAAGGGAAGAAAACAGATTATGGCACTGAGAAAAGAAGATGGTTCTGTAACAAGAAATAGAGGCGAAATTTTGACAAGAGTGAAAGATTTCTACTCCAAATTATATGAAAGGGATGATACATGTACTCCAGACATCATGAAAGGTACCAGTACTAGAGTTCCTCCAGTCATCCCAGCAGAAGTTGCACATGCAATCAAGAGCATGAAGCAGGGAAAAGCTCCAGGAGAAGATGGAATTACTGTAGACATCATACAAGAAGCAAGTGGAGAAATCGAAACAGTACTCGCCCAAATTTTCACTCGATGCCTTAATGAAGGGAAGATTCCTGAGGATTGGAACACCGCTACAATGATCCTGTTACATAAAAAAGGTGACATTGAGGATCTCGGGAACTACAGACCTATCAGCTTCCTATCATTGGTTTATAAAATCTTCACTAAAGTTCTTTCACACCGCTTGAAGGTAACACTGGACATGGCTCAACCGAGAGAACAAGCTGGATTCAGGAGTGGCTACAGCACAATAGATGATATCCACATACTGAGAGAACTAATTGAAAGAGCGAGGGAATATGAACTTCCATTGTGCATGGCTTTTATCGATTATGAAAAAGCCTTTGATTCTGTGAAACCATCAGCAGTTACAATGACTCTGAAATCCTGCGGTATTGAAGATGCATACATTAATATTATTAATAACACCTATGAAAATGCAAGTGCAAAGATTAGGCTGTTTGAAAATACAACACACATAAAAATTGGAAAGGGAGTGAGACAAGGTGACACCATATCTCCGAAGCTCTTTAATGCCACATTGGAGGGTGTCTTTCAGTCGCTGAGCTGGGAAAACAAGGGGATAAAGATTAATGGAGATTATCTAACCCACCCTCATTTTGCTGATGACGTAGTCATTTTTGCAACTACCCCATCAGAGCTGCAGAGTATGATCCAGGAACTTGCTGACAAGACTAAAGAAGTGGAAATAAAAATGAACTTTCAGAAGATAAAAGTGATGTTCAATGCTTTTACAAGAAATGAAGATTTATCGATTGATGGCGAAAAGCTGGAAATAACAGGCACATACGTTTATCTTGGACAGCAGATATCAAGTGAGGGTCACATTGATGAAGAAATTAATCGGCGTACAAAACTTGCCTGGAGAGCTTTTGGAAGAAACAGCATAGTTTTCAAGAGCAATATGCCATTATGTCTTAAAAGAAAAGTGTTTGATCAAAGCATTCTTCCAGAGCTTACGTATGGTGCAGAGATGTGGACCTTAACTAAAAGAGACATACAAAGGCTGCAGACAACTCAAAAAAGCATGGAGAGGTGCATGCTTGGTGTAACCAGCAGAGATAAGAAGAGGAACTCGTGGATCCGAAAAATGACGAGTGGAAGACATCATGATCAGAGTTAAATCCCTGGCAATGGGCTGGACATACTGCCAGAAGGACAGATCATTGATGGACAGCCGAAATTTTAAATTGGATTCCAAGGGACAGGAAAAGACCCAGAAGAAAACCACATGGGAGATGGGTGGATGAAATTCGAAAGTATGCAGGAGTGACTTATGGAGATCTTCGTCCAGCAGTGGATTATAATGATTGACGATGATGATGATATATATATATATATATATCTAACTCACCTTCGTTTTGCTGATGACGTAGTCATTTTTGCAACTAGCCCATCAGAATTGCAGAGTATGATCCAGGAACTTGCTGACAAGAGTAAAGAAGTGGGATTAAAAATGAACTTTCAGAAGACAAAAGTGATGTTCAATGCTTTTACAAGAAATGAAGATTTATCGATTGATGGAGAAAAGCTGGAGATAACAGACACGTACGTTTATCTTGGACAGCAGATATCAAGTGAGGGTCACATTGATGAAGAAATTAATCGGCGTACAAAACTTGCCTGGAGAGCTTTTGGAAGAAACAGCATAATTTTCAAGAGCAATATGCCATTATGTCTTAAAAGAAAAGTGTTTGATCAATGCATCCTTCCAGTGCTTACGTATGGTGCAGAGACGTGGACCTTAACTAAAAGAGACATACAAAGGCTGCAGACAACTCAAAAAAGCATGGAGAGGTGCATACTTGGTGTAACCAGGAGAGATAAGAAGAGGAACTCGTGGATCCGAATAATGACAAGAGTGGAAGACATCATGATCAGAGTTAAATCCCTGAAATGGCAATGGGCTGGACATACTGCCAGAAGGACAGATCATCGATGGACAGCCGAAATTTTAGATTGGATTCCAAGGGACAGGAAAAGACCCAGAAGAAGACCACATGGGAGATGGGTGGATGAAATTCGAAAGTATGCAGGGGTGACATGGAGGAGACTGGCACAAGACAGACCGTTGTGGAGGAAACTTGGGGAGACCTTCGTCCAGCAGTGGATTGATAATGGTTGACAATGATGATGATGATGATGATATATATATATATATATATATATATATATATTCTGTATAAAACCTCAAAAAAACTAAAAAACCTTAACAACTTAGTCATTAAATTTAAAAACAATAATATTCCAGTCCACTTTCTCAGACGTTTACATACATCAACTAATTCTTAATATTAATTCTACCTCCCCCAGCTTTAAATTACACATCAACACTCTGTACTAACATATAGGACCTTAGAAATATAAATTTAAATTCAGCAGGTAACACCAAATGCCACTTGACAGGTCTCTTGTGGCTGAAGTACATCTACATACACAGTTTTGCATCTATTGTTACGCTCACCTGGTTAGGCAAATTAGGTTTCCTGTTTTTGCTTAATATTTTATTACAACATTTCCGTGTTAATTATTTATTTTTTGTTCCTTCCCTTCGTATTTCAGTGGTAGTGGTTACTCAGCTGTTTACTCCGGCCGTAGGGTTCGCACCATCTTTGGGTGAGTTACCGTTTCTTTGTTTTCTACAGTTTTTTAGTATTTGGATGTTTCTCATTCTAACTGGTCTGGATTTATTGGCTTCAGGAGCAGGATCAGTCGACTATTGGTTTTTCCTAGTCGTTCACTGATACCAGAAAAGCCACTCCCCTGGGTTGTTGCTCTCTTGATGAAGGCAACCTGGTTTTTTCAGTTACATTTTATTTTTATTTTTCTACATTCTTGTCTTCACAAAAAATTTTTTGTTCATTATTCCTTTGTTGTTGTTTCATAACTCTAATTCGCTAATTCCTTCGGTCTGCTGTATATTGTGCAACCGAGATATTAGCTTCGCAATTTTGTATTTTCATTTCATTGTATTTCAGTTATAATTTTTTGGACTTCAGTTAAGTCTTAAAATTGTCTTGTGTTATTAAATATTATATATATATATATATATATTATAAAATAGGCAACATCCTTTCTGCCTGTATAAATTAAAAAACTTTAAAAACTATCAAAGAAATGCAATGAGACTGGAAAATCGTAAAATATTGACTCGCGACGTTGTCATGGAAAAAAATTGTCAAGGATGTGTATGAACCCTAAAAACCATGACACCCTCCCCTCTGTGATTGTGGAAAATATGCCCCCCCCTATGGCGCCAGAGTTCCAGAACTCTTCGGAAAAATCAAGTTGCATAATACAAGTCCAGAAAAGGCTCTAGCCAAGTTTCTAGCCCCCCTGACCGCCAACTCTTGCTATTCAGTTTCCAGCTCAAATAAAGCTCTAGACAAGATTCACTCTTATCAACAAAAACGAATCCCATTTATTATGGCTTCACTGGACGTTGTTTCACTATTTCCAAATGTCCCAGTGAAACAAGTCCAAGAACTTATAGAATCTGAACTTACATCACAGAACTTAATCTCATGTAATGAGACTCAAGCCATAATCCAAGCATTAAAATTCATTCCGAAATGCTCCTATTTCAAGTATAATGACAAGATTTTTCACCCGAGAGACGGTGCTCCTATGGGATCACCCCTATCTCCTCTTTTGACAGAAATCATTATGCAAGATCTCAAAGACAAGGTAATGCAAGGAACTCAGTTACGTCCAAGCCTATACATACATTACGTTGATGACATACTCATTTTTTGGGAATATAACATAGATGATCTTAACTCTTTTGTAGAACGCATGTCCTCAGAATTCCCCTCCATTAAGTTCACACTAGAGCTTAAAACTAATTACAAGCTACCTTTTCTTGATTTCCTGTTGGAGAAAAACCCCAGTAATCATTCCATTCAACATTATGTCTACCACAAACCTGCATCCAATGTTTCAATTATTCCTAATTCTTTCACCCATCCAATGAGTTACAAAAAGGCAGCACTAAAGTACTTGCTTCAACGTGCCATTTCTCATTCTTTGAACATTCGCCTACATAAACAGGAAATTAAAATCGCCAAACACATCGCTGTTGCCCACGGCTATGAAGCACATGTGGTGAACTGTTTATACAGGAAATTGCAGTTTACCAATACATCTACCTTAACCCGAGACTCTAAACCCTCTAAATTCATCGGAGCCATAAACTTTGATCAGAGATCTACTCCTATATTAAAAAATGTTTGTCACCGACATAATCTAGACTTTATAGAGTTAAAACAAGAAATATTTCAGCTTTAATTAAAAAAGACTGCGATCCGATAAAATCTGACCATAAGTGTGGTGTCTACATTATTCCTTTACAAGCTACGGACACCGAAGAACCTCCTAAAGTATACATAGGATCTACAAAACGGAACTTAAAGATGAGAATTAGGGAACATGTGTGTATACATGGGCGTCTGCTGGGGGGGGGCAAATGGGTCACTTGATGCCCCTGGATCAAGTGACCCGTTTGCCTCCCGTTACTTCATGACCGTTTTCTGATTTCAGGACTTTTTCGTGACTTAACAGGGTGAAAGTCACGAAAAGTCCTGAAATCAGAAAACGGTCACGAAGTAACGAATTTCTTTCAAAGGTCAAGATTGTGTGTGTGCATGCGTGCACGCTCTGCCGTGGTGGTGTCAGTTTTAATGGAAAATTCTCCAGAGTTGATTTGGCAGCTCTGGAGAATTTAAGTTTTTCGTGAGAGTCCAAAGAGAAGATGTTTTATTCCAAGTGTGTCATTACTATGTGAAGCATGCTGGACTGCAAAATATAAAAGTATTAGAGTTTTTTTTCCAATAACTTTAAAAGGATTTTTGATCAGTTATGTATACTGGCCACTACAGCTTCAGGTAAAACATGCCAAGAAGCTCATTAGTTAGAATCTGCTTCAAGTACAACAACATTTCTGCTCTGTCTGCTTATAATTTCAACCTATTCAGTAAGACTGGAATCTGTAACACAATATCTCCAAGCTGTTCAGCTTGATTTGTAATCATGTCCAGGAACTCTTAAGTGTATTCCATGGCCACAGACAAAAAGCAGAACAACAATTCAAAGAGATTTTTTCAAAAGTCGAACAACTGGCAGAAAAATTGTACATTCGGCTAATTCTTCCCAGACAGTGTGGCTGATAAAAATTCCATTCTAATGTTGGTATCTCGACAATAGAAGAATATTTTTGTAGATTAGTTTGTGTGCCATATTTAGACTCCATCATATCATCATTGAAAAGCCAAATTACTGCTGAAAATTTGCAAACTTTTAGCCTCTTTTCACTTCATCCACTACAAATGGCAAAGCTTGCAAAGGAAGAATTCATGAAGCATCTTGTAAAGATCATTAAGCTATATGAAATTGAGAACTTAGAAGCTAAAGCAGTCACTTGGTTTGAAATGTGGTCAGAAAGGAAGAAACAAGATGATGAATGTGAAGACGGACTTCAAGGCTTGCTTTGACACGCTGATCTATTTCCTTCTGTTCGACAGGCTATTCTTATTGCTTTAACATTACCAGTAACAACCTGCACAGTGGAGAGGTTCTTCAGTCCTTCAGCGCTATGAGAAAAGTAAGAACCTGGTTGAGGTCAACAATGGCAGATGAACGTTTTTCTGGACTGTGCATAGATAATGAGTGTTCATCGAGAAAAGGCTTTTGGGAATAAACATGAACTCATTCAAAATGTCATTGATAGATTTGGACAAAACCCAAGACATTTGCAGTATTCCATAGTAGCTCTTCTAAAGTGCAAGAAACAGAAAATTGAAAAGGGTATAAAAAGATCAATGTCTACCAAAAAAACAAGTTAGTAAAATCATGCAATGCATTGATTATAATACGCTTTCCAACATACCAGAAATCATTACTCAAGTTATGAGGATAATGGCTGTGGAATAAATCTCGCACCTGTGCCCTGACCTTTGATCCCATTTCGATTATATTTAACAGAACCGGTTCAATATACCTCCGAAATAACATGATAAAGTTTTGTCGTAATGGAAGCATTTTTACGTAAGTTATGATGCATAAGAGCTATGGAATAGATTCCGCTCCTGCGTCCTAACCTTTGACCCTATTTTGCCCATTTTCAATAGGATTCGTCCTCAGGCAGGCCCCTACAACATACTAACATTTCATCCAAATCAAAGAATTTTTACGTAAATTATGGCACATAATGGCGATGGAAGTGATTCCGCTCCTATGTCCTGACCTTTGACCCTATTTCGCCCATTTTCAATAGGGTTTGTCCCCAGGTGGTCCCCTACCAGATACTAAAATTTAATCGAAATCGATCCTTTTTTTACGTTAGTCATGACTCATAAGAGCAGTGGAATGGATCCCGCTCCTATGTCCTAACCTTTGACCCTATTTTGTCCACTTTCAATAGGGTACCTTCCCAGGTGATCCCCTTCCACATACTAAAAGTTCATCAAAATCAAACGATTTTTACGTGAGTTATCATGCGGACGGACATACGCACACAACCCGGGATGTAATGAGGCAGATGGGAGTCGCAACCATCTACTCGCAAGAGTGTGACGTCACAAAACTTTAATAGGATCCACACACAATGCATGACATAATGAGACAGATGGCGTGAGAGCGCACCAGCATCGCAAGCGCGAGATTGTGATGTCATAAGATCGTCCCCAGGTGGTCCCCTACCACATAATAAAATTTCATCGAAATCGAACCATTTTTACGCACGTTATGACGCATAAAGGCAATGGAATGCATTCCGCTCCTATGTCCTGACCTTTGACCCCACTTCACCCATTTTCAACAGAGTTCATTCCCAGCTAGTCCCCTGCAATATACTAAAATTTCATCGACAACGAACCATATTTATGAACGTTGTGATGCATAAGGGCAACGGAATGGATCGGGCTCTTATGCCGTGATTTTTTAGCGCACTTCACCCATTTTCAATAGGGTTCATCCCCAGGTGGTCCCCTACAATACGCTAAACTTTTGTCGACATCAAACGATATTTACGCAAGTTATGACGCACAAGGGCAATGGAATGGATTCCGCTCCTATGCCGTGACCTTTGACCCCATTTCGTCCATTTTCAATAGGGCTCGTTTCCAGGTGGTCCCCTACCACATACTAAAATTTCATCGAAATCGAACCATTTTTAAGCGAGTTATCGTGCCGACAGACGGACAAAGCTGGAGCATATACGCTTCTTCAACCTACGGTTGGAAAGCGTAAAAAAAAAGGGGGGGGGGTATGTTTATACTCAATAAAGGACAATGGGGCAGTACAATTGTTTTATGTAACCCCAAGTTAATGTTTTCATACAAAAAGACTGTATTAAATTGATTATTAAATTTAGCAAGAATCCTGCAGCAGTAAGGTTAAACTTTTGATTCAGATATGAATAATTAGTGGCCAGTAATTGGTAAATGACATACTTATTATTATTGTCCGTTACCGTTATTTCAATACTAAATATTGACTATAGAAAGAAAGATGTGTCCACGTTCCCATTTCATGATATTGCCTCAAAATTCCTTTTGAAATTGGTGTAATTTCAAAAACATTGGGGCGGAAGGGGGGGGGGGCTAACAGTGCTCCAAACGCACACCCTAGCTGTAGGGGCTCGTTGTACTCACCTGACCCAATCCCCACAATGCCATATAAGGGTGCAGGGATACTATAAATGTAAGCAATAATTATGATAGTGGGAGTATACCCATTTGCCCCCCCCCTCTCAGAAAAATTGCAGCGGACGCCCATGTGTGTATAATGTAAAGACAGCCTCCATGTCTACTGCTCTTTCAAGACTCACCGTTGATGGATCATACCTACCCCTATGGAAAGATTCATCTATGCTTGCAACACCTCAAAATTAAGCTCTCTTACAATTCACCAAAAGTGTATTACTACGTTCAAAAGTTCCGGAACTTTTTATATTAAAAAAGAATTAGTACAGATAATACCTGTTTATGCGGTGCTTCCTTCAAAGTAGTTACCCTGTGCAACTATGCATTTTTTGCCAGCACTCATACAAAGATTTAAATGCAAGATTGCAAGCCTTCTTTTTCCACATCCTCCAGTGTCTCCGTCGCAGCTCATTGCACTTCTTTGGAACTTGAGAAGCGTCGCCCCTTAAGCAAATTCTTCATCCAGGGAAAAAGGAAAATGTCACCCGGGGTGAGATCAGGGGAATAAGCTGGTTGTGGAAGAACGGGAATGTGATGTTTGGACAGGTAATCGAGGGACCTGTGAGCCGGCACATTATCGTGATGGAGCACCCATGAGTTGGTCTTTCAAAGATCAGGTCGCTTACGTCTCACTGATTTTCTGAGACATTTCAGGACATTGATGTACTCTTTTTTAGTGACTGTATGACCGTGTTGAAGGAATTCCTTGTGTATGACCCCCTTGCAATTGAAGAAAACTGTTAACAAGACCTTTCCTTTGGAACGGTCAGCCTCCAAAGGAAAGGTCTAAGATCATCCTGACCTCTCATCATCCTTAATACTCTGTCGCCCGTTTTCGAATTGTTGATGCCACTCATAAACTGTAGTTCAACTCATTGCACTCTCACCGTATGCTGACTTAATCATTTGAAAAGTCTCAGCGAAAGATTTTCCGAGCAGAACACAAATTTTTACACTTTAATGCTGTTCAAAATTTGGCATTGTTTTCCTCGCGATGGAGAGGCTCTAATGCCTGTAATCACGAACTACGAATATACGCTGTACGTGTTGGATCTGGATCAAACCAATTCTGGCTGGTCGGTCACATCATGCTCTTCGCCTGCTCAGTGGGGAATGACGTAATTCACTGACATTTGGCAAACATTAAAAAAGTTTTGGAACTTTTTGAATGTAGTAGTATATATCTATCATTATGGTTCATTGTCTTACAATGACAATATTCCTTCATACATTCCAACCCCCTGAAAATCCCTACATCCTCAAGATCACATGAGAAACTCTCCTTCCAATAATGATTCTCAACTGAGGTTATAGACTGACATCATATGATGATGTACGTTATCTCCTACATCATCACAATGACTTTCATCAACTATATACTGTATAAACTCGTTACTGTCCACCTGTAATCTAGTAAATATCTGAGGATGAACCCACTGTGGGTTTGAAAGGTCTTGTGTTCATACGTATGTATTTTAAACTTTTTAATGTTAAACTAATTTTTGACTTGTGTAAGCTTTAGAAGTTCATCATGTTTTTTAAATCATGTAAAGATGGTGTGTGTTCTATTCATTCTACATTACTACACGAAAATCATATTCTTCAGGTACTCTCATGTTAAAATTTGTTTCACCTTTTGTCCAGAATATTGAATGTTGCTGTAATGAAAGAAACCATCATCTTAAAGCAGCAGTACTTGTGCCATATAAGAAACTAGGTGCATGGTAAAAAGTTTTCATTGTTTCCTGCTTTAATGGTTGAACTCAGAATAAATGGATTACTGTAGAATCTCTTGGTCATCATAGAAGAATGTCAATTTCACAGTGTTTCTGTACATCATATTACTGCTTCCTAGTGATGTGGTTAAATTGCCAATACATGATATGCTGACATCTTGAATATTCTGTGTACCTCTCATTTTCCACCTATTCTATCATTGAGGTAAATTTACTCTATCTGCACTTATTTTTTAATCTCTGTAATAATTCAGGTAGCCATGTTTTGCAATACAACTACACTGAAGAGCAATTGAATTAGAGATACCTGTCTATTAACGTGTAGCACCACCTTTCGCCCTGATGACGGCGGCGATTCGTCTCGGCATGGACTCGACAAGACACCAGAAGCGTTGGGAAGCCATACAAATCCACAACCCCTGAACAAGCTCCCACAGTTCACGAAGATTTGATGGAGGGAACATCTCTCTTGATGGCATTCCAGATGTGCTCGGTGGGATTGAGGTCAGGTGACCTAGCTAGCCAAGGAAGCAAGGTCACGTCGGTGGAGTGTTCATTCAACCATTCGGATACGATTCTGGAGCGATGGCATGGTGCATTGTCTTGTTGCAGGATGAGGTCCCCAGTGGGATGTTGAAGATGCACAAATGGGAGCAAATGGTCATCCAGGATATCCCGGTAGCGTTGACCTGTGAAGGGCGATGTCACACGTACCAGGGATCCCATTTCAGTCCATGTAAACAGTCCCCAGACAAGCATGCCACCCCCACCAGCTTGAAGAGTACCCTGCTGGCAAGAAGGATCCATCGCTTCATTTGGTTTGCACCGTACTCGTATCCTGCCATCCGCATGTACCAACGTGAATCTCAACTCATCAGTCCAGGCAACATTTTCCCACATGTCTATTGTCCAGTGGCGATGTTCCCATGCCCATGCTTATCTTTGCACCTTGTGATTTGCGGTCAGCAGCAGTACCCTCGTGGGACAATGGCTTCTGTACCCCATAGCGAGGAGATGGTTCTGAATGGAGTGGCTGCTTACACGTTTTTGTGCACCAGTGTTAAATTGCAGAGTGATTTCTTGCACTGTGGCCCATCTGTCTGCTGTTACAATCCGAGCTAGCCGACGATGACCCCGCTCATCCACACGCTGTTGTCCATGGCAGTTGGCCCTTGCAGGGAGGGTTTTACCATATTCAATGTACTCATAGTGCAACCATGACACAGTGGCTGGTGAAAATCCCAGTGCCTGCACGACTTCCGAGATGGAGTGACCCATTCGTTGGGCCCCGACATTTTGCCCACGATCAAATGCGCTTAGATCCTTCATCTTACCCATACTGTGTCCGACTCTTACTGATTCCTGTCGCATCACTCCTTATATTGTCGGATCGCTGCATACGTCATGTCGTTTCCATTTACAGGGCCGCCCACAGCACCACATTTGCATATAATGCCAGCTGTCTCTAATTCAATTGCTCTTCAGTGTATGCTTTGGAATTGCTTTGTGAACAGGAAATTCCCATATTTTTTTTAAATTTTATTTAGATAATTTTAATCAGCATGCATCAATAATATGCTATGCAAAACAGTTATATATCACGAAAAAAAGTTATATTCGCTTTTTAGACCCTGTATGATTGTGATTTTGAGGCAGAAGCAGATGATGCCACTGTGAGGGAGGGAAGCGTAGGAGGGATTTCAAGGGAAGAGGTTTGTAAAGCTCTAAAATCTGTTCAAAATGATGTAACAGCTGAGATGTTCAAATATGAACATGACCCTGTAATTGACTGGTTAAATGAAATTTGCCAGTTATGCTGGGAGTTAGGAATGGTCCCTCAGGAGTGGAGGGATGCTATCATTGTTCCCTTGTATAAGGGAAAAGGTGATCAGACAGAATTCAAGAACTATCGTGGTATCAGCCTGCTGAGTATGCCAGGGAAGGGAAAGGTCATTATTGATGAGGTACAAGGTCTTACATCAGAGATGGTGTGGGATGTTCGGAGTGGTTTTATCTCTGGTAAGGGCTGCACTAACTAAATTTTTGCATTACATATGATGATCAAACAGTATTTGTCTGTTGGTTGAAGTTTACGCTGCCTTCATGGATTTAAAGAAAGCTTATGACCGAGTAGACATACTCCTGTGGAAGGTATTGAATTAATATGGTGGAACTGAGAATCTGCTTAATAGTGGGAAAGATGTATGCTGGCAGTAGAGCATGAGCATTAGTGAATGATGTATTATCAAAATGGCTTTCTGTTGGTGCAGAAGTCAGACAAGGTTGTGTAATATCACCATGGCTGTTTAACATATTTGTGGATGTGTGCATGTATGATGCCAAAATAGACAATATTAGGTTATGTCTTGGTAACGTCTGCATGTGCAGATTGCTGTATGCTGATGACACCAGTGGCACTCCAAACACATGACACCCAGGTGCCAGCCCAGATTTGCTGCCCCTTTATAAGAGAAATAATTTTTAAATCTTTATTCATTTTTCATAAAAGAAATTTAAAAAAATATTTTTTTATTAGAAAGTATAAGAAATAAATATAAATACCTTTAAAATATAATTTTCTGTTTCACTTAAATTAACAGGGTTTTTTTTAAACACAAATGTGGCATACAAATATCTTATTAAAACAATATCTGTTAACATCTAATTTAGGAGTCCTGGCCATTTAACCTGGAAAGTAAGCAGCTTCCTTGCTGTCAACTTACAGAAAAGTCTGCTCCTCCAGTAAAACATGTTTTGTCATGTTTGATGTTACAGATCACAGCTGCCCCCACAAAGAGATTTGGGCAGTTGTGAAATATTTGTATATAATACCAAACATGAGTCATTCAAAGCATAGCACACCAATGTAATGGTTCCACGTACATCTCCTTAACCATTTTTACCAAAAAGACTCTCATATGGTTACATATGTATATAAATAAATTGTATGAAACTAAAAACAGAATTCTGAAATAACTGAATTTCACCTTTAAAAAAAATCCAATAGGGACTTTTGCCACCCCTTGGAATCTGCTGCCCAATGTGTGCATTCTCGGGTTGGTGTGTCCCTGAATGACACAGTCCTGTTGGCTTAAAGCAAAAGTGAGTTGCAGAGTATGTTGCCCTAAATGTACAAAGTTTGTGTGAAATTCTAACTAAGAATAAATAAGGGGTAACCTAAGTTATGGTTTTTGAGCAAGGAACTGTTAGTACTGAATGTAAGATCAGTCTGAATGGCACAAAATTAGACTAGGTGAATGAATTAGTGTTTTTAGGAAGCATGTTTGACTGAGAAAACAAATTAGATGATGACATTAGTAGGCAAATGAATTCATCTTTGAAAGTCAATAGCTGCTTTAGGAGAATTTCAAAGAAATGATAAATTCTCCAAAAGTCCTGAATGGCTGTGCATGAAAGTGTAATTGGTCATACTCTGATGTATGGCGGTGAAACCTAGATATTTCAAAACAGACATAGAAGTTGTATGTGTGTTGGAGAGATGCATTACTTATGGGGGAAGGCAAGACATGTTCTCTGATCTCATGAGGAATGAAGATGTGTTGCTGGCGGGTAATGTGAAGCAAAATGTTGTTAACATGGTGGAGACATATGTATATTCTTAAGAGTTTTGGTCATGAAAGAATGAGTGGTGAGATGCTTACTAAGCTAATTTATTCAGTCCAAGGTGATAGTAAAGAACTGTAGAGGAAGGCCAAGGAAATCATGGGTGAACCAGATTCATGAATGTCTGCATGCAAAAAAATAATGAGTATGAAGTACAAAAGGTCTTGTGTGAGACATGTGTTGGATGTCAGTGAAACTCGAGTTGTGTGCTGAGATCACTGTAAATGGAGATATTTGATACATCAAAACAGTAAGCAAAATCTAGTTCAATCAGTTTTAAACTTTAATCTGGCAGATGTGCTTTCTCTGAAGAGCTAACCTCTGAATCCCACAGAACAGCTTAGTGATATGTATGTATGCAGTAATCACCGTAAGTTTTTGGATAGGGAGTAAAAATACTTCTCACACGATTCCCAAGAAGTATTTTGCGATTTCTAGGAGTAGCGCACCCACCCTAGTTTGAACAACTGCCATAAAAATTCCCACTTCTAAAAAACTGTTGTTTTTTTAATTCTACTGTATTAACAATATATAGGCATTACAAAAAAAATATGTTCTTTGGACATGCAGTTATTTTAATAAGTATAGCAAAATTTAAAATAGAGTAACAATTCCTGAGGTTAAAAACATACATCCTTACTTCTATGGCAGAGATGGAAATTCTGTGATATATGTACATACAATTCTTCCTACACATGCAATTTGGTATTGGAACAGGTTGCAAATGAGAATGATCTCGGTCTCTCGTATTTTTAATAAAAAATACAGTCTGCTTTGTCAAGTTCAGTTCTGCTCATTTGCTAGAAGAAGCTACGTATCAGTACACTGAGAATTAAAATCCATGGCATATTCAAATTGTTCTTTTAATGGGTGTAAAAGAGCGTCATCAGTAGGTTTTACTTTGATTTAAGTACAATAAAAAGCATTTGTCGTAAATAATGGAAATCTCCCCCCCCTAACTTTTTTAGATGCAGAAAAGCTATTTATTTTTCAACAACACTATCTACAAACCTTCCGAACTCCAAAAAAAAAAGTCCCCCTCCCCCGGCCCGGTTTCGTTCGGGCTTGCATACACCCACAGTCATCCGACAACCCTTTGACTTTTAGAGATCTTTCGTATGCCGGGCACGGTAGCAGAGCTCAAGGTCACCGGAATTTCTTCTCCTAGGTTGTGACATAGATAACACATTTTTTCCACACATGCCTTTGGAGTCGTGTTTTCCCATAGCCCGAGACATGCGAAACCGAGAAGAGGCAAAGCGGAGGTGGGGAGTGAGGGTGGAATCACATTCTCAATGGTACAACTGCTGTGTTGAATAGCCGAGAAAAAAAGAAATAATAGTAATTACAATAATTTGATAAAAGACAAAAAAAAAAAAAAGAACCCTAGAAGTCAGTTTTTCAGTCAGGATGGATAAAATATGTCCCAATTTTCTTTTAGGGAGTAATTTCCTTTTCTGATACATGAAATATGCCTATCCAGGCATTAACACGATGTCTGTATGTATATATATCATTGTGTTTTCATAGAGTTGGTGGGTTTGTCAAGTAGATTGGAGTTTGGTGTTCCCACTGTCCAAACTGATCTTTGTATGCCCATATATCTGTAATACTGTATAAGCTTTGGTGGTCTTTTGCTACATATGACGCTTGCACTAACAATTCTAAACAAACAGCTTATCATTGCACAATTATACTATCTGTTCTGAAATAAAAAATTTGGAGTGTGGCTTTTTTCTTCGTAGAACTCAGACAGTAGGAATCCATATTAAATGAACATAAAAATGACTGTTTTAGTAATAATTAAATAATAGCTACACACTATATGTGCAACTGTTTCACACGTTATATATGTTCTATGTGTCATGTGCATACTTGCAGCAAAATCATCTTTGTATACATTCATCATATGTGACTTGGAATATTATTATATGTTTAAGTTATTACGTTATTTAGCACTCACCTTGTAGAGGTGTTTCGTATTAGGATTCTTCATCTAGTATCTTGAAATTGAAGTATGCATATAGCATGTCTTGGACACATAGAATATTCCTGTTGCAAATAGGCCTAGTTGAATACACACATATACTTAGGAAAATCGTATTCTTGGTCAAAAGAGTGTGATAGATTTTGTTGTTTACGATCAGCGTTTGAAACACTTAGTTGTTGACACCCGTGTGATGAGAGGTGCGGATGTTGGTTCTGATCATTACTTGGTAGTGTCACGAGTGAAACTTAATGTTGGTTGGAGGAAAAGGAATAGGAAGAGACCCAGGATAGAAAGAATAAAGGTTGATAGGCTCCATGAAGATCATCAGCGGTATTCTGACTTACTCAGAGAACGACTGAAGGATCTGAAATCTTGTGAGAGGGATGTAGAAAAGAAGTGGGAATGTTTTAAGAACTGTGTTGTTACTGCTGCTAAAGAGGTCTGTGGCACCACAATAGTGGGTAACAATAGAGGTGATGCTTGGTGGAATAGTGAGATTGATGAGGCAGTAAAGAAAAAGAAGGAAGCCTATTTGGGGATGTTGCAAGGTAGAGTCTCTGTGGATGAATATCGCTGTAAGAAGCGTGAAGCTGCTAAGCTGGTTCACCACAGTAAGGCAAAAGATAGGAAAGAGAAAGTGGAAAGGCATGAACTGGCTTTTTGGAAAGAAAGGAAGTCCTTCTGGAAGTACATGAGACTCAGGAAAAATAGGGGAAACAAAGTTGTAAGTTGTGTGAAGAATGAGATTGGGGAAATGATATGGGAGCCCAATGAGTTAAGTGACAGATGGGGCGAATACTTCTGTGAGTTATTAGACCAGGAGAGCAAAAATGATTCTGAGACAGATGCAGATGATGTCACAATGAGGGATGAAAGCACAGGAGGGATCTCAAGAGAAGAAGTGTGTAAAGCTCTAAAATCTCTTCAGAATGGTAAGGCTCTAGGAGTTGATGGCATAACTGCAGAGATGTTGAAATATGGTGGTGGCTCTATAATTGACTGGTTAACTGAAATTTGCCAGTTGTGCTGGGAGTTAGGAATGGTCCCTCGGGATTGGAAGGATGCTATCATTGTTCCCTTGTATAAGGGAAAAGGTGATCAGACTGAATGCAAGAACTATCATGGTATTAGCCTACTGAGTGTGCCAGGGAAAGTGTTTGGTAAGGTTGTTATTGAAAAAGTACGGGGTCTTACATCATTGAAAGTGTGGGATGTTCAGAGTGGTTTTATGCCTGGTAAAGGCTGCACTAACCAGATTTTTGCATTATGCATGATGATTGAAAAGTATCTGGCTGTTGGGAAGAAAGTTTTTACTGCCTTCATAGATTTAGAGAAAGCTTACGACCGAGTCAATAGGACACTTTTGTGGAAGGTATTGAATGAATATGGTGTTACTGGGAATCTACTTAATAGTGTAAAAGCCATGTATGCTGGCTTGTGTACGAGTGAATGTTGTTTTTATCAAAATGGCTTTTCTATTAGTGCAGGAGTCAGACAAGGTTGTGTAATGTCCCTATGGCTGTTTAATATATTTATGGATGCGTGATGCCAAAATAAATAATAGTGGTTTATATCTTGGTGATATCCATGTGTACAGATTGCTGTATGCTGATGACACTGTCCTGTTGGCAGAGAGCAAAAGTGAGTTGCAGAGTATGTTGTCCCGGATGTACGAAGTTTGCATCAAATTCAAACAGTATAAATAAGGGAAAAATCAAAGTTATGGTCTTTGAGATAGGAACTGGTAGCATTGAATGTAATGTAAGTATAAATGGCACAGTGATTGACCAGGTTAGTGAGTTTGTATATTTAGGAAGCATGTTTGACAGAGAGAACAAATTGGATGGTGAAATTAGTAGGCGAGTGAATTCTTCATTAAAGGTCATAGCTGCTCTGGGAAGTTTTCACAGGAATGATGGGTTCTCTAGAGAGTCCTGCATGGCTGTGTATGAAAGTGTAATTGTTCCTACTCTGATGTATGGTAGTGAAACCTGGATACTACAGGAGAAACATAGAAGTTGTTTGTGTGCTGGAGAAATGCGTTACTTACGGGGGGGGGGGGGTTGTGACAAGACACAGTCTGATTGTGTGAGGAATGAAGATGTGTTATAGTTGTGTGATGTGAAGCAAAAAGCAAAATGTTGTTAGCAAAGTGGAGACTAATATGCTTCGGTGGTTTGGCCATGCTGAAAGAATGAGTGATGAAATGCTTACTAAGAAAATCTTTTTAGCTCAAGTGGCAGGAAGGAACGGAAGAGGAAGGCCAAGGAAGACATGGGTGGATCAGATTCAGAAGTGTCTGCACGAGAAAAAGATTGAGTATGAAGTATAAAAGATCTTGTGTATGGTGTGTAATGGATATCAGTGAAGCACGAGTTGTATGTCAAGATCGCTGTAAATGGCGAAGTTTGATACGACAACAATAAGTAAAAATATCTGGAAGTTGTATTTCTTTTTGGAGCTAACCTCTGAATCTCAGAGAACAGCTTAGTGATATGTATGTATGTATGAAATTGCGACCAGAGTTTAAGTTCAAATAAAACACGACTGTGGATACCATACAAAGAATGCCTGAAAGAATTATATACAATGCAATTAAAAAATCTTTTACCATCAACATGTGTCGTCAATCTTTGAAAGAAGGAATGGACAAAATCAAGGACTATACAAACAGACATTAAATAAAATCTCTTCAATCTCTGAACAATGCCAGATAACCTCTGCAATACGCACACGACGCCACACAAACCACCGGACATGTTTCGGCACGACTGACTTTCGGCCATTATCAACAGTATGCATCCTGGATCAGTGTTCAAAGTTGTTATATATCTAGGGCACCTTGGTTCCTTAGATATATAACAACTTTGAACATTGATCCAGGATGCATACTGTTGATAATGGCCGAAAGTCAGTCGTGCCGAAACATGTCCGGTGGTTTGTGTGGCATCGTGTGCGTATTGCAGAGGTTTTCTGGCATTGTTCAGAGATTGAAGAGATTTTATTTAATGTCTGTTTGTATAGTCCTTGATTTTGTCCATTCCTTCTTTTAAAGATTGACGACACATGTTGATGGTAAAATATTTTTTAATTGCATTGTATATAATTCTTTCACTCATTCTTTGTATGGTATCCATAGTCGTGTTTTATTTGAACTTAAACTCTGGTCGCAATTTCAACTAGGCCTATTTGCAACAGGAATATTCTACGTGTCCAAGACACGCTATATGCATACTTCAATTTCAAGAAACTAGATGAAGAATCCTAATATGAAACACCTCTACAAGGTGAGTGCTAAATAACGTAATAACTTAAACATATAATAATATTCCCAGTCACATATGATGAATGAATACAAAGATGATTTTGCAGCAAGTATGCACACGACACATAGAACATATATAACATGTGAAACAGTTGTACATATAGTGTGTAGCTATTATTTAATTATATATTACCACGTAAAATATATTTTTGGTAGTTGTTATTAACCAAAATCCATTAATTATTTTAGTAATAATTGAATCCTATTGAAGTGTTCAAAACAGTGTAATTACTTCTGATTGTAATTTCTAATGTTAACCTTTCACCCCCTCAGTGACACTTTTCAACACACTATGATATGTTCTTGATTAATTTTGAACCAAACACCAGCATATGCTTACTGCTCAGTTTGAATCCAGCCTCCTCCAGACCCATTTGCAAATGACTTTAACCATATGCTTACTGCAAGTAAATTTCTGTATCTGTGCTACTTATTATGAGCTTGTAGCAGTTGTTTCTTAAGAAACTGTATCAACCAGTTGTTTCTTTAATGTCATAAGTTTGCAAAAAAAAAGTTTCTGGTCTTCACATTTATGTTACCCCATTCCTTTTCCTAGGTGATCATGGGCACAGTCACAGTAACCATGGACACAGTCATAAAAGTCATGGACATGGTCATTCTCATGGTTTTGGTGAGTTTTTATAATCTTAGTGATATAAATTTTATGTGTTTTAGTAAGGTGTATATAATTCCATTTCCTTTTCATTTTGAAATTAAATAAAATGCTGATATTCTGCATTTGTGAAAACTGGCATGTAAGTCAATGAAGGAAGAAATATTCTTTATAATACATGGGGAATTGATAGAATATTCAAAGCAAACAGATAATAAATTCTGAATTTTGCTTGTAACTCATACTGGTCATCCATGTAACTCCTCTCAGAAAATTTCATCGCCCTGAAGCGGGAATCGAACCGCATTTCCCGATTTCCATTTGTTTTCTGAGAGGTATTACGTGGATGACCAGTATGAGTTACAAGCAAAATTCAGAATTTATTATCTGTTTGATTTGAGTATTCTATCAATTCCCCATATATTATGAAGGGTATTTCTTCCTTCATTGATTTATTTGTGGTACTGGTGATTTCAGACCTCTATCCATTTCCCGATGGGAGATGGGTCGAAATACGCTATGAGGAAGATCTGAAGAAGATGCGAAAATCTGAAGTGTGTTCAGATTCCTAAGCTAAGGTTGCTTAGTCTCAGTTGCTTGGAGCCTCACTGTTCTGGGTGGTGTAGTGGTTTGGTTAGCATACTCAAACAGAAATCGGGAGATGCGGGTTCAATTGCTACTCCAGGGTAATGAAATTTTCAAGTTGTCTGGGAGGTGTTACATGGATGACCAGTATGAGTTACAAACAAAATTCAGAATTTATTATCTGTTTGCTTTGAGTACTCTGGCTTGTAAGTTTAAAATTTGAGGTTACAATGAGCTGATGATTACCTGGCGTGATACAAAATAAAAATTCGGATTAAAAGAACCCATCAACTAGTGATTGTTGTTTTAGTATTAAAAACAAAAACATCCTATTGACTAGGAATTAGTGTTTACCCAGTTGGAGCTAACTTTAAATATATATTGCTATGGCATGGTGTTCTTTAACCAAATATGGACTTTGCTCCTCTAAAATCTAATGAACAGACAAATAAAAGCCAGAATGTTCATCTAGCAGGCTAAATAAGATCATATGTTCTGTTATTGACGAAAAATACAGGTTTCTTTGTTCACTTTGCATAAGACCATGCATCCTGCTGCCACTCATGTATTTCAGTTATTAACTCAATGCACCACCACACAATGGTGCGCTAAGTACAATTGATTAATTAGTTCAGCATTTTTCAGTTTATTTGTTAAAATATGCCTCTAGCCTCACTTTATGTACTAAATGCTCATTTGTCTGTTTGTAGTAAGTATATCACTTCCACTGAAAACTAGTCAGTGTGCATCTGACATAGACCAGATGTATTTCAGTTGTCACACTTTCTGACCACAAAATTTTCTTTTGCCAAAAAAAATTAATGGGCTTGTTTGCCTCCCATGTATTTGGAAAGTTTTTTTTTACATTAACCTGTAGAATTTTCTTTTGTTTCCGAATAATATTTTTCAAATTTTGCAAGCAGTTGTTTTTGTCTTTAAAAAGTTTGCAGATTATTTTTTTCTCAAGAAAGCTCATTTTATTCAGTTTTTAAAAATCTATTTTATTCATTTTGTTTTTAACTTTGCAAAACAGTATGAATTGGTTCAGTTTGGTTATTTTTCTTTCATGTAGTGGATGTCTCTTATTAGGAAATTTTTGACATGGTATATTGTATAATGTATTGTAATGCTGTATGAGGTCTGTCTGGAAAGTATCTAGCCATTTTGAATATCTCATGAACCTGTCACGTGGCCTTCATATAACTTGGCAGCCATCCAGAGGGTACCTTACTGCTCGTGTGTGAAGACTTACTCTCCTATGGGCCTACTCAGTGAGCAGTGAGACACAGTTAAAAGAGCATGTGTACTGTGTGACCGTCGCATTCACAATGACTGAGCGAGTAGATCAGCGAATCTGCATCAAGTTTTTCTTCAAACTCAGACATTGGTCTGTAGAAAATTTTTGAATGATTATTAAATGATTATCAGGGATGATTCAATGAGTGAATCCCAGATAAAATTGTGGTACTGATGCTTCAAAGATGGCTGGGAATCCATTGACAGTGATCCATGTTCTGGAAGGCCTATGACAAGCAGAACACCCAAAAATGTTGAATGCATGCAAGATATAATAAATGAAAATCAGCGATTGACAGTATGAGAATTAGAAGATCTGGGAATTCCACATACTATTGTTGCAGATTTTGATGGAGTATTTTGGCATGAAATGTGTGTCAGCAAAATTTGTTCCACAGCTCCTATTGCAATAACAGAAAGAATTTCATGCTGAAGTTGAACAGAACTTGCTTGAAACCATTAACAGTGAACCAGATTTCCACTAAAAGGTCATACCTATATATGAGTCATGTGTCTGCATCTATGACCCTGAAACAAAAGCCCAGTTTTTCAAAAGAAGTCTCCTGAATCTCCACATCCAAAGAAGGCACTGCAGAAATGGAGCAATGTCAAGGCCATGTCGATATATATATATTTTTTTCTAATGAAGGTGTTGTCCACCATGAGTACGCTCCTCAAGGCCAGACAATGAATAAGAAGTACTACATCAAAGTTCTTTGCTGGCTGAGGGATGCAATGAGAAAATGGCCACAGCTTTGGGCAAGTGGTAACTGGCAGCTTCATCAGCATAATGCACCTGCCCATTTGTCGCATATCATGCAGGGTTTTTGGCAAAACATCACACCACCCAGGTCTCTCCCATCCAACCCTTCCTCTCTTACAGTCCAGATTTGGCTCCCTGGGACGTCTGGCCATTCCCAAAGCTAAAATCACTGTTGAAAGGGAGGAAATTTCAGACCATGGACAAGATTAAGCAGAACATGATGGCACAGCTAATGGTGATCTCAAAAGAGGACTTTGCAGATTGTTTTGAAAAGTGGAAGGGACACTGGGATAAGTGTGTGAAGTTCCAAGGAGAGTTACTTTGAAGGGGACTAAATCTCTGTTTTCCTAAGTCAGCTACTTTTTTTTTTATTTTTATCTTTATTTTTTTTATTTAATAGTTGGATACTTTCTGGATAGATTTTGTATGTGTTATGAAAAGTGTGCAAGCAGTTATATAAAATAAAAAAATATTCTGAAGTCATTCCATTAGGTATGGAAAAAGAACTTTATAAAGAATGTATTTCTTTTTGTTGTCATTAAATACAAAATGAACAATAAAAGATGCCATTTGAGCATAATGCCATTATAATAAACTTTTATTTCTCTGAGACTTGTAGAAGGCATGCACTGGATGAAACCAAAAGTGTTCCTATGGTTATACAGGAGATACATGCTTCCTACTTGTATGGGGCTTCCAAAAAGGGCAAAGCATTTCATAAAGTAAGAGCTTTGTGTGCATGCGCAGGCACACACTGTGTCCCCACTTTGCTGTTTTAGATAAACTAGTGAAGGGGGTGCCAGAGCTCTACTGTAGAGAAAGTGGGGTGGTTATCAGAAGGAAAATACCTCACTATTCATTCACAAACCTCTAAGGAAACAAAACATGTTGATATTTTTTTCAGCATTTTTGTTACATACATATACATATCACAAAGCTGTTCTCTGAGGTTCAGAGGTTAGCCCCACAAAGAAATACAAACTACCAGATAATTTTTACTTATTGTTGCTGTATCAGACTTGTCCATTTACAGCAATCTTGACATACAACTCGGGCTTCACTGACATCCATCACACGCTGTACACAAGACCTTCTATACTTCATACTCATAATCTTTTTCTCATGCAGATACTCCTGAATCTGATCCTCCCACGACTTCCTTGGCCTTCCTCTGCCTTTCCTTCCTGCCACTTGGGCTAAAAAGATCTTCTTAGTAAGCATCTCATGGAAGAATGAGTGATGAGATGCTTACTAAGAAGATCTTTTTAGCCCAAGTGGCAGGAAGGAAAGGCAGAGGAAGGCCAAGGAAGTCGTGGGAGGATCAGATTCAGGAGTATCTGCATGAGAAAAAGATTATGAGTATGAAGTATAGAAGGTCTTGTGTGCAGCGTGTGATGGATGTCAGTGAAGCCCGAGTTGTATGTCAAGATTGCTGTAAATGGAGAAGTTTGATACAGCAACAGTAAGCAAAAATTATCTGGTAGTTTGTATTTCTTTGTGGAGCTAACCTCTGAATCTCAGATAACAGCTTAGTGATATGTATATGTATGTAACAAAAACGCTGAAAAAAAAAAGTAAGCATAAATATTTTGTATTCAGGTAAGGTATTCATTTATTTTGTATTTTATTATATTATATTATATTGTGCTGTGCTACACCACTGAGACAATCATTGTCCTGTGTATGTGGTGTAGCAGTAGAATTTGAAATAACTGTACTATTTAAAAATGAAAGGTAGGAGAGAAAAAGAACAGCACCACATTGAAACATGTCTCTGAAGTTTGAAGTTTTAATACCAGAAAGTTGGCTGTTCATGCTCTGGTACTTCTTACAGATGCTTTATAGCAGTTTGTTTAGAGCTTGGGAATTATCTGCAATATTTCTTGATCAGATTTTGCTGTAACAGTTTAACAGCAGGAAATTTTGTTCTACAGTCAAATATCAATGTGTTTTGCAATCTGTTCATCTAGCTTTTCTCAGAGGAACAAAGGAATGAATACATATAATATTTATCCAATATGTGCATCATTTTTAGTGGTTTATTATTCCTGAAAGTCAAAACCATTGCTGTGTATGTTCCTGGCTTAAAGTCATGTGTAGTGTGGCAATTACTTTCTTTTTAGCATGTACCTTTTCGTTTTTCAGGTATGAACCAAAAGGACTGTGAAAATGAAAACAACCATTTTAGTAGTGGTCCGGGAAACAGTCAGATATTGCAAGGCAAGTTTAAGCAATTTTGTTATTCCAATATTCCTTGAAAAAAAATGTGTATGTGTTGTGTGTGTGTGTGTGTGTGTGTGTGTGTGTGTGTGTGTGTGTGTGTGTGTGCGTGTGTGTGTGTGTGAAGTGCTTTTTGAATATGGTTTCATATTTTTAGTATTTTGGAAAATTAAACTTTTTTGTAAGGTTTTTTTTTTTTTTTTTTTAATGTAAGGATAGGTGATGTCAACATGATAAATTTAAATGTAAGTATCTAACCATGAAATAAGAAGTATTAAAACTTCAAAAATTTGTGTAAGTTATGTAAAAATATTTAAAATAAGGATGCTTTCAGCTAATAATTTTTTTTGTTGTTGTTTTTGTCAGTTTTATTTTATTTTCAACTTTAAAAGGGATGGGCAATGAGAAGTGGTTGTCAGATCCATAATGTCATCTAACAAGCAGTGGTAATTGGTTGTCTGAGATTGAAAACAACTGAAGTTGTCAGCTGAAAGCTTCCTTATTTTGAAATTATATTTGTAACCTAAGTGTGATGTTTTTAAAGTTTTAATACGTCTTAGGTGATGCCACTTTAGTCAGTGGGGAAAGTGCTTGTTTTGGACCAAAAGGGGAAAAAACTTTGAACTGGCCAACTCATATAAAAAAATATTTTTTGTAGTTTTAGTTTCAAAATATTTGCAGCAGAAAATACCCCAAAGTGTTTTTTATCCCCTTGTATTACTGATTTCTCCTTCTTTTGCTAGATATATCTCCTATACCCATTGCAGTTTCTTTCACAGAATCTGTTTTCTTCAATGGAGGATATAGACAGCCACTAACTTTCATTCTAGTATTCTAAGTATAATAATTTAACATTGAGTTGCTGTTATCTACCGTTGTTTCACTTTTTACTCCTGGAGGTATTTTTTTCCTCAGACCATACAGTGCAGAATGTGTTGCATCTCTTAGCTATTTCCTTTGCTACACTAACTGAGACTCTGATATACTCCTCTGAAAATTGCGCTAATCTGAATATGTACAACAGTATTTTGCCAAAGGCTCAGAAATTAAAATTTATTCAACCAAAATCTGTTTTTCTACTTTTTGTGATCAAGGCTTGACCGTATCAAAAGATTTATCAGTGAATTCTGGGTGATTACACATGAAGTTATTGTTTCATCATTTTCATCTTCAATTATTTAGTGTGTAACTTAATTTCTTATTGACAAAATATCAAAATGAAGAAAAAATTGTAGCAATATTAGAAAAATTATCAGATAGGAATATTCAGTGGTTTTCTGAGTTTTAATACTTGTATCTGCATCTTATCTCAGTTTTGTTAAAATTTGACTATGTGTTTCTTCGTTGATGAGTTTTACTTAGTTGACTAGAGTTCAAACAGTGTAACAAGAACTTAATGATGGTCTTTGACACTAATTTAATTTAGAATAGAAAAACATATATCAGATTGAGGTCTGTAAAACTGAAAATCTTTAATTGCTACATCCAGTCATTAAATTAGCTGTTCCAGCCTCTGTAATGCCATTTTAGTTTTTCATATTTTTATTGTTGCTATTGTACTACATTGATAGATACTTAATTTTTCTTTCCTTCACTGCAGGGGTGTTCCTTCACATTCTTGCAGACACACTTGGTAGTGTGGGAGTCATTGTCTCTGCAATTTTAATGAGTCAGTTTGGTTGGCTAATTGCTGATCCCATCTGTTCTATGTTCATTGCCACTCTCATTGGAGTTAGGTAAGTTTGTTTAACAGTTTATTTTAATCAATCAGTTTGGTTGGTTAATTGCTGATCCCATCTGTTCTATTGTTCATTGCCATGCTCATTGGAGTTAAGTTTCTGCAGCAGTTCATTTTGTCCTGCAAAGATCTTCAGTCACTCATTCTGACCAAGCAATGATGTCATTATAACTATGTGTTGTTGTTTTTCCTCAAAATTACTTTAGAGTCGAGAAATGTAAATGGGATGGAGGTCAGTAGAATTGAAAACATATAGCCATTTCATGGAAAATGAAGATTTGAAATTATATTGCCTATAATTGACAATGTTTTAATTGGTAATTTGTGTACTGCTATTTCATGAAGATGCTTAGCATCAATTATATGAAGCTGGTCACACCAAATTGGACAGATGTTTAATTTTGGGGTTATGGAATGTATGTAAAATATATACCTTATTGGGACTTCACCGACAGAGGGCGCAGCGGAGGTGGCGAACGCCAGATGTGAGAAGATGGCGGACATGTGAGGACGTGTGGAAAGGGCGGAAGAGATGATACAGCAGAGGCCGTAATGTAAGAACTGATATTAAATTAAGACTTATGACGCGAAAGACAAACAACGTATATTCAGTGTGTGTGAGTGTTTGTGTATTTACATCAAATTCATATAAAGTGATAAAGTGATCGCAATAAATTAGTAGTATACCTTGGATGTGCAACTCTCTTGGAATATGATGTTCTTGTGTATACGACCGTGTGCATAGATGTTGGATAAAGAAGACGCTGATTGCAGGAGGGCCCGTGTACGGTCTCACGGAAGAGGTAAGAAGTTAAATATAAATACCTCTAATTACCGAAATGGAATTGAAACACGAAAAGTAAGAACATTATTGGCGCCCAATGTGGGGCTCTCTTGCAAATATAAACTGAAGGCAATATTTTCACCTATATTGAATTTGAAGCGTGAAACTGAAATTGCTTAAAATAAGTAATGGCGGAGGAATTAGATAAACTAAAAAAGAAAAGAGCGGTCAACCGCAGATTAACAACCATTGTTATTAATAAACTAAAAGAAGCTCTTGAAGAGGATCCCGTTGAAAGGGAAGTTATCGAGAATAATTTAGCTCAGTTAGTGATTAAAGAAGAAAATTTGATTTCCGTTGGTGAACAAATTGAGCGAGTTATTTCTGTAGAGGAATTTGAAGACGATTATTGTGCTAGTCAGGAATACTACGAAAACGTGCTGTTATGGAAAACCAAAGCGCAGCGCTGTTTAACTATGATCAGAAACACTGAAGAAAGCGGCACGAACGAAACAGAGAATAGAACATTGCGGTCAAATAATATACCCGGAGCAGCGATAAGATTACCGAAATTAGAGCTTGCAAAATTCTTTGGAGATCCATCGCATTGGTTGGAATTTTGGGGTCAGTTTGATGCGACCATACACTCAAATGAGGGTTTAAATAATTTGAACAAGTTTAGTTACTTGAAATCTTATTTGGGTGGAGCAGCTGCTATTGCAATATCTGGATTATCTATCACAGAAGCAAATTATGGCAAGGCCATGCAAATTTTGAAGGGTAGGTTCGAAAAAAAAGATGTTGTTATAAGTTCACATATGAATAAGTTACTGTCTCTACCACCTGTTAAGAGGTTAACAGAGACGTTTGGTCTGCAGAAGCTGTATGATAAATGTGAAGTCCAATGAAGAAGCCTCGAATCGCTGGGAGTAATCTCCGACACTTATGGAAGTTTGTTGTGTCCCATGATATTGAAATTAATTCCCAGTGAATTAGTACTAGAATTCAACAGACTTCGGGAAGCTGATGAGATTTGGAATATAGAAGAAGTTATGGAATTTATAAGAAAAGAAATTAAAAGTCGTGAGCAGACCCAGGCGATTTACGGAAACACAGAATTAAAACCGAATCTTTCTCAGAGTGTTAAGGCAGTAAACAATATGCCCATCAGATCTGATCACACGCGCGCAGAAGAATTCATGAAGCAAAATAAAACGTTTCCTTCGGCCGCCAAACTGAATGCTCTTGTAGAAAATAACCCAGAGTCCTATGAAAAACGCATTGAAGACAGAAGGACTGCGGTCAACGTTCAAAGAAATAACGAACATTGTGTTAGAGAAAGTTGTTTGTTTTGTTCATCGGATCATGATTTAAACAGATGTCCTTTAACAATAGGAGAAAAAAGACGCAATTTATTGCGACAAGGAAGATGCTTTAATTGTTTCAAAAAATATCACTTGGAGAAGTTTTGTTTATCAAAAGATCGGTGTCAACTTTGTCATCGAAAGCACAATACCTTCATGTGCGATGCCAAAAGAAGCACATCTGCTGTGAAACACATTGCACACGCCGATCATCAGCAAGAGAACGGTGTTCTGTTACAGACCATGACCCTAAAGGCAGTGGGAGAAACGAGTTGTAGCGTGCGAATTCTTCTGGATGGAGGCTCACAACGGACATTTGTTTTGGAAACTGTTTCTAAAGAGCTCAAGTTACAAGTAACAGGAGAAGAACAATTAACAATATTTTCATTTGCAGTGAATTCACCAGTAACAGAGAAAAGAAAAAGAGTTCGCTTGGTTTTAAAAGATGCAAGAACTGGATGTAGAATCGAGATTCAGGCTTTGGAAACAAATAACATTAGCGGTGCTTTGATAAGTCCTCCAGGGAAAGAAATACGAAGTTATTGTGAAAAAGAAAAAATGTTGTTAGCTGATGGAGCGGAAAAATGTAACAACTTAGAATTATCAGTTTTGATCGGAGCTGACAATTATTGGAAGGTTGTAACCAGAAGAGTGCATAGGATAACGCCATCCTTGGTCACTTCACAAACTATTTTTGGGTGGACATTTAGTGGCACCTAGGCGCTGTCAAATGCGTTGGCGTCACAGTCTGTCATTAATGTTATGAAAAGTGCCACAAGTACAAGTAAAACTGACTGTGAAATGAATGAAATGTTGAAGCACTTTTGGGATCTTGAAACGCTAGGAATAAGGGAAAGCATCGACCAAACTAATAAAACAGAAGATAATCGCCTTTATGAGGAATTTCACGAAAATCTGAAAATGGAAGATGATAGGTACGTGACACGGTTTCCGTGGAATCAACAAATAGAAGAATTGAAGGATAATTACAACTTGGCTGAAAAACGATTGAGATCGCTTGTTCAGAAATTCAATAAGAAACCACAGTTCTACGAAGAATATAAGAAGGTTATCAAAAATTATTTAAAAGAAGGAATTGCAGAGGAGACAAAGGATGATAGTAGCAATGTAATATATTACAGGCCACATCAGGCTGTAATCAGGGAAAACAAGGATACCACTAAATTACGCTTAGTATTTGATGTGTCATCTCATGCCGATAACTGTTCATCGTTAAATGATTATTTACTCGCAGGGCCAAACCTATATCCCGATGTGCTGGATTTGTTGATCAGATTCCGTAACAATAAAGTTGCTTTTACAGCTGACATTCAACAGGCATTTTTACAGATTGCTCTTGCCAAAGAAGACCAAGATGCAGTTAGATTTTTGTGGATCGATGAGGAAATAGATGACAGCAACTCCCTCAAAGTAAAAATACTACGAATGACTAAGAGTCATATTTGGTGCGAAGTCGAGCCCATTTATGCTGGCTGCAACGCTAAAAGTTCACATAGACAAATATAAACAACAGTATGAGGATGCATACAAGCTACTGAGGAATTGTCTATATGTGGACGATTTAATTGGAGGAGCAACAGATGAAAATGCAGCCAGGATATTATCAAAAGACGTTAAATATATTTTGAATGAGGGGAACTTCAATATGGGAAAATGGAGAACAAACAGCGAATCCCTTCAACAATTGTGGAATAATGAAGGAAATGATATTCAATGCGCTGCAAGCAATAAAGTTTTGGGATACCTATGGGGTAGAGAGAAGGATGTTATACGAATAGACGTTTCTGAAGTGATTGCATATGTGAGAAAGAGAAAGGACAAAATATGCAAAAGAGAAGTTCTGAAGACTGTTAGTCGTCTATATGACCCGATTGGTTTTTTAAGTCCATTTACAATAAGAGGCAGAATTATCTTGCAAAATGTTTGGAAATCGGGTGCAAACTGGGATTCAGAATTGTCCATAGAACTAGAGAAAAATTGGAAAGATTGGTGCACAGAGTTATCACAGATGGAAAATGTTGACACACCAAGATATTATTTCGGAGATATCAAAGAAAAGGAATTGAAAAATATCAAGTTGCATTGTTTCTCAGATGCGAGTCAAAAGGCTTGCGGTGCAGTGATATATTTAAGATATGAAACCAAAGATGAAATAAATTCAAGAAATGTGATTTCAAAGGCAAGAGTAGCACCCTTAAAGAAACTATCCTTACCTAGGCTAGAATTGATGGCAGTGTTAATAGGAGCTAGACTAGCTGAATCTGTTGAAAGGCAACTGAAGCAGAAGTTTGATTTGACCTTACATTTTTGGACAGATTCCAGTACAGTTTTGCACTGGATAGAAGGAAATGCTGAAAAATGGAAGCTGTTTGTGCAAAATAGGATAAAAGAAATACAAGGGAAGTCTGATCCATTATCATGGACATATTGCCCAGGAAAAGAGAATCCTGCAGATTTACTCACCAGAGGAGGGAAGATTGAAACCATCAAAGGTAATAGTTATTGGTGGTATGGACCAGAATGGTTAATTAGAGAGGAAACATCTTGGCCAAAATTACCAGCTGACTTGTCCACAGACGACAGTGCAAGGGAAGAAAGAAAATGAAAGAGCAAAAAGATCCTTCAAGTAAGCTGTGTGACAGAAGAAGGGAGGACCCCTATTTTTGATATTAGATAAAACAGTGAATTGAAAAGGGTTCTTCATGTGACAGCATGGACTCTAAGATTCGTACATAATGTTCAAAATAGAGACTCAAAAAGAACAGGAGTTCTGACAGTTGAAGAATTAAACTCAGCGGAAATTTATTGGGTTAAACAATCCCAGAGAGAGTGTTTTCCAAACGAAGTAAATGCTTTGAATTGTGAACACGACATTTCTTCCGATTCGAAAATCTACACATTTAATCCATTTCTGGATGACGACGGTATAATGAGAGTTGGAGGAAGACTACAGAATGCAGACTTGAACTATGACCAAGTTCATCCAGTAATTTTGTCAACCAATTAAGCGAAGTCATATAAGAGTAGGACATGGTGGAGTTGCCAAGACTTTAGCACAAATCAGAGAAAGGTACTGGATTCTACAGGGACGGCAAAGAGTGTGAAAAGCATTATACGTAGTTGTTTTATCTGCCGGAAATTTAAAACAAAACCTTTCGACCAAGATATGGCACCCTTACCACCGGACAGATTAAAGAAAGTTTCTCCTTTTGAAATATGTGGAGTGGACTTTGCAGGACCATTATTCACAAAGAATGAAAATAAGAAGGTTTACATCGCTTTATTCACCTGTGCAGTTACTCGTGCTGTACATCTGGAATTGGTATCTGATTTAACAGCTTGCAACTTTCTGTTGGCATTTAGAAGATTTTTAGCAAGAAGAGGAATTTGTAAGACACTCTATTCAGATAACGCGAAAACATTTAAAAAGGTAAACCAAGATTTATCCAAACTGTGGAGCATAGTTACCGATCCAGAAAATTTAAGGTTTTATGAAGAAACAGGAATAAGATGGAAGTACATTGTTGAAAGAGCTGCATGGTTGGGTGGGTTTTGGGAGAGGCTCGTTCGCTCGATCAAAACATGCCTGAAGAGAATACTGGGAAAAGCTTCTTTAACATATGAAGAATTGGAAACTACTCTCGTTGAAGTAGAAGCGATCCTGAATGCCCATCCTTTGACATTTGTATATAGCGAACCAGGAGAGCCAGAACCACTCACTAGGGCATTTCTTAATTGGAAGAAGATTGACAACAATTCCTGATGGGAAACCAAGTTCTGAGGAATCAAAAAGAAGTGACCTTACAAGGAAATACAAACACAGAGTACTAGTTATGGAGAGACTGTGGAGAAGATGGCGACAAGAATACCTTCTGGAATTGAAATCAGCCCACCAGTTGAAGATTGCAAAAAGGGATTTAGAAGTGAAAAAGGATTCCATAGTTCATGTAAAAGATGAAAGATTACCTAAACTGATGTGGAAAACCGGTATCATTAGCCAAGTTCATGTGCGACATGACGGAAAGGAACGTTCATGTACAGTGAGACTGCCTAATGGAACATTGATCAAAAGACCAGTACAACACCTTTACCCTCTGGAGCTGGACTTCGAAAAGACTGAACCCAATTCTTTAGGGCCAGAGGATTTTGGGACTTCACCGACAGAGGGCGCAGCGGAGGCGGTGAACGCCAGATGTGAGAAGATGGCAGACGTGTGGAAAGGGCGGAAGAGATGATACGGCAGAGGCCGTAATGTAAGAACTGATGTTAAGACTTATGACGCGAAAGACAAACAACGTATATTCAGTGTGTGTGAGTGTGTGTGTATTTACATCAAATTCATATAAAATGATCGCAATAAATTATTAGTATACCTTGGATGTGCAACTCTCTTGGAATATGATGTTCTTGTGTATACGACCGTGTGCATAGATGTTGGATAAAGAAGACGCTGATTGCAGGAGGGCCCATGTACGGACTCACGGAAGAGGTAAGAAGTTAAATATAAATACCTCTAATTACCGAAATTGAATTGAAACGCGAAAAGTAAGAACATACCTAAAGTGCTTGACTTCAGTTACGTAAAGTTAGCTGTAGCAAATTGGACTGATATCTGATTTTGGAGTCATGAAGAGCATGTTAAACAATTTTGGCTTTTCTGTAAAATCCCTTTGAGATTTGTACATGTGAGACTTTTGCAAGAACATCCAGAAGTATTTATATACCCTCCTCTGATTTCCCCCTTATTTTTTAATGTAGTGTTGTATGTTTAAGGTTGTGTAAGAATTGTAATGTTTTTTGCAAGTTGTGTAAAAAGACTTTTTTTTTTTTTTTTAAATTTGACAAATAATGATTTTATGTTCCACGAAAAGAGTAATAGAGGAGTAAATGTAAAAATTTAATGGGCCGACCCAGTGCGTAGTGGTCTAAGCGATGGCTTCTGATCATTCGCCGGAAAGGGGTCCGGGTTCAAATCCTGGTGAGGCATGGATGTTGTGTTGTCTTATGGCACTGGCTCTCTCCCTTCCCTGGAACCAGTGGCCCTAATTTAAGGACGGGCGACTGCTTATAGCCCGTTCAGTTGCTCACGGTGGTAGTTAAACCTCCAATCAAAAAAAAATTTTGTGCAGACTTGTTACTTTACTTTCATAACTTTTCCAAAAAAATTGATGAAGAATATGTGAATGTTTTGCTGAGTTTATATTTTCAGAAGAAACTGGATTATGACCTTGAACTGTGGCAGCAGTAAATTTGACTACAATAGAGATTTCATGTAAAATACAATATCTGTTTGGAATTTTATATTAGTCAGAGCATTTGTACATCATACAACTTCTCTTTAAATGTTTATAAAACCACAGTTTGATACTTTAGCATGTGAATTTTTTATTTTCCAAGAAATATTCATTTAAACAGAATTTGCAGCTCTGTTGAGCAGGTTGTGTCCTTCACATGTGTGTCTTTTTTTTTTATTTATTACAGCTGAAATCAGGAAATTAGAAACTTTAGTTTATAGGAGGGCCATCCAGAAAACAAGTACTGTTCGTGCATCACTCCCATGCTAGCATTAGCTTCAGAGTCGCGCACACGCCGTTGTGTTGCCTCGTCCATTAGCTACGCCCTGATGCCATTTTGTGAACACAGTGAGTGCAGGAATGGTACATAAGTAGGTTTGATTGTTTAATGAAGGACGACAGAGCATTCATGATGAATTGCGCATTGGTAGGCCTTCAAGATTAGCACGGGCTCCTTTTTCAAGGTCCGGGTCTGTTCTAGGCCTGTTATATCATTACTTATGTCTAGCCCAGACCCAGCCCGGGTGTGAACATTTGTGCGAATTTTCCCTATGTGAATAAGAAAAAGATAAAGCATATTGCTTTACCCCTATTTATACTTTCATCATCACATAAAAATGTTAGTGCTTCCCATTAACATCGACTACCCCCTACCCCCAAAAAAGAGAGAATTATTATTATGTGTATCATATTCTGTTAACAAAATGTCCTTCAACTTGTTTCCCAAGTGTATCAATTTAACTCGTTTATCTCGGCTCACTTGAATGTTTTCACCGAATGACCGAAAATTCCCACTTTTCGTTTTGTAACCTAGCAGTACTTAAATTTTACTCTCCAGAAAACTTTATACTATCAATTTTCATCATATCTAGGAAAAAATACATTGTTGTTACTTAAAACACTGACAGATGTTTTTGAGTTACAAAATGCTTTCAAACACACAATAAACAATAATTAAGAATTTTAGGCAAAGATTGAATGAGAGACTGTGCTATATAGCCTAATCATTCAGTTGTGCATTTCCCATTGCATTAGCTAATTTGGTTAGCAGTGTTAAATGAAATTAGGTGAAAAAGTGAAAGGGTAAATTAATTTGAGGCCTGGACCATATATGGGCCCAGGTTTCAGCCAAATTAGCCAAAGATTTTATATACAACTGTTTTGTGAATGCCAGTGGCAAAGAGAAATTTTTAAGAGAGACAAATTAAGAAACAGAAGTGAGATTTAACCACAGAAGTGGAAGAACTAGAAAAAAAGAAAAAAGCTATGTGCAATAAAGGAACAGAAAGCAATTTGATCAATAGAAAAAAAAAGTAAAAAAGAAAATACTGAAATGAGAATATCACGGCAAGCAAAAGAACAAACAACACAATTTATATTAAATCAGGTTGAATTAATGGTTAAATATCAACATTTTATAGATACAATACAGATAGACTTGTTTTATTTTCAGTTACCCCTTATCAGACAGCAAGCATACACAGTTCACTCATTTCACTGTGCCTTTAACAGGCATGTTCTGCTTCTGACCTTCCAGTCGAAGGTCAAAAAACTGGGATAGGATGACTGATCACTCATATATCCTACAGATTTTCCATACAACTTCAGAGAATGTAACAGGTCTTTACCATTTTGTGAATGTACATTTTTTTTTTTTTTTTTTTTTTTTGTTATATCACAACTCAGCAACCATTAAAATTCAATTTCATCACGTGTAGGCATGTTGAATTGCTGGCAGACCACATTTGGCATAATTTATGGTTGGTTTTGAGCTCCCATGAGATGAAATGTACTAACACATTGATTTCACTACAGTTTGTCCATTTGTGGGCCAATGCTTGCTATAGACCCACATCTCTTATCTTGGTTTGCCTGATTTCTTCCCTAGTGTCCAGATGTTGTTGGTTGAATATTTTGCCATAATCTGTGTTACTTGATTACATATTGACTTTTGATCAGCTCAGGTGCTGTTCCATTGAAAAGACCACCCTAAGCACAGCTCTTCTAATCTGTAGCACATGGGACTTATTCTACATCATTGGTTAAAGACAGTTTGGTTGCTGAACCAGTAATTCAGCTGTTGATAGCACACTGTTAAACACCTGGTAGGCAAACGCATGGTAACTAATGTACTAAATGTGAAAGCAAAACCTTTGTTCAAAGCCAGTAAATGATAGTTTGTAAAATGCCATTTACCACAGTATAATTCATGTTAGTGAATGAGCTTACTTAGATTTATTAGATCACTGGTGCATATTCTACAATAGTTTTGTTCACCAGTATTTTGTTCCCATATTTTTTAGCCACTAGATGACTTACTTAAATTTCAGTTCAAAACTGAATTTTGATTTATACTTAAAACACTTTTGTTTCATTTTTGAATCGGGTATTTGCTATTATTTTGCCTGCTTTTTAAATTAAATAAATATGAAATTATTGCTTTATGTGTTGAGTGATGTATAAAACAAAGCATATATATGTATGTAAAATTTCATATCACCATAATCAATCATTCTCAATATTGTGCTGGCTGAAAACCTCAAAGTTTTATCCACAGTTCTTTGTTGAGCAGTTCTCTCAATGGTTCCAGTGGTTTGCCTCCCTCCCCCTCTCTCTCTCTCTCACACACACACACACACACAAATTGCATATTGTTATAAGAGATTAGCAAATGCATTTGTTTGAAATGTTTTTAATACTTTTAGTGTCATAAACTATTTATGTTAACATTTTTTCTCTACACCTTTAGTGTTCTTCCATTACTCAAAGATTCCATCTGTGTTCTGATGCAGAGGACTCCGAAAGAACTAGACAAATTACTGCCTTCCTGTTACCAAAGGGTTTGTTTCTTTCTTTTCTATATTTTGTAAACTGATTGTTTCCTTATTTTAAACAACACAGTTTGACTTCTCTTCTGTATATAAATTTGTCAGTGTATTCCTAAGACTTGTTTCAAAAGCTTAGATACCAAAGAAAAACAAAGCTAAAGTGTGAAAGAAAGGGCATACTGGCACATAAATTGAAATGTTTGAAAACTAAATTCTTACATCTCATGATGCAATTGAAAAACCGTGATTTGCAGAAAGTGTCTCCAAAGTTTAGGCACAGAGTGTATTCACAAAAGGGTGACAGGAACTGAAAACGAAAGAGATTTGCATGTTGAACTTCAGGGAAAATATTGACTGACTAAGCCTATAATGTCACCCTGCTCATGGTTTAGGGCAGAAGTTTTCTGTTAAGTATAACAAAACTGAAGGGTTCTATTATGTATTTAGGCCTAGTCACTCATGTTGTTGAGACTCATGCCCAACCTAAGGTGCTGAGATAGTTCCATGCCAAAAGCTGAATGTTACTTGGGCCAAAACAGTATCTTAAACAATCTCTTCAAGGAATTCGATCTTATCCTATCATAATCATGCTAGGAAGATAAATGGATAATTAAATTTACTTCTCCATTCGCTGCTTATGAATAAATTTCTAATAATCCATGTACTGAGAGTAAATCAGAAAGAGCTAGAATCATCCAGTGAATTGTAAAAATTCAGAGTGCACATGGATGCTTGAAAACCTTGAAAGTCCTTGAAAATCGTGATTACGTTTTCAAGGTGTGGGATATCCTGGAAAAACTGTGGGTTTTTTTTAAAGCTGTCTTGAAAAGCCTTGAAATTAGTGCTTAAAAATATTTTTGAATTTCTTTTAGGAAATCAGTGTTACTTCTTTTTTTAGCATGTCTTTTCTAAAAAAATCATGAATATGTTACTGGTTCTGTCTGTCCACCTGCGGATACCATATCTCTGCAACTATTAGTCCGATTTGAAAAATTCTTTTTGCATTAGGAAGCTTGAGATGTGCGAATGATGATCCTTGCATTCTGTTTTGTTTCATTTTTTACGATGCGCAATTTCACCACTGGAGAGCATAAATGCAGAAGATATCAAATTCAAAATATATTTTACTCCATATACTTGCTAACAGACACGTACGTTTATCTTGGACAGCAGATATCAAGTGAGGGTCACATTGATGAAGAAATTAATCGGCGTACAAAACTTGCCTGGAGAGCTTTTGGAAGAAACAGCATAATTTTCAAGAGCAATATGCCATTATGTCTTAAAAGAAAAGTGTTTGATCAATGCATCCTTCCAGTGCTTACGTATGGTGCAGAGACGTGGACCTTAACTAAAAGAGACATACAAAGGCTGCAGACAACTCAAAGAAGCATGGAGAGGTGCATGCTTGGTGTAACCAGGAGAGATAAGAAGAGGAACTCGTGGATCCGAAAAATGACAAGAGTGGAAGACATCATGATCAGAGTTAAATCCCTGAAAGGGCAATGGGCTGGACATACTGCCAGAAGGACAGACCATCGATGGACAGCCGAAATTTTAGATTGGATTCCAAGGGACAGGAAAAGACCCAAAAGAAGACCACATGGAAGATGGGTGGATGAAATTCGAAAGTATGCGGGAGTGACATGGAGGAGACTGGCACAAGACAGACCGTTGTGGAGGAAACTTGGGGAGACCTTCGTCCAGCAGTGGATTGATAATGGTTGACAATGATGATGATGATGATTTGCTTCTAAACATCTGATTGAAAAAATATTTTTTATCTTTCAATTACATTTATGTCGAAGACTATTTTGGGTATGGTCACTTTTTCAAGTTCCACATAGATTTTCCGCTAGGGGACGTAAAAGTAAATTGTGTTTTACTCGATATATCTGCTTCTAAAACTCAGATTTGAAAAATTCTTCCTGTATCAGATACAGCTCCTGATGGGAAATGTATTGCATATAATTTCTAATAGTTGGTAAAAAATGTATATCTACCAGAGGGCGTAGGTGTTTATTTCTGCTTTGATATATTTGCAGCAAAATCTGAGCTCCTGAAAACTCAACTGAAAAAATCATTTCATAGACCGATACTGCTCACTTTGAAAAACCTTTTAAGAATACTTTCTTTGTAAAATATTACATAGTTTTTTCACCAGGGGACGTAGATGCATATCTTATTTTTGTCAGTATCAGCTTCTAAGAGTCCGATTTGAATTTTTTTTTTTTTCTTTCTTGGAAAGCATTTCTACTGTGAAATGTTTCTCATATAATTTCAAATTTTACTTAAAGCACAAGTCTGCCACCAGAGGGCGTAAGTTCATGTTTCTGTTTACAGCAATATTTGTGGGACTAAAAATCCGATTGAAAAAACTTCTTTGTTCGATCAGATATTACTAACTATGGAAACTCTGGGCGTATTTTCTTCCCAAAATAATACACAATTTCGCCGCTAGGGTTTGCTAATTTTTAAAGTGTTTTCTCAGTATCGCTGCTTCTACATGTGCGATTTAGAAAATGATTTCATCACCAGATGCCATTTACCTTGTGGAACACTTTAGGCTAATATATGAGGAAATTTATAGTTCACAGTTTTGTCTCTGGGTGGTGTGTTTGTACTTCAGTGTTCAGATGTGTTGCCGCTTTTAAAAACTCTGTTGAGAAATTTCTTGTTTATTGTATGCCATTCGTTACAATAGAGATATGGAGCATTATCCTTTTTAAATAATGCCAAAGATTTCCTGCAAGAGGCGTAAAGGTCGAAAGGGTTTGTTTGTTGTTGTTGTTGTTTTGTTGTTGTTTTTTTTTTTGGGGGGGTTATAACTGCTTCTGGGAGATGTATTCGGAAAAAAAAATCCATACCGTAGCTTTTTTTTTCATGAAGAATATTTTTCACCTATTTCCAACTTTCCGTTATTCTCAATTCTTCCGCTAATAGGCGTAGACTTATACTTATATCATGTTTCCTTCTATATTTCTTCTTTTAACTGATTAGACGTGGGTCCTCCCCATTCATAAATTCTTGATCTGCCCTTGCTTTATTTTATAATAATTTCAATTGTTATTAATAGTAGACATGTGAAGATAGTGCAGAATAGTGATGCAGCTAAAATGACTGATTGAATTAATCATTTTCACATTGAGGGAAAGGATTTTCTGGAGTTCCCTATCAATTCGTCCGTGTTCATTTTGTCCACCCTCACTTTGTCCAGTTCATTTCGCCCAATGCTGACTTTGTCCACTGTTCACTTCATCCGCTGTTCACTTAGTCCAATGTTCACTTCGTCCACTGCTCATTTCGTCCACCATTCACTTTGTCCACATTCATTTCGTCCTCAGAATGAATGGAATACCGTGGAAATTTTCTGTTTTCATGGAGTTTTTGTTATAGGCAGAAGAAAAGGTCAGTGGACATTGCTTGCATGCGATTTTTTTTTCCTGTCTGAGTTTCTCAATTAAAATATAACAATTTTAAATGTTATTTAAAGTAAAACAAGGAACTTAACTTTGAAGAGCTTTTTAACTCATTTGTGTGGTACGACGTCAATCACTACAGCATGACTCACGCTATGTTCATAAAAGAAATATAAGGTGGGATATTTTAATAACGCTGCACTTTTACTGAGGCACTAAATATTTACATAAGATGACAAGTTAGTAATATTTCTCTTTTACTTACTTAGGCACTAAATACTAATTACTATGCCTCATGTGTAGGCCCTTTTGACAGTTTTTATTCTGCCGATGTCATATTCAAAACGTTTAAGTATCCACTCAAAGTAATAATATTATGCTTTTACTAAGGCACGAAATATTATTTCATATGCCCTAGACCTAGGCCTTTTTCACAGTTTTTATTTTAATGATGTCATATTCATAACATTTACATATCAAATCAGGCCTAGGCTTTTTTTACAGTATTTATTCTACGGATGTCATATTCGTAATGTAATATGACATCCATAGAATAAATACTGTCAAGGTAATAATATTGTGCTTTTGCTCAGGCACTAAATATTATTTCATAGAGTAATAATATTGCGCTTTTGCTCAGGCACTAAATATAATTTCATAGGCCCTAGGCCTAGGCCTTTTTCAATGTTTTTATTCTAAGTACGTCATATTCGTAACATTTTTTTATAAAATTAAGGTAATGATATTACGCTTTTGCTCATGCACTAAATACTATTTCATAGGCCCTAAGCCTAGGCCTTTTTCACAGTTTATATTCTAACTATGTTGTATTCATAACGCTTACATATCAAGTCAAGTTATTATTAATGTTGCACCTTTACTTTGACTCTAAACATTAATTAGTAAGCCCTAGGCCTTTTTAAGAGTTTTTAAGCCATTACACTAAATATTCAGAGCATTTGCATAACATGTAAAGTTATTAATATTGAAATTTTACTTAGCCATAAAATATTAATTACTAGGGCCTAGGACATCGGTATAATAAACACAGTTAAAAGATCCTAGGCCTAAGGCCTATGAATTAATATTTAGTGTCTAAGTAAAAGCGCAATATTACTAAATTTTTATGTCATGTAAACATAATGAATATGAGATTGGCGGATTAAAAACTGTTAAACCGCCTGGGCCTACGGCCAGTTAATTAATATTTGGTGCCTAAGTAAAAGCACAATATTATTACCATGACTTGATACATAAACATTATGAATATTACATCTGTAGAATAAATACTATAAGAAGGCCTAAGCTTAGGGTCTATGAAATAATACTTAGTGGCTCAGCAAAAGCGCAATATCATTACCTTGAGTTTATACATAAACATTATGAATGTGACATTCGTAGAATAAATACTGTAAAAAAAGCTTAGGCCTAAAGCCTATGAAATAATATTTAGTGCCTGAGCAAATGCGCAGTATTGTAACCTTGATTTGATATGTAAATGTTATGAATGTGACGTGATTAGACTAAAAACTGTGAAAAAGGCCTAGGGCATATGAAATAATATTTAGTGCCTAAGTAAAAGCGCAATAATATTACCTTGAGTTGATAGGTAAACGTTATGAATATGACATCCGTAGAATAAAAACTGTCTAAACGGCCTAAGCCTAGGGCTTATGAATTAATATTTCATGCCTCAGTAAAAGCACAATATAATTAATTACCTTGGGTGGATATGTAAACATTTTGAATATGACATCGACAGAATAAGAAATGTCAAAAGGGCCTACACATGAGGCATAATAATTAGTATAGAGTGCCTAAGTAAGTAAAAGAGGAATATTACTAACTTGTCATCTTATGTAAATATTTAGTGCCTAAGTAAAAGTGCAGCGTTATAAAAATATCCCACCTTATATTTCTTTTATGAACATAGCGTGAGTCATGCTGTAGTGATTGACGTCGTACCACACAAAAGAGTTAAAAAGCTTTTCAAAGTTAAGTTCCTTGTTTTACTTTAAATAACTTTTAAAATTGTTATATTTTAATCGAGAAACTCAGACAGGAAAAAAAAATTGCATGCAAGCAATGTCGGCTGACGTTTTCTTCTGCCCATAACAAAAACTCCATGAAAACAGAAAATTTCCACAGTATTCCATTCATTCTGAGGACGAAATGAATGTGGACAAAGTGAACGGTGGACAAAATGAGCAGTGGACGAAGTGAACATTGGACTAAGTGAACAGCAGACGAAGTGAACAGTGGACAAAGTGAGCGTTGGACGAAGTGAGCGTGGACGAAATGAACACGGACAAAGTGATCCGTCACCATTTTCTGGTAGGCCCTGTGGTAATTGCGCCACAATGATTCAGTTTTGCATTATTGGGTAATTTTCCAATTAAAAACATTAAAAAGAAATGTAATGAGTAAAAAAATGCACTCATCCATTTTCATTTTTCTTCACTTTTATTACTTAAAACCAAAATTACTTTTAAAAAATAATTTGACCATGATACTGTAAAGTCTATTAATCATCATGGATTTTTATTTTTTATATGTCCTGAAAAAGTCCTTGACCCCCCCCCCCCCCCCTCCGGCTCCCCAAAAGTGTTCAAACCCTGGGTTTAGGAATCAGTAACCAAAAAGCATATGTCAGTGAAATGCATCCTTTTTTTTTGGAATTCACGTGGCTTGTTTTTGTATATAAAGGAGGGTGCTGTGCAAATTAGTGTGGCATGAATCATCTATAGCACAATGGCTTCCAGTTTGGTTAGGTGGGAACCTGTACAGTAGTGCACTGTATGGACTGTTTTCAGGTCACTAATTTATTGATGTCATACTGACTGGGTGATGCTATGGTGGAAACTAAAGTGTGGGCAGATATACAGCCCTTTTGAAAGATCTACCATACATCCACTGTTCATCATAGGGAGATAAATTGTGTATAGGATGTTTTGACTGTCTACAAACTTTGACAGAACACCACCTTGTTGTGTAGTAAAAAAGGATCAGGTTTCATTCCTCTTTTCAGGGCAGCAGTGTATACCCAGCTGTATAATTCATCAAAATTTCACTTTTTTTCACAACTTAATATGATTGAATCTTCTGACCATTCATCCAAGAGTGTCCAGGTTTGAATCCCATTGAGGCATGAATGTTGTGTTCGCCTTATGGTACTGGCTCTCTTCCTTCTCTGGTACCAGTGACCCTAAATTAGGGACGGACGACTGCTTATAGCCCATTGAGTTACGATAGTTGTTAAACTTCCAGACAACAGCAATCAGCCAGTTTTTGATGCACAAATCTTATATTAGCTCTAATGCATGTGTAGATTGCTTCTATAAAATTTGTGAGTCCAAATTCATTTTAATTTTTCTTAAGAACATTCATTGATTCGGAAGAATTTTAATTATCTTTCTGTCATTTTACATTGATATGCTTTTTGGTCATAGCAAATGTGGTTTAGTAAATGAATGCTCATGCATCTTTTGTTGTCTCTGACTTGTAGTTGCATTTGCTGATGTTTGTTGAAAAATGTTTTTCCACTATAGTAGAGGATTTTTTTCCTTTTTAATTAACTCTTTGCAGGTATTTTTAGTTAGCTGTCTTTAACATCAGTAGGCTATGAGCATTCACATTACTGATAAAATGAGAAGTACAAAAAGAATATCCCTTCTGTTCCACATGAAATCTTAGTGATTTAATAGAAAAGCAAATTCACTTGGTTTGCAAAAATATAGCAGGAGGCATAATGTAATCATGTCATGGAACAATAAAAAGACCATGATATTCAGTATGACAATACTATAACTGCCATTTTAATATTGAAGTAATTATGTCTGTGTTTTTTGATGACTTCTTGTTTCAGCTACTGCAATTTCAAAATATCAACTGTCTGAGAGAGGACAGATTTAAATGGCACATTACAAGGCATTGTTGCTGGCAAATCATTTAAGTTACAGCTTGCAGTGAATTACTCCAGTGTCATGTTACACAAAATCAATTCTTATGCAATAATATGCTTTATACTGGGAAAGGAATCAAAAGCAGTTATAGTAGAAAGTTGAACCTTGTACCACCAAATTAAAAGACCATGATAGATGTTAGGCAGTATGGGACTTATGCCCTCTCCATCTCCTGTTAAATTTTATTAATGACTGCATTCCACACTGCATATGGCATTTGCTAATCACACTATGCTAATGGTTCTTTATTCATCAGTACAAACAGAGTTATAATTATTTTTTGAGAGATTTTAATCACTTACATTTTTAATACTTCTATTTACCATTACCGTGGTCGCATACTGATTTATCATTTTTATTTTCACCTGTGCCACATTTAGAAATCATGTAAAAAAAAAGACTTCAAAAAGATAACATTATAATTAAATAATGCATACCTAAAATCTCAGAAATAAAACTTCAGAAGATTCATGAGGCTAAAGAACTGTTTTTAACAAAGAGTATTATTAACACAGTTCACATTGTGAAAAAAAAATTGAGACTTTATGATCATACACTAGTATGCAAAAATTAAGGACGAAGAGGAGAAATTAGCATAAAAGTGAAACGAGCAGGCAGAATGGACCGAAAGACCACTCAGGAGATAGACTAGGGTCCGGTACGGTAGGGCATGTGCATATATGCAGTATGACGTGGGGGGAGTGTCGGAAGGGTATAAAGCACATGGGCGGTGTACGCTCAGCAATTTGGTGAAAGCTATTGCACGGTGTACATTGGTTTGAACGAGGTTGAGTTGTCACCACCATGTGATTTGGCCAACAGGTAATCCAGTAGACGACATCTGGATGACTTTACCCGAGGTCGCGTCATTGGGAAGTTGGAAGAAGGTCGAAATGTGACTAGTGTGGCCGAGGAGTTCGGGATCGCTCACAGCATCGTTTCACGAGCTTGGAGAGCATTTCAAACGACAGGAACAGCTATCTGAGAGTTTAGCAGTGGTCGTTCAGGAGCAACCATGGTAGCGGACAACCGGTATATTGTCCTACAGACGAGAAGAGACAGACTGCGGGCAGCGGGAGAAATCGCAAGGCACATGCAACAGACAACTGGACATCCATTATCGCACTTTACCATGGCCAGAAGGCTGCATAAAGGTGGTCTATTTGCACGATGACCAGTAAGGTGTGTGCCATTAACGCCTGCTCATCTGAGACGGCGGTTTCTGTGGTGCCAGGAACAGAAGAACTGGACACATCAGCAATGGGGTTGAGTTCTCTTTACAGATGAGAGCCAATTTAGTCTGACGAGGGATTCTGGACGTATGCACATCTGGAGAAAGCAGGGAACACGCAATCACACCTCCAACATCATCGAAAGGGACCGGTTTGGAGGTGGCGGAGTTCTCGTTTGGGGCAGTATCATGCTTGGTAGCCGTACTGACCTCCATATCTTCCAAGGAGGTTCAGTCACTGGTGTCCGCTATTGTACCAAGGTTCTACTGCCTCACGTGCATATGTTTAGAGGTGCTGGGGGTCCTGCGTTCCTCTTCATGGATGGCAATGCTATACCTCATCATACAGTGGCTGTCACAGAGCTGTTGGAGAGTGAAGATATTCAACGCATGGATTGGCCTGCAAAGTCCCTGGACCTAAATCTAATCGAAAAGGTGTGGGACCTTCTCGGGAGATACTTGGCAGCACGTCACCAGCCGCCAGCAGCGATTCCACAGCTGCGATTGGCACTACAAGAGGAATGTTCCGTGATGCCTCAACAGCTCCTTGACAACTTCGTCCTCAGCATGGACAGATGTTGTACATCCTGCAACGCAGTCAGGTGTGATCATATCCCTTACTAAAGACTGGATTTTTCTTGGCAGCTGCCTGTCACATGGACGTTTCTGTTTTCTGTCCAGTTGTGTTCGAAGCTACCTTTTCAATAAAGTGCCTTTGTATCCTTTGGATTCCTTGTTTGGACGGTTTTGCTCACTTGTCCCATATTCTTACATCTTGGGGATCTTATGGTATGATTTGAGTCGATGTGGAGCACTTCTGCGCGACGTTGCATTCGAAAAACCGTCTCGTCCTTAATTTTTGAACGCCAGTGTATATATCTAAGCTAAATTAAGGTAAGAAGCATGCCTTGGTTTTCTCAGGCTTCCATTCATTCTGTCAAACTATGTAAATATGGAGGTTATTGTACATGAAGTGAAAATACTCATACATTCTTTAACAAAAAGTAAGTGTTAAAGAATAATGTTACAAGACCCCTTGTAAGATTTGCTAGGCCCCAGGTCATAAAAACAGATAATTGTAAATAGATATGCCTATGTACATTCCCATGTGGAATTTCTTTGTCCACACCATTTTCGGGCAGAGCCGTAAAAAGTAACAGGCTTAAGGCTGTTGTTGTCAGGATTTGCCAGGGTGGGCCCAGTTGAAAAAACCCACCTGGGTTTTTTTCAAAATTAGGTTCTATTTTTTCTTCTACCATATTCTAAATTTAATCAGCACCCAATAAAATTATTTTTTTTACAATTAGTAACAATAGGAATAATGACTCGATTCTCTTTCTTGCCTTCTCAAAGGTGATGGTTGACTGATTTTATTATTTAGCAACACAAAACAAACTTTTCAGATCAGTGACAAAAGCAACTGATCTGAAATAAGAAAATTAAACCATAATCCTGAAAATAATAAATTGTTGCATATAAATAGCTTTCCACGTATAAAGAATAATTATAGAATAGACCAATATTATCTATTCATACCATAGAAAAAAATAGGGAAACAGAGTATAACTTCTAACTAAAATATTATCTTTAAATAAAATTTGTCTGAGATATTATTTGTGTGCGGCATGCAAACTGCAATGGTTTTTGACTATTTACAAAGATCGCCTAAAAGTTAAACAATGGTACAGAAAATAAAGTATTTTTGATTTGTGTTTTACTAGAACCTCAAAAGCAGTCTGAAATTATCATAGTTTTGTGACCCACACAATTTTCAAATATTTTGAAACCTCTCAGTTTTTCTGCAAAACAGCCACATTTAAATAATTATTATAATCTCAGGGGTTTTAGCCAGAAACAAAACTACCAATCTACAGAAAATTTTGATCCAAAAAAGTATAAACTGAGCAAGTTTTGTGGCTTTCTCTATCCCAAGCCTATTTTGTAATTTATTCCAAACTAGTTGAAACATAGAGAAAATTCTCTCAATGGAGGCAGATGAAGCTAGTGATGAATGTAGTCATACAAAAAAGTTACAAAATTCTACCGGCAGTTTTGAATTTGAACCCTTTTCAGACTTTTTGCCATGATTTGCCATCATTTTATGGAAGAAAGCTGGCTGATGACACTTTCTTTCATCATTGATGTTAGGTAACAGTCTGTGTCATTAATTTTGAAAGCCATTAATTAACACCAGGCAAATACACGGTTGTATCAGAATAATATGACTACCTACCTAAAAATGTAATAGCCACACCTGGCCTGTATGACAGCTGCAAGACAACGTGGTATGGGCTCAATGAGGCCCCGGAAGGTTGCCCGAGGCACGCGTGCCCATTTGGACTGCAGAAGAGCACAGAGGTTCTGGAAATGACGTGGTTGTGGGTCGGCATGCCGAACTTGTGATCAAAATAGTCCCACAAGTGCTCTATGGGATTGAGGTTGGGCGATCTTGCTAGCCAAGAGAAAACAGAGACATCGCTGTTGTGTTCGTGGAAGCAGTCACACACCGCCTTAGCGACGTGACAGGGTGCATTGTTCTACAGATACCATCACCACCAGGGTAAACGCCCAACATAAAGGGATGCATGTGGTCAGCAAGAATGGATAAGTAGCCATTGGCATTCAGAGACCCATCCAGTGGTACCAGCGGTCTCAGGGCATACAAGGAAAACATCCCCCAGACATGCACACTGCCACTGCCGGTCTGTACTTGACCAACAAGCGTGTCCGGGTGTTGGTTCTCGTGGATCTGACACCTTGTCCACCACTGCCCGTAATTTTCTGTGGAGTAGAAACCTTGATTCATTGGTGAAGGCAACCTTTTTTCCACTTTCCAATGACGGTAGTGCCATGCGAACTCCAGACATCATTGCCGATGGACCTGGGTTAACATGGGTGCCTTGCCGCAGCGTCGACTCTGGAGACACATGCTTAACAGGGTTCGCACTACTGTTATCTGGGACACATACCTGGATACTCTAGCATTCATTTGTGTGGTCAATTGCTATGCTGTTGCATGTAGATTGCCCTTTAAAAGTCAACAAACAGAGGTGACATTCTCCTCTGGGGTTGATTGCCTTTGGGGCTCCACAGTTATGATGTTGGGAGGTACTTGGTGTGCCAGGGGTCCATTCTTGGTACACCATTACTATAACACCTCACAAACAGCCCCCAAAGTCTGCTGTTTCTGAGATGCCCTCACCCTTGGCACGGTAGCCAATGAGCATTCTTTTTGAACATCCATCAAATCACTACATCTGCCCATTGTGCTCACGTTACGCACTATGGCTCATCTGTCCTGCTCAGCTGCTTATATCTTTATGTGGTTGACCTTATCATGTGCACTCTGTGACACGCCTGGGTGAGTACACAGGGATTCCGGGGGTGGTCATATTATTCAACTGTGTAATCAGGGAGAAATTTGGATACCCACTCTTCTGCAATACTCTCCTGTTCTTGGTTAAGTTTCTGACCTCTGTATTTTGGATCCATGAGGTTTGCTAGAAAATGTAGTGCAAGAATTGCTTGTTCAAACCTTTTTAAAATCTAAATGGTAAGGCTGCAGGATTTCTTCTTGTAGTAAATCCAGCCATATTTCAACAGCAACTGAAGCAGATGTTCTGTCTCTCTCTCTCTCTCTCTCTGAAGTGTGTCCAGTGTGCTAGCAACAATGGATAACTGCTTTTCCAGATTCCTAGCTTCACGGTAAATGCCCATATTATCCAAGATTTTTTAAATAGATTGATAAAATTCCTCAATATGCTCTTAAGATATATTTCTGTATTTGTGATAATTGGCCACAAATGTTTTAACACAATCAGGATGAAAGTTGCACCTTGTTTCGTTAGGTAGTTGTGGCATTAAGCTTAGCTTTTCTTTGAACCATTCATGTGGTTGATGTAGGCCTACATTACGAAAATATTTTTGCACCTTTGCAATCTGCTTTAAAAGTCTTTGGGGAACATCTTTTTCTAACAAATTCAACAGATGTGCTGAGCATCCACATGTTTTGAGAGTTGGATATCTTTCATTTAAAATTTTACACATTTTTATCATTTTGTTTTTGCTCTCAGTTACAACAGCAAAAACAGGTTTTCCAAATTGTTCTTCACACTCCCTTATGGCCGCCTCTAATTTAGAAGCACAATATTTTGCCGTTTTTTTTTTTTTTTTTTTTTTTTTTTCTGATCCAGTATCATCAGCATAGAGCAAAAAACTTTCTGTTCCGGTATGGACACTTATAGCTTGGACTGGCTCATTCTTCACACTGCACCAACCATCTATGGTGAGAGTCAAACTGCCTAATTTTATTTTTTCTAAAACCTGAGATTCAGTTTCTTCTGCTGCAGTATCAAACAGTTTTCCACCAACAGCTTTTGCTGAGGGTGGTTGATGTCCAGGTCTCAGTGTTTCAATCATAATTTCAAACTGATCCAATTCTGCTGCATTAAATGGTATGTCAGCAGCATAAAAAAATAGCCACTGTTTTATCAAGAGATTCCTTTTGCCTTTTTGTGCTTTTAAGACATAATTTACTCATTGATTGTTGCTTCTTTGTTTTTTTACAACAGTACTCAAAAAAGCCCGGTGAAACCCGAAAACCCCCAATAAAACCAGAAAAAACCCAAGTGTGCTGGGTTTTTTTTTTTTAAATGGGTTTTTTCTAACCCTGGTTGTTGTCAGATACACATGATTAGCCAAATTATAATCAGCTTAGTACATAAGTATTTAAAGTGTACTTGTACCTATCTTGTGTGGTGATGGGATTATCTCAAGGGCTCGGACACATTAATGAGTGAGACGCAGCTTAAGGGTGTGGCAGGTAGCCCTACATAGGGAAGATTAACTTAGAAATCCAATAGTAGAGCTTTTCTGAAGATTTAAGAGAGAATGGGCACTTTTTACTTTGGAAATGTAAGCAAGAGAGATGGGACCTTAGTTGGAGAGATAGGTTGGGCCGAAATTTTCGGCATCAGCAGTCACAGCGGCATTGGTTTATAGGAAACATGAAGTTCGGATCTAGTGTCGATAGCATGGACAGAAATGAAGTCAAATGAAACATTCCATTAACCTACCCACCGAGAGATCCCAAGCCACATAGTTTTTGCAGAACAAACTGTATGTTATTATTAAAAAAAAGGGCCTGAATTATATTTTTTTTCGAGTGCGTGATTCTATGGTGTGATTCATAATTATTGTCGGGGTTTCCATGGCCTGGCATGGTCAAACCGTAACCGACCAAATAAAACTGCCTACAGCATAAACAAGTTCACTATGAAAAGTTTTACGTGGCGACACCGTACCTGCTGAATTGACGTCACACTTCAAAATGGTGACTGTTCAAGAAAAAGCAATGTGCGTACTCTGGTTCTTCGAAACAAAGTCAGTTATCACAACACAGCGTCATTACAGAACACAGTAAGCCAGAGCTCCACTTTCTGATAACGCTATCCGACGTTGATTAAAGCAGTTTCAAAAGACTGGTAGTGTGCAGCATCAAAAAGGAGCAGGAAAACCGAGCACTTCACAGGACAATGTTGATCGCATCCAGGAAGCCTTTTCTCGAAGCCTTCAGAAGTCAACAAGACAAGCTGCGTCGCAGTTAGGTATGCCACAAATGACTGTTTGGAGGGTTCTGTATAAAAGGCTTTACAGCGGGACGATAAACCCCACCGTTTCCAATTTGCCCAAGACATTTGTCCAAAGTTGAAGCTGATGAACATTACCTGCGGACATGAATATTTAGTGATGAAGCAACGTTTTTTTGTCTCGGGGAGGGTACATTGGCCCCTCACAAAAACCCTCATGCCATTCGAGAAGTCGAACGAGGTAGTCAAAAGGTGAAAGTCTAGTGCACCTTGTCATGTTCAGAAGTGTTGGGGCCCTTTTTCTTTGTGTAGAAAACAGTGACAGCGGTGACTTATCTGGACATGCTACAGCTGTATCTGTTGCCTCTGTTGGAAGATCGGCAGCCCAATGTGGTATTCTAGCACAATGGTGCACCGCCGCATTGGGCTGTTATTGTTCGAGAATTTCTTGACCTGCATTTTCTTGGGTGCTGGGTTAGGCGTGGTGGACCCATTCCATGGCCTTCAGTCTCACCTGATATTACACCACTGGATTTCTTCATGTGGGGATATGTGAAAACCATCATTTACCAGACCCCTGTGACCTCCCTCAATGACCTGAAGGTCAGAATTGGGTCTGCAATAGCAACAATAATGCCAATAATGCTGGTCAACACTTGGCGAGAAATTGATTATCTCTTGGATATCTTATGTGCCACGAAAGGCGCGCATGTCGAAGTGGTATAGCAATCTGATGTATCCATTCCACAGGTAATAAAACTTTTAGTTGTCATCTGCCATATTCTGTTTGCAGTTTTAGTTTGTTGTTTCCCATTTACCAATTATATGCCACTGAAACCCCGGCACTAATTATGAATCACCCTATTCATAACGAGCCAAAACAAAATTGTATCGGTTCTTGCTGGATCGAGACTATGATGAATAAGAGCTAGAAAGGCTTGAGGATTGTTACACCCCTGGTACTGTAAATCAAAAATTCTTTAATCAGCACTTCTGTAGAATCCTCAAGTAAATCAGATTTCAGCAAGTAATGTATTTTTACTCTTTACTGAATTTAAGACATATAGAATTTTTGTAACATACTGAGTTGGAAGAAAGTAATGTCTGCAAATGCAAGGCAACAGAAAAGTGCTAATTACCATATATACAAATACAAATAATCCAAAATGTAGTCACTATCATTTGCCGCGACCTGCTCCCATCATCTGAGCAGCTGTTGGATACCGTGCCTGTATAATTGTGGCAGCTTGGACTCAGAGAAGTGAGTAAGTGCATGTTCAACATCATCCCATTCGGTGAACCACTGTCCATTCAGAAAATGCTGTAACAACTAGAAAAGGTGGTAGTCACCTGGGATAATATCCAGGGAATAGGCTGGGTGTGCAGCAGCTCCCAGTCCAGGTCCCTGATCTTGTGACAGGGAATAGGCTGGGTGTGCAGCAGCTCCCAGTTCAGGTCACTGATCTTGTGACAGGGAATAGGCTGGGTCTGGCAGCAGTTCCCAGTCCAGGTCCCTGATCTTGTGACAGGGAATAGGCTGGGTGTGCAGCAGCTCCCAGTCCAGGTCCCTGATCTTGTGACAGGGAATAGGCTGGGTGTGGAAGCAGCTCCCAGTCCAGGTCCCTGATCTTGTGGCAGGGAATAGGCTGGGTGTGCAGCAGCTCCCAGTCCAGGTCCCTGATCTTGTGACAGGGAATAGGCTGGGTATGGCAGCAGCTCCCAGTCTAGGTCCCTGATCTTGTGACAGGGAATAGGCTGGGTATGGCAGCAGCTCCCAGTTCAGGTCCCTGATCTTGTGACAAGGAATAGGCTGGGTGTGGCAGCAGCTCCCAGTCCAGGTCCCTGATCTTGTGACAGGGAATAGGCTGGGTGTGGCAGCAGCTCCCAGTCTAGTTCCCTGATCTTGTGACAAGGAATAGGCTGGGTGTGCAGCAGCTCCCAGTCCAGGTCCCTGATCTTGTGACAGGGAATAGGCTGGGTGTGGCAGTATCTCCTAGTCCAGGTCCCTGATCTTGTGACAGGGAATAGGCTGGGTGTGCAGCAGCTCCCAGTCCAGGTCCCTGATCTTGTGACAGGGAATAGGCTGGGTATGGCAGCAGCTCCCAGTTCAGGTCCCTGATCTTGTGACAAGGAATAGGCTGGGTGTGCAGCAGCTCCCAGTCCTGGTCCCTGATCTTGTGACAGGGAATAGGCTGGGTGTGGCAGTATCTCCTAGTCCAGGTCCCTGATCTTGTGACAGGGAATAGGCTGGGTGTGCAGCAGCTTCCAGTCCAGGTCCCTGATCTTGTGACAGGGAATAGGCTGGGTGTGGCAGCAGCTCCCAGTCCTGGTCCCTGATCTTGTGACAGGGAATAGGCTGGATGTGGCAGCAGCTCCCAGTCGTGGTCCCTGATCTTGTGACAGGGAATAAGCTGGGTGTGCAGCAGCTCCCAGTCCAGGTCCCTGATCTTGTGACAGGGAATAAGCTGGGTGTGGCAGTATCTCCTAGTCTAGGTCCCTGATCTTGTGACAGGGAATAGGCTGGGTGTGCAGCAGCTCCCAGTCCAGGTCCCTGATCTTGTGACAGGGAATAGGCTGGGTGTGGCAGCAGCTCCTAGTCCTGGTCCCTAATCTTGTGACAGGGAATAGGCTGGGTGTGGCAGCAGCTCCCAGTTGTGGTCCCTGATCTTGTGACAGGGAATAGGCTGGGTGTGCAGCAGCTCCCAGTCCAGGTCCCTGATCTTGTGACAGGGAATAGGCTGGGTGTGGCAGCAGCTCCCAGTCCAGGTCCCTGATCTTGTGACAGGGAATAGGCTGGGTGTGCAGCAGCTCCCAGTCCAGGTCCCTGATCTTGTGACAGGGAATAGGCAGGGTGTGCAGCAGCTCCCAGTCCAGGTCCCTGATCTTGTGACAGGGAATAGGCTGGGTGTGGCAGCAGCTCCCAGTCCAGGTCCCTGATCTTGTGACAGGTCAACAATGTTGTGTGTGGTCTCACTCCATCCTGCTGTAGGAGGATGCCCTTGCACTTCAGCAGTGCTGGTCATTTCGACGTAAGTGATGCAGGTAGATTGTCGAGTTGATGGCAGTACCTATCGTCAGTGATAGTGGTTTGTCCAACAGCATCTCAAAAACATGACACCCAGCATATCTTACATTATGTGGGTGTAAGCTGGCTTTAGAAGTTGTCATGGGCTTTACTACTGTTTCCAAGCACTGACATTGTCATACAGGACCCATTTCTCATGACCTGTCACAATGCGGTCCAAGAATGTTTCAACTTGGTCAGATCCAAACACAGAAATGCAAACGCTCATGCGATTTGCTTTCTGCTCAACTGTGAGTTGATAGTGTACCCAAACTCCCCTGTTGTACACCTTCCCAAGTTGATGGAGGTGCATGATAATGCTCATGTGGGTAGTCCCCAGCTATTTGGCAAACTCTTGTGTGGTCACATATGGATCAGTCTCCACTAAGGTCTTCAGCCTGTCTATATCCATCGTTGCAGGTCTCCTGGCTTTTGGGACGTTCTGACAGGTCAAAATTTCCCTCTTGAAACCATTCGAACCAGCAACAGCACTGACGATGTGATGTGGCATTGGGGTACATACTGGTAATGTTCCTTACAGTACTTGCGGGGGTGCTACTGCAATGAAACTCATACAGCATGCAATGGCAGATGTGCTCCTTATCCACTTCCATGTTGGCTGGCGCTTACACTCTTTACCTTCTGATGGCTAACTGCCACTGAATTAAGCCACCTACCTGCTGATGTCATGCCAGTGTGCTGTGTAATCTCAGTGGTCAGTGTGTGCTGTGGCCAGAGCTTCAACTTCCGGTACCTTGTCATCGGACATTACTTTCTTTCCAACCCAATATCTTAAAACTTACCCCAGAAGGGTTTCCTGCTTTAATGTTTAGAAATATTTTATTGTGTGGATAATAAGAATATTCTTATAAGAATGCACTGTAATTTTTATTGTGTTTTTTTTAACCAGGTGATGCAACTTGAAGGAGTATACAGTGTTCAAGAGCCACATTTCTGGACATTATGTAGTAATGTATTTATTGGAACAGTAAAGATAGAAGTTGCACCAAAAGCTGATGCTCGATACATAGTCAGTCACACACATAACATTTTCACCCAGGTAATTGTTTTTTCCAGATCTGTATGGTACATTTTATTTCTTTATGGGGTAGACAGTTTGTAACAATATTTTAACAGTAGAATGATGCAAATGAGAAATGTAATGAAGAAATTAAAGCTTAGTGAGCTGAAGCAGCTGCTTTGCATTATTTGCTTAGCAAGTTCCAAATCTATTCAAGGTTTTTTTTTTTTCTTTTGCTTTTCAGTCCCTGTTTTGGCATTTTTGGGCACATCAAACATTCATATCATATCACCCTGCTAACAATGACAAAATTATGTGTGTAATAACCATTGTATGGTAATCAGAGTCCACACAAATACTGGACATTATTCCAAAATGAAAAGTCTTTGGGTTTTTTTCTTGTTTGTTTGCTTGCCTGTTTGTTTGTTTGGCCAAATAAAAAAACAGTAAAGAGATAAATATGTAAAAATATTTCATTTCTTACTTGCATGAGTGCTAGAAATTCCCTCATTGTTTTTGTGACCAAAATCAAAACTTTTTAAAGCAACAGTAGTAAAAATATAATTTGTTTTGGGTTCTTTCTTTTTTTTTTTTTTTTTTTTTTTTTTTTGTGTGTTGCTAACTTACTTTTGAATAGATATGTCTTTCCCTTTGCCTTTCTTATAAAATCCTAGTTTATGTTAAATCATGTTAATTACCCTATGTAGAAGTGTGGCTTTAAATCCTATTTCACCTGCTGAACATGACTAACCATAAATCTGCTGATTCCTGAGCTCTTTCACTAAACACTTAGGTCTCATCTGGTACCAAACCATCAGTTTGTTTGCATGAGCAGCAGAGATGTTCTACTCACCACCATATGAGAGCTCTGTTTTTAAAAGCTTTTGCCCCAAGAAGATGAGTTCCACAAAAACACTTATCTTTCCTTTTGTTGTGATCCTCATCACTACTTTTAAATGCCCCCCCCATTTTTCAATAATTGATCACCCAGTTTTCCATAATTATTTCCTATTTAGTTGCCTAGTTATTGCCCAGTTACCAATTAAATTATTTATATAATTTAATTATGCCCTTTGGCCTACCTCATGGCTAATTAATTACCCAGGGAATTAAACCATGCAACAGTATTTTATTTAAATATTGGGGGTAAATGCATATTTTCTTTTCCCCTTAATGGTTTTGTTATGATAAAACATTCATATGCAATTTAAAGAAGGGTCTGTAAAAAATAATTGTAAATTGCTTAAATGATCAGTAGTGCACTATGATTCTTTAATATTTAGGGGCAGAGAGGAGGGCATCCAAACAAGTCTGGCCTAGGCCCCCAAAAATTTAAAATTCCTCCACTATCATAATCATTCCATCTTTTGCTGTTAATCAGTTTTCATATTTTAATGTGTACTTGAATAACAATGTGAATGAAATTTCTTTAACCGATACATTTGAAATTGATGGTCACTGTGGGGATGTGAGATTTAATGATATTGAAATATTAGTTATTTTTCAAAAACTTTTTTTTACTTTTACTGGTGTCTGCTCTCTCATTATTGCCAAATATGACTACCACATTTTTTAAAATCTTTCTTCCCTTCCTGTTTTCTTTCCTCATATGATTTACAAAATTAGCAAATATTAAAATTAGTTTTATGAAATAAATTGGTAATATTTCCATTTAATTTTTGTGTTTCTGTTTGCAGATTGGCGTAAGACAGCTGTATGTGCAAATTGATTTTGCATCTGTGTAAAGTTAAAGCTTCTAGGATATCCTGTTAAACATGTTGAAGCTATCATGAAGTATTAAGACTTGTTCAGCCCTAAGATGAACAAGTAAAAAACTGAACATGTAGACAGTACAAGTCAAGTCATTTGAACATCCTGTGTGCTTTGTGTTCACTGGGCTGCCACCAGTGTTAAGGGCTTTCCTATCATTCCTCTTTTTTATTGACTTTTTTTTTTTCATGGAAGGGAGATCATGCAAAATGATCTCATTTTGTGGATAAAGCTTTTAATTTTAAGAAATGGGACATGGACCACTCTCAAACACTGACACAAAATGATGTTCTTGTTATCATGTTAATTAATTTGTTTGTATAAATATCAGTCTAAGAGCATAAATGCTAAAATGAAATTCTTGTATGGTTAAACCATAAACCTTTATAAATTATTTTTAACTTTGTTATTTTGTTTAAAATTAAATTTGTTCAGACTGTTAGTATTTTCATATTGCATATTGACTCACCCAGTGTCCAAGCTTTCAGGAGGCTAACCTCCTTTTGCTAGGGGTTTGTAATATTGAAATTATGAACAAGACATAGGCATTGTGGTGGTACATAGGTTCCATCCTCCTAGTGGAGCCAGTATTAAAAATCATGTGTTTTAATTCCTCCTCATGCAAGATCAAGAAACCCTCAAAACAAAAAACAAGAGAGGGAAGGGTGTGATGCACAAAACATAAAACACATACCAAATGAACAAGGATTTGTGATGACTGTTGTATATTTCCACTATTTCTTGCAATTGTATAAGAAAAATCTTATGGAAAAAAATTAAATTTCTGCTAATTTTCATTATTTGTTTTTATGTGTTTCTTGTGAATCCTTTGGCTTCATTAATGTTATTTGGAGGGAAGGGGGTGTGCTTAAAATAAGTAATATAATTTATGCAGCATTCAGGTTTCTCAATGCTTCCAATACATGTGCCACACCTACATACAAAATAAGAAGTGAATAAACCTTTCAGTTCATACAAAATAATGAGTGAATAAACCTTTACATTGTTACAAAAGGTGTATTGAAAATCAACATTGATTTGTAACAAAACATTAAAGCAAAATTGCTAATGGCATTTTAATATGTACAAATCATTTATGAACCAAAATTATTACACTTCCAAATGCCAGTGAAGGCACTAACTAGTACTGTGGTTTCAGCCTATTAGGCTCTTGTCAGCCATTAGGTCACATATGTTGTTTGGCACTCAAGTCAGCTTTGAATCTCGCAACATAGGAAAGCTCAAGGTTCTTAGATATCTCTTAGGTTGGGCCCATTAGCAATCTACGCTCTCATTGGCTCTTCATTTGGTGTCACTGTGGAGGCACAGAGCCGAAGCAAAACACAGCGTTCATACCTAACTCAAAGCAAAGAGGAGAACTTAAAAATTATATGAGCAAAAGCTAACATTTTTCTTCATTTAAAATTTTTCACTTCGTACACAAATTGTCAAAGAACAGAAAAATGTCCAGTTGAGAATGAATTCTTAAATAATATAAGAGTTACATTCGTTTGTCATATGCATTTGTGAAACACACAATGGGGACCCTGAGATTTCACCAAAACAAATAAGGAATTTATATCGATAAAAAAAAATTGGTGATCTTTTCTAATTCATGCAGTTTTAATAATTAGCATCAGAACTATTTTCATAGGCAGGTTATGGGACATAAAATTTAGATACAAAATAAAGGTTTGTATTGAATTATACCAGAAATTAATGTTTCTTTTCACTACCAAAATGTAATTGACTCTCCATTTTACATTTCGACCTCGAAATGGTGAGCATTTTTAAAAATTCAGGTAGAAATTATGTTTGAAATTTACTTACAAAGTTGCTAAAATTTCCGGGATGCAACCTGTATATTTTGACTTTTACTGCAGTGAATGAACGTGTTTGTTTAGAACACTGAACAGTTTTTAAAGAAATAATAGCACAGAATGGTGGGGTCATGAAGTTTTCTAGCAAACAAACACACAGCAATCGATTTCGTTTTGTTACCATAATAGTTGTCTTATAACGCTTACCTTTTATTACCACAATAGTTATCTTTATCCTATCACAATAAGAATAGGACTCTCAATCACAAAGAACTGATGAAATGCCACTAAATAAATGCAAGACTAATAGTAACCGCATGTAAACAAATTATCAAAGGAAATGATATGCCTCCACAGATACGTCATGAGCGAGTCGCCCAAAAATGCCCTCATTACTGCGCTTCAAAATGGACCCTCTCTGGGATTGCTGTCTTGTGTTGCCATCTTTTGGCTCAATTTTTCTGAAATTTTGGAATTTTTTTATTGGTTGCTTTTTAGTTTGGTAAAGCATTGCAAGGAAATTTTTCCCGATATAGTTTTTAAAGAATGGCATTTGTTACTAGCTTGATAATTAGTTGAAATTTCAATAAAATCATGGAGGAGAGATAGTTTTTATCCTTATATGAGTTTCGCTTCATTCCAAACAGGTGTAAACTCATCATCAATAACTGTGTTTACCAGATATGTAGCTTTCTGTGAATATCTAACGTTTTATTAATATTCTTTCTGGCAGGTTGATAATGCTCTTTTGGTCATTTCTATGTATTGTTTCCTAGTGCAACCACCTGGTAAATAAAGAGGTACAAGTAAACTCCACTTTTGTCCTCAGATTTTGATGAGTCCTTATTGTTTCTTTGCTGCTGTGCAATTGAAGGTCCTTGTCTGATGCCAATATTGATATCTTCTTTTTTAAGTTTTTTTTTTTTAAATCCAGTTGGAGATACCTGGTATATATTGAATAGGACCTGTATATTTATATTTATTTTTCACATTGGGAGAAAAGGATCAGGAGTGATGGGTAAGTTTGGTAATATTGGGGTAATACCCATGCACAAAGCAATTTCTTTTAATTTTTGCACAAAGCAATTTCTTTTAATTTTTGAGGTTCATGATGCTCTGGTTTTGAGTTGCTAATAATATTATTGGCATGGTTATGTAATCAGAAAGCTACTTCTTTATAAGAACAAGGGGTACTGTAAAATTTTGCTAGAATTTTATTAGGAAATTAATTGTGCATTCTGAAAACTGTGATGCTGATGCTTTGGTTATTCCTAGTAATTTGTATATCCAAGTACACCAGGGTTTTGATAGCTTTCTCAGATATTTTTAAAAGGAAATCTTTTCTGATTGTCACATACTGATGCCTTCTTAAATTCTAGCCTCAGACAATGAGAAATAAACAGCAACTTGAAGGCACAAATTGGGGTTATTCTAAATAGATATTTATGTATAAATTTGATGTACTAATAAGTTTTACGGGAATTCGCACTTCATGTTTTTGAATCTATTGCGTATTAGAAACAATTCTATGAAAGCATTCATTTGTTAAATGCTTACATCCATTTCATTACAGGAAAATACATGATTTTTATAAATTTATAGGTGCACCAGTACATCAGGAAAGTACCATGACATTCTAAAAGTAAGTCTAAAAGTAATTACCAAATAATTTTGAAATGCATACATGATATTTTAGTTCTTATGCATTAGTGGGGTGCCAGTACAAATGTTGCAAGTGCCGATAGATGGCAGCACATGAGTAGAGAAAGAACTAAAATAGTGCTCAAAATGACAATCAAACACTGGCTAATAACAATTATTTCTTTATTACAATAATAATAAAAAATATGATGGCAGCACATGGGTAGAGAAGAGAATATCTTGTAACGTCAGGTTATCATTAGTGTCAACGTTATACTGCTTTCAGTCAGTTATCTGTTTCTGTGCTGTTGAACAATATGAAAATTTGGGAATTGCCTGCAAATGAAAGAAGTGCTATTTCATTTCTTCAAGATAAAGTAATTTTTCTGATGGAAAGGATATGTAAATCAGGACATAATATGAAGCTATATTTTTTGAGGTGAAAAATTCAGTGACAGTGCAACATTAGAACATGCAGATGTAAAGTAGGCTTATGTGCAGGAAATTGGTTTGGGAATAGTTGGATTTCTTTTGTAACTGCTGTTCAGTTTATTTATAGTTGGAGTGAGAAATTAAGTTCTTTTAAATGGTGTAAATGCCAGTTGAATATGGCAATTCCAGGAAAGTCAGGGGTCCACATTCTGGAAAGTCAGGGAAATTTCAATCACAGTTGGACTACAACTAATTTTAACCCGACGTCGTGGAGTGGCTCCCTCATCGCCCAACACACTTGCACTTGGTGTTGCAGACAGTCACTAACTTCCCCTTCCTACTAATGTAACCTTGTATTTCCTACCTATTATTGTAAGTTGTGTTACATTACTTGTTAACATTTCTCTTTTTGTTTTAGGTGTAAGGAGTAGAAGAAAATTTGTGATATAAGTTATACCACGTTAAAAGACAATTAAGACTACAGCAATGTCAAAGCATTGTGTGTTTAATGAACAATGGTTGGACGAACAATTAAATCCTGAGTTTTCTGGTTGGATAGCTGCTGTGAACGGCGACAATGAATCAGCATTTTGTAAAATGTGCTCTAAAACTTTCAAGCTTAGCAGCATGGGGCGTCAGGTAGTCTCCAGCCACGGAAATGGCCCTAATCATTTGAAAAACATCCGTGCTGAAATGTCTCAGCCCAGTCTTGCTTCTTTCACTTCCTCTGCGAAAAAGAACTCTCTTTGTAATAACGAACTCTTGCCATCAACAGGCTCAGGAAATGTGGAATCAGTACTTCTAGAAAATATTAAGTCTAATGACTCAAATACTTATGTTGTGAAAGATGATGTGAAGCCCAGTGACCTTAATGCTTATGTAGTGAAAGATGATGTGACAAAGTCGGAAATAATATGAGCCATGGAAGTGTTGTCCAAGCGAATGTCTCTGAAGTCTTGTGCACAGATTAACAAAACATTTAAGTTAATTTGCATTTTTGAACTTCACTTTTAGTTGGTAAAGTTCGATGAACACTTACTTCACTTTTAGTTGGTAAAGTTCGATGAACACTTACCGCACGTGGGGCTTGGCTTTCAATTCATATTTTCGTTATGTGGATGCGGCACGGGGTTGTTTTTTTTTCCATTTGGCCACGGTTCACTTCTTTTTTTTTTTTTCCGTTGGAATTATTTTGCCTCATCACCAAATGAGTTTTTCCTTTGCTGCATCCTCATTTACTTCAATATTTATTCTTAACCCGAGTACTTTCGGTACTACTACTATACCGTCTTCGAGGGGACATTTTGCTAACTAGCACGGACCGAAAGTACTCGGGTTAAGAATAAATATTGAAGTAAATGAGGATGCAGCAAAGGAAAACTCATTTGGTGATGAGGCAAAATAATTCCAACGTAAAAAAAAAAAGAAGTGAACCGTGGCCAAATGGAAAAAAAACAACCCCGTGCCGCATCCACATAACGAAAATATGAATTGAAAGCCAAGCCCCACGTGCGGTAAGTGTTCATCGAACTTTACCAACTAAAAGTGAAGTTCAAAAATGCAAATGCATTAATGCACGTTAAAATATAACCTCCAATATCGGAAGTAAATTGAAAATTTAAGTTCATGTTTCCTGACGGTGTGATAGCTTCAAAATTTACTTTAGGCAAATACAAAGCATTTTATGTGATAAACCATGGATTGGCACCACATTTCAAAGAGTGTTTAATGGACGATCTGAAGCAGTGCACTGACTTTGTAATTTGTTTTGATGAATCACTAAACAAAATTGCTCAGCGTGGGCAAATGGATCAGTTTGTTCGTTATTGGGACGTCAATCTGCAAAAAGTTTCCACTAGATACTTAAGTAGTGTGTTTTTAGGATGGGCAACAGCTAATGACCTTTTAGAGAAATTCATTAAAGGTGCACCTCTTCCCTTGGATAACATGCTACAAGTGTCAATGGATGGACCTAACGTTAATCTCAACTTTCTTCAAAAGCTGAAAGATAAACTTAGAACTGAAAATCCAGATGGTGCATTATTAGTTGACATTGGAGTATGTGGTCTTCATGTGGTCAATGGAGCTATGAAAACTGGACTTGAAGCAGTGAAATAGGATATGCATCACTTTCTGTGTAACTTGTACTACCTTTTAAAAGATAGTCCTGTTTGCTGTGCAAATTATACTATGATTACTGGATGTAAAGATTTCCCTTTGAAATTTTGCACTGTAAGGTGTTTGGAAAATGTTAATTGTTTGACTAGGGCATTGCTTGTCTATGATCATATCAAGAAATATGTTCAAGAATCATCGGTTTCCAGCAAACAGCACATGTTTCTTGCAGAATTCATGGAAAGTCCACTGTTGAAATGCAAATTGGCTGCATTTAGGACTATAGCTTCAGAGTGTGAATTTTTTTAGAAGGTTTCAGAGCCCAAAGCCTTTAATTCCTTTCTTACACACTGATTTGCTGGATCTGATGAAAAATTTGATGGCACGAAGCTTGAAGCCTGACAAATTAAGTGAAGCTGATAGTGTCTCAAAACTTAACTTTAGATGTATCAAAAAGTGAAAATCTTCTTCAATTGAGAAAGTTGATATTGGATTTAGTGCTAAAAAGCTATTAAAAGAAGTGAAGTGCTCAGAAAGGGAGAAATTAGAGTTTAAGCTTGAATTTAGGAAACTTGTGACCAGTATGATTGAAAAACTTCGTGAGAAAAGCCCACTAAACTTTAAGTTTGTTCGTGGGGTAACTTGTTTGGACCCAAATGTTATAGTGCAGCAGCCGAGTCTAGGCAAGAAGAAAGTGGAAATTGTGCTCGAAGTTTTACTTAGTGCAAACAGGATTTCAGATGACTGTGCTGAAAAAGCTAATAAACAGTATGCTTCATTGTGTGTAGAAGCTCAATCTGTTTTAGTCTCAGTTTGATTAATTTTTAGACTGTCATGATGATTCCATTGATTAGACAAATTTTACAGTGCTCTACTTGACAACCAAAAACAATTCGGTGAACTTTGGGATGTAATAAAGAAATTTCTCATTATGTCTCATGGAAATGCTTCAGTGGAAGGTGGATTTTCTGTCAATAAGTCTCTTCTTGTGGAAAATCTCCTGGAAGAATCCCTGATTTGTCAGAGAACAGTTTTTGATGCCATTACAAATGTGGGAGGAGTAGAACACATTGTCATCAATAGAAGGCTTCTTCTTTCTGTAGGGGGGTCAGCATCATTTTCTTGTAGGACTTCCGTCCACAGGTAGTAGAGTTTAGGTCCCAGCCACCTACAACGAGATCGCCTTTTGGGCAGGACACAGAAACGGAAGGAATGAGAGCAAGTCTAGCGACTTTGACAGAACAGTTTGTAGTGAGATTAGAGTACAGTAGATGGCGCCACCGTACAAGTACGATATTGCACATAGAGGGGTGAGAGAATTTCAGGTGGGGTATAGGAAAGGATACCCATTTAACCAGTGGGTCCAGCCTGGGGGCCGTCACTTAACGTGCTCGTCCGATGCACGGCGGATATTCAGCGATTGTTAGTAAATCACACCATCTCTGAAAGATCAGCCCAGGCTTGAACCTGGGGACCCAGATCGATAGTCTGAAACACTAACCACTAAGCCATCCGCGGCTCCTTCTTTCTGTAAGAGCCTTCAGACGAAGATATCAGGATTATCTTGAGAAAAAAAGTGTTCCTCAAAACGAAGAAGAAAGAAAACTGAAGGAAAAAAGAAAAATTGACCATGAAATAAAGGAATTGAAGGAAAAAAAGACAAAGAGTACAGAAGGAACTAGAGTTGGAAGCAGCAGCATTGCAGGCGAAGATTTCAGATTGGGAAAAAGAAGAAAAGTGGTGTGTAATATAAAAACAGTGACTGTGTTCCTACTGTAATATTTTTATTGTAACTGTTCTGAATATTGTGTATGAGTTTGTTTGAGTGTTTCTTCAATAAATGTAAAACCATGAAAAAAAGAGTAAACTTAAAATTAATAAGGTGTGAGTTGGACGACTATGGGGAAGGTGAAGGCCGATTAAAAAAAAATTTAAATGAATCAGTTATTTGGGAAACTTTATACGTCAAACGGAAACACTTTTAAATAATATAAGTTTCTCAATTATCCAATTCAATTTTATTTATTATCATGGCACATATATTGAAAAACTCAAATAAACCTATTTGTGTAAGGTCAGGGATTTCTTATATATTTGGGCAGGAAAAGTCAGGGAAATCAGGTTTGATAATTCTGTGGACACCCTGAATTCACACAGCTGTTTATTGGAATAATTATTTGTGAGAAATTCGTTTAGCTGTTCTGGAAGGTCAGTCGAACAAAAAATTTGACGGCCCAGAACTAATAGTGGAAGTGGACGAAATCTTATTTTCGAAGAAAAAGTCTAATAATACAGGTTGTATTTTACCGAAACAGTGGATATGTGGAGGAATTTGTCATTCTACTAATGACTGTTTTTTAGGGAAAGTGCCAAACAGAAGTGCAAAAACCCTAATGAAAGAAATCAAAAGTCATGTTGCAGAACATTCTAAAATATATTCCAATTCATGGAAATCATATAAGACTGAGGAGCTAGAAGAGGCAGGATTTCACCATTTTAAAGTCTGTCATAGGTATAATTTTTTTGACCAAGAAAGTGGAGCCCACACTCAAATAATAGAAAAAGATTGTGAGGCTCAGCTAAATTGAGAAACAAACATCATCGTGGAACTGCTAGACAGCACATCGGTTCATATTTAGCTGAGTTTCTGTGAAGACATCATTCACTTATCTCAGACCCATTTGAATCCATTTTAAATTCTATTAAAACTTACTGGCCACCAAAAATTAATGTGTAGATTTTTTGCATCGTTGGAAAGACGATATACATTCAGTCAGTACTTCTTAAACATTTTGCTTTACATTATTATTATCGTAAAGAAATATTTGTTTTAATAATAATAAAGATATTATTGTTATTATTACTATGTTCAAAAAGTTCCGGAACTTTTAAAAAAAGAATGAGTACAGATAATACCTGTTTATGCGGTGTTTCCTTCAAAGTAGTTATCCTGTGCAACTATGCATTTTTGCCAGTGCTCATATAAAGATTTTAATGCAGATTGCAAGCCTTCTTTTGCCACATCCTCCAGTGCCTCCATTGCAGCTCATTGCACTTCTTTGGAACTTGAGAAGCATCGGCCAGTAAGCAGATTCTTCATCCAGGGGAAAAAGGAAAAAGTCACCCAGTGCGAGATCAGGAGAATAAGCTGGCTGTGGAAGAACGGGAATGTGATATTTGGACAGGTAATCGGACACCAGGAGGGATCTGTGAGCCGGTGCATTATCATGATGGAGCACCCACGAGTTGGTCTTCCAAAGATCTGGTCGCTTCTGTCTCACTGATTCTTGGAGACATTTCAGGATGTTGATGTACTCTTCTTTAGTGACTGTACAACCATGTTGAAGCAATTCCTTGTGTACGATCCCCTAGCAATCGAAGAAAACTGTTAACAAGACCTTTCCTTTGGAGCGGTCAGCCTTGAACTTTTTTGTCGTGGTGACGACAGTGATTTCCACACTTTTGACTGTCGGTTGGATTGGGGGTCATACAGAAAGCACCAAGTCTCATCGCCAGTGATCAATCGATTCAAGAGATCAGGATCTGAATCCTTTGCATCAATGTTATCCCCGCAAACTTGCATGTACTCATCCATTTTTTCTTTTGTCAGGTTTTTGGGAACAATTTGTTGGCACACGTGATGCATGCCCAGTTTCTCTGTTAAACTGGCTTGGCAACTTCTGCAATCGCTGCAACAGTTTTTCGATGGTCATTTTTCACAATTTCTTTGACAATGGCAATTTGTTCATCCGTTGTGAATGTTGAAGGTCGTCCTGACCTGTCATCATCTCCGATACTCTGTCACCCATTTTCAAATCATCGATGCCACTCATAAACTCTAGTTCGACTCATTGCACTCTCATCGTATACTGACTTAATCATTTGAAAAGTCTCAGCGAAAGATTTTCTGAGCAGAACACAAAATTTTACACTTGAACGCTGTTCAAAATTCAACATCATTGTTCTCGTGACAGAGAGCCTTGAATGCCTTGAATCACGAACTATGTACATACGCTGTACGTGTTGGATCTGGATCAAACCAGTTCTGGCTGGTCGGTCACATCATGCTCTTCGCTTGCTCAGTGGGAAATGACGTAATTCATTGACATTTGGCAAATATTCAAAACGTTCCGGAACTTTTTGAATGTAGTAGTATTTATTGTGTTTGATCTTTATTTAGAGCACTATTTCAGTTTTTCTCTACTCATGTGCTGCTATCTATCAACAGTTGCAACATTTGTACTGGCGGCCCGCTAATGCATTGTACCGATCTTTTCTTTCTTTCTGAACAAGATGATTAAAAGCATGGTGCATGCATTTATTCAATCACAAAATTCCAGAACATTCCCAAAACTTTCAATTTTTTTTTTTTTTTTTTTTTTTTTTTTTGCCAATTTTGTGGCACGTACTACAGTTGTTTTCAAGCAGTATGATAAGCACCATTATTGATTTTTAAAGTTTAATTTCTCTGAAGATGCAGGATTTCATATTAGTATTAAACTTTTTGCTATATGAAATGACAAAAGGAGTACACACTTTTCCTTTTGTTTACAAAAAAATTAAAGTTCAAAATCAAAACTTCAACTCTCCATTGCCATCTTTTGTTTTTTGTACAGTCATTTTCTTTTTACATTGATAACGCAGTAATGTTATTGACCATAATTTTACTTCAAACAAAAGAAAACATGCTTTCCCATATGCTTTAAGCAAAATTAAATATTACAAATCTTTACTGCATACTATTCAACTTGCTATGAAAACAATTTATGTGTCACATAGATAGTTTCAGATTCCACCACAGACGGATTAAATACCAATTTCGAAATTGAATTTTGCTTTTAAAAACAGGAAGGCGGCAAAACTATCTTATTCTGCAGATTGGTTTTAAGAAAAGACTGTTAGAAATAGGGAAAACATGCATTTCAATTAAAGAAATTCAAAGTCACTCTTTTTTACTATTACCAAAGATATTAAAAATGAGGAACATGATCACAAAAATATAAAAAATAAGAATATAATCAGAAAAAGAAAAGAGGGAGACAGCTTGATCAGGAAAATTCGAAATTCCGAAAATCACGGAACATTGTCTTTTGTGCTAGGATGAGAATGTTCCCATTTACTATTTATTCCCAGTGGTTCAGAACATTTTCATTTTTTTTCCATTGAGGAAAGAAATATAATACTCAAATACCACTGAAAATTGACATTTTAATAATTAAGAATCATGCAGGTTTTTCAGTCAAAAATACTATCAGCAGCCACAAAGTCAATCTTTGAGTAGGGTTGCAAATTCTTAAGGCTGGAGCTGCACATGGAGAGGAAATGTTAATTACTTAGTTCATTGATCTGACCACATGCTCTAGCTTATGTCATGTAACTTTGAGATATGTGCTTTGAAATAAGAAAAAAAAAAAAAAAAAAACAGGGTCATAAACCCCTTTCTGTCTTGTTTTCTAGCACCAAGTACATTTCCCACCTCAAAGACTACCTGCTTGCTTCCCAGAGACACCAGCTCCCTGAGACTGATTTTACTGGGATGAACGACTGAACCCACAATGGTGGGAGTTTACTATGAACCTGGCTGAAAGGAAATCTTACGATTTATACATATATTTCCTTTGGTTTCAAAAGAGGTGGCATATCCACATCTCCTTCTTCAGCACTGTTTTTCCTATGAATATTAGTACATAACATTCATAAGCCATCTATATATAATCTTCCCTTCCTCTAAAAACAAAAAATGTCACATCTGGCTTCCATGTACCAACTTCTTGTAGTGTTCTTATGTCTTACATGCTGTTATCCCCCGATTTTACATCTTGTTAATCTCACATATTTGCCAACTGGGATTTTGAGGGTGTCTCAATCCCACCCACCCACCTTGTTGGACTGGCCCTGTTGGTGAGCTGTCCTACTGTATTGTCAACATCAGTTTTGGGGTTGATTTCCATGTCAAGCCGATTCACCTGAGCTATTTTATCCTGTAACAATTTTCAGTTGATGACATGCCTCAGTAGGCTGTCAACCAAAATGTCTTGAAGTTTTAGTAGGACTGGTTTATGATTGGAGCCTAATGTAGAGATCTCTGGAACTTTGCATATTCTAGGGGACAGCAAAATTGATGGCACTGGGAGCTCCCCTTGCAAAGTGCTAGTGTTTGTCATCAACTAGTGACTGGCCACAGTTTCTTTATCTTAGCATATTAATTCACTGCCTATCCTACACTGTTAACAGATCTGCTGTTTCAGTCATTCTGTTTAACATCCCAATCACCAACTGCAAATGTGGAGATGTTCCCTAAGAGGATGTCAAGATTGTCAAAAAATCCTAATTTAAATGTTTTTGAAATTTGAACATTTCAGTTGTTAATATACATTCCATAAATTGTCTGCTCTGGGCTCTGTAAGAGGAATTTTGATTTTAAAAACCTGATGTTTAGAAGATGCTATTTCAGTTTGGGTCAAGCAGTCCAAGTTGCTGGTTTCTAACCAGTCTTCTGAGCTGGTCCATGGCATTCTGTGCCCAGATCAGAGTCCTGGATGTAGCTGTGGTACTGGCTATCTCCCTTTTTTTGGAAAAAGTTGCCCAAATTTAAGGACGGGCAAAATACACTCGCAGACAATGAAATTTGTGCACCAAGAAGGAAGCATCGGATTGAACTGAAATTATAGATGTAATGATATAGATGAATTATACATATGATAGCAAAAACAGAGCTGCAGGACAATTACAGATGGATCTGTGGCATGCAGTCCGGTCATCTTTAATAGTGTGTTGCACCACCTTGTGCAGTGATACATGCTGCAATACGGTCCAGCATGGACGCGAACAGATGCCTGATGTTGTCCTGTGGCAGACTGGCCCACACGTGTTGGATGGTGTGCTCCAAATCCCAGATAGTGCTGCACGGCGGCAGCTGGCGTTTCAGCTGGTCCCACACATGCTTGATAGGGGACATGTCCGAGGAGCGGGCAGGCCATGGAAGTGTCTGGACATGACATAGGCAGTCCTGGGCACCCCGAGCCGTGTGCTGGCAGACATTATCCTACTGGTATAGCGCACCTGGAATCCCGGCCAGGAATGGGAGCACATGGGGCCATAGAATCTCGTCCACATACCACTACTAGAGCTGATCAGCTATCATAGGCTATGGCTTTCCAGACCATAATGCCTGCAGTGAGAGAAGTATAGCACTCTATAGGGAGGTTGGGATTGTGCTGTTGACCTGGGGACCTCCATACCCGGACACATTGATCATCTGTCCTCAAAACGAAGCGGCACTCATCACTAAACACTACACGTCGCTCTGGCCTAGCACCTCTGCAAACGGAGCAGGCGATGTTCTGGTGTTAATTGCAGCACATATAAGGGATGCCGGGATCACAGATTCACTTCCGCGTGGCATCAAGAAATGATTCATGGGCACACGGGCCGCTACATCTGCCTGTGTAGTGGACCGGGTACCCGTGGGATCCGTTCATGCCTGGCACACAATCTGTCGTTTCTCTCTACAAGTGGTCCTCCTGGTCCACCCAGAGCCGCTCCGTCATGCGGCAGTGCCATCACATGTCCACTGCTCCCAACACAGTTGGGCAGTATGGTCAGAACAATCCACGTGGCAGGCTATATGGCGCGCCGACCACCCTGTGGTTTTCAGCCCGATGTTCAGGCCTCTCTCAAAGTCCTATGTTGCATAAATCGGCATCTCTGGCATCTACCCAGCATTCTTGTCACTTTGTACTCTTGCTTGCATTGGCCGGTACTTTTTGCTTTCATGTGGCATTGGCTACATGCCGGTTCATGCTTCCAGTGCCACCACAGGGTGTGGGATCATGCGCAATTGCACCAAACGTGGATCATTTGCATACCAGCATGCACTCTAGCTTTCTGCAAAGTTTCGCGGTTGTAGCATGTTTTCTTCTAGGTGCGCAAATTTCATTGTCCGTGAGTGTACTCGTAGCCTTAAATGCTTACAGTAGTCACTAAACTTTAAACACACACACAATGTAAATCTAATTAGTGAAGTGAAAATATTTTTATTTTCCATTTACTTCCCAATTTTTTCACTGGTGTCTCTTAAAGTAATGAACATTTTAGGCTATTACAGATGATTTCTTTTTCTTTTTTTGCATCTAACAGAACTTTCAAAGTAAATACAATTTGAATAATAAATTTAATTTATACTCCTCAACACTAGTCATTGTATAGGTCGGACTTATGACAGTAATCCAGCCCATAAAACTACCTCTCTTGAGGAGTGTAATAGATGCAGTGAAATCTCAATTTAATTATCACGCATTCAACATTTTTCTAAATTTAACAGTGTGACTTAAAACCATTTTCAAAAAGTGAAAAAATCTTGGTAACTAATGATGCTTGAAATGTATACAAGTGCCATTCAATTGAACAGACAAATGATGAGTTAATGGAAAGATGGAACAAACTCAGGAAAGAGGCAGATGAGATAAAGATAAAGAAAAGACAGTATAAACTGTCTACAGTGGTTCTGACAGTCAAGTTTCTTGCAGATTATGTAAATCAAATTGAGATGACTTTAGTGGCACTAAAGAAAAATAATCCAAGGGCCGTAAGAAGTTTAGAGACTGCAAAGTGGTTAATAGTGAGTTGACTTTTGTACCAATAAATACACAAAGAAATAAGAAAAAAAGAAAGAAACTGTTGTTTGTAAGTTTTCCTTAAAACTTTCCCTAGGGACTCTGAGAAGAACCTCATCCTTATTGGATCGGACAATCTAAGTACACTTCCTTCCTAAGGAGTAGTACAAAAATATATTTTTTTCCTATGAGGTTTCCTTGTTCAACCTGCCTAACTTTTTCTAAAAGGGTGAATCTAGACCTGGTGTCAGATATTCTTTACTAAAACTTCTGATATGCAACACAAATTTGATCACATGTACACAGTTCTGGTTCACGTGTACTTCACCATCCTCATTTTCAGGGTTCCCCAGTAGAAAATTATTTTTGAAAACTGTTATTAACACCATTTTATTCGAATCATTACTTTCACAACTTGTTCATTCCACAGGGCGCTGGCCTCTGATCATTCGTTCGTAAGGGGTCCGGGTTCGAATCCCGGTCAGGCATGGATGTTGTGTTTGTCTTACCGCACTGGCTCTCTCCCTTCCCTGGAGCCAGTGACCCTAAATTAGGGACGGGCGACTGCTTATAGCCCATTGAGTTGCTCACGGTGGTCGTTAAACCTCCAATAAAAAAAAAAAAAAAAAAAATTCCACAGGTATTTCTTCCTTTTCTTTGTGCTTTTCTGTAAGACGAAAAATGAACATCAACTAAGAAGTCACTCACCAGATGGCGATGGCATCATGGTTGAGAACGGCCTGTAATTTGAAGAACTGACAAGTAGGAGATGGTGCAAAAAACGTTGCCAGATTTTTATGAATAATTTACATTCAAGAATTGAAATAAGAAGCTGGGATCTATTTCAAAGTTTGGAGCAAAGGACGTTCTGAGGATTGCAAAATGGTTGTGTGTTGTTTTTATTAAAAAATTTGGTACATCTCCTGATCAAGGACCTTCTGCCTGACAGGGAAGTAACGAAAAATATACTTAAGTTATGACTAGGAACGTTCTTTTGGAAAGATAATGTGAGATATTAATTTTAAAATAATATTTATGGAGTTCCATAACACGAGCATATGCAAGATACTGTGAAGTTCCCATTATTAAAAGACCTTTTAGAGCCTAATTCTAATCAAGGACAGTCTGGCACAGAAAATAATGAAAGCTATATTGAAGTTGGTGCTACCCAATGGTGCCCATAAGGGATGTGTGTGTACCCACCCCCTCCCCCAGCCATTGGTATAGCTAGATTTTTGATGAATTTAAAACACTAAAGTAGACGAAACCTTTTTTTAAAGCAGTTTAAAAATAACAAGATATTAATGATTGATTGTATCAATTATTTTTGTTGTATTTTAGTATCTTATACATTTACTAAAATGTTTGACAGCCTTGAAGGAGGTAAGGATTTTTCTTAGCCCCCCCCCTACTCATTTGGGCATCACTGGTGCTACCAACGTCCTTTTGGGAAGATAATAAGATGTATTAGGCTATAAATGCTCTTTATGCAGTTCTGTAGCATGTGCACAGGCAAAAAACTGTGAAATGCTACATTATGGGGACCTTTAGATCCTTATTCCAATTCGGGGCCAGCGGATGGAAAGCAAGGAATGTTACACCAAAGTAGATGCTACGAACTTCCGTTTGGGGAAAAAAAAATCAGATGTATTTCTTTATTAATAATACTTAAGGAGTTCTATAACAATTGCACTCTCAAAATACTGTGTAATGTTCCATTATGAAGATATTTTGATACATACATACATATCACTAAGCTGTTCTCTAAGATTCAGAGGTTAGCTCCAAAGAGAAATACAAACTACCAGATATTTTTACTTACTGTTGTCTTATCAAACTTCTCCATTTACAGCGATCTTGACATACAACTCTGGCTTCACTGATATCCATTACACGCCGTACACAAGATCTTTTATACTTCATACTCATAATCTTTTTCTCATGCAGACACTCCTGAATCTGATCCACCCATGTCTTCCTTGGCCTTCCTCTGCCTTTCCTTCCTGCCACTTGGGCTAAAAAGATTTTCTTAGTAAGCATCTCATCACTCATTCTTTCAACATGGCCAAACCACCAAAGCATATTGGTCTCCACCTTGCTAACAACATTTTGCTTCACATCACACAACTGCAACACATCTTCATTCCTCACACAATCAGACCTTGTCTTGCCACAAAGTAACGCATTTCTCCAGCACACAAACGACTCCTATGTTTCTTCTGCAGTACCCAGGTTTCACTACCATACATCAGCGTAGGAACTATTGCACTTTCATACACAGCCATGCGGGACTTTCTAGAGAACCCATCATTCCTGTGAAAACCTCCCAGAGCAGCTATGACTTTCAATGAAGAATTCACTCGCCTACTAATTTCACCATCCAATTTGTTCTATCTGTCAAACATGCTTCCTAATTACACAAACTCACTCCCCTGGTCAATCACAGTGCCATTTAGACTTACATTACATTCAGTGCTACCAGTTCCTCTCTCAAAACCTATAACTTTGATTTTTCCCTTATTTATTCTCAGTTTGAATTTCAAGCAAACTTTGTACATCCGAGACAACATACTCTGCAAATCACTTTTGCTCTCTGCCAACAGGACAGTGTCATCAGCATACAGCAATCTGCACACACGCATATCACCAAGACATAAACCACTATCATCTATTTTGGCATCATGCATGCACTTGTCCATAAATATATTAAACAGCCATGGTGACATTACACAACCTTGTCTAACTCCTGTACCAATAGAAAACCATTTTGATAAAACACCATTCACTTGTACACAAGCTCTACTACCAGCATACATGGCTTTTACACTATTAAGTAGATTCCCAGTAACACCATATTCATTCAATACCTTCCACCCCTGGTGGCACAGTGGTCTAAGGCGCTGGCCTCTGATCATTCGTCTGTGAAGGGTCCGGGTTCGAATCCCGGTGAGGCATGGATGTTGTGTTTGTCTTACGGCACTGGCTCTCTCCCTTCCCTGGAACCAGTGACCCTAAATTAGGGACGGGCGACTGCTTATAGCCCATTGAGTTGCTCACGGTGGTCGTTAAACCTCCAGCCAAAAAAAAAAAAAAAAAAAACAATACCTTCCACAAAAGTGTCCTACTTACTCGGTCATAAGCTTTCTCTAAATCTATGAAAGCAGCAAAAATTTTCTTACCAACAGCCAGATACTTTTCAATCATGGTGCGTAATGCAAAAATCTGGTTAGTGCAGCCTTTACCAGGCATAAAACCACTCTGAACATCTCACACTTTCTCTGATGTAAGACCCCGTACTTTTTCAATAACAACCTTACCAAACACTTTCCCTGGCACACTTAGTAGGCCAATACCATGATAGTTCTTGCAGTCAGTCTGATCACCTTTTCCCTTATACAAGGGAACAATAACAGCATCCTTCCAATCCCGAGAGACCATTCCTAACTACCAGCACAACTGGCAAATTTCAGTTAACCAGTCAATTACAGAGTCACCACCATATTTCAACATCTCGGCAGTTATGCCATCAACTCCCGGAGCCTTACCTTTCTGAAGAGATTTTAGAGCTTTACACACTTCTTCTCTTGAGATCCTTCCTGTGCTTCCATCCCTCAGTGTGACACCATCTGCATCTGTCTCAGAATCATCTTTGCTTTCCTGATCTAATAACTCACAGAAATATTCACCCCATCTTTCACTTAACTCATTGGGCTCCCATATCATTTCCCAGATCTCATTCTTCACACAACTTACAACGTTGTTTCCCTTATTTTTCCTGAGTCTCATGTACTTCCAGAAAGACTTCCTATCTTTCCAAAATGCTATTTCATGCCTTTCCACCTTCTCCTTCCTATCTTTTGCCTTACTCTGGTGAACCAGCTTAGCAGCTTCACGCTTCTTACAGCGATATTCATCCACAGAGACTCTGCCTTGCAACATCCCCAAATAGGCTTCCTTCTTTCTCTTTACTGCCTCTTCAATCTCACTATTCCACCAAGCATCACCTCTATTGTTACCCACTATTGTGGTGTCACAGACCTCTTTAGCAGCAGTGACAACACAGTTCTTAAAATATTCCCATTTTTTTTCTACATCCCTCTCACCAGACTTCAGCTCCTTCAGTTGTTCTCTGAGTAAGTCAGAATAATGCTGATGGTCTTCAAGGAGCCTATCAACCTTTATTCTTTCTATCCTGGGTCTCTTCTTCTTCCTATTCCTTTTCCTCCAACTAACATTAAGTTTTACTCCTGACTCTACCAAGTAATGATCAGAACCAATATCCGCACCTCTCATCACACGGGTATCAACAACTAAGTGTTTCAGACGCTGATCGTAGACAACAAAATCTATTATACTCTTTTGACCAAGAGTACGATTTTCCCAAGTATATGTGTGGATATACTTGTGTTTGAAAAACGTATTAGATACACACAAACCATTCTCAATGCAGAGTTCAATTAATCTTTCGCCATTACCATTCACACAAGGATCATTAAACTTACCCAGAACATTGTCAGAAATTGCATTCTGCACACGTGCTCTAGCATTGAAATCCCCTACTATTATAACTTTTCTTTAGCACCAAACTGGCTCAAAACAGCTTTTAGCTCATTCCAGAAATTTTCCTTCTTATCAGAAAGTTCAGAGTCACAAGGAGCATTCACTACAACAATCACGATTCTCTGAAGTTTCACTTTCAAACGAATCCAGAGAATTCTCTCACTTACGCAACTATAGTGAATCAAGTTGTTCTTCATCTTTTCACTTAAAATCACACCTACACCAGCCTGTCCTCTCACATTATCCAGTACTCCAAACCACACACTCACTGTTCCATTCACTTCTTCTACTCCAATTTCCTTCTTTTGGTTTCACTTACACACAGCACATCCAGTCTATACTTATTCATCTCCTCAATCACCTCATTCATCTTGCCATTTATACCTCTAGTATTCCATACACCAATCTTACATTCACTCAGCCGAGATCTCTTTCTCATACGCCATTTAGAAAGTCCAGGTTGATTCTGTGATGGACCATCCTTCTCAAGTGTGATAGGTCCACCATATCCCACACTTGAGTCCGGATATTGATTTCTTTTTGTCTCTTTAATCAGGTAAGTACATCTGTGTGGGGGATTAGCCCACAGCTGAGGGTTACAGTTGGTCATTCAACCTAAGGATCCTGGAACAAATCCCAGTGAGTTGGGGTCTTTTTGCCAATGTCACACAGAACTAGCTGGCACCTCTCCGAGATTCACAGAGGCCCTAGTTGCTGTTGTGTGTGCCATTGTTACCACGGAGCGCCCCGAGGAGGCAAACCCATCGCTCACTACGACCGCCCGCAGATATTTTGGAAATATCATGTCTCATTACTATTTCAACAGAATGCTTGCAGCACCTATATATGTTGGTATACAATTCCACATTTTTCGTTCGACAGAACAGGATTGGAAGATATTTTTATCCTTCTCCCAGTCCTGTTCCGTCGAACAAAAAATGTGGAATTGTATACCAACATACATAGGTGCTACAAGCATTCTGTTGAAATAGTAATGAAACATAATATTTTATAAAGAGTATTTATGCAGTTCTATAACATGTACACTCTCAAAAAAACTAATGATCCATTATTAGGACCTGTATATCCTTCTCCTAATTAGGAGTCATCTGGTTGAAAGTAAGGTATGCTATAACTAATTTGATGCTAGGAATGTCCTTTTGAGAAGACAACGAAATGTATTACATTATACATACTATTTGTGGAGTTCTATAAAACATGCACAAGCAAAAAACTGTGAAGTACTAGGTTATAGGGAACACTTCTTCAAATTAAGGGCTGTTGGGCAGAAAATAATGGATGGTATATCAAAGTATGTGCAACAGATGTTTTTTGGGGAAATTAATTCAACTTATTACTTTTTCAAGAGTGTTTACGGATTTTATAGCACGTATACTCTCGAAATACTGTGTAATACTTTATTAAGACCTTTAGATCCTTCTTCCAAATAGGGGCTGTCTCACAAAGTAAAGACTGCTATGCAAAAGTAGGTACTACAAACTTCCATTATGAGGGGGAAAAGTAAGAAGCATTGCTTTTTTTTTCTTTTCTAATTGGGGGTTTAATAACCACCATGCAGGCACAACACTACGAGCCCACTCAACTTTTCTGTGAGCCCACACTTTGGCCCCCCTAAAATATTTAAGCAGTTAGAACACATGGTATGTGCAGCCATCTAGGATTTAAGGGAACTTGAGTAAACATATGTAAATTTTTCTAATTCACAATTTTTTTTTATATAAAATGAATTTTTTGTTAAATTTAGTGTTGTATTATTCTGTGAAATGGAGGTAGTCCTCTGAGAGAATGTCTAAGAGAGCAGTAGAAAGACACCATTTTCGTAATTCTGATTTAAAAAATAGAGAGAGCAAGAGAGAGAGAAAAAGAGAGGTTCCTTGTCAAAGATTATAAACTGAAATTCAGGAACAGCCTTATGACAACAAATATTAGAAAAAGATAAAACAAGAAAGATGACACTGAATTTTCGGTTGCAAGGAGCACGTCTTTTAAATCCCTTCTTACATAAATTAAATTTACCAAAGTTATTCAAAGTCAATGCAACTGGTTAGAAAAAATCAACCTGACTTCTACAATTGATAAAACATCCAGAAATAAAAAAAAACTACTTACTGATACCAGCTGCTAAAAAAGTATGTTATGAAAATTAACAAATGGTGCAAAAAAGTATCTTGTAGCAGAAGCAAGGTATTGGAGGCAAAATGATTTTCAAATCGAAAAGTTAAAAGAAAATATATAGAATGAAAGATGATATAATTCTATGCCTTCTAGTGGAGGAATTTTGCATAATGGGAAAGTTGAAAATAGAAAAGCCATGCAAAGGAAAAACAACTTTTCAAATATGTGTCCTGGAAACAGAGATAGTGAGAAAAAGGTATTGGTCTTTACTCTCACTAGCAGGAAATCTGTGCATTATTGAAAAAGGATGATGCTCCATGTTCTAAAAGTAAAGGGATCCGGTGTTGAAGGATTTTTTTTAATGACACAGGTGGGAGCAGAAATATTGAGAAAATGAGATTAAACATTGGCGTCACCTAGCAGCGAAATTGTGCTTTATGTTGGGAAGGAAATACACACAAATAAATTTCACAGTTTGTAGTACCTGACTGAAAAGGTATTTTTTATTCAGGTTTTTAGTCCTGCAGATATCGCAGTAAACAGAAACATGATCTTATGCCCTCTAGTGGCAAACTTATGCACTAAGAAAAGTATTAAATCGTGGAAAGAGCGAAGATCTTTGTTTGATATATGAGAAAAAAATTTCTGTGTAAATGCTCTCCAACAAAGAAAGAATTTTTCAAATTGGACTCTTAGAAGCAGAGATATCTACAAAAAACATTGCATACATGTACACCACTTGGCAGAAAAACTCATTATTTTAAGTAGAAAGTGTTCTGAAAAGGTTTTCCGCAAGGTGAGCGGTATCAGCCCATGAAAGAATTTTTCAATTGAGTTTTCAGAAGCTTGGATTTTTCTGCAAATCATCAGAAGCAGAAACAAATGCTTATGCCCTTGGTAGCCAAACCATTGTTTATCAAAAAACAGAAATTATAATCAAAACATTTCCCTTCAGGAGCTATATTGGCTGCAGGAAGAGTTTTCAAATCGGTGGGGTTTTTTTTAGAAGCAGAGAAATCAGGGAAAACGCAATTTACCTTTATGCTCTCAAAGGGAAAACTATGCATTTTCTGAAAATTTTGAAACTGTATGTGAAATATATTATATTGCACGTGAAATGTTCTCCAATAAAGAAAAAATTTTCGAATCAGACTATTAGAAGCATAGATATAGACAGAAATAAGATATATGTCTGTGCCACCTGGCGGCAAAACTATGCGCTATTTTAAGCAGGAGGTATTCTCAAAAGGTTTTTCAAGGTGAGCTGAATAAGTCCATGGAAGAATTTTCGCAATTGAGTTTTCAGAAGCTTAGATTTTGCTACAAATACATCAGAAGCAGACATAAACATTTACGCCTCCTGGTGGCCAATCCATTGTGTATCAAAAAATAGAAATTATATGCAAAACATTTTCCATGAGGAAATGTTTCTGATGCATGAAGAATTTTTTAAATCTGACCTTTAAAAGTAGAGATATAGAGGAAAACGCAATTTACCTTTACTTCCCTAGCGGAAAATCTATGCTTGCTTAAGAGGAACTGTGCGCAAATTAGCCTCCATTATAAATGGCATTGAATGGAAGAAATAATTTTTTTCAGTTAAATATTTAGAAGCAAATGTATGCAATAAAATGCATTTTGTATTGTCATCTGCATTTACGCCCTGTAGTCAGGCCCTGATTTACGGGAGGGCACACGGGACACATGCCCAGGGCCCCCGATTTTGGGGGTCCCCCAAATTTGAATTAAATGTGTACTTAGTTAATGGGAATTTTGTGTGTGTATATTCAAAATTTATTATTTTTACTTTTGCATGCTCATGAGTCATGTGTTTATAGATGTGGTACTTACACACAGTGAGTTTGAGTTTCACGTAAACACGTGGCCATTAATGAGTTTCAGTGGTTTAATAGCCTTCAGGTGGCCATTGAGAAGGAGGATCGCTTCCATTGAGTCACGTGCCTTTTCTTGCGTTTCCGAACGCACCTAAACTCAACTGATCCTTCAACTTCCTGCACATGGCTTGTCGTTGTCGTAACTGTAACCACGAAGGCTTGGTTGTAATTTGTGTTGCGTTTCTTTTAGTCTGATGGAATGTTGAATATTTGTTAAATTTATATATAATCAAATTTAGTTAGTTGTAACAATATATTTAAGTTGAATTATTTAACAGTTAAATTATGTCAAAACATACATACTTATCAGGCAGCGCTAAACGGAAAGCCAAACAATTGAAACTGAAGGATGATGACCTGCAGCATGGTAGCATTGAACGTTTTGCCATTAAAAAATTGGATATTTCACTTGGTCCCAAACGTTCTACAAATTCATCTAATTTTACTACTGGTGAGTCTCTTGAGCGTAATTTGTCTTTGGAAGCCAGTAATCTGACTTCAGAATCATCTAACATCACAGATGCTCCTAATTTGGGAAATCTTTTGAATTCATCTAATGAAGAGAGCACAAGTTCCACAATGAATGCAGTGGATCCTGCCTTATGGGGAGAAATTACAGAAGAAATGCGCGAATGCTTTTTGAGTGATCCAATAGTCCAAGATTTGAAGTTGCTGGCATTCACAGGGAAGGATATATGTGGTAAAAAACGTTTTCTAACAGAAGGTAATTTTTTCAGAATAAAAAAATAATGAGAAGGTAAAACGCGACTGGCTTCTTTTATCCCCATCAACTTGTTTACTATTCTGCTGGATATGCAAATTGTATGCTAGGAGCACTACAGCATTAGGATCCACAGGTTTTTCTGACTGGAAGCATGCAAGTGAACGTCTTACAGAGCATGAAAATTCACACATACACAGGCAAGCAGTATGTGACTATTCATCACGCATGAATGCTTCTGCACACATTGACTGTGAGATAGTTGTGCAGTATCGGAATGAATCCAAGTACTGGCAAGATGTTTTGCATAGAGTTGTAGCAACAGTTAAGTATCTCTCAGTTCGTGGGTTGCCAATGTATGGTGATGATGAAACAATTGGATCAGTTCAGAATGGAAATTTCCTGGGCTGCTTAGAATTAATTGCAGAATTTGATCCATTCTTAGCTCAACACTTGGAAAAATGTGGGAATCCAGGAAGTGGTAACACCAGTTACTTATCTTCAACATGTGTGGATGAATTTGTTGAATTAATGGCTGTATGTGTTTTTAATGCCATCACTGATGAAATAAAAATGTCAAAATATTTTTCTGTCATAGTTGACTCTACTCCAGACATTACACACATAGATCAACTGGCTTTTATCATAAGGTATGTCAACAAAGATTGTGAAGCAAAAGAACGGTTTATGACATTTATTCCATTCCATGGACATACTGCAGAAAACATTACAAATACCATGATATCTTTTCTACAGGAGGCTAGCTTGGATATTATGAATGTCAGAGGCCAAAGCTATGACAATGCCAGCAACATGTCTGGGAAGTATTCTGGTGTTCAAACACGCATTAGGGAAATCAATCCACTAGATGAATATGTGCCATGTTCTGCTCACACTTTAAATTTAGTTGGTGTGAATAGCATAGATAGTTGTGGTAAAGTTCTCTCTTTTTTCACATTTTTTCAAAAACTCTATACTTATTAACCATATGTCAACAAAATAGTTTCCATATCATCTACTGTTTAACGTTACTAGAAATTCGAGCACGGGAAAAACGTCCATATAATAAAAAAATTTTATTTCAACTTGTCACTAATATTCCTTTTTTGATGTTCCTTATAATAGTTTAGAATTTTATTATGAAGATTACAAATTTATATGAAAAAATGTTTTTATATGGGCAGTCATATGCATCATAAGTTGTCAAAGTCCTCCAATACGTAGAGACAATATGTATTAAATGATTAACATTATTCCAGTTTTTTAACTCATGATTCACGAAATTAATACAATAGAAAAGAACTTTCGAACCTTTTGATTATGATGCGTTGAATCAGTAATAAGCCATCTTGTTATCGAAGAAGGCACGATTTTCTTTCCTGTGGTATCAGCTTCCAAGTTGAACTTCGATCTTATAATTCCTTATTATAGATGATGGTTGCATGTTTCATTTTCTGTATCTCGATATCCCAAACTAGCCACGGAAAATGAAACATGCAACCATCATCTATAATAAGGAATTATAAGATCGAAGTTCAACTTGGAAGCTGATACCATGGGAAAGAAAATCGTGCCTTCTTCGATAACAAGATGGCTTATTACTGATTCAACGCATCATAATCAAAAGGTTCGAAAGTTCTTTTCTATTGTATTAATTTCGTGAATCATGAGTTAAAAAACTGGAATAATGTTAATCATTTAATACATATTGTCTCTACGTATTGGAGGACTTTGACAACTTATGATGCATATGACTGCCCATATAAAAACATTTTTTCATATAAATTTGTAATCTTCATAATAAAATTCTAAACTATTATAAGGAACATCAAAAAGGAATATTAGTGACAAGTTGAAATAAAATTTTTTATTATATGGACGTTTTTCCGTGCTCAGAATTTCTAGTAACGTGCGAAACAGTAGATGATATGGAAACTATTTTGTTGACATATGGTTAATAATTTCTGAAACCACGTAATGTTTTCGACAAATGTTGAATTAATATAACTCTATACTTTTTTTTTCTGCATCAACTCACCGTTGGAAGATGCTTCAGGAGAAAGTCCAGGAAGCACATGGAAATTCATCACTCACACTGAAGAGTCGGTCAGTTACCAGATGGTGTGCAGATGCTGCAGCTACACGATCAGTGAGGAAAAATTATCGTGAAATAGAGAAAGTTTTAGTATTTCTGTCAGAAAATGTTGATGATTCTCCACAGACAAGAGATGAAGAAAAATCACTGCTGAAGAAAATGAAAACAATGGAAATATCGATCAGCACCGTAGTTTGGGACACAATACTTCAGAGATTAAACTGTGCAAATCAAACTTGCCAGAATCCAAAAGGAAATATTTCTGAAGTACCTAAAATTTTCCAGTCGTTAATTGAATTCATTCAGTTCGTGATGGAAAATTTCGAAGTCTATGAAGAGGAAGCTCAAACATTAGTGTCTGAAAATGTGCAATACCATGGTCATGATTCCCGAAGAAAGAAGGTGCCCCAGAATAAACACCTAGATGAATGTAACATTGAACATATAGAACTCAGTGCAAGGGATATATTTAGAACTCAAGTTTATTATGTGCTTTGTGATGCTTCAGTCACTCAGCTTTCAAGCAGAAAAAGTGCTTATGAAAATATGAGAAAATTTGAATTTTTTACAAAAAAATCAAGATCTGAAATTTTTGAAGGTGCAAAAGCATTGCAGGAATACTATAACAATGACCTTGACGACCAGTTTGCAGATGAGTTTTTGCAATTCTCCTCAATGATGGGGGAGCATGCAACCATTCCCCAGATTCTGCAAACTTTGAAGGTAAACAATTTAGAAGCCACATTTCCGAACACTGAGACTGCACTTAGAATGCTCATGACATTACCGATTTCAAATTGTACAAGTGAGAGATCATTTTCTTTGCTGAAAAGACTGAAAAATCCCTTACGATCAACCATGCGACAAACGAAACTGGCATCATTAGCTCTGCTGTCTTTGGAGAGTGATGTGACACAGTCTTTAAATTATGATTCTCTGATACATGACTTTGCATCTAGGAAATGTAGAAGAAAAATATCCAACCCAACTGTTTTGTCCTGATATAGGAGGTAAATTTTCAATTGTTTGTATTCATTCCTAAAAATAAAGAATAGTAAACGAGTTATTACAAATAAAAAGATCTGGTGCCCAAACACAGCACTTTGTCATCGTATTGTCAGTTTTGTTTGACATTGGACAATTTATACATTCATGGCATTATGTGCTCATTAGATTTTGGTAAAAATTGGGTAAATGTGTAGTTTAGCGTGGTAAATTATTTGGTCGGAAAAGTTGTAAAATTTCTAAAAAGTGTGACGTAGAGATTCTAAAATATGCAATTTAAGGGGAAATGGTGAAAAAATTTCATTGTTAGAATGAATATTAAAGATGTTTACCGAAAAACTTGAACTCCAAGTATGACGAGTCAGCAGACACTGCGGGAGGCCTTAAACAACGCTGAGGCGTTGACATGAAGCTGTGCTCCGTTGAAAGGAAGGATCGCTGCAGCCAGGACATTCACGGGCGGAATAGTACAACAGGAACCGGGTACGCTGTTGTCAGGAAAGAGTGTAGTGCTACGCTACAGAAAATAGTTAATTTCGGTGTCAGTTCATGACATCGCAATCGGACAGTTTCTTGTTTTTTTCACATGGGATTCTTTGATGCTGAATGTATGAACTCATTTCTCCGTGGAAGCTTTTTTTTAGTAATCAAACTTTCACTTTGAGACTTGCCATCTAACTTCCGTTAGAGAGAATGCAACACCTACTCTAACGCTTTTCTAGAAACAAGAAAGGCATGTGCATACTTACTATTTCGTATCACGGAATTACATACCAAAGAACGAAGACAGTCTCTGCATGTTTTTAAAAAGTGTGACAGAAATTACAAACTACATTCTTTAGCGTAGCAGTATATTCTGTTACTCTTTCCTGACAAGAGCGTACCCGATTCCTGTTGTACTCTTCTGCCCATGAATTCCCAGCCGCAGCAAACCTTCCTTTCAACGAAGCAAAGCTTCAGGTTGTCGCCGCAGCGTGTGTTTACTCATCCTACTTGGACTACTTGGAGGTAAGTGTTTCGGTAAACATCTTTAATATGTTTTTTTTTTTTTTTACAACTTTTCTGACCAAATAATTTAGGATGCCGAAGTACAACACATTTACCAAAAATTGAGCCGGACTAGGTGTTCCCCTCAGCTTTTCAGATTATTATGTTTTTTGTTTTGTTATTACTTTTTTTTTGTGTGTAACTCAGACTCTTCCTCATCAACACAAAATTTTATGTTTTGCAGTTTTCTGATATATTGATCATGATGCGCTGATTTGATCTTGGTAGAAACCGTGAAGCTGGAAGTAGGAGTTCCCATAGCACTTTTTCAATTGTTTATGCAGTTTCACATCTCTATTTATGAGGAAGTCCAGTGGAGGTCACCATGGACTTTTTTTCTTGTTTTAGTTCACATTTTTTGTTGGATGCATTGTTCTCATGTTCTAGACGCAAGAATCAGTACATTGCAAGACCACAATATTCACTAAAATTAAGATGTCCATCCATTTTGTCACAGATATATTGTTATAGTTAGAGTCTATGGGGGTCATTAACACCACAAACTACTGATCAACCAGTTGTACCCGCACAGCCAGAGTTGTATAAAAATAAAATGTATCTGCGTACACAGCTATTGAAACAGAAGACTGCTGCCAACCCGCAAACCATGATAATAGAATAAGATAATTTAAAGGAAAATTAATAAAACAAATAATTATTAGAACATTACAGATTCCAATGAGGACAAAATAGTACATTCTAATTGAATGTGCAGCAATGTGTGTAAAATGGACTTTTATGGCAAAATATTAAAATATTGGACTACGAACCTCATAAAAACAAGAGATTAATTAAAGAAAGTTTTTATATCCAGAAAAACAGTTCTATCAATGAACCTTCAAAAATTATAAATATGATTTTCAACAAGTTAATTCAAAAATACTGGACTTGCAAAATGCATAAGGAAATATTTGTATTTAATTGGCAACTGAAAGAGGAACCTGGCAATAAAATTTAAATTCTGTGTAAACAAAACTTTTAATACAGTGCGTATACATTGAGAACAAACAGGCCTTGATAAAATCTAGAGGCCAGAAATGTCTGTAAAAACAAAAGAACTCAGAAGATGTGAAAAATAATTTTCTTCAGTTAAAATAGAATTAAGTATATTAATCTGAGTAAAGCGTTGAGTAAGTGTTTTAATCGCTGTATATAGGCCTAGCATTTTTATTTTTTTAATCTACATGAAAAAACTATCTGCAAACCTGCTAATGATTTGGAAACTATCAGCGTACGCATGTACGTCTACATTCTGCTACTCTGTACACAGTGACTATTATTTGGTCGATAGAGAATAAGGAGGGGGCCCCGAAAATGTTTTGTGCCCTGGGCCTCGCATGTAGTAAATCGGGCCCTGCCTGTAGTGGTGAAGTTTTGCATCGGGAAAACAAACGAAGGCAAGGATCATCATTCGCACATTTCAAGCTTTCCAATGCCAAAAGAATTTTTTTAAGTAAGACTATTAGTTGCGGAGATATGGTGTCCACAGACGGACGGACAAAGCCAAAACAAAAAACGTGCTAAAAATTCAAGTAGACAATGAAGATGTCGCCGAATTTTCTGTTGTAATGAGCATATCTTTTATAATCCATTCTGATGCGAATTAAATTTATCAAAGCTATTAAAAGTTATTGGAACCGGTTAGGAAAACAATCAAACCGTTTCCACAATAGATAAAACATTGAGAAATAGAAACAGCACTTATATCAGCGGATAAAAAATATGTTACGAAAATTAACAAATGGTGCACAAAAGGTTTCACGTAGCACAAGAAAGGTATCTGATATAAAGAGGTTTTTAAATCGAGCAGTTAGAAGAAATACAGACGGAAACATAATATCACTCTATGATGCCTTCTACTGTAGCTGAAGAATTTTGCATAATGAAAAACTTGGAAATAGGCGAAAAATATTCTTCATGAAAAAAGTTTTCCGATATGTCTCCCGGAAACAGAGATAACGAAAAAAAAAGGGGGGGGTTCGACCTTTACGCCCCTAGGGGGAACTTTTGCATTATTTAAAGAGGATAATGCTGCACATCTCCATTGTAGCGAATGGCATACAGTAAAGAAGAAATTTCTCAATAGCCTTTTCAGAAGTGGAGATACAGCTGCAAACAAAAATACACAAACACTACCTAGTAACAGAACTGTGACTACAAAATTCCTGATATACTAACCTAAAGCGTTTTAAAGGTAAATGGCATCCGGTGTTGTAAGAAATTTTTAAATGACACATGTTAGAAGAAGGTACATTGAGAAAAGCATTAAACATTGACACCCCCTTTCAGCGAAATTGTGCGCTAAGAGTAACGTGTTGATTTCCGCTGATAGTGTCACTTCACAAGTGACAACGCCACCGAGTCCCCTTTAAAAGAGAGTCCTCCTCCTACTTGTACGTACCGAGAACGTCAGCTTGACATTCTTGCCGTCCTAGGTGACACCGCTGTACAGCTGGTCCGCCGTTGGTTCGAGAGGTGTCCTTGCTTTTCCAGTCTGTTTCGGAGGTTCGAGTGTTGGTGCCTGTGGAACCATGGTGTGTGCATTAGGGTGTCAGTGAAACACCGGTCGAACCAAACCCATGTCTTAAACATGTAGCGAGAGGAAGCAAGTGTGTTGGTGCTGCTGGGCAACAAAACTTGGTTGTGGGAGAGAGGTCGTCGTGCGTGAGCACACTATGACGTCCCTGTCTTCTAATTTCCTGAGTTGTTTATTCGAAGACAAAGGGAGCCAATGCCGTAAAACAAACACAACATCCATGCCTCACGGGATTCGAACCAGAACCCATCTCGGACGAATGGTCATAAGTCAGCCGTTGGACCACAGCACCACCGGGGCGGCGAAGTATTACTTTATAAGTAGTGTTTGTGAAACTCTACGTATCGCACTTTCACTCGCGAAATACCTTGTAATGTAAGGTGACCAGATATAGGAACACTGATTTGAGGACAAAAGGGTGTGGCGTCCCCAAATCGGTAGTTCATTTGGGGACATGTACATACTCAAAATAGATATGCAAATCTTTTTGTCATAAAACTGCATTGCTTCAATAAGTGTGATATTACATGTGAAATGTAGAATGTTGGTAATTTGTATTGACACAGTAGAATTATGATGGCGAGAACATATTAGCAAAAGTGAAATGCTTTACCTTGTAGGTCCTACATGTGCCGAATTAAAATCAAGCTGCACACCAAACTAATTGCATGGCGAATTTTTCATTTTGCCAAAGTTTTTGGAGAAACTTAGATCAAGTGTAGTCGAAATTTGACCGCGCCAGTAGTTCAGTGTCCTAGTGCCACAGACCATTCGCACAAGTGGGTACGGGTTCGAGTCCCGACTGAGACATGGAAGCTGTGTTTGTCTTACAGCACTTGCTCTCTCTCTCTTCCCTAGAACGAATGTCTCCAAATTAGAGACAGGTGACTACCTAGAGTTGTTCTCGGTGGTTGTTAAACTCGGAAAGAAGAAAAAAGAAGTCAAAATTTGTTTTCACAAGAAGCATGTCGGAAAATTAGTACAACGAAAACTACTTGAACAATTTTCATTAGAAATCTAACAAGCTAATGAGGAAGTGTAAATTCGGGAACATTTGAGGACAATTTGCGTCCCCAAAGCATCGGAAGTTTTGGGGGACAGTAAAAAAATTCGAGGACTGTCCTCAAGAATCGGGGACTTCTGGTCAGCTTATTGCAATGCTTCATTATTAGGAACTTCAGATTCATTTTCCAATAAGGGACTGTCGGGCGGAAAATAAGGGGTGCTCTACCTGACTTGGTCCCGGAACTTCCGTTTGAGAAAACAATGAGATGTATTGCATTATAAAGTACTATTTATGGAGTTCTGTAAAACGTGTACAGGCGAAAAACTGAAATTTTATATCATGGGGAACTTGTTAATACATCTTCCAATCGGGGGTCGTCGGGCGGAAAATATATGGGATGGTATGTAGAAGTAGGTGCTACGAACATCCTTTTGGGAAATTAATACGACCTATTATTTTACCAAGAGTATTTACGGAGTTTTACAACACGTGTACTCTTGAAATAATGTGCAGAAAGTGAGGAATGCCGTACTGAAATTGTTTGTAGTGTAGGAACGTACTTCTGGGAAGATACGGGGAAGTATATTTTAAATACTATTTATGAAGTTCTATAGTTTTTAAGTGCATATATGTAATGCCGAGGGAGGGAGGGGGTGTTAAATAGATTGACATCAGTACGAAAAATAAGGTCCGTGTGTCACGGCAGAAAGAAACAGCCGATGATTTATGTGCGCATGAATTGTGTGAGAAATAATTAGCAAATACACTGCTGGCCACCCAAAATGCAAAACCAAGAAGGAAGCATCCGATTGGCCTGAAATTCCCAGCATGCGTCGCCCGCGAGAGGACATGCAAACGATTAGCATTGCAGGGCATATGCAAATCATGTGCGCCTGGCACGCCACCCATAAGCACTATAAGAAGGGTGCACAGAAAAGGTGGGGTGTGAGTAGTGGAAGTGTGTTGTGCTGCCGGACCTGTGCGTGGAAAGCTTCCTGATGCCTAGTCGCAGAATACGGCAGTCATTCCAGCACGTTTCGGAGTTCGACAGAGGACGAATAGTGGCTTATCGCGACAGCGGTTTATCGTACCGAGACATCGGCGCCCGTGTGTGACGACATCCAGCCACAGTGAGCGAGAATATGGACTCGGTGGGTGCAGGAGGGACGGATGGACTGACGTGAGCGATTGCCGCATCCGCGGCACACCACCGAACGAGAGGACCGGCATGTTGTGCGGCGGGCATTGACGGTTCGCACCGCCACATCACGAACGTTAGCGCAGGAATTAGGGTGTGTTGCGCAACAACCTGTGTCAGCACGTACCGTTCGACGTGGTCTGCAGGAGCGGGGACTTGTCGCACGGCGCCGATTGCTCCGATTACTATTGACGTTACACCACCGGGAGTGCGGCGGCAGTTGGCCGTTGAACGTCACACCTGGACTACGGAATGGCACGACTTTGTCTTCTCCGACGAATCCCGCTTCTGCCTGCAACACCACGATGCTAAGATCCGCGTGTGGAGGCACCGCGGCGAGAGACTGTATGACGCCTGCATTATGCATCGCCATACCGATTCGTCGCCTGGCATTATGGTTTGGGACGCAATTGGATATGACACCCGCACTCCTCTGGTACGCATCGCCAGTACATTCAACAGCCACCGCTTCATCTCCGACGTTTTGGAGCCTGTAGTCTTCCCTTACCTGCAGGACTGCCAGCGGCCACGTTTCAACAGGACAATGCACGCCCGCACGTGGCACGCATCATGCAACAATTCTTCACGGCCCACCAGGTGTCACTGCTGCCGTGGCCCGCCTGTTCTCCCGATATGTCGCCCATCGAACACGTCTGGTCGCTGATCGGCAACCGTGTGGCCCGGCAAGCACCACCCGCGGCTACGCCTGATGAACTGTGGCAACTTGTAGAAGCAGCCTGGGCCGACATACCACAAACCCATATCCAAAGCCTCTTTCGTTCGATGCCGCGGCGTGTAGCGGTCGTTATTGCCTTCCATGGGGGCCACACGAACTCTATTCATGTCTGCGTGTTCCGCAAGACGCACGGGCCTGTAAGCTCAATCGTTTCATCTTTGTATCTGTTGTTATAAATCTAGCTTTGCTATCTCGTGTTCTTCTTGGTGTTGCATTTTGGGTGGCCAGCAGTGTAGTTACAGAGAATTGGGAGTTAGGACAATGTTTAAAAAAAAGAAAGATCACTGAGATTTTACAAAAGTAACGTGCAGAGAAACTGTTGCTAGAAGCAGTGGCGTAACGCAAAATCTCTGGGGAGGGGGCCCTCGAAATTTTTTTGATGAGGTTTAACGACCACCGTGAGCAACTCAATGGGCTATAAGCAGTCGCCCGTCCCTAATTTAGGGTCACTGGTTCCAGGGAAGGGAGAGAGCCAGTGCCGTAAGACAAACACAACATCCATGCCTGACCGGGATTCGAACCCGGACCCCTTACGGACGAATGATCAGAGTCTTGCGCCTTAGACCACTGCGCCACCGGGGCGGCCTCGAAATTTTCCTAACGGGCCCCCGACATGGTAATAATTAATGCAAAAATTGAAGGTAAATATTTAACTTCGCCCTAGTAAAAATATAGATATATGTTTTATTTTTATTGGAGGTTTAACGACCACAATAAGCAACTCATTGGGCTATAAGCAGTCGCCCGTCCCTAATTTAGTGTCACTGGTTCCAGGGAAGGGAGAGAGCCAGTGCCGTAAGACACACACAACAACATCATCCATGCTTCTTCGGGATTCGAACCCGGACCCCTTTCGGACGAATGATCAGAGGCCATCGCTTCGACCACTGCACCACCGGGGCGGCATAAATGTTGATTCCATGATCACTTTAGTATTGCTTTTAATTATGTGATCACTTATTACGATAAGTATCCTCGATAAACTTAGTATTCAGGGAAAAAAGTACAAAATCTTTAAATATGGCAAATGCTCACAATATCAAATCAAGTGAAAACAAATACTGATCTTCGAGTGTATGGTTTCGAACTTCCTTAAAAGCTGTTTAATTCTTTAATACAATAACTTTTGAGAAAGAGGATAAACAAGTGTGTTTACATTTTCTAGTTTTAAATACTTCAGCGATATTGTTTCTTTTTAGTGTCATATCTTTTAAATTCAAGAAGCAAACATACTTCACAAAATGAAAAATACTTACATTACTAGAATCTGGATTCCTTTCTAACGTTCTTCTTAGCGAATATTTCAATCAGTTTCGTTGCGTCTAGTTTTCTGGATGCCTTGCTGTTCTATTATTTTGTGGCATAATGGCAAAGTATTAATAGTTTGACAAGGAGTGAGTTCTAATAAGAACTTTTCAGTTAAAAATAACTTACTTAACGAAGTCGAAACACAAACACGGCAAGAATGAAAAGACGAAATACGCGCTGTTACGTTTTAACCAATGACGTTATTTGGGGGTAGAGCTCATAAATAGGTGGAGCTTTGTAAAGAGGTGGGGGTTTCTATAGCTCAAATTCAGGGGTCCTCTAAAAACGTAATTCTCTTCAAAAAATGAACATACAATAGGATTTAAGATAATTTATGGAAGAAAAGATTCCAATTTGACTTTTGTGGCCATTCATTAATTTCTATTTGGCTCAGATAATTTGGAAAATCAGACAGAAATGAGAGATTTCGTTTCTTCCAGACAGAAACACTGCTAAGCTGACTTATCGCGCCATCTAGCGCCAAATTGGAATACTTTGGAGTCAGATAAATTGAATTTTAAGTAAAATTCTAACAATTTGGAATAATAACTGCATCACGTATTAGCTATGGGTCGTTTTTATTTGTGCTCAAAATTTCAGGCTCTACAAAGTGATAGTTTTCGAGAAAATGTGTACAAAAGAATTTGCATTGCAGATATAGGATAGAATTTCTCTTACACTCATTCAAAGACAGCCTTAAGGTGGACGTCAAGTAATTTTGCTTCCTACTTCCAATGGAAAAACTTCTGTACACATTTTCTACACAATTAATGCGTTCTCAAGGATGAAAAATTGAACATCGATTAAAATAGCTTCATTTTATAACTTAGAATACTTAATATTTTCTAAAACATAACCACAATTATGCAATCCAACATTTGTTTGTCTACTGACGTCATCAAAGTACAGGTCGCGCCATCTTTTTTCTGGTTTCAACACCACCAAAGGAAAAGTTATTGATTTTTAATATAATTATAGTTATGTTTTAGAAAATATTAAGTATTCCAAGTTATAATATGAAGTTATTTTAATCGATGTTCAAATTTTCATCCTTGGGAACACACTAATTGTGAAGGAAATGTGTACAAAAGTTTTTCCATTGGAAGTATAAGAAGCAAAATTACTTGACGTCCACCTTAAGTGTATTGAAACTTCATCTCCCTGTATCTCAGACTGTTGTAATGATTTTACCACAGGCACAGACATTGTTGGTCACAGAAACACAGACGTAATTTTCGGCAATTTTTATTTCATAATTTCCACTTCTGCTTTTTTCTTTCTTTTGCTGCACCACTTCATTTTTGCACGAATTCAAGCCCAGAGGCAACCATTGTAAACACACTGTTTCAAACAGCAAACAGCTACTACACCGCTTTAACGAGCTAGTTGTGTAACAAGCGATGACATAAACAATCGAAAAGAACAGAACGTGGACAAGGAAGATGTCCAGTGCCTGACAGAATAAACAGACACCGGACATTTTTCTCGGTATTGTACAACCAGCATTGGCCGCAGTGGTGGTGAAGCGTTTTTTAATCGCTCTCGTCTTTGGATCGAGCTTGTGTGTTATTTGCCGTTTCTACGTTCGTTATTTTTGTTATTTTGTGTATCTGAATGGTTAGTGCACCAGTTTCTCATGGCGAGTTGCCTTATAAGTACTTCTTTTACGTTTTGTGACTGTTTTATTTTTGTCTCGACGACACGCTGTCGTTGACCAACGCCTGTGTTGGACTTTTGCTGCTCAGCTCGTCACGTGTGTCTTTTTGCAACCTTACCGAGTTGGTAATCGTTGCGTGTGTTGTGCCCTGCTTTCGTTTTGCGATAAGCGTCTTTGCTTTCGCTTAAGTTCATCCCTCCGCGTTGGGTTTGTTTATCTTTCGTGCGAGGCCTAAAGCTTGCAGATGTTTGTCGATGATGATGATGATGATGATGATGCTACTCTAGCGGGTTCTTGCTCGCCGTCCACTCGTCCTGCCAAGTTCCAGCGATTGTCATCCCCGTCTCGCTCTGCTGGTGGTGACGTCATTGACGGTGCTCCGCCTGTACCTTTGACTTCAATGGAGAGCTCTCAGAACGCCGCTGACTTTCCTTCTCTGTCTGCGACTCTTCATGCTACTGTTTCAGGATCTTCCTCGGCTTCTCAGCGCGGCGGTAAACTGCATTACGCTGCTGTGGCTTCGGGCTTCTCTTTGACTTCGGCTGCATCACGTGTTCCCCTTGCTATTAGTTCTGGTGTCTCGTGTGTCAGAGTGCAAGATGTTCTTCGCATCACAGTTCCGCACTCTTCCGCAGCAGGTAAGGATTTACTTTCTCGCCAGCGACTTGGCCTCGTTTTCGAGGCCCTGCCTGACACTCCTTTAAAGCTATATTCGACAGCCATGCGTCGCATTCTCCCTAACGGTGCTGTGACACATATGGCTCGTAAGCCACGTTCTGTGGTGGTTTACTTTTCGACCATGACTCCCGTTGATCTAGTGCAAAAGACCGGGATTGTCGTTCGCCGCCGAACTTTGTTTGGTATCCCGATTTCTCAGCCTTCGGTGCTCCTGACGCTTTTCCCGGTTGCTCCAGAGCTTTCTGACGTTTTGCTACGCCATGCGCTATCTCAGTGCGGGAGGGTGATCGGTCCGATCCGATCACTTTTCGCGGCTCCGAACGATCCAGAGGATGAATCTATCCTCGGTCTCCGTCGCCAAGTGCGGATGGTTTTTTCTAATGATCATGATGCTGCTTCCTGTCCTTTGGTGCTTGAATATGTAATTGGTTGTCAACGTTTTCGTGTGGAAGTGTTCCAAGATCTCCGCTGCTTCCAATGTAAGGGTACTGGGCACGTCCGTTCCCAGTGCCCTCATCTCGTCCCTCTCCGCAAACCTGTTTCTGCGTCGACTGATGTTCCTGGATTGTCTTCTGTGACCCAAAGTACTTCACCATCTTCGGAACCCTCCCTTGCTACCGCTTTGCCTGTTTCGTCGGAACCTCCTGTCTCTTCCCTTCCTTCCTTGGAAGTGCCTTCTGCTTCATCTCCTACTACAGTTCGCCCGGAATCGATTGTTGCTGACCCCTTTCTTCTAGCACCGGATCTTACTCGACGATTATCTCGGCTTCCCCGCCTCCCTCGTCTCTTCTTACAGCGTCAATTACTACTGCTTCTGATATTGTTCTAGGTTCCGGTTCAGTCTTACCACCATCTCCACTGCATGATCCTACTGCCCCCAGCTGGGCGGACCAGGTTGAACAAGCTGGTTCGGTGCCTTCTGATGCGCCCGCTGCTGTGTCTGATGATGGTTCTTCTACGGACCCCATGGAAGCTGATACCTCCTTAGAGTATCCTGCTTCTGACCCCGTCCCCCCGTTTTGTCCGTCTGTTCCACTTACCTCCGAGATGGTTCCCCATCTTGCCAACTCAGACTACAATTAGACGCCATTCATTTCTCGACAGGTTTTACCATCTGCTGAAGCGTTGGGCACCTTAGCCCTGGTGGATCTGACGATCGCCCCTTCCGGCTTCCCAGTACTCCCTGATACCAGCGAGATTCCTCCCTTAGCGGTTGAAATTGCCACTCCGGATTTTATTCTTCTTCTTTGTGCGGTTTTTCGACTCAGCTGGAAGGATCTTTGTCTTTGGTTTCCCTTCTGTGCGAATCTTGCTCATCGTGTGAACATCTGGCGCCACTTTGCTACGTTTTTTCAATGGCAAGTGTCCCCGCGTCCTCGTCAGCCATGTACGGAATTGCCGGATTTCACTTTCCGCTACACTACAAAGGTGTTCCTCGATTATTGTAACAACGTGTTCCTGCTCGATAGACAAGAATGTTGGGCTTTTCCTGGCCCAGGGCTTGATCGTAGCACTGCATGTAAGGACCTTTGGACATTCCTGTACGACTTTCGTCGCCTACGCTCCTAAACTGTTTATTGTTACTTGCCTGGACTGCACCCCTGTGGTGACTTTTTGTGATGTTTCTCTGCCGCTATTTGTATCGGTTTCCTGGACTGCTGCCCAGTGTTGCGTTTGTATCTTTTCTCTGTATTTTTGTCAGCTTTGCTTATTTTCACCTGCATTAATGCGTTTTTGTACGTTTCGTATGTTTGTTGTTTATGCTCACGACTTGTGTTTCGTGCTGTGTGATATTTTTTTCCCATTGTGTTGGTGTTGGTATTCATGCACTGTGCGTGGTCAATTTTGTTTTTTGGTGTTGTTGTTTTTTTTGTCCCTTTGGGGTTTTTTTAGTTTTGTGTGCAGCTAAGTCTGTCGCTGTATTCTTTTTATGTTTTTCGTCGACCGCGAGCCGTTGGTCAACGCATTTCTTTTCTTTTCTTTTTGCCTTTTACTATGTCTATGTGTTGGTTTTTCTTCTGTGTTACTTGATCTTTGTTAGTTACGTCTTGGAATGCTGCGATGTAGTTGCTTTTTGTTTGCGCTGCGGTGTTATGTTGCCGGTGTGCCTTGGCGCACCTTCTGTTCCCGGTAATTTGTTGTATGTTGTGTTTAGCTTTTAATAGTAAAGATTTATTTGAAGGCAGTGGTCTAAGGCGCTGGCCTCTGATCATTCGTCCGTAAGGGGTCCGGGTTCGAATCTCGGTCAGGCATGGATGTTGTGTTTGTCTTACGGCACTGGCTCTCTCCCTTCCCTGGAGCCAGTGACCCTAAATTAGGGACGGGCGACTGCTTATAGCCCATTGAGTTGCTCACGGTGGTCGTTAAACCTCCAATCAAAATAAAAAAAAAAATCCAGCATTGACCCTGACCACGTGTACATTGACCAACCAGCATTGATTATGACAGGGACGGGCGGTGGATGAAGTGTGCCTGCAGCAGGCCTTTCTGTCTTCGAACTTTTAACACTCGCAGCTGTCGCAGCAATATGATACCCCCTCCGACGCTCACTTTCGTATCCAAATGACAGAAAATTTAAAACAAAATTTTTTAGAACAAGTAGAAAACATCTTGTATAAAATTAAATTGCTAAATAAAATAAAAAAATATGTACGTAGATCTGGGCCCCTTAAAATTCACAGGCCCCCAGCCACGCGGGGTTTGCGGGGCTATCTTTACGCCCCTGGCTAGAAGTTATATAAAAGATGCGCATTGATTTTTAGTGAACAAATTCCATTTGGGCACACAACGACATCAAGTGGATTTAAAACGAACATATGGTAAAATGTGTTCCTGGCGCACTAAATGGCGCCGCATTCGCGGGAGCGAACGGCCGGAAATACCCTTTTAAAGGACCTTTTATTTACCCTAAAAGGACCCCCAGTGAGGCATGGATGTGGTGTTTATCTTACGACACTGGCTCTCTCCCTTCCCTGTAACCAGTGACCCTAAAGTAGGGACGGGCGACTGCTTATAGCCCATTGAGTTGCTCGCGGTGGTCGTTAAATTTTCAACCAAAAAGAAAAGAAAAAACAAGAAAAAAAAAGAACCTTTGGACGTTTAAAAATGAAAAGTGTCTTCACAGCGATATATTTATTCCGACGTTAAAGTTTTTCCTTCATGAGGGCGAAGATGTCTAGCTAGCAGAAAAAAAAATCAATAAATTGATGTACTACCAGGAAATAACTGTCTGATGATGCGAAGTAAAACCTGAAAGTAGTGTTCTGTGGAAATATGACAGTTCCGTTGGAATAAATATTCCAGAATGTTATCTCCCATTTAGTGTCTGATTAAAAAATCAACAAAATTAATTTTCAGCCTGGGAAGAACTGTCTGATGATGCGAAATGAAACCTGAAAACAGTGTTTCGTGGCAATACGACAGTTCCGTCTGAAGAACTGTCTGATGATGCTAAGTAAAACCTGAAAGTAGTGTTCTGTGGAAATACGACAGTTCCGTTGGAATAAATATTCCAGAACGTTAGCCGCTGTATAGTGTTTTATTAAAAAATCAACAAAATTGATTTTCTGCTAGGGAATAACTGTCTGATGATGCGAAGTTAAACCTGAAAGCAGTGTTCTGTGGTAATACGACAATTCCGTTGGAATAAATATTCCAGAATGTTATCTCCCATATAGTGTTTTATTAAAAAATCAACAAAATTGATTTTCTGCTAGGGAATAACTGTCTGATGATGCGAAGTTAAACCTAAAAGCAGTGTTCTGTGGTAATACGACAATTCCGTTGGAATAAATATTCCAGAATGTTATCTCCCATATAGTGTCTGATTAAATAGTAAGTGGTCTGTCATAGTACTTTTTCTAATGTTTAGGAAATTCCTCATATTCTTGTCCCTCCAAACTTCATCAGAAATCCTTTCAATTCCACATCTTATCTTAACCCATTTCCCTGAAAATTAAAAAGAAGGGGTTTGAAGGGGTTTTCGCTACAAAGCACGCCGTTGTAATCTGGGGCACGAAATCTAAGCGAGCGCTGACGTTATAGGGCACTATTCTGACGTGTTGATATCGTTTGGCTATTTGAGAATTACGTCGAGTGGGAGTAATTAAGGAGATAATTCGGTACTTCTTCCGATTACGGGCCGTTCCCGACCACGGATGTAGCTTCATCTAATGGGTGAATGCAGGGCCGGCTGGACCACAGGGGCAACCGGGGCGGTCGCCCCGAGCGCCGCGTCTTCACGGGACCCCGCACTTTACAAAACAAAATTGTTTTGGCTAGAATTCTCTATATTTATTGTTATTTTTTTTTTAAGTTTTGGGGCGCAAGGCCCTCAAAACTAAATTTTTACGTTTTCCAACCATAGGTTGAAGAAGCGTATATGCTTCAGCTTTGTCCGTCTGTCTGTCCACCCGATAATTCGCGTAAAAATGATCCAATTTCAATTAAATTTTAGTATGTAGTAGGAGACAACGTGGGGTCGAACCCTATTGAAAATAAGCGAAATGGGGTCCATTTCATCGCTCTTATGCGTCATGACTTACGTAAAAATGCTTCGATTGCGACAAAACTTTATCATGTTGTTCCGTAGGTAAACTGAACAGGTTATGCTGAATGTAATCGAAATGGGATCAAAGGTCAGGGCACAGGGGCGAGATTTATTCCACTGCCATTATTGGGATCAAAGGTCATGGCACATGAGTGAGATTTATTTCACAGCCATTATCATCATAACTTGAGTAAAAATGCTTCTATTGCGGCAAAACTTTAGTATGTTGTTCCGGAGGTATACTGAACGAATCAATAGGAGAGTTTGTCTGCGCGCGATTTCTGATATGTTGGAAAGCGTATCATAATCAATGCATTGCATGATTTTACTAACTTGTTGTAATGTTTTTTTTTCAGTTTATAACCCCCCCTAAAAAATTATTTAAACCTTAAACTTTTCCAGAAATAAGAAATTAAATTTCATCACATTTTGTGACTCCCTATTATATACTCAACAGTTTGTGTGTAAACCTGGTACTGAAATTTAAAAAAATAGAAAGAACAATATCAAAGTTGTATCTGGGCTATATATGGAAGCCAATCGTTCAGTGACTTTAAAAACAGTGTTGGAAATAAAAAATGCCGCCCCGGTGGCGCAGTGGTCTAAGGCGCTGGCCTCTGATCATTCGTCCGTAAGGGGTCCGGGTTCGAATCCCGGTCAGGCATGGATGTTGTGTTTGTCTTACGGCACTGGCTCTCTCCCTTCCCTGGAACCAGTGACCCTAAATTAGGGACGGGCGACTGCTTATAGCCCATTGAGTTGCTCACGGTGGTCGTTAAACCTCCCATAAAAAAAAAAAAAAAAAAAAAAGAAATAAAAAATAAAAAAATAAAGCAATTTTTATACATGATCGCGTATAAGAGGTGAATAAAGTCATTGAGTACAGCAATCCATAATTTCATACATTCCCGTCATGTGAATCTCCTATATGCCTCGCCTATTCCCAATCTCAGAAACAGTTGTAAACCAATCTTGTGTCTGAAATGGTCTTGATCGCAATTGGGTATATACTCTTATGAAATACGACTCCCGGGACAGCCGTTACGCCTGCGCCAAGCTAGTTACGCATCTGAAAAGGTAGGCATTTATTGTCAGTGAGCAAAATCCATTCGGGCACACAGCAACATCTATTTGATTTTAAACATATCTTTAAAACAAACATACAGTAAAATGTGTCTCTAGTAAACTGTTCATTTACCCACTAGATGACGCCACATTGGAGGTAAGCGAACAGCCCTTAATCGGAAGAAGTATGAAAATCATAATGGTTAATGCCACGTCCGATAAGAATCAACACTCACTTATTTCACATGCCGATGCAAAATACTGACTCTCAAAAAATAACATTACAATGAAAAGCACTTTACCTAAAATTTATTGGAATAAATTTCAGTATTTTATTTTAAAATTGAAATATATATGCTAAAAGTTTGCTAGTTTTGTTAGATGTCGGAAATGTTCATTTAATTTGTTGAAAACGCTGATATTCCTGTTGGGATGTGAGTGTACGTTTTAAATATATATTAGGAATCATGTCTGTGTACTCTAGTCGATTAAATTCTTGTTTTTAGCCAATGTCTTTCTTTGGGTTTTTACGCCTACTTCGGAGCTTTTTCATTACAGGAACCTCATCCGATGCCGGATTTCTTGACGGTGTGTAAAAGTTTATTTGTTTGAACGGTTAAGACAGTTGGTGAAAGTTTTACCTGAGTTTACTGTAGTTCTCCTGGCCTTTAGGGGGTACAGGAACTTCTGATCAGTGACACGGCCTGTGCGATGAGAAGAAAATAACGCTTCAGCCAGAAATCAGGATGTTTTGAGTAGTTCCGTTTTTTTACGTCTGGTGACGCTGTTAGCCCACTATTGCAAAGCCTATCTTTATTCTGAGCGGGTGATGTGATTCTATCTCCGATATTCCTCACGGGTGAATCTATCGCGGATATTCCCCACGTGTGAATCTATCTCGGATATTATCTGCTTAAAACTGCATTGTGAATGCGTGAATCTATCTCAGATTTCTCTGCTTAAAGCCGCATTTTAAGACAGTTCACTTACGTATGTAACTTTATTTTATTTTTACTTCTCGAAAATTAACATGGTTTACTGTTGTGTTCCGTTTTGTACATCTGAACATGGAAAACAAAGCACAGTTTCTTTTCATCAGTTTCCACCAGATCCTCATCTAAAGGCAGAATTTCTAAAAGCAATATCACGTGAAAAATTTTCGGGGAATAACAATTCTGCTTGATCTGTTGTATGCAGCAAGCATTTTAAGCTAGAAGACTACACTTCTGGAATTACCATTAAAAAACTAAAAAAAGGCACAATTCCCACTGTGTTTCCCTGGTAACCCTCCTATAAAATGCCCCAAATACCTGTTACACGACGTACTGTTGACCGTTAAGGCTGATCAGCATTCAGGAAAACAAGTTCAAAAGAGAAAGATGGTATATATTATGAGAATTAACAAGAAAACAAAAACAAATGTTACAGAAGCAATACCAGATTTGGGAAATGTTTTTCACGTATGAGATGCCAGAAATGTCTGAAGCAGATCAAGGTGGGTCACTTTGGCTGAAGCAGAACTGTTTTTACATTTTTTGAGATCAGCACAAGAAAATGAGTAATTCAACTTTACAACAACTGATACTTCTGTCGAAGAATTATAATGTCAATCTTTACCATGTAAACTGGCAAACTTAAAAAAAAAGCATAAAGAAGTACGCCTTTTGAGATCGTCTCTGTAGAAAAAGAAACGTATGTTAAAACAACAAAAGCAAGACATTAAAATATTACAGCAAATAATTAATTATTATCAAAAAAATAAGTCTCAACTCTTGAAAAACTTCTTGTTATGGATGAAACGGAGAATAACCATGCCAGTTTTATCCTGCAGCAAATAGAATTTTATTTTTAAAAAACCCCAGCCTGGAGTAAAAGAACTTTGCGGGAATGTGTACTTTGGCATGCAACCTCTCCCAAAGGATATAATTTAGTACGTGAAAGAAATCTTATGAAACTACCTCACATGACAACAATCTCAAGCAGTGGCGGCTCGTGGCAACTGAAACAGGTGGGGCCAGTAGCCGAAGTCAAACAATGAAATAAAAAAAAACTGTCATTATTAGGCCAACTATTCAGACCCCACCCCTAAGATTCCTTTACTCTGTCTGCCTCAGTTTACCCCTTGACTCACAATAATGCCCAAATAAGGTACGAATGTGTCAACTATTGTATTGCACACGAAAAAAAATATGTCCTCAGAATAGAATGCATAACTATTAACAGTAAAATGTTAAAACTCCTTAAATAAAATTTTTACCTTAAAACATATCAGCATTAATTTATGTTAGTTGTGCTTTGTGTTTCTTCAGATTTCTCAATTGAGGAATAATCACAGGATTCACAGGATAAAAAAATGTGGGGAAAAAATAATAACTCCAAATATATGCAGGGATGGAACGTTTCATGAATTTCGTCCCATATAGAATGAGTACCATACTACCATTTGCATTATTTGAAAGGTTTAACCTTTTTAAACCTAAAAACATATATGTACTCATGCGCAAATTATACTTACATATTTTCTCATTTATTTATTTATTTTTAACATAGAAAATCATCTTAGTTAAAACTGAAATTAGTTCTGCAAAGCGTTTGTGAACTTCATACCCTTGGAAACTCAAATTCTTGGGCTGATAAGCACAAAGTTTTTTTAAGTGAAGCTTTTCGACTCAAACTATTGGGCTGATGAGCACTGTTTTTTTTTTTTTTTTTTTAAGTGAAGCTCAAACTAAACATTCTTGGGGTGATAAGCACTGTTTTTTTTAAAGTGAAGCTTTTCTTCCAGATTTAAAGCAAAGAACGGAGATATTAACAAGCAAAAAAGTCACGACACGAAGGAACGGTTAACGTGTAGATTATGGTGCAAAATTCAGGGACGAAAAATTTCAAAAAACTGTGACGTACATCTTATTTGAAATCAAAAACGATGTAAAATAAAAAAAAAGTTCAGTGATAGACTTATTTTTGAAAACGTTTTACGTAAAATTTACCTCTCTATACGGTACGCCGAAATCCAGTCAGGGGCGACGATGAAGCTGTGACTGCCGCTAAAGCATCTGCCACAGCTGCCCGTGGTCTCAGCGGAAGCATCCCGGCAAAACAGGTTAGGCCTAGCCGTGCAGCGCGACCTCCAGCTTGGCTAACTGTGGTGAGCGCGGAAGGATACTCAGACACATGCAGCAAGCAGTAGAGAGTGGCTCTGCTTTCACAAGCCGTAATTCACCGGCAGGTCCAGCTGAGCTTCACGGCCTGAAGTCATAGCGAGGACAGAGTGTCGCGGAAGGAACGACCGTCGATTCTCGTAGCCTTAAGGGGATCGTACACAAATTGCGAATGTAAAAATATCAATTAGGAGAGGAAGATAGGTTCTCTTAAGGGACCATCAACAAAATGAAATGTGACTGATTACGGCAACACGAAAAACCATGTTTCTTAACAAGTAAGAAACCGATTTCCAAGCAAATGGTATCTTTCTACTCAGAAACGAATTACTCATGCGATACGATACAGAATGACGTTCCTTCCGTCCGCCGTCTGTCCGTCCGTCCACAAATGACTTATTACGGCCACAGAGGTAAAACCATGTTTCTTAACAAGTAACCGACTTGCAAGCAAATGGTCTCTTTCCACTTAGGAACGAATAACCCATGAGATACGATACAAAATTACGTTCCATCCGTCCGCCGTCTGTCCGTCCGTCCAGAAGAATAAGAAAAATATCTCAGACGCGAAACCACCAATTTGCACGGAAATTATTTCTTTCGACTCAGGGACGCCTCACACCAATCAGATACAATACAAAAATACGTTCCATTCGTCCCAAGTCTGTCTTTCCGTCCGTCCATCCGAAAGTATAAAAACACATAACTCAAACGAGAAACAACCTATTTGCACGGAAATGGTCTCTTTCTACTCAGGAACGAATAACCCATGAGATACGATACAAAATGGCGTTTCGTCCGTCGTCCGCGTGTCTGTCCGTCCGTCCCAACGAAAAAAAGGCCGCAACCCCACCGAGAAACAACCGATTTGCACGGAAATGAATTCGTTCTACTAAGGGACCCTCACATAGAGGTGGAGAACTACCGATAGTTTTGATTATCGACAGTTTTCGATGGTCAAAAAATAACAATCAATAACTATTGACTGTGTGTTGACACAGTTTCTATGGAGAAAGTTTGTTTTCCGGAATGAAAAATTATTTCTGACAAGAATATGAGAAATTATGTAAAATATATTTAGCATTAAACGAAAGACATCCAACAAAATTAGAAGATACACTGCAATCCAATATGGTACATAGTATTTGGACACTTTAATCAAAAAGAAAACTAAACACTCATAATAGAGATCTACTTTTTTAAATTTCGCACAATATTATCCCTACAAGAAAATGGTTGTATTTTTCTTAAACTAATATTTAATCCTAACTGTAACTACTATGGTTCAGAGGACACTCTTCAACATTTATTTGTAGATTGCAATTTTACAGTATATATCTGGGATTGCTTACAACAATACTTAAGTTATAGACGTAAATTTACTGCAGATCAAATTTTGTACCATGTACCTCTAGACTGCTCTGAATCTAAAAATCTAACAATTCATTATTTAATAACAATAATAAAATATAATGTATGCAAAAATCGAAATGCTGTATCTTACCAACAAAAATAAAAGAAATTCGAAGCAGATTAAAATAGCTATTAAATGTGATCTCAGAAGAATACTGGAGTTTGAAACTAGAACGTTTGGAGCTCAAAAAACTTAAAAAAACATGGAAAGTATTAGCACCAGTAATATATAAAAAAGGAACAAAAATACTAAACAAAATAATAGAATGAAGCATTTAAAATTAAAATATTAGTAGCGAAATGTGAAATATAATAAAACTGAAAAAGTACAAATTAAACTTAAACACATATAAATTTGTTCCGATATTCTTTTAGTAATTTGTTAAAAAAATAATAATATTATATTAAAATCAATTTTGACCATATCAGTAGTATTTCAATAATTTAGTGCTCATTAGTATAATATATATTCAGTCAAATACTAACCATATGGCATATGATACATAAAAAATACACTAATTTCTAATAATATAATTAAAAAAAAACTGAATCCATTGATGTTTTTCTATCTTATCTTCACTATTTCCTGTATTCTTGTGTAACATCACTTTCCTTTTCTTTCATGATTAAAAAAAGATATTAATTGTTTACTCCAATTTTTGCCATTTTTTTTTACCTCGAATGCCTTTAACAAGAACCTCCTACTAAGTACATGAGGAGTGTTCAAAAAGATGTTTTCTAAATATATTGTATACTTCCTGTAACAAGCGGAAATTCTTGTGCAGGCTTCCACCCTCTCAGTTGGTTGTCTGCTGTGTCTAGAAGCAAGAGAAAATAACAATTCTTAAAGGATCCTATAATAATAATAATAATAATAATATTGAAAGTATCCACTAAATGTCTTAATTTACTAAAAGGATGTATGAATGTGTGTTTAAATGGATAAATTAGGTAAAAGATTAATACATTCCTAAACAATTCTTTAACAGCCCCTCATGCGTCGGCCTTTAGTAAGAGTCCGACATGAGGTATATATTAAAGAAACAAAGTTTTTCGCACTATTCCATATTGTTGTAAAGCTAAGCACGGATAAGCTTTGAAACTAACCATTTATTTTATTTTCTTCTTTTTTTTTTTTTTTTTTTTTTTTGTTTGAACTTTAACTACCACCGTGAACAATTCAATGGGCTGTAAGCATTTGTCCGTCCCAGATTTAGTTACACTGGATTCAGGGAAGGGATAAAGAAGCCAGTGCTGTAAGACAAATTCAACCACAATATCTATTACTCACGGGATTCGAATCCGGATCCGCCACCGGAGAGGGGAATCTGCATTCTGACGATATCCTCCCGAAGTAAGTGAGCAAAAGTCACGAAACAAATGTTGTGCCTGAAGAACGAGCTAATACGTGGCTATTTGATTCTTATTTACTGTTTGTACTGCATGATTTTTTTATGTTTCCCTTCTCAAAAGCTAAGGAAGAAAATTCTGCAGTTTTGTATGCAAAAATTATATGTGAAAACATTTTTTCCAATAATGTATTATTAAAATTTTGGACACAGCAGGAAAAAGGAAGGTGATATAATGTTTGCTGAGACGAAAAGTTATCTTTATAATTGAAATATTGATGTAACTAATTCCAGATATGTTTTGAAAAGTTACAAAAAAGTATGGGTTAGACGAAGGATCTAAGCGCATTTGACCGTGGGCAAATTGTCGGGGCCCGACAAATGGGTCACTCCATCTCGCAAGCGGTGCAGGCACTGGGATTTTTCGCGAGCCACTGTGTCACGGCTGCACCGTGAGTACATAGAATCCTGTAAAACCATCCCTGCAAGGGCCAACTGCCGCGGACAACAGCGTGCCGAAGAGCGGGGTCATCGTCAGCTAGCTTGCATTGTAACAGCGGACAGACGGGTCACACTGCAAGAAATCACTCGGCAATTTAACGCTGGTGCACAAGAACGTGTAAGCAGCCACACCATCAAGAACCATGTCCTCGCTATGGGGTATAGAAACCATCGTCCCACGGGGATACCGCTGCTGATCGCACATCACAGGGTGCAAAGATTAGCATGGGCGCGGGAGCATAGCCACTGGACCCTAGACATGTTTGAAAATGTTGCCTGGACTGATGAGTCCAGATTCACGTTGGTACATGCGGATGGCAGGATACGAGTGGGCGCAAACCGCATGAAGCAATGGATCTTTCTTGCCAGCAGGGTACTCTTCATGCTGGTGGAGGTGGCATTCTCGTCTGCGGACTGTTTACGCGGACTGAAATGGGATCCCTGGTACGTGTGGCATCGTCCCTCACAGGTCAACGTTACCACGATATCCTGGACGACCATTTGCTCCCGTTTGTGCGTCTTCAACATCCCACTGGTGACCTCATCCTGCAAGAAGACAATGCACCGTGCCATCTCTCCCGAATTGTATCCGAATGGTTGGATGAACACTCCACCGACGTGACCTCGCTTCCTTGGCCAGCTAGGTCACCTGACCTCAATTCCATCGAGAACATCGGGGATGCCATCGAGGCTCTGACTCTCCTCCATCAAATCTTCGTGAACTGTGGGAGCTTGTTTGTTCAGGGGTCGTGGATCCGTATGGCTTCCCAACGTTTCCGGTGTCTTGTCAAGTCCATGCCGAGACGAATCGCCGCCGTCATCAGGGCGAAAGGTGGTGCTACACGTTACTAGACAGGCATCCCTAATTCAATTTCTCTTCAGTGTATATCTGTTGATCTTACGTTGGGCCGGTTTTCGGGTTTTGTTTTTTTAAGAATTTTTGAAGTTGGAACTTCATTCTCTTCCGATCCTACTTCTACGAATGGATGGCGGTTTGGTACTATACTTTCCGATGTCTTTTTTGTTTTGTTTTCAGTTTTCTCTCTCTGCTAAACCTACGTATACGCATTTCACATTTACTATCGTTGTATTGAGCAATACTCCCCGCTATTCCTATTTTGTTTTCAAACGGGGATTATGGACACCAGCAGAGAAGTTTTTCTATCCCACCTGTGACTTTCCCAAGCGTTTTACGAAAAACCCCTTCATAAACATACGGACGTATGTCGATGCAACCACTTGTTGGTACGTAGGCTACGTGATGAGAACGTTAGTTCGAAATCATATGGTAGTGGGGTAATTCCATTTCAAGTGATTCAACAGAGGTTGCTTGACCATTTTAGAAAAAAATATTTTTTTGTTTATGGTTACCTATACAGGATGTTCGTAAATGGTTTTGACAAAAGAAAAGGAGTGATAGTACCCATCAAGACGAACAATATTTACAATGGAACCTAGGGTCGCATTCCACTCTAAGTGTCAGAAAAGAGTAAAGTTAGATGTCCAAGTTGAACTTTCAACAGTGCAAAGAAAGAGAATTAATGGTATCATAAGTTGCACAATCCCATTTATGGAGATCAGGGACAGACTCAAAGTAGATGCTCAAAGTGGCAGCCACGGGTGCCGTTGCACTATTCACACCGGCGAATGAAAGACTGGCGCACTCTCTAGAAGACTCCTGGTGTCGTGTTTATCCTGTCCGCTGCAACAACGATTATCGCGACGAGATCTTTCACGGAGTCCACAGGCGTCTCGTACACCAATGATTTCATGTGCACCCAGAAGAAGAAGTCCAGTTTGTTTAAGTGCGGTGAGCGTAGAGACCATGCCACAGGTCCGCCACGTCCAATCCATCGTGGGGGATATGTGGCATTCAGAAATTGTTTACTGCACCTTGATAAGCCAATCAGCTGCAACTGTCAATGCTGCGTCTTTTCTTTGGCAATTTGCATACGGTAAATGATTGACGGTGATGTTCTGGCGATGTGCTACTTCTCCGGCACGAAAGAAATGACGTCTGAGGTGAAGACTTTTTTTTTTTTGGATTGAAGGTTTAGCGACCACCGTGAGCAACTCAATGGGCTATAAGCAGTCGCCTGTCCCTAATTTAGGGCCACCGGTTGCAAGGAAGGGAGAGAGCCAGTGCCGTAAGACAAAACAAGACAAAACATAACATCCATGCCTCACCGGGATTCGAACCCGGACACTTAACGGACGAATGGTCATAAGCCATCGCTTAAACCAAGGCGCCACCAGGTCGGCGTGACGACTTGTGCTTGTTGGACGTATTTCGAAGTTACTCTTTTCTGACACTAAGAGTGGAATGCGACCCTAGGTTCCCTTGTAAATATTGTTCGTCTTGATGGGTACTATCACCCCTCTTCTTTTGTAAAAACAGTTTACGAACACCCTGTATAGGTAACCAGAAACAAAAAATTATTTTTTTCTAAAATGGTCAAGCAACCTCTGTTGGATCACTTGAAATGAAATTACTACATATGATTACCACTACCATATGATTTCAAACTAACGTTCTCATCAGGTAGCCTACGTACCAACAAGTGGTTGCATCGATATACGTCCGTATGTTTATGAAGGGGGTTTTCGTAAAACGCTTGGGAAAGTCACACGCGGGATAGAAAAACTTCTCTGCTGGTGTCCATAATCCCCGTTTGAAAACAAAATAGGAATAGCGGGGAGTATTGCTCAATACAACGATAGTCCATGTGAAATGCGTATACGTAGGTTTAGCAGAGAGAGAAAACTGAAAACAGTAAACAAAAAAGACATCAGAAAGTATAGTACCAAGCCGCCATCCATTCGTAGAAGTAGGATCGGAAGAGAATGAAGTTCCAACTTCAAAAATTCTTAAAAAAACAAAACCCGAAAACCGGCCCAACGTAAGATCAACAGATATACACTGAAGAGAAATTGAATTAGGGATGCTTGTCTAGTAACGTGTAGCACCACCTTTCGCCCTGATGACGGCGGCGATTCGTCTCGGCATGGACTTGACATGACACCGGAAGCGTTGGGAAGCCATACGGATCCACGACCCCTGAACAAACAAGCTCCCACAGTTCACGAAGATTTGATGGAGGAGAGTCAGAGCCTCGAACATCTCCCTCGATGGCATCCCAGAAATTCTTGATGGAATTGAGGTCAGGTGACCTAGCTGGCCAAGGAAGTGAGGTCACGTCTGTGGAGTGTTCATTGAACCATTCGGATACAATTCGGGAGAGATGGCACGGTGCATTGTCTTCTTGCAGGATGAGGTCACCAGTGGGATGTTGAAGACGCACAAACGGGAGCAAATGGTCCTCCAGGATATCATGGCAACGTTGACCTGTGAGGGACGATGTCACACGTACCAGGGATCCCATTTCAGTCCGCGTAAACAGTCCGCAGACGAGAATGCCACCTCCACCAGCATGAAGAGTACCTTGCTGGCAAGAAAGATCCATTGCTTCATGCGGTTTGCGCCCACTCGTATCCTGCCATCCGCATGTACCAACGTGAATCTGGACTCATCAGTCCAGGCAACATTTTCAAACATGTCTAGGGTCCAGTGGCCATGCTCCAGCGCCCATGCTAATCTTTGCACCTTGTGATGTGCGGTCAGCAGCGGTACCCGTGGGACGATGGTTTCTATACCCCATAGCGAGGACATGGTTCTTGATGGTGTGGCTGCTTACACGTTCTTGTGCACCAGCGTTAAATTGCCGAGTGATTTCTTGCAGTGTGACCCGTCTGTCCGCTGTTACAATGCAAGCTAGCTGACGATGACCCCGCTCTTCGGCACGCTGTTGTCCGCGGCAGTTGGCCCTTGCAGGGATGATTTTACAGGATTCTATGTACTCACGGTGCAGCCGTGACACAGTGGCTCGCGAAAAATCCCAGTGCCTGCACCACTTGCGAGATGGAGTGACCCATTTGTCCGGCCCCGACAATTTGCCCACGGTCAAATGCGCTTAGATCCTCCGTCTAACCCATATTTTTTTGTAACTTTTCAAAACATATCTGGAATTAGTTACATCAATATTTCAATTATAAAGATAACTTTTCGACTCAGCAAACATTATATCATCTTCCTTTTTCCTGCTGTGTCCAAAATTTTAATAATACATTATAGAAAAAAATGTTTTCACATATAATTTTTGCCTACAAAACTGCAGAATTTTCTTCCTTAGCTTTTGTGAAGGGTAACATAAAAAAATCATGCAGTACAAACAGTAAATAAGAATTAAGTAGCCGCGTATTAGCTCGTTCTTCAGGCACAACATTTGTTTCGTGACTTTTGCTCACTTACTTCGGGAGGATATCGTCAAAATGTAGATTCCCCTCCCCGGTGGCGGATCCGGATTCGAATCCCGTGAGTAATAGATATTGTGGTTGTATTTGTCTTACAGCACTGGCTTCTTTATCCCTTCCCTGAATCCAGTGTAACTAAATCTGGGACGGACAAATGCTTACAGCCCATTGAATTGTTCACGGTGGTAGTTAAAGTACAAACCAAAAAAAAAAAAAAAAAAAAAAAAGAAGAAGATAAAATAAATGGTTAGTTTCAAAGCTTATCCGTGCTTAGCTTTACAACAATATTTTGTTTCTTTAATTTATACCTCATGTCCGACTCTTACTAAAGGCCGACGCATGAGGGGCTGTTAAAGAATTGTTTAGGAATGTATTAATCTTTTACCTAATTTATCCATTTAAACACACATTCATACATCCTTTTAGTAAATTAAGACATTTAGTGGATACTTTCAATATTATTATTATTATTATTATAGGATCCTTTAAGAATTGTTATTTTCTCTTACTTCTAGACACAGCAGACAACCAACTGAGAGGGTGGGAGCCTGCACAAGAATTTCCGCTTGTTACAGGAAGTATACAATATTTTAGAAAACACCTTTTTGAACACTCCTCATGTACTTAGTAGGAGGTTCTTGTTAAAGGCATTCGAGGTAAAAAAAAAAAAAAATGGCAAAAATTGGAGTAAGCAATTAATATCTTTTTTTAATCATGAAAGAAAAGGAAAGTGATGTTACACAAGAATACAGGAAATAGTGAAGATAAGATAGAAAAACATCAATGGATTCAGTTTTTCTTTAATTATATTATTAGAAATTAGTGTATTTTTTATGTATCATATGCCATATGGTTAGTATTTGACTGAATATATATTATAGTAATGAGCACTGAATTATTGAAATACTACTGATATGGTCAAAATTGATTTTAGTATTATATTATTATTTGTTTAACAAAATACTAAAAGAATATCGGGAACAAATTTATATGTGTTTAAGTTTAATTTGTACTTTTCAGTTTTATTATATTTCACATTTCGCTACTAATATTTTAATTTTAAATGCTTCATTCTATTATTTTGTTTAGTATTTTTGTTCCTTTTTTATATATTACTGGTGCTAATACTTTCCATGTTTTTTTTAAGTTTTTTGAGCTCCAAACGTTCTAGTTTCAAACTCCAGTATTCTTCTGAGATCACATTTAATAGCTATTTTAATCTGCTTCGTATTTTTTTTATTTTTGTTGGTAAGATACGGCATTTCGATTTTTCGATACATTATATTTTATTATTGTTATTAAATAATGAATTGTTAGATTTTTAGATTCAGAGCAGTCTAGAGGTACATGGTACAAAATTTGGTCTGCAGTAAATTTACGTCTATAACTTAAGTATTGTTGTAAGCAATCCCAGATATATACTGCAAAATTGCAATCTACAAATAAATGTTGAAGAGTGTCCTCTGAACCATAGTAGTTACAGTTAGGATTAAATATTAGTTTAAGAAAAATACAACCATTTTCTTGTAGGGATAATATTGTGCGAAATTTAAAAAAGTAGATCTCTATTATGAGTGCTTAGTTTTCTTTTTGATTGAAGTGTCCAAATACTATGTACCATATTGGATTGCAGTGTATCTTCTAATTTTGTTGGATGTCTTTCGTTTAATGCTAAATATATTTTACATAATTTCTCATATTCTTGTCAGAAATAATTTTTCATTCCGGAAAACAAACTTTCTCCATAGAAACTGTGTCAACACACAGTCAATAGTTAAAGATTGTTATTTTTTGACCATCGAAAACTGTCGATAATCATAACTATCGGTAGTTCTCCACCTCTATGTGAGGGTCCCTTAGTAGAACGAATTCATTTCCGTGCAAATCGGTTGTTTCTCGGTGGGGTTGCGGCCTTTTTTTCGTTGGGACGGACGGACAGACACGCGGACGACGGACGATGTGGTGGTGTGATACGGTGGCTATGGCTTGCGGTTATTTTATAGCACCGGAATGAGAAGCATTTATTACCCCTACGTTGGTATGCTGCCACCATTCAAACTGTTCTGGTACCGGTTTGAATCAGTACATCATTCACCTGCCGCAACACTCGGCTGCTGCAGATTAATACTTACAGCACTCGGAGTTCCTATGTACAACTTTATTTACAAGCATCCCGGAAGGGAATCCGGTTTATGTACACTGATCGGCTGATTTCGCCAGAGTTTAACATATGATTCACCAACATATCAGACATGAATATATGCACTTCAATAGAGCAGGATGCCACTGTCAAAAGGAGAGTCCAGGTCATGCACTCCTCCGTGAGCGACGAAAGTTCCGTTAGTATTGCTGGGTGAGTTACCAGTGATGCAGCAAGTCCTGAGTTCTCAAACTCTTAATACTGTTTTCACCTCAGTATGTTATCAGTTACACTCATGTACCGCAGTACATTGCTAAGCACAGTTACAGGATTTTTTTGTGACCTCAGTCACACACTTTCCCTAATTTCTCCGGCACCCTCAGGTGTCAGAGATCACTCATGGCCATGTTGTCAGACCCAGGCGTGAGCAGCGAAAAGTGCCCGAAAATCTCCACTGCGTGTTTAGCCACCGTTTCTCCCGGGCTCCTCTGCACTTTCTCTGCCAATCACAGACGTGCATTTCCTCTCCCAGCCGCTAGCACTCTGATGACATAAGTCAATGTCACTCTCTCTTTTTCTCCATGCTTCCAAGCTATCCGCCTGCTGCTATGGGACACGCCCACGCACTCCTGACCTCCGCATCCTTCTCAATTCTGAGAAAGCTGACCACCTTCTGGCAATCCTGACGTAACCTTTTCTACGGTCCCTTGATCAGAGTAACTTTTTATACTGGTCCCTATCGTCCCTGTCCTTCACCTCGCCACAGACGGAACGTCATTTTACATCGTATCTCATGGGTTATTCGTTCCTGAGTAGAAAGAGACCATTTCCGTGCAAATCGGTTGTTTTTCGTTTGAGTTATGTGTTTTTATACTTCCGGATGGACGGACGGAAAGACAGACTTGGGACGGATGGAACGTATTTTTGTATTGTATCTGATTGGTGTGAGGCGTCCCTGAGTCGAAAGAAATAATTTCCGTGCAAATTGGTTGTTTCGCGTCTGAGATATTTTTCTTATTCTTCTGGACGGACGGACAGACGGCGGACGGAAGGAACGTAATTTTGTATCGTATCTCATGGGTTATTCGTTCCTAAGTGGAAAGAGACCATTTGCTTGCAAATTGGTTGCTTGTTAAGAAACATGGTTTTACCTCTATGGCCGTAATAAGTCATTTGTGAACGGACGGACAGACGGCGGACGGAAGGAACGTCATTCTGTATCGTATCGCATGAGTAATTCGTTTCTGAGTAGAAAGATACCATTTGCTTTGAAATCGGTTTCTTACTTGTTAAGAAACATGGTTTTTCGTGTTGCCGTAATCAGTCACATTTCATTTTGTTGATGGTCCCTTAAGAGAACCTATCTTCCTTTTCTAATTGATATTTTTACATTCGCAATTTGTGTACGATCCCCTTAAGGCTACGAGAATCGACGGTCGTTCCTTCCGTGACACGCCGTCCTCGCTATCACTTCAGGCCGCGAAGCTCAGCTGGACCTGCCGGTGAATTACGGCTTGTGAAAGCAGAGCCACTCTGTACTGCTTGCTGCATGTGTCTGAGTATCCTTCCGCGCTCACCACAGTTAGCCAAGCTGAAGGTCGCGCTGCACGGCTAGGCCTAACCTGTTTTGCCGGGATGCTTCCGCTGAGACCACGGGCAGCTGTGGCAGATGCTTTAGCGGCAGTCACAGCGTCATCGTCGCTGCTGACTGGATTTCGGCGTACCGTATAGAGAGGTAAATTTTACGTAAAACGTTTTCAAAAATAAGTCTATCACTGAACTTTTTTTTTATTTTACATGGTTTTTGATTTCAAATAAGATGTACGTCACAGTTTTTTGAAATTTTTCGTACCTGAATTTTGCACCATAACAACACATCACCGAGAGAGACGCACCAACAGTAAAAATAACTAACTGAACTTTGCTATGACATTTAAAACACTCCCGCCACCTTTGAGCTAGGTCGGGGTAAGGTTCTCTGTCAACCCACGGCGTTAAGGAAATGGATACACTCCCGGCCAATCAAATTAGCTTGGGGCCAGGTAGATCTGGCCCCAAGCTTTTTTGCACACGCGGTTAAGACAGTGTTGTATGTAGGTCTTCATACTGAATGAGACGGGGAGGAAATCGTCTCCTCTTCGCTTGCGTAGTGATGCTACTGGGGCCTGATGGAGCTGGCCCCAATAACCTCACACTCTGAACGTGATCTCTTTCCTCATAGTTTTGTTTTTGAAGGAAACTTTTCCCTTAGATAATGGTTTTTGAAGGGAAAGGTTTATTACCATGTAGTTAAGAAGTTAAGAGAAAGAATAAGAATCAGGGCAAAAAAATATATATATATATATATATATTTCTGGAAATAGAAATTTTTAGGTGCGGCCCGGCCCCTCTGGCACCTAATGACGAACCGCCCCTGATCTCAAGATATGTTGGACCTGTGACAGGCGAAGTGGGTGTTACACGTCTTATTAAACAGAGGCTGCAAGAGGAATCTTGTACTCTCTTTTAAAATCCTGATCGAAACAGCTGATCTGTTTCGGCTTCACTAAAACCAGGTCCTTTCGCCTCCTCTTCTTCTAACCTCCTTGGTACTCGACCCCGCTCCCTTGAAAGCACAGGCACTCGGCCAATACCTCCTGGAACAGGGCCCAAACACCTCCTGCTGTCCAACCTCTGACGTCACTACAGGAAGACCATTTATAGCAATTGGGATTGATACTTTTTTTGTTTAAAAGTATAAAACTTGGTTTTAACACCCACCAACAGGGTGTTAAAACTAAGTTTTATTACTTTTAAACTTTAATTCCCTAAGGTAATGCTACTACTTATGGCACACTGGTGGGCCAAAAATGAGAACACTTCGAACTATTAAACTGACAGTGCAAAAAGATTTCTTAATTGAAGATAAACCACTTTTTGCATCTATATACATATTCAGAAAAAAAAATTGTTTAAATTGAATGAACTAGATAGCGTGTGTTGCAACTTTGCAGCAAGGTTAAATATTAGAGATAGTAAGAAAACAGTATTTGTGAATGTGAAACATAAATAAAACTGAAAATTATAAATGTGTCAAATAAAAACTAAAACATATATCTATGTCATGTTCCACTTTTTAGTATTGTATTGGAAAAACAAAAATATAGATTTAAATTCGATTTCGTCTATAATTAGAAGATTTAAAGAATTTACTGACTAATATTATTATTTAATCCTTACGGAACATCATAAATTAAAAATAAAACATTGAATCCATTTATGTTTCTTCATCTTTTCGTATTTCCTGACTATCGTGTTACACTACTTTCCTATTTTTCATAATTTAAAAAGTTATTTTGTTTTAGTCTAATTTTTTAATTTGAAATACCTTTATCATGAACCTCTTACTAAGTATATGTAGAGTGTTCTAAAGGGTGATTTCTAAATAAACTGTATACTTCCTGTTGCAAGCGGAAACTCTTGTGCAGGCTCCCACTTTCTCAGTAGATCTGTGTAAAAGGAAGTGACAATGGCATTTTTAAAGGATCCTTACTTGAAGTTAAGTATTATTTTAATTCATAGCTGACATTGTTAAGAAGTTTTAAAATACACTGAAAATTATTTTTTATTTTATTGAATGTAAATTTATTAAGGTGCAATTCATTTGGTAAAATACTTGCTTTTATGAATTCTGTATTTCAATTGTCATGGCTACTATTAATGGCAAATAGTTCGCTAGGTATAACATTATATCAATACTTACCTTCTTTTTTGTTTGCTTGGTTTTTGTACGAAAGCAAATCATAACTGAACAGCCCGAGATTTAATTTGACTCTGTAATTATACAGATTGTTACGCGTTATTCTTACTTTGTTTCAGTTCTTTGATTGTTCAGTATAATGTTCCAGTCAAATGTACCGGAAAACATCTGGCTGCAGAAAAATAAAATGAAAATTACTACTATTAAATGTTATATATTTTAGCTCGCAACAGATATAATATTCGTACAGTGGGCAATCAGCACCCTCTGGCGTTGGCGGAAATATTTTGAACTACCGATAATTCCTGTTTTCAGCGGTCACCGCACAGTCCGTAGAGAGCGTCCCCTCACGCTCGATCGAGTCGGGCCGTGTCAGTGAATAATAGTGTCTCTAGTCAGGCTTCTGACCCACTTATTCGTTATATCATTGGGCAGCGCTAGAGCTGCGCGGACCAATGAAATAACGAATTGGCATATTTCTTTGAAATGTGTGTCGAACGTGTGATGTGTATTATAACTTCAATATTGAACACATCTCAGCCATAGAGGATATAAAATATAATAGAAATGCACAACGCTTTTCTGCTGTTTTCCTTCGTTCAGAACACAGGACAATGAGGATATCATGTAAGCAGTCTTCAGAGAAAGCTCCAAAGCTGGGATCCAAATCGCTGGGAATGTCAGTTTCTTTTTTTTTTTTTTTTCTTTTTTTTTTTGATTGAAGGTTTAACGACCACCGTGAGCAACTCAATGGGCTATAAGCAGTCGCCCGTCCCTAATTTAGGGTCACTGGTTCCAGGGAAGGGAGAGAGCCAGTGCAGTATGACAAACACAACATCCATGCCTCACCGGGATTCGAACCCGGACCCCTTTCGGACGAATGATCAGAGGCCATCGCTTAGACCACTGCGCCACCGGGGCGGCAATGTCAGTTTCACTGTGCAGCTCAGAGTCGTGGGGGATAGGGAAACGGACGGAGTTGTAAAAGCCTTTCAATTTTTGCTCTCCTCTGTTTCTGGAAATTACTTTTGTATTCTAAGTACTGTATCTTAATTGTGTATTGAATTTCTTTTTAATGTAAATCAGATGAAGCAGCAAAAGTGTAATTCCATCGAAATGTTGCTAAGAGATATCTTAGTCTGAGGCAGCAGAAGCATTTGCGTTCATATGGGTAAATGTGTAGATTAGCATCCTAAATTATTTCGTCGGAAAAATGTTAGTACCCGAAAAAAGTGCGACGTTCAGATTTTAAAATATGGAAATTAATGGCAAATGGCGCTGAAATTTCATATGTTAATTGTATTTTATAGATTTTTATCGTAATATTTTCGTGTAAGTGCGATGTTGTGAAGAGACACTGCGGTAGGCCTAAGCATTACTACGGTGACGATGTGAAGGTTTGCTCCGTTGAAAGGAAGATTCGCTGCGGTGTGCAATTCACGCGCGGATGACTACAAGTGCACATACGTTCTTGCCATGATGTACTCATACGCTGCAAAATATAGTTCGTTCATGTTTTGTCATTGTTTTTAAAGCACATGTTGAGACATTTTTTGTTCTTTCACATATGATTCCCTGCTTCTAAAGAGAAAGTACGACTATGCCTTTCGATGTTGTACAGAGAACTGGGGAAGAATAACTTGCGGTTATGTTTTCAACAGCTTCCATTCCTAGCTGATTTGCTGTGCCATTGTAGTTTTGGTTTTCCTCTTAATACCTTCTTCACAGGTCACTTTCAATCTCACTGTTACGTATCTTTTGCAAATCAAAGAGGTTTTATCCGGTTTATCGTGTCAACGAAGTACAGGATACAACAAAAACAAGTTAGTAAAATCATGCAATGCATTGATTATGATACGCTTTCCAACATACCAGAATTCATAGAACAAGAATTAATAGGAAACGCAAATCCGACTACAACATCTGTAAATATTAGTGCTGTTATTAAATTTTTCTAACAGACGGAATTATATACCATATCCGAATACAGCCAAGTTACACCTGCTTTGACATGTTAATATCATCTGCTCGCCTGCTCGCAGTACAATGACGTAGCTACCGAAAAACAGATTCATTAACTTCTGTCACGTAAAACATCTGCGCTGCGTCCTGGGTGAAACATCTCTGCCTTATGTTTCCAATGGTAAAATTTCTTTACATATTTTTTTCTTCGCAATTAGTGTATTCCCAAGGATGAAAATTTGCACGTCGATTAAACTAACTTTAAGTTTTAGCATGGGGTACTTAATAATTGCTAAAACATAACCATAATTATATTAAAAATCAATAATTTTTCTTTAAGTAATGTTACACCTGTTAATAGATAACGTGACCTGTACATTGATGTCGTCAATAGACAAACAAATGTTGAATTGCTTAATTATGGTTATATTTTAGCAAGTATCCCATGCTATAACTTAAAGTTAGTTTTATCGATGTGCAAATTTCCATCCTTGGGAATACATAAATAACGAAGAAAATATGTAAAGAAGTTTTACCGTTGGAAACATAAGGCTGAGATTTTAGGTGAAACCACCGTTAAGAAAATGTAATGCTTCTCATATGTTGTGAGTAAATTAAGACAGTTTTCAGACATTTTAAGTAAGAATTGTTCCCGAATATACCCAAACACCACAAATTGCGAGCGTCAAAATCGAATAATTTTAAGTGACAATTGAAGAGGACGGAAGTATATTATCCGTTCATAAACCTTAAAAATATATATTGTATTAACTAATGGTTCGATTTTGACGGTTTCTTTGCACTTCCCTCCGTGGTTCCCCACAAAAGCATACTGAACTGTATCGAATTGAAGCACTTTCTACGTGAGTTATCCTGCGCGTAGACAAACCCACCTTCCTATCCTGACTATTGATTCGTTCAGTAACCTCCGGAACAACATACTAAAGCTTTGTCGCAATAGAAGAGTTTGTACTTAAGTTATTACTAAAGTTATAAGAATAATGGCTGAGGAATAAATCTCGCTCCTTTGCTCTGACGTTTGACCCCATTTCAATGATATTAAACAGAATTGGTTCAGTATACCTCCGGAACAACATGATAAAGTTTTGTCGCAATCGAAGCAACTTTACATAAGTTATGACGCATAAGGGCAATGGAACGGATCCCGCTCCTATGCCCTAACCTTTGACCCACATTTCGTCTATTATAAATAGGGTTCGTTCCCGGGAGGTCCCCAACCACATACTAAAATTTCATCGAAATCGAAGCATTTTTACTCAAGTTATTACGCATAAGGGAAATACAATGGATCTTGCTTTTATGTCCTGACCTTTGACCCATTTCGTCCATTTTCAATAGGGTTAGTCTCCAGTGATATCCTATCATATAATAAAATTTCATCGAAATTAAACCATTTTTACGCGAGTCATCATGCGGACGGACGGACAAAGCTGGAGAATACACGCTTCTTCAACCTACGGTTGTAAAACGTAAAAAAGTGGTGGATAATGTGGACCTATTTTCTGTAGCGTTTATGTTTTCAACAGCTTAACTGAGTTACAGTGCCTAGAAGAATTAGTGTGACGTGCTCCATAGTAAGATGTCCCTCACGGTTTTGTGACCAATCGTCATGAAATGGCAGAGGGCGCTGGCATCGGAAGTTACGTTAGGATGCTTCATCTTATTCAATAGTGGGAAGTTTGTTTGCCAAGGATACAGTGCCTAGAAGAGATAGTGTGTCGTGCTCGCAGAAAAACTTGCTGCCCGGAATCATGAAAGCGGTAGATGGCGCTGCCATTGGAAGTCACGTCGCTTTTCTGGGAGGAAGGACGACGAAAACGTACATCTTTCTATGACACACACCTAGCTCGTCAGTATTATGTGTACTTCTTGATCGATATTTTATAAGCAGATAACTTAAGTACATACGAAATAATCGACACACCTCTCCCCCCCCTCTAAAGAACTAACGGGGTGCTCAAGATTCATTAATAAGGGTATCATAGTTTAAGTTAAGCTTTGCACTGTGCTAACGTCAACATTAATGCTAGATATTTCGGAAGTTTTAGTCATACATGGGTTACATTATAAAAAAACACTGGAGACCAATACGCAGTTTACAATCACTGAAGCATCAACTTACAGTATAAAATAAATATTTAAAAAAAAGAAAATGTTTTGCCCTTCAAAACCTTAACGGGGAAAAAAGGGGGAATATTTTCTCAATGTGACATCGGCTTTATAATTTGCATTCCAATAATCCAATTAGGTCTTGAAATTCAGTAACCTAAAAACTTTATAAATTACTTACTAATGTACTTCATTTTTCAGCAATGAGTGACTCAATTTCTTGGTGAGAACATGGGATCAAGATAAATATTGAAACTTAATGCTTTCCATTTAGTTGCAGAGTGTGGCTTTGAAAAGAAGACCTTTTAATGAATTGAAAATAGAGTACAACACAACTTTCGTCAAATTTCTTATCAGCTATGGGAATCGCCTTATCCCATTTGCTCAACATATCAGGAATTTTGGGGACAGCAAAGAGTGATATTTCATTTTGCAGGATTTATAGCCAGTATTACATCCTGGCACAAAACAGCTGCTTTGCCTTTTCCGTTTTCTATGTTTTTTTATTATTTGCTAATGTAGAATTTCCCAGTCATTTCATAGCTGATATTATTTCCCTATGATCTTATAACTGTTGCAGTCGATTTCAGTACTGCACTTAAGTTTAACCGCACAGCAGGTTTAACGCGTGACAGCCAATACTTGATCAACTTCTACATCTTCACGAATAAAAAGTTACTAATTTCGGAAATAAATTTCGTTATAAGCAATCCACAGTTGAATAAAACAAGCACACTAACACCCGAATAAGCCTATTGCGTTTTAGCGATCAACTGTTGAATTGCAGTTACTTTTCACAAGTAAGCAAAGGAGAAACATTTAATATGAAATCTTTTAATTTCCGAAGACCATTTGGTAGTAAAGCGCGTATATGAAGTCAATTTAGATATGACCAAATTGATTTCCCATTTTAATTGACATAATGGCACGAAACAGTATGACATTTTGTTGTGCTAACAGAGGAAACAATTATAATAGAAACTCGGAAAAGTAATCTTTCGGAGCATGTCCTTATGCACACAGGTAAAAAGCCTTACCAACGTGTTGTATGTTCCAAGCAATTTACTCGTATGTATTCTCCAAATAATTTACGCCGTCCCGGTGGCGCAGTGGTCTAAGCGATGGCCGCTGATCATTCGTCCGAAAGGGGTCCGGGTTCGAATCCCGTTGAGGCATGGATGTTGTGTTTGTCTTACGGCACTGGCTCTCTCCCCTTCCCTGGAACCAGTGACCCTAAATTAGGACGGGAGACTGCTTATTGCCCATTGACTTGCTCACGGGTGTTGTTAAACCTTCAATAACAAAAAATAATAAAAATAATCTCGAAAAAGAGATCTTTAGAAGCATTTACTCATTCAGACGGGGGGGGGAAACCTCACAATGCCGCCCCGGTGGCGCAGTGGTCTAAGGCGTTGGCCTCTGATCATTCGTCCGTAAGGGGTCCGGGTTCGAATCCCGGTGAGGCATGGATGTTGTGGTTGTCTTACGGCACTGGCTCTCTCCCTTCCCTGGAACCAGTGACCCTAAATTAGGGACGGGCGACTGCTTATAGCCCATTGAGTTGCTCACGGTGATCGTTAAACCTCCAATCAAAAAAAAAAAAAAAAAAAAAGAAAAAGAAAACCTCACCAATGTTCTGTATGCTCCAAACGATTTGCTCCAAAAATGTTCTTTCGTAGTAATTTACTCATTAACACGGGGAAAGCCTCACACATGTGATGTATGTTCCAAGCGATTTGCTCAAAAAGTGTTCTGTTTCTTTGATTTATACCTCATGTCCGAAACTTACAAAAGTCCGGCGCATGAGGGACTGTTAAAGAACTGTTTTAGGAAACTATTATTCTTTTACCTGGTTTTAGCATTTATTCGCACACTCTTGCTTAATTTTAGTAAAGAATAAAATATTGTGTTTAATGATTTTTTTCTAAATTTTGAAATATGAAATATTCATAAGAGTGGAACCTGTAATAACTAACATTTCCTCATACTGCCATCCAGAGCAGACAACCAACTGAGGAGGTGGGAACCTGCGCAAGAGTGACCGCTTGCAACAGGAAGTATACAATTTATCTAGGAATCCCCTTGAAGAACACTCTACAAAACATATGAGTTTCCTGTCAAATGCATTTCATGAAAAAAAAAACTGACAAACAGTAGAATAAGCAAAATAATTGTTTAAAATAAGGAAGTACAGGAAAGTGATGTAAAACAATAGCACAAGAAATATGAAAGATGAGATTGAAAAAAACATCAATACATCCTTTACATTACTATTATTAGTGACAGTTATTTTTTTTTCTTTATCTATAATAATCCCAAATGTGGAATGAATTACTTTGTATATTTTACTATTGATCAGTAAATTATTGGAAAGATAATAATATAGTAAAAATTGAATTGTATATTATATTTAAATGTTTTGAACAAATTACTAAAACCATATCGGGAGCCCAATATGTTTTTAAGAATATGGCATTATATCGTTTAACATCTTAGCTACAAATATTTAAAATAAAAATCAGTTACTCTATAATTTTATTAAGAACTTTTGATCCTTTCTTATACATAAAGGGAGCCAAAGGCTTCCATTTATTACAAGTCTTTTGAGCACCGTTATTTCTGGTTTCAAAATTCCAAATATCTTCTAAGGTCACATTTTATGCCAATTTGATCTGCTCTGTATTTTTATATTTTTGTTCAAAAGATAAAGCATTGTGTTTTTCCAAATGAGATATTTCGCAATTGCAATTATTTACATCATGTATTATTAAATTTTTAGATTCGGAGCAGGAAAGAGGAAGATGATATAAGATTTGGTGAGTCGAAAATTTATCTTTATAATTTAAATATTTATGTAACCAATTCCAGATATGTTTTGAAAAGTTACAATCAGCGAATAAATGTTCTAGCGTTTCCTCTGAACCACAGCAGGTGCACGAAGCGTTTACTCATTCACATCAAGGTAAAGCCTCACCAATGTGATCTATGCTCCAAACAATTTCCAACCCATCCTTCTTCACACAGGTGAAAAGCCTCATCAATGTGATGTGTGCTTTAAGCAATTTGCTGAGAAAAATCATCTTTCAAGGCACTTGGTTGTTCATTCAGGTGGAAAGCCTTACCAATGTGATGTATATTCCAAGCAATTTCCTCGGAAAAGTAATCTTTAAAGCCATGTGCGTGTTCATAGGTGAAAAGGCAAAATCATATTTCTACGATAAAGTAATATTGGGGTATTACAGCTTAACATTAGTTTGTGTACACTATCATATTCTCTTCATTTTAACAGAGCAGATCTCTGTAAAACGTCACTAAAATTAGGTTAAAACCCGTCACTAAACTTAGATTACCATACACACAACTTTAAAAAGTATGAAATTACACGGCGGTTTTACCTACAAAATGAGAAAAATTCTGGTACTTAGCGCATCCCCCAGAAGTCAGCCGAAAAGTTTCCTAAATTCTTAAAATGGCGAAGTAGCCGTAACGCCCTAAACATTGATAAATCCACTCACTAATAATATCGTTGAGAACAGTATATCAACGATTAATATAATAAAGAAGGGCAAATTTATTAATATTAAAAGCAAATTGCCAACTTCATGCCTCGCACAACACTAACAGCTATTGCATAGTCTGCTCATGTCAGGCTTAAGATGGCTGAGGTGAAGTTTCGCTGGCTTCAATTGGATTGCATTACGGCAACGGAGAGTGTTTTCTCCCCTTATTGCTACCTCCATGAAAGATACTGCCAAAAAGATTTCCCTCCACTAACCTTTATTTTTTGAAAATTTGAAGTTTCGTAAGGCGACAAAAACTTGACAAACAAACTTCCCACCCTTGAATAGCATGAAGCCGATGAAACATCCTAACGTAACTTCCGATGCCAGCGCCCTCTGTCATTTCATGATAATTGGTCACAAAACCGTGAGGGACATCTTAGGGAGCACGTCACACTATTTCTTCTAGGCTCTTAGTTTTGGCCCTTGAAGCCCGAGGGATCTCTCGGGGAGTGTTGGGCTTTTTCTAGTGTTATGTTTTTGTGACTTGTGTTTGATGAAGGGTGTGGAGGTTAGCCTCCGACCCTTTCATCGGCGGTTTAATCTGTCTTCTCTCCGTTCGAGGTCGGCGGTGATGGCCGCTGACCGAGACGGCAGGAGCCTGTGTGAGTCGGGGGGAGTGAATGTTTTGGTTCTGTCTCTGCTCTTTCTCTTATGATGTATTATGAATGGATGGTATCTGAAGGGAGGGTGTTGTGTATTTGCTGCTTGTGGTGTGCCGGTTCCGTGTAGAAGTGGGCCCGGAAGGCACCTACCATGGGTCATGTGAGTGCCTTGGTGCACCCGTCGGCCCGGTGTCCTCTCTGACAATCTCCCGTCCGGGTCGCTGTCACTTGGTCACCTCTGAAGGGGACTTTTGTCCACCTACATGGACGTTCCGGGTGTACCTTCGGGCTGCACCCGCCGTTCTAGGTGACCTCGCCGGCTCTTTGTGTGCGGGTGTTTGTCTGGTGTTGCTTGTTGGGCCGTGGTGGGAGTGTGTGTAAACATCAGTGAACCATATCCAGGTGTTTATTTTGGGCGTGGTGAACGTGTGAAGATGTGTTGCAACAAAGTTCGTGTATAGGGAAGGGGACGTCGTGCGAGAGCACATTAGGGCGCTCCTCTCCCAGCCCCCATGATTTGGGGGTCTTATACGAAGGCAAACTAAATGGAAAGCATTAAATTTCAATATTTATTTTGATCCCATGTTCTTACCAAGAAATTTAGTCCCTCATTGCTGAAAAATGAAGTACATTAATAAATAATTTATAAATTTTTTAGGTTACTGAATTTCAACTAGAGATGAGCGTTATTTCACTACCTGTGATTTGATCACGGTTACCGAAAAGTCACAGGTAGCGCCTGCTACTGAAAACCGTGAGTAACAGTGATTGTCCAATAAGCGTTCCTCACTCTGTCATTGCTACCCATCATGCTCTTCGTGATTTTTCACAGCTCCGAACTGTTACCGAGCGAATTCTGCTCCTGTAGCTGTTACTCGTTATCTGCTGTTGCGTTTGGCAGCTGCCTGCTGTTTGTGATTTTTTTACAGCGTTGTTTCTGAGCTCATCGTTCTCGCAGTGAGTGGGGTTAAAATTTTTTGAATTCGGAGAAAATAGTGAATTGTGAACGTTACTTAGTAAATCTTTAGTAGCTTCATCCATTTCAAGGCTGAAAAAAAATGCTGCCTTGTTTCTTTCAAAGTTGTAACATATCATGTTAGGTACAAAAGAACAGTGTGTTTTAGATAATCTGAATCCAAAATTTAACTAACCGCGAAAAACGTATAAAAGAATTACGCATAATTCAACTGAAAAAGCCGTAAAAACTACAGCAAAATATCAGAATTCGCGCAGAATTACCTATAAAAGTTTAAAACAAGTTTAGGACATAACGGACTTTTGGGCACAAATCTTTAGGGGCAGTACAAAAATTGCAGTTTCTTGGCGCTGTGAGGGGAATTGAATGGAGATAACGTTCCCAGTAAGACAAACGACAATTGAATTTAAAAAAAATTACAAAGCACAAATTTTGAAGATGAAAATCCGTTTTTTGGTGAAAATATGAGAAGGATAATATCCGAAAACTTGAAAATTTCGTCGTCCTGGATCGGGATTGTATAGCACATAATCATGAATATGGATTACATCATATTCATGATTACATAACACATTTTTAGGTTTCAACGAAACAAAGCAATTACATCAGAACTCATACTATGTTCGGAAAAAGACGACAAACAGGGATTTTTTTATAACGCTGCACTTTTACTTAGGTACTAAATGTTTACATAACATTTCAAGTTATTAATATTTCTCTCTTACTTAATTAGGCACTAAATTACTATGCCTCATTCGTAGGACCTTTTGACAGTCTTTCTTCTACCGATGTTATATTCATAAAGTTTACGTATCAACTCAAGGTAATAATATTGCGCTTTTACTTAAGCACTAAACATTATTTCACAGGACCTATGCCTTTTTAACAGTTTTTGTTCTATCGATGCCACATTCATAACAATTAGGTATCAACTCAAGTTAATAATATCCCGCCTTTAATTTTTCACTAAAAACTTTCTCACGTTCCCTAGGCCTAGGCCGTGGCCTTTTTAATAGTTTTTATTCAATTAATGTCGTATTCACAACCATTACTTATCAAGTGAAGTTAATAATATTCCGCTTTTACTCAGGCACGAAATATTCATTCATTACCCTATGCCTAGGCTTTTTAAATAGTTTTTACTAAATCAATGTCATATTCGCAACGTTTATGATTCAAATAAAGTTAGTAGAATTGCGCTTTTACTTTGGCACTAAATGTTATTTCACAGGCCCGAGGCCTAGACATTTTTAACAGCTTTTGTTCTATCGATGTCACATTCATAACAATTCCGTATTAACTCAAGTTGGGTGAAGGATCTCAGATCAGATCTTCAGTAGAGGATTTTATGAAGGGAGTGTCTGACCCCAGGTCTTAAACAACCCTTAGAAGTAGGAAGCTAGGAGATTTGGGCTAGAGTGCCCGATAGAAAAGTGACACAGAAGATAAGTAGAAAGGGGGCGGAAGACGCCCTTATTTATTACCGGGAGGCCAGTACCCGGGATCCGACGGCTTAACGTGCCCATCCGACGCACGGCGGATATTTAGTGGATCGAGCGTTCGTACCTGCCGAACCTGAGGTCCTTTCCGTGGCAGTCACGAACGTTGCCCACTAGGCCACCCGCGGCCTGGGTGTAGGAGAACTGGCCACAAACATTTTAAGGGGCCGTATAAAAATTACGTTTTTGACCGCCTCGTGGCCACGACCCCACAACAGAGGTTGGTAATCTAAGTCATATAAAGCTTCCGTAATTTCGTCTTTTCTTAATTGCGATAATTAATGAAATTCTTTACAACAAATGTTTGATCTGCATCTCAACAAAATATTTTAGGGTTTTCAAACTACAAGTCTGACAACTATCAGAGCGCATGTGACTACTCGGCAACAAAACTGTCGGGGGGGGGGGGTTATACCAAAAGTGGAAAATATAAAAAGAAATCTCGTCCGATCGGGAAATTTTCAGCATTTACAAGCTACAACTCGTCGACACATTATCTAAACACATATGCCTACTCTGGAAACCTGGCGGGGGGGGGTGACATACCAAAATTTGCAAAATATAAAAAAAAATTCTCGCCCGATCGGGAGATTTTCAGCATTTACAAGCTACAACTCGACACATTATCTGAGGGCATGTGCCTGCTCAGCAAACCTGTAGGGAGGGGGGGGTAATACCAAAATTGTAAAATGTAAACAAATTCTGTTCCGGTCGGGAGAATTTCAGCATTTATAAGCTACAACTCGACCCATTATCTGAGCGCATGTGCGTACTCTGGAAACCTGGTGGGGCGGGGGGGGGAGGGGTTAATACCAAAATTGTAAAATATAAAAAAATTCTCGTCCGATCGGGAGATTTTCAGCATTTATAAGCTACAACTCGACCCAATATCTGAGGACATGTGCCTACTCTCGAAACCTGTCGGGAAGGGGGGGGGGGGTAAAACCAAAAGTGTAAAATAGTAAAATATGAAGAATTTCTGGTCTGATTGGGAGATTTTCAGCATTTACCAGCTACAACACGACACATTATCTGAGCGCATGTGCCATATTATACATTGTTTATATAACCCCCCCCCCACACACACACACGACACATTATCTGAGCGCATGTGCCATATTATACATTGTTTATATACCCCCCCACACACACACACACACAGGTATCCTGAGTAGGTACACCTCAGATAGTTTGCTGAGTTGTAGCTGGTAAATGCTGAAAATCTCCCAATCAGACGAGGAATTTTTCATATTTTACACTTTTGGTATTAACCCCCACCCCCACCCCGACAGGTTTGCTGAGTAGGCACATGCCCTCAGATAATGTCTATTTGTAGCTTGTAAATGTCAAAAATCTCCCGATCGGACGAAAAATTCTTTATTTTTTACAATTTTGGTATCTGCCCTCACCCCGACAGGTTTCCTGAGGCAGCAGATGCCCTCAGATAATTCGAGACGCTTTTCTCCTTCCTGGTATAAACAATATCCTGATATAGAGTAAAGCATTGTTAAAGATACTGCTTATTGCTTTGAGTTTGTTTTCTTTTCCCTGAAGGTCCAGACAGGGAGAAATTAGATTGTACTTGGAATGAAACAGGTGTAAGGCAATGACACAAAATGAAGAGTGTGGGTAAATATAAATTAGGAAAATTATCCCAGCATTTCTCTTTTAAAGCTCACAAAGCTGCACTAGTGGATTGTTGCCATTTTTCACAAAAAGATAAACACGTCGATATTCTTTTAGACAAAAATAAAAGGGCTAGTGTAATTTTCAAGAAGAACATGATAAAGAATTTAATACTAAAGTTTTAAATATTTTATTTGATGTTGCCAGAACATTGGCCAGGCAAGGCATATTGCTCTTTGTGGAAATAAGTCAGATGAAAATGGGAATTTTCGTCCAATCGTAGTTTAATTTATCGTCATTGCTTGATAATGAAGAAATGGTTAGATAAAAAGAGACTAGACGAAACCCATCGGAATCGACGGTTAGTTTTTTTTTGTTTTGTTTTTTTCTGAAAAGAATAAACTCATATAATGTATTTATTTACACATTAGAAAAAATCTTGCAGAATTGACAATCATCACCTTAGATTTCACTGTCTCTACTTTGCGTTTCAGTGTTCCACTCTCCAGCGACATCAAAGTCCTGCTTCAAATAAAAGATTTTACAGAGTGAATTGGTTTTTAAATTCAGCTGCACTTCCATCAGAAAAAATTGTTAACTTTTCTATTTCTGGAAATTTGGCCTTTAATGTAGCTATAGCAATTTTTAAGAAGGCCCACACAGCATTTTTGTAATGGTTGAGCTCATCACTTATTACAGCTACAGTATGCTTAATATTTCATGCACAACTGGTAAATATACAGTAGTTATTTGCTGGTGCCTCCAGTGTCCACTCTGGATTTCATCTTGGGAGATAGTACTGTAATTTTCAAAAAAATCAATTTGGAGCAGACCTTCATTTGGTGACTGAACTGTTCTTACAAAAGAATGAATTTTATAATAATGTAACTGATTATGAAGCACAGTTCTTCAAACAGAACCATCAATCTCAATCACTTTTTTGAAACCATCTATATCTTTCCATGTTACAAATGTGTCTATATGTATCTCTTCAACACACATGCAAACATCACTTTTACAGTCTGTGCAAAATCCAATCATGCAGTTCTCATTTTGAATGTTGCAGCACAAAACACTCATCAGTTCTATTTCATTTGAAGGAAACTTTGGGGAATTGGAATTTTGCTGGCCAAGGATTGTATAAAAAAATGTAAATTTGCATGATATTTGCAAGCACATAATTCCGTGGTGTTTACAAAATTAATGTCACATATCCAGGACACAGGTCGTAAAACTTAGTTTTTTAATTAAAATGTTCTAATTTTCATTTTTGAACTGTGTGAAAGCATCACTTACAGTCATTAGCATGTGTCTTTTTTGTATTAAATTGTGCCTCCTTGATAGTGAGTCCTTTATTGATTTCACACATTTCCTGGTACCTGTCTACTTACAATATATCATTATGGCATAAAAATCTTTTTTTTTTCTTTGTGCTATCTGATATACAGCGTGAAGTCTTTTCTTTTTCATTAAACAGAGTTGTGGCAATGTCAGGCAACACCTCAGTACCAAAGTGTGACACCTAAGTGAGACTTTCAATAATGTCACACACGTCACACCTCAGTTGAGGTCCAAGAATTAATTTTTCTACATGACTTTTTCTACACTTATTCAGACTGCTGACAGTCAAACTTCCACAAAGTTTGAAATTTCTACACAAAGGGTATGTTAGTATAAGCTATCTTTATGGTCATTTCAATCAGCAGACTAAAAAAAATGACGGTCAGCAGACTAAAAAAAATGTTTTTAAATTTTCAATTATTTTTAAGTGTAAAATATGTTATTACAAAGTGTTTTGGACTCTGCTACATCTAACAAATACAACTGCAAGTGAAAAACAGTTGTCAAAACATTTCCAGAACTGGTATTAGAATTGTCTAATTACTAAATGTAAATTCTACCTTTTGTTCTGGATGTTTAAGACTGAAATGCAAGGAGACAATGATTTATATAGCATTTTTTGTTGTGAATTCAAATTCTATGTAGTACTCATACCTTCAATTTGATGTATCATAAATAATAATATGATACAATTTTTTTTTTCCTGTTTGTCCACTTTTTCATGGAATGGCTGTAAAGAATTCTTCTTTTGAGGAGTGTGTAATCATTGCTCTTTTGATTAAAGTTTTAATACTATTGTATTTCTGTGTGTATGGATGTGTTGAATTATATGGAATCAGAACAGGAATAAATGACTGTTTTCTATGTAGTCTGTATTGTAGTTGGTCTCTTTGCTTGACAACTTTAACATCAAGGAAGATCAAAGTATTCTCCTCCTCATGTTCTATTGTCAACGTTGGATAGATATTACCAAATTGCTGAGTTAATGATTCAAGTTCATAAATACTCATTCGTGACAAAATAAAAATGTCATTCACATATCTACAGTAAACCAAAGGAGTTTCTTCTATTGTACAGATTATTTGTTCCTCAATATTGCTCATAGTCACTTCTGCAAATAGATTTGACAGAGGGGAACCCATTGGGCCTCTATTTTTTTGTTTGCAATGTTCTCTTCAAATTTGAAAATATTGTTTTCATAAATGAATAACAAAACTGCTTTTGATTCTTGAAATTGTGTGTTATTAAGATTTTTGTCCTGTTTTAATTTTTTAATAATGTTTTCAATTGCTTCCGGTACAGCGGTACTTGGAAAAATGGCCTTGACATCCATACTTGCTATAATCCTGTAGATCTTGGTTTACATCTTTAATTATATCAATAAACTCATAAGTATTATAGTTTTTACAGTAAATTGTGTTTTCACATTTTTTAGATGCTCGTTGATCTCAAAGTCAATACCAAAAACAACAGTCTTTTTTCGTGCTTAAATATTGTAATACTCTATTGTGATGTTTACAATCATAATATCAGTACTCACAGTTTCTTATTTTGTTTCTTTTTCTGTATTCAAAAATTACAAAAAAGTAGTTCAGCTCAGGGTTCCCCCTGAACTTGATGAACAGGTAATAATTTGATGTCATGGCTATTTCTAGACTTGATGTATTACAAATTTCACTAAATTATAGGATTTACTTGGGAATAAAAAGGATATTACTTACAGTCGAATTTTCAGGTAGCATCCCTACCCGTCCACAAGACTACACTATAGTAGGTGTTGTCATTCGTGAGCTAAATACCCCTTAGGTTAGTAGGTGTACAACCTTACGCTGGAATTAAGCTCACGAATGGCAACATCTACTATAGTGTAGTTTTTGAGGAAGCCTAGGTTTTTTTTTTTTTTGGAAGTTTAACGACCACTGTGAGCAACCCAATGAGCTATAAGCAGTCGCCCGTCCCTAATTTAGGATCACTGGTTTCAGGGAAGGGAAAGAGCCAGTGCCATAAGACAAACACAACATCCATGCCTCCCTGGGATTCGAACCCGGACCCCTCTCGGACGAATGATCAAAGGCCATCGCTTAGACCACTGCGCCACTGGGAGGCTTTTTGACATTAACTCTGCTGTATATACTATTAGAATGCTAGTTACTTTATTTCCTGTAGACTCTGCATTCTTCTGTATGGAGGTCTAGTCCACAATTCGGTAACACATTTCTTATGTTAATTATTAACTGCCGATTTAGGGTCGTGACAGTGTGGTGATTCCCTCCAAATAATACACACACATGCAAGCTATACATATACCTTCACAGAAATTTCCCCAACAGGGAGGTAATCAGTTGCTTAAATTTAGTCTTATATTTATCCACAATTTATATGATCCCCCCCCTCTCCATTCCCTACAAAAATCATCAGGTATTAACCACTTTACAAAATCTGATAGATATTATGACTATGACTACCGACTGAAATTTCTGTCAGAGAACTTTACGTGGGCTGTGCCCATATCTTCTGTCGGAAAATTATAAAGTTCATAATTTTGTAATCTGTGGCAGACAGTAGTTATACATTTTACTATGGAATGGCTTAAAAAACATGACTGAAATTTCAAAATATTAAATACTATTGTATAATTTTAAATGCTTCCAAAAAGAAAAAAAAGGGGAAGAGGGCTCGCAATTTTAGATTATGCTAATGAATACTTTGTTCGCTACCTGTCCATTCTATTTTGTTCTTGCCTGTATATTTTGACCTTTAATTTTTTTTTGTTTTTTTACATTATAAAACAAGGTAAGAAATTCTGCATGATTTCATATTTTCAATATATGAAAGAACTCTTACCTTTGAAATATTAGGTAGTAAATCCGAATGTGTTGTCTTATATTCAACACCCTTAGAACACATTATTTACTTATAATACTTGGCCCTTTTCAAAGAATTTTGTTCAGTAGTTGATTTACCATTAATGCTGGGTAAAATATCACTACTTTCTGTTTGTTTTAATTTTTTTGAATTTGGAGAAATTTGTGAATTGTTTGTGAACATTAGATGATAATTTTTTTGTTGCTTCGTCCATTTCAAGGCTGAAAAATAAATGCTGTCTCATTTTTTTCAAAGTTGTAGCACCATGTTATGTATAAAAGAACTGTATATTTGATAATCTGAATTCAAAATTTAACCTATGAATCGCATAAAAGAATTACGCATAACCCAACTGAAAAAGCCATTATAACTACAGCAAAATATCGGGGTTAACGCAGATTTATGTTTAAAAGTAAAAAACATATAACCCAGGATCCGCTGTATTATGGCCAACCCACCGTTCCATTAAGTGATTCTGCTATCAGTTACTTTACTCGTTCGTTAGTCGTTACTAGTGCACAGATTCACGGAAGGGAAACAAATAACAGGTCCTAAACTGTGATTCCAATCACAGTTAAAAATCACTGTTACTTTTGAGTAGCAGTCACAGTTAGCGCCGTGAACACCAAGAAACAGGTAAGCTCATCTCTAATTTCAACACTTAATTGGATTATTGGAATGCAAATTATAAAGCCGATGTCTCATTGAGAAAATATTTCCCCCTTTTTTTTTTTTTCCGGTTAGGTTTTGAGGAGCAGAACATTTTCTTTTTTTTAATTTTACTTTATACTGTAAGTTGACGTTTCAGTGATTGTAAACTGCATATTGGTATCCAGTGTTTTTTGCATTATGTAACCCATGTATGAGTCTTAAACTTCCGAAATATCTAACATTAATGTTGACGTTAGCACAATGCAAAGCTTAACTTAAACTACGATACCCTTATTAATGAATCTTGAGCACCCCGTTCGTTCTTTGGGGGGGGGGGGGGAGAGGTGTGTCGATTATTTCGTATATACTTAAGTTATCTGCTTATAAAATATCGTTCCAGGAGTACACATAATACTGACGAGCTGGGTGTGTGTCATAGAAAGATGTGCGATTTCGTCGTCCTTCCTCCCTGAAAAGCGACGTGACATCCGATTGCAGCGCCATCTACCGCTTTCATGATTGCGGGCAGCAAGTTTTTCTGCGAGCACGATGCACTAATAATTCTAGGCATTGTATCCAAGGCAACCCCGCCGACCGTTTCGCGAGTGGGTCCGTTACGAGTTCTTCTACGTGACCAGGCTGTTTTAAAAGTTTGAGTGTTTGTGTCTGAGGAACCGTGGTATATGCATCGGGGTGTGAAATAAACATCAGTGTAACACGTGGTAAGGAGAAGCAAATGTGACGATGTTGCTGGGCAACAAAGTTCTTTCCGGGATCACGGTACTGGGAGATTGTGCGAGAGCACACTATGGCGTCTTTCTCTTCCAGCCCCTTTGGGAACTTAGTGGAAGACACAAATGAACAGATTCCAATTACGAGTATGCTTTCCTACTGAAAATCGCCTGCTTTTGCATCACAAGGGTAGTCACGCTGAAGCTGTCGGGTACTACAGTAAGGGTACTTTTACAACGTTAGCGTATACTGTAAACCTTGCTTCACTTTGTTGGCATGGGAGGAGTAAGCAACAGCGCCAATCCCGAATATAAATAGTGTTACCGCGGAATTTTCTATATCCCCGTAACATTTAAATTTCATCCGTATAATTTTGCTTATTTATTATTTTTTTTATTTTTACTCTAAAGCGCTAGGAAATAAATATTTAAATTGCCAAATTAGAATATCAATGATTAAAATTACTTTCCGGTGAAGCTGAGCCAGGCTACCCGAAAGTTTCGGTTGATAATTAGATCAGTCCGAATTGCACTCAAACCAAATAAAAAGGAGAAAATTATATTTTTTTTCTCACGGAAACTTGATGACAATCCCAGATGGGAAGGAAGAGAAAGGAAGACATTCACAGTTCTTTTTTTTTCTCATGGAACGCACGGAAGGAAGGCATAATTAGCAGTAGTCTCGTAGCCGAAGCTGAGAGAATAGCAGGAGCGCAATAAATCCTTTTGTGGGCGTCACCCTTTTTCTCAAGCAACGCTTGCGAGCATCTCTGCATTGTCCGAGGTAACGACGAAATTCGGGATAAGTCACGTCGCCGGAAATACCTACGTGACAATCTTCGCTTCTAAGTAGCTAGGTGCGGTTAATTAGTAAAAGGTGTGAGAACAAGTTGACAGCTGAAAGAAGACACAATTTTTGGGAAAGTGACCCGAACTGAACGGATGGCAAGCGAATCGCATAGCAGGGCTATCTGTGAGGGCCAATGACATAACCCGACGCGATTCGGACGGTTGGGCCGTCACACCTCAAGATGGACACCGGACACGGAAAAACAGAAATATTAACTGAATGAGGAATGAAGAGAGACTAGAGACGAGTGAACCGAAGAGACAACGACGGATTCAACACTCGAAAATTGCAGTCTGAGTAGAAGAGAGGTCTCAGCGGTTTCGGAGGAGAGATGTTTCCAAGATAGAGAAATGAGGTAGTAAATATTTTAAAGTACTCCAGATAAAACCAATTAAGATGGAGAGCTGACTCTACGACCAGCCGGCAACCCAGTTTTACGATCGGGGCTTTCCAAGGAAAAGAGGGTATGATGACTTTTATCTTACGCATTTCTGATTCATGCCTCATAGCTTTGCATGTGCTATGCAGGACTAGTTTCCCGAAAGTCTCTCACATAGTGCATTGATAATTTTCCTCTGGCGCACCGCGCCGTGTTTTAAACCAGTAACTAAAGTTTAAAGTCAAGAATATTTAAGTGCATTATACCTGTTTGAAATAAATACTAAATTGTTTAGCTGAAACAAGCAACCTCACCGGTACATTGTACATAGCTTTAAGACCATCTTCTAAAGGAAATAAACAGTTAAATTTAATTCACGTGTCACTCAGATCATTTCTCCAAATGTAATTAGAGTTCAATTAATGATTTTTTTATTGTTATTCATGCAACTTTTTATTTTAACTTCTTTGCGGCATATGAATGAGCATGGTGTTATATTCTCCGTTATTTTAAAATATTTATTATCATAATAATCATATGTTATAAACAAATGTTTAGCTCATACCAATTCACCATAGTTATATACTTTATGAAACAATTCACCATAAATCTTCAAACGTTAATCTGTACCAACGTTACATTCTAATACAAAACACGTGTTAAAGTTATGAACAATGGAACACGTGTTGATGCTATTCATTGGAACACGTGTTACTGTCATCAATGTTAAATACAAGGTGTTAATTTTATTGTTATATTTATTATTATGAACAAATTATAGGTGCATCAGTTACAGATCATTTACCGATTAAATTTACTTTATCGTGCCTTTTTATAACTATGAGACTTTTGTTCTACAGTGATCGTATATGGACAAAAACGTGCCCCTTATATGTACTAGCATATAATAAAGCACGGCGTTGTGATTCACCTTTATCCCGTCACTGGAATGGTGGGGGAGTAAAGGTGCCGCTCGTGAAAGAAATCAGAAACATAAACACATATCTTAGTTTACACATACCTTAACTTATGTCTTGTGTGGTTATAAGGAAAACAAACAGGAATCTTATGTGGAAGTAATCAAAAATAGTTTAATACGAGAGAATTAGGAACACTAAGGTACCACGTGCGTGGGTGCAGCCGTTAACAATACCTTACACATAAAATTTACTCTTATTACGATTTTTCTCTATAACGTCTCCGATCATTTCTGCATACATCTATCTATATATATAAGTGCAAAGCTTAGTGATTCATTTTTCTTCCAGTTCCTTTTTCTCCTATGCTTTACCTAAATGTTTTACCTAGCTAACTGGGTTTTCATTGTTTTATCATGACCAATACACACGCCACGTGCTCTAAGTAGATTTATGAATAAATTTAAGCAAGTACATGCAATAACAGGGAAAAGGAAAAATCACTTAACTGGTATTTCCATATGTCCTTCAGGTTTTCAATCCAAATCTTTATCCAATTGTCAGCGCGGGCAGTACTTCATCTATCTCTCGTCACATCGCTCGACGATCCGCTATCCACGTCTGTGTTTCGCTGCTCCTCGAACTCAACTCCTCGTGACCAGTGAAGACCTTCTGAGCTTCACCTTGTCCGCGGATGCCAAGGTCACTTGACCAGTCTGGAATTCATCTAATCCGTCCGGGGAACGTCACTTCGCTCCCTCCTTGGGAACTGACCCTTCAACTTTTCCGACCCCCCTATATCCCCTGGGGCTATCTATGCACGTGCATGTTGGACTAAATTTATTTTAAATAATTTTATTTCCAACATTCCTCCCTTACCAGATGTAATCTTTATGGGGGCCAAAAGGAATGCTGGGGGAAAACTACACGCACGGATAGACTACTCCATTCTTACCTAGTAATCCTCTATCTTTTTCCTCATGTGCACTTATATATACATATAGCAATGAAATTATATAAAATATTCATAATCACACATATACACAATACACTTTTCAAACACAAAAATTAATTAACTGTTACGGTCCTGCACCCACAATACATATCTAAAAAATATCAATTCGGTGATACTGCTGGCATCTGAAGCTTACATTAACGTGTCGTTTAGTACACTTTGAGCTGTTGCTGACCAAGTATCAGTAACACATTTAACTGCCAAACGCTTTTCCGCTTGTTTGTTTGCTTTTATATTCAAAAAAAATTTTTTTTTTTTATTGTCATTGTCCACGTCCACCGATTCTTGAGTTTTATTGTTTGACTTAATTTTTTTTTTCTGGTGGAAAGTAAGACAAGGTGAAATTGTTTGATTTACGTTCAGTTCTGCGATTCACACACAATTCACACAAAAAGTTATCAGACATCAAACCAATATCACTGGCAGTTCGCAATATTTGGAGAACATTGTCACCTGATTTGTGCTTTTTATATGCTGGTAATAAAATTAGCTGTAGAACACTTTGCTCTGTACGTATATGTTTATCTAGTATTATTCGTCCACAGTCACCTATAACATATGTTATTCACCAAGGTCTCTTTGACCTGGAACACAATAACAGCAAAATCATTTCACCTGTGTTTTATTCATCTCTGCATGCGCCCTCATTGACACTGTCCTTTGTGCTTTTAAACACCACACCGCTCATTGGCCATACCGTTTTCACTACCTGTTGACCACATAGCACAACAAAGTCTTCGCTGTCAACGTAGCACTTTATTTAGTCTGTAGGTCATCCACATGAAAAAATGCGTTGCATTCACAGTAATTACGACCGTCTTTGGATACACCAGCACGCTTACATTACGCATGCCACGTGCGATCCGTTCATTATTTTCAAAAGCTTGCATCATTACTTGAATATCCTCCTGTTGTTTGAGTTTGGGAAAAGAAAACGGTGTTTCAATCACTGCTGCACTCTAGTTCCCGTAGGAAGCATAGTTCTTTTGTTCACCAACGCATGGTTCTTTTTGTTCACCAACACGTGGCTCTTTTTGTTCACCAACACGTGATTCTTTTTGTTCACCAACACTTGGTTCTATTTGTTCACCAACACGCGATTCTTTTTGTCCATCAACACGTGGTTCTTTTTGTTCACCAACACGTGATTCTTTTTGTCCACCAACACGTGATTCTTTTTGTTCACCACCACATGGAACACACTGACTTTACTCACACTTTGATTTATTTTTTTTTCTATAACCTTCTCTCTTCCCCTGATTACGCACTGTACCGCTCTGTCATTACCCAGACTAGACGCGGCAGTGTGATCCGTCAATCCAAACAAAGTCAACTACCCAGTGGTTTAATTTTCATTTACCCTTATCTACATTCATTATCATTATTATTTTTTTCAGAATAGCTGTATATCTAATATCTTAGATTTACACTATTCTTTCCTTCCCAAGCAAAGATAGATCCGCTCAACCCAATCAATCATTACCTTCACGCTGCACCTAAACATTATTAACATTAATATTTAAAATTACACTTGCCAATATCACTATTAAATTTTTATTTGACGAATTTTTCGTGCATACACCTCCACAAGAGATAACCAAGTGTTCCTGGGGGAATATTCAGATATAACATAACGTTAGTTAACCAGTTAAGAATTTTTTTTTTTTTTTTTTTTTTTTTTATGAACTAACCACACACAGACTTGAAACATACTTGAAATACGGACTGAAAATAATATCCGAACTCGAGAAAATGTTATACATATATATTACACAAAATACTAGTGAATTTTTCCACCTTTTGCTTTAATATTAAGAGATGTAAAAAAAAAAAAATTCTTAACTGGTTAACTAACGTTATGTTATATCTGAATATTCCCCCAGGAACACTTGGTTATCTCTTGTGGAGGTGTATGCACGAAAAATTCGTCAAATAAAAATTTAATAGTGATATTGGCAAGTGTAATTTTTAAATATTAATGTTAATAATGTTTAGGTGCAGCGTGAAGGTAATGATTGATTGGGTTGAGCGGATCTATCTTTGCTTGAAGGAAAGAATAGTGTAAATCTAAGATATTAGATATACAGCTATTCTGAAAAAAATAATAATGATAATGAATGTAGATAAGGGTAAATGAAAATTAAACCACTGGGTAGTTGACTTTGTTTGGATTGACCAATACACACGCCACGTGCTCTAAGTAGGTTTATGAATAAATTTAAGCAAGTACATGCAATAACAGGGAAAAGGAAAAATCACTTAACTGGTATTTCCATATGTCCTTCAGGTTTTCAATCCAAATCTTTATCCAATTGTCAGCGCGGGCAGTACTTCATCTATCTCTCGTCACATCGCTCGACGATCCGCTATCCACGTCTGTGTTTCGCTGCTCCTCGAACTCAACTCCTCGTGACCAGTGAAGACCTTCTGAGCTTCACCTTGTCCGCGGATGCCAAGGTCACTTGACCAGTCTGGAATTCATCTAATCCGTCCGGGGAACGTCACTTCGCTCCCTCCTTGGGAACTGACCCTTCAACTTTTCCGACCCCCTATATCCCCTGGGGCTATCTATGCACGTGCATGTTGGACTAAATTTATTTTAAATAATTTTATTTCCAACAATGGAAACCCCATGCTAATTCATATGAAACACAACGCGATGCATTTGTCGACCCTGAGCTCGGAGACCCTTATTTAGGGAATCCAAATTCATTGTTGACATCACTAGGCGAAATTTTGGGGGTGAATTTTGACCTTTTAACTTTTTTCCACTACGGCGAATAAGACGTAGTAGTGGTTCGCTGATACCCGACAGGGAGCGATAATAATAGGATTCAGCCAAGTGGTGTGACGTAATACAGAAGTGGAAACAGAAACTACAAATCTGCAGCGGGACATTCTGTCCGCGTACCTCAGTTGGGAGAGCGACTTACTCCGGAGTGATGGGACACGAAATCGAAGTCCGTCGCGGACAAACTTGTGTTTTCACAGTGGCCACAAAAGCGCAGAGGGCCCATATAAAAACTTCATATTTTATTTCTTTGAGTCCACCTTCATGTAGGATGATTACAAAATCGTTAGGGTGTCTTACAAAAACTACGTTTCTTATTTCACCTTGTCCATTTCACCTTCTAGTAAGCAGCATTGCGCTTTTACTTAGGTATCTCCGTAGATCGCCTCTAAAGATCATAATTTCATTGCTTTTACCTCATCGTGCTCTTCAGCGTTGGCTAAATGGGGTAATAAACCATTTGTATCGAAATAGCCTATCGTAATTTTGCATTTCTGCTAGGGCAATGATAAAATGTGCTACGGTTTGGCCATTTTAACAACTTTGAACCCACAGTTCTCATGGTAGTAAAGTTATAAAGAAATAATGCCACACTTTTATTCAGGCGCAAAACAATAGTCTAAGACCCTAAGATTCGGCCTTTTTAGAAATTTTAAAACTGCTGTGCTGATATTCTTGAGGTTTGCGCTGCACTGTTAGTAACATTGCGCTCTTGCTCAAGCACAAAACATTTATTAATGGGGCCAAGGCCTAGATCATTTTATCCGTTCTTATTCCGTGGTACTCATACATACACAGTGTGTATTTATAAGGTTTGGATGCCAAGTCATATTGCGCATTTACTTAGGCATCCAACACTAATAAATAGGCCCTTCGCCTAGGTTTTTTAACAACGTTTAATCGGCCTTACTCATTTTCATAAGGTTTAGATATCAAGTCGAGCAAGCAATGCGTTTTTACGTAGGCACTAAATAATAATTACACTGCTGGCCACCCAAAATGCAACACCAAGAAGGAAGCATCTGATTGGCCTGAAATTCGCAGCATGCGACGCCTGCGAAAGGACATGCAAACGATTAGCATTAAAGGGCATATGCAAATCATGTGCGCCCGTCACGCCACCGAGAAGCACTATAAGAAGGGTGCACAGAAGGCGGGGTGTAAGTCGTGGAAGTGTGTTTTGCTGCCGGACTTGTGCGTGGAAAGCTTCCTGATGCCTCGTCGCAGAATACGGCAGTCATTCCAGCACGTTTCGGAGTTCGACAGAGGACGAATAGTGGCTTATCGCGACAGCGGTTTATCGTACGGAGACATCGCCGCCCGTGTGGGACGACATCCAGCCAGAGTGAGGCGAATAGGGATTCGGTGGGTGCAGGAGGTACGGACGGACCGACGTGAGCGATTGCTGCAGCCGCGGCACACCACCGAATTAAGGGACGGACATTGATGGCTCGCACCGCCACATCACGAACGTTAGTGCAGGAATTAGGGTGCGTTGCGCAACAATCTGTGTCAGCACATACCGTTCGACGTCGTCTGCAGGAGCGGGGACTTGTCGCACGGCGCCCATTGCTCCGATTACCATTGCCGTTACACCACCGGCGAGTGCGGCGGTAGTGGGCCGTTGAACGCCGCACCTGGACTACGGAATGGCACGACATTGTCTTCTCCGACGAATCCCGTTTCTGCCTGCAGCACCACGATGGTCGGATCCGCGTGTGGCGGCACCGCGGCGAGAGACTGTATGACGCCGGCATTATGTATCGCTACACCGGTCCGTCGCCTGGCGTTATGGTTTCGGGTGCAATTGGATATGACACCCGTACCCCTCTGGTATGCATCGCCGGTACGCTCAACTGCCACCGCTACATCTCCGACGTTTTGGAGCCTGTAGTCCTCCCTTACCTGCCAGCGGCCACGTTTCAACAGGACAATGCGCGCCCGCACGTGGCACGCATCGTGCAACAATTCTTCACGGCCCATCAGGTATCAATGCTGCCGTGGCCCGCCTGTTCTCCCGATATGTTGCCCATCGAACACGTCTGGTCGCTGATCGGCAACCGAGTGGCCTGAAAAGCACCACCCGCGGTTACGCCTGATGAACTGTGGCAACGTGTGGAAGCAGGCTGGATCGACATACCCCAAGCTTACATCCAAAGCCTCTTTCGTTCGATGCCGGGGCGTGTAGCGGCCGTTATTGCCAGCCATGGGGGCCACACGAACTATTGATGTCTGCGTGTTCCGGAAGTCGCACGAGCCTGTAAGCTCAATCGTTTCATCTTTGTATCTGTTGTTATGTGTCCAGTAAATCTGGCTTTGCGATCTCGTGTCCTTTTTGGTGTTGCATTTTGGGTGGCCAGCAGTGTATTAGGTAAAATTTAAAATGTGCCACATTATTAACTTGACTTGTTAACCTCATGAAAATTAGATTCGATTATTGAAAACCGCTAAAACGGTCTAGGCCTACGGCTTGTTAATTGATGTTTAGTAAATGCGCAATATTACTAATTTGGTGTCTAAGACTCATGAATACGAGCACGACGGAATAAAGCTGTTAAAAAGGCCTAGGTCCTATTATTTAAGCCTAAGTAAAAACGCAATACTACTAACTTGACTTGCTGTCCAAACCTTATGAAAATGTTATCAGTGGATTAAAAACTGCTACAAAGGTTTAGTTCTATGGTCTTATAATTAATGTTTGCTTCCTGAGTAAAAGCGCAACATAATAAACTTCACAGGCTATTTTAACGTTACGAATATGAACATGATCTGTTTCAAACTTGCTAAAAAGGCCTCGGTCTAAAGTCTTATAATTAGTAACTTCAGTAAAAGTGTGTCATTTGAAGCAGAATATATTTTGGGAAGGTTTCTTGTAGTGAGAACGGATATGTGATTACATGAGATTTTTTTTTTTTCAGTCGGGTTTTCAGAAACGCAGAATTATTGCAAATGCACCAGAAACAGAGATATACACTTATGCTTTCAAGTGGCAAAACCTTTCTTTACCAAAAATTAGAAATTATATGCATAACATCTCCCATCAACAGCTCTATCTGGTACAAAAATAATTTTTTAAATCGACCGTTTAGAAACAGAGATTTCGCAGAAATTGCAATTTACTTTTACGCCCTTTAGCGGAAAGACTATGCGCTACTTGAAAAACAAATTGCACCCAAAATAGTCTTCGTTACAAATAGTATCGGAAGAGTTTTTGCAGTCAGATGTTTAGAAGTAATGATATTGGACAATCCGGGGCCCACCAGCAGTTTTGCGCTACAACCCGACTTGAAGCAAACTTAGGTGCCATGATCATTTCATTTGTACTTCAAAATTTTCATTTGTGCTTATCTGAAGTCAGAAAATTATATTTTATATCGCGAATGAATAATTAAAACAGACAAATGAGGTGGATTAGGAACATCAAACAGAAGACATCGCTCTTTCCATGTTTATAAGTGAGTCACGGAAAAGTTCTAATCGGCCGCCACCGGGAATCGAACCCAGGGTCTTCCAGTTACGCGCCGGACATGTTACCACTGCACCACAGCGGCCTGGAATTCCTCCTGACTCACATACGACTAACTGCCAAGCCAGAAGCAATCTGCCAAGTGCCTTGGCTGTTAGTCGTATGTGAGTCTGGAGGAATTCGAGGCCCATATACAACTAACTACCAAACCAGAAGAAACCTGCCAAGTGGCTTGGCAGTTAGTCGTATGTGAGTCTGGAGGAATTCGAGGCCGCTGTGGTGCTGTGGTAGCATGTCCGGCGCGTAACTGAAAGACCCTGGGTTCGATTCCCAGTGGCGGCCGATGAGAATTTTTCCGTGACTCACTTATAAACGCGAAAAGAGCGATGGCTTCTGTTTGATATTTTATATCGAGTTTTAACATCATGCTGATCCATGGTATTCTACATATTTTCCAATAAAATAACATAGATTATTTTTTGCTGGTGTAATTTAATACCAAATACTAACGTTTGTACTAAAAATTTCTGATTGGAAGAATTAAATTCTTAAATCAGATAAATTCCGGTACTGCTACCTATACCAGGCCTTGATTATCATTTTCCTGAAATTTTTATGCATATTCTTTTCCGTATGCACTCCACGGTACCACCAAATTCAGCGTTTCGGCACAATATTTCGTGGGAACATTTTTCATTTCAAAATCTGGGAAATGTAAAATAACCTTACGCTAGAGCATCCTTTCTGAAAATAAAAAACACTGGTACAATAGTCAAAGGTGGCACCTAAGTTTGCCTCAAGTCAAGTCGATAAGTACAAAGGTCAAATTTGGTGACACATTGAACTGCAAGTGATAAAAAGTTGTGTACAAATTTCTGGCGCAACAAATCACTTAGGGCAATTTTGAAATCCAGTAACTCAGGGCGTTAATCCCAGAGTTACTGGATTTCAAAATTGAATAAGAACAGAAAAAGTTTAGTGCAACCTTTCAATTTCTTGATAAATTATTAGCAGTATCTATGTGTAGTAAAACAACTCTCTTGGTCAATAAATGACAATGGCAAACAAATTTGACGCTATTGAAATAGGGAAATTTACAAAACAAATAATGCATGTCACATGGTTTATTTTGGTACTGCAATGTAATTTTGGAACATCAAAAAGTAACCAGACGTATCAAGCATATTCTCCGTCAGGATCTGGGGACAAGTCAGGCATTGACCCTTTGGATTTTACGGTTAGGCGGGTGATATTATTAGTAAAAAAGACAAATTTGTTAAAAATCAGATCTCTTTAGAAATTTTATTAATCTTCATTCCCACAAACTCATTTTTACTTCGTACATTGTGAGCATTCAACATACACAAATTGAAAAAACAAAGTTCAAATTCTTTATTAGCATACATACATAAATCAGCGGAACAAACATATCATATGAAACAAGAAGGATACAGACAGCTGATAATTCAATACAAAATCAGTTGAGAAAGAATGACATCTATGTGGACATATTGGATGGCACACTACATCAAGAAGCATGCATACAGTTAAAAATTCAGTGCAAATACTACAATATCAGTAGAGAATGGACGAAAACATCATAAATATTGGGTGACATAGTGCAATTAATACAAGGGCGTCCAAGAAGGATATAATACAACAAGAAGGATGCAAACAGCTAATAACTCGACGCAAACACTACAAAATCAGTACAGAATCGACAAAAACATTATAAATATAGGATGGCACAGTACAATAAATACAAGAGCGTACGAGAAGGCGATAATACAACAAGAAGGATGCGGACAGCTAATAATTCCACTACAGTATCTGTAGAGAAAAAGATGGCGACTCTATAGATATTGGATGGCACAGTACAATAATACGACAGTGTATAGGAGATAATACAACTGTCGGATGGATAAAGCAAATATAAAAAAGAGAAAGAAACTGGAATTACATCTGAGATAGAAAAGACGTTGGAAAAACCTTCCATAATATTAAGCAAGATGCACAGCAGCCTTCAACTGCGGCCAAAGTATACACGCAACATTTCGGAAGTGTAAAACAGTGAACAGCAAAATCACATTTTAATTCCCGTGCGTTATGTCAAATTCGAAACACTGATTGAAAAAACCTAGTCAAAATCTTTCCGTAAAGATAGTTTTGACCCATATATATTGTGTAGTAACACAATGGGTGCTGTGATATGAAACGTAAAAAAACATTGGAACAACTGGGGTGGAAAAACCTGCTGTGGAAATACATATAACGTAGTAAACAGAATCGCGCGCGCTGTGTAAAATTCGAAGCAATGGTTGAAGAAACATAGTTACGATCTTCCCGTAGTTTTTTTTTTTTTCAAATGTACAGTCAGATCATCATAAGTAGAGGATTCTTAGGAAGGGAGTGTCTGACCCCAGGTCTTAAACAATCCTTAGAAATAGGAAGCTAGGAGATTTGGGCTAGAGTGTCCGATAGGAAAGTGACACGGAAGCGAGGTAGAAAGGGGGAGAAAGACGCCCTTATTTATTACCGGGGGGGCAGTACCCGGGGTCCGACGGCTTAACGTGCCCATCCGACGCACGGCGGGTATTTAGTGGTTCGAACGTTCGTACCTGCCCAGGATCGAACCTGAGGTTATCTCCGTGGCAATCACGAACGCTGACCACTAGGCCACCCGCGGCCCGATCTTCCCGTAGAAATATCATGGAACTTTTTACAGTGCCTGGTAACACACGGAGAGCCGCGTTCTAAAACGTTAACATACCCGCCTGTTACAGCTGCAAAAGAATTCACGTCGACTTTAAAAATGCATCCCAAAGTGCTTCGGCGTAACCTATTACCATCGCCACTAATACTCTGCCGTAGGTGCCCTCCAGTATAGGTTTACAGTTATTATACTGCCTCGATAAAGCCACCCGTATGTGTGTAAAAGTTTGGGTCAGCAAACGGGAAGATCAAATTTCAGCAAATGGCTGAATGCTTTAAAAAGTAAATAAATTAATTTAAGATCATCAAATTGGAATTTCAAAAAGAAGGGGTGGGTGGCTCTGCGACCGACAATATCACCTTTCACGGCTTCCCCACGCGACTATACAAAATTTCTAGTCCATACATTCCGTATTTTCCTCTGAAAGCGACTGACAGATAAGGTAATAGATAACGCTTGCCCGCCCACTGCTCAGCTTATCGATGTTTTCTGCAGAGCGAGGGTATTCGGCATGCGGACTGCTCATCCAGATCAAAGATCATATATAGAGGATTTTTAGGAAGGGAGTGTCTGACCCCAACTCTTAAACAACCCTTAGAAATAGGAAGGTAGAAGATTTTGGCTAGAGTGCCCGATAGGAAAGTCACACGGAAGTGAGGTAGAAAGACGCCCTTTTTTATTACCGTGGGACCAGTACCTGGGGTCCGATGACTTAACGTGTCCATCCGACTCACGGCGGAAATTTAGTGGTTCGAACGTTCGTACCTGCCTGGGATCGAACCTGAGGCCTTCTCCATGGCAGTCACGAACGTTGACCACTAGTTCATCCAGGTCTCCGGAACTAAACTTTATAGAGCATGCCTCCGACGCTGTGGGACAACACGTAGCAGCTCGTCAGCCCCTCTCCCTTGATCCCTTCCCGAGCTACGCATCACCAGCATCGAGGAATGGAATTTTTTTGTGTCCAGAGTTCATCAACAACCTAGTGATGTGTATATTGTGAGCAGAGCCGGCTGGACCATAGGGGCAACCAGTGCGGTTGCCCCGGTCCTCGCGCCTTTCAGGGGACCCGCAGTTCAAGAAAAAAAAAATTAAAATTTTTTACAATTATTTTTTCTTTGTGTGTAAGTTTTCGGGTGCGAAGCCCTTAAAAAGATGTTTCCCTTTTTTTTAAGTTTTTTTGTTTGTTTGTTTCCAATCGCCCGGTTTTCAATAATGTTATCGCCCTGCGCGCCGTACAAATACGGAGATCTGTAGAATTCAAGTGATTATTTTAACGACCTTGATATTTTCCGAATTCATGAAATCGCAAATTAAATTTCATCATTTTGTGGCCCTTGCTTTTATATATTTAACATTTTGCGTGCAAACCAGATACTTAAATTTAAATAAAATAAAAAAGAAGATTATCAAAGTTTGTTTCGGGCTACACATGAAGGCCATTTATTCAGTGACTTAAAAAAAATTACTAGAAATTAAAAAAATTCATATATGAGCGCGTATAACAGTTTAAAAAGTCACTAAAAATTTGTCAGTTACTCCATTTTGCATTAAAAATCAATCACTAAAACATGTATCAGAAGAAATTTTTTTTTATACGAATTTATTATTTCTACACTAAAATATTCGCAATACAAAAAAATTTCGCTACGCACGTAGCTTTTAGTCATTTTGTGAAGCAGTTTTTATACAATAAGTGAAATACAACCTCAGCCCCATCTCCTCGGAAAGAAAATCGTAGATTTTAACAGTTTTTACTCTCTCTCTCTCTCTCTCTGAACTTTCAATGCATATTCTGGTCTTTTTCTTGAGCTTAAAGCATATGCTTCTTTGAGATAATCATTTTGTCTTTACGATAGTTTTTGTTTCGAAGTACTACAGAGGTGAGGCACATGTCAGAAAGGGAAAGTTACAGAGATAAATTCCGTCGGTGTACCTTAATCGGTAAAGCATGCAGCTACGGAGCAGAGGGATGCGAATTCGTCGCCGTCACAGGCAGATTTGTGGGTTTCACATCCTGTGTATTCTTTACGGACATCTTCACGTAACGACTTTATTAAAATATGAGATTTATTTCCTAGTGCAAGCAATGAAATTTTACTTCGTGGCCTTGCATTGAAATTTCGCCCCGGGCCCCGCAAAAGCTCCATCCGGCCTTGATTGTGAGTGTTGGTTGTCTGTCCGTGCGAGGTGATCATATTCCTTATTAAGCAACACCTTATATTGGTGACACTTGAGGATGCGACTCTGTATACACAAAATGTGCATATATTTCTTTGTTGTTATAAAATGTTTATTACATTTACAACAACGATTGTATCTTACATACCGAAACGTCTCTGCCTACTGCTACGTGTTTTCCTTCTTATCCTGGCTTTAATAATAAAAAAATAATCAGCTCATGTTACCTCCACCCCCGTGCTTTTCGCTTTTCAAGACAATCGGTTGGCCATCTTGTGGAATTCATTCAGCCAATTTTTTAAATCAGAAAGGAATAAAAAAATATACTTTTTTCTGTTTTCCCAAACGAAAATAAATGCAAATAAGAATCAAAATATTTTGAAAAAGTAATTTTCCAGGAAAACTATTGCTGTCAAATCAATCGAATCAACTTCATTAGTTGATTCGATTGATTTGACAGCAATAATTGATTAGTTGATTCGATTGATTTGACAGCAATAATTGATTAGTTGATTCGATTGATTTGACAGCAATAATAATACGAACAAGAAACCTTAAATAAAGATGGTAATAAAGTAATTCACATGAGCACCCCAAAGGCGCAGTGGCCTAGCTTCAGACCATTCGTCCGAGACGGGTCGGCGTTCATCGACCCATCACAATTCATCGATTTGCTCACGGTAGTCGTCAAATTATCAGAAACGAAATCACGAAACTAAAGATCGAAAATCACTTTAGGCAGACGTTTTCGCTTCGCCCTAGGGGACATAGAAGAAATTTCATCTCTGCTGGATGAAGACAACGAAACTGCAAGGGACTTATCAGTTGAGGTACTTGTCACAGAAAATTCCGTGAATGTGGTTCAATTTCTACTGCTGCTTTATTATTTTCACCCCCGACCTCCTTTTTAGAAATGGCATAGATTATGTGTTTTGGCTCGCGCAAAGGAAGATTCCTCGGTGCCCTTGGGTCTACTAATTCAGGAAGAATGCATTCTACATAAAATGCACGCAACTTGGGAACTATTCTGTCCCAGAAGGGAAAATCTCTTTCAATTCGAATAATTCTGGACTCTGCTGGGCTCCACACAAATAGGTCACAATAGCTCCTATTTGTAATTGCAAGCTGCCCTTGAATTTGTTAAAAATATTTATGGGTTCTGGGGAGAAATGCAGACCCATCCGATCTCATTTTAATCCCAATAGAGTGTTTCTTACACACCTCTGCAAAACTTTCAGCATCCCTAGCGGAATACGGGCACTTTATTTCTATTAGACCATTTTAGGCCATCAGGACTTGTGCACAGAAATGGATTTTTAACGTCTATGAACAAAGCCACAGCGCTGAACTTTATTTGAGGTTTCTTGTTCATGTTGCTCCAATGCAGTTGATTCGCTGGCCATCCCATATCTCACAGCTGCAGTCTGTGTCACATTCCGTAAACAATTATTTTAACCAGATTGGCACTACGTGTTGTTGGTCGCCTGTCAGCGACATATATAAAGTGGCCTGAGGAAATGCGTTTCGCTCTTTCTTGGTGCCACCTATCCGAGAGTGACTGACCACGAGTTTCCGGCTCCAGTTGGTCATTTCTGTCAACTTTCAGTTTTGACATGAAAGTCTCGCAGGTGGAGGAAAACAAGTCCTGGGACATATCCGGTTGTTGGGCATGGTCGCCATAACTGTTGTCCCCACCTTGTGGAACATGGACTACATTCCGCTTTGTTCTGCTGGTAGGAAAGAGTTACCAGCGCTTGAGTCGATTGATATACATATTTTGTCGTGTAGAAACAAACCGACGTACGGGAATATTGGGGCTTCTCCCAGTGACAAACGTGTGAGCCTTAGAATGCCATCCTTGGGCAGGTGTTTGATAAGATATTACAGCAATACTGGCTCGTCTGTTCACTCCACCAGCCTTGCAAAAATCTAACGCTTTCCACCATATGCTTTGCATAACACGCTCATAAACGTTTCGAACGGATTATTTGTGGCATTCCATATTAACGTTCCATAACAGGAAACCAGATTTTTTTCAATTTCCCCCTGAAATGCCTGCAGCATTCATGTGTTCTTCATTTCATTGTAAATGGAATGATCCATTTCACTTTCTTTCCTGCTTTCACTTTCTTTCCTGCTGCAGAAACTTCCGCAATAGTCGTGTTTCCCAAAAATGTGACTGGGCCCGTTTCTTAGTTCTTTCATCAGTCCTGACTGTCCTGCGACAGCTTCCGTTTTAGACTGATTGTGGTTCAAAATGGCGTTGTTTTTATTGCAGTCCTCGCACCAATGGTAAGTCGAGGTGTAAGAACGGACATATTAACCATGTTAATTTATAATAATGCTGAACATTATGTTACTTTTTCATGAAGAAAAAACATTACAAGCCTAAGATGGCGACAGAAAGTTCGTGAACATTTCTCATTTTTCAGATGTCGAAAGCCTCAACAAAGAACTTTAGTTTCTCACGCCTTAGAAAGGGAGAGGCCTTTTTCGACGAACTGATAGCATCTTCAATGATACCGCGATTTTCGCTGTACATTGTCAGTGTCGTCCAGACGCCTAAAAGTCTGGAAAACAGCCATCCACCTTTGTATAAACATAGCAATGTATATTGTGTTATTATAAGAATGTACTTCGGCGTTAGGATTACTTTCTCAAAGGGGGACTCACTAATGGAAGATCTGACAGGCCGCAGAGACGCGGAAGGTATTATTAAAACCCATGAGCGAGGACGCCGAGCCAACGCCCGGGGGTGTGGTCGGCGAAGGGCGCGAAAGGTGCGAGCCACATCAACAGGTCAGCGAGAGGACAAGGTGAGCACCGAGGTCTTCGCGCATGCGTAGCGCGGAGCAGGGAGGACGAGCAGGTCCCTGGAAGAGGATCTGTTAGTTAGTCTGCTTTCGTCCAACGGAGAGAAGGGTTCTCCGATAGAGGGGGACGCGAAGCGTTTGCCTTTTTTTTGTGTGAGCGGAGGGACGCTTCAAGCCACGGAGGTCCGACGTTCAGGTTGAGTTTAGCGAGCATCTATCCTAGAAGAGATAGAGTGCTCAGCTGCAGCGGTATAGGCTCCAGTGGCGGCTCGTGGTGTAAAATGCTGGTGAGGCGAACGGTCTTGATGTAAATGTAAAACAGTAACACATATGTTATTGAAAAATATATAAATTCGTATAACGTTATAGGAACATATATATATATCAGTGGCGTAGCCGGGGGGTCGTGGTTTGCACCCCCTAAGTAGGCGAGACAGTTAGCTTTTTTCTAAGCACGTTTTATAGATAATTTCCCTATTTAAATTCATTGATTTTTACATAACTTACAATGTAATACAAATAAATTACATTGATACATAATATCAATGCAATTTCTTGATAATAGAACAGAAAGTAAAGCAAAGCAGCCAAAGAAGTTGCTTTATTAACTTTTTATTAAAACAACTATAATTTATTGCATTTTCTTCATTTTATTAAATTAGCTTCGTTTTGTATTAATGTCCAAGATGTGCGTACGTACCAATAGAAAAATATTTGTCGAAGCGCCCCCCCCCCCGAAATTGTTACATGTACTTATACACAGTTATACAGCATAAACGCAGAAACCCCTCCCCCCACCCTCAAAAAGTTTCATGTCAAAGGCAGTATCACCCATCGGATATCTTTGAAGTCCTGGGTTCGAGTCGGCTGAATCATTAAAATCCACTGAGATTCGGAAGTCTCGTTAAGCCATTGGTCTCGGTTAGGCGCCTTGTTATAAACAGCTGTAAACCCCATCACTTAGGGCTCCATCCCATGCCATTTAGCCCTTATATACAAATATTATTCAACAGTAATGGAATAAAATTATAGAAATATATGAAACACGGCGTGGGGAGTCTTTCTTCACGAAAAAATCCAAAAATTTTAGAGGAAAAATGTGCATATACCACTATATATATATATGTGTGTGTGTGTGTGTGTGTAATATACGCTACTTTTGCAACAATATTTTTATGAAAACAATTATTCAATAATTTTACAACAAAGAAAGAAATATTTCACCTGTATTCTTTTATGTAATACACTTGAGCGAAAATACGCAATTTGTGCGGTTTCTTTAGCTAGTCAATGCGTCACTCACATCCCAACGCCAGTCGGAGATCCACTTCTTAAAAAATTCAAAGTAAATCATTTGAATAGAAATTGTTTTCTTACGAAATGTTTCTTGAGCTTGAATAAAAGTCACAGTTCGATTGGCATATTAGTGAAGGTGCATTTAGCACGGGTCATAAACTGAAGTCCAGGCTCGTGATAATTATTAGCTTCGTTTTGTATTAATGTCCAGGAGAAGTCAAGGAAGCACATTTCTATATAAAAAAAAGTATTAGGTAATTTAAACCTGGAATTAAAAACAGAGGAATGCGATATTAATTTGCTTTGGTCTCGAACAGAATGCTTTCAGTTTATGTTTTATAAATAAGTTCAATTCTGCGATCCTTTTTGGCTGCAAATTTGTCTATGATCAGATCATAAAATGGTTGAGTGGACATTAGATGGTTCAGCAATTCTTTCTCGATTGAAATTTTAGCGAGTGAAGACAAACGATCTTGTGCCGTTGTATTACGGAGGTAAGTCTTAATTCTCTTCAAACAAGAAAAACTCCTTTCAGCAGAAGAACTTGTTGATGCCAGTGTCAATACAAGAGAAAATAATTTGTAGGCTTCTGGTAACACATCTTTCAGCTCGTTTTCTTTCATTGTTTTCAAGGTTTTCTGAACACCGAGTTCCCTGAAGTTGTGATCATTATATAAAAAATCTAATTCGTTTTTTAGTCGTTGTGTGTCTGTAAAAATGTTTGGATAAATTTTTTGAGAGTGTTAAGGGCACTGGATGGAAATGACTCTGAATAACTATGGTATTTTGAGCTGTCAACTAGCTGCAGAAACTCGAGCTTTCCCATATCTTCAAATCTGGTATTTATTTGGATTATTATGCTGTCAACGATTTCGTAAAACAAAATTTTGTAATAGTTTTCCACTTCTTCTTCAGTCAAATGTTTCTTTTGGCGACATTTAGGACCTCCACTCAAACTAATTGCTTCACTGAAATGTTTCAAGTAAGTGGTTACATTCCTTTTCTTATTTATTCGTTCGCAACATTGTTTAATTTGTCTTTGGCAATAACTGATATCTAAAGTCTTTTTTTGTAAAACATCAAATAATACATCCGTAATTCCAAAAATGTCATCAAAAATCAGTGATAAAAAAGCAAATTCAAAATTAGTGAAATTTTTCAAATATCCTATGGCTCCGTTGATTGATTCTGCCGTTGATTCCGGGTCATTCATTATGTTTTCAAACACATTCTTTAGTTTGCCCCATTCGCTTACAATTAAACGCAAAATGTGTGAAAGTGATGCCCAACGTGTTTCCGCTATTTGAGGAATCCGTTTCCCAACAACTGAATCTGCTACGTGGGTTCTCTTGGCAGATTTATGAAAAAATGAGGGCATGCTGGATACAGTTGCGAAATATATGCGACAATTTACAATACTTTTGCACCCCTGTTGTAGGACAAGGTTAAGGCGGTGGGCGAAACAGTGGGTAAACAAAGCTTGCGGGGCTTCTAGCTTGACTCTTTTCTGCAGACCGCTCAACTCTCCAGCGATAACGCTTGCACCATAGTAGAGGAAAAGGGAGACTTCTGGCACAGGGACAGCCCTCCATAGACTTAACATTGGCTGTCCACGAGGCTGTCCCAAGGCTGCCCCAGCTGCCCCCGAGTCAGAATTTTTATCACGTGATCGTCCCCATGATGTGCTGCCCCCTAGCGGCGCTTCTTGGAACTTTCAATGGATCTTTTGAGGGATGGCAACGACCGAGAGGGAAAGGGGTTGGATATAGGGGGATGTCAACTCGATGTGCTGCCCCCGAGTCAGAATTTTTGTCACGCGATCGTCCCCATGATGTGCTGCCCCTAGCGGTGCTTCTTGGAACTTTCAATGGAACTTTGTTTTTGAGGGATGGCAACGACCGAGAGGGGATAGGGGGTGGATATAAGGGGGAATGTCAACTCGATGTGCTGCCCCCTAGCGGTGCTTTTTGAAACTTTCGATGGATCTTTGATTTTGAGGGATGGCAACAACCGAGTGGGTCCGTTGGGATTTTTTGCATTTATTCCAGTTGTTTTCAAGCGAGATTTTTCCTCCTCTTCGATGTTATTTTTCACCGGAGGAAATTTTTACGTAACGATGCTGGGGAATTTTCTTTCCAATGGAGTAAAAATGCTCTAATGGTCTTAGCAAGGTCCTAACTCACGATGATTTGGTTTCAAAAAATTGGTCAGGTGGTCTCGTGTACTACGTATTCACTCTAATTTTTTTTAATTACTTTTACATTATTTCTTCATGTTTTTTTTTTTATATATTTTTTGTATGTTTTGAGGAGTTTTTTCGTGTAGATGTAATGAATTTTCTTGGGAACTTTTCTTTTTCATACATTTCATTTTATTTCAGACCATGAGACGGGGAAATGCTTATTTAGAAACGATTTCGTTCCTGTTCGCAGTAACTATTGGACTTTGACAAAAATTTTGGGAAATCAAGCGGAAATGTAGACATGTTAATTCTGAGTCTTTCGCCCTTCCAATATTTTTTTTTTCTAGTCGTAATGTTTTCATGTACTATGTATTCCAGCTCTTTTCTTTTTTATAACTTTTACGTTATTTCATCATGAATTTTTTATATTTTTTGTATGTTTTGAGGGAGTTTTTTCGTGTAGATGTAATGAATTTTCTGGGGAACTTTTCTTTTTCCTTTATTCAATTTTATTACAGATCATGGGACGAGGAAATGCTTCTTTAGAAACGATTTCGTTCCTGTTCGCAGTAATTATTGGACTTTGTCATTTTTTTTTTTTTTTTGTTAAATGACTTCATGCTAATTCTGAGTCTTTCGCCTTAGCAATATTATTTTCTCGTAATTTTTTCGTGGGTTCAAGAACTCTACAGGTCTTTCACAGTTACAATTCTGATGAAACAATATTTTCTTACTTTATTTCGCATATCATTATAGCTTCCCAATTTCGCTATTTTACTTCATCTTTTTTTTTTTTTGAAATTTCGTAAAACTTTTCAGTATGTCAGTAATTGTTTTCTTACTTGGTCAAACTTGTGACTCCATTTATTTGGACTCTTTTTTTTTTTTTTTCATTTCATTTCAACAAAACGATTATTTTAGATGTAGCAAGTCATCAGATTTTTGTTTCCTTATATAGCATATTTTCAAACTTGCTTAAAAATATTCCTCAAAGCTTTGCATGTAATCAAATATGCATTTTTTTTTATTCTTTCCTAGTTTGCTATACTTTTCGTGGACTGTCCCAATAAGAAAGCATTCATTGTCAAGACATACAATCTAAAACCTTTTTTCTTACGATAAAATTTGTATTCTTTGGGCTGTATATTTTTCTGTCTCGTCCGAAAAAACATTCATTCTAGAGGCAAAGCTAGTGATTCCGTTCATCCCATAAACATTATTTTTGTAACGTTTTACTAACTCATCAGAAAAGCAGTTATTCCCCACCCCCATAGCGAAAATAAAGAAATTCTTACTTCTTTTCCATACATATCAACTCAATCTATTTCTTTTCGAAATGCTGGTCATGACATTTCAACTAAAATTTCCTACTTTCACCAAAAATCATATTCTTAAACGAGCTATTTTTTTTTACTTTATTTCATGTATAACTAAATTTTTATTGTTTCCTCACCTCATCAAAGTTAATAAGAACTTCCCCAATCTCATTCCTTTCCCTCATTTAGTTCGCTGTAAATTGAGATGTTTCAAAACTTCGCGTATATTTCTTTCACTAAATGTCCAGTTCTCCCGTATCGGTCCCATCATTTTTAACTTCTGTGCCAGCCGCATTTTTCTTTAGACGTTTAGTTTCATTGACCTTTTCTTTCGTTTCAATTAGGTTTTCATTATCGTATTTTTTATTCATTGTCTCAGCAGAAAAAGCTTTCATTCTGGAGACATTGCGACCAAGTCCGTACTTCCTCTAAACATTTTTATTTCACGTTTTACTAATTCGTAAGAATAGCAAATGTTTCCAAACTCTCATAGTGAAAATATCGTATTCCCCTTATTTTTTCCTATCGATTTAATTGCTCTTATTTTTCCATTCGACTTTACTTTTGAACAGAAATGTGTCTAAAATCTTCAGATGTATTTTAGTCTCTAAGGCCGATTCTTCACTATTTCAAATAAAGTCATTGTAGGATTTTAGTGTAAATGCCCCTAAATCTTTAGAACTTCCTTTTCATAGTTAGATACTAATTCCTCGAGGTTTAAATTAAAACATGAAAGAAGAGTGTTTTTACGCTCTCTCCAGTGAACGAAGTGTTTTTTTACGCTTTCCCCCAAGAAATTAACTTTGGAATCTCCCTTCTACCGGAAAATGACTATCTTGTGCGACTGTTTTCACACGCCTACTGCTTTGCTGGAAAACCTCATATGACATGAAATCCCTTTGCTTGGTAGATTAAACTAAATTCTGGTTTTGAACTTTGAACGCAAACTCAAGCTTGCAAAAGCATAGTTTTCTGAGCGAACTTAAACTGTCTAAGATGACAAAAATCTAAAACTGGTGACTCAATGGGACAGAGCGTTTGAACTTTGCCGTTCATTCAAGATTTAAGAGATCAGTCGTGAACCACTACAAGGGAAATAAGCAGACCCTGATTTAGTCCACTGTTTCCAAGGAAGGTAGAAAGCTAGTGTCGTAATTCAAAAGCTCATAACTCAAGCCTCCCCAGGATTTAATTTTGGACGGGCGATTAGTCAGATGTCTATGCTTAGACATTGAAAAATTACTTCAGACAAATATTTTCTTACTTAAAAGTGCTTCAAGTCAGAATTTGTATTACTTAAGATTCCCCTTAGTCAATATTTTTTCTATCTTAAAAACTTCTAAAGGGTTGATTTTGAAAAAAAAAAATGAGTTCTCCCAAAAACGTAAAATTTCCACAGAATTGTATGAGGAACCAAATAAATTGACGAAGCTTGAATGTTAAGTCTTTCAACCCATTTCTTTCTCTTCATGTTTCATTCCATAAACTTTCTTCAAATTCCTATATACCCAAGAATTTTGTTAAATGTTCAAGTTCGACTCCACCAGAAATTTTCTGAAAATGATAGTTTCTCTTTTTAAAAAAAAATTCCAAAATAAGAATCCCTTCAATGAAACAAGAAATTCCTATTCAAAGCATTCCATCATTCTTTCTACTTCAAATACTCTCTTTGTAAATCTAAGGAGCTGTTTTTGTTTTAGGTTTTTTTTTTAATATTCATATATTTTTCCCTCTAACTTTAGAAGAAATTTTCCCGAAATGTATGTACATATACGATAGTAAAACATCATACAACTGCTTGATGTTCAATTCACTTCACGCTGTCTTAAGGATATTCTTTCATTTTCTCATAACACATAGACATGTTATTTTTCTTCCCATTTACTTCAAAGGCTTGAGATCAACTTAATCGAGTCCTTTGAGAAAAACTTTCATAGAAAAGCATAAATGTACTGAAAATGTCAGTTTTCTTAAAGAAATCATAAGAATAAGAATTTTTTTTTTTTACTGAAACAAGTTTCCCATGTTCAAAGCATTAAGTGGCTCTTTTCGCATCAAATTCAGTATTTCTTCATGTAAACTTTATTCTTTTTCTACTTCATATCGTCGTTCGTTTCTTGTTTTTCCCTATGTAACTTAAAACTTCTTTTCTTAATCTATTTTTCATAAAGTATCATTCTTTTGAGTTGATTTTCTCTCTCTCTCTCTCTCTCTCTCTCTCTCTCTCTCTCTCTCTCTCTCTCTCTCTCTCTTTTAAATGCATTCATAAGTTCATATTGAGAAGGGTTTAAATTTTGATTGAAAGATCGTTTTAGGAAAAGTTGAAAACTGATAATGTTCGTTTCGGAAAAGTACATTCTCATATAGGGTTAAAAAATGGAACACTTCATATTTTCTTAGGGGCGGTTTTGATGAAACACGTTTCAGTAAAAACAGTGAAATTCCCATTGAATAACATGGGGAGCTATGAAATTTAAGAAGCACGTTTTCGTTCAAAGAAAATATTTTAAAAGGCCTATATTCGATTCAGTTGAAAACGATTCTGGTAGAAAACAGAATGCAGAAAAAACAGTCCCAGCAAGTTCCTGAAAGTTGAAAATAGATGAGGTTGAAATTTGGAAAAATGTCTAAGGAAAGAAATTGTTATAAAACACAGACTTTTTAGTTTTCCCAGGCTAGCGGGGTCTTCAGTGAGAGCACTTCTTCTTTTTCAAACCAAAGAATGAAGCGAGTCAGTTTGAAACATTTCAAACTCCCCGAAAATAAGCCGTGTACTCTGGTTTCGACTCAATACAGTAAAGCATTGCTCTCAGACCAGTCGGAATTCCGCCTCAATTGGTTGCCTAATGGAAAACCTTAGACCCATCTCCAATAAAAATACCCAAATATTCTTAAGAAAAGTCTAGCAAAAAAGCACTAGTTCCCCATTAAATCAATTGCATTCATCCTGTTACTGTTTTACACATTTCAAAAAAGAACTTTACATTCTCACTTTTACTTTAAAATTCTTGAAAAGCTTAATATTTTCACTCATTTCCATAAAAAAAAAAAAAAATAATTTCCCTTAAAATTTAATTTGAAAAAAAAATTACTCTTAAAATTTATGCCTTAAAACTAAAAAAATATTTATGCTTAATATTTCAATAAATAATAAATATTCACAAACTCACCTTCTACCTTGCCAATAAAAAAAAAACTACATTCATTTCTGAATTTATATAATCGAAATCATTATTTCTCCAAGTAGTTCTTTTCCTATGATTGTAGAGAGGAACTCTTCTAAAATCTTCCCTTTTACACATGTGTTCGACACAGACTGTATAGTTTTTCCAGGCTAGGGGTCTTCAGTGAGAGCGCTTCATCTTTTCAACTCAAAGAAGAAAGCGAGTCAGTTTGAAACATTTCAAACTCCCCGAAAATAAGCCGTGTACTCTGGTTTCGACTCAATACAGTAAAACATTGCTCTCAGACCAGTCAGAAATCCACCCGATTGGTCACCTAATTGAAAACATCAGGACCATTTCCAATAGCAATACCCAAATTTCCTTAAGAAAAGTCTAGCAAAAAAGCACTAGTTACCCATTAAAACAATTGCATTCATCCTGCTACTGTTTAAACATTTCGAAAAAGAAATTTCTTTTACTTTTAAAATTCTTGAAAGCTTAAATTTTTGTCTCATTTCAATAAAAAAATTATTTCACCTAAAATTTAATTAAAAAAAAATTACTCTTTAAATGTATGCCTCAAAACTAAAAAATATTTACGCTTAATATTTCAATAAATATTCCCAAACTCACCTTCTCACTTGCCAATTAAAAAAAAAAAAAAAAACTATAACAATTCTTCAGTCCACTTGAATTCCCTAACACGAACTTTGATTACAGAAGAAAATACGGAAACAGTCATAAAGATTTCCTCCTAAATGAAAATAATGTTCAGGAATTGATTCCAGACTGAATCCAATAGAACAGCTTTTCTCAGGTTGAACCTCCAGAACACAAGTGGAGACGAATGAAAACTCATCACAATTTTCAGATGGAATCAAAGCATTTGAACAGCTGGGGGAACCGACACACTGCTTCTTAGCGAAAGAAACAGAAACGTCTGGAAGATTCATACAGCTTCTTTCCCAATGAATAAATGTGGAAAAAACAACGTTACCCAGCTGATGGAAACAGAATTTGAAAGACTTGATGACGTCTTACTTTATTCAAACTTAGAACAGAACTAAAATTCACTAAGCGTTTCCTTTGCATACTGTGACTAATACATGACCCTTATCACAACACGTGTTGGTGTGTCACCATGCGTCAGCGCTTCACGGTGACTGTTTCCTTATCTGTTCATCTCTCAACGAACATGCTATCGACTCTTAATCAGACAAAGCTTATTTTCAGGTAAATTCTTAGAGAAAAACGAAAGGACTTCATTATAATTAATTTTCATATCCAGAGAGAATAAAACTAAAATGTATTCGGTAAGAAATTCTTCATGGTTGAATTTTCCACAAAAGGAATACGGAAAGCGAAAGAATTTAATCAGACACCCTGAAAGAATTCATCTCAGAATTAAAACCGCTTTTGAAAAAAAACCAAAAAAAAAACCAGTAAACTATAGAATACTTTGTTTGTCACATAAAGAAAACACAGTGTACAATTTCAATATTCCCCGTTTTCTTAAAATTTCTCCCACGTGATGACTTAGGTCAACTGAGTCCAGAAATGCTTCGTCTACTTTAGTATTTCGATTCCGAGGAAGTTCTTCCCGATACTGTTAAGATATTTTCTCAAAATCCAGTTGTAAAATAAATTTGGTCATGTTTATTTGATTGTCGTTGTCGGAGATTTCCAACCCGTTCATATCCACCATGTCATACACTGTGTCCCCGAGAGTTTCTTCAAGCAGAAAAGAGCCTTCATTCCACAGAAATTCTTCTTTTGGTGTTTGTAATGTTTCCAAAGTCAAATTATTTTTTTCCCAATGCTTTCCTAATTAAAGCTGAAAACGAAATGGAACGAAGAAACGTCTGTTGTATGACTCTTAACATAGTAGATTTCTTATCAGCCACTTTAGTCCAATGTTCGCCGCACAGAGAAATTTCAGATTTCAAAATTTCACCATCCTGACCCACTTTTTCTGAGTGAAATCCAATACATGGTGAAAATCTCGACTTATGCATTCCTTTGAGTGGGGAATCGCTCTCATGAAAGGAGGCAACGGTTAAAATCGACATTGATTAAAATTGGAGAGAGGAAAAATATGAGAATTGAATAAACAATGCATAGACGGGATTCCCGAAAACATAAAAAATATAAGTTTTATAAAAAAAAAAAAATTCCATGAAAAATATTGGAGGGCGAATGATATCTCACATCGTCATCCATTCCACCCAAAATTAAACAAATACGTGTACTGACAACAGAGATTTAATGGACTTTGTTAAATTTTGGGAGGAGTGGAAGACCGATGTGAGATATCATTCACCCTCCAATATTTTTCATGGAATTTTTTTTTTATATAAAACTTATATTTTTTATGTTTTCGGGAATCCCATCTATGCATTATTTATTCAATTCTCATATTTTTCCTCTCTCCAATTTTAATCAATGTCGATTTTAACCGTTGCCCCCTTTCATGAGAACGATTGCCCACTCAAAGGAATGCATAAGTCGAGATTTTCACCATGTATTGGATTTCACTCAGAAAAAAGTGGGTCAGGATGGTGAAATTTTGAAATCTGAAATTTCTCTGTGCGGCGAACATTGGACTAAAGTGGCTGATAAGAAATCTACTATGTTAAGAGTCATACAACAGACGTTTCTTCGTTCCATTTCGTTTTCAGCTTTAATTAGGAAAGCATTGGGAAAAAATAATTTGACTTTGGAAACATTACAAACACCAAAAGAAGAATTTCTGTGGAATGAAGGCTCTTTTCTGCTTGAAGAAACTCTCGGGGACACAGTGTATGACATGGTGGATATGAACGGGTTGGAAATCTCCGACAACGACAATCAAATAAACATGACCAAAATTATTTTACAACTGGATTTTGAGAAAATATCTTAACAGTATCGGGAAGAACTTCCTCGGAATCGAAATACTAAAGTAGACGAAGCATTTCTGGACTCAGTTGACCTAAGTCATCACGTGGGAGAAATTTTAAGAAAAACGGAATATTGAAATCGTACACTGTGTTTTCTTTATGTGACAAACAAAGTATTCTATAGTTTACTGGGTTTTTTTTTGTTTTTTTTTCAAAAGCGGTTTTAATTCTGAGATGAATTCTTTCAGGGTGTCTGATTAAATTCTTTCGCTTTCCGTATTCCTTTTGTGGAAAATTCAACCATGAAGAATTTCTTACCGAATACATTTTAGTTTTATTCTCTCTGGATATGAAAATTAATTATAATGAAGTCCTTTCGTTTTTCTCTAAGAATTTACCTGAAAATAAGCTTTGTCTGATTAGAGTCGATAGCATGTTCGTTGAGAGATGAACAGATAAGGAAACAGTCACCGTGAAGCGCTGACGCATGGTGACACACCAACACGTGTTGTGATAAGGGTCATGTATTAGTCACAGTATGCAAAGGAAACGCTTAGTGAATTTTAGTTCTGTTCTAAGTTTGAATAAAGTAAGACGTCATCAAGTCTTTCAAATTCTGTTTCCATCAGCTGGGTAACGTTATTTTTTCCACATTTATTCATTGGGAAAGAAGCTGTATGAATCTTCCAGACGTTTCTGTTTCTTTCGCTAAGAAGCAGTGTGTCGGTTCCCCCAGCTGTTCAAATGCTTTGATTCCATCTGAAAATTGTGATGAGTTTTCATTCGTCTCCACTTGTGTTCTGGAGGTTCAACCTGAGAAAAGCTGTTCTATTGGATTCAGTCTGGAATCAATTCCTGAACATTATTTTCATTTAGGAGGAAATATTTTTATGACTGTTTCCGTATTTTCTTCTGTAATCAAAGTTCGTGTTAGGGAATTCAAGTGGACTGAAGAATTGTTATAGTTTTTTTTTTTTTTTTTAATTGGCAAGTGAGAAGGTGAGTTTGGGAATATTTATTGAAATATTAAGCATAAATATTTTTTAGTTTTGAGGCATACATTTAAAGAGTAATTTTTTTTAATTAAATTTTAGGTGAAATAATTTTTTTATTGAAATGAGACAAAAATTTAAAGCTTTCAAGAATTTTAAAAAGTAAAAGAAATTTCTTTTTCGAAATGTTTAAACAGTAGCAGGATGAATGCAATTGTTTTAATGGGTAACTAGTGCTTTTTTGCTAGACTTTTCTTAAGGAAATTTGGGTATTGCTATTGGAAATGGTCCTGATGTTTTCAATTAGGTGACCAATCGGGTGGATTTCTGACTGGTCTGAGAGCAATGTTTTACTGTATTGAGTCGAAACCAGAGTACACGGCTTATTTTCGGGGAGTTTGAAATGTTTCAAACTGACTCGCTTTCTTCTTTGAGTTGAAAAGATGAAGCGCTCTCACTGAAGACCCCCTAGCCTGGAAAAACTATACAGTCTGTGTCGAACACATGTGGAAAAGGGAAGATTTTAGAAGAGTTCCTCTCTACAATCATAGGAAAAGAACTACTTGGAGAAATAATGATTTCGATTATATAAATTCAGAAATGAATGTAGTTTTTTTTTTTTATTGGCAAGGTAGAAGGTGAGTTTGTGAATATTTATTATTTATTGAAATATTAAGCATAAATATTTTTTTAGTTTTAAGGCATAAATTTTAAGAGTAATTTTTTTTTTCAAATTAAATTTTAAGGGAAATTATTTTTTTTTTTTTTTTATGGAAATGAGTGAAAATATTAAACTTTTCAAGAATTTTAAAGTAAAAGTGAGAATGTAAAGTTCTTTTTTGAAATGTGTAAAACAGTAACAGGATGAATGCAATTGATTTAATGGGGAACTAGTGCTTTTTTGCTAGACTTTTCTTAAGAATATTTGGGTATTTTTATTGGAGATGGGTCTAAGGTTTTCCATTAGGCAACCAATTGAGGCGGAATTCCGACTGGTCTGAGAGCAATGCTTTACTGTATTGAGTCGAAACCAGAGTACACGGCTTATTTTCGGGGAGTTTGAAATGTTTCAAACTGACTCGCTTCATTCTTTGGTTTGAAAAAGAAGAAGTGCTCTCACTGAAGACCCCGCTAGCCTGGGAAAACTAAAAGTCTGTGTTTTATAACAATTTCTTTCCTTAGACATTTTTCCAAATTTCAACCTCATCTATTTTCAACTTTCAGGAACTTGCTGGGACTGTTTTTTCTGCATTCTGTTTTCTACCAGAATCGTTTTCAACTGAATCGAATATAGGCCTTTTAAAATATTTTCTTTGAACGAAAACGTGCTTCTTAAATTTCATAGCTCCCCATGTTATTCAATGGGAATTTCACTGTTTTTACTGAAACGTGTTTCATCAAAACCGCCCCTAAGAAAATATGAAGTGTTCCATTTTTTAACCCTATATGAGAATGTACTTTTCCGAAACGAACATTATCAGTTTTCAACTTTTCCTAAAACGATCTTTCAATCAAAATTTAAACCCTTCTCAATATGAACTTATGAATGCATTTAAAAGAGAGAGAGAGAGAGAGAGAGAGAGAGAAAATCAACTCAAAAGAATGATACTTTATGAAAAATAGATTAAGAAAAGAAGTTTTAAGTTACATAGGGAAAAACAAGAAACGAACGACGATATGAAGTAGAAAAAGAATAAAGTTTACATGAAGAAATACTGAATTTGATGCGAAAAGAGCCACTTAATGCTTTGAACATGGGGAAACTTGTTTCAGTAAAAAAAATTCTTATTCTTATGATTTCTTTAAGAAAACTGACATTTTCAGTACATTTATGCTTTTCTATGAAAGTTTTTCTCAAAGGACTCGATTAAGTTGATCTCAAGCCTTTGAAGTAAATGGGAAGAAAAATAACATGTCTATGTGTTATGAGAAAATGAAAGAATATCCTTAAGACAGCGTGAAGTGAATTGAACATCAAGCAGTTGTATGATGTTTTACTATCGTATATGTACATACATTTCGGGAAAATTTCTTCTAAAGTTAGAGGGAAAAATATATGAATATTAAAAAAAAACCTAAAACAAAAACAGCTCCTTAGATTTACAAAGAGAGTATTTGAAGTAGAAAGAATGATGGAATGCTTTGAATAGGAATTTCTTGTTTCATTGAAGGGATTCTTATTTTGGAATTTTTTTTTAAAAAGAGAAACTATCATTTTCAGAAAATTTCTGGTGGAGTCGTACTTGGACATTTAACAAAATTCTTGGGTATATAGGAATTTGAAGAAAGTTTATGGAATGAAACATGAAGAGAAAGAAATGGGTTGAAAGACTTAACATTCAAGCTTCGTCAATTTATTTGGTTCCTCATACAATTCTGTGGAAATTTTACGTTTTTGGGAGAACTCATTTTTTTTTTTTTTTCAAAATCAACCCTTTAGAAGTTTTTAAGATAGAAAAAATATTGACTAAGGGAATCTTAAGTAATACAAATTCTGACTTGAAGCACTTTTAAGTAAGAAAATATTTGTCTGAAGTAATTTTTCAATGTCTAAGCATAGACATCTGACTAATCGCCCGTCCAAAATTAAATCCTGGGGAGGCTTGAGTTATGAGCTTTTGAATTACGACACTAGCTTTCTACCTTCCTTGGAAACAGTGGACTAAATCAGGGTCTGCTTATTTCCCTTGTAGTGGTTCACGACTGATCTCTTAAATCTTGAATGAACGGCAAAGTTCAAACGCTCTGTCCCATTGAGTCACCAGTTTTAGATTTTTGTCATCTTAGACAGTTTAAGTTCGCTCAGAAAACTATGCTTTTGCAAGCTTGAGTTTGCGTTCAAAGTTCAAAACCAGAATTTAGTTTAATCTACCAAGCAAAGGGATTTCATGTCATATGAGGTTTTCCAGCAAAGCAGTAGGCGTGTGAAAACAGTCGCACAAGATAGTCATTTTCCGGTAGAAGGGAGATTCCAAAGTTAATTTCTTGGGGAAAGCGTAAAAACACTCTTCGTTCACTGGAGAGAGCGTAAAAACACTCTTCTTTCATGTTTTAATTTAAACCTCGAGGAATTAGTATCTAACTATGAAAAGGAAGTTCTAAAGATTTAGGGGCATTTACACTAAAATCCTACAATGACTTTATTTGAAATAGTGAAGAATCGGCCTTAGAGACTAAAATACATCTGAAGATTTTAGACACATTTCTGTTCAAAAAGTAAAGTCGAATGGAAAAATAAGAGCAATTAAATCGATAGGAAAGAATAAGGGAATACGATATTTTCACTATGAGAGTTTGGAAACATTTGCTATTCTTACGAATTAGTAAAACGTGAAATAAAAATGTTTAGAGGAAGTACGGACTTGGTCGCAATGTCTCCAGAATGAAAGCTTTTTCTGCTGAGACAATGAATAAAAAATACGATAATGAAAACCTAATTGAAACGAAAGAAAAGGTCAATGAAACTAAACGTCTAAAGAAAAAATGCGGCTGGCACAGAAGTTAAAAATGATGGGACCGATACGGGAGAACTGGACATTTAGTGAAAGAAATATACGCGAAGTTTTGAAACATCTCAATTTACAGCGAACTAAATGAGGGAAAGGAATGAGATTGGGGAAGTTCTTATTAACTTTGATGAGGTGAGGAAACAATAAAAATTTAGTTATACATGAAATAAAGTAAAAAAAAAAAAATAGCTCGTTTAAGAATATGATTTTTGGTGAAAGTAGGAAATTTTAGTTGAAATGTCATGACCAGCATTTCGAAAAGAAATAGATTGAGTTGATATGTATGGAAAAGAAGTAAGAATTTCTTTATTTTCGCTATGGGGGTGGGGAATAACTGCTTTTCTGATGAGTTAGTAAAACGTTACAAAAATAATGTTTATGGGATGAACGGAATCACTAGCTTTGCCTCTAGAATGAATGTTTTTTCGGACGAGACAGAAAAATATACAGCCCAAAGAATACAAATTTTATCGTAAGAAAAAAGGTTTTAGATTGTATGTCTTGACAATGAATGCTTTCTTATTGGGACAGTCCACGAAAAGTATAGCAAACTAGGAAAGAATAAAAAAAAATGCATATTTGATTACATGCAAAGCTTTGAGGAATATTTTTAAGCAAGTTTGAAAATATGCTATATAAGGAAACAAAAATCTGATGACTTGCTACATCTAAAATAATCGTTTTGTTGAAATGAAATGAAAAAAAAAAAAAAAAAGAGTCCAAATAAATGGAGTCACAAGTTTGACCAAGTAAGAAAACAATTACTGACATACTGAAAAGTTTTACGAAATTTCAAAAAAAAAAGATGAAGTAAAATAGCGAAATTGGGAAGCTATAATGATATGCGAAATAAAGTAAGAAAATATTGTTTCATCAGAATTGTAACTGTGAAAGACCTGTAGAGTTCTTGAACACACGAAAAAATTACGAGAAAATAATATTGCTAAGGCGAAAGACTCAGAATTAGCATGAAGTCATTTAACAAAAAAAAATGACAAAGTCCAATAATTACTGCGAACAGGAACGAAATCGTTTCTAAAGAAGCATTTCCTCGTCCCATGATCTGTAATAAAATTGAATAAAGGAAAAAGAAAAGTTCCCCAGAAAATTCATTACATCTACACGAAAAAACTCCCTCAAAACATACTAAAAATATAAAAAATTCATGATGAAATAACGTAAAAGTTATAAAAGAAAAGAGCTGGAATACATAGTACATGAAAACATTACGACTAGAAAAAAAATATTGGAAGGGCGAAAGACTCAGAATTAACATGTCTACATTTCCGCTTGATTTCCCAAAATTTTTGTCAAAGTCCAATAGTTACTGCGAACAGGAACGAAATCGTTTCTAAATAAGCATTTCCCCGTCTCATGGTCTGAAATAAAATGAAATGTATGAAAAAGAAAAGTTCCCAAGAAAATTCATTACATCTACACGAAAAAACTCCCTCAAAACATACAAAAAATATATAAAAAAAAAACCATGAAGAAATAATGTAAAAGTAATTAAAAAAAATTAGAGTGAATACGTAATACACGAGACCACCTGACCAATTTTTGAAACCAAATCATCGTGAGTTAGGACCTTGCTAAGACCATTAGAGCATTTTTACTCCATTGGAAAGAAAATTCCCCAGCATCGTTACGTAAAAATTTCCTCCGGTGAAAAATAACATCGAAGAGGAGGAAAAATCCCGCTTGAAAACCACTGGAATAAATGCAAAAAATCCCAACGGACCCACTCGGTTGTTGCCATCCCTCAAAATCAAAGATCCATCGAAAGTTTCAAAAAGCACCGCTAGGGGGCAGCACATCGAGTTGACATTCCCCCTTATATCCACCCCTATCCCTCTCGGTCGTTGCCATCCCTCAAAAACAAAGTTCCATTGAAAGTTCCAAGAAGCACCGCTAGGGGGCAGCACATCATGGGGACGATCGCGTGACAAAAATTCTGACTCGGGGGCAGCACATCGAGTTGACATCCCCCTATATCCACCCCCTTTCCCTCTCGGTCGTTGCCATCCCTCAAAAGATCCATTGAAAGTTCCAAGAAGCGCCGCTAGGGGGCAGCACATCATGGGGACGATCACGTGATAAAAATTCTGACTCGGGGGCAGCTGGGGCAGCCTTGGGACAGCCTCGTGGGCAGCCGGGGACAGCCTTGTGGACAGCCAATGTTAAGTCTATGGAGGGCTGTCCCTGTGCCAGAAGTCTCCTTTTCCTCTACTCACCATCATAACACTGGCCTACTAACTTTGATTTAAAATCAAACTCCTCCAAAACCGATGCTAGCAGATCATACAGTGCCACAGCAGTCCTGTCAGTGCTGATATCATAAAAACCAAGGAAGCGCTCAACTACTTCACAATTTGAGTCCAATATGTATCTGACAATTATTGAACACTGTGATTTTTGAGTAATATCAGTTGTATCATCAACTTGCACTGAAAAAAATTTTGACTCGTTAATTTCGCTTTTAACACATTCGTTTATATATTCATGAATACACTCCAGTAAATCATTCTGTATCGTTTTAGATTGTCCAGAAAATAAGCTTCGTATTTCTTCAAAATGTGCTTTTAATTCTGGGGTGCTCCTACGAAGTAACAAATGGAACATCTCCTTGAAATTACCTTTATTTAATGAGGAAATAGATTCATCATGTCCTCGAAAAGGCAGTTCTTGCTTGCTTAGAACGACAACTAAATCGATTATATGTTCCATAAAAAGCCTATTTAGTCTGACCTTTTCATTAAACTTAGCTTTATGAAGCATATCAGAAATAGTGTTTATATTTTTCCATCCGTTTCAGACCTACGTGATTAGTTATATGCTCTTTAGAGCTTTCGTGCAATTTTGCACTACGAGAAAAGTTTTTCAGATCAAAATAACCCGTTGTATTCCACACATTTTTCTTATTGCTCAAAAGTAAACATGGCCAGCAAAAGAGAGTTTGCTTGTAATAGCTACCAGAAAGCCAGGGAAAATCTCGTACCATGATTTATTGAAAGACCTAAGAAACGATTTGCCGCACTTATCTTTAGATATTGAACTTATTACAGGTGTCGGTCTTCCAGATATGAGAACATCCCTTTTATTATAATCTTTCCAATGTTTAAAAGGAATTTCTTCCAGAACACAAATCACGTCGTTTATTGGGCCATTCATATTTTCCAACCCAAATCAAAATATGCTGTTTAGTAACAATAACAAAATAAAAAAGAAGAAAAACTCAACATTACTATGAACTAGCCAACACCCGCAAAAGAGAGGATTGAAAACACACTACAAAAAGTTAGACTCAAATATACTCTGACGAATAGTTAAAGCTACGTAGAAATCATCCTACTTCAAAGCATATAGAGGCGAACGGCGTCATCGCCTGTAAAACCACTTTTTACCAAGGTCATCTGCTCATTTTCCCGCGCCCATTGGATACACAATCCTTGGGTTCTCCAATAACAGCAGAGATGCGATTCCAGTTTAAGCGAAATGGAGGGTCGCCTCAGAAATTTCCTTTCTCTTACTGGAAGTCCGGCACCTAATTAGGTAGACCTCGGACCGTGGGGGTGGGGGGTTCACTCTGTAGGGCTCTTCTCTGATCCCCAGTTCCCAAAACCGGCTTCTCATCGAGACGATTCAGCCGGTCGCCTCTAAGCGCTTAAAACATGCAGCTGCTTTGCAAAAATAATGATTCATTCCTCTTCTTGAAAGCCTTTTTTTAACCTAATTCATGAATCACAATGTAAATTTCAGTGTTTCATTTATCCTGCAAAGTTCTTATATCTTCGTTACTGACCGAAGTTTTTTTTTTTTTTCACTTCTCATTCTGCGGAATTTCAGGTGAGGCGGCGCCTCACTTGCCTCATCTGACGGGCCGCCACTGATAGGCTCTAGTCAGGGATCCCGCTGGTGTAGTAGATATTTCGCTACGGTGAATCCGATCTTAGCACAGGCTAAGATTGAAACATATTGCAGAGAAGAATAATTAGACTACTCTTTCTTAATCTTCGCAGAGATATAGATCTACCTAATAGCAGGTAGACTCTAGCTAGAACTTCAACGCCGAGAGATTTTCTTCGAAAGTGGTTATCCTAGCTTTCGTGTTTCACGCCTCTTGTCAGGTCTGATCCTTAGGGGAAACCTGATGTTAGAGAAAGAGTAATCCACCGCCTGCAGGAACCTAATTGATTACGTAATAAATGTTTGTGTGTTTCCAAAAGTAAATCCTCTCGATATCATTATATTTTAGTGTGAGTATTATTCTGTCCGTTCAGCTGCTTTCGATCCGCCTTCCCGAATCACAGATTTCATATTAAAAAGGGAAAGGCTTCGTTTGTTCGTTCGAATAGTGTTAGGGGAGTGTTTCAGAGAAACACAAACACTTCCTTGTGTCTGTGAGGAGCCATACAGCGTGGACGCCTCAGATCCATAAGTTGGAGGCGGAGCCACGATACGTGACCAGTACTTTCGCTCTCACACGAGGTATATAGGTTTTAATAGTTTTCTGGCCTTTATTCCTCCGTCACCAGAAAACTTTGCGGTTGACAACTGCATTCGCTGAAGGGCTCTGCGATACTTCCTGACTGCATAGTTTGCACACTCCACTTTCAGAACTCTGTCACCATAGGAAACTTTTTCTTTGACTCTAAACATTGTATTTGAATCTCCATCCCCCACCAGACGAGTACATCGGACATTCTGCAAGCAATTCAATCCCTCCACAACAATGTCACTCTCCATGGCAGTAGAGGGGCCACTCCAATTTTTCCAACAGAAATGATCCTTACTTGGAACTTTTCCACTTTCTATTGCCCTACATATCAGGCATAATTTATTGCGGATGCCGATAAACAATTTTTTTGTGTGTCAAACTTCCTATAATAACTGCAACACCACTTGAATAATTATATCCATGTCCATAAGTTATTTTGCACCAACCGCTGTCAACAATAGCTGTGATACAACAGAAGCCATCCTCGTCGATGTAACCTCTTTGTTCTGCTATTTTTTTCTTGTCCAATGGCCTCGTTCATAGCATCTCTGGCACAAGCTTCCATAACCTTGCCAGTTATCTTTACGCATGCTGAAAATTTATAGTTGCTCATGTACTGTACATCCATTGTACTGAAATTTTCTTCTTCTTGTGAAAAACCACTGCCTGTTGAAAGAGCACCTAAAACCGTAAGCTGATTAAGACAATCTCCATCAGCATCCGTCTTGAGCTTGGCAACTTTTGCACACATGGGTTTACTGCAAACATAGTTAAATGTTGCAACAAGACCATTACGGGACATTTTTTCAAATACAAACCGACCCCCGTAATTACATTCGTATGTGTGCTTTTCCAAATCTCTCGCCTGTTTAATAATATACACTGGCGGAAAGTGAAAAAAGAACACCAAGAAGGAATTGGCGGACGATCATGAAATTTACATATGTTAATGGGGTCGAGTTTACGTAGATGTGATGTTAATTTCGGGACCAACCGGTGAGCGCTTACGCCACAGCACGGCATAATATGCAAATTATCGTCGGTGGTATTTAAGGAGTACGGCGAAGTGAATGTAATCAGTCGTCGGCGTACGGACACGTGCGAAGATCCTGAAGAAGCTGCAATGTCTGGACATGGAAGACACGTACGATTACAGCAGTTATCGGACTTTCAGCGAGGTCGTCTAGTCCGACTCCGCGAGGCCGGGTGGTCGTATCGTCGTATTGCGGAGCGAATTGGACGGGAAGGATCGGTGGTGGTACGATGGTGGCGTAGATGGTCCGAGGAACATTCCCACACGAGAAGACGTGGAACCGGGAGTCACAGACGGACTGATGAGCGGGCCGATCGACGAATAAGAAGAGCGGCGTTGTCAAGCAGAACATACACTGCGACGCAAATCCGAGCTGCCGTTGCACCTGAGGTGACTGTGCGAACAATCCGCAACCGTCTGCTGGATGCAGGACTACGTGCACGTGTGCCTCTGGCATGTGTACCTCTGACTCCAGCCCACCGTCTGGAACGGTTGCAGTGGTGTCGCCAACGTCTGCACTGGAGAACGCAATGGCGATCTGTCGTGTTCAGCGATGAAAGCAGATTCTGCTTGGGAGCCTCCGATGGCCGTATGCGTGTTCGCAGACGCACAGGGGAGCGTCTCCACCCTTCTTGCATCCGCCAGCGACACACAGGGCCTACACCTGGTCTCCTGGTGTGGGGAGCGATCAGCTATCACTCCCGTACACAACTAGTGTTTGTACCGGGTACGTTAAACAGCACCTCCTACATCAACAACATCATTCAGCCCGTTGTTGTGCCATTTGTAAGGTCGGTCCATCGTGGTGTTTTCCAGCAAGATAACGCACGCCCACACACGGCACGTGCAACGCAACATGTATTTCAGGGTGTGACACAACTTCCATGGCCTGCACGTTCACCGGATTTGTCCCCCCATTGAGCACGTGTGGGATTTTATGGGACAACGACTTATCCGGTCTCCACGGCCAGCTACGACCATCCCCGATTTATGCGTCCAGGTTGAGGATGCTTGGAACTCAATACCCCAAACTTACATCCAACATCTGTACGACAGACTCCATGCCAGAATTGCACAGTGTGACGCAGTTCATGGCGGTTCAACCTCGTACTAACCATGTTACATGGAAATGTTATTTTTCAGTTTACCAGTAAATACAGCTGTATTTTGCCATAATGTTTTGATCACGTTATCCTCTGTATTCCGTTATTATGCTGTATAAATTTCGTTGGTATCAGACGTCTCCTTCTTGGTGTTCTTTTTTCACTTCCCGGCAGTGTATAATATAAAAATAATAACCAGTTCAAGTTGAGATACAAATCTCCCTAAAGGAAAATTGTTTCCAGCATAGTTCTCTGAATATTCATGACATAATGGGGAAACTGAGCGTTCTTCTTGGATATCTGGTCCAGCGTAATAGCATTATTTTCACCCAATGCTGAACATTCAATTCTTGGGCTGTCAAGTCTTCATCTATTGGAAGTGGCATTGGATCCAGTGTCATTGGTGTTTCACTCTCAGTCACTGAACAAGTATCTCGAACAGACTTAGAAATGGGGGTAATAATGCATAAATATTTTAAGAAATGTCTTCCACATTAAATATCTTATTTCAATTCGAAAAATAAAAAGTTTAAACTTTTTTGTATTGTTATACAGGTATTCTTAAGAATTTCACATAATCATGTCATGCAGAACAGTTTTATTTATTTAGCAGCGGAGCTACTAAATACATATAAATAAATAAACTAAATAAATAAACAGTTTTGTTTAATTGTCGTTGCCAACTATTTGTGGCCAAACCATTCTTTACCCAAAATAAGTAATTATATGAAATACATTTCCCATCAGGAGTTCTATCCGATGCAGGAAGAATTTTTTAAATCTGACTTGGAAAATATTCCATACATGCCAGAATTCAAAGGTGTCAGAAAAAGAATGAAATTTAAAAATTCGCATAATCCGTGTGCCCTGTGGTACATTTGTGGATCACAAGACACGATAGCAGGTAGCGGGAGATAAGGATAAACGATTGTGAAAAACTAATTCCCTTTAGTTTTGACTGCACTGCATAGTTTGAAACCAGATTTCTATATCATTTATTTTAAAAATCAGATTATTTTATTGTTCAAACATTGAAAAACCGTTTCCTTGTTATTAAAAATCGTTATTTTTTTCTTCAAAAACGGAAATTAAAGGATGTTGAACTTTGTAGGGTGATCTTAACTATCGTTAGGGAGGTAGTTTAAATGTGCATAAGTACTAAATGTATATCAGCGACGCGTCACAGAATAATTTTTATTGTTTTGTTCAGTAACTGATACCGCGGGCAAAGGACTAAATTCTTTCTTTCCTAAATTATTTTTAAATCTTAAAGATTTCAGCATTCATGCATTGACAATGAAGCCAATATGAAGGAAAAAATACAATGGACTTCAAAAAACATAATTTTTCGACCTAAAACCCTTATGCATTTTATGTACTTCGGACGGCTTATATGCGGGTCATTAAAATATGATTAAAAATTATGGAATATTTTTGTACGCAGAGAAGGATTCCTACGGGAATAGGTGCTGCTAATATAACCAATGTAATACCTATTCCTGTTTTAAATTGAGACCATGGAATTTCTTGAATGTCTTTTTTACCGGTAAAGCGACTTCCAAACATGAAGTAATGCCCTTATTAATTTACCCTGTGGGAAAGTCGACATCCAGAAGACTGAAATAAAGCTGAATGCCAGCTTCTAAAATATGATGTATTGTCGTGCAAACATCTCTATTTTGTGGAATTAGGTTTTTATTGCGGAAGTAGTCCGAGTTGTCAGTGCTTGAAAAATTGTCACTTCAGCGAGGACAGTTTAATGTTTTTTTGAAGGATGATAGAAGTTTAAGATTGAAGTCTATGTGGGTGATTTTTTTATTATTATAATATTTTCCCTCATTAAGTTTTTAATTTATTTCTCCAGCTATAAACAAAAGCAATTAGACTAAATATTTTAAAGGGAGATCACCTTTGGCCAAACCTGGCCCTTGCGCCATTGAAATCAACTAACTAATCAAAAACCTACGGATAGGGGGTGGGGGGATAAGCAACCCCGAAAAGATGCCTGAATACATCACTGTTAGTAAGACCCATTCTTTGAATCGGAAGGTCAACCTCGTTTGTTTCTCTTCCGTACATAAGTTATCTTTCTTTATTTTGGGCACTGAAAAGTGTCAGTTTGGGGGGGTAAATGGGCATTTGCCCTACACCTCCAACACATTCGACGAATGATGATCATGTGCATAAGATATACGTACAAATATAGATACATTATTTTTATTGTATACTTTTGAAACAGATAACGGTAAATAGGTATAATATGTAGTGCATTTTAAATGTATTTTGCTTTTTCTTATTCGCTAGTCTGAATCAAGCAATAATTTCTTCCCAAGTAAGTATTCTCCCTCCAGACGTACTGAGTGAAAAATAATTCAAAATATCACAGACAAACAAAGCACGTGCCAACAAAGCAAGTATTCTGCTGAGTCAGAAAGCTGAATGACATTGCCCTGGGACAAATCAACCCCTGCTTCACTTCTTTGTTTAGCGACAATGACCACGACTGAGGGTTACTTCTAATCCCACAGAAGCCGTGCAAATTCAAAGAATGTGGGGGTAGAGAATCCTACTCAAACTATCGTGTGACTCCCGCCGGCGCTTGTTGTTATTTGCACATCAGGGAGAGTTGGCGGACTATTGTTGCGCCCTACACCTCCAACACATTCGACGAACCAGGACCGGATGGAACTTTTGCGAGGTCCAGGGCGAAATTTCCCAGCGGGACCATGAGCAAAATCTCACTGAGCGCCTTAGAAAATAAATCTCGCCTTAGAAATATTATACATCTCAAAAATATCGTCCGTAAAGAATACAAACGAAAACTATCATAAAGAAAAAATGATTATCTCAACGAAGTGTTTTTCCTTGATTGTAAAAACTACCTGAAATTGAAAGAAAGGTAACTTCAACTAACCTGCGTAGCGAAATATTTTTGAATAGGGAATAACAAGAATCCCTCTAAAATAGATTCGTTAAATAAGTTTTCCCCCCTGAAACATGCTTTAGTGATCGATTCTTGACGCAAGGTGGAGTAACTGACAAATTAGTGACTTAACTTTTATATGCACGCATATATGAATATTGCCTTTTTTTTTTAATATTCATTACGGTTTTAAAAGTCACTGAACACTTGGCTTCCATATATAGTCCAAAAATAAGTTTGATATTTTTCTTTTTTTTTTTTTAATTTAATTACACACAAATTGCTCAACATATAAAAGTAAGAAACCACAAAATAATGAACTTTGATTTGCTATTTCATGAAATGCAGAAAAATAAATAGGGCCATATATTCATTTAAAATCTGTGTATCTCAGCGACGGGCGGTAACCTATTTGAAAGTGGGGGGGGGGGGTTGAATAAAAATATCTTTGTAAGGGCCTTGCATCAGAAAACTAACTAAATAAATATAAAAAACTATACCCAAAAAATGATTTTGCTTTTATTTCCTAAACTACGGCGCCCTGTGGAGGCTTCGGGCCTGGAACTACAGCCCCGGTTGAGCCTATGTCCAGCCGGCCTTGCCACAAACGACTGTAGTAATCATGGAACTTCCTTGAATGAATGCATCGCATGCCGTTCAAATGAGTTCCATGAGAACACGGCACATTCATGCTTACTACGACCCCTGATTGTCGGAGAGTTCAATTTCGCCCAGTGTGGAGTTTGGATGTAGGTAAAAATACCTCCGGGAAAAAATATCCACGGAAAAAATACCCCTATAAACCTAAAAGCGGTAAAAATACCCTCGGAGGAAATACCCCCAGAACAAACGGTTCACTGTAAACTGCCACACAGGAACACTGATGTGTGGCCATGCTCCGGTGTGGCAATTTACTGGCAACCCTGCCACACATCTTTCAGCAACTTGGCCACAAAAGTTCAGGGGGGGGGAGGGGGTGCTATAAAGATTGCCGTTTTTGGGCCTACATTGAGAATTGAATTGGGAACTCTAAACGAATTTCGAGAAAACGTTCCATGTAAGCCAAGCGAGAATTGCACTTTAATTTGAAGAAATAAATTGCCGAGGATCCGAGGTACATTTGGTTGGGGGGGGGAGGCTCTACCCCCAACTTCCGTATTATTATATTCTGGGCCGCTGGAGTCTGTCAGTGTATCCAAGATGTTCCCCTTGAAGCGTCCGCGAAGTCCGTGAGCTTCCCCAAAATGTTAAAATGGACGTAAAGCTGTAAACATTAGAACCATGCTTTATGTAATGATTCTGTACACGACCACGAATTTTCAGGAGGGCGGGGTGGATTGACCCTCCCCAAGTTTCTGAGATCGCAGGCAAGTGTTCAAGGTAAGGGATTTGCTCGCAATTTCTATGCTTCATGTTGTGTTTAGTGGCAGACTATGTACGCCCTTCCGCCCTCCCCCAGAAATTTGGCAAAGTCTGTAGAAGGGATACGAGGTGCTTGGTTTAAAGAGCTCTACCCCCAACTTCCGTAATTTTATATTCTGGACCTCTAGAGTCGGTCAGTGTATCCTCCATGTTACCCTGAAGAGCTCTTAGAAACTGGATGGGAGGATTCATCCCACCCTCCTGAAAATTCGTAGTCGTGTACAGAATCATCAAATAAAGCATGGTACTAATGTTATGATCGTATCGTATGTAGAGGATTTTAGGAAGGGAGTGTCTGACCCCAGGTCTTAAACAACCCTTAGAAATAGGAAGCTAGGAGATTTGGGCTAGAGTTCCCGATAGGAAAGTGACACGGAAACGAAGTAGAAAGGTGCAGGAAGACGCCCTTATTTATTACCGGAAGGGGGGGGGGGCAGTACCCGGGGTCCGACGGCTTAACGTGCCCATCCGACGCACGGCGGATATTTTGTGGATCGAACCTGAGGTCCTTTCCGCGGCAGCCACGAACGTTGCCCACTCGGCCACCCGCGGCCCAGGTACTAATGTTTACAGCTCTACGTATGTTTTAACATTTTGGGGGAAAGCCGCCCCAAAGCTCATGGACTTCGCGGACGCTTCATGCGGAACATCCTGGATACACTGACCGACTTCAGCGGCACAGAATATAATAATACGGAAGTTGGGGGTAGGGAGGCCTCCTAAACCTGTGACAGCGCCCATACTCGAGCGCTGCACATTTAGGTCGAAAACCCATTCCCTAGTTTATTTATTCATTTTATTTATTTATTTATTCATTTTTATTAATTCATGCAATTTTTTTGAAGGAGGAGTACGTTTTATTTTGCCATATACTTTCGGGTCAATCTTTTCCTTTTTTTTTCTCTCCGTCCCCCCTCTCCCAGCACAAGGCGTAAGACTAGCTGGACAGCGTTGGCGTCACAGGACAGACCGACACTGTAAGGAGAACGCTGGCGACAGCCATCGGCGAGCTGGCTTTGTAGTATGTTTTATTGGGGGCAATAGAAGTGTCCACCGTCTCTAGCTTGCACAATACGTGTTGGGCAGACCGGAGACTTGTTGGAACCGGTGCTAACAGTTTAATTGGGTAGAGAATTTACGGCCGGGAGTAGTATCACGCGGGAACGTAACTTCAGCGGTTCTCAGAATTTCACTGGAGCGGGTAGGAATCATGACCCCCTAACGAATGGAAGATCAAAATGTTAATTTTCCGACCAGTAAGATCTACACTGGGGAATTTAATTCAGGGAGGCTTGCGTTTGTCAGCTAGTGATTGGATGATGGGATGTTTTGAGGTAGTGTGGGTCTTCTTGGGGGTCGTCGAAAGATTTTTACAAGAAAAGAGAAGAACTTCGTCACTTCACGTTTAGTTTTTACACGAGTCACTTCACGTTTACAGTTTTACACGAAACTTTTACCTTTGCTGGTTTCGCGGCGTGCATCACGTGCACTGTCCTCCATGACTGTCACCTAGGAAGCGGCAGGACTGAAGCTACCGTAAGCTGCAGATGGGAGATCCCAAACCGAGGTTTCCGGATGAACGGACCCCCACTAAGGACCATTAGGGCCCATACGACGGTCGCAGCTGCTAATGGAAGCTACAGTAATACCCACCGGACGAGAATTCTCCCGGATCAGGAGTGGTCAGCAGCGCGATATCTAGGCCAGATTCGGATGTTAAGGTAGGAAATCCATCCTATTCTTTCTTTGGTGTCCCCTCACAAAATCTTTATCGGATCAGTCCACACATAGAATTAATATTTTTTATAAGCAAATAGCTAATTGAGTACAGGTTCCTGTCAGAGAGTCGTAAATCATTTTTGCTAATATCATGAGCGTATATTTATTATTATGCCAAATCATAACCAATAAATTGTTTTTGTTGTTAATTTTGTCTCAGTTCTATGATGAGTGTGTCGTTAACTACAATAGGTGTGCTCAACCCTAGATTATTTGGAGAATATATATAACTTTTGGAACCGGAACTTAGAAAATCCCTTCACTTATGCTTTTTATTTTAAATCTAGACGTTCACAAAAATATTGCGGCACACAGCGGACCCTTTGACTCCCAAAGGAAAATCTGCTGTGTGAAACACAACGCCCCGTCAGTGGATTCTGAAGCTGCGTCAGCCCTAAATCAGGGAATCGCAGAATCACAATCCACTCGACACCCCTTGGCTCCCAATATTACGCCGGGTGAACCCAATTAGGAACCCGAGCGATAATAAACCAAGTGTCCCTCGGATCCTCGCCAATTTATTTCTCCAAATTAAAGTAGGCCTACAATTCTCGCTTGGCTTACATGGAACGTTTTCTCGAAATTCATTTGGAGTTCTTAGTTCAGTTCTCAATATAGGCCCAGAAACGGCCATCTTAATACCCCCCCCCTCCCTTGAACTTTTGTGGCCAAGTTGCTGAAAGATGCGTGGCAGGGTTGCCGGTAAATTGCCACACCGGAACACTGCCACACATCAGTGTTCCTGTGTGGCAGTTTACAGTGAACCGTTTGTTCTATGGGTATTTTTTCCGCTTTTCAGTTTTCAGGGGTGTTTTCTCCGGGGGCACTTGTTCTGGGGGTATTTTTACAGCGATATTTTATGTTACCGAGCCAAATGTTAATAAATTCAGGCTATAATGAAAAAGAAGGTTTCGTTTCTTTGTGACGTACTACAGAGGTAAAGCACGTGTCAAGATGACAAATCTGCAGCGAATCATTCCGTCCATGTAGCTTTAGCTGGGAGAGCAACTTACTCCGGAGTGAGGGTCACGGATTCGACCTCCGACAGGGACAAATTTGTGTTTTTACATCTTTTGATAAACTACAAATATTTCTCCAATTATAATTTGTTTTAATATGCTAAAGTATTATACGCAGTTTATTTCGCTGAAAAGTGTATCAAGACGCATGCTATGCTTCAAAATATAATAAGTAGACTAATCATATCGCAGTTCAGGATCAGGAGTGTGTTTTAACAGATAAAAATTTCAAGCATGCCGAAACCAACCCCACCCCACCCTCGTTTAGCTGAAGAAAGTTTGTTCTTGAAATGTTTGAAGAAGCATTACTCTATCAGGAGTTTATATAGAATTTTTTTTCGGGAGGGGGTGGGGGCGACGGAAAATGGAAGTTTTTGAAATCCACCAGAACAAAATTAAAGTTAATGAAAAGTAGAAGAAAAATTAACGCATTTTTTTTTCTAATGTAAGTTGATGCATTTTTATTAAATTAAGGCATTTTTTTCCTAATGTAAGTCGCATTTTAACCAAAAAAATAAAAAAATTAAACACTTACGTGGGGCCAAGGCTCCCCCCTATCAATACGCTCCTGTACTATGTATATAGTAATTATATCTATATATGTAAATATTGTTGTTAAAATTATATATATATAAGGAAAAACTTGCCCCCTCTAAGGTTCCACTTGCCCTGCCGGTCAAAAAGTCCTGAAAGAAACACTGGTATTAGCAGTTCGCAGCCTTCGGGAAAGGGGAGATCAGCTTGCTTTTACGTTCTCGGGCTGGTAATAATCCTACATGTTGCAGTAACACAGGTTATACAAAAAAGAACAACACATACTTCGAAAAACAACATAAGGATATTGATTTATAAAATAACTTACCTTACAGAGTCCTGCTGATTGATGTCCAGGGTATTGGCGTACGCAGGGGGGGGTTACGGGGTTAAAACCCCTCCCTTGAACCAAAATATAGTGCTAGAATTTAAGCTAAATATATTATGGCAAATATTGAAATACATGTTCTTAACTTAACACTAAAAGAGTTTGTATATAAATATATCGTTTGTATATACCGGAGTCAAAATACAATATATATATATATATATTATATATATATAAACCCCTCCAAAATGATTCCACAACTTAAATCTTGGCCCTCAGTCTCCGGCAGCTGGAATGTACCTGGCCAAGGCAGCGGCCAGTGCGACATGAAGGCAGAGGGTGCTAAGAATCCCCGGAGGACCGGACTAGGCTGCCATCTGATGCTGACCTTGGCTACTTACAATGGACGCTCCCTATCTTCTGATTCAAGGCTTCTTGAATTGGAAGAGGAACTACAAAGGATCAAGTGGGACATCGTGGGGCTAAGTGAGGTAAGGAGAAAAGGAGAAGATCTCATCGAACTGAAAAGTGGACATCTCTTCTACTATCGTGGGACAGATACTGGCAGAACTAGTGGTGTTGGATTTATAATAAACAAGAAACTGAAGGATAAAGTTGTAGAAGTTGAAAGTTCCTCTGACAGAGCTGCACGACTTGTTATCCAACTCTCGAAAAGATACCAGGCTCAGATTATTCAAACTTATGCACCCACCACAAGTCATCCTGAAGAAGAAATTGAAGAATTTTATGAAGAAATTTGTCATCTAAATAATAAAGGTAAGCAACACTTGAAAATAATTATGGGAGATTTCAATGCAAAAATAGGGCAACGGCAACAGAATGAAACTTCAGTAGGTAAATTCGGTCATGGCAACAGAAACCAGCGTGGAAATACTCTCGTTGAGTTTGCAGAGGCAGAAGGGTTTTTCATCTTGAACTCCTTCTTCAAGAAAAAGCCACACAGGAAATGGACATGGAGACATCCAAATGGGACGACAAGTGAAATTGATTTTATTATGTGTAACAAAAAATTCGTCATAGAAGACTGCAGTGTGCTAAACAAGTTCAACACAGGTAGTGACCATAGATTGGTGAGATGTAAGATGCACCTCAACACTAAACTTGAACGTGGCAAGCTCATAAGACAAACAAAATCTATTGACATAACCAACCTTAAAAAACACCATAATACCTTCAAGTTAGAACTGAAGAACAGGTTCTCTGCTTTAGAAGGCCTAACATCGGAAGAAGTGGACATCTCTGAAGTTAACAGAAAAGTAACCAAAGCTCTTATGGAAACAGCAACAAAATTAGCTGGGTCTAAGAACAAGTTGCATGTGAACAAATTATCAGGAAAAACCAAAATGTTGATGCAAAAAAGAAGAGAGATGAGGACAACTAAAGAAGATGTGACTTCCAAAGTGGAATATATAGAGCTATGCAAGACAGTAAGAAAAAGTATCACTGAAGACGTAAGGAAATTCAACTGTGAACTAGTGAGGAAAGCAATTGAAAACAACCAAAGCCTAAAGATAGCAAAGGGACATCTCAGCAAGGGAAGAAAACAGATTATGGCACTGAGAAAAGAAGATGGTTCTGTAACAAGAAATAGAGGCGAAATTTTGACAAGAGTGAAAGATTTCTACTCCAAATTATATGAAAGGGATGATATATGCACTCCAGACATCATGAAAGATACCAGTACCAGAGTTCCTCCAGTCCTTCCAGCAGAAGTTGCGCATGCAATCAAGAACATGAAGCGAGGAAAAGCTCCAGGAGAAGATGGAATTACTGTAGACATCATAAAAGAAGCAAGTGGAGAAATCGAAACAGTACTCGCCCAAATTTTCACTCGATGCCTTAATGAAGGAAAGATTCCTGAGGATTGGAACACCGCTACAATGATCCTGCTACATAAGAAAGGTGACATTGAGGATCTCGGAAACTACAGACCTATCAGCCTCCTATCAGTAGTTTATAAAATCTTCACTAAAGTTCTTTCACACCGCTTGAAGGTAGCACTAGACATGGCTCAACCGAGAGAACAAGCTGGATTCAGGAGTGGCTACAGCACAATAGATCATATCCACGTGCTGAGAGAACTAATTGAAAGAGCGAGGGAATATGAACTTCCATTGTGCATGGCTTTTATCGATTATGAAAAAGCCTTTGATTCGGTGAAACCATCAGCAGTTACAATGGCTCTGAAAACCTGCGGTATTGAAGATGCATACATTAATATTATTAATAACATCTATGAAAATGCAAGTGCAAAGATTAGGCTGTTTGAAAATACAACACACGTAAAAATTGGAAAGGGAGTGAGACAAGGTGACACCATATCTCCGAAGCTCTTTAATGCCACATTGGAGGGTGTTTTTCAGTCGCTGAGCTGGGAAAACAAGGGGATAAAGATTAATGGAGATTATCTAACCCACCTTCGTTTTGCTGATGACGTAGTCATTTTTGCAACTACCCCATCAGAGCTGCAGAGTATGATCCAGGAACTTGCTGACAAGAGTAAAGAAGTGGGATTAAAAATGAACTTTCAGAAGACAAAAGTGATGTTCAATGCTTTTACAAGAAATGAAGATTTATCGATTGATGGAGAAAAGCTGGAGATAACAGACACGTACGTTTATCTTGGACAGCAGATATCAAGTGAGGGTCACATTGATGAAGAAATTAATCGGCGTACAAAACTTGCCTGGAGAGCTTTTGGAAGAAACAGCATAATTTTCAAGAGCAATATGCCATTATGTCTTAAAAGAAAAGTGTTTGATCAATGCATCCTTCCAGTGCTTACGTATGGTGCAGAGACGTGGACCTTAACTAAAAGAGACATACAAAGGCTGCAGACAACTCAAAGAAGCATGGAGAGGTGCATGCTTGGTGTAACCAGGAGAGATAAGAAGAGGAACTCGTGGATCCAAAAAATGACAAGAGTGGAAGACATCATGATCAGAGTTAAATCCCTGAAATGGCAATGGGCTGGACATATTGCCAGAAGGACAGATCATCGATGGACAGCCGAAATTTTAGATTGGATTCCAAGGGACAGGAAAAGACCCAGAAGAAGACCACATAGGAGATGGGTGGATGAAATTCGAAAGTATGCAGGGGTGACATGGAGGAGACTGGCACAAGACAGACCGTTGTGGAGGAAACTTGGGGAGACCTTCGTCCAGCAGTGGATTGATAATGGTTGACAATGATGATGATGATGATATATATATAATTCTGTTTCACGACGTCACTGGGGAAAAACAACCTGAAGGATGAACCCCCCCCCCCCTTGAAGAAATTCTGGGTACGCCACTGGTACAGGGCATTTTGTTGCTCTCTAGAACCAAAGAATATCTAACGAGAAGAAGCTAAGGCTCAGCGAGACGTAACTAGCGCAGCCGTATCTTTAGGGAAAACATGCAGTGCACAGAAGCCAACATACAGGCTGATGCCGGAGCAGACTGAGTTGGACTGAGCATGCGCGTTTGTGTTTGTTGACTTTCTTCAATTCTCTCTTCTAGCTCTGCGATATATGCTATAGTCGTTTCAGTGATCTGCAATTGTTCAAGTGGACTTACAATTTTATTTTGGTAGTCTGTATCAAGCAAGACATGTCTTTGATGGAAGAAAATGATAAATCTACTAGGTGAGTAATTACGGGTTTTTTTCCCATTCCTTTTTAAGTGTTATTAAAGGAAACATTTTGAGCCTTACATTGTTCAATTGTATGCATGTTGACATGGAGGTTAATCATTTTTCCCGCCTTTACGTAGAATCATTCTCAGCATTATGTTTTCTTAGGATTCACAGCCATTAAGTAAAGAATATAACTAAGGTTACATACCTAACTTATACGTTTTGTGGAAACCCATTCATGTGCTTCTGAGAATTCCACGAAAACAATTTTTAATACTTCAGGGTAACACGAACAAAACCCATTGAAATTCAAAAATGGCCTCAGCACATTTGACATTTAAGGTATATTGTTAATATGAAATTCGTGGCAAGCAACCAGGTATTACTATAAAGTAGTTATCTGTAGGTATTTCTGTGCAAATTGCACATGTGTGTGATTTCCCCTGATCATGTGGCCTTGCTGATGCACCTGCAATGCAAAATAATATTTATAATGGTTCCATATAAACCAAACACCCCTAAAATAGGGTTAAATAAAAATTAGGTATAGTATATTTTAGTTAATACTAAAAATTGGAAATTTGTGTCAGCTGTTTAATGAAATAGAACTTCCTCTTCATACCTCCCAAATCAAGCAGGGCATTTTTTTATTTTTTTACTTTAAGGTACTTTTCTACAATCGCCATGTTGGTGTTGTGGTGGAAACTAAGCAAAGTGTAAGAATGTATATGCCGCCCCGGTGGCGCAGTGGTCTAGGCGATGGCCTCTGATCATTCGTCCGAACGGGGTCCGGGTTCGGTTGAGGCATGGATGTTGTTTTTGTCTTACGGGCACTGGCTCTATCCCTTCCCTGGAACCAGTGACCCTAAATTAGGGACGGGCGACTGCTTATAGCCCATTGAGTTGCTCACGGCGGTCGTTAAACCTTCAATAAAAAAAGAATATATTTAATGTGTACACAGCTTATTAAATTTTTTCTTGTTTGTGGTTTTGTTTGTTGCTGCACACACTTGCACCTGGTAGTACTTAAAGTATTTGTGTTACATGTGTAACTTATGTGTTACACAATATTTATTTTACCTGTGTATTAGTTCTGTGGCCAATATAGATCAATAGCAGGACAAAATGGTTATACAATATGTATTTTCCCAGGTTCCCAAATCCTTAGACCAAAGCCACAGTCAGAGCTGTGACATGCTATGTTCCGAAATTATGAGTGCCAAATAAATTTTTCAGTAGTTTTATTTATTTGCAAACACAACATTCAGGGCGGGCAGTTGAAAAAAACGAAAAAACAAATACAAAGTTAACTCTGGTTTGATGACCTTTTTGGCCTTCCTGAGCATAAGAGTAACACAATTTAGGAAAATTCAATTTCTGGACTTAACATTAGTTGACATAATTTCATACCCATTCAGTAATAATAATATAGCAAACACCTCTTTCACAAGGTAATAAGATATTGGGATTTCATATGTAACTTTTTGTTATGCTCACTCCAGAGTCAGAGGTGCAACACTATCCCACACAATTATTTCTTTTAAGACTCCCTCACGCAATATTTCAGCTGTTAGAAGGGAGTTATCTGAACGTATGAGTCAGAAGGGCAACACTATTCCACACAACAGCCTCTGATCATTCGTACGAAAGGGTCCGGGTTTGAATCCCGGTGAGGCATGTATGTTGTGTTTGTCTTACGGCACTGGCTATCTCTCTTCCCTGGAACCAGTTACCCTAAATTACAGACAGGCAACTGCTTGCTCGCCGTGGTCGTTACACCTGCAATCAAAGAAAGAAAAATATCACACACAACTATTCTTTTAGTTTTAGACTTCCGCAGTATTTCAACTGAACACAGAGTCATCTGAGCATATTAGAGAGTACTACAGACATGCTATGTTTATAATTATAGCTTGAAAGATGAGAGAGATATTCCTTGTCAGTTTACAAAATAAAATTCTTAAACTGCCTTATGGCAGCAAAAAAGGAGAAAACTATGTAAGGTAAATTTGCCAGGAAATCGTAACCTGCCATAGAGATTTGTATCCATGGTTCCCATACGACTTATGTTGAATACATACTATGTACAGTAAGCACCTGAAAATTTTTTTCTCCAGTACCCACCTTCAGACAAAGTTACTACTTAGCCTTAAGGGCTGCACGTTACAATTTAAGCATTTTATTTCCCTTTTTAAGGGTTTCTAGAATTTTCTAAAATACTTTTGAATAGCTAGCCACTTAAACAAAAAATTTCTTCTTTATACAAGGGCTCCTTTGCTACATCACTCAAATGGCAAACATATAACTCTTCCTCTGATCTTACATAACTGACTCAGTGGCTCAACTAGAATGAAACTATTTCAAGTTATTACACTGTTCCAATATCCTCCGACTCACTGGTCAGAAAACATATTTATTTTTTATGACGCTTAGCCACTATGAGATATTAATCTTTAGGTAATTTTATGTGCAAACTTCACATGTGCATGATTACCACTGGTCATGTGGTTGGTACACCTTCTGTGGCATTATTAATCTTGCGCGCCACAATTCGGAGAATGCTAATCACTGAATCACAACTATCCCTACTATGGAATGGAGAGGTGATTTACGATTCCAGTTGCAAGTAACTGTATCCACAATTGTTGTTTTTTTGTATAGACGTGAATGTGGAATTTGTATCCTTTTAGTGTGGCTTGTCCCTAAGCAAAGTTTGTTCATAATCATGTGTAGTAAGGTAGCACTGCTTACACTACTACATGTGTGCAGCCTGCTAAGTTCAAATTCTGCGTTACAGCTTATGCCTACATGTAGAAATTACAATTTTCATTTAATTATTTAAGGTATTATATTATGATTCATTAGAGATGTCAAAAATTAAATTGAAATGAAATACTAGAAATAACAAATGAAATCTTTTTATATTTCAGGAGGAAAAAGAATCGTCATGTGATTTGTGTAATCTGCAAATCAGAAAACAGATCTCACCCTGACCGCAGGTTTTTCTCTTTTCCCAAAGAGTCAAGTAGGTGAGTCTCCTTTATTTTGCTACTTTCTCAGGATAATGTTTTAATTTTTGGCAAAAATTGCGTTCGTTATTCTTAAATTATGTTCATTTATCTAAGTTGTAGGTTATTTGGTTATTTACCTAAAATAGAGCATTGTTAACATTTAGCTGCATGTTTTGCATAGCTAGTGCAATGTAATATTTAAAAAAGGTAACTTGTGTTTAAAAAATTTAGTTGCTTAACAAACACATGTCAGTTGTCAATGTTTTAATGCAATGTGCAACAAAGTGCTAATGTAATGAAAAAATATGAAAAATGCAATTTCTTAAGATTACAGCAAAATTTCTTTATGGAATTCACTTTGAGCTGTAAATTATTTTGCTCATTACTCTTGTTTAATTTCTTGTTGTCCTAAGCACCAAATTTATATTGTGTCATCACACAAATGCCAGTTGTGTGATGACACAATATATATTTAGGGGAACTTGTTTTTTTATAGTTTTTCACTACTTAATACCATTTGAAATGGTATGTTTCTAAATGTATTGATTACAAAGTGTGTAATACATTGTTCTTTCTTAGATTTTCATCCTGGATTTCGGCATGCCGTGAACACATGTGTCCCAAAACTGTTAGGGCTGTGGAAGCAAAATATCCAAACTCTTTATACATTTCCCATTATAAAGTATGCTCCCTGCATTTCCAGGATCATGATTATGCTTCAACAAAAAGACACTTCCTCCACAAGTCTGCCATTCCTACAATTTTTAAAAATCCAGGTATGTTACTTTGCAGTTTAGACTAACAATAAGACATGTGAAATTGTGGGAATTAAAATAATATTCAATTATGTTTCTTATGTGAATTTAGTTTTAAACTACCTGTTCATTTCAGTATATTGCAAAGGTGGCCCTATGATCTATAGAGCCACCTTTGGTATGTACTAGGTCTACGCAAAGGAAAGAAAGAGATCCATTCATATTTTGGGTTTTGCAGCTGTCATGTCAAAATATAGCTTTCCCGAATGTTATTCGACAGTTATAATGATGAGCCTGAAAGCAAAAGAAAAGAAATTATATTAAGGATAAACCTAAGTTCCAGAAAAACCACATGTGGAACCATATACATTTAACTGGCTTAATATATGTACTTTCGCATGAATCCATGTTTACTGTTGATTTCTTTAAGGGTAAAACCTTACTGTTTTTATTGATGTAAAAAGAAATATCAGGACACACCAGGAAGTTCAACAAAAACCTTTGACATCTATTACAACTGATACAAAAATTACTAAACAAAACACATTATTTTAACGTACTTTTACCTAAAACATGCATAATATCTAAAATTTTCAGGTTCTTTCCCTTTTATTAGAGGACTAAGTGGAAAATTTTTAAGATTAATGAAGAAACACAACATTATTTTTGGACATTCAGTTCAAAATATTGGTGACTTAATTATAAAGAAAAAAAGTAACAATAATATACTACAATCAGCAGGCATGTATGAAATTCCTATTGTTTCACAGAGTTCTGAAGACCACATATACATTGGCTGCAAAAAAATAGATTAATAAAAAGCTTACATCAACATATAAAATCTGGAACAAAAAAGAAGAAAAAACTGCACTTATCCAACACTATGTTAAACATAAACAATACCCTGATTTTGAAAATATTCAATTACTAACCACCCACACAAACGAAAAAGAATTAAGAATTTCCGAAAGCGTTATAATTGAACAAAAAAAAAGGTAAAATATGCAACTTACAAGTCCCCACCACACTAGACACAGCCTGGAAATCACTTATATATAAAAAAATCCATAAAAAAAGGCAAAAAAAGAACATTACAAAAAATCACAAATTAACAAAGAAGAAAAAAAATTGCACCTGTTTCTACGAACAAATAATAATAGCCCAAAAATTTCTACACAAAAGAATTATGCTTACGACTGATACCCACCAACTCATCCAATCGATGGCAACGCATTAAAAACAAATCACCTAACACATACAGACACACATTAGAATTATACTTACAACTGATACCTACCAACTCGTCCAATAGTGGCGACACATTGGAAACAAATCACCTAACACATACAGGCAGCAAACCTTCCCATCAATTCCCGGCATGCAACTCCAAAACTACACACATACGAGGAACCCTCATGTAGAAATAGTGGCCCGAAGATGGCGGTTAAGTACCGCAGAAAGCGCTCGCTGTCTCCTGATCCGATGAGTATAACTCTTTCTACAAAAATCTTTTAATTAATAGTAAATTTTAAATGTTTGATTGTGCAAGTGAATGAATGTGGAACTGAAAATATATAACCTAACTGTTTTATTTCTGCAAAAAAAAATTTCTTTTGCAGAAATAAATTTTTGCAGAAATAAAAGGCAGAAGTAGTCAGAAATAACTGGAATCACATGATACGCGTGGCTGAAGGTCGTTGCTGCGTCATTCCGCCGGTTTTATAGAGATATCGCCATCTGTACGTTTTTACGAGCGGGAGTCTTGGAACTTTTTGAATGCACTGTGTATTTCACTTCAAATTGTATGGAAAAACAAGATTCCGATGAATTTGTAAACATTGTTACTTCAAAAATTATGATTCAGTGAGTAAAATATTTAAATCAATGTTTACAGACCTGAAAATTATATCCAAAGAACTTGAATGAGATTTCTTTATATTTGTGCATATATCTGAAGCCAAGTTGTGTTGTTAGTTCAAAGATTAAATTGCTAATAAAATTAATCTTTCCACTGTGCAGAAAAGGCAAACCTGCATCCGGGTAACTTAGCAAGCAATCATCATGTTCGTAGCACAAATAAACCTCCAACTAAAAGAAACCCGTCGAAATCAACGTTGTTGTTTGTTTTGTTTTTCAGAGAATAAACTCATATAAAACAACAAATGTGAACTTTATTTGATTGACAAATTCATTCAACCAGACAATAGTCTAGGTTCGTGTTTTTTTTTTTTTTTTTTTTTTTTTGACTGAAGGTTTAACTACCACTGTGAGCAACTCAATGGGCTATAAGCAGTCGCCCGTAATATTTTCACTAACAATGGTCAACGGAATGTTTATTTACATAATGGGAAACGTCTTACCTACGTGAATAAACTGGATTGAATGAATATTAAATTGTATATATACATCATTCAGTCCAACAGCATAACGCAATCAGGTATTCGAGAGTGTTCGCTGTTCCGATGAGAACTTTGATACCAATGCCTGCTAGCATTGTATCGCGCAACGGTTTGCTCAGAAAAGACTTTGGACTATCTCAGTCCCTCCATGCTTCTGCCTTCAACAGCACACGAGTCTACAGCAGGCGACCGAATGTCAACTGCACCCTTCTCCCATAGACTTTACATGGGAACTTTGCCTCCCCACAACCCGAACGGTTGCCCCCCAATCTCATTTTTTTCTCTTCGACTAACACATCTAAATGGTAAGACCTTTATTTTGATACCTCAACCATATCTTTACGCAGGGCTGCTTGTGTTCCGGGTCTTACCCAGATTTCCGGGTTTGGGTGATCTTTCATACCCGGAATTCCAGATGTTTAACTTTGATTAATGTGCCTTGCAAACACCTCTGTTTACATTCAGCCGTTTTCTCAAAATAGGACTCGCAGTAAAAAAAAACCTTATAGAATTAATATATAGATTTTTTTTATTGTTCCTGTATTTGTTGTTTTTATTTGACCCTTTTTCTTCAAGTCGTTTTGCTGTAGTGTAGCATTTCCTGAGATTTTTTTACTTTTGGCCAAACCATCATGACATTAGGTCTGGGTTCATGAAATCTACTTAGGATATCCCCCCCATAGAATTGGGGTTCAGTTTGGCAATTTATAAAGCTATTCAGGGGTGTGAAAGAAAGACAGTTCCCTTGTCCCTGGTGTGTTACATTATTTGCGTATTCGTAGAATGGGTTCTTCAACTTATGCTTCATGTATGCTTTCTGTTGTACTGTACAAGTCAAGTATTGTTACATTTTTTGTTTTAGAAAAAAGTGTTGTTTTTTCATATAATTGAAAATGTGAGGTTTTAATTTCTTGTGTTCTTTCAGCTAATACTTCAGTTCTGGCAGGGGTCCTGAGCCTACCAAGTATGAGAGAGGCCATGATGAAAAAGCTGCAACATGAATCAGAGAATGCCGACATTTTTGAAGATTTGCCAGCTTCTGTTTCTGCAGTGAGCAGGAGCCCAGATCCAGCAGTCCCTATGGCTACTCCTGTAGCCCCAAACACTCCTGATATTGTGCATATGCCAAGAAGGCAGTTATTTTGTCAGCATAGAATGATAACGCCTAAAACGGCAAAAATTAAATCTTTATCTTCTAAGCTTTATTATCTTAAGAGAAAATATGCAAAGAAGAACATTAAGTGCAGTATCAAAAGTGTTCTGGAAATAATTCAGCCTCTAGTGTCTCAAAATGTATTCAAATTCATCAAATGTCAAATCTCTGCTGGTAGTGTTTCCCGCTATGGGCGTAGGTGGTCTCTAGATGACAAATTTTTATGTCTTCAGCTCTACCTTGCTAGTCCTAAAGCATATTGCACACTCAAGAGTTTTTTACATTTACCAAGTAAACAAACTCTCTTGAAATGTGTATCAGGTATTGCAATGGAGCCAGGATTTTCAGCTGCTGTGCTGGATTCCATCCGTTTAGTAGCCAGCAAGTTGAAACCACATGACAAGAAATGTATTATATCATTTGATGAAATGAGGCTAAAAAAAGGTTTAGTGTACAATAGGAAAAAAAGATTCTGTAGATGGTTTTGAGGATTATGGTTCCCACATTATTGATACTCCTCGTATTGCAACACACGTGCTTGCTATTATGGTTCGTGGGCTTTGCAAAAAGTGGAAACAGGTTGTTGGGTACTTTTTCTCAGCCGATACCACACCAGCAGCAATTCTGAAGGTGTTAGTCCTGGAAGCACTCGGAAAATTGTTTGCTTCCGGGTTAACACCCATCGCAATTGTCTGTGACCAAGGGTCCAACAACCAAAGGTTGTATGGTGTGGAATTTGGTGTTAATGAGGAGAGACCTTTTTTCATATTTGAAGGTCAAAAGATCTTCACATTGTGTGATGTTCCACATTTGATAAAATGTGTAAGGAACAACTTCAGGAGATACAATGTTAAGTTTTCAGGTAGCAAAATTGCTTCCTGGGACCATATTGTTGCCTTGTATGAATTTGATTCCAAGCAGAAACACAGAGTTGTTCCTAAATTATCAAGACGGCACGTAGAGGTGGATGGGCTAAGTGCCATGAATGTCAAGCTTGCCACTCAGGTGCTAAGCCAGTCAGTGGCATCAGCTTTGTGTTTGCTGACTGCACTGAGTTATCTACCTTCTTCTGCCGCCCACACAGCTGACTTTTGTTCATCTGTCAATGATCTCTTTGACAGTTTGAACAGTCGAGTTTTGAAAGATAAAACTCGGCCTTTGTTGTCTGCTGTTACAAAAATTCTTCTCACATAGAATTCTGGAAGAAACAGTTGCAATTTGTGAAATCATTATCCTTTGACACCAAAGGTAGAAAAATCTCATTTCCATGCATATTAGGCCTCAAAATTACTTTGTCTGCCTTTCTGCATATGATCCCTACACTTTTAATTGATGTTCCTTTCATTTTAATGTGCAGGTTTAACCAAGATGCCTTGGAAAGTTTTTTTTCTGTTGTCAGACGCAAAGGAGGTAATAATGACCATCCTACTGCATATGACTTTCAACAAAGAGTAAGGCTAATCATGGCACAGAGTATCATTAGCACTTGTGGAATGGCAAATTGTGAGCCTGATGATGACACAATTTTAATTCCCATGCATACATTAAATGTGTCTGAAAACCCTGAGCTGATAAACAGCAGTGATGTGGACAATCCAGACAGTTCATTAAACAGTTTGATTGCTTCAGATAGGATATTTTCAAACTTAGAAACAAATTCAGCTGCATATGTAGCAGGGTTTGTCGCCAAAAATGTAGCAGGCAAATTTTTGTGTAAAGTTTGCACTGCTGATTTAATTGGTGACAAAACCTTAACTGAGAATTCATTGTTCTTGCATTTCAAAGAATTTGATGATGTCAAAAAAGGTTTGACTTATCCTACTGAAGCATTGTTACAGACTGTCTGTAAACTTGGTGAACTGTTTACTTCACAGTTTCATGAGATTTGCCACCACAGACACATAAAAAAAAAAATTGGTTGGCAAACTTAGTGAAGTAGACCACAATTGGTTATCCTGCAGCATTCATAAGGTAAAAATGTGGGAATACCTTGTTGGGTATTATGTTCATTTGATGGTTACATACAAAGTTAAAGAAATGTGTAGGGATCTGAAAAACAGAAAAAAACCACTGAAAAAAATGCAAAAATTGTCATAAAAATTGAAAAACATGTTTAGCACTTTATTTTGAAAACAAGCATTTTATCTTTATTCAGGGGCACACCTAGGGCCTTTGCAGCCTGGGTGCAAGCCCAGATTTCTTGCCCCTTGTAGGAGAATATTTTTTAATTATTTTTACATGAAGTAGGAGAATATTTTGTAATTATTTTTAGCGAAAACAAAAAAATTTTTCAGTGTTTTTTTTTCTGTTCTTCTAATGGAAATTACAAAAATTCTTGATGATGGAGATACTCCTCCAGTATATCTCTCTCCATCCATGAGATAATTTTGGAGTGACATGTCACTATGCTCTCTGTGATGCATTGATATCACAATTCACCTGAAGGAAAGTTTCATATGAAAATATTGTAGTCAAAGTTTCTTTTATAATAAACTGTGAAACAAATGAAGCTTCTTGTAAAGGAGCATTATAATGATTTTGCTGAAAGATATCAGCAGTGTTTGCTCATTAAACAGAAACCTCAAAATATTATAGACACTTAGCAAAATTTACGTAAACTAAATATGAGAACATTTCCTAATGTTGAGGCAACTTTGAAAATATTTCTAACTTTACCAATTAGCAACTGTACAAGTGAATGTTGTTTTTCTTTTTTGAAAAGACTGAAATCTTTAAGAACAACGCTGTCAAAAAAAACTTTCTGCATTGGCAATACATTATTTTGAAAATGACAAATTCTATTTCAAATTTTAATGATGTAATTTCTGAATTTCAAGCTCAAAAGGTAAGAAAGAAGTCATTTTAAAGATATAAAGATAACACAGGGGACAGGCTAACCAAAAAAAAAAAAAAAAAAAAAAAAAATCTCTTGCCACAGATGCTTAAACTATTTTAGGGTATTTCTAGGGTTATGGATACATCCTTTGTAGGTTTTTTATAATAGGGTGTTATACAGATCCTTAGTGTTTACATTCCATCAAATTTGTATTTCATGAAGTCCACAGTTGGATATGAAATCATATTTTGACAAAGTCAATTTCATTTTTAATTCACTTTGGAGAAAAATATATTGAACTGTTTTATTTACTGCAAACAGCCTTGACCAGGAGAATATCAAATTTACTGTGGTCATTGACTGTTCCTTCTCATAAGGGTTAAGTGGTGGTGTTTCAAGTAAATATTTTCTTCAGTGTCTTTGTCCAGAATACTTTATTTGAATCCCATAGATATCTGTGTGCATAGAAATCTGTATTGGAAAATGAAGAATGCGTAAATTAAAAATGTTATTAGGTGTGCAACTCAATTGTCGGTCCCTAACCACAAGCGATCGTAGAACGTAGGCAAGCCGCCCCGGTGGTGCAGTGGTCTAAGCGATGGCCTCTGATCATTCGTCCGTAAGGGGTCCGGGTTTGAATCCCGGTCAGGCATGGATGTTGTGTTTGTCTTATGGCACTGGCTCTCTCCCTTCCCTGGAACCATTGACCCTAAATTAGGGACGGGCGACTGCTTATAGCCCATTGAGTTGCTCACGGTGGTCGTTAAACCTCCAATCAAAAAAAAAAAAAAAAAAAAAAAAAAACTTAGGCAAATGCAAATAGCTGTGTGCAATAATGGCTGATTGCAGTGCCATCCAAGTTATCCAGGCAACCATAACCGCTCACAGCTGTAGTGGCAGAAGGGACAAAAGTTGATGGTGAAAGAAATGTCGTTTGGAAAGCAACATTTGAGGCACTACCTCCTGTTCATGTTTCAGCTGGAAAATAGTGCCGCAGAAGCCGAGCAAATGATCTGTGCTGCTTTGGGTGAGGCTGCTGTGTCCTACAATATGTGTAAGAAGTCATTCCAGCAGTTTAAGCAGAGAAATTTCGATCTCCGTGATGTAGAACGTCCGGGACAGCCACAGAAAGTTGACGATGAGGAACTGGAACAACTGTTGGGTGCAAATCCCTGTCGCACACAAATAGAACTTGCTTAGGAACTCTGAGTAACATGGCAAGCCATTGCAAAGTGCCTGCACAAGCTTGGATGGATTCACAAGGAGGACCGTTGGGTAGCCCACCTACTCACAGCTGCAAACAAGTCTTGGCGCTACGATGTTGCTGTGTCCTTGCTCTCCAGATTCAAAAAGAAGGATTTCCTGCACAAGATTTTGACCTGTGATGAGAAGTGGATCCTCGACGATAATCCTAAGCTGCGCAAATCGTGTGTTCATCCAGGTCAGCCTACCCCCAGTACCGCCAAACCAAAAATCCATGCCAGGAAGTTGTTGCTGTACAGCACGGTGTCTTACACTCTGAGTTGCTCAAACCTAGTAAAACGGTCACTGCTGAGCATTATTGTCAGCAACTTTTTCGTGTGAGTGACGCAATGGAGGCAAAAAGGCCATACACACCAGCAAGGGTAGAAGTTCGGTCCTGTTGCTTCAGCATAACGCACATCCTCACATCGTGAAAACAACTTTAAACATAATCACCGACCTGGGATGGGAGATTATTCCACCCGGCGTATTCTCCACACTTCACCCCGTTGGATTATCACCTCTTTCGCTCCCAGCAACAACACCTGAACGGTACGAACTTCACTTCTGTCAAAGGTACACACAAGTATTGATGACTTTATCAACTCAAAACAGCCCTCTTTTTTCCACAGTGGCATTCGGCAGCTTCCTGACCAATGGCTCAAATGTATCCAACACGATGGGGATTATTTCCCCCATTAGGTACATATTCAATTTGCTATAATTTGTTGTTAATGTGTCGTCCCTGTGGCCGAGAATTAAGTTGCACACCTAATAATTTGCAGTGTATGTATTGTCTGTACTTATTATTGAACAAATGTATACTTTATTTGTATGGGAAAAAGAAGCACATGTGTCACAAGTGTTTAGTCAGAGTAATGTGTTGGAAAATGCATAATTTACCTACCAGCAGCTGATTTTTTTTTTTTTTTTTTTTTTCACTTTACGATGTATCTGTTATCTGTACTTATTATTGACGCCATGTGTACTTTTTTGTACGGGAAAAAGAAGTGCATGTGTCACAAGTGTTTGGTCGGAGTAATGTGTTGGAAAATGCATAATTTACCTACCAGCAGCTGATTTTTTTTTTCATTTTGCGATGTATGTATTATCTGGACTTATAATTGATGCCGTGTATACTTTATTTGTATGGAAGAAAGAAGCTCATGTGTCACAAGTATTTAGTCAGAGTAATGTGTTGGAAAATGCATAATTTACCTACCAGCAGCTGATTTTTTTTTTTTTTTTCATTTTGCGATGTATGTATTATCTGGACTTATAATTGATGCCATGTATACTTTATTTGTATGGAAGAAAGAAGCTCATGTGTCACAAGTTTTTAGTCAGAGTAATGTGTTGGAAAAGGCATAATTTACCTACCAGCAGCTGATTTTTTTTTAATTTCAATTTGTGGTGCATGTATTGTGTGTACTTTTATTATTGAACACATGTATACTTTATTTGTATGGAAGAAAGAAGCTCATGTGTCACAAGTGTTTAGTCAGAGTAATGTGTTGGAAAAGGCATAATTTACCTACCAGCAGCTGATTTTTTTTTTTTTATTTCATTTTGCGATGTGTCTATTATCTCTACTTATAATTGACGCCATGTGCACTTTTTTTGTACGGGAAAAAGAAGCGCATGTGTCACAAGTGTTTAGTCAGAGTAATGTGTTGGAAAAGGCATAATTTACCTACCAGCAGCTGATTTTTTTTAAATTTCAGTTTGTGGTGCATGTATTGTGTGTACTTATTATTGAACACATGTATACTTTATTTGTATGGAAGAAAGAAGCTCATGTGTCACAAGTGTTTAGTCAGAGTAATGTGTTGGAAAAGGCATAATTTACCTACCAGCAGCTGATTTTTTTTTCATTTTGCGATGTATGTATTATCTGGACTTATAATTGATGCCATGTGCACTTTTTTTGTACGGGAAAAAGAAGTGCATGTGTCACAAGTGTTTGGTCGGAGTAATGTGTTGGAAAATGCATAATTTACCTACCAGCAGCTGATTTTTTTTTTTTTTCATTTTGCGATGTATGTATTATCTGGACTTATAATTGATGCCGTGTATACTTTATTTGTATGGAAGAAAGAAGCTCATGTGTCACAAGTATTTAGTCAGAGTAATGTGTTGGAAAATGCATAATTTACCTACCAGCAGCTGATTTTTTTTTTTTTTTTTTTTTTCATTTTGCGATGTATGTATTATCTGGACTTATAATTGATGCCATGTATACTTTATTTGTATGGAAGAAAGAAGCTCATGTGTCACAAGTGTTTAGTCAGAGTAATGTGTTGGAAAATGCATAATTTACCTACCTGCAGCTGATTTCTTTTTATTTCACTTTACGATGTATCTATTATCTGTACTTATAATTGACACCATGTGTACTTTTTTTGTACGGGAAAAAGAAGTGCATGTGTCACAAGTGTTTTGTCAGAGTAATGTGTTGAAAAAGGCATAATTTACCTACCAGCAGCTGATTTTTTTTTAATTTCAGTTTGTGGTGCATGTATTGTGTGTACTTATTATTGAACACATGTATACTTTATTTGTATGGCGAAAAGAAGCGCATGTGTCACAAGTGTTTAGTCAGAGTAATGTGTTGGGAAATGCATAATTTACATACCAGCAGCTGATTTTTTTTAAATTTCATTTTGCAGTGCATGTATTGTGTGTACTTATTATTGAACACATGTGTACTTTATTTGTATGGGGAAAAGAAGTGCATGTGTCACAAGTGTTTAGTCAGAGTAATGTGTTGGAAAATGCATAATTTACCTACCAGCAGCTGATTTCTTTTTTATTTCACTTTACGATGTATCTATTATCTGTACTTATAATTGACGCCATGTGTACTTTTTTTGTACGGGAAAAAGAAGTGCATGTGTCACAAGTGTTTTGTCAGAGTAATGTGTTGGAAAAGGCATAATTTACCTACCAGCAGCTGATTTTTTTTAATTTCAGTTTGTGGTGCATGTATTGTGTGTACTTATTATTGAACACATGTATACTTTATTTGTATGGCGAAAAGAAGCGCATGTGTCACAAGTGTTTAGTCAGAGTTTGGTCAGAGTAATGTGTTGGTAAATGCATAATTTACCTACCAGCAGCTGATTTTTTTTAAAATTTCATTTTGCAGTGCATGTATTGTGTGTACTTATTATTGAACACATGTGTACTTTATTTGTATGGGGAAAAGAAGTGCATGTGTCACAAGTGTTTAGTCAGAGTAATGTGTTGGAAAATGCATAATTTACCTACCAGCAGCTGATTTTTTTATTTCACTTTACGATGTATCTATTATCTGTACTTATAATTGACGCCATGTATACTTTATTTGTACGGGAAAAAGAAGTGCATGTGTCACAAGTGTTTAGTCAGAGTAATCATAAAATTATTTCATGGTTTTGCATTACTAGTTGTGTTGAAAGATGCATAATTTAACACCAGCTGATTCTCGAAAAATGTTATTTTGCAGTGTATCTATTATCGATACTTATTGTTGACGCCCTGTATTCTTTATTGGTGTGTAAAATTGCAGCACATGTAACATCTATGATCAATGAAGTAATAAAATTATTTAATAGTAAATATGCATCCGTTTTATTTTAGAAATAATTTAAGAGCATTGTCTTTTTTTTCGATCTTCTTTTCTGACTTAACCTTTTTTTCTTTACCAATAATTGAAAAATATTCACAAGATGATCGGAAATGCAAGGTAAGTTATTGCATCATTTTACTTTGGGATCTAAAGCCTAATGGTGTATGTGCAGAATAAATAGAAACTGGGTACCGGATGAAATTGAAATCGCCTGACATCATTGGAGCCTCAAGCTGTATTTCTGAAGTCTGTTTTAAATCATTTTTGATAAGTAAAAAGTTGTTTGCAGCTTAAAAAAAAATCTTCCCAAAAAAGTGGATTTTTTATTTAAAATCGTTCGGACAGGGCGCGTTTTATGCTTCACTTTATTACAAATTTTTTTTTCGCTAATATGTTAAGCTGCAGCTACATTTCGTTTTGCATGTTTTACGTGAAGTTGTGAAGTTCGTGTCATTTTTTTTTTTTAGAGTTAGTATGATTTCTTGATTTTCACAAAAATACAATATGTTTCTTTGTTTAAAACAGCTTCCAGTTCGGAATTTAAGAGAATTAAAAAATTGTAAGCAATTTTATTTTCCCATGACATTAATTTTGAGGCATTTTGGTACCTATGTATTCAATATCAAGACTGAAAAAGTTGGTGCTTAGAGTGAGAATAAAACTGCTAATATTTCGTTAAAATAATATTAATTGCTATTGTATATATTTGTTTCACCAAAAGAAGGGACGGGAGGGATACTCAGGAAAAAAAGAACTGCTTTAGTCTCAGACCCAAGGAAACGATCGCCGATCAAAGCTTCGCTTCCGTTCTGTCTAAAGAATAGGCTTCGCTTCCCGTCGTCCCCTGCGCTTTTTTCGCCTGAATGTTAGCTTTCCCGCAGAGCATGTCATCTCTCGTGGTGCGGCGGCGCTGCTGTTGCCTGTCTTACATTATCTCTACGAGAGCTGGGCTTCTTCACGCGAAGCGTTCATATTCTTTGCTAGAACGTCGTAATCGCTGGGCTCTAGATGACTTTTGTGTCCAGGATGCCTTGCTCTTCTATTATTTTGTGGCATGATGGCAAAGTATTTATAGTTTGACAGGGAGTGAGTTCTGATAAGAACTTTTCAGTTAAAACTAACTTACTTAACAAACTCGAAACACAACACAGCAAGAATGAAAAGAGAAAATATGCCCTGTTACGTTTTAACCAATGACGTTATTTGGGGGTGGAGCTTGTATGGACGTGGGGTTTCTGTAGCTCAAATTCAGGGGTCCTCTAAAAATGTACACATTTTCTCTTCAAAAAATGAACGTACAATAGGATTTAAGATATTTTATGGAAGAAAAGATTCCAATTTCACTTTTGTGGCTATTCATTAAATTCTATTTGGCTAGATAATTAAAAAAATCAGACAGATATGAGAGATTTCAATTCTTCCAGACAGAAACGCTGCTAACTGACTTATCGCGCCATCTAGCGCCGAATTGGAATACTTTGGAGTCAGATGAAACGAATTTTAAAATAAATTCCAACAATATTATTGGAATAATAACTGCATCACGTATTAGCTATGGCTCGTTTTTATTTGTGCTCAAAATTTCAAGCTCTAAAAATTAATAGTTTTCGAGAAAATGTGTACAAAATAATTACATTTCAGATATAGGATAGAAATTTCTTCCGAAGAACTTGGGTGCGAATACGATGGTTTGCAGCAGTTGGTGCGGGAGGCCAAAGCGATGCTAACGGGCGCGACGTGAAGGGTCCGTACGTCGGAAGCTAGTAATGCGCGGAAGAATACAACAAGAGTGGGGTGTATGTCTCGGAGGAGCGTGATGCGTCGTGTAATCGTGTGCAAAAAAAAAGTAGTTCAGAAATGTTTCATTAAATTATTAATAAAGAAATGTGTTAATGTTTTTGTGTTTTTTTTTTGTAAAATTGTCTAGGAATGTGGAATGTAAATGTGCGGCAGAAGTTTTGAGTAAGAATTTTTGGTTCCGGTTGAACCTAAGTTTTGGTTATGGTTTCAGAGATGTTAAGGGGTCGGTGATTTTTTCAAGCACCTCATTTGTAGTTCTGCTGTTATTCCGTCCATCGTTCGTCTCATTTTTTTCCCCTCGTGAAACAGATATTGTTGAAAATAAACGATTTTCTTATAATCAGGAATCGTACTATGGCAGGGAGGCCCAGAGCTTCGTGTCGAATTGTAGGGGATTATAAAATTTTAAGCCTCTTTGGCAATTTTCTACTTACGATTGCGCAAAATTACCCTTGAAAAAATGATATTAAAATGCTGAATAAAACTGACCTCTTTCCTTCAGCGTATTCCTACAACCGGCTTCGGTGACTACGTACTGCTGAACCGCTTCCTTATGTATTCTTCCGCGCGTAACTTGCCGTTCTCATCGACGCTTTCATTCACCGATCACCGGACTCAACCTTCATGCCGTCGCCGCTCGTCATCTTAGGCCTACCGCACGCACTCTTCCGAACCTTCGCACTCCAAGGTAAATTCTTCGGAAAATATTTTTCCTTTCATGTAAAAATACTATATTTTTTCACCTTTCCCCATTACTTTTCATGCTTAAAAAATTGTACGTAGCACTTTTCCCACACAGTTAAATTTTTCCGACGAAATAATTTAGGACGATAAAGTACACATTTACCGAATTTCTCTTACACTCATTCAAAGACAGCCTTAAGAGATAGGTGGCCTGGGAACTGGGTAGTATTTTGGTACTTCTTCCGATTACGGAATGTTCCCTCCCGCGAATGTGAGGACACCTTTAAGTTTTTTTTTTGTTTTTTTTTATACTTCTCTCTGATTACGGGCAATTCCCTCCCGTCAATGTAGCGCCATCTAATGGGTGAATTAACAGTTCACCGGTGATATGTTTTATTGAATGTTCGTTTCGTAACCGATAGATGTCGCAATGTCCTTGAAAGGATTTTGCTCACTGACAGACTTAAGTTCATCTTTTACAAATTAAACGTCTGTCCGTTATTTACTTTTTCCTCCCAATTGTTTAGAAAAGATTCTCCTAATCCCTTCTAACTATTTGATGATTATTTCCCACACAATTCGCTCACACACAAACTGAACAGAGCAGAACTCCATAAATAGTATAATATTAAATAGTTTCAGTAAATGTATACACATACTGAACGTTTTACAGAACTCCATAAATCGTACTTATAAAGTAAAACAAATTTTTTTTTTTCACCTAAAAGGAAATTCGTACCACGAACTTCGGTATACCTTTTGAATTTTCCTTTCGGGAGAAAAAATTATATATTTTACTTTATAAATACTATTTATGGAGTTCTGTTACACGTTCAGTATGTGTATATTATTGGGAGGAAAAGGTAACATTACTGTGATGTTTACAAAATTAAAGGGCAAACGTTATGTAAAAGACGAATTTAATCTGTCAGTGAGCAAAATCCTTTCGGGCACACTGCGACATCTATCGGATACGAAACGAACATTTGATAAAACGTGTCACCGGTGAACTGTTCAATCACCCATTAGATAGCGCCACATTTGCGGGAAGGTATTAGAAGTACCCACCTGGCAGTAAATCACTCTCTGAATTTTGTGGATCCCCTTCCAGCTTCTCATCCTCAAGGTGGGTAGATTAATTGTCCTCCTCCGGAAAAAACCTCAAAGCAGGAAATTTGAAAAAACATGGAAAACCACATTATGGAATATTTATTCCGATGGAAAGTGCCAACGAAGCCAGCAAGAACTGCGCGAGGTGAGAAAAGGTGAGTGCGTGTCCATCTGCTGCCATCTGTGGTCCCACCTGTAATCACTGTATCCAGCAGAACTCGCGGAGATAGGAATAGAAGTGACTAGCATTTTGTCACAATAATTTGATCACATTTTGTCACAATGATTTCTTTTGATGAAGCCGAACCAAATGCTTGGCGAAACTATAGTAGATCTTAAAATAAAAGATTTGATTGTGAATAAATATTGCGGATTTTTTCTAAGCGATTAACGTTTCCGTTTGCTTCATTTTTAATTTCAAAAATAAAAATGAAGCTCCAAAAATTAAAAATGAAGCTTCGTTTGCTTCATTTCTCAAAAATGAAATATGAAGCAAACGTAGACGTTAGTCGTCATTGCTTCATTCTTCATTTCCAGTTATTTCCCAGTAAAAAATTTCACAGGAATGTTTCATTTCGCATCCATGTATATGAGCATGCAAAGGCTGTTTCATTTTCCATCCATATATAAACACACGAGGCTGTTTCATTTCTCATCCATATATAAACATACAAGGCTGTTTTATTTCCCATCCATATATGAACATATGTACAAGCCTGTTCCATTTTCCATCCATATACAAATATTTGAGGATGGACTGGATGATGGATCTTTCCATCCATTTGTCGTCAGTCTGAATTAGAAAGCCTCTTGCTAATTTAAATCTTATTTTCATTCTTATGTTTGGTACAAAGGTAGTTATTTCCTCCACCTGTTCACCGCTGTATCTTTATGGAGCTTCAGGCTACAGCCCCGGGATTACGCAGGATTTTTTTTTTTTTTGCAGCAAGCACAGCGAAAACCATAAGAAACTTTCAAATGACTACCGTCTGTGCACGATTAAAATAAGAGTAAAAACCTATAAAACCTTTAATGGCTATAGCTTACATAAGACCTTTCGGATCGTAAAATACGAACCATCATCAGATGTTGCCAGTGCTGGCAATACACAAATATATATATATACACAACAGGATCTGAATATAAACCATTACTGTATACGAGGTACATAGACGATGTGCTAATGTTTTGGCCCCATTCCAGGGAGGACCTTGACGTATTCGTTTCTCAAATGTCCAGTCAATATGAGTCAATTGATTTTACAGTTGAAATTGAGGACAACAACACTTTAGCCTTTTTAGATTTATCGTTGGTCCGTAACCCTCGTTCTAACCAAGTGACTTATTCAGTATTCAAGAAATCGGATTCGTGTTCGTCAATTATTTCATATTCATCGGCTCATCCCGGGTGTCAAAAAACATCGGCCATCATCTATCTCTTGAGACGCGCCTCTACCCACTCGGCAACCCAGCTCCTACGCCGTCAAGAAATCGGCAAGATAGTTGGAATTGCTGAGGAACATGGATATACGGCACAGATGGTGTATGGACTGCTTGGTAGACTACAGAAGAATAACTTATCCACATTACAAATAGTCAATAAGCGACCAAAGATATTTGTAGGATCAGTAATGTATGATCCTAGGATAACGTTTGCCCTAAAAAGGATCTGTAAAAGACATCTCATTAATTTGGGGGATAGAAGTATTAACTTGCTCTCTTCCATCAAGAGTGATCGTGATTCACCGTTGGAGCCTGTGCTGCCCACGGAAACAGAAAAAGTATACATAGGATCTACTTTTCGGACTCTCAGGACTAGTTTGGCTGAACATAAGTTTGACATAAGAATGAAAGCAAATTCGACCGCGATGTCACGTTTAGTCAGCCAGGGCTCCCACGTTCCAGTTTGGGACCATGTTTCTCTACTGAACGTTCCAATGTCCAGAACACACCTCAGGTTTACAGAAAGCATTTCATTCATTCATTCGGGGATAGGGTGTGCAACGATAATACACCCGAACTCATACCGCTTCCTTGGAAATCGGCACTTCCTGATTAAATCCACCATAGTTCCCGGAGGAATTCCTGTACAAGCTGACTCCAACAACTACAATATCATCCAATCAAATTTTGGATTACGTTGACTCCTCCCAGCGATCACACCAATTGTGTTGAGGGCTGTTCCTGTTGCGTATATATATATTTGTGTATTGCCAGCACTGGCAACATCTGATGATGGTTCGTATTTTACGATCCGAAAGGTCTTATGTAAGCTACAGCCATTAAAGGCTTTATATGTTTTTACTCTTATTTTAATCGTGCACAGACGGTAGTCATTTGAATGGTTTTGTATTGAATTGGCACGAATAGTTATTTAGACATAAGAAACTTCCTTGTGAATTTTTTTCATTTTTTACCCCATTTTTAGGAGTCCGCAGAAAGTATAGTCGCCCCAATCCATCCTCAAATCTTCCCAAAGCATTACAAATGTTTTGCACAGATCTGTAATTGGGGGAATTTTCATATGGCGAGTATATTTTTATGACTTCCTCATCATATTTCGGGAATGTTTTCTCCTGGGTATTTTTATTCGGCCACCCATGGTGAAATCTTGGCTGTGCGAGTAACACTGGGAGCCCCAAATTTTATCCACCTCCCGGGTCTCCTGATTCCTTAAACGAGCTCTGCCCAGGGCGTACTAATAGCTCTCGCAATTCCCGCATTGCGGGAAAGAGGGGGAGAGGGGCTCACGTCTAAGAGGGTCTTTAGCCTCTAGTCTCAGCAAAAAAGATTTTAAAGTATCTTCTGCGGAACCTTCATATGAATAATGCAATAACCCGGTTTTTTTTACGTGAGCTTTGAAAGAAGTATTTAAAAAATAAATTTTTGACGGTTTTTTTTTCGAGGTTTAAATTTATAAAAAATGGATGACGGAAAAGCCGTTATTTCAAAAGGCCTAAGGCCCGTTTTCACAGCCAGAGCAACTGTTCCTATACATGTATATTAACAAGAGAGTGTGAAGGAAATATCAGTTCAATGAATGAAAAGTTTTTACCAATGTGGATAAGGTGATATTTATTACAATAGTTTGCACGTAACTACGCATGCTTCGGAATATAATAAACTGAGCGGTTTTCTTCGCGGTTATGAAGGAGTAGAGACCGTGTCTATTTTTTTATAACACAATCAAAAGAAAAAATTTTGCTATGTGCAAAACATTGTGGAATTATGTTGTGTGTTTTTCATAATGAAGAGTAAATAATTTAAGTTGTTTTCCTTTGTTTTGTGCCACAGCACTTAATTGTTATTTATTTGCTTACTTATTATGTTCTGTATTTTCGTACAAATCGGAAAAGGTAATTAGACATTCCCACACCACGGCATATGTTTTGTGTGTGCGATCATGAGACATTTCAAAGAGGCCGGCCTAAGGTCTCTAAATGAAAAAAAAAAAAAAATTGCGTGATATGTTCAACTTTGGCGTAACTGCTTTGTAGTATTTTCTATTGGTATAAAACTAGGGCAATTACAGCATGCACATTTGTGTTCCCAGTAAAGTGCAATAATATTGATTTTGCGAATTCCAAAGAATTTCAATTATTTAAAAGCCCATAAAACCTAGTTAATAATATGGAATTAAAACTTTTACTAATTGAGTGCTAATAGATTTTTGCAACAGGGCCTCGAAGAAATTTTGGCAGGGGGAGGCGCGAGATTTTCCGGTACGCCACTGGCTCTTCAGTGGAATATTAAGATTCATTGAAGTCTTCATGCAAGCAGACACCGTGAAATGTACACAATATGTAAATAGGAAACACTATTTCCGCATACAAATATTCGTGGAAATTAACTCCGTAATTATCGTTTGTACCGTGGTAGAATGTCATAAATTAATTCCGTAATTATCGTTTGTACTGTGGTAGAATGTCATAAATTAACTGAACTCATATTACGTTATTTTTAAAAAAGCATGAATTCGATATCACACTTGGAAAGTTACGTGCGCTATTTAGTAAGAAAAAAATTATATACAATATAATAAAGTTCGACATTACTCAGGAATTCAATTACGGTATTTAAAAAAACTTTGCACACTCGAGCGTGCGAAGTACTACGAGCAAAGTAAAACCTTTCTCTTTTCGGTAAGTTTTTCAGCATTCCCGGACCCTTGAGTTTTTGTTGAACTTTGTTTAGTGTTTTAATCTTTGGGATGTTTCTTTTCTAGATTCCGGGTTGGAGTGAGGAGATCACCCTTCTTCCACCCTGCCGGTCGCCTCCAGCGGCGCTGGCTTTGGTGGGCGGCTTGTCGACTTTGTGTTTCGCTGTGATCTTTCCTCACTTTGCCTTTCCGGGTGGTTGCTGTGTGGGTGCAGGGTTGGGAGCCATCACAGGGCACACGTGGGGAGACTTCTCCTACTGGAGTGCCTTGTCTGGCTTGTCATTCTTTTTGTCCCTGTCTGCAAAGTGAACTGGGGCCTGTTCGAGTTCTTCGGCAAGCCAGTGTGATTCGGGGTCTGGATGTGCTGACTGTGGAACCGTGGTTGGTGCATCGGGTGTGAGTGAAACACCGGTGAAACCGAACTCACATTTTATATATGGTTCGGCGAAGCGAGTGTGTTGGTGTTGCCGGGCAACAAAATTTCGTGCCGGGAGAGGGGTCGCCGTGCTCACGCACAATGGCGTCCCCCTCTCTCGGATGCCAAGTGTTGGTTTTCGAAGACAAAAGTTTTTCTGGAACAACATATACATACGTTCATCTTTTCTCAAAATATTTAGTGATCCTCGATTACTAGTAAATACTCCTAGCATTATAATGCAACTTCCACGCCCAATATTTTGACAAATGTGTGGATTAGCGTCGTAAATTTAAAAAAATATTTTGTGGGAAAAAAAGTTACAGATTTTAGAGTACGAAAATTAATGGCAAATGGTGCCGGAATTCTAAGTGCCTTATAAAGATTTTTATGGTAATATTTAGGTGCAAGTGCGATGCTGTTAAGAGACGCCGCGGTAGGCCTAACGCATCGCTCCGGTAAAAGGAAGGTGGAAGAGTACAACAGAAAGCGGTTACGTTGTTGGCAGGAGAGTGACTCAGTTACAGTGCCTAGAAGAATTAGTGTGCTGTGCTCGCAGAAAAACTTGCTGCCCGCAATCATGAAAGCGGTAGATGGCGCTGCTATCGGATGTCACGTCGCTTTTCAGGGAGGAAGGACGACGAAAACGCACATCTTTACATCTTTCACCCAGCTCGTCAGTATTATGTGTACTCCTGGAACGATATTTTATAAGCAGATAACATAAGTATATACGAAATAATCAACACACCTCCCCCTCCCCAAAGAACGAACGGGGTGCTCAAGATTCATTAATAAGGGTATCGTAGTTTAAGTTAAGCTTTGCATTGTACTAACGTCAACATTAATGTTAGATATTTCGGAAGTTTTAGACTCATACATGGGTTACATTATGCAAATAACACTGGATACCAATATGTAGTTTACAATCACTGAAACGTCAACTTACAGTATCAAGTAAAAATTAAAAAAAGAAAATGTTCTGCTCCTCAAAACCTTACCGGAAAAAAAGGGGGAAATATTTTCTCAATGAGACATCGGCTTTATAATTTGCATTCCAATAATCCAATTAGGTCTTGAAATTCAGTAACCTAAAAACTTTATAAATTATTTAATAATGTACTTCATTTTTTCAGCAATGAGTGACTAAATTTCTTGGTAAGAACATGGGATCAAAATAAATATTGAAATTTAATGCTTTCCATTTAGTTTGTCTTCGTATAAGACCCCAAATCATGGGGGCTGGGAGAGGGTAGCGCCGTAATGTGCTCTCGCATGACGTCCCCTTCCCCATACACGAACTTTGTTGCTAAACATCTTCACACTGTTCACCACGCCCAAAATAAACACCTGGACAGGGTTCACTGATGTCTACACACACTCCCATCACGGCCCAACAGGCAACACCAGACAAACCCCCGAGTCATACAGATCCTCTGAAGAACTGAAAAGGACCCACACACAAAGAGCCGGCGAGGTCCCCTAGAACGGCGGGTGCAGGCCGAAGGTACACCCGGAACGTCCATTTAGGCGGACAAAAGTCCCCTTCAGAGGTGACCAAGTGACAGCGACCCGGACGGGTGCACCAAGGCACTCACATGACCCATGGCAGGTGCCTCCCCGGCCTACTTCCACACGGAACCAGCACACCACAAGCAGCAAATACACAACACCCTCCCTTCAGATACCATCCATTCATACCACATCATAAGAGAAAGAGCAGAGACAGAACCAAAACACTCACTTCCCCCGACTCACACAGGCTCCTGCCGTCTCGGTCAGCACCGCCGACCTCTACCGGAGAGAAGACAGATTAAACCACCTTTCCATTTAGTTGGCTTTGTCTTCGTATACCATTCACTGGAAACAGAAAGAAAGGGACGTCATATTGTGCAGAAGCACGACGACCTCTCTCCCGTTACGAACTTTTGTTGCCCAGCAACACCAACACGCTTGTTTCCCCGCTTCCATGTATGAACATGGGATCGGTTCCACCGGTGTTTCACACACGCCCCGATACACACACACCACGGTTCCACAAGCAAGGACACTCACACCCCCGACGCAACACCATACATACCGACGGGGGAGTCTCCTAGAACGACGGAGGGACAAGGCCCTTCGAAACGTTCATGTAGGAAGAAGTTCCTCCTTCGGAGGAGACCCATTGACGTAGTCACCCAACGGATGACAACATCAGAGGAGGCAACGGCGGAGAGCAACAGGCTTCTCCAAAAACGAGGAAGCCTCCCCCTAAAGGCACACACACAGAACCGGCACACGCCAGACACACACCAGACAACAACAAAAAATCTCCCCAAGGCACACACTCCACCAAAACACGCACACAGGAAAAAAAAATACACGCATACACACACACACACACAAATAAATAAAACACTCTCGCAAGCAACACCCCCGAAGCACAGCACACCGAACGCGGAAACCGGGGGTCCGGAAACCGAAACTGGATCTAAACCGCAAAGCAGAAGAGGCTGAAACGAAACAAAAAGCACCGAATCGACCGATCGGGGGTCCGGAAAACGGCGTCTCCGGAGCCCCTCACGCTCGATCCGAGAAGTTAGTAGAACACACAAACCATGTATTAACGAAACAAAACATCAACAAAAAATTCAAAAGGATCCGGTAATGCAGGATTGCAAGCCGAAACAAGGGGGTGGGTTAAGTTCTCCAGTGGAAGAAGTACTTTTCCCTAGTACCGGTAACAATCCGAGGCCAGAAGACCCACCGATACCTGAAGGCACGGTCCGAAAGGGTGTGGGCGTCAAGTTCAACCCTCTTCCGGATCTCGCACTTGACCTGCCAGGCAACTTTCATAGGGCTGAATCCCACATTAACGTGATTACAATAAAGAACTCTGTTCCTCTCTCTCCAGATTATGTACGTCGTCTCCGTATATACCTTGAATAGTGGAACGATAATGCATCTCCATGAATTTAGATTCAAAGTGCAAGGCACATACAGCACAACTTTCATCAAGTTTCTTATCAGCTCTGGGAATTGCCTTATCCAATTTGCTCAACATATCAGGAATTTTGGGGACAGCAAAGAGTGATATTTCATTTTTGCAGGATTTATAGGCAGTATTACATCCTGGCACAAAACAGCTGCTATGCCTTTTCCGTTTTCTATGTTTTTTATTATTTGCTAATGCAGAATTTCCCAGTCCTTTCATAGCTGACATTATTTCCCTATGATCTTATAACTATTGTAGTCGATTTCAGTACTGCACTTAAGTTTAACCACACAGTAGGTTTAACGCGTGACCAGTGTTTCTTTCAGGACTTTTTGGCCGGGGGGGGGGGCAAATGGAACCTTAAAAGAGGGGGCAAGTTTTCCATTTGCTATATATATATATATATATATATCATCATCATCATCATTGTCAACCATTATCAATCCACTGCTGGACGAAGGTCTCCCCAAGTTTCCTCCACAACGGTCTGTCTTGTGCCAGTCTCCTCCATGTCACCCCTGCATACTTTCAAATTTCATCCACCCATCTCCCATGTGGTCTTCTTCTGGGTCTTTTCCTGTCCCTTGGAATCCAATCTAAAATTTCGGCTGTCCATCGATGATCTGTCCTTCTGGCAGTATGTCCAGCCCATTGCCATTTCAGGGATTTAACTCTGATCATGATGTCTTCCACTCTTGTCATTTTTCGGATCCACGAGTTCCTCTTCTTATCCCTCCTGGTTACACCAAGCATGCACCTCTCCATGTTGCTTTGAGTTGTCTGCAGCCTTTGTATGTCTCTTTTAGTTAAGGTCCACGTCTCTGCACCACACGAAAGCACTGGAAGGATGCATTGATCAAACACTTTTCTTTTAAGACATAATGGCATATTGCTCTTGAAAATTATGCTGTTTCTTCCAAAAGCTCTCCAGGCAAGTTTTGTACGCCGATTAATTTCTTCATCAATGTGACCCTCACTTGATATCTGCTGTCCAAGATAAACGTACGTGTCTGTTATCTCCAGCTTTTCTCCATCAATCGATAAATCTTCATTTCTTGTAAAAGCATTGAACATCACTTTTGTCTTCTGAAAGTTCATTTTTAATCCCACTTCTTTACTCTTGTCAGCAAGTTCCTGGATCATACTCTGCAGCTCTGATGGGCTAGTTGCAAAAATGACTACGTCATCAGCAAACGAAGGTGGGTTAGATAATCTCCATTAACCTTTATCCCCTTGTTTTCCCAGCTCAGTGACTGAAAAACACCCTCCAATGTGGCATTAAAGAGCTTCGGAGATATGGTGTCACCTTGTCTCACTCCCTTTCCAATTTTTATGTGTGTTGTATTTTCAAACAGCCTAATCTTTGCACTTGCATTTTCATAGATGTTATTAATAATATTAATGTATGCATCTTCAATACCGCAGGTTTTCAGAGCCATTGTAACTGCTGATGGTTTCACCGAATCAAAGGCTTTTTCATAATCGATAAAAGCCATGCACAATGGAAGTTCATATTCCCTCGCTCTTTCAATTAGTTCTCTCAGCACATGGATATGATCTATTGTGCTGTAGCCACTCCTGAATCCAGCTAGTTCTCTCGGTTGAGCCATGTCCAGTGTTACCTTCAAGCGGTGTGAAAGAACTTTAGTGAAGATTTTATAAACTACTGATAGGAGGCTGATAGGTCTGTAGTTTCCGAGATCCTCAATGTCACCTTTCTTATGTAGCAGGATCATTGTAGCGGTGTTCCAATCCTCAGGAATCTTTCCTTCATTAAGGCATCGAGTGAAAATTTGGGCGAGTACTGTTTCGATTTCTCCACTTGCTTCTTGTATGATGTCTACAGTAATTCCATCTTCTCCTGGAGCTTTTCCCAGCTTCATGTTCTTGATTGCATGTGCAACTTCTGCTGGAAGGACTGGAGGAACTCTGGTACTGGTATCTTTCATGATGTCTGGAGTGCATGTATCATCCTTTTCATATAATTTGGAGTAGAAATCTTTCACTCTTGTCAAAATTTCGCCTCTATTTCTTGTTACAGAACCATCTTCTTTTCTCAGTGCCACAATCTGTTTTCTTCCCTTACTGAGATGTCCCTTTGCTATCTTTAGGCTTTGGTTGTTTTCAATTGCTTTCCTCACTAGTTCACAGTTGAATTTTCTTAAGTCTTCAGTGATACTTTTTCGTACTGTCTTGCATAGCTCTATATATTCCACTTTGGAAGTCACATCTTCTTTAGTTGTCCTCATCTCTCTTCTTTTTTGCATCAACATTTTCGTTTTTCCTGATAATTTATTTACATGCAACTTGTTCTTAGACCCAGCTAATTTTGTTGCTGTTTCCATAAGAGCTTTGGTTACTTTTCTGTTAACTTCAGAGATGTCCACTTCTTCCGATGTTAGGCCTTCTAAAGCAGAGAACCTGTTCTTCAGTTCCAACTTGAAGGTATTATGGTGTTTTTTAAGGTTGGTTATGTCAATAGATTTTGTTTGTCTTATGAGCTTGCCACGTTCAAGTTTAGTGTTGAGGTGCATCTTACATCTCACCAATCTATGGTCACTACCTGTGTTGAACTTGTTTAGCACACTGCAGTCTTCTATGACGAATTTTTTGTTACACATAATAAAATCAATTTCACTTGTCGTCCCATTTGGATGTCTCCATGTCCATTTCCTGTGTGGCTTTTTCTTGAAGAAGGAGTTCAAGATGAAAAACCCTTCTGCCTCTGCAAACTCAACGAGAGTATTTCCACGCTGGTTTCTGTTGCCGTGACCGAATTTACCTACTGAAGTTTCATTCTGTTGCCGTTGCCCTATTTTTGCATTGAAATCTCCCATAATTATTTTCAAGTGCTGCTTACCTTTATTATTTAGATGACAAATTTCCTCATAAAATTCTTCAATTTCTTCTTCAGGATGACTTGTGGTGGGTGCATAAGTTTGAATAATCTGAGCCTGGTATCTTTTCGAGAGTTGGATAACAAGCCGTGCAGCTCTGTCAGAGGAACTTTCAACTTCTACAACTTTATCCTTCAGTTTCTTGTTTATTATAAATCTAACACCACTAGTTCTGCCAGTATCTGTCCCACGATAGTAGAAGAGATGTCCACTTTTCAGTTCGATGAGATCTTCTCCTTTTCTCCTTACCTCACTTAGCCCCACGATGTCCCACTTGATCCTTTGTAGTTCCTCTTCCAATTCAAGAAGCCTTGAATCAGAAGATAGGGAGCGTCCATTGTACGTAGCCAAGGTCAGCATCAGATGGCAGCCTAGTCCGGTCCTCCGGGGATTCTTAGCACCCTCTGCCTTCATGTCGCACTGGCCGCTGCCTTGGCCAGGTACATTCCAGCTGCCGGAGACTGAGGGCCAAGATTTGAGTTGTGGAGTCATTTTGGAGGGGTTTGGCCATAACTCACCACGCTGGCCAAGCGGGTTGGTGAGTGTGGGATAGAATTTCCTCTAATCCCGATGGTATAGTTATACCGCTATTGGCGGTCGTCAGAGCCCCTTTAGTAGGAACAGGATGCACCACGAGAAGGCGGGGTTGACATTTGTCAAGGAGAGGCTGTGATGTTACGCATATATATATATAATTTTAACTACTATATTTACATATATAGAAGTAATTACTATATATCTAGCACAGGGGCGGATTTAGAGGGGGCATTGCTACCCCCCGGGAAAGTGTTTCATTTTTTGGTTAAAATGCGACTTACATTAAAAAAAAATACCTTAATTTTATAAAATGTATCAACTTAAAATGCTTTAATTTTTCTTCAATTTTTCATTAACTTTAATTTTTTTCCAGATGGTGAATTTCAAAAACTCCCCACCTCTTCCCCGGAAGAAAAAATTCTATATACATCCCTGATATAGTAATTACTTCTTCAAACATTTCAGGAATCACAAACTTTTTTCAGCTAAAGGAGGGGGGGGTCCGCAGGCTGGAAATTTTTATCAATTAAAACGCATTCAACGCACTCTTGATCCTGAATCACGATTTCCAGACAATTAGATATGATAAGTCTACTTATTATATTTTGAAGAATATCATGCGTCGTAATACACTTTTTAATAAAATAAACTATAACTAGTACCATTTTAATAAATATTAAAAAAAAGTATAATTGGAGAAATATTTGAAGCATAAAAAGAAACGAAACTTCCTTTTTCATCATAGCCTGAATTTATTAAAATTTGGTTCGGTAACCTAAAATGTCTCGGGGGGGGGATGGTCGTTTCCGGGAGGGCTTCGCCCCCTCGATGTATGCCTGAAAGAAACACTGCGCGTGGCAGCCAATACTTGATCAACTTCTACATCTTCACGAAAAAAAGTTACTAATTTCGGAAATAAATTTCGTTATAAACAATCCACAGTTGAATAAAACTAGCACACTAACACCCGAATAAGCCTATTGCGTTTTAGTGATCAACTGTTGAATTACCTAGCATATTACTGTTATGATCGAGCTACAACGAATTAGCAAAGATACTGCCAAAAAGATTTCCCTCCACTAGCCTTTGTTTTGTGAAAATTTGAAGTTTCGTAAGGCAGCAAATCCTTGGCAAACAAACTTCCCACCATTGAATAGGATGAAGCATCCTAACGTAACTTCCGTGCCAGCGCCCTCTGTCATTTCATGACGATTGGTCACAAAACCGTGAGGGACATCTTAGGGAGCACGTCACACTAATTCTTCTAGGCACTGTACCTTGGACATGGGCGCGTCAATAGAGGGCGGTTGGTACATACAATTGGGAGGAGGCACTCCCCAGGAGGTGACCCAGTGGTAGCCTCGTTGGTCGGTGAGCGGAAGACTCGGTGTGACTGACCATCACCCCCTAATAGCTTATGGACTGACCCGGTAGGAAATAAGCAAGTTATTCCTTAGGTGAGGCTACCAGCGGGGGCGTCAGGTTGGTGAGCATATCCCGACTACACAGTCAAGGCCAGAAACCTCTGAAGGACACCCCCACCCTGCACACATCCGGTAAACTTCCAATTGTGGCCAGAAATAGTTTTCTGAAGCGATGATAGATGGCGACACGTTATCGCTACATCGTAAAGCGTCGTGCTACGTTGTGAAAGTGGCAAAGGAAGCGAATAATATGGATTAAAGATGGCCCTTTATGAATATACATTGTGGCTTATCTATTATGACGGAAGAATAAGTTTTCCTCATGAATATGAAACTCTACCTAGCAGAATAAAAAGAAGAAAAGTTTTATCCGCCAGGAAATAACTTCCTGATCGCACGAAGCAGGACTTCAAAGCAATATTCCATAATATGCCCACTGGTCCGTCATAATGGTTGTTCCTGGCTCGACGTGATTTCAAAGATCCCAAGAATCCAGGTGCCCTCGACGAGACGCCCACAGTTGTACTTGCGTTTTCCGACTTTGTCTTCGTCCACTTCAACAATGATTCCATCACCACCAAGCCTTCCTACTATATCCATAGGAATGTGAGCATATAACAATCACGTACCAAGAGAACCAAGTCTAATCATTACGGAACATCATAAATTAAAAATAAAGCATTTGGAACTAATAAAATAAAAAATTTGAATCCATTTATGTTTTTTCATCTTCATCTTTTCGTATTTCCTGTACTATCGTGTTACACTACTTTCCTATTTTTTCAAAATTCAAAAAGTTTTGTTTAGTCTAATTTTTTCTAATTTTTTTAATTTGAAATACCTTTATCATGAACCTCTTACTAAATATGTGTAAAGTGTTCTAAAAGGTGAGTTCTAAAAAATTGTATACTTCCTGTTGCAAACGGAAACTCTTGTGCAGGCTCCCGCCTCATGCGTCGGCCTTTTGTTAGGACGTGAATTATAAATTAAAGAAACAGAAGAAGAAAGTATTTGTGCTGAATAAATAGAACCAGATCTGTAAACTCAATGAACCGAGGTTGCCTTATTTATTAACTTAGGGGGGGGGGGTGTCTTTCCAGTGCAAGTGACAAAAGTAAAACGGAATTTCCGTTTTTATTTAGTCATCGAAATACCTTGAAATAGAGTTGCTAAACAAACCTTCCAAGTTTCATTGTATTTGTCTTTCACTAATAGAATCAACGTATTATATCACTTGCCCTAGAAAGACACCCTCCCCCTAAAAAATTAATAAATAAAAAAAACTTATAACATTGAGTTTACAGATCTTGTTCTATTTACTCAGTAGAAATACCTTTTTTACCATCGCAAATATCTGTTTCAAATAGTTGGAAAGAACATAGTTTCAACTGTTATGGTTTCGTAAGCATCTAAGTACGGGAGATCACCGTCGCGTTAGATAGCACCAGTCCACTGGGTAGGGCCTCTTATTTCCTAATTCCATGACCTAAAGCCTGAAAAATTTGCTCTACGATAAGATCTCCGATCGATGAATTCGTGTTCGATTAATTCCTCTGAAGCCAATGGGAGACCGTTCCCGTTCGGAAACAGTGATTCGCTGACGCCAACTCCTGAGACTGTCACTCAAAGCGCATAAGCCACGCCGAAGGAGTGGTTTTTTGCGCCATCTATCACAGAAGATGAAGCTTAACACTCATTCAAAGACAACATAGCTCTCGGGATTTCCAGACTGCCGAAGGGGTGGGCGCTCAGGGCTAAGAAGGCCTCCGGCTGCAGCAGAAAGATTTTACAGAATCTTCTGCGGAACCTTCATATGAATGAAGCAATATCCCGGTACTTTTCACGCCAGCTTTGAAAGAAGTATTAAAAAGAAAAGTAATTTTTGGCTGTTTTTTTTTCTCTTTATAAAAAAAAATAAAATCATAGGGCCTGAGGCTCCTTTCACAGTCATAGCAATTGTTCCAATACATGTATATTAACAAGAGAACGTGAAGGAAATATTAGTTCAATTAATGAAAAGTTACCAATGTGGATAAGGTGATACGTATTAACTTACATATACGTATTACAGAAGCTTGCAGTCTAGGCACTGTACTTGCACGTAACTCTGCGTGTTTCGGAATATAACGAACTGAAAGGTGTCCTTTTTTTTAACACAGTCAAGAGAAAAAATTTATTAAATGCAAAACTTTGTAGAATTATCTTAAGCGTGTTTTTCATATTGAAGTGTAAATAATTTATGTAGTTTTCCTTTTTTTGTGCCACAATTCTTAATTGTTATTTATTTGCTCACTTATGTTTTTTTTTAGTATAAATCGGAAGAGGTCATTAGACACTTCCAAACGGCATGTGCTTTGTGTGTGCGATCATGAGGCATTTCAAAGAGGACGGCCTTAGTTCTCTAAATGAAAAAAAATAATAAAAAAATTTGTGATATCAATTGTAACTTTGGTGTAACTGCTTTGTAGTATTTTCTGTTGGTATAAAACTAGGGCAATTATTTCAGTTACAGCGTGCACTTTTGTGATCCCAGTAAAATGCTATAATATTGGTTTTGCGAAAAATATCTGTTGGTTCTAAAGAATTTCAATTATTTAAAAGCCTATAAAACCTAATTAATAATATGGACTTAAAACTTTAACTAATTGAGTGCTAATAGATTTTTGAAACAGGGCCTAGAAGAAATTTTGGCAGGGGGGAGGCCCGAGATTTTACGGTACGCCACTGGTTCTTCAATGGAATATGAAGTCTCCATGCAAGCACACAATATGTAAATACGAAACACTATTTCCGCATACAAATATTGTGGAAATTCACATCGCGAATATTGTTTGTACCATGGTAGAATGTCATAAATTATTAAAAATCATGAACTTAAGATCAAACTTGGAAAGTTACGTGCGCTACTTAGTGTGATAAAATTATGTACAATGTAATTTAGAAATTTTTTCTGCAGTAAATGAATTACGATTCTTAAAAACGCTGTACACTTACGCGCGTTCGATGCTGTTGAGATCAGAAACTTCCAAACTTTATATGATTGTCGAAGCAAGTTTAAATACTCGCTTGACATGAATGGTTATAGAGTTGGGCATAATCGATGGAATTTAAGAATCGAAACGTTGTAATCGAGAGATCTGACAAATCCAGATATTCCTTCAAAACAATCATTCGAATGATTTCTAATTTTAGAATTTACCGGTAGATGGCGCGGTACACTCAGAGCTGCCGTTTCCGTTTGACAAATCGAGATATTCATTCGAATTTGACGAACGACCATAAATTGTTATTTCGCAGTGGCCAAAAAAAATTTTTTTGGTTGCTGTGTGTTGCTAAAACGTGGAAAGAGCGATGTGTTTGTTTATTTATAGGAATTGGATTGATACTTTTTTTGTTTAAAGTATAAAACTTAGTTTTAACACCCACCAACAGGGTGTTTCGTACTATGGCAGGGAGACCCAGAGCTTTGTGTCGAATTGTGGGGATTATGAAATTTTAAACCTCTTTGGCAATTTTCTACTTACGATTACGTAAAATTATAATTGATAAACCACTTTTTGCATGTAACATATTCAGAAAAAAAATGTTGTTCAACTTAAATGCCCTAGACAGTGTGTGTTGCAACTTTGCAGAAAGGATAAATATTAGAGATAGCAAGAAAAAAGTATTGTGAATGTGAAACATAAATAAAACTGAAAATTATAAATGTCAAAAATCATATTCGACTTATCGACGGTATTATATTAGAAAAGTAAAAAATATAACTTTAAATTCGATTTTGTCTATAATTAAAAGATTTCAACAATTTACTAACTAATATTATCATGTAGTAAGTGAATTATTTAATCATTACGAAACATCATAAATTAAAAATAAAGCATTTGGCACAAATAAAATAAAAAAAATTTGAATCCATTTATGTTTTTTATCTTTATCTTTTCATATTTCCTGTACTATCGTGTTACACTACTTTCCAATTTTTTCATGATTTAAAAAGTTATTTTGTCAGTCTAATTTTTTAATTTGAAATACCTTTATCATGAACCTCTTACTAAGTATATGTAGAGTGTTCTAAAAGGCGATTTATAAATAAATTGTATACTTTCTGTTGCCCGCGGAAACTCTTGTGCAGGTTCCCACCCTCTCAGTTGGTTGTCTGATCTGTGTGGAAGGAAGTGAAAATTGCATTTTTAAAGGACCCTTACTTGAAGTTAAACAAAATTTAAAAAGATGAAATAAAGTATCTATTAAACATCTTAGTTTACTAAATGAATGAATGAATGAGTTTCTGAATGGAAAATTAAGGTAAAAGATTAATACATTCCTTAACAGTCCCTCATGCGTCGGCCTTTTGTTAGAGTCTGACATGAGGTATAAATTAAAGAAACAGAAGAAAAATTATTTGTGATGAATAAGTAGAACAAGATCTGTAAACTCAAGGCACCGAGGTTGTCTTATTTATTAACTTGAGGTGTGTGTGTGTGTGGGGGGGGGGTCCAGTGCAAGTGGCAAAATTAAAACGGAATTTCCGTTTTTATTTAGCCATCAAAATAGCTTGAAATCGAGTGGCTAAACAAACCCTCAACTTTCTTTGCATTTGTCTTTCACTAATAGAATCAACGTATTGTATCATTTACCCTCGAAAGACACCCTTCTCCCTAAAAAGTTAATAAATAAAAAAAAACTTATAACATTGAGTTTACAGATCTTGTTCTATTTACTCAGTACAAATACCTTTCGTTACCATCACAAATATCGGTTTCAAATAGTTGGAAAGAACATAGTTTCAACTGTTATAGTTTCGTAAGCATCTTAGTACGGGAGGTGTATTTCACAAGTGGATGTACGGAATTGCGATTAAGGCCATTTTCGCCACACGATTGGCTCAGAGCTACTTTGGAGATTGCGAGTAGGCGGGGCCTGTGAGGAGAGTCACGTAACAGGAACACTGTCTTTTATCGTGGGAAGTTCTGCTTGCTAAGAAATTCATTGGGAAGTTACATAACATATGTGACAAATGATCATATTGAAATATAACGTTGGAAGTTCTGCTTGCTAAGAAATTCGTTGTGAGGTCAGGGGGCTGTGGAAAGTTAAGTTCGTTGACCGGGCCCGAAATTTCGAATCGCGGTGCACCCTCTACATTCCCGCTGGGCCTTTCCAAGAATCGTCAGAGGAAATGATGGAAAGCTGTGTTGGGAATTAGGACCATCCAACCACTTACCTAGAGGAGCTTTCTAAGGCACATCACAGCAATCGCACATATGCTAAATAAAAAAATAAAAATCTTGGGTGAAATCGTTAAAATTATTGACCGTGCCCGGGTGGTTCCGCCGCCACTGTGTGAGGTTACATAACATATGTGACAAATGATCATATTGAAATATATCGTGCGTAGTTCTGCTTTGCTAAGAAATTCATTGTGAGGTTACATAACATATGTGACAAATGATCATATTGAAATATATCGTGGGGAGTTCTGCTTCCTAAGAAATTCACTGTAAGGTTTCTGAACATATGCGGCAAATGATCATATTGAATAAAAAAGTAAAGTAATTTTGTGCACGATATCATAAGGAATATCTGCAGTTTCTCAGATGAATACAGATCGAAATATTAAAATTGAGGATGACTTCAATAAATAGCTAGCTGATACCATACTTTATATCAGCCAATAGATGGCAGCACGTTAACCTAGCCATTACGATTTATGTCGTTGTGAAAGTGCGTATGTAAGGATACTAAAAAGTACCCTTGTAAAGGTCATTTCTATTACCCTTAAAAGGATCTTTAACGATGAAAAGTATGTCTCCACACCGAAATCTTTATTCTGCCGATCACGTTTTTTTCTTCACGAATGTGAAGAGGTCTAGCTAGAAAAAAAAAAAAAAATCAAATATAGTGATTTTGTATTAGCAAAGAACTACCTAATGACACGAAGTAAGACCTCAAAACAGTGTTCTGTTGAAATAAGACAGTTCCGTTGGAATAAATACTCCAGAATGTTGTTTGCCACATATTGTGTCTGATAAAATAGTAAGTGATCTGTCATATATATATTTTTTCTAATATTTAGGAAATTCCTCATATTTGTCCCTCCAAACTTCATAAAAATGCATTCAATTCCACATTCCTTCTCCTCGAAAAAAAAAAAAAAAAAGAAAGTTAAACAACTCATGAGTTCTCCATACAAGACACATTAATACTAATCTTGATCTAAAGGACGAGTGAGCGCTGACGTGCTGCTATCTCTCGGGTAAGTAATAGTACTTTAGAAGATAAGTCTCAAAAAGTTCCCCTACCAATAAAGTACACTATCTATTTACCTCCTGTCGCATTCCGACTGTACGGGTAAAACAACTGAAGGTAACTATTGTCGTAAAGAAACACCCGAACACTAAAATGTCTTATGGAGAGTGCAACAAAGCCTACGGCTCCGTCACATGACTCTCCTCATAGGCCCCGCCTACTCGCAATCTCCAAAGTAGCTGTCAACCAATCGCGTGGCGGAAATGTCCTTAATCGCAATTCCGTAGATTCACTTGTGAAATACGCGTACGGGAGATCACCGTCACTTAGATAGCATCAGTCCACTAGGTAGGGCAGTCACGACAAGGTCTTGCTGTGATGACGTCAAGAGCTGGTGTTAGGGCCTTGTTTCAGGGGGCGTTGGGCCGGTCGCGTGGTTACTAGCGGACTCATGTCCTTCAAGGTTGTGTGTGTTTACGTTCCGGTGGCGGGTCCGCCTCGAAACAAGTTCTATGATCAGCTCCTGCACTTTCTTAGGGGGTCGTCGGTGGGAGGCTTTTACTCGGTGGTCTACAATCAGATCAATCGCCTGTGTACCCAGGGATGTAGTTCTGTCAGGGCCAGTGACGGCTCGTGGTTGAAAAAATAGGTGAAGATCTACAAGAGCAATATGAAAAGATATCTTATGTCGTCGATGAAAATCACTATATGAGGACTGACCTATTTTTTGTATATTAGATCAATTCTTCTTTCTTTTAAAGCTGCAAATTTGTCGATTATGTCGTCATAGAATGGTTGTTTGTTCGTAAGCATCAATAAAATATCTTTCTGAATAGAAATATTTGCCAAAGAAGCAAGTCTGTCTTGAGAAATGGTGTATCTTAAGTAAGTTTGTATTCTTTTAAGGCAAGAAAAACTTCTTTCCACCGACACACTTGTAGATGGAATGGTTAAAATGAGGGCAACCAATTTATAAGCTTCTGTAAAAATGTCTTTATCTTCATTAAGCACGACTAACACAGACTCCTGCCGTCTCGGTCAGCGGCCTGCCCCGCCAGCCTCGACCGGAGACAAAACATAATAAACTACCGATGAGGGGGTCGGTAAAAAACCCTTTTCACCCTCCATCAAACACAACAAACACAAGTCACAAAAAGCATGACACTAGAGAAGGCCCAACACTCCCGGTGAGACTCCTCGATCATCAGGTGCCGAAACAAACGAAGTGAGTTACCCCCAATTAAAGATGTATTTGTCCTTGGTCCTGGTAACTATCCGAGGCCAAGGCCTCCACCGATACCTAAAGGCCCGCTCGGTCAAAGTGCGGGCGTCCACTCTTGCCCGGTCCCGGAGCTCACACTTGACTTGAAGGATGGCCGTTTTTGGAGAGAAGCCTGAGTGAGCCGTCCGGGAATGCAGAACCCAGTTCCTCTCCCTCCACATCTTATAACAGACCTCGGTGATAATCATCCTCCAGACCTCCCTGCTCGCCACCGGGGCAGGATGTAGATAAAAACACATTAGCCGGGTGAAACTAAAGGGCGTCAAGCCCCTTGTGCCAAGCCCAGATTCCCTGCCAAACCTGGTGCGCCATTGGGCAGGCCCAGAAGAGATGGAACCTGTCCTCAATTCTCACACACGACAGGCACCTATCAGAGGAGTTGCCTCCCCACCGAAGCTGTCTACTCCTCGTCGGAAGGACATTGTGGGACAACCACCACCTAAAGTCTCTCTTTTTGCAGTCAACACCCGTCGACTGAATGCTCATCCACGCCTTTCTCATAGAGAAGTTCCTAGGAACGTTGAAATATTTGACATGTTCCCTAGGCCTAGGGAGCAGATCAATGTGCATCTGCTGCGTGTTCTTTCCGGCACGGTCAGATTCTGCAAAGTCCCGCAGGCGGCTTCCCAGCTGGTAAGACCTATACATGCTCTCGTGCCGAGGTCCAACAAAACTGTGGCCGGGCACGTACTTGGGCGAGTCCTACCCCATAAAATAGAAGACCAAGGCTCCACACGAGTGCTCGGCGACCAGGGCGCACTTCACGCACTTAAAGTGGAGTGCACTGAGCCATGTCGGAAGGTGCTTGACTTCCGAACCCCCGTCGGACCTGGGACAGTACAAGACCGCCCGAGCCACCTCCTCGGTCTTCTTCCCGGCCCAAATGAAGCCAAAGACCGCTCTCTCCATCTGCTTCATGAGAGTCCTGGGTGGGGAATCAATTTCGCCGGCAGCAGTGCATTTCGAAACCAGCAGCGCATTAGATAACTTGGCCCGATTGACTCTCGAAATGCCCACCTCCTGCCACCGTTCTTGCTCCTTCTTCATCTCCGCAAGAACTTCACCCCAGGTGCTAACGTGGACCCCCTCCTTAGAAAACTGGATACCCAGTATCCGAACAAGCCCATCGGTCACGGCTAAACGAGTAACTGCCTACCTCTCCCACTTGCCCCAGAGCATAATACTCGACTTCTCCTCATTGAGACGGGCACCGATCGTTATGCAGTACCATGGAAGTAGAAATAAGGGGAGCAAGTATGACGTCACGAACTTGAAGCTTTCTTAACAGACGACGCTGACGGTGTGACGGCCGTCTTAAGCCTCTGATGGTGGTTTTGAGCCATTGGGTTACATACCTGAGAAGTTTGATTTTCGAAATTTGAAGTTATCTTTTTTAGAAATGGTGTGTCAAAAATTCCGGGCGACAACCTTCTGCAGCTACTTTTCACAGGTAAACAAAGGAGAAACATTTAATATGAAATCTTTTAATTTCTGAAGAGTATTTAGTAGTAAAGCGCGTATATGAAGTCAATTTAGAAATGACCAACTTAATTTTCCATTTTAATTGACAGAATGGCACTGAACAGTATGACATTTTGTTGTGCTAACAGAGGAAAAATTCTAATAGAAACTCGGAAAAGTCATCTTTCGGAGCATATGCTTATGCACACAGGTAAAAAGCCTTACCAACGTGATGTATGTTCCAAGCAATTTACTCGAAAAAGTGATCTTTCAGAGCATTTACTCATTCACACGGAGGAAAAGCCTCACCAATGTGATTTATGCTCCAAACGATTTGCTCCAAAAAGTGATCTTTCCAAGCATTAACTCATTTAGACGGGTAAAAAGATTTACCAATGCGATGTACACTGAAGAGCAATTGAATTAGAGATATCTGTCTAGAAGCGTGTAGCACCACCTTTCGCCCTGATGACGACGGCGATTCGTCTCGGCATGGACTCGACAAGACACTGGAAGCGTTGGGAAGCCATACAGATCCTCGACTCCTGAACAAGCTCCCACAGTTCACGAAGACTTGATGGAGGGGGGTCAGAGCCACGAACATCTCTCTCGATGGCATCCTAGATGTGCTCGATGGGATTGAGGTCAGGTGATCTAGCTGGCCAAGGAAGCGAGGTCACGTCGGTGGAGTGTTCATCCAACCATTCGGATACAATTCAGGAGCGATGGCACGATGAATTGTCTTGTTGCAGGATGAGGTCCCCAGTGGGATGTTGAAGACGCACAAACGGGAGCAAATGGTCGTCCAGGATATCCCGGTAACGTTGACCTGTGATTGACGATGTAACACCTACCAGATGTCCCATTTCAGTCCGCGTGAACAGTCCCAAGACGAGAATGCCACACCCACCAGCTTGAAGAGTACCCTGCTGACAAGAAGGATCCATCGCTTCATGTGGTTTGCGCCGTACACGTATCCTGCCATCCGTGTGTACCAACGTGAAACACGACTCATCAGTCCAGGCAACATTTTCCACGTGTCTAGGGTCCAGTAGCGATGTTCCCGCGCCCATGCTAATCTTTGCACCCTGTGATGTGCGGTCAGCAGCGGTACCCTCGTGGGACGATGGCTTCTGTACCCCATAGCGAGGAGATGGTTCTGGATGGTGTGGCTGCTTACACGTTTTTGTGCACCAGTGTTAAATTGCCGAGTGATTTCTTGCACTGTGGCGCGTCTATCCGCTGCTACAATGCGAGCTAGCCGACGATGACCCCGCTCATCCACACGCTGTTGTCCACGGAAGTTGGCCTTTGCAGGGATGACTTTAACGAATTCGATGTACTCGCGGTGCACCCGTGACACAGTGGCTCTTGAAAATCCCAGTGCATGCACGACTTCCGAGATGGAGTGACCCATTCGTCGGGCCCCTACAATTTGCCCACGATCAAATGCGCTTAGATCCTTCGTCTTACCCATACTGCATCCGTCTTACCCATACTGCACCCATACTGCATCCGACTCTTACTTATTCCCGTCGCATCACTCATTATATTGTCGGATCGCTGCATACGTCATGTCGTTTCCGTTTACAGGGCCGCCGACAGCGCCACATTTGCATAACGCCAGCTCTCTCTAATTCAATTGCTCTTCAGTGTAGCTCTAAACGATTTATCCGAAACACTGAACATTCGAAGCATTTGCTCATTCACACGGGGGAAAAAACCTCGCCAACGTGATGTATGCTTCAAATAATTTGCGCCGCCCGGTGGCGCAGTGGTCTAAGCTATGGCCTCTGATCATTCGCCCGAAAAGAGTCCGGGTTCGAATCCCGGTGAGGCACGGATGGTGATGTAAAACAATAGCACAGGAAATATGAAAGATAAGATTGAAAAAACATCAATTAATCTTTTACATTACTACTATAAGTGACAGTTATTTTTTTGTCTTCGTATAAGACCCCCAAATCATAGGGGCTGGGAAAGGGGAGCGCCCTATGTGCTCTCGCACGACGTCCCCTCCCCCATACACGAACTTTGTTGCAACACATCTTCACACTGTTCACCACGCCCAAAATAAACACCTGGACATGGTTCACTGATGTTTAAACACACTCCCACCACGGCCCAACAAGCAACACCAGACAAACCCCCGAGTCATACACATCCTCCGAAGAACTCGAAAGGACCCGCACAGAAATATCCGGCGAGGTCACCTAGAACGGCGGGTGCAGCCCGAAGGTACACCTGGAACGTCCATGTAGGCGGACAAAAGTCCCCTTCAGAGGTGACTAAGTGACAGCGACCCGGACGGGAGATTGTCAGAGAGGACACCGGGCCGACGGATGCACCAAGGCACTCACATGACCCATGGCAGGTGCCTTCCGGGCCCACTTCTGCACGGAACCGGCACACCACAAGCAGCAAATACACAACACCCTCCCTTCAGATACCATCCATTCATACCACATCATAAGAGAAAGAGCAGAGACAGAACCAAAAAACTCACTCCCCTCGACTCACACAGCCTCCTGCCGTCTCGGTCAGCGGCCAGCACCTCCAACCTCGACCGGAGAGAAGACAGAATAAACCATCGATGAAAGGGTCGGAGGCTAAAGTCCACACCCTCCATCAAACACAAGTCACAAAAACATAACACTAGAAAAAGCCCAACACTCCCAGAGAGATCCCCCGGGCTTCAAGGGCCAAAACTAAGGGGGTAAGTTACCCCAATGAAAGGTGTAGTTGTTCTTGGTCCCGGTAACAATCCGAGGCCAAGTCCCCCACCGATACCTAAAGGCTCGGTCGGTCAAAGTGCGGGCGTCCACTCCCGCCTTCTCTCGGAGCTCACACTTGACTTGAAGGATAACCGTTGTCGGAGAGAAGCCTGAGTTAGCCGTCCGGGAATGCAGAACCCTGTTCCTCTCGCTCCACATCTTATAACAGACCTCGGTGATAATTCAACCTCCAGACCTACCTGCCCGCCGCCGGGGCAGGATGCAGATAAAACACATTAGCCAGGTGAAACTGGAGGGCGTCAAGCCTTTTGTGCCAAGCCCAAGTCCAGATTCCCTGCCAAACATAATGCGCCATGGGGCAGGCCCAAAAGAGATGGAACCTGTCCTCAATACCCGCACACGAAAGGCACCTATCGGAAGAGATGCCACCTCACCGAAACTGCCTACTCCTGATTGGAAGGACATTGTGGGCCAACCGCCATCTAAAGTCTCTCTTCTTGCAGTCTACACCCGTCGAGTGAATGCTCATCCAAGCCTATCTCATACAGAAGTTTCTAGGGACGTGGAAATCTTTGACGACGTGCTCCCTAGGCCTAGGGAGCAGGTCAATGTACATCTGCTGCATGTTCTTCCCGGCGCGGTCAGCTTTCGCAAAGTCCTGCAGGCGACCTCCAAACTGGTAAGACCTATGCATCCTCTCGCGCCGGGGGCCAACAAATCTGTGGCCGGGAACGTATTTGGACGAGTCCCACCCCGTGAAATAAGAGGCCAAAGGTCCACACGGGTGTTCGGCGACCAGGGCTCCCTTCACACTCTTAAACTGGAGTGCACTGAGCCATGTCGGAAGGTGCTTGACTTTCAAAACCCCCTCCGACCTGGGACAGTATAGGACAGCCCGAGCCACCTCCTCGGTCTTCTTCCCGGCCCAAATGAAGCCAAAGACCGCTCTCTCCATCTGCTTCATGAGACTTCCAGGTGGGGACTCAATTTCCCCGGCAACAGAGCATTTTGAAACCAGAAGCACATTAGCTAACTTGACTCGATTCACTCTCGAAATGCCCACCTCCTGCCATCGTTCTTGCTCCTTCTTCATCTCCACTAGAACTTTACCCCAGGTGCTCACGTGGACCCCTTCCTTAGAAGACTGGATACCGAGTATCCGAACGGGCCCATCGGTCACAGCTAAACCTGTAACCGCTGACCTCTCCCATTTGCCTCAGAGCATAGTACTCGACTTCTCCTTATTGAGACGGGCACCGGTCGCAATGCAGTACTCAGCGAAAGCATCACGCATCCCGCTCAAGCTCCTTTCCGAGTCGACGAAGAAGGAGACACCATCTGCGTACGCAAGGTACTTCAACGACTCCCCCTCTCCGGGACCGGAAAACCTCTAACACTATATCCTGCTTGGCAACTCTTCTCAAAAGGGTCTCTAAGACCAAAAGAAACAAAAGCGGAGAGAGAGGGCATTCCTGCCTCACTCCTCTTTGAACCTCAAAGAGGGGAGAGACGACCGGCAATAATGACTCTCCCGGAGAGGTCTCTGTACAACGCCCCAATCGCACTTCGGACAAATACTCCGAAGCCGTGGGCTTCTAACAATCTTCCGACAAACTCGTGCGATACCCTATCGAAAGCCTTGCTCTGGTCTGCCAAGAAGAGCCCCTTCTTAATGCCCTTCTCGCTCAGGTAAGTGATAGCGTCTCGTATGCACCTAGTATTCCATTGCATCCGGCGCCCCCCGATACCACACGTCTGGTTAGCACCAATGAGATGAACGGCCACCTTAGCAAGCCTGCTATTGATGACCCTCGCAAGGATCTTATAGTCCACTGTGGAGAGAGACACCGGTCTCCAACCACTTAACTCCCTCGACGGGGCGTCGGGGTCTTGCACAGCAAAGTGACCATGCTCCTCCGCATGATCCCCGGCATACGACCCACCTGCACAATCTCGTTGTACACTATGGTAAGCCAGGGCGCTAACACATTAACAAACTTCTTGTAAAACTCCGACGGGAGACCATCACAACCCGGAGACTTACCTGGCGAAAGGACCTGAATCGCCACAATCACCTCAGACATGGAGAACTCCTCTTCGAGACTATCCAAGTCCTCGTCTGGGATCCTCGGCGTACCCTCCAACCCCATATCTATGACGGCAGGATCAATTTCCTCTCTGGAAAAGAGATCGCCGTCTAGCAGCTTCCTGCAGGATCTGCTTATTGTCCCTCACCTCAGTACCATCAATATCAAGAACTTCCAGGTTCACCCTCTTCCGCTCCGCCTCGAGCTTCCGGTAAATGTGATTAATATCCCGCTCCTGCTCAAAACTCCTGATAGCACCTTGAAGTTGAACTTCAGAGCCGATGCCTCTATAAAAATCGAAAATCTCTTGCCCGATCTCGGTAATGATCCCAAGGTTACACCCGTCTTCATTACCCTTCAGAGCCGCGTTCAGGAAGTTCATCAGAAAAACCTGAGTCCCCCGCGTAGCTCTCGCCAACTCCTTACCCCGAGCAACCAAGGTGCTCCGGACCTCGTCCTTCGCCCTCTCCCAACTGCCGATTTCGTCATCGGTGGCCGTTTCTGCACCGGCCTCCAAGATCGAACGGACGCGCGACAGCGCTTCAACGTCGTCTAACATTGACACATTTAGGCGCCACGGTGTCGCTTTCCTCTCCCTCGGCGCCGGCACACAGACGTCCATCACGACAACGCTGTGATCAGAGATAAACAACGGCTGTGAGTTAGGGTTAAAAACCTCGGCTCCCATAAACCAGTCCATTTTCGAGACCAACAGCATGTCGATCCTTGAAGCCAAATGATTCCTGTGCCAGGTGAACCCAGGCTCCTGCGGGAACAGCTGCCTCCACACGTCCTTAAGTTGCTGGTTCTTAATCAGATTCGTAAGACCCCTTCTGTACATCTCTGACCATTTGCACCTATGAGTACTCAACCGATCGATATGGTTATCCACAACCGAGTTGAAATCCCCACCGACGACCAGAAAATCTTCGCGTCCCCTAAGGAAGAACGGCAGCTGGTCATAAAAACCGCTCCGGAGAGGACCCTCCACCGGAACATAAACACACACCATCTTAATGGACATCAATCCGCTATTAACCGAAATAGCCACCACGCGACCGTCCCCATCAGTCTGCATCTGCGTGATGCTATCCTCGTACTGCGGCTTGTAGACAATGGCCACCCCGGTGAAACCATTCGCTCCAAGAGAATACCTACATTTCAGCCCGGTGTTCCCGCCAAAACCAGTTCGGGCTTCTTATGGTGAGTTTCCTGCACCAGCAAAAAATCAACACCCGACTCCCTGAAGTAGCCCGCGAGCCACTTCTGCTTTTCGACGGTGCGGAGACCATAAACGTTCAACGTGCCAATACGCAGATCGGCGCCTTGGTAATTATGTGCCATACTTACCTTAATCTGAAAAAGGAAGTAGTATGTTAACAAAAAACACCACATAAAACAAACACCCATGTTCAAAAACCGAGGGAGATGAACCCAACCAAAAAAGCAACTCGCGTTCAAGATCTCGATCTATTGCGTCCCTCTGTCTCCTTCGTATCCGCACTGTTTCTCCGTCATCGGCTTTTATGTCCGGTAACCGTCGGAACTACGTGCTCCATTCCGTCGAATCCCGACTTCGCCAATTTGGCAAGATCCTTCGCCGCATCAACGTTGGCCTGGGTCAGTTGTCTTCCCTGACGATTGAACTTGGCCCTCAGATCTTCGGCCATCTGCTCAGCCAACTGTTCTTCCTCAGAATCCAAAGAAAGCTCGGATTCCCTGCAAAAAAATCTAGTGCCCATAGTATCGGAGTGCTGCTTGGCCTCCGAACTCCCGTCGCCGGCAGGCGCGCACTCTTCGACAGAGTGCCAGCCTGCCCCGGCGGCCTCCCGCGGCCCTTCCGCCTCGTTACCCCGGTGGCCGTCGTTCGCAGAAGACTCGGTCACAAGCACCGCTTCATTGCGGGGACCCTCCTCGGACTCCGTTTGCGTCCGCAGGAGGGGCGGAGAAGCCGACCCAGATTCCCCCTCGGGAGTCCAGGGCCGCTGCTGAACCTCCACAGCTCCGCTATGTGATGCAAGCTTCCTGCCTACTTGCAGGAGAGCCCGTGCACTCATTCCCGACTCAATCCAACCACCGGCGTTGTCGGATTGCCCCAGGAACATATCCTGCACTGGATCCGCTCGGCTTTATCAAAACTCGGGATTTCATCAATTTCAGTCGTGTCGACTGCACCAAAACTCTCCGTTGTTTTTTGAGGAGATGGGAGTGCAGATCTCCTCGACAATACAAACATAATCATCACTAACATTACATACACTAGTGACATCAATTTTGACCTTTTCAAACCATTATCAACTTCAAGTTGGAAATCATTACCGTCGAAAAATTCCACCTTCTCATCCACACCAGTCACACAAATTTCTCCTTCCTTTTCACCTGACCAATCCTCCATTTTCTCACTATCTTTGCCCACCATTTTCACATCCTCGTCAATAATACTGACTCCATTTACCTGATTTGCCATTTGCTTAATATCCTCATTAGGGAATTTTCTTGACTTTTTGGTAACCGTAGTGTAACCGTCTCCAGACTCTGGTGAACGAACCCTCTTGTCCACCGTGAGTTGACCTGTAGAAAAAGAATTATCTTTATCATTTTTTGGCGAAACTTTCTCCGCCTCACCATTTCTTTCACTTACCTGCTCCACATTCGAAATACTTTCGGCTTCCTCCTGGGCACTCCCCGAGCCACGAAGTTGGTGGGTTTCTACTACCTCGCCACTCGAGGAATTTCCCCCAGCTTCAGGAGCTTCCCCCACCTTCTCCGTGGCGTCAAGCGCCTCTAAAATATCATCTTGGTTTACCTGGGATTGTCCGGCTCCGGCCATCTGGGCAAAAGTACGGACACCACATTCTGGTCTCTTGTGTTGTGGAGACTTGCACTTCCCGCAAGGATCTTTGCAGTCCTTGATATTATGACCGAGAGCTCTGCAATTCTCGCAAGAGTATTTAGCACAGTCAACAGCGATGTGCCCCCGTGCCCACATCGCCGGCACACACGGACCTGCCCATTGTACACATTCATACATCTAAAATAGGAAACATACATGAAATTAGGAACGGCTTTGTCCATGTCGAGGGTGACAATTCTCGTTCCAGAGAAGGCTCCTTTCATGTATATTTCGGTCTCCTTTCTAACCTCATACTTTACATTAAGCACCCTTCCAAAATCATTGAAAACGGCTTTAACCGATTCATTTGTTACCTGGCATGGGAGGTACTTGCAGAAGACAACTTTAATGTTTGTGTCCCCTTTAGAACAGTGAATCTCGGACGACTCGTGGTAGAGAGTTTTGCCCACGAGCTGCAAATAATAGTCAGTACGCTTCAAAACGATTTCAAATTTTAGCGGATTCACTACCCGCACAAAATGAAAAAGCGGTTCAGCAGGCGAACCCAAGTGTTCCCAGATCGCTTTACCGACTTGGGAAGCAGTAAAACCCGTATGGGTAACAAGGACATAGTTTTCCTTCTTAGTGGAGGCCTTGCTCAAAGCCATTGTTTAAGGACCAAATTCTGTGGTTTAACAAAACAAAATGTATGTAAAGCACGAAAACAGGTTCTACTCAATGAAAATAATGTAAAAAGTACTTACACTTCTTTGTCTTCTAAAACCAACACTTGGACAACCAAGACTTGGCATCCGAGAGAGGGGATGCCATTGTGCGTGAGCACGGCGACCCCTCTCCCGGCACGAAATTTTGTTGCCCAGCAACACCAACACACTCGCTTCGCCGAACCACATATAAAATGTGAGTTCGGTTCCACCGGTGTTTCACTCACACCCCGATGCACCAACCACGGTTCCACAGTCAGCACATCCAGACCGTCGATTCACACTGGCCTGCCGAAGAACTCGAACAGGCCGTTCACTCTTGCAGATAGGAACACCAAGAATGACGAGGCAGGCCCTAGGTCACCCCGAAACACTCAAGTAGGAGAAGGCTCTCCTTCGCTGGTTTCCTGTGATGACGTCCCAACCGAGACACCACCAGAAGGGTCGCTGAGCCGTCCGCGTGGCACAACGACCAGCTTTCGACCCACCAATGGCTCCCAACCCTGCACACAACCACGCAGAACCGTCACACCACAAACAGCAATCACACACCACCCACCCAACAGGAAAACACACAGAGACAAACCACACTCGGAAAGGCACAGTGAGGAAAGATCACAGCTAAACACACAGACTCCCCGATTCACACACAAAGTTGACCAGCCGCCCCCAAAGCCAGCGCCGCTGGAGGAGACTGGTATGGTATGCAAACAGGCACCCGACAGGGAGGAAGAAGGGTAAGCTCCTCACTCCATCCCGGAAACTAGAAAAGAAACATCCAAAAGATTAAAGCACAAACCAAAGTTCAACAAAAACACAAGAAACCAAGGGACCGGAAATGCAGGATTACAAGCCGAAAAGCTGGGGAGACTAAGTTCCCCAATGGAAAAAATATTTTTCCTTCGTTCCGGTAACAATTTTGGGCCAGAAGACCCACTGGAACTTAAAGGCACGGTCCGAAAGTGTGCGAGCATCCAACTCAACTCTATCCCTAAGCTGGCACTTGACGTGCCAGGCCACTTTCAAAGGGTCGAATCCCGCATTTCCGTAATTACTATGAACAACTCTGTTCCCCTCTCTCCAGATTTTGTAAATGGTCTCAGTGACGATCAACCTCCAGATATCCCGCCCAGTCTTGGGGCCGGGGTATTGGTAAAAGACCTCCTGAGCCTTGAGTCGATGCGAGCAACCTGCCCAGGTCCAAACAAGCTTCCACACCTGCACGGCCATGGGACAACTCCAGAACAAGTGGTACCGGTCTTCAATGAGATTGCAAGAGGCACACTTGTCGGTGATGGCAGTACCCCACCTGTACTGCCTCTTCCTAGTCGGAAGGACATCGTGAGCCAGACGGAATTTAAAATCCCTGCTTCTTACAGTAAACTCCAGCCGCCAACACGCTCATCCACACCTCCTTCCTGTTGCAGTTGACGACACTAAACTCAGTTACCTGCTCCCTAGGCCTAGGGAGAATGTGCAGATACATTTGCTTCAAATTCAGCCCATTCCGGTTTGCCTCCGCGAGACCCTGAATGTTCCCCCAAGCTTATAGTGCTTGTGAGTGGTCTCTCTACGCGGCCCCATAAATCGGAAGCCGGGTAAGAACTTCTCCGCAGACAATCCAGTCAAATACGCAACAAAGTTCCTACAAGGGTGCGAGGAGTTCAGAGCTTCCTTCACACTCCTAAACTGCAGTGCACTGAACCAGCAGGAGAGGTGTTTAACAACCAAACCACTCTCCTCCTTTGGGCAGCACAGGACCGCTCTGGCAACCACCTCAACTTGCTTACCGGCCCAAATAAATTGAAAAACTTGCCTTTCCAGAAGCCTCATGAGACTCCGAGGGGAGAACCAAGTTCTCCGACAAAGGCACATTTCGAGACCAGGAGAGCGTTAGCTAACTTAGCCCGGTTAATCATCGAAATGTCAACACTCTGCCACCTTTCCTTCTTCTCTTTAATAGCGAAGAGGATGTCCCTCCATGTCTTCAAATGGACACCGTCTCTATAAAAGGATACCGAGTGTCCTGACGGGTCCATCCGTCACCGCCAGCCCTCGGACCGCAGCGCGATCTCACCTGCTCCAAAGAAGCAGGTTCGACGTATCCTCATTAAGCATGGACCCGGTGGCACCGCAGTATCCCGCGAAGACTTCCCGGACCTGCTTTAGACTAACTTCCGAGTCAACAAAGAAAGTGACGTCGTCAGCATATGCAAGATACTTTAGGGACCCCGCGCAGCCAGGGATGGGTGCTCCCTGAATGCTAGGATGAGCCTGAACCTTCTTTAAATGGTCTCAATGACCAAGACAAACAACAACGGGGAGAGTGGGCAGCCTTGTCTCACACCTCTTCTAACCTCAAAGAGGTGAGAAAGACGGCCAGAAATATGACTCTTCCGTTGAGGTCCCTGTATAAAGAGTCCACCGTTCTTCGGAAAAACTCTCCGAAGCCGTGGGCTTCCAGCATCTTTCTAACAAACTCGTGAGAAACACCGTCAAAGGCCTTACTCTGATCCGCGGAAAACATTCCCAACTTAACATCCCTGTATCCGACATAAGTAATCATGTCCCTCACACACCGAATATTATGGTACATCCGCCTACCACGGATACTACACGTCTGCCCAACGCCCACTAACTTATCCGCCACCCGCAAAAGCCTCGCATTGAAGATCGCCGTCAGGATCTTATAATTAATGGTAGACAGAGACACCGGTCTCCATCCAGCAAGATCACGAGCAGGATCGTCGGGGGTTTTGGAAAGAAGAGTCACAACACTACTCCTCATAGACTTAGTCATAATACCTTTGTCAGCAATGTTGTTATAAATCTCGCATAACCAGGGGACCAAAATATCGACAAATTTCTTGTAAAATTCGGCCGGAAGTCCGTCAATACCTGGCGACTTTCTGTGCTTGAGGTTCAGGATCGCCCACCTGACTTCAGTTTCGGCGAATTTCCCTTCCAACAACTCCCTATGTTCATCCGAAATTCCTGAAGTACCTTCTAGCCAAGTTTCCATGACCTCAGGCTGCACTTCCTCTTTGTCAAATAACCTGCCATAAAATTCCGCCGCCGCCTGCAGGATATCGGGAAGATCCAGGACCTCCCTACCGTCAATGTCGAGGCATTGAAGGTTCTGCCTAACCCTCTCCGTCTCGACTTTCCGGTAGATGAAGTTAACATCACTCTCCTGCCGGAGCACTTCCAAGGCCCCAGTCAACTTGACCGCCAATCCTTCCTCCCGATAGAAGTGACTAATTTCGCTCTTGATATTAGTAATCAGAGAGGAATTACGCCCATCTTTATCACCTCGAATCGCCGCATTAAGAATGTTCATCAAAATCATGTGGCGCTTCCTCTTCGACGTGGCCAACTGTCTACCCTTCTGAGAAAGGAAATCCTTCACTTCTTCCTTGGTCCGTTCCCACACACCGCACTCATCGTCAGTGATCGTGCCTGCGCCCGCGTTCAGGATCGAGCGAAGGTGCACTAGCGTATCTTCATCTTCTAACATGGAGATGTTCAAACGCCACGGGGTAGCACCTCTCTCTCTCTCTCGGAACCGACACACACACGTCCATCAGGACGGCAGAGTGGTCCGAAACATACAACAGTGGAGAGTTCGGACCAAAGATCACAATCCTGTCAATCTTCGACACAAGAAACATATCCAGGCGAGAGGCGCTTCCCCTCTAAACCAGGTATAACCCGGAATACTGGGGTTAAGTCTCCTCCAGGTACCGCACAGCCCCTGGTTATCCAGGAGGACCTTAAGCACGTTCCCATAAGCTCTCGACCAGCTGCTGGTCCCGGCTCTATCGAGGTCGCAGTCTGCGACCGCATTGAAATCCCCACCAGCAATCAACACATCTTCCGAGCTTCTACTGAAATGCGGAAGTTCATTATAGAACGACCTCTGCAAGTTATCCTTATTAGGAGCGTAAATGCACACAAGTTTCATGGAGATATTCCCACTGTGGACGGTAAGAGAGATCACCCGACCTTCCCCGTCAGATTCAAAGTGAGTGATATCTCTTTCAAACTTCTCTTTGTAAATTATAGAAACTCCCGTGTAACCAGTACTCCCAAGCGAGTACTTAAATCTGAGACCGGACCTTCTGCGAAAAGCAAAAATCTGTTCCCTGTCCTTATGGTGGGTTTCCTGAATCATGAGGAAGTCCAGATTATTCTGGCGAAAGAACCCTTCGAGCCAACACTGCTTCGCCTCCGAATTGAGGCCCTGAACGTTCAAGGAACCAACCTTAATGTTTGTGCCGGCAAAAGTAACTCTACCAGAGTTCATATTTACTGGTCCTGTAAAAAGAAAGAGTTACAACAACAAACACAGAGAAAAAATGCAAAACCCATACTTCAACCTAGGAGAGAGAGGAACCGCAACCAAGTTACTTTTCAGTACTATCCTTCTTACCCACACTTCTTGTCGACCTTTCTTCTCGAAGAACTTGGCCATTCGCTGTTGGAATCACATGTCATGTGCCATGCAACATTACAGAGGCAGCGGCAGCAATATCGTTAACCGCTTTAAAATTGGCCGCAGTAAACTCTTTCCCAGTTCTGATACTGACGCTGCAGGTCAGCACAAAGGGAGTCAGTAGTCTCATTATCCACTTCGGTATCAGTACAAGCCCAAAACTTATCGTTCACAACAGCAGTATCCGAGAATTGATTCTCCTCCTCACTCCCGAAGCTGACGTTCAGCGGTCCTGCGGGAGGACCCCAGAACGTCCCGGGGGCCTCGGGCGTCGCCTCAGAGCCGGCGACAACGTGGCCGCCGCCCGCAGCAGTGGGAACACTAAGCGTAGGTGAGCCTCCGGGACCCCGAACGGGCTCTTTCTGCCCGTCTGAGGGTGGAGTTGGGCACGCGGCTTCTCTTTCGGGAGGCCGCCCGTCCTGGCTATCCACGGCCGCGGAGGTGTACCTCCGCCCCTTGGCTTTGGCCAAAAGGGGCGGACGCAGTCATTTCCGTTTCTTCCCAATGACTAGGGTCATTGGGGAGACCCGGAAACATACTATGCACAGGGTCCTCACTGGAAACCAAAGTTTTGCCGATTTCACTAAAACACTGGGCTTCACTTTCTCCTTCACTTTGACACTTTTCAACACACTCATTCTGCACTTCACCCTCCATAAGAACATTATTATGACCAAATTCGGGAAATATGTCACCATCGCAAATATCACTACTTCCGCTTTCACTGAGAACACCCTCCAGCGTAGAACTGGTGTCAGAGAATTCAGACTCACCTTCCTTGTTCTCTGAGACATCAGCGCTTTCCACACTAGAATTATCTTCTCCATCGCTGGAAAAGTCCCTATTTACTCCAGGCTCTTTTCGTGCACTACTGGGAGCCTGTTCGTCCTCTTCACTGGAAATAACCCCCGCGCCAGACTCCACTGGAATAGTAGCACCGGAGCCATTAACATCAACCTCCATATTTTCTTCATATCGCCCCTCCACGACGCTTATGCTTCCAGGCCTGGATTTGAGACCTTCAAGGTCTATGACAGACAACTTCCTTGATTTCTCCGTAACTATAGTGTACCCATCGTCTTCAGAATTTGAAGGGAAGAGACCCCTTTTCACCGATAGGAAAGGTTTCTCTCTCCTTCGCTGGAACAGAAACATGCTTTTTATTCTCATTGTTTATCACACTTTTCTTACCTGAACTATTATCCTTACCTTCCTCAGGGATCCTGTGAGGTTTTAAGGCGTGCTCTGAGCTGGTAATTTGGTGGGCCCCATCTGTTTTACTCGAGGCCGCAGTCTCAGCAACACTTTGTGAGCCCTCCGCCTCACCAGCGTGGCACTCCTCCATCTCTTCATCTCTTCTGGTATTGTCAGGACCTCTGGCCATTTGTGCAAAGGACCTTTGTGTACAAACCTTCTTTTGATGGTGTGGTGAACTGCAGTTTCCACACGGCTCTTTGCACTCCTCCTCAGTGTGACCCAAAATGTAGCAATTGCTGCAGGTAAACTTCCCGCAGTCCACAGCTATGTGCCCTGCATGGTTTCAGCGCCTGCACACCCGGATTTGCCCCCTATACACATTCATACAACGCTGTCCTTTGACCTCCATGAAATTGGGGACAGCTTGTTTCATGTCAATTGTAACAACACGAGTCCCGGAAAGGGCTCCCCTCATGTGCGCAGCCATTTCTTTTCGAACCTCACAGTCAATACCTTCCCACACAGTCCAAATGCGGTTGCGACCTCTGCATTGGAAATTTCACAATGCAAAACTTTGCAAAAAATTATTTTGACATTTGTCTGAGCATTTGTGAATTTTAATACAGTGTTATTGCACTCAATACTGCTATCTAGTAACTTGAAGTAGTGATCTCTACTGTTCAGTACTACTTCCAGCTTGTTTTTATTCACCTCTTGAATTAAGAAAAATACTGGGGTGGGGGTGAACCCACGTGCTTGTACAGGGCAAGACAAATGTCCGAAGCAGAAATACCCTTATGGGTAACCACGACGGCATTAGCCCTATTGGGCTCAGTCCTAACAGACATCCTAACTCTTCAAAGAGGACAAAAGTTCGACCCCTTCCAAAAGCTAGCAATAGTCAGAAAACAAAAAAACACACAGTCCTAACCAAAGAAAATGTGAAAAAGTACTCACAAAATTCCCGGCTTGAAATCCAATCCAGTAACAGTGGCACAAACACAATACACTCAGCACAATATATGAAGACCACGTGCAGCACAATAGACGTAGGCCACGTGCACCTTAAAACAAGAGTGATAAAGGCAATCTGCCAAAATATCGCAAACGGAGTCTCCGGATTAGCGGCGGAGCAAAATTCTTCAATAGAAATAAAAGAAAATTGCCAAAAATCCCACGCAAATCCACTAGGGAGTTCTCTAGAAATTTATTAATACACGAGCGGCCATCTTTGAATTGTTATAGTAACCGATGACTACTCTAAGCCGAAGTCCCTCACGGCCGGCACGAGCGCCCCCTGGGCCGTCAGACACCGCACAAAGCGCGGGCACACGCCCCCTATTAGGCGGCCAGTCACGCGTTCCTCCTCACGAACGGATGTTCGGAAAACGACCTGCAAAAGGAAAAACTAAAGTTGACCGAAGAAGCAAACAATATGCCTTTCCAGCATCGACGAAAAAACTACACTTAAAGGTGATCCATGGCATTTTAGTAAAAGGCGAAAGATTATCTCGTCTTTTGAACGGAGGCCTGTAAAAGGCGAAAGATTATCTCGTCTTTTTTCTTTGGCGGGACCCAGGACATAAACACATGCCCGTGCGGAACTGGAACTCCAACAGGAATTTATCTTAAGTAATCTTATTATTTATCTATAATATTTGTCTTCGTAAAAGAACCCCAAATCATGGGGGCGGGAAAAGGGGAGCGCCCTAATGTGCTCTCGCACGACGTCCCCTCCCCCATACACGAACTTTGTTGCAACACATCTTCACACTGTTCACCACGCCCAAAATAAACACCTGGACATGGTTCACTGATGTTTAAACACACTCCCACCACGGCCCAACAAGCAACACCAGACAAACCCCCGAGTCATACAGATCCTCCGAAGAACTCGAAAGGACCCGCACACAAATAGCCGGCAAGGTCACCTAGAACGGCGGGTGCAGCCCGAAGGTACACCCGGAATGTCCATGTAGGTGGACAAAAGTCCCCTTCAGAGGTGACCAAGTGACAGCGACACGGACCATCACCCCCTAATAGCTTAACAGGCCCGAGCACCGATTCGTGACGTAACTAGAGTAGTCCGTAGTCGCGGAGAGGAGCATTACGGCGATGTGCGAAACGAACGCATCTTTACGTACACCAACTAATAAAGTCGTGCGTTCTTTTAGAGTTTCACTGCAGTTAAATAAGAACTTGTGTGTTAGTTTTTAAATAACTGCAGAGTTAACAAATTTGTTTAATAATCTTTAAAATACAGAAGAAAAAGAAATTACAGCGTAAAATTTAGCATAGTAATAATTTCGACTTGAAAGGGTAAGCAAGACAGATTCGTCAACTAAATGAAAGCATCACTGTCATTTCACTGGAAGTGATAAACCATTCCTATAATCGAAATTATGAACTGTTGTCGTAGTTTCACTTGAAGTTATAGTGTCTTTATAGTTAACCGAATGATTCCTGTACTTGTGCACAAATCGTTCTTGTACTTGAAAGATTAGTTTGAGGGTTCATTACGAAGTATCGCCGTCGTTTCAAAAGATGTCGATTGACTAATTTAAGGAATCAGATATTTCATTCATTGCAAACTTATGACTATGAAAATTTTAGTAATGAAATAATTCCTTTAGTGAAAATGTATTTTCACATCAGACAGTAACTAGCAATTTATATGCAATCCGTGATCACTAATATATAAAAAAAGGTCAAGAAAAACTGAATTTTTTTCTGTGTTTTTTAATTATTACCAAAGGCTCAATAAAACACGTTTTAACATACATACAGTAAATTGCTGCTTGATTCACTGATTGCATCAAATAAATTAAGATTTCAAGAAAATTATGCAATTGCTACATTATTAAACGTACAATAATGACATAACAAGTTTTCCTAATTTTAGTACCATCTAGTAACGTGTTTGGACAACTTCATTTTGATAAGCAAATATAAAGTTTATCATTTTTGTCTTCCAGAGCACTATTTCAAACCTTGTCAAAGTTCAACACATCTGTATTAAGTATATTAGTAGCATTAAGCAAAACTATTTGGATCCACAATATAAGCATTTCTTTTTATCTGGAAAAATACAAGTAACTTATTGGCAGAAATTTCCTGAAATTTGTTTTTCAAGAAGTATTCAGGAAAACTGCCAATGTACAAATAATTATGGTTGTGTAGTTCTTTGTGTATCACAAGCACAATTTGATTAAGTGTCCGTTAACTGTTCCTTGAAGAATTTCAAAGACACGTTTCTAAGAAAATCTGAAATTTATTCCAATAATTTCTTAAAGTATTTTTCCAGAAAGTTATTATATTTTTTGAGAACCTGACAAATGCACATGTAGTTATTGTACTGAATAAATCTGAGCGATTGTTTTGGTACTATAGGATGTATTTTAAAAGATGTACATGTTTCATTATAAATTGACTAACTTGATGTACCATTTTCTCAGAAACTATAAAAAGCAATGGTATAAAATTTTGCACAAATGTTTTGTCATTACTACAGCTATTGAAAAAGATTGCTTTTTTCCTTTTTTTATGATTTTGGTTTCAAAATAAATTCTATGAAGGATTAAAGAAGTTTTTCCCCATACAAAAATTGACACCCACCCCCACGTTTGGAAGCACACTTTCCAGTAGTTATCGGATAATATGAGATATATTAGTTCCAGTTATTATAGCTGTAGCTTGTGAAGACACAGTGCAGGAAGTCTGGAAACAGATAAGTCTAGATAAATGAATAAAAAGTTGATCTCTCATTTTAAGCAAATGTTTAAAAAAAAAAAGCGAGTATATATTTCTACTTGTATTTTAAAAATCTTGTTTGTTTAGAACATAGTTTCCACAATATGTGGATTCATGTCGATCAAGGTACTTTTTTTCTCTTAAAAATAACAATATCCAAGGCTTAAAAATACCATGCCTGAGATGCCCAGAGCATGTAAATCATTCGTCTGGGCAGGTAAATAAAACATCTAATTGCCTGTGCATGGTAACTAAATTTTAAAATAAAAAAGTTTGTAATAAAATTTCCTACTACACAAGAAAAAAAAAAGACAGTCATCACATGTCGTGTTTCATGTCATTGTTACGAAGTACCAAGGAAAGAGCAATATCACACTTTTAATTATGTTATGCTCTACGCCCAGAAATCGGAAACCTAGTTTTGCTCCAAATTTTGTTTATAATCAACAACATGATGCATGCCTCTGATGTAACTGGCCTCTCATGTTTAGTGACAAAGGGTAGAAAAGTTTAAAAAAAGGAACATGGCAGAATCACTAAATTTTCGAAACACCAGTTTCATCATCGAACCATTTCATACCAATTTTAGCATCAGCGTCTTAAAAATTGATATACACACGTTTGTGCATTGAACATTTGTAATACAGACCCTTAAAATGGAAATGCAAACATGTTAAAACAGTTCATATTTTTAAGTTAAAAAAAATCAGGGTTCTGATTTGTTATCTTAAAAGATAAATTTTCCTGCGCATCCAGCTTTTACTACCTGGGCAAGTAAATAATTTCTTGCCCATGTAGTACTGATATATTTCACCTAATTTTTAAGAAATTGAATGGTTCTGATAAATTCCCATCCTACCACAGATAGAGCATACACACTGCTCACACGAGAGTTCTTCAATGTGTTGGTTTGTAGAAAAATGCTTCAAAATCTTTGAACAGACATTTTAAAGGCAAACTGATTCCTGAACTATGTGTGAACTTCTGTTTTTGTGCATTCATATCTAATTTTTGCTGTCTATACTTGATTCAGTGTTTGTGTTCCTTTAGTAATAAATATTAAAAATGATAATTCAATGCAACTCTCCATGTCTGCAAACACAAAAGAGGTATTTCACATGGCAACAAGGCCTTAGCATTTATATAAAGGACATAGGCATGTTAGATGTGTACATGACATGCATATATTTCGTATAGGATATAGGTATTTTACAAGCACTTGTGCCCAGAAAAAGGGACCCCCAAAAAGTTAATCTGGCATTGCCTAAACACTTAAATAACTAAGTACGAATGTATCAACATATTACTCTTGGAATCAAAAACATGCAACCCTTATTATTCTGTGTCCATAATAAAGTTTAAAATCCCTTCCTAAATATACATATTTTACTTTGAATTTATTTGATACATTGGCAAAAACATGTTATGGGTTACTATAACAACACAAGTAATCTATTCTTTCCATTACAAACATAAATTTCATTTTTCAAAAATCTTTTCAGTGCTTTGACTTCCCGCTGTGAGATGCATTAGATTATAAAATTAGCCAAATTTAAATTTTCTAGTTCAAAATTTTTATTTTACGAGTAGTTTAAATAAGGTTAACAAAAGGTTTCCACTTACCTTAGAGTTCTTGGTCACTTGAAAATTTTCACGTTTTATTGCTGTAATCCATTTTCTGAGAACCTCCCCATAGTAGCGACTTTTAAGACACTTAATATCCCTTTATGAAAATAAACTTAGTTGACAATTTGACAAGAACAATCACGCACATCGACAGTCACGCAGCTTCCGGTGTTTGGTGCGCGGGCCTGTTAAGCTATTAGGGGTGATGCCCGGACGGGAGACTGTCAGAGAGGACACCGGGCCGACGGATGCACCAAGGCTCTCACATGACCCATGGCAGGTGCCTCCCACTTCCACACGGAACCAGCACACCACAAGCAGCAAATACACAACACCCTCCCTTCAGATACCATCCATTCATACCACATCAAAAGAGAAGAGACAGAACCCCGACTCACACAGCCTCCTGCCGTCTCGGTCAGCGGCCAGCACCGCCAACTCGACCGAAGAGAAGACAGATTAAACCATCGCTAAGCTCATAAATATTCTCGTATGTAGATGGTATTTAACTGTTATTTAGTAAATTGTTATAAAGTTAACAATATAGTATTTTTTTTTTTTTTTTGTCATTTTTCTTGTAGGACTTCCGTTTGTCGCAGCCACCTACAGCGAGATCGCCTTTTGGGTAGGACACAGAAACGGAAGGAATGAGAACAAGTCTAGCGACTTTGACAGAACAGTTTGTAGTGAGATTAGAGTACAGTAGATGGCGCCACCGTACAAGTACGATGTTGCACACAGAGGTGTGAGAGAATTTCAGGGTTGGCATAGGAAAGGATGGCCATTTAACCAGTGAGTCCAGCCTGGGGGCCGTCACTTAACGTGCTCGTCCGATGCACGGCGGATATTCAGCGATTGTTGGTAAATCACACCATCGCTGCAAGATCAGCCCTGAGGACCTTCCATCGATAGTCTGAATCGCTAAAAACTAAGCTAACCGCAACTTTGGCAATGCAGTCAAAATAGAATTAAATATTATATTTATATTTTTTGAATAAAATACTGTCACAATATCGGGAGCCGAAATAATATGTTTTTAAGAGAATGGCAATCTTTAAGTTTTATGCTGTTTAGCATCTTAGCTACAAATATTTAAAATTAAAATAAGTTACCCTATAATTTTATTAAGAACTTTCGATCCTTTCTTATAAATAACTGGAGCCAAAGGCTTCCATTTATGAAAGATCTTTTGTGCACCGTTATTTCTGGTTTCAAATTCCAAATATCTTCTAAGGTCACATTTTATGGCAATTTTGACCTGCTTTGTATTTTTAAATTTTTGTTCAAAAAATAAAGCGTTTCTGTTTTTTCGAATGTTATAAAGTGAAAGTAACAATGTACTAGTGATCCGATTTATTGGCATAGGAAGTAGGCACATTAGCGTTTCCAAGCTTTGGCACATCAACCAGATGGCTTTTTCAAGGAAGTTAGACAGAAACTGCAACTGAAAAATAGAACGCATTAGCAATTTGAACGTGGAAACTTAACTTGACAACAATAGATACGACGTTATATTCATTTAAAGATATGACGCATCACGTTGGTTGCACGCGCGGTATCCTGGTAGGCAGAAGGCTTTACTTGAAGAATTGGTTCCAAATTCGTGGCAAATCGAGTGAGACGCACTCATTGCAAGTATCGCGGTTGGTAATGATCTCCAAGGTTTCCCGTATGGCTGTACCTTTAGGAGTAGAGTAGGTAGCTAATTTCTTTATATCGTCCCACATAGGAGTAGCGGACTTGAATTTCACTTCTCTGGATAGAGTCGTGGCTACTTTACCGTATTTTGTGTCTCTTTTATGTTCGTTGACTCTTATTCCAAACGAACGCTTAGTCATTCCAAAATAGTATTCGTTTGGAATCAGAGTCAAGCGTTCGTTTGGAATCAGAGTCAACGAACATAAAAGGGACACAAAATACGGTAAAGTAGCAACGGCACTATCCAGAGAAGTCAAATTGAAGTCAGCTACTCCTATGTGGGATGATATAAAGAAATTAGCTAGCTACTCTACCCCTAAATGTACAGCCATTCGGGAAACCTTGGAGATCATTACCAACAGCGATCCTTGCAATGATTGCGTCACACTCGAGTTGCCACGAATTTGGAACCAATTCTTTAAGTAAAGCCTTCTGCCTACCAGGATACCGCGCATGTAACCAACGTGATGCGTCATATCTTTAAATGAATATAACGTCCAGTGGCGGCTTTTCAGGTGAAGTAGGTGAAGTGCCTCTTCACCTATTTTATTTGAAATAAGATTTTATTTAATAGTTTCGTATAATATATTCTTTTTTTGCCTTTATCGAGTGCCAAAACACCAAAAATTTTGATTAGATATCACTTCACAATGCGCGTTCAATACGGAAAACAAGTCCTTATACGCAAAACAGTTCAAGTGAAGAGCTGAAATGAGAATGCTTGGAAGTCTGCAGTTTTCGTCCTAGTTGCCATGGTAACTGTGACGTCGCGCTCCCCTATCTGCCGGGCAAGTGAAGTGTTTTATTATGAGACGTCAAGGCTCTGCACCTGGAGTCGTGACCTTACGAAGAGATCGCAGTGGAACAGGACGGATTGCCAAGGATTTTTTGCAATCCACTAGGGATTGTTTCTTGCGGTGTTTTGGTACATACTTTCTGGAAGAGATATGTTTTTTCGTGTTTTGTGATTGCTTGTTAAAAACTTCATTAGTTACTTTAGTTTCGTGTACAACTGATAGCTTTAGTTTTCAGTAACAACATTGTCTGTAATTTATTGCAAATTCCGTTCAATCGGTGTAAAGGTGAAAATAAAAGAGACATTTTACTTCAAGGACGACCGACCGATTCACTGACAAAAATCGCCAAGAAAGAAATCAAGAACAATACTAATTTAAAAAATTGGTGGTTTACTGAATATAAATGGCTTTGTAGCCCTTCTGTGTTGCAAAAATTATTTTTTGGCCCTGCTTATATTTTAGTAATAAAATTCGGCGTGGAATAAAGACAATTTTCAGATTTCTTAAATATAAAACGGCCACTTTACAAACGTGGTGATTCTAGCGAACACCTAAAATGCAAATTAATGCTAAATAATTTTGAAAAGAATCAGAACACCGTTGCCGATGCCCTGAGGGAGAATGCTAGGCTTTTGAAAATGCATTTCAACGAACGCGTTCGTTTAAATAGACTTTTCCTGCAGACAATGATTGATGCAGTACTGTATTTGAGTAAACAAAAACTAGCATTCCGTGACCATGACGAAGGCATTGACTCGATAAATCGTAGAAATTCAAGGAATTGCTTTCACTCTTGGTATCAATAAGTCCTTTAAAATTCAAAATCAATACGAAACGATAAAAAATGTCTTCACAGGTGACTCAAAAACTATTCAAAACGAATTAATTGAATGTATTTCTGAATATATAAACGATCACGTCAAAAATGAAATAAATGAAGTTCAATGCTTTTCTATTCAAGTAGATGACACCACAGACATAAATCAGACTTCTCAGTGCTCTTTAATAATATTTGTTGATTCGGAAGGTGTATTGGCTGTGTGATTTTTGGGTTTCCACGACGTGAGTGGAGATAGAACGTCAGAAGCTTTATACAAAATGCTAAACAAAATTTTGGAACAGTTTGATTATCAACACAAGTCAATAGGACAATGTTACGATGGGGCAAGCGTAATGTCTGGACACTTGACTGGCTCCAAAAAAAATTAAGCATAAAGCTTCTCAATCTGTTTTTGTTATTGCTTAGTACATCGTTTGAACCTGGTATTACAGCAGAGTTTTTCTAAAATTTCTACGTGTCGAATATTTTTTGCAAGCCTCAGTGTAATTCCTTTGTTTTTCACCACTCAGAGAAGCGATCACTTCACTGAGTGGTGAAAAAACAATACACTCACATCAACAACCGCAAGAGGCATGCCAACCATAACAGAAACTCGATGGCCCTCCACTTCGAAGTTAGTAAGTGTAATAGTTGAAGATTGGGATAAATTGAAGGAAGTATTCGAATTTTTTACAAATAGTGACCAATCAGACAAAAAATCAATTCAACTTGCCCAAGGGTTTTTAAATGATATGAACACTTTTGAATTTACATTTTGGTAATAGTATTTAATGAAATATTTGGTTCACCGATCTGTTATTCGAAATTTTGCAGAAAAAATCACTAGACATAAACTACTGTGTAACTCAAATTAAAAAAAGCTCGTGAAATTTTGAGTCATAAAAGGAACGATGAAGTATTTGAAACACTGTTTGGAAAAGCTAGCTAAATCACAAAAATAAGCAGATCTAAACGGGAATATGCTGATCTTACACAAGAAACAATTTTTGAAAATTATAAACAATTGTATTTTGAAATTTTGTACCACATTCTTATGGAAATGGATATAATATTTCAAGACAGTGAGAAACTTAAACTTCAATTTCCCTGTCTTGCTGACACAACCAAATTCGACCAATTTAATTCATGCTTTCCCTCTCACGCTTTTGAAAATCTACAACATTTTTACGGAAAAATATTTACCAAACACTAGAGCCTTAAAATCGAACTGAGTCTTGTATATGCTGATGAAAAATTAAGGAATATATCGACTCATGAATTTTTTCGAGTGCTTCATGGAGATAAAGGCATTTTTACAGAAGCTTATAAATTGGTTTCCCGGATTTTAACAATTGCATCTGCAAGTGTTTCAGTGGAAAGAAGTTTTTATTGCCTTAAAAGAATACAAACTTACTCAAGAAACACTATTTCTCCAGATAAACTTGCTTCTTTGGCAAATATTTCTATTCAAAAAGACATTTTCTTGAAGTCACGAAGAAACAGCCATTTTATGACGACATAATCGACAGATTTCCAGCTTTAAAGGGAAGAAGAATTGATCTAATATATATAAAAAATAGGTAAGTTCTCATTAACTGATTTTCATTGAAGACAGTAGATATCTTTTCATATTGCTCTTGTAGCTCTTCACCTATTTTTCCTACCACGAGCCGCCACTGATAACGTCGTATCTATTGTTGTCAAGTCAAGTTTCTACGTTCAAATTGTTAATGCGTTATATATATATATATATGTTAATGCGTTCTATTTTTTAGTTGCAGTTTCTGTCCAACTTCTTTGAAAAAGCCATGTGGCTGATGTGCGGAAGCTTGGAAACGCTAATGTGTCTACTTCCTACGTCAATAAATCGGATCACTAGTAGAGTGTTACTATTTACTTCTTAATTGGTGTACTGTTCCTCGTTATCAATTTCCAAATGTTATATTTTGCAATCGCAATTACATGATGTATTATTAAATTTTTGGATTCAGAGTAAGAAAGAGGAAGATGATATAAGATTTGGTGAGTCGAAAATTTATCTTTATAATTTAAATATTGATGTAAACAATTCCAGATATGTTTTGAAACGTTACAATCAACGAATAAATGTTCTAGAGTTTCCTCTGAACCACAGTAGGTGCACGAAGCGTTTACTCATTCACACGAAGGAAAAGCCTCACGAATGTGATGTATGCTCCAAGCAATTCACAACGCATCCTCCTTCACATAGGTCAAAAGCCTCGTCAATGTAATGTGTGCTTTAAGCAATTTGCTCAGAAAAGTCATCTTTTAAGGCATATGCTTGTTCATTCAGGTGAAAAGCCTTACCAGTGTGATGTATGTTCCAAGCAATTTCCTCGGAAAAGTAATCTTTCAAGGCATGTGGGTGTTCACAGGTGAATAGGCAAAATCATAATATATCTATTCTATGATAAAGTAATATTGGGGTATTACAGCTTAACATTAATTTGCGTACACTATCATATTGTCTTCATTTCAACAGAGCAGATATCTGTAAAACGTCACTAAAATTAGTTTAAAACCCATCACTTAACTTAGATTATCATACACACAACTTTAAAAACTATGAAATTACACGGCGGTTTTACCTACAGAATGAGAAAAACACATGTACTTACGCTCATCCCCCAGAAGTCAGTCGAAATGTTTCCTAAATACCTGGAAGTAGCCGTAACGCCCTAAACATGGGTAAATCAACTAATAATATCTTTGAGAATAGTATATCAACGATTAATATAATAAAGAAGGGCAAATTTATTAATATTAAAAGCAAATTGCCAACTTCATGCCTCGCACAGCACTAACAACTATTGCATAGTCCCAAGTGGGCAGAAATAGCCGAATGTGCGAAGCTCTTGATTCAGCAACTTCTCAGAACAAATTTATTTCTAAAAGAGCTCTAACTTCTAGAATTTTTTTTTTAGATAGCAATTTTGTCTGATAAACTGTTGAGCAAACAAAAATGGATTCTAAGCAATAATTCTGATGCTTCGCTCTAAACGATAGGGACTATTTTTCGTAGCGGAGGTAGCTGTTTCGTACCCTTCATAGTGGTTCACTCTTTGGTTGACTCGGAGTATAGAGGTAGATAACTATTGATACTGTGTTGGCGAAGTTTCTCGGAAAAAAATTGTTTCTGACCAAGAATTTTTCTTACTTTTCCATATTGTCAAAAAGCTAAGCTCAGATAAACTTTGAAAATAACCTTTTTTTTTATTATTATTTTATTTTTATTTTGGTTAGGGGTTTAACGCCTGCAGTGAGCAACTCAATGGGCTGTAAGCATTCGCCCATCCCTGATTTAGGGCCACTTGTTTCAGGGCTGTAAGACGAACATTGCTGTAAGACAAACACAACCACAACATCTATTCCTCACGGTCCCATCTCGGACGAATGATCAGAAGCCAGCGTTTAGACAACTGCGCCACTGGGGCGGGGAATCTACGTTTTGACGATATCCTCCCGAAGTGAGTGAGCAAAAGTGACGGAAAAAATGTTTTGCCTGAAGAACCAGCTAATTCGCAGCTTCTTAATTCTCATTTTCTATTTGTACTGTATGATTTTTTTTTTGTGTTTCTGTCCACGAAAGGTAAAGAAAAAAAAATCTGCAGTTTTATATGCAATTTTTTTTTCTATAGTGTTTAGCAAAATCCTGGTAATAAATCCTGAGAAGTTCAATAAATAAAGTTTTGAGTGTGGCTCTTCCTCAATTGTTTTTTCCTGGGATTATTTAAAACGACAGCAGATGGATTCTGTCGTTTTAAATTATGCCTAAGATTTGACGTATTGCCCGACGTTTTGTAATTCTTTCTGCAAAGACTACATTCATTGGCGCCCATATGAGTACTTTTAGGGGGGCTAATAAAAATCCTTACCTCCTTCAAGGCTGTCAAACATTTTAGTAAATGTACAAGATACTAAAATACAACAATAGTAATTGATACAATCAATCATTAATATCTTATTATTTTTAAAAATGCTTTAAAAAACGGTTTCTTGAGTTTTAGTGTTTAAAATTTATCAAAAATTTGGCTATACGAACGGCTAGAGGGAGGGGGCTCGTCCCCCTTATGGGCGCCATTGGCTATATTTTGCGTACACCTTATCATTACCAAAAGAAAAATAAAGTTGCACAAAAGATATTTTACATTTACCCACTGTTACTGATTACTTACTCTCATCAAATACCTGTTTCAGCACCTGACGTACCTTTAAACTTCCAGTACAAACAACAAGAACAATGCTTTTGTCTTCCTCTTTATCCGACTGAAACGTGCAACAGAGTTCAAAAACTACATTCCCTCACCGCTTACTCTTTTGTTTACAGTTGACTTTATTTTCTTTTTTTTTTTGATTGGAGGTTTAACGACCACCATGCGCAACTCAAATGGGCTATAAGCAGTCGCCCGTCCCTAATTTAGGGTCACTGGTTCTAGGGAAGGGAGAGAGCCAGTGCCGTAAGACAAACACAACGTCAATGCCTGACCGGGATTCGAACCCGGACCCCTTACGGACGAATGATCAGAGGCCAACGCCTTAGACCACTGCGCCACCGGGGCGGCTACTTTATTTTCGCATTGTCATCATGTATCAATATGGCTGGGCTCAATGTTTTCGACACCAGTATAAATGAGGTGAAAATGAGCGTTTCAGTCATCAAAGCCATCGGTGGAAGCTGAATAGTTTACATCATCGTGATTTACACTTACGGCATTGAAAAACGTAAAACTATCGATGTACTGAGTTTGACAAAACAATCGATACTATCGATAGTGCCATCGATAGTACCTCCACCTCTACCCGGGCCCCTGCGCCACCCAACTGAGTGCGCCACAAGTTTACTTGCATGACTCACATATCATATTCCTTTGGTTTTACTGCAATAACATTCATTAATCTACTTACCAAACAACCGGTCAATATCAGGAATTAGTAAACCTTATTGTTTATTGTTATGATTTAATTCCACTTAAATATGTACCGGACTGTGGCTCTGTGGTCGTGAGTGACGCGAATAAATGCAATGTGTTGTACGCAAAGAAATGTTGTAACATCACAGACACTCGATCACAACACAAAACATTTATTACTTTACACAAAAACATAAACTGGAATGCACTCCGCGGTACAAACTGAACTGTTGTCTTAGCCAAAGCTCGGCATGTCCTACTCCTTCAATATCTCTCACGCTACTCCTCACATCACTCACCACACGCTCAAGTCATTAAATGTCAATGTATCATTCCGCACTTTTGTGCGTGGAAGTTCGTATTTTACAACCCCTCCTCACTCCAGAGGAACTTTTTCCAGTGGTAAAAATTTCTTGTCATTTTACAATATAATAGTCATAGTTCACATAATGAGTCATAATCCATTTACGAAGAGAAATATATGAGTTAATTCAACTATCATCTTTACGTGTTTTCCAACAATTTCTATGTAGTATATACCACAACCAAAAAAAAAAAAAAAAAAAAATGTTTTCACTAGCAGACACATAGCATGATCAAGGTGGATCATCTAAAGTTGGAACTCTGCTCAGTCCATCTGCATTTTTGTGCATAGTTCCCGATCGATGAATTATAACAAAATCATATGCTTGTAAAGCAAGGGCCCATCTCATCAGACGAGCATTTGAACTTGCGTTGGTGCGTAACCAAACGAAAGGGTTATGATCAGTTTGTATGAGGAAATTTTGACCATCCAGGTAGCATTTCAGTTTCTGTACCGCAAATATTATGGCGGCACATTCTTTTTCACTGGTACTGTATGTCTTCTCTGCTATCGAAAGTTTTCTGCTTAGATAGAGTACAGGATGTTCAGCGCCATCTTCTTGTTCTTGCGAGAGGACGACTCCCATTCCTTGATCTGAAGCATCAGTTTGTAGAATAAATCTACGTTCATAGTCAGGGGCACACAGAACAGGAAAACTAGATAAAGCTTTTTTAGTTCCACAAAAGCTTTCTCACATTGTTCTGACCATATAATTTCCTCTTTACGATTTTTACCCTTCAAGATGTCTGTCAAGGGAGCTGCTATCGAAGAAAACATTGGAATATATCTGCTGTAATGTCCCGCCAGGCCTAAGAAAGATCTTACTTGCGTCTTGTTCTTTGGCGTAGGAAAATTTTCTATGGCCTGAACCTTTCGTTCCGCTGGTTTTCGATATCCTTGTCCAACAATATGACCCAAATACAAGACGTGATCTTGAGCAAACTTACATTTGGAAGGTTTTATGGTCAAGGAAGCCCTCTGCAACCTCTGTAGCACTTCTTCAAGATGTATCAAATGATCCCCCAGTTTTCGGAAAAAATGGCAACATCATCTAGATATGGTACGGCAAACTCTTCGCAGCCTCTCAAAAGTTCCGACATCATTTTGCTAAGGAAATAAGGTGCGTTCTTTAGACCAAATGGCATCTTTAAGGGCCGTAAGTAGTCACAAACGCTGCCAATCGTTGAGCTCTAGCACTTAATGGAATTTGCCAGTACCCTTTTGTTAAATCTAATACTGTAATATACTTCGCTCCAGAAACCTTTTCGACTCTTTCTTCTATGTTGGGCAATGGATAGAACTGGATCCTTGTCACTTCATTCAATCGCCTGTAGTCAATACAAGTGCGTGGATCTCTTCCAGGTATTTCTACCAAAATCATGGGTGATGTATAGTCTGATTCACCAACTTCTATAATCTTGTACTGCAGCATTTTATCTATCTCGGCTTTAAGAATATTTATCTGCCTAGGCGACATTCTATAAGGCTTAACTCTTACAATAGCATTACTAGCTAGCTCGATATCATGTTCGACCAAATGAGTCTTTCTTGGAATATTAGAAAACATTTTCAAGTAATGACATAATAGTTTTTTTCAGATCCTGAATTTGTTGGCCACTTAGGCGCTCTCGAAGTTTACTGTTCTCCTCGATATCAGAGAAGTTAAATATATTTGGATTTTTTCAACCTGCGGAAATTTAATCTCTAAATCCATTTCACCATTTTCACAACCGGGCAATAAGTTCACAAATTCTGGTCGTTTATGGCATGGTTTCAGCATGTTAATGTGATATACTTGATGCTTTACATTTTTACCTTCAAAGCTTACTACATAATTAGTCTCAGAAATTTTTTTCTCAATTTTCCCTGGTCCTTTCCACTGTTCCGCTAACTTATTTGGCCTGCAGGTAACAAAAACCAATACTAAATCTCCTTCTTGAAATTCACGTTTTACCGCATTTCTGTCATACCAATATTTTCTTTTCAATTGAGCCACTTCCATGTTTTTAATGGCAAGTTCTTGACATCTTTTCATCCTATTTATTAACTCAAATACATATTCAGTGACATAGTTTTCTTCTTCAGGATGACCCATCCATTTTTCATAAAATAGTGTCATTGGCGTCCTCAAATTTTTTCCATGCACCAATTCAGCAGGCGTAAACCCTGTGCTTTCATGTGTCACAGTTCTCAAAACAAACAGCGCCGCAGGTAACTGTTTCTCCCAATCCGGAGCAGACTCAAGACATAAAACTCTCAACTGTAACGTACCAGGAGATGTGACGTACCTGCCAGAAGGACGCACACGACATAAAGGCAGTTAGGAATCAGAATAAAACGTCCGCGTAGCTCAATTGGTAGAGTGACTTGTTCCGGAATGAGGGGATACGGGTTCGAACCCCGGCGCGGATAAAAATGACGGAGAAATTTACTTCGTTATAATGGCGCCCGAACAGGGACCATTATAACGAAGTAAATTTCTCCGTCATTTCTGTCCACGCCAGGATTCGAACCCGGATCCCCTCATTCCGGAATAAGTCACTCTACCAATTGAGCTACGCGGACGTTTTTTTTTCTGATTCCTATCTGCCTTTATGTCGTGTGCGTCCTTCGGGCAGGTACGTCACATCTCCTGGTACGTTACATCATCTCCCCCTTATTTTTTTTTTTTTCGAAGTGCTGCAGAAAGGATTCTCTTATTTTTCCTATCTGGCGGTGTGGAAAGAACATCACACCAATGCGAGATTTTGAACGGTCGGGTCATCCGGATAGTTCGGGCGCCATTATAACGAAGTAAATTTCTCCGTCATTTTTATCCGCGCCGGGGTTCGAACCCGGATCCCCTCATTTCCGGAACAAGTCACTCTACCAATTGAGCTACGCGGACGTTTTATTCTGATTCCTATCTGCCTTTATGTCGTGTGCGTCCTTCTGGCAGGTACGTCACACCTCCTGGTACGTTACACAACATCCTTTTAATAGTTCGATGGAATCGTTCTACCGGATTACTTTGGGGATGATATACAGAACTATGAGTAACTCATGAAAGAAATACGGGATTACGCAATATAATAAAAATTTTGAAGATGCCAATCCGATTTTTGGCGTAAATGTGACAAGGATAGTAAGTCAGATAATATCCGAAAACTTGAAAATTTTCATCGTCCTGGAGCGGGACTCGAACCCGCGTCTCCCAGAAAACGCCCGGGTATGCTAACCACTACACCACCCAGAACGACCAAGTTTCAAGTTTCCGATCAATTTGAATTTAACCATCACAGGATTCGCTAAACGATAATGCCGGCATTGCTTCGACTAGCGAATCCTGTGATGGTTAAATTCAAATTGATCGGAAACTTGAAACTTGGTCGTTCTGGGTGGTGTAGTGATTAGCATACCCGGGCGTTTTCTGGGAGACGCGGGTTCGAGTCCCGCTCCAGGACGATGAAAATTTTCAAGTTTTCGGATATTATCTGACTTACCATCCTTGTCACATTTACGCCAAAAATCGGATTGTCATCTTCAAAATTTGTACTATGAGTAACTTTTATTCCAAACCGCTCCAGAAATTCTAGTGTCAAAATGCTTACAAAACTGGCTCCTTGATCAGTTTGAATTTCTTTCGGAAATCCCATGCGGCTAAAAATGTGTAACAAAGCGTCAACTACCGACTTGGATCCTATGTCTGGTACTGGTACTGCATCTGGATATTTGGACGACAAACACATAGCTGTAATTATGTATCTATTTCCGCTTGAAGTCTCGGGCAAAGGCCCACAGGCATCAACGTTGATTTTTGTAAAAATTTCAGGAATAATTGGAACTATTTTTAAAGGTGCTTTCTTTTTGTCCCCAGCTTTTCCAGCACGTTGGCATGAATCACAAGATTTTACAAACTCTTCAATGTCTTTATAACAGTTAGGCCAATAAAAATACTTCGCTAGTCTGTCTTTGGTTTTTGTCACTCCTAAATGCCCCGAAGTTCCCTCATGACACATGTTTTTTATTTGTTCTCTATATTGTTCTGGAACAACAATAAGATCTCCCTCTTCGCCAATCTTGTTGATCTTCTTCTTCACCAACATCCCATTTCTTAGTACAGCATAACCATTTGCCTTTTTAAAATCTGTTTTCTCTATTTCTTTGAGAATTTTTTTCAATTCCAAACTTTGCCGTTGATCTTCCATGAAACTTTTTGAATCCATTTTTACCAACTCTAACATGGCTTTATCTTCATCATGCCTCAATGGCAGAATTTCTTCTTCTAATTCATCTGATTCTTCGGAACCCACAGCCTCTCCTTCAAGGGCTTGTTTTTCTTTCTTCCCTGAATCATTCTTTACTGAATTTCTCTCTTCGTTGTTTCGTTTCTGTTTTTCTTGATACCGAGTAATCACAACATTTACCTGTTCTGAATTAAGTGGACACTCCATATCAATTTTTTTTAACAAAGCGGCAGTCTTATTTCCAAGTAAATATCTACCTTGATCTAGCGACTTTCTAACCACTGCAGCCTTAGTTACAATATGACCTAATTCACATTCTAGTTCAACTTCTGCCAATGGTAAACAAACCTTTTGTTCATCCAGAAGATGCTGTACCCACACATGTTCTCCAGTAAACTCACCTGGCGACACATACTCTTGACAAATGATATCAACTGATGAACCTGTATCCCGGAGAATAGGCATGGTAACTCCATTTATTTTTCCTTCAAAGGTGTAGGGTGCCAAGAGATTCCCTTCAGTTTCCTTTCTGATTCTATTTACGCTTCCTGAGTTCTGTGATTTTAGCTTTGGACACTGAGGTCGAATGTGATCATAAGATCCACACTCGTAACACTGAAGCTTCCGTCTGCGATCATACTTTTCTTCATTCTGAGATACATTCCGGTTTGACCACCCTTGTCCTACATCTGACTTAACATAATTTTTGTTATAAAATCCATTTTTCATAAAATTTCCCCGATCATAGTTATCTCTAGTTTTTTTCTCACTGCCTTGTATTTTCTTTGAAGCACAAAATTCATTTGACGAATTTTTCTTGGTTCATCCTCTTACACTTTCATAATTGTCCACCATATCAGCCAAATCTGAAGGTGAGACAATATTTGACCATTTATCAATAAAATGCTCCCTTGTTTCTGTAGGCACTCTCCGCTTCAATTGATCTGTGATCATTAATTTTTTTAGCCCTTCAAAATCGCCTATTTTAAGTCCTGAAATCCATTCATTAAAATAATTTTCTAACTCGAAGGCGAAATCTCTCCAGGTCTTCTCTGATGTACGCATGTGTTGTACAAATTTCAATCTAAATTTCTCTGGACTTAACTTATATCTTTTAAGAAGTAACCTTTTAACATATTCATAGTTTTTAGCATCTTCCACATTTTCTCTGGCAATCAATTGTGATATTTCGTAGGGCAAAAGTCCTATCAAATTCGCGACCCAATCTTCCCTTTTTATTTCTGCTTGTTGTGCTTGCCTTTCAAATAAAACTAAGTAAATACTTATATCACTGTCTTTTGGGTCAAATGTTTTCATCAAATGACGAAGTTCTAATCTCGGTTTATGAGAATTTCCATTTTGCTCCAAACTACCTCCCAGCGGCTGACGTCTAGCTTCTATTCTGAGTTTTTCAAGCTCCAATTCCATTTGTCTCTCTGTTTCTCTACGCTCACATTCCATTTGTCTTTCTGTTTCTCTACACTCTCTTATACCTGCCAAAAGTTCTTTCACGAAATCCTCTTCATAACCTTCAAAGTTGAAAATTTTATTTTTTAATTCCAGAATTTTGAGATTTGGCATAACTTCTATACCCAATTCTTCCGCCAATTGCAGAAGTTCTTCTTTTCGAGCTCTTCCTAAGAAAGTCATTTCAACAAGCTCTACGTGTACCCAATGTTTATTTATTATCGTATATGTGTATACGTTCACAGAAATTGTTTGCGACAATATTCTACATTTACCTATACTCTAGGCTCAAACAGTTGATCTGAATGTACTATTTCTTGACAGAAATTATTTCCTTCTATTATCGTATATGTGTATACGTTCACAGAAATTGTTTACAACAATATTCTACATTTACCTATACTCTAGGCTCAAACAGTTGTTCTGAATGTACTATTTCTTGACAGAAATTATTTCCTTCTATTTAATTCCGTGCCCGGAAACTTCTAAAAAACTTGCTTTGATATTTCATTCCTTTGGATAATTCTCTAAGAACAACAACAAAAACAGTACTTACATAAACATCTAATGTGGTGTAAATCCGCTACGGAACTTTTTTTTTCTCACGAACTAATTTCGAAAAACAACAGTCACCATCCTTTGTTCTTCCCAACACAAAGAGGAAAAAAAAATATCCCTGTCGCGTTGGTTCTTTCTCACGCTTGAAGATCTTTCAACTCATCGATTCCCACGGTCATAAAAACGCCGCTGAAGTTGCGCAATCCCGTCGGTGCCTCCACTTCTATCTTTGGTCTGTAACATCACAGACACTCGATCACAACACAAAACATTTATTACTTTACTCAAAAACATAAACTGGCATACACTCCGCGGTACAAACTGAACTGTTGCCTTAGCCAAAGCTCGGCATGTCCTACTCCTTCAATATCTCTCACGCTACTCCTCATATTACTCACCACACGCTGAAGTCATTAAATGTCAATGTATCATTCCGCACTTTTGTGCGTGGAAGTTCGTATTTTACAATGTGTCCTCTCGAATCACTTGCTTTATTTCATACCCACAAAGATCTTGGCATGCAAAAGATGCATTGCATAAATTATCTACAAAGAGTCCGAGTGTACTCTCTCGATTTTGATTTATTTTGTTGTTGTTGTGTCGAAAATGTTTCAGAAGAGGTGCTGAGAATTTGGTGCTGTCTTTGTTGTTTTTTCCTGTTGTATGCAGTAGCATAACTAGCACAGGGAGCAATCCCCCCCCCGCAAGATTTACTACAACACCGCTATGCACAGTAATTCAGGATTTCGAATACGAGAGAGGATGTGTTTTTCGCGGTGTGTGTGTGTGTGTGCGGGGGGGGGGGGTGTCAGGAAGTCAGGGAGAGTGTATTTAAAAGTAACGAAATGTACCTCGAGCGCTGTTGTTTTAACTGTTTGGAACAATAGTACATAACGCAAGGTTATTATCAATCATCCAATCAGGATTAAAACGGTGCGCGGACCGATGCATGAACATGAATATACATTTTATCGCAAGATGTAATGTATATCACCCATGTGCATTTTATCACCCATTTTACTTTCATTTGTTTCCGAAGATCTTGGTTTTGCAAAAGTGTCTTTTTCTAAACTTTGAACAGTTGACGAGCTAAAAAAGTCACCATTCTTTTCGTCAAAAACGGCACCTGAGATTAATTGACTCTGCAGCAAAAAGAATTGGTCGAGTTTTGGAAGTTCCTTCGCGCTCTCTCCTTCTTTTTTTTTTCGTCGGTACTGTGAACCACTTGGACACTTTTGTGACATTTTGCAAATGGATTCGTTCCCTTGTATATTAGAATTTTCATATGGTAAATGAGATAGACATGCTTACTGTAAGGAAGAACTAAAAGCAATAGAAGCTTTTTTCTTTTTGTCCAAAACTAAAATAAATCACTGGAAGAAATCACCCTCTTATACATTGCAGTCTGCGGCTACTGTGAATAAATGTTGGCGCCTGTCGTGTACATAATCCTAGGTAAGGTTTTCCCCCATCCTCCAATGGAAATCCCCATGTGGCCTCGCACTTTTCCTCAGCAGCGCAAAGAGAGAGATAGCGATTGGAGAACGATCGTGTTATTTACATCCCATTGCAGAGCGATCGTGTTACAACCTGCAGCCAAAGGGCCGAATAGCTTCAATCTGCATGACATCCAGTGTTTGAAAAGTGAAACTTGACGTTTATTTAGGAAAAGCTCAATACTGCACATCTTAAAGGAAAACACGAATCTTTTGATTAATTATTTTTTTGTTTGTTTTTGTGCGCTTTCAGATTTTTGCATAAACTATGACTGGCAGCTGCAGTACGCCCGTTCGTTACCTGCGACCCCCCCCCCGCAGCTGCGGGGGTGGTTGTTGCGCCACTGGTTGTGTGCTTTTGTGCAGAGGCGTAACTAGGGCGGGGCGACTGTCCCGGACGTAGCTCAACATAGGGCGCAAAAATCACTGCTTAAAATTTCATTGAAACTGGAATTTGTACCAGTTTCTGGCACATTTTTTTTTTTTTTGCGTGATACTTTGTCATTTGTCCATTTACAGAATTTGCGTAGAATATTAATGTTTTGCCAGTTTCGGTAGCCTTCGCAACTGAAAATTCGCATTTTCCCCTCAAAATGTTCAGGGGGTGTCAACTGCTGAAATTCGAAAATGAAGGTGCCCTTGTAGGTACTTTGAAAAATAAGGATATCGTTCAGTGTTGAAGATTCTCTGGGGTCTATTCGATCATTACTGTGACTGTAAGTCACTATTGTTAGCTGTGTTCGGTCCATTTGATGTGGTGCCGAAGGTACTGTACATCTTAAAGGAAAACAGTTGCGCAAAGTTGTACATCCCAAGCAGTTGCGCAAAGTTGTACAACCACAGTTTTATGCGCTTCTCACATATAAATAACAGAACATTGAGGTGTGACTTTAATTTGTTTATCGAGTAGTGTGCGTGTGTGTGTGTGAAAGAGAGAAAGAGAGACAAATAGAAAGTCAGGTGGGGGGCGCAATATTTTGTGCTTTGCCCCGGGCGCAGAAATACCTAGTTACTCCTCTGCTTCTGTGCCCGCTCGCGGCTCGTATGTCATTGTTATTCTTGGCGTTTTGCTCACAAATTCCAAGGAGCAAGCATATTTTTTTTTTCATCGTAAAAAATTGCTACATTTTTCTGTGGTCAGCCTTGGTGGTCGATTTAAATATTTTCAAGTTGAAAGGGGAAGGCTAGTATCTCAGTTGTTTCCGTTCATTGTGTTTAACGGGGTACCTAACTACACTCGAACTGAATTAATAGCTATTTATTAATCTTTCATTTGCTGAAGTATAAAGGACGACATTAGCTCTTTATTCTTCGCTCTGAGATTTCTAGTTCACTTCGATATTCACATTGGCCTTGGATCTTTTAGCTACTGCAATTCCGTCCCAGATCGCAACTTTATATTCATAGGGTAAAATCAACGACAGACGTCTCTGTTCCAAATCAAAAACAGCAGCCTGCTAAGTAAGCTTATTCAGCTGTCATTGACTTAGAAATAAGCGCCACTTCTCCCACTTACAGAAAAGAAAAACTAGTCATGTGGGGAGGGACGACAGTAAGGGTTGTGGCACAGATTTTAAGCGGTATATCTCCTCAGATGTAGCGGTGGAAAACGTTAAAGTTCCAATGAGAAAAGCTGGAATGAATGCATGATTTCGACTTGTCTTTTCTCAATAACGATCATTACTATTTGTGCCTTTGTTTTTATATTCTGTGGCGGCCAATATAAATTCATTTCGACCTCCCTTTCTTGTTGCCTTTATTTTGTTTTCATTCAGTTGTTTTTTGTCTGCGAGAACGAATAATTTAATTCAGAGAAAGCTCATTTTCATGTGCTCTACTTTTGGCCAAGAATTTCCCAGGCTCACACTTGAACCGGTGTCACGTAGCAGACTTTGAAGGACTTCCCTCCCTTTGAGGCGACCGACCTCCATGTTCAAAAGGCCGATCAAAAACTGGGTTCTGGGAATTATCGCGATTTTTAGCGTTCCAGATTTCTTTCACCACGTGCTAGTGCTGATTATGGGCTTTTAATGGGAAGTGTAACTTACTTGTTGCTCCGGCGACTACCTCTTCCGGTTCATTGTGTTTAAAAGAAAAACAAAAGTGCGGGAACGAAGAACAAAGCCATTAATATACACTGCGCGATATTTACACGATATGAAAAATATCAGTGTTTTTTTTAGATAGCCTGAGAGTAATATTGTAATTACTTCGAGATATTATCTTCTATAGTTGCATGCAATTTCCCAATTTCTCTTCGTCGTTCGGCAATGGAGATACAGATGGTAAAACAAAGTAGCTGTGTGAGATCTTTCATGATAGTACCGAAGAGAAGTGGGATATGTCTCAGCAATGAACGCACTTCCGCAGCTTTTCAGTCCTTTTTGACAACATACGAGTATATGAAATCCAACAGCATAATTGAGCCAGTTTATGAAATCTTTCTAATTGAGAATTATGCCATCGATTAAGCACGTGTTTTGAAACCTGAGCTACCTCCATTCCTCACCTTATACATTTTTACAAGTTTCCGACAGTTTCTTTTAAGAATTTTGTTCAGCTTAGAGGTTTCGATGAAATACATATTTCCTTCGCAGAGACGGCCGTACTTCGTAATCAGTGGCCCCTACACGAGGAATGTCCATCGGTTCCGGAGCCCACAAAGTCCTTATCTTTCATTTATGAGATGAAGAAAATGATTTTGTTTTAAAATACCTGCGGCTAAACGTTATGATCAATTACTTCTCCGTATATCTCAGTCTAGCTTTCATAATGATCGTTATTTTTTGGCTCGTCTAACGTTCTCATAATGAAAATTGAATTGATCTTACTCATTCAAAAGAGTAAGTTTGCTTTAAATCTGTGAGCATTGATTTATGCCAACATTCATTAGAAAAAATACATACGTTCATACACTGAGGTGCCAAGAAACAACAGCAACTGGGAAGGGCGCTACCATTTCTATTACATGCCACCACACCCATGCGAAAATGGTATCGTCCGCAAACGACGTATACAGTGGTGGCCAAATTGTGGACACCTTTTTGAAAATTTCATGTTTTGGAAATTTGCAAGCTTACAGGAAATTTTATGTTTCATTAAATGCAAATGTTTGTATATCAATTCAAAGAGAATTTAATGCCTAATTCAATACAAAAAACGGAATTCAAATACCTACAGTATGAAAACAGTTATACTGATTTTAGCCTAAAAAACAAACACAGGTGCGATTCAGTTAAGAAGCAGAATGTGAGTGCAAACCCTACTGGCCAATCATAGTCCTTGTTCCGGGGATCAATCAAACGGCAGAAGCTGCGATGCATCATGTGTCAAGTTGGGGAAAGTCAGTTTTGCCTTTTGTTCTGAGAAGAAAGACGGTTACTACTGTAAGTGAAGCGTAATTGGAGATTGTGTGCATATTTTTAGTATTTCTTGAATTTTAAATACACTGGCGGAAAGTGATAAAAGAACACCATGAAGGAGACGTCTGATACCAACGAAATTTATACAGCATAATAACGGAATACAGAGGATAACGTGATCAAAACATTATGGCAAAATACAGCTGTATTTGCTGGTAAACTGAAAAATAACATTTCCATGTAACATGGTTTGTACGAGGTTGAACCGCCATGAACTGCGTCACACTGTGCAATTCTGGCATGGAGTCTGCCGTACAGATGTTGGATGTAAGTTTGGGGTATTGACTTCCAAGCATACTCAACCAGGACGCGTAAATCGGGGATGGTCGTGGCTGGCCGTGGAGACCGGATAAGTCGTTGTCCCATAAAATCCCACACGTGCTCAATAGGGGACAAATCCGGTGAACGTGCAGGCCATGGAAGTTGTCTCACACCCTGAAGTGCATGTTGCGTTGCACGTGCCGTGTGTGGGCGTGCGTTATCTTGCTGGAAAACGCCACGATTGACCGACCTTACAAATGGCACAACAACGGGCTGAATGATGTTGTTGATGTAGGAGGTGCTGTTTAACGTACCCGGTACAAACACTAGTTGTGTACGGGAGTGATAGCTGATCGCTCCCCACACCAGGAGACCAGGTGTAGGCCCTGTGTGTCGCTAGCGGATGCAAGAAGGGTGGAGACGCTCTCCTGTGCGCCTGCGAACACCCATACGGCCATCGGAGGCTCCCAAGCAGAATCCCCTTTCATCGCTGAACACGACATATCGCCATTGCGTTCTCCAGTGCAGACGTTGGCGACACCACTGCAGCCGTTCCTGACGGTGGGCTGGAGTCAGAGGAACACATGCCAGAGGCACACGTGCACGTAGTCCTGCATCCAGTAGACGGTTGCGGATTGTTCGCACTGTCACCTCAGGTACAACGGCAGCTCGGATTTGCGTCGCAGTGGCTGTTCTGCTTGACAACGCCGCTATTTTTATGCGTCGATCGGTCCGCTCATCAGTCCGTCTGTCCTCCCGGTTCTACGTCTTCTCGTGTGGGAATGTTCCTCGGACCATCTACGCCACCATCGTACCACCACCGATACTTCCCGTCGAATTCGCTCCGCAATACGACGATACGACCACCCGGACACGCGGAGTCCGACAAGACGACCTCGCTCAAAGTCCGATAACTGCTGAAATCGTACACGTCTTCCATGTCCAGGCATTGCTGCTTCTTCAGGGTCTTGTACGGTGTCCGTACTGCTACGACTGATTACATTCACTTCGCCGTACTCCTTAAATACCACCGACGATAATTTGCATATTATGCCGTGCTGTGGCGTGAGCGCTCACCGGTTGGTCCCGAAATTAATATTACACCTACGTAAACTCGACTCCATTAACATATGTAAATTTCATGATCGACCGCCAATTCCTTCTTGGTGCTCTTTTTTCACTTTCCGCCAGTGTAGATAGAGCAAAGAAAAGAGTTGATTGGGCACTCCAACGAAAAGAGTTGATTGGGCACTCCAAAGAAAAGAGTTGATTGGGCACCCGCAAAAAGAAGCAGGATTGCTGTATTACGTGAATCGGCTCTTTCCTATGCTGAAATTGCAAGACAAGTAAGGGGACAGTGACGACATCTGGGATACGAAAGTTGTGTTTACGTTAGCAGGAAACAAAGTCACTGAAAATCAAAGTAGGAAAGGCCGAAAAAAGTGCACACAATCTATTGATGACAAAAGAATAAAAAGGCTCTGTCTCAAGGACCGAAGAATTTCATGTGGCCATCAAAGGTGAACTGGGTGCAACTGGTGTTTCTGTCATTTCAAGAACGATGAGGATAAGACTATCAGACATGGGACTAAGAGGTAGGATTCCGAGAAAAGAAAAGCATATCTGAATCTACAGCAGCGCAACAAATGATTACAGTGAGAGAAAGAACACACTGAATGGACAAAAAATCAGTGGAAGCAACTTATTTGGAGTGAGGAAAGTAAAAAATAATTATTTGGTAGTGACGGACGAAAATACCTGAGACGCCTAGTGGAAGAAAAGCTACATCCTGCCTGCATGAAGGCACATATAAAGCACCCAACAAGCGTTTTGGTTTGGGAATGTATGGAGGCAGACGGTGTTGGTCGCCTTCTTGTAATCGGCTGCACGCTGAATGCAGGAAAATACACTGACACCATCCTGGAACCAAAACTGTTACCTTCCATCAAGGATCTCTTTCCCAACAACGCGCCGTTTCATTTTCAGAAGGATACAGGTCCCTGCCACAGCAAAAATATGTAAAGAGTGGTTCACAGCAAAGGGCATTTCATTGTTGCCCTGGCTGAACCCGATAAAAAATTTGTGACACCGTTTGAAAAACCTTGTACGAATGAGGCGTACATCGAATAAAAGGCAATTAATTGAGTCTGAACTTGCTTCTTGGCACTACGTATCTGTAATAGCAACGGCAGAGCTTCAAATACTTGTTGGCTCAATAAGACGTCGCAGTGCTGCTGTTTTAAACAGTAAGGGCTACCCTACTAAATACTGATAGTACATTGCAATCGTATATGATATTCTATCGAATCGTAGTGTAGATATAAATCATAATTGCAGTATTCGCAGCATAACTGTTGTTACTGCAAATATTTGAATTCTTTTTTGGTATTGAATTCAGCATTAAATTCTCTTTCAGTTGATATATAAACATTTGCATTTAGTAAAACGTAACATTTCCGATAAGCCTGAAAATGTGCAAAACATGAAATTTTCAAAAAGTGTCCACGAATTTTATCACCACTGTATATATTAGATGCTTATATCTCCGCAAGCTCAAGCAGTAGCATTCGCAGTTCAGATGGAAGCTTATCGAGTTTTAAGCGATTTCGAACGTGGTATGATAGTCGGCGCTAGGGAAAAGGGTCACTCCATCTCAGAAATTTCCACGAAATTCGGATTTACACGGCCAACAATTTCAAGGGTGTACCTGGACTATACAAACTCAGGGAAAACATCCAGAGTGCAAGACCGGTGTGGCCGTAGAAAGACCCTGGAAGACTTTAGACAGCGGCGTCTGGCAAGCATCGTAACGTCCGCCCGGTGTGCAACAGTGAGCAAATCATTACGCAATTCAATGCTGGGGCCAGTAGTAGCACCAGCGTTCGGACAGTGCAACGTTCCGTGTGTTCTATGGGGTTCCGGAGCCGACAGCCCGCCCGACTGCCATTACTGACCCGACGACATAAGGCTGTGCCCTTCACCTGGTCTCGGAAACACCGCCATTGGACGCAAGATGCCTGTAAACGTGCAGCCTGAACCGACGTATGGCGGTACAAAGTGTTTCAGGCAGATGGCCAAGTCCGGGTGTGGCGACAACCCCACGAGGCAATGGATCCAGCATGCCTACGGAGGACAGTGCAGGCCGGCGGTGGATCTGTTATGGTGTGGGGTGTTTTTAGCTGGCGCGCATTAAGACCCTTCATATGTCTGCAGACAGCTTTGACCGGCGGAGGCTATGCAACCATCCTTGGAGATCATTTGCATCCGTTCATGGCATGCAACCACCCCGATGTGGGAAACCCTTTTCACAACGACAGTGCGCCACCGCATACGTCCACAGTCGCCAGATTATGGCTAGAGGAACATTCCATGGAGTTCTGCATCCTAACTTGGCCCCTCGTTCGCCGGATTTAAACGTCGTCGATCACATTTAGGATGCTGTTCTACGTGACGTCAATGCCAGGAATTCTTAATCGGCGAATATTACGGAATTGTGGGACGCTCTTCAAGAAGCATGGTGTGCATTGTCTCCAGAGAACCACAGAGAGCTCGTGGAGTCCATGTCCCATCGCGTTGCTGCCCTTATCCGATCGCGAGGAGGACCAACGCGGTATTAGAGAGGCAACCCTTTTTTTATTTTTTTGGCAGGCAGTGTATATACCTTGGAACCTCCTTTATACATTTTCCGAAGGACCAAGTAAAACTAACGTACAACTGATAAAACAAATAAACGAAACATTGCACGTTTCCGTCCCTAGCATATTATTCTGTTGCAATACAAGATGTAGCCGTTAGTGTTATTATACTAGGTACTACGTATTTTTTTTTTATGTTCTAATGTACTAGTATGTTCAGTAACGTTTTTTTCCCCACAGCTCTTTTGTTTTTAACTGTACTGATTTCAATCACGCTGTATCGAATTACAGCACTTGTAAATACAGTATGTAATACATATACTGCATGTAAATAGTATACAAAGCATTACTACTTATTCATTTACGATTTATGTTTTTACACAACGAGAACGAGACATGATGCAGCATATTATAAAACTACGTATACATGAACCAGGTTTTAAAATCGTTCATTTTTTGTTTTTTTACTTTTAAGTTGAAACATTACATTTTCAAGGTAGTTGAGAGCCTGCATTGTTTTCTCATCAGTATTATGGCTACAGAAGAAATCACTAACGACATCGAACGATTTCAGTGCATCACTAAATTTCGGTACTGATGCTCTTAACTGGGAATCATTGTCACTGAAGATGCTTTTATTGCAATTTTTGTTCTCAGTCATTTCATCTAAAGTCACAATTGATGACGTAGCCAAATCAGCGTCGGGACTAACGTAATCTTGGAAGCAAAACTCATCATCTTCTTTAATTACAGCATTCCAGTCAGATCACGAAACGATATCTTTTTTGAGGTGTACAAGCAAGAGCAGGTGTCATTGCAGGTGTTACCATAGGTAACCAATGATGTCAATGTGCAGCTCAGGTGGAACACGCGCATTCCGCAGGGTGAGCCATAAAGGAAACTGGTCATAGGAAATAAGAAAAGAAAAAGGCGGAGGAAGGGGCTAGATTGGAAAATGGAAAACGGAATTCGCGGGCGGGAAGAGAGTTTGGTAAACAGAATTCACGTTGTTTGAATTTGTAATTCGCGCCTCCACAATATGACGTATAGATGAGAAGAAATATGCACACACACACACACAACCAAGACTAGCTATATACATATATACAATATAATGAATAACCTTTTTTCCAGCTAAGCTAATGATAATGAACAAAGCTTTCAACTAAGCTAAGTATAATGCTTCTGCTACTGAATTATATGCTTGTACTAAGCTTCAAATAGTGAATTCAAATGGTTGTTGTTACTAGTTAATTAATATCATGAATAAAGTCACCTGCTAGTAGTGTAGTAATAGTAATGAACAAACTTATAACTGGTAGTAATGTTGTAGCAGTAATTAAGATGAATAAAGTCTTATGCTGGTTGTTACTAGTAATATTAATTGAAATAAACCTAACAGCCAGACAGAGGTCTGACAGTACTATGAACTGAGAAAGACGTACTTACATAAACCTTTTATTATGACCTTCTACTGGTATCATCACACACAGCTACTCAAATAACACGTAGCTCCTTGCACATGAACGGAGCTCTATACTCATAAACAAACGCTTTCTTTCACATAAACCAACATTCTCCTTATAACAACAAACGCTCTCCCTTCAACAACAAACGCTCTCCGTATAACAACAAACGCTCTCCTCGTGTATCGTTGAACGCGCCTATTTATACTGGCTACCACCACGTCATGACTTACACTCATTGCCAGATCTCATTCAGCGGGTGAAATAACATCTCGTTCAGTAAGAAGATAATTTACATAGAAAAATAAAATAAACAGAGATAGTAAAATCAAAAGGAAAGTGAATATACAGTATACGTTACAACAACACAAGACTGGTTATGTACACTGGTCGCAAAAAAGTTAGGGATACTGCATGAAATGAAGGATGTATGTATCTGATTCAAGTAACACGCATTGAAATAACATCAGCGAGGTTACGTAGCACAAACGAGAAACAGTGTGTTTACGAAAACAATTTGTTGTGCAATTTTACAACAAAGTAGCACTGCAATATAGACAAAGTGATAAATTCGGAGAATGTCTATACTGCTGGATTACAGTACCAGGTCACACAACCTTTGTTTCGGAGAACGTCTTGGCATCAATGAGGCACACTTGCAATGACATTATTGTGTCTGGAGCAGCTCATCCCATGTTGCACGCCAACACGTCATGGTGGTCTGCCACTGTACTGGGGTATGCAAAGCGGTTATTCAGACCTCGCTGTACAGCGTCCCTAATATTCACAATAGGATTAAGGTCAGAAAACTTAGGAAGCACAGCTGTAACGATTCAATCCAATGATTTTCCAGCTCCTGAAGCACGCTGTAGGTAGGCATGGTGACTGGTTGCATTGTCATCCAGAAAACGGAACGCATGTCGGAAAGCAGCGTGAAACAATGCCACAATGAAACGGAATGCATGTCCAATAGCAGCGTGAAACAGTGCCACAATGAAACGGAATGCATGTCCAATAGCAGCGTGAAACAGTGCCACAATTAAACGGAATGCATATCCAATAGCAGCGTGAAACAGTGCCACAATTAAACGGAATGCATGTCCAATAGCAGCGTGAAACAGTGCCACAATGAAACAGAATGCATGTCCAATAGCAGCGTGAAACAGTGCCACAATGATCTTGTTTCAATACACTAAAGCAATCATCGTATTGCCTTGACAAGCATACAAGGAAGTAAGGACATTAAAGCACACTCCTGCCCAGACCTGAACTGACTGCCGATGGTAAGGGTGGACGGAGAGCGCATAGTGTATTTGCATTTGTGTATGGATCTCCTCCGCACGTGCCCTCGTCGAGTGTCAGGATAAAGAGCGAAACGGGATTCGTCTGTGAAAAGTACATGACGCCACTTTGTATTTAACGACATGTACTGTTCGACCCAGGTAGCCTACACCTTTGACGACGATGAGCTGATATCAATGCTATACATCTCAGCGGCCTTCTTGCTTTGTGTCCTGACTCGTGAAGACTGTTTTGCACTGTTTGTGTACATATTGTGACATCAGAAGCAGCTCGAAGTGATTTCCGGAGTTGGCTACTGGTGATACTAGGCTTCTCCGAGCACTTACTGCCTGGTAGCGATCTTGGCTCCTGGTAGTTACATAGGGCGATCACTTCCGGGTCGATGAGCAACATTTCCATGCCGCAAGAATTCTTGTGTGTAGTCGACTTACTACACTTTGGGAAACTCCTACAGCAGCAGTCACATCGATCTGCCCTATACCTGCCTGTAATGTACCAACAGCTCTATTTCTGTTGTTAATGTTTAAACGTCGTCTGGTCATCACTTTAATTTAATCCCCCACTGAAAGCAATGCATTCAGCAAACTTCTAGATCAAGTGATAAAACGACCTTTTTTCCATTTCTCTCAAGGTACTTTTATCGGAGGTCGCACGTCACGTGCTGTTTTCATGATGCTAATTTACATATGACGTAGCTACCCACGCTGATAACTGATCTCCAGCAGACGCTAAATTTGCATATCACTACATTTTCCCTTCGAAACAGCAATATCTGTTACTTTTTGTGACCAGTGTATGTGAGTATACCAGCAAAATTCCGTGGCTACAGAGATATGTAATGTTCGTGTATGTATAGCTGACTGAACACTACATAAATAATTTCTCAAAAACTTCACCTACAGTGAAACAGGAGACATTCAAGAGAACGTCGAGAAAAAGTTACTTACGATTAGTCTTTATTCAGCCACTAATCCTTTGGCATTTCAACAAGGCGTAACTACAACTCTTTTGTTTTAAATATTAATATCTTAATCAAACAAACGTAACTTAATAATAATAACACTTGGTTAAGAAAACAACACCAACACTAAAGTAGAACACGCAAACCTTCAAATAACTCAAACTTCAATTAAACAACGTCTCTTCCACAATTAGTATTATAACTTCCACCACTTTTGCTGCTGCTCAAATATTATGTGACGTTCAGTTCTCATTGGACTCATACACACGTCATACGTTCCGACCTCAAAGTGTTGCCAACTATACTCTTGCGAGAGAGAAGATGCCACGTTAAGTTTGAAAAACGCTAAGGAGAAGGAACTCAAATTTACATAGAGAAAATAACTGAATAGGAAAGTTAAATTAGAAAATAGGTCACAGGCAACACCAGGCACGTATCCAGGAATTATTGGGGGGGGGGGCAGTGTCCGCGCAAAACCTAATAATAATTTATATACAGCATATGTAGGTGGCAAGCTGTATTGATCATATGCTGTACTAACCTACCGCATGCGTAATGTACATTTTACTACGCCACGTCTCTTGGGGGAGAGCCCTGAGATTACAGAGACAAATTTTCAAACTGTTATAATAAAAATAAAATAATGAATTAGGGTTGCTATTAGGAATAAATGAAAAGACCAAATGCGAAATTTATAGAAATATATTAAACTGCCAATTTAAATTGCACAGAAACTTGTCTTGAAGGTCATTCGTAAACAAACCGTTCTATATTCATTCATTAATTTTAATAGACTATATAAAGAAGCTTAAGAATTCTTTACTGCCTTTATTTAATGTGTAGGTAGCCGTAGGCCCAGGCATGAGTTCAGGGTAGAGACACATGCGGAGGGCGCAGGTGCCCCTGCCCAGTTACAGATTTGTTCATTGCTTCCTATAAAATCATTTTGTGGACAATTATTAAAAATATAATTTAAAAAAAAATCCACATTTGTTGTTGTTGTTGGGTAACCTTTGGGAGGGGTCCGGACCCCCCTGGATCCCCTCTTTGGATACGTGCTTGGGCAACACAAAAGTCTGGGATAACAACAGTATACAAATCAGGGATTTAAGTTAATCTATTTATCACTCATGTGATATGTGATGTACTACGTGACATGACATAGATGACGTGCTACTGAGGCGAAGCATGAAGTAGCGATAAGAGTGACGGTTTAGTTCAGCTGGACGAACAGCAGCTCCAGAATAGTGAGATTCAAATTCCACCACCGACAAAAAGGTTATACTCGTGAGCAGAAGCCGAAGGTTATGCCCATAAAAGTATAACAATTGCAACATGCTTTTGTTATGATTGAAGGTTACGGGATTGGGGAAAACGAGTTCAAGATACCTCTTTTCAAAAGTAAAACTTCTTATTGTATTCCCTTTTTCTGACTGTGCGGGTTCTAGAGTTTTATACCTATGACAGCAGTAGTTTAAGGGCAAGCTATGTGAAGTACACCCCTGATTTAACCTTCCTCTTGAGTTTCCGTGTTCTCATGTAGATTTAGTTTCTCCTCGTTAAATACTTTCTCACTTAACTGCGTATTATTCCTCTCGAGAAGTATCTCAAAATTGGCAATCTAATAGTGTCTTGAAGTGCAATCAAAGGTAAAAAAGGATACAGCGATGTTCTGACTGAGTAGAATGTTATGTAGGCTAGAACAATGCTAGTAAGAGATATGCTATCAGAGAAGTACGATATGTTATGAACAGATTACGATAATATGGTAGATTTGATGTGGGTTATAATTGATGACGGCGAGCGATAATTGCCAAACGTACACTGAAGAGCAATTGAATAAGATATACCTGTCTAGTAACGTGTAGCACCACCTTTCGCCCTGATGACGGCGGCGATTCGTCTCGGCGTGGACTCGACAAGATGCCGGAAGCGTTGGGAAGCCATACGGATCCACGACACCTGAACAAGCTCCCTCAGTTCACGAAGATTTGATAGAGGGGGGTCAGAGCCTCGAACATCTCTCTCGATGGCATCCCAGATGTGTTCGATGGGATTGAAGTCAGGTGACCTAGCTGGCCAAGGAAGCTAGGTCACGTCGGTGGAGTGTTCATCCAACCATTCGGATACAATTCGGGAGCGATGACATGGTGCATTGTCTTGTTGTAGGATGAGGTCCCCAGTGGGATGTTGGAGACGCACAAACGGGAGCAAATGGTCGTCCAGGATATCCCGGTAACGTTGACCTGTGAGGGACGATGTCACACGTACCAGGGGTCCCATTTCAGTCCACGCAAACAGTCCCCAGACGAGAATGCCAACCCCACCAGTTTGATGAGTACCCTGCTGGCAAGAAGTATCCATCGCTTCATGTGGTTTGCGTCGCACTCATATCCAGCCATCCGCATGTACCAACGTGAATCTAGACTCATCAGTCCAGGTAACATTTTTCCACATGTCTAGGGTCCAGTGGCGATGTTCCCGCGCCCATGCTAATATTTGCACCCTGTGATGTGCGGTCAGCAGCGGTACCCTCGTGGGACGATGGCTTCTGTACCCCATAGCGAGGAGATGGTTCTGGATGGTGTGGCTGCTTAAACGTTTTTTGTGCACCAGCGTTAAATTGCCGAGTGATTTCTTGCACTGTGGCCCTTCTATCCGCTGTTACAATGCGAGCTAGCCGACGATGACCCCGCTCATCCACCCGCTGTTGTCCACGGCAGTTGGCCCTTGCAGGGATGGTTTTACCGGGTTCGATGTATCACGGTCCACCCGTGACACAGTGACTCGTGAAAATCCCAGTGTCTGCACGACTTCCGAGATGGAGTGACCCATTCGTCGGGCCCTGACAATTAGCCCACGATCGAATGCGCTTTGATCCTTCGTCTTACCCGTTCTGCGTCCGACTCTTACTGATTCCCGTCGCATCACTCCTTATATTGACGAATCGCTGCATACGTCATGTCGTTTCCGTTTACAGGGCCGCCCACAGCGCCACATTTGCATAACGCCAGCTGTCTCTAATTCAATTGCTCTTCAGTGTATATGATTACGAAATAGCAGTTGGAAATCTATTCATCTTGTTGTCACATGCGGCGTACTATTTTTTTTTTTTTTTTTTTGAGGTTTAACGACCACCGTAGCAACTTAATGGGCTATAAACAGTCGCCCGTCCCTAATTTAGGGCCACTGGGTCCAGGAAAGGGAGAGAGCCAGTGCCGTAAGACAAACACAACATCCACGCCTCACCGGGATTCGAACCCGGACCCCTTTCGTACGAATGATCAGAGGACATCGTTTAGACTACTGCGCCACCGGGGCGACGCTTCGTAATATTGACGCGCCGCATACTTGACGTGCTTGGATAAAGAATAAAAGGACACTGAACAGAATTCTGTGATTCTTGAATATGTACAGATCCTGGACCGTATTGACTTTGAAGTTATTTATTACCTTGTATAATTAAGTTATTCAGCTTCAACTTCTACACCGACGATGCTAATTGGAATATAAGGTACTTTACATGATTAAGCTCATCTAATAACTTGAATGTTAAAACTCTAAGGTTACCAAACCCTTATTATTCTATAGCTAATGTTCTTAGATGTGTTCGTTGAACATACATTCACACTTCTGAAGTACAGTAATTAAGTAATTACGGTCCGGTTGAAAGAATCAGCTCTTACGTGTAATTTTAGCTGCTTCTTTATTCTCTACTCGCTGGAACTTTAGGGCAATATACAATGTAATCGTCACGTTGTAATTTATCCACTGACACACCAATCTTCTTCTTCTTTTTTTTTGATTGGAAGTTTGGAAGTTTAACGACCACCGTGAGCAATCAATTCAGTGGGCTATAAGCAGTCACCCGTGCCTAATTTAAGGTCATTGGTTCCAGGGAAGGGAGAGAGACAGTGCCGTAAGACAAACAGAACATCGGGATTCGAACCCGGACCCATCTCGGACGAATGGTCATAAGCCAGCGCTTAGACCATTGCGCTACCGCGGCAGCCACCAATCTTCAATCATGCAGCAACAATATATGTTCGTCTATTCATATAGATATCAATCAAACTTCAATATCTTTCGCTATGTCAATTCTTTACAATCTATTCACGGTCTCCGCTGTCTCCAATACCACCACATTATCCGCACTCAACATCGTCTATATATTTTGTTCTGACTCATCGTCAGCGTTGCCAAAATGTGAAAGCTGTTCGGAGAAGTAATGTGCCGTTCAGTGAGAGAATCTTAATCCAGAAGTAACGAACTTTACATAAGAAAACGGAAACTGAAAAGGAAGGAAGGTTAAATAGAAGTATACGACACAGGGTGGTTTTTAAATTAATCCCTTTCTGAGTTAGCTAGAAGAAGCATATGGTAAAGTTGCAAAACACTTTTTTCAATCACCGGGCATTAAAAAACATGAAAAACAGAAATAAAAAGTAAAGAAATTGGGGAGTGTTACTAGTGGGGTTATTGAAAGGATTATAGCGTAAACATTCATCAAAAGTGACATTTAGTATAAAGTATGAAATGTTTTGTTACGTAAAAAACACAGATTAAATGAACAACTTAATATTGCATACCCTGCAAATTAAAAGTTTATCTAAAAATTAATTGGAAGTTTATCATTGCAGAACTACCGAAATCGCCATCAGAATTTGCGTTCAATGGAATGTCACTTGGACAAAAAGTGTCTTTCCTCCTTTCCAAAATTTCGTCTCATTTCTCAAATAATGAACGGAAAGTCAGTCGGGCTTGTTTTTCTGTCCAAATGTCATTCCTGATAGTAACTTAGTTTTGGGCTGTGTTTTTTTCTTTTAGTTTGTTTTTTCTCAACACTTTGTTTGGACGATAACGCCATCGCTATCTTTGCTGAAATTCTTTGATCATCCCTGCATCCGTAGATACGACCGATCTTATTCTTTTCCCTTCTTGTATTACAGTTTCTGTGTTTTTTGTTTCTTTTTTTGAGCCCCGTCCCAGATGTTCATGCGGTTCTTTTTCATGCTGTATTGCCCGGAAATGGACTCTTTTCATCATGTAATGAAAAGTGCTGTTTAAGCGCAGTAAACTGAGGAGCTGCTTAATGAACCGTGATGTATAATTGTGTTCTCAGCGAACCCATTGCCATTCGTACGCAGTCTTCCTCCAAATGGTGAAATTTGTTGTTCGCTACCGATGAACAAACTCGTTTACCAACCTGCTATATGACCATGCATACAAATCTAGTGCACGTATTTAAATAGTACTAAAAGAAAAGATACTGCGATCATAACATGGTGCAAAATAAAATATTAATAAGAAATAAATATGTTTTTTTTTTTTGTTAAATACAAGGGAATAGATTCAGCCACTGTGGATTGGAACTGCATTCCTTACCGAGGTAATCGGTGCATAATTTTATTGAGGAAAAGCTCCTCTGTCTTCTGACGGCTCGTTGGTAATTGATTCCGTGGGTGGGTTTAATTTCACTTTCTTCATTTCATGGCACTTTTTAATTGGGGGTTTAACGACCACCGTGAGCAATTCAGTGGGCTATGAGCAGTCACTCGTCCCTAATTTAGGATCATTGGTTCCAGGGAAGGGAGAGAGCCAGTGCCGTAAGACAAACAGAACATCCATGCCTCACCAGGATTCGAACCCGGACCCATCTCGGACGAATGGTCAGAAGCCATCGCTTAGACCACTAGGCCACCGGGGCGGTGGCAATTTGTGTGCAGACAAATTAAAATTAGGCATATTAAAGTGTTTTACGACCGCCACGAGCAGTTCGATGGGCTATAAACAATCACCTGCCCCAAATTTAAGGCCACCGGTTCCAGGGAAGGAAGAGAGCCAGTGCCGTAAGACAAAACACAACATCCGTACTTCACCGGGATCCGAACCCAAACCCATCTCAGACGAATGATCAGAAGCTAACGCTTAGAAAACTTCGACACCGGGGTGGCTATTAAAGATTAGAAAGAAAAGCACAGAAGAATTTAGGAAGCATGTATGGACCGGCTTGCAACGAGGTGCCCCTGTAACCCGAGACAACCAGCTTTAGGTGGCTTCCGAACCACGACGTGTATTTGGAGGACACGGGTCTGGAAACGCCCGTAGTGTGGCACGATAACCCGTAGGCCACCGGGGGGGATATCTAGTCTCTGTCCTTAAAGGAGATGTTTCTTGTGTACATTCTTATTTTAAGTGATCAGTTCCTTTTATATCGTATACTGTAATTTAACTTTCACTTTTAGTTTATTCCTCTATTTAAATTTTGAGTTCCTTCTCTTAAGCGTTCCAATGTATTTTTCTCACTAAATGAATGTTTTTGTGGCAACAGCCTTGAGGTCAGGGTGAATGACGTGTGTGTATGTTGACAGATAAGAACGAGTTATATAACGTCGGGAGCTAGCAGCGAAAGTGTGATGTAATGTGGGTAGATTACTGCAGAAATTTGTTGTAATTGCTTGATTAGATGTAAACACGTCGAACCTAAGCTGATAGTGGTCCACTATTGAGAATTGTGCTGATGTGATCGTTTTGGTACGTTGTTCACATAACCGAAGAACCTTGTAGCATAGTTATGTTATTCTTGGGAAGCCAATAAAAGACTATTTATGTGAGTAAGTAAATGGCGACTTTTCTCTCTTCTGGTCGTTAGTCATCTTATTTAAGCTCAGTGTGTAATTAAGGTTTGCCACCCCGGTGGCGCAGTGGTCTTAGCGATGGTCTCTGATCATTCGTCCGAAAGGGGTCCGGGTTCGAATCCCGGTGAGGCATGTATGTTGTGTTTGTCTTACGGCACTGGCTCTCTCCCTTCCCTGGAACCAGTGACCCTAAATTAGGGACGGCGACTGCTTATAGCCCATGTAACGTATACTCTATATTCACTTTCCTTTTGATTTTACTATCTCTGGTTATTTTATTTTTCTATGTAAATTATCTTCTTACTGAACGAAATATTATTTCACCCGCTGAATGAGATCTGGCAATGAGTGTAAGTCATGACGTGGTGGTAGCCAGTATAAATAGGCGCGTTCAACGATAGCCAAAGAGAGCGTTTGTTATTGAAGGGAGAGCGTTTGTTGTTATACTAGGGGAGCGTTGTTGTTGTGAAGGAGAGAGTTTGTTGTTATTGTTGTATTGAGAGCTTCGTTCTATGTGATTAGTTTGATTCTTCAATATTGTGAAACGAGTTGTGCGTGTGCGTTGGATGATCAAGAGTTACATAATAAAAGAGCTTTGTCGTAAGTACGTCTTTCTCAATTCATAGTTTTTGTCAGATCTCTGTCTGGCTGTTAGGTTTATGTCATTAGTTTATTACCATTAACAACCAGCGTTAAGACTTTATTCATCCTAATTACTGCTACAACATTACTACCAGTTATAAGTTTGTTCAATACTATTACTACACTACTAGCAGGAGACTTTATTCATGTTCTTAATTAACTAGTAACAACAACCATTTGAATTCACTATTTGAAGCTTAGTACAAGCATATCATTCAGTAGCAGAAGCATTATACTATACTTAGCTCAGTAGGAAAGCTTCATTATTATCATTAGCTAGCTTAGCGGAAAGCAAATAAAGGTCATTCATTATAATTGGCGCCCGAACTTTTCTCGAACACGAGATCTTGACAATTATTACCCATGTCTTCCTTACCTGAGACAACTTCAATTTTCCACCCTAAGGCAAGTTTCGAGGGTAATGGTGTTTTTTTTGACAATTTGCAAGAAGCCTGTGGCTCTAACTTTGATATGAATGATCTACACGTACCCAGGCATTCTTCACAATTTCGCAATGCACCAGCTTCTTATTACTCTGAGTCGCGGGTCGTACCTGAGGGAGTTCAATCCTCTCAGCGAAGCAGAATGCTTGCCCATTTCGTGCCGCATGCAGGAACAATTCATTTCAATGGTTTGGAGGGGTCCTTAAAGTTCCTCGAAGATCTGGAAGATCATTTTGATCTATATAATATTCCTGAAGACTGCAAAGTCCAAATCGCCGGCACTTGCTTGAGGGATACCGCTAAGACCTGGTATCGGCAGTGGAGAGTGTCGAACCCAGATTCTCATTATGAGAATTTCCGTGCAGAATTTTTGGAGGTCTTTCCTTTCGGCCTCAGTCGAGCTAGCCTTGCACAACAGCTTTTTTCTCGTCAGCAAGGTCCCAACGATAGCCCTGTTGCATTTGCGTTGGAAACAACACGCTTATATAACCTATGGGATCCACATGCCAGTCATGTTGACATGTTGGATACCCTCGTGCAGCAGCTCGACCCATTTTTACAAGACTTTCTTGAGGTTCGACACCCTGCCACAATTCATGAATGCCTTCGCCTCATACGCACGTATGAAGAGCGACATGGCAAACATGGTTCAACTCACCATGTTCGGGCACCCCGCGGGGCTTATTACTAAAACCCTCAGCGGCATAATAGGCATAATAACTTTCAGCGCGAGCATACACAAGTGCACACCCAAGTTTCATACGTTCCACCACACAGAAGAGTGGCAAACCAACAGCGAGTTTCTGAACAATCTTCGGGATATCGTACAAATGCACAATATGCTCGACCCCGTTCTAATCCACAGCATTCGTAACGTTTTCATGCTCAGGGCAATGATGATTTTTCTGCCCGTGCTGAGGGCAGACGTAATAGATATGAAAATGTCAACAGACACGCGGAGTTCCCGCAGCAGGGTTCACGCAGTTTTCCTCATCGTGAAAATTTTCCCGATACCCGGCAGGGTCGAGGTTTCAGACCACATGATAATCCAACCAGGAATCCTTTAAACTTCCAAAGGAAGTAGACCAAGGGTCGGTCCTGCTTCCTGATACCAAGCATTCTGACCCTAAAACAGTATTAGTGACTGTTCGAACTCCTCAGTTGCCTGATGTATTCTTGACAATTGAAGATATTATTGTCGAGACAAAGTTCGACACTGGTTCTGAAATATCAGCCCTAAATACGAAGTTTTGCACTGACAATTTTCCTGCAGTCCTCGTTCAGCCTGCGACGCAGTATTTGCGAGGTGCAAATAACGAAATCTTCAGTATCACAGGAACTGTCACATTATCTCTAGGGCTGGGAAAAGCTTGTTTTACGCATTCTTTCCTGCTTATAGACGAACTACCTGTGAAATGTTTAATGGGCATGGATTTTATTCATGCGTTTCAAATAACTTTGAATTTCGTACAACATGTGATTTCCTTTCCGGAACCTGTCGAAATGATTCCTACGGTTCCTGTAGATATAACGAGTTTGTTATTGAGTAACCAATTGAATGAAAGGCAACGAAACCAGCTTTCTCTCCTTTTACAGGAAAGCCCTGGTTTATTTTCTGATCAACCTGGTTTCACACAGGTGGTTTATCATGTCATTGACACTGATGGTTCGAAACCAATTGCGACGAAACCTTACCCTTGTGCTCCACATAAAAAACAGGAAATGCAACGTCAAATTTCTGAAATGATTAAGCAGGGCATAATCAGGGAATCAACAAGCGCCTGCGCTGCTCCTGCCTTTTTGGTTCCAAAGAAACAACCCAATGAATTTCGTTTCGTGACAGATTTCCGCAAGCTCAACCAAGTCACAATAACGATCAATTATCCACTACCTGTCATGTCGCACATTTTAAATGACCTGTCGTCAACCAAATGGATGTCAACCTTGGATTTGGCGAGTGGATATTGGCAGGTGGCAGTACATCCGGACTCTGTCGATAAAACTGGCTTTGTGACTCCTTTTGGGGCTTATGAATACTTACGTATGCCCTTTGGACTAGCTTCTGCACCTGCTACTTTCCAAAAGCTTATGGATACGGTTCTCAGACCTGTCCTGGGTCCCCATGTGCATGTATATTTGGATGACATTATTATTACATCCGAGACTTTTGACGAGCACCTTTCTCTGCTCAAACAGGTGTTCCAACTCATATACAATGCTGGCTTGACGTTAAAACCTAGTAAATGCCAGATAGCGAGGGACGAGATTGTATATCTGGGGTTGAAAATCACTCCCCACGGCTTATTTACGGATAATGAAAAAATTAGGCCTATTGTTGACTTTCCTCGGCCTAAAACAGCAAAAGAATTATCACGCTTTCTGGGAATGACCGGATGGTATCAGCAGTTCGTCCCCGCTTATGCTACAATCTGTGAGCCATTGTATGCTTTAAAACGTAAATACAAGAAGTTTGTTTGGACACCTGAGGCTAACGCTGCATTCGAAACACTGAAGTCTGCGTTGACTCAGCCTCCGGTGTTGGCTTTCCCGGATCATACTAAGGAATTTGATATTTATACTGATGCATCCGGAGTTGGTCTTGGTTGCGTTTTGTCACAAGCTGGGCATCCAATAGCTTTTGCGTCTCGTACTTTAGCCAAAGCTGAACGCAATTATTCAGCTACGGAACGTGAATGTCTTGCTGTTGTGTATGCGCTGAATAAATTTCAATGTTATCTTAATGAATTGACAGTTAACATAATTACGGATCATTCTGCCCTTCAGTATTTGAATTCTGCTAAGCACCTATCTCAAAGACTTATGAAGTGGGCTCTGAAGTTACAAGAGAGCAATATCAAAATTTCATATCAGCCAGGTCATAAGAATCAATTACCGGACGCATTGTCTCGCGTTCCGATTAGTGGGATCCCCACAGAAACTACTCCTGGATGTCAGCCTTTACTTCTAATAGCTGATATAACATCCAGAGAGCAGATAATGGCAGAATTAATAAATGATCCAGATTTTGGGGATATCTATAATTTATTGCTTGCGGGTTCGCCCCTACAAAGAGATCCTTCTCTGGCTGGAAGGTCACAACATTTTGAGGTCATAGAGGGTCTTCTTTACTATACGAAATCTAGGACTACTAGGGCAGAGTTTCGCCCATGTATTCCGCGAACCCTTAGAATGGCCCTTTTAAACGAATTTCATGACAAACCTCTTGCAGGCCATTTAGGTATTCGCAAGACCCGTTGTAAATTGCGGGATGTTGCCTATTGGCCTGGCATGTACCAAAGTGTGCTCGCATACGTTCAATCATGTCACTTGTGTCAGATTAATAATTACCGTAATGTAAGACCGGCCGGTCACTTGAAATCTAGTTCAAGTTCTCATGTTTTTGATATTATTTCAATAGATTTATTGGGACATTATCCTTTATCTGTTAAAAACAAAGCTCGTTACGTTTTAGTACTAACTGATAATTTTTCTAAATGGGTTGAAGTTTTTCCCATTAAAGCCGCTACGGCAGAAGTTATTTGTAATGTATTAGTTAATGAAGTATTCTCTAGATATGGTGCACCTAATAAAGTAGTTTCGGATAATGGTCGTCAATTTATTTCTGACATTTTTGAAAGAATGTGTGCGAGACTACACATTAAACATAAATTCATTTCCCCATATCATCCCCAGAGTAATCCTGCGGAACGCGTAAACCGCACGCTAGTGAAAATGATTGCTACATTTGTAATGGATCATCATGAAAGATGGGATGACCATTTGGAGCTTTTTTCGTTCGCCCTCCGCTCGTCTGTCCACGAATCTACTAAAATTACTCCTGCAGAACTTTTTCTGGGTCGCAAAATTAAAACCCCTTTTGGAAATTTAACGGGGATTATCGACGAACTAAACCAGCGACCAACTCCGCAATCAGTACGAATCATGGCAGAAAAAGCTCGTGTTGCAATGCTAGGAGCACAAGCAGCTCAAGCAAGATATTATAATCCTAGGCGTAGGGAACCAGATCTTGTCGTTGAAGATCTCACTCTCGTGGAAACGCACTTCCAGTCTTCTGTTTCTCATACTTTAGTTAAGAAATTTGCACCCAGCTACGAAGGTCCATATCGGGTGGCAAATGTGTTTGAAAATAACATTGTTCTTGAAAAACCTGACAATCAATTTCAATACGTACACGTTGATCAGTGTCGCAAGTATCATGAACGAAATATCGATTTCATAATCAACCCTACTCAACCTTCTGTTCCACAGACTCAAGAGTCTATATCTCACGATCAACCTCCAGAAATTTTGGACGAACCAACAAACATTTTTGAAGAATCTCCAGTGATTTTTTCTTCACCCTCCCCTCCTCCAGACGGGTTTCCAAACACGCAACCTGATTCTCCCATGAGACCAAGGCTCGAATCAAGTTCTTCGAATACTAGTATCGTTCCTTTCCCTCCAACCATTGCCAAGACTATTGCTGCGCCGTTTCTTGATAACTCTGCACCAACGCAGGCTCCTACTTCCTTGAATACCTCGTCAGAAAGTATTCCTATAGGCAAAAATAAACATCGCCCTGCACGACCACTGAATTACAGCAGCGACTCAGAGGCTTCGGACATTTCTGATTTATCAGTTATGAACAATAATTTAAATATTACAAACCGTCCAGCACCACCAAAAGCTGGGCGCAAACGTAACTTGTCTCCCCAATCTGCTTCGCCGCAACAGCGACGAAGGCAGAAATCCTTGCATCCGCCCGGGTTTCGCCCCTGGAACCTACGCTCAGGGCAAACAGGGCCGATGCCTGCTGCTACTCTCATGCCACGCGGGCGTAAGCGAAAGCAAACGATGTGGCCGGAGCCACGTCCGTCCAAAAGAATACTGGAAGGACACAACGGGCCCCAGCACAAAGGGACTCCATATCAAAAGCCTGGGGGAGCCCGTTCCTATCAGCCGCAGGGATTTCCGGACCGCCAGACTTCGGCCGTTCCTGATCGACGGACTTCAGCCATTAATGACCGTTCCTCTAAGCCGCAGGGATTTCCGGACCGCCAGACTTCAGCCGTTCCTGACCGTTCTTCTCAGCCGCAGAGATTTCCGGACCGCCAGACTTCGGCCGTTCCTGATCGACGGACTTCAGCCATTCCTGACCGTTCCTCTCAGCCGCAGGGATTTCCGGACCGCCAGACTTCAGCCGTTCCTGACCGTTCTTCTCAGCCGCAGGGATTTCCGGACCCACAGACTTCAGCCGTTCCGGACCGACGGATTTCCGCCATTCCTGACCGTTCCCGTCAGCCGCCGGGATTTCCTGACCGACAGCAGACCGATGTTCCTCAGCCATTAAAATCCTTGAAAAGATCTAAGCCACCTGAATTTACAAGTCCGATTAGGCCTGGAAAACGTTATCGCACTAGAGTTTTTTATGCGTCCTCGAGATAAGTAAGTTCTCGTGGACAGGTTCTTTTCTCAGTTTGTTGTTTTTCCTGCACGACCAGTTGGCGTGTCAGAATTTCTTTTTTTCGTGTGGGCCTATGCATTCTTTTTTGTGTATATATGTGTTTATTTTTATATTTCTTCTATGTCCATCTACTAATCCCAATTTTTTTTGTATATCTATGTGCTTAGGGGTAAAATAATAAAATTGTTACTGTTAGGCAGCTCCAGGTAATCTTCGCTGCTGATACAGTTGGTATGTATTCAACGAATAATGCGAACGTAATTTGAAATTAAAATAATAAAATTGTTACTGTTAGGCAGCTCCAAGCAATCTTCGCTGCTGATACAGTTGGTATGTATTCAACGAATAATGCGAACGTAATTTGAAATTAAAATAATAAAATTGTTACTGTTAGGCAGCTCCAGGTAATCTTCGCTGCTGATACAGTTGGTATGTATTCAACGAATAATGCGAACGTAATTTGAAATTAAAATAATAAAATTGTTACTGTTAGGCAGCTCCAAGCAATCTTCGCTGCTGATACAGTTGGTATGTATTCAACGAATAATGCGAACGTAATTTGAAATTAAAATAATAAAATTGTTACTGTTAGGCAGCTCCAGGTAATCTTCGCTGCTGATACAGTTGGTATGTATTCAACGAATAATGCGAACGTAATTTGAAATTAAAATAATAAAATTGTTACTGTTAGGCAGCTCCAAGCAATCTTCGCTGCTGATACAGTTGGCATGTATTCAACGAATAATGCGAACGTAATTTGAAATTAAAATAATAAAATTGTTACTGTTAGGCAGCTCCAGGTAATCTTCGCTGCTGATACAGTTGGTATGTATTCAACGAATAATGCGAACGTAATTTGAAATTAAAATAATAAAATTGTTACTGTTAGGCAGCTCCAAGCAACCTTCGCTGCTGATACAGTTGGTATGTATTCAACGAATAATGCGAACGTAATTTGAAATTAAAATAATAAAATTGTTACTGTTAGGCAGCTCCAAGCAACCTTCGCTGCTGATACAGTTGGTATGTATTCAACGAATAATGCGAACGTAATTTGAAATTAAAATAATAAAATTGTTACTGTTAGGCAGCTCCAAGCAATCTTCGCTGCTGATACAGTTGGTATGTATTCAACGAATAATGCGAACGTAATTTGAAATTAAAATAATAAAATTGTTACTGTTAGGCAGCTCCAGGTAATCTTCGCTGCTGATACAGTTGGTATGTATTCAACGAATAATGCGAACGTAATTTGAAATTAAAATAATAAAATTGTTACTGTTAGGCAGCTCCAGGTAATCTTCGCTGCTGATACAGTTGGTATGTATTCAACGAATAATGCGAACGTAATTTGAAATTAAAATAATAAAATTGTTACTGTTAGGCAGCTCCAGGTAATCTTCGCTGCTGATACAGTTGGTATGTATTCAACGAATAATGCGAACGTAATTTGAAATTAAAATAATAAAATTGTTACTGTTAGGCAGCTCCAGGTAATCTTCGCTGCTGATACAGTTGGTATGTATTCAACGAATAATGCGAACGTAATTTGAAATTAAAATAATAAAATTGTTACTGTTAGGCAGCTCCAGGTAATCTTCGCTGCTGATACAGTTGGTATGTATTCAACGAATAATGCGAACGTAATTTGAAATTAAAATAATAAAATTGTTACTGTTAGGCAGCTCCAAGCAACCTTCGCTGCTGATACAGTTGGTATGTATTCAACGAATAATGCGAACGTAATTTGAAATTAAAATAATAAAATTGTTACTGTTAGGCAGCTCCAGGTAATCTTCGCTGCTGATACAGTTGGTATGTATTCAACGAATAATGCGAACGTAATTTGAAATTAAAATAATAAAATTGTTACTGTTAGGCAGCTCCAAGCAACCTTCGCTGCTGATACAGTTGGTATGTATTCAACGAATAATGCGAACGTAATTTGAAATTAAAATAATAAAATTGTTACTGTTAGGCAGCTCCAGGTAATCTTCGCTGCTGATACAGTTGGTATGTATTCAACGAATAATGCGAACGTAATTTGAAATTAAAATAATAAAATTGTTACTGTTAGGCAGCTCCAGGCAATCTTCGCTGCTGATACAGTTGGTATGTATTCAACGAATAATGCGAACGTAATTTGAAATTAAAATAATAAAATTGTTACTGTTAGGCAGCTCCAGGCAATCTTCGCTGCTGATACAGTTGGTATGTATTCAACGAATAATGCGAACGTAATTTGAAATTAAAATAATAAAATTGTTACTGTTAGGCAGCTCCAGGTAATCTTCGCTGCTGATACAGTTGGTATGTATTCAACGAATAATGCGAACGTAATTTGAAATTAAAATAATAAAATTGTTACTGTTAGGCAGCTCCAGGTAATCTTCGCTGCTGATACAGTTGGTATGTATTCAACGAATAATGCGAACGTAATTTGAAATTAAAATAATAAAATTGTTACTGTTAGGCAGCTCCAGGTAATCTTCGCTGCTGATACAGTTGGTATGTATTCAACGAATAATGCGAACGTAATTTGAAATTAAAATAATAAAATTGTTACTGTTAGGCAGCTCCAGGTAATCTTCGCTGCTGATACAGTTGGTATGTATTCAACGAATAATGCGAACGTAATTTGAAATTAAAATAATAAAATTGTTACTGTTAGGCAGCTCCAAGCAACCTTCGCTGCTGATACAGTTGGTATGTATTCAACGAATAATGCGAACGTAATTTGAAATTAAAATAATAAAATTGTTACTGTTAGGCAGCTCCAGGTAATCTTCGCTGCTGATACAGTTGGTATGTATTCAACGAATAATGCGAACGTAATTTGAAATTAAAATAATAAAATTGTTACTGTTAGGCAGCTCCAAGCAACCTTCGCTGCTGATACAGTTGGTATGTATTCAACGAATAATGCGAACGTAATTTGAAATTAAAATAATAAAATTGTTACTGTTAGGCAGCTCCAGGTAATCTTCGCTGCTGATACAGTTGGTATGTATTCAACGAATAATGCGAACGTAATTTGAAATTAAAATAATAAAATTGTTACTGTTAGGCAGCTCCAGGCAATCTTCGCTGCTGATACAGTTGGTATGTATTCAACGAATAATGCGAACGTAATTTGAAATTAAAATAATAAAATTGTTACTGTTAGGCAGCTCCAGGCAATCTTCGCTGCTGATACAGTTGGTATGTATTCAACGAATAATGCGAACGTAATTTGAAATTAAAATAATAAAATTGTTACTGTTAGGCAGCTCCAGGCAATCTTCGCTGCTGATACAGTTGGTATGTATTCAACGAATAATGCGAACGTAATTTGAAATTAAAATAATAAAATTGTTACTGTTAGGCAGCTCCAGGCAATCTTCGCTGCTGATACAGTTGGTATGTATTCAACGAATAATGCGAACGTAATTTGAAATTAAAATAATAAAATTGTTACTGTTAGGCAGCTCCAGGCAATCTTCGCTGCTGATACAGTTGGTATGTATTCAACGAATAATGCGAACGTAATTTGAAATTAAAATAATAAAATTGTTACTGTTAGGCAGCTCCAGGCAATCTTCGCTGCTGATAGAGTTGGTATGTATTCAACGAATAATGAGAACGTCATTTGAAATTAAAAAAGTGATTCCTGCTAGGCAGAATAAAAGGAAGGTATGCCGATGCAGGTTTGTTTTGTTCAACAATACAAGTTTCACAGACGAATACAGATTTCTTAATTTTGTCATGCCAAGTTTGATAATGTAAATACTGCTGCCACCAAACAACAAAACAAAAAAGAGGTCGAGAAACGTCAGTCAACGAAGTGTAAGACTTACACTCCAAAATTGATAGGTTTTTCGGAAACAAAGAAAAAAAAAATTAAGGGGGAGATGATGTAACGTATACTCTATATTCACTTTCCTTTTGATTTTACTCTCTCTGGTTATTTTATTTTTCTATGTAAATTATCTTCTTACTGAACGAAATATTATTTCACCCGCTGAATGAGATCTGGCAATGAGTGTAAGTCATGACGTGGTGGTAGCCAGTATAAATAGGCGCGTTCAACGATAGCCAAAGAGAGCGTTTGTTATTGAAGGGAGAGCGTTTGTTGTTATACTAGGGGAGCGTTGTTGTTGTGAAGGAGAGAGTTTGTTGTTATTGTTGTATTGAGAGCTTCGTTCTATGTGATTAGTTTGATTCTTCAATATTGTGAAACGAGTTGTGCGTGTGCGTTGGATGATCAAGAGTTACATAATAAAAGAGCTTTGTCGTAAGTACGTCTTTCTCAATTCATAGTTTTTGTCAGATCTCTGTCTGGCTGTTAGGTTTATGTCATTAGTTTATTACCATTAACAACCAGCGTTAAGACTTTATTCATCCTAATTACTGCTACAACATTACTACCAGTTATAAGTTTGTTCAATACTATTACTACACTACTAGCAGGAGACTTTATTCATGTTCTTAATTAACTAGTAACAACAACCATTTGAATTCACTATTTGAAGCTTAGTACAAGCATATCATTCAGTAGCAGAAGCATTATACTATACTTAGCTCAGTAGGAAAGCTTCATTATTATCATTAGCTAGCTTAGCGGAAAGCAAATAAAGGTCATTCATTATACCCATTGAGTTGCTCACGGTGGTCGTTAAAACTCCAATCAAAAAAAAAAATTCAGGTTTCTTATGTGCTGGGTATCCGGTGCGGTAACTCTAAGAAGCTACAGCGCTACGAGAACAAACGACTGATAGTACGAATGTAATGTTTAAGTGAACTAAATAAAATACATGATAAAAGATTACAATGGGCATTGAGTGAGAAAAATATGACGGTAAGGTTGAAACGCGTAAAGAGAATGAACTAAAAATTTGCATAGAGGAAGAAACTAAAAATTAAAGTTAAATTAGAGTATACGCCATATTTTAATCGGAAAAAAATCTTCACGCTATAGGGGTAGGATTGAGTCTTTATGACCCCATGAAATAAGATAAAAGAATTCGTTCTTTCCTGCACATTATAAGATTAGGCATGATGCAGATGCCCATTTCTCATCTGTTCTCTTCACTTTTGGATTGCAGTGTCTCAAAAAACAGCGTGTCACCGAAGAGAGACAAGAAAGCATCTGAGATTTCAGAAAGAACATGTGACATTTTAAAATGACTTATATGCAGTGGCTTTCAAATACATCACAAATACATCAGAAAGATTGACTGTGGAGAATGCAAAGTACACTGGTGTCCAAAAGTTAAGCATATTTCGTAAAACATACAAAGTAAAGGGTTAAAACCGATAAAACAGCGGCCATTGGTATGCAGATTAGTCACACAACCAATCGCAGTGAATGGTCAAATAACGTCTGCTGATAATTGATATGCAAATATCCAGCAGTTCCATAACCTGCCCTGAGTATCTTATTACATTTTCTTGTAATCCCCGTGAGAAGAGTTGTTATCCTTGGTCATCAAGACCGTAATAGAACAAAGACGCCAGACTGACCATTTTTTGCAGAGTAGAATAATCGGAAGGCTCGAAATAGGACAGGCATAGACTGTGATTTCCAGACCACTGAATGTGTCGCAAGGTGTAATCTCCAGACTTTGGAGAAGGTTCCGGCACAGGAGAGGTTAGACGCCAACCAGTACAAGGTCGTCCAAGAGTCACAATCCCTCGGCAGAACCGGTATCTTGAATTAACTGCACGAAGTCATAGGGCGACGTCTGCTAGGCAACTATCTGCAGAGCTTGCGGCCGCCTTAAAACAAACTGTTTACAGGAGGCTCAGGGCAATTGCTGGTCTCTATGCCAGACGTCCAATAGTTGGAGTCCAGCTCACCCCCGGGAACAGGCGGGCCGGTGCAAACTGGAGTCGGTAACATCAAAACTAGACATTAAATCAATGGAGCAATGTGCTCTTCACTGATGAGTCCAGATTCAGTTTACAGATTGATTCTCGTTGAACCACTTTCTGGAGAGAACGGAAAACACGTTGCAATCCCAAAAACATCAGGGAAGAGTCCAATTCGGTGGCGGTGGTCATGGCAGGGGTGGCATGATTTTGAATGGCGCACAAAGCTCCATATCTTCGACAGAGGCACAGTTAATGCTCTGAGTTACAGAGACGAAATACCGGAACCTCATGTGAGACTTTTTAAAGGTGTCGTGAGTCCATAGCTGGTATTCATGGACGATAATGCACGCCCCCACAGAGCTCAACTGGTGGATGCCTTTTTCCACAGCGAAGATACCCAGCACGTGGAGTGGCTAGCAAGGTCTCCAGTTATGAATCCGATGGAGAATGCATGGAATGCACTAGGGAGGCGAATTTCATCCCATCAGCCTGCACCAAAGAGCATACCGGAGCTCCGAACTTCTCTCCATCAGCCTGCACCAAAGAGCATACCGGAGCTCCGAACTTCTCTCCATCAGCCTGCACCAAAGAGCATACCGGAGATCCGAACTGCTCTTCGTCAGGAGTGGGACTTATTGCCCACGGAGTCTTTGGACATCTGATAAGCCGCATGAGAAGTAAATGCGAGGCTTACGGGGCTGCAAATGGTCACCACATTCCTTATTAATCATGATGCATCATCCGTTTCTTAATTTTATGTACTCAACACAAAAATCCCTGTGTTGTTGATTTTTGTAAATTTAGATAAGTAATGCAATAAACTTTGTTTCATAACATGTTTTGCCTGCTTTGTACTTGCAATATGTTATTACAGAAGTATAATCAGTTTCGTGCCTTTCCGACGATTGGTTCTTGAAGTATTCCCAGTTATATTAATTATGCTTAACTTTTGGACATGAGTGCATTTCGTTAAAAGCTGAAGAGTGTATCCACCAATAAATCCACAAATTTCCATTGCCATTTTCCAGATTCAAAACAGCCCTGTTAAATTCTGACTATGGCTAGCGCAATAAGAACCTATAAAAGGATTATTTGAATTTTCCTTAAGAAAGCTCCTTAAAAATATTTTCAAATAGTTTGACATTGATACCAGCTTTGGGAAAAAAAGGATAATTGGAAATTGAACAATCTCTTTGATCTTGTCAACAGCATACACTTAGAGTAAAATAACTCCTTTGAACAGCTACTTTGCATTTCACTGCTGCCAGATATATTATGTGCCTCTATTGGAGGAGGTTCATATTTTCCGTATAGAAGGCCTTATACACAAAAAATAGCACACCCTTCTCAATCGCCACATTAAGGACAGCTACATGTTTAATTGCAATAACTTACCTGAAGAAGTTAAGACACTTGTTAGGGCTCCTGGCTGCTCGCATTCCACAAGCATTTGCATATAGCTCGGATCTAATGAACTGACAAAGAATTTTAAATCATGTGACACAATTTCAGCTCTAAAGAGTGTAAATTCAATTACGTGTAGAGATATATTGGTGATTTCCTATACAATAAAACACAAACAATCTCAGTCTGATATAAATTTACTTTGAAAATACACTTCTCAAAAAATTTAGGGGATGCTGCGATGTCATCATAATGTGACCGAAAAGTTGACAAGCTGCAAGACTGTGATGCAAGATCAACTTCTGAGTACCACATTTCAACAAATGTAGCGATGACACATTTGCCGAAAATCAAAGAAAGACCGGCTGTAATTATAGCGCTCGCTGAGTCGTTCTAATTCCGTAGAAAGTTGCAGCTGTAGCTGTGCTTCAGTCGAACGATGTTTCAGTAATGTGGTTTACCAGAACAGATAGCTTGGAGAGCAATCGGAAGAATAAATACACAAGACAGTGGCGGAAATGGTTTATGTTTTTCAAAGCGTCACCAGTAGAAGCGCTGGGACTGTTTTAGACTGTCTAAGCGCTGGCTTGTGAACGTTTGTCGGAGATGGTTCCGGGTTTGAATTCCGGTGAGATATGGATTCTGAGCTTGTCTTGCGGCACTACATCTCTCACCTCCATAGAACCAGTGGCTCTGAATTGGGGACTGACGAGTGGTTATAACGCTTTGAGTTGCATACGGTGGTCATTAAACCCCCAAACAAAAACAAAAACAAAAAATAGATGTGGAAGGCACTTTTTGGAAGACCGAAACAATGCGAAGAAGTCCAGGGAAAGATCGGCCAACATTAACAACTGCACAAAAAGACCGGCATTTGGTTTACTGGATAGTATAGGAACGGCCGACGAAATGCAACTAAAATGCGATACATGTTTAGTGCAGCCATATGACAACTCGTATCCACATAACACATACGCAATCTGTGCTTCAGAGAAGACTGTATAGGTGTGCTTCAAGGAAGATTGTATGCCCTGCGACCAATAGTGCGCATGGTCCTCTGTGCACATCACCGGAGAGCCCACACAGTGTGAGCTGAAGGTTATCATTGTTGGGACCGTGAACAGTGGCGCTCTGTTCTCTGCATGGGTGAGTTGCGGTTCAGCCTGAAGCAGTCCGATAATTATTCCTCGCCCTCTTCTCTGGCGTGAACGAAGAACACGGAGTAATCTAGACTTCAATCAGGAAAGAGGTGCTTACTGTGGTTGTGAAATCCTCGTGTGGAAAAGCATCAGCATTGGCTGTCGTGCAGAACTCAGCGTTATCCAGAACGACTCCTGGCAGCGGTCAGCTGTGGGTATGAAATCTCGCAACCTAGGGTTGTGCCCTATGACGCAGAAACTGGGTATACTTTCTTCTTCTCTGATGATAACGCACACCTGCATCGAGCTCAGCTGGTGGAAAACATGCTACATGAAGATGGCACAGAGCGTATGGAGTGGCCTTCGCTGTCCGGACATTAACTCCCCTGAGCTCGTGTGGGATGCACTATGTAGACGTGTTACAGCTCTTCCGTCCTCTGCCATGACGCTTCAGTATGCCTGCAGCATGGGGTGGCGAAGAATCCCCCAAGAATTGGTGGATAATCTCATCTTTCGATGCTTCGCCGATATTCCAATGTTTTAGCGGTCGCTGGCAGCTATACTAGACGTGAATATGCATCGCTTTCCTCATACATGCTGCGTGTTGTCGCAATATTGCCGTCAGTTTGCTCAAATGGTTTGTGTATTGTCTGTTTTGTCATGTTTCATGAACTCCGATTGTCCTGCATTCCCGTTTTTGACACCAATTCATCACGTGTTTGCCCGTGCGCGCGCACACACACACGCGGTTGAGCAGTGTATTTGTCTTCGTCGTTCAAAAAAATGATTTTTAAGGACTCCCCTTCGGCTTCTCTAGACTGAATGCACCTTCTCCAGGTCGCCCTGGTGGCGCAGTGGTCTAAACGCTGGCTTCTGACCATTCGTCCGAGATGAATCCCGGCAAGGCATGGATGTTGTGTTTGTCTTACGGGACTGGCAATCTCACTTTCCTGAAACCAATGGCCACAAATTATGAACGAGCAACTGCTTCTATTCCACTGATTTGCTGGTCGTTAAACTCTCAAACAAACAGAAATCTTGTTCTATCGCTGCTTCAAGTTATCAAGCACGTGTTGGTGTCCTTCACCTGCTGGCAAGAGCTTGCTCACCAGTCTGCGGTGCCTCAGCGGACGGGGAAAATCATCTCCTTTGGGCTTCGCTTTCATCTAAGAAAATGAAATGTTGCACAGGACGATACCTATGCTGCCTGAACGAGGATGATATTTTTCTGTACCAAAACCCCAAAACAATGTTGGAATCTTACGTTTCCTCAGTGAAGCAGCCAGACACTTTTGATCTCTAGTCGTTTCTTTGCAGTGTAAGTAGTTAACGTTTTTAGAACGCTGATGGTAAAACGTTCAGTGTACTTCAGAATTCGTGGTTTCTGTTTTGTGGCGAACTTCCTCTTTTCCGACTGTAGCAGTGAATAGATTATATGCAGAGTACGCAATGCATGCACAGTTCTTAAACTTCTGTCTGTACTTCAAATATTTATTTCGCACTGTCACCTTTTTGCTCTCAAAATTACAGAGTAGCTCTTGATATGATATTACTTCTTTAAACGTAATTAATTTTTAGCATACAATAATTTGCTTCTTTAACATAAATAATGCAATTTTCCATCTTGAAGCACTGTTTGTCGCTTTCTATTAAGCAAACAATAGAGGATTTTAAGAAGGCAGTGTCTGACCGAGGTCTAAACTTGCTTTTGGAAGCAGGAGATTTGGCCACACAATAGAAAAGAAATACGAAGTAAATTTGAGACGGAGAAGCTTATTATCACCTGAGCACAGCTCGTCAAGTGAAGAGAGGAGGAATGGGCTTCGTTGGGGAGCGGCCAGATCCATACAGTCGGAAGACAGAATCGGTTGAAAAACTACCACCACTACCGACACATCACATTCTCTCCCCTAAGAAAAGTAAAGGGTAGCGAATATCACCCATTCGGTTGTAGCATAATATGTCGTGTAACCCATGTCAACATTTGAGTGATTTAGTCAGCATTTGAGGGGTTCTGAGTGGTTTACCTAACAGAAACTCAGGTTACTTACCTTGACTGCCTGTCTTTAGCTACTAGTAGTGCATCCACCCCTTCCTTTTATCTCAAGTCTGGACAGTTGTCTTCACATCTTGTGCCTGGGTGTGGGGATACGGACAGCATTCGGGTCAGTCACCTGCTTCCCTGATCAGACTGTTCAGGTTGCATTCATCTCCCGCGAAGAACGTCATAGTGAGTCGATGTGTGAATGAACTTAAGTTCTGGATGTGGAGGTAGTCCCTGAGGTTCTGGATGTGGAGGTAGTCCCTGAGGTTCTGGATGTGGAGGTAGTCCCTGAGGTTCTGGATGTGGAGGTAGTCCCTGAGGTTCCGGATGTGAATCTGTGTAGATCTCCAGTGATCATTCTGAGGGCTTTGTTCAGAATGATCAATGGAGATCTACATAGACGCACATCCGGAACCTCAGGAATATCTCCACATCGAGAACTAAAAAAACTGGAATCACAACCACTTATAGGTCATCGTCTTGTGGCCAGTTGTGAGGCAAATCCTATTAGAGTGCAGCGGAACCAGTTCCCCGAGACTCTCTGGCTTTTTCGTTAGGCAGGAGGTGTTGACTACCAATCAAAGCTGACTATCTATTTGTAATCCCATATTGTGACCCAGGGTTTAGCCTGTTGAATCAGTTCCCTTACTTCCCACAGAGAGCCAGAGAATATTACGGTACTGCTCTTGGATGGATTGATTTTAATCCACCATCCACCTGGTGGTTTGTAAGTCAGAGAGACAACCTTGAAGCGAATTCCCTGTCCCCTCCTTGTACGCAGATCTTGTGGCAACCGCTGTATGGATCATAGCTTACCCCTGAATCTGTCTGTTTGGGAAACTGATGCAGATAAATGATTAGGAAGATTGGTCCAAGAACAGCCCTTGTGATCTCCAGCTCAGATCTCGTTATCAGGAGATAACTCACTGTTAATCCTAACAAGAAATTCTCAGTCACTCAGATAGGATAAAATCACTTCCACGGGTGGTCTTGGACACCAGAAAAGCTGACGTTTGTGTAGCAAATTGTCGTAACATGCGCGGTTAAACGCTTTACTGATGTCCAGGAATATTTCTCCGGTGTGTTAGTTAGTGTTTAGTGTGTTTAGTTTGAGCAACTTGTAGGTCGTGCCATGCCTAGTTTTGTAACCACTCTGTTCGTCTGATATTACTTCCTTATCCTCACAGAAATGGAGTAACCAACTGAGGGTTAACCTCTCGATCACCTTGCTCAGGATGGGTAGGAGAGAGATGAATCGGTATTTCTATGGTAAGCTATGGTTGATTCTTCGTTTCGGCAATACCATTAGTACTGTTTTTCCCTCCGAGCACCAAGAAAGTACTTCAAGCGCAGGGCTCCGTCGAATATCTCGACGGACCATCGAACGCTATGGTCCACTTCATCCTTAAAATGTTCAACGGGATTTACGTCGGTAGAATTTAGCAACTGCAAGAGCACAAAAATGCTTCCTAAAACCATTCTTGCACAATGCTAAAAGAGTCCTTGCTAAAGAGTACCAGGTTATCCAGATACACAGTCATCATGTATGGCCACTCTTGGCTCGAAACAATGACTAAGTTCAACGGGATTTACGTCGGTAGAATTTCCTTAAAATGTTCAACGGGATTTACGTCGATGATGTCCATGAGAATCATCACCATACCATGATACCGCGGTCTCTGCTTTCTCTTCGTTCAAGTCCAACCGTGCACCTTGGTTACTGCTGTTTCACTCGCTTGGAGGCTGATATGGATCCGCTCAAAGGCACATTACAGCTTGAACCTCGACTCATCGGATCAAAAGACTCCTTTTCAGTAGTCCAATGTCTAGTCACGTCTTCCCATGCTTACTGCATTCAAAGTTGTTCATAACGGTCGATCAAATCGGTACATGAAATGACAGCCGACTCCTTAGACTTACCCGCAGAAACGTCTGCTGGATTGTGTGCTCGAAAACGTTCCTCTAGCCTCCCCGGTTGAAATTTGCGGTTAGCTGAGGGATCGTGAGTCATATGCTGTCCCGGACAGCATGTGCCAACTGGTGTTCACCAACCGTGTTCACCTCTCCCCACTTTCCTCGCGCCGTTAATCATTCCCGGTTAAAACTCCGAGTCGTTGCTCTCCCTGATTCAACTTGCTTTACACAACATTCGGCACCTGTCTGTGCCTCCTGTAGATATTCCTCGCTGGTTGTATGGACGTTAATGCTATGTACTGTTGTATGTGTCCACTTATGGCGACCGAAGTGGTCATAATGATCTGGTCCATAAGTGTGCATACGTAAAATTCACATACTCTCACCAGGGTTTCGTTAAATTCATGCATTATCATTGATTGTAACACATCGACACAAAAGAGCGTGATGGTAATATAAGGTGGACGATAAGGATGGGCCCAAAGCACGCATTTTCTTTACTTTGCTCATTGTGTCACGGGTTCATATCATGTTTTGTGATCTTATTTTGGTGTTAAAAAGACTGTTACTTTTATTGTGTGTTGTCGTGGAATATCATGCAAGGAAACCAAAGCAAACATTTGAAGAAATTCAATTTATTTATTAAGCCAGTAAATACTGTGAAAGACAACATTGAAATAATTAAGAAGTAATAGACAGTACAACAATATAACATGAACTTTGGCTTCTCGGTCAACATGAAGTTGCAGTCGGAATCGAAATCAGTTAAAAGGCAAGGTTTAAAATTTTCATTTTTATGGCGAGACACATCTCGCTGTGGCGAGACACATCTCGCTGTGGCTGTCTGTGTTTTTAGCACATCGACAAAATTTTAAATTTGGTTTTCAGGAATCGCATTCGAATTAATAAAATTACAATGAATATGTCAAACAAAACGGTTTTTTAATATATCAAAGAGATCTAAAACTGTATCTTTGCAATTAGATTGTTTAATGTCAACATCGACGCAAATATCAGTGCATATCAAAAGCAAAACACATCTGTTTGTATCCTTCTAGAATAAAATTTCATAAAACAAATCAATTCAATGGAGTGTTCCACTAGGAATGCTGATTAATCTTGTCAATAAAATTTTCACTTGCAGGCATTTCTCATATAATTGAAAAAAAGAAAATATTCGCCTTATTTTGGTGATTTTCTCTACCAGTATTGACAAAATTTTTGAAAGGACTAGACATTTCACGAAGATATTTTACTTCTTGAATGTAGACATAAGGCGAACATTGAAGAAACACATAACCATTGCTTTAGTATACTTTTGCAAACGCTGTGTTTAATACGTTTTTTTTTTTTTTTTTTTTTTTGGCGTTCAACATTGATGATAGGATTTTTTCGTTTGATTCCAAAAATTATAAAAAAATATTTTAATGGATCGGATAAAGTTTTGCTGAAATTTCGCAACGATTTCGCGGAACTTTTCGTGAAAAATTTCCTTGTGGTTAAGAGAAAAAATTAAACAGAATAAAAGTATTTCTTTGTATTTGAAGTCTACAATGCTTTTATAATGCGGACTTTGAAATTCAATTGACCTAGCAAAAATAAAAAATGTAGATCGTTCGAAAAATTTTGTTTTCATATTTGGAAATACAGTATTACCTTTCAACAAACATCAGAGCAGTAGAACGAAAGGGCTTGTTTATTTAGAAAGTTCTATAAGATACAAAAGAAAGTTTTAGAATATATAAAAAAGTTGTACTCTGCATTAATGCAAAAGAAAATAAATCAAGATGAACGTACTTCGAAGAGACTTTTTCTTTTAGTCGTACATGCATCTCATCATTTTCTTTCTGTTTTTTTCTTTTTCTTTCAAGTGTTTGTATGTATAAAATAAATTTCATATGCCTTTTTTGAATATGTTTAAATAATTCCGATGTTATCAGATGTTTGCAAATATTTACTATTATTCTAAAGAAATGCGCTCTTAAATAATAATTTTCAACGAAGTTTTTCATGTTTGAGGACAAATGACGAAGTAAAAATTTGGTTTATAATTCTTCTTCTTTGAAGAACATTGTCTCAGTAAATATTTGGTTTACCATTCTATCTTTTTTAAGATTATTACATCAATGAAAATTTGGTTTATAATTATTTTTTTCGGGGAGAGGGGGGGGTCGCTACATCATTTAAAACTTTGTTTACAATTCCTCTTCTTGAAGGATCATTACTTCAGTAAACATTTTATACAGCATTTTTCTTTAGGACATTACCACAGAAAAAGTTAGCTGTGGAACTATTCTTCGCGGGCGACACTGCAATGGATATATTTCGTTGTAAATTTTATAAAAATGGCATGTTTTCGAAATTTATGAAAAACACATTTTTGTTTACTTCAATTTACAAGGAAATGCTTCGCAGTTTAAAGGCATTTTTTTATACACGAGTTCTACTTCCTTTTGTTGTGAAACATTTTTTATACTTGATAAAATTCACTATATGCCACTCACAATCCTTTTTTTCTATGATTACAGAAGTAATCTTTTCAAAGAATTTATTTTTGTCTTGCTGCGATGGCGATCTGATTATTCACAACACTAATTAATGGAAGGAACTCTGAATCACTTATTTTGTTTTTCCATAAATTGAAAATATTTGGTTGTGCAAAAACTGAACGATTATTATGTGCGAGCGTGTTTCGACAGCTGAGTGATTTCGAAACAGTGATTAACTGCCAAACACGGATAATAGGCATAAATACACTAGTTTACCCAAAAGAAAAGCACGCAACGACACCTACGTGCTTGAGAATTAAAATCCACGTCTGGAAGAGTAAGCATTAACACCGGTGTGTCAAAAATATTGTAGTAAGCATGCACTAATACCAAACTGTTAAGAATAACATAGCATGCATTAATACCAAACTGCCGTGAGAAAAGAAGGAATTGCCAAGGGTGGAAATTTTGCACAAAAAGGGAATTTTCTGGAATGGCAACCACATACCAAACATCCAAAATTAAAAACCATGCATTATTGTTAAATAACTCAGAACAGAAATAGTAAAAAAACAAACAAAAAATCCCCACCTAACTTCCTTGAATGTAAATCCTAGACCGACACCCAAGCAGCCAACACAGTTATGATGGAGTTATCAAGTAAAGAAATCAAGTGTCAGCACAGGATTATTTACAATGTAAATCCTCGCTAATTCCCAACTGACAAAAGCAGAATTTTTTCATCCGGGAAAAACAGTTGTTATGAAAACTCTCGGACAGGACATTGAATTTTCTATTTCTAAGAAGTAGGTCTTAAGAATTTATTCCTGGCATGCATCTTCTGTTGATTTAAAGAGATATCAGTGTTTTATTACATTTTCTTGCTTTGGTCTTCGTTCATCCCTTGATTTTTCTTATTCCATGACTACGAAGTTCAAATAACAGTGAACACGACTGATGGGTTTCTAGAGTAACAAGATGTTTCTGTTATGTCAATCTTTATGTAAAAATTGTGGAAAATTAACTTTGTAGCTATAATAAACACTCCACATGTACGAAAACCTAAAAAAATATATGAGTGCTTCTTTCAGTGTCACAAAGACTTGTGCTAAGGTCAATAAATAACGGGAAGCAATATCCCAAGGACTTTTTTCTGGAAACCAGACTTGCCGAAGTGTGTCGAAGCGCCGCGCTTCACTGTCTTTCCTGAAGTAAAGAGGAAGAAATAGTGACTTTGCTTAGAATGCTTTCACGTTAAGCGACGGGAGTATGCGAATCACGGTCAAACGAAATAGTCGACTTCAAGTGTCGTGTGAAGCGTGACCACCGGAAATTGGTTGCCCACTGGTTAGAGCAGCTGGGTCGTTACAAAGTGACTGCGGGTTCGATGCCAACAGCTACAAACCAACCATCGAGCCTCACAGAGCATGATAAACCACCTGCCCCGGATAAAAGCAATATTGCAATAAACAAGAGCCTCATCTCTCTCGCCTCGCGCTAGGGCTCCCACTCAATTATCTGATTCAAAGGCTTGCTCAGGCTAAGGTGGTCAGGTCTGAACTTAACCTTGGAAGGAATCTCTACAAGGAAATAGAGCCTGTATGTCCTTTGAAATTTGGTCACTAAAACTGTTTTGTTTTCATGTTCTCTTAACGGAACCCTTGGTTGTCTTCACCGACGTGTGTGTTCTACAAAAGTGGTAGTGGTGCGATGCAATAATCGGATACATTATATATACTGTATATATATAATGTATTACATATATATATATATATAATGTTTGGTAATCTATATATATAAGGGATAATTGCATATCATATTATGTTCATTTCTGCATTTCGTTTTCATTAAAAGGACGTGGTATCTGTTCGAAACATTTTACCGTTCCATTCAACAGTACAAGTTATACCGTGAATAATTTTTAGAGAGCACCTACATTCTAGCATTTGTTTTTTCTGAACACAAGTATAAAATAGATGTTAATATACTGAAGTACACACGCAGAAAGTGCACTACGAATTTTCAAGTTTCTGTTTCCTCGCTAGCGTTTAGAACAGTTGATAAAACTCTAGAAAATTTCCACTTCCAAATATATGAGTTTTCTAAATATCCGTACTTCGTGAATTAACGCTAACTGTTTATTGTTTGGATAGTATCATCTGAAGTAAGACAGAATGAAAAATGCCCGAAGATGATTTTTTTCAATATCTCATTCACACCGTGCCTAATTACAAAGCGAGTACCCTCGACAGTAGATCTGTAATTGCTCCAAAATAGTGTCGAAATTACTCAGAGTCAAATTCCGACAGCAACGTAATGTAATTAAATTAGAAAGGGGAAAAGTCTCTTTATACAAATATGTGATCGTAATTCCAATATCTAGATTTAATACTGTGTCGCAAATCGAGACCTCGGTGCTGCTCCATATTGTGCGTGAGGAGGCAGTACTCCAGGATGGTGTTGCTGCTGTTGTTGGGCACCGTAAGCAGGTGCGGGAGCTGGAGCCCTCTGTGCATGGTAGCTGGGAGCTGCTTGCTGATGGGAATAAGCAGCTGGAGCCTGCGGGTAGTGTTGAACATGTTGAGGTGGTGCGGCGTGTGAAGGGGCTGCTACCGCTGCTGCTGCGTGTTGTTGATAAGCTGGTCTTGCATGATGTTGTTGAGGCTGCTGCTGATACGCTCCTTGGGCTCCGTACGCAGGTTGGTGACCTGCTGCTTGATGGTGCTGGGGAGCTTGTCCGTATGCTGGAGCCTGAGCGTACCCTCCGTGACCGGCCTGTCCTTGAGTTTCTGCTGGTGGGATGAAAGGATCTCCAACGGCGTATCCTTCAGGATAATATCTCTGCTGATACATTACTGTATTGTTGGGTCCTTTCTGATCTAATTGCTAGAAGAGAAGAGAAAAACAGCGTTACTTTATCAAGTCAAGAAATTTCTACACAACTTACATTTCATTCGTAAGGGTAATTTACCACCAAGGGGGTTAGAATAAGATATCTGGAGATTCTCTTGTTAATGGAGCGGTACCAATTTGAGTTAAGCTTATAACTTCAAGCGACTGCCGTCAAAGTGTGGGAAAACTGATAGGTTTCAAGCCTATTGCAATGTATTTTGTGTTGGCCGAATCGCCTTCTTTCGTCGCAAATGTTTGCAATTTCGCATCGTAACTTGCTGCCGATGTGTTAGAAAATGCTGAATTTATAAAATTCTAAATTATTTTGAGGCTCCTTCCCATTTTTATTTTAAATTGAAATACACGAACGTTAGTGCGAATTCTAATCAAAACATAACGTTAAAATTGAAAACTTCACTCGTGTAAGAACTATAATTCTTTCCGGTTTGATATTATTACGATTTTTGCAACCAAACACCACGCAATTCCAAAATACAAACAGTTGAAATTACATAGGTATCATGTAAACAACTTCAAATTCCCACAGTTTGCAGCTTCACAGTTAAAAGACTCAGGGCATCTCCAGAAATATTATTATAACCTCCTTGTTTATCACGCGATCCTACCTATACTAACCATTTTATAAAAAGTGAGAATCATTTGATAAAGTTGATCTTGAATTTGCATTCCTTGACAGAATAATAATAAAACTGTACGCTGCATGGGGATCAGACTTCAACAAAATGCAAAGGCAAGACTGTAAATAATTTTGCCATATATATCAATGTTTGGGGCTACCATTAATATTCCATTGTATAGCAAAAACTGCCCTTTTCTGCCGCCGATGTGATTCGAAGCCACATCTTCCTTTTCCGGAGTCGGACATTCTGCCGATTCAACTTGCCGTTTTGACATGTGCGCCAACACTGAGGTAGGCACGTCGCGATTGCATTCTAACAATAAAAATGTTATTACATTTTGAAATAATTAAGTCGTTCTATGCGTATCAAGAAGTTATTTTCTATTCTATACTTACTCCAAAACTTGCACTTGTGAAGCAAATTGATAATAAGTATAAAGATTCTATGAAGCGCTTGTTAATCGTGATGAAATAGTCATCAAAAAACAACGCTCCGCATGTAAAGGTCGAATATTTCTGCCATAAAAACATCGTTCATTATATAGTACTATTCTTTTTTTCATGCGTAACAACGTTAAAAAGTTATAGAGCTCACTGATCTCGGTCTCGGAGACTATGAATAAAGCCGGTTTAAACTAAGGAGCCATTTAAAAGACATTCGTGTACTGTGTACATATAGTGTGTTATACAGTAAAATAAATAGCATTATAGTCATGCTAGCTTTGAATATTCTGAATCGCGCCTGAGCCTCACAATTACACGGAGTTCCCGGAATCACACTATTATTAACACCTTCCTTTTTACACTAGTAATTTAATAAATTTTCAGAGTTTTATTTCTTTGTGCAAGAAATTAAGTTTCCCTCTCGGAAAATGCAAAAAATTGATTATAGGCGATGTAAAAAATTATGCACATGTAAAAATTGTGTAAAAGCGAAACGTCTATTGTAAAAAAATAGCTGCTGTAAAAAACAAAGACATTGCAAAATACGTATTTCTTCATTTAATTTTTAATATTTTCATCTGCTATTTAGCTGCAAGTAGGTATATTTCCAGATTGAAATCATTACTATGCTGGGGCAAACCTAACCTGGCTATATAGTGGACGTTAGAAAAGCCTTCCACCGAAAATAAAAAATTCTTTTTCAGTATTTCTCCGCACTAAAGGGTACAATGTGTCATGCAAACATTCCTGAGGGTGTGTCACTATGCCTGAAGGCAGGACAAAAGGATAATTCCTACCGCTCCTTCTATGGGCTTTTCTCCCGCAGGAAGAAAGGAGCAATACTTAATGTCCCCAAACCACTTAACTGTCCGTCTACCCTCTAAAAATGACGTCACCAAAACATGAATATCTGTATTTTTTTTTAGAAATGCCACCGAAACTGAAATCTTCATTTGTAAACGTACCTACGCGCACCATTTTAAATGACTATGCACTTTTAAAGTTCGAGTTGAAGCTTGAATACGGGTTTTAGATTGGATTATGCAGTGGAAGTACAAACTCGGTACTTGCCACTCCATAGTCAAGTTAGCCTTACTTCGAGTAAATTGCTCAGCCCAAATCACAATATTTTTTCAATAGTTAATTAAATTATAATGTGAATTGTATCATCAGCTGTACAGCTACTGTGGTTATTATTGGCAGATTTATTATGAGTAAGACACAATGAGATATTTTATAATTAATATATTGAAGTGTAGGAATAATAAACTTTACTTTGTCTTGAACCAGATGAGAAAGTTGGCATGACCGTAATTAATATTTAAATCTAAACAACTTTCTTGAAATTCCTATATTGTTTCATCCACAAAAATTCAGTAAACTCAAAGTGGGAAGTAAACTGTTTGCTGCTTTGTGCATTAATTGCATACTTCAACTGTCAGTAATTTCCTCAAGGAAGACTAATATTTCCTTAGTAAAATAAATAACTTTTTCTATTTTACGTATAAGCACTTTGAAGAATAAAACAGCTTTCATGGCGATACGAAATATGGATTGACTTTTGAAGGTAGCCTTCAGTTAACTTTCTGCACTTAAATATTAGATATTCTAGAAACAATGTAAATTTTAGTCATGCAGGTGCCGTTTCTTAATGAAAGCCGCAAATTTAGTTGGGCCTGTGACCCGAAAAAGTGATGATTGAACTCAGTATAGAAGTATATTCCGGGCTTAGAATGAGCGGAGAAACTGTCTTTAAATAATTACAAGTGCCTTTACCTTGTGAAGGTAATCATTTACGAAGAAAAACTTGTCAGCTTTGGAGCAGATGTCTTGATCGGAAGGGACGCAGTTGAGATGAACTTGATGGAACACAGTGCCAGCCGGGCACATCATGGAATGTTTGTGACCCCCTACGCAGTAATGGAAGGCTTGACAACCCACATCGCTGTCAGCGTAGTAGCCGTCCTTCTTGGGCCCGCATTCGAACTTGGATTTTTCCAACAGCTGTTGCAGAGGATGAGGTCCTTCATTTTTCTCTTCTTCACCCTGCAGGAAATCAAAAACATGCAATTTAATTCCATCACTTTTGCGTTAAACAAATTAATTGTGGAAAAGTTGTGGAAAGTCATCTCAGGAGATAATCAATATTTGAACATATTGAACTATATAATGATGTGCAGGGTGATTAACCCGGGACTGAACATTTATTATGTGGAATACATGAGATGGGGAATGAAACCCGAGTGTAGCGGTTCTTTATTCTCTGACGATGCAGTCGACATGAATTACCTGTGAATAAAATGTCTCCTCGGCAGCTGGGTGGCGCCGCACTGACGCGCCATCTGTCAAGTAGTGGTGGGGGAATAACATGTCTCCGCAGACAGTTTAAGCGAGGAGGTCGAATGAAGATGGTGTACTCAATTGAGGAGCGTCTTTTCATTGTGGGTCAGTACTTGGTAACCGGTTCCTTCAAACAATAACAGAAGGAGTTTCTGAATAAATTTGGTGGGCGTAAACCACTCACCAGAGTCATCATTTCGAAATTGACGAAGAAGCTGGAAGGAAAGGGAAGCTTGGTGGATCTGCATACGGGCGGACGATCCCAGATGGCGGAGGACACAATAGAGGATGTGAAGCAGCGGTTATTGGTATCCCCACGAAAATCTATTCGGCGGCTATCCTAAGAGACTGTATGATCGTATTCGACATGCAGCCAAATAGGCAAAGATTAAGAGGTACCGTATCACGGCTGTGAACGAGTTGCAGCCACCGAGTTTTGCAAAGCGATTGGCATATATCAGTGGTTTGCCAAAGTTTTGGCGGAAAGCCCCAACTAGTTCGACATAACATGGTTCACTGACGAAGAATGGTTCCATTTATCCGGCTATGAAACTCGCAAAATACACGGGCGTGGCCCAGTGATAATTTCCACGCCATCCATAAAGAGCCATTGCATCCAGTGAAAATCGGTGTCTGGTGTGCGGTGTCCCGACACAGTGTCATTGCGCCAATCTTTTTAAAGACTCAGTGAATACCGACCGATACCTGGAAAAAATCTCTAATGAGTTTATGAACCAGCTGGATGATCAGGAACTTGCAGATGGTTACTTTCAACAGGACGGTACAACGTTTCACACCTCCAATAAGAGCATGGCAGAAATTTGCAGATTTTTCCAGGACAGGAGTATCTCCAAAGACCTGTGGCCGCCTAGAACTACCGACATGACACCCCCAGATTTCTTTCTCTTGGGACTTTTAAAAAGCAAGGCTTATGCCAACAAGCAAAGGTTGATTGAGGAACTGAAAGACAACATCACACATGAAATTGATGCCATCGACGTCGTTACGCTACATCGCACATTCGCCAATATGGAGCGTCGGGTGAATATGTGTCTGGACGTTGGCGGTGGGCACTTCCAGCATCTTCTATGAGACATTCCTCTTTGTCATGGATCAAGGTATGTTTTACATTAATTTCATTCAAATGTGCCTTTGAAATTGTGAGTTAATTAGAAAAATACGTGTTAAATCCCGAGTGAACCACCCTGTATTTTGATTAGAAAAATCAGCTGGATGATCAGGAACTTGCAGATGCAGCTAAAGTCATTCCCGAGATAACAGTCAAGAGTAGAAAAAAAGAAAAAAACATGCTGGGTTTCTTTTTCTTAGAATACAGTAAAAAATAAAAGTTTGCGCAATAGTAATGAGGAAATTCACCTGTAAACCAAGAGCGGACAAATTTCAGAAGTAAACAAATATTATATTAATACGAACTACTTACTGACGGGGAATCTTTGACAGTCGACAACAGTGGTTCAAAAAAAGCACAAAAAAAATAAGATAGGCGCTTTTTCGAGAGAGACAAAACTCCATTCCTTTCAAGAAGATACTTTTTGCAGTGAACGTGATGAATCAGGCTCGTCGCCATTTGTCTATTAATCGGTGATATAACAACCGAATTTAAGTGTGTTGATTTTCAAGCCTTTTTTTATTAGTGCAGGTTTTAATGGCCACCATGAATAAATCGAAGAAGGGCTATGAGCAGCGGCCTTCCCTAGTTTAGGTCCATTGGTGGTTCCAGTAAGGAGAGCGAGCCGGCGCCATAAGATAAACACACCCCGTGCCTTATCGGAACTCGAGGTAGGTCTCAATTATCCAGAAAACTTAGCCTCTGACCACTTGTTCACCCAGATGGCTAACAATACTTACCTTCTAGTCTTTTTATATCATGTTTGTAGTTTTCAAAAACAGTATAATTTTCTTTGTCTGAACATTTGTCCCACTTTGGTGGCTCAATGGAAAGAGCGATTGTGTCTGTTTTAATTCTCGAATCCCTACCTCAACCAACACATTTTTTTATTGTTGTAATGTTCATGAAACACACTTTCACATTTGGACATCAGAAACAAAAAGAATACCCGGTGTTTAAAAATTACTCTACATATCTTATTTTCTCCAGTCATTACTGACAAACTTTCGCTTAATGAACTTATATTTTCTTATGCCCCTTCCATCGTCTTCTTCAGTTCCACGTCTCCAGTCTTCTTTTCTATTTCCGTTACTTTTAACATCAATCCTTTCTTACTGTTTTTGTCAGTCTATTGCTCTGCTCGATTCAAATCTACTGTACGTGGTTAAGATTCACTCCGCGTATAAATGAAACGAATACAATGTGCAACTAAAGTCATTCCCGAGAGGTATTTTGAGATAACAGTCAAGAGTGACTACTTTTAGGAATAGAGCTCAGTTTGGAGACATCCGATTATTAAAAGAAAAAAAATAGAACTTCAGTACATATTTGTTCGAGGATATGTAAAGCTGGACGAATTCCACAAAATGAAATAAACTGAAATATCTTATAGAGAAACTGCAGTGAACAAAAGTGTGTGTGTTACAGCCCAGCAGATTCTGTGGAGTATAAATCATCCAAGTTGCTCACAAGAAACTGGTTAAACAATTGAGAATCCTTTCATTTTAATATATTCTTTCTTTATACTCTAAAAAAATAAAAAAGGAAAGAGAAATGGTTCCTTGTGAAGCATTTCGTTTCCTTAATATGATTATGACCCAAGGAACATTTACATATATTCTATACCTGTATGTTTTAACTAGTATTATTCAACTTTTGTTCCCCTGAGCACCATCCCAGGGAAATTCAAGGTTTAGTAGAACCGAACTAGGATTACGGAACTGGTAGGAAGATTTCAAATACTAAGACATTCTTTTAAAAAAATCCTTAAAAATAAGAGTTCGGAAGAAAGAAAAAAATAACATAGTCTGAATTTCTTTCAGAATGTCCACATAAAAGAAACTATAAATGAAGGGAGTGACTGCTAACGTAACCACGCTGCCCCGGTGGCGCAGTGGTCTAAGCGACGGCTTCTCATCATTCGCTTGAGATGGATCCGATATATCCAGAACAACCGCGCTGCACACGCGGTTGTTCTGGATATTAGCTGGTGGTCACAATAATGTGACTCGACCATATATATACACGGTCGAATAACATTATTCTTTCACCATCATCATTGTCAGCCATTATCAATCCACTGCTGGAAAAGTGATGTCTTCATTATTCTATATATATATATATAAATACACGAAAAGTCGAGTCACATTATAATATATATATATACTCTATTAAGAAGAGACTGAAGCAAAAAATTTTTTTGACTCATACCAAGTACAACATAGAAAAGGTTATGTATTGACTGGTGTGAGTAAAAAGAGAAAAAAATAGAACAACTGAATGTAGAAAGTGTCGAGAATACTGAGCCTTGGCTTTATCAAGGACCAGCAAAAACTCTGCATTTTCTCAATTCCACAAAGACCTATTTGGAAATGGGTTTCTGCAAAGTCATAGATGCAAGTAATTTCATAATATTTCTTATGTATTCTGGAGAGTTAATTCTGCTCTTTCTGATCATACAGGTCCACAATCTTAATTATATTTTTTTCTCTAGTTAAAATCTCCGCGAGTAGGATTTTTTCAGTGTGTGGAGGCCTACAGCCCCACCCACACTGCCCCCAGCGATTAGGGAGTGGCAGGGGTGTTTGGAAGTTTGGGTTAAAAGGTCGGCCATGTTTCCTCAAGAGTGGAGGAAGTTAAGTTGCATAAGAGGTAAGCTCTCTTCATTGTCTTTGGGTTTTAGGTTTTCGAAGTTCAATGTTTGAACTTCTTGAACATTTTTCTTTTTGCTTTAAGCATTTAGGCACTAGCAAGTCTATTAACTTTTTTGCGGATTTTAACTCTTTCTTTTCTTGGTAACTTTGCGCGTTTTTTAGGGAACTAAGGCTAAGCAGCCGGCCGTTTCATTGTTCTTGTAGTCTGCGCTGTGTTTTCAATGTAGTTAAGGTCTTAATAACTACTTAATTATGCACTTAAAGCACTTCTGAAATACTTTGTACATATTGCAACTAATTGTTTATGCCACATACCTTCACAAAGCATTTCTTTAGTTTATTATTGTCTTTATTTTATTCTCGTTTTTGTGTTGTCAGAAGTTGTGGAGTAGGGGGTCTTTATAATCCAGTTTTCTTTCAAGAATCTGCGCTTTAGAAAAAAATTAATATTTCCTTTTTTATTGCAATTTTAAGAATTTGTAATACTTTAGTATTGCTATTCAGGTTTAAATTCTCTCTCAGGCGAACTTGGCAATTTGTTATTGCTGAACATTATTTCTGATTCATTATGTCACTCTTACAACTTGAGTTTTTTATAATCATCTTCTTTCTGTTTAATAGTAACAGATGAAGAGCTTGGGTCGGGCCAGGAAAGTTATGGATACAAGCTAAATTGTTAACTAAAGCTTGGTCATACAACTCTGCAGAGGTCATGACATATATATATATATATTTAAAAAAATTTTTTGGTGGGCTTATTACTTGCATCTATGACTTTGCAGAAACCCATTTCCAAATAGGTCTTTGTGGAAGTGAGAAAATGCAGAGTTTTTGCTGGTCCTTGATAAAGCCAAGGCTCAGTATTCTCGACACTTTCTACATTCAGTTGTTCTATTTTTTTTCTCTTTTTACTCACACCAGTCAATACATAACCTTTTCTATGTTGTACTTGGTATGAGTCAAACATTTTTTTTGCTTCAGTCTCTTCTTAATAGAATGTGAATTCTGAATTTTCTTAACTGCTGCGTTGCGAGTTTTGATCTTCAGGTTATTTTGCAACTTTCGTTTTAAATTCTAAAGTTTTTCTTATGTTTTAGGCTTTGCTCTTTAATATATATATATATATGGTGGTGTCACATTATTGTGACCACCCGCTAATATCCAGAGTAACCGTCATGTGTAGCGCGGACAGCAGCTAGACGGGCTGGGAGTGACTCAATAAGGTGCTGGAAGGTGTTCACAAGTATGTGGAACCATGTTGACTGCAGTGCATCTGACAGCTGCTGGAGGGTGCGTGGTGGAAGATCCATAGAGCGAACAACACGATCGGGGTGGTCACACAGATGCTAAATTGGGTTTAAGTTTGGGGAATTCGGGGGCCAGGGAAGCACTTTGAAAATTTCATCGTGCTCTTCCAACCACTCTTGGACATTCCTAGCTGTGTGACACGTCACATTGTCGTACTGGAAGATCCCATCCACCCAAGGGAAAACAATCAGCATGTATGGGTGTACGTATTCTGCAAGGATGGATTCATAACGAATTCGGACCATAGTGCCTACCACAGGTATGAGTGGACCCAGGGAATACCACGAAAATATTTCCCAGACCATAACGCTGCCCCTACCAGCTTGTGTTTTTCCAGCAATGGTTGAAAAGTGTTTGTTCTCCGATGTTTCTCGCCTTATACGCCAACGTCCATCCGTTCGATGAAGCAGAAAACGTTACTCATCGGAGAAGGCAATCCTTTGCCAGTCAGCGGAGGTCCAATTCCGATACTGCCGTACAAATGTAAACCTTTTCTGCAGATGCACCTTCGTTAGCATAGGTGCAGTGACCATCCGTCTGCATCGGAGTCTCATACGCAACAAGGTTCACTGAACTGTCGTTTTAGACACACTTCCGGTAGCCTCCTGGTTCATTCAGCCAGTGAGTTACTCCACTGTAACGTGTCGATCGTCCCTCACGCACCTTCGCAGCCGATGTTCACCTCTTACATCAATGGCACGTGGTGCTCCGCAGTTTCCACGTTGCTTATTCGCAATGGTGCCATTTCTCCAATCATGATACACTTTTTTTTATTGGAGGTTTAACGACCACCGTGAGCAACTCAATGGGCTATAAGCAGTCGTCCGTCCCTAATTTAGGGTCACTGGTTCCAGGGAAGGGAGAGAGCCAGTGCCGTAAGACAAACACAACATGTAAGACAAACACAACAAGACCACTGCGCCACCGGGGCGGCCATGATACACTTTAACCACAACACTACGCGAACCGTTCACAAACTGCGCTGTTTCAGAAATACTGCCACCCTTGACCCAAAAGCCGATAATCATCATTTTTCGCAAATCTGATAAATCGCCTCTTTTTTATCCATGACAGCTACGAGTGATATGTTTTCAGAATGCCGACAGCACAACTTATATGCCCTTCAAGCCAGCTCACGACACGTGCCTTCTTTCATTGGCCATTGTTGACATCAAAAGTAGGAGGTGGTCACAATAATGTGACTAGACTGCGCGCGCGCGCGCGCGTTTCTGTGTGTGTAGATATAGCGAGAGAGAGAGAGAGAGAGAGAGAGCCAGATATCTATGCAAGCTCAAGTAGTAGCATTGGCAGTTCAGATGGCAGCTGATGAGGATTTAAGCGATTTCGAACGTGGTGTGCGCGCCCGGAAGATGTGTCACTCCACCTCGGAAATTACCACGAAATTTGGATTTACACGGTCAACAATTTCAAGGGTGTACCTGGATTACACAAACTCAAGGGGGGAAGTCCAGAGTTCGAGACCGGTGTGGTCGTAGAAAAACCCTGGACTTTTGTCGACAGCAGCGTCTGGCACTCTTCGTAACATCCTTCCTGCGTACAACGTTGCCGAAAATCACAGGGCAGTTAATGTTGGAGCTAGTAGTAGCATCAGCGTTTGGACAGAGCAACGCTCTCCGTGTTCTATGGGGGTTCCGGAGCCGATGGCCCACCCGACTTCCATTGCTGACCTGACGACAAGAGGTTGTGCACCTTGCCTAGGCTCGGGAATACCGAGGTGACTGGAAACGTGTAGCCTGGTCCAACGAATCGTGATACAAACTGTTTCGGGTAGATGGTCGACTCCGGATGTGACGACAACCCCACGTGGCAATGGATCCCTCATACCTGCAAGGGACAATGTAAGACGGCGTTGGCTCTATTATGACGTGGGGTGTTTTCAGCTGGCACCCATGACCCATTAGAACCCTACATACGTCTGCAGACCGCTCTGACTAGTAGAGGTTACGTGCCCAGCAGGACGCACATGACATAAAGGCAGAGAGCAATCAGAACGAACGTCCGCGTAGCTCAATTGGTAGAGTGACTTATTCCGGAATGAGGGGACCTGGGTTCGAACCCCGGCGTGGACAGAAATGACGGAGAAATTTACTTCGTTATAAGCTTCATAAAAAAAGAGTTTAAATCAGTAGATTCAATAAAAGAGCTCATAGAATTGTTAATAATACAACACTTATTTTATATACAGTGCCACCTGTCACAGTAGCTACTTCTGAAAGATCATTAAGCAAGCTGAAAATAGTCGGGAAACAAATGATGCGAAATTCAAGGAGTCAGGGACAACTGAAATATCTTTCACTAACCGGCATTGAAGTTCGAGTCTTGGTGTAACCATCCTTTTAATCGGGATCATATAAACAAAATGTTTTCCACAGGTCTAATGAGACATACATATTGGAATCGATGTAACACCATCAAGGGTGTTGACGTCACGGACTTTTATCAATCTTTTTTTTTAATTTCAATCAGATAAAATTCGTTGTGACTAAACGTAGGTTTCTCATTCCTATATGATTCACAATGTCTGTAGTCAACGATCTGTGATATAAGTTTTTTTAACAATAAAAGGATGACTTCGCACAATACGTCAAATGAAATGAAAAAACTCACCGTCTATGTACGATATTTAAGAAAAATATTTTTTTGCTTCACTTTTCTTTTTAATTTTGCTGGAGACTTTTGTTTTTAAAAGACATAACATTTTTTTTGTAAAGAATATCAAATTTCAAGTAATCCATACTCAGTCTATTTCTTTGAACGGACACCAATCGCAAAATTCTCAAGCACGAAAGATTAACCAACCGCAAAAATGAGCCTGTTGACAATTGTACCCAATAATAACCATCATTATTTTGTTCATTTTAGCAACGCGTATATCTGTGTCATATTATCTTGACACAGCTTGTTATTAGCATTAGGTTTTTATTTTGAAATAACAACCGCAAGAACAACAGAGTCGCTCATTTTTGAAATAGTAATCACATGTCGAGCAACTAACTGGCCTTGGAGTTTTTCTAAAGTGAAGAATCGGCGTTTGAACATACTGGAACGGTTATTTCGGTGCGGCTACATATTTGCTCGTCGAAGCGTAGCTGCTAGGTTAAATCAACAGCCCCGCGCGACCGAAAAACTGCAAACACTCCAGCCATGAAAACTGAAAAACTAATGCACGGCAATTACAAGGTAACTGAGAACGTGAAAAGCAAATTACCGAGTGGAAGTGAATTCTTTTCTTCTTTCTGTCTAACTTTTTACTCTGAACTGAATTCCATTCATTCAGTGTAAATGCATAACATTCATGTCCTGCTCTCCGAAGCAGAGAGAAAAGGATATCGATCGCTTGACGTAATAAAATGAACTTTGTTACATAACGTTTGTCTTTGAAAGAGTGGGAACTATTTTAAGGATCTCCGCGGTAGGCTCTATCGACTTACTTCCATGCAAAGTTGATCATGCAAGGAGGATCATGAACAAGATACAAAACCCATAACATCGTTTTTGGACGGTAATGCTTTTGACGGGGTTTTAAACTGGTATAATTGTTGTGTCAAATTTGAGCACTTAAGTGCTTCAATCTCCATGAAGGAACCGCACATGGTACCAACAGTACGCTACGCTGTCTGAATTCATGTTTTATTGCGAAATGAAATATTGAGAATATATCGATTTACGAAAATCATTTCATTGGAAGTAGTTTTTTAATCGAAACGGAGATCTGTTATCTTAAATGAAAAATTTGAGACATCTTACGAACACTTACATACAATATTTTCCCATACAATAATCTAGCACTTATCAGCGACATTTGTCCACGAATACAAGGACAAATCAAAAAGTTCCTACCGATTTCCTTTTCATTTGCCATATCGTCTTGTGAATTTTTCTGAATCCAAAATAAAATCTTTGATATACAGTAGAACCAGCTTATAATGAGCACGCATTTAGCAAGGTCCCAGATTTAAAGAGAAAAACAGGAAATGTTATTTGGTATAATGCTAATTCAAAGCTGATTTGATCGTTTTTTAACGAACAAAATTTAATGAAATTTCGGATTTAACGAGGGAGAGAAAAGCTAAGATAATCACTTTTAACAAGCCAAGTTACAAAATTGAACGAAATCCCATATTTAACGAGGCATTTAATGCACTAAGAGTTATTCGGCGAAAATTAAAATTAAAACAAGACAAAAAACATTGGTTACTCTTTTTTAAATATTTCCACATGTCTGCTTCGGGATTCGCTGCTACTATGTATTCATTTAAGTGCTTATGCTATTTTAATTTGCACCGATGTAGTTAATTAACAGAATCTTTCAAGATATCGGACTGTTATGGGCATATAATAAACGTACATACATATCATCACTTATGAATAATTTAACATGGTGGGATCTTTCACTCGCAAATGGATTTAGCGAGAATTTCCGTTGGTCCCGTACTGTTCGTTATAAGTCGGTTATACTGTACTTTCAGCATTTCTTCGGGAATGTGCAGTGGAACTACTATTTAACGAAGTTCCACGGTAATGACCGAAATTTTGGTTATGCAGAAAATCTGCTAAATGGAATAAACCTTTTTTTAACATTAATACAGAATGAAATTTGACCACACTGCAGATAATCATACCATTTTAAACTTGTTATTAAAGTTTCTTTACCATTAAAGTTAGTCTGTCTTTAATAAAGGCATTTTTTTTTATGTATTGTAGGTTTAATGACCACCGTGAGCAACTCAATGGGCTATTAGCAGTCGCCCGTACCTAATTTAGGACCACTGGTTCCAGGGAAGGGAGAGAGCCAGTGCCGTAACACAAACACAACATCCATCCCTCACCGAGATTCGAACCCGGACCGTTCTCGGACGAATAGTCATAAGCCAGCGCTTAGACCACTGCACCACGGGGGCGGGGGTTGGGTTAAATGCTTTAACAATAATGAAGTCTTATTGATCTGATCATATGTACAGGATATTAGGAAGGGAGTGTCTGACCCCAGGTCTGGAACAACCCTTAGAAATAGAAAGCTAGAAGATTTGGGCTAGAGTGCCTGATAGGAAAGAGACAGGGAAGCGAGGTAGAAAGGGGAGGAAGACGCCTTTATTTATTACCGGGGGGCCAGTACCCGAGGCCCGACGGCTTAACGTGCCCATCCGACGCACGGCGGGTATTTAGTGGATCGAACCTGAGGTTATCTCCATGACAGTCAGGAACGCTGACCACTAGGCCACCCGCGTGAAGTCTTATTAGCATTTGTTGAAGTTTTTATTATTACAGTATTACAATTATATACTGTATTCGTTTGATTTCATTCAGACCATTCTGAATTTAAAGAATAATTTAATAGCAGTGCATACATTATTATTATAAAATGCGCATAGTGTACACACATAAAATATTAAACCTAACTTTTACAAAAACAAAATGATGCTATCTTAAAGAATTTTTATATCATTCTTCAAGCAAATCAGCATTTCTTTTCTAAACTTTAGTACAGGATGTTTCTTCATACTAAGTGTCACATGTATTAAAACAGTGAAAATCCTCTTTTGGCACATTACCAATGAATTGAAGCCCATTTCGAATAATATGAAATGCTTTGATCATGTCGTCTTTAGTTGGTTTTGATTCACCCGAGAAGTTTTCATCTTAAGAGTCATTAGCAGTCTCAAAACGTTTTGAACAATCTGCAGAATACCCTCGTCAGTAAGATAATGAGCATTAGCAATATCCTTATCAATATCTAGTACGGCAAAGGGAACTTCTATGAAAGACTTTGCCAAATAGAAAATCAGTTCGCTAAATAGAGATACTATCACGAATTTCACAAATTTCAAAATTACCCCCTAAAATTCGTTAAATAGAGATGTTTATTTAACAGAGGTTTGCTAAATTAAGGTTCCACTCTTCATTGCTTTCGAATTTATATCCATGACAATGGAAGGATATAGTGCTGCGTGATTTCTTTAGATACCACTGTCACCATACAAAAAAAAAAACACGAAATGTGTAAATGGTGATTATTTTTGAAATGCAAGTTCATGTGACGTTCTGGTCTCAAAAGGTTTGGACAGCATTTTGTCGCTCCACAATCATACAGGGCAAACGTCATGTTTTGAATGATCTACACGTGAGTCAAGTATTGCCAGAAAAAATGCAAAGCACGATGATCTCTGAGATTAATAATTTGAAATGCCTGCAACACAGTGCATTACGTCAAATAACAGATGTAGGCGAAGATTTTTTTATTTACCGTCTTATTGCATACCATTACTGTAATCACGAGACCATAAAAACCATATATTTATAGTTATCATTTTCAAGATATTCCTTGACGATCTCTTCAGTGCATCACTAACTATAATTACTTGAGCGAAAGTAACAACAGAGTCATTGTCTTAAAAATATTTAGTAGAAGAGGTCATTTCGAAAGCATGAGATCCTTTAAAGAAACCTTTCAATTTCTCAGTTTTGGGAACATGAAAAAGTTACATTGGGCAAGTTCAGGTGAACGTGTTAGTTGTTAAAATCCAGGCTAGGCACACGGTCATCGACTTCCGGTACTATCTTTCAAACATCTGAGAAATATTTGATAGCTTCCGCCGTAGATTTTCTCCAGGTGCAGATCTTCGGCATGCGTGAAATTTCTGAAATCACGCGTGCTCCATACTTTTCTCTAGATCTGTATGCTTAATGCAATATTTCGAAATTGTTCTTCATGTTTTTTTTTATTATTTTAATTTCACTTTTCAAATTAATGTTGATTTTCCATTTTTGCAATTCACCCTTTTCTTTCTATCTTTGTTGCTGAAAAGAGGGATCAGAACTGTCCTACATATGTACCCTACGCTCCCGTAGAATGAACCTCGTTCTGCGTCTTGTAGAACGCAAAGGTATCTCGCTTGGTTGTTCTACGGGATGCATCCTTACGTGAAGTTAAGAGTAGCCCTAATAATCCGACCACGAATGTAGTTTACAATGCATCATGGATTTAAGATAACCGAAGTATCAGTGATTTAGTTAACCGAACTGATTTAAGAACTGTTTTCATTTAAGACTGATTTTAGAACCGCTTATATTTTAAGTTAACCAAACTGTCAATAAAGTTTGTTACCTTGTATCTATGATAATACGCCAGTTCTAATTAAACAACAATCAACCCATTGTCGATTATTAGAATTTGCGTTTCCTCCTATCTTTTTTATACTGACATTTTAGCTTTGACATAACTGTTTCTAAAAATCGTTAAGCAACTGATGAAATCTGTCGTTCCCCTGTTAACTAAGTACGGACATAATAAGAAACGTACACAACAAACCAATTACAAAGATACTCACAGGCGCTGCAGCAGGTTTATGAGCAGGCGCTGGTGCGTAGTGGCTGGGTGCTGGCTGCTGGTGAGCCTGCTGGTGTCCGCCGTAGGCTGGTTGTGGCTGATAATAATTCTGTTGAGGCTGATGTTGCTGTGGCTGATGTTGACGAGGAGTTTGATAGGACGCTGCGCCATTGTAACCTTGGTATCCATTACCATACTGAGCTTGTCGCTTTTTCTGTAAAAATTCAACGATCGTCGACAAGTTATTAAAAGTGAACTATTGATTTTAATTACAAGATTTGCACATCAAAAATCAAAACAAAAATTTAGAATTAAATTAGTTGTTCATTGCAAGATCTTTTTGAGAGAATAGTGAATTCACAGTAATGAAGAAGAGTTCTACTCTAAGTTGTTTGCTTTGTTTTTCATTTTAATATGTGGAAGTACTCGAGATTTTGAGTCAGATAAAAAGTGTTTTCATATCAATGAAATTTTTGTCTCCAAAAGTAAAATTCGGATGTGTGACAAAGTGCCCTCATCGTACAGAGAAACAGAATAATGAAAAGATATTAGAGCTAAGTAGCACCCTAATTAAAGTTCTATTTTTCTTTGCTATCTTGAATAATGTTTATTTGTTAGGAATTCCTAGCATAAAGGTAATATAGTGGAACCTCGGTTATACGTTTTCCTGTTGTATGTTTTTCACTTTTATACGTAATTTTGCGCTGTTCCCGATATTTTATTGTAGTTTCTATCGTTTTTTCAATTCGGTTATACGTAATTCATTTATCCGCTTTTTGCGATTATACGTTAAATTATGAATCTCAGATTATCGAAAATTCATGGTATTTTGATTCTGTCATACGTAACCCAGTATGCTACGACTTTGAGAGAAATGAGAGAGCCCCATTTTTTTTTTTTTTGCAGCCTTTTTTTTTTCAGATGATGCAACTAAAAATTTACTACATAACGTTCACAGATATCTTTTTTTCTCTGAATTCAAGAAATTTGAAGCAAGCAAAGATTAGTGAATATTTCACTTGGTACTAGGCTAAATCAACTAGTGGACAAATTGCTTCGAAAACAGCGATGCTTGTAAATCGTATTTGGATTTACTACCTAACATTTCAAAGTTAATGTCTTTTTGGGTTTTTTTTCATGTACTGAAAATATGAAACCGTACAGAATTCCTTTTTTCTAGTTTATTTAATGAAATTAGAATAACAAATTAATACAAAAAGTCAAAATTGGCTATTGCTTAAGGTAGCAAACAATGCCTTACACAGTGGAATCTGCAATCACGAGTCTCCCCCCTGGTTTTTCTTTTTGGAACATTATACAATAATATAATGCTCCAAAAGAAAAAAAGGAATTCATTTGTACGTTTTATAGCGTCATTCCCTAGAAAAACGTATAACCGAGGTTCCACTGCATTTGGCAAAACAGTGCCATAATATAAAACACACGTACCAAAAGGTCGTTTCGGGCCTTGGAGATGCCAATCTCCAAACAACTGAATAACAGATGAAACTTGCGTTTATGACATTTACTTCATCACTTGTACAATGTCGGCATGCACGGCATTTATTCATTACAGTAAATTTGGTAATTAGTTTTCCTTTTTTTACGCATTTTTTTATAGCCACACTCCTCTAATGAGTCTGGGCATAGAATGACGAACTTGTCTACAGGTACTGACGAACGGATTTTAGAACTACACTGCTGGCCACCCAAAATGCAACACCAAGAAGGAAGCCTCCGATTGGTCTGAAATTCGCAGCATGCGTCGCCCGCGAGAGGACATGCAAACGATTAGTATTGCAGGGTATATGCAAATCATGTGCGCTCTGCACGCCACCGAGAAGCACTATAAGAAGGGTACACAGAAGGCGGGGTGTAAGTAGTGGAAGTGTGTTGTGCTGCCGGACCTGTGCGTGGGAAGCTTCTTGATGCCTCGTCGCAGAATACGGCAGTCATTCCAGCACGTTTCGGAGTTCGACAGAGGAAGAATAGTGGCTTATCACGACAGCGGTTTATCGTACCGAGACATCGGCACCCGTGTGGGACGACATCCCGCCACAGTTAGGCGAGTATGGATTCGGTGGGAGCAAGAGGGACGGACCGACCGACGTAAGCGATTGCCTCAGCCGCGGCCCACCACCGAACGAGAGGACCGGCATGTTGTGCGGCGGGCATTGACGGCTCGCATCGCCACATCACGAACGTTAGCGCTGGAATTAGGGTGTGTTGCGCAACAACCTGTTTCAGCACGTACCGTTCGACGTCGTCTGCAGGAGCGGGGACTTGTCGCACGGCGCGCATTGCTCCGATTACCATTGACGTTACACTACCGGCGAGTGCGGCGGCAGTGGGCCATTGAACGCCGCACCTGGACTAAGGAATAGCATGACATTGTCTTCTCCGACGAATCCCGCTTCTGCCTGCAACACCACGATGGTCGGATCCGCGTGTGGCGGCACCGCGGCGAGAGACTGTATGGCGTCTGCATTATGCATCGCCATACCGGTCCGTCGCCTGGCGTTATGGTTTGGGGCGCAATTGGATATGACACCCGCACCCCTCTGGTACGCATCGCCGGTACACTTAACAGCCACCGCTACATCTCCAACGTTTTGGAGCCTGTAGTCCTCCCTTACCTGCAGGACCTGCCAGCGGCCACGTTTCAACAGGACAATACGCGCCCGCACGTGGCACGCATCGTGCAACAATTCTTCACGGCCCACCAGGTGTCACTGCTGCCGTGGCCCGCCTATTCTCCCGATATGTCGCCCATCGAACACGTCTGGTCGCTGATCGGCAACCGAGTGGCCCGGCAAGCACCACCCGCGGCTACGCCTGATGAACAGTGGCAACGTGTGAAAGCAGCCTGGACCGACATACCCCAAGCCCACATCCAAAGCCTCTTTCGTTCGATGCCGCGGCGTGTAGCGGCCGTTATTGCCAGCCATGGGGGCCACACGATCTATTGATGTCTGCGTGTTCCGCAAGTCGCACGGGCCTGTAAGCTGAATCGTTTCATCTTTGTATCTGTTGTTATGTGTCCAGTAAATCTGGCTTTGCTATCTCGTGTCCTTCTTGGTGTTGCATTTTGGGTGGCCAGCAGTGTAGATCTCTACTGGATATCATATAACAAGTTCCTTCATCATCGACCTCCCTAGTCGGCAGAAAATTTTTGAACAACAAAAGTCTCTGGTTCAACACAATAAGAATCCTTATTCAATTCAGCAACACCTGATTTATCCATAAGAATGTCAACAGAACCTCGAACTACTTTTTTTCATATCCTTTATGACTTTAAACTTCTTAAGTATCTTTTTCTAAGTTGACACAAGAACTTGCTCCACACTCTCGATACACAATGCCCACATTGGCGTTCAGACACAGTAACTCCCGCAGCACCCTCCGGTGCGCACAACTCCGTTCATGACTATCAAAATGCCTCCAGCCATATACGGAGCCACAGAACAAACAGTAGCCTCGTGTCTCGGTTTGCAACACTTTCGGCAGACCTTTTGATAACTACCTATCCACAATAAAGTGGACACTGGGCACATCATTATACGAAGTTTTATAACATAAGTTCCAGGCTTCAAAAAGAGAACGATCGGAAAGGAACAGTCTCCTTCGCTAGCGGTCAACAACATCTGCACAAGCAACGAAAGTACTGCAGATGACATGATTATACAGGTACACACTTAACTTAAACATCCTTCAGAGCACCACCGTATGGCAAGAATATCAAGGCGTTAAGTTTCAGTGAAAAGGTGGTAAAAATTAGCTGGTAATAGCTGGTCGACGAACATCTCACGTACCAAGGTAAGGTCAAAATTAATTACATTTTTATACTGTGCTGCATGCAGAAAACTATGTTCAACCATCATTTTGACAACAGCTGCCTTTAAACACACTGTCATTATTAAAGTTAGGGGAAGCTGCCCCAGGCGTAGTTGTCTAAGCGCTGGCTTCTGACCGTTCGCCTGAGTATGCCTGGGTTCGATTCCTGGATGAAGCATAAGTAATGTGCTTGTTTTACAGTACTGGCTCTCTCCCCTCCCTGGAACCATTGACCCCAAATTATGGACGAGCGACTGCTTATAGCCCTCGTAGTTGCTCACCGTGGTCGTTAAAACCCCAAACAAAAAAACTAGGGGAATGCTAGACACGAGAAGATTACAATCGCTTAAGCGCAGCCATTTTGTACTGTCAAAGCACGTCTGCTCACTTTGACGTTGGACCATCAACTGCCTTGAAATGATAATCGGTATGTAACGCAGAAGAGGGATGACTCCTTCTCAGATTTTGTGTGCAAAGAGGCTTCGTTAGATAATCTTTGAAAGACTAATTTTATATGAAATCATATATGTGTGCATGGTTTAGTGCTGCTCAGTTTTGTTTCTTAACTGCTTCCACGAGTTTCATTCTTAATATGCAATTGCGAGTTCCAGATTGGAAATTGAATCAGAACCGTAAAACAATCCAACAGGATGCTAATTTCTAATAGCCCCGGACTATGAAATGAGCATCCTGGCTGCATGTCTACCTGATAGCAATAATGAGAATGAAGGTGAAACAGTTCTCAAACTGAGCACAAACCAAGAACCAAATTCATGTCTCTTTTTGAGTCAGTTACTCTCCCTATTTTGACTAAGAAGTCATTTTCTGTGTTGTAGTTTTTCATTTTCATTTTCTTCCTTTATTTTCCCTCTAACTAAGTTTTCCAAATGGATAAACAGGATCTTAGGAAAGCCCTTTATTTTCAAGGAAGGTGTTACCGATAGTAAACGAAAATAAGTTCAGAAGAATCAGGGCATCCTATCGCAAAAGCGATATGGACAGTGGCACACTCAGTGGAGGTGGCCCAGTGGCCCTGGCACTGGGCCATGAGAAATCACTTGATCCTTTGCTATTGGCTGCTTATCTTTAAATATATTTGCATACTGTATATACTCGTGTATAGGTCGACCCCCGATTTTTATCTGAATATTTGCAGTTTTTGTATATCCCGGGTATAAGTCGACCCCCCGATTTTTATGTGAATATCTGCAGTTTTTGTATACCTATCTATCTTGTGTATAAATAAAAAACATTTTGTTTTCTTTTCCGAGGATGCGCCTGCATGCGGAAATGTGAACCTATTATTTAGTGTTGTAGCTGGCTATCGCAATGTTGCTTGCGGCTACAATTCTGCTAAGATGATAAGGCTCGCCACCCTGGTTAGAGAGTTTTCAGGGGAAGGTTACACACTTTAACAATATATGAACCCACTTTTACACATAGCCCCCCCCCCTCCTTTCTCTCACTTTTTGCGAGCGCTGCAGTTACTTCATTCATGGAGAGTAAATAATTTGCTCCCGCAGCAAACAAATCGTGATGCATTTACCAAACGTCGTAAGGCACATAGTTATTTAAAAAAAAAAAAAAAAAAACACTTCCTGAAACATATTTGGAAAGCGTAAATAGGTCTTGAGGTCAACCTGATAGTTTTTTTTATCCCATAAAGAATATGCATGCCGTAAAAAAAAAAGTGTAACTTTTGAAGTTTTCAATGGATTTCTTCAAAATTTATAAAAGAATTTCTATTTTGATGTATTGTGGACACTGTAAAATTTGCACGCAACTATTTAAAAAATTGAAGAAAATTTGTTCTATAAGATTTTTTCCCACTACCCTGTGCAGCGTAACAGCTGTCTGTCAACTGCTGAGTTGTACGATTGTGTGATTGACAGAGAGGTCGTTTATCTACTCCCGAGTTTCACCCTCCCCACTCCACCGTGTTTGTGACAAACAATCGGCTTTAGTGACAAAACCAAACATCGCCCCATTTAGTAAAGATGCAATCCGTTTTGCTCGCTCTTAGTCTTCAGAAAAGGTTACTGTTTGTTTGATTTTTAGAGCCGGGGCGCACTCAGTTTAATGACAAACGTAAATAGGCTGTTAAACTAATGCACTTTTTTATTAATAGTGGCAATGTTATTCTGAGCAATTGACCAAGTTTAAGCACTTTCGTTTTCGGGATGCATTGATGAAGTCATCGCTGTTCTGTAGATTGTCAAGCCTCTCTTCTCCGCCGTCGCTAAGCAGAAGCAGCGGTCTCCTTTTGCAATAGTCTGGTTTTTTTCTTTTTCATCCCCCTCCCCCGTCAAGAATTGGGCACGGTGCAACTTATAAACTACTGGCTGACGCGTTCACCTCTTTTTTCTGGGTGATTTACCAGCGAGGCAGTCAAGGCCATATCGACAGATATAAAACGAACTTTGAGACATCCTTGCGAAATGAGTTTTTCCATTAGAGAATAAAAAACTCGTACATATAAAATCAAGAAAATGCTTAGCAATAATTTTCTTCTGTGCCAGTAACACCCGGAAAATGACTAAATATACAACTGCAAATGAACTGATGGCGCAAAGGACTAAGTATGCGCATTTTCATAAGTCATCAAAATTTTGGTTTTCAACCTATCAGAAATATTTTCTGTGTATAGTTCGACCCCTAATTTCGACAAATATTTCATTAAAAAAATTCAACCTATACACGAGTATATACGGTATACTGTAATTTTAAATATATAATTTATGAATCATTGGAAATGGGCTTTAATATGGCAGAGATATTCTTATTCCAATATTTTGGGAGATGTTTATTCCAAAGTATTTTTCCCCCGCATACTTAGTATCTTGTGCCATTCCCAAAAAGAAATACTGGGTGCAACAGTGGATGTGGAATAAACGTTTTAGTAATTATGACCCAAAGAAAGATTACCAAAGTCCGGCAGTTGACACTACTTTTCATATTTTCAGTTATTAATACAATCAATTAATTTATTCATTTTGAAACCTAGCAATTTGTTATATGCAAGAGAATATCAGAATGAAACCAAATAACTACGCTGGAATTTCACAAAATGGAGTTAAAAAACAAACAAGTAGTGAAGGGGTGTGTTGCATTCAAATGCATATAAAGTGTTGATTTGTCCCCTTCTGTGAGCTTTCGATACAGTAAAGAAAAAAATGCATACAATCGATCAGAGAGAGAGAGAGAGAGAGAGAACATTTGGAACACCAGCATTTCGGTTGAGAAATTCTGCAGAAAAAACTAATCGCTTTAAGAATTTCTCCAGAAGAAGGAAACGAAGAATTTCTTCGTTTCCCTTTCTTTCATTATCGCCTATCAAGTCTATGAGCAGTGGCTAACAAATTGTCCAAAATGTAATGACACAAGAGCATAGTTCTGAAACCCATACTCATGGTTGCGAATAATAAAAAAGATGATGCCTCCTAATAATCGAATATAGTGACCATGCCTTTCACAAAAGTCTCAAAAATCTTGCTCTCTAACAATATTTCGATATTTTTTTAAGTATGCGCAATAGTTCTACAAATACTGAAAACTTCTTAGGCGACATGTATACAAGAAAAATAAACAGAAGACAATTTGGCTACACTCCCTAATTTCTGTTGGTGCACAGGTACAGTTGCATTTAGTACGACATTTTGCTTGAACAACAAAGAGTCGCCCAGGTGGCGCAGTGGCCTAACCGCTGGCTTCTGACCATTTGTCCGAGATTGGTTCGGATTCCGGTGAGGCATGGAAGTTGTGTTTGTCTTAGAGTACTGGCTCTCTCCCTTCTGTGGAACCAGTGACTCTAGATTGGGGACGAGCGATTGTTTATAGCCCATGGAGTTGCTCACGGTGGTCGTTATCCCCCTCCCCCAAAAATAGCAAAGATATCGTACTAAATCCAACTGTGCATGTACACCAACAAATGAAAAGAAAAAAATCAGAAACAATTGAAAATCCATGGAAACTCTTGTTGGGAATGGCACTGTAATGACGCATACATTTTTTTAAGTGGCGTAATAAAAACGGGATAAAGAGGATAAGGAAAATGAATGGAAGGGAACACATTATATATTATTGTTAGATGTGTATTTTTTTTTGCGTATAAATATGGGGAAAATAAGTTACTTCTATCAAAAATGCATCATTATTGATTCCCAGATTTCTTTATCAGTGAACTCAGGTTTGAAACCACATTTACTTCGCAAATACTAATGGTGCTGGTATTTACTAAGCATACCGGAAAAACGGGTAAGTATAAAAGTCTTTAAAATATTTAAAAAAAATTAAAGGCACAGTTGTTCAACTTCTTCATAGTTGTGTGCTATTTCACGCCCTGAGTCTTCGTACAAATAAGAAATGCACGATGCTGAACTGATAAATTACTCTGCCTGAAATGAATAATTCTAACATGTATTTGACTAGAGGAACACACAGTTTGTCTTTAAACTGCACTCTACTTTCTACCCTCATGCTTACAGCGATTTAATCCAAGAAGTACACTAAATTATTTTGGAAGTTTTCCACCCATTAAAAAGCTCGTGTTGTTCTGTGTTTGGGAACATACCAAGTGTTAAAATCTCCTTGCTGGTATTTCCAGTTCAAATAGCGTTTTTGATATTTCCAGTTTAAATCGCATTGTTGATGTTTAAAAATATTCTCCCAAAGTCACTGGCTCCTAAGTTTTTTCATATTATTTTGTGACCAGTTAGCATTATGACAAACAAAAACAAAACAAAAAAAGCATATAACTCATGGATATGGATAACGCATAAATTTGAGCCACATTATTCAACTTGGCCATTAATTAAACTTGCACAGTATGACTTGAATATCAGATTTCTCCCCAAAAATGCCACCCGGATGGTGCAGTCAGTGACCATTCGTCTGAGCTAGATCCAGGCTCGGTATAGATGCTCTGTTTGTCCTCGGCACTGGCGCTCTCTCTCTCTTCCCTGGAACCAATGACCCTAAATTACTGCTGGGCGACTGCTTAGAGTTGCTCATGGTGGTCGTTAAACCTCCAAAAAAATATAATTCCTGATTTTATTTAGAGCAGACATTTAGTTTCAATGAAAACTAGCATTATTTAGTTTTCCGAAAACCTCTGAAATAGAGTGGGTGAAATGCGTACTACCAGAATCGAAAGATTCTTGCAAGTTTTCATTTACTGCTCTTGAGCAGGTCGAAAAATGCACACATTGAATTTTACTGGAAGGTATGAAAGAGGTGCTTACCCTATCGTCGGCAGCAGACACGACTCCTGAAAAAAAAAGAAAACAATCGTTAGAAATTTAGTAAAATAAGAAACACTCTTCAGATGATGTTTCTATAGTCTGAAGCAAAAACTTCAACTGCAATAAGAATAATAGAAGAAATGATATCATCTCAATTCATAGCCAGGACACTCCTTGTTTTTAATTTTCAGGAATGGTGAGAACTTATGCGGTACAACTTAGCAGACAGTTCCAAGAGTTCACATCGGAAATCTATTTCTTACTGTCCTCCTTCCTCCCGGACGTCTTCTGTCTTCTGAGTTTACTTTGAAAGCACACATATGATTCATTCATTTTCTCAAAAACAAAAAACAAAACATCGATAAAGATTTCGAAACGCGAGGAGCTGATTTTGCAACGCGTTTACTCTAGACAAATAAATGCATAACAAAAAAGAGAAAGAAAAAAAGCAAGCAAGCTGCATAGCACTATTTTTGGGAAATAAAATATTTTTTTTACAAAGACGATTATAACAACTTCGAAAACAAATTATAATTTGAAATAACAACTCACCTATGAGCAACAGCGCAAATAAAATTCTTCTCATTGTCAATGATTTCTTTCTGAAAGAGAAACAAAACAAGATACTTACAATTTCTGCAAAATATGTTTTACACGAAAGCTTACGAAATTTTAAAATATATTTGCTTCTCTTAAAATACCACTCAAACTTCTATCAAACGTATAATTAATAATGCTTGTTTACCCATGTGTTCATTTCTTCACCTGCCAATTTGCAATTCACGACCTCGCTCCTTGAACTGATTTTCAAATACAGTGTTTTGCGTGGTGCCCATTCTGCACTAAGATATAAACACAAACCATCTCCCATCACGATATTCACAGACAACATATATATAGTTTCGTGGGTGTTCTTATCACAAAATTGTGCAACACTGATAAGCCAGAAGCTGTCTGTATTCAGCCTATGAAAACAGTGTTTTGGAGTTCATGACTCAGAGCAAACCTTAAATTTTAAATTGGTCATCGACGATATTTTTTGTTTGGGGTTTTAACTACCACCAACTCAAGGAGCTAGAAGTAACCCCCGTACTTACTTTTAGGGTCACTGGTTCCAGAGAGGAGAGAAAGCTAGTGCCGTACGCGACAAACACACCATTCATGCCTCAACCGAAATTCACACCCAAACCAATATCGGATGAAGGATTAGAAGCCTGCGCCTCGTAACACTAGTCCACCGAGGCAGTCGTCGACGATAAAGAAGTATATACCTCGGTACGTTGTGACGTATAGTCTAATTTGGCTTCCCTTTTTAGTTTCTTTCACTATGTAAATGTCAGTTCCTTCTCCTTCGCTTTTCTCAAACATAACGTGATATCTTCTCTCTTGCAAGAGTATGGTTGGCAACACGTTGAGGTCAGAACGTATGGCGTGTGTTTGTATCAGATGCAAACTGGACGATATATAATGTTTGAGCAGCAGCAGCACGGGGAGATGTTGGTAGTGTGTCGATATAGTTGTAGTTGCAAAATTGAGTTACTTGAAGTTGTGATCTATTGACGTCTGCGTATTATAGGTATATTTAGTGTTGGTGTTTTGTTTTTTTCGTTAAACGTACCTTCACAAGTAAATTAGATTAGTTCACTAATATTGTTGAAGACTGAGTTGTGCTAAAGGATATTTAGCTGCGTAAAGACGGGGAGATGTAAGTAACATTTTCTGAAGTTCTTGAAAGACTCCTGTTTCACTGTAAGTGAAGTTGTGAGACTGATATATGCAGTTTTCAGACAGCCATATTTCCACGAACATTACAACATAATATATTGCCAATAAATTGAAATGAGTCAGCGTACTTATGACTAGATTTTACGTTAGTTGTTGGTTCATTCATGGACTATGATGCTTTGTCTCGAGGAAACCTGCATAGTTTACTCCATGTATTTTACTTCCAATTTTAGTTGGGCATTGCCGTAGCAGATTCTGGACACGATATTATTTCAACAGCATACTTTTATTTGGATCGCAAATATGTCTCGACCCCCGAGAACATCTTACAATTCTAAGGACTTGTAGTTTTGTTTTACTGTAACATAAGTAGGCAGCAAGCGAGCACATACTGTACATGAACCAATCTCAGAAAAGCCCTGTTTTTCGGGAGAAATCCACAGTGGCATCACTGTGTCAGCTAATGTGCAAGTTCCTTAAATATTTGAGAACAGAGAGCCCAAGCAGTCAACTAACATAATCCGTCTCTTGTTTGACGCTCTTTGCATCACATCTGGCACTTGTACCGCTAAGACCTCATAACTCACTTTCTCAACGTCACTGATGGCCACTATGAGTGAGCACACAATACTGTTTACTTTGATAAGCTGTAACTAATGTGTATTGGACTAAATTACTTAAATGTGAGAATCTTTTTTTAGTGATCACTTTTTATGACAATAAGATTGTCGTTTACATCTTTATTTGCCACATTTTCTGCTTGGCAAAGTTCAGTATGAAATGTCTGTGTTACATTAAATGCCACATGAACAACAAGTGCATGAACATTTTTGCTAAAATTCTCACTGATAATTTTGTCGTTGGTTTAACTTTTTTTACGCATAGATAACGGGTGTGTAGTCTAGTGGAAAGTATGATACTTTCTAATAATTTCTTAAGCAAATTGCACGATAGAGACCCATTTCAATTTACACTATTGAAGCCTTATTCTTTGCTTCTGTTTTTACCATTGCCAAACAATTTCTTAAGAAAATTGCATCATAGAATCCCATTTCAGTTGCAATGGGTAAAAATGCGTAAAAAATACATCCCGCTGCTCTCTCTCTCTCTCTGTTCGAAATTTCATGGTATTTCTACCTATATGGAAGATGGAAACATCTGAGCCAGTTTGGAATTTGAAAACACTAGAACCAGTTTAAAGTATGACTACTAAATTCGATATTTTTAAGTCAGCTTGAACAATACAAATTCCACTACATGGTCCCCAAGGATTCTTGTGCCCAAATTTCACGATCTCTGCAAATGACAATTTTTTTTAGGTCAAGGTTACACTAAAAATAAGAATTTTTTACTTAGTATGTTTACTCTGGAATTAAGGATTTAATAAAAATAGTGGATTACGTCTTCTACTTTTATCAAACGGAAAAATTAATTTAATTCATTGGTATAATATAATACACTGCCGGACAATTGCTAAGGACGGATCATAAACGGCTATATAGCGCATAAAAAAGTAAGTGTGGTTGGATGCCAAATGAAATAAAATAATGTCAGAATGCCAGGACATTACAAGAAAGACAATTTATTGTGCTCTGAAATCCACAAGGCTTTGGAACGTGTTCAAGGGACAAACAGGCCATTTTGTGCAGAATACGTAAACGTGAAAAAAAAATGCAATTACCGTCCTCAGGCGTTCCGGCGTAATATGTCAATACGGGATATGGCCACCATGGAGGGCGATGCAAGATTCCACACGTCGTGTCATGCTTTGCACAACATTATCAAGCAGCTGTTGGGGTAATTTATCCCATTCCTCTGTCAGTGCACGGATGAGGGTGTCCTTGTTTATTGGAGGGCATTGACGACCAGCAAGACTCCTCCCCAAAGCATCCCACACATTTTCAATGGGATTCAGATCTGGAGAACGTGCTTGCCATACGAGGCGTTGAATATCCTCGCTCTCAAGACACTCCTGGACATCGACTGTTCAATGACATGTTGCGTTGTCGTCCATGAAAATGAATCTATCACCGACAGCACCACGGAACATGCGAACATGAGGTAGCAGAACATCATCAATGTATCGTTGGCCAGTCATAGTCCCAGTTGGAAGCACATAGAGGGACGTACTGCCATTGATCATGATGCCGGCCCATACCATGACACTACATGTCGGATATCGGTCCCTTTCCTGTATGTTTGCTGGACAATATGCAGCACCACTATCACGCCAGATCAGTTATCATCGACAATCAGACGATAGACTGTATCTACTTTCATCTGAGAAGAGGACAGCAGACCAGTCGTTATCAGTCCAATTGCGATGTTGATGGCACCATTGCAAACGAGCGGTACGGTGACGTCTGGACAATGGGATGCACACAACAGGACGGCGGGCGTATAGTCCTCCTTCATGCAAACGTCTGGCGACAGTTTTTCGGGAGATTCGCTTGCCATTAGCAGCCATATACTGATTTGCTACCTCACTAGCTGTGCTGCGCCGGTGTCTTTTTGTTGATAGCACTATGTACCGATCTTCTGCAGGTGTCTTACTGCGAACACGACCTCCCCGTGACGTTTGCTACAATCTCCATTTGTTTGAAATGATTTCTAAAGCCTTGAAACAACACTGTGGCTGACGTCGAACTCCCTGGCAACATCTGTTATTTTTCGCCCTTCTTCAATCTTGCCAATAATACGGCCACGCGTAAAATCATCTAGGTGATGTCGGGAAGACATACTGAAAATTGCAAGTTCGTCAATTGATTCTTTCCCTTTCAACTTTGCGTTTGAACAACAACGGTCAATACGCGTCAAATCCTTTATATCTCTTATCAGCGCTATGACGTCACGAACAAGTTCGGCATCCAAAATTTGCATACGCACAACACGTCTTACTGTATCCCGCACTTATGCTAATTTCCACATTTTCCTGCCTTCCGATTTATGGTTGCTATCGTTGCTATTGTCATCCGTCCTTAGCAATTGCCGGCAGTGTATATTGTTGGCTGGTACTGCGTTTTCCAATCATCACTGCTCTTTGCTACACAAAACATTTCTACGTAAAGAATTATTCTGTGATAAAAAGAGCATTTGCAATTAGAGTCACGTACTTGAAAAGTTAACTTTAGACTGATTCCAGAGTTTGGTTTAAGTCGAGAATTACTTATCTTGTATGGAAAATAATCTTACTGTGCTAGACAGAACTTCAACTTAAAACAATCTTTAACGTTGGCAGAACACTTCCTTTAGTAGTTTTATTTTAATTAATTCTAAAAGCTGAATGTGCGAGCAATCTCTGCTGCCTTGAGGCACCATAATTAAACTAATCTTTAACGTCAAGGCTCTCTGGGTGGGGGATTAATGCAACATTTGTCAAAATGCACTTAGGTAATAAAAGGATCACTTAATTTCAGATTTCAATTTTTTTATGCTAAACATTTTGCGTATTTTATTTCTAGGTTAATGTCACCCGATACACGTCAAAGGTTAATAGTGATCGCTTGACTCTAACTTAGAGATACTACTGTTTCTGGGAAAGCAACGAGTCAGGCTAAGGAAGAACATAGCGCACACCCCACTCAGAACTCAAACAGAGAATCCGAGGATGCGGGGGATGATAGCGTCCTCCCTGCTCTGCTCTGGATCTACGTAAATGGTATGTCGAAAGCAAAATGTGATGTACAACAGGTTTCTGCCAAGTTCTGATATTGTCTTTCTACAGTTTTAAAAAGTATTAACACATCATTTTGTATTGCGACGCAAAAGAAAACATTGTTATAAATATTTTTATTGAACACATTTCCTTGTTACATTCCGAATACGCTAATAAAAAAATGCGAATGTGTTTCAATAATTTTCTTTCTAGCTGTGACAATACTGTACTTGTTCCAGAGATGGAAACGGGTCACGGCTCAACGGGTCGACAATTTCTAAGAGGTCAAACGGATCGGGCCAAGGTGTTCCTGACCCGATTTCGACCCGGTTTTATTTCCGTTTTATTTTTGAAAAACCAGAAAAAAAAAATTTTTTTCAGAGAAAAATGCGCCCTACGGAATTTTGTAATAAATACTGGTGCCCGTGAACTGAAAAATGATTTGTCATGCAATATGAGGGAAGAGTGTCCTCAGGAGGAAGTGTATCTCTTCTTTGTGAAGGAAGGGCAATGATGAAAACAACATCCACATTTTGAATACTTTCAACTCCTCATAAACTTGTGAAAATTGGTGTTGCCGTGAAACATTCTGAAGCTTGATATGTTATAAAAAAAAACCCAGCAAAAACTGAAATTAAACATACAACAAGTTGCTTAATTCAAAAAAATTTACTGTATCACCATCAAAATTAGGTGCAACAGCCTTAACATTACTGCGCAGAAACTTTTTGACTTTCGCGGATGTGTTTGAAAACATGTGCGGAACAGTTAGGTTATGTTTTGCAAATGAAGGAAAACAGTTGCAATACTTCCTCTAGGTAAGTGAGTAAATTATACGTTCCTATAATACATTTGTTTAATTTCTATATAACCTAAGATACCCACTGCGGAGAGACGTTTTGAACGCCCGGTATATATGTTATAGTTCAAAGATTTGTCCGGGTCGGGTCTGGGTCAGTTACAGATCCGGGTCGGGCACAATTATGTGACGTCCGGGTTCAAAATTTTTGGCCCGCTTCCGACTCTGGTTATGCCATTTCAAGCATAGTGTCTTACGAATCTGCGTCCGTGCCAGACGGAAAATATGTACGATTATTTCAGGTTTTCATTGTGTTGGGCACTAAAAAGTTATTAAAAAATATATTAGTGATTAATATGAAATTTGTGTATTCCAGAGGGTTATTAGTTTTTCAATGCTACATATCTAACAAGAAATGTTAGCGAAAACTGACAGATTATTCTCGTAAATGCAATTTTCTTAGTAGATGAAATGCAAAGACTTGTTTCTCAGATTTACAGAGGACGTATTTCAGTAAGAAAGAAGATCCCTTCACATAGAGCTTTATGCTGGTCCTTTTATTGATTTTTGCCTGATCTATACAATCCACACGGTTTGCCGAAACAAAACTGATATTACGAAATACATGGAACAGAAAATGGAGTGCAAACTGATGTTGACTTTCTAGTTCAATGCGTTACAGGTGAATTATGCCATATTTTTTGAAAACCTACAAAAAAACATCTATGCATGAATATAATGTCGGCAATTCGGAAAAGTAAGTCATGGTTATGTTATTATTTTTGAAACGAAATGAAAGTGCAAAATTAGAGCCCCTCAGTATTTATTTGCCCATACACTGCATATTACGAGCATATACTTGAACATATAAATTTGTACATTACGAATCACACAAAACGCACGTTTTCCACTTATTATATCATATTATTGTCTACAGATTCTTGTGAAAGGGAAACTCACAGGTGAACTTACAGAAAGTGCACAGTGTTGATGTTTTCCATATAAGGCATTCCTATCGTCGAAGATGAAAGGAAACAATAGAACGATTTGGGAGTTTTAGTAACCAAAAATGTGAAATAAATAAATTTAAAAATTCATGTTTTTTTAAATCATGAATGAGAATAGTTTTGGAACGTATCTCTTTCATAATTCGTGAGTCTGAAATCTGGTTTCGATGCGCACAGCATTTTTGAGGAAAGCATTTGCCCTGCAAATACAGGGCCATTTGTACTCAACAGAATAAAAAGAGTAAATGACAAAAATGTGTTAGAAAAGGTGAATTCTGGAAATTAGGATTCATCCTAATAAGTAATGAGAACAACAAGAACAACAACAAAACACCTTTTGTGTAACATGCGACGAACTGTAAGCAGTGCACGAAAGAAAAAAAGAAAAAGAAAGAAAGAAAGAAAAGAAATACAACGAGAGAGAGAGAGAGAGAGATCCACAGTTTCCTTTCAGCCACGAACATCCATTAAATCCGGTTACCAGTTACGTGATCGCTTTGTCCTCGACCATGTAAATACTTCTCTCTGTCGTAGGTCAATCACTGTCTGCTCACATTTCACTATTTTTAGTCAGTTTTGTTTTTCCCATTCAACGCATGCTTTCAGGCCATGCATCTGCCTTTCTTTCCCCTCCTCCCCTCTTTAAATATTACAGTATTTACCACTTTGATTTTTGAGATACTCTGGCTAAGAACTATGCCTTATTATTGAAAGTGCATGCTAAAAATAAGATATCAAAGAGCTTTATCTTTAATCTGTTTTCCTACTTACAATAAATAAGACGAAATATCGCAAACGTGATCAAACCGTAGTCGAAATTTCGCCCTATGTTTATGTGTCTGAAATAATCTTTTATTTAGTTCTCGGCCTCTTTGTGCGGGAAATTTCTTAATACGTTGAAGTAGATACAAAACATGAAATCATTATCAGCAGGTACCTCACAGCTTTGGTTTCCCTTCCGTCCTGTATGTAGTGTTCTTTGGAAATTTTCCTTTCCACGTATATGGCTCTCACACATACTGAAATCTATTCAAACAACTTAACCAACGGAACTCATTCTGAGGAATGAGAGGAAAAACAAGAAAGATGACACCGAATTTTCGGTTGTAATGAGCACGTCTTTTGAATATTTTCTGACGCGAATAAAATTTATCCAAAGTTATTCATAGTCAGTGAAACTGGTTAGAAAAAAAAATATCAACCCGATTTCTACAATCTATAAAACATCCAGAAATAGAAATAGCTACTTACGTCCACCCGCAGCTAAAAAGTATGTTACGAACATTAGCAAATGGCGCGCAAAATGTATCAAAGAGATTTTCAAATCGAACAATTAAAAGAAGAAATATAGAAGGAAACATTATATAACTCTGCGTCTTCTAGCGAAAGAATTTCGTACAATGGAAAAGTTGAAAATAAGCGAAAATTACTGTTCATGGAAAAAGCTACGCTAAGAAAAAAAACTTTTCAAGTGCGTCTCCTTGAAGCAGAGATCGCAAGAAAAAGATTTTGTCCTATACGGCTCCAGGCGGGAAAGCTGTGCATTATTTTAAGAGAATAATACTCCACATCTTTATAGTACCGAATGGCATAGAGTAGCAAAATAGATGACACCGAATTTTCGGCTGTAATGAGCACGTCTTTTGAATTCGTTCTGACGTGAAATAAATTTATCAGAGATACTCAAAGTCAATGGAAGCGGTTGGGAAGACAATCAACCGATTTCTACAATCGATAAAACATCCAGAAATAGAAACATGTACTTAGTTCAATCAGCGGCTAAAAAGTATGTTACGAAAATTAACAAATTGCGCACAAAATGTTTCTCATGGAACAAGGAGGTGTCAGAGACATAGAGATTTTCAAACCGAACCGTTAAAAAAAGAAATATAGAAGGAAACAAGATATAAGTCTACGTCTGCTAGCAGGAGAATTTTTCATAATGGAATAGTTGAAAATAAGCGAAAAATATTCATGGAAGAAAGCTATGCTAAGGAAAGTGAACTTTTTAAGTATGTACAGAAGCAGAGATAGCGAAACAAAAGGGTTTCAACCTTTAGGCACCTAGAGGGAAATCTTTGCATTATTTAAAGAGGATAATGCTCCACATTTCTATTTCAGCGAATAGCATACGGTAAAGAAGAAATTTCTGAATAGAGTTTTTAGAAGCGGCGATACAGCTGCAAACTGAAGTACACAAGCACCACCTACAAACAGAACTGTGAACTACAAAATTCCGCATATACTAACCTAAAGTGTTCTACAAAGTTAATGGTATCCGGTGTTGAAAGAATTTTTTAAATCGCACATGTAGAAGCAGAGATATTGAGAAAAACAGATTAAGCATTTGCGCTCCTTAATGGCGAAATTGTGCATTACTTTGGGGAGAAAACACGCACAGAGTTTGCATAGTTAGTAGTATCTGACCGAAGAAAGAAGTTTTTCAGCCCGGTTTTTAGTCTCGCACATACTGTTGTAAGCGGGAACGTGAACTTACGCCCTCTGGTGGCAGACTTGTGCGTTAAGAAAAAGTTTAAAATATATAAGAAACATTTCGCACCGGAAACGCTATCCAACAAAGAAGAATTTTTTCAAATCGGACTCTTAGAAGCAGAAATATTGACAAAAATAATATATACATCTACGCCCCTGGCGAAGAAACCATGTTTTGTTTTAAGAAGAAAGTATTCTCAAAAGGTTTTTCGATGTGAGTAACACCAGTCTACGAAAGAGTTTTTCAATTGAGTTTTCAGGAGCTGAGATTTTGCTGCAAATACATTCGAAGCAGAAATTTACGCTTACGCCCCCTGGTGGCCAAACCATTCTTTACCAAATATCAGAAATTATATGCAAAGCATTTGCCATCAGGAGCTGTATGAGGTGCAAAAACAGTTTTTCAAATCGGAGTTTTAGAAGCAGAAATATCGAGGTATTTGCAATTTATCTTAACTGCGCCTAGCGGAAAGAAAGCCTATGAATTACTGGAAAATTTTGGAATCGCACACAAACACCACCTGCCGACAGAACTGTGAACTGCAAAATTCCTGATATACTAGCCTAAAGTGTTCTTCAAGGTTAATGGCATCCGGTGTTGAATTTTGTTTATAAATCGCACATGTAAAAGCAGAGATAGTGCGAAAAACCGTTTAACCATTTTCGCTCCCAGCGGCGAAATTGTGCGTTATTTTGGGAAGAAATTACGCACACAGTGTTTGCATAGTTAGTAATATCTGAACGAAGAAATAAGTTTTTCAGTCCGGTTTTTAATCCCGCACATGCTGTTGCAAACGGAAACATGAACTAACACCCTCTGCTGGCATACTTGTGCTTTAAGAAAAAGTTGAAATTATATGATAAACATTTCGCACCGGAAACACTATCCAACAGAGAAGGAATTTTTCAAATCGGACTCTTAGAAGCAGAAATATTGACAAAAATAATATATACATCTACGCCCCTGGCGAAGAAACCTTGGGTTATTTTAAGAAGAAAATACTCAGAAATGGTTTATTGACGTGAATGGTATCGTTCCATGAAGAATGTTTTCAATCGAGATTTTAGAAGCTCAGATTTTGCTGAAAATACATCAGAAGCAGAAATTAACACTTACGCCCCTGGTGGACTAAGTTTTTTTTACCAAATATTCGAAATTATATGCAAAAGATTTCCTATAAGGAGCAGTATCCTCTGCAGAAATAATTTTTCAGATCGGAGTTTTAGAAGCAGAGATATTAGAAAAACGTTGTTTACTTTTGCGCCCCCTAGCGAAAAATCTATACCTAACTTCAAAAAGGGACTATACCTAAAATAATCTTCGACATAAATGGAATCGCGAGGTAAAAGGGTCTTTTCAGTCGGATCTTTAGAAGCAAATACTATATGGAATAAAATGTATTTTGAATTCGATATCATCTACATTTACGTCCTCTATCGGCGAAATTGTGCATCGTGAAAGAAACACGAAATGAAGGATCATCATTCGCACATTACGGGCTTGCCAATGCATAAAGAATTTATCAAATAGGACTAATAGTTACAGAGATATGGTGTCCAAAGACGGACGGACAAACCGGTAACATAAGCCTGATCTTTTTTACAAAAGACGTGCTGAAAAAAGAAATTTATCAACAGGGTTTTTAGAAGTGGAGATACAGCTTGAAGCAGAAGTACTCAAACACCACCTACCAACAGAACTGTGAACTACAAAACTCCTCAAATACAAACCTAAAGTGTTCCACAAGATAAACGGTATCCCCATTTATCTTGAAAAATGTATTTTAAATTCGATATCATCTGCCTGTATGCCCTCTACCTACAAAGTTGGCATTGAAAAAACCGGAATGCAAGGATTAGCATTCTCTATTAGTCCGATTTGAAAAAATCTTTTTGCATTGAGAATTTTTTAAATTGTACTAATAATTGCAGAGATATGGTGTCCACAGACGGACGAAAAAACCGATAACATAAGCCCAATCATTTTTTACAAAAAACGTGTTAAAAGATGGGGGATGGGGGAGAATTTTGTCTTTCGTGGTTTGATTCACAAAAAAACAACAAAAATAAAAATAAAAACAAAACAGGATTAGTTTGAACATCATTTGATTTATCACAAAACACATCTCTCTCCCAGTCAGGTTGTATACACTTTTAATCTACAGACGTAACATTTTCAAACTAGATGTTTTGAATACACTTCAGTCAAATTCCTCTTCTCAATTTAATGTATCGATTTCGAAAAAAAACTTCCTTCAGTTATTTAGGAAAAATAAGAATAAGTCTATTGACTGATGTTCCAAGCTGGAATTGGGCATTCAGTTTCCTTTTACCAGCTGCAACCAATCTCTCTCTCTCGCTCACACGTTATCCGGTTAAAAAAGATAGTGCTTTCTAAGATCTACGGAAGGGAAACCCTGTTCTGGTCTAGCAGTGCAGTCTAACTCCATAACGCCTCTGTGATTTCCAAGTGGTTCTGTGTATGACGGGAAGACGGTAGGCTTCATTTTCTCTTAGAAATTCTCTCAGGGTCGGGCTTACGCCTGGCCACCTTGGTATGTGAATGCCTTCGGGTCAGGCACAGGGGTGGGTATGATGGTCTTGCTTGCAACGGGGGTTCTAGCCCCGGTGGCTTGACCATGCTCTCTTTGATAAAGCTTCGCAGTTGGGTGGCTGTCGGGGTCGGGCCCATGACCAACTGGTCACGAGTCAATTGCTCTAACCACAGGACTTTCCACGGCTCAGTTTTATGTATGGCAATTTCGAATCATCCATGCCTTTTTTTTTATTCGTTTAACCCCAGAATGCTTCTGTCAAACAAATTAACTAATTACTGAGAAAATCTTTCCATATGAGCAGAGTTTTCTTCCTTCGAGAAGAATAAAAGAAAGCTTCAGACTAAGGGCAGTTACACATTTCCTTCCTGCCACGTGGCTTCCTGACGTGAAAACTAGTAGGTACCTAACACATTCACTATTTTTAGCAAAAGATTGGATTCGGGAAAAATAAAAATACTTTTACCCCTGCTCGATACGCTCGTCAAACAGCAGACTTCTCTGAGTTGGAAATCTTGCCCATGACACTGACACGGAAGGGCTTAATGGGGAGGAAAGTTTAGATGGAATCTCTCCAAAGGATAGTATCACGTTACCCTGCAACCAAAGATGCAGCTATTTAGATGTAGTGTAACTGCGCCTTCTTGATTAAGAACAACCAAGCAAAATAGGTGGCACTTGAAATAGAACGTTTCTCGTGATCTGAGTTTGTGAACACGCAAATCTTTTGCATATGTAATGAAATAAAAAACTATATGAAAAAGCTTACTAAAAACAAAATTTCGGTGTAGTACTTTGAATATAATACTTGAAAGTACTAACGAGCTCAGCGAAGTATTCTGTTTTCAACACCTTAAGAGACGAATTTTCATGCACTGAGCGTTACGAATCACCCGACATTGGTTTGCAACCATCCTTGTAGGTCAGCTGTTTAGCAATGCATAGCACTTTCGATAATCACTGAAGCGAAGCTCTTTTATTTCGACTACCTTTCTTTTCTTTATACCTGCGGCTTAATTTTGGAACCTTCGTAGCCAGTAACGTTCGCTTCCGGCGGTTACGGTTGAAGTCGTTTCTCAGATACCGTGCATTTAATTCCGCAGTCAGCAGGTTTCCTCAGAGTACTAAAAATCGGCCATTGTCAACTCCATTTTATTAAGAGCATAAAACAAACATTGCGAAATAAAAGGAGCCCTTATCTGAGTACACGAAACTATAGCCAGCATTAAAGAAAGGAAAATCAGCAAACGAGAATAGTTTTAATAGGATTAAAGAATTCATTGCCTGGCGTTCCACGTTGCTCTTATTAGGGCCACGTGAAGCAATGAGAATTAGGAATTTTCTAAAACGGAAGATAAAGAAATACAAAGAGACAGAATTTGAAAGATTTCCTTTGATCTTGCTTCTATAGAACTCTTGCAAAAGTATAAAATAGGCTTAATGCATAGCAAGTCTGTGCTTCATGCTGTAGTTTACTACGGAAACCTCTTTCCTGAATTCATATTCATAGGACACCAGCTAGCAAGTGTGACCAATGACAGATGTTGTTTTTCTGTTTGGCACTTTAAAGGTAAATGTACTTTGCCGGTATTTGTAGTTTACTCCCGTTGTGACGTCCCATCGGTTTCTAAAGCTTATGTTGCTCATTTAAATTTGAAAGTGTATTTTACTCTTACTGAAAGAAATTCAGTAAATGGAGCATTACATGTATAAAGAAAATTAATTTCTGATATTCAAGCAATTTTAAGCCCTGTGATGCCAGCAGTGGCAAAATTACTGAAGCTGAAGCAAAGGAATTTCAAAAGACATCAGTGAAATATCAAGGTTTTGCATTTTTCGGCAAAACAATAGTACATAATATGATTAAGAAAAAGTGTTACAATGCAACTAAGAAATTATCTGCTTCCTTTTTCTGTTGTGGTTAACAGGAAACTTGAATTTCCGAAAAGTTCAGACAGGTGAATCTATTTCTGATTGTGTATTCGACCTTGGACTCTTTGTAGATTCCGTCAATCACAAGAATTTATCTCGGAAGACTTTTTTAACTCTTTTAGTGGTTGTGTCTAAAATTTTCTACGCTTTCCAGACAGAAATGTTCACACTTCGGTCTGGTTTTACGAAAGCTATACGGCAAGAGATGCAACAATTCATTTCCCATCTCATCTCAGCAGTACCAACCCTAAACCTGCTATACTGACAAGTTTTCCTTCTAGTGATTTACTCTCTGCTCCATAACCTAGGACATGATAGAGAAGGGCTAATCCCCCTGACACGAACATCATGCCACTGGGTTGTGACAAGATTCTCAAACATCTTCTCTCTCCTGCTAAAAGGGCTGTCGCGGCGAGCGACAGCCCTTTTAGCAGGTAATTTGCCAGAAAGGATTTTTGTCCGCCATCCCCTTAAATAACCACTTTGAATTACAAAATTAAGGGAAAAGCAACACTTTCAGATGCGCAGGTTCACTCGTTCCAGCGGCATTTGACTCATGCCTTAGACAGCATATACGTATTAATATATTCATTAGAGCTTATTTCAACTCATTTTGCTAACCCTAAGTTAATTCGTTCCAGCCGGTTAAAGGGTTAAATAGTGTTAGAGACAGAATCCCAAAGAAGGATTCGATCTATTAAGTTCTAGAAAAGAAATGAAAAACAGATTCATAGCACCTGGCCGGTATTGGGTTCTGATACCATTCTCATCTGGGTTCTGATACCGATGTAGCTGCAACAGCATTCATACGAGATTCCACTGTGTGAAGAAGGTTGAAAAAAATGTCCTGTGCATACAGTAGTGTTCATAGCGCATATTCCTATTGTTTATGCCAGAGGGAGTGCATTGGATCGATGTGCTGCCAAACAGATGTATCATATTTTCTCAAATGAACTCGTAATTTATCTGTACAATAATTCATAATGAGCCAATTTAACGAAAGGAACACCTACGGTGCAGACTCTATTCTGGTTTGAGATGGTATCACTTCGGATGTGCATGCTAGCATCTATCGATTCACAGACGGCACTACGCGTACAATCATATGCAAAATGACATCTTGGACAATGTGTTCAGGAACATTTAAAAATATTATTATTCAAGGCTTAATAATGCGAATTTTGTACCAGCAAAAAAGTTTACTGCTACCTGAAAACCATTATTCATATCGAATGTCCAAAGAGAATTCTCGATACAGAATCTTTTTGATGAGGTATTTTGCTACTTTTTGATCTTCTCCGTGATCTCTCTTTGATTTTGCAGTACTCTTGTGGACCCCGACGATTACGTCTATTGAATTCAATAGAAAACTGTTGAAAGCCATAGTGGAAGCCAGAAGGCGGTCCAACATAACATTGCGTTAAAATCATTCGTCCATCCACTCCATCGTCACTTTAAACCACTGGGAAAAGTAGTAAAAACTGGAAAACTGACTCTATACGAGAATTTGGATTGTTCTCCTAGAACCTTTGACAAAGAAAAGCAATATTACACTTCACTGGACTTCCCTCAGCTGTAAACACAATTTCTGGATGGAATAGAAAGAAGTGCAGTCACGCAAAATTAAACGCCATTGACAGTCTTCGTTTCAAGGATTCCGAAATTCCGCAACCAACCGGAGAAAAGATACACCCCTTGACATTTTACCGTGTGTTTATCAGAATATAAGAATGCAGTTTATTCAAGAAAGAGAAATCCAAATGAATTGATGCAGTTTATCTTTATTACCTGCAACTTCAGCATTTGACTGCTACGCTGCTACAAAAAGATCCTACTTTGGGCAGTCGAAAGCATAGTTTGTTTCGTAGTTACAGGACCGCTCTCATGTTCTTCGGGTTACGGCAAGCAAAATGAAGAAACTTATACAGAAAAGTGTCACATCTGTTATTTTCGCCTTATCTTGCCCCATAACGGTTACTTTGCACTGAAGTTTGCAACATTCTTGGAAGTTTAATGTTAGAACGCTATTGAAACCAAATTTGCATCTTGTTTCATTAAATTCCAAAATAATTTTTATTAACCAGGGCATAATTAGGTGTCGTACTGGTGGCAGGTTACAAGAAATACCCCCATTAAAAGATCTTTGGTCTTCACATATCTATGTGGTCTCAACATTCGGTGTTTTTCTCGTTCGTTGATGAACTAATTTCGTTTGAGATCAGTTTCATATTTTGCGCAGCAATTAGAAGTTTCGCCGTGCTGCGCTTTCCGATTCCTGAATCACGGTATTTCTTCCCTTTTTAGCGTGAAAGTCTTTTAATCATCCAACATTTCCGTTTTCATTGGTTTGATGAGAGGAATTGCATAAATTCCTATTGTGTCTGAAAGACCAGGCTTCCCCCTTCTTTCTCTATTATGACATTAATTAAAACTTTAGTCTTTTCAAAGTTATTTTAACTCCATACGCTCTGACCTCTGTCAGTTGAATCACATAGCTTATCTGAACAAAAACTGTTTCTTAGGATTCCTCCGCCAAGATATAAAGATTCAGAATGACAATCAAATATCGATTAAAGCGTCTCTTGCTCAATGATTGAACAATGATTTTTGTGTTAATCCGTTTAGTCAACACTTTGTACGTGTATGCTACAAAGCTGAAAGAATTACGAAAAGGACAAAACTGGTTGATTCTTTCGCTTCTATGGCACCCATCAACATACTGATGCTCGTACGAAACATGTTTTGGACGGAACACCATTGAAAAAATATTTGTCCGATAACAAAAAAATATTTAAGAAACGCTCACTGAAGCCGGAGTATATGCTATTCCTTTGGATTACCCTGGCGCATCCGTTAAATCTTACATCGGGATGACAAAAAGATCGTTCCAGATCCGTATTTCTGAACACCAAAGGGACGTTAAGGCCGGAAAGCTTACGACGGCCCTAGCCCGTGATGTTGCATCTGAAGGGGCAGTTCCCAGATGGAGAGATTTTAAGAAACTAGCACCTTACGACAGCGCAGGAGCTACTGCGCTTCGCGAAACCATCGAGATCATCACGCGACGGAATGTGTGTAACAAGGATGTAACCACGAGCCTTCCTTTGATATGGCACCGGCTTCTTGAAGTTACACGTGACCACCCGGCCCTGGGATCAAACAACCCGTGATATCGTGCAAGTGTTTTGATTATTTTGAATTTAGTTATATTCTTAGAAATAATTTTTCCAGTTGCTTCTGTGATCTTTAGCTACTAAATGCCTGACGAAGCTACCCGGAGGTAGTGAAAGCTAGCATCTCTCGATCCTTTTATTTTATACGCCTAATAAACGGAGTTCAATTTTTATCGTCTTTCACATTAATTGGGCGTACAGAAACCCGTTTCTTCATCGTTCGTATATATTTGTTATATTTAAGAAATAACAGCTGCTCGTCTTCATGCCGCAAGACGCCCATAAAAACATGCAATTCTTCATTATATAATATTCTTATAAAAATTGTTAGCTTATTATGAAGGAATTAATATTCATTCTTCCTTTGTCCAATCAAAAAGAATTACTGGTTGTTAAGAATTACGCTATTACCTCGCAATGTCAAGTTTTGGTAAGTTTAGTAATGCCCAGCAAATGTCTTTAGCTAAATTTCTCTATTTCCTCAAGGTAAAGCAGCATCCCTAATCCCAGAATTTCTTTGTACGTTTTTCACTTGAGTTCAATTACTCATGGACGATCATCAGATATCTCTAGCATCATTTTCTTTTATTATGCTGTTCGTACAATTGATATTTAAAGATGTTCCGTTTTGAAATAAGTACGTGGGAGCGATTCTACACGGATAGCCGCGAAATGATGGCGCTTGTTTCTTTTCCTACAGGTTGGGTACACTGCGACCGATGAAAGCCTAAACATTTTTGTTGAAAGACAATAGCCGCGAAAAATCCATCTAAGTGTGCAGCAACAGACTTCAGTTCTGTTGTTGTATGAAACTGAGAAGTGTTACTTTGGTACAGAGACGTTCTAAGGCGCAATTAAGCACAAAGTGGGTTCTATTCTGAAGATTTACGCAAAATGGAAGTATTGAGTTGGTGCGAATGAAATGTCAGGAAAAGGACCAGCACATGTGGATGGCGAGAACGGAAAAGTAGGACAACTTACCTAAAAAAAATAATCCCCCCTCGGCATCGACACATAGTTGCCATCTGTCCGGCAAGGCCATGATCCCGGAACGTAAAAAGTCTTGTGGCTGGGACCCGAAGAAGTCATCAACTGCATGTCGAACCTCGTTGTTTGTCGTGAACTGTTTTCCGAACAGGAAGTGATCCAGGCGACGAAACAGATGATAGTCAGTCGGAGAGAAGTCCGGGTAATAGGCAGGATAAGGCAGTGCCTCATAGCACAAGGCACTTAGTGTCAGCATCGTTCGTTGTGCGACATGAGGGCGAGCGTTGTCCTGGAGCAGAAGAACATCATGTCTGCTGACCAAAGCCGGTTGTTTCTGCAGCAATTTCCGGTGCATCTGGTGTAATTCAGCACAATAACGTTCTAAAGTGTTGGTTTGGCTTCTTGCCAAGAAACTCCAATGAATTATCCCGACTGTGGACCACCAGACAAGGAGCATCATCTTCTTGGTGTGTAGGGGTGGCACAGGATGCCGTCCATCAGGCTGTGCCTTGCTTAACCATTGTACAGATCGTTTCCGATTATCACAAAAGACCCACTTCTCGTCGCAGGTGACGATTCGATGCAGCAGAGGTTCCTGTTTATTCCTGGCAAGCAGCGACGTGCAAACTTCCAAACCCCTAGTCTTGTTGGCAGCTGTCAACACGCGCGGAAGCCACATGTCAAGCTTTTTTACTTTACCCAGCGCAGCCAGACGCCGAACAACTGTCGCATGGTGGACACCTACCTGTGCCGCTATCTCACGACACGTTTTTTAAGTGTCCACTTCAACCACACGTAACACAACATCGTCAGAAACAGCAACAGGTCGGTGACCACGTGGTTCGTTTCGCAGGTCCGTATCTCCGCTTCGAAACTTCCCAAACCATCGCCGAATGGTTCGTTCGTTGGCTGTATTCTACCCAAACGCTTTCTAAGCGTTTCGAGCGGCAATTCCTGTAGAGTGGCCCACTTTAAATTCATACAGGAAGATGACTCTCAAATTCGGCGTCTGCATGTTTCCGTTGCAAACCACGTTACGCCCAAACAAACCACGCCTGAACCTTGTTCTTTACACACGTGCTAGCTATTTATAGTAACTCTGTGACGTAATACCCGCAGCACCTGTGGGTGGTTCCCTTCTGCTGTGGTGGTGGCCTGTCTCCACTGCTCGTTCATGCCGGACATTTCATTCGCACAAACCCAATATCTTCGAACCAAAACGGGCACGAAAGGGCCTCGGTCGGTCCCCACTCTAGCGATTGTCGAAGTACTTCATGTTGTAATGGCAAGAAATCCTGGAGATTCAATGCGTAGAGCTAGTCGGCCGTTGCAAATTTAAACGACATCCATCTCATGAATGTTAAAGATGGATTCCTACTTTACCCCACATGAAATCCAGGCTATGCAGATGCTGTCTGGCAGCCATAAACGTTTTGGTCGCAAGTTTGCACAGGGTGGCTTATTTACAAGCTAACCAGACATTTTGCATAGCATGTAGCTTACAGACTAGGCGCATATTTATTTTCATGGTGTTAACAAAAAAAACTTCAGATTCTCGGCCCCTGAAAATCCCCGCGAGACGTGTTAAGTGCCCCTTCATGTTGAGAAAATTGCAATTTAGTGTTCTTTGTTCAGCCATGGACTTTCTGGTCCTAATTTTCGAAAACAACAGTGAACAATGTGTTCTATTTCAACATGCTGCAAAACTACTTTTTTTTTATTGGAGGTTTAATGACAACCGTGAGCAACTCAATGGGCTATAAGCAGTCGCCCGTCCCTAATTTAGGGTCACTGGTTCCAGGGAAGGGAGAGAGCCAGTGCCGTAAGACAAACACAACAATCATGCTTGACCGGGATACGAACCCGGACCCCTTACGGACGAATGATCAGAGGTCTCACTGCGCCACCCGGGCGGCAAACTACTTTTTAGCTACAGTTGCAGGGGAATTATTTAAACATGGAAATGCAGTGGTTCATGAATGATGGCGCTACACAGCACACGTCAAGGAATGTCTTGTCTTGGATTTCCTCATTCAGTACCGCGTGAAATCGCACGGATTTCCTTAAACGTATCGTTGTGGGTACTCATAGCCTCCGTGCAACCTTGATTTAAACCCCCGTGATTACTTCTTATGGCGTTTCCTGAAAAATCAGTTTTCACCCATCGGAGACAAAACATGCAACGATTCAGGCCAAAATTCATTGAAGTCCGCAACTTCGTTAGTGAGGACAATTGTTGGAGAGTTATTATCAATTTTGTGCGTCGTCTACAAGGGTGCTGGAACACTTCGGTGCACACATTGAATTCATTATTCATGCATACCAATTTTCTGATGTTCAAGATCTCTGACAGTTATATAATTTTTAACATATATGAAAAAGCATAATTCTAAATCACTGAACAAATGTGCCACCTATTCGTGGCCTACCCTGTATTTGATCTCTTCTCATAACTAAAAATTTGTGCTCAGGTCATGGAACCTTATGTAGCTTGAAATCTTTACTTGTGCTAAAAGTTAGCAGTCTAACTGCATCTATCTCTCTTTCTCTCTCTCTCTGTATGTCTCTTTCTCTCTCTCTCTCTCTCTGTTTGATAATTTTAACAGTTACTCATCAAGTATAGAATTTGCTAATTTGAGCACATTTGTTAAACGGAGGAGTTTAGTAAATGGCCTATTTTAAAGGTAATGCTAAATAATTATATTTCCCTTTCATTATTTAAAACTATGTGGCATAAAGTTTAGTTTCTGAGAAATTCTGAACTCTGAAACGATTAGAACACTAAAAAGCTTTAGATTGTGTTTCTAATCTGCTACTACAGTGCGAGGCACAAAATAATTCAATAAGCTCGAGCTGTAGCTTCTACCTGAATAAAGAACACACCTGCTTTTTTTGAAGTGAACAGACAAATCATCACTAAGAAAAATTCCTAACTGGAAAGCACAAAGCATTTCCTGCTTTCCATAAAACAAGAGAAATCGAAATCAGCTGAGAAGAAACGATAATTTTTTCCTCGAAGCCATCAAAAACAAAGCACGCAAACAGATAGATAAGTAATAAACGTTTCCGCATAGTTTCCATCGTCCCGGTGTTACGACAGCAGTTGAATTAACTGCCACTGCCTAATTATTCGATTTGATGAAAAATTTAACGTTGTATAACATTCCATTCCTCTTTCTGGGGTTTCGTGTCTGCTGCACCGATTAAAAAAAAAAAAAAAAAAAATCCACTCACGCTTTGCGTTGTTATTTCACATGAAGCATGTTTTTGCTTTGATCATTGTCCCTGTTTCTAGCGTTTAAAAACATGGCCAGTAGAGTAGCGTATAAATCAATTTTTGTAAATGTGTGCCTTGTCTTCTTTACTTCACAGTGTTTAGCAAGTCGTGCCACCACCGAAGCGGTGCTCATGTTCTTTTTTTCTTTTTTTTTTTTTTTAACTTCTCTTCTTAAATGGGAGGTCTGATTTTTCCAGCATGGGTTTACTTTTGCTGTTGATCATCTGTTCTGTAAGGACTTTTGATGACGATTACGTGAGTGAATGCGGAAGTTAGTTCATTTACAAAGTACGCCTCTAAAACACTATGACCCTGCAAATAAAGACTCCTGGTGTTTTAGTGTTTGACTGTTTGTTAAGGATTTGTTATTTACTAATGCTATAAGTAAAACCTTAAAATATTTCACTGTGAAGCTCTTTCTGACTTAAGGCTCTACGAGACCCGCCATCTTATATTGCTGCCTTCTCTTGTTAACCAACGAGCAAGCTTATTTCACAAATTGCTCGGACAATTTTGCTCAGTTTGGAACACCGTTTGTGGCTAACGCAAGATATATGATAAATAAAGAGTTCCCTGGTTTCAGAATTTTTATTGACCTTTCTCTTCATTTTTTATCTGCAGCGAAAGTCGTACCAAGGCGTCTTCCATAGTTTTATTAATTAATAAAAAAACACCTAAAGAGTCCAAAATGAAAATCTTAAACCAGGGAGCTCTTTATTTATCATATATCTTGCGTTAGCCACAAACGGTGTTCCAAAATGTGCAAAATTGCCCGAGCAATTTGTGAAATACGCTTGCCCGTTGGTTAACAAGAGAAGGCAGCAATACAAGATGGCGGGTCTCGTAGAGCCTTAAGCGTAATTCTACGACAGAACTTCGCTTCACTGTAAAGCTTAACTTGCTACTGAAACGTTCCGTAAAGTTAAGTCGTGCCCCGGATTGCTTAATTAAACAACATAAAACTAAATAAGCACTGAACATAAATTATGACCAGATGAAAGTCAAAGTCTATTTAAGTAGTCAATCAATATTTATTGGTCCTTGGTAGGTACTCAAGTCAGCACAACATTGCAGAACACAATTTACTTCGTTCTCCATCCTCTAGTACCTCAAAATCGGAATACAGCAGACTATCGTAATACAGAATACTCTTTAAGCCTTGTTAACTTAAACAGACAAAGCCATCGCTCTTTCCACGTTTTTCTTTAATTAACACACAGCAACCGAAAAGTGCGTGTGAGTGCGTGCCGTTAAGCCCCACCAGATGGACGTCTCAGTTGCTGAGCCAATCCCTACGGATTTGTAAAATCAGATTCTGACAGATAAACACACATAGCGCCCTGGATTGTTGGCATCGTAACGTAAGGCGATCTCTCAGTTGCTGAGCCTATCCCTACGGATTTGTGAAGTCAGATGTTGACAGATAAACACACATAGCGCCGTGGGTTGTTGGCACCGTAGCGTAAGGCGATCTCTCAGTTGCTGAGCCCATCCCTACGGATTTGTGAAATCAGATTCAGACAGATAAACACACATAGCGCCGTGGATTGTTGGCACCGTAGCGTAAGGCGATCTCTCAGTTGCTGAGCCCATCTTCCCTACGGATTTGTGAAATCAGATTCTGACAGATTAACACACATAGCGCCGTGGATTGTTGGCACCGTAGCGTAAGGCGATCTCTCAGTTGTTGAGCCCATCATCCCTACGGATTTGTGAAATCAGATTCTGACAGATTAACACACATAGCGCCGTGGATTGTTGGCACCGTAGCGTAAGGCGATCTCTCAGTTGCTGAGCCCATCCCTACGGATTTGTGAAATCAGATTCTGACAGATTAACACACATAGCGCCATGGATTGTTGCCACCGTAGCGTAAAGCGAACGCACTCGGCTAGTTATCGAGAGATCTGAGGTTCGATCCCAGCCGTGACGAAATAAAAATTTTCGGTTGCCGTGTGTTGATCAAAGAGAAACGTGGAAAGAGCGATGACTTTGTCTATTTACATTGTCTCCACCTATTTGGGAGATTTTCACCATTTTCATCTTACTAACTTGACAAAAATTTGAGACTTCAATATCAACGAAGCATAGCATCAACGAAAGTGATTCAATCAAACTCGAATAATATCTCTTTTAACAAATCTTTCACAGCCAATCTTTCCGTAACAAATCTCTGAGCTCTCTCAACTTCTCTCTAATACAAATCGTAAACAGCTTATCTGTCTTGATCACAAACGCCATTCCCATTTGGCCTAACGTCAGGTTGCCGAACCAACATTCACCGAGAGAGAGAAGTCTAGCGTTAAGATTAGAAACTGCTTAAAGAGGATGAGTATATGTTACAACCCTACTATCTCTTTCATCAGTGATAATAAATTGAGGGGCGACTAGGTAATGAAATAATTTCAAGGAAACTGAAAATGATTTCTACGCTATCCGCAAAACTGTGGGTAGCGTGGGGGCGCTGACCCAATGCTGAGTTACGGCACAAATTTAAGAGCCCGAGTTCGTCGAAGTCCGAAGCATGTCATCCCGAGCCCAAATTTTATATTGCAAGACAGAACCCGAGTCCGAAAACTATGAATAACATGTGTTTAGGTATTTATAAAAATAATTTCCTCTTCTAGACTTCCACTAACTCCTGACCCTGCAATTAACCGGCATCTTTCTCAACTGGAGAGTGGGGAAGAGACCTCTATCTGTTTCTATAGTATAGTTGCACGACTTTCTTTCTGTTCGTTTCTTCCTGAAATGTTTCGCGTGGCCTGAATTCCGGAAAGATCAGGCGGCGCTGCAAACTGTGCACGTTGCTAGTAATTGTCTTACTCAGTAAATTAGCAGGGAGCAGTCGCGTGGAGGTAAGAGACAAAATTTTGTCAGTGTGCTATCTACTATAGATTCTAACCCATAGTTCTTGAAGGAGCTTTTCCTTCTCCGTAGAAGTTCACTGATACGTGTCATATGGCGTTTTCTACCCAAGCCCGGGAATAAATATTCCTCCCGAGTTCCCACTAGCCACCCAGACCTAGTTGCCGAAGAATTGTCTTTATCAACTAGAAAGTGTAAGAAAAGCGTCGTATGCTAAATCATACAAAATTACGTTAAAAAAAGGACGAAAATTCTCGTTCTGTTTCTGTCTCAGGGCCCTAGCCCGAACCTTAGTAAATATCATGCAGCCCGATCCCGGTTCAAGCTCAGGCTCGAGTTCTGGGTTTCGGGTTGGGATTCGACCTTTCTCAGCACTGCCCTAGATTTTTAAATACCGAACAAAGAAAATGGTTGTTTCAGAATTCTTTAAAGGGATATAGACTCGGATTCATACTCCGACCTCTTGACTTAAGCATTTCAGAAGCATCATGCTATGCACTTAAAAAAATCGACTACGGTGAAATACTTCTTTCCACATAATAACGTCGGTTTTAAACACACAATTAATAAGCTTGAAAAGACGTTTAAATAAATCTCTACTTTGTTAAACTGGTTTAACGACTTGTTGGAAAAAAGGGGGGAAATGCCGAATACGTATAGTAGTTGTGATTTTCAGACCGTCAAAAAAAAAAAAAAAGTACTTGTTTCCCGGATGATCTGTAAGTTTTTTTTTAGCACTAAAAAAGTTATTTGCATTGCTTTAAAATATTATGTTTAAATACACTGCTAGCCACCCAAAATGCAACACCAAGAAGGACACGAGATACCAAAGCCAGATTTACTGGACACATAACAACAGATACAAAGATGAAACGATTGAGCTTACAGGCCCGTGCGACTTGCGGAGCACGCAGACATCAATAGTTCGTGTGGCCCCCCATGACTGGCAATAACGGCTTTTACCAAAACCCCCTGAAGATTAAGAAAGCCTCCGAACTGGTCTGTGATATCAGAGCTAGTGGGCCGACCAACTCGAGCTTCGAGCTCTCCGCTCCTGAAAACGCCAACGAAGTACCGCGGTCTTTACGCAGAGAAATAATTTCTCGAGTGCGATACTACTAATTTGCGCACACAACAATAAATCGACCATTTTTTTCTCTGTATTTTTTGGCCTTAGATAACATCAAAAGATTACATCCTTAGCTTTTACTTTTTTTTCTCAGTTTCCAGCAATGATATTTGTAAATCGGGGAATTCCAAAGTTTTGCTCTTGTGCTGGGAAATGATTTCATGAAATTTTTTTTTTAGTTTTCAATTTGGCTAAAGGAGCAAAAAAATAATTTTTTTCACGCATAACGTGAAAAACCCAGCATTTTATGTTAAGCATTTTTACAACTACGATCATTTTAAAGTGTTAATGGCAAATTAGTAGGACCGTATGAACATAATCATTTCACTTAAAACTTTTAGAAATTCCCTTCGCGTTCGATTTATTAAAATGAAAGATAAAAAAAAAAGACTTTTCCGTAATTACGTAACGAACGCGAGAGCGAAATTTCCGATTTAGTGAGTATATTTACTTAAAATACGGTCAGATGTGTGCTCAAATCTTGCAACTATTTCTAGAAGGTAAAACAAAAATTTAAATTTAATTAAAATCATTTAGGAAAAAGTTCTTTGTCAAATGAACATGGAATATATTAATTCCAAATTTTCGGATACATTTGTTGGACATTCCAATAAACTTTTCTTTGGGCTAGCTTTCAGATTATCAGGGCATGAAGTAGTTCTGTACATTTCGTGCGGATTCTTCTTTTAATTAGGACACTGATACACAGCAATTTTATGAAGAAAAATGACATTTGTTTTACGGAAATGAAATGTTGATTAATAAATAACGTAATTATTTATAGCCAGTTTCTTTGCCTGGTTAACCTTAGTACTTGATGCGCTGATAACATTTTTTTTTTCAATTTGACACTACTAACTGCGAATTTTGTAAAGAAAAATAACTATTACTTTACGGAAATGAAATGTTGAATGGTAATTAATGCCATTATTTAAACGACAATAAATAATGAGCTGATACTCGGAAGGCTAGCCCTTAAATTTTACTACGTCAATTAAAAAAAAAAAAAACGACTAACAATTCACTAAATTATAATTGTATTTACAACGAAAGTAGAAAATGCTGTCATGAGAACAATTAGGCTTAACTAACCTTTGAATTCACGGTGGGTTCAAGATTCATTGGTACGGAAGAAATCCGCCTTCTTCGAAAGCTTTCATCTTCACGAAAGCTAAAAACAATGGCTTTTGGATGTGCTTTGTAATTAGATCTATATAAAGGCACTTCAATATTTTCCAGGCATGTTGTATAAAAATGATTACTCACGTGCACGACTATCGAAAGCTCAATACTGATCAATGCCGCATGGACGCGAAGCTAATATCGGCATTCCCGTTACGTTTGCCCTTTGACGTCTCTGGAGAGGAGGGATTGCGATGGCCCTTTGACTGTGACGTCACACCCCTTCGTAGTTCGCGCGCCGGGGCTTTCTCTCCAGGGGTTTTTGCCTTTACACGCCGCGGCATCGAACGAAAAAGGCTTTGGATGTGGGCTTGGGGTATGTCGGTCCAGGCTGCTTCCACACGTTGCCACAGTTCATCAGGCATAGCCGCGGGTTGTGCTTGCCGGGCCACTCGGTTGCCGATCAGCGACCAGACGTGTTCGATGGGCGTCATATCGAGAGAACAGGCGGGCCACGGCAGCAGTGACACCTGGTGGGCCGTGAAGAATTGTTGCACGATGCGTGCCACGTGCGGGCGCGCATTAACCTGTAAAAACGTGGCCACTGGCAGGTCCTGCAGGTAAAGGAGGACTACAGGCTCCAAAACGTCGGAAATGTAGCGGTGGCTGTTGAGTGTACCGGCGATGCGTACCAGTGGGGCGCGGGTGCCATATTCAATTGCGCCCCAAAGCCTAACGCGAGGTGACGGACCGGTATGGCGATGCATAATGCAGGCGTCATACAGTCTCTCGCCGCCGTGCCGCCACACGCGGATCCGACCATCGTGGTGTTGCAGGCAGAAGCGGGATTCGTCGGAGAAGACAATGTTGTGCTATTCCGTAATCCAGGTGTGGCGTTCAACGGCCCACTGCCGCCGCACTCGCTGGTGGTGTAATGTCAATGGTAATCGGAGCAATGGGCACCGTGCGACAAGTCCCCGCTCCTGCAGACGACGTCGAACGGTACGTGCTGACACAGGTTGTTGCGCAACACACCCTAATTCCTGAGCTAACGTTCGTAATGTGGCGGTGCGAGCCGTCAATGCCCGTCGCACAACATGCCGGTCCTCCCGTTCGGTGGCGTGCCGCGGCTGCGGTAATCGCTCACGTCAGTCCGTCCGTCCCTCCTGCACCCACCAAATTCATACTCGCCTCACTGTGGCTGGATGTCGTCCCACACGGACGCCGATGTCTCGGTACGATAAACCGCTGTCGTGATAAGCCACTATTCGTCCTCTGTCGAACTCCGAAACGTGCTGGAATGACTGCCGTATTTTGCGACGAGGCATCAGGAAGCTTCCCACGCACCGGTCCGGCAGCACAGCACACTTCCACTACACATCCCGCCTTCTGTGCACCCTTCTTATAGTGTTTCTCGGTGGCGTGCCGGACGCACATGATTTGCATTTTCCCTGAAATGCTAATCTCTTGCATGTCCTCTGCGGGCAACTCATGCTGCGAATTTCAGGCTAATCGGATGCTTCCTTCTTGGTGTTGCATTTTGAGTGGCCAGCAGTGTAGTACAAGAACAAAATTCAGGTAACTGACAACACTAAAATCAAGGTTCAGATTCTGATTTATTAATCTTTTAGTTCCTTCTTCATCTCACCCAACAGCTTATGCGCCAGTTTATTTAAAATTCCCCCAAAACAATTTGTAAAGCAGTTAACTCTGGACCCAGTTGAAATTACCTACATTTTTGTTAACTCTGGATCAAGATGAAACAATCTGCATTCTTCTTAATCAAGAAACATGTTTAACAGCTATTTTATTCCTTAACCCTGTAAGCGGCCGATGCACCTGAACGAAATATTGCCCAAATTTTCCTGCGCTCCTCAAACAGAAGTGTTCCCATAGCGACCGGGTTATACCAAAAGCTACGCCAAAATAATTATTTTCCCTCTTTCATCTCAAGAGTACCGACTATAAATCTGTCGCTCGTTGAAAATGGTCTCTTACAGTCCTTAGCCTTACAGTATGTAGTCTGATTCCCTTATAGTCCTTTGTTTCCTGTTCCACTACCCAAGGAATGATTCGGAAGCAGTTGTCCCCCGGACACGGACATCATGCCTCTGGGTAGGAACAAGTTACTCAAACATCTGTTCCCTTCTTTCTTAGGTTCGTCGCCTTTTTCTTAGCATTCGTAGCGGAAAAGGTAATGAGACAGCAAGGATAAATGAAAATCATACTCTTCAAATAACCACTTAGAATGGTAAACGTAACATAAAAGAAACACTTCATGCTGCGCAGATTCACGTGTTCCTGTCGCATTCAGTTAACTTCTCAGACAGCGAATATATTCGTTCGAGCTTATTTCGGATTAATTTGTGAACCCCGAGTTAATTCGTTCCAGCCGATAAAAGGGTTAATTTGTAAATCAGATGAAACATTTTGCAAGCCAGTTATTTCTGGAACTGAAGACTTGGTCGTCTCCGTTGTAGTTATAAACGAAAGAAGGAAGAAAACCACTTCTTAAATCATGAACATAACAAATAGTGATTCCAGAAGATGCAGATAAATTCTCAGACAGACCACAGAACTAATAAACTTCCTTGATTTACAAAAGCCAAGAAATAACTCAAATGTACATTTCAACTAGCTCTTTTTCAGGAAGGACAGTAATCCTCTGCCCTAACGTAAAAAATCATAAGAAGGCCTCTTTGCTTTAAAACTCCGAAGATTCAAGCTTAATTCAAAGCAAGAGATATAACCAACCTGAAAACTGAACTTACTCGTATGTTCTGGAAATGTTTTGCGGGTTGTCAATAAGAACTATAATTAAAAACTTGCAACACTATCCGAACCTTTAAGTCTATTTCTATTGACGAACACCAGTTCCGTTACATACTTATACAATCCTTACATAGCGCTAATGTATTGGTTTTGTGCAAACTTCATAAATTCATATTTTGTTCTCAGACACACTCAACATTTTTAGCCCAAACCTAATGAGTTTCTTCGATGCCTTTGCATTACCCACATGAAGTTTTGGTTTTGCCTTCTCATGAAGACGTGACCAGACAGGATGCAATTCACAACACTGGGTTAATGTTTTTACCGTGGAAGATGCCGGAATTTTGAAAGAAATTATTTTTTTCTTAACTTGGAAAGCTGAATTTTTCAGTGCTTAACTTCCGTAAGCGTGAACCATAGTGTGACTACATATTCAATACCATAGTGTGACTACAAATTCAAAAAGTATTTTATCAAAAAATCATCATTTTAATAGACGAATGAATTTAAACAATGCGTTTATTTAATCCAGTCGCACAGTAAACGGAAAGAAGGGCTTCGTGAAACAATACTACGCATTAATAAAGCGCTAAAGACCATCTTTTAGTAAATGTTCATGGGTAAAGAAGGCTCTCAGAGAAGTAGGTGAAGCATGCGTTTTAAAATCTGTACATCCACTATTTATTTCCGATCAAATAAGAAAGGTTATAAAACACCTTAGCTTCTTGAATTCTAATTATCACCGCACGCTACGGGTATCTGCACAACTTTCCCTGAGAATGAAGATACGTCGAAACTTTCCACTTCTTCCCGAGATCCGCCATTCTGGAGATATGGTTGCACTCTGACCACAAACGAAAAACGATTCTTGATTTTCCACACGTGAAACAAGAGGGATGCTCAGTAGAACTAGCAGGATTTAAATGAGCACGATTTTTGAAGACGAGCGAGCGAGCAAGAGAGAGAGAGAGAGAGAGAGAGAGAGAGGAAATTCAGCAATGATGACACACTTATTATTCAAATAAGAATTTAAATTAAGTGTTTGTGATAATTAAATATACAAAATACTGCATCTAAACTCGTGCTAAAGTTTGTGATAGTTGTTAGTGACGAGTTAATTTGAAAACTTCATGGATTTTCTCTAATTTTTTTATGTTCTTGATGTTCTAACATCGAGGGTCAAGAGAAATTTAGTGAAAAACCGAGTAGTATTCGAATTAACTCGTTAACACTTCAATCTCAAATTCAATCTAATATCAATCCGATTCAAAAAGAATTATCGGAGTGCATTTCTTGGTGATGCTGCGCATGGACGTCGCCAAGGAGTTACCGCCCAAACTAGAATTCTTCTTGCCCACCCTACCGCCCACACAGTTCAAGTTGTCCCGTGTTTCAAATTTTTAACTTTAAAATATAATCTGGACTTTGCCAAATAATAATAATGAGCCTCGTGTTTTTCGTCGGGTAGCCCTACCTATTTTCCCCTAGTAAGGGCGTTGTTTACTTCTCCGTAGAAAGGTTATCTAAACAGCATTGGCAGGGCCAAGATAATACAATTATTCTACACTCCGAAATCCTTAGTTTAAGCCTTTTTTTTTCGTGTTTATATGTCCAGGGGACGAATGAGGATGGTGGATCAGAATTCACTTAGAGAGGTTATTACTAATTGCTCTGGTGTTTGTTCTACTAAGTAAGGGATTTCAGCGCGAAAAGTGGTCTAAAACTAAACAAAAGCCTGTAGCGGGGGAGTGAGGGAACGACACGTAGTTGACGACCGCTTTGGAGCTGAGGAGCGCAAAGCAAGGTCGCTGTCTTAAAGGAAGAGAGTTAAGGAGAGTGGAGTTGTCGTGTGTGCATGTCAGGACGTTAAAATTTGGTTTAGGTAAATAAATAGAACATTTTTTCTTTAAAAATTATTCGGGTACAGCACTTCTATTAAAACAACTGTAAATTTTTTTAAATCAATTAAGACTATGCATTCGCACCAAGAAAAAGTTGAAGGTGAGATTCTACTAACACTTATATTTTACTCCACTAACCAACTAATCATTGTCATGTTATCTTGTTGGTTCACCAATGACATAACTTGTCAGATGCAGGTGTGTGTGTGAGCGTGTGTATGTATCCGGAATAAAGAGGAAGGGGTGTGCGCCGAATTCCTTTATAGCCTGTAGTAAAAAGCATTAACAATTCTTTCTTTCAAATAAGGTTGCTATTAAACTTGACGTCCCTGTCAAGTTTAACAGCAACCGTTGACATCCCTGCCATTTATCAAGTAAATTATGTACTTCAGAAAAAGTGAACAGACAAAGCGAAAATTTTTGGACTTGCTTTCCTTCTTTAACAGAAAAAAAAAATCATTCCTACTTGGCGTTGGAATTATCGTGTCCGCAAATAGTCTGATCGGCGAAAATTCAAATTAAGTAAAGCAAAATACTTTGGACAAAGTTTCCCGTTTTAGATAAAAAGAAAAAATTCCTAAAGAATTCACCCAATTCGATTTCTGGAAGCGTAGACAATGTGTTCACATACTGTGGGAATAAATCGTAAAAGTAATAAGGCAGACACGTCGTCATGGAAGTGCAATAATTTCTTTCGGGCAGATTTCAAGAAAATTTATGCAGACATTTCGCCAACATTTTTCATATTTGAATATATTTTTATGGTTACTGATATCAAAATGGGAGTTGATGTACACGATAGCCATAGGTGAGACTGGAGGAACGTATGCTCTATTTGACAGAAGAATAAAGCTTCATAAATTATGAAACAAATACCTTAGGTTAAAATGAATTTTCTCATGTATTTGGCGAAATATTTAGTCTGTAAGCATTTAAAAAAAAAGGTCACCTTTGTTCAGTTAGAAAAAATCTTACTTGATCACCTTCGTAAATGGTTTTATCACATGTTTAGCCAACACAGCTGCATTTTTACCAGTAATATAAAATTCATACTTAGAACTTATAATTTTATATGATGTTAACATTGTAGAACTCATCACAATTTTATGTTTACCCGATTAATGAAAATCCAATGTGTGCAATTACTGACTATGAATAGACGCGGTGGTTTAATCCGTCGGTCACTATATGAGAAATCATAATCCCTTTCCTCCACTTGGCTTGTGGAAAGTTCTATTTCGAGGGCGGCTAATCCCTTGTAAGATTGACATCACGGTTAAGAAGAAAATTAAGCGAGAGAGAGAGAGAGAGGTGTTTACGAAGCTTTACTTTTCTTTACAACAATGACTGCGCAACTGAAGCGTGACGTTCATTCTCTATTTTGTGACGGGACGCATCTTGTTTCCAGAAAGGTAACATTCGAGAGACTCAAGTGAACAGGCTGTGCGATTTGAGCGGAAGAAACAGCGATTTGCATAACTACTTGAGAAATTACATGATTGTATCATAAATAAACTGCAGGAAGTTTCCTGAACGAATGTCAAGGTAAAGATAAAAAGAAAAAAATATATAAAACCTGTCCTTCCGTGTTTTATTGCTGATGCATGCTGCTGGCGAACACTATCTCGCCACTCTTTGGAGAGATGAAAATTTGTCTTTCAGAACTTCTACCTGTTCAGATGCTTTGACATAACTTTTATTTGTGTAGAGCATTCCGAGCAAACCACAGTGGGTTTAAAATTCAAATAAAAACCCTTATTCCTTTGTAAATCAAACATAAAATCTTTTTATAGTATGCATTCATATACTAAAATTAAATTAGAGTGCTACATTTTCACAGACGAAGAAAAAGAATTCTGTGCACCTGTCATTAGATACTGAATTTTTCTTTCTGGCATTGGTAAGATCTCTTGGTTTGCGTAAATTTTTCTCTGGTCTGTTTGATTTTTTAGCCGTAAAATGAAAAATCGTCACTCTTAAAAATGGTTTCCAGAAATGCAATACCATAGGAGTAAAACAATGCCCTTTTCTCTTTTCTTTCTTTTTTTCTTTTCTCTTTTTACTATTTTTAAGGGTGTGGCCTCAGTTACTTCCCAGATCCTTGTTTATGAAACAGAGAACGACAAAGAAAAAAAAAGGATAACTTAATCTAGAATAGAAATGGTTTTTAACAGCGTAAATTCGAAGTACACAGAATTTTGAGTTATCATTTGAAAATTTTTCCGCCGGTACCAAAAAATAATTCAGCTTTGCTCGGAAGGTCCAACAATTTCATCCGTGAATTTTTTATTAATTCAGTAAATTTCTCATGGTGAACCGCAAAATTGAATTATTTATCTGGTGCTGTGAAAAACTAAATTCTCCTTAAATTTAGTTCTTATTCGCATAAAAAATTATCAATGTTTTTCATATGTAAAGCGGTTCTAATTTTCTCTTAATTCTCCGTTATCTCTGTTTCAGAAAGAAGAAACTGAAAATTCGAAAACTTCAAAAGATCTGAAGTTCTTTCAGGATAAGATGTAAGTTGCAGAAATTATTTTGCTTACCTTTGAAATTTCCATGAAATACTCTGAAAAAATCTTTGAATTTCACATTTATGTTTCAAATTCGACAGTAATGGCTCTTAAAACCAGCAAATTGTGAAACTTAGAATATTTTCGTGAAAGCTATTATAAAACAGATCATTTACATTCCTGCAACAATGAAATACCTATTTTGTACTACATGGCAAATGCTCGCTCAATATTCATTGAAACAAATTTCATAATCATGTTGCACAGTTAAGTAAAAACTATTAAACCTCTCAAAATAGTATAACTATACTAATAATCCGAATTTCTTAGCGTAGAATAGATTCTACGCCAAGAAATTAGGATTACTAGTATAGTTATGAAATACTATACTAGTTTTGTGGTAGGTTGTACCAAAAAGTTGTGCTACACCAGCTGCAGCACTTTCTTAGAAAAGATACACTATTCTGTTGTGCAAAATAAACCCAACAACATGGTGCAATCTTGCGTGCAACCTTGTACCATAACGTGGTGAAAAGTTGAACCATGTTGTTCGGTTTTGTTTGCAAAACACGATGGTTTATCTTTTCTCAGGAAGTGGTGCGGCTGGTGTAACACCACTTTTTGGTGCAACCTGCCCCAAAATGTTTAGCAGTGTATTTTGAGTATAATTGGTGTACGGTTCCTGATTATTAGTTACTATTAAACCCCGTTCGTACCTCGTTTCAAATGGCGATTCATGTTTTAATTATCATGAGTTTTAAGTCATACCTGGTAGAAAGCATACAAGCTTAGCTTATAACACACGATTTCACTTTCTTTTTCGTAGTTGAACTTTTCCACGCTTTTTTATTTTCTGTCTATTTTATGGAATAAGATTTCCCTTTTTACTCCCTTTTCAATTTATTCGCAAGAGAACTGGTCCTTTAAATAAGTTATCGTTCAGGAAGGGATTCCAGTTAATAATACTTGGTAATATTCAGACGGATATTGTGAAAATCCGTTGATTTTCTAAATTGCAAAATTTTGAGAAATCAAGCGGTTTCAGCGTCCTGCCGGAGTATGAGCTATGTCTCCGATATATTTTTATTCTTGGTCCGTAGGAATTTAATTTAAAAAAAAGATAATTATTTCATACCTGAAACAGTTCTTTAAGAGAAATAAAGCTGAAACACTTGTTATTAATAAAGTATTTAAATTCGGCTTGTTTATTAACATTAAATGAAATGTGTTTTTCTTTTTTCAAAAACTTTCCTACGATTTCTTAGTAAAATATTTAGCTGTTGGATTTAATTGTTCACTTTTAAGAAGATCTTCAGCTGTTTTTTTCCAATGTACGGATATATACATTTTTTAATTCTTCTCTGAAATTTCCTTTTTTTTTCTGCTTTGTCGTAATTTTATTTTTTTCCTGGTGTATCCACACTGTATATATATATATATATATATATATATTATAAAGTAATCAAGCAATCATTTAAAATAACGGTTTGGGAAAGAAGCTTTTACTTACTTTGTCTATCCTACAGGAACGAAAAATCGAAACTGAAAGCGATTTGTAGACTTTTGTCTTTTATATGGCGCTCAAGAAACCAATGTTGCTGAACAATTAACCTACTTCTTTCCCTCGTGGAAAACGAAGAAAGCCTGAGCTTGTCCGACCGGTCCTCAGGAGGCGCCTTGGGCTCTTAACATTTGGCGAAGGGCACTTTTCGCATGAGCGCTCTGCCCCCACCCTTAAGACGGTGTTATATGCGACATTCCTGCCGAGATTGAGGTTAACCTTAAACACCATATCTAATACCAGTGTGAATCGAAAGTGAGTGCTTGGGCATAACTTTTGTTTGTGCGGAGCATTCCGAGCAAACCACAGTGGGTTTAAAATTCTGGGGATTTAACATCCGATGCAAAGCGGGGCTTTTCCATTTGAGGCGCGGTGATCTCGGATGAAATTAAATGTTACATTACATGTTTTGAAACATTGAAGTAGTTTTAGTGTTGTTGACGATGTCAGTTTGGCGATCCGAAGATCAAAAAGATCGAAGTAATAAAAAAGAAAAGCTTGCTCATATTGTTCCTCGATACTGTTCTAAATGTCAATCAAAACGCGCAGTCAACGGACCGGTCTTAAAAAATGCTCCAGTTCCATCCATTTATTAGAATAAAGAAACCCAATGATTTCCGAAGCCCAGTTAAACGCTGCTTTGAATGGAGTGAAGATAACAATTATACTCATCGAACCATATCCCCTATTTCAACACTAAACGGAGACTTTTGCTAAAACTTATTCAGAAAAATCTTTTGTTATGTGAAAAAAAAAAAAAAAAAAAAAAAGCATTTGCTAATGATTTGGGCCGTACTTTCCAACCCCGGACGATTTTTTATGAAGCGGCTAACTTGGCTCAAATGCTTGAGTTTTTCCATTCTCAATCTTTGTCAATCCTCTCACCCCCATGCGGTAAAGGATGTGCACTGCGGCTGGCTTCACTCGTTAACCTTCAGATTCCTTGGAACCGAGCTCCTTATCGATAATATTCAGCATCAACCGTTATCAAGTATCAAGACACTGCTGGATGAAGGTCTATCCAAGTCTTTTCCACAACTTTTTATCTATCCAGTCTTTTCGAAGCACCTCCATCATGCTTTGGAATTTCATCCATCCATCTTACACATAGTCTTCTTCTCAGTCTTTTCCATCTCCACGGGATCGAATCAAGTATTTCAGTTATCCAATGGTGGTCAGTTCTTGTAGCAATAAATCCAACCCATTGCCATTTTAGGGTCTTCACTTTGGCCATGATGTCACTAACTCTTACCATCCTTAATCCATGTGTGTTTCTCTTCCTGTCCTTCCTAGTTACGCGAAGCATGCATATCTCCATGCTACTTTCAGTGATTTGCAGCCTCTGGATGTTCGTTTTAGTTAAGGTCCGTATCTCTGATCCATAAGTAAGAACTGGGATTATGTATCGATTAAAATTTTTTATTTTAAGACATAATGGTAAATAGCTTTTGAAAATTATTTTACTGTTTCTTCGAAAAGCTCTCCGACGAAGTTTTATATGCCTATTTATTTCTTCTTCTATGAGACCCTAGTTACATACCAGATGTCCAAGGTTAAAGTGGGCCCCGGTAACTCCTAGGTTTGCCCCACCAAATTCCAAATCTTCAGTTTTCGTAAAAGCATTGTACACCAGTTTTGTCTTCTGTAAGTTCACTTTTAAACCCACTTCTTTGTTCATATGAGTAAGCAAGTTCCTGGATCATACACTGTAGCTCTGAGAGGATACTTGTAAAAATGACTATGTCGTCAGCAAAACGAAGATGGGTTAAATTATCTTCATTAATTTTTGTCCCTTTGTTTTCCCAGTTCAATGATTGAAAGACATTCTGCAATGTGGCATTGGAGAGCTTGGGAGATATGGTGTCACTTGGTCTCACTCCCTTTCCAATTTTTATTAGTGCTGTGTCCTCAAACTATTGTTACACGGCACTAGCAGTGTTCCTGCCGAGTCGGCCGGTAACGGTGCTTGAGACCTGAAGTACAATTTAGTTGGCCACGGCACCAGGTGAGAATCTCAGGTGCACTGCTGCACTCAAAGATTCACACCAGAACATAAAAAATGAAAAGTTGAAGAATGACCCGAAGCATAAGGCTTGGGTGAATCCACCTTGTGAACAAAATAACAACAACAAATAAAAAATAAAATAATCTAAAAAAAAATGATACTTTGGGATCAGAGTTGTGATGAGGTTTACCCGCAATCACCAATTCGTGACTGAGTGTAGTGGTCCGGATCTTACTCCGGTACATTCAATCCCCAACCAGCCAGTACAACACTCACTTTCGCAAATAACACATGATTCTCAAATACACAACACAACATTTAATAACGTTCTGCGAGATTTAAACAGATACGGCGCTCTCTAGGCGCATAGACAATTGCCCCTCATATGTGGGCAGCATACGGTGTCACACTTTACTGTCGGATAACGCAGCCGACTGAGTCTCCACCGGACTCTCTGAACAAGAGATACTACTCGTTTACACACTAAATAGAGCTGCAGGTGATATTCATATACAATTGCTTAGAGAATAAAAAAATTATATGCAAACGATCACATTAAAAATACTCGCGACACAAAATACACAAGCACGTTAATTTGCGGTATAAGATTATAGGTGCGAAATACTGCCAAAGTTAATTAACTAAATCTAATAAGTATGCACATGCAGATCCCTTCCCCGCTAGCTTTGGCCCTGAACCAAAGTTAAAAGAAACTGTCCCGCCCAGCGGAATTTGTGGCCACACCTTCTCCCTTATTCATGTAAAAAAAATAATCAGGAAATGGGCCCGGTAAGAAATTGAAATCTGTATGTGCAGGTATTTCCTCTGAGGTTCAGTCACTCAGCATTACTGCATCTATGTCCATGCAGCTTTGGGTGTCGGGATGGCACAAGTTCGCAGATGTGCGAAGAAAGAAAAAGGAAATATTCATCTACTTACAGTTTCGTGACTTTGCTGTGCAAATCCGTTGTGCATCACATAATATCACACGACAAAAAAAAACGCGCACACACACACAGACACTTGCACCATGTGGCAGCACCGATGATTCAACACTTCACTTTGACGCTTGATGTAAATGAAGCACACAATTAAAAATGGTAATATCACGCCGCACTTTGTTGCAATGATTAGAGTGCACACTGATCTATTCTCGTGACGATTTGAAGGTGGCCGTTAAGCAAAATAGGCCCTCTCACATCTGCTGTTGCGGTTTCCAAGATTGATTTTCTGTGTTCCTGGGAAATGATTTCTGTTGTCGTGAAGAAATGATTCTGACCATCAACTAATTGGAGAGTGGGACACATTCAATTCCGCTGCTGCTATAGTTGATTCCGTCCGTCGCTACCTTCCGTCCTTTTTGACCGTTCATTCCCAATTCAGTCAGTTCCTTTCCGTTAGCATAACATCTACCCTGCCTGAGTACGCAGTTCAAATATGCCTCTCGCAGGTTTTGTTTCCATTTTTTTTATCGAGTTGCGACCGCCAGCCCTGAGATTAATTTTCTCGGCCGAGCGAAATCAGACGTGCTTTTACCTTAAGCGTATATCAGCAACTGCTGACCGAAAACAACGCTCGAATCCACCCCCTATTCTTTTCAGCGATTCTAAACTCTTAATTGCCCATTGTCCCTCGCATACGTCAGTCAAAGTATCTTTCTCGCTGACAGAGTTATGTGTCTGCTGAGGGTCTCTTGGCCCACCCACTGAAGTAAACATACGGACCACAGCGTTAAGCTACAAGCGGAAAGAAGAAAAGAAAGAAAAGTGAAAAACCACTTCGAACATTGCTGCTTCCATCCGCATTCGAAAGCACATTTCCCTCGTTCGTTTTGCAGCCCCTCTAAGACACTTGAGATAGGAATTTTTATGTTTCACTTCAGGGCTATGTGTGAGGTCTAGCAATTCAAAATGGCAAAAATATTGCGTTTCTTGCCTTCAAAAGCATTGGAGCGACTTCCCAATTATCCCGCAATTTTGTTAATTAATTTAGAGAACAGCCGAAAGAAAAAACAACGTAAATGAGAAATAAATAAAAAAACTGAACTGTAAAAGAACATGTGAGCCTGCCGAACTGTGATTCCTAGCTGCCTCATACCATACGCGACATGGCGGACAAATTTTAGAGTTTTCTTCAGGTTTTAGGTTGGGAGGGGGTGTCCACTGTAACATTCCATCCCCCATGAAAGAAAAAAAAGGGATGACTGGTTGAAGTTTATTCATCCAATCATTCTATTTTTTTTTAACTGTAAACACTCAACCCTTTCCCACCGTCGCAAGGCACCTAATTCCGGATTTAAGTGCCCTGAGCGCGGAAGGAAAGTTTAAGGATTACATCACACGTTCATTGCTACCCGTCGAGATAGGCGGAAAGAAAATTTAAATATGAGGCATAGCTTCGAGAATCCACGAGTTCCACAGATCTCTCACGTTCGATGCTCCTACACCCGCTTTTATCTGCGCTCGATGCCAAATTCTTGCGTTCCACTGTCTTCGAGTTCCTTCTCAACATCGTACATAATCGTGGTGTCACAGTCTTCCTGGGGATCCACTATAATCTCGACTGCTCCCCGTCTGTCAGTGTGTGGCATGGTGTTACTCGCCCTTAACACCCGCCCGTAATCATCCCTTGGTCTCAGCGACGCCCGCGAAATGATTGGAGGACTTTTGACCTGGCTTCCCTGCACTCGTAAGGGATCCACAATCATGCGGGTTCGCGCTGCAAAGGGTTCGGTTTCTGAGGGAGGCGGAATTGCTGCGGAGGGCGTTGGGTCGCCCGACTGTAGCATCCACATTGGGCTCTCCCATTCATCATCTTCATACAATTCTGCATCTTCGGACTCCCATGTGGTTCGTGCGAGGTGCTGTGACTCGGGTTCATCTCCCGCATCCCGAACTGTTTCCTGGAAATGCCACGTGTCGAATACCCTTCTCTGTGGGGCTTTAAAGATCCTATCAACATGGGTTAGGCGAGGACGCCTCATATCGTTCACCGGCACAATTTTGAAGTTAACTGGTGAAGTCTTTTCCACCACTCTAAAGGGTCCTATGGACGGTTTCATCAGCTTGCACGATCTTGCCTTGGACGCCGAAGGGTCGTGTTGATAAACAAGATCACCCACCTTGATTTGCTTATCTACTGCCGTCCGTGCCCGATAGTCCCTTGAGTTCTGAGCTGCCTCTTCAAGGTTATCGCGAACAATTCTGAATGCTTCCTGCATTCGCATAACCAAGCTCTCTGCATCATTCGGGTGCTCAGAGTAGCTCCAAGGATTTCCTCGCTCAGCAAATGCCCAGGCATATTAAAGTCCCTTCCAAACATGAGGAAATTGGGAGTTTCCCTAGTAGCGCTGTGAGTGGCCGCTCTGTACGCCATAGCTACAAAATCTGTAAACTTATCCCAATCTTTCCCAGTCGGAGAACAGTAAAGCGCTAAGGAGTGCATCACTGTACCGATACTTCGTTCCGCTTGTCCGTCAGTCTCCGGATGCCTCGGGCTCGTATTCAGTTTCTTAATGCCTAATCTTCTGTAGAGTTCGGACATTAATTCTGACAAAAAGTTCGTTCCTCTGTCAGTCAACAAAGTATGAGGTACACCATGTCTCGCTATAACGTGCGTCGAGAATTTTTCAGCTACTTCTTTGGCTGTTTGAGATTTTAAGGGGATTAGCTCAATATACTTGGTAAAAGAGTCGGTGACTACCAATAGGTACTTGTTCCCGTTCTCTGTCGTGGGAAGAGGTCCTGCGATGTCCATGGAAATTTTGGACCACGGAACTGGCACTATTTCCGGGGTAATTAAACCCGCCTTTTGGTTTCTCTTGTAGCCCCGGCGTTTTAAACACTCCTCACAACTAGCAGTGTAATTTTTTACATCAGCAAACATATTGAGCCAAAAATATTTGAGTCTAATTCGCCCCAATGTCTTCTCAAACCCTAAGTGCCCTGCGCTTATACCATCATGCTCAGCTCTCATTACCTCAGACTTTAGAGAGTCAGGCACCACCAACTGTTCAGTAACAAGTCTGCGTGGACTATTTTTGGCTGGCAAGGAAAAATGATATAGCAGGTCGTCACGCATGAAGTAGGTATCTGTGATTTTATCAACAGCAGAGTAGTCACGCCCCTCGATGCAATCGATTACTTCGACCAAATTCGGGTCTGCCCGTTGTGCAGCCTTTATGGCCTCAGCATCAAATGTAGGGCCTGGAGCCGCATCACTTGCTACCACTGCTGCAATATGCCTCGACAACACATCCGCGTTTGTATTCTTCTTCCCTGGGCGATACATTACATCAAAATCATATTCGGATAGACTGAGATTCCACCTAACAAGCCTAGAGTTGGGAGTCTTTAGCGTCATCAGCCACTTTAAGGGTCTGTGATCAGTTATAACTGTAAACTGCCTACCCACTAAATATTCCCGCCAATGCGTGATGGATGCAACGATTGCCAAAGCCTCTTGCTCAGTTGCACTGTAATTTTGTTCTGCGGGGTTAAGTTTTCTGCTGAAGAATGCAATAGGATGTCTGACGCCCTCTTCGTCCTCCTGCTCGAGTATACCCGCAATAGCCAATTTGGATGCATCTGTGGTCACGAAGAATCTTTTCGAGAAATCTGGGTAAGCCAACAGCGGCTCACTTATGAGCGCCCTCCTCAATTGCTGGAAGGACTCCTCACACTGCTCATCCCAGATAAATTTTACATTTCTCCTGGTGAGATTTGTCAAAGGTTGGGCAATGGATGCAAAATTTTTGATATGGCGCCTGTAGTAGCCCGCCATTCCCAAAAAGGCTCGGACGTGCTTAACAGTGCGTGGGGCTGGAAAATCCCGTACGGCCTCCACGTTTTCAGGGTTTGGCCTTACTCCTTGACCATCCAGAAGGTGCCCAAGATATGTAACCTCCTTGGTCGCAAACTCACATTTACTTGGCTTAATTTTAAGCTTGTGCCTTCTTAAACGTTGGAAAATTAACTCCAATTTCTCCAAGTGTTCATTTAAGGTCTTAGATGCACACAAAATATCGTCCACGTACACTAGAATGCCATCATCACGCTTGTCCAAAAACAATGAGTCTAGAGCTCTTTCAAAAGTTGCAGGACTGTTGCACAATCCAAACGGGAGACGGTTCCACTCGAAATGGCCAAATTCGCAGGAAAAAGCAGTTTTGTGCTTGTCTTGTTCCCTGATTTTGATTTGATGATACCCTGCCAAAAGGTCTATTTTCGAAAAAATTCGGCACCCATGCAAAAGAGATAGGGTCTGTTGTATTCTGGGGACTGGGTAACTGTCTTTTCTGGTTATCTGATTCAATTTTCTAAAGTCACAACAGAAACGATATGAATTGTCCCGTTTTCGAATGAGGACAATTGGGGAGCTATATGGACTATCCGACTTAGAAATAATTCCAGCATCCAGTAATTCATTCACTTGATCTTTTAATTCAGGTCTAAGAGCATGCGGAACATTGTATGGGCGAAGCTTAAAGGGTTTGTCATCTGTTAGATGAATTTCATGTTCAGCGAGGTCAGTGCCCTGCAAATCTATGGGATCCCGTGCAAAAACATCGGAATATGTCATCAGTAATTCCAAAACCTTCTCACGTTCAAAATAATTCAAATGCTCCAATTTAAAATCACCGGCAGACACAGGCAAAGTACCGCGCTGCGTTACACCTATTTCCCGTGAATTCTGAGTGATTTCCACAGGTTCTACTTGAAATAGCTTAGTATGTTTGTTTAACCAAATAGGGGAACTACTAGTGTTTGCTACTTTTACATCATATAAACCACTTGATGCGACATTATTAACAGACCGTGCCAAAAGTAATCCATCTTTGCGTGCACGTGGATGCGGTTCAAACAAGACAGTCTGTACTCTCATACGAAGCGGTGTTACCAACTTTACTTGAAGGAACATTTCTGCGTTGGGAGGGACACAAGTTTTCTGCGCCAGGGAGGCAACAGTCACCCCCTCCTCAAGCATATCGTCCGCGTCCCTCTCTTTCTGCGGAGAGCACTGCGTGGGTGGGGGTCGGGAAACAACAGCTGATTCGAATGGGCAGAGAAATTTAAGTGATGTGTTCGCATCGCATCAATTCCTAACAATGCTGAGTAATTTTCACTCAGCGGGTATTTTGACACATGGGCCTTGACTAAAATATTTCTTCCTTTGATTCGCAGGTTTACGTTGTAACATCCTAAGGTTGGAATGATTTCCCCTGTGATGCTTTTTATCCTTAAATCTGAATTGATGGGAGTCAATTTCCTGCGACCTTTCAATCTTAAATAAGCATCTTTCGCCAAAAGAGTTACCGATGATCCCGTGTCGACTAATAACTTAATTTTGTCACCTTCGAGATCTGCGTTAATAATCGGCAAATTGTCCCCACTTTGAATAGAAACATAACGCACCTGAGAGGATTTAAACTCTGACTGGGCCGAGATACCTCTTACAAATCGACCCTTATTTAGTTTAAAGACTTATTCTTGGAATCTGGTTTCTGTGTACCAAATTTTCCTGATACCTCGTAATGAGAATCTCTTCCACTTCCTCTGCTATATACCTGTTTGGGTATTGTCTCCGTCCTATTTGACCCATCCAAATTAGGGCACAACCGGATCACGTGGCCTTCTAATCCACACCCAAAGCACACAATTCTACTTTTGCTGCGCCGTGTTTGTTGCGATCCACAATTCTCCTCGAGTGAATCATTTCGATTACCGAAACCCCGGCGATCATCTGGCCTTGTTTCCTTCCATCTAGCTCGTTCCGCCCCGAAGAGCTGGGGGTTAGATCGCTGAAATGTCTCTCTATTTCTCTCATTCCCTTCCGATTTCCTGTCTTCTCTTCCCTGAGAATTCCCGACTAACTGCCCTACCGCATTCTCCGTGGCTTCCAAACGCGACAACATCTGTTGCAAAGTGCGGGCCAGCATTACCGACTCCTCGTCCCCTCTGCCTCCTTCCACCGTATTCACCAAAGTTTTTCTACCCATGAGTGCTAAATTCTCCTCCTCTTGAATTGCGATGAGAACTGCAGCATCCAAAGTTTCCGGGCATTTTGTTAGTACCCAACGCCTAATCGATTCAGATAACCCTGAAATAAATTGGCACATCGCTTCTTGATCCCTGTGCTTCCTTGTCTCTTCGGACATATCCGACTTATGACCATGATATTTCGTAGCTGCGCTCTTAAGACGTGTTGCGTACTGCCGAACGTCTTGTCCTGGCAATTGCACACAATTCATAAACTGCTTCATTCGCGTTACCAATGGCTCTTCGGCTTGGAAGCGATCAATGACAAGCCGTTTAAAATTTACATATTCGGTTTCAGCCCTCAGCTCATCGCTATCAGATAGAAATTCAGCAGCTCTCTCCCGAAATTTAGATTTTGCAATCGCGAGTTTAGTTTGCTCACACCATCTACCCACCATCGCTACACTTTCGACATCCTGAAAAAAGTGTTTAGCACGATACAGCGGATCAGTGCCTGTAAATAGCCTCAACATGTTTATGCATCCCGCTATTTGCTCACCGTAAACCATAGGTGCGGCTAAAGCTGTTTGTCTCAGCTGTGATGTACCCGCTGTACTTGTAACAGGTGTACTCTCTTCCGGAACAATTGCAGCCCCAGTGCTCACATGTTCTCCGTCAGAGTGACCATCAGAATCATCTCAATCCACATGACTCGCAGATGACGATTACTTCGTTTTAGCCATTTTGTTTTTCTTACCCACTAAAATTATGGCAGTTCTTAGAAAACAGCTTAAGGCTTACTTAATGCTAAATTATACAAAATTCGCACCGAACAAAACTAAATAAAAATAGTAATGGCAGTCAATTCGCACTTATTTTACGAACATGAGTGTTGTTCCGCTAGCTGCAAAATATAGGTATCGATCCTGGGACGACGGCACCATTAATGTTACACGGCACTAGCAGTGTTCCTGCCGAGTCGGCCGGTAACGGTGCTTGAGACCTGAAGTACAATTTAGTTGGCCACGGCACCAGGTGAGAATCTCAGGTGCACTGCTGCACTCAAAGATTCACACCAGAACTTAAAAAATGAAAAGTTGAAGAATGACCCGAAGCATAAGGCTTGGGTGAATCCACCTTGTGAACAAAATAACAACAACAATTAAAAAATAAAATAATCTAAAAAAAAATGATACTTTGGGATCAGAGTTGTGATGAGGTTCACCCGCAATCACCAATTCGTGACTGAGTGTAGTGGTCCGGATCTTACTCCGGTACATTCAATCCCCAACCAGCCAGTACAACACTCACTTTCGCAAATAACACATGATTCTCAAATACACAACACAACATTTAATAACGTTCTGCGAGATTTAAACAGATACGGCGCTCTCTAGGCGCATAGACAATTGCCCCTCATATGTGGGCAGCATACGGTGTCACACTTTACTGTCGGATAACGCAGCCGACTGAGTCTCCACCGGACTATCTGAACAAGAGATACTACTCGTTTACACACTAAATAGAGCTGCAGGTGATATTCATATACAATTGCTTAGAGAATAAAAAAAATTATATGCAAACGATCACATTAAAAATACTCGCGACACAAAATACACAAGCACGTTAATTTGCGGTATAAGATTATAGGTGCGAAATACTGCCAAAGTTAATTAACTAAATCTAATAAGTATGCACATGCAGATCCCTTCCCCGCTAGCTTTGGCCCTGAACCAAAGTTAAAAGAAACTGTCCCGCCCAGCGGAATTTGTGGCCACACCTTCTCCCTTATTCATGTAAAAAAAAAATAATCAGGAAATGGGCCCGGTAAGAAATTGAAATCTGTATGTGCAGGTATTTCCTCTGAGGTTCAGTCACTCAGCATTACTGCATCTATGTCCATGCAGCTTTGGGTGTCGGGATGGCACAAGTTCGCAGATGTGCGAAGAAAGAAAAAGGAAATATTCATCTACTTACAGTTTCGTGACTTTGCTGTGCAAATCCGTTGTGCATCACATAATATCACACGACAAAAAAAAAACGCGCACACACACAGAGACACTTGCACCATGTGGCAGCACCGATGATTCAACACTTCACTTTGACGCTTGATGTAAATGAAGCACACAATTAAAAATGGTAATATCACGCCGCACTTTGTTGCAATGATTAGAGTGCACACTGATCTATTCTCGTGACGATTTGAAGGTGGCCGTTAAGCAAAATAGGCCCTCTCACATCTGCTGTTGCGGTTTCCAAGATTGATTTTCTGTGTTCCTGGGAAATGATTTCTGTTGTCGTGAAGAAATGATTCTGACCATCAACTAATTGGAGAGTGGGACACATTCAATTCCGCTGCTGCTATAGTTGATTCCGTCCGTCGCTACCTTCCGTCCTTTTTGACCGTTCATTCCCAATTCAGTCAGTTCCTTTCCGTTAGCATAACATCTACCCTGCCTGAGTACGCAGTTCAAATATGCCTCTCGCAGGTTTTGTTTCCATTTTTTATCGAGTTGCGACCGCCAGCCCTGAGATTAATTTTCTCGGCCGAGCGAAATCAGACGTGCTTTTACCTTAAGCGTATATCAGCAACTGCTGACCGAAAACAACGCTCGAATCCACCCCTATTCTTTTCAGCGATTCTAAACTCTTAATTGCCCATTGTCCCTCGCATACGTCAGTCAAAGTATCTTTCTCGCTGACAGAGTTATGTGTCTGCTGAGGGTCTCTTGGCCCACCCACTGAAGTAAACATACGGACCACAGCGTTAAGCTACAAGCGGAAAGAAGAAAAGAAAGAAAAGTGAAAAACCACTTCGAACATTGCTGCTTCCATCCGCATTCGAAAGCACATTTCCCTCGTTCGTTTTGCAGCCCCTCTAAGACACTTGAGATAGGAATTTTTATGTTTCACTTCAGGGCTATGTGTGAGGTCTAGCAATTCAAAATGGCAAAAATATTGCGTTTCTTGCCTTCAAAAGCATTGGAGCGACTTCCCAATTATCCCGCAATTTTGTTAATTAATTTAGAGAACAGCCGAAAGAAAAAACAACGTAAATGCGAAATAAATAAAGAAAACTGAACTGTAAAAGAACATGTGAGCCTGCCGAACTGTGATTCCTAGCTGCCTCATACCATACGCGACATGGCGGACAAATTTTAGAGTTTTCTTCAGGTTTTAGGTTGGGAGGGGGGGGGTGTCCACTGTAACACTATTGAACCTGTGCGCTTGCTTTATTTTAGATGTAATTAACAATGTTCATGTATGCATCTTCAATGCCACAGAATTTCAAAGACATTAAAACTGCTTATGGTTTCACGGAATCAAAATCCTTTTCATAATCAATAAATACCATGTATAGTGGTAGTTCATATTCACTCGTTCTTTCAGTTAGTTCTCTCAGTACCTGGATATGATCTGTATCCTGGATCCGGCTTGCTGTCTTGGTTGAGCCAAGTCAAGCGTTTCCTTCATGAGATGCGGCAGTACCTTAGTGAAGATTTTGTAAACTGATAGGATGCTAATGAGTCCTTAGTTCCTGAGGTCTTTAGGGTCTCCTTTTCTATGTAGCACGAGCATCGTAGCATTGTTCTAGTCCTCAGGAATATTCCCTTCATTGAGGCATCTAGTGAAAGCTTGGGCTTGTGTGGCTTTTAAATCTCCACTGGCTTCTTGTACAATCTCCATTGTAATTCCGTTTTCCTCTGGAGCTCTAATCTGTTTCACGTTCTTAAACTACAGGGATTAATAATAATTGTTGAAAGTTTCGGTTAATTCAACATGTTTAGAACATTTTGTTCTCATGTTGACCTTGGTGATTTTTCTGAGTTGTATTTGTACGAAACAGTCTCCCCTGGCCCCTATAAACACGCAAAATATGTGCATCTCGTGTATTAGGATGCTTCTTTAAAAAATAATGAAAGGAACATCAGAAATTGCAAACCATATTGCACATCATGTTTGTCTTTTAAAAACTTTGCGTACTTTTTATCGATGGGAGAGGGTATTGAGCCTGTGAGAATGTAATTTTATGAAATAGATACATAAATTAAAGAAAAGTGAAAATCCTTTGTATAACAGTCGGAAGCCCCAAAATAAAATAAAAGATTTGTGCTTTGTTCGATATTAACCGAAGTCTATTCTTGAAAGGGATTTGTTTCAATTAAAAATATTTACTGAAACATTCATCCCGAAAAGGTGTCACTTCACTGAAACATTTCTCTAACCAGAAGCAATTTATAGAAACGTTCGCTATAAGAGCACTGAAATTTTCGCTCGATCGGAACTATGTCGAAACTTTGATTTTGCAGAAGAATAATCTTAAATAAATCTTTGGACCCTAAGGGCATTTTACCACGAAGTTCAATTAGTCGATCAGATTTTTTTTATTGTACGCTATTCATGAACTTTTAGTTAATTAAGAACTCGTTTGATTAAATTAACTTTTCACTAAATATTTTTGGTAAAGTTGTTATTTCAATGGAAACTCTTAATTAAAAGAGAAAAGTTTCCTTCAAAATCATTGTATCAAATATTACTTGTGTCATAAAGTTCTTTTTAACAAAAGCTTATTTCATTGCACAGTTCCCTCAGCCGAAAAATCATTTAGTGAAGAGTCCTGCTTTTTGAAGGAGCATTTCATAAAAATTTCCTGCAGAGAAAAATGCATTTAATTAGATTGCGGTTTTAATAAAGCTTTCATTGAAAATTTTCACGAACAAAGTCCCACAATCGTACAACAATTTATTTGATTCCTTAACTTTTCCAGAACGCGTTTCGATCGAGATAAGTTATCAAAATGTTAATTACTTTGCGTATAGTCTTGGCATTAAAAATTTAATTAGATCTAAATGTATTTTTTGGATCATTCACGTTGCATCGATCATGTCAGAAAACTCCATTTAATTGATTTTAATTAACTTAATTGGAAGTAATGCATTATAATTAGTTCTATTTGTCAAAAGGTTTTCCTTTACCAAAAAATAACTTGTTGTCATTGTTGAAAACTTGTTGAAAAGTTGTCATTTTACCAAAAAATACCTTCGGTGAAATTATCTTCTTACTGAAATTTCCTTTTGTTAAAACGTTCATTTTGATGAAGGTTTTTTCGTTCTCGATTTCAACAGATCAGAAGGCCTTTTTATGTATATCTAGTAAAATTCTTTCATTACTAATTCGATTAATCGTATGAAATTTTATTTTTATTGCATTCTCCTCACTGAGTGCTATTAAATGAATACAATAGAAGACATTGGTAACTGTCTGCCTTGCTGGGAATGAAACTTTCTACTAATGTGTTCAAAGTTAATCACTAAATAACAATATATACGCCTAGACAGCAGTGCATTCATGAATAGAGAACTACTAACCGGGTTGATTCTGATTTTATGCTGTTCATCAAGAAGTCAAAGTTAACTTTCGGAGTAAAACCTCAAACGCAGAAATAGTATATCATCTCATGCGGAACAAAGATTTATAAAATATCAAAAACAATTTAGAGTAGAGAACTATTGCCTCGCCCACTAAGTAAATGTGTTCTGTTTGAGCTCATAGTGAAACCCGTGTTGAAAACCTAGTACCTGAATAAATATTCATATACATTATGTACTAAGAACATTCAAGAAATAGTTATGATAGTAAAAGAAAAACGGGAGGAAAATGTATTTCTTGACATTTAAAACAAAGCTCTTAGGGGTTACAAACTTAAAAATAGTTCATTATTGAAATTCAGACATTTTTGCCATAGATTCTGATTTTGTTTTTTTATAATTCGAAAGAATGAGAGGGCAAGCAGCGAAAAGGTATCACTCACCAATAAGTAAGAATCATTTCGAATAATTTCCATTGCAACGACAACTTTTGATGAAATAAAATTTTTCCCGGCTGTTTATTAACCCCGAAGAGAGAGATAGTAAAATTACCCTGTATGTCTATGAACCCTGAAGAGACAGCTGATAACTCCACATTTCTTGCTTATTAACAGACCTTATGTGGTCTCAATGTATTATATTTAGCAAGAAAAAGAGTGGAAAAGAAGAGACGAACAAAATTCGTTTTCTTCCTTTCTATATTATTTTTCCTTTCAAAAAGACGCATTTTTCATGTTAATGCAAATAAAATATGTATAACGACAGAAAACGAACAGATCGGAATCGCGAGTAGGGAATTTAGAAATTCTGGGAAATCAACAAACAATGATGCATCATTTTCTGCGTGTGTGTGTGGGGGGGGGGACGTGACAACAACCACGAGCAGCTCTAAGGGTTGTAAGAAGTCGCCTGTCTATAGTTTACAGCCACTGGTTCCATTCCAGGGAAGGGAGTTAACCAGCACCGTAAGACAAACAAACCACGCTTACGTCATCCAGGACTTGTGTTCTGGCCCAGCTCTGACAAATGAGCCGAAGGCAACGTCTCATACAACTCGGACACCCTGAGGGCAATGATGATTCCTAGGAAGAAACAATTAGACGCCCTTGTGGTCAAGTGGTCAGAGGCGAAGGTTTCTGACTATTCTTCCAAGATGGACACGGGTACCAATCCCGGATGAGGCATAAGTGGCGTGTTTGTCTCTGATGGTGATGACTTTATTTTTTCTCTCTTTGGAATAAGTAGCTCCAAATTAGGGACGGACGACTGCCTATAAACCTTAGAATTACTCATGGTGGCTTTTAATACATTCCAAAAAAAAAAAATAAAATTAAAGTACGTGATAAGCGAAACTCCTGTTCTTCCATTCCATTGTTGTTGTTTTTCTCTAAGTACAGTAAAAAAGTTTAACAGTCGAAACTTTTTACTTGCATTTTTACCAAAATAGGAGATTTTCTTTAAAACAGACAGCATAGCTATCATAAAATTTGATGATTTGCGGAAAAATTGGATCAATCTTTGCTCTTCCATGTATTTTAAAACACTGAGTGCATGATAATTTTTTGATTTTATTGTTATTACCTGCGATGATTTCTTTTTTGTAAGATGCAAGTGATTTACTCGGCAGGCCGCTGTAATCTTCCTATGATGAGAAAGAAGAGATCATTCATTAACACCAGGTTTCCTTACATTACAGAAGCTACATTTTGAATCATTATTGTAAAAAGAAAAAAGGAAAAGAAACGAAGCGTCCCGAGAAAGTCGTTCGATCCTGAAGCTCCGCATGAATCTACTTTAGAGAACAATATACAAATGATTAAAAAATAACAACCAATGACGAAATAGTGGTCCGCCACCGTGTATGAGAACCGCACATCGAAAAAGGTATATCAAGAGCAAAGCTCGCATGCAGGGGTAATTGTCACAGCGGATTGTGGTTGCATTTACCTCCACGAACTGTGAGAATGTCTCAACGTCGGATTCGTACACCATACAAGCAGTTGAGCGAGTTTGAGAGAGGACGTATGATTGGGCTGAGAGGCCGGTGGGTCAAGTCTCCATATAGCCTGGCATTTGGGTCGGAGCGACGTGGCTATCGGACGATGCTCGCGCCATTGAGTTCAGAAGGGCATAACTTAGCAGCACACGGACAGTGGACGGCCGAAGGCAACGACAGAACGTGAGGATCCAACGATTGTGAGAGCCGCACGAACAGAACCGAATTCGTCGCTCTCACCCATCCGTGGCCAAGTTGCGTCGCCTACAGGTGCGGAAGTGGGCAACCGGGCCGTTGCCAGACGACTTGCGGCACAGGGAATATATTCGAAGAGGCCACTCTGCCGTGTACAACTGACCAGCGAGAATCGCCGGTACTGGTTGCAGTGGTATCGGGCCCAATCAAGTGGGATGGTGTCCAGTGGCGTCGTGTTATCTTCGGTGATGAGTCACGGTTTGCACTTGTTGCCGATGACCAGGGCATACGTGTCTGGAGAGCGCACGGATATCTTCGGTGATGAGTCACGGATACTGACTGCCTTTACCGTGAACGACACACGGCTCACACACCAGGAGTGACTGCCTGGAGAGCCTTTTCCTACGATAGTCGGACACCCTTGGTAGTCCTATGTACCACCCTCACGTCTCAACGGTACGTCGACGACATTCTACGACCTGATATGTTGGCATTCCTGTCGCAGCACCACCGAGCAATTTTTCAACAGGATAATGCCCAGCCACACACGGCACGGCTGTTTGAGGCCTGCCTCTGTAATGTTGACACCCACGCATGGGAATCCCGATCGCTCGACGTTTCATCGATCAAACATGTTTGGGACATGATGGGACGCCACCTACGCCCATCCCGAAATGTCGGCGAACTGGCCAGCAATTTGGACACCACCTGGCATGCTATACCTCAGGACAGTATCCGTGCACTGTATGTGTCTATACCACGCCTGGTAACCGCTTGCATCCGAGTCACAGGTGGCACTACAACGTGCTGACTTGTTCCACTCGCGTAACTGTTTTATCGGAACAAATGGCCCAACTGCTGTGGAATTGCAATCATTTCCTTTCAACGATTTTCATCTTGACTGGATGACTACTTCAGGGTGTTTCGGTTTTTTTTTTAATTTATTTATTTATTTATTTATTTTTTTTTGCAAAGATTGTATTAGTCACATGGGAGACTTCTTGCGTTGGCTGAAAACCCTTCCCCTTCCACTACCACCACACACATAAAAGATCATGGTGATACTGAGCGTCCTTTTTCTTTTTTTATTGAAGGTTTAACGACCACCGTAAGCAACACAATGGGCTATAAGCAGTCGCCCGTCCCTAATTTAGGGTCAATGCCTCCAGGGAAGGGAGAGAGCCAGTACCATAAGACAAACACAACATCCATGCCTAACCGGGATTCGAACCCGGACCCTTCACGGACGAATGGTCACAACCCAGCGCTTAGACCACTGCGCCACCGGGGCTGCCTGAGAGTCTTGGCTGCCAAGACCTATTCCGTATGCATGTAAATGCAAAAAAATTACTGTGTTGTTTCATTGTTATTATTTTTTTGCTAAAGGAGAAATCAGCGTTGCAATTTACGAGGTATTTAGAAGTTGAAACATTTTAGGGGACCCACCATGAACAACTCTAAGAGCTATTAGCAGTCACCCTTTCCCAATTTAGTGTCACTAGTTACACGGAACAGATAGAGCCATTGCCATCCGGTAAACACATCACCCACACATCTGGATTTGAACTCCGGTCCATTCCCGACGAATGATCAGAAGCCAGCTCCTCAGACCACCCTGCAACCTGGACCGCTTAACACTTTTGAATCAATCCTTACTGAAACACTAGCCGTCATGACACTGCATACTACTCTTGATGTTACTGGCCTAACGTCCCATGACCAGCGGGAACCTATGCGAGTATGCGTTCTGCGAAAAGAAGAGAAAAAAAAACTGTCTTCCGCACGCGTTGCACCACCCAGCCAAAGGTTGCGCATAATATTATAGAACGTCATCGCTACACGCCAGATCAGTAATGAATCTGAGAGAAAATACACTGAAGTGATGCACACTTATTATATAGATATTTACGAAAAAGGCACAGTTCCTCCTCTAATTTTTATGTTTCTTTTTGTTGGCTACATATTTTTGATTACCCAAATATTAGGTGACATTCGTAATCGCGCTAGATAATTGGACAGCTCGTCCGCCTACATTAATCTAGTGTTCAGATTATCCCCATGCTGCTTACTGTGTCGTAAGTGGTAAACATTCCGGACACCGTTGACCTCTTGAATTTCGGTGGCAAAGGATCCCTTAGTGTACCATATTGGGAAAGCTCGGGCGTCAGCCGACCGAGTGGTTGTGTACTTACGTTTTGAGGTTTCTAATTACAACTTTGTTATTTCCCCCTTTTAACCACATTACAACATGCACTGCAGAGCTTCCATTGACCCTTAAGACATTAAATTCTAAAATTCATCGAGTTGTCACCTTTATCAAGTTGTTCGTTAATGCTGGTTTGAAACGCCTGCACCCTTCGTAGAATGTACCGCTGATCTGTTAGTCTGCTTTTTTCATTAGACCGGAATCTCAGAAAGCCATACTCATCTGCAGGAAGCTTGAATAAGTCTTTTTCAGAAAAGACCTATGGAAATATTAAAAAAACACCACTACAGTTATGGTGATCTTTGTCTCTTTATCGATAATTTCTTAACCGGAATGTTAAATTCTTTCAATTACGATAATTTTCATTTTTAAAGATAAAAGCAGTTTCGTACAGTACCTCACATAAATAACAGCACCGTCTATGTACGATATTTAATGTTAAAAGATTAAGAATATTTAGAATTAAAAACCTCACTTGTACTTTCGTGGTTACATTCACTCCATCATCAGGTGGAACAGAGGTTATGTGATACTCGCACTAATATACACTGCCGGCCACCCAAAATGCTACACCAAGAAGGAAGCATACGATTGGCCTGAAATTCGCAGCATGCGTCGCCCGTGAGAGGACATGTAAACGATTAGCATTGCAGGGCATATGCAAATCATGTGCGCCCGACACGCCACCGAGAAGCACTATAAGAAGGGTGCACAGAAGGTGGGGTGTAAGTAATGGAAGTGTGTTGTGCTGCCGGACCTGTGCGTGGGAAGCTTCCTGATGCCTGGTCACAGAATACGGCAGTCGTTCCAGCACGTTACGGAGTTCGACAGAGGACGAATAGTGGTTTACCGCGACAGCGGCTTATCGTACCGAGACATCGGCGCCCGTGTGGGACGACATCCAGCCGCAGTGAGGCGAGTATGGATTCGGTGGGTGCAGGAGGGACGGGCGGACCGACGTGAGAGATTGCCGCAGCCGCGGCACACCACCAAACGAGAGGACCGGCATGTTGTGCTGCGGGCATTGACTGCTCGCATCGCCACATCACGAATGTTAGCGCAGGAATTAGGGTGTGTTGCGCAACAACTTTTGTCAGCACGTACGGTTCGACGTCGTCTGCAGGAGCAGGGACTTTTCGCACGGCGCCCATTGCTCCGTTTGCCATTGACGTTACACCACCGGCGAGTGCGGCGGTAGTGGGCCGTTGAACGCCGCACCTGGACTAAGGAATACCATGACATTGTCTTCTCTGACGAATACCGCTTCTGCCTGCAACACCACGATGGTCGGATCCGCGTGTGGCGGCACCGCGGCGAGAGAATGTATGACGCCTGCATTATGCATCGCCATACCGGTCCGTCGCCTGGCGTTATAGTTTGGGGCGCAATTGGATATGACACCCGCACCCCTCTGGTACGCATCGCCGGTACACTTAACAGCCACCGCTACATCTCCGACGTTTTGGAGCCTGTAGTCCTCCCTTACCTGCAGGACCTGCCAGCGGCCACGTTTCAACATGACAATGCGCGCCCGCACGTGGCACGCATCGTGCAACAATTCTTCACGGCCCACCAGGTGTCACTGCTGCCGTGGCCCGCCTGTTCTCCCGATATGTCGCCCATCGACCACCTCTGGTCGCTGATCGGCAACAGAGTGGCCCGGCAAGCACCACCCGCGACTACGCCTGATGAACTGTGCCAACGTGTGGAAGCAGCCTGGACCGACATACCCCAAGCCTACATCCAAAGACTCTTTCGTTCGATGCCGCGGCGTGTAGCGGCCGTTATTGTCAGCCATGGGGGCCACACGAACTATTGATGTCTGCGTGTTCCGCAAGTCGCACGGGCCTGTAAGCTCAATCGTTTCATCTTTGTATCTGTTGTTATGTGTCCAGTAAATCTGGCTTTGCTATCTCGTGTCCTTCTTGGTGCTGTATTTTGGGTGGCCAGCAGTGTATAAGAGTACAGCAATGCACCATGGGTAAAGATCTCAAGCGTCACAATGTTGTGATTGTTACCATCGCAACTGAGCAAACACACTCGTGTAATTTCCAACATCAAAACATTCACATAGTAATACAGAGATTTTGTTACATTATTAAAGGCTATTGTCAAATTCACATGTTGTTTTTAATTGTTATAATTTAAAGTTCAAATTAACTACGTGATTTTTTCACGTTTTTGATATGTCCACAGGTGTATTGTTATTACAACATCTGTCCCCCAGGGCTTCAATGTACTGGCTTTCAACAAGCTGTACGTGCGCTGGAGTGTCCAACAATCTGATATTAGCTCCGTCTGGTTGTAATGTTCCATTTACAACATTCCTAGATAATGCCGTTTTATTGACTGGGCGAATATCAGACTGTTGGACACTCCAGCGCACGTACGCCTTGTTGAAAGCCAGTACATTGAAGCTCTGGGGGACAGATGTTGTAATGACAGTACACCTGTGGACATATCAAAAAACGTGAAAAAATCACGTAGTTAATTTGAACTTTAAATTATAGCAATTAAAAACAACATGTGGATTTGACAATAGCCTTTAATAATGTAACAAAATATCTGTGTTACTATGTGAATGTTTTGATGTTGGAAATTACACGAGTGTGTTTGCTCGGTTTCGATGGTAACAATCAAAATCTTGTGACGCTAGAGACCTTTACCCGTGGTGCATTGCTGTACTCTTATAAATTTGCGCGAGTATCACATAACCTCTGTTCCACCTGATGACGGGATGAATGTCACCCCGAAAGCACTAGTGGGGGTTTTAATTGTAAATATTCTTCATCTTTTTAACATTAAATATCGTACATAGACGGTGTTGTTATTTATGTGAGTTTTCATTTTGTTTATACTTAATAATCTTTTGCTCACTTCTTTTACGAATTCTTACTTAAAATGGTCTTTGTTTTTTATTAGGAGCAAGGAATTGGAGTCTGCATCATGTTCAAGACACACAAGGTTGTTTTCGCATCTGCAACCTCTTAGTGTGCACATCGTCCTGCATCAGACGTACAATACGTGTTAATACGGTCGTGTGCTTAAAATTTATTAATTCTGTTTGTGATTTATACTCCTATTTAACCTTCCTTTTGAGTTTCTGTTTTCTTATGTTAATTTGTTTTCTTCTTGTTAAACGTTTTCTGATCGAACGACACATTACTTCCCCAAAGAGCTTTTTCACCTTAGCATCACTGACAGAGAGTTGGAGCAAGACATTTTAGTTGGAGCAAGACAATCTGTACGAGAGCCTTGTTAGAGAGATATGTTACGCTGATTTGTTGAAAGAATGTTACTCAGAGTTTAACGATTTGTATGTGTGGAGATTAACATAACAGAGTTATTGTTAGAACGAATATAAGCAGTGTATTGTGATTGTTGTCTGAATTGAGGCCAGCTAGTTCACACGCGGGCAAGAGTTTATTTTAATATTCCGAAGTGCAAGTGGCAAACTAATAAACTTACAGACAACGGCGAATAAAATTGTGAATATGTACAATAGAATCAGCTTATTACGTACACGTGTTTAGTGAGATCTCGGATTTAACGAACAAAATATGAACTCTTATTTGGTGTAATGTTATTTCTTAACTAATTTGACAGCTTTTAACGAATAAAATTTGATAAAATCTCGGATTTAGCGAGGGAGCAAAAAGTTAAGATGATCACTTTTAACAAGCAAAGGAACAAAATTAAATGAAATTCCAATTCCATGTATAACGAGGCAGAAATAATCTGCTGCGAACTGTCCTGGAATAAAGGAATAGAAATGGTAGCATACAGGACGAGATTGCAACAATGTACAGGAATCTTGGAGTTATAGTGGAAGAATGTTGACAGGAAAGTAAGGGTTGGGGAAGGGAGTACGCCAAACGCTGAAGTGAATTGTGAGAGAGACTCTCTCTACCCCTACTCCATGGACACTCTGCCTCCTTGGCAGTATCGCTTCAGCAGATTTTCTGCCCTCTTAGGAGTATTGCATTAGCAGATTCTTTGCTCCCTTGGTACTATCACGTGAGTAGAGTTAAAAACAGTTGACTTACTCCTAGGCAAAAGGAGAATATGATTTCTGACAAGAAATTCTAAGCAGAAAGAGGATGCGATTTCTGACAAGAAATTCTAGGCGAAAAGAGGAAGTGGATTTTATGGCACCAGATGCAGAGAGGAATATGGAGTTAATGGAATGGTGATGTCACCTGAGAGGAAACAGGAGATAACGATTCCTGGAATTGTGTCCATTCCCACTTTCACCACCCAAATGGACTTTTCACTGGAAAGATCGGCGTACTTTTGCTTCATGTGTGCAGTTAAACAGCTGTCAGTCTTGTCCAGCAGAAAATCCAAAATTTTTAATAGTGACAAGATGTCTAAGAGAAAAGTGTTGTCCGTTAACTGCAAAGTAGTCATCATCAGAGAGCTAGAAAATGTAGCAATATGCAGGACATGTGGACAGTCATTTTTGACTGCTTCCATACTGTTAGCAAATACTGTTGCAGGTTCTCGAACGCAATGTTACTGATATTAAAAGATTGAAGAAATGCGGGAAAGTTGATTTTTATGAGGCGTTATTGAAATGGTTCACACTTCAGCAGCAATATTCTCGGCTTGAAGTCTCATTATCTGTCCATTTATGGCTTACCCATAAATGGACAGATAATGAAACTTCAAGCAGAGAAATTCGCTGTTCAACTCTGCTATAAATATTTTTCATGTTCAAATGGGCGGTTTCATTGTTTCAAAACACCACACAATATCCGCTCAGGAAAATTTAGTGAAGAAGCATCTTCAGTGGATATGAAACTTTAACTTGATTGAATACAGTGTGGACGGATATTAGGAAAAACTGCAGTGACGATAACATTTACAATGTGGATGAAGCAGATGTGTTATATAATCTGATTCTTAATCAGACTACGAAATTTAAAGGTGAAAGATGGATGGGGGGGGATGTAAAAATTAGTCGGACTGTGTTAGTATGCACCAGTGTGTAGGGCAAGAACAAGAGAAAATTGTTAGTGATAAGAAATTCTGCAAAACTACGGTGTTTAAAAGTGGTGCAACGTCTACTCGTTTCTTAAGGATTCAATACGAAATCATCCGTGACATCGGATATTTTTTTAGTCTATGTTAGAGAGTGAAACAAGAAAATCCCAAAGGAAACCATAAAATTTCGCTTGTTTTAGACAACTGTCCAGCGCCTCCACGCATTAAGACCTTAATAACATCGAGCTGGTATTGCGGTCTCAGAACTCAAAGGCTCTTTTGTAACCTAGAGATCAAGGAGTGATTCCAAGCCTCAAGTGCCAATGAGAACTGAGTCTTGTACTGTTAGAAAGAATGGATACTATATATATACTATCAACCAACAAGTAATTGGACACCCCTGCAATCGACGATATCTGCGGTCCTGATACACGTCACGGCCAGCCGTTAAATAGCGTGTGGGAAACAACAACGCAACTAGTCGCATGCAAGATGCCACGCAGTTCGGAGCTCTCTGATTTCGAGAAAGGTGTAATCGTCGGGTATCACAGAAATGGCCGATCCATACGTGACATATCCAGCGAGTTGAAGTACACAAAATCGACAGTGGCCTACGTGATTGGCAAGTGGAAGATGAGAGGTGACTGCCGGAATGTGCCCCGACCCGGCAGACCCACAAAACTGGGAGTTAGAGACCGACGGGTGCTGGCCAGAGAAATTCGGAAGAACCGCACCAAATCGATGGGCCACATCCACGAGGAGTTTCAACAGGCATCCGGGAGTGTTCTTTCGATGAATACCATCCATAAGGAAGCCCATCTGCTCGGTTATCATGGACGTGCTTCGCCCACAAGCCTTTGATCACCAAGTCTAATAGCGCTGCTCGGCTAACGTGGTGCAAAGAACGTCGACAGTGGACCGTTAAACAGTGGAAACAGGTTCTCTGGAGCGACAAATTAAGGTTCACCCTCTACCGTTCGGATGGCAGATTCTGAGTCTGGCGTCTGCCTGCAGAACGCCTCCTGCCGGAATGTATTGTGCCAACTGTAAAGTTCGGCGGCGGTGGAATTATGCTATGAGGGTGTTTCTCCTGGCATGGCACGGGACCCTTGGTCGCAATTCCTGGTAGACTCAACGCCGAGACCTACTGCACCATTTTGGATGACCACGCGCTTCCTACGTTGTGGCAGTTTTACGGGTTGGACCCATGTTACTTTCAGGATGACAATGCCACCTGTCATGTTGCGAGGTCCACCATGGCTTGGTATGGTGACAATGGGGTTAATCGAATGGACTGGCCTGCGCAGAGCCCGGACCTTAACCCTATCGAGCACCTCTGGGACGAGTTGGAGCGTCGACTTAAGGGGTGCCCCTACCGTCCAAAATCGGTGAAGGAACTGACCTGTCTTCTCCAAGCCGAGTGGAAGAAAATACCGCTAGCCGTCGTATAACGCCTGGTTGAGAGTATGCCCCGGAGGGTCGCAGCTGTAATCGCGGCTCGTGGAGGCTCCACCAACTGTTGAAGGTGAATAAACTTCGTTTTCCTTTGCTAGCACAGGTGTCCAATTACTTGTTGGTAGATAGCAGTGGCGTATATCCAAGGGGATCTAGGTAATCGCAGATGGACCAACTATTTTTTTGCTTTTTAACAATTTTTGGAATTTTTCGCAACTGTTTTTCTTAGAACAATTCACGCAGGGCGTAGGTATGTATTCAAGAAAAAACTTTATTCGCAAAGCGTTTTATTAAAAAAAAAGAGAAATCCTTCATTCAACCTGCTGTCAGAAGCGTCAATGAGCAGCTCCAAAGGCCATCTCATTTCGGAGAAAGGGCGCAAGAGACCACGTGACCGAGGAGCGAAGACATCTTACTCCCGCTCAACGTGTGGTTTCCCTGCCCTGCAGAGAAAAGAAGCGTTAATGTGCACGCGCTGCTTCAGCCAGGGCCATCTCATATCAGGGAGATGCCGCAGGATTTTTCAGTGTTACAGAGTGTGTTTGCTTGAGACTGTTTCGTTACTAATTCTATTACTTATTTATTCGTCTGTTTTTGTTTCATGATTTTTCTTTATCAAGACCTGTATGGCGTGCCCGTGTGTTATAGATGAATTACTAAAAATATCTTTTGAAAGCAAACCATTTCAAGAAAAATTGGCATTTATAAGAAAAAGGCGACCTGTTTCTAAACTTCCAAATCTCTCTGCATTATACAAGGACAAAAACCGTTCTTACACGCAGCATTTTACTGAAGCATAATTATGAGAAAACATTGTGGTTAACAGGCTGCTTAAATTCGAATAGATTATTTTGCTGGCCTTGCCTATTGTTTAGTATCGAGAAGTCTGTGTGGTCAAATGGAGAATTCTGTGACCTGAATAATTTGTGCAAAGCTGTGGGAAAACATGAAGAAACCAGAGCTCATACAAATTGTTGTTTTTTAAGTTACGAACTTTTGGAGATTCAAGCAGCAGGATTGACCAGTTGGATCATCAGAGAGCTCTAGAAGTCACCAGGCACAACGAAGAGGTGAAGAAAAACAGACACATTTTATCATGTTTAATAAAAGCTGTTTGTTTTTTAGCGAAACAAGAACTGGTCTTCCGTGGACGCAGTGAGGTGGATGATTCCCTAAATAAAGGAATTACGTCGAACTTTTAAACTACACAGCCCAATATGACGCTCAGCTGGAAGAACATTTAAAAACATAAACTCTTTTCAGAGGTACATCTCCTCAAATACAAAACGACCTAATTGCTGCAATTAGCAGTGTTTTGGAAGATGTTGTTCTGGGGAGATCAATAAAACTGAGTTTCTTTCTATTTTTTTGGATGAAACATCTGATGTAGCAAACAAATCTCAATTATAGATTTGTAACTGTTATGTTGACGAGGAAGGCGATATACAATTGAAATATTTTTGAAGTTCACTGACGTGAGTGCCAATAAGACTGCTGGGACACTTTTGCAGCTTGTGGATCAAGATATTTGTGAATATGAAGTGTCAAATAAAATCATCGGACAAATTTACGATGGAGCTCCTATCATGTCGGGAGGGGTTGGAGGTGTACAGGCCAAAATTAAAGAAAAATATCCAGAGGCTTTATTTGTCCACTGCTACAGTCATGTCTTGAATTTAGTTCTCCAACAATTTGTGCGCAATATTACAGAATGTGGTAATTTTTTTACTACACTGTCTGGAATTAGTTCATTTTTCTCCAAATCGCCTAAAAGGACAAATGCCCCGAGTCTCTTTATGAATAAAAAATTGCCCATTATATATAAAAAAAACTGTCCAGAAATTCCCTTCCAGGGGAATTTTTCATCTCGCCCAGTGAATACTGTGAGAGAAAACAGAGTCCACTTGACAGATTTTTTTTTAAAGTATTGTAGATAGTTCAGATGAATGAGATTCTGAAAGTATTCTACAGGCTAGGATATGTGCTTCGTTTTTGAATAGTTTCAAAGCATGTTTCTTGTTGGACGTGTTTTTTCCATTTCACATACAGATACTTCGTTTGATGTCCTGCAAAACAAAAACTTGGATGTAGCATATTGCTGCAAAAAGGTTGAAGATGTGAAGAAAAACGCCAAAATTCCTTCGATAATTTCTGGAAAAATGTTTTGGAAAATTCCACTAAACAGCCCAGGAAAAGAAGAAATGAAGACCCAGAAGTATTTTACAGAAGTTTGTTCTACGAAATCTTAGACAACGTAATTGAACAACTAACAGACTGATTTGGAAATTACAAAAATCTTGAATTCAAAACAATTTTGGAGACACACAGATTTCCACAGATGAAAGAAAAATTTCCTGAAACAGAATTTAGTTCCCTTTTACAGACTTATAACAGACATTTCGATTCAGTACGCCTACGAAATGAACTTATTGAGATATTATTGAAAATCTTTAGTTGAATGTAAGCCTAAAAATATTAGCTAAACTTTGACAATCATCGAAAAATATAACCTTTAAGAAGAGAGAAAAATGAAGCTAAAGCGCGTTCAGAATTTCCCTTTCTCTGAACTAGAGATTAGGGATAGGAGAAAAAATCGATGTCGTCCCACTCTGTCATATAAACACACACAGACCCCCACCTCACTGCAGACACCTTCCGTACCCCACTCTATACACACGCTCAGGGTCGAATATTTTTGCTGTCAACAAGCCCCAAAATGGTTTTACCATCTTAGTACCTATAGATTGGTAAAAACACTTGAGTGCCTCTCCTTGCTTTTTTGATTACGCCCTGGGCTATGTCATGGAAGTAAGTAAAGTCAGCTAAACAGTTAAAAACACCAGGAAATCGGGGAACACGACTTTTTTCTTTCTTTACCATTGCGATAAAAAGAATGGGTCGACTTGGCCCGGCCCGTTGCTTTGTTCTCTAAATTGAAAAAAGGCCCGCTGGGCCGGGTTCGGGCTTGGCGGACCAGCTCGGCCCGTGCAGATCTCTACAAACCCCTTAATCTCATGTTGAAGTACGTGATTCAAAAGAAACTAAATCTAGTGATGCCTGAAACTTATAGGCTCTTCTTACTTATTCTTACAATACCAGCAGCAACAGTAGAACGTACATTTTCAACTTTGAAGAGAATCAAGACTTTCACAAGATCTACTGAGGGACAGTAAATGAAGGAAGTTGAGCATTAATTATATTTCAACTTTGAAAGTAGTTTTAAAAACCATGAATTCATAAAAAATATTTTATTTACATTATGTAATACTTTTATTAACGAACTTTATATATATATATATATACCTTGTATATATACATGAATTGTGATTTTTTATTCGGAGGGGGGGGGGGTCAAAAATATGAGATTACCCACTGTCTGAAATCACCCTACGCCACTGGTAGATAGTGTATATATATATATATATATATATATACTAAAGAGCAAAACTGAAGACTAAGGAAAAATTTTAGAATTTAAAACGAAGGGTGCAAAATAACCTGAAAATCAAAACGCGCAACGCAGCAGTTTTGAAAATTCAGAATTCACATTCTATAAAGAAGATACCTAAGCAGAAAAAATACATATATAATTTTGACTCACACCTAGTACAACATAGAAAAGGTTATGTATCTACCTGTGTGATCAAAAGGAAAAAAGGTAAAAAATAAAATAAAACAACTGAATGTAGAAGGTGTCGAGAATACTGAGCCTTGGCTTTATCAAGGACCAGCAAAAACTCTGCATTTTCTCACTTCCACAAAGACCTAGTTGGAAATGGGTTTCTGCAAGGCCATAGATGCAAGTAACATTCCCACCTAAAATAGTTTAAAAAATATATATATAAGTCATGTCCTCCTTAGAGTTGCATGACCTAGCACTAGTTAACAATTTCGCTTGCATCCATTAACCTTCCTGGCCCGACCCATACTCTTCATCTGTTACTATTAAACAGAGAGAAGAAGATTAAAGAGAACTCAAGCTGTGAGAGTGACATAATAATTAGAAATGATTTTCAGCCATAACGAAATTCCAAGTTCGTTTGAGAGAGAATTTAAACCTGAAAAACAATGCAAAAAGAAATCCAAATTTTACATTGCAATTAAAAAGGAAATGTTAATTTATAACGAACAGATTTTTGAAAGAAAACTTGAGTCTAAAACCCCCTACTCTACAACTTATGACAACACAAAAACGAGAATAAGTTAAAGATAATAATTAACTAAAGAAAACTTTGTGATAGTTATATACCTTAAACAGTTAGTTGCAATATGTACAAAGTATTTCAGCAGTGCTTTAAGTGCATAATTAATTAGTTATTAAGAACTTAACTACTTTGAAAAAACAGCGCATAGACAGCGCATAGAAAAGGAACAAGCTAAGCCATCTTCTGTTCCTAGGTACCCCAAAAGACGCTCAAAGTTACAAAGAACAGAAAGAGTTAAAACCCGCAAAAATGTTAACAGACAAATCAATGCCTAAAAGTTGAAAAGCTAAAAAACGACAGAGAAAAGGTACATGAAGTACAAACATTGAACTTATAAAACCTAGAACCCAAAAACAAGGAAGAGAGCTTACCTCTTGTGTTACAAAAACTTTTCTCCTCACAAGAGAAGAACATGGTTGACCTCTTCTGCCACTCCCTAGACGAAGTTATAGAGAGTGATTTTGATAATATCTATCCTAGCTCTCTTAACTTATGTAAAACCAACCACAGTAATCAGGAACTTGAGTTCCTAGACTTAAGCATTAAGCTCAACAGAGGTAACCCATCTATTAGCCTCTATGATAAAAGAGTTAATTTTCCTTTCAAAGTAATTAAATATCTACACTGGAATAATAACATTTCAACCAAAGTAATTGAGAATGTACTAATTTCTCAGGTCCTAAGAATTTCAAGAATTTGCAGCAACAATTTGTACTTAAATTACCACATTAATATACTATTAGAAAGTTTTCTAGAGAACGAAATTCCTTCTTCTTTCATCAAAAGAGCTTTAAGAAAAATTATTCTGAATAATAGAGTAAGGTTGGCAGATCTGCTTTAATTTTCTACACAGTTAATAATATGATTCTGACCAATCAAAGCCGTAAGGAAGTTGGCTAGAGGATGCCTATTAACTACCTAAAGGAACCTTAGTGCTATGGATATGACGGTCCTATTAAAACAAAAAATTAAATAATATAAACAAAATCACAAAAAAAGCTTAAAAATCCGTTTATAAAAGAAAATAAAAACAAATAAAAAAAGAAAACTAGTTATTCATCACTAGGATAGCTATACTAAAAATAGTAAAACCAACATTAAAATTAATAAGATTCTGATTAATCTATAGAAGCTCACTAAGGTGATTTAATACATGCAAAGATTATTAAATAAACTGCTCGTGTATTTTATAATATTTCTCATGTATTCTGGAGAGTTTATTCTGCTCTTTCTGATCATACAGATCCACAGTCTTATGTTTATATATATTTTTTTTTTTTCTCTGGTTAAAATCTCCGCGCGTTGTTTTCTTGCTGTATGAGGAGGCCATCAGCCCCACCCTCACTGCCCCCCAGCGTCTAGGGAGTGGCAGAAGAGGTCAGCCATGTTCTTCTCTTGTGAGGAGAAAAGTTTTTGTAACACAAGAGGTAAGCTCTCTTCCTTGTTTTTGGGTTCTAGGTTTTATAAGTTCAATGTTTGTACTTCATGTACCTTTTCTCTGTCGTTTTTTAGCTTTTCAACTTTTAGGCATTGATTTGTCTGTTAACATTTTTGCGGGTTTTAACTCTTTCTGTTCTTTGTAACTTTGAGCGTCTTTTGGGGTACCTAGGAACAGAAGATGGCTTAGCTTGTTCCTTTTCTATGCGCTGTCTATGCGCTGTTTTTTCAAAGTAGTTAAGTTCTTAATAACTAATTAATTATGCACTTAAAGCACTGCTGAAATACTTTGTACATATTGCAACTAACTGTTTAAGGTATATAACTATCACAAAGTTTTCTTTAGTTAATTATTATCTTTAACTTATTCTCGTTTTTGTGTTGTCATAAGTTGTAGAGTAGGGGGTTTTAGACTCAAGTTTTCTTTCAAAAATCTGTTCGTAATAAATTAACATTTCCTTTTTTAATTGCAATGTAAAATTTGGATTTCTTTTGCATTGTTTTTCAGGTTTAAATTCTCTCTCAAACGAACTTGGAATTTCGTTATGGCTGAAAATCATTTCTAATTATTATGTCACTCTCACAGCTTGAGTTCTCTTTAATCTTCTTCTCTCTGTTTAATAGTAACAGATGAAGAGTATGGGTCGGGCCAGGAAGGTTAATGGATGCAAGCGAAATTGTTAACTAGTGCTAGGTCATGCAACTCTAAGGAGGACATGACTTATATATATATTTTTTAAACTATTTTAGGTGGGAATGTTACTTGCATCTATGGCCTTGCAGAAACCCATTTCCAACTAGGTCTTTGTGGAAGTGAGAAAATGCAGAGTTTTTGCTGGTCCTTGATAAAGCCAAGGCTCAGTATTCTCGACACCTTCTACATTCAGTTGTTTTATTTTATTTTTTACCTTTTTTCCTTTTGATCACACAGGTAGATACATAACCTTTTCTATGTTGTACTAGGTGTGAGTCAAAATTATATATGTATTTTTTCTGCTTAGGTATCTTCTTTATAGAATATATATATATATACATACACTATATTGACAAAAGTCACCGGACACCTAGAAGAGAAACGCAACATAGCATTTATTGACATACATTAGTGCGGTGTCAGTCCAGCTTTGGCCTACACGTGTCTTGACGAGCTCCGTGTTTGAGTGCTTCCCGTACGTGTTTTGTGTGTCCCATCATTTTTCTTCTGTATGTGTGTCGAAGTTAAAGGTCTGTGCTTTCGTTTAAGATCCCTCACGAGTTGGTGAGTGCTTATTTTTTTTTCATTATCAGTGTTTTAATTTACACAAAGAGCTGGCCGTTTTCTTCGTTAACCCTTGCCATTGATTATGCCATCTGCCGATGAGAGCGCTGTTCCTGCCCGCATCACTGCAGCGCCTCACGTCGCCTCTTCAACGACAGACGCAGCCTATCAATTATCTTCGCTTGCTAGTGGAGAGCCTCTTAATTTTTCTCCTGTCATTTGCACGTCTTCTCCTGCTCAGGTCTCGGACTCTGTCATTGTGGATGTGACGTCCCTGGCATCTGCTGACGATGATGAATTCATGGACGTCTCTGATGTCGTCGCTAATCTGCCCTCTACAGTTTCTACTGCCTCTGATTCCAGTACATTGTCTCATGCTGCGCCAATGCCTTCCAGAGGAGGCGCTTCTGCACACACGTATTCTGCGTCTGCCTCTGGTATTCCACCGGCTTCCTCCTCGTCTCGTCTGCCCCTATGGATTCTTACGCTACTCTCAACGATGACACCCTCTTATTAGACATTCCCGATAACTCTCCTGCTGGTCAACATCTTCATTCGACCCTCGAGTTGGGGGTTTGTTTTGATGCGCTGCCCAACACTCCTTTGAAACAGTACAGCTCCGCTCCCAAGAAGATGATTCCTTCTGGAGCTATCACCCACCTCACCCGAAAGTCACGAACTGTGATTGTTTATTTTTCGAAGAAAGAATATGCCGAGCTTGTCTTGTCTCGGGGCCTATCAATTGGCGATCGACACCTCTTGGCCGAATCCATCTGCCAGCGTCCTGTTCTGGTCTCTCTACATCCGGTACCCCCGGAGATCTATGATGATATGCTGTGTGCTGCACTTAGTCGATGCGGCAGAGTAGTCGGCCCAGTGATGACTCTCTCCTCTTCCCCCTCTGACCCCGATGATAAAAATATCTGTGGCTTCCGTAGAACTTCTCGCATCATCTCCCCGTCTGAAGAGCATCTCATAAAGTTTCCACGGTTCCTCGATGTTCGTTGCGGTAACGAACGCCGCCGGATTGAGCTCCTCATCTCTGCTCATTCATCAAGCTGCAAGGCTTATGGCCATCAGCAGGCTTATTGCCCCCGTGCAGAGCCACTGACTCCTGCAGCTCCAAGGCAGCATTCTACCCCTTCCTCCGTTTCTGTTGCCATGCCTCCTCCTGCGTCTGCACCTCCTGGACCCAGTTATGCCGAAAATCTGATTACAGCCTTCGATCAACACGCGTCTTCCGATGTTGCTTTCTCCACTCTGTCGGATATTATTCCGCTTGACTCCTCCTTGCCTTCCCGTGTTCTCTCTCCATCAGAGGACATCACGGCTGATCCTCAAGCTTCATTCACCTTCGGAACTTTTGCTCCCGGCGATGAAGTGGACTTTTTCTCTGATTCCACATCTCGTGTGTCATCGGTCCACGGCAAACGTCGCTCTACTACCAGTACCGAGGCCCGGAGGAAAAAGAAGAAGTCGCCTTCTCCGACTGGCCGCCCACATCGTTCCACCCGTCTATCAGGCTCCAAGGCTCCCCTGTCGCGTTCTAGCTTTTCCTCTTCAAAGTCCAAGGGTCCTCTGCCGACGATTAAAGATTTCCCGACTCTGCTTACCAATGCCTCTCTTCCTTCAGAACCCGTCTCCTTTGAAGATATTTACGAGTTTCTCACTCATACAACAAATCGGGAGGCTTCTCGCATCTTTTTACGGCAGTTTGAAGCAGTTCTTCGCGAGGTCTTCGACCAAGCAACCTCCATTCTCAAATTCCTCCGGCATAATGCCAAGCAACCCGACTACGTCTTGTGGTGTCGTGGTATCATCAATCGCCTCGACACATTCCAGAAAGCTGCCATAGCTGCCCTTCATCCGACGTCGGACTTACCCATTCAAGGTCGCCACTCTGAATTGTAGGGGGTTTGCAAACCCCCTCGCTAACGCTCTCGTTCTGGAAGATCTTTAGCCCCTTGGGGCCGGCTTACTCCTTCTGCAAGAGACGAACTGCCACTTCTCGACACTTTTTCATAGATGGAGCACTTGGGACTTCCCCTTTCACCATGTTTTTTGTTACTCTGTGCTCGGTGGTCTCGCTATTGGTGCTCGTCATCAGTTTCGAACCACCCTGTGTTCACTCCCCGTCCGCAATCTGCCGAGATCTTCTACAGCAAATCTTCTTCCCTCTAGCTGGAATTCGTTTTAATGTCTTCAACATCTACGTACCATGTTCCTTTACGCACCTATCCCTGCTGTTCACGAGCCTCCGGGAAGCCCTCGCTCAGGTTTCTTCCTCTGATCGAGTGCTTCTCGGGGGTGATTTCAACTGCACTCTTAACCCGTCTTTTGATCGCCTGCCAGTGTCTCGTGAGCGCCGCACGGACCTAGTCGCCATCCTCCAAGACCTTGTCTCGGACTTTTCTCTAGTTGACGTCCACCGGCATCTTCATCCTGAGTACACCTCCCACACCTGGCGTTCGTCTGAGACGCGAGCTCCCCTGACCGCTCTCTTGGATCGCTATTATGCTTCGCCATCGCTCCTTCCGGCAGTGACAGATTCTCTCCATTACCCCACAGCGTCCTCCGACCACTACGTGGTGACTTTGACCGTGTTCGCCCGGCGTCGCCGCCTTCTCGAACAGTCCGCCCATGGACCTTTGATACTACCCTGCTTGGTGATTCCGAGTTCTGTTCTTCCATCCATGCCTTCTTCGATGCCCGTCGGGAGGGGCTGCAGTCTGCTCCCTGTGCACTTTTGTATTGGTTGGAAACCAAACAACAGCTGATTCTCCACATCCGCTAGCTATCTTTTACAGCAAAGACCCTTCGATTGATGCAACTCGATCATGCTCGACAGATGCTTTCCTTTATCAGTTTAGCTGATCCGCTCTTCCCTGTATACCAAGCTGAGCTCAGGGCGCTACTGGAACCCCTCGCACAGCAAGCCCTCATCCGCCTTCGTGTACAACATCTCAACCCAGCGGATTGCTCATACGACTTCCTCACATCTGTGGAGCCAGATTGCCGTACCTCTACTTTGCTCCGTCACCTTCGTCTTCCGTCTGGCACCATCACCTCCGATCCAGATATTATTTGCTCTCAGGTACGCCGGTTCTTCGCCGATAAATTCTGTGAAACTCCTCGTCATTCCTCCTCTGCTTCTGCTCATTTTCTCTCCAATCTACCTCAGGTCCCCCTCATCTTTCTGCATCTCTTCTTCTCCCTCCTACTTCTTGTGAGCTCTCCGATTATTTTACTTCTCTTAAACCTCACGCTGTTCCGGGTCCGGACGGCCTTCCTTTGCTCTTCTACCGTACTTTCTTTTCCGCGCTCTTGCCTTTTCTCCTCTGGGCTCTAACTGCTGCTTTTCACTGTTTTACTCTCCCGAGGAGTTTCACAGATTCACATATTGTTCTTTTCCCCAAGAAAGGAGACCCTCTTGACTTGGGGAACTGGCGTCCTATCTCCCTCCTTAACCTAGACTACAAACTCTATACTAAACTTCTCTCCCGCCGGCTTAACTCTATTCTCCCGTACATTCTTTCTCCTACTCAGACTTACACCGTTCTATCTCTCATAATGTTCTGCTTCTCCGTGATCTTCTTCATCTTGCTAATGCACGCTCTGAGCCTCTTGCCCTTTTCTCTCTTGATCTTCGCTATGCTTTTGATAATATTTCCCATACTTATCTTTCTAACACTCTTCTCAGCTTTGGTTTTCTTCCCTCCTTTGTTTCTATTCTTCTCTCTCTCTACCGGGACGCCGTTTTCCACGTTAAGACGGCCTCCTTTCTCACTGCGCCCATCTTTCTTCTGCCATGGTGTACGACAAGGCTGCCCGTCATCAGGGCAACTCTTTGCCATCGCAGTGGAGCCGTTCCTGCGCTCCGTGGAGCACTCTCTCCAAGCATCTTTACCACCCCTAGTTGCAAGCACTCGGCACCACTCTATCTCCTGCACCGCTTACGCTGATGATATCCCCGTGTGCATTCGTGCTGATTCTCAGTTCTCTCAGCTCCGTCATCTTTTGATACATATTCCTCTTGCTCTACTGCAGAACTCAATGCCGCCAAATGCACTGGACTGTGGTGCGGTGCGTGGTCTTGTGGTACAGACTCTCCGTGTGTGTGGGTGTGTGTGTGTGGGGGGAGGGGCACCTGGTCCTCTTCGGCTCAGTGCTTCCTCGGGGTGTTTCTCGGCTCGCCTCATGCTTCTTCAACAACCACGGTGCCAATAGGCAGCTGCTCATTCGAGCAGCTGCCTATTGGCGCCGTGCCCAATTCTGCACGTCGTTTTATCAACGAGTCAACCTTGCACGCACCCATTTTATTTCTCTGTGTCAGTACTTCTGGATTACCTCATCTCCTCCACTTTAGTGACTCCGAGAAATCACCAGTTGCCTCACCCGTGTCGTGTGGTCCGGTCATCACTGGGTCGCTGTCACCAAGCTCTGTCTTCCTCCAGCTCGTGGTGGAATTGTGCTCATTGATGTTCAGCTCCTGTCGAGCCAGCCGCACGTTCATGTTCCTCCGTCTTTTCACTGTTCCTGTTCCATCGGGCGTAGTTGTGCGCGACGTCCTCACCTCCCCGCGCAACTTTCATATTGCTTTCTCCTCTCTCGTACTAATGGATTGCTTTCCTTCTCTTCCCTCCAAACTACCTCCTGCCTATTCTGAGGCCCTCACTTTCCTGCGTTCTCTCCCTCTTATTCGCTCCCACCCTTCTTCTACTCTTGACCTTCTCTCTGAACCTCTCTTCTTCTCCTCGCTACTTCGTCCCCCTCATTTTCCCTGCTTCCCTTTCTTCTCCTGGCTTCCTGCTGGGGTAGAACGGTCCGCGACCTTACTAACCGTGACCTCTCCTGGGGCTCATTTGCCAACCTTTCGCCTGCTATTCTCTCCTGTCCTTCAGTTTGCTACGTCTACGACTCTCTTTGCTCTGCTATCGTTCCTCAGTTTCCTGATCTCGCAAATCCTCTTGGCCTTGTCTCTGTGCTTTCTGCTCCACAACCACTCCCCTTCTCCCTACGTGTCTCTGACCTGTCTCTTCCTCTGTTCTCGTTCTCTACTAAATCCCTCTACCGGGTTCTCTCCTTCTCTGCTTCCCCTTCACCTCTCCCTATTCACGGTGTCCCTCCTGCTACTGTTTCTACTGTCTGGGCTGCTACCCGCTCCCCTCTTTAGTCCCCGCTTGAACTTAATATCCACTGGCTCTTCCTTCATAACAGGCTCCCCGTTCCATCCCTTCTCCACCGCATGACACTTCTCTCTTCCCCTCTTTGCTCCTTCTGCGCGCAGGAGGCGGACGTCCTGCACCTCTACTTTTACTGCCTTGTGGTACTACCTCTGCTACATCTGGCGTTCTCCATCACTCTTTGCTCATGCACCGTCGACCTCACTTTTGCAGCATACTAGCATCTTCTCCTCTGTGCTCATCTGCCTGTGCTTCTGCCACCAGTGTGTTCTTACGTGTTTTTGTTGGTGAAACACATCAGCTACGTGTATTATCAACAACTCCGCAGTCTACCTCCTCCTGTGTCCTCCATTCAAGCCAGTGCCGCCCTACTCGGACATTTCCGCAGTCGCCTCCTCTTCCACTTACAGCAGGTTTCAGCCTGCCATCTCCGCAGGCTGTAAAAGCTCCTTCTATGCTACGTGGTCGCCAGTGACCCCGTGGTTTGCTGTTACACCAAGTTCGTCACATCTGACGGTGAGTTAAGACTTTGCATTAACTTTTTGTTGATGTTCTTTCGCACTGCGGTGCCCCGCCTCTGATCATTTTGTTCTTCCTCAAGCATTTCTCTGTTTGCATCACGTTGTAAATTTGTAATTTCTTATTCAATGTATATCTCATCGCTTTTATCAGTTTGTATCGTTCCTGTCCTTTTTTTTTTTTTTTTTTTTTTTTTTTTGAGAAGATTCCATGTTGCTCGTCTCCTCTGTTTTGTTATATTAAAGCGATTCTGAAACCACCTTTCAACGAGGTTTTGGAACACAGCGATAGGTAGAGATCTGCACGGGCCCGGGCCGTCCCTCGGGCAGGATCGGGCCTTTGCTGATTTCTAAGTTGGGAAAACGGGCAGGGCCGGGCCTTCAATATTTAATGTAAAGAAGACACGGGCCGAGCAGGGTTTTTTTTATGCGCAAAACAATCGCTGTACGAGGCTTTCTTTCTTTGGAAAACTCGCAGCATATGAAGCAGGATAAGATTGAATAATTTCCGCTCGCAGACCAGGGCTGTCGCATACGATCTTTTTCATTGTTCTGGTCGGCGGCACTTTGTTCTTTAGATGTGTGAAAAGCTTTTAAGTTGTCTTAAATGGCACTGGGGAAATGGGTGGGGAGAAACTTACTTCTGTGTATAAATCTGTGCCGTATTTCCCCCATTTGTATTATCAGGCAGCCGTTTTCAAAACTCCTGTGAAACTGATAAGCTGGACAGTTTGTCGTTGTTTTTCCTTAGCATATGCTCAGTTCAGTGTTGCTGATAAATGCTCTTCCATACTTATTATGGAGCTTAAAAAAGCGAAATATTTTCACGAAAAAATCGTTTCCGGAAAAGCCATATTTGGCAGTATTTTAAATTACTGTCCCGTTCTGCAACTAGTCGGCTGATAAACGTTGTGCAGTGCACTAAATGCAAAAAAACTTCTTGAGTTACGATAGCACAAAATCTGGAACATCGCATCTTAAGCGGCACAAATGTGCTCCCCCCCCCACACACACGAGAGACATATTGGGTTCCAGCGATATGATATGCCAGTAGAGATAGGTGCAGTTTATAAAGCCATAAAATCTTCTCCCAGTAAAACGATCGGACTCATAATTCTGGATATTTCGTACTTTTCGAATCAACCCCCCCCCCTAATTATCCCGAAGGATATTTCCTGGTCCGGCGGTAGGGAATGATAATTTTAAAACCCAGAAAATTTGAAAGGCATGGAAATCGTCCTTTTCATGCAATATTTTTTAGTATACAAGCCCCCCCCCCTCTCCTCGGACATCAGGTGACTTATACAGAGTCTCAGAAATATTCTGAATTAACGTTTATTGCAATAGAAAACGTGTAGTAATTAAGAAAACGAAAACCCTTGAGGAGTCGAATGACCGAGTGCACCAGGTGTCAAATTCGTGCTTTGGTAATTGTTGAAATTTTACGGGCTGGCCAGGTCGTTGGAAACAGGAGAAATATACTGACCGGGGCGGGCTTTAATTAAAACATTTAAAACTGGCCGGGCCTTGGATGTGCGGGCTTGGGCAGGGCCGGGAGTTCCAAATTAAGGCCCGTACAGAATTCTAGCGATAGGTATGCCTTTCCATTCAGTACATAATGCTGCCGCTAACTGTTGCTTAGTAGTAGGCCTTGGCTCCAAACTTCTGATGTGGCGCTCTAATGCATCCCATAGGTGCTCTATCGGATTGAGATCAGGGATCTGTGCTGGCCAGTCCACGCACGATACGGAATTATCGTCAAACCATGCCGTAACAGTCCTTGCTTTATTGCTCGGTGCATTACCCTGCTGGTGGCTGGTGGCAACAAGGCTCGGTTTCATAATATTGCCACATACACGCAGTTTTCCTGCTCCGTACGTTTCGTATTGCTTGTGCTCTCTTCGGTGTTCCGAGTATCTATTTTTGTGTGTGTGAGTTCCGTGAAGGTTCCACGATTCTGCTCGTGAGTGATCATTTTGTTAAGTTATCTTCGTTTTATTGTCTTGGCCGAGTCGGCCAAGAAGTGAATTCTGCTTTACCATTGCGAATGGCTACATCGAGCGAGGTCGACGTCCCAGCTCTTGCTTCTGATAACGATTTTCCTTCTTTTCCACCATCCACCAATGGCTAGCCTGCTCCGACAAGCCCTTCCTCTCCTAAGCGTAGTTCAGCCACCCTATCAGCTAATCCTACTTCTACTTTTACGTCACTAAGTGGTGACCAGCAACCTTCCCAGCAGGTGACAGAAGAGGCGATGGACGTTTCACTTTCTTCAGTGGTCTTACGTCATCACACTGCCCAGCCACTCCATATGCAGCCGTCCTTTCGAAGAAATCTTCTCCACCTTCTGCGTCGGCTTCTATCAAAGGTCCTTATCAGATGAAATGTGATGGTAACTCCAACTTCTTCGTCGATCTTCCAGCAACTAGCTGGTCAACATTTCCTTAGTAAAGTTGACCTCGGTGTTGCCTTCCTGCTCTTGCCAATGCTAAGCTCACTGCGTACAGCGCGGCACTTCGTTTACTCCCCCGAAGTCAACCGTCACACACGTAGGCCTGAAAGATGGCAAAGTAACCGCATATTTCTCTGATCCCAAATTTGCACTTCAAGTAATAAATGATGGACTTCATATTGGTGACCGCCATACTAATGCTGATCCAACACTGCTGGCCACCCGAAATGCAACACCAAGAAGGAAGCATCCGATTGGCTTGAAATTCGCAGCATGCGTCGCCCGCGAGAGGACATGCGAACGATTAACACTGCAGGGCATAGGCAAATCATGTGCACCCGGCACGCCACCGAGAATCACTATAAGAAGTCTGCACAGAAGGCGGGGTGTAAGTTGTGGAAGTGTGTTGTGCTGCCGGACCTGTGCATGGGAAACTTCCTGATGCCTCCTCGCAGAATATGGCAGTCATTCCAGCACGTTTCGGAGTTCGACAGAGGAAAAATCGTGGCTTATCGCGACAGCAGTTTATCGTACCGAGACATTGGCACCCATGTGGGACGACATCCAGCCACAGTGAGGCGAGTATGGATTCGGTGGGTGCAGGAGGAACGGACGGACCGACGTGAGCGATTGCCGCAGCCGCAGCACACCACCAAACGAGAGGATCGACATGTTGTGTGGTGGGCATTGACGGCTCTCACCGCCACCTCACGAACGTTAGCGCCGCTGGAATTAGGGTGTGTTGCGCAACAACCTGTGTCAACACGTACCGTTCGACTTAGTCTGCAGGAGCGGGGACTTGTCGCACGGCGCCCGTTGCTCCGATTACCATTGAAGTTACACCACAGGCGAGTGCGGCGGCAGTGGGCCGTTGAACGCCGCACCTGGACTACGGAATGACGGGACATTGTCTTCTCCGACCAATCCCGCTTCTGCCTGCAACACCACGATGGTCGGATCCGCGTGTGGCAGCACCGCGGCGAGAGACTGTATGACGTCTGCATTATCCATCGCCATACCGGTCCGTCGCCTGGCGTTATGGTTTGGGGCGCAATTGGATATAACACCCGCACCCCTCTGGTACGCATCGCCGGTACACTCAACAGCCACCGCTACATCTCCGACGTTTTGGAGCCTGTAGTCCTCCCTTACCTGCAGGACCTGCCAGCGGCCACGTTGCAACAAGGCAATGCGCGCCCGCACGTGGCACGCATCGTGCAACAATTCTTCACAGCCCACCAGGTGTCCCTGTTGCCGTGGCCCGCCTGTTCTCCCGATATGCCGCCCATCGAACAACAACCTGTTCTCCCGATATGTCGCCCCTGGACCGACATACACCGAGCCCACATCCAAAGCCTCTTTCGTTCGATGCCGCGGCGTGTAGCAGCCGTTATTGCCAGCCATGGGGCCACACGAGCTATTGATGTCTGCTTGTTCCGCAAGTCGCACGGGCCTGAAAGCTCAATCGTTTCATCTTTGTATCTGTTGTTATGTGTCCAGTAAATCTGGCTTTGCTATCTCGTGTCCTTCTTGGTGTTGCATTTTGGGTAGCCAGCAGTGTATCTCCCACATGTATACGGTTCTGAGTTTTCCCCCAGTCCCGCCAGAAATTTCTGACTAACTTTAACTGTCTATTGCGCAAAACTTTGGACGTATAGTTGGCACAATCACCACCTACTCCTCTTTCCCAACCCAGCTTAAAGATCGTTATCTACTTGGCTTACGGCGAAATGTAAGAGTGGTTTTTCCGTCTGATGAAGCGAAATTACGAGTTCCACCCAAGTTCAGTATTCGTTGTGATACGCACATCCGTGATATCAACATTACTGTCGGCACTATGTGTTCTATCTGTAAAGGTTATGGACACCCTCGTGCCTTATGTCTACATCGCACTTCTACTACAACTTCGACAGCCCAAACACCGTCTGCTTCAGCGATACCCTCAACGACTTCAGCACAAGCCAAAAGCAAAAGTAGCACTACAGCCGTTGGTTAACGCGTGACTTCGCAACGACCTGCATAATCCGGACCTGTGTATCCTTTTCCGTCACATCTTCCATCAGACACACCTTCGCTTGTTAGTTCCCTCCCCCTCACCCCTCACTTGGGGATGCTCAAGTACAATCGTCTGTTTCCCCAGGTCTGTCCTCTGCGTGTAGCCATTTCAAAGTACCTGACAACCCTGATGTTACCCCCCCTTCTCGGGGTAGAGGAAAGCGTCGAAGGACCCAAAATGCTCATGCAAAGAAAACCTGAACAACGACTGACCGCTCTGACTGTAGCGATCACTCAGTCGGCTACAATGCATCAGATGCTTCTGTTGAAATTGATACTGATACCGATACTGGTTCTGCAGACCCAGTTCTCTCACATGAATTTCTTCAATTTCTAAAAACTTTTTCTCTTCCTCAAATTCCAGTCACTGGAGATGTTCTTTATAATTTCCTTTCACGTCCCCGTCAAAACAAACAGTCGAAAAACGTTTTATCCTCTTATACTGCAATTCTACCTGATGTTCTTCTACAATTGCAAATCATCCGTTCTCATCTTCAAGCGGTGCCTCGTGAGACCTTTGGTGCTCCGCGCTGGATAACGAAATTCGTTCGTCGTTTAGACCTCCTTTACATAGCCGCCGATGACACAATCCAGCCACCATCTGACATATCCGTTCAAGATAGTGAACTTGAATTGTAGGATGCCATGTGCTGTATCTTTCGCAACAGGCTTCTGTAGCGATTGCTCTTCGCATATGCGTCTGCCTCAACTGACTCTCAGAAACGTCGCTTTTTCCGAGTTTGGTCACCAAATCGAACCTGGCTTACTGATCCCTCAGTACATGTACAACTCCTTCCTTGAGAACTGTTCTCCCTTACTTTGCCATTTGTAATTTTACTTGTATCATTTGTATCTTGTAAAGTTCTTACCTGTGACATTCGCCACAAAGGTTTTACCATTGTACTTTATTTATTCATGTTATCACATTGTCTTTTACACTTTCTATTTGACATCAACCATTCTGTTACCGCACATGTTATAAACTTTATTAATATTTCTTGCTCATTTGATATTAGCCTCTCATAGACACCTACCCAGTGCACCACTACATTGTACATAGTATTATAACTATACCTTTATCTTTGTTACACATTTCAACTGGAATTGTTCATATTGATTCTTCACTCTGTATCTCTCGTTGCATTACTCATGCACCATTGTTGTCGGTCACTTCTCTAGTTGAACTTATTTCTGTGAAGATACTCATCTACTATGTTTCTATTGCCATTGTATGTAGCACATCAGCATCTGTACATTTGTCACCTTTACTGTACATATGTCGTCAATTTTGTTTCTGTTGGCACTGTAAATACAGGCCCTCTGTACCCTCCTCTCAGGTTTTCTCAATAAACAATTTTGAAAGCCACAGAGTTGATAGAGCATAATTGTCCAGAATATCGAGGTAGACGCGCTAGTTAATAGGTTTGTCCACGATAACCAATGGGCCTAGACCATACCACGAAAAACAACACCACACGAGTACAATGCCAGCTCCAAGCTTGACCGTAGGAACAGTAAACTGTGGTAAATAGCGTTCTCTCGGCTGCCGCCATACCCCACACACGGCCATCAGACTGATGGATCGTGTATCTGGATTATAACGAGAGTTGTACCGAAAGTAATGCAAAAGTGAGCATAACTTTTTTATTAACTGACAGAAGTCGTTCAAATTGCACATGTTGGTAGAGTAACTCTTCCTCAATAGTAACCCTTCTTGTTCATTACGGGTAAATAATGGCATCCAAACAGAAGCAACGTGCCGTCATTGAGTTCTTGCCGAAGGGAGGGTGCAGGCTCTCCGACATCCACAGAAGGCTACAGAATGTTTACGTAGATGACACCGTTGACCAGGGGCGGCGGAAAGCGAAGTTCGTTGACCGGGCCCGAAATTTTGAATCGTGGTGCATCCCCCCACTTCCTGCAAGAAACAGAAGAAAAACAATGTCTAAGGAGCTTTGCTGGGGATTAAGACATACTTAAGGAACTTTCTAAGGTACATCACAACAATCGCACATATGACAAACAAAAAAAATAAAATAAAAATAAATATCTTGGCTAAAATTATTAACCGGGACCGGGCAGTTCCGCCGCCACTGCCGTTGACGAGAGCAATGTACACAGATGGATGAAGAAGTTTAAAGAAGGGGAAACCAGCATTGAAGAAAAATCACGCAGTGGGAGTCCAACATCTGCGACCACTGACATGAATCGTCAGCGAGGGGATGAATTGATTCGCGCGGAGAGACGAGTCACAATCCGTGAGATTCTTGCACAATTACAATGTGGTCACAATACCATACAGAAGATGATGGAAGACTTAGGGTGTCGGAAAGTGTGTGCAAAGGGAGTGCCACGGCAGTTGACGCCCGATTTGAAAGAGAGAAGAGTGAAAGGCTGCTTTGATCTGCTGGAAGCGTTTGAAGCCAATGCAGACACGGTTTTCCGATCTGGTGACAGGGGATGAACCGTGAGTGTACCTTTCGTTCCGAAAACGAAGAATCAATCCATGGAATGGTGTCACACCACTTCACCAAGGCCTAAGAAGCCCAGGAGCCAGCGATCAGCACAGAAAGTCATGATGACAGTTGTTTTTTTTGGGGGGAGGGGGTGATTGGGGTGTCATTATAATTGTTTTTTGGAATGTGCCGTGCCGTGACCAGCGAGCAGAACATCGAGACACTCAAGAAGCATAGACAAGCCGTAAGGAGGAAGAGACCGAACACGAATCTGAAAATGATCCACATTCACTATGACAAGGCGAGATCACACACATCTTTGGCAACAAATCAGGCGATCAGCAAATTTGACTGGTCGGTGGTCCCTTATCCATCGTACAGTCCGGATCTGGCGCCCTCCGACTTCCACCTGTTCTTTCCAATTAAGGACAGTCTCCGGAGACAACGATTTGATGACACAGATGAGGTGAAAGTGGTTGTGAAGAAGTGGGTAGAACAGTTCACACCTGCATTTTTTCAAAGTGAATTAAAAAGTTGGGTTCAACGATAGCGCAAATGCATCGCTTGTTATGGAGACTATGTTGAGTAGTACCTTTGTATAGAGAAAGAGTTACTCTACCAACATGTGCAATTTGAACGACCTCTGTCAGTTAATAAAAAAGTCATACCCACTTTTGCATTACTTTCGGTACAACCCTCGTAAAAGGCGATAACTCTCAGTAAGAAGATGAATCGACAATGATATAGTATGTGAAAGGTGCGAGGACAATATAGGATGTAAAAAGAAGTGTTTCTATTGTTATACGACGAGTTTTTATATTCCGCTGCTATGAGGATAAGTGTGTGATTCGTTTATTTAATATTTCAAGTTGTGTTTGACAAGTAGACCTGTACGCTTTAAGCAAGGACAAAATAAAAAGTGTAGGTCATTTACTTAGCCTTTTAAATGCTGGCCATTAGTGTTCTCTTTTAAGTATTAGTATATAGAGTTCACTGATTGTTCAGCAACAAGCAAATAACACTAAAAATAGCTTTAAATCATTATATACTGTTAATATAAAAATCTGTTTTTGAACTGATGTTATCTGTCCCTCTACTTTTTTTTTTTTAGCGCCACCCTTGACGTTAAAATCTAGCTACGTCATTGCTTTGTCTACTTCAGAGGAAGAAAGAAGTGGTGTGAGGCTTTGTGGCCCTAAAATATTATGTGTATCACATGAAATTTTGGGATGATAAAGCCGTATATTTCTTCTTTGCTCATCCGGAGAGAAAGCAGACAGGAGAGACACCAAGTTATTACAATGTATTAAATATTTATCTGTCCTTTGTATATTCTGAAATGTTTATGACGTTAAATGTGCCATATCAAAAAATGTTTTTCTTTGTATATTCATGTGTTTTCTTAAACAGTGAGTGCTTTCGTCTCTGTTTCTAATAAACACGCAGATATGATCATAATCATATGCACTACATCGTAACGATTTAAGTGACCTACCCTCTGACGGTCTTAAATCTATTGTAAATATGATGACAAAGTACCTATTGTCTTCCGAAATATTATTCTTTTGATGTGAAGATCATCTTTGTTTGAAATGTATCTTTTCGATAATCTGCGAGCAGCTTTCGATTTCGATGGCAAGCGAAAGGTACGAATAAAATTACTGTGTTAACGAGATCGTGAACCAGTTTTTTCCAACATGGTTAAACTTCCATCATGCCAACCTTGGAACTAGAATGACAGTGTATTACGAAGAGAAAGAAACAATAACCTTAACAAAAGCATGCCATGGGTTGAATAATAGAGGGATGAAATTACTTCCTTCATTCTCATCTACTCACCAACACAGATAATATATTTTATTTTTTACTTTCTAGCTTTAAAACAATCTTGGTTACCGAAAAAGCAGGCAATAATAGTTTGCTGAATAATTAAGTGCTAGTAGATTTTGCTGAATGAATGAACTATAATCTCTCCTGTGGAATACAGAGCATTTGTTTGCTTATCCAACAGCATGCGACATTAAAAGTTATTATTGTATTTAAAAAAAAAAAAGGAAAAATAAATCTATGTTTAAGACCATTTTTACCAAGACTTGCTTCTGCAAGATATTTGTGAGTACGTAGGTCCATAAACAGGACAATTCAATGAAATTTAGTTACGACAGCATAATTTAGGAACTTACAAACGGTGGAAGAAAGAAAACTCAACTGCTTTTATGTTTCTTAGGCCAAAAAATAGCTCAATTAAAAAAAATATGACAAGCAAAATTCTTAAACTATAATTTACAACTGCGATAAAATAATTTCAGACTAAGAATTTCGGGTTCTTTTTTTTTTTCAAGGAAGAAAAGTCCCTACAGAACTGACGAAACAGGATTCTACTTAACGTAAAATTGATCAAATTTTATAATTTCTACAGTGCTCCTCAGAAGTATAGGTCCACCATGTTTTGTCGATATGTGAAATCGTACGAGGGTTGTAGCGAAAGTAATGCAAAAGTGGGCATAACTTTTTTATTAATTGACAAAGGTCGTTCAAATTGCAAATGTTGGCAGAGTAACTTTTTCTCTATACAAAGGTACTACCCAACATAGTCTCCACCACAAGCGATGCATTTGCGCCATCGTTGAATCCAACTCTCGATTCCTCTTTGAAAGAATTCAGGTGTAGACTGTTGTACGCATTCTTCACAGCCACTTTCACTTCGTCTGTGTCATCAAATCGTTGTTCCCGGAGACTGCCCTTTATTGGAACGAACAGGTGGTAGTAGGAGGGCGCCATATCTGGACTGTACGGTGGGTGGGAGATCACCGACAAGCCTAATTTGCTGATCGCCTGATTTGTTGCCAAAGGTGTGTGTGGTCTCGCATTGTCATGGTGAATGTGGATCCTTTTCAGATTCTTGTTCGTTCTCTTCCTCCTTACGGCTTATCTAAGCTTCTTGAGTGTCTCGATGTACTGCTCGCTGGTCACGGTACGGCCACGTTCCAAAAAATCAAGGAGAATGACACCATGTCATCCTAAAAAAAACAGTCACCATGACTTCCGGTGCTTATCGCTGACTCTTAAACTTCTTAAGGCTTGTTGAAGAGGTGTGACACCATTCCATGGAATGATTCTTTGTTTCCAAATCATAAAGGTACGCCCATGTTTCATCCCCTGTCACCAGATCGAAAAAAAAAATGTGTCTTCATTGGCTTCAAACACTCCCAGCAGATCAGAGCAGACTTCTACCCTTCTCTCCTTCAAATCGGGCGTCAACTGCCAAGGTACCCACTTTGTACACACTTTCTGATACGCAAAGTCTTCCATCATTTTCTGTATGGCATCGAGACCACATTCTAGTTGTGCAAGAAACTGACGGATTGTGACTCGTCTCTCCGCGCGAATCAATTCATCCCCTAGCTGACGATTCGTGTTGGTCGCAGATGTTGGTCTCCCACTGCGTGATTTGTCTTCAATGCTGGTTTCCCCTTCTTTAAAGTTCTTCATCCATCTGTGCACATTGCTCTTGTCAATGGTGTCATCTCCGTAAACATTATGTAGCCTTCTGTGGATGTCGGACAGCCTGCATCCTTCCTTCGTCAAGAACTCAATGACAGCACGTTGCTTCTGCTTGGAATTCATTATTTACCTGTAATGAAGAAAAAGGGTCACTATAGAGGAAGAATTACTCTACCAACATGTACAATTTGAACGACCTCTGTCAGTTAGTAAAAAGTTTACGCCCACTTTTGCATTACTTTCGGTACAACCCTCATAGAATGATCACCTATGAAAGGTATTTGCATATGCAAGAAAGAACACCCACTCATTGCTAGACTCACCAGACTATGCAAATCGACCTGTTGGACGCCATGCGTGTTGATTACCATTGAACACCACACTCCCCAGCCACCACATAAATGTAGGTCCAGATGTCAGGTAGCTGTTGGAATGGCACTGCGTATATTCCAATGTTAGTTTCCTTTGAAGTTGAACTGTGCCGCACGGTGTGCAATTGTCTGAACGCGAAAAAGCTTTAATCGAAGCTTATCATCAGTGTGGAAAAGGTGTTAGAGAAATTGCACGAGTAATTGGGAGATCGCATAATGTTGTTGGCGATTTCCTGTGTAATAGGGTAACATACAGGACGGTTAAACGTCCAGAACGTCCTTAAATCCTATCTGCAAGGGATAAACGCAACAGTGTCAGAGTAGCATCGAATTTCTCGTTATCTACGACGGAGATACGGCGGAGGTGCAACCTCAAAGTCTCCTCGGAAACCGTTCGGCTGGTTATCGAACCCTCACATTGTCCGAGCAAAACTGCAGGAAGCACCGTATTTGAAACCCATTCACAAACAGAGACGACTGGAATTTACTCGTAAAAACATGGATAGAGATTGAAGCAAGGTAAGACAGTTTTCTCTTGTTTTCACTAAATTAATTTGGTTTGTTTTTGCAGATCCCAGTGTCTAATTATTGCTATGTGTAACTATTCAGAATGCATGGACTAATTTGGACTTTACCACCCTCAAAGACCTTGCTAACAGCGTGAAACACAAAATTTTCAGTCACAATAAAAAAATGGTGGTCCCATTAATTATTAGTGTTCATGGACCTAATTTATATGTAAGGCCCCATATGGCCTTTTTCAGTTTTTTGTTCATAAAACAATAAAATTTATTTGTTTATTGCAGTTGTTGCATTTCGTTGCAGTTTATGCGTGTGTGTGATGGACAAAGCTGGTAATTACATTAAAAACGTTCTCCATGCGCCCGGTTTGAGGTGAATTATGGTGGACCAATGCTTCTGTGGAGCACTGCTTGCGAATCAAATTCAAACTACTGATAAAACAAAGGTGAAATTTTCACATTTTTAAAGCAAAAAAAAAAAAAAATGTCAAACAAGAAACGAAAATATGTACTCCACAAAAAAAAAAAAAATCGGATTAATCGAAAACGTTCGTTGAAAAATTTGTAAATATTATCTTAGATATTTTACATGATATAGTGAGATTAAGAAAACAAAAACTAGAACGAAAAATATGTGCTTCAGAATTCCATACAGTAAAAAAATCCTATTAAAATTTTGAATATTCTTAACCTGTTCACATAAGCATATTTTCCGTACTTTTGCTGTATCTCTAGCATAGAAATATCGCTACTACATTTATAAGATTATTCAAAGCAATTAGAATTATGTACTGAATTGCCTGTAGTTGACTGATCTCCATGTAATATTTCCTCAGAAAACTTGAAAATTATATCGCCCTGGAGCGGGAATTGAACTTGCATCTCCCGATTTCCGTTCGAGCATGCTGTCCATTACATAAACTTGTGAATATCCCACGTACTTCTGAGGAATATTTCTCCGTTAATTTCTATAACTGTATTTATGTTTGCAAACTTTTCACAGACAAATCAAATCGCAAGATTTACTTTGCAAAGAAATCGTTTCTTTCTGCTCATTCACCGATGAGTCATTATATTATGACCACCTACCTAATAAGCTGTAAGACCCCCTTTAGCCCGCAAAACAGGGACCACTCGGCGAGGCATCGATTCGATGAGGTGGCGATAGGTATCCTGGGGTATCTGGTACTATAATGTCAACAGCAGGTCCTCCAGTTACCGTACATTTCGGGGTGGTGGGGATTTAGCGCGAACCCGCTTTTCCAAGTCGAACCGAAAATGTTGGATTGGATTCGTGTCAGGGGAATTTGGAGGCCTGGGCATTAACAGAAAGTCACCAGAATGTTCCTTGAACCACTCCTTGACGATTCTGGCAGTGTGGCATGGCGCATTATCCTGTTGCCATCACCAGCAGAGAACACAGTTGCCATGAATGGGTGAACTTAGTCCTCAACGATGTTCAGATACCTGACAGCTTCAGAGATTAAGTTATTGAGATAATGGTGCCTAAAGTGTTCCAAGAAAACATTGCCCAGAGCATAACACCGCTCCCGGAGGCCCGTTTCCACCCAACAATGCATCTATAGGTGCCATAGCCTCCGTTGCTAATCGGTGTATCTGCGCTCTGCCGTCTACATGATGCACAAGGAATCTTGATTCGTCAGACCAGGCCACTTTCTTTCCATCATCCACGGTCTAATCTCGATTATCTTGGGCCCATTTCATGCGCTGTTGGCGATGACGTGCAGTGAGCATGGGGATTCGGCTGGGTCTTCAGCCACGCAGGCCCATGCGCAGAAGGCTGTGATGAACTGTGTGCTGTGACACATTGCCCTAACCACCACTGTTGTATTTGCGGGTGATTTGTCGCACCGTGGCCGCCCTACGGTCACTGTGAACAATGCGCGACAGTCTCCGCTCCCGTCTGGCATCAGTGAGCTGCGGACGACACACGACTGTACGACGGTTCGTCGTGTGGCCATCTGTGCACCACTTTTGATACGTACTCATTGCAGTGGCACGTGAACAACCCACAAGCCACGCCGTTTGCGAGATCGTAGTTCCGAGGCTCTGTGTCATCACAATTTGTCCTTTATCAAACTCCGATAAATCGGCAGCTTTTTCCATTCTGACTCCGAACACTCTACTAATCGAAAGCCAGTCCTCGGATTGTATATATACGATTGTGGGAACTTCACCGACGGCACCGTTCGGTCTACATGCGCACTTATTTTTCTAGGCTGGGGGTGGTCATTATGTAATGGCTCATCGGTTTATGTTCAAACATAATTACAACGCAGTTGGTACTGTCATTCGTGTGATCTTTCGAATGGACATTATAATGAATATACTTCTTCTAAGCTTCTTCTAATGGTTGTTGTTTTGTTACTTATATCATGAATAAACTTTCCTGCTAGTAATGTAGTAATAATAATGAACAAGATTATAACTGGTAGTAATGTTGTAGTAGTAATTAAGATGAATAAAGTCTTATGCTGGTTGTTACTAATAACACTTAATGAAATAAACCTAACAGCCAGACAGAGGTCTGACAAAACTATGAACTGAGAAAAACGCACTTACTAGAACAACTTTTTATTAGGAAAACTCTTGATATGATCCAACATACACTTCACCGGACACACAGCTACTCAATAAAACGTAGCTCCTTGCACATGAACGAAGCTCTACTCACATAAACGAAGCTCTCTTAGGTAACACAAAAGCTCTCTTCATATAAACAAAAGCTCTCTTCATATAAACAAAAAGCTCTCTCGCACATAAACAACAGTTCTCTCACGTAACACAAACAAAAGCTCTCTCTAGTATCGTTGAACGCGCCTATTTATACTGGCTACCACCACGTCATGACTTACACTCATTGCCAGATCTCATTCAGCGGGAGAAATAACATCTCGTTCAGTAAGAAGATAATTTACATAGGAAAATAAAATAACCAGAGATAGTAAAATCAAAAGAAAGTGAATCTAGAGTATACGTTACATCATCTACCCCTTAATTTTTTTATTTTTTTTCCAAAAACCTATCAATTTTGGAGTGTAAGTCTTACACTTCGTTGACTGACGTTTATCGACCTCTTTTTTGTTGTTGTTTTGGTGGCAGCAGTATGTACAATATCAAACTTGGCATGACACAATCAAGAAATCTGTATTCGCCTGTGAAACACTTTGTATACTTGAACAAAACAAACCTGCATCGGCATACCTTCCTTTTATTCTGCCTAGCAGGAATCACTTTTTTAATTTCAAATTACGTTCTCATTTTATCGTTGAATACAAACCAACTGTATCAGCAGCGAAGATTGCCTGGAGCTGCCTAACAGTAACAATTTTTACTATTTTACCCCTAAGCACATATATATAAAAAAAAAATTTGGATTAGTAGATGGACATAGAAGAAATATAAAAAAAAACACATATATACACAAAAAGAATGCATAGGCCCACACGAAAAAAAAGAAATTCTGACACGCCAACTGGTCGTGCAGGAAAAACAACAAACGGAGAAAAGAACCTGTCCACGAGAACTTACTTATCTCGAGGACGCATAAAAAACTCTAGTACGATAACGTTTTCCAGGCCTAATCGGACTGGTAAATTCAGGTGGCGTAGATCTCTTCAAGGACGTGACTGGATCTGGACCATCTGTAGTCTGTCGGTCAAGAAATCCCGGCGGCTGACAGGAACGGTCAGGAACGGCTGAAGTCTGTCGGTCAGGAAATACCTGCGGCTGACAGGAACGGTCAGGAACGGCTGAAATCCGTCGGTCAGGAACGGCTGAAGTCCGTCGGTCATGAAATCCCTGCGGCTGACAGGAACGGTCAGGAACGGCTGAAGTCTGTCGGTCCGGAAATCTCTGCGGCTGACACGAACGGGATCCCTCAGGCTTTTGATATGTAGTCCCTTTATGCTGGGGCCCGTGTTGTCCTTCCAGCATTATTTTGGAGGGACGTGGCTCCGGCCACATCGTTTGTTTTCGCTTTCTACCTCGTGGCATGAGAGTAGAAGCAGGCATCGGCCCTGTTTGCCCTGAGCGTAGGTTCCAGGGGCGAAACCCGGGCGGATGCAAGGATCTCTGCCTTCGTCGCTGTTGCGGCGAAGCAGATTGGGGAGACAAGTTACGTTTTCGACCAGCTTTTGGTGTTGCTGGACGGTTTGTAATTTGTGTCTGACGTTTAGGAATAGTCAAACTATTGTCCATAACTGATAAATCAGAAATATCTGATGACTCTGAGTCGCTGCTGTAAGTTAGTGGTCGTGCAGGGCGATGTTTATTTCTGCCTATAGGAATACTCTCTGACGAGGTATTCAAGAAAGTAGGATCTTGTGTTGGTGCAGAGTTATCAGGAAACGGTGCAGCAATAGTCTTGGCAATGGTTGGAGGGAAAGGAACGATACTAGTATTTGAAGAACTTGATTCGAGCCTTCGTCTCATGGGAGAATCAGGTTGCGTGTTTGGAAGCCCGTCTTGAGGAGGGGAATGTGAAGAAAAATCACTGGAGATTCTTCAAAAATGTTTGTCGGTTCGTCCAAAATTTCTGGAGGTTGATCGTGAGATATAGACTTTTGAGTCTGTGGAACAGAAGGTTGAGTAGGGTTGATTATAAAATCGATATTTCGTTCATGATACTTGCGACACTGAGCAACGTGTACGTATTGAAATTGATTGTCAGGTTTTTCAAGAACAATGTTATTTTCAAAAACATTTGCCACCCGATATGGACCTTCGTAGCTGGGCGCAAATTTCTTCACTAAAGTATGAGAAACCGAAGATTGGAAGTGCGTTTCCACGAAAGTGAGATCTCCAACGACAAGATCTGGTTCCCTACGCCTAGTATTATAGCATCTTGCTTGAGCCGCTTGTGCTCCTAGCATTGCAACACGAGCTTTTTCAGCCATGATTCGTACTGATTGCGGAGTTGGTCGCTGGTTTAGTTCGTGGATAATCCCCGTTAAATTTTCAAAAGGGTCTTAATTTTATAAACCAGAAAAAGTTCCGCAGGAGTAATTTTAGTAGATTCGTGAACAGACGAGCGGAGGGCGAACGAAAAAGCTCAAGATGTTCATCCCATCGCTCGTGATGATCCATGACAAATGTAGCAATCATTTTCACGAGAGTGCGGTTTACTCGTTCCGCGGGATTACTCTGGGGATGATATGGGGAAATGAATTTATGCTTAATGTGTAGTCTCGCACACATTCTTTCAAAAATGTCAGAAATAAATTGACGACCATTATCCGAAACTACTTTATTAGGTGCACCATATCTAGAGAATACTTCATTAATTAATACATTACAAATAACTTCTGCCGTAGCCGCTTTAATGGGAAAAACTTCAACCCATTTAGAAAAATTATCAGTTAATACTAAAACGTAACGAGCTTTGTTTTTAACAGATAAAGGATAAGGTCCCAATAAATCTATTGAAATAATGTCAAAAACATGAGAACTTGAACTAGATTTCAAGTGACCGGCCAGCCTTACATTACGGTAATTATTAATCTGACACAAGTGACATGATTGAACGTATGCGAGCACACTTTGGTACATGCCAGGCCAATAGGCAACATCCCGCAATTTACAACGGGTCTTGCGAATACCTAAATGGCCTGCAAGAGGTTTGTCATGAAATTCGTTTAAAAGGGCCATTCTAAGGGTTCGCGGAATACATGGGCGAAATTCTGCCCTAGTAGTCCTAGATTTCGTATAGTAAAGAAGACCCTCTATTACTTCAAAATGCTGTGACCTCCCAGCCAGAGAAGGATCACTTTTTAGGGGCGAACCCTCAAGCAAAAAATTATAGATATCCCCAAAATCTGGATCATTTATTAATTCTGCCATTATCTGCTCTCTGGATGTTATATCAGCTATTAGAAGTAAAGGCTGACATCCAGGAGTAGTTTCTGTGGGGACCCCACTAATCGGAACGCGATACAATGCGTCCGGTAATTGATTCTTATGATACGAAATTGATTCGGCTGATACGAAATTTTGATATTGCTCTCTTGTAACTTAAGAGCCCACTTCATAAGTCTTTGAGATAGGTGCTTAGCAGAATTCAAATACTGAAGGGCAGAATGATCCGTAATTATGTTAACTGTCATTTCGTTAAGATAACATTGAAATTTGTCAAGAGCATACACAACAGCAAGACATTCGCGCTCCGTAGCTGAATAATTGCGTTCAGCTTTGGCTAAAGTACGAGACGCAAAAGCTATTGGATGCCCAGCTTGTGACAAAACGCAACCAAGACCAACTCCGGATGCGTTAGTATAAATATCAAATTCCTTAGTATGATCCGGGAAAGCCAACACAGGAGGCTGAGTCAACGCAGACTTCAGTGTTTCAAATGCAGCGTTAGCCTCAGGTGTCCAAACAAACTTCTTGTATTTACGTTTCAAAGCATACAATGGCTCACAGATTGTAGCATAAGCGGGGACGAACTGCTGATACCATCCGGTCATTCCCAGAAAGCGTGATAGTTCTTTTGCAGTTTTAGGCCGAGGAAAGTCAACAATAGGCCTAATTTTTTCATTATCCGTAAATAAGCCGTGGGAAGTGATTTTCAACCACAGATATACAATCTCATCCCTTGCTATCTGGTATTTACTAGGTTTTAACGTCAAGCTAGCATTGCATATGAGTTGGAACACCTGTTTGAGCAGAGAAAGGTGCTCGTCAAAAGTCTCGGATGTAATAATAATGTCATCCAAATATACATGCACATGGGGACCCAGGACAGGTCTGAGAACCGTATCCATAAGCTTTTGGAAAGTAGCAGGTGCAGAAGCTAGTCCAAAGGGCATACGCAGGTATTCATAAGCCCCAAAAAGAGTCACAAAGCCTGTTTTATCGACGGAGTCGGATGTACCGCCACCTGCCAATATCCACTCGCCAAATCCAAGGTTGACATCCATTTAGTTGATGACAGGTCATGCAAAATATGCGACATGACAGGTAGTGGATAATTGATCGTTTTCGTGACTTGGTTTAGCTTGCGGAAATCTGTCACGAAACGAAATTCATTGGGTTGTTTCTTTGGAACCAAAAAGGCAGGCGCAGCCCAGGCGCTTGCTGATTCCCTTATTATGCCCTGTTTCATCATCTCTGAAATTTGACGTTGCATTTCCTGTTTTTTATGGGGAGCACAAAGGTAAGGTTTCGTCGCTATCGGTTTCGAACCCTCAGTGTCAATGACATGATAAACCACCTGTGTGAAACCAGGTTGATCAGAAAAATAAACCAGGGCTTTCCTGCAAAAGTAGAGAAAGCTGGTTTCGTTGCCTCTCATTCAATTGGTTACTCAATAACAAACTCGTTATATCTATAGGATCCGTAGGAATCACTTCGACAGGTTCCGGAAAGGAAATAACATGTTGTACGAAATTCAGAGTAACTTGAAACGTATTGATAAAGTCCATTCCCATTAGACATTTAACAGGTAGTTCGTCTATAAGCATGAAAGAATGCGTAAAACGAGCCTTTCCCAGCCCTAGAGATAATGTGACAGTTCCTGTGATACTGAAGATTTCGTTATTTGCACCTCGCAAATACTGCGTCGCAGGCAGAACGTGTATTGCAGGAAAATTGTCAGTGCAAAACTTCGTATTTAGGGCTGATATTTCAGAACCAGTGTCGAACTTTGTCTCGACAATAATATCTTCAATTGTCAAGAACACATCAGGCAACTCAGGAGTTTGAACAGTCACTAATACTGTTTTAGGGTCAGAATGCTTGGTATCAGGAAGCAGGACCGACCCTTGGTCTACTTCCTTTGGAAGTTTAAAGGATTCCTGGTTGGATTATCATGCGGTCTGAAACCTCGACCCTGCCGGGTATCGGGAAAATTTTCACGATGAGAAAACTGCGTGAAAACTGCTGCGGGAACTCCGCATGTCTGTTGACATTTTCATTTCTATTACTTCTTCCTTCAGCACGGGCAGAAAAATCATCATTGCCCTGAGCATAAAAACGTTCCGAATTCTGCGGATTGGAACGGGGTCGAGCATACTGTGCATTTGTACGGTATCCAGAAAATTGTTCAGAAACAAGCGGTTGGTGTACCACTCTTCTATGCGGTGGAACGTATGAAGCTTGGGCGTGCACTTGTGTACGCTCGCGTTGAAAGTTATTAGGCCTATTATGCCGCTGAGGATATTCGTAATAAGCCTCGCGGGGTGCCCGAGCATGGTGAGTTGAACCATGTTTGCAGTGTCGCTCTTCATACGTTCTTATGAGGCGAAGGCATTCATGAATTGTAGCAGGGTGTCGAACCTTAAGAAAATCCTGTAGAAATGGATCGAGCTGCTGCAATAGTGTGTCCTACATGTCGACATGACTGGCATGTGGATCCCATAAGTTATACAAGCGTGTTGTTTCCAAAGCAAATGCAACAGGGCTATCGTTGGGTCCTTGCTGACGAGAAAAAATTGTTGCGCAAGGCTAGCTCGACTGAGGCCGAAAGGAAAGACTTCCAAAAATTCTGCACGGAAATTCTCATAATGAGAATCCGGGTTCGACACTCTCCACTGCCGATACTAGGTCTTAGCGGTATCCTTCAAGCAAGTGCCTGCGATTTGCACTTTGCAGTCTTGAGGAATATTGTAGAGATCAAAATGATCTTCCAAATCTTCGAGAAACTTTAAGGATTCCTCCAAACCATTGAAATTAATTGTTCCTGCATGCGGCACGAAATGGGCAAGCATTCTGCTTCGCTGAGAGGATTGAACTCCCTCAGGTACGACCCGCGACTCAGAGTAATAGGAAGCTGGTGAATTACGAAATTGTGAAGAATGCTTGGGTACGTGTAGATCACTTATATCAAAGTGAGCCCCACAGGCTTCTTGCAGATGGTCGAAATTAATCCCATCACCACCGAAACTTGCCTTAGGGGGAAATATTGAAGTTGTCTCAGGTAAGGAAGACATGGGTAATAATTGTCAAGACCTCGTGTTCGAGAAAAGTTCAGGCGCCAATTATAATGAATATACTTCTTCTAAGCTTCTTCTAATGGTTGTTGTTTTGTTACTTATATCATGAATAAACTTTCCTGCTAGTAATGTAGTAATAATAATGAACAAGATTATAACTGGTAGTAATGTTGTAGTAGTAATTAAGATGAATAAAGTCTTATGCTGGTTGTTACTAATAACACTTAATGAAATAAACCTAACAGCCAGACAGAGGTCTGACAAAACTGTGAACTGAGAAAAACGTACTTACTAGAACAACGTTTTATTAGGGAAACTCTTGATATGATCCAACATACACTTCACCGGACACACAGCTACTCAATAAAACGTAGCTCCTTGCACATGAACGAAGCTCTACTCACATAAACGAAGCTCTCTTAGGTAACACAAAAGCTCTCTTCATATAAAAAAAGCTGTCTCGCACATAAACAACAGTTCTCTCACGTAACACAAACAAAAGCTCTCTCTGGTATCGTTGAACACGCCTATTTATACTGGCTACCACCACGTCATGACTTACACTCATTGCCAGATCTCATTCAGCGGGAGAAATAACATCTCGTTCAGTAAGAAGATAATTTACATAGTAAAATAAAATAACCAGAGATAGTAAAAATCAAAAGGAAAGTGAATCTAGAGTATACGTTACAACATAGCAAGTTGACTCTCGATAAGCCGACGTTGAAGAGAATCAGAAAAATACAGTTCGAGGTACTAAAAATTTGAGTTATCGAAATAAAGTGAGAATATTCTTACTTGTACGCCGTATAACTGCTTTGCAGATTATAGCTGCTGATTTTTTCGGAGATATAACAAAATTTGAGTTATCGAATTTCAAACTATCGATATCCGACTGTACTAAGATCACATAACTGTGGTTCCCGAAGTTTCATTGCAAATATTAAACAATGAATCACATTTCGAACGTTACGTTATCGGAAAAACCCACATCGAAGAACGAAGTCAAAACACAGAGCTACTCTGTCATTTGATCTCACGAAGTGTTTGCTGATGGCTGTTGCAAGGGAATAATTAATGAAAACACGAACTTAATGAAGCCGAAAAGTTGGACAGATGGGTACTCCATCCTGTCAAGATTAATGACGGAATCAGTAGCAAACCCCAGAAAATTTTTCTACAATGACCAAGAAGTGGCATGATTTTCTAATGAAGGTAAAGGCCGCTTCGACACATTTTGCATCCATACAGCCCAGAAACTTCCAGCGTCGTGTTTCCAGGAGCAGCTACCTGATAATTTTGTTTAAATGCATTTTTCTGTTCAATAAATCTTTTCGATACCTCAGGGTAATTATTTTCTTGATACATTTCTCCATATACGCATGCTCATGCAGTCCGTCAAAGGTACGAATGTTGGAACGCTTTTTTATTTATTTATTTATTTATTTTTGAAGTGTGTGTACATCGCTTCCAGTCTGATTTTCCTTAGATATTTACATCAATATTGTAATGTCCTGTAAAAAGGAGAAAAAAAAATCGTAAGAGAAAAAGTAAACGTACTTCTGAATAATGTATTGTAAACGATACAAATACCTGGATAGTTTTCACCCAAGTGTAATCGTACATTTATTTTAAACAGCATTTAAAATTGCTTTCTTTCTACAGTTTTCCACAGACTGATTCCTTCTTTAGTCTTGGCAGAATGAAGTACAAGTATGGCCAACTTCCAACTCTTCGTCTTACATAAAGTTTGTGCATTCATAACTATCACATTGTAACGGCCATCAACGAACATTTCGTGACAGCAAAGAGTAGAATGGCACTCTGTTTTGACCTCGTTCTTTGATGTGGATTTTTCCGATACCGTAAGTTTCGAAATGTGGTTCATTTTGACTGGTCTCTTCAATGTCTGCAGTGAAACTTGGAGAACCATAGTTATGTGATCCTAGTACGCAGTCGACTATCGATAGTTTGAAATTCGATAGATACGCAGACTTATTATGAACGATACAAATATCTGCAACAGTTTTTACCTGAGAGTAATCGTACGTTTATTTTAAAAAGCGAAACAATTTTCTCTGCATCTACACAAAGGCAGAAGGTCCTTAATAGCCAAACAACCAACAATTTTTGATGCATAATATTGAAGGAAAATGTCATTCACCTTTGTTCGAGTGCCAGATATTCTAATTCCTTGTGGTACTACTGGAGTGTTACAATTTCTTTTCACGCAGAAGAGAGGTTTGACCTTAATATATATAATTTCCTATAAAAGGAGGTAGTACTGCAAGGATACAGAGAGAATAAAAAACGACTTGCTATTTCTTTGTCCTACCGTTCGCTTTTGGAAAATTATTTTCCACCTCTGCAATTAGTATCGAAAATATTCTTCCGCTCTAGGGTAGAGAAAATAATCATTAAAATTATAATATATATATAATTTAAATTGTATAACTATACTAGTAATCCGAATTTATTGGCGTAGAATAGAAATCAATTTCTCTTCTCTTCTATGCCAATAATAATTGACTGAAACTTAGAAATCAATTTCTATTCTACGCCAATAAATTCCGATTACTAGCATGATTATACTATTTCAAGTATATTTTGTGTAAAGTTCCATGTGTTATTAGTCATGTAATATACGTATGTTTTATCACTGTATATGCATTTCAAGATATATAGAAAAAATCTTCAGCTGTTCCTGATGCTAAATTTTTCCTGTAAGTGATGTAAGAATTCTCTGAAACAGCAGTACCGTGTAGCGAGTGGAGAAAGAAGGACACAATCGATTTTTCCTCCATGAAGACATCAGACCTTCATTCTTTTGGAGTTGTTTCTAAAATTCCAAAGGATTTGAATCATCATATTCAAGAGACGTATTCGTTAAATTGGAACTTCAGCAATATCGTTCTGATGTTGTATCTTTCCGCCGTGCTATTCCTAGACAAAGTACTCAAAACAATTTATCTTATCTGTGAACATTCCCATGCAGTGGGAATACAGTCTTAGTAACAAAGGGACATTGACAACAATTATGAAACTTTTGAAATCTATCAAGCAGAAAACAAGTTTACTTTTAACCCTTTAACCGGTTGGAACGAATTATCTCGGGGTAAGAAAAATGGGCTGAAATCAGCTCAAACGAATATATTCACTGTCTAAGAAGTAAACCGAACGAGGCCGGAACGAGTGAACTTGCGCATTAAAAACAATTGCTTCCCCCTTGAGCGTTACTATTCAAACAGGTCATCTAGGGGGATGATTGGCATAAATTGTTTCTGATTCATTACCTGTTAAATGGACTATAACAAATGGCGACGAATCTGAGAAAGGAGAGAGATGTTTGAGTGGCTTGTTTCTACCTAGTGACATTATATCGTGTCACGGCGACTAGCCCTTGCCCATCATGCCTGGGGTCATGGAGCAGAGAATATATGACTAAAAGGGGGCGTTTATCAACTATGGCAGGTTTATGGTCGTTCTTGCTGAGGTGAGAAGAGGGCAAAGTTGCTTCGTCATAACTTTCATTAAAACCCGGCCTCTTGTAACGTACCAGGAGATGTGACGTACCTGCCCTAAGGACGCACACGACATAAAGGCAGATAGGAGTCAGAACAAACGTCCGCGTAGCTCAGTTGGTAGAGCAACTTATTCCGGAATGAGGGGATCCGGGTTCGAATCCTGGCGCGGATAAAAATGACGGAGAAATTTACTTCGTTATATCTTTGGGAACATTTCTGTTTGGAGGCACATAAAGTTTGAGCTATCATTTGGTTCAGGTACTTTAGCCGCTTAAAGGATTACACTTCTTTTGAACTATCTCAAAGTCATTGTGTGAACTATCCCTATCTGATATTAAAGGACGGTGGCGGATCCAGACATTTTTTATAGGGGAGGAGTCCTGAATTTGACAAGTTTATTTGCAGGCACAGACATAAAGGGAGGGGACAAGGCACCAGGCGGGCCACCCCACTGTCACTTTTTGTACATGTTTTTTTTTTTTTATTTTGTGAAAAAACAACTGTTCTAATCAGAGATAAAATGCTTCCCTCAACATTTAATTAAATAAAAAGTTGAACAATTCTTTTGGTATAAAGTCAATGTAACATTTATTCGATTTCAAAGTTTAATCTTTATTGTGCCTTATAGCAAATTATTTCAAAGGTTGTAGGATATGTACCCATACGACAGACAACAAATATAAATTACACAATGTTGGAAACAGTTATACAGGTGTTTCATAAGCAATCTTCGGCTGCTGCTTTTATACGAGTAAGTAGCAACATGTTTTGTTTATGTGTGTAATAGAATACGAACAGAAAGAACAACACGAACAAGGAAACAAATGGAACTTACGTACAGTATATCAAAATAACATATAAGATAGTACAACTATACTAGTTATCCGAATGAAACCTTGATTTTATATACGCCAATAAATTCGGATAACTAGTAGAGTTGTACTATCTTATATGTAGTTAGTGTACAGTTCCTTGTGTTATTATTCAAAATAACATTTTTACTTTTCCTACTGTTTTAATTAAATCCTTATTATCCCACGCATATGCGCTTTATTCTTCAAATTTTGATTAAAATGAAACAAAACATTACAAACATTTTACCGTTCTTAAATGAACTCTGGAATTTATAAGCAATCCTTTATATTTGTGCTTTGTTTTTTTCAATACCACCTTTCCCATGTTATTACCTCTATGATTAGTCGGATGTCTTACATGATTTTTTTTGTCTTTTTTCATTTTTGATTTTTCTTTCACAGTTATAAAATGGCCGTCGTACATAGAGCAAAAACCCAACCTGTTAGAGACAGCAGAAGAGAAACTGAGCTTTCGTAAATTCTAAGAACTTTACCAATGTTCTACAGAAAACTATTTTATTTAGTTTTCTGTAGAACATTGGTTGTATGTGCACATGTCTGTATAGCCTTTGGAATAGTGGGCTGTACAGATGTATACACATACAAAGATACCAGTACAGTACAGACCATACTTTGCAACTGAATAAATATTATAACGCTCTATACCAGAGAAACATGCAATTTTTTTATCATTTTATGTTGGCGGTGGCATTTTTTTCTTTTCTTAGAACAGTTTTGGCATTAAATAGAAACATGTATGTAAACGACAGGAGGGCCCTCTCTCCTCTGTATCAGCGTCTAATGTGCAAGCCAAGAGGGTTTCCACGTAAGAACTGCACATTGCGAGAATCTAATCACAAAACGTTTTGCACTGTATATGAAAAGCCTCAGATAAGTTTAAACTGCAGTCTGTCTGAAAATGTTGCGTCGTCATTGAACTTATGACTACATAATCCGAAGACTCAAATGCTCGAAAAATCTAGAGAAGATATTCAATAATTTTTATTCGCTATTGCAAGTTGCCATCACCCATCTACAACTGGAGACTGCATTAACGCTTCTAGTATGTGAATACAGTCCATATGAATAAGCAAATCATCAGAAATACCAGTTGAAGTTACACTGCCTTTTCGCAGGTTGCAAGAACAAAGATTGAGGGGCATATTCTTAAATACAGATATGTCGTGGCTGGTAATACTAAAAAGAATTATCCAGGCAGAATGCAGCTTTCTCATCGCCTTTTCACCAAGAGTAATTATTGTGATTTATTTTAATTACTGATGGCATCATATGCGGAGAAGACTTCGATGTTCCAGCTCTTGACAACTGGCTGACGTCAGTTCCTTGCTTGCTGTTCATTGATACAGGAGCACAACTTTTAGAAGGTATCTACTGTATTTCGAAAAACTGAAACTACATTTCGCTGCTTACCTTTAAATACACTGCTGGCCACTCAAAATGCAACACCAAGAACGACACGAGATAGCAAAGCCAGATTTACTGGACACATAACAACAGATACAAAGATGAAACGATTGAGCTTACAGGCCCGTGCGACTTGCGGAATACGCAGACATCAATAGTTCGTGTGGCCCCCATGGCTGGCAATAACGGCCGCTACATGCCGCGGCATCGAACGAAAGAGGCTTTGGATGTGGGCTTGGGGTAGGCTTTGGATGTGAGCTGCTTCCACACGTTGCCACAGTTCATCAGGCGTAGCCGCGGGGGTGCTTGCCGGGTCACTCGGTTGCCGATCAGCGACCAGACGTGTTCCATGGGCGACATATCGGGAGAACAGGCGGGCCACGGCAGCAGTGACACCTGGTGGGCCGTGAAGAATTGTTGCACAATGCGTGCCAACGTGCGGGCGCGCATGGTCCTGTTGAAACGAGGCCGCTGGCAGGTCCTGCAGGTAAGGGAGGACTACAGGCTCCAAAACGTCGGAGATGTAGCGGCGGTTGTTGAGTGCACCGGCGATGCGTACCAGAGGGGTGCGGGTGTCATATCCAATTGCGCCTCAAACCATAATACCAGGCGACGGACCGGTATGGCGATGCATAATGCAGGAGTCATACAGTCTCTCGCCGCGGTGCCACCACACGCGGATCCGACCATCGTGGTGTTGCAGGCAGAAGCGGGATTCGTCGGAGAAGACAATGCCGTGCCATTCTGTAGTCCAGATGCGGCGTTCAACGGCTCACTGCCGCCGCACTCGCCGGTAGTGTAACGTCAATGGTAATCGGTGCAATGGGCGCCGTGCGACAAGTCCCCGTTCCTGGAGACGACGTGGAACGGTACGTGCTGACACAGGTTGTTGCGCAACACACCTTAATTCCTCCGCTAACATTCGTGATGTGGCGGTGCGAGCCGTCAATGCCCGCCGCACAACATGCCGGTCCTCCCGTTCGGTGGTGTGCCGCGGTTGCGGCAATTACTCACGTCGGTCCGTCCGTCCCTCCTGCACCCACCGAATCCATACTCACCTTCCTGTGGCTGGATGTCGTCCCACACGGGCGCCGATGTTTCGGTACGATGAACCGCTGTCGCGATAAGCCACTATTCGTCCTGTGTCGAACTCCGAAACGTGCTGTAATGACTGCCGTATTCTGCGACGAGGCATCAGGAAGGTTCCCACGCACAGGTCCGGCAGCACAACACACTTCCACTACTTAAACCCCGCCTTCTGTGCACCCTTTTTATAGTGCTTGTCGGTGGCGTGCCGGACGCACGTGATTTGCATATGCCCTACAATGCTAATCGTTTGCATGTCCTCTCGCGGGCGGCGGATGCTGCGAATTTCAGGCCAATCGGATGCTTCCTTCTTGGTGTTGCATTTTGGGTGGGCAGCAGTGTATTTGGTTGACTGTGTGTGTGTGTGTGTGTGTGTGTGTGTGTGTGTGTGTGTGTGTGTGTGTGTGTGTGTGTGTGTGTGTGTGTGTGTGTGTGTGTGTGTGTGAGAGAGAGAGAGAGAGAGAGAGAGAGAGAAAGGCAGAAAAGTTGGCGGCAGCATGTTTTCCTCACTTTTGGTGCAAGTCCATGGTCATTCCATTCTGCAAAACTTGACAGAATGTCAAGAACGCTTCTGATTACTAGCACTTTTGCAGTGCCTGTTTGCCCCTGTAAACTTATGAAGGATAGATGTCTTTAAATACTAAATTAAGCATGTTTAGTGATGAAATATTTTTTATTTAGTTTTCTATGGAACATCGATTGAAATTCTGTGTATGAGCACATGGCTATTCCGGTTGCAGCGAATGTTCTCATTATAAACTCCAAGGTACCACATAGTAGGGGCAATAAGTTTTCCAGTAAGTGTAGCACCGTTTCACACGAAAGGAAAAACAAACAAACAAAAGACTCGGAAACAGTCGTATACATAATTTGAGCCGAACATCGAGATGTTTATCATTGAAATGCTTGTTAAGTGCCAGAAGAAGGTTTCAATAACTTGTTCCCTTTTACACTGTTCGACGTAGAAAATGCCACACCACGAAGGAATGCACGAAATGAGAACTTATCACACATGTAGATGAGTAGATGGGAAAGAAGTGATTGTGTATCTAACGGATTGCATGAAAGCGATGGATGAGGAGAAAGTATAATCTTGCTTGAGTCAATAGGTCATATGACCGCCATGTTGGGCTATACATTTGGCAAAACAGCGTGGCATCAAGTGGAAAAGTGCCCGGATGGTGTTCTAGGGCATCGCTGATCAAGCTCCACAAGTCATCGACGTTGACCTGTATCCAGAATTCATCGACGTTGACCTGTGTCCAGAATTCATCGACGTTGACCTGTGTCCAGAATTCATCGACGTTGACCTGTATCCAGAATTCATCGACGTTGACCTGTGTCCACAATTCATCGACATAGCGCAAGGGTCGTGCAGAGGCGTTAAATTGTCTACAGATGACGTCCCACAAGTTCTCTGTTGGGAAGAAGTCTGGAGATCGCGCTGGCCAGGGCTGTACCTGGACGCCATGTAGGCACTGTCTGCTGATATTGGCAAGGTGCAGGCGGGCGTTATCTTGCTGAAACTGGACATCAAGGATACCACGGTGATACGGTAACTAAAAAGGCTACAATACCTCATTGACGTATCGTCGTGTTGTCACTGTAACCAATTATGAATACCAGGAGTGAACGGCTGTTGAAAATGATAGCGTCCCAAACCATGACACCAGACTGAGAAACGGTATAACGCTAACAGATGGAAGCAATATCAACCTAGTGACCACGTTGTCTACAGACTCCCAATCCTCGATTTTCTGCGCTGAGACAGGAGCGAGATTCGTCATTGAATACGCCATGGTTTCATCCACGCCGACATGTATGTCTGATACGGCACCACTTCAACTTTTGAGCGACGATGTGCTGCGGTAAATGGCAGTCGCCGCAATGGCTGGAGAAAGCACAAAACTGTCTCAGCTAATCTGCGATTCCCAGTCCTTGGTGATACGGTGATCTCCAAGCTGCCTGTACACCTCGCCGAATGTCATCCGCTGTGGATTTTGTAGCTGATACGGCTTGCTGTCGAATACGGTGATAGAGGAGTTCGGACGTCCGCTTACTTGCATCAGTCTCACTACGGCAGCGCACGTTTACCTTCCTCCAACCACTGTCGTCACATTCGACAGACAGTTGTTGCATCCCGATGCGTTTCCGCCGCGATGAGACGCAGGACCAACAAGGCGTACGTACTTCTATGATGAAGCCTCTAGTACAGGTGTCTTTGTGATGATGGGATTGGCGGTGACGTCGTGCAGGCATTCTCACTCTTTACACGTGCTTTCTCCACCGAATCTATTCCGATGCAGTGGTCTACACACTCAGGTGAGGAACACCAAACTTAGCTACGCCGAGCCGTTTTGATTTTTTTATTTACGTCACCTATTACGCGATCGGTTCGCAGGGCAATCATTTACAGAAACCAACTGTCGACATATACCTATCAATTTACATAGCGCTCCGACAAATACTTTCTTTTCCACCATGTCACATCAGCAATTCTTTCGACTTTTATCCACCCATTATCCACGTGGTCTCCTTCTGGGTATTTTCCTCGCTCTTAGTATACAATCTATGTAGTATTTCAGTTGTTTAGCTGTGGTCAGTAATTCTAGCAATTGGTCAAGCCCATTACCACTTGAGGGTCTTCATTTTGATCATTATGTCATCAACTTTTGTTATTTCCCTAATCAATGAGTTTCTCTTCCTATCTTTCCTGGTTACACCAAGCATGTATCTCTCCATGCCTCTTTAAGTTCTCTTCAGCTTCTGTATATCTCTTTTTAGTTAAGGTGCAAGTCTCTAATCCGTAAATAAAAACATGAAGGATGCTTGGATTTAGCACTTTTCTTTTAAGGCATAGTGGTAAATCACTCTTGAAAATTGTACTGTTTCTTCCAAACACACTCCAACCAAGTTTTATACTCCTATTAATTTTTTCTTCGATTTCTGGTCCTTCGCTTGATATCTGCTGTCCATGATGAATGTAGGAGTCGGTTACTTCTAAAGTTTATCCATCAACCAAAAAATCTTCAGCTCTTGTAAAAGCATTGTACATCAATTTTGTTTGATGTACAATGCTTTTACAACAAAATAGAAAGATTTAGAGGTTGGTGGAGCAAATTTAGAAGTAATACCAAAAGATAAAGAATTGGTAGCTAAGTGAAATATCGAAACGTAATCAAGCGTAGTGGCTGTTTTGGTGAGCTTATGTTACTTCAGTGGAGTGTAAAATTATCAGTTAGTGTTTATGGGTGTCGTTTTGATGTTTTCACCAGAACGGTTGTTGAAAATGTTCCTGACAAGTTTCAAATCCGCTCGCCAAAATATTAAATTTATAAAATTCCGAGAGTAGAGCGAACAAATTCAATTGAAACAGCAACAAAACCTTTGATTCACACCGATTAACATTCAACCAGTCGGTAACCATAATATCAGCTGTCTCTAACTTGTCCCAAAAGCGAAGAACAGTAAGTGATTTTCCCATAGTGCGAAGTTCTGTCCTTTCTGAGGACAGAAAACCATAATCCATGTATGCTATTTTTGAGGGGCAGGACAAGTCGTGAATGCGTTGAATGGATCAAAATGTCTGATGCCAAGAAGCACATGAAGCTCCAAAATGTGTAACTAGCGTACCTGGTGAGAGTGTGTCTATTGACAGCTCAGTGTGAGTGTGTATTTTTCCACGTTCGCGCCCTTACTGTGTGAAATCTCCCCACCTACAACCGCAATTTTAGTACTTCGATACACTCATGAGCTTCGATGGAATCATTCATCCCCGTTTTCTGTTATTGCTTCAGAGATGGAGAAGGAAAACCAAAATGCAAGAGCACACAACATATCCATGTCCTTTCCCTACCTGAGTTCAGGTTCTGCAGCAAAACGTTTGCACCTTATCAACCTGATCACCGGAACTGATAATGCTGCTTTCAGAGTAAGCTGTAGTATCAAAACGGAAACTGGTTAGAAACAAAATACAGCAGATATCGGAAATTCTTGACATTGAGAAATCGTTCCGTTTCATTTCTAAGCAGACTGCTGCACTTTTATTTATTTATAAATTTTCTCCCGCTATGAACCGTTTCTAATTTATTTTGGCATTCTCTCTTTTTCTCTTTCTTTGATGAGATGGAGTCGGGCAGCTTTGAAACCAGTTCGCTTTCACAAGTAACAATGTCGAACATTTACTTCGAAAAGCACGAAGCTTTCCATCATTTGACGTTTTGACGCCAAATGCAAATTTCATGTCCTGATGGCCCCAAAAGTTTCACACATTTCATTAAAACAACAAATGCGTAGAACATTATCGCTTAGCTCTAATGCTTTTAGTGAGTTCCTCATGGTTCGCTGCTTTTTTCTCTTTGTTTTTTTCTTCTTTTGAATAACTGGTTGTTTGTTGGTCACGATTGAAATTTTGCAGCCGTTTGTGATGATAAGAGAAACTGCAGCAAATGTTCACTTTATTTGGCGATAACTTATAAAGCACCATTAATACGCATACAAGGAGCAGACAGTAGACTTTATGTGACAGTTTGCAACTTGTTTATAAACTGCACCATATTTCTCACATCAAAGTTTTGTTAAAAGAGGGAGAGTTCATGCGTAATTTACAAACAGTTATTTTTACTCGTTCTTTTCAGGCGTTAAATTGGTTTGGTAACCTTGCTAGCCGCAAAGTCATTTTGCATACTTTCTTTGATTAGCACCATTCAAAAATAAAAGGAACTGTTATATTTTGCTGCTTAAATGATATTAATTTCCATTTAATATTAGTTTACAATTAAATTGGGTTGTAGGAAAAGTCATGACGTATTTTGGCCATGTTTTGCAAAGGTCATTTATTGATAGAAAGAACAAATATCAATTAATGATATAATGCCCGTTTTGTTCGATAACCTTTTGCCATCTGTCAGTGAGCTGCAGAATGCCTCGTTCATAGAAGGACCTGTCTTTCGTGGCGAAAAACTATGCAAGGTGCTGATTTACAACCTCACCTGAATTGAACGTTATACCACGCAAGGACTGTTGAAGAGAGCGAAACAAGTGGAAATCTGACGGCGCAAGGTCAGCGAGTATGCTGGGTGTTGCAACACATCCCACCCAAACTCCAATAATTTTTGGCGGGTGATCAAACTTGTGTGTGGTCTCGTGTTGTCGTGATGGAACACAACACCTTTACGATGAACGAGCTCTGGACGTTTCTGGATGATGGATTCGTTCAAACTGTCCAATTGCCGACAGTACACATTCGAATTGATTGTTTGGTTCCGTGGTAGGAGCTCGAAAAACACGACACCTTTAAAATCCCACCACACTGAGACCAGAACCTTCCGCTGATGAATGTCTGCTTTCGGTGTCGTTTGAGGCAAAGCAGCACGTCGGGACCAAGACCGTTTGTGCAGCACATTGTTGTACGCAATCCACTTTTCGTCACCAGTTATCAGTCGCTTCAAAAAAGGATCGTTTTCTTCACGTTTAATGAGCATATTGCAGATGTTTATACGCGCCGTCAATTGAGCTTCTTTGAGTTCATGAGGAACCCACACATCGAGCTTGCTTACGTATCCCAGCTTCTTCAAGTGATCGTGAACGTTTGAATGATCGATGTGCAATGTGTCTGCAATCTCTCGTGTCGTGTAAAGTGGGTTTGACTCGATCAAGGCCTTTATTTTATCGTCATCAACCTCGGTTTGCCTCCCCGAACGAGGAGCATCGTTGAAGTCAAAATCACCAACACAGAATTTTGCGAACCACCGCTGGCACTGACGTGCTTGTAGAGCATTATCACCGTATACGTTACGCAACTTTACACAAGCTTGACGCGCGTTCTTCCCTTTACGGAAGTAAAACAGTAAAATATGGCGAAAATGCACAGTTTGGTCTTCCATCTTCAACTTGATGTCAAATCTCCGTAAATCAACCAAATCGCTCACTATTCCTTTTAGACTGCAGCTAGAATTGGCGCCTGTTGAATGCCATAGCGACAACAGAGCTGTGCATGCCTCTAGTACTTCCAAAACCGCCCAACCGCCATCTGGTGCCAAATACGTCATGACTTTTCCGACTACCCAATAATTTGTACGCAAAACATTTCTTGGGAAGAAAATAAACAGTGCAATGAGCAACGATCATACGAAAAATTACTGGCCTCTGTGATGTTTTCTGCTTCATATACAAATAATCAGTATCTCTTTTCGTAATAAAGATACAACTAAAAACTTTTATCCTGCAGTTTCAACGTTCACCCAATTACGGTACAACGTTGCAAATAGCGGCTGAAGCCTATAAGTATTCACTCGCCTTTTGGCTTCAGCACTCAAGCTACAGTCTAACAACAAGAAAATATGAACAAAAAAATCTGCTCTTGTAAATTCACCCATCAACTCCTTGATTTCAGATTCACCTAGAGTGAAAGGCCAGAAGAATTAATTCGCACCTCCTTTATTCCATGTTAAAGTTCCTTAATTACTCGCTGTTGTCAATGAACAGGCACTACGCTTTTGCCTAAAAGGACTTTTTCATGTGATCTAACATAGATAACATGATACACATGATTTTTCTCACATCGACTTCTTCAGTGACTGTTAAGTTGGGGAAGATACACAAACACATTATTTATTCTTAAAACGAATAAAAGGAGGAAAGAAAGATTTCTGGTTTCGAAACACCCATTTTTCGGGAACCAGTATTGTCATTTTGAGAAGAGGTTCATTCTCAAACTTTTCTTCAAATCCATTCTTCGTATCACTTAGGTTGTGACTTTCATGTATCATCTTTGCCAGCAAATCAGTTATTCTGAATAAAAGATCATGCCCACCTAGTTTTCCACAGTACTGATTCACCTACCTGGCCAAGGAAGCGGCAAGTCCTATATGGAGATAGAAGGTGCTGAGAATAATCAGAGGCATGGTTTAGGCTGCCATTTGCTGCTGAGCCTGGTTACGTACAATGGACGAATTTCTTCTGATTCAAGGTTTCCTAAATTGGAGGAGTAAATCCAGAATATCTAGTAGGATGTTATTGGACTAAGTGAAGAACACTGTAAAACATGTTTTAAAATTCACGGGCAACTTTCCGTCATTTCTTTCGTGAATTAACGAAGCATGTTTCTGATACAACCTTTTCCGTGAAATGACAGAAAGAAACCTGAATTTCACGGAATTTTTGTATCACGGGAAAATTCTGAATTTTCAGAAACCTTCCCGCAGTTGCTTTCTCATATTGACGGTAAATTACCGTTTTAGAGATGTGTTAACGGAAAATTCCGAATTTTCAGAAACCTTTCAGCAATTCCTTTCGTATATTAACGGAAAATCTCCGTTCTCACTTTTCCGGTATCTGAATGACGAAAAATTACCGGTAATAGGAGCGATTCGTGAGAATACTTGAGGTTTGATTAACTTTTAAATTTCAATCGTCTGTCAAATTTTGAAGTGACGTAGCGAGATCGGATATTGTTAATAGCATATCGCATGGATTTTGTTTATTGTGGCACAGGATATTTCTCTTCCTTTCCCCTATTTGGTGCACCAGCTACTTATTATACAGGGTGATTACAAACTCCTTCAAAAAAACAAGAGGGGTGATAGTACACATCAAGACGAACAATATTTGCAATGGAACCTAGGGCCTCATTCCACTAATAGTGCCAGAAAAGAGCACGTTCGAAAAACGTCCAGCAGGCACACGGAGTTCCAAGCAGTGCATGAGAAGCACAAGATGCAAATCAGGTGGGCACTGAACACGTGAGTAGACGATGAGGAGCAAACATTTAAAAACGCAGCCAAACCCGTTCAGCGATAATACCGTGCAAACATCACATGAGAATTGACGTATTCGTGAAGGGCATGGAGGACTACACATACGAGGAATTGGCGGATATGCATCTGATGTACGGCCAAACATGTGGTAATGGACGTGAAACACAAAACCGTACAGTGAGAGATTTCCGAATCGGCGTATTCCTTACCATTCTACCTTCGCCAGTGTTGATTGAAGACTCCGTGGAACGGGCTCGTTGGCTATCTCAAGGAGAAATACTGGACGTCTGCGACGTCCAGTATCCCTCCTTGAACATTGGTGTAAGAGACAGTTGAACATTGATGTAAAACATTGAACATTGGTGTACGAGACAGTTAAACATTGATGTAAAACATTGAACATTGGTGTACGAGTGCACACTAGACCTGTGGACTCCTTGGAAGATCTCGTCTCGCAAATTGCTGTTGCTGCGGACAAGATCTACACCACACCTGGAGTCTAGGAGAGGGTGCGACAGTCCTTCATTCGCCGGTGTGGGCTGTGCAACGACGCCCTTGGACGCCAGTGTGAGCAGCTCCTTTGAGTCTTTCTTTGATACGATTGGAATTGTGTAACTCATAAATTAGGTATGTCTCTTTGTTTTCACTGTTGAAGGCTCAACGTGGTGATGTAACTTTACTAATTTCTGGCACTAGAAGGTGGAATGCGGCTCTAGGTTCCATTGCAAATATTGTTCGTCTTGATGTGTACTATCACCCCTTTTGTTTTGTTGAAGGAGTTTACAACCACCCTGTATATTGTGTTACTGTAAGAAACTGGGTACTTATTGTACAGATGATTATACGATGTCTGTGTATCAGTCTTTGGACAACTTAAGGCAAAAGCTATTATAGCTATCAAGAGTAAATTTTATGTTTATTTGTGTGTGTGTGTGTGTGTGTGTGTGTGTGTGTGTGTGTGTGTGAAATAATAATATATAAAAGAACATTTCACCTTTTTTAAAGATAACCGAAAATCACTGTCAGTTTAACAAAATCAAGTTGCAAAGCATTTCGCTGCTTCGAAAAATCAGGATGAAAAATGCTAAATTTGTGAAAAGTCCTCCTACAGAAAAAAATATTACAAACCTATTCAGAAAAACAATAAGCTGCAACAGAAAATAAAATGACTAAATCACTCGCATTAATGACGAAAAACAAAATTTCATCGGCCCCAAATTCGCTTTACGATGTACGTGAGGCTGGTCGCTGAGTGTTCGTAGCTCAGTGGTTAAAGGCACGAGTTACCTGTTGAGCCAGCTTAAACGTCGGGGCTTCAATCCTGACCTTCGCGGAAGTGTTATTTGGGTTAAAGGCTGGAAAGTATAGGGTTGTTGATTTTGCAGAATTTCAGTTTAAATACGGAAAAACCTGAAATGAACTTTTCTTAAATAAACGGAATTTCTGTCTACGGAAAATCTGTGAAAACACGGAAGTTAAAATAAACGGGCACTTTAAAAAACAGAAATTTCTGAAATACACAGGTACCAAACGGCCAATTTGCTGCACGTAATTTTCTGAAATTTTCCGTGAATTCACACCACTTATTTTTTACAGTGTAAGTAGAAAAGAATAGGATCTCATAGAACTGAAAAACGGGCATATCTTCTATTACCGTGGAACAGATATTGACAGGACTAGTGGTGTTGGATTTACAATTAACAAAAAACTGACGGATAATATTTTAGAGGTCGACATTTCCTCAGACAGAGCTGTACGATTCGTTAGCCGGCTCTCAAACACCAGATTCAGATCATTTAAGACTGTGCACTTGCCGCAAGTCATCCTAATGAAAAAGTCGAAGTACTTTACAAGGAAATTTGACTTGGAAATAAAAAGGGTAAGAAGCACTTGCAGATTATCACGAGTGATTCAATTCAAAAATAAGGCAACAACAACGGAAAGGAACTTCGGTAGACAAATTTGGTCACGGCAACATAAACAAACATTGAAATGCTCTTTTAGAATTTGCAGAGGCGAAAAGATTTTTCATCAGAACTCCTTTTTCGAAAAAAAAAAAAAAAAAGTTGCATAAAAAATGAACATGAGAGCACTGAAATCGGGCAGCAAAAAAATTGTCACCGAAGACTGAAGCGTCATAAACAGATTCAGCACAGGAAGTGACCACACAATGGTGACATAAAATACATCATATATACCATAAAATGACGCAAGCTCATAAAGCAAACGAAAAGTATTGACATGACCAATTTTTAAAAGTACGATAAAACTTTCAAATTGAAAGAAAAACAGTAAGTGGAACAACTGCAGTAGTACTGGGTTGATGCATAAGTTCATGCCGTTTTATTTCACGACTGTTTTCCATCTCAGTAGTAACGGTGCAGACGGCCTGTTGTATATCAAAATGTAGCCAGTAATATCGTGTATCTAAATCATATTGCGTTGTGTGATTGTTTCTGACATCTGCTCCTGTACGAATTTACCAAGGGATCCTCAGCCGCCGAGGCTACTCGACAAATATGTGTTGTGTATGGGGAGGATTCTATTGCTCTGAGAACAGCCCGCAAATGGTTTAAGAGGTTACGAGGTGGCAATTTTGACCTCAAAGACTCTGCACGCTCAGGAGGTCCATCTCACTTTGATGAGGATCGTTTGAACCATCGCATCCACTCGGATCCGCGTCAAACTACACGCAAATTAGCCACTGAGATGGACTGTGATCAGGCCACAGTGGTGCGACACTTGGAACTTATGAGAACGGTCAAGAAATTGGGGTCTTGGGTGCCTCACACTCTCACTGAGGACAACAAGAATCAGCGTGTTGCCATATGTGGTTCCTTGCTCACCCGAATGTTCTCAGCAACACAAACCATTTCTGTCACGTTTTGTTACTGGAGATGAAAAGTGGCGCCTGTACGTGAATTTCAGGCATCGGAGGTAATGGTTAAGCCCAAACAAGGCGCTCACACCACAAAACATGGCCTTTATTCTGCGAAGATCATGTTGTCTGTGTCTGGTGGGATATAGAAGGCATTATTCATTGGGATATGCTGTCAAGGAATCGGACCATCAACGCTGCACTCTATTGTGAGCAACTTCGCCGTGTGGAAGGAGCAATTTAGCAGAAACGGCCACATCGGCGCCATGGTGTCCTTCTCCAGTATGATAACGCATGCCCTGACAGTGCAAACATGATCAAAATGGCCATTCAAGACATGGAATGGGAGATCCTTCCACATCCGGCCTATTTTCAACATGCCGCTCCTTCAGACTATCACCTGTTCCGATCTCTGTCGAATACACTCCGTGGTAGAACGTTCAACAATGATTCTGACTATCAGAATTTCCTTGATGATTTCTTCGCAGCAAAACCTGCAGGTTTTTCAAGAATATCATTGCAGACCTATCCAGATGTTGGGACACCATCGTATACAGTGGGGGGGGGGATACATAGTTGGTTGATTCTGTTTTCCCTTCTGATGAAATACAATCCTGTAGTGCGGTGAAAAAAACAGCATGAACTTATGCATCAACCCAATAGATGTCTTCGAAGTTAACTGAAAGGTTTTTTTTTTTTTTTTTTTGATTGGAGGTTTAACGACCACCGTGAGCAACTCAATGGGCTATAATCAGTCGCCCGTCCCTAATTTAGGGTCACTGGTTCCAGGGAAGGGAGAGAGCCAGTGCCGTAAGACAAACACAACATCCATGCCTCACCGGGATTCGAACCCGGACCCCTTACGGACGAATGATCAGAGGCCATCGCTTGAACCACTGCGCCACCGGGGCGGCAACAGAAAGGTTATCAAGACCCTTATGAAACAGCGACAAATATAGGTGGTACTAAGAACAAAAACCACCGGAAGAAAATATGAGCATAAGTAAAAATTCTATTGAGAACGACGAAAGTCTGAAGAAAACAAAGGGCCATCTCAGTAATGGAAGAAAACATATTATGGCACTCTGAAAAGCAAAATAGTGCGGTAACAAAAAATACAAGGGAAATTTTGAGGAGAGCTAAAGTGTTCTGCACAAAACTATATGAAAGCCATGTGAAATTATTACAGATATAAATAAATACACACACGCACAGATGCATCAAAGTTCCCCCAGTCCTTCCCGCAGAAATTCCCCATGAAATTCAGAGCATGAAATCTGGAAGAGCTCCAGGAGCAGATGATATTACCCGGGACAATGTACAGGATGCTAGTGAAGAAATAGAAACTACGCTCGCTGGATGCCTCAACGAAGGGAAAATTGCTGATGACTAGAACAATGCTATGCTGATCATGCTACATAAAAATTGGAACCTCGAGGATCTCAGGAACTTTGGACACATCAACTTCCTATCAGTTGTTTACAAAATCTTCACTAAAAGGCAGTTATATCGCTTGAAGGAAACATGGGGCATAATTCAACCAAGAGAAGAAGCTGGAAGTAGGAGTTTCTACAGCACAGTAGATCTTATTCACGTTATGAAAGGACTATTTGAAAGAGCGAATGAATATGAACTTCCACCACGTATGCAAAGGCCTTGAATTCCATGAAGCCATCAGAAGTTACAATGTCTTCGAAATCCTGAGGTATTTCAAAATGCACACGTTACTATTATTTATAACATCTACCAAAATGCAAATGCAAATTCATCTGTTCGATGACATAACAGTGTAATTGAACAATTTTGCCTCACATGGAGTGAGGCAAAATTATACCATTTCTCCCAAGCTCTTTAATGCCGCGTTGGTGAATGTCTTTCAATCATTGAATTGCGAATAACATTAACGAAAATTATTTAACCACCTACATTTTGCTGACAATAATCATTTTTGCAAGTACCTCCTCAGAGCTGCAGATTATGATCCAGGAACTTGCTGATAAGAGTAAAGAAGTGGGATTCTTAAAATCAATTTACAGAAAACAGAATTGATGTTTTTTTTATTATTATCATTGAGAAGACTGAAGAGCTAGAGGTTGATAAGGCAAATCTAGAAGTAACCAATGCGGATATTTACCTTGGACAACGGATATCAAGCGAGTTTCACATCCAGCAAGAAATTAATTGTCGTAAAACGCTTGGCTGGAGTACATTTGGAAATAGCAATACAATTTTTCAAGAGCAACTTACTGTTGTTTTTTAAAAGGAAAGAATTTAATCATAGTGTATCGTTCCGGTACTTAGTTATGGACCTTGACTAGGAAAGAGATACAGAGACTGCAGATTACTCAAAGAAATATGGAGAGACGCATTCTTGGTGTAACGAAGAAAGATAGGAAGCTTATTGATCAGAAAAATGAGAAGAGTTGAAGACATAAAGAAAAACATAAGAACCGTTAAATAGGCCTGGTCATGTTTTTTTAACTGACCACCGTTGGACAACTGAAATGCCAGACTGGATACCTAGGGACCGAAAAACATCCAGAATAAAACCATGTAGGAGAGCGATGGATAAAGTTCGAAAGAATCGCCTGCGTGACATGGAAGGGGCACAGTTCAAGACAGAGAGTTGTGATTTGGGGAAACCTTCATCCAGCAGTGAATTGTTATTGGTTGATAGTGATAATAACGAATGAATCAGGGAAGACTTGTGGATCAAGGAAGTGACCAAGGAGATATAGATAAACCGTGTACGACTGTTAGCGTCTATACACTCCGTAGCAAAAAGAAAAAATTCGCGCACCGCGAATAATCATCCGACAAGCGTGAAACTTAACATGCAAATACCTCTGATCCAGAAATGCAAATGATAAAAAAATGCAGTGCCAATGAAAACACAGAGCGTGTGTAACGCGCATCAGAAACGCGCACCCCAGCACACATATAAGGTCCATTGCTCGGCCGATGCGTCAATTCGGACGGCTTCTGTGATACAGTTGTTAGTAGTAGCAAATGAGAATGCCTCGAAGACCCACCCGACGACGTTACAACCAGTTGAGCGTCGGTACGACCAGCCCGTTTCCCGGAGTGCGGTGATGCGCACTCCGGGAAACGGGCTGGTCCAACCGACGTATCGCCCGCCACGAGGGTCGGAGCGATAACACAGCCAGACGATGTTGTTACCAGTGGTTCCAACAGGGTGTCCATAACCGTCAAGAGGGCAGGGGCAGGCCTCGAATGACAAATTCTCGCCAGGATCGTGTGCTAGTGCAAGCTGCCAGACGCACACCGATAGTTTCGCAATCTGTCATTCTGAGGCACCTACCCACATCTCCTGGGCGTGTAGAGTCACGCAGCACCGTTGGAAGAAGGCTCGCAGAGGCTAGACTCCATTGTCGGCGACCGTTGCACCGGACACCACTAAAGCCTGAACATCGCCAGCAACGCTTCGTCAGGTGTCGCGATCGTGCAGGTTGGAATGTATTGGATTGGAGCCGTATGGTGTTCAGCGATGAAACCCGGTTTTCACTTGGAATACCTGAGAATTCGTGTGTGGTGGAGCCGTGGCCAAAGCTGCTCAACCCACGTCATTGTGCAGGGGCATACGTACATAACACCTGGCGTTACCGTTTGGGGAGCCATCGCCTATGATACCCGGTCACCGTTAGCGATCCTTCGCAGCACCGTAATAGCCCGCCGATACGTCGACGAGATCCTGCGACCTGTGGTATTGCCAATGCTGTCGAGTTTGTCGGGGGCCATCTTTGAGAAATATAATGCCCGTTCGCACACGGCGAACGACTCCATGGATTGTTTGCGTGGTGTGACAACCCTCTCTCGGTCTGCCCGATCGCCGGACCTCTCCCCAATCGAACACGCTTGGGACCTCGTAGGACGCCAACTCCAACCATCGCGCAAGTGGGTGAACTAACTGGCTACGCAATTACAGCGGATCTGGCAGCAAGTTCCGCAGGACAGCATTCGACGACTGTATGAGTCTATGCCGGACCGAATTTCCTCATGCATTGCCATCAGAGGCGGCCATACATGTTACTGAAATGTAACGGTTCTGAACCTTTATCTGCTCAATAAATAGACGGATTGCTCTCAAATTTGAATCATTTCGTCCTCTTAGTCTCCTCATTGCTCATATCAAATTTCATTTTTTCCAGGTGCGCGGAGTTTTTTTTTTTTTTTTTGCTACAGAGTATATTCATGGACCAGATCATTATGACCACCACTCTCTACACGAGTGTTCGCCTCCTACAGTACGTCGCAGTGATGCTCCCAACCTGCACGGGATATATATACCGAGTGATCACTGAATTAATACCACCCCTATCAAAAGTGGATGCGGTCCGTTAACCACGTGATATCCGAGAGGGCGCGATTAGTCGACCGACGTAGCGTATATGAGGAGTGAGCGGAGAAGTAGGTAGTAAAATTCAGAATGTGGTGGGTAAACTGAAGGATTTATCGGACTTTGAGAAAGGACAGATTGTGGGAGCTCGAAGAGCAGGTGCCTCGATTTCTTGGTGAGTTGTTCGCGAGTAGCCGTAGTTAAAGTGTATCACGACTGGCGTGAAAATGGTCAAAAAACAACTCGGAGGCAAAACTGGCCAGGACAGCGAAAGGTTGATGTGAGAGGTGAGCGCCGGGTCTGATAACTCGTACAGGCCGACAGACGCACCACTGTTAACAGCTGACTATCCAATACAACAGAGTTCATCCCGAAACAGTATCTGTCATGACCATGTGTTGCACGCTTACACGTATGGGCTATAACAGCAGACGACCCGACGACATTCTCTCCTGACCACAGTTCATCGGCGTAAAAGACTCGCCTGGTGCAAAGATCATGCAAGCTGGACGTAGGATGACTGGAAGAAAGTGTGCTGGTCTGACGAGTCACGTCTTTTACTGCACGCCGTGGATGGTCGTGTACATACTTGGTGCAAACAGCATGAGACACTCGATCCATCCTGCGTGGTCTCTACACTGCAAGCCGGTGGAGGCGGTTGTATGGTGTGGGGCATATTTACCTGGCAGGAACTTGGAGCCCTGGTGCATGTGGAACAACAAATGATTGATGCCCACTACCGTGCATTGCTTGCTTACTCTGTTCACTCAGCAATGTTGCACTTTTTCTGGAATGGTGATGGTGTCTTCCAAGATGACAATGTGTCAAGCCACAGGTACAATGTTGTTTGAGGAACACAGTTCAGACTTCACAGTTCAGACTTTTATCGATTGGCCTCCGAACTTCCCCGATATCAAACCCATAGAGCACTTGCGGGAGATTCTGGAACGGCATATCAGGCGTCTGGACACACCGATCATCTCCACACCTGCATTGAAGACCGCATTACACACAACTTGGTTGGCCATACCTCACAACTGCTTCCGGCATCTTATTGAATCGATGTGACGTCGGATAGCTGCTTTACTGAGGGTGAAAGGAGGACCTGCGAAGTATTAGGTAGGTGGTCATAATTCAATGATAACTCAATGTATAGAGACGGCACAAGCAGGACGCGACAAGGCGGAAGCAATTGGCCCGCTCAATAAGAAAGGGAAAGACTTGTCAGAGTTTTAACCGGGAATTATTTAAGTAGCAAGAAAGTTGGGGAACAGCATCTCAGCAACAGCAGACATTGTTGTCCGCTTGAGGATTGCTTCACTGAAACGTGGCGGGAATAGTCCTGCTTAACGTGCCGGAACGGAGTGGCCATCACTGGTTGGTAGGAGAGGTCAATGCTGGCTGGCACGTAATGTCCGGGACAAATTATGGTTCACGATTCAATTAATGCTAACTTACAACCAGGACACTTAGAGCTACATTTATGAGCACACAATATGTGGATACTCTTACAGATCGCCTAAGGAGTCGAATTTCCTCCATGGCGTCATTTTGACCAACCGTTATCAAGAGCTTCTCCTGAAGTTGGCCCAGCAGCACCGTGAGTGAACATTGGACGACTGGAGAAGTGTCGTCTTGTCCGACGAGTTCATGTTCCAGTCCCAACATGCCGATGCACGGTTCACATTCGACGTCTTCCGGGTAAACCTGTAACCAGACTGCACAGATGGCTAAAAGAGGGCCAGCAGCGGAGGTATTATGGTATGGGGATTGTTCTCATCTACGTCACTTCCCTGCTAGATCCTACCTAGGCATTGTTGAGAGCCAACTTTTGCCTTGCGTGATGGAAATGTATCTGGATGGTACTGGACTCGTTTACAAAGACAACGCCCAATATCACAAGGCCCGCATTGTGCAATAATAGTTCGAGGATCATGTACTAGCACTTCGTATGCTCCCTTGACAGTGAAATTCACCCGACTTGAATTCGACCGAACACTTTTGGGACGCAGTGGAACATATCATTCGCCATTCCGCGCTGATGATTCGCTCTATCGCCTTCCATTCATCTGGCACAGAACACCTGAGGTCGCCTTTCACGGTCTAGCTGAGTCGTAGTCACACCGGTTGCAAGCGGTTATAGTCTTGAAAGACAGCCAAAACTTTTCTGATTTTACGCATTCATTTGCTATCGCCAAGCACCGGTATGTTGTTCTATCCAGCGGGAGCAAAACACCTTAGGTCACCATCCGCTGTCCAGCTGAGTCGATGCCACTGCTGATGTAAGTTATTATAGCGGTGAAAGGCGGCCAAATACACTATTAAGAAGGTGGTCATGATGTTATGGTTCATGGGTGTACGGGCGCAGTTTCGATGCGCTGTAGGTCAAAACTTGGATCTAGAGTAACGCGACTTTTCTTCATTTTTTTATGAATTATATTTTCGAGGAGGGCTTAACGACCACAAACAATTCTAACGACAATAACCAGTTTCCCGTCCCTAATTTTGGGCTACCAATTCCGCAGAATGAAGAGAGCTAGTGCCGTAAGACGAACACCATCCATGCCGCGTCTGGGACTCGAACCCGGGGCACTCGCACGGTCAGACGCCAGCGCTTAGACCACTGAGACACTGGGGTAGCCTTTTATGCACTGTGAAAAATAAGGAAATATTTCTCATAGGGAGAATAAAACAATTACTTTCCTTGTTTCTTTCCTTCTTTTTCCTTTTTATCATTTTGTTCTTCTTGCCTTCTGACGAAAGTAATCCTTTCGTAAGTATTAGTTAGCGTAAAAGTCATTTAAATTATATTTTTCGAAAAACAATGAATCGATTAAAAACTAACTTTTGTTTTGGTCAATAAACTAGTGCAAACAGCTATCGGTATATTTGCTTTCGAGCTTGTGGCACCAAATGTCGAGTCTTAATCGTTCCGACCTTATTTATTTATTTATTTATCTATCTATTTATCTTGAGAAATAAATGTTCCTTAAAATATTCATAATCCGAGCGAGAAGGGCTGAAAAAATATATCTTTTTTATAAAAACTTTCTTCACATAAGAGGTGTTATGTATTTTTGTCCGATTTGTTTTTCTATACCATTGGAGAAATATTTTGATTTTACATAGTCATTCATTCCTTGTTTGTTTATTTGTTTTCTTCGTTGTTTATCTGCGCTATCACTCTTGTCTGAATCAGACCTTACAATAGATATTCTAACATCTGTCTCGAGTTGTCATTGTTTTCTTATCGTCGCTACAGAGATGTTAACTAGCACAGGATCCGAAGGGCTCATCTCATGAATTTTGTTCATTCCTTTTGTAGCTCCTGCAAAAACTTTTCTGAAGGTTGTCACGGGGATTTCTGATATTCTTTAACCCTTTGAGGAGCGGGGTTTTTTAAAACCCAGGAGTGAGTATTTTTAGGTTCTTAGCACATTTTGCAATTAATTTATTAAAACACAAATATAATGAAATAAATAATATAATATTGTGTTATAACTTGAAAATGCAATATTGAAGTTGGATATATACCTGAAATAGCAGTTTGCAGTCTGAAATTATTTTATTATAATTTGATTAGAAGTGCAATAGAGTGTGGTATTCCTCAAAGCAAGGGTGAACGCACAGCATAACACCACAGTCAGTGCACATGAATCTTGTGCTCTGTCTGTTTTAATCCCTTCTTCTTGTGTGCTTGCACACGTGGCACTTTCGTTGAGTTCTAGTTCTTTTGCTCCAGTTTGCTTCTCGTGCAGAAACTGGAACAAAATCTGGGCAGATTCACACATTGAGAAAACACTACGGTACCCGTATACACATTCAGAGAACGCTACGGTGCCCGTATGCTCATACTAACCGAAGCAAAAATGAAAAACATACCGGTACGTTCGTACTCCTCAAAGGGTTAAACATACTGTATTTCTAAAATACTGTGGGAAAATGTCAAAAGATTACCTATAGGACAGCTCACTGTTTAATTGTGTCCATGTGATAGATAAATAGGTTCCATCGCGTGCGTGTACATTCCCAGGCTCTTTGCAATTTTTAATCTACTGAGTCCAAGGTGACGAAAATTATAAACAAGATTTTTGAAAATGCTGATGTTTCGTATTATAAAGATTCTTTTTGGCTGTGATAGATCTTCTTTCATGGGATATCCATCCGTATAGTTTACAAACTGGAAGAAAACCCGTAACCTGGACTTTAGAGCTGCTGTATGGGACTGTATATATCAATTTGCTGATGGCTTTACGTCATTTTGCGTTTCTAACTACACTGCTGTCCAAAATGCAAAGACGAACATGAAATCGGACAATTATAGAACATTATGGAGCAAAAAGAGCTGGCTAACATATGCACACGAGTGCGTTGTGACGTATGAAAACATTCAATGATACGCAGCACGTATGAAAAGTTTCTATGAGCACGTGACAACTGCCTAGAGTGTGTACAGGCAGGAGGCCGAGTCGTGTCTCACATAAATTTATTATGTTTTTCATGTGTTTCAGTGGCATGTGCAAACACTGTTTTGCCAGTGGCAAAGCTAGAATCCGCATTCCTCTGCTGCGGAGCGAATGCTTTCCCAATTATGTTGTGTCGACAAGTGCTTATCACTGCCACTTACCGTCTTGACATGTTATTCACCCATGTAGTACGTCACATATGGCCTCCTTCCCTTGAGAAAGGCGGAAGAACGAAATCGCAGGTTTCGGATCCGCCTCAAACCACGCTTGATGTAACTTCTGTAGAAGAAGGAATCCTCACTAATTCCAGACGATGTGTGGAAGAAACAACACCCCTTTTTTCGAAGCGAAGAAGGAATTTCTCATTAATTCCAAATGATGCGAGGAAGAAGCATCACACATTTTTTGAAGAACCTAACGGCCAGTAGATACATTTTTACGTTCAGGCACCAATGTGCAAACAAAATTTTGCCAATGGCGGAGCTCGGACGCGCATTCTTTTGCTCCGGAGCTGTGCTTTCCCAACTAAGTTACACTGACAAGTGCTTATGACTGCTACTTTTGACATGTGCGTCACCCCTGCAGTACGTCACAGACAGAGCAAGAAACTGTGCGCTTGAGGTTGCAAAAGGATATTTTGCAGGTATCATATACATGATTTTGCCCGAGGTCAAATTATCAGCAAGCTGGAAAAAGGCCAGGCTGTGACCGATGTCGCCAGAGAGTTGTATTAACCCACAGCATAGTGTCGGGGCTTTGATCAGCTCTGAAAAGGTACAAAACTGCTGCCAGATGTTTTGCTGGAGGTTATCCCAGCTGTATGAGCCTCTATCTTGACATAATGACAAAACGGAGTCTGAAAAGAACTGTGAGCTAGTTGGCTAATCGTCTTCAAGCAAGCACAGTTGTACCAATTTATTGCCAAACCGTATCAAGACGTCTAAACCCTGCAGAACTATACGCTTGGATACCCGTGCGCTGTCTACGAAAGGTGGATCGTACAGTGCAACATCAGTGGTAAATGTCTCACGTTGACTGATTTTCAGATCCATGAACCCAGGTAATGTTCACAGATGAAAGTCGTTTTAGTCTTTCATCGGATTCTAAGCGTCAACCGAACAGAGGTACTGCGATGATGTAATTCTTCTCCACGATCGTCTGTTCCGTGGTGCTGTGTGCGCAGATTTCATTTTTATGGATGATAACACCTGTGTACACCGCACAGCACCTGTGAATGAAGTATTGGTTAGCAAGGATATCCGTCGAATGGAGTGGCCAGCCAGCACACTTCTCTGATCTCAATCCAATCAAATATACATCGGAAGCCCTAGGGATACGTGTTGCGCAAAGTAATATCCCACCAAAAACCACATATCAGATATCAGGGGGCAGGAGTGGGACAATTTACGCCAATAGCTTCTAAACCACTTGTGTCTTGGTGCAGAATGGCACACCGGTGAGAAATATGCATTGGAATGCGGAGTGAATATATCCTCTACTGCGGTCTTCGCCCTGTTGTCTGTTCACGCAGTGCTAGTGGAAGAGTGTCACTGGACGACAAGTGAGTCTATACCTCCTTCGTAACATTTTGTTTCGTTTCGATCTCTGTTACATATTAATCATGATTTTTGATTTCACGCGTTTCATTTTATTACTGCAATTACCATCGATACCACTTACTTTTAACAGGTCAAAATTTTACTTCGTCCTTAAGTTTTGGCATCAGTGTGTTTGGTTTCGACCTGCAGTATATGTTTTGTTTAGAACTGGATAGAGGAGGGTACGCGAGTTTGATAAGTAATTTTTACCATTTCGTCTCTCTGCTAAAATATATGTCCGCATCAAATCATCCGATTGAAAAGAAGGAGCGTTTTTTCTATTACACAAAAGAAAGCTTATACACACGATTTGACATATACACTGAAGTGCCGGAAAAACTGGTACAGACGAGCTTGTGCAAAATACATAGCAACGTCACCTTTTGCTCGTACTCGGCTGCGTCTGCCAGTGCTCATATAAAGCGATAGACATCCTTCCCAGCTGTCAGAGCTGTTTTCGGCATGAGAATGAAAAGTAATAACGATTTAAGCGATTTTGAAAGCGGTGTCATAGTTGGCGCTCGTGAGATGGGCCATAGTGTTTCGGAGGTAGAAACGAAGTTCGGATTTTCACGGACGACCATTGCAAGGGTGTACCGTGACTACAAGAATTCCGACAAAACCTCCAACCTACGATACCAGTGTGGCCGTAAAAAGACATTTCGTGAACGTGACAATCGTCGGCTGTCAAGAATCGTTTCACGCTATGACACTCTTGCAGGTATCAACGGAATTCATTGCTGGAGCCTCAACAAGCATCAGCGTTCGGACTGTGCAACGTATCCTGCACGATATGGGCTTCGGGAGCAGACGCCCAACTCGAATCCCTTTGATGGGTGCACGACACAGAGCTATGCGCCTCGCTTGGGCTCGGCAACACCACCACTGCACACTTAATGACTGGAACCTGGTCTGACGAGTCGCGTTTCCAACTGTATCGGGCAGATGGAAGGATTCGTGTGTGGCGCAAACCCCATGAAGCCATGGCTCCCGCCTGTCAGCAAGGAACTGTACCGGCTAGTGAGGGGTCCGTAATGGTATGGGGTGTGTTTATCTGGACTTCACTGAAACCCCTGGTACGTCTACAAACGTCTGTGACCGGCCAACGCTATGTGCGCATCCTTTCTGACGAGGTACACCCGTTCATGTCCTGCATTCATGCTGATGGGTTGGGCCTGTTCCAATAGGACAATGCACCTCCACACAAGTGTCGGAACGCCACATTATGGTTAGAGAAGCATTCATCTGAGTTTGGGGTGTTGCCATTCCTACCTAAGTCCTCAGATCTGAATGTGATAGAACACATTTGAGATGCCATGCAACGCGCTATCGAACACAGGAATCCGAGACCTCGGAATACATCCGAATTGTCGAACGCTCTGCAGGAAGTATGGTGTGCACTGCCTACAGCATATTTCCAGAAGCTAGTGGAGTCCATGCCCCGTCGTATTTCTGCAGTCCTGCGCTCCCGTGTGGGAACTACCAAGTATTAGACTGGTGTACCAGATTTTCTGGCACTTCAGTGAATATCTCCGTTTCTTCGTCCCTCAGTTAGTCAACTTATCAGTCTCTGCAGAAACGATATCCCCGATTGTAAAAATCAGAATGAAAAAATCTTTCTGTATCTGATATAGTATAGCAGGCAGACAGATTGGCTGACGGATAAACGGCAGGATAGGCATGTTTCAATGCTTGTACACCTGCTTTCCTGTATCATATACAGAAAAAAATTATATTCCGACTTTTAGAAGTGTTAATATCCATTTTGCAGATACAGACTGATTGGAAGGATAAATGCAAAGACATCTTAGATCCTGTACACATGCCAACAAGAAATATATGTCCAACAGAGAAACAATCTATGCAATTACGCATAGATGCATAGATATTTTAAAGTGGAGACATTGTTTTATAGAGAGATGAAAGGACAGATAATCAAAATCACTTGCTTTGCTTTCCTCTTTCCGTCTCATATGTGTTGAAAACGCGACGCATTTATTCCTAAAGAACTTGTAACGTATTCTACAGTTTAACGTTCCTTTTTGATTCCTGTTATCTTTTTAAAATTTTGGTTCGTTATCTTTAAGCAGTTTCTAATCTTAACGCTACATTTGCTCTCTCTCGCTGAATTTTGTTTTGGCAACCTGACGATAGATCAAAAGTTAGTGACGCATGGTAACGAGACTGATAAGAGTGATGTTTACGATCGTATCAGAGCTTGAAGTCGGCTACAGTGTAAGCTCGTTTTAATTGCTCTGGAAAGAGATCTTTGAGATTACTTTGATACTGTATCATGCGGTTAGCATTTGATTTTACATAATTTGCTTATTCTTTCACGTTGAATATCCCGCTTTTTTTATTACTGAAATCAAATTGCTGTTGAGCAGTATGGCTGGAAGAGTACTCCGTATTAAAAGAGTATTTTGCTCAGATATCGAAGCAAACGATTATTTAAATATCGAGTTGGAATTATACTACGCATGTAATGTTGTGCTGACATTTATAATGCCTATAGTGCTCTAAATAAGCATGTCGGTTACCCTAAGCACAAGACTGTATTTACCTGGCCGTTAGTGCCATTTATTGCTAAGGTAATTACGTGCTTAATGAGTTTATTTGAGCTATCCGGAGCACGAAGCTAAGGTTTACAGTGAAGTCAAGTTCTGCAGTAGCAATGTGCTTTACAGTGAAATACCGTTGGGTTTTTGGTGTTCTATAAACAATTTACAGATATCTTCAATCAGTTAAGCAAAAACATTACAAACTGTGGTGACGCTTTTACTGTTTCTATAACCTAGTTAGAAACATAAGATCCTTGTAGTGAGAAACGTGAGATCCGAAGTAAAAAAGTTACTGAACCATCATTTAACCAAATGATTCGTAGTTTTTCTATGACACTTATTTTACAATGGTAAGCTTTAGCTGGAGATCGCAGGGTCTACTAGACGTATTTTAAAAGTGACAGTCCATACGCTTAATCAATGGAATAAAAGGTTAAGCTATCCAGAGCTTCATCTAAAACTAACCAACTACTATGGTTAATCAAGCTTCACGTAACGTTGGTGTTCTATGTAAACTGACTGTTCATGTAGGGTGTTCCACTCGCCACTTTACCCAAGTTTTTATTAATAACATCGTGAATAATTACAGTAATTGAATGATTTTTTGTAAAAAACATACCTTCATCCATGAAAAATAAAACCGTATCATGAGGGATGTTGAAAGTGTCAGCCCTGTGCATCGACGCAGGCTTCAACACAAGAATCCATATTTCTAAAAGTTCGCGCCAGTTGCTCCGGCGTAATCGCTGCCACTGCCTCGCAAATGTTGCTCTTCAATGCTCCTTGGCGCGCTTGTTGTGACCTTGGATGGCGCGCATCTCAGGCTCGTGATTTCCCGGGGTTAGCTCAGTTGCTTGTTTGTCGCGAGGCTGATCGTATGCGTTATTGATGTCCTCCCGGTTAACCATAGCCGAACGTGTGTTTCTTGTCCGTATTAATTGGGAGAGTAAGTCGGTAAAGAATTGTCAGTGTGAATTTCGTATGAAATTCGGATGATGGAGAGCACCAAGTAAACCGTGTGTTCTGCACCTGGTTAAAAAGCTGGAGACCCATGGAATATTACATGATTTACAAGGCGGGGGCGGCCCCGAAATGTCAGAAACAGTAGTGCACGACGTCCAGCAAAGACAACTTCCTTTGCCACGGAAATCTTTGCGTAGACTTGCCCAGAAAATCAGTAGGTAAAAGAACACGTGTCATAGAGCAGCACAACGAAGAAGACTACAAGTTCATCCGTACCGTTTGTCTGCTGTTCACGAACTGAAAGCGCCAGACCAAGAGAAAAGAATGAGGTAATGTCAGTGGTTTCAGGCATTTGTTGCAGAACGACCGGATATCTTGAACACCACCTTTTTTCCGACGAAGCGTGAATTCATTTATCGGAATACATAAATGCACAAAACATGAGCGGTAAATCTTCACACATTTATCGAGAAACCACTTCACGCACAAACAATTTGAATGCGGTGCGCAATGTCACGCCGGCGCATCATTGGGCCCATTTTCTTTCAGGATGCGGTCACAACAGCCGTCTGCATGGAAAACTTTCAGGCATTCCTTAACCAACTGCACCCTGAAGAGCTGACCACTGGATATTTTCAACAAGATGGAACAACTTGCCATACATCACATGTGAGTGTGGCTGAAACTGAGTCATTCATTGGAGGTTTCTAAAGGAATGTGGCGACCTCGATGTCTTGATTTCTTTCTCTGTGGGTATCTCAAATCAGTGGTGTTTCAAAATAAGCCGACAACCCTTTAGGCATTGAAGAACAACATCTGCGAGGCAGTGGCAGCCACTACGCCGGAGTAACTGGCGCGAACTTTCCAAAATATGGAGTCTCGTGTTCAAGCCTGTCTCGATGCACAGGTCGGACACTTTCAACATCTCGTATGATGTGGTTCTGTTTTTCATGGATGAAGGTTTCTTACCCAATATAATTTAATTACAGTAATGATTCACGATGTTATTAATAAAATAGAAACTTGGGTAAAGTAGCAAGTGGGATACTCTGTACATTTACTTTCTTAAAACCAAAGAACACCATACTTCTCAGTACCACCTACCTTTAGGATCGATTTCCAAGTTGTGCAGATTTTTCGGAAAAATGTGAAGGCGTATTAAAAGTGATGAACCAGGAACAACTTTTGCGTTTATGGAACCCAATGCGACAATATTTGTTCACGACCCCCAAAAGTTGTGTGTATGTATGTTGGTGTGGGTGTGTGGGGGAAGGGTGCGTTTGATTGTATGGCTTTTCAGCCAAATATGAAAGATATAAAATATAAATTAATAATCGCGGGCGTTGATTCCAAGGTCAACGCCAAAAAATACGTTGCTTTTTGAGCTTAATTTTTAACAGTACCTTATTATGATGATTTGGATTGTTCCAGTAACAGAGAGGCTTTTCATCGTCTCCAATTGTCATTAATCCTTATTACAATACTCCTTCAGCTCGGCGCCCCCTGAACTTGACGTCCTCAAAAGTTACACGACTCGCATCGCCCTAAAGCTGGCTATGTGATAAACTGTATGTCAGGGAAGTTAGATAAATTTTTAATGTCAGGAAGTGAAATACAGAAACAATCTTTTGCGAAAGAACCGAAACTAAGTGCAATAAATGCCGAAAAATCTTCCGCTGAAACTACGAGCAAGAAAAAACTCCGCTCTCCAAATATGTAGTTTCAAAAGTTTGAACTTTCTGGTGAAGGGCAGGAGTCAACGAAAGCATTAGAGGAAAACGAAAACTTTCAGAAAGTCAGAAAGTTTCTTACGTACACTTCTAAATAACCTTCCATTTGAGTTTCTGTCCTCATACGTAAATTAAGTTACTTCTTGGTTAAACGCTTTCTTTTTGAACGACACATTACTTCCTCGAACAGCTATTACAATTTAGCAAGTCGGACAATGAATCAGAATAACACAAAATGATTAGATTGAACATATAAGTGTGTATAGTTGAGGTGGGGTTCTTGAGATATGTACGCTATATAGAGATATTGCGATTTATGTGTGGAATTGTCGAGATTTATGTAGGACAGTTGTTGGTTGTCAGTAGATTGCTAAACGTCGATATGAATCCCATGGAATTACATGTGATCGAAGAAAGAATATAGTCATTGTGAGATTGATGCCGATTGGATCTTGCCGTGAGTGGAAAAATAAAAGTGAAGAATTCGTTAATGAATAAGAAGTTCCTAATTTAGGTTGAGAAACCCGAACCCACAGCGCCATGCGCCTTTTGGCAGGTGAAAGAGAACCTAAGAGAGTTAGGAGCAGATTTCCCTGATAGAATAGCAAGAAAGAAAAGTATGGAAATATTAGAGCACAAGGAGTAAACGGTTACCCGTTAAGTATTGAAGTTGTAAGCTGCCCTACATACTTACCTGCAACAACAAGCCGTTCCGAGCGATATTTCTCTCCGCAGAAAAATGCCCGGTACACCGCTGCCACAGATGAGTACATGGGGAAAAGATGGGAATTATAGAGGAAAGGGGAACCTGAAAATAAAAACATCACACACAGAATAAGTTTCCCAGAGGAAAATCGACGTTCAACACCGGATAAGACAAAACTGGCCATTTACTCAGTGTTTCTCTCGGGTCCGCTATTGCTTCGTTACTCGTTAGCCAATGAGAGAAAAGATTTTTCCCCACTGGTTTAAAAATTTTTTCTCAAGTTTACTTTTGTTGATTTTCGCCTGACTTGTCAGATTAACCATAGCTGAGGTGGTGTGATCACAAGATTACGCGATCGAGGTTTAAGTTACTCATTTTGAGTAAACAACAGAAAAACAAAAATATAAAAACAGCCACAATCAGGGTTTTTATTCCTTATTTAGGGAGCCGGTAGTTTAAGGGCTAATCATTTTTTTTCTTCGCTACGTGTCTGCTTGTTGTACGATTGTGTGCAACAGCGGAAAATAATAAGTCCTGTTTTAATTATTTTTTAGTAGTAAGATCTAAGGCGTAAAAAAATTTTAATTCTAAAAGACAAGACAAACAACACCGTGTTTGTTAGGGGAGACATATGCAGTAAAAGAAAGATAAAACTTTTGTGCAACACTATGCTCGGCCCTCGAAAGGGCCTTTTTTTTTTTTTTCTTAATATACAGAGACAAGACACATAACACATTGCTTGTTAGCGGGAGAGGTATTCAGCACAAGAAAGATAATTCCTTTTTGCAAAATTTTCTTTGGCCCTTAAAAGGGCCTTTTTTTTCTCGCTTTCGTAGGACTTACAATAGTTGCCTCTGAAGGGAAGACATAAGGTTGGAAGCCAGCTGCAATTTCTTCCTATCATCCAGCTCCATGGGTAACACTGAACTGGATTGATTCCCCATCAGAGTAAAATTAGGTGGTTGCTGTGGTGCAGCCACCTGAGCAAAGGTTTGCTCTCTAATGGGGTAGGAAGTGGATAGAGCTGGTCCCCCTCCTCTGAATCTTCCTCTACCTCTTCTGCTGGGTCCTCTTCTCTTGTGTTGCTTAAAATGCATGGCTTGCATAGGAGGTGGAGTCTCCCTTTCCGTGAAAACATCTATCCCCATCCTGAAGCCTAGGATGGTGATTGTTCCTCCGAAAAGAAGGTCATTGCATCCCTTGATGCCTCATTACGGTATTTAGTTCGCTCAAGGTTCCGGGTAATAATTCCTTTCTCCCTGAGCGCCGCAGACACCTCCTCAATGGTGAGATGGGATGCCACACCCTTTAAGATGAACTTCGTGATCTCACGCTTAATTTTTTGACCGCCGACTCCACCTCCTCCGCCACTCTCTTCTCAAGCTTGCCAACCTCCTCCTTTACCGCAGCCACAATATGTGGCTTAAGGATACCAGAGATTTTCTGCTGCACTTCTGGAGTATCCAAGAGTGTCAGCATCGTATTCCTGACGGTGGATTGGAGGAGGTTGACCGCGTCCGGGAGAAGTAGGGTCTCGTTGCTGCTGCCTGTATCTCTCCTACCGTCCTTGGTTCTACAGTGAAGGCGCTGGATGCTTAAATAAGCGCGAAATTGTCGTTTGCTCTGTATTTCGCCCGGAGTCTGCCATTTGCATCGACACTCATCAGCCAATGAGAGACAAGATTTTCCCCCATTGGTTTAGCCGTTGTTTTCTTAGGTTTACTTTTGTTGTTTCTTGCCTTGCCTGACTTGGTGAGGGTAGCCATCATTCAGCCCTTAAAAGAGCCGTTTTTTTTAAATCAGAACTAAGGCGTAAAAAAAAAGAAATTAATATAAAAGACAAGACCAACAACACCTTGTTAGTTAGGGAGATATATTCAGTACAAAAAAGATAAATCTTTTATGCAACATTTTGCTCGGCCCTTAAAAGGACCCTTTTTTCTCCCCAAAAAACTCCTGATATTCAATTCTTGCTTTCCTCCCACGTGTGAGGAATAACTTCAATTTAGTTCCTGTTATTTTAAATTGTTTTTGGAAGTATAATTGTGAGCTGGATTCTTTTCAGGAATTTTATTTAAAATAGTCTTCGGTCTTTTAAATTTGTCAGTATCATTGACAACATAATTAAGGGCCTCCCTGACAAGAGGATTGGGATGTTTCTTGGCTTTCTCGTAATACCTTTGCGCTAGAGGCTAGATCATACATAGTATAATGTATAGAGTTGAATAGTAAGTGCCGATTCTTATAGCGTCGCCTTTGTGAACCCTATTTAGGTAAAATATATGTTAACGAAGTTCAATAGCTACATTAGCAAAAACACTTAATTAAGCACTTTAAATTCTGCGATTTAAAGCATGAATCCCAATAAGTGTTTTTTTAACTAGTTCCATTGTTTAGCATATACATACATCGACATCATTGACCGTCTGTTCAGCTGTCCCTGAATTTGCGTTTTATCGATTTGAAAGTCTGTGGAATGGTCAGGAGGCGAGTAGAAAGATTTTTGTTGTTTTGGGTGTCAGTAAAGAACATCGGAAGAGTGGATGTGATCATAGGAATCTACAAAACGAAACTTCTTTTCTTAATCTTTGAGGAGGAGAAGGCGTGCAAATTTTTACGACATTTATCCGAAAATTATCAAATCCCTCTCGCTAAGTCGAATAACACGCAGATAGCTGTCAGTCACTGTTCCGATTTAAAAGAAAGGAATGAGGAAAGTTTGAAATAAATTGCGCAGCTTTCTATGTATTAAACACTGCTTGAAATATTTAAACCACGATGTGGAAGCAAGGACGATGAAGTAATTTCTAAGCCAAAAAATATTAAACAGTTCGGATCAACGAAAGGCTTGCTAAGACATTCGAGGTTCAAGCTAGGATACAGTAGGTGTGCATATTTTCTTCGCTTTTGTTTTTAACAATAAATTAATAAAAATTTCGCGGAAGATTTCACTGTGAGTGGGTTCAGCGTCAACAGTCTGCTTGATGCTTTAGTTCTTAATTTTGAAACGTGTTGAATGCTTGGCAATGCGATCTTAATCAGATAAGCGTGACTTATAAAATGTTTGGAATTAAAACAAATGTTGAATTGCCAAAATCAGAGACTGTGTAAGTAAAACTCGAAAAGATAGTGGTTATGTAGCTCAAGAAATGTGTTTTGATCCACTTCGTGTAAATGCTAAAGTAGAAAAGCATTGCAAAAGAAATTTGCATTAAAATGAATGAAACATAGAAAGTAGCACACGGTTCCTATAAGAGAAGGAAGTTCCTCTAAGAAAATTCTTCCTCTGAAAAATTCAGTGTTGTGTGGCACCCAGCTGTGAGAATTATGGAAGACGTAGAGCAAGTATTCTTTAGAATTTTACCTTGAATGACCTGTAACTTCACTTTGAATTACTCCAGAAATGCAGATCTCAAACTTTTTAGAATTGGAGAGGGAATTGACATGTTAACTCTAACAGACACATCAAAAAATAAATGTGTGGATTCAGTGGCAATATTTCTGAGTTCTAAATCATTTTATTCGTGCCTAATAGAGTAGACTTCAATAGGAAGGAAGCAATTGTTTCGAAATAGTTACTTGATGTAATTTTCTGACGATTTTCGGCTTAGGTTCTTTGCAGCTACTCATGGTTTCAAATTCCGGGCAAAGAAGCTAGTGGGACTCCCCCCCCCCCTCCCTTAGCTGCTCGTACTCTGCCAATTACCACGAGAGGTTGCCTCATTTGTCGAAGGGTGGTCATAGCGCACTGATTGGAGACCCATATTTGCCTTCGAACTGGTAAGAGTGCAATAAGAAAATTGTGATAATAAATTGTAAGAAATAAATTCTTTCTTATAAAGTAGCTCTTTGAAAGTAATTAATTACCTACATTTTTCTCTCCCTTTCTTTTGCCTCCATCGTGAATTTCTAGCAAGATACACTGTGACGTATATCTCTAAATTAACCTTCTGTTTTTGGTTTCTGTTCTTATGTAAATTATGTTATTTGTCCTTTACATCTCTTTCTGAATGGCACGTCAAATCCTCCAAATTTCTTTATACTTCTGGCAACTGCTGACAGTGAGTCAAAGGTAAATAACAAGCTGCGCCTAGTGAAAAGATAGGGTGAGCGTGGTGTGAACGTGAGACTGTTTGAAATAGGAAGACATATTATCTTGATATTACGAGAGTCAAAGATTATCTGCACGTTTAATATATGCTGTCACATGATAATTGATCATTGATGATGCTACCGTGGAGTTGTGTCTACTAGCTGTACTTCCGACAAATTATGAGGAAACAAAGACGTCTTTAATATGTACGTGTCCTTAGTCAACAAATTCTGGCCGTTTCTATTATTTATGTGTTCAAGTGATTAATAAATAAATGACCGTTGTTACAATAGCAATCTGCAAAGCACAAATTTAAAACTTTAAAACACAATAATAATCAGATTTAGTGTAATTTTAAATTGTTTTCGTGAGTGAATTAGTTTGCAAACGTAACAGTTCTTTTGTGCATCAAAGTCTTACATTTTGAATCTTAGACCCCAAATCAGTTTCTACGTTTTCTGGCAAAATTAAATATGAATGAACCTTTGAAAATTCAGTTTTAGGTAACGTCATTTTTCTTTTTCGGAATTATTATCTCAGCAGTCTTTTTTCTGTAAATGTTTCATTAAAATCTCTGAATTATAGATAATGAAGTAGCTTTATTGTGCAAAGTTCGATTGATAATAATATAGTATTTTAGTGGAAAGTTTGAGATAGGTAATTATGCATCTTTTTTTGGGCAATGTGCAATGAAAAACTCATAATCCATTCGTCATGCAAAATTTCCGTTTCATTTAACAAAGGCGACTTGTATAGCTGTCCGAAATCATCCTAGTAACCCACTTTTTGCTCTTTGTTAATGTGATGCAACGTTATTTCTCCCATACTAGGGAGGAATGTTTTTATCGGAAAATAACTGTAGCTGCCCAGGAAATTTAGGATTTGCGTATACTGCCATTGCCATTTGATAGAGAGCGCATATTTAGCAGTTACAGAAATTTTGGAAGAAATATTCTTACAAATATATGGAACAACTAACTACAGGATTGTTAACACGGCGATCAGAATACCCTGAATTGCTAATGATCGCTCTCAATCAAATGGAAAATATGTAACATCATATCAGAATGAAAGTTATATCCCCTGGAGCGGGAATTTTCAAGTTTTTCGATATGGTGTTACATTCCGATTGCCGTGTTAATAATCCAGCAGTTGTTCCATGTACATTAAAGTCCGCTTATAACGAGGTGAGTTTAACAAGATTTCGGATTTAACGAGCAAAAGAGGATTTTTTGTTTGTTATAATGTTAATTCAAACCTAATTTGATCGTTTTTAACCAACAAAATTTAATGAAGTCCCCGGATTTAACGAAGGGATAAAAAGCTAAGGTGATCATTTCTAACAAGCAAAGCACCAGAACTTAATGGAATTCCATATTTAACGAAGCGGTAAAAATCTGTTGCGCACTGTTCTGGAATCGAGGATTCGCATACAGGACGAAATTGCAACTGCGCAGGGGAATCCTGGTGTGCTAGTGGAAAAACGTTGATAGAAAAGCTACGGGAAGGAGATCAAATGCTCAACAAGAGAGTTGTGCCAGAGACTTTCTTCACCACTCATTCTAATGCCTTGGAAGTATCGCTGAGCAGATTTAAAAACTGGCCTAAACTTACGTAGAATTTTCTGAAATATTATTTTGCAATTTTATACTTCAAGCACAAAAATACAATTAATCTTCATTTTGAACCCAATGCTCCCGAAAAGGAAAGAGGGAATTAGTATGTTTTATTGCTTACATACAGGGATCTGGAGCATTGAGATAATCATGCTGGTAAAATGTCATTTGTTTTTCCCAATTTAAGACATTTAGCTTTTAATTCATATCGTATCCTTTTGGACAGAAAAGAAAGGCGTGTGGAGACCAACATACAAATCGAAACCATAATTTTGCCTATTTTATTACAAAGTGAAACGACAAAACTTTAAAAGGTGTCCACGGAAATCCTTTTCTTTTTTAGCTGTCATGTGGCATTTTCAGAAAATATGAAAACAGAAGAGCCGAGTTCAGCTTCCCCAACTTATGAAAACAAGCATTACCAAGTCACTTTACTTCACTGCACCCATTGAAAAGTTCCATAATCTCATCAAAATTCTGCTCTTCACCGTCAGTCAAATGGTGACTTGTGAAATGTCACAAGTGCGTTTGGCCTGACCCACAGAGCTCCCGTTTTTCGCATGCGTGACTGAACACATTTTCCGCTCGGATTTATATCACTGTAATGAAGTGAATATCAATTCCTATTTGCAAAAACTCTTTTGTGTTTGTACAGGCGAACAAAGACGAGAATTGGAGCTATCTAGCGTGAGCTCTTTCGTCTGCCCTTTTTACCTGAATACTTAGACTCAGCTGAACTCAAGCATTGCAGCTGGCGGTATAAATTTGTTGTGCGAACCGATTGTATGTATGCTTTACGAATAAAGTAGGGAGGGTAGAGGGAGCAACTTTCATAATGTATTTGTTTTCGGACATTTCATATTTAGGGTAATAATGGATTTTAATGTGTGCTGTGTCAAGTTTAGAATTTTTGTTTATCTAGAAGGGAAACGATGTGACACTACTGTTATTCTATAATACTGAGGTTTTGTGTAGCATAATAACAAATTAATTTTCGCAGTTAACGGCAACTCATCAAAAATGTGCTTTTCTGAAATAAAACATATGGAATATGTTTTTCTATTATTTCGTAATTACGTCCACATCTCTCAGATGGAGCCTTTGTTTTAAAAAGGAACGCGATAAAACTGTATAAATTTATTTTCCTTTGAAAGAGATTTTTTTTTACTTAATAAATTAATTAATTTATTTTTCTTGATGGACTAAGCTATCCCCTATGATCATCAATCCCGCCGCCCCTATGGCGGCGGGATTGATGATCATTCATCCGAAAGGGGTCCGGGTTCGAATCCCGGTCAGGCATGGGTGTTGTGTTTGTCTTACGGCACTGGCTCTCTCCCTTCCCTGGAACCAGTGACCCTAAATTAGGGACGGGCGACTGCTTATAGCCCATTGAGTTGCTCACGGTGGTCGTTCAACCTCCAATCAAAAAAAAAAAAAATGATCATCAAGCCCGTGGTGGTGCTCAATAAAATACAATTTAAGGAGGACTGTAACTATCTCTCAGACCCAATAGATCCCTACAGTTTTAAGGGCCACTGCTAAGCCTAATGGAAATATCACTCCTGAAGTTTTATTATGAAAGGACATCTTTTTTAGCTTTCTTCTTTGTTCTTTGCATAATCTTTGAACCAACTCTCGCTTAGAAATCGTAAACAATTTCTGTTTTGCTCGTTAAACCCGAAATCTTGCTAAACTCAGCTCGTTATAAGCGGATTTTAATGTACATGGAACAACTACAGGATTATTAACACGGCAATCAGAATGTAACATCATATCAAAAATCAGAATGTAACATCATATCAAAAATCAGAATGTAACATCATATCAAAAATCAGAATGTAACATCATATCAAAAAACTTGAAAATTCCCGCTCCAGGGAGATGTAACTTTTAAGTTTTCTGATATGATGTTACATATTTTTCATTTGACTGAGAGCGCATCATTAGCAATTCAGGGTATTCTGATCGCCGTGTTAATAATCCTGTAGTTAGTTGTTCCATATATTTGTAAGAATATTCCTTCAAAATTTCTGTAACTGCTAAATATGCGCTCTCTATCAAATGGCAATGACAGTATACGCAAATCCTAAATTTCTTGGGCAGCTACAGTTTTTTTCCGATAAAAACATTCCTCCCTAGTATGGGAGAAATAACGTTGCATCACATTAACAAAGAGCAAAAAGTGGGCTACTAGGATGAGTTCGGACCGCTATACAAGTCGCCTTTGTTAAATGAAACATCTTTTTCAACTTTTATAAACTATATTTTGAAAGGAACTAATGAGCTTTTGTAGCGATCGTTTCTAATCTTATTTGTTTTTAAATAACAATTAAAAAATATTTGTTATCAAGAATGAGAAAATTTATTTAATTGCTGAAAATTGTTGATCATTTACAAATTTCCCAGATGTCTGCACAGTGTTGTTTTTCTTTTTGAAAATATCAATGCTTACTGAAACTACAGAAAGATCTTTAAGAGAAATGAAATCAGTAAAAAACTGAATAACACTAGGGCTCAAAATCGATTGTTAGAGATATTCATATTGCGTATCTAATATGAAAGAGCGGTCGCCTCGACGGTCGAGGTGCCTGAGGCGCTGGACTCTGACCACTCGTCCAAAATGGGCCCGGGCTCGAGTCCCGCATCATTCATGGGTGATGCGCCTATCGGATGCCGCCGGCTCTGGCACCTACCTGGAACCAGTGGCCCTAAATTAGGGACGAGCAGCTGCTCATAGACCTTAGAGTTGCTCATGGTAGTTATTAAACCATATACAGAAAATGGGATGTAAGGTCAGGTGATGCGCAACATCACAGCCTCTCCTTGACAAATGTCAACTCTGCCTTCTCGTGGTGCATCCTGTTCCCACTAAAGGTGCTCTGACGACCGCCAATAGCGGTATAACAATACCATCGGGATTAGAGGAAATGCTATCCCACACTCACCAACCCGCTAGGCCAGCGTGGTGAGTTAAGGCCAAACCCCTCCAAAATGACTCCACAACTTAAATCTTGACCCTAAGTCTCCGGTAGCTGGAATGTACCTGGTCAAGGCAGCGGCCAGTGCGACATGAAGGCACAGGGTGCTAAGAATCACCGGAGGACCGGACTAGGCCGCCATTTAATGCTGACCTTGGCTACGTATAATAGACGCTCCCTATCTTCTGATTCAAGGCTTCTTGAATTGGAAGAGGAACTACAAAGGATCAAGTGGGACATCGTCGTGCTAAGTGAGGTAAGGAGAAACGGAGAAGATCTCATTGAACTGAAAAGTGGGCATCTCTTCTACTATCGTGGGACACATACTGGCAGAAATAGTGGTGTTGGATTTATAATAAACAAGAAACTGAAGGATAAAGTTGTAGAAGTTGAAAGTTCCTCTAACAGAGCTGTACGACTCGTTATCCAACTCTCGAGAAGATACCAGGCTCAGATTATTCAAACTTATGCAACCACCACAAGTCATCCTGAAGAAGAAATTGAATAATTTTATGAGGAAATTCGTCATCTAAATAATAAAGACAAGCAGCACTTGAAGATAATTATGAGAGATTTCAATGCAAAAATATTGTAACGGCAACAGAATGAAACTTCAGTAGGTAAATTCGGTCACAGCAATAGAAACCAGCGTGGAAATATTCTCGTAGAGTTTGCAGAGGGTTCATCATGAACTCCTTTTTTAAGAAAAAGCCACAAAGGAAATGGACATGGAGGCATCCCAATGGATGGACAAGTGAAATTGATTTTATTATGTGTAACAAGAAATTTGTCATGGAAGAGTGCAATGAGCTGAACAAGTTCAACACAGGTAGTGACCGTGGAATGGTAAGATGTAAGATGCACCTCAATGCTAAACTCGAGCGTGGGAAGCTCAAAAACAAACAAAGTGTATTGACGTGACCAACCTTAAAAAGCATCATAATACCTTCAAATTGGAACTGAGGAACAGATTCTCTGCTCTAGAAGGTCTAACATCAGAAGAGGTGGACATCTCTGAAGTTAACAGAAAAGTAACCAAAGCTCTGCTCTAGAAGGTCTAACATCAGAAGAGGTGGACATCTCTGAAGTTAACAGAAAAGTAACCAAAGCTCTTATGGAAACAGCAACAAGATTAGCAGGGTCTAAGAACAAGTTGCATGTGAACAAATTATCAGGAAAAACCAAAATGTTGATGCAAAAAAGAAGAAAGATGAGGACAACTAAAGAAGATGTGACTTCCAAAGTGGAATATATAGAGCTATTCAAGACAGTAAGAAAAAGTATCACTGAAGACGTAAGGAAATTCAACTGTGAACTAGTGAGTAAAGCAATTGAAAATAACCAAAGCCTACAGATGGCAAAGGGACATCTCAGTAAGTGAAGAAAACAGATTATGGCACTGAGAAAAGAAGATGGTTCTGTAAAAAGAAATAGAGGTGAAATTTTGACAAGAGTGAAAGATTTCTACTCCAAATTATATGAAAGGGATGATACATATACTCCAGACATCATGAAAGGTACCAGTATCAGAGTTCTTCCAGTCCTCCCAGCAGAAGTTGCACATGCAATCAAGAACATGAAGCGGGGAAAAGCTCCAGGAGAAGATGGAATTACTGTAGACATCCTACAAGAAGCAAGTGAAGAAATTGAAACCTTACTCACCCAAGTTTTCACTCGATGCCTTAATGAAGGGAAGATTCCTGAGGATTGGTACAACGCTACAATGATCCTGCTACATAAAACGGTGACATTGAGGATCTCAAGAACTACAGACCTATCAGCCTCCTATCAGTGGTTTATAAAATCTTCACTAAAGTTCTTTCACACCGCTTGAAGTTAACACTGGACATGGCTCAACCGATAGAACAAGCTGGATTCAGGAGTGGCTACAGCACTATAGATCATGTCCACGTACTGAGAGAACTAATTGAAAGAGCGAGGGAATATGAACTTCCATTGTGCTTGGCTTTTATCGATTATGAAGAGGCCTTTGATTCAGTGAAACCATCAGAAGTTACAATGGCTTCGAAATCCTGCGGTGTTGAAGATGCATACATTATTAATATTATTAATAACAGCTATGAAAATGCAAGTGCATAGATTCGTTTGTTTGAGAATACAGCACACATAAAAATTGGAAAGGGAGTGAGACAAGGTGACACCATATCTCCCAAGCTCTTTAATTCCACATTGAAAAATGTCTTTCAATCATTGAACTGGGAAAAGAAAGGGATAAAGATTAATGGAGATTATCTAACTCACCTTCGTTTTGCTGATGACGTCGTCATTTTTGCAACTACCCCATTAGAGCTGCAGAGTATGATCCAGGAACTTTCTGACAAGAGTAAAGAAGTGGGATTAAAAATGAACTTTCAGAAGACAAAAGTGATATACAATGCTTTTACAAGAAATGAAGATTCATCGATTGATGGAGAAAAACTGGAGATAACCAATACCTACATTTATCTGGGACAATAGATATCAAGTGAGGGTCACATTGATGAAGAAATTAATCGGCGTACAAAACTTGCCTGGAGAGCTTTTGGAAGAAACAGCATAATTTTCAAGAGCAATATGCCAATATGTCTTAAAAGAAAAGTGTTTGATCAATGCATCCTTCCAGTGCTTACGTATGGTGCAGAGACGTGAACCTTAACTAAAAGAGACATACAAAGGCTGCAGGCAACTCAAAGTAGCACGGAGAGGTGCATGCTTGGTGTAACCAGGAGAGATAAGAAGAGGAACTCGTAGATCAGAAAAATGACCAGAGTGGAAGGCATCATGGTCAGAGTAAAATCCCTGAAATGGCAATGGGCTGGACATATTGCCAGAAGAACAGACCATTGATGGACATCCGAAATTTTAGACTGGATTCCAAAGAACAGGAAAAGACCCAGAAGAAGACCACATGGAAGATGGGTGGATGAAATTCGAAAGTATGCGGGAGTGACATGGAGGAGACTGGCACAAGACAGACCGTTGTGGAAGAGGCTTGGAGAGACTTTCGTCCAGCAGTGGATTGATAATGGTTGACAATGATGATGATGACGATACAGAAAATATGAAATGGTGAAAAATGTAAATGTTGATGAAGTCGTGAATTGTTGTGCTCGCATATATTGAGAATCGACTGTAACAGAAAGCATTTATTTATATCTCCAATGTGGTAACTGGTGTGAAACTTTAAATTTCAAAGATGAAATGTCAACGACGGTGTGAGAAAGAAATATTTGCTCAGAATGTCGTCGTTACGGCACTTGGCTTATGGACAGTAATGCGCAGAACTGGAACTGCAGTATAAACACAACAGTCTGGCCTTAGGATTCGAACGAGAAAAGGAAAATAATATAATTGGGCCACCACGTTTCGAGTAAGTTCCACGAATTGGTTTTATGTGGATCAGTCAAAAAATGACAAATAACACTGTTAAAAAAATAAAGGAAGATTGAATTGTTTATGAATAGAGGTAAGCGGATCCTCTGTCTGCTGTTGTCTTACCCGTAATACTTCAGACACTACATTTCGACCCACAACAAAATGTTCAGCACAGATATTTAACAGTTGAACATGAAAACAAGCTAAAACACGTCGTGTCAAAGTTTAAGAGCATATATTAAGTCTAAAAATGATTGTATGGAACATAACAAATTCTTGAAGAATATTCTTTGTCAGTCTTTTGCCTTAGCAGCACAGTTTACCGTTTTCCGATTGAATTCATTTTGACTTTCATCTTCGCGTACAAAGCAAAATAACGAATAAAATTTGCAATTAGAAAAAACAAAAGCAACAACAACAACAAAAAAAAAAAAAAACATATGGGAAACGCAACAAACGTCACAAAAGGGAATTATTACCCGAGATTACTTTTGCTTACTGTTTTTGTCAAGTACTATATCGTATCATTATGCTGATATTTCTATGCCTTCTATGCATTTCACAGGCGCTTTTATAGTACTTTTGGCGTTCCACTAAAGTCAACACCACAAGTTCCAGTGACAACCACGGTCGGTGTAGTTCAGTTGGGAGAATAACTGGCTCCGGAACGGGAAGACGTGATTCAAATCTGTCACCGACCGGCAAAAAGGTTGTACGCCACATAATGGTTCACGAACTCTGAAGTCATGTGAGATAAATCGAAAACTTTGGAACGTAAGTCGTACAAAAATTTCAAAAATACAGATGCTATTATTACTTTTAGAAATTAAATGAGGCAGATCTTTACTATAAAATGAAATAATGTTTATCAGCTCATTGGTGTAATGCACTTCTGCTATTAAACGTATAGCTGTGCAAAAATTAATGACTATTCCAGACTTTATCTTTAGGAGGAAATATTGTGAGTCAAATTATTCGCGAAATAATTCGCACTTGAAAAAACTGAACTTAAATTCGTCTGAAGTACTGAAACCTAAACCAATTTTTAGCACGTCTTTGGTAAAAAAAGATCGTGCTTCTGTTATCGGTTTGTCCGTCCGTCTGTCTGTACCCACGATATCTCTGCAACTATTAGTCCGATTTGAAGAATTCTTTTTGCATTGGGAAGCTTGAAATATGCGAATGATGATCCTTCATTTCGTTTTTTTTTTGACGATGCGCAATTTCGCCGCTAGGGGGCGTAAATGCAGATAATGTCAAATTCAAAAATACGTTTTATTCCACATATTTGCTTCTAAACATCCGATTGAAAAAATTTATTTTATCTTTCGATTCCATTTACGTCGAAGAGTATTTTAGATATAGTTACATTTTTAAATTACGCATAGATTTCCCGCTAGGGGGCGTAAAAGTAAATTACATTTTTCCCGATAACTCTTCTTCTAAAACTCCGATTTGAAAATTTTTGGTTCAGCGGATGCACCTCGAGATGGAAAATAGTTTGCGTATAATTTCTAATTTTTTGGTAAAGAATACTTTAGTCACCAGGAGGCGTAAGTTTTAATTTTTGCTTCAGATATATCTGCCATAAAATCTGAGCTTCTAAAATACCGATTGAAAAAATTCTTTCGTGGACTGATGCCACTCACATCGATAAACCTTTTTTGAATATTTTCTTCTTAAAATATTCCACAGTTTCTCCGCCAGGGGGCGTAGATGTATATTGTATTTTTGTCAATATCTCTACTTCTTGGGATCCGATTTGAAAAATTCCTTCTTTGTTGGATAGTGTTTTTAGTGTGACACGTTTCTCATATAATTTCAAAATTTTCAAGTGAGTCATAGACTTTCCGCTAGGGGGCGTAGAGGTAAATTGGGTTTCCCCCTATATCTCTTCTTCTAAATCTCAGATTTGAAAACTTCTTTCTGAACCTTATACAGCTCCTGATGGGAAATCGTTTGCACATAATTTCTAATTTTTGTAAAAAAAATTGTTTGGCCTCTAGGGGGCGTAAACCTAAATTTCCGCTTCTGATGTACTTCCAGCAAAATATGAGCTTTTAAATTCTCTATTGAAAAAAACGTCGTTTGTAGACCTATGGTACTCATGTCGACAAACCTTTTAGAAACATTTTCTTCTTAAAATAATATATGGTTTCTCCCCCAGGGTGCGTAGATGTATATCTTATTTTTTGTCAATTTCTCTACTTCTATTAGTCCGATTTGAAAAATTCCTTTTCTGTTGGATAGTGTTTACAGTGTGACATGTTTTTCATGTAATTTCAAAATTTTCAAGTAATTCGTAGACTTTCCGCTAGGGAGCGTAAGGGTAAATTGCTTTCCCCTACATCTCTGCTTGTAAATCTCCGATTTGAAAAATTCTCTCTGCACCGGATACAGCTCCTGATGGGAAATTCTTTGCACATGATTTATGATTTTTGGAAAAAATGTTTTGGCTACCAGGTGGCGTAAGTCTTAATTTCCGCTTCTGATGCATTTGCAGCAAATATGAGCTTCCAAAATCTCGATTGAAAGAAAAGTCGTTTTGACCGATACTACTCATGTGGACAAACGTTTTAGGAACATTTTCTTCTTGAAATAATGCATGGTTTCTACGCCACGGGGCGTAGATGTATATCTTATTTTTGTAAATATCTCTAATTCTAAGAGTCCGATTTGAAAAATTCCTTCTTTGTTGGATGGTGTTTCAAATGCGAAATGATTTTCCTATAAATTCAAAATTTTCAAGTAAATCATAGACTTTCCGGTAGGGGGCACAAAGGTAAATTGCGTTTTCTGCGTTATTTCTGCTTCTAAAACTCCGATTTGAAAAATTCTTCCTGTGTCGCATACAAGACCTGATGGAAAATATTTTTCACATAATTTCTAATGTTTGGTAAAGAATGGTTTGACCACCAGGATCATAAGTGTTAATTTCTGCTTCTGATGTATTTGTAGCAAAATCTGGGCTCCTGAAAACTCGACTAAATTTTTTTCCTTGGACCGCTACCGCTCATGTGGAAAAACCTTTTGGAATACTTTCTTCCTAAAATAATGCATGGTTTTCCCACCAGGGGACGTAAAGTCACGTCTTATTTTTGTCGATATCTCTGTTTCTAAGAGTCCGATTTGAAAAATTATTTCTATGTTGGAGAGCGTTTCCTGTGTGAAATGTTTCTCATATAAATTTATGTTTTTCTTAACGTACAAGTCTGCAACCATAGGGCGTAAGCTCACGATTCCGTTTACAGCAATATCTGAGGAATTAAAAACCCGACTGAAAAACTTCTTTCTTCCGTCAGATACTATTGTTTTCCATACCGGTTCCATTGACTTTGAATAGCTTTGATAAATTGAATTTGCGTCAGAACGGATCCAAAAGACGTGTTTATTACACCCGAAAATTCGGTGTCATTTTTCTTGTTTTTCATGTAGCAATATGAGACGTTAGTTTACAAGAATGAGAAGAGATTTAAACTGAGAATAACAAAATCTTATATTGTTAAAGATATAAACCTATGTTTGAGGTATCTTTAACAACGGAAAAATTTTGTATTCCCAGTTTGAATCTCTCCATTTCTATAAATTATGAAGAATAGGATTTTACAAATAGCAGAATTGGTGGATCAAAAATTCAATATAGCGGCAAGCTAATGCTTGACGGAATTAGCCTTACGATTTGACGCCGAAGATTTTAATGGTATTAATGATAAAATAATCAAACAGGTGAATGATTAACTCTTTAAACTGCCGATGTACCCAAACCAAATGGTGCCTAAAAATGTTTGCTCTCCTTAAAGAGAAATATTAGCATAGCAGCCGTGTTTTGCGAAAGCTACGGGCTGCAAAACAATTCTTCCCCCTGCCCATCGTCTTAGCAGTACCGATCATAAACATGTGAAAAGTGATCAGTTCTCCTTTCTAGTCTTTTGTTCTCAACTTGATCTAAGGCATGACGAGGAAGGGTTAGTCCCCTGATATGCACATCATGCCACAGGGTAGAAATGAGTGACTCAAATATTTCTCTCCTTTGTTAGTCAGTCGTCACTGTTAAAGCCCTTTCAGCAGGTAATCAGTCAGAAAGGATTAGTGTTAATCATCACCTAAATTATCACTTTGAATCACAAAACTAAGGGGAAAGCAACGATTCGTTATGCGCTGGTTCACTCGTTCCAGCAGCGTTCGGCCCACCTCTGAGACAGTGAATATATTCATTTGAGCTGATTTCAATAGCAAATGCATTCGTTCAGCCCATTTGCTACCCAAATTATTTCGTTTCAGTCGATTAAAAGGTTAAGAATCTATAGTTCAGTTGAAGGGGAACGTCAACCGCACACACGCAAATAAGTAAATCTCTGAGAATTGAGAGTTCATATACTGTACTTTGGATGTGTGGCAGATCATTTGTAAGAAATGTCGTTTAAGAAACAGTGAAGAACGAGACCGTTTGCGAGCGATGATGCTCTCTAACGATATTTAAATCACTGCAGCTCAGGGGTAAAAGTTTGTTGTCCTTGGGACGGATATTTATAATTAGGAAGCAAACTGGGTATTCCTACAGGATTTAACGACCACCATGAGTAACTGTTAGGGCTGTAAGCAGTCCTCCGCCCCTAACTTGTGGGTCATTGATTCCAGGGAGGGGAAAGAGCCACCTACAACGGACAGGCGCACCACCCACATTTCATCCAGGACTAGAACCCAAGCCCATTTCGGACGAATGGTCGAAAACCAGACCCTCATACCACTCGGCCATCAGAACGCCACTAATAGGTTCGCAAACAGGTAGTGGAACGTAGAAGAATGATCCCATCAAAGTACGCTGTTTTCTTAACTGAAACAAAATTAGGATATTCATTCGGCTGGGTAAACTGTAAACACCTGTTGACAGTAGCAACCGAAAAAATACAGACCGAAAATTTCGTTCATGAATTTTAAGATGAAGTAAGACCTGTAAAATAATTGGTGTTGGAGGAATTTTGTCTTAACATAGAAGTATGTGGGAAAAAGTGACAGTAATACGAAAAATACGTTATTTGGTGATATAATTTCTCTACAATAAAAATATAGATCAATGATAAGAAATTTCTGAAGAAAACACACACACACACACACACATATATATATATATATATAGTGAAAACAATATTGTAAATAGTAAAAATGAATGGTGCAAATAACGGAGTAAAGCATTTCTTCCGGTTGAATAGAAGTTTGCATCCCCGCCGTCACCGTCGATTTTTCTATAACCCAGTGGGCTGGATCATAATGACTACTGCTGTCTCCATTAGTGGTCGCATCCCATGGAACAGTGACTCTCCCACCCCTATACGGATTTCCTCCTAACGAACTGTGAGGCGTATCAGTTAGTCAGGAGGAAGTCCCTACAACGGGGAAACAGAAGGACTTAGCGGAATGGGAATGGAGAATAAAGTCATAAGAAGGCAGAGGCTATTGTTTCAGAAACCGTAGGCATTGTTGGCTACTCGAGGGACACCGTACTGTAGGTGAGGGGGAAATGGTCCGTAGAGGGACACACATTTACCCCATCATGGTGGAAAGGATATACCACCACTGGTGGAAAATCGAGGTGAACGACGGTTGCCACGTGATGTCCGTGACAACAGCCAGCTCACGATTCCTCGGTTAACAGCAGTCTACCACCAAGGAGCAAAGAGACTCGTTTTCAAACACCCAATCCAGACAAAGCTCTTGAGGATGAGTCTAAAGAACCGACGTCCGTTCACGTGGCCATGTTGACAGCCGTCATTGGCAGCTACGCCTGCTGTGGAGACGGGAGCACCGTGACTGGGCATGGACGACTGAAAAAGTGTAGCCAATTCAATCGTACAATCATCCGTTCGTATCAGACATCGCGCGGGCAGACTGCTGCAATCAGACTGTACGGTTCGACAAAAGCAATTTAAACAAGCCAGCGGTGAAGTTATAATTGTATATACACTGCTGGCCACCCAAAATGCAACACCAAGAAGGACACGAGATAGCAAAGCCAGATTTACTGGACACATAACAACAGATACAAAGATGAAACGACTGAGCTTACAAGCCCGTGCGACTTGCGGAACACGCAGAAATCAATAGTTCGCGTGTTCCCCATGGCTGGAATAACGGCCGCTACACGCCGCGGCGTCGTACGAAAGAGGCTTTGGATGTGAGCTTGGGGTATGTCGGTCCAGGGTGCTTCCACACGTTACCACATTTCATTAGGCGTAGCCGCGGATTGCGCTTGCCGGGCCACTCGGTTGCCGATCAGCGACCAGTCGTGTCCGATGGGCGACATATCGGGAGAACAGGCAGGCCACGGCAGCAGTGACACCTGGTAGGCCGTGAAGAATTGTTGCACGATGCGTGTCACGTGCTGGTGCGCATTTTCCTGTTGAAACGAGGCCGCTGGCAGGTCCTGCAGGTAAGGGAGGACTACTGGCTCCAAAACGTCGGAGATATAGCGGTGGCTGTTGAGTGTACCGGCGATGCGTATCAGAGGGGCGCGGGTGTCATATCCAATTGCGCCCCAAACCATAACACCAGGTGACGGACCGGTATGGCGATGCATAATGCAGGTGTCATACAGTCTCTCGCCGCGGTGCCGCCACACGCGCATCTGACCATCGTGGTGTTGCAGGCAGAAACGGGATTCGTCGGAGAAGACATTGTTGTGCCATTCCGTAGTCCAGGTGCGGTGTTCAACGGCCCACTGCCGCTGCACTCGCCGGTAGTGTAACGTGAGTGGTAATCGGAGCAATGGGCGCCGTGCGACAAGTCCCTGCTCCTGCAGACGACGTCGAACGGTACGTGCTGACACAGGTTGTTGCGTAAACGTTGTGAATATGACATCTGTAGAAGAAAAACTGCAAAAAGGCCTATGCCTAGGATTGTGAATTCATATTTCGTGCCTCAGTGAAAGCACAATAATATTTCTTTGACTTGATACGCAAACATTATGAATATGACATTGACAGAACAAAAACTGTCAAAAGTGCCTACGCATGAGGCACAGTAACTGATATTTAGTGCCTAAGTAAGTAAAAGAGAAATATTAATAACTTGACATATTATGTAAATATTTAGTGCCTAAGTAAGTGCAGCGTTATTAAAGAATCCCACCTTATAGTCCTTTTCCGAACATAGCGTGAGTCATGATGAAGGGATTGACATCGTACCGCACAAAAGAGTTAAAAAGCTCTTCAAAGTTCAGTTCCTCGTTTTACTTTAAACATTTAAAATCGTTATGTTTTAATCGAGAAACTTAGACAGGAAAAAGAATCGCATACAAGCAATGCCCACTGACCTTTTGGACTGCCTATAACAAAAATTCCATGAAAACAGAAAATTCCCATGGTATTCCATTCATTCTGAGGACGAAATGAAAGTGGACAACGGTGGACGAAATGAACAGTGGAATAAATTGGACATTGAACTAAGTGAACAGCGGACGAAGTGAACATTGGACAAAGTGAACGTGGACAAAATGAACACGGACAAAGTGATCCGTCACCACATCTACAAAGTGCATAAAAACTTTGTGATCCGTCACCACGTGGTACAAAGTGCATAAAAACTTTGATGCTAAAAACTGGCAACGTGTCATCTGGTCTGATGAATCGTGCTTCACATTGTTTCTCACCACTGGTGGAGCGCATGTCTGGGGAAACCCTGCAGAAGCATACCACCCCGACTGTTTGGCTCCAGCTGTGAAGCATGATTGTGGATCCCTGATGTTGTGGGGTGTCATGTGATGGCATTCTTTAGGGTCATTGGTTATTCGGCAGGGACGTATCACATTTGAAAAGTATGAATCCATTCTGGGAGACTACCTGCACCCAACGTCGCAGGCGTTGTTCCCTAATCACCATCCTTGGTTTAAAGAGGATAACGCACTTATGCATTTTGCAAAACTTGTCAAGTTGTAGTTTGCAGAGCATGACGATTTAGCTACCCCGGCCACCTCAATCTATAGACTTCAATATTATTCTGCATTTGTGGGAATATGTGGAGTGAAAGATCAAATCATTCTTTCCACCTCGAAAATTACTGGCACAGTTGGGACATGTTTTACAGGAAGAATGGCTCCAAATTCCGTTATCGTACGTGCATGACTTGTATAATGCATTTGGGAAACTATATGTACATGACTTGTATAATGCATTTGGGAAACTATATGTACATGACTTGTATAATGCATTTCCTTACTTTATAGCCAGTGGCCTAGGGAATTTTACAGGAAGAATGGCCCCAAATTACATTATCGCATGTGCATGACTTGTAAATGTCTATTCAGGGTCAAATTGGTTCTGTTGTGAAAACCGGAGGTGAGCTTATTAATAAAAAAATTCTCCACAAGTAGTAAGTGTTTCCATTTTTGTTAAAGCCCTGTATATTCATGGCGTGGAAACAGCAAGAAAAAAATGTCATTGACTGATGTAACGCGCTGGCTTCTGACTCTCATGCTTGGTCTAGGCTCCAATCCTGGTATGATTGCTTTGTTTATCTTTCCAGCAGTGGTTCTTTCCCTTCCCTAGGCAACTGGCTCTAAAGTAAGGATAAGAATTCAATATTGACATGGTAAAATATCCGGGTCTGACCCGGTGGGTCAGTTGTTTAAGTGCTGTCTTCTGGCCATTCGTCCGAGATGGGCCCGGGTTCGAGCCACGGATGAGTCATGGGTGGCATGTTTTTCTTACGGCTCTGATTCTCTCCTTTCCCTGGAACAAGTGACCCCAAATTAAGGACTGGCGAATGTTTGTAGCCGATAGACTTGCCAATAGTGGTCGTTTAACGCCGAAATAAAAAAAAAGGTATCCGGACAAACATTGTATGAAACGTTTTTTTCAAAATACTTTACATATTCCACACACACCCAAAATTCGTAAATTATGTACCATTCAGCCCGCTGGTGTCAGAAAATGTCGCAAACACAAGAGAATTGCAAAGTGTGAAATATACGTGGCAGAAGTCAAGCAGATGTTTTTCTTCTTCTTTTGTGAAGAAGAAAAAAAATTCATTTCGTCCAACGTTCACTTTGTCTAATTGCACTCGACCAGTGGTGAGAAACAATGTGAAGCACGACTCATCAGACCAGATGACACGTTGCCAGTCTTTAGCATCAAAGTTGTTATGCACTTTGTACCACTTAACACGTTTTGTTGCATTGATGTTTGTAATCAGATGTGGTGATGGATCACTTTGTCCATGTTCATTTCGTCCAACGTTCACTTTGTCCAATGTTCACTTCGTGCTAAATTAAGAATGGGCGAATCATTACAGCCTGAGATGCTTACGGGTGTCATTGAAATGGAAAAAAAGGTGGGAAATACTTTTGCTTGTTTTGTGTTTTCAACGACAGACTGAGTTTTTCTAAAATTAACTTCCACAAAGGTATCCTCACACAAATGAAAATCCGTCTCATGTCGTTGTTTAAGGAACAAGTAACGTTGCGTCCCAATAGCTGATGTTCATCATCACCAATTAAACAACCAGGGCATACCATGCATGGAATTGCCATTGTCAGAGAAACTGGGGATCTGTTGAGTTGTCAGGAGAGAGAATAGACATGACTGATACATAAACATGTCTGTTCTTAAACAAGCATGCAACCCAGGAAGAAAGCCGGGGAGCCACAGATAGGATGGTAATGAAGGATCAAAACCGAAGTTCATTCAGAAAGTTTCAACTCGGTATTTTATCAGAAGTCTTTCTGATGCCAACTGCAACAACTTGTGTTTTTCTAAAAGTTTCAGTAGAATTTTTTTTGATTGGAGGTTTAACGACCACCGTGAGCAACTCAATGGGCTATAAGCAGTCGCCCGTCCCTAATTTAGGGTCACTGGTTCCAGGGAAGGGAGAGAGCCAGTGCCGTAAGACAAACACAACATCCATGCCTCACCGGGATTCGAACCCGGACCCCGTTCGGACGAATGATCAGAGGCCATCGCTTAGACCACTGCGCTACCGGGGCGACGTAGAAATTTTCCAAAGACGTTTAAGAAATATCACCTATTTTTTTTATTGGGGTTTAACGACCACCTTGAGCAACTCAGTGGGCTATAAGCAGTCATCTGCCCCTAATTTAGGGCCACTGGTTTCAGGGAAGGGAGAGAACCAGGCCCTAAGACAAACATAACATCCATGCCTCACAGGGTTTCGAACCCGGACCCATGGTCATAAGTCAGCGCTTAGAATACTGCGCCACCGGGGCTGCAAATAATACCTATTGATAGATATGAACGAAAGCCATACTGACAGCCATTCGCAAGTTTGAGATTCTTCAGATAAGACAGTTGTCGGGTTTAACGATTCAATAAACCATGAAAAGAGCGGCATCAAAGGTAAGCAGCCTTAGAGAATGAAGTCCAAAATGAGATGCATACTCGATGATTCCAACACGGTACACCATTTGATGAATCAGGCGACAATTCTCAAGGCTTCTCGTGAAACAAACAGTAGTAATATCCAAAGTTAACTTTCAAATCCAACTGCTTTGAAACATGAAAACACACAACATCATTAATGCAAACCCCGGCGTGAGATAGAAGTTGAATACACCTGAATAACTGTTGTTAATTAGACTTGACGATTTAGCTCAATGACAGAAAAAGAATTGTCTTATCAATAACGTTGATTACTCGCAGCTCTCCGATACCTAATACACACGTTCAGATAAAGGGTCCTATTTATGTTTATGTCTACTTGACGCAAGGCTGTCACGGTGATCAAGTGACCTGAAGACATGGCTCCTGACCATGAGTCCAAGATGGGCCCGGATTCGAGTCCTCGGATGAAGCATGATTGGTGTGCTTGAGCGATGGCGCTGGCCTTGTCCCTTTCCTGGAACTTGTGGCCATTAGTTAGGGACAAGTAACTGCTTATGGCACTACTAGTTGCTCATGGTGGTCGTTAAATCTCAAAGGAAGAAGATATAATACAATAATGCAAGAGATATAATACAATAATGCACATTCCCAACAAGATCTTTCCCCGAAATTTCGAATTTCGACTGACGAGCCATGCTAACTAAAAGTGCATATTTCATATTTTGTAAGTTTTTACTATTTGAGCCTTTAAAGGATCATTTATTTGGGGAACAGATCAAAAACAACGCAGATCTGAAAACTGACTCAGGCTTCTTTTTCTTGTTTCTTTTTCCAGAATCTGCTCGTTCAGTGTGAAATAAAAGAACTTATCCAGAGCTGTGATGGAAAGATAACTTAATGCCACTAACGTTTTTTAGTATCGGTCTGTTTTTATTTATTCACAAAGTACTCCGGGAAATGGCTTCTTTCATGTGGGAGAGTATTATCCTTGATAATGGATTTTTTCTTTGGACTGAGAACAAAATATGCGCAAAAGTAATATTAACCCTTTGCAGCAGCCTTGCACTCATTATGAAATCAACACGGCTTTGTCGGAAATGCGGTCACATCCAACACCGTCCATGATTACCAGCAGTTTGTTCTTTTTTGTGGCGTTTCCTTTCTGTGCAATGCGAACATGACATGCATTGTGGAGGTCGCTGATAGCTTTTCATATCGACCAAACAACTTTGCGTCAAGTATCTTTTTTATTTTCTCTCCAACTTCCTTGTTGTGATTTATCCTCCAAAACCTTGAGCCATGAAATATAAAACAGCAAAGTAGCGCCACACTTAAAATACATCAAATACTTCCTGCAAAGGAATTGTGTCTTACCTGAAATTCTTCGTGTTTCTTATTTTAAAAAGGAGATAGATAGTTTGTTTGCTCGCCGTAAGAATCTGTTTCCCCATTAATTAAAACTATACTTACCAGTTTCTTTCCAAGCTCATGTGGAAACAACGACAGGAGGAAAGAAATGTCTAAAATAAATGAAAATGTATAGGCATATTTTATGGATTTTTTAACAATAGTGAATAAAATTTGGTGGGCGAAACCTACATTCTACCAAATATTTTCTTTGTGAAGTGTGATTCTCTACACAGTAAAGTGTGTATTCATGGAAAGGAGCAGATACCCATGCGTCTGACGATGGAACCTCAACCTCAATTGCTAACAGGTATTTCAACGTTCCAGTACAAACATGCGAGTAGAGGTCTTCGATTCGAAATCTCTTATATGCAAATGGATAGGAAGTCTGGTTAAGTGCAAGCTTGGTGAGAAGCCGTTCACACTCGCGGCAAGGCTAAATTGACCATAGAGTGAAAAGTACTGAGCGTGTACTTTCGCTGTATAATTTAGTTCCAGTCTAAAAGCTCGTATTTGAGCTTGAACTGGACTTAAAAGTGCATAAATGTTCTAAACGTTGTGCACGCATACAATAAAAAAAAATGAAGATTTCAGTTTCGGGCGCGTTCGTAAAAAGTGCAGGCATTCGCTTTTTGGGGACGTCATTGTCCCTTTTGTCAGTTAGCCATGTGCATTAGAGAATTATACCCGGAGGATATTTACCGCAAGTGAGAGGGTAAATGGACAGCCAAGTAGTTTTGGGGCACTAAGAGTTATTCCTTTCTTTCTGTCTTTTTAAATCGTCGGTAGAAGAATGAGCGTGAAGTTTTCTTTTGTTCTGACTCCGATTATGGTGACACACCCTCAGAGTTTATAGTAAGACGTCCCCCCCCATTCCGTTAGTGTGGAGAAATATTGAAAAACTATGATATACAATTGTATTTTAGTGAAAAGGCTTTTTAGTTTGTACTACATATTTAGGCTAGGTTTGTCCCTAGTATAGTAGGGCTGCGATGGTAGCGCTGCAGATTATTAAACTATCTACACTGCTCAAAAGAATTAGAGGAGCAAGAGATATTGTAAGGAAAATCGTGTGCGACTGACGTTGTTCAACGTAAAATGTTATTTGTATGTAAGATACAGTAGAATATTTTGTAATATGGGTAAGAAAAAGCACATTAGCGAATTTTTATGCAAGATTATCATTTAATGCACATGATGAGATATGTTATATAACAATGTTATATAACATATCTGTACAACAAGTGAAAAATGACTTTTTAAGGTGGTAACTGACCTCTAGTATAGGGTGTGTGGTTCCCTCGAACGGCTAAGACAGCTGCACGCCTGTGTGGCCGGGAATTGATGAGGTTATCGATGAGGTTTTGGGGATATCTTCGTCACTCCTCAATGAGGGGACGGTGGACGTATACACATCTGGAGAGAGCAGGGAACACGCAATCACACCTCCAACATCATCGAAAGGGACCAGTTTGGAGGTGGTGGAGTTCTCGTTTGGGGCGGTATCATGCTTGGTACCCGTGCTGACCTCCACATCTTCCAAGGAGGTTCAGTCACTGGTGTCCACTATTGTACCGAGGTTCTCTTGCCTCACGTACGTCTGTTTAGAGGTGCTGTGGATCCTGAGTTCCTCTTCATGGACGACAACGCTACATGAAGAGGAACTCAGGATCCACAGCACCTCATCGTAAAGTGGCTGTCGCAAAGCTGTTGGAGAGTGAAGATATTCAACGCATAGATTGTCCCGCAAGGTCCCCGGACCTAAATCCAATCGAACACGTGTGGGACCTTCTCGGGAGACGCTTGGCAGCACGTCACCAGCCGCGAGCAACGATTCCGCAGCTGCGATTGGCGCTACAAGAGGAATGGGCCGCGATGCCTCAACAGCTCCTTGACAACCTCGTCCTCAGCATGAGCAGATGTTGTAAATCCTGCAACGCAGTCAGGGGTGATCATATCCCCTACTAAAGACTGGGTTTTTCTTGGCAGCCGCCTGTCACATGGACGTTTATGTCTTATGTCAACTTCTGCTCGAAGTTACCTTTTCAATAAAGTGCCTTTGTATCCTTTGGATTCTTTGTTTGGACGGTTTTGCTCACTTGTTCCATATTCTTACATCTTGGAGATCTTATGGTATGATTTGAGTCGATGTTTAGCACTTCTGCACGACGTTACATTCGAAAAATCGTCTCGTCCTTAATTTTTGCACGCCAGTTTACTATCGCTCTCCAATCGCCCTCTCAGGAAAAGTACGAGACCACGTGGGGATTCCCCTTTGGGGATGTCAGAAAACAGTCACCTAGGATTACGTACAAGACAGGCACCAACATTTCTTTACAGCAGCCGCAGATCTGTATGTAAAAGAGAGTGATTTCTTCAAGTGATTTACAGTATTTTAGTTTTGGACAAAACAATTACACTTTGCTTTGTTCTTAGTTCTGCTTTATAGTAAGTATGTGTATCTCAGTTACTGTGTGGAAACTTTAACATACAAGCGAACGGCATCCATTTGCAAATGGTCACAAAAGCGTCCAAGTGGAGCATAGTATCAGCGAAAGAAAAAGAGCGCGCGAAGAAACTTCCAAAGCTCCACCAGCTCTTTTTGCGTAGAATCAATTAAACCCAAGTGCCGTTTGTGAATGAAAGAATGATGATTTGTTTAGCACGTCAACTGTTCAAACTTTAGAGGCAGACATTTCACATAAACTAAGCATTTCAGAAACAAGTAAAAGTAAAACGGGTGATTATGAAGTCTTATAGTTATTGACCTTAACCATTAAAGAGCATTTTACCGAATTCGTTTCTTGTGATAAAATTTATATATTCATGTTCATGCATCAGTTCGCGCACGGTGTCAATCCTGATTGGCTGATTGATAACCTTACATTATGTACTTCTGTTCCAAAGAACATTTAAAAGTTAAAACTACAGGACTCTAGGTATCTCATTTATTTTCCAGACATTCCCCTCCTCTCCCTCCCCTCCCCCACACACGCACAGCGAAAAATGCATCCTCCCTCGTTTTCGAAATCCTGGGAAAATGACTGTGTTTAGGGGTGCTGAAATAAATCTTGCGGGGGGGGGGGGGCATAACTGTTTCTTAATATAGAGTGTGACGTATATATCTAATATAACCTTCTTTTTTAGTTTCTATTTCTTATTAAAAAAATTATTAATACTTCTCAGTTATATTTTTTCTCCTGCTGAACGGCACATCAATTACCCGAATTTCCTTGACAACGCTGATAATGAGTCAACTGTAAATAAAAATGTACGTCGGATGCAAACGGTGTTAAGGAAGCAGAGTGTAGAGAGATTGTTGAGAATGCTAAAATTGTAAGAGTGTGTCGGTACTATCATGATATGATTTACAAATTGATGGTAATCTGTAAGCTACGCAAGCATTAAACATATATGTAGTATATAATTGTTGCTGCATATTAGTGAGACTTCTACGACTTAAAGAATAAAAACGTTGGAATTCTTACGTAAGTTGCACATTCTTATGACCCCTGGCCCTTTCTGTTTTGTTAGACTAAAGTGATTATATATTTTGTTCAACAGGGAGTGTGATAAATATTAAAACAACTTCAAAATAACTAAAACACTACATAGGATGAACACTTTTGACGTTGAACAACGCAGTCCAATACGGGCATGCATGTGCATGATTCTGGCATATATATACACTGACGGAAAAAATCCCAACACCACGAAAAAATAGTTGTAGAGGAATGAAATAGCGGCAATACATTTGTATAGGTAACATATTTAATCGATTAAGGTTTCAAGATCACATCTTAATGTAAGCGCGAGAAGAGCCATTTTAAATGTGAAATGCTGGTACGTTAATAACCGGTGTAACCGCCAGAATGTTGAATGCAAGCACGCAAACGTTCATTCATTGTGTCGTACAGGTGCTGGATGTCAGTTTGTGGGATGGAGTTCCATGACTGTTGCACTTGGTCGGTCAATACAGGGACGGTTAACGCTGGTTGGGTGTGACGCTGGAGTTGTCGTCCAATGATGTCCCATACATGCTCGATTGGTGAAAGATATGGTGATTTAGCAGGCCACGGCAACATGTCGACACTCTGTACAGCATGTTGGGTTACAACAGCGGTATGCGGGCGAGCGTTATCCTGTTGGAAAACACTCCCTGGAATGCTGTTCATGAATGGCAGCACAATAGATTGAATCACCAGACCGACGTACAACTGTGACGTCAGGGTGCGTGGGAAAACCACGAGAGTGCTCCTGCTGTCATAGGAAATTGCTCCCCAGACCATAACCCCAGGTGTAGGTCCAGTGTGTCTCGGCCGCAGACAGGTTGGTGTCAGGCGCTCACCTGGCCTCCTTCTAACCAACACACGGCCATCAGTGGCACCCATCAGCAAGAACCGGCTTTCATCAGAAAATAAACAGATCTCCACTCCGTCCTCCAATGAGCTCTAGCTTGACACCACTGACGCCGCAAACGGCAGTGGTTTGGAGTAAGTGAAATGCACGCTACAGGGCGTCTGGCTCGGAGCTGAGCTTCAAGTAACCGATTTGTAACAGTTCGTTGCGTCACTGTGGTGGCAACTGCAGCTCGAATTGCTGCCGCAGACGCGGTACGATGCGCCACGGCCATACGCCGTACAAGGCGGTCTTCCCTCTCAGTAGTGCCACGTGGCCGGCCGGAACCCGGTCTTCTTGAGGCAGTACCTTCCCTTGACCACCGCTGCCAACAATCATGCACAGTGGCTACATTCCTGCCAAGTCGTTCTGCAATATTGCGGAAAGAAAATCCACCTTCTCGTAGCCCTATTACACGACCTCGTTCAAACTCCGTGAGCTGTTGATAATGGCTTCTTCGTCTTCTTAAAGACATTCTTGACTAACATTAACACCCTACGTCGAATCTCAACGATAACTAACGCTTACGAACGTTACAGCGCGTATTTACAGCAAACCTGCTTTGCATGTTCCGAGGGGCGCTACTAGCGCCACACGTATGCGCTGAGCGCGGAATTTGCATAGACGTCATCTTACAGATGTACTTTCACCGCCTACCAATTGTCGTTTATCTAACACAACCCCTTCTTGGTGTTGGGATTTTTTCCCCCGTCAGTATATATTGCAGAAGTTTCCTTTTGTTTTACCTCCCGTTACGGTGGCACACCCTCAGGGTTTGTGTTTTATCAAAGACTAAATGCGTATTCGCCTATAAAAACCGCAGAACTATTGACCTTGAAATGCACGGGAGTCATTTTTCCTTACAGTGGCAACACTGTTAGAAATGGGCGATTTGGACACCATCTGTCAAACTTGTGCCGATGTGTTGCTTCTCTGTGTTCCATGTAGTCAGTGGTGTAGATATGTGGAATTGACGTTACTGGCTGAGCAGTGGAGAAGGTCGAAGGGTGCAAAGGTTTGGTGTAACTGTCCTAAGTGATGCTCATTCGACAAGAGAAACGCAGTGTTATCAAATTCAGGCCGTACGGGAACGAAATGCCCGTCAGTGCCACAAGGGGCTACAGGAATCATGTGACGAGGATATTGTACCATCACTAAATGGGTAGATGCTTTTCGACGTGGAAGAGGGAACACGTAACTTTAGCACGGACTGGTACAGATGAAAAAACGCGTAGAAGCCGTGAAAGGATTTTTTTTTTTGATTGGAGGTTTAACGACCACCGTGAGCAACTCAATGGCCTATAAGCAGTCGCCCGTCCCTAATTTAGGGTCACTGGTTCCAGTGAAGGGAGAGAGCCAGTGCCGTAAGACAAACACAACATCCATGCTTCACCGGGATTCGAACCCGGACCCCGTTCGGACGAATGATCAGAGGCCATCGCTTAGACCACTGCGCCACCGGGGCGGCCCCGTGAAAGGATTACTGGAACATGGTCGTTGATGGACATGCCAAGCATTGATACCAAAGTTAGCATGGCACCTTTGATTATGTACGCTATTTTTGACGACCCACGAAGAGTACAGACATTGCTGGGCAAGCGGCGATCGAAAATTTTGGAGCATCAACCATATTCGCCGGGTCCGTGCGATATCGACTTGTTCCGGAAAATGAAAGAACCCCTTAGACACAAGAGATTCCAGACAATCGAAAGCAAAATTTCTGTGTTAGGGGTTTTTCTGAGGACAATGGTCCTAAACGAACCTGTCGAGGGTGTTCAACGTCTTCCAGATGTTTGGCAACGGGTTGTTGGAGAATATATCTAGAGACTGTGATTGTCAATCGTATGTTCCCTTTCAATATATACCAATCACAGCAGTATTCCCACTACAAGAAAAAATGACTCTCGTAAAAGCCAGTGTTGTGTAAAATGTCGTTGTGCTGTAAAAACAACTCAACCAAAACGTTGCATATAAGTTATCAGCTGGATAACAAAACTATTCTTTAGAAGATCTAAATCATGTTTTCCTTGCGTTGTACTCATTTTTTCTCATCAACACAAGTTTCGGTATTCCTTGATATATCTATATATAAACAGTATATCATGATACTTAAATAACTAACAGTCCGTAACGCAAGTACACTTAGAACATTAATGGGTCATCTACGTCCTTCACAATTTTTTTTGTGTGTGGTTGTGGTGGTGGTGGTGGGGGGATTAACGACCACCGCGAGTAACTCGATGGGCTATAAGCAGTCGCCGCCCCTAATTCAGGGTCACTGGTTCCTCGGAAGGAGAGATCCAGTACCGTAAAACGTACTCAGCATCCATGCCTCACCGGAATTCGAAACCAGACCCACCTCGGACGAATGGTCAGAAGCCAACGCTTAGACCACTGCCCATGGGAAAAGATGTGAAGGAAGGCGAGAAACCTAGATGACTTCCTTTTCTTGACCGACAGTGCTGGCAGTAATGTCCTCTCTTGCTAGTCCTCGTCCCGTAGGAGAATTATCGAGGCATTTCCACAAGCCTCCATAATTCTGCCAGGGTATGTCAAATATTCGTCCCATTTCGAGGGACTAACTTTTTTGGGCATCCATTCGAATGCGAAACGCGTTTCAGCGTCGACGTACCGCTATGACGTAGAACCCAAGAGGCTCATGGCGCATATTTGGCGCAGAGCTACATTGTGTTACTAGCTGATCAGAGGATGGAAGTCGATAAACATGTTGCTCGAGTGCTCCTACATCATCATTGAAATAATAGGTTAAACACGGCAACAGATGAGGGAGAATTTGTACAGTTAAAGGCACAGCAAAAAAAAAGTGTTCTTACGCTTCAGTGCTGGGGACATCAGCCTCGAAGACAAGCCGAGGTCAGTAAGTCCAATGACCACCAACACTGACACCCTGGTCGAAGTTGTGACAGTGAACCCCGGTACTAGTACATGAAAATTGGTACCTGAGGTGGGGTCTTCCAAATTCACCATCGTTCGTCACCTGAACCAGCTTGGTTTCTCCTTCAGGCGCCATCGAATGGTTTCCCATGAATTGACTCCCCAGAAGGAGGGCGTGCTCTCTCTGTCACAGAGTGTTGTCGAATCCACAAAACGAAAGGTTTTGGCGTCGTGTCGTTGTAAGTGAAGAAAAGTGGATATTCTTACGTTATTCCAGCACTGGGAACCAATGGCTGATCCCACACCAGATAGCACAGCCAGTAGTGTAAAGAGAGCTGTTCGAAAGGAAAGTCATGCTGTAGATTTGGTGGAATCATGACTGTCCTGTGAGCTGGAAACTCGTGTCAAATGGTCAGGTTGTAAAAGGGAACATGTATGCCGAACAACTGTAGGCGGTTCATAATGTTCTGCGCCAACGCTACCGACTGCTCATCAAGAAGCAGGCGTTTCGCAAGTTGGTAATGCCACAAGTCACACCTCAAGAGTGGTCCGCCGAAAACTTCAGGAATTGGAAGGGTTTAAATCCTATTACTATTTCATCCACGACACAGTGCGGGCATTGTCTCATCCGTCTACCTCCTCTTTTTGCTCCATGGCCCATTTTCTACGAATGTGGCACTTCACTTGGATGTAGAATGTGGCATCAGAGAGTTTATATCCTCGAAACCTGCCGAGTGGAGCCGCCATGGGATTGAGGCTCTAGTGGAACATTGTCAAAGGATTATAAAATACAACGGCCTGTACTTTGCGGAACGTGTGAGCGTGTTGTTTTTTAGATCATTAAATGTTTTATCTGCAAACGGGAAGAACTTTAGACTCATCATGGTACTATATTTAGAGTCTGTCAAGTGGTGGATATTAAACCATTACTTTGTTGCCCAGGACCATAAGCACTGGGTGGGGAGGGAGGCTGCTGTCTTCCCAGGATGGTCGCACAGGCATAAATTCATGCTCTTGGGGCTGAAAAATAGAAATTCACAGCGTTAGAATAAATTTACTGAAAATTATAGCTCAAATAGAAAGTTCTGCACATCAGTATTCCCTTTTTTACGCTTTCCAACCGTAGGTTGAAGAAGCGTATATGCTCCAGCTTTGTCCGTCCGTCCGCACGATAACTCGCGTGACAATAGTTCGATTTCGACGAAATTTTAATATGTGGTAGGGGACCACATGGGGACGAACCCTATTGAAAATGGGCGAAACAGGGTCAAAGGTGCGGATCCATTCCATTGTTCTTATGCGTCATAACTTGCGTAAACATTGTTCGATTTCGAGGAAATTCTAGTATGTGGTAGGGACCACCTGGGGACAAACCCTACTGAAAATGGTGGAAATAGGGTCAAAGGTCAGGACATAGGACCTGGATCCATTCCATTGCCTTTATGCGTCATAACTTGCGTAAAAATGGTTCGATTTCGAGGAAATTTTAGTATGTGGTAGGGAACCACCTGGGCACGAGCCCTATTGAAAATGGGCGGAATGGGGTCAAAGGTCAGGACATAAAAGCGGGATCCATTCCATTGCCTTTATGCGTCATAACATGTGTAAATATGTTCGATTTCGATTAAATTTTAGTATGTGGTACTTGTGGTAGGGAACCACCTGGGCACGAACCCTATTGAAAATGAGAGAAATGAGGTCAGAGGTCAGGCAGGGCATAAGAGCAGGGCATAAGAGCAGGATTTATTCCATTGCCTTTATGCGTCATAACTTGCGTAAAAGTGGTTCGATTTCGATGAAATTTTAGTATGTGGTAAGGAACCACATGGAGACGAACCCTATTGAAAATGGACGAAATGGGGTCAAAGGCCAGGACATAAAATTGGGATCCATTCCATTGCCTGGGCGAAACAGGGTCAAAGGTCAGGACTTAGGTAAGTTATGATGCCCTTGTGCATCATAACTTACCTAAAACATGCGTCATAACATGCGTAAATATGATTCGATTTCGATGAAATTTTAGTATGTGGTAGGGCACCACCTGGGCACGAACCCTATTGAAAATGGGCGAAATGGGGTCAAAGGTCAGGCAGGGCATTAGAGCGGGATTTATTCCATTGCCCTTATGCGTCATAACTTGCGTAAAAATGGTTCGATTTCGACAAAATTTTAGTATGTGGTAGGGAGCCACTGGATACGAACCCTATTGAAAATGGGCGAAATGGGGTCAAAGGTCAGAACACTGGAGTGGGATCCATTCCATTGCCCTTGTGCATCATAACTTACCTAAAATGCTTGGATTGCGACAAACCTTTATCATGTTCTTCTGGAGGTATAGTGAACCGGTTTTGTGGAATATCAACGAAATGGGGTCAAAGGTCATTGCACAAAAGCAAGATTTATTCCACAGCCATTATTCTCACTGCTTCTATTCCGACAAAACTTTAGTATGTTATTCCTGAGGTATACTGAACCGGTTCTGTTGAATATCATCGAAATGGGGTCAAAGAGCAGGACACAGGAGCGAGATTTATTCCACAGCCATTATCCACATAACTTGAGTAATAATTTCTGGTATGTTGGAAAGCGTATCATAATCAATGCATTGCATGATTTTACTAACTGGTTTTTAAAGACTTATACATATTTTCTGTAGTTAATCAGGGTGCAGAGAAACGTACTGCTTGAGATACGGACTCCTGATATGCGTAGAAAGTATTCCAAAATAGCGGGCCGCCCCAGTGGAGCAGTGGTCCAAGCGGTGGCCTCTGATCATTCGTCCGAAAGGGGTCCGGGTTCGAATCTCGGTGAGGCATGGATGTTGTGTTTGTCTTACGGCACTGGCTCTCTCCCTTCACAGGAACCAGTGACCCTAAATTAGGGACGGGCAACTGCTTATAGCCCATTGAGTTGCTCAAGATGGTCGTTAAACCTCCAATAAAAAAAAAAAAAAATAGCGGAGAGACTCATGTAAAACAATGTGGTGATATGCCTAACCTCCGTGACCTTTCCGAATACGCCTTAGGAATGAAGATCTGATTAGTTCACCCGTTCTCTGTCGCAGAATGCCCACCTGAGTGTTTAACTTTGCACTGAATTTTTCCGAGCTCTACCCGAAAGCATCTTCTTATTGTCACGTCCATTATCTGATACTCATTCGTTCTGTGACGGTTCATTTTCCATTCTGCATTTCTGCGGGGTGCTGTGTTGTCAACGTTCATATAATTTTTACGTTTTACTTGGTATTTTCAAATATTAGCTCTTGGGTACTTACCTAATTTTCATGTTTTAAGTAAAATTTTGACAAAAAACGGAAGGATGATTTGGAACGATAATAATACTTTCCTATAATGGAGGTATGAGAAAGGAAAACTGCGTATTATTTGAGTGGAAGTAGGGAACTTCTGAACTCGAAGGAACGTAATTTTAAGGCTTGCCAAACCCCCTCGATAAGAAAAGCTTGCTCCGGTCCTGCTGATGCCCACTGCAACTATAAAAATACAGGTAGGCTGAGTTCTAATTGAGCCGTCAGTTTGGAACGTAGGACTACGACTTTCAGATCGGAGAATTGAAATGAACTAGTCGAGTATGATTTCAAAGCATTTATTTAATTTTTTGTAGCCAACACAGGTCTGTGATATGAAAAGAAGCTTACATAATTTTTACAAATAATGCTGGATACATTGCGAACACATAGCAGATCGATACACAAATTATCCAACGTGGTGTTCTGTCTTCTTGTGCTTCTTACATTCCGCATCACTTGCTCTTGCCTCCCGTTCTGATTTTCTCCACTTTTGCTTGCGTTCATTCTGCGAATTCCGCGGCATTATCAGAAATATTAACCCGTTCGGAAGGAAAACAATTATTTTTAATTTTAGTTTAAGCCACTGCAATATGTTCTTTATACAGAGTGATTCATAAAGAAGTATACAGTTTCAACGCACTATAAAAGAAGAGCAATGTAAGATATTTTATGTTACCTGTAACAGAATTGTAGGGGAATGTTTCAAGTTTTTTTCAGAGACAGTCACAGATGTTCTATGTGTGCACCCTTAGTCACACGACACACGTCGAGCCGGTAATCCATTTCCGCCCAAACGCGAGGAAAGATATCTGAATCAAGTGCAGTGATAGTGGCTGTGATACGCTGTTTCAGCTCCGCTAGATCGAAGGGGAGAGGCGAATACCTTGTCCTTTACGCACTCCCTCAGGAAAAAGTCACAAGGTGTTAAGTCAGGACTTCTGGATGGCCATTGGGTCAGTGGCATGTTGTAGTCCGCGGCTCGTCCAATCCATCTGTGGGGAAGATATCATTTTGACTGACCAGTCACGTAACACGAGCGCTATCGCCTACGTCACTTCCCTCAGTAGCGGTACAAAAACTTTATGAGTACATCTGCCTAACGGTTCGCAGTTGTGGTCCGTGTCTACAACGGTTACTGTTTTACAGCATCTGGAAACTGTATACTTCTTTATGAATAACCCCGTATATTTGAATATATCTCATCGAGAGCTTTAAAACGATAAAACGCACAGTCGTTTTGTACTCATGGTTGTCCAGATAAACCGCGTTATTGTCAAAAGTGTCCAGCGGTTAACAACAACACAATTTTTAAAATTTAGTTCAAACCACTGCGAAATGGTCTTGGTATATTTGAATAGATCTCGTCGAGAGCTTTAAAACGATACCACGCACAGTCGTGTTGCGCTCACAATTGCCGAGATAGACTGAGTCAAACGCGGCGACACACCCGGAAATATTGCATCATCTTACCCGCGCACAGGAAGCGAGGGGAGCGTTGCGCACACGATGTATTGCGCAGTACGCGTATTGGACTCCATGCTGTTTACGAATATGCTAACACGATTAGTGTTTGGCACGTATTTTCAACTCTATAAGGATTTGAATTGGGACCTATTTTTGTCACAGGCGGTTGGCCGTAAGTAGCCCCATACTATCCGCGGAGTTAGACGCAATTCTACGTCAAAAATCAAAGTAATAATACTTCGTCTATGTTGACGGAACGAATAATTAAAATATGCGACACAGCGTTCTTTCTTGACAAAGTCGTAACAAGTAACTGAAGAAAGAAGGACAATGCTTTTTCTGCGAGTTCGACATAAGTGACTAAACAAGCAGCGCAATGACATGTCTGTGTTCTACCCGTAAAACAATGCTCATGCTCTGTCTACAACTCAACTGTGACGTACCACCGAGATGACGCATCAGTAGTATAAAATGACGGGTCCGGCGTCAAGGATCATCCTTCTAGAGAAGGATGGGGGGCGTGGTTGCGACAGAAGGATGGGGGCGTGGCAGATGACGCTGGCAACGACCGAGTCGGGAAAGGAGATGTGCTGCCCCCTAGCGGTGCTTCTTGGAACTTTCGATGGTTTTTTGAGAGATGGCAACGACCGAGTGGGGGAAAGGAGATGTGCTGCCCCTAGCGGTGCTTCTTGGAACTTTTAATGGATCTTTGAGGGATGGCAACGACCGAGTGGGAGAAAGGGGGTGGATATAGGGGGATGTCAACTCAATGTGCTGCCCCCTAGCGGTGCTTCTTGCAACTTTTAATGGATCTTTGAGGGATGGCAACGACCGAGAGGGAAAGGGGTGGATATAGGGGATGTCAACTCAATGTGCTGCCCCCTAGCGGTGCTTCTTGCAACTTTATTATTATGTTAGATCTTTGTTTTTGAGAGATGGCAACGACCGAGTCGGGAAAGGATATGTGCTGCCCCCTAGCGGTGCTTTTTGGAACTTTTAATGGATCTTTGAGAGATGGCAACGACCGAGTGGGGGAAAAGGGGGTGTACGTTGCCCCCCTAGCGGTGCTTTTTGGAACTTTTTCTCGGGAAATTTATTGGACGTTGACAAATTTTGGGGAAGTCTTTCCAATATTTATTTTGTTAATTTTCTCGGGAGATTTACTGGACTTTCTCAAATTTTTGAAGGAAGTTTTTTTTGTCGTTTCCAATTTTTTTTACTCGTATTTTTTTTGTCCTATTTTTTCTCTCTAATTTATCTTATTAAATTTATATTTTCAGGAATTCCCTGAGGTATTATAATTTTTATAGACGTTGCATTATTTTTTTAATTTTCTCGGGAGATTTATTAGACTTTGTCAAATTTTTGAAGGAAGTCTTTCCAATATGTTTTTTTTTTATTAAATTTATATTTTCAGGAATTACCTGAGGTATTATAATTTTTATAGACGTTGCATTATTTTTTTTAATTCTTATATTTGTCCTCCCTCCAATTTTAATTTAGGCGAGGAAAGGCTTTGTTTGAAAAGATTTCGTTCCCGTTGATTCATGTTCCGCCATTTTAGTTTCACCACGTTGTCATTTTGTGAGCCATGTGTTTTGGGATGACTCACCATTTTCTCTTTGCCTCAGAAAATTTTGTATGACACGTGTTTTGGGATGAGTCATTATGATGAGTGACGCATTCGTGATAGCAGACATGACATCAGCCAACGTCTTTTTCTCCTCAGCAGGGTCGGCTTTATTTATTTTTTTTATTTTCTCGGGAGATTTACTGGACTTTGTCAAATTTTTGAAGGAAGTTTTTTTCAATCGAAGCATTTCCTCAAATTTGTTTTATTAAATGTATATTTTTAGAACTCCGTGAGGTGTTATAATTTTTATAGACGTTGCATTATTTTTTTAATTCTTATATTTTTCTTCCCTCCAATTTTAATTTAGACGAGAAAAGGCTTTGTTTGAAAAGATTTCGTTCCCGTCGATTCATGTTCCGCTATCTTTTGTGAGCCATGTGTTTTGGGATGACTCACAATTTTCTCTTTGACTCAGAAAACTTTGTATGACACGTGTTTTGGGAAGATTGACTATGATGTGTGACGCATGTCGTGATAGCAGACATGACATCAGCCAACGCCATTTCCTCCGCGGGGTCGGCGGTTGACGTCATTTGAGATTCTGTAGCCACATTAAGTTCCAAGACTGATTTTTTTTCAATAACTTGTTCATTTTGCAACGAATTTATTCCTTATTTTTTCCTCATAATTTCCCATTTTATATTCATAATTTTTGAACGTAACGATTTTTTTATTTTCTTTGAGGAGACTTCACGCATTTTCAACGGACGTTCCAACATAAAAACGTTTTCCAAAGTTTTGTGCTGCAGACATAATCTTAAAACACGATTGTTTATTAACGTATTTACGTGTTCATGACATTTTCTGTTACATTTTTTTAACGTTGTACCTTTTTCCAACGTACAAAGCCACAATGTTTTATGCATAGTTAAAATATTTTATTTTTTCGTATTTCTTCATGATTAATCAGTGAAATGTACCTTTTAACGCATTATCTTAATCTTTTTGTTCTAAATGCTTGCGTACTCCTTAAACTTTTTGATGTACCAACATTATTTTATTTTCTAACTTTTCAAACTAAGAACTACTTTTATCGAGGCTTTATTTTTTCTGATTCAAACAAGCAAACGTTTCTTCATTATTATTTCCGTTACCTATACAATCAACTTTTCTTACTTGCTTTTAATGTATGACTTAATCTGGTTTTCTATATAGCTGTTTCATGTTTGTGCAAGAAATATACAGATCTATAGCAGCTATACATAACATTCGTTCGTAAAAGTATCTTTTTTTTTTTTTTTTTTTTTCCAAATTTAAACCAACACACGCTTCTTAACGACTTGATATCGGTTTTCTGGGGTACTTTTCTTTTTCCTTCATTCAATTTTATTCCAGATCATGAGACGAGGAAATGCTTCTTTAGAAACGATTTCGTTCCTGTTCGCAGTAATTATTGGATTTTAACAAATTTTTTGTGAAACGACTTCATGCTAATTCTGAGTCTTTCGCCTTTACAATATTATTTTCTCGTAATTTTTTCGTGTGTTCAAGAACTCTACAGGTCTTTCACAGTTAAAATTCTGGTAAAACTATATTTTCTTACTTTATTTAGCATATCATTATAGCTTCCCAATTTTCGCTATTTTACTTCATCTTTTTTGAAATTTAGTAAAACTTTTCAGTATGTCAATAATTTATTTCTTACTTGGCCAAACTTAAGGCTCCTTTTATTTAGACTATTTTTTTTTTCATTTCATTTCAGCAAAATGATTATTTTAGATGTTGCAAATCATCAGGTTTTTTTGTTTCCTTATATATCATATTTTCCAACTTGCTTTTAAAGTATTTCTCAAAGCTTGCATGTATGTCAAATACGCATTTTTTAAATCCTTCCCTAGTTTGCTATACTTTTTCGTGGACTGCCCCAACAGGAAAGCATTCATTGTCAAGGCATGAAATCTAAAACCTTTTTCTTACGATAAAAATTGTATTCTTTGGGACATATTTTCTGTATATTGTTCTGTCTCGTCCGAAAAAAACATTCATTCTGGAGGCAAAGCGAGTAATTCCGTTCTTCACTAAACATCATTTTTTTACGTTTTACTAACTCACCACCCCCATAGCGAAAATAAAGAAATACTTACTCTGTTCTCTACATATCGACTCAATCTATTTCTTTTCGAAATGCTGATCATGACATTTCAACTAAAATTTCATACTTTCACCAAAAATCATATTCTTAAACGAGCTATTTTTTACACAATTATTTCATGTATAACTAAATTTTTGTTGTTTACTCACCTCATAAAAGTCAATAAGAACACCTAATCTCATTCCTTTCCCTCATTTAGTTCGCTTAAATTGAGATGTTTCAAAATTTCGCGTATATTTCATTCCCTTAATGTCCAGTTCTCCCGTGTCTGCCCCTTCATTTTCAACTTCTGGGCATACTGCATTTTATCTTTAGACGTTTAGTTTCATTGACCTTTTCTTTCGTTTTAATTAGGTTTTCATTATCGTATTTTTTATTCATTGTCTCAGCAGAAAAATCTTTCATTCTGGAGACATAGCGACTAAGTCCGTACTTCCTCTAAACATTTTTTTTTCACATTTTACTAATTGTTCAGAAAAGCAGTTGTTTCCAAATTCCCATAGTGAAAATATCGTATTCCCCTTATAGTACTTATTATATTTTTCCTTCTGTTCAGTGTTGTATGATTCTTCAAACTTTGGTTTATTTTTATGAAGCTTCTTTTTTTCTTAGTTTTTTTTCTGATTCAAACTTTCAATCTTTTCCTATCGATTTAATTACTCTTATTTTCCCGTTCGACTTTACTTTTGAACAGAAATGTATCTAAAATCTTCAGATGTATTTTAGTCTACAAGGCCGATTCTTCCCTGTTTCAAATAAAGTCATTGTAGGATTTCAGTGTAAATGCTGCTAAATCTTTAGAACTTACTTTTCATAGTTAGATACAAATTCCTCGAGGTTTACATTAAAACATGAAAGAAGAGTGTTTTTATGCTCTCTCCAGTGTGTGAGCTTTCCCCAAGAAATTAACTTTGTCAGTTTCCGACAGAAACAGGGGGAATTCAATCTCCTGCGACTGTTTTCACGCGTCTCTTGCTTACAGGAAAACCTCATATGGCATGAAATCACTTTGCTTGGCAGATTAAACTAAATTCTGGTTTTGAACTTTGAATGCAAACTCAAGCTCGCAAAAGCATAGTTTTCTGAGCAAACTTAAACTGTCTAAGATGACAAAAATCTAAAACTGCTGACTCAATGGGACAGAGCGTTTGAACTTTGCCGTTCATTCACCATTTAAGAGATCCGTCGTGAACCACTAGAAGGGAAGTAAGCAGACCCTGATTTAGTCCACTGTTTCCAAGGAAGGTAGAAAGCTAGTGTCGTAATTCAAAAGCTCTTAACTCAAGCCTCCCCAGGATTCAGTTTCGGACGAACGAATACTCAGATGTCCATGCTTAGACATTGAAAAATTGCTTCAGACAAATATTTTCTTACTTAAAGTGCTTCAATTCAGAATTTGTACTATTTAAGATTTTCCTTAGTCAATATTTTTTCTATCTTAAAAACTTCTAAAATGTTGATTTTGAAAAAAACGAGTTCTCACAAAAACGTAAAATTTCCTCAGATTGTATGAGGAACCCAAAAAAAAATTGATGAAGCTTGGACGTTAACCATTCCAACCATTTCTTTCTCTTCATGTTTCATTCCATAAACTTTCTTCAAATTCCTATATGTCCAAGAAGTTGGTTAAATGTCCAAGTTCGACTCCCAGAAATTTTCTGAAAATGATATTCTGGAATTTTTTTAAAAGAGAAACTAAGAATCCCTTCACTGAAACAAGAAATTCATATTCAAAGCATTACATCCCTCTTTGTACTTCAAATACTCTATTTGTAAATCTAAGGAAGTTTTTTTTTTTAATATTCATATATTTTCCCCTCTAACTTTAGAAGATATTGTCCCAAAATGTATGTACATATTACGATAGTAAAATATCTTACTACTTACTGCTTGATGTTCAATTCACTTCACACCGTCTTAAGGAAATTCGTTCATTTTCTCATAACACATAGACATGTTATTTTTCTTTCCATTCACTTCAAAGACTCAATTGAGATCAACCTAATGGAGTCCTTTGAGAAAAACTTTCATAGGAAAGCATAAATTTGCCTAAAAACTACATTAAAAATAAACAAATGTTGAAAGTTCCTGTACAAGAAGGAAATTCTGTTGTAACTTCTAAACGAAAAAAGACAAATTCTAAGAAAATATGTAAAAATGTTCGTTCGATTCCATATTAAAAAAATTAGTTGAAGAAAAGTGTCATTCTTTTTTTTTCGGAACAGTTCATTCTTTCCTAGGGTTAAAAATGGAACACTTCTATTTTTCTTAGTAGACAATTTTGAGAAAACACATTTCATTAAAAGCAGGGAAATTCCCATAGAATAACATGGGAAAACTAGTATGCATAAAAAGACTGTTTCGAAACGAGTAAAAATCTGTTGAAGTTCGTTTTCAAAAAAGTTGGAAATGGAATGAAGTAAAAACAGTCACAGCAAGTTCCTGAAAGTTGAAAATTGGATGTACTAAAAATGTCTAAGGAAAGAAATTTTTATAAAACACAGACTGTTAAGTTTTTTCAGGCTAGGGGTCTTCAGTGAGAGCGCTTCTTTTTTTCAACTCAAAGAATAAAGCGAGTCAGTTTGAAACATTTCAAACTCCCCGAAATTAAGCTGTGTACTCTGGTTTCGACTCAATACTGTAAAGCATTGCTCTCAGACCAGTCGGAATTCCGCCCCGATTGGTTGCCTAATGGAAAACATCAGACCCCTTTCCAATAACAATCCCCAAATATCCTTAAGAAAAGTCTAGCAAAAAAGCACTATTTCACCATTAAAACAATTGGATTCATTCTGTTACTGTTTTAAACATTTCAAAAAAGAAGTTTACATTCTCACTTTTACTTTAAAAATCTTGAAAGCTTAAATTTTGACCCATTTAAAAAAAATCACCTAAAATTTAATTTAAAAAAATAATAATTACTCTTTAAATTTATGTCTTAAAACTAAAAAATATTTACGCTTAATATTTCAATAAATAATAAATATTCACAAACTCACCTTTTACCTTGCCCATTTAAAAAAATAATTCTGAATTTATATAATCGAAATCATTACTTCTCCAAATAGTTCTTTTCCCCTGATTGTAGAGAAGAACTCTTCTGAAATCTTCACTTTTCCACATGTGTTCATAAAAGCTTGAGCTACTTCCTTAGGATTCAACAAGGCCACAGCGTTCTGGAAACTTGAAATCGCTTTCCTGTTCCACTCAGTGGTTAGGCATGGAGGATGCATCTCAATAGGTGGAAGTACTTCCGAAATGCATTCGCGACATCTACATACCTTCAGGATGCTCTCCCCGATTAAATTTTTTAAACATTCAATTAAATTGTGTCTAAGTTCACACTCCTCAATCGATGTACTTTGAAACTTTCGGGATTCTCCGAGTACGATTTTCTTGAATTCTGAACCCATTAACAATTCCTGGATGCTGTCCCACACGCCATCCAAAATAATTTGGAATTTTTTAAACTGCTTTCTGGTTAATGCAACTCCTGTTGTTAAGTGAAAAATCCGGAACCAGAATTTGAAAGACTTGAAGACTTCTTACTTTATTCAAACTTAGAACAGAACTAAAATTCGCTCAGCGTTTCCTTTGCATACTGTAACCAACACATGACCCTTATCACCACGTGGTGATTGATGTGTCATGATGCGTCAGCACACTAACTGCACGGTGACTGTTTCCTTATCTGGTCATCTCGCAACGAACATGCTATTGATTCTAATCAGGCAAAGCTAACTTCAGCTTGAGAGATAAACGAAAGGATTTCATTATAACATTCATATCTTGAGAGAATAAACTAAAAAAATCTTCATAGAGTGCATAATAAGCGTAAAGAAATTCTTCAAGGCTGAATTTCCACTAAAATGATGGTGGTATACGGAAAGCGTGAGAATTTAATCAGAGACCTTCAAAGAATTCATCTTGGAATTAACGCTGCTTTTGAAAAACGAGTGAACTATGAAATTCTTTGTTCTCCACACAAGAAAATTTCTGATTTCGAAATCTCGCCGTCCTGACCCACTTTTTCCTGAGTGAAATTTAAAACAGGGTGGAAATCTCCACTTACGCATTCCTTTGAGTGGGGAATAGCTCTCATGAAAGGGGTCAACGGTTCCAAACAACATTGATTAAAACTGGAGAGAGGAAAAATATATGAATTAAAAAAATAATGCATAAGCAGGATTCCCAAAAACATAAAAAAATATAAGTTTTATATAAAAAAGAAATTCCAGGAAAAATATTGGTGGGGCGAAAGATTTCCCATTCTTCCATTCCCACAAAAAATTTAACGAAGTCTAATAAATCTCTCGAAAAAAAAAATTAAACAAATACTTGAACTGACAAAAGAGAGAACGACACGTGACGTCAACCTATCCCACGGCTAGTAGTAGGAGATACACTGTTCCCCCCTCTGACATCATTTTTTTTTTCTATGCGAACAGAAATTTACTTGAACAACCGTCTTAGAAAATGCCCCTTCCACGTTTTTCTTCCCAGCCATGCAAAAACAATCAGATTGCCTTTTCCCACCAAAAGTTCTAGCAAGAAGGAGCAGGAGACGCCGGAACGAAACCCGAAGGAGCTCCCTCCCTGTCTCGCCCCCTTCGGGTTTCGTTCCGGCGTCTCCTGCTCCTTCTTGCTAGAACTTTTGGTGGAAAAGGCAATCTGATTGTTTTTGCATGGCTGGGAAGAAAAACGTGGAAGGGGCATTTTCTAAGACGGTTGTTCAAGTAAATTTCTGTTCGCATAGAAAAAAAAAATGATGTCAGAGGGGGGAACAGTGTATCTCCTACTACTAGCCGTGGGATAGGTTGACGTCACGTGTCGTTCTCTCTTTTGTCAGTCCAAGTATTTGTTTAATTTTTTTTCGAGAGATTTATTAGACTTCGTTAAATTTTTTGTGGGAATGGAAGAATGGGAAATCTTTCGCCCCACCAATATTTTTCCTGGAATTTCTTTTTTATATAAAACTTATATTTTTTTATGTTTTTGGGAATCCTGCTTATGCATTATTTTTTTAATTCATATATTTTTCCTCTCTCCAGTTTTAATCAATGTTGTTTGGAACCGTTGACCCCTTTCATGAGAGCTATTCCCCACTCAAAGGAATGCGTAAGTGGAGATTTCCACCCTGTTTTAAATTTCACTCAGGAAAAAGTGGGTCAGGACGGCGAGATTTCGAAATCAGAAATTTTCTTGTGTGGAGAACAAAGAATTTCATAGTTCACTCGTTTTTCAAAAGCAGCGTTAATTCCAAGATGAATTCTTTGAAGGTCTCTGATTAAATTCTCACGCTTTCCGTATACCACCATCATTTTAGTGGAAATTCAGCCTTGAAGAATTTCTTTACGCTTATTATGCACTCTATGAAGATTTTTTAGTTTATTCTCTCAAGATATGAATGTTATAATGAAATCCTTTCGTTTATCTCTCAAGCTGAAGTTAGCTTTGCCTGATTAGAATCAATAGCATGTTCGTTGCGAGATGACCAGATAAGGAAACAGTCACCGTGCAGTTAGTGTGCTGACGCATCATGACACATCAATCACCACGTGGTGATAAGGGTCATGTGTTGGTTACAGTATGCAAAGGAAACGCTGAGCGAATTTTAGTTCTGTTCTAAGTTTGAATAAAGTAAGAAGTCTTCAAGTCTTTCAAATTCTGGTTCCGGATTTTTCACTTAACAACAGGAGTTGCATTAACCAGAAAGCAGTTTAAAAACTCCAAATTATTTTGGATGGCGTGTGGGACAGCATCCAGGAATTGTTAATGGGTTCAGAATTCAAGAAAATCGTACTCGGAGAATCCCGAAAGTTTCAAAGTACATCGATTGAGGAGTGTGAACTTAGACACAATTTAATTGAATGTTTAAAAAATTTAATCGGGAGAGCATCCTGAAGGTATGTAGATGTCGCGAATGCATTTCGGAAGTACTTCCACCTATTGAGATGCATCCTCCATGCCTAACCACTGAGTGGAACAGGAAAGCGATTTCAAGTTTCCAGAACGCTGTGGCCTTGTTGAATCCTAAGGAAGTAGCTCAAGCTTTTATGAACACATGTGGAAAAGTGAAGATTTCAGAAGAGTTCTTCTCTACAATCAGGGGAAAAGAACTATTTGGAGAAGTAATGATTTCGATTATATAAATTCAGAATTATTTTTTTTAAATGGGCAAGGTAAAAGGTGAGTTTGTGAATATTTATTATTTATTGAAATATTAAGCGTAAATATTTTTTAGTTTTAAGACATAAATTTAAAGAGTAATTATTATTTTTTTAAATTAAATTTTAGGTGATTTTTTTTTAAATGGGTCAAAATTTAAGCTTTCAAGATTTTTAAAGTAAAAGTGAGAATGTAAACTTCTTTTTTGAAATGTTTAAAACAGTAACAGAATGAATCCAATTGTTTTAATGGTGAAATAGTGCTTTTTTGCTAGACTTTTCTTAAGGATATTTGGGGATTGTTATTGGAAAGGGGTCTGATGTTTTCCATTAGGCAACCAATCGGGGCGGAATTCCGACTGGTCTGAGAGCAATGCTTTACAGTATTGAGTCGAAACCAGAGTACACAGCTTAATTTCGGGGAGTTTGAAATGTTTCAAACTGACTCGCTTTATTCTTTGAGTTGAAAAAAAGAAGCGCTCTCACTGAAGACCCCCTAGCCTGGAAAAACTTAAACAGTCTGTGTTTTATAAAAATTTCTTTCCTTAGACATTTTTAGTACATCCAATTTTCAACTTTCAGGAACTTGCTGTGACTGTTTTTACTTCATTCCATTTCCAACTTTTTTGAAAACGAACTTCAACAGATTTTTACTCGTTTCGAAACAGTCTTTTTATGCATACTAGTTTTCCCATGTTATTCTATGGGAATTTCCCTGCTTTTAATGAAATGTGTTTTCTCAAAATTGTCTACTAAGAAAAATGAAGTGTTCCATTTTTAACCCTAGGAAAGAATGAACTGTTCCGAAAAAAAAAAAAGAATGACACTTTTCTTCAACTAATTTTTTTTAATATGGAATCGAACGAACATTTTTACATATTTTCTTAGAATTTGTCTTTTTTCGTTTAGAAGTTACAACAGAATTTCCTTCTTGTACAGGAACTTTCAACATTTGTTTATTTTTAATGTAGTTTTTAGGCAAATTTATGCTTTCCTATGAAAGTTTTTCTCAAAGGACTCCATTAGGTTGATCTCAATTGAGTCTTTGAAGTGAATGGAAAGAAAAATAACATGTCTATGTGTTATGAGAAAATGAACGAATTTCCTTAAGACGGTGTGAAGTGAATTGAACATCAAGCAGTAAGTAGTAAGATATTTTACTATCGTAATATGTACATACATTTTGGGACAATATCTTCTAAAGTTAGAGGGGAAAATATATGAATATTAAAAAAAAAAAAACTTCCTTAGATTTACAAATAGAGTATTTGAAGTACAAAGAGGAATGTAATGCTTTGAATATGAATTTCTTGTTTCAGTGAAGGGATTCTTAGTTTCTCTTTTAAAAAATTCCAGAATATCATTTTCAGAAAATTTCTGGGGGAGTCGAACTTGGACATTTAACCAACTTCTTGGACATATAGGAATTTGAAGAAAGTTTATGGAATGAAACATGAAGAGAAAGAAATGGTTGGAATGGTTAACGTCCAAGCTTCATCAATTTTTTGGGTTCCTCATACAATCTGAGGAAATTTTACGTTTTTGTGAGAACTCGTTTTTTTCAAAATCAACATTTTAGAAGTTTTTAAGATAGAAAAAATATTGACTAAGGAAAATCTTAAATAGTACAAATTCTGAATTGAAGCACTTTAAGTAAGAAAATATTTGTCTGAAGCAATTTTTCAATGTCTAAGCATGGACATCTGAGTATTCGTTCGTCCGAAACTGAATCCTGGGGAGGCTTGAGTTAAGAGCTTTTGAATTACGACACTAGCTTTCTACCTTCCTTGGAAACAGTGGACTAAATCAGGGTCTGCTTACTTCCCTTCTAGTGGTTCACGACGGATCTCTTAAATGGTGAATGAACGGCAAAGTTCAAACGCTCTGTCCCATTGAGTCAGCAGTTTTAGATTTTTGTCATCTTAGACAGTTTAAGTTTGCTCAGAAAACTATGCTTTTGCGAGCTTGAGTTTGCATTCAAAGTTCAAAACCAGAATTTAGTTTAATCTGCCAAGCAAAGTGATTTCATGCCATATGAGGTTTTCCTGTAAGCAAGAGACGCGTGAAAACAGTCGCAGGAGATTGAATTCCCCCTGTTTCTGTCGGAAACTGACAAAGTTAATTTCTTGGGGAAAGCTCACACACTGGAGAGAGCATAAAAACACTCTTCTTTCATGTTTTAATGTAAACCTCGAGGAATTTGTATCTAACTATGAAAAGTAAGTTCTAAAGATTTAGCAGCATTTACACTGAAATCCTACAATGACTTTATTTGAAACAGGGAAGAATCGGCCTTGTAGACTAAAATACATCTGAAGATTTTAGATACATTTCTGTTCAAAAGTAAAGTCGAACGGGAAAATAAGAGTAATTAAATCGATAGGAAAAGATTGAAAGTTTGAATCAGAAAAAAAACTAAGAAAAAAAAGAAGCTTCATAAAAATAAACCAAAGTTTGAAGAATCATACAACACTGAACAGAAGGAAAAATATAATAAGTACTATAAGGGGAATACGATATTTTCACTATGGGAATTTGGAAACAACTGCTTTTCTGAACAATTAGTAAAATGTGAAAAAAAATGTTTAGAGGAAGTACGGACTTAGTCGCTATGTCTCCAGAATGAAAGATTTTTCTGCTGAGACAATGAATAAAAAATACGATAATGAAAACCTAATTAAAACGAAAGAAAAGGTCAATGAAACTAAACGTCTAAAGATAAAATGCAGTATGCCCAGAAGTTGAAAATGAAGGGGCAGACACGGGAGAACTGGACATTAAGGGAATGAAATATACGCGAAATTTTGAAACATCTCAATTTAAGCGAACTAAATGAGGGAAAGGAATGAGATTAGGGGTGTTCTTATTGACTTTTATGAGGTGAGTAAACAACAAAAATTTAGTTATACATGAAATAATTGTGTAAAAAATAGCTCGTTTAAGAATATGATTTTTGGTGAAAGTATGAAATTTTAGTTGAAATGTCATGATCAGCATTTCGAAAAGAAATAGATTGAGTCGATATGTAGAGAACAGAGTAAGTATTTCTTTATTTTCGCTATGGGGGTGGTGAGTTAGTAAAACGTAAAAAAATGATGTTTAGTGAAGAACGGAATTACTCGCTTTGCCTCCAGAATGAATGTTTTTTTCGGACGAGACAGAACAATATACAGAAAATATGTCCCAAAGAATACAAATTTTATCGTAAGAAAAAGGTTTTAGATTCCATGCCTTGACAATGAATGCTTTCCTGTTGGGGCAGTCCACGAAAAAGTATAGCAAACTAGGGAAGGATTTAAAAAATGCGTATTTGACATACATGCAAGCTTTGAGAAATACTTTAAAAGCAAGTTGGAAAATATGATATATAAGGAAACAAAAAAACCTGATGATTTGCAACATCTAAAATAATCATTTTGCTGAAATGAAATGAAAAAAAAAATAGTCTAAATAAAAGGAGCCTTAAGTTTGGCCAAGTAAGAAATAAATTATTGACATACTGAAAAGTTTTACTAAATTTCAAAAAAGATGAAGTAAAATAGCGAAAATTGGGAAGCTATAATGATATGCTAAATAAAGTAAGAAAATATAGTTTTACCAGAATTTTAACTGTGAAAGACCTGTAGAGTTCTTGAACACACGAAAAAATTACGAGAAAATAATATTGTAAAGGCGAAAGACTCAGAATTAGCATGAAGTCGTTTCACAAAAAAATTTGTCAAAATCCAATAATTACTGCGAACAGGAACGAAATCGTTTCTAAAGAAGCATTTCCTCGTCTCATGATCTGGAATAAAATTGAATGAAGGAAAAAGAAAAGTACCCCAGAAAACCGATATCAAGTCGTTAAGAAGCGTGTGTTGGTTTAAATTTGGAAAAAAAAAAAAGATACTTTTACGAACGAATGTTATGTATAGCTGCTATAGATCTGTATATTTCTTGCACAAACATGAAACAGCTATATAGAAAACCAGATTAAGTCATACATTAAAAGCAAGTAAGAAAAGTTGATTGTATAGGTAACGGAAATAATAATGAAGAAACGTTTGCTTGTTTGAATCAGAAAAAATAAAGCCTCGATAAAAGTAGTTCTTAGTTTGAAAAGTTAGAAAATAAAATAATGTTGGTACATCAAAAAGTTTAAGGAGTACGCAAGCATTTAGAACAAAAAGATTAAGATAATGCGTTAAAAGGTACATTTCACTGATTAATCATGAAGAAATACGAAAAAATAAAATATTTTAACTATGCATAAAACATTGTGGCTTTGTACGTTGGAAAAAGGTACAACGTTAAAAAAATGTAACAGAAAATGTCATGAACACGTAAATACGTTAATAAACAATCGTGTTTTAAGATTATGTCTGCAGCACAAAACTTTGGAAAACGTTTTTATGTTGGAACGTCCGTTGAAAATGCGTGAAGTCTCCTCAAAGAAAATAAAAAAATCGTTACGTTGAAAAATTATGAATATAAAATGGGAAATTATGAGGAAAAATAAGGAATAAATTCGTTGCAAAATGAACAAGTTATTGAAAAAAAAATCAGTCTTGGAACTTAATGTGGCTACAGAATCTCAAATGACGTCAACCGCCGACCCCGCGGAGGAAATGGCGTTGGCTGATGTCATGTCTGCTATCACGACATGCGTCACACATCATAGTCAATCTTCCCAAAACACGTGTCATACAAAGTTTTCTGAGTCAAAGAGAAAATTGTGAGTCATCCCAAAACACATGGCTCACAAAAGATAGCGGAACATGAATCGACGGGAACGAAATCTTTTCAAACAAAGCCTTTTCTCGTCTAAATTAAAATTGGAGGGAAGAAAAATATAAGAATTAAAAAAATAATGCAACGTCTATAAAAATTATAACACCTCACGGAGTTCTAAAAATATACATTTAATAAAACAAATTTGAGGAAATGCTTCGATTGAAAAAACTTCCTTCAAAAATTTGACAAAGTCCAGTAAATCTCCCGAGAAAATAAAAAATAAATAAAGCCGACCCTGCTGAGGAGAAAAGACGTTGGCTGATGTCATGTCTGCTATCACGAATGCGTCACTCATCATAATGACTCATCCCAAAACACGTGTCATACAAAATTTTCTGAGGCAAAGAGAAAATGGTGAGTCATCCCAAAACACATGGCTCACAAAATGACAACGTGGTGAAACTAAAATGGCGGAACATGAATCAACGGGAACGAAATCTTTTCAAACAAAGCCTTTCCTCGCCTAAATTAAAATTGGAGGGAGGACAAATATAAGAATTAAAAAAAATAATGCAACGTCTATAAAAATTATAATACCTCAGGGAATTCCTGAAAATATAAATTTAATAAAAAAAACATATTGGAAAGACTTCCTTCAAAAAATTTGACAAAGTCCAGTAAATCTCCCGAGAAAATTAAAAAATAAATATTGGAAAGACTTCTTAAAAATTTGTCAACGTCCAATAAATTTCCCGAGAAAAGTTCCAAAAAGTACAGCTAGGGGGCAACGTACACCCCTTTCCCCCACTCGGTCGTTGCCATCCCTCAAAGATCCATTAAAAGTTCCAAGAAGCACCGCTAGGGGCAGCACATATCCTTTCCCCCACTCGGTCGTTGCCATCTCTCAAAGATCCATTAAAAGTTCCAAAAAGCACCGCTAGGGGGCAGCACATCGAGTTGACATCCCCCCTCTATCCACCCCCTTTCTCCCACTCGGCCGTTGCCATCCCTCAAAAAACCAAGGTCTAACACAATAATAAAGTTCCAAGAAGCACCGCTAGGGGCAGCACCGACCCTACACACACTAGCGTCATCTGCCACGCCCCCGCATCCTTCGGTCACATGCCACGCCCCCATCCTTCTCCTAGAAGGATGCATCCTTGGCGCCGGATCGGTCATTTTATACTACTCGCATCCTAGGTAGCATAGCCTTCCAAATTAACGTAGGCCCAACATTTAGCCATCGTCTTCTGTTCCTAAAAGACGGTGGCTCGGTGTTGGGCCTAAGCTAAATTGCAAGTACGTGCTACCTGGTATGAATCAAAACCGGAAGTTGCAGCGATAATTCACTTTTTGTACAAAATCGCAGTATTTGAGTATGAGGTAGGAAACAGAATTCGTTCATATAATAATGGCGTACCCATTCATTCAATCCCAAAACGACATTTTTCTTGATTTCGTTCCTGCAAAATCGTGTATAGTCAAAGAAATCCATTGATCTCATTAAATCACTTTCAATGACCATTCGTACGAATGACCTCGACAAATTCACATGACCGGTCGCTTTTAATGACCTTTTCATTGTACGATCTTTCCTTTCTTGACATCAACTCCTGTATTTTGCGCCAGAAGACATGTTAAATTCATAGCAGGAAAGAGCAACGATCCTAAAATATTAGGGTTAGGCATAGTTTAAATATAATCAGACACAATAAAAACTACTGAGGACCCCCTCCCCCCATATGTGTGTGTTTTGTTAATTAGGTTTTTTTTTCATTCGGTTTTCAACGTTTTCTTCGTTTAGTATCTTTCCACAGAACTTGAAATTTGCGAGTCAACCGTATCAAAAAGAGAAACAAATCTTGGTAATCAAGTAAACCGGAAAACTGTGAATTTTGAAAGATTCATTCAAGAGCCTCTCACCATAATTTCAGAAATGTTTATTTTCCCAACGTGTCTTCGTACTTTGCGCCTAACAGTAAGCTTTCCTCTCTTCTTCACCGAATGTTCGAAATTTCCCAACATCAGTAGGACAACGCACAACAAATTTGCTTCTGAACAAATTCGTTTTTCGCAGTTCTGAGAAATCGTCTCTGTTCTACTTTCGGAATAAATACCTAATGATTTTAAGGTCAGACCTTCGATTTTTTTTTTATTTTACTTGAAGCTAGGCTCCAAAGAAAAAAAGGGTGAAAGCAATTGTTTTGAACAATCACATCACATTAAAAAAAGTACGGAGAACAATAAGTCGGAGAACTCTTAACTTCTCAATCGTTCAGCGGTCCTCCTTTTCCATTGACAACTTATGTTGAAAATGCTATATTTCTTTGTTTTCCTTTGTTTTCTTTGACTCAGTCTATCTTGGCCTTTTGCCGATAAAGATCATTCTCATCCAAAGGAACTTCATCTACCACTGGGGTGCAAATATGATATTTTTACCGAAATGGACGATGCTGATATTGTATTAGATATTATATCTGCTATTTGTATAACGTAATAAATCAAATTTGTCTAAGTCAAAATATTTTCTTTTTTCCAACGTATTGCATTTTTACCAACATCTCAGGCTATATAGATATATAAACGAAACGCTGATTTTTTCCTGGAATCTGATAGCACTACACTTTCTGATACCCATCCAAATTTGAGTATCCACGACTGAGGAACAACAAAATTTTGAATAACATAAGAAGCGCTCGAATTCTTTGCTAGTCTGCTGGTCCAAGACCACTAAATATAGAGTCGGACCATCAAAATCAAAATGACTGGTTCGATGGACCCATCACTCTTTCAGGTGCCGTTTTTTATTTCAGGAAAAAGCATCGGCATTTTTTCCCCGTAAAGGGTTTTAATTGTTTTCTTTCATGGTAGACAGGGAGTGATTTAGTAATTAATAAAATATCTCAGTAGGATCACAATTTCGGGTCCTCGATGATAAGTCACGCCGAAAATTCACAGTAACATAAAATATGCACTAATTGATTAAATATAATTACGTACCTTTAATTTTTAGTTCACTTGATGCACATTGTTGGTGTGTAATTTTTCTTTGTTTATGGAATTATTGACACCTCTCAATACATGTCGTGATATTTCAAAAATAATTCCCTGGGAGATGAAATATTCAAATTTTTAATCTTTTCTTTTATGTACACTATGTACAAATACTATTACACTCTGGTCTCAGCTGTTTAAATGCAAATATCTCTATATACATGTTGATACACTGTCTTATTTCATCAATGTCCTTTGCACTTATAGTCTAATAGTTCAATTTGAAGTATAACTTTTTTTCCAATAGGATTTCTGGAAGTGCAGGGACAGTTGCAAACAGAAATGTACATTGATGCCACCTAGCGTCGGAACTACGCATTATGAAAAATTCAAGAATATTTGCAAAATAGTTCACTAAGTGAGTGATTATTGCTCGAGCAATAATCACTCACTTAAGTGAACTATTGCTCGAGCAATAATCACTCACTTAGTGAAGTATCTTAGTGAGTGATTATTGCTCGAGCAATAATCACTCACTTAGTGAAGTATCACTCACCTAATGAACTTATAGTACGAGCAATAATTTAGTAATTATTGCTCGTACTATCCTGTGTAATATCCAGTGAAAGAAAACTGCTCAGTCTGTTCATTGGTGATAGAAGGACTTAGTAGATATGTTAAAAAGCTACGGATTTGACAGCCGGACAAACTCGTTGCTGATAAGAATCCCCGCTGCTTCACGGGAACATTGCAAAGAGAGTACGGTAACTCTCATTTCAGTACAAGTCCACAAAACTATGGGAAGGAAGAAATCAGTGTATTGATTCATAAATATCAAGAAAAATTTCAGAAATTCGAAATTCAAACAGCAAGTGTAGAATTTGAGAGGATGTTTTTTTTTTAAGTCACTGTATTCTTGCAATGTAAACTGTCATGAGAAGGGAAAAATTCACAGTATCATACTGTGCATGGAAATATTTCAGCTGTGATTGATCTTTATGTTTCATTCCTTGCGCATCAGCCGAATGTGAACAGAGGTTCAGAAATATCTCTGAAATAAAAACAGACTGGCGAAACAAACTGAGAACTGAAACTGTTTCATTATCCCTAGATATCCTCAGAATTATATTGTACAATTTGATTCGCTTCAGGCACTATAACTGAAGAGTCTTATATTACCACAACAGCTGCCACTGAGGATCCAATCATGTAAAGCCAAAAAATTTTACTGAACCTTTTCCCCCTCAAAATGCTAACTTAAAGTTAAATGTAACTTACACGTTGAATAGTTAGCATATAAATTGTAATCAGTATGGAAATGTTGTGAAAACACAAATTTGTCCGTGACGGAGTAAGTTGCTCTCCCAACTAAGCTACACGGATGGAATGTACCACCGCAAATTTGTCGACTTGACACGTGATTCACCTCTGTAGTACGTCACAATGTTTCCTGATATTGTACTATATTATGTAGTTAATTTTAGATTAAAGTTTATGCTTCACGGCATCCTGCGTTGTTTTACGACACCTTGGTCCACGTAAATTTCCACAGGAAATATAGTGAAGCTGTCTAGGCGTGTGGTACCCTTTAATAACTTGCAATAATCTAAATAATGTCAATATTCCGCATTGTTGAAAAACAATAAGACTAATACAGTGTTCACATTATATGCATTAATATTGGAGTTAATAACGCACCAGTAAGAATCTGTGCGGTGTAGTAAAAACGGGTGCGGACCACCAACTTCTTGTCCTACGGACCAGTGAAGCAGTTTTCAAAATTCTACCACTGAACTTAAGCAAAGTCCTTAATTGGATGAGTCGTGAAAATGAAGATCACTCAAAACTAAACAAATCAAAAAAAGGTAATTTGAAGACATATTATCACTCATTTCCTTTTCTCTACATAAATAATTTTAGAATCGTGGCCTGTTTCACAAATTACTTCGGTCTTCCTAATATTGCTTCCATTCACACTTACAGCATTAAAAGCACCGATGAAGGTATCACTGTTTTTGAAAAAATTAACTTACTGTTTTCATCAACTAATTCCAGTTTCACGATTTTTGTTGTTTGATATTAATTAAGCCATCTACTTTGTGTAAAGAGAAAATGGCAAGCGACTATAAACTAAATGTTTATCAAACTTCAAATATATTACTACAAGCAGTGCACAATGTCCAATGTAAGAATAATTTTTTAAACTGGGCTTTTGGTAGCAGAGATATCGAACAAGCTATGATATGCATTTGTTCTCCCTAGTTGATAAACTTTTTTTATTATTTTAAGCGGAATTATGCATAAAATGCACAGACAGCGGTTCACCAACCGGAGCAATGTCGAACGCGGACTTAACCACTTCTTTGCGTCCAAGCAACCACAAATCTACAGAGACGGTATCCAACAGCTGCCCAGACGATGGGAGCAGGCAGTCGTAAACGATGACAACTACATTTTGGGGATGATTTGTACTTGCACATACGGTAATTAGCAATTTTCTGTCGCTTTGCATTTGCAGACTTTACTTTCTTTCCAATCCAATACATTTCATTTTTCTCGATATCCGTTCTCCTAAAAGTTCAGTTTGAAATATCCTTTTCTGCATCTGATAATATTCAATGAGGGAACATTTTGCACATTTTTTTATTTTTCATATTGTACAGTTCTGTCCCGTGGTGGCGTAAGCGTGCATTTTTGTTTGGAATTGTGTTCGCTTCCAAAAATCCAATATAAAACAACAGCAACAACAAGAAAAATATAAGATGTAAGGTCAGGTGATGTAAGGTCAGGTGATGCGTAACATCACAGCCTCTCCTTGACAAATGTCAACCCCGCCTTCTCGTGGTGCATCCTGTTCCCACTAAAGGGGCTCTGACGACCGCAAATAGCGGTATAACTATACCATCGGGATCAGAGGAAATGCTATCCCACACTCACCAACCCGCTTGGCCAGCGTGGTGAGTTATGGCCAAACACCTCCAAAATGACTCTACAACTTAAATCTTGGCCCTCAGTCTCCGGCAGCTGGAATGTACCTGGCCAAGGCAGCGGCCAGTGCGACATGAAGGCAGAGGGTGCTAAGAATCCCCGGAGGACCGGACTAGGCTGCCATTTGATGCTGACCTTGGCTACCTACAACGCACGCTCCCTATCTTCTGATTCAAGGCTTCTTGAATTGGAAGAGGAACTACAAAGGATCAAGTGGGACATCGTCGGGCTAAGTGAGGTAAGGAGAAAAGGAGAAGATCTCATTGAACTGAAAAGTGGACATCTCTTCTATTATCGTGGGTCAGATACTGGCAGAACTAGTGGTGTTGGATTTATAATAAACAAGAAACTGAAGGATAAAGTGGTAGAAGTTGAAAGTTCCTCGGACAGAGCTGCACGACTTGTTATCCAACTCTCGAAAAGATACCAGGCTCAGATTATTCAAACTTATGCACCCACCACAAGTCATCCTGAAGAAGAAATTGAAGAATTTTATGAGGAAATTCGTCATCTAAATAATAAAGGTAAGCAGCACTTGAAGATAATTATGGGAGATTTCAATGCAAAAATAGGGCACCGGCAACAGAATGAAACTTCAGTAGATAAATTCGGTCACGGCAACAGAAACCAGCGTGGAAATACTCTCGTTGAGTTTGCAGAGGCAGAAGGATTTTTCATCTTGAATTCCTTTTTCAAGAAAAAGCCACACAGGAAATGGACATGGAGACATCCAATTGGGACGACAAGTGAAATTGATTTTATTATGTGTAACAAAAAATTCGTCATCGAAGACTGCAGTGTGCTAAACAAGTTCAACACAGGTAGTGACCATAGATTGGTGAGATGTAAGATGCACCTCAACACTAAACTGGAACGTGGCAAGCTCATAAGACAAACAAAATGTATTGACATAACCAACCTTAAAAAACACCATAATACCTTCAAATTGGAACTGAAGAACAGATTCTCTGCTTTAGAAGGCCTAACATCGGAAGAAGTGGATATTTCGGAAGTTAACAGAAAAGTAACCAAAGCTCTTATGGAAACAGCAACAAAATTAGCTGGGTCTAAGAACAAGTTGCATGTAAACAAATTATCAGGAAAAACCAAAATGTTGATGCAAAAAAGAAGAGAGATGAGGACAACTAAAGAAGACGTGACTTCCAAAGTGGAATATATAGAGCTATGCAAGACAGTAAGAAAAAGTATCACTGAAGACGTAAGGAAATTCAACTGTGAGCTAGTGAGGAAAGCAATTGAAAACAACCAAAGCCTAAAGATAGCAAAGGGACATCTCAGTAAGGGAAGAAAACAGATTATGGCTCTGAGAAAAGAAGATGGTTCTATAACAAGAAATAGAGGTGAAATTTTGACAAGAGTGAAAGATTTCTACTCCAAATTATATGAAAGGGATGATACATGTACTCCAGACATCATGAAAGGTACCAGAGTTCTTCCAGTCCTCCCAGCAGAAGTTGCACATGCAATCAAGAACATGAAGCGGGGGAAAGCTCCAGGAGAAGATGGAATTACTATAGACATCATACAAGAAGCAAGTGGAGAAATTGAAACAGTACTCGCCCAAATTTTCACTCGATGCCTTAATGAAGGGAAGATTCCTGAGGATTGGAACAATGCTACAATGATCCTGCTACATAAAAAAGGTGACATTGAGGATCTCAGGAACTACAGACCTATCAGCCTCCTATCAGTGGTTTATAAAATCTTCACTAAAGTTCTTTCACACCGCTTGAAGGTAACACTGGACATGGCTCAACCGAGAGAACAAGCTGGATTCAGGAGTGGCTACAGCACAATAGATCATATCCACGTACTGAGAGAACTAATTGAAAGAGCGAGGGAATATGAACTTCCATTGTGCATGGCTTTTATCGATTATGAAAAAGCCTTTGATTCGGTGAAACCATCAGCAGTTACCACGGCTCTGAAATCCTGCGGTATTGAAGATGCATACATTAATATTATTAATAACATCTATGAAAATGCAAGTGCAAAGATTCGGCTGTTTGAAAATACAACACACATAAAAATTGGAAAGGGAGTGAGACAAGGTGACACCATATCTCCGAAGCTCTTTAATGCCACATTGGAAAATGTCTTTCAATCACTGAACTGGGAAAACAAAGGGATAAAGATTAATGGAGATTATCTAACCCACCTTCGTTTTGCTGATGACGTAGTCATTTTTGCAACTACCCCATCAGAGCTGCAGAGTATGATCCAGGAACTTGCTGACAAGAGTAAAGAAGTGGGATTAAAAATGAACTTTCAGAAGACAAAAGTGATGTTCAATGCTTTTACAAGAAATGAAGATTTATCGATTGATGGAGAAAAACTGGAGATAACAGATACGTTTGTTTATCTTGGACAGCAGATATCAAGTGAGGGTCACATTGATGAAGAAATTAATCGGCGTACAAAACTTGCCTGGAGAGCTTTTGGAAGAAACAGCATAATTTTCAAGAGCAATATGCCATTATGTCTTAAAAGAAAAGTGTTTGATCAATGCATCCTTCCAGTGCTTACGTATGGTGCAGAGACGTGGACCTTAACTAAAAGAGACATACAAAGGCTGCAGACAACTCAAAGAAGCATGGAGAGGTGCATGCTTGGTATAACCAGGAGAGATAAGAAGAGGAACTCGTGGATCCGAAAAATGACAAGAGTGGAAGACATCATGATCAGAGTTAAATCCCTGAAATGGCAATGGGCTGGACATACTGCCAGAAGGACAGACCATAGATGGACAGCCGAAATTTTAGATTGGATTCCAAGGGACAGGAAAAGACCCAGAAAAAGACCACATGGGAGATGGGTGGATGAAATTCGTAAATATGCGGGAGTGACATGGAGGAGACTGGCACAAGACAGACCGTTGTGGAGAAAACTTGGGGAGACCTTCGTCCAGCAGTGGATTGATAATGGTTGACAATGATGATGATGATGATACCTTTAGCTATGTAAAGATTTCAAACATTATACACTTTAAAATATAGGAGACCGAAGGCTATTTCGTATGGTACGAACCAACAGAACGGATGACGGGAGTCAAGTGTCCAGGGGCGTCGTCAAGTGTGGTGTCAAGTGTCCAGGGGCGTCGTCAAGTGTGGTGTCAAGTGTCCAGGGGCGTCGTCAAGTGTGGTAACGGGAGTCAAGTGTCCAGGGGCGTCGCTAGACTTCTATAAATCAGGATGGGCGACGGGCGGGCGAGCATTTTTTTTTTTTTTTTTTTAATTCTTGGGGCAAGCTTGACAGCATTTTTTTTCGTGGGGCAAGCTTGATAGCATTTTTTGTTTCGTGGTGCAAGCTTGATAGCATTTTTTTTTTCGTGGGGCAAGCTTGATAGCATTTTTTTTTCGTGGGGCAAGCTTGATAGCATTTTATATATATATTTTTTTTTTCGTGGGGCAAGCTTGATAGCATTTTTGCTTTTCTTTTTTTTTTTTTCGTGGGGCAAGTTTGATAGCATTTTTGCTTTTCTTTTTTTTTTTCGTGGGGCAAGCTTGATAGCATTTTTGCTTTTCTTTTTTTTTTTTCGTGGGGCAAGCTTGATAGCATTTTTTTTCGTGGGGCAAGCTTGATAGCATTTTTTTTTCGTGGGGCAAGCTTGATAGCATTTTTTTTTCGTGGGGCAAGCTTGATAGCATTTTATATATATTTTTTTTTTCGTGGGGCAAGCTTGATAGCATTTTTGCTTTTCTTTTTTTTTTTTCGTGGGGCAAGTTTGATAGCATTTTTGCTTTTCTTTTTTTTTTTTGTTCGTGGGGCAAGCTTGATAGCATTTTTTTTTCATGGGGTAAGCTTGATAGCATTCTTTTTTTTTTTTTTTACGAAACACTGAAAGAACGAATTTTTAATGCTTTTCACTACCGGCTACAAAGGAATTCGTGTAATCCTCCCCCGCTACCCTCCACTGGACACATGCACGGGTCTGACTGGTTCCACCACTGGTATAAGATACAAGTGTTGCTAGAATGTCGCCTTCAACTTTTTGCTTGCTCTGATTGCATTCTCTTAATTTGTTTTTCAAGATTTTGCAATTTTGCTTACGAAAATAATGCTGTACTTGAACAATTTAAAGGAAAATGTCGTCTTTGTTTATCTAAATAAAATTTTAAGTCCGGCCACGCAGATACAATACCTCCCCCCCCTCCTTGAACCTCCCTTCCTTCAAACCAGCGACTTTGCCTTTGCACGCCTCTTCAACGAATCACGTCAGCCACTTCCTGCACTTTCGCTGTCCCGGGTGAGTCTTAAGAGCGCTACTGTATCTTTAGACTCCACTTTCCTTGTTGAAAGCTCCGTTTTTGTAAAGAAAACAAACAGCAGAGCAATTGGTAGAGAACCCCTCAGTTAATTCCTATCTACCTACTACATTCGCCCCCCCGTACAAACACGAAAAAAAGAGGCTTAAATTAAGGAGCTGGAAGAGTGGAGGACAATCGAATTTTCATGACCCTACGGATGCTATTTTCATAACCTTTCTTCGGAGAAGTAAGCAACGCACTTCCTAGCGGAAAATACGTAGGGTTACATGAAATAAAACACAAGTCCTGATAATGTTTTAAAGTTAAATATGCTGAAAAATGGCCCATTTTGAGTTGGGTGGGCGGCAGGGTGGGCAATACAAATTTCAGGGAGCTCGCATCCCCTTAGCGACGTCTCTAGAAGTGTCACAATGCACAGTACATCGAACTCTGCTAAAAATAGGGCTTCGTAGCCGCAGGGCGCTCCAGCTGCCTATGCTAGCTTAGGTTTACCTTCGAAAGGGCCTACAACGGACACCAGAGCATCAAAACTAGACCTTCGAAAGGGCCTACAATGGACACCATAGCATCAAAACTGGACCTTCAATGATTGGAAGAAGCGTCTGGTCCGATTAATCTCGTTTCCTGTTGCACCATGTGGACGTCAGGGTACGTGTGCGTCGTTTACCTGGGGAAAATGTTGGCACCAAAACATCATTGCAGACCAGGTACATCCTTTCATGACAACGGTATTATCTTCCAGTAGTGTCTTCTTTCAGCGGGATAATGCGTCATGCCACACTGCACGGATTGGTCGAGAATGATTCGCGGAGTATGAGGAGACTTCCAGGTCCTTACCTGGCCTCCAACTCCTCAGATATCAATCCATTCGAGCATCTGTGGTTTATGTTGGAATAACAAATCCGATCTGCGGCGGCACAACCTCATAACTTACAAGAGTTAAAGGATCTGTTGGTAATGTGTTGGTACCTAGCGATACCACAAGACACTTTTAAAAATCTTGTAGCGTCTATGTCTCGCCGGACAAGAGCTGTTTTAGGAGCAAATGGTTGGCCAACATCATATTAAGCAATACAAATGTGTAAGATGTTAATCCGTTCAAATGGGTGGTCAACATAATATAAGCAATACAAATTTGGAAGATGTGAATCCGTTTATTGGTGTAAATAGGACAAATTAATATTCAAGGTAATCGGAAACTTGAAACTTGGTCATTCTGGGTGGTGTAGTGGTTAGCATACACGGGCGCGATCCGGGAGACGTGAGTTCGATTCCCGCTCCAGGACGACGAAATTTTCAAGTTTTCGGATATTACCTGACTTAACATCCATGTCATATTTACACCAGTCAACGGATTCACATCTTCCAAATTTGTATTGTACCGTGGTGTAACCCCGTATTTCATTCATTCATATTAAGCAAGTTGTCGTAGTGTTTTGGCTCTTTTGCGTAAACACAAATTTTATCGCATATTGGAGTTATAATACAATAAAAGCTACAGTTACTGTGGAGTCTCCAGGTGTATTAACAGAAGAAATCTTGACTTCAAATTTTAAGCAAATTGTTGAATTCTGATTGAGTGAAAGAAGTTAATCTTTACAGTCTTTTGGTAGCTACGAAGCAATACTTTTATCGGAAAGGAAATTCTTTGGTAACCGCTAGCAGATTTAAACGAATTCTTAAACGTTTAAATACATACAAATTTTGAAGATGACAATCCGATTTTGGTTATATTCAAATTGATCGGAAACTTGGAACTTGGTCGTTCTGGGTGGTGTAGTGGTTAGCATACCCGGGCGTTTTCTGGGAGATGCGGATTCGAGTCCCGCTCCAGGACGATGAAAATTTTCAAGTTTTCGGATATTATCTGACTTACCATCCTTGTCACATTTACACCAAAAATCGGATTGTCATCTTCAAAATTTGTATTATATGGCGTAATCCCGTATTTCTTTCATGGTTTAAATACATATTAAGCAAAAATATGATTCTTACAGGTGTAACAATTTACAAAAACACACAATAACTACGTGCCGAGCTTTCACACTCCGAACGGGAGGATTTCTCAAGGCCAGTGAACACAAGAATAAATAATAATAACAAATAAATAAATAATTCAAGTTGTATAATACTGAGGTTTAAGTATTAAACCTCAGTATTATACAACTTGAATTATTTATTTATTTATTTATTTATTATTATTATAAAATTTATTTATTATTATTATAAAATTTATTTATTATTATTAAAAAAAAATATTTATTACTATTAAAAATTTGATGATACATCTAATGAAATTAAAAGAAACAGAAGCAGGTTTCCTCTGATACTGAACTCTGAGAATACGAATTTCATTACGTCTTCTAGTAAATATCTGTAACGTATTGCCAGAAGGTGTGGAAAATCATTCTGTAATATTTTTCAACCACCTGTTTGAGAATAAAATGCATTTTGTTGTACCTCCCCGATGGCTAGATCTTAATCACTTTCCAGGTCACGGATACACAGTTTGTGTGGTTATTATAACCAATGTGTTATCTAGTTCGACTGGTAATGTAGGTTACCAAGAAAAAGAAAATACTGTTTGGAGTAACGCATTGTTCCAAACCTTACATCTCTTCGCAGCCTGATAGTTTTATTTGGTTAGAACGCTTAAACCGCGGGTAACAGAGACAACAATGAGACGATAGATGAGTATCGCGGAAATTTATTTCTAGTTTACCTGCAATAAACAAAAAATGCATAAAAAATTATAAAGGTATTCATAATATCTCACTAAAAATAAACAAGATTTTTTTTTTAATTTTAGGTTGCGATATACTAATTTTTTAAAAATGGAACATTAAGAAAAAGATGCCTTCTCACTCATTTTTCTTGGAGAAGTAGAGGTTTCAAGGATACGTATGATATGTCCAGTTGAACATATAATTTCAGGTTTCACAGAGAGAGAAGAGCTAGAAACGAAGAACAAAAGGAAGACCTATGTTCCCTTGCAGTACGCAAGGCCTGTGACATAGTATATCGAATGATTACTGAATTATGACAACCCCTATCAAAAGTGGATGCGGCCCACTGACCTCGTGATTTCCGAGAGGGCGCGATTAGTCTACCGACGTAGCATATATAAGGTACGAGTGGGGCAATAGGTTGTAGAATTCGAAGCGTGATGGATAAACTGAAGGATTTATCGGACTTTGAGAAAGGACAGATTGTGGGAGCAGAGGAGACTTTAGATATTTTGGGGCCCTAGGCGCTAAAAGGTTCAGGGGCCCCCTTCCCTTTCTTATCCTTTCAGAAATGTCATCCGTCAGATTAACAAAAAAAGGGGGGGGGGGTGGAGTCAAGAAAAAGGTTTTTACACTTTTTTACGCTTTCCAACCGTAGGTTGAAGAAGCGTATATGCTCCAGCTTTTTTCCGTCCGTCTGTCCGCCCGTCCGTCTGTCTGTCGGCACGATAACTCACGTAAAAATGGTTCGATTTCGATGAAATTTTAGTATGTGGTAGGGGACCACCAGGGGACGAACCCTATTGAAAATGGGTGAAGTGGGGTCAAAGGTCACGCCATAAGAGTAGGATCCATTCAATTGCCCTTATGCGTCATAACTTGCGTAAATATGGTTCGATTTCGATGAAATTTCAGTATGTGGTAGGATACTTACTGGGCACGAACCCTATCGAAAATTGGCAAATTGGGGTCAAAGGTCAGGCAGGGCATAAGAGCGGGATTTATTCCATCGCCCTTATGCGTCATAACTTGCGTAAAAATGGTTCGATTTCGAGGAAATTTTGGTATGTGGTAAGGAACCACCTGGGAACGAAACCTATTGAAAATGGGTGGAATGGGGTCAAAGGTCAGGACATAAAAGCGGGATCCATTTCATTGCCTTTATGCATCATAACATGCGTAAATATGGTTCGATTTCGATGAAATTTTAGTATTTGGTAAGGAACCACCTGGGGACGAACCCTATTGAAAATGGGCTAAATGGGGTCAAAGGTTAGGGCATAAAGGTGGAATCCATTCTATTGCCTTTATGAGTCATAACATGCGTAAATATGGTTCGATTTCGATGAAATTTTAGTATGTGGTAGGGAACCACCTGGGCACAAACCCTATTGAAAATGGGCGAAATGGGGTCAAAGGTCAGGCAGGACATAAGAGCGGGATTTGTTCCATTGCCCTTATGCGTCATAACTTGCGTAAAAATGGTTCGATTTCGATGAAATTTTAGTATGTGGTAGGAAGCCACTGGGGACGGACCCTACTGAAAATGGGCGAAATGGGGTCAAAGGTCAGGACATTGGAGTGGGATCCATTCCATTGCCCTTGTGCATAATAACTTACCTAAAAATGTTTCGATTGTGACAAAACGTTATCATGTTGTTCCGGAGGTATAGTGAACCGTTTCTGTTGAATATCAACGAAATGGGGTCAAAGGTCATTGCACAAAAGCAAGATTTATTCCACAGCCATTATTCTCATAACTTGCGTAAGACTGCTTCTATTGCGACAAAACTTTAGTATGTTATTCTTGAGGTGTACTGAACCGGTTCTGTTGAATATTATCGAAATGGGGTCAAAGGTCAGGACGCAGGAGCGAGATTTTTTCCACAGCCATTATCCTCATAACTTGAGTAATAATTTCTGGTATGTTGGAAAGCGTATCATAATCAATGCATTGCATGATTCTACTAACTTGTTTAAAATGCCATCGCTTCCTATTATTAGAACGTTCTGTAAGAAACAGTGCTAGTGTAATAATTTTGTCTGTCGGTACACATGGAACTTTTTGATTTCAGAGATATTTCAAAAATTATTTTTGCGGCTAATAGGGAATCAATGGATGTTAGGTTTGGCACTTTAAATACCCGTATCCCATTTATACCTGCACTGCAGTTATCAGAAACAGAAGCATACAAATGAAATGCAAATGATCCGGTTTGAAAATGGAAAAGTAGGAACTGCAGGTTTTTGAGTAAGAGTATCATTGAACCTTTTTATTGCTTTTTCAAAAACTTGTTTTAAGTCGATTTAAGGAATAGAAAAGGTGAGAATACTTGATAATTATCAGTATTAAACCAAGGGAGCAGAAAGTAATGAGAAAATGTTGTTGGAACACAATATAAATTACTTTTAACACTATTAAATAAGATAGTGTGATATTCTCAAATTTCTTTATTTTTTCAGCCTAAATATTAATAGCATTTGGTTTAAGATGATTTAGAGGGATTAGGGCCGAGAAAGAACTTGATTGTCCTAAGAAGAGTTATCATGTGAAGAATATTTCTTTCTTCATTGATTATCCTATACCAGGAAGAAAAAAACTATTAACAGCAAACACGCCCGATCATCAGGAAAGTTTTTACAAGTACTCATCGCAACTCGGGAAGAAGGTGGGAAGGTTTCAACACAGATGTGTTCCCTTGGTTGAAGTACCATGAAAGCAATTTATAGCACAGCAGGCCAGTTAAGAATTCGCCTTAAACAATGAAAAGTGTGGGAAGCGTGAATACCTTCTTTACCAACCACTAAAAGGAACTCAAAATTATTTAAACCGTTCCTTTCAAAATAAGTAGCCTACATCGATAAGAACTCGAAAATTCGGAATATCAGCAAACATCAAGAAAAAATATGTTATTATTAATATAAGAAAGTAAAATATCAATTGACAATACAAAGTAGTCGCTTTAAGGATTGATTTGCTTCGGTCCCTGAAAACCAAAACTGAAAATCCAAATATATGTTTTCGGGGCCCATGAAACAGGAAGGGCCTAGGCCGGAAATCCGCCCCTGTGTGGGAGTTTGGAGAGCGGGTGCCTCGATTTTCCAAACGGCTGAACTGGTGAGTTATTCGCGAGTCGCCGTAGTTAAGTTGGAGAGCGGGTGCCTCGCTCTCCAAACGGCTGAGCTGATGGGTTATTTGCGAGTCGCCGTAGTTAAGTTTGGAGAGCGGGTGCCTCAATTTTCCAAACGGCTGAACTGATGGGTTATTTGCGAGTCGCCGTAGTTAAAGTGTATCAGGACTGGCGTAAAAATGGTCAAACAACGACCCGGAGGCAAAACCGCACAGGACAGCTAAAGGTTGGTGTGATAGGTCAGCGCCGGGTCCCACGATTCGTACAGGGCAATAAACGCAGCACTGTTCAACAGTTGACTACCCAATAAAAAACAGAGATCAACCCGGAACTGTACCTGTCATGACCACGCGTCGTGTGCTCGCACGAAAGGGCAACAACAGCAGACGACCCGACGACATTCTCTCCTAACCACGGTTCATCGGCGCAAAAGACTCGGCTGGTGCAAAGATCATGCAAGTTGGACGTCGGATGATTGGAAAAAGTGTGCTTGGTCTGACGACTTGCGCGCGTTTTTTACTCCAATCCATGGATAGTCGTGTACGTATTTGGCGCAAACAACATGAGGCACTCGATCCATCTTGCATTGTCTCCACCCTGAAAGCCAGTGGAGGCGGTTGTACGGTGTGGAGCATGCGCACCTGGCAGGAATTTAGAACCCTGTTGCGTGTGGAACAACGTATGACTGGTTCCCACTATCGTGAATTGCTTGCTGACTCTGTACACCCAGCAATGGTACACTTTTTCCCGAATGGCGACAATGTCTTCCAAGACGACAATGCGCCGAGTGACATTTCCAATATTGTGCAGGAATGGCTTGAGGAACACATTTCAGACTTCCAGTATATCGACTGGCCACCGAACTCGCCCGATATCAGTCCCATAGAGCACTTGTGGGACATTATGGGACGGCATACCAGGCGTCTGGATACATCAAGCACCTCCATACCTACATTAAAGGCCGCGTTACACACAGTTTGGTTGGCCATACCTCCAGACTGCTTCTGGCATCTTATTGAATCGATGCCACGTTGGGTAACTGCTGTATTGAGGACGAAAAAGGAGGACCAACGAAGTATTAGGTAGATTGTCATAATTCAGTGATCACTCAGTCTATATTTCTAATTTAATCTACCCTTTGAATTTCTATTCTTATATAAATTTTGTTACCTCTCAGTTAGATGTTTCCTTCTGAACGGCTCATCACTTCCCTGAATTCCTTTATACGTTTTAGCAACACTAACAATGAGTCAAAGAGTAAATAAGAACTACGTCGAGAGGAACGAGAATGTGCTGGTGAGTAGTATGCCGAAGGTTGATTAACTGAGTGTACATTTTGACGCACGCTCTCTTGATACTACAGGTGGAGCATCCCTTACCTGAAACGCGTCGGGCCAGAAATGCCACGGATTTCGGGTTTCTCTGGATTGTGTATTTATTTTATTTATTTATTATTATTTTTATTTTATTGCCGATTCTTTCGAGAAGAACGAATCAGCAAACAAGCAAACATAGTCGTTCGTGAAGGATTCTTTCCTGAAAAGAATCGATGCTGCAAAAGTGCTAATTCCCTCAAATAATCGGCAAGAATTACTTTTCACTAGACATAAAATATTCCCCAGGGTGTCTCAGTGAGGTTCATATTCCCATCAGAAAACGTAACCTTATTCATGAGTGTAAAAAATGTAGTTACTTTCATGAATGTTTTGAAACCAGCTTATCTAAAAACTAACAAAAACAATCTTCCGTGAGTTTTAAAAATAAACTTAAACTGAAAATCATTTACAAAACTGGAAGAATCCATTAAAGACACAAATTGATCCAACTCGGAATCGATTCGTGAGAGTCATTCCCTGCGAAAATCGTTCACTAGAAGTGTCAACGAACGACACAAATGGATCCGATTCAGAACTGATTCGGCAGAGTCATTCCCTGCGAAAATCCTTCTCTGGAAGAGTGAACGAACGATATAAACGAATCCGACTCAGAACAGATTCGCGAGAGTCATTCCTTGGGGAAATCGTTCACTGGAAGAGTCAACGAACGAAACAAACGGATCTGACACAGACCGGATTCGTGAGAGTCATTCCCTGTGGAAATCGTTCACTAAAAGTGTTAATGAACGACACAAATGCATCCAACTCAGAACTGATTCGCGAAAGTTATTCTTTGCGGAAATTTTTCTCCGGAGATACTAACGAACGAATTTGTTTAGTGAGTCGAATCGAAAGAATCTGTTTGCCCATCGCTACAACAGAACAGAGCATTAGAGCTCCACCCACGGTATCTGAATTCACGTGTCGTAACCGTCGGAATGCTCAGAGATCTGCGCAAAACCTGCGAACCTTATCAGAGCCGTCTGGAGTTTTCCATTTGTGAAGAAATATCAGTGCTCGAATATAGTTTCGGATTTCGGAGGTTCTCGATTTTGGGATTTTGGGATAAAGGACGCACAACCTATATATAATATACAACAGTACACTGAAGTCTCCTTGTGCCATTCCGGGTGTTGTGCTTGTCTTACGGCACTGGCTCTCTCCTTTGCCTGGAACCAATGACCCTAAATTAGGGACGGGCGACTGCTTATATCCCATTGAGTTACTCACGGTGGTCGTTAAACCTCCAAACAAACTAGTGTAAAAACAGGAATCATTACTACAGTGTACAGCGAGAACCAGGAGACTGTTAAGAAGTTGTAAGCTACTTTTCTTGCGTATCGATCTCTGGACCGGTAACTAATATAAGCGTTGTGTTAACATTTAATGGCGTTTCAACATACGAGAATCTAAAACATATCTGACTAAAAAACCACAACACCACAGACTCCACAGAGACTTTTAAAACAGGTGCGCGTTCGACATCATCCAAAGAACGACAGCTTCTGCCACTTCTTCCCGGCAGAAACTGTTGCTCTTGTGTACATCGGAAAAAAATAAAAAAATAAAATGAGATAAATTTGTGACCAGCGAAAATCATGGGTCAAGGGACAGTATAGGGTTATGTTTATTAATTCATAGATTACAGTACGTGGGTGAAAGAACAAAGGACAGAAAGAGGGGGAAATCAGTGGGAATCTGGAATCGGCAGTCATTCCAGTGAACTAAGGATTGGGCCTTAGGAAAGAAAAAGAAAAAGGAAAGAAAAGAAATTAAACCAGCTGCACGCAAGCAGACTGCGGCAGCGGTGATTCTCTCCCTCCCACCTCCACCTTCCCAAGTTCCAGAGCAGAACAGTGATAATGCTAAGCTTATTAGAGTTTCTGCAAACTCGAAAAGAAGCCATCGTATAAAATAAAACTCACGAATTTTCCTTAATAACACATGAGCCAGAAAGCGACAAGACAGAGGGAGGCAGATTATTTCGAAGTAAACAACTAGGAACGAGAAGTGAGTAACTGCACAAACAAAATGATGAACGGGGGAATGATGCCTTTGTTATTCTCACTTCTAAATTCTATCGCTGAGTAGTGGTAACCACACCCTGTGCCCGTTACTTTTTGGAAAGGGCGGTGGTTGGGAGGAACCCTCACGTATCTCCAAGGTCCCTCGGAGAAACGTGGAACCGGAAGATAAACCATTCATTGTTTTGCTGTCACCGCAATGGACGTATTGTCCTGTTTTGTTTTTCAATTGCTATTTTAATAGGAATGCGCGAAGTATGGATTCGCAAAATCCGGTTCTTTAGACGTTTTATAGTTTGTTGTTAATGGCTTGCATGTATGAGAACTGATACCCGGAATCTGATGCTACCGTGTTTCTGTGTTGATTTTGAGGTAATTAACGGTCGGTACCCTTGGAAATTTAATATAAAGTAGGTTTTGTCGTTTTCGTTCTGAAAGCCATTTTTCACTCACCAGTGCTGTTCGCTATTGTTGACAGCAAATCCTTTCACGGGCGTCTCCCGTTTCGAGTTCTGAGGAGAAATGAGGACTGAAAACTGGGTTTCAGTTTAGAAGAGCAAACTTTAATGATTAGATAAATAGCTCTTTCAAAGGAAGTATCATTACAGTTAGCACTCTCGCGGAACATTGAGATTTCCCTTTAAAAGGTACTGAAGATCAGAAAAGTATCACATATCAAAGAGGGTATCACGACGATTGGATCTCTCACTGAGATTTCCCTCAGGAAGGTCAGTTCTGGTAGTGAAGATTGATCTGACAGCCTAGCTGCTAACCCTAAACTTATGAGCTGAAATTGTCTTTTAATGTAGCTTTATTTTTCGACTGAAACATGAAATACGGGTGTGTGTAGGAAAATGGTACATATGCATCTTACATTGAGTAAAAATATATTTTTGAGAGAACAATATTCTTGTAAATATTTGACAATGTAATAAAGATTATTTACTGTAGAAAAAAAAATAGGCTTCTTTTTAAAACACACTCTCCACGCCACTCGTTATAGGGCAACATGCTGCCTGTCATGCTATGATATTTAGACGTTTTCTCTGAGATCTGCAGGGAATCAGTTCTATCAATTTAACACTGAATTTTCCCAGGGGAATAAACCGAAAGTTGAGGTATTTATGACAGAAGAGTTTGTACGCATTTCTTATGCTCAAAAGAAGATCGCTATTATTTTCCGAAAGAGTTATGCGACCTTAAATGAAGAGTTCTTTTCTAAAATGTACGTTTCTTGTGACGCGATTAAAATCACTTTCCAGTTTCCCTAGAAATTCTAATTTTGTGTATGCATAGACAAATCTTTTTTGCAAACCTCATTTCTTAATAATTTCTTCTACTTCTACCCCCCCCCCCCCTTTTTTTTTTTCTTTAATTTGTAATAGCCTACAGAAAGCAAAAATAAATAATTTCAATTTTAAGTATGCGATTATTTCACTGACAGCCCATTTTTTCGCATTTCATATAAAAGTCCTATGGTAATAACTTTTTTGTAGGTCCGTACGTCGGTCTGAGTAACCACTTTCACGATATAGAGCATATTTTATAATAGGATTATAACGAAACATTTTTACGTTATGCGAGATTTGTTGTTATGCTAAGTTCCAAATGTCCGACTGAGGAAATGTCGAATTAAATGTAAATATGATGCACTACTTGCACCGGATAGCTCACTTTAAATTAAGGCTTTTAGTACCAGACGGATCATATACAGAAATCCAAATCACTTACGTAGACTTTTTATTTGTCCAGCAACTTTAGACGAAATCACATAATGTTGTCTATTTACTAAATCCAAAACATATCCCAGTGTATGAAGCAATTCATCAATCAGTGACAAAATTGATATAGCCTCGACACTTCGCTCTATTGGTGTCCGTGTAGCGGAACATCAATATGACATCAGGTCTGGTGCTACCACCACTGTCCTCGCCAAACTGGTTGCTGGGGGAAACACGCACTCCTCTGGGATGAGACTAAGATACTTGCTCCTGCTTCTAATAAATTTACTGTTTTATTTATGGAAAGTTTATACATTTGCAGTTTGTCTAACATTTGCTGTAATGACGATTCTCCATAGCTATGGAGGTCTTATGTCAAAAACGTATATAACACTGATAAAGCGGAATCCGCAGCTGCTAACGAATAGTGTCTTGTACATATATGTACACTGAATAGCGATTGAATTAAAGATACCTGTCTAGTAACGTGTAGCACCACATTTCGTCCTGATGACGGCGGCGATTCGTCTCGGCATGGACTCGACAAGACACCGGAAGCGTTGGGAAGCCACACGGATCCACTACCCCTGAACAAGCTTCCACAGTTCACGAAGATTTGATGAAGGGGGAGGGTCAGAGCCTCGAACATCTCTCTCGATGGCATCCGAGATGTGCTCGATGGGTTTGAGGTCAAGTGACCTAGGAAGCAAGGCCACGTCGATGGAGTGGATACAATTCGGGAGCGATGGCACGGTGCATTATCTTGTTGAAGGATGAGGTCCCCAGTGGGATGTTGAAAGACGCACAAACGGGAGCAAATGGTCGTCCAGGATATCCCGGTAACGTTGACCTGTGAGGGACGATGTCACACGTACCAGGGGTCCCATTTCAGTCCACGCAAACAGTCCCCAGACGAGAATGCCACCCCCACCAGCTTGAAGAGTACCCTGCTAGCAAGAAGGATCTATCGCTTCATGTGGTTTGTGCCGTACTCTTATCCTGCCATCCGCATGTACCAACGTGAATCTCGACTCATCTGTCCAGGCAACATTTCCCCACATGTTTAGGGTCCAGTGGCGATGTTCCCGCGCCCATGCTAATCTTTGCACCCTGTGATGTACGGTCAGCAGCGGAACCCTCGTGGAACGATGGCTTCTGTACCCCATAGTGAGGAGATGGTTCTGGATGGTGTGGCACACGTTTTTGTGTACCAGCGTTAAATTGCCGAGTGATTTCTTGCACTGTGGCCCGTCTATCCGCTGTTACAATGCGAGCTAGCCGACGACGACCCTGCTCATACACACGCTGTTGTCCACGGCAGTCGGCCCTTGCAGGGATGATTTTACCGGATTCGATGTACTCACGGTGCACCAGTGACACAGTGGCTCGTGAAAATCCCAGTTCCTGCACGACTTCCGAGATGGAGTGACCCATTCGTCGGGCCCCGACAATTTGCCCACGATGAAATGCTCTTAGATCCTTCGTCTTACCCATACTGCGTCCGACTTTTACTGATTCCCGTCGCATCACTCCTTATATTGTCGGATCGCTGCATACGTCATGTCGTTTTCGTTTACAGGGCCGCCCACAGCGCCATATTTGCATAACGCCAGCTGTCTTTAATTCAATTGCTCTTCAGTGTATATTATGACTTACGAACTTCACATATTACGTAACAACTGATGCACCCTGGGAGTTCGTCCCTCTTGTATTTAGTGGTATGTCGGCGCAATGCTTTCTGTATTTTTCCTGGTGATGGGATTGAGGCAAGCCAGAAAGATCTTTCATGTGTCATTTTAACCTATTGTAGCTAGTGATTTTAATTGCATATAAAGTTCGTCTCTTACTTTGCAACTGAATATTCATGGCTCGCTGATTATCGTGCATTGACAGCTTACTTACCTTCTGAATTATATCACAGTGAGGTACACCACACACACATCTGCTTCTTAGTCATTTTATATCTCTCGTACCATCAATAAGTTCAGCAAATTTTTAACATCTCCACCTTCAAACAACTATGTCGCCAAATATATTTCTTTTCTCGTTCTTATCAACATGCATACGTCACTTACGTACTGACCTCAGGGATGTTGCCAAACCTCATTCATGTGAGAGAGAAGATATCACGTTAAGTTTGGAAAGTGGAAAAGAGAACAAACTCAAATTTACGTAGGAAAAGAAACTAAAAATGAAAGTTAAAATAGAATATACGTCACATCATCTCCTCTTAATTATTTTTAAGTCTTTGTTGTGCGAAGAACCTATCAATTTACATTTCAATAAGTCCCCAATTTTCGTAGCAAAAACATTCAAAACATTATCTGGTCATTCAGATAAGAACTTACCAAATAATGAAGACATCAAGACATTCGTTGAACAATTGCTAGCAGCTGATGTCATCTCCGTACACAAATCCCCTAAACATCTAAAACAGCGCATATACAGACCAACACAGTATTAAGATATATAGTTACAGAACTTCAACAACCCAAGATTGCATTGACATATGTTTCAGAGAACATTTCGAAGAAACATTTCAATAAGTCCCCAATTTTTGTAGCAATAACATCACATGGTCTGATCAATTCTTGAAAGTACCGTACCGGACTTTAGCATAAATAATCATGCTAATTACGACAGTATCATATATCAAATATATCAATATTATACGTGGAAATCGTGCTCATTGTTTTGTCAAAATAAAGAGCATAGTACGTGCGAACAACTTTAATCAATACATATCAAAGCAGTAAGAACAAAATCATAGGCACGTCGAGTGACAACAAGACGTTGAAAACCACACATACGAGAAGTATCAAGAAGTAGTAGAAAAACTGCGTGATGCAGAACAAACTACAATAGATTAAGTGTTGAGGTAAATTACACATTAGTCGTCAACACCTGATAACTTCTCAGGGAAGACGCAAGACATTGAAACTAAGTTAGCTGAACCGAGAACACTTGAACACAAAGACATTTCTTAAATTTAGTTTGTTGAAAAAAAACTACACTTTGCAGGAAGAAAATCAGCATAACAAGTGTCAAGCACAAAAAAGATTAATCATATAACAACACAAAACCTTTTATAACACTTGGCATCAAGAGCCGATTTCTGAACTAATCCCATGCATTTGCACGTCAATTTCTGACGGGATAGGGAAAACCCTGGAAAACCCTACCCTAGGATTCAGGTACAGGTTGATTCATAAAGAAGTATACAGCTTCAACGCACTATACAACAAGAACAATGTAAGATATTTTATGTTACCAGTAACAGATCTGTAGGGGAATGTTTCAAGTTTTTTTAGAGACAGTCACAGATGTTCTATGTGTGCACCCTTAGTCACACGACACACGTCGAGCTGGTAATCTATTTCCGCCCAAACGCGAGGAAAGATATCTGAATCAAGTGCAGTGATAGTGGCTGTGATACGCTGTTTCAGCTCCGCTAGATCAACAGGAAGGGGAGGAGCGAATACCTTGTCCTTTACGTACCCCCACAGGAAAAAGTCACAAGATGTTAAGTTAGGACTTCTGGGTGGCCATTAAGTCAGTGGCATGTTGTAGTCAGCGGCTCGTCCAATCCATCGGCGAGGAAGATGTTCATCGACTGACTAGTCACGTGACACGCGCGCTATCGCCTACGTCACTTCCCTCAGTAGCGGGACACAAACTTTATGAGTACATCTACCTAACGGTTCGCAGTTGTGGTCCATGTCTTCATCAGTTACTATTTTACAGCATCTGGAAACTGCATACTTCTTTATGAATCACCTTGTACAGGGTGGTCGAAAATTCCCCTAGGGGTTTCGATTGACAACTGTACAAAAACGAACAGATAACAGATGTACAGCAATGCGGTTTGCGGCCTTTGAAAGAGTAATTATTGGAACTTTTAACGCCATCTCTTTTCAAAAGATGGCGTTATGTGCACCCAAATACCGACGCCTACTGCAAAACAACTGAAAATGTCGTCGCCGCAGGAGAAAGCAATGTGCGTGCGTTGGTTTTTTGTGACGAAGTCTGTGATTACGGTAAAAAGAAATTACCGTCGGATATATGGGAAAGATCCACCGAATGATTTCAGTAACAGAGAGTGGCAGAAGAAATTCTTGGATACTGGTAACGTCCTGGACCGGCAAAGAAGTGGAAGACCCCCTGTCAGCTAAGAAACGGTGCAGAGCATACAGGAGGTTTTCGCTCGTAGTCTCAGCAAGTCCACGGGAAGGGCCTCTTTACAACTGAATGTTCCCCGATCAACATTGATGGGAGTGCTTCACAAACGCATGAAACTAACTGCGTTAAAAAGTGCAACTCCTACACCAGATTAAAACGAACGATGAACCTCAGCGCTTAGCATTCGCTTGGGATATGTTGGAGCGGCTGGAAGTTGATGAAAGTTTCCTACGCCGTACAATATTCTCGGATGAGGCAAATTTTTTTGTGCACAGAAAAGTCAACACTCAGAACGTTCTTATGTGGGGTAGTAAACCCACATTCAGTCAGGGAGCACGGCGCACACAGTCCAAAGGCGAATAATTGGTGTGAGCTAATGCATAATCGTGTAATTGGGCCATTCTTCTTCTCCCAGCTGACAGTGCAAATGAATAATTACCTGGACATGCTTCAGAACTTTGCGGCACCTCAACTACAGGATTTGCAACCAAACGTCCTACTGCAAGAAGATGGCGCTCCCCTACATTGGGGACTTGACGTTCGTGAATACCTGAACCGTGAGTTTCCCGACAGATGGATCAGCAGAGACGGTCCCATTCCTTGGCCACCTCGGTCCCCGGATATCACTCCTTTAGACTTCTTCCTCTGGGGCTATGTCAAGGACATGGTTTACAGGGAAAGATTAAGCAGCCTTCAGGAGTTCAAACAGCGCATTACAGCAGTGTTTGATAGAATCTATCCTGACATGTTGGAGAGCAGATGGCAAAAAATTGAATACCAACTGGATGTGTTACGTGCCACCAAAGGCACACATGTAGAGATGTATTAAGGTAACATTATTAAACTCGAATATTTACTCTTTCAAATTCCGCAAACCGCATGGCTGTAGATCTGTTCGCTTTTGTACAGTTGTCAATCAAAACCCCTAAGGGACTTTCGACCACCTTGTATATACAGATATCAACAGAAAGGCAATGGCTGATATCAAACTCATGCCGGAAAGACAACATTTACAATGTAAATTGACAAGCATATTAGCACAATTTAACTTGCTGGCAAAAAAAAGTTTTGTGTGGCGCCACACACACACGCACACACACACACAAAAAAGCTTAGAACTTTTACTGTTGCGTGTAGAAATATATTTTTACACAGTAGTTTCTACGACAGTGGGAAAACTTTTAGCTAACTTGTCAAGTTATCGCAATTTTGCCACACTGGTAGTAAAACACAATAGTTGAGTGCTATAGAAGTGCGAAAAAGTCTGAGCACTAGCACGTAAAATTGTCTTATATCAAGTCAGAAAGTCTTTCATCGTAGAAAAGTTCTGTTATGCATATCACTGAGCATTTGAGAAAGTGTTCCAAGTAAATAGTCTTTCTATAGAGCAAGACTCTACGCAGCAAAAGTTCCTGGGCATTGAGAAAATCAATTCTAATAACAAAAAAAATTGAATAATTTCCCTTTTAGTGGCGAAAAAATTGCATAGAAATACGCTTAACTGGTTGTCTGGGCAACAACGATGAACTCGAAGCTTCACGTTTCAAAGGCTGACGTCGAGAAGCATTACTGGATTGCAGGGATGTGTCAGATTTCCTTGCTGACAGGGCAAGTTGACCGGAAGAAGCGGGGTCATCAGGCTGGCTCAAGAACGTTTCGGGCTGACGTGGAGACGACCCAGGAATCTAAGACGACTGTAGATCAGGCCGTTTCTTCAGCAGGCATGGAAGCGGCGTGAAAGAAGACGGGCGCTTTCGTAGACGACGAAGAATAGTTGATGCAGGAATTGGCTCCGTCCGTCCCGAGCGGAGATTCCAGGGACAAAATCCAGGCGGATACAATGGCTGTACTCTTAGTCGGGATTGTGAACTAATACTTGAAACTGCACTGTGCGTGTGCGGAACAGTAGGGGAAAATTCAGGCGGTGACGCTTGCTAGGTCTTGAGAACACAGTTGGTGAAACAGGACGCTTTTGCCCTGCTGTACGCTGACTAAATGTTTCTGGAGTAGGTAACTGCTCAATGCGAACAGCAGCAGGGAGTTCCTGATTTGGAGACTGAAGAACCTCAATTATAGTGTCTGATGAATCAGTGTCAACAAGAGGTACAGCTCTCTTGGTCACAGAATAGATAGAACTAGCTGAAGAAGATGAAACGTCATTAATTTGTCTTTCTAATGTCTTAGACGCTGGACCAAACGGAGGCACCATGTGGGAAGAAGTAAATGGAGCAATTGATTTGTGAGAAGCAGATGAAAATGAACCACGTTGCACATGACGATAATACCCAGAGGAACTGAAAGTAGTTGAAGGTGATCCCTCGCGTCTCGAAAAGGCAGGAGACGGAGGAGTAGAAATTATTGGAACACCACTAGTGAATGGTTGAATGTCAGAATGAAAAGCTTGAAAAGAAGTGGAAGGAAAGACCTACTCAGACAAAGGTAGAGAATCGAACACGACAGGGGTGGTCCATAATTTCATCATCAACAATAGAGGTTTGTGAAGGAGTCCCACCCTCTTCCTGAGGATTCCTACGAGACTTAGGGTCCATAATTGCAGCAACATCTCGCACATAGAATTTTCTACATTGCTGCATATGAGCAGATTGTAAGGAGCCATCTGGCTTCTTTAATACCACATTATTATTGTACAATTCCACCAATTCAGAGGGGCCTTCATATAAGGGTGCAAATTTTCTCATAAACGTATCTGCAACGGAGGGTTGAAAATGCGTTTCTAACAACACAAGATCTCCAACTGCGAAATATACTTGTCTCCTTTTTGCATTATGGTGTCGAGCTTGATTTAACTGAGCTCGAATGATAGTAGTTTGCGCCTTTTCAGCCAGCTTTTTACAGATTCAGGTGTTGGTCCCTGGTTAATTTCATCTACAATGCCAGTTAAATTTTCAAAAGGGGTGCGAATCTTACGCCCGAGAAAAAGTTCAGCTGGCGTAAGCCGCGTTGACTCATGAAAAGATGAGCGAAGGGCGAAGCAAAACAATTCAACATGCTCCTCCCAACGCTCATGATTATTGCCAATGAAAGTTGAGATCATCTTTAGTAAAGTTCGATGAACACGCTCAGCCGGATTGGCCTGAGGGTGATATGAGCTGATGAATTTGTGTTTAATCTGGAGCCTCGCATACATTCGCTTGAATAACTATGAAATGAACTGAACCCCGTGGTCCGAGACTACGGTACGGGGACAGCCAAAACGATTAAAAACATTATGTTTCAGAATGTCACATATCACGTCAGCAGTAGCTGCTTTAATAGGGAATGCTTCCACCCATTTAGAAAAGTTATCTGTGACAACTAAAATATAACGAGCCTTAGTTTTAGTTGATAATAGATAAGGGCCTAGTAAATCTATAGATATAGTTTCAAAAACATAAGTACTGAACTAGAAATAAGATGACCGGCAGTTCGTTTGTTATCATAATTGTACTTCTGAAAATACTCACAAGAGCGAACGTATGCGAGTACATTATTGTACTTGCCGGGACAGTAGGCTACGTCTCTAAGTTTAGCACGTGTTTTTCGTATGCCTAAGGGGCCGGCAAGGGGAATATCATGAAACTCATGTAACAGAGCTATGTGGGGAGAGACTGAGGTATCGAAGGGCGATACTCAGCTCTTGAATTCACAATTTTTTTGTAATACAAAATACCATCGATGATCTCATAATTTTGACTACGACCCGCTAAAGAGGGTTCGTTTTGAGCAGAAGAACCAGCAAGCAGAAAATTATAAATTTTCCCAAAGTCTGGATCATTTGGCAGCTCAGAAATTATCTGCTCCCTTGAAGTGACTTCAGAGATTAGAAATAAGGAGGGAGGTTCAGTATCCTCCTGGCCACCAGAATTGACTGGACAGCGAGACAGTGCGTCCGGCAGTTGGTTATACATTGGTGCGCAAAAATTAAGGACGAAGAGGAGAAATTAGCATAACAGCGGAGCGAGCAGGCAGAACGGACCGAAAGACCAAGACCACTCAGAAGATCGACTAGATTCCGGTACGGTAGGGCATGCGCATATATGCAGCATGACGTGGGGGAGGGGTCGGAAGGGTATAAAGCACATGGGCGATGTACGCTCAGCAATTCGGTGAAAGCTATTGCACGGTGTACATCGGTTTGAACGACGTCGAGTTGCTGCCACCATGTGATATGGCCAACAGGCAATCCAGTGAACAACATCTGGATGACTTTACTCGAGGTTGCGTCATTGGGAAGTTGGAAGAAGGTCGAAGTGTGACTAGTGTGGCCGAGGAGTTCGGGATCGTTCACAGCATCATTTTACGAGCTTGGAACAGCTGTCCGAGAGTTTAGTAGTGGTCGTCCACGAGCAACCACGGCGGCGGACGACCGGTATATTGTCCTACAGGCGAGAAGAGACAGACGGCAGACAGCGGGAGAAATCGCAAAGCACATGCAACAGACAACTGGACGTCCGTTATCGCGTTTTACCGTGGCAGGAGGCTGCACAAAGGTGGTATATTTGCACGACGACCAGTACAGTGTGTGCCATTAACGCCTGCTCATCGGAGACGGTGGTTTCTGTGATGCCAGGAACACAAGAACTGAACACATCAGCAATGGGGGCGAGTTCTCTTTACAGATGAGAGCCGATTTAGTCTGACGAGCGATTCTGGACGTATACGCATCTGGAGAGAGCAGTAACACGCAATCACACCTCCAACATCATTGAAAGGGACCGGTTTGGAGGTGGCGGAGTTCTCGTTTGAGGCGGTATCATGCTTGGTAGCCGTACTGACCTCCACATCTTCCAAGGAGGTTCAGTGACTAGTGTCCGCTATTGTACCGAGGTTCTCCTGCCGCACGTGCGTCTGTTTAGAGGTGCTGTGGGCCCTGAGTTCCTCTTCATGGACGACAACGCTACACCTCATCGTACAGTGGCTGTCGCAGAGCTGTTGTAGAGTGAAGTTATTCAACGCATGGATTGGCCCGCAACGTCCCCGGACCTAAATCCAATCGAACACGTGTGGGACCTTCTCGGGAGATGCTTGGCAGCACGTCACCAGCCGCCATCAACGATTCCACAGCTGCGTTTGGCGCTACAAGAGGAATGGGCCGCGATGCCTCAACAGCTCCTTGACAACCTCGTCCTCAGCAGGGACAGACGTTGTAAATCCTGCAACGCAGTCAGGGGTGATCCTATCCCCTACTAAAGACTGGATTTTTCTTGGCAGTCGCCTGTCACATAGACGTTTCTGTCTCCTGTCCAGTTGTGCTCGAAGCTACCTTTTCAATAAAGTGCCTTTGTATCCTTTGGATTCCTTGTTTGGACGGTTTTGCTCACTTGTCCCATATTCTTACATCTTGGGGATCTTATAGTATGATTTGAGTCGATGTGGAGCACATCTGCACGACGTTACATTCGAAAAACCGTCTCGTCCCTAATTTGTGCACGCCAGTGTACTTGCCAGGTCGATACTAAATCTGGACATTCGACTCTTGAAGTTTAAGTGTCCACTTCAGAAGTCTATTGGAACGATTTTTGGCAGTATTTAAGTACTGTAATGTCGAATGATCCGTGATGACATTGACATTTAAGTGATTGAGATAGCATTTAAGTTTTGTAACTGCAAACAAAATAGCTAAGCATTCTTGCTCAGTAGCGGAGTAGTTACGTTCTGCTTTGTTTAGAGTTCGAGATGCATATGCAATGGGATACCTTCGCTGGGATAATACAGCACCTAGGCCAACACCTGAAGCATCAGTGTAAATATCAAACAATTCTGCATTATTAGGAAAGGCTAACAGAGGTGGTGAGACTAAAGCATGTTATAGAGTAGTAAAAGCAGTCTCTGCCTCCGTGGACCAAACAAAGTGTGCATGTATACTTTCGCTTCAAATCATATAAGGGTTTGCATAGAGTAGCGTACCCCGGAACGAACTGTTGATGCCACCCAGTTATGCCCAAGAACCGAGACAACTCTTTTGCTGACTTAGGCCTGGGAAATTCAGAAATTGGCTTCATCTTTGAGTCATCAGTTAGAAGTCCACTGGGGAAATTTGTAGTCCCACATATGCCAGTTCGTCCCGTCCAAATTGACATTTGGCAGGTTTTAATGTCAAACCTGCTTTACGTAAAAGTCCAAAAGCTTGGTCCAACAGAGACAGAAGCTCTTCAAAAGTATCGGAGAAAATAATAATGTCGTCCAGATAGACATGGATATTAGGCCCGAGCACAGGACGTAAGACTGAGTCCATAAGGCGCTGGAAGGTTTGCGGCGCATATGCCAACCCAAAAGGCATTCTCAGGAATTTACACGCTCCAAACGGGGTAATGAATCCAGTTTTCTCCACTGAATCAGGGTGAACAGCGACCTGCTAATAGCCGCTTGCTAATGGCAGTTTGCTGTTCACAATTATGAGGGATTAGTGTCCAATTATGCAAATAACTGGCAGCGTAATTTTTAAAACAGACTCCCAAGTTATCGATGTTTCGCGGAGGACTAGAATTTAGTTCATATTTGATCGAGACGACCTCTCCAAGCCACACACCTGAACCCATACATTTTTCTTAACTCATACGAGCACCGGAGTTGAAGGCATATCAGTGAAAAGCTACGTGAAGGGTGGAAAAGCGGAAACGGCCGTGAGTGATCTAGTGCTTAGAACATCCGCCTTCGGACCACATGGTAGCAGGATCGATCCCAGTTAGGTTGAGTTGTTTTAAACCACTGAATTTTTTCCGTGCGTCGGATGGGCACGTTAAGCTGTCGACTCAGGGGAAATGGACCCCCATTACAAATAAGATTTTCTGTTCCTTCCCTGCCTTTGCTCTCTCTCCCTGGAAGGGTTCGTTGTGACGTCATAGTTTGGCCCTTCCAACTATGTCTACTCGAACTTTCAACTTACAGTCCTACTTCTCTCACCTGCGTCTATAGCCTCTGTTATATCTGAGCCCCTGCGTTCAATCTACTGCAACTTCGTTTCTCATATGCAGCACAAAAGAACCATGGGACATAGCTTGTTGCGTTTAAACCTTCCCTGTGGATGTAAGCCGTACGAGAATTTGTTGAGGTGGGTGCCGTGCCGTTCCCTTCCCATAAGTGGAGACTACCCAAGAGAATGACGGCGATCAGGAGAACACAGACCAATGTACCGCGTAAAGGACAGTCTCATTAGAAATCAAAATGACTCAACGGAGAGTTGAAAGAGGTCCCTGGGCAAGGGGCAATCCTAACGCGACAGCACCTTCAACTGTTGAGGAAGATAATGATGTGGCTGCCTGACGAACTGGGATACAGTGAGCTCGATAGCTGAGAATGATAATGATGTGGCTTACGGACGATGGCTACTAGAAAGTGTTCTACAGTCGAGAATGATGATTATGATGTAACCAGCCGACGATGGCGGCAACAGAGTGCTGAGCTTTTTTTTTTTTTTTTTTTTTGATTGAAGGTTTAACGACCCCAGTGAGCAACTCAATGGGCTATAAGTAGTCGCCCGTCCCTAATTTAGGGTCACTGGTTCCAGGGACGGGAGAGAGCCAGTGCCGTAAGACAAACAACATCCATTCCTCACCGGGATTCGAACCCGGACCCCTTTCGGACGAATGATCAGAGGCCATCGCTTAGACCACTGTGCCACCGGGGCGGCAATGCTGAGCTGCAGCGAATTATGTTGTGGCAGGCTGACAATACCGGTGACATCACGCTAGTCTGTGGAGAACGAGGACGATGTATCTGCATGACGATGCTGATGATAAAAATTCCCCACAGTGATGAAAGACATGTCCTGTAATGTCTTGATTTTGAATAAAGTATTAGGGGTATGAAAAAGTTTCCACCGTTTTAAGGAGAAAGGAAACAGGAACAATCAGGAAACAGTACACATTTATTCAACGGAATATTGGCCGTTAGCATCAATGACCTTTTGCCATTTTTCAGGCAACAAATGAATGCCTGGGATAGAAGGACTCGGGTTTTGAGCTTGGTGACGAAATTTTCCACCTCTGGAACTGTGGTGAACCGCTGTTGGGCTAGGACATGTTGCATAGAGCGGAACAGATGAAAGTCTGAGGGTGCAATGTCCAGGGAGTAAGCAGGGTGCGGTAAAACCTCCCAGTGTAACTGTTCAAGGGTTGATTTCGTGGTGGCACCAACATGTGGTCTGGCATTGTCGTGTAACAGGATGGCTAGGCGGCGTCCTTTACCTGTCCATGGGCGCTTTTGCTCGATTGCGGCGTTCAGTTTCATCAACTGATCGCTATATCGTTGTGCAGTGATTGTTTCACCAGGTTTCAACAGTTCGAAGTACAGCACTCCATGCTTATCCCACCTCGCACACAACAGTACCGTTTTCCCGTGGATATCTCGTTTTGCAGTGGATGTTGATGGCTAGCCTAGGTTAACCCAGGATCGCTTGCGTATGGGGTTGTCGCAAGAAACCCATTTTTCATCCCCGGTGACAACCTTCCACAAGAAATTCTTCCCTTGAACCCTCTTGAGCAACGACATCCAGATGCCCAATCGTTGACCAATATTACGCTCCTTTAAAGTATGCAGAACCCACTTACCAATCTTCTGGATCTTCCCCAAGGTCTGTACACACCGTACCACGGTCGACTGAGCCACTTTCAAATGTTTCGCCAGTTGCTTGGTCGATTGTGTGGCATCCTCTTGCAACAGCGATTCGAGCTCCTCGTCTGCGAGTTCCTGCGGTCTACCTGCACATGGCTTGTCTTCCAAGCTTAGATCATCTTTCTTAAACCTGACAAACCATTCTCGACACGTCCACTTACCCATAACCGTTTCGCCATACGCCTGACATATTGAACCATATGCTTCATTCGCACTTTTCCCTAAATTAAACAGGAATAACAAACAGTGCTGCAAATGAACTTTATCGACTGCCATGCTTAGCACGAACTGACAGCGTGGGTCGCCGGCGGAAACTTTTACATACCCCTAATATATGCGCCCCAATAGTTGTGTCGCTTTATCAAGTGTTTTCATTTTTCAAAATTTTTATAAGTTAATTCACGAATTCCTTGATTATTTACATTTTCATTAATACATGTATTTCTAAAGGTGTACAGGTTGAGTATCTCTTACCTAAAATGCTTGGTACCGGGAAGTGTCTTGGATTTAGGAATTTTTCGGTTTGGGGAGAATTTGCATACGGTACAAATACACCGAAAAGCCAAAACATTATGATCACCCATTTAATAACATTTAGTCCTCCACGTGCTGGCCAAAACAGCTTTTACCCGGCAAGGCATCGACGGGTAAGGTGTTTTGTGGCATCTGGTACTAACACGTTATAAGCAGATCATTTATCTCTTGTAAGTTACGTGGTTAAGCCGCCGCTGATCGGATTTTCTGTTTCAACACAAACCATAGATACTAGATTAGATTAATATCTGGGGAATTTGGAGGCTAGAGCAATACCTAGAAGTCTAACTCATACTCCGCGAACCGTTCAAACAATCCGGGCAATGTGGCACGGCGCATTATTCTTTTGAAAAAAAAAAAACACTACTAAAGGGAATACTGTTGCCATGAAAGGATATACCTGGTCAGCAATGATGTTTAGATAGGTGGTAGGCGTCATAGTTTCCTGCACGTGAAAGACTGGACCCAGAGTTTCCCCGGCAGCATATTGCTCAAAGCGTTACACTTCCTCTACTGGCTTGTTTTTGTCCCACGATGCATCCTGGTTCCAACACTTCACCAGATAAACAACGCACACATATCCGGCAGTCCACATGATGCAACAGGAAATGAGCTTCATCGACCAGACGACTTTCTTCCAATTATTCGAGGTTCACTTTCGAAGGTCAACTGAGATTAGCATGGGAACTCTGAGCGGCCTGCGGCTACGCAGCTCCAATGTTAGCAGAGTTCGATGTGCTGTGTGTTGTGACACATTACTCTCGTCACCAGCATTCAAATTACAGGCAAGTTGCGCCACATCATTCCTTCTGTAGGCTCGTACCGTATGAGATACTTACCTTTGCTCACCTCTAGCATCGATGAGCAGTGGTAGGCCCACACCTTGCCGGCGGCTTATGGATTTTTTCTCCTCGGTCAAATTTTTGAAGTTTCTAACCACGGCTGACCGTGAACAACCCACAAGTTTTCCCGACTCAAAAAGTTCTGACCCAGTCGTCTGGCCACAACAATTTGGCCTTTGTCAGACTCGCTTATGTCCGATACCTTTCCCATCTAAAGAACAAGAACATCACTGATTAACAAAGCTCAGTATCGAGTGTTATGATAATACATATTAAGCGCCGCTGGTCATAATGTTTTGGCTCTTCTCTGTATATGTGTAAAACGTCACGTGTCCAAAAATTTTGAATTGCCTTTAATGTTAAATTTTGCCAGTTATACTTAAATCGAATAAGCTTTCTTCTCATTTATACGTTAAATTGTTGTGTTGTGAATTAAAAATTCAAACAACGTGAATTCCGTTTGCCAAACTCCCTCCCAACCTTCCCAGTTGCAGCAATTTCGGTTCTTCATTTTCCACTCTCTCTCTCCACACCTTTTGCTCTTCTTATTTCCTGTCATCCATCTCCTTTGTGACTCACTCTACGGAATGCGCGCGCTCCTCTTCAGCTACCATTGTCATCTCATTGGCACCCGCAATAAACAGCTGCTATGCAACACACCTCTATATATCCCACAAGCTGCTCTCCAACACACCTCTATATATCCCACAAGCTGCTCTCCAACACACCTCTATATATCCCACAAGCTGCTCTCCAACAAACCTCTATATATCCCACAAGCAGCTCTCCAACACACCTCTATATATCCCACAAGCTGCTCTCCAACACACCTCTATATATTCCACAAGCTGCTCTCCAACACACATCTATATCCCACAAGCTGCTCTCCAGCACACCTCTATATATCCCACAAGCTGCTCTCCAGCACACCTCTATATATCCCACAAGCAGCTCTCCAACACACCTCTATATATCCCACAAGCAGCTCTCCAGCACCCCTCTGTATATCCCACAGGCTGCTCTCTAACACACCTCTATATATCCCACAAGCTGCTCTCCAACACACCTCTATATATCCCACAAGCTGCTCTGCAACACACCTCTATATATCCCACAAGCTGCTCTCCAACACACCTCTATATATCACACAAGCTGCTCTCCAACACACCTCTATATATACCACAAACTGCTCTCCAACACACCTCTATATATCCCACAAGCTGCTCTCCAACACACCTCTATATATCCCACAAGCTTGGAAACGCCTACTGGATAAAACTGAAAATGATGGGACATACAATTCACCATCAAATGTGTAAAATCAGCAAACAAAAATAATGACTTTGGTCTACGGCAAATGCGCAGAACATCGTTTCCTCCACACTTTGCGTTTTTACGTCACAATGTTTGAACTCTAATCCTTATATACACTGGCGGAAAGTGAAAAAAGAACACCAAGAAGGAATTGGCGGACGATCATGAAATTTACATATGTTAATGGGGTCGAGTTTACGTAGGTGCGATGTTAATTTCGGGACCAACCGGTGAGCGCTTACGCCACAGCACGGCATAATATGCAAATTATCGTCGGTGGTATTTAAAGAGTACGGCGAAGTGAATGTAATCAGTCGTCGGCGTACGGACACGTGCGAAGACCCTGAAGAAGCGGCAATGCCTGGACATGGAAGACGTGTAAGATTTCAGCAGATATCGAAAATTTGAGCGAGGTCGTCTAGTCGGACTCCGCGAGGCCGGGTGGTCGTATCGTCGTATTGCGGAGCGAATTGGACGGGAAGTATCGGTGGTGGTACGATGGTTGCGTAGATGGTCCGAGGAACATTCCCACACGAGAAGACGTGGAACCGAGAATCACAGACGGACTGATGAGCGGACCGATCGACGCATAAGAAGAGCGGCGTTGTCACGCAGAACATCCACTGCGACGCAAATCCGAGCTGCTGTTGCACCTGAGGTGACTGTGCAAAAAATCCGCAACCGTCTATTGGATGCAGGACTACGTGCACGTGTGCCTATGGCATGTGTACCTCTGACTCCAGCCCACCGTCAGGAACGGCTGCAGTGGTTTTGCCAACGTCTGCACTGGAGAACGCAATGGTGATCTGTCGTTTTCAGCGATGAAAGCAGATTATGCTTGGGAGCCTCCGATGGCCGTATGCGTGTTCGCAAACGCACAGGGGAGCGTCTCCACCCTTGATGTATCCGCCAGCGACACACAGGGCCTACACCTGGTCTCCTGGTGTTTGGAGCGATCAGCTATCACTCCCGTACACAACTAGTGTTTGTACCGGGTACGTTAAACAGTACCTCCTACATCAACAACATCATTCAGCCCGTTGTTGTGCCATTTGTAAGGTCGGTCCATCGTGGTGTTTTCCAGCAAGATAACGCACGCCCACACACTGCACGTGCAACGCAACATGCACTTCAGGGTGTGAGGCAACTTTCATGGCCTGCACGTTCACCGGATTTGTCCCCCATTGAGCACGTGTGGGATTTTATGGGACAACGACTTGTCCGGTCTCCACGGCCAGCCACGACCATCCCCGATTTATGCGTCCAGGTTGAGGATGCTTGGAACTCAATACCACAAACTTACATCCAACATCTGTACGACAGACTCCATGCCAGAATTGCACAGTGTGACGCAGTTCATGGCGGTTCAACCTCGTACTAACCATGTTACATGGAAATGTTATTTTTCAGTTTACCAGCAAGTAGAGCTGTATTTTGCCATAATGTTTTGATCACATTATCCTCTGTTTTCCGTTATTATGCTGTATAAATTTCGTTGGTATCAGACGTCTCCTTCTTGGTGTTCTTTTTCACTTTCCGCCAGTGTACATGAGCTTCAAACGATGTTCCACAGTGTACTGACATCTGATGATGTACCCATAGTGGGTTTGAAAGTACTTATGTATTTTAAGGCCTTTTTTAACCTGTGTATATTAAATGTTTTTAATTCGTGATACAATTTTAATTTGTGTTAATCGTGCTCAGACGGCGGAATATTCCTATGTGTGACACAAGCTCTTGCTTAATGTTGTCATATCGGACTTTTCCCTCGAGAACTTTGGTGGCATTCCCTTTCCAGATGAATACGCACCCCCCAAGAAGATATCGTTTCACAATTTGACTGGAATGCTAAAACGGAAAAGGAAGATGAGTTAGGCTTCCAAGATTACGTCGGTTGCTTCGCAGATTTCGCAACGTCATCACTCAAGACTCTAGATGAAATGTTTCAGAACAAAAAGTGCACTGAGAACATTTCCAGTGACAAGAATGGTGATGGTTTCCTGGTAAGTGCATCAGTACCCTCATTTAGCTTTGCACTGAAATAGTTCGGCGTCGTTAGAGACTCCTTTTACAGCCATAATACTGATGAGAAAATAATACAGGCTCTCAATGACCTTGAAAACACAATGTTTCAATTCAGAAGTGAACAACAATAAAAAATAAAAGATTTTTTAAACCATGTTAATAAATGCGTGTTTTTTGTTATATATCCTTGTGCAAAAATATTAATCGTAAATTAATAAGTAGTAATGCTTTCAATACTATGTACATATAATATACGTACTGCACACTATTTTTACAAGTGCTGTAACTCTATGCAGTGATTGAAATCCATAAAGTTTAGAACAAAACCAAAAAAAAAATATGAAAAAAAAAAAAGGATAACTGAACATACTAGTACACTAGAACATAAAAAATAATGCTACATACTACGTAGTTCTAGCACAATAATTCTAACGGCTACGCCATACGCTGCAACAAAATAATGTGCTGCCATCTAGAGACGGAAACGTGCAGTGTTTCATTTCTACGTTATTTCAGTTACACGTTCATATTTCTTGGTCTCTTGAAAAACGTATAAACGAGGTTCCACTGTACTTTGAGCTATGTACAAATTTATAAATTATCTTTTAATTTTGAGTACCAATGTATGTGCACATGTTGAACTGTTCATCAACTATGGATTTAATAAATTAATTACAGTTTTTTTTTTTTTTTCTGCCCACTCTCTACTTTTTGAAAACAGTAATGGCAAAATGACAGTTAAAAATTGCCGAATGATCAGTTACTAGCAGTAAATTAAAATTTCGAACATTTCTACTAAACTGGAATATAAAACGCAGTGAACTGAGGTATTATCTTCTGTGACTGATTTCCGCTCTTTGCCTCTACCTGTTGTTTTTACGTCCTCACTCAACCTTTCTACGGGCAAACTATTTCTCTAAACATTTTTACGAGATTCATTGCTACTTTAGATCGTAAGGCAAAGTTCCGAGGTCAAAAATCATTCTCATTTTCTCTTCGTTCAGCAAACGGATGGTGGTACGTTATTTCCAGAAATAATTCTCTTCCTGACTTTCTCATTCCCTAATTATTATTATTTTCACATTTTCAAAGAGAAAAAAAGGTTTCACTCACTACATTCGTAATTTAAATAATATATTTTGGTGTTTTCTTCAAAGTCTGAAAAAAAAAAAAAAAAAAGGAAATAAAGGAAACGGAATCAGATACGACCCTCAGAGTAGCCGCATGCACTGAAATGTTTTTATCTGGCCCTCCTGGTCCCTTTGCACCCCTTTCAGAAATTTGTGGACTTAATGAGATAAAGTGCTTATGCCACACTCTTAACATTTAATGCATCGCGATACATATATATTGTGTTTCTTTTGGGATTTTTTAGCACGTCTTTTGTAAAAAAAAGGTCGTGCTTATGTTATCGGTTTGTCCGTCCGTCCGTCTGTACCCATGATATCTCTTCAACTATTAGTCCGATTTGAAAAATTCTTTTTCCATTCGGAAGCTTGAAATATGCGAATGACAATTCTTTATTTCGTTTTTTATTACGATGTACAATTTTGCCGCTAGAGGGCGTAAATGCAAATGATGTCGAATTCAAAAATACGTTTTATTCCGCATATTTTCTTCTAAACATCCGATTGAAAAAATTCTTTTATCTTTCGATTCCATTTATGTCGAAGAGTATTTTAGATATAGTTACTTTTTTCAAATTACGCGTAGATTTTCCGCTAGGGGGCGTAAAAGTAAATTACATTTTTCCCGATAACTCTTCTTCTAAAACTCCGATTTGAAAAATGTTTTCTTCAGCGGATACATCTCCTGATGGAAAATGTTTTGCATATAATTTCAAATTTTTGGTAAATAATACTTTGGCCACCAGGGGGCGTAAGTATTAATTTTTGCTTCTGATATATTTGCCATAAAATCTGAGCTTCTAAAATATCGATTGAAAAAATTCTTTCGTGGACTGATGCCCCTCACATCGATAAACCTTTTTGGAGTATGTTCTTCCTAAAATATTCCAATGTTTCACCGCCAAGGGGCGTAGATGTACATCTTATTTTTGTCAATATCTCTATTTCTAGCAGTCCGATTTGAAAAATTCCTTCTTGTTAGATAGGTTTCCAGTGTGACATGTGTTTCATATATTTTGAAAATTTTCAAGTAATTCATAGCCTTTCCGCTAGGGAGCGCAAAGGTAAATTGCGTTTCCCCCTATATCTCTGCTTCTAAATCTCCGATTTGAAAAATTCTTTCTGCATCGGATACAGCTTCTGATGTGAAATCGTTTGCACATATTTTCTAAGTTTTGTAAAAACATGGTTTGGCCACCAGGTGGCGTAAGTCTTAATTTCCGCTTCTGGTGTATTTGCAGCAAAATATGAGCTTCTAAAATCTCGATTGAAAAAGTCGTTTGTCGACCGATACTACTCATGTCGACAAACCTTTTAGGAACATTTTTTTCTTGAAATAATGCATGGTTTAAACGCCAGGGGGCGTAGATGTATATCTTATTTTTGTCAATAGCTCTACTTCTAAGAGTCCGATTTGAAAAATTCCTTCTGTGTTGGATAGTGTTTCCGATGCGAAATGTTTTCCCTATAAATTCAAAATTTACAAGTAAATCATAGACTTTCCGCTAGGGGCCCAAAGGTAAATTTCGTTTTCTGCGCTATTTCTGCTCCTAAAACTCCGATTTGAAAAAATTTTCCTGTATCGCATACAAGACTTGAAGGAAAATATTTTTCACGTAATTTCTAATGTTTGGTAAAGAATGATTTGGCCACCAGGGGTCATAAGTGTTAATTTCTGCTTCTGATGAATTTGTAGCAAAATCTGGGCTCCTGAAAACTCGACTAAATTTTTTTTTCTTGGACCGATACCGCTTATTTGGATAAACCTTTTGAGAATACTTTCTTCCTAAAATAATGCATGGTTTTACCACCAGGGGACGTAAAGTCACATCTTGTTTTTGTCAATATCTCTGTTTCTAAGAGTTCGTAAGCTCACGATTCCGTTTACAGCAATATCTGAGGGATTAAAAACCCGATTGAAAAACTTCTTTCTTTCGTGTCAGATACTTTTGTTTCCCAAACCGGTTCCATTGACTTTGAATAGCTTTGATAAATTTAATTTGCGTCAGAACAGATTCTAATAACGTGCTTATTACACCCGAAAATTCGGTGTCATCTTTCTTGTTTTATTTTCAGGTTACGACCACCACGAACAACTCTGAGGGCTACAAGCAGTGGCCTGTCTTTAATTTGCTTCCAGGAAGGGACAGAGTCAGCACCGCAAGATGAGACACACTCATAACTCATCTAGGACTCAAACCCTGGCCCAGCTCGGACGAGTAATCAAAAACTTACGTGTCAGCCCGCTCGGCCACCGGAAAGGCCTTATTCTGAATACTGGTGCTACTGTAAAAAGAGGTTATACACTCAATGTACAAAATATCAGAGATACCTACCTAATAGCGTGTTAGTCCTCCTTTAGCGCGAATAACATCCTGTATACGCCAAGGCATTGACTCCGCTTGATGCCGGAGAGTTTCCGGAGGTAATGCCACGCATGCCTATTGAAGCATTGTCCATAACTCCGTCTAGAAGTCTGTCCAGGATCCATGGTTCTGATGTTTCGCTCCACTGCATCCCAGAGAGCGGGTTTCCACAGGGTTTAAATCCGGGAGCCACTGATGGTGGTTCCAAACACAGACGAGTGTTCCTCGAGCCATGCTTGAGTGGCTGCTGCCCGGTGGGGCAGCGCATTGTCCTGCTGAAACACACCATCGGCCGCAGGATGCGCAAAGGCCATGAATGCGTGAAGGTGATAAGCCAGCACATACTGGTGGCGCACAGCGGTTAAGGACATCTCCAGACACACTAAGGGACTTTATGTGTCCCATGAGAAGGCTCCCCAAACCATCACACAGCCGTCACCAACTTGAACAGAGCAGACATGGCACGGCGTGGCCATGGCCTCATGCTGCTGACTCCACACCCGTACCCTCCCGTCAACTCGGTACAGCTGAAAATGGGATTCATCTGACCACACGACGTGGCGCCACTCTGCAGATGTCCGGTTTGGATGTTCCCGTCACCAGGCGAGGCGTAATGTTCGATGACGAGTAGTCAATAGTGGCACACGAGTAGAGCGTCGGCTCCCGTACCCCAGGGTACTCAGCGTGCGTCATGCCGTTCACTCGCTGGCGCTGCTTGGATCCCCGACATTTAACTTGTATGTGATTTGCACCGCTGTTGCTAAGTGGTCGGTCTGTAAGAGCCTGGATAATCTACGTCGATCCCGGTCATCAATGGCGTGCGGTCAACCACTGCATGCTCTCTGGGCGCTGGTAAGTCAGCCGATGGTATATTGGCGGTACACGCTTGATACGATTGCCCTCGTGAACCGGTTCTTATCACTTGGGCGACAGAATGACCCATCTGTCTTTCGCCAACGATGTGTTCACGATAAAAGCAGCTCAGATCACCACGTTTACCCATGTTCGTCGATTGTTATACACAGTTGAAAGCACTACTATCCCCCTATTTATCGCCTGCGTTCTGTTTGGGTTTGTTTCACCCTGCGCGGGGGATGTCTATGTCAACTACCATCACCCCTACCTCTAATGTTTTGTCTACTGAGTGTACACTCTGATCTTTCATTACGATACATTTACGTGAGCGCTGATGATATAAAAATTAGGGGGATAAAAAGGGAGTCAAATCGTAAAAGTGATTGCTAGGAAAGCTTAGCATTCCATAAAAAAATATGTATTACATGTACCTGATATGTGTAAACGTAATGCAAACAAAATGTGAAAGAAATCTCAGCAAAAAAAAAAAAAATACCATTCCGCCACCTCCACCGAAAATTACTTCCTGAAACCGCCCTTATGTGGTCCAAGCAAATTTTCTTTTCGCTTGAAAATTCTCGTCTCCTTATTTTCTACTCACTTCGTCTAGTAGAGTATCTCGTGTCCACCCAGCGTTGATTTATTGGCATTAACATTAAAACCTTGGAGACAGGTTTACTCGCTTATAGAGGAACCACCATATTTGGCGCACGTGCCCTGCTCTAGTCGAGATCGTCGAAAGACGTGATAAGATCTAAAATCTGAAAGTAAGAAGCATGTCTTAAACGATGACGCTTTACGACTTTCCTCATTCCCATAACAAAAGGTTTCGTAAATAAACGTTGCATTTGTCTCTTATTTCTGTGATACAAACAAGGCAAAAAGAATGCACCTAATTTGCCTTGCTTCACAAATTAACTCTCATGTTCCCTTTCAAATACTTCCCACGGCCATTAAATACGCCACATGCTGAGATTCCACTACATTTGGAAGCAGGCCAGAATTTTTCGACGCCAGTTTCAAGTTCATACCGCCTCCGATATTTACAAAATTCCAGAATGTCCATCTGTTTTCAGTATGTTGTTAAGAGTGTTTTTAAAAAATGTCAGAAACCATTACAGTAACTTCTAAAAGAAGGTTCAATTTGGGGTTTTGCAATGAAGCTCTCTGAATATTGTAGTGAAACAAAATCCCCAATTAAGAATTTTAATGGTCGTCTTGAAAGTTCTTTAATGATTTTGCTACAGAAGTCAGACTCTGTTCAAGTAGTGAAAAAGTACGTGCACTTCTGTGTTTCCATTGTCGTACTGATAGCACCCGCAGCCCCTGCAGTGCGGGAGACCTCGTGGTTAAAAGGGCCGCTAGCCTGAGCAAAAAGATTTTACAAATTTTTTTATGGAAACTTCGTGTGAACCTAGTTAAAGAAATAGCCAAGAATTAAGGCGCCTTTGAATGAAGTACACTATATTGACAAAAGTCACCAGACATTTAGAGGAGAAACACAACATAGTATTTATTGACATACATTAGTACGGTGTCAGTCCACTTTTGGCCTTAATGCATTCACTGCCCCTTCGAGACATGCTTTCGACAAGGTTTTGGAACACAGCGATAGGTATGCGCTTCCATTCAGTGCATAATGCTGCAGCTAACTGTTGCTTAGTAGTAGGCCTTGGTTCCAAACTTCTTATGCGGCGCTCTAATTCATCCCATAGGTGCTCTATGGGATTAAGATCAGGGTTCTGTGCTGACCAGTCCACACACGATATGGAATTATCGTCAAACCACGCCGTAACAGTCCTTGCTTTATGGCTCGGTGCATTATCCTGCTGGTACCAACAAGGTTCGGTTCCATAGTATTGCCACAGAGTTGGTGGGGCATAATTGTCCAGAATATCGAGGTAGACGTGCTGGTTAACAGGTTTGTCCACGATAACCAATGGGCAGGGACCATACCACGAAAAACACCCCCATACAAGTGCACTACCAACTCCAAACTTGACCGTAGGAACAGTCATCATCATCATCATTGTCAACCATTATCAATCCACTGCTGGACGAAGGTCTCCCCAAGTTTCCTCCACAACGGTCTGTCTTGTGCCAGTCTCCTCCATGTCACTCCTGCATATTTTCGAATTTCATCCACCCATCTCCCATGTGGTCTTCTTCTGGGTCTTTTCCTGTCCCTTGGAATCCAATCTAAAATTTCGGCTGTCCATCGATGATCTGTCCTTCTGGCAGTATGTCCAGCCCATTGCCATTTCAGGGATTTAACTCTGATCATGATGTCTTCCACTCTTGTCATTTTTCGGATCCACGAGTTCCTCTTCTTATCTCTCCTGGTTACACCAAGCATGCACCTCTCCATGCTTCTCTGAGTTGTCTGAAGCCTTTGTATGTCTCTTTTAGTTAAGGTCCACATCTCTGCACCATACGTAAGCACTGGAAGGATGCATTGATCAAACACTTTTCTTTTAAGACATAATGGCATATTGCTCTTGAAAATTATGCTGTTTCTTCCAAAAGCTCTCCAGGCAAGTTTTATACGCCGATTAATTTCTTCATCAATGTGACCCTCACTTGATATCTGCTGTCCAAGATAAACGTACGTGTCTGTTATCTCCAGCTTTTCTCCATCAATCGATAAATCTTCATTTCTTGTAAAAGCATTGAACATCACTTTTGTCTTCTGAAAGTTCATTTTTAATCCCACTTCTTTACTCTTGTCAGCAAGTTCCTGGATCATACTCTGCAGCTCTGATGGGGTAGTTGCAAAAATGACTACGTCATCAGCAAAACGAAGGTGGGTTAGATAATCTCCATTAATCTTTATCCCCTTGTTTTCCCAGCTCAGCGACTGAAAAACACCCTCCAATGTGGCATTAAAGAGCTTCGGAGATATGGTGTCACCTTGTCTCACTCCCTTTCCAATTTTTACGTGTGTTGTATTTTCAAACAGCCTAATCTTTGCACTTGCATTTTCATAGATGTTATTAATAATATTAATGTATGCATCTTCAATACCGCAGGTTTTCAGAGCCATTGTAACTGCTGATGGTTTCACCGAATCAAAGGCTTTTTCATAATCGATAAAAGCCATGCACAATGGAAGTTCATATTCCCTCGCTCTTTCAATTAGTTCTCTCAGCACGTGGATATGATCTATTGTGCTGTAGCCACTCCTGAATCCAGCTTGTTCTCTCGGTTGAGCCATGTCCAGTGTTACCTTCAAGCGGTGTGAAAGAACTTTAGTGAAGATTTTATAAACTACTGATAGGAGGCTGATAGGTCTGTAGTTTCCGAGATCCTCAATGTCACCTTTCTTATGTAGCAGGATCATTGTAGCGGTGTTCCAATCCTCAGGAATCTTTCCTTCATTAAGGCATCGAGTGAAAATTTGGGCGAGTACTGTTTCGATTTCTCCACTTGCTTCTTGTATGATGTCTACAGTAATTCCATCTTCTCCTGGAGCTTTTCCTCGCTTCATGTTCTTGATTGCATGTGCAACTTCTGCTGGAAGGACTGGAGGAACTCTGGTACTGGTATCTTTCATGATGTCTGGAGTGCATATATTATCCCTTTCATATAATTTGGAGTAGAAATCTTTCACTCTTGTCAAAATTTCGCCTCTATTTCTTGTTACAGAACCATCTTCTTTTCTCAGTGCCATAATCTGTTTTCTTCCCTTACTGAGATGTCCCTTTGCTATCTTTAGGCTTTGGTTGTTTTCAATTGCTTTCCTCACTAGTTCACAGTTGAATTTCCTTACGTCTTCAGTGATACTTTTTCTTACTGTCTTGCATAGCTCTATATATTCCACTTTGGAAGTCACATCTTCTTTAGTTGTCCTCATCTCTCTTCTTTTTTGCATCAACATTTTGGTTTTTCCTGATAATTTGTTCACATGCAACTTGTTCTTAGACCCAGCTAATTTTGTTGCTGTTTCCATAAGAGCTTTGGTTACTTTTCTGTTAACTTCAGAGATGTCCACTTCTTCCGATGTTAGGCCTTCTAAAGCAGAGAACCTGTTCTTTAGTTCTAACTTGAAGGTATTATGGTGTTTTTTAAGGTTGGTTATGTCAATAGATTTTGTTTGTCTTATGAGCTTGCCACGTTCAAGTTTAGTGTTGAGGTGCATCTTACATCTCACCAATCTATGGTCACTACCTGTGTTGAACTTGTTTAGCACACTGCAGTCTTCTATGACGAATTTTTTGTTACACATAATAAAATCAATTTCACTTGTCGTCCCATTTGGATGTCTCCATGTCCATTTCCTGTGTGGCTTTTTCTTGAAGAAGGAGTTCAAGATGAAAAACCCTTCTGCCTCTGCAAACTCAACGAGAGTATTTCCACGCTGGTTTCTGTTGCCATGACCGAATTTACCTATTGAAGTTTCATTCTGTTGCCGTTGCCCTATTTTTGCATTGAAATCTCCCATAATTATTTTCAAGTGCTGCTTACCTTTATTATTTAGATGACAAATTTCCTCATAAAATTCTTCAATTTCTTCTTCAGGATGACTTGTGGTGGGTGCATAAGTTTGAATAATCTGAGCCTGGTATCTTTTCGAGAGTTGGATAACAAGTCGTGCAGCTCTGTCAGAGGAACTTTCAACTTCTACAACTTTATCCTTCAGTTTCTTGTTTATTATAAATCCAACACCACTAGTTCTGCCAGTATCTGTCCCACGATAGTAGAAGAGATGTCCACTTTTCAGTTCGATGAGATCTTCTCCTTTTCTCCTTACCTCACTTAGCCCCACGATGTCCCACTTAGTATTCCCTCGGCTGTCGCCATTCCCACACACGACCATCAGACTGATGAATCGTGTTCCTGGATTCATCAGTCCATAGGATCCATTTCCATTGATCTACGGCCCACGATAAATGTTCTTTACACCATGCTAAACGACGAGTAGCATTTCGAGTGGAGATGAAAGCCTCATGAGCAGCCGCACGACCACGGTAGCCCATGGAATGAAGTTCTCTGCAAATGGTAAATGTACATACCGAATTTCCAGCATTTTTACTCACCTGTACACTGAGGTCTTGTGCAGTACTCCGTCGATTAGATGTAACGACTCTCCTGAGGCTTCGACGTCCTCTATCACTGATTTTCTTTGGTCTGCCGGTACGTTTTGCTGCTTCAGGCACGCCATGTGTCTTCCAGTTATTCAGTAAATCCAAAACAGTTGACTTGGGTACGTTTAAACGCCTCTCAGTTTCTCTTATGGACAACTCACTAGTATAACACCCAACAATCTTTCCTTTCTCAAAGTCAGTTCTCTCCCGCCGCGACATTTTCATTCAACCTCACAGTGCGATATTATCTCGGTCAGGTGCAGACTTGTTTTTATACCGTTTGCAGCTGCACCGCGCATCTTAACAACGCAGCGGATCCGTTCATTTGCTTTTGAAGGGGTGTCCGGTGACTTTGTCAATATAGTGTATTAAGAAGAAAAGCATTTTTTCTCACAATACGTAAAATCTTTAGAAATCATTTTCGTTGCTTTAGTTCATAAAAACTGGATGAGTAACGGGGAAGCAGCTATTCAAAAGAACTTGAGGCCCCTTGTAGTAGCCCTTGCTGTTACAAGGGGCCTCAAGTTCACAGCCCTTGCAATAGTTTCTATGCAGGTATGTTAACAAGAGAATGCGAAAAAATATCAGTTCAAGGAGCGGAATTTTTATACCAATGAGGATAAAGTATTACAGTTGTTTGCACCTAACTATGTATCCTTCCAAATATAATGAACTAAAGCGTGTTCTTTGCAGGAACAAAAAATCAGAGACCTGTGTCTTTTTTTTTATGACTGAGTCAAAAGATTTTTCTTTCACTATGTGCAAAACATTGTGGCATTATATTAAGAGTGTTGTTTATATTCCAGAGTAAGCAATGTAAGTAGTTTTAAGTTTTTTGTACTACATTTCTTAATCGTTACTTAGTTATTTGCTTACTTATATTGTGATATTTCGTATAACTCGGAAAAGTCATTAGACACTGACACACGGCAGGTGTATGTTTTGTGTGTGTGCAATCGTGAAGCATTTCAAAAAGCAGGCCTTAGTTCTTTAAAATAATAAATTTTGCATTTGATTAACTTTGACGTAAGTACTTTATGTAGCAATTTGTATCGGTAACCAGGACAATTATTTTAATTATAAAATACACATTTGTTTTTCACGCAATAAAGTGAAATAATTTTGATTTTACGAAATATACTCATAGGTTCCAAAGAACTTGATTTATTAAAACACCCGCAAAGCCTAGTTAATAATATGGAAGTTAAAATTTTGAGAAATTGAAAGCTAATGAATCTTCGCAAAAGGGCCTCGAAAAAAGTTTTTGCGGGGGGGGAGGGGTTGAATTTTTCCGATGCACCACTGTCTGTTTCATATCATAGGCGCCCACTTTGCAGAAATCTAATGAGTGCTCGAGCACTTCGTATATACACCCATGCGCCATAACATTTTGTCCTTATACATAACAGCACAGCGCACTGGGCTGCTTTTCGCCACGATAACCGCGTGTATCCGAAATGGTATCAACTCTTCTCAACTGCGGATGATATCCTCAGTCACTCTGTACCCGCTGGACAGTATGCCACCCTCTCCATTCGGCGAAGTAGCGAGACACTGCTGTGAACCAGTGAATGATGCGTTCCACTGTACCACAAAGTCGAGTGAATTTGGCGGCCAGAGGACACGATATGTTCAGACATAATCCTCGAACCATTCCTACTGAATGTGGGCTTTCTGACACTGGACTCAATGTGACACTGGACATTATTTCTTCTGAAATATGTGAAAATAAGCCCGTTTGCTGGTGATGGGATTCGAACTCATACCTGCCTTCTCCGGAGTCGACTGTTCTACCGATTGAACTACACCGGCAAAGCTTATCGCTGCAACTTTGTCGTCTTGACATGTGCGTCAACTCTGAGGTAGGTACATCCTCTGCCATCCGGTTACATGATCACCATGCAGGGTAATACTTGGTTCGAAACAATGCGCAAGTGGGATCTGGTGGTGAGGGTGTGTTCTACGGGGTTGATGGGCTCCAGAGATGTTTGTGAGAAAAATAGCCATACCATGAAACCGCCGCCGCGGGCCTTTTTTGTTCAACGTGCAGCCTACGTTCAGCTATTGACCAGCTCGTTGCCGAATACGGACACATCCTTCGGCATCTTGGAGTTACAACATGGAATCATCGGACCAAGATGGTCTTTTCCAGTCGTCCAGTGGCCAGTCAAGGTGATCACGTGCCCAATGCAGGAGAAGCTGTGGATGATAGAGATGTCAAGAGTGTCTGCTGGACTATGTGCTCGGAAACGTTTCGCTGTGCGTGCTGGTCGTAGTCTGAGGGGCGTCATTTTTTTTATATAAGTGTATATTCCGCACAGGTCTGCGAGCTATGTAACACATCATGGTTTTAAAAGTTTGTTTTTCTATTAAGTGACAGTCTCTTACACCAGTGGTAGTGATCCAATGAAAGGCAATCAGCATAAGTATTATTTTGATATACTTATGCTGATTTTGATATATACACTATCTACCAACAAGTAATTGGACACATGTGATAGCAAAGGAAAACGAAGTTTATTCACCTTCAATAGTTGGTGGAGCCTCCCCGAGCGGTGATTACAGCTGCAACCCTCCGGGGCATACTCTCAACCAGGCGTTGTACGACGGCTAGCGGTATTTTCTTCCACTCGGCTTGGAGAAGACAGGTCAGTTCCTCCACCGATTTCGGACGGTGGGGGCACCCCTTAAGTCGACGCTCCAACTCGTCCTAGAAGTGCTCGATAGGGTTAAGGTCCGGGCTCTGCGCAGGCCAGTCCATTCGATTAACCCCATTGTCACCATACCAAGACATGGTGGACCTTGCAGCATGACAGGTGGCATTGTCATCCTGAAAGTAACATGGGTCCACCCCGTAAAACTGCCACAACGTAGGAAGCGTATGGTCATCCAAAATGGTGCATTAGGTCTCGGCGTTGAGTCCACCAGGAATTGCGACCAAGGGTCCCGTGCCATGCCAGGAGAAACACCCTCATAGCATAATTCCACCGCCGCCGAACTTTACAGTTGGCACAATACATTCCGGCAGGAGGCGTTCTCCAGGCAGACGCCAAACCCAGACCCTGACGCCCGAACGGTAGAGGGTGAACCTTGATTCGTCGCTCCAGAGAACCTGTTTCGGCTGTCGACGTTCTTTGCTACACGTTAGCCGAGCAGTGTTATTGGACTTGGTGATTAAAGGCTTGTGGACGGCAGCACGTCCATGATAACTGTGCAGATTGGCTTCCTTACGGATGGTATTCATCGAAAGAACACTCCCGGATGCCTGTTGAAACTCCTCGCGGATGTGGCCCATCGATTTGGTGCGGTTCTTCCGAATTTCTCTGGCCATCACCCGTCGGTCTCTAACTCCCAGTTTTGTGGGTCTGCCGGGTCGGGGAACATTCCGACAGTCACCTCTCATCTTCCACTTGCCAATCACGTAGGCCACTGTAGATTTTGGGTACTTCAACTCGCTGGATATGTCACGTATGGATCGGCCATTTCTGTGATACCCGACGATTATACCTTTCTCGAAATCAGAGAGTTCCGAACTGCGTGGCATCTTGCATGTGACTGGTTGCGTTGTTGTTTCCCACACGATATTTAACGGCAGCGGCCGTGACGTGTATCATGACCGCAGATATCGTCGATTGCAGGGTTGTCCAATTACTTGTTGGTAGATAGTGTAATTATGATATTATGTTTATCACGTGAGTATATATACTCGTACATCGTTTCTTAACGGCGTAGATTAAAACTTAAGGCGATAACGTCTAAGAATAAATTTATACCGCATAAAAATGCCGAGCAACGTTGCCACGTTCCCAGAAATGCCTCCTAAAATCTTTTATTTGGAGAAAGGCATATCATGACTTGTGTGCACAGATATTCTCGGAAAGGCATATCGTGAATTGTGTGCACAGATATTCGCGGAAAGGCATATCATGACTTGTGTGCACATATATTCTCGGAAATGCATATCATGACTTGTGTGCACAGATATTCTCGTTACTTTTAGGTGACGTCCCACCAGCGGCGAGGGCGTACCCGCTTTCGATGCAAATACCAGAATCCAACATTGGGAAGTATATACGACAACGCATAATAACAAAATGCTATTAAAATAATATTTAATTATCGTGCTGCGTTTTTATTTATTTTTTATTTATTTATTTTTTTTTACTTTTTTCACGTGGTTTCTCTCGCAGTTTTTTTCTCTCTAAGCCCAGATCTCAAAGTTTTTATTGCCAAAATTTTGTTTCTAAAATATTACGGAACACAGCCACGCATTTCTAACAACAGAACTGCGGTGATCATTCTTCAAAATTACAACGAAGGGAGAGGGATAGGGAGAGAGACATTATTTTATTATTATATTTCACATCGATACGGAGGTGCACCTTTGCAACAAAATTATCTACAACAGAATGGTAGAAAGAAGGGTTTTATAATTTTTTAATGTGTTTTTCAATAGAAATGGGAGATAGTAAGAAAAATTCTGTGTTGTAACAGCGAGTTAATAGAAAAGTAATTACTTTTGTACTCTGAATCTCCTGCTCCCCAGTCTTCTCGGAATAGTAAATCTTACTTTCCTAGACAGAAAACTGTACCGATTTGGATGACGAAATACCGTATTTTGTTGTTGTTGTTGTTTTTGTTGTTGAGTTTGTAGTTTCGTTGTGTTTCTCAATGTTTTTTTCTTAAACGCTGAGCTCAAACAAAGTTTTATTCGATTCTTTCCGAACTGAATCATATCAGGAACGAAATTAACATGCCCAAGAGATATTTCATGGCGTAGTTTTATAACTCTAAAACTGTATAAATAGTGTACACCATTTTTTGTCCAAGGGTTTCTTCTTTGAAAAGTAGAAGTTATAGCCAACAGTAAAGTCCTTTCGCTCTTCACAGCCAGATAGCCACGAAATGACAAAAATCGTGAGTAGTGGCTGACTACATTTTTAGGTTTTTCTTACTGTTCTTAGGGAAGGAGTGGATCTGCTTTTTTCAATCATTTCCTTGTCTTCATCATAATTTCTTACAAAAAAAACTAAAAATTCATCAAACCCGTAACCACAAGGGCATTCACGGCACCTAATATTCGAGGAGTTCGGCGTAGATCTACTGCTCATTCTGACTGTTTGAAACACAGCACAGCTTGAGGAAAGAAAGAAAAATAATTACTAAGTAATAATAAAATATTGCTCCACATGAAGTAGGTAACTCGTAAAACCAACGCTAGAAAAGCACTGAAATGAGAGAAAAACAAAATTTACAACATAAGAATGTGTCGAGTATCCAAACACTCGACTGGTGACAGCCAGAGCATGATGCGTGGGTTACAGGCGCTCGTGTGATTATTTTCCCTTCTGCTTCACACGCAGGCGCAGTCCACAGAACTCGCAGTGGTTTGTTACCAATGCAAGAAGTGGAAACGCTTGCTGGCTTTGCCAAAGTTTATGTGCTTCTTCGCCAGGTAAGCCGGCGCGCGATATCTTTCGAGAACCAATATGGAATGAGCAATGTATTGTAAGTTACTTCATACTAACTTACACAGTACATTTCTGTTTCCTATTTGAACAAATAATTATTTATTTAAAACTGTTTCCAGAGGGTAATACTGGATACTAGGACCCTTCGCCCTTTCACTCCACACAGAACGACAGTCGTGTTCGTCCCAGAAGGAATAAGTTCTGTTTAATTCGTACTCCGTTTACCAATTAAGCTTGCCTGAGAGAACTAATGGCGGAAAGTAGTTGAAGACATCGTCAGTTTTCAAAATAAAAAAGATGTTGTTTTTTACCACAGTTCAGTTGATTATGATACTCGTAGGGATTACTCCCAAGGTAAGGTTCAGTTAAGCGACTTCCAACATCGCAAAGGGATTTTTTGTGTCGGAAGAAATGCTGGCGTACTGAGACGCTGATCGGGGTCACCCTGACTGGGAAGCAAAGACAGTAAAAGTGCGCTTAATTTATGCCAAGAAACCATGCCCCGAGGACGTGTATTTAGCGTGGCCTCCTGATGGCAGGGCAGCTTTGGGGATCCAACCGAGGAGTTTATGTTCCAAATTCTAGCGCTGTAGTCGCAAGGCCAGTCGTTGCCCAAACTCGATATAGTTGATACTGACAGATTAAAGTATTAAAATATTTTGCTAACACTACAATGATAGAGATTCAGATAAATATATAAATAAGAAGTACAAGTATACACCAAATTGATACAAGCTATAACAAAAATCCGTTTTTATTGGCGTAAATAGCTGATATTGCCAAGCTTTCTCGCACCAATGGGTGGCTTTATCGAGTCAATATGAAGCCAACAGTTGGTGCGCAAAAGATTGGCAATATCAGTTGTTTACGTCAATAAACAAATATTTTTGTAATAGCTTGTAATGGTAGAGAAATTCACATGATCTGACAACTACCCATGTTGAAATTATATTTACGCGAACATAAAACACAAGAGTCAGATGGTAAAGGAAACGTCTGCCTGGAAGTCTCTTCTATAAGTTCCGTCAGTTTAGCCTTCTGAAGACGGGATATACGGAAACTAGAAACGTCGTTGCTCCTTGGCGTGGACTAGGAAAAAAGATAAGTCTTATCGGGAATGATATAACAGCAAGTGTACTGTTTCCACATAAGGAAGGTATTAACAGATTTAAAATTCATTCCTTGCTTTTTTGTTTTCCTACAGTGTTCCTAATAATGCGATGCATCAATTAAAATGTATCGGCAACGACTATTGATTCTTCTTCATAACGCTTTACGAAATTTAATGAGACATCGATACACCCGAGGTATTAAACATCCTGAAGTACATTCATCGATTAAAATATATCGGCAACAACTCTCAATTTTTCTTTGTAATACTTTATGATATATAATGGAACTTCGATACAACCGACTTATCGAAAACCCTGAGAAATGTTCTAAGAATCTTCCGTACTTTGTGATTCCTTTGAATTACACCAAAATATGGAAAATGAATTTATCGTTGTATCAGCGATTCATTTCTCATAGAAATAAAACGAAAAACATAAAAACAAAAAACAAAACACTGTTTTTAGGGAGCAGTACTCTTTTCTTCCGGTCAGTCATGCCACTGATTTTATGGGTTATGCTTTCCGTGTGTTTGGTGTGCGCCATTTTGGTTTCCAGTATCCCTCTTTAGTGTTTACCCATTGAATCGGTCTATTAAGCATGTTCTTGGTAATGCTGTACTAGAAAGAAACACTTTCAGCGCGTTTATCCGTTTCGTTTAAAAACGCCATTTTCTAAAGCATACGCAGGAAGTCTTCACTTTGCTGGGGCACTGAAAAGATGTTATGCTCCATTCCTCCCCATCCCGAAAAAAAAAAAAAGAGGATGGCTTTTACCTTCCTTCAAAATGGGTGACCAGTATTTGTGCCGCAAGAGAAAATAATACCTACAGCAAACGAAATGTAGGTCTCTGAAAGGACCCCTGAAGTGGCTCAACTCTGTTGAATTGTCTCCTGGTGTTATCCAATACGTATCTGTTATATCTAGTTATTCAGATTACAAAAAAATCATGAACATTATCTGAGTGTAGAGTTTTAAATACAAAAAAGTAAACCGAACAGAATATCCGGCATGCCAATTTTTGTAACCAAAAGCCGAAAGGCATCAGAAAATATCGAAAAGTTTTCATCTTCATATGTGAAACGTAATTCGCTATACATTGCAGTATTTTTGTCTGAATCCAAAATGTTTGCAAACAGAAACGGTCTTAAAAATGGATTACATGAAATGTATTTCGGGAATAATATAGTAATTATAAATTATTCTGTGAATTATACAAAATAATTATAAAATTATTTGTAAAACAGTTTTGCTTCATAAAATATCTAGTATTCTTCACGAGAACTTACAAGCTGGACTCAAATGCAAAGATGGTCTCACTTGGAAGTTACTTCTTTACTTTTCTTTAGCTATGAAAAGCCCTTTCCTCTCCCCCCTTCCCACTCGCTGTTTCTATTTTGCGTGAACAGAAAAACTATCACATGCTCAAAAGTTAAACAAGACACAATTATTCTTGGAGTATACAAGTAAGTAATCACGTACAGAGTTGTAAATACAATATCGTAAAGTACTTGTATTTGAACTGAAACATATATTCGACATTCTAAGATATACATAACACAGTAAATATGTTTAGCACAAGAGAAACTCAGGAAAGGCATCTACACTCACGGACAATGAAATTTGCGCACCTAGAAGAATGTATGCTACAACCGCGAAACTTTGCAAATAGCTAGAGTGCGTGCTGGTATACAAATGATCCACGTTTGGTGCGATTGCGCATGACCGCACACCCTATGGTGGCGCTGCAAGCACGAACCGGCAGCCTTATAAACCGGCGTGTAGTCGATATCCCATGGAAGCGAAAAGCACCAGCCGACGCAAGCAAGAGTACAGAGTGACAAGAATGCCGGGTAGACGCCAGAGACGTCGATTTACGTAACTTACGGACTTTGAGAGAGGCCCAATCATCGGACTGAAAACCGCAGGCTAGTCGACGCGCCGTATGGCCCGCCACGTGGATCGTTCTGACCATACCGTCCGATTGTGTTGGGAGCAATAGACACCTGACGGCACTGCCACACGGCGGAGCGGCTCCGGACGGACCAGGAGGACCACCGGTAGAGAAGATCGACGGATCGTGCGCCAGGCACGAATGGATCCCATGGGGACCCGGTCCACTATAGAGGCAGATGTAGCGGCTCCTGTGTGCCCACGAACCTTTCCCGACGCCTCGCGGAAGCAAATCTGCTATCTTAGCGCCCCTTACATGTGCTGTCATTAACACCGGAACATTACTGGCTCCGTTTGCAGTGCTGCCATGCCAGAGCGACGTGGAACGCCACAGACTGGCGACGTGTGGTGTTTAGCGATGAGTGCCACTTTGTTTTGGGAGCAGATTGTGCCGTTGACCCGGGTGTGGAGGTCCATGGGTCAACAGCACAATCCCGACCTAGCTATCGAGCACCACACCTCCCTCACTGCAGGCCTTATGGTCAGGGGAAGCCTTTGTCTACGATAGCCGATCAGCTATTGTAGTGGTATGGGGATCATTGACGGGCCAGTGGTATGTGGATGAGATGCTACGGCCTCATATGTGCTCCCATTTCTGGCCGGGATTCCTGATGCGCTACACCATCAGGATAATGCCCGCCCGCACACGGCTCGGGTTGCGCAGGCCTACCTACGTCATGTCCAGACACTTCCATGACCTTCCCGCTCCCCGGACGTGTGTCTCTATCGAGCATGTATGGGACCAGTTGAAATGCCGGCTGCTGCCCGCTGCCCTGCCGCACTATCCAGGTTTTGGAGCACACCTTCCAACTCGTGTGTGCCAGTCTGCCGCAGAACAACATCAGGCGTCTTTTCGCTTCCATGCCGGACAGTATTGCAGCATGTATCGCCGCACGAGGTGGTGCGACGCGCTATTGAAGATGACCGGACTGCGTGCCACAGATACTTCTGTAATTGTCCGGCAGCTCTATTTTTGCCATCATGTGTATCATTCATCTGTATCATAACGTCCATAAAATTTCAGTTCAATCTGATGCTTCCTTCTTGGTGCACAAATTTCATTGGCCGTGAGTGTATTAAAAGTTACTATCCTATTCTGACAAACAGAACAACACACTGCCCGGGAATACCGCTCTCCTGCTGAAGAGGTTTTATCACTATTCCGCGGAATAAGAAAACAAAAAAGGAATTCCAGGGAAACTAGTAAACTATGTAATTCGATGGAAAAGTGGTTTATCTACGGAAAAGAACTTCTATCTTATTGAAGGTGATTTATTTCCCCAGCGAGCATTGGTTTCGATAACCGACATATTATCTTAACGAAACAAGCTGAATAAGACTCATCTTCTACCGATGTTAAATGCTATTTCAGTGTCGCTACCAACTTTTGATCTTATGTTTGTCATTAAAAATTTATTTCATTAGCTGAAAAATTTTCCGCACCAATTCGAACACTTGTTCTTTTTAATCAATTTTGTGATTACAGCCGGATATCTATGAAACAATAATGAAAATTCGGTTAAAGCAAAAATACGTCCACGAATAAGTATGCCCAATAGGCCATCAATCCATGTCCACAGTAATGTGATGTTTCCTGCACAAAAGCTGGGTTATTTCGTGAGCAAGTTACCTCCCAGATAAGAACTCGTCGATTGTCAGACTTCAGACTGAATATCGTCTCGTCAGAGCAGGGAACTTGACTCCATTCGTCGTGTCCTCAAACACGATGTTCCACAGCCCATTTTCTACGGGTCGTACGGTTAAAGTGACGCACATGATTGTTCTATATGCAGAAAAGGCCACCTTAGTAAAGTCGATTGCTAACAGTCTGAGTTCACAACCTACGTTCTGTTGACACGTGAAGCTTTCGCTGGAGTTCAGTGGCATTTCGCCGTATGTTCCGCGCAGGATACGCAAAGGCCATGAAAGTGTGTAGATTATCAGCCAGCACATGCTGATAGCACGCAGCGCTCAAGGGCTTCTCCAGGCACACTAATGGACCTAATGTGTCCCATGAGAAGGCTCCCCAAACCATCGCAGAGCCACCACCGCCCTGAAGAGAGCCAACCTGGAACGACGGGCCATGGCCTCATTTTGTCGACACCACAAACGCACACTCCTGTCATCTCGGTACAGCTGAAAACGAAATTCATCTGACCACACGACGCGGCGCCACTCTGCAGATGTCCAGTTCTGATGTTCCCGGCACCAGGCGAGGCGTAATGTCCGATGACGAGGCAGTCAACAGTGGCACACGAGTAGGGCGTCGGCTCCCGTAGCCCAGGGTATGCAGCGTGGGCTGTACCATTCGCCCAGGGTATGCAGCGTGGGCTGTACCATTCGCCCTGGGTATGCAGCGTGGGCTGTACCATTCGCTTGCTGAAGCGACTTGGGCCTCCGACATTTAACTTGGATGTGATTGGCGTCTCCGTTGCCAAGTGGTCGATCTGTACGAACCCGGATGGTCTACGTCGAACCCGGTCATCAATGGCATGTGGTCCGCCACCGCTTGCCCTATGGGTGATGGGACGTCCGTCGATGATGTTCTCGGAGTACACCCTTGATACAGTTGGCCTCGAAAACCCTAGGGTTTTCTTACAACTAAGGCGATAGGATGACTCATCTCTCTTGCGCCGACAATGCACCCACGATCAAAGTCACTCAGACCGCCAAGTCTACTCATGCTCGTCGATTGCGATACACTATTGGAAAGCCCTGCTGTCCGCCTATTTATCGCCTGCGTTCGGTTTCGGTCTGTTCCACTCTGCGCGGCGGACGCCCACGTCAACTGCCCAGCACCCCTATCTTTAATGTTTTGTATACTGAGTGTAGTTGCGTTCTGTGACGTGGTGATGGGGTAGGAGTGAATTCACTACCAATAAAGAAGTGCCCAGATATTAATAGTACGGTAGTGTACGCGTATATCGTTTAGAATGTAAATGATTTCGCAATTGCCTGATAAATATTTCACTAAAAGCTAAACTCAGGAAATTTCGCCGTTTTGTGTGATCGCATATAACTAGGGATGTGCACAACTTCTCCCGGCTTTGAGCCACTGACATAGATTCAAAGCTTTCTCCCAAAGCGTTACTGCGGTTGGCTCGTATTGCGAACCCAATGGGACGATACCGGCCTATAGAATAAAAAAAATCGTTTACACTGAATTAAAAGTTAAGTGATACTAAGGGAACAAAATGCTCAAGCCAATCTATTTTCTTACAAGATATCTGCAAAACACTGTTCTGCCTAAATTCTATTGGCTGTTAAAAAGTATATTGTCTAGACGCTTTTGAAATAAGCGAATATCAAACGAAGTGAATGGCAGGTATTCATGATAATAAAACAGAACGTGATTACGCGCTTGATTCAAATCAAATCACACCTATACGCGCACGCAACTAGTTATGAATTTTAACGTTTTAAATATATATATTGCTTTTTTTCGGGTAAGTATGAGTAGCTGTAACAACTTTCAAATTTGAAGAATTCTCCGAAACGTAATTTTCGCTGACGCGTCCTCATTTGTTAGTAGGTTAACGAGATGCTAACCGCTGATTAATAAATTTAGGGTAATTACTTGATGCCGAAATTTGTTTTTAAATGTAAAATAATACATTGCTTAAATGGCACCCGTGGAAATTAGTTGGGAACTTAGTAGACCCATTTCTAAGAAAAGATTTATGATACAGCCACAGATATCATATAAAGTCCTTTATATGATATCTGTGGATACAGCACAGTAGCAGCTATTTATTTACTGTCTTTTATGTCGTCAGAAGATTAAATTTCAAGAATTGTAATTCTGTTTTTGACCTTTTACGTTCTAAAAATTTCTTTTGCATCTAGAAAACGGTAGATTTTGAACCTCTTTCAAATTGTTCCCAAGCTCACGTGTATCGCTACGCAGTGTTTACATACAGCTGATTCACACCCACACGGAATAGGAAATGCAAATAATTCCACCACTAGAGAAAGGCAATAAAAACATAGGACAAACCAGAAATAATACGATTTAGAGCTGAGTAATTTTTTGAAAAGAATATGCAGTGAAATTTCTGAATAGAGGTCACCTCTTTGACTGGAAAAAGTGACCGTTATTAGGAATTTAGGCTTAAATTAATATTGTTCGTCAATTGTGTAAAGAATAAGTGCATTCCGGCAATTAATGCGGAATTAGAGACAGATTTGGTCAGCGATTACAATGATGCGAAGATCAAAATGCAAGCAGCAAAATGTTAGCCTACAAAAACCTAAGCTCAGTTCAAGTTATGACGAAGTAAATTTCTCCGTCATTTTTATGCCAGGGGCGGAATTCGAATCTATAACAGATTACAAAAAAGTTGGTCAGTGAAACAAAATTAGGGATAGCCATTTATATGACAAAAAAGAAAAAGAAAAATGTGGAATCCTGTGAAGGTGTAGCTGGCTTATAAATGACGTATTTAAACATGATATAGGAATGACGTCACGATCGCTATTCGGCTGGGCGCAAAATATTACTAAAGCAATGATTCTGGGTGGCAACATCAGAGAAGCGAAACGTAACAATTAAAAATTCATACGTCATTGTCAACAAAGTCAGGTGATTATAATTCTCCGAGAAAAAAAAATTCAGTCTGTTTTGATCTTCGGAACGAACAGGTTTGCGGCAGAAGTGATCAAGGATTTTATCAAGAAGTGAAGATAAAGTTAAGGTAAATATGGGTTTTTTTTATATTTTTGAGGTAGTAATAGCGGGACTCGAGGGGTGGGCAACGGAGGTTATGGAGCAGCGTAGGCGGAGGGAGAGGTTGAGGCGGATAGCGGAGGAGGTCAGGAAGCTTAGGTTGAGGCAGATCGCGAAGAGGGTTAAGTTGAGGCGGTTAGGGGAGAGGGCGCAGGAGCTTATGGAGTTTGAGGTAGATTGGGCGCCGAGGAGCGGTTAGTAGTGGTGGTGGAAAACTTCAGCATCAGGGTAAGGGTGTCAGATCTAAGAAATGTATCGTCAGCAGAAGAGGTCATGCATGAAAAGTAAAGTTTCATTTATAGTGTGATATTTATAGTTACATATGCTTTTATTATAGTTATCGTTATATGCAGGCCTTTCTAATAGTTAAGTTCTTATGTGTTTTTGTCTTCATAACGAGATTTTTGAAATTAGGACTCCTAATTGTCTAGGCTTCAGGCGGAAAACACTCGAGTTAAATAAGTTTGTTTTTTTCTAAAATATTTATAAAATCGAAAGAAATTACATTGTTTCGGATATATGCATCGCAAAAAAGTAAATTTGAAAAAATAAAGCAAATATGTACATAAATTATCTGTCCAAACTAATATTTACCAAAATTTTCCATAGCTAGTATTTTTAATAATTCCTGAAAAAACTTGAAGTAAATTGAAGTTCCTATTTAAAAAAAAATCTGCGGAAATTGTAATTTGATTCATATTTGACGGAAGTCAAGGTGATTGGGATCGGAGTTGCTGCTGGCGCCTGTTTCTTATTGAGATGCTGGTATCAAGTACATCCGAGTTCTTGGAGTAAATAATCACTAGCGATCCTACTATTCTGAAGAATAGTAATCTGAAAACATTCTGCGGAATGTTGCTGGAAAACTTTTGTACATTGTTTAAATGTACTTGGTCAGTGAGAATTGAAACATCACTCGGATGGGACTGGCACCAGAATTTTGACAAGAACAGGCAGACCGTATCTTCTCATTATCTCACCAGTTTGGCCTCATGCGTCACACACAAATATCAGAATATCTTTCCCTTCGCTTTCTGTCCTTCTGTCTGCACGTTTCTTCCCCCTTTTCCTATTCATTTCTATTTCTTACTTATTTTCCCTTTTCTGTGCTTATTTCTATTTCCTCTTCGTTTCGCTTCCTACATCCTCCCTGTTTCTCTCACCTTCCACTTCCCCTCTTCATTTGACCTATTGCTTTCTTTCTTTATACATCTCTTTCCCTGAGACTTCCTTCCTCTAAATCTCCACTGGATTTCATCTTTTTGTTTCTTTCCTTTCTTTCTTACCTTGCAAACTTTCTAAGGAATATCCCATAATTAGAAGTTGGTCGTTAAAATGAAATGAATTATAAAACAATAAATAATGTCTGGAGAAAAATTCACGATAAATTTCCCAATGATTAATAGCGTGTCAAAAGTACCATTTCTTTTTACTTGTTTTACGAATTTAACTGGGCGATTCAGGAGTTCAATTTTTCCTTATTTTTTTAATTGAACTGCAGAATTTGTATAAGGTGTAATTTATATCCCTGAGTGTTTTCACCTTGTATCTCTTAAAATTGACCGTGTGAAGCGATTTCTTTATTTTTTTCAAGTTAAAAAAGGTAATAAAACTGAAGCGATTGAAACGTAGCTGGATATCTATCCAGCTACGGATATCTATCCAGTAAGCAAGCAACTTGCAAAATAAAAGGGAAAACAAAAAGTAATATAAAAAAATGAAAATTAAAAATAAAGACGAAAAAAATAGTTTTGCGAAGTTAACAATGTAAACTTTTTTTTTACCATATAAGTACAAAAAGTTATAAGCAAAAAAAGAAGATAAAAATGCAACAAAAAAGAATAAAAGGTAAATTAATTGTAAACGGATGGGCAAAATTGAAGAAAAATATAAAAGGTAAAAAATAAAAGGGAAAAGAAGGGGGTTCGAATGGCAGAACCGAACAGGAGATTTCTGCCAATGAACCTCAGAGTACTTAATGATAAGAGCATTTTCAGGGCTCTTCTCAGAAAACGACATGAAAGAAAAAAATGAATCGAAATGAAGATTTCGTTGGAATTTATAAACCACTTTAAAAACACACAAACTATTGTTTGTGTAAACACATTTTTTAAACAGTGTACCTAAAACCATTAACATAAGCGTATGTTAACAAAATGAATTGTTCAGAAAACTGAAGGAAATAAATTACGTCTTTCACGAGAACGAAATGAAGATTTCGTTGCAATTTATAGACGACTTTAGAAAAACATAAACATATCGTTTGTGTAATCTCGTTTTTTTAACAGTTTACCTAAAAGCATTAACATAAGCGTATATCAACAAAATGAATTGCTCGGAAAACTGAAAAAAAATACTTCTTTCACGAGGAGGACGGATTGTTTATAAAATGCGCAGCAACATATACACACACATGTGTTAAAAGAGTACATAATTCAACAGATAAAACTAACTTAGCTTTTCGTTTATGCAATTGATCCCTTCATTGAACAGAGTTCGTTATTATGCACTGACATATTGAAACGATCGTTTAAAATTAAAAAAAATTGTCCAAAAGAAACACAACTTTGGAAATGGAACAGTATTGAAAAACAAGACTTCTTTTGGTGAATTATGTACTCTGACTACAAAATTTTACTTTTCATGCAGTTTCATGGGCACAAATCTTGAAAGAACGTTCTTTGTAAGGTATATACTTAAATATTTTGAGTAACAAGCTGGTGGGCAATATCTGGAAGATGGTGTGGCCCTAGGAGTTGGTACAGGATGGCAGAATAATATATTTATTCTCAGGAAACTTTCTGAATAATTTCATGAAGTGAATGGATGAATAAATGCATTGTATTTATTGGTCGTAGAAAAGCTTTTGAGCAAGCTGTTCAGTTATAGAGTGAAAAACAGGTTGCTGAAATCAATCACAAGCTTTTACATTGAGAGGTTTTCAGACAGTGTGAAAAGAGAGTTTTTATTCGGCTGATTTGGAATGACCTCTGGGATAAGAGAGGAATGTAGCTCGTTCTTGTTTCCACATTTAATCCTTTATGGTCTATATTGATTAAATGTTAAATAAAAACTAATTGTATTTCATACATTGACGTAGGTTTTGTTGTATGACTTAGTGTTGCTGTCTGACAGTACAGGGAATTTGTGGCGTGACGTCAATAAGCAAATTATGAGGTATGAACGATTTGGGAAGACTATCATTGATAAATCTGAATTAGTGGTTCTAAATGCAACCCAAGAAACACTAAATTTGTAATACAGGGAAAGAGTCTATAACAGCTAACAGGTTGCAATTATTTTTCGTGGTGTGATTATACTGATGAAACCAGGAAACTTGACAAGGAACTGGACAGCTGAAGTAGTAAAGGTGGAAAAGTATTTTACCAGCTGTGTAAAAATGCTTTCACTCAGAGGTTGAATGAATTATGTTGCAGAGGATTTTAGAAAGGGAGTGGCTGACCGCAGGTTTTAAACAGTCTTTGAAGAAGGAAACCAGGATATTTGATCTAGGTTGCCGATAGGAAAGACCGATAGGATAGGTTGCCGATTGGATAGGATTTATCTAGGTTGTCGATAGGATGAGATTTGATCTAGGATGCCGATAGGATAGGGAGTGAGGTTGAGAAAGCTGAGTGTTTGTCACTTAATACTGTTCTCCGTTCAGATGCTCGGTGATGAAAGGATCTTGATTGCGAGTTACTTGATGACCAGGAAAGGAAACTATGTAGGCAGTAGAACTGGAAAAGAATGGCACTTCGCCGAACTTGAGTAGCATGTCTAACACCTCTCAGGGACATGCTGTCTAACTGAGGATATTCAGGTGCTAGACAACCGGATCTGGAAATGCTTGGAAGCATTTTATTACCACTATAACAGTGTTTTCATTCAGTGAGGTGGGTGAATAAACACACCTTGTATAAAATGCATCGTTTAGACCAATCCTTTGTTATCGCAGGGAGTTCTGGGCACAGGGTAAATGGCTTTTTACAAGATGTCGGAAGCCATGGACATGGGAGAATAAAAATCAGGCAAACTAGACACTCCAGAAGCAAAGTGGAATTGCTAATACAGACAGTAGAACTGATCTGGGAACTTTATTTGTAGAAGAGAAAGTTAATGATAGTATATTGGGGAAGTTTGGACATGTGCGTGGAATGACAAATAAAATATTGTCTAAGCAGGTGTCAAATTCTGTGTTAGACCTAGAATAAGATGGACTGAAGTTGGGAATGAATCATAAGTGCTAAGGGAGACAATACGTTAGAGGAACGAAATCTTGTAGAGAACAGAAACACATGGGGAAAGTTTATTTCATACAAAAACAAAATTTGTTTTATATATACTTATATTGTGTGTATTTATTATTATTTTTTAATGACAAGAAAAATATTATGGAAGGGAAGTACGAAAATATTGTTCGAACACAGGCGGGAGATGATAAGGTACTTTCATTTACCATGTCCTATTTTCAAGATAAGTGTACATATTCAGTTATGCAGCAGTGTTGTCTATCTGTTATGACTTGTCAGCTCATATTTATTTAAAACGAATTACTGCTTCCGTGAGTGAAGAAACAACTCAAAAGAAACAAAGATATATAATATCTTAAAACTATTACGATAAATGTGCGATTCATCCAGTTATCAAGTAATCAGACGCTCGTGATTCTGGCGCCTTGTACTTCTGAGTTTGGGTTCAAATTCCGAGGCAAGACATTCGTGCTGTGTTTGTCCTTTCGCTGTTACTCCTCTTTCTGCGGCCACTGACTACAAATAATGTACAGGTGAATTTTTATAGCCAGATAAAGAAGGCACAAAAATCAGGTATAACACATAAAATAAAATCATGACGCCAAATTAAAGTGCGGACGCGAAAGATTGCAGCAGTCAGTTGCATTTGCGAATGCGTTTGGCGTTAACATCGGACATTTCGGAAAAGTTCTCTTTGCGAACAGAAAGTAAGATCTGTCGAGAGAGAAGATCTCTTAGACATGTCTAATAGATGCTATTCATTGCTAAAAGTCCGGCTGTTAAGAGATCTGCGCAAGCCTACTTTGGAAGCCCGGCGCGGCCCGTAACGTTTTACTCCAGGCACTTGCCTGTCACGTTTCAGAATTACAGATTTATAGCTCGACCAGGCGGGTTTAAGACTTGCAATTAATAGTTTCGTCTTTTTAAGACTTTCAAACTGTAGCCCGGACCCTTGATTTTAGTTAAACTTAAAGAACGCGCTTGGCTCGTGTTGCGCTTTCATGTCTTCCGTTTCACTCTGCGATCTCCGTAACTCTTGCATTTTATTTTATGGGTAATTAAACTGTTAGGGTTGTCAGCGAGATGATTTGTTTTGCTTTATGAGAACGAGTAGAATAACACAAAGTTGTTATTGTTTAGATTACTACCCGTTGTCAGATGATACATAATGACTGTATCATTCAGGTGTGCTCATTATAGTGTATTGGGAAAGCATATGATCTCGATTCTAGGAGTCTCGGTTTCTTTTGTTTAACGCCGGTAGCATGTTTTTGTGTTCACCTGAAGTGGAACATCAGTATTTGAGAACTTTTAATTATCATAAACAGCTTAATAATAATGTATCATGCAAATGATTTATCCCGTGTATTAACCTTTGGAATGAACTGAATAGAGGGGTTTTGTGCGATAAGAGACTGAACTGTCATTTGTGTGCTGCTAGCTTCTTGACTGCACTTGTTCTAGCGGTAAGATCTCATTTTCGGTCTCGTCCTTGGCGTTGCTTCAAAATTGTTTGATAAGCATTTTTAACGAGATTTTTGGCCAGACACTCAACAAAACTAATAGAAAAAAATCATACAATTAAAACAAGATTTCATTTCAGCCTTTCAAAGTTCAGTTTTTCAACTGGATGGGAACGGTGGTGTGGACGGTGATGATTAGTAAGCGAGAGAGACTGTGAGATGATCATATTTCTGTTTAATAAATCTAAATGATAAGTCTCTTTAAATATACGCATTTCGAAAAATCAACTTTCGAGTGCATATTAAATTTGATTTGGTCTTTTAGTTTGTTTCATTTCATTTGCTAGTTGGAATCATTAGTTTAGAGAGGTAATACGTATAAGAGACAACTGATTGCGTCGGAAGTCGTTCCACATTTTGCCATCCGACATGCTTTTCTTTTGATCCAGTAACAAAATACTAAAGGTGATGGTGTTGTGTCTTTCTGATGATGCCGACAGGAGCGCGCTCGGCAGTCGAGAATGATGATGCTGTATCCCAATGATGCCGGCAAGTGGGCGTTTGGTTTCGAAAACAGGACAATGATGCCGGCAAGAGCGCGCTCAGCTACAGATAATGATGTGGCAGCCTGAGAACACCAGAAACAGCGCGCTTGGCTGCTGACAAGCGCGCTGTCTCTGGTATTCTCTGGCTACAAAATGTTGTAGCAGCCCACTGATGATGGTGACAGCGTGCTGCCTGACCATCCTGGGGACAGGACGGTTACTTCCTGTTTCGCCTATTCTTGATTGGCCTATTCTTCGTACGTCGAAAGTTAATGGGTTCCGCCATTTTAGGTAAGGGAAGAATTCTTGATTCGCCTATTCTTGTCTGGCCTACAACTTTCACCTGATAGAGGGGACGGATTCACATGGAACAAACTTCTTGATACGCCTATTCTTGTTTGGCCTATTCTTCGTACGTCGAAAGTTAATGGGTTCCGTCATTTTAGGCGAGGAAATAATTCTTGATTCGCCTATTTTTGTCTGGCCTACAACTTTCACCTGCTAGAGGGGAGGGATTCACCTGGAGTAAACTTCTTGATTCGCCTATTCTTATTGGCCTACAACTTTCACCTGCTACAGGGAAGGGATTCACCTGAAACAAATTTCTTGATTCGCCTATTCTTCGTACGTCGAAAGTTAATGGGTTCCGCCATCTTAGGCGAGGAAAGATTTCTTGATTCGCCTATTCTTGTCTAGCCTACAACTTTCAACTGCTAGAGGAAAGGGATTCACCTGGAGTAAACTTTTTGATTCGCCTACGTCGAAAGTTAATGGGGACGAGAAAATGCTATTACATTATTTCGCTTAAGTTTTGACGGAGTGATTTAAAAAAAAAGGATACATCTTTACCTCTCGTGAATTTCTTTTTATCGAAACACTAAATCTGTCGTGTGTTAAAAAAAGGACAATTTTTCCCGTGAAAAAAAAAAAGCTAGTTTTATCCCTAGGGTTTGAAACTAGTTTTTCCTTTAATCGAAAAAAAAAGCCAAGTGAAAAACAAAATTGTGCAAAACATTTATCATTTAAAAAAAGGGAATGTGGATTCTATTACATTATTTCGCATAAGCTTTGACGGAGTGATTTAAAAAAAAGATTCAACATTACCTCCCTTGGTTGTTTTTTTTAATCAAAACACTAAATCACTAAATCTTTCGTGCGTTAATGTAGGAGATATCAAACGATGAGTAAAAAGTAAAAAACAGAAATTAGTCCTAACAGGTAGTCGTCAGCGTGATTAAGGTATTAAATGTGTAGTCCAATCAAAATCGAGCGAAACTATAGTGAGGGGTGGTTGGAGGGGTTATGTGTGTGTAAGGCAGAATTCAAGAAAGCGCTGATAATGAAAAAGTAAAGAAAAATAAAGGGCAGTGGGATGTTGATGCGGGGTCCGGACCAAATTCAACCGGATACTGGCCCTCTCGGATATTTGCCCCCGGACATTTGCCCATCGTACAGTTGCCCACCCGGACACTTGGACACATAGTGGGATGATTTGTATCACATATACAAATCATCAAACTATGGATTATTTGTATATAATACGTAACGTCGGAGGACGCTTTCGGTCTATTCTAGGAAAACTGATCACATAAATACACTGCTGGCCACCCAAAATGCAACACCAAGAAGGAAGCATCCGATTGGCCTGAAATTCGCAGCATACGTCGCCCGCGAGAGGACATGCAAACGATTAGCATTGCAGGGAATATGCAAATGATGTGCGCCCGGCACGCCACTGAGTAGCACTATAAGAAGGGTGCACAGAAGGCGGGGTGTAAGTAGTGGAAGTGTGTTGTGCTGCCGGACCTGTGCGTGGGAAGCTTCCTGATGCCTCGTCGCAGAATACGGCAGTCATTCCAGCACGTTTCGGAGTTCGACAGAGGACGAATAGTGGCTTATCGCGACAGCGGTTTATCGTACCGAGACATCGGCGCCCGTGTGGGACGACATCCAGCCACAGTGAGGTGAGTATGGATTCGGCGGGTGCAGGAGGGACGGACGGACCGACGTGAGTGATTGCCGCAGCCGTGGCACACCACCGAACGAGAGGACCGGCATGTTGTGCGGCGGGCATTGACGGCTCACACCGCCACATCACGATCGTTACCGGAGGAATTAGGGTGTGTTGCGCAACAACCTGTGTCAGCACGTACCGTTCGACGTCGTCTGCAGGAGCGGGGACTTGTCGCACGGCGCCCATTGCTGCGATCACCATTGACGTTACACCACCGGCGAGTGCGGTGGCAGTGGGCCGTTGAACGCCGCACCTGGACTACGGAATGGCACGACATTATCTTCTCCGACGAATCCCGCTTCTGCCTGCAACACCACGATGGTCGGATCCGCGTGTGGCGGCACCGCGGCGAGAGCCTGTATGACGCCTGCATTATGCATCGCCATACCGGTCCGTCGCCTGGCGTTATGGTTTGGGGCGCAATTGGATATGAAACCCGCACCTCTCTGGTACGCATCACCGGTACACTCAACAGCCACTGCTTCATCTCCGACGTTTTGGAGCCAGTAGTCCTCCCTTACCTGCAGGACCTGCCAGCGGCCACGTTTCAACAGGAAAATGCGCGCCCGCACGTGGGACGCATCGTGAAACAATTCTTCACGGCCCACTAGGTGTCACTGCTGCCGTGGCCCGTCTGGTCGCTGTTCGGCAAATGAGTGGCCTGACAAGCACCACCCGCGGCTACGCCTGATGAACTGTGGCAACGTGTTGAAGCAGCCTGGACCGACATACCCCAAGCCCACATCCAAAGCCTCTTTCGTTCGATGCCGCCGCGAGTAGCGGTCGTTATTGCTAGCCATGGGGGCCACACGAACTGTGGATGGCTGCGTGTTCCGCAAGTCGCACGGGCCTGTAAGCTCAATCGTTTCGTCTTTGTATCTGTTGTTATGTGTCCAGTAAATCTGGCTTTGCTATCTCGTATCCTTCTTGGTGTTGCACTTTGGGTGACCAACAGTGTGTTTATCTACCATATAAAAATTGCACTTTGTTTTAGAAATGTTGAAATTTAAGGGGTTACCCCCCAACCTAATCTAATATATATATATATATTATCTTTGTTATGGGTTCAAAAAGCTCAAACTTAAATCACAAGACAATGCTATCAATAGGCGAACAACGCACTTGAAAAATTCGAAAAGTTTAAATTTAGGGGGCGTTAAACCCCCCCCTCCCCATGCAAACTAACGTATATAATCTTTTTCATGTGATCTAGAAAGCTCAAAATTAAGTCATTAGACAAGGCTGTCAATAGACGAACAACGCACTTGAAAAATTCGAAAATTTTAAATTTAGGGAACGTTAACCCCCCAAATGCAAACTAACATGTATAATCATTTGACTTGAGACGACATAAGTATTGTTATGGAGAAATATTTCCTTCGGGTGCTGTGGCGTGCGTAAGTATTTCTAAGGGCTGGGTAATTGCTGTTTTCGTCGTGAATAAGAATCTTCTAGGGTAGAGGCAGGATAATTGGGTTTTCGTCATTACTGAACATCAGTCTTAATTGGAAATGCAAATTTAGGACCTTTTTGCAAAGCTTGAACTCCAAGTTTCTTTGAAAGATTTAATCATTTTAACCAAGGAAATAATAACACAAATTCCCAAATACAGCCTATAAAATTAATCAACTTAAGCACTAAGATCCTCTCTGATGAACTAGTTCAAGCCTTGCAAAAAGGTCCCAAATTTCCATTTCCAAATACCTCTCTACGATCTGAACTCCTCTTACCACAAATGGAACAAATAATTAAAAATCTTCCTACGAATTATCAAGATTACGTACGACATAAAATCACAAGATATCTTACCAAACTCAAGCTCAGCAATCCACACAGACCTACTAATCCGTTGCACTCCCGGAATCCTAAACTAGAACTCATGTTATTAAAGAATGAACCTAATATTTCATTAATGATGGCTGATAAAACCTCACAAATTGTAATTCTGAACAAGAAAGATTACAATGAAAAGATGCTTGCAGCTGACACCGAAATTTCTCACGCCATCACCGCCATAGATCCTATTAACCGAATCCTTCGACTATTAAACAAACTGAAAACCCCAGGCCATCTTCCTTCTCCTTTACAAAAAGCTGCAACTCCTCCACTTGGACCTCATATACCGGCTCTGTTTGGGAAAATAAAATGGATTTCCAAGAAAATCTACTCATCTACTCATACCATAGATACCCCGGAAGATTGGTACCCTTCAGAGTCTGCGACGTTACGGGGTCGTACACATATTGCATAAATGACAAATTGCGTTTCGTTCCGAGATCTTGTCAAAGTGTGGGAGTTTCCCTAGTAAAATAAAACGAAATCTGTGTTTTCCTAGGGATATAAATGCGTATATAACATCATAATGACACAAGGTCTATGTCTATGTTTGCGACTCACTAAATCTAGGTCTATGTAGAAGCTTTACGACTCATTAAGTCTTGAGTTATGATTTTACTATTTCGCATGAGGGCTAAACGAGCCCGAAAGATGGGGGAGGGGAAGAAATGCGTGCAGAGCCGACTTCGTAAAAGAACTACATTATCTACCAACAAGTAATTGGACACCTATGATAGCAAAGGAAAACGAAGTTTATTCACCTTCAATAGTTGGTGGAGCCTCCACGAGCGGCGATTACAACTGCGTCCCTCCGGGACATACTCTCAACCAGGCGTTGTACGACGGCTAGCGGTATTTTCTTCCACTCGGCTTGGAGAAGACAGGTCAGTTCCTTCACCGATTTCGGACGGTGGGGACACCACTTTAAGTCGACGCTCCAATTCGTCCCAGAGGTGCTCGATAGGGTTAAGGTCCGGGCTCTGCGCAAGCCAGTTCATTCGATTAACCCCATTGTCACCATACCAAGCCATGGTGGACCTCGCAACATGACAGGTGGCATTGTCATCCTGAAAGTAACATGGGTCCACCCCGTAAAACTGCCACAACGTAAGAAGCGCATGGTCATCCAAAATGGTGCAGTAGGTCTCGGCGTTGAGTCTACCAGGAATTGAGACCAAGTGTCCCGTGCCATACCAGGAGAAACACCCCCATAGCATAATTCCAAAGCTGCCAAATTTCACAGTTGGCACAATACATTCCGGCAGGAGGCGTTCTCCAGGCAGACGCCAAACCCAGACCCTGCCATCCTAACGGTAGAGGGTGAACCTTGATTCGTCGCTCCAGAGAACCTGTTTCTACTGTTCAACGGTCCACTGTCGACGGTCTTTGCACCACGATAGCCGAGTAGCGCTATTAGACTTGGCGATCAAAGACTTGTGGGCGGCAGCACGTCCATGATAACCGAGCAGATGGGCTTCCTTACGGATGGTATTAATCAAAATAACACTCCTGGATGCCTGTTGAAACTCCTCGCGGATGTGGCCCATCGGTTTGGTGCGGTTTTTCCAAATTTCTCTGGCCAGCACCCGTCGGCCTCTAACTCCCAGTTTTGTGGGTCTGCCGGGTCGTGGCACATTCCAACAGTCACCTCTCATCTTCCACTTGCCAATCATATAGGCCACTGTCGATTTTGGGTACTTCAACTCGCTGGATATGTCACGTATGGATCGGCCATTTCTGTGTTACCCGGTGATTACACCTTTCTCGAAATCAGACAGCTCCGAACTGCGTGGCATCTTGCATGCGACTGGTTGCGTTGTTGTTTCCCACACGATATTTAACGGCGGCGGCCGTGACGTGTATCAGGACAAACTCCATGCCTCAACGGGATTCGAACCCAGACCCACCTCGAACGAATGCATCAAAGCTAGCGCTAAGCCTACTGCGTCACCGGCGGGGCATACTGTTGGAGTTGCTGACATCAGAAAAGGACCACAGGTCGGCACGATGTGTTAACATCGTGTGGTAGTACAAGTTAAAACCGGGTACCGGTAGTCACCTCGAAGGCAAGAACGTAATCTAAGGATAAACTAGGCATGAAGTACCTGTTTTCACGGGCGGCGGAAGGTAGGGGACACGAAGGTCCGGACCCCCGGGAATTTCATGGTCCCCTTTACTGGTGGGGGGAGGAGTCGTCCAGCGAAACGTCTTAAACATTTGTGGTTTACATACTATTTAGCGTTATTTCTTTCTTTCTTTTTTTTTTATGAAGATTTCCTATAGACCGTCACTAAGTTTCGCCGTTTTCTAGAAAACGCTTCAAGTGCAATTTTGAAAATTGACTTTCCAGAAATAAATTCGCTTTAAAAAGGATCGTTAAAGAATTCTCCAGTGCCAATGGGCTGGATGTATTGCTAGAACTGATCACCGATGGGCAACTGAAACATTGGAATGGATACCAAGGGGCAAGAGAAGACCCAGAAGAAGACCACCTGATTTGAAAGCGCACTATGGAGACTTGGAAGAGATATGCTCAAGACAGAAAGTTGTGGGAGAGACTTGGGGGGGGGGAGGGGGCTCCATCCAGAAGTGGATAGATAACGGTTGATGATATGTACAAATATGCATATACAGTAAATTCTCCGGTTTTATACTCTCTCCTTTTTTTTTGAACTCTCGGAAACGTCCCCCCATCCTCCTATAATTATTCGGTTCCGCTGCCCGTGCCTGTTTTGCGAAGTATTCATCCGGTGATTGAACAGAAAGTCAATGGATGTTTGAAAAGTATAGATAGCATGCTTTTAAAAAACGAAAAAATAAGAGTATAGTCAGTCAAAGGTTTGCGACGGTTGGAGGTAACAGTCTTCAGTATGTGTGTGCTGATGCACAGAAACATATGCCGAAACTCTCCGAAGATAATCAAGTAGCAGACCTAATATGATAACCAATCATACATGTACAGAACAGTACCAGGTTGACTGCAATGGGGACACAGGAAAGGGGAAGTCATTCTGGAGCGGAATAACAATTACGCAGCTGGTACATTTCCATGTAAGACCCTGCATTGCACGTCACTTTCAAGTTTTCTGTTAAATGTAGCTCAGGTATTACTCCAGACCGGACGGATGGAAATCAAAGATACACCTTCAATCGAACGAGGGGTAGATCGAACAAGCAAGAGGTCTTGGTACCAATCGTGGGAAGGAATAGTGCTTAGTCGACGAAACATTGAAAGCAAAGGTAGGGGACATATGGTAAAACCGTTGGGAGCGATGGAGTCTCCATGTCAGTTACCCAATCAGGGTGAAGTATGCGTAGAGCCAGAGTTGTAATTCACGTATCTTGACGACGTTAGTCTCCACTCTGGTGGGGAATAGGTAGTGTCATTTAATGAATTCCATCGAAGGAACGGAGTGAAAATTTGAGAGACGATCTTCACACTAGCAGAGATCTAAGGTAGGCAGGGTACGGGTGAACCTTTGAGTTATACAGTCGAAGAAAGGTTGAAGTAGTAGCTCCATCGAAGAAGTACGGGTTACTCTAGTAATATTTAACGAGCGCCATACGGAGAGCCAAGATTTGTAATTATCACTCAGCGTTGGAGGAATCAGGCTGTAATGATCCATCTTGAGAAAGGTATGGATGATAAAGGGTTTCGAAGTACAATTATAAGGTAAACATGTCTGCTTGACCGCGATAGCTGATCCTGAACAAGACGGAAGAATCCATGAAAGAAAAAGGACTTGACCCGATCGTCGAGGGAAACAAGTCCTTGATCTCCAAAGTCCTGCGGAAGCACTAGGTTGAGAACTTTTAAACAATGGGATGTTTTCTAGATATATTGCCTAAAGGAACACTAAAGGTGACGTAATATGTTGGCTGGGGAAGGGATCGCTTTAGCAACATGCCACAAAAGTGACGAAACCAGTGTATTGGCGAAGACAATCCGACAGCGGACATACGTAAAAGATATTACCTTTCTCCATTTGTTCACGACTGTACGTAGGTAGTGACTTCATTTGAAAGGATAGAGTAATTATGCAAATAACTAACAGCATAATTATTTAACCAGACTCCGCTGTTTTGCGGAGCCCACAGGGTAGTCCATGGTTGATAGAAACAACCTCTCCAGATCTCACACCAGAGTCCTGTACGTTCTGCTTAATTCACACGAGCACCGGAGTTGGGGACATCACAGTGAAAAGCTTGATCAAGGGTGGAAATGTCATCCATATTTCTGATAAAACCCTAATGTTATCAGCATAAGCGGAGAGTGGCGCAAGTGGCCTAGTTTTTAGAGAAACCACCTTCTGACCAAATAGTCGCGAATCGATCCCAGGTCGATTGAGTTGATCAGAACCACTGAATACTCGCCGTGCGTTGGATGGAAACGTTAAGCCGTCGGTGCTAGGGTATTGAACCCCCTTTACAAATAAGATCATCTGCTGTTATCCTTCAGCTTTGCTCTCTCTCTCTCTCTCTTCCTGGAAGTGCTCGTCGTGACGTCATAGTCTGGCACTCCAAACTGTGCCGACTCGCAATTTCAATCCATTACTCCTACGTCTCTGACCTGTGTCTGGCCTTTGTCGTATCTGATCCACTATGTTCAATATAAAGGAACTTCGTTTTTGATACGCAACTCCAAAGTCCCACGAAAAAAAGGTAGTTGCGTTTAAACCTTCCTTGTGAGTGTAAAGATTACGAGAATTCGCTGGGTGTTGTGCCGTTCTTTTCTCATAAGCGGAGCCTATCCAAGAAGTGTGACGGTGATCAGAACAACAGAGATCACTGTGCTGCCTGAAGGACTGTCGCAGTAGGAACAAACAAGAAACATGACACCGAACTTTCGGTTGCACTGAGCACGTCTTTTGAATTCGTTCTGACGCGAATTAAATTTATCAAAGCTATTCAAAGTCAACAAAACAGGTCAGGAAAACAATCAACCGGTTTCTACAATCAATAAAAAATCCAGAGAAAAATCCTTAGTTCCACCAGCGGCTAAAAAGCATGATACGAAAATTAACGAATGGCGCGCAAAAAGTATCTCATAGCACAAGGAAGGTATCAAACACAAAGAGATTTTCAAATCGAACAGTTAAAAGAAGAAATATAGAATGAAACATGATGTAAGTCAACGTCTGCTAGCGGAAGAATTTTACATAATGGAAAAGTTGAAAATAGGAGAAAAACATTTTTCATGGAAAACGCTGTCATAAGTAAAAAGAGTTTATGTCTCCCGGAAGCAGAGATAGCGAAAAAAAAAAGGAGGGGGGGGGGGGGTTCGACCTTTACGCACCTAGCAGGAAATCTTTGCATTATTTAAAGCGGATAAGGCCCCACATCTCTATTGCAGAGACTGGCATACAGTAAAAAAAGAAATTTCCCAAAAATGTTTTTAGAAGAGGCGATACAGTTGCAAACTGAAGTAAAAAAATACAACCTACCGACAGAAATGTAAACTACAAATTTCCTCGCACACTAGGCTAAAGTGTTCTACAAGGTAAATGCATCCGGTGTTAAAAATATTTTTAAGATCGCACATGTAGAAGCAGAGATATTGAGAAAATCAGATTAAGAATTAGCTCTCCCTAGCGGCGAAATTGTGCCTTATTTTGGGAAGAAAATATGCCCACAGAGTTTGCATAGTTAGTAGTATTTGACCGAAGAAAGAAGTTTTTCAGTCCGGTTTTTAGTCCCGCACATACTGCTGTGAACGGAAACGTGAACTTACGCCCTCTGGTGGCAGACTTGTGCTTTAAGAAAAAGTTAAAATTATATAAGAAAAATTTATCAGCGGAAGAACTCTCGAACAAAGAAAGAATTTTTCAAATCGAACCCCTAGAAGCAGAGATATCGACAAAAATAAGATATTCATGTACGCCCCCGGCGGAAAAACCATGCATTATTTTAAGAAGAAAGTATTCTCACAAAAGGTTTTCGATGTGAGTGAAAACGATGTGAGGTCCACGGAAGAATTTTTTTAATCGAGTTTTCAGGAGCTCATATTTTGCTTCGAATACATAAGAAGCAGAAATTAAAGCTTACGCCCCCTGGTGGCCAAACCGTTCTTTATCAAATATTAGAAATTATACGCAAAACATTTCCAATCAGGAGCTGCATGCAATACAGGAAGAATTTTTCAAATCGGAGTTTTAGAAGCAGAGATATCGGGAGAAACGCTATTTTCCTTAACACCCTCTAGCGGAAAGTCTATGAATTACTTGAATATTTTGAAATTATATGAACTACATTTCACACCGGAAACTATCCAACAACGAAAGAATTTTTCAAAGCGGATCCTTAGAAGCAGAGGTGTTGACAAAAATAAGGTCTACGCTCCTTAGCGGAGAAACCATGCATTATTTTAAGAAGAAAATATTCCGAAAAGTTTGTCAGAGCAAGTGGTATCGCTCCACGAAGGAATTTTTTCAATCGAGATTTTGGAAGCTCAAATTTTGTTGCAAATACATCAGAAGCAGAAATTAACACTTACACCCCTGGTGGCCAAACCATTCTGTACCAAAAATTTGAAATTATATGCAAAAGATCTCTCATCAGGAGGTGTATCCGCTGCAGAAAGAAATTTTCAAATCGGAGTTTTAGAAACAGATATATCGGGGAAAACGCAATTTACTTTTACGCCCCCTGGCAGAAAATTTATGCGTACCTTGAAAAAGTGACTATACCTAAAACAATCTTAGGCATAAACGGAATCGAAAGGTAAAATATTTTTTTCAATCGGATGTTTAGAAGAAAATACACTCATTGCCATAAAAATCCGCGCACCAAGATAAAACCGTGCGATTAACGCGAAACTCGGCGAATGTCTACGGGGAGGGCAGGAATGCAAATGATTAAAGTTTCGTGTGATTCCACATGCCCGCGCCTCCAAGACCGGCACTGCAATCGCAATCCTTCGGGCTTTTAAGGCGCCACGCAGGAGACTCCACATTCGTGTCGAAGCGCACGGTAAGAGTCAGGTGAGATCCCTGAGCGATAGACATGTCGAGGAGCCACACGTAGATTTGAACGAGGCCGTATCGTCGGGATGAGAGAAGCAGGGTGACCAGCGCGCCAAATCGGCCGCCATTTGGGCCATTCGGACAGTACAGTGCGATTGTGTAGGGAGCAATGGATACGAGAAGGCACCCAGACACGACCAACACAGAGGACAGTAGGACTGTGAGAGCTGCACGCACAGATGCAACGACATCCTTGTCCAATATCCAGAGACATGTGGCGGCTGTACAAGGGACTCCTGTGTCCGCCAGAACCATTTTCAGACTCCTGGCAGAGACGAATCTGCACTTTCGACGGCCCTTACGTTTTCTGCCATTAACACCTGAACATCGTTGACGTCGATTGCAGTGGTGTCAGCAACGAGCAACGTGGCATGCTACGGACTAGCGAGGTATAGTGTTCAGCGATGAATCCCGCTTCTGGGTGGGAACGGACGACCACCGCGTCAGAGTGTGGAGGACCGTAGGAGAGCTCTACAATCCCAACCTCACTGTACAGCGGCACACGTCCCGAACTGCAGGCGTGATGGTCTGGAAAGCCATCGCGTATGACAGCCGGACTTCCCTCGCAGTGATCCGAAGGACGTTGACAGCCCACCGCTACGTACAGGAGATCCTGCGACCCCATGTGCTGCCTTTCCTGGTGGGGTGGCCCGGAGCCATTTTCAAACAAGTTAACGCCCGTCCGCACACGTCTCGGGTTTCCCGGGACTGTCTACGTCATGCTTCGACGCTTAAGGGCCTGCCAGATCGCCTGATCTCTCGCCCATCGAGCACGTGTGGGACCAGATGGGACGCCAGCTTTCTCCATGTCCCAGTGTTCGTGACTTACAGCATCAGTTGCAAGAAGTGTGGGCCAATCTGTCCCAGGATAACATACGGCGTCTCTTTGACTCCATGCTGGACCGTATCACAGCATGTATCCGATCACGAGGCGGTCCGACGCGGTACTAACGCTGACCGGAATGTGTACCGTATGTCAGCGGGAAATCGCCCTGCTGCTGTGATATTGTAATCACTTCTGTCCTTAGTATTGTACCATCTCACTACTAAAATCTCATTTCTGTACGACGCCTCCTTCTTGGTGCGCGGATTTTTATGACAATGAGTGCATATGGAATAAATTGCATTTTGAATTCGATATCTCCGCCCTGGTGGCACAGTGGTCTAAACGTTGGCTTATGACCATTCGTCCGAGAAGGGTCCGGGTTCGAATCCCTCTGAGGCATGGATGTTGTGTTTGTTTTACGGCACTGGCTCTCTCCCTTCCCTAGAATCAGCGACCCTAAATTAGGGACGGGCGACTGCATATAGCCCATTGAGTTGTTCACAGTGGTCGTTAGACCTTCAATCAAGAAAAAATTCGATATCATTTTCATTTCCGCCCTCTAGCAGCGAAATTGTGCATCGTAAAAAAAAAAAAAAAAGAAAAAACGAAATGAAGGATCATCATTTGCCCATTTCAAGCTTCCCAACGCAAAAAGAATTTTTGAAATCGAGATATGGCGTCTGTAGACGGACGGATAAACCTGTATCATAAGCACGATCGCTTTTACAGAAGATGTGCTAAAAATTCTCAACCGGAAGTGCAAAGAGTTTTCCAGGCAAGGGTCAACACTTATGTGAAAGCGCCCATAAGTGTTGACTATTGAGGAAGATGATGTGGCTGCCTGAGAATCGGGGATATAGCAAGCTCGATAGCCGAGTATCAGAGTTTCTTTCAGGACTTTTTGACTGAGGAGGGGGGGGATGGAACCTCAGAGGAGCAATTTTCCACTTGCTATATAATACGTTACGACCAATGCCCGAATTACTTCGCGAAATGACCATCCAATTCTAGCTTTGGCCAGCTCATGTGGCTAAAGCCGGAAATATTCGTACAGTAATTTACCAGTACTTCGGGCTTTGGCCGGCCAGCACTAGATTTGGCCGTGAGAAACTGGCCAAAGTTAGAACTTTTGCAGAGCTGTGTAGCGGTGTGCTCTCCCGCCGACGTGATTGAAGTTTTAAAGCAAGTGTATGCCAAAAGTGAGTTCACCGTTCTTAAATAGAAATTCGTTACATTGTAATAAATTCTGGATAATGAAATATCATTAAAAGCAGCAGCATTGAGTCAATCTTAAACAGAAAGCCAAGGATTTTCAAGGTGTTTCTGTAGTAGAAAATACTTAACAAATCGATGTAAGTGTAAACGAGCCAATAGGTTATGTAACTCCAAATGTCATAACAGCTCAGATCGCACAAACAAGTAAAACTGAACAGATTTCCACACTGGTAAAATCATCTCTTTGAAGTGATCTCTTCAACTGTCAATAAAATTACATGTTATAAAATACAAGTCATTATATTGTCAAACTGCACAAGCAAGTAACAGTGAAAAACAGATCATAGTCATGAATGGAATACGGGATTATACCATACAATGCAAATTTTGAAGATGTGAATCCGTTTTTTGATGTAAATATGACATGGATGGTAAGTCAGATAATTTCCAAAAACTTGAAAATTTCGTCGTCCTGGAGCGGGAATCGAATCCGCGTCTCCCGGATAGCGCCCGAGTATGCTAACCACTACACCACCCAGAACAACCAAGTCTCAAGTTTCCGATTAATTTGAATATAACCATCACAGGATTCGCTAGTCAAAGCAACCAGCATTCATGTTTAGCGAACCTGGAGGTTAAGAATCCTATCCCGTGATTGCCCGGAGGAGCAGATAAATCATAAATGGAATACGGGATTACACCATACAATGCAAATTTTGAAGATGTGAATCCGTTTTTTCTAGTAAATATGACATGGATGGTAAGTCAGGTACTCAGATACTCGGAAGCTATACGGTAGACGCGGGTTCGATTCCTGCTCCAGGACGACGAAATTTTCAAATTTTCGGATATTATCTGACTTACCATCCATGTCATATTTACATCAAACAAGTTTGTAAAATCATGCAATGCATTTGATTATGATACGCTTTCCAACATACCAGAAATCATTGCTCAAGTTATGAGGATAATGGCTGTGGAATAAATCCCGGTTCTGTGCCCTGACCTTTGATCCCATTTCGATGATATTCAACAGAACCGGTTCAGTATACCTCCGAAACAACATGATAACGTTTTGTCACAATCGAAGCACTTTTTACGTAAGTTATGATGCATAAGATCTATGGAATAGATCTCGCTCCTCTGTCCTAACCTTTGACCCCATTTCGCCCATTTTCAATAGGATTCGTCCCCAGGCAGGCTCCTACAACATACTAAAATTTCATCCAAATCGAAGCATTTTTACGTAAGTTATGACGCATAATGGCGATGGAAGTGATTCCGTTTTTATGTCCTGACCTTTGACTCCATTTCGCCCATTTTCAATCGGGTTTGTCCCCAGGTGGTCCCGTACCACATACTAAAATTTCATCGAAATCGAACCTTTTTTACGTTAGTTATGACGTATAAGAGCAGTGGAATGGATCCCGCGCCTATGTCCTGACCTTTGACCCCATTTCGTTCACTTTCAATAGGGTTCCTTTCCAGTGCTCCCCTACCACATACTAAAATTTCATCGATATGGAACGATTTTTACGCGAGTTATCGTGCGGACGGACATACGCACACAACGTGTGACATAATGAGGCAGATGGGCATCGCGACCATCTGTTTGCAAGTGTGACGTCATAAAACTTTAATAGGATCCACACACAACGCGTGACGTAATGAGACAGATGGCGTGACCGCGCGCCAACATCTCAATCGCGAGAGTGTGACGTCATAAGATTTCTAAGCATGGGTTACATTAATGGGACGATGCCATGACAGTAAAAACGTGGTAATTCGGGGTGGTTATTTAACCCACTAAACGAATTTTCCTAAAGTCGAGATCAAGCTAAATCGATTTCTAGTACCAGAAAATGGTAGGTTAACGACTTTCATTAAACTCCTTAGAGCCGTTTTCAAAATAAAATTTACATACATACAAGAATTGCTCCTTTAATAATATGGGATAAGGGCGATGGAATGGATCCCGATCCTATGTCCTGACCTTTGACCCCATTTCGTCCATTTTCAATACGGTTCGTCCCCAGGTGGTCCCCTGCCACATACTAAAATTTCATCAAAATCGAACCATATTCACACAAGTTATGGACGCATAAGGGCTATGGAATGGATCCCGCTCCTATGTCGTGACCTTTGACCCCACTTCACCCATTTTCAATAGGGTTCGTCCCCAGGTGATCACTTACCACGTACTAAAATTTCATCGAAGTCGAACCATTTTTACGCGAGTGGTCGTGCGGACAGACAGACAGACAGACGGACGGACGGATAAAGCTGGAGCATATACGCTTCTTCAACCTACAGTTGGAAAGCGTAAAAAACGGATTCACATCTTCAAAATTTGCAACAGATCACAGTGTTAAGATTAACATTTCTTTATCTGTTTTATGTGATTTGCACACCTTTGAGGAAACGCTTATAATTACGTGTTTTAGGTATTCTGGTTCGTTTGTTTTCTTTTTTTCGGCACAGGAAAACCTTCTTAGAGATCACCAGGGACTTGGATCCCTCCCTCCCAGCGATACAGTGGGATTTTTACCCAGTAAAATCTCACCTTCGGTTCACGTAGGACCACCGAAGTAAAGGTAATTACTAACTTTGGCCAGTTTCTCACGGTCACATCTAGATCTGGCTGGCGAAAGCCCGCAGTACTAGTAAATTATTGTATATTTCAGGCTTTGGCCACATGAGCTGGCCAAAGCAGTGGCCGGTCATTTTGCGAAGTGAGACTTCCAGTTTTGGCCGTGACATACAGGGTGTTCCCAAATTCGTGCGACAAACAAAGAGGGGTGATAGTACACATAAAGACGAATAATTTTTGCAAAGGAACGTAGGGTGGCACGTTTTTTTCGCTCCTAGTGCCCGAAAAATGTCAAGTTCCATGTCCACGTGGATCCTCCAACAGTGGAGAAAAACACAACGTACTTAAATTGTGGCTTGTACACTTGCGTTGGTGAACGTAGAGGCAGAGTAAGACTCAAAGGAGGCGCTCGAAGTGGCACCCGCAGGCGTTGTTGCACAGCCCACACCGACAGATGAAGGACTGTCGCATTCTCTTAGAAACTCTCGATGTGTCCGGGCTGACTGTGCCTGACGCAACGAGTGTCACAATCAGCATGCACTGGGGTATTTGCAAAGGGTTCATGGGAACGGATTCATCGACATTACCAAGTTAACACCGTGCGGCATAAGATGGCGGGACGTAGCGGAAGGGTCGTGCACGACACGGAGGACTACTTATACGAGGAATTGGCGCATATGCATCTGATGTATGGGCGAGCACGTGGCAATGGACGTGGGGGCGTCAGCGGTCTGTGCGGACACCGGAAATGGAAGAGTGCGTCTTGCAACGATTCGCAGCAGCTCCGTCCACAAGCGGAAATGGGTGTTCCTCACAGTGCGGTGTGGAAAGTTCTGCATGAGCAACGGGTGTATCCCCCTTCCACGTGCAGAAGGTTCAAGCTTTAGCCGGAGATGACACTCCCCGGCGGGTACAGTTCGTCAGATGGCTGCTCCAAATGAATACTGCTAATCCACACTTTCTCGCCTTAGTGTTATTCAGTGATGAGGCGATGTTTGCGCGGGAGGTCATTTTCGACAGTCACAACCAGCATATTTGGGCTAATGATAATCAGCACGCCACCGGCACTCTCCGCCACTAGCAGAGGTTAGCCATCGTCAACATCTAGGCAGGTATCCTTGGAGATTGGCTGGTGGGGCCGTACATCTTGCCACAACGTCTGACCGGCGCCATGTACCGTGTGTTCCTGGAGCAAGTGCTTCCCGGTTTTTTTGCAGAGTGTTCCGAACAACGCTCGGAGAGACATGTGGTTCATGCATGATGGGGCCCAGGCACATTTTTTCACCGCGGTACAGGACTTCCTGAATGCGACGTATCCCACCAGGTGGATTGGACAGAAAGGACCAGTAGCTTGGCTTCCACTCTCTCCGAACCTGAATCGATTGGACTTTTTCTTCTGGGGACACCTGAAAACACTGGTGTAGAAGACCCATGTGGAGTCACAGGAAGATCTCGTTGCGAGGATCGTTGTCGTTGCGGACCAGATCAACATCACACCGGGAATCTACGAGAGAGAGCAATAGTCTTTCATCCGCCGGTGTGGCCTGTACAACAACGCCCTCGAGCGCCACTTCGAGCACCTCCTTTGAGTCCTGCTCTGCCTCTACGTTCACCAACGAAAGTGTGCAACCCATAATTTAGGTAAATTGTGTTTTTTTCCACTGTTGGAGGATCCACGTGGACAAAGAACTTAACATTTTTCTAGCACTAAGAGCGGAGTACCACCCTACATTCCATTGCAAAAGTTATTCGTCTTTATGTGTACTATCACACCTCCTTGTTTATCACACGAATTTGGGAACACCCTGTATATATACATTTTCTTAACTACTATATATAGTAATTACTATTTCACTATTTAAATTACTAAGAAGTAATTACTATATGTATATTAATTACTTCTCCAAACATTTCAAGAACAAACTTTCTCTAGCTAAACGAGGGGGGGGAGTTCGGGGGGGGGGGGTTGTTTTCTGCAGACTTGAAATTCTTATCTATTAAAATGCATTCAACACACTCCTGATCCTGAAACGCGATTCCCTGACTATGACGTATGATTAGTCTGCTTATTATATTTTGAAGAGCGGCATGCATCTTAATACACTTTTTAGCAAAATAAACCATAATACTTGAACAAACATTTATAAAAATTATAATTGGAGAAATATTGTAGCATCAAAAGAAACGAAACTTTTTTTATTTCATTACAGCCTGAATTTATTAACATTTGGCTCGGTATCATAATATGTCTCCGGGGGAGGGGTGTGTGTCGAATAATCGTTTCGGGGAAGGCTTCCCCTTCCATGTACGCCTGAAAGAAATACTGCCGAGAATGATGATAATATATCTGACGGACGATTTCGGCTGGAGTGCTCTACAGATGAGTTTTTTAATTAGTCACAACAAAGCTATGATGTGCAAAGCAGCCAGTGAAAACAAGGAATTACAGACGATCTGGGTATGGTCAATTTAGGCACAATACAACAAAAATATATACACCGACGAGCCATTACATTATGAACACCTACATAATAAGTTGTAGAAATGAATATGCAAAGCCCTTAATCATACAAAATGCATATCTTTAGCAAATGCCAATATTTAAAATTAATACATAGTCCACTATTCAAAACAATATCGGAGTTACTGACATCAAATCAGGACCCCGTCGGGGCCAAGGTCTCAAAAAAACGTGTCGCAATGCAAATCAAAACAGCACATCGGCCGTACTGAAATGCGAAAACGCAGTCCAAGGACAAATCGGGAACGAAGCGTTCATCTGGTGACTGAACCAGCAGTCCACGGGTATTGAGAAAAGTAACTACGCAGAACGCGCTTCGGAAGAAAAAGAAGAGCACAGTCCATGAAAGGCCTGTGACGTATAGAGGCGACAATAATCAGCAAGGGCGTACTGATGCTTACAGACGTACGATAAAACTGTCCAGAGAACATCAAACAGCAGATTAAAAATGCTACAGCGAACATACAATTGCTCAACAGTTTCGGGCTGATGGGAACAAGAGCACAATGGAGACGAAATCATCTTGAAATGGCGGCAAACTTTTTTGGCTGGGTGGGTTAGCAGATATTTGGGTGGGACACGTTTTTTGAATTACATAAAGTAGCCATGAAAAGTACTAACCTTACACACTGGCGTGCAAAAATTAAGGACGAGACGGTTTTTCGAATGTAACGTCGTGCAGAAGTGCTCCACATCGACTCAAATCATACCATAAGATCCCCAAGATGTAAGATATGGGACAAGTGAGCAAAACCGTCCAAACAAGGAATCCAAAGGATACAAAGGCACTTTATTGAAAAGGTAGCTTCGAACACAACTGGACAGAAGACAGAAACGTCCATGTGACAGACGGCTGCCAAGAAAAATCCAGTCTTTAGTAGGGGATATGATCACCCCTGACTGCGTTGCACGATTTACAACGTCTGTCCTTGCTGAGGAAGAGGTTGTCAAGGAGCTGTTGAGGCATCGCGGCCCATTCCTCTTGTAGCGCCAATCGCAGCAGCGGAATCGTTGCTGTCGGCTGGTGACGTGCTGCCAAGCGTCTCCCGAGAAGGTCCCACACGTGTTCGATTGGATTTAGGTCCGGGGACCTTGCGGGCCAATCCATGCGTTGAATATTTTCACTCTCCAACACCCCTGGGACAGCCACTGTACGATGAGGTGTAGCGTTGTCGTCCACGAAGAGGAACTCAGGACCCACAGCACCTCTAAACAGACGCACGTGAGGCAGGAGAACCTCGGTACAACAGCGGACACCAGTGACTGAACCTCCTTGGAAGATGTGGAGGTTAGTACGGATACCAAGCATGATGCCGCTCCGAACGAAAACTCTGCCACCTCCAAACCGGTCCTTTTCAATGATGTTGGAGGTGTGATTGCGTGTTACTGCTCTCTCCAGATGCGTATACGTCCAGAATCGCTCGTCAGACTAAATCGGCTCTCATCTGTAAAGAGAACTCGACCCCATTGCTGATGTGTCCAGGTCTTGTGTTCCTGGCACCATAGAAACCGCCGTCTCCAATGAGCAGACGTTAATGGCACACACCGTACTGGTCGTCGTGCAAATAGACCATCTTTGTGCAGCCTCCTGGTTACGGTAAAACGTGATAACGGACGTCCGGTTGTCTGTTACATGTGCCTTGCGATTTCTCCCGAACAGCTGTTCCTGTTGTTTGAAATGCTCTCCAAGCTCGTGAAACGAGGCTGTGAGCGATCCCGAACTCCTCGGCCACACTAGTCACACTTCGACCTTCTTCCAACTTCCCAATGACGCGACCTCAGGTAAAGTCATCCAGATGTCGTCTACTGGATTGCCCGTTGGCCATATCACACGGTGGCAACAACTCGACGTCGTTCAAACCGAATTTCTGAGCGTACACCGCCCGTGTGCTTTATACCCTTCCGATACTCCCCCCCCCCCCACGTCATGCTGCATATATGCGCATGCCCTACCGTACCGGACCCTCGTCTATCTCCTGAGTGGTCTTTCGGTCTGTTTTGCCTGCTCGTTCCGCTGTTATGCTAATTTCTCCTCTTCGTCCTTAATTTTTGCACACCAGTGCATAACAAAAACCAAGGCAAGTTTGTATACACTGCATTTTATTTCATTAGGTAGACTAAGACTAGGTACTTCATATTTAAACAGCAAAAACGAAGGAAACATTCATTTGGGTGTTAAAAGCACAGTTCGCTGATTTCAACTCAGATAGGACTTCTTAAAGGTGAAAAAACTGGTTATTAATTTTACCTTAGATATGGTCAGTTTTCCGCACTTGTACCTGATACGTTTGCTTTGAATTTCTTTCGTTTCCTTACCACCCATTCGAAAAGTACGCACTAATTGGCCATTACTAAATACGTTAAACATAGGTCCAACATCACGCACAAATTGTTCACCGGACGCGGCAACTTACTCAACAGAGAGATCTGCTGCTAAAGCATCAAGTACGGTGTCAGTCACTTAATTTAGCCACCGTCTCCGCGGCTGATCCTGATAAAAGAGATGCCGTGCAGACTGCCGTCTGGCCTGTAGCCTCATTTCCGCCTTTCTAACTCACAGCATTACCACGCCCCGCTCTGTATGAACGCAAAGACAAATGCCGATTCTTGGTGTTGTCACCGATGAACATCCGCGGGTGTCAAATTCTCAGCACAAGTGCGCTGTGCCTTAGCTTTCTGGTTCTTAGAACACATCGCGTTTGCGTTGGTCGTGAAACATTGACTCTACATTAGGCTAGCGTTAAAAGTTCAGTTTTTTCGGCATCAAACTTTTCCGGGTGGGCCATGGCCCATTCCTGAAAACACTTCAGGAACGGGGAGCCTGCCATATAAAAACATCCCTGCATTCCATTTGATGATGTGGGGGCCGCGGGTGGCCTAGTGGTCAGCGTTCGAACCACTAAATATCCGCCGTGCGCCGGATGGGCACGTTAAGCCGTCGGACCCCGGATACTGGTCCCCGGTAATACATAAGGGCGTCTTCCTTCCCCTTTCTAATTCGCTTCCGTGTCACGTTCCTATCAGGCACTCTAGGCCAAATCTCCTAGCTTCCTATTTCTAAGGGTTGTTCAAGACCTGGGGTCAGACACTCCCTTCCTAAAATCATCTACATGTGATCTGATCTGATTGATTTGATGATGTGGCTGGCGGACGATGCCCATTAGAAAACACTACAGCAGAGAGCAACGATGACATGCCCAGCAGACAATCGCCGCGACGGAGTGCTCAGCTGCAGAGACTGGTGTTATGGCTGGGGGACAATATCGGTGACAACTCGCTCGGCTGCTGAGAATGAGGACGGCGTATCTGTATGATGATGTTGATAAAAAATACACAAAAGTGACGACAGACATGTTTTGTAGTGTCTTGATTTTCAATAAAGTATTTTCGTCTTAGCAACTGTGTGTGTCAATTTCTAAGGTGTTTGCATTTACTAACTTATAAGTTCTTGATATTTTTCTTATTTTTTACATTTTCATAAACAATCGTGAAGCTGTAAAGTTTGAACCTCCCTTTTCCGAAATGCTTGGGGCCGGAAGTGTCTCGGAGTTTTTCGGTTTTGGGTGTATAGAAGAACCCGCTTATAACAAGCCCGTATTTAGCGAGATCTCGAATTTAAAGAGCAAAGAATTTTGTTAGGTATGCTGTAATGTTAATTCAAAACTAATATGAGAGAAATAGTGTTAGACTAACAAAATTTAAATAAGTCCCCGGATTTAAAGAGGGTGACAAAAGCTAAGATGATCGCTTTAAAAATAAAATATAACGAAATTCCATATTTATCGAGGCAGAGAAGATCTGCTGCGCGGTGTTCTGGAATGGACGAACAGAAACAGTGGCATACAAGAAGAAATCGCAACAGCGCAGAGGAAAAATATGGAATTTCATTAAATTGCAGGCTAGTGAAAGAATATTGGTAGAAAAGCAATGGGAACGGCTACGTTAATCCACTGTGCAGTAAGCACGCATATGTACGTTCGGAGTTATCAGTGTCCAAAGCGGCGATGACGCAATAGTAAGTTCATCGAAAACTTGTTCAAAAGCGGTGAGAACGCACTAATACGTCGAAAACGTTTTGTGCTCATAGTGACAAGAACACATATGTGCATCTTCTCCTCGATTACGAACTAAACCATGCCCGCTTGTTAACGTGAATTGAGGAAAGATTAGTCGAGAAAAGGAAGGTTGTGTAGAGAATGAAAGGAAACGAAGTGCCCCTACTAGGACCTATTGTTAGAATGATGGAGATGCCAGGGGTCAAACAGTAATGATTTTGAAGAGCTGCCAGGTACTTGGTCCTTATATCTTTCTTTATTTCAGACATGGGCGAAAAATACTTTTCAAAAAGCTGAGTGTGAATTCTGTATTTCAATGTCTTAGTCTTTAAATTAAATGATTAAAGATAAATGTTCAACATTTTATTGATGGATAATTTCTGCATTTAGATTGCAATCGAGACTTTCTGATTGGTGAATGCTTTGTTTTTTTTTCTCATTCACTTGGAGATCGAGTGCAAACGAAAAGTTTCAAAAATTGCCTTTTCCACAACTGACATATATACACCGATGAGTCATTACATTATGACCACCTACCTAATAAGCTGTAGGATCCCTTTTTGCTCGCAAAACAGCGGCCACTCGGTGAGGCATCGATTCACTGAGGTGGCGATTGGTGTCCTGTGGTATTTGGTACCATAATGTCAACAGCATGTCCTCCAGTTCCCGTACATTTCGGGGTGGTGGTGATTTAGCGCGAACACGCTTTTCCAAGTCGAACTATACAAATGTTCGATTGGGTTCATGTCAGGTGAATTTGGAGGGCAGGGCATTAACTGAAAATCACCAGCATGTTCCTCGAACCACTCCTTGACGATTCTGTCAGTGTGGCATGACGCATTAATCTGTTGGTAATGGCCATCACCAGCAGGGAACACATTTGCCGTATGAATAGGTGAACTTGGTCTGCAACGATGTTGAGATACCCGACAGCTATCAGGAATTGTGCTACTGAGATAATGGGGACTAAAGTGTCTCAAGAAAACATCGCCCACAGCCGCCGCCGGCCTGTTTGCGCCCAACGGGGCATCTAGGTGTTGTAGCCTCCATTGGTAATCGGCGTATCCGCGCTGGGCCGTCAATGTGATGCACCAGGAATCTTGATTCGTCACACTAGGCCACTTTCTTCCAATCACCCACGGTCCAATCTCGATTATCTTGGACATATTTCATGCGCTGTTGGCGATTATGTGCAGCGAGCACAGGGATCCAGCTGGGTCTTCGGCTAATCAGACCCATGCGCAGAAGGCTGCGATGAACTGTGTGCTGTGATACATTTCCCTGATCACTACTGTCGCAGCTGCGGGTGATTTGTCGCACTGTGGCCCTCCTGTCTCCGTTCTCCTCTGGCACCAATGAGCTACGGACGACGGTTCGTAGTTTGGCCATCTGTGCACCAGTTTTGATACGTACTCACTACAGCGGCACGTGAAGAACCCACAATCCGCGCTGTTTCCGAGATCGTAGTTTCGAGGAGCCGTGCCATCACAATTTGTCCTTTATCAAACTCCGATAAATCGGCAGTTTTTCCTATTCTGACTCCGAACACTCTATTAACCGAAAGCCGGCCCTCGGGTTGTATATACACTGAAGAGCAATTGAATTAGAGACAACTGGCGTCATGAAAAGGTGGTGCTGTGGGCGGCCCTGTAAACGAAAACGACATGACGTATGCAGCGATCCGACAATATAAGGAGTGATGCGACGGGAATCAATAAGAGTCGGACGCAGTATGGGTAAGACGAAGGATCTGAGCGCATTCGATCGTGGGCAAATTGTTGGGACCCGACGAATGGGTCGTCACTCCATCTCGGAAGTCGTGCACGCACTGGGATTTTCACGAGCCACTGTGTCACGGGTGGACCGTGAGTACATCGAATCCGGTAAAACCATCCCTGCAAGGGCCAACTGCCGTGGACAAAAGCGTGTGGATGAGCGGGGTCATCGTTGGCTAGCTCGCATTGTAAAAGTGGATAGACGGGCCACAGTGCAAGAAATCCCTCGGCAATATAACGCTGGTGCGCAAAAACGTGTAAGCAGCCACACCATCCAGAACCATCTCCTCGCTATGGGGTACAAAAGCCATCGTCTCACGAGGGTACCGCTGCTGACGGCATATCACAGGCTGCAAAGATTAGCAGGGGCGCGGGAACATCGCCACTGGACCCTAAACATGTGGGGAAATGTTGCCTGGACAGATTTTTTTGATTGGAGGTTTAACGACCACCGTGAGCAACTCAAATGGGCTATAAGCAGTCGCCCGTCCCTAATTTAGGGTCACTGGTTCCAGGGAAGGGAGAGAACCAGTGCCGTAAGACAAACACAACATCCATGCCTCACCGGGATTCGAACCCGGACCCCTTACGGACGAATGATCAGAGGCCAACGCCTTAGACCACTGCGCCACCGGGGCGGCCCTGGACAGATCAGTCGAGATTCACGTTGGTACATGCGGATGGCAGGATACGAGTACGGCGCGAACCACATGAAGCGATAGATCCTTCTTGCTAGCAGGGTACTCTTCAAGCTGGTGGGGGTGGCATTCTCGTCTGGGAACTGTTTACGTGGACTGAAATGGGACCCCTGGTACGTGTGACATAGTCTCTCACAGGTCAACGTTACCGGGATATCCTGGACGACCATTTTCTCCCGTTTGTGCGTCCTCAACATCCCACTGGGGACCTCATCCTGCAACAAGACAATGCACCGTGCCATCGCTCCTGAATTGTATCCGAATGGTTGGATGAACACTCCACCGACGTGACCTCGCTTCCTTGGCCAGATAGGTCACCAGACCTCAATCCCATCGAGAGTTGTTCGAGGCTCTGACCCTCCTCCATCAAATTTTCGTGAACTGTGGGAGCTTGTTCAGGGGTCGTGGACCCGTATGGCTTCCCAACGCTTCCGGTGTCTTGACGAGACGAATCGCCGCCGTCATCAGGGCGAAAGGTGGTGCTACACGTTACTAGACAGGTGTCTCTAATTTAATTGCTCTTCAGTGTAGTATATACTGCTCTGTGAACTTCACCTGCACCACTGTTCTGTCTCCAGACGCGCACATTTCTCTAGGCTGCTGGTGGTCACAATGTAATGGCTCATTGGGGTGTGTGTGTTGATAGATAGATGGATGGATGGATACTGTATATATACTAAAAGGCAAAAAAATCCGTGAATCAGTAAAGTTCAAGAAAATCTAGTCGCGCAAAAGCTGCAGAAAAGAATATTCAAGAACTACAGCCAAGCAAAAATCTCAGGAAGTATAATGACAAAATGAACAGAGTCAAATTTCCAAAAAGGAACGTGTAGAAAAGGTAGTAAGAGAAGGACCGCAGAAAAACAGAGACCGCTATCCATGGGTTTATCAAGGACCAGCATGGAAAGCACTCTGTCCCCTCCACAAAGACCTGGAAATGGGTTTCTACTATGACATACTTGCAAAGTTAAAAATGTTAACTATAGGCCAACTTCTCAAACTACAAAAACAGAAAAGGCCACTATTGAACACATAGACTCCCTCAAATGATTTAACAACCAAGCCCCTTACTAAATAAAATAATTTCTCAATTTATAAAGATGCATTAGAAGTTTGTCGTACCTGGCCCAATCCATCATTAAAACTATTCGTTAAGACCACGACTGACAAAAAAAAGAAGCTTAGCACACACACAGTTGCAATATTTTCGAGCAATCGGAGACAAAAAAATAAGGCTAGACCTATGAACCAAAAGCTCACAAAAAAAAAAAACGCATAAAAACCAAATTAAATTGATATGACGAGAGCTAAAATCACAACAAAACAACGCACAAATAATAATAATCACGATCAACCAGAGCCATAAAACAAAAAGAGCTAAGCCCGGAGACGGAGAACATCCCAAGACCCACGCAGAAAACCAAAAAATTAATGTGGCGAGAGCCAATGTAAAAAACTGGTAGGCTTAGACAGCGACCAACAAAGGACGCCAAAAGAAAAAAACATTACATTTTGGCAACGAAAGAAGCAAGAAAAAAATTACAAGAAAAACAGCCGAGAAAGAACCTTAAAAAAAAAAGGCAAGACCAAAAAACAAAGACTATGCCTAATGGAAACGCTGTACATCGGTTGCACGGTGTACATCGGTTTGAACGACGTCGAGTTGCTGCCACCGTGTGATATGGCCAACAGGCAATCCAGTAGACGACATCTGAATGACTTACCCGAGGTAGCGTCACTGGGAAGAAGGTCGAAGTGTAACTAGTGTGGCCGAGGAATTCGGGATCACTCACAGCATCATTTACGAGCTTGGAGAGCATTTCAAATTTAGCAGTGGTCGTCCACGAGCAACCACGGCGGCGGACGACCGGTATATTGTCCTACAGGCGTGAAGAGACAGGGGAGAAATCGCAAGGGACATGTAACAGACAACTGGACGTCCGTTATCGCGTTTTACCGTGGCCAGGAGGCTGCACAAAGGTGGTCTATTTGCACGACGACCAGTACGGTGTGTGCCACCGTACTGGTCGTCGTGCAAATTAACGCCTGCTCATCAGAGACGGCGGTTTCTGTGGCGCCGGGAACACAAGAACTGGACACATCAGCAATGGGGTCGAGTTCTCTTTACGGATGAGAGCCGATTTAGTCTGACGAGTGATTCTGGACGTATACACATTTGGAGAGAGGAGGGAACCCGCAATCACACCTCCAACATAATCGAAAGGGACCGGTTTGGAGGTGGCGGTATCATGTTTGGTAGCCGTACTGACCTCAAGATCTTCCAAGGAGGTTCAGTCACTAGTGTCCGCTATTGTACCGATGTTCTCCTGCCTCACGTGCGTCTGTTTAGAGGTGCTGTGGGTCCTGAGTTCCTCTTCATGGACGACAACGCTACACCTGATCGTACAGTGGCTGTCGCAGAGCTGTTGGAGAATGAAGATATTCAACGCATGGATTGGCCCGCAAGGTCCCCGGACCTAAATCCAATCGAACACTTGTGGGACCTTTTCGGGAGACGCTTGGTAGCACGTCGCCAGCCGCCAGCAACGATTCCGCAGCTGCGATTGGCGCTGCAAGAGGAATGGGCCGCAATGCCTCAACAGCTCCTTGACAACCTCGTCCTCAGCATGGACAGACGTTGTAAATCCTGCAACGCAGTCAGGGGTGATCATATCCCCTACTAAAGACTGGATTTTTCTTGGCAGCCGCCTGTCGCATGGACGTTTCTGTCCAGTTGTGCTCGAAGGTACCTTTTCAATAGAGTGCCTTTGTATCCTTTGGTTTCCTTGTTTGGACGGTTTTGCTCACTTGTCCCATATCTTACATGTTGGGGATCTTATGGTATGATTTGAGTCGATGTGGAGCACTTCTTCACGACGTTACATTCGAAAAACCGTCAAGTCCTTATTTTTTGCACGCCAGTGTATATGCAGCATTATAGCGCCTCGTTACGCCAGCATCGAGCGTGACTCACTTTGCATAGTGGTGGTCGTTATTCATTTGGTACTGAACCCTCGTGGTAAGACAATCTGCAAAGTCGTCAGGCCCACCGTGAATCTGTGCATTCTTTTCTACATGTGTTTAATTCAATTAAGTAAAATGTGGATTTAGAATTTTAAAATACTGAATTATGTAGAAATATGTTATAATGTGGTATTTAAATAAATGTGATTTAGAATTTTTAAATACTGAATTATGTACTTTAGGACTTTAACAAACTGAAGAAGTTCTGAAGGTAGCTTCACCTACAGAGCTTATTCAGCAATTGTTATCAACTTATGGGCTTCAACAGGAACCATTAGACATCCTTGGTACACATCTAGAAAAGTGAGCAGGTGATATTTTCACAATTTATACGTACTGATATCAGCTGAAATAATTCTCATATTCACCAGTTAAAAATATGTAACATTCACCATTTTTCCGTGTGATGAAAAACATACATTTTTCGTCTGGTATTGGTTATTTACTGCTTTTTTTTTAAATATATATTTTACGAATCATTGAAAACGCAATTTAATATGGCCGAGGTACTGTATTTTTATCGCTTCTCAATATTTTGGGAGATGTTTACTCAGAGATATTTTTATTTGCATCTTCAAAATTTGGGTCACCTCTGAAAAGAAATCTTGGGTGAGCCACTGGTTTCAACCCTAAAATGTTCCATTTTTGAAGGGGTTTTTTTAACTGCCTTATTACAAAACGCGTCTCTTTAGGCTGAAGAACGTAAAAAGTTTACAAAATTGAAGTGCTTAATGCATAACAAATATTTGCACCTAAACCAAACTTGCGTGCTCCCATCGCACTGCCACGTATTATTTATTCTATTTATCGCTTTTACACATTTAGATTTGTTACGACAGTGGCGCACCAACGGTGGGGGTCCGGACCCCCATTAAAAATAATAGCAATGACCCTAAGATACTGTGCTATTACAAAAATAATACATAGTCAATTCATGCATGCTATATTACAGGATGCACACGCAAGATATGTTCTTTAAATTAAGAAAAAAATAGTTAAAGCATGTGTATTCTTTCAGTCCTTTTTGAGAGGAGTTCCTCTGGGCTAACATGAGCTTCAGCTAGGAACCGAGTGTTTGTTCTACGTCTACGGAGAAGTGTGGGAGTGGGCTAGTGACTTTCGCGGTATCTTAATTCACAGTTATGCTGTTGCTTTAATCAGTCGGGGGTAGGCGGCAGGGGAAGTGTAACACTCTTGATATATCTGCTCGGTAAAAGATCCTGTGACCTTGCTGAAGGCTGCGGTGACCTCTGATCCTTCGCCCTTCGGACAGAGTTACTTCAGGTTCTTGATGGCTATCCAGAAATTTTCTTGTTTTCACATCAAACTGCTCCCTAGGTATTCATCGAAAACATAGGATAAACGGACGGACAAACAGACACACAAAGTGCAAACATGGTGTGACAGTTATGTGCAATCTGTAAAACCCATCCACAAAATTTCAAATCTATCTCCAACGGTTAGCAAGGTATTTACCAAAAACAGGCGGGCATACAGACAGACGGACAAAATGTGCTAACGTTGTGTTAGATGTAAGAGTTGCCTTCTGATTTTAAAGCAGCGTTGCATTAAGTTTTTTCCGGGGGGGGGGCAATTACGAACTTTGAGGAGGGCTGAAACGTATTAACTGATTATTTACATATATAATCACAATTTTGTTATTTATATATATATTTTAATGTACATTTTAAAAATAGATTATAAAAAATTTCCTACGCTCGTATATCGGATATGCTAATTTCAGGAAATCTATACAAACAAGTAATTAAAAATGTTACACCACTGATTTCACCATGGGGTGACGTAAAATATTGAGGATGCAAGTAAAATAAGGCTGTACTGGAGAAAATCCCTCCCCCTCCAAAAAAAAACATTAGTAGTAAAAATGTCCTCGCCTTACTACGAGCGTGTTTTTGGTTTTTAGGAAATCATTCCGTGTTACCTAAAAACGTATGGTGTAAACCATTCTCCTGCCATTTGGTTCCAGCCCCTTTAGATTAGCACAAAGTAGTAAAAAAAAAAAAAAAAGAAATCTAATTGTTTGGATACCAGTTTGAGGTGCTTCGATATTTCTTTCTTTTTGTCAGAGAGTGTAAACCACCCACCAAAAGAAAAAAAAAAAAAATTTTATGGGAGAGATTTCTAATAATTTTGTATTGTTAAAAATTAGGTAGCAATATTTTGTTGTATTGGAAGCACTAACGTCACGTTAGCTACACTGAGGCTTAACCGTATGCATCATCCAGAAGGTTGAAATAAAGCTGAATGCCAGCTTCCAAAACATGATGTTACAGTGTAAACATCTCTATTCTGCGGAATCAGGGTTGTCACTGCTTGAAAAATTGCCCCTTCAGCGAGAACTGTTTAATGTTTTATTAAAGGATGATAGAAATTTCAGATTTTGAAGCCCATGTGAATGTTTACCTTTTCTTATTATAATATTTTTCCTTATTTTCTTAAATTAATTTCTCCAAATGTTCAGCTATAAACTACTACACAGACTAAAAAATCGCACAAAAACCTACTGAAGGGCTTCACGGATTTTTGGGGGCTACGTACCCCCCTCCCCGAGATGCCTGAATACATCACTGCCTTAAAGTCTTCCTGGTATTAGGTAAGTGTTCAATCCACGATATTTCTAGTGTCAGTATTTATCTATATGAGGTCAACACACACACACACACAAACATTGTTTTCTATGAGATATTTTATTGACCCCCCCCCCCGTCAAAGTCCTGGGTGAGCGACAATAGGCAAAGGAATATTCATCATTCCGCGTGCAGTAACAATATGAAACAATGAGAATATACTGTCCTGTACTTAATCAATTACAATCAATTACTTTCAATTTCTTATAAAACCGACATTACAATAACAGCTTAAACGAATTACGAGTATATTCGTAAAGCAAAATGTTTCCTTCTAAAATGGCCCGGGATGTTAAACCAATGCAGAAAAAAAAAAAAAAATATGCAACACTGCATTAGTAAAACTATAAATGTATGAAAATAAAATACACGATTGCCTGGCATATATTTTGAGAAAATATGGTTTTATTGCGCTCAACTATCTAAACCTTCGGCAGTCAGGTTGTGAAGAGATTGTATGCTAGGGAAATCATCGCTAAAAACCTAAAACATTTTTTTGTATGCATGCATTACATTGTCGCATTCTCTTTTTCTCCGCAAACTTCCAATGCTTCCTGAAATCCACGTCATCTTCAGCTCAATCCTGCATGCAGAAAAAACAAGCATTTTACACCATGAAAAGGAAGAGGTAAATGATTAATTAGAAATTTAATGAATTGTTAAACAGCATTTTTATTAAATGCTAGCATATCATACCTTCGCTCAGTTTTTCACAAATAATTAAAACTTTTATAATTGTCACGAACTGAGACGGCCCTTGTAATCTTTCAAAGTTACAGTTGGACTAAAAGGAAAAATAGTAATGGCCACACCTTAACACAATACGTCCTCCATCATTTCAGCATGAAAGCAATGCTTTAACCCGTAATTTACAACTTCACATAATAACCCTGATGATAGCTGAGGACATTAACATGTCAGCTAAAGGCAATACCGAGAAGGCAAATATTAAGCTTCATTTTTATTTCCTCACTCGGAAAACAAACAAACAAAAACTTAAAATGAACGGAAACTCGCACAAACACTTCATCTCATGTCTATATGAATGACACTGGAGAAGCAGGCTTTGTCACTGGTATGCAATATACAGTTTTACTTAGCCCAATCCGCTAACACCAAAATCATCGGGGTTCATCATACATCATTATGAATATATCTGGTGAGGAAGACAGATGGCATTATAAACATTATCCAAGACTGGTTGTTACCTACACACTTAGTGTTAATTTGAAACAATCAATAAGTAGTTCAAAGTTTGTGTTTATAGAAGCCTCCGAGAAAGCCTCTATATTTTACCAATCTATGCCAAAAAACGACTCCTTAATACAAAGGATGCTGCCTGCTCTGATCATGGACAGTATTATAATCAAAATCATTACGTCCCAACCAACGGTATAAAAACACATAAGAAAAACATTGTTTCCTGTAGTCAGTGCTTTAGTTACTATTATCCATTACCTGACTTTACTGTCCCAAGCACAACGAGGCATTAATCCCGTTACTCTCTGAATGTTCAAAAAGTGACAAATGATTATATATCTACCAGCTTAACAGGTAAATTTGATTATATATCTACCAGCTTAACAGGTAAATTTGTTTCACCCACAAACACTATTTTTACATGTGGTCATTTCAGTGGTCACTGAGTCTTGAAGATCAATAAAGATATTTAAAAAGTGATGAATAACTTTGATGTGACATAACTGTTTCAATCTACAGTAGATTACGGTTAATCAGGCCAGACGTTTATTTGGGAGAATTCTTGAACAGGAACGAATCGGGAATACAGCCAAAATTTCTTTCTCACTCGCAGTATTTGGACCACCACTCCACCTTACCTGCACAGAGACTGTAGATGGCACACATAGAGTAAGTGGAGTTGAGAACATTGCTTGAGTCAGTCAGTGCGAAATCGCATAATGAAGATGCAAGTATTTCGGTAGCGTAACAATTCTGCTTTCACTGTCTGCTAGATGTGTGCTTTTCATAACTATAGGTGCATGACGTGTGTGTTAACATAATTGCTTACTAAAAAGGGTAAAAAACGGCGTTTTTCTTTGTTGTTGTAAGACCACTGTGCCATGAAAAGGCCTCACATTAGTTAATAAAATCCCCTTACTCAACCAAATCAAAAGCCATTTATCTAATGTGCTGATTTTGCAAATTTGCAGTCTATAAAAAAATCATATCAGTCTGACTTCAGACATGCCAACCTTCAAAATCTGAAAATCGGGAGATTTTTACAGCTCATACAATCACACGAGTGCTATTTTTTTTATCAACATTTTCCAGATGTAGGAACACTTTTCCAGAAGTATTATTATTGGTCCATTAAAAGTTCTAGAGGGGAAAAAACCCACAAAAATCAACACCCCTCCTTCTACTGAAATTTGCTTTTAGGTATGTTGATTCCGCAAGATAATGAAAACATAAAATGGACCGCATGTTGTAATTTTTACGAATAAAATAGCAGCCAACTGTTTTCGTTTCTTCTTCAGGTTGTGCGCAAAGGCGACAAAAAGCATCATACTAACATTATCTTTAATTACAAGGCAAGGCAAACTGTAACTATTCCCTTTTGTCGTTAAGTGAATTTGCTCCAACTCAACTGTTTATAATCACTTAGAATGCACCTGGCTTTGTTGAGGCAAGGGGTTGAAAGAAAGAACTGCAAGGAGAAGAGGCAGGGCAGTTCCCATCTGTCAATCAATTACTAACCCTCCCCGGCATATTAGTGCCAGAGCAGGTGAGCTCTTTGCTGAAGGCATCTTATTGCAATCAGACTGAGAAAAAATTTTAAAGCAAATTTTTCCTGATTTTTAATATATTTTTGCAGTGAATGAGATGTTACAGAATAAAGTTCAGTTTTAATTTTTGCCAGAATCCACTGAAAACTTTAGAAGTTGTGCATTAAGGTTTTGTTTTTTTTTTCTTCAATTTTTATTACTACGCATCCATTAACTACTTTTTTTTATTTTAAATACAATGCAGTTTTTTCCTTAACAGCTTTTTCTTTCTAAACTTTGAAGGAGCATTTATTTACTATTTTGGAGAAACATGGAGACTATTATTTTTAACTTCAGAAAAAGATTTATATATATACAGTTTATAGTGTTTGTCATCAAAACCCTTTTACCTCATACGCACATCATTACCGTGAACGGAATCAATGAAGACAGCAGTATCTGTCAAAACAAATGTGGAAGTATCGAAAAAAAAATTTTTTTTTAGTTTGGAGGTTTAACAACTGCCGTGAGTAACACAGTGGGCTATAAGCAGTCACCCGTCCCTAATTTAGGGTCATTGGTTCCGGGGAAGGGAGTGAGCCAGTTCTGTAAGACAAATACAACATCCATGCTTCACCGAGATTCGAACCCAGACTCATCTCGGACGATTGGTCAGAAGCCAGCGCTTAGACCACTGTGCCACCGGAGGCGGCTTTCTTTTAGCAGACATGAGGAGAGGAAAAGTACAGAACTGATGACTGTAATGCCGACTTGTATCGACGCAGAAAGAAAAAGATTGTGTCGATTCAAGGTGGTGGTCGATGGAACTTCGACCATCGTAACGGCTAATTGTTGGCGAAAATCAAAGAATTTGACATTCATCCAGAGGGCGGGAGGAAGGACTGAAAATCCGGAGAGTTGGCACGTCTGTGCCTTGAACAAATTTCTCCAAAATATGCAATTGTTAGGGACTACATTCTCATGTGACAGATACACTATGTGGAAAAAAAAAAGTCTCCAGACACCAGTGCTTTTTATGCAATACTATATTTATGGCAAAATCAATAAGGAGTTGGGCCACCTTTGGCCACAATTACATTGTGCACTTTTCTTGGCACACTTTCAATGAGCTTCTGGTAAGTAGTTGCAGGTATATTGTTCTATTCCTCCCGCAAAACTGTGGCCAGTTCAGACACAGAAGTTGGACCTGCCGTTCTAACCCGAATCCAAGTTCATCCTAAAAGGCCCCTATAGTATGAGGTCGGTGCTTTGAGCTGGCCACTCCAAATTCTGTATACCCATATCCGCAAACCATGACAAAATGGAGTGTTTTATAGCATGGTACATTGTCTTGGTGAAACAAGAATGGTCTGTTTCCTTAAAACCAATAAAGTGTAGGCAGTATGACGTTGTCCAGAATGCCATGGTACTTCATGATGTTCACGCTTCTATCCAAAACCACCAACAGTTTGAGCCCATACCACGAGAAACATCCCAAGACCATGACACTGCCACCACCAAATTTAACAGTTGGGATGACACATTCTGCCAGATACTGTTTATCTGGCATACACCACACCCTGCAACGACAATCAGATTTAAACACGGCATAGCATGATTCATCTCTCTATAACACTTTTTCCCCACTGGTCTTGGGCACACAAATCAAGTGTTTTGCACGAAGCAAGTTGCTTTCTTGCATTTTTACGAGTTATGCTTGCCATGCTTTTTCCCCAGAATTTAACGCAACAGCTCAGCCATGGAAATTTAACTTGTGCAGTTCCTTATGAACTGTCTTAGTGCACACACTCACTTTTGTTAAATCCCAAATTATTTGGAGGCAATTTGTGCAGAGAAATGACAGTACCCATGGACGATACGTTTCAGAGTTCTCTTGTCCCTTTCCGTCAATTTAATCGGCCTTCCTGAGCGTTTCTTGGCCGTTGTAAGACCCTCATGTTTTCATTTATATTTTGAATGGTTGACAGTGGGTGTTGCAATTGCACACACAAACAGGTTGCTGATATGGCACCCTGTAATAACACCTCATTGGAAGTCAGTAAGCTCAACACATGTGGCCATGTCTCGTGAATAGATGATATACAATGTCTGGGGAGCTTACCCACAGTTTAAAAGAAAATCAGGCACATGTGATCTATTGGAATATTCGACTTTTTGCTGCGGAAGGGGTGTGTCCAGATACTTTTTTTCACATAGAGTACATATGCACTGAGATTGTTTTTAGCATAAATTATGGTTTAATATTTGTACTGAAATTCACTTGAGCACATATGCTCATGTGTACTTTGTTGTACAGTAAATGATAGTTTGTGTTTTGTTTTAAATGCTTTGTGATGCTGACTAGAGACGAAAATCATGTGGATGTTTTAGCTTTTTGGGTAAAGCTTCACACAATTGCTGCAACTGCTTAATGGGGCCAAAGTGTTCTAGCCCTGATGTGTCACACTTAACTGGAAACTAGTGTACAAAATTTTTGCAACCCTTCAGATTTGCACCAACATAAGACAACTGGGGTTGAAATACTCCCCTTCAAAACTGATCACATTTTTAATGCACCACATGGGAAATGTTGACCATGTTTATGTAAAGTTTATGTTATTGTCCTCACTGAGTTTATGTAATCACAAATTAAAAAAAATGTTTGTAACTCAGGCACCCACTTGAAAATGTTATGTTCTGGCATCAGCTCTATTTCTGCATCATGCAATACTTACAGAATATTCATCCCGATTGGTTTTCCCACCTGTAGGTGATTCACTATACCTGTTTATTCTTATTCTTTTCTTTTTTACGGCAGCCGAGATGAGCGAGAGGTAATGACATGAAGAGTAAAAATGCTATGTTTATTAAACCTTGATGGGAGTTACTAAAACTAGTTTTCTGTTAAGTTTCCAAATGTTACGTATGTAATGTTAAAAATACAAAATCACAAGTAATGCCAAAGGGAGTATAAAAAAATACAATCTTTTTTTAACAGTTCTAAAGTTGCAGTTTACAATACACAACCTATACACCAAATACAAAGAGTGATAAATATGAACTGTGCAAAACACTGTGACACAAACAATGATATTTCATGAATTCCAGATACGTCAACAAAAAGCAATATAATGACATGAAACAGAAGTACCGTCATGACCTATATACACAACAGTTATGTAGTTTTCCTTGCAATATGGCAATCAAAGTATCACTTGATTTCTACATTTATTACAAGAATTGAATAATGGCATATCTATTACAGCATCAAACAATGTAGATCTATGAATAATCCATTGTCACAAAACAGATTATAAAAAAAGTTAACTACACTGCAAGGGTAATCTATAGATTACTTAAAATATTAAAACACAGATCATATTTGCCTAACAAAAGTCACAACTACTAATTTAGAACAATTTCTTTTTATACTGTGTCAATCAGCTTTTCACAAACTGAGTCATTATTTAACAAGAAGGATATTTTTTTCAAAGTGCAAGGAAATACTATTTTCGGATGAAGTGATATTGAATTATGTGATATGTAACTGCAAAATACCTTTTTACATTTTCTGAGCATAATTTATGACATATGTTGCAAGATCATAGTATCTAGAAAAATTGCTCCAAAATAATAAATATATTAATGCAACAGAAAAGCATCAACAGGAAAAGCAAAAAATGATTTTAAGGTGTATTTTTTAATGCAGAATAAAAATTATATATATACTTTTCTTGAAAAAAATAGGTGAAATATTTTTATTTTTATTGTACTACTGAAAACATGTGTTAGAAAAAAAATGAGTGCCAAATTTATTTTGCAAGAGCATACTTTGCATGCTTTCATCACACCTTATGCATCTCATTATTGGAGTTAAATTCCTCGTAATATACAGTTGTCACAATGTAGGATTTATATTGCCATAAAAATTATACAAATTCAACAGGTGAAGCTAGTCATCCCACTAAAATCCAAACTCTTGGTACAATAGCCTAGCCTTCTTGCCACAATGGGGCTTCTTCAATACTGCACCTCGTTAAGTTAATAATGGGATATTAATAACAGAGTACTCACAGAAATTACTGGCACAGTATTTGTTTAAGTAAGTTTTAAACTTCCAGAAACATAAATGAAATTTCCAATCTGATATAAGTTTTTTTAACAAGAGTTATCAAGACTTAAGTACATTTCAATGAATAAAAGGAGTTCAAATTAAAAAGTTCCACTATATCCTACAACCTTGTCACAGAAGATATCACACCTTCAGATGAACAATAATATTACAAGATTATTTTTTTTTCAACTGTACTATACAATACTGTAAACTAGAGGACAAATTCTGCCCGAAAAACTGAAAAATTTCATCTCCTAGAAACAAATGTTGTGATGAAATATAAAACATGTATTTAAGAGGAATATAAAAAAATCAAATTCTGTACCAGGGAAGCACCAGTTATATAAGAAATCATAATTACACTTTACTCTGTTCAAGCAAAACCAATTTTCCCAAACAAATTTCTAAAAGAAAGGATATTATGTCCACAAACGGGCATGTAAGACCAAAACATGGCATATACACAACAAAAGATATGAAAAAAAAATTGCAGGTTGTATAATTATTGATATAAATATACTATTATTTTTCTTTAATTTAAATAACATTGATGACAACTGATTTTTATATGTGAAGCACTATTACATTTCCTTGGCATATAGCTGATACATCGCGAGTACAAAAGTGCAATGTTAAAGTAAATTACTAACAAAAATGTCAGATCATTTTTTTTTTCTAAGCTTCTGTAAGTTTGTCAATTTAAGGCAGAGAATTTTCCATTTTGCACTGTTAAAAGAACAACAGAAAAATCCCAAACCCTTACCTGCAAAAAGTTGGTTACCAACACTAAATATGAGCGCATTGTTCATACCATAATGAGTGAGATGACAAAACAAAAAATCACAATATTCATAAATGCATGTTAAGCAACTTATTTAAATGACCTTCAGGTTATAAAATAAAATTTAGCTTCACACTTACATTTCATGATTTCAGGTGCTTTCAAAACAACTGCTTCTTGTTAAAAAATCACCTATTTTAAAATATTTCTTTCAACAGCTGTAACACATTCACAATATATGTATAAACACAGAAAATATCTACAAAAAACAAAACCATTTCATTTTTACAATGAGCACAACATAAATGCTGTGCAGTGGCTCAAATTACATGCTAAATATTGCTTCAAAAACCTCCCTACTAAGCAATTCTTACAATCAAGCAGATGCTGTGAAACCAAACTGTGTATGATACAGGGGGGGGTAATATGTACCACACAGTGTAAAACTTTCCAAAAAATCAAAGCAGAAGTTGAACTATGAATTAAAGCCAACATGGATATGAATCATCGAGTTTGCACAATAAGCAATTTGGCTACAACAGGTAGAAAAGAAATGTTGGATATCAAACAAAGAATTTTTCCACACAGAACTGTCCTGCAGTTATAGCCATCAAGCAGTCTTCACATGTTTTTGATGCCAAATGAGAAGAAACCAACAGAGAATTAAACTTCCTCTCTAACATCTGAGTTCTTGGTAATCCAACATACCATATATTGATTAATTTGGACTACTGTGGCAACATTGTAATTTAAATTGATAATAAAGCACAGATAATTTCTTGAATGATTCAAAATGAGAAATTTCTAAAACTCCTCATTTTACATGAATCCGTTTTAAAAATTGTAAACTACCAAAAAGAAAAACGTATGCACTAAAATTTGACAGGTATGGAATTCACTTAAAGATTCTCATCTATTCACCAGTATGCCTGAAAGATGGTTAAGAATATTAATATGAGCCAGAAGAAATGTCTTCACATCTAATTCCTGTTCGCTTTGATCAATTAATAGCCATCTCAAATCAACAAAAGCTTTAAATTATAACCATGTCCAAGATTGAAAAATAGAATCTGCATCTGCAAGAAAAACCCACCAGTTTTATATTGGACAGTGCCTACTACATAAAAAAAAAAAAAAATAATAATAATAATAATAATAAATAAAAAAAAAGTTCTTTTAAACCCACTGTTCCACAAGCACACTTTTCTTTTCTTTTTCTTGGTAGTATTTGGCATAACTTTGAATGGCATTCGACATTGAGTGAGATTCTTGTACAAATATTTAGTGACCCAATTTAAAATTAGCAAAACTTGTTCATTCTAAACATGTTTATTACACATAACTGGCTGTATATACATATAATTTAGATACAACTGCATTAGGTTTTTTATTTTCCTACCACATGCAGTTTCACAGTGAGAGAGATGCACAAAGCATGCAACTGAAGCATCAAATCCTGTCATTAGCAATATAACTAGAAAATTAATTTAATCAGGAATCAAATCCTGACAAATATTGCTCTAATCTGAAACACAGGAGTCAGACCACATTATGAAATTAGTCTGAGAGAATTTAATTCATTTTGTTCCTTTGCAATTTCTTTTTATTCTTAGGAAAATCATATGTTTTTCCCAGGACATAAAATAAATGTCTTTTACTAGGGTGAGTCAAAAGTTCCTCTGGTTTTGAGCTACACATAACATTGGGCTTCCATTCCTGTATGAAATATGTACTAGTGTCGACTGGGTATTGAGATGGCAAGGAACACAGGTGGTTGAGAGCGTGCATTTGGCACAGAGCCATGCTGCGTCATCAGGTGAGCAGAGGACGGAGGTCGATAAACGTGCTGTTAGGGTGCTCCTATGCTGTTATTGAAAAAAAAAAAGTTATATGTAGCAACAGCCAGAGAAATTTATTTAGTTGAAGGCAAGGAAACAGTGTACAGCAGCACTATATGAAAATGGTTCCAGAATTTTAATGCTGGGGACACTAGTCTCAAAGACAAGCCGAGGTCAGGATGTTCAATGACCACTAACACTGACCCCCTGGATGAAGCTGCGACAGCGAACCCTTTTACCAGTACATGACAATTGGCAGCTGAGGTGGGGTCTTTCCAACCCACCATCATTCACCACCTGCACCAGCTTGGTTTTTCTCCTCCAGGCCCCATCTAATGGTTGTCTGTGAATTGACACCCCAGCAGGCAAAACATGTCATTCTCTGTTGCAGATCAATAGGTTTTGATGTCATATCATGACAGGTGATGAAAAGTGGATATTCCTACGTCATCCTTCCACTGGGAGCCAGTGGCCGAGAACATCTGAAAAGCACAGCCAGTAGTACCAAGAGGGCAGTTTGAGAGGAAAGCCATGCTGTGCATTTGGTGGAATTGTGAAGGTCCTGTGTACTGCAAACTCATCAGATGGTCAGACTGCAGACAGACACCTCTATGTTAAACAGCTGCACAAGGGCCACAATGCTCTGTGCCTGTGCTACCCAGCCCTCACAAATCAGAAGTGAATACCCTACATTAAATTTCAAAGTGGTACAACAAAAACTACAGGAATTGGAAAGGGTTGAGATATTACCCAATCTTCCATACTGTCCAGGCCCTGCCCAGCCAACTACCACCTGTTACGCTACATGGCCTATTTCCTACAAAGACCGAACTTCACTTCAGTGGTTGATGTAAAATCTGGCATCAGAGAGTTTCTGTTTTTGAAACCTACCGAGTGGCACCACAACAGGATCATGGTTGGGGTGGAACACTGTCAAAGAATAATAAAAAACAATGGCCTTGTACTTTGCAGAATGATGTGAGCATGTATGGCTTTCTTGCATATTAAACTTTTTTTAACTGCAAACTGAACAAACTTTGAACTTACTTTGGAATAGTACTAAATTGTGTCATTTTATGTGAAAAGAATAGTTACTTTCAGTCTAGTCATAAATCTATAAAAAAATATATATATTCCTAATCAACTTAATTCACTGTTCTATGCTAAATTTATTTTAGCCCAATTTTAATAATATATGTAAGCACAAATACGAGTCCTATAAGATGAATAAGAAAAAGAGGGGTCTAAAGATAAATTTAAAAATATGAACACTGTGGAAAGTTAATAACTAACACCTTTTCCGCAGTACTCATATTTTTCACTTCATATCAACCAAAATCACCAAGCTTCACTTAACCCGTGTAAATAATCTGAAGAATTGACATACATTTTCCTGCGGAGTGGTTTAATTCTGTATTTGTCACATTTATCCCCGTTTTCCACAGACTGATTGTGAGAATTCTTTTTAGATGGGATAGACATGAGCATGATTATTCAAAATTTCAGTAAGTTTTCTCCTGATGGATGGCTAAAGTGTACACTTACCATGATATAGTTTTGTTTCTAAAAATGGAGGGCCAAAAATTATTTTTGGATCATGCGGCTGCAAATGTGAGTAAGGCTTTCCAGTTTCTCTAAACAGTTTTCCTTCCCCACTATGTGGAAGTAGCATGTACAATCATTTAAATGCATGTAAAATACTGTCTATGAACACATCTCGATCAGTGAGGAATGAAACAGAACATCTTAAATTTGAATCTTTCAATGAAAGGAGGGACTTGTTACATCCAAGACTTTTGTGGCATTCCTTGTATGTTTTGAATCTTTTTGATTCTCACAAGAAATAAAACTGTGTACAGTCATTTTGTCTTCAAATGAAATCCACTAACCTCATGCAGTATGTAGACATCAGGGATCCTCAACCTTAATACAGCAGCACTAAACTCAATTTTACAAACATGCAGTTATAAACTGCGGCGTTTAAATAAGTGCAGCTTATAACTGTTTTCAGTAACATTATAAATTTCAACCATCATCCATGATACTTAAACAAATTGTTTCATGAATCACTTACTGCAGACATTAAGCTGTAAAGAATTGAACTGTAAAATCTGAGCAGATTGCACAGGCTTCTAAATGTGCAGTAGTAAGGTGGCTTCAAAATTGTATTCATGGATGAAAATATTTACTCACAAGGATATAGTGACCCAAAACCCAAAAGCAACTTTCTTCAAGTAAATGAATTTTTCTGGTACAGTTGTCCAGCAATCCTGGAAAGCAGCCGATCTATATGACAATTTCCCTCAAGAGTTTCCTGCAATTATCCAAATTCCATTCCCCATAATTCTTGCACCTAAAATTTAATATGTTGAATTTCATAATCATCAACACTCATCCATTCAAAAAGAGTTAGGTCGAATAGAATGTTACCAAAATCAATTGAGTCAGGCTTCATAAGGAAAGAAAACATTGGCCCATGGATTTCAGTTCTTGACATCATTCAGTCAACTCTTCTATGGTCAAACAGGATGTTACAAAAGTCAATAAAATCAGGCTTCATAAGAAAAGAAAACACTGGCTTGTGGATTTCAGAATCTTGACATGCTGTAAACACCTGCATGTACTTCTGAAATGTTTCTGTGCTAACATGAAAGCAAGTTCAGTGTGCATTTATGTTGGGGAAATACTTGCATGTCTCTGTCGTGATATCATGATAAAACACATTCAATTTTGTCACAAATCTTTTCCAGTATTTGTAAAGATGAACTATTTGTCCTTCTTCCTGTAATTGCAATTCAGAAGCTCGGTAACATTGGCCAGGAACATTAGTTTGCAAAGCCAGTCATTACTACTCAGTTTTGGGAACTTTAGGTTATTTGCACCAACAAATGCCTTGAACTCTTCCAAGCATGCTACAAATATGCTCAGTAGCTTTCCATAACTGGGCCAATGAATATTACTGTAAAGCAGGGAATCTGAATGTGAACTCTCTGTCTCCTCCAGTAGATACTTAAACTGAACTCTAATCACTTACTGCAGACATTAAGCTGAACTCTGTCTCCTCCAGAACTCTAATCACTTACTGCAGACATTCTAATGTGAACTCTCTGTCTCCTCCAGCAGATACTTAAACTGTTTGTGGTTAAATGCTGAGAGACAATAAAAATAATTATTTTGACAAACATTTCTGTTACAAAGTTTGGGTATGAAATGGAAAGTTTGCACATAGACTCTCTTGATGTGAATTACACAGTAAAAGTTCACTCCTGGATAACCAATACATTACAAATCCGATCATAGCAGAGGCACTATCTGTAGCAATACAAAATATTTCGTTCATATCTATGCTCTATTCTTTAAAAAAAAATCTATAAATGCAGGCATAGTGTCCTCTCCCTTGGCTATTCCTTCAACTGTGTTTACATTACACAGCATGGTTCTTCATACATATTGATTTGTTTGCTGTACCACAAAACTACTGTAAAGTGAGCCATGCCATTTACATCAATACTTTCACCAAGAGCAACACTAAACATATGAGCTTCTTTTAAAGTACTTGTTTGTCTGGTATATTATCAGTCATTTCAGTTATGTCTCTTAATTGCAGATGCAAGATGCAGGTATGTCTCTCATCCGAAATAATTTTGTACCTTTATTTAGTAAATCACCAAACAAAATGTCAGTGCTGTTTATAAATATACTCTTTATTTGTGAAAGGTTGCCCCCCCCCTTTATTTTTTCACTACACACTGAGCAATTTTATAACTATATGCAGTAGCCGAATTCTTTGCTCTAATCACTTGACTGAATATACTGTTTTGTTTTTTGCACCTCGAAACAGCTCTTCTAATGAATTCAGTTTTTTTTTCTGCCAAGTCATTAAATGATGATTCATGCTTGGTTTAAGAAGGCCTTTTAACATTGGACATGACCTTCCTTATACTAATCAGTCCACGAACCTTGAAAAGAACAGATATCAAGCTTTTATTTTTTAGCAGACATTTCAGCACTAGTGTTCACTGTGGCAATTCCAAAGATAAACGGAACTTATTTATTTTGTTGAGGACATGACGTAACAGAGACAGTCCTCTGCCCCTTTACAGCCCCCTTTATGTACCGCTACTTGCATTTCACTTTTGTTGGAACTCGGTCTAGGCAGCATGCCAAGTGGCACAGCAGAGAGAGAGAGAGAAAGAGAGAGAGAGAGAGAGTGTGTGTGTGTGTGTGTGTGTGTGTGTGTGTGTGTGTGTGTGTGTGTGTAGCATTTTGAGAAGAGGATTGTACATTGAAGCAAAAAGCAGAACGTAAAAGAACACAAGAATTATGATATGCACTGACTACAGTTTTTTTTTTTTTTTTTTTTTGCTCATTGTTTACTGCCCTCATGTTTTGTGTTTGTGTACAGAAAAAAAAAGCATGGAAGAGGACTAATGGCATGCTTCATCTTCTGGATACATTAAGGGGAGCCATCAGTGAGGAGGTCATTCTTGCTGACCTGAAGGGAAGGTGACATCGGTAAACCCATGTATAAGCGGTTATAGAAATTGTACTAATAAGCAGAACATATAGCTTTGTACAGTTACACTATCCTTTACTAGCTCTTTGCTGTCCTTGGGAGTTGTATTCATTTTCCCACTGAGTTTTACATTTTGACCCGGAGTTTTGAAACATATATATGTAGAACACTGCACAGTTTTTCAAAGTTAAAACTATTTTGAAGCTTCGCATAGTGTTTTGATTACAGGAAAAGGAGAGAAGAAAAAACTTCTAAGGTTTTGAATTCATCCAGTGATTTGAACTTCAAATATAATTAATTGAATGTAACACTTTGCTTAGTAGTGGACCAAAGTAGTGGACGGAAACAGAAGCATTCAGCAAGGGCTGAATCTTGAACATGCATGCCCTGCCTTCTGCAAGGTAGTTTTCCATCTCGTATTCAGCAGCGAAATAGTTAAGCAGATTTATTTTATATGTATACCATGTTTGTTTTAAAGAATAAATATGATGAAAAATATTAAATATTTCCTACAAAATATTATGATTATTTGCGGACACTTACTCTTTTTCTATGCTCTGTGCATGAAACTTGAGGTGTCATTGGAAATTGCTCCACATGCCATGCCTAGCACGCATGTTGTAGGTTGTAGATTGCAGACCCTTCACGCAGATTAACACTTCAGAATTTTTGTTTTTATAGTGATGGACTAATCATAAACGATTTGTTCACAACAAATGACTCTTGATTCTGAATGGTTTGCTCCCATTGCTGTGAATGATCTCTCAATCCACCATTACTGTGACTCACACTAAAGACACTGTGTTTAACTTTCTTCTGCCCATATGAGTTGGAGACAAAATCTCAATTAGAAAAGTAGTGTCGATAATTAATAAGTGTCAGCTGTTATGAGGAGGAGCAATCAACAACGAAATAATTGTGAAACTTAAGAATGCGACTGATATGTGAATGCCATTCATTTTATTGGTGTGCCCAATTCATTCGCTCATGATAAATCATTCATCATGAATGGTTGAAGCGCTAGCATTCTTTTGAGCAGTTCACACACAAAAAAAGCTGTAGCCTTGAAAGTGCAAAACGGGATTCCTAGATGAATTATTTACTCAGTGAGCATAGTGACAACCTGGAAATTGGATCATTCATGAATGACTTTTTGCATGAATAATAAATGAACTCCCAAGAAGGAATGAGTTATGCCATCCCTAGTTTGCTAACACAATGATATATCTATATAATATACCAAAGATCTACGCAATTGTTGTTAGATATTTTTTGGACCCAAATCAAAATCTTACATCAACAATGAGTAGTATCCCATCTCTAACATGAAGATAGAGAAAGGGAAAAGGAACAACATTATAAGTAAAGCATAAAAGAACCCTGAACTAAGCTTGCATATCAGCAAGTGAGTTTAGCATCTTAACTGCTGAGCAGCCAGTCATGTAATAGCTCTACAAACGATTAAACAGGTGAATGCTTATTGCAGAAAAGGAATTTCATTGCAAGGTAAAAAAAATACATTTATATTATCTACATGGAACATAGTTCGCATATTCGGTAGCTTAATTTTATGCAGTTCGCAAGCATATTAACGGCAGACAATCTTAGTGGAAGATGGGTTTGCCTCCATGTGGCGCTCTGCTGGGCAACAATGGCCTCTGCGAATCTTGGAAACTGACACAATTTTAAGCTTCAGTATAAACTGGTGTTGAGGTACCAGCTAGTTCTGTGTGACATTGGCCAAAAGACCCCAACTCACTGGGCTTTGTTCTAGAATCCTTAGGTGGAATGACCAACTGATATTGTCAGCTGTGAGCTAATCCCCTGCATGGTGTACTTTCCTGATTAAAAAGACAAGGCAATGGCAACAGTAAGTAAATAAATAAATAAATAAATAAATAAATGATCAGTTAAAAATTTATCTGGTGGTTTGCATTTTTTTGTGGAGCTAACCTCCAAATCTCACAGAACAGCTTAGTGATGTATATATACACTATATTGACAAAATTCACCAGACACCCCATTCAAAAGCAAATGAACGTATCCGCTGCATTGTTAAGATGCAAAATACAGCTGCAAACGGTATAAAAACAAGCATGCAGCCGACCACGATCATATCGCACTGTGAGGTTGAGTGAAAATGTTGTGGCGGGAGAGAACTGACTTTGAGAAAGGAAAGATTGTTGGATGTTATATTAGTGGGTTGACCATAAGAGAAACCGAGAGGCATTTAAACATACCCAAGTCAACTGTTTTGGATGTACTGAATAGGTGGAAGACATATGACATGCCTGAAGCAGCAAAACGTACCGACAGACCAAAGAACATCAGTGATAGAGGACGTCGAAGCCTCAAGAGAGTCGTTACAGCTAATTGACAGAGTACTACACAAGACCTCAGTGTACAGGTGAGTGAAAATGCTGGAACCTCGGTATGTACACGCACCATTCGCAGAGAACTTCATTCCATGAGTAACCGTGGTCATGCGGCTGCACATAAGCCTTTCATCTCTGCTCGGAATGCTACTCGCTGTTTAGCATGGTGTAAAGAACATTTATTGTGGACCGTAGATTAATGGAAACAAGTCCCAAGGACTGATGAATCCAGATACACGATCCATCAGTCTGATGGCCGTGTGTGGGTATGGCGGCAGCCAAGGAAACACTATTTACCACAGTGTACTGTTCCTACAGTCAAATTTGGAGTTGACAGTGTACTCGTGTTTTTCATGGTATGGTCCCGGCCCATTGGTTATCATGGACAAACCTGTTAACCAGCATGTCTACCTCGATATTCTGGACAATTATGCCTTACCAACTCTGTGGCAATACCATGGAACCAAGCCTTGTTGGTACCAGCAGGATAATGCACCGAGCCATAAAGCAAGGACTGTTACCGCGTAGTTTTGAATTCCATATCGTGTGCGGGCTGGCCAGCACAGAGCCCTGATCTTAATCCCATAGAGCACCTATGGGATGAATTAGAGCACTGCACAAGAAGTTTGGAACCAAGGCCTACTACTAAGCAACAGTTAGCGGCAGCATTATGTACTGAATGGAAGCGCATACCTATCGCTGTGTTCCAAAACCTTGTTGAAAGCATGTCTCGAAGGGTCAGAGCATGCATTAAGGCGAAAGGTGGACTGACAGCGCACTAATGTATGTCAATAAATGTTATGTTGTGTTTCTCTTTTAGGTGTCCAGTGACTTTTGTCAATATACTTATAGTGTATATACACAGGGTGTCCCAAAAAGGTGTAACCAATTTCAAATGATAACTTTTCCTTTTGATACAAAACTAATATCAGCAATCTGTTTGTTGCAGGTGGTAAGGAATACCCTCAAGTTTTCTAGAAGCGTACCCAATGGATCCTGCAACGAAACAGATTGTGGAATGGCTTACTGAAACCCAATCCGAAACACAGGTTCAGCGGAATTTCAGAACAAAATATGGGAGGAAACAGTCCACACATAACAGCATCAGAAAGTGGTACAAGTCATTCAAGGAAACTGGTAGCTTCCTTATAAAGAAAATCCCTGGACGGCCATCGCTGGTTCCAGAAAAGGAGGAGGTTGTGAGACAAACATTCACTCGTAGTTCTTGAAAGTCAATCAGACAAGGAGCACGACAGCTGGCCATCTCCAAATCGTCAGTGCACAGAGTGTTGTGCCAGAGATTGGAAATGCACCCGTATTAACTGCAGATAACCCATCACATAACCGCAGATGATTATGTGAAACGTAAACAGTTTGCTGAAGAGATATTGGAGAACATTACAAGTGCTGAATCTTTCCTAAGACAAATCTGTTTCTCGAATGAGTGCACTTTCCATGTTTCTGGAAAGGTTAATAAACAGAATGTGAGAATTTGGAGAACTAAAACCCACATTGCATAATGGAACATGAACATGCTAGCACAAAAGTGAATGTTTGGTGTGGCATAATAGTCGACCGTGTTACTGGATCCTTTTCTTTTCAGGAAGTGACTGTGAGAGCTGATAATTACCTGGACATGACTAAGCAGTTTGGATATCCCCAGTTGGATGAACTTGCAACTCCAGTCATTTTCTGACAAGATGGGGCACCACCTCATTGGGCTTTGACTGTGAGGAGGTCTCTGGATACAAAGTTTCCCAATTGATGGACTGGGCGTGGTGGTCCCCTTGCATGGTCCCAACATTTGCTGGACTTAACACCCTGTGACATTTTTTAAAAGGATTTCATCAAGGGTGAGGTTTACAGCACCCCTGTTGCAGACATTGCTGACCTAAAGAGACGGATTACACATGCACTGCAGAAAGTTAATATGGATATTCTTGAACGAACATGGTTGGAACTGGAATACCATTTAGAGATTGTTCAGGTGACAAATGGTGCCCATGTTGAATGTCTATAAAACTTCATGATCTGTTCTGTCAAGTAACACAAGTTGTGTATTGAGATCATTTATAAACATTAAAACTGTTATGAATATTTGAAATTGGTTACACCTTTATAGGACACCCTGTGTGTATGCTAAACTACAAAATGTGCATTTAATCAATGCTCTCCAGTTCATAGTTATTTATTATAACTGAAAGCAGGTTTCTTCAATTGCCTCATCCAGGTTACAAACCATACTTAAAATCACCGAGCCACTATTAGTATCACATTCTCATGAATGACTATTTCTTTTAACACTTACACAATACTTTGTTTCAGAAATTCATACTGAGTTACAATATTGCTGCATCACAATGCCATCAGCATCTTTTAATAACACATGTTTAATAAGGTGAATTTTTGCAGAATAAAATTTTTTTAATAATTTGTTCAACCAAAGAAAAGGCTTCACAATGTTTCTGCTTGATTTTTAAGTTTTGCTCGCAAATAATGAAGATCAACTTATTTTATGCTTTCATGATAAACCACATGCAGCAGAATAACTCTCTGGAGATGAAAATTACCATGTATTGAACTAATGAAATAAACTAATTTTAGGAAAATCACTTGATGAAATTTTAAAGAAAAGAAAAATGTTGGATGTGATGCATATGCACATGGGAATTAATAAAAACTTTTAACAGTGATCAATTTTCTTGCAGAATTTTAACTTTTGTAGAATTGTTTAAAAATTCCTTCTATGTGAACATGTAAAAAATTTTGCTCACAAGCAACAGGTCAATGATCAGTTTTAAACTGCAATGATGTGTTTGAAGCTACACTAGATATGTGACATACACAACTAGAGAGTTGCATATGTAATTAGCATGTTTTGCATTCTTTTGTATTTATAAAAACACACATAACAGATAGGAATATTTTCAAATGCTAAAGGCAATACAACTTGCTGACAAGGAATGCAACTGTAGTGTATGCTTGATACTAACAGCAAATAGATGTGTTTTTACAAAATGCACATCAGTATAATCAAAACAAAGTGCAACTAACTACGTCATATACATTTGAACCACAAACTGTTTTTTAGTTTAGCAAATTCTGACACAATTAAGAACACAACTGAGTCATCACATAAATGCGCTTTTACTACACAACTGTAGACGGAACTTTAAAAAATGTAGAAGGAAGCCTACGGAATTAAATTCTACACTAATCAACTAGAACATAGCAACCATTTCTAAGTGGAGTTAGTCCATGTTGATATTACACATTTGCAATCACACTTAACCAAGACGTAGATTGGCACCAATGATCTCATAACAGAACAAAGCTATTTCAATAACATTTAATTCAAAAATAAAATTAAGAGTGCTGTTTCAATACTGGAATATGCATTTTATGCATATGGCAAAACATTGAACCCACAGTTTGGCAAAAGGTTTGGAAAGATCTATAATCTTCCATGTCTTAATTATGTCAACAACCATGCACTACATTGTATATATACATGTATCTACGAAAATTAATTTTTTAACTGAATTAAATACATTCTTCACAGAGCCTGGGTTCTTTAATGATCTGCAAGTCTCTGAATGAGAACCAGTATCTAGTCGGAATGTTCCTTCACTGATTGTACCGAAAACATCCACACATGAGAACACTTGAATAAATACTGTAATCAGATCTTAATTGAAATTTTAAGTTTATATAATTTGATTTTCAGAGGTTGTTATTAAATATTTTACTAGAAATAAGAATATAGTAAATTATTCAACTTAATGTACTAATAGTGAAGAGCAGCCAACTTGAAAACTAATATGCATTTCATTTACAATTAATTCTTAGTTAGAAATAAAAGATATTGTTCATTTCAAAGTTGCTAACAGCATTTTCCTATTTTTTCAGCTTGTATGTACATAATATATAATCTTGTGAGATGTTAGATATATCTTTTCAAAATGTTGTTTTATTTATTTACAGTTTTGTACATCTGTACACTGTTTAATATTAATTTTTTTAATACAGTCATGTGCACATCTGTTATGTTAAAATCTTAGACATGGCATTCTATACAAGAAGCTAATATCTACATCAAATTTTACAGCTTAGGTTAAGTGCAATGAGGAAAAGCTGTCAAAGGTAAAATTCCAAAGTGTAAGAAAATCCCTCACAAAGTACTGATATTACCAGAACTGCCCAAGAGAAATCCTGGAAAAACTAAAAACACTGTACTTTTGTCTTTGGGATCTAATACTACCTGGCCATGTTCATGAACATTAAAAATGACCTTATATTACAAAACAGCAAAGAGCAGAATCAGTTTTGGCTGTTTTTTTGCAATATGAATTGCTCACATATGCAATTTGATTGGTGCAGATATCTGAACTACCAATATACTATTCTATATTTACGTTTGGGGGATTTCAAAGTGTTATGTGATAAAAACAACATTCTGAATGTAGTTATGTGTGATTTTTTGCAATGAATTTTTATTATGTGTAACAAAAAATTCGTCATAGAAGACTGCAGTGTGCTAAACAAGTTCAACACAGGCAGTGACCATAGATTGGTGAGATGTAAGATGCACCTCAACACTAAACTCGAACGTAGCAAGCTCATAAGACAAACAAAATGTATTGACATAACCAACCTTAAAAAACACCATAATACCTTCAAATTGGAACTGAAGAACAGGTTCTCTGCTTTAGAAGGCCTAACATCGGAAGAAGTGGATATTTCTGAAGTTAACAGAAAAGTAACCAAAGCTCTTATGGAAACAGCAACAAAATTAGCTGGGTCTAAGAACAAATTGCATGTGAACAAATTATCAGGAAAAACCAAAATGTTGATGCAAAAAAGAAGAAAAATGAGGACAACTAAAGAAGATGTGACTTCCAAAGTGGAATATATAGAGCTATGCAAGACAGTACGAAAAAGTATCACTGAAGACGTAAGGAAATTCAACTGTGAACTAGTAAGGAAAGCAATTGAAAACAACCAAAGCCTAAAGATAGCAAAGGGACATCTCAGTAAGGGAAAAAAACAGATTATGGCACTGAGAAAAGAAGATGGTTCTGTAACAAGAAATAGAGGCGAAATTTTGACAAGAGTGAAAGATTTCTACTCCAAATTATATGAAAGGGATGATACATGTACTCCAGACATCATGAAAGGTACCAGTACCAGAGTTCTTCCAGTCCTTCCAGCAGAAGTTGCACATGCAATCAAGAACATGAAGCGGGGAAAAGCTCCAGGAGAAGATGGAATTACTGTAGACATCATACAAGAAGCAAGTGGAGAAATCGAAACAGTACTCGCCCAAATTTTCACTCGATGCCTTAATGAAGGGAAAATTCCTGAGGATTGGAACAACGCTACAATGATCTTGCTACATAAAAAAGGTGACATTGAGGATCTCAGGAACTACAGACCTATCAGCCTCCTATCAGTGGTTTATAAAATCTTCACTAAAGTTCTTTCACACCGCTTGAAGGTGACACTGGACATGGCTCAACCGAGAGAACAAGCTGGATTCAGGAGTGGCTACAGCACAATAGATCATATCCACGTACTGAGAGAACTAATTGAAAGAGCAAGGGAATATGAACTTCCATTGTGCATGGCTTTTATCGATTATGAAAAAGCCTTTGATTCGGTGAAACCATCAGCAGTTGCAATGGCTCTGAAATCCTGCGGTATTGAAGATGCATACATTAATATTATTAATAACATCTATGAAAATGCAAGTACAAAGATTCGGCTGTTTGAAAATACAACACACATAAAAATTGGAAAAGGAGTGAGACAAGGTGACACCATATCTCCGAAGCTCTTTAATGCCACATTGGAAAATGTCTTTCAATCACTGAACTGGTAAAACAAAGGGATAAAGATTAATGGAGATTATCTAACCCACCTTCGTTTTGCTGATGACATAGTCATTTTTGCAACTACCCCATCAGAGCTACAGAGTATGATCCAGGAACTTGCTGACAAGAGTAAAGAAGTGGGATTAAAAATGAACTTTCAGAAGACAAAAGTGATGTACAATGCTTTTACAAGAAATGAAGATTTATCGATTGATGGAGAAAAGCTGGAGATAACAGACACGTACGTTTATCTTGGACAGCAGATATCAAGTGAGGGTCACATTGATGAAGAAATTAATCGGCGTACAAAACTTGCCTGGAGAGCTTTTGGAAGAAACAGCATAATTTTCCAGAGCAATATGCCATTATGTCTTAAAAGAAAAGTGTTTGATCAATGCATCCTTCCAGTGCTTACGTATGGTGCAGAGACGTGGACCTTAGCTAAAAGAGACATACAAAGGCTGCAGACAACTCAAAGCAGCATGGAGAGGTGCATGCTTGGTTTAACCAGGAGAGATAAGAAGAGGAACTCGTGGATCCGAAAAGTGACAAGAGTGGTAGACATCATGATCAGAGTTAAATCCCTGAAATGGCAATGGGCTGGGCATACTGCCAGAAGGACAGACCATCGATGGACAGCCGAAATTTTAGATTGGATTCCAAGGGACAGGAAAAGACCCAGAAGAAGACCACATGGAAGATGGGTGGATGAAATTCGAAAGTATGCTGGAGTGACGTGGAGGAGACTGGCACAAGACAGACCGTTGTGGAGGAAACTTGGGGAGACCTTCGTCCAGCAATGGATTGATAATGGTTGACAATGATGATGATGATGATGATTTACGTTTGGGGGATTTCAAAGTGTTATGTGATAAAAACAACATTCTGAATGTAGTTATGTGTGATTTTTTGCAATGAAATATTCTTTCATCATTTAAGGGTACACATGCACACACACATATATTTTGCAGAATGGAAATAACTTAGTCACAAAAATAATAGAAAGTTAAGAACCAATTCCAAATTGCATAAAACTCTTCCTTTTTAGGTTGCATACCTAAGTAGAGAAAAAAAAATGTATAATAAAATTTAACTGGGCTGGCACCATCTTATGATGTAGGAGACTGGCAGGTGGGGGGGGGGGGTATACATCTGTGGAATATATATATATATACGTCTAAATATGTATATGTTTAAATATGTGGAAAATACATATATATGTCTAAATATGTATACGTTTAAATATGTGTATCTCAGGGTGTTATAAATATGTGTATATATATATATATACAACTCATCCTTCCAGTGCTTACGTATGGAGCAGAGACATGGACCTTAACTAAAAAAGACATACAAAGACTGCAGACAACTCAAAGAAGCATGGAGAGGTGCATGCTTGGTGTAACCAGGAAAGATAAGAAGAGGAACTTGTGGATAAAGAAAATGACAGGAGTGGACGACATCATGACCAGAGCGAAATCACTGAAATGGCAATCTTCTGGACATGTTGCCAGAAGAATGGATCACCAATGGACAACCGAAATTTTAGAATGGATTTCGAGGGACAGGAAAAGACCCAGAAAACCACATGGGAGATGGATGGATGAAATTCGAAAATATGCTGGAGTGACATGGAGGAGACAGGCTCAAGACAGACAATTGTGGAAGAAACTTGGGGAGACCTTCATCCAGCAGTGGATTGATAATGGTTGATGACATACAACTAAAACAAAAGAAAGCCAATCATGCTGTGAGCTTATGCCTCAGGTTGTTATCCTATGCATAATGGAATATATAGTGTATTTTTCACCCCAGAGCACATGCATCATTCACTTCCTAATCTGTATACAATGAAAATTAATGTTCTTTAGATATCCTAGATAAATGGGAATTCTTGAAGCTGCTTTTCTGATACTGAGATATCTACAGCAACATAATCTATGCACAGTGATCACCTTAGAAAATTAGAAAATAAATAAATGCAGGCATCAAAAGCACTTTTTTCAAATGCACAAGAACGGATATGAAAATTGGAGCTTTGTTAAAAAGCAGTCTGATTATAATTAAATTTGGAGATACATTTGTAATACATTCCTGTGTGATCCATCTAAAGTTTTCAGGGAATTAGATTCAGTATCAAAGTGATATAATATTTGTGAATAAATCTCTAGAGAAAAGTCTGAAGTAGATTTGACTCACCTCAATAATGTCCCTGTACAATCTATGTTTATTAAAGAAAATCTAAATTAGTGAACTTTATGAAAGCATTAGATCTTTTATCTTGAATAATATCTTAGATGTTTCCAATTCAAGATTTTGCTTAAGACGGATGCTGTACTTATCAAAATGAACAATGACTGGAAATTTCTTCAGTAATTGTGGAATGAATAGGAGTATATCCATTAATTTTTTAGTGAACTGTTAAAAATACATAATTCTGCTTTACATTTAACTTAAATTCTAGAATTGAAATGACTTTTTTCTACGAAAAAATTCAAAATTTTCAGTTAAAACTGACACAAACTGCTCTGTTGTCTACTTCAAGACCTCAACAGATGGCAGGGAGTCATACCAAATTTCAAAAATTAATATTAAAAATAGGCCATTGTTTTTAAATCTGAAAATTTGGAAGATGATAGTTGTTATATGCTAGTATAAGGTAAAACAATAAAAAAAAAGTGTTTCAGTTGTAAATATTTCATACACTGCCTAACATGTAGTATAATAAAGTCAAAAATACTGTCAAAACAATAATACTGTCAATTAGAATAATGTGTGGAAAAATTCATAATTGATCGAAAAGTTTATTTTATGTTAATAAGAGTCTTAATTCAAAATGTTGTTTGAAATGAAAAATAATAACTACCTCTAAAAAAAAGCTGTCCCATTCGAAAATTTTAAAGTAGATGCTGAAAGGATTACCCATGACTTCATTCATAAACTTCAGAGATGTGGCATTTCAAAAGAAAGAGACTACAGGAAAAGTGACAAATTTCTTATGGTTCTGCACTTAGCTGATTTTGCTGAGGACTGTTATATTACACTGCAAAATGAAATTCAGACACATCACTGGAAAAATACAGCCACATAGGTCAATATTCACGTGTAGCATATTACGAAGTTGTTTTTTTTTTTCATTTTTTGCACCATAATTTTTGTCATATAATCCACAGATTATCTGCTAAAAAAGTTAAAAATTTTTGGGTCTGTGGATTATACGCTGATTGAAAAAAATTTCCCCTTTGATTTAAAAAAAGAAATATGCAGGGTAATTGTGCAGGAGAGGGGGCATAATTGGAAAAGGAACTCTCTCAGAAAAGTTTTTCTCAGTTCAGGAGCAGAGAGGAGGGAGAAGGGCTGTCATAATGACAGACAGGGAATGTTGTAGGGAGGAACGTCAGCTGCAGACAACGCTGACTGCTTGTGCTCTCTCTTTGTAACAGACCAATGAAAATGTATGCACAGAGCTTGCTGTGTGAACCTACATATGCATGCCTCCTTTCAAAGTTCTTGTTCTGGATCTCACGTGCACTGTGCCTTGTGTTCAGTTTATTCTTCGCCATTTGGACCAACATCTTAATTGTTATTTCCTTCTTTATTATTTATGATGTCTTCGAGAAACATTTTAGTTACATTTAAAGGAAACATTACAGTTACACTGCTGAATTAAAACTTAAATGGGGAAGGGGCACAGCTGTGTGAGAAAGAGAGAGAGAGAGAGAGAGAGAGAGAGAGAGAGAGAGAGAGAGAGAGAGAGAGAGAGAGAGAGAGAGAGAGAGAGAGAGAGAGAGAGAGAGAGAGAGAGAGAGAGAGAGAGAGAGAGAGAGAGAGAGAGAGAGAGAGAGAGAGAGAGAGAGAGAGAGAGAGAGAGAGAGAGAGAGAGAGAGAGAGAATATGATCATGTCACTGCACAATAGTTTTCAAAAGGTCAGAAAACTAGCTCATAGTGACATGCAAAAAACTGCGGTCTAATACGTAAATAAACCCATCTGTAAAATCAGAGGAGAATTCACAGAAGTCCAGCCCTCTTTTTACTAACCAGTGTATAAGCTGACTTCCCAACTTTAAAAGCAGGATCTCTTCCAAAAACTTTCGACTTACACGCAAGTAATACGATATTTCTGTGAATTGTTGTTCATCAGCGTTTCATCATTGGCAAGGTGTACTGCAATTCTCTAGAGCTGTATCAGCATGATTAAATCATACATGAGACTGAACAAGGGACAAAGAAATGCTGAACTTTTTAACTGTGTGAAAAAATCAGAGCATGCGACAAGAAAGTGTGAATATAATACAGCACGAGCAAGCTGAAATTGTTCACTGTAATTTACCTATGTAAATATTTACAGCACACCACTGTATTTACAATATAAAATTACTTAACTCAAAACAAAAGTAAAATTGCTTAATAAGCATTGCTTCAAACACAGCTTCTTATTTATTTTTTTTTTATTTTTTTTTTTTTGGATTTGCTAGAACAGGAGCTCAATTTTTCTCTTGTTGCTTTCTTTTCACCAAGTTCCATGGCCAATATTTGTCTTTTGGTGACTCTGCAGCTGCATAGCAGTCTTTGCTTCGTTTTGCTTTCTATTGATATCATTCCCTTCCCATCTCTTTGTCACTTCTCATCTTTTTTTTTTTTTTTTTTTCCCCTCAGGTGACAATAGTTCCCCTATGAATTCTGTTCCTGGTTTCTAGGAGTGCAGCAAGCTAATAGTGCAAGTAAACTTCACTGTTAAACATTTTTTTTTTTAATGCTTTCCTATAGCATACCCTAATCCTAATAACCAGCTTGCCATTCCTAAGGGCTGTTTAAGACAAGACATCAAAAACACCGCTTTTCTAAAATCCTCTACACTGTGATTTATTTATTAAATTATGATATTAAATTTCATTCAGTATTCAACATTTGGAGAACACACTGCAACAGTTTTCTGTGTGCATAAAGTTTATGCATTTATTATACTGTCGTACAAATGCAATCAGACTAGCAATCTTAACTTAGGCCTAAACCTCTAAATAACAGTCACTAAGTCACATTTTTCTGGTCTGAACAGTGACCATTATTCAGAGGTTTCACTGTATATGAATTATAAGGCTACGTAATACATATAGGAAGCATACTTCCCAAATAACTACAAGAACCATTTCCCTTTTTCAGTTTCCATCACTGTGATATAGTGGCCTTGCAGACTATACAAAATAAACCCTAGATAACTCTTAATGCAAAAGTCTAAATGAAAACTCTACAACTTATGTTTAGCTAGACAGAGTTTAAACACCATATTGTATGCAAACATGTTCTATAAAGCAATGAATTTCATTTACTGGTTTATGAGACAATTCTTAAGCAAGACAGAAAAATACAGTCAGGACAAAGTGCTAAGAACTGTATGAAGTGAATCTACATGTGCATATATTTAAGTACTACTACTACTACAAAGAAAAAAACATACTGAAATAAGAGGAAGGATTCTGTCTCTTTTATGTTAAAACACAAATTCATTTTAACAAGTCACATGAAATTATTCTACTTAAAACTGATTTTCTGAGAATCCACAGAGGGACAAAAAATGATATTTTTGGAAGCAACTGGGTTCACAACATTTTGATTTTACTTAACTTCTACTAATACTGAATTTCTGCTCAGTGAAGCAGATTTAGTAAAGCAGATATTCAATTCATTATGTAACCTCACACAAGAAATAATAAAAAAAAAAGAAAAAAAGGCTTCATACTTTGCAAAAATAATTAAATTGAGTACCTACATGAATACCCTTTCTATGCAAATGCACCTTTCTGCAACCAAAAACTGAATGAAATTCCTGAACTTAAATGACAAAATTACATTTACACTCATTATATTATCCAGCAAAATTTAACAATGAAGAGTAGAACTTTTGGGCTAATTCAAATTTCTCTAAATACAGCCAAAAGAGCTTCTCTTGATTAATAATTCTATGTAACATAATGAGTATAACTTTGATTTTGTATAATTTTATCTTTGAATGTTTATTTACATATATATATAACTTACTTCTTATTTTATACTGTTATGAATCAAAGAAAAAAAAAAGTTTTCAAAAAATTAAATAGCAGAAAGCAAAGAATATTATTATTTGTCCCTCCCACCCCACATGATATTTTTCTTTCAGCAATGCGAGACATGCATTTTAAACAAATGCCTAATAAGAGCATTTAGTGATTAGGAAAATCAAAATAAAATGTGATTTTTCATACATATACATCTGTATGGAATTTGTCACATAAAATACACAAGTAGCATTTGGAATAAAGTACAGCTTGAAATTTTATTATAAGTGCTAGAAAGCAAGAGAAAAAAAATCAATCCCACCGTATGTAGTTACAACGAGGGGGAGGGGGGAGAAAAATCTGTATCACATAGATATCCCCCAGATACTGGTATTTGGATAACTGATGCCAATCTCATGTTTTCAAAATGATTTTGTTTCCGTGTTGTTCTCCCATCTAAGACTGATACTCTATAGGACTCTAGAAATCCATGTTCCCTTTACAAATTTAGTGCACTGTGCTAACAGGTCAATACTGTCAGCACAACTCATCCTACAAATTTTTAAAAGATTAATTTCTGATTTTCTTAATAAAAAATATGTCACTTAATTTTACCTGTTATAATTCTTATAATAAACCCAAAAAAATTTATGGTTATGTTTAAAATATAACACAGGAAAAAAAGAATGATCACAACACACGACTATACCAAATGACAAAAAAATGGGGGGGGGGGGCTTTACACTGTGCTCTTCAGTGCTTGGTGTTGGTACCAGAATCAGTCAAGCACAAACTTTTTCTTTTTTTCTGAAAATATTTTACCTAAAGCTTTTTGTTCCCTATTCACAGTAACAGTTTTGTTTGGAATATCCAACTGTAATCGCCTACCCTCTGAATCTGAATATAACTTAAAAAATCTTAATTTTCTTGCACCAATAAAATGCATTTTGAACCATCCATAAAATATTTCAGTATTGCATAATGTATCAGTTTTAAGAATAGATTTTGTTCTACAATTTGGATTGTAAATTTAAGGCATAGTAAAAAACTTCCCTGCAGAAGACCTTAAAATCACAAGACATGTATGTGTCCCAGTAAAATCACAGTGAAGGATTTTAAAGTTCCATACTTTTATGCAAATTTCTATCATAATTAGTGATGGTGTGACATTGATATTCAGAAGAGATATCACTCACACTTATTCAGTGCTTCAAATTAATTACAGAATTTTCTTTTGTGATGTAATACAAAGCCAGGTTCATAACAGAAATTGATCACCAAAGTATATAAAAATAAGCATACTTTGAAGACAAATCAAAACTGGGTGCTTATAATAAAATAATGTCAACAGCACTGACAGCACAAATGCAAATGCACACACACACACACTGTAGTAAATATTTAACTATGCATTCCACTAAATCCTTAAAATCAAACAACAAAAAGCATAGTTATTGGCTAAAAAATGAAATCTAAAACAGATTTCCTGCTAAATAAAATTGCTAGATGAAAATGAACTAAATGCTGATACATTTTCATACGTGAATCTTTCACATACATGTAACATTAACTTGCAGTTTATTATATTGCACTAACTGCTAAAGATATAACAAATATGTTCAGCAGTAAAAATATACAAAATGATAAAAAAATTTAAAATATATGTATATATATACATAAAGGAAGCACTGTATAGTTAAAAAAGAAAAAGAACTAAACACAAAAATTTCAGAAATAATGCATGACAAATAGCAAAAAAAAAAAAAAAAAAAAAAACTACAGAAAAAAATAATTATTAAATAATGCTGAAAGCAGCAGCAGGTTTTGGCGATTCAGATGATACAAAATGAATATAAAAATGATAAAACGTTTTTGATCATTATAACCTTTCCTTTACAGCAGATGTGAAATAAAAACTTTACCATATACAAATCAAATGAAAAACAAAACAGCCAGTGGACTCAGAGCATTATGATACTGGCACTTAAACAATAATATAACACACTTAAAATAGTACAACTATACTAGTAATTCGAATTGACAGGCTAGTCAAAAGAAAGTCTTCCTTATCCTCCAGATACAACAAGAAGTTGGATTATTTGAAGTCATCCCAGAATCCAAAACCTAAATATTTCACCATTCACTTTATCAATATTTCTAACCAGATGCTCATGCTAGAAGAAACAAAAGTTTTGGAACTTGGAACAAAGTTCTGCTTCTGAGCAAGATCGAATCCAAAAAGCGTCACTTCTGAGTTTGAGAGCATAATATCGCGAGTTCCAGAAGACGGCAAAAACGAACTACGTCAACTCTGTAGCTCTAGGTTATGATCGTGGTACAATCCAAAACAAATGCCTAATAAATTAAAAATTCGAAGACCAATTTCGAACCTCAGAAATGTGTTTTGTTGTTGTTGGAGGTTTAACGACCACCGTGAGCAACTCAATGGGCTATGAGCAGTCGCCCATCCCTAACTTAGGGTCTCTGGCTCCAGGAAGGGAGACAGCCAGAGTCGTAAGACAAACACAACATCCATACCTCACCAGAATCTGAACCTGAACCCATCTTGGATGAATGGTCAAAAGCCAGCCCTTGGACCACTCCATAACTCTCCATCACTGATACTCCACAACTCATTCTGCCCTACTGATTGCAAGACAGCTTTCTTTCGTTCTCGAATCAGAAGAGCCTTTGCCATCTCCTCTGATGTTCTTCCTAAACAATGCGAATTAAAAAACGTTGAATTGGCCACAGAGGCAGGATACATCCCTCACCCGGTATGTAGCTATCAATACATAAAAACAACAACAGAATAGGTCATGTTAATCTCTTTATGCCACAGCTGCGCTACCTGGGCTCAATTCCCTACATACCAAATGTTTCCTATCAATTCAAGAAAGCACTCAAGAAGGTGGAACCCTGGAGTCGGCATAAAGTCCCCAACATCTTTATATGCCATGCTTAAGGGAAATACTGACAAGCCACTTTTCCCAACAAAGCAGGTGTATATGCCATCCCCCTACAATATCCTGACGACTCCAAGCAATACTACAGGCAGTCCCCAGATTACGAAGGAGTTCCATTCTTCCATTCCTAAGTCTGTCTTTAAATCGGATTTGCATGTAAGTTAGAACAGTTAGCTAGTATGACTCATATCTAGTCAAATGTGTGTCTTAGTATATAGTGTATTTTTCTATGTATAAAAAACATTAAAGAAACACATCCAGATACACTAAAACATCGTAACATAATAATACAGTAATAATAATCCTTCAAAATTGTCCAGATCGTTGACTGTAGTCTAACACTTTTCCAAACTTTGTTACCATTTCACCTTTTTCCAATTGCCTTATTATTTCCACTTTAGTTTCATCATGATCAGTGGTGAAAGTGAGCGGGAACAATAGGGAATGGTGTTCCCTTAAGAAATTGGTATAAATAAAATTGTGAACAAACAACATAGAAATGGGGGGGGGGGCTGCTGAACTATAAAAAGGAAATCTGGGCTCGGCATTTATTTACATCTATGAATTCTATTCATAATTTGTGCAACACTTTATGCTTGAAAATTTTCTTTCTTTGATTTGCAGTTTTCACAGCTTTTGAAACAAAACAGTGTCTTTTGGACTCTTAGCCAAAGACTGACAGAGGATGCTTGCATTTGATTGTTTTGATTTCATGTAGCACCATACGTTATCCCACAGGGTGGAATCTTGAACTAGTAACAGTGCTGCATGCTAGCTTTATGATACTGAAATCAAATTCATTTATAGTGACAAATTGGTAGATAGCAGCTGAACAAGGCCACTCTGACTTCCAGGAAAGACGGCATCCTCTGTTTAAAGTGGTGTATAACAGCAGCGGTTTCTTTGGTGACTTTGAAAGGAACACTCTCTGAGGAGTTCCGTTGTAAGAAATGTAACCTGCACTTTGTGATGTAGACATTTTTAGGTGAATTTCAAAATTAAGGTTTATTTTTTATTCATTAAAATAATTTTTATTTTTCTATTCACACACACACACACACACACACACACACACACACACACACACACACACACACACACACACACACACACGTACACACAGACATATAAAATGTGTGTGTGTATGTGTTTGTGTAAATTCACCCAAACTTGAAATGCTGAACACTGTGTTGCCCAAAACAAATCACTTATCATACTTTCAACACTGACGGTGATCTTTTTCCTTTTCTTTGATGCATCACCATCACTCGCATCAAATTTACACTTTTGTGTCATAGTAATGAGGGTAAAAAAAAAAAAAAAAAAATTAAAGCCAAATACAGAATCACACATGAGACACTGTTAACATCAGTGTGGTCTGACTCAAAAGAACAAAGTCTTTGTCCTACCTCGGGCCCACAACCAGATGAACTACTGTAGACATGCGATGCTTTGATACACATCACAAAGTTGCGCCCGTTTATTATTATGAGATATTGTAACTTGAATTTTTAATATAATAGGCTTTATGGGGGTTGTTTGCAACTACAGGTTTTAGATAAGTCAGAAGTTTATAACCTGGGGACTGCCTGTACATTGGAACCACCAAACAGTCATTTAAAATTAGAGTCAACGAAATAAAAGAGACAAGGAACAGTAAAGTAACCATAGCCCTATCCAGAGAAGCTCAGGTCTGCTGCTCCGATGTAGGATGATATAAAGAAATTAGTTTCTTACTCCACCCCTAAATCTACTGCCATTTGAGAAACTTTGGTGATCATTACCGACAGTGAGTTTTGCAATGAGAGTGTCTGGCTTGAGTTGCCACAAATTTGGAACCAGTTCTTCAAATAGTGAATACCTTTTGTTTTCCTTCTAGGATTCTGCGTGCTAAACAAACATGTGTCCTTGAACGAATAATTACATTTTCATCTGTTCATTTATTGTCAAGTCAAGGTGTTCAAATTGTTGAAGTGTTCCATTCAGTTTGCTGTCTACCTTCCTTGAAAAACCCATCTGGTTGATGTGCGAAAGCTTGGAAACTTTGATTTCTATTCTATGCCAAGAAATTTGGATAACTGGTATAGTTATACTATTTTAAGTATAGGTGGTGTATACAGTTCCTTGTTATTAATTACTGTAACACACACCAGAATGTCTGTGTTTCACACACACAATGCTTTCCAATACAGCAAAGAGTTTGCAACAATGATACATTGCAACATTCCAGGAATAATGTACAGAAGATTCAAAAACTTGCACAGAAGTGATTTGCATTGCTATATATCCAGAAATAACCGCGAATGTCTGAAATGTTATAATGCCATAAGCAATTACTATGGATATTGCAATGAAATCCACATAAAACTTTTCCCACATTTTCTGTTTTAGAATAATTAAACATTTTTATTTACTCAAGTCAAAAGCAAATTCACACTGTTTTAATTTTTATTGCCACATTAAGAGGCAATATGATAAAAGTTTTCTGGTCTGCAACTCATAACTGAATGAATAGAACTGCTATTGTTAGAGAATTAATGTTTACTTATCCTTGTTTTATACAATCTCTCCCAATAACTTTTGAAAATTCTTTTTTGCTTGCTTTCATTTTACTTTCAATATTTACTTTCTCTCACTGTTGAACCCCATAATATGGAAGACAGAGAAGCAGCTAAAACCAATAAAAGATTGCTTTTGAATAACAGGGTACCTTGTAACTTACATTCAGATGTTGTTACTTTATTATAACTTACACTCATATACCATTACTTTATCTCAAGCACTCTGGAGGCTGTATTTAACTAGCACTAACACAATTTATGTATTTCACAAATCATATTTCTTTCCTGCAGGCAATCTAGAGTATTATATTAAGTTCAAGACAGCTATTTTATCAGCATCAGGAAATGATTCTGGTAGTTTCACATGAGCTTCTTAAAACAGAAAATATAATGAAATACATATGTCTACTGCTACAGCTTTTGACATGCTGCAGTTCCTGGGGATCCTTATCAAGATATGAAAATAGGAGGAAGTTCAATATACAGAGAATAAAATGCCTTTTCTATTCACTTATGGGTTCAGCCTCAGAATGAGCTGAAAGTAGAGAACTTTGAATTAATTTCTTCACCCATGGTAAGATATCAAAGTGACTACAAATGGCACTGAATTTTAAAAATTACTGAATGCTTTTTAACATTAATTTTCATGTATAATTTCATATATAAATGTTGCCACAGCAATGAAAATGCCATCACAAGATTGTGCTATGACATCTCATCAAAAGCTTTCTGACAGGATGTAAGAGCTGCATTACAACACACAATCAAAGTCTTTTCAACAACTGCTTAGAAACACAAAAAGAGAAATGTTATGTCACAAATATTCATTCTATTTCGTTGCTCATACACAATCTTTAAGGAACAAATACATAGATTTATAAATAATTCAATGATATATTTCCTTTAACTTCTTTTATAGGTGCACTTAGTGGAGAGTAGCAGTCAATAAATATGCTGAATTACGGTCCACACGTTTCTAATAATATTCTTTTGAACCATAAGTAACTCAGTACAAAACTGACTAGTGATTTGATGCAGGCTAACCCATATTTATTTGTATTTATTTATTAATCTGTGTGTTAATTCACTGTGGATACATTGACTTCATAGTATACAAGACTTAATTATATTAACTGATTATAGTAATAGTGTGAAACATATTAGCTAACCTGCTTCATACAGCTGTTGCATCACACACTGACATCATTTCATCTGGGAAGCAATTTCCGTTTACTGAACATCTGCCCAAAGACATGAAAAGCTAAGCGTGACATAACAAATATTTATATCTCAGTTGTTACAAATGGTAATGACATGTATTGTACAATAAGAACAGTGCACATTTTTGCCAGAAATGCAGTTATTAAGCAACATTTTAATTAATTAAATACAAATTTTGAAGATGAAAATCCGATTTTTGGTGTAAATGTGACAAGGATGGTAAGTCAGATAATATCCGAAAACTTGAAAATTTCATCGTCCTGGAGCGGGACTTGAACCCGCGTCTCCCAGATAGCGCCCGGGTGTCCTAACCACTACGATAAAATTTTCAAGTTTTTGGATATTATCTGACTTACCATCCTTGTCACATTTACACCAAAAATCGGATTGTCATCTTCAAAATTTGATGGTGTAATCTCGTTATTCTTTCATGATTAATTAATTTAAGTTCATTCTGTTTTAAACCCATTATTTTTAGCATGTCTTTTATAGAAAAAGATCGTGCTTATGTTAATGGTTTGACTATCCACCTGTAGACATGATATCTCTGCAATTATTAGTCTGATTTAAAAAATTCTTTGTGCATTGGGAAGCTTGAAATATGCAAATGATGATCCTTCATCTCGTTTTTTTTTTTTTTTTTTTTTTTTTTTACAATGTACAATTTTGCCGCTAGAGGGCATAAATGTAGATAATGTTGAATCAAAAATACGTTTTATTCCACATATTTGCTTCTAAACATCCGATTGAAAAAAGTACTTTATCTTTCGATTCCACTTATGCCGAAGAGTATTTTAGGTATGGTTACTTTTTCAAGTTACGCATAGATTTTTCGCTAGGGGGTGTAAAAGTAAATTACGTTTTCTCCAATATCTCTTCTTTTAAAACTCCAATTTGGAAATGTTTTTCTTTAGCGGATACAGCTCTTGATGTAAAATCTTTTGCATATAATTTATAACTTTTGGTAAAGAATACTTTGGCCACCAGGGGGCATAAGCGTTAATTTTTGCTTCTGATGTATTTGCCATAAAATCTGAGCTTCTCTGATCTCGATTGAAAAAATTATTTCGTGGACCAATGCCCCTCACGTCGATAAACCTTTTTGGAATCTTATTTTTGTTAATATTTCTCTTTCTAATGGTCCAATTTGAAAAATTCTTTCTTTGTTGGATAGAATTTCCGGTGTGACATGTTTTTCATATAATTTAAAAACTGTCAAGTATTTCATAGACTTTACGCTAGGGCGTGAAGATAAATTGGGTTTTCCCCGAAATCTCTGCTTCTAAAACTGTGATTCGAAAAAAAAAATTCTGCACCGCATACAGCTCCTGATGGGAAATCCTTTGCATATAAATTCCTAATTTTGGTAAAAATGGTTTGGCCACCAGGGGCATAAGTCTTAATTTCTGCTTCTGATGTATTTGCAGCAAAATCTGAGCTTCTAAAATCTAGATTGAAAAAAATTGGTTGTGGACCGATACTACTCACGTTGACAAACCTTTTAAGAATATTTTCTTCTTAAAATAATGCATGGTTTCTACGCCAGGGGTGTAGATGTATATATTATTTTTGCCAATATCTCTACTTCTAGGAGTCCGATTGGGAAAATTCCTTCTTTGTTGGATAGTGTTTCCGATGCAAAATGTTTATCATATAAATTCAAAATGTTCAAGTAAATCAAACTTTCCGCTAGGGGTTGCACAGGTTAATTGCGTTTTCTGCGTTATTTCTGCTTGTAAAGCTCAGATTTGAAAAATTCTTCCTGTATCACATACAGCTCCTGATGGAAAATGTTTTTCTTATAATTTCTAATATTTGGTAAAGAATGGTTTGGCCACAAGGGGGCATAAGAATTAATTTCTGCTTCTGATGTATTTGCAGAAAAACTTGAGCTTCTGAAAACTCTTCAGGAAGACGCTTTGACGTCTGTAAGTTCTGTTTTACATGTTCTGTAAAGTGAATACAGTCTGTGGTGGTGCATTAACTTATTCAATTAAAATATAAATCGGTTAAAAGTCCTAAAAATGTTACTCACGGAAGTGCGTGTTCAGTCCGACGTCAGTAGTTATTGTGAGTTTCTTTGTCCAAAGTGGTATCTTGCTTCAATATGGTCAGTTGTTAGGGTTGGCTTGAGAGTCATTTCGTCATAAGTTGTACCCTACTTCGGTTATGTCCAGATGTTAGGGTTAACTCCGTTCTGGCTGTGTCGACATCATATTGAATGGGTAAAGGTTTCCAGATAATAATTAAAGATTCTCGAGTTAAGAGTTACTATTTACATACCACTTGAAGTTCCACGCCGTACTTGGCCATTAGGGCTATCTCGTCAATGCTGCACTCTCGCAGAATTACTGAGGAAGTCTTCAAGTTAGAAGTAAGCTCAGGTTCATAAAAAATTTAAAAACTTTAAAGATTCCAGTTAAAATCGTTATATACACCACCTCATACCGTCCACAGTCTCAATCGCCGGACGCGCGTTTCACTTAGGCTATACCCTGGTGTTTTCAACGGAGACTTCACACCCTCTGTAGAAGTCTGCTATCTGAAAGTCTCGTATCCACAGTGTGCATGTTCCTCATGTAACCCACTGCCAATGCCATCTAGTGTCAGGTCACATCAACTTTATCTTCATCTATGCCATTCTCACCCTTCCTTTTTCTCTTCCTCTCTCTCCTCTCCCTATTCAATGTCTTCTTAGTTTCGATCAGGTTCCTCCAAGCGTACGAAAGGTCGTACTGCAATAATAACAGTCCATACGACCTTTCGTAGGAACCTGATCGAAACTGAGAAGAAATTGAATAGGGAGAGGGAGAGAAAAAGGAAGGGTGAGAATGGCATAGATGAAGATAAAGTTGATGTGACCTGACACTACATGGCATTGGCAATGGGTTACACGAGGAACATGCGCACTGTGGACACGAGACTTTCAGATAGCAGACTTCGACAGAGGGTGTGAAGTCTCCGTTGAAAACACCAGGGTAGAGCCTAGGTGAAACGCGCGTCCGGCGATTGAGACTGTGGACGGTATGAGGTGGTGTATATAACAATTTTAACTGGAATCTTTTAAAGTTTTTAAATTTTTTATGAACCTGAGCTTACTTCTAACTTGAAGACTTCCTCAGTAATTCTACGAGAGTGCAGCATTGACGTGATAGCCCTAATGGCCAAGTACGACGTGGAACTTCAAGTGGTATGTAAATAGTAACTCTTAACTCGAGAATCTTTAATTATTATCTGGAAACCTTTACCCATTCAATATGATATCGACACAGCCAGAACAGAGTTAACCCTAACATCTGGACATAACCGAAGTAGGGTACAACTTATGACGAAATGGCTCTCGAGCTAACCCTAACAACTGACCATATTGAAGCAAGATACCACTTTGGACAAAGAAACTCACAATAACTACTGACGTCGGACTGAACACGCACTTCCGTGAGTAACATTTTTAGGACTTTTAACTGATTTATATTTTAATTGAATAAGTTAATGCACCACCACAGACTGTATCCACTTTACAGAACGTGTAAAACAGAACTTGCAGACATCAAAGCGTCTTCCTGAAGAACCTTGTGGTCACGTAATGGTATGTGAACTTTATGATAGAATCACATAAGATATAATGTTCTGAAAACTCGACTAAAATCTTTTTTTTTTTTTTTGGGGGGGGGGGGGGGGACTATTACCTCTCACATCAAAAAACCTTTTGAGGATACTTTCTTCTTAAAATAATGTGTGGTTTTCCCGCCAGGGCACGTAGATGCATATCTTATATTTGTCCATATCTCTGCTTCAAAGAATCCGATTTGAAAAATGCTTTCTTTGTTAGAGAGCCTTTCCGCTGCGAAATGTTTCTCATATAAATTCAAATTTTTCTTAACGCACAAGTCTGCAACCACAGAGCGTAAGTTCAAGATTCCATTTACAGCAATATCTGCGGGATTAAAAACCAGAGTGAAAAACTTCTTTCTTCTGTCAGATACTATTTTTTTTCCATATCGGTTCCATTGACTTAGAACAGCTTTGATAAATTTAATTTGCATTAGAATGGATTCAAAAGACGTTCTCATTACACTCGAAAATTCGCATCATCTTTCTTGTTTACGATTGTGCCTAGTGTTTTTTAAAAATGCATCTTGTTGCAATGAACATCATGGACACACCACAGATCATGATAGACTATATTTTAGATCACTCTTTTTGTGAAAATGAAGACATTCAATAAATAAGAATATTTAATTCATTCACTTGGTGTGGGCAAAAATTATGATTGCCATAATTATGCAACTAGATCTTTTTGCTCATACCCGTTTGTATATGAGTTTTTCTTTGTTGTTTTAGTACCTGTTAAAAATTGTTTTATGCTTCTGTCTCTTTTTTATTGTATGTGAATTCTGAATATTCATAACTGCTGCATTGCGTGTCATGATCTTCAGGTTTTTTGCAAATTAGGTTTTAAATTCTTAGGTTAAAAAATTTTGTCTTTGACTCTGCTCTTGGGTGACTATTTTCACAATTTACTATTTAGCAGCTTATGCACAAATTCTAATTGAAATGTTTTATTATTGTTACTTATTATTTTTGCTTTTTAGTTTAGCTTGTTTGGCTGTTGTTGTAATTTTTTGAAGTGTAGTTAATGCTAGAGTTTTGGTCATTTCTTGGGTTGCTTATTTCCTAGAAAGTTTTCCTAGTTGGTTAGCTCGGAATTTTGTATGTTTGGCCCAAGTGGAGTGTTACGGACAACGATAGGATTGGAGGTCAACTCAGATAAGTCAAGTCCTCCCGCTCGGATAGGCTAGCACCCTTTCCCATAGTGTATGAAATCGCTGGCAAAGTTAATCTAAAGTTATGAAGTGACAAACGTTGTTTGACACGTAAATCAGCGGATCCTAACCTGTATTCTACTATTACAGATGATTGCTCCAACAAGTTTTGCAAAGCCTACAATACCATTTATAAGCTTACCTGTACTGTTTGCAGTCTTAGCTATATTGGCCAAAGCAAAAATCCACTTCATCTTAGGATTCATGGTCACAGGTCTCTTGTTAACAAGTACTCTACAAATAGTGTGAACCCCTCCACTTATGCTAGCCAGTTAGACTGACAATACCACCAGTGTACAGCTTGCCCAATTCTAAACAAGACTGCCAGCTGTTTGATGCAGTTGTTAAAACCATGCTTGATGATCCTTGTTGTGTTATAAGCTCAGGTTTTACTTTCTTGAAAGATAAAGTATGAACCAATTTACCAGAGAATTCTCATATGAGACAAAGAAAGGTAACTTGATCACGCTAGTTACGTTAACTAAAACTTTTACAAAAGTTCGTAAGTTGGAAGCTTTCGACCTTATCTTAGGTCTTCATCACGCCAATGGAGGACTAAAATTGTTGCCAGATTCTACATTTGAATTTTTCCTATTTTTGTTGCCAAAACTTAGAATTGATCTCCAGATCAACGGAATGTAGAGAGGAGATTCGGAGTTGCAAGTCATTGAGTTGAAAATAATTTCTTATGCTTTCACGGTAACGGAGGGCAAAACGATTGTCAAACGAAGTACTGCGTTTTGCTTCGTTCCAGTGGGGAACTGCAGATGTGTCTTCCATTGTCAAAATAGACAAGGCAGTGTTGGGATTGCCTTTCGAAACATCTTTTCTGTGTTCTAAAATTCTATGGCTAATGCTCCTGTATGTGCTTCCAATGTATAAGTTATCCCCAGTAGAAGAAGAGATAGGAATGCAGTAAACTCCTGGGAGGTTCAGGCTTTCAACTTTGTCCCTATCCCTTTGTAGAAGTTTCAAGATGTTTGGGGTAGATTTAATGGCAAGATGGTAACCAAAACTTCTAAAAGGATCTGTAACTTATAAGCATAGGAAGGATGGTAAGGAACAGAACCACAGAATTTCAGGTCTTCTTTCTTGTGAGGAAGGAGGCATTCGATTTTCGAATGGTTTTCATATTTCTTTATGAGGGAGTTAACTGTAACAGCAGGGAAACCATGAGAGAGGGCTATTGTAGAAATTTTGGAGAGTTCTTCTTGAAGAGAGAGTTGGTTGTTGCAAATGATATGAGCCCTGTGGATGTAGGACTTCAATGCTGCAAGCTTGTAGAGATGCAGGGTGCAAGATTTGTAGGGAATGATGTTAGTGGCTGCAGAAGGTTTTCGATAGACGGAACGAGTAATGGAGAGATCAGCGTTTCTGCAGATAGATACATCCAGGAAATCAATTTTGTGATTTACTTCCTTAGATATAGTGAGCTTAATGGAAGGAAATTTTTCTGTAATGGAGTTGATCAGTATCTGTAGCTCAGACTCGGAATGTGGCCAGCTAATGAAAATGTCGTCTACATATCTTAAAACCCCATCAGACCTTTAGTGGAATATTCGTTTTCTCCAGCTGTAAACCTTGAAAAGAGATTGGTCCACAAATGCAAATCCCTGGCAGCCAACCATCCTCATACAGTTGTCTCTACTTCAAACTTCATCCACAACCTTCCTAATTCCTTTCCCTTGTGATAATCTGTATACTCTTGATGTAGAATCTTTGTTTCCCTCTGTACCATATTTTGATTCCTACATGCTCCTCATGAAGAAATTGATTCTTCATTTTGAACCCCCGGTCCTCTTATCAAAGATCTTTATGATTGTTTCCACACTATTCATCAACACAGTTGTTTTGTTTTCAACAAAATTGTGTATAGGCAACAATCTGGTCTCCCCATGGGCTCACCTCTTTCCCCTCTGCTTGCTGAAATCTACATGCAACATATTGAAGTTTCCATAATTCCTCTACACCCTTTTCAACCTTCCCTATGGTTAAGATATGTAGACGACATTTTCATTAGCTGGCCACATTCCGAGTCTGAGCTACAGATACTGATCAACTCCATTACAGAAAAATTTCCTTCCATTAAGCTCACTATATCTAAGGAAGTAAATCACAAAATTGATTTCCTGGATGTATCTATCTGCAGAAACGCTGATCTCTCCATTACTCGTTCCGTCTATCGAAAACCTTCTGCAGCCACTAACATCATTCCCTACAAATCTTGCACCCTGCATCTCTACAAGCTTGCAGCATTGAAGTCCTACATCCACAGGGCTCATATCATTTGCAACAACCAACTCTCTCTTCAAGAAGAACTCTCCAAAATTTCTACAATAGCCCTCTCTCATGGTTTCCCTGCTGTTACAGTTAACTCCCTCATAAAGAAATATGAAAACCATTCGAAAATCGAATGCCTCCTTCCTCACAAGAAAGAAGACCTGAAATTCTGTGGTTCTGTTCCTTACCATCCTTCCTATGCTTATAAGTTACAGATCCTTTTAGAAGTTTTGGTTACCATCTTGCCATTAAATCTACCCCAAACATCTTGAAACTTCTACAAAGGGATAGGGACAAAGTTGAAAGCCTGAACCTCCCAGGAGTTTACTGCATTCCTATCTCTTCTTCTACTGGGGATAACTTATACATTGGAAGCACATACAGGAGCATTAGCCATAGAATTTTAGAACACAGAAAAGATGTTTCGAAAGGCAATCCCAACACTGCCTTGTCTATTTTGACAATGGAAGACACATCTGCAGTTCCCCACTGGAACGAAGCAAAACGAATTGCTTCGTTTGACAATCGTTTTGCCCTCCGTTACCGTGAAAGCATAGAAATTATTTTCAACTCAATGACTTGCAACTCCGAATCTCCTCTCTACATTCCGTTGATCTGGAGATCAATTCTAAGTTTTGGCAAACAAAAATAGGAAAAATTCAAATGTAGAATCTGGCAACAATTTTAGTCCTCCATTGGCGTGATGAAGACCTAAGATAAGGTCGAAAGCTTCCAACTTACGAACTTTTTGTAAAAGTTTTAGTTAACGTAACTAGCGTGATCAAGTTACCTTTCTTTGTTAATATTGTTACGTGTTTTGCCCATAATCGTCATATCTCATATGAGAATTGAAATAATGGAAGAAGGAGTAGCAAGTACAAACAAAATTGGTTTTGAAACTAAAATCTATATAAAAACTCCTATAAAGACATTGAAATCAATAAACAAGTTGAAACATGACACATAGTAATGAAAAAATAATCTTCCAAATTGTGAAGAAGGCAAAACAAACTGAAAACGGATCAAGAATAGGGAAAGGAAGGTTTGGGTCAAACTCTATGATGCTGCTGTTTTCAAGCATTTTGAATGGGTAACAACATTATTAGATGGCATATCTGTATTTAAAAAAAGTAACAATAAAAAGGAAACAAGTAAGTTATACAAAACTATTATCCTCTGTACTCTCTCATCTTTCAAGCATATATCTGTGTTGAATACAGTTAATTCATGAAATACATAAATAACATAAGTAAATTAAGGATACAACCAAGAAATTCTGATTTGGAAAGAGAAGTACCAACTAAAGTGCTACCAGAGTGGTGCAAAACACTTTTCCTTGATAAAATTTAAGATGTGTCTCAAAAATGTTCAATGTCTCTGAAATTGGGGTACATATCAAATTTGATGATGTTCAAGAACAGGAATTAGACTAAACAGCATGGGAAACAAGTAAATGCAAAAGAGGTTATGCACGCTCATTTTTCTGTTGCAGTGTTTGATAGAATGCTAACAATGCCACTATACTCTTTAACAATTGCAGATTCAACAAATTCATCTGCTGCTGAAGAGTTACTAAACTCTGTCCCAGCACCTTGTGCTGTGATTTCATTTCTATTTTTCTATTTCCATACTGGATAGTGCTGCAGCATAAGACTTGATATTTTACTGAAATCACTACTTCCACTACTTCTATTGAGAAAATGCCTATGCACAAAACCCATTAGAAACTGAGTTTCACATGATGTAATACTGCAAGCCACTAGAGCTGATCCTGGCAAACAACAGCAACTCTAAGCATAATTTGCCTCTCCAGACTTCTTCCTTACTGCCAAGTTATGTTGTCATAGATTACACATGTACCTATTCTTTATCACTTTGTCACAAATGCACATTATTGGCTATGTGTATGTTCTATAAATTGGTTTGTTTACTTCACATTTTTTTTCAGTTTCTTGATGTGATTTATGTTTCTACTGCCCATACAATTTTTATTTTATAGTGTCTTCAAAATGGGTTTATTAATATTCTGCATTAAATGAAAATTACTATGTATGCAAAAGAAAGCAAGGGAACTGAGCTGCAAGACATATACTTATATAAACAACGAAGCAAACATTCACCACTGTATGAATTACTGTGATTCATCTGTGTTTTAAGGCAACAATACAGATCTTCAGAGAGTAAAAAAAAAAGATGGACATCTTGGTATATATGAAACATATTAGCTAAAATAATACCAGAAATGCAGTTATTAAGCAGCTTTTTAATTGATTTAAATTCATTCTGTTTTAAATCCATTATTTTTGATGGGTTGTGTCCGATGTTTTTTAAAAATGCATCTGATTGCAAATTGCTTCCATATGCCAATTCTCCACAGATGCATACAAAGGCAGTGCTCATCACACAGCAGGAAATGCACGTCAAGAGGAAGCAGAAACTTAATTCACTTAGTATGAGGGTAAAAAAATTAAGATGGAAAGGATTAGTGTGACCAGGTTTATGCAACATGAAGAATGATCCCATGCTGAACATCAATCTGCCAAATGCTTCCAGTTTTGATTTCATTTCGATGATATGCTGCTCAATTTCTAGTTCTGTGCAATTAAATTAAGGAAGAAACAAAACTATGAGCTAAAGGCTGGTGGAAATGCAGATGAGACAGCAATGTATTATATGATATACAAAGTAGAACTGAAACATCATGACACCCCCCCCCTGATGCTTGGATTGTTTCCAGTAGAGCATTGCACATGTGCGAATATCATGGGTGTATGCAGCACTATCTGTGATATGAGCAATTCAGATCTGAAACAGCAGTTGTAATGGGTAAGGGATGATGCATTTGATCCTCTTGGAAAAGGGCATGATCATCAGATACAGAGCATAGTATATATATATATATGTGTGTGTGAGAGAGAGAGAGAGAGAGAGAGAGAGAGAGAGAGAGAGAGAGAGAGAGAGAGAGAGAGAGAGAGAGAGAGAGAGAGTGTGTGTGTGTGTGTGTGTGTGTGTGTTATTTGGAATAGGTGTGCTACCTTGGCACAGCTGATCATGGTCTGCAACCAGGGAGAACATAAGTATGTATCCACAGCTACAGTACAACAACCCTTCTACTCCATGGGCCTACAGTAAAAATGCACGGCTACAGTACCCTCATCATAGCATGTCATCAGTGATGACTGGAGGTTGCCAGAAAACATCGGGAGTGGAACCTGGAAGATTGGAAGAAAGCTGCCTTCTCTGAGGAATCATGTTTCCTACTGCATCGAGCAGATGGACGGTGGAGGGTAAGGCAAACAGTTGCGGAGAAGATGGTACAGGATCTGTGACTCCAAGGGTACAGGCAGGTGGCTGGGGTGTAATGCTCTGGTGGATGCATTCCTAGGACACTCTTGATCCCCTGATTGGAAGAAAGCTGCCTTAGATTGGAAGAAAGCTGCCTTCTCTGAGGAATCATGTTTCCTACTGCATCGAGCAGATGGACGGTGGAGGGTAAGGCAAACAGTTGCGGAGAAGATGGTACAGGATCTGTGACTCCAAGGGTACAGGCAGGTGGCTGGGGTGTAATGCTCTGGAGGATGCATTCCTAGGATACTCTTGATCCCCTGATAGCGGTGGATGGCCCCTTGAATGTCACAGCATACCTAGTTCATCTATTTATGCTAACAGTGCTTCCAAAGTGAGATGGAGTGTTCCAACAGGGCGAGTCATGTCATGAGGCCCATATTGTCCAGGACTGGTATGAGGAACAAGAGGATGACTTTCATGTTCTTTCACGGCTATCCATGTCACTCGACATAAGCCCAATTGAACATATTTGGGATCATATGGATCAGCAGCTGCAGGGTATGGACCCTCACCAGAAACACTGGACAAGATATGGGAGGAACTTTTACAGAGGTGTTACTGCATACCATTGGACACCTTCCAGGGACTTGTGGAGTCCATGTCTTATCGCACTGCTGCAGTGGTGGCAGCTCACAGAGGACCTACAATTTTAGGAATGTGGTCATAATATTTTGTTTCAACAACATATATCACAATTATACTTTGATGTTAAAGGTGCCAAATGAGTTAAAATTGAAAGCTCAGGCCATGAAATGCAAGCCATGTTTAATAGTGAGGCCATGTACGATTACTGATGACCACAAGCTCATATCACAGCCCAACCTTCAAAACAATTTTTTCCATTCACCTTTCTAAATTTCATGACAGAACTGTGTGATACACACCGGATAATTTATACACATTAAAGAAATAAAAGTTGCTAATAAGTTGTGCAATTCCAATAGGAAGCATTTCCATTTGAATCCACAAGCAATTCTTTCAGACCTCATAGCTCAAAAGGGAAGGAAGCAATGGAGCTACATGATAATGGAAACCTGAAGTCACAAAAGAATAACTGATGCTTTTCTCAGAACCTGCAAACAAAAAACTGATGCTAATATTACTACACTAAAAATGCAGTTGAATTTAATTAAAATTCAATGCTATAAAGCAAACAACCTGTCAAATGAGGTAACGTCATGCAATGAAATGAATGTGGGTTCGGGTTAGTAATGTCTAAGTTAAAAATAGTATGTGGTATCAATGGGAAATGAACCCTCCCGGAAGAAATAATTCCTCACATACACAAAGAATTATTTCTTTGCAGTGATTTGTTTCCCACTGAAATCTATGATCTGAACTGGAAAATTATCATAACATCCAGAAGTAGAATTCAGGGAAGACATTAACAAAATTCAGAGAGTCAAAATCACAGAGACTACAAAGAGTTTCTCTGAGTTTTACATTTCAGAATACTGTTTTAGAAATTGTTACTATACACACTGTCATTTTTTGTACTGCAGCATGGCATAAGCATAACAGTTAGACAACACAACAAAATTTTAATTTCAGTAAACTCTGTCTATGAAATATTTCCAGTTCTGATAAATGCTGGGGGAATTATAATAAAACAAATTATCATAATTTTTGTCACTCATTTCCTGATACAATGCCATCTAATAAAACTTGGGTGTGGGAGATACCCAACAGCAGTACATCATTTCATTTTCAGTGATACAGAGCATACAATAACAGGAATACAAAACAGATGGAATGTACTATATAGGTAGTATCTCGGTTCTGGCATTAAAATAAAAGAGCAATTTACCAGATCGAAAACAACACTACACATAACAATAAAACGCAGCAACATATCTGTCAGATATGTGTTTGTTTGTTTCTCAACAGACAGTTTTAATTTTCAATTCATGAGTTTGTGATCAGTTCCACTAATCAGTGCATAAACAAGTCTTGATTGACCTTGCACACAGTGCAGATGCATTTCATAAGAATGCAGAATCAAATACTTACAAAAGTCAACTAAACAATTTAATTTCCAATTATACTGTACCTTTGTGCAGTAATGAGTCAACAAACAGACAGAAAAGAGAAACTGACCAGCAACATAACTTCATATTAATAAATATATATATATATATATATATGCAGTAACAAAGCTGGAAAGAAGTTGGTAAAACCTAATGTTACCTCAAAATTTTGGAAGTTTTATTAGTCTTGTGAACCACGAAAGCTTCTTATTAATACCATTTGGTCATAGGGACACAAAAGTTCATAAAATGTCATAACACATCCCACTAGAAATTTTTCCTCATCAAGAAATTTCGTACAATTTCTATATAAAAAGTATAAGGCTTTTCCAGACTTACACAAAAGAACTACATCATCATCACCGAACGGACAGACACGCTTTATATTTGTACTTTTGTATACACTATTTAACAGGGTTTTCTGTGCACGTCTCTAAAACCTTAAAAATTTTCCAGTAAATCCACATAAAATACAATGCAAAGCATATAAATTTGGCTATATGCTTCAAATATCAACAATTATGACTGTATAAGCAAAATGTAATAAGTAGTTTCTGAAATACCAGTTCAGAGATTATCAGCACTTTATATATATATATATATATATATATATATATATATATATATATATACCTATAACTCCGAAGAACATACTTTACAAAAGAAACACCCCTACATGTGGCCAGCACAATAAACCAATAATTATGGTATGTTCCTCAGGGCATACATGCACTGGCACGTTTTGCGCTTTATTTTGCGAGACTGGGACCGGGTGACTGGCACAGGGGATTGGAAGTCAATAACCGGTGGGTGTCCGAGGCTCTGCAAGAGTTGCAGAGTGGGAGGTTTCCAGATTTCGGTACAACATCGCAAACATTTGCTCTTGGTTTGCCTTTTACCCATTTTCTTTTCGCGAGCAATGACTTTGGCAGAACCGGGAGATAAAGCTGCCACAGCAATGGCGGAGGACACAGGTGGTGAAGTCACAAAGGATGGAGATACTGAGTATACACTTCCTCCAACTAAGTTACCTGTTTTCTCTTCAGAAACTGACGACTCGTAATTCCTGTGTTTGATGGGAAACTTTGACAGCAGACGTGGTTTCAGCTTCCACCTTTGCCGGGCAGGAACATGGGCTTTCTGTCATCTTGGCATACTTGACTTACTGCAGCGTGATGACGACACTTTCTCATTGCTATGTGGAGAAAAACAGAAAATTCATACAAATAAATTAATCAATGCATTCAACCAATTTTTTTTTTTTTTTAGTTCAGACAGCTATTTCAACATATCCAACATAAATTTACTCACACAGCTCAAAAAAAAAAAAAAAAAAAAAAACAATAAAAGCACAGATTGTAGTCAAAATAGTGACACTGCATCCTGAATATCAACAACTGCAATTAAATTTTCAGTACATACATATCACTAAGCTGTTCTCTGAGATTCAGAGGTTAGCTCCAAAAAAAAAAAAAAAAAAAATACAAACTACCAAATAATTTTTACTTACTGTTGCCATATCAAACTTCTCCATTTACAGTGATCTCGACATACAACTCAGGCTTCACTGACATCCATCATATGCCGTACACAAGATCTTCTATACTTTATACTCAATCTTTTTTTCAAGCAGACACTCCTGAATCTGATCCTCTCATGACTTCCTTGGCCTTTCTCTGCCTTTGCTTCCTGCCACTTGGACTAAAAGACCTAAACTGATGCTTCCTAGCAGGAAAACTATGCATTGTGAAAAAAAAAAAAAAAAAGTGGACAATATCAGTGCCATAATTCTCTTAATTGTTGAATGCAAAAGAAATTTTTTGGATAAAAGTGATAAATGTGACAATGACAGATGGACAGAATGATGCTAGAAGCATTTTTTCCCCCAAAAAGATATGCTCTTGAATATAAAGGGAAAATTCTGAAAATGAGAAAGCTTTTAACAGTATCTACAGTATCTAGTAATTTTCACTGCTATGAGTATATATCAGTATGTTCCTAACAATAATATGTACATCAAAGAAGACTGGAATATAAGAGATTTAAAATACCTTTTTATCAAAACTGCTACAAGAAGCTGATTCTAAAAAGTAAAGAAATGAATAATACTCGCATATATATGTGGGAATAACAAACCTTGTGTATGTATGTGGGCCCAGGACTCAGAGCTGAATCAGAATGAACAAAAACAAAAACAAAAAACACTGTATTGATCTGGCAAAATAGATACTGTTAAAAGCTTTTTCACTTTCAGAATGTTCCCTTTATATTCAAGGGCATATCTTTTCGGGGGAAAAAATGCTTCTAGCATCATTCTGTCCATCTGTCATTGTCACATTTATCACTTGGATACAAAAATTTCCTTTTGCATTCAACAATTACAATTAAGAAAATAATTATGGCCCTAAAATTTTCTACTTTTTTTTTCTTTTACAATGTGTAGTTTTCCTGCTAGGAAGCATCAATTTGGGTCTTTAGCTCAATTACGTCTCAGCTTCCAAGAGGCTAACGGGAAATATTCTTTCTGTACTTTCAGGGGGACTATGAGTAGCAAAATCTTCCACATATTTTGTACATATTTTTGTACACATTTTGTACTTCACACAGCTTTTCCTATTATATAAATGCATATTTGTATCTCACAAGGTAAGCACACTACTGAACATCAGGATTGAAGAAATCATTTTGCATCTTGTAACGACGTACAGCGGGTCATATCAAGAAACTAAGAAATCTGGTAGCCTGTGAAATATTAAATAGAAGTGCTAACCAGAGATCTAGAAATACAAGAAAGACGTCTTGTAATGTTCCACCATATATCAATTTAAGTGATGTTCAACTAAATCACATACAAGAAAAAGCACTAAACGAGGTTTAAAATTTACTTATCCAATTACTCACATAAATAAGACTCAACTTATTCCACAATTAGAAGGTATCATCGGGCTCCTACCCCAACATGAAAAAGCTAGATACAAGATTTTGAATGACTTTAAATCTTTCAACAGTCGAAACAAATATAATATTCCTAAGGCCTTTAAACAAGAATGTAAACAATTAAAATATATACAAAGAAATTTTCTCAGTTATCTCTAGTAACAGCAGATAAATCAAACCAAGTGGCAATACTGAACTCAACGGACTATAACACTAAAATGAGTGAAGCAATAAACAAAATGCCACATCAAGTTATCCAACGTGACCCGACATCAGCCATTAGTGCAGCCCTTAGTAGACTGCGTATTCACAGTTCCCTTCCAGTTTCTATTTCTAAGAGCATGCATCCACCTCTTAGCCCACAGGTGCCAGAATTATTTGGAAAGGTGAAATTACACAAGGATGGTAACCCTATAAGACCTCTTTGTTTCATCATATGCAAATTCAACAAGACCGCTTGAACAAGCTTTGACTGTATATCTACGGGACCTAACTAATTCATCTCAATACTCAGTAAGGAGCTCTATGCAAGCTCTTCATCTCAATACTCAGTAAGGAGCTCTATGCAAGCTCTTCATCTCAATACTCAGTAAGGAGCTCTATATCAGCACAATACCTCCTCCTTTATTATGGCCTCTCTGGATGCTGTCTCGCTTTTTCCTAACATACCAGTGCCTGTTGTTCATGACCTCATAGAATCCAAACTGATTGCTCAAGGTAATACTCCTCTTCCAGAAATTCAAGCTATAATATCAGCTCTCAGATTGATTTATCAACGTACATACTTCAAATTTAACCACCTTATCTATCATCAATGTGATGGAGCTCTTATGGGTTCACCCCTTTCACCTTTACTTGCAGAATTACTTCTTCAAGAACTGGAAAACAAAATATTGGAATCATACTCAATAAAACCACTCCTTTACATAAGGTACGTAGATGATATCCTCGTCTTCTGGCCATCTTCTAACGAAGACCTAAACAATTTTACAGAATGTCTATCTACTCAATATCCTAATCTTAAATTCACAGTTGAATTAGAAAATAATCTGACATAGCCATTTCTAGATATTCTTTTACGCTGAACTCAAGATTGTTCAGAAATCACCTATTCTGTTTATAACAAACCAACTTCTACTATAGCACTAATACCAGCTACCTCAGCACACCCATTAAAACATAAACTTTCATCTATTTATTATCATGTTAGAGGAGCATTTGCTCATTCTTCAAGTATGAAAATATGTAGAGCAGAATTTAGACAGATAAAAGACACAGCTAAAAACTACAGATATTCCCTGTCAACAGTTGACAACATCATTAATAAAGTGAAGAAAACGAAAGCCACTACTTTATCGAAGCACCATACTTCTACAAGATATGTAGGCTCCATGGACTTTATTCCTAGAATCTCTCGCTCGCTTAACAACATTTGCTGACGTCATAACCTGAACTTTGAATTAAGAACAAATAACATTTTATCCATTATTAAAAAAGATTGTGACCATGTAGAAGAGCAGAACAAACACGGAATATATAGTATTCCCTTAAAAGCAATAAACCTAGAACATGAAAATACATTTTATATTGGATCAACAACTCAGACATTAAGAAAAAGATTAACTAAGCATAAATATAATGTTAAAAATGGTGCCATGACCACAGCTCTATCTCGCTTAATTCATGGAGGTACCCACTTCCCAAAATGGGATGATGCAACGATTCTTGCCTCTCCTTCTTTAAAATCAAGATTATTATTATTATCAGAAAGTATTTTAATACAAAAATTTGCACACAGATGCTGTAATGAAGAAGGCCTAGTAAACATTCCTCAACCTTGGAAGGTTTTACTTAAGAATAATTTATCTGTATAATACCCAAACTTTTCACCCAACCTAGAAGATGTAGTTTACGTGTGTGAACGTAACTAACCTAGAAGAAGATGTAGTTTACGTGTGTGAACGTAAGTAACACTTGCATTGCACGATGTATATCATTATCACTACAATGTTTATGTTTATTTATTTAAAATTGTAACATTTGTTTTATTTATGTTATTCTGAAGATGGATTCAAGGTGTAGTCCAAAAGATCTTAAAGATTATTTATTTACTTATAACTTGTTATTTCTTAATCTAAGATATGTCACGAAAGTTTGAATCGTGCCAAGACGGTTTCAAGGTTAATATGCACCATAATCATGACCACTGATTTTCAAAGTACTTCCTAGTTTAAGCGTTTTCCCACAATGTTGCGTACATTTTGGCATTTAGTTCCAAAAGATTCCGCATTTTGCAAGTGAAATTGGAAAAGTTCTTTTTAAACATTGATTAACAGTGTGTAATCAAGATCATTATCATCAGCATACTGTCTGATTTTTTAGATGTTCAGTTTTTCACTATTTGCCATTATATATACTAATTTCTCAAGACCCAAATTGAAAAATTATTTTTATATCAAATTGTTAAAACCGTGAGAGAGAAAAAATCATGTATTTTCCAGTTTTTCTAATGTGAAATCTTTATATATTGGGTAGGGTGAATGTATATCTTGATTATTTTTATTTTGATGATATCTATTTTTACAAGTCATATCAAGAAAATTCTTTTAATAACCTATGTTTAATGTTACGTAATTTGGGGGGGGTATCAGAAGTGTTGTTTTCTTGTTAAGTGGCACAATGGCATACTTGTCATATATCGTTGTTCAATTTTCGCTAAATTGCGATGAACAAACTTTTTACGTGGCTACGATATTTTAATTCGGTTGACATTAAATGTCTGTAAATAATGTTTCACACGTTATGCAAGTTCAGCTATCGGGAGATTGCAAAAGGACGTTAACGTAGTATTGGCAATTGAAGTCAAGTATATTAATAATAAGTATTTATACTTACAATATTCATAGTGGCTGTCGGGGCTTCATATATGCGTCATCTAAGAATGTGAATTCTTTCAATTGTGAAGTTAAAATTCATGATATTGTAAAATCTGCACCAGATAAAATTAAACAAGATGAATTTTTTACAATGCAAAAAAATCCTTTAACATCGATGAAATAAGAAACTGAATTAAAACCTTGTTGAATTTTTTAAAAAACGAACTACTATCCTGAAGAGGAGACAATCTTGACCGGAATACCTCATTCCGCAAATTGAGAACGTCATCCAAAGATTGCCTAATGCAAATAAAAATCCTACAAGATTTAAAATGGTCCGTGCCATCAACAACATGTACAACACCAATGAAAATACAAGAATCACATATGAGCGCAAAGCCCTAATGGAGTTGAGAAATAACCCTGCTATAAAGTGTATTATGGCGGACAAATCTAAGCAGATTGTCATCTTAAATACAGATGAATATAATAACAAGATGACAGAAGCAATCAATAAGTTGAATGCCATCATGGTCAATAAGGACCCTATTGACAGTATAATTAGGAACTTGGCTAATATAAAAAATCACAGTGACTTACCTACAATTATTAAAAGCAAATGTATTCCACCAGTAGGTGCTTGTACACCAAATATTTTTGGTAAAATAAAAACACATAAGACTGGCGAACCTATTAAGCCTATTGTTAATAAGAATTTATCTCCAACTATTAACTTAGAGAGAGCACTATTTAACTACATCAAACCATTCTACAATAGCCATGAAGCCAGTATTACTAATGCTACTGAAGTTACCAACAAGTTAAAAACAATTAAAACCTCCAATTTCACAATGGCCAGTTTAGATGTCATCTCTTTATATCCCAATACTCCAACAGATGTCGCTATTGACTTAATTCAAGATTGGATGAAGAAAATCTTACTGATAAAGTCAGAAACAGTATTGTATCTGCATTATTTTTTGTTGCAAATAATAATTATTTCACATTTAATGGGATAATTTATAAACAGCAATTTGGCGCCCCTATGGGGTCCCCAATTTCAGGACTACTGGCCGAAGTCGTTCTGCAAGATATTGAAAACTGTATATTAGATCATTCTAATATATACTTACCATCTCCGATATGTAGATGATATTTTACTGTTTTGGCAGCACTCCAATCTTGAAATGGATAATTTCATTGCTAGATTTAACAATTGTTATCAATCTATACAGGTTAGTAAAGAAATTGAGGTTAATGGCCAGCTAAACTTCTTGGATATATCTATACAAAAGGATAACGGAATTATAGAATATTCTGTATACCGGAAGCCATCATATGTACAGGCAATTATCCCAAGAGATTCTACACACCCTTGGAAATATAAGACTGCAGCATTCCGCTTTTATATTAAAAGAGCCATGACACACTCATCCAATAAAGAATTGGAGATCAAAGAGCTAAAATGGATTGAAAAAACTGCAGAAGAATTTGGATATAGTAAAGGATTAGTCAAATCTTTATATAACAACATTACGGCCAATATACATCGTTTCGATAATAACATTAAAAAAGAAATACAGCAATATTATGGAAAATTTCCATACTTACCTCCTATTAGTACTATTTTAAAAAAGGAATGTTACAACAACAATATTAACATTGCTGAAACAGTTATTGACAATGGAAGCATACTTACTACTAATAATAATAGATCAATTCTAAATAAATCTGGGGTTTATGTCATTCCAACAGTTACGGATGATAACCAAAAAGACAAAGTATATATCGGAAGTACGCGTAGAAGATTTTTGACTAGATTAAATGAACATATTACAAACTGGACAAGAAAAGATGAAAAAACTTCATTAATACAACATTGTATCAAAAATCATGTAACTCCTGATTGGACTAACACAAAAATTCTAACATCACATAGATCACACGCCCAGATTCTAACCTCCGAGGCTGTAGTCATTGAGAAAACCAAAAGATACAACTGTAACGTTAATAGTCCAGTAGAGCTTCAGTTTGCATGGAGGTACCTTATTGAACAGGAGAGAAAACATTTCAAGAGGAAAAACATTAACAAAAAACATGTGATATCAAATAGTACTTAAAAATACAGTTGAATATTTTCTACGTAAAAGCTACTAGTATATTTTTGTTTGACTACAGATGGCGACACCATTGATATGTGCAGTTGAACCCAAATCATGATGCGCAAATATCTACACGACAGGGCTGAACATACATTGGGGGTTGAGCTGCATACCTGAGCGAGTGAGTGCGGTGATCCTAATGTCCGTGCACCTACCACTGATGATGGCTATAAAAGTTAGCAGAAACTAGTTTGGTGCTTCGCATTTGGGAGATTTGTATGTTTGTATTTTTCTTTTTCAAGATTGTTTATTTTTTGAGGTTTTGGCAAAAGTATAATTCATCTTTGGTTTTCATTATGTGTCAGGGTGCTTCGCGGTCAAGATTGTCTCCTCTTCAGGATAGTAGTTCGTTTTTTAAAAAATTCAACAAGGTTTTAATTCAGTTTCTTATTTCATCGATGTTAAAGGATTTTTTTGCATTGTAAAAAATTCATCTTGTTTAATTTTATCTGGTGCAGATTTTACAATATCATGAATTTTAACTTCACAATTGAAAGAATTCACATTCTTAGATGACGCATATATGAAGCCCTGACAGCCACTATGAATATTGTAAGTATAAATACTTATTATTAATATACTTGACTTCAATTGCCAATACTATGTTAACGTCCTTTTGCAATCTCCCGATAGCTGAACTTGCATAACGTGTGAAACAGTATTTACAGACATTTAATGTCAACCGAATTAAAAAACGGCATACTTGTGTTTTGCATTATATCTGTTATAAGTATCATTTGAAAAAGTCCTTCTCCTAAAAATAGTTGAGATCTACAAATTCTCCTGCTCTACTTTATATAAAAATTTCCTGCTATGTGGCACAAATTCATACTTGCATTACATAAAATAACTCTCCTCATAGAAATCGCATTATAAAAATACTTTTTCATCTGATAGCTACAACCGCTAGCAAGTCTTTTTAATAAATTGCCAGCATTACCCAAAGGTTCAATTTTCTGCTGTGTCATGAAACAATATGCTTACACTCAGTAACAAAACTTTTCTTCAAGGTGTTTACGAAAGCCTATCTAAAATGGATAACGGAGATCATAGGCAAAATTATCCATATATTCCCTACAGATTCTTTCTAAAAAAATGTCCTCCATGTAGCATATTTGTATATTTAAACCATGTGCCACTCTAATATGATTTCACTCATTGGCCTGAAGATGCAACCATAGTGGCCGCGAAAGTGCTCGCCAAAGCTTTTAAACAACCATATTTTTTTATTGTAAATAAAGACGTTTTTTAGACCATACATTTTCAGACGACAATTTGGAAGTGTGGTGTGTGCGCTTTGTAACAAGTTTAATTTGATTGTGCTTTGACAGCCCTTACAGCCTCTTTGATTTGTAGCGTGAAAATACCTCTGATTCTTAGATGAGTTTCTATATTTGAAATAAGTACATCAGAACTAGATTTTTCAGCATTTAAGTCCTCCTGATATGATCTCCAACTTTTATTGATATTTACAAGTAAATCCTTATTAATTGGATCAGTCACGGGATTTTTCGAGCCATATTTTTGGCAAGTTGTTTCTTTGGAAGACATTAAGTCATATTTACAGGGATCATAGCATACTTCTGGAAAATTTTAGGTAGGAATTTTAGGAATTTTTAGAAAAATTTTAGGAAAATTTTAGGAGTGTATTTCAATAAAAACTAGATGTATATTTGTATACATCTAGTAAAACAACTTTGTATACATTGTAAAGAGTTTGCTTCACACCCTTCAACCATATATACTGATAGACTGCGCATGACATCAAAATTTCTGGCTCCAACATAAAATCACATGACAGCAGTCAAAAAGATGGGTTACACCTGCTGTGCTTATGGTTGCTCTGAGCGATATAGTAAAGAAAGTTCTATGATTTTTCATGGGTAAGAAACGAATTAAAACCTAAGTCAATAAAGTTCAATTACTTAACCAGAAACTTGCAGTATTGATATAAAAATATAGTAACTTAAGAAAAAAAAATGGAATGCATGTTCCAAGTTCTTTGCAAATGTTCATCACATTATAAATCACAAAATGTAAACAACCCGATCATGCATGTATATAGCTCATAAGTAAACTTACCTGAAGAGTTTTCATTATATATGAGGCGCATTCACATAATACACCGAAAACACTGAAGTTCTGCAGCGTAAATTAGTAATCATAACAGCATTTTTACACGAAATTTGGAGTCTGATGATGACGTGCCCAATGTTTGAGCCATGGCGGCTTTGATGCAGCTATTGCCAATGTGCAGTCCATTAGTATATATGGTCGAAGTTAACACCCAAATTTTTTGCATAACGTCTAATGTCTAAAGTTTAAGTATGATTTACTTCTAATGTTCAGTTCTTATCTTTTCACGTGTTATCATATTCAAGTATATTTACCACATTCAAGTTTCACTTTGAACATTAATATGCTGTTGAACCAGAAGCAATTCACGATTTTCACAGTAAAGTTTTCAGGTTTCACATTAAATTATAATATCCTAAAAAGGTAATTGAAAACCAAGAACTATGTACAATTGTTCACTGAATTACTTTTTTCATATTATTGTTTTAACCTTTTCCTGATTAGCCTATCTTTTTCTGCTTCTACCACAACTAATTTACTTTCAGTTTTCTTTATTTCAGCTGGACCTTGTATGATCAAGTTAGAGGCAACTGCTATTTCAACAGTATTTTGTTTTTCTACAGCTTTTCTCATTCTTTCTGTTCCCTCTTGAATTATTGCTAGGGAGGCTTCTTTATCGTTTTTAAGTCTATTTATTTCTGCATCATTTTCTTTTATTTTGTCATCAAACTCAGCTTTTCTTTTTTCTCTAGCTGCTTTTCCTTATTTTCCCTCTCTTTCTGCTTCCTTTCTTTTACCTTTTTTGATTCTTCTTCCTTCAGCTTATCAACATACTCTTTATAAAATTTATGTGAATCACAAACACTATTTAACAAATTTCTTGTTATGGGAACTTTACTTACACATCCATAGTGTTTAATGGCCCCTTTAACTATTCTTAATGATGTTATAGTTGAGTCTTTTAAGTTAGACTTGTCCTTCCTTAACAGAGCAGTGTTAACCGAAAATCCCCTTTCTGCATCAGCATTACCATGAGGTAAAACTAAAATTGACTTTATGAGTTTAGCAAGATTTGAGTATTTTTCTTTTTCGCTAGAGTCTTTAATACTAAATATATTACGCCAGTAATGATCAATCCGCACTGGAATATGCCCTTCCTCTAAAAATTTCACTAGTTCATCTAGAGTTGGCTTATCGCAATTTAAAAGTTTCTACTCTTCTCTTACTCTATCAATTTGTTCCTCAGAAAGATGCAAAACACTTGAAATTCTGGTTATTTCCGAAAGTCCTTCAGTGACTGAAAGTTGAGTTGACTCTTTCTTTGGTTCTTTTACCTTTAAAACTTCTATGTCTCTTAGCTTTTGATTGCAGAATGGCAAATTTGACTTTAAATATTTTGTGGTTGCAATTAGTGATGATCTTACATCTAAGAGAAATAATTTCTGCCTGGTCTCCTGAACATTCCTGAGGAGATTTTTTGTCTTCCTACCAACTTCTAACTCCCCTAGTTTTTTCCATGAATTTTTGTTTTCAAAATCTACATTCTTTAGGTCTTCTCCAAATTTCCCTGCTATAACATCATCTTGGATAAACTGAGCCATAACATTCCTCATTAAAGTATTTAAATCAGAATATAACTGGTGTATTTTTGGTTCTTCACCCTGATAACATAATGAAAACTTTTCAAAATTTTGGTGTGAAAATGAAATTAATGCTAAATAGCAAGGAGTAAGCTCATTTTTCAGGAAACAGTGAATTCTTTTATACCTTGCCGAATTGCGCAGTTGTTTTTCAAATATTTTTTGAGATGGCAAGAAGTTTAAAAAATATTCTGTAATATTTAGCCATTGATCCAAGAGCCTCTGGGCTACAGAACCAACGGTTAACCATCTGTTGCTGACATGACGCAAAAGAAATTTGGCAGTGACCAATGTTATATCCTCGACAGATTTATAATCCTCTCGCCTTGCAGCACTACTCTTTAAAAAGTAATGCATATCAGTAGCAAATTCGTCAAAATCTATATTTAAGCTTGTCAAAAAAATTTTAAATGCATTACTAACAACATGCAGGTTGCAAAAACCTAGTTCCAAAGATTTCTGGCCTGTTTCTTGTTTTACAACTTCATTGAATTTGCGTAAAAAGCACTTATTTACATTTGGGCTGTCCATGGATACACAAATAATTCTGTTCAACGAAATATTGAAGGATGATAACACATCAAGAATTTCTTTTAGCAAAATATCTGCTATTGCATGACCCAGAAAAACGCTTGTTAGGTATCGGCAAGAAACTGAATTTATTTCTGAAGACCAGTACCCTGAGATACACATCCAACTGCCGTTTCACTTGTGTATTTGTAGTTTCATCAAATGCTATAGTAACCTTTCCTGGGCTACTAGATGCAATGTCTTTTTTCAAATCCTCTTCAAAATATTTTGACAATCCATGTGATATCACATAAGCAACTTTTTTTTCTTTAAGTTGCATTTTGGCTGCAATAGCAGAATCAAGAAACATTTCTTTGAAAAGTTCAACTGTTTCAGTGCATGAAACAAAAGACATATTGTCCTTAGCAACTTTCATGGCCCATAATGCTTCGGCTTTAGCCAACTGTAAATCATGACTCAGTACTTCACTAATATTTGTTTTGGGCTGAAGATCCCGTCCTCCAAAGGCTTTCAGGATGGACTTATTTTGAAATTTACTTGAAATTTCTGCAAATGTTTTTTTCCTTTATGATGCGCTTTTACTTGTGAAAAGCCACTATTAGAAATGTTGAAAATTTCTGAACACAATATACACTTAGCAGAAAATATTGTTTCAGTTGCAGAACACCATTCTTTCAACTTCACTCCGTCCAATTCTTTGGCGAGCCACGCATCTTGAAATTTCGTTTTGGATTTAGGCATCTTAAACACTTGTATTACTAACCAGAAAATGAAAGGGAAGTACAAAAACACGTTCCAATATTGCAAAACCAGACAACTTCCCGAAATTTGGCTGCGAGGATGTCAGAAGATATGAAAAAAAAAAAAAAAAAGCAGGTCACCACTAGAGAACTGAACCTGCACACAGCACAGAGAACACCATAAAAGATGTAAAACCAGAAACTATCATACGCATCTCACGCAAGTTCAGTCAAAGCGAGTCGGAGCCGAGATATATTGTGCATCGAAGGTCGCTGTCGCCGACGCATGATCGAAGGTCAATGATCACGTGCTCTACTGCCTGCCAAGATAATACTCAGCTACCATCCCATCGTCATTACCGGAGGTTACGGAAGGAGACCACATGTTTCCTCTTTGCTTCCACCCACCTGCGGTTTACAATAACAAAACATCAGCAGAAAGAGAGGAGGTTCCACAAGGCATGTACAAAAATAAAGTACGATCTTCTGCGTGCCACGGAGTTCGTCTGCAAAGCGCAAACCAGGGGTGAAAATGACCCCTCCCCTTTTCCCTTAGATCTCTTGTTACTCTCGAAAACTGTTCGAAGGCAAAAAAATGGAACGCCCGCCCCGAAGCAAGTGCATCTCGATGGCGTCATTTTTCCCTCCTTCAGCAGCACAGCATATAGGCTGTGTTTCTACAATAACAGGTCTTTTTACCTTACCGTAATGGTAAATTTATTGGCGTTAATAACGGTTGTGTTTTTAATAAAAATAAGCTTACGAAAATTTTAGGATGAATAGCAAATTTTAGGTCTAATTTTAGGAATTTAAGGAGGGTCACAAAATATTAGGAATTTTAGGAATTTTAGGAGGAATGCGATCCCTGTATTTAACAGTTTGCACTGCATCCAATGAATCAATTTTAAGAGATGTTCTACTGTCAGTCAGAATATCATCCATTAAGTTGAAAGCACTTTCAACTAGTGGGTTGTGGAAGCAGGTAAGGCATGCCTTGACTAATTTTCCTAACATAGGATACTTTTTTTCATTAGTAACTTCATCTTTTAAGTAAAAATTTTTAGCCCAATATTTGTCTATCGCACATTTGATTTTTTTTTTTTTTATTGGTATCACAACAGTAGAGCATTTCATCAGTAATATAAATGTCAGTTTGGTATAATCTTAATTCTGCAGACAGTTCTGGTTTTTCAGCTTCAGAAAATATGAGACAGATAAAAAGATAATTTTTCAAATGCTAACATAGAGTTTTACCTCTTAGCTCTGGGTCTAATGCTATAAAACTAATAAGAAATGAATTTCCAACAGGTAATTTTTGTATCATATACTGTGCTGTGTTAGTGTAGGCTTTGACCAAAGAGGTTTTGAATTCTTTTGCTATCACATGGTCTTTTGATAATTTTTTCATAATGGTGCAAGCTTCTGATCCAATATACGCAACTTGCTGGGTAAGTGGAAATTAGAGTTACTAACATCAAGCTTTAACAAATCCTTGTAAGACATGCACTTTGAAATAACTTCTGGCTTTCTAAAAAAAGTAACAAATTTTAACATCAATTTATAAATGCTGGTATGTAACATATGAAGCATTTGGTTTTTTGGTTTCAAAAAATTTTATGTACACGTCAAATTCTGGTAGCACTGCTGTATATAATACTATTTGCAATAAAAGTTTTTTTCTGCAAAACAAATAATCTGTAGACTATTCTTTTTTTCCAAGCTACAGCATCCTTTGTAAGCAGAGTTCACCAAAATGCGTAATTACGAGTCTAGGACGCATCGAAAAGTGTTTACGCATTGAAATTTTGCCAACGCATAAAAATACGAATCGAGAATTTTAAGCTGAAAAATTTTTTATTTTCAACTTTTTATTCGAATTTTGTATTTCAAACATATGATCAGCGGTATCCTTTGTTACCTCAGGCCAGATCTCACGTTCTAGAAGACCATACCTGGCCCAGCGGTTTTCTTGGTGCGACCGGAGCTTTGGTGGCCTGACCCCGCCAGCCAGTCAGGGCGTGATGTCAGGGAGACATCGTTCCTTACCTTGACGTTATCGGCTCATCGGGAGCGCAATCGCATCTCAAAACTCCTGTCATTGCTGCTACAGCTCATGCTCGATCAGATGAGTGAAGTACGCTTTCGCAATCGCAATTCCGGAGCGCCTTGCTTGTGGTCGTGGAGTCGTGATTTGTACTTCGTCATGACGGTGGTACGTGGTCGTGATTTGTAGAAATTGAAACAGCTTTATCAGACACTGTAGTATCGAATGATGTGTCGAAACAGCGTACTTTAAAGTCTTTTTCTTTCTTTTTTTTTTTTTTCCCGGCTAGACGTCCAATGATGTAGAAAAGAAAAAACGCAGATGAAGGAAACAATGAAGTCTGCAAAAAACTAATGGTGGAAATACGAAAGCAGCCAACGAGCATGGACACTTCATTAGAAAGTAAAGAATGTGTTGTGTTACATGGACGTCAAAGTTGGAAATTCATTCTTGTTCTTTACTAAAATGGTACAAAGAATTTCCAGGGATTACTTTCCATGCACTTGTAGTGTTTACATTATTTATGTATTATATATATATTTTTTTTAACTAAAAATAGAAGCAAAACGTCCAAATGCATTCAGTAGTAGTGAAATATTTTTAATATGAAAAAAAAATATTTTTTTTTTATAATTTCCCGGTGTTTTCGCACCTTTTTTTTTTTTTTTCACTCGTTAATTTTTCTAAAATACTCCTCACTTTTAAAAATTACTCCCTAAATTTTTCTGAAGGAGTAAAATTTTTTCGGCAAACTCTTAAGTTTTTGGGAATGTAAAGAGGAATGTACTCCATCTACAAGCTCTTTTTGAGAAGATGAAATATTTCTATTATCATACACAGCTTCGACATTGGAAAAATAACTATCTTTTTTATCCACATAAAAATAAAATACTATAAAAGCATCCCACAACTACTTAATTCCATTTAAGACAGTTAAAATATACACCCACCTGTGATCTGGCCTCTTCAAGAGCTTCAGTTTTTTAATTCCAAGCACTGCACATATTTTGAAAAATTCTCCCTTTTGCTACAGCTTTTCATCAAAATAAATATCAAATAAATCTTCCAAGTAACTTTCGAAAAACGCTGAAAATTTTTTGGCACACTTATTTGCTATATGACAAGTGTTACCATCAATATCTAATAAGTGAGGTGCTTTATTTCTTCTTATTCTAGTTTCGACACCACTTTTTTTCCCCACGCATAGTGTTACACAAATCCATTAAAATACTAGTTAAAATTTTCCATGGAATCTGATTTTCTTCAATGGTACTGACAATTGCTGCATAGACAGCTTGCGCATCATTGCAAGATTCCAGTTTTAAAGAAGCAAGATGATGAACCACAACCTCACTGTGATCGTCATCGTAAAACTGCACTAGCATTGCAAGTATGCTCTATTGTGCATTGCTAGTACTTTCATCCACATTTAAAGAAAATGTTATGGTTCTTAAAGTTCTAATTATATTTTCTTTAACTGTTCTGCCAATTCCGTATTTTAACTTGTAACATACGGTAGTTCTGTTCATGGACAGAGATTTCAGCGCAGTTTGGTCCCGGCTTAATTCTTGACACAGCTCAATCAAATTTGGTGCCAAACTAAAAGAAAGAGAATTTTCAGCGATGAATGATACTAATACTTCTTGACAAGCTTTTCTTGTCATTATATCAAGTGGTCGATTATTATCGCTCTCCACCAGATCATCCGTATTCTTCGCACTTGCATAATTACTCAGGGTCATTGAACTTTTAACACATTTTGAACTTTTAATATGTGTAATAGTTTTTGCAAGGTTCATTAAGGCTTTATAACCTTCTCCACCATATTTCAGTAATGAGTTGCAAAACACACAATAAGCTTGTCCTGCGCTATCTGTTTTCTTGCACCACATGCTGACGGTATCATAATTACTATCCGTGCGTTCAAGCCAATCCCATCGAAAAGCATTCCGGACAGATTATTCTAATTTCGTCATATCACTGCTAATATCAAGAAATTTCATACTAAAATTCTCTAAGCCGCTACTTAATTATTGGCGCCAAACGGAAAGGAGACAAATTCACTTCTCGCACTAGCATCTGAACTCTCAACACAGGTCCCTATGGAAGTTCTACTGCACATACTCACAGACTTCTCACCCACCACAACCGGAAAACACGTGACACAAAGGCACGAATCTAGCAATTCCTGCTGCAGACATATGGCTTATAGGTTCTCACATTCAAAACCCTACTACAGTAGAATTCAGTAATCTGGGATCGCGCAAAAAAACCCACTGCTCTGACCTTCAGGCCCGCTTATTTCCCCTTTAGTGAATGGGAAGATCGTTTATATCAGAGGAGCAAATGCCACCATCAGTGACAGAGGAGGAAGGCAGTACTGGGAGTGTCACACAAAGCGCATCGGATAAATAACACAGACGGCCGCCGTCAATGGTGAAGGGGTGTGTGTGATTCTTAATGGTTGGGGCCGGTAGTCTTTCTCCCCTTGGCACTGTTTATAATGGCTTTTCCCTCTCATCTGTGGCTGTCTTTTGGAGGAGAAAAGAGGTGCATGTGCTAAGCCGCCAAGCATTCTCCCCTCTCCCCTCCCCCTTTGTGCCCAAGGAGCCGAACGCTGGTCACCTGGTAATGTTTCATCCATGAATGGTATGCTTTTCCAAATCCCCGGAATTTCAGGGGTGCCTTGTTCGAATTCCCCGGAGCACAAACAGGCCTGGGAGTGTTTTAATGGCTGTACTTCTCTGTATGTTTGCCAGAGCAACATGAATGCCTCAGTGTGCTAAAACGAGATCATTGTGCCTATCATAACACTGTTTTACGCTGCTACTGGACATGCATTCTGTTTTCTTAATGACAATTAATCCATTACTGTGCCTGGAGCATGCTTCAGGAGCTGGAAAATCATGGGATTGAATTGTTACAGCTACCTCCAAGGTCTTCTCTTCTGACCATAATCCTATCAAGAACATTAGAGATGCTGTACGACAACGTCTGGATAACCATGTTCCACACCCTAGTACACAGGCAGATTTTCATAATGTGTTGCCTGTAATATGGGATGAGCTGCCCCTGACACTTATCAATAATGGCATTGAAAGTATGCCTCGTAAGTGTAAAGACATTCTTCGACACAGAGGTGGTGTTACCGGGTACTTTCTCCGAATTTACCATTTTGTCTATATTGCAGTGCCACCTTGTTGTGTGCAGAAATTGTACAATAAATTGTTTTTGTAAATGCACTCTTTATCGTTTGTGTTACATAGCCTCACTGATGTTATTTCAATGCGTGCTACTTGAGTCAGATACATACATCTTTCAATTCATGCAATATAACTTTTTGTGACCAGTGTATAAGAAAGGGAACAGAGAAGTTTGTAATAACCTCCTTAATTAGTGTTTCCTATAAGGCTTGCATAAGTATTTTCAGTAACATGTTCACGAAGGCAGTGGAAAACCAGATGAGTGAAGGTCAGTGTAACTTTAGAAGGCATAGAAGGATGTGAAGGTATATTTGTACTCAGAAATCTTTCTTAAAAAGTTTCATGAGGTGAATGAGGATTTATATATGGTGTCCATTGATACTGAAAATGCTATTGACTTGGTAACTAGGAACAAACAGTTCAGTGTGTACAGTTTTGCAGTGAAAATCAGGCTGCTGAAATCAGTAGCAAGCCTGTATAGCAAGAGCCTTGCAACAGTCTGGCTGGAAGGAAATACCAAGAAGTGATTTGAAATTAATACAGTAAGACAGATATGTCAACTGTTCCCAATTTGTTTGTGAACAATAAACTTAAGAGTAAACAATAATCCAAAGAAGATGGATTTAAATAATAAAAAATGTACTACTTTACCTTATTTAAATTACTGATAAAGAGATAAAAAAGAATATAAAAAATACAAAATGAAGAAGAAAAATATAATTGGTTAACATAAAATTAGTGATACTAATTAAAATCATACAAAATTCCATAAAAAAATCTCTCAGGAGATAAGAATTGAAGATGTTGAACCATAGATGGCAACACATCACCTTCAATCCCGACTTTACTGATATGGAGTGAGACATGCCGACGCAAATAGACCATGCCCAACAACACCTGATCGAAATAAGCCTACTTCCAATACAAGACAGTGCAGTTTCTGCCAGTTGGCAATCATTGTAGCTGACTGAAAATGGTGACTTGTGTCATTGACAGTAAACTAGTAGGAAAGAATCATGTTTGAAGTCAATGTTTCCCTTAGTGTCGTTCTTTTTTGTTTTTATTGTTCTTTTATTGTTTAAAAATTTTTTTATCGCAGTTTTTTTATCATTCACAATTTTTAAATTGTCTTTTTAAGCTATAAAGAATTGTTGTTAAGCAATATTTTGCTTAGTGTTAAAATTGTAAATATAGATATTTTAGTCATAAATGTAATTTTAAAGTTACTAAGGGAGGGACCGACTTCGGTGCATATACATACTCGGGGTCGCGCTGCCGACGAGACTTTGCAATTTGCAAAAAAAATGTTTTGGTGAAAATACTAGCGATTATCTTTTTATACTAATGTAAAACTTTCGCGAATGGGTTGGAAAAATCTTTAAAAAGAGAGCAACTGATGTATACTGAATAAGTTTAAATATGATGAGCAAGTTAAAACTTATAACTATTTATTAGATCATTAACTGTTTAAGAAAATTACCTTAGTTCCAGATGTTGAAGCAGGTGGTTTTAACATCAGTAATTTACTATTTGCTGATGCCTTAGTGCTGATTTCCAAGAGTGGAAAAGGGTTATAATACAATCTCAATCAGCAGAGAACGACACAAAAAATTTGAGGTGCAGGTTAATGGAGATAAATCAAAATTAATTGAACTACAGTGCAATGGGTAACAGATTTTAGTTACATAAGAGTGGTACTGATGAAATTAGCAAGCTTGATCAGGAACTAGACAACTGAAATGGGAAGCAGGAAAAGTTATCAGATAAAGAAAAGTATTTTCACTCAGAAAGAGCTTAGCAACAGAACTAATACAAGGCAGTATTTAGACCTACTGTCTTTTTTTGTGGCTTGGATACAATGTAAATGCTCTGAGTGTTAGAAATTGCTGACATGAGTGACTAAACAGAATTAGTAATGAAGACATCAGAACTGAATTGCATATTTCTGCAGTAGAAAAAAAGTTAAAGAAAACATATTGAGATTGTACGAATATTTCTGTGAAATGAAAGATTGCCTGAACAGATGTTAAATTCCACAATGATACCACAACATAGACCCAGAACATGATGGATCGAAGGTGCAAAATCAGTCACTGGTGACTATGAAAGTAATGTGGTATTGGTAGGAAAACTTAAAATAGACAGAATGGGATGAAGAGAGTGTGCTGCAACCATTATTTCTTTTTCTTTTTTATGAAGTGAAACTAACTTTATTTGGCTACTTCTAGTTTTGTCAAAATTCTGTATTTTTAGAATTCCTTTGTTATGAATTTTTATAGAATTATTTTTTTAATTTAGCAAATTTTTGGAGATAACTCATCTTCATTAAGCTTATTCAAAGGAATTTACTTCCCTGTTGAACATCAGGTTACACTAAGTCCAATTAAACTGCCCTAGATGCCTGGTACAAAATTTCCCCTGACATCATTGATGATGGATTTTTTCATTCTTTTCTATTTCAAGTCCTTATTTTAAGTTTCATTTTGACAGGTTATTCTGAAAGCTGATGATTTTTAGGGTATCCCACTTCATGTTGTGACCAGTTTCCAAAATATGTCTGTCTAGTCCAGTTTTATTTCAAAGGTTTTTCATAGCAGCTTTGTGTTCTGCTACGTAAGCCTTCAGCCTCCAACTTATCACTCCTACATAAGGAAGCCCACAGTTACATTTAACTTCATGTACAATTCCTTGGATTTGCAAGCTACTTTCTGCTGTTTCTATTATTTCACTGAATATTCTTTTATTTTCCTTATTCAAATTTGGAGCAAGTCAAATTTTATATTTACTGCTTATTTTTTTAAAGATTCAAATAGTACAGGTAGCCCTCAATTAACCTTCAGGATGCATTCCCGGAGGAACTGGCACAATCAGAATCAGTATAAATTGAAGCAATTTTATAATGATATATACTGCCACCGTTTGTCACATGACATTTGGGCATTACATCAACGGTGGTGTTACACCAAATTTACCAATTATGTTTAAGTTACCCAAAATTTGTTAACTATGGTTGTCCAAAAATCATAATTAGCTTTAAATTAAAAACATGTTAATTTGAAAAAATGCTCTTATATGTTGTGTACTTAGTGCACACCATAGCTTGAAGTGTCTGTTTCCATCTCAGAAGCTTCTGGTATGCATTAAATGCAGAAATTTACTTTGTTTAATAGAAAGACAAATTTAACATTTTAATTATAAGGAAATTAATAAAAATCATGCAATGTTACTGAAACTTTATCAAGTGAAAATTAATAGCATTACACAAAATCATTTTACACACCTGTTTCCTTTAAAACCCTCATCTATTTTAATTTGTGTTTTACATTTTAATCCAATTATTTTCAGGGCACAATCACATTTAACAAGAGCATATGTAATATCGCCAGTTTGCTTCAAACAAACTTTTTAATCTTGAAACTGAGATACGCTGATTAAACTTAAATGCTCGACCAAATATTTCACCAAAAACGTGCAGCTCAAAGTCAATAATATACAAATAGGAAGCTTACCTTTGACAAATATAAAATTGCCGAAGCTCATGCTGCTTACATTTCAACCACGTAAAAACAAGGCCTTATCTCCTGGTGGTGTGCTGTGTTCAATAGATATAAATGCTTACTCTATAAACATATTTTTATACACATTAACCGAAAGTAAAAAAAACAAAAACAAAATTATCTAACCACTGATTATAATTATTAAAACTAACTTATTTATTACCTAACCTTAAAAATTATGCAACCCTAAAATCTGTTGAAGACTTCAAAGTAACTTGAAACACTGAATTACAACAGTATCTGAACTGAAATAGTTAAAAAAAAAAAAAAAAAAAGTTTAAAACTTATTTACACCTTAAAACTTTAAAACTGCAACACACCAAACCAGATGGGAAACCTTTGATTCAAATATTTTCTAACATCAACTGCAAGCATCTTCAGGAAGTTGGTCATCTTAACACGAGGGCTGCCTGCAGTCAATTGTCAACTACACTGTCATGTTAGTTGCTCGGAGAACATCCTGAAGCAAAGCGCTATGCACACCATCTGTTGGAAATTACGGTACGTATCTTTGATTACTAGTGTTCATTATTTTACTTTTATATTTTGGTTTTGCCCATAAAAAAAAAGAAAGAAAAGGAGACCAAGCAATTTTTTTTGCTTTTCTTTCTTTTTTCAAAGAAAAAAAGAGAGGAAAAAAAGGAAAGAAAGAAAAATGAACACTAGTAATCAAAGATACATACCGTAATTTTCAACAGATGGTGCCGACATAGTGCTTGCTTCAGGATGTTTCCTGAGTGACTAACTCAACATTTTTTTTTTTTTTTTTTTTTTGCTTTTCTCTCGTTTTCTTTGAAGAAAAAAAAAAAAAAAGAGGAAAGCTAACACAAAAAAAAAAACAAAAAAACTAGTGATCAAAGATACATACCACAATTTTTAACAGATCGCACCAGCACAGCCATTTGCTTCAAGATGTTCTCCGAGCGACTAACCCGACAGTGTAGCTGACAATCGGCTGCTGGCTGCCGTCATGTTAAGGTGACCAACTTCCTGAAGATGCCCACAGTTGACGGGAGAAAATATTTGAATCAAAGGTCTCTTACCTGGTTTGGTGTGTTGCAGTTTTAATTTAAAGTTTTACGGTGTAAATAAGTTTTCAACTTTCTTTTGCACTATTTCAGTTGAGATACTGATGCTGTAATTTGGTGTTTTGGGTTACTTGACATCTTCAGTGGGTTTTAGGGTTGTGTCATTTTTAGGGTTAGGTAATAATTAAGTTGCATAACTAGTGATTAGACAGTTATTGGTTTTTTAACTTTTGGTTAATGGATATCAAGATATTTATAGAGTAGGCATTTATATCTACTGAACATACAACACCAGAGGGAGATAAGGCATTGTTTTTACATGCTTGAAATGTAACAGCATGGGCTTTGGCAATTTTATATTTGCCAAAGGAAAGCTTCCTATTTATATATTATTAATCTTTTTAATGTTAGAAGACACCGATTCACATCTTTGATTGAACCAGTGTCTTTAACATTTGCCACGATCGAATCATGGCCTGAATAAACGTGAAGGGAATTCTTACACAGCTTGCAACTGGCGGTACATCAAGTATGTTTTGTGTTGGTAAAAGCAGGTTGGCACAGTAATATAAGTTGTTGGTTGGTGGATACTAAAAGCTTGACGGGATATGAAGGGATTAAAGAATGTTTTATATAGAGCACGTTTGTTTAGACCCAAGAAATGATTGTTATGCAAGGGTAGTGGTAAATCTAGGGCTTACTGTACACACACAAACACACACACACAGTTAGCTTTGCATTAAGAACACCTACCTAATAAAGTGTTGGTCTAATTTTCTCACAGATGCCTAGGAACAGATACAAGGTGTGTCAAACATCCGTCATGCATAACTTGACCAATGTCTACTGCAGCAGCTCCATCAGTTCACGTTCATTTTGTGGAGGAGGATCAGCAGGTCTTATACCCTGTTCCAGCATACCACACAAATGTTTAATGGTATTACAGTTAGAGTTTGAGGGCCAAGGCAATGTGGCAAATTCGTTGTTGTATTTCTCTAACCAATCAGTAGTTACACGAGTCCGATGATACGGTGTGTTGTCCTGTTAAAAGACGGCACTGTGGTTCAGGTAAATCACCTGCACAATGTGGATGGAGATGGTAAGCAAACAGGCTCCTGTAGTGTCCACTATTCAGTGCTTGTGGGATGATAAACAACGGACCTAGAGCTTGCTAGAAAAAAGCTCCTCAGACCATAACACCACCTCTACCGACCTATTGAACCCCAACTGTGCAATCAAGGGTATACGGCTTCATACTGTTTATGCCATATGTGAAACTGGCGATCAGCATGGTGTAGCAGGAAATGGGACTCACCACTCCAGATGACCTTTTTTCACCTGTTGAGGGTCCACTGACAACATTCCTTGGCTCATGCGAAGACTGGGCATTGTCATGGGTACCATCGTTGGCCTCCGGCTGTGGAACCCCAGGCAAAACAAGGTATAATACGTGGTATATGTCAGAAATCGAGAAATCGAAACAGTACTCGCCCAAATTTTCACTCGATGCCTTAATGAAGGAAAGATTCCTGAGGATTGGAACACCGCTACAATGATCCTGCTACATAAGAAAGGTGACATTGAGGATCTCGGAAACTACAGACCTATCAGCCTCCTATCAGTAGTTTATAAAATCTTCACTAAAGTTCTTTCACACCGCTTGAAGGTAACACTGGACATGGCTCAACCGAGAGAACAAGCTGGATTCAGGAGTGGCTACAGCACAATAGATCATATCCATGTGCTGAGAGAACTAATTGAAAGAGCGAGGGAATATGAACTTCCATTGTGCATGGCTTTTATCGATTATGAAAAAGCCTTTGATTCGGTGAAACCATCAGCAGTTACAATGGCTCTGAAAACCTGCGGTATTGAAGATGCATACATTAATATTATTAATAACATCTATGAAAATGCAATTGCAAAGATTAGGCTGTTTGAAAATACAACACATATAAAAATTGGAAAGGGAATGAGACAAGGTGACACCATATCTCCGAAGCTCTTTAATGCCACATTGGAGGGTGTTTTTCAGTCACTGAGCTGGGAAAACAAGGGGATAAAGATTAATGGAGATTATCTAACCCACCTTCGTTTTGCTGATGACGTAGTCATTTTTGCAACTAGCCCATCAGAGCTGCAGAGTATGATCCAGGAACTTGCTGACAAGAGCAAAGAAGTGGGATTAAAAATGAACTTTCAGAAGACAAAAGTGATGTTCAATGCTTTTACAAGAAATGAAGATTTATCGATTGATGGAGAAAAGCTGGAGATAGCAGATACGTACGTTTATCTTGGACAGCAGATATCAAGTGAGGGTCACATTGATGAAGAAATTAATCGGCGTACAAAACTTGCCTGGAGAGCTTTTGGAAGAAACAGCATAATTTTCAAGAGCAATATGCCATTATGTCTTAAAAGAAAAGTGTTTGATCAATGCATCCTTCCAGTGCTTACGTATGGTGCAGAGACGTGGACCTTAACTAAAAGAGACATACAAAGGCTGCAGACAACTCAAAAAGCATGGAGAGGTGCATGCTTGGTGTAACCAGGAGAGATAAGAAGAGGAACACGTGGATCCGAAAAATGACAAGTGTGGAAGACATCATGATCAGAGTTAAATCCCTGAAATGGCAATGGGCTGGACATACTGCCAGAAGGACAGATCATCGATGGACAGCCGAAATTTTAGATTGGATTCCAAGGGACAGGAAAAGACCCAGAAGAAGACCACATGGGAGATGGGTGGATGAAATTCGAAAGTATGCAGGGGTGACATGGAGGAGACTGGCACAAGACAGATCGTTGTGGAGGAAACTTGGGGAGACCTTCGTCCAGCAGTGGATTGATAATGGTTGACAATGATGATGATGATGATGATATGTCAGCATAGGTCGAACTGTACCACTGTTGTACTGGTGGGTGAGTTGGGTGACTGTTGCACATTGTTGCTGAAATACCAGTTCATGACACCCAACACTCACTTCTAGGATCAACCACGCATGGTTGACCAATGTGATCCCTTCTGCTGGATATCTGTACATGGATAACCTAGTACTGGTACAACCTTGATACAGTAGTGTGGGAGCAGGCAACAAGTGCAGCTGTTTCCAAAATCCTGGCATCTGCCCTCAAGGACCCAACTATCTGGCCATGGTCAAATCGGCTTAAGTTACCACTTTCACCTATTATTGCCAAACAACATTTACTGATTATGCACAGAGGACAGGTGTGCAGAATTCATAGTAACCACACGTGACGTTAATATCACATGGTACTTCGTTATCGTCGCACCAAATATGTAAAACGGGGGTCCCCAATGCAAAGTTAACTGTGTGGCATGCATGTGTATTCCCCCTCAAACAGGGAGATAAGGGAATCACTTAGGCAGAAAAGAAAGCAGCCTGGCTGCATTTGGTTTTCAGTTAAATGCATTACTTGAATTCTCTCAATCTACAAGTGACAGGAGACTAAGTATCACACTTTTCGTCCCAAATCCATGTGGATGATTTACGATGAAGTCTTACAGGATATCAGAAAGGAGATATTAAAGGGAAATTAAAGGGAAATTGGAGCTAATATGGCAAAGGCAAGAAAGTGAGAAGCACAAAAAGCAAAGGCAATTAATTAAAAGGATATTGCCCCCTGTTTTCGAAAGCTGTGACGTACAGCTATGTACTGCTTAAACTTACAAAAATTTTGACACATTCCAAGAATCAAGGTTCTTGCAAAGTGGATTTTTAAAGTCATTCAGATGCTTCACTTTGCTGCTACAGCATCCAGTGGATCAGTCAACAGAAGTATTAGTGAGCTAAAAAATGTGTTGCATGAAGCCATTTTTGCTGTTCAATTGTTCCAGAAATTACTAAGGTGAGCAGTGAAAATAACATAAAAGTTACTGACTTACATTGCATGATTTGAGTGAAGGTTGTGAAATATGCAGAAAAACAAAACAATTGTATTTCTGCATCAATATGAAACAAGTTTGGGAATGAAGGAAACAAAAGTGGCATTACAACATATGCCCAAAACACAAAAAGACTGTCTTCTTCCCTGTGAGGGGGGGGGGGACGAAATTCTTGGGTGATAGAAATTCCAACAAAATGGTCTCATAGTCATCAAAAGGTGAATTAAGGAACCAAATCCAGCAACATGTGTAGCATCAGCTCATTGGTACACACACTATTTGAGAATACATCTGGTCTTTGCCAATGAATGAAAATTACGGGTACACACAAACTGCTCAAGGAATTCAAATACAAAATGCTTTTCAAAAGAACAGATGAGAGGAAGCAATTCTGAGCTGTCACATTGCAAACATGGTTGAAACTGCAGTAACATTTGATCTTCAAAATACACTGCTGTACAATTGCTAAGGACGGATCATAAACGGCTATATAGCGCATAAAAAAGTAAGTGTGGTTGGATGCCAAGTGAAATAAAATAATGTCAGAATGCCAGGACTTTACAAGAAAGACAATTTATTGTGCTCTGAAATCCAGAAGGCTTTGGAACGTGTTCAAGGGACAAACAGGCCATTTTGTGCAGAATACGTAAACGTGAAAAAAATGCAATTACCGTCCGCAGGCGTTTCGGCGTAAGATGTCAATACGGGATATGGCCACCATGGAGGGCGATGCAAGATTCCACACGTCGTGTCATGCTTTGCACAACATTATCAAGCAGCTGTTGGGGTAATTTATCCCATTCCTCTGTCAGTGCACAGATGAGGGTGTCCTTGTTTATTGGAGGGCATTGGCGACCAGCAAAACTCCTCCCCAAAGCATCCCACACATTTTCAATGGGATTCAGATCTGGAGAACGTGCTGGCCATACGAGGTGTTGAATATCCTCGCTCTCAAGACACTCCTGGACAGCGACTGTTCGATGACATGTTGCGTTGTCGTCCATGAAAATGAATCTTATCACCGACAGCACCACGGAACATGCGAACATGAGGTAGCAGAACATCATTAATGTATCGTTGGCCAGTCATAGTCCCAGTTGGAAGCACATAGAGGGACGTACGGCCATTGATCATGATGCCAGCCCATACCATGACACTACGTGTCGGATATCGGTCCCTTTCCTGTATGTTTGCTGGACAATATGCAGTACCACTATCACGCCAGATCAGTTGTTGTCGACAATCAGACGATAAGACTGTATCTACTCTCATCTGAGAAGAGGACAGCAGACCAGTCGTTATCAGTCCAATTGCGATGTTGATGTCACCATTGCAAACGGGCGGTACGGTGACGTCTGGACAATGGGATGCACACAACAGGACGGCGGGCGTATAGTCCTCCTTCATGCAAACGTCTGGCGACAGTTTTTCGGGAGATCCGCTTGCCAGTAGCAGCCATAAACTGATTTGCTACCTCACTAGCTGTGCTGCGCCGGTGTCTTTTTGTTGATAGCACTATGTACCAATCTTCTGCAGGTGTCTTACTGCGAACACAACCTCCCCCGTGACGTTTGCTACAATCTCCATTTGTTTGAAATGATTTCTAAAGCCTTGAAACAACACTGTGGCTGAAATAGAACTCCCTGGCAACATCTGTTATTTTTCGCCCTTCTTCAATCTTGCCAATAATACGGCCACGCGTAAAACCATCTAGGTGATGTCGGGAAGACATACTGAAAATTGCAAGTTCGTCAATTGATTCTTTCCCTTTCAACTTTGCGTTTGAACAACAACGGTCAATACGCGTCAAATCCTTTATATCTCTTATCAGCGCTATGACGTCACGAACAAGTTCGGCAATCCAAAATTTGCATACGCACAACACGTCTTACTGTATCCCGCACTTATGCTAATTTCCACATTTTCCTGCCTTCCATTTTATGGTTGCTATCGTTGCTATTGTCATCCGTCCTTAGCAATTGTCCGGCAGTGTAATAAGTCAGTCAATAAAATCTGGGGTGGGAATACAAAGCAAAAAAACAGAACATTGGGAGGGGGTACAAAGCATTTTTAGTTTCTTCAGTTTTGGCTAATGGAACCATGTTTTCTCCTGTCATCGTACTTAAATGAAAAAGAAAATGCAAATTATTTCCATTAGAAGTCATGCTTTTAGAACACACAAAAATGAAAATGTGAAAAAAAAAATGCAGGCAGAACTTAACAACACAATGGTCTTGGCACGTTAATCTTTACAGCCACTTGATATCAGCATGAACAAGGATTTTAAAGACTGGCTACAAAAGAAGTGGATTAAGTGGATTTCTTATGTGGAAAATCAAAAGATGGTAAATTGATATAAGCTGACATAGCTCTTGTTTCTTCTTGAAGAAAAGGGGAGGGAAAGAAAGAGAAAGAAAACAAATGAGGCACAAACCTATCAGACAGAGGGAAATCTTCAATGTAGAACTGCTATTAAAAGCAGCGACAATACTGTTCGTCACATATATTTTGTTTAAGTATGCAGGGTGGAGTAGTTAGGTCCATAAAATGATATGAAAATACAAAACGAACATTAATGGTAAAAAAATTTACTTACTCATAATAATTTCAGCATTTTTTAGTCACTGTGGCAAAGCTTCTGCTCGATAGAACGGAAGATTCACGGATTAAAAAACAATATTTCAAGTTAAAATTCTATACCTTTGTATAGGTGTTTGCAAGGAATGATGATTAAAAACCTGAAAGTTTAAAAACCCTAATGAATAAAAAGACACAAAGGAATAAAAGATGGACCCAAACTTAATTCACCACTGCAACACACTTCCAAACATGTTTCGGCAAGAATTTTGCCTTCCTCAGTGGAAACATTAAGGTGTACGTGGGCACCAAGTCCTTGTCGACAATCCTCGAAAGACTGATGTAATGTCTTGTATCGCTTTGCCCTTCAGCCTTCGTCATCGCAGACCATGGACAACTGCGTATCACTGCGCAAGCTGTTAGTGGCGGCATGTATGGCATTGTGTTCTTCTTGGTCTACTTTTGCCATTCCACACCTGTGATCTTTGAACCTGTGTTTATTAGCCTTTTGAACTCGATTGTTTTCCTGTTTGATCAGATATCGCCAGGCATGAGGTAATTCAATTGGTGAATTAGTGTTGCAGCATCTATTTCCAAATTTCCTAATGACTACTGCTTCCAATGTTATGATCTGTCTGAGTCTTGTGTGATGCCAAATGTCTAATATTCTCCCAGTCAGGCTTTGATTGATTTTCTATGCAGTGTTGTATCGGAGCCATTCTTGGTCTTTTCTTTTGCCAATCTTGAATATCTTCTTTCAATCTTGTAATCATTCGTCTTTTTGTACTTCCGATAAAAATGGAATCTTGTTGATTATTGTCTGTCTTGGTTGGAATGGCATATACTCCTGCTCGATCTAGGGTGGAGGTTTTGTTATTACCAGAAGTTAGTAATGAGGATTATCAATGATGATTTCTGCCAGATTTATTTCATTCGAAACACATTCTTTTTTTAATATTTTACTCCACAGTGGTAAGTATGGAAAGGAGATGTAAGGTTTATATATGTTCTTTTGTTTCATCTGGTTTTGATTATTCTTAAGATTGTTACATATTGAATTAATCAAACGTTTATTGTACCCAAAATGTTCAGCTGCATTTTCAATCCATTGTATTTCTGTAAGTTCGAACTATGCCGTAGAGGAATGCATTATAGCTCTGTTAATGTAATATTGGAATGCAGCTGTCTTATATCTCCATGGGTGTGCGGAATCAGATGGTATTAATGAAGGCACAAAACATGGTTTTCGATAAACAGCGTAATCTATGGAATCATGCCTTCTGAATAAATTAAGGTCTAAATAATGAATATTTTTGTTAATCTCTTCTTCAAGCGTTGTCTTTATGGTTGGGTAAGTATTATTGAAGGTTTGTATGAACATATCTAGTTTGTCCTTAGTATGTTGCCAAAAAATCAAGATATCATCAACATAGCATAGATACAAAATTGGCAAATCAAGGCCCGAGTTCTGGAATAACATTTGTTCAATATTCTGTGTGACAACTTCTGCTAGAAGACAGGAGAGTGGTGGATCCCATGGGTGCTCCAAATACTTCTTTGTACATAATACCATCATTTGAGAAATAATTGGTGTTGGTTATAAATCGTAATGCATGTATAATACTTGTTCGTTGTTTTTCATCAATATTTTCATTTATGAGTTTTGTATTAATTAGTTCAATTGCTTCTGTAACAGAAGTGTTCGGATATCATGATATTATGTCCATACTACACATTGTGAAATTATATTCCTGCAAAGATTGAATTTTACTGATTAGTTCTTTAGAATTTGAATTATTAAATTCATGGTTGCTATAAAGTGGCTTTAGGTAGTTATATATTGCTTTCTCAAGACTGATTGTGGGAGTATTTCGTTTGTTCCCAATAAGGCGTATCGGATGATTGTCTTTATGCATCTTTACTTTACCAAAAACAGCCGGTGTACATGCTCCAATAGGTGGGTAAGCCTTTTGTTTCACTATCGGTGGGAGGTCACTATGATTCTTTAAGATTTGCAACTTGACGAATTATATTATCAATGGGATCCTTGTCAATTTTCTCTACCTTCAATTCTGTAATGGCCTTATTCATTTTCAATGGATAGTCATTGTTGTTCATAATCACAATCTGCTTGCTCTTGTCAGCCATTATATGCATTTGATATCGTAGTCATTCCTCAATGCCAACAAAGCTTCACGTTCATATTTAATTGGTGTATTATTTGTCTGACAGTACATTTTATTATATGTTCTAACCATTTTATATCGAACTAGGTTCCTTTTGTTAGCTGGTAATTCTCGTATTATTTTTTCTATTTGCGGTATAAGATCTTCAGGCTTAGGTCGTTCATATGCATACTGAATCCCTTTCTCTATTGCTTTAATCTGCAAGACTGAAAGTTCGATATTAGACATATTAATAAACTTGGTCGTGTTGTTAGGCTTATTATTATTTTTATTATTTGTCCTGTAATGCTTTTCGTCAAAGAGGTTTTCGAACTTTTGTATATGTTTATTACGTAGTTTCAATCTCATACGGTCTAACGTAGCGTATAATTTGATGCTTTCCGTATTTTGGACAATTTCTTGTTGAACAAGATTCATACATTTGTTGTACAACTTATAGTTCACAATACTGAGTTTGTTCAAAGTTTTTCTTTTATCACGAATGACTGTTCTTAGCCTTTTAATTTCACAAGTAGTGATAATATTCTTGTCTTTGCAATTTAGTATTTTAGTTTCAATCCTCAGGAATCACGGAATGATGTTGCTACTTTTGTATAACGTCAGAAACTGCAAATGTTCAACTTCTTTAGCTAGTTTAATGCGATTTTTCTTGTAAGTCTTGAAAACAGTAATTTCCGGCTCTGACGAAGTTTCAGCAGGCGATAACATGTTTATCTATGACAGGAGGTACACACCCAGGTATACAGAATTCCTTCAAAATCACCAGTTAAACGAAGTATTCTTATATTCCCATACGAAAAAAAAGGCATACGGTGTGATATTACGTGGCCAAAGACTTCAATGTAGAACTGCTATTAAAAGCAGCGACAATACTGTTCGTCACGTATATTTTGTTTAAGTATGCAGGGTAGAGTAGTTAGGTCCATATAATGATATGAAAATACAAAACGAACATTAATGGTAAAAAATTTTACTTACTCATAATAATTTCGGCATTTTTTAGTCACTGTGGCAAAGTTTCTGCTCGATAGAACGGACATTTGCTTATTTAGATGAGATCCAAGTTCTGCCTGAACTGAAGATGCACGGATTAAAAAAACTATTTCGAGTTAAAATTCTATACCTTTGTATAGGTGTTTGCAAGGAATGATGATTAAAAACGTGAATTCCTTTGTGTCTTTTTATTCATTTGGGTTTTTTTAATTTTCACGTTTTTAATCATCGTTCCTTGCAAACACCTATACAAAGGTATAGAATTTTAACTCGAAATAGTGTTTTTTAATCCGTGAATCTTCAGTTCAGGCAGAACTTGGATCTCATCTAAATAAGCAAATGTCCGTTCTATCGAGCAGAAGCTTTGCTACAGTGACTAAAAAATGACAAAATTATTATGAGTAAGTGAAATTTTTTGCCATTAATGTTTGTTTTGTATTTTGATATCATTATATGGACCTAAACTACTCTACCCTGCATACTTAAACAAAATATACATCACAAACAGTATTGTCGCTGCTTTTAATAGCAGTTCTACATTGAAGTCTTTGGCCACATAATATCACACCATATGCCTTTTTTTGCGTATGGGAATATAAGAATACTTCGTTTAACTGGTGATTTTGAAGGAATTCTGTATACCTGGGTGTGTTCCTCTTGTCATAGATAAACATGTTATCGCCTGCTGAAACTTCGGAGCCGGAAATTACTGTTTTCAAGACTTACAAGAAAAATCGCATTAAACTAGCTAAAGAAGTAGAACATTTGCAGTTTCTGACGTTATGCAAAAGTAGCAACATCATTCTGCGATTGCTAAGGATTAAAACTAAAATACTAAATTGCAAAGACAAGAATATTATAACTACTTGTGAAATTAAAAGGCTAAGAACAGTCATTCGTGATAAAAGAAAAACTTTGAACAAACTCAGTATTGTGAACTATAAGTTGTACAACAAATGTATGAATCTTGTTCAACAAGAAATTGTCCAAAATACGGAAAGCGTCAAATTATACGCTACGTTAGATCGTATGAGATTGAAACTATGTAATAAACGTAACATACAAAAGTTCGAAAACCTCTTTGACGAAAAGCATTACAGGACAAATAATAAAAATAATAATAAGCCTAACAACACAACCAAGTTTATTAATATGTCTAATATCGAACTTTCAGGCTTGCAGGTTAAAGCATTAGAGAAAGGGATTCAGTATGCATATGAACGACCTACGCCTGAAGATCTTATGCCACAAACAGAAGAAATAATACGAGAATTACCAGTTAACAAAAGGAACCCAGTTCGATATAAAATGGTTAGAACATATAATAAAATGTACTGTCAGACAAATAATACACCAATTAAATATGAACGTGAAGCTTTGTTGGCATTGAGGAATGACTACGATATCAAATGAATAATGGCTGACAAGAGCAAGCAGATTGTGATTATGAACAACAATTACTATCAGTTGAAAATGAATCAGGCCATTACAGAATTGAAGATAGAGAAAATTGACAAGGATCCCATTGATAATATAATTCGTCAAGTTGCAAATCTTAAAGAATCATAGTGACCTCCCACCGATAATAAAACAAAAGGCTTACCCACCGATTGGAGCATGTACACCGGCTGTTTTTGGTAAAGTAAAGATGCATAAAGACAATCATCCGATACGCCTTATTGGGAACAAACGAAATACTCCCACAATCAGTCTTGAGAAAGCAATATATAACTACCTAAAGCCACTTTATAGCAACCATGAATTTAATAATTCAAATTCTAAAGAACTAATCAGTAAAATTCAATCTTTGCAGGAATATAATTTCACAATGTGTAGTATGGACATAATATCATGATATCCGAACACTTCTGTTACAGAAGCAATTGAACTAATTAATACAAAACTCATAAATGAAAATATTGATGAAAAACAACGAACAAGTATTATACATGCATTACGATTTATAACCAACACCAATTATTTCTCAAATGATGGTATTATGTACAAAGAAGTATTTGGAGCACCCATGGGATCCACCACTCTCCTGTCTTCTAGCAGAAGTTGTCACACAGAATATTGAACAAATGTTATTCCAGAATTCGGGCCTTGATTTGCCAATTTTATATCTATGCTATGTTGATGATATCTTGATTTTTTGGCAACATACTAAGGACAAACTAGATATGTTCATACAAACCTTCAATAATACTTACCCAACCATAAAGACAACGCTTGAAGAAGAGATTAACAAAAATATTCATTATTTAGACCTTAATTTATTCAGAAGGCATGATTTCATAGATTACGCTGTTTATCGAAAACCATGTTTCGTGCCTGCATTAATACCATCGGATTCCGCACACCCATGAAGATATAAGACAGCTGCATTCCAATATTACATTAACAGAGCTATAACGCATTCCTCTACGGCAGAGTTCGAACTTACAGAAATACAATGGATTGAAAATATAGCTGAACATTTTGGATACAATAAACGTTTGATTAATTCAATATACAACAATCTTAAGAATAACCAAAACCAGACAAAACAAAAGAATATATATATAAATCTTACATCTCCTTTCCATACTTACCACCATTGAGTAACATATTAAAGAAAAAACATGTTTCGAATGAAATAAATCTGGCAGAAACCATCATTGATAATGCCTCATTACTAACTTCTGGTAATAACAAAAAATCTATCCTAGATCGAGCAGGAGTATTTGCTATTCCAACCAAGACAGACAATAATCAACAAGATTCCATTTTTATCGGAAGTACAAAAAGACGAATGATTACGAGATTGAAAGAAGATATTCAAGATTGGCAAAAGAAAAGACCAAGAATGGATCTGATACAACACTGCATAGAAAATCAATCAAAGCCCGACTGGGAGAATATTAGACATTTGACATAACACAAGACTCATAGACAGATCATAACATCGGAAGCAGTAGTCATTAGGAAATTTGGAAATAGATGCTGCAACACTAATTCACCAATTGAATTACCTCATGCCTGGCGATATCTGATCAAACAGGAAAACAATCGAGTTCAAAAGGCTAATAAACACAGGTTCAAAGATCACAGGTGTGGAATGGCAAAAGTAGACCAAGAAGAACACAATGCCATACATGCCGCCACTAACAGCTTGCGCAGTGATACGCAGTTGTCCATGGTCTGCGATGACGAAGGCTGAAGGGCAAAGCGATACAAGACATTACATCAGTCTTTCGAGGATTGTCGACAAGGACTTGGTGCCCACGTACACCTTAATGTTTCCACTGAGGAAGGCAAAATTCTTGCCGAAACATGTTTGGAAGTGTGTTGCAGTGGTGAATTAAGTTTGTGTCCATCTTTTATTCCTTTGTATCTTTTTATTCATTAGGGTTTTTAAACTTTCAGGTTTTTAATCATCATTCCTTGCAAACACCTATACAAAGGTATAGAATTTTAACTTGAAATAGTGTTTTTTAATCCATGAATCTTCCGTTCAGGCACAACTTGAATCTCATCTAAATAAGCAAATGTCCGTTCTATCGTGCAGAAGCTTTGCCACAGTGACTAAAAAATGCCGAAAAAATTATGAGTAAGTAAAATTTTTTACCATTAATGTTTGTTTTGTATTTTCATATCATTTTATGGACCTAACTACTCCACCCTGCATACTTAAACAAAATATATGTGACGAACAGTATTGTCGCTGCTTTTAATAGCAGTTCTACATTGAAGTCTTTGGCCACGTATTACACTGGTCGGCATGAAAATCGGCCCTGACACCATTCCTGCTGATTCTTATGTAAAACGACCACCTGAATCCGAATATGACCCCCGTTTTCCCCTATCACCCACCGTTTTTGGGGAAGACCCCCCCCCCACACACACACACACCTAATTTTATCACTTTCCGATAATTTGGAGGGATGAAAAGGATTATTTCAGCCTTTACATTTCTTCTGAGGGGCTACAGAGGTGAAAAGTTATAAAACATGAACATCTGTATCAAGGAGGTAGATTTGGGGGGATCCCCCCCCCAAATTGTAAAGAAATCATTAAAAATGATTGCTTTTTTTGTTTTTTGGGCAATTTTTTCACTTATTTGCTACATATTCCAGCTTCTAGCCCCTCTCATCCTCCTCCAAAAAAACCCGCAAATAATAAAAATATATAGCAACAGTTTGGAACATTCACTCTACCACGCTGGCTATCTCAATACCTCGCGCGAACAGGTTTGCACGGGCTTTGACAAGGTCAAACTTCCATTGCTCTTATCACGATAATCCTGCACTGTCAGAATTATCTTCCCTCAGTTGATCTGTAGCGATCGTTGAGTCTACTTGTCGGTGTTCCAGGCGGGGATTCTGTGTTTCCAAGTTGTTTAAATTGTGTCAAATGGTAGAAATTTGTTTACACCGGCCATTTCCAAGTGAATTACAGTACGTGAGTGTAATTTGTGATTAATATAGAGCATTTATTTGCTGTTTAATTATGCCACGCGAGTGTATAAATCATCCCGATAGATTCTGCTATGTTTGCGGGGAATTGACTTTTAAAGCGCAACGAAAACCCCTTTCTCCGCTTCTTAAAACTGCTTATAAATTTTACTTTACTTTAATTGCAAAGTTGGCGATCAGGACAAGAATTGGGCTCCCACAGTTTGCTGCACTACTTGTTACAGTAGCTTGACCAAATGGCTCAAAGGTACCCGTAAATCAATGCCATTTGCTGTGCCCTTGGTTTGGCGCGAACCTCGCTGTCATCTCACAGATTGTTACTTTTGTATGACTTCCACCATTGGGTTATCAAGCAACAAAAGTAAGCATACAATTCAGTATCCATATATCCATTCAGCTCTAAGACCAGTTCCTCACAACGAATCATTGCCAATCCCAGTGCCCCCAAAAACCTATACTCTAGAGCCAGAAACGGATGTGACATACTTTGAGCCACAGCTTGGACCATCACATGATACGTCCACTGATGATGAAGAGTGTTCTGCTGATTCAGCTCATCGAAAACCTCACCTCGTTACTCAGTCAGAATTGAATGATCTCGTCAGGGATTTGGAGTTACCCAAGACTAAATCTCAACTTCTTGGATCTCGACTTCAGCAGTGGAATCTCTTAGAAAAGGGCGTAAAATTCTCTTCTTACAGGACCAAACAGTCAACCCTGCAATTACTTTTTTCAGAAGATGAAGGCTTAATGTTATGCCCTAATTCAAATGCATTGATGATAGAATTGAAGATGACATGTGACCCAGACAAATGACGACTGTTTATAGACTCATCAAAGATAAGCTTGAAAGTTGTCCTGTTGGCCAATGGGAATGAGTTACCATCAGTCCCGGTTGCATACTCTGTGGATATGAAGGAGACGCACGAAAACATCAGCCGAATCCTTGATAAAATCTGTTATGATTATAATTGGAAACTTTGTGCTGACTTAAAAGTTGTTGCTGTACTCGCGAGCCTGCAATCAGGCTTCACAAAATACTGCTGCTTCCTATGAGAGTGGGACAGCTGAGCACGAGACAAACATTACATCGTACGGAACTGGCCTCTGTGAGAAAGTTTTACTCCCGGTCAGAAAAATGTCGTTCATGATCCTCTGTTCCCGAAGGAAAATATTTACTTGCCGCCTTTGCACATCAAACTGAGATTGATCAAACAGTTTGTGAAAGCAATGGACAAGACAGGTGATGCATTTCAATTTTTGAAAAATAAATTTCCTCGTCTTAGTGAGACTAAAATCAAGGAAGGAGTTTTCGTGGGCCCCCAGATTAGACAACTTTTCAAAGATTTGACGTTTATTGAACTCCTGAATCGAAAAGAAAAAAGAGCTTGGCTTGCATTCCAAAACGTGTGTAAGAACTTTTTGGGTAACAACAAAAGTGATGATTATGCCGCTCATGTCGAGGAATTGCTGTCAGCGTACAAGGCCATGGGGTGTAACATGTCTCTTAAAGTGCATTTCCTGCACTCACACCTGGACTTCTTCCCTGAAAATTTAGGAGAAATTTCCGATGAACACGGGGAACGATTCCATCGAAACATCAAAAAGATCGAGAGGAGATTTTCAGGGAAGTGGAATACGAGCATGTTAGCAAAGTAGTGCTGGTGTTTGGCATGAGAAACTTCTACCTCAGGGTACAAAAGGAAAGCAAGCACCAAATGAAGGTACTTATCTTATTTATTTATTATACTTTACATTTGTATTTTACTTTTTATATATTATTCTTTACAGCTAAAATAAATAATCCTTTTCACCCCTCCAAATAAAATTCATGTCCATAACATATTACCGAAGATTGATAAAAAAATCGATAATTTTTAATGATTTCTTTACAATTTTGGGGGGGGGATCCCCCCAAATCTACATCCTTGCTACAGATGTTCATGTTTTATAACTTTTCACCTCTGTAGCCCCTCAGAAGAAATGTAAAGGCTGAAATAAACATTTTCATCCCTCCAAATTATCGGAAAGTGATAAAATTAGGTGGGAGGTTCTCCCCCGGAAACGGTGGGTGATGAAGGAAAATGGGGGTCATATTCGGCTTTAGGATGTCGTTTTACATAAGAATCAGCAGGAATGGTGTCAGGGCTCGAAAAAAAAAATTTTTTTGCCGACCAGTGTTATCATGCCATATGCCTTTTTTTTTTTTGCGTATGGGAATATAAAAGGAGAGGGAAATCTGTTTGAAAATGATGCATACACATTGCAATTGGTGAAACAGATGATCTATCTGTGATTCACATGGAGAATGAAACAGTGAAAATGACAATATTTATATTGAGATGCAAGTTTAATAGGAATGGACTTCCATGTACTCAGGGAGTGTAGCTATCATTCAGAAAAAAGTAAAAAAAGTAGGAATTCCATAAAAAAAAAAAAAAGTGGGTAAAAAGTAGGAATTTTCAAAATGTCCGCAAAGAGCAAATTAATGCATACTAGCACAAACCAACTATCGGAAAGTATATTTCTCACTATGTTGTATGTAATATGCTATGCATAAATATTAGCCAATTCCCTTTGAGAAATGTCCACTCTAGAATTTTTGAAGAGTAAAAATATTTGAAATTCTCCTTTTCTGAAGTATCTCCCTCTGAAAAGTAATATCAATGATTCATCAATAATAAGCAGCTGCACTTTTATTAAAAAGTTTAGCAGTTTCAATCTGTTGCAGTTATGCTATGTAAACCAAACATCTTAACATGCTATCAATATCCAAAAATGTAACATATTGTCACTGACATTTGAAAACAGAAACTTATACATATATATAACACTTAAGATTTTATTAAAAAAATGTCATACCTTTCATTTTGTCCCGATTTGCTGATGTCCTGGTTGAACATGAAGTTCCTTTTGTTTACCAAAAATAGATGCTTTACAAAAGCAGGTACTGAGCTGAGTTTTTAGAGTTGTTTCCGTTAACAGTTTTTCTGTTGGATCTCAGAAGCTCGCCTTAGACAATTCCATTACAATCCCACCACTAACAAAGCATAACCTCAAGCTGAGCTTTGGAGTAGGAATTGGAGTTTGTTCTGCTTCACAATATTCTTTTTTTGATTGCACATCATTGTACAGAACCCACTTTTAATAACCAATAACCCCTTACTCCGAAAAGCACTCTGCAAGATGGTGGGAATGACGCATTCATTCTAACCTGATCACACAAGTTCTTTTAGGACAAATATGTTGGTACCCAAGTGCTACAAATAATAATAACAAGCTAATGAATGTGCTGTAAGCCATTTGCCTGTGAATTAAGAGTTTCTCACCAATTTTGGCATTTTTCAGAGGTCTGGCAAGGATAATATTGAATGATGGTTCATAATTCACTGACAACATTGGGCCATCCAAATAGTGATTCATCCTCTAAACTAAAGTTTCCAGAACGGAATCTGGTAGACAGTTTGACATGTATGAACTGTAACAGTGTTTTCTACAAAGTTTTGACTTGTGATTGTTACATTGTTTCCTTTCTGGAGCTTCTGAAGGACACTGTCTGAAATGCACTTTATCCACAGACGTATTGAATACACAGGTCCACTTTACACTGAATAGTTAAACTGAATGCCTAACCAACATAAGCCACAACCTTATCTCAAACTGATTTGCATAAATGTGCACAAGCTTGGTTTGCATGCCGTAAATACACATTAGTGTCCATCAGAAAAACAACAGAACTTTTGCTTAGACCCAACATGATCCTTAATTTTTGAAAATTTACTTATGTTTTTTAGTTACTGATCCAAGTTCAGTCTCAATATCTTTTAGCTTCTGCTGAGTTTCGTCCTTAAGCTCCATATTTCTTCTTAATTTCTTTGTACCAGCTTCAACAATTGAATTTGCAATAGATGCCTCTTTCATATTCTTAGCAATTATTGCCTTCTTGAGCCTTTCAGTTCCTTCATCAAGCAATTTTTGCCCAAGCCGGACTTCAACCTTAAGCTGACCTTCTTTTACAGTTAAATTTTTAATTTCCAACTCCAAATCTATCTTTCTTTTAAACTGCACATTTTTTTCTTTAATTTCAATTTCTTCTGCCTCATTTCACTTCCTGGCTTGCTCCACACATTTTTTCTGATATTCTAAATCAGCCTGATAAGATGCATGAGCTTCTCTAACAAATTTCAACATTAGCTGAGTGATTGGAATATTAGAAATGCAATTCCTGCTTCTTCTGATTTTGTCCTTCACAATTCTTACACCTTACAATAGTTTTTTCATTTAACTGACATTGATCTTTGGTTAGTAAAGCATTATTCATGAAAAAGCCATGCTCTACATCACCATTCCCATGGAAAAGGGTAAGACAAGTTGTAACAAGTTTGACTAAATTTCCATACTTTGGTTTCTTGGTATTAGCATCTACGATCTGAAAATTTTTGCCCCAGTATGTATCAGCTTGCTGGTATTTCACATTTTGCATTGGCACACCACTGATAATCTCTTCAGATTTGATAAAATAATCATCGATCTTCTCTAATTTGTACTTTCTCCATTCTTGCACAATGGCATCAGTTTCACTGTTAGTCAGTTTCAAAGGTTTTAAAGTTACACACAGCCTACTAATGACGTGCTCTGTGTTTGCACTGCCCTTCATTGATGGATTCAGAACTCGAAGATCTTTTAGAATCTGACAGTAAAATGGCAATTTTGTTTGTAGATATTTTGCCATTTCGGAAAAACATTGTCGGAAATTGTGCAGCACTTTTTGAACTTGATTTTCTGTGCAACAGCTTCTTAGCTCCTATTCCACCATCCATCTTCCTTAAGGGAAGTACATTTTCTCATTTTGTGACATCTATGTGCTGTAACTCTGCACCCTCCTTGTTTGCAATAACATCTTTCACAAATTTTCTTAAAATACCTAACAATAGATCACCGGCTTTGCTGTACGATACATGAACTAATGGCCCTTCTGTTTGGAAAAGAGCAAGAAATTCAACATAGATTGGCATCAGAGATAGATTAAACCTGAGATACACCAACGTTGTTGAATCCTGGGGACAACTTCGAATCCTCTTACATCGGGGGGAATTTAGAACATCCTTAGACCCTTTCTTTCCAATCAATTTGAAGTACTCTTTCAGTACATCAAACTGCTCCACAATTCTGTGGACCACAGGTTCTAATGTCAACCAGCGTGAGTTAACATGATGAAGAAGGAAGTGCTGTTCAACATCCAAGAGTTGCTGAATAGATTTGAAATCCTCTCGCCGTGCTGCACTTGCTTTAAAGAAAGAAAATATGTCACTTGCAAATTCATCTACATTTAGATCTAACACAAACAAACCTTGAGAAAAGGCATTATGAGCAGTATGTAATGGACAAGTGCCAATACTAACAAGTTCTTCAGCACCATGCAGCTTCAACTCTTCATTCACCTTCCTTTGCAGTGCTTTGTTCACATTTGGCCCATCCATTGAGAGCATAAGTAACTTATCTAAAGGCAGTTTTTTGTTTCATAGTACTGTCAACAGGCAATGCTTAATAGTCTCTGCATCTGCATGGGCTAAAAATTCACTTGATAAATATGCAGTTTTGACCCTGCTTCCTAAGGCCCAAAATTTAACAAAGACATCGAATTGTTTTTTCACCTGAATGGTTGTTGTTTTATCAAAGGTGATGCTGTACATACCTTTATTATCAGTACATTTTCTTATTTCACTTATTACCTCTTGATCAAAGTATTTGGCAAGACCATGGGAAATTATGTAGGAAACTTTCCTTTCACTAAGATACATTTTCCTAGCAATAGGATCATTGGGAAACATCATCTGGAAGACATCTGTAACATCTGTGCAAGAAGCAAATGAAAAGTTTGACCTTGCTACTTATAAACACTAAATGGTTTCAGCCTTGGTATACTGTTGGTCCAGGCTGAACTGCAAACACAAAATAGATGCAGCACTTGCCTGCTTATGTGTGTCCAGTAACAAATGTGTTCCTTTAACTGCATTTCTCTTCTGAAAATGTTTCTGTTTCGATGAATGACTTATTATCCGATGCCTTCCACAATTTGCTATGGAAAACAATGTCTTACAACACAACAAGCAGTATGCTTCATATTCGTTATTCCCTTGTGTGCACCAGGATACATTTTTATCTTTGTTGAAATCATCAGTGTTCAACCAGGATGTCTGAAACTTTGTCTTTCCACGTGGCATTTCACTAAAAAGAGGAAGAAACAAAGGATATGTAATCAACTGTCAGTAATACCACAAAAAAACATCAAATATCATTTTTTAAACATGTAAAGAACATAAGAAAATTATTGCACAGCAATAGTAAATTCCAAAACATTTAAAATATATATGGATTCTGGACTACACTGCAAAAGTTTCTAGATTTTATACGTATGAGTTTTTTTTTTTTTATTCACCAATAGAAAAACTCATTTTGCAAGGATGTTTCAAAGACTGTTTTAGATCTGTTGATATGGCCTTCACTGCCCCCTCGTAAATCACCCCCAGGAAAGAGGTGAACAAGTCAGTCAGTAGTTTCAGTTGCACCGTGCCGTGACCTACGACCGTGCTCAATTCTTGACGGGGGATGAAGAGGGAAAAGAACAGACTATTGCAAAAGAAGACCGCTGATCCTGGAGAGAGGGGGTTGGGCGTGACAATCTACAAAACAGCGGTAACTTGATCAATGCATCCCGAAAATGGATGTGTTTAAACTTGGCCGATCACTCAGAATAACATTGCCACTGATAGTAAAAAAGTGCATTAGTTTAACAACCTACTTAGGTTTGTTATTAAATTGAGTGTGCCCCGGCTCTAAAAATTAAACAAACAGTTACCTTTTCTGAAAACCAAGAGCGAGCAAAAAGGATTGCATCTTTACTGAATGGTGCGATGTTTGGTTTTGTCACTAAAGCCGACTGTTTGTCACAAACACCGTGGAAGGGGGGAGATGAAACTCGGGAGTAGATAAACGACCTCTCTGTCAATAACACAATCGTCCAGCTCAGCAGTCGACGGACAGCTGCACGCTGCACAGGGTAGTGCGAGAAAGTTTTATTGAACAAATTTTCTTCAATTTTTTTTAATAGTTGCATGCAAATTTTACAGTGTCCACAATACATCAAAATAAAGATTTGTTTTAAATTTTGAAGAAATCCATTGAAAACTTCAAAAGTTACACGTTTATTTTTTACTGCATGCATATTCTTTATGGGATAAAAAAATATCAGGTTGACATCAAGAATTATTTACGCTTTCCAAATATGTTTCAGGAAGTTTTTTTTTTTTTTTTTTTCATTTTCAAATAACGATGTGCCTTACGATGTTTGGTAAATGCATCATGATTCGTTTGCTGCGGGAGCAAATGCTTTACTCTCCATGAATGAAGTAACTGCAGTGCAGAAAACTCACTGGCAAAATGTAGGAGAAACGGGGGTGGGGACGATTATGTGCAAAAGTGGATTCATATATTGTTAAAGTGCGTAACCTTCCCCTGAGAACTCTCTATCCAGGGTACTGAGCCCTATCATCTTCCCAGAATTGTGCCTCAATTCCACCCACATTTTCCGGGAAACTGCCACAAGTAACATTACAAGAGCCAGCTACAAAAATAAATAGTAGGTTCACATTTCTGCATGCGGGCGCATCCTCGGAAAAGATTTTTTTTTTTTTTTTTTAAATTTATACACGAGATAGGTAGGTATACAAAAACTGCAGATATCCACATAAAAATCAGGGGTCAACTTACACACAGGATATACAAAAACTGCAAATATTCATATAAAAATCGGGGGGAGGGGGGATGACCTATACACGAGTATATATGGTAAGCACGATCTTTTTTTTAAAAAGAAATGTTAGGAAGCTTGAAATGAACGCAAAAACTAATGGGACCACGGATATTTAACAACGCAGGAGAGCGGGAACATTGCGCGCTTGGGGGTAGGGGAGAAATCTTTGCTCGGTCCGACTTCCGGTTTTGAAAATTTCCCCCCTATTTTCATGCTAAAATGCAAATATTTATGCAGTAAAATGCTATTTAACAATCATACTGGACAGAGGCAACATTGCGAGAAGAAAGAAATTACGATCACAGAACAAATCTGAACTCTGTTGACCTTCCGTTTTCGAAAGTTTCATGAAAATGAATTCCATCCCCCGACGAACACCCAGCCTCCGTCGCCACCAACTCCCCAAAAATTTCTGTTCACTTGTGCATCAATCTCTCAAATGACCAAAATAATTATGAAAAAGGCGGAATTCTTCGAATTCACGAAAGAAGATCACGAGGAAGTTTTCGCGGCATCTAATTTCAGTTTTCGCAAATTGTTGCCTACAGTTTCAAGATGAAATACTAACATTTATGCAATAAAATTATATTTAACAAGACAAGACTTTAGGCAGCACAAGCCTTTGTTTCCTTGTTTAACAAGGAAACAAAGGCAACATCGGGAGAATAAAATTACGATTATAGCAAAAACTTTTACTCCGTGTAACTACCGTTTTCGGAAGTTTTGAAACACGAAATACCTTCACCAGACAGAAAACGACCAATTTCCAATTCTCTTTAGTTTCATACTGATTTGAAATTACATTTAACAAGAATACTGGACACAAACACATCGGGAGAAAAAAATATATACGATTATGGCAAAAATTTTTACTCCGTTTAACTACCATTTTCCAAAGTTTTGAAACACGAAATACCATTCCCAGACGGTATTTCGTGTTATTTCGTAATAACAAATATATATAAATAAATAAATAAATAAATAAATAATAATAATAATAACAAAATAAACAAAATGAAAATTCGTAGAATCCGTAGTTTTGACAGTGAATTGCGTAGTTCCGTAGTCAAACAGCTAAATCTGTAGAAACTACAGGCATTCTGTAGTAGTTGGCAGGTATACATTTTGATTATAAAACATCTTACTATAGGCACACGTTTTACAAGTAGGGAGGGGAATTCTTTCTCAAAGAGAGAAAGGTTTGGTCTGTTCCATTTTAAGAACGAAGCAAATGAAATCTTTCAGTTACCTATCAACATCCACGATGAAATATCTTACAGAATATATACCAATTTCATGAAATGACAACTTTCACATACAAAAACTTCAATTACTCTCATTTTATAACACAATCAATAAAATCCAAGTTGTTTATAAAGAAAAGTATTTACCTTCTTTAATTCCATGAACTTCAGATTACAAACAGTTTGTCTTCGATCAATCCAAAATGCACAAACCTACAGGTTGAGAAAACAAAGCATAAAACTTTCCAGAACACGCACCACAAGCCAACGTTTTAGTTTCGATTGAGACTCCTCCTTCCTCAACAAACTGTCAGTGATTGGCTACAGCAGTTCAGCTCCCGGAGTTCGCCCAGCAGAAACATATTGCATCATCGGCATTTTGCACACGACGTACGCGTAACCTGATGGCACGGCGGCCAGAGCAATCACGTACAAAAAAATTTCAGCGAACCAAGACGGCGAAACAGGTCGTAAAAAAAAAAAAAATTGTCTTTTGCTTTGCGAAAAAGTAGGAAAATAAGGACAGGTTTCAAAATAGTAGGAAAAGTACGAAAAAGTAGGAACGCTACAATCCCTGATGTACTACTCAGAAATTCTGAAGACAAATAAGAATGCAATAGTTTTCAACCAGGTTAACTTCTAAAATTTGTATAGTTTTACATTCAGCTTTAGTTAGAAATCTACAAACTACAGAGGCATCAGGGATGCTAACTACTTCTCACTCATGATGGTTAAGGACAGATGATGGTTTAACGTGAATGCTAATATCATAGGACAGATGTTTGAATGAAACAATGATAATATTACAGGGTACATATACATTTACAGAAAATAAATTCCAGGACTTTTCCAGGAATTCATCAAAATATTCCCGGAGCTTAAATTTTTGCTAGAATCAGTGCTTTGTTTCATATTTTGCAAATTGGGATGAAATTTACTATGCATTCAGAATTCTTATGAAGTTCTATGAGTTCGGTGTGTTACATCTTCAATGAATTGGCAAAATTTCCATGTATAGCGTGTCTCATAAATACAGAGACAGAACAAATTCTCGAATAAAAAAGAAACAACAATAAGCTCAAATGTACACCTCATATTTATAGCAAAAATAGCATAGGACACGCAGCTGCACAATAGTTTGATGGAAACATAACAATTCTAATGCCAAGTACAAGAGAAAAAAAAACAACAGAAATACACTGTCTCAAAAATATAAAGACTTACTAGTTCTGAGCACCTCCCGTACGAATAGTGGAGCTGTTGTTCGTTCCGAATAACACTGAAAACCCGATTGGGCATGCTGTCTACCAAGTGATGGAAGTGTTCTGGACGGAGTGCGTACCAGCTTCGTTCAATCTGCTCTTTCAATGCCACCACACTTGAGAACTGCCGTGTCCATTCGCATACACATCACGAGCGAGGATACCCCAAAGGTTCTCGATAGGGTTCAGATCTGGACTGATTGCTGGCCAATCCATTGTGGTCACATGATGAGTGTTAAACTAGCTTTCCGTTGATGCAGACCAATGGATAGAGGCATTGTCTTGCTGGAACAGATAATCAACATCCGCTAATGTTTCGGCAAATGGTAAAAGGTGGCTGCTGAGTATGTCCTGATATGTTTCGGAGTTTTGCCTGCCTTGCAGAAAAGTTATATTCGTTGTCCCATTGAACGCTAAAGCTCCCCAGACCATCACAGATCCCTCTCCTTTTTGTCTGCTGAAGAAGGTGTGTGTCTCACGTCGTAAATCATGCCAATAGTAGTTCCAACGGTCAGGGCCGTCCAAGGTTGAACTTTTTCTCATCAGAGAAAATAGTTGTGATCCACTCATTTGTCCAGTGCATGTGGCTGCTTGCCCATAACAATCTGGCTTCCTTGTGGCACTGCGTGAGGTGTGGCAGACAGCGCATTTTACGGAGCACAATGTTGCCACTTTCCTTGATCTGTTGATGAACTGTGTCCTTTGAGACAGTGATACCAACAGTCCGAGAAACTTGACGTAGTGATAATCTTTGGGATGACACTAAATGCATGATGGCACGATCATCTCGTTTGGCTGTTATTAGAGGCCTTCCAGGCCATTTTCTGGCAGTTAACGCACCACGTTTCAATAAAGTCTTATAAATGACTGCCCAACTCCTCCCCATGGCTTTACAAATTTTTGCTACAGACAATCCGTTTGCTCTCAGTCTCCAAATCTTCTGCACCTCCTCACCAGAAAGTTGACTGTTGCGTGGCATTTTGGCCAATGAATGTCTGATGACAGGTCCACTGTCTTTTGTAAGCTGGACCGAATTTCTGCCCATGCGTGTGCGTACAACGTGCTAATTTGTACATCTTATTTGCATGTGGCTACTTTACATAGTTGTCTTTATATTTATAAGACACCTAAAATTACACTATTCAACTGTGGTGTTCTTTTCACACAATCCAGTCATCTCGACGGATCGAAACATTTGTTGTAGGGTTATGTCTAATTAGGTACCACTTCAGCTTCCTACCTATATTCGCACTGCGTTCACGGCGCAAAGTAGACTGTCTCTATATTTATGCGACGCACCTTTATAAAAATTGTTCTGTATAAAGCTTATATGAAACAATCTGGAACTTAGCACAATAATACAAAACAATTTTGTCATGGCACTGAAGATTCCCTATTCTAACGAACACTGATGGCAGGGAGGCCAGATTTGAATCTTCTTTAATTGAGGAAAGCGTGTGATATATGGAACAGCCATCTTAGACTCACCGGAAGGTTTCCACACGCTGTTGTGACTCCAACTGCACACAACTGCTATGCCACAAACTAAGGTGGCTGGAAATATGGCACTCAAACATCTTTCACTCCAGCATCACACGAGATGACATCACGTCTCCGCAGTCCATGGAAGGAAGTGATGCCATTGTAAGCAGATGTCCCAGGGAGCTAAAACAAAGGGATGCAATCAATCCAAACATTTTTCAGTATTTTTTTTTTCAGTCGTAAGAAAAAATTCCAGAACTATTCCAGGACCTTCCTTTCACAAAAATATGAAAAAATCAAGGATTTTCCAGAGCTGGAAAAAAGGGAAATCAAATTCCAGAGGCCATGCAAACCCCGTACTAATAATAAATTGGAACAAATTTGCACAATTTTCAAGGACTTGTCACAAAGATTGAAAGTGGAGCATCTGTCGTATGTATGCAGAGTGAAAAAAATATTTTTGTTTTATGTTTTTCTTCTTACTGACTAGCATATAAAACTATATTCCCAATCCCATTTTAAGTCAACTTTTCTTTTAAAATATTTGCCCTCCTTGTGACAATATATGCTCTACCACATTATAAAAATTTACTAAACCTGGAAATACAACAAAATATTTATCAACAGGAAAGAGCTTTTCAGTGTATGCCAAAAATAAATAAATAAATAAGTAAATACTACAAATAAGAAACAATTGGGAAATCGACTGTCAATACTTGAACAAAAAAATATTTCACATGCTCTCCGAGTTCAAGAACAAAATTCTTGCATTGCATTTCTGCATCTGAATATTTTTTCAGTACATTTGCTTTATAATTAGTATTAATATATGTTGACATGCAAAGATTATCATGAATGGAATACAGGATTACACCATACAACACAAATTTTGAAGATGACAATCCGTTTTTTGGTGTAAACATGACAAGGATGATAATTCAGATATCCGAAAACTTGAAAATTTCGTTTTCAAGTTTTCGGATATTATCTGACTTATCATCCTTGTCACGTGTACACCAAAAAATGGATTGTCATCTTCAAAATTTGTTATGCAAAGATTAATCACATGATGCAAACCTTTCTTTCTTCCTATGTTTTTTTTTTTCTAGTCATCTATATAACATACTATATGGATGCAAGACTTGTACATTGACAAAAGAATCAGAGAGAAGGATACTTGCGACCCTGTTCCAAAAAATCATACAGAGAAAACTAAGACTCTTTGGACACATCTGCAGAATGAAAAATGATAGAAAGATAAAGACATTGGTGTTTGGCTTAATGTACACAAAAAATGCAAGAGGACGCCCTCATCGTGTGTGGGCAGCCGATATTGAAGATTGGTGAAGTGAAACTCTTCAAGAACTGAGCCACGTTGCAATGAACAGACTTCAATGGGACAATATAGTTAAAATGGCAACAGACACCTACGGGGAATCGTACCCATGGTTGATGATGATTATCATCATCAATCCACTGCTGGATGGTCTCTCCAAGTTTCTTTCACAATGGTCTATCTTGCGCTAGTCTCCTCTATGTCACTCCCACATGCTTTCGAATTTCATCCACCCATCTCTCACGTGGTTCTCTTATGAGTCTTTTCCTGTCCCTTGGAATCCAGTCTAGAATTTCAGTTGTAAATCAGTAGTCTGTTTTTCTGGCAATTAGTCCAGCCCATTGACACTTCAGGGATTTTACTCTGATTATGACATCTCCCACTCTTGTCATTTTCCTTTCCACAAGTTCCTCTTCTTATCTCTCCTGGTTACATCAAGCATGCACCTCTCCAAGCTTCTTTCAGTTGTCTGTAGTCTTTGTACGTATGTCTTTTTTAGTTACGGTCCATGTCTCTGCTTCATACATAAGCACTGGAAGGATGCATTGATTAACACTTTTCTTTTAAGACATAATGGCATACTGCTCTTAAAAATTGTACTGTTATATGATTGAAAGACGCTTTGCAATGTGGCTTTTTCATAATCAATAAAAGCCATACATAATAATGGGAGTTCATATTCCCTTGTTCTTTCAAGTTCTCTCAGCACATGGATATGATCTATAATGCTGTAGCTACTCCTTAATCCAGCTTGTTCTCTTGATTGAGCAATGTCCAGCATTACCTTCAAGCGATGTGAAAGAACCTTAGTGAAGACTTTATAAACCACTGATAGAAGGCTGATGGGCCTATAAATCCAGGGATCATAGCATACTTCTGGAAAATTTTAGGTAAGAATTTTAGGAATTTTAGGAATTTTTAGAAAAATTTTAGGAAAATTTTAGGAGTGTATTTCAATAAAAACTAGATGTATATTTGTATACATCTAGTAAAACAACTTTGTATGCATTGTAAAGAATTTGCTTCACACCCTTCAACCATATATACTGATAGACTGCGCATGACATCAAAATTTCTGGCTCCAACATAAAATCACATGACAACAGTCAAAAAGATGGGTTACACCTGCTGTGCTTATGGTTGCTCTGACCGATATAGTAAAGAAAGTTCTATGATTTTTCATGGGTAAGAAACGAATTAAATACCTAAGTCAATAAAGTTCAATTACTTAACCAGAAACTTGCAGCTATTGATATAAAAATATAGTAACTTAAGAAAAAAAAATGGAATGCATGTTCCAAATTCTTCGCAAATGTTCATCACATTATAAATCACAAAATGTAAACAACACGATCATGCATGTATATAGCTCATAAGTAAACTTACCTGAAGAGTTTTCATTATATATGAGGTGCATTCACATAATACACCGAAAACACTGAAGTTCTGCAGCGTAAATTAGTAATCATAACAGCATTTGTACACAAAATTTGGAGTCTGATGATGACGTGCCCAATGTTTGAGCCATGGCGGCTTTGATGCAGCTATTGCCAATGCGCAGTCCATTAGTATATATGGTCAAAGTTCACACCCAAATTTTTTGCATAACGTCTAATGTCTAAAGTTTAAGTATGATTTACTTCTAATGTTCAGTTCTTATCTTTTCACGTGTTATTATCATATTCAAGTATATTTACCACATTCAAGTTTCACTTTGAACATTAATATGCTGTTGAACCAGAAGCAATTCACGATTTTCACAGTAAAGTTTTCAGGTTTCACATTAAACTATAATATCCTAAAAGGTAATTGAAAACCAAGAACTATGTACAATTGTTCACTGAATTACTTTTTTCATATTATTGTTTTAACCTTTTCCTGATTAGCCTATCTTTTTCTGCTTCCACCACAACTAATTTACTTTCAGTTTTCTTTATTTCAGCTGAAACTTGTATGATCAAGTTAGAGGCAACTGCTATTTCAACAGTATTTTGTTTTTCTACAGCTTTTCTCATTCTTTCTGTTCCCTCTTGAATTACTGCTAGGGAGGCTTCTTTATCTTTTTTAAGCCTATTTATTTCTGCATCATTTTCTTTTATTTTGTCATCAAACTCAGCTTTTCTTTTTTTCTCTAGCTGCTTTTCCTTATTTTCCCTCTCTTTCTTCGAAAATAAAAGCATAACAAACAGCGCGAAAACTAGCTCATAAATAGAATATTTGAAACACTCTCAATGTATGCACTCTCAATTATTAGGGATGGTAGAGGGGAAGGGAATAGAACTATCCAAAATTAGCATGTTTTCGTTGCGCTAGGGCGCTTAAGCACGGCTGAATTCCTTCAGATACCCCCAATGTTCAAATGATTGAAATGTGCTGATGTTCATGGAATGAAATGGTTGATCAGCTATGATGACTGCATAAAAGTTCGGGGTGGGGGGGGGCTTTATTTTTTTAGTTTATGCAACATTTTACATCACTCCAGTATTTATCTTGTCATCATCAACAATCGCAATGCAACTACCGCTTACGATCGCGGATATCAGCAACCGAAAATCTGTCATATCTCTAAGTGATATAACACACAGTATCCTATTACAGTGTATTGTAATTGAAAAAAAAGGATGTGGAAAAAAGAAACTTTCAGAAATTAAGATCATCAAGTCATGCGTTTCAAAATCCGTTTTCCTTTATAACGTTTGAAAACATGTTTTTGCTTTTTTACCTGTAGTGTAAATAAAAAAACTATGTTGATTTTTTTTTATGGAATCAGACGTCCGTATGTCTGATTGTCTTCATCTGAGTTCACACTTTAGCTACTGTGTACAAGTAGACCTATTTTTTCAGCTCAAAAATATGTAGTTTTGTATATATTCACAGTATAAGTCATTCCTTATTCCCACAGAACTGAAGTCAGCATATGCAAAATGAAGATCATCAAGACCCGCCCAACACTATGTTTCTGATTGTCTGCTGTTTATATTCAAGAAATGCAAACATGGATCAATGGTGAATGCAGCAACTATGATTTTTATTTATTACCAAGAAAAAAAAAAAAAAAAGAGCCGTGAAAGCTGTAAAGCTGAAACGGATATTTCTCTCGACCCCCCCCCCCATGCACAAAAACATTCCAATTAAGATCAAACAGCAGGAGGACGCGTCCACACAACACAACCTTTGGAATTACCTGATGGAATGGCTTCTTTTGATTTGGCACATCGCCATAAATCACCACCTGCAGCTCACTGAACTGTCAAGTTGCATCCTTCCTCCTTCACTTTAACTATAATAGAAACTGTAAAAAAAAAAAAAATGCTCCCCAATTTTCGACAAAATTAAATTACCAAATTTACGTCATGATGTTGCAATTTACTAAAATACGTTTGTTTATCTGCTGAATATTGCTTAAATCCATTGAAAACTTTTTTAATTATAGATTATTTTTTTATTAAAACAGTAACTCAGACGTCTGAATAAAAACGTGTTTGTAATTCAAATAGAGTCCATATCATCACAGAAAAAAATTTAAGGATCACTCTGTTTAAATAAACTATGGCATCTAAAAAAAATAATTCACTTGCTTTTCCCGTAATTTATAATTACTGTTTCTTTTTTTCAATCCGATTATGCAACGTTTTTTTTTTTTTTTTTTTTGCATCTGCTAAAAGTTCCTAACGGAATTTGGCGAAATTTGCACTAGAACTTTATTGTGATGTATCTTAACTACTGTAAAAATTTTTCTGTGTTATTTTCAAAATTCAGAAAAATGGATTTCTGAAAATATTCTCTTAGTCCTTTAGTGCTGTGGAAGTGATAAACAGGTGTTTGCTTTCTTCCCAACCAAGGGCTTCAGATCAGCGCTCCCAGCTGTCAATCAACCGTTGCTATGGTAACACCCTTTCTGCTGGAGGCTCACTCTGTCCAAAGAGGCACACATACTTGTCCATAATAAAAATTACCAATGCTAACTTTTAAAGTTTTAAACCGATTCAACTGGAATTTTGGAAGTGAGCTTCTGTAATCCAATTACAGTGAATGTAAAAATTTCAGCCACTTTCGTGAAAAATTCGCAAAGATAGTTTTCTTATTTTTTATCATAAGTAGTGGAAGTCTCTTGAGGGGAGGGAGGGTGGCATGCACATAAACAAGAAGATGATGAATGTGTTGTTCAGGCATACTCCTCACTGGTGGATGCCAGCTGACTTGGTACATACGCGACCCCCTGCAAATGCTAAATGCCTCTTCTTTCCCCTTCTGTTCTCAATTGTCGGACGGACATCAAGCTCCCCTTCGACCTACTAGTAATCATCCAATTTTATTGCACTGGAAGTAGTGCCTTTTTTTTTTCTTTTTTTTCCCCCCAGCCAAATTAGGATTTGGTGCACATCGGAAACCGCTGCCGGTGGTTTCTTTGAGAACAGAGAAAAGGAACTTTAAAAACTGAAGGGGTAACAGTAACACGATTTCCTAAAAGGGCATAAAAGCACTAATTTCAAATTTCAAGGCTTTTCAAGACGGCATTAAAAAAACACCGTTTTTCCAGGATATTCCAGGCCTTGAAAACGTAATCATGATTTTCCAGGACTTTCCAGGTTTTCAAGCACGCGTGCGCACCCTGCGTAATGGTAAATTTATTGGCGTTAATAATGGTTGTGTTTTTAATAAATAAGCTTACGAAAATTTTAGGATGAATAGCAAATTTTAGGTCTAATTTTAGGAATTTAAGGAGGGTCACAAAATATTAGGAATTTTAGGAATTTTAGGAGGAATGCGATCCCTGTAAAATCCCTGAGATCCTCAAGGTCACCTTTTTCATGCAGCAGGATCATTGTAGCATTGTTCCAATCTTCAGGAATCTTCCCTTCATTGAGACATCTAGTGAAAACTTGGGAGAGTCTAGTTTAAATTTCTCCATTTCCTTCTTGTATAACGACCACAGTAATTCCATCTTCGCCTGGAGCTTTCCCCCGGTCAATATATATATATTAACATTCACCACAACAAAAATAAATAAATAAATAAATAAAAACAAAGGGAATTTTTATGGCTTGTCCTAGCTTATAAGAGTGAGAAAAGACCCATTAACTTATTCTTTAATAACATATTCAAACTTGCAGAACTCACAAACATATTGCTGAAACATATGCAAATATAGCTAATTAATGTGCAAGATGCATTATGAGAGGACAAAAAGAAATTAATATGGAACAAAATAAATAGAATACACCACTCTTTAGTACACAGAGGAAGAATTATTTCAGCAGATCTTTAGTGATGATTTCCTTTAATAAAAAAAAATGGAGGGGTGGTGGTCTACTACAGGCCTTCAATTCCACAATGTCCACTTACTGATTCATATGACAAGAAAGGCTTTCCTGAGGCTTATTATTTTAAGAAAACATTTAAACACATGAGCTTTTCAACACTATTTTGGGCCTAGGATCAAGAGCCAAGACTGAGTTAAAAAGCTTCAGTGTTTTTCAATGTTCCTTAAATTTCTGTACTAAAGAGTGGTGTATTCTATTTATTTTGTTCCATATTAATTTCTTTTTGTCCTCTCATAATGCATCTTGCACATTAATTCTATTCCAACTACCTTCAGTTATTCATTATGTATGTATTGCATATGGGTCAAAGCTTTTATTAACCAATACATTTTTTTGCCATTACACAGTCTGTGTTCATAGCAGACATTTCCTTTATTATTTCTCTAATATTTTAGGTAGATTTTTCAAATGTTGAAAACATCTTAGTATTCAAAGAAACATGCTACACCTTTTACTTCAAGAAACGTGGCAGGTTCCTTTAATGTTTTCTTAGAAAATTACACATTATATGCTCTGACACAACATGTGTGCCTCTAACATATTCTTATTTTGAATTTATTATGAACCATAAGCACAATAGTTCCATTTAATATTAAATTTACCCCCATATTTACTATTTACACCACTCTATAGAAGGATTAAATCTTTGAAAATAATGGTGTGTTTTCAACTCCAGAATGTTAACAGAAAGAGAAAACAATAATGCAGTACTTCCTCTTTATCAGCACGCCACATTTTCAAGTTAATTGACATTGTCTGGTGAACTCAGTTTCTTTCTTTTTCTTTTCATTTTGTGGTCCTTAAAGTTATATTTGTGCATAATCTTGTGTTCATAGTGTTTTGTTTTCACCAAACCTTTCAACACGAGTTTCAAGCACAGTGTAGTCAGAAAGGGATATAGCAAACCTAGGTGCAAACATAATGTTGAGCTTAGCCTGGTCCTAATTAGTTTTAAATTAAGAACAGTGCCCACTGAAAAACATAAAGAACTCTACACTAAGATTTTTTTTTTTTTTTTTTTTTTTTTTGGAGCTCACTTGAAGGCACAGAACATTATGCAAAGGGTCATACATCAAATAACATCACAACAAAACTAAGCATACTAGGAGCAGCTGAAGTTCCTGAGCTTTTTTTTTTTTTTTTTTTTTTCATTCACCACTTTTATCTTAGGCATGTTGTTAGAAATAGACTTAATATACAAAAGTGGCAAGAGATGTATGCAGCAGCACCTGATTTGTACTTGATACGAAGTTCATGATTTTTGCCAGGTCCACAAATGAACAAGGTAACCTTTCGTTGCCTAACCACAAAGACAATACCTGCAAATTATATGGGACCACATAATTAACTCAAGACTTTTTTTTTTTCAGTTATATCTACAGAAGATTTCAAAATTGGACTGTTGTACCAAGCATTACAATTTTAGTTATTATATCCATATAGTAACATACAGTCAAGTGTTATCAGTGTAGTGTGAAACAAATGGCCAAAAGAAATTACTTACAGATGAGGGGCACTGTGGTGTCGAAGAGTGTCATCACCTACTGCCCGAGGACGTAGAGGAACAGTGGGAGCACTCAGGGGTGGGTTCTCAAGAGGGTGGGGGGTAGGAAGAGGGGGAGAAGGTATAGAAATTAAGGGTGCAGATGGGTGAGGAAGAGGGTCAAGTGAAGAGCCAAGGAAAGGACTGTCATCATCCCAGTTGGGAGGCTGAACAGCTACAGGATTTCTAGGTGACATCATAAGATGGCGCCAGGTACGTCTGGGAACAGGCACAAAGAAAAGAAAGAAATGAGTTCCAACTCACACACAAAATCAGTGGGAAATGAAAAAGAAAACATTAGACTTAGATAAAATTCATTTAAGAGAGATGGTTCAGTGCCATGTTGGATTTCTGCTTAAGCAATCACTACAAATACTAAAGTAAAAACTAGGGATTAAAAAAAGAAACTTTCCATTATCCTTGTTTGCTAGCAAAGCACATTAAACAATACAGCACACTAAAAAGAATTACATAACAGAAGTTACTGTGAATGTAACTTACAAACATTTCCTCCTACCAGCATAAGTGCTATCACCTTGTTTTACAAAACTTTGTACTGGTGACAATTTTTGTTGAAAAGAAGACAAAAAAGAATATGTAGTACCTTGAATAAAGCTATATTTACAATTTCCACATTGCAATGTGATTGATCCACACAGTTTAACATAACAAAATACTTTCTTGCTTCAAAGAATGATCCAAAAAGAGGGGATGGGGCATGCACAAACAAATAAACAAAAAAAGTAACAAAATCATACAGAGTTTACAAAAAAAGCAGGAGAGAATAACTGAGAAAGAAAACAAGAGAAAGCCCAAAATAGTATAACTATATACTAAAAACTCGAAAATTTATTGGCGTAGAATAAATAATCAAAATTTCCAAGCTTTCGCACATCAACCAGATGGCTTTCTCAAGGAAGGTAGACAGCTAACTTCCTTGAGAAAGCCATCTGGTTGATGTGCGAAAGCTTGGAAATTTTGATTATTTATTCTACGCCAATAAATTTTCGGATTTTAGTATATAGTTATACTATTTTGAGTTTAATTTGGTGTACAGTTCCTACTTTTTGAAGAGAAAGCCTTTGTTAACCCTATTTTTTGCTGAATAACAAAGTTAGGAACTGGGATAAATAAACACATTTGCCTAAGTCACAGAATTAACAAATACGATGTGTTTTTAAGGGGGGGGGGATTATTATTAGTAGATAAAAAAATTAAAGATGCATTTGTCAAAGATTTTTACACAATACACTTCATGATTTACCTTACAGATGACCAACCTTTTGTTGTGACATACCACATGAAGGAAGGAAGGCCCAGGGAATTCCACATACAACTCAAAAATGTTTGGAAAAACAAGTCGAGGGGTCAGTTGTATATCATCACTACTTCAGCAACCTGCTCTACAACTAGTTAGACAGATAGTCCCCTTAGTTTGTTTCTATGTTCTATTATTTATACATTTCCAAATTTAGACTTCATTGCTCCCTCATTTACCCCTTATTTTTATGAATGTTTTATTTACTTCATCTAAAGATCTTTATTGAAGATTATATTTCTTTTTAATAAACACTTCCTTGCATTATTATTGCTCTGGAGTAAACAATCAAATAGGCAGGAGAATTCAAGAAATAAAAATTGCATGCTATTATTATGTTCTGTCACTGATTTTCCTGAGTTTGGGAGGAACTGGCGACTTCTCTTGGATGATTGGAAAATCAACACAACAGATCCACGCATTCCCTTTGGGAATGATGAATGGGGAATCCTGCGCAAATTCTCCTATTTATCATCCCTGAAATTCAACATCCAAAATTAATTCTATCTCCGAAATTAATTCAGTAAATAAAAATTGAAGGAGTTCTTCCTATTCATTCCTCACGTTTCATTTAATTCACTCCATTCATTTTCATGACGTAATTATTCGTTTTTCTCAGTATGGAATGATGATAGCACACTTAAAAAGCTCAGAAGCAAAAATAAACAGAATGCATAAATTTTGGAAGAAATGCTAAGAAAGTAATGTGAATAATTAATGATTTGTAAATTTTTATATATTTGTGTGTTTACGAAAGCAGCTTCATAATAAATCAAAAGATAGCCAGGAAAATAAAGTATACTTATTTTAAATTAACATATTCAAATAACTTAAAAACCTAAGAATCAGAGTTAATAGCTAATTTTTAACTTTCACGTCAGCTAGCTGATTTGCTCTCAATCTGGTCCAAAATTCTGTCGTCATGTAACAATATTAGAAATTTGTGAAACATGTTCCTGTGTGAAAATATGTTGAATTTGTAAATGTATGTCATGTGTATAAGTTATGTGCACGCGATAGATGAAAAGAGAAATGAAATAATAAAAAATTAGTCTTCAAAAAATAGTGAAAGCATGTGTTTCCTTAAGAAAACCCCTAGTAATTGTTCACCCAGAAACAACCTTTTATTTGCCGCAGGCGATCAAAATCCCTAAGCGAGTCGTCCTCTGGTCACTCTCTGTTCACGTGGACCCAGGCAGCCTACGGACCAATCAGAGTTCAATGCCCGGAGGGTTGACACGAGCACCTTAAAAAAGAGGGAAGCCACGTTTTGCTCTCTCTTTTTTTGCTTTTCATTTGTGCTTTGCACTTGGGTGCAATGCTATAAGTTAAACTATACTGAATTCAATTTTATAAGTTAAACTATACTGCAGAGGCACCAGGCTAAGCCTTTAAAAGAGTGCATATACTGAGGAGAGGGAGTCTGTGATGGACAGGAGATATCAGCTAACTCAAGGGACATTTTCAGAGTGTGCTTAGCATACTGAAGGACAGAACTTTATAATACAACACACAGCTGCATCACAAAATAAAAAGGAAAAATTCTCTGCATCATAATACTGGACAGTAAGTAATAGCCCAAGAATTGAAACCTATCGAGTAATGGCTTTTAAATATTTTACATCCCATATTCTCAATTTCTTTGGCAGTTATATGATTGTATGAAGCAAATATGTTGCATAATACTTTGTGATAATTTTTTGGCCAGAATTTTCATGAATGCACAAGTGTGATGAGCATGTTTTTTGAATGAAAAAAATCTGATACTGCAGTGCCATAGAAGCCTGTAAATTATCCTGAGAAATGTAAATGCTACTTCCAAACAAGTGATGATTTTCTAGTCCTAATTTGACTTTCACGTGTGTATAAGTAAAGCCACACAACTGTATGGTGAGCACACATAAAAGCAAAATCACTGATCGCAAAAATCAGAGAACATCACACACATAAAAGCAAAATCACTGATCGCAAAAATCAGAGAACATCACACACATCAATGGAAAAATAATCCCTATGAATTATTCACAAATGCATGGAAGGCATATACAAACAGAAATTGGGAGATGTGGGTTTGATTCCTGCTCCTGGACGATGCAATTTTAAGGGTTCTGTAGAGGTGGTTACATGGGAAGCTAAAAATATGACATCTTTGTGCTGATAATGACATAAAAATAAGAGAGTATGCAAATAAACTTTCTAATGACTACTGCTTTAAATGGTAAAAAGAGTTCTGTTAATCTGACTAACGGAAAAGATCCCATGGCCAAATACAAATATGCATTTGCGTCACCTTGTGAAAAAATTGTGACTGTAAATGCGATGTGTCTACAATTTGGGTCATGTTCAAAGCTACATCCTATAAATAAGAATGCTTTCAATTAAACTTGTAGAAGTAAATATATTATATCAAATGTAAATATATATTAAAACCACCTAGCAGGAAATTTTACATCAGAAAAATATGGGAAATGCTTGGAAAATCTTGGTGAAGTTTACAATTATCCCATAAAAGCAATATTTATGTTCTGTCTTCAACTAGTGGAGATATGGTGAGCAATGAAGTTATATATTTACTCCACCACTCGGGATAAAAATTTGGCATCTAGTACAGATGAAAAACTATGTGAATAACGGTGGTATGTATTGTAAAAAAATGTTTGCATCTTTACTTCAGAAATATCAATGCCTTACTGCCATGAGTTCACAGAAAAATTTGCATTTCTACATTATTCTTTGGTGTATATTCCAGGGTTTAAAAAAATAATAAAAAGTATCGGATTTATTTTATTTAAATCAGATTTATTTCATTTAAATTATTGTTGTGTTTCAGTTCAATTTTAAAATACCTCTTCAATCTTCATTCTTCAATGTAAACATGACATTCTTCTCCATGATTGACTTGACAGTATATATTTTTTTTAATTTAAGTGACTGCATAACAGATAAAGAATGTAATAAGGAGAGAATGGTATTTCTTAATGCTGTGCATTATCTCTACTGTACTAATTTGTGTCTACTGAACTTCTTAATAATTACTTATATGCAAATCATATTTTGTATTCAAGAAACATTTTTTCATACATTTAAAAATAAATCTGAATCACCAGAGAGAGTTTCTCAAGTGAATTCTATGGAAGGAATATTCTTCTCATAATATGTGGAAATAGGTCTGTGGGGAAGAAATATTCTCATAATACGTGGAAACAGGTCTTCGGGTGATGTAATTTTCAAGTTTTCTGATGTGATTAATATTATGTGATGAACAGTTAATGCAGGCAAATCAGAGATGTCTGACTGCTGTGTTAATAATTGTGATAAATCTGAATGTGCACAACATGCATAAAACAGAAAAAGTGTTAGTCATTATGTTACTGGTGTAATTTTTAAAAAAATCTACAACTTACTCATTAAATTTGAATCATAAAAGCTTCAAAATAATATATTGATTGAAAATTTGAATCATAAAATTACTAACACAGCAAATCCTGAGTAAATTTAATTGAATTAAAAAAAAAAAAAAGCATGTGATGACAGAAACTATTTGTTCAGCAGTTTGAACAAATACTAGTTGTGCTGCTTTTTGAATTCCTAGTCTATTTCTTAACTTAGAATGCACAATATCAAATGTTGAGAAAATTCTTTCAATTCCAGCTGAAGAAGCAGATGATGTTAATTAATTGCAAAATACTTTGCAGTTCTTTTTTTCTATTGACTCTTTCACTATGGAAAAGGAATTTCGCCAATCTAAAGAATTTACTGCAAGCTGAACTTTTTCTTCCATCATCGTTCCAGTGAATGGTGCAGATTTTGTCAGAAGCTTACTGAGAATAGTCAGGAATGTGTCTCTATATTTTTTACTGGCAAATTGTAAAGCAACTTCTTTTTCTTCAGGCATAATAGTCACATCCATGTTTTTTTTGCTTGAAAGTAAAGATCAATGAGAAAGGCCAAAAAATGGGCTGAAGATAAAGCTTGACCATATCTTTTTTGTGAAACAACTCCAATTGCTTTCCATCTAAGATGTCATTTAATACGATTTCCAACTTTTTCCACACTACAACTGCCTCAGAAATTTTGCAATTGTTCTTCTGGACTCTATCAAGAGCATTGGCTATTGGTTGATATATTGCTAATAAATCCTTGTTGGTTGAAATATTGCCGATATACCCAAATTCATTACCTTTTCATTTTAGATCCAATATTGCCATCTTTATCGTTAACCACTATTGCCATGAGTATTGGTCAGTTATGGATGTAACTTCTTAAACAGTCACACATGGAATTCCAGTATACATCTTGGGGCAACACAAGAGCTAATCCATCAGCCTGTTTATATGCTGATCTAACGAAATCATGATTTCTGAAATACTTCACAATTTGTGTGCTCTGCTCTTTGATGTTTGAAATCTGTAGATCTTTTGCAAGAAGGTTTAAAATGTGAGCTGTGCAACCATATGTGATAACTAGGGCAGTAATTCTGTCGCGGTGCGAATTTTAGGGGTTTTCTGTAATTTCGCGAATATCAAATATATCCACAAATTTCAGATTTACCTATATTTGCCTAATTTCCATTACATTTTTTGATTACTGTATTTTTCATAATTAAATAATTTTAATACTGCCTTCGTTAGAATTTATGCAAAAAATATACAGCAAAGTAATCCTACTCGAAAGTCCAAGCCAGAGCTTTAAATCTTGAATTACCTCTCAAGATTGTTCGTTATGAAGATACTCTTTTCGAACAAGCTTAATGGGTAATTTAAGGTCACATGCACTCTGCTGAAGAGTGCACACGTGGTCTTTTGTGACCCCCCCCCCACCCTCCACCCCACCCCGAATGATCTTTACAACTTGCCAGACTAGTAAACCATAAACCGGATGTCATCAGTTGTGTTAGTAATTTTAGCTGGGAAAGCAGCTTACAGAAAAGAGTGTTTCACAAGAAAATTTGTGCTTTTGTGTGAGTGGTTTATGAAGTTTCTTGATATTGTTCTTTAATTTTGAGAATGAGCCATGTGAGTAAGATGAGTGCATCTGAAAGATGCAAGCAGTACAGCAAGGGAATGTTTCATGTGAACAAAAATCTATTGTTCTGTTCGTGTTGCGACATACCACTGGATTCTTCAAGAAAGGACAGTTGTGAAAATCATTTAGCAAGCAAGCTGCATAAAAAAAAAAGGGAGTGCCTGAACAGTCAACCAAAAATAATGCAGAAATGTGTTGATGAATTAATTGAGAAAAGAACTGCACAAGAACAGCATAGCTCGATGGAACTTTCAAAATTAACTGGTGCCATTTGTGCAGCTAACATCCCACTTTCCAAACTGGATAACCCTACATTAAAAAATTACTTGGAAAATTCGTTAAAAGATATGGTGTTATTCTAAATGCAAATTGGATGCGGAAATGTTATTTGCCAAAAAGATATGATATTCAAAAGCAACAAGTGAAAGATTTTTCAAAATCAGTATCCGGTGTACGCGTACAGACGAAACAACTGATTCTGAAAATAGATGCATTTTGAATATTCTTGCTGTTCCATCAGCTGAACTGAATGTTGAAAGCTGCAATGATGAAACATCTTTGAATGCAATCTTCCTTGAGTGCATCACTTTGGAATCCATAAATTTTAAAGCAGTCAGCGAGGCAATATTTCACTGTGTTAATAATTATGAAACACATTTTGCTAATATAACCGCTTTTGTAACAACAATGCATCTTACATGTCCAAAACGTGGGGAAAGAGCCTAAAAGCCGTATTTTAGAATGGTGTTGTTCATGGCACCTGCAATGTGCATCTTTTAAATCTTTTGGGCAAAATTTGGCAGAATGAATTTGAAAATGTTAACTCTTTAGTAGTTGCTGTTAAATGTGCCTTCAAAGCTTGTCCCTCCTGTAAAAGATGTTTTCAACTATTTTTGCAAGAGAAGGATAAAATAGCTTACTTACCACCAGCACCTGTGCAGAATAGGTGGAACAGTTGGTTTGAGGCCGTGCTTTTTCAGTGCAAACATTTAGAAGACTATGCAGTTTTTTAAAAAAGACAACAGCAGTGGTTGTATTGTGGATAAAATCATTGGGTATTGTCAAGATAGGGATTTAAAAGAAAATCTGAAGCAGGTTGAGGTTCATGCGCCATACATTTCCGGACAGCTCACTTTATTTGAAAAACAGCAAATTTCTGTGCACAAAATATATAATGAAATGTTGGACATCGCCAACAGTCTTCTCAGCAAGTCAAGACAGCGATCACGTCGCTGCAAAAAGAGCTCTATCCACTTATGAAAAATTAAGTATTAATTTTTTTTTAAAGATAAAAAGCATCGATTTTGTCAGCCAGCCGCAAATTTCTTCAAAGCATGCCAGGTGTTTGATCCCGATCAATTTAAGTCCTTGGACCTGTTAGATGACGAAGATTTGTTTGTTTTCAGCCACATTCCTATGTTCGAAGATGAGGACCAACTAAAATGTGAATTTCGTTCATATAAAGCGACTGTAAAAGAATTTCGTGTCAGCGAAGATTTGCTAGACTTCTGGAATACGAAAAAAGGTTGTTTTCTTAAGCTACATAAGGTCACCATCCGTTGTCTGTCAGTACCCACAAACAGTATCGATGCTGAACGATCCGTTTCTAAATTTAAAAACGTGTAATAGGACAACAGACACAGCATTAAAGAAAATCTGTGTACGTACAATATAATGTATCAAAATGCTGTCCACTTAAATGGAAATCTTGATCTCGTGTAACGGCGTTGATAACATTGCCAGAATTTTAATGGTTTATAAATGTAAGTATCAATTTTAAAAACTTATAAAGTTATAATGCTTATTTAGTTACATACTAGTCATTTGTATTACCGCTTCGTAACTTGGTGGACTTTATTTTGGGGGAAATGTTAGTGTACATCATCAGCCCCGAATTTTTCATGAAACTTCATAATTTACCCCGCAACAGTCCCGCGAATTTTGCCTTTTCCCCCGTGATAAAATTACTGCCCTAGTGATAAAATTAACATTTTTCTCCATTTCTGTCCTCATTTTCATCATATTTGAAGCATTGTCTGTTACAAAATTCCTAACATCACAATGGAATGTTTTTCTGCTGATTTCAAACTACATAGAAATTTGTTCAAAGTAACCACCTGTATGGGGGATATCAGAAGTGTTAAAACTGTACACTAAATAGACATTACCATCTGAAGTTGTTACACAAGAACAAAAAAACTGCTTCATTATGGACATTAGACCAGCCATCTATACTCATGCAGATTATCCTACCTTTTAAAGACTGAGAACATTTCTCTATTTTACTATCAAAACCTCATCTAAGAAACAACCTGCTATATCCTGTTCTGCTGGTGGCTTACAGCCAGGATGTAGCATTTTGATAAGGGTTTTACACTCCTTATTTTCAACCAATATGAAATAGAGAGTTTGAAGAATAGATCATTCCAGCCGTTTGCAGACCCAAACATTTTTTTTACAACAGCAAAAACAGGTTTTCCAAAATTTTCTTCACACTCCTTTACGGCAGCCTCTAATTTAGTAGCACAATGTTTTGCTGTTTTCTTTTCTGATCCAGAATCATCAGCACACAGCAAAAAAAATTCTGTTCCAGTATGGACACTAATAGCTTAGACTGGCTCATTCTTCACACTGGACCAACCATCTATGGTGGGAGTCAAACTTCCTACTTTTATTTTTCTGAAAGCTGAGATTCAGTTTCTTCTGCTGCAGTATCAAACAGTTTTCCACCAATGGCTTTTGCTGAGGGGCTTGATGTCAAAGTCTCAGTGTTTCAATCATAATTTTAAACTGTTCCAATTCTGCTGCACTGAATGGTATGTTAGCAGCATAAAAAGAAAAAAAATTGCCAGTTTTATCAAGAGATTCCTTTTAAAGCCCTTTTGTGCTTTTAAGACAGAATTTACTCACTGATTGTTGCTTCTTCGTTTTTTTACAACAGTACTCGAAAAAGCCCGATAAAACCCAAAAAAGTCCAATAAAACCGAAGTGGGCTGTTTTTTTCAAACCCTGAGTGTGATGAACCGAGCGAGTCAAGTCAAGCATGTTGTGGTAAGAAAGTGCTGGTGCTACTCGCTGCAAATTTAAATAATAAAGTATTAATGGATACACATGTGTGAAGGATACCTATTGCAAACGTGGAAGATAAACCAGGTAACAAATGCATGCAGTTGCTCAAGCAAGGTAAATTTCTGTTAAGTCAATTATTGTTATAACCTACATGTTAGTTGAACGTCCAGAAGCTTAGGGACCTAAAGTACCATTTCCAATTGACTTTGTAAGACTGTTAGCATGTGCCAGTGTATAAAGTGTGTTAATATGCCACTACTACTATCTTGAATACTTCTTTTGGGTTATATTTGTATTTCCTGACTGATAACTGTGACATATAATCTGACACGACTTCAACTTTGCTATAAAAGGATGTGCTGACACCTGCAGACATATTCAGGAGTGACTAAGTTCAAATAGCTACTTGTGGTTTATTTGTGATCTGGTTTATTATTATTATAACTAAATATAATGGCAGGTAGAAAGGGAAATGCAGCTTCAAAAAAATCCACGGCGGCTGCATGATTTTCTGACAGTACTGGAACTGTAAACATGGACCTCATAATGGTTACCTTGGGTGGTATAAACTTAAAAAATTCAACAGTCAAATGATGAAGTTAAACAAGATCTCAGACACTCATTAGATGAGATAAATGTGAAACTGGAACCATTATCAGAAATCAAAAAAGATTTGGCAGAATATAAAAAAATGGTTGACCTTTTTGCAGTAAAATATAAAGATATTTGTAATAGGTGTGAGTCTCTTGAAAGAAATAATAAGGAACTAAATGCAAAACAGGATTTCTTACTAAACGAGAATTATATTAAACAACATCAAATTCAGAAACTAAACTGTGAAATCAATGAACTAAGTCAATATTACCGAAACAAGAATTTAGAATTACATGGGCTTGACTAACACTAATCAACAATGAATCTGAGTTGAGGACTTACATTAATAAATATGCTGATAAACTTGGGATTACAAATTTTCATCCAACAGATATTGATGTCATTCACCCACTCAAATATGATGCTTTTCGAAAGCCAAATACAATTGTAATTATACAATTCAAATCTCGAACAGCAAGAGACAGTTGGCTAACTAAGAAAAAGACTTATATTGAACTCAGAAATAAATACTACTTTGCCAGCAACTAAAATATTTATCAATGAGAATTTAATCCCAGTTTACAGACATTTATTCTGGAGTGCAAGAAAATTACTGCAGCAAGAGAAAATTAAATATGCATGGGTGAAAAACGGCAGTGTTTTTATAAAGAAGAGTGACCATGACCCAAGGAAAAAAATTTATTTCTTAGAAGAATTATATGAATTTGGTCTGTTTCCTTGATGGAAGGTCTTATATTGTGTTTGAGAATATGGTAGGATTGTTTTATATTTGATAGAATAATTTCAATTGTGTGATGGTTCGTGGGATGTCTATAATGTACTGTAACTAAAACTTAGGTATGATTTCTTAATGTAATTTGATTCTGCCAGAAAAGGGAACTATACCTACTGTTTCTTTGTGTGTGTGTGTGTGTGTGTGTGTGTGTGTGTGTGTGTGTGTGTGTGTGTGTGTGTGTGTGTGTTTCTTTTTTGTATGGTGCTAATAATATATATGCCTACTTTAAATCTAACATAGTGCCTCCTATAACAGCATGATTTACACTTAATCTTCAATAGTGACACGACTCTATTTTGGTAAATGCCTCAAAAACTGTTTTTTTGGGTTTCCTGGGCTAATCCCCCGCACTGATGTACTTACCTGATTAAAAAGACAAAGAAATATTAAGAATGACTCAAGTGTGGGATATGGTGGACCTACCACACTTGAGAAGGACGGTCCACCACAGAATCGACCTGGACTTTCTAAACGGCGTATGAGAAAGAAATCTCAGCTGAGTGAATGTAAGATTGGTGTATGGAATACTAGAGGTATAAATGGCAAGATGAGTGAGGTGATTGAGGAGACGAATAAGTATAGACTGGATGTGCTGTGTGTAAGTGAAACCAAAAAGAAGGAAATTGGGGTAGAAGAAGTGAATGGCACGGTGAGTGTGTGCTCTGGAGTATTGGATAATATGAGAGGACAGGCTGGTGTAGGTGTGATTTTAAGTGAAAAGATGAAGAACAACTTGATTCACTATAGTTGCGTAAGTGAGAGAATTCTCTGGATTCGTTTGAAAGTGAAACTTCAGAGAATTGTAATTGTTGTAGTGTATGCTCCTTGTGACTCAGAACCTTCTGATAAGAAAGAAGATTTCTGGAATGAGCTAAAAGTTGTTTTGAGCCAGTTTGGTGCTAAAGAAAAAGTTATAATAGCAGGGAATTTCAATGCTAGAGTAGGTGTGCAGAATGCAATTTCTGACAATGTTCTGGGTAAGTTTATTGATCCGTGTGTGAATGATAATGGTGAAAGATTAATTGAACTCTGCATTGAGAATGGTTTGTGTGTATCTAATACATTTTTCAAATACAAGTATATCCACACATATACTTGGGAAAATCGTACTCTTGGTCAAAAGAGTGTGATAGATTTTGTTGTCTACGATCAGCATTTGAAACACTTAGTTGTTGACACCCGTGTGATGAGAGGTGCGGATGTTGGTTCTGATCATTACTTAGTGTCACGAGTGAAACTTAATGTTGGTTGGAGGAAAAGGAATAGGAAGAGACCCAGGATAGAAAGAATAAAGGTTGATAGGCTCCTTGAAGATCATCAGCGGTATTCTGACTTACTCAGAGAACGACTGAAGGATCTGAAGTCTGGTGAGAGGGATGTAGAAAAGAAGTGGGAATGTTTTAAGAACTGTGTTGTCACTGCTGCTAAAGAGGTCTGTGGCACCACAACAGTGGGTAACAACAGAGGTGATGCTTGGTGGAATAGTGAGATTGAAGAGGCAGTAAAGAGAAAGAAGGAAGCCTATTTGGGGATGTTGCAAGATAGTCTCTGTGGATGAATATCGCTGTAAGAAGCGTGAAGCTGCTAAGCTGGTTTGCCACAGTAAGGCAAAAGATAGGAAGGAGAAGGTGGAAAGGCATGAACTGGCTTTTTGGAAAGATAGGAAGTCCTTCTGGAAGTACATGAGACTCAGGAAAAATAGGGGAAACAAAGTTGTGAGTTATGTGAAGAATGAGATTGGGGAAATGATATGGGAGCCCAATGAGTTAAGTGACAGATGGGGCGAATACTTCTGTGAGTTATTAGATCAGGAGAGCAAAAATGATTCTGAAACAGATGCAGATGATGTCACAATGAGGGATGAAAGCACAGGAGGGATCTCAAGAGAAGAAGTGTGTAAAGCTCTAAAATCTCTTCAGAATGGTAAGGCTACGGGAGTTGATGGCATAACTGCAGAGATGTTGAAATATGGTGGTGACTCTATAATTGACTGGTTAACTGAAATTTGCCAGTAGTGCTGGGAGTTAGGAATGGTCCCTTGGGATTGGAAGGATGCTATCATTGTTCCCTTGTGTAAAGGAAAAGGTGATCAGACTGAATGCACGAACTATCGTGGTATTAGCCTACTGAGTGTGCCAGGGAAAGTGTTTGGTAAGGTTGTTATTGAAAACGTACGGGGTCTTACATCATTGAAAGTGTGGGATGTTCAGAGTGGTTTTATGCCTGGTAAAGGCTGCACTAACCAGATTTTTGCATTACGCACGATGATTGAAAAGTATCTGGCTGTTGGGAAGAAAGTTTTTACTGCCTTCATAGATTTAGAGAAAGCTTACGACCGAGTGAATAGGACACTTTTGTGGAAGGTATTGAATGAATATGGTGTTACTGGGAATCTACTTAATAGTGTTAAAGCTATGTATGCTGGCAGCAGAGCTTGTGTACGAGTGAATGGTGTTTTATCAAAATGGTTTTCCATTGGTGCAGGAGTTAGATAAGGTTGTGTAATGTCACCATGGCTGCTTAATATATTTATGGACGCATGCATGCGTGAGGCCAAAATAGATAATAGTATGTCTTGGTGATATCCGTGTGTGCAGATTGCTGTATGCTGATGACACTGTCCTGTTGGCAGAGAGCAAAAGTGAGTTGCAGAGTATGTTGACTCGGATGCACGAAGTTTGCATGAAATTCAAACTGAGTATAAATAAGGGAAAAACCAAAGTTATGGTGTTTGAGAGAGGAACGGGTAGCACTGAATGCAATGTAAGTATAAATGGCACTGTGATTGACCAGGTGAGTGAGTTTGTGTATTTAGGAAGCATGTTTGACAGAGAGAACAAGTTGGATGGTGAAATCAGTAGGCGAGTGAATTCTTCTTTGAAAGTCATAGCTGCTCTGGGAGGTTTTCACAGGAATGATGGGTTCTCTAGAGAGTCCCGCATGGCTGTGTGTGAAAGTGTAATTGTTCCTATTCTGATGTATGGCAGTCAAACCTGGGTACTGCAGAAGAAACATAGGAGTCGTTTGTGTGCTGGAGAAATACGTTACTTATGTGGGGTTTGTGGCAAGACACAATATGATTGTGTGAGAAATGAAGATGTATTGCAGTTGTGTGATGTGAAGCAAAATGTTGTTAGCAAGGTGGAGACCAATATGCTTTGGTGGTTTGGCCATGTTGAAAGAATGAGTGATGAAATGCTTACTAAGAAAATCTTTTCAGCCCAAGTGACAGGAAGGAAAGGCAGAGGAAGGCCAAGAAAGACATGGGTGAATCAGATTCAGGAGTGTCTGCATGAGAAAAAGATTATGAGTATGAAGTATAAAAGATCTTGTGTACAGCGTGTAATGGATATTAGTGAAGCACGAGTTGTATGTCAAGACCGCTGTAAATGGAGAAGTTTGATATGACAACAATAAGTAAAAATATCTGGAAGTTTGTATTTCTTTTTGGAGCAAACCTCTGAATCTCAGAGAACAGCTTAGTGATATGTATGTACTAATTTCTGATTAAAAATATCTTGGCAGAACATTACACTGTGAACATTGCATTTATTTTCCTTGAAAATGCTATGAGGGTAGATTTCTTGGGTTTCCAATTAAATTTTGATTTGTGATTTTTTTTAATAAAACAGAGTAGATAGGTTTTCTACTATCCTTCTTTTTTCATTTTTTTTTATTATTATTATTATTATTATTATTATTATTATTATTTTTTTTTTTTTTGTATAATGAATATTGTTGTGTATCAAATTGAAATATGAGACTTACCTGAAATGTTAGAATGATTAGTGTTTGTGCTTATGGTGAAATGATTTGCATTGTGTATGACTTTGTGATATACTATCCTATCATTGATAAACAAAGGGAGATCACACATATCTATTTTATAGATGTTACAGGGAGTGGCTTTTGAACTCTTACAACTTAAGATTATAATTCCTACTAACAAACAGCAAGTAAATAGACAAATTTAATGCAAGGTAATTTATATACAACTATTTTTAATTTATATACCCATAAGTACGGACACTATCCTATTATTGATAAAGAAGGGGAGATCACACATATCGTTTTTATAGATGTTGCAGGGAGTGGCTTTTGAACTCTTACAACTTAAGATTATAATTCCTACTAACAAACAGCAAGCAAATAGACAAATTTAATGCAAGATAATTTATATACAACACAACAAATAAATAATATCTTTTCTTGTAGTTCCACAAATTCATTGAAAATTATTCATATTAATGTGAGATCCTTACTAAATAAACTCACTCTTATTGAGGCACTAATTCAGGTTACTAATTTACAAATAGATATTTTATGTATAACAGAGACATGGTTTCCCAGTGAAAATTATAGTGTTGGCTTGGATGGCTATAAGATTTTTTATCAAAATAGAACCCACTCAAGAGGAGGTGGAGTGGCCATTTACGTTAAGGATACCACCTATCATGATTATACAATTAATAAAAACTTAACATTTACTGACTCTACCATAGAAATTTTGTCAATAGAAGATCAACACACTATTATAATGGTGTGCTATCGCCCTCCAGGATCAAATACAACTCAGGTCTTCGATAAATTAACAGAGGCATTCAATTATGTGAATTTAGCAGGGGAAAAGGGGATTTTTTTATTGGGATCTCAATATTAATATTTCTGTTATTAATTCACAGACTCGGTACTTTATTCAAATATTAACTGCTGCTGGATTTATTAATACAATATTACATCCAATGAGAATTACACCTAACACAGAAACTATTATTGATTTATCACTCACAAATGCTCCACAAGATTCAATTTTATCAGGAGTTATAAATTATGATATCAGTGACCATTTACCAATCTACACAGTTTACACTTATACACATGCAGTGAAGAAACAGTTAATAAACAAACAAATACGATTAATAAATTTTAATAACCTGAAAAAATTTCGGAACCTACTATAAATTGGGAAAATTTCCTACCAGCAGAAAATCCAAATATAACATATAACTTATTTACAATATTGTTAGAAGACTCATGCGATCAAGCTTTTCCAATAATAACGAAAAGTAATAAAATTAAAGAAAAAATAGGAAACCATGGATAACAAGGAATCTCTTAAACCGAATAAATAAAAAAAATAGACTGTATTCCAAATTTATTAAAAGTAAACTACAAGTCGACTTCCAGAATTTTAAAACATATAGAAACAAATTGAATTCAAATATTCGGAAGTTAAAAAGAAATTACTACACTAATATATTCTCTCAAAATAACCCTAAATTAACATGGAAACATCTGAATCTATTACTGGGGGAAAATATCAGCCCAGTTATGCCGCAATATTTAACCAAATCAACTTATAAAATAACTGATAAACAGGCTATAGCTAATGAGATCAACAGCCACTTTATATTGTCACCACAAATGACCAAGCAACAACTTACATTTCCAGGAATTCATTATACAAAATACCTACAAAATATTTCAAGACTAAATACTTTTCATATGTCGAAAATTACAAGGACTGAACTTACTCATGCTTTAAACCAAATCAATACAAATGTTGGACCTGGCTATGATGAATTTTTTCCAAAAGCCATACAATTTGTGGCAGATATCACAGTTCAGCCATTGTTGCAGATCTCTAACCTTATATACTTGAAAACCGGAATATTTCCAGATGCCTTAAAAACCTCCAAAATCACTCCGAAATATAAGAATGTGTCAAAAAACGACATAAATAACTATCGTCCAATCGCAAACTAATCAATTTTCGCAAAAATACTAGAGAAATTAATTCATACCAGACTATTTTCATACATTCAAAGACATAATATATTTCATCACAGACAATTTGGATTTGTACCAAATAAATCAACTGAACTAGCATTATTACATACACAAAATATAATTCAACAAAATCTATTACAAAAACAAATAACAATAGCGGTCTTTCTTGATTTATCAAAAGCATTCGATACCCTAAATCATGATATATTACTTTATAAGTTAAATATTATTGGACTCCGGGGATCTAGCTATAATTTATTCAAAAGTTACTTGTCAGAAAGAAGGCAATACACCCAGATTCGTCAGAATCGATCCATATTACAAATCATAAACTGTGGGGTACCCCAGGGATCAGTTCTTGGTCCTATATTTTTTAATTTATATATTAACGACTTATTTGCAGTATTAAAAGATAATGATACAATCCTATATGCAGATGACGTAACTATTGTTTTAAAGGGAACTGATATGAATGAGCTTACACTAAGAACTAATACTCAGCTAAAATTAATAACAGATTGGCTGAATGCAAATGAATTAGTTAATATTAATAAAACTAAATTAAAGATTTTCTCTAATTCACAAACTTCACATTTATACGATTTACCGATTCTGATTAATGGAGTCAGGATTAATACGGTCTCAACACACTCTTATCTAGGTACAACTATACACAATGACTTGAAATGGAACAAACACATTGAAAATTTAAGTAACAAGATTTCTAGAAATATCGGGATGGTCAGTAGTACTTTGCCAAACTTAACACCTAAAATATAAATCTCTATATATCATACTCTAATTCAACCACATATTAATTATTGAATTTTAACCTGGGGACAAATCACACAATATAATATTAATAAACTATAGGTACTGCAAAATAGATTTATAAGGCTAATAGACCTTAAAACATCAAATAATTCAACCAATCTATATATATACGGTCAAAAGTGAACCCCAATATATATAATATTTTAATGATAAAGCAATTATAGGATTATAACTTGGGAAAAATAATGTATAAAAGAATTAAAAATGTTATGCACAATGATATAATAACACTAAATATACATACTCATTACCACAATACTAGGAATAGATTACTACTAATTCCAATGTTCCCACAAACTTAGAAACTTAAAATGAATATAAATTATAGTAGCCCAAAATTTTGGAACTCATTGCCCCAAGAACTAACATCAATTAATAATTTTAACTTATTTAAAATAAAACTAAAGGCACATCTTATGAAATAATTAATTAGTAAACAATAGGCAATTTCGATTGAATGGAAGAAATGTGGGTTAGTATGATTATAAAGTGAGGTGCAAACATTATTTGTTGTTTATTTATAAATATATATGTGATTATATAGTGAAGTGTATATGATACTTGTTTGTTTAGATATAATGAAGGCTATTGATGATGGAACACATTGATATATGTGTTGGTTGTGGGCTAGTACGTGTATATTCACATATTAACCTACCATATATGTGTTGGCTTGCCTTTTCTGTTAAGCTTTATGTTTTTTGTATTCTGGGGAGAGGAGGGCTATGTCAGGCCTCACGGCCTTTTCTCTCCTTTTCCTAGTTGCTGTAGTGGCAACTGAATGAATAAATAAATGAAATGAAATGAAACATGATAATGTAAATTATTAAAGAAATGAAAGCATACTTTTACCTAGAACAAAAAAAGAAAAGTAAAATAATGAAATCCATAGGCACTTACATTTCATTTAAATTTCTAAGTAGTGTTTTGAGAATTAGCTCCCCAACACACATACAAACTATATAATAAATCACCAGCAATTAACCAAACAACATTTGAGCCACAATTTATAGCAAACATTTCCATCACAAAATGGTAGAAATTAATTCAGACACTGTTAAATTTAATTACCTCTTGGCAGGAGAAGCACCAATTGAGCTCTGCTTGGACTGCCTCCTGGCAGAAATGGCAACTAAGCGTGAAGCATCAGGTGCACTACCAGGAGAGTTGGTCTGCAATGCTGTGGAAGCTCGGAGAGATTTTAATGGCGACATGTAGGTGGAGTGAATAGCAGTGGAAGCGGAGGGAGTTTTGAAGGGCTGAGAAGATGATCTCTGGTGTGGTTTCATGTGATCCAGACTGCAAAGCAAATTTCAGCAAAAGAATTATACTCGTATTTCCAGAACTGGTTACATATATAATACAACTCAAACAATAAAAATTTACTTACTGCAAAATAAAGAACCTCAATATTTAACCCCCCCCCCCTCACCTACACACACACACACACTCATGATTCTGGATATGAATCATCCTCCATTTTTTTTTTAATTTCACAAAAACAACATCACCACATAGACATGAATTTCACAGTCAAGCAATTGTGTCAATTAACAGTAAATACTACAGCACAGCTGAAGCAGGTAGAACTAGAGACTTGTGCATGACCTTCTGCATATGTGAGGATATTAAGGCATGTCTTAAAATGAATTGGTTTTTGCTTTCAGTAAAATGAAAAGCAAAAATTCCATTTCTTAAAAAAAGAGGGTGGGGTGAAGTCTAGCTTTAAAAATAAAATAAGTTAAAAATATGCATCTCTGAAAGGAGGAAGAAATTTTAGAGAATTAACAAATACACATATTTTAGAATCTGCACTGATTTTAAGTCTCTGTACAATGTACTATAACAGGGGTAGCCAACCAAAGAGCTTCAGAAGCCACACTTAATTGCAGCAGCAGCAAGAGACATTCAAGTTCAAACATAGAAGCATCATAGTTATTTGGCAACCATGCACGATTCACAATGGAAACAGTCTATTAACATTGCTCCCACACCGCCAGCACTCAGTCAGTCTTTGTTATTTACAGTGTGCACACTGATGTGTTGCAAATTCAAATTCATTTGGTTCTTTCTCTGTGTTCTGTATCTTTTCAGTGTTTCTGTGTTTTTTTCAAAATAAAAAAATAAAAAAATGCAAATACCACAGTGGAAATATAGGATTGCATTTCTGAAGAGAAACTGTATGTCTTTGTTCCTGTAATATCAAATTACACTGTCTCAGCTAAAAGTCAGTACTATGAACAGCCATTATAGCATACATCATAGTGTTTTTAGCTGATAATTTCCTGCTGGTTCTGCTTCAAGGCAAAGTAAAATACCCTCAATACAAGGGAAACTTAGTGAACACAAGTACGTTAATATTAAGCAAATATAATCATGGAAAGTGATTTTCTTTTGGCTTTTAATATTGTTCACATAAATTTTCCACACCTAGAAATAAAAAGAAACATTTTTCAAGTAATTTCTGTTCAGGACACAGAAAACGAAAAAGAACTAAAGAAATTGGTTGAACAAATGACCACTTCTAGACATAAAATAGAAAGGTGTGTGTTTCTGTAATTAACTCCTCAGATAGTGTGAATAATTAGCAGAATGGCATAATTAATTGAACAACATTGAATCTGGCTTTAGAGGAATCTATAAAAAACCAAGGTAACTACAACCAGCCATATTTGTCTGGCACATAAGAAACGACCTATGCATTAAAGAAGAACTGACTGCAAGAAAGGATACCATTCCAGAGTCTGACACCGAAGTACTCCTTGACAATAAACTTAATAACACTGACATGCCAAACGAAAAATTGGAAGTGTCACAATTGATAAAGCCTAGCAATGAGAGGAACAACACTAGGCTTGATTAGACTTTAAAACATAACAACATTTCCAGATATGGTTTTTGTTTGTTGCATTGTTCCTAGTGAACACCTGGCAGATAAAAACTCTAAATATGTTCATGTGATGAAGGCAGTTCTAAAAACTGTGAATGAATTATATTTCTTCAAAAGTAAATCTTGACGATATATCACATAGTTTTGTGTTGACAAATGGTCGTCAGTAAGCAATGTGTTTTAAGCAAATCTTTACAATTGTTGAAACCAATCAAGCAATTTCTTGACGAAAGACAAAATTTTTCAGCAACTACAAGATGCTAAATGGATAACACACACAGCATTTTTCAGTGATGATATGCAATACTTTAGGCTCACAAAACGTATCTCCCCAGGGCCGTGGGAAACTGATCTTCAAACCAGAACAGTTTCTAAAACAAAGTGACTTTTCAAGAGACCACAAGCAGAAAAAAAAAATTCCCATGTTTGAATAAAATACAGCAAAATGTGTCTGAAAGTGCAAGGGAAGTAACTACTAAGGACTTTGATGGGCTTACAGGGGGATTGAGGACAGATTTGGTGACCTCAGAGCACTTTAGGCACCATCTGCCTCTAGAAAATCCCTTTCTAGCTAATGATATAGAAAACGGCTGTCTCATTGCATGGCTTCTTGCACTGGATACACCTGCTCTAGAAATAGAGATTAAAGAGAATGAAGGGTTGAAAAAATTTAAAAATAGCTAAAGCATACAATATAGAATTTTGGAAACATTTTTCCACAAATAAAATATCCTAAATCAAAAGTAATGAAAAAAAATGTGCTCAGAGATTGATTTCCATTTTTGGCATAAATTTTTGTGAGTTTTATACTCAGAGCTAAAGATCATTAAATCAAAATGTCACTTTGTCTTGACCAACAAACACCTTACTGAACCCATATGAACAGCTTTAACTACCTATCAGCTCCACTTTAATAAGCTGGGCACTGCAATGTATACTTACACAGCATCAATAAGTATGAAATAACATAATGTTAACTGCCATATGGGCAATTCATGGCCAATTAGTTTTTCTTTTTAATAATTTGTTTTCAAATAAAATTTTAAAGATTTTGTTATTATCAACAATTTCATTATTGAACAGTATGTGTTTCCTTAAAATTGATAGTTATTTAATTATTTTTAGTTTTGATATCTTTATATATAATTCAAATTTTTTTGCAGACATCAATTGTTTTCCATTGTTTTGCCAAAGAATAAACTGTGATTAGAAAAAATTATGTATTTCAGAATGAAAAAGGTTTAAGAAAAGCAAAAATGGTATTTTCAGCAATCTAAGCCAATTCAGTTCATTGTTGCAATTCCAAAGAACATTACGTCAGCAACTGAACATTGCATCACTTAATAATCATGTGGTTAATTAAGCCCATTTGCCAAATACCTGGAAGACTGTTTTTATTTTGTCTCTACCTTCCCTGCAACTAGCAGCCTTTTATTAGAAATGGGTAGCAACTTGTAACCTCAGATAGATATATGCGTCAGTTCGGCATTCCCCCTCAAAAAATTACTTTGCAGTTCAAAAATCCTCAAAATCGAGTATCTCAGAAGGTTCTTGAGCCACCTGATCAAAGAACAGTCCTCTTATGACTTTTTTCCTCATGCAGTACAAAATACTCTTGCTTGCAATAATTTTCTTCAGAACACTTTTCATATATTATTTTTTGTTAACAGTTATATATGTATAATGCATGCTTGTGGGGAATCCAGAAATCCACAAAAGATCAAGGTTTACATTAAAACAATTTAAGTGCAAGCAATACTCACAAAACGATGTTTATCATGAAATCTTTTAAATCTCTTATAAAATATTTTTAAATACATTTATAAAAACTGAATAATAAAATTATTAGCCCCAGCAGTTTAACAAGAAATGAAATATTCTTTATTTTAATTGAAACCTGTTTCAGTTAATTAGTACGAAAAAGTTTATTCACAGCTATACTACCTGTGCATGGCACATGTTACTAGCCATTTATAATGCGTTGTAATAATTGTACAGAAGTAGTCACATTTGTATAAGTAAAGATGATGAGTGAAGCTTGTTAAAGCATATTTGCTTCTGGTGAATTGGCTCACATTTCTGACAATGAAGTGTCCGATAGAGGAATGATTCCTGCTGTGGCAAATGGAACTCTGTTGTACTGTATTGCTATGCTTATTGTTGTATGGTAACACTGTGTGTTGTTTGCAAAGACCACATAGTTGCTAACAATGAACAGTATTATAGATGAAGAGAGAGTCAGACAGTCTGGGTGTTTACAGTATTCTCATGTCATCTCTAAATCCCTGGCACCTGAGAAATGTTAGTAATCACTACATGAAAATGCATGCAAATCAGGACCACTATCTGGATCAAGCAGCTGTGCAAGTTAACTTATTCAACAAACTGTGCCATAATTAAATTTTGTACGTAGATTTAATACTGAATAAAATCCATTCTGTTAGATTACATCAACATCATTAAAAATAAGAAGCTAAATGAATAATGCACTCCAAAATTACAAACATCTTTGTTTCCTTTTGGTATACTAATTCTGTTTGGAAAACTGGCAACATACCTAGGTGCCTCGAGGGTTTTACTTTACAAGTTCTAGCATGATCCAAATTTTGTACATGTAGTTTGAAAGTTCTAATACAGTACTAACTGAGACTCATGATGGTTATGATATAAAATTCTTTGCTTATTTACTTTTTCAATAAATTTTGCTCAGTAATCTTGAACACTTTTTCCTGGTTTTTTCAAATTGCACCGCATGTATGTTTTTTTTTGTTTTTTTTTGGCATTTCGTGGCAAAACAAGAGGAATATGGAAATTACAATTACATTCACTGTCAACAATAAAGACATGGATTTAAGCATTGGCAAAGTCCACTACTGCTTATTTTTTGAAGTTGTTAACTCTATTAATCTCACATTGTATCTAGCACTTTTACTTCCCTTGGTTTAACTTCATTTTCAACGAATTTTTAACTCAAAAATCTGATACTTAAATCTCTCAGCAATGACTTTGATGTAATGTTAAAAATAACAACACCAAGACTAAGAGACACTGGAATATGGGTTCATAAATAAACACAAATTCTGTTGTATGAAGTAGCCAAAAGTGGTATTATTGTAGATTTAAATGCGCTGAGCAGAAAAAATAGTGCATGCAGTAAAACCACTGTACATGCTATATACAGACCACACAAGTGATATTTTAATATTAAACAAAGTATCAATTAATATTAACAAGTATTTAATCACTGCAGAAACATACAAAATACATAAACACATGTATGCACAAAAATTTAGATCATATACAGGGTAAAACCCTTGAGAAACCAAGAAAAGCACCTAGATGTGTTGCTAGTCCTTATATACAGGATGACAGAAAAATCATGCACAATTTAAATAGGATGCATACATACATATCACTAAGCTGTTCTCCGAGATTCAGAGGTTAGCTCCAAAAAGAAATACAACTTCCAGATATTTTTACCTATTGTTGTATCAAACTTCGCCATTTACAGCGATCTTGACATACAACTCATGCTTCACTGATATCCATTACACGCCGTACACAAGATCTTTTATACTTCATACTCATAATCTTTTTCTCATGCAGACACTCCTGAATCTGATCCACCCATGTCTTCCTTGGCCTTCCTCTGCCTTTCCTTCCTGCCACTTGGGCTGAAAAGATTTTCTTAGTAAGCATTTCATCACTCATTCTTTCAACATGGCCAAACCACCAAAGCATATAGGTCTCCACCTTGCTAACAACATTTTGCTTCACATCACACAACTGCAATACATCTTCATTTCTCACACAATCATATCGTGTCTTGCCACAAACCCCACATAAGTAACGTATTTCTCCAGCACACAAACGACTCCTATGTTTCTTCTGCAGTACCCAGGTTTGACTGCCATACATCAGAGTAGGAACAATTACAGTTTCATACACAGCCATGCGGGACTCTCTAGAGAACCCATCATTCCTGTGAAAACCTCCCAGAGCAGTTATGACTTTCAAAGAAGAATTCACTCGCCTACTGATTTCACCATCCAACTTGTTCTCTCTGTCAAACATGCTTCCTAAATACACAAACTCACTCACCTGGTCAATCATAGTGCCATTTATACTTACATTACATTCAGTGCTACCCATTCCTCTCTCAAACACCATAACTTTGGTTTTTCCCTTATTTATACTCAGTTTGAATTTCATGCAGACTTCGCGCATCCCAGTCAACATACTTTGCAACTCACTTTTGCTATCTGCCAACAGGACAGTGTCATCAGCATACAGCAATCTGCACACACGGATATCACCAAGACATAAACCACTATTATCTATTTTGGCCTCACTCGTGCATGCGTCCATAAATATATTAAACAGCCATGGTGACATTACACAACCTTATCTAACTCCTGCACCAATGGAAAACTATTTTGATAAAACACCATTCACTCGTACACAAGCTCTACTACCAGCATACATGGCTTTTACACTATTAAGTAGATTCCCAGTAACACCATATTCATTCAATACCTTCCACAAAAGTGTCTTATTCACTCGGTCGTAAGCTTTCTCTAAATCTATGAAGGCAGTAAAAACTTTCTTCCCAACAGCCAGATACTTTTCAATCATCATGCGTAATGCAAAAATCTGGTTAGTGCAGCCTTTACCAGGCATAAAACCACTCTGAGCATCCCACACTTTCAATGATGTAAGACCCCGTACTTTTTCAATAACAACCTTACCAAACACTTTCCCTGGCACACTCAATAGGCTAATACCACGATAGTTCTTGCATTCAGTCTGATCACCTTTTCCCTTATACAAGGGAACAATGATAGCATCCTTCCAATCCCAAGGGACCATTCCTAACTCCCAGCACAACTGGCAAATTTCAGTTAACCAGTCAATTATAGAGTCACCACCATACTTCAACATCTCTGCAGTTATGCCATCAACTCCTGGAGCCTTACCATTCTGAAGAGATTTTAGAGCTTTACACACTTCTTCTCTTGAGATCCCTCCTGTGCTTTCATCCCTCATTGTGACATCTGCATCTGCCTCAGAATCATTTTTGCTCTCCTGATCTAATAACTCACAGAAGTATTTGCCCCATCTGTCACTTAACTCATTGGGCTCCCATATCATTTCCCCAATCTCATTCTTCACACAACTTACAACTTTGTTTCCCCTATTTTTCCTGAGTCTCATGTACTTCCAGAAGGACTTTCTATCTTTCCAAAAAGCCAGTTCATGCCTTTCCACTTTCTCTTTCCTATCTTTTGCCTTACTGTGGCGAACCAGCTTAGCAGCTTCACGCTTCTTACAACGATATTCATCCACAGAGACTCTACCTTGCAACATCCTCAAATAGGTTTCCTTCTTTTTCTTACTGCCTCATCAATCTCACTATTCCACCAAGCATCACCTCTATTGTTACCCACTATTGTGGTGCCACAGACCTCTTTAGCAGCAGTAACAACACAGTTCTTAAAACATTCCCACTTCTTTTCTACATCCCTCTCACAAGACTTCAGATCCTTCAGTCGTTCTCTGAGGAAGTCAGAATACCGCTGATGATCTTCAAGGAGCCTATCAACCTTTATTCTTTCTATCCTGGGTCTCTTCCTATTCCTTTTCCTCCAACCAACATTAAGTTTCACTCCTGACACTACCAAGTAATGATCAGAACCAACATCCGCACCTCTCATCACACAGGTGTCAACAACTAAGTGTTTCAAACGCTGATCGTAAACAACAAAATCTATCACATTCTTTTGACCAAGAGTACGATTTTCCCAAGTATATGTGTGTATATACTTGTGGTTGAAAAATGTATTAGATACACACAAATCATTCTCAATGCAGAGTTCAATTAATCTTTCACCATTATCATTCACACAAGGATCATTAAACTTACCCAGAACATTGTCAGAAATTGCATTCTGCACACCTACTCTAGCATTGAAATCCCCTGCTATTATAACTTTTTCTTTAGCACCAAACTGGCTCAAAACAGTTTTTAGCTCATTCCAGAAATCTTCTTTCTTATCAGAAGGTTCTGAGTCACAAGGAGCATACACTACAACAATTACAATTCTCTGAAGTTTCACTTTCAAACGAATCCAGAGAATTCTCTCACTTATGCAACTATAGTGAATCAAGTTGTTCTTCATCTTTTCACTTAAAATCACACCTACACCAGCCTGTCCTCTCATATTATCCAATACTCTAGACCACACACTCACCGTGCCATTCACTTCTTCTACCCCAATTTCCTTCTTTTTGGTTTCACTTACACACAGCACATCCAGTCTATACTTATTCATCTCCTCAATCACCTCACTCAACTTGCCATTTATACCTCTAGTATTCCATACACCAATCTTACATTCACTCAGCCGAGATCGCTTTCTCATACGCCGTTTAGAAAGTCCAGGTCGATTCCGTGGTGGACCTTCCTTCTCAAGTGTGGTAGGTCCACCATATCCCACACTTGAGTCATTCTTAATATTTCTTTTTGTCTTTTTAATCAGATAAGTACATCAGTGTGGGGGATTAGCCCACCGCTGAGGTTTCCAGTTGGTCATTCAACCTAAGGATTCTGGAATAAAACCCAGTGAGTTGGGGTCTTTTCACCAATGTCACACAGAACTAGCTTGCACCTCTCCAAGAATCACAGAGGCCCTAGTTGCTGTTGTGTGTGCCATTGTTACCACGGAGCGCCCCGAGGAGGCAAACCCATCGCTCACTACGACCGCCCGCTGTGTTGCTAGTTCTTATATACTGGATGACAGAAAAATCAAGCACAATTTAAATAGGATGCCACACTTTATATTTTAATAGACGATCTCTGAACCATGAGATCAAAAGCATTTTTATTTCATTTTTGCTTTAATAGTTTTAAACAGATCCCATGAAATACTGGAGACCTGAAGTTGTCACATCTGCCTAACTTACACGGTTACTGGTTTCACAGGTAGGCAGGTGATGACTGTAACTGATGAATATGTGCAAAATGAATGAATGAAGAAATATTTCTCACAACACGTGGAAAATTGATAGACAATTCAAAGTAAACAGAATATAAATTCTGAATTTGCTTGTAACACTTACTGGTCATCCATGTAACACCTCTGAGAAAACTTGAAAATTTCATTTCCCTAGAATGGGAATCGAACCTGCATCTCCTGATTTCCATTCGAGTTTGCTTTAGCCTCAGTTGCTAGGAACTTCACCGTCTTGGGTGGTGTAACGGTTAGCATACTCGAACGGAAATCTGGAGATGCAGGTTTGATTCCTGCTCCAGAGCGATGAAATTTTCAAGTTTTCTGAGAGATGTTACATGGATGACCAGTAAGTGTTACAAACAAATTCAGAATTTATATTCTGTTTGCTTTGAATATTATATGTGCAAAATGTTTCACCTAAGATTCAAGGCAGGAAAGAGAAGTCAACATCATAAGAACTTGGAAAAAATGACAACAAATTTATGAAGTAGCTTTTTGCTTTTATTTTCTGGATCAAAAATAATCTGTTAGAGCAGTGCTTTTCAACCTTTTTACAGATTGTACCACTTTTAGGACATGGCAATATTCGAGCACCACCAGTGGCTTAGCAATGTGTCAAAAACTTGACGACCCCAAAAAAAAGGGGGGGGGGTAAAAAAGTGATAAAGTACACCCACTTACCACACTTTTAATAGGAAACTTGTGCCTGTTTCTTTATACACGTCAATGAAGAAAACGCCTTCTCGCACAAGTATGTGGAACCAAATGGCGGTAACGCTACGACATCTTTTCCCCCACATCCGGGTACAGTTTTGCAACTTGGCTCCAGAACTTGGTCAATGTGTTTTTTCGTTAAAAAGTTTTTTCAAATTGCGGTCTGATGTCAATTCCAGAAGTGCTTCTTGGTCTTGAGAGGAAAGGTCAGAGTTCACAGCATTGTCTATAATGAAGGGTGATGCAACCCAACGAATTCCAATATCACATCCTCTTGACACGAATGGAAAATAAAATACAACACAAACTTGGTAAGCAATTTTTCCAAGTGATTTTTTTATGGCAGTTTCAATATCTTCAGTGTCAACAACAGAATTTAGTTCAGTGAAGTCTGACACACTGGGAAAGGATGCAATATTTCCTTTCTCTACTTGGCCTAGCCACAGGGAGATTTTCTTGTAGATTGCACAAACTTTGTCTTCAATGATAAACACTTTATGACCGTGGCCCTGCAGCAATCAATTAAGTTCATTTAGCTTTTTAAATATGTCAGCCAAATAGCCAAGGCAGGACACCCAAAAGACATTTTCAAACTTTTCTGCTAGGGGTGATGAAACATTCATCAGGAACAGGCGCGTTTCATCTCGCAGCTCGAATAATCTCAATAATGTTTCACTTCTCGACAACCAACATACTTCTGTATGAAAGAGGAGAGTGGTGTGCTCAGAATCCAAATCTTTGCATAATTGTCGGAATAAATGCCCATTCAATGGCCAGCTTTTGATGAAATTTATTATTTTTGCAGCATCCTCCAAAATCGTATGTAACAATGGGCTCATCCGTTTAGAAGCAAGTGCATGTCTATGCAAGATGCAGTGATTTGAAACAATTGAATTGTTTCTTGTCTTAGCTCGTGCTATCATGCCCGAAGCTCTTCCTGTAATAGCTGCTGCACCATCAAAACAAATTGCTACACACCGAGTCCATGATATTCCATGTTCACTGAAAAAATTATCAGTTATTGTGAATATTTCTTCCCCAGTCATTCTGCTAGGTAGTGGGCGGCAAAATAATACGTGTTCCAGCATATCATCTGAATCAGGAACACGCACAAAGACAATTGTGCTTCACCAGCGCTGTCAGTGCTTTCGTCCAATTGAAATGCAAATTTTTCTGCTGCTGTGATCTTTTCCACCACTCTTTGAGTAACGTCTGTGGCTATATCTTGTATTCGTCTTTGGACTGTGTTGTCAGAACATGGAATATTACGAATAGCATCAATAATTTTTTCATCAAAGAGAATTGAAGCTATTGCGATGGGAGAGGAAACCACGACTTCTTCAATGATTGTGTGAGCAGACATGCCAACCTTCAAAATCTAAAAATCAGGATATTTTTTACAGCTCATAAAATCACATGAGCGCTGTTTTTTATCGCCACTTTTCAGATGCAGAAGCAATTTTCCAGAAGTAGTATTATTGGTACATAGCATTTTTTATGTTTAAAAAGTTATTCTAAATGCAGACTGTATGTTTATTTGCAAAATAAAAAGCATAGTGAAAATAGTTGTCGACCAGATACAATTAATAGCATTAATAATTAATACAAGATATGTACTTAATTTTTGATACATTATTTAATCATAATTAATCTTTATCCTTATTTAGTGAATGTACAGTAGCCAATTTAGCTCTCTTTAACAAAGATCTACAAAAGTTTCGTTCAAAGCATTTTTATTTCATTCTGGACTCAACTGTCAGCAGTTTTTCCAGTGTTGGAATAGAGAGAGAGACAGGTATCTGTCAAAACAAATGTGGAAGTGTCAAGCTTTCTTCTTGGTTGGAGGTTTAACGACCACAGTGAGCACCTCAGTGTGCTATAAGCAGTCGCCCATCCCTAATTTAGGGACACTGGTTCCAGGGAAGGGAGAGACAGTGCCATAAGACAAATACAACATCATACTTGCTAACTTTGGAAAATGTGCATCAGTAAAACTTTTGCGTGAATGCCATTTACCACTAAACAAAACATAATTATATTAATAAATATGCAGTAAAAATCTCTGCATATGCCACAATAACTAAACTAGTATTAGCTGTGTTTAAAATAATAATTTAAAAACCATATAATAAAATCTTAATTTTGTTCAATGTTAGCCTTACAAACCTGTGGTGTTTCAATACTAAACTAAAATTTTCATTTGCTGATATATTTGTTTCCCTTCCCATTTCTTTATTATCGTCTTTTTTTTAAATGCCTTTGGATGACAATTTTATCCATCATGAATGCATGACAGCTTTCACTATTTTAGACAAAAAATGAACAGTGTAACTTTGAAAATATAAATACTTTTGAACACCATGCATCAATTTTTACAAATTTTTCAGCTTCGTAACTTTCGTCCACCCCCATCCCCACCCCCCAACCCGTTTATAAAACTACAATGCAAAACTTTTTTTTTTTGGGGGGGGGATATTCTAGAATACAGGATACATGTTCTGATCATCATTGGGGGAAAAAAATCACAGTTACAGGGGGATATCTTTGCTACGTCCGATTTCCATTTTCGGACATTTTCCCTCCATTTTCAAGTTGAAATACAAATATTTATGAAATAAAATGATACTTAACAACAAAACTAAACAGAGGAAACATCACGTGAAAAATAAAATTACGATTACGGGAGAAATCTTCACTGCGTTAAAATTCTGTTTCCGAAAGTTTTGAAAGACAAAACTTCCTCTTTCGAAAGTTTAGAAAGTTTCAGGCGGAAAACATCCTTTACCACTACTAATTGCCCCGAAATTTCTATTCAGTTATGCATCAATCTCGTGGATAACTCAAATTATGACGGACATTTACAGCGTTCTTGACATACAACTCGTGCTTCACTGATATCCATTACACGCTTTACACAAGATCTTTTATACTTCATACTCAAAATCTTTTTCTCATGCAGACACTCCTGAATCTGATCCACCCATGTCTTCCTTGGCCTTCCTCTGCCTTTCCTTCCTGCCACTTGGGTTGAAAATATTTTCTTAGTAAGCATTTCATCACTCATTCTTTCAACATGGCCAAACCACCGAAGCATATTGGTCTCCACCTTGCTAACAACATTTTGCTTTACATAACACAACTACAATACATCTTCATTCCTCACACAATCAGATCGTGTCCCGCCACAAACCCCACATAAGTAACGCATTTCTTCAGCACACAAACGACTCCTATGCTTCTTCTGCAGTACCCAGGTTTCACTGCCATACATCAGAGTAGGAACAATTGCTGTTTCATACACAGCCATGTGGGACTCTCTAGAGAACCCATCATTCCTGTGAAAACCTCCCAGAGCAGCTATGATTTTCAAAGAAGAATTCACTCGCCTACTGATTTCACCATACAACTTGTTCTCTCTGTCAAACATGCTTCCTAAATACAAAAACTCACTCACCTGGTCAATCACAGTGCCATTTATACTTACATTACATTCAGTGCTACCCATTCCTCTCTCAAACACCATAACTTTGGTTTTTCCCTTATTTATACTCAGTTTGAATTTCATGCAAACTTCGTGCATCCCAGTCAACATACTCTGCAACTCACTTTTGCTCTCTGCCAACAGGACAGTGTCATCAGCATACAGCAATCTGCACACACGGATATCACCAAGACATAAACCACTATTATCTATTTTGGCCTCACTCATGCATGCATCCATAAATATATTAAACAGCCATGGTGACATTACACAACCTTGTCCAACTCCTGCACCAATGGAAAACCATTTTAATAAAACACCATTCACTCGTACACAAGCTCTACTGCCAGCATACATGGCTTTTACACTATTAAGTAGATTCCCAGTAACACCATATTCATTCAATACCTTCCACAAAAGTGTCCTATTCACTCGGTCGTAAGCTTTCTCTAAATCTATGAAGGCAGTAAAAACTTTCTTCCCAACAGCCAGATACTTTTCAATCATCGTGCGTAATGCAAAAATCTGGTTAGTGCAGCCTTTACCAGGCATAAAACCACTCTGAACATCCCACACTTTCAATGATGTAAGACCCCGTACTTTTTCAATAACAACCTTACCAAACACTTTCCCTGACACACTCAGTAGGCTAATACCACGATAGTTCTTGCATTCAGTCTGATCACCTTTTCCCTTATACAAAGGAACAATAATAGCATCCTTCCAATCCCGAGGGACCATTCCTAATTCCCAGCACAACTGGCAAATTTCAGTTAACCTGTCAATTATAGAGTCACCACCATACTTCAACATCTCTGCAGTTATGCCATCAACTTCTGGAGCCTTACCATTCTGAAGAGATTTTAGAGCTTTACACACTTCTTCTCTTGAGATCCCTCTTGTGCTTTCATCCCTCATTGTGACATCATCTGCATCTGTCTCAGAATCATTTTTGCTCTACTGATCTAATAACTCACAGACATATTCACCCCATCTGTCACTTAACTCATTGGGCTCCCATATCATTTCCCCAATCTCATTCTTTACACAACTTACAACTTTGTTTCCCCTATTTTTACTGAGTCTCATGTACTTCCAGAAGGACTTTCTATCTTTCCAAAAAGCCAGTTCATGCCTTTCCACTTTCTCCTTCCTATCTTTTGCCTTACTGTGGCGAACCAGCTTAGCAGCTTCACGCTTCTTACAGAGATATTCATCCACAGAGACTCTACCTTGCAACATCCCCAAATAGGCTTCCTTCTTTTTCTTTACTGCCTCATCAATCTCACTATTCCACCAAGCATCACCTCTATTGTTACCCACTATTGTGGTGCCACAGACCTCTTTAGCAGCAGTGACAACACAGTTCTTAAAACATTCTCACTTCTTTTCTACATCCCTCTCACAAGATTTCAGATCCTTCAGTCGTTCTCCGAGTAAGTCAGAGTACCGCTGATGATCTTCAAGGAGCCTATCAACCTTTATTCTTTCTATCCTGGGTCTCTTGCTATTCCTTTTCCTCCAACCAACATTAAGTTTCACTCGTGACACTACCAAGTAATGATCAGAACCAACATCCGCACCTCTCATCACACGGGTGTCAACAACTAAGTGTTTCAAACGCTGATCGTAAACAACAAAATCTATCACACTCTTTTGACCAAGAGTACGATTTTCCCAAGTATATGTGTGTATATACTTATGGTTGAAAAATGTATTAGATACACACAAATCATTCTCAATGCAGAGTTCAATTAATCTTTCACCATTATCATTCACACAAGGATCATTAAACTTACCCAGAACATTATCAGAAATTGCATTCTGCACACCTACTCTAGCATTGAAATCCCCTGCTATTATAACTTTTTCTTTAGCACCAAACTGGCTCAAAACAGCTTTTAGCTCATTCCAGAAATCTTCCTTCTTATCAGAAGGTTCCGAGTCACAAGGAGCATACACCACAACAATTACAATTCTCTGAAGTTTCACTTTTAAACGAATCCAGAGAATTCTCTCACTTATGCAACTACAGTGAATCAAGTTGTTCTTCATCTTTTCACTTAAAATCACACCTACACCAGCCTGTCCTCTCATATTATCCAATACTCCGGACCACACACTCACCATGCCATTCACTTCTTCTACCCCAATTTCCTTCTTTTGGTTTCACTTACACACAGCACATCCAGTCTATACTTATTCATCTCCTCATTTGGAGGCAAGATCGCAGGAAAAAGAAATTATGATTATGGAAAAAATCTTTATTTCGTTTACTTCTGTCTCTGAAAGACGAAATACCGTCCCGATACGTATTTTTACGAATTGGTAAAATTCTTCGATGAGTAGATTTACACACCGAGAAAAATTCACGATGCATATTTTTACAAGTCGAGAAAAATTCTCGATGTGTATTTTTACACCGCGAGAAAAATTCAAGACGTGTACTTTTACACGGCGAAAAAAATTCCTGATGCATATTTTTACACATTGATAAAATTTCAATGCGTACTAGATGCGTAATTAGATTATGCATTTTGGAGAACTCTGGTCGGCACGTCACTTGAGCACTCCAGTGGAGAGAGAGAGCTACCACAGCCATCATTATACTTGATGGCTCCGCACAAAGCCGGAGAGGCAAATATGACATCGCATAACCCGACGCTCGTAAGGTCCGGTAGAAAATCTAAATGGATGGTTGCAGGGGATTGAAATATTTTGATTGAGCAATCGAAATATTAAAAAATCCTTAAAAAAGGACTTCTATCCGTAAATCATAAAAATAAGCAGAAATTCATAAAAGTTAGCAAGCATGCAACATCCATGCCCCACTGCGATTCGAACCCGGACCAATCTCTGACAATTTGTCGAAAGCAGGCGCTCAGTTTTACAACTTTATTATGCAGCAAAGACAATAACAGCTAATATGTAAAGAAGAAACAAATTCCCAAAGATATGACATAAAATAAAACATTAAAAACCGCAAAAGTGGCGTAATGCAAAAGGAAAAATCTCCCGTAAAAAGTAAGCGAAAGGAATGAAAAAAAAAAGAAATTCACAAACTAAGTTTACACAAAATGCTACAATAGAAGATAAAACAAAACTGACAATAACAGATTCACAATTAGAGATGAACAAAGGAGCACATTAATCTTCTACAAAATGCGACAAAGAAGGGAAAAGAGACAAACATGGTGCAAAACAAGAAATAAAAATCTCCACAGTAAAACAAAGCTCGCAGCTAAGAGCAGGGAGACGTGAAACGATAAGTAGGTCACAGAGCAAGTGTGTTTGTAACCAACATAAAATAGACCACTGTGCCACCGGGGGTGGCTTTCTTTTAGCAGATAGGAGGAGAGGAAAAGTACAATACTGATGACTGTAAATGCCGTCTTATATCGACGCAGAAAGAAAAAGATTTCACAAGCGATTCAAAATCTTTTTCTTCTGCGTCAATCCAAGGCGGTGGTTGATGGAATTTCGACCATCGTAATGGCTAATTATCGGCGAAAATCGGGGGAATTTGACATTTATCCGGAGGGCAGGAGGAATGGCTGAAAATCCGGAGAGTTGGCCCGTCTGTGTGAGGCTTATTTCATTTAGCTGCTATCAAGGACAATTCATAAGATGCTTCCAGACATTTTTTTTTTTTTGAGATGGTTGTGGAAAGCAGCACGCCGCCCCGGTGGCGCAGTGGTCTAAGCGATGGCCTCTGATCATTCGTCCAGAAGGGGTCCGGGTTCGAATCCCGGTGAGGCATGGATGTTGTGTTTGTCTTACGGCACTGGCTCTCTCCCTTCCCTGGAACCAGTGGCCCTAAATTAGGGACGGGCGACTGCTTATAGCCCATTGAGTTGCTCACGGTGGTCGTTAAACCTCCAATCAAAAAAAAAAAAAAAAAAAAAAAAAGAAGCAGCACAGCGTTTTATAAATGCATCTCTCTTCTTCACGAAAAATGCTACTGGCATTTCGGTGTGCTCTTTATGTTTTGTTGTTAAATGTCTCTGGAGGAAAGAAGGCTTCATGGAATGCTTGGATAGTACTTCATGGCAGATAACACAAACAGGAAGCTGCTGATCATTTTCTTCTGCGAAATAAAATTCAAACTTCAAATAATCTTCACTGTATTTTTGATTCAGTGCCAGTTTTAATTTCTTCGGTGGCAGTTCCTTTGCACTGATGAACGTATGACGAATTTATCCATATTTATTAATATGCACCACTACCTTGGTCTCACACCGTCACACACAGCGGCAGCAAAACTGCAAAATTATAATAACTGGAAAGGAGAAAAACAACAAGCCAGACAGCGAGGGCGAACACAGTGACATGTCGTTATTGGTGAAGCGTAGTTGGGTAGGGTGGAGCCGACGTATCAGCTCAGAATAGACACTTTGACCTTGAAGTTTCCGGCCTTTTCTTATATGTTCTTCGGCTATTTTGGGCGCAACGGGGAATGATGAGTCATGGGTTGAAAGCCTTTCAGCTCCTACACGGAAAATGTGGAAACAAATCCACAGCAAGTCTTTCCAATCTAATGAATAATACATGATGACCCATGCCTTTGACTGCGTTTCACATTAAAAACGCTGAGAAGTGTAATGGTATTATCTTGTCTAAGACGATGTTGCGTACCACCTGCCAGGTGCCAAAGTACCACCAGTGGTACACATACCACCGGTTGAAAAGCACTGTGTTAGAGGACATTTCAATACTGAAACAAAAATCAATTTACGTAGGTCCCACTTTTTGGCTTTGAAAAGGTTGATATACAATATATTCACAAGTCTTAAGATACATCAGATACATGACACAATAATAATAATAATAATAATAATCCCACCGAGGGACGGTGGGATTATTATTATTACCTTGTCGCGGTGGTGGGGCTTGTGTGTCCCGATGAGGTTGAAAGCTATGCTGGCGGTAGCATAGCTACCAGCAGGGCAACTCAAGCCAGACAGGTCTTGACTGAGGAGCCAGACTAAGAGTACCCAACAACCATTAATCATGACGAGATGAAAGAAAAAGAATTCCATACCGGATCGGTCGTCGCCCGGGTCAACAAGGACCGCGTCAGGTGCTTTGGTTCCTGGACACCAGTCGACAAATGGGCTTCAGGGCTCAGCAGATCCTGTTGAGAAACCAGGACAGGCTGCTGCAATGCTACTGGAACAAAAGAAACGGAAAACTTGGACAGTTGCTGAAAATCGAGAAATCATGAAATGCTTTTACCAGGCAAATCCATCAGCCCACGGTTTTCAAAACAGAATGATGCAAATTTGGAAAGGAAGGCATCCAGACAGTGGAATAACAGAACAAAGAATAATGAATCAAAGATAGTTTATCATCAGGAACAAGGTATTTACAGAACTGGAATTGCAAAAGATGGAGAAATTGGCAAAAGAAGGACCAACACAAAATAAGGACCACGTCATGGAAAACTTTGTGCTGGTAAATCCGGAAGATCAAGTAGCAGAAAATATTTTACCTGAAGAACAATCTGTGAAACAACATGTCAACCATGAATTGACACAACAGCAAAATCTCCTGAAAGAGAAAATTTTAATCCATATGATGCAAGGTGAGGAACGACAAAGACTTCCTGTAATTCGCCAAATACGAAGCAAACAAGTGAAACATTTACTAAAAACTGCAAATGATGTCATTGACAAAATTCCAACTCATACTTTAAAGGAAACAAACCAGCTCATGTACAGTACAGCTGCCATAGTAACCATGGAACTGGAACTTAGTTACAAGATGCCAAAGAAGAAAATGCCTGGCACTCCTAAGTGGAAAATTTGGCTAGAAAATAAAATAAACTCTGTAGTGACATTAGTAACTTAAAATGCCTGAAAGATGGGAAGCTTAAATGTAGAAAAATAAAAGATGGACTCTGCAAAAAATACGACCTGGAAAGAAAAAGAATTGTTGAAATTATGGAAGAATTAAAACAACGAGTAACAGCTACTGCAAAGAAAATTGAAAGATATCACGGACGCATAAAACAGTACAAAGAAAATGCGCAATTTCGGAATCAACAACAAGTATTTTATAAATCACTGAGACAAAAGGCAATCCAAATAAACATCAGCCCATGCAAGAAAGATGCCTTGACATTTTGGAAAGGAATTTGGGAAGGCCCAGTTGAACATAATAAAAATACCTTGTGGATCAAAGATGTTTGTAAAGATTTGAAAGGAATACACATGGATAATCTGATGATAACAACTGACATGATTACACAGCAAGTAAAGAATGTGAAAGCCTGGAGCACTCCTGGGCCAGATGAATTGCATGGATTTTGGTTGAAGTATCTTACAAGTCTTCATCAACGAATAGCTATGCAATTCAATATAATGCTACAGAATTCTGCCACAGAAGATTGGATGACAACAGGTCGCACATTCCTTATAATGAAAGATCAAGAAAAAGGCAATGAACCTACTAACTACCGTCCAATTACATGCCTCCCAACAACATTCAAACTTTTCACAAGAGTACTAGCAAGATCAATATATGACTACTTATGGGGAAACAATTTGTACCCAATAGAACAGAAGGGGAACTTTAAAAGGTCAAGAGGCATAAAAGACCAGCTGCTAATTGACAAAATGGTTCTAAAAAACTCCAAAAGAAGAAAAACGAATTTGAATATGGCATGGATAGATTATAAAAAGGCCTTTGACTCATTGCCCTACAGCTGGATTAACACTTGTTTGGAACTATTTGGAGTTAGCAAAAACATCTGCCGATTCCTCAAAGAAAATATGAAAAACTGGAAAACAGTGTTACATGCATATGGTGAAGAACTCGGAGAAGTTAATATCAAGAGAAGCATATTTCAAGGGGATTCTTTGTCGCCTTTATTGTTTAATATCTCTTTAATTCCATTGTCAATGATTTTGAACAAAACAAAAATGGACTACCACATTTCGAACCAACATGGAAAAATAAACCATCTGCTGTACATGGATGACCTTAAATTGTATGCAAAAAGTTCTGCCGAACTTGAAACAGTGCTGCATACAGTGCAAATATTTAGTGATGATATGCAGATGGAATTTGGACTGGAAAAATGTGCAGTACTATCCATGCACCAGGGAAAAGTCCAGAATATAGATGGAATAGAACTAGAAAATGGTAATATAATGAAATCATTGACAGATAATGAGAATTATAAATACCTTGGAATTCTTGAATCAGATAACATCTTACATACAAAAGTCAAAGGCCTGACTCAGAGTGAGTATATCAAGAGAGTAAGAAAAATATTGAAATCAAATCTAAATGGTGGAAATACAATCAAAGCCATAAATACATGGGCCATTCCAGTAATTAGATACCCAGCTGGAATAATTGATTGGACCCAAAGTGAATTAGAAATACTGAATCGGAAAACTCGAAAGTTATTGAACATGCATTACGCACTCCATCCAAAAAGTGATGTTGACAGATTGTATTTACCTTGGAAGATTGGAGGCAGAGGGCTACTACAAGTACAACAGGTAGTAGAGGAAGAGAAAAGAACCCTGAATGATCACGTCAACAGAAGCAGAGAAAAGCTACTTCAGGCAGTGAATAACAAAAATATTTTTAAAACAACAGAAAACAAGGCTGAATACAAGAGGAAACAGTTTGAAAGCAGATTAGACGGCTGGAAGAACAAGCCACTGCATGGACAATTTCTAAGGAATATTAATGGGAAAAGTGACAACAACTTGACTTGGGCATGGCTGAAATCGGGTTCCATCAAGAAAGAAACAGGAGGTCTGATTTTTGCTGCACAAGAACAGGCATTGCAAACAAATGTTATGAAGGCTAAAATCCAGAAAGTCAGTGATAATCCAAAGTGTTGACTTTGTCAAGAAAAAGATAAAACTGCGTCTCATCTAATATGTGAATGTAGCAAAATTGCACAGACAGATTACAAAGTTAGACATGACAGGGTTGCACAATTGATTCATTGGTCATTATGCAGAAAGCACAATCTGCCAGCATCGGAAAACTCATGGGAACACAAGGCTGAGAAAGTCATAGAAAATAATGAAGTCAAGATCTTGTGTGATTTTAGAATTCAAACCGATCGACACATAGAACATAATACACCAGACATAACAGTCGTAGAAAATCGGAAAGTCTGGCTAATTGATATAGCGATCCCTGGAGATGCCAGAGTCAATGAAAAAGAATTGGAAAAAATGACTAAATATAGAGACCTGGCCATAGAAGTTACCCGGTTATGGACTAAACACACAACGGTAGTCCCCATTGTCATCGGGGCACTTGGAACAATGTCAAAAAATTTTATGAATCATTTTGAAAAATTGCAGCTTTCTGATATGCCACCTACAGAACTGCAGAAGACAGCTTTACTTGGGACGTCATATACACTGCTGGACAATTGCTAAGGACGGATGACAATAGCAACGATAGCAACCATAAAATGAAAGGCAGGAAAATGTGGAAATTAGCATAAGTGCGGGATACAGTAAGACATGTTGTGCGTATGCAAATTTTGGATTGCCGAACTTGTTCGTGACGTCATAGCGCTGATAAGAGATATAAAGGATTTGACGCGTATTGACCGTTGTTGTTCAAACGCAAAGTTGAAAGGGAAAGAATCAATTGACGAACTTGCAATTTTCAGTATGTCTTCCCGACATCACCTAGATGATTTTACGCGTGGCTGTATTATTGACAAGATTGAAGAAGGGCGAAAAATAACAGATGTTGCCAGGGAGTTCGACGTCAGCCACAGTGTTGTTTCAAGGCTTTGGAAATCATTTCAAACAAATGGAGAGTGTAGCAAACGTCACGGGGGAGGTCGTGTTCGCAGTACGACACCTGCAGAAGATCGGTACATAGTGCTATCAACAAAAAGACACCGGCGCAGCACAGCTAGTGAGGTAGCAAATCAGTTTATGGCTGCTACTGGCAAGCGGATCTCCCGAAAAACTGTCGCCAGACGTTTGCATGAAGGAGGACTATACGCCCGCCGTCCTGTTGTGTGCATCCCATTGTCCAGACGTCACCGTACCGCCCGTTTGCAATGGTGCCATCAACATCGCAATTGGACTGATAACGACTGGTCTGCTGTCCTCTTCTCAGATGAGAGTAGATACAGTCTATCGTCTGACTGTCGACGACAACTGATCTAGCGTGATAGTGGTACTGCATATTGTCCAGCAAACATACAGGAAAGGGACCGATATCCGACATGTAGTGTCATGGTATGGGCTGGCATCATGATCAATGGCCGTACGTCCCTCTATGTGCTTCCAACTGGGACTATGACTGGCCAACGATACATTAATGATGTTCTGCTACCTCATGTTCGCATGTTCCGTGGTGCTGGCGGTGATAGATTCATTTTCATGGACGACAACGCAACATGTCATCGAACAGTTGCTGTCCGGGAGTGTCTTGAGAGCGAGGATATTCAACGCCTCGTATAGCCAGCACGTTCTCCAGATCTGAATCCCATTGAAAATGTGTGGGGTGCTTTGGGGAGGAGTCTTGCTGGTCTCCAATGCCCTCCAATAAACAAGGACACTCTCATTCGTGCACTGACAGAGGATTGGGATAAATTACCCCAACTGCTGCTTGATAATGTTGTGCAAAGCATGACACGACGTGTGGAATCTTGCATCGCCCTCCATGGTGGCCATATCCCGTATTGACATCTTACGCCGGAACGCCTGCGGACGGTAATTGCATTTTTTTCACGTTTACGTATTCTGCACAAAATGGCCTGTTTGTCCCTTGAACACGTTCCATAGCCTTCTGGATTTCAGAGCACAATAAATTGTCTTTCTTGTAATGTCCTGGCATTCTGACATTATTTTATTTCACTTGGCATCCAACCACACTTACTTTTTTATGCGCTATATAGCCGTTTATGATCCGTCCCTAGCAATTGTCCAGCAGTGTATTTTACGCCGATTCTTGACTGATACCTAGGTCTCCGGTGAAACTCGTATCAGTTCAACAATACCAGTCAATGATAATTTGCTGTTTATTTTGTTTGTCAGAGGCTGTGATTCGTATATTTCAAATAAAGAAAATAATAATAATAATAATAATTGTAAGATTCACTAACCCCAGATAATAAAAAATAATTATAAACATGTATGCATATATGATTATTCCCATGTGGAATTTCTTTGCTTGCACCATTTTTGGACAGAGCGAACAAAATCAGCATGTTTTAAGGCTGTTGCTATCAGATACACACGATTAGTCGCATTACAGTCAGCTTAGTACATAAATATTTGAAGTGTATTTTACCTGTCTTGTGTGGCAATGAGAGTATTTGAAGGGTGCATTAATGAGAGAAACGCAAGCAAGCTTAAGGGTGTTTTGCAGATAACCCCACATAGGTGACGATAAACTCTGAAACCCGATTAAGTGGAATTGGAGATCTTCTGAAGTTTTTAAAAGAGAAGGGATGATTTGGAAGTGGAAGAGATGGGACCTTGGTTTTTCAGAAGAGGTCAAGTTGTGGAATTAGCATCTGAGGGGATCATTTTTTTTTTTTTTTTTCAGAGAGTGTGGTTGGTATTGCGTCAAGTAGCTGCAGCTAAAAAAAAAAATTTTTAGAGAGTAATTTTTAAAAGTGGGGAATATTTTAGAAAAATTAACAGATGAAATAAAAAAGCTTACAAAAATGAAGGGCGATTATGAAAAATCCAGATTTTTTTCATATTAAAAATGTCACTACCACTCAATGTATTTAGAATTTGGATCCGTTTTGCTTCTTATTTTAGTAATAAATATAATATTCATATTTTAAAACAATAACATTAAATTTATCATGTTTTGTAATGACCACATGCAACAGCAATGTGTTCAAGAAGTGAATACATTGCACTTTGAATATTCCTATAGATATCTAAAAATATCTAATGAACTTCTCAGCAAGTTTCACAGAGACATTTGCCTTTTGTTGAATTTGCAGCTGCACAACATCCAGTGCTTAAATTTTCACTTTGCTGATATTTTTGTTTCCCTTCCTATTTCTTCATTGTCGCTTTTTTTTTCTTCTTCCTTTTTCTTTTTTTAATGCCCTTGGATGGCAATTTCATCCATCATGCTGAAAGAACTTTCAGTCTGAGGATCATGAATGCATGATAGCTTTCACTATTTTAGATAAAAGATAAATACTGTAACTTTAAGAACATGAATACTTTTGAACACCATGCATTAATTCATACAAACTTTTCAGCTTCATTACTTTCGTTTTCAGACTCCCCTTGATAAAGGGGGCTTTATCAAGCTGAAATGCAAACTTTGGGGGGGAGGGGATATTTAAGAACACGGGACACATGTTCACAACATCGTTGGGAAAAAAGAAAAAAAAGTTACAGGAGAAATCTTTACTACGTTCGATTTCCGTTTTCGGACATTTTACCTCCATTTTCAAGGTGAAATACAAATATTTATGAAATAAAATGATATCTGACAACAATACTAGGCAGAGGAAACATCGCGTGAAAAATAAAATCACGATTACGGAAGAAATCTTCACCGAGTCTAACTTCCGTTTTTGAAAGTTTTAGGCGGAAAGCATCCTTCACCACTACCAATTGCCCCAAAATTTCTGTTCAGTTATGCATCGATCTCTAGGATAACTCAAATTATGACGGAAAATGAGAAATTCCTCGAAGCCGTGACACTCTCATGCCTGAAGATTATGGTACAGGGGAATTTAGGTGCCGTCGAATTTCCGTTTTGGGAAAATTTTCTTCCGTTTTCAAACTGAAATACAAATACTTATGGAAGAAAATGATATATAACAACAATACTGAACAGAGGCAACATCGCAAGAAAACGAAATTACAATTACGGAAAAAATCTTTATTTCGTTTACTTACGTTTTTGAAAGACGAAATACTGTCCTGGTGCATATTTTTATGTGCTGGTAAAATTCTTCAGTGCATAGTTTTACGCATTTCTCGACGAGTATTTTTATGCATTGATGTGTATTTTATGCGTTTCTGGATGCGTATTTTTACACATTGGTAAAATTTCGATGCGTACTAGACGCGTAATTACGCATTTTGGCAAACTCTAGCTGCAGTGTCAGTTTAAGAGAAGCACAAAGTTTGGGTCTAGGGTCCATAAAGCACAGATGGAGACCAAGACAATAAAACCTTCCATTATCCTGCCCTTCGATAAATCCCAAGCCACCCAATTTTTGTGAAATAAACTGTTCTGTTTTGTTATTGTTACAAAGGAACTGAATTCTATATTTTTTCAAGTGTGAGATTCTGTGGAACAAACCAACAAAATTATGTGATGGTTCTTGCTGGATCACAGCTATGTTAAGAAAGAGATAGAAAGGAGCGAGGGTAGTTACAATAATAATAATAATAATAATAATAATAATAATAATAATAATAATAATAATGACCACAAGAGCTTGGCATTACATATGACCTCTAATCCAACGATATACTCCACCTTATTTCAACTACCAACCAGAACCTATTCTTGAAAATCAAAATTACATCATGTACTGCAGACAAGACCACTGACCACAATCAACTTGAAATTGTATTTGCAGACATAAAAAACTAAAGACATGACTAATAGCTGTAGTTGTCCTGCTTCCACAAAACATCAGAAGAACAGTATCTTATCAGAGAAAATCTCAAAATACAAGAACCTGCGAATGGAAATCCAAAGGATCTCAAAACAGAGCATAACACAGATCATACCAGTTGTCATTTTAGCAACACTGCACAGTGGTACCTAATAGATTTTCAAAAATCCAGAGGAATTAGGATTGCTACAGAGGCTGATTCGCTCAAACCAAAAGGCAGTCATTTTGCAGACCTGCCAAATTGCTAGGAAATTCCTAAATTTCCGGGCTTGAGATAAATAAATATCTACACCTTTGCTTACTGGCCATGGCCAAGAAAGTCAACAACAAAAATGATAGTAAAATACATAGGGCTTTTCAAATTATATATGCGCACACACAAATCCATGACTTCATTCCAAGTGACTCATTAAATGTTCTTCATATTTCTTTGTTTTTCCAAACTCTAACCTTGAAATACTTTGCAGTAATTCCCCTGATTTGCATACTCACTCTCTCTCCGTCTGTCCGTACAACAGTGTAACATTTTATAAATAAAATTAAACCAGAGTACCAGTTACATAGCTATATGAAATTTCATTACCTCATGAAAGATGGTATATATCTAATATGTGAAAAGATGATCCAAAATCCATTTTGTACACAATTTTTAAGGCTTCTTCCTAAACTTGTAATAGGTCAAATCACATAAATTCAACATACAGAACTGAAGAAAGGATAACACAGGATATCTTACTTGAGTCCACCAGTAGTATGTGAACGTGGATGACGTCTCATGGCTTTTATCCTGTTCAGCTTATCACCCTGGGTCACATCATCCTCACATTCATTATTATTGTTGTTATTGTTATCATTCAAATTCGGACAAAGAATCTTACTATGCTCAGATGCCTGTAAAGACATTATAAAGTAAAACATAAAAATACTTACAAATGCAGCACAAGTTTAAAATTTAAAAATGATACCATCACTTCTTTTCAAACCAATACAATACCAAAATGATGTAAAAAATTTGTCAACAAAGCTAGAACTCAGCAAGTTACATCTGATAACATTATATTCAAACCTTAACCTTTTTAGATTACAATTATCTAACATATATATGTGGACATACCATACTTGTGGTGGAAAAAGACATTAATTCACACAACCCATTCTCATCGCAAACTTCAATTAATCTTTCACCATTATCATACACACTGAGATCATTAAACTTACTTAGAACAATGTTAGAAATCTCTTTCTGAACACCTACTTTAGCACTGAAATACTTTGCTAGAATCACTTTCTTTTTAGCATCGAACTGGCTCAAAACAACTTTCAGCTCATTCCAGAAACACCCTTCCTATCACAAGGTTCTGAATCATAAGGAGCACACACTACAACAATTACTGTTCTCTGAAGTTTCACTTTCAAATGCTCCCACAGAATTCTTCTGCTTACACAACTATACGTAGTGAATCAAATTGTTCATATTTTCGCTTGAAATCACTCCTACACCAGCTTGTCCTCTTACAACATCCAACACTCCAGACCACAAACTCATTATTCCATTCACTCTTCGATCCCAACTGTCACCGTTTTTTGTTTTTCACTTACACAAAGTGCATCCAATCTATACTTATTCATTTCTCCAATCATCTCATTCATCTTTTCAATTGTTTTTCTAGTATTACATAAAACAATGTTACACTCACTCTGCCGAGGTCTCTTTTTCATATGCCGTTTATTAGTTCCAGGTAGATTCAATGGTAGATCAGGCTTCTCAAGTGTGGTAGGCAAGCAGTTTTAGTGAGCGATGGCTCTGCTCCCAAGGGGTGCTCTGGCACACATGGCAGCAACAGAGGCCTCTATGAAGCTTCAGTATAAATATTGTTGGGGGTACCTGCTAGTTCTGTGTGACATTCGCCAAAAGACACCAAATCTTTGAGATTTTTTTGTTCCAGAACCCTTAGGTGGAATGACCAACTGGAATAGTTGGCTGTGAGCCAACTACCCACACTGATGCTCTTTTTTATGATTTTCAAGACTCAAAGAATATACCGTACAGAAACTGCACCAAATTTCAAACATTAGAGCAAACAGGAGCGCAAATGGAAAGAAAAAAAAAGAAAAAAAAAAAAGCATGATTTTTAGGAGGAAATATCAATATTAATGCCAAACATAGAAAAAAGTTCAAAATCATTGCAATTCTGGTTTTGTCACATAAGCAAGCATTGCATGTTTTCCGTTTTCCATGCTGTTGTGAACATGTATATTTTGTATATACTGGCAGGCTGGTTTCCAGTGCCATTAGCTCTGGAACTGCATTGACCCAGAAAATAAAACTTGGTGTGTTGTTATATTTGTAATGGAAAATTGATCTAAAAAAATAAATCAGCTTTTTAATTGACTCCCCTTTTGATATATTGTATCTTAAAATATAAATAAGGAGTCACATTATCCTAAACTACATGTTCACGCAAAAGAAAAATCATTTTGAGGTTCATCACAATTATGGCACAAAAATGTAACCTTGAACTTTGCCGCCACACAGCAAAGTACTCTATGGTAGAAAGTTGATGCTTCGATAATAAGACAACTAAGGTAATTACCATTGTTTAAGTGGGGTTTTAAGGAAGTTATTAGTGCATAGACAGCAAAAGTTGTCTAAATTAATGGAAACTCTTATAACTACCAAAACTGTTGGTTCAGATACCTCTATAATCCCAGAAGAGGTAAAAGATACAACCCACTAAAAACTACTTTTAGAATCCATTTATATTTTACCATAACATAAAAAAAAAATCATGAAACCAAAAATTCTGAGAATATCTGGTGATTTCATTGTGGAATGGCACAACCAAAAAACTTGAAATCTCATAACATATGAGCATTTTACACAAAAAATTGTGGAATGGCCCAACCATGAAACTTGAAATCTCATAACATATGAGCATTTTACCCTGTAAACTAGAGGTCTGCGCGGGCCGGGCTGGGCCTTTTTTAGTTTAGAGAACAAAGCAATGGGCTGGGCCGAACTTTTTCCCAGACACTTACAACCGGGCCAGGACGAGCCAAGTTGATCCATTCTTATTATTGAAATGGTAAAGAAAGAAAAAAAGTAGTGTTCCCTGATTTTCTGGTGTGTTTATTAATAGTTTTGCTGGCTGTATTTTACCAATCTATAGGTATTAATAAAATATAATACACCCATATCTATCAATAAAAAACTTCCGTAGTTAGGTGTAACTAATTATTTATTTATTCACATTTAATCATGTAACTCACTCTTAACAGTTGTATGAAGCCTTGAAAAAGCCCTACGTCGAGTTGCGAAAGCTCGGCTAGTAAATAAATAAATAATTAGTTACACTTAACTATGGAAGTGTTTTATTGATATCTATAGGTATTAAGATGGTAAAACCACTTTGCGGCTTGTTGACAAAAAAAAAAAGATTCGACCCCAAGTAATGTGTGTGTTGTGTGGAGTGGGAGACAAAAAGTGTCTGCAGTGTGCGTGCGTGTGTGTGTGTGCGTGTGTGTGTGTGTGTGTGTGTGCGTGTGTGAGTGTGCGTGTGTGAGTGTGCGTGTGTGAGTGTGCATGTGCGTGTGTGAGTGTGTGAGTGCGCGCTTGTATGAGAGAGTGGGAAATGAAATCGATTTTTTTTTTTCTCCTATCCCTACGCCAGCTGTATAGGGATTGACTTTCGTAGTGTTACCGCTTACTAGTTCAAAGAAAGGGAGATTCTGAACGCACTTAGTTTTCCTTTTTTCTCTCTCTTTAGAGGTTGTATTTTTTGATAATTGTCAAAGTTTAGACAATATTTTTGGGCTTACATTCAACTAAATATTTTCAATAATATCTCATTTTATTATTTAATTTTCATATTTTAATAAAATACAATACAAAGACATAATAATACCAAATGGCACATCACGGGCCTGGCCTAAATAAGAGTTGCAATTGACAGGCCTGGGCAGAGTGTCTAATATTTGAAATGGGCCGGGCTTACCAAATTAGGTCCGTGCAGACCTCTACTGTAAACAAAAACAAATAAAAAAATATGTAGAAAAAAATGAATCTCTCTTTCCTTTTTCTTTCCAATTTCGCTCTTGCCAAAGAAATATGAAACTTTGTTAAAAATTAAAGATCAGATTATAATTAATCAAATCCTAAATTTGGAGAAGCTACATTTTATGGACATCATAACCAGAAATCTGCATGGACCTTAATTTGGGAAGACCAACAAAGCACAAACAAAAATGTTAATTTAGAAAGTGTAGCTCATTTCAGACTTCCCTCTTACAGCATGGCACTTTGACTTCAGTTATAATTAATGAATACATTATCTAGCCCATTAAATATTCCATGTCTTCCATTTCATTCTGTGATTTTTAACATCTATACATCCCTTTACAGAAAACTGAGGGTCAATAGGAAAGATTACAGCGTGAAAACAAATTTTCCATGTTTCAGAGCTCAGTGTTTCAACTTTGTAGGAACAGGGACACAAGAAGTGATGATGAGGATGGAAGGTATTGTAATATTTCTGTTAAAAATCTAAATGAAATAAATGCTTCTTAAAATATATGTAGTAGAAAGGAATTACTTTTTTGTCCATGAATAATTCTGTTTCTAATTATTAAGTTTATTTTTCTTATTTGTTATTACTTAATTCAGTACAATGCAGGGTAACATAACAAACAACTGATTACATCACAAGTCAGTTTTCATTTTGTGAGCTGAAATGTTCCTTAATCCAGCAGTAAAATGCTAAATCTTCTAGTTATGGCCCAACCTGGCCCACTAATCCAGCAGCAAAACACCAAATCTAGCTCTAACCAAAACTTGGCCCTCAGAACAGGCTGGTGGTAGCTTTGTGGAACAGGCTAAGCCAGATCCATGCAAAACTCTAATCATAACTGCCACCTGTGTGGCAGTTATGCACACAGTGAGCCACAAATACTGAAACACTGCAAAGGAAAAATATATGAAAACATATCTCAGGATAAATGATTAAGAAGTCCAATGCCAGATATCAGAATTCACATAACTACTAATGAGTATGCTCTCATGTTAGGTACACAAAGAATTTCTTTAAGGGTGTAAGAATAAGAAGTCTGATTTCAAAAATCAATCTGCAAATACTAAATCACTATCAATGATAGATTAAGCTATGGCCACAATGCATGTGGGAGTTGTCAGACTTTTTTTTTTTTTTTTTCAAGTAAAAAAAATGTTTTTAAGACAAGACAAAAAATAACTGCAGCACTAATGAGACTGCTTGAAAAAGCCATAAATTATTTAATGAAAAAAGTTCCTGCTTAATATATTCTCAGTTGTTATGCGATTTTCCAATAAAGGTAAAATTAACAGTTCTCGAAGTACTTCAACATTAAAAAACATTGTTCTGTTTCCTGCTCTCATGTTTCCAACAAAAAGAAATGTCAGAATATGCAAAGTCAAACATGGAAAAATCACTGATTGTTGGGACACTGAAAATGTCAGTTACTTTTATTTATTTAAACATTTCAGAAAGTGTGTCATACATTTCATTTCCATTGCCAAAAACATTATAATAAAGCACACAACATAAAATGCAATCATTTGCCACAAAGTATCATTTTTGTATGTGATATCATCATCATCGTCAACCATTATCAATCCACTGCTGGACAAAGGTCTCCCCAAGTTTCTTCCACTCCATGTTACTCCCGCATACTTTCGAATTTCATCCACCCATTTCCCATGTGGTCTTCTTCTGGGTCTTTTCCTGTCCCTTGGAATCCAATCTAAAATTTCGGCTGTCCATCGATGGTCTGTCCTTCTGGCAGTATGGCCAGCCCATTGCCATTTCAGGGATTTAACTCTGATCATCATGTCTTCCACTCTTGTCATTTTTCGGATCCACGAGTTCCTCTTCTTATCTCTCCTAGTTACACCAAGCATGCACCGCTCCACGCTTCTTTGAGTTGTCTGCAGCCTTTGTATGTCTCTTTTAGTTAAGGTTCACGTCTCTGCACCATACGTAAGCTCTGGAAGGATGCTTTGATCATACACTTTTCTTTTAAGACATAATGGCATATTGCTCTTGAAAATTATGCTGTTTCTTCCAAAAGCTCTCCAGGCAAGTTTTATACACCGATTAATTTCTTCATCAATGTGACCCTCACTTGATATCTGCTGCCCAAGATAAACGTACGTATCTGTTATCTCCGGCTTTTCTCCATCAATCGATAAATCTTCATTTCTTGTAAAAGCATTGAACATCACTTTTGTCTTGTGAAAGTTCATTTTTAATCCCACTTCTTTACTCTTGTCAGCAAGTTCCTGGATCATACTCTGCAGCTCTGATGGGGTAGTTGCAAAAATGACTATGTCATCAGCAAAACAAAGGTGAGTTAGATAATCTCAATTAATCTTTATCCCTTTGTTTTCCCAGTTCAGTGATTGAAAGACATTTTCCAATGCGACATTTTATTTATTTATTTATTTTTTTTGATTGGAGGTTTAACGACCACCGTGAGCAACTCAATAGGCTATAAGCAGTTGCCAAATGTGACATTAAAGAGCTTGGGAGATATGGTGTCACCTTGTCTCACTCCCTTTCCAATTTTTATGTGTGTTGTATTTTCAAAAAGCCAAATCTTTGCACTTGCATTTTCATAGATGTTATTAATAATATTAATGTATGCATCTTCAATACTGCAGGATTTCAAAGCCATTGTAACTGCTGATGGTTTCACCGAATCAAAGGCCTTTCCATAATCGATAAAAGCCATGCACAATGGAAGTTCATATTCCCTCGCTCTTTCAATTAGTTGTATGTTGCTTTATTTGTAAAACTAGAGAGGCAGAACTATCTTCAATAGTCTCTTATGACTATTGAAGATACCTCTGGCTCTCCAAACTGGACCAGCACCAAAAGTATTGAACCTTTCTCAAATAAATTTTCTCTACGCTACAGGGAACGCACTGAAATTCTCTTTAGTAAAAACTCTTGTAATTTGGACACACCTTTCACCATTCAGATTCTTAGGAAATGACAACTGGCAACAGTTACAGAAACAATGTCCACCACATGAATACTTGCTATTAGGGTGAACAAGGCTGATGTTTCAGCTGAAAGGTCTTACTAATCTTTAATGTTAAATACATAAGAAATCATAGTATGAAAATTTTTTTCTTCAATATTGTATGTTTTCCATTATGAACACTGTCAGACAGAAAGAGAATTTTTCAAGTTACACAGTTGGAAAGAGAGTTGTCAAGAAAAAATAAGATGTATATTTACACTTGCTAGCAGAAAAACTGTGTACTGTTTTAAACTGGAAATATGCACAAAATGTTTTCCATCAGTAGCAGTGTCTGACCGAAAAAGAATTTTTTCAATCGAGTTTTTAGAAGCACAGATACTGCTGTAGATATATATATTGGAAACAAATATGCACTAATGCCCCTTGTGGCCAAATTGTGTATTACAAAAAATTAGATTTTATGCAAAATATTCTCTCTTTCTTTACTACTACTACCCCCCCCCCCAAGCTCTCTATCTGACACACACAAAAAATCAAATCTTACTTTTAAGAAGAGATAACAAGGGAAATATGGTATATATTTACATACCTAGAAGACAAACTAAAACTGCATGCAAAAATGGCCTTCATTGTAAAAGGTAACGCAGAAAAGAGTGATTTCAATTGGATTTTTAGAAACAATGACATAGAATAAAATATAATTTGAATTCAAGATCTACATAACTGCTTACCAGCAGTGTTATTATGAATCACAAAAATATCAACAGACAAGGATCCGCATTAGCGCAGTCCAAGCTCCCAATATGGTGTCAACAGAGACAGGCACAGTGATAACATAAGCATGTGCCTTTTTTTGCAAAAGACGTGCTGAAAATTATAATACATAACTAAAACAAAACTTTGAAACTCAGTGAATGAACAAAATATAGTAGGTACGAGTTATCTAAAATGTATTAGCACGAAACAGAGAAGAATCAAAGTTCACTTATACCCAACGATGATAATTACCTTTTCCCTTCTACTTCTGGATACAACATCTTTAGCAAGATTTTGATCATCCAAATGTATCTTGTCAACTTTATTCAGGATGCCAGACACAGTCTCATCTTTATGCCGATGCTGAACTTCATTATCTGATTCATTTAGATCATAATTGTTGTTATTGATGTTAGCATTAGTGGCTCGGTAAGCTCTACCTAACACATTCAGCAGAGTCTGTTTCCTAAATAAAAAGAAATTTGTTTTTTCAAAATCAATTCAAAACTATGTTTTTCTTTTTATAAAGACTCAAATTATACAAAACAAAAATACCTATTATTAAAGACATTTCATATGATCTAAATGAATTATTAATCAAGCTTGTTTTATTGTATCTGCAATTAATAGGGGCAATTTTTTTCTTTTTTAAGATTTTGGGAATTTTAGATTTTCTTGACACCATTATTAATTAATAACAAGGAACTGTACACCAATTACACTTAAAATAGTACTAGTGATCCAAATTTCTTGGCGTAGAATATAAATCAAAGTTTGCAAGCTTTAGCACATCAACCAGATGGCCTTTTCAAGGAAAGTAGACAGCTAACTGCAAACTGGATAACGGAACACTTCAACAATTTGAACGTGGTGACTTGACTAGACAATTATTGTCTAGTCAAGTCACCACATTCAAATTGTAGTCTAATGCTAACACAATAATTATTGTCTAGTCAAGTCACCACGTTCAAATTGTTGAAGTGTTCCATGATCAGTTTGCAGTTAGCTGTCTACTTTCCTTGAAAAAGCCATCTGGCTGATGTGCGAAAGCTTGGAAACATTGATTTACATTCTACGCCAAAAAATTCGGATCACTAGTGCTATCTTAACCATTATTATTCTGCTTTCTTTCCTTTTGATATTTGAAAATATAAGCTGAATAATGCATTCCCTTAAAAGCTTTCGTCCCATAAACTTCTCATCTTTGAAGTTTGCTATTCCATCTAGTGTCACTCTGCTTTGAAGTTTGCTGTTCCAATTAGTGTCACTCTGCAAAGGGAGGACTGTCTTATCACCATTAGATATAAGACCAGTACATTTACTGCAAATTTTATTTAATCATTCATCTGCTGTTGGACTGCTTAGTTCTTTAATTTCACCAGTAATCTTACCTAACATAATGCCATGTTTCAATTGATGACATTCAACTACTGGAACACATAAAACTTCATAACCAAGGAATTCAGCAGGATCCACATACATCATCATCAGGGATAGAAAAATATTCTGAAGTCTGGTGGCCAGCTAAAATTTTAGTGGCCAGACATTGGACCAGTGGGAAGGAGTATACATCAGTAATTAGTGATATACACTTCTGTCCAAAAAATAATGCTTTACCCTCAGTTTTAAGCTTCCCTCTCCCTAGGGAAAAAAATAATAATGATACACATTTCTTTTCTGGGGCTCGCAAATTATTGAATTACCATAAGTTTTGTCATATTATCCGCAGACCCTGGAATTCACACAATTTTTTTTACCTTCATATAATCTGCAGGCCATGACAACATTCAGAAAAAAAAAAATTGTTGTATAATCTGCACATCACAAATGTTGATCCAGAAGCGGAATTTCCAACATGAAAGTCGGTCATATAAAGACCTCGAAGTCCAAAAGAGTAAGAAAAAATTACCTTATTAAATAATTAAATTTATGTTTAAAGGTAACTTTTTTTAATATCTTTTTATCTTGGAACACAAAGCTCAGTGGTATTGCATCCATAGAACACAAAATTTTATCACGCCAATGCAGCTGTAGAGTATTGCATTACAATTCACAATGATGAAATGCTGACACATAACAATTCATAGAAATACCGTATATACAGTCAAACCACGATTTGACGAACTTCAAGGGACCAACAGTTTTGTACGTAAAATCATGGAATTCGCTAATACGAGAAAGCCTTTCGAGTGAAACATTCAACTTAAGCTGCTGTTCACAACAGAATACATAGGCAACTAAGTCCTCTTTCAGTGAAATTTAAATTAGTACAGTACTTTTATTATAATTACGAAATTTCTTATCAAAAATGTTATAATACATACACATTTACTTTGCATATTAAATACATAATTTGTAGATATTAGACTTCAACATGTAGCATAAAAATTTAAGTGTGCTTTAAAATTGCAAAAGAACTACAGTAGATTTTTTTCCGAGCATTTAGCTTCTTAAATAACGATTTCAGTATTATAAACTACATGAAATAGAACATCAATCACTATTAACAGTGATGGAAAGTTGCAAAACCATTTTTGGAGCAGCAAAATGCATTTTTGGAGCAGGTAAAATACATTTTTGGAGCAGCAAAATGCATTTTTGGAGCAGGTGAAATACTTTTGGAGCAACAAAATGCATTTTTGGAGCAGGTAAAATATATTTTTAGAGCAGGTAAAATACATTTTTGGAGCAGGTAAAATACATTTTTGGAGCAGCAAAATGTGTTTTTGGAGCAGGTGAAACACATTTTTGAAGCAACAAAATGCATTTTTGGAGCAGATAAAATACATTTTTGGTGTAAGAAAACATTTTTTTTTGAGCAGGTAAAATATTAGTAGATAGAACAAACTTTTAAGCAGAAAATGTTTTGGAAATAGATGCACCCTACTCAAATTTAAAACATCTTGCATTGAAATACACACACACACACATATGCAAACATTTTAGTTTTCAAATAGATCAAAAAATGTGTAACCATAGCAGGATTCTATTATTAATAATTTATTTTACAAAAAATACCTAATTTTTCACTGCTTTTATCAATATTTAATTGCTCACTTCTATTCTTTTCTAATTTTTTAAGATAGTTAGCAATGTTTTGTTTCTTTTAATAGTATCTGTCCACTCTCTATTGCACTTCTGTCTTTTTTTTATGCCACATTCAATGTTCATCTCAGCATTGTTTAACATTTTATGAGGGAATCCAGCTGCTGCAAATGTTCAGCTTCTTCCCATTTCACATCACCTTGTGAACATTCAATTTCTTCTCTTTTTTGCTTGTTTTGCTGCATTTTTCCAGCACTAATCTGTTCTTGATACTTTTTCCAGGATTCTTTATAAGCTGTCAGAAGGTTTTTTGGTTACATTAATTTTACTCACATCTCCATTTAATTTTTTGACATGATCTTTGTGTTTCTTGCTCTCTGCGTGACGCCTACAATCGTCAGGGCTACCTTGCGACAGGCTAAAATCGGAGCCACATGGCTTATAAAACGTGATTCAGCAAAACTTTAGATGCTTCATAAAAAGGCCATTCTTTACTATACATACTGCGATACACTTGACAATAAGTTTTATCAGACTTCGTTCTTTTTGTTGTCATAGCTGTTTCACTGCTACGTTTCGTTTCGTATTCTAAATTACCCCTTTCCACTCAAATAACTTTTCACCCATACTCACACAGAACTCACATTTTTTGTTCTGCAGTAGAGGCCACAACTTGGCAGTGAAAGCTCAGCTTTAGCTCGCCAGCCCCGACATACGAGCTATAGAGGCATCATCAGCGTAGCGGCTGACACCCGATCTATTCGGCAAAAGAAATGTCTCGCGAGCGTCGACATGCGAGCTATAGAAGCGTCATCGGAATGGAGGGTGCCACCCTACACGTGCAATATTTGGCGAAAAATAAATGTCTCGCAAGCCCCGACCCACGAGCTATAGAGGTGTAATGAGCACAGAGGATGACACCCGACACGCAAGCTATTTGGCGAAAAAGAAATGTCTCGCGAGCGCCAACATGCGAGGTATAGAGGCATCATTGGCATGGAGGGTGACACCCGACACGCGAGATATTCGGCGAAAAAGAAATGTCTCGCAAGCCCCGACATACGAGCTATAAAGGCGTCATACACGTTGCGGATGACACCCAACCTATTCGGCGAAAAAGAACTTCCTCGCGAGCGCCGACATCCGAGCTATAGATGCATCATAGGCGTCGCGGATAACACCCGACAAGCGAGCTATACAGTGAAAACAAAATTCCTCGCGAGCCCCGACATGCAAGCCATAGAGGCGTCATCGGCATGGCGGGTTACACCCGACACGTAGATGACGTTTCTTTTCTTTATCCGGTGAAAAAGAAACGTATCGCGAGCCCCGACATGCGAGCTATAGGATCGTCATCGGTGTGGCGAGTGACACCCGACCTATTCGACGAAAAAGAAATGTCTCGCGACCACCGACATGCGAGCTATAAAGGCGCCATCGGAGTGGCGGGTGAGCTATTCAGTGATTTTGTAATGTCGGGTGTCACCCAACAGTCGAGTGGAATGGGTTAAAACGTTTGCACCGAAATTTTTACAAGCACAAAGCCACATGCAATCAATGTAAAGAGTTGGCAAAAGGCGCTGAGCGAGTTTCCTCTCAACTTTTGCGCACGGTACTCTCAAATGGCTGAAAGGGGAATCACGTGACAAACTCCGCCTCCGTTGGCGGGGGAAGTCAGAACATTGAAGGCGCATAAGGGCATAAGGGACTATCCGTAAAGGGCATTTTTTTGACCAAAAGACGGTAAAAAAAATAGAAATTGCGTGCAGGGATCTTGCGAGTGCTTTTCCGTAGTTTTTTTGGGTGACTTCCGTAAAGTCGTAAGATGGAGTGAAAATCCGTAAAAGTTGGCATCTCTGAATACCTATGAATCCTTTAGAAACAGAACCATTGTATCCTGCCACAGGAGAGCCATTTTCAGTCGTCCTCCGCGTCGACGAAATACCTAATGACTGACCTTACGCTGTATTTACGTAATTGCGCACCTCGCCCGGAATGAAATAACTGCGCTATCCCAAAGAGCAGGGAACAGCATATAAACACTCTTAATTGCACAGCACTACGAAAGACCACCAAACTATCAGTAAACAATCTTCATCAGGATTTCAAAATGTACAGCATCGTTTCTCTTACATACCACGTGATTACAACAAAACTCCTCCTCCATAAGCAAAAACAATTTAATTTCTTACATCGCGAAAATCGTTGTTTTTTCGTCACTTTTGCCGAAAAAACAACGAATTAGAAGGTAGGTGAAAAACATTCCGAAATTTTGGGATTGGCAGTACGGTACGTGTTGATTAAGCGTCGTTTCCACCAAATTACGCTTAGACCTTAAAAAAAAAAAGCGTCATTCGATTCAACGTTTAAAACGGCATTTTTGGCCGTGAAAACATTTTTTTCGCTCGGCAATTTTTGCTGTGGATTGCCATTTCGGCACAGTTGGGCGCAAATATAAATTTTTTTCGTAATTTGTAGCAGTTTGGCGCAAGATAATGAAATTGGCGCAGTTCGGCGCAATTGGCGCAAACTTTCCATCACTGTATTAATTAACTTGTAAAAACAGAATATGCTTTGATTACCTTTTTACACTGTAGAAAAGAAATGCTTTAGAGAAGATTGCTTATTTTTTTCTGAATGTTCAGCTTTATAAATTGCAACTTCAATTTTACGTAGTGCATGAAAAACTTCATCATTAATATCGAAGGGTGTCATGCAGTTTTTAACACATTCCATTCCATTAACAGCATCACTAAAGCAGCTAACTTTCTGTTCTGCTTCATCTTCTTCATCAGAATCTGATGCATTCTGTCCTATCTGTTCACCCAAAACATCATCAAGGGATTGCATTTGGCAGGTATGAGTATGCACATTTGCGTCACCATCAACATAATCGGAAAACACAATACCTGATGAGGCAATTTAATTCCATTCTGCAAGATCGTCATCCGTAAAATTATCAGCAGAATTTTCAATATTGGACCCACTTTCTTTTTGTTCACAACTTGTACTACAAATATTGTTTTTTTTATTATATGCTCCTACATTATCATTTAATATTAATCAGTGTAAAATAGTATAACTATACTAATGATCCAAATTTCTTGGTGTAGAATAGAAGTCAAAGTTTCCAAGCCATCTGGTTGATGTGTGAAAGCTTGGAAACTTTGACTTCTAGTTCTATTCTATGCCATGAAATTCAGATCATTAGTATAATTATACTATTTTGAGCATAATTGGTGTACAGTTCCTATTTATTAATTATCAATCAGTGTGTTGCATAACATTCTGATACAAATTATTAGAATATTCCTAAAACATCATTTCATTAACATTTGCAGAATAAAGTGTGTTCATTGTATCACAGGCTGTCATTTTAGTAAAAGGAATAAATGAACTAAAAAAAGCATTCAACATGTATTCTGGCTAGATAACAGAACTTTTGACATTACAACTGTGATGATTTCACAAGTGAAGATGTTTGAACAGAGTTTGATGGTACACATTACAAAAAGTGCTGCCAATACATGTTGCATGTAAATTACAGGCCTGTATAAAGCATTTGAGATTATTTCTGAGCTAAATTATTAATTCTGCATAAAGATGAGAATGGGGAGCCTACAGGACACTTTTTACCCCTGTATATTACTCAACTGAACTAAAAATAGTTACAATAAAGACAAATCATATGCTTTTTTTAATTCTTAAAATTGCACTTTTTTTTTTAACCTCTTTCAGAAATTTAGTTTTAATTATGACAATGGTTTCCAGGACAGGTGCACTGAAGTATGGTAAAATAGCACATCTAAAACCACTCATATTACAGTTATATCTCGCTTTATATTCTTCAGTCCCCCCCCCTTTTAATTTATACATGTTTCATGACATCATCTACTTTTATACTGTATATGTTTGACATGGCGAGAAACCATCAAAAACTGGGAAAAGCTGCAAGACAAACAAACAAACAAAAAAAACTATATATTACTGATTTTAAACAAATTATTGGCATTAATAGATTTATTAAAAGCTTAGAACTCACCTCTAAATATTTTAACAAAATAAATAAATAAATATATTGGAATAATAATATCTATGAAAATGCAAGTGCAAAGGTTTGGATATTCAAGGATAGAGCACCAATAAAAATTGGAAAGGGAGTGAGACAAGGTGACACATATCAAGCGAGGGTTACATTAAGGAAGAAATTAATTGGCGTGTAAAACTTGTTGGAGAGCTTTTAGAAGAAACAGTACAATTTTTAAGAGCAATATGCCATTATGTCTTAAAAAAGTGTTTAATCAAAGCATCCTTTCAGTGCTTACGTACGGAGCAGAGACATGGACCTTAACAAAAAAAGACATACAAAGACTGCAGACAACTGAAAAAAGCATGGAGAGATGCATGCTTGTTGTAAACAGGAGAGATAAGAAGAGGAACTCATGGACAAGAAAAATTACAAGAGTGGAAGACATCATGATTAGAATAAAATCCCAGAAATGGCAATGGGCTGGGCATGCTGTGAGAAGAATGAATCACCGATGGACAACCGAAATTCTAGACTGGATTCCAAGGGACACAAAAAGACCAAGAAGAAAACCACGTGGGAGATGGGTGGATGAAATTTGAAAGCATGCGGGAGTGACATAGAGAAGACTGGCGCAACACAGACCGTTGTGGAAGAAAATTGGAGAAACCTTCATCCAGCGGTGGATTGATAATGGTTAACAATGATGATATATTGGAAAAGGGAAAAGAGCTCAACATTTTTTTTAATAAGCTCAGAATCAAGTGCTTTACCATAACTCTATGTAGAATTATTACTAATTACAGATCTAATAGTCTAGCCCATTTTTTTCTTTTTATCACTAATTTCACACATTTATTAACACCTAAAAGATTTTGCAGCTGAGGATGTATAATGCCAAAGTTAGAAAATATTCTTTCTACTGATGCAGAGCTGGCAGGACTTGACAGCAAAATCATTGCTATTTGAACAAGTTCAGATGCAGGAACAGCCAAATCTTGGCATTTGGAAATTCCTTTCCACCAGATCACAGAACAGCTAATTTTTCCACTTCCATTGAAACAGGGGGAAGGGATGGGACTTCCTAAGCTTCATAAAAAATGTATGTGTAATCCTTTGCAGATACATTTAGGGTTCAAAATGTACACCAAATAATAGAATAGCTTCAGAACTTGCCCCATTATTTTTTTCACTTTTTCAATAAATGGTCAAGAGAACTTTCTTTCAAGAGACTAGACAAACATAGCACGCATGCACAATTGTGGCTGTTTCTCACAAGAATATTTAATACCACATATTGCATAATAGAAAGTTATGCTATTTAAAATCCTTACAGAGGCATTATATTACATGTTAATATCGCATGTGGGTGGTCTTAGTGAGAGAAAGGTTTACCTCCTCAGGGTGCTCCATGGGCAACAATGGCATGCAGAACAACAACAAGGGCCTCTGAATCTTGGAGAGGTACTAGCTAGTTCTGTGTGACATTGGCAAAAAGACCCCAACTGGAACCATCAGCTATGGGCTAATCCCACACAACTGGGGTACTTACCTGATTAAAAAGACACAAAGAAATAGTGCTCTGAACTCTAGTGTGGGATATGGTGGACCTACCACGCTTGAGAAGGGTGGTCCACCACGGAATCAACCTGGAACTGGAAAAAGGTGAAAGAGAAAGAGATCTCAGCTGAGTGAGTGTTAGATCGGTGTATGGAATACTAGAGGTATAAATGGCAAGATGAATGAGGTGACTGAAGAAATGAATAAGTATAGACTGGGTGTGCTGTGTGTAAGTGAAACCAAAAAAGAAGGAAACTGGGATAGAAGTGAATGGAACGAAGAGTGTATGGTCTGGAGTATTGGATAATGTGAGAGGACAGGCTGGTGTAGGTGTGATTTTAAGTGAAAATGATGAAGAACAACTTAATTCACTATAGCTGCATAAGTGAGAGAATTATTTCGTTTGAAAGTGAAACTTCAGATAATAGTAATTGTTGTAGAGTATGCTCCTTGTGACTTGGAATCGTCTTTTCTAATAGGAAGGAAGACTTCTGGAATAAGCTAAAAGCCATTGTGAGCAAGTTTGGTGCTAAACAGAAAGTTAGAATAGCAGGGGATTTCAATGATAGAATAGGTGTGCAGAATGCAATTTCTGATAATGTTCTGGGTAAGTTTAATGATCCATGTGTGAATGATAATGGTGAAAGATTAATTGAACTCTGTATTGAGAATGGTTTGTGGGTACCTAACAATATGTTTTTCAACCACAAGTATATCCACACATCATCATCATCATCACTGTCAACCATTATCAATCCACTGCTGGACGAAGGTCTCCCCAAGTTTCCTCCACAACGGTCTGTCTTGTGCCAGTCTCCTCCATGTCACCCCTGCATACTTTCGAATTTCATCCACCCATCTCCCATGTGGTCTTCTTCTGGGTCTTTTCCTGTCCCTTGGAATCCAATCTAAAATTTCGGCTGTCCATCGATGATCTGTTCTTCTGGCAGTATGCCCAGCCCATTGCCATTTCAGGGATTTAACTCTGATCATGATGTCTTCCACTCTTGTCATTTTTCGGATCCACGAGTTCCTCTTCTTATCTCTCCTGGTTACACGAAGCATGCACCTCTCCATGCTTCTTTGATTGTCTGCAGTCTTTGTATATCTCTTTTAGTTAAGGTCCACGTCTCTGCACCATACGTAAGCACTGGAAGGATGCATTGATCAAACACTTTTCTTTTAAGATATAATGGCATATTGCTCTTGAAAATTATGCTGTTTCTTCCAAAAGCTCTCCAGGCAAGTTTTGTACGCCGATTAATTTCTTCATCAATGTGACCCTCACTTGATATCTGGTGTCCAAGATAAACGTACGTGTCTGTTATCTCCAGCTTTTCTCCATCAATCAATACATCTTCATTTCTTGTAAAAGCATTGAACATCACTTTTGTCTTCTGAAAGTTCATTTTTAATCCCACTTCTTTACTCTTGTCAGCAAGTTCCTGGATCATACTCTGCAGCTCTGATGGGGTAGTTGCAAAAATTACTACGTCATCAGCAAAACGAAGGTGGGTTAGATAATCTCCATTAATCTTTATCCCTTTGTTTTCCCAGCTCAGCGACTGAAAAACACCCTCCAATGTGGCATTAAAGAGCTTCGGAGATATGGTGTCACCTTGTCTCACTCCCTTTCCAATTTTTATGTGTGTTGTATTTTCAAACAGCCGAATCTTTGCACTTGCATTTTCATAGATGTTATTAATAATATTAATGTATGCATCTTCAATACCGCAGGTTTTCAGAGCCATTGTAACTGCTGATGGTTTCACTGAATCAAAGGCTTTTTCATAATCGATAAAAGCCATGCACAATGGAAGTTCATATTCCTCGCTCTTTCAATTAGTTCTCTCAGTACGTGGATATGATCTATTGTGCTGTAGCCACTCCTGAATCCAGCTTGTTCTCTCGGTTGAGCCATGTCCAGTGTTACCTTCAAGCGGTGTGAAAGAACTTTAGTGAAGATTTTATAAACTACTGATAGGAGGCTGATAGGTCTGTAGTTTCCGAGATCCTCAATGTCACCTTTCTTATGTAGCAGGATCATTGTAGCGGTGTTCCAATCCTCAGGAATCTTTCCTTCATTAAGGCATCGAGTGAAAATTTGGGCGAGTACTGTTTCAATTTCTCCACTTGCTTCTTGTATGATGTCTACAGTAATTCCATCTTCTCCTGGAGCTTTTCCCCGCTTCATGTTCTTGATTGCATGTGCAACTTCTGCTGGAAGGACTGGAGGAACTCTGGTACTGGTATCTTTCATGATGTCTGGAGTGCATGTATCATCCCTTTCATATAATTTGGAGTAGAAATCTTTCACTCTTGTCAAAATTTCGCCTCTATTTCTTGTTACAGAACCATCTTCTTTTCTTAGTGCCATAATCTGTTTTCTTCCCTTACTGAGATGCCCCTTTGCTATCTTTAGGCTGTGGTTGTTTTCAATTGCTTTCCTCACTAGTTCACAGTTGAGTTTTCTTATGTCTTCAGTGATACTTTTTCTTACTGTCTTGCATAGCTCTATATATTCCACTTTGGAAGTCACATCTTCTTTAGTTGTCCTCATCTCTCTTCTTTTTGCATCAACATTTTCGTTTTTCCTGATAATTTATTTACATGCAACTTGTTCTTAGACCCAGCTAATTTTGTTGCTGTTTCCATAACAGCTTTGGTTACTTTTCTGTTAACTTCAGAGATGTCCACTTCTTCCGATGTTAGGCCTTCTAAAGCAGAGAACCTGTTCTTCAGTTCCAACTTGAAGGTATTATGGTGTTTTTTAAGGTTGGTTATGTCAATAGATTTTGTTTGTCTTATGAGCTTGCCACGTTCAAGTTTAGTGTTGAGGTGCATCTTACATCTCACCAATCTATGGTCACTACCTGTGTTGAACTTGTTTAGCACACTGCAGTCTTCTATGACGAATTTTTTGTTACACATAATAAAATCAATTTCACTTGTCGTCCCATTTGGATGTCTCCATGTCCATTTCCTGTGTGGCTTTTTCTTGAAGAAGGAGTTCAAGATGAAAAACCCTTCTGCCTCTGCAAACTCAACGAGAGTATTTCCACGCTGGTTTCTGTTGCCGTTACCGAATTTACCTACTGAAGTTTCATTCTGTTGCCGTTGCCCTATTTTTGCATTGAAATCTCCCATAATTATTTTCAAGTGCTGCTTACCTTTATTATTTAGATGACAAATTTCCTCATAAAATTCTTCAATTTCTTCTTCAGGATGACTTGTGGTGGGTGCATAAGTTTGAATAATCTGAGCCTGGTATCTTTTCGAGAGTTGGATAACAAGTCGTGCAGCTGTGTCAGAGGAACTTTCAACTTCTACAACTTTATCCTTCAGTTTCTTGTTTATTATAAATCCAACACCACTAGTTCTGCCAGTATCTGTCCCACGATAGTAGAAGAGATGTCCACTTTTCAGTTCGATGAGATCTTCTCCTTTTCTCCTTACCTCACTTAGCCCCACGATGTCCCACTTGATCCTTTGTAGTTCCTCTTCCAATTCAAGAAGCCTTGAATCAGAAGATAGGGAGCGTCCGTTGTACGTAGCCAAGGTCAGCATCAGATGGCAGCCTAGTCCGGTCCTCCGGGGATTCTTAGCACCCTCTGCCTTCATGTCGCACTGGCCGCTGCCTTGGCCAGGTACATTCCAGCTGCCGGAGACTGAGGGCCAAGATTTAAGTTGTGGAATCATTTTGGAGGGGTTTGGCCATAACTCACCACGCTGGCCAAGCGGGTTGGTGAGTGTGGGATAGAATTTCCTCTAATCCCGATGGTATAGTTATACCGCTATTGGCGGTCGTCAGAGCCCCTTTAGTGGGAACAGGATGTACCACGAGAAGGCGGGGTTGACATTTGTCAAGGAGAGGCTGTGATGTTACGCATCACCTGACCTTATCCACACATATACTTGGGAAAATCGTACTCTTGGTCAAAAGAGTGTTACACATTTTGTTGCTTATGATCAGCATCTGAAACACTTAGTTGTTGACACTCGTGTGATGAGAGGTGTGGACATTGGCTCTGATCATTACTTGGTAGTGTCACAAGTGAAACTGAATGTTGGTTGGAGGAAAAGGAATAGGAAAAGGCCTAGAATGGAAAAAATAAAGGTTAAAAGGCTCCCTGAAGATCATCAGCATTTCTCTAACTTACTCAGAGAACGACTGAAGGAGCTGAAGTCATGTGAGAGTGATGTAGAAAAGAAGTGGGAATGTTTTAAGAACTATGTTGTCACTGCTGCTGAAGAGGTCTGTGGCACCACAATAGTGGGCAGGGTGGGAAATTAGTGGTCACAGCGTGCAAAATGTGACTGTTTTCCCATTTGGCGACCAAAATTTTGAAACTCTGAAGCGATTTGCAACCAGATTTACTTCCTTTTTTTTTTTTGTTTTTTAATACAAGTTTAATTCTCTAGTATTTTTTTTTTAATTCTAATTTGAGGCAAGAAGGAAAATGCTTCTATCAACTGATGAGCATCCTGAACCTAAGTTATGACAATGCCAGAAAGGGATTAGTTGCCTTCAGGTGTGCGATCCTATAAAGCTTTAGAACTTTAGAAGTATGGGGGGGGCTCCCTAGGGTCAAGTTGAAGACTGGTCCATTCCCCACAGTGAAACCAAAGAATATAAAACGTCTGTTAGAACATCACTATGACAACTTGCTGAAACTTACATCTCTTTTCCGTTGTATTCCAGTCAGCACAGCAGTTTGTAAATGCGGGTTCAGTGCTATTAACCTTGATGAAGACAGAACTGCGAAACAAGTTTAAGATAACCACTTTAAGTGATATGTTGACCATAAAAATTAGGGGGCTGAGTAAGAATGACTGATACAAAGCCAGCCATCAAGATTTAGTGGAAAGATGTGTCTGCTGGACGAACTCGCAGTCGTGAACATGGAATTATTGCAGCACACTAAAGGAATGCCAAATTTACTTGTAAATACTGTACATAGCCAGAACAGCCCTTAGCAGCCGCGGGGACAGGTGCAAACATAGCCGCTGGGCCCCTTGATTTAACTCTCCCCCTACACTAGACATAAAACATTCACTAGACTTAATACGTAATATATTACAGTTATCTGTACAGTTTAATTCAAAAGACATTTACAACACTACTGATATTTTGTAAATGTCTTTCAAATGATGTAAATAAAACAAGCACACATTCTTCCCTCACAGTGGCTCCATCTCTACCTATTATGGGACAGTACTTACATTATAGAACTCACTTTATAAGAACTGGACTTTTCTTACTTTTATGCCGGCAAAGTCAGCTAGGTGCACGTTGAAAGATATGGCTTCAATACTAATGTTTCCCTAGACATAATATTGTAGTTTGCTGCCGACATTTGGGTAAATATAAATTCAGCAATCGATATTTTAAAAAGCGAATAATTAAACAAGACTGAGTTTAAAAAATAAAATTAGAATAATTGAAAATAAGAAACGTGCTCCATCGCTCTCTCATTTTTTTTTCTTTTCCTCTTTTTTAATTAGGGTGTGAGTGACCCTAAGCGTGGGGACCTGCACGACCGCACCTGTCGCACACCCCTAAGGACGGCTCTGTATACAGCTTCTTTTTTTTTTATTTGAACTTCATTCAACTTTTATAGCATATGCCATATCTACCTCCCAACTTTTTGTAGTGCACTTAATAAATTAATGTCTTGACTCTTGACCACAATATATACCCAACTATCTGCTGCACACCGTGGTTTACTACCTACGTTAAGTGGCAGTTGCTGCAAGTGGCTACAAAAAGTGTTTACACAGAAGACAGAACACTCTTATTAATGTAGATAAAGATATCGAAACTTTATTTTTTAAGGTAAGCATTTTTAATGCTGTATTTTGAAAATTTTGAAAATGAAAAATAGAGAATTTCTAAATATTAAATAATCAAATTAATAAACATGCATATGCAACATGCATAAATATATATATCAGGGATAGGAGAGTTTGGAAGCTAAAAATAGAGATTTCAAAGACTATAATTAGAAAAAAAAATGACAAAAAGAGACTACGATTACCATAGCTTTGACTTGAAAAAAAAACCATTTTTATTTTTTTACATAAAAACCCCTACCAAAGGCTGGTTAAGTCCAAACTGAAATGTCAATTTATTAGTTCTGGCAATTAAACTGCAAAACTTTTTCAGTTATAAGTAAATTGTTCATTTCATTCTGAACATGGATGGGGTATGGCCAAATTTTCTTTATTTATCAACATGGTGTAATACAAACAATTAAAATGCAACAAAAAAACTGTTTTTTATGCTTTTTGTGAAAAAACTTGGTAATCATTGTGTTTTTTTTTTTTTTTTCCAACCACAGTTTGCAGTTGTTGAACGTTTTTAAATTTTTGTTCTCCAAGTCTTTCAGTGATCAAAACCCCTCTAATATACCTTTTGCCACTTGAATTTGCACAAGATTTCCTTTCTCCAAACCTTTTTTCATCTTTTTTGTGGCATCTTCTAACAAAACATCTGCTGATTCTCTAGTGGTTTCAAAGTTCTTCTTCTCTTTAAGTGTATATTCCAAGTGTTGAATTTTTTTCTTATAACTTTCTTCTTTTTTGAGTCTTTGTTGTACTCCTTCTACCTTAATACGCTATTCTTTTACTTTCTGATGCCGTTGTTCCTCCAGATATGCTCCGTAATGTTTATGAGCATTTTGTGGCAACAATATCAAAGTTTCTTAGTAATTGATACAAAGGAAGGGTTATTTTTATATTGTCCCAATCCATATTTTATAATAAGAATTGAATTAAGTGTTCTCACCAACATCTGTCAACAATCATCAAGAATAAACTTGGAGGATGAAAATCTTCTCTCAATGTCAGCATTTCCATGCGAGATGCATAATGCTGATTTCACTAGCTTGGGAACAATGGGATACTTGGGTAATCCATCAGACGTTACAAGAGAAAAAAGTGATTCCAACACTTTTCGATTTCATTGACATCTGATTCGTCACTTTCCATCTGAAGACATTTCCACTCATCTAGGAGGTAATCTTCACGAATATCCAAAGGCAGTGCTTTGGCAACAGTCACAATCTGACAACAGCTTCTCTTTGTGTTTCTTTCTTATTTGTGTAGACATCAAAAGGCTTTTTTAAGCCTTAATGAAGGTGTGATGGCCTTTTTATAAGGTGTGTACAAATAGCAATATAGTGTGATTGGACATTTTTCTGGAAAATCAGTTTACTTTTTTGATCAAGCAAAGAAACTTCTTTCTTCAGACATAGTAGAAGACAGTTCTACCAAATTTATCTGATCAAATAAATTCTTATTTACCTAGCCATACGAGTACAAATATTTTAAAGCAGATGAATGGCAAATGCGACTGGCTAGCTTTTGCACTACTGACAGAAGTTCATTAAACAAAATACGAACCAGCGGACGGTCAACTTGAAAAGTTCTAGTGAATGTCTGAAAAAGTTCAGCAGATGAAAGAGTAAAATGAAGCTCAGCCAACATTCCAGGTTTCTTTAACAATGCAACAACATATTTAAAAGAGTTTCTCTGAAGATGGTCATTACTTATTTTAGAGGGTACAAATTTCAAAAAATACTGTAAAACAGCAGGCCACTGCTCGATCAGTCTTTTGACAGCATCAACAAAAGTTAGAAGTAGATCTAGAAGTAGTATGTTTAATGAATTTATGTGCAGGCAGTTTGAGTTTATTTTGGATAGCTTCAAAATATTTCCATCTTGATGCCAGTCACTAAAATGATAATGAATACTTATCATTAAAGAGGAAGCATCTTTACCAAAATTTTCAAGAGTTTTGAGAAATGCGTTGTGGACAATGTGGATTGGGCAGGTTCCAATTGTTCACCAATCCTTTGGACCTTATTTGTCAATTCTTCATTGAACAGCCTATGCACATTTTTGTTAATGTTGGGACCATCCGAGCCTATCATTAACAGGTTATTCATTGGAAAATTAGCACGATCAGTTGCTGAGAAAATTTCAGAGTAAAGTGTTTCTGCATCAGCTTTACTAAGAAAAACTGTTTCTAAATGACGTGAAACAACTTCAGTCCTGGCTTCTGACCAATAACGAACAGTGTCTGCAATTCCTTTTTATTCTTAATATTAGTTGTTTCACCAAATGAAATAGTAAACACTGTCAAACCTAAATCTTCTAGCACCTGATCACGAAAATAAATGCCTAGTGCATCATTTATAAGGTGCCGCATCTTTTTTGGACTGAGAGAGATGTCCGATGGAATTACTCCTGGAAACGTACCATCCAAAACTTCCTTCCAGTCACTGGAAGAAGTAGCTGAGAAATTGCTGCAAATGTGTTTGAGGGTAATTATTATTTCAGCAGTGGTTTCTTTGTCTTTTGAATGCACTGGCCCTAACTGGGCATTTTGATTAGTACTGTTGGTAAAGAAGCTACAAGATTGCTCTCCAACATTAAATGCTGTAGCTGATTTGCACAAAGTCATCTGTTTTGGATTTCTTATGTTTGAAGCCACCAGCATGATGTAATAATGAGTGAACACTCTTGTTCCCAATATTTATCACAGCAATACATAATTTACAACAAGTTAGTAAAATCATGCAATGCATTGATTATAATACGCTTTCCAACATACCAGAAATCATTACTCAAGTTATGAGGATAATGGCTGTGGAATAAATCCTGGTTCTGTGCCCTGACGTTTGATCCCATTTTGATGATATTCAACAGAACCGGTTCAGTATACCTCCAAAACAACATAACGTTTTGTCGCAATCGAAGCATTTTTACGTAGGTTATGATGCATAAGGGCTATGGAACACTGCATCTCTACAAGCTTGCAGCATTGAAGTCTTACATCCACAGGGCTCATATCATGTGCAACAACCAACTTTCTCTTCAAGAAGAACTCTCCAAAATTTATACAATAGCCCTCTCTCATGGTTTCCCTGCTCTTACAGTCGACTCCCTCTTAAAGAAATATGAAAACAATTCGAAAATTGAATGCCTCCTTCCTCAAAAGAAAGAAAACCTGAAATTCTCTGGTTCTGTTCCTTACCATCCTTCCTATGCTTATAAGTTACAGATTCTTTTTAGAAGTTTTGGTTACCGTCTTGCCATTAAATTCACCCCAAACATCTTGAAACTTCTACAAAGGGACAGGGAAAAATTTGAAAATCAGGACCTCCCAGGAGTTTACTGCATTCCTATCTGGGTCATTCCATGTGAAATCAACCAGCAAAAATAGCATTTTCAACCTGACCATTTTTCATTTTCATGAAACTTGGTATATTTGTAGAATTCATCAATATAAACATATATGAATTTTTTCAGAATTTTTAATGCATGCGTTTTTGAGTTATGGATTTTTGGAATTTCAAAAAAAAAAACCTGAAATTTTATCATCTGAGCAAACTTTAACTGCCAATTACTCGGGTTCTAGTAGAGCTAGGGGTCATGAATTATGGCTCATTTTAAAGTTCTTGAATTGGGCTTTCATTTGATATGCCACATGACACTATTAAAAAAATTAATGTCAATTTTAAAATTTTGAAATTGAAATATTAAAAAACATGTTTTTTAAAAAATCTGAAAAAACTATATGTTTAACAAACATTATTTTTCTACATATCCTGAAAGTTTCATAATGGGATCACTATAAAAAAATAAATAACATAGAAGGACGTTACTAAACGCACCATCAGTGACAGAGGAATTGTTTATTTTGTCTGTCTAAAATGTTATCCCTGGTCTTACAAACACTGCAAATGTTAATGAATTAATTATAATTAGTTAAAAAGTTAATATATATCCATAAGGGTAACAAATTGTGTTTCTTTCCTAGGTTTTAAAGTAAAAGCAAAGTAAAAGATGGATGCCAGCAGACCATCCACATCAAAAGTTTCAAGTGTGGTTTACTGTTGCAACCCCCTTGGGAAACCAAACCATAAATATAACAAAAAAAATCTGCGACCAGTTTCCAAGAATCTATTGCTACAGAACAAGTTGCTCAAAACTGGAGACAAGATCAGTGACACTTGTCATAAAGCAATCCAGATATTTCACTCTGAAGCTGCTGAACATTCCTCTTCGCCTTCTGACAGCTATAATGAACAAGAAGCCGAAGGCCATGCTGTTCCATCTGAAAACATTGAAGTATCAACTCCTGAAAAAAGAGCATGCTATAGAAGCATTTAACAGAAGTTTACAATGTCTGGGTGAAGCTTGTGCTACCACGAGACTGACTTTAATATAAAAGCAGAATGGAATTTTTTTGCAACAGCACATGGCAAAAATGCATGTGATGGGATATGGGGTACTGTGAAGCGATTAGCTGCAAAGGCAAGTTTACAACTGGTTTATAATAATCAAATTATGACCCCACGCCAACTCTTTGAATGGGCCACTGCTAATATTGCCTCCATTCACTTTCGGTTTGCAACAACAGAAAATTACAAAGAGGAGGAAATTATCCTTAAAAGTAGAATAGCTTCTGCTAAGACAATATGTGGTACTCAGAAACTCCATTGTTTCATTCCTGCAGGAAAACACAAATTACTAGTCAAAACTTACTCACTTTCTGAGCATTTTAAAGAAGAGATATGTGCAACAGATGAAGGGGAAGAGAACATTAGTTTTGAAAATATGGTAGGTTTTGTGATTAGTAAGTACTCAGAGCACTGGTGGTTGGGATGTGTACTTGGTGTGAATGAGAACACAGAAGAGGTAAAAGTGAGCTTCCTGGAGCCGCATGGTCCATCTCTATCATACAAGTATCCTCAATCACCGGATATACTGTTGGTTCATAAATCTGATGTTTTGTTAAAAGTTGACCCGACAACAGCTACTGGAAGAGTATATAATTTAACAATGACTGAGACAAAGAAGGCAAATCAAGCACTGGCATACAAGTGCAGCAAAATTTAAAAGAAAGAAAAAAAGCAGGATATATATAAAAGATAAAATAATTTTGTAAGTGTAAATATGCACACAGAACCTTATACTGAATTATGAAATGAATTACTTTGGAACACAGTTTCAAATTACTTAGATGTTTATTTTCATTCTTTAACATTCACAATGTTTAAAAGAATGACATTTTACACAAACCACATACAGAATACCCTTCCAGTCATGGGTGGAACTGGTAAGTACATCTAGCACATTTCAGTTGCATTGTTCTATGTTATTATTTTTTTTATAGTGATCCCATAGCGATCCCATAATGAAACTTTCAGGATATGTACAAAAATAATGTTTGTTAAACATATATTTTTTTCAGATTTTTTAAAAAACACCTGTTTTTTAATATTTCAATTTTAAAATTTTAAAATTGACATTAATTTTTAACAGTGTCATGTAGCATATCGAATGGAAGCCCAATTCAATATCTTTAAAATGAGTCATAATTCACGACCCTAGCTCTACTAGAACCCGAGTAATTGGCAGTTAAAGTTTGCTCAGATGATGAAATTTCAGGGGTTTTTTGAAATTTCAAAAATCAATAACTCAAAAACGGATGCATTAAAAATTCTGAAAAAAATCATGTTTGTTTATATTGATGAATACTACAATTATACCAAGTTTCATAAAAATAAAAAAATGTCGGGTTGTGAGCCTTGTTGAATTGACATGGAATGACCCGTCTGTTCTTCAACAGGTGATAACTTATACATTGGAAGCACATACAGGAGCATTAACCACAAAATTTTAGAACATAAAAAATAAGTTTTGAAAGCCAATCCTAATACAGCCTTGTCTATTTTGACAATTGAAGACACATCTGCAGTACCCCACTGGAACGAAGCAAAACAAATTGCTTCTTTTGACAATCGTTTTGCCCTCCGTTACCGTGAAAGCCTGGAAATTACTTTCAACTCAATGACTTGCAATTCCGAATCTCCTCTCTACATTCCGATGATCTGGAGATCAATTCTAAGTTTTGGCAACAAAAATAGAAAAAATTCAAATGTAGAATCTGGAAACAATCTTAGTCCTCCATTGGCGTGATGAAGACCTAAGATAAGGTCGAAAGCTCCCAACTTACAAACTTTCTTGTAAAAGTTTTTTCATGTAACGTAGCTAGCGTGATCAAGTTACCTTTATTTGAGATATAAAGAACTCTTGGATCAGAAAAATGACAAGAGTGGAAGACATCATGATCAGAGTAAAATCCCTGAAATGGCAATGGCCTGGACATACTGCCAGAAGGACAGACCATCGATGGACAGCCGAAATTTTAGATTGGATTCCAAGGGACAAGAAAAGACCCAAAAGAAGACCACGTGCGAGATGGGTGGATTGCTGGTCACATACCGAGTCTGAACTACAGACACTGATCAACTGCATTACGAAAAAATTTCCTTCCATTAATCTCACAATATCTAAGGAAGTAAACAACAAAATTGATTTCCTGGATGTATCCATCTGCAGAAATGCTGATCTCTCAATTACTCGTTCCGTCTATTGTAAACCTTCTGCGGCCACTAACATCATTACCTACAAATCTTTCACTCTGCATCTCTACAAGCTTGCAGCATTGAAGTCTTACATCCACAGGGCTTATATCATGTGCAACAACCAACTTTCTCTTCAAGAAGAATTCTCCAAAATTTATACAATAGCCCTCTCTCATGGTTTCCCTGCTCTTACAGTCAACTCCCTCTTAAAGAAATATGAAAAAAATTCGAAAATTGAATGCCTCCTTCTCAAAAGAAAGAAAACCTGAAATTCTCTGGTTCTGTTCCTTACCATCCTTCCTATGCTTATAAGTTACATATTCTTTTTAGAAGTTTTGGTTACCATCTTGCCATTAAATTCACCCCAAACATCTTGAAACTTCTACAAAGGGGTAGGGACAGAGTTGAAAATCTGGACCTCTCAGGAGTTTACTGCATTCCTATCTCTTCTTCAACAGGTGATAACTTATACATTGGAAGCATATACAGGAGCATTAACCACAGAATTTTAAAACATAAAAAAGAAGTTTTGAAAGCCAATTCTAATACAGACTTGTCTATTTTGACAATGAAAGACACATCTGCAGTTCCCCACTGGAACGAAGCAAAACAAATTGCTTCTTTTGACAATCGTTTTGCCCTCCGTTACCGTGAAAGCCTGGAAATTATTTTCAACTCAATGACTTGCAATTCCGAATCTCCTCTCTACATTCCGATGATCTGGAGATCAATTCTAAGTTTTGGCAACAAAAATAGAAAAAATTCAAATGTAGAATCTGGCAACAATCTCAGTCCTCCATTGGCGTGATGAAGACCTAAGATAAGGTCGAAAGCTCCCAACTTACAAACTTTCTTGTAAAAGTTTTTTCATGTAACGTAACTAGCGTGATCAAGTAACCTTTATTTCTTAATATTGTTACGTGCTTTGCCCATCATAGTCCTCTTCGTATCTCTCCTGGTTGCACCAAGCATGCACCCCTCTATGCTTCCCCCAGTTGTCTGCAGCCCCTGTATGTCTCCCCTAGTTAAGGTCCATGCCTCTGCACCATACGCAAGCACTGGAAAGATGCACCGATCAAACACTCCTCCCTTAAGACACAATGGCACACTGCTCTTAAAAATGATTCTGTTTCTTCCAAAAACTCTCTAGGCATATATATATATATATATTGAACTGAAAAGTGGACATGAAAAGTGGACAACTGAAAAGTGAAGATCTCATTGGACTGAAAAGTGGACAACTGAAAAGTGGAGATCTCATTGAACTGAAAAGTGGACATCTCTTCTACTATCGTGGGACTGATATTGGCAGAACTAGTGGTGTTGGATTTATAATAAACAAGAAACTGAAGGATAAAGTTGTAGAAGTTGAAAGTTCCTCTGATAGAGCTGCAAGACTCGTTATCCAACTCTCGAGAAGATACCAGTCTCAGATTATTCAAACTTATGCACCCACCACAAGTCATCCTGAAGAAGAAATTGAAGAATTTTATGAGGAAATTCGTCATCTAAATAATAAAGGTAAGCAGCACTTGAAGATAATTATGGGAGATTTCAATGCAAAAATAGGGCAATGGCAACAGAATGAAACTTCAGTAGGTAGATTCGGTCACGGCAACAGAAACCAGCGTGGAAATACTCTCGTAGAGTTTGCAGAGGCAGAAGGGTTTTTCATCTTGAACTCCTTTTTCAAGAAAAAGCCACACAGGAAATGGACATGGAGACATCCAAATGGGACGACAAGTGAAATTGATTTTATTATGAGTAACAAAAACTTTGGCATAGAAGACTGCAGTGTGCTAAACAAGTTCAACACAGGTAGTGACCATAGATTAGTGAGATGTAAGATGCACCTCGACACTAAACTCGAACGTGGCAAGCTCATAAGACAAACAAAATGTATTGACATAACCAACCTTAAAAAACACCATAAAACCTTCAAGTTGGAACTGAAGAACAGATTCTCTGCTTTAGAAGGCCTAACATCGGAAGAAGTGGATATTTCTGAAGTTAACAGAAAAGTAACCAAAGCTCTTATGGAAACAGCAACAAAATTAGCTGGGTCTAAGAACAAGTTGCATGTGAACAAATTATCAGGAAAAACCAAAATGTTGATGCAAAAAAGAAGAGAGATGAGGACAACTAAAGAAGATGTGACTTCCAAAGTGGAATATATAGAGCTATGCAAGACAGTACGAAAAAGTATCACTGAAGACGTAAGGTAATTCAACTGTGAACTAGTGAGGAAAGCAATTGAAAACAACCAAAGCCTGAAGATAGCAAAGGGACATCTCAGTAAGGGAAGAAAACAGATTATGGCACTGAGAAAAGAAGATGGTTCTGTAACAAGAAATAGAGGCGAAATTTTGACAAGAGTGAAAGATTTCTACTCCAAATTATATGAAAAGGATGATACATGTACTCCAGACATCATGAAAGGTACCAGAGTTCTTCCAGTCCTCCCAGCAGAAGTTGCACATGCAATCAAGAACATGAAGCGGGGGAAAGCTCCAGGAGAAGATGGAATTACTGTAGACATCATACAAGAAGCAACTGGAGAAATCGAAACAGTACTCGCCCAAATTTTCACTCGATGCCTTAATGCAGGGAAGATTCCTGAGGATTGGAACAATGCTACAATGATCCTGCTACATAAAAAAGGTGACATTGAGGATCTTAGGAACTACAGACCTATCAGCCTCCTATCAGTGGTTTATAAATCTTCACTAAAGTACTTTCACACCGCTTGAAGGTGACACTGGACATGGCTCAACAGAGAGAACAAGCTGGATTCAGGAGTGGCTACAGCACTATAATAGATCATATCCACGTACTGAGAGAACTAATTGAAAGAGCGAGGGAATATGAACTTCCATTGTGCATGACTTTTATCAATTATGAAAAAGCCTTTGATTCTGTAAAACCATCAGCAGTTACAATGGGTCTGAAATCGTGCGGTATTGAAGATGCGTACATTAATATTATTAATAACATCTATGAAAATGCAAGTGCAAAGATTCGGCTGTTTGAAAATACAACACACATAAACATTGGAAAAGGAGTGAGACAAGGTGACACCATATCTCCGAAGCTCTTTAATGCCACATTGGAAAATATCTTTCAATCACTGAACTGGGAAAACAAAGGGATAAAGATTAATGGAGATTATCTAACCCACCTTCGTTTTGCTGATGATGTAGTCATTTTTGCAACTACCCCATCAGAGCTGCAGAGTATGATCCAGGAACTTGCTGACAAGAGTAAAGAAGTGGGATTAAAAATGAACTTTCACAAGACAAAAGTGATGTTCAATGCTTTTACAAGAAATGAAGATTTATCGATTGATGGAGAAAAGCTGGAGATAACAGACACGTACGTTTATCTTGGACAGCAGATATCAAGTGAGGGTCACATTGATGAAGAAATTAATTGGCGTACAAAACTTGCCTGGAGAGCTTTTGGAAGAAACAGCATAATTTTCAAGAGCAATATGCCATTATGTCTTAAAAGAAAACTGTTTGATCAATGCATCCTTCCAGTGCTTACGTATGGCGCAGAGACGTGGACCTTAACTAAAAGAAACATACAAAGGCTGCAGACAACTCAAAGTAACATGGAGGGGTGCATGCTTGGTGTAACCAGGAGAGATAAGAAGAGGAACTCGTATATCCAAAAAATGACAAGAGTGGAAGACATCATGATCAGAATTAAATCCCTGAAATGGCAATGGGCTGGACATACTGCCAGAAGGACAGACCATCGATGGACAGCCGAAATTTTAGATTGGATTCCAAGGGACAGGAAAAGACCCAGAAGAAGATCACATGGAAGATGGGTGGATGAAATTCGAAAGTATGCGGGACTGACATGGAGGAGACTGGCACAAGACAGACCGTTGTGGAGGAAACTTGGGGAGACCTTCGTCCAGCAGTGGATTGATAATAGTTATATCATCATCATCATCATCATCATCGTCAACCATTATCAATCCACTGCTGGACGAAGGTCTCCCCAAGTTTCCTCCACAACAGTCTGTCTTGTGCCAGTCTCCTCCATGTCAGTCCCGCATACTTTCGAATTTCATCCACCCATCTTCCATGTGATCTTCTTCTGGGTCTTTTCCTGTCCCTTGGAATCCAATCTAAAATTTCGGCTGTCCATCGATGGTCTGTCCTTCTGGCAGTATGTCCAGCCCATTGCCATTTCAGGGATTTAATTCTGATCATGATGTCTTCCACTCTTGTCATTTTTTGGATATACGAGTTCCTCTTCTTATCTCTCCTGGTTACACCAAGCATGCACCTCTCCATGTTACTTTGAGTTGTCTGCAGCCTTTGTATGTCTCTTTTAGCTAAGGTCCACGTCTCTGCACCATACGTAAGCACTGGAAGGATGCATTGATCAAACACTTTTCTATATATATATATATATACTTTTTACCCTAGAAAACAGAGAGTTGCCCCCAGATTTCCAGCTGCACAGGCATTTTGCCAGTGCCAAAATTTTCTAGTTTCCTGCCCTGATAGTGGGTAAGAATAGAAGTGATGCTTGGTGGAACAGTGAGATTGAAGAGGAAGTAAAGAGAAAGAAGGAAGCATATTTGGGGAATGCTGCAAAGCAGAGTTTCTGTGGATAAATATCGCTGTAGGAAGAGTGAAGCAGCTAAGCTGGTTTGCCAGAGTAAGGCAAAAGATAGGAATGAAGAGTTGGAAAGGCATGAATTGGCCTTTTAAAATGATAGAAAAACTTTCTGGAAGTACACGAGACTCAGGAAAAATAGGGGAAACAAAGTTGTAAGTTGCGTGAAGAACAGGATTAAGGAAATGATATAGGAGCCCTATGAGTTAAGGGAAAGATGGGGTGAATACTTCTGTGAGTTATTAGATCAATAAAGCAAAGGGGATTCAGAGACAGATGATGTCACAGTGAAGGATGGAAGCACAGGAGGGATCTCAAGAGAAGAGGTGTGTAAAGCTCTAAAATATCTTCAGAATGGTAAGGCTACACGAGATGTTGAAATATGGTGGTGACTCTGTAATTAACTGGTTAACTGAAATTTGCCAGTTGTGCTGGGAGTTAGGAATGGTCCCTCGGGGTTGGAAGGATGCTATCATTGTTCCCTTGTATAAGGGAAAAAGGTGATCAGACTGCTGAATGCAAGAACTATCATGGTATTAGCCTACTGAGTGTGCCAGGGAAAGTGTTTGGTAAGGTCATTATTGAAAAAGTTTGAGGTCTTACATCAGAGGAAGTGTGGGATGTTCAGAGTGGTTTTATGCCTGGTAAAAGCTGCACTAACCAAATTTTTTTCATTATGCATGATGATTGAAAAGTGTCCGTTTGTTGGTAAGGAAGTTTTTGCTGCCTTCATATATTTAGAGAAAGCTTATGACCGAGTAAATAAGATATTTTTGTGGAAGGTATCGAATAAATATGGTGTTGCTGGGAATCTACTTAATGGTGTAAAAGCAATGTATGCTAACAGTAGAGCTTGTGTACGAATGAATGGTGTTTTATCAAAATGGTTTTCTATTGGTGCAGGAGTCAGACAAGGTTGTGCCACCATGGCTGTTTCATATATTTATGGATGCATGCATGCGTGATGCTAAAATGGACAATACTGGTTTGTGTCTGAATAATATCCATGTGTGCAGATTGCTGTATGCTGATGACACTATCCTGTTGGCAGAGAGCAAAAGTGAGTTGCACAGTATGTTGTCTCGGATGTACGAAGTTTGAATGAAATTCAAACTGAGTATAAATAAGGGAAAACCCAAAGTTATGGTTTTTGAGCAAGGAATGGTCAGCACTGAATGTAATATAAGTCTAAATGGGACAGTGATTGACCAGGTGAATGAGTTTGTGTATTTAGGAAGCATGTTTGACAGAGAGAGAAAATCAGATGGTGAAATTAGTAGGCGAACAAATTCTTTATTGGAAGTCATAGCTGCTTTAGGTGGTTTTCACAGTTTCACAGGAATGATGGGTTCTCAAGAGAGACCCAAATGGCTGTGTATGAAAGTGTAATTGTTCCTACTCTGATGTATTGTCAGTGAAACCTGGGTACTACAGAAGAAACATAGGAGTTGTTTGTGTGCTGGAGAAATGAGTTACTTACGGGGGGTTTGCAGCAAGACATGTTCTGATCGGGTGAGCAATGAAAATGCTCTGCAGTTGTATAATGTGAAGCAAAATGTTGTTAGCAAGTTGGAGACTAATATTCTTAGGTGGTTTTGGCCACATTGAAAGAATGAGTGATGGGATGCTTACTAAGAAATTTTTTGAGCCTAAGTGGCACAAAGGAAAGGCAGAGGAAGGCCAAGGAAGTCATGGGAAAATCAGATTCAGGAGTGTCTGCTGAGAAAAAGATTATGAGTATGAAGTATAGGAGGTCTTGTGTATGCCATGTGATAGATATCAGTGAAGCCCAAGTTGTGTGTCAAGATCGCTGTAAATAGATAAGTTTGATACGGCAATGGTAAGTAAATAATCAGTTAGAAATTTATGTGGTAGTTTGTATGTCTTTGTGGAGTTAACCTCTGAATCTCAGAGAACAGCTTAGTGACGCGCTTGTGTGTGTGTACGCCTGCGTACGTGTGTATGCATGTATGTATTTTATTGTATGTATGTACATATATATGTATGCATGTATGTTAATATCAAATACTACATACATGCTATCTTAAAAGGCTATTTTTAAATTAAAATGGAATATTTGGAATTTTTGACATGACAGTTTAAACCATGGTTCTGTCAAAAACTTGCCAAAAATGCTGCTTGAACATTTTATAAACATAGCACTAAGCTGTTCTCTGAGATTCAGAGGTTAGCTCCACAAAGAAATACAAACCACCAGATAAATTTTTAACTGATTATTTACTTACTGTTGCCATATCAAACTTCCCCATTTACAGCGATCCTGATACAAAACTCTAGCTTCACTGACATCTACCACACGACATACACAACGATGTTCTATACTTCATACTCATAATCTTTTTCAAATGCAGACACTCCTGAATCTGATCCTCCCATGGCTTCCTTGGTTTTCCTCTGCCTTTCTTTCCTGCCACTTGGGCTATAAAAATTTCTTAGTAAGCATCTCATCATTCATTCTTTTCAACATAGTCAAACCACCTAAGAATATTAGTTTCCACCTTGCTAATGGCATTTTGCTTCAAATTATACAACCGCAACACATCATTCCTTGCATGATCAGAACGTGTCTTTCCACAACCGTAAGTAACACATCTCTCCAGCACATAAACGACTTCTACGTCTCTTCTGTGGTGCCTAGGTTTCACTGCCATACATCAGAGCAGGAAAAATTATACTTTTATACACAGCCATTTGGGACTCTTGAGAACCCATCATTCCTGTGAAACTTCCTAAAGCAGATATGACTTTCAATGAAGAATTCACTTGCCTACTAATTTTGCCATCTAATTTGTTCTCACTGTCAAGCATGCTTCCTAAATACACAAACTCATTCACCTGATCAATCACTGTGCCATTTAGACTTATCTTGCATTCAGTGCTAATCATTCCTTGCTCAAAAACCATAACTTTGGTTTTTCCTTATTAATACTCAGTTTGAATTTCATACAAACTTCGTACATCTGGGACAACATATTCTCCAACTCACTTTTGCTCTCTGCCAACAGGACTGTTTCATCTCCATACAGCAATCTGCACACACGGATATTACAACAACATAAATCAGTGTTGTCCATCTTGGCATCACACATGCACATATCCATAAATATATTGAACAGCCATGGTGACATTACACAACCTTGTCTGACTCCTGCACCAATAGCAAACCATTTTGATAGAACGCCATTCACTCGTACACAAGCTCTACTGCCAGTATACATGGCTTTTACACTGTTAAGGAGATTCCCAGTAACACCATATTTATTCAGTACCTTCCACAAAAGAAGCCAATTTACTCAGTCATAAGCTTTTTCTAAATCTATGAAAGCAGCAAAAACTTCCTTACCAACATACAGACACTTTTCTATCATCATGAATAATGCAAAAATTTAGTTTGTGCAGCCTTTACCAGGCATAAAACCACTCTGAACATCCCACATTTTCTCTGATGTAATATCTCATACCTTTTCAATAATGACCTTACCAAACATTTTCCCTGGTACACTCAGTAGGCTAATATCACAATAGTTTTTGCAGTCAATCTGATCACCTTATACAAGGGAATATTGATAGCATCCCTCCAATCCCGGGGGACCTTGAACATTTTAAAAGAAAAAAAAAGGTAAGTAATTTGATGTTAGTAAATTAAAATATAAAATTTTTAAGTGATCACCTTGTTAAAAAATAATAGTTATAAACTAAAAATTATTTTACTTTAATTAAAACTTGAGTTGGTATTCCAGAGATTTCTGTACTTTACAAGTGTATACCAAACTGATACATCAGGTTTAAAACAATTTTGATTTAATGCCTCACGCATATGCTACAAATCAAATTTTCATAAAAATTTGTGAAATGAAAACTATCCTATAACATGCTGTTCATATAATTTGTGTAACTGAACAGCATGGTTATAATGCAACAGTTCACATATCTGTGATCAAGTAAACTGATGCACTAAACTTGATGATAATTTGTTAATCAAGTGTGCCTGATAACCTCATGGACTGGTTAGATGATATTCTTTCTAGTTGAATGCCTCTAAACACAAAACACAAATATGCACAAAAGACAAATACCTGTGCACACCCCTACCTATCCCTTCCCACACATTCTTTCATAATATGACAGTGTAATGTAAATGAATTCCCATCACAGAATATTGTGACATGCTCGACTTACTCCTGAAGCCAATGTTGCTGGTGTCCAATTATAGAGCCTGGCCTACATATCCGAATCCATGCTATAGCTTCAGATGCAGTCAACTGGTAATGTTTCATAATGTAGCATGCAATAAGGGTTCCAGTTCGCCCAAGACCAGCTAAAAAAAAAAAAAAAAATACAATACAACAATTATGACTGTGTTTTGTGACAGACATTTACTTATGCAATACAGTATATGAATATGTACACTGATGAACAACAGTCGTATGTTCCCCATATTTACATTGTAAGTCCAATAAATCATCAAATAGCATTTCCATGAAATACCAAATTGAAGAGAAACTGAAGAAATCAAATCTATTTCTGGCACCAAAATTTATCATTAGTTGTTCTCAAATGTACTTAAATATGTGGGACTAATTTCTAGAATTTCAAGTTAGAATAAAATCTAGCAATTTGTATCAGCATGTGTATTTCAATGTGAAGTAAATTCATCTCCAAACAACAGTCATTTTACTTTCTCTCCCACCTCCTTCCTGAGCCTATATGGTAAAGAAATAAATTCCCAAACTTCCTTTTTGACATAATTCATAAATAAGTGATGACGAATCTTGGAAGTTTCTGCAAATTTAGTCACCTAATGATGCAATAAATCAAAATTTGTTTCACACAACTGTTATACACGGTTGAGTCACATTATTGTGCCCACCTCCTACTTTTGACGTCAACAGCGCATAGCCAATGAAAGAAGGCATGTGTTGTGAGCTGGCTTGGAGGGCATACAAGGTGTGCTGTAGGCATTCTGAAAACATATCTCCCATTGCTGTCATGAATAGGAGTGATTTATCAGATTTGCAAAAAGGGATGATTATCGGCTTCCGGGCCAAGGATGGCAGTATTTCTGAAACAGTGCAGTTTGTGAACTGTTCACATGCTGCTGTGGTTAAAGTGTAAGGTATCGTGATTGCAGAAATGGCACCATTGCGAATAAACGACATGGAAGCTGTGGAGCACCACAAGCCATTGAAGTGAAGTGAAATTCGACTTTGGAGGTGCGCAAGGGCGGATCGACACCCTACAGTGGAGCAACTCATTGGCCGAATGAACAAGGGGACAACGGGAAGTGTGTTCAGCGAACCCTGTTGCATATGGGGCTCTGATGCAGATGGATGGTCACTGCACCTATGCTAACAAAGGTGCATCGGCAGAAAAGGCTTACATTTGCATGGCAGTATCGGAATTGGACCTCCGCTGATTGGCAAAGGATTACCTTCTCTGATGATCTGATGAGTCACGTTTTCTGCTTCATCGAACGAATGGATGTTGGTGTATAAGGCGAGAAACATCGAAGAACAAACACTCTTCAACCATTGCTGGAAGAACACAAGCTGATGGGGGCAGCATTATGGTTTGGGGAATGTTTTCATGGCATTCCCTGGGTCCACTCATATGTGTAGAAGGCACTATGGACCAAATTCGCTATGAATCCATCCTTGCAGACCACAAACACCCATACATGCTGATTATATTTCCCTGGGGCAGATGGGATCTTTCAGCATGACAATGTGATGTGTCACACAGCTAGAAATGCCCAAGAGTGGTTGGAAGAGCAAGATGAAGACTTCAAAGTACTTCCCTGGCCCCCTAATTCCCCAGACTTAAACCCAATTGAGCATGTGTGACCACCTCAATCGTGTTGTTTGTTCTATGGATCCTCCACCACACACCTTCCAGCAGCTGTCAGATGCACTGCAGTCAGCATGGCTCCACATACCTGTGAACACCTTCCAGCACCTTACCGAGTCACTCCAAGCCCGTCTAGCTACTGTCCGTGCTGAACACAGCAGTTTCTCTGGATATTAGCAGGTGGTCACAATAATGTCCCTCGACCATATAAAAACATCAGCTATATATCACGAGTTATGTGACTTTTACTTGTTTACTTGCCCATTTAAATATAATTCACAAAAGCAAATTTTATCAGCAAGAAAATGTCCGCTACATATCTAACAAATCATTAAAAATTGTAAATAACATGAACATTTTCTTTTAAACATAAGGTATAAAAAAGAAGTCACTGCTAAAGATTATTCAAGACCACTCTTAAAATTAACAGTGTGTATGTGTTTCCAGGTCTTACACAGTTTGACTTCAACAGCATAGCATGCCTATTGATACTTTTCAGACATATTAAAAGAAATTAAACGTTCAAAAGCATCATGGTATGTTGTAATGAAACTAAGAGGACTTTATTTCACAATTTAAAGATTAATTACAAAAGTTTTATAGCAGATAACAGATGTTGTGCATGAAGATTCAGTTTTAATGCCTCTAGCTAAATTTCAATTACAGAAAAGATCCACTGGCAGCACTGTGTTCTGAATTCCTGGCATCACTTACAGCTGCAGGAGCATTTTTCGTTATGATGTCACACAGCATTTTAACAGCATAATCATATGTACAAGTACTGGCAAATATATTTACAAAGATTAGCATGCTAACAATGAAAGCAGAAGCATCTGCACATATGGTAAATTTAACAAAAATCTACGAGTGAACGTAATAGCAAGCAAATATTATTAAACACAAAAAATTCTGCATAACTGGAAAAGCATTAACATAGGTCAGATCATCACCAAGCCCTGAATTGGCGCCCCACTATTGCAATTTACCAAAGTCAGGCGTTACTCTGAAATTGCCCATGAGGAGGAAATCTGCTAATCACATAATGAACAAATACTGTTTTATATAGAAAAATTACATGTGTTTTCAGGTTCTCAGAAAATAATTACTTTATTCCCCATATATTCCAGAATATTTAAGGATTATTCAGATAAGGACACCAATACAAGTTTGCTAGTAATTAATAATTGTACCTAATTATAGCTGTCCAGACCTGATTTAAAGAGCAGGGCATCCACACGTCAGATTGGCCATCCCAAAGTGTGATCTAAACTGAATAGAACATTTGTGAGATGAACTGGAAGGCCAAATCTGATCTCGACTGGTAAGACTTTTCATGCACGAGATCAACCAAGGAACAAAAAAGCTGAACTTTTTAATAGAGTGAAAAATCAGAACAAGTGATGAGAAAGTGTGAATATCATACAGCACAGGCAAGATGAAATTGTTCACTGTAATTTATTTACATAAATATTTTTTAAAGCACACCACTGTATTCACAAAATAAAATTACTGAATTCAAGCAAAATTGTTTTAAAGATAATGTTTCAAACAGGGGTATATTTTGTTTTTTTTATGTATACTTGATAGAACATCACTTCAATTTTCCTCTTGCATTGCTTTCTTCTCAGCAAGTACGATCGTCATATTTATCTATTGCAGACTCTGCCGCTGCACAGCAATCTTTGCTTAGTTTTCCTTTCCGTTGATATCATTCCCTTCCCATTTTCTCGTAACTTTTCTCCTTTTTTATCCTTTTATTCCTTCAGATGACAATTTACCCATCATACTGAAAGAACTTTCAGCCTGAGGACCATGAATGCATGATATCAAAGCTTTCACTACTTCAGATAAATGGTGTAACTTTCAGAATATGAATACTTTTGAACACCATGCATCAATTCTAACAAATTTTCAAACATCAGCACTTCCAGTTTTTTGGAAAATTTCCCCTACTTTATGAAGCTTAATTTATGGGGGAAAGTAACACTTAACAACTACACAGGATAGTAAGAACATTGTGCGAAGAAAAAAATATGATTACGGGATAATTCTTCGCCTCGACTAACTTCCGCTTTCGGAAACTTTTCCTCCCATTTTTAAAGCTGAAATGCAGCATTTGTGAAATAAAAAAGGTTATTTAAGAACAATATTGGGCAGAAAAAACATCGTGAAAAAAAATACGATTACAGGAGAAATCTTAACTCTGTCTTACTTACGTTTTCGAAAGTTTCGAAAGACGGAATTTCGTCCTCAAAGAGAAAACGATTTCCCCTCCTCCACCATTCCCCCCAAAATTTCTGTTCAGTTGTGCATTGATCTCGAGCATGCCCACAACGAAAATGGAAATGGCAAAATTCTTCAAATCCATGAAACAACATCATGCCTGAATACTACAAGGAAATCTTCACATTGTTGTAACTTTCGTTTTCGGAAATAGTTGCCCATAGTTTCATGCTAAAGAGTACAAACATTTATGCAATGAAATGATACTTAACAACAATACTGTACACAATTTCATACTTGCCAACTTTGGAAAATGTGCATCAGTAAAACTTTTGCGTGAGCGCCATTTACCACAAAAGAAAACATAATTATATTAATAAATATGCAGTAAAAATATCTGCATATGCCACAATAACTAAACTAGTATGGTCTGTGTTTAAAATAATAATTTAAAAAACCATAAAGTAAAATCTTAATTTTGTTCAATGTTAGCTTCAGAAATCTGTCATGTTTCAATACTAAACATTTGCTGTAAAAAGGAAATATTCACTTTAAGGGTACCTACACATTGCATTCAAAACTGTATGTTACATACCTCCTAAATCTTCATCTTGTATATCAGGAGTATATAATATTGTAATAACTTTCATGACTTCCATCACATGCTGCAGGAAATGGCCCTTCTTTTAAAAGTTACACAACAGAGGAAGTTCGATCTAAAGCCATTTCGTGGACAATCGCCGTCGTTTTGGTCTTCTCACAGCCATAACGTTTGGCAGTTTCATCTTTTGGAAACATCTGCTGAAAAGTGGACCAGCATGGCTGGCAGCACTGAGTGGCAAGTTGTGTTCTATCAAAAAAGACGTAAACAACAATTCGGCATGAGTTACATCTCCTTGACTATTATCTAATGTTTTAAAAAACGTAGTCAGTTTGGAGTTACTATCAGTACACTTCACATTACCTTTGTGTTGGGGACCATTTACATGACGAAAAATATTGTTTCTCCCTCCGTGGGCAATGTTAAAATCATTTTGGCAAATGTTGCAAAATGCAAATTTTGCACCTTTATTAGATTTCCTGATACATTGGAACTTTGCTGTGTATGCTTCCTTAAAAGTTTGAAAATAAGTTTGAGATGGCATAATCTTAGTACTCATATTGATAGATTTGCATTAAAGCTAAACTAATGACTCGCTCCTCCCGATAATTCAACTCTACAACAAAGAAACAACACCACACACTAAGCTTGTGCAGTTCACGAACTACCTAGTTCAAAAGAGCCGTTCCCACAAGTCAGCCGGATGAACTAGTTCAGGGCCGCTTTGCAAGTTAGTTCATTTAGTTCGCTCAAGCTCCAAGCGCATGGGCGCAAAGCCAACCTGAGGTGTGCCGCATGTCCACGACCAGTCGACACAAACTGTTAGGGACAAACTAACTAAGGAATTCCCACTTCAGAAAGTTTGCTCTTAAAGTAGTGTCTTTCATTCTGTGTTTCTTCATGTTTTTGTCACAGCTGTGTTAAGTTCAAAGCTCTGCATCTGCAAGTTAGTTCCTTTTAGTTAGTTTACATTCTATTTAGTTACAATTATTTTATTTTTATGCAGTGAGCCTATTCCTCTTGCAAAGAACATTATAATGTCCTCAAAGAAGAAACACAGTGTCACGTGGACACATTATAGTGAAGAGCATGATAGAAAAAGGGCAAAATGCAAATATTGCTCCCAGCTGATTAGCATTGCAAAGGCTCAAACGGAAATCTCGGTCACCATATGAAGCTTAAACATCCCTTAATCCCTTTCACAATTGAACGGCAACCATTTGAATCCTCTGAACTACCAGTACAACTTCGCCAGAAGATATCCATGCTGCTTCGATATCAACTCTTCCTTTCACGTCGACCCAGTTTCTGATTACTCATTTTGTTCCTACGCACACCAAGGTGGGAAATAAGTGGTCGGGATGCGCGAAATGTGACTGTTTTCCCGTTTTGTGACTGGAATTTTGAAACTTGGGGTCTATTTGCTACCAGATGTATTTTTAAAAAGGGGGAGGGAGATACAAGTTTAATTTTCCAGTAATTTTAACTCTATGGACAACTTTTTTGTAGCGAAGGTAGTCGTTTCCATACCTGCCAGGTTTAACGATTTACCCGTAAAATTTACGGAAATGCGACTTGTTTTACGGGGGGGGGGGGAATAATTTTACAGATTTGTTGATTCTCTCAGATTTACTTATTTTTTATTTGATGATTATGCACCCACCATTAAAACTTTTTATTTTACTTAATCCATTTAAAATGAAGCGTCGATGTAAGTTAGGAATTCAGTTACATGTGTTTATGTGGGAACATTTGTTCGCAGTTTTCCCACATTTTAGGTTTATTGTTTTGCATTGTTTCAAATGCTAAAGCTGCGCCACACGTAAATTGAACCTCCCCAGCTGGGCTTGTTTATCTCTTGCAAGTTTCCCCATTCCCCTTCTCAGTAGGCCAACGTGGTATTGTCCTGCATTGGAGTACAGAGCAAGTCTTTATTACTCCCAGTTCGAAATGCTATCTCAGAACGTACTTATCGTAGAAAAAAAAATTCAAGCAGATTTTAAATCTGTAGAATTTTTAAGCCTAGATCGATACCCAACATGACGAAATTAAACAAAAGCTGCTAGTTTTGTGAAATTAAAAATGCATTTGGGGCATGGTTTCTCCTCTGGCAATAAATTTGACCTAACGAAAGAATGCGGTATAGTAGGAAGTGGGGGGGGGGGGGAGTCCAATGTAACAAGGACGAACTTTTACATGTTGGCACAGCAGTTTGTGAACACGGGCTCAGTGCTATGAACTTGATGAAAACATCTGCGAAACAAGTTAAAAATAACCACTTTAAATGATCTGTTAACCATAAAAAATAGGGGGCTGAGTTTAGTTTTAATGACTTTGATCCAAAGCCAGCCATCAAGATTTGGTGGTGTTTGCCGGACGAACTCGCCATCAAGAACATGAAATTATTGCAGCATACTAAGAATGCCAAATTTACTAGTAAATATTGTACATAGCTTTTTTTTTTCTTTGAACTTCATTCAACTTTTGTAGCATATGCCATATCTACCTACCAACTTTTCGTAGTACACTTAATAAATGTCTTGACTCTTGACCACAACATATACCCAACTATCTGCTGCACACCATGGTTTACTACCTATGTTTAGTGACAGTTGCTGCAAGTGGCAACAAAAAGTGTTTACACAGAAGACAGAACACTCTTATTACTGTAGATAAAGATATGGAAACTTTAAGGGTAAGCATCTTTTACTGCTGTATTTTGAAATTTTTTAAAGTGAAAAATATAATGAAAAATAGGAAATTTTTAAATAATCGGATTAATAAACATACACAGTGCGTCAAAGAATTTTTAAGACTGGGTCTGTAAAATGAAATAGAAACAAGAAATTATAATTTGTTTTGGTTTGTTATTCGAAATAAGTCCCTTCGGCTTCAATACACTAGTTACAGCGATTTAATAATGATTCGAATGCCTGTTCCAGTTCACTTTGCGGAATTGCCTCCATGGCGCGCGTCGAAGCTGTTTGTATGGTCAAAATACCACCAAAATAACACCCTTGTAACGTCATTTTAAGTTTTGGGAACAAAGAAAAGTCTCAGGGTGCTAAATCAGGCGAATACGGTGGATGATTCAACACACAGACGTTATTTTTCGCCAAAAATCTATGAACAAGAAGTGAGGTGTGATTGGGTGCATTATCATGCAACAAACACCAACTGTTTTCATCTCGATATTCTGGACGAATGCGACTAATTCTGCCCATCAAACGCCTGAAAATATTTAAATAAAACTCACCAGTAATTGTTTGTCCACTTGGAACAAATTCTTTGTGGATAATACCCTTACTATCGAAAAATGTAATGAGCATTGTTTTGATTTTCGATGGAACTTTTCTTGTTTTTTTTTTGTTTTTTTGGCTTGCGGTGAGTTTATTGACTTCCATTCCGCACTTTGTCGCTTTGTTTTAGGATCTTATTGAAAACACCATGTTTCATCACCAGTAACAATCGATTTTAAGAAGTTTGGATCATTTTCAGCGGCTGAAATGATGTCTCTGCAATGTGCACTTCTCCTTGATTTTTGTTCATTGGTTAACGTGTGTGGAACAAATTTAGCACAGACTTTTGTTTTGCCCAAATCTTCATGCAGGATGGTTCGAATCGTCTCTTTGTTGATGTTTAAAGACTCTTCCATCATTCTTAGTGACGCACATCGATTGTTTTTCACGAAATCACGCATTTTTTCAATAATCTCAGGTGTCCTACATGAACTTGGTCTTCCGGTATGCTTATCATCTTCTAGCGTCTCTCTTCCGTCCAAAAAATGTTTGTGCTACAGGAAAACATTTGATCTACTTAAACAAAACTCACCATAAACTTGTTTCATCATTTGGTACCCTTTCGAGGCGCTTTTACCAAGTTTTGCGTTAAATTTAATAACAGCCCTTTGTTCCATCTTAATTATTCAACATGAAAAAATTTTTACTTCTCTAATGAACGCCCATTTTGTTTGAGTTACTTTAACAACTGCGCAGTACTTTTGGCAGAAAGCAAGCAGATGGTCATGGTTTATAACGCATTCGCGATTACACTGGTGGCGCCACCGTAGGCTGAAATCTAGCGCCAGGCTTAAAAATTCTTTGACGCACTATGTACATATGCAACATGCATATATGTATATATGGTAACTTTTTTGCCCCTAGAAAATAGAGATTTGCACCCTAGATTACCAGCTGCACAGGCAATTTGCCCGTGCCAGATTTTTCTAGTTTCCTACCCTGGCCACCACTAATTCGTAAAGTCGAACAAATTGATAAACAAGTTGTCAAAATGGTGGCTAAAGGACACCATGCTCTACGAATTGTTAATGAACCAGAAGTGCGCGCATTAATACAAAGGGTATCCCACTGTCCGTATTATCAACTTCCCACTAGGAAAATATTTTCTGAAAATTTAAGACCCAAAGTGTACAATGAACTGATGACAGAAATCAAAATAAAAGTGCAAGCTGCTGCAGCATTGTGCCTCACTACTGATGGCTGGACCTTCTGTAATAATACAAGTTATATTGCGATAACAGCACACTTTCTGGATAATTCTACCAAACTTTGCTCTGCCTTGATTGGTTGTATCGAATACAATGATAGACACACCGATGAAAATCTGTGCAATTTTATTAAAGTCACTATGGCAGAGTGGCAGATATCGCATAAAATTGCTGCTGTCGTTAGCAACAACAGTGCTAACATTATCGGAGCAGTTAAACTAGATGAGTGGTGATCTATTGGATGCTTTGCGCATTTGCTTAATCTGATGATGCAAAAAGATACAGAAGAGATTGCCTGTGTCCTTGTTAACTAAAATCTATTGCTTGTGGAGTACTTTAAAAGAAGTTCACAAGGACTAAAAAAATTAATAGAAATTCAAAAACAAAATAATTTGCCTGTGTTAAAACTAAAACAAGGTGTATCAACTCTTTGGAACACTACATATGACTTATCACCCCTGTTGCGCTCTTGCGCAGTGTTCTTATCCTAGATAAACAAGACTGTGATGTCATAGAGGAGGTGCTGCCAATTTTAAAACCACCTTTTTAGGAAGTAACTGTCGAAATTTGTTCAGGAAAAAATGTGACCTTGTCAAAGGCAATTTTTTTTTTTTTTTTTTTTTTTGTAAACTGATTCAAAGTTTTTTAGTTAAATGCTCCCCAAAAAATGATAGTTACTGCATTAATATCTGTTTTACAGAACGAAATGTACACTAGATTTCGAGATGTGAAACAAAATATGTTGTACACAAAATGCACTATCTTGGATCCAAGATTTAAACAAAGGGGCTTTAAAAAAAATCAAAGAACCTACAACAACGCACTTAGAGAACTTTGGAGCAAAATTGGTATGGTGAAGTTACCTCAAGATGTTGAAACAAGTGAACAAAGACTCACAAATCCTTCAGCTTGTACTGATGGTGGCTTGAAAAGAAAAGGCTAAGTATCCGAGACGAATACGATGTAGAAATGGGGGAAATAACAAGACCAGATAACAAAGTCGCAGCTGGTATTAGAGAGCTGGATAAATATTTAAATGAGGAGTATTTGGAACGCAAAAAAAAATTTCTGTTAGAATGGTGGCAAGAAAGGAGAAATCTATATCCCCATCTCTATACATATATATTAAAAGATTTTGCATTGCTGCAACATCTGTTCCTTGTGAATGGGTATTTTCAGGTGCTGGCCAAATAATAAATGTGAGAACTTTGCTGAAATCCAGGAAAGTTTCAGAATTATTATTTTTGCACAACAATATGTATGTAATATGTGCACAATACCATTTTTTCATCTGTTTGCATTTTTTATAAACATGATTTTAAATTTATTTTTGCTGTGCTGTTGTAAGTTTCTGCTCTACTAACTGGTGGCCAAGGTCATATTTATATGTACTTACTTTTTGTAGTCACATTGTATAATTTCTGGACTTCAATGTTTTATATATATTTTAAATCAAATTCCTTCACTACCGCAATTTTTGCAAATTTTTACTGTTTACGTTTCCGCTCTGCTCAGAGGAGGTCAAGGTCACAGCTATCAAGTGTTGCTTAGTTTCATTTTTTTGCGACCACACTGTAACATTTCGTGGACTTCAATTTATTACACATATATTTTAATTCACTACCGTAATTTTTACATATTTTTACTGTTGTAAGTTTCCACCCTGTTCAGAGGTGGTCAAGGTCACAATTATCTAGTTTTGCCTAATATAATCTTTTTGCGGTCATACTGAACATTTTATAGACTTCAGTTCATTATAAGTATATTTCAAATCAAATTATTTCACTACATTAATTTCTGCACATTTTTACTGCTATAAGTTTCTGCTCTACTCAGAGGAATTCAAGGTCACACTTTGCAGAGGCTTCCGCATTTTGCTTCATTTCATTTTGTTCTGCAGTCGCACCCCTCACCCTGGACACACATACACACTCGGATCTGACTGGTTCGCCACTGGTGTAAGATACACGTGTTGGTATAATGTAGCCTTCAACTTTTTTTCTTGCTGTAAACACAGTTTTAATTGCTTTTCAAAATTTTGCATTTCTGCTTGTGAAAACAGGTAGTACTGTACTTGAACAATTTCTTTAAAGGAAAATGTTTTTTGTTTATCTAAAGCAAATTTTAACGTCATGACACGCAGACACAATACCTAACCCCTCCTTAACTCCCTTCCATCAAGCCAGCAACCTTACCTATTCTTCATCCCAAAGCAGTCGTCAGCTACGTCCTGCTCCTTCACTGCCCTGGGAAAGGCTTAACAGCGCTGGTATAACCCTTTTTTTTTTTTTTTTTTTTTTTTCAGTTTTAATGACCAACATGAGCAATTCCTTGTCCTCGATGGGTTATAAAGCAGTCGCCTGTCCATAATTTCGGGCCACTGGTTTCAGAGAAGGGAGAGAGCCAGTGCTGTATGACAAACACAACATCCAAGCCTTACTGGGATTCGAATCCAGACCCATCTCGGATAAATAGTTACCAACACAAGCCATTCCTTGTCCTCGATGGGTTATAAAGCAGTTGCTTGTCCATAATTTCGGGCCACTGGTTTCAGAGAAGGGAGAGAGCCAGTGCTGTATGACAAACACAACATACAAGCCTTACTGGGATTCGAATCTACACCCATCTCAGATGGATTGTTAGAAGCCAGCACTTAGACCACTGTGCAACCGGAGTGGCATGGATTAGCTTTAGACTCCACTTTCCATGTTGGAATCCACTACTTAGTACCACAAACAAACAGCACAGCAATTAGTAATAACCTCCCTAAGTGAATTCCTATCCACCTTCCTCATTCGTCCCTGGCCATACTAATGTGAAAGAAGGCTTGAACTAAGGATTTGGAAGAGTGGAGAACAATTTCATTTTCATGGCACTGGGGTACTATTTTGATAACTTTTCTACAGAGACGTAAACAACACACATCCTAGGAGAAAATACGCAGGGCTACACGACATAAAACACGAGACTTATTATTACTTGAGAAAGTTCAGATTATACACTGGCGTGCAAAAATTAAGGACAAGACGGTTTTTCGAATGTAACGTCGTGCAGAACTGCTCCACATTGACTCAAATCATACCATAATGATATATTATTAAAATAACCAATCACTTACCTGAAAGATCATGGTCACTTTTTTCCTTTAACACTTCAAAGGTTGAAAGACTCCTTGCCTATGAGATTCATTCTTCCGGGCATGAAACATCGTATTTTCCTTCTTTTTTTTTTTTTTTTTTTTTTTTTTTTTTTTTTGTTATTTACTGGACAAAAAATGCAGGTTTCCCTCTGCCATATGAGACGTAACCATAGCTCGTCATCTCCATAAAAACCTCACAAACATACACACCATACCACTCATTCATACATTCAGTTAAAAACACTATGTACATAATTACACTATTTACATTTCCAGGCAGTTAAACCTTTGTCAACTGTGACTAAAAAAGTGCTCTATCCATTTCAAACTCGGTGCTAACCCTACTGCAAGTGCCAACCTCATTCAGCCCGTCATACACAATCCTCTAGTGCTTTCAACAGGCTACTGTCATCATCAGGAGGCAGATGTGTCTCACCTGCCCACCACAGCTCAAGTGAGCAGAGCTATTGATGTTCGGGCTTCAGTAGCAACCTCTGCATCTTTTTGTCTCTGGCGCCATCTATTGTCATTGCTGCTCTTTTCTTTTTCCCCTCTTAGCTGTTGTTCAATTTTTATTAAGGCCTTCTTCCATTGTTCGTTTAAGTTGCTAGGCTCATTAATGTTGCATAATCTTGATCTGTTTTTTTCAATTAATACTGATTCTGCAATTCTCAACTGCCTTTCGTTTTTACAGCTCTTAATAATTTTAATATCTTCAAACCTTGGACATTGGTGATTTTCCAGACAGTATTGGTTTAATGCAGTCTTAGCTTCTTTTTATTCCAATTACTTATATGCTGGTTCAATCTATACTTTAATTTGTTCTTGGTGCTGCCTATATATGGCAAAGGTGGTTGCTGGTTTATAGGAATTTCATATATTCCTGCTCTATCCAATTGGCTGATTTTTTCATTTTTTATTACTAAAATGTTTTATAGTATGTACCTGATTTCCTACTTGTATGTCATATTTGCTACAAACTTTATTAATTTCAGCTGAAACACTTTCAACATATGGGATTGCCCCTACATATTTTAATAGTTTTTTTTTTATCAATCTTGGCCTTATTATTTGCTTGAGTTACTTCATAAATCCATTTCTTTAATACCTGTTTAGGGTAACCAAAATCATGTGCAATTTTTTCAATATATTCAATTTCTTCTTTTTTATATTGTTCCATTGATGAGTGTGTTAAACTTCTTTTAATTAGTGTTTTAACACTATTTCTTTTATGTGTTAAAGGGTGCAATGACTGAAAAGGTATTAATACAGGAATATATGATGATTTTCTATGCACTCTGTATTGCATATTATCATTTGTTTTGATTATCATAATATCCAAAAATGCTGATGTATTGTTATGTTCCTGTTCTACTCTCAATTCAATAGATGGATAAATATCATTATCCTTTTTTGTCAAGTCTTCAAAGTTCATCATTTTTTAGCCTGGACAACAGAAAAATGTCATCAACATACCTGCAGTATATCAGTGGTGGTGGATCTTCTAGTTTACTTATTATCTGCAACACAGCTCTTTGCGTGAAGCTCAAGGTCAAGTTGGATTTATTCTGATATGCTTCATTCATGTGCTTTTTTTGGCAGTCTATCATCGCATGCAACTTTTTTCAATGACTATTTTTGAGCATTTCTTTTCGTATTCCGCGATGTCAAATATTTCCCTGAAGGTTACATCTAAGATCTCATCTTTCCAAGTACCGTCAAAATTTCTATACTCAAAGTACATGAACAACGGGAGAAAATGTATGAAGTATATCAGAATAAATCCAACTTGACCTTCACGCAAAGAGCTGTGTTGCAGAGGGGTAAGAAATTTGCGTTTCCATGTGGCTTGCCGAAGACTGAAGAATTAATATCTAACCTAGAAGAAATGACACGTAGTGTACCTGCAGAAGATCATGAAAAACTTAGAAGTAAATCGTATAGAATTGTTTTGAAAGAATTTAATGAAAAAAGTAGTAAAAATTTCATTTAGATAAAATTCAGTATGAGAAAGAACAAATGATAAAATTAAGAGATGACCCAACAATTAAATTTTGTGAAGCTGATAAAACAGGGCAAATTGTGATTCTAAACACAACTGAATATAATCAAAAAATGAATAGAGCAATAGAGGATCTGAATTGCAGCGTTCTGACAAGAGACCCAACCGAATCTCAAGTAAGGTACTTAGCTAGAATAAGAAATCACAGCACCTTGCCTGAAGAAATAAAGAAAGCGTACCCACCAATGGGTACTGGAATACCAAAAATGTTTGCAAAAATAAAAACTCATAAGCCTGATACACCTATGAGAGTGATAGTATCAAAAAGGAATTCCCCATTAATAAAGCTGGAAAAAAATAACTACAAATATTTGGCACCGTTGTTCATGAAGACAGAGTTCACTGTGAGGAATAAATATGAATTCATTGAGAAAATTAAAGTAATTAAACAAGATTTAAGTGAATATCATATGGCTAGTATGGATGTTCGTGCTCTGTTTTCTAGCACACCAGTACCTCAGGCAATTGACATAATTATTGAAAAATTATATATGTTACAGACAATGAATGCAATACAAATTGAGGAATTAAGAGAAATTTTATTGTACATATATGAAAATAACATTTTTATGTTTAATAACAAGGTGTATAAACAAAATTATGGTGGACCTATGGGGTCACCATTGTAAACTTTATTTGCTGAAATTATAATGAGTGACATAGAGGCAAAAATAATAAGTAAACTAGAAGATCCACCACTGATATACTGCAGGTATGTTGATGACATTTTTCTGTTGTCCAGGCTAAAAAATGATGAACTTGAAGACTTGATAAAAAAAGTATAATGATATTTATCCATCTATTGAATTGACAGTAGAACAGGAACATAACAACACATTGGCATTTTTGGATATTATGATAATAAAAAAAATGATAATATGCAATACAGAGTGCATAGAAAATCATCATATATTCCTGTATTAATACCTTTTCAGTCATTGCACCCATTAACACATAAAAGAAATAGTGTTAAAACACTAATTAAAAGAAGTTTCATACACTCATCAATGGGACAATATAAAAAAGAAGGAATTGAATATATTGAAAAAATTGCACATGATTTTGGTTACCCTAAACAGGTATTAAAGAAATGGATTTATGAAGTAACTCAAGCAAATAATAAGGCCAAGATTGATAAAAAAAACTATTAAAATATGTAGGGGCAATCCCATATGTTGAAAGTGTTTCAGCTGAAATTAATAAAGTTTGTAGCAAATATGACATACAAGTAGGAAATCAAGTACATACTATAAAACATTTAGTAATAAAAATGAAAAAATCAGCCAATTGGATAGAGCAGGAATATATGAAATTCCTATAAACCAGCAACCACCTTTGCCATATATAGGCAGCACCAAGAACAAATTGAAAGTATAGATTGAACCAGCATATAAGTAATTGGAATAAAAAGAAGCTAAGACTGCATTAAACCAATACTGTCTGGAAAATCACTAAGGTCCAAGGTTTGAAGATATTAAAATTATTAAGAGCTGTAAAAACGAAAGGCAGTTGAGAATTGCAGAATCAGTATTAATTGAAAAAAACAGATCAAGATTATGCAACATTAACGAGCCTAGCAACTTAAACGAACAATGGAAGAAGGCCTTAATAAAAATTGAACAACAGCTAAGAGGGAAAAAAGAAAAGAGCAGCAATGACAATAGATGGCGCCAGAGACACAAAGATGCACAGATTGCTACTGAAGCCCGAACATCAATAGCTCTGCTCACTTGAGCTGTGGTGGGCAGGTGAGACACATCTGCCTCCTGATGATGACAGTAGCCTGTTGAAAGCGCTAGAGGATTGTGTATGACGGGCTGAATGAGGTTGGCACTTGCAGTAGTGTTAGCACCGAGTTTGAAACGGATAGAGCACTTTTTTAGTCACAGTTGACAAAGGTTTAACTGCCTGGAAATGTAAATAGTGTAATTATGTACATAGTGTTTTTAACTGAATGTATGAATGAGTGGTATGGTGTGTATGTTTGCGAGGTTTTTATGGAGATGACGAGCTATGGTTACGTCTCATATGGCAGACGGAAACCTGCGTTTTTTCGTCCAGTAAATAAAAAAAAAAAAAAAAAAAAAGTAAAATACCATGTTTCATGCCCGGAAGAATGAATCTCATAGGCAAGGAGTCTTTCAACCTTTGAAGGCCAACAACATTACATGATGATAATTGACGTGCTTGAAGTGTTAAAGGAAAAAAGTGACCATGATCTTTCGGGTAAGTGATTGGTTATTTTAATAATATATCATTAATGAACTGCATGCAAATATGCGCACTTTGCTGGTGTTTTAATTCCTTAAAAGTGCAAATATTACGATCATACCATAAGATCCCCAAGATGTAAGAATATGGGACAAGTGAGCAAAACTGTCCAAACAAAAAATCCAAAGGATACAAAGGCACTTTATTGAAAAGGTAGCTTCGAGCACAACTGGACAGAAGACAGAAACATCAATGTGACAGGCGGCTGCCAAGAAAAATCCAGTCTTTAGTAGGGGATATGATCACCCCTGACTGTGTTGCAGGATTTACAACGTCTGTCCATGCTGAGGATGAGGTTGTCAAGGAGCTGTTGAGACATCGCGGCCCATTCCTCTTGTAGCGCCAATCGCAGCTGCAGAATCATTGCTGGTGGCGTGCTGCCAAGCGTCTCTTGAGAAGGTCCTACACGTGTTCAATTGGATTTAGGTCCGGGGACCTTGCGTGCCAATCCATTTGTTGAATATCTTCATTCTCCAACAGCTCTGTGACAGCCACTGTACGATGAGGTGTAGCATTGTTGTCCATGAAGAGAAACTCAGGTCCCACAGCACCTCTAAACAGACGCATGTGAGGCAGGAGAAGCTCACTGCCACCTCCAAACCGGGCCCTTTCGATGATGTTGGAGGTGTGATTGCGTGTTCCCTGCTCTCTCCAGATGTGTATACGTCCAGAATCGCTAGTCAGACTAAATCGACTCTCATCCGTAAAGAGAACTCAACCCCATTGCTGATGTGTCCAGTTCTTGTGTTCCTGGAAATACAGAAACCGCCGTCTCTGATGAGCAGGTGTTAATGGCACACACTGTACTGGTCGGCGTGCAAATACACCACCTTTGTGCAGCCTCCTGGCCACGGTAAAATGTGATAACGTACGTCCAGTTGTCTGTTGCATGTGCCTTGCGATTTCTTCCGCTGTTGGCTACACTAGTCACACCTTCTTCCAACTTCCCAATGACGCGACCTCGGGTAAAGTCATACCAGATGTCATCTACTGGATTGCCTGTTGGCCATATCACACGGTGGCAGCAACTCGGCATCGTTCAAACCGATGTACACCGAGCAATAGCTTTCACCGAATTGCTGAGCGTACACCGCCCATGTGCTTTATACCCTTCCGACACACCCCACACTCGCCCTCTACGTCATGCTGCATATATGCGCATGCCCTATCTCCTGAGTGGTCTTTCGGTCCGTTCTGCCTACTCGTTCCGCTGTTATGCTAATTTATCCTGTTTGTACTTAATTTTTGCACACCAGTGTATTTTAAAGTTCAAAAAATTGATAATAGCACGTCTCAAACTGGGTGGGCTCCAACCTACCCTCGCACCCTCTTGGCGACGTCCCTGTTCATAATCCATTAAAAGTTCTCTGATTGCAACCTACCGCAGAGCTAACTGAATTGTGAACTGAATGAACTATGCGAGCAAACTAGTTGAGTTCTCAACATACCGCGGAGCTAACTGAATGAACTATGCGAGCAAACTAGTTTACAACATACCGCGGTGCTTACTGAGCCGTGAACTAAATTTACTAACTAAGCAAACTAATTCACTAAAGAGATCGAACTATATTGATCGCTCTCTGTAGTAAATTAAGATGTGCAAGCCTACCACACACTAAAAACAACACACATAAGAAAGTATTATTTTACTGCTACAACAACATTGCTCAATACTGTGCATGCATATTTCACCCTTCTCTTTCATTGGCTGTGATTTTCCTCCCAAGAGGGGACCAATCAATTGCTATGATGAACTAGCGTCTACAAGGACTGAAATACCACGGCCGCTTGATCTGAGTTACCACTCGCTCGATCGAGTCGGGCCGTGGAAATACAAAATGTGACGGCCACTATCGCAGACTGCTCATGCGTCTAGCGTCAGCACATCACTTGAGCACTCCCTTGGAGAGAGAGAGAGTTACCGCACGACGTCAGGAAGTTGGCGAGTCAAAGATGACATTACGTGACACAGGGCTCGTAAGGTCCAATAGAATATCTAAGTGGATGGTTGCAGGGGATTGCTCCATCGAAATATTAAAAAATCCATAAAAAAAGACCTCTATCCGTAAATCAGTAAAATTAAGCAGAAATCCGTAAATTTTACGGATAATCCATTGAAGTTGGCAAGTATGCAATCTCATGTATGACCTTCCTTTACAGCAGCTTTTGCAGGAGGAATGGATGGAAATTCTGGTACAGACCTACTAGCATCTCGTGGAAAGTATGCCAGAAAAGTCCCTGTGGTCAGAACAGCCAATTGTGGTCTTTCCATACTTTTGTCTACATAGTGTATATTGAAGAAACAAGAAACATACTGAAAGAAGATAATCTATAGCCCGTTTGGGGAGATATGGGGAGGGTAGTTTAATTAACCTAAAAATGTGCCCAAACACAAGAACTGTAGTTTCTGCTAAGCTGACTAGTAAAAAAAAAAAAAAAAGTGCTCGACGTGAAATCCAGATAGTATTCAGATAGAATGCATTATAAGAGAAAACAAAAGCTGTGTTAAAACACACACATGAACATAGAAGACACCAGGTATATGGGGAGGGGAATAACTAGAGAGGTATAAAACAAACTTTTTTTTTCAATTCTAGATAGTTTCAAAATAGCACATACCTTTGCAATGAACTGCTATAGCTCCTTTAGCATTTTCTGCTATATCCAAAAACTGGTGCATTATGCTCTCACTTGGTGTGCTTCCATCCATGAAAAACAAGTCCCTGTGGTCAAAGCCATTATCAATAAACCTGTGAGCATCATAGATCTTTTTATTGAGCCTAATAATAGTGGTCACATTGTTTTGACGGAAGTAATTGATGTACTCTTCAGGAGCATGAAGTGGATATCCTGAAAACAAAATGCAGTGTTATTTTCCAGGAATCAGGAAAGTGAAAGCACATTTGCGGGATACAATTTACTTCTGTAATTCTTCTGCAGAAGTACATCTTACATACAAAGAAAGATATTAAATAAAATATACATATCAAAATATTTTTCTTTCACACACAAGAAAAAAACATATTTTTGGATTAGAACATGAACTTTATCATATTAATTTATGCAGGGGTGCAGAAAATGTTCAGTGCCCAGTATTTCCCCAAAACACGATTTTTTTTGCCTGAAATTCCCCCAGAACTGTAGCACATTTTCATACAAGTTTAAGCATCTGTTAGAGTATATGTTGATGATTAAGAACTATCCTCAAAGCCTATTAGTTAAAAATTAAAAAAAGCCCTCTAATATTTATTCCAATTAATAAAGAAAAACAATGTTACATTGATGGGTGACATCAGTTGTCACCAAAAAATGGCAGCCTTCCTGTCTCTTTGTAAAGGTTGCCAATCACCTTTGATGTCTTATCAGTCACCCCAGTATATTTGAGCACAGAATTAATAATAAAACACAAAATCACAGTTGGTGTATAATCACCAGTAATAAATTTAAAAATAGTTACACGCCACATCACAGAGCGCCACATTTTATAATAAACTGCACACAAAAAATATACGAATAATTCCCGTAGCATGCAAACAGCAACTGAAAAACCACGTGTGTCCCGATTGAAATGGATGCCAATAGAGCTCACTGCAGATGCGCTTGAAGTTGAAGCTTGGAGTTGCGTGTCTGAGCTTATAAATATAAACACAGTAGAACGTCCAAAATCCGAACTAATTGAGACCACTGGTAGTTTGGATTGGAGGACAATTTGTTTTTCCTTTCCATTTCCTCATTCCATACTTCCGGCTTTTAGATCAAAAGACAGAGTTTCCTCCAATGTTTACTAGAAAGGTCTATGGGACAACCTTTTAACAACGCAGTGAGGCGCTGCATTTCTACCCTTTACACAGACTTGGCTCTAAGAGATTTATCTCCCCCCCCTCCCATCCTCTCATTCTACAAACGGTGACACTGTTCCGAACAGTCTGTTCAGGATTTTAATCTGTTTTTTCGCATTCTTCTCCTTCCTCTCGGACAATGCAGACAAAAAAGACTGGGTGGTTCCCCACCCCAGTCATTCCAAACAAAAGTGATCCAGTCCTGCGAATAGAAACATGAAACTTAAATTCAAAATGTCTGAAATATTTTGGGGTTCATGGGGAAAACAGTGGCAGAGCAGAAAGGCTGGAAAATAAACAGCTAAAAAATTCCATAATTAACTACAATTTATTTCATTCCAGCATTTCAGTCATCTAATTCTGCCAGATAATTGAATGAAATTTAATTATACTTAAATCCTTTGAAAAATGAATCGGTCATTTGATTTTAAATGTCCAGAACCCCAGTAATTTTTTTAAATCGGCGCCTATGACACATTCGCTGCTATTTGTTTCGGAAACGTTTATTAGCGTGACTAATGGTTGCGTCGTACTTGTTACTCCGCCTTGGCCCTAGTAAAGTCGTTAGGGTTCAGTGAATCGTCTGCCAGCGGCAGTCCGCAATACATCACAGCGCTCACAACGTCTTGTATTCATAACGACAAGACATTTTTCAAAAGGACTACCTGATTACTGTGCAGTAAATTACTCTTATCTTTAACATTATACTCGTTGTTAATAAGTCAAATTTTCGTTTTATTATTGCTATTCTTATTATTAATATTTTACCACCGGGCAAAAATTTTCCCAGAACTGTTTGAATTTCCCCCGAACCTCGTTCGCGCATTCGGACATATTCTGCACCCCCTGAATTCACGAACCACAGCTGAAAGAAAATTTAATAAAATTCATTTGAATCTTCCAAATAATTCAAAACTTTTTCTTTTAATGACACCAAAGGATATAGCAGATTGTGGATAATGAGCACATGCTACTCTGAATAAGTTGAAACTGTGTCCCTTCCTTCTGGCTCAAAAATGATTGTTTAAATGAAAACTGAAATAAAATTTTATGTACAACTGTACATACATACATATCACTAAGCTGTTCTCTGAGATTCAGAGGTTAACTCCTCAAAGAAAGACATTCCGCCAGATAAATGTTTGACAGATGCAAGTAGAATTTACTTACTGTTGCTGTATCAAACGTCTCTATTTAAAGCGATCTCTGCACACAGCTCGAGCTTCACTGACATCTATCACACAACCCACACGAGACCTTTTGTACTTCATACTCTTAATCTTTTTCTCATGCAGACATTCCTGAATCTTGTCTTTCCATAATTTCCTTGGCCTTACTCTACATTTGTTTCCTGCCACTTGGGCCAAAAAAATTCTCTTAGTAAGCACCTCATCACCCTTTCTTTCAACATGGCCAAATCACCTGAGAATATTAGTCTCCAACTTACAAACAACATTTTGCCTCACATTACATAACTGCAACACATCTTCATTCCTCAAATGATCAGAGTGTGTTTTGTCATAAACCCCCGGTAAGCAACACATTTCTCCAGCACACAAACAACTCCTATGTCTCTTCAGCAGTACCCAGGTTTCACTGCCATACATCAGAGTAGGAATCATTACACTTGCATACACACACAGCCATTTGGGATTTTCTTGAGAGCCCATTATTCTTGTGAAATCCTCCTAAGGCAGCTATGACTTTCAATGAAGAATTCACTCACCTACTGAATTCGCCATCTAATTTGTTTTCTCTGACAAACATGCTTTCCAAATACACAAACTTGTTCACCTGGTCAATCACTGGGCCATTTAGACTTACCTTGCATTCAGTATAATATCATGAAAGCATAATAAAAGTTAATGAACAAAAATAAAATTACAAAAACCTTTGCTTTCGTTCGCAAGAGAAATGTTTCTTTCTTTGAATGAGAGTAGATAGCAGATAAACTCTAAAAGTGGAAAGAGACCCACACATTGAGCATTAAAGAAGATACATGTTGAAAACTAGCCAGAATGCTCTTGTACTGTACTAACCTGACATTGCTGCAATCCACAAAAGATATGTATAGACAGATAAAAGAAAAAAATCTTCTAAACTAGCTAGTGAATTGCAGTAAGATACTTTTACACCAAATCACTCAGTTTTGAAACTGGTGCAATTATGACAAATCCAAGGTATACAAAAACCATTTAAAGAGCTAAATGGCACTGAAATCAAGCAGTGTCACAAAAGGCTTCTTTGTAAAAATTCCCAAGACCATTGTAATCAGCTTCCAATGGCCTCTCGGATGAATAGCTGACTATATTTTCTTTCTTCTTGCATTCAAAACTTTTGAACAAAAATCCATTTACAAGAGCTTTAAAAAACTACCATGTAGTTATGAGATCAAGCTTGAATGCACAGACATAAAGACAAAATACACTCATCGTCAAAAAAATAGCTGCACCCAGAAGGACGTGTCGGATTGCAATGCTATTTGGGAGGAAGGTAAAGGTTACCACGAACAATAAATTATTTGACATTGAGACTGATATGGGCAATATTTATTGAGCTACATGCCAATAAGTAGTGTCTTTCAGTATGGCGTCGGGCTACCATGATTGGTCACACGGCATGCCAGACATCTCGGCATGAAGTTGTACAGGTTCCTAATGGTGTCTTGCAATAAGCCATCCCATACAGCTTAAATCTCCTTGCGCAGTTCTTGCAGATCGTGTGGTACGGGCAGAGTGTGGATAGCACATCCAACAGCATACCACACATTTTCAATTGGCGATAGGTCTGACAATGCAGCCTGGCCATGGCAGAGAGTCAGTGCCTTGAATGCAAGTTCTCGAGACAGCAGCAGTATACAGACAAGCATAGTCCTGCTGGGAAAATTGCACCGGAGTGAGCGTTCAGAAAAAGTAAGGCCACTGGTTGCAGGACCTCATTAACGTAATGTTGGGCTGTCAAAGTACCTCTAATGAACACCAAAGGTGATCTGGAACAGTAGGCAACTGCACCCCACACCATGACACCTAGGCCTTCTGGATGTGTGATGCTCAACAACAAACTGTTCATCTTGGGCTGACCACGGTGCCTCCACACACGGATTCATTGGTTGTCTCCTCCAAGATAAAAGCGGGACATGTCACTGAAGATCACTCGCTGGCATTCTGAGTGGCTCCTTGACAGTCTGGCACGACACCATTGCAGTCTTTGGCAATGATGTTAAGGGCAGTCGTAACGGTCTGCATGCATGTAGTCCTACATCGTGCAGCCATCTGCCAATGGTGCTGGCACTAATCGGACGATGCATGGAGGACACCACTGCTCGCTGAATATCTGGAATCATGGCTGATGGGTCACTTCGCCCATGTCAGACAGCCTGTCGGTCCTCTCTCTTTCTCCGTGGTTTGTCTAGGTCCCCCATACCCATTCTGTCGCTGCTGCATGCCTAGTTCTATCCACTGCCGCCAACAGCGTGCTATGGTGATAATATATCCACACGACCTGTACGGCACGCAATACGGCAATAAGACCATACCACTTCTCAGAGCCCGACGATGTGGCCCCTCTTGAAGGAAATTTCTATTTAGTAAAATATAATAAGATTTGTACCCTATAACCAGTGCGAGTAAGGCAGGGGTGGCTGTAGGGTCATTCCATGTGAAATCGTCAGATTTTGAATCAATTTTCCACCAACATATCTCCGATTCTTACGATTTTTTTTTTTTTAATGGGTAGCTACTCCCAACTTATAAAAACCCCGAAAGTTTAATTTTTTTATTTCTGATAGGTATTTCCGATAGGTTAAAAGATATAAGACACATTTTGCGTAAAAACACCAATATCTCCACTATGTAGAGTAAAAAGAAATACATAAATCATCATTCTTTCTTAATTTTTACCAAAGAATCCATTGGTGCAATGCACGCGTTTCTATCTGCTTTAGTTTTTGAGTTATGAGCAATGAGAGAGTCTTTCTTCAATGCTTAAAAAGACAATGTAGTGCAGCACTTAGAAAGCTGCAGTTATTATTCTTTGCAAAGAAAGGTTTAATCTATCAAATGAAGAAAAAAAAACCTTGGGCTTTTGCTCGAGCGCCGAGAAAACAATTTTTAAACATGGTGCATGTCCAGTGCATTGTCACGGTGACAGCGTAATCGGCGAAGCACGCTGCGTCGTGGCCACGGCTGTGCAGAGACTTGGTACCGGAAGAAGAACGGCATTCCTCCCGCTCGCAAGAAGCGGTCCCACCCATCACCCTCATCGCGCGGACGCATGTATTGTTAAACTCACGTTTTGAAGGAAAGGAATTCTTAATTTTAAAAAAAGCCCGATTAGTTCATGAACGATGTTTATATTTCGGTGTCTCACAATGCTGTGATCAACTTCCATGTCAGTTTTTGATTATATTTAATCAAATCAGACAAGAGGAAGTTGAGCAGCTTCCGTGGAACGCTTTTTATTCATTTTTCCCCTCCGATAGCGAATTTGGCGATTGTCATAAAATTTAACACCTACAGCATTTACAAGCTCGCGAGATTTTTCCGCGTTTTGTGTCATCATCTGAATCGTTCCTTGAAATCGATGAGAAACCGAAATTATTTGGGGGAGATTGCTACCAATGATTGCTATTGGGGGGGGGGATTGCTGCTCATTAATTGCTGCCAATGCTTTCGCCTCTCTCCTTTTTAGATGTTGTTTGTAGAGGGTTACTGCAAATGACCTTACGCTCCTGACCTTTTGCGCACTTTGTCTGATCAGCATCCCGCAAATTTATTGCTCCTCGTAAAGATATCCTTAAGTATAAACGTGACGCCCCGGTGGCTCAGTGGTCTGAGCGATGACTTATGAATATGATCATTCGTCCAAATTGAGTCCGGATTCGAATCCCGGTGAGGTATGGATGTTGTGTTTGTCTTACGACGCGGGCTCTCTCCCTTCCCTGGAACCAGTGGCCCCAAATTAGGGACGGGCGACTGTTTATAGCCCATTGAGTTGCTCATGGCGGTCGTTAAACCTTCAATCAAAAAAACAAATGAAATTAAAGGGGGTCCTCTGAACAAATTTCAAAGAGAACAATAGAAACACACATTTTGGAATTACAGTTGGAAACGATATGAGAGAGAGAGAGAGAGAGAGAGAGAGAGAGAGATAGAGATAGAGATACCTAAGTGAGCTAAAATTGCGAATAGTAACTTATCATTGAGATTCGTATCCATGGTTCCCATACTACATATGTTGAATAAATGCTACGTACAATATTCACTTGAAAACTTTTTTGACTAGGGATAACATTATCAGCAACGAGTAAAGTGCACATGAACGGAATTTATTGCCAAAATTTCTGCCATTACGGTACGACGTTTTCTTTTCGCCACAGATGTAGAACTGTTTATTTTTCTTAGAGATGATTTACTCTTTTTATCCCTGCATATGGCCGGCACATTTCTAATTTTTTTTTTGTTTTGTTTTTTTCTTTTAAAGACAGGATAGCTCCAGACTTTGAATCCCTCAGGTCCTCATTTACGACCTCTGGCAAACAGAGAACGAATTTCTACGAGAGAGCACCACAAGTGGAAAAGCTCCATAGTGTATTTCCTCAGATCTCTTTTATTCTCTTGCGATTTGAAAGTTGCTGCCTAGTTTTTCATTGTCTTTATGCATTGTTATTGTGGCGTAATGCGTTAAACAAAAACAAAAAAAAACTCATTCTTAATTCAAGAGACAATTAAAGTAACTTGTCAATATGAGGACGATAACTGCGTTGCTACTGATAAAGAGAAACAGAAGCTCATAAAACAGAGCGGACAAATTACGATCGCTAAATGGTAACACGAGTTCCATACTTGTTTTTCATAAATTCGTAATCAATAATTGCAATACATTGGGTATTACATTAACGAAAACATACTCATACGTTCGAGGTCTGTTAATGTTTCTCATTATTTCTAAATTTCTTGTCATGATTAATAAAAAATAATAATAACTGAAATAAATCCAATTGCTACCACTCTGACACCGGGATGTGATTATAGGAGGCATAAAATTTTTCATTCACTGTAACCGTCAAACCATATTTTCCTATTTTGGGGCTACACCACGAACAGTTAAACTGTATTTTTCTTATTTTAGGGTGCTGTGGTGCGTTCTGTTTCATATGAGCTTTTGAGAGTTTCGTGAGCTCCCACCTGACGCGTAATCTTTAAATAAGCAACTGAAATAAAAAAAAAAAAAATAAATAAAAAACAGGCAAGATGACAACTGCGAGATATACTAGTTCATTTAAATACCAGAAAATAATAGATAACATTTTTTCTAACCCGACGCTGAGCCTTGCTAACGTCATTATCTGTGATCGTCAAGTATCTGACGTTAACTAAAATGCAGTATATATCTCCTCTACCTCGCAAGAATAGGCACCGAGATATATATATCCCTGATTACTTTATTTCTCAAGCTGTCATTCCTTGATCATTTTCTGTCTAAAAATTCTGTCGGATATTGTGTGAGCTGTAGAAATCATTATTCAATATTCCAAAAAACTGTTTTAAATGCCAATTGCATAATTTATAAGCATCAGTACTGTATATCGTTAAGCTATATGGGGAGAAAAAAGTTTATATTAGTTCTTCTCGTCTTTTATTGGTAAGAATACCAATATATTTCCGACGTCTGTTGCATTATTTGTATGCGTTATGTGTGTAACCTTTTACACGATATAGCTCATATTGGTAAGATGTACGGAGAAAATGGTTTATATTAGTTTTCCTCGTCGTCGAATGGCTAAGAATGTGGTGGACAGCATCCGACGATTTGGCGTGAAATGACCTTTTAGTAATATTTTGCAGTTACATTATTTGAAATGCCTTTAAACATAACATTAACTCACTATCCTTCCTCCTTCAAGCATCACAGCAAATTATCCTGCAATCTGACCAACGCGTGCAATGGTATCTTGATCTGCCGACCGACTGAAGGCCAACATCCACTGCCGCGGCTGCCTGCCAACGCTATTCGCCGCGCACGGTTTCACAGCTTGGCAAAATACGAGCCGTACACCATATTTAAAAATTATTTTCTCGGCGCGCACGCGAAAGCCCAAGGTGTTTTTTTCTTCAATTGTTAGACTAAACTTTTCTTTAAAAACGAAAAACAATTGCGATCTTCTAAGTGCTGTAACTACATCGCTTTTCTACGTCTTGAAAAAAAGGCTCTCCCTTTTGCATGCAACTCAAAAACTAAAGAAGATAGAAATCTGTGCAATGCGCCAATCGATTCCTTGGGGGAAAATTACGAAGGAGTGGTGATTTGGGTACCTTTTTTATGCAAACGATGGAGCTATTTGCATTTTTACACGATTAAGGCCCACCATGCACCAGAATTCGAAAATTAATATCTTCCAATCTACGGGAAATAAAAAAAATAAAACTTTCAGGATTATCATACCTTGGGGTGATCTATTCATGAAAAAAAATTCGTAAGAATCGGAGATGGTGTGGTGGAAAGCATCTGAGGATTTGGCGTGGAATGACCCTGTAATGAAGAGATAAAACAAAGTTTCATGACCTGCTGAATGAAAATAAAGAGCCTACTAGATGGGTAAATTATGATCATTCACAGACTGGAACTAGGTACTCGTGAAGTATTTTGCTTTGTCTCTGAAATGTGGTATACATTGAAATTACTCTGAAATGGAAGAGGTCCAGTAGGGAAATAAACAAGTGTCCTTTGGTTACATATAATAATTATAATGGAATGGAAATAATTAAAATCCACTGTGTTCAACTTCTTTTGCAAGGTGTTCAATCTCAGCACAGTACCATGCCATTCATTGGCTTACAAGTGAAGAAGTGTAGACACTCGTTCCAGACGTCAACTGAAACAATAAAGTGCCCCCACCACGTAGAAAATGTACCATCATTTGAGACAGGCGATAGTCAGAAGGGATGTACACTAGGTGTGGCAGTAGCTCAATTCCATTTAGTTCATAAAGCTCTTTACCTGGGGTCCAAATGGCAGTATGAGGCTTGATGCTGTTTCTTTTCGTTTGACTACATCGTGACACCAATGCTTCAGTTTGTTGTACATCAGATCCAGTTGCTCAGAATAGTTTTGTATCGATAGCCAGACCATCCAGAACAAGCTCAGATCATAACACAATCTTGTAATGCCATTAGACACACAGAATGAACTATTTCTCAAAATGTCCGCATTTGGAGATAGATAAAACTCGTTCGCCTGAGTCTAGCCAACAGTGGGAATAAACAGTGTCGCATTGGTTTTTGAGAATGGTGTCACATGGAAATGAATGAACAGTGTCACATGAGTTCTTGAGCAGTTACTTGAAGACCTTGACACATCAAGTCAAATTATCCTTGTGCTGTCTGCACACCTTTCTGAGATTGTGTAGGTGGTCAGTGATGATGGATTTGGAAACTGCAAATTTGGCTGACAATTTTTGAACACTGGTGTTTAGATTTGTTTCTACAGCTGTAATGTCGGGTGCAGTTAAGTCTAGTGAAAAATGCCCCTGAGATTCTAATTGAGGTTAGAAGAGGGGAAAATGTTATATTGACACCCACAAACATAACGAAAAACTGAAACTTCAACCACAGAGGGCCTTTTCTGAACCTTTCTTTCTCTCCAAGCTCATGTTGCAAGCTGAAAATTTATTGAACTAGATTTGCACTGTCCAAGTGATAGCAATACCTTTGCCTTTGTTTATTCATATTCTTTGAACTGTTTCAATCACTTTAAACCCCCGCTTGCAGTAAAGGAATAGCAAAATGAAGATTTCAAACTTTGTCAACAGCATTACCCTTTTGAAAACACATATTTTGTACATAATTCTTGAAGAGAATCAAATTTATCTGCTGTTTTTATGTCACATGGGTACACACACCACATAAGAAATCTTTAATCTATTCTCGGAGCACATATTTCAACAAACCTATTACATCAAAACCAGAAATTCCCACTGCACATTTGCAATAATTCAAGATTATTTTTCATTTGATCCATACATGACACGGGCCTGATGACAAAAAAAGCTGAACTTTTTAACTGGGTGGAAAATTGGGACACGCGAACGTGCGGTGAGCAAATTCAAATACAGCATATATACAATATTTAAGAGTATGCTAGCTAGCCATATGGAATTATTTTCTGTAAATTATGTAAGTAAATATTAAAGTGAAGCACATTATTATATATTTACAATAGAAAAGTAGGGATTTAAGAACAAAATAAAATGAAATATTTTAAAAAATCAGATTTAAAACTTACATGTGAATCTTTACTAGCTAAATCCTGAGGTGAAAAGTATTTGTCTAGGAAAGTTTGTGAATTTAGTCAAGCAATTAGAAACTTGCAAGAATTAGAAACATATATCCACAGCTTAGTTTTTAGTCATTGAAGAAGTCAATAAAGTATTTCTCAATGTAACCTTATAAAATGGCTTGCAAAATTTTTTGCTTGCATTGAGAATATGGTGACATGAATCTCCATCAACGTCAAGCAAGTGGGGAGATTTTCTCTGCCGAATTCTTGTTTTTCACCCTGTTTTTGAGCCTCCATGACACATTCTTTCCACTTAGCTTTCAAACAAGCAAAACAAATTCCTTCTTAGAAAGAAAGAAAGAATAAAATAAAAAGCAAAAAAACGGAAAGCTGCGTCACGAACTTTTTAGAGGCTTCGGCCCGAAGCCGTGCCCCCCCCCCCCCACACACACACACACACACTTAGCTTTCAAACATGCAAAACACATTCTTCCTTAGAAAAAAAAAGAAAGGAAAGAAACAGAGTTGCGTCACGAACTTTGTTCAGCGGCTTTGGGCCGACGTTATCCTAGCCGGGCGCCGTGCTTTCTTTCCACTAAGTTTTCAAACAAGCAGAACACATTCCTCCTCCTTAGAAAAAAAAACAAAAAGGTTCGTCACGAACATGGTTCAGAGGCATCGGGCAGACGGAATTCCGGGCAATAGCGAAAGCACGTCCGAACCAACGTAATTCCGGATCACGGCAAAAGAAGCCCGCCAGGCCTACATAATTCCGGCGTGCCGCCATTCTTCCTTTCCACTTAGCTTTCAAACAAGCAAAACAAATTCTTTCTCTTCAGGGAGAGGGGGAGGGGGGTAGAACGAATTTAAGAAAAGAAAGCTACGTCACGAACTTTATTCAGATGCTTCAGGTGGACATAATCCCGGGCCACGGCGAAAGAAGCACGACGGGCATTTTTTTTTGTTCACACTTTGAAACAAGCAAAACAAATTCCACCACCTGAGAAAAAAAAAAAAAAAAGACAAAGGGCTGTGTTACGAACTTTGTTCAGAGGCTTTTACGTCGATTATTTACAAAATCAGTAAAACTTTCTTAATAACAGCGAAAATCTGAATATCCATCATTTTTTTGTTAGTCACCGGTAATCCCGGGGAAATCCGTAATTATTACGGAGATTCCGTATTTTTTGGCATACTCCGTAGGAAGAGGATTCACGAGTGCTTCGATTCTCGAACGATCTCAGAAAAGCGGGAACGCATTCGGGTACATTTGCAAATTACAAGAGAGAGTTTCTGGCGATGACGTCACGGATAGAATTAAGCAGATAGTTTGGCCCTGATAGAATGCAGAGTGGCGATTTCCCGCAAGACACGGAAAGGACTGCGGTAGTTTCCCTAACGCATGAAGTAGGCGGAGCTTCCACCCTTTGCGCTGCGATGCTCAAGTGACTGACATCCCATCCATTTTAACAGCAGTAAACGAATTGAGCTCCTGACTCCACCCTCCAACATTTCTTCTTGCCCCCCCCCCCCCCGCGTCTGCTCCAAAAACAATGCTTTAAGCTAGAAAGCGCTTAGTTCTTTTACTCCACAAAAAAGCGGAATCTCGGAATTCCGCTTTTTTTTTTCTATAGAACGACAACCCCCCCCCCCCCTAAAAAATCCTGAAAAATTTCTCTTCATTTTTGCAATGACCTCGAGAATGACCAAAATGATGCCGAAAAAGCGGAATTCCGCGAATTCGCGGAAGAATCTCATGTATGTTGATCACCTTTCAATCTGTAAAACTAACGCTTCAGAAGTCTAATTTAGTAATAATTGTGTCTGTCTGTCTGTCAATTGCCTACACATGAAACTACTGATGTAGAGGCAGAAATCTGCAAAGGCAGCCCATGAGGGTGTGAACCCCAGAGCCTTCTCTTTATCTTTATCTTTTTTTTTTTCATTCAGATTTGCAAAATTTTAATTAATTTAATTAGTTTCTAAAGCTTTCAACAATTGCTGAAGAAAACATTGTTAAAATTTGATCTCACGGCATGCTGTGCCATAAACTCACACAATAGATCATTTCGCTTTTGCATAACATTTTTGCATTATACTCTAGCACGACAAAATTCCGTTACTTTGCAAAAACGCAATGATATTTCATTTTACTGTTGTGCAAACTGTGAAAACCTCACACCAAATGTGATAAAAGCAAAAATATTAATAGCTAGTGCCAAAATGTTTGGGCTGCAATTTCTAAGTGTTATGTGTATTCTTCCACCAGTTACCTGCACGTTTGTTTACGTTTTAGACCACAGTTTTTTGCATGCAACCATACACTACAAATAGTTCCAAGCTATTTCTACAGGAAGATTTTGGTTTGGTTTCTTCAACCACTGTTTCAAATTTGACAGAGCGCAAGATTTACAATTTGATCTTCCTGTTTATTATGTTAAACTTCCAAGGTGTTACACATGGCCTTCTGTGGCAGTTGATTGTGGATTTGTTTACGTTTCAAACCATGGCTCTACGTGTGTTACTACATGCTATAAATAGTTCCAAGCTGGGTCATTCTACGTTAAATCAACAAATTTTGCAGAAAAATTTTACCTCACCATTTTTGATTTTGACAAAATTTGGTAGGTGATGATATGTATCAATTTTCTGGACCACAAAACAACCTTTTTTATTTAATTTTCTTTCGAACATTGTTATTGCTCAAAAATTACTGTTATACACGTTGTAAGTGATAATGTTATTTGGTACTGGATGTTTTCATATAATTATTGCATAATAGAATAATATAGTACGATTATCTAAATAATTAACTCATAAGATAATGTTTTAGGTTGTCATTTATATTCATGCTCTTAGTTTATGCATTAAAAAAAAATTGGTTTTTTTCCCCCAATAACGATATCTAACTACCTGACTTATCCGATCCGCTGCGTAAACAGCATCCTTTGTTGATTTAGACAAGCTACGATCGGAAATTATTCATTTATCTTTCACTTCTTTTTGATCCAAAGTTCAAATATTTCGTTGAACATTCATGTCGAAACATTTGGTTGCTTCTATTATAATTCTTTTTCTTCTTATTTTTAATAAAGTCCGATTGTCCTTGTCATTCGTTCCGGCGCTTAAACGTCATTCCTTGAAGATTCCGATGTTCCATATTCTGCAAATATTTTACCAAAATCAATGATTAGCATTTATAAAAGGGAGTCCATCTCGTCAAATCACGTAATTCCAATTTGAAGCTAAGGGATCGTAACAGTCCTATTAAAGTATTTAAAATTATTAAAAATAGTTGAAAAAAGCACATTTTTTATATCCAGCTTCCATACGTTACCACACTAGTTTCAACAGCATATTTCCACTGTCATCTTCAGTGGTCAAATTTTTATATGCCAACTTTGCGGCCTGCTGTACTACTTTGCAATGTCTGTTATCTTCATGAATTCCTCTTTAAATGTTTCTGTTGGCACACATGATCTTTTGTCATTGCACGTTTCTTATACATGCTTTTTTGCGTAATCTCTCATTTGCGCCTTTTTAAGTGTCCATCTCAGAATTGTTCAGATTTTCGTATAACTTTTGTTCTTTTATGTTGTATTCTTATTTTTGTTTTTCTCATATTCCTTTTCAGTTGTTTATAATTATTTTGTTCCATTAAATATTTCCATGGGTAAGCCAATTCATATGGTGCAGATGTGTTACAGTTTTTATCTTTAGTTTTTTCAATGACCATGGATTCTGATAATAAGATTTGTTTATGGTTTTTATGTGATGTTAATATTTTAGAGTTTTCCCAGTCTGGAATAAGTTGATGTTGGTTACAATATTGAAGCACGTATAAGAAACGTGCAATGACAAAAGATCACATGCGCCAACAGAAACATTTTAAGAGGAATTCGTGAAGATAACCGACATTGCAAGTAGTACAGCAGGCCGCAAAGTCGCCATATATGACCACTGAAGATGACAGCGAAAATATGCTGTTGAAACTAGTCTGGTACCGTACGGAAGCTGGATATAAAAAATGAAATGTGCTTTTCTCAACTATTTTTAATAATTTTCAATACTTTAATAGGACTGTTACGATCCCTTAGCTTCAAATTGGAATTACGTGATTTAGCGAGATGGACTCCCTTTTATAAATAATGCTAATCATCGATTTTGGTAAAATATTTGCAGAATATGGAACATCGGAGTCATCAAGGAATGACATTTAAGCGCCGGATCGAATGACAAGGACAATCGGACTTTATTAAAAATAAGAAGAAAAAGAATTATAATAGAAAAAACCAAATGTTTCGACATGAACGTTCAACGAAATATTTGAACTTTGGATCAAAAAGAAGTGAAAGATAAATCAATAATTTCCGAACGTAGCTTGTCTAAATCAACAAAGGATGCTGTTTACGCACCGGATTAGATAAGTCAGGTAGTTTATCGATATAGTTTTTGAAAAAAAAAATTCTGAATGCATAAACCAAGAGCATGAATAAAAATGACAACCTAAAACATTATCTTATGATTTAATTATTTAGATAATCGTACTATATTTTATTCTATTATGCAATAATTATATGAAAGCATCCAGTACCAAATAACATCACTTACAACGTGTATAACAGTAATTTTTGAGCAATAACATAATGTTCGAAAGAAAAGAAAATACAATATCACTTAATAAATATGGTTAAAGATATTACAGCAACCATTATATGATTTTGAACCTTTTTTATATTTTAAAAAAATTATCTATTTTTTAAAAATCTCTCCTGAGATACAGGTGGGCAAAAAATGTCATTTTAGACTTATTTTCTGAAGGTTGTAGAATTTCTATTTGAAATAGCAGGAAGGTCAGGTAGAGTTCATTGGAAAGCTTAAAGAATGCACTTTTATTTGTGCAGTTTGAATTACATTTAAATATGGGCTTCAATAGAGATTTTGGGGCTTAAATTTTCATTCATGAACTGTCAGTTGCATTTTTAAGCATAAAAAAATACAATAAAGGACTTTGAGAAATGGGCCAATATTTTCCCCTGTTACACTTGTGTATGAGTAGTATGTGCAGGCAGAAAATTCAGCTCTTACTGGAGTCCATCACCATGAAAAAATTGCTTAAACTTGAAAATTTTCAAAAAGGTGCTTTTCTCAGAGCTCTAAAAAATCATGTGGGACAGATGATAAAAATTTGAAAATGCAAGAAGGAAACCCCCTCATGGTGTAACTTAAAACAAAACAAAAATAATCTCGTTACCCCGAGGAGTACCAGAACAACAAGCCTTTGAAGTATCAAGAAAACAACACTTGATTACTACTGAAAATGAGGCTAAGCAGACAATATAACTGCTAAAAAATTTACTTAAAAGTACGGTGTTTATCAGATACTTAGAAGCAGAATCTTTTTCAGAAGTCTGCAACGAAAAAGGAAAACCTAAAAACAGTCTGCAAGGTAAAGAGATGCTTAAGGGTCATTCCATGTGAAATCAACCAACAAAAATAGCATTTTCAACCTGACCATTTTTGATTTTTATGAAACTTGGTATATTTGTAGAATTCATCAATATAAACATATATGAACTTTTTCAGAATTTTTAATGCATGCGTTTTTGAGTTATTGATTTTTGAAATTTCAAAAAAAAACCCTGAAATTTCATCATCTGAGCAAACTTTAACTGCCAATTACTCGGGTTCTGGTAGAGCTAGGGGTCATGCATTATGGCTCATTTTAAAGATCTTGAATTGGGCTTTCATTTGATATGCCACACGACACTATTAAAAAAAATTAATGTCAATTTTAAAATTTTGAAATTGAAATATTAAAAAACATGTTTTTTAAAAAATCTGAAAAAACTATATGTTTAACAAACATTATTTTTCTACATATCCTGAAAGTTTCATTATGGGATCGCTATGGGATCACTATAAAAAAAAATAACATAGAAGGACGTTACTAAACGCACCATCAGTGACCGAGGAATTGTTTATTTTGTCTGTCTAAAATGTTATCCCTGGTCTTACAAACACTGCAAATGTTAATGAATTAATTATAATTAGTTAAAAAGTTAATATATATCCATAAGGGTAACAAATTGTGTTTCTTTCCTAGGTTTTAAAGTAAAAGCAAAGTAAAAGATGGATGCCAGCAGACCATCCACATCAAAAGTTTCAAGTGTGGTTTACTGTTGCAACCCCCTTGGGAAACCAAACCATAAATATAACAAAAAAAATCTGCGACCAGTTTCCAAGAATCTATTGCTACAGAACAAGTTGCTCAAAACTGGAGACAAGATCTGTGACACTTGTCGTAAAGCAATCCAGATATTTCACTCTGACGCTGCTGAACATTCCTCTTCGCCTTCTGACAGCTATAATGAACAAGAAGCCGAAGGCCATGCTGTTCCATCTGAAAACATTGAAGTATCAACTCCTGAAAAAAGAGCATGCTACAGAAGCATTTAACAGAAGTTTACAATGTCTGGATGAAGCTTGTGCTACCACGAGACTGACTTTAATATAAAAGCAGAATGGAATTTTTTTGCAACAGCACATGGCAAAAATGCATGTGATGTGATAGGGGGTACTGTGAAGAGATTAGCTGCAAAGGCAAGTTTACAACTGGTTTATAATAATCAAATTATGATCCCACGCCAACTCTTTGAATGGGCCACTGCTAATATTGCCTCCATTCACTTTTGGTTTGCAACAACAGAAAATTACAAAGAGGAGGAAATTATCCTTAAAAGTAGAATAGCTTCTGCTAAGACAATAAGTGGTACTCAGAAACTCCATTGTTTCATTCCTGCAAGAAAACACAAATTACTAGTCAAAACTTACTCACTTTCTGAGCATTTTAAAGAAGAGATATGTGCAACAGATGAAGGGGAAGAGAACATTAGTTTTGAAAATATGGTAGGTTTTGTGATTAGTAAGTACTCAGAGCACTGGTGGTTGGGATGTGTACTTGGTGTGAATGAGGACACAGAAGAGGTAAAAGTGAGCTTCCTGGAGCCGCATGGTCCATCTCCATCATACAAGTATCCTCAATCACCGGATATACTGTTGGTTCATAAATCTGATGTTTTGTTAAAAGTTGACCCGACAACAGCTACTGAAAGAGTATATAATTTAACAATGACTGAGACAAAGAAAGCAAATCAAGCACTGGCATACAAGTGCAGAAAAATTTAAAAGAAAGAAAAAAAGCAGAACACATATAGAAGATAAAATAATTTTGCAAGTGTAAATATGCACACAGAACCTTATACTGAATTATGAAATGAATTACTTTGGGACACAGTTTCAAATTACTTAGATGTTTATTTTCATTATTTAACATTCACAATGTTTAAAAGAACAAGTATGACATTTTACACAAACCACATAAAGAATACCCTTCCAGTCATGGGTGGAACCGGTAAGTACATCTGGCACATTTCAGTTGCATTGTTCTACGTTATTATTTTTTTATAGTGATCCCATTATGAAATTTTCAGGATATGTAGAAAAATAATGTTTGTTAAATATATATTTTTTTCGGATTTTTTAAAAAACACGTTTTTTAATATTTCAATTTTAAAATTGACATTAATTTTTTTTAATAGTGCCATGTGGCATATCAAATAAAAGCCCAATTCAAGATCTTTAAAATGAGCCATAATTCATGACCCTACTAGCTCTACTAGAACCCAAGTAATTGGCAGTTAAAGTTTGCTCAGATGATGAAATTTCAGGGGTTTTTTGAAATTTCAAAATTCAATAACTCAAAAACGGATGCATTAAAAATTCTGAAAAAAATCATGTTTGTTTATATTGATGAATACTACAATTATACCAAGTTTCATAAAAATAAAAAAATGTCGGGTTGTGAGCCTTGTTGATTTGACATGGAATGACCGCTAAATGTTAATTTTGTCATAAAAATTTTTGTTCTATACTGCAACAAAGCAAAGTTTTAAAAATGAGTCAATTTGAGATTTTGATAGTAATGCAAATTAGTATTTAGTTTGCAACAGTCAAACTAGATTTTACTGATAAGAAATGCCAAAAAAACTAGAACTATTTTATTTCATTTAGAACATAAACATCGTTCTTTAAATGCTTTTGGATTTTAAAAAATAATGGTCAGAAAGTATAAGGAATAATAAATAATTTGAAATCGATATTTTTTTTTTATTTTGCATTTAGTTAAATGACTAAACTTTTTCCTCCCAACTCCCTCCCTTTAAAGGATGTTTCGCCTGATAGACATTCTGCTCTTACTATTTCCTGCAGCAATTATGTTGTGTACTAGGGGCCTCACCAGGTGATTATTTAGGTGATTGAGTTGTGTGGGGGGGGGTGATCTGTCAACTTTGGAAACTACAGGCATTTTGCCACATATGACTTGATTTGTAAAACACGGGGGCCATATAAGATTTTTGTTTGAGACCCAATTTATGAATTGACCAGTTTTAAGAAAAATTTAGAGAATTCATGAAAATGTGATGGCAGCATTTTCACTGATATAATTAATCCTTATAAAATTAAAGTGTGAGAAAAATGACAATGGTTCTTGTAAAGCAAAAAACTTTTCAGTCATCAATCTGAGATGAAACAATCTGAAAGAAAATAATAATTGAAAAAAAAAATTTGCAACTATCAGCTTCTGGAATGCTGCGTAATTCGGCCTTAGAAACGAAGAAGTGGGAGTTAAAAAATGCATAAAAATATGGTTTTGGTAAAAAAAAATTTGAGATAAAGCTATCTGGAAGACAAAAATAAAATAAAATGCGACCGTCAACTTCCAAAATGCCGCATGACCGCGGAAACAGTAGGGAATGTTGCGAACATTTAACAAAAATGGATTTTATAAAAAAAAACAAAAAAAAATGCTAAACTAAATGAAATGAAGCCATCTGGCACCCAAAAAAAGGGCAAAATTGCAAACATCAGCAGCTGGAATGCCTCATAATAAGACCGTAGAAGATGTATGATAAAAATGTGCAAAATTATGGCTTTTGAAAAAAAAAAAGAGAGAGAGAGAGAGAGAGAGAGAGAGAGAGAAAGAAAGGAAAAAAAAATAGAGGAAAGACACACCTCATCAATCTAACTGAAGTGAAGCTATCTGGCCGCAAAAGGGAAAAAAGTTGCACCATTAACTTACGGAATGCTGACGTATTCCGTAAGTTGAAGCGTTTGGCCGCATCCACGGCCGTCGGAAGCGTTTTCTGAGTTTCCGACGTCCGAGGAAACAGAGAAAACGCTTTAAAAATATGGCTGTTGTAAAAAAAAAAAAATCACCTTAATCTAACTTTAAGTTAGATGAAAGTTTAGGCCACTATGCAAAAAAAAAAAAAAAAAAGTGGGGGGGGGGGGAGAGATTGCGACCATTAGCTTCCGAAATGCCACACTAAAAGCGCGTAGTGCGTTGAAAGTGCACAAAAATATCGCTTCCTGAATTCAAACCTGAAAAAAACAATTATATCGCATCAAGTTACATGTTTGAAAAATGTGGAAGAATGCAAGCTAAAATAAAGTGGGGGGACAGTTGCCTGCGTGTTATATCGATTACAGCTTTACGTCCATAACGGGAGCCAAGGTTTAAAATGCATGAAAATTTCCCTTCCTTTGTTTTATAATTTAAAGAAATCTTAAAAACAATTGAACTTAAGTAAATAGAAAAAGCCTGCACACCTTTCCAAGAATCTGTGACGTACGTCACTGTGTCACACTGTTTCTGCTTCAGGGATCAGATACTGCTTAAAACATTATATTATACATTGAAATTGTATGTTTATTATTAACACATAATTTATAAATATTTTACATTACTGGTACAATACTAAATACTTTAAATCTGATACAATGTTTAAATGAAAATGTAAACAGAATAAAAGAAGAAAATGGGAGAAAAATGTGAATTTTCTCCCTCCTTTATTTTGACTATTTATTTATTTTTATCTTGAAATAATCTGGATTCATCAACATGACTGACTGTACAGAAACCCATGTCAAATATCATCGAAGCTGTTCTTATGACTGGCCGTGCTGTACAGGAGACAATGTTTTTATTCTGTGCGTTCCAATCGTCCCCATCTGACCTTCCATTTCAGTTTAAACACCTACACATTCTTTTTTGTTCATCTCCGTTTCTCCATGAGTATCAACAAGCACTGGATCAGTCATTAAAAGTTGTAGGACTCAACCTGCAAAAGTCATGTTTTTCCCATGATCAGCTCTATGTTGGTCAGTCCAGAGTTGGCAAAAATGGAAACCTCTTCATCTTAGCTCCAAATGAAGAACACTCAGCATCATTGACCCAGGGGCTCTTCAACGATACGACAAACGCACCCATGCTTCAAAAGAATTGTACATTACATTGACACAACACAAAAGAAAAATGTAGATGTTTCAAATTTCTTATTTTCACAGTCATAAAAGCATAAAAGGCTACTGGTTTCAGCCAGTAGCCATTATTAACTGTAAAAATAGGAAATTTGTTAATTTATACTTGTGCAGGGGCACAAGTATATATATATATACAGGGTGTTCGGAAAGTCACTGTGCACCTAAGCTATGCACTTAGAAAAAATGTTCGAAGTGATCTCCACGAGCGTCGATACAGCGCTGAACCCGTTTCAGTTTATTTGCAAACACTTGCTGCAGCTCTGCTTGTGAGATGTTTCTGATGAACGTAGTTATTGCAGTTTGTAATTGATCAAGCGTGGCCGATCATGATACACAGCAGATTTTGCTGCGCCCCACAGAAAAAAGTCTGGTGGAGTAAGGTCCAGGGAGCGAGGGGGGAGGCCATAGGTTTTTTGAGATGACACGTTCGCCGAAAACCTCATTCTGAAGTTTCATAGAGGCGTGAGCTGTGTGTGCAGTAGCGTCATCTTGTTGAAACCAGCTGTAGGCGATTTTGCTTTCTTCAAGGCGGCCGATGAAGTCGTGGAGTATGGAACAATAACGTGCACTATTCGCGGTGTCCTGAAAGAATAACGGCCTTGACCATGCGCCATCGGGATAACGCAACCCACACTCCGATTTTCTGGTCATGCAAGGGTTGTTCCGACACAGCATGAGGAGTCTCTGCGGACCACAATCGTGTGTTTTGTGCGTTAACATACCCAGAGAGGCGGAACCACGCCTCATCTGTAAAGAAGGTGACATCAAGAACAGCAACAGTTTTCGTTTGAATAAAATTGTTAAACCATTCACAGTACCAGAGTCGTTTTACGTGATCCGCCGGTTGCAATTGTTGTACCGCTGTTACTTTGTATGGGTAGAGGTGCAATGATTCTCTCACCGCTTTATGCGCTGTCGCAGGCCCGATATTTTCCTCTTGCGCCAACTTGCGCAATGATTTTCATGGACTCCGCAGCAGGGAGTCAGATGTCCATCAACGTCCCATCGGTAAGTTTAGTTGGTCTCCCGCTTCGTTCAGCGTCGAACACTAAGCCTGTAGCACGAAATTTCTCAATAAGTCGACGAACTGCATTACGATGAGGTACAGGTGCGTCTGGGAATTTGGCAGCAAATTGCTGCCGCACTAAATCGGTGTATTCATTGGCTTCTCGAAAGACGTATTCAACCAGAAACATACGTTCCGCAATTGAAAGAACCATAGTGCGAAAAACTGAACAACTGCACACACGATAACTTCGATACTTACAGTAACAACGACTCGTCTCTGTTGACCTCTGGAACTCAACTGCCGCAATGCGGCAACCGACGCTTCGAGCAGCGCATGCGCAGTGAGCCCCATGGGTTTCCGCGATCGGCTGCGACTGGGAGAATCCACTTTATTACGTTCCGGTGGCACATACTGCACTTGATAACTGCGAAAACAAAACGGTAGCCTAGGTGCACAGTTACTTTCCGAACACCCTGTATATATATATATATATTTAAAATTCCTTTCTTTTGATTACTGGAACATATTTCAATTAAATGCTTCCGTGTAATATATTTTCCCATGGCCAGCTGACTGCTTTAAAGTTGGCAAAAATTAAAACCTCTTCACCTGAGCTCCCAATGGAAGAACACTCAATGTTGTTGACTCAGAGGCTTTTCAAAGAAAAACTTATTTGTGTTTCAAAAAAACTGTACATAACACATAACAACACAATAGAAAAATGTAGATATTTTAAATATTTCAAATTCCCTTAGTTAACATTAAAAGACTGCTGGTTTCTGCCAATTGTGCAGCAGCACAAATACAAATTTTATTCTCTCTCTTTAAATTCTTTTCTTTTGATTACTGGAATAAATTTCAACTAAATGTTTTCATGCAATGTAACATATTCATAAATTAAGGAAAACTCAAAAAAAAAAAAAAACCACTGGCACAGAAGCTGGCTAACTGATGCTTTTTTGTTAAACCAGGGTAATGCCAGATCCCTTTGCTGGTCTTTTATAAATCCAAAGTTTATTTTAACCCAAAACAGGATTTCACTTACATACAACAGTTTGTTCATAAGAATTTTTATCATTTTGTACATCATAAGCTTTACTGAGAAAAAAAAAATCTGGTATTCAATTAACCTTATCTAGATTAACTGCAACACTTTTCTTCTTATTTTGTACTGTCACATTTTTTAAGATCATATGAATCATGGATGACAATGCAGGGATGCATACATATAAATATTTATCAAAGTATGGGGGCACCTTAACACACATACATACACAAAAACAAAACAGTCTAAATAAATGCAATTCAGTTAAAAGAGTTAAAAGATTTTCACCATACCATTTTCAATCTTGCTCTTTGAGTGAGGTCCACAGAATGCAAGGAATTTATTTGGCACAATCCAATTTAGATCCCCATTTTCCACTTTCTGTAAAAGCAGAGCATAGTTTTAGCACCTCTTTCGCTGTGCTTCAAAAGCACAACATAATATGTATTTTACAATGTATATGTAAAAACACTGACCACTTAAAAGCTTTGAACTGCTAGTAATAATATTATATTGAATTGTCACCAATAAGCAAAATTATGTCAATGCATAATTATGTAAACAAATATATGCATTAAAACCTCCCATTTTAAGGACACTCTTGGAACATTTTTTTTTCTGCAAAAAGATATTTGTCCTTAAAAAGAGTTTTGCATTGTTTCTAGATTACTAGTACATACTGCACATAAGTACTAATGTATATATGGCAAAGTACCTTTGATAGGAACTAAATAAAACCACAGTGCTAATCCAATCAACCAATCTGAAAGGCACAGCCAATTCAACTCATATGTTTATAGTGTTGTTTAGCTATATTGTACATTATTAAAGCATTTATTTACCTTTTACACATACTTTGACACACAAAACATGTGATGTACAAAATAAAAAAAAAATAGATGGCTTACTTAGAAAATATGGAATCATTGCTGTATGTATTCTTTTTCAGTACATGTGAAAAATCTGTTATGGTCCTTTGTTTAGAACTTTTTGCTGTTCAATTTGGTGCTTAAGGTGAGTTTTCAACTGAGCTATCAGGAAGTTTTACCATCATTACACCAAGCAGAAAAACATTTTATAATTTGCAACAATTCACAAGCTTCTGCAGGGATCATAGCATACTTCTGGAAAATTTTAGGTAGGAATTTTAGGACTTTTTAGAAAAATTTTAGGAAAATTTTAGGAGTGTATTTCAATAAAAACTAGATGTATATTTGTATACATCTAGTAAAACAACTTTGTATACATTGTAAAGAGTTTGCTTCACACCCTTCAACCATATATACTGATAGACTGCACATGACATCAAAATTTCTGGCTCCAACATAAAATCACATGACAACAGTCAAAAAGATGGGTTACACCTGCTGTGCTTATGGTTGCTCTGAGCGATATAGTAAAGAAAGGTCTATGATTTTTCATGGGTAAGAAACGAATTAAATACCTAAGTCAATAAAGTTCAATTACTTAACCAGAAACTTGCAGCTATTGATATAAAAATATAGTAACTTAAGAAAAAAAATGGAATGCATGTTCCAAATTCTTCGCAAATGTTCATCACATTATAAATCACAAAATGTAAACAACCCGATCATGCATGTATATAGCTCATAAGTAAACTTACCTGAAGAGTTTTCATTATATATGAGGCGCATTCACATAATACACCGAAAACACTGAAGTTCTGCAGCGTAAATTAGTAATCATAACAGCATTTTTACACGAAATTTGGAGTCTGATGATGACGTGCCCAATGTTTGAGCCATGGCGGCTTTGATGCAGCTATTTGCCAATGCATAGTCCATTAGTATATATGGTCGAAGTTCACACCCAAATTTTTTGCATAACGTCTAATGTCTAAAGTTTAAGTATGATTTACTTCTAATGTTCAGTTCTTATCTTTTCACGTGTTATTATCATATTCAAGTATATTTACCACATTCAAGTTTCACTTTGAACATTAATATGCTGTTGAACCAGAAGCAATTCACGATTTTCACAGTAAAGTTTTCAGGTTTCACATTAAATTATAATATCCTAAAAAGGTAATTGAAAACCAAGAACTATGTACAATTGTTCACTGAATTACTTTTTTCATATTATTGTTTTAACCTTTTCCTGATTAGCCTATCTTTTTCTGCTTTCACCACAACTAATTTACTTTCAGTTTTCTTTATTTCAGCTGAACCTTGTATGATCAAGTTAGAGGCAACTGCTATTTCAACAGTATTTTGTTTTTCTACAGCTTTTCTCATTCTTTCTGTTTCCTCTTGAATTACTGCTAGGGAGGCTTCTTTATCTTTTTTAAGTCTATTTATTTCTGCATCATTTTCTTTTATTTTGTCATCAAACTCAGCTTTTCTTTTTTTCTCTAGCTGCTTTTCCTTATTTTCCCTCTCTTTCTGCTTCCTTTCTTTTACCTTTTTTGATTCTTCTTCCTTCAGCTTATCAACATACTCTTTATAAAATTTATGTGAATCACGAACACTATTTAACAAATTTCTTGTTATGGGAACTTTACTTACACATCCATAGTGTTTAATGGCCCCTTTAACTATTCTTAATGATGTTATAGTTGAGTCTTTTAAGTTAGCCTTGTCCCTCCTTAACAGAGCAGTGTTAACCGAAAATCCCCTTTCTGCATCAGCATTACCATGAGGTAAAACTAAAATTGACTTTATGAGTTTAGCAAGATTTGAGTATTTTTCTTTTCCGCTAGAGTCTTTAATACTAAATATATTACGCCAGTAATGATCAATCCGCACTGGAATATGCCCTTCCTCTGAAAATTTCACTAGTTCATCTAGAGTTGGCTTATCGCAATTTAAAAGTTTCAACTCTTCTCTTACTCTATCAATTTGTTCCTCAGAAAGATGCAAAACACTTGAAATTCTGGTTATTTCTGAAAGTCCTTCAGTGACTGAAAGTTGAGTTGACTCTTTCTTTGGTTCTTTTACCTTTAAAACTTCTATGTCTCTTAGCTTTTGATTGCAGAATGGCAAATTTGACTTTAAATATTTTGTGGTTGCAATTAGTGATGATCTTACATCTAAGAGAAATAATTTCTGCCTGGTCTCCTGAACATTCCTGAGGAGATTTTTTGTCTTCATACCAACTTCTAACTCCCCTAGTTTTTTCCATGAATTTTTGTTTTCAAAATCTACATTCTTTAGGTCTTCTCCAAAATTCCCTGCAATAACATCATCTTGGATAAACTGAGCCATAACATTCCTCATTAAAGTATTTAAATCAGAATATAACTGGTGTATTTTTGGTTCTTCACTCTGATAACATAATGAAAACTTTTCAAAATTTTGGTGTGAAAATGAAATTAATGCTAAATAGCAAGGAGTTAGCTCATTTTTCAGGAAACAGTGAATTCTTTTATAACTTGCAGAATTGCGTAGTTGTTTTTCAAATATTTTTTGAGATGGCAAGAAGTTTAAAAAATATTCTGTAATATTTAGCCATTGATCCAAGAGCCTCTGGGCTACAGAACCAACGGTTAACCATCTGTTGCTGACATGACGCAAAAAAAATTTGGCTGTGAACAATGTTATATCCTCGACAGATTTATAATCCTCTCGTCTTGCAGCACTACTCTTTAAAAAGTAATGCATATCAGTAGCAAATTTGTCAAAATCTATATTGAAGCTTGTCAAAAAAATTTTAAATGCATTACTAACAACATGCAGGTTGCAAAAACCTAGTTCCAAAGATTTCTGGCCTGTTTCTTGTTTTACAACTTCATTGAATTTGCGTAAAAAGCACTTATTTACATTTGGGCTGTCCATGGATACACAAATAATTCTGTTCAACGAAATATTGAAGGATGATAACACATCAAGAATTTCTTTTAGCAAAATATCTGCTGTTGCATGACACAGAAAAACGCTTGTTAGGTATCGGCAAGAAACTGAATTTATTTCTGAAGACCAGTACCTGAGATACACATCCAACTGCCGTTTCACTTGTGTATTTGTAGTTTCATCAAATGCTATAGTAACCTTTCCTGGGCTACTAGATGCAATGTCTTTTTTCAAATCCTCTTCAAAATATTTTGACAATCCATGTGATATCACATAAGCAACTTTTTTTCTTTAAGTTGCATTTTGGCTGCAATAGCAGAATCAGGAAACATTTCTTTGAAAAGTTCAACTGTTTCAGTGCATGAAACAAAAGACATTGTCCTTAGCAACTTTCATGGCCCATAATGCTTCGGCTTTAGCCAACTGTAAATCATGACTCAGTACTTCACTAATATTTGTTTTGGGCTGAAGATCCCGTCCTCCAAAGGCTTTCAGGATGGACTTATTTTGAAATTTACTTTGAAATTTCTGCAAATGTTTTTTTCCTTTATGATGCGCTTTTACTTGTGAAAAGCCACTATTAGAAATGTTGAAAATTTCTGAACACAATATACACTTAGCAGAAAATATTGTTTCAGTTGCAGAACACCATTCTTTCAACTTCACTCCGTCCAATTCTTTGGCGAGCCACGCATCTTGAAATTTCGTTTTGGATTTAGGCATCTTAAACACTTGTATTACTAACCAGAAAATGAAAGGGAAGTACAAAAACACGTTCCAATATTGCAAAACCAGACAACTTCCCGAAATTTGGCTGCGAGGATGTCAGAAGATAGAAAAAAAAAAAAAAAACAGGTCACCACTAGAGAACTGAACCTGCACACAGCACAGAGAACACCATAAAAGACGCAAAACCAGAAACTATCATATGCATCTCACGCAAGTTCAGTCAAAGCGAGTCGGAGCCGAGATATATTGCGCATCGAAGGTCGCTGTCGCCGACGCACGATCGAAGGTCAATGATCACGTGCTCTACTGCCTGCCACGATAACACTCAGCTACCATCCCATCGTCATTACCGGAGGTTACGGAAGGAGACCAGATGTTTCCTCTTTGCTTCCACCCACCTGCGGTTTACAATAACAAAACATCAGCAGAAAGAAGAGGTTCCACAAGGCATGTACAAAAATAAAGTACGATCTCCTGCGTGCCACGGAGTTCGTCTGCAAAGCGCAAACCAGGGGTGAAAATGACCCCTCCCCTTTTTCCTTAGATCTCTTGTTACTCTCGAAAACTGTCCAAAGGCAAAAAAGTGGAGCGCCCGCCCCGAAGCAAGTGCATCTCGATGGCGTCATTTTCCCTCCCTTCAGCAGCACAGCATATAGGCTGTTTCTACAATAACAGGTCTTTTTACGTTACCGTAATGGTAAATTTATTGGAGTTAATAACGGTTGTATTTTTTATAAATAAGCTTACGAAAATTTTAGGAAGAATAGCAAATTTTAGGTATAATTTTAGGAATTTAAGGAGGGTCACAAAATTTTAGGAATTTTAGGAGGAATGCGATCCCTGCTTCTGTGTAAATTTTCCCAAAAGGACTAGCATCTCTTTTTGCCACACATCTTCTTGTATTTCCTCATCTTCACTACTATTTTCATCCATTTTTATTCCTCTAACAAAATTGGTAATCACTTAATTGACAATAAGCGAGGGTGATGGTTTAAAGAGGTTCATACAGGTATATGGCAAAAATTAACTAAAGAGCATAAGGAAGAAATAAAAGAAAGATGTACTTGCATACCAGATCTCTAATTCTAGGAATGAAATGATTGAAAACACAATTCCATTCATGAAAGGAAGTTCATAATGACTTAAAAAATTATCAATCATATTTTAAGCTTTTTTTTTTTTTTTTGGCATCACTAATTCGATCCAGAATTTTGTCAAGTACTACCATAGCATCCATTGTTCTTTTGTCGGTAGCATTTTGTTCTTCAAAAACCATTGAAGTTTTGACAGGAATGTTTTAGCTTCCATGCACAATATTGGTTACATCAAAAATGGTAACACTTTACATTCACACCGAGTGAAAGCAACTTCATTCAGCTGTCAGGCGCACACAGTCATGTCAGAATAATATGACCACCCCCGGAATCACAGTGTACCCACCCAGGCAAGTCACAGAGTGCACGTGACAAAGTCGACCACACGGAGATACAAGCAGCTGGCCAGGACAGATGAGCCATAGTGAGCACAATGGGCAGAGGTAGTGATTTGATGGACATTCAAAAAGGAATTATCATCAGCTACCGCACCAAGGGTGGAAGCACCTTGCGAACAGCAGACTTCGTGGGCTGCTCGCAAGGTGCTGTAGTAAGGGTGTACCAAGAATGGACCGCTGGCACACCGAGTACCTCCCGGCATCATAACTGTGGAGCCCCAAAAGGCCATCGATAACAGAGGAGAACGTCTCCTCCGTCAACTGGTAAAGGGCAATCGACAAACAACAGTGCAACAATTGGCCATGCAAATGAACACTGGAGCACCCAGGTATGTGTCCCCAATAACAGTAGAGCGAACTCGGTTACACATGGGTCACCGGAGTTGACGCTGTATCAAGGCACCCATGTTAGCCCACGACGTCAGCAGTTCGCAAGATTGGAAAACAGTTGCCTTCTCCGACAAATCAAGGTTTCTACTCCACAGAAGTGACAGGCGGTGACGGCTATGGTGTCAGACACACGAAAACCAACAACTGGACACACTTGTCGGTCAAGTACAAGCTGGTGGTGGCAGTATGCATGTCTAGGGGATGTTTTCCTGGTATGACCTGGGACCGCTGGTACTACTGGATGGGTTCCTGAACGCCAATGGCTACCTGTCCATCTCTCTGACCACATGCATACCTGCCAACATTGGAAAAAGCTTTGTCAGTAATAACTAGTGTTATTGATCGTCATACATAAGACGCTTTTTTAGGAAACAATTCATCTCTTTGTGAAAAAGAAATACACACCACAACAAAACGCTACAACAAACAAGACTCTAATGAAATAAACCAAACACGTGCGAAACACAAAGAAAATTTCCTGGCGAGACCAAAAGAAAAAAAAAAAAAGCTGAACATTTTAACTGGGTGAAAAGTCAAAACATGCAGTAAGAATGCGGACTACTGTCAATTTGTCTTTTGTTGACTCTGCAGCTGAACAGCATCCATTGCTTATTTATTTTTTTTCTGCTGATATCTTTCTGTCTCTATTTCTTTGTCATTTTTCTTGTTTTCTTATGTTCTCTGATAACAGTAATTTCATCCCTAATGCTGAAAGAACTTTCAGCCTGAGGACCACGAGTGGATATCAAAGCTTCAACAATTTTAGATAAATGGTGCAGCTATGAGGATATTAATACTTTTTTGAACTCCATGCATCATTTTTTACAAATGTTCCGACTTTATCTTTTCCATTTTCGAGAATTTCTGCCTCCCTTACCAAGCTTAAATGCAAAAACTTATGGGAAGAGGGATATTTAACAATGCAAGACAATGGGAACATTGTGGGGGGGGGGTCGTCCGGCTTTGGATTCCCTGGCCCCATTTTTTTCAAGCTGAAATACAAATATTTTATGCAATAAAATGCCCCCCCCAAACATCTCCCCCTCTCTTCGTCACTACCAACCCCCCCCCCCCAATATTTCTGTTAACTTGTGCACCAATCTTTAAATGACCAAAATAATAACGAAAAAGGCGGGATTTCTCAAATTTGAGGAAGAATCTCATGCATCAAGCTTACGGGGAAATTATTGCGGCATTTAACTTCCATTTTCGCAAATTGTTGCCTACAGTTTTAAGCTGTAATACGAACATTTGTGCAATTAAATGATATTTAACAATAATACTGGACATACAAAGGCAACTTTGGGAAAGAAAAATATCACGATTACAGCAAAATTTTATTGATGTCAGAAAAAAAAAAAAAGCGGAATTCTGCGAATCAACTTAAGAATCATATGTTGTATGTCATGCAATAATAGCAGAATAAAAAATAAAAAAAATAAAAAATTCGTAGAATCTGTAGTTTTGATATTGAGTTTCGTAGTTCCGTAGTCAGACAACTAAATCCATATAAACTACAGGCATTCCGTAGTAGTTGGCAGGTATGCACATGCATCCCTTCATGTTGGATGTTTACCCTGGTAGTAGTGGTGTCTACCAACAGATCAATGCACCCTGCCATGTCGCTAAGGTAAGGAGGTGCGCTGCTGGTTCCAGAAACACAACAGCGATGTCTCTGTTCTCTCTTGGCCGGTGAAATCGCCTGACCTCAGTCCCATAGGAAACTTGTGGGACTATTTAAATCGACAGGTTCGATGTTACGACCCACAACCACATCAACTCCGGGACCTCCGTGCTCTGCTGCAGTCCGAATGGGCGCATGTGCCTCGGGCAACCTTCCAGCGCCTCATTGCATCCATGCCACGGCATCTTGCTGCAGTCATCTGGGCAAAGAGTGGTTATTCCCATTATTAGGTGGGTGGTCACATTATTCTGATACGACCACATATATCTTGCTTCTCTCTTAATGAGCAATTAAACTTGGTATTTCAAAGTTTCTTGGGAAATTTAGATCTAGGCTGATTATGAAAATTTATTTCAACCCAGTTTGAAAAGTTTTTTACTTGCATTCCACTTAAATAAGATTTCTGAACAACTGTGAAAAATCACAGGACCAAAGGTAAACCAATATAGGAGACACACATATTTCCATTCCAAAAGGTACAACAATGTTCAGTGCCTCAATCCTTGTAATAATCATACATGTTGAATCATGAGCAACAGTTTGCTATATTTCACTTGCACCTTTGTGCTCTATTGTACAATACTTACTACCAATATCTTATAGAGTTGCATTGAGCAGAAGTGTATAAATGATTCTGGCAGTGCTAGTTTAATCTACATAAGTGAACACTTTCAAATAAAGCTCAATATGTTAAAGCAATGTAGAATAACTCGTGATGCACCACTAAATACTTACATCCAGACCATGATTTCGTTTTGTTTGTTTTTTCTTTTGTTTTTTTAGGCAGTGGCAACATTTGCTAGTGGCCTTAATTTTTACTAGCAAATTGCATTATCTACTAACGAAAGTTTATTAACATTACACAAAAGAAACTTTAACACTCTCGCTGCCTGCGGGCACAGGCACCAGCAAAAAAAAATCATTGTAAGGGGCCATGCTGACGATTGTTAATGGGTTTCGGTTTTTGTTTTGTATTACTTCCGCTAGGTGATGGAACTTCTTCGTGTTTTGAAGTATTGGGTTGCTAGGCAACACAGTGCAGCTGTTGTATCGCAGATGGCCCGGGGATAAGAAGTCGCACGCGACTTCCATGGCCTGGGAAAGTGCTGTTTTTGTTTATTTTATACATTTCGTAAAACATCAGGTTTATTTCCGAATGTCTTGATGTTTTAAATATTCAGCTATACATATATAAAGATATATATATATATATATATTCTATTAAGAAGATACCTAAGCAAAAAAATACATATATAATTTTGACTCACACCAAGTACTACATAGAAAAGTTTATGTGTGTGGGATGTAAGGTCAGGTGATGCGTAACATCACAGCCTCTCCTTGACAAATGTCAACCCCGCCTTCTCGTGGTGCATCCTGTTCCCACTAAAGGGGCTCTGACAACCGCCAATAGCGGTATAACTATACCATCGGGATTAGAGGTAATGCTATCCCACACTCACTAACCTACTTGGCCAGCGTGGTGAGTTATGGACAAACCCCTCCAAAATGACTCCACAACTTAAATCTTGGCCCTCAGTCTCCGGCAGCTGGAATGTACCTGGCCAAGGCAGCGGACAGTGCGACATGAAGGCAGAGGGTGCTAAGAATCCCTGGAGGACTGGACTAGGCTGCCATCTGATGCTGACCTTGGCTACGTATAGTGGACGCTCCCTATCTTCTGATTCAAGGCTTCTTGAATTGGAAGAGGAACTACAAAGGATCAAGTGGGACATCGTCGGGCTAAGTGAGGTAAGGAGAAAAGGAGAAGATCTCATTGAACTGAAAAGTGGACATCTCTTCTACTATCGTGGGGCAGATACTGGCAGAACTAGTGGTGTTGGATTTATAACAAACAAGAAACTGAAGGATAAAGTTGTAGAAGTTGAAAGTTCCTCTACAGCGTTGCACGACTCGTTATCCAACTCTCGAGAAGATACCAGGCTCAGATAATTCAAACTTATGCACCCACCACAAGTCATCCTGAAGAAGAAATTGAAGAATTTTATGAGGGAAATTCGTCATCTAAATAATAAAGGTAAGCAGCATTTGAAGATAATTATGGGAGATTTCAATGCAAAAATAGGACAACGGCAACAGAAGGAAACTTCAGTATGTAAATTCGGTCACGGCAACAGAAACCAGCGTGGAAATACTCTCGTTGAGTTTGCAGAAGCAGAGGGGTTTTTACTCTTGAACTCCTTTTTCAATAAAAAGCCACACAGGAAATGGACATGGAGACATCCAAATGGAACGACAAGTGAAATTGATTTTATTATGTGCAACAAAAAATTTGTCATAGAAGACTGCAGTGTGCTAAACAAGTTCAACACAGGTACTGACCATAGATTGGTGAGATGTAAGATGCATCTCAACACTAAACTTGAACGTGGCAAGCTCATAAGACAAACAAAATGTATTGACATAACCAACCTTAAAAAACACCATAATACCTTCAAGTTGGAACTGAAGAACAGATTATCTGCTTAATTTAAAAGGCCTAACATCGGAAGAAGTGGATATTTCTGAAGTTAACAGAAAAGTAACCAAAGCTCTTATGGAAACAGCAACAAAATTAACTGGGTCTAAGAACAAGTTGCATGTGAACAAATTATCAGGAAAAACCAAAATGTTGATGCAAAAAAGAAGAGAGATGAGGACAACTAAAGAAGATGTGACTTCCAAAGTGGAATATATAGAGCTATTCAAGACAGTACGAAAAAGTAGCACTGAAGACGTAAGGAAATTCAACTGTGAACTAGTGAGGAAAGCAATTAAAAACAACCAAAGCCTAAAGATAGCAAAGGAACATCTCAGTAAGGAAAGAAAACAGATTATGGCACTCAGAAAAGAAGATGGTTCTATAACAAGAAATAGAGGCAAAATGTTGACAAGAGTGAAAGATTTCTACTCCAAATTATATGAAAGGGATGATACATGTACTCCAGACATCATGAAAGGTACCAAGCAGAAGTTGCACATGCAATCAAGAACATGAAGCGGGGAAAAGCTCCAGGAGAAGATGGAATTACTGTAGACATCATACAAGAAGCAAGTGGAGAAATCGAAACAGTACTCGTCCAAATTTTCACTCGATGCCTTAATGAAGGGAAGATTCCTGAGGATTGGAACAACGCTACAATGATCCTGCTACATAAAAAAGGTGACATTGAGGATCTCAAGAACTACAAACCTATCAGCCTCCTATCAGTGGTTTATAAAATCTTCACTAAAGTTCTTTCACACCACTTGAAGGTAACACTGGACATGGCTCAACCGAGAGAACAAGCTGGATTCAGGAGTGGCTACAGCACAATAGATCATACGTACTGAGAGAACTAATTGAAAGAGCGAGGGAATATGAACTTCCATTGTGCATGGCTTTTATCGATTATGAAAAAGCCTTTGATTCGGTGAAACCGTCAGCAGTTACAATGGCTCTCAAATCCTGTGGTATTGAAGATGCATACATTATTATTATTATTAATAACATCTATGAAAATGCAAGTGCAAAGATTCGGCTGTTTGAGAATGCAGCACACATAAAAGTAGGAAAGGGAGTGAGACAAGGTGACACCATATTTCCAAAGCTCTTTAATGCTGCATTGGAGGGCGTCTTTCAGTCGCTGAGCTGGGAAAACAAGGGGATAAATATTAATGGAGATTATCTAACTCACCTTCGTTTTGCTGATGACGTAGTCATTTTTGCAACTACCCCATCAGAGCTGTAGAGTATGATCCAGGAACTTGCTGACAAGAGTAAGGAAGTGGGATTAAAAATGAACTTTCAGAAGACAAAAGTGATGTTCAATGCTTTTACACGAAATGAAGATTTATCGATTGATGGAGAAAAGCTGGAGTAAACAGGCACGTACGTTTATCTTGGACAGCAGATATCAAGTGGGGGTCACATTGATGAAGAAATTAATCGGCGTACAAAACTTGCCTGGAGAGCTTTTGGAAGAAACAGCATAATTTTCAAGAGCAATATACCATTATGTCTTAAAAGAAAAGTGTTTGATCAATGCATCCTTCCAGTGCTTACGTATGGTGCAGAGACGTGGACCTTAACTAAAAGAGACATACAAAGGCTGCAGACAACTCAAAGTAGCATGGAGAGGTGCATGCTTGGTGTAACCAAGAGAGATAAGAAGAGGAACTCATGGATCCGAAAAATGACAAGAGTGGAAGACTTCATGATCAGAGTTAAATCCCTGAAATGGCAATGGGCTGGACATACTGCCAGAAGGACAGACTAGTGATGGACAGCCGAAATTTTAGATTGGATTCCAAGGGACAGGAAAAGACCCAGAAGAAGACTACATGAGAGATGGGTGGATGAAATTCGAAAGTATGCAGGAGTGACATGGAGGGGACTGGCGCAAGACAGACCGTTGTGGAGGAAACTTGGGGAGACCTTCGTCCAGCCGTGAATTGATAATGGTTGACAATGATGATGATGATGATGATATATATGTATGTATGTTTGTATTTTTTTTTTTTTTATGGCAAGTAGCATGTAAAAAAAATATGAGGCGTAAATGTTATCCACTTTGGAAAAAATAAGTAAAATTAATAAGAGGAAAGCTACACTGGGTGCAGGCGCCTTGAACATTTCAATTAATTTGCTTTTTATTTTGTATTCCTTTCACTAGATTTACCCATGTTTTGAAGCATTAGATTACTACGCAACATACTGAAGAAATACAGCATTAAATCAGATGGTCATAGAAGTCGCGAGCAACTTCTATGGCTCATGGGTATACTATTATTTTTTTCATAGATTCCATAGATTTTTGTGTATATTTTCAAAATTTTCATGATATATTACAAAACGTTTTTTTTTTTTTTTTGTTAAAGTAAAATATAGAGTACAAATTTGATGTGGGGCTACTCATAACTTATAAATCGCATAACTTATAAATTTTTATACCATATTTGTGGGCCTTTCCGGGAATGTATTGCCTAAAACCAAGTCTTCCTCTAAATAGCACAAGACTTTCATTCACAGAAATTTCTTTTCCCGGCTGTTTCAATTTATTCATGTTGCACAGCAGTATCTCCATAAGCCTTTTGACCTTATAAGTGCGATTGTTCCCTGAATCTTGAGAATTGTCAGCGAAGTGCCATAACTTCAGTAGGAGTTGAAACTTGTTTTTGCTGAAAGTGTTAGGTGCAATTCGGTTTTGGAACAACACATGAGTGGACCAATAAACTGTAATCTTCGGAAATCTAACCGGGGCCCATCCAAATAAGCAGACCAAGAAATTTTTTCATTTCACTTACAGATGTTGGCAGCCATTGTTTCATCCTCAAATGTGGTGATAGGATACCGCATTGAATGACTTGATGTGCATTTTTATTTGTTTCAGTAACCATTAGAAGATAAATATCATCAATCACTAGATAGTGGAAAATGTCAATAGCTGTAAGGGGTTCTAAATTCATTACATCGGGACGTATACCTGAGAGTGCTGTCAATGAAATTTCCTTTTGCTTTGATGAATCAACTGGGCCCCCAAATTATCTGCTGCTGTTCGTGATGTACGGGATTCACGTCTAAACACCGATGTTCTTCCATTGTTTGCAAGAAATCGCAATCATCATAATATTCTTCTGTACTGATTTCAAAATCTGGATCAGAATCAGACGCAGAAGAAATTTCAAAACCGGAAAGACTTAATTCGTGGTCACTTGTGTCCGATTTAACAGAATCGGTTGTTGTTGGACCAACAGTTGGATCATCTATAGCAGAAAGATCTGTAGCGGGGTTAATAATTCCAGATGGACCAGCAGTGGGATCAGGTATCCATGGAGAAGGAAGCCTGACAATGGATTCTAATTTTCGCCTTTTGGAGTAAAACTTTTTGCTATTTATGGGGTCGGCCACCCTCATGCTTTGATTACAAGAGCAGTTATGGAATTTTCATCGAACTACAAATTAGTGCGGTTGGGGAGAAAAACGGGGGGGGGAAAAAAGGTGCATGTGGAGTGCGAAAGCTTGGCAAATCTCTGTGATTACTACACCATAAGAAATAAACGGATTTATTACGCTGTATGCGTTTCTTGAATATTCATATTGTGGTGTATTAAAAATAAAGGTGCATGTCTGTTAACTTCCCGAAATCTATTATGCTTAAGTGAAGTAAGTGCTGTCTAATGGAAAAAAAGAACTTTATATCCCAAAAGCGAAGGAAGGAGGCTACTTTTCCTGCAGCATTTGTTTATATGAACTGCATCCGAGCAGAGGAATATTGTTAGTAAGAGAAAAGTGTTCACCCAGCTCTCTTATTTTGCTTCCAGCAGCAACCCTGTGCTAAGGAATCAGTGTGTGGAACCACTTAAGTGGGAACTGCCGTCCCCCAGTAGGGTATTATATTTCCATTGTCTCCGAACGACGCGGTGTTCCAGCTCAACCTCCGCTAGACACAACACACTATCACAAAGAAAGGAAAGAGGGAGGAGCACTTATTATTTATAGACTTTCTACATTTCCTTTTTTACGCTTTCCAACCGTAGGTTGAAGAAGCGTATATGCTCCAGCTTTGTATGTCTGTCTGTCCTCGCGTAAAAATGGTTCGATTTCGATGAAATTTTAGTATGTGGTAGGGGACCACATGGGGACGAACCCTTATTGAAAATGAGCGAAATGGGGTCAAAGGTCAGGAAATAGGAGCTGGATCCATTCCATCGCCCTTATGCGTCATCACTTGCGTAAAAATGTTTCAATTGAGACAAAACTTTATCATGTTGTTCAGGAAGTATACTTAACCGGTTCTGTTTAAATATCATCGAAATGGGGTCGAAGGTCAGAGCATAGGAGCGAGATTTATTCTATAGCCATGTTCCTCATAACTTGAGTAATGATTTCTGGTATGTTGGAAAGCGTATCATAATCAATGCATTGTTTACATAAGCTTGTATGAAGTTGCCCACTCCTGCATGGCCTATACACCATCCCGTTTAACTTTTGGGCCATGTCAGTCGTACGCAACTTCTGCATGTTTTGCTATAAATGGACTTAGTAGGTGGTATAAATATTTTGGGAATCCCATTACTGGAACTTCAGATATTTACTTCTGTTTACCTGGCCCCCCAGGGCAATTTCTACAGAAGGTGTGTGCACCAGTTGGCAGCAAAAGTGCTAATATGTCCCCCTCCATTAGTCAATCATGACAAATTTTGATTTCACCCCTGTAACTGTCACATTGTAAAGCTGAAAAGATTACAAAAATTTAGATATAACTCACCTTTTCATGACCTAACAGATTAATACTAACAATTTAATTTGAATGCAAATATTTAAAAAACATTTTTTTTTTCATTTTACTTTATTCATAAAAAAAAAAAGTTCCTAGTGTAAAAATAATTTCATTCTTAGCAATGCCTCCCAGCTTTCACCAAGGAGTGAGTTACAGTTAGTCATTCAAGTTTTGGAGATGGAACGCGCAGCCACTGATTTTTTTCCAGTACGCCACTGCCCATTTTTTTTTCACAGCATAGACCTTTATTCCGCATGCGCAATGTGGTTGTCGCTTTACATTTCACACTAAAACATTCAAAAATTTTCCACTAGCAACTTTTGCCAGAACCACTTTTTATCACTAGCAAAATGCATTTGCTTGATAGCAATTTGCTACTAACTACCAGTTGAAATCGCGCCCTGCTTACATCTTTCTTTCATTCTTTGCGCTTAGCAATCCTTCATCCTACATCTTTTCTTCTCATTCTAGTAATCAACTTGTCTCATGGTATTAACTTAATTATATATTCATTGTAGTTTTTGTTACTTTGCACAAAAAATACATTTAAAAAGTAGTAAAGTGGATTGTTGAGAACAATAATTACCAAAAAAAGAAAAAGAAAATGCTGAAAAGTAGAAGACTTAAAACAAATTATTTCCCTTTCTTATGTCATTTCTTGAGGAATCTATTTAATATATCAAGTAGCATCCACTTGATCCTACATAAGCAAGTAAAAGACACTTTAAAATGATTATTCTGTACATATCTGTCATCCATACACCTACTTGAGTTTTTCAGTAAACTTTCAATTTGCAGTTAAATGTATAAAAGTGAGGACATAAAACATGTCCTCACTTTTTATAGGGAGACAGAAAAATTGCTGATGCAGAAATTATTCTAACTATCATCAAATTATCATCCAAAGAAATTATCCAGCATGCTCTTGCATCTTTCATTTTTATTTCTCAGAGTATGTACTTTCTTCCAATTATGTACATCTTATAAATAAAAAGAAAAAGTTTGTTCTACATGAACAACTGATATTATAGTGAGCACAATAATTTTATATCAACAATCAGTTTTACCAGTCAAGAACTATGGGCAAACATAAAATTTCATGAAGATCAATACATATATAATATTACTTAATACTAACCTCATAATACTCGTATTCATTGACATCAAATGTGTCAAACTCAAAAATCCACATGTTAAAGCCTATGAAAGAAATAAGGCACGATGTAATTACTACACAGAAAGCAGCATTACTATTCATAATAGTGAACATGACAGAAATGCAGAAAAAATATTCCACAAAAAATTACCTTTTTTGCTCATTTCTTCTCTTAGTAAGCATTCCAGACCACTAAAACATTTTTACACTAGTGTCAACCCATGAAGTATAGCTGCTTTGATGCTTAACAGTGCCTTAATTTTATATCAAGTGCAATAAAATAAGTGATTTTTAATTTATTTTTTGGAAAATGTTAAGGTGTTATTTTCATTTTAAATAAACAAACAAATAAATGTCATCATAATGTTCATAATAACCATCATCTCACTTGTATAGCACTGTAGTGCACAGGTATATTATTGGCATCTAGATCACTAAATGGGGAAGCAAACCAAAAATAATTCTGAATTAAAACAAACTGTTTCTGTATTTTTCTGCCCATTGCAAGATTTTCAGCATGTGACAAGAATACATCCTTAAACATTAATAGCTGATTTCACATTTTCACCTCACCTTTTTTTTTGGGGGGGGGGGTCTACCTTTTGTGATCTGCAAGCCCTTGAACATTAATAGCTGATTTCACACTCTCTATTCACATTTTTTGGATCTACCTTTTGTGGTCTGCATCCCAATATCACAGAATGTAGCATCTGTCTGGCAAATATTTCATTCCTATGCAACACACATGTACAAATTACCTCAATATGTTCTCATTAACTTTTTCCTTTTCGCCACAGAAATACCCAGCTCAGTTATTAATTTTGATATTTTTACTAGTTTTGTTAAGCACGTGATTACACTTATTTCGCCTTTACATTTCATGCACCCCACTCTTATGTCAAAAACTTCACCTCCAGAGAAGCTCTTTACCTCAAACCCAACTCTCCCTACTATAAAGTAAGTTAGGTCCAATACTGAATTGTGAACTGACAGTTTTGTTCCCTGCTCAATCGCTTTATTAGATATTTCCCCTGCTTTAGCAATTCTGTTACATACTTCCCATAACTCCATCTTTCAACACACTAAATAACTTATAATCAAGAACCCTATCAGTCATACTTGATGTAGTTATTGCTACTGTGGGAATGTTAATTTTATAAATCATGTGTAATGATTTAACACCTGCTTCTCCCTACAGTAAAACCTATCATTTAGAGATGCTTTAAGGACATTTATTTTTGTCTGCAAAACAGAGGTGTCCTTAAAATGCAAGTTTTCTGCTATTTGAGGTTACAGTATTTACTACATATTACATAAGTGCTAATGCAGAGTTCCCACTCAAAAGTAAGGAAAAAGATTCCCCAACTTTTCCAGGTAGTTTTGAAAGTTTTCCAGAGCAGCAATACAAATTACTTTGCAACATATTGCTACTTTTCCTTCTGTTCTTTCATTTTCTCACCAAAGCACACGCTTGTGAATTCTTTAAATAACTGATCTTTATATAATTACCATTTTCTTATTGTTAATAACAACTAAATGCATAAGGCACATTACTTTTTGGTACTGTAATTCCATGATCTTTTTGTGAACTTGAGTGGTACACTGCCAACATGAAATTTGCTATCTAAATTTTCATAAAAATGGTTCAAAAATCTGCCTGTTGTTTAGTTTCAGTTTTTCTTTTTTTATTTTTAAACACATTGCAGCGAAGCTTAAAACATGTTGAAAAACAACCAACCTACGTACAAAGGGCTTCAATCCATTGTTTGGTAGGTTCCCTTGTGATGTGTTTATCCAAGCAGGGGTGTATCAGGCACGTATGCAAAACAATTCCATGTTATAAGATATGAAGCCAACTGTCTACAGAAACCAAATAGACTTAGTAGTAACAGGCAATTTTCAAAATTCAGTTTTGATATATATATATTTTTTTAAGGAAATTAAGGAATAATGTAATGTATTAAAGTAAGATTTATCAAATTCTAGGCAGGCAGTAATTGCAAATAACTGCATGTCTGAAATTAGTACTAAAAAAATGTTATGAAGAAAATCTTTATTTAACATGTGTGTATGTTAATTCACAGAAAAAAAAGGAAAACAGTTTTGCCAGTTAAAAGTGGTTGGTTGGTTGGTTGGTTGGTGTGATTTCAATGGTGCAAGGGGCCTCAAAGGGCCAAAGAACGCCACGTCAGAGTAATAAAATAGAAATAAAAAGCTAAATCGAAACATAAAAAAAGTATAAAACGGTAACAAGAAGCGGTGTATACGGCCAGTGGGACATGAACAAATGGTTAAAAGTGGTTTACCTGCCTTCAATAAAATATTCTTTAAAACATGTAAAGACATAAATGGTATTGTTAATTTTTTTTACAAAAAACTTTTGTTTAACATTTTGGCTCACATATGAGGGGACTCAAAAGGACAACATACAATGAACATTTAGATTACACAGTCCATAATTAAAAACCCACTGCAAAAATTTCACTCAGTAATTTAAAAAATCTGGGATTTTATTTTTTATGATTTTTTTGCCAAGAAAGCAGCTGACATCAGCCACATGCAAAATATGCTATAGCTCATGCCACACTGAGTGAGTCATTAATTGGACAGCTGCAGCACTTTTGTTAAATGAATGAATTGCAGAAACTGCAAGCCAAGTACCTAGTTGCATTGCAGGATTAAAAAAAAAACTCAGGATTATTTTAAAACTTAGTAATATACAAATAATAAAATCTACAAAAATCAGTAAAGGTTTTTTTTTTGGTTTTTTTTTTTTTTGACAATATAAAGAATTTCCTAATTTTCACAAAGAAAATGAAATTTTCCTGTGTTTTCCCCGATTTTTGGAACCATTCAAAATTCCCTAAGAATTCCACATTTTCCAGGTTGTGTGGAACCCTGTAATACTCATTATAACACACTAACTTTCGATGGGAACTAAATAAAATGAATTTGCTAATCAAACCATCCAATTTGACAAACAAATTCAGTGAATTAATATTTTTGTAATGCTGTTAGGCATACACTGTAAATTATCATAGCATTAATTAATGCTCTATACATATGTTGACACATACAAAATGCCATGAGCAAAAAGAAAAAGTAGATGGATGACTTAGAAAATATGGAGTAACCACAAATGTAGTTTTATTCAGAAGAAAAGAAAAAATCTGTTAGGCTCATTTGTTTAGAGCTTTTCACTGTTTCAGTTTCATGCTCAAACTGAATTTGCAACTCAGCTATCAGGTTCACAGCTTCACTGTCATTACGCCAAGCTGAACAAAATTACAAACAATTGGGGAACAAAAAAAAACGTCAGCCTGAGAGGAGTCAAGGACAAAGGTTTAGGACCATTCAATCATGGGCATCCGCCGGGAGGGGGGAGGGCAAACATCAAGCCACTGCAACAGGGTGAAAGTCACGAAAAAGTAATGAACAAATTTCGTTCAAAGATCAAGATTTGTGTGTGCGTTTATGGCAATGGTGTCAGTTTTAGTGGAAAATTCTCCAGAGCTGATTTGGCAGCTGTGGAGAATTTAGGTTTTTTTGTGAGAGTCCAAAGAGAAGACGTCTTATTCCAAGTGTGAGAGTCCAAAGAGAAGACGTCTTATTCCTATGTGAAACATGCTGGACTGCAAAATAAAAAAGTATTAGTTTTTTCCAATAACTTTAAAAAGATTTTGGATCAGTTATGTATACTGGCCACTACAGCTTCAGGTAAAACATGCCAAGAAGCTCATCAGTTGGATCTGCTTCAAGTACAGCAACATTTCTCGTCTGTCTGATAATAATTTCAATCTATGCAGCAAGACTGGAATCTGTAACACAAGCTCTCCAAGCTGTTCAGCTTGATGTAATGAAAGTGTATAATTATGTTCAGGAACTCTTAAGTGTATTCCATGGCCACAGACAAAATGTAGAACAATTCAAGGAATTTTTTTCGAAAGTCGAACAACTGGCAGAAAAATTGGACATTCCACTAACCCTTCCCAGACAATGTGGCTGACAAAAATTCTGTTCCAATGTTTGTGTCTCAACAATAGAAGAATATTTTTGTAGATCAGTCTAATGTGCCATATTTAGACTCCATCATATCATTATTGGAAAGCCGATTTACTGTAGAAAATTTGCAAACTTTTAGCTTCTTTTCACTTCATCCACTACAAATGGCAAAGCTTGCAAAGGAAGAATTCATGAAGCATCTTGTGAAGATCATTAAGCTATATGAAATTCAGAACTTAGAAGCTGAAGCAGTCACTTGGTTTGAAATGTGGTCAGGAAGGAAGAAACAAGATGATGGATGTGAAGACTAACTTCAAGGCTTGCTCTGACACACTGGTCTATTTTCTTCTGTTCGACAGGCTATTCTTATTGCTCTAACATTACCAGTAACAACCTACACAGTGGAGAGGTCCTTCAGCACTATGAGAAGGGTAATAACCTGGTTAAGGTCAACAATGGCAGATTAACATTTATCTGGACTGTGAATGACGAGTGTTCATCGAGAAAAGGTTTTTGAGAATAAACATGAACTCATTGAAAATGTGATTGATGATTTGGACAAAACCCAAGAAGTTCTAGTTTTTTTATTCCATAGTGGCTCTTCTAAAGTGCAAGAACAGAAAATTGAAGAGAGTATAAAAAGACCAATGTCTTCAAAAAAAAAAAAAAAAAAAAGGTTTATACTTATACTCAATCTTTAAAGGACAGTGGAGCAGTATAATTGTTTTATGTAACCCCAAGTTAATGTTTTCATACAAAAAGACTATTAAGTCGATTACTAAATTTAGCAAGAAGCCTGCAGTAAGGTTAAACTTTTGACTCGGATATGAATAATTAGTGGCCAGTAATTGGTAAATAACATATTTATTATTATTGTCCGTTATTTCAATACTAAATATTGAATGTCGAAAGAAAGATGTGTCCAAGTTCCCATTTCACGATATCACCTCAAATTGGCGTAATTTCAAAAAAAAAAAAAATGGGGGTGACAGTGCTCCAAACCCACCCACCCCTAGCTGTAGGGGCTCGCTGCACTCGCCTGACCCAACCCCCACTATGCCGTATAAGGGCGCAGGGGTACTATCAATTTAAGCAATAATTATGAGTGGGACGTTTGTCACCACCCCCTGGAAAAGTTGCAGTGGATGCCCATGCATTCAACCCTCATGAGGGTGGAAACGACATGTCAGTTTGGCAAGAACACATCCACTGCAAGAGCTGTTGCTTATGTGATCTTTCTTATTCATGAAGATGAAGTTATACATGCTACAGTTACCTGGGTGTAACTTGGATATTCTGAATATGCATTTCGGATGCCCTAATTAATGTCCGCATCCATATCTGAGAGAGTCTACAAAACAAATATCCATTATAACTTATGCTAATCTGCAGGGACTGTACACAGTTACTGTAATTGGAAGGGGTCTATTTTTTTAGGGTGTCGATTATAAGGGAAGTTTTACTGTACAATTATCATATATTGCCAGGGTTAGAAAAATATTCTGAAATCTGGTGGCCAGCTAAATTTTCTAGTGGCCAGAATAAAAAATATTGGGCCAGCGAGGGAGGGCGTGATATATAATATCAAAGTCACATGTACACTTCTGTCCAAAAAAATTTTTTACCCTCAGCCTTTAACTTATCTTTTCTGCGGGGGGGGGGGGGGCTCATTCTTAGTATATGCACGGAATTTTAACTGACGGTACTTACTATATTAGAAAAATAACGAATAAAAAAAAAAACAATTTCATAATGCAAAATGAAATACTCTGGAAAAAGAAAATAAAATAAAATTTATATATGCTTACCCATATACAATTTAGATTATTTTTATGTGCAGCAACACTAATCTCATGCCAATAAAATATATTTTGCTGAATGTTCCAATTCAGAAGATGCGTGTCTTTTATGTCCAGCAGTATGTCTTTTTGTCATACTGGAAAAATACCAGTGGTCAATAGATTTTTCTGGGGAAAATTCTCCTGTCTGGTCCATTCAGTACTATCATCATGAGATCACCAAGGCTTGATTCCTCCATTTGTGAACGAAATTTGTTTTTTATCAGACTCGACTGAATCCCCTTTCACAACAGGAAGTTGAAACAGGTAGACAGCAACAACAGACATGAGTCTGCTGAGAACAGGGAATCACTCAGCTCTTGACAACACTCTTTCTGTAAGTTCATTTATGCCAAGTCCTTGTCCCAAAACCTTGAACTCATAGCATTCACCACAAAGTTTATCTGTCATCTCTTTGCACTGCTTCACAATTCTCTGAAATTTGTTCATAAAAATGATGAGCAAGTAGGCTACTTTTAATTTGTCATTTGCAAAGCCTTCCAAATCCTTGCCTTCTGGCCATGAAAAGGTATCAAATGTGGAAAGCAAAGAAATTATTTCTTTGTCATTTGTGAACCATGATGTCAAATATTTTGTCCCATTTGATATCAGTGTACTTTTGTCAGCTTCAAATGATTTCATATCAATACTGTGCAACTTGATGTCTTGATAGTTACCACTGAGTGTAGTATTCTCAGTAACTTTACATTCCATCAGTCTTTGTGTTGTTTCCAAATTTTCCAGTGCAGTTATTGCTTTGTTCACATGAACTTGAACTTGGCTGAGAAGCAAGTATTCTCTCTGAAAAATCAATGAAACTTGTTTAAATATGCCAAAAAAATCTAGAAGAAAATGAACTGTCAGAATGAAGCAAAAAGATTTTAGATTTCTCAGTAATCCCCTTGCTGTTGCTGCATCATTAGTTTTTTCATTAGATATGTCTTCTAAAATGAAGTACTACACACTTCCAATTTTTTACGAGTGCAGCCAATGCAGTAACCTTGCTAGAAACCCACCTTATTTGGTGAAGGTACTGAAACTTTACTATTTCAGTTTGCAAAATTTCTGAAATAGCCTTTAATTGTTTGAGTCCTTTTGATGAATGAAGATAAAATGTATATAATTTTTTTAAAACTGCATCAACTTCAGTTAGGTACTTCAGGCTGCTCACGGAATTTAAACCACTTAAATTTAGCTGATGAGCAACACAATGCATTAAGAAAAAAATTGAATTATTCAAGCTAGCTCTGATTTTTTCACCAAACCATTTGTATTTCCCAGCATAACTGCAGCTCCATCCGTGCCTATTCCAATTACCCACTTTTTATTTTTCCATTGTAAATGATGGTCTTCAAATTATTTTTCTATGGCTTTCATGTACCCATGTGCAGTGCAATCTTCTAATGGAACAATAATGAGGAATGACTCTTTTACTTTATTGTCTTTCAAGTATCTAAAAAGTACACAATCAGCTCTTCAGTGGTTGACTTATCTGTTGATCCGTCAAGCAAAATACTTACGTGCTTCGAGTTTTTAATCTCCTCAAACTGTCTCTAATAGTTGCAGCAGTGTGACTAATAAATTCTTTGCACTCTTTGTCATTTGCATACTGTTCCTTTTTATCTGCAAGCTTAGTTTGTGATTTGTTCTTTACAACTAATAAATCTTTTATATCAGTAAATGGTTTGCTCTTTTTGGCTATATAATAAGCAGCATTAAACAAAGATTCCATATGTTTAAACATGGCATCATCCATTTTCTTTATACACCGAACCAATGGACTGCTTTTTTATTTTTTTTTATTTATTTATTTTTTTTTTTTTTTTTTTTTTTTTTGGCTTTATGACATCTCCACATTTTTTGTGGCAGAATGATTTAGTATGGATCTTTAAAGTTTCTTTCTTGAAAGGCTCTTGCAAACCAGTTACCAATCTTGAGCTAGCATCTGCTGTTTCCAGAAAAGCATTGCACACAATACACTTGCTCTAGCAGCTTCAACATCACATTCCAGCCATTCAAATTCTTTGAGCCAGTGGTCTTGGAATTACCTCTTTTTATTATTTATCTTGGGTAATGATATTGGAAGCACAATGGGGCTTTGGCTACACATAGTTTGTTTTTCCAACTCTTCATCATGTTGATCAGGTATCTTTTCTAAATTACTTGGTGGAGGAACTTTAACACTGAAAAATGAGTTCAGTGTTTTTGTCTTTGACATCATTGTTTAGTTTACAGAAAACTTTTCAAAATACTATTTAATTATAGTCCCCCCCCCCCCCGCCTCCTTTATGAAAGAAAATCACGTGAAAAAATAAAGTTAACTGCATTTAAAAACAATGAGAAGAATACTTAGGAAGTGCAATAAAGGAACGATGTGAAAAGTTTGAGGTTGCGAAATAAACTGAAAGAATTCTGCAAGCTGTGAGGGTAAAGAACCAGTCATGAACCTGTCAACCCAACCTGCTACCAGAGAAAATAAGTAACCATTGTTTCTGAAACATTAAGCTGTTTTCCCTTTTGCTTCTGCTGGCCAGCACAAAACAAGACCCCCTTCATGGAGGGGACGGTGAGACAAAGGAAACGCAAGTGCCATGGGCATACTAATATCCACCACAACACCCGCATTGCGGGTGAGGGGAGGGGGCTTAGGGCTAAGAGGGTCTTAACCTCAGGAAAGCGATTTTACAAATTTTTGGGGGAAACTTGACAAGAAGCTGGATAAAGAAAGCCAGGAATTTGATGGTAGCGTTGAATGAAGAATTAAAAAGAAAGGTGTCACGATTGTTATTGTTTTATTCAGTTTATTTATTTGGTGTGGGATAGTGGGACATATTGCATGGTGAATGATATTTCATTTTGTTTCACTGCGATACTCTTACCATCCAGGTGCACTTACTTTTTCTTGCTGCAACCACAGTCTAGATTGGGGTAGGGTCAGACGCCTTATTTAGATCCACTTTATTAGAGAGAGGCGTGGCGGCGGAAGACCTCCAAGCTGGTGTTGAAATGAGCTGAAGCCATTTAACAAACAATAACAGTATACTAGTCAATTAGTCAATCAGAGCTTGAGTTGACAATAGAGCTCGAGAGCTTTTTTTTTTTTTTTTTTTGATTGGAGGTTTAACGACCACTGTGAGCAACTCAATGGGCTATAAGCAGTCGCCCGTCCCTAATTTAGGGTCACTGGTTCCAGGGAAGGGAGAGAGCCAGTGCCGTAAGACAAACACAACATCCATGCCTCACCGGGATTCGAACCCGGACCCCGTTCGGACGAATGATCAGAGGCCACCGCTTAGACCACTGCGCCACCGGGGCGGCACTCGAGAGCTTGAGCTGAACAGATAGAAATATGGTACTTCCTTGATAGCACCTTTCAAATTCACAAGAGCTCAGTGACGTTAAATTCAGTTCTTGGTTGAGTTCATAAGGTAAGCAGTATTCAGCACACATGGTACTTATAATCATGTTCCATCTCATGCTGACAATTATGCAGCACTTCTGACATTAGAAGACATGAGATTATCAGATCTCAGGTATAATGGATCGAGATCGCAGCCTGATCCCTTGGAACAAAATAGATATTTATGACTAGCCTCAGTTAATCTAAATCTACTCCTAGCCATTCCACCGCAGCCGAGCACTTTTCTTATGTCAAAATCATCCCACACAGTGACCTGGCGTCTTACTCCTGTGGAAGCTATACAAGATGAGAGTCCGCCAAAGAAGTAACTTCCCGAGTCATCTCAAACTTTTATGAGCCCCAGCGAGCGCTCAACCAATCACGACGACGCATTCGACCCCCCTTGCTGGGCATCCTTCACTCTCCGCATCCTAAGTTCTTACGGTTACATACGCCAGTTGGCCCCTCCCTCGTTATTGCTTTGCTCTCAAAAAATTCCACGCTCAAAGTTCTGAGAATTCATGGGCTCGTTCTGACCTTGTGAACTGGTCACCAAGATGGCCATCCTCTCCCTTCCTTGCTTTTCCCTTCAAAATGGCGTCCCATTGCTCATTTCCGATTTTTCACACATTTACTTTTTTTAAATTCAGCAGTTCCTATATTCCTGTGCACCACGGGTATTTTTTCCAATTCTTTTTTTCTACCGGTTTTAACATCATCACAAAAGGCAATTTCGGTTTGTTTGTTTTTCAATAAATAAGTAAAATATCTAGAAGTCATTTTTGCAGCTTTAGTTTATGAAAACTGGATGATGGGAATGCAGTTATTCCAAATGACTTGAGGCCCCTTTTCATAGCCATAGGAATAGCTGTACATAACTATGGATTCTTCAGAATATAATGAACTAAAAGGTGTTCCTCACGGGAACCTGGAAACAGAGACCTGTCATTTTTTGTGACAGAATCCAGGAGAAAAATTTACTAGATACGAAACATTACGGATTATGTTAAATGTGTTTTTTTTTATATATTCAAATGTAAATAATTTAAATAGTTTTACTTTTTGTGAACCATAATTCTTAATTTTTACTTATTTATATTTGTGTACTTATGTTCTGTGTTTTCGTATAAATCGGAAAAGTTCATTAGACACTGTCACATGGCAGTTTTGTGTTTTGAGTGTGTGATTGTGAGGTATTTTAATCTCAGTATTTAAAAGCTAATACTATTCACAAAAGGGCCTAAAAGATATTTTTTGTGGTGAGCCCCAACTTTTTCCGGTATGCCAGTGGCAAGGGCTGTGTTTTTAGTTTGATGATGCAACATCCAGTGCTTGCTCGCGCTTTGCCAGTGATCGTTGGCTGTGTGCAAAATTTTGTTTCACACCAACTCAGAACAAAAATGGTGTATTTGTGCCTGCATGAGTGATTGGGAGATAATTTGCTTCCTTCTGATTTTACCGCTTAGAAAGGGCCGCATTTTTCAGTACTTTTCCAATAAAACCACGTCTCTGGACAATTACCTTGCGGATTTTTTTTAAAACGCTGCACCAAAGTTCATTTTCTTATTTTGCTCTTTGCCAGTGTATTATCCACAGCACCTAAATTTATAACATTTTAACAGATAATTTACGGATTACACAACAGAAATTACGATATTTACAGCAAATTACAAATTCTGAAATAAAAAAAAAATTGGGCACCAGGGCTAGATTTCTAGGATTTGTCGAGCCCTGGACATGCCTCAACTATAACACTTACACTCTCCACCAAAATTATCTAAAAATGATATCATTTATATATTTTAAAGTTTAGTACTCACCTGCCAATTTGCATAAAAATTTGATCATTCTGAATGGTGCACTTTCAGTTTCATAGAAAATAGAAATCATTTGAATATGGATAATACTCAAATGAGGTGCAACATATTTTTATACAAACTCTCAGCAAATTAATGGGATTAAATGACTTCTGGGTTAATATCATAAATCTGGTTTTCTAATTTCTAAGCTTATGCTTTTATACCCTGATTTCATCTATCTACATATTCAGTGGTCGAATCTATGGCAGAGCCGAAGCCACACAGGAGTTGAGTGGTTGACGAGGGACAAGGAATCCCACTACATTACAAAAATTTATTTCTGCAATAAATCACATACATACATATCACTAAGCTGTTCTCTGAGTTTCAGAGGTTAGCTCCACAAAGAAATACGAACTACCAGATAAATTGTTAAGTGATTATTTACTTACTATTGCCGTATCAAACTTATCCATTTACATCGATCTTGACACACAACATGGGCTTCACTGACATCCATCACCCAACGTACACAAGACCTTCTATAACACTCCTGAATGTGATCCTCCCATGACTTTCTTGGCCTTCCTCTGCCTTTCTTTCCTGCCACTTTGGCCAAAAAAAATTTCTTAGTAAACATATCATCATTCATTCTTTCAACACAGCCAAACCACCAGAGAATATTAGTCTCCACCTTACAAACAACATTTTGCTTCACATTACACAACTGCAACACATCTTTATTCCTCACATGATTTGAACATGTCTTGCCACAAACCTTTCGTAAGTAACACATTTCTCCAGCACACAAACGATTCCTATGTCTCTTCTATAGTACCCAGGTTTCACTGCCATACATCAGAGTAGGAACAATTACACTTTCATATACGGCGGGACTCTCTTGAGAACCCATCATTTCTGTGAAAACCTCCTATGACTTTCAATGTAGCATTCACTCGCCTACTAATTTCACAATCTAATTTGTTCTCTCTGTCAAACATGCTTCCTAACTAACTACACAAACTCATTCACCTGGTCAATCACTGTGCTATTTAGACTTATATTACATTCAGTACGAACAGTTCCTTGCTCAAAAGCCATAACTTTGGCTTTTCCCTTATTTATACTCAGTTTGAATTTCACTAAATTGTTTCCAGAAACTGTTTTTTTTTTTTTTGTTTTTTTTTTTTTCGTTGTTTGGATTTAATGACTTCCATGAGCATTTAGGGGTGTAAGTTCTTCACCCCTAATTTAGTGCGACAAACTCTGAGTAATCAATAAGGTCCAAAAAACCAGCACAAGAGGAGCAAATGCAAGAACTATGTCTTCCCCAGGATTATTCAAACCACAGCCTAGCAAGGCAAAAAGCAACACCCTAGACCACTCAACCACTAGGTGACATGAATTTTAGCACATAAAACTTCATAACTTTGAATAACAAGTTACAAAAGACAAAACACAAAGTTTTTAGTTAACTGCAGGTTTCTACTTACATGAAATTTCATGCTTAATATGCACACATGCAAATTTAAACATACATCTGTAACTCTTTAAAGAAGCAGTCTTCTTGCATCATCAAATAACTAATAAAAAAAAGTATAGCAAGTCTCTAAATTAAACTTGTTTTTTAGTTACAAAATCACAGGTAAAAACTAACAGGTATATTCAAGTTAATATCACTTAATTTTTCTTACCTTACTAACTGCATGAAAGCAATCAAGAAGGGTTAACTGGTATGCACATGGACCAAATGAAGCATCCCTAAAATAAATGGAAAGCTACTATGCAACAAACTTACAAACTAAGGAGAAATATTAACAAGTGGTAAGAATTAACTAAAACTACAAAACTAAACTTGATGCATTAAGAAATACTGGCAATGCTTACAGCAGATCCATAAATTGCCAGAAAGAACAATCGGATGAACTGATCATCTTATTTTCTTTCTCACACAAGCACATACACATGTGCAACAGTAATTTAAGTGAGTTAATAACACTGATCAGTCTTATGACTTTTAGTCACTGGGTCTACAGCAGGAATTTCATGCTTAAGGCCCCCACACACACAGACTTTTGCCAAGGTTTTTTCACCTTGAAATCGTTGTACGCTTTTAAACCTGTTAGTGTGGGCAGGGTTAGGCACCCTGAGGCGACAAGTGGAGAGGGGTTAGGCTGTTTTTCAGATTTGTGGCGGCATTCGAATTTTTGACCTTCAGAGGGACGAAACCCAAGTTTTGAACGCCTATGTGTGGGCAAATCCCTCCAAAGTAAAGTTTGTTTTCTATACCCATGGTACCAGTGGCGCACCAAGGAATTCCTGTTGGGAAGGGGGGGGGGTACATGTATATATGTAGGTATGTGTGTATACGCACATAGTATATATATATTCATGTAGTCCCTGTATATATATATACATGTAGCCCCCCCCACACACACACACACACAGGAGAAATTCCTGTTGGGGGACTACATGTATATGTAGGTATCTGTGTATACGCACATAGTACATATATAGATATGCATACAATATATATAGATATGTATACAATATTCTATAAAGAAGATACCTAAGCAAAAAAATACATATATAATTTTGACTCACACCTAGTACAACATAGAAAAGGTTATGTATCTACCTGTGCGAGTAAAAGGAGAAAAGATAAAAAAATAAAATAAAACAACTGAATGTAGAAGGTGTCGAGAATACTGAGCCTTGGCTTTATCAAGGACCAGCAAAAACTCTGCATTTTCTCACTTCCATAAAGACCTAGTTGGAAATGGGTTTCTGCAAGGCCATAGATGCAAGTAACATTCCCACCTAAAATAGTTTAAAAAATATATATATAAGTCATTTTTTAATTGCAATGTAAAATTTGGATTTCTTTTGCATTGTTTTTCAGGTTTAAATTCTCTCTCAAACGAACTTGGAATTTCGTTATAGCTGAAAATCATTTCTAATTATTATGTCACTCTCACAGCTTGAGTTCTCTTTAATCTTCTTCTCTCTGTTTAATAGTAACAGATGAAGAGCATGGGTCGGGCCATGAAGGTTAATGGATGCAAGCGAAATTGTTAACTAGTGCTAGGTCATGCTACTCTACGGAGGACATGACTTATATATATATTTTTTAAACTATTTTAGGTGGGAATGTTACTTGCATCTATGGCCTTGCAGAAACCCATTTCCAACTAGGTCTTTATGGAAGTGAGAAAATGCAGAGTTTTTGCTGGTCCTTGATAAAGCCAAGGCTCAGTATTCTCGACACCTTCTACATTCAGTTGTTTTATTTTATTTTTTTATCTTTTCTCCTTTTACTCGCACAGGTAGATACATAACCTTTTCTATGTTGTACTAGGTGTGAGTCAAAATTATATATGTATTTTTTTGCTTAGGTATCTTCTTTATAGAATGTGAATTCTGAATTTTCAAAACTGCTGCGTTGCGCGTTTTGATTTTCAGGTTATTTTGCACCCTTCGTTTTAAATTCTAAAATTTTTTCCTTAGTCTTCAGTTTTGCTCTTAAGTAACTAATTTCAATTTATTATTTAGCAGCTCATGCGCAAATTCTAGTTGAAGTGTTTTATTATTTATTTATTTTTTTTTTTTTTTTTTTTTTTTTTTTTTTTTTTTTACATTTCCTAATTTTTCTTTTTAGTATGTTTTGGATGCAGCTTTTTGGAGTGTAGTTTATACTCGAGTTTGGTCTTTTCTTGGACTGCTTATTTCTAAAAAGTTTTTCCTAGTTGGTTTGCTCAGAATTTGTATGTTTTGGCCCAAGTGGAGTTCTAAGGACGATGAAAGGATTGGAGGTCAGCTCAGATATTTTAAGTCCTCCCGCTCGGTTAGGCTAGCACCCTTTCCCATAGTGTATGAACTCGCTGGCAAAGGTAATCTAAAGTTATGAAATGACAAACGTTGTTTGACATGTAAATCTGCAGATCCTAACCTGTATTCTTCTGTTGAGGATAATTGCTCCAACAAGTTTTGCAAAGCCTACAATACCATCTATAAGCTCACCTGTACTGTCTGCAACCTTAGCTATATTGGCCAAAGTAAAAATCCTCTGCATCTTAGGATTAATGGTCACAGGTCTCTAGTAAACAAGTTCTCTAATTCAGGAGCGAACCCCTCCACAAACGCCAACCAGTACTCTACCTTTGAATTAGAGCATTTCCATACTCATGGTTTTGACAAAGTGAAAATAGAGGTACTACATATTATCCCTGACCTCTATGCTCGGCTAGAAACTGAATCCCTTGAAATTTTGCAGCATCAGTCTCTTTATCCCTATGGCCTTAATTCCACTCTATCTGACAATAAGCATAATCAGCATAAATTTTCAATTCGTGAACTCTTCTTTCTTGTTAATAATAAGAGCTGCTCTAGAGGTAATAGAGGACAGAGGTTATTTCGCACATCAAGCAAAGTTGATTTTGCTAACTTGCTAAAAACTCTGGAAAGCTTTAAAACAGGCACTAATTTTGTTAAAAATACTTACAAAATTCTCAAGTCCTTCAAGCACTCTGTCCTTAAATGTTTTTTCAAATTCTGGAATGAAACTGCTGACCATGTTGATAAGCATGTTTTTGCTTTGGTTCTGGACATTCTTAAACATATTCTTAAAGATAAAATTTCTCTTAAAGAATTTTCCAGTAATTTTGTTACCATCAGGTTCCTAAATAAAGCCTACGATAATCTCAATGTAAGGAAGCTGTTCTACAATAATGCAATTTTTTTCCCATCCACAGGCACCAGTCTATTGTAAGTTTTAAATATGTTAAGACCTTAGGGTCAATTGTTAAAAACTACAAACTTAACTCTTCGAGCTACATTCCTGTAATTACTACTTGTTCTTGTGATGAACATAAAAAAACAGTTCACTATGATAAGAATTACAACCATATTATCACCGGAAACTTGAGTTTTGTTGAAAATGAAAAGCTTAGGAATTTATTAGAGTATGGCTCTAAATTCAGACCTTCCTTCACAATTTCCAAAGAAAGGATTCTTGAGAGCTTCACTCAAGATGTAAATAAGTACATCGTAAAAACCAGTTTAACGTACAATCAGCCTATTGAGGCCTTCGCAGAATGGAAATATAATATAATCAATAGCTTCACCGGTGAGTTGGCAGGTCTGGACTTTTGTTTCGACAGAAATCTCTTTTTCTCTGGAGAAGCTAAAAGGTCACTCTCCAAACTACAAGACCAATTTATTTTTACCACTACGGATAAAGCTAGCAATAATTTTGCAATTATCTGTAAGAAGTTCTATTTTGAATTGTTAACTATGGAACTCAATAATAGAGTAACATACGAGCCCGTAAGTTATTCTACCAAGCAGTTAGAAAATCGGTTTAAGGCATTCTTCAAGAAACTTAAAATTCCACAAACTAGAAGATATGAGCCTGAATTTCCATTTCTTTTTGCGACAGTTAAGTTTCATAAGGATCCTGTGAAGTTCAGGTTCATAGCTAGTGGAGTAAGGAGTCATAAAAAGAAAATAGATCTTGCTTTTGAAGATGTCTTAAAGAAGGTTTTGAAACACATTAGAAACTGTTCTAACTTGATGTACAGAGATTTTTGGATAATTAATAATAATGCAGAAGTAATTTCTACTATACTCAAAGTTTGTCCCCTAGATATTAATAGTTATGATTTTGAAAACCTATATACTAATCTGCCTCTATCAGATATAATCACTACCTTTAAAGAGCTGTATGCAGAATTTAAACTTAACCAATTTGTTGATGTAGGAACTTGGAACTCTTATCTCAATTGCTGCATAAAAAATAACCATATCTTATATAATAATACTCTCTATAAGCAAGTGAACGGTATTCCAATGGGAACTTCAACGTCCACGAATATCGCTAATCTATTCCTGTTCTTTAAGGAATATAAATTCATTAAAAATCACCCCACCTGCTCAGATAACTACCTTTACACTTTTAGATATATTGATGATCTGCTGTGTATCAATAATTCAGAAGTTATAGAGAGTGATTTTGATAATATCTATCCTAGCTCTCTTAACTTATGTAAAACCAACCACAGTAATCAGGAACTTGAGTTCCTAGACTTAAGCATTAAGCTCAACAGAGGTAACCCATCTATTAGCCTCTTTGATAAAAGAGTTAATTTTCCTTTCAAAGTAATTAAATATCTACACTGGAATAATAACATTTCAACCAAAGTAATTGAGAATGTACTAATTTCTCAGGTCCTAAGAATTTCAAGAATTTGCAGCAACAATTTGGACTTCAATTACCACATTAATATACTATTAGAAAGTTTTCTAGAGAACGAAATTCCTTCTTCTTTCATCAAAAGAACTTTAAGAAAAATTATTCTGAATAATAGAGTAAGGTTGGCAGATCTGCTTTAATTTTCTACACAGTTAATAATATGATTCTGACCAATCAAAGCCGTAAGGAAGTTGGCTAGAGGATGCCTATTAACTACCTAAAGGAACCTTAGTGCTATGGATATGACGGTCCTATTAAAACAAAAAATTAAATAACATAAACAAAATCACAAAAAAAACTTAAAAATCTGTTTATAAAAGAAAATAAAAACAAATAAAAAATAAAACTAGTTATTCATCACTAGGATAGCTATACTAAAAATAGTAAAACCAACATTAAAATTAATAAGATTCTGATTAATCTATAGAAGCTCACTAAGGTGATTTAATACATGCAAAGATTATTAAATAAACTGCTCGTGTATTTTATAATATTTCTCATGTATTCTGGAGAGTTAATTCTGCTCTTTCTGATCATTCAGATCCACAGTCTTAAGTTTATATATTTTTTCACTGGTTAAAATCTCCGCGCGTTGGTTTCTTGCTGTATGAGGAGGCCATCAGCCCCACCCTCACTGCCCCCTAGCGTCTAGGGAGTGGCGGAAGAGGTCAGCCATGTTCTTCTCTTGTGAGGAGAAAAGTTTTTGTCACACAAGAGGTAAGCTCTCTTCCTTGTTTTTGGGTTCTAGGTTTTATAAGTTCAATGTTTGTACTTCATGTACCCTTTCCTCTGTCGTTTTTTAGCTTTTCAGCTTTTAAGCATTGGTTTGTCTGTTAACATTTTTGCGGGTTTTAACTCTTACTTTTCTTTGTAACTTTGAGCGTCTTTTGGGGTACCTAGGAACAGAAGATGGCTAAGCTTGTTCCTTTTCTATGCGCTGTCTATGCGCTGTTTTTTCAAAGTAGTTAAGTTCTTAATAACTAATTAATTATGCACTTAAAGCACTGCTGAAATACTTTGTACATATTGCAACTAACTGTTTAAGGTATATAACTTTCACAAAGTTTTCTTTAGTTAATTATTATCTTTAACTTATTCTCGTTTTCGTGCTGTCATAAGTTGTAGAGTAGGGGGTTTTTAGACTCAAGTTTTCTTTCAAAAATCTGTTCGTTATAAATTAACATTTCCTTTTTAATTGCAATGTAAAATTTGGATTTCTTTTGCATTGTTTTTCAGGTTTAAATTCTCTCTCAAACGAACTTGGAATTTCGTTATAGCTGAAAATCATTTCTAATTATTATGTCACTCTCACAGCTTGAGTTCTCTTTAATCTTCTTCTCTCTGTTTAATAGTAACAGATGAAGAGCATGGGTCGGGCCATGAAGGTTAATGGATGCAAGCGAAATTGTTAACTAGTGCTAGGTCATGCTACTCTACGGAGGACATGACTTATATATATATTTTTTAAACTATTTTAGGTGGGAATGTTACTTGCATCTATGGCCTTGCAGAAACCCATTTCCAACTAGGTCTTTATGGAAGTGAGAAAATGCAGAGTTTTTGCTGGTCCTTGATAAAGCCAAGGCTCAGTATTCTCGACACCTTCTACATTCAGTTGTTTTATTTTATTTTTTTATCTTTTCTCCTTTTACTCGCACAGGTAGATACATAACCTTTTCTATGTTGTACTAGGTGTGAGTCAAAATTATATATGTATTTTTTTGCTTAGGTATCTTCTTTATAGAATGTGAATTCTGAATTTTCAAAACTGCTGCGTTGCGCGTTTTGATTTTCAGGTTATTATGCACCCTTCGTTTTAAATTCTAAAATTTTTTCCTTAGTCTTCAGTTTTGCTCTTAAGTAACTAATTTCAATTTATTATTTAGCAGCTCATGCGCAAATTCTAGTTGAAGTGTTTTATTATTTTTTTTTTTTTTTTTTTTTTTTTTTTTTTTTTTTGGATGCAGCTTTTTGGAGTGTAGTTTATACTCGAGTTTGGTCTTTTTCTTGGACTGCTTATTTCTAAAAAGTTTTTCCTAGTTGGTTTGCTCAGAATTTGTATGTTTTGGCCCAAGTGGAGTTCTAAGGACGATGAAAGGATTGGAGGTCAGCTCAGATATTTTAAGTCCTCCCGCTCGGTTAGGCTAGCACCCTTTCCCATAGTGTATGAACTCGCTGGCAAAGGTAATCTAAAAGTTATGAAATGACAAACGTTGTTTGACATGTAAATCTGCAGATCCTAACCTGTATTCTTCTGTTGAGGATAATTGCTCCAACAAGTTTTGCAAAGCCTACAATACCATCTATAAGCTCACCTGTACTGTATGCAACCTTAGCTATATTGGCCAAAGTAAAAATCCTCTGCATCTTAGGATTAATGGTCACAGGTCTCTAGTAAACAAGTTCTCTAATTCAGGAGCGAACCCCTCCACAAACGCCAACCAGTACTCTACCTTTGAATTAGAGCATTTCCATACTCATGGTTTTGACAAAGTGAAAATAGAGGTACTACATATTATCCCTGACCTCTATGCTCGGCTAGAAACTGAATCCCTTGAAATTTTGCAGCATCAGTCTCTTTATCCCTATGGCCTTAATTCCACTCTATCTGACAATAAGCATAATCAGCATAAATTTTCAATTCGTGAACTCTTCTTTCTTGTTAATAATAAGAGCTGCTCTAGAGGTAATAGAGGACAGAGGTTATTTCGCACATCAAGCAAAGTTGATTTTGCTAACTTGCTAAAAACTCTGGAAAGCTTTAAAACAGGCACTAATTTTGTTAAAAATACTTACAAAATTCTCAAGTCCTTCAAGCACTCTGTCCTTAAATGTTTTTTCAAATTCTGGAATGAAACTGCTGACCATGTTGATAAGCATGTTTTTGCTTTGGTTCTGGACATTCTTAAACATATTCTTAAAGATAAAATTTCTCTTAAAGAATTTTCCAGTAATTTTGTTACCATCAGGTTCCTAAATAAAGCCTACGATAATCTCAATGTAAGGAAGCTGTTCTACAATAATGCAATTTTTTTTCCCATCCACAGGCACCAGTCTATTGTAAGTTTTAAATATGTTAAGACCTTAGGGTCAATTGTTAAAAACTACAAACTTAACTCTTCGAGCTACATTCCTGTAATTACTACTTGTTCTTGTGATGAACATAAAAAAACAGTTCACTATGATAAGAATTACAACCATATTATCACCGGAAACTTGAGTTTTGTTGAAAATGAAAAGCTTAGGAATTTATTAGAGTATGGCTCTAAATTCAGACCTTCCTTCACAATTTCCAAAGAAAGGATTCTTGAGAGCTTCACTCAAGATGTAAATAAGTACATCGTAAAAACCAGTTTAACGTACAATCAGCCTATTGAGGCCTTCGCAGAATGGAAATATAATATAATCAATAGCTTCACCGGTGAGTTGGCAGGTCTGGACTTTTGTTTCGACAGAAATCTCTTTTTCTCTGGAGAAGCTAAAAGGTCACTCTCCAAACTACAAGACCAATTTATTTTTACCACTACGGATAAAGCTAGCAATAATTTTGCAATTATCTGTAAGAAGTTCTATTTTGAATTGTTAACTATGGAACTCAATAATAGAGTAACATACGAGCCCGTAAGTTATTCTACCAAGCAGTTAGAAAATCGGTTTAAGGCATTCTTCAAGAAACTTAAAATTCCACAAACTAGAAGATATGAGCCTGAATTTCCATTTCTTTTTGCGACAGTTAAGTTTCATAAGGATCCTGTGAAGTTCAGGTTCATAGCTAGTGGAGTAAGGAGTCATAAAAAGAAAATAGATCTTGCTTTTGAAGATGTCTTAAAGAAGGTTTTGAAACACATTAGAAACTGTTCTAACTTGATGTACAGAGATTTTTGGATAATTAATAATAATGCAGAAGTAATTTCTACTATACTCAAAGTTTGTCCCCTAGATATTAATAGTTATGATTTTGAAAACCTATATACTAATCTGCCTCTATCAGATATAATCACTACCTTTAAAGAGCTGTATGCAGAATTTAAACTTAACCAATTTGTTGATGTAGGAACTTGGAACTCTTATCTCAATTGCTGCATAAAAAATAACCATATCTTATATAATAATACTCTCTATAAGCAAGTGAACGGTATTCCAATGGGAACTTCAACGTCCACGAATATCGCTAATCTATTCCTGTTCTTTAAGGAATATAAATTCATTAAAAATCACCCCACCTGCTCAGATAACTACCTTTACACTTTTAGATATATTGATGATCTGCTGTGTATCAATAATTCAGAAGTTATAGAGAGTGATTTTGATAATATCTATCCTAGCTCTCTTAACTTATGTAAAACCAACCACAGTAATCAGGAACTTGAGTTCCTAGACTTAAGCATTAAGCTCAACAGAGGTAACCCATCTATTAGCCTCTTTGATAAAAGAGTTAATTTTCCTTTCAAAGTAATTAAATATCTACACTGGAATAATAACATTTCAACCAAAGTAATTGAGAATGTACTAATTTCTCAGGTCCTAAGAATTTCAAGAATTTGCAGCAACAATTTGGACTTCAATTACCACATTAATATACTATTAGAAAGTTTTCTAGAGAACGAAATTCCTTCTTCTTTCATCAAAAGAACTTTAAGAAAAATTATTCTGAATAATAGAGTAAGGTTGGCAGATCTGCTTTAATTTTCTACACAGTTAATAATATGATTCTGACCAATCAAAGCCGTAAGGAAGTTGGCTAGAGGATGCCTATTAACTACCTAAAGGAACCTTAGTGCTATGGATATGACGGTCCTATTAAAACAAAAAATTAAATAACATAAACAAAATCACAAAAAAAACTTAAAAATCTGTTTATAAAAGAAAATAAAAACAAATAAAAAATAAAACTAGTTATTCATCACTAGGATAGCTATACTAAAAATAGTAAAACCAACATTAAAATTAATAAGATTCTGATTAATCTATAGAAGCTCACTAAGGTGATTTAATACATGCAAAGATTATTAAATAAACTGCTCGTGTATTTTATAATATTTCTCATGTATTCTGGAGAGTTAATTCTGCTCTTTCTGATCATTCAGATCCACAGTCTTAAGTTTATATATTTTTTCACTGGTTAAAATCTCCGCGCGTTGGTTTCTTGCTGTATGAGGAGGCCATCAGCCCCACCCTCACTGCCCCCTAGCTGTCTAGGGAGTGGCGGAAGAGGTCAGCCATGTTCTTCTCTTGTGAGGAGAAAAGTTTTTGTCACACAAGAGGTAAGCTCTCTTCCTTGTTTTTGGGTTCTAGGTTTTATAAGTTCAATGTTTGTACTTCATGTACCCTTTCCTCTGTCGTTTTTTAGCTTTTCAGCTTTTAAGCATTGGTTTGTCTGTTAACATTTTTGCGGGTTTTAACTCTTACTTTTCTTTGTAACTTTGAGCGTCTTTTGGGGTACCTAGGAACAGAAGATGGCTAAGCTTGTTCCTTTTCTATGCGCTGTCTATGCGCTGTTTTTTCAAAGTAGTTAAGTTCTTAATAACTAATTAATTATGCACTTAAAGCACTGCTGAAATACTTTGTACATATTGCAACTAACTGTTTAAGGTATATAACTTTCACAAAGTTTTCTTTAGTTAATTATTATCTTTAACTTATTCTCGTTTTCGTGCTGTCATAAGTTGTAGAGTAGGGGGTTTTTTAGACTCAAGTTTTCTTTCAAAAATCTGTTCGTTATAAATTAACATTTCCTTTTTTAATTGCAATGTAAAATTTGGATTTCTTTTGCATTGTTTTTCAGGTTTAAATTCTCTCTCAAACGAACTTGGAATTTCGTTATAGCTGAAAATCATTTCTAATTATTATGTCACTCTCACAGCTTGAGTTCTCTTTAATCTTCTTCTCTCTGTTTAATAGTAACAGATGAAGAGCATGGGTCGGGCCATGAAGGTTAATGGATGCAAGCGAAATTGTTAACTAGTGCTAGGTCATGCTACTCTACGGAGGACATGACTTATATATATATTTTTTTTAAACTATTTTAGGTGGGAATGTTACTTGCATCTATGGCCTTGCAGAAACCCATTTCCAACTAGGTCTTTATGGAAGTGAGAAAATGCAGAGTTTTTGCTGGTCCTTGATAAAGCCAAGGCTCAGTATTCTCGACACCTTCTACATTCAGTTGTTTTATTTTATTTTTTTATCTTTTCTCCTTTTACTCGCACAGGTAGATACATAACCTTTTCTATGTTGTACTAGGTGTGAGTCAAAATTATATATGTATTTTTTTGCTTAGGTATCTTCTTTATAGAATGTGAATTCTGAATTTTCAAAACTGCTGCGTTGCGCGTTTTGATTTTCAGGTTATTTTGCACCCTTCGTTTTAAATTCTAAAATTTTTTCCTTAGTCTTCAGTTTTGCTCTTAAGTAACTAATTTCAATTTATTATTTAGCAGCTCATGCGCAAATTCTAGTTGAAGTGTTTTATTATTTTTTTTTTTTTTTTTTTTTTTTTTTTTTTACATTTCCTAATTTTTTCTTTTTAGTATGTTTTGGATGCAGCTTTTTGGAGTGTAGTTTATACTCGAGTTTGGTCTTTTCTTGGACTGCTTATTTCTAAAAAGTTTTTCCTAGTTGGTTTGCTCAGAATTTGTATGTTTTGGCCCAAGTGGAGTTCTAAGGACGATGAAAGGATTGGAGGTCAGCTCAGATATTTTAAGTCCTCCCGCTCGGTTAGGCTAGCACCCTTTCCCATAGTGTATGAACTCGCTGGCAAAGGTAATCTAAAGTTATGAAATGACAAACGTTGTTTGACATGTAAATCTGCAGATCCTAACCTGTATTCTTCTGTTGAGGATAATTGCTCCAACAAGTTTTGCAAAGCCTACAATACCATCTATAAGCTCACCTGTACTGTCTGCAACCTTAGCTATATTGGCCAAAGTAAAAATCCTCTGCATCTTAGGATTAATGGTCACAGGTCTCTAGTAAACAAGTTCTCTAATTCAGGAGCGAACCCCTCCACAAACGCCAACCAGTACTCTACCTTTGTATTAGAGCATTTCCATACTCATGGTTTTGACAAAGTGAAAATAGAGGTACTACATATTATCCCTGACCTCTATGCTCGGCTAGAAACTGAATCCCTTGAAATTTTGCAGCATCAGTCTCTTTATCCCTATGGCCTTAATTCCACTCTATCTGACAATAAGCATAATCAGCATAAATTTTCAATTCGTGAACTCTTCTTTCTTGTTAATAATAAGAGCTGCTCTAGAGGTAATAGAGGACAGAGGTTATTTCGCACATCAAGCAAAGTTGATTTTGCTAACTTGCTAAAAACTCTGGAAAGCTTTAAAACAGGCACTAATTTTGTTAAAAATACTTACAAAATTCTCAAGTCCTTCAAGCACTCTGTCCTTAAATGTTTTTTCAAATTCTGGAATGAAACTGCTGACCATGTTGATAAGCATGTTTTTGCTTTGGTTCTGGACATTCTTAAACATATTCTTAAAGATAAAATTTCTCTTAAAGAATTTTCCAGTAATTTTGTTACCATCAGGTTCCTAAATAAAGCCTACGATAATCTCAATGTAAGGAAGCTGTTCTACAATAATGCAATTTTTTTTCCCATCCACAGGCACCAGTCTATTGTAAGTTTTAAATATGTTAAGACCTTAGGGTCAATTGTTAAAAACTACAAACTTAACTCTTCGAGCTACATTCCTGTAATTACTACTTGTTCTTGTGATGAACATAAAAAAACAGTTCACTATGATAAGAATTACAACCATATTATCACCGGAAACTTGAGTTTTGTTGAAAATGAAAAGCTTAGGAATTTATTAGAGTATGGCTCTAAATTCAGACCTTCCTTCACAATTTCCAAAGAAAGGATTCTTGAGAGCTTCACTCAAGATGTAAATAAGTACATCGTAAAAACCAGTTTAACGTACAATCAGCCTATTGAGGCCTTCGCAGAATGGAAATATAATATAATCAATAGCTTCACCGGTGAGTTGGCAGGTCTGGACTTTTGTTTCGACAGAAATCTCTTTTCTCTGGAGAAGCTAAAAGGTCACTCTCCAAACTACAAGACCAATTTATTTTTACCACTACGGATAAAGCTAGCAATAATTTTGCAATTATCTGTAAGAAGTTCTATTTTGAATTGTTAACTATGGAACTCAATAATAGAGTAACATACGAGCCCGTAAGTTATTCTACCAAGCAGTTAGAAAATCGGTTTAAGGCATTCTTCAAGAAACTTAAAATTCCACAAACTAGAAGATATGAGCCTGAATTTCCATTTCTTTTTGCGACAGTTAAGTTTCATAAGGATCCTGTGAAGTTCAGGTTCATAGCTAGTGGAGTAAGGAGTCATAAAAAGAAAATAGATCTTGCTTTTGAAGATGTCTTAAAGAAGGTTTTGAAACACATTAGAAACTGTTCTAACTTGATGTACAGAGATTTTTGGATAATTAATAATAATGCAGAAGTAATTTCTACTATACTCAAAGTTTGTCCCCTAGATATTAATAGTTATGATTTTGAAAACCTATATACTAATCTGCCTCTATCAGATATAATCACTACCTTTAAAGAGCTGTATGCAGAATTTAAACTTAACCAATTTGTTGATGTAGGAACTTGGAACTCTTATCTCAATTGCTGCATAAAAAATAACCATATCTTATATAATAATACTCTCTATAAGCAAGTGAACGGTATTCCAATGGGAACTTCAACGTCCACGAATATCGCTAATCTATTCCTGTTCTTTAAGGAATATAAATTCATTAAAAATCACCCCACCTGCTCAGATAACTACCTTTACACTTTTAGATATATTGATGATCTGCTGTGTATCAATAATTCAGAAGTTATAGAGAGTGATTTTGATAATATCTATCCTAGCTCTCTTAACTTATGTAAAACCAACCACAGTAATCAGGAACTTGAGTTCCTAGACTTAAGCATTAAGCTCAACAGAGGTAACCCATCTATTAGCCTCTTTGATAAAAGAGTTAATTTTCCTTTCAAAGTAATTAAATATCTACACTGGAATAATAACATTTCAACCAAAGTAATTGAGAATGTACTAATTTCTCAGGTCCTAAGAATTTCAAGAATTTGCAGCAACAATTTGGACTTCAATTACCACATTAATATACTATTAGAAAGTTTTCTAGAGAACGAAATTCCTTCTTCTTTCATCAAAAGAACTTTAAGAAAAATTATTCTGAATAATAGAGTAAGGTTGGCAGATCTGCTTTAATTTTCTACACAGTTAATAATATGATTCTGACCAATCAAAGCCGTAAGGAAGTTGGCTAGAGGATGCCTATTAACTACCTAAAGGAACCTTAGTGCTATGGATATGACGGTCCTATTAAAACAAAAAAATTAAATAACATAAACAAAATCACAAAAAAAACTTAAAAATCTGTTTATAAAAGAAAATAAAAACAAATAAAAAATAAAACTAGTTATTCATCACTAGGATAGCTATACTAAAAATAGTAAAACCAACATTAAAATTAATAAGATTCTGATTAATCTATAGAAGCTCACTAAGGTGATTTAATACATGCAAAGATTATTAAATAAACTGCTCGTGTATTTTATAATATTTCTCATGTATTCTGGAGAGTTAATTCTGCTCTTTCTGATCATTCAGATCCACAGTCTTAAGTTTATATATTTTTTCACTGGTTAAAATCTCCGCGCGTTGGTTTCTTGCTGTATGAGGAGGCCATCAGCCCCACCCTCACTGCCCCCTAGCGTCTAGGGAGTGGCGGAAGAGGTCAGCCATGTTCTTCTCTTGTGAGGAGAAAAGTTTTTGTCACACAAGAGGTAAGCTCTCTTCCTTGTTTTTGGGTTCTAGGTTTTATAAGTTCAATGTTTGTACTTCATGTACCCTTTCCTCTGTCGTTTTTTAGCTTTTCAGCTTTTAAGCATTGGTTTGTCTGTTAACATTTTTGCGGGTTTTAACTCTTACTTTTCTTTGTAACTTTGAGCGTCTTTTGGGGTACCTAGGAACAGAAGATGGCTAAGCTTGTTCCTTTTCTATGAGCTGTCTATGCGCTGTTTTTTCAAAGTAGTTAAGTTCTTAATAACTAATTAATTATGCACTTAAAGCACTGCTGAAATACTTTGTACATATTGCAACTAACTGTTTAAGGTATATAACTTTCACAAAGTTTTCTTTAGTTAATTATTATCTTTAACTTATTCTCGTTTTCGTGCTGTCATAAGTTGTAGAGTAGGGGGTTTTTTAGACTCAAGTTTTCTTTCAAAAATCTGTTCGTTATAAATTAACATTTCCTTTTTTAATTGCAATGTAAAATTTGGATTTCTTTTGCATTGTTTTTCAGGTTTAAATTCTCTCTCAAACGAACTTGGAATTTCGTTATAGCTGAAAAATCATTTCTAATTATTATGTCACTCTCACAGCTTGAGTTCTCTTTAATCTTCTTCTCTCTGTTTAATAGTAACAGATGAAGAGCATGGGTCGGGCCAGGAAGGTTAATGGATGCAAGCGAAATTGTTAACTAGTGCTAGGTCATGCTACTCTACGGAGGACATGACTTATATATATATTTTTTAAACTATTTTAGGTGGGAATGTTACTTGCATCTATGGCCTTGCAGAAACCCATTTCCAACTAGGTCTTTATGGAAGTGAGAAAATGCAGAGTTTTTGCTGGTCCTTGATAAAGCCAAGGCTCAGTATTCTCGACACCTTCTACATTCAGTTGTTTTATTTTATTTTTTTATCTTTTCTCCTTTTACTCGCACAGGTAGATACATAACCTTTTCTATGTTGTACTAGGTGTGAGTCAAAATTATATATGTATTTTTTTGCTTAGGTATCTTCTTTATAGAATGTGAATTCTGAATTTTCAAAACTGCTGCGTTGCGCGTTTTGATTTTCAGGTTATTTTGCACCCTTCGTTTTAAATTCTAAAATTTTTTCCTTAGTCTTCAGTTTTGCTCTTAAGTAACTAATTTCAATTTATTATTTAGCAGCTCATGCGCAAATTCTAGTTGAAGTGTTTTATTATTTTTTTTTTTTTTTTTTTTTTTTTTTTTTTACATTTCCTAATTTTTCTTTTTAGTATGTTTTGGATGCAGCTTTTTGGAGTGTAGTTTATACTCGAGTTTGGTCTTTTCTTGGACTGCTTATTTCTAAAAAGTTTTTCCTAGTTGGTTTGCTCAGAATTTGTATGTTTTGGCCCAAGTGGAGTTCTAAGGACGATGAAAGGATTGGAGGTCAGCTCAGATATTTTAAGTCCTCCCGCTCGGTTAGGCTAGCACCCTTTCCCATAGTGTATGAACTCGCTGGCAAAGGTAATCTAAAGTTATGAAATGACAAACGTTGTTTGACATGTAAATCTGCAGATCCTAACCTGTATTCTTCTGTTGAGGATAATTGCTCCAACAAGTTTTGCAAAGCCTACAATACCATCTATAAGCTCACCTGTACTGTCTGCAACCTTAGCTATATTGGCCAAAGTAAAAATCCTCTGCATCTTAGGATTAATGGTCACAGGTCTCTAGTAAACAAGTTCTCTAATTCAGGAGCGAACCCCTCCACAAACGCCAACCAGTACTCTACCTTTGATTAGAGCATTTCCATACTCATGGTTTTGACAAAGTGAAAATAGAGGTACTACATATTATCCCTGACCTCTATGCTCGGCTAGAAACTGAATCCCTTGAAATTTTGCAGCATCAGTCTCTTTATCCCTATGGCCTTAATTCCACTCTATCTGACAATAAGCATAATCAGCATAAATTTTCAATTCGTGAACTCTTCTTTCTTGTTAATAATAAGAGCTGCTCTAGAGGTAATAGAGGACAGAGGTTATTTCGCACATCAAGCAAAGTTGATTTTGCTAACTTGCTAAAAACTCTGGAAAGCTTTAAAACAGGCACTAATTTTGTTAAAAATACTTACAAAATTCTCAAGTCCTTCAAGCACTCTGTCCTTAAATGTTTTTTCAAATTCTGGAATGAAACTGCTGACCATGTTGATAAGCATGTTTTTGCTTTGGTTCTGGACATTCTTAAACATATTCTTAAAGATAAAATTTCTCTTAAAGAATTTTCCAGTAATTTTGTTACCATCAGGTTCCTAAATAAAGCCTACGATAATCTCAATGTAAGGAAGCTGTTCTACAATAATGCAATTTTTTTTCCCATCCACAGGCACCAGTCTATTGTAAGTTTTAAATATGTTAAGACCTTAGGGTCAATTGTTAAAAACTACAAACTTAACTCTTCGAGCTACATTCCTGTAATTACTACTTGTTCTTGTGATGAACATAAAAAAACAGTTCACTATGATAAGAATTACAACCATATTATCACCGGAAACTTGAGTTTTGTTGAAAATGAAAAGCTTAGGAATTTATTAGAGTATGGCTCTAAATTCAGACCTTCCTTCACAATTTCCAAAGAAAGGATTCTTGAGAGCTTCACTCAAGATGTAAATAAGTACATCGTAAAAACCAGTTTAACGTACAATCAGCCTATTGAGGCCTTCGCAGAATGGAAATATAATATAATCAATAGCTTCACCGGTGAGTTGGCAGGTCTGGACTTTTGTTTCGACAGAAATCTCTTTTTCTCTGGAGAAGCTAAAAGGTCACTCTCCAAACTACAAGACCAATTTATTTTTACCACTACGGATAAAGCTAGCAATAATTTTGCAATTATCTGTAAGAAGTTCTATTTTGAATTGTTAACTATGGAACTCAATAATAGAGTAACATACGAGCCCGTAAGTTATTCTACCAAGCAGTTAGAAAATCGGTTTAAGGCATTCTTCAAGAAACTTAAAATTCCACAAACTAGAAGATATGAGCCTGAATTTCCATTTCTTTTTGCGACAGTTAAGTTTCATAAGGATCCTGTGAAGTTCAGGTTCATAGCTAGTGGAGTAAGGAGTCATAAAAAGAAAATAGATCTTGCTTTTGAAGATGTCTTAAAGAAGGTTTTGAAACACATTAGAAACTGTTCTAACTTGATGTACAGAGATTTTTGGATAATTAATAATAATGCAGAAGTAATTTCTACTATACTCAAAGTTTGTCCCCTAGATATTAATAGTTATGATTTTGAAAACCTATATACTAATCTGCCTCTATCAGATATAATCACTACCTTTAAAGAGCTGTATGCAGAATTTAAACTTAACCAATTTGTTGATGTAGGAACTTGGAACTCTTATCTCAATTGCTGCATAAAAAATAACCATATCTTATATAATAATACTCTCTATAAGCAAGTGAACGGTATTCCAATGGGAACTTCAACGTCCACGAATATCGCTAATCTATTCCTGTTCTTTAAGGAATATAAATTCATTAAAAATCACCCCACCTGCTCAGATAACTACCTTTACACTTTTAGATATATTGATGATCTGCTGTGTATCAATAATTCAGAAGTTATAGAGAGTGATTTTGATAATATCTATCCTAGCTCTCTTAACTTATGTAAAACCAACCACAGTAATCAGGAACTTGAGTTCCTAGACTTAAGCATTAAGCTCAACAGAGGTAACCCATCTATTAGCCTCTTTGATAAAAGAGTTAATTTTCCTTTCAAAGTAATTAAATATCTACACTGGAATAATAACATTTCAACCAAAGTAATTGAGAATGTACTAATTTCTCAGGTCCTAAGAATTTCAAGAATTTGCAGCAACAATTTGGACTTCAATTACCACATTAATATACTATTAGAAAGTTTTCTAGAGAACGAAATTCCTTCTTCTTTCATCAAAAGAACTTTAAGAAAAATTATTCTGAATAATAGAGTAAGGTTGGCAGATCTGCTTTAATTTTCTACACAGTTAATAATATGATTCTGACCAATCAAAGCCGTAAGGAAGTTGGCTAGAGGATGCCTATTAACTACCTAAAGGAACCTTAGTGCTATGGATATGACGGTCCTATTAAAACAAAAAATTAAATAACATAAACAAAATCACAAAAAAACTTAAAAATCTGTTTATAAAAGAAAATAAAAACAAATAAAAAATAAAACTAGTTATTCATCACTAGGATAGCTATACTAAAAATAGTAAAACCAACATTAAAATTAATAAGATTCTGATTAATCTATAGAAGCTCACTAAGGTGATTTAATACATGCAAAGATTATTAAATAAACTGCTCGTGTATTTTATAATATTTCTCATGTATTCTGGAGAGTTAATTCTGCTCTTTCTGATCATTCAGATCCACAGTCTTAAGTTTATATATTTTTTCACTGGTTAAAATCTCCGCGCGTTGGTTTCTTGCTGTATGAGGAGGCCATCAGCCCCACCCTCACTGCCCCCTAGCTGTCTAGGGAGTGGCGGAAGAGGTCAGCCATGTTCTTCTCTTGTGAGGAGAAAAGTTTTTGTCACACAAGAGGTAAGCTCTCTTCCTTGTTTTTGGGTTCTAGGTTTTATAAGTTCAATGTTTGTACTTCATGTACCCTTTCCTCTGTCGTTTTTTAGCTTTTCAGCTTTTAAGCATTGGTTTGTCTGTTAACATTTTTGCGGGTTTTAACTCTTACTTTTCTTTGTAACTTTGAGCGTCTTTTGGGGTACCTAGGAACAGAAGATGGCTAAGCTTGTTCCTTTTCTATGCGCTGTCTATGCGCTGTTTTTTCAAAGTAGTTAAGTTCTTAATAACTAATTAATTATGCACTTAAAGCACTGCTGAAATACTTTGTACATATTGCAACTAACTGTTTAAGGTATATAACTTTCACAAAGTTTTCTTTAGTTAATTATTATCTTTAACTTATTCTCGTTTTCGTGCTGTCATAAGTTGTAGAGTAGGGGTTTTTAGACTCAAGTTTTCTTTCAAAAATCTGTTCGTTATAAATTAACATTTCCTTTTTTAATTGCAATGTAAAATTTGGATTTCTTTTGCATTGTTTTTCAGGTTTAAATTCTCTCTCAAACGAACTTGGAATTTCGTTATAGCTGAAAATCATTTCTAATTATTATGTCACTCTCACAGCTTGAGTTCTCTTTAATCTTCTTCTCTCTGTTTAATAGTAACAGATGAAGAGCATGGGTCGGGCCATGAAGGTTAATGGATGCAAGCGAAATTGTTAACTAGTGCTAGGTCATGCTACTCTACGGAGGACATGACTTATATATATATTTTTTAAACTATTTTAGGTGGGAATGTTACTTGCATCTATGGCCTTGCAGAAACCCATTTCCAACTAGGTCTTTATGGAAGTGAGAAAATGCAGAGTTTTTGCTGGTCCTTGATAAAGCCAAGGCTCAGTATTCTCGACACCTTCTACATTCAGTTGTTTTATTTTATTTTTTTATCTTTTCTCCTTTTACTCGCACAGGTAGATACATAACCTTTTCTATGTTGTACTAGGTGTGAGTCAAAATTATATATGTATTTTTTTGCTTAGGTATCTTCTTTATAGAATGTGAATTCTGAATTTTCAAAACTGCTGCGTTGCGCGTTTTGATTTTCAGGTTATTTTGCACCCTTCGTTTTAAATTCTAAAATTTTTTCCTTAGTCTTCAGTTTTGCTCTTAAGTAACTAATTTCAATTTATTATTTAGCAGCTCATGCGCAAATTCTAGTTGAAGTGTTTTATTATTTTTTTTTTTTTTTTTTTTTTTTTTTTTTTACATTTCCTAATTTTTCTTTTTAGTATGTTTTGGATGCAGCTTTTTGGAGTGTAGTTTATACTCGAGTTTGGTCTTTTCTTGGACTGCTTATTTCTAAAAGTTTTTCCTAGTTGGTTTGCTCAGAATTTGTATGTTTTGGCCCAAGTGGAGTTCTAAGGACGATGAAAGGATTGGAGGTCAGCTCAGATATTTTAAGTCCTCCCGCTCGGTTAGGCTAGCACCCTTTCCCATAGTGTATGAACTCGCTGGCAAAGGTAATCTAAAGTTATGAAATGACAAACGTTGTTTGACATGTAAATCTGCAGATCCTAACCTGTATTCTTCTGTTGAGGATAATTGCTCCAACAAGTTTTGCAAAGCCTACAATACCATCTATAAGCTCACCTGTACTGTCTGCAACCTTAGCTATATTGGCCAAAGTAAAAATCCTCTGCATCTTAGGATTAATGGTCACAGGTCTCTAGTAAACAAGTTCTCTAATTCAGGAGCGAACCCCTCCACAAACGCCAACCAGTACTCTACCTTTGGATTAGAGCATTTCCATACTCATGGTTTTGACAAAGTGAAAATAGAGGTACTACATATTATCCCTGACCTCTATGCTCGGCTAGAAACTGAATCCCTTGAAATTTTGCAGCATCAGTCTCTTTATCCCTATGGCCTTAATTCCACTCTATCTGACAATAAGCATAATCAGCATAAATTTTCAATTCGTGAACTCTTCTTTCTTGTTAATAATAAGAGCTGCTCTAGAGGTAATAGAGGACAGAGGTTATTTCGCACATCAAGCAAAGTTGATTTTGCTAACTTGCTAAAAACTCTGGAAAGCTTTAAAACAGGCACTAATTTTGTTATAAATACTTACAAAATTCTCAAGTCCTTCAAGCACTCTGTCCTTAAATGTTTTTTCAAATTCTGGAATGAAACTGCTGACCATGTTGATAAGCATGTTTTTGCTTTGGTTCTGGACATTCTTAAACATATTCTTAAAGATAAAATTTCTCTTAAAGAATTTTCCAGTAATTTTGTTACCATCAGGTTCCTAAATAAAGCCTACGATAATCTCAATGTAAGGAAGCTGTTCTACAATAATGCAATTTTTTTTCCCATCCACAGGCACCAGTCTATTGTAAGTTTTAAATATGTTAAGACCTTAGGGTCAATTGTTAAAAACTACAAACTTAACTCTTCGAGCTACATTCCTGTAATTACTACTTGTTCTTGTGATGAACATAAAAAAACAGTTCACTATGATAAGAATTACAACCATATTATCACCGGAAACTTGAGTTTTGTTGAAAATGAAAAGCTTAGGAATTTATTAGAGTATGGCTCTAAATTCAGACCTTCCTTCACAATTTCCAAAGAAAGGATTCTTGAGAGCTTCACTCAAGATGTAAATAAGTACATCGTAAAAACCAGTTTAACGTACAATCAGCCTATTGAGGCCTTCGCAGAATGGAAATATAATATAATCAATAGCTTCACCGGTGAGTTGGCAGGTCTGGACTTTTGTTTCGACAGAAATCTCTTTTTCTCTGGAGAAGCTAAAAGGTCACTCTCCAAACTACAAGACCAATTTATTTTTACCACTACGGATAAAGCTAGCAATAATTTTGCAATTATCTGTAAGAAGTTCTATTTTGAATTGTTAACTATGGAACTCAATAATAGAGTAACATACGAGCCCGTAAGTTATTCTACCAAGCAGTTAGAAAATCGGTTTAAGGCATTCTTCAAGAAACTTAAAATTCCACAAACTAGAAGATATGAGCCTGAATTTCCATTTCTTTTTGCGACAGTTAAGTTTCATAAGGATCCTGTGAAGTTCAGGTTCATAGCTAGTGGAGTAAGGAGTCATAAAAAGAAAATAGATCTTGCTTTTGAAGATGTCTTAAAGAAGGTTTTGAAACACATTAGAAACTGTTCTAACTTGATGTACAGAGATTTTTGGATAATTAATAATAATGCAGAAGTAATTTCTACTATACTCAAAGTTTGTCCCCTAGATATTAATAGTTATGATTTTGAAAACCTATATACTAATCTGCCTCTATCAGATATAATCACTACCTTTAAAGAGCTGTATGCAGAATTTAAACTTAACCAATTTGTTGATGTAGGAACTTGGAACTCTTATCTCAATTGCTGCATAAAAAATAACCATATCTTATATAATAATACTCTCTATAAGCAAGTGAACGGTATTCCAATGGGAACTTCAACGTCCACGAATATCGCTAATCTATTCCTGTTCTTTAAGGAATATAAATTCATTAAAAATCACCCCACCTGCTCAGATAACTACCTTTACACTTTTAGATATATTGATGATCTGCTGTGTATCAATAATTCAGAAGTTATAGAGAGTGATTTTGATAATATCTATCCTAGCTCTCTTAACTTATGTAAAACCAACCACAGTAATCAGGAACTTGAGTTCCTAGACTTAAGCATTAAGCTCAACAGAGGTAACCCATCTATTAGCCTCTTTGATAAAAGAGTTAATTTTCCTTTCAAAGTAATTAAATATCTACACTGGAATAATAACATTTCAACCAAAGTAATTGAGAATGTACTAATTTCTCAGGTCCTAAGAATTTCAAGAATTTGCAGCAACAATTTGGACTTCAATTACCACATTAATATACTATTAGAAAGTTTTCTAGAGAACGAAATTCCTTCTTCTTTCATCAAAAGAACTTTAAGAAAAATTATTCTGAATAATAGAGTAAGGTTGGCAGATCTGCTTTAATTTTCTACACAGTTAATAATATGATTCTGACCAATCAAAGCCGTAAGGAAGTTGGCTAGAGGATGCCTATTAACTACCTAAAGGAACCTTAGTGCTATGGATATGACGGTCCTATTAAAACAAAAAATTAAATAACATAAACAAAATCACAAAAAAAACTTAAAAATCTGTTTATAAAAGAAAATAAAAACAAATAAAAAATAAAACTAGTTATTCATCACTAGGATAGCTATACTAAAAATAGTAAAACCAACATTAAAATTAATAAGATTCTGATTAATCTATAGAAGCTCACTAAGGTGATTTAATACATGCAAAGATTATTAAATAAACTGCTCGTGTATTTTATAATATTTCTCATGTATTCTGGAGAGTTAATTCTGCTCTTTCTGATCATTCAGATCCACAGTCTTAAGTTTATATATTTTTTCACTGGTTAAAATCTCCGCGCGTTGGTTTCTTGCTGTATGAGGAGGCCATCAGCCCCACCCTCACTGCCCCCTAGCGTCTAGGGAGTGGCGGAAGAGGTCAGCCATGTTCTTCTCTTGTGAGGAGAAAAGTTTTTGTCACACAAGAGGTAAGCTCTCTTCCTTGTTTTTGGGTTCTAGGTTTTATAAGTTCAATGTTTGTACTTCATGTACCCTTTCCTCTGTCGTTTTTTAGCTTTTCAGCTTTTAAGCATTGGTTTGTCTGTTAACATTTTTGCGGGTTTTAACTCTTACTTTTCTTTGTAACTTTGAGCGTCTTTTGGGGTACCTAGGAACAGAAGATGGCTAAGCTTGTTCCTTTTCTATGCGCTGTCTATGCGCTGTTTTTTCAAAGTAGTTAAGTTCTTAATAACTAATTAATTATGCACTTAAAGCACTGCTGAAATACTTTGTACATATTGCAACTAACTGTTTAAGGTATATAACTTTCACAAAGTTTTCTTTAGTTAATTATTATCTTTAACTTATTCTCGTTTTCGTGCTGTCATAAGTTGTAGAGTAGGGGTTTTTTAGACTCAAGTTTTCTTTCAAAAATCTGTTCGTTATAAATTAACATTTCCTTTTTTAATTGCAATGTAAAATTTGGATTTCTTTTGCATTGTTTTTCAGGTTTAAATTCTCTCTCAAACGAACTTGGAATTTCGTTATAGCTGAAAATCATTTCTAATTATTATGTCACTCTCACAGCTTGAGTTCTCTTTAATCTTCTTCTCTCTGTTTAATAGTAACAGATGAAGAGCATGGGTCGGGCCATGAAGGTTAATGGATGCAAGCGAAATTGTTAACTAGTGCTAGGTCATGCTACTCTACGGAGGACATGACTTATATATATATTTTTTAAACTATTTTAGGTGGGAATGTTACTTGCATCTATGGCCTTGCAGAAACCCATTTCCAACTAGGTCTTTATGGAAGTGAGAAAATGCAGAGTTTTTGCTGGTCCTTGATAAAGCCAAGGCTCAGTATTCTCGACACCTTCTACATTCAGTTGTTTTATTTTATTTTTTTATCTTTTCTCCTTTTACTCGCACAGGTAGATACATAACCTTTTCTATGTTGTACTAGGTGTGAGTCAAAATTATATATGTATTTTTTTGCTTAGGTATCTTCTTTATAGAATGTGAATTCTGAATTTTCAAAACTGCTGCGTTGCGCGTTTTGATTTTCAGGTTATTTTGCACCCTTCGTTTTAAATTCTAAAATTTTTTCCTTAGTCTTCAGTTTTGCTCTTAAGTAACTAATTTCAATTTATTATTTAGCAGCTCATGCGCAAATTCTAGTTGAAGTGTTTTATTATTTTTTTTTTTTTTTTTTTTTTTTTTACATTTCCTAATTTTTCTTTTTAGTATGTTTTGGATGCAGCTTTTTGGAGTGTAGTTTATACTCGAGTTTGGTCTTTTCTTGGACTGCTTATTTCTAAAAGTTTTTCCTAGTTGGTTTGCTCAGAATTTGTATGTTTTGGCCCAAGTGGAGTTCTAAGGACGATGAAAGGATTGGAGGTCAGCTCAGATATTTTAAGTCCTCCCGCTCGGTTAGGCTAGCACCCTTTCCCATAGTGTATGAACTCGCTGGCAAAGGTAATCTAAAGTTATGAAATGACAAACGTTGTTTGACATGTAAATCTGCAGATCCTAACCTGTATTCTTCTGTTGAGGATAATTGCTCCAACAAGTTTTGCAAAGCCTACAATACCATCTATAAGCTCACCTGTACTGTCTGCAACCTTAGCTATATTGGCCAAAGTAAAAATCCTCTGCATCTTAGGATTAATGGTCACAGGTCTCTAGTAAACAAGTTCTCTAATTCAGGAGCGAACCCCTCCACAAACGCCAACCAGTACTCTACCTTTGAATTAGAGCATTTCCATACTCATGGTTTTGACAAAGTGAAAATAGAGGTACTACATATTATCCCTGACCTCTATGCTCGGCTAGAAACTGAATCCCTTGAAATTTTGCAGCATCAGTCTCTTTATCCCTATGGCCTTAATTCCACTCTATCTGACAATAAGCATAATCAGCATAAATTTTCAATTCGTGAACTCTTCTTTCTTGTTAATAATAAGAGCTGCTCTAGAGGTAATAGAGGACAGAGGTTATTTCGCACATCAAGCAAAGTTGATTTTGCTAACTTGCTAAAAACTCTGGAAAGCTTTAAAACAGGCACTAATTTTGTTAAAAATACTTACAAAATTCTCAAGTCCTTCAAGCACTCTGTCCTTAAATGTTTTTTCAAATTCTGGAATGAAACTGCTGACCATGTTGATAAGCATGTTTTTGCTTTGGTTCTGGACATTCTTAAACATATTCTTAAAGATAAAATTTCTCTTAAAGAATTTTCCAGTAATTTTGTTACCATCAGGTTCCTAAATAAAGCCTACGATAATCTCAATGTAAGGAAGCTGTTCTACAATAATGCAATTTTTTTTCCCATCCACAGGCACCAGTCTATTGTAAGTTTTAAATATGTTAAGACCTTAGGGTCAATTGTTAAAAACTACAAACTTAACTCTTCGAGCTACATTCCTGTAATTACTACTTGTTCTTGTGATGAACATAAAAAAACAGTTCACTATGATAAGAATTACAACCATATTATCACCGGAAACTTGAGTTTTGTTGAAAATGAAAAGCTTAGGAATTTATTAGAGTATGGCTCTAAATTCAGACCTTCCTTCACAATTTCCAAAGAAAGGATTCTTGAGAGCTTCACTCAAGATGTAAATAAGTACATCGTAAAAACCAGTTTAACGTACAATCAGCCTATTGAGGCCTTCGCAGAATGGAAATATAATATAATCAATAGCTTCACCGGTGAGTTGGCAGGTCTGGACTTTTGTTTCGACAGAAATCTCTTTTTCTCTGGAGAAGCTAAAAGGTCACTCTCCAAACTACAAGACCAATTTATTTTTACCACTACGGATAAAGCTAGCAATAATTTTGCAATTATCTGTAAGAAGTTCTATTTTGAATTGTTAACTATGGAACTCAATAATAGAGTAACATACGAGCCCGTAAGTTATTCTACCAAGCAGTTAGAAAATCGGTTTAAGGCATTCTTCAAGAAACTTAAAATTCCACAAACTAGAAGATATGAGCCTGAATTTCCATTTCTTTTTGCGACAGTTAAGTTTCATAAGGATCCTGTGAAGTTCAGGTTCATAGCTAGTGGAGTAAGGAGTCATAAAAAGAAAATAGATCTTGCTTTTGAAGATGTCTTAAAGAAGGTTTTGAAACACATTAGAAACTGTTCTAACTTGATGTACAGAGATTTTTGGATAATTAATAATAATGCAGAAGTAATTTCTACTATACTCAAAGTTTGTCCCCTAGATATTAATAGTTATGATTTTGAAAACCTATATACTAATCTGCCTCTATCAGATATAATCACTACCTTTAAAGAGCTGTATGCAGAATTTAAACTTAACCAATTTGTTGATGTAGGAACTTGGAACTCTTATCTCAATTGCTGCATAAAAAATAACCATATCTTATATAATAATACTCTCTATAAGCAAGTGAACGGTATTCCAATGGGAACTTCAACGTCCACGAATATCGCTAATCTATTCCTGTTCTTTAAGGAATATAAATTCATTAAAAATCACCCCACCTGCTCAGATAACTACCTTTTACACTTTTAGATATATTGATGATCTGCTGTGTATCAATAATTCAGAAGTTATAGAGAGTGATTTTGATAATATCTATCCTAGCTCTCTTAACTTATGTAAAACCAACCACAGTAATCAGGAACTTGAGTTCCTAGACTTAAGCATTAAGCTCAACAGAGGTAACCCATCTATTAGCCTCTTTGATAAAAGAGTTAATTTTCCTTTCAAAGTAATTAAATATCTACACTGGAATAATAACATTTCAACCAAAGTAATTGAGAATGTACTAATTTCTCAGGTCCTAAGAATTTCAAGAATTTGCAGCAACAATTTGGACTTCAATTACCACATTAATATACTATTAGAAAGTTTTCTAGAGAACGAAATTCCTTCTTCTTTCATCAAAAGAACTTTAAGAAAAATTATTCTGAATAATAGAGTAAGGTTGGCAGATCTGCTTTAATTTTCTACACAGTTAATAATATGATTCTGACCAATCAAAGCCGTAAGGAAGTTGGCTAGAGGATGCCTATTAACTACCTAAAGGAACCTTAGTGCTATGGATATGACGGTCCTATTAAAACAAAAAATTAAATAACATAAACAAAATCACAAAAAAAACTTAAAAATCTGTTTATAAAAGAAAATAAAAACAAATAAAAAATAAAACTAGTTATTCATCACTAGGATAGCTATACTAAAAATAGTAAAACCAACATTAAAATTAATAAGATTCTGATTAATCTATAGAAGCTCACTAAGGTGATTTAATACATGCAAAGATTATTAAATAAACTGCTCGTGTATTTTATAATATTTCTCATGTATTCTGGAGAGTTAATTCTGCTCTTTCTGATCATTCAGATCCACAGTCTTAAGTTTATATATTTTTTCACTGGTTAAAATCTCCGCGCGTTGGTTTCTTGCTGTATGAGGAGGCCATCAGCCCCACCTCACTGCCCCCTAGCGTCTAGGGAGTGGCGGAAGAGGTCAGCCATGTTCTTCTCTTGTGAGGAGAAAAGTTTTTGTCACACAAGAGGTAAGCTCTCTTCCTTGTTTTTGGGTTCTAGGTTTTATAAGTTCAATGTTTGTACTTCATGTACCCTTTCCTCTGTCGTTTTTTAGCTTTTCAGCTTTTAAGCATTGGTTTGTCTGTTAACATTTTTGCGGGTTTTAACTCTTACTTTTCTTTGTAACTTTGAGCGTCTTTTGGGGTACCTAGGAACAGAAGATGGCTAAGCTTGTTCCTTTTCTATGCGCTGTCTATGCGCTGTTTTTTCAAAGTAGTTAAGTTCTTAATAACTAATTAATTATGCACTTAAAGCACTGCTGAAATACTTTGTACATATTGCAACTAACTGTTTAAGGTATATAACTTTCACAAAGTTTTCTTTAGTTAATTATTATCTTTAACTTATTCTCGTTTTCGTGCTGTCATAAGTTGTAGAGTAGGGGGTTTTTTAGACTCAAGTTTTCTTTCAAAAATCTGTTCGTTATAAATTAACATTTCCTTTTTTAATTGCAATGTAAAATTTGGATTTCTTTTGCATTGTTTTTCAGGTTTAAATTCTCTCTCAAACGAACTTGGAATTTCGTTATAGCTGAAAATCATTTCTAATTATTATGTCACTCTCACAGCTTGAGTTCTCTTTAATCTTCTTCTCTCTGTTTAATAGTAACAGATGAAGAGCATGGGTCGGGCCATGAAGGTTAATGGATGCAAGCGAAATTGTTAACTAGTGCTAGGTCATGCTACTCTACGGAGGACATGACTTATATATATATTTTTTAAACTATTTTAGGTGGGAATGTTACTTGCATCTATGGCCTTGCAGAAACCCATTTCCAACTAGGTCTTTATGGAAGTGAGAAAATGCAGAGTTTTTGCTGGTCCTTGATAAAGCCAAGGCTCAGTATTCTCGACACCTTCTACATTCAGTTGTTTTATTTTATTTTTTTATCTTTTCTCCTTTTACTCGCACAGGTAGATACATAACCTTTTCTATGTTGTACTAGGTGTGAGTCAAAATTATATATGTATTTTTTTGCTTAGGTATCTTCTTTATAGAATGTGAATTCTGAATTTTCAAAACTGCTGCGTTGCGCGTTTTGATTTTCAGGTTATTTTGCACCCTTCGTTTTAAATTCTAAAATTTTTTCCTTAGTCTTCAGTTTTGCTCTTAAGTAACTAATTTCAATTTATTATTTAGCAGCTCATGCGCAAATTCTAGTTGAAGTGTTTTATTATTTTTTTTTTTTTTTTTTTTTTTTTTTTTTTTTTTACATTTCCTAATTTTTCTTTTTAGTATGTTTTGGATGCAGCTTTTTGGAGTGTAGTTTATACTCGAGTTTGGTCTTTTCTTGGACTGCTTATTTCTAAAAAGTTTTTCCTAGTTGGTTTGCTCAGAATTTGTATGTTTTGGCCCAAGTGGAGTTCTAAGGACGATGAAAGGATTGGAGGTCAGCTCAGATATTTTAAGTCCTCCCGCTCGGTTAGGCTAGCACCCTTTCCCATAGTGTATGAACTCGCTGGCAAAGGTAATCTAAAGTTATGAAATGACAAACGTTGTTTGACATGTAAATCTGCAGATCCTAACCTGTATTCTTCTGTTGAGGATAATTGCTCCAACAAGTTTTGCAAAGCCTACAATACCATCTATAAGCTCACCTGTACTGTCTGCAACCTTAGCTATATTGGCCAAAGTAAAAATCCTCTGCATCTTAGGATTAATGGTCACAGGTCTCTAGTAAACAAGTTCTCTAATTCAGGAGCGAACCCCTCCACAAACGCCAACCAGTACTCTACCTTTGAATTAGAGCATTTCCATACTCATGGTTTTGACAAAGTGAAAATAGAGGTACTACATATTATCCCTGACCTCTATGCTCGGCTAGAAACTGAATCCCTTGAAATTTTGCAGCATCAGTCTCTTTATCCCTATGGCCTTAATTCCACTCTATCTGACAATAAGCATAATCAGCATAAATTTTCAATTCGTGAACTCTTCTTTCTTGTTAATAATAAGAGCTGCTCTAGAGGTAATAGAGGACAGAGGTTATTTCGCACATCAAGCAAAGTTGATTTTGCTAACTTGCTAAAAACTCTGGAAAGCTTTAAAACAGGCACTAATTTTGTTAAAAATACTTACAAAATTCTCAAGTCCTTCAAGCACTCTGTCCTTAAATGTTTTTTCAAATTCTGGAATGAAACTGCTGACCATGTTGATAAGCATGTTTTTGCTTTGGTTCTGGACATTCTTAAACATATTCTTAAAGATAAAATTTCTCTTAAAGAATTTTCCAGTAATTTTGTTACCATCAGGTTCCTAAATAAAGCCTACGATAATCTCAATGTAAGGAAGCTGTTCTACAATAATGCAATTTTTTTTCCCATCCACAGGCACCAGTCTATTGTAAGTTTTAAATATGTTAAGACCTTAGGGTCAATTGTTAAAAACTACAAACTTAACTCTTCGAGCTACATTCCTGTAATTACTACTTGTTCTTGTGATGAACATAAAAAAACAGTTCACTATGATAAGAATTACAACCATATTATCACCGGAAACTTGAGTTTTGTTGAAAATGAAAAGCTTAGGAATTTATTAGAGTATGGCTCTAAATTCAGACCTTCCTTCACAATTTCCAAAGAAAGGATTCTTGAGAGCTTCACTCAAGATGTAAATAAGTACATCGTAAAAACCAGTTTAACGTACAATCAGCCTATTGAGGCCTTCGCAGAATGGAAATATAATATAATCAATAGCTTCACCGGTGAGTTGGCAGGTCTGGACTTTTGTTTCGACAGAAATCTCTTTTTCTCTGGAGAAGCTAAAAGGTCACTCTCCAAACTACAAGACCAATTTATTTTTACCACTACGGATAAAGCTAGCAATAATTTTGCAATTATCTGTAAGAAGTTCTATTTTGAATTGTTAACTATGGAACTCAATAATAGAGTAACATACGAGCCCGTAAGTTATTCTACCAAGCAGTTAGAAAATCGGTTTAAGGCATTCTTCAAGAAACTTAAAATTCCACAAACTAGAAGATATGAGCCTGAATTTCCATTTCTTTTTGCGACAGTTAAGTTTCATAAGGATCCTGTGAAGTTCAGGTTCATAGCTAGTGGAGTAAGGAGTCATAAAAAGAAAATAGATCTTGCTTTTGAAGATGTCTTAAAGAAGGTTTTGAAACACATTAGAAACTGTTCTAACTTGATGTACAGAGATTTTTGGATAATTAATAATAATGCAGAAGTAATTTCTACTATACTCAAAGTTTGTCCCCTAGATATTAATAGTTATGATTTTGAAAACCTATATACTAATCTGCCTCTATCAGATATAATCACTACCTTTAAAGAGCTGTATGCAGAATTTAAACTTAACCAATTTGTTGATGTAGGAACTTGGAACTCTTATCTCAATTGCTGCATAAAAAATAACCATATCTTATATAATAATACTCTCTATAAGCAAGTGAACGGTATTCCAATGGGAACTTCAACGTCCACGAATATCGCTAATCTATTCCTGTTCTTTAAGGAATATAAATTCATTAAAAATCACCCCACCTGCTCAGATAACTACCTTTACACTTTTAGATATATTGATGATCTGCTGTGTATCAATAATTCAGAAGTTATAGAGAGTGATTTTGATAATATCTATCCTAGCTCTCTTAACTTATGTAAAACCAACCACAGTAATCAGGAACTTGAGTTCCTAGACTTAAGCATTAAGCTCAACAGAGGTAACCCATCTATTAGCCTCTTTGATAAAAGAGTTAATTTTCCTTTCAAAGTAATTAAATATCTACACTGGAATAATAACATTTCAACCAAAGTAATTGAGAATGTACTAATTTCTCAGGTCCTAAGAATTTCAAGAATTTGCAGCAACAATTTGGACTTCAATTACCACATTAATATACTATTAGAAAGTTTTCTAGAGAACGAAATTCCTTCTTCTTTCATCAAAAGAACTTTAAGAAAAATTATTCTGAATAATAGAGTAAGGTTGGCAGATCTGCTTTAATTTTCTACACAGTTAATAATATGATTCTGACCAATCAAAGCCGTAAGGAAGTTGGCTAGAGGATGCCTATTAACTACCTAAAGGAACCTTAGTGCTATGGATATGACGGTCCTATTAAAACAAAAAATTAAATAACATAAACAAAATCACAAAAAAACTTAAAAATCTGTTTATAAAAGAAAATAAAAACAAATAAAAAATAAAACTAGTTATTCATCACTAGGATAGCTATACTAAAAATAGTAAAACCAACATTAAAATTAATAAGATTCTGATTAATCTATAGAAGCTCACTAAGGTGATTTAATACATGCAAAGATTATTAAATAAACTGCTCGTGTATTTTATAATATTTCTCATGTATTCTGGAGAGTTAATTCTGCTCTTTCTGATCATTCAGATCCACAGTCTTAAGTTTATATATTTTTTCACTGGTTAAAATCTCCGCGCGTTGGTTTCTTGCTGTATGAGGAGGCCATCAGCCCCACCCTCACTGCCCCCTAGCTGTCTAGGGAGTGGCGGAAGAGGTCAGCCATGTTCTTCTCTTGTGAGGAGAAAAGTTTTTGTCACACAAGAGGTAAGCTCTCTTCCTTGTTTTTGGGTTCTAGGTTTTATAAGTTCAATGTTTGTACTTCATGTACCCTTTCCTCTGTCGTTTTTTAGCTTTTCAGCTTTTAAGCATTGGTTTGTCTGTTAACATTTTTGCGGGTTTTAACTCTTACTTTTCTTTGTAACTTTGAGCGTCTTTTGGGGTACCTAGGAACAGAAGATGGCTAAGCTTGTTCCTTTTCTATGCGCTGTCTATGCGCTGTTTTTTCAAAGTAGTTAAGTTCTTAATAACTAATTAATTATGCACTTAAAGCACTGCTGAAATACTTTGTACATATTGCAACTAACTGTTTAAGGTATATAACTTTCACAAAGTTTTCTTTAGTTAATTATTATCTTTAACTTATTCTCGTTTTCGTGCTGTCATAAGTTGTAGAGTAGGGGGTTTTTTAGACTCAAGTTTTCTTTCAAAAATCTGTTCGTTATAAATTAACATTTCCTTTTTTAATTGCAATGTAAAATTTGGATTTCTTTTGCATTGTTTTTCAGGTTTAAATTCTCTCTCAAACGAACTTGGAATTTCGTTATAGCTGAAAATCATTTCTAATTATTATGTCACTCTCACAGCTTGAGTTCTCTTTAATCTTCTTCTCTCTGTTTAATAGTAACAGATGAAGAGCATGGGTCGGGCCATGAAGGTTAATGGATGCAAGCGAAATTGTTAACTAGTGCTAGGTCATGCTACTCTACGGAGGACATGACTTATATATATATTTTTTAAACTATTTTAGGTGGGAATGTTACTTGCATCTATGGCCTTGCAGAAACCCATTTCCAACTAGGTCTTTATGGAAGTGAGAAAATGCAGAGTTTTTGCTGGTCCTTGATAAAGCCAAGGCTCAGTATTCTCGACACCTTCTACATTCAGTTGTTTTATTTTATTTTTTTATCTTTTCTCCTTTTACTCGCACAGGTAGATACATAACCTTTTCTATGTTGTACTAGGTGTGAGTCAAAATTATATATGTATTTTTTTGCTTAGGTATCTTCTTTATAGAATGTGAATTCTGAATTTTCAAAACTGCTGCGTTGCGCGTTTTGATTTTCAGGTTATTTTGCACCCTTCGTTTTAAATTCTAAAATTTTTTCCTTAGTCTTCAGTTTTGCTCTTAAGTATGTATACAATATGTATATATATAGTGCATAAGATAGACAGATGTATATGCTATTAAATATTTAAAATTATGATTTTAAATATTTCAACTAATAATAAATTAATTAATAAAATCATACACGAGACTGACAAAGAAAAATAAAAGCTGAACTTTTTAACTGGGTAAAAAATCGGAATGAGCGACGAAACAGTGAAAGTAAAACGCAGCATGAGCAAGACAAAATTGTTCTCATTAATTTATTTATGTAAATATTAAACTGGACCACATTACTCTATTCAAAATATAAAATTAAGATTTAACAACACAAGACAGAAGAAACATTACGCGGAGAGGGGGGGCAGTAACGATTATGGGCGAAATCTTCGCTCCGTCTGACTTCTTCCGTTTTCAGAAATTTTTCTTACATTTTCAAGCTGAAATACACATCCATTCAATAAAATTATATTTAACAACAATACTGAGAAAAAGTATATTGCAAGAAGAAAAATTACGATTACAGGAGAAACCGTCACTCCATTCTAACTTCAGATTTCGAAAATCGTACTTTCGTCCACCGACGGAAAACAACCTTTCCCCAAATTCTGTTCAGGTATGTATCGATCTCGAGAACCACACAATTTATGATAAAAACACCAAAATACCTCGAATCCACCAAAAATCTCATGCCCGAAGCTTAGAGGACATTTTCGCACCGTCTAACTTCCGTTTTCGGAAAATTTTCCTCCATTTCCAGAGATGCCAACCTGTTTCAGATATTTTCAGTAGTACTCGTACAAATTTTCAGTAGTTTTGGCCATTTTTCAGTAGTCATACCAAAAAGAATAATTTTAACCGAGGAAAACAACTCATTTAATTTAATTAGCATTTTTTTACTTACTTACTCATTTATATACATGAAAATCTGTATCAAAATATTCCAAATTTTTCACATGGAAAATAATATACACCATGACTGATACATTGCTTTTACACAACAAACAACTGATTAAACAGCTTTCTTTAGTGATTTTGCTGTAGTGTTTTGCAGATTTGAGTTCCTCAGCAGAAAAAATTTTTTTCATAACACTTGCCCACAGGAGAACATATTCATTTTCGCAATAAGAAGTGCTTCTACAGTTTCTAAACCTAAATTAGATTGGAAACGGGCTTGATTTTTTTCACACTAAACTAAAATCTCTCTCACTTACAGCATTCGAGTTTGAAACTACAAGTATTGCAAACATTACTTTCGAGAGAATAGTATACTTAACCGCTCCATTACAGCCTCTTAATTTTGAGATTTCTGATCAAATGACATCTATTCTGTCGGTTACTGCTATGGTCTCTAATTTGTCAGCTTGATAACAAGGAATTCCGCTTCCAGTATATCAAGTTCATTTTCAGTTATTATAAATGGAAGGCATTTGACTATGTGTAATACAGAAGTAAATGATGTTATGGCTCTAAGTGTAGGATCTACTACTTCTGCACGTTTTAAGAATTCATCATAGATCAGTATCTTTTCTTGAATATAAGAACATTCTTCAATGTGAAATTTTCTGACAGATGTACAGAACTCAAAAAGTTCATTTTCATTTAAAATGATTACGCTTTAATACATTCTTGTTTTTACTCCAATTACCAGGTGTGTCCTTTCTGATTTTTCTTTTTTGAAAAACTGTTATTTGAAAAATTAAGCTCAACATCACCATCAGCTACGACAGTAGGCTTCACAAACCCCTTGGATGCCATGACAATTTTATTCATCATGCTGAAAGAACTTTCAGTTTGAGGACCATAAATCCACGATAGCTTTCACTATTTTAGATAAAAGGTAGTGTAACTTGGAGAATATGAATGCTTTTGAATATCATGCATCAATTCTTACAAATTTTTCAGCTTCGTCACTTTCGTTTTCGGACTCTCCCTCCTTTATCAAGCTGAAATGCAAACCTTTTTTGGGGGAATATGTAAGAACACAGGATACACGTTCGGAACATCGCTGGGGGAAAAAATTACAGTTACGGAAGAAACCTTTGCTACGTCCGATTTCCGTTTTCGGACATTTCCCTTCCATATTCAAGGTGAAATACAAATATTTACGAAATAAAATGAAATTTAACAGCAATACTAGGCAGAGGAAACATTGCATGAAAAATAAAATTATGATTACGAGAGTTATCTTCACTGTTTCCGAAATGTTTGAAAGACGAAATTCCCGTTTTCGAAAGTTTCAGGCAGAAAGCATCCTTCACCACTACCAATTGCCCCAAAATTTCTGTTCAATTATGCATCGATCTCGAGGATAACCCAAATTACGATGAAAAATCAGAAATTCCTCGAAGCCGAAGATTACACGGAAATTTTTGCGCCGTCAGATTTCCGTTTTCGGAAATCTCCCCTCCATTTTCAAAGTGTAATACAAAGATTTATGGAATAAAAATTATGTATAACAACAATACTGGACAGAGGCAACATCGCAGGAAAATGAAATTACGATTACAGAAGAAATCTTTATTTCGTTCACTTCCGTTTTTGAAAGGTGAAATGCGTCCCAATGCGTATTTTTACGCATTGGTAAAATTCTTTGATGCGTAGTTTTACGCGTTTCTCGATGTGTGTTTTTGAGCGTTTATGTGTATTTTACATGTTTCTCGATGCGATTTTTTAAGTGTTGATGCGTACTTTACGTGCTTCACGACATGTATTTCTACACATCGAGAAAAATTCCCGATGCATATTTTTACGCGTTGGTAAAATTTCGATGCGTACTAGACGCGTAATTACGCATTTTGGCAAACTCTGCAACGAAATCCAAGCATACTTTTCTGCAACGCAAGAAAAAAACTTCAAAATATTAATTACCGACATGAATGGTCGCCGCACGATTTTAAAAAAAAAAACTGATGCCAGGCAATGACACTCACGTTTTGCACCAAACGATTTTCAATAGCTTGCCGCTGCACTGCGAAAGAGCTTCAGGCCGAACTCCGCCCACGTCCACCACCAAAGCAAGCTACGCCCAACGTCCCCAGAATCGAGTGTCGGCTGTTCGCGCTAAGATCCAAGCTGCTTCGAGATGCAGAACTGGAAGTGCAGGCAGGCAAGCATGACGAATCGTCAAGTGGCCGCCATTGCGTTGGGAAGGGGAACAAGCAAAATAAAAATTAATAACTTCCGTTAATTTTCTGTAGAAAAATCACGGTTTTCCGTATTCCGTAGTACAAGAGCTTTTTTCTGTAGTTGTTGGCATCTCTGCATTTCCAAGCTGAAATACAAATATTTATGAAATAAAATTATACTTAACAACAATACTGGGCAGAAGAAACATCGTGAGAAAAGGGCATTACGATAACGGGGAAAGCCTTTTCTCTGTTTAACTTCTGTTTCCGAAAGTTTTAAAAGATGAAATATCGCTTCCTGATGGCAAACGAATCCCACCTCTAACTAATACCCCCAAAATTCCTCTTTGGTTTTGCATCGATCTCGAGAATGACCCTAATAATGATGACAAAAGAAGCGGAATTCCGCGAATCCGCGGAAGAATCTCATGTATGTAAAATTAAGTAAATCTCATAATTTATGGTATTAATTATGGTATTAACTATTATAATTTATATGTATACACATACCACCATTTTTGAGCTTCGATACATCCAATACAAATTTGTCCTTGTTAAATTATCTTATAAAAGAATAAGCAGCTAAAAAATGAGAGCGTGATTTAATTTGAAGCAGTAATTTACTGTGAAAATGTTTCCCCAGTATAGATTTCTGTTACGTTTGTAAACGCATTCAAACATTTCTGTAATATGAAAAAGAAGAAGAATTATAAAAATATATAAAATAATGGATATCCATTTATTGCTATTAATTTATTTAAGATATTTTCCAAATTTGCATACTAACATATTTTGGATTGAAAGAATTACCAACAATAACTTCCCTGACCACTCCAACATTAAACATTTCTAAATTAGGCATTTACCACAATTTGGACTTGCCAAGGTACTTTCCCTCAGGGGTGCAGAATTTGTCTGAACATGCAAACTAGGTTCGGGGGAAATTAAGGCAGCTCTGGGGAAATTATTGCCCTGGGGTAAAATAATAGTAGAAATAATAATAGCAAGAAAGATGACACCAAATTTTCGGGTGTAATGAGCACGTCTTTTGAATTCATTCTGATGGGAATTAAATTTATGAAAACTATTCAAAGTCAATGGAATCAGTGTGGAAAACAATAGTATCTGACCAAAGAAAGAAGTTTTTCATTCAGGTTTTTAATGCCACAGATATTGTTGTACACGGAATCGTGAGCTTAAGCCTTCTGGTTGCAGACTTGTGCACCAAGAAAAATTTGAATTTACACGAGAAACCTTTTGCAGCGGAAACTCTCCAACAGAGAAATAATTTCTTAAATCCTACTCTTAGAAGCAGAGATACTGACAAAAATAAGACATGCATTAATGCCCCCTGGCAGAAAAGCCATGCATTATTTAAAGAAAGCATTCTCAATTCTCAAAAGGTTTTTCGATGTCAGCGGTATCGGTCCACGGAAGAATTTTTTCAGTCGAGTTTTTAGGAGCTCAGATTTTGCTGCAAATACATCAGAAGCAGAAATTAACTCTTATGCCCCCCGGCGGCCAAAGTATTATTTACCAAAAATTAGCTATTATATGCAAAAGAGTTTCTATCAGGAGCTGTATCCTCTGAAGAAAAAACATTTTTTAATCTGATTTTTAGAAGAGATATCGGGGGAAATGCAATTTATTTTTACGCCCTAGCGTAAAATCTATGTGTAACTTGAAAAAGTAACTATACCTAAAATAATCTTTGACATAAATGGAATCGAAAGATTAAAGATTTTTTTTCAATCGGATGCTTAGAAACAAATATATAGAATAAAATGTATTTTGAATTCGATCTGCATTTACGCCCTCTAGCGGCGAAATTATACATCATAAAAAAATGAAATAAAGGATCATCGTTCATACATTTCAAGCTTCCCAATGCAAAAGAATTTTTCAAATTGGACTAATAGTTGCAGAGATATGGTGTCTACAGGCGGACGGACAGACAAACCGATAACATAAGCAGGATCTTTTTACAAAAGACGTGCTAAAAACGAAAAACTGGCTTATTAACAATACGTATAACGTGAAAGGTAAGAGTAATTTACTACACTGTAATCAGGTAATAATTTCGAAAAATGTCATGTCCTTATAAATACAAGAGGTTATGAGAATAGTGACGTACTGCCGGCTACCGCTGGCATACAATTCACTGAGCCCAAACGACTTTACTAATGCCAAGGTGGAGATAGCGTTGCACGAGTAATAAGTACAACGCAACCATTAGTCATGCTAATAAAAAGTTTCTGAAATTAATGGCAGCGAATGTGTCATAGGTGCCGATTTAAAAATTATTGGGGATTACGGACATTTTAAAGTGAATGACCCATGCCTTTTTCAAAGGATTTAAGTCTCATTTAAATTTCATTCAATAAAATTATCTGGTAGAATTAGATGCCTGAAATGATAGAATGAAACAAATTATAGTTAATTACAGATTTTTTTAGCTGTTTATTTTTCAGCCTCTCTGTCCCACCACTGTTTTCACCTAGACCCAAAAATGTTTCAGACATTTTGAATCTAATTTTATATTTAACATTTTGAATCTAAAATAAATATTAGTTGTTGTTTTTGTTTTTTTTTCAAATTTTTAAAGTAATAGGCTTTAAGGATAGTTCCTAATCATCAACATATACTCTAATACTTGCTTTAACTTGTACTGCTACAGCTTTGGGGGAAATTTCGGACAAACAAATTTTCGTTCTGGGGAAATATTGGGCCCTGAAATTTTTTTGCACCCCTGCTTTCCCTCTGTTATTAAAATAATTCAAATACACATTACAACTTTGTTTAGCTGTGCTGGCAGAATTTTTAGTTTGTTTTTGCAAGTCACAGAGGTACTGTGGCTGCATTCTCCATTCTGCTTCCGTCAGCTCACAAGTTATTATGTTTTCATGGTCAATCAGGCTAGGATGCATATTTGTACTTTTTGAGTTTCATCGTAGAAAGTTGTGCAGTATGCATGCGGCAAGCACAATGTGGTCTAAGTTTTTCAGAGAAACATTTGTCTCTGTGTGGAAAATCCTGAACGTCGAAGCAAAAACTCCAAACGCATTTTCCGTCACCCTTCTCGCCTTCGACAACCTGTAGTTGAAAATTCGTTTATAAGGTGTGTTGCATAAATATAGAGACAGTTGACTTTGTGCCGTGAACGCAATGTGAATATAGGTAGGAAGCTGAAGTGGTACCTAATTAGACATAACCCTACAACAAACGTTTCGATCCATCGAGATGACCGGATTGTGTGAAAAGAACACCACAAAGTGAAATAGTGTAATTTTAGGTGTCTCATAAATATAAAGACAACTGTATAAAGTAGCCACATGCAAATGAGATGTACAAATTAGCATGTTGTATGCACACGCATGGGGCCGCCCCGGTGGCGCAGTGGTCTAAGGCGCTGGCCTCTGATCATTCGTCCGTGAGGGGTCCGGGTTCGAATCCCGGTCAGGCATGGATGTTGTGTTTGTCTTACGGCACTGGCTCTCTCCCTTCCCTGGAACCAGTGACCCTAAATTAGGGACGGGCGACTGCTTATTATAGCCCATTGAGTTGCTCACGGTGGTCGTTAAACCTCCAATCAAAAAAAAAAAAAAAAACACACGCATGGGCCGTAATTCAGTAATTCAGTCCAGCCTACAAAAGACAGCGGACCTGCCATCAGACATTCATTTGCCGAAATGCCACGCAACAGTCAACTTTCTGGTGAGGAGGTGCAGAAGATTTGGAGACAGAGCAAATGGATTGCCTGTAGCAAAAATTTGTAAAGCCATGGGGAGGAGCAGGGCAGTCATTTATAAGACTTTATCGAAACGCGGTGCGTTAACTGGCAGAAAACGGCCTGGAAGGCCTCGAATAACAACCAAACGAGCTGATCGTGCCAGCATGTGTTTAGTTTCATCCTAAAGGTTATCACTACGTCAAGTTTCTCGGACTGTTGGTGTCACCGTCTCAAAGGACACAGTTCACCGACGAGTCAAGGAAAGTTGCAACATTGTGCTCCGTAAAATGCGCCGTCTGCCACAACTCACACGGCGCCACAAGGAAGCTAGATTGTTATGGGCAAGCAGCCACATGCACTGGACGGATGAGTGGATCACAACTATTTTCTCCGATGAGAAAAAGTTTAACCTGGACGGCCCTGACCGTTGGAACTGCTATTGGCATGATTTACAACGTGAGCCACGCACCTTCTTCAGCAGACAGAAAGGATGGAGATCTGTGATAGTCTGGGGAGCTTTTGCATTCAATGGGACAACGAATATCGCTTTTCTGCAAGGCAGGCAAAACTCCGAAACATATCAGGACATACTTGGCAGTCACCTTCTACCGTTTCCCGAAACTCTAGCGGGTGTTAATTATCTGTTCCAGCAAGACAATGCCTCTATCCATCGGTCTGCATCAACGGAAAGCTGGTTTAACACTCATGTGACCGTAATGGATTGGCCAGCACTCGATCCAGATCTGAACCCTATCGAGAACCTCTGGGATATCCTCGCTCGTGACGTGTATGCGAATGGACGGCAGTTCTCAAGTGTGGTGGCATTGAAAGAGCAGATTGAACGAAGCTGGTACGCACTCCGTCCAGAACACTTCCATCACTTGGTGGACAGCATGCCCAATCGGGTTTTCAGTGTTATTCGGAACAACGGCTCCACTATTCGTACCGGAGGTGCTCATAGCTAGTAAGTCTTTATATTTTTGGGACAGCGTAGTTCTGTTTTTTTTTTTCTTCTTGTACTTGGCGTTGGAATTGTTATGTTTCCGTCAAACTATTGTGCAGCTGCGTGTCCTATGTTATTTTTGCTATAAATATGAAGTGTACATATCAGCTCGTTGTTGTTTCTTTTTTATTCGAGAATTTATTCTGTCTCTATATTTATGTGACGCACTATATATACTTTTCTTCTTTTTTTTATCCTTTTTTTTCTTTTTTTTTTTTCATTTGCTGAAATTATTACTGCTAACGCTTTGTTCTTTTCTGCGGAAAGAAAAAACGACATTTTGTAGAGTTCTGCTGGGAACGAAGATTGACTGAGATACTTGGAAATGAAAAGCTTGAGGTATTTAAGTTTGTGTCTGTGGCCAAACCTAGTCAGGGGGACGATCTCTCTCGGGATCACAGGCAGTCAATCGTAATCCGCGCAAAGGTAAAAGTCTGGGGGGCTTTAAAAATCATAGCATTGCCGAGTTATCAGGCCATAAAGTAAAGGTTTGGAGAACTCTTTCACAATTACTACATTAGAAGCAGCTACGCCCTACAGAGTTGAACTAACAAACTTTGAAAGAGGCATGGTGTTTGGATGCCACCAGAGTAATCAATTAGTGCGTAGCATTGCCATTCTGAGATTTCCTAAATCCACTGTCTCCGTCGATGGAAAGCAGATGGTGCTATTACAGAAAAACCACACTCCAGGATGCAGCACAAATTGGGTAATGGTGCCAAACAAAGTTTTCTGTAGAATGTGAAGGCACACATATCCTCTGCTAGAAACCTGTTCGGTGATGTTGCACAAGCCACCAGAATGGCTATTTGCACCAGCACGGTCTGTCACAAATTGCATGGCCACAGTTTCCGTGCTACATCAGCTGTGCACAAGCTCTATATCACTCCACTCAATACCAGGTGAAGACCGCAGTGGTGTCTCGCTCACCATTTATTGACAATAGAAGTGTGGAAGATGATCCTGTGGAGTGATGCATCACTTTACATACTCTTTTATTTGGATGAATGTATTTTAGTGTGGTGTTTGCTCAGGGAATGCTGTCAGGAGGTTGACCATACAGTCAAGTTTGGAGGGGGATATCTGTGGTACCTGGTGGCAGTATCACAGATCCCCTCCAAACTTGGCTGCTGGAGGGGGACCTGTGAAACAGTCAAGTTTGGAAAGGGGGATCTGTGATACCTGGTGGCAGTTAGTTTTGGAGGGTACCACAACCAAAGGATTTGGTCCTTTGGTTGTGGTGCCCTCCAACCTAACTGCCACCAGGTATGAAAACATTCTGAACAATTCTGTAATACCTATATTGTGACAGTACTTCAGCACAAATCCCAGCCTGTTTCAGCAAGATTAAGCACCTTGCCACACTGCAAGGTTTATCTGGCCCTGGTTTGAGGAGCTGGACATCCAGGTGTTGGACTGGCCAGCCCAAAGTCCTGATCTAAATCCAATAGATTATCTAGGGGATGAGCCAAAATGTCAAATCTGACCTCAGCAAGTAAAACCTTCCTCCACAATAGCTGTGAGAAGCTTTGCAGCAGGAATGGCAGAAAATTATACTACAGACCTACTGTCATCTCCTGGAAAGCATGCCTAAAACAGTTGCTGCAGTCTTATGCCAGTATGGTCTTACACCACTATGACCATACTGGTGGTGCTTATGCCAGTATGGTTTTACACTAGTATGGTTCTTACAAGAAACTGGTTTCTTAAATAGCAATATTTTTAGGTGTGGTGCTTGCCCCAAAAATTACAGGAAATCCAAGAGCCAGAGTTTCTAAGGAGGAATTTTAACTGGCATTTAAAAGTAAAGGGATCAGGGTTTGAAAAAAGCCCGGGCTTTTTTTTAAAAAACCCAGCCCACTTGTTGTTGTTGTTGTTTGTTTGTTTGTTTGTTTTGGGGGGGGGGGGGGGTATTGGGCTTTTTCGGGTTTTATCGGGCTTTTCCGGGTTTTATCGGGCTTTTCCGGGTTTTATCAGGCTTTTTCGAATACTGTTGTAAAAAAACGAAGAAGCGACAATCAATGAGTAAATTCTGTCTTAAAAGCACAAAAGGGCCTTTAAAAGGAATCTCTTGATAAAACAGTGGCTATATTTTATTATGCTGCTAACATACCATTCAATGCGGCAGAATTGGATCAGTTTAAAATTATGATTGAAACACTGAGACCGGGACAATCAACCACCCTCAGCAAAAGCCATTGGTGGAAAACTGTTTGATACCGCGGAAGAAGAAACTGAATCTCAGCTTCCGGAAAAATAAAATTAGGCAGTTTGACTTTCACCATAGATGGTTGGTGCAGTGTGAAGAATTAGCCAATCCAAGCTATTAGTGTCCATACTGGAACAGTTTTTTGCTGTATGCTGATGATACTGGATCAGAAAAGAAAACAGCAAAACAATTTGCTTCTAAATTAGAGGTGGCCATAAAGGAGTGTGAAGAAAAATTTGGAAAACCTGTTTTTGCTGTTGTAACTGACAGCAAAATCAAAATGATAAAAATACGGAAAATTTTAAATGAAAGATATCCAACTCTCATAACATATGGATGTTCAGCACATCTGTTGAATTTGTTAGAAAAAGATGTTTCCCCAAAGACTGTTTTAAAGCAGATTGCGGCAGTGCAAAAATATTTTCGTAACGTAGGCCTACATCAACCACATGGACGGTTCAAAGAAAAGCCTGCGTTAATGCCACAACTACCTAACAAAACAAGGTGCAACTTTCATCCTGATTGTATTAAAACATTTGTGGCCAATTATCACAAATACAGAGAAATATCTTAAGAGTATATTGAGGAATTTGATCAATCTATTTTAAAAAATCTTGGATAAAATGTGAATTTACCGTGAAGCTATGAATCTGGAAAAGCAGTTATCCATTGTTGCTAGCACACTGGACACACTTCAGAGAGAGACGTAACGTCTGTTTCAGTTGCTGTTGAAATATAGCCGGATTTACTACAAGAAGAAATCCTGCAGCCCTACCATCTAGATTTAAAAAAAGGTTTGAACAAGCAGTTCTTGCAAACATTTTCTAGCAAACCTCGTGGATCCAAAATACAGAGGTCAGAAACTTAACCAAGAACAGGAGAGTATTGCAGAAGAGTGGATATCCAAATTTCCCCCTGATTACACAGTCGAATAATATGACCACCCCCAGAATCACTGTGTACTCACCCAGGTGTGTGACAGAGTGCACGTGACAAGGTCAACCACGTGGAGATATAAGCGGCTGGGGTGCTTAACATGAGCACAATGAGCAGATGTAGTGATTTGATGGATGTTCAAAAAAGAATGATCATTGGTTACCACGCCAAGGGTGGAAGCATCTCAGAAACAGCAGACTTTGGGGGCAGTTCGCGAGGTGCTGTAGTAAGGGTGTACCAATATTGAACAGCCAGCACACTGAGTACCTTTTGACATCATAACTATGGAGCCCCAAAGGCCATCAACCCCAGAGGAGAATGTCACCTCCGTCAACTTGTAAAGGGCAATCTAACGCAACATCACAGCAATTGACCATGCAAATGAATGCTGGGGTACCCAAGTAAGTGTCCCAGATAAGAGTACAGCGAACCCTGTTATGCATGGGTCTCTGGAGCCGACACTGCGTCAAAGCACCCATGTTAACCCAGGGCCATCGGCAATGATGTCTGCAGTTCGCATGCGACTACAGTCATTGGACAGTGGAAAAAAGGTTGCCTTCACCGACGAATCAAGGTTTCTACTTCACAGAAGTGATGGGCAGTGGTGGACACAGCATAAGACACACGAGAACCAACACCCGGACACGCTTGTTAGTCAAGTACAGGCCAGCGGCGGCAGTGTACATGTCTGGGGGACGTTTTCCTTGTAAGCCGGGGGACCGCTGGTACCACTGGATGTGTCCTTGAATGCCAATGGCTACCTGTCCGTTCTTGCAGACCACATGCATCCCTTCACATTAGATGTTTACCCTGGTGGTGATGGTATCTAAAGGACAATGCACCCTGTCACGTCGCTAAGGCGGTGCATGACTGGTACCAGGAACAAGACAGCGCTGTCTCCGTTTTCCCTTGGCCGGAAAAATTGCCCGACCTCAATCCCCTAGAGCACTTATGGGACTATTTAGATCGACAAGTTTGGCATGTTGACCCACAGCCACGTCATCTGCAGGACCTCCATGCTCTGCTGCAGTCCGAATGGGCACAACTGCCTCGGGCAACCTTCCAGGGCCTCAGCGAGTCCATACCACGACATCTCGCTGCTGTCATCCCATTATGAGGTTGGTGGTCATATTATTCTGAAATGACCGTGTATTTGCCTGATGTAATGGCTTTCAAAATTAATGATACAGAGTGTTACCTAACATCAATGATGAAAGAAAGTGTCATCAGCCAGTTTTCTTCCATAAAAGGATGGCAATTCATGGCAAATAAGTCTGAAAAGGGTTCAAATTCAAAATTGCCAGCAGGATTTTCTAACTTTATATGCCACATTCAGCACCAGCTTCATTTGCCTCCATTGAGGGAATGTTCTCTATGTTTTAACTAGTTTGGAACAAGTTACGAAATAAGCTTGAGATAGAGAAAGCCACAAAACTTGTTCAGTTTATACCTTTTTGGATCAAAATTTCCTGTAGTTTAGTAGTTGTCGTTTTTTGTGACTAAAACCCGTGAGATTACATTAATTATTTAAATGTGGCTGTTTTAGAGAAAAAACTGAGAGGTTTGAAAATATTTGAAAATTGTGTGGGTCATGAAACTATGATAATTTCAGACTGCTTTTGAGGTTCTACTAAAACACACAGCAAAAATACTTTATTATCTGTACCATTGTTTAATTTTTAGGCGATCTTTGTAAATAGTCAAAAACTATTGCAGTTTACATGCTGCACACAAATAATATCTCAGGCAAATTTTATTTAAAGATAATGTTTTAGTTAGAAGCTAATTATGTTATATTCTGTTTCTCTATTTATATTTTTTTCTATAGTATGAATAGATAATGTTGGTCTATTCTATAGTTATTCTTTATAGGTGGAAAGCTATTTACATGCAACCATTTATTATTTTCAGGAATATTGTTTAACTTTTCTTATTTCAGATCAGTTGCTTTGTCAGCTGATCTGAAAGGATTGTTTTGTGTTGCTAAATTCGGTAAACCATCACCTTTGAGAAGCCAAGAAAGAGAATCTAGTCATTATTCCTATTGTTATTAATTGTAAATGAAAATATTTTATTGGATGCTGATTAAATTTGGAATATTGTAGAAGAAAAATAGAATCTAATTTTGAAAAAACCCAGGCGAGTCTTTTGGTGGGTTTTTTCAACTGGGCCCACTCTGGTGAACCCTTTAAGGAATAGGCTGGAAGCATAGCTATGCATCTGCATATGCTCAATGCATTTAAGGTCACATCACGTAAAGGGATATACACAAAATTATTTTGCATATATTCAAATTCACATTTCGTAAGGGTCTACTGCACATACACGTGAATATTTGTATGCATATACACACTTAAAAAAGTAAGAAAAAATTTAGTAGAAAATATTTCATTCAAAAAAATCCTAAATAAACCATTAGTTAAAATATTGAGCAAGGATTTACCTGAATGGTATAAAGAGTGGACCATTATTTGCAATTAATGGCTGGTAGGCCTCTTCAGGAGTTTTCTTCAGGTATATGATCTACAGAAAAGAAAATCAATACATAGGTGCAAAAGGCAGCCTTTTTTTTCATTTTGTTACTATCATAAAACATTTATAATTCTGTTGCATGTTTAGTTTCACTGCAACAAAGCCTCCATTAATTTATCAAACAGCAAGTCTAATGTTAGTAGTTCTTCATATTACAAACACTAAAGAACTTTAAACCTAAAGGAAAAATTTATTTTTCAGCACCACACTGGTGGATGGCTATGACCGAGCATTTACATATAAAACAGCTAATTCTTCCCTTTCAATATAATTTTACAGAGAAATTTAGAAATTAATGGGAAATAAGGTTGCAAATTTCTACATGAAAGCCATATTTCAAATTTCTAAAATATACATTGATTTGTATATAAATTTAATAATCAAAAAGGAATGCAAAAAAAAAAAATCCTGGCCAGAAGACAAATTTTCCAATTTTCCAGCTTTCAAAATTCTTTTGTTTGAATTGTTAACATGAAAAATCTACTTGAAAAGACAATGTATAAAAGGTTGACATGAAACACAAATTTTCCTTTCTTTTCAAAATTCCTTCCTTCCTCCACCCAAACTTTCAGTCTTCCAAAACATAATATAGTCAAACTCATTTACAATACGTATTATGATTGCAGCTAAACTCACTGCTATAGTGAAAAAATGCTTGCTGTAAGTTTGGTCATCAAGCACAGTGGTTGCTTTGGCTTTTTTAAAGTTTCTGCCAACACATTGACCAAATTTAATTTTTTTTTTCACCGAAATGTTATAATAGTACAAAAAGGCAATCACCAATATTTTTGCCAAAGCAATTTTTTTATCCCACAAATTGCAAAGAATGTGATCGGTAGTGCGGCCCCTGAAACATTTACATATGTAAATTTGGTGCATATAACAAGTATTTCTCAGGACATTATTTTTGTAAACAATATTTGATTAGGAAAGAAACATTCAGTACTTGGCTCAAGTCATTGAAAGGGCTAATATATTACAATCATCCATATTTCTTTCTTGAAAATAATTAAAGAAAAGATCATGGATAGACAAAGTATTTCATAAATTCAAAATTAATTTTAACCTGAACTCCACAGCATAACTAACAAACAAAAAGCAAGCAGAACTTATTCTCCCAGACTAACTCTTACATTGCACATCATCTTCTCAAATGCACATATTTCATTAAGTTGGTGATCAAACACATTTTCTTTAACACTATCGCTGAATTTGTTACCATCACAACAGTCCTATTCAAACATACAAGCAGGAAAATTTGAAAAATGTCAGGATGTGGATGGAAAGTACTCAAATGAAAGAAGAAACACAAGCTGAACACCAGGGTATATTTCCCGAACCAGCCAGTGTTAATACTGTACTTCTACATATTACACAGGAAAAACTATATTTCTTTCCTTTTACTTTTTCAGAGGTAATAACTGCTTTGAATCATCCTTTGGTCAAAAACTCCACAAGAATACAATTCACAAATGGAAATGTATATCATCGAGGAAGCCACCAGGGTCAATAAATTGTTCAATTTCCACTGAACAGCCAGAGTAAAAAATAAATCTATACTGGAATAAGGAATAAACCCAATAACATCATCACAACTTGCACTGAAATAAAGTCCACTACACATCACTACCCACAGCAGTCAAAACAAATTTTACTATGTAATTACGAAGACTGGTAGTTTGAACATATCAATACAAGGAAATCATGGAGAAATGGAGAATTTGCTAAAGAATTAGCAGAATTTAACATAAGTGTGCTTAATATCAATGAAAACAAGATGCATACTGTCAGGAGAATGAGATCTTAATAAGTGATTCTGCAGGATTTATTCTCTAAGCATTAAGTTCAAACTGGTTTGGCTTCACCCTTTATTAATGCAATGGCTGCCAGGTTGGTTAGCTGGGAACTTTGTACAAGGGCTAATTTTGTAGGCTCTTTTTAAAGTGAATAGCACAGATTTAAAAGTTGTGGTTGTCTTTGGACCAGAACATAGCTCTGGTTCCAAAGAGCTGGAACCAGAGCTATATGCTTTTTTTTATTTTAGCACCATCACATCAAATCACATCACATCACAATATCACATCAAATCACTAAGCTGTTTCCCTGAGATTCAGAGGTTAGCTCCAAAAAGAAATACAAACTACCAGATAGTTTTTACTTACTGTTGCTGTATCAAACTTCTCCATTTACAGCGATCTTTAATATGGTGAATACTAAACAGAATGAAAAGGTTAAAATGGGAAAGATCTCAACATTACCACTGAAAATGGTAACATATGAATTGAAGGTAAAATAAATGGCAAAATTTAGAGAAAACTGATGACCAAATAAGAATCGGGGCAGTTGTGTGATATGGAGCATGTTTAGCTGGCATGAACTGAGACCCCTGGAGCACATGGACACCAGCTACATGGACTGTTTGTGGACCATGTACATCCCACAGTGTTGTACATCCACCCAGAAAGGAATGGGTTACTCCAAGACAATAATGTCCTAGGTATGTCATCAGGCCCATCTCGTGCAGGGATGGTTTAATGAACACAGTGCTGATATGAGACACCTCAAATGGCCAGCCCAAACTTGCCTGATCTGAACTCAATTGAACATCTGTAGGATGTTGTGGAATGACAGGTGAGGCAGTTGGACACACCACTCAGCTGCACGATGGAAATGTGGACCACAATACAAACACTATTGGTTGCAGACCACAACACAATTGTATGGACACCTTGTGGAGTCAGTGCCACGCTAGGTGGCAGCAGTTCTCTGGGCAAAAGGACAGCCTGCAAAGTATTAGGTAAATGGTCGCAATTCAGCGAGCACTCAGTGTACATTCCTATATAGATAAGCACTGTACTATCAAAAAACAAACAAATTATTATTAGAATGCAAGTATCTCTCATCTACCATCAGATGGTTGCACAAAGGCAAACTGCTGTTTAGACTATAGTTTACATTCTTTTAAGAATCCAGACAACATGGAATTGACTTGAAATGTAGTCCAGACCATGCAAGCTGGACCCAAGAACAATGGAGTAATTAAGGTGTGTTTCACAGATGAATCTAGAATTTTCCTGAAATTTGATGATGACATATGCTTCTCTAGAAGGCAGAAGAACCTGCTGCAAGCCATATAAACATAGTCAGGAGAAAGAAGTACTTGTGGTCTGTATGGTATAGATCTTTATTGCGTGGACTTACCAGCCTTAACATGCTTGTCATAGGTACCACTACTGAACAGAAATATCAGGACTGGATCCATATATACAATGGCCGTTACATAAAAACTGAGAGTAAAATCACACAAAATGAAGAAATATAGGTACAACAAAATATATGATATTCTTTCTCAAAGTATCTTTCCTCAGATGATATGCAATGGTCCCATCGTTCAGTCCGCTTTTCAAAGCATGTGGCGAAGGCATTTTGTGGAAGCTGCTTTAGCGACCCCTGTACAGCTTGAATAATGTCAGAATCTGTGTTGAATGTTGCGCCTCAGAACTTCTCCTTCATTGTTGGAAACAACCAGAAATCACATGGGGGCGAGGTCAGGACTGTAGGCAGGCTGTGGCACGATTTCAATACTGCATTTTGTAACAAACTGTTGAACACAAGCAGCAACATGTTGGCGGGCATTATCATGGTGTAGGGTCCACTTGCCCACCAGTTTCAGTCGCTTAATCGATATGTGTCGTCGCAGACACTTCAAGACTGAAATGTAATACTCAGCATTGACAGTAATTTGTGGAGGAACTGTATGCTGGTAGACTACACCTTTATGATCAAAGAAAATTATCATCATCACCTTCCCAGCTGATTTGGTTAGGTGGACTTTTTCCGGAGGAGGCGAGCCTGTGTGTTTCCAGACACTCGTTGCATGCTTTGTGAGAGGTCGAAATAATGGACCCATGTTTCATCGGCAGTTATTACTGTGTTTAGAAAGTTTGGATCCTTTGCAATCATTTGTTTCCACTCATGACACACCTGAACTCTGGATAATAATTGCTCTCTCATCAGGTGATGAGGTACCTATCACAATGCAGCAATAATTTGTCATGTAGAATGCAGAATGCCAGCGTTTTTGAAATATTAGTTGATGCTGCCATGTCTTTACACTTCATTCATTGATCTTCTTGCAGGATTGCCAAAACAGTGTTAACAATATGCTCCATAACAACACTTTCGCCGCCTCGGTGGCGCAGTGGTCTAAGCGATGGCCTCTGATCATTCGTCCAAACGGGGTCTGGGTTCGAATCCCGGTGAGGCATGGATGTTGTGTTTGTCTTACGGCACTGGCTCTCTCCTTTCCCTGGAACCAGTGACCCTAAATTAGGGACGGGAGACTGCTTATAGCCCATTGAGTTGCTCACGGTGGTCGTTAAACCTCCAATCAAAAAAAAAAAAAAAACACTTTCAGGTCGACCAGGCCTAGGAGCGAGTTCGGCCGACAAATGCCCTTTTTGAAATCATGGTGCCATCTAAAATCATTGACTCACCCAAACATTTATCTTTGTAAGCTTTTTCGATTAAATCAACTGTTCCTGGAGCAGTTTTACTCAAATGATAGCAAAATTTTACCACACAACACATTTTACTTCTTAACCCTGAATCACTCACTGCATAGCTGTATGGCAAAATGTGATGTACCTTAAAACAACTGCGCAATAACAAAACCAGAATCGTCTACCACGGCTAATAACTGTTGCCATAGATACTTCCTTAATTCGGTTAGTCGTCTGCGTGGTTATTTTCCCCCTTCACACTATTGCCAACTCAAAAAAAAAAAAATTCTCTTAGTTTTTATGGAATGGTCTTTGTATATTAGGCCTTAACATTATTTCATTGATGGTAGAAATCAATGTTGCAGATCTGCACTTATCCTGGGAGGAGGCAACATTCATTACTGACTGTACATTATGTAGTTTAAACCATCCACCCATTTTCAGGTTTACAATTTCGTTGATACTTGTGCTTTATGGTCTAATGTCATTTTGCTGCCTGCATTTATACAAGCTGTACGAGTCATTCCGTATAAAATCAACAAATAAAATGGCCATTTTCGAAATTTTTGAAATTGGGTGTGATTAATGTATAAATCCCAAATTTAAGCTCTGTCAACTCACGCAATTTCAAATTACATGACCTTGAAAATTAGAAAATCGTGATCCCCGGATAATCTTCAAGTAGTTGTATCTCATTCCCTAACTAACCTAGAAGATTGAAATTTGTGTCTTTTTACAGCACTTTATATGAGCTTTTAAATCACGTACTGAAAGATAAAATGAAATAATACTGACCTTTTCAAAATCACAGAAATAACCTTTGATCTTGAATAATTTAAAAAACTAATTTTAAAATTTTGAAAAAATTAAATGACATCATTACAGTTTTGTTTACTAGTATGCCAACTTTTAACTTGGGACTACCATGGGATCATTATTTTTAAAATATTTAGCTAAAGTATCAACCAGAAATTTGCCAAAAGTGACAAAATGACATTTTGCAAGTATCTAACAATTAATAAACAAGTTTAACCTGATACATTCATGAAATGAAAAGTTTATCCACCATATGATGCAATAAATGCATCTTCATAGTTTATAAACATCCAATAAATGCGCCTTTCCAATGCAGGTATTGTATGTGTGTGGAAGAGGGAAAACTGCTGGGGGAGTGGAAATGAAAAAACCATGCTAAGACTAAAACATTAAAATGCAAAAATGAGTTTCTGTGGCAAAAAAAAAAAAAAAAGGAGAAGTTTCTTTAATAGCATAGGATTAACAAGTTCGCTGATTATTTCTTTTTTCTTTTCTTTTGGCACCAAGTTTTTTGTCTGGAATTTTGCTGCCTTCACACAGTGGCATACATATTCTGCTATCCCTTCAAAACCAGAAACACCTTGGGGTATGACTAATAGCACGTTTAGTTCTCAGTTTGCTTCTGACTTTCATTACCTAATCACAGCTTTGTTCACTTTCATTAGTCAAATACAACAGTCACCTGCAGCCATCTCACAATTCTGGTTTCCTTTTGTTACTTGTTACAGGAAGTCTTTAATATGTTAGGTTCCTTTTTTCTTTTTGTTTACTCCTCTGGTCTCAAAAGGTATTACACCAAAAATTTACTGCATGTAAATACGTAATTTCTCTAAAAATGAAAAAAATAATAGTGCTGCTATTTTTCTGGGGAAACTGTTGCTGAATCCCCCTCTCTTTAAGTGTTAAAATGTCACAGATTTAAGACCATTATTATAAACTCTTTTCAACAAAAGGAACACTATAATTTACAAAAAGAATATGCATCTTGTTCCTCAGAGTGGGTGATTAAACTTCTTATTCATAAAAAAAACTGACAAGTTACAAAAATCTTTTAAAGACTAAATATGGCTGTGAACTTTGAACTGGTAAACAGCCAGTTATGCTCATATGTCGATGAAGCTGATACTTAACCTGGCATAAGCCACAGTAGCAGTAAAAGTGAAATAAGTAAGGAAACTCCTGAAAGTGGAATACAAATTTTGAATACATCTTTACAGTTAATTGGCTAAACTCCTGTAAAAAAAAAAAAAAAAAAAAGATTGCATGAACAAACACATCCTTATGCAAATTTGGAAAAAAATAATGGTTTTTACAGAAGAAAGTTATGTTAATCTTTTCCTGATGCTGAACTCCCAACATCTGACCTGAAAACAGTAGTTAATTTTTACTGCTCAGTTTAAAAAATGTTCAATGATACAAAGTGAAGAGCTTAAAAAGCTGCAAATTCTTACTGTACTACCATGAAGCTGGAGTTTTCAAAACTTGCAGGATGAGTTTAGTATTTCAAATTACATGGCAAGAAAGGTAAAACTATTTGCAAAGAGCGAGAGTTGAGAGGAAATGGAAATTTTATCAACCCCAAACCTAAAGCCAGGAAAGATGTTAAAATAGGAGACAGCTGATCTGGTGCAAGATTTTTATTGCCATGATTATGTTGGCAAGCAAGTGCCTGAGAAAAAAGATTATTGCAGTAACAGGACTAACTGAAAAAAGAGATTTACAATAGAAAAAAAAAGGGGAGAGGTGTCTTGTTAAATGATCTGAAAAATATTCACAAACAGATTAAGACTGCATCAGAGGTGATTATGACTCAAAGTGAAAAACCCTGAAACTTAACGATGCAAAGTAAAAATCCCAGAAAGTTAATGATGCAAAAGTAAGCAATTCTGATATCTTTCACACTCAGTACAGAAACCACATCAAACTAAATGAACATAGAAAACAATTTTTCTGCTATTATGCACTGATAGAATTGTTAAAAAGTTTTAATTTGGGAAAGTTACCTAAGTTCCTTTGAAAAACTAAAAACACCAACCAGATGAATAATAAAATGAAAGTATTTGTTAAATATGGATAATTCAAATTCTGACACATAAAAACATGTTTATTCCATTTACTAAAGAGGCAAACATTGAAATAATGTTTATGAAGCATAAAAAACTGTTATGTTGAAACTTTAAACAGACAATTCTGGAATCAGTGCTACTCTGCTATTAATAGAAATAAAGTGCAAAATACAGAATACAAATACTTCAATATGAATTTTTTCCCTTAATGAAACATGTGAAAGAAGAAAAGTATCTAAAAGACAAACATACTAATATGTATCGCTAACTAAAGCCACATCATTTCTTAAAGAAAAATCCTTTTTTTTTTTTTTTACTTTTTGTCCAGAGACAATTTTCTTTTCCTGTCACTTTCCTCCCCACTCTCTTGGGAATTAGAGGCGAAGTTTGTACTTGTGGCGAGAGTGATGAACATGGTGATGCAGGTAAGTTACATGATGATCCAGGTATGTTAATCTGGGATGTATTGGAAATAGTCTTGGAAGGATTTTTTGACAGAAGTGGCTGCTGGTAAGTGGTCTAACTATTGATCAAATTGTATCCAAAATCTCCCCATATTGGCACGTGCACAGGGTCTTTTGAGCCAAACACTTCACATGCATACCTGCCAACCAAACTTTTCCTAAATCAAGAAGATTGCTTGCAAAAATCAAGAAGATTTACCATAAAATCAAGAAGATTTTTCCCAAAAGCAAGAAGATTTACTTTAAAATCAAGAAGCTTTGTAACAGTACCAGAATTATTAATTCATGATTACCTATTATTAGGGGAGAGTGGTAATGTATGGGATATGCTAGTAGTATGTCTGATGATACTTGTTTTCAATAATTTTTCTGTATCAGTCACTCATAAATGGAGTTCAAAAATTGTGATGAATTTTTAAGGATTCGTATTTTTTCAAATTGAATGACTCAATTTTAGAAATAACTTGATTTCATTTAAGCAATGACAAGACAGTGGCCTTTTTTTTTTTATGCCCTTGGATGGCAATTTTATCCATCATGAATACATGACAACTTTCACTATTTTAGATAAAAGATGAATAGTGTAACTTTGAAATATGAATACTTTTGAACACCATGCATCAATTCCTGCAAATTTTCAGCTTTGTCACATTTGTTTTTGAACACCTCCTCTCCCTTTATCAAGCTGAAATGCAAACCTTTTGGGGGAGGGGGAGAGATTTTAAGAATGCAGGATACATGTTTGGAACATCGTTGGGAAAAAATATTACAGTTACGGAAGAAATCTTTGCTATGTCCGATTTCCATTTTCGGACATTTTCCCTCCATTTTCAAGTTGAAACACAAATATTTATGAAATAAAATGTTAACAATACTAGACAAAAGAAACATCGCATGAAAAATAAAATCACGATTACGGGAAAAATCCTCACTGCGTCTAACTTCCGTTTTCGAAAGTTTCAGGCGGAAAACATCCTCCACCACTACCAATTTCCCCAAACTTTCTGTCCAGTTATGCATTGATCTCGAGGATAACTCAAATTATGAAGGAAAAGGAGAAATTCCTGGAAGCTGTTGTACGCTCGTGCCTAAAGATTACAGGAGAATTTTTGTGCCATCGAATTTATATTTTTGGAATTTTTTTCTCCATTTTCAAACTGAAATACAATAATTTTTGGAATAAGATTATGTATAACAACAATACTGGACAGAGGCAACATCGCAGGAAAACGAAATTACAATTACGGAAAAATCTTTATTTTGTTTACTTCCATTTTTGAAAAACGAAATACCATTGCATTGCATATTTTTACACATCAAGAAAAATTCCTGATGCATATTCTTATGCGTCAGTAAAATTTTGATGTATACTAGACGTGTAATTACGCATTTTGGCGAACACTCTGCATGGTGCAGAATTAAAAAAAATTCGCACTTTGATGCAATTACTGCAGCTATTTCAATACTGAGAGAGAGGCAGTTTTGGAAGGATTGGCGGGAGGGAGTTTGTGCGATCTACAAATAAATATATTGCTTACTGCTAGAAACGTGAGATAACATAAGGTTCAATCACTATGAGATCATAATAAAGCAAAAGTAGGAGCTTACGCTAAGCGACAATAACATCATCAGTTTCCATCAATAAGAAAAATTCACGAGCCATTTTGGCGAAAATGCGGAAGAAACTATCTTCCAGCCGTAAAAGCGTAAAACTACCCCAAAATTTTTAAAACATCCTGGAAATCCGGAATACTTAGCAGGTATGGAAAGCCCACAGCCATCAAAGAAAACAAAAAGTCAGACTCTGATTTATTACTGTTTATGCTGTCAGAGGGGTGAGAATGGCGAAACTTGTGCCACTTTCGCTCACTCGTGGCAGAGTATTTAATGACATGTTCTTCTTGATCTGGGAACATTTAGTACGGACTGCTTTTCTTTTCTGAAAAGGATACACAGGGTTGTATAAAAATATTTTCTACCGGCGTACACACTTTTGGCACTGAAAATTTCCAGCGAGTTTTCAGGGGTCAAGAATTGTCCCAATCCGACACTGCTGAAAAACCAGAACCGGTGGTTGGACGAGACGGGAAGGGAGAGTTCTCTCCATTAGCTTATTCAAGACCACAGGGAGGAAACAGCAATGACTAATTGCTGCCTCCATTGTCAGAGGCAAATGCATAAACACCAAACATAGGAGACAAAACGTGAGAAAGGATTTGTAACTTTTCTCTCACCCTCTCTAGTCTGTTCGGTACACCACCTCCCCACCGGGGCTTCTCTTTAAATAAATTGTTTTCACAGCATACCCAGTAAAATTTCTTTACCTCCCCCCCCCCACACACACACACAAATACACAGTACAGTACAGCCTAAAATTTCCTGCAGCCATTACAGTACTTATTTTGGGGGATGCAGAAACATGTTGAAATCTGGAAAAAAGCTTTTTCTGTACGGAAAACTGGAAGACAACAGCAAAATCCTAAAAAATCTAGAAAACTTGGAAGAAATGCACATGTATTTGCATTCAAAAAGTTCAAATAATATTTTACTGTTTGAAGATAGTCTAAGCTTTCAATATTAAAAGATGTTAATAATGGTTTCAATGGATTAAAATTAATAATAGCACAAATCTGAAAAAATAACTATTTTGTCTGTGCTCTTTAAATCAAAGTAAATATTATCACACAGAGTTTCTAAGTGTTTTAAAAATGGCTAAGCAAATTTTTTTGCACAATTATTATTTGCCATATGGCATGTTTCACCATCAATATTTAATAAATGGTATGCTTTTTTTTTGTTCTTATTTTGGATTTGGCACCTTTTTTTTTTTTTTTTTTTTGCTGCACATGGAAGAATGATCACTAAGTTTTCCCAGGGTATGCTGTTTTCTTCAAAAAATGACACAATGACATCATATACTGCCTTTGAATTACAGGCTGGCAATTTAATAGTTGCTAAATGCCTCAAAACCACTTTTTCTGTTCTTCTGAAAAGTATTACACTAGTACTGCTAAAATGCTTTCAGAGGCTTTGTTACTACTTTCATCCATGTTCAGAGAGAAAAAAAGACTTCATTTCTTTAATTTGTTCATCTTTAATAGATTTTGCAAGCCCATAACTTTAATTTATAAGATTTGTAGTGCTGCTGAGTTCAAACAAACAACTTCAAGGTTGAAATATCTAGAGCTAAAGTTTTGGCTAGCTCAATTAATTTGAGGTACCAAAGAAAAGGAAAGCGAGTACTCTGCTAAAAATGATAGTATTAATGCTTCAGCTCTAGATTTCCTAGTTGCCATATCAACAGCCCGCTTTTCATCATTTTGGAGAACATCTTCACCTCCTGGGAGGAACGAAAGCAACATTTGGGATTTTTTTACTGATTCACGAGCTTTCTTGTGCACTAATGTCCCTGAATGATTCAGCAAAGACTTTATTCCTTCACTACTGTAATTTTATAGATGTCTTACAGGAGATACAGAAACATGTACCTGAAACATCTATCTTCCGACACTAAACACTTATTCTTTCATTCTGTTGGTCTTCTTTGTCTAACCATTCCCATCAAATTTTGTTTTTAATTCCTTTTTCCACCTCTGTTATATTGTCCTTTTCTGACAGATACTTCATAGTTGTTAAAAATCAAGGATGCATGTGGAAAAGTTCAACACAACTGCTAACCAGCATAATAATGTGAACGAGTGAAATGAAAAGCAAACATGAATGAAAGAGAAAAATGCTGATGCAGTCACGCATTCGTGGAATTCCAATTTCCCCCACTCATGGAAATTGGACACACCCGCTATCGCAAAAGAACAAATTCCGAGGGCGAAGGTGGTCTGGAAACAGACCTCCCCCCACACACACACACACACATAGATCGCTCCTAAAGCGAGAATGAGATGGGAAATGCCACTTAACACACTTTCCCTACTCTTACAACACTTCGTGACTGATGCTTCAAGGGGAATATGTTCAAGTGAACCAGTTTTTCGAAAGAGAAAATACTGATGTGCATGGGTGCAAGTTGTGAGATGTGGCCAAGACGGCAATATTGGCATTTACTAAAGTACCATGCAAGAAGTAAAGGGTTGCATATTTACTGAAACTTTTCTTTATTGATCTAAAAGATTGCATATTTACTGAAAAGTTTCATTATTGATGTTGTGGAAAATAATATCATTGATTCTGTGACATCTAAGCAGTGGGTATCTATTAACCAAACATCTCTTGAAACTAAGGCAAAATCAAACTACAGGTGTTGTTATATTATTTCTTTCTTTTTTTACATACCATTTTATTTCAAAAAATTATGGTTATTAAAGTTTATACTACTTAGCATAATCATGGAGATACCTTCAGACCAGTGAATTCTCCCAATTTAAATCTGTTATTTAACCTCAAAACACTTAAAACCGTTCATTATGTCATTCTGAGGCTATTTTTGGTGAGGGTGTATTTCATTTTAATATTTTATATTGGGTGGTGCAAATGAAATGTCCGGCAAAGGACCAGCACAGGTGGATGGCGAGAAAGGAAAAGTAGGACAACTTACCTAGGCAAAATAATCCCCCTCGGCATTGTCACATAGTTGCCATCTGTCCAGCTAGGCCATGATCCCGGAACAAAAAAAGTCTTGTGGCTGGGACTCGAAGAAGTCATCAACTGCACATTGAACCTCATTGTCTGTTGTGAACTGTTTCCCAGACAACAGGAAGTGATCCAGTCGACAAAACAGATAATAGTCTGTCGGAGACAAGTCCAGGTAATAGGCAGGATGCAGCAGTACTTCATAGCCCAAGGTACTTAATTAATGTCAGCATCGTTCGTTGTGCGACATGAGGGTGGGCATTGTCCGGTAGCTGAAGAACACCATGTCTGTTGACCAAAACCGGATGTTTCTGCAGCAATTTCGGTGCATTGGTGTAATTCAGCACCATAACGTTCTGCAGTGATAGTTTGGCCTTTTGCCAAAAAAACTCCGATGAATTATCGCGGCTGTGGACCATCAGGCAAGGAGCATCATCTTCTTGGTGTGTAGGGGTGGCTTAAGATGCCGTCCAGCAGGCTGTGCCTTGCTTAACCATTGTGCAGATCGTTTCTGATTATCATAAAGGACCCAGTTCTCGCCGCAGGTAACGATTTGATGCAGTAGTGGTTCCTGTTTATTCCTGGCAAGCAGCGATGTGCAGACTTCCAAATGCCTAGTCTTGTTGGCAGTTGTCAACTCATGTGGCAGCCACATGTCCAGCTTTTTGGGCTTATCCAGTGCAGCCAGACGCCAAACACCTGTCGTGTGGTGGACACCTACCTCTGCCGCTATCTCAAGACACGTTTTCCGGGGTTCTGCTTCAACCACATGAAATAGAACATCGTCAGAAACAGCAACAGGTCAGTGACCACGTTTTTGATTTTGCAAGTCCGTATCTCCGTTCGAAACTTCACAAACCACCACCGAATGGCTCGTTTCTTGGCTTTATTCTCCCCAAATGCTTTGTTAATGTTTTGAGCGACAATTCCTGCAGAATGGCCTAGTTTAAATTCATACAGGAAGAAGACTCTCAAATCCGGCATCTGCATGTTTCCCTTGCAAGTCAAATTACATCCAAACAAACCACACCTGAACCTTGTTCTTCACACACGTGCTAGTTATTTATAGTAACTCTGTGACGTAATACTCGCAACACCTGTGGGTGGTTCCATTCCGCTGTGGTGGTGGCCTGTCTCCACTGCTCTTTCGCGCCGGGCATTTCGTTTGCACCAACCCAATAAATAATTATCCCATTGTAGTCCCAACTTGAAAGTTGACACACTAACAAACAAAACTCTAAGGATGCCATGCATTTTTTTTTTCAAAATTAAAAAAAAAAAAAAAAAAAAAATTTTAGATATTCGAGGTCACAATTTATTTCTGTGGCCTTGAAAAGGTTAGTCTCTTTTTCAGCACATGGTTTAAAAGCTCATATAAAATGCTATAAAAAGACAAATTTCAACCTTCTAGCCCAATTAGGTAACGAGATACAACTACTTGAAGATTGTTCAGAGGTCATGACGTTTTAATTTATAAGGTCATGTAATTTGAAACCATGTGGGTGGACAGAGCTAAAATTTGGGATTTATACATAAGTCTACATGCCTAACAATCACACCAAATTTCAAGAAAATCAAATGGGGTCAGATTGCAAGCCTTGTTGATTTGACATGGAATGACCATACCTACCTGCCAACTTTCAGAAATAGAAATCCGTAAAAAAATTTCATCGATATATCCGATGAAAATTTTAATCAACATATTCAATGAAATTTTTTATCGATATTTTCGATTAGATTACTTGTCACGCTTATTGATTAAATGTACCGAGCATATCGATTTAAAAACGATGTTACCCAAATCAAGTATAAACTTGTAATTGAAGTGACTACAGATGTTTGAATTTATCGGCACATTTATACCGATTAAAATAAATTCTATACATAATTTCTCATTATTATGCCATCATTATGATCTATAAAGTGATAAAAATTTACTTTTACAGAAGCTTGCATCTAAAGAGAAGGATGTTCTACCCTTTCAATGGGATCGCGTCCCACGCCGTCATGAAACATAATCAAATGTTTTCAAAAACAAACCATTTTCATGTTAGTCTTTTATCTTACGGAGACACGGACGATGAGACAGTCAAATAAAAAAAATGAAATAAGTAAGAGTTGCTGAGAGACACTAACTGGTAAATTATGTTCAACTAAAAATGAAGTGAACAAACATTTTGTACAAATCGCATCCAGTTCATTATAACTTTTAACAAAGGAAGTCAATTTCGTTATTTTTTTCCATGCAGTCAACATTATATTTATGCTTATCACTAGAAATATTATTTATAATATCATTCGTACCACCATGCAAAATGTTGAAATTGCGTCGACACGTAGCACTAAATGCATATTTTCCATTTTTGAAGATTTCGCAATTCACGAGAATTCCGCAGCACACGCATCGCGGAATGTTTGACAGTACTTGTTTTCCTTTTATATTGCTGCTCATAGCGAATCACTAATACAAAATTTATTACCACTCGGGGAAAAATGCAAGTAAAAACTGCTATAGTAAAATAGTAGCAGCTTAAAGAGTTGCAATTTGAAGAGGAAAAAATACTGATTGCAGAGTTATCCGATTCGAGCTGGTCAGCTAGGAAAGCAGAGAGCAACTTAAAGGTTCTTTCACCTAGAAACAAAGGTTTAGGTTTTAGTTAGGAATGTCATCCTCTGGGGTCCTCCCCTCCCTCCCCATCATTCCTCACAGGCGGATCGATGCCTTGTCTTTTACCACATCCGACCCCTTTAGCGGCATCCTTTATACTTCCAAATGGCACTGATTTTATAGTTCTGTCTTCCCTTCCTGTTTTCCCCTCTCCCCCTCATTTTACTGAATAGAGCTTCTCTAGGATAGTTATTCCTTTACAAAAACAATCTGGGCCCATCAACGTCTGAAATATCCCCCTCTCCTGCAGTAAACTAATACAATATGTTTTGCCGGAACAAAACCAACAGTCTTTTACATCAGGCGTCACGAGAAATGATACAGCCACTTCGTCGGTGATATCTTTCCCATCTTGTCCCCTGCTCCCTTTGCGGCGTAGCCACGGCACAAAACGTTTGAACCAGGATTTTAATTCTGATCTTATACTTCTGCAAAAAACAAAAACAAAAAAATATGACTTAACATGACAAAACGCGGAATACAGTATTCTGTTTTAAAAAATGAAAATCTCTAAATATCACACAATTCGGTTTGATAGAAGTTACAAAGCCAATGGAGTTTTTTTTTTTTCAAACAGATAAAAAGAAAAAAGTAAACTCCATCCCTAGATTAAACTCGTGCTGTCAAAATCCGGATATTTTAAAATTCAGAGTTGTTTTCTAAAAGCCCAAAATTTCATACCTACAGAAAAGTGTGGGTTTGCAAAAACAACAGTGTTCTTCACGATACTTTACTGTTTCTTTACAAATCTCTTAGTATGAATTAATTGATACTGTATATTTTGCATGTTTTTGCTTTATTATAGAACATTTTTTGGGCCTGTTAATTTCTAAATTAAAAGCTACCACAAACGCGTCGTTTTTATAATTAAAAATTCTATCCAAATCGGTCAATTTGCACGGAAGACATTGTGCTGAAATTCTAAAACGCGAGCGAACAAATCTCGCGCATGTACTACTGCACTGTCCCCGTGAATGCTGATAGCAACCATTTTCAGTAGGATAGGTACACTATGGATGCTGAACAGCATACCCAAACTTCATCACATCATGCTTTGATTTTACGCAAGTCATCACGCAAAAGGGCGGAAGAATGAATAGGAAAACCAGAGAGCAACTGAAAGAAATAGAAAGCAGAGAGCAACTGAAAGAAATAGAAAGCAGAGAGCAACTGAAAGAAATAGAAAGCAGAGAGCAACTGAAAGAAATAGAAAGCAGAGAGCAACTGAAAATAATGTCTTGACCTTACCTTTGGCCATTTTCAATAGGGATTTGACGAATTAGTATGTACCCAACATATTAATTTCGTTGAATCAAGCCAAGACATTTTTATGAACATTATCGAGCGATGAACAAAGCACGGTTGGAAAGCGTAGAAAACTTACTGACTAACGGACCAGCAAAATAAATCATTGCTGGAGCAGCACTGGCTCGAATGAACATTGGAATTCTTTTCATTTCTTTTTTTCTTTTTTAACTTTCTCTTATAGTAGCATTCTTTCGTTAGGTCAAATTTATTGCCAGAGAAGAAGTCACGAAACCATGCCCCAATGCATTTTTAATTTCACAAAACTGGCAGTTTTTGCTTAATTTCATCATGTTGGGTATCGATCTGGGCTTAAAAATTCCACAGATTTAAAATCCGTTTGAATTTTTTTCTACAATAACTACTTTCTGAGATAGCATTTCGAACTAGGAGGAATAAAGACACCTGCTCCAATGCAAGACACACCCCATGCTGGCCTGCTGAGAAGTTGCGACTTGGGAGACAAACAATGCATTATCTGAAAAGAAGGTGGGAAACAGCGCGCACGAGAGAGGGGGAGAGAACCAAGCCCAAGATTAAACAAGCCCAGCTGGTTGGTGTTCTAGTGTTTGAAAAAAGGCAAAACAATAAACTGAGAGAAAACTACAGCAAAATGTTCCCAAATAAACACATGTAACTGAAAACTTATTCGTAACTTTCATCAGCACTTTACTTTGAATGGATTAAGTTAAAAAAAAAAAAGTTAACAGTGGGTGCAAAATCATCAGAAAAAGAAAAAAATCTCGGAGAATCACCAAATCCGTAAAATTAACATTCTGTCCGTAAAACAAGTCACATTTCCGTAATTTTTACGGGTAAACTGTAAAACCTGGCATGTATGAATGACCCATATGAAATATATATGTACTTGTAACCTCCTGTACACTTTGAATAATTTTGGTCACACGGTTTTATAAATAAAATCATTTTCTCCCCTTATGTTCAATTTGCATGTGTTGTGTACATTGACAAATGTCAATAAGCTTTATTTCAGACAATAAAAAGCATCTAAAATTTTCCAGACAGAGTACATAGACATAAGGCTTGATACACAAGATGCCATCTAAACAATCTTACCAGGTGAATTATTTCTTTAAAAAAACCACAAGAATGCAAATATTGAGTGCACTTTGAAAAATCCCACTTACTGAATAGGAGCCAATAAGAAATGCTGCATTAACTCTTTTCTTCATATTTTGTGTTGTATAGTGAACAATTTTTTTCTTTGCTAAGTTATATGACTGAAAGAAGAAAATAATAATAAAGGTGAGAAATCTACAAGACAAAATTACTTGAATGAAACATTCATGATCTGCAAAACTAATGTTTCACCATTTCATGAATTTATGACATATGTACTACCAGGGGTGCAGAATATGTTCGAACGCGCGAACGAGGTTCAGGGAAATTAAGGCAGCTACTGGAATATTTTTGCCCGGGAGTAAAATAATAATAAAACGAAAAATTGACTTATTAATTACTATACGTGAAAGATAAGAGTAATTTACTGCACGGTAATCAGGTAATGATTTTGAAAAATGTTGCATCGTTATGAATTACAAGAGGTTATGAGCGCAGTGACATACTGCCGGCTAACGCTGGCAGACGATTCACCGAGCTCAAATGACTTATGCCAAGGCGAAGACAGCGTGGCATGAGTAACAAGTATGACGCAACCACAAGTCTTGCTAATAAACATTTCCAAAACTAATGGCAGCGAATGTGTCATAGCCGCTGATTTGAAAAATTATTGGGGGTTCGTTCCGGACATTTTCAAACAAATGACCCCTGCATTTTTTAAAGGTTTTAGGTCTAATTTAAATTTCATTTAGTAAAATTATGTGGCACAATAGATGCCTGAAATGCTAGAATGAAATAAACTATAGTTAATTGCAAAATTTTCTTTTAAGTGTTTATTTTTCAGCCTCTGCCCCGCAACTGTTTTCATCTAGACCCAAAAATGTTTCAGACATTTTGCATCTAAGTGTATATTTCACATTTTGAATCTAAAATACATACTAGTTCTTTTTCAAATTTTTAAGTAACAGGCTTTAAGGATAGTTCTTTATCATCAAGATATAGTCTAATAATCGCTTAAACTTGTATGAAAGTCTGCTACAGTTTTGGGGGAAATTTTGGACAAAAAAATTGTGATCTGGGGAAATATTGGGCCCTGAAACTTTTCTGCACCCCTGCGTACTACAACTTTTCCCTGGTGTGCCAGCAAAAAAACATAATGATTGGTACATCAGTTTTGCAACATTTTATTTTACACACTAGCAAAAAATAGCATAAAAATTTTATTTTTATCAAAATAAAGCAAAGCAGTGCTTATTAAGCTATTTTTATTTAACAACTCAATAATCATTTGCATGAAGCAGCTTCTTCCAAAAGAACATGAGCTGGAACATGTTTAAGTCTTTGAAAAGAAATATATATATAGCACTAAATTAATAACATGGCTGAATCATTAAAAAAACATAACTATGTAGTTACATGATTTCATGGTACACATAACTTGCTTTACATGAAGCACTTCTAATCTAACCTGTTTAATTCAAAACACTAATATTCTCAGTGCACTTTTCAATGTCAGAAACTTATTTTCCAAGACTGAAGAACACACACACACACACACACACACACACACACACACACACACACACACACACACACACACACACACACACACACACACACACACACACACAATTGCCTAATTTTAGATTTTCTGAAAATTGTTTTTCCATATTGCACTATCAGTATTATAGAAAATAAAAATTACTAAATTAATATATACACTTAATCCAAAAGCTTGGGACTGTTAAACCTTTTTCTTGTTTGTTTTAACCAAAGTAGGAATAGATTTTTCCTCCAATTAAAAAAAAAATTTGAAATCCACTCCAACTCTGATATAAAAAAAAAAAAAAATACAACTCAAGTATTTGAAAGTTCTTATGGATTTGATTAAATTTTATATAATTTAAGCACACTTTCTTCAAATTTCAGTACATAGTATATTTATAGTAACATGTTTTTGTCTTTTATCAATACACCCTTCAAATACATTCACAGGGGGAAAATGACAAAAGACTTTTTTAAACATTCTTGTAATCCACCAACTCTGGTGTCACATGAAACTACATGCATTGCTTGACTAAAGTAGACTGTCAAAGAACGAAGAAAAAAAAAAGTAAAATATCAGTGAAATACACGGTCGAGTCACATTATTGTGACCACCAGCATCCAAAGTAACTGCCGTGTGCAGCGCAGACAGCAGCTAGACGGGCTGGGAATGACTCAATAAGGTGCTGGAAGGTGTTCATAGGTATGTGAAGCCAGGCTGACTACAGTGCATCTGACAGTTGCTGGAGGGTGCGCGGTCGAGGATCCAGGGCGAAAAACACGCTTGAGGTGGTCCCACAGATGTTCAACTGGGTTCAAGTCTAGAAAATTAGGGGAGCCAGGGAAGTACCTTGAAGTCTTCATCGTGCTCTTCCAACCACTCTCGGACATTTCTAGCCGAGTGACACATTGCATTGTCTTGCTGGGAGATCCCATCTGCCCCAGGGAAGACAATCAGCATGTATGGGTGTACGTGGTCTGCAAGGATAGATTCACAACGAATTCGGTCCATAGTGCCTTCCACAGGTATGAGTGGACCCAAAGAATGTCACGAAAACATTCCTCAGACCATAACGCTGCCCCCACCAGCTTGTGTCTTTCTAGCAATGGTTGAGGAGTGTTTGTTCTCCGATGTTTCTCACCTTATACACCTATGTCCATCTGTTCGATGAAGAAGAAAATGTGACTCATCGGAGAAGGCAATCCTTTGCCAATCAACGGAGGTTCAATTCCAATACTGCAGTGCAAATGTAAGCCTTTTCTGACGATGCACCTTCGTTAGCATAGGTGCAGTGACCATCCATCTGTATCGGAGCCCCATACGCAGCAGGGTTCGCTGAACTGTTGTTTTAGACACACTTCCGGTAGCCCCCTGATTCATTCAGCCAGTGAGTTGCTCCACTGTAGCGTGTCGATCAGTTCTCACGCACCTTCGCAGCCGACGTTCACCTATCACATCAATGGCACGTGGTGCCCCACAGTTTCCACATCACTTATTTGCAATGGTGCCATTTCTCCAATCACGATACACTTTAACCACGGCAGCATGCGAACAGTTCACAAACTGCGCTCTTTCAGAAATACTGCCACCCTTGGCCCAAAAGCCGATAATCATCCCTTTTTGCAAATCTGATAAATCGCTCCTATTATCCATGACAGCAACAAGTGATATGTTTTCAGAATGCCTGCAGCACATCTTATATGCCCTCCTAGCCAGCTCACGACACGTGCCTTCTTTCATTGGCTACGCACTGTTGACGTCAAAAGTAGGAGGTGGTCACAATAATGTGACTCAACTGTGTACATATATTATCCACATGTATATACAATATTACCAATTCACGGGAGCACCCTCTTTCCAATTTTTCATGTGATTCTGATATCTTGAGTGGTGTAATTCATTATTTCCTGATTTCAAAATAAAGAAAGGGGAATGTATTTTCCCCCTATCAAGCAACCCTAATGATCCAAGCCACTCTCAATTTCAGAATGTGATAAATAATTATTATATTTCTTACATCCTTTGGCAAGAAGGGAATATGCTACAAAAGGCAAGAAAATCAGTGCTTAGTATCCTTAGTTTAACCACCTAATCCGATAAATAAATCAAATCGAAATGGCAGTGCATGATACCCTTACATTATAAACACATATGTAAAGCAAGTTTGTTTTTACATTGTTTACTACACCCCTTCCTTCCAACAAAGAAAATGGGTAAAATACATAATCATTCATTCCATTCTCAAACTGAGGGTGGCATCACTCATTGATGGGTTCTGAATGAAAAGCGGTAGGGATGCTTCTTCTCCTTCTGAAATCAGCAGACAGCAACATATAAATTGTACCATATATACTAATTTTTAGGTCTACTTTTTTTAATGAAATATTTAGGTCGAAATTAGGGGGTCGAACTACACTAGTGTGCAAAACTTAAGCAACTTTACTGATTTTGGCGTAATTCCGCGAAAACTCACCTGTGAGACATGAAATTCACACTACAGAGGCACAATGCAGTACCTAAAGGATGACGAAAGCAGCGTAGCAAACAAATGAATAGAACGCATACACGAAGGCAGGCAGCAGAAAATGGTTTATTGACAGCACGGCATTCGTACACCTAACCGACAGTCCATGAGGGAGAACAACAATCCAAAGTCCCTAAGTACGGGATATGACCTCCCCGAAGTGCAATGGTTGCGTGGCACCGTCTGGCCATACTCAACACCAGATGATCCAACAGTTCTTGAGGTAACAGTTCCCACTCCTCGATGAGCATCTGTGTCAGTTGTCTGGTGTTCTTCGGGGGAAACGATCGTGCCGCCAGGCGTCTCCCCAAAACATCCCACACATGTTCAATGGGATTTAAATCGGGGAGCACGCTGGCCACTCCATTCTGCGAATATCTTCAGAATCTAACAGGTCCTCAACTGCTTGGGACCTGTGTGGGCGAGAGTTGTCGTCCATAAAAACAAAGTCTGGACCAATGGCACCTCGGAACAGACGCACGTGGGGGCGGATGATCTCATCACAGTAACGCGCTCCGGTTACGGAACCTGTGTCGAAAATGTGGAGCTCCGTCCGACCGTTCAGCATAATGCCACCCCACACAAGTACGCCAGGACCACCCCAATGGTCTCGTTCCCTGATGTTCGTGGGATGAAAGCGTGTCCCTACCTCTCGCCAGATCAACTGGCGCTGAGAATCGTTTGTCCGACTGAAACGACTCTCATCGGTAAAGAGGACGTGACTCCATTGATCAGGTGTCCAGGGTGCATGTTCGCGACACCACTGTAAACAGTGCCGCCGATGGGCTGCTGTCAATGGTATGCAGCGTTCCGGCCGGCGGGCATATAGCTCACCCTTATGAAGGCGTCTGGCCACAGTAAACCGGAATACCTGTCGTCCGGTTGTTGTACGCAACCGCTGCGCCATGCTGCCAGCTGTCTGGTTCCGGTCTCTTTTCGCTTGCACGACGAGATATCGGTCGTCACTCGCCGTTGTTTTCCTGGGGCAACCACCACCTACCTTTCGTACAGCTGTACCTGTCGTTCGGTAGGCTTTCCAAGCTCGTGACACTACACTTTTATCGATTCCAAACTCTTGGTGCAACACTCATCACGGTACGCCCCTCCTCCAGCTTGCCGATCATTCTACCACGTGTAAAAGCATCCTGATGGTTTCTCCTAGACATATTGCACGATCGATCTCACTTTCACTTGCAGCGAATGTCTGGAAATGCCTCTGTCCGCCGTCTTTTGTAGTCGGCTGGCACTGCGCGCGCTGCCTCCACGCAGTTTACGTGCCCTCACGTCACCTCTGACGTCGAACTCCTGCTATTTGCATATGCATCACCTTTGTCATGAGTTGTTGTTCCCTTGTACAACCCGCAAATCGCCCTTGTCTCCCCTGTCATGACTGTATGCTGTCAAACGACGTTGTTGCTTAAGTTTTGCACACTAGTGTATATACGAAAAATATTTCTGATAGGTTGAAAACCAAAATTTTGATGCATTATGGAAATGCGCCTTTGCGCCATCCATTCATTTGCAGTTGTATATTTAGTCATTTTCCGGGTTACTGGTACAGAAGAAAATTACTGCTAAGAATTTTCTTGATTTTATATGTACGAGTTTTTTTTTATTCACTAATAGAAACACTCATTTCACAAGGATGTCTCAAAGTCCGTTTTAGATCTGTTGATATGGCATTGACTGCCCCGCTGGTAAATCACCCAGAGGAAAGAGGTGAACGCGTCAGCCATTAGTTTAAGTTGCACTGTGCTGTCACCTACAACTGTGCTCAATTCTCTACCCGGGGTGAGTGGGGCAGACTATTGCAAAAGGAGACCACTGCCCCTGCTTAACGACGGCGAAGAGAGGTGCGACAATCTACAGAACAGCGGTAACTTGATCAATGCATCCCGAAAACGAAAGTGTTTAAACTTGGCCGTCGCTCAGAATAACACTGCCACTGATAGTAAAAAAGTGCATTAGTTTAACAACCTACTTACATTTGTTATTAAATTGAGTGTGCCCTGGCTTTAAAAATCAAACAAACAGTAACTTTTTCTGAACACTACGAGCGAGCAAAAAAGGATTCCATCTTTACTGAATAGGGCGATGTTTGGTTTTGTCACTAAAACCGACTTTTTGTCACAAACACGGTGGAGAGGAAGGACGAAATACATTTCATGAAGGGTTTGTTTTCTTTTTAAATAATGATGTGCCTGCCTTACGACATTAGGCAAATACAACACGATTCGTTTGCTGCAGGAACAAATGCTTTACTCTCCATGAATGAAATAACTGCAGAAAACTCGCTCGCAAAAAGTGGGAGAAGGGGGGAGGGCTATGTGCAAAAGTGGGTTCATATATTGTTAAAAGGTGTAACCTTCATATATTGTTAAAAGGTGTAACCTTCCCCTGAAAACTCTAACCAGGGTGATGAGCCCTGGAAACTGCCGCAAGCAACATTGCAAGAGCCAGCTACAACAATAAATAGTAGGTTCACATTTCCTTATGCGGGCGCATCCTAAGATTTTTTTTTTTTTTTTAATACAAAGATAGGTAGGTATACAAAAACTGCAGTATTCGCATAAAAGTTGGGGGTCAACTTATACACGGGATATACAAAAACTGCAAATATTCAGATAAAAATCGGGGTATCGACCTATACACGAGTATATACGGTAATTCAAGGAGCAAAACACAAAAATGAGACTTGTGCACTTGTTTCCCATATTTTCAAACTTGGTATTATTCTCATTTTGCTTATTGACACAATATTCATGCCTCTCTTGATATTAGCAACTGAAATTTGGTTCTGTGAATAAAGCTCATGTTGAAAAATGGCTGTGTAGTTTATTAAATTAAACGCTTAATTAAACTTCTAAATGGGTTTTTTCCAGGAACTTTTTATTTTAAATTGTAATTTTCAGAAAAAACTTTTCTGAAGTTTGATGTTCACAAGACTATATAGAAGACATGACAAATAATTTGTATTTTGATGGTGCATGAATATATGTCACAAACCAAGCATATTATGTGAATCGAAGAGCTGGACCACAGTTGGAGACTGTAGATCAGTAAAAATGATCACAGTAACAATAATAGTGGTGATAATCTATAAAAACTGAAGATACAAGTATTTACTTCTACTAAGCATCCTGAGTGAAAAACAGCCTCTCTCCTGCAAAGTAGGTGTTTATGCGATCCCCCTAAAGTATCTAGATGTCTCTAAATGATACTACATTGGAATGACCAAGCGCTCGTTTAGAATCTGAGTCAACGAACATAAAAGGGACACAAAATATGGTAAAGTAGCCACGGCACTATCCAGAGAAGTCAAATTCAAGTCCACTACTCCTATGTGGGATGACTTAAAGAAATTAGCTACCTACTCTACCCCTAAATATACAGCCATTCGGGAAACCTTGAATATCATTACCAACAGCGATATTTGCGATGATAGCGTCTCACTCTAGTTGCCACAAATTTGGAACCAGTTCTTCAGGTAACGCCTTCTCCCTATCAGGATACAGCGTGCACAACCAACGGGATACCTTGTATCTTTAAACGAACATAACGTTGTCTATTTATTGTCAAGTCAAGTTCCTGCGTTCAAATTGTTAAAGCGTTCTATTATTCAGTTTGCAGTTTCTACCTAACTTCCCTGAAAAAGCAATCTGGTTGATGTGTGAAAGCTTGGAAACACTTGTGCTTATTTCCTACGCCAATAAATCGGCTCACTAGTAAAATGTCACTATCTCCTACATAATTGGTGTACGGTTCTTCGTTATCAACTTAAACTCTCCGTGTCCATGATGCCGGCCTTCTCTTGTAAATCCTTATGTAAGGACCTAGCCTTCTGGATAATCAGCAAACTCAACAGTATCCGTTTCTGTGCCAGATCCTCGATCCAGTGAGACAACAATTTCTCCATCTCTAAAATCGGGCCCAGCCTCTTCTTGGTAATGATTGTGCCCTTCAATGTTACCGCACCTTTCATGCTTTCAACAATGCGAACTTTATCCTTCACTATTGTTTTCACTGCCGAAATAGGTCAATTTATTTCCCAGGCTATTGTTCATAGAATTTTCCAATCTTCATACATACGAATTATTTTCAACTTTTCTTCTAAAGTTATTACAGACCTTTGGTTTTTAGATTTATTACCAGTGCATTCAGTTTTGCATTTTGATTGCATTCTAATGATAAATAAACAACGAACACTATTGGCGACGAACAAGTGACTAAGCTAACCGCACGAGGAAAGATATCAAGTGAAACTGAAATGTGCTTACTGTGATACGGCTGTCAAAGGCGCAGCTACACAAAGCCACAAACGTGTTCATACACACAAGCAAGTAGTTCTCAGAATTTTCATTTTTTTATGTCAAGATAAAGGACATGGGTGAGGCAGCAAGTGCAGATAAAGAGGTGGCAATCATTACGTAACTGCAAATTAACAAAAGTCGCGTGTGACGTAACTCGGGGTGTTACTGTATATGATTCAGCACCTACCTTGAATGTACCACACATTATGTGCAAGCCACAACTACCTGTGTTTAACATTCCACAGACATTAAGACTGATGATTTTTTCACACCATGCACAATGTGCATTGAGCCTATTTTCATCTGCTCTAAGTCAACAAGCATATTTCAACTTCTTAAAAGCCAAGCAGCATTAAAAAAATATTTGCCTGGCATTGCTACGCTACAAACAGGTTCTTCAAATACACCAAAATAATTATTCAACACAACAGATTGCCTAACTCACTAATGCAAGCACTTCACACTATACAAGCAAGCATGCTCCTCCCCATTATGGATGACTTGCGATGAACCCAAAAGATACGCAAAGGATTTTGAGGCCCCCACACTTAAATAAAAATACCTTTGTTCCGGACTCCCAGCTTAGCCATCAGAGTTTTCTGCCACAAAAAGAAACAGCACCCTTTGTAAGGAGCAAAAACCTTGCCCATTTCAGCTCTGCAATAAAAATGGAAATTACAGAACATCGTTTTCTATGACTTCTAGATATTTCCCGACATTTTAATTATTTCCATGAACCTTGCAAAATTCCATATTTTTTCATGACACGTGTGAACCCTGTGCATTAAAAAAAAAGTTCCTGCTAAATAATTTTTGGTTCATAGCATAATTTAAAAGCTGCACAGTGAAATAAAACAGTAATTAAAATCAAAAAGGAATAGGTTTCATATTATGAAACAATTTGCATATGGATTCAATAAAATTTAATTAAGGGTGCTTTTACCTTCAATTTCCTATTTAGTTTGCAGCAATAGCGATACAGCATGGCCAGATTCAATGGTCCAAAATCTGAATAAAAGCTGCAAAACAAATTTTAATAGATGCCATGAAAAGGACAATGAAACAATAACTTCAAAAGTATCACAGCTAGCTAGGCAATGTATTACTTGCAGGAATTAAAAACACTTACAGTTTTTATTTAGATTAAAATAATTGAATTCTATTTTAACTTGAAGAGCTTTCAAATATTCTTCATATCTTCTTACTTGTTTTGTATTTTCTGATGTTTCTGGTCTCTAGATCTTTATCAAAGATTTCCTTCCCAACGATTAGAAACTGTATCACAGGCTGTACCTTTTTTTTTTTTTTTTTTTTCCCCACAAAGAAAACTTAAATTTTGTTGTCATGTTTCTCATATATATATGGTCAGTTACTTAAATTAAAATCTTATGTATTTTGTAAGTCTATTATTTGTTAATTAAGTTGTTGAAAATGCTATTTATAGGTTTTGTCTGAGTCTGAAGATTCAGAACGGAACTGGAGAATATTTGAAAGCTCTTCACATAAAACATAATTTAATGTATTACTCCAAATTATAGATAACCTTCTTAAAATAAGGATCTAAAAATAAAAACAGTATGAAGGATCTTGTTCTGCCCAGAACCATCGGGACTCAAGGTTTTCTGGATAAAAAGTTTTTCTATTGCTTAGAACATTCTTAAAATCTGCTAGAATGGATTAAAAAATTACAAAAAGGACAAAAAAATCATGCTTTCATATTGAAGGTAAATTGGTTAGATTACACAATTACAAGAAATCATCAGGAATGTCTGATGGAGATGTGTTAGCTGCAGTAACAGCTAACACATGAAAGTTTAAGTTTAAGAAGTTGAAAGTTTAAGTTCTGGCTCAGAAGTTTTTTTAGAAGCATTTTGAGACATTTCTTGCAATGTAAGTTGTTTTATGCATTTTGGTTTTTGCCATAGAAGCTGTTCTTTAATCTTAGACTGAAATTATTTGTTCCTTTGATGTGAAACTCCTCTGGTCCATACCACTAATCAATATTTCAGTATGAGTTAATAATGCTGTCAACAGATTTTTTTCTTGCACACTGACAGTCTCTTGACCATAATATCATCTGAAATTTCATTTACAACTATGAGACATTTAACTGTCTGTCATCTGGAGGGTTACTGGAGAAAAACTGTTAATAGGGAGACTGCCTCCTCATCCAATGACTGAGATTTCAGACATAATAAACCTTTAGCTTAATATAGTCCAACTCTGTCACAATTTGTTTTTCTTTTCTTTGATACCATGATGTCAATAAAATCAGGTTCTTGTTCACTGTCTCCATGCAAAAATTATGTTGATGGCCACATGTTATGACATCCATGAATAAAAGTGTTTCTACCAATATTTTTTCATGCTTTTGTGCCACTCCAGATGACATCCCTGATGCTGAAGCTTTTTTTTTATTTTTTTTTTTTCACTAGCTGAATTTTTAAGTCTTATGAAAATGTACACATTACATTTTGATGAGAATAAGGATGATACCTCAATGCATAACAAGAAACATATTACGACAGTGAAAGCAGAGCATTTTAGTTTGGTGGAGGAACCTGGATCTAGATATTTAGTATGTGACACACCTTAGGGCTCAACAGCAGAAAATGAAAATCAATCCATTCCACAGTTCGTGCAACATGAGAAGATGACCACCAAAACTTTAGTTGCAACTGGATGTGATGGTACACCTCAAAACTCGGGACCGAAGTCTGACATAGCGCACTGAAGAAGCTTGTCAGACATCACTTTGCTAGTTTGTGTGCATGCTACATACAGGGCAATGAACTGCCTGCCCATCACTTGTTTCACACATTGACGGATCAACTAGTGGTTCAAAAGAGTACTCTGGCCCTATTGTCAGATGACTGGCAAATTGTGAAAGCTTCCCAGTTGCAAAATTCAAAAGAATACAGGCAAAATCTTCCACATATTGATAAAAATTTGGATGCAGACTAATACTTGTTTGACACGTGCGTGGGTCATGCTACCGATCACATTCTTTGTAATTTGTGAAAAAAATAATAATTTGACAACCGAAAAAAGCTTTGGCGAAAATACTGACGATTACCTTTTTATACTATTATAACACTTTGATGAAAAAAATTGAATTTGGTGAAAACTTGAAAAAAGCCAGAGCAACCACTACTTGTGTCCTACAGTTTCCAATAGAGCAATTCTGCTCAGACTAGCACAGAGAGACCAGGAACACTTGTTTGCCCTAGATGGGTTACAACTTCAAGCAGAATCCTCATTTCTATATACGTATTTATAAAAAACCTCTCTAAAGACCTTAAGTTTCTCAGTTTGTGGTGGAAGTGTTTGCTGTTAGGTGTATTGTGCAGAGGGTTACATTAAAATTTTTAGGCTGTTCAAGTGGTCTCACACCACCCCAAAGCGAAATACACAAGGTTGTAACACTTAAACCCCTATGCAAGGCCACAGGATTATTACCCACACAATCCTATTTCTTTAAACATTATAATCACCACCTAACACAACTTTTTCGCACTAGGAAGACGCGCCATATTCAAAAACATGTTTTGTTTTATCACCCTTAATACGCACATAAACATTTAGATTTTGCTAACTTTCCTATAGCACATTTGTATCGCTTTTTTTTTTTCGTCGTTGTTTTATAAGACCCCCATGAACACTTAAAAAGCAAACATAAGTTGTGAGTCCCTAATTTAGAAGCACAGATTCTGGGAAGGAATAGAACCAATGTCACACAGCAAACACACTGTCCATGCCTTAAAACATTAAATTAATTGGAATCACCATAGCCTCAGGTGACTTTGTTTGCTCCTGGTACTCTGCTAGTAAAGCCAAACATGGCTCTTTATTGAATATATATCATCATCATTGTCAACCATTATCAATCCACTGCTGGACGAAGGTCTCCCCAAGTTTCCTCCACAACGGTCTGTCTTGTGCCAGTCTCCTCCATGTCACTCCCGCATATTTACGAATTTCATCCACCCATCTCCCATGTGGTCTTTTTCTGGGTCTTTTCCTGTCCCTTGGAATCCAATCTAAAATTTCGGCTGTCCATCTATGGTCTGTCCTTCTGGCAGTATGTCCAGCCCATTGCCATTTCAGGGATTTAACTCTGATCATGATGTCTTCCACTCTCGTCATTTTTCGGATCCACGAGTTCCTTTTCTTATCTCTCCTGGTTATACCAAGCATGCACCTCTCCATGCCGCTTTGAGTTGTTTGCAGCCTTTGTATGTCTCTTTTAGTTAAGGTCCACGTCTCTGCACCATACGTAAGCACTGGAAGGATGCATTGATCAAACACTTTTCTTTTAAGACATAATGGCATATTGCTCTTGAAAATTATGCTGTTTCTTCCAAAAGCTCTCCAGGCAAGTTTTGTACGCCGATTAATTTCTTCATCAATGTGACCCTCACTTGATATCTGCTGTCCAAGATAAACATATGTATCTGTTATCTCCAGTTTTTCTCCATCAATCGATAAATCTTCATTTCTTGTAAAAGCATTGAACATCACTTTTGTCTTCTGAAAGTTCATTTTTAATCCCACTTCTTTACTCTTGTCAGCAAGTTCCTGGATCATACTCTGCAGCTCTGATGGGGTAGTTGCAAAAATGACTACGTCATCAGCAAAACGAAGGTGGGTTAGATAATCTCCATTAATCTTTATCCCTTTGTTTTCCCAGTTCAGTGATTGAAAGACATTTTCCAATGTGGCATTAAAGAGCTTCGGAGATATGGTGTCACCTTGTCTCACTCCCTTTCCAATTTTTATGTGTGTTGTATTTTCAAACAGCCGAATCTTTGCACTTGCATTTTCATAGATGTTATTAATAATATTAATGTATGCATCCTCAATACCGCAGGATTTCAGAGCCGTGGTAACTGCTGATGGTTTCACCGAATCAAAGGCTTTTTCATAATCGATAAAAGCCATGCACAATGGAAGTTCATATTCCCTCGCTCTTTCAATTAGTTCTCTCAGTACGTGGATATGATCTATTGTGCTGTAGCCACTCCTGAATCCAGCTTGTTCTCTCGGTTGAGCCATGTCCAGTGTTACCTTCAAGCGGTGTGAAAGAACTTTAGTGAAGATTTTATAAACCACTGATAGGAGGCTGATAGGTCTGTAGTATATATATATATATATATATATTTTATTGGGATGTAAGGTCAGGTGATGCGTAACATCACAGCCTCTCCTTGACAAATGTCAACCCCGCCTTCTCGTGGTACATCCTGTTCCCACTAAAGGGGCTCTGACGACCGCCAATAGCGGTATAACTATACCATCGGGATTAGAGGAAATGCTATCCCACACTCACCAACCCGCTTAGCCAGCGTGGTGAGTTATGGCCAAACCCCTCCAAAATGACTCCACAATATAAATCTTGGCCCTCAGTCTCCGGCAGCTGGAATGTACCTGGCCAAGGCAGCGGCCAGTGCAACATGAAGGCAGAGGGTGCTAAGAATCCCCGGAGGACCGGACTAGGCTGCCATCTGATGCTGACCTTGGCTACATATAACGGACGCTCCCTATCTTCTGATTCAAGGCTTCTTGAACTGGAAGAGGAACTACAAAGGATCAAGTGGGACATCGTCGGGCTAAGTGAGGTAAGGAGAAAAGGAGAAGATCTCATTGAACTGAAAAGTGGACATCTCTTCTACTATCGTGGGACAGATACTGGCAGAACTAGTGGTGTTGGATTTATAATAAACAAGAAACTGAAGGATAAAGTTGTAGAAGTCGAAAGTTCCTCTGACAGAGCTGCACAACTCGTTATCCAACTCTCGAGAAGATACCAGGCTCAGATTATTCAAACTTATGCACCCACCACAAGTCATGCTGAAGAAGAAATTGAAGAATTTTATGAAGAAATTTGTGATCTAAATAATAAAGGTAAGCAGCACTTGAAGATAATTATGGGAGATTTCAATGCAAAAATAGGGAAACTGCAACAGAATGAAACTTCAGTAGGTAAATTCGGTCACGGCAACAGAAACCAGCATGGAAATACTCTCGTAGAGTTTGCAGAGGCAGAAGGGTTTTTCATCTTGAACTCCTTTTTCAAGAAAAAGCCACACAGGAAATGGACATGGAGACATCCAAATGGGACGACAAGTGAAATTGATTTTATTATGTGTAACAAAAAATTCGTCATAGAAGACTGCAGTGTGCTAAACAAGTTCAACACAGGCAGTGACCATAGATTGGTGAGGTGTAAGATGCACCTCAACACTAAACTCGAACGTAGCAAGCTCATAAGACAAACAAAATGTATTGACATAACCAACCTTAAAAACACCATAATACCTTCAAATTGGAACTGAAGAACAGGTTCTCTGCTTTAGAAGGCCTAACATCGGAAGAAATTGCAGGAATCATAGCATACTTCTGGAAAATTTTAGGTAAGAATTTTAGGAATTTTTAGAAAAATTTTAGGAAAATTTTAGGAGTGTATTTCAATAAAAACTAGATGTATATTTGTATACATCTAGTAAAACAACTTTGTATACATTGTAAAGAGTTTGCTTCACACCCTTCAACCATATATACTGATAGACTGCGCATGACATCAAAATTTCTGGCTCCAACATAAAATCACATGACAACAGTCAAAAAGATGGGTTACACCTGCTGTGCTTATGGTTGCTCTGACCGATATAGTAAAGAAAGTTCTATGATTTTTCATGGGTAAGAAACGAATTAAATAACTAAGTCAATAAAGTTCAATTACTTAACCAGAAACTTGCAGCTATTGATATAAAAATATAGTAACTTAAGAAAAAAAAAATGGAATGCATGTTCCAAATTCTTCGCAAATGTTCATCACATTATAAATCACAAAATGTAAACAACACGATCATGCATGTATATAGCTCATAAGTAAACTTACCTGAAGAGTTTTCATTATATATGAGGTGCATTCACATAATACACCGAAAACACTGAAGTTCTGCAGCGTAAATTAGTAATCATAACAGCATTTGTACACGAAATTTGGAGTCTGATGATGACGTGCCCAATGTTTGAGCCATGGCGGCTTTGATGCAGCTATTGCCAATGCGCAGTCCATTAGTATATATGGTCGAAGTTCACACCCAAATTTTTTGCATAACGTCTAAATGTCTAAAGTTTAAGTATGATTTACTTCTAATGTTCAGTTCTTATCTTTTCACGTGTTATTATCATATTCAAGTATATTTACCACATTCAAGTTTCACTTTGAACATTAATATGCTGTTGAACCAGAAGCAATTCACGATTTTCACAGTAAAGTTTTCAGGTTTCACATTAAACTATAATATCCTAAAAAGGTAATTGAAAACCAAGAACTATGTACAATTGTTCACTGAATTACTTTTTTCATATTATTGTTTTAACCTTTTCCTGATTAGCCTATCTTTTTCTGCTTCCACCACAACTAATTTACTTTCAGTTTTCTTTATTTCAGCTGAACCTTGTATCATCAAGTTAGAGGCAACTGCTATTTCAACAGTATTTTGTTTTTCTACAGCTTTTCTCATTCTTTCTGTTCCCTCTTGAATTACTGCTAGGGAGGCTTCTTTATCTTTTTTAAGCCTATTTATTTCTGCATCATTTTCTTTTATTTTGTCATCAAACTCAGCTTTTCTTTTTTTCTCTAGCTGCTTTTACTTATTTTCCCTCTCTTTCTTCGAAAATAAAAGCATAACAAACAGCGCGAAAACTAGCTCATAAATAGAATATTTGAAACACACTCAATGTATGCACTCTCAATTATTAGGGATGGTAGAGGGGAAGGGAATAGAACTGTCCAAAATTAGCATGTTTTCGTTGCGCTAGGGCGCTTAAGCACGGCTGAATTCCTTCAGATACCCCCAATGTTCAAATGATTGAAATGTGCTGATGTTCATGGAATGAAATGGTTGATCAGCTATGATGATCGCATAAAAGTTCGGGGTGGGGGGAGGGCTTTATTTTTTTTATTTTTTTAGTTTATGCAACATTTTACATCACTCCAGTATTTATCTTGTCATCATCAACAATCGCAATGCAACTACCGCTTACGATCGCAGATATCAGCAACCGAAAATCTGCCATATCTCTAAGTGATATAACACACAGTATCCTGTTACAGTGTATTGTAATTGAAAAAAAAAGGATGTGGAAAAAAGAAACTTTCAGAAATTAAGATCATCAAGTCATGCGTTTCAAAAATCCGTTTTCCTTTATAACGTTTAAAAACATGTTTTTGCTTTTTTACCTGTAGTGTAAATAAAAAAACTATGTTGATTTTTTTTTTTATGGAATCAGACGTCCGTATGTCTGATTGTCTTCATCTGAGTTCACACTTTAGCTACTGTGTACAAGTAGACCTATTTTTTCAGCTCAAAAATATGTAGTTTTGTATATATTCACAGTATAAGTCATTCCTTATTCCCACAGAACTGAATTCAGCATATGCAAAATGAAGATCATCAAGACCCGCCCAACACTATGTTTCTGATTGTCTGCTGTTTATATTCAAGAAATGCAAACATGGATCAATGGTGAATGCAGCAACTATGATTTTTATTTATTACCAAGAAAAAAAAAAAAAAAAGAGCCGTGAAAGCTGTAAAGCTGAAACGGATATTTCTCTCGAAACCCCCCCCCCCCCATGCACAAAACATTCCAATTAAGATCAAACAGCAGGAGGACGCATCCACACAACACAACCTTTGGAATTACCCGATGGAATGACTTCTTTTCATTTGGCACATCGCCATAAATCACCACCTGCAGCTCACTGAACTGTCAAGTTGCACCCTTCCTCCTTCACTTTAACTATAATAGAAACTGTAAAAAAAGAAATGCTCCCCAATTTTCGACAAAATTAAATTACCAAATTTACGTCATGATGTTGCAATTTACTAAAATACGTTTGTTTATCTGCTGAATATTGCTTAAATCCATTGAAAACTTTTTAATTATAGATGATTTTTTTATTAAAACAGTAACTCAGACGTCTGAATAAAAACGTGTTTGTAATTCAAATAGAGTCCATATCATCACAGAAAAAAAATTTAAGGATCACTCTGTTTAAATAAACCATGGCATCTAAAAAAAATAATTCACTTGCTTTTCCCGTAATTTATAATTACTGTTTCTTTTTTTTCAATCCGATTATGCAACGTTTTTTTTGTTTTTGTTTTTGTTTTTTGCATCTGCTAAAGTTCCTAACGGAATTTGGCGAAATTTGCACTAGAACTTTATTGTGATGTATCTTAACTACTGTAAAAATTTTACTGTGTTATTTTCAAAATTCAGAAAAATGGATTTCTGAAAATATTCTCCTAGTCCTTTTGTGCTGTGGAAGTGATAAACAGGTGTTTGCTTTCTTCCCAACCAAGGGCTTCAGATCAGCGCTCCCAGCTGTCAATCAACCGTTGCTATGGTAACACCCTTTCTGCTGGAGGCTCACTCTGTCCAAAGAGGCACACATACTTGTCCATAATAAAAATTACCCATGCTAACTTTTAAAGTTTTAAACCGATTCAACTGGAATTTTGGAAGTGAGCTTCTGTAATCCAATTACAGTGAATGTAAAAATTTCAGCCACTTTCGTGAAAAATTCGCAAAGATAGTTTTCTTATTTTTTATCATAAGTAGTGGAAGTCTCTTGAGGGGAGGGAGGGTGGCATGCACATAAACAAGAAGGAGATGAATGTGTTGTTCAGGCATACTCTTCACTGGTGGATGCCAGCTGACTTGGTACATACGCGACCCCCTGCAAATGCTAAATGCCTCTTCTTTCCCCTTCTGTTCTCAATTGTCGGACTGACATCAAGCTCCCCTTCGACCTACTAGTAATCATCCAATTTTATTGCACTGGAAGTAGTGCCTTTTTTTTTCTTTTTTTCCCCCCAGCCAAATTAGGATTTGGTGCACATCGGAAACCGCTGCCGGTGGTTTCTTTGAGAACAGAGAAAAGGAACTTTAAAATATGAAGGGGTAACAGTAACACGATTTCCTAAAAGGGCATTTTTTAAGCACTAATTTCAAATTTCAAGGCTTTTCAAGACGGCATTAAAAAAACACCGTTTTTCCAGGATATTCCAGGCCTTGAAAACGTAATCATGATTTTCCAGGACTTTCCAGGTTTTCAAGCACGCGTGCGCACCCTGCGTAATGGTAAATTTATTGGCGTTAATAACGGTTGTGTTTTTAATAAATAAGCTTACGAAAATTTTAGGATGAATAGCAAATTTTAGGTATAATTTTAGGAATTTAAGGAGGGTCACAAAATATTAGGAATTTTAGGAATTTTAGGAGGAATGCGATCCCTGAAATTGATATTTCTGAAGTTAACAGAAAAGTAACCAAAGCTCTTATGGAAACAGCAACAAAATTTGCTGGGTCTAAGAACAAGTTGCATGTGAACAAATTATCAGGAAAAACCAAAATGTTGATGCAAAAAAGAAGAGTGATGAGGACAACTAAAGAAGATGTGACTTCCAAAGTGGAATATATAGAGCTATGCAAGACAGTACGAAAAAGTATCACTGAAGACGTAAAGAAATTCAACTGTGAACTAGTAAGGAAAGCAATTGAAAACAACCAAAGCCTAAAGATAGCAAAGGGACATCTCAGTAAGGGAAAAAAACAGATTATGGCACTGAGAAAAAAAGATGGTTCTGTAACAAGAAATAGAGGCGAAATTTTAACACGAGTGAAAGATTTCTACTCAAAATTATATGAAAGGGGTGATACATGTACTCCAGGCATCATGAAAGGTACCAGAGTTCTTCCAGTCCTTCCAGCAGAAGTTGCACATGCAACCAAGAACATGAAGCGGGGAAAAGCTCCAGGAGAAGATGGAATTACTGTAGACATCATACAAGAAGCAAGTGGAGAAATCGAAACAGTACTCGCCCAAATGTTCACTCGATGCCTTAATGAAGAGAAAATTCCTGAGGATTGGAACAACGCTACAATGATCTTCCTACATAAAAAAGGTGACATTGAGGATCTCAGGAACTACAGACCTATCAGCCTCCTATCAGTGGTTTATAAAATCTTCACTAAAGTTCTTTCACAACACCGCTTGAAGGTAACACTGGACATGGCTCAACCGAGAGAACAAGCTGGATTCAGGAGTGGCTACAGCACAATAGATCATATCCACGTACTGAGAGAACTAATTGAAAGAGCGAGGGAATATGAACTTCCATTGTGCATGGCTTTTATCGATTATGAAAAAGCCTTTGATTCGGTGAAACCATCAGCAGTTGCAATGGCTCTGAAATCCTGCGGTATTGAAGATGCATACATTAATATTATTAATAACATCTATGAAAATGCAAGTGCAAATATTCAGCTGTTTGAAAATACAACACACATAAAAATTGGAAAAGGAGTGAGACAAGGTGACACCATATCTCCAAAGCTCTTTAATGCCACATTGGAAAATGTCTTTCAATCACTGAACTGGGAAAACAAAGGGATAAAGATTAATGGAGATTATCTAACCCACCTTCGTTTTGCTGATGACATAGTCATTTTTGCAACTACCCCATCAGAGCTACAGAGTATGATCCAGGAACTTGCTGACAAGAGTAAAGAAGTGGGATTAAAAATGAACTTTCAGAAGACAAAAGTGATGTACAATGCTTTTACAAGAAATGAAGATTTATCGATTGATGGAGAAAAGCTGGAGATAACAGACCCGTACGTTTATCTTGGACAGCAGATATCAAGTGAGGGTCACATTGATGAAGAAATTAATCGGCATACAAAACTTGCCGGGAGAGCTTTTGGAAGAAACAGCATAATTTTGAAGAGCAATATGCCATTATGTCTTAAAAGAAAAGTGTTTGATCAATGCATCCTTCCAGTGCTTACGTATGGTGCAGAGACGTGGACCTTAGCTAAAAGAGACATACAAAGGCTGCAGACAACTCAAAGCAGCATGGAGAGGTGCATGCTTGGTGTAACCAGGAGCGATAAGAAGAGGAACACGTGGATCCGAAAAATGACAAGAGTGGAAGACATCATGATCAGAGTTAAATCCCTGAAATGGCAATGGGCTGGACATACTGCCAGAAGGACAGACCATCGATGGACAGCCGAAATTTTAGATTGGATTCCAAGGGACAGGAAAAGACCCAGAAGAAGATCACATGGAAGATGGGTGGATGAAATTCGAAAGTATGCGGGAGTGACATGGAGGAGACTGGCACAAGACAGACCGTTGTGGAGGAAACTTGGGGAGACCTTCGTCCAGCAGTGGATTGATAATGATTGATGATGATGATGATGATATTTTATTTTTTTATTTTTTTCCAGATGAAGATCCATGTTTGGCTTTAAAAACAAGATTTTGTTTATTTAATTACAGTATTTTCTGGCTCCATCAGAAAAAGAAATCAAATAAATACTAAATTACCAAATAAATAACAGTTTAAAACAGCTTTGTTTGCTCCTGGTACTCTAAAGCTAAACATGGCTCTTTAGCTGAATCTATTAATTTGAATTTCTTTTCGCTCTGCCAGAAAAAAAAAAAATTAACACTAAATTATCAAAAACAGTTGTTCTGTAAAAAAAAAAAAAAAAAAATACCTCAGATTTCTAAAGCAGGAATGAAAGTGGTCATGGCAGAAAAAGGTTAAACTTTTCCCATTCCCACATAGGAATATGCAAAAATAATTAACCTTTCAACATTTATTAACTACCTTAAGCACCATATTATGCATACATAAAAGCCATAAAATTGTCTAACATTTCTTTAGGAACGAATAAGAATTTTATTTCAGCAGGGTTCCCGACAGCGTGCGCAGACGCACGTTTCGCGCAAAGAAGTTTGAATTTGCGCAAGAAAAATAAAGTGATGCGAAAAATGGGCGCGTGCGCAGAAAGATTTCAGTTGTGAACTATTAGCACGGAAAATCTACGAAGCCGATGCCGTTTCAGATCACGTGTGCTGATTTCATGACGTCACGGTAAATCCTATTGTTCAGTCACGTGTCTATTTCATGTCGGCACAGTACAATCCCAGTATTTCCCTTCTGGTCGTATATAAACGGATCACGGGATAATCCGCATAGAGTGGGGCTGCGGGTGGCGTAGTGGGCAACGTTCGTGACTGCCACGGAAAGGCCCTCAGGTTCGATCCCAGGCAGGTACGAGCGCTCGACCCACTAAATATCCGCTGTGTGTCTTATGGGCACGTTAAGCCGTCGGACCCCGGGTACTGCCCCCCCCCCTAATAAATAAGGGCGTCTTCCTCCCCCTTTCTGCTTCGCTTCCGGGTCACTTTCCTATCGGGCACTCTAGCCCAAATCTCCTAGCTTCCTATTTGTAAGGGTTGTTTAAGAATTGGGGTCAGACACTCCCTTCCTAAAATCCTCTACATATGATATGATCCGCATAGAGTGCAACGAGACGAAAGCCCACGCGCTGCTAAGGGTGCCAACCATTACGGTTTCGGCCACATGATTACCGAATTACGGACAGGTTGGAAGATTTGCGGATTTCAATGTATTTCGTAAAAGTTCTGAATTTTGTGTATTTTTTTGTTAAAATCACGGTTTAAACTGCGATCGCATTTTGCGAATATATTTGGTTTTTTTCGCACAAATGCGAAAACTATTATAATTGGTCCCGTTTCTAAGTAAGCGCCTTTGAAATTCAGATATTGGATACATCGGCAAAGAGAATATCGGACGGATATGGGATGAAAAACGGCCAGAGGATATTGGATGCATTGGCAAAGCCGATATCGGGTGAAGGTGATATTACATAATATGTCGGCAAAGCCAATATCGGTGCAATGACGTTTGCATACCTGCCAAGTATTCCGGATTTCCCGAAAGTTTTACGGAGTTTTGGGTAGTTTTACGGTCGGAAGATAGTTTCTTCCAGATTTTCGCCAAAATGGCTCATGAATTTTTTTTTTTACTGATGGAAATTGATATCGTTGTTATTGTCGCTTAGTGTAAACTCCTGCTTTTGCTTTATTATGATCTCATAGCGATTGAACCTCATGTTATCTCATGTTTCTAGTTGGGAGCGATCGCACACACACCCTCCCGCCAATCCTTCCAAACTTGCTCTCCCTCAGTATTGGAATAGCTGCGCTAATTGCGCCAAAGTGCGAAAAAAAATTTAATTCTGCACCATGCAGAGTTCGCCAAAATGCGTAATTACGCGTCTAGTATGCATCAAAAAGTGTGTTTACGCATCGAAATTTTACCAACGCCTAAAAATGCGCATCGGGACGGTATTTCGTCTTTCAAAAACGGAAGTAAACGAAATAAAGATTTTCATAATCGTAATTTATTTTTCCTGTGATGTTGCTTCTGTCCAGTATTGTTGTTATACATCACTTTATTCCAAAAATATTTTTATTTCAGTTAGAAAATGGAGGGAACCGAAAACGGAAATTCGACGGCGCAAAAATTTCCCTGTAATCTTCAGGCATGAGCGTGCAAGAGCTTCGAGAAATTTCTTCTTTTCCGCCATAATTGGAGTTCTCCTCAAGATTGATACATAACTGAACAGAAATTTCGGGGCAATTGGTAGCGGAGGAGAATGTTTTTCGCTGGAAACTTTCAAAAACGGAAGTTTCGTCTTTCAAAACTTTCGAAAACGGAAGTTAGACGCAGTGAAGATTTCTCTCATAATCGTAATTTTATTTTTCCCGCGATGTTTCCTCTGCCTAGTATTGTTGTTAAATATCATTTTATTTTATAAATATTTGTATTTCAACTTGAAATGGAGGGAAACTGTCCGAAAACGAAAATTGGACGTAGCAAAGATTTATCCCGTAATTGTACCCACCCCCCAACGATGTTCTGCACATGTATCCTGTATTCTTAAATATTCCCCCACCCCCAAAATAAGGTTTGCATTTCAGCTTGACAAAGAGAATTGATGCATGGTGTTCAAAAGTATTCATATTCTCAAAGTTACACTATTCATCCTTTATCTAAAATAGCGCTATCGTGCATTCGTGATGGATAAAATTGTCATCCAAGGGCATTAAAAAAAAAGTCACTGTCTTGTCATTGCTTAAATGAAATCAAGTTATTTCTAAAATTACATCATTCAATTTAACAAAAAAAAATTCAAAACCTTGAAAATCATCACAATTTCTGAACTCCATCTACGAGTGACATAATTGAATACAAGTATCATCAAACATACTGCTAGCACATCCCATACATTACTGCTCTCCCCTAATAAAATTGGGGGGGCAGTTGTGGTAACATACTTTGATAATCATTGTAAGCGAGTAAGATGCATGCTCTTTGCCATGCCTAGAAACCAGTTCAACAGGTGAAAATATTGCCAAACTTGTGTCTGAAGAATTTCAGTATCTTGGTATTCCGTGGATGAACTGTCTTGCCTTATGTGACAAGACTCCTGTTATGGTGGGGAGAAAAATTGGTGACTCTCTGAAAAAAACAGTCTCTCTAAAAATGAAACTCGTTAACAAGGTTTGTTAATCTTATATTATACTTAAATACTAATTTTTTTTTGTAAATATTTATTTATTTATATTAAATAATTAACTGTAATAAAAAAATAGAGAAACCTATAATATATAATTTTATTATTTATAAAATGTAAATACGCACCGCTGAACGCGCGTTGATGTCCCGGTTTTTGATTTTGAAAAGTTGGCAGCTCTGATATTTGTTCTTACTATAACACAATGGAAAAGTTCCTCATTAGAAAGAGGAAGCGTTCTACTGACGATTCTGCAAGTTCGGCATCGAATGCTACGATTTTAAACAGTGAAATATTTTGATTTTCAAAAGTTGGCAGCTCTGATATTTGTTCTTACTATAACACAATGGAAAAGTTCCTCATTAGAAAGAGGAAGCGTTCTACTGACGATTCTGCAAGTTCGGCATTGAATGCTACGATTTTAAACAGTGAAATATTTTGATTTTGAAAAGTTGGCAGCTCTGATATTTGTTCTTACTATAACACAATGGAAAAGTTCCTCATTAGAAAGAGGAAGCGTTCTACTGACGATTCTGCAAGTTCGGCATTGAATGCCACGATTTTAAACAGTGAAATATTTTGATTTTGAAAAGTTGGCAGCTCTGATATTTGTTCTTACTATAACACAATGGAAAAGTTCCTCATTAGAAAGAGGAAGCGTTCTACTGACGATTCTGCAAGTTCGGCATCGAATGCTACGATTTTAAACAGTGAAATATTTTGATTCTGAAAAGTTGGCAGCTCTGATATTTGTTCTTACTATAACACAATGGAAAAGTTCCTCATTAGAAAGAGGAAGCGTTCTACTGACGATTCTGCAAGTTCGGCATTGAATGCTACGATTTTAAACAGTGAAATATTTTGATTTTGAAAAGTTGGCAGCTCTGATATTTGTTCTTATTATAACACAATGGAAAAGTTCCTCATTAGAAAGAGGAAGCATTCTACTGATGATTCTGCAAGTTCGGCATTGAATGCTACGATTTTAAACAGTGAAATATTTTGATTTTGAAAAGTTGGCAGCTCTGATATTTGTTCTTACTATAACACAATGGAAAAGTTCCTCATTAGAAAGAGGAAGCGTTCTACTGACGATTCTGCAAGTTCGGCATTGAATGCCACGATTTTAAACAGTGAAATATTTTGATTTTGAAAAGTTGGCAGCTCTGATATTTGTTCTTACTATAACACAATGGAAAAGTTCCTCATTAGAAAGAGGAAGCGTTCTACTGACGATTCTGCAAGTTCGGCATCGAATGCTACGATTTTAAACAGTGAAATATTTTGATTCTGAAAAGTTGGCAGCTCTGATATTTGTTCTTACTATAACACAATGGAAAAGTTCCTCATTAGAAAGAGGAAGCGTTCTACTGACGATTCTGCAAGTTCGGCATTGAATGCTACGATTTTAAACAGTGAAATATTTTGATTTTGAAAAGTTGGCAGCTCTGATATTTGTTCTTATTATAACACAATGGAAAAGTTCCTCATTAGAAAGAGGAAGCATTCTACTGATGATTCTGCAAGTTCGGCATTGAATGCTACGATTTTAAACAGTGAAATATTTTGATTTTCAAAAGTTGGCAGCTCTGATATTTGTTCTTACTATAACACAATGGAAAAGTTCCTCATTAGAAAGAGGAAGCGTTCTACTGACGATTCTGCAAGTTCGGCATTGAATGCTACGATTTTAAACAGTGAAATATTTTGATTTTCAAAAGTTGGCAGCTCTGATATTTGTTCTTACTATAACACAATGGAAAAGTTCCTCATTAGAAAGCGGGAGCGTTCTACTGACGATTCTGCAAGTTCGGCATCGAATGCTACGATTTTAAACAGTGAAATATTTTGATTTTGAAAAGTTGGCAGCTCTGATATTTGTTCTTACTATAACACAATGGAAAAGTTCCTCATTAGAAAGAGGAAGCGTTCTACTGACGATTCTGCAAGTTCGGCATTGAATGCTACGATTTTAAACAGTGAAATATTTTGATTTTGAAAAGTTGGCAGCTCTGATATTTGTTCTTACTATAACACAATGGAAAAGTTCCTCATTAGAAAGAGGAAGCGTTCTACTGAAGATTATGCTAGTTCGGCATCAAATGCTACGATTTTAAACAGTGAAATATTGCCTGAGAAATGTAGTGAGGCTGTTCCTGCTGTACCTCCAACTAAATTTTAAAAAATCTTAACTTTCAAGAGAAATGGCGCAAAATGTACGACTGGCTTGAAGTCGAAACCGACGAAAATAAAACAATTTTGATGTTTTGTTCATTTTGCAAGGCGTCGTCAAAACCAGCATTATTTGCAAAAGGTAAGTTAATGCCATTCATTATTTTTTCAATATATAAATGGTCTGTTTTTTTCTCATCTGAAGAACTCTTTTCTAAAATTTGGCTCATGCTTGTATTGATACTGAGAATTTTTTTTTTTTATCCTGTCGTAATTTTGGGGCTAAAAGCAACGGCTTATACAGTGTTAAAGGGATTTTTTGATTCCGATGTTGTAAAAGTCCCTATGTTTATTTTATTATTCATTGTTGTGAAAGGAGCCAATTCGCTCAAACGCTTTTGGGATGGGAAGTAAATATCCTCATCAGTGTCATGCAAATTTGTTTTGAAGTTGTTAGACAACTTCAAAGATTCTGAAGATTTGAAATGCCTGTTGAGTGAATATCCATATATAAATTTATTCTGCTAAAATATAGCTATGCTAGTTTTAAATTTGCAGATGTTGCAGAACTTTTCATCTGCAGGTATAAAGATGGGTATCCAAGCCCAGGGTTGTTGTATGAAATTGCTTTGGTTGTGCCAATAAGTTCTGCTTTGCAGATGTTGCAGAACTTTTCATCTGCAGGTATAAAGATGGGTATCCAAGCACAGGGTTGTTGTATGAAATTGCTTTGGTTGTGCCAATAAGTTCTGCATCAGTAGAGCATTCTTTTAGCACACAAAACCGAATAAAAGATAAATTTTGCAACAGACTGAAAGAATAAACTTTAAAAATTTTTATTCGAATATCAGCAGCAAATGTAACACTAGAAAGCTTTCCATTTCACAAAATTGCTGAAATATTTAATAACAAAATTAGAAGATATGTATAAAATATTTACATTATTTTTGTGTTTGTTCGTTTTTTCCCCCATAAATGTAGTATTTTTCTCTAAGTTTACGATTATTTAAAATTCACCCCCAGAAAAAAGCCTGGGGGACATTTTCACCCCTCACTCTGTAACCCTGGCGAGAACATTGTTCAGTCAATATGCTTACATCAAACCAATAATGTCAATCTCATATTTATAGTAATCTAATTTGTTTTATTGCATTTAATAAGGATTCTTCGTGCGCTAAACATTATTTTAATTAGAAAAGCCTTTTCAGCACAATAAGGTATTTATTAATACTGTCTGTACATAAAATAGACATTTTTAAGGCACAGCAACTTACAAGATCTTTCAAAGCACCAAGTGCTCCATCATCAGCTATTTCAATATACATAAACAAAACAGATAAAAGCAAGAAGCATTTTCAAATTACGCGAGCACGTGATAACAATAGCGAGGTTTACAATAAATATAGTGGAAGTTTGGTCATGCGCTAAAAGGATTCCACAAATAATACTATGAATTGCTATTACATATGCGAAGAAATATATACACAGAGAGGATAATTAACAAGTTGACATTAATCGTCAAACTGTAAGTGAATTATTAGGAGTTAAGTGTTGTTGGAGAGGAACATGCTTTTCTGGCTGCATTGACATGGCACAAGGCACTGGAACAAAACGTGGAGTTTCTTCATTACAGCAGTAAGAGCTGTGCAATAAAATACATAAACTTTCAGCGAATCGGAGGGATCGCTTTGTACGATTTGAGCTCAGCACACTGGCATTGGCCCAGTCTGGTTGGTTGTACCTTTATTAACTAATCATGCAAGAGAGGTAGCATCAGTTATTAGTAATTGAGTACTTGTGCTCATATTGTCTTGTGCGCAATGGGCGTGCAGTGGATCCTATATATATGCTGTATCTTCTGGGTCAACAGGAATTAAGGGCATTTTGCAAACCCCATGTCTGTTGAGTGTGAAAACTTGGCCACGGTCGTTTTGCATGATGGCTCGAATACTTTTCGTACTTTCTCCAAAGGCAATATGTGGTGTTTTTTGCATATGTTCTTTAGTATTGTAGTGACTTCAGGTAAACTGCTCCATCAGTGAAATATCTAGTCACAAAAGTACTTCACAGAGGGAAACCACAGTTACAAAATATGTTGGCACTGTGGACTATATACCTGAAGTCACTACAATACTAAAGAACATATGCAAAAACACCACATTGCCTTTGGAGAAAGTACGAAAAGCATTCGAGCCATCGTGCAAAACAACCGTGACCATGTTTCCACACTCAACAGACATGGGGTTTACAAAATACCCTTAATTCCTGTTGACCCAGAAGATACAGCATACATAGGATCCACTGCACGCCCATTGCGCACAAGACTATATGAGCATAAGTACTCAATTACTAATAACTCTAATGCTACCTCTCTTGCACGATTAGTTAATAGAGGTGCCTACTGACCAGACTGGGCCAATGCCAGTGTGCTGAGCTCAAATCGTACAAAGCGATCCCTCCGATTCGCTGAAAGTTTGTGTATTTTATCGCACAGCTTTGACTGCTGTAATGAAGAAACTCCACGTTTTGTTCCAGTGCCTTGGGCCATGTTAATGCGGCCAGAACAGCATGTTTCTCTCCAACAACACTTAACTCCTACTAATCTAGTTTCGATTCGCTGAAAGGTTATGTATTTTATCGCACAGCTCTGACTGCTGTAATGAAGAAACTCCATGTTTTGTTCCAGTGCCTTGGGCCATGTTAATGCAGCCAGAACAGCATGTTCCTCTCCAACAACACTTAACTCCTACTAATCTAGTTCCGATTCGCTGAAAGTTTGTGTATTTTATCGCACAGCTCTGACTGCTGTAATGAAGAAACTCCACGTTTTGTTCCAGTGCCTTGGGCCATGTTAATGCAGCCAGAAAAGCATGTTCCTCTCCAACAACACTTAACTCCTACTAATCTAGTTCCCATTCGCTGAAAGTTTGTGTATTTTATCGCACACCTCTGACTGCTGTAATGAAGAAACTCCATGTTTTGTTCCAGTGCCTTGGACCATGTTAATGCAGCCAGAAAAGCATGTTCCTCTCCAACAACACTTAACTCCTACTAATCTAGTTCCCATTCGCTGAAAGTTTATGTATTTTATCGCACAGCTCTGACTGCTGTAATGAAGAAACTCCACGTTTTGTTCCAGTGCCTTGGGCCATATTAATGTGGCCAGAACAGCATGTTCCTCTCCAACAACACTTAACTCCTACTAATCTAGTTCCGATTCGCTGAAAGTTTATGTATTTTATCGCATAGTTCTGACTGCTGTAATGAAGAAACTACACGTTTTGTTCCAGTGCCTTGGGCCATGTTAATGCAGCCAGAAAAGCATGTTCCTCTCCAACAACACTTAACTCCTACTAATCTAGTTCCCATTCGCTGAAAGTTTGTGTATTTTATCGCACAGCTCTGACTGCTGTAATGAAGAAACTCCACGTTTTGTTCCAGTGCCTTGGGCCATGTTAATGCAGCCAGAAAAGCATGTTCCTCTCCAACAACACTTAACTCCTACTAATCTAGTTCCCATTCGCTGAAAGTTTGTGTATTTTATCGCACAGCTCTGACTGCTGTAATGAAGAAACTCCACGTTTTGTTCCAGTGCCTTGGGCCATGTTAATGCAGCCAGAAGAGCATGTTCCTCTCCAACAACACTTAACTCCTACTAATCTAGTTCCCATTCGCTGAAAGTTTGTGTATTTTATCGCACAGCTCTGACTGCTGTAATGAAGAAACTCCACGTTTTGTTCCAGTGCCTTGTGCCATGTTAATGCAGCCAGAAAAGTGTGTTCCTCTCCAACAACACCTAACTCCTAATAATCCACTTACAGTTTGACGATTAATGTCAACTTATTAATTATCCTCTGTGTATATACAATATTTCTTCACATATGTAATAGCAATTCATAGTATTATTTGTTGAATCCTTTTAGCGCATGACCAAACTTCCACTATATTTATTGTAAACCTTGCTATTGTTATCACGTGCTCGCGTAATTTGAAAATGCTTCTTGCTTTTATCCGTTGTTTTGTTTATGTATATTGAAATAGCTGACGATGGAGCACTTGGTGCTTTGAAAGATCTTGTAAGTTGCTGTGCCTTAGAAATGTCTATTTTAAGTACAGACAGTATTAATAAATACCTTATCATGCTGAAAAGGCTTTTCTAATTATAATAGTTGTTTTATTGCAATAATTGCATTTCTGCATCGATCTCAAGAACTCCCCAGATGACTTCAAAAAAGGCAGAATTCTGCCTTTTGGCAGAACTCTTTCACCCCTGCTAAATTCTGAAACAGTTACCTTGATTACATCTTTTACAAAAAGCTATCATACTACAAATAGTTATTAAGCAAAAAAAAAAAAAAAATCATATACTGCAGGACTCAATTCTAAAGCAGGAAAGTATTATAAAATAATTGCCTCTCATGTTAATATAATATTAAAGAAATACCTCTCATATTGTAGATCTGTGTCAATACTAAAGCAGTGAACTTGTGGATTGGCCTTGGGTTTGGTTTTACCACGCAGAGTGACAAAATACAGCCGATCTGAAAAGAGAAATGAAGACAAGTGAAATTTGATATCTAACACAGAATTTTTGTTTAACAACACTGGAAGTTTACTAGGCAGTCCAGAAATACATGACAGCATAGAAGAAATGTTTTAACATTTTTGGATATTTTATTCACATTTTCTCTACCTGGAATCACTTAAACCACTCAAAAGTTTTTAAATTCATCTTTTAAAAAGCTTTGCAGACAGAAAGTATGAGTTCATAAATTGTCACAATCAGCAGGAGACAAAATTTTTGACTACATTTTGCTGAAATAGCATTACACCTCAGAAAAATATTATAAATAACGACGCACAGCTTGAAATATCTGCATGCCTGTAACCTATAAATATGTTAGTCATTGATGCAGAATGGATATATCATTTTTTTTTCCATAAGTTGCTAGAGTATAAGAATTATATCATCGCCAACCATACTAAATACACTGCTGGAAAAAGGTCTCCTAAAGTCTCTTGCACAACTCTGTCTTGTGCCACTCTCTTCCACGTCACTCTGGCACAATTTTAAATTTCACCCACCCATCTCTCATGTGGTCTTCTATGTCTTTTACTGTCGCTTGGTATCCAGTCTAGTATTTCAGTCACCAGCAGTGGTCAGTTTTTCTAGCAATATGTCCAGCCCATTGCCACTTGAGGGTTTTTACTTTGACTGTGATGTCAACTCTTATCATTCTCCTGATTAATGAGTTATACAGGGTGTCCCACTCACTACTTTACCCAAGTTTTTATTAATAACCTCATGAATAATTACAGTAATTGAATGATATTTCATAAGAACATACCTTCATCCATGAAAAACAGAACTATATCACAAGAGATGTTGAAAGTGTCCGTCCTGTGCATTGAGACAGGCTTGAACACGAAACTTCGTGTTTCGGAAAGTTTACGCCAAAGCGTAATTGCTGCCACTGCCTCACAGATGTTGTTCTTCAATACCTCAAAGGTTGTCAGCTTGTTTTGAAACACCACTGATTTGAGATACCCTCAGAGAAAGAAATCAGGGGGTGTTACGTGAGGAGATCGAGGTGGGCACATTCCTTTAGAAATCACACGATCTCCAAAGAATGACTCAATTTCAGCCATACTCACATGTGATGTGTGGCAAGTTGCCCTAACTTGTTGATAATATCCATGGTCAGCTCTTCAGGGTGCAGTTGGTTAACAAATGCCAGAAAAATTTCCATGCAGATGGCTGTTGCGACCGTATCCTGAAAGAAGGTGGGCCCAATGATGCGGCAGAGTTGCAGAATGTACACGTACACGCGTATGCGGTTAGTTTCCAAATTATTAGCAGATCTCGCAGATAGTTTTTTTTTGTAGATTAAAAAAAAAATTATTTGCTGGGAGGTAAAAACACTTACTCAAGGCTTTACTAAGATTAATATATTTAATTATATTTTAACTTTAAGAAATTTCAATTATTTTTTACATCTTCTGAGTTCTTTTGTTTTTACAAATGTTTCTGGCATCTAAATTTTATTAAGGACTGTTCTCAATGCATAGGAAAGGTAACAAAAGTTTTGTTTACGCAGAACCAGTTTAAATTTTATTGCCAGGTTCCTCTTGCAGTTGCCAGTTATTAAATTAAAATATTTTCCTTATGTATTTTGTAAGTATACTATTTTTGAATTAAGTGTTTGAAAAGGCTATTTATAATTTTTTAATGTTCATTAACAGAACTGTTTTTCTATATATATAAAAACTTCAATTACTATTGTTTTTATGAGGTTCATAATCCAATATTTTACCATAAAGGTCCATTTCATATACATTGATGAACATTCATTTGTAATGAACTTATTTTGTCCTCACTGGAATCTGTAATGTTCTAACAATTATTTATTGTTTTATTAATTTTTCTTTAAATTATCTTATTCTTTTTTATTGTGGTTCGCGGGTTTGCAGCAAGTTTTCTGTTTCAATGGTTGTGTACGCAGATACATTTTATTTTTATACAACTCTGTGATGCTGCAACGTGACAGTGCGCACCACACTCCAATTTTTTGTGCATGAAGTGGTTTCTTGATAAATGCCTGAAGATTTGCTGCTGCCCACATACACGTGTTTTAAAACTTCGGGGAATCACGAACTTGGCATGTGCGACGTCTAAGGTCACAATGAACACGCCAAGCACTGAAGAACAACATCTGCGGGACATTCCCCGTAATTATGCTGGAGCAACTGGTAAAAACTTTCCAAAATATGGAGTCTCGTGTTCAAGCCTGTCTGGATGCACAGGGCGGACACTTTCAACATCTCTTATAATATGATTCTATTTTCCATGGATGAAGGTTATGTTCTAACCAAATATCATTCAATTACTGTAATTATTCATATTATTTATCACTCAATTACTGTAATTATTCATATTATTTATCACGCAATTACCGTAATTATTTATATTATTTATCACTCAATTACTATAATTATTCATATTATTTATCACTCAATTACTGTAATTATTCACAATGTTATTAATAGCCTTAACAGCACAGAGATTGGCCAGGTGAATGAGTTTGTATATTTAGGATATATGACAGAGAGAACAAATTAGATGGCAAAATTAATAAGCAAGCGAATTCTTCATTGAAAGTCATAGCTGCCTTAGAGGATTTCACAGAAATGATGGGTTCTCGAGGAAGTCCCGAATGGCTGTGTATGAAAGTGTAATTGTTTCTACTCTGATGTATGGCAGTGAAACCTGGGTACTGCAGAAAAGACATAGGAGCTGGGGAGATGCGTTACTTACGGGGGGGGGGGGGGGTAAGACACTCTAATCATGTGAGGAATGAAGATGTATGGCAGATGTGTAATGTGAGGCAAAATGTTGTTAGTGAGGTGGAGAATAATATTCTTAGGTAGTTTGGCCATGTTGAAAGAATGAGTGACTAGGTGCTGACTAAGAGAATTTTTTCAGCCCAAGTGGCAGGAAAGAAAGGAGGTAGATGAAGGCCAAGGAAATTATGGGAGGACCAGATTCAGGAATGTCTGCTTGAGAAAAAGATTATGAAGTACCAAATGTCTTGTGTGTGGCGTGTGATGGATGTTAACGAAGCTCAAGCGGTGTGCAGAAATCATTGTAAATGGGGGCATTTGATACACCAACAGTAAGTAAATTCTAGTTCTATCAGTTAAATGTGTACTTGGCACATGGTCTTTCTTTGAGGAACTAACCTCTGAATCTCAGAAACCAGCTTATGCAGACATGCCAACCTTCAAAACCTAAAAATCAGGAGATTTTTTACAGCTCACAAAATCACATGAGCACTATTTTTTATCGACATTTTTCAGATGCAGGAGCAATTTTCAAGAAGTAGTATTATTTGTACATAGCATTTTTAATCTTTAAAAAGTTATTCTAAATGCAGACTGTATGTTTATATGCAAAATAAAAAGCATAGTGAAAATACACTATCTACCAACAAGTAATTGGACACCCATGCAATAGACGATATCTGCAGTCCTGATACAAGTCACAGCCGCCACCGTTAAATATCGTGTGGGAAACAACAACGCAACCAGTAGCATGCAAGATGCCACGCAGTTCGGAGCTCTCTGATTTCGAGAAAGGTGTAATCATCGGGTATCACAGAAATGGCCGTTTCATACGTGACATATCCAGCGAGTTGAAGTACCCAAAATCGACAGTGGCCTACGTGATTGGCAAGTGGAAGATGAGAGGTGACTGTCGGAATGTGCCCCGACCCGGCAGACCCACAAAACTGGGAGTTAGAGACCGACGGATGCTGGCCAGAGAAATTCGGAAGAACAGCACCAAATCGATGGGCCACATCCGCGAGGAATTTCAACAGGCATCCGGGAGTGTTCTTTCGATGAATACCATCCGTAAGGAAGCCCATCTGCTCGGTTATCATGGACGTGCTGCCACCCACAAGCCTTTGATCACCAAGTCCAATAGCGCTGCTCGGCTAATGTGGTGCAAAGAACGTCGACAGCGGATCGTTGAACAGTGGAAACAGGTTCTCTGGAGCGACAAATCAAGGTTCACCCTCTACCATTCGAATGGCAGGGTCTCGGTTTGGCGTCTGCTTGGAGAACGTCTCCTGCCGGAATGTATTGTGCCAACTGTGAAGTTTGGCGGCGGTGGAATTATGCTATGGGGGTGTTTCTCCTGGTATGGCACAGGACTTTTGGTCGCATTTACTTCAGTCTTTGAAAGATGAAATACCGTCCCGATGCGTATTTTTACAAATTGGTAAAATTCTTCGATGAGTAGCTTTGCGCGCCGAGAAAAATTCCTGGTGTGTATTTTTTACGCCCCGAGAAAAATTCCCCGACGCGTATTTTTATGCGTTAATAAAATTTCGATGCGTACTAGACGCGTAATTAGATTATGTATTTTGGAGAACTCTGGTCGGCATGTCACTTGAGTACTCCCGTGAAGAGAGAGAGAGAGAGAGAGAGAGAGAGCTACCGCACGACGCAGAGCCATCGTTATACTTGATGGATCCGCACGAAGCCGGCGAATCAAAGATGACGTCATCACGTAACACAGAGCTCGTAAGGTCCAGTAGAAAATCTAAATGGATGGTTGCAGCCTGCAGGATTGAACTATTTCGATTCAGCAATCGAAATATTAAAAAATCCGTAAAAAAAGAGTCTTCTAATCGTAAATCAGTAAAATTAAGCAGAAATCCGTAAATTTTACGGATAATCCGCAAAAGTTAGCAACATCCATGCCCCACTGCGATTCGAACCTGGACCCATTTCGGACAATTTGTCGAAAGCCGGCGCTCAGTTTCAGAACTTTATTATGCAGCAAAGACAATAACAGCTAATATGTAAAAAAGAAACAAATTGCCAAAGATATGACATAAAATAAAACATTAAAAACGGCGAAAGTGGCGTAATGCAAAAGGAAAAATCTCCCGCAAAAAGTAAGCAAAAAGGAATGAGAAAAAAAAAAAATTCACAAACTGAGTGTACACAAAATGCTACAACAGAAGATAAAACAAAGCTGACAATAACAGATTCGCAATTAGAGATTAACAAAGGAGCACATTAATCTTCTACAAAATGTGACGAAGAAGGGAAAAGAGACAAACATGGTGCAAAACAAGAAATAAAAATCTCCACAGTAAAGCAAAACCGAAAAGCACTCCTCAGAACTCTGAAGAAAACATAAACAGAGGTCACAGCTAAGAGCGGGGAGACGTGAAACGATAAGTAGGTCACAGCTGGCATGCAAGTGTCTTTGTGACCAACATAAAATAGACTGCTGCACCACCGGCGGTGGCTTTCTTTTGCAGATATGAGGAGAGGAAAAGAAAGATACGGATTACTGTAAATGCCATCTTGCATCGACGCAGAAAGAAAAAGATTTCACAAGCGGTTCAAAATCTTTTTCCTCTGCATCGATCCAAGGCGGTGGTTGGTGGAATTTCATTATTTCGACCATCATAAGGGCTAATTATCGGCGAAAATCGGGAGAATTTGACATTTATCCAGAGGGTAGGAGGAATTGCTGAAAATCAGGTTTCCTGCCTAAATCCGGAGAGTTGGCATGTCTGCTTATGTATATGTAATTAATAAAAACTTGGGTAAAGTAGTGAGTGGGGCACCCTGTACATATATATATATATATAGATGCAAAATTTGTGTCCTGTTACTGAGGGAAGTGACGTAGGCGATAGCACGCGTGTTACATAACTAGTCAGTCAAAATGGCATCGTCTGCAGTGGAGAAGGCGTTTTGTGTTCTTGAATTGAGCAAAACGGAATCTGTAACTGTTGTGCAATGGCATTTTCGATCGCGATTCGGAAAAGAACTTCCAACCAGAAAATCTATTTACGATTGGCATAAAAAATTTGAAACTACAGGCTGTTTGTGCAAACTTAAAAGTCCTGGATGACTGCGTGTATCAGAAGAAGTCGTTGATAGTGTTTGCACCGCCATTCGATGTGTGTCGTGTGATTAAGGGTGCACACATAAAACATCTGTGACTGTCTCTAAAAAAACTTGAAACATTCCCCTACAATTCTGTTACAGGTAACATAAAATATCTTACATTGTTTTTGTTTCATAATACATTGAAACTGTATACTTCTTTATGAATCACCCTGAATATATATATATATATTAGGTGTACAAATAAGTTTTAAAGCGTTTTAAGGCAATGCAACATGTAATTTGAGAGAAAACAACAATACCTTTACGAATCGAAATATGTGTCACCATTATCTATCGCCTTCCGCCATCTGCTGGGCAGCTGACGGATTCCAGCCTTCGTCGTGTGACGTGATGAAGCCGTCAATTCATTTTTCCACTTTGTCACGTGTCCGGAACCGTACAGCAGACAAACCATGTTGCATCGATTCAAACAAATATAGACTGAAGGGGCAATGTTGGGACTATACGCCGGGTGCTCCAAAACTTCCCAGCCAAGAGTCAATAACGTTTCCTTGCCCGATTTTGCAAGCGTTTTCATGCAGTAATTTCACGGGAAGCAATCCTTTGCCTGTGAATGGACGTTTCTGACAGATTTCCTGGTTCAATCACAGCAACTGTTGCTTGTAGCAATCAGCAGTAACAGTTTGACCCTGTTCCAATAGTTCATAACAGAGCACACCCTTCATATCCCACCAGATGCACAGCAGAACTTTCTTGGAGTGAATATTGCCTTTCAGTGTCGAAGTCGTTGCTTCACCGGGGTGTACCCAGTGTTTTTTGCATTTGGGATTGTCGTACCATATCTACTTTTCATCACCTGTAACGATTTTCGACAGGAAAGACTTTGTTTTATTTATTCAACAGATTCAAACACTTCATGACACACTCATCCTTGTTCCTCTGGCTCAGGTCCTGTGGCACCCATTTTCCTTCCTTCTGAATCTTTCCCACTGCGCGTAAACGATTGAAAGTGGTTTGTTGAGTTACCCCTAGTTGTTCAGCTAGTTGTTTTTGCGTTTGAGATGAATTTTCATCCAGCAATGCTCGCAGTTCCTCATGTGCAACCTTCTGCTGGACGCCACTACGTTCTTGATCGCTAACATCAGAATCGCTGCTTTAAACCGTCTAAACCAAAACTCACACGTGCTTTTCGATACAATATTCTCCCCAGAACAGAACAGATTGATGCACATGCTTTTGCAACACTGTTTCCTTGATGAAATTTGTAGCGAATGCAGTGTGGAATAAATGCAGTATTGCTTGCCATCTTTCACCTACCGATGTGCAAGTGCGTTTGACTGTTGGGCAAACTTCTATGTCACATTTTATACTCTGGACCAGTTACAGTCACATGACAACAAGGTGGGGGAATGTCGGAAATGTAAATTAGCTGTATATGTCACACAAAAAAAACTTTAAAACTTATCTGTACACTTAATATATGCAGTGGTTGCTCCGGCTTTTTTAAAGTTATCGCCAACCCATTCGCCAAATGTAATCTGAAGTCACTGATGTTTTTACACTCTCCACTGGAAATGTAAAAACCATAAAAACAAAGTTAAATAATAATGCAAAAACAATAGGTTGTAGATTCTTCACAATTAAGCAAAAAAAAAAAAAAAAAAATAGTATGTCATAAATCCTGAATCTTAACAGAAAGAATATAGACACTTATTCTCAATTTTGAATTTATTACTACTATAAAATTTCTAAAGAAAGAATTGTGGACATGATAAATTTCAAATTAATTAAAAAAATGGGCATTACATTTATTTTGTGGCTTGGATCTAAAAGATCAAAATCACTTTATTTAACTAAAGATATGTACAAAAGGACCAATGTAAAAAAAAAACATACAGATCTTGCTGAAAAATTGCACTATGTTACTGATAAAACTTTCATCTAATAACTATTTTCACATAAATCGTGCAATATTGGTTGATGGTTCACATCAAAAGATAAGAAATCCACAAATATGATCGGATTTAAAAGATTCTATATTAGTTTTTAAAATATTCTTAGCATTGACGAAGCAAAATCTGACATGACGTCCGAGCAAATGCAACCTTTCTAAGAGCTTATTTTTGCTTGGACATAATTAAAAAAGATAATTGCCAATAGTTTCACCAAATTTTTCTTCCATCTGCAAAGCAATGCTTTTTTTCTCAAATTGCGAAGAATGCGACCGGCAGCGCAACCCTTGTATATCATCATCGTAAACCATTATCAATCCATTGCTGGATGAAGGTCTCCCCAAGTTTCATCAACAGCCTGTCTTGAACCAGTCCCTTCCATGTGACTCCCGCGTGCTTTCGATTTTATCCACCCATCTCCTGTGAGGTCTTCTTCTGGGTCTTTTTGTGTCCCTCTTAAATTCAGCAGGTCGTCTCGTCTAAACTGAGGTTGACAGTAGTCTTTATTTTACTCTGCGAGAGCATGGCAAAATGACCCCTGTATGTATGTATGTATGTATGTATGTATGTATGTATGTATGTATGTATGTATATATATATATATATATTCTATTAAGAAGAGACCTAAGCAAAAAATATATATATATTTTTGACTCATACCAAGTACAACATAGAAAAGGTTATGTATCTACCGGTGTGAGTAAAAGGAGAAAAGATAAAAAATAAAATAAAACAACTGAATGTAGAAAGTGTCGAGAATACTGAGCCTTGGCTTTATCAAGGACCAGCAAAAACTCTGCATTTTCTCACTTCCACAAAGACCCAGTTGGAAATGGGTTTCTGCAAAGCCATAGATGCAAGTAATAAGCCCACCAAAAATTGTTTTAAAAAATATATATATGTCATGACCTCCGCAGAATTGTAATGACCTAGCTTTAGTTAACAATTTAGCTTGCATCCATGACTTTCATGGCCCGACCCATGCTCTTCATCTGCTACTACTAAACAGAAAGAAGAAGATTAAAGAGAACTCAAGTTGTGAGAGTGACATAATAATTAGAAATAATGTTCAGCTATAACGAAATGCCAAGTTCGCCTGAGAGAGAATTTAAACCTGAATAGCAATGCAAAAGTATTCCAAATTTTTACATTGCAATTAAAAAAGGAAATATTAATTATTTAAAACTCAGATTTTTGAAAGAAAACCTGATTTTAATACCCCCCCCCCCATTCCACAACTTCTGACAACACAAAAACGAGAACAAATCAAAGACAATAATTAACTAAAGAAATGCTTTGTGAAAGTTATATGACATAAACAATTAGTTGCAATATGTTCAAAGTATTTCAGCAGTGCTTTAAGTGCATAATTAAGTAGTTATTAAGAACTTAACTACTTTGAAAATACAGCGCAATGTAAAGGAACTAAGCTTAGCCAGCTGCTGGGCCAAAGTTTCCTAAAAACGCGCAAAGTTACCAAGAAAAGAAAGAGTTAAAACCCGCAAAAAAGTTAACAGACTAGCCAGTGCTTAAATGCTAAAAAGCAAAAAACAACAGAGAAAAAAAGTACAAGAAGTACAAACATTGAACTTATAGAACCTAAAACCCAAAGACAATGAAGAGAGCTTACCTCTTATGCAACTAAACTTTCTCCACACAAGAGGAAACATGGCTGACCTTTTCCCCAAACGTCCAAACATCTCTGCCACTCCCTAGTCGCTGGGGGGCAGTGTGGGTGGGGCTGATGGCCTCCTCATACTGAAAGAAACCAACTCGCGGAGATTTTAACCAGAGAAAAAAAATATAAATACTTAAGACTGTGGACCTGTATGATTAGAAAGAGCAGAATTAACTCTCCAGAATACATGAGAAATATTATAAAATACACAGGTGGTGTATTTAATAATCTTTGCATGTATTAAATCACCTTAGTGAGCTTCTATAGATTATTCAGAATCTTATTAATTTTAATGTTAGTTTTACTATTTTTAGTATAGCTATTCTAGTGAGTGAATAAATAGTTTTATTTTATTTTTTTTATTTTCTTTTATAAACAGATTTTTAAGCTTTTTTTGTGATTTTGTCTATATTATTTAATTTTTTATTTTAATAGGACCTTCATATCCATAGCACTAAGGTTCCTTTTAGTAGTTAATAGGCATCCTCTAGCCAACTTCCATACGGCTTTGATTGGTCAGAATCATATTATTAACTGTGTAGAAAATTAAAGCAGATCTGCCAAATTTACTCTATTATTCAGAATATTTTTTTTTGAAGTTCTTTTGATGAAAGAAGAAGGAATTTCGTTCTCTAGAAAACTGTCAAATAGTATATTAATGTGGTAGTTGAAGTCCAAATTGTTGCTGCAAATTCTTGAAATTCTTAGGACCTGAGAAATTAGTACATTCTCAATTACTTTGGCTGATATGTTATTATTCCAGTGTAGATATTTAATTACTTTGAAAGGAAAATTAACTCTTTTGTCAAAGAGGCTAATAGATGGGTTACCTCTGTTGAGCTTAATGCTTAAGTCTAGGAACTCAAGTTCCTGATTACTGTGGTTGGTTTTACATAAGTTAAGAGAGCTAGGATAGATATTATCAAAATCACTCTCTATAACTTCTGAATTATTGATACACAGCAGATCATCAATATATCTAAATGTGTAAAGGTAGTTATCTGAGCAGGTGGGGTGATTTTTAATGAATTTATATTCCTTAAAGAACAGGAATAGATTAGCTATACTCGTGGATGTTGATGTTCCCATGGGTATACCGTTCACTTGCTTATAGAGAGTATTATTATATAAGATATGGTTATTTTTTATGCAGCAATTGAGATAAGAGTTCCAGGCTCCTACATTAACAAATTGGTTAAGTTTAAATTCTGCATACAGCTCTTTAAAGGTAGTGATTATATCTGATAGAGGCAGATTAGTATATAGGTTCTCAAAATCATAACTATTAATATCTAAGAGACTTACTTTGAGTATAGTGGAAATTACTTCTGCATTATTATTAATTATCCAAAAATCTCTGTACATCAAATTAGTACAGTTTCTAATGTGTTTCAAAACCTTCTTTAAGACATCTTCAAAAGCAAGGTCTATTTTCTTTTTATGACTCCTTACTCCACTAGCTATGAACCTGAACTTCACAGGATCTTTATGAAACTTAACCGTTGCAAAAAGAAATGGAAATTCAGGCTCATATCTTCTAGTTTGTGGAATTTTAAGTTTCTTGAAGAATGCCTTAAACTGATTTTCTAACTGATATATTTTTTTCTCTGGTTAAAATCTCCGCGAGTTGGTTTCTTTCAGTATGAGGAGGCCATCAGCCCCACCCACACTGCCCCCCAGCGACTAGGGAGTGGCAGAGATGTTTGGACGTTTGGGGAAAAGGTCAGCCATGTTTCCTCTTGTGTGGAGAAAGTTTAGTTGCATAAGAGGTAAGCTCTCTTCATTGTCTTTGGGTTTTAGGTTCTATAAGTTCAATGTTTGTACTTCTTGTACTTTTTTTCTCTGTTGTTTTTTGCTTTTTAGCATTTAGGCACTGGCTAGTCTGTTAACTTTTTTGCGGGTTTTAACTCTTTCTTTTCTTGGTAACTTTGCGCGTTTTTCAGGAAACTTTGGCCCAGCAGCTGGCTAAGCTTAGTTCCTTTACATTGCGCTGTATTTTCAAAGTAGTTAAGTTCTTAATAACTACTTAATTATGCACTTAAAGCACTGCTGAAATACTTTGAACATATTGCAACTAATTGTTTATGTCATATAACTTTCACAAAGCATTTCTTTAGTTAATTATTGTCTTTGATTTGTTCTCGTTTTTGTGTTGTCAGAAGTTGTGGAATGGGGGTATTAAAATCAGGTTTTCTTTCAAAAATCTGAGTTTTAAATAATTAATATTTCCTTTTTTAATTGCAATGTAAAAATTTGGAATACTTTTGCATTGCTATTCAGGTTTAAATTCTCTCTCAGGCGAACTTGGCATTTCGTTATAGCTGAACATTATTTCTAATTATTATGTCACTCTCACAACTTGAGTTCTCTTTAATCTTCTTCTTTCTGTTTAGTAGTAGCAGATGAAGAGCATGGGTCGGGCCATGAAAGTCATGGATGCAAGCTAAATTGTTAACTAAAGCTAGGTCATTACAACTCTGCGGAGGTCATGACATATATATATTTTTTAAAACAATTTTTGGTGGGCTTATTACTTGCATCTATGGCTTTGCAGAAACCCATTTCCAACTGGGTCTTTGTGGAAGTGAGAAAATGCAGAGTTTTTGCTGGTCCTTGATAAAGCCAAGGCTCAGTATTCTCGACACTTTCTACATTCAGTTGTTTTATTTTATTTTTTATCTTTTTCTCCTTTTACTCACACCGGTAGATACATAACCTTTTCTATGTTGTACTTGGTATGAGTCAAAAATATATATTTTTTTTGCTTAGGTCTCTTCTTAATAGAATGTGAATTCTGAATTTTCATAACTGCTGCGTTGCGCGTTTTGATCTTCAGGTTATTTTGCAACTTTCGTCTTAAATTCAAAAGTTTTTCCTTAGTTTTCAGCTTTGCTCTTCAGTATATATATATATATATATACACTGCTGGACAATTGCTAAGGACAGATCATAAACGGCTATATAACGCATAAAAAAGTAAGTGTGGTTGGATGCCAAGTGAAATAAAATAATGTCAGAATGCCAGGACATTACAAGAAAGACAATTTATTGTGCTCTGAAATCCAGAAGGCTTTGGAACGTGTTCAAGGGACAAACAGGCCATTTTGTGCAGAACACGTAAACGTGAAAAAAATGCAATTACCGTCCACAGGCGTTCCGGCGTAAGATGTCAATACGGGATATGGCCACCATGGAGGGCGATGCAAGATTCCACACGTCGTGTCATGCTTTGCACAACATTATCAAGCAGCTGTTGGGGTAATTTATCTCATTCCTCTGTAAGTGCACGGATGAGGGTGTCCTTGTTTATTAAAAGGCATTGGCGACCAGCAAGACTCCTCCCCAAATCATCCCACACATTTTCAATGGGATTCAGATCTGGAGAACGTGCTGGCCATACGAGGCGTTGAATATCCTGGCTCTCAAGACACTCCTGGACAGCGACTGTCCGATGACATGTTGCGTTGTCGTCCATGAAAATGAATCTATCACCGACAGCACCACGGAACATGCGAACATGAGGTAGCAGAACATCATTAATGTATCGTTGGCCAGTCATAGTCCCAGTTGAAAGCACATAGAGGGACGTACGGCCATTGATCATGATGCCAGCCCATACCATGACACTACATGTCGGATATCGGTCCCTTTCCTGTATGTTTGCTGGACAATATGCAGTACCACTATCACGCCAGATCAGTTGTCGTCGACAATCAGACGATAGACTGTATCTACTCTCATCTGAGAAGAGGACAGCAGACCAGTCGTTATCAGTCCAATTGCGATGTTGATGGCACCATTGCAAACGGGCGGTACGGTGACGTCTGGACAATGGGATGCACACAACAGGACGGCGGGCGTATAGTCCTCCTTCATGCAAACGTCTGGCGACAGTTTTTCGGGAGATCCGCTTGCCAGTAGCAGAAATAAACTGATTTGCTACCTCACTAGCTGTGCTGCGCCGGTGTCTTTTTGTTGATAGCACTATGTACCGATCTTCTGCAGGTGTCGTACTGCGAACACAACCTCACCCGTGACGTTTGCTACACTCTCCATTAGTTTGAAATGATTTCCAAAGCCTTGAAACAACACTGTGGCTGACGTCGAACTCCCTGGCAACATCTGTTATTTTTTGCCCTTCTTCAATCTTGCCAATAATACGGCCACGCGTAAAATCATCTAGGTGATGTCGGGAAGACATACTGAAAATTGCAAGTTCGTCAATTGATTCTTTCCCTTTCAACTTTGCGTTTGAACAACAACGGTCAATACGCGTCAAATCCTTTATATCTCTTATCAGCGCTATGACGTCACGGACAAGTTCGGCAATCCAAAATTTGCATACGCACAACACGTCTTACTGTATTCCGCACTTATGCTAATTTCCACATTTTCCTGCCTTCCATTTTATGGTTGCTATCGTTGCTATTGTCATCCGTCCTTAGCAATTGTCCGGCAGTGTATATTAAGCAAAAAAAAATAGTATGTCATAGATGTAGTGAGTTATGGCCAAACCCTCCAAAATGACTCCACAACTTAAATCTTGGCCCTCAGTCTCCGGCTGCTGGAACGTACCTGGCCAAGGCAGCGGCCAGTGCGACATGAAGGCAGAGGGTGCTAAGAATCCCCGGAGGACCGGACTAGGCTGCCATCTGATGCTGACCTTGGCTACGTATAATGGACGCTCCCTATCTTCTGATTCAAGGCTTCTTGAATTGGAAGAGGAACTACAAAGGATCAAGTGGGACATCGTCGGGCTAAGTGAGGTAAAGAGAAAAGGAGAAGATCTCATTGAACTGAAAAGTGGACATCTCTTCTACTATCGTGGGACAGATACTGGCAGAACTAGTGGTGTTGGATTTATAATAAACAAGAAACTGAAGGATAAAGTTGTAGAAGTTGAACGTTCCTCTGACAGAGCTGCAAGACTCGTTATCCAACTCTCGAGAAGATACCAGGCTCAGATTATTCAAACTTATGCACCCACCACAAGTCATGCTGAAGAAGAAATTGAAGAATTTTATGAGGAAATTCGTGATCTAAATAATAAAGGTAAGCAGCACTTGAAGATAATTATGGGAGATTTCAATGCAAAAATAGGGCAACGGCAGCAGAATGAAACTTCAGTAGGTAAATTCGGTCACGGCAACAGAAACCAACGTGGAAATACTCTCGTAGAGTTTGCAGAGGCAGAAGGGTTTTTCATCTTGAACTCCTTTTTCAAGAAAATGCCACACAGGAAATGGACATGGAGACATCCAAATGGGACGACAAGTTAAATTGATTTTATTATGTGTAACAAAAAATTCATCATAGAAGACTGCAGTGTGCTAAACAAGTTCAACACAGGCAGTGACCATAGATTGGTGAGATGTAAGATGCACCTCAACACTAAACTCGAACGTGGCAAGCTCATAAGACAAACAAAATCTATTGACATAACCAACCTTAAAAAACACCATAAAACCTTCAAGTTGGAACTGAAGAACAGATTCTCTGCTTTAGAAGGCCTAACATTGGAAGAAGTGGATATTCCTGAAGTTAACAGAAAAGTAACCAAAGCTCTTATGGAAACAGCAACAAAATTAGCTGGGTCTAAGAACAAGTTGCATGTGAACAAATTATCAGGAAAAACCAAAATGTTGATGCAAAAAAGAAGAGAGATGAGGACAACTAAAGAAGATGTGACTTCCAAAGTGGAATATATAGAGCTATGCAAGACAGTACGAAAAAGTATCACTGAAGACGTAAGGAAATTTAACTGTGAACTAGTGAGGAAAGCAATTGAAGAAGATGGGACATTCCACGTCAGATCAATAAAAAATAAGTTTTTGACCTCACCATTTCTGATTTTGATGAAATTTGGTATGAAGCACACATATGAGACAAGGTAAGTAATTCTGCCAATTTTCAGATTTTTATTTTGAAAATTGTCCAAGATACACACATAATAAAAATCAAAATTTTCGAAAAAAATGACAAACTCGCACACTTATAAATAGCTGTAACTGTTTTCCTGATTGTAGTACAGTGACAATTGAAACACAGCTGCAAAGCTAAAGCATTGAGCTTTCTATAGATACCATACATGACCTTCTTACAACAGATTAAAGTTTCAAGGTCATCCACTGTGACCTTTGACCTTGAATATCTCAAAACATACCATCTTAAAAAATTACGAAAAAAATATATTTTATTGCTACAACATTCTTCTACCCATGTGCCAGATATTAGGCTGGCACCGCTATGGCAAGGCAGTGTAGGATTAATAGGAGTATATGTCCTCCAGGTTAGGTTCGGACAAATGTACAATAACTGTTTTCCAGATGCATGTATGTATGAATTTCACAATGTGTTACAGGTTATATTAGTGGTGTACACATACAAGTGAACCGCTTGGTTAGTAAGGTTGCAAACCAAAAGAATGTGATGCCATCTTGCTAGTGACCATCTCTATTTCGCTTCTTTCCATAAAATATGTCCGACCTGTTGCTGTTCGTAGGTCAACCTTCGTAATGGCCGCTGTTTCATCCACTTCTAATATATCTGGCTTCTGTGGGTATGTGAAAGACACTGAAGGTCCATGTGGGTGCAGAAAACTTATCTTAACTTGTTCTGTATGAATGTTCACATCCAAAACACAACCAACCCACCACTGGTTATCATACTCAACAACAACAACATAGCCACGAATATCCTCCAGATCCAGTTCTATTGGATTTAGCAATACTGACTCAACCTTGTTTTCAGTTGAGTTTAAATACATCTTGGTTTTAATAGCTGTGCGGCTTACTGGTATTACACAGTGAAGGTTTTGAGTACCAGGAATTGGTCGAGCACTAGCAAGACGTATCTCGAGGAACTCCTTGTGGTTCTCATAGTCCTTGTCCGTGCTGTATTTAAAATGGCATGAAGTAATGTTTTTGGAAGCCCAATCATACCGTTGTTGCGGTGTCATAATTTGGTCATTGTATGAACACTGAAGGCTGGCACGTGCAGCTAATCTCTTAATGGTGCCTGCCACGCCATCACATGGCCCCTTTCCATGTGAGGTGGCAAAGAAATGCCACTCAGCTGTGATACCAAAATCTACATCATGATGGCCCAGATTGACAAAATTCTTCCTGTTCTTATACTGTGAGGCTACACCGTCTGAGAAGTAATAGATGTGTTCTACTTTCTTGTCAAAATGTGATGATATAAACTGCAACAATTGGCTCTGGAAAAGGTGAACACTGATAGTGTCATGCTTAAGACATTCTGAGATGACAACAAAAGAAACATGATCCAACTGAAGTGTGTGTGAACTTTTGTAGTACACGACGAAAAGGTGAATAGTAGCTTGGGAATTGTTCCAGTGGTATCCTTGGACTGCATCCTGCAGTATGAAGGAATAATTCTCAGCAAAATCGCACAACACAACACACTGATCATCATCAAGGTTTTCTTTCAGATTTGACAGAAAGTATGACTGCTGAATAGCTATAAAAGAATGTGGCAATAGCAATTTCACTTTTGATTCAAAGGTCTCAAGGAATTCTTCTACAGTGTTAGAGACTGTCATAAGTGTTGTGCAATCAGTTGTAGTCCACAATTTATATACAATTTCATCAATCCCATTCATGGTGAATAAGCTACTTATTTGCTCTAGTAAGTGTGCTATACCAGGACAAGAATCACACTTGAAGAAGCATTCTGGAAGAGGAGGGTTACAAGTTATTCTTGCAAGGCAATCTTTGTATTTCCTAACTGGTAATTCTTCATTACGAGTTAAGTCTTGCACAATTTGCACCCTGCTAGCATAAGTTTTACATTTTCTTGAGCACAACACACACAGACACAGTGTGTTCCACTTGCACCAGCCAGCACACAATTCTTTGGGCGTAAACCACAGAACTTTGAAAACCCTACTTTGACATTAGGATTCTTGTCTTTAAATCCTTGAAATATCTCTTTCAAATTTCCTAGAATAAGACGTTTTTGTTTTTGTACTTTTGATCCTGATTCCATCATTGTAACAAAATCTTTTTTCCTGGTAAACAACGGCTCACTTCATCACTATTATAGTATGCAATAACGTTTTCAACTGTGCTGTCACTGAGAGTTTTCCCAGGCCTAGGATTTGGAGTTGCTAAAATACCCTGCTCTTCCACAAGATTTTCAGACTTTCGTGCCATGCAATATGTTACACCAAATTCTTCCTGAATTTTACGAATACTCCAGGTTCTAGGTAATATTGTTAGTATTTGGACTTTAACACTGCTAGAGTCTGTTTCTTGACATTTCTCTTTCAACTGTGAAATCATGACCGATTCATCAGACACTGTCACAGGATTATCACATTCTGGAACACCTATGCAGTCTTTTATCACTTCACCAATTTTCTGATATTTCTTCTTACTGTACTGTCCAACACCTAATCTTTTTTTTTTTTTTTTTTTTTTTTTTTTTACAGGAGAATCGCCTAGAGAAAGTAACGTATCATTCAGACTATCCAAAGTTGTGTCTCTGTCAGTCCATATCTCACTCTTCACCACTCCTTCTGAATTATCTTCACTTAACCGAGGTTGTTCTGCCTCTGCATCTGTTTCAATTATACATGAAGGACCTGGCATTTCAGAGATAGATTTTCTGCATGAACTACATATTTTCTGTTCTAATGTTATACTTGGACATTTCTGAACCATCTAAGGCTGTACTTTTCTCAGATTCTTTCTAAACCTTATGTGTCCACTCTTACCCAGAAGATTGCAACAAAAAATTTGACTTTTAAAGTCCATTTTGGTTAATGAAACTGCACCTGCAAAAAAAATTATAAATATAGTTTGATAAAAATAAATTGATTAAATAAAGATAATAAAGATAAAATAAAATAACAATTAAACAGTTAACAATGTTACAGATAAATCGATAACCACACACTCACAAGCTCAGAATTGAAATAACAGCAAATGTAAAATGGTGTACCAGTAAGATTTCTCATTGGCTGTAATAAGAAGCCTTGCCATTGGCTTTAATAAGAAACCCTGTCATTGGCTCTAATAAGAAGGTTTGTCATTGGCTAAAATGGGTGGAGTTTCAATCTCTGATCTCAAAGATTTGTTGACATTTACTGCTGAAAATTGTGTCTATCAAATAAAATTGCTGTCACATAGCATATTTCTGATAAAACTGTTGATCTGTTATAATATATACACATTTCATGTATAATAAACACAAATCCTCAACGTAAGAAATATTTATTGCATGGTATGTCTCTGTGCCTTACATACAGAAGGGTGCAGCATGGCACTCCTATTAATCCTACACTGCCTTGCCATAGCGGTGCCAGCCTAATATCTGGCACATGGGTAGAAGAATGTTGTAGCAATAAAATATATTTTTTTGTAATTTTTTTAAGATGGTATGTTTGGAGATATTCAAGGTCAAAGGTCACAGTGGATTACCTTGAAACTTTAATCTGATGTAAGAAGGTCATGTATGGTATCTATAGAAAGGTCAATCCCTTAGCTTTGCAACTGTGTTTGAATTGTCACTCTACTACAATTAGGAAAAAATTTACAGCCATTTATACGTGTGCGAGTTTGTCATTTTTTACGAAAACTTCGATTTTTATTATGTGTGTATCTTGGACAATTTTCAAAATAAAAATCTGAAAATTGGCAAAATTACTTACCTTGTCATATGTGTGCTTCATACCAAATTTCATCAAAATCAGAAATGGTGAGGTCAAGAAGGTGATTGATCTGACATGGAATTGCTCAGATGTGACTTCCAAAGTGGAATAAATAGAGCTATGCAAGACAGTACGAGAAAGTATCACTGAAGACGTAGGGAAATTCAACTGTGAACTAGTGAGGAAAGCAACTGAAAACAACCTCAGCAAGGGAAGAAAACAGAATATGGCACTGAGAAAAGAAGATGGTTCTGTAACAAGAAATAGAGGCAAAATTGTGACAAGAGTGAAAGATTTCTACTCCAAATTATATGAAAGGGATGATACATGTACTCCAGACATCATGAAATGTACCAGTACCAGAGTTCTTCCAGTCCTCCCAGCAGAAGTTGCACATGCAATCAAGAACATGAAGCGGGAAAAAGCTCCAGGAGAAGACGGAATTACTGTAGACATCATACAAGAAGCAAGTGGAGAAATCGAAAACAGTACTCGCGGAAATTTTCACTCGATGCCTTAATGAAGGGAAGATTCCTGAGGATTGGAACAACGCTACAATGATCCTGCTACATAAAAAAGGTGACATTGAGGATCTCAGGAACTACAGACCTATCAGCCTCCTATCAGTGGTTTATAAAATCTTCACTAAAGTTCTTTCACACCGCTTGAAGGTAACACTGGACATGACTCAACCGAGAGAACAAGCTGGATTCAGGAGTGGCTACAGCACAATAGATCATATCCACGTACTGAGAGAACTAATTGAAAGAGTGAGGGAATATGAACTTCCATTGTGCATGGCTTTTATCGATTATGAAAAGGCCTTCGATTCGGTGAAACCATCAGCAGTTACAATGGCTCTCAAATCCTGTGGTATTGAAGATGCATACATTAATATTATTAAGAACATCTATGAAAATGCAAGTGCAAAGATTTGGCTGTTTGAGAATGCAGCACACATAAAGGTAGGAAAGGGAGTGAGAGAAGGTGACACCATATCTCCGAAGCTCTGTAATGCCACTTTGGAAAATGCCTTTCAATCAATGAACTGGGAAAACAAAGGGATAAAGATTAATGGAGATTATTTAACCCATCTTCATTTTGTTGATGATGTAGTCATTTTTGCAACTACCCCATCAGAGCTGCAGAGTATGATCCAGGAACTTGCTGACAAGAGTAAAGAAGTGGGATTAAAAATGAACTTTCAGAAGACAAAAGTGATGTTCAATGCTTTTACAAGGAATGAAGATGTATCGATTGATGGAGAAAAGCTGGAGATAACAGACACGTATGTTTATCTTGGACAGCAGATATCAAGTGAGGGTCACATTGGTGAAGAAATTAATCGGCGTACAAAACTTGCCTGGAGAGCTTTTGGAAGAAACAGCATAATTTTCAAGAGCAATGTGCCATTATGTCTTAAAAGAAAAGTGTTTGATCAATGCATCCTTCCAGTGCTTACGTATGGTGCAGAGATGTGGACCTTAACTAAAAAGAGACATACAAAGGCTGCAGACAACTCAAAGTAGCGTGGAGAGGTGCAAGCTTGGTATGTAATCAGGAGAGATAAGAAGAGGAACTCGTGGATCCGAAAAATGACAAGAGTGGAAAACATCATGATCAGAGTTAAATCCCTGAAATGGCAATGGACTGGACATACTGCCAGATGGACAGCCAAAATTTTAGATTGGATTCCAAGGGACAGGAAAAGACCCAGAAGAAGACAACGTGGGAGATAGATGGATGAAATTCGAAAGTATGCGGGAGTAACATGGAGGAGACTGGCACAAGACAGACCGTTGTGGAAGAAACTTGGGGAGACCTTCATCCAGCAGTGGATTGATAATGGTTGACAATTATGATGATATATATATATACACACACAGAAAACACCAAGACTATAAATTTCTTCAATAATTACTGAATAGCAAGACCAAACATTACTAACCACTGGGATATGAAGAGAGGGATATAGAGCAATGGTAAGCTGTTCTCTGTGGCGTTGTCAAGGGCCAGGCACAGAAAACACCCAACAAGGCTCTACAGACCTGAAAGTGTGGGTTTCTGTGCGAATTTAGTCTGCAAGGTAACGGCAATGAGATATTAAGACAGGTACCAGTACCAAAGTCCCTCCAATCCTGTACAATTTTTAAGAGCAGTATGTCATTATGTCTTAAAAGGAAAGTGTTTAATCAATGCATCCTGCCAGTACTTACGTATGGAGCAGAGACATGGACCTTAACTAAAAAAGGCATACAAAGACTGCAGACAACTCAAAGAGCATGGAGAGATGCATGCTTGGTGTAACCAGGAAAGATAAGAAGAGGAACTTGTGGATAAGGGAAATGACAGGAGTGGACGACATCATGACCACAGTGAAATCACTGAAATGGCAATGGGCTGGACATGTTGCCAGAAGAACGGATCACCGACTGGGAACTGAAATTTTAGACTCAATTCCGAGGAACAGGAAAAGACCCAGAAGAAGACCCCATGGGAGATGGATGGATGAAATTAGAAAGTTTATTGGAGTGATATAGAGGAGATAGGCTCAAGACAGACAATTGTGGAAGACTTGGAGAGACCTTCATCCAGCAGTGGATTGATAATGGTTGATGATGATGATGATATATAGAGAGAGAGTTATGAAACAACAAAGAAATATCGAACAAAAAATTTTTTGTGAAGACAGGAACGTAGAAAAATAAAAAATAAAATGAAACTGAAAAAACCAGGTTGTCTTCATCAGGACTGGGAAAAACCAATAGTCAACTGATCCTGCTCCCGAAGCCACTAAATCCAGATCAGTTAGAATGATAAACATCCGAATGCTAAAAAACTGTAGAAAACAAAGAAACAGTAACTCACCCACTTTGAATCTGCATTCCTTGCTACTCAACCCGATGACTCCGGGATCATTATGAGATACATCGATGTTATCATTGTCTTCAATAACCCTCGTTTCTCACAAATGAGTGAAGCAATTTATCTCGATGACCTATCCCTGGAAAAAACTAATAGTACATCCAATCATGTGAGCTTTCCGGACCTTGACATTTTCATCAACAAAAAAATGGGCTTTCGGATCAACCTCTACAATAAAAAACAAGATTTTAATTTTGATATAAAATTCTTCATCCACTGGTCTTCTAATGTCTCTAATGATATACGCTGTAACGTCATTATTTCTCAGTTTCACCGTATTGTCAGAATATGTTCTAACACTGAAAACATTACCAAAAACCTTTACAACTTAGTTATTAAATTTAAAAATAATAATGTTCCAGTCCACTTTCTCAGACGTTACATACATCAAGTAATTCTTAATTTTAATTCTATCTCCCCCAGCCTTAAATTACACATCAACACTCTGTACTAACATAGGACCTTACAAATTTAAATTCAGCAGGTAACACCAAATGCCACTTGACAGGTCCCCTGTGGCTGAAGAACATCTACATACACAATCTTGCATCTATTGTTACGCTCACCTGGTTCGGCCAATGAGGTTCTCCGGTTTTGCTTAACATTTTATTACAACATTTCCATGTTAATTATTTATTTCTTGTTCCTTTCCTTCGTATTTCAGTGGTAGTGGTCGCTCAGCTGTTTACTCCAGCTACAGGGTCTGCACCATCTTTGGGTGAGTTACCGTTTCATTGTTTTCTACAGTTTTTTAGTATTTGGATGTTTCTCATTCTAACTGGTCTGGATTTAGTGGCTTCGGGAGCAGGATCAGTCAACTATTGGTTTTTCCTGGTCGTTCACTGATACCAGAAAAGCCACTCCCCCGGTTTGTTGCTCTCCTGATGAAGGCAACCTGGTTTTTTCAGTTTCATTTTATTTTTATTTTTCTTTGTTCGTCTTCACAAGAAAATTTTTTTGTTCGATATTCCTTTGTTGTTGTTTCATAACTCTATAATTTGCTAATTCCTTTAGTCTGCTGCATGTTGCACAACCAAGATATTAGCTTCGTAATTTTGTACTTGCGTTTCATTGTATTTCATTTATAATTCTTTGGGCTTCAGTTAGTCTTAAAATGTTCTTGTGTTATTAAATATTTAATATATGTATATATATAAGTTTAAACAAACTTCAGAAAAGAATAAAAACTAAAAAAAAATTTTTATATTTTCTGAAAACCCAAACGTGCAAAAGCAGGAGAAAAAAATATCATTACGAACAAGCAGGAAAAAACATGCAAGAATGCAGAAAGTTTTGAAAATGCTGAGCTTTGGCTTTATCAAGGACCAGCAAAACACAGCATAACTCATCTCTACAAAGACCTAATGAATATGGGTTTCTGCTATATCGTAAATGTATTTCGGGTAAATAACCCCACAAATCAAAGAACACCTTCTAAGCCACGAAAAGGTAAAAATTAAGAATAAATTTAGCAATATGTTTATGACATACATGGCCCAACCCACAACGGCTCATCGTCCACAAAACCAGGAAAACGTAGTACAGAGCCCATGAGCAAAAACAAAATTTTTTTTTTTTACTATTGCTGCGAGGCACGTGGAGAATTCAGACAAACGAAACGTAATGCAGAACCTGGAAAATTACTTAAAAAAATAAAAGTTGCAATATGTACACTGTATTGTAGAAATGCTTTACTTGAAGGCACAAGCTATGAAATGAGACAGCAGAGCCACATGGCTCGAAACGCAAAGCATGCAACCAGAGCAAAATTTCAACAAGGAATCTAGACAAAAAAAAAAAAAAAAAAAAAAATACAAAGCCAAAAGGCAAGAGAAAAAAAAATCCACCTGTGCTAACACACATTGACCACAAATCCAGGAAAACTAGCACAGAGTCCAGGAGCGAAAAACAAAAATATGGATGGATGAAATTCGAAAGCATGCCGGAGTGGCATGGAGGAGAATGGCTCAAGACAGACAGTTGTGGAAGAAACTTGGAGAGACCATCCAGCAGTGGATTGATAATAGTTGACAATGATGATGAATGATATATATATATATATATATATATATATATATATATATATATATATATATATGAGAAACCAGCAGAGCTATTATTTGGTGATGTTGCAAGGCTAGAAGTCATTTGTTAAAAGAAATGAACACCCTTTCCAAGCAAGTAATTTTCTGCCACCCATTGTGTCAAAAGCAGCCCAGACCAGCTCTGATTCAAAAGGAATGTTATGAAGCCACAGCAACCAGATCCATCACTCAGTCTCTTTAAATTGTTCCTTGCAAGATTTTTGAAATTTATGATATTTTCTTTTCTTTCTTTGAAAGAAAAGAAAAAAATTATTGATGAAATTGATTCTGGAGAGAAAAAAGATGTTGATAGGAAATATGGCATCATTCCATCAGCACTGTTGACTTTTATAAAAGATAGGAGAAAAAATTCACCATTACTTGTAAAAGCCGATTATTGGGCTAAAAAAGAAGTTAATATGGCAGGGAGTGTGCCAGTGAATAGACCATCAATCTGCAAAAAAAAAAAGCACTGCAGTTTATCCCTGCTCTTCACCATGAGGACTTTCAGGCCAGTGCTGCATGGCTAAATCATTTCAAGGAACAGAATGGCATCGTTGCTGACAGGGGCAGATCCAGAAGCTTACCTTGGGAGGGGGAGAGGGTTGCTCTGTTCTAAAAAAAAAAAAAAAAAAAAGGAGACTTTGTGGACACTATAAATCTGCATCGCTATCCCTTCCTGGTACCACAAGGCTTTTTAAACATTTTACATTAAAATAATTTCAGCAAAATGTTTAAATCACGAACTGTGAACAAGAACAGAAAAATCAGTGCTTTTTCATGGCATTCAAAAATGCCCGCATTTTCAGGAAACCAGCGGTTCTTTGGGTTTTTTTTTTTTTTTTTTTAATTTCACATCCACATAAAATCTTTTAAAATGAAGTTTGATCCTTTTATTCATGTGGGTTGATTTAATGGGAAAATTTCCAGCTTGGAAATTTTTTATGGGTTTTTGTTTTTGGCCCTAATTGAGAAATGTACTTTGCTCTGCCACACACTCCAAAGTCTACCTAACATGGTGGCCTTTCCCTTCTTCCGATTACTAATGATAGAACAGAAGAAAGCACACTCATTGCTTTTCATAATCAGTCAAAATCTCTTTTCTTTCACGCTTAGCTTTCTCTATTTCTGAACTTCCAGTTGTTGTTTTTCCTTGTTTGTGTGTGTTTCTGATGAAGCTAGAACAGAACATTTTAATTCTGAATTTACAGAAAAAACGAAAATTCTAGTTATGAAAACTCTTACGTAAGAAAATCTGCGCATTTCTAACTGTAATTTTGCAAAAACAAATAAGTTAATTATTTATGATATTGACCATTTAAAAATGGAAAAATCAGCTTTATGAAGGGTGACGGCCCAGTCGACCCTACTGGATCCATTACTGGTCACAGAAACGATTGGTGGTCAGGCAGGTGCTGTGCCTACAGAATGCATGAATGAATGGAGAACAGAAGTGGCTGCTCTTATAAGATCAAGAAGTTCAGGCAATCTGCTTAATGATGAAGATGCAGGGATAGTTTTCCAACTGGAGCCAAAGAAAACTTTAGCACTTAAAGAAGACAAATGCATTGGCAGAAAATAACTCAAAGCAATACCTAATTGCACCCTTCTACTGCAATAAGTCAGGAACTGTGAAGAAGCAAGTGTTGATTGTTGGCAAATCTGCCAGGCCCTGCTGCTTCAAAAATATCGATTCACTGCCATAAGAGTATAAATCAAGCAGAAAAGCCTGGATGACATCAGAGATCTTTAGTGAGTGATGTGTCAGATTTAATGCAGAAATGAAAAGAAAAAAACCTTCTTTACATCAGCAATTGGATGCCACAAACTAACCCACAAACTTAGAGCACATCTGTGCAGTGCATTTTTCACCAAACTGCACAACTCTTCCACAGCCTTTGGATCAAGGAACCACAAAGCCATGAGAGCCATTAAATTCTTAAATTAAGCAGATTATAATGTCTACAAAGTCTCTCTCTTTTTTCCCCGTGTTATATGTTTTTCCAATTACACGCGATTTCCCGAATCGAACGTTGTTTAAAATTTTTGGTGCCTAACCTGATTTTTCCCTAATTTCGTATCTTTTTTGGTTTCCATACAATTCTGCCACATTCCTCAGCAGAATTTGACGACCAGGTTGCCTTAAACCAGTTGTTCCTCCCAAGAATTTGTCGAAAGCAAGTGACAACCAGTTGCGGCAGTGCTGCACAGGGCCGGATTAAGGAGGGACCTAGCGGGGCTATAGCCTAGGGGCCCACAATTACCAAGGGCATAGGAGGCATGCCGCTACACAGCAAATAATACATACATATCACTAAGCTGTTCTCTGAGATTCAGAGGTTAGCTCCAAAAGGAAATACAAACTACCAGATAGTTTTTACTTACTGTTGCCGTATCAAACTTCTCCATTTACAGCAATCTTGAAATACAATTTAGGCTTCACTGACATCCATTACACGCCGTACACAAGAACTTCGATACTTCATACTCATAATTTGTTTCTCATGTAGACACTCCTGAATCTGATCCTCCCATGACTTCCTTGGCCTTCCTCTAACTTTCCTTCTTGCCACTTAGGGTAAAAAGATTTTCTTAGTAAGCATCTCATCACTCATTCTTGCAGCATGGCCAAACCACCGAAGCATATTAGTCTCCACCTTGCTAACAACATTTTGCTTCACATCACACAACTGCAACACATCTTCGTTTCTCACACAATCAGAACGTGTCTTGCCACAAACACCCTGTAAGTAATGCATTTCTCCAGCACACAAACAACTATGTTACTTCTGCAGCACCCAGGTTTCACTGTCATATACAAGAGTTGGAACAATTACACTCTCATACACAGCCATGTGGGACTCTCTTGAGAAACCATCATTCCTATGAAAACTTCCCAGAGCAGCCATGACTTTCAATGAAGAATTCACTCGCCTACTAATTTCACCATCCAATTTGTTCTCTCTGTCATACACGCTTCTTAAATACACAAACTCACTCATCTGGTCAATCACAGTGCTATTTAGACTTATATTACATTCAGTACTACCAACTCCTCGCTCAAAAACCATAACTTTGGTTTTTCCCTTATTTATACTCAGTTTGAATTTCATGCAAACTTCGTACATCTGGGACAACATACTCTGCAATTCACTTTTGCGCTCTGCCAACAGGACTGTGTCATCAGCATACAGCAATCTGTACACACGCATATCACCAAGATATAAACCACTATCATCTATTTTGGCATCACGCGTCCATAAATATATCACACAGCCATGGTGACATTACACAACCTTTCCTGACTCCTGCACCAATAGAAACCCATTTTGATAAAACGCCATTCACTCGTACACAAGCTCTACTGCCAGCATACATGGTTTTTACACTATTAAGTAGATTCCCAGTAACACCATATTCATTCAATATCTTCCACAGAAGTGTCCTATTTATTTGGTCGTAAGCTTTCTCTAAATCCATGAAGGCAGCAAAGACTTTCTTGCCAACGGCCAGATACTTTTCAATCATCATGCGAAATGCAAAAATTTGGTTAGGGCAGTCTTTACCAGCCATAAAACCACTCTGAACATCCCACACTTTCTCTGATGTAAGACCTCATACTTTTTCAATAACGACCTTACCAAACACTTTTCCTAGTACACTTAATAGGCTAATACCACGATAGTTCTTGCAGTCAGTCTGATCACCTTTTCCCTTATACAAAGGAACAATGATAGCATCCTTTCACTCCCGAGAGACCATTCCTAACTCCCAGCACAACTGGCAAATTTCAGTTAACCAATCAATTACAGAGTCACCACCATATTTCAACATTGCAGCAGTTATGCCATCAACTCAAGGAGCCTTACCATTCTGAAGAGATTTAGAGCTTTACACACTTCTTCTCTTGAGATCTCTCCTGTGCTTTTATCCTTCACTGTGCCATCATCTGTATCTGTCTCAGAATCATCTTTGCTTTCCTGATCTAATAACTCACAGAAGTATCCACCCCATCTTTCACTTAACTCGTTGGGCTCCCATATCATTTCCCCAACCCTATTCTTCACACAACTTAACACTTTCTTCTTTCCCCTATTTTTCCTGAGTCTCATGTACTTCCAGAAGGACTTTCTTTCCAAAAAGCCAATTCATGCCTTTTCCACCTTCTTCCTATCTTTTGCCTTACTCTGGCGAACCAGCTTAGCAACTTCACGCTTCTTACAGTGATATTCATCCCCAGAAACTCTACCTTGCAACATCCCCAAATAGGCTTCCTTCTTTTCTCTTTACTGCCTCTTCAATCTCACTATTCCACCAAGCAACACCTCTATTGTTACCCACTATTGTGGTGCCACAGACCTCTTCAGCAGCAGTGACCACACAGTTCTTAAAACATTCCCACTTCTTTTCTACATCCCTCTCACAAAACTTCAGTTGTTCTCTGAGTATGTCAGAATAATGCTGATGATTTTCATGGAGCCTTTCAACCTTTATTCTTTCCATCCTGGGCCTGTTCCTATTCCTTTTCCTCCAACCAATATTCAGTTTCACACGTGACACTACCAAGTAATGATCAGAGCCAATATCCGCACCTCTCATCACATGAGTGTAAACAACTAAGTGCTTCAAACGCTGATCGTAGACAACAAAATAAATTACACTCTTTTGACCAAGAGTATGGTTTTCCAAAGTATATGTGTGGATATACATGTGGTTAAAAAATGTATTAGATACATACAACCCATGCTCAATGCACAGTTCAATTAATCTTTCACCATTATCATTCATACAAGGATCATTAAACTTACCCAGAACATTGTCAGAAATTGCATTCTGCACACCTACTCTAGCATTGAAATCCCCTGATATTATAACTTTCCCTTTAGCACCAAACTGGTTCAAAACATCTTTAAGCTCATTCCAGAAATCTTCCTTCCTATCAGAGGTTCAGAGTCACAAGGAGCATACACTACAACAATTACTATTCTCTGAAGTTTCACTTTCAAATGAATCCAGAGAATTCTCTCACTTATGCAACTATAATGAATCAAGTTGTTCATCTTTTCACTTAAAATCAAACCTACAACAGCCTGTCCTCTCACATTATCCAATACTCCAGATCACACACTCATCGTTCCATTCACTTCTATACCAATTTCCTTCTTTTTGGTTTCACTTACACACAGCACATCCAATCTATACCTATTCAACTCTTCAATCTCCTCATTCATCTTGTCATTTATACCTCTAGTATTCCACACACACACCAATCTTACAGTCACTCAGCCGCGATCTCTTTCTGATTTTCCTTCTTGCAGTTCCAGATCGATACCGTGGTGGACCATCCTTCTCAAGTGTGGTAGGTCCACAATATTCCACACTTGAGTCCATTTTTGCATTTCTTTTTGTCTTTTTAATCAGGTAAGAATATCAGTGTGGGGGATTAGCCCACAGCTGATGGTTCCAGTTGGTCATTCAACCTAAGGATTCTGGAACAAAACCCAGTGAGTTGGGGTCTTTTCACCAATGTCATACAGAACTAGCTGGCACCTCTCCAAGATTCACAGAGGCCCTAGTTGCTGTTGTGTGCACCATGGTCACCACGGAGTGCCCCAAGGATGCAAACCCATCTCTCACTAAGACCATCATCAAATAATGCACAGCTTATATATTAATATACAGAGAGAAGTAAAATAGTTTTAGTTTTGTCTCATATGATTTCCACTCACTCAGAAACAGTGGCTAGAAGACCAACAGATTTTAAAGCAGTGACTCACTAAGGGTAAACATTTCATGTCGCTGTGTAAAGCCGGGTCGGCGAGGCACTTTGCACTTGGAACCGTTCATGGGCAAAATCCATTGTGACTTCACATTTGATAACAAAAAAGATGCACCAAGAAAAGTATACAATGCTAAATTATTACAAAATCTAGGAATCTTAGGCTTGTAACTTATGATTTTGTGAGAACAGTGGAAAATGCAGTGACTTTTTAGGAGAACTCTGCAGGTAATTTATTAGTTTGAACAATGCACTTCATATTAATTATCACAAATATATTGCTATAGTTTTGTGTTTAAACAGACTTCAATAATAATTGTCCATCATAAGTTCTTTGGGGCCCACTAAGGCCTTAATCCGGCCTCAGTGCCGCATCCTCAAGCTGTACGTCTTATGTTAGCAACTTTACTGGAGTGCAACATGGAGTGCTGTAAATTACAGTTTTGAATAGTGCGAGGTTCTGAGAGCAATTAAATCTTGTTTAAATCTTGCTTTTTAGACGTGAGATGAAGATGGCAAGCAAGAAGCACAATTTTTTCTTTAGCCGAAAAAGCCTCCATTATACAAAAAAAATAGCAAATTTCATGGAACTAAAGTTGAATTAGCCAAGTCTCTTGGATTACCAGTTTCAACACTGAAAACAATTTTAAAATAGAAAGAGTCAATCAAAATTACTTCGGAAAGGTTTGGTCATTGTTCTAATAAGAGAAGGACTTTGAAAAGTTCGCCTTACGGTGAACTGGAAACAATTTTAAAGATGTGGTTCAGGCAAGCTCGAGCCACAAACATACCTCGAAATGGATCAACACTGAAAGAAAAGGCCTTAGAAATTGCTACTCGGCTTGATTTAGATGACTTCACAGCTTCAAATGGAAGGACGGATCCAATTGATGAATGGAAGACAAAGACCTTACCTGCTTTAGTTGCAAATTATGCTACAAAAGACATTTTCAATGCCAATAAGACTGGACTTTTTCTAATCTTCTGCCTGATAAAACATATGTTGTAAAGAAAAAATCATGCCATGGTGGGAAAATGTCAAAAATGCAATTGACTGCCTTATTATGCTGTAATGCTAATGGGAGTGAAAAATTAACACCTCTGGTGATCGGCATTTCTAAGAAACCATGTTGTTTCAAAAATTTAAAATCTTTCGCTACGAGCTATGAAGCAAACAAAAGAGGATGACGCAAGCTACATTTCAAGATTTTTGCACAACCTAGATAAGAAAATGATGTAGCAAAAACAAAACATTATGTTATTTCTAGTTGAAAAGAATTTATGGCACTTCTATTCATAGTTTACTGTTGAAATAATTATTTTACGGATCTTATAGGGGAAATCATTTAAGAGTTGGTGGTTAAATTTTCAAACTAGAACCTAGTTTATCATGTCTTTTTCTTTCTGTTTTAGAGCTGGCAGGAACTTCTTTAACTTCTCATTTAGATCAGGGGTAAATCTATTATATATTGCTCCGATCCTCTTTAGTTTTTCAAAAAGTCCTTTGTGGTACGTAATTTTTCTAGTGAATTTGAAGTTCTTCACTTGCTGCTTCCTTCTTGGCATTTTTTAAAATAACTTCTTAATGAATGGGAAGGGGTAATTGTTCTCTGCCAATATTCTTTTTAATTCTTCTCTGTGGATGTCTTTTTGGGCATCTGTAGAGACAAGGACGTCAATTTCCTCCAAAAATTGTCCCACCATATTAGACTTAATATAGTCAGGGTGGAATAAGCATTTCACTTGCATTTCTCATTCTTTTGGAGAGAGCGGATTTCAAACATCACATGAAGTTCCCATGGAAACTGAGAATGATTCAAATGGACCTGACGTCTCGATTGAGCCAGAGGATGATTACATCAATGAACTTGCAATCGATTTTGAAGAGTATGCCGCACGTGATGAAAATGTGCTGGCTTCAGAGGTTCAAACAATCTCCAATATAATGGATTGTTCGTTGGAAGAAAATGACAATGTATCCGAATTTTCGGAACCTACGCCTTCTTTCAAAGGGGCATTATATGGATTAAAACTTGTGAAAAACTTTTACCTTGATCACAATTCTCAAGAAAAACACTTGCAAAGCCGTTCAATTATTGAGAAAGCTTTGCTTGAGCTAAACACTAAAAATAGAAAGCAAAAAGAATTACCAACTTTTCCCAAACCAACATCTCATAATGTAAGTACGAATGTAGTTATACTGCATTTTTTGGTTCTTACATAAATGTCAATACATTATATGTACTAGTATAGTATTGTACTACTAGTGTATATCGATTTCTATTCTTTGTACACATTACGTATGCCTGTAAAGTTTATTTTACCTTGACTTTTACATTTTCCTGCATCATACAGTTTTTTATGCTGGTCCCCTGAAAAGTGTAAAATCAGAGTTTCACTGTTTTAGAAAATCATAGTATTAGTGTGAAAAAATGCAGGGAATAGAACATTTTGGGAATCTCAAAGATCTCATAAAAGATCACCTTTTACTCACTGGATGAAGAGCTCGATCGAGGAACGATTCCCAAGCTCAAAAAAATTCTTGACACCTCAAGAAGACAATAGTCTGGTTTATTTGTCCACAACTTCTGTATCTTCCATGAAATGAGAGAAAACCTTTTTCTCAAAATTAATTCCTTTTAATTTATTCCCTCTCTCTACTCCTTTTGGCTTAAATTTTCCTCAGTTAAAATTAACTAGGCAATCTTTTTTATATTTTAGACCATCCCACTATACCTATTTATTAGAGACATTTTGGGCTGACCCATAAATTTTCTATTTCTTGTGTAGAGAGCTTTGTACTAACGCAGTCTTGGCCTGCTAAATTAAAATTTATTCACTTACAGGAGGGAAAGAGTGTTTAGTATCGTTTTATTTTAAAATTTTACTTTTATTTTTTACTCATTTTAATAATTTTTTTAAAAGTCCAATTAATTTAATGAAAAGAACATTTCCCTCACTTGCAAAGATAAATGATGGAAAGAGTATAGTTTCACACAGAAAATAACTGAAAATCTGGATGGTGTTTCAGGTTTGGCAAAAACTTTCCAGTCATTTTTTAGCAAAATATTAACCTTTTGCAAGAAGGAAAATTAAGTGCCACATTTTTTACAGCTCTTATCAAATGTTTACTCCCTACTGCTCAACTTAATACCCATTTGAAAGTAAATCATATTTTACATCAGCCCACATGTATTCCTTGTCTACAAATGTTACACATTATGGGGTTGGCTTCGGCACAAACAATATTAGTACCCACTTAAGGCACAACACATTTGTGCCCTGGTTCTGGATCTTTCATTTTTGGGTGGCTATATTAAACTTAATAAAAGTGAAAAACATTAATTCAACACGTTTGAATGCATCATATTTCAAATACATACACTACCAACATTTCTCTAAGCTCCTGTTGAATTTCTTTTTTATGGGGAGGCTTATGACTGCCACAAGCAACTCTACACACTATAAAAGCAAGTGCCATTGGCCTCAGGGAAGTTAGAGAGCTCCATTGACCTCAGGGAAGCTAGAGAGCTCCATTGACCTCAGGGAAGCTAGAGAGCTCCATTGACCTCAGGGAAGCTAGAGAGCTCTACCACCATAAGATAAACACACCACTTCTGCCTTGAATTCTAACCAAACTCTAATAAATATCCAGAAACCTGTGCCTCTTACCACCATAAGAGCTGTTTTGACCCTCAATCATTCTTTATAAACTGAACAGTCATCTCTCAGAAGTGTAATCATATTTGAAAGCAGAATTTTGTACCTTTATGATGCAGGCATTAAAATGAACTGCCTATATATTTTTTTATCAATATTGAGATTCAGAAATTTATGCTTACAAGGCAAATTACTTCAGATTTTGTTCAATAACCGCACAACAAAGGATTCGGTAACTGCTTTCATAATTGATAATTACCACGGCATACATATATATATATATATTTACACAAAAAGGACAGCAAGACTAAAAAGAGATTACAAGCATTAAATTTCAGGCACTACAGCACTGAAATCAACTAGTCCCAGACACTATTTGCCTTAAATGATAGCACAGAAGTTTGAAACAAATTTTCAGGCTGGTACAAAAATATGAATAAAATACTTTGTGACCTGCGAAATTTGGCAGATGACAAATAATAACAATACCAACGGTGATATAAGCGGAGATCACATAAATAATTATGTGGCGATTTATCAAACTTAAATCTAATTTTAAGCACACGTTTGTTTTACCTTTAATGTACTCTGCAACGTGAACAGCTAGGTCTCTACTGATTTCTTCCATTTTCAGAAAGGTGAATTCTGTGTCTTTTCCATCACTGAAACATTAGAGAGTCTATGACAGTAGGTTTTCTGGATGCATAACTCATTGCTAGAACTCCGTTCAACTCCTGAGATGAAAAATGGGTGCAGTGGGGTTAAAAGAGAAAAAATATAATTTTACGTTAAAACTTAGGCATTAGCAAACTGCAAGAATTCAAATATGATTTCCTTTCAGCTCTGCATATACCACTGTGAAAGTATAATCGCCAATTGTTTACACCAACGATCTTGTTAAAGGACAAGTTCACTGCACAGCCACCCAGGATTGCAGGGTAGTTCTCATAATAAACTCACACGGATCCCATGATGAACTATTTCCAGAAAGCATTTTAAAAGAAATTTGGATAAGTAAAATTTCCTGATTCCTCCATATCTATTGAACTAAGCTATAATACTCTCTTCACCCCGACATTGCATCTAAGATCCTGAGGCCCTAACATAACTCAAACGGTTCCCTCGGATAGACTTTGAAACCTACTGTACTCACTAGCCACTACTACTTAACTAGCATATTTTTAAAAATGTTCGGTGTTATTGATGTCACGTAGTTGGGCCACATGAACTCATCCAATAGGATTACAGTATCGGGAGAGACCACAAGTAATTGCCAAACGTACTGTTATTAATTTTCAAGTGGTATTAAACTTATAAGCTGACCTGAAGTCCCCAATTCTTGAGGACAATACTCGAATTTAGTTTACTCTCCCCAAAAACATGTGATGCCTTTGGGGACGCAAATTGTCCTCAAATTTTGATGTTTGTCCTCAATTGTCCTCGAATTTACGCTTCCTCATTAGCTCGTTCGATTTCTAATGAAAAATGTTCTTAAAAATAGATTTCGTTGTACTAATTTTCCAACATGCTTCTGTCGCCCCGGTGGGGCAAAGGTCTAAGCGCTGGCTTGTGATCATTCGTCCGTGAAAGGTCCGGGTTCGAATCCCGATGAGGCATGGATGTTGTGTTCATCTTACGGCACTCGCTCTCTCACTTCCCTGCAACCACTGAGCCTATGTTGGGTACGCGAGACTGCTTATAGGTCGTTAAGACTTCAATCAACCAAAAAAAAAGTAATAATGCTTCTTCTGAAAACAAATTTCACTGTTTTTTTTTTCTTCTTCTTCTTTCCAAGTTTAAGGACTTCTTGTGAGGCTATAAACAGTCGCCTGTCCCTAATTTGGAGACTTTCGTTCCTGGGAAGGGAGAGAGCAAGTACTATAGGACAAACACACCACCCGTGCCTCATTCGGAACTCGAACCTATACCAACTTGTACGAATGGTCAGTGGCCAGTGCAAGACACTGCACCACTGGCGCTGTCAAATTTCAGCAGTACTTGTTGTGAGTTCCTCCAAAAACTTTGGCAAAATGAAAAATTCGCCATGAAATTGCTTCATTAATGTGCAGCTTGATTTTAATTCGGCACATATACCTAAAGTAAAGCATTTCACTTTTGCTAATATGTTCTTGCCATCATAGTTCAAAACCATTTTCTTCACAATTAGTGCGTTTCCAAAATTGCAATTTTTTTTTATTGAAGGTTTAACGACCACCGTGAGCAACTTAATGGGCTATAAGCAGTCGCCCGCAGGGCCGGATGGAGCTTTCGCGGGGCCCGGGGCGAAATTTCATTACAAGGCCTCGGAGCAAAATTTCATTGCTTCCACTAGGAAGTAAATCTCATATTTTAATAAAGTCGTTACGTGAAAGATGTCCGTAAATAACACACAGGATGTGAAACCCACAAATCTTCCTGTGACGGCGAGGAATTCGCATCGCTCTGCTCCATAGCTGAATGCTTTACCGATTAAGGCACACCGACAGAATTTATCTCTGTAACTTTTCCTTTTTGACATGTGCTTTACCTTTGTAGTACTTCAAAACGAAAACTATCGTAAAAACAAAATGATTATTTCAAAGAAGCATTTGCTTTAAGCTCAAGAAAAAGAAAAGAATACTACGATTTTCCTTCCGAAGAGTTGGGGTTGAGGTTGTATTTTACTTATTGTATAAAAACTACATCACAAAATGACAAAAAGCTATGTGCGTAGCGAAAATTTTTGGATTGCGAATATTTTAGTGTAGAAATAATAAATAATAAATTCGTATAAATAGTTTTTCTTTCCTGATACATGTTTCAGTGACTGATTTTTAATGCAAAATGGAGTAATTGACGAATTAGTGACTTTTTCAACTTTAATACGCGCTCATATATGATTTTTTTCTAGTAATGTTTTTAAAGTCACTGAATAAATCGCCTTCAGTGTAGCCCGAAACAAACTTTGATATTTTTCTTTTTTATTTTATTTAAATTTAGGTATCTGGTTTGATTGGAGGTTTAACGACCACCGTGAGCAACTCAATGGGCTATAAGCAGTCGCCCGTCCCTAATTTAGGGTCACTGGTTCCAGGGAAGGGAGAGAGCCAGTTCCATAAGACAAACACAACATCCATGCCTCACCGGGATTCGAACCCGGACCTCGTTCGGACGAATGATCAGAGGCCATCGCTTAGACCACTGCGCCACCGGGGCGGCGTATCTGGTTTGCACGCAAATTGTTAAATATATAAAAGCAAAGGCCAAAAAAGGATGAAATTAAATTTGCGAGTTCATGAATTCGTAAAATATTAAGGTCGTTAAAAAAATAACTTGCCGCCCCGGTGCCGCAGTGGTCTAAGAGATGGCCTCTGATCATTCGTCCGGAAGGGGTCCGGGTTCGAATCCCGGCGAGGCATGGAAGTTGTGTTTGTCTTACGGCACTGGCTCTTTCCCTTCCCAGGAACCACTGACCCTAAATTAGGGACGGGCGACTGCTTGTAGCCCATTGAGTTGCTCACGGTGGTCGTCAAACCTCCAATCAAAAAAAATAATAATAATAACTTGAAATCTACAGATCTCCGTATTTGTACGGCGAAGGGCGATAGCCTATTCGAAAATCAAGAACTGGAACCAAAACAAAAAAACTTAAAAAAAGAAACATCTTTTTAAGGGCTTCGCACTCGAAAACTTACACACAAAAAATAATAATTGTGAAAAATTTTAACTAAAATTTTTTTTCAAAACACTGCGGGACCCCTTAAAGGCGCGATGCCCGGGGCAACCGCCCCGGTTGCCCCTATGGTCCAGCCTGCCCTGGTCGTCCGTCCCTAATTTAGGGCCACTGACTCCAGGGAAGAGAGAGAGCCAGTGACGTAAGACAAACACAACATCCATGTGTCAAAGAGATTCGAGCCGCCCCGGTGGCGCAGTGGTCTAAGCGATGGCCTCTGATCATTCGTCCGTAAGGGGTCCGGGTTCGAATCCCGGTGAGGCATGGATGTTGTGTTTGTCTTACGGCACTGGTTCTCTCCCTTCCCTGGAACCAGTGGCTCTAAATTAGGGACGGGCGACTGCTTATAGCCCATTGAGTTGCTCACGGTGGTCGTTAAACCTTCAATCAAAAAAAAAAAAAGAGATTCGAACCCGGACCCCTTTCGGACGAATGATCAGAGACCATCGCTTAGACCACTGCGCCACCGGGGCGGCAAATGCAAATTTAAACATCGATAGAAATTACTTCATATTAAAGCCTAGTATACTTAATATTTTCTAAAACTTAACCATAATTAAGCAATCCACCATTTGTTTGTCTACTGACGTCATCAACGTACAGGTTGCGCCATCTATTTCCTGCTCTCAACACCACAAAAGGAAAGGTTAATGATTTTTAATGTAATTATGGTTACGTTTCATAAAATATTAAGTATACTAGGCTGTAATATGAAGTTGTTTTTATCGATGTTCAGATTTTCATCTTAGGAAATGCATCAATTGTGAAACAAATGGCTACAGAAGTTTGTCCATTGAAATACAAGGCAAAGAATTTTTTTTTTGATTGGAGGTTTAACGAACACCGTGAGCAACTCAATGGGCTATAAGCAGTAGCCCGTCCCTAATTTAGGGTTACTAGTTCCAGGGAAGGGAGAGAGAGCCAGTGACGTAAGACAAACACAACATCCATGCCTCACTGGGATTCGAACCCGGACCCCTTTCGGACGAATGATCAGAGGTCATCGCTTAGACCACTGCGCCACAGGGGCGGCGCAAAGAATTTAGGTGGATACACCTTAAGAAACAAATTTTCATATGTAATATCCTAGGAGGTTAGAATACTTCAGGAGATGCCCTGGTCTTTAACCGTGAAGCCGCAAGGCGTGGGAATTAGACATTGTTTACATGTTACCTATGTAATTTCAACTTGTGTATTTTGGAATTACGTGGTTTTGGGGTGCAGAAACCGTGTCTATATCAAACTGGAATGAATTATACTTCTTGCACGAGTGATGTTTACAATTTTCACCTTACGTTTTTTTTTTTAATTGAAGGTTTAACGACCACCGTGAGCAACTCAATGGGCTATAAGCAGTCGCCCGTCCCTAATTTAGGGTCACTGGTTCCAGGGAAGGGAGAGGGCCAGTGTCGTAAGACAAACACAACATCCATGCCTCACCGGGATTCGAACCCGGACCCCGTTCGGACGAATGATCAGAGGCCATCGCTTAGACCACTGCGCCACCGGGGCGGCCCTTATGTTTCTTATAGAATCCGAACTAACGTTTCTGTATTTCAATTCAAAATAAAAATGGGAAGAGGCCTCAAGATAATTAAGAATTTTATAAATTCAGCATTTTCTCACACATTCTCAGCAAATCACGATACGAAATTGGAAACATTGGCGACGAAAGAAGGCGATTCGGCCAACACAAAATACATTGCGATCAAGGAGGTTAAGAATACACAGGAGATGCCCTACGCAGTTTCCCGTGAAGCCAATTAGCTGCGACCCCCACCCACACAACGGCCATTTTGTTTGGTACAAAACAATCTATTCTGCTGCGTGTGTGAGAGCCTGTTGACTCGTGCTTTTACACGATTCAGTTATTTCAGGATCGAATAAAAGTTTTATTTACAAAAAGCAAAGTTGTGGGGTTATTGACTGCAATAACAGATAATCTGGGGAATTAAATTTATTTAGGACGTTCTGATATCTGGATAATTCTCAAGATCAAGTTATAGTGGCTTATCCGCAAAATGCCGGCATGTGTTGCTATAGGCTGCACTAATCGATCTTCCAAAAAAATGCCAGGGATTACCTTTCACATGTAAGTATTTGTATTTTTTATATTGGACTAAAACATAGTATGGATGTTTGATTAAGGAATATGGTATGGATGTTTGATTAAGAAATATGGTATGGATGTTTATTAGTGGTGGAAATTTGGAAATGCATTTTTCATAATAAATTCGGGTGTGTCCTCACGTGGATCTAATTTAAAGTTAATGCAAAATCAATCGACTGCACAAAATTCCGTTTTGCTGCAGTACACCAAAGATCATCAGAGTCCATTTAGCAAGGGGAGCTGCAGCCCCGGGCTTCGTATTATCAAGGGGCCCCAAAAATATGCAGGATGCTTGAAGAATTGACAGAGTTCTGCAGGTTTTTTTGGTTTCGCCTTGTGAAAAAAAAATTTCTTTCCACTTTTTCAGAAGAAGTCCGCAAAAAATATAGTCGCCCCCAGTCCATCCCAAATCTTTGGGAAGCATTACAGAATTTTTTTTTTTTTTTTTTTTGTACACATCTGCAATTGGGAGAAATTTTCATACATTAAGAATTCGTTTGAATCATGATATTTGGATCATATTCTTTTGCCCACTACTTCGATATAATTTCAACAAGGTGAACCTAACCCTGGGAGAAGAAGGGGGGTTAAAGCAGAACTGAACTGGTATCCATTTTTCAAACGTGCATTTTTACATTTTCTTGCTACCACTGATTCGTCCATGGATCATGGGAATATGACGGGGATATTTTTATGGCTTCCTCATAATATTTTGGGAATGTTTTCTCCTGGGTATTTTTATTCTTTTTATTCTGCCGCCCAATGTGAAATCCTAGATGTGCCACTAATACTGGGGCCCCACAATACTGCCCAGTCCCCCATCTCCTTAAATGTGCTCTCTGGGAATCATCTTACCATATTGCGGCTAAAAGCAACCTTTTTCATTTTCGAATTTTCCTGAGCGCGAAATTACGACAAGGGCCCTGCTTGATTTATCAGCTTCCTTATTCTTTGTACTGCCCTAGTAACAGAACAGTAAAAATAATGCAATTATTTTTTGCATTGATTGAATTATTTTTAGGGATAGTAAGTTCTTTGTTTATATGGTTTAAAATATGTGATTTCTCTTGTGAAGCCAAAGACTTATTTTGTGTAAATATATTATGGATGTTTTTATTTACAGTGTATCTGAACCTTATATATGCTTTGCCTGAAGACTACAAGTTTGTTGCCACAAGCCTCTTGCTTTAATTCAGACTATTTGAGATAGAATGTTGTGGTGCAGAGATGATCTTATGAATACTGCACTCATATTTCTATTTCTAATTGTCGTAAGGAGTCATCTTGTAAAACATCAATGATCAAAAGACATAGGATTTATTAGGAACGAAAACCTGCAGTATCAAAGATTTAATGGTAAGTTGATTGTTTATAGTTGCATTTTTTAAGGGATTTTCAAGGTCTTAGAAGTTGATTATGTATTGCATGAAAATAAAGTTTGTTTGTTGGTCTACTCCTATTTTAAACGTTACATTGGATGATGTGTTTAGTGTTTGCACCACGACCATCAGCTACACCCGAAGGGTTGTGGCACGTGAGCTTACGAGTTATCGGGTCCAGGGAAACCATGCGTATGTGTCAAACTGAAGAAGAACAGAAAGTCCCTCATTCTTGTTAACATGTAGGTGAAATAGCTTGCAGAGGAGAATTACACAATCCCAGAATTCCTTGTGGTAATCATCATGTGCCTTTTTCTTTCTTTCTTTTTTTTTTTTTTTTTTTTTTTTTGTTATTGAAGGTTTAGCGAACACCGTGAGCAACACAATACGCTATAAGCAGTCACCCGTCTATAATTTTGGGTCACTGATTTCACGGAAGGGTGAGGGCCAGTACCGTTAGACAAACACAACATCCATATCTCACCAGAATTCGATCCCGAACCCCACTCGTAGAAATGATCAGAAGCCATCGCTTAAACACTGCGTCACCGGGGGCCTTGTTTTTTTTCTTACTGCTGGTAACCATTATGCTTTAGCTGTATCTATCATTCTTGTATTTGGAGCGTAAATTTTGTTTCAAGGAATGCATTTATCAAGTGTCACCAGCTATGTAGCTGTGAAACACTTTGGAGGAGATAAAGATCCAAGCTTTAAATGATATATTTCGAGTCATTAAAAATTTGTTAAAAGTCAACAGGAAAATCCTGGAATTGAAGAAAAAATATCAACACCTCTATGGTATCTAAAATATAGTATATGTGTAAATCAATATGTAAATAAAAATCTTCATATATGAATTACCCATGTTGTTTACCTTTGGACTTTCACAGCAACTTGTTATACATAGTTTCATTTGTGTGTGTACAGTAGTTTGCTTTCTTTAACATTAGGAAGAAAACAACAGTTTTCAATTAATAACAGTTCTTCACTCCACCTTTATGTGTTCAGTGAGAAAAGTAATTTCTAGGAACTATAAAGCCAATTTTTATTTACTTACCCAAGAAACTCCACCTGTAAGTTCACAAGCACCGTGTGCCCTTCTGTGAATCTCAAATTTTGGAATGAACAGAGAGAGGAAGAATAACATCTAAGATATGACTGTGCACAAAAGTGCTTTTGTTATTTTTGGCTGTTCGAGGGCAAAATTGATGTGCCAATGTATGAATATATCTTTTCTTTAAAAGTTATCTTCCACAGCAAGCTGACTTCTTATTTATCAGCTTCCTACAAAGTAAACTTGTGTGTGCTCTTGTGTCCCCTAGCTTTACATTTTTTTCCCATAATTTTTACTTCCTGTTTCTCTAAATTCATAAGTACTAGCACTAAGAAGATGGACCCAGGGTAGAGATTCTTACTTATAGACAAGCTTCACCCCCATAAATAGTGCTCGGTGAGAGCTACTAACCAACTAATCCCCCCTAATATCTTTTTTTTTTCAGTTAAAAAGACAAAAATTTGTTGAAACTACATAAAAAAAACTTCAAAAATTTAATTTGGGAAAGAAAAAAGAAAAAGTTTTTTTTTCTCCTCAAACACATAAGAAAATGTAAAATCTAGTAAATGTAAGAAATACTAGATTTTATAGATTGGGGGTAAAAACTGAATTCAGTTTAACAGTTTTCTTTGCCGAGATATGAAGTCCAATTTTGATTGATGGCCAGTGATTGGGGAAGGTCCACTAATTTTCAGTTTAACAGGTTGAAACGTGTAAAAAATATAAAATATATATATAAATTGTACGCGTTCATAGGTTTGTTTCTATTTTCATGTTTCTTACGGTAGATTGGTGTTCTGGTTAGCTACCTTAAAAATCGGGGTAAAAATCTACGGAGCTGTAACATATACCGGAAGAAACTTTAGTTCATGATCTTTAAATAACTGTTTTCAGAATTTAAATCGATCCAGTAGTTTGGATTTTATAAGCCACTATATTTGTAAACAAACCCCTGTTTCTTCGCGCTTTCGCTTACACTGCAGGCTTTAATATGTATCTCATTTAAATTCTAAACAACTGGAAATTTTCTGGCTGGACAGTATACATAAATACAAGTGAAGCTAAACACCATACCGCTTCAATAAAATACGTGCAGATATTTATTGACGTTGCAACCCCAGCTAGAAATGAGCCAAGCAAGAGTTGAGTAGCACGCAAAGAGTCTGTTCTTGTACCAATGCAAAGGGCCGCCACCGACTGGTAGCTGATGGAGGAGGGGAGGAAGTGGCTTCATCAACTTTACGTTGCGCAGAAGGGCCATGGCGTCTCCTGTTGTATTTTAACCTCCTTGATTGCGATAGCCTTGAAAACCATCAGTTTTCCCACACTTTGACGCTGTCGCTCGCGGTTATAGGCTTCACGCAAAATAGCACTGCTCCATTAACAAGGGCATCTCCAGATGTTTTATTCTAACCTCTTTGGAAATATCACACTCATTACAAATTGCAGTTTTGTGACAAAAAGATTTGCATATGTATTTTGAGTACGTGTGTGTCTCCAAATGAATCGCTGATTTGGGGACACCAGCACACCACGCCCTTTTGTCCTCAAATCACTGTTCCAATATCTGATCACCTTAATTAAAAAACAATAGTAATATCACTCGGTGGGTTGTACATCTAAGGCGACCAGACGTCCTCATCATCTGCGGACAGGCCTCAATTTCAGAAAAATTGATTGAGGACGTCAAATGTCCTCAATTTCTTATTTTTTGTCTTCAATTTTTGAAATTTCCTAAAAACGTAGAAATATGGAAAAAAATGTGCTAAACGAAAATTGTAGAACTCAACTGAATCAACTAAATGCAACCAAATTTAGCATCAATTACCAATTTAATTGCAAGAAAATGGACTCATAAAGGTATAGGTAACTATTTTCGGAAGCCGATGAATTTTTCCTTGAATTAAATTAGAAATCATGCAATATTAATGGGAGACATTCCGAAGCATGGCCGCCCCGATGGCGCAGTGGTCTATCCGATGGTTTCTGATCATTCCTCCGAGATGGGTGCCAGTTCGAATCCCAGTGAGGCATGGATGTTGTGTTTGTTTTAATGCCCTGGCTCTCTCTTTTCCCTGGAGTCAGTGGCCCTAAATTAGGGACGCGAGACTGCTTATAGCCCATTGAGTTGCTCACGGTGGTCGTTAAACCTTCAATCAAAAAAAAAAAATTCCCAAGTATCGAACAAAGTCATCTCGATATTCGTGGTGTTATTTTGTTTCTGTTTTAACTGGATTGTACTAAAAGATTTATAGGATGGGAAATAAATCTTATATTTTTGAGCATCCACGTTTTTGCCATTAAATAAGTAATTGATGCTCAATTTGGTTGCATTTGGTTGAAACCATTGAGAGTTCTGTTCAACACATTTTTTCATTAAACTCTTTCTTCAAGTGAAGTTATTGGACTTGGAATATTCTTTCTTATAGAGAAGGCACACGGGTATTCCATGATTTCTGTCCGCTCGGCTTCAGATAGTTTTTCTTGTACAGAATCACGATGAAATTTCAATACAAAGTCAATATGTGGCTTTGCTTTCATGTGCTACCCCTATGTGTAACATTTAAAAATTATCAGTAATAATCGGCATGATAGTACTTTATTGCTATTTTATATTTATTTCACACGAAAATCATCCTTCAGATTTACCATATGTTTTCCCATGAAACGGGACAATTATGGTGTAGTTGATAATATTCTTTGCTAATCTTTGGTTGTACCGTGATGTGACAAATGATGTCCTCATTTTGAAACCAAATTGTCCTCAATTGTGCGTTGAAATTGAGGACAGCATGCCATTTTGTCTTCAATTTCGTTCTCAAAAATCTGGTCACCTTAAATATAGCATTTCTGGTGAAAATAAGAAGGGCAAGTTGACATCAGCAACTTATAAACTAGCTTTTATACTAGATAAAAGTACAGTATAAGTAATTACTAATTACCCAACGGTCTACATACTTTTACATGCCACGGTGACAAAGACTCTGTTGCGTAGTTTTCAGAGTTAAAGAATATAAATTGGGTTTGCTCAAACTGACTTCGCAGCGCAGATGGCGCAGTGGTCTAAGCGCTGCTTTCTGATGATTCGTTCAAGGTGAATCTGGGTTCGATTCCAGTGAGGCATGGATATTGTGTTTGTCTTATAGCACCGGCTCTCTTCCTTCCCATGAATCAGTGGATCTAAATTAGTGACGAGAGACAGTTCATAATCCATTATGTTGCTCACGGTGGTAGCTAATCCCCTCCCTCAAAAAAACTGACTTTATAAATAATTCTTATAATCGTAGTTGATTGTGAAATCTGATTGGAAACAATCTGCAGCAGTCTTATTAGAGATAATAAAAAAGACAATACGTAAGAGAAAATATATCTGCCACTTTATGGAGAATAGAACCTTGCCGCCCCGATGGCCCAGTGATCAAAGCACTGTCCTCTGACCCTTCGTTCCGAGATAGGCAACGGTTCTAATTCCGAGGCATGGATGGTGTATTTGTCTTATGGAATTGGCCCTCTTCCAATGGCTCTAAATTACGGACGAGCTGCTGCTTTTGGCCCATAGGGGTTTTTTATTGGAGGTTTAACGACCACCGTGAGAAACTCAATGGGCTAAAAGCAGCTGCCCGTCCCTAATTTAAGGAACCTGACTCCATGAAAGGGTGATAGTCCGTGCCGTAAGACAAACACGACCTCTATGCATCACCGGGATTCAAACCGGACCCTCTCGGACAAATGATCAGAAGCCATCGCTTAGACCACTGCGCCAGCCCATAGGCTAAACCCCGAAAAAGAGAAAAAAGAACCTTCTCCATTGGTTTGATTGGTCTCTGTTATTGCTGGATAAAACTTGGTACATTTGATCTGCTGCTCTGCCACCACTGTGGCGTAGTAGTTTAAGCGATAGCTTCTGATCATTGGTCCGAAAGGGGTCCGGTTTCGAATCCCAGTGAGGCATGGATGTTGTGTTTGTTTTACGGCACTGGCTCTCTTCATTCCCTGGAACCAGTGTACCCTAAATTAAGGAAGGGCGACTGCTTGTAGCCTATTGAGTTGCTCACTGTGGTTGTTAAACCTCCAATCAAATTTTTTTATTGAAGGTTTAACGACCACCGTGAGCAACTCATTGGGCTATAAGCAGTCGCCCGTCCCTAATTTAGGGTCACTGGTTCCAGGGAAGGGCAATAGCCAGTACCGTAAAACAAACACAACATCCATGCCTCACCGGGATTTGAACCCGGACCCCTTTCGGACGAATGAACCGAGGCCATCGCTTAGATCACTGCGCCACCGGGGCGGCAAAAAAATTTATGGCTCTGTTTCAAAAATTAGGAACACGAAGAGCCCAACTGCCACATATAGTTCTAAGTTTCTACGTTTCTTCTTAAATTCTGATTCTCTTTTTCTCATGTTATTGGTGAACTTCTATTATGTATATTGACTCCTCCGAGCTGCGAAACCCAGGAATACTGATAAACTGGGGGGAAAAAAGAATGAGTAAATTGAAATTCAGAGCCCCACAGCATTCAAAATATTGCACCAAAAAAGAAGTTATCAGATTCCCAAATGTTGGGTAATTGAGTTCAATAGAAAATTGCATCAACGTACAATATCCACATAAGCTAAGGTGACCAGATATTGGAACACTGATTTGAGGACAAAACGGCGCAAATATGCAAATCTTTGTGTCATAAAACTACATTGCTTCAATAAGTGTGATATTACATATGAAAAATTATGTCTTAAAAAGATATATCTGGTAGAATGTTGGTAATTTGTATTGACAAAGTAGAATTATGACGGCCAGAACATATTAACAAAAGTAAAATGTTTTACCTTGTATATGTGCTGAATTAAAATCAAGCTGCGCACAGTAGCGGCTCGTCCATAAGAGCACAAGAGCACGTGAACCCCCTATAAAAAATAGAAACATAATTATACGATATAAATAATACATCTTTATTGACGCAGTACTAAATAACTTATCTTCAGTAAGTTTAAAAGAGCGGACAATGAAAAACAGCGTAGCGCGAGCAAAGTGAGGTTAGGTGTAATGGCGCGCCAGTGGCTAGGAGCTGACTGAATGTGTCGCTCTCGATACTGGACACACGGGATATGCGACAGACGGGAGAGTCCATTTGCTTGCGGTAGGGGGAGGACATGTCTACAAGCGGCTTAACGGAGAATACCGCCTGTGACACAGCTCAGCCATTACTCCCTAATAGCTTAACAGGCCCGCGCACTGGTTTGTGACGTCACTAGAGTAGTCCGTAGTCGCGGAGAGGAGCATTACGGCGATGTGCGAACGAACGCGCCTTTACGTACACCAACTAACCAGGTCGTGCGTTCTTTTAGAGTTTCACTGCATTTAAATAAGAACTTATGGTAGTTTTTAAATAACTGCAGAGTTAACAAGTTTGTTTAATAATCTTTTAAAATACAGAAGAAAAAGAAATTACAGCGTAAAATTTAGCGTAGCAATAATTTCGACTTGAAAGGGTAAGCAAGACAGATTCGTCAACTTAATGAAAGCATCGCTGTCATTTCACTGGAAGTGATAAACCATTCCTATAATCGAAATTATAAACTGTTGTCGTAATTTTACTTGAAGTTATAGTGTCTTTATAGTTAACCGAATGATTCCTGTACTTGTGAACAAATCGTTCTTGTACTTGAAAGATTAGTTTGAGGGTCCATTACGAAGTATCGCCGTCGTTTCAAAAGATGTCAATTGACTAATTTAAGGAATCAGATTTTTCATTCATTGCAAACTTATGACTATGAAAATTTTAGTAATGAAATAATTCCTTTAGTGAAAATGTATTTTCACATCAGACAGTAACTAGCAATTTATATGCAATCCGTGATCACTAATATATAAAAAAAGGTCTAGAAAAACTGATTTTTTTCTGGGTTTAATTATTACCAAAGGCTCAATAAAACACTTTTTAACATACATACAGTGAATTGCTGCTTGATCGACTGATTGCATCAAATAAATTAAGATTTCAAGAAAATTATGCAATTGCTACATTATTAAACGTACAATAATGATATTTTAATGACATAACAAGTTTTCCTAATTTTAGTACCGTTTAGTTACGTGTTTGGACAACTTCATTTTGATAAGCAAATATAAAGTTTATAATTTTTGTCTTCCAGAGCACTATTTCAAAAAAGTTACCTTGTCAAAGTTCAACACATCTGTATTAAGTATATTAGTAGCATTAAGCAAAACTATTTGGATCCACAATATAAGCATTTCTTTTTATCTGGAAAAATGCAAGTAACTTATTGGCAGAAATTTCCTGAAATTTGATTTTCAAGAAGTATTCAGGAAAACTGCCAATGTACAAATAATTATGGTTGTGTAGTTCTTTGGGTATCACAAACACAATTTAATTCGTAGCACGTCAAAACATCGCAGGTCAAAACATCGCGCGACATAACATCGCGGACATAACATCGCAGGTCAAAACATCGCAGTGACAAAACATCGCAAGTCATAACATCGCGGACACAAAACATCGCAGGTCAAAACATCGCGGTGACAAAACATCGCAAGTCATAACATCGCAGGTCAAAACATCGCGGTGACAAAACATCGCAAGTCATAACATCGCGGGCACAAAACATCGCAAGTCATAACATCGCGGGCACAAAACATCGCAGGTCAAAACATCGCGGTGACAAAACATCGCAAGTCATAACATCGCGGGCACAAAACATCGCAAGTCATAACATCGCGGTCACAAAACATCGCAAGCCATAACATCGCGAGCCATAACATTTCAGGATGGGGCATTAATTACACGGCTTTCTTTCTTTTCATTTTTTTCTTTTGTATTTTTCTAAACATTTGATCTTTGGTAGGAAAAATTTCTTCAGACACTGATTTAATTTGCAGAAGACTAGTATGCGGCACTTATAAAAATATTTCAGGAGGGGGCACTAATTAATCTCTCATCTCATACAAAAATTTCGTAAAATCTACAGTTTTCAATTTAAAGCCACTAAATTTGGTATACTACCACATGGTGTTTTTGGATGTGGTTTGAGCCCGGGGTCGAGGGGCCCCCCATAGAAAATTTTCGTAAAATCTACAGTTTTCAATTTAGAACCATACAATTTGATATACTTCCTCATGGTGCTTTAACTTAGACCGTAAACGGTTTTTGAAAAGGTAGGTGCCCCGGGTCGAGGGGCCACAATACGCAATATTCGTAAAATCTACAGTTTTCAATTTATAACCACCAAATTTGGTATAATATCTCACGGTGCTCTAATTTAGACGGTACAGGGTTTTCGGAACGGGTGGGGGGCCCGGGATCAAACGGGGCCCATACGCAATATTCGTAAAATCTACAGTTTTCAATTTAAAACCACCAAATTTGGTATACTACCTCATGGTGCTCTAACTTAGACCGTAGACAGTTTTTGGAAGTGGTCTGAGCCCGGGGTCGATGGGCCTCCCATAGAAAATTTTCGTAAAATCTACAGTTTTCAATTTAGAACCACAAAATTTGATGTACTTCCTCATGGTGCTCTAACTTAGATCGTAAACGGTTTTTGGAAAGGTATGGGGCCCGGGGTCAACCCAATACGCAATATTCGTAAAATCTACAGTTTTCAATTTAGAACCACCAAATTGGGTATAATATCTCATGGTGCTCTAATTTAGATAGTAGAGGGTTTTCGGAACGGGTGGGGGGGGGATCAAGGGGGCCCCATACGCAATATTTTGCGTCAAATCTACAGTTTTCAATTTAAAACCACCAAATTTGGTATACTACCTCATGGTGCTCTAACTTAGACCGTAGACAGTTCTTGGAAGTGGTCTGAGCCCGGGGTCGATGGGCCCCCTAGAAAATTTTCGTAAAATCTACAGTTTTCAATTTAGAACCAAAAAATGTGGTAAACTTTCTCATGGTGCTCTAACTTAGACCGTAAACGGTTTTTGGAAAGGTAGGGGGCCCGGGTCAAGGGGTCCCAATACGCAATATTCGTAAAATCTACAGTTTTCAATTTAGAACCACCAAATTTGGTGTACTACCTCATGGTGCTCTAACTTAGACGGTGACGGTTATTGGCACGGGTGGAGGCCCGGTCCGAAAGGGGCCCCCTACAAAATTGCTCGTAAAATCTACAGTTTTCAATTTATATATATATATATATATATATACGAAGAAACGGCGATCTTTATTCATACCCTCCCCCCTCGTTGAACTTTTGTGGTCAGTTGCCGTAAACTCGTATGAACAGGCATGAAAATTCCGATAAACAAAAGAACTCCTTCCCGTCATTAGGCACTTTGAAAAACTGCCACACATAATTCGCGCAAACTGGGAAAACTGACACACGTTCAAAGTGTTCCTCGTAGGAACAGCAATTTGTGCTCGGTCCCTTAATGAAAAGCATGTGGCAGTTTTCCAAGTTGCTGAAAGATGTGTGGCAGTTTTCGTGTGTGACGGATTATCGGAGACCAAGAATTTCAGAAAGTTCTTTGGATCGAATTAAAACTTTAAATTAAAAAAAATCCCGTATCAGCGGCGGGTTAGATTCGATTTAGGACGAAACAATATAGTAATTCCGCAACTTCATGTATGTTTGAAATGTGAAAAGATGAAAGAGAGTAAAAGACTGCAGGAAAAAATATCTGATCTTGAAAGTGTACTAGGTGCTTTAAAGAACGAGAAACGCGAGATTATTAAATATCTCTGCACAAATCAGAAATGCATACATCATTACAAGGTTCTGGTCAAAACAAATTATCCAACTCAAGAAGCAATTAAAAGAAATTAAGAGAAACTATAGTACGTTGGAAAGATTAGGTAAAGGTATCCATGATATATTTACGACGCCCAAGAGATCTTACGAAAGGAAGCAATGGATAAAATGGGCACCTGAAGATATATCGAAATGCATCGTAATAAAAGCTCTCTTTAGAAAAATCATATATGACTTCTGGAGGGGGTAAAACATTATTCCATTACTTTGAAAAGATGGTGCGCAAAATTTACCCGTAATCCAGGCATTCAACACGATGTCTTTTTGTTGATGGGGAAAAAGCTACGAAAGTTTAAATCGCTCTGTAAAGCTTTATGTTTTAAGCTTTGACGAAATTCATATTGACTCTAGGCTATACTACGACACCAGAATGGACAAAATTCTTTGCCCTTTCAAGAAAGCCCAGTTTTTCTTAATCCGAGGATTACTATCGCAATGGAAGCAGCCAATATTTTTTAACTTACAAATGAAAAAAATATTGCTTTTTTCAATAAATCAAGGTTTGGAAACTACTGGGGTTGAACTAAAAGTTATTTCTGACTTGGGATGATGCAATACGTTGTGGAGAGAACTTGAAATTTCTATGAGCAGGTCATTTTTCGATAATCCTTTTTTTCAGGGGTCAAAAATATGGGTATTTGCTGATACTTTTAGCTTTTAGATCTTCTAATATGAAACATTCTGCTTAATGATTTTAAAACAAATATTCCTTCTGTTTTAATGTGTTTCAGTGATGTTCGTTGGATTTATTGGGGTATAAACATGGATTTAATTCCTTCCCACGCTTGCATCGTGCGCTTAGATATCGGAGGGGATTAGATTACTCTTGCGAAGAGAGATGGGACAGCAACTATGCCACAGCCTCCCTCTTTGGGAGGCAAAGTGTGCTTCGCTAAAAGAACCAGCCTTTGTACGAATAGCCCTGAGTTTTTACGCTCTTTTACCTCCTCCAAATTGCCCCGTTCTGTGGAACAATAGCAAAACAACCACTCCATTTCCAGATGTTTACTTGCTGCGGTTTACTTTTAAAGACCAAACCCATTGTCCTCATTTAAGGAAGTAGTCTCGTGGGGACGGAATCACAATGTGACGGGCACATACTAAGATTGTTTCCCTGATGAAAAAGGGGTGTGTGTGTGTGTGAAAAACTTAACTATACCAATGCTTCTTCATTAGTTCCACCGCCAAAATCCAGATGGCTTTGGGAATTGTGAGCTATTCTCACAGATCACATGTCACCCAGTGACGAGGCGCATTTTTCCGTTTTGTGGAAAAACAAATTTTAAATCAAAAGTCGGAAGAACAATTTACCACAAAATAAATGTTTTGTTGCAATTATCTTACCATTTATTAATCAATACATGAAGCAAACTATTGATCAGTCAATAAAATGAAATTAATAAATGAAAAATAAAGGTCCTTATCATTCGCTGAAAATAACTTAAAAACAGTGTGTCATGACTTAAAGGAACTGCAACCACATAAACTTGATACTTTAATTGAATCCTTACTGGAGGTTTTTCACTTATATAACAGTAGACAACACAGGCGCCGACTTGAAAAATTATTGGGGGTTCCGGAAATTTTTAATCGAATTACCAATTCATTTTTCAGAGTATTTAAGTCTAATTTAAATTTCATTCAGTGAGATTATCTGGCACAATAAGACGCCTGAAATGCTAAAATGAAGCAAATTATAGTTAATTACAGATTATTTTTTCTCTAGATAATTATTTATTTCATTTATTTTGCTTTTGTAGGCGCGGCATTATCATATACAATACACAGATACTATGTGAATATTCAACTCAATTGTCTTATAAAAGTAACTAAAACATGTAAAATATATTTGAAGGTTTTTTTTACCAATTTTAAAAATTCCAAATTTTTTTCTTCAAATGATTTCTGAGTTTAAATAGGAGGTTAGAAGGGAGAGGACATGACATCAGCCCCATGCGCTGCGTTTTCCGTGGGCTCTACTTCGTATCAGCTGTGCATGCCCAGGATGCTCAACCACAGTATTTGTCATTTTCTTGTAGGACTTCCGTCCACAGTGAATAGAGTTTAGGTCCCAGCTACCTACATAGAGATCGCCTTTTGGGCAGGACACAGAAACAGAAGGAATGAGAGCAAGTCTAGCGACTTTGACAGAACAGTTTGTAGTGAGATTAGAGTACAGTAGATGGCGCCACCCTACAAGTACGATGTTGCACACAGAGGGTTGAGAGAATTCCAGGTGGGACATAGGAAAGAATACCCATTTTACCAGTGAGTTCAGCCTGAGGGCCGTCACTTAACGTGCTCGTCCGATGCATGGCGATTGTTAGTAAATCACACCATCTCTGAAAGATCAACCCAGGCTCGAATCTGAGGACCTTGCAATGATAGTCTGACTCGCTAACTACTAAGCCATCCGCAGCTCCAGGATGCTCAACTTGGGCTGCTTCTGTACTTATACTATGTGGAAATCGTTGACCTTAAAGAGGTTTCAGAGGCACTTGTGCATCATGTACAGTCAGTAAAAAATGAGACCGAAATATACATGCACATAACTAAAAATTTGCAAAAAGTTACAGAAATACTGTTTAATATTTTCTAAAAAAATTAAACAAAATTATGCTTTGTCGAGCGGAAGTACATATTGCGTATTAACCAATCACGGCCTTGCTAAAGCTGTGGGAGTTTTGTTGATCTTCAGGGAATGCTGGTGAGAGTAAGAGACAGTCGCTATCAACCTGTGCTCTAGCACAGGTCTTCAGTAAGTGACGTCGCGCCCAACCGTAGGGCCCAAGAAACTATATGATCATACTTGGTTTCACCAGCGATTACTGATGCCATCTTCTCTCTCTTCTAACCTTCTTGTTTTCTGACTGCCCGAAGATAGAGCGGGTCAACTGACTGCAACATATTTCCACCTTTATCACTATGACCTCGAATAGGTTCTCGTCTCCGATTGTAAAGCTAGACTTTTGTTTTTTGTGGGAACCCAGACAAACCGAAGAATTTTCTAAAATTTAAAGTTTTAAATGCTCTTAAACAACGGTACTTGATGTATTGTCTGTCGCGTTAAATTTTATGAGCACGAACAAACACTAATTCTTTTTTGAGACACAATAAACAGTCCGAGGGGTAAATTTCTATACACACTTTTTATATACTATAATAAACGGGGAATGAATAATAAATACCTTGAAGAATTGATAACGAAAACCAAAATTTATGCACATATGCGTACGTGTATTTTTTCCACGAAATACGCGCAAAAATACTAGGGGTTCGAGGAACCCTCAACAAAATCATTGGGGGTTCAAAAACTGTCTCGAACCCACGAAGTCGGCGCCTATGCTAGACAATATAAATATATTTACACACAATGTTGAATAATCCAATAATGGAACGCGGAAGATTGGTACCCAGCAAACTCGTACCCATGCAGTTCCGTTCCCTCCTGTTCAGTTTTAATGCCTGATTTTCAGGATTTGGCATCATTTTCATCTCTTCTAACTATTCCGATACATTTTCTTCTCTTCAAATTCGTAAATTATTTCACAAATTGAAGCAATCACGGCATTTTCCTAAAATTGAATTTTAGAAAACTCGTACCAGGGAGATTGGTACCCTTCTGTTAGTGAGACGTTACAGGGACATATACAAATTGCATTAACGGAAGGTCTTTCCTCTTTGGTGATTGTCGTTGTTGAACAGCTGTTCTCTTGGCGGAAAACTCCTATTCTTTCTTCCACCGTTAGCAAAACACACAGCATAAAACTCCATCCCCTTAGACACTGAGTCTCCACTTTATTATGACCACCTGACAGTTTTAAGCAAATGAGCTATGACTGCATTCTGTTGCCGCCTGAGGGCGAAACTAGTATAAAAAGGGAAAGCTTAGGGCTTGCGACAGTAGTAGAAGGGATTTTTGGGTGACGAGATGGGTAAAAAATGCGATTTGACGGACTTTCAACGTGGGAGGATTGTAGGAGCTCGGAGCCATGGAGCGAGTATCACCGAAACCGCCGCATTCGTGAAATGTTCTAGAGCAGCTGTTGTTAAAGTGCTTAAAGATTGGACTGTCAGCCAAAAAACTGGGTCTCTACGTGCAACGTGTGGACGTCATTGACTAGTGGCTGGTCGGGCGGAACGGAGAGTGTCCAGACTGGTAACAGACAACAGAAGGGCAACAGTGCAGCAAATTACAGACCATCTTAATCAAGGATCCCCTCAAATGATCTCTGCACGCACTGTTGGCCGTACACTGCATCAGATGGGATATGGCAGCCGAAGCCCTGATCGAACACCTTTGCTGTCTGCAGTTAACAAGAGAAAACGTCTCCAGTTCGCACAAGGATTGGACAGTCGATAATTGGAAACAAATTATGTGGTCCAATGAATCACGTTTTCAGTTGCACCATGCCGATGGCCGAGTGAGAATTTGGCGGAAGCAACACGAAAGAATGGACCCCAAATGCATTACTACAACCCTTCAAGCTGGTGGAGGCAACGTTATGGTTTGGGGAATGTTTTCCTGGGATGCTTTGGGCCCTTTAATTCGTGTTGATCAACGTCTGACTGGCACATCATATCTAAACATCGTTGTGGACCAAGTGGATCCTGCCATGTGGATGGTTTATCCCAATGGAGATGGCTACTTTCAACAAGATAATGCGTCCTTCCATAGTGCTCGTATTGTACAGGATTGGTTTCAGGAACATGCCGGTGAGTTTACTTTGCTTAGGTGGCCCCACAATCTCCAGATCTCAACCCCAATGAGAATTTGTGGGATGAAGTTGAACGAGCCATCAGACAGCTGGATCCACAACCCTGTAATCTCACACTCCTGGAAAGTGCTATTCATCAAGCATGGTCTCAGATTCCACAAACCACCTATCAACATCTCGTGGAGTCCATGTCACGAAGAATCGACGCAGTGTCAAAGGTAAAAGGTGACCCACCGAAGTACTGAGGGGTGGTCATAATAAAGTGGCCAGCACTCAGTGTATAAGGGAATGTATAAGCAAATTGCATTTCGTTCTAGATTTGTTAAAGTGTAGGAGTTATTATAGTGTCATAAAATTATAATAGGAGACTCCTACTTACAGAAAATGGCATGTAAGATCCGGTTCACCATAAACCGCCAAACAGGAAAACTCCCACATGTTTTTCATTAAGGGGCCGGGCACGAGTTGCTGTTCCTCCGAGGGGCACTTCGAATTTGTGCCATTTTTCCAAGTTTCCGAATTATGTGTAGCAGTTTTCCAAAGATACATTGACATACACAACTTGGTGAACAGATACATACAGTATAGACATTCTGTGTTTCAACGGCAGGAATGTACATAGGTGAACTAGGAACTCAGTGAATAAACCTCCGAAAGACAAACGCAAACAACCATTACCCGGGATACTAACACAGACCCCTCCGTTGGGCGAATGACCAGAAGCCATCGCTTAAATCACTGCGCCACCGGGATGGCCGTAGGACAAATACGACATCCATGCCTTACCGGGATTCGAACCCTGACCCCTCCGTTGGGCGAATGATCAGAAGCCATTGCTTAGACCACTGCGGCACAGGGGCTACTCCCCAAAGAGATCAAGAGCGACGTATGTCACAAATTAAACATGCAAAAATATTATTTTATATGTTCAAATAATTACATAGTGTCTTCTTCCAAAAGAGATTAAGAGCGACATACGTCAGAACAAAACATACGGTTGTGACGTGTATATATATATATATCATCATCATCATCATCATCATTGTCAACCATTATCAATCCACTGCTGGACGAAGGTCTCCCCATATATATATATATATATATATATATATATATATATATATATATATATATATATATATATATCAGGTGATGCGTAACATCACAGCCTCTCCTTGACAAATGTCAACCCCGCCTTCTCGTGGTACATCCTGTTCCCACTAAAGGGGCTCTGACGACCGCCAATAGCGGTATAACTATACCATCGGGATTAGAGGAAATTCTATCCCACACTCACCAACCCGCTTGGCCAGCGTGGTGAGTTATGGCCAAACCCCTCCAAAATGATTCCACAACTTAAATCTTGGCCCTCAGTCTCCGGCAGCTGGAATGTACCTGGCCAAGGCAGCGGCCAGTGCGACATGAAGGCAGAGGGTGCTAAGAATCCCCGGAGGACCGGACTAGGCTGCCATCTGATGCTGACCTTGGCTACGTACAACGGATGCTCCCTATCTTCTGATTAAAGGCTTCTTGAATTGGAAGAGGAACTACAAAGGATCAAGTGGGACATCGTGGGGCTAAGTGAGGTAAGGAGAAAAGGAGAAGATCTCATCGAACTGAAAAGTGGACATCTCTTCTACTATCGTGGGACAGATACTGGCAGAACTAGTGGTGTTGGATTTATAATAAACAAGAAACTGAAGGATAAAGTTGTAGAAGTTGAAAGTTCCTCTGACAGAGCTGCACGACTTGTTATCCAACTCTCGAAAAGATACCAGGCTCAGATTATTCAAACTTATGCACCCACCACAAGTCATCCTGAAGAAGAAATTGAAGAATTTTATGAGGAAATTTGTCATCTAAATAATAAAGGTAAGCAGCACTTGAAAATAATTATGGGAGATTTCAATGCAAAAATAGGGCAACGGCAACAGAATGAAACTTCAGTAGGTAAATTCGGTCACGGCAACAGAAACCAGCGTGGAAATACTCTCGTAGAGTTTGCAGAGGCAGAAGGGTTTTTCATCTTGAACTCCTTCTTCAAGAAAAAGCCACACAGGAAATGGACATGGAGACATCCAAATGGGACGACAAGTGAAATTGATTTTATTATGTGAAACAAAAAATTCGTCATAGAAGACTGCAGTGTGCTAAACAAGTTCAACACAGGTAGTGACCATAGATTGGTGAGATGTAAGATGCACCTCAACACCAAACTTGAACGTGGCAAGCTCATAAGACAAACAAAATATATTGACATAACCAACCTTAAAAAACACCATAATACCTTCAAGTTGGAACTGAAGAACAGGTTCTCTGCTTTAGAAGGCCTAACATCGGAAGAAGTGGACATCTCTGAAGTTAACAGAAAAGTAACCAAAGCTCTTATGGAAACAGCAACAAAATTAGCTGGGTCTAAAAACAAGTTGCATGTGAACAAATTATCAGGAAAAACGAAAATATTGATGCAAAAAAGAAGAGAGATGAGGACAACTAAAGAAGATGTGACTTCCAAAGTGGAATATATAGAGCTATGCAAGACAGTAAGAAAAAGTATCACTGAAGACGTAAGAAAATTCAACTGTGAACTAGTGAGGAAAGCAATTGAAAACAACCAAAGCCTAAAGATCGCAAAGGGACATCTCAGTAAGGGAAGAAAACAGATTATGGCACTGAGAAAAGAAGATGGTTCTGTAACAAGAAATAGAGGCGAAATTTTGACAAGAGTGAAAGATTTCTACTCCAAATTATATGAAAGGGATGATACATGCACTCCAGACATCATGAAAGATACTAGTACCAGAGTTCCTCCAGTCCTTCCAGCAGAAGTTGTACATGCAATCAAGAACATGAAGCGGGGAAAAGCTCCAGGAGAAGATGGAATTACTGTAGACATCATACAAGAAGCAAGTGGAGAAATTGAAACAGTACTCGCCCAAATTTTCACTCGATGCCTTAATGAAGGAAAGATTCCTGAGGATTGGAACACCGCTACAATGATCCTGCTACATAAGAAAGGTGACATTGAGGATCTCGGAAACTACAGACCTATCAGCCTCCTATCAGTAGTTTATAAAATCTTCACTAAAGTTCTTTCACACCGCTTGAAGGTAACACTGGACATGGCTCAACCGAGAGAACAAGCTGGATTCAGGAGTGGCTACAGCACAATAGATCATATCCACGTACTGAGAGAACTAATTGAAAGAGCGAGGGAATATGAACTTCCATTGTGCATGGCTTTTATCGATTATGAAAAAGCCTTTGATTCGGTGAAACCATCAGCAGTTACAATGGCTCTGAAAACCTGCGGTATTGAAGATGCATACATTAATATTATTAATAACATCTATGAAAATGCAAGTGCAAAGATTCGGCTGTTTGAAAATACAACACACATAAAAATTGGAAAGGGAGTCAGACAAGGTGACACCATATCTCCGAAGCTCTTTAATGCCACATTGGAGGGTGTTTTTCAGTCGCTGAGCTGGGAAAACCAAGGGATAAAGATTAATGGAGATTATCTAACTCACCTTCGTTTTGCTGATGACGTAGTCATTTTTGCAACTACCCCATCAGAGCTGCAGAGTATGATCCAGGAACTTGCTGACAAGAGTAAAGAAGTGGGATTAAAAATGAACTTTCAGAAGACAAAAGTGATGTTCAATGCTTTTACAAGAAATGAAGATTTATTGATTGATGGAGAAAAGCTGGAGATAACAGACACGTACGTTTATCTTGGACAGCAGATATCAAGTGAGGGTCACATTGATGAAGAAATTAATCGGCGTACAAAACTTGCCTGGAGAGCTTTTGGAAGAAACAGCATAATTTTCAAGAGCAATATGCCATTATGTCTTAAAAGAAAAGTGTTTGATCAATGCATCCTTCCAGTGCTTACGTATGGTGCAGAGACGTGGATCTTAACTAAAAGAGACATACAAAGGCTGCAGACAACTCAAAGCAGCATGGAGAGGTGCATGCTTCGTGTAACCAGGAGAGATAAGAAGAGGAACTCGTGGATCCGAAAAATGACAAGAGTGGAAGACATCATGATCAGAGTTAAATCCCTGAAATGGCAATGGGCTGGACATACTGCCAGAAGGACAGATCATCGATGGACAGCCGAAATTTTAGATTGGATTCCAAGGGACAGGAAAAGACCCAGAAGAAGACCACATGGGAGATGGGTGGATGAAATTCGAAAGTATGCAGGGGTGACATGGAGGAGACTGGCACAAGACAGACCGTTGTGGAGGAAACTTGGGGAGACCTTCGTCCAGCAGTGGATTGATAATGGTTGACAATGATGATGATGATGATATATATATATATATATATATACACTATCTACCAACAAGTAATTGGACACCCCTGCAATCGACGATGTCTGCGGTCCTGATCACGTCACGGCAGCCGCCGTTAAATATCGTGTGGGAAACAACAACGCAACCAGTCGCATGCAAGATGCCACGCAGTTCGGAGCTCTCTGATTTCGAGAAAGGTGTAATCGTCAGGTATCACAGAAATGGCCGATCCATACGTGACATATACAGTGAGTTGAAGTACCCAAAATCGACAGTGACCAACGTGATTGGCACGTGGAAGATGAGAGGTGACTGTCGGAATGTGTCCCGACCCGGAAGACCCACAAAACTGGAAGTTAGAGATCGACGGGTGCTGGCCAGAGAAATTCGAAAGAACCGCACCAAATCGATGGGCCACATCTGCGAGGACTTTCAAAAGGCATCCGGGAGTGTTCTTTCGATGAATACCATCCGTAAGGAAGCCCATCTGCTCGGTTATCATGGACGTGCTGCCGCTCACAAGTCTTTGATCACCAAGTCCAATAGCGCTGCTCGGCTAACGAGGTGCAAAGAACGTCGACAGTGGACCGTTGAACAGTGGAAACAGGTTCTCTGGAGCGACGAATCAAGGTTCACCCTCTACCGTTCGGTTGGCAGGGTCTGGTTTTGGCGTCTGTCTGGAGAACGCCTCCAGCCGGAATGTATTGTGCCAACTGTGGAGTTCGGCGGCGGTGGAATTATTCTATGGGGGTGTTTCTCCTGGTATGGCACGGGACTCTTGGTCGCAATTCCTGGTAGACTCAACGCCGAGACCTGCTGCACCATTTTGGATGACCATGCGCTTCCTACGTTGTGGCAGTTTTACGGGGTGGACCCATGTTACTTTCAGGATGACAATGCCACCTGTCATGTTGCGAGGTCCACCATGGCTTGGTATGGTGACAATGGGGTTAATCGAATGGACTGGCCTGCGCAGAGCCTGGACCTTAACCCTATCGAGCACCTCTGGGACGAGTTGGAGTGTCAACTTAAGGGGAGCCCCCACCGTCCAAAATCGGTGAAGGAACTGACTTGTCTTCTCCAAGCCGAATGGAAGAAAATGCCGCTAACCGTCGTACAACGCCTGGTTGAGAGTATGCCCCGGAGGGTCGCAGCTGTAATCGCCGCTCGTGGAGCCACCACCAACTATTGAAGGTGAATAAATTTCGTTTTCCTTTGCTATCACAGGTGTGCAATTACTTGTTGGTAGATAGTGTATATAGTATATATATATATGCATCCTTCCAGTGCTTACGTATGGTGCAGAGACGTGGACCTTAACTAAAAGAGACATACAAAGGCTGCAGACAACTCAAAGTAGCATGGAGAGGTGCATGCTTGATGTAACCAGGAGAGATAAGAAGAGGAACTCGTGGATCCGAAAAATGACAAGAGTGGAAGACATCATGATCAGAGTTAAGTCCCTGAAATGGCAATGGGCTGGACATACTGCCAGAAGGACAGACCATCGATGGACAGCCGAAATTTTAGATTGGATTCCAAGGGACAGGAAAAGACCCAGAAGGAGACCACGTGGGAGATGGGTGGATGAAATTCGAAAGTATGCGGGTGTAACATGGAGGAGACTGGCACAAGACAGACCGTTGTGGAAGAAACTTGGGGAGACCTTCGTCCAACAGTGTATTGATAATGGTTGACAATGATGATGAAGATGATGATGATGATGTCGAATATATTTTCGTTTGTTCGTATTAGTTTGGGAGACATTTTCTTCGGGGTATTTTCATTTGCATCTTTAATATTTTGGGATACCCCATAAAGAAATCCGGAATGCGCCACTGAGCTCTTGGTAACATGTGATTGACCCAGGTAAAGTACTTTTATATGTCGGAACAAAGCGTTTACAAGGCCCGTTGTGATTGGGGTGTAGGAGAACTGGCCACAAAAATTTAAGGGGAAGTATAAAAACTGCGTTTTTTGACCGCTTCGTGGCCACCACCACCAGAGGTTGGTTATCTGAGTCATATAAAGTTTCCGTAATTGCGTCTTTTCTTATTTGCGATAATTAATGTAATTATTTATAAAAATGTTTATGATCTACAACTCAACAAAAGATTCCAAGGTTTACAATGTACGCACAAGTCTGCAAATTATCTGAGGGCATGTGCTGAGTGCTGACTCAGAAAACTTGTTGTTGGTGGTGGTGGGGGGGGGGGGGATACCAAAAGTGTAAAATATAAAATTTTTTAGGTCCGATCGGGAAATTGAAATTTTCAGTAATTACAAGATACAACTCGACACATTATCTGAGGGCATGTGCCTACTCAGCAAACCTGTCGGGGGGGGGGGGATATTCCAAAAGTGCAAAACATCATAAAGAATTTCTGGTCCGATCAGGAGATTTTTAGCATTTAGAGCCTACAAATCAACAAATTATTTGAAGGCATCTGCTGCCTCAGGAGGCCTGCCGGGGTAAGGGGGGGGGGGGGTAACACCAACAGTATAAATTATAAAGAACTTCTGATCCAGTCGGGAGATTTTCAGCATTTACAACCTACATCGCAACAAACTCTCTGAGGGCATGTGCTGACTCAGGAAACCTGTCAGAGGAGGGGATTAATACCTAAAATATAAAACAAAGTATTTCTGGTTGTAAATGGTGAAAATCTCCCGAACGGACGAGAAATACTTTATATTTTACACTTTACACTTTCGGTATTACCCCTCCCCCTTCCCTGACAGGTTTCTTGGGTAGGCCCATGTACTCAGAAAATTTGTTGATTTACAGCTTGTAAACGCTGAAAATCTCCCGATCGAACTGGAAATTCTTGATATTTCATATTTTAGGTTTTCGCTCTCCCCCCCCCCCCCCACTTACCGAGTTTCCTGGGTTTGCACATACCAGCAGAGAATTTGTTTAGTTGTAGTCCATAGACCTAGAAAAATATCGTAAATAAGAAAATGCGGAATTATGGACATTTTATGTGTGTCAGATATCTCGGGAGACCTAGCCACGGAGCAGTCTAGAACGCAATTTTTATACGGCCCCTTAAATTTTGTATGGCCAGTTCTTCGTGCGGCCACTTCTCCGGTGGTCAGTTTTCTGGTGGCCAGTTCTCCGCTTTGTCTTTTGCCCGAAAATCATGGAAATGTCTAAATTTCTTACTGACAATGAAATATTAAAAAAAAAAATTATGAACAATAGTTGCTCAAGTAGTGGGGATTATAGCCACACGAAATTTGTTCATGCGGAACAATTTTATGGCACTGATATTCCAATGTGTCCAGTTCTCCGTGTAGCCAGTTCTCCGGTGGCCACTTCTCCGTGCCCGTTGTGGGGTTGTGATTGATAGGGAAATTTTATATCAAGTTTGTTAAAACATGTAAAATTCTACTGAAGAATAACAGACTTACTTTGCCGGTAATAGGTATAATCAATATTTGATTCTAGCTGCAATACATCGAATATTTGATCCGATATTAAAAGAAAATATTCTGCACACGACCTCTTCCCTCTGAACTACAACCGGATGGTGGGAGCTTTTACAGGGCTTGGGGCGAAATTTTATTGCGGGGCCCGGACCAAAAATTCATTGTTGGCACTAAGAAATAAATCTCATATTTTAATAAAGTCGTTACGTGAAAAATGTCTTCAAAGAACACACACGATGTGAAATTCACAAATTTTGACGGTGACAACGAATCCTCATCCCTCTACTCCAGAGCCAAATGCTTTACCAATTAAGCTACACCGAAAGAATTTATTGTTGCAACTTCTTCGTCTTGACATGTGCTTCACCATTGTAGTATGTCACAAAGAAAACTATCATAAAGAAAGTTCAGAGATAGAGAGAGAGAGAAGAGGGAGAGAGAGAGAGAGAGAGAGAGAGAGAGAGAGAGAAGAGGCAGGGAAGGAGAGAAGAGGGAGGGAGAGAGAAGAGGGAGATAGAGAGAGAGAGAGAGAAGAGGGAGGGAGGGAGGGAGAGAGAAGAGGGAGGGAGGGAGACAGAGAAAGAGAGAGAGAGAGAGTAAAAAGTGTTGATATCTACGATTTTCTTTCCGGGGAGATGGGGTTGAAATTGTATTATGACTCTTATAAAAACTTCCTTACAAAATGATAAAAAAAAAAATACCTGCATAGCGAAATTTTTTGAATTGCGAATATTTTAGTGTAGGAATTAATAAGGATTCCTCTAAAATAAATTCGTACAAATAGTTGTTTTTCCCCTGATACAAGGGTTTAGTGATTGATTTTTAATGCAAAGTGGAGCAAGTGACAAATTAGCGACTTTTTAAACTTTTATACGCGCTCATATATGATTTTTTTTAATTTACAGTAATGTTTTTAAAGTCACTGAATAAATGACTTCTATATGTAACCCGAAATTAACTTTGATGTTGTTCTTTTTATTTCTTTAAATTTAAGTATCTGGTTTGCAGGCAAATTGTTAAATACATAAAAGTAAGGGCAACAAAATGATGAAACTTAATTTGCTATTTATCAATGGAAAAATAGAAACGTAGTTTCAATAATCACTTAAAATCCCCAAATTTAAGTATTTGTACGGCGAAGGACGATAACCTATTCGAAAATGGAGGGATTGTAAACGAAAAAAAGAAAACCTTTTGAAAAAGAACTTTTTAAGGGCTTTGCACCCCAAAACTTACACACAAAGGAAATAATTGTTAAAAATTCTACCAAAAATGATTTTTTCCTAAACTGCGGAGCCCCTTGAAGGCATGGGGCCCGGGGCGAAAGCTTCAGTTGCCCTTATGGTCCAGCCGGCTTTGCTCTGTACTGTGGATCAAATTTAGGGCTTTGCTGAATTACTAATTAGAGCAGACGGGAACAGTTCAAGTATTCGTTGTTGTAATCCCCATTCCTTTTCCGTAGAGCTAAAACTAACGGGGGCGCAATTGTTTAGACACGGGGACATCCTGTGTGACCTTGTAACATTGCTCCTGGGAATAGTGAACATTCGAGTTTTGGCCTCCCCGATGTTTTGAATGTTCTTAGATTCTACTAACGGATATTTCACTTACAAAACACGGGACCTAGAAACGACAGCCGCGGCCAGGAATAACAAGACGCTGAACGCGGTTCCTTGCCCAGCATGAAACTGGTACCCTCTATGAAAATAGCGTCACAGAACACGTGATAATGTGCCTATATTATCGTCATTTTTGCCAATTAACAAAACAACGGAAATAAAAAATAAAATTAAAGTTTTCTTTTTGGTATTTTGAGGCCCCTTCGATTCCGAGGCCCGATTGCGTGCGGGAAGTGACCGTGCGCCAAGCGACCCTGTGGAAAATCGTGCGCGAAGCGGTCTTGCTATATTTCACCGTGGACGAAGCGACCCTGCTAATCCCAAGGTCACTCTTGAGGGTCACCCCGCAAAGAAACCAACGTTCCAGGTAATAGAAATGCTTGTGTGCGAGTCTACCAGTACATTCCATTTTGGCATTCGGTATTGTGAGATACGTTTTGAAAAGCTTGTTCTTCGTTATGGAGTTACTTTCTACAAGAAATGGCAAGCCTTGTTTAGTATTGGGTGGCTACCAATATCGCCTGCAGAAGAAAAGTAAATTAACTATCAGATGGCTGTGCTTGAAAGAACAAAAAGAAAATTGTAAAGGAAGTGTTAAAACGGATTTTCAGAATAATATATAATAAGCAAAACAGGTCATGTTTGTGTTCCGAATGAAGCAGAAGTAGAAGTGAAAAAAGTGATGGAAGTCTGTAGAAAACGAGTAACCGAAGAGGTTTCTGTTCTTGAAAATAAAATTTTTAAAGAGAAAATTTCCAAAGTTTACGATAAAGGGTATGATTTAGTAGCTGCAACCCCATCATACGAACACGTAAAAAGTACCTTATGCAAAGAAAGAAAAACAACACAGAATACTAAAGACAGTTCAGAAATAGAGTTCCCAAGTGACCTACTCCTCTTACCGAATAAAGAAACATTTCTTCGCTTAGATTTTGTAAATGATGTTAACAAAATAATTCTAGTGTTTGCCGGCAAGGGCTACCAAGATGTATTAAAGAATGACGATTTCTTCTTGGATGGGACTTTCAAAAGCTGCCCGAAACAGTTCTATCAACTTCTAAGTGTTCATGCTGATTTAGGGAGCACTGCACTTCAAAATCAAGTATATTCAGCACTGTTCTGTTTACTACCAGATAAACGAGAAGGAACATACCGCTCATTGTTTAAGGAACTAAAGACTTTGTGTCCACATTGGGTTCCAAAGTTGATTAAGACCGACTTCGAAGCAGCGCTTATAAAAGCAACTAAAGAAGTATTCCCTGATGCAACTGTCTCCGGTTGCAATTTTCGCTTCAGTCAAAGTCTATGGCGGAATATTCAAGATCTGAGACTTACACAACTATATAAAACCAACGAAGAAATAAGAAGCATATGTAAAATGTGAGCTGCTTTGGCCCACCTCACTGCAGAAAATGTTGAAGACGCATGGCTGCTTATTATGGAGGACGTTCCACAGAATGAAAGGCTAGATTTATTTCTTGACTATTTTATTAACCAGTGGATGGAAAATCTTAATGTTCCAATTCAAATGTGGAATGTACATGGCCAGCGCCATAGAACCAACAACGCCGTCGAAGGATGGAACTCAAAATTAAATAGTATGCTAGGAAAAAAACAGCCAAATATATATGAACTTATTAAATGCCTAAAGGAAGAATCAAAACGTGTGATGCACAAACAACAATTAAAAGAATTAGGAAACTTGGTCCAAGAAGGAAGAAAATGTATATACAAGTAGACGAACGCATTCGCAACATTATGGCGGAATTTGGAAATTCTAAAGACCTTAAAAAAATGCTTGAAAGCATTAAGCTATGTTACAAAGTTAGACTAAGGACCAAAGCTATAAAATTCAGAAGATGTAAGTAATTAATTAATTGCATGAAAATAATTTGACTACGATTTATATATTTTTTCTATATATAAGAAAAATGATATTAAAAACTTGTATTTCCAAAAAGAACATTAAACTATGTTACAAGTAAATTGTTGTTGGTCACTTGTAAGATTTACAAGTGACCAACAACGCAGTTGAAGAGAAAAACATCGGTCTGTTTTTCTACAAAGTAAGATGTAAGTGACTACGATTGGCAGGGTCGCTTCGTCCACGGTGAAATATAACAGGGTCGCTTCGCGCACGAATTCTAGAGGGTCGCTTGGCGCACGGTCGCTTCTCGCACGACACCCGAGGCCCCAAGCGCGCGCTTCCTGCGCCTGTGCGGTGATCCGCCCCTAGTAGGGGCTATTTAAAGTTTTGTACTCGAGTAAAAGCGCAACACAATAAACTTGACTTTCTGTGAAAATTTTGTGCATATGAGCACGGTTGGGGTTGGTTGAAAACTGATAAAAAGGCTTAAGGCCTGTTTATTAATTTCTGTGCCTGTGTAAAAACGCAGTACCGTAACCTTGGCATGTTATCGAAACCTTATAAATACGTCGAACTAAAAATTCCTAAAAAAGGCTAGGCCGAAGGTCTTGCAATTAAGGTTTTGTGACAGAGTAAAGGTGCAACATTAATAACTTGACATGTTATCTTAACGTTGTGAATATGAGCACAACGGATTACAAATTTCAAGAAATTGCCTTTGGGAGTAATGTGCTGTAGCAGAGTAAAAGTGTAACATTATCTTTATTTTCTATATAAACCATACTACATGCTGAAATGGCCCAACTATATATACCTATCTTAAACCATATACCGAAGTGCGGACACGGTGAAACAAAAGTGCGATTTTGTACGGTGCCTTAAAATTTTGTGGCTAGCCCACATGGAATAGGACACGTTGATGTCAAAAACGTACTTTTCACAGAGCTCCATAAGAGATAGCAATGGACACGTCTCAATCTTTTTTTTTTTTTTAGTTGAGAGGTTTAACGACCACCATGATCAATTCAGTGGGCTGTAAGCAGTCAGCAGTTCCTAATTTTGCGTCACTGGTTCCATGCAGGGAAGGGGAGAGCCAGTGCCAGAAGTCAAACACAACGTCCATGACTCACCGGGATTCGAACCCGGACCCTTCTCGGTCTAGTGACCACTGCGCCACCGGAGTGGCTCACGTTGAAATCAACCATGTAGTTTTCATACGGCCCCAAACGCTCTTATGGACATACTAATGGAACTTGATGCAAAGAAATCATTAATGTAATTTGTACTAGCAGGGTGGTAATTCCCCGGTAAATATTACTATATGTGGAATCACCAAGTTCAGCGGATGAAAATTAATGAATGAAAAAGATATTCCTGTAATTTTCCTGTAAACTTATCTTAAATTTTTTTATTTAGTCAATTTAATTTTATGAAACAAAAAAGAAAGGAAGGGAAATGGAAATACTTATCTCCGAGGAGACATCTATAGAACTGCCATACATCTGGCGTGTGCTTCTGAGAAACCGCGACACTGAAATGCAATGCACCTGTGTGATGTCGCGTGCATGCGACTTGACATTGGCATTGATCATCTTTTTCGTACCGTTTTAAATTTTGAATATCTGGAACTCTCTATTTACATTACATTGTATTTCTGCCTGATAAGCCGCTCGTTGGTGGTGAAAGCTAACGTTAATTAATTTTTTATTTTAATACACCAGTAACCGGATATTTTTGCACTTTATTGTTATCTACGGTCTCAAACTTAGACCGTAGGTTGGATATTGGAGTGCTGAATTGTTTTGCAGATCTTAAGAGTAAAAAATTGAACTTTTACCGAAAATTTTGTATTGGGCCCCTTGATCGCGGGCCCCGACCCGTTCCAAAAACCATCAACGGTCTAAGAGTACCGTGAAATAGTATGCCAAATTAGGTGGTTCTAAATTAAAAACTGTAGATTTTACGAAAATTTTGTAAAGGGCCCCCTTGACCCTGGGCCCCGACCCGTTCCAAACACAGTCTACGGTGTAAGTTAGAGCACCATGACGTAGTATACCAAATTTGGTGGTTCTAAATTCAAAACTGTAGAATTTACGAAAATTTTCTATGGGCCCCCTAAAGCACGGGATCCGACCCGTTTCAAAAACCGTCTACCGTCTAAGTTAGAGCACCACGAGGTGGTTGTATATTGAAAACTGTATATTTTACGATAATTTTGAATAAGGGGCACGGGGTCCGTTCCAAAAAACTTCTGCCGTCTAAGTTAGAGCACTATGAGGTGGTACACCGAATTTGGTGCTTTTAAATTGAAAACTGTAGATTTGACGAATATAGCGTATGGGGGCTCCTTGACCCCGGGCCCCATATATTTCCCAAAACAGTCTACGGTCTAAGTTAGTGCACCATGAGGTAGTATACCAAATTTGGTGGTTCTAAATTGAAAACTGTAGATTTGGCGAAAATATTCTATGGGGGCCCCTCGACCCCGGGCTCCGACTACTTCCAAAAACCGTCTACGGTCTAAGTCAGAGCACCATGAGATAGAATACCAAATTTGGTGGTTTTAAATTGAAACCTGTAGATTTGGCGAAAATATTCTATGGGGGCCCCTCGACCCCGGGCTCCGACTACTTCCAAAAACCGTCTACGGTCTAAGTCAGAGCACCATGAGATAGAATACCAAATTTGGTGGTTTTAAATTGAAACCTGTAGATTTGACGAATATTGCGTATAGGTGGCCCTTGACCCTGGGCCCCATATCTTTCCCAAAACAGTCTACGGTCTAAGTTAGTGCAGCATGAGGTAGTATACCAAATTTGGTGGTTCTAAGTTGAAAACTGCAGATTTGGCGAAAATATCCTATGGGGGCCCCTCGAACCCGGGCTCCGACCACTTCCAAAAACCATCTACCGTCTAAGTTAAGCACCATGAGATAGAATACCAAATCTGGTGGTTTTAAATTGAAAACTCTAGATTTTACGATAATTTTGATTGAGTTGCCGTGGACCTCCGGCCTTGGTACTGTTGGAAAAGCGGCACGGGTAACCCCAATTTCTACCAAAATTTAATCAGGACATCAATTTCTATGAAGTCTCCCTCCCCTTTAAATATACTTTTTCTTGCAATTCATCAAAATCTATCGAAAGCAACTTATTTAGGGATTACTGCGATGTTATGGCCTGCGATGTTATGACTGGCGATGTTATGGTGCCGCGATGTTTTGACCTGCGATGTCATGGTGCCGCGATGTTTTGACCTGCGATGTTATGGTGCCGCGATGTTTTGACCTGCGATGTTTTAGTACTGCGATGTTATGGTACCGCGATGTTTTGACCTGCGATGTTATGTCGGCGATCATATGTCGTGCGATGTTTTGACCTGCGATGTTATGTCGTAGACCCGGTCGTTAAACCTCAAAAAAAAAAACAAAAAAAAACCTGCATGTGCATTTGTCAGGTTCTCAAAATATATAATAATTATCTGTAAAAATATTTTAAGAAATTATTGGAACAAATTTCAGATTTTCTTAGAAATGTGTCTGTGAAATTCTTCAAGGAACAGCTAACGGACACATAATTAAATTGGGTCTACGACATAACATCGCAGGTCAAAACATCGCGGCACCATAACATTTGCTTTTTTTTTGAGGTTTAACGACCACCGTGAGCATTCCAATGGGCTATAAGCAGTCGCCCGTCCCTAATTTAGGGTCACTGGTTCCAGGGAAGGGAGAGAGCCAGTGCCGTAAGACAAACACAACATCCATGCCTGACCGGGATTCGAACCTGGACCCCTTACGGACGAATGATCAGAGGCCAGCGCCTTAGACCACTGCGCCACCGGGGCTGCGCAGTTATTGTACTAAATAAATCTAAGCGATTGGCAATCTCAGCGGTCCGCTCTTCTTCTAGCGGCAAAAGGACGAATTACCGTAGTACGGGTAACGTTTTTGGCTCAATGCTTGGCTGTTGGTAGATCGCTCATTACGTTCAGTTGTCGTAGTTTGGTGTATTTTTGCATTCATTCTGGAATTAGAGAGTTGTATAATGGAGAATTCCGTGAAGAACAAATCATATTGTTGTGTCCCGCAATGTTGTTCCCAAGGTTTCGGCTATGTTTTTCACAAGTTAGTATAAACGTTTGTGCCTTGCGTTTGAAATCCTTCCAGTGAAATGCTACTAACCTAGTAACGTCTTTGAATGAATAATAAACAAGGCAGCATGTTTTTATTGCATAGTAGTAATTAAAAAATCCGCATTTCTACATAATCTTGAAAACAAATAATTGCTGTTATCCATATAAATTTAAACGTCATTATGGAACAAGATTTGCAATGTTCTGTCAACAGTCATCGGTTCAAAAACGCAGAACCCAATGATGATCAACAATTATTAATTCACAAACACTTTTAGGAACAGAATGTTCAAAAATTACAAATGTTATTGTTGACAGTATTGAAAATGGGTCCTGGGAAACGTCAAGTGAAACGAAATGTCAGCTTTTAATAGTAATCCGGATTAGAACACCCCTGTCGGTATTACTATATCACTTGCCTGAAAATGTAAAAATAAAAATTACCTGTTACAGTAAAGCATTACTGCTACACAGTGCTTACACGTTCCACTTCTGCCCGCTTTACAAGAGCACTCAAATGACTTTATAGAAATTTCACAGTTACTTGTATCTAAATCGCCGTTGATGGAGTGAGGCGACGACGTTATCGTCGTGGACTGAATGCAGTGCGAAACTATGAGAATTTCTCTTCCATCTTCCTTCTTAATTCCACAAGAAATTATATGGCCTACATTAACAATCACTTCCCCTTCTTTAATGCATCTTGAATTTTTGGAAGCGTCCACAAATTTCCTTATTTCAAGGATTGAAAGCGACAAACCAGCCATTCTAACATTCGACTTTATGGAAACACGTGCGACGTTACCCGTACTAGAGAAGTTTGTTTACGTTTGCGCAGCGCCCCTATAGTTCGTTGAGGTTCCCAATTGTTTTGGTACTATAGGATGTATTTTAAAAGTTGTACATGTCTAATTATAAATTGACTAACTTGATGTACCATTTTCTCAGAAACTATAAAAAGCAATGGGATAAAATTTTGCACAAATGTTTTGTCATTACTAAAGCTGTTGAAAAAGATTGTTTTTTCCTTTTTTTATGATTTTGGTTTCAAAATAAATTTTATGAAGGATTGGAGAAGTTTATCCCCATACAAAGTTTGACACCCATCCCCACGTTTTTTTTTTTTTTTTTATTTGAGGTTTAACGACCACCGTGAGCAACTCAATGGGCTATAAGCAGTCGCCCGTCCCTAATTTAGGGTCACTGGTTCCAGGGAAGGGAGAGAGCCAGTGCCGTAAGACAAACACAACATCCATGCCTCACCGGGATTCGAACCCGGACCCCTTACGGACGAATAACCCCCACGTTTTTTTTTTTTTTTATTGGAGGTTTAACGACCACCGTGAGCAACTCAATGGGCTATAAGCAGTCGCCCGTCCCTAATTTAGGGTCACTGGTTCCAGGGAAGGGAGAGAGCCAGTGCCGTAAGACAAACACAACATCCATGCCTCACCGGGATTCGAACCCGGACCCCTTACGGACGAATGATCAGAGGCCAGCGCCTTAGACCACTGCGCCACCGGGGCGGCCCCCACGTTTGGAAGCACACTTTCCAGTAGTTATCGGATAATATGAGATATATTAGTTCCAGTTATTATAGCTGTAGCTTGTGAAGACACAGTGCAGCAAGTCTGGAAACAGATGTCTAGATAAATGAATAAAAAGTTGCTCTCTCATTTTAAGCAAATGTTAAAAAAAAAAGCGAGTATATATTTCTACATGGATGATGTCATCGCCCTTTTTTTTTTTGATTGGAGGTTTAACGACCACCGTGAGCAACTCAATGGGCTATAAGCAGTCGCCCGTCCCTAATTTAGGGTCACTGGTTCCAGGGAAGGGAGAGAGCCAGTGCCGAAAGACAAACACAACACCCATGCCTCACCGGGATTCGAACCCGGACCCCTTCTGGACGAATGATCAGAAGCCATCGCTTAGACCACTGCGCCACTGGGGCGGCCATCGCTCTTTCCACGTTATTTTTTTTAAACAACGCATAGCGACTGAAAAATTGTATACCGGCACCGCGTTTTTTTTTTTTTTGATTGGAGGTTTAACGACCACCGTGAGCAACTCAATGGGCTATAAGCAGTCGCCCGTCCCTAATTTAGGGTCACTGGTTCCAGGGAAGGGAGAGAACCAGTGCCGTAAGACACACACAACATCCATGCCACACCGGGATTCGAACCCGGACCCCTTACGGACGAATGATCAGAGGCCAGCGCCTTAGACCACTGCGCCACCGGGGTGGCAGGCACCGCGTTTGCACTTCCAGCGGTGCCGGTATACAATTTTTCAGTCGCTATGCGTTGTTTAAAAATAATAACGTGGAAAGAGCGATAACATCGTCCATTTACATTATCTCCACGTATTTGATACATATTATATATTTCTACTTGTATTTTAAAAACCTTGTTTGTTTAAAACATAGTTTCTACAATATGTGGATTCATGTCGATCCAGGTACTTTTTTTCTCTTAAAAATAACAATATCCAAGGCTTAAAAATACCATGCCCGAGATGCGCAGGGCATGTAAATCATTCGCCTGGGCAGGTAAATAAAAAATCTAATTGCCTGTGCATGGCAACTAAATTTTAAAATAAAAAAGTTTGTAATAAAATTTCCTACTACACAAGAAAAAAAAGATAGTCATCACATGTCGTGTTTCATGTCATTGTTAATTAATGGAAGTTGTATTATTGTTACGAAGTACCAAGGAAAGAGCAATATCACATCTTTAATTATGTTATGCTCTACGCCCAGAAATCGGAAACCATATGTAGTTTTGCTCCAAATTTTGTTTATAATCAACAACAGGATGCATGCCTCTGATGTAACTGGCCTCTCATGTTTAGTGACAAAGAGAGAAAACTTTAACAAAAGGAACTTGGCAGAATCAGTAAATTTCCGAAACACCAGTTTCACCTTCGTACCATTTCATACCAATTTTAGCATCAGCACCTTAAAAATTAATATACACACATTGAACATTTGTAACACAGACCCTTAAAATGGAAGTGCAAACATGTTAAAACAGATCATATTTTTAACTTAAAAAAAAATTAGGGTTCTGTTTTGTTATCTTAAAAGATAAATTTTCCTGCGCGTCCAGCTTTTACTACCTGGGCAAGTAAATAATTTCTTGCCTAGCTAGTAAATAAACACCTAAAAGTTACATGCCCAACTGGGCACTTGGGCATGTAACTTTTCCCATAGTTTTCAAGCCCTGATATCTATAGATTTCTGATATATTTAAAAAGAATATGATTAGAATATGAAAAGATATGATTAGTATAAAGAATATGATTAGTATGTTTGCGTTCCTTTAGTAATAAATATTAAAAATTATAATTCAATGCAACTCTCCATGTCTGCAAACACAAAAGATGTATTTTACATGGTAACAAGGCCTTAACATTTGTATAAAGAACATAGGCATGTTAGATGTGTACCTGACATACATATATTTCGTATAGGACATAGTTATTTTACAAGCACTTGTGCCCAGAAATAGGGACCCCAAAAAAGTTTAGTCTGGCACTGCCTTAGACACTTAAATAACTATGTACGAATGTATCAACATATTACTCTTGGGATCAAAAACATGCAACCCTTATTATTCTGTGTCCATAATAAAGTTTAAAATCCCTTCCTAAATATACATATTTTACTTTGAATTTATTTGATACATTGGCAAAAAACATGTTATGGGTTATTATAACAACACAAGTAATCTATTATTTCCATTACAAACATAAATTTCATTTTTCAAAAATCTTTTCAGTGCTCTGACTTCCCGCTGTGAGATGCATTGATTATATAATTAACCAAATTTAAATTTTCTAGTTCAAAATTTTTATTTTACAAGTAGTTTAAATAAGGTTAACAAAAAGTTTCCACTTACCCTAGAGTTCTTGGTCACTTGAAAATTTTCACGCTTAATTGCTGTAATCCATTTTCTGAGAACATCCCCATTACAGAGGCGGCTTCTCAGGTGAAGTAGGTGAAGTGCCACTTCACCTATTTTACTCAAAATAAAGTTTTATTCAGTATTTTTTTATAATATATTCTTTTTTGCCTTTATTCAGTTCCAAAATACTCAAAATTTTGAATAGATATTAATTCACATGGCGCGCTCAATACGGAAAACAAATCCTTACACGCAAAACAGCGCAAGTGAAGAGCCGAAATGAGAATGCTTGAAAGTCTGCATTTTTCGGCCGAGTTGTCATGGTAACCGTGACGTCACCCTCCCCAATCTGCTCGCTCAAGTAAAGTGTTTCAGCTGCAAGCGCCTTACCTCTGCATCTTTCAGTTTTTGAGCGTAAAGTCGTGAGAGATCACGGTGGAGCGGGTGTTAATTTTTTTTATTTTTTTTTTGGCCCTGCTTACTTTTTAGTAATAAACATTCGGCGTGGAATAAAGACGGTTTCTCAGATTTATTAAGCGTAACACTGTCACTTCATAAACATCGGGATTCTAGCGAACACCTGAAATGTTTTTTTTTGTTTTTTTTTTATTGGAAGTTTAACGACCACCGTGAGCAACTCAATGGGCTATAAGCAGTCGCCCGTCCCTAATTTAGGGTCACTGGTTCCAGGGAAGGGAGAGAGCCAGTGCCGTAAGACAAACACAACATCCATGCCTCGCCGGTATTCGAACCCAGCCCCGTTTGGACGAATGATCAGACGCCATGGCTTAGACCACTGCGCCACCAGGGCGGCACACACCTGAAATGTGGATTAATGTTAAGGAATTTTGAAAAAAATTCAAAACACCATTACCGATACCCTGAGGGAAAATGCTAGGCTTTTGAAAACGCATTTTAACGAAACCGTTCGTTTAAATAGACTTTTCCTGCATACAGTGATTGATGCAGTATTAGTCTGTACTGTATTTAAGCAAACAAGAACTAGCATTCCATGGCCATGACGAAAGCATGGGCTCGATAAATCGTGGAAATTTCATTGAATTACTTTCATTGTTGATATGAAGAAGTTCTTTAGAAATTGAAAATCAATACGAAAGGATAAAAAAACTATTCAAAATGAATTAATTGAATGCATTTCTGAATATATAAACGATCATGTCAAAAATTAAATAATTTTTGATTGTTGATTCGGAAGGTGTATTTGGTTGAGGGATTTTTGGATTTCCATGATGCGAAGGAAGATAGAACGTCGGGAGCTTTATACAAAATGCTAGACAAAATTTTGGAACAGTCTGATTACCAACACAAATAAATAGGACAATGTTACGATGGGGCAAGTATAATGTCTGGACACTTACATGGACTACAGAAAAAAAGTCAAGGATAAAGCTTCTCAAGCTGTTTTTGTTCATTGCTTAGTTCATCGTTTGAATCTTGTATTACACTAGAGTTTTTCTAAAATTTCTAAGTGTCGAATACTTTTTGCAAGATTCAGTGGAATTGCTTCGTTTGTTCACCATTCTGCGAAGCGGTCTTATACACTTATTTATATCAACAACCGCAAGATGATTGGTTGATTGGAGGTTGACCACCGTGAGCAACTCAATGGGCTATAAGCAGTCGCCCGTCTCTAATTTAGTGTCACTGGTTCCAGGGAAGGGAGAGAGACAGTGCCGTAAGACAAACACAACATCCATGCCTCACCGGGATTCGAACCAGGACCCCGTTCGGACGAATGATCAGAGGCCATCGCTTAGACCACTGCGCCACCGGGGCTGCAAAACCGCAAGATGCAGACCAACCATAGCAGAAACTCGATGGTACTCCACTTCGAAATTAGTAAGTGTAATTGTTGAAGATTGGAATGAATTGAAGGAAGTGTTCGGATTTCTGACGAATAGCGAATAATCAGACAAAAAATCAATTCATCTTGCCAAGGGGTTTTTGAATGATATTAACACTTTCGAATTTACATTTTTGGCTCCACCGATCTATTATTCAAACTTTTGAAGAAAAAATAACTAAACATAAGCTACTGTGTAACTAAAATTAAAAATAAAAACAAAAAACTCGTGAAATTTTGAGCCATAAAAAGAACGATGAGTTATTTGAAGCACAGTTTGGAAAAGCTAGCAAAATCACAGAAATAAGCACGGGAATATGCTGCTCTTACACAGGAAACAATTTTTCAAAATTATAAACAATTGTATTTTGAAATTTTAGGCCAGATTCTTATGGAAATGGATATAAGATTTCAAGACTGTAAGAAACTTAAATTTGTCTGACTTGCTGACACAACCAAATTCGAATAATTTAATGCATGCTTTCCCTCTCGCGCTCTTGAAAATCTACATTTTTACGGAAACATATTTACTAAACACAGCGCCTTAAAAATGAACTGAGTCTTGTATATGCCGATGAAAAATTAAGGAATATATTGACTCAAGAACTCTTTCGAGTGTTTCACGGAGACAAAGACATTTTTACAGAAGATTATAAATTGGTTTTCCTCAGTTTAACAATTCCATCTACAAGTGTGCCAGTGGAAAGAAGTTTTCTTGAAAGAATACAAACTTGCTCAAGAAACACTAGTTCCCAAGATAGACTTGCTTCTCTGGCAAATATTTCTATTCAGGAAGACATTTTATTGATGCTCACGAAGAAACAACCATCTTATGACGACATAATCGACAAATCTGCAGCTTTAAAAGGAAGAAAAATTGATTTAATATACAAAAAATAAGTCCTCATTAAGGGATTTTCATTGTAGACAGTATATATCTTTTCATACTGCTCTTGTACCTCTTCACCTATTTTTCCAACCACGAGCCGCCACTGCCCCATTAGTAGGGAATTTGAATTTGACGAAAACAACCACGCACATCGACAGCCAGGCTTACACAGAGTGAGAAAGCTGATGCATGCTCGACTACACACCACGGACATCAGCCTACTCTCCCCTACGTCATCCAGCTTCCGGTATTCGGTGCGCGGGCCTGTAAAGCTATTAGGGGTGATGAACCAGCCCCGTTGAAATGATGGCTTCTTACTTTGAAACTTTAACTTCCGAGTAAAAATGCGGTATTCGGAAAAAAATTAAAGAGACTGAAGGAAAAGATCCTTATGTGCTGAATGCAAGTATCTTCGAAGCTGATGCGAAAATTTTCCGAAAGTGCAAATAGTAAATATTTTCGACTACTTCGTATTTGGTCGAAGTGCCTTTACTGCAGAACAGTTCGAGGCATATAAAAGTTTCGAAGCATATAACAATTTCTGGTCATCGGTATTCCTTTACAGGATAATTTAGTACGATCACAAATTCTTGAGTAATCAGTAATTTATGGAGAAAATAGGTACGCTGCCTTAATAAGTAAGGTTCTCTTCCCTCGCAGGTGCGGAGACCTGAGTAAAAAAATAGGTTTTCTTTTTTTCCAAGAATCGCTGATTTTGGATAAAATTCATCCTTGAAAGGTTCTATGCTTTTTGAGAGTTTAACTCTTCCACAAAAAGTGTCTTTCTAAGCTCTGGGAAGCGATTTCCAAGCCTTAGATAAATGAGCAAAATCTTTTTTTTTTTTTTTTTTTTTTTTTTTTTACGTAAAATTGAGGTGAAAAAATAAAATAATTTTGCTGGGATTTGTGCCCTATAATCTATTTATCCGTAAATATATTTAGCAGCATAACACCGACTCGTAAACAGACCTAGACACCAAAAAGGATTTTATTTGGACAATAATTTTAGCCATTATTTGCATTTTCTGCAAAAGTGTGTGCTTCAGCTCCAGGTAAAAATCCAGGTGTACTAAAAAAATCAACGGTAGTTTGGGGCGTCGGGGATATCATATAGAACAAAGTAGTAAACTAAAAACTCCCAACACCGACAACCAAATAACCTTAAAAGTGAAAAGCCGAACACACGCAAAAAAAAAGTGAGTCTGTGTGTGTGTGTGATTGGAGGCTTAACGACCACTGTGAGCAACTCAATGGGCTATAAGCAGTCGCCCGTCCCTAATTTAGGGTCACTGGTTCCAGGGAAGAGCCAGTGCCGTAAGAAAAACACAGCACCCATGCCTCACCGGGATTCGAACCCGGACCCCGTTCGAACGAATGATCAGAGGCCATCGCTTAGACCGCTGCGCCACCGAATGATCAGAAGCCATCGCTTAGATCACTGCGCCATCAGGGCGGCGTCCCTATTTTTTTTGATTGGAGGTTTAACGACCACCGTGAGCAACTCAATGGGCTATAAGCAGTCGCCCGTCCCTAATTTAGGGCCACTGGTTCCAGGGCAGGGAGAGAGAGAGAGCCAGTGCCGTAAGACAAACACAACATCCATGCCTGACCGGGATTTGAACCCGAACCCCTTACGGACCAATGATCAGAGGCCAGCGCCTTACACCACTGCGCCACCGGGGCGGCGTCCCTAATTTGGAGCCGCTGGTTCCAGGAAAGGGAGCCAATTCTGTGATATACACTCGTTGTCATAAAAATCCGCTCACCATGAAAAAAACCGTGCGATTCCGCATGCCCAAGACAGGCGCTGCAAACGCAATCCTTGGGGCTTATAAGGCGCAGCGCAGGGGACTCCACAGTCGTGCACGGAAAGTCAGGTAAGATCCCTGAGCGATCGACATGCAGAGGAGCCGCCGTAGATGTGCGTACGGGTAGCTGACTGAGTCTGAACGAGGCCATATCGTCCGATTGAGAGAGGCACGGTTGCCGGCGGCCCTCATTTGGACTAGTACGGTGTGATTGTGTTGGGAGCAATGAACACGGGAAGGCACCTAGACACGGTTGACTGGCTCTGTGCGACACAGACACACCACCAGCAGAAGACCGTGGGATCATGAGAGCGGAACGCACAGATACAACGACGCCCTTGTCCAATATCTAGAGACGTGGCGGCTGTACAAGGGACGCGTGTGTCCACCAGAACCATTTCCAGACGCCTCACAGAGGCGAATCTGCACTCTCGACGGCCTTCACGTTTTCTACCATTAACACCTGACCATCGCCGATTGCAGTGGTGTCAGCAGCGAGCAACGTGGAATGCTACGGACTGGCGGCGTATAGTGTTCAGCGACGAATCCCGCTTCTGTATGAGAACGGACGACCATTGCGTCAGAGTGTGGAGGACCGCAGATGAGCGTTACAATCCGCTCACTGTAGAGCGGCACACGTCCCGAACTGCAAACGTGATGGTCTGGGGAGCCATCACGTATGCCAGCCGGACTTCTTTTTTTTTTTTTTTTTTTTTTTTTTATTGGAGGTTTAACGACCGCCGTGAGCAACTCAAGGGCTATAAGCACCAGCCGGACTTCTCTCGCAGTGATCCGAAGGACGTTGAGAGACCAGCGCTACGTAAAGGAGATCCTGCTGCCTTTCCTGGCGGGGCGGCCCGGAGCCATTTTCCAAGATAACGCCCGTCTTACACGGCTCAGGTTTCCTAGGACTGCCTACGTCATGCTTCGATGCCTCTGCGGCCTGCCAGATCTCTCGCCCATTGAGCACGTGTGGGACCAGATGTGACGCCAGCTTTCTCCATGTCCCAGTGTTCGTGATTTAGAGCGTCAGTTGCAAGAAGCGAGGGCCAATCTGTCCCAGGATAACATACAGCGTGTCTTTGACTCCATGCAGGACCGTATCACCGCATGTATCCGAGCATGAGGCGGTCCGACGCGGTACAAACGCTGACCGAAATGTGTACCGTAATGTCCGCGGAAAATCATCCCGCTGCTGTGATATTGTAATCACTTCTGTCTTTGGTACACACCATCTCACTACTAAAATCTCATTTCAATCCAACGCTTCCCTTTTGGTGTGCGGATTTTTATGACAATGAGTGTATTCTCATATAATTGAACCATTTAATTGAGCATCGGAATCACGAAATTCAATTTCAGCACATTTCATTTAGAGTTTTCCTTCCATTTCTGTTGCATTTCATCGTCATCAGGATGTTTTTTTCATTTTACAAAACACAAGTGAGGAATTTTGAATTGCACAGCAGCAATACTGTTTATTTTTGGCAAATCATCATAGGTCTAAAATAGGGGCACAAATTTTTATGGTTCAATACTTCCAGTATTAAATAGCATTAAAAAAATCAATCCTGTACTTCACTAAAAACAATAACAGATTATAGATGCAATTGTGATAGGTATAGAGAAGTGATGACCTTAAACAGCTGCACCAATGCATAACATTTTTTAAAAACTTTCCCACTTCATCTTGTTACTTTACTTTAAAACAAGTCAACAAAGTAATAATAACTGAAGTGTTGCTTAAATAAATGAGATTTTTCCAAGTACTTGAATAAGTCTGTTCAGGACTTAATGATTCTAAAAGCACAAACCACACACACACATTTGATAATACATCTGTGACCACATTAAATGGTATCCTCCATTGTATTTTTTTTATTAGACTGCATATTTCAAACAGAGGGAATGCAAATTGCAATGATTTTATGTAAAAAAAAAAAAAAAAAAAAAAAAAAGACATTTGCAACTGTCAAGATATAATTTTATTTTATGAACTTCATGTTTTATGAAAACATCACAGTAAACTTGTAATATTTCAAAATGCTGATATTTTGAAATAATTGTCTTCCAAGTTTGTAAATAGCTCACATTAATGCTCTCCAACATTGTATATACATGTTGTTTATTAAATATTTAAAATTCCAAATAAATATGTGACTCCAGAATAAGAAAATAATGAAGACAGCAAAACTGTCATCTTACAAAGTGAGATGGAGGCACCTGTGTTTTGCAAAGCCAAGCATTCAACAAGTGCTAACATTTTCATAAATCTGCAAGTCACACTTTATTATTTCTCACCACTCTTAGTCTACTCTGAATTATTCAAGCTATATTAACAGTAATTTAATTTCTACCACTAAGTAATTTTGATATTTTTTTACACTTGTGGCAGCAAACTTATGAAAAACAAGATATATATATATATATATATAGAGAGAGAGAGAGAGAAAGAGAGACTGGGTCTTGGGTACGCAAGTACTGGATGAAACACTCAGGTTAACTGTGGTACATGTAAATATTTTCCTCTGAAGATCCTAATTACACTTGATTGCTAGTCTAAGACAGAGTTTCAGAAAATGAAGAGGGAAGCAAATGACTAAGGTTATTATTCCTGACAGCTGCATTAAAACAGAGTTCTGGAAGTATGAGGGGAGGAGTAAAATATTAAATGGTTGTGAGAGAAGGGTTAACTTTGAAAATAAACTATTTTCATATTTATGAGTGCTCTGGGAAACTACATAAGAACGATGAACAGATAACACACAGCAGTTTTCAAACTCTCTCTCTCTCCCTTGGGATATGATTTGTTTAACACAACCACTGACACAATACTGCAGCAGTGAAATCACTGACTGACCAGAAAACCAGTGGTTTACTGCATCTGAAAATATTCTGTTTCTAACAAAAAAACAACAAAAACAGACAAGAAATATGTTTCTGATAAAGTTTAAAACCAATTTACCTGATACATATTGCCACAAAATTTTAATTTCAATTTGTTTTGTGTAGTTTAATGGTACTGAAGGACAGGCAAAGTAGCTCATCCCTAATGTAGGGTTATTAATCTCAGGGAAGAGAGATCAAATACAACACCCATGCCTATAGAGACAGTAACTACACATAAAAAAACAACAAAAAACATTCGATTTTTCATTCAACTAGGTCGGGAATGAATACATTTTCAAACAATCATGGATTATAATCAAGTAGGAAGTATACTATCTATCAAAATAAATAATTTGGTATCCATTCTTGCATATTATAATGAAACAGGAGATCTACACTCACTCTAAAGATGATATACTCTTGCATTTTTCAGAATTATTTTTTGAAACACCTCATTCTGACCTGGATCACATGGTGTTCAGAGGATAACAGGCATGAAGTCTGAAATTGATTGAAACATTCATTTTAAAGTGTTTCAAAACTATACATGATTTTTCGTTAGAAAGTGTGTTTAAACCACCACTACTTGTAGTGAAAGACTTAAAATAGGAGGAATTTTTCATGGTACATTTGTGCAAGGTCAGAGCACAAAGTTCACATACTAACTGCTTGAAATATTGGCTAGCATGCATTTTTTGCAAGCATGTGTTTGAATATTGAGTTGCAATTTACTTTTATTCTTTGAGGGTCATAAACAGCAGTTTCTATTCTATTTTTTCCATTCAGAATGTTACTAATATGTTACCAAATTATTAAAATTCAAATGTACTGTATTACATGGCATTATTAAAAATGGAATTTGTTGTTTGTTCATTATTTTATGAACCTCTGACAAACTCATTAGTCTTGCAACAAATATGGCTTTGTATCTTGCCAAAACATAGTTATCTAAGGTGTCATAAAAAAAAAAAGCTCTGCAACTGACTCTGTACTCTGAAATCATGGTGATGTAACAACCTGTGACTTGTTGTAACATATTCAGTGGCAAATTTGGACATAATATATCAGGAATTAACTGCACACTAGGGGGTGAAACTGGATTAGTGCACTATGAATATGCCTCTCATTTTAAAGTAAGTGATTTACTGAGCAGCAAATTTGTTTCAAATCAGTGAAAAATGAACTGATTATGTATCTACAAACATAAAGAAAAAAAAATCAGAGATGTTATATGCCATATGAAAACTTTATAATATTTTACAAAATCTAGAAAATGTTAGTTAGTTGTTTGTTTCAGATGATCTTTGCTCTGATCATTCTTTAACTTCAAAAATCAATGATTAAATCTAATGTTTATGATCCAACTATGAGTGATCAAAGCTTAACTATTCACAGAACTTTTAGCAAATTCTCATAAAACATGTCAATCAATTTTAGCACAAGGTTTGGGAATGTAAAGCATTTCAGCCAACTTTACTTGCATCATCACAGGCAATCACAGATGTCCGCAAGTCCTTTCATGTCGGGATTTGAGTCAATGCATTGCTGTTGACCAAAACTCTTGTTTCTTCACATATAACTGGAGAAGAATTTAATTCCCTATGATTTATTTTAATTATCCAAGCTTAAAGCCACTTTGAAAACCTACATATTTTAAATGACTAAGGAAATTATTATGAAGTATTTGTAATATTCAAAAGATAGCCAGGAATATGTCCATAGTTGCAAAAGTATTTTGGAGCAAAAATATTTAAAGTGGCTACTTTGAAAGAGATACATCTGGAACAGCCAGTAATATTAATCATTTCTCAAGTATTAGTTTAGGTTAAAAACAGAAGGCTTCACGCAACAATATAATAATATGCTCCAAGAACTGAAATTCAGAAATCCCTCACCAAATCCCATTTATTTGGATCTCTCTACTACAATCTGGCAACAGTTCCTGCACCTCCAGTTCACATTGTAGTTCTGTCAACCAAATCTTTGATTCAGTTAATCATGGGTGATCAAGACCACAGAACAATAAAAAAACGTCCGCTTAAACAAATTTTACTTAATTCTATGATGGTTATATTAGTTCAGTCGTCAAACTTTTTGAACATACCTCAGCCGCCCCCGTGGCGCAGCGGTCTAAGGCGTTGGCCTCTGATCATTCGTCCGTAAGGGGTCCAGGTTCGAATCCCGGTCAGGCATGGATGTTGTGTTTGTCTTACGGCACTGGCTCTCTCCCTTCCCTGGAACCAGTGACCCTAAATTAGGGACGGGCGACTGCTTATAGCCCATTGAGTTACTCACGGTGGTCGTTAAACCTCCAATCAAAAAAAAAAAAAAAAAAAGAACATACCTCATATAGTAATATCACATACAGTGGTCCTGAAAAGCTAGTTAAATTATTACTAATCAAAGTCAACAAAGACATATAATTTTAAAACATGACATATATTAAAACACACTGAAGCAGCATATTAATTATGGATGATAATAAAGTTTGTGATATATTTTTAAATACATCTGAAATAATAGTCAATCTGTAATGCATTTTAAAAAGGAGGCTACAGCAAATTAAGGATAGTTGAATTACATAGAACAGAAATCAGTTATTTGAAGTTACCAAATGAACTGTTCATGTACCTGAAGATACTAAATTGTACCCAAAGAAAGGAAATGCACTGAATTTTCTATACAGTTTGATAAAACACAACAAATAGTAAACGCATAAAGATATCTTCTCAAAAATATGACAGCAAGCAAAAAAAAAAAAAAAAAAAAAGAAGAAGAAAACCAGTTGCATGGATAAGATGGTTTGAGATTTTGTAGTAATAAGCTTCAGCATGCAATAAGTACCATTTCTTCTTTTTCTCTTTGCTTTCTTTCTCCCTATTTTTTTTTTTTTTTTTTGTGTATAAAAATATCTTAAAGCAAAGAAAATTAAAAAGTTTAATACAATGGTAAACATGCTGAAATATATTTTGGTTTCTCTTTGCTACTAAAGTTGATCAAAGTTTTACAGTGCAAAGATATTTTTTGCCAAAAAAGCAAAAAAAGCAAGCCGTTATAAAGGGAAAAACAACAACAAAACAGCTAATCAGTACTACAGCACGATAGAATTATTCTTCACAACACTGGCAAAGCAATTACCAAACATGGCAACAACTCAGCACATCAACAACAGAAAACTTGCCAAACAAAGTAATTATAGAAAAATATTACAATAGTTCAACAAGAATACCTTTGTAACAGTGCAACAATGCAAAAGGCATAGATTCTGAATGAGATTTTGGGATACAATAACTACATTGAATCTAACAATTATATCAAAATACACTTTCTAAAGCACAATTTTGAGGTTTTTCAATATTCTGACATTCAATGCCTAAAATTAAGTTTAATGCTTTATTAAAAATAATTAAAGTACCAAGATGTTTAAAGAAGGCACAATTAATGGTATTAAACATTGATGAAAGATAAGTTTTGAAAATAGTTTAGTTTTTCAATCTAGTGTAAAATATAAAAAGAAGTAAGTTAGAATTATACAGGCTGTGTTTTTTAAATTTTTCATTATCTTTTGACAAAAATGAACTGGAGAAAGGTACTACCCAATGTTTTGGAATGTGCCTGATGAATCTACAGAATAAATTAATTTTGTTACGTGAATAAATATCATACTGAATACCAATAACTTTTATAAAAGAATAATAGTATGAGCTTATAACTCATAGTTTTTTTTTTTTACAAGAGCAAAAATAGCAAGTGAATTCAATTATATACAAAATAAATGTGACTTGACAAATGATTTGAAAAAATTACATAAAGAAAAATTATATGTATAAATGCCTTAATAAAATTATTCAGATAAAATCATTACAATTTTATTTGGAGAAAAAAAAAATAGCTTACCCTAAATAGAAAAAAAAAAAAGAAGAAAGAAACTCACAGTACTAAATACAGAGTTTTTATCTGGTTTTCTCAAAGTATTATCAAAAGGTTCAACATGATTAATACCAAGTCTTAACAATAAGGATAACAAAAATTCACTTTAGCAGGGAGTTATTGACAACACATGTATTGACTTTAATACATAGGAGAGATAAGCTTGCAACTGAAAACTGGATGAACATAAATCAGCACTTAAAAATGCATTTAATAAAACTGGATTACACAGACATATGAGAGAGACTGGTCACAAAATGAACTGGGAATCATTTAAAATTATCAATTCTCAAAGGGATATCATAAATCAGTTACAAGACTAAAAATAAAGGACAGCACTATAAATAAAAATATGGGTTGTTTACTACCAAAAATGCAGTTTCAAGTTGTTAACTATAACCACTGTAGAAGTGAAAGCAAAATGGAATTGAGGCATGATGAAGAAAACTTATTGTTTTTACAGAGTTGTCTTGAAACAACAAAACCCACGTAAAAAACAACATGAAATTGTGATATTTGATGTGAATGAATCAGGTTACACAAAGCACCAGTTTAAAAATTTGTGACCTTTTAAATGGGATGAAATGATGCATTAAAATAACTAACTAAATAAATACAACATAAAAAAGAACACAAAGGATAAACACAAAATCACATTTACCTTCATATAGGGACAGAGAAAATCTAAACTGGAAAAGTCATGATAAATAACATTAAGAAAAGTGGATATAGAGTTTATGACACGTGGCAACAATAACCTCAAAGTGGGAAATAAATCTTGTTAAAAACGTTTTGTTTAAATTAGTCAACTGACCTATCCTAACAGAAAATTAACTATTTGACATGGCTACTCAACATGTTGGTATCTGTAGTGTAGTTTCTCCATTTATATCAAGTTTGCTGTTAAGGATATACATTTTAAGTAACCAGCAATTGCATCAATCAAACCAATTTTTAATTGGAAGTCTAAAAGCCCTTATCATTCTTCTTTTGTGCAGCAAGAACAGCATTATGAGATCATCATAACTTGAATTTTGTTTCAGGAACTTACATATTATAACAACCAGTTAACTGATAAATACTGCAACTTATCTCACACCTTAAACATTATGCAGAATGAAAATAGACAGTCTCTGAACTCTGTGATGATGATCTGCATAGTTCTTGCACAGGCTCATAGGCAGTCTACACTGTAGACAACAAAGACAGCTGGCATCTATAGGATCTGAGTGTACATGTTACTATGCTATATAACGCTTACACACTGAGTTCTCTCCAGAAATGTTCAGAACATCTGAGGAACTTTCAACAAGTTTAAACCTAAAGATTAAATACGGATATAGGTCACTTTATTATTTAGTAAATGAACACCACACACCCAACCCACTATACCTTATGTTTTTGAATATAAAGTCTTGAACATGGTACATTGCCCTTAGTAAAGCTAATGTACAGCTGAGAGGTCTTGCTTCCATTAATTTGTTTTTTTTTAATGTAATAATTATTTAGCATTTATTTTCATTATCATCTTTAAATCATGCACTATCTCTATCTTTCCAACACAATTTTGCAAACTAACAAAACACAGTGGAAGACTAAAGTTAATGTTCATGCAGAAAATTAATTTCTGAGAAGTAATTTTTTTTTACATCAAATGACAATCTTAAATTATTATCACACTAAATTAGATAATATTCACACAACGTATGATCCAAAAATTTTCTCTGAGTTTAAAATTAAAAAATAAAACTTTTGCAAAGAATGCCTGGAAAAAAATATTACAATTTTCCAACAAAAGTAAATAAATGACTGGAATAGATATCTTAAAAATGTTTCTTGGGGTTCCTTCAGAGATTTGGAGTGCACTATAATATCTATCACTGTAAGTAAGACTAACTTCACTGAAATGCATAGTCAAATAAATTTTTTAAAGAATGTAGCCCATATCAAACATAATATAAGATGCATGGAAAAATATAAACATATATAAATGACAACATAAAATAGTTAAATTGATGCTAAAATTTTATTAAGTAAATAAATTAGGATTTTAGCAAGAATTTTCTGGCTGTGCATTAGCCTTGGACTGAAATAATTTAGCATCAAGGCTGATGCACCGCCAAAATATTTACAACAATTTCAATTACTTTATTTGACAGATGTCTACCACAAATTAAATTAGTTCATATCATTGCTTAGCTTTATTCAACAGAATGAACTTTTTTCACTTCTACAAGATTAACAATGATGGTGTAAGGTAAACAGGCAATTTGCTAAACCACTGAAAAATGATCATTATGATTATACAAGGTGTTTTGTGCCACAGTACTGTAACTGTACTTCAAGGGAGTGTTAGTTGTGTGCATGTGAATTTGAATCAGCAACATTGTATCACTATACATCTTATTCTTTATACATAGAGAGTTTCAGCAATTTGGAATTGTGTATGTCATTGAATAAAGACATGGGCATTCATCAAAATTACTAACACAGCTATTTTTGAAGAATGCAGTGCACTTTACATTACATACAGTAGTATTTACAGTTCTGTGTCATGTTCCAACTTGTACACATGTGTATTTGATTGCATATTAAAGTTGAATGTCCAGCATCAAAATAAATTTTGGTGCCAACTCATATGCAGATAGCAGCATCCACTGCCTTTTAATTCATATTTCACTTCTGTTTTTTTGCTAACAGTATGATGCTTTCACTGTCCCCTCAAGAAAAAATCAAGTATGGCTGTGATTAAATAACCATCAATCATCAAATGTGAACCACAATAATCAACATGGAAGTTATTAAAATGAAAACTAAGTTATTAGGTTGCTCAGGGTCTTCATCTTACTAGTCACATTTGTGTTGGGCCCTAACACAACTAGGGATACAAGAAACATGTACATTTCAGTCAAGTAATCTTTCATGATAAAAAATATCGTATTTAATATTAAAAGAAAAGTGACATTTGAAAGTACTTCCCACAAATTTGGTATAAAAATTATAAAACTTTTTTTTTTATTTTTTTTTTATAAACACTGTGATGACAATTTCAGAATAAACAAATAAAAGCCAAATCTAATGCATTTCTTTTTATGCAAGAAAGAAACACTGCTTGTGCTGTTACAGAATTTAAAATCTGCTGCCCAATTTGCCATGTGTGCATCCATACTAAAAGAACAGCCAAATTCCAGACATTTTTCAGATGCCTTTTGCTTTGACTGTCAACATCTGCCATATATGCTACAAACCAAAGTAACAGTAATCTGTCATTGACACTGCTATCAAAAGCAAATGCCATGTGAATATCAATGGTGCTGGCGATGATATCAAACATTTTGTTGATCCTCCAATGAGGAAACAGATAAGAGAGACAAAATGATCCTAATGTCAGAATAGTATTGCCAGAACCAGGGCAAGATTTCATCTTTTTTGCTCACTAGCAAATTTTGCTAGTGACCAAATAGTTTGCTAGCAAAACATTTGCATGTCTAGCAAGCAAAACTAAATCACATCATAACTTATTTTCTAATAAAGTTACACAGAAATTTAAATAGGTATATAAATATTTTGACTTACCTTTTTGAATAATGAATAGAATCTTAGAGAAGTTTAGTAACTATCTTTATTATTAATTTCTATCAAATTCTCATACAACATGAATATATTTCACTGACATTCTAATTCAGATTTCTTCCCATATGGTTTACGCTCAGGGTGTCTGACTTTGTCATCATACCACTTTATAAACTGCTGACCGTGGATTAAAAATCTCTTCTTGTGGCCATTCTATTTCAATTGTCATCAGAGCATTTAAAGTTTCAACAGACAAATTGTTCCTCCAATCCCCTTGTATTCTTTTTAAAAACTGAATCCCACCTCACAACATGCAGTACTACGTGGAAGTATTGCACAAATTTCTGCTAAACTTAATATGTTTTTATAGGCTTCATATTTTTCTTGGAACATCCTGCTCCAAAATGCTTTGACCCTTTTTTCATGTCACTTTGATGGTTGTTTGCAGCATCCACTTTTAATTCAATAAATTCTCCACTTACGTTGAATAATTCAACTCCACACTTTTGCAGTGGTTCCTTAAAATGCTCAACCATTGTCAATATTTCAGAATTTGCATATTTTTTAAATTCTTGAGCATCACTTTGCCAATTTGCTACTTCAAATACTGTTGAAAGCTTTAAATATTCCATCGTCTTGCAAAGATGCAAATCTAAAGTTAATATTTTCTAAAACTGCATCAATCAAAACATTTTTTTTAAATGAATGTACAGCATCAGTTCTTTTTTTTAAAGATTGACCTTTAAATGCACAATTTCCAGAAAGATGATCCACTTTAACAGTATTTGTAAATTCATGTAAGTTAATGCCTTCTGAAACTTTCATTTCATTTAGCTTTTCCTGAACACTGTGAAGTCTGTCTAAATTCCTTGAAAACGCCATCTGGTTGATGGGCGAAAGCTTGGAAACGCTTATGTGTTTATTTCCTACGCCAATAAATTGGATCACTAGTACAGTGTTACTATTTACTACTTAATTGGTGTACTGTTCCTCGTTATAAAACTGTGAAGTCTGTTAAGTATTTGATGTAAACTTATGTTGTGTGTTTGTATGCAGAGAGAGTCAAGCTATTTCACCCAGTACATCTGTGAAAAAGTGTAAATGCAGTAGGAAAGTATAAGTCAGACAGTGTTTCAGAATTCCTTGCACTACCGCCTTTTCATTAGATGATCCAGAAACACAGACATCTTCCAAGTGCATGACAACTGCCTTCCAGTTATTAATCAAACCTTGACACGCACTGTAATGGTGAGGTATCCATCTTACACCATCTAATCTTTGTGGAGCTATTATATTTTCATTGCATATTGATGCAATATCTTTTAACATGGTCCTACGTTTAGGAGACCTTGAGTAAAAACTATATATTTGCTTCATTATCATTTCCAAAGTAGTCATATATGTTTTTGAAAAAGCCGATTTCATGGCCAACTCCAGGCGATGAGACATGCAGTGAATATTAACCAACTACGAACAAGCATCTTTCATTTTAGCCCCAACTCCAGATTTTCTTCCAGTTGTAACTGCAGCACCATCAGTTCCCAAACTAACAATTTTATCCATCCACTAAGGAAAGTTCAACTTGTCTGAAAACTCTGTGTTTATTGCCTTTAAAATGTCATTAGCAGTAGTAGATTTTAAATCAACTAATTTAATAAAGTGTGTCAGAGGTTCTCCTTGATTGACAAACTTGGCACATAACACCAATTTACTTGTTGTGCAAATATCCGTAGATTCATCAATCATGAGAGAGAAAACCTGAGCATTTCTTAGTTTTGAACACAATGTCTCACAGACATCATTACCAATGAAGCGAGTAAAAGTACTGCAAGCTTTATTGTTATGATAGGTACCACCAATATCTGATTTACCTTCAGTTATCTTTTTGTGACAGGAAATAAATTTTTCGAAGAATTTAAACTTTACCTCTGATTTTGCCATAGTGTATGTAATATGAAATACTCTGTCCATCTTTTTCAGAAGCTCTTCATCTGCTGTTCTAAATGATTTCACTATAGCAGTATCACATAATTCACCTTCCTTGGAAGCTTTTACTAATAATGCTGTCAGATGATCAGAAGATTTGTTATGTGCAGAAACAGATTCTTTTTTTACATTTTGAGTCCGATACTTTTTTATGCCATACTCACAACAAATTTCGCACCAAATTTCTTTCACATGTGAGGGAGATGTATCTATTAAACTGTAATTAATCCAATTCCATTTGTTGGTTAATCTCCAGTTCTGTACAGTAGCAACCTTCACATTTTTAACTGCAGTTGTTGTACACAATTTTTGCTTAAGGGAACTATGCTGAGACGAATGATCACCACGTGATTCACCAGCTATCATGCTTTGATTTCCTGTTCCATTGCCTGGCGCGGTGGAGCTTTCGATACCTTGCACGAAATTTAAAGCATTGTTCTCATTTTGAGAGGCTTTTGAACAGAAGTTTGCCGTCGCTTGTTTACAAATGAATGCAAAGACAACTGTCGACTCATGATTAAAAAAATAAAGCAAATGAAACACGAAGGTACACTTAACAATAAACAAGCCTACTAACACGTGGTTGTTCACTCAAAGAATCCGAAGAATGCAAAATATATTGAAACTAACCCAACAGAGACAGGGTGAACGCAGGATTAACTGGAACTCTGACGTCATGAAGTCGACTGCAGCATACCATAAGTCTCTTACAAAACTAGCCGTTCATTGACAGCCCAACAGGAATCATGTGATTTGTTTCATTTGAACTCCTGCTAAAGTGAAAGACAAATATTTTAAGTCATACACACTGCATATCTGCCAACTATCACACAATGCTGTAGTTTCTACAGAATTAGTTGTCTGACTACAGAACTCACTATCAAAACTACGGATTCTACATATTTTCATTTTGTTTCAAATTTTACTTCTGCTATTATTTTTATGATATACACACGCGGAATCCCGTTTTTTTTTCTTTGTCATCAGTTAGATCATTCTGAAGATCGATATTTGGGAGGGGGGGTCGTTTTCCATCTGGAGACAAAATTTCGTGCTTCAAAACTTTCGAACCCAGTAGTGAAACGAAGTAAGGAAATTTTTGCCATAATCGCAAATTTTTCTCCCAATGTTGTCTTTGTGTCCGCTTTTCTTGTTAAATATCATTTTATTGCATAAATGTTTGCATTTTAGCTTGAAACTGTGGAGAATAATTTGCAAAAACGGAAGTTGGATGCTGCAAAATTTTTCAGTAATCTTCAGGCATGCGATTCTTCCGCGAATTCCAGGAATTCCGGCTTTTTTCGTTATTATTGGAATTTCGTCTTTACCAAACTAGAAAATGAAAGGTCAACGGAATTCGGATTTTTTCCGTAATCATAATTTCTTTTTTCTCACGATGTTGCCTCTGTCAAGTATTATTGCACAATAACATTTTACTGGATAAATATTTGTATTTCAGCTTGAAAATACGAGGAAAATTTCCCAAACCGGAAATCAGATGAAGCAAAAGTTTCTTCTGTAATAGTTTACCCTTTCCACGAACACGAAGACGTTTCGTAAAAAAGCGTCTATCTATGCCACGCAATAAGGCTAGTTACTATGGATAAGACTTTTGCCAGTGTTGGCAGGCTATTTTCCAGTAACATTTTGGTTTGCTTCTTTCGGTTTTGTCTACCATCCTAGTAAGTGGAATAATTCTTGCTTGTTCATCACTGATCATTAGAGCGCAGTATTTGATGCATGCACGACTATCAAGACTTGTGAAAGTGGGTGATCTCTTGGCTTAGGTTACGACAGGAGTTGAGGACAAAGTTTGTGGGGCAAAAGAAGGGAGGGTGGCAGAGCAGGTGGTCAAACAACTGATCTATCTCAGAGCTCTGGGTTGCCACAGCAACCATTGCCGACGTCACGTTCAGTTTCTGTAATAGACCAATGAGAGCACGATAGAGAGGAGTTTTAACATGCTTCTACGACACTTCCCACTGAAAGGGATGAAAAATATGGAGAGGATGGGTATTAAGTGTCGAAAGGAAATTGGCAAAAGAGAATTGCTGATCGTCGCTGTTTTAACAAGTGATAATAGAAACTGTTATGTAAACTTCGTGGATTGATAATGATTTTTGGTTACTTTAAATAAAGAAATTACCTTACTAGCAATATTTGCTACTGCAATTTTTTTTTCACTAGCAAATTTGATTTTTCACTAGCTATTTGCTAGTTGCTAATCGGTGAAATTGCGCCCTGGCTAGAACCAATAAAAAAAATAATTAAAAACACAGTAAAGAATTGTGAACATAACTAATGAATCTACAACATGAATTTGCATCAAATAAAAGAATGCTAGCAATGACTTCCTGAATTAACCTCATCCAAAAATCCTTAAGTTATTAAATATAAAAATTTTGAGGGTCAATAAAGTCCTTAGCTTCCTGAAATACTAACTATCAGATGCAATCCCAGACAGAATAACCACACACTGTGCAAGACTGACTTTTTGCTTTACATTTTCATCTTTGCTTGTATAATACAGTTTAAGTTACAAAAAGGATACATAACACACAAGCTACAAACATAACTACAAACATAACATAAACAAACATACAAAGCTGTACAGATTGTGATTGCAAGTTTTTTTTTTTTTTTTTTTTAATTTCAGTGTTTATGACCACAGAGAGCAACTCTGCAAATCAAGTCTACTTTTGCCTTCCATTCCATTGCCAACTAATTTTTATTGACTAAATACATACACTAAAATATCTAAAAGTTGGTTTTTATTCATATTACTAAATCCTGAGCACAAGCAGTTTTTCCACTTGAATATTCTAATCTTATGCATAAATTCCTTTATTGTGGATCATTTTAGTGGACACTATGCCTAGATAATAACTAAAATTTTATTTGGTTTCAAATATTTGTTGTAAAAGGCATAAACCTTAAAAAACATCAACCTTACTAATTTTTTTCACTGATTGAAATAAATTTCATTACAAAAAAGTACCACTTTCTGCTACTTTTTGAATGTATGTATAACACTAACCTGTCTACTTTTTAAAAAGACCATGTAAACAAAAGTATTTACTTCATCTAATAGTTATTTCATCAAAACTTAATTGACCTGAAAGAGATCAATGTTGAAAATATACTGTTCAAAGTTTTAATGAGAACAGAAAACAAACTTAAAAGAAAAAAGAACAAAAACAAAAATGGTTTGAACTTGTAATTGAGAAGTCCTGATCATCAACTAACTTTTATGATATCTTTTATGTCTTTTATTGCCATAAATTTTTCACTGTGGTGAAAGATTCTACAAAACGTGCTATCTATCAAACACTCTAGTTTTTTTATTTAGGAAATCACCGATGGTCTGAAATTGAACAATGCTTTGTCGAAAGAAAAATTCACCCACAAGATTTCATTTGAGAAAATGATTTTTCTTTTTTGTCAAAAGGTATTCAGGCATTCTAAAGACACCAATATGCAAATATAAGAAAGAGTAAGATTAAAAAAACATATGGACCCATTTGTAAACTGATGATATAGCCATGAAGATAAAAGGCATTTTGACAAACAAAATATTTAATGAACTGAACTTTCACTGGTCACCTTAAGTGCTGAGATTCTTTGAAGAAATGAAGGACTACCAGGTTACTTAGGATACAGGTACAAGAAGTGCAATTCAATACCAGATTCTAACTAATGTTAAAATACAGTATAAATAAGAGAGAAGCAGCCCATTACGATGTCAGCAAACCAAATCTAAACTCTAGTACCACAAAATGAAAAAAACACACACACACACACACACACAAAACAACAAAAAAAAGGAGATTCCCATTATAAGTTCAATATAACAAAATGTATATGACATACATGCAAAATAAAGTGACAAATGAAGATAGTACAGTGCTATGTAACATTCAACAACTCAGAAAAAGAAAAGAAATGAATTCTGATTCGTTCTTTCCAATACAGGTCCTATACACTGTACCTTAGCTTAGAAAATGGGAACAGCTCACAATCAAATAAAAAGGCACATCAGGAAAAAAGTCCTCAAAAATGTGCATGGGGAATTATAAGGTGAAACCAGTAGAACACAATTATAGTTAAAACCTAAAATTTATTTGAAACTGACAGTTATTAAAGTAAAACATGGAATGACTGCTGACTTTACATCAATAAACCAATGTAAAACAAGTTCTTTTAATACTTCCTTGAACTAAGAGTGTATCATTTATTGGCCATAAGGAAGTTTTTAACATCAAATTCTTTTGGTTTGAAGAAGTAAAATATTTGTTTAACCTTTTAAGTGGCTGATGTACTTGAACTAAATGGTCCCCAAAATTTTCTGTGCTCCCCAAAAAGAAATGTTCAAATAGTGACTAGGTTTTACGAAAGCTACGGCAAAACATTTCCTTTCCCTCTCTCACCACAGAAGTACCAACCATAAACCTGTTACTGGTGATAAGAGCTCACTCCCAGTCCTTAGTTCTCTGCTCCATGACTTCTTAGGCATGACGGAGAAGGGCTAATCTTTATGACATGGACACCATGCCACTGGGCAGAAACAAGTGATTCTGACACCTCTCTCCTTTATTAAGTTCATTGCCATTGCTATAACCCTTTTAGCAGGTAATCAGTCAGAATGGATTAGTGTCAATCAACCTCCTACATGACCACTTTCAATAACAACACTAATGGGGAAGTAACACTTTCTGATGCTGAAGTTCACTCATTCCAGCTGAGTTTGGCTTACATCTTAGACAGCACATATATCCATTCCAGCTGATTTCAACTGATTAAGCTAACCTCAAGTTAGTTTGTTACAGCTGGTTAAAGGATTAAAAGGAAAACAACATTTTTATCAGACATTTTTAGACACAACAGCAACTTCTGACACCTACATATTATTTTTGAAAGATAAAAAATGCTATGGGAAAACAAATTGTTAACTGATTTCTAATGAGTTTATGAACTATATTATTATTAAATTCAGCATCAAAACCTCATAAGGTAGTAATATTGTTTTAGTAATGAGACACTGAATTTAATCCTTTGACCTGATTATCCAGAAAATATCTGTGGAAAAATGTGATGTCTACAAGTGTTTTCAAGGAAAATTTCATGGGCTTCTAGTTAAAGAATCAATGTTGCCATACCCTGCATAAATAGTTGATGTTTAAAAATACCTTTTCTCTTTCCAGTACCATGAAAAAAAAAAAAGAAGATAAGTTCACAAAATACTGTCTACTGAAGCAATTTTGATGAATTTTAAATATTATTATTAGTGTGAACAAACACCTTTTTAAAAAGAAAAATGGTAAATATGTATTTATGAATCTCACATTTTATTCAAAGGATATAGTAACTATCTTTTCATCAGCAGCCAATTTTTTTTACATTTTTCTAGACACAATATTCCTACGAAAGTTTTAAAACTTCCAGGTTCATAGGTTGAATTTAATTGATACCTAAAATAAAAAATGAAAAAAATAATTTTTACAAGAAACTGTTTAATCATGCTCACAATAATAGTCAAAAGCAGAAAAACAATCAGTAGGACTGTGATGAATGAATCAGTTTGAATCAGAAATGAGGCTAATACTTTCTCATTCTGTAATGTAAGAGTGATGAACAAGGGAGGTTTTCTTTCTACTTTGGGCTTTGACCACTGCAAGCAACTCTATGGGCTATAAGCTGTTTATCCCTAATTTAGGGCCACTGGTTCCAGGGAAGGGAGACAGTCAGGGCTGTAAGATAAACACATCGCCCATGCCTCATCCGAAACTCGAACCTGGACCCATCTCATATGAACAGTCAGAAGCCAGTGCTTAGACCACTGCTCCACCAGGGTGGTGAAAAAGAGAGTCACCACTACAGTTCAGTCAACAAAAACTCACACAGTAGCACATGCAGTGATTTGAACCCACAGTATATAAACCACCTTGTCATAAACTTTTCTAAGTTTCTAGCGAATGCTGACATCAAGACTAAAATGACCCTCGAGATAAATTTTGTAAGTGAACTGATAATACTTATTATATTTATTATACAGAGCATTTGGCAAATCTACTAAAAAAATACTGAAGGTTTTGTAGGGGATAAGATAATTTATAATCCCACTAAACTATAAATGTAAGAATATAACACAAGAAATATAAAAATTCCAACTAATGAGAAATATGAACACAGTTCTCTACTTGTTACCAGCTTGATTTAGATCTGCATTCCACATTAAAAAAAAATAAAAAAATATATATATTTCATAATGATGGGATCATCTATTTATATGAAATAATTTGTGTACACTGTACAATCATACCAATGCTATAAAACACACAATATACATCACCTCAAAAATAAATAGGCTGACTTTTCTTAAATATTCAACATACACCTACTAAATGATTAAAGGAAAAATGATTTTTTGGTTTCACAAATACCTTACTTAAAATAATAATAATAATTTTCGATCTTCTGATGGTGCATTTCTGATATCAATAATTAAATTGCTAAATTAAAATTTTGTTTAATTAGTCTACAAATTTAGAATCCGAATTTTATCACCAAGTTATTTAGACAGCGTAATACAACTAGGTTAGTAACAGATTTTTCAATATTAAAATATGTACAATACTACAAAAAACTCATGATAATGAGAAACAACTTTGAATAAACGGGTCATTCCACGTCACTTCATCCAGGCCATATAACCCACCATCTCAGATTTTGATGAAATTTGGCATGGAGGCATACTTCACCAAGATATAGAAACTGCCCAAATTTTAACTTCCTACACACCATAGTTCCTGAGATACAGTACTCCAAAGTTTCACTGAACACCAATCGCACACGTAGAGCGACGGAGTACCACTTTTCACAAAATGCTGCATAACTGTAGTGCTATTTAGTTTAGTAGAAAGAAATTTTGTACCCTTATGCAAAAGAGCTTCCAGAATAAGAAATAATTTTAAATTTCATTGAAAACACTGAATAAATAAATTAAATACAGTGGTAAAGTTAAAATTTAAGAAAAAAATAGCTATTCTATATTAGGCTCTACAGCAAATAGCAGAGGTATGAGGGACTCTTTTTTAATGTATATTGGTCTTTGACATATATTGTCACATAACAAGAAAAAAAAAATAGTGGCTTTCAGCTAGCTTTTGGAGATATGTGCAAATATCAGAAATGCGTGTGGGGTTCCACTTCATCAATTCAACCACTTTTTTTTTTTATTAATTATAACTCATCTCTGACATTCAACAAATTTCACAAGGAGATATAACTAAAAAGGACACAAAAATATAAAAAAATTATGTTTTCTTACTCCATATAGTTTCAGAAATACCATATTAACAAATTTGATGAAATGGCTAGTTCAGCTGTACCCCACAACAAGTTAGGTGAGCATATGCAACAAACTGCTTAGTCATACTCACCTATGGTACATAGATCTATTTTTTCATAATTAGTTTTGACTTGAAAAAAAGAAACACAAGCAAGTAGTTTTACACTGTTCACAAATATTTACATTGATGTTTTTAATATGCCATGATCAACTCTTGAGGATGGAGTCCTTATAATTCAGCCACTTAGTTTGACAGGTTTTCATGTCCAACTTCAAAAACACAAATGTTCTCTACTAGAACTTGTTGTCATGGGAGTGTCAATTAAACATAAAATGTGTCCAAATAGAATATTGCACTCATCTTTAAATGAAGGCCAGTAAAAAGAAACTGCAGGGCCGTTTTGGGTGCATAAATTTTACAGATGCATCACTTTCTTCATAATTGATTATCTCTATTATTCCTAGAAACCAGTTAGAATCATATACACATGCTACATAACAATGCGTATATAACTGCTTTTGTATTCCTAGATTTTTACAGCCAAAATCAAAAAGTAATTTTCATCCAAGCTTGTTCTCTTAGTTGCTATTTTAAATGTTGATAATGGAATAAAGCTGTGGAAACTCTGTGTATCAGATATTGTTTGAACATGAGAAAATCTTACTTGACACTCATTGCACACAGCATTCATATCACTTTTCGAAATGAAACTCTATTTTCATGATATTTTTACGACAGTTAAGTCAAACATCTCCTGTGGAGTGGTTATTTGCTCTTTCAGTATACGTTGGAAACTTGCTTTTGTAGTGATTCGTTTGACAGTTCCACCTATGCCATCACAAGGAGACTTCCTGTTGCTGGTGGCAAAGAAAGACCATGAAGCTGTCACTGCAAAATCATTAATGTGATGACATAGATTAATAGTTTTTGTACTGAGCAACACAACCATCAGTAAAATAATGTACTTCTTTTACTTGTTGGTAGTTCTTTTTAAAGAAAGTTATTATTTCACTCTGAATCTTGTACACCATTGCAACATCATGATCACGATCATCAGAAATGAAACAGTGACTTAATGCAGAGGTCAAAGAGTCCATTTTTTTTTTTTTACAGTAAATAACAACAGGGTCAACTGTGCATGCATGGAGAGTTCAATGATACCATTGTGTTTCTTCCTGAACTACAAATGCATAATTTTCACTGAAGTCCATCAGTATAATGGTAGATTCTGGACCAATTGTTCCTTTCAACTTACTGAAAAATGAAGACTGTGCTTTGGTAATGTATAAATGCAGAATGAGCTTCTCAATTTTTGGCACAAATAATTCAATGAATTCCTCAAGTGAAGAAGAAAACTTTTGAAGCTCCATTCTGTCTGTAGACACCCACTGGTGATATTCGATTTCATCAGTGGGATCACAATTTTTAAATTTCTGCAACAATAACTGATTCAGATTTGTACTTTTGGGACACTGAACACCACCAAAGCATGCACTTTGAATCCTTACTGCTGCAGACAAGACTACTGATAAAGTCCTGATGTGATTCTTCAAAGTGTGCTGCACTAATCAAAAGTTAGATATTTTGATGTATAGTGCATACACATACAACAGAATGGGTTCCAGAGGAGCCTGCAAGAATGCACCATTTTGGATGAAGAGCACAAATTTTAGAAAATCCTACTTTTTAATTAGTATGTCTTTGCTTAAATTGTTGATATAATTCTTTCGAATTGCATAGAATAAGTCTTTTCTGAGCATGGACGTTTCCAGCACCACTTACTTTGTCCTTCATTCCTGGCATTTGCCTAGAATAGTTATCTTCATAAAATTCTATAATCTGTTTTATGGCATCTTGTGAAAGTTTCTTACCATGGCTGGGTTTGGGAACTGATATAATGCCTTTATCTTTTGCTAATTTTCTTGCCTGATGTACTGTGTATTCTGAAACTTCAAGCTGATGTGCTACTTTTTTTCTGGACCATGATGGAGGAGCCACTGTTAATATCTGATTTTTTTAATTTTTTTTTATGACTAACATTAAGTATCTTTTCTTTCATTAAAGCAACAAGTTCATCTAAATCATGAGCTTTTAGTTTTAATTCATCTAATGAGTGTTCATCATCACTGTCCCTAGTAGAAGACTGAGCTGTAAAGCCATACTCCAGTACACAAGATATTTTACTCTGCATAGCTAACTTTGCTTGAAGAAATTTTCTTTTTCCATATGCTGGTTTACTATGGGATGGCAAGGAATGGAATTTTAACGGTGACAATTCTAAATCAGATAAACTTTCATTTACTTCTTTAGCAGCACATTCTTTAATAATAAAATCATCAGGGACCATTTCACTACCATCAGTCTCACTTAAAACTTCATCTTCTAAGGTTGTCCTAATTTAGATACTTTACCATGACCCTGAGAACATAATTTTTGGCCTGGGTATACACTGATGTTTTTAGATTGCAGTTGTTGGGCTATTTGTATACTGACTTGATGCAGGGACCTGTTCAACAGGTTTTTTCACATTATGGTCACCAAAAGGGTTGCAATAAGTTACTTGGTAGGTTTCATATTTCTTCAGATAATAACATTTGTGATGTAAACATACTGAGATTATATTTGTATGTGGAATATTAGGTCTTAAAGAAATAAGTTCCTTGTCAGCAACAGAAAATTCTTCACTACTAAGATACCCTTTTGTCTTCACATAACTTGATTTATTGCATTCTGTATTAGTAAGTGATCCAACACTACACTGGTCCATTATTTTTTTCCATGATTGAGGTTGACAAACTTGTCCCAAAGTCAGATTAACACAGAGCAGCCAATACACAAAAAAGAAAATATTGGAAGCAATATATTTCACAGCAAAATGTAAGAGACTTCTGGATAGCCTGCCCACAGTGAAATCAGCATGAGCATCTGAACTATTGTTTTCTTGACTGGGAATGAGGGACTGAAACCTTATTTCTCTTTAGCTGGAGGGCATCCCTAGGAGAGTGAGGTGAGAAAAGAGAAATATTTTTTATTTGACCCTCATCTCAGCACTTGGGGAGTTTTACGATGTCATAAAACTTACCCCATTTGAACTGGTGGTCAGTTGAGCACAGGATCTGGGAGGAAGTCAAAACAAATTCTCATGACCTTACGAATCATGCTGTATCCTTTGCCCTATGCCACATTTTCTTTTAAAAAGTGCTCTCTGACAAGTTGCAATTATTTCCTAGATCCCATCCATTGCAAGCTTACTTTAGTGTATTATCCAGTCATGCACATATAAAAACTGTTTATATCTTTCGTGGAAATGTTTAATTTGCGGGGCGGGGGTAAATTTCCAAAATTCTGTTTTAGGGAGTTTGTCAGAGTAATTTTTTTTCAGGAATTTTTTCAATCTGCAATAAGAGAATAACAGATATTTTGAAATGACTGAAAAACTTTAAAACCTCACCACACTTGTTGTGGGGTGCAGCTGAACTAGCTATAGCGTCAAACTTGTTAATTTGGTATCTCAAACTATATGGTGTATGAAAACATAATTTTTGATATTTTTGTGTCCTTGTTAGTTTTATCTTCTTGTGAAATTTCTTGAATGTCAGAGATGAATTATAATAAAAAAATATAAATGGTTGAATTGACGAAGTGGAACCTTACACGCATTTCAGATATTTGCACATATCTTAAAAAGCAAGCTGAAAGCCACTATTTTTTTTTCTTTTTATGGGACAGTATATATCAAAGACCAATATACATTAAAAAAAGAGCTCCCTCATACCTCTGCTATTTGCTGTAGAGCCTAATATAGAATAGCAAATTTTTTTCTTAAATTTTAACTTTACCACTATATTTCATTTATTTATTCAGTGTTTTTAACGAAATTTGAAATGGTTTCTTATTCTGGAAGCTCTTTTGCATAAGGGTACAAAATTTCTTTCTTCTAAACTAAATAGCACTACAGTTATGCAGCATTTTGTAAAAAGTGGTACTTCGTCACTCTACGTGTGCGATTGGTGTTCAGTGAAACTTTGGAGCACTGTATCTCGAAAACTATGAGGTGTATGAAGTTAAAATCTCGTCATTTTCTATATCTTGGTGAAGTATACCTGCATGCCAAATTTCATCAAAATCTAAGATGGTGGGTTACATTTCCCAAAAAAATTGGATGAATTGATGTGGAATGACCCAAACCCCATCTCATTAACAGCACTACTTTTTTTCTTCACTTCAACAGTCTGCATTCCATATGGTTTTCTCAATTGCAGTTCTTCAAAATCATTACAGCTATAATATGAAATATGGAATCATCTCACACTCCCATCCAAAAATAAAAACTGGAAGGCTAAACTATAATTATAGGATTGAATATGTTTTGGAAATAAATATACTGATATCTTGGTATTCACTAACCGACATAAAATGCATTTTCACAAATATTTGTAACAAACAGCCAGTCTCACAAGGTGTGAACTACATGCATCATTCAGCAAAAGACTAATTAATGTAATTAGTATCACATCATTTCTTCTGTATAAAAATGGCAGTGATCACACATACGCACAATGTGGGTGAAGGAATTTTTAAGCTCAAATATGCTTGTAATACACAGTATCCTAAAATGTATGTGAGAAATGTATCTTACACACATCCTTCAGCTAAAAGGTAAGACTAAGGAACATAAATGGTTTCACGCCTCCGCTGCTACAAATAAATGTCTACCATTTTAGTATGTAATGATCCAGTATGGCATGCTGAAAGCGAGTGAAGACAACCAAGTGATATAAGAGAAAAATTAGCCTATCAAGAATTTCCAACTTTTGCTTAAGTATCTCCATTAGGAAGTACATTATGTACAGGAAATGATACTAATAAGAAAGGGACAATGCACACCGAAAAGTAAAAGATAACAAATATATATAAAACAGAAATAAATAAATTGCTTCTCTGCAGCAAGCCTGTTTAGCTTGCTACATCTTTCTTTATAAATGTGAGTACAAAATTTGTGCTACATGGCACTTAATGAAGGATGTTAAAAATACACAGCCATTCTTTCTTCAGAATCTGTGCACATAGAAATTATTAATTAACAGAAGAGCTAGACCAATTAACATAGTGACAGTCTGTAAGTAGTTTCGGTACCTTACATTGTAATGATTTAAAGCTTTCACTTTCATGGATAAATAATCACATATAATTAACAACAAATAATATAGAAAGTGGGACTACCGATAAATACCTCCCCACTTTTTGTTTGTTTGTTTGTTAACCTTTTATTTCTAATGCAAAAATAGTTATAACTGGTATTATTCAGTTGAAGAATTCATTTTCTATTTTCCCTGAGGCTTGATTTTTTTGTATATGTTTCTGACCTTTTACTACATCTTCCTTTTTAAGGAGATGTTTAATAACAGCAACCAGCACTCAGGAAGTACCATAGGTTTCATTTTAATTTCTCACAGGAACAATATCATATCATAGACATTTGGCAACATGTTCTGAATTGCATTCAGTATCAACTAGCCTTATGAAGTGAAGTCAAAGCATTGGGAATAGGCCTTGAGAATAATCAAAAGGTCCGAAACATTTACAACCATCCCATTCCCACAAACAACAAATACAAAAAGCCACAGACACACCAAGAATAGTTAAGTGAATTCTTCAACTAAATAATATGTGCTATAATTTAGTCTCCAATGGTTTCCTTAATAAGAAACAATTCTCAAAAAAAAAAAAAAAAAAATCCTGAAAATTTCTGGCACACAATATGTATGTTCCCAGTAGAATATTTATATAACTGTTTTAACAATGTTAAAGAATACTCTTTTATTCTGTCACAATAATCTTTCATTTCTTTTTCCACGGTCATGCAGAGAACACACACAACAGTCATGATTACATGAATTCCATTTGTCGCAATATTAGCATGTAGGAAATAAGGGATTTGAACTCTGTTATTGCCAATAATATTTTTGAGTACTACAATATAAATAGTTTAACTAGAAAAAAGAACTGATCAACTGTTCTAATCACAATATATTTAAAGAAAGATATATTTTAGGTAGTACCTAGGGCATATTTTTGTCCAGATTAGAGACAAATTTCTTGAACTGCATAAAGATATGCCCATGCAGCCACATGTTACTTAGGTGTGTTAAATGGTTTCATTCATATTATTCTGACTAAATGGAAAACAGGTGTTGAATTTACATTCCAGATTATTAGTATAATCATAAAATTTCCTTCCTTTCTTTGGAATACTACGTCAAGATGAAATCTCAACTAGAGTGATTTATAGGGTGCTTCGTGCCCTAGGCAAATCATCAGAATTTCGCCCCCAAAATTTATGTTATTCATTTGTGTGGCTACACATCACATTTATTTAATAACTTCAAGATGCAAAAATACAGAGTAAACTAAATGGAAACCAGTGGAAACTACATGTCTACTCACTGGTACAATGTAAATTAAAATGAAATTAAAATTTCATTTTGCATACTTTATTGTTCATAAAATTACCAACAAGTGTCTTCAGATCTGTTATTAGCAATTTCTTGTTCGACAGATAACATGGGTAACCCAACCCGAATCTTCCTTAGATCCCCCGATAAGCAGAAAGGGGGAGTGGGGGGGGGGGGTAATAGAATTCCAGCAGAATGTATATATATATATATATATGTGTCTTGATATTTCCACTGAAAGCTGGACAACACAGAATCCATTTTTAAAAAAAAATTGTGCTATCCTCAGGCATTGCCTGACTCACCTGCTGCACAGGGACGGACCTGGTTTATGGCAGTTTTTCAACAGATGTGTGAGTTTGTGTTGGCATCGGATTTATTGCAAAATGACTTACCCAGTCTATAAGCACAGATCTCAATTTATCGCTTACTCAAGGAATAAGAATTTGCAAGTTGTATCGAACACCAAAAGGACAACAGAAAGCAAAACTGTTTTTGTTTTTATTACTTTTTTTTACTCATTTATTAACTCATTTGATTTTATCAACCCTAAATTTTGTCACTTCCATATTTTTGAGCCTTAGGCAGCTGCCTAGTTCACCTAGTGGTTGAATTAGCCATTATCTTAGCTACACCCATATAACTATTTTTTTTTTTAAATGGATGATGTCATCGCTCTATCCACGTTATTTTATAAACAACGCATAGCAACTGAAAAATTGTGTTGCGACACCGCTGGGATCCAACCCCAGAACTCTCGATAACTAGTTGAGTGCGTTCGAATTTACGCTACGGCGCCAACAATTCTCAGCGCAATGCGTGGTTTATCAGTCAGCATCTGACTACACGAATCCGTATTGATGGTCTCAGCAACTGAGATGTCGTCACCTGGTGGCATTTTAACGCAACAGCTATTTAATTGCAGCTGATAAATTCAAAGGGCGATAGAAATGGTTAATATATATTAAATACGTGGAGATAATGTAAATGGATGATGTCATCGCTCTATCCACGTTATTTTATAAACAACGCATAGCAACTGAAAAATTGTGTTGGGACACCGCTGGGATCGAACCCCAGAACTCTCGATAACTAGTCGAGTGCGTTCGAATTTACGCTACGGCGCCAACAATTCTTAGCGCCATGCGTGGTTTATCAGTCAGCATCTGTTTATATATATATATATATATATATATATTTTTTTATGATTGAAGATTTTAAGCAAATGTGCAGGCACAAACCTGTTCTACAAGCTGAAGATTGTAAAGAACATAGTGTTTCCTTACATATGGTCAAAGTATCTGTCTAAACCAAATTCAATAAATGCTCTGTCATAGCTTGCAATATAACCTGTCAGTGATTGTAATCAGTGCTGGGAAGTAGTGCACTACTATTAGCGATGTTACAGTAGTACGCTACTTTTACTGTAGTTTGTAGTGTAATGTAACTACAAAAATAAAACAGTTTTGTTTGTAATGTGCTACAAAAATCAAGTAGTTGCACTGAAATTTTGCAACACGTTTTTTTCAATAAGATGCATGACTTTTAACAATGCTAGGTCACAGATCACGATCGTAGGTGGAGCATAAAAGGGGGATGACTAATGTCTAAGAGACATTTCCAAAGAGTAGGAACAGTCATAAAACTGGGAACACTCAGTAAGCAAACAATGTGAATGTTCAACCCTGCTGTAAGGCCATTCTTTCAGAGAATGTGTAAATATTCCATTCGCATCTCAGTTTTAGCGGTCGGTCGTAGTGAGCGATGGGTTTGCCTCCTCAAGGCGCTCTGTGGTAACAATGGCACACACAACAGCAACTAGGGCCTCTGTGAATCTTGGAGAGGTGCAAGCTAGTTCTGTGTGACATTGGCAAAAAGACCCCAACTCATTGGGTTTTGTTCCAGAATCCTTAGGTTGAATGACCAACTGGAACCCTAAGCTGTGGGCTAATCCTCCACACTGATGTACTTACCTGATTAAAAAGACAAAAATAAATATTAAGAATGACTCAAGTGTAGAATATGGTGGACCTACCACACTTGAGAAGGACGGTCCACCACAGAATCGACCTGGACTTTCTAAACGGTGTATGAGAAAGCGATTTCGGCTGAGTGAATGTAAGATTTGTGCATGGAATACTAGAGGTATAAATGGCAAGATGAGTGAGGTGATTGAGGAGATAAATAAGTATAGACTGGATGTGCTGTGTGTAAGTGAAACCAAAAAGAAGGAAATTGGGGTAGAAGAAGTGAATGGCGCGGTGAGTGTGTGGTCTGGAGTATTGGATAATATAAGAGGACAGGCTGGTGTAGGTGTGATTTTAAGTGAAAAAATGAAGAACAACTTGATTCACTATAGTTGCATAAGTGAGAGAATTCTCTGGATTCGTTTGAAAGTGAAACTTCAGAGAATTGTAATTGTTGTAGTGTATGCTCCTTGTGACTCGGAACCTTCTGATAAGAAAGAAGATTTCTGGAATGAGCTAGAAGCTGTTTTGAGCCAGTTTGGTTCTAAAGAAAAAGTTATAATAGCAGGGGATTTCTATGCTAGAGTAGGTGTGCAGAATGCAATTTCTGACAATGTTCTGGGTAAGTTTAATGATCCTTGTGTGAATGATAATGGTGAAAGATTAATTGAACTCTGCATTGAGAATGATTTGTGTGTATCTAATACATTTTTCAACCACAAGTATATACACACATATATTTGGGAAAATCGTACTCTTGGTCAAAAGAGTGTGATGGATTTTCTTGTCTACAATCAGTGTCTGAAATACTTAGTTGTTGACACCAGTGTGATGAGAGGTGCAGATGTTGGTTCTGATCATTACTTGGTAGTGCCACAAGTGAAACTTAATATTGGTTGGAGGAAAACGAATAGGAAAAGGCCCAGGGTAGAAAGAATAAAGGTTGATAGGCTCCTTGAAGATCATCAGCGGTATTCTGGCTTACTCAGAGAACGACTGAAGGATCTGAAGTCTGGTGAGAGGGATGTAGAAAAGAAGTGGGAATGTTTTAAGAACTGTGTTGTTACTGCTGCTAAAGAGGTCTGTGGCACCACAATAGTGGGTAACAATAGAGGTGATGCTTGGTGGAATAGTGAGATTGATGAGTCAGTAAAGAAAAAGAAGGAAGCCTATTTGGGGATGTTGCAAGGTAGAGTCTCTGTGGATGAATATCGCTGTAAAGAGCATGAAGCTGCTAAGCTGGTTTGCCACAGTAAGGCAAAAGATAGGAAAGAGAAAGTGGAAAGGCATGAACTGTCTTTTTGGAAAGATAGAAAGTCCTTCTGGAAGTACATGAGACTCAGGAAAAATGGGGGACACAAAGTTGTAAGTTGTGTGAAGAATGAAATTGGGGAAATGATATGGGAGCCCAATGAGTTAAGTGACAGATGGGGCGAATACTTCTGTGAGTTGTTAGATCAGGAGAGCAAAAATGATTCTGAGACAGAGGCAGATGATGTCACAATGAGGGATGAAAGCACAGGAGAGATCTCAAGAGAAGAAGTGTGTAAAGCTCTAAAATCTCTTCAGAATGGTAAGGCTCCAGGAGTTGATGGCATAACTGCAGAGATGTTGAAGTATGGTGGTGACTCTATAATTAACTGGTTAACTGAAATTTGCCAGTTGTGCTGGGAGTTAGGAATGGTCCCTCGGGATTGGAAGGATGTTATTATTGTTCCCTTGTATAAGGGAAAAGGTGATCAGACTGAATGCAAGAACTATCGTGGTATTAGCCTACTGAGTGTGCCAGGGAAAGTATTTGGTAAGGTTGTTATTGAAAAAGTATGGGGTCTTACATCAGAGAAAGTGTGGGATGTTCAGAGTGGTTTTATGCCTGGTAAAGGCTGCACTAACCAGATTTTTGCATTACGCATGATGATTGAAAAGTATCTGGCTGTTGGGAAGAAAGTTTTTACTGCTTTCATAGATTTAGAGGAAGCTTAAGACCGAGTCAATAGGACACTTTTGTGGAAGGTATTGAATGAATATGGTGTTACTGGGAATCTACTTAATAGTGTAAAAGCCATGTATGCTGGTAGTAGAGCTTGTGTACGAGTGAATGGTGTTTTATCAAAATGGTTTTCCATTGGTGCAGGAGTTAGACAAGGTTGTGTAATGTCACCATGGCTGTTTAATATATTTATGGACGCATGCATGCGTGAGGCCAAAATAGATAATAGTGGTTTATGTCTTGGTGGTATCCATGTGTGCAGATTGCTGTATGCTGATGACACTGTCCTGTTGGCAGAGAGCAAAAGTGAGTTGCAGATTATGTTGACTCGGATGCACGAAGCTTGCATGAAATTCAAACTGAGTATAAATAAGGGAAAAACCAAAGTTATGGTGTTTGAGAGATGAATGGGTAGCACTGAATGTAATGTAAGTGTAAATGGCACTGTGATTGACCAGGTGAGTGAGTTTGTGTATTTAGGAAGCATGTTTGACAGAGAGAACAAGTTGTATGGTGAAATCAGTAGGCGAGTGAATTCTTCTTTGAAAGTCATAGCTGCTCTGGGAGGTTTTCACAGAAATGATGGGTTCTCTAGAGAGTCCCGCATGGCTGTGTATGAAACAGTAATTGTTCCTACTTTGATGTATGGCAGTGAAACCTGGGTGCTGCAGAAGAAACATAGGAGTCGTTTGTGTGCTGGAGAAATGCGTTACTTACGTGGGGTTTGTGGCAAGACACGATCTGATTGTGTGAGGAATGAAGATGTATTGCAGTTGTGTGATGTAAAGCAAAATGTTGTTAGCAAGGTGGAGACCAATATGCTTCGGTGGTTTGGCCATGTTAAAAGAATGAGTGATGAAATGCTTACTAAGAAAATATTTTCAGCCCAAGTGGCAGGAAGGAAAGGCAGAGGAAGGCCAAGGAAGACATGGGTGGATCAGATTCAGGAGTGTCTGCATGAGAAAAAGATTATGAGTATGAAGTATAAAAGATCTTGTGTACGGCGTGTAATGGATATCAGTGAAGCACGAGTTGTATGTCAAGATCGCTGTAAATGGCGAAGTTTGATACGACAACAATAGGTAAAAATATCTGGAAGTTTGTATTTCTTTTTGGAGCTAACCTCTGAATCTCAGAGAACAGCTTAGTGATATGTATGTATGTATGCATCTCAGTTTTAAAAGTTGACACAATCTCTTTGACTTACCATCTCTTGAGCTTACCTTCTAATTATATATTTCACGATGTTTTAACTAAGAATGAATGCTGAAACAGAACTTTTTTGAGCAGTTTCCTATAATTGTTGTAAATTAAAAAGCAAAACAAAAGGAAATTGTACTATGCACGATTCTGGTACAGGAGCAGGGCCGGATTAAAGGGGGTCTAATGAGGCTATAGCCTAAGGATCCCTCATTACCAAGGGTACAGGAGGCATGCCTCTACACCGCATATACACAGATGATATATTTATATATTGAGAGAAGTAAAATAGTTTCAGTTTTGTCTCACATGATTTCTACTTGATCACAAACAGAGGCTAGAAGATGAACAGATTTCAAGATAGTGACTCACTTAGGGTAAACGTTTCATGTCACTGTATACAGCAGGGTTGGTGAGGGAGGGTTTCAGCTTTTTCACTATGATCTACACACACCTCCCTACTTGCACTTGGAACCTTTGATGGACAAAATCTACTGTGACTTTATATTGCACAAAGAAAAGTATACAATGCTAAATTATGAAAAATTCCAAGACAAAATCTAGGAATCTTCAGCTTTTAACTCATGTTCTTGTGAGAATAATGGAAAACAAAACATAGTGATTTTTACGAAAACTCTGCTGGTAATTTATTAGTTTGAAGAATGCACTACGTACTAATTGTCACAAGCATATTGCTGAAGTTCCGTGTTTTAATGGACTTCAATTTAAAGATTCTTCGTCATAAGTTCCCCAAGACCTTAATACGGACCTGTACAGGAGGCAAAAAGCTTTTTGGCTTCAAAATGATTACATCAAACTTAAAAACTTCATCTCCAAGCCACTGTTTTGCAATTCTTCTTTCTAGTAGTTATGAGCTGTGTTTGTGTATGCATAGATTATTTACTTTTCATGCATGCATGAGCTTTCCTTTTTAATTTCTTTGTTCAGTAATTTACTCGGAATCTTTAAGAACATGTCTGAGCATTCATTATTCACTACTAACAGAACCTATATGTTCCCAATTTACTACGTATTACAGCATCCACTACACACTGACACGTCGCTTACTACAATTCATTCTATTAATTTTATAACACGATTATTTTTATCTACTAGAAACATGAAACCATTTTTATTAGTGGTTTACAATATGGCAATCATTCAATAGATTTAGGACTCATACTGAAATGGAGTGTTATCCAAATGTTTCTGCTCATGTTCCTTCATGAACACTTTATCGGTATGAAGCCCAACTTTAGACTTAGTAAATTCATTTAATTCAAAATACAATTTTAAGTTACATTCTGAAAAGTATAAAAAAAAAAAAAACCCAATGTAATAAAAGCATACATTATACATATATAATTGACATGAATGATTTTCAGTCCATTGCCAAAGCTCTTTAATGCCACATTGGCAATCACTGAACTGGGAAAACAAAGGGATAAAGATTAATGGAGATTATCTAACCCACCTTCGTTTTGCTGATGACGTAGTCATTTTTGCAACTACCCCATCAGAGCTGCAGAGTATGATCCAGGAACTTGCTGACAAGAGTAAAGAAGTGGGATTAAAAATGAACTTTCAGAAGACAAAAGTGATGTTCAATGCTTTTACAAGAAATGAAGATTTATCGATTGATGGAGAAAAGCTGGAGCTAACAGACACGTACATTTATCTTGGGCAGCAGATATCAAGTGAGGGTCACATTGATGAAGAAATTAATCCGCGTACAAAACTTGCCTGGAGAGCTTTTGGAAGAAACAGCATAATTTCCAAGAGCAATATGCCATTATGTCTTAAAAGAAAAGTGTTTGATTAATGCATCCTTCCAGTGCTTACGTATGGTGCAGAGACATGGACCTTAACTAAAAAAGACATACAAAGGCTGCAGACAACTCAAAGCAGCATGGAGAGGTGCATGCTTGGTGTAACCAGGAGAGATAAGAAGAGGAACTCTTGGATACGAAAAATGACAAGAGTGGAAGACATCATGATCAGAGTTAAATCCCTGAAATGGCAATGGGCTGGACATACTGCCAGAAGGACAGACCATCGAGGGACAGCCGAAATTTTAGATTAGATTCCAAGGGACAGGAAAAGACCCAGAAGACCACATGGGAGATAGGTGGATGAAATTCGAAAGTATGCGGGAGTGACATGGAGGAGACTGGCACAAGACAGACTGTTGTGTAGGAAACTTGGGGGGACCTTTGTCCAGCAGTGGATTGATAATGGTTGAAAATGATGATGATGATGCTGCTTGGTGAAGGTCTTCCCAAGTCCCCAGCATAACTCTGTCCTGAGACGCTTTCTTCCATGTCACTCTGGCATGCTTTCGAATTTCATCCACCCATTCCCCACATGGATAGATGACGTACAACAAGTATAAACTTTTCCTTCCATCTACCTATTTGTTTGGACACAGGTACAATATTAATGCATGAATAGGCCAAATCTGCACCACCACCCCCACATATTCTTTTGAACTGGCATATGAGAGTGATGATCTATGCTATTTTTCCAGTTTCCTTGCTTGTGACATTAATGTGCACTTCTATTTACCATGACATTTCCACTTTTAAAAAACGACTGAAAAACAAATGCATTTTCATCTGGCAGCTGACAATACACAAAACATTTTTAATTTTTTCAATCTTTCATAAGGTATAACTCCTCCGTAAAGCAGTGTAAACAAAAAAAAATGTGTTCTATTTGCATCAGTTTCTAGTATCACGTTCAAAAGTATTTTTTCCACTCTGTATGATCAGTCTCGAAGATATTTAGGTTTTTTCTATCTTCCATCTTTCTTTAACAACATTTTTTTTTTTTTTTTTTTGCCAAATAACATGCTCATTGCGTCAAAAATTTTTCTTATGTCTCAGTAAGGCACCCAAAATTGAGTCCACCAATAACATAAATATTTCACCAAATTTGTGTTCTACAAAACAATTCATTTCCTTTATTTCATAAATTCTGATTAGAAGAAATATTCGTGATTTATGATCAAACTGAAAAAAATTACGTAACACAGAAATTCCATATTTTGGTCTAAAAGCTATTTAATTTTTGCAACCCATGCCAGATCACTTAACATAAATAAATCACCGAAAATCTTACAGGCTCACATAAACAGTCCAAAGCCTAAAGGCATTTAACTCCAACTGGTTTACGGTGGGAGAAAACAGCAGTAGTGCTTCAGTGGAGTGCCTATTTTGCAATGCTTCTGATGTGATCATGCCTCATCAAATGCAATTGTTGCAGGAGTTAAATGGACTGATATATAGTAGTATATCTTCGCATGCTGTTCATCTTCCTGTGCATATGTCATGTCAATGTGTGAGTGCAAGTACTACATGTTGCATAAATCTTTACTGGCATATCTTGATAACAATAAACCGAACCGCAGTTATTAACACTGCTGAATAGGAGCATTGGAATTTTTATCATACTAATTCGAACTGGAACAGGGATGCATCAGAACACACTAAAGATACATTATGATTATACGTCTTTATTCAAATGAAAATGCAAACCTTTAATTCCATATATTTTAATAAAATTTTACATATTTTATCAAAATGCATTTAATCACACTGCAATAGCTCTACTTATTTACTATGACCAGCATCTGAAAACTCCTCAAATTTGCAAATGCATTCACGTGTTAATATTCACAAAGTTTTTTAAACTACTTTTAAAAATTAGTTGTAGCGAAACTACTTTCATAAGATGTAGTTGTAGCAAAACTACTTTTCAGGAAAAGTAGTTTTATTTGTAGTGAACTACTTTTTTGAAATTGTAACTGTAGTTGTAGGTAACTACTTTTCAAAAGTAGTTTCCCCAACACTGATTGTAATGCTTCCAATACAATTTATTGAGGACCATGTTTCAGTACATTAGTCTTACTACAGTATAAATAAGTACTTCCAATACAGTTGTGGCTCGTTAGCTGCCTTTGTTTTGTACATGGGCAAAACAGACTACTGCTTTATAAAACACAAATACCTGTAACTGTCATCTACACAAATGCAGGAAAAAAGAAAGAACAAAAACATGCAGTAGGAAAAACCATAAAAAGAAAATACATATTTAGAATATTGCAAAAGATTAAAAATCTAAATTATACACAGAAATCAGAACCACAACCTTAATACAGCTAATGACCTGCAATTGACACCAACTTTGAATGCAGGGTGAAAAAATGACGTAACAGAAATAATTCCACAAAAATAAGAATACAGAATTATGGAAAATGGTTTCCAAAAATTCAAAGTTCTGTAAGTCATGTGTAGGATCAGATCAATCAAACTGCCAATAAATAACAATAAATGCAGGCAGATAACAAAATCAGTGGGCCAAAGGAAAAAAAACAACAAAAACAAATCGACTAGTATATTATTTTCTTAGCATCTTATGTGGATGCTGATACTCGTACATACTGTGAACAATGACAGTCTTGACACCTTCACAACTCTAGGATCACAACCTGGCCAAACAGCCAAATATTTTCTCTAGGTAAAAGCAGCAATTAAAAAACTTAACAGAAAGTAACATCATTAGTTGATTAAGATATTGGAGCTTTAAAAGAACACAAGAAAAAGATATATAATATATATATATATATATGTATCAAGAACAGTACGTTCTAGCCGACTAATGAAACAGACGATTCTGTATGAGTGCAGACAACTATTAGAACCGAAATTTTTTAAGTTAAACATCTTTTTCATTTTAAAGACATTGTAGTTACACATGAACTAATTTTTGCACAATTTACTCTCACATTACAAACTGCATAACAATACAATATAAATATAACATAAGTTTCAGAATTAGCGTTCCATGATAAGGGTAAAATTAATGAAGTGCTATTAACCTTTTCCTACACACAAAATTCAATAAAACTTCAACAAAATGTTAGAATTAATACACTGCTGGACAATTGCTAAGGACGGATCATAAACGGCTATATAGCGCATAAAAAAGTAAGTGTGGTTGGATGCCAAGTGAAATAAAATAATGTCAGAATGCCAGGACATTACAAGAAAGACAATTTATTGTGCTCTGAAATCCAGAAGGCTTTGGAACGTGTTTCAAGGGACAAACAGGCCATTTTGTGCAGAATACGTAAACGTGAAAAATGCAATTACAGTCCGCAGGCGTTCCGGCGTAAGATGTCAATACGGGATATGGCCACCATGGAGGGCGATGCAAGATTCCACACGCCGTGTCATGCTTTGCACAACATTATCAAGCAGCTGTTTGGGTAATTTATCCCATTCGTCTGTCAGTGCACGGATGAGGGTGTCCTTGTTTATTGGAGGGCATTGGCGACCAGCAAGACTCCTCCCCAAAGCATCCCACACATTTTCAATGGGATTCAGATCTGGAGAACGTGCTGGCCATACGAGGCGTTGAATATCCTCGCTCTCAAGACACTCCTGGACAGCGACTGTTCGAAGACATGTTGCGTTGTCGTCCATGAAAGCGAATCTATCACTGACAGCACCACGGAACATGCAAACATGAGGTAGCAGAACATCATCAATGTATCGTTGGCCAGTCATAGTCCCAGTTGGAAGCACATAGAGGGACGTATGGCCATTGATCATGATGCCAGCCCATACCATGACACTACATGTCGGATATCGGTCCCTTTCCTGTATGTTTGCTGGACAATATGCAGTACCACTATCACACCAGATCAGTTGTCGTCGACAATCAGACGATAGACTGTATCTACTCTCATATGAGAAGAGGACAGCAGACCAGTCGTTATCAGTCCGATTGCGATGTTGATGGCACCATTGCAAACGGGCGGTACGGTGACGTCTGGACAATGGGATGCACACAACAGGACGGCGGGCGTATAGTCCTCCTTCATGCAAACGTCTGGCGACAGTTTTTTGGGAGATCCGCTTGCCAGTAGCAGCCATAAACTGATTTGCTACGTCACTAGCTGTGCTGCGCCGGTGTCTTTTTGTTGATAGCACTATGTACCGATCTTCTGCAGGTGTCGTACTGCGAACACGACCTCCCCGTGACGTTTGCTACACTCTCCATTTGTTTGAAATGATTTCCAAAGCCTTGAAACAACACTGTGGCTGACGTCGAACTCCCTGGCAACATCTGTTATTTTTCACCCTTCTTCAATCTTGCCAATAATACAGCCATGCGTAAAATCATCTAGGTGATGTCGGGAAGACATACTGAAAATTGCAAGTTCGTCAATTGATTCTTTCCCTTTCAACTTTGCGTTTGAACAACAACGGTCAATACGCGTCAAATCCTTTATATCTCTTATCAGCGCTATGACGTCCCGAACAAGTTCGGCAATCCAAAATTTGCAAACGCACAACACGTCTTACTGTATCCCACACTTATGCTAATTTCCACATTTTCCTGCCTTCCATTTTATCATTGCTATTGTCATCCGTCCTTAGCAATTGTCCGGTAGTGTACGTTGCAGGTCAATTTTCTTCTGGCTAGGCTCTACTTCAATTTTTTGCACTCGAACAATAAAAATTAAACATTATACCTGCTCAGCACAGGGTACAATTTAGTCAGTAAATAATAATAAGCTATTAAAAAAGTATATATATATATGGGTTAGATAAATCTAACCCACCTTCGTTTTGTTGATGACGTAGTCATTTTTGCAACTACCCCATCAGAGCTGCAGAGTATGATCCAGGAGCTTGCTGACAAGAGTAAAGAAGTGGGATTAAAAATGAACTTTCACAAGACAAAAGTGATGTTCAATGCTTTTACAAGAAATGAAGATTTATCGATTGATGGAGAAAAACTGGAGATAACAGACACGTACGTTTATCTTGGACAGCAGATATCAAGTGAGGGTCACATTGATGAAGAAATTAATCCGCGTACAAAACTTGCCTGGAGAGCTTTTGGAAGAAACAGCATAATTTCCAAGAGCAATATGCCATTATGTCTTAAAAGAAAAGTGTTTGATTAATGCATCCTTCCACTGCTTACGTATGGTGCAGAGACGTGGACCTTAACTAAAAAAGACATACAAAGGCTGCAGACAACTCAAAGCAGCATGGAGAGGTGCATGCTTGGTGTAACCAGGAGAGATAAGAAGAGGAACTTGTGGATCCAAAAAATGACAAGAGTGGAAGACATCATATCATGATCAGAGTTAAATCCCTGAAATGGCAATGGGCTGGACATACTGCCAGAAGGACATACCATCGATGGACAGCCGAAATTTTAGATTGGATTCCACGGGACAGGAAAAGACCCAGAAGAAGACCACATGGGAGATGGGTGGAGGAGACTGGCACAAGACAGACCACTGTGGAGGAAACTTGGGGAGACCTTCGTCCAGCAGTGGATTGATAATGGTTGATGATGATGATATATATATATATATATAAGAAATTCAACTTAAAATTTCGTTATACATAGACAGCCCACAAGCTCATTTGTAACTAATGTACAATTAGTTTCTTTATACTAAACATACCAAGAAGATTTTTACACCACAATTAATCTTGCACACAATGACCTCTGTACATGCTACAGAAATACATATCTACTTGAAAGTTTCTATCTCAGAATACTTTACTAAATACTAAATGTACCTGGTATATACATGAAACCTGTACAACTCTGACTCTTTATAACTTGCATACACAACTTACAGTATTTACAAGTTTCTTTTTGAAAATCAAATTGTAACTGATAAAGTTTTTAGCACTTTGTCATGTTCTTTTGCTGTATTTAATATGTTAGTATTCCATTTCCCATTATGCATGTAGCATATCTACTGTTACAGAGTACAACATATCTAATTTGCTGCTGTGCATCAGCACACATTATAACCTGATGTCTGATACACAATATCCTTGCTGCAACCCAACATGAAGTCTAGTGGGGCTATATCCAGTGAGCAAAATGGCCAGGGTACTGAATCTACACATCCTAACCAGTAGCGCGAAAAAGTATCATTGAGGAAGTTTTGAACATATTTCCACTATGGTAATACTACTTAGAAGTACACCAGAGTATGCACAATCAAAAAATGCTTATGGCATAGTAAAATCCATTTATTTACAGGTGTAAAAAGTATATAGAAATGCCAAGCTTTCAGTCTCCACTGAGAGGCTTTTTCAAGGCAATAGATACACATAAAATGATAGGTGATTCTATATACTTTTTATGCCAGTAAATAAACAGGTTTTACTATGCTATAAGCATTTTTTGATTGTCCATTGTGGAGTTCTACTCCTTATGGAACATTTCAACACCACTTTTGGGACAAATTATTTTCAGCACAGAAACACTTTCTTTCACTGTTTTTCATGCAGCATTGTACTCAGAAAATTCAAAAACTATACACTGGGGGGAATGAAGCCACGTCTACTGAATTCCATTCATTTCAACACAATGTCAGTATACCACCCAAGCAATAGCAATACAGCTTAGTTAGAAATCTGAACAAACTTTAGATTTGTTCTAGTTAAAGTATCTGATGCCTCCTCATAATGTTGATGGCCATTCTAATCCACAAACAGATATAGACCAGCAATCACCAGTTCTTCAGATAATATAATAAAGACTAACAAAGAATGAATCTTCTCAAATGCATGGTAGGCTTACAAATGTGACAAATTTAACTCTCCATTAATTTCAGTGATAATACAAGTTTTTAGGTTTTTGACCTTGTGTCTCAAGGCACATTATGACAACAATGATTCCGATTTTCTTCCCATTTCTGCACATCATTTGTTTCATTTTCAAATTGATGGATATGATTGTGTTTTTGCACATTAAATCTTGGAATAAAGCAACCTTGTTACATAACAGTTTTTTTTTTTTTTTTTTTTTTTTGCTGTGCTGTAGTCTTTCTTGAAGTATTCATTCATACCAACAGAAAAACACAAACAAGAGAAGTTAGTTTTGCTGCTCTCTCTTGCACATAAAAGTTTCATAAAAGCCAAAGTTGTAAAGAACCTGTGCAGAAAGCTGCTATATTAAATAACCATTTATTACTAGAAAATTTTGAAAAACGGACTGTACAAACCCTGTATGTCACATAGTAAACTAGCAGCTATAATATACTTCCATTTTGAGACAGGAATTTCACTTTGCAGACATATGAGTTTTTGTTTTTTTGTTTTGTTTTGGGGTTTAATGACCCCAATAAGTGCCTAAGGCTGTGAAGAGTCACACACAAATGGGAATACAGTTCTTAGTTTACAATTACAAAATCCTTCCCAACAGCTCCAAAAAGATATGCACAACCTTGTTAATCTGTTTTGATTAGAAAAGCAATGCCTTCCCTCAGGAGGGTACATAAATATCTTTTTACTGATCCATACAAAAGTACACATTTTGTCTATATATAAAACAATCTGTTGTTTTCACAATATATGCTGAATTGATATAAGCAACTCATAAAATATAATTTTCAGTATCAACTAGCACATACAGTACAATATTAATGCATTACAAAAGGCATCTGCTTCTCTTCACATTTCAATACTGATTACCGGAATAATAAACTTTCTCTTTAGCATTTATGTTACTTTTTCACATGTTTCCTTTTACGTATATATTAATATCATCTTCGAAGAATATGTACCACAGCTCCTCTCAAATAAAATGGATTTGGAAGTAAAAACAAATTTAGTTACATGCAATGGCTCAAACAGCAAGTAATACCAAAAATAATTTCACACAATATAAAAGTATATCCTACAGGCTGAGACATACCTCTTCACATGCTTAGTGTTTGGTACTTTTCTACTTTTCACATTGTTCAATGCATAAGAAGTTTCAAAATCAGGCTAAATGAACACATTATGAATAAGAACACCAAACTAATAAAATATCTTATTCAATATAATTTCTCCTCTACTAGAGAAAATGCCCAAGAAATATTAATGGATGAGTCAGCTGTCAGTCAAAAAATGTGAGACAAAAATTGGAACTAGAACATTTCTAAGCTCCAACATGCCTGGAAATATTTCACTAACACAGACAGATTTTTAAAAAAGCATACAGTTAAGCAGAAACAGTACAGGCTCGGAGAGTAAAATATCTGAAGAGCTAAAATAGGTCTATGACAGCAAGGCACATATATTCGCCCTTTGATGTTGTTGTAACTTTAATGCTGGGATTTTTCCTTTTTTACCAAACTTATATGTACAGTACTAAGACATTTTTAATTTACCTCTTTACAATATACAGGCTATCTTTTTCAGATTTTCAGATTCAACTAATCAACCATAAATTGCAAAAAAAAAAAAAAAAAAAAAAAAACTGAAATGTCAAAACCCATGCCAAAAATAATGAAACTTGAGGCCAGCTTACAAAGTGATGAGTTGAATGAATTAAACAGCAAGAAATAATCATATCCTATTTTTCTGAAAACAAAGCATATACTGCAAACACTTACACTGTCCTTCAAGCAAGCCACTGAATGGGGAAACTAAAAAACATGTACAGAAAATTTCCAAAAACAAAAACCAGATATGTGTGGAGGTATGTCATATTCTCTCACACAAATGCAGATTCATAACCTTTTTTTAAATTGAAATTATCCATTTAAATTAAATCCAATCTATTTCAGATAGCATTTTTCAATTTCTCACATGTAGTTACAGAGTGATACAGTTACATGTACAGCAACATATTAATGCTAAAAAAATAAGTCAAAGGATTACAATATTGGCAACAAGATGTTTCATAGCGACACGAAACTGCAAAATGAAACACAAAAACATATAACTGAATTATTTGATAAACATACATTACATTGGAGATAATTCAGAATCGTTAATCGAATTATTTGAAACATTTCTGCTGAAAACTTCATTTTATCTATGTGAAATTAATGATCAAAAACAAATTTCTTGGTTCACTCTTTGGCACCAGCACAAACATTGCATATGGAGAAACATTTGATTTCATTTCATACAATTCATGTTTTGAAATGAATCGCACCAGAAGCCTAAAATTCTGTGTGATAACAATATTTAAAACATTTCAAGGAATTCATTTTGTACAGAAATATTCAAAGAAACAACCAGCATATTTTTGCCAAATTTCGATTTTCTAACAAAACTCTTTCAAAATATTGATACGATAGTTATTAGAATACACTTTTATTTGTAAAAGGAAGGATATGAATAAGGCATCCATAAGTAAGAAAATGAATAAAAATTCAGTTTGATGAGAACCGGTTTTTTAAAATTAGAACACCGAAAATTCCTCCATTTAACATAAAATAGTTTTTTTTTTTTTCAAGTTCGAACAGAATTAAAGAATAAATTTAATATATTACAAAAATTACTGAAAAGGCACACACTGCAGTAATTTTAATGTTTTTCACTTTGTGAAAGAACATTTTTTCATCCCCAAGTGGTATTTATAGTTTTCTTTCATATTATTTAATTCTACCTCAGTTTAAAGAGTGCTTATCATCTTTACAAAAATAAGAATTAAGGCACAGAACAAAGAAAATACTGAATCTCCTCTTATTTTAGTCGAGTCATAGGAAAAAATCCCAAACGTAGCTGAACCAACAGTCTTTAACAAACCTTGTTCTCTAACCTGCAACAATATCTGGTAACATTATCACAGAAGGCATGCGCATGTTTGTATGAGAGAGAAAGTTAGTGACAAAGGAGTAAAATCTTGGTATTACAGTGCCTGCAGCTCAGATCTGGAGTCTTCCCAGAGTACTGTTGCATTCAGAATGTTATTCTCACTTTGCACAAGGCAGGCTCTAGGCTCACTACTGGGAGATTTGGAATTTTCATTGGCCTTGTCAATATTGTGAGACATTTGCAACAAAACAAACTATAGTACAATAATACAATAGCTTAAAGAAATCAGCAAATTATACAAACGACTTACACTTTGTCTTCTTCACCTTCTCTCTCTCTCCCTCTCTCTCTTTTTGTTGTTACAGGATTTAATGACCACCATGTGTAACTCTACGAGCTGTAAGCAGTCACCTATCTTTATTTAGGGCCACCGGTTCCAGGGAAGGGAGAGAGACAACACCATCTGACATGCATATCACCCATGCCTCATCTGGGGCTCGAACCTGGGCCCATCTCTGATAAATGATCCAAAGCTCGCACCTCAGATCACCCGACAACCAGGTCTCCTTTCCTATATCTTCTGTGCGCATGTGTGAACTAAATGCCTCAAAAAAACAGTCAAGAATTCCTGACATCTTGCTCATTAAAAGTGACAAATATAGAAATAAATCTCTCTCAGATAAATATTTAAAATCACTTGAGCTATATTTTGAATAGTTTTTTGTCCTGGGACAAGTAAAATTGAATCTTAATTTTAGAACTGATAATGAAGACATAAATTAATCATTTCAATAATCATAAATTCTGATCATAAGCAGAAATGATAGGCAAAAGTGAATGACAGTACATAGTACTAGCACCCTATACAGGAAATGCTTATGTTTCTACAGAAAGAAACACAGTAAGTTGTGATTTCCACATTAACAACCTGTAAAGAACACATTACTTCTTTCAAAGAAGCTCTTCTCATAACAGCTAAGCAACTGCTATGCAACAGTTTATAAGAAGCTCACAAAATATTTTCTATGATACAGAAATGAATAACATATATTTTCTTATAAAAATGTGAACAGTTCCTAAACACTAAATGTCACCAATAGAGAACTTTCAAAGACTAGAGTATAACTGTGCAACAAAGCATAAACTTTATGAACATGTCCATGGCAGGAACGCAGCAAATGCTGGAAGAGCAAATAAACATCTCACTATTTGTAGTTAAGGTTGATATTGGCCTCACTAGTTGCTCAGGATGTCAGAGTGAATAAATCCTCTAGTGGCAACAAACAATCAAAGGACAACGACATACTCATTGTGAATTAATTTACCTCATAATTAGATTTCATCTGTAAGATTTCTCTGGGTCATTACATATTTTCATGGTCATTTCCACCTGCAAAAATAGGAAACAGAATTGATAGTCAAGGAGAAAATAATGCATCAAAAAATGTTCTAAGGAATATTTTATGATCCCACACATACAGAAAATACATTAATGTAATCAATAGAAGAACAAAAGCCACTTTTGTTTATTGAGAAATACTGGCACAAGGGCAGCACTAAAAAACAATTCAAATGCATACAAATATCAGCTCAGACAATGGGGACCCCAAATCCCAATCAACTGGAAGGAACAGCCAACTTTGTACTGAACACTTACTTCATTACCTGGGCAAGCGCTAGAGCTTGAGGTGCTTGATGCAACAATATTTGTCGACGCCCCCCCCAGCTTTGTGTGTGCGTTGGATTGTATGGCTTTTTACATCACAAATGAAAAATATACAATATAAATGAATAGTCATGCACATTGTTCCCAAGTTCAACGCTAAAAACAATGCTCTTTTTTTGCACTTAATTATACACTATCTACCAACAAGTAATTGGACACCCATGCAATCGACGATATCTGCGGTCCTGATACATGTCACGGCCGCTGCCGTTAAATATCGAGTGGGAAACAACAACGCAGCCAGTCGCATGCAAGATGTCACGCAGTTCGGAGCTCTCCGATTTTGAGAAAGGTGTAATCGTCGGGTATCATAGAAATCGCCGATTCATACGAGACATATCCAGCGAGTTGAAGTACCCAAAATCGACAGTGGCCTATGTGATTGGCAAGTGGAAGATGAGAGGTGACTGTCGGAGTGTGCCCCGACCCGGCAGACCCACAAAACTGGGTGTTAGAGACCGACGGGTGCTGCCTAGAGAAATTCGAAAGAACCGCACCAAATCGATGGGCCACATCCGCGAGGAGTTTCAACAGGCATCCGGGAGTGTTCTTTCGATGAATACCATCCGTAAGGAAGACCATCTGCTCGGTTATCATGGACGTGCTGCCGCCCACAAGCCTTTCATCACCAAGTCCAATAGCGCTGCTCGACTAACGTGGTGCAAAGAACGTCGACAGCGGATCGTTGAACAGTGGAAACAGGTTCTCTGGAGCGATGAATCAAGGTTCACCCTCTACCGTTGGGATGGTAGGGTCTTGGAAACAGGTTCTCTGGAGCGATGAATCAAGGTTCACCCTCTACCGTTGGGATGGTAGGGTCTTGGTTTGGCGTCTGCCTGGAGAACGCCTCCTGCCGGAATGTATTGTGCCAACTGTGAAGTTCGGCGGAGGTGGAATTATGCTATGGGGGTGTTTCTCCTGGTATGGCACGGGACCCTTGGTCGCAATTCCTGGTAGACTCAACGCCGAGACCTACTGCACCATTTTGGATGACCATGCGCTTCCTTACGTTGTGACAGTTTTGCGGGGTGGACCCATGTTACTTTCAGGATGACAATGCCACCTGTCATGTTGTGAGATCCACCATAGCTTGGTATGGTGACAATGGGGTTAATCGAATGGACTGGCCTGCGCAGAGCCCGGACTGTAACCCTATCGAGCACCTCTGGGACGAGTTGGAGCGTCGACTTAAGGGATGCCCCACCATCCGAAATCGGTGAAGGAACTGACCTGTCTTCTCCAAGCCAAGTGGAAGAAAATACCGCTAGCCGTCGTACAACACCTGAATGAGAGTATGCCCCGGAGGGTCGCAGCTGTAATCGCCGCTCGTGGAAGCTCCACCAACTATTGAAGGTGAATAAACTTCATTTTCCTTTGCTATCACAGGTGTCTAATTACTTATTGGTAGATAGTGTAGTGCCACTCTTTTTTGATGATTTGGTTTGTTTGAGTGACAGTGAGACCTTTTATTGTTTCACTTCACTCATCATCACAAAATACAATAATTGCAGGATGTTTCTTTTCTTTTTATAATATATATATATATACACTGAAGTGCCAGAAAAACTGGTACACCAGTCTAATACTTGATAGGTTCTCCACGGGAGTGCAGGACTGCAGAAATATTAAGGGGTATGGACTCCACTAGCTGCTGGAAATATGCTGTAGGCAATGCACACCATACTTACTGCAGAGCGTTCCACAATTCAGGTGAATTCCGAGGTCTCGGATTCCTGTGTTCGATAGCACGTTTCATGGCATCCCAAATGTGTTCTATCACGTTCCGATCTGGGGACTTGGGTGGGAATGGCAACACCCCAAACTCAGATGAATGCTCCTCTAATCATAATGTGGTGTCCCGACACTTGTGTGGAGGTGCATTGTCCTGTTGGAACAGGCCCAACCCATCAGCATGAATGCAGGACATGAACAGGTGTACCTCATCAGAAAGGATGTGCACATAGCGTTGGCCGGTCACAGACGTTTGTAGACATACCAGGAGTCCCAGTGAAGTCCAGCTAAACACACTCCATACCTTTACGGACCTCCCACCAGCAGGTACAGTTCCCTGTTGACAGGCGGGATCCATGGCTTCATGGGATTTGCGCCACACACGATATGGTGTTCCCTTGTCTCACTCCTTCCGTCTGCCCAATACAGTTGGAAACATGACTCGTCAGACCAGGCTACTTGTTTCCAGTCATCAAGTGTCCAGTGGCGGTGTTGCCATGCTCAAGCGAGGCTCCAGAATTGAATGTTGAGGCTCCAGAATTGAATTCCGATGATACCCGCGAGCGTGTGAAACGATTCTTGACAGCCAACGATGGTCACGTTTACCCAATGTCTTTTTACGGCCACAGTGGTATCATAGGTTGGAGGTTTTGCCGGAATTCTTGTAGTCACGGTACGCCCTTGCAATGGTCATCCATGAAAATCCGAACTTCGTTTCTACCTCCGAAATACTATGACCCATATCACGAGCGCCAACTATGACACCACGTAAAAAATCGCTTAAATAATTACTACTCGTCATTCTCATGCCGAAAACAGCTCTGACAGCTCGCAAGGATGTCTATCGCTTTATACATGCACTGGCGGACGCAAACGAGTATGCGCATAGGTGACGCTGCTATGTATTTTGCATAAGCTCGTCTGTACCAGTTTTTCTGGCACTTCAGTGCATCATCATCATCATCATTGTCAACCATTATTAATTCACTGCTGGACGAAGGTCTCCCCAAGTTTCCTCCACAACGGTCTGTCTTGCGCCAGTCTCCTCCATGTCACTCCCGCATACTTTCGAATTTCATCCACCCATCTTCCATGTGGTCTTCTTCTGGGTCTTTTCCTGTCCCGTGGAATCCAATATAAAATTTCGACTGTCCATCGATGGTCTGTCCTTCTGGCAGTATGTCCAGCCCATTGCCATTTCAGGGATTTAACTCTGATCATGATGTCTTCCACTCTTGTCATTTTTTGGATCCACGAGTTCCTCTTCTTATCTCTCCTGGTTACACCAAGCATGCACCTCTCCATGCTACTTTGAGTTGTCTGCAGCCTTTGTAAGTCTCTTTTAGTTAAGGTCCACGTCTCTGCACCATACGTAAGCACTGGAAGAATGCATTGATCAAACACTTTTCCTTTAAGACATAATGGCATATTGCTCTTGAAAATTATGCTGTTTCTTCCAAAAGCTCTCCAGGCAAGTTTTGTACGCCGATTAATTTCTTCATCAATGTGACCCTCATTTGATATCTGCTGTTCAAGATAAACGTACGTGTCTGTTATCTCCAGCTTTTCTCCATCAATCGATAAATCTTCATTTCTTGTAAAAGCATTGAACATCACTTTTGTCTTCTGAAAGTTCATTTTTAATCCCACTTCTTTACTCTTATCAGCAAGTTCCTGGATCATACTCTGCAGCTCTGATGGGGTAGTTGCAAAAATGACTATGTCATCAGCAAAACGTAGGTGGGTTAGATAATCTCCATTAATCTTTATCCCTTTGTTTTCTCAGTTTAGTGATTGAAAGACATTTTCCAATGTGGCATTAAAGAGCTTGGGAGATATGGTGTTCCCTTGTCTCACTCCTTTTCCAATTTTTATGTGTGTTGTATTTTCAAACAGCCGAATCTTTGCACTTGCATTTTCATAGATGTTATTAATAATATTAATGTATGCATCTTCAGTACCGCAGGATTTCAGGGCCATTGTAACTGCTGATGGTTTCACCGAATCAAAGGCTTTTTCATAATCAATAAAACCCATGCACAATGGAAGTTCATATTCCCTCGCTCTTTCAATTAGTTCTCTCAGTACGTAGATATGATCTATTGTGCTGTAGGCACTCCTGAATCCAGCTTGTTCTCTCGGTTGAGCCATATCTAGTGTCACCTTTAAGCTGTGTGAAAGAACTTTAGTGAAGATTTTATAAACCACTGATAGGAGGCTGATAGGTCTGTAGTTCCTGAGATCCTCAATGTCACCTTTTTTATGTAGCAAGATCATTGTAGCGTTGTTCCAATCCTCAGGAATCTTCCCTTCATTAAGGCATCGAGTGAAAATTTGGGCGAGTACTGTTTCGATTTCTCCACTTGCTTCTTGTATGATGTCTACAGTAATTCCATCTTCTCCTGGAGCTTTTCCTCGCTTCATGTTCTTGATTGCATGTGCAACTTCTGCTGGGAGGACTGGAAGAACTCTGGTACTGGTACCTTTCATGATGTCTGGAGTACATGTATCATCCCTTTCATATAATTTGGAGTAGAAATCTTTTACTCTTGTCAAAATTTCGCCTCTATTTCTTGTTACAGAACCATCTTCTTTTCTCAGTGCCATAATCTGTTTTCTTCCCTAACTGAGATGTCCCTTTGCTATCTTTAGGCTTTGGTTGTTTTCAATTGCTTTCCTCACTAGTTCCCAGTTGAATTTCCTTACATCTTCAGTGATACTTTTTCGTACTGTCTTGAATAGCTCTATATATATTCCACTTTGGAAGTCACATCTTCTTTAGCTGTCCTCATCTCTCTTCTTTTATGCATCAACATTTTGGTTTTTCCTGATAATTTGTTCACATGCAACTTGTTCTTAGACCCAGCTAATTTTGTTGCTGTTTCCACAAGAGCTTTGGTTACTTTTCTGTTAACTTCAGAAATATCCACTTCTTCCAATGTTAGGCCTTCTAAAGCAGATAATCTGTTCTTCAGTTCCAACTTGAAGGTTTTATGGTGTTTTTTAAGGTTGGTTATGCCAATACATTTTGTTTGTCTTATGAGCTTGCTACGTTCGAGTTTAGTGTTGAGGTGCATCTTACATCTCACCAATCTATGGTCACTACCTGTGTTGAACTTGTTTAGCACACTGCAGTCTTCTATGACGAATTTTTTGTTACACATAAAATCAATTTCACTTGTCGTCCCATTTGGATGTCTCCATGTCCATGTCCTGTGTGGCTTTTTCTTGAAAAAGTAGTTCAAGATGAAAAACCCTTCTGCCTCTGCAAACTCTACGAGAGTATTTCCACGCTGGTTTCTGTTGCCGTGACCGAATTTACCTACTGAAGGTTCATTCTGTTGTCGTTGCCCTATTTTTGCATTGAAATCTCCCATAATTATCTTTATTATTTAGATGACGAATTTCCTCATAAAATTCTTCAATTTCTTCTTCAGGATGACTTGTGGTGGGTGCATAAGTTTGAATAATCTGAGCCTGGTATCTTCCCGAGAGTTGGATAACGAGTCGTGCAGCTCTGTCAGAGGAACTTTCAACTTCTACAACTTTATCCTTCAGTTTCTTGTTTATTATAAATCCAACACCACTAGTTCTGCAAGTATCAGTCGCACGATAGTAGAAGAGATGTCCACTTTTCAGTTCAATGAGATCTTCTTCTTTTCTTCTTACCTCACTTAGCCCAACGATGTCCCACTTGATCTTTTGTAGTTCCTCTTCCAATTCAAGAAGCCTTGAATCAGAAGATAGGGAGCGTCCATTATATGTAGCCAAGGTCAGCATCAGAGGGCAGCCTAGTCCGGTCCTCCGGGGATTCTTAACACCCTCTGCCTTCATGTTGCACTGGCCGCTGCCTTGGCCAGGTACATTCCAGCTGCCGGAGACTGAGGGCCAAGATTTAAGTTGTGGAGTCATTTTGGAGGGGTTTGGCCATAACTCACCACACTGGCCAAGCGGGTTGGTGAGTGTGGGATAGCATTTCCTCTAATCCCGATGGTATAGTTATACCGCTATTGGCGGTCGTCAGAGCCCCTTTAGTGGGAACAGGATGTACCACAAGAAGGCGGGGTTGACATTTGTCAAGGAGAGGCTGTGATGTTACGCATCACCTGACCTTACATCCCCTTCAGTGCATATACTCTACTATTTCACACACACACACACACACACACACACACACACACACACACACACACACACACACACACACACACACACAAAGTTTAGTTCAGTGCCCCCCCTGAACTTGATGTCAGGTGTGGTGGCACTGCTCTCCCCACCCTAAAAAGTCAGCTCTGTTTGTTACAGTGCAAAAATATTTAGAAAACATTTCAGCCCAATTTTCACAAAACCTTTATCGTGTATGTTTCTGGAAGTCTGGGTAACTATATACTAAGCTATTAGCTTCTGCAAAGCAGATGAGTCTTCAGGCTCGCAGGGAATCCAAGGATGGGGGCAATCTTTGCATCTGAAAAGTTTCACAGCATAAAAGCTGGCCACTATGGTATTACAATTCATCTTTGTGATACACAAAGAACATTAAAAAATTTAATATAAGGACTGGGACCGCTGGTACCACTGGATGCATCTCTGAATGCCAGTGGTTATCTGTCCATACTCGCTGATCACATGCAGCCTTTCATGTTGGGACGCTTACCCTGGTGGTGATAGTGTCTATGAAAAGGACAATGCGCCATGCCACATTGCTAAGGGGGTGCGCGACTGGTTCCAGGAACACGACAGCAATGTCTCCGTTCTCCCTTGCCTGGCGAAATCGCCCAACCTCAATTCCATACAGCACCTGTGGGACTACATGGATCGACAGGTTCGACGTGCCGACCTACAACCATGTCATCTCCGGACCTCCGTGCTCTGCTGCAGTCTGAATGGGCACGTGTGCCTTGGACAACCTTCCAGGGCCTCATTGTGTCCATGCCACACCATCTCACTGATGTCATCTAGGCCAAGAGTGGTTATTCCCATTATTAGTAGGTGGTCATATTTTTCTGATATGACATATGTATGAAGTATAATTCCACGAGATTTATGTACTTACATACTTAAAGCGGAAATCAAGAAAACCGCATACATGCACTTACTTCTATAACAATGACTACACATATTTTAGGATGAATTGATACAGTAAGTTAATGCAGTAATCATATCTACTGTTTGGAAAAATACTGCCAGAAGAGTTTGCTCACCAGTCAGGTGGGCAAAGTGGACAGGTTCCTGAGAGTATCCTCTCCATAGCTGAGGGCAGATTAAGAGGTTCCTGGAAGTGACAACAACTAAGGGATTTTCCCTGGGGAAATCCCTGGTGATAGATAATGAAGGTCAAAAGGGGTAGGACATACACTAATGGCCTTCAAATTGCCTCTGTATACACCTAACTGCCTGTGCAAACAATAACTGACTGAGCAGGTGACTTCTTTCATGCTTAATACACAAAAGCCTATTTCAAGGAACTTGTCCAACTTAGAATGTAAACAGTGTCCAACTTCCAAGATAGGCAGGTGTCCTAGTTAGAGTATTACATACATGTTAAAAAAATTGGAGTTTGTTTGGTTCCACCGAATTGTGTCCAAATTAGGAAGGTGTCCAATTTGACAGGTTTTACTGTATATGACTCACCCAGGACTCAAGCCTGAGCTCTAGGTGCAAGAGATTCTTAACACTTCTTAAGCATCCAGACACTAAGTGAAGATAACTTATTTGATGAAGCACTAAATAGAAACGCACAGCTGTAAATATCTGATATTAAGAGAAGGAAAACAAAACAACTAACAACAACAACACAAATTTAATGATAATTAACACAGCAATCAGACATCTCCGAATTGACTGTATTTACTGTTGTTCTTCACGTAATATCAAATACATCAGAAAATTTGAAAATTTCATTGCCTTGGGGTGGGAATCGAACCAGCATCTACCGATTACCGTTTGAGTGTGTTAACGTTACACCACCCAGGACGAGAAAGTCACAAGTACCTGAGTGTTAAGAGCATCGGAAAGTAGTCTGACCATATTCTTAATCGAAGCAACTGTGCTGCCATCTAGCTTTGTTAAGCATACCACCAGTCGTCCAAGTATATAACGTGGAAGAAATATTCCTCTCATAATACGTGGAAAATACATCATGACAATTAACACAGCAATTAGACATTTATGAATTGACTGTATTTACTGTTCTTCACATAATATCAATCACATCAGAATACTTGAAAATTTCATCCCACTGGAGAGGGAATCAAACCCACATCTTTCGATCACCGTTCGAGTATGCTAACCGTTACACCACCCAGGACAAGAAAGTCACAAGTCAAATATCTGAATGTTACACGAAGAACAGTACATACAGTTAATTCAGAGATGTCTGATTGCTGTGTTAATTATCATGACATATTTTCCATGTATGAAAACTTGAAAATATGTGGTAACTAACTGTGGAAGAGGAATATTTCTTCCACATTATATAACACAAATTTAAGTTATGTAAATATTTTAATAAAAGAAGCATCAAATTGTTTGTGGCTATCTCTTTAGTCTTTATTAATACAGTACAAGCAAACTTACAGTTAGTTACCACATACATAACATCACGTTTTTTAGTTATAGGTCTATGCTAAGAATAATTTCCACATCAACATGAGATATGCACAGAGGAAACTACATTTTTTTGGGAGAGAACCAGACGTCTAAATCTTCATGATAAAAAAGCATGTGCTGACTGATGAATACAGCTGTTTATTTAGGTATCATTCTAGTGAGGTTTGATATTCAAAATTCAGTAACTACCATGATGATTGGATTTCCCTTCTTGACATGGCTTCGTTTTCAAGAAAAGCTGATGCTCTTAACAAGCACACACATATTAAAATGAAATTAACAAACTATGAATGTCACACTTAGCTCAACCATAAAAGTTTATTTGACACTGATCATTAACATGCTCGGAAAAGAACAGCAAAAATAGGGAATAATATCATACCAGAGGTTCAAGTTCTCGATGACTGACTAAACCAAACTCTGTTATAAAGTAGTAAAATTGCTTGTAACATGTATTCACGTGAGCTTCCTGTGAAAAAATTCAAACACATTAAAAGAAATGTTTGATCTCCAAGTTTCAATTGAAAACAAAACAAAAATATCACATGATGAATTTTATAAATTTATCACAAAATCACTAGTAACCATGGTTGGGGCTTAGCCCAGTGGCGGCTCGTGGTAGGAAAAATAGGTGAAGAGCTACAAGAGCAATATGAAAAGATATCTACTGTCTTAAATGAAAATCAGTTAATGAGAACTTACCTATTTTTTTATATATTAGATCAATTCTTCTTCCCTTTAAAGCTGGAAATTTGTCGATTATGTCGTCAGAAAATAGGTGTTTCTTCGTGACATCAAGAAAATGTCTTTCTGAATAGAAATACTTGCCAAAGAAGCAAGTTTATCTGGAGAAATAGTGTTTCTAGAGTAAGTTTGTATTCTTTTAAGGCAAGAAAAACTTTTTTCCACTAAAACACTTGCAGATCCAATTGTTAAAATCAGGAAAACCAATTTATAAGCTTCTGTAAAAATGCCTTTATCTCCATGAAGCACTCGAAGAAGTTCATGAGTCGATATATTCCTTAATTTTTCATCAGCATATACAAGACTCAGTTCATCTTTAAGGCGCTGGTGTTTAGTAAAATTTTTTCCGTAAAAATGTTGTTGATCTTCAAAAGCGTGAGAGGGAAAGCATGAATTAAATTGGTCGAATTTGGTTGTGTCAGCAAGCCAGGCAAACTGAAGTTTAAGTTTCTCACAGTCTTGAAATCTTATATCCATTTCCATAAGAATGTGGTACAAAATTTCAAAATACAATTGTTTATAATTTTGAAAAATTGTTTCTGGTGTAAGAGCAGCATATTCCCGTTTAGATCTGCTTATTTCTGTGATTTTGCTAGCTTTTCCAAACAGTGTTCCAAATACCTCATCGTTCCTTTTATGGCTCAAAATTTCATAAGTTGTTTTTAATTTGAGTAACACAGTAGTAGTTTATGTCTATGGATTTTTTCTGCAAATTTTCGAATCATAGATCGGTGAAGTCAAATATTTAATTAAATACTATTCCCAAAAAATGTAAATTCAAAAGCGTTCATATCATTTTAAATCCCTTGGGCAAGTTGAATTGATTTTTTTTCTGATTGGTCACTATTTGTGAGAAATTCGAATACTTTCTTCAATTTATCCCAATCTTCAACTATTACACATACTAACTTCGAAGTGGAAGACCATCGAGTTTCCGTTATGGTTAGCATGCATCTCGCGGTTGATCATGTGAGTATATTGTTTTTTCACCACTCAGCGAAGCGATCGCTTCGCTGAGTGGTGAAAAAACAAAGGAATTACACTGAGGCTTGCAAAAAATATTCGACACTTAGAAATTTTAGAAAAACTCTGCTGTAATACAAGGTTCAAACGATGTACTAAGCAATAACAAAAACAGCTTGAGAAGCTTTATACTTCATTTTTTCTGGAGTCCAGTCAAGTGTCCAGACATTACGTTTGCCCCATCGTAACATTATCCTCTTCCTTTACGATTGTCCTATTGACTTGTGTTGATAATCACACTGTTCCAAAACTTTGTCTAGCATTTTGTATAAAGCTTCTGACGTTCTATCTTCACTCACACCATGGAAACCCAAAAATCGCTCAACCAATACACCTTCCGAATCAACAGATCTTATTATTAAAGAGCACTTGGAAGTCTGGCTATGTCTTCCCATCTACTTGAATATAAAAGCATTGAACTTCATTTATTTCATTTTTGACGTGATCGTTTATATATTCAGAAATACATTCAATTAATTCGTTTTGAATAGTTTTTGAGTCACCTGTGAAGACATTATTTATCGTTTCGTATTGATTTTGAATTTTTAAAGGAGTTCTTGATATCAACAGTGAAAGTAATTCCTTGAATTTCTACGATTTATCGAGTCAATGCCTTCGTCATGGTCACGGAATGCTAGTTCTTGTTTACTCAAATACAGTACTGCATCAATTATTGTCTGCATGAAAAGTCTATTTAAACTAATGCTTTCGCTGAAATGCATTTTCAAAAGCCTAGCATTCTCCCTCGGGCATCGGCAATGGTATTCTGATTCTTTTCAAAATTATTCAGCATTAATTCGCGTTTCAGGTGTTTGCTAGAATCCCCACGTTTGTGAAGTGACCGTTTTATATTTAAGAAATCTGAAAATTGTCTTTATTCCAAGCCGAATTTTATTACTAAAAAATAAGCAGGGCCAACAAAATAGTTTTTGTAACACAGAAGGGCTACAAAGCCATTTATATTCAGTAAACCAACAATTTTTAAAATTAATATTGTAAGATTTGCTGCTCTTCTTGATTTCTTTCTTGGCGACAATTGTCAGTGAATCCGTCGGTCGTCGTTGAAGTAAAATGTCTCTTTTATTTTCATCTTTCCACCGATTGAACGGAGTTTGCAATAAATTACAGACAATGTCGCTCACAGGATACATACTGAAAACTAAAACTATCACTGTCAGTTAAACTGTACACGAAACTAAAGTAACTAATGAAGTTTTTAACAAATAATCACAAAACACGAAAAAACAAATCTCTTTCAGAAAGTATGTACCGAAACACCGCAAAGCCCTAGCTAGTGGATTGCCAAGGATTCCCGCTCCACTGCGATCTTTTCGGAAGGTCACGACTTCAGGTGCAGAGGCTTGGCGTCTCAAGCTAAAACACTTCACTTGCACGGCAGATAGGGGAAGGTGACTTCACAGTTACCATGGCAACTCGGGTGAAAAGTGCAGACTTCCAAGCATTCTCAATTCAGCTCTTCACTTGAACTGTTTTACGTATAAGGACTTGTTTTCCGTATTGGACGCGCATTGTGAATTGATATCTAATAAAAATTTTGTGTATTTTAGCTCGCAATAAAGGCAAAAAAAGAATATATTATACGAAATTATTAAATGAAACCTTATTTCAAATAAAATAGGTGAAGAGGCACTTCACCTACTTCACCTGAAAAGCCACCACTGGCTTAGCCGTTTCTATAAGGCAGCATTCCAATATAAAGGTTATGTTCAAAGTTAAGCAAATAACGTAACAAAGACTTATTACTTCTAAGGTTATTCTGGTTCATTAAATATGACACAACAATGATAAATATCTCATGCACCATAGTGCTTCAACATTAGTAAAAAAGAATGATAGCAATGTTATATGAACCAGAAGAATAAGTATTTGAAATGCTGTATATAAGGATACACACTTTAACCCCTTCCATTTTTTGCTTAACTTTTGTGGTTAAACTGGAATAAAACATTATGAAAACAATTACTTGACTGCATCATATCCATGTATTAAGACACATTTTGTTAGATTTTTGCAATGTTTCATACCCCGTTTAACTTAGCATAAACAAAATATCACAGACCCAGGATAAAAAATAAATAATTTTAAAATTGCCATCAGACAATTAGCACTCATTTTCCTAATCTAAATTAATTGAAATTAATTAATTTTGTCTTTTTGAATCTGTCAGCTTTTAGTTTCAAACAAATCAATTGCTTGAAACTATTTGGTCAAGCAACACAAAAACATCTACTGGCTTTTAACACAAAGCTTTTGTGCTTCTTCAATTTCAACTCTCATTTTCTTGGAATTCATTACCTTAAATCAGAGAGCAGCAACCCTTCCTAGTCTGGTGTTCCTATGAGAAAGGAATAGTTTTTTTGTGTATATAAGTTTCCAAATACAAGGATGAAATCACTGTTTGACTCATGCCCAGATATATCAGCTGCACACTTTTTATTTTATCACTGTAAACAAACAGGCACAGTGAAGAAGTTGACACAACACATACTGCCACAGTTTACATACCCAAGGGGATGAGCTGATGAAAGGAAACATGCATGTATCATTTTAATACTTATCACAATTTTTATGAATCTGTTAACACAATGTTATCAGATTCTTAAGAATACACCAATTCATTCACATGAAAGAAATTGTGCTTCTTTCTGATAGTGAGCAATAATAACAATCAACTATTTTTCTGATAGTCATTATTTTCGATATAATTTTTAACTCCAGAAGACGTGCAGTGTTTGTTTTATCTTTGAGAAGCATATTTGAAACTTTGAAGATCAATAAATTATCACATTTCCCTTGATGTCCTTATATAGTTCCCAGTGAATGTTAATAACCACAAATTATACAAACACGCGCTTTTTACTTTTGGTAAAGGTGAAAACAAGATCATTTTGTTAGATTCAAATGGAATTCACTATGCATTAATGTTAAGAAAATTTGAAGTCTTATGGAATTTATTTTTTCCAGTTCACTTTTTATGCTTAAGTTTACTGCACAAAATTTGCACATTTCTTCAGTTTGTGTAGTAGCTATCTACATTTAATCATGCTTTGCCCAGACACCTAAGATCAATAATATCTCACCCAGTGGCTTATGCTTGAAAAAGCTTTGCCCTGCTGCTTATGGTAGATACCGCACCACCCAGCTACTTACATTGATTCGATAAACTAAGTCTTCATATTACATAATACAATTAATCTACTTTTGCACAAGAATACAGTTTCCTGTAACTACTTCCTTTAAAGAAACATGTACAAAGAATGAAATAATTTTACACCAGTTGCATACACTGTAATTCTACTGTTACACACATCTCAAAAAGCTGAAAATGTTAACAATTTAATCTAGCATGTTTGAATCATTTAATATTTTTGTTTACTTACAGCTCCTATTGCAACAAGCCTGTCAAAATGGTGAATATACACATGGACAAATACTCTGAATAGCCTTGTCAAAATTTTCTTGCATGTTGGTACAAAGTTTCTTGGGAATGGAATATCTACAACAATAATCAAATATAGCAATTAAAAACACTGCTTTTTAAGAGAAAAAGCTGAAAAAGTCTATATTTCACAGTACAGTACAACGATACTATACGAAGCTGGAACAAAAAATGTGGTAACTAAATTTGCACCTTTTCTTTCCTTTATAAGAACTGGGGCCAGGCTCATCTATCTCAAAGTAAGCTTACACATAGTCACATGTTACCATTCCAATCAAAACTTCTAATACAGTAAAATCTCTTATTTAGGGACACTCTCAAGTTATTTATTTCGGTCTGTAAAACAGAAGTGTCCTTAAAAGAGAATTTTACATTATATCAATGTTACTACATATTGCATAAGCAGCAATGCTTATATGACTAAGTACTTTTGATTGGCATTTTTTTTTTTTTTTTTTTGTGTGTAAGTGTCTTAAATTGGCCAGAGTGCCACACAGTACTTTTGACAGAAACCGAAGAAAACCAATTTGCTAATCAAACTAACCAATCCAAATGACAATTCCATGAATTTATGGTTTTATAATGTTCTTAGGCATACACTGTGCACACCACTATATAATTAATTAACATTTTATGGATTACTCATTTGTTCAAAACTTTTTGCTGTTACAAGTTTATGATCAAACTGAATTTGCAACTGAGCTATCAGGTTCAGAACTTCAATACTGTTATGCCTAGCAGAAAAAGATTTTATGCTTTGCAACAATTTACCAGCCTCTGTGCAATTTTTTACAAAAGGATTAGAAACTCTTTGACCACATCTCATATTTCCTTATCTTCACTACAATTTCCATCTGTTTTTATTCTTCTAACAAAGTAATCTCAAGTTCATCTTCTTCCACAGCTATACCACTATTAATATCTACATAAGCTGTAGCCGAGAAATCATTGTGTCCAGCTTCTTTTAACAATAACTGAATACTCGGTTGTTGACTTATCCTTCACAGTAATCTCTGGTTCATCTTCTTCTACAGCTATACCACTATTAATATCTACATAAGCTGTAGCCGAGACATCATTGTGTCCAGCTTCTTTTAACAATAACTGAATACTCGGTTGTTGACTGATCCTGCACAGTAATCTCTAGTTCATCTTCTACAGCTACACCAATATTAATATCTACATAAGCTGTAGCCGAGACATCATTGTGTCCAACTTTTAACAATAACTGAATACTCGGTTGACTTGTCCTCCGCAATGCTGTTTTGGAGAATAAAATCTGGCTTTCAAAAAATAGTTCCTTATCATGGATTCCATTATACAGGGTGTCCCATAAAGGTGTAACCAATTCCAAATAATCATAACAGTTTTAATATAAATAATCTCAATACACAACTTGTGTTAATGAAAGAACAGATCATGAAGTTTTATAGACATTCGACATGGGCACCACTTGTCACCTGAACAATGGCTAAAAGGCATTCCAGTTCCAACCATGTTCATTCGAGAATGTATGTATAACTTTCTGCAGTGCGTGTGTAATCCTCTTCTTTAGGTTAGCAATGTCTGCAAGAGGAGTGCTGTAAACCTCACCCTTGATGAATCCCCATTAAAAAAAAAGTCACAGGGTGTTAAGTCCAGCGAGCGTGGGAACCATTAAATGGGACCACCACACCAATCCATCGACTGGGAAATTTGGTATCCAGAGACCTCCTCACAATTAAAGCCCTATGAAGTAGCACCCCATCATGTTGGAAAATGACCGGAGTTGCAAGTTCATGCAACTGGGGATACATAAACTGCTCAATCATGTTCAGATAATTAGCAGCTCTCATGGTTGCTTCCTGAAAGAAAAAGGGTCAGAGAACAAGGTAAACCATTATGCCACACCAAACATTCACTTTTGGGCTAGCATGTTCATGTTCCATTGAGCAATGCAGGCTTTCAGTTCCCCAAATTCTCACATTCTGTTTATTCACCTTTCTAGAAACATGGAAAGTGCACTCATCTGAGAAACAGATTTGGCTCAGGAAAGATTCAGCACTTCTAATGTTCTTCAACAACTCTTCGGCAAACTGTTTAGATTTCACATGATCACCTGGGGTTATGAGATGGGTTATCTGCAGTTTATACAGGTGAATTTTTAATCTCTGCCACGACACTCTGTGCACTGACAACTTGGGGATGGCCAGCTGTCGTGCTACTCGTCTGATTGACTTTCAAGGGCTATGAGTTAACGTTTGTGTCTCACAACCTCCTCCCTTTCTGGAACCAGCAATGGTTTTCCAGGGCTTTTCTTTGTAAGGATGCTACCAGTTTCCTTGAATGACTTGTACCACTTTCTGATGCTGTTACATGTGGGTAGTTTGCTCCCATATTTTGTTCTGAAATTCCGCTGAACCTGCATTTCATATCGGGTTTCAATAAACCACTCTACAACCTGCGCTTTCATCGCAGGATCCATTGGGTACACTTCTAGAAAAATTGGGGGTATTCCTTACCACCTGCAACAAACAGAATGCTGATATTAGTTTTGTATCAAACGTTATCATTTGAAATTGGTTACAACTTTTTGGCACACCCTGTACTGTTCCACGTGAAAGTCAATCATTGAATGGCATTGGAATGCTGTTTCTGACAAATCACTCGATGATGCTATAATCTCCATTTTGCAAATTAGGTTTTTTAAAACTAGCTGTTTACACATGGCTTTAATCAAGCGAATTGTGCCTTGGTCCAAAGGCACAGCTGTTCATACATGGCTTTAATCAAGCGAATTGTGCCTTGGTCCAAAGGCACAGCTGTTCATACATGGCTTTAAACAAGTGAATTGTACCTTGGTTCACACACAGTTACAAGTACCATGCAGATGTTATGTTCAGTGGAAAAAGACTAAAACATTTGTGCAAGTCAGTATGAGAACATGCATTATCCAAAATGAGAATAATATTGTTATCTTTATGTACATTTTTATCCAAGCTTCTCACCTACTCAGACTTGATGTCTCTAGTCAGCCATTCTGTGGCATTTAGTCTCTAGTCCATAGGCATCTTCATGCTATCAAGATTTCTAACACATTGAGTTTCATGGATTTCACAATTATAAGTGACTTTTTTTTTCTTTTTTTCCCTGCTGTATTTGGGCAAAATAATGTTGTAAGACATTATTTAGAAACCTTCTCACCTCTGCATTTTTTTATCGTTCAGAACCACTATATTTTCTGATAGCACTATAAATATCAGTGCAGCTTTTTGAAAATACGACTGAGATAAGCAGGACTCACTTGTAACAATTCCCTATCCATATGATAAATCATATTCGAATGCAGTAAATGCACTGAACAGTAAAGAGCTGTTGTCCACTTGAAAAATGACCTTTCGAGCAGAAGGTAAGTTCATAGGACAACACTACTTTATCCCACCACTCTCAAGGCACTAATAGGGGCTAATAAAAACACACACACACACACACACACACACACACGCACGCACGCACGCACACGCACACACACACACACACACACACACACACACAATGTTAATAGCCATGCAGCTTCAAATAATCCATGGTTCAAACACAGTAATCCACTCTTGCAAGTGAAGTGAGAAATGAACCAATGGAGGCATAGTGTGTGTGTGTGTGTGTGTGGGGGGGGACCTGTTCCCATGTTTTGTGGAGAATTCTGTGAACTAGAAACAGTGAGAGTGAGAATTATACCCTTTCAATGCAAACAAAAGGTACACATGATCTTTAATTTTTTTACTACACATATGGGAATTTAAAAAGGGTGTTTAACATGCTTTGAAAACATTTGATGCTCTTGGTGCACGAGTGGTTGGCAAACACTGAGTTAGCTTTTCATTGAGGCAATTTTCGATATGTAGGTATTCAAGAAAATCCATTCCACGGTTGCAGCAGGTGAAAAGTAGGGCAATGGCTTAAGGAGGGGTGGTTTAAAGATGTTTGACTGTATTTATAAACTACAGTAATATTATAAATACAAGCTTAAAAACACAGTCCAGTACTTTATATGTTAAATTTCTATATGCTGTAGATACAAACTGCATTTTTATAGTAAACTATATGAGAAATATAAAGTGCTGATCATCAGCTTCAAAAGCAAGAAATCTGCCCTAAAAATGGCTTCAAACACAGCAAAAAAAAAAAAAAAATCTGTAATGAAATGCCAACCTGGGGAACACTTACAAATTAAACTGCATAATTTATTATTACATCTTAAGTCAACAAACCATTAAGCATGAATCTAAATCTTCAAGTGTCACAACTTCATTTCTATCACTGATGAAATAAGTTTCAATGAAAGTTCATGGCAATGATTATCTTCACAACTACCATCTGGCAATGATCATTTCCACAGAAATCAGCTCCAGTCAATACAACTAAAATATGATGGAGCAAAATACCTTCACTGAATTCTGAAGTTTCTAACTTACGTACTTGTTACGCCCCCTCCCAAGAACTATAAAATTAAATTTTCCCTCATGAAGTAAGGTACTCTGATGTAAGTAATAACACTCAATATATAAAAACGTAGTTAACCAATTCAAAAATGAAAAACTCAGAACTGCTGACAAAACTTGAATTAAAAAAGTGCTTTTACAAGAATTTGTAAAAAACCAGGACAACCTGTTAAGTATGAAATGTGATATGGAAATAACCATAAAATTCCACTTTCCAATGTATATATGTTATTCAGACATACTTTTAACACTTCAAAAGTGAGCTTTGTGCTGCCAGAAAAAAATTATTTTTTGTGAGAGAAGAGCTACACATGCACCACTTCTTTCACTTCTTGGTCCATGGCAAATTAGCAACATCTTAAAGCATCTTTAAGTGAACCAAATTCAGGTGACAGTCTGATGAGGAGAGGTCAGGATTACATATGGAGGATGTTCCCGTACTTCAAAGTTTGTTTATTGGAGGATTTCAACACTGCAGGCAGCAGTATGAGGACAGGAATTATCATGCAACAAAATACTTTTTAATGATAGTCCTTGGCATTTGCTTTGAGTTGTGAGCTTCTGCTTGTCATGCAGCAGCTCACCATAACTTACTTTTTTCTGTTGAGTCCTTCTGATAATGCTCCAGTTTTGGCTGGGGTCATGTGACATCCTTATAAACAAAGCTTACACACTACAGAAGCGCAAGGCACTAAATTGTTAATACTAGATTTTGTACAGCTATCTAGTGGAAACAGTAAGTAATTTTTTTGGATTTTTGGTCAAAATAAGGACTTTTAAACCTTTAAAAAGTACTTTTTGAAGCCCTTTAAAGAATGTGAGAACCCTGCTATGTCAATGGGTTTCTCTGATTTCTCAAGACTTCCACTGTCTCAGTTAATTCAGAGGAAATTTTTTGAACGCTATAAACACAAGCATGGTTTTTATATTTTGATCACAGGAAGACCACTCCAAATTTACTGTAGTGAAGATGGCAATTATGCTTATAGATGTCACTGAATGATTCTTCAACACTTACCTATTCTAACAGGGAATATTTCTTCATTGTTGATTTGATTTTCAATCCAATCCATCAACAATGAAATGTACTTAGGTGCTGGAAGACGAGTTGGCCTTTTGTAATTTACACCATCAGCCCAGAGGTACTCAAACCTGCAATACAGAAGATAAAAGACATTTTACTTAACTTTAACATTTCAGTTTACTTGCTAACTAGCACTAGTAAAGAAATAATAACTTTTCCATGTTTATCAGACTATTTGTGGTTCAAATAAAAACACAGTACATGTACTAGTTCCTATTTGAAAACATAATTACAAAGACTAAAAAACACTATGGGTGCAAGTGATGAGACCATGACAAAACTGAAGATTTACCATCTAACTATTGTGTTTGAATCCAGTATTAACAAACTTCAACAAGCAATTTGTTGGTTACCTTGAATGATTACTTTAAAAATAGTAACATTTCAAGTAAATAAAGCTTTTAGAAAATGCTAACTTCACTGACATGCTGTACATAGCAAAGTTAGGAAACCAATAAAAAGAGTACTTGCAAGAAGTCGATCTTTCTGAAAGAAATTTTCCAGGATTTTTCAGCTTCTCATTTACTCCTTTCTATAAGATCAGTAGATCACATTTCTGTTTTCTTATATACTGAAGAACATTTTTCTGTTTTCTTTATATTGAACAGATCCTTCTTGCACTGTTCAGTTATAGAGACTTTTCTACACTGATTATTATGAGTTCAAGCAAGGTATATCCAGTTTTTTTATTTTTTATTTATTTATTTATACTTCTGAAGTATATGCAATCTTAATAGTCATTTCCCCCTCATACTTCTCATTTCAGAATCTGGTTACAAATAGACTACTTTAAAAAGCAAAAAGCAAAATTTTCTCATTATTCTACATTTAGTTTTCACACAAATGACAAACACATAATAATAATTATAGGAAAATGATATTTACAACCACAATGATGTCAGTTCATTTTTGCAATAAAAAAAAAAAAATGGTTATGAAACAAGATTTTTAGACTCCATTTCACTCCTTAGTGTAAGATCAGAAGGGGAATCTGGTTTCCTTTTCATGTCACTTACAAGTAAGTGTATGCACTGTTTATTAGTTCAAATTTCTTCAGATGGATTGTTATTCATTTATTTAAACTGTTTAATTTCAGATTATTTTCATTACTGAAGCTTTCATTTAGGATTCCCAGATGCCCATTTTCTGAAGTAGGAAATAATTTATTTAAATGTGCCTTTTCCCCTCTATTTTTTTAAAGAAACTCCTGGTATGAAAGGTCTTACATACAGCTTTTTGCATTTCTAATTATGTCATCCACAATGTGAAATGCACCTTCAACAACAAGGACAGAGAATGTGATCAAAAGTACTTTAACCAGGGCACCTAAATATTTGTGTTCCCTTCCACCATTATCTGTCATTTCAAATATATGTGCCCACCAAATAGTCTATTCTTGCATTATTTATACTTCAGTGTATACACAGGCTTCCTCCATTTAAGCTATTTCTGGATCTGCAATATATCTATGCAAATTTTCACACAGACTTCCTCTGTCAGTAGCAGGAACCATTTGCGGTAAACAATCACCTAACTCATCAAATGCTGAAATTGTTGTGCTGTGATTTCATTGTTTAAGGTTAAGCAAATACAAAAAAATCAATGCTATATTTGTTAGTGGCAAATTTTTGAATATATATACTCCATTTTTTCCATATACTTCCCTAAGGTTTCCGTAAAATGTGACAATGCTGTCACTTTTGGTTTTTCTTGACTGCAATACATATGCATAAGCAAATCTCCCTACGCTTAGATACTTCATTTCATTTATTTCGTTATGGGGTTACATTTGACCATGTTACATTACAAAATTAATAATATTAAGAAAAACACAACATATATAATATGAATACTTATGTACAGGGTAACCACAGAACAGGAATATATCATATGTAGATGATTTTGAGTAAGGGAGTGTCTGACCCCAGGTCTTAAACCAGCCTTAGAAATAGGAAACAAGGAGATTTGGGCTAGAGTGGCCGATAGGAAAATGACACGGAAGCGAGGTAGTAAGGGGGAGGAAGACGCTTTTATGTATTACCGGGGGACCAGTACCTGGGGCCCGACGACTTAACGTGCCCATCCAACGCACGGCGGACATTTAGTGGTTCGAGTGGTCGTACCTGTCTGGGATCGAACCCGAGGTCCTCTCCATGGCAGTCACGAACGTTGACCACAAGGCCACCCGCGGCCCCTCAGAACAGGAAATTGAGTAAAAGGCTATATATACCTATATAGCCTGAGTGAATCCCAATTCCCTTAAAATACGTAGTCAAGTCAAACGTTCTGCACATATAAAATTTACGCATATGTGGTCTGACTAATAAATTTTACCATGGATTTTTATATTTTAGTTTGTTAGCAAATATTTTTTTTGTTGCTTTGGAAAATAATTATAATTATTAATGTGTGTTAGTTGACAAGGTAGGTTATTCCATAACATCAATCCCTGGTAATCAATCTTTGTTGGGTTAAAGTGTTAGGCATTGGTAACAAAAATGCATTTCTGTCTCTCGTTTGATAGTTGTGACCCACAGTGTTCAGCTGAATTAAATGTTGATACCTATTCTCTTTTATTCTTTTATACATAAATCCTATTAATTTATATTGCCATAATTTCTCAATATCTAAAGTCCATAATAATTCATCCGTACCCCCATATTAAAATTTTTTCTCCTAAAATTATTTAAAATTTTAACCATCCTATTTTGTAGTAATGATTGTAATTTATATAAATTAGTCTTAGTAGTTTGCCCCCATACTAATAAACAATAAGGCAAACATAGATAAATCAAACTGTAATACAGCATTTTTTATGTTTTAATTGTTAATTTATTTGAAATTCTTGTAATTAAACCAATACCCACAAAATTTTGTTTACAAGGTTTTGAATATTAATATTCCATTTTAGATTATCCTCAACTATTATTCCCAAACATTTAATATCATTTACTACTTCAATGGTACAATTCTCCACACAAATAGATGGTGGCTCAACAATCTGTCGATCTCCCTTTTTAAAAATCATAATTTTAGTTTTTTCTATATTTAAACACAGAAAATTTTTGTTTAGCCATTCCATCAATTTTTCAATACAATTATTGTAAGGTCAGGTGATGCGTAACATCACAGCCTCTCCTTGACAAATGTCAACCCCGCCTTCTCGTGGTGCATCCTGTTCCCACTAAAGGGGCTCTGACGACCGCCAATAGCGGTATAACTATACCATCAGGATTAGAGGACATGCAATCCTACACTCACCAACCCGCTTGGCCAGCGTGGTGAGTTACGGCCAAACCCCTCCAAAATGACTCCACAACTTAAATCTTGGCCCTCAGTCTCCAGCAGCTGGAATGTACCTGGCCAAGGCAGCGGCCAGTGCGACATGAAGGCAGAGGGTGCTAAGAATCCCTGGAGGACCGGACTAGGCTGCCATCTGATGCTGACCTTGGCTACATATAATGGACACTCCCTATCTTCTGATTCAAGGCATCTTGAATTGGAAGAGGAACTACAAAGGATCAAGTGGGACATCGTCGGGCTAAGTGAGGTAAAGAGAAAAGGAGAAGATCTGATTGAACTGAAAAGTGGACATCTCTTCTACTATCGTGGGACAGATACTGGCAGAACTAGTGGTGTTGGATTTATAATAAACAAGAAACTGAAGGATAAAGTAGTAGAAGTTGAAAGTTCCTCTGACAGAGCTGCACGACTCGTTATCCAACTCTCAAGAAGATACCAGGCTCAGATTATTCAAACTTATGCACCCACCACAAGTCATCCTGAAGAAGAAATTGAAGAATTTTATGAGGAAATTCGTCATCTAAATAATAAAGGTAAGTAGCACTTGAAGATAATTATGGGAGATTTCAATGCAAAAATAGGGCAACGACAACAGAATGAAACTTCAGTAGGTAAATTGGGTCACAGCAACAGAAACCAGCGTGGAAATACTCTCATAGAGTTTGCAGAGGCAGAAGGGTTTTTCATCTTGAACTCCTTTTTCAAGAAAAAGCCGCACAGGAAATGGACATGGAGACATCCAAAGGGGATGACAAGTGAAATTGATTTTATTATGTGTAACAAAAAATTCGTCATAGAAGACTGCAGTGTGCTAAACAAGTTCAACACAGGTAGTGACCATAGATTGGCGAGATGTAAGATGCACCTTGACACTAAACACGAACGTGGCAAGCTCATAAGACAAAAAAAATGTATTGACATAACCAACCTTAAAAAACACCATACTACCACCTTCAAGTTGGAACTGAAGAACAGATTCTCTGCTTTAGAAGGTCTAACATCAGAAGAAGTGGATATTTCTGAAGTTAACAGAAAAGTAACCAAAGCTCTTATGGGAACAGCAACAAAATTAGCTGGGTCTAAGAACAAGTTGCATGTGAACAAACTATCAGGAAAAACCAAAATGTGATGCAAAAAAGAAGAGAGATGAGGACAACAAAAGAAGATGTGACTTCCAAAGTGGAATACATAGAGCTATGCAAGACAGTATGAAAAGGTATCACTGAAGACTTAAGGAAATTCAACTGTGAACTAGTGAGGAAAGCAATTAAAAACAACCAAAGCCTAAAGATAGCAAAGGGACATCTCAGTAAGGGAAGAAAACAGATTATGGCAGTGAGAAAAGAAGATGGTTCTGTAACCAAAAATAGAGGTGAAATTTCGTGAAAAAAGTGAAAAATTTCTACTCCAAATTATATGAAAGGGATGATGCATGTACTCAAGACATCATGGAAGGTACCAGTACCAGAGTTCTTCCAGTCCTCCCAGCAGAAGTTGCACATGCAATCAAGAACATGAAGCGGCAAAAAGCTCCAGAAGATGGAATTACTGTAGACATCATACAAGAAGCAAGTGGAGAAATCGAAACAGTACACGCCCAAATTTTCACTCGATGCCTTAATGAAGGGAAAATTCCTGAGGATTGGAACAATGCTATAATGATCCTGCTACATAAAAAAGGTGACATTGAGGATCTCAGGAACTACAGACCTATCAGCCTCCTATCAGTGGTTTACAAAATCTTCACTAAAGTTCTTTCACACTGTTTGAAGGTAACATTGGACATGGCTCAACCGAGAGAACAAGCTGGATTCGGGAGTGGCTCCAGCACAATAGATCATATCCACGTACTGAGGGAACTAATTGAAAGAGCGAGGGAATATGAACTTCCATTGTGCTTGGCTTTTATCGATTATGAAAAAGCCTTTGATTCGGTGAAACCATCAGCAGTTACAATGACTCTGAAATCCTGCGGTATTGAAGATGCATACATTAATATTATTAATAACATCTATGAAAATGCAAGTGCAAAGATTCGGCTGTTTGAAAATACAACACACATAAAAATTGGAAAGGGAGTGAGACAAGGTGACACCATATCTCCAAAGCTCTTTAACGCCACATTGGAAAATGTCTTTCAATCACTGAACTGGGAAAACAAAGGGATAAAGATTAATGGAGATTATCTAACCCACCTTTGTTTTGCTGATGACATAGTCATTTTTGCAACTACCCCATCAGAGCTGCAGAGTATGATCCAAGAACTTGCTGACAAGAGTAAAGAAGTGGGATTAAAAATGAACTTTCAGAAGACAAAAGTGATGTTCAATGCTTTTACGTGAAATGAAGATTTATCGATTGATGGAGAAAAGCTGGAGATAACAGACACGTATGTTTATCTTGGACAGCAGATATCAAGTGAGGGTCACATTGGTGAAGAAATTAATCGGCGTACAAAACTTGCCTGGAGAGCTTTTGGAAGAAACAGCATAATTTTCAAGAGCAATGTGCCATTATGTCTTAAAAGAAAAGTGTTTGATCAATGCATCCTTCCAGTGCTTACGTATGGTGCAGAGACGTGGACCTTAACTAAAAGAGACATACAAAGGCTGCAGACAACTCAAAGCAGCATGGCTAGGTGCATGCTTGGTTTAACCAGGAGAGATAAGAAGAGGAACTCATGAATCTGAAAAATGACAAGAGTGGTAGACATCATGATCAGAGTTAAATCCCTGAAATGGCAATGGGCTGGGCATACTGCCAAAAGGACAGACCATCGATGGACAGCCGAAATTTTAGATTGGATTCCAAGGGACAGGAAAAGACCCAGGAAAAGACCACAAGGGAGATGGGTGGATGAAATTCGAAAGTATGCGAGAGTGACATGGAGGAGACTGGCACAAGACAGACCATTGTGGAGGAAACTTGGGGAGACATTCGTCCAGCAGTGGATTGATAATGGTTGACAATGATAATGATAATTACATTTTATTTTTGTCTCACTTATATCTACACCCGTAATCAGAACTGTGGCATCATCCACAAATAAAATAAAATCCTCATTAGGTTCAATGTTAAAAATGTCATCCTTATAAATTAAAAAAAGTAATGGTCCCAGAATTGAACCCTGCGGTACTCCTATTTCATTAATAAACTTGTGCAATTTTATTTTATTAATCTGTACATACTGTTTCCTGTTATGTAAGTAGTCCTTTAACAAATTGTAATATTGATTTTTTTTTCCATTATCATAGAGCTTATCCAAAAGTATCCCATGATCAACCACATCAAATGCCTTTCCAAGGTCCACGAATATCGCAATGGTTACTAATCCCCTTTTTCTATTATTTATCATGGTATTCTGAAATGTTAAAATGGCTGTTTCTGTTGATTTCTTTCTTTTGAAACCCATACTAATTTTTATTAATAACATGATATTTCTCAAAAAAGTTATCTATTGTAGCACATGTCCCTAAGAAAGTTCAAGTAGCACTTGTCTGCAAACTGCTAACCAATATCCTCCAAATCAACTTACAACATTTTTTGACATCTTTTTGAGTATAATTTGGCTTTATAAATAATTATAAAATCTTTGCGTAATGCAAACATTTTGGAATGAATAAAATGGATTACTGGCTTTTTCTGTTGAAAGATTTTTGCAAATGTGTTGAACTGGAGCAAAATTACCCTATGGAAGTTCAAGTAGCACATGTATACATTTTTATACAGATGGTAAGCATTTGAAAGAATTTGACTCAACAGGTCTTAAAATACATCTTGCATTTGCAAAATTTGCCAACTTTTGCAAATGCAAGATGTATTTTAAAAGTTCCTTAGCTTTGGGAAATTATTTTATGTCATAAAACACACATCATATCATCAAATCAGAACACACTAATGAAGTACCAAAAAGAAATTTAAAAATCTGAATTAACGCATAGCAGAGCAAACAACTACATAGTCAATACATGAAAGACAGATGGTAAAGCAGGCAAGAGAAAACAACTGGAAATGGCTACAAAATGGAACACTGAAGAAAGAAACAGAGGCTTGGTTTTTGCTGCACAATAGAAAACACTATAAACTAATAGCACAAAAGAAAACACTGAGAAGATCATGAATGATGGCAAATGCTACAAAGAGGAAGAAAAAGAAAGACAAAACAAGTAAACCACACACAGAGGCCACTTTTCTTGTACTGGTAACACTGCTGTAATTAGTACATATATTTAAAGGGAACAAACCAATGTGACAGGCACAGTCCCTCAACATATTCTCCACCTTCATAGACAACTTGTTGCCAAACATCTTGAAGCAGTGGTGGCTTTTCAGGTGAAGTAGGTGACGCGCCTCTTCACCTATTTTACTCAAAATAAAGTTTTATTCAGTATTTTTTTATAATATATTCTTTTGCCTTTATTCAGTTCCAAAATACTCAAAATTTTGAATCGATATTAATTCACATGGCGCGCTCAATACAGAATACAAATCCTTATACGCAAAACAGTGCAAGTGAAGAGCCGAAATGAGAATGTTTGGAAAGTCTGCAGTTTTACGCCGAGTTGCCATGGTAACTGTGACGTCACAATTCCCAATCTGCTCGCTCAAGTGAAGTGTTTCAGCTTCACGCGCCTTACCTCTGCATCTTTCAGTTTTTGAGCGTAAAGTCGTGAGAGATTACGGTGGAGTGGGCGGACTACCAGGCTACCATGCAATCTTCTAGGGCTTTTTTTTTTTGTAATGCTGTGGTACATTATTTTCTGAAAGGAATTTGTTCTTTTGTGCTTTGTGATTATTTGTTGAAAGCTTTAACTGATATTTTAGGTTTGTGTACAATTTAACTGATAGCGATAGTTTTTAGTATGCATCCTGTGGATGACATTGTTTGTAATTTATTGCAAACTCCATTTACTCTGTGGAAAGATGAAGATGAAAGAGACATTTTGCTTCAAGGACGACCAACGGATTCACTGACAATTGTTGCCAAGAACAAAATCAAGAAGAGCGGTAAATCTAACAATATTAATTTTAAAAATTGTTGGTTTACTGAATATAAATGGATTTGCAGCACTTCTGTGTTAATTTTTTTTGGGGGCTCCGCTTACTTTTTAGTAATAAACATTCGGCGTGGAATAAAGCCGGATTCTCAGATTTATTAAGCATAACACGGTCACTTCATAAACATCGTGATTCCAGCGAACACCTGAAATGCGGATTAATGTTAAGGAATTTTGAAAAATTTCAAAACACCATTGCCGATGCCCTGAGGAAGAATGCTAGGCTTTTGAAAACGCATTTTAACGAAAACGTTCGTTTAAATAGACTTTTCCTGCATACAGTGATTGATGCAGTATTAGTTTATACTGTATTTGAGCAAACAAGAACTAGCATTCCATGGCCATGACAAAAGCATGGGCTCAATAAATCGTGGAAATTTCATTGAATTACTTTCATTGTTGATATGAAGAAGTTCTTTAGAAATTGAAAATCAATACGAAAGGATAAAAAACTACTCAAAATTAATTAATTGAATGTATTTCTGAATATATAAACGATCACGTCAAAAATTAAATAATTTTTGATTTGGAAGGTGTATTGGTTAAGGGATTTTTGGGTTTCCATGATGTGAATGAAGATAGGATGTTAAGAGCTTTATACAAAATGCTAGACAAAATTTTGGAACAGTTTGATTAGCAACACAAATAAATAGGACAATGTTACGATGGGGCAAGTATAATGTCTGGACACTTAAATGGGATACAGAAAAAAAGTCAAGGATAAAGCTTCTCAAGCTGTTTTTGTTCAATGCTTAGTTCATCATTTGAATCTTGTATTACACCAGAGTTTTTCTAAAATTTCTAAGTGTTGAATACTTTTTTCAAGCCTCAGTGGAACTGCTTCGTTTGTTCACCATTCAGAAATAAGCACGGGAATATGCTGCTCTTACACAGGAAACAATTTTTCAAAATTATAAACAATTGTATTTTGAAATTTTAGGCCAGATTCTTATGGAAATGGATATAAGATTTCAAGACTGTAAGAAACTTAAATTTGTCTGACTTGCTGACACAACCAAATTTGAATAATTTAATGCATGCTTTCCCACTCGCGCTCTTGAAAATCTACATTTTTACGGAAACATATTTACCAAACACCAGCGCCTTAAAAATGAACTGAGTCTTGTATATGCCGATGAAAAATTAAGGAATATATTGACTCAAGAACTCCTTCGAGTGTTTCACGGAGACAAAGACATTTTTACAAAAGATTATAAATTGGTTTTCCTCAGTTTAACAATTCCATCTACAAGTGTGCCAGTGGAAAGAAGTTTTCTTAAAAGAATACAAACTTACTCAAGAAACACTAGTTCCAAAGATAGACTTGCTTCTTTGGCAAATATTTCTATTCAGGAAGACATTTTATTGATGCTCACGAGGAAACAACCATCTAACAATCTTATGACGACATAATCGACAAATTTGCAGCTTTAAAAGGAAGAAAAATTGATTTAATATACAAAAAATAGGTAAGTCCTCATTAAGGGATTTTCATTGTAGATAGTAGATATCTTTTCATACTGCTCTTGTACCTCTTCACCTATTTTTCCAACCATGAGCCGCCATAGTCTTGAAGGTGTTGAATGCTGTCAGGAACATAATTTTGGGCCAATGTATGCAGAGAAGCTTTAATGCAGAAGCTGTCAACAGTCTGAAAGAATCCCTTCCATTTTTTGGAACAACTTCAAATTGCATATACTCATGTCCAGTGAATATGGAGGATGTTCTCAAGTGACCCACCAGTGATGGACATAGTGTTCGGTTCACAAGATGACCAAGCTCACTGTTCTATATTCAATGTCAAAAAGTATTCACCTGTCTGGTGACAGAATGATATGGCAATGCATCATCACCACATGCATTCTGTAGTCAGTTCTGTGTTGCATTGACAAGCTTTTTATCCTCATACAACCTGAATTTTGACAAAACTTCATTGCTGTTGTTGAGTGAACAACACTCTGAGCAGTTACACAAACCTTTGGGCCTTTTGACTTTCTTTCACCACTGTTCAATCACCAATGCCAGTAACACACTCTCACACCATTGACTATGTGGAATATGGAAAAAGAACACACTGGCACAGGTTTGGCTGATCGTATTCTAACCATGGATTTCTAGTGATGTTGTCATTGTAAGAAAAAATTCCGTAGTAATTAGTTATGCAACAAAATAGTTCAAACAGAATACATGATATGACACAACAAATTTGCTACAATGCTTCACTGGAGCATACACAGAAAATATAATATACTATCTGCAAGAAATTGGTAGAAGCATAAAATTGAAAAAATTATGGAAAATGCTGATAAAAAAAATCATTGAATTTCAAAATCCAAACAGATAAAAAATTATATCACAGTATATGTGATATTACTGTGGTTAAAAAAGAAAGTAACAATGGTAGATCCTAGTGAGGCCATCCTAGCAGATGGTAAGAGTTGTAGAAAAAGAACTAGAAAATATTTACAAACTGAAATGCAACACCTCTGGGATACATGAGCAATAGTCATTCCAGTAGGGGTCTGTGTATTAGCAGCAATTCCAAGAAAACTATAAACAAAAAAAATCATGAACAGAAACTGAAAGGTTAACAACAACATAGTAGCAAAAGTCAAAAAAATTATTTTTGCTGCGGTCTCTTCTTAATAGAATGTGAATTCTGAATTTTCATAACTGCTGCATTGCACATTTTGATCTTCAGGTTATTTTGCAACTTTCATTTTAAATTCAGAAGTTTTTCTTTTGTTTTCGGCTTTGCTCTTCAGTATATATATATATATAAAAATTGGAAAGGGAGTGAGACAAGGTGACACCATATCTCCGAAGCTCTTTAATGCCACATTGGAGGGTGTTTTTCAGTTGCTGAGCTGGGAAAACAAGGGGATAAAGATTAATGGAGATTATCTAACCCACCTTCGTTTTGCTGATGACGTAGTCATTTTTGCAACTACCCCATCAGAGCTGCAGAGTATGATCCAGGAACTTGCTGACAAGAGTAAAGAAGTGGGATTAAAAATGAACTTTCAGAAGACAAAAGTGATGTTCAATGCTTTTACAAGAAATGAAGATTTATCGATTGATGGAGAAAAGCTGGAGATAACAGACACGTACGTTTATCTTGGACAGCAGATATCAAGTGAGGGTCGCATTGATGAAGAAATTAATCGGCGTACAAAACTTGCCTGGAGAGCTTTTGGAAGAAACAGCATAATTTTCAAGAGCAATATGCCATTATGTCTTAAAAGAAAAGTGTTTGATCAATGCATCCTTCCAGTGCTTACGTATGGTGCAGAGACGTGGACCTTAACTAAAAGAGACATACAAAGGCTGCAGACAACTCAAAGCAGCATGGAGAGGTGCATACTTGGTGTAACCAGGAGAGATAAGAAGAGGAACTCGTGGATCCGAAAAATGACAAGAGTGGAAGACATCATGATCAGAGTTAAATCCCTGAAATGGCAATGGGCTGGACATACTGCCAGAAGGACAGATCATCGATGGACAGCCGAAATTTTAGATTGGATTCCAAGGGATAGGAAAAGACCCAGAAGAAGACCACATGGGAGATGGGTGGATGAAATTCGAAAGTATGCAGGGGTGACATGGAGGAGACTGGCACAAGACAGACCGTTGTGGAGGAAACTTGGGGAGACCTTCGTCCAGCAGTGGATTGATAATGGTTGACAATGATGATGATGATGATGATATAAGGTCAGGTGATGCGTAACATCACAGCCTCTCCTTGATAAATATCAACCCCGCCTTCTCGTGGTACATCCTGTTCCCACTAAAGGGGCTCTAACTATACCGCTATTGGCAGTATAGTTATACCGCCAATAGCGGTATAACTATACCATCGGGATTAGGGGAAATGCTATCCCACACTCACCAACCCGCTTGGCCAGCGTGGTGAGTTATGGACAAACCCCTCCAAAATGACTCCACAACTTAAATCTTGGCCCTCAGTCTCCGGCAGCTGGAATGTACCTGGCCAAGGCAGCGGCCAGTGTGACATGAAGGCAGAGGGTGCTAAGAATCCCCGGAGGACCGGACTAGGCTGCCATCTGATGCTGACCTTGGCTACGTATAACGGACACTCCCTATCTTCTGATTCAAGGCTTCTTGAATTGGAAGAGGAACTACAAAGGATCAAGTGGGACATCGTTGGGCTACGTGAGGTAAGGAGAAGATCTCATTGAACTGAAAAGTGGACATCTCTTCTACTATCGTGGGACAGATACTGGCAGAACTAGTGGTGTTGGATTTATAATAAACAAGAAACTGAAGGATAAAGTTGTAGAAGTTGAAAGTTCCTCTGACAGAGCTGCACGACTCGTTATCCAACTCTCGAGAAGATACCAGGCTCAGATTATTCAAACTTATGCACCCACCACAAGTCATGCTGAAGAAGAAATTGAAGAATTTTATGAGGAAATTCGTGATCTAAATAATAAAGGTAAGCAGCACTTGAAGATAATTATGGGAGATTTCAATGCAAAAATAGGGCAACGGCAACAGAATGAAACTTCAGTAGGTAAATTTGGTCACGGCAACAGAAACCAGCGTGGAAATACTCTCATAGAGTTTGCAGAGGCAGAAGGGTTTTTCATCTTGAACTCCTTTTTCAAGAAAAACCCACACAGGAAATGGACATGGTGACATCCAAATGGGACGACAAGTGAAATTGATTTTATTATGTGTAACAAAAAATTCGTCATAGAAGACTGCAGTGTGCTAAACAAGTTCAACACAGGCAGTGACCATAGATTGGTGAGATGTAAGATGCGCCTCAACAATAAACTCGAACGTAGCAAGCTCATAAGACAAAAAAAATGTATTGACATAACCAACCTTAAAAAACACCATAATACCTTCAAATTGGAACTGAAGAACAGATTCTCTGCTTTAGAAGGCCTAACATCGGAAGAAGTGGATATTTCTGAAGTTAACAGAAAAGTAACCAAAGCTCTTATGGAAACAGCAACAAAATTAGCTGGGCCTAAGAACAAATTGTATGTGAACAAATTATCAGGAAAAACCAAAATGTTGATGCAAAAAAGAAGAGAGATGAGGACAACTAAAGAAGATGTGACTTCCAAAGTGGAATATATAGAGCTATGCAAGACAGTACGAAAAAGTATCACTGAAGACGTAAGGAAATTCAACTGTGAACTAGTAAGGAAGGCAATTGAAAACAACCAAAGCCTAAAGATAGCAAAGGGACATCTCAGTAAGGGAAAAAAACAGATTATGGCACTGAGAAAAGAAGATGCTTCTGTAACAAGAAATAGAGGCGAAATTTTGACAAGAGTGAAAGATTTCTACTCCAAATTATATGAAAGGGATGATACATGTACTCCAGACACCATGAAAGGTACCAGTACCAGAGTTCTTCCAGTCCTTCCAGCAGAAGTTGCACATGCAATCAAGAACATGAAGGGAAAAGCTCCAGGAGAAGGTGGAATTACTGTAGACATCATACAAGAAGCAAGTGGAGAAATCGAAACAGTACTCGCCCAAATTTTCACTCGATGCCTTAATGAAGGGAAAATTCCTGAGGATTGGAACAATGCTACAATGATCTTGCTACATAAAAAAGGTGACATTGAGGATCTCAGGAACTACAGACCTATCTATCAGCCTCCTATCAGTGGTTTATAAAATCTTCACTAAAGTTCTTTCACACCGCTTGAAGGTGACACTGGACATGGCTCAACCGAGAGAACAAGCTGGATTCAGGAGTGGCTACAGCACAATAGATCATATCCACGTACTGAGAGAAATAATTGAAAGAGCGAGGGAATATGAACTTCCATTGTGCATGGCTTTTATCGATTATGAAAAAGCCTTTGATTTGGTGAAACCATCAGCAGTTGCAATGGCTCTGAAATCCTGCAGTATTGAAGATGCATACATTAATATTATTAGTAACATCTATGAAAATGCAAGTGCAAAGATTCGGCTGTTTGAAAATACAACACACATAAGAATTGGAAAAGGAGTGAGACAAGGTGACACCATATCTCCGAAGCTCTTTAATGCCACATTGGAAAATGTCTTTCAATCACTGAACTGGGAAAACAAAGGGATAAAGATTAATGGAGATTATCTAACCCACCTTCGTTTTGCTATTGACATAGTCATTTTTGCAACTACCCCATCAGAACTACAGAGTATGATCCAGGAACTTGGTGACAAGAGTAAAGAAGTGGGATTAAAAATGAACTTTCAGAAGACAAAAGTGATGTTCAATGCTTTTACAAGAAATGAAGATTTATCGATTGATGGAGAAAAGCTGGAGATAACAGACACGTACGTTTATCTTGGACAGCAGATATCAAGTGAGGGTCACATTGATGAAGAAATTAATCGGCGTACAAAACTTGCCTGGAGAGCTTTTGGAAGAAACAGCATAATTTTCAAGAGCAATATGCCATTATGTCTTAAAAGAAAAGTGTTTGATCAATGCATCCTTCCAGTGCTTATGTATGGTGCAGAGACGTGGACCTTAGCTAAAAGAGACATACAAAGGCTGCAGACAAATAAAAAATGCATGGAGAGGTGCATGCTTGGTGTAACCAGGAGAGATAAGAAGAGGAACACGTGGATCCGAAAAATGACAAGAGTGGAAGACATCATGATCAGAGTTAAATCCCTGAAATGGCAATGGGCTGGACATACTGCCAGAAGAACAGACCATCAATGGACAGCCAAAATTTTAGATTGGATTCCAAGGGACAGGAAAAGACCCAGAAGAAGACCACATGGAAGATGGGCGGATGAAATTCAAAAGTATGCGGGAGTGACATGGAGGAGACTGGCACAAGATCATCATCATTGTCAACCATTATCAATCCACTGCTGGACGAAGGTCTCCCCAAGTTTCCTCCACAATGGTCTGTCTTGTGCCAGTCTCCTCCATGTCACTCCCGCATACTTTCGAATTTCATCCGCCCATCTTCCACGTGGTCTTCTTCTGGGTCTTTTCCTGTCCCTTGGAATACAATCTAAAATTTCGGCTGTCCATCGATGGTCTGTCCTTCTGGCAGTATGTCCAGCCAATTGCCATTTCAGGGATTTAACTCTGATCATGATGTCTTCCACTCTTGTCATTTTTTGGATCCACGAGTTCCTCTTCTTATCTCTCCTGGTTACACCAAGCATGCACCTCTCCATGTTTCTTTGAGTTGTCTGCAGCCTTTGTATGTCTCCTTTAGTTAAGGTCCACGTCTCTGCACCATACGTAAGCACTGGAAGGATGCATTGATCAAACACTTTTCTTTTAAGACATAATGGCACATTGCTCTTGAAAATTATGCTGTTTCTTCCAAAAGCTCTCCAGGCAAGTTTTGTACGCCGATTAATTTCTTCATCAATGTGACCCTCACTTGATATCTGCTGTCCAAGATAAATGCACGTGTCTGTTATCTCCAGCTTTTCTCCATCAATCGATAAATCTTCATTTCTTGTAAAAGCATTGAACATCACTTTTGTCTTCTGAAAGTTCATTTTTAATCCCACTTCTATACTCTTGTCAGCAAGTTCCTGGATCATACTCTGCAGCTCTGATGGGGTAGTTGCAAAAAATGACTATGTCCTCAGCAAAACGAAGGTGGGTTAGATAATCTCCATTAATCTTTATCCCTTTGTTTTCCCAGTTCAGTGATTGAAAGACATTTTCCAATGTGGCATTAAAGAGCTTCGGAGATATGGTGTCACCTTGTCTCACTCCTTTTCCAATTCTTATGTGTGTTGTATTTTCAAACAGCCGAATCTGTGCACTTGCATTTTCATAGATGTTATTAATAATATTAATGTACGCGTCTTCAATACCACAGGATTTCAGAGCCATTGTACCTGCTGATGGTTTCATCGAATCAAAGGCTTTTTCATAATCGATAAAAGCCATGCACAATGGAAGTTCATAATCCCTTGCTCTTTCAATTAGTTCTCTCAGTACGTGGATATGATCTATTGTGCTGTAGCCACTCCTGAATCCAGCTTGTTCTCTCGGTTGAGCCATGTCCAGTGTCACCTTCAAGCAGTGTGAAAGAACTTTAGTGAAGATTTTATAAACCACTGATAGGAGGCTGATAGGTCTGTGGTTCCTGAGATCCTCAATGTCGCCTTTTTTATGTAGCAGGATCATTGTAGCGTTGTTCCAATCCTCAGGAATCTTCCCTTCATTAAGGCATAGAGTGAAAATTTGGGCGAGAACTGTTTCGATTTCTCCACTTGCTTCTTGTATGATGTCTACAGTAATTCCATCTTCTCCTGGAGCTTTTCCCCACTTCATGTTCTTGATTGCATGTGCAACTTCTGCTGGGAGGACTGGAAGAACTCTGGTACTGGTACCTTTCATGATGTCTGGAGTACTTGTATCATCCCTTTCATATAATTTGGAGTAGAAATCTTTCACTCTTGTCAAAATTTCACCTCTATTTCTTGTTACAGAACCATCTTCTTTTCTCAGTGCCATAATCTGTTTTCTTCCCTTACTGAGATGTCCCTTTGCTATCTTTAGGCTTTGGTTGTTTTCAATTGCTTTCCTCACTAGTTCACAGTTAAATTTCCTTACGTCTTCAGTGATACTTTTTCATACTGTCTTGCATAGCTCTATATATTCCACTTTGGAAGTCACATCTTCTTTAGTTGTCCTCATCTCTCTTCTTTTTGCATCAACATTTTGGTTTTTCCTGATAGTTTGTTCACATGCAACTTTTCTCAGACCCAGCTAATTTTGTTGCTGTTTCCATAAGAGCTTTGGTTACTTTTCTGGTAACTACAGAAATATCCACTTCTTCAGATGTTAGGCCTTCTAAAGCAGAGAATCTGTTCTTCAGTTCCAACTTGAAGGTATTATGGTGTTTTTTAAGGTTGGTTATGTCAATACATTTTGTTTGTCTTATGAGCTTGCCACATTCGAGTTAGTATTGAGGTGCATCTTACATCTCACCAATCTATGGTCACTACCTGTGTTGAACTTGTTTAGCACACTGCAGTCTTCTATGACGAATTTTTTGTTACACATAATAAAATCAATTTCACTTGTCATCCCATTTGGATGTCTCCATGTCCATTTCCTGTGTGGCTTTTTCTTGAAAAAGGAGTTCAAGATTAAAAACCCTTCTGCCACTGCAAACTCTACGAGAGTATTTCCACGCTGGTTTCTGTTGCCGTGACCGAATTTACCTACTGAAGTTTCATTCTGTTGCCGTTGCCCTATTTTTGCATTGAAATCTCCCATAATTATCTTCAAGTGCTGCTTACCTTTATTATTTAGATGACAAATTTCCTCATAAAATTCTTCAATTTCTTCTTCAGGATGACTTGTGGTGGGTGCATAAGTTTGAATAATCTGAGCCTGGTATCTTCTCGAGAGTTGGATAACGAGTCGTGCAGCTCTGTCAGAGGAACTTTCAACTTCTACAACTTTATCCTTCAGTTTCTTGTTTATTATAAATCCAACACCACTAGTTCTGCCAGTATCAGTCCCACGATAGTAGAAGAGATGTCCACTTTTCAGTTCAATGAGATCTTCTCCTTTTCTCCTTACCTCACTTAGCCCGACGATGTCCCACTTGATTCTTTGTAGTTCCTCTTCCAATTCATGAAGCCTTGAATCAGAAGATAGGGAGCGTCCACTATACGTAGCCAAGGTCAGCATCAGATGGCAACCTAGTCCGGTCCTCCGGGGATTCTTAGCACCCTCTGCCTTCGGTTGGTGAGTGTGGGATAGCATTTCCTCTAATCCCGATGGTTGTGCGTGCGTGCGTGTGTGTGTGTCTTAAGCAAACATTAATGTGGCATTTGACCAAACACTAATTTCCTGTGTCCCATCTTTATCATCAACATTATGATGAAGAAGGGAATTGCTTTGACTAGCTCACATCTGGAAAGTTGTTAAGAGTACTAAGCTACATCTGCTTAGCGTCTGATGCTTGGAACTTCACTGTCTTGGATGGTTTAATGATAGCATGCTCGAACGTAAATTGGGAAATGCGGGTTCAATTAACATTCCAGGGAGACATAATTTTAAAGTGTTCTGAATAATAGATATGCATAGCATCTACATGCCAACATGATATGATAACAAATTAATAACCAGAAACAGTACACCAATTATGTAGGAAATAGTAACACTATACATACTAGTGACCCGATTTATTGGTGTCGGAAATATACACATAAGCTTTCCAAGCTTTCGCACATCAACCAGATGGCTTTCTGAAGGAAGTTAGACAGAAACTGCAAACTGAATAAAAGAACGCTTTAATAATCTGAACACGGGAACTTGACTTGACAATAAATAGATACAACGTTATATTCATTTAAAGATAGGAGGCATCATGTTGGTTGTGCATGCACTATCCTGGTAGGAAGATGGTGTTACTTGAAGAACAGGTTCCAAATTTGTGGCAAGTTGAGTGAGCTGGAGTTGCACACAAAGTCAACTCGAGTGAGCTGGAGTTGCTACAAATTTGGAACCAGTTCTTCAAGTAACGCCGTCTTCCTACCAGGATACTGCATGCACAACCAACATGATGCCTCCTATCTTTAAATGAATATAATGTTGTATCTATTTATTGTCAAGTTCCTGTGTTCAAATTGTTAAAGCGTTCTAATAATTCAGTTTGTAGTTTCTGTCTAACTTCCTTGAAAAAGCCATCTGGTTGATGTGCGAAAGCTTGGAAATGCTCATGTGTATATTTCCTACGCCAATAAATCGGATCAGTAGTATAGTGTTACTATTTCAGATATAAAAACAATTCTATTTTTCCAGATCAATTATTTGACAAATGGATTTGCAGTACACTATCAGGAGTTACTTTGTTTTTTTGTTGTCCTTCCTATATTCTAAGTCAACTTTTATTTTTTCTGACAAAGACAAAACCACACGCTTTATAAGATTTTCTACAAACATTATGTTTGGATTTAAATTTAAGTTAAATTGAACTTATTCCATTACAGTTCAGATTACAAGGAACAACTGCATAAAAAAATGCAGCACAAAAATGGTTAGATACTATGAAACATAATAAAGCAACTTACTTTGGGCCACCAGACATTGTAGGGCAGGATTCTTCAGTGCAATAATCAGTTACAGTGCCATAAATTAAATTTATTCTGTTGAAAAAATCAACAACTGTAAGAAGAGAAAGAGAAAAGAAAAAGATATCAACATCACTTCACTTTTTTGGTTATCTAAAAATGAAAACAATACCAATAAAAAATGAGGTTGCGATATTCAATCAAAGACTGGCAGAATTATACAAATGAAAAGATATATGAAGAATGTGTTAAAACACATTACAGGTATAAAATAATTACAGAATGTACTGTTAATGATTAAAGGAAAGTTATGTTTCATGAAAGATCAGCTGCACAACTGACCTGATTTCCAATAAAAAGCAGTAAATTACACATATGTATCACTAGCATGTTGTTCATCAGCTATGTAAGTTTATTTAACGCATTCACTATCACTATCAGTTTCCTCGGCAGAAGTTAAAATGTTTGGTCTAGGCCATTTCTTTTTTTAGTGCCCATGTACATTTAAAACATTCTCTTAAGTAAATCACAATTATTTATACAGATGTCAAAAATATTCTTAATACGTTTTTAAGTAAAAACGTGTCAAATCAAAATTAATTAAACACATAATATAGTAAGAATATGAGCATAATTCACCTTTTTCTTGATCTATTTATTTTCCTACAGTTATAGCACATTACTTCCTCCAACTCTCTGTTCGTTTTTATATTATCGGGGAGGGACTGGCTTTCATATATTAATTAGTAAATATAATACATACATTAATTAGTAAATATCCTATTTACTAGTAAATGTGATATTTACAAATTAATGTATGAAAGCCAGTCCCTACCTGATAACATAAAAATGAACGGACAGGCAGAAGAAGTAATGTGCTATAAATGTTGGGAAATGAATAGATCAAGAAGGTGAATTATGCTCATATTCTTACAAGATCATTTGTTTAATTAAACTTCTTAAGTAGCTGAAGGTGTCCCAATGTCACCAACAATGGAATTCTGGAGGGATTTTTTTCTTAATCTCCTCCATTATCACTTGATTCACTTGAAAATTACAATCTAAGACCAGATCACTGCCAGAACCTTTACTGGACAAAATGTCTGTGGCTCCATCTGTATTCAGTCTCCTTCTCACAATGATGAGTTTTCTTCCTGTGATGCACTGCATCATACAAAACTAATGAATGTTTAATACTTGCTTGCTCAAAGAACAGATGTTAGCAACAAAGATTAACTGTAAACAAATAGTAAGCCTTGGAAAAAAAAAAAAAAAGTACTGCAATCCTACGAATACAGAGATGAACTGTATAATCTTAGTTCAGTTTAAATGAGAAAATCATGCAATGCTATCCACCTTAAATGGTATATGATATGTCAGACTTGGTTATCATTCCATTAATAATTAGTATACAAATTGGTGAACAATTGCTATTCAGATATCAGGGTGTCTACCACTTTCAGGATACTCAATTTCTTGACCCTAAAGCTAAGTTTTGTCGACGATTCTTTCTGTCAATAGTGTAGGAGTTTGGTCATTTTAACTAATTAAATATAAAATCTGATTATGTAATTAAGAAATTAACAGGGTAAATTGAGTATATAAAATGATTTCTAAAAGTTAAAATAAATAGCAATTTTTCTACCAATAAACTTGCATTTAGTGAAAAACTCAAAATATCCTACTATAAAGAATTACTTGTAACCGGGAAACCACATTACACAAAAGTACGTTAAGCGAGTATAGGAAGTACATTATAATGGTTTAAACTGTTATCAACAATTAAAATTAATAGCCATTTATTTTAATTTTTGATAACACTATTTACTCAGCAAATAAATGCTATTTAAAATAAGGTTCACACTTTTGCACAAAGTATCCAAACATATACACAACTGAAGAACTGCACTCAATTAGGGCCACATTTATTTACAAGCTGTTTTATGATTTTGAAAGTTTTATCGAGAATGTTTGCTAATGTAGGTCTTCTTTAGTAGTTTATTCAACTGAGTCTTCTTATGAGCCACTTTCTTCGACCATGTTTCCAGTTTAATCAAGCACTCAGTGCTAAGTCTTTGTGTGAGGCTAACAATTCTTTCACATCATCAGTTTCCAAATCAAGCTTTTCAGGTAGCTGTAGAATTTCTTGAACAATATTATTAATCTAACAGTTGGTTTAAATCCTTTCAAATCAGTCACAAATTGTGGACAAAAAGTTTATGTCAAAGTCCAGCCATGCATTACTGTGTCATCATTTTCCATGAACTATCAAAGTTCCAGTGATACTGCATGCAAAATATTATAATCACAACTAAACTGTTTAACAGTTGCCTTGTTTTTACTAACTGTTACTAAAATAAGCTGTCTTCAGATCATGATGTGATAATACGATTCAAAAGTGGCAATAGCTCCTTGGTCCATAGGTCGAACTTCAGGTGTGTTTGTTAGGTAGCAAAAGAAAAAAAAAATTACATAAGGGTGTGGTCTGTTGCATATGTGGGGTGGCTGGGACCATTTCATAGAGTTTGAAAGTTTAGTTATTAACTCACCAGCTTTGTATTTATTATGCCCACTTTTTCTTTTAATTTTCTGGATTTCTGTGACATTTTACCATTACTTCACTTTCAGCACCACTTTTTCTTTTATGGGAAGATATTTTTACAAGAATGTCCTTAGAAAATCAATAAAAAAGCAATACCAATGAGAACTCCCCCTTCTCCGATCAAGAAAAACAGAAACAAGCGTAGCGTAAATGAAGATTTCTAGACTTCAAAGTATGCAGCTTCCAATTGGTGGAAATTTTCAGTGCAGTGTTGATAAGTTATGTCAGGAATGAGTAAAAATGTTGTACGTATGTTATAGCAAACATGAATTAAGTAGACATATATGTAAGGCTCGGTATTACTGTGCACACATAAAACTGAAAAAGTTATCTAAATCAAATACTTCCTCATTGGATAACATTTAGCCCCCAGGGCAATAATGAAGAGCTTTAACAATCCAAATGCAATGTATATAAGCTTTAACTCTGCAGTTTGTGTGTGCGTGCGTATGCTGCTTTAATTTCTGTTTATATTGCATTAGCTTCTTCAGCCTGCTCCAATAACTTTTTCATAGAGTGGAAGTGCACTGACTGACATTCGGAAAATTATACAGATGTAATTTTAAATGCCCATACATCTCTTTATACTGTTTTGCTATAATGCGAACAAAAAAGAAAACAAGAAAGATTTCATCGAATATTCGGTTGTAATGAGTACATCCTAAGAATCTTTTCTGATGTGAATTAAATTTATCAAAGTTATTCAAAGTCAATGAAACCAGTTAAAAAAATATCAACCGGATTTCTTCAACTGACAAAACATCCAGAAACAGAAATAGCTACTTACTTCCACCAGCTGCTAAAAAGTATGTAACAAAAATTAACAAACTGTGCACAAAAAGTTTCTCATAGTAAAAGGAAGTTATCGGAGACAAACAGATTTTCAAATTGAACAGTCAAAAGAGAGAAATAAACATGATATAACTCTATGCCTGCTAGCGGAAGAATTTTGCATAACGGGAAAGTCGAAAAACATCCATGGAAAAAGCTATGCTAAGGAAAAAGAACTTTTCAAATATGTCTCCCGAAGGGACAGTGAAAAAAAGGTATTGACCTTTACGTACCTTAGCGGGAAATCTGAGCATTGTTTAAAGAGGATAATGTACCACATCTCTATTGGTGAGAATGGCAAACAGTCGAAAAAAAAAATCTCAATAGAATTTTTAGAAGCAGAGATACAGCTGCAAGCAGAAGTACACAAACACCACCTAGTGGCAGAACTGTGAACTATAAAACTCCTCAAATAATAACCTAGTGTTCTACAAGGTAAATGGCATCTGGTGTTAAAAGAATTTCTTAAATCATACATTTAGAAGCAGAGATATTAAGAAACACAGATTAAACATTGGTAAACCTAGCAGCAAAATTGGGCATTATTTTGGGAAGAAAATACAGACAGAGTTTTCATAGTTAATAGAATCTGACCTAAAAAGAATCTTTTACATTGGGTTTTTAATCCCGCAGATATTGCTGTAAACAGAAATGTGAGCTTACGCCCTCTAGTGGCAGACTTGTGCATTAAGAATATTTGAAATTATATGAGACACATTTTGCTACAGAAACCCTCTCCAAAAAAGAAAGAATTTTTCAAATCAGACTCTTAGAAGCAGGGATATTGACAAAAATTAGATATACATCTGCACCTCCTGGTTGACATGGAACTTTCTATTGAATCCCAAAGAAGTTCCTTGTTGACCGAACCTTTGCGCATTCAGATTTTAGTTTTATTGCACATTCTATGTCATGCGTGTGCTAGTTCTTGCTTGGAACGTCCGTATTTGCTCCCGATTTCAAATTATTTGGTGTCGCCTGATAATTTGAAATTGGGAGCAAATACGGACGTTCCAATCAAAGTGGCGACCAGATAATTTGAAATTGGGAGCAAACACAGACATTTTAATCAAGAACTAGCACACGCATGATGTAGAATGCACAATAAAACTAAAATCTGAAGGTGCAAAAGGTTCGGTCGACATGGAACTTTTGAGTCATCCTGTGGATTGTGAGATAGTTGGCCGATGAACAACAGGTGTGATGAGAAACACGTCGTTCAGCCCACGGAAGAAGACTACGAGAATGATAGTCGAAACTAGTCTGGGAATATTTGTGCAGCGGGAAACAAAGTCCAAGTTATCGTCAAGACAGAACGTTTCTTACATGATCGACTTCCCTTCAACTTAAAGGTTTTAAAGTTCATTGTTTTAGTATTTTAAATATTATTTCTAACACTGACGACTCAATAAGAAGAATACTCACCCACCAGTTTTAACTTATCAAGTAGAAACGATGTATGGGATATTGTCAAGATTGAATATCTTGCAAGATCGTTCCACTTAAATTTGAAGGTTAGACCGAATCCCTGTTCATTAAGAAGAAATGTTGCCCACATTTTGCAACTTAACAAGACGAATATCATCACGAAGTGACTACAAGAAGTGATTATCGACAATTCAAGATTTCGTCAAAAAAGTTTAATTTTCCGAAATATTCCATAAAACTAAAAAGTGAGTAACAGTCTTCATTTATATAATGTTTTTACCTTAGTATTATAATATTCTATTGCATTCAATGACAATAACCCTATGCTAAACAAAGATGAAAGTTTCCCGTGAGCACTTTGACATATAACGTGAGAAACAGTATACAATATGTCAACTAATGGTTAACAAGTATACACAATATGGATTATAACCATGTAGTGAAGTTCAACACTCAAATGAGTTTGAAGAATTGTTAGACTGTTCATATTCTTTCTCTCTAGCATACTCTTCAAAGAAACTTTAAAATCCACTATTTAAAGTTCTTTTTTTTTTTTTTTTTTTTGGAGGTTTAACGACCACCGTGGGCAACTCAATTAGCTATAAGCAGTCGCCCGTCCCTAATTTAGGGTCACTGGTTCCAGGGAAGGGAGAGAGCCAGTGCCGTAAGACAAACACAACATCCATGCCTGACCAATATTCGAACCCGGACCCCTTACGGACGAATGATCAGAGGCCAATGCCTTAGACCACTGTGCCACCGGTGCGGCCCATTTAAAGTTCAACCTTCAAAAAGCTACAATGAAACTTCCATTTACAGCCAATAATTTCAAACTTTTTGAAAAATTCTTCCACTGTGTGTGTTGATGACCAAGTAGAAAAATAAAAAACAAACATTTACAAATTGTTTTGCATTTTTTAAAGTGGTTTTAAATGTTTGGCTGTAAAAGTGAGTTTTATTTGCACTTTTTTTTTTATAAATATCCTTCAAATAATGGATTTTCAAGTTCCTTAGCAGAGTACAGTATATCAAAAGCAAAAGGATGTGAACAGTGGTCTTTAACCTATCAAAAGGGTCTCTGTAGAAAGTAAAGCACTCCCAAATAAAATATTTTACAGTTGAAACTACATATAATGAGGTAGGGATGTAAGGTCAGGTGATGTGTAACATCACAGCCTCTCCTTGACAAATGTCAACCCCCCTTCTCGTGGTGCATCCTGTTCCCACTAAAGGGGCTCTGACGACCGCCAATAGCGGTATAACTATACCATCGGGATCAGAGGAAATGCTATCCCACACTCACCAACCCGCTTGGCCAGCGTGGTGAGTTATGGCCAAACACCTCCAAAATGACTCTACAACTTAAATCTTGGCCCTCAGTCTCCGGCAGCTGGAATGTACCTGGCCAAGGCAGCGGCCAGTGCGACATGAAGGCAGAGGGTGCTAAGAATCCCTGGAGGACCGGACTAGGCTGCCATTTGATGCTGACCTTGGCTACGTATAATGGACGCTCCCTATCTTCTGATTCAAGGCTTCTTGAATTGGAGGAGGAACTACAAAGGATCAAGTGGGACATCGTCGGGTTAAGTGAGGTAAGGAGAAAAGGAGAAGATCTCATTGAACTGAAAAGTGGACATCTCTTCTATTATCGTGGGGCAGATACTGGCAGAACTAGTGGTGTTGGATTTATAATAAACAAGAAACTGAAGGATAAAGTGGTAGAAGTTGAAAGTTCCTCTGACAGAGCTGCACGACTCGTTATCCAACTCTCGAGAAGATACCAGGCTCAGATTATTCAAACTTATGCACCCATCACAAGTCATCCTGAAGAAGAAATTGAAGAATTTTATGAGGAAATTTGTCATCTAAATAATAAAGGTAAGCAGCACTTGAAGATAATTATGGGAGATTTCAATGCAAAAATAGGGCACCGGCAACAGAATGAAACTTCAGTAGGTAAATTTGGTCACAGCAACAGAAACCAGCGTGGAAATACTCTCGTTGAGTTTGCAGAGGCAGAAGGATTTTTCATCTTGAACTCCTTTTTCAAGAAAAAGCCACACAGGAAATGGACATGGAGACATCCAATTGGGACGACAAGTGAAATTGATTTTATTATGTGTAACAAAAAAATTCGTCATCGAAGACTGCAGTGTGCTGAACAAGTTCAACACAGGTAGTGACCATAGATTGGTGAGATGTAAGATGCACCTCAACACTAAACTGGAACGTGGCAAGCTCATAAGACAAACAAAATGTATTGACATAACCAACCTTAAAAAACACCATAATACTTTCAAGTTGGAACTGAAGAACAGATTCTCTGCTTTAGAAGGCCTAACATCGGAAGAAGTGGATATTTCGGAAGTTAACAGAAAAGTAACCAAAGCTCTTATGGAAACAGCAACAAAATTAGCTGGGTCTAAGAACAAGTTGCATGTGAACAAATTATCAGGAAAAACCAAAATGTTGATGCAAAAAAGAAGAGAGATGAGGACAACTAAAGAAGATGTGACTTCCAAAGTGGAATATATAGAGCTATGCAAGACAGCACGAAAAAGTATCACTGAAGACGTAAGGAAATTCAACTGTGAGCTAGTGAGGAAAGCAATTGAAAACAACCAAAGCCTTAAGATAGCAAAGGGACATCTCAGTAAGGGAAGAAAACAGATTATGGCTCTGAGAAAAGAAGATGGTTCTATAACAAGAAATAGAGGCAAAATTTTGACAAGAGTGAAAGATTTCTACTCCAAATTGTATGAAAGGGATGATACATGTACTCCAGACATCATGAAAGGTACCAGAGTTCTTCCAGTCCTCCCAGCAGAAGTTGCTCATGCAATCAAGAACATGAAGCGGGGGAAAGCTCCAGGAGAAGATGGAATTACTATAGACATCATACAAGAAGCAAGTGGAGAAATTGAAACAGTACTCGCCCAAATTTTCACTCGATGCCTTAATGAAGGGAAGATTCCTGAGGATTGGAACAATGCTACAATGATCCTGCTACATAAAAAAGGTGACATTGAGGATCTCAGGAACTACAGACCTATCAGCCTCCTATCAGTGGTTTATAAAATCTTCACTAAAGTTCTTTCACACCGCTTGAAGGTAACACTGGGCATGGCTCAACCGAGAGAACAAGCTGGATTCAGGAGTGGCTACAGCACAATAGATCATATCCACGTACTGAGAGAACTAATTGAAAGAGCGAGGGAATATGAACTTCCATTGTGCATGGCTTTTATCGATTATGAAAAAGCCTTTGATTCGGTGAAACCATCAGCAGTTACCACGGCTCTGAAATCCTGCGGTATTGAAGATGCATACATTAATATTATTAATAACATCTATGAAAATGCAAGTGCAAAGATTCGGCTGTTTGAAAATACAACACACATAAAAATTGGAAAGGGAGTGAGACAAGGTGACACCATATCTCCGAAGCTCTTTAATGCCACATTGGAAAATGTCTTTCAATCACTGAACTGGGAAAACAAAGGGATAAAGATTAATGGAGATTATCTAACCCACCTTCGTTTTGCTGATGACGTAGTCATTTTTGCAACTACCCCATCAGAGCTGCAGAGTATGATCCAGGAACTTGCTGACAAGAGTAAAGAAGTGGGATTAAAAATGAACTTTCAGAAGACAAAAGTGATGTTCAATGCTTTTACAAGAAATGAAGATTTATCGATTGATGGAGAAAAACTGGAGATAACAGATACGTATGTTTATCTTGGACAGCAGATATCAAGTGAGGGTCACATTGATGAAGAAATTAATTGGCGTACAAAACTTGCCTGGAGAGCTTTTGGAAGAAACAGCATAATTTTCAAGAGCAATATGCCATTATGTCTTAAAAGAAAAGTGTTTGATCAATGCATCGTTTCAGTGCTTACGTATGGTGCAGAGACGTGGACCTTAACTAAAATACAAAGGCTGCAGACAACTCAAAGCAGCATGGAGAGGTGCATGCTTGGTATAACCAGGAGAGATAAGAAGAGGAACTCGTGGATCCGAAAAATGACGAGAGTGGAAGACATCATGATCAGAGTTAAATCCCTGAAATGGCAATGGGCTGGACATACTGCCAGAAGGACAGACCATAGATGGACAGCCAAAATTTTAGATTGGATTCCAAGGGACAGGAAAAGACCCAGAAAAAGACCACATGGGAGATGGGTGGATGAAATTCGAAAATATGCGGGAGTGACATGGAGGAGACTGGCACAAGACAGACCGTTGTGGAGGAAACTTGGGGAGACCTTCGTCCAGCAGTGGATTGATAATGGTTGACAATGATGATGATAATGAGGTAGAAAGAAGAAAACACAACTAATACAGGGCCTGAAAAGTATCTGAAAAGTTACATGCCCAGCTGGGCATGTGCAGAAATTTTTTACCTGCCCAAGTAGTAAAAGCTCGATGCACAAGAAAATCTTTTAAGATAACAAATCAGAACATTCATTTTTTTAAGTTAAAAAATATGATGTATGAACTTTTTTACACGTTTTGCATTTCCCGGTGAAAGGGTCTGTATTTGAAATGTTCAATGCACAAAAGCGTGTATCTCAAGTTATAAGATGCTGATGCTGAAATTGGTGTGAAAAATGATGATGAGAAATTAGCATTTTAGAAATTTAGTGATTCTGCTATGTTCCTTTCATTAAAGTTTTTGCCCTATGCCACTAAACAGCACTGGAAGAGCATGCATCCATCGTGGACTATAAACAACATTTGGAGCAATACCACATATGGTTTGAATTTCTGGACGTAAAGCACAATATAATTAGAGAAGTGATATTCTCCTGTCCTGGGCACACCATAACAATATTACAACTTCTGGTAATTGGCAGTGAAAGGAAACACTACGTGTGATGACTGTCGTTTTTCGTGTAGTAGCAAATTCTATTTTAAACTTCATTCTTTAAGGTGGTTCCATCTAAAATCTCTGCCTTATGTTTCGAATGGTAAAACTTCTTTACATATTTTCTTTATAATTAACGTACTCCCATGGATGAAAATTTGCTCTTCGATAAAACTACTGATACGAACGTCCGTCGTGGTCGTGGGTTGTTATATCCCACCAATGACCACCAATTGATCTGAACGTGCTGAGCGGTATAATTTAGTAGCACTCGTCACCAATCAATAAAAATGAGACTTGAAGGTTCTTTTTAATTCGGGAGCTGGCATAAATGGGCGAGAACGTTATGCTTGCTGAAATACAGGTAAGTAATACACCAGAGCCTATAGAATGAACAGAGTAAGATTAACCATTGAATTTCTTTATTTTATCAGGAGACTCTATCCCGGGGCCAGGCCCACGGAGATATAAATACTGGTAATGTTCTCTATTATGAGCCAAAATAATTTCTACTCGGGATTCCGAGATCAGATTTTTCGCCTCAAAGAGGGGCGTTTAACAGTTCTAAATTTAGAGTCCGGTATCTATTAAAGATTACAGTTCCTCCGCTCAGTGATAGGATAACACAGACAAATAAAAGTACTCACGTATGGTTGACTGTTGTGCTAAAATCCAGGTGTTTTTCGAAGCACTATTTTTCAGTAGCACTCTCACTCACACACTTTATTTTTGTTGGAGGATCCTTTTTACCTGTATGATTTAAGCGCCCGGAGGATCCTTTTTTACTTCCTTCCTTGACTGCCGAAACAGTGGTGTTTTCACCTGTGTGCAACAGAGGGTCATCAGTAATGTGTTGGTTTTTCCCTCTTTCTTTCCACATCATAGAGAAACACCAAGGATTGATTGACTCCTCATCACCAGAGCTCAGTCCATGCAGATTCCGCCCTCAAACTCGGCGTAGGGGACTCTGTAGAAGGAGGCAGGGGAATTTCTCCCTCGAAATCCGTCAAGAAAGTTCTTTTGCAGGAAAGAAACAATGTTAAGCAATGCTCCGGAAAGGTCGGTGACCTCCCACTGTGGAAGGAGACGGCGTCTTAGGCAGGCGGGTTTGCTCTTCGTGGCTTTACCAATGCTTATTTCCCAGTTGGGTGAAGATCAGCAGGAATTGTATCTCTAGCAAGAGAAACTCTTGCGACGTCTTGGTCGGTCTGTCATCAGAGTACGGCCCTTTATACGTAAATATCGCAGCTCTTTTCTGCGGTAGTTGAACCTTCCTCTTAAGTTCATGAATTTTACCATATCTGGTGGGCTTACTTCCAGCCACCAAGTATTAACTAAGCCCTCTTTTTTCCATCATACTTTCGCGGCTTATCCTGCGCTTAAAGTACCGTGCCATCATCGGTGCGAGTCGTACTTCAGGTTTCGTACCTAGCGGGCTTACTACGGCTGACCGCTGCGTAGTCCCTCCTTGCGAGCTTTTTCTCTCATGGCAATATCTCGGCTCGGCTTACAACTGCGTTCCGAGATGATTCCTGGCAAGTTTTTCCGCCTGTCCTCCTGCCAGCGTACCGAGATCACTAACTGTCTTCCTTTTCCTACTTTTGGCCATTCCCAGTCACGTGGGCCACATCTGTTTCTCTTCACCAGACACTTAAGATTTCTCTCATGCCTTTCGCATGGAGCGCCGTTGCTCTTGTGAGAATGGTGCCGTTTTGTAATCATAATTTTTCCGCTCATTGTAATCATAATTTTTCCGCGTTCCCAACAGATATTTGGCACTAATGGCACACTTGAAACCGTCTTTATGGGAGTCTGAGTGCTTCTCAATTGCCGTCTGGTATGGACCCTCGCTGCTCACAGACCCCCAGAGATGATCCTCTAATTCCTTTGTTCTCACTCAGACAAAGAGAATTACAAGACTTCCCTAATTAAAATAAGTTAATTTCCCAATTTAATTTGCGATAGGCCAAATATTTAATTTAATTATCAACGTAATTTAACCATGCCTATCAAGTCCGTCCCCCCTTCTTAATAGTAATTAATTTAGACCCAATTTTCACATCACTAACTTTAAATTATAGCATGGGATACTTTCAATAACACTAACTTTAAATTATAGCATGGGATACTTTCAATAACACTAACTTTAAATTATGGCATGGGATACTTAATACATAAATATAATTAAGCAATCCAACATTTATTTGTCTTCTGAAATCATCAATGTACAGGTCGCACCATTTACTAACATGTCTGAACATTATTACTAAAAGAAAAATGATTGATTTTTAATATAATTATGCTTATGTTTTAGCAAGTATTAAGTATCCCATGCTATAACTTAAAGTTAGTTTTATCGATGTGCGAATTTTGATCCTTGGGAACACATTAATTGCAAAAAAATTATATAGAGAAGTTTTACCATTGGAAACATAAGGTAGAGATTTTAGATGGAACCACTTTAATTTAATTGCCCGGACCGAGCAACCAGGTTTTTTATTTACCTGCCAGGCTAATAATTTACTTGCCCCGGACATCTCAGGAACGATACTTTTCAAGCCCTGTGATATATGCAAACTTTGTAATGATCAATTTTATTTCCATGTTAAAAAGACAGTGAAAAATTTCATGGGCCTCACTGAAACTTTAATATATGAAGAACTTTGTATAATGCAGTCTCAATTGTAATTGGGTTCAACTGCATTACCAGTTTTATACACACATTAAAATGAGCTACCACACTTTAGGAGTTCAAAAGAATTCCTAATAATCGATAGTATACACCTTTAATATGCTTTAAAATATATTTGGTAGGTGCCAATGACATTTTGGAATTCCTAAAAAAAAAAAAAAAAAAAAAAGGTGTCTCTCCTGTGTCTGTAATCAAATATCACAAAATCCTAATATATAAAAGGCCGAGTTGTGGCAATGTGGATAACTTTTTAAGTCATCATAGCAAAAACTGAGAAACAAATGTTTGCGACATCACGCTTAGCTTTCGTTTTTTCGTGCAGGTGACGTCATTACTTACACGCGCACAGTGCACGCTTTGTTTTGTTGTCATAGCAACAAAGAACACATTTGCTGGTATGACGTCATCTCATCCAAATCATTCTCACATGATGTCCGAGATGTGTTACGTCACAGGGTCAACTCTTTAGAAATAGGAAAATTTTACATCAGGAATTTTGGTTCTACTTTACAAATACACTTGAGATGCTTTATTACACTGTTTAACAGAAAAAGACGAACATTTATATTCCGGTATTAACACTGTTTTATCTGTAACCATTCCCGTTTAATGTTTTGTTTATATATTTTTCTTTCTTTCGAAGTTAGTTTTTTTTTTTTTCGAGTGCGATGGAAGTGGACACACACAGTTTTTATTTTTTCATGCATTTTCCTCCTAAAATATTTAATGGCCTTTAATATTTATTGAATTTATTAATTTTAATACGTACTTGAGACACCATGGATCACTCTTATTTCAGTAAGGCAAGGACAAACGTTACTGACCTTTGCAAACTTCTTCACTGTTGTTTTAAACCTTGCCTATGCCGCGTCAAAAAGAAATTGATCTCTTTCATTAGATAAAGAGATTGAAGATAAATGCTGCAAAGCCCATTGGGATCGAGCAAGGTGCAAATAACGCACTGCAGTTGAAAGAAAAGAAGTTAACTGCCGAATTGCTGTACATGCCAGAAAAAAAAAAAAAAAAAAAAAAAGAGACAAAAGTGCAGTGCAGTACAATTTTCTTTGAAACAAACACTAAAATAAAATGTTGATAAGAAAAACAAAGTCTATATACAACAGAGTAATGAACATCAGAGTGATCCTGTTTATATCATGCTCAAATGAAAACAGTTCAACACATTTATTTAACCTTCCTGTTAAGCTTCAGCCTTCTGCACACACACAGCAAAACCTATCTAAGATGGAATCCAAGGAACTGGAAATATTTTCTGCTTTAGACAGGTTTCATTATATACAGGCACATTCATGAGAGCCATTGAAGTGTAAACACTTGAATTTTTGTCATGCTAATAACAGTTTTACATAATTACTGATTACTTAAGAGAATGTATTGTTTGTACATGCAATAATTAACTACAAATCACAAACTTCAATTTTTTTAAATAATTCAACACCTTAGAGTGCTGCAAAACACCTTGAACATCCTAAATATTTTTAAATTTTTGATAACATTTTTATTCTAGATGTGGCTTCAATATTTACCTCCTCAATTTTATTATCCTCACTGCGATTGCTTTTTTCTCCGATTTGATGTCACTCAATTTTGTCAAGATCTTCATTACAAGGCTTGGTCACGCCGTTGCTGTTGAGCTGTTACCTTTATGAATCTGCTCTGTTATCTCATCTCTTAGCTTTAAAATGTCATAAATTTGTGTTTTTCTGGCATTTAACTTCTCTGCCAAATGCTTGACTCTCACATTTTCTTTTTTGTGCATTTCAATAACTTTAACTGTTGTATCCACATCAAGAATGTCTTGAACCTGAGTCATGCAAACAGTAGATGTGCTGCAGTGTGTGTTGTATGAAAGACAATCTCTCACTGTTTAATTATTTTATCTTTAACCTCAAGCAAGTCTGTTCCATGTGAATTCATTATTACACTTCATTGTGTACTGTTTTGTATTCAATTAAAATACTTGATGGCACTGGATCATGTTTCCATTGTTACAAGGTTCATTTACTCTTTCACAATTTCCATTTCCATGCTAGGTAGGTTCTCTTTCAGATATATTAAATAGAATGCAATGCTCTATCTTTTGTTTTGGAACCAATAAAATGTTCTGTTTGGGGCAAGTTTCCATTTCATGCAGGCTCCGTCACAAACAAAAGTTTCACTGTATCAACATCATCATCATCATCATCATCATTGTCAACTATTATCAATCCACTGCTGGACAAAGGTCTCCCCAAGTTTCCTCCACAACGGTCTGTCTTGTGCCAGTCTCCTCCACGTCACTCCAGCATACTTTCGAATTTCATCCACCCATCTTCCATGTGGTCTTCTTCTGGGTCTTTTCCTGTCCCTTGGAATCCAATCTAAAATTTCGGCTGTCCATCGATGATCTGTCCTTCTGGCAGTATGTCCAGCCCATTGCCATTTCAGGGATTTAACTCTGATCATGATGTCTTCCACACTTGTCATTTTTCGGATCCACGAGTTCCTCTTCTTATCTCTCCTGGTTACACCAAGCATGCACCTCTCCATGCTTCTTTGAGTTGTCTGCAGCCTTTGTATGTCTCTTTTAGTTAAGGTCCACGTCTCTGCACCATACGTAAGCACTGGAAGAATGCATTCATCAAACACTTTTCTTTTAAGACATAATGGCATATTGCTCTTGAAAATTATGCTGTTTCTTCCAAAAGCTCTCCAAGCAAGTTTTATACAATGATTAATTTCTTCACCAATGTGACCCTCAGTTGATATCTGCTGTCCAAGATAAACGTACTGTCTGTTATCTCCGGCTTTTCTCCATCGATTGATAAATCTTCCATTTTTGTAAAAGCATTGAACATCACTTTTGTCTTCTGAAAGTTCATTTTTAATCCCACTTCTTTACTCTTGTCAGCAAGTTCCTGGATCATACGCTGCAGCTCTGATGGGGTAGTTGCAAAAATGACTATGTCATCAGCAAAACGAAGGTGGGTTAGATAATCTCCATTAATCTTTATTCCTTTGTTTTCCCAGTTCAGTGATTGAAAGACATTTTCCAATGTGGCATTAAAGAGCTTCGGAGATATGGTGTCACCTTGTCTCACTCCTTTTCCAATTTTTATGTGTGTTGTATTTTCAAACAGCCAAATCTTTGCACTTGCATTTTCATAGATGTTATTAATAATATTAATGTACGCATCTTCAATACCGCAGGATTTCAGAGTTATTGTAACTGCTGATGGTTTCACCGAATCAAAGGCTTTTTCATAATCAATAAAAGCCATGCACAATGGAAGTTCATATTCCCTCGCTCTTTCAATTAGTTCTCTCAGTACGTGGATATGATCTATTGTGCTGTAGCCACTCCTGAATCCAGCTTGTTCTCTCGGTTGAGCCATGCCCAGTGTCACCTTCAAGCGGTGTGAAAGAACTTTAGTAAAGATTTTATAAACCACTGATAGGAGGCTGATAGGTCTGTAGATCCTGAGATCCTGAATGTCACCTTTTTTATGTAGCAAGATCATTGTAGCGTGGTTCCAATCCTCAGGAATCTACCTTCATTATGGCATCGAGTGAAAATTTGGGCGAGTACTGTTTCGATTTCTCCACTTGCTTCTTGTATGATGTTTACAGTAATTCCATCTTCTCCTGGAACTTTTCCCCGCATCATGTTCTTGATTGCATGTGCAACTTCTGCTGGAAGGACTGGAAGAACTCTGGTGCTGGTACCTTTCATGATGTCTGGAGTACATGTATCATCCCTTTCATATAATTTGGAGTAGAAATCTTTCACTATTGTCAAAATTTTGCCTCTATTTCTTGTTACAGAACCATCTTCTTTTCTCAGTGCCATAATCTGTTTTCTTCCCTTACTGAGATGTCCCTTTGCTGTCTTTAGGCTTTGGTTGTTTTCAATTGCTTTCCTTACTAGTTCACAGTTGAATTTCCTTACATCTTCAGGGATACTTTTCCGTACTGTCTTGCATAGCTCTACATATTCCACTTTGGAAGTCACATCTTCTTTAGTTGTCCTCATGTCTCTTCTTTTTTGCATCAACATTTTGGTTTTTCCTGATAATTTGTTCACATGCAACTTGTTCTTAGACCCAGCTAATTTTGTTGCTGTTTCCATAAGAGCTTTGGTTACTTTTCTGTTAACTTCAGAAATATCCACTTCTTCCGATGTTAGGCCTTCTAAAGCAGAGAATCTGTTCTTCAGTTCCAACTTGAAGGTATTATGGTGTTTTTTAAGGTTGGTTATGTCAATACATTTTGTTTGACTTATGAGCTTGCTACGTTCGAGTTTAGTGTTGAGGTGCATCTTACATCTCACCAATCTATGGTCACTACCTGTGTTGAACTTGTTTAGCACACTGCGGTCTTCTATGACGAATTTTTTGTTACACATAATAAAATCAATTTCACTTGTCGTCCCATTTGGATGTCTCCATGTCCATTTCCTGTGTGGCTTTTTCTTGAAAAAGGAGTTCAAGATGAAAAACCCTTCTGCCTCTGCAAACTCTACGAGAGTATTTCCACGCTGGTTTCTGTTGCCGTGACCGAATTTACCTACTGAAGTTTCATTCTGTTGCCGTTGCCCTATTTTTGCATTGAAATCTCCCATAATTATCTTTAAGTGCTACTTACCTTTATTATTTAGATGACGAATTTCCTCATAAAATTCTTCAATTTCTTCTTCAGGATGACTTGTGGTGGGTGCATAAGTTTGAATAATCTGAGCCTGGTATCTTCTCGAGAGTTGGATAACGAGTCGTGCAGCTCTGTCAGAGGAACTTTCAACTTCTACAACTTTATCCTTCAGTTTCTTATTTATTATAAATCCAACACTACTAGTTCTGCCAGTATCAGTCCCACGATAGTAGAAGAGATGTCCACTTTTCAGTTCAATGAGATCTTCTCCTTTCCTCTTTACCTCACTTAGCCCGACGATGTCCCACTTGATCCTTTGTAGTTCCTCTTCCAATTCAAGAAGCCTTGAATCAGAAGATAGGGAGCGTCCATTATACGTAGCCAAGGTCAGCATCAGATGGCAGCCTAGTCCGGTCCTCCAGGGATTCTTAGCACCCTCTGCCTTCATGTTGCACTGGCCGCTGCTTTGGCCAGGTACATTCTAGCTGCCGGAGACTGAGGACCAAGATTTAAGTTGTGGAGTCATTTTGGAGGGATTTGGCCATAACTCACCATGCTGGCCAAGCGGGTTGGCGAGTGTGGGATAGCATTTCCTCTAATCCCGATGGTATAGTTATACCGCTATTGGCAGTCGTCAGAGCCCCTTTAGTGGGAACAGGATGTACCACGAGAAGGCGGGGTTGACATTTGTCAAGGAGAGGCTGTGATGTTACGCATCACCTGACCTTACATTTCACTGTATACAGGGCCATATTCAGGCATGGGCCTAATGGGCCCAGGCCCAGGGCAGCAATTTATGGGGAAGCCAAAAAAATAAACAGTAAGTGGCTTTAAAATGAGTTTTGAGGATATGTGTAGTATGGTAGCATTTGAACGAAAAGGGATATTTAGCACTGCATGAATCAGAAAAGTTTTGTACCATGGTCTGGCAGTGGGCAGTAATTGTTCACACTGTTTGTGTGATAATGGTATTAAGACACGGCTGTTTGAAAGTGGAACATACTCCATGGGTACTGCTACTGAGTATGTAACCTAAAACAGTGAAAAGAGTGGTTTGTTTACTCGAGTTGTGACTGTAAATGCTAAGTATGTATCTGTTGTATGTCAGTGTGTTCTGTATTTTTATTGTAGCTATGGTATTAACAGGTGTTTGATATACACATACTGGAGATGTGAAACATAAACATTACGCTGTTAACTATTGTTTATTTACAGTGTGCTGTGTTACTGTGAGGTTATTTTGCTGCTATATTTTGTTCATGATTTTTTGTCATTCATATTGAGTGAATTGTCTTTTATTAAGAGTGTATTTCTTGTCATTTTTACAAAATGGATGGCCGAAAATGATTAAGTGGTGCAAAATACTGCAGATTATTGGAAGAGAAAAAGAAAAGTGAATTGTTGTCTCAAACACCACAAAGCTACACTCTCTTTTCCCCAGAAACACAACTCCAACTGAAGCAATTTCACCTCAATTAATCGTCAAAAATAAAAAATGATACAGACAAACTTGATGAGTGTGCACCTACTTTTAGTAATGTTTCCAGTAGACCTAGTGTTGGTAGTGTAGATGATCTAGTATCGAAAGAAAACAAAATTTTAAAACCAAAGGATGACCCATTTTTGGGTGATAAATGATGTCACACGGGATTACTTTGCCTACAATGGTGTGAATAAAAATATGGACAGCAATTTTTCTGATTCTAAGAAGATTTATCCAGACAAGCATAGTCCTGACAAAATTGTTGTTTGAACAAAAACTTATAAATGGAGGAGTTATGAAACATGCCTATCTAGTGACTTCCTGCAGCCAAGGATCTATTTTTTGTGCTAACTCACCTTCGTTTTGCTGATGACGTAATCATCTTTGCAACTATCCCTTCAGAGCTGCAGAGTATGATCCAAGAACTTGCTGACAAAAGTAAAAAAGTGGGATTAAAAATGAACTTTCAGAAGACAAAAGTGATGTACAATGCTTTTACAAGAAACAAAGATTTGGCAATTTATGGAGAAAAGCTTGAGACAACCGATTCCTACATTTATTTTGGGCAGCAGATATCGAGTGAGGGTCACATTGATGAAGAAATTAATCGGCGTATAAAACTTGGATGGAGAGCTTTTAGAAGAAACAGTACAATTTTTAAGAGCAGTATGCCATTATGTCTTAAAAGAAAAGCGTTTAATCAATGCATCCTGCCAGTACTTACGTATGGAGCAGAGACATGGAGCTTAACTAAACAAGTTAGAAAAATCATGCAATGCATTGATTATAATACGCTTTCCAACATACCAGAAATCATTACTGAAGTTATGAGGATAAAAGCTGTGGAATAAATATCGGCCCTGTGCCTTGACGTTTGATCCCATTTCGATTATATTTAACAGAACCGGTTCAGTATACCTCCAAAATAACATGATAAAGTTTTGTTGCAATGGAAGCATTTTTACGTAAGTCATGATACATAAGGGCTATGCAATAGATTCCGCTCCTGTGTCCTAAGCTTTGACCCCATTTCCAATAAGATTCGTCCCTAGGCAGGCCCCTACAACATACTAACATTTCACCTAAATCGAAGAATTTTTACGTAAGTTATGATGCATAATGGCGATGGAAGTGATTCTGCTCCTATGTCCTGACCTTTGACCCCATTTCGCTCATTTTCAATAGGGTTTGTCCCCAGGTGGTCCCCTACCACATACTAAAATTTCATCGAAATCGAACCTTTTATGTTAGTTATGACACATAAGAGCAGTGGAATAGATCCCGCTCCTATGTCCTAATCTTTGAACCCATTTCGTTCACTTTCAATAGGGTTCCACTTCCCAGGTGATCCCCTTCCACATATTAAAAGTTCACCGAAATCGAACGATTTTTATGCGAGTTATCGTGCGGACAGACATATGCACACAACGCGTGATGTAATGAGGTAGATGGGAATCGCGACCATCTGCTCGCAAGAGTGTGACGTCATAAAACGTTAATAGGATCCACACACAATGCGTGACTTAATGAGACAGATGGCGTGACCGTGCGCCAACATCTCAAGTGCAAGATTGTGATGTCATAAGATCGTTCCCAGGTGGTCCTCTATCACATAACAAAATTTCATCGAAATCGAACCATTTTTAAGCACGTTTTGATGCATAAAGGCAATGGAATGCATTCCGCTCTTATGTCCTTACCTTTGACTCCACTTCACCCATTTTCAATAGGGTTTGTTCCCGGGTGGTCCCCTGCAATATACTAAAATTTCATCGACAACGAACCATATTTATGGAATGGATCCCGCTCCTATGCCGTGACCTTTGACCCCACTTCACCCATTTTCAATAGGGTTCATCCCCAGATGGTCCTCTACAATGTGCTAAAATTTCATCGACATCGAACCATATTTACGCAAGCTATGACGCATAAGGGCAATGAAATGGATCCCGCTCCTATGCCGTGACCGTTGACCCCATTTCATCCATTTTCAATAGGGTTTGTCCCCAGGTGGTCCCCTACCTCATACTAAAATTTCATCGAAATCGAACCATTTTAACGCGAGTTATCGTGCCGACAGACAGACGGACGGACAAAGCTAGAGCATATATGCTTCTTCAACCTACCGTTGGAAAGCGTAAAAAAAGACATAAAAAACTGCAGACAACTCAAAGAAGCATGGAGAGAGGCATGCTTGGTGTAACCAAGAAAGATAAGAAGAGGAACTTGTGGATAAGGAAAATGACAGGAGTGGACGACATTATGACCAGAGTGAAATAACTGAAATAGCAATGGGCTGGACATGTTGCCAGAAGAACGGACCACTGATGGACAACTAAAATTTTAGACTGGATTCCGAGAAACAGGAAAAGACTTCATGGGAGATGGAAGGATGAAATTCGAAAGTATGCTGGAGTGACATGGAGATGCTTCTGCCATCCAAGCTTCCCACCGTTGCCGCATTTCACTTGTAAAGCATTTATTAACTGTGAGATCCAGAGGCTGAAGTTCAGGCCCAAGACAGACAATTGTGAAAGAAATTTGGGGAGACCATCCAGCAGTGGATTGATAATGATAATATATGCAAACACACATACACAAAAATGCACATGCACACAGTAAAACCTATCTAAGATGGAATCCAAGGGACTGGAAATATTTTCTGTTTTAGACAGGAAAACAGAAAATATTAACAGAAAAATACTTTTTTTTCAGTCATAATTTTTGCACATTTTTTTATATATTGAAGGTTGAACATTATTGTTCTCCTGATATATTTCATTTTCAATCATGTAATACTGGTTCATTTAGTAAGAAAAATTCCGAGTGGTTGAAAGATACCGCAATTTTTGGACTAAGAGCCGCATAAGCGTAAGGGCCGCAGGAGAGAAATTTTACGATCATGGAAGCAAAAGTTGCCCTAAGGGCCACACCTATGAAATCGTGGTGCTGCTCAGAAAACTAAATTACTTTCCTTATTTTCATGAATTAACTCACACCCAACGTGGTTATATGTATACTTCAAAGGCTAATTCTGCAACTCGGTGTCGATCTGCTTATGCACTTATTTTTCAAACTGGCAAAAGCTTTTATTTATGCATTTTTTATTAATAATGCTAATGATGTTATTTGTTTGCCCTTATTAAATACTCAAAAACATTTATGTAATCAATATAAATCACAGTTAATCTTAAGACTCCTATTAGAATATTGCATTGCTCGTAAAACCGCACAATTGTCTAAATTCCATTCAATGTGGATGTCTGCTACAGGATGGTTCCCTGTTCACCGCAATAGAATCCATCTTAGAAGTAATTAAATTATAAATTATCACTTGTAATGCTTTTGATTATTGTTTTCTTTAATAACATGTTCCTTCTATCTTTGTTATGCTTTTTTCTTTTTCTCATCTACAGATGTTTTTGTTAGAATGAAGTTGCTTTTCTGTATGCAGCTGCTAAATGGGGTAGTTAACACGTCCCACGCTTCCTTTTACCAGCTGTCTCGCATGTGTGCGCTGATTCCCCCCTCCTTCGGGGCAATCACTTCGAAACAGCGGTCTCCGCTTTCTCGCTTTTTTCTTTTAAGTGGTTTGACCTACTTTCCCTTAGCCTTCGCGCTGAGCTCTGCTTTTACATGAATAGGAAACTCTTCCTTCTTTTGCGTTTGTGAAAAGATTTTATCTTCAGCCAAGTATTAAATTAATTATCCACTGTTAATATCGTTACTTGTCACAATCTTTTTCATATTCTCCACTTTAAATCAGAAGAACGTTTTGCGGCTTCAATGCAGCTTTCTAAATATTTAAAAAATTTATTGCATTTCAAAACTTGATGTTTCTCTGCTAAATCATGTATTTGTGCACCATATTAACGACTATAGTGCACATTTTCACTTCCTTGTGTTGCAACTTTGTAATTTAAATCAATGTTATTTTAAATGGAAAATGTTCTTCCTGTTGCCGCATTAAAAATATTGAATTCATGAGTTAACAAAAAATTAAGGTTGACATACCTGGGAATATACAGTATTCAGTATTTTTAAATTAAAGCACACAGTATCTTATTGGAAAATTTGGATAGTGACTTCCGTTTTCTTAGAAAAAAAAGTGTACTTACCAATGTAAATCCTACATAGGTATATTTATATCCTGTAAAAACTTAATTTCACTTGACAAAAACTAAGTTATTGATATTTTCAAGAACATTTCCATTATTTATTCAAATCCGTCAAAATCAGAATTTTCGGTTTCAGAATTGAACAAATGTAAAAGGTTTTCCTCTAAATTTTCACTGTCCAAACCATCTGCCTCTTCATTAACGTCGGCTTCGTGCAGTGTTTAAAATTCCAGCTGCTTCGAATCCTGAAATTATAGCTGAAGGTTTCACTGTTGCCCACGATTCTTCCAACCACCTTGAAACTTCTCCGTAACTCGCCTTTCACATTCTTCCTGATTTTCTGAATGAATGGGGTCCTTCTGCCATCCAAGCTTCCCACCGTTGCCGCATTTCACTTGTAAAGCATTTATTAACTGTGAGATCCAGAGGCTGAAGTTTCTTGGTAAAGCCACCAGGAATAACTACCAAAGTAGCAGACACCTTTCTGCAAGCTTCTTTAACTGAAGCCATTACGTCAGGCATGATAGTGGGCAGTGATGGAAAAAGCTGAACTTCCACGCGGGGGTGGGGGGGGGGGGGTGGTAACAAAGTGTTGAATCTTGCATTTCACTCTCTAATGTATACAAACCATGACATTTAGGTATTGGTCACATGCCTGTCAACTAAATAGATTTAATGTATGTATTTTGTTTCAAGAAAATTAAATATATAGTACAATATAATGTAATGGGGGAAATTGCTAATGAGGTCATAAGCATAGAAAATCACTCACCTTAGTATAGAACGATGTCTTTAATCAAATGTCTTTATAAGATAACAACGTTGTATGGATATGAAATCTTGAAGGTTTGAAAAACTTCAGACATGTTTGTTGATAAGTAATAAAAGTTTGATGAAGAATAAATGTTCATTCTTGATTTGACATAAAATTATTAATGCAGAAATATGATAAATGTTTGCGAAAAACGTTAGGCATTTTGTAGATAAATAATAAAAGTCATTCACAACTAATGAAATTTCATTTTCTTAAGTTGTTTCTGTTTAATTTGTTCTAACCTTCTTTTATGAATTAGCCGGCTACAGTTTTCTTTCTCTTGAACCAATTCATTTGATTTTAATTTGCTGCATAAGTTATTAGAGATATTTAGCTCCTTTTATCTTCTTTTCATTTCTTCTTCCTTATATTCTGAATATGATTTCATATTTTGACATAAATCTCTATTTACAGGGTCGTGCAAATAATAGTTTTTCTTAAAAAATTCCAAAAAAAATCCTTATCCTGATTCAGTAGCTTATATTTCATGGTTTGAACAGATGAAAATGTTTCAATTTTCATGTTGATGGATTCTTTATCAAGTACATCCCCCATCATACTAAAGGAATTGTCCACTTGAGAGCCAGGAAAACAACTCAATAGTGCCTTCATTATATGAGAGGGCACTGAATTGGTTTAACTTAAAAAGTGCATGTTTTGGGATTCACTGAAATTTATTTATGTAAATAATAAACTGGAGCACATCACTGCATCCAAAGTATAAAATTACTGACATTTAACAACACAGGGTAGAGGGAACGTCGCGCGGGCAGGGATTACGATTGCCGGCGAAATCTTCGCTATGTCCGACTTCCATTTTCGGACATTTTCCCTCTGTTTTTCAAGCTAAAATACAAATATTTACGCATTAAAATGAATTGTAATAACAATACTGGGCAGAAGAAACATCGCAAGAAAAATAAATTAGGATTAGGTTCACTCCATTTAACTTCCGTTTTCGAAAGTTTTGAAAGATGAAATACTGTCCCCAGATGGAAAAGACCCCTCCCTTCCCCAAAAAAAAACCAGCTTCTTTTCAGTTTTACATCGATCTTGAAGATGACCCAAATGATGACAGAAAAAGCGGAATTCCGTGAATCCACAAAATAATATCATGTATGAGTAAGAAGTAATTAAGAAATGGAAAAACACGAATTTTATGGAAAATGAAAGTGAAAAATTGATACTGCGTTGCTCTCTGCCGTGAAACAATTTTACGGGACGCGGAAAACGGCGCAGATTCCGCCGCGGACGGATTAAATACTGATCTAGAAATTTAATTTCGTTTAATAAAAGGCAAAGGGGCCAAAACGATTGCTCCCTATTGATTAGTTTTGAAGAAGTATGTATTAAAACACCTGGTAGCATGCATTTCATTAGAAAAATTTCTTAAAAAAAAAAAAAGTCGGTCCTTTTTACTATTACCGAAGATATTAAAAATGAGGAATACGAAAAGAAAACATCAAAAATAAAAATATAATCAGACAGAGAGAAAATGGGGGGGGGGGGGAGAAGCTTGGTCAAAAAAAAATTTATATGAGGAAATGGAAAACGACGTGACCTTCTCAACACCCAAGAAACGTTCCCGAAAATATTTAACAAGTATTAGAATTTTGAAAACACGAAAATAAACTTTACACAGCTGTTTAATAATGTTATTTCACTGAGATTTTCGATTTCAGTTGCATGCTCGTCGTTTTCAGTCGTCTATAGCGGACCTACGATTTCCATAGCACACTCAATGCTTTCCATCGTCCATAGTGGACCGACGACTTCTGTCGATGATTTCCTTAGTAACTACATAAAATGCCTAGTACTTGGAGTCACTGAATCGTTCTTCCCACCGCATGGACTTATTCAGCGTCAAGCGCAAGAGTGAGCACGGAGAATTTACTATACCGAAGTCCCGACGATGACCACGGGGTAACAGAGGTTCTGGTGCCCAATGGCGCAAAACCTGCCTTTTGTAGCAAGACGGCGCAAGACTTTTGTTTTGGCACACTTTGGCGCAGAATTTCCATCCCTGGAAGAGGTGACGTCATTCCCGGCCGTAACCATCCTGTCGTTTGAAGTCATTACAATTTTGCTTTCCACAAGAGGGAGGCACCCCCCCGCAAACAAATTTTATTTTTGGAATAATATCGGTAATACTAAAAATGGAGCAGAAAAAGCGGATTTCCGCGTTTTTGCGGAAGTCTTTCATGCCTGTTATGTGCACTCTCATCGAATCAAATACCAGGAGTCCCTCGGGTTTGAAGAAAGCACCTTTTCTCTTCTGCCAAACCTCTGCCAGACACTTCAGCATGATGTCTTTGGACATCCACCCCTTCTCATTCACCTGGATGAGAACACCCGAAGGAAAATTTTCTTTTGGCATTGTTTTGCGTTTGAAAATTAGCATGGGTTATAGTTTATTGCCGTTAGCGGCACATCCTAAAATGCATGTAAACGAAGTTTTCTCTCCCCCAGTTGTTACAATTGCTATGCTTTTCTCACCTTTTTTATCAACTGTTCTGTTTGGGGGCAATCGAATGAAAGTAGCACTTTATCCATTGAAGATTTGTGATGTCAGATATATTTTTTTTGTCAACAATATCTGAAACAAATTGATGAAATTCCATGGCTTTCTGTTCCCAGTCAGATGGCAGATGTTGACCGACTGTAGTTTTTATTCGAACGAACAGAGATTTTTGCTTCATGAAGCGATAGCACCACGACGGCCCACCTTGAAAATTAGTTATGTTCATTTGTGAAGCCATAATTTTTGCTTGCAGACGAATCTTCACTGTAGACACTGGAATTCCAGCCTCTCTCTGGCTTTTTATCCACACAACAAGATTGTCTTCTAGCACAGGCCAGGTTGCAGAACCACATTTTATTTTTATTTCATTTTTTGCCGTGGTCAAGAGTAAACTCTTTATCTTTTCGCCATTGGCGCACACACTTTTCATAAATATTAAAATAGCGTCCAGCTGCACGATTTCCGACGTCTTCTGCTTTTTCAACCACTTGCAGCTTGAAGCTTGCCATATAGCTTTTCAAAGTTTTGGGCATGATTTTGCCAACAGGTCACAGATGATAAAGCTATGCAGCGCTTATTAGTGAGAAAGCGTTTCCAACCGAAGCCTTCAACTACCACTATCGTCAGTCAATACAAAGAAAATTAAAATCTAAGCAAAACTCAGGAGCACAGAGCCATGCAACACCTGTATCGTATGCCAGATGAACCAAGAAGAGTGAACAGAATTTGTCTTTCGTCCTGCCAGTATTGTTTGGAATAGGTCACTGCTAATGGAATTGCTGGAATCATCCTGGGGCAGGCTTTTGCATTGTTCATGTTCTTAAGCTTTTGTTCAGGGAATGCCTTCAGCTCACCAAACCGGTCTCTGCACCAAGTGAAAATCAACGTTCCTTCCCTTGTAGCCTTGTAGCCCAGTAAATAAAGGCCAAAATTGGGTCAAACCCGGAACAAATTAAGTAAAAGCTGAATTTTTGCAGGCTGGTAGAACTCATTGGGCTTAGCATTTTCACAAAAGTCCCCTCCCTCCCCGCCCCCACAAGGGGGGGGAATGAGGTCTAAGACTAATCCACTCGTAACTCCCGAAATAATTGGCGTACAGCGATAATTTTTTTTTATTTATTCCTCTTGATATGGTCTATGAATTTTGTTGTATTCATTTTTACTATATCTCCAATAGTTTTGCAGCAATTTTCGAAAACCCGCAAAATAGCACATTTTTCTCTCGACATTTTTCCGATTAACTCCAATTGCCGCTTCACAGAGCCAAAATTTTCGAAAAAGGCTCCCCATAAAAGTTGTAGCAAATTTTATAACCTTTACAACAATATATTATTTGTCTTACAGCAATATATAGTTTTGCTTACACTGTATCTAAACCATGTCAGCCTTAAGGTGGTTCCACCTAAAATTTCTGCTTTATGTTTCCAATGGTAAAACTTCTTTACATATTTTCTTCTCAATTAATGTATTCCCAAGGAGGAAAATTTGCACATCGATAAAACTAATATTAAGTTATAGTATGAGATACCTAATACTTGCTAAAACATAACCATAATTTAGAAATCCAACATTTGTTTGTCTACTGACATCATTAATGTACAGGTCGCGCCGTTTATTAACAGGTCTGAACATTACTAAAAAAATGATTGATTTTTAATATAATTATGGTTATGTTTTAGCAAGAATTTACTATCCCATGCTATAACTCAAAGTAAATTTTATCGATGTGCAAATTTTCATCCTTGGGAATACATAAATTGTGTAGATAATGTGTAAAGAAGTTTTACCATTGGAAACACAAGGCAGAGATTTTAGTTGGAACCACTTTAAGCACTTCTGTTACAAAGAATTTGTCGTTGGAAGAATATAGTGCTGATAGAGAGATAAGAGGCATTGGCTCACGCAATTTGTTTATTTATTTGACACGAGGAGAGAATAAAACGCATTCCTAAAACTCCCCCACTGTCCGCACATATGCCACAAAAGCAAATAGAATTAGATAATCGGATAGGCTAGATGTCCGCACGGGAGGTTCGCTGAGACAACGAACGAAATGTAAGTTGATCGTTTTTTAGCCTCTAAAAAGTTAACCAAATTCTTAATGCATTCATGTATTGGTTTACCTAACGGAATAAAAAATGGACAAATGCATGATTTGCGATAACCATATCTGTGAGGGAGAATCAGTAGTTGTCACCAAAGGTTTAAAAAGGATAATTGATTCTAGCCTGAAAAGAAAAGACAGTTTGCAAGAAAATGAAAAATTAGAGAAAGTTACTTCTATTATGGTTCACCAGACTTGCCGGCGGAATTACACGTGAGAAAGTAGTATTAAGGGTTCACATGTTGCAAGTATTTCGTTAGCATCAGCGTCTTCAAATCCACTTTTACGAAGTTTTCAATAAACTTTTGACTTTGAAAATGAGTGCTTATTCTGTGAAAAGGAAGCCACTCTGAATATTAAGCTTCCTCTCAAATACAGAAAAGCGGTCCATATGGTATCGACTCTAGAAATGAAAGATAAAATTTTAACTTTCTGTGAACACCGTAACGATGAATGGAAGGAAAATGTGAAGTCGAAAATTCTCGGGGTTATTGACCTAGTAGCAGTTGAAGCACGATATCATTCCGAGTGCTACAGAAAATTCAGAAAAATAAAGCTCTTTAGAGCACCTGGTCGGCCGCAAGATCAGAGCACTGAAACTGCTTTCTCATTCTTGTGTGACTATATTGAGAAAACAGATGGATGCCAATACACCCTAAAGGATTTACAAAATATCATGAAAGATCATGACCTTTCTACAACCATTACGGATAAATATTTGAAGCAGTGACTGTTACAACATTTCGGAGACAGGATAGTAATAACAAATATTTCTGGGAAGAAGAATATTGTATGTATGACAGATGCTAATCATAAATTGCTGACTGATCAATGGTACAATGAGAGAAAGAAGGATAAGGTTTGTGAACGAAGAAGAGTTGTTGAAGCAGCACCAGAAATTATTAGGGAGGACATACAGAAAATAATTTACGACACTACCAAGTTTCAAAAAGTACACAACAATTGTTCAACAGAGTTATTTGTGTTTGTGACAGTCCTTTGAAATTGAAATCATACTTCAGATATGAACTAGCATCTCGTCCACCATCTTTATTTGATGAAGTGTCACTGCGAAAAGGTACAAAATCCTCCATAACTAAATCTTTCGTTGGTGGTATTGTTGAACAGGAGGATATTCCTACTGGTGCAGCTGTTATAATAGATGGTGGTTATCTCCTTCATTCAGTAACTTGGCATAAGCGCACAACATTTGATCAAATTCTGCAAAATTATATATCTCATGTACTTTCCCATTATGGTACAAATTGCTACGTTGTCTTTGATGGATACCCTGAAACGCCAACAACAAAGCAGGAAGAACAAACAAGAAGAACTGCTAAAAGGACGTCAGCGAACATTATATTTACAAATAACATGGAGTGCATGCACCACAGCACAGACAGATTTTCTGTCCAATCCCCACAATAAAAAAAGAATAATTGCAGCATTAAAAGAAAAATTCCTCTCTGCCACTAATATCACAGTTCTCATGGCTAATAACGATGCTGATGTAGATATAGTTCAAACCTCTATAGAAATGTTGAAACTAAACCCTACTGTAGTCACTGTAGGTACAGATACAGGCCTTATCGTCTTATTAATTGCACTGGCGCCAGAAGAAACAAAATCTTTGTACTTTCTCGAACCGGGCCCTGCTGCAATACCTCCAATATTTTACAGCATTGAAAAACTGATATCTATTTACAGCCATATACGCAAATGTCTGTTATTCACGCATGCCATTACAGAGTGTGATGAACTTTTGTGTTTAATTTCATGCAACTGTAAGAAAGAATGTATGATTTCCTGCAGCTGCCGAAAAGCCGGATTCTCATGTTCTGCTATGTGTGGACGTTGCAGTGGACTGTCATGCACAAACAAACCTGATATGAGTGACGACATTGATATTGATTTATGATAATTCTGCCACAACTGTGCGATGTTCAAAAGAACCACAGAAGTGATGCAAGACAAAATATATATCATTTTAAAAGTTGTAAAATTAATCATCACTGCTTTTGTTTGTAGCCTTTTCTTTTTTTAATTACAGTTTTACGAAATTTTAATCTTAGTTTATTTAGGAAATTTGAAAATGATTTTTTTTTTTAAATTATTTTGAAATTGTAGAAACAGCACCAGTGCATGGAACTAAATTCTTACTTTATAAGCATTGTATAAAGAAGAAAAAATGACATTGTCATATTTCAATTCAACAATTCGTTTGCACATAATAATCATTAGTCCCGCCCCTCGGGGGTGGGGTGGGGGTGGAGCAAACAGGCAAGAGTTGGTGACTTTTTTGCAGGTGCCAAGCTGAGTTTTCTTTCCTTTTTTTATTTTTTACCTATCGTTGAAAATTATACTCCCCGCAAAATTATTGCATGCTTTGCCCGATTTTTTGTCATTTTGTGGCTACAATGCATTCGCAGTTTCGGTACCACAGAAGGTAAACTATAAAGCGTATTAAGACAAATAATATATCGTTGTAAAGCTTATGAAGTTTGCTACAACTTTTATTGTGAACCTTTTTCAGAAATTTTGGCTCTGTGAAGCGGTAATTGCAATTATTGGGTAAAATGTCGAGCAAAAAAGGTGCTATTTTGCGGGTTTTCAAAAATTGCAGCAAAACTATAGGAGATATAGTAAAAATGAATGGAAAAAAATTTAGACCATATCAAGAGGAATAAATTAAAAAAAAAATTATCGCTGTACGCCAATTTTTTCGGGAGTTACGAGTGGATTAGTATTAGACCAAATTTCCCCCCTTTATGGGGGTGTAGGGGGAAGCAAGCGTGGGAGGGGTGGGGACTTTTGTGAAAATGCTTAGCCCGAGGAGTTCTACCAGCCTACAAAAATTCAGCTTTTACCTAATTTGTTCCGGGTCAAGTCCTTTATTTACTGGGCTATTGGTTGTATCGCACCTTTCTGCAGGATGCATGCTGCAGCCAACGAAAGAGATACCCTAGGCGCACTCTCCACAGAAGCCTCGGAAGTCATGCTACTGGTTTGTGTGCTTATGTCTCCATTCCATCCCCCATCAATTAACATTCCATGCTACTGTCACAGGATGTGCTTCCCCCACTCCCCCATGCGAAGGGCATTTGGATCAGACATTCCTTTCACAAACCTCCTGACCTTAAGACCTACCAGAGTGTTTTCCCATCTCCCCCACCCACACTTTCCCTCCTAAACCAACATCAGGACAGCGGAGCGGAGTTATCTTTTCAATAGACGTGTCTAACGTATGAGTAGAAAGAGGAAAAAAACTATCACAGTCGAGTTTGTAAAAAAACGTTCTTTGAAAAAATTTACTAAGCATCTGCATGAAAAAAAAAAAAAAAGCGCAGAAACAGTCTTTTTGAAAACAAATTCGGCATAAGGGCCGCACACCCAAAAAATTTCACTTTTAGTAACGTAAGAGCTGCAGCTCTTAGTCCAAAAATTACGGTAATATCTAACTTCATGCTACAGAAATTTTTATAAAGGTGGTTGTACAGGAGGAGAATGACCGTACTGCATTGATACAAAATTAGTGAGTAATTCAAAAGGAAGAAGAAGAAAACAGCTGCAACATACTAGATTTGGAAATTTCTATTACATTCTGTTTCTATTCCTAGACATGCAAAAAAAGCTTTACAGAACTGATATTAAAAATGAAAAATAATATTTGCAAAATACTCTAATAGATACTGAAGTCAAATGCCACCTTTGGAATTCATAGATACAAGCCTGAATTATGAAATGTGCAGGAATGGATCCAATTTGGAATTAACAGTAAAGTTCCTTATATTTCTTTGCTATTTACATCAAATCTACAAAATTCTATACTATCTTGAAATCCTTCAAGAGACGAACTTAAAAATTTTGACAAACACATGCTAAATCTACTGAATTCTGCCTAATTATTACAAAAATGAACACAATGTAATTGTGATCTAGATAGCAAGGGGTACACAAAACACCCTCAAGCTCTGAAGATGACTATATATCAAGTTGGAAACACATGGAATAATTAATACAAACATAAATCAAACTGTTCTTTCCATGAAACATAACCACAGATGGTTGTACAGGAGACAATTAAACATATAACATCACACAAGAGTCATAGACAAATCATAACATCGGAAGCGGTGGTCATTAAAAAATTCGGAGATGAATGCTGCAACACTAATTCACCAATTGAGTTACCTTATGACTGGCGATATCTGATAGAATAGGAAAATAATCGATTACAAAAGGCTAATAGACATAGGTTCAAAGATCACAGGAGCGGAATGGCAAAAGTAGACCGAGGTGAACACAATGCCATAGATGCCGCCACTAACAGCTTGCGCAGTAATACACAGTTGGTCTGCGACGACGAAGGCTGAAGGCAGAGCAATACAAGACATTACATCAGTCTTTCAAGATTCGTCGACGAGGACTTCGTGCCTACGTATAACTTGATGTTCCACTGAAGAAGGCAAAATTCTTGTCGAAACATGTTTGGAAGTGTGTTGCGGTGGTGGGTTGAGTTTAGGTCCATCTTTTGTTCCTTTGGGTTTTAACTTTCCTCATTTGGCTTTTATTCCTCATTTGGGTTTTTAACTATAATTTTTTAATCATCATTCCTTGCAAACACCTATACAAAGGTATAGAATTTTAATTTGAAATAGTACTTTTAATCCGTGAATCTTCCGTTCAGGCAGATCTAGTAGCTCATCAAAATAAGCAAATGTCCATTCTACGAGCAGAGGAATTGCAACAGTGACGAAAATGCCGAAATTACTGAGTAAGTAAAAGATTTTTTACCATTAAAGTTCGTTTTTTGTATTTCATAGCGTTATATGGACCTAGCTACTCCACCCTGCATACTTAAACAAAATATAAGTGAGGAACAGTATTATCGCTGCTTAATACAGCAATTCTATATTCAAGTTTTGGCCACGTAATATCGCGCCATATGCTTTTTACGTATGGGAATATAAGAATAACCACAGAAATTTGAAAATTTCATCGTCCTGGAACTGGAATTGAACTCGCATCTACCGATTTGCGCTCGAGTATGCTAACCATTAACACCACCCAGGACAGTGAAATCCAAACAACTGAAGAATGAATCTGAAACGGCACACTTTGATTTCACTGCCCTAGTCGAAACAAATGTATCTCATCGTAGTACTAAGTTTGATCACCTGCAAATGAGTATATATCAAGTTAAAAATACATGGAATAATTAATACAAACATAAATCAAGCTGTTCTTTCCATGTAACATAACCACAGAATAATGATTCAGTTGTTTGGATTTCACTGTCCTGGGTGGTGTAATGGTCAGCATACTCAAGTGCAAATCGGGAGATGTGGGTTCGATTCCTGTTCCAGAATGAAATTTTCAAATTTCTGTGGTTATGCTACATGGAAAGAACAGCTTGATTTATTATACAACTTGAAGTATTTATTCCGTATTAAATGGTGTAACAATTTATAAAACATACAACGACTAAGTGCCGAGCTTTCACACTCATAACAAGAGGCTTTTTCAAGGCCAGTTAGTCGTTGTATGTTTTATAAATTGTGACACCATTTAATACGGAATAAATACTTTAAGTTGTATAATACTAAAGGTGTAAGTTCAATTATTGTAGCTTGATTTATGTTTGTATGAAGATGACATTCCCTGTTATAAGCTGCTTCCTGGCACTTCTGTGTGGTTTCATAACATGGTGATACATCAGCTGAATACTATGAGTGGCACAACAGTTGTTAAGTCAGAACATCACTCAGATACATAGTGCGATTGCTATCTGCTGCCTCGTGCTATGGCAGCAGCACTCTTCAGAAAACTGGCAAAACAGCTGTTTACCAGAATGATATTTCAAATACATACATTCTGGGTTTTATTATATTAACCCTAAGCAATAAAATAAATCTGGAAAAGAGCTGCATGACACACCATACCATGGACTGCAAGCCAATCATCAAGGTTTTCCCCACGTGGTAACTTCACAGCTTCTCGAAGGTTAACTCCAGAATGTAAAGATGCCTGAGCCTGTTTGTGGAGAGAGTACCTTAAGGTACCTTGCTGAAATTTCTTCTTTGGTCGAAAAGTCTGAAAACAAACTTTTGGTTACTACACAGGACAGGTGTAAAAACATGATTCCACAATGCAATACAATGAAAATGATGCATGTAAAAATGCATTGTTTTCAATTTTTTATGCAAATAGAAAATTAAGTTTTGTCAAAAGATGAAAAAGTTTAAAATTATTATTTCCCCAGCAGGTTACAGAAATGAGCACATAAATGCTATTAATAAAAATCAATTGACAAGAAATTATTATTTTCCTCTATCTGAATACATTCATGCCTTAAGGTGGTTCCACCTAAAATCTCTGCCTTATGTTTCCAATAGTAAAACTTCTTTACATATTTTCTTCACAATTAATGTATTCCCAAGGATGAAAATTTGCACATCAATAAAACAAACTTTAAGTTATAGCATGGGATACTTAATACTTGCTAAGACATAACCATAATCAAGCAATCCAACATTTGTTTGTCTACTGACGTCATCAATGTACAGGTCATACCATCTATTAACAGGCCTGAACATTACTCAAAGAAAAATTATTGATTTTTAATATAATTATGGTTTTGTTTTAGCAAGTATTAAGTATCCCATGCTATAACTTTAAGTTAGTTTTATCGGAACTAAGCCATGTTACAACTTCATTTAAATTTGAAAGTTACAAAATACTAGAATGAATTTTCTACATTACTAATGTTCAATAATTGTTTTGTATTTTGAGAATTCCTTATTATGTGCTTTACTAGAAATATTTTTTTAATTAGCAGATTATGGGAAATGACATCTCCCTTGTCAGGTTTATTATAAGGAATTTACTTCCCTGACTAATGTTCGGTTATTGTAACATCAGGCTAAATTGTACAAGATGCCTGGTAGGGAATTTCCTATGATGCTGTCGATGGACTTCATTTTTTTCAATTCCTTAGTCTTTCCTTAATTCTACTTTTTAACAGGTTATTTTAAAAACTAATAACTTTTAAAAAAATCCTAGTTCATTTCATTACACTGTGAAAATACAAGTCTTTGGCAACATTCTGTATTTGCCAAATTGTGTTAGCACGAAAAAGTCAGAATACAGAATTATTTCTTTTTCTGGCAGATGACAGTACATACTTCAATTATTATTCACTATTTGACATTAATCACACCAAAACATATTTTTTCATTAAATTTAATTGACCATTCATGATTCATGTGAAAACAATAAATGATTACACACAACTGGTGACATGATTACAAGCACTTAAGCATTTTCATAAACAGGTAAAATGAAAAAAAAAATGCTTTAATAACTTATTGGGTAATGGAAACTGTAGTTCACAATGAGCCATGCACGGGCTGGAATGCTGGGGTAATTCCTGGTGGGCTGCTATATTCTGGGCTGGTAGACCTTATCCTGACAAAAAAAAAAAAAAAGGGCTAACCTTCCGAAAGTGGCCCACTCCGATAGATGACAACACGGTAGCAAGCTAATTACATCACTTTGTTCTCCGTCTATGCTCCTGTGTTACGTAAGTTGTTTTTTTTCAATCTCTACTGCTCCTGTGATATGTGGATCTGCAGAAAGTTCTTTAATGAAGTTGGGAAGGATAACGATATCTCTATTTCATGGTGTGAAGAACAGGATTTGTTTTCCATCTCCAAAATATGTTCTGAGGGCCATCTCTTAATGGCTCTACGTGTCGATGCGTCTCATCGTTTAGGTCAATTCAGGTGTCGGAAGAAGCACGCTTCAGGGAATGACGAGTACTCTTCCCGTACACTAGGTAAGTGGTTTTTTTGCGCCCACATTCCTATAGATATAGCGATGATTCTGACTTATTGTTTCGCCAAAGGAATGTCTTACGAAGAAGGCGATCGAACATCCATATTATTCACTTCCTTTGCCAATTTAACAACGTAACGCTACGCTTCACGATGTAACGATAACGTGTCGCTATCTATCGTCGCTTCAGAAAACTATTTCTGCGCCACAATCGGAAGGTTTACCAAAAAAGTACATACAAATATCTGTATAGCAAATATGTTGTTGAGCCAAACACTGTTTTTGATACATCCTTTCCCCCTTTCTCTATTTTCAAATTTAAGCCCAATTCTTTTGTGCTGATATATATTCTCTACCTCAGTCCACTTTTGCAATTGGAGTTGCAATTTTGATAATCAATACAATAGAATCATCTATGCTATCAATTGTCTGTGACAGAAACTTGAAATTTAAAATTTGGGGGTTGCTGCTTTTCTTATATGTGTTTTTTTTTCTTTTTTTTTTTAATCAGATCTGCATCTTATTTACTACTTGTTGGGCCTCATGGTTACAGATGCTTTTGAACTGCAGTTTTGAAAAGTGTTTTAGCTACACAGTAAAAATACTTTTTTCCATTTCAAATAAAAAAATAATTTTCACAACCTTGAATTTCTCTCACCTTATAAATTTGCACTGAAATTCTTGCAATCCTGGACATTTTCCATTTTTCAAGAGATTCTTTTGCAATTATTTTATTAAAAAACATAATTTGTTTTTAAAAAACCAATTATTTTTTGGCACATTTGGATTTTTGTTCTCACTAAAAGTGAAGAAACTTAAATTCTGAATTCAGTTATCATAGTAGAATTCATAAAAAAGGAAATACAATCCAGGGTGTCTACTGATTTCCAATGAACCAAATTCATGACTTTTCCATGACATCTTTAGTTAAATTCATGACTTCTTGACAATGCGTGACACAATGACAACTATTCTAGACTCATAATCTAGTACCCTTGGCCTGAGATCCCAGGTTATTTTTTATTTATTTTTACAAACACTGAAATTAATTCCATGCGACAATAGTTTAGGCAAAACTGATGTGTATATAATAGGGGGGGTATTTAATAGACCCCTACCTGAAAGTCAATTGAGATCAAAGCTGAATGTAATTCTTATGTCACTAAAATTGCTTAACATGAATAATGTAAATTATGTATGACTTGCACTATGCCATTCACCAAATTCTATGTGTTTAAAGAAATAAAAACATTCAACTCTCATCTAGGATGGGTATGGCTATTTTCAGAAATATTTATCATTACATCTATTAATACACAAATTCTTTTAACATGGTCATGCTGTAAAAACTTACAAGTTTTTATTAAGGCAATATAAAAACTATGAATGTACAAAATTTATGGAGACTGAAATTTCACAGTGAAAGACTCAGTGTTTAAGTATCTTAGCTAAACTTGTTATCTCGTATTTTCTTCTAGGTGCACAAACTTGTCTTCATTCAGGTGCTGATACAAGAAAAGACAATTTCATGACCACCCACTCAATTTCATTACTTTTTCATTACTTCATGACCACCTGCTCCATTTCATTACTTTTTCTTGACCAGTAAACACCCTGTTCAAGGAAGTCAGCCAGTGCTCTAAGACAAACACACTATCCATGCCTCACCCGGAATTCAAACCCGAAGCCAAATTTCTTACCACTCGACCATCAAAATGGCCATAACATTTTACACACATTATGAGTACACTTTCTCTACACAATCACTGCATATCAGAAATTCCTCAAAAACAGAAAATTTTGTTAAAGAACTACAAATATATCAAAATTATATGAAATACAGTTTCAAATTGTGTCTAATGATTTTTGGAACAGATAATGTAATTCAAGTGTTAGTAAAATACTTGAACTTTGACTGGAAATCACAAAATCCTAATCTATGAGAAACTTCTTAACCATAAATAAACACACAGTACAGTACTTATGCAAAAGGGTAGTACATACACATGTGACACCACCTACATGACCACTTTTGTTATGACTGGAAATACACTGAGTAAGGATTTGATTTGCCTCCAGCCATATTTTGAATGGTTACATGCACATCCCCATATTTTCACACAAATAGTACTGTGCATCTACAGAAAGCTTCACATTAGTTAGGTGCATTTGGAACCCAGATATAACATGGTGCAAGTCTACCTCCAGCTCCTAGGGTGCCCACACTTGGAGGTGGGGATGGATCTACTTGCAGCATCCTTCAAAAATTGTTGAAAGCACTGCCCTTCAGAAAACCATCGGCAATCCCGATTTGGGTTCCATCAGCGTCCTTCCTTCTTTCCACGAATTTTTTGCGCTCCAGCATCCCTACTGATTAAGCTTGTATTACTTAACCACATGTAAACAACATACTTGCAACTATACAGTTCAAGAACTCATTACATAATGTTGATTATTTTTTTTGATTGGAGGTTTAACGACCACCGTGAGCAACTCAATGGGCTATAAGCAGTCGCCCGTCCCTAATTTAGGGTCACTGGTTCCAGGGAAGGGAGAGAACCAGTGCCGTAAGACAAACACAACATCCATGCCTCACCGGGATTCGAACCCGGACCCCCTTTCGGACGAATGATCAGAGGCCATCGCTTAGACCACTGCGCCACCGGGGCGGCTAATATTGATTCAAAAACTTTATAAAACCATCAACAAATATTACAAATGATCCACTTTTAAATTGTCACTCCCATACGGACACTTGAAATTCTCTAACAGCTCCGACATAAACTCCAAACTTTACAACTTTCAAATTTACTAATTCACAGGAATCTCGATAACAAGTTGTTATCCCGACGAGTTACCACCATGAGAAGGTAATACTATCCACTATATTATGACAAAAAGGGGGCGTGGCAAAAACATTCCGCCGTTCCGTAAACAGACTGAAAATGAATCACGTTTCACAACTTATCCAAGCAATATCCTTAAACCTACGTATCCATGTCGGCTGTCACCGTAATCTTAATTAACAGAGTAGCATTTATTGCGGCGAGTGGGGGGGAAAAAAAGCAAAATAGAACTATGCAACATGATTACCATAACAAGAACGTATGAAATGTTCCCTTAGGAATTCACAGAACTACTAAACTGATAAGTTTGGTCAGCCAAGGGCAATTTGGAGGGCTATGTCAATTGATAAATCTTACAGTTCACACACTATAAAGTAAACAAATAAACAACGTCACTTGCCTTTGATTTGCTCCCAAAGAAGTCAGCTAACCCAGCCATCTTTCAACCAGATAACGCGGTTACAGTTTAGGCATTTGGTTTAGGTGTGAAGCGGTGAAAACAAAAATTTTGCGATCCATGGTAATTTAAAAAGCCTTGAAAAACATTCTTTTAAAATATATGTTGTTTTTTGTATGCTTTGCTGGGAGATAAATTTTTCCGATTTTAAAACATGTGATATTGTATTTGTTAAATCCGGAAAAATATATTTCTATAGAGAAAAAAAATCTGTGCATCTGTAAGGGTCAGAAGAAATAAAAGTGCGGTGAACAGCTTAATTTATCAATAATAACATTTAAAAGTAAATAATGATATGCATAAACAAATAAATACAAGCATTAGAAATTAAAAAAAAAAAAGAAAAAAGTTCGGGTTAGGTGAAACTCCATGGGCGAGCAGCGTCACCTATGCGCCAAAAATGTCGTTACGGATGACGTCAAATTGTGTCGGCACTGTGGTGTTAGGATGCGGAGCTGAGTAAATGATTATTCTGTGATGGTGCTTTTATAGCTTCGTTTTTAGCGCTGACTGTATGAACTTAGGAGCTTTGAATTGTTTAAACATTTACTAAGCATTATTTGATTGAAAAACTAAGCTCCTTTGAGTGAAAGTATGGCATCTACTGCCAGGAAGCTATCGTAAGAAATTTTTGAAGTTGGGCATTTTAAAGCAATCTTACATGTTTTAAAGGAATTTTGAATTTATCTTTAAATATAATGAAATTTTTAATCATTCAAGCAACTAGTTTTTCAAAATCATAACCAGTGTTTCACGGTTGTTGGGGTGTAAAAAAATTCCATATGTAGCTTTACATAGAATTTGTTCAAACATCATTCATGCACGTTAGCTACATTGCAAAAAAAGTATGTTTGCCAAACATCACAATCAGTGCGTTAATTTCTGATTGAAGTTATCGTGGGGTTCGCATTCGTGATGTATACTAATGATGCTGTAAGTTTCGTTATAACAGTTCGTTCAGAAGGGATGTTTTATTACATTAAGCAATCTGGTTGTTCTAAGTCCTGTAATAGATGTATTTGATTACATTGCGTAGTTCTAAACTATGTATTGAGCTTAAAATTTCTATTACTACCACTTAAGTGGCTGAGTGATCAGTGTACTGGTAAATGAATGAAAAATTCTGGTTTGTCACTTGATATGTATTGGTTTGCTTATCAGTACTATACTCCAAGTCAAGGTAGGATCGCTAGATCACTGCGTCTTCGGTGGAGCACTTGAATGATATCAGTCCAGGTCTCCCATTCTCACCCCCAACCCCATTTGTGGCTTGATGACCTAATCCAAGCTCATTGCATGGCCCTTTCTTTTCTCCTCTGTCTTCCTCCCCCTTCAGCTGCCTATGTACTCTTGCCTTGCATTTCCCAGATTTTCAGTTTCTGTGTTGTGAATCATGGTAGAAGTTTCTTTTCTCTTCCAACCCATCCCCTTCAAGTTACATTCCCCAGCTGGACAGTTAGTGGCTGAAGTACAAGGCTCTTTATTAACTTATCATGCCAAATCTATTTCTGAAACACATTGCCATTTCACAAATTTTGCCTGAAAAACTGCTGAGCAAGCAAAAAGATGATTCTGAGCAATACTGTAGCTCTTTGCTCTAAACTCTTAGGAACTACTTTTTGCAGCAGAAGTAGCTGTTCCAGGCACGTATCCAGCCGGAGGGACCTAGGGTCCGGACCTGAAATTTTTAAATATGAGTGTGTTATAGATAGGTAGTTTTTTTTTTTGTTGTTGTTGTTGTTGTCAGTAGCACAAACAATACTCTTAAATAATTGCAAAACCAATACATATAAACATGAGCTTTTGCAAATTACTAAATTGATGTAAATATTTATTTTTTGATGTAGAGGTCTACACTGATCAGGCTGGGTTCGGGTACAAAGCAAGTGAAGCATAATGAACCTGGGTGGAAAATGAAAAATAGTTTAAAATAGTCTTGTACAAAATTGAACATTAATTGAATTACTAGTAAGTAAATTAGCAGTGCACAAAATTTATCAACAATGATTAGTTACTATTAAAAGCAAGAAGTTTTGTTGTAAAATTTTAAACAACTACTAAACGGCGTGAACAAATAGGTATTTCTCTGTCTATATGTCATGGAATTAGAAAAACAATATATTGCACACACGTGTGTGTACTATATACATGTGTGTGTGTGCATATACACTGAAGTGCCAGAAAAACTGGTATGCCGCCCCGGTGGCGCAGTGGTCTAAGGCGCTGGACTCTGATCATTCGTCCGTAAGGGGTCCGGGTTCGAATCCCGGTCGGGCATGGATGTTGTGTTTGTCTTGTGGCACTGGCTCTCTCCCTTCCCTGGAACCAGTGACCCTAAATTAGGGACGGGCGACTGCTTATAGCCCATTGAGTTGCTCACGGTGGTCGTTAAACCTCCAATCAAAGAAACAAAGAAAAACTGGTACAGACGAGCTTATGTAAAATACATAGCAGCGTCACCTATGCGCGTACTCGGTTGCATCCGCCAGTGCGTATATAAAGCGATAGACATCCTTGCCAGCTGTCAGAGCTGTTTTTGGCATGATAATGACAAGTAATAACGATTTGAACTATTTTCAACGCGGTGTCATAGCTAGCGCTCGTGAGATGGGCCATAGTATTTCAGAGGTAAAAATGTTCGGATTTTCACGGATGACCATTGCAAGGGTGTACCGTGACTACAAGAATTCCGGCAAAACCTCCAACCTATGATACCAGTGTGGCCGTAAAAAGACATTGGGTGAACGTGACCATCATCGGCTGTCAAGAATTGTTTCACGCGATAGCCGTGCAACACGCTCGCGGGTATCATCAGAATTCAATTCTGGAGCCTTAACAAGCATCAGTGTCCAGACTGTGCAACGTACCCTGCACAATATGGGCTTTGGGAGCCGACGCCCAACTCGAGTTTCCTTGATGGGTGCATGACACAGAGCTATGCGCCTCGCTTGAGCACGGCAACACCGCCACTGGACACTTGATGACTGGAAACAAGTAGCCTGGTCTGGCGAGTTGCGTTTCCAACTGTATCGGGCAGATGGAAGGATTCGTGTGTGGCGCAAACCCCATGAAACCATGGATCCCGCCTGTCAACAAGGAACTGTACAAGCTGGTGGGAGGTTCGTAATGGTATGGAGTGTGTTTAGCTGGACTTCACTGGGACCCCTGGTGTGTCTACAAACGTCTGTGACCGGCCAATGCTATGTGCACATCCTTTCTGACGTGGCACATCCGTTCATGTCCTGCATTCATGCTGATGGGTTGGGCCTGTTCCAACAGGACAATGCACCTCCACACAAGTGTCGGGACACCACATTATGGTTAGAAGAGCATTGATCTGAGTTTGGGGTGTTACCATTCCCACCCAAGTCCCCAGATCTGAATGTGATAGAACACATTTCGGATGCCATGCAAACACGCTATCGAACACAGGAATCTGAGACCTCGGAATACACCTGAATTGTGGGATGCCCTGCAGGAAGTATGGTGTACATTTCCTACAGCATATTTCCAGAAGCTAGTGGAGTCCATGCCCCGTCATATTTCTGCAGCCCTGCGTTCCCGTAGGGGATTTACCAAGTATTAGACTGGTGTACCAGTTCTTCTGGCACTTCAGTGTATATATACACTATATTGACAAAAGTTACCGGACGCTCCTTCAAAAGCAAATGAACGGATCCGTTACATTGTTAAGATGTGTGGTACAGCTGCAAATGATATAAAAACAAGCCTGCAGCTGACCGCAATCATGTCGCACTGTGAGGTTGAGTGAAAATGTCACGGTGGGAGAGAACTGACTTTGAGAAAAGAAAGATTGTTGGGTGTTATATTAGTGGATTATCCATAAGAGAAACCGAGAGAAGTTTAAACATACCAAAGTCAACTGTTTTGGATGTACTGAATAAGTGGAAGACACATGGCTTGCCTGAAGTAGCAAAACATAGCGGCAGACCAAAGAAAATCTGTGATAGAGGACGGCGCAAAGCCTCAGGAGAGTTGTTACAGCTAATCGACAGAGTACTGCACAAGACCTCAGTGTACAGGTGAGTAAAAATGCTGGAACCTCTGTATGTACACATACCACTCACAGAGAACTTCATTCCATGGGTTACCTTGGTTGTGCGGCTGCTCATAAACCTTTCATCTCCACTCGGAATGCTACTCATTGTTTAGCATGGTGTAAAGAAAATGTATCGTGGACCGTAGATTAGTGGAAATGGGCCCTATGGGCTGATGAATCCAGATATACAATCCACCAGTCTGATGGCCGTGTGTGGGTGTGGCGGCAACCAGAGTAACGCTATTTGCCACAGTGTACTATTCCTATGGTCAAGTTTGGAGCTGGCAGTGTACTCGTGTGAGGGTGTTATCGTGGTATGGTCCCAGCCCATTGGTTATCGTAAACAAACCTATTAACCAGCATGTCTTCCTTGATATTATGGACAATTATGCCCTACCAACTCTGTGGCAATACTATGAAACTGAGCCTTGTTGGTACCAACACTATGATGTACTGAGCCATAAAGCAAGGATTGTTACTGCGTGGTTTGACGATGATTCCGTATCGTGTGTAGACTGGCCAGCACAGAGCCCCGATCTTAATCCCATAGTGCACCTATGGGATGAATTAGAATGCAGCATAAGATGTTTGGAACCAAGGCCTACTACTAAGCAACAGTTAGAGGCAACATTATGTACTGAATGGAAGCACATACCTATCGCTGTGTTCCAAAACCTTATCAAAAGCATGTCTCGAAGGGTCAGTGTAAGGATTAAGACCAAAGGTGAACCAACACCGTACTAATGTATGTCAATAAATGCTATGTTGTGTTTTACTTCTAGGTGTCCGGTGACTTTTGTCAATATAGTGTATATATAAGAAGGGTCAGGGGTTGGACAGAATAATGTAAACACCATGCTTAGAGACATGACTTTTAAGTTGGCTGCGATGTCACAATATGTAAAGGTATCCACCACTGTTTGGTTGTAATAGCTTTGTTTAGGACCTCAAGGTCCTGTTTAAGTGCATTTAAAGTGTCTTGTTGCAAAATTTCTTTCAAGGGGACAATGAAATGAGCGACCTAACGTACTTTGAAAGAGGGCTAATTGTTGGTGGCCGGCTAGTTGGTGAGGGTATTAAGAGCTACTGTGTCAAGCGTCATGACAGCATACCGTGTTCATAGCAAAACCTCTTCTGTAAAGCACAAGAGTAGCTGGGAAACAACCCTGACTGATAGAGACAGGAGAGCATTAAAGAGGATTGTTACCCGCAATAAGACCACGATGACGAAAATCAGTGCAGAGCTCAATCTGCATCTTGAAACCCAAGTATCAATGAAAACAGTGTGCAGGTAACTTCATAAACAAGATATTCATGGCAGAGCTGCTATTGCAAAACCTCTGGTGACAACGGGGACAGCAGTGGTGCCAAAAGAATTCAACTTGGACTGCCGATGCATGTAATGTGGTCGGATAAATCCACATTCACGCTATTCCCTAGCCCAGGACGTGTTTATGTGTGAAAAACACCGTCAGAAGCGTATAACCCAGACTATCTGCTCCCAACAGTGCAGCATGGTGGTGGTTCCATTGGCTTGTTTCACGTAAAAGTATTTTGAATTCAGTTGTAAGATCATGGTGAATTGGTGATATTGATTGTGGGTTGTGTGAGAAATTCGCACTGGTATGGTGCAAATTCCAACAGGCGCTTATTCAGACTTTTTTAAGGGTGGGTCTGTGTGATAATATTTTGCCTTTGTTGAAAATCCGAGGGCAAGTTTAAAACTTTAGGTGAAAAGTCTAATAAAGACTTTTCACCAAAAGTTTTAACCTACTCCTAATTTATAATTAGGAGTAAATTAAAATACTCCTAATTTATAATTAGGAGTAAGAGAAAATACTCCTAATTTATAATTTGGAGTAAGTTAAAATAATCATAATTTATAATTAGGAGTAAGTTAAAATACTACTAGTTATAAATGTAGTAGGAATACGGCAATTATTCCTAATAAGTTTATAAAACTTAAACTTTATTTTCTTTTTATCTCGAGTAGGCAATTTGTTTTGCCTATTGCCTCTTATAGTTTTATGTCTATTATATGCAAATTTGGGTCTGCTAATTTCAAGGATTTAGCTAGAAATTAAAAACTGTTTTTAATCCACTACTACATTAACGCAAGATATTTTTTCACACAATATTTACATATTCCAAAAAAAAAAAAAAAAAAAACTGAAACATAACACATCATTATCCTCTCAGATTACTGATTAGTTCCAAACCATTAAATTAGGAAAACTATGAAAAAATTGCTAATATTAACTCTTTGTCTTCTTTCATTTGGAAAACTATGAAAAAAATTGCTAATATTAACACTATGTCGTCCTACCGCACAATTTGATTTTAAAGACATTTGATTATTTGCTTTTTTCTAAGGAAATGATTTCCGCAGTACAGTTTTTGCGCTTATTTTTAGTCCATAGAAACCTACATACTTACGGGATGTAGGTAAAAATACCCCTGAAAACTGAAAAGCGGTGAAAATATCCCCGGAGGAAATAACCCCAGAACAAACGGTTCACTGTAAACTGCCACACAGGAACACTGATGTGTGGCAGAGTTCCGGTGTGGCAATTTACTGGCAACCCTGCCACACATCTTTCAGCAAGTTGGCCACAAAAGTTGAAGGGGAAAGGGAGCTATAAAGATTGCCGTTTCTGGGCCTATATTAAGAACTGAATTGGGAACTCCAAACGAATTTCGAGAAAACGTTCCATGTAAGCCAAGCGATAATTGTGCTTTAATTTGAAGAAATATATTGCCGAGGATCCGAGGTACACTTTGTTGGGGGCTCTACCCCCAACTTCCGTAAAATTATATTCTGGGCTGCTGGAGTCTGTCAGTGTATCCAATTCTGGGCTGCTGGAGTCTGTCAATGTATCCAATACACTGACAGACTCCAGCGTCTGCAAAGCCCGTGAGCTTTCGGGGGGGGGGGCTTTCCCCCAAAATGTTAAAATGGACGAAGAGTTCGACCCCATAGAAAATACATTAGGTAAGTGGTCAGAATAATGTGACTCGACCCTGTTTATATGTATATATATGCGCGAGCGCGACGCTCTGATATAGTTTTAGAGCTTTATTTAGAAAATAGGAAAATACTTTGCCCCCCACCCCCAATTTCTGAAACGTTGGCACGTCACTGGATGGGGTGGATACTTCTGTGAGTTATTAGATCAGGAAAGCAAATGTGATTCAGAGGCAGAAGCAGATGATGTCATAGTGAAGGATGGAAGCACAGTAGGGATCTCAAGAGAAGAGGTGCGTAAAGCTCTAAAATATCTTCAGAATGGTAAGGCTCCAGGAGTTGATGGTATAACTGCCGAGATGTTGAAATATGGTAGTGACCCTGCATTTGACTGTTTAACTAAAATTGCCAGTTTTGCTGGGAGTTGGGAATGGTCCATTGGGATTGAAAGGATGGTATCATTGTTCCCTTGTATAAGGGAAAAGATGATCATACTGACTGCAAGAACTATCGTGGTATTAGCCTACTGAGTGTGCCAGGGAAAGTGTTTGGTAAGGTCATTACTGAAAAAGTACGAGGTTTTACATCAGAGAAAGTGTGGGATGTTCAGGGTGGTTTTATACCTGGTAAAGGCTGCAATAACCAAATTTTTGCATTACACATAATGATTGAAAAGTATCTGGCTGTTAGTAAGAAAGTTTTTGCTCCGTTGATAAATTTAGAGAAAGCTTATGACCAAGTAAATAGAATACTTTTGTGGAAGGTGTTGAATGAATATAGTGTTACTGGGAATCTACTTAATAGTGTGAAAGCCATGTATGCTGGCAGTAGAACTTTTGTATGAGTGAATAGTGTCGTATGAAAATGGTTTACCTTTGGTGCAGGAGTCAGGCAAGGTTGTGTAATGTCACCATGGCTGTTTAATATATTTATGGATGCATGCATGCGTGATGCCAAGATGGACACTACTGGTTTATGTCTTGGTGATATCCGTGTGTGCAGATTGCTGTATGCTGATGACTCAGTCCTGTTGGCAGAGAGCAAAAGTGAGTTGCAGAGTATGTTGTCTCGGATGTATGGAGTTTGCATGACATTCAAACTGAGTATAAATAAAGGGAAAAACCAAAGTTATGGTTTTTGAGAGAGGAACTGGTAGTACTGAATGTAATATATGTCTAAATGGCACTGTTATTGACCAGGTGAATGAGTTTGTTTCTTAAGGAAGCATGTTTGACAGAGAGAACATATTGGGTGATGAAATTAGTAGGCGAGTGAATTCTTCATTGAAAATCATAGCTGCTTTGGGAGGGTTTCACAGGAATGATGGGTTCTCGAGAGTCCCGCATGGCTGTGTATGAAATTGTAATTGTTCCTACTCTGATGTATGGCAGTGAAACCTGGGAACTACAGAAGAAACATAGAAGTCGTTTGGGTGCTGAAGAAATGCATTACTTACCGGAGTTTGTGGCAAAACACGTTCTGATTGTGTGAGGAATGAAGATGTGTTGCAGTTGTGTAATGTGAAGCAAAATGTTGTTAGCAAGGTGGTGACTAATATGCTTCAGTGGTTTGGCCATGTTGAAAGAATGAGTGATGAGATGCTTACTAAAAAAATATTTTTAGCCCAAGTGGCAGGAAGGAAAGGTAGAGGAAGGCCAAGGAAGTCATGGGAGGATCAGATTCAGAAGTATCTGCATGAGAAAAAGATTATGAGTATGAAGTATAGAAGATCTTGTGTACGGCGTGTGATGGATGTCAGTGAAGCCCGAGTTGTACGTAAGATTGCTGTAAATGAAGAAGTTTGATACGGCAACAGTAAGTAAAAATTATCTATCTGGTAGTTTGTATTTCTTTGTGGAGTTAACCTCTGAAAATTAGAGAACAGCTTAGTGATATGTATGTATGTGCAAACGACTCCTATGTTTCTTCTGTAGCACCCAGGTTTCACTGCCATACATCCGAGTAGGAACAATTATGCTTTCATACATAACCATGCGAGACTCTCTTGAGAACCCATCATTCCTGTGAAAACCTACCAAAGCAGCCATGACTTTGAATGAAGAATTCACTCGCCTACTAATTTCACCATCTAATTTGTTCTCTCTGTCAAACATGCTTCCTAAATACACAAACTAATTCACCTGGCCAATCACTGTGCCATTTAGACACATATATTACATTCAGTACTACCAGTTCCTCTCTCAAAAACCATAATTTTGGTTTTTTCCTTAAATATACGCAGTTTGAGTTTCATGCAAATTTCGTACATCGAAGGCAACATACTCTGCAACTCACTTTTGCTCTCTGCGAACAGGACAGTATCATCAGCATACAGCAATCTGCACACACGAATGTCACCAAGATAGCTTAAATAGGCTTAAAAAATTATCAGCATGCGTCGTGTTACGATTTTTCTATCTGAGTGTTGCATTTTTTTGGTTCTGAGAGGTTGGCAGGTCTGGATATGGAAGAGCATGTGTAAAATAATTGTGCTAAAAAGTTGTGTAGGAGATTTCTGTGCAGTTCCAATAAAAACACCAAGCTGATCGAAAAGCGCAGAACTTGCGTTCAACTCAGGAGAGCGCATGGACAGCTGGTACCTTGGCTATGACGTCACTACAAAGTAAAACTTCAGCCATGGGAGTAAAATAAGTGAAATGATGTATTCATGAATTGTGATGGGCTTCTGTTGACTGGAGTTAGGGATGCGTTCTTGCTGGAAGGTGAATACAAAAATAGTGTGCCCTTTCAAAATATTCCACAAAAAATGATTTCAAAAAACACCAAAAGAGAGGGGCAATTCAAAAGTTAATAAAATAAACCAACAGGGGGACAGAGAGTAACAGGCAGTGCATTGAAGGTGTGCCCATCCCAGTTAAGTTTAATGGTTTGAACTTGCTAAAATACCTACCTACTGATCGACAGACAGCTTACACATATGATAATTTGATTTTTAAAAGTCCTTGAAAAGTGCTTGAATTTATTTTGCTTGGAAGAGTATGAACCTTGGGATTGTTTTCACCTGATTTGTTCACCACTAAGACACGTTTTTTTATTTAGAACTACATCACTGGTTGTAAGGCTTCCACAAACATCTGGAGATAGATGTCACAGATTGAATAAGCAATTTCTTTTGAATGCATTTATTTTCAATGTGTAACTTTATCTCTTACTCTGTTTAACATAGCATCAATTTTATCACTTTCTGCAGAATTCTTGAAATCATCAAACCAGCATCAATATGAATGAAATTTACATGTGCTATAACATGGTGAAAATTCTTAATTCCATTAATAATCTAAAGCAACTTTTATGGGAATTTTACTAGGAAATTTTTTCATTAATAGCAAATTTTCGGAGAAAACTCTTCTCCTTCTTCAGGCTGTCTTGTTGCTGTCACTTTTTACTTGTCACTATCACGGTTACGGTTTACCTTGACGGTTACGGTTAACCTTGACGGTTTAGGTTATTTTTCAACAAATCCTGCCAGATGTTAGGCAGGGAAAATCCTTTGCAGTCATTGATGATGGAATTTTGATTTTTCTCAATCTCTATTCCTTCTTTCAGTTTTCTTTTTGGAAATTGCTTTGGAAACTGATTACTTTAAGGGAATTCCAATCCATGCTGTGCCCAGTTTCTCTAACATGCCTATCTAATCCAGTCTTGTTGGAGCAATTTTTTATAGCTGCTTTATGCTCAGCTATACGAGTTTCTAGTCTGCGACCTGTTTCACCTATGTAAGATAGTCCACAACTACAATTTACTTCATAAACTACTCCTTGCATTTTTAAAATATCTTCTTCTCTTTGAACTATTTTAGGGAAATTTTTTTAACTTTGTTCTCTAAACTTGGAGCTAGCCTAATATTGTATTTCTTACTAATTCTCTTTAAAGACTCAAATAAACCTTTGTGATAAGAAATTTTTCTAGTGAATTTTACTTGTTGCTTTTGTGGGTTCTTCGTACCATTAAAATTCAGAAGCTTCTCAATTTCTTCTTTAGGATAGTTATTCTCTGCAAGTATGGCTTTAAGCTCTTCTTTATGGGCTTCTTTTTTATCTGCAGTAGAAACTATTTTATTAATTTTTTTCTAAAAACTGACTTGCTACATTTTTCTTAATAGAAACTGGATGATAGGAATTGAAATCCAGTAGTCTTTTAGTATTCATTGGTTTTTTATACCAACTAGTGAGGAATTTTTCATCTTCATAATAGATAGTAATATCTAAGAAGTTTATTCTTCTTTCTTTTTGAAGTTCAATAGTGAACTTAAGGGAATCATCTAATTCATTGAATGAGTCTAGAATTCTTTCTGGAACAATTTCTGAGCTATCTATTATAAATAAGATGTCATCCATGTATCTGCTATATAAGCAGAAGTATGTGGGTTGTACTAGTATCTTTTCTTCTAGTTTCCCCACATAATAGTTAGCTAAGAGTGGGGAGAGTGGGGAGGAGCCCATAGCTAGCCCCGATTTTTGAATGAAAAAAGTTTTCCCAAATTGAAAGTAGTTGATATCCAGGCACTGCTAATACATATGTTTGTTTTTCTTAGAACTAAATCACTGAACTTCTCCCAAACATGTTTCTAAAATTTCAGAATTTCATTCAGAGCTTTGTTCATAAAGGTGGTACTTCTTTATTAAAACATTTCTTTACAAGCAATGTTTTAATAAAGAAGTACCACCTTTATGAACATGTTGCTCATTACTACCTGGAAATCCTTGTGGTTCTTAACCTGATTTTCAGAACTGATTGTTTACCATTCTATGTGAAACAGTGTCAGTATCTTCTGCTTCATCAAATGCAAGGAGAATCCAATGTAGAGAAGTTTGTCATCTGATGATTGGAGAACTAAAAGTAATTTCAAATGATACATGAAGTTTTAAATAATGACTGTGTCCATTTGGTTGAAAATAGCTGCTATGATTGGAGGCGAAATCTGTCACTATATGGAATAATTATTTTGTTTGAGGAAATGCTAATTTTAGCTTTTTCTTAGTCCATTGTTCTTCAAGTGCGAGAAAATTTTCTTTCCCCTCTGCTTCTATGAACAGTTTATTTCATTTTCTGTGGTGTACATATTTTGTTTTTTTTCTACAGCACTTCTGGTGACACTTTATACCAGATTCTTGGATTACCAAAAACAGCTTCATCAGATGAAGTGAAAAAAACATACAGAAAGGTATGTGTACTTTTTTATTAATAAGATGAAATATATATTTTATAAAATATTGATCATATATTTAATTCAAGCTGTTCATTTGCAATTTGGGCACCATGCAGTTTATTTGGTGCCAGTGTTAAATGTAATTAACTTATTTGCGATCATGCAGGACTCAATTTTGCTGTAAAATGCTGGTACTTAAGGCACATTCTCATTGTGATGCTTGTACTTGTTATCCTGGTAGAGTAGGAGTCATTATGTTGTGGAATGGTATGTAACTGTCCCATTCCTAAACAAAGGGTAATAAGTTAAATTGTGAGACAAGGATTGATAGGAGAAATAGTGAAAATCTCTTGTAGCTGTGATTACATCCAGTTTTCAGTACAACTTGCCAGCATTTAATTCAAGTCTGTACATGGAATCTGCTTTTACACACACACACACACACACACACACACACACACACACACACACACACACACACACACACATTTAGTTAACAGTGTTAAATTTGTGCAAAAATAAATATTTTCTAAGTTTTAGGATTTTACAATATTAGTGCAAAGACATCCCAACATTTTAATATCAATTTCTATCAGTTATCACATTTTTGCTTAAAACTTAATATATTTTACACAGTGGAATAAAATTTATAAAAATATACTGTATATTGTGTCTGCATATTATGCCGTCATAGTTTATACAATCTACATGAATATTTGAGATCTACAGCACAATATCAAATTTTTCTGTGTGAAGTAAAAATTTCTTTTTTATTTAAAATTTATTCAGCTCTGAATGAAATTCTGAAATTTTAGAAACATGTTTGGGAGAAGTTCAGTGATTTAGTTCTAAGAAAAACAAACATGTATTAGCAGTGCCTGGATGAGGTAAAATCAACCCAGAAAGAAGGCCCTTAAAATTTTAAAAGCAATTTAAAAGTTTTTTTTTTTATCCTGAAGCATTTTTCATTCAGTTTTTATTGCTAATTTTTTTGTCAGTTTTCATCAAAGTTGCTTAATTTGGGCAATTTTAAAATAATTAATGTTACATGGGAGTCAGCTGCTAAGAATATTGAGTCTTTCTTTTAAATACCACTGTGTTATTCCACAAGATTCCAAATATTCAGTGTAAATAATTAAAATTGGTCACACTGAATACAGGTGATTTATTTATAACCACTTTTGTTAAGATTATGGGGTGGGAGTAAAATATATATTCAGTGATAATTTTTGTTTGTTATGGGGTGCTTTAACGACAGCTGTGAGCATGATTTTGGGCCGTTTGCTATGACTCTGGGAAGGAGGATGTCCAATTACTGTGGGGGGCCAAACTGCCAGCTTGAGAGATCACCTCTGACAACTTGGTCACAGGAGCATCCTTTTGTATCACAAATAAGGAATCAGGAAATTGGATTTAATAATTTCTTCTGTTGGTGGAGCTGGTGAAGAGTTTAGTAGAAATGTCCTTCCCAACCTTAAAGGGCTTGTCTCACTCAGCTTATTAGCATGTTTAATTTTTCTGAGTTGATTTCCATTCTAGCTATGCAGTAAAGGGGGAGAAGGGTGATTCTACAAGGAGACACCCAGTAAGTGTTGCAACATAGTAACAGATTTTTTTTTTTTATTTTTACCATATATACACATGGTAGTGAAAACCTCAAATCTGAAATTGGAAAATATTTTGCCCAATAATGGCTGAAATACAGGCATGTGGAAAATGGTCATTTTGACCAAATGGCAGCCATCTTGGATTCTGCACCAATGTCAATAAATGTAATAACTTGACAACTAATGGTTCAAATTCAATAATTCTGGTACCAATTTGAAGCTATTTATATTGGAAATGTGTCATATCAAAACAATAGTAAATTTACAATTTAATATTAATGTTTATTGCATGAAAAATGCAAAAATCACCTTCAGATTAATAATTAAACTGTAATGGGCCATAAACAAAATGGCACATAATATGATGAATTGTGACGAGAAATCATTAAAAACTCGCCATTCTTCTGTTCCTCGCGGTTTTTTATCAAGGCCTTTAAAAATCACCTTGTTGGGACCCCACAGCAATATAATAATTCATCGGGCGTCCAACTGAGAGCAAGTAATACAAAATACAAACACTAAAATACAAACCAAATATAAAGTAACCCTTAAAAGTGAGGGAAAATAGCTAGTTACCTTTCGTCAGTCAGTAGAAGTTCTTTATCGGCTAGTCGCATTTGGCAAAATTTCACCATTATAATTCACCTTTGACTGACGCACGTTCATCAGGAGCAACCCGAGTAAATGAGAGTTTATGAACTGAACATTCGGGCAGTATGTAGCCAAAGGGGTGGGGGAGGCATACACTTTGTCCCCGCACGGGGATAACTGGTTTTCCAGTTATTTGGGGAGCGGCGCCCCCACGGCCCGAGCTGACCTTGTGACGGATCATTTTGTCATTTCGTCTTGAACGATTACATCACCGAAGGGACAGCTGTTCGTCCAGCTGATGGGGGATGGCGTCCCCACGGCCCGAGCCAACATGTACTATATGTGATGATTTTCACATTTTTTATGTTTTTTCACTTTACATGAACCCGCCTCAGTTGTAGGTTGCTGAGGTTGTGATTATGCGCCAGCTCAGGATTTTAGTTTCTCGTTTTCTTTCCTGTCTTCTCCATTTCATGTTTCTTTCTTTGTTTTTCCGAGCTGGTTAGCTAGACCTACCTGCACGTTTGCCGTGTGTGGAGACCCGTAAGGTGGAAAAGGGGATGCTGGAGGCTGAGGTTTCTGGAGGCCTGGGTGTTGTTGTTGCCAACACTCCTCTTTGCCCCCTGCTTCACCCTAAACGGGCGGCTGGGAACTAACCCACTCCTAGTCAATGAGGTCTGTGGCCGAGTGGAGCCCAGACCTCTAACGGCTTGTCGTCTCGTACGACAGGGTGAGTCTGGGGATAGGGTGGGCATGCCAAAGGGGTGTTCCCCAGGCATGGGAAAGTCTGGGTGCTCGCCGAGCGCATGTCTGCCCTATCAACTTGCTATATCCACTTGCTATCCCTAGAGCCTTGTCCTGCGTCCACTTGGGCTTGCGGGCCTCCGGTTCTCCCTTGTTGGGCTCGATTGTGGGTGGGGAAGTTGGCGGATGAATCCTTTAAATTTTATATGGCTCTCAATGAAATTTCCCATGAACCCAAAACTAAAAGAGGTATGGAGGAAGGTTCAGGTCCTTCCGCCAAAAAATTTGTCGCAGATGTTTCCAATGCTAGATTCTTTTTTTGTGCACTCATTGGACCCTTCAAAGCCTTTGAGTGCCAAAAGTCCATTTTGGATCCACAAAGCACTGCAATCAATTGCAAGCTCTCCTAAGAGCGTCAAGAAGCTCCAGTCTGGAGATCTTCTTGTTGAGATGTCTACTGTGGCCTACAGTTCCACACTTATCAACACCAGCATGCTGCTCGAGACGCCTGTCAAAATAACACCACACGGTTACCTAAATTCATCTCGAGGTGTTGTCTCCTCTCGGGATCTTATTGATTGCTCTGAGGATGAACTTCTCGAAGAACTGAGGAGCCAACATGTTACGGGTGTGCGACGCATTTCTTTTAGGAGGAATGGGCAGTTTGTTCCATCCTGGAACATTATCTTGACTTTCAACTGCCCTTCCCTGCCTACATCCATCAAGGCAGGGTATCTCCACCTCTAGGTACGCCCGTACATTCCCAACCCGTTGAGATGTTTTAGGTGCCAGTCGTACGGCCACTCTCAGCAGTCATGTAGGAGTTCTCCTAGGTGTGGACGCTGTGGTGCCACAGAGCATCTCCTCTCAGAATGTGTGGCCGAGGCCGAGTTTTGTGTGAACTGCAAGGGTTCACACCCAGCATCAGCCAAAGATTGTCCCAAGTGGAAGGAGGAGAAGGAAATCCAAAGGCTCAAAACGGTGGAAAATATTTCCTATCCTGAGGCCAGAAGAAGAGTGGTTCCCGTTACATCTGATCGGCGATCATACGCTTCAGTGGTGGTTGCCAAATCTACGGTTGCCATTCAGACCGACGTTCAGATCTCCCCTAAATGTACATTCAATATGGAGGAAATCATCGCAGCCGGACTGGAGGCACTCCAGTCGCGAGCTAGGAGTCTGAAAGCGGCACCCGCCACTTCACCGAAGCAGACTCACTCCAACACCAGCAAGGGAACTCAGGCCACTTCTTCTGGCAAAAACGCCAACACTAACACCAACACCAAGGTCAAGGATAAGAAGAGCATTTCTTCTCCTTCAAAGTCTCAGCCAAACAATCAACGGCGAGCAAATTCCGCCAAGACACTTGGGACAAAGCATTCACCAATCTTGGCCCCTGGTCACACACCACCAAATCTGGGGGAACGCTCTCCAGAGGAAATGGAGGCTGACCAAGTTTAACCATTTCCTTTTTGATTTCATTTTTACCCATGGGTTCAATAATTCAGTGGAACTGCCGAGGTTTTCGCACCAGTTTTGATGACGTGAAACATCTGCTTTATTTGTACTCTCCGGTGTGCCTTTGTCTTCAGGAGACAAAGCTTAAACCATCGGACCTGCTTTCAGTTCGAGGCTACAGTGCATTTCGGACAGACCACTCGTCTGGAAATATAGCCTGTGGGGGTGTCGCTATTCTCGTCCCTCACAGGGTTCCGGTATCTTCCGTCGCGGTTTCCACAACTGTGCAGGCCGTGGCGGTTCGTATTTCTATGCCTGTGCCTGTTACTGTTTGCAGTGTTTATCTACCACCGGATGAGGATGTTAGCGTCTCTGTTCTGGAGAACTTGATTGATCAGCTGCCCTCACCCTTCCTTCTTTTGGGGGACTTTAATGCTCATCATCCTTTGTGGGGTAGTGTCAGCGCCAGCGCTAGAGGTCGTCGCATAGAGTCTCTTCTGTGCTCGGCCTCTGTGTGCCTTTTAAACACCGGTGCTGACACTTACTTCCATGAGCCGACAAGATCTTTCAGTGCGATCGATTTGACCTTGGGTTCACCATCGATCATTGCTGACTGGTCGTGGACGGTGTGTAAGGATCTCCACGGGAGCGACCACTTCCCAATCGTCCTCTGGCACCATGCAAACGTGCCATATTCTGCCTCCCGCCCACCTCGATGGAGGATGGATCGTGCCAGATGGGAAGTCTTCACATCGTCCGCGGTGATATCTTCTGAAATGGTGACCCAAGAGTCAATCGACGCAGCTGTACTTAAAGTCACAACTTGTATTCTTCAGGCAGCTGATCTTTCAATTCGTAAAACATCTACAAAGCTCCCCAGAATTCTGAAACCTTGGTGGAACCCTAAATGCGCAGCGGCTAGGAGAGCTCAACACAAGGCCTGGTCTACTTTTCGGCGTTATCCAACCGAGGCTAATCTCGTTGCTTTCAAACGTGCTAAATCCTATTCTCGGTTGGTGCGTCGACGTAGCAAGAGGAAGTCTTGGATCCAGTATGTATCATCTCTTACCTCACGTGCCTATTCGAAAACTGTGTGGGAAAGGATTCGTAAGATCCGGGGTACCTACAGTTCACACCAGATTGCCATTCTCGAGAGTAACGGCTGCACATATGCTGACGTCGGGGAGATTGCAGATTGTTTGGGGAGGCGTTTGCCTCCGTTTCGAGTGATCTGGCGTATCCGGCCTCCTTTCATAGGATTCAATCCTCCGCGGAACGCCAGAGAATCTCTTTTGCGCCGTATACCGACACTGGTTATAACTCCCCCTTCAGCATGTGTGAACTTCGGGTGGCTCTGCATAGGTCCGGGGCTACTTCTGTTGGTCCCGATGACATCCACTACGACATGCTCCGTCATCTCTCCCAGTCGTCTCTCGAGAACCTTTTAATCTTATACAACCGCATCTGGTTAGAACACAGTTTCCCTGAGTCTTGGCGAAAGGCTTTTGTTCTACCTTTTCCGAAGACTGGCAAGGATCCTAAGTCTCCCTCTAGTTATCGCCCAATTGCTCTCACTAGCTGTCTGTGTAAAGTTCTCGAACGCATGGTTAACTCACGATTAATTCATTTTTTAGAACATCATCAATTACTTTCACCATCACAAAGCGGTTTTCGGCGTCATCGTTCACCTCACGATCATCTCCTGCACCTTGAGACATCTGTGCGCGAGGCGTTCGTGCGTAGGCAGCACCTGGTTTCTGTATTCTTTGACATCGAGAAAGCCTATGATCGTGCGTGGCGGCACGGGATTATCCGTGACCTCCACGCATGCGGATTGCGAGGGAATCTTCCGACCTTTATTGTAAATTTTCTTTGCAATCGGGTTTTCCAGGTGCGCCTGGGTACGACGCTATCTGCAACATTCCATCAAGAACAAGGTGTTCCTCAAGGTTGCATTTTATCTGTCACATTGTTCATCCTTCGCATTAATTGTCTCCTCACAAATCTTCCTCCTGCGGTTTCGGCTACTGTGTATGTCGATGACTTGCACATCTTCTGCTCGTCGTCGAGCATGCGTTTCATTGAAAGGCAGTTGTAGTCTAGTATTAATCAGATTTTTAAAGCGGCGAATAGCAATGGTTTCATTCTTTCTCCCGACAAGACAGCGTGTGTTCATTTCTGCCGGAGGCGTGGCCTCCATCCTGACCCCGAGCTGTATTTGGACCGTGCAGCCATTCCAGTTTTGCCGGAGACCAAGTTCCTTGGACTGACCGTCGACCGTGCGCTTACGTTCCGTGTGCACGTTCGGCGGCTCAAGATTTCCTGTCTGCGTGCTCTTTCTATTCTAAAAATCCTTTCGAGAGTTTCGTGGGGCGCTGACAGGATCTCTTTGTTTCGCATTTACCACTCCTTAATTCGGTCGAAACTGGATTACGGCTGTATCGTGTATGGCTCGGCTCGTCCTTCCGTTCTCCGGCCTTTGGACGCTGTTCATCATCAGGCGCTGCGTCTTTGTACGGGAGCATTTCGAACATCTCCGATTCCCAGCCTTTACGCTGATGCGAACGAACCATCGCTTGAATTACGCCGTCTGCAGCTGTCTGTCCACTTTTACTTAAAACTTCGGTCTCTTCCAGACCATCCTTTGTACGGTGCAGTTTTCCATCCTCAGCATGCTCGTTTATTTGCGAACCTGCCCTCGTGCGTTCCAACCTTCGGTCTTCATATGGCGGCCGTAGCTCGTGATGCAGGGCTCGACTTGTCGCTTGTTGCAGTGACCAGGGGCTTTGGGGATCCTCCATGGCACCCACTTGGTGTCATGGTTGATACCACCTTTACGTCTTTCGACAAATCCTCAACCCCTGCGTCAGTGTACCAGCTGCTCTTCGCTGAGCACCGTGCCCTCAAAACTGAATACACTCCCATTTTCACTGATGGCTCCAAGATGCATGGAGTCGTTGGATCCGCAGCTGTCTGTGTTGATGACGTGTCAGTAGCGCGGATCCCAGCTGAGGCCACGGTGTTTTCGGCGGAGATGCATGCTGTGTATCTTGCGCTTCTTCATGTTCAGTCGAGTTCTCATCATAGTGCTATGGTCTATACGGATTCCTTAAGTGTCCTGCAGTCTTTGTCATCGCTGGACTATTGTAATCATCCTTTTCTTTTGAACGTACGAGGGCTTCTTCGTTCCTTGCTCGAGGCCGGTGTCCAGATTCAATTCGTCTGGATTCCTGGGCATGTTGGAATCTCGGGTAACGAGTGTGCTGATGCGGCCGCTAGACCTGCTTCCTCTTTGGTCGTCACACCCTTGCCACTCTTTCATCGCGATTTTCGATTTCTTGTTCGTGATCATATCAAACGAACGTGGCAGGGTCTGTGGGACAGGGTCTGTGGGACCAACAGGTGGAAAATAAACTGCATCATATAAAACCTATTCTCGAAATCTGGAACTCCTCATCTCGTCGGAACCACAGGGAGGAAGTGGTGCTTGCGCGTCTCCGCATTGGGCATTGTCGTTTCACTCACCGCTTTTTGCTGTGTGGCGACACTGCGCCGATGTGTGAGACGTGCAACTGCCGACTCACCGTCACTCATCTTTTGTGTACCTGTGTTCGTTTTCGTGATGTACGTTTTCATTTCTTTCATTCTCATTTGTTGAACGAGGACGCCGCTACACTGCAGCGGCTCCTCAATGACCACTGAAATACTGTTGTTGTTTTTTCATTTTTTAAACAAATTGACTATTTTAAACGTATCTAGATTTTAGCCCTATCATCATACTCATTTTTCAGTTTTACTGAATCAGCTAGATTTTAATCTTTGTATCATGTTTTTAGTACTGTTTGTTTCATTATCTTTTTTAGCCCTTTCATCGTTCTCATTCTTCAGTTTTATTTGATCAGCCATATTTTAAGCTTCATCGCACGTTTTTTAATACTGTTTGTTTGTCTGTCTGTCTTGTAGTTTTTACCGTATTCATTTCCATCTTTCACTTTTACCGCTTCATCCTGTTTTTAGCCTTGTGTACGTGTTTTATTGATTTTGTTCTCTTTTGATGTTTTTTGTTTGGCGCTCTTTGGCCAACCATGGCCCTTGCGCCAATAAAATCAATGAGCCAACCAACCAGCATACACTTTGTCATGAATCACAATTGATGACCTACCTTCTGACAGAGACTTGAACATCCAATCCAATAAAATAAAATAAAATCCGTCTGTCCAATACCATATCATCAAAGGTCTGTGATAGCAGCTTAGTGATTAGTGTTAATCCAGGTCTCACCAAGAGCTGCTGGCACATTCCAAACCAAGATTATATGTAAAGAAGATGTGACTTCCAAAGAGGAATATATAGAGCTATGCAAGACAGTACGAAAAAGTATCACTGAAGACGTAAGGAAATTCAACTGATAACTAGTGAGGAAAGCAATTGAAAACAACCAAAGCCTAAAGATAGCAAAGGGACATCTCAGTAAGGGAAGAAAACAGATTATGGCACTGAGAAAAGAAGATGGTTCTGTAACAAGAAATAGAGGCGAAATTTTGACAAGAGTGAAAGATTTCTACTCCAAATTATATGAAAGGGATGATACATGTATTCCAGACATCATGAAAGGTGCCCGTACCAGAGTTCTTCCAGTCCTCCCAGCAGGAGTTGCACATGCAATCAAGAACATGAAGCGGGGAAAAGCTCCATGAGAAGATGGAATTACTGTAGACATCATACAAGAAGCAAGTGGAGAAATCAAAACAGTACTCGCCCAAAGTTTCACTCGATGCCTTAATGAAGGGAAGATTCCTGAGGATTGGAACACCGCTACAATGATCCTGCTACATAAAAAAGGTGACATTGAGGATCTCGGGAACTACAGACCTATCAGCCTCCTATCAGTGGTTCATAAAATCTTCACTAAAGTTCTTTCACACCGCTTGAAGGTAACACTGGACATGGCTCAACCGAGAGAACAAGCTGGATTCAGGAGTGGCTACAGCACAATAGATCATATCCACGTATTGAGAGAACTAATTGAAAGAGCAAGGGAATACGAACTTCCATTGTGCATGGCTTTTATCGATTATGAAAAAGCCTTTGATTCGGTGAAACCATCAGCAGTTACAATGGCTCTGAAATCCTGCGGTATTGAAGACGCATACATTAATATTATTAATAACATCTATGAAAATGCAAGTGCAAAGATTCGGCTGTTTGAAAATACAACACATATAAAAATTGGAAAGGGAGTGAGACAAGGTGACACCATATCTCTGAAGCTCTTTAATGCCACATTAGAAAATGTCTTTCAATCACGGAACTGTGAAAACAAAGGAATAAAGATTAATGGAGATTATCTAACCCACCTTCGTTTTGCTGATGACGTAGTCATTTTTGCAACTACCCCATCAGAGCTGCAGAGTATGATCCAGGAACTTGCTGAGAAGAGTAAAGAAGTGGGATTAAAAATGAACTTTCAGAAGACAAAAGTGATGTTCAATGCTTTTACAAAAAATGAGGATTTATCGATTGATGGTGAAAAGCTGGAGATAACAGACACGTACGTTTATCTTGGACAGCAGATATCAAGTGAGGGTCACATTGATGAAGAAATTAATCGGCGTACAAAACTTGCCTGGAGAGCTTTTGGAAGAAACAGCATAATTTTCAAGAGCAATATGCGATTACGTCTTAAAAGAAAAGTGTTTGATCAATGCATCCTTCCAGTGCTTACATATGGTGCAGAGACGTGGACCTTAACTAAAAGAGACATACAAAGGCTGCAGACAACTCAAAGAAGCATGGAGAGGTGCATGCTTGGTGTAACCAGGAGAGATAAGAAGAGGAACAACTGGATCCGAAAAATGACAAGAGTGGAAGACATCATGATCAGAGTTAAATCCCTGAAATGGCAATGGGCTGGACATACTGCCAGAAGGACAGACCATCGATGGACAGCCGAAATTTTAGATTGGATTCCAAGGGACAGGAAAAGACCCAGAAAAAGACCACATGGGAGATGGGTGGATGAAATTCGAAAGTATGCGGGAGTGACATGGAGGAGACTAGCACAAGACAGACCGTTGTGGAGGAAACTTGGGGAGACCTTCGTCCAGCAGTGGATTGATAATGGTTGACAATGATGATGATGATAGCAAAAATCTGTAATAACTAAAAGCGAAAGTCCTACCTTCTTACAGAGACTTGAACATTCAATCCAATAAAATAAAATAAAATCCATCTGTCCAATACCATATCATCAAAGCTCTGTAATAGCAGCTTAGTGATTAGTGTTAATCCAGGTCTCACCAAAAGCTACTGGCATATTCCAAACCAAGATTATATGTAAATGATACCATTAGCAGACAGAAAATGTTGTAAACAGTTCAGTAGTAAAAAAGGGGGTTTCTCCAAATTCAAAAAGAAAAAAACGAATACACTAAAGTCGATAGCCCAATAACACCGAGGAATCCAAGCATCAAAGCCCTGACGTGTTTCAGCACACATTATTCATGGCCATCTCAAGGGCATGTCGTGAGTCACTGCTCCGTGCATATAAACTGTTCAGCAAGTTGACGTTGCTGCCATCTCTTATCGTTCTCACCATTGTCATGGCAATTACGTGAAACGTCGTTGACACCATCTAGTGCCGTCCTGTTTCTCAATCTTCTATTCCAATGTCGGTTTCGTCTTCTTGTTTGTAATATCCATTGTTTTTCTTGTTTAATCATATTCCACCATGTTGGTGATAGTTCGACTGGGACATTCGAATTACAATTATACATTTTGGGTTTCTCAATCATAACAGCTTCAGCTGTCAGGATCTTTTTATGTGTGGTGTGAGAAGTAATCAAACTAATATTTTCCCACAGCGTCGACTTGGCAAACCGTTTTTATGCTCAGAGCAGTGACACACGACACGCCGTTGAGAATGGCCACGAGTAATGTGTGCTGAAATGCGTCGGGACTTCGATATGTGGATTCCTCAGTGTTGTTGGGCATTTGACTGTAGTGTATTCGATTTTTCTTTTTGAATTTGGAGAACCCCCCCCCCTACTACTGAACTGTTGACAACATCTTGTATCTGCTAATGGTATCATTTACATATAATCTTGGTTCGGAATGTGCCAGCAGCCCGTGGTGAGACCTGGATTAACGCTAATCACCAAGCTGCTATTACAGACCTATAGTTTCGCAGAGCGAGCCAAACACTCTGCGAAACTATAGTCGATGTATAATAAATATATTATTGTGCGAAACGTTGTTATTATTATTCTAGATTTTATTTTATTTTATTGGATTGGATGTTCAAGTCTCTGTCAGAAGGTAGGACTTTCGCTTTTAGTTATTACAGATTTCAGCTATCATAAGTATTTTAATAACGTCGTCAGTTGTTATTCGTGGCGAAGTGTCTGTACCCTACTTCTTTTGGCTACATACTGCCTGAATGTTCAGTTCATGAACTCTCATATTTACTCGGGTTGCTCCTGATGAACGTGCGTCAGTCAAAGGTGAATTATAATGGTGACATTTTTAGCCAAATGTGACTAGCCTATAAATAACTTCTATTGACTGACGAAAGGTAACTAGCTATTTTATCCTTACTTTTAAGGGTTACTTTATATTTTGTTTGTATTTTAGTGTTTGTATTACTTGCTCTTAGTTGGATGCCCGATGAATTATTATATTGCCATGGGGTCCGGACATGGGGACTTTTAACGGCCTTGATAAAAAAAGTGAGGAACAGAAGAATGGCAAGTTTTTATTATTTCTTGTCACAATTCATTATATTAACCACATTGGTGTTCTCCCTAGATTTTTTTTACAGCTGGGTGGCAAGAAATTTTAGCTGGGTGGTACTTTAAACGACCCCTTTCTTAATCGAAAAAAAGAAAGGATGTTGTTTTGCTTAACATGGTTGTACTTATTAAATACTCACTGATAAATCATGTTCAAAGCAGATTTCAGTCATTTCCGCCAATATTTATGGTGTATGTGGGAGTAAGTTTTTCACTCTTACTATTATGTGTGTTGTGAAAACATTCATTACAGGAAATTTAGCTGGGTGGCAGAGAAAATTAGCTGGGTGGCAGAGAAAATTAGCTGGGCAGGCCGCCCAGTAAAAAGGCTCTAGGGAGAACACTACACATAGTGACGTTCAGGTGGTTAGATCATAACCATTTAAACCGATGTTAGTGTTGGCACATATATTTTTTTCTGAAACTTGGTAGAAACTAACTAATATGTGTGCTTGAAGTAGAAAAAAAAAATGAGGATGGTAATATTTCCTATTGCAGACAAATGGCATTTAAACATATACACATCTTATACATAAATGTCAAGTATTCAGTTGTGGCATTATTTACTGTTTCACACATTGTTGTTGAAATGCTTACGGGAAACGTCTTTGTTTGACGAAGGGTTATAATTATATAATATGCCCTAAAGTTTATAATATAGAAATAAATAAATGATAAGAGTTTAAGAATGTTACTCACATTTGGTCATGGAGCATTCTGGGATATTGCAGGGTCCTTTGTAGTCCTATTGTGACGAAATCCTGTTCATTATGCTTCAAATGGTAGACATCTCTTTTTTCTTCACATGAACATTGATTCAGTCAAATCTTCATATTAAAGGGTTAAGTTCAGGCTTGTTATTCAGTTAAATCATTGTATTGAAGGGTTGAGTTCAGGCTTGATGTTTAACCTTGTTATTATTCTATATTTTGTTTCAAATGGTAAGGGAAAAGCAGTAAATGAGTATCGCTCTTTTGAGTCGTCATTTAAAAAAAATATATTTAAGAAGATTAAAAGAACTAAATATTCCGAACCTTGTGTTGAAGGGTAGTCGATCTGGTAAGAAATATCCTGTATTGACAAAAGTTCGATCCTCGTTTCCCGTAGCACCAAATTCCCATACTAGTTTCAACTACTATTTCATAGTCTTCTTCAGTGGGCAAAAATGATGCATTTCTCGTCATTCATGTTGTTCCTTGGCCATCTATCTCAAATTCACTGGCAAAGTCAAAAGTTCCACGTCGACAGAACCTCCACACATTCGGATTTTGGTTTGACTGCTCATCTTACGTTGTGCGTGTTTCTAATTAGAGCATCCAAATTTGTTCCTGATTAACTCCTCAGGTGTCGCCATCTTCTGTATGTCGATAGACTTACAATTTATCTTGTTTCTGTACTTTTTATTTTTATTCTGCTTTTTTTTTTTTCTTTTTCGATAAGGTATCTCCAAGCATATGGAAGATCCATTGGGTCGTTATAATTACAATTTGTCTCTCTAGTTTTTCCGATGTTAAAATTTGAGCCTTTGTTTTATGTGATGTTATTAATTTTGCTTCCGGCCAATCTGGGACTGCCTCATTTTCAATGCAATGTTGAATTAAAGATGTTTTGTTCTCTTTTTATTCCAGTTAGATATATGCTCTCCCAGTCTGGTCCTAAATCTTTTAGTTCTTCCTATGTATATTTTATTCTTTTCTTCAATTCTCTTCATTTCCGTAGAGTTTTTTGTTGGTATACAGTATACTCCTGCTTTATCGAGTATTGATCTTTTTTTCGCTTCCTTTTGTCAATATGGTTTCGTTATCGATAACTGCCTCCGCCAGTATTATTTTTTCTTTTGCACATTCCTTCTTTAAAATATTTGTTAGTGGAGGAATGTAAGGAAATTTACTTGCAAATTTCATTTCTGTCTTAGGTTTAATGTTGTTATTTTTAACAGATGTTTTCGTATTTTCAAGTATTTCTTCAATTATCTATTTTCTGTATCCAAACTTCTTAGCTGTTTCGGTTGTCCAGTTAGTTTCTATAATTTCTTTAGTTTTATTACTTGAGTAGGTTAAAGCTCTTCTAACATAGAATTGTAATGCTGATCTTTTATATTTCCATGGATGGGTTGAATCAATAGGAATAATTGCTGGAATAAACTTTGGTTTTCTATAGACTTCATATTCAATCATATTGTTGTTTCTAAATAAAGAAATGTATAAAAAATGTAGTTGTCTGTTAATTTCTTTTTCCATAGTAACCTGTATTGATGGATAAAAGCTATTGTATTTTTGTATGAATGCATCAAGATCTTTTTCAGATTGCTGCCACAAGATAAGGATATCACCTACATATCTCAAATATATTAACGGCTTATTTTCATTGAGTGGTTTAATAAGTTTATTTTCAATGTCCTGTAATACTATTTCAGCAAGAAGACCGGAAATCGGGGATCCCATTGGTGCACCTTGTTTTTGTCTATAGATTTTCTTATTATATGTGAAGTAGTTATTATCAGCTACAAGTTTAACTGCTTGGATAATACTGATTCTTTGTGATTCGGGAATTTCTCGATCTTTTAACTTCTGGTCTAATAGTTTAATTGATTCGTAAACTGGAGTATTTGGATACAGAGAGACTGCATCCAAACTTATCATAATAAATTCAGTTGTTTTGATTTCTTTGATCTTTTTAATAACTTTGACAGAGTTGTTAATCATATATTCATGTTGACTATAGTATTGTTTTAAGTGTTTAAATAGTTCTTTTTCTAGGAGGATAGTTGGAGCAACAGTTTTATTCACTATTGGTCTTAAGGGTTCTTCTTCTTTATGTGTTTTGATTTTGCTAAATATGCTTGGAATAGATGCTCCTACAGGTGGAATGGCTCTATTTTTTATATTAGATGGTAAATGGCCATGATTTTTTATGTTAGCCATCTTTGGCAATAGATTTCTTCATTTTCAAATTATACTCTTCTTTGTCCAATATAACAACCTGTTTGGCTTTATCTGCGCTTATGCATTTAATTGTTGGGTTGTTCCTAAGTTTCATCAATTCTTGTTTTTCGTGATTTATAGCTGGTAGTTGCTGTTCTTTTTCTTTGCTATTGATTGTTCTCATCACCTTGAGTCTTGTTGGATTTTGGCTTTTTTTCAGTAGTTTTTTTTTGTTGTCTTCCATGTATGGAATTATAATCTCAGATTTTGGAATTTTTTGCTGATATGCATATCTCATGCCTCTATTAAATGCTTTAACCAGCAAAGATGTCAATTCAGTTTTAGATTTATTAATGAACATTGGTTTGTCTTCTAGTGGTATCATTTTTTCTTTTGCTATGATTTTGGTCATTTATTAGATTTTCAATTTTATGAAAATGTCTCTTTCTATCTACAAGTTGTTGTCTGTCTATCTATAATAGCAAATATTTTGGTTAGTGCCACTTTAGTTCCTTCTTTATCAATTTCTTGCATACGTTGGTTATATAATCTGTAGTTTTTCTTACTTAGTTTATCAATGTCTTTTCTTTTTTCTCTAATAGAGGTTCTTAATCTTTTAACTTCACAAGTTCTTAAAATGGCTCTGTCTCTATAATTTATTAGTTTGTTTCTAATTTTCAGAAATTTCGGCGTGATTCTATTGTCTTTAGAAGTTGTTAAAAAGTTCAGGTGTTCAACTTCTCTAGTTAGTAGGACTCTATCTTTTTAAAGTTCTTAATGTTTCGGACGTTCATTTTGCCTTTTTTTTTTATATTGGCTCCACCTGTGCAACTCAGACTCTCACCATAAATATGACATTAGTGGCTATTTAAATCTCCAGTTTTGTATTTAATTCTATCAATTCTTCAAACATCTCAATGTGTTGAATTTTTTACGTGGTTATAATTCATATTATATTGGGTATATAAATAAGTTTTGAGGTGAACAAAATATGTTGTTGGAGAACAGAAACAATATTTTAATATTAATCGAAGTATGCTCCCTCTGAAGCTACAACTTTACCCCATCTTTCGGGCAGTGAACGTATGCCCCGAAAGAGAATTCCGGTTCCTTGGAAGAGATCCAGTTGTCCAGACAATTTTTGATGTCTTCATAAGAACTAAACCATTCTCCAGAAAGTGCTGACTGCATCGACCGGAACAAATGGTAATCCGATGGCACAATATCTGGTGAATATGGCGGTGGGGTAGAACTTCCCAGTCGGATCCTTCTAAGTACTTTTTCACAGGTCGAGAAACATGTGGTCTTGAGTTATCATGCTGTAAGATGACTTTGTTGTGTCTATTCTCCCATTCCTGCTATTTTTGCATGAGAGCTCATTTTAAACACATTAATTGGGTTCGATACTGATCACCAGTAATAGTTTCTGACGGTTTCAGCAGTTCATAGTGGATCACACCCTTCTGGTCCCACCAGATACACAGCATTACCTTTGAACCATGAATATTGCGTTTTGGCGTTGAGAGACCTGGTTCACCTGGCTTCACCCATGCTTTCTGCCTTTTTTAGGGTTGTCGTACCATATCCATTTCTCATCAGCAGTAATAATACGATGCAAAAAAACCTTTCTTTTTTGCCTTTGAAGCAGCAATTCGCAAATGGTTTTTCGACGTTCCCGCAAAGCATGTGGAACCCAATTCCCTTCTTTTTGCACCATTCCCATGGCAGCTAAATGTTGTGAAATGCATGGTTGACTAACATTTAATGCTGCTGCTAGTTCTTTTTGGGTCTGGCAGGGATCCTCGTGGAGTAAAGCCTCCAATTCGGCATCAGTAATTTTTTTGGGTGGTCCAGAACTTTATCACTGACATCGAAATCGTTCCTTTTGAATCGTCTAAACAATACTCACATGTTTTTATGGATGGGGAATGTTTACCATAGATTTCTGACATTAAGCGATAGCTGTCGGCAGCACTTTTCTTGACAAAGTTATGCACTAACACTTCCCGCAAGTGCTGTTTTTTCGGGACGAAAGTTGCCATTTTCCATCGAGTAAAACAAATACGTCTTCGCACTTCAATTGAATGTCGTATACTGACTCTGACAGCTGGCGTCTCGTACTGAGACATCAAAGTGTTGCCACAGTAAAATACGTGCGAGCAGTAATAAGTACGACACCGAACGGAAATCCCTCAAAACTTATTTATATACCCAATACATAAATGTCAACTATTCAGTTGTTGCATTATTTACTGTTCCTCACGTTGTTGTTGAAATGCTTTCGGGAAACGTCTTTGTTTGATGAAGGGTTATAATTATTTATAATATGCCCTAAAGTTTATAATATGGAAATAAATAGATAATAAGAGTTTAAGAATGTTATTCACATTTGGTCATGAAGCATTCCGGGATATTGCAGGGTCCTTTGTAGTCCTATTGTGACGAAATCCTGTTCATTATGTTTCAAATGGTAGACATCTCTTTTTTTCTTCACATGAACATTGATTCAGTCAAATCTTCGTATTAAAGGGTTAAGTTCAGGCTTGTTATTCAGTTAAATCTTTGTATTGAAGAGTTGAGTTCAGGCTTGATGTTTAACCTTGTTATTATTCTATATTTTGTTTTCAAATGGTAAGGTAAAAGCAGTAAATGAGTATCGCTCGTTTTGAGTCGTCATTTGAAAGATGATGTTTAAGAAGATAAAAAGAACTAAATATTCCAAACCTTATGTTGAAGGAGCGTCGATCTGGTAAGAAATATACTGTATTGACGAAAGTTGGGTCCTTGTTTCCCATAGCACCAAATTCCCATACTAGTTTCAACTACCATTTCGTAGTCTTCTTCAGTGGGCAAAAATGATGTATTTCTCATCATTCATTTTGTTCCTTGGCCATCTATCTCAAATCCACTGGCAGAGTCAAAAGTTCCACATCGGCAGAACCCTCCGTGCTTTCGGATTTTGTTTTGACTGCGCATCTCACGTCGTGCGTGTCTCTAATTGGAACGTCCGAATTTGTTCCCGATTCTAATTCCTTCGTTGTCGCCATCTTCTGTATGTCGATAGACTTACAATTTATCTTGTTTCTGTACTTTTTATTTTATTCTGTTTTTTTTTTTTTTTCTTTTTCTATAAGGTATCTCCAAGCATATGAAAGATCCATTGGGTCGTTATAATTACAATTTGTCTCCACTTTTGTGCCTTCGGACAGTTTTCGAGAGTAACGGAGATCTAAAGAAAAAAACATGGGGGAGGGATCATTTTCACCACTGGTTTGCGCTTTGCAGATGAACACTGTGGCACGCAGAAGATCGTACTTTATTTTTGGACATGCATCGTGAACCCTCCTCTTTCTGCTGATGTTTTGTTATTGTAAAACGCAGGTGGGTGGAAGCAAAGAAGAAACATGTGGTCTCCTTCCGTAACCTCTGGCAATGACGATGGGATGGTAGCTGAGTGTTATCGTGGCATGCAGTAGAGCACAGGATCATTGACCTTTGCTCCTGCATCGGCAACGGCGACCTTCGATGCACAATATATCTCGGCTCCGACTCACTTTTACTGAACTTGCGTGAGATGCGTATGATAGTTTCTGGTTTTGCGTCTTTTATGGTGTTCTCTGTGCTGTGTGCAGGTTCAGTTCTCTAGTGGTAACTTGCTCTTTTTTTTTTCTGTCTTCTGACATCCTCGCAGCCAAACTTCGGGAAGTTATCTGGTTTTTCAATATTAGAACGTGTTTTTGTACTACCCTTTCATTTTCAGTTTTCTGGTTAGTAATACAAGTGTTTAAGATGCCTAAATCCAAAACGAAATTTCAAGATGTGTGGCTCGCCAAAGAATTGGACGGAGTGAAGTTGAAAGAAATCCCGGTGAGGCATGGATGTTGTGTTTGTCTTATGGCACTGGCTCTCTCCCTTCCCTGGAACCAGTGACCCTAAATTAGGGACAGGCGACTGCTTATAGCCCATTGAGTTGCTCACGGTGGTCGTTAAACCTCCAATAAAAAAAAAAAATAAAAAAATAAAAAAGAAGTTGAAAGAAACTGAAACAATATTTTCTGCTAAGTGTATATTGTGTTCAGAAATTTTCAATATTTCTAATAGTGGCTTTTCACAAGTAAAAGCGCATCATAAAGGAAAAAAACATTTGCAGAAATTCCAAAGTAAATTTCAAAATAAGTCCATCCTGAAAGCCTTTGGAGGACGGGATCTTCAGCCCAAAACAAATATTAGTGAAGTACTGAGTCGAGATTTACAGCTGGCTAAAGCCGAAGCATTATGGTCCATGAAAGTTGCTAAGGACAATATGTCTTTTGTTTCATGCACTGAGACAGTTGAACTTTTCTAGGAAATGTTTCCTGATTCTGCTATTGCAGCCAAAATGCAACTTAAAGAAAAAAGTTGCTTATGTGATATCACATGGACTGCCAAATATTTTGAAGAGGATTTGAAAAAAGATATTGCATCTAGTAGCCCAGGAAAGGTTACTACAGCATTTGATGAAACTACAAATACACAAGTGAAACGGCAGTTGGATATGTATCTCAGGTACTGGTCTTCAGAAATAAATTCAGTTTCTTGCCGATACCTAACAAGCGTTTTTCTGGGTCATGCAACAGCAGATATTTTGCTTTTGCTAAAAGAAATTCTTGATGTGTTATCATCCTTCAATATTTCATTGAACAGAATTATTTGTGTATTCAGGGACAGCCCAAATGTAAGTAAGTGCTTTTTACGCAAATTCAATGAAGTTGTAAAACAAGAAACAGGCCAGAAATCTTTGGAACTAGGTTTTTGCAACCTGCATGTTGTTAATAATGCATTTAAATTTTTTTGACAAGCTTAAATATAGATTTTGATGAATTTGCTACTGATATGCATTACTTTTTAAAGAGTAGTGCTGCAAGACGAGAGTATTATAAATCTGTTTAGGATATAACATTGGTCACAGCCAAATTTTTTTTGCGGCATGTCAGCAACAGATGGTTAACCGTTGGTTCTGTAGCCCAGAGGCTCTTGGATCAATGGCTAAATATTACAGAATATTTTTTAAACTTCTTGCCATCTCAAAAAATATTTGAAAAACAACTAAGCAATTCGGCAAGGTATAAAAGAATTCACTGTTTCCTGAAAAATGAGCTAACTCCTTGCTATTTAACATTAATTTCATTTTCACACCAAAATTTTGAAAAGTTTTCATTATGTTATCAAAGTGAAGAACCAAAAATACACCAGTTTCATCATCATCATCATCATCAACCATTATCAATCCACTGCTGGACGAAGGTCTCCCCAAGTATCCTCCACAACCGTCTGTCTTGTGCCAGTCTCCTCCATGTCACTCCCGCATACTTTCGAATTTCATCCACCCATCTTCCATGTGGTCTTCTTCTGGGTCTTTTCCTGTCCCTTGGAATCCAATCTAAAATTTCGGCTGTCCATCGATGGTCTGTCCTTCTGGCAGTATGCCCAGCCCATTGCCATTTCAGGGATTTAACTCTGATCATGATGTCTTCCACTCTTGTCATTTTTCGTATCCACGAGTTCCTCTTCTTATCTCTCCTGGTTACACCAAGCATGCACCTCTCCATGCTGCTTTGAGTTGTCTGCAGCCTTTGTATGTCTCTTTTAGTTAAGGTCCACGTCTCTGCACCATATGTAAGCACTGGAAGGATGCATTGATCAAACACTTTTCTTTTAAGACATAATGGCATATTGTTCTTGAAAATTATGCTGTTTCTTCCAAAAGCTCTCCAGGCAAGTTTTGTACGCCGATTAATTTTTTCATCAATGTGACCCTCACTTGATATCTGCTGTCCAAGATAAACGTACGTGTCTGTTATCTCCAGCTTTTCTCCATCAATCGATGAAAGTTCATTTTTAATCCCACTTCTTTACTCTTGTCAGCAAGTTTCTGGATCATACTCTGCAGCTCTGATGGGGTAGTTGCAAAAATGACTACGTCATCAGCAAAACGAAAGTGGGTTAGATAATCTCCATTAATCTTTATCCCTTTGTTTTCCCAGTTCAGTGATTGAAAGACATTTTTCAATGTGGCATTAAAGAGCTTGGGAGATATGGTGTCACCTTGTCTCACTCCTTTTCCAATTTTTATGTGTGTGGTATTTTCAGACAGCCGAATCTTTGCACTTGCATTTTCATATATCTTATTAATAATATTAATGTACGCATCTTCAATACCGCAGGATTTCAGAGCCATTGTAACTGCTGATGATTTCACCGAATCAAAGGCTTTTTCATAATCGATAAAAGCCATGCACAATGGAAGTTCATATTCCCTCGCTCTTTCAATTAGTTCTCTCAGTACATGGATATGATCTATTGTGCTGTAGGCACTCCTGAATCCAGCTTGTTCTCTCGGTTGAGCCATATCTAGTGTCACCTTTAAGCGGTGTGAAAGAACTTTAGTGAAGATTTTATAAACCACTGATAGGAGGCTGATAGGTCTGTAGTTCCTGAGATCCTCAATGTCACCTTTTTTATGTAGCATGATCATTGTAGCGTTGTTCCAATCCTCAGACATTTTTCCTTCTCAGACATTTTTCCATTGTTACAACTAGTGAAAATTTGCATTAGAGTAATTTCTATTTCTCTACTTGCTTCCTGTATAATGTCCACAGTAATTCCATCACATCTTCTCCTGGAGCTCTTCCCCATTTGGTGTTCTTAAATGCATGTGTAACTTCTGCAGGGAGGACTAGAGAAACTTTGGTACTGATACCTTTCTTAATGACTGGAATAGACATATTATCCCCTTCATATAGCTTTGTTCCAATCCTCAGGAATCTTCCCTTCATTAAGGCATCGAGTGAAAATTTGGGCGAGTACTGTTTCGATTTCTCCACTTGCTTCTTGTATGATGTCTACAGTAATTCCATCTTCTCCTGGAGCTTCCCCCCTCTTCAAGTTCTTAATTGCATGTGCAACTTCTGCTGAGAGGACTGGAAGAACTCTGGTACCTTTCATGATTTCTGGAGTACATGTATTATCCCTTTCATATAATTTGGAGTAGAAATCTTTCACTCTTGTCAAAATTTCACCTCTATTTCTTGTTACAGAACCATCTTCTTTTCTCAGTGCCATAATCTGTTTTCTTCCCTTACTGAGATGTCCCTTTGCTATCTTTAGGCTTTGGTTGTTTTCAATTGCTTTCCTCACTAGTTCACAGTTGAATTTCCTTACGTCTTCAGTGATACTTTTTCGTACTGTCTTGCATAGCTCTATATATTCCACTTTGGAAGTCACATCTTCTTTAGTTGTCCTCATCTTCTTTTTTGCATCAACATTTAGGTTTTTCCTGATAATTTGTTCACATGCAGCTTGTTCTTAGACCCAGCTAATTTTGTTGCTGTTTCCATAAGAGCTTTGGTTACTTTTCTGTTAACTTCAGAAATATCCACTTCTTTCGATGTTAGGCCTTCTAAAGCAGAGAATCTGTTCTTCAGTTCCAACTTGAAGGCATTATGGTGTTTTTTAAGGTTGGTTATGTCAATACATTTTGTTTGTCTTATGAGCTAGCCACGTTCGAATTTAGTGTTGAGGTGCATCTTACATCTCACCAATCTATGGTCACTACCTGTGTTGAACTTGTTTAGCACACTGCAGTCTTCTATGACGAATTTTTTGTTACACATAATAAAATCAATTTCACTTGTCGTCCCATTTGGATGTCTCCATGTCCATTTCCTGTGTGGCTTTTTCTTGAAAAAGGAGTTTAAGATGAAAAACCCTTCTGCCTCTGCAAACTTTACGAGAGTATTTCCACGCTGGTTTCTGTTGCCGTGACCGAATTTACCTACTGAAGTTTCATTCTGTTGCCGTTGCCCTATTTTTGCATTGAAATCTCCCATAATTATCTTTAAGTGCTGCTTACCTTTATTATTTAGAGGACGAATTTCCTCATAAAATTCTTCAATTTCTTCTTCAGGATGACTTGTGGTGGGTGCATGAGTTTGAATAATCTGAGCCTGGTATCTTCTCGAGAGTTGGATTACGAGTCGTGCAGCTCTGTCAGAGGAACTTTCAACTTCTACAACTTTATCCTTCAGTTTCTTGTTTATTATAAATCCAACACCACTAGTTCTGCCAGTATCTGTTCCACGATAGTAGAAGAGATGTCCACTTTTCAGTTCAACGAGATCTTCTCCTTTTCTCCTTACCTCACTTAGCCTGACGATGTCCCACTTGATCCTTTGTAGTTCCTCTTCTAATTCAAGAAGCCTTGAATCAGAAGATAGGGAGTGTCCATTATACGTAGCCAAGGTCAGCATCAGATGGCAGCCTAGTCCGGTCCTCCGGGGATTCTTAGCACCCTCTGCCTTCATGTCGCACTGGCCGCTGCCTTGGCCAGGTATATTCCAGCTGCCGGAGACTGAGGGCCAAGATTTAAGTTGTGGAGTCATTTTGGAGGGGTTTGGCCATAACTCACCACGCTGGCCAAGCGGGTTGGTGAGTGTGGGATAGCATTTCCTCTAATCCCGATGGTATAGTTATACTGCTATTGGCGGTCGTCAGAGCCTCTTTAGTGGGAACAGGATGTACCACGAGAAGGCGGGGTTGACATTTGTCAAGGAAAGGCTGTGATGTTACGCATCACCTGACCTTACATCCCATAGGAAGGACACACCAGTTATATTCCTCATTAAATACTTTAATGAGGAATGTTATGGCTCAGTTTATCCAAGATGATGTTATTGCAGGGAAATTTGGAGACGTAAAGAATGTAGATTTTGAAAACAAAAATTCATGGAAAAAACTAGGGGAATCAGAAGTTGGTATGAAGACAAAAAATATCCTCAGGAATGTTCAGGAGACCAGGCAGAAATTATTTCTCTTAGATGTAAGATCATCACTAATTGCAACCACAAAATATTTAAAGTCAAATTTGCCATTCTGCAATCAAAAGAGAGGTATAGATGTTTTGCATCTTTCTGAGGAACAAATTGATAGAGTAAGAGAAGAGTGGAAACTTTTAAATTGCGACCAACTCTAGATGAACTCGTGAAATTTTCAGAGGAAGGGCATATCCCAGTGTGGATTGATCATTACTGGCGTAATGTATTTAGTATTAAAGACTCTAGCGGAAAAGAAAAATACTCAAATCTTGCTAAACTCATCAAGTCAATTTTAGTTTTACCTCATGGTAATGCTGATGCGGTAAGGGGATTTTCGGTTAACACTGCTCTGTTCTGGAAGGACAAGGCTAACTTAAAAGACTCAACTATAACATCATTAAGAATAGTTAAAGGGGTCATTAAACACTATGGATGTGTAAGTAAAGTTCCCATAACAAGAAATTTGTTAAATAGTGTTTGTGATTCACATAAATTTTATAAATAGTATGTTAATAAGCTGAAGGAAGAAGAATAAAAAAAGGTAAAAGAAAGGAAGCAGAAAGAGTGGGAAAATAAGGAAAAGCAGCTAGAGAAAAAAAGAAAAGCTGAGTTTGATGACAAAATAAAAGAAAATGATGCAGAAATAAATAGACTTAAAAAAGATAAAGAAACCTCCCTACCAGTAATTCAAGAGGGAACAGAAAGGATGAGAAAAGCTGTAGAAAAACAAAATACTCTTGAAATAGCAATTGTCTCTAACTTGATCATACAAGGTTCAGCTGAAATAAAGAAAACTGAAAGTAAATTAGTTGTGGTGGAAGCAGAAAAAGATAGGCTTATCAGGAAAAGGTTAAAACAATAATATGAAAAAAGTAATTCAGTGAACAATTGTACATAGTTCTTGGTTTTCAATTACCTTTTTAGGATATTATAATTTAATGTGAAACCTGAAAACTTTATTGTGAAAATTGTGAATTGCTTCTGGTTCAACAACAGCATTATTAATGTTCAAAGTGAAACTTGAATGTGGTAAATATACTTGAATATGATAATGCGTTAAAAGATAAGAACTGAACATTAGAAGTAAATCATACTTAAATTTTAGACTTAGACATTAGACGTTATGAAAAAAATTTGGGTGTGAACTTCCACCATATATACTAATGGACTGCGCATTGGCAATAGCTGCATCAAAGCAGCCGTGGCTCCAACATTGGGCACGTCATCATCAGACTCGAAATTTCGTGTAAAAATGCTGTTATGATTACTAATTTACGCTGTGGAACTTCAGTGTTTTCGGTGTATTATGTGAATGCGCCTCATATATAATGAAAACTCTTCAGGTAAGTTTACTTATGAGATATATACATGCATGTTTACATTTCGTGATTTATAATGTGATGAACATTTGCAAAGAATTTGGAACATGCGTTCCATTTTTTTTTTTTTTCTTAAGTTACTATATTTTTATATCAATAGCTGCAAGTTTTCTGGTTAAGTAATTGAACTTTATTGACTTAGGTATTTAATTTGTTTCTTACCCATGAAAAATCATACAACTTCCTTTACTATATCGCTCAGAGCAACCATAAGCACAGCAGGTGTAACCCATCTTTTTGACTGATATCGTGTAATTTTATGTTGGAGCCAGAAATTTTGATGCCATGTGCAGTCTATCAGTATATATGTTTTAAGGGTGTGAAGCAAACTCTTTACAATGTATGCAAAGTTGTTTTACTAGATGTATAAAAATATACATCTAGTTTTTATTAAAATACACTCCTAAAATTTTTCTAAAAATTCCTAAAATTCCTACCTAAAATTTTCCAGAAGTATGCTATGATCCCTGAGTACAGAAACAAGATAAATTGTAAGTCTTATCGACATACAGAAGATGGTGACACCAGAGGAATTAGAATCGGGAGCAAATTCATACGCTCCAATTAGAAACACGCACGACATGAGATGCACAGTCAAACCAAAATCCGAACGCGCGCAGGTTCTGCCGACGTGGAACTTGGAACTCTGTCAGTGGATTTGAGATAGATGGCCAAGGAACAACGTGAATGATGAGAAATACATCATTTTTGCCCACTGAAGAAGACTAGGAAATGGTAGTTGAAACTAGTATGGGAATTTGGTGCTACGGGAAACGAGGACCCAACTTTCGTCAATAGAGGATATTTCTTACCAGATCGACTCCCCTTCAACATAAGGTTCGGAATATTTAGTTCTTTTAATCTTCTTAAATATCATCTTTTAAATGACGACTCAAAACGAGCGATACTCATTTACTGCTTTTACCTTACCATTTGAAAACAAAATATAGAATAATAACAAGGTTAAGCATCAAGCCTAAACTCAACTCTTCAATACGAAAATTTAACTGAATAACAAGCCTGAACTTAACCCTTTAATATGAAGATTTGACTGAATCAATGTTCATGTGAAGAAAAAAGAGATGTCTACCATTTGAAACATAATGAACAGGATTTTGTCACAATAGGACTACGAAGGACCCTGCGATATCCCGGAATGCTCCATGACCAAATGTGAGTAACATTCTTAAACTCTTATTATCTATTTATTTCCATATTATAAACTTTAGGGCAATATTATATAATTAAAACCCTTCGTCAAACAAAGACGTTTCCCGAAAGCATTTCAACAGCAACGTGAGAAACAGTAAAAAAGGCAACAACTGAATAGTTGACATTTATGTATAATATGAATTATAACCACGTAAAAAATTCAACACATTGAGATGTTTGAAGGATTGATAGAATATACACATCTATTTAAAGTTTGACAAAAAGTATTTCAATCATTTTCATAAACGCATAATGAACTAAAACAAAAGAGGTAACTATTAATATTTGTAACAGTCAAAGTTGAAGCCGATGGATTTAATCTATCTTGAAGTTTTTGAATAATAGTTCAATAGAGTGATTTTCATTAGGTGCAATGTGATAAGTTCTTCCTGTAGTAGTCGTGGGAGAAGACACAATTTTCATTATGTGTTCCTACGGAATCCAACATACATCTAAAGGTTTTGGCCATATATATGATGCACTTGGGCTATGAGGACGCATAAACGTAATTTTATAGTTCGTCGTTTTCCTCGCAGCATTCCAAAATCTTTCCAATGTACTAATTCCATATGCACATGCAACATATTGTTCATTGTGGAGTATAAGTGGTCTGATGGTTTTTTCGAATCCCATATTAGCAACGAATGTGGTTGAGGAACCTGATACCCTGGAACCCAATAATTGGCTTTTGTTTATAGGTTCAAAGCTGTGATTAAACCTCATCCCTGTGATCGTATCTGCCATGTTGTACCTCTCTGCTAATTGACAGTCGGAAAGTTCAACTTCAGATTTTGCTACAAAAAAAGTTTCAATTCCTATAATAGTTTCTTTTGCAAATTTATACAAATCAAATGCATTCAATATTGAATCTTTATATGGACGCCAAGGGGCCATATGCTTTATGGTGCTACCTATACCATCACAAGCTCCTTTGCCATGACAAGAGGTGAAAAATGCCACTCAGCCTTCACACCATGGTCTTCTTCATGATTACAGAGATTGACGGAGTTTTTATAATTTTCATACTGGGCTGACGATCCATCACTCAAATAATAAACGTATTTAATTTGTGGCACTTGCATAATTAAATGCGTAACAATTACCTTTTGGAAAGCCCAAAATGTTGTAGTTTCATGAATCAAATGGTCACTTATTACGCACATAGAAATAGATTTCACAGTATCACTAATAGTGTCCTTTACATAGGCTAGAAAGGAATAACTGTCACCTGTTCCTTTTTCCAGTGAAAACTTTGTATAGCATCTTGTATGATGCAGGTTTAGTTTTCAGAAAAATCAGCCTCAATAATAGCAGTATCTTCACTCAATTTATCCTTTATTTTATTTTTTAAATACTGACTTGAGCTTTTGTAAAAAAGTGATGTGTAAATAAAGCAGATAGTTTCATAACTAAATTGTCAAAAAATTCATCAACTGATGTAATAACTGTTTTCAATTCTGCACCATCAGTTTTCACCCACTGTGTTTGTAACTAATTTCGTTGATCATTTCTAATTCATTGGAAAGCATTAGTTCTTCTTTAAGAATTTCTGGAGATGGACATTTAGCACACCTGTGCACCATACACTTTTCCGATTCAGTGCAACAAACTAGTTTTTTTAACAATGATATGTAGTCACTGATATGGATAGCATGAAGCATGAGTTTAATGTTCTGATGGTATATACAAACACACACCGAATGAATACCACCTTTGCTTCCAACAGTCACACATTCTCTTGGACATAGTGAGCAAAATTTAGACAGTCCAATTTTTAATTCATTATGTTGTTCTTTAAATGCAACATATAATTCTTTTGAATTATACAAAATCAATCTTTTTGTTTTAATACTCTCCCATTTTCACTTGGAACAAATATGCAATCTTTTTTTCCAGGACACATATAACTGTTATTACCATCACAATAAAAATTAGTAATCTTTTCTATAGTATCAGAACTTAATTTAACATTTTTCCTTCCACCAGGCATTGATAACAACCCTTCTGGTTTTTTTTTTTTATTTTTCTTGCTTTTTTTACTAAATGCTCTGTAGTATTAAAATAAGTCTTTGTTTGCTGGATTGCCCATAAATCTGGAACTAATGTCAGAATTTGAACGTTTTCTTTAAATGATGCATTTATAAACTTATTCAATTTTTCCATCATAGATATGCAGTCTGGACAAGTCACATCTTTCGAATTGTGTGGCTTACTAATAGTTTCAACACCTAACACTGCAGCTGTTTTAGTAGCAACACAGTTACTTAATTTCTTAACTTTAGTGTTCATGTAACCAAGTTTTCTCTTAGAGTTAAATCTACTGACCTTTGTTGGTGATAAATCCAACACTTAACAGCTTTTATTCAATTGTTCCATCACTATTGTGGCTTCGCTATAATCTTGATCACTGGTGACTTCCATGTCAGCTGTAGGCATCTCTGCCTCACTAAATGAAGATTGCAATGAAGAATAACAAGAAATGCACAGTTTTTTCCCCTGGAATGAGGACTTCTGGATTTGTCATGGACAAATTCAGTGAAATTGGTTTCAGTGATTTGCTCTGATTTTGCTGGGATGTTTATTAAATGGATCACAACAGCCTGTTTACCTTAAACTGTACCATTTTAGATATATTCATCCTTGTGAACCTTGCAGATGCTTCCACCCACGTAAACACTTTTATCTGTAACTAGACTTTGTAATTTCCTTTTTAATAATTCCAAATCGTTTGAAAACAATGTAAGCTCAGTATTCAATGATACATTGAGTTTCTTTCATGCAAAACATTCCATCTCTACTGCATAAAACTAAGCTGTACTGAAATAATCATACAACACTGTTTGTTAACTGGACATACTTCTCTGAACACTTAAGCACAAATGAGCTCTGAAAGGGATAGCCAAGTCCCTCAGATAGTGAATGATGTAATAATGCATCATACTTTGACTTCAACCAATCAGAAAACAAATGATGCAACACAAGCAATCATTTCAAGATTTGCATGATACTTGCTATTACTTGGATTTAACAGAATTTTCTGTGCATGGTAAAAACCTTTTTTATATTTCTGATTAAGATAATAAAATATAAGAATGCTAACTGTATGGTTTTGAGGAAACCTTGTAATTAGCATATTTCAGTACCAGGGATTTTTATACCTTGAAGCCTGTGTGTATAACAGCTATTTTTCCAGTTATAACAAAACATTACCATCCTCATTTTTTTTCTACTTCAAGCACACATATTAAGTTAGTGTTTCTACGAAGTTTCAGAAAAACATATGTGCCATTTTGTTTATGGCCCGTCACAGTTAACTATTAATCTGAATGTGATTTTTGCACTTTTCATGTAATAAACATATTAAAATGTAAGTTTATTATTGTTTTGATATGACATATACACTTCCAATATAAGTAGCTTCAAATTGGTACCAGAATTATTGAATTTGAACCATTAGTTGTAGAGTTATCTATATATTAATTCTATAAGGTTTTTTACTGTGAGTCCTATTTTGAGAGAACAGCAGAATGTAAAGATATGGTTGAGATATCAAAATAAAGGTCTTACCATGTAGATGTGTCAGTCAAAGAGAAAAATGAGACTGGGGTAACGGTTCAGGCGTAGTGGGGCGGCAAAGTTCCCGTGTGAAGTCTATGGGAGAAGCGTGCGGTTGACATTCGATTGCCCGTGGTTGGCTCATGCACTGTTGAAAGCAGAAGCATCGAGGGACTGAGATAGTCCGAAGTCTCTTTTCTGAGTGAACCATTGCGCAAAGCAATGCATTCTTATTAAAGTACTTCTCATCGGAACAGCAAACGCTCTCAAAGACCTGATTGCGTTATGCCGTTGGACTGTGTGATGTATATATACAATTTAATATTCATTTGATCCAGTTTATTCATGTAGGTAAGACGTTTTCCCATTATATAAGGATGTAAATAAACATTTCGTTGACCATTGTTAGTGAAAATATTACGGGTGACTGCTTATAGCCCATTGAGTTGCTCACGACGGTGGTCGTTAAACCTTCAGTGAAAAAAGAAAGAAAAAATCATGAACCTGGACTATTGTCTTTACTGAAGGGGTTGAATGAATTTGTCAATCAAATAAAGTTTACATTTGTTGTTTCATATCAGTTTATTCTTTTCAAAAAGATAAATAAATAACTGTCGATTCCGACGGGTGAAGAGTATTCGCAATGTGAATCTCATTCCAACAACATTTACAAACACAGTTGTGACTGAAGATGAGAGTGAAAGAGTGCGCCATCCAGTTGAATTTTTGCACACGGTCAAGATGAGTGGCCTTCCGCCTCACATTTTACGACTGAAAAGGGGGAAGTCGTGATGCTCATCACGAACCTGGCCGCCCCGGTGACGCAGTGGTCTAAGCGCTGGCTTATGATGATTCTTTCGTGAAGGGTCCGGGTTCGAATCCCGGTGAGGCATGGATGTTGTGTTTGTCTTACGGCACTGGCCCTCTCCCTTCCCTGGAACCAGTGACCCTAAATTAGAAACGGGCGACTGCTTAGCCCATTGAGTTGCTCACGGTGGTCGTTAAACCTTCAGTCAAAAAAGAAATCACGAACTTGGACTATTGTCTTTACTGAAGTGGTTAAATGCATTTGTCAATCAAATAAAGTTTACATTTGTTGCTTCATATGAGTTTATTCTTTAAAAAAAAAAAAAAAAAAACTAACCGTCGATTCGGACGGGTTTTGTCTAGTTACATTTATTGACATTGGTGCAGAATCCAAGGTGGCCACCATTTGGTCAAAAAATGCTGCAACAAGTTTTTCTTATAATGGGTGTCTTCATGTGGAATGACCTGGAAGCCATCTCCTGCAACTTTAATTTGAGGACTGACTTCTTGACAAATGAGTTCCCATTCTCTTTATAATAGGGACTGTATGTGCGTGATCCGACTGCTTAATGTCATTCTTGAAACACAAACATTTGGTTAAGATATGACTATACTTGCTTACATAAAACACAGTATACCTTATTAAATGCAAGAGCATCTAAAAAGGTTGCTTTGCACTATTCTTTTCCGTTAGACAAGAAAAGTGCCTCAGTGCTACAATGTTGTGCTAAGGCTCTTCTACACAACTAAAGGAGCTTGATCCCTCCTAAATACAGCCTGGTTTATTCACACACGCACACACTCTCACTCTCCACTTCTTACACATAACATAGACAAATCTGCTTATAATCATAACCCACTGTGATATAAGTGGCATTAATATTAGATTATAAATGCCCTAGGGCTTCAGAATGCTATAAAATGTAATGTAGTTGAGACACCTTTTCTTGGAAGAAAATTAAGAATTAATCCTTTCATAAGCTGGCACTTGATTAGGTGTGCTTCATTACCTGTTCATAGTCTCTATGGCACTGAGGGCTAGCTTTCCAGTAGATTTGTGGTTTGAAAAGCATTGCTGTGTTAATCATAACCTGTGTGACTGACTGAATTTGTAGGTCACTGCTTTGTACATTTCCTCCTAGGTAGTCTGCCTGTTAGCTTTGCTTAAGAATATTATCAAGGAATTTTCATCCTTTGGCATGATGTTGCAAGTCACTGTGTGCTCGTTTCTTTTCTATTTTTCTTGAAATTTTGCCTGACAGTTACCTATCTGTATATTGTGTGACTTTAAAAAAAGTTAGATTAAAAATTGAAAAACTTTGGGTATTAAGGGCCATTATTAAAAACATTGTTAAAAAGATTTATTAAAAGCAACTAAAACTGACTGTTATTAAAAGCATTACTTTCCAACCATTTCTGGTCTTTGAAACCACTGCATTCTTCATATCTCACCCATCCACTCATCTTTAGATTTAACTCCTTTCTTGTGCATGGTATAATGCAGAAAGTGGGTCCTCTCCTTTTAATCCTTTGGGTTTCCTAATTGCACATGACTGACTCTACCAGTTGACGATTAGCATTGCAGGGCATATGCAAATCATGTGCGCCCGGCACATCACCGAGAAGCACTATAAGAAGGGTGCACAGAAGACGGGGTGTAAGTAGTAGAAGTGTGTTGTGCTGCTGGACCTGTGCGTGGGAAGCTTCCTGATGCCTCGTCGCAGAATACGGCAGTCATTCCAGCACGTTTCGGAGTTCGACAGAGGACGAATAGTGTCTTATCGCGACAGCGGTTTATCGTACCGAGACATCGGCGCCCGTGTGGGACGACATCCAGCCACAGTGAGGCGAGTACAGATTCGGTGGGTGCAGGAGGGACGGATGGACCGACGTGAGCTATTGCCGCAGCCGCGGCACAACACCGAACGAGAGGACCGGCATGTTGTGCGGCGGGTATTGACGGCTCGCACCGCCACATCACGAACGTTAGCGCAGGAATTAGGGTGTGTTGCTCAAAAACGTGTCAGCACGTACCGTTCGATGTCGTCTGCAGGAGCGGGGACCTCTCGCACGGCGCCCATTGCTCTGATTACCATTGACGTTACACCACCGGCGAGTGCGGCAGCAGTGGGCCGTTGAACGCCACACCTGGACTACGGAATGGCACGACATTGTCTTCTCAGACGAATCCCGCTTCTGCCTGCAACACCACGATGGTCGGATCTGCGTGTGGTGGCACAGCGGCGAGAGACTGTATGACGCCTGCATTATGCATCACCATACCGGTCCGTCGCCTGGCGTTATGGTTTGGGCGCAATTGGATATGACACCCTCACCCCTCTGGTACGCATCACCGGTACACTCAATAGCCACCGCTACTTCTCCGACGTTTTGCAGCCAGTAGTCCTTCCTTACCTGCAGGACCTTCCAGCGGCCATGTTTCAACAGGACAATGCGCGCCCGCACATGGCACACATCGTGCAACAATTCTTCACGGCCAACCAGGTGTCACTGCTGCCGTGGCCCGCCTGTTCTCCCGATATGTTGCCCATCGAACACGTCTGGTCACTGATCGGCAACCGAGTGGTCCGGCAAGCACCACCCGCGGCTATGCCTGATGAACTGTGGCAACGTGTGGAAGCAGCCTGGACCGACATACCCCAAGCCCACATCCAAAGCCTCTTTCGTTCAATGCTGCGGCATGTAGCGGCCGTTATTGCCAGTCATGGGGACCACACGAACTATTGATGTCTGCGTGTTCTACAAGTCGCACAGGCCTGTGAGCTCAATCGTTTCATCTTTGTATCTGTTGTTATGTGTCCAGTAAATCTGGCTTTCCTATCTCGTGTCCTTCTAGGTGTTGCATTTTGGGTGGCCAGCAGTGTAAAATTTATGCACGGTCCCTGACTGAAAAAGGTGGGGGAGTTTTCCTATGGGGAACTTTTTCAATGTGGGGGACTTTTCAGATTGCTATCTTCAATTTCATCATTACTCTAACAATGGCAAAATAAACATTCACATTTTTGACTAAACTAAAGCATCAACATGAGCTAAAATTAGTGTCATGTTGTAAAACACTTTCATGCTTGAATTATTGCCGAAAAAAAGCAGAGTAAAACATAGAAAAATAGTATAATTAATTGCATATTTTGATTGCAGACCCGTCGTACATTGCTAATAAAACAACATAAAAAGAAAGTAGGTTAAAATGTTAAAATGTTAACTTGAAATAGCAGATTTGCTAGAAAAACTACACTGCTGGCCACCCAAAATGCAAAACCAAGAAGGACACGAGATAGCAAGGCCAGATTTACTGGACACATAACAACAGATACAAAGATGAAGCGATTGAGCTCACAGGCCCATGCGACTTGCAGAACACGCAGACATCAATAGTTCGTGTGGCCCCCATGGCTGGCAATAACAGCCGCTACACGCCGCAGCATCGAACAATAGAGGCTTTGGATGTGGGCTTGGGGTATGTCGGTCCAGGCTGCTTCCACACGTTGCCACAGTTCATCAGGCATAGCCGCGGGTGGTGCTTGCCATGCCACTCGGTTGCCAATCAGCGACCAGACATGTTCGATGGGCGACATATCGGGAGAACAGGTGTGCCAAGTGCGGGCGCGCATTGTCCTGTTCAAACATGGCCACTGGCATGTCCTGCAGGTAAGGGAGGACTACAGGTTCCAAAACGTCGGAGATGTGGTGGCTGTTAAGTGTACCGGCGATGCGTACCAGAGGGGTGCGGGTGTCATATCGAATTGCGCCCCAAACCATAACGCCAGGCGACGAACCAGTATGGCGATGCGTAATGCAGGCGTCATACAGTCTCTCGCTTAGGTGTTGCAGGCAGAAGCGGGATTCGTCAGAGAAGACAATGTCGTGCCATTACGTAGTCCAGGTGCAGCGTTCAACGGCCCACTGCCGCCGCACTCACCTGTGGTGTAATGTAAATGGTAATTAGAGCAATGGGCGCCCTGCAGACAACGTCGAACGGTACGTGCTGTTACAGATTGTTGCTCAACACACCCTAATTCCTGCGCTAATGTTCTTGACGTGGCGGTGCGAGCCGTCAATGCCCACTGCACAACATGCCGGTCCTCTCGTTCGGTGGTGTGCAGCGGCTGCGCCGATCGCTCACGTCGGTCCGTCCGACCCTCCTGCACCCAGCAAATCCATACTCGCCTCACTGTGGCTGGATGTCGTCCCACACGGGCGCCGATGTCTCGGTACGATAAACCGCTGTCGCGATAAGCCACTATTCGTCCTTTGTTGAACTCTGAAACGTGCTGGAATGACTGCCGTATTCTGCGATGAGGCATCAGGAAGTTTCTCACGCACAGGTCCGGCAGCACAACACACTTCCACTACTTACACCCCACCTTCTGTGCACCCTTCTTATAGTGCTTCTCGGGTCGTGCCGGGCGCACATGATTTGCATATGCCCTGCAATGCTAATCATTTGCATGTCCTCTCGCGGGCGACGCATGCTGCGAATTTCAGGCCAATCGGATGCTTCCTTCTTGGTGTTGCATTTTGGATGGCCAGCAGTGTACTTTTATTTTCATCAACAGAACCTCTACCTAGAATATAGCTGCGGCGTACTGCTTTGCCTATTATATGGTCTAAATTACATTTACACAAAATATGATACATTACAGTTTTAAATCACACGAGTGTGCTAGAACAAAATTATAATTTAAAATGCAAACGTGAAATTAAAACTATAGAATGGAAGTAGCGCTAGCTGGAATTTCGGAGTAGGCTAGATTAGAATAATGGTTCATTACTTGAATCACAGATACGGCATAGTTACTGTCAAGGTAATCCATAAAGTTCACTAATACTCTTATAACACTGAATGTTTGTATGTCCGTTACACTGAATGAAATTTTACGAGTATTGCAATTTTCAACATTGTTCGCCGCGCTCAGCATAATTCTTTGAAATTTACATGCTACATAAGACGAATTCTTCTCAGTTTCCTAGTCGCATACAAAGTTATGACTTCTTCCAAAAATTCATCATCAGGATCTTCCTCGCCTTTGATGCTAACAAGCATACAATGTTGCAGACTTTCTTCATTTAATCTGGCTCTCAGCTTTGTCAAAATTCAATTCATTGTACTAAATGTTCTTTCTACACTTGCCGTAGAAACAGGTATGCATAGTAAGGCCTCACAAAGACTTGTTAAACTACTATAGCCTGCGTTTGCTGAAAAAAGTATTGCGATAGGTGAATCTTTAGCACCATATCCTGAACTTTTGCTTTTCATCATTGACTTAACGAAAAAGTAAATGACTTTCAGCCATAGCTGATTCTGCATCAATCCCTGGAAAATAGTTACATAAACTTTGTACCATATATACTCGCGTACACTGCTGGACAATTGCTAAGGACGGATCATAAACGGCTATATAGCGCATAAAAAAGTAAGTGTGGTTGGATGCCAAGTGAAATAAAATAATGTCAAAATGCCAGGACATTACAAGAAAGACAATTTATTGTGCTCTGAAATCCAGAAGCTTTGGAACGTGTTCAAGGGACAAACAGGCCATTTTGTGCATCATACATAAATGTGAAAAATGCAATTACCGTCCGCAGGCGTTCCGGCGTAAGATGCCAATACGGGATATGGCCACCATGGAGAGCGATGCAAGATTCCACACGCCGTGTCATGCTTTGCACAACATTATCAAGCAGCTGTTGGGGTAGTTTATCCCATTCCTCTGTCAGTGCACGGATGAGGGTGTCCTTGTTTATTGGAGGGCATTGGCGACCAGCAAGACTCCTCCCCAAAGCATCCCACGCATTTTCAATGGGATTCAAATCTGGAGAACGTGCTGGCCATACGAGGCGTTGAATATCCTCGCTCTCAAGACACTCCTGGACAGCGACTGTTCGATGACATGTTGCGTTGTCGTCCATGAAAATGAATCTATCACCGACAGCACCACGGAACATGCGAACATGAGGTAGCAGAACATCATTAATGTATTGTTGGCCAGTCATAGTCCCAGTTGGAAGCACATAGAGGGACGTACGGCCATTGATCATGATGCCAGCCCATACCATGACACTACATGTTGGATATCGGTCCCTTTCCTGTATGTTTGCTGGACAATATGCAGTACCACTATCACGCCAGATCAGTTGTCGTCGACAATCAGACGATAGACTGTATCTACTCTCATCTGAGAAGAGGACAGCAGACCAGTCGTTATCAGTCCAATTGCGATGTTGATGGCACCATTGCAAACGGGCGGTACGGTCACGTCTGGACAATGGGATGCACACAACAGGACGGCGGGCATATAGTTCTCCTTCATGCAAACGTCTGGGGACAGTTTTTCGGGAGATCCGCTTGCCAGTAGCAGCCATAAACTGATTTGCTACCTCACTAGCTGTGCTGCGCCGGTGTCTTTTTGTTGATAGCACTATGTACCGATCTTCTGCAGGTGTCGTACTGCGAACACGACCTCCCCCGTGACGTTTGCTACACTCTCCATTTGTTTGAAATGATTTCCAAAGCCTTGAAACAACACGGTGGCTGACGTCGAACTCCCTGGCAACATCTGTTATTTTTCGCCCTTCAATCTTGCCAATAATACGGCCACGCGTAAAATCATCTAGGTGATGTCGGGAAGACATACTGAAAATTTCAAGTTCGTCAATTGATTCTTTCCCTTTTAACTTTGCGTTTGAACAACAACGGTCAATACGCGTCAAATCCTTTATATCTCTTATCAGCGCTATGACGTCACAAACAAGTTCGGCAATCCAAAATTTGCATACGCATGACACGTCTTACTGTATCCCGCACTTATGCTAATTTTCATATTTTCCTGCCTTCCATTTTATGGTTGCTATCGTTGCTATTGTCATCCGTCCTTAGCAATTGTCCAGCAGTGTATAAGTCGACTTCGCGTGTAAGTCGACCCCCCCACTTTCAGAGGAAAAAATCCTAAGAAATCGGAAACTCGCGTATAAGTCGATCCCCACTTTCAGAGGAAAAAATCGTAAGAAATCGGAAACTCACGTATAAGTCGATCCCGGAATGAGAAAAAAATTTTCAATGAATTTATTCAAAAACATTTGAAAACGAAAAAATTATATATATAATACTAAATTTAATTTGCATACCCAAAAACTTCATCGGAACCCTTCAAAATCCGATTCCGAGTCAGGCTTGCAAAACAGTTCAAAAAGTCTTTCTCCGTCATCGGCGCATCATCATAAACATCAGTATTCCCATCTATGCCTGTGTCATCAGAATCACTGTCATCATCACTCATAAAAATCTCATCATCCTCTGTGCCATCAAGTTTGTTACTAATGCAACATTTCTTGAATGATTTCACGACCATTTCCGCAGGTATCGCATCCCAAGCATCCTTGACCCATTGCGCAATCAAAACGATATCCGGCTTCTTTAGATTTCCACCCTTGGTTTCAGTCGGCAAATCGGAACTTATCCAATCTGCCCAATACCTCCGCACATTGTCCTTGAAGGGCTTATTAAGGCAGACATCTAGTGGTTGAAGAACAGATGTCAACCCACCTGGGATGACAGCAAGAGTTGTTTTTGAATTTTCTGCAGTTTTTTTCACTTCTGCACAACGGTGTGCAACAAACATATCCCACACCAAAAGAGAAGGTTTCCTCAAAAGTGCACCTGGCCTTTTGTTCCACACATTCTGTAACCAGTCAATTGTTCCGGATTCGTTCATCCATCCTTTTTCATGGGCACGAATGAGCACACCAGACGGAAAGACAACACTTTTCGGCAGAGTTTTGCGTTTGAAAATAATTACTGGAGGTAGCTTATTGCCGTCGGCCAAACAGGAAAGAACAACCGTGAAACTGGATTTTTCGTGGCCAGTCGTTTTGATCAAGATATTTTTTTCGCCTTTTTGGTTCACCGTCTTATTTCCAGGAAGGTCGAAACACATGGCGGTTTCATCCATGTTCCCTATTTGGGAAAGTTCAAAAGCAGTCTCTTTTCTCTTTTGAATTACGTACTTTTGAAATTCCATTATCTTTGCTTCGAGGTCATGAGGTAACTTTTGTGCAATTTTGGTGCGCTGGCGTAGGCACAACCCATAGCGGTTCATGAACCTTGTGCACCAACCTGGTGAGGCACGAAAAGTGTTATTTGCGGCTGCAAACTTTTCATCTTTTGCGAGCTTCATTGCTCGTAAACTTATACCAGTTCACGTTACAATGTAACCATTTTGTCTGCAGCCCACAATCCAATCACTCAAGACACTTTCCAGCTCTGGGAAAGATGTCGTTCCACGGCGCAGCGCCTTTTGCGATTTTGGGATTTTCACCAAGTCCGTTTTTTTTTTTTACGCCAATCTCGAATCAGTTTTTCGTTAATGCCAAATTGATGTGAAGCAGCACAGTTGTTAGTATTTTCTGCAAAAGAAACCACTTTCAACTTGAATCCTGCATTATAGGACATCCGTTTCTTTACACAATCCGTGTCACCCATAATAGGAGAAGCGAGACACGTGCGATTAAGAACAAGCAACACCTAACACTGGCTGTCGCATGGCTCCGTTACCAAAGAAAACGCTTCGCGCGATATTCTTTGCCGTTACGTCGAAGATCAGTGCAATCAACTGGTAGTCGGAAGGGCGGAGCTTTCTATGCGCAGCTGTGGATACGCAAAGCCAGGAGAGAGACTTCTTAAAGCGCGGAGAAATTCTTAGGTTTGCGATTTCGTAATTCTACCACATCGGCATTTTTTCTTTCTTTCTTTCTTTTTCTTTCTTTCCTTTTTTTTCTTTCGGAGGGTTGCGATTTCGTAATTAATACCGCATCAGCAATTTTTTTTTCGGGGGGGGGGGGGGGATGGATTGCCTTTTGCCTCACGGGAAGAACTTTTGGACTTACGATTTTTTTAGACCCCGCGTATAATTCGACCCCATTACTTTGAAGCTCTCATTTTGTCCCAAATTTCTCGACTTATACGCGAGTATATACGGTACTTGTTTTTCGGAAATATTTAGAAAGTTTTCAAAATATGATGCACCTTTCATTATGTTAATGGCTTTGTAATTAAACCTATTCGAGATTTCATCGTTGATGGATAATACGTATTGCTGCATGTGTCTAAAGGTTTGCTTGGGGCTTTCGTCTTTGGTTAAACACAATTTTCCACACAGTTTTAAAGGTTTCTTCATCAACACAGATATTCTTTCGAAGCTGGCTGATTTCATCTTCACATGCACTTGCTATGTCTTTTAAATGTTCTTTGGTGAATTCTATCAGCAGAATTAAAGATGAAAAAAGCACATCCACTTTTTGCAGCTTTCTACTCAAACTGGATACAGCATTCAGTACTTCATCCATAACAGTTAAGATAATAAAAAAACTGTTATTTCTCATCTCCAGTAATATTCCTCCAACTGCAGATGCAAGATCTGCTCCTTTATGTATATTTTCATGAGCGAGCATGATGGCCGAGAAACTCCTTTTCACTGCATTTACAATCCTGTAGTGGCTCAACCACCGCACTTCTACACATTCAGGGACTTTCAGTATAGGATTGTTGATCACTGCTTGGATTTCATGGAGGATATTTTTTTCTTTGTAGATTGGCTGAAAAGCTTGTATATGTCCTTTAATGTGTGAAAAAATCTTTTCACTTTAGGATTTTTGTTGCAGCAACAAGCAACAGCTAATGACAAATTATGAGCTCGACAGTGAATGTAGAGTATATCCCTGCCAGCTTTCTCAGATAATTTTTTTCGAACACCCGCTGTATTACCTGAAAAATTTGATGCTCCATCAAAGCCAAAAGCAACAAGATCGTTGTAATTTAGTTTTGCTTTTCTAATTTCATAATCAATAGCATTAGCTATAGTTTCAGACAAACCGTTTGGTATTTTAACCAAAGAAAAAATGTTTCCACGGGATAGTTGTTCTCAACGTGTCTTACACAAATACTGAGTTGCATTTCAAATTTTTTTTTTTTTTTTTTTTTTGAGAAGTACTTTCGTCTGTCATGAGAGAAAATGTTTTATTCAATATTTTTTGTTTTCTATTTTGGAGCGAAGGACTTCACCAATACAATAACTCTTGATGTGTTGATATTTTTCTATTAGTGGTCTCGAGGGTTAGGGCCCAGCCTTTGGTTCCACTTTGCGGAAAAATCACACATCCACGCATTCTTGTCTCCAAGAATGATTCCTCAAATTTTTCCTCTCATTAATTTTCTGAATTTCATTTTTTGAGGCGAACTGAGCGACATGAAAAACATTTTTTTTCACTTTCTTAAACATTTGTTCAAGGATTTTAGTGGAAATTGTGTAGTTATAGTTTTTGTACGTGTACTGTACTGTATATGTGCCTTTGGAACGAGAGCTAGAAAGAATTTGAATATATGTAAATGGCTTAAAAATTACTTTTAGTATGTGTAAAACTAGAACATGTGTGAACTAAATTGTTCACGTCATTTTAAAACTTAAATTTATATGTATATATATATCATCATCAATCCACTGCTGGACGAAGGTCTCCCCAAGTTTCCTCCACAACGGTCTGTCTTGTGCCAGTCTCCTCCATGTCACTCCCGCATACTTTCGAATTTCATCCACCCATCTTCCATGTGGACTTCTTCTGGGCCTTTTCCTGTCCCTTGGAATCCAATCTAAAATTTCGGCTGTTCATCGATGGTCTGTCGTTCTGGCAGTATGTCCAGCCCATTGCCATTTCAGGGATTTAACTCTGATCATGATATCTTCCACTCTTGTCATTTTTCGGATCCACGAGTTCCTCTTCTTATCTCTCCTGGTTACACCAAGCATGCACCTCTCGATGCTGCTTTGAGTTGTCTGCAGCCTTTGTATGTCTCTTTTAGTTAAGGTCCACGTCTCTGCACCATACGTAAGCACTGGAAGGATGCATTGATCAAACACTTTTCTTTTAAGACATAATGGCATATTGCTCTTGAAAATTATGCTGTTTCTTCCAAAAGCTCTCCAGGAAAGTTTTGTACGCCGATTAATTTCTTCATCAATGTGACCCTTATCTGCTGTCCAAGATAAACGTACGTGTCTGTTATCTCCAGCTTTTCTCCATCAATCAATAAATCTTCATTTCTTGTAAAAGCATTGTATATCACTTTTGTCTTCTGAAAGTTCATTTTTAATCCCACTTCTTTACTCTTGTCAGCAAGTTCCTGGATCATACTCTGCAGCTCTGATGGGGTAGTTGCAAAAATGACTACGTCGTCAGCAAAACGAAGGTGGGTTAGATAATCTCCATTAATCTTTATCCCTTTGTTTTCCCAGTTCAGTGATTGAAAAAAATTTTCCATTGGGGCATTAAAGAGCTTGGGAGATATGGTGTCACCTTGTCTCACTCCTTTTCCAATTTTTATGTGTGTTGTATTTTCAAATAGCCGAATCTTTGCACTTGCATTTTCATAAATGTTATTAATAACATTAATGTATGCATCTTCAATACCGCAGGATTTCAGAGCCATTGTAACTGCTGATGGTTTCACCGAATCAAAGGCTTTTTCATAATCGATAAAAGCCATGCACAATGGAAGTTCATATTCCCTCGCTCTTTCAATTAGTTCTCTCAGTACGTGGATATGATCTATTGTGCTGTAGCCACTCCTGAATCCAGCTTGTTCTCTCGGTTGAGCCATGTCCAGTGTCACCTTCAAGCGGTGTGAAAGAACTTTAGTGAAGATTTTATGAACCACTGATAGGAGGCTGATAGGTCTGTAGTTCCTGAGATCATCAATGTCACCTTTTTTATGTAGCAGGATTATTGTAGCGTTGTTCCAATCCTCAGGAATCTTCCCTTCATTAAGGCATCGAGTGAAACTGTGGCGAGTACTGTTTCGATTTCTCCACTTGCTTCTTGTATGATGTCTACAGTAATTCCATCTTCTCCTGGAGCTTTTCCCCCGCTTCATGTTCTTGATTGCATGTGCAACTTCTGCTGGGAGGACTGGAAGAACTCTGGTTCTGGTACCTTTCATGTTGTCTGGAGTACATGTATCATCCCTTTCATATAATTTGGAGTAGAAATCTTTTACTCTTGTCAAAATTTCGCCTCTATTTCTTGTTACAGAACCATCTTCTTTTCTCATTGCCATAATCTGTTTTCTTCCCTTACTGAGATGTCCCTTTGCTATCTTTAGGCTTTGGTTGTTTTCAGTTGCTTTCCTTACTAGTTCACAGTTGAATTTCCTTACGTCTTCAGTGATACTTTTTCGTACTGTCTTACATAGCTCTATATATTCCACTTTGGAAGTCACATCTTCTTTAGTTGTCCTCATTTCTCTTCTTTTTTGCATCAACATTTTGGTTTTTCCTGATAATTTGTTCACGTGCAACATGCTCTTAGACCCAGCTAATTTTGTTGCTGTTTCCATAAGAGCTTTGGTTACTTTTCTGTTAACTTCAGAAATATCCACTTCTTCCAATGTTAGGCCTTTTAAATTAAGCAGATAATCTGTTCTTCAGTTCCAACTTGAAGGTATTATGGTGTTTTTTAAGGTTGGTTATGTCAATACATTTTGTTTGTCTTATGAGCTTGCCACGTTCAAGTTTAGTGTTGAGGTGCATCTTGCATCTCACCAATCTATGGTCACTACCTGTGTTGGACTTGTTTAGCACACTGCAGTCTTCTATGACGAATTTTTTGTTACACATAATAAAATCAGTTTCACTTGTCGTCCCATTTGGATGTCTCCATGTCCATTTCCTGTGTGGCTTTTTCTTAAAAAAGGAGCTCAAGATGAAACACCCTTCTGCCTCTGCAAAATCTACGAGAGTATTTCCACGCTGGTTTCTGTTGCAGTGACCGAATTTACCTGCTGAAGTTTCATTTTGTTGCCGTTGCCTATTTTTGCATTGAAATCTCCCATAATTATCTTCAAGTGCTGCTTACCTTTATTATTTAGATGACGAATTTCCTCATAAAATTCTTCAATTTCTTCTTCAGGATGACTTGTTGTGGGTGCCAGGATGACTTGTTGTGGGTGCATAAGTTTGAATAATCTGAGCCTGGTTTCTCGAGAGTTGGATAACGAGTCGTGCAGCTCTATCAGAGGAACTTTCAACTTCTACAACTTTATCCTTCAGTTTCTTGTTTATTATAAATCCAACACCACTAGTTCTGTCAGTATCAGTTCCACGATAGTAGAAGAGATGTCCACTTTTCAGTTCAATGAGATCTTCTCCTTTTCCCCTTACCTCACTTAGCCCGACGATGCCCACTTGATCCTTTGTAGTTCCTCTTCCAATTCAAGAAGCCTTGAATCAGAAGATAGGGAGCGTCCATTATACATAGCCAAGGTCAGCATCAGATGGCAGCCTAGTCCGGTCCTCCGGGGATTCTCAGCACCCTCTGCCTTCATGTCGCACTGGCCGCTGCCTTGGCCACGTACATTGCAGCTGCCGGAGACTGAAGGCCAAGATTTAAGTTGTGGAGTCATTTTGGAGGGTTTTGGCCATAACTGACCACACTGGCCAAGCGGGTTGGTGAGTGTGGGATAGCATTTCCTCTAATCCCGATGGTATAGTTATACCGCTATTGGTACATCCTGTTCCCACTAAAGGGGCTCTGACGACCGCCAATAGCGGTATAACTATACCATCGGGGTTAGAGGAAATGCTATCCCACACCCAGCAACCCGCTTGGCCAGCGTGGTGAGTTATGGCCAAACCCCTCCAAAATGACTCCACAACTTAAATCTTGGCCCTCAGTCTTTGGCAGCTGCAATCTACGTGGCCAAGGCAGCGGCCAGTGCGACATGAAGGCAGAGGGTGCTGAGAATCCCGGGGACCGGACTAGGCTGCCATCTGATGCTGACCTTGGCTACATATAATGGACGCTCCCTATCTTCTGATTCAAGGCTTCTTGAATTGGAAGAGGAACTACGAAGGATCAAGTGGGCATCGTCGGGCTAAGTGAGGTAAGGGGGAAAGGAGAAGATCTCATTGAACTGAAAAGTGGACATCTCTTCTACTATCGTGGAACTGATACTGACAGAACTAGTGGTGTTGGATTTATAATAAACAAAAAACTGAATGATAAAGTTGTAGAAGTTGAAAGTTCCTCTGACAGAGCTGCACGACTCGTTATCCAACTCTCAAGAAGATACCAGGCTCAGATTATTCAAACTTATGCACCCACCACAAGTCATCCTGAAGAAGAAATTGAAGAATTTTATGAGGAAATTCGTCCTCTAAATAATAAAGGTAAGCAGCACTTAAAGATAATTATGGGAGATTTCAATGCAAAAATAGGGCAACGACAACAGAATGAAACTTCAGTAGGTAAATTTGGTCACAGCAACAGAAACCAGCGTCGAAATACTCTTGTAGAGTTTGCAGAGGCAGAAGGGTTTTTCATCTTAAACTCCTTTTTCAAGAAAAAGCCACACAGGAAATGGACATGGAGACATCCAAACGGGACGACAAGTGAAATTGATATTATTATGTGTAACAAAAAATTCATCATAGAAGACTGCAGTGTGTTAAACAAGTTCAACACAGGTAGTGACCATAGATTGGTGAGATGTAAGATGCACCTCAACACTAAACTCGAACGTGGCAAGCTCATAAGACAAACAAAATGTATTGACATAACCAACCTTAAAAAACACCATAATGCCTTCAAGTTGGAACTGAAGAACAGATTCTCTGCTTTAGAAGGCCTAACATCGGAAGAAGTTTATATTTCTGAAGTTAACAGAAAAGTAACCAAAGCTCTTATGGAAACAGCAACAAAATTAGCTGGGTCTAAGAACAAGGTGCATGTGAACAAATTATCAGGAAAAACCAAAATGTTGATGCAAAAAAGAAGAGAGATGAGGACAACTAAAGAAGATGTGACTTCCAAAGTGGAATATCTAGAGCTATGCAAGACAGTATGAAAAAGTATCACTGAAGACGTAAGAAAATTCAACTGTGAACTAGTGAGGAAAGCAATTGAAAACAACCAAAGCCTAAAGATAGCAAAGGGACATCTCAGTAAGGGAAGAAAAGAGATTATGACACTGAGAAAAGATGGTTCTGTAACAAGAAATAGAGGCGAAATTTTGACAAGAGTGAAAGATTTCTACTCCAAATTATATGAAAGGGATGATACATGCACTCCAGACATCATGAAAGGTACCAATACCAGAGTTCCTCCAGTCCTCCCAGCAGAAGTTGCACATGCAATCAAGAACATGAAGTGGGGGGGGGAAGCTCCAGGAGAAGATGGAATTACTGTAGACATCATACAAGAAGCAAGTGGAGAAATCGAAACAGTACTCGCCCAAAGTTTCACTCGATGCCTTAATGAAGGAAAGATTCCTGAGGATTGGAACACCGCTACAATGATCCTGCTACATAAGAAAGGTGACATTGAGGATCTCGGAAACTACAGACCTATCAGCCTCCTATCAGTAGTTTATAAAATCTTCACTAAAGTTCTTTCACACCGCTTGAAGGTAACACTGGACATGGCTCAACCGAGAGAACAAGCTGGATTCAGGAGTGGCTACAGCACAATAGATCATATCCATGTGCTGAGAGAACTAATTGAAAGAGCGAGGGAATATGAACTTCCATTGTGCATGGCTTTTATCGATTATGAAAAAGCCTTTGATTCGGTGAAACCATCAGCAGTTACAATGGCTCTGAAAACCTGCGGTATTGAAGATGCATACATTAATATTATTAATAACATCTATGAAAATGCAAGTGCAAAGATTAGGCTGTTTGAAAATACAACACACATAAAAATTGGAAAGGGAGTGAGACAAGGTGACACCATATCTCCGAAGCTCTTTAATGCCACATTGGAGGGTGTTTTTCAGTCACTGAGCTGGGAAAACAAGGGGATAAAGATTAATGGAGATTATCTAACCCACCTTCGTTTTGCTGATGACGTAGTCATTTTTGCAACTAGCCCATCAGAGCTGCAGAGTATGATCCAGGAACTTGCTGACAAGAGTAAAGAAGTGGGATTAAAAATGAACTTTCAGAAGACAAAAGTGATGTTCAATGCTTTTACAAGAAATGAAGATTTATCGATTGATGGAGAGAAGCTGGAGATAACAGACACGTACGTTTATCTTGGACAGCAGATATCAAGTGAGGGTCACATTGATGAAGAAATTAATCGGCGTACAAAACTTGCCTGGAGAGCTTTTGGAAGAAACAGCATAATTTTCAAGAGCAATATGCCATTATGTCTTAAAAGAAAAGTGTTTGATCAATGCATCCTTCCAGTGCTTACGTATGGTGCAGAGACGTGGACCTTAACTAAAAGAGACATACAAAGGCTGCAGACAACTCAAAGAAGCATGGAGAGGTGCATACTTGGTGTAACCAGGAGAGATAAGAAGAGGAACTCGTGGATCCGAAAATGACAAGTGTGGAAGACATCATGATCAGAGTTAAATCCCTGAAATGGCAATGGGCTGGACATACTGCCAGAAGGACAGATCATCGATGGACAGCCGAAATTTTAGATTGGATTCCAAGGGACAGGAAAAGACCCAGAAGAAGACCACATGGGAGATGGGTGGATGAAATTCGAAAGTATGCAGGGGTGATATGGAGGAGACTGGCACAAGACAGACCGTTGTGGAGGAAACTTGGGGAGACCTTGGTCCAGCAGTGGATTGATAATGGTTGACAATGATGATGATGATGATATATGTAGTAATTATGAACATTGGAATCGTAAAGTGAACTCGTGCATAATTAACTAAATAAAATTAAGCTTACATTATGACTCAGATTAAATAGTGTGGTGAGAAGCATTTATTGGTACAAAAGTTCAGGTGTGTTAGCAACTCCTAACAAAATTTGATATAGAATCGTGCACTATGTCAGTAGAATGATTTTTTTTTTTTTTTAAGGAAATTTTTTTTTTCTCAAATTCTGAAATTTTTTATTCAGCAATTTGTAAATGAAATGGTGTGAAAAATTTTGTATTGAGTTTCAAGAAATATTAATTGTGTTCATGATGTAAAATTTCTTGTGAATATTAGGTTCCCCGGGATTTGCACCATTTCGTTTTTTGTTTTTGTTTTTCACTAGACAGGAGTCGCCAAAATCAGAGATAAGAGTCTCACCCCCTGTAAGCCCAGAAATTCCTTTGGAAGAGATCACCGTGCAAAACTTGAATACAATAGAAGCCCCAGGGCATAGCAGGTGGAATTTCAAGAATTTTTGCAAAGTCATGGTCAAGAGCCATGGATGACTGATAGGTCATTCATCCCCCCCCCACCACCACCACCACACCCCTCGTGAACACCTTCCCTCAAGATTACAGAGAGCATGAAAGATGACTTTCAACCAATAGCGTAGCTGAAAGCCATAGCATCCTTTTTGGCGCATCCGCGCTAGAGCTTTGTAAAAGTTTGAGCCAAGGGAGATTTCTCTCTCTTCACGCTTCACTCAGACACTTGCTCCTTAGTTTTTCAGAGGGTAATACCTCACTTGTTTTGTCTTGGACTAAGGTCAGCACCCTCTGACCTGCGAAAAGAAGTGGGGCGAATTTATCTTTCACATTGCAGTTGATCCACTCTTATAACCTGGTTCTCTTCCAGTAAGGAATGCATTCTATGAAGTTGAAAAATTAATTGCACCCTGTTTAATAGTAGCAGCAAAATTTCATGGCCAAGCGCTCTAGGCTCTAATGCCTTGACCAGATGATGGACGATTGTACGCTTGTGACTCCCAGCCATCTAGTTCACCGTCCGGAGGGCGAACACCCACGATGAAGATGCCAGAGGAAGCCATTGTTGCAGACATCTTGAAGGAGTGAAAAGAAAATGACGAAAATGAGGCAGCTCTGCTCTTAGACGCTTGAGTACTCGGATGTCTTCCCCAGACAACTGTCTATGCCTGGCCGTTGCTTATCTCTATCCCATCCGAAGTCATGAAAAGAAAACAAAAAAAACCTGGATCCGTAAATGAAACCGCCGTGTGAATTGTAATCCTCAACCCACGACTTATGAGCCTTCTGTGAAAAACGTCGCATTGGTCACCAACTCGATGACACTGAAATAACTAAGCAGGGAAAATAAAGGTAATTTTGTAGATATAAAATTCATTTTGTCGTCGTGTCCAACCGACTCAATCGCTTTTGAAATTCAAAAAAAAAAAAAAATGTTGCTGCCTTAATTAATTTAAAACAAAACAAAACAGGATACAATTTTTGAAACTAGTATTGTTTGAAAATACCTTATTGTGTTGAGAAATGACACTGTCTGTGAAAAATGAAATTTATCAGGTATTATAAAATGAGGGAGAGTTAAGTGTTTTTTTTTTTTTTTTTGAAGTAACACAAGTAATATAAAAGCAAAGAAACAATTCAGAGGCAGTCGTAATGTATTACACGATGAGGAACCTCAGTGCTCATTTTATTTTTGGCCAAAGTGTATTATTCTTTTGTATTGTGCATGATGTTTTGTGAAAGTACCTAAAAAAGGAAATATCAAGTGTAGAACACATATTTTTCTTACTAAACAAATGATAAAAAAAATCATACTGAATTTTTAATAATAAATGAATTACAAATTGAAATGTTAAAATTTTGAATACCAGGCAAATCAGAAAATTGTATAATCAACCCAACAAAATTGAAATTGGACTCTAAAACTCATTTTTGGCATTCGTGGGTGCTTTGTGAAAATAAAACCAAAGAAAAAAATCTGTAAAATTCTCAACAAAATACTGATCAGGCGAGAGGCCTGATCAACATTAAATGTAACTATGCTAGTCAGTTTTTACACCTAAAAATTTTGAGTCACCTTTATTACTTGTTGTGTGTTCAGTGAATCCAAGGTATTGATAGGTAAATCTTGTGTAATTTTTTTTTATTTTTTTTTTTATCAAGGTCATAAATCACCTCTGCACTTGGCAGAGTTCATGGATCTGAGCCGGGTAAGATTTAATTAACATATACTTTAGCAACGCAAATTTTACTGTTTGTGCATACATTTTTCTTTTGTTCTTCCACTAATTTTTTTTTTTTTTACATCACGTGCCATATTAATCCACTTTATTTGATACAAGTGTACTTACACTCTAACACATGGTCATAGTGACCAAGATTACAAATTAGGACAAAATAACTTTATATCACTCTGAAGCCGTATTTTTTGTGCAGTACGTAGATCATTCACTTTGTGCTGCCTTCCAGTCTGCGAGATCCTGATTACATTTTACAAGCAGGTTATTAATTAAAGGCTCATATTTAGTTGTGTGGGCTATTTCTTGTTTTATCAAAAAATACAGGCCTCGACTTAGCACTCTAAGAGCTTCTCTGTTCTCTTTCTTTTGCTCTTCACTTTGACACAGTATTTGGTTGTTCACAATATTTCAAAGCATTTACTCTAAGTGTTTCCATTTCTGCACTGGCAATGTGGGCTGATGAATGTTGATGCTTCTCCAGTTGTCCATCTTTCCCTAACGCTTTTTTATATGATGCAAATGGTACCATTATGAATACTCCACCATTTTTTTGCAAAACATTTACATCATTCTTCATGAATTTTTTGCCAAGTTTACAAAACGCACCATCTCTGCTTTTGTTTTCATACAGCCATATGTATTTCTTCTCCCAAGCCTTATTGTAGAAACGTCTTTCTTTTACTTTACCGGTACCAGGCAAAGCTATGTTAATGTCATCAGCTGAAATTTCAGTTAACATTGATGTAGATTCTTTGGTTGCTACTGGAATATTTTCCACTTCTTCACCCTTGGCATCATCTGTTCTCTCAATTTTAGTAAGAGATGTGATAGGCTGATTGCGAAATTTTCCTTTTGGCAGACATCGTATCCTTTATATAAACAAACCACGAAATTTCTGTCAAGTTGTGAAAACATGATTTTTTTTCTCTCCTATTCACCTTCCTTTTCCTTTCGTTCCTCAAAGCGTACAACTGACTGGTGAGTTGTGACTGTTAATCCCCCCCCAAATATTATCTGCTTCAGACTCCGCCCAATACGCTATATATCGACCATTGTAATCGTGGGAAAAGCTATTCATTAAACTTGTACTACGTGCACCCGTGATGTGTGTGTCTTAGCTAACATGTAAAAAAGTTGATATAAAGTGTAGAATTTCGCTTTATTCCATCCTGACAGTGTCTTCATTTCCTGTGCTGTGTGACACCGGAAATTTATTGTTTCCTCATGTTCATTGTTCGACGCGAAGAAAGAGACACTGTATTTTACTGCTAATCTGCTATTGCTGGCTGTGCCACTGTGTGTGTGAGTTGGGGCCAGGCCCGTAGCCAGACAAGCAAGTTGGAAGGGGCGGCTGATGATTGAGATCAGGCAAAGGATACAAAGTGGTCGGGCAAAAGATGTAAAAGAGGTCGGGTACTATACTGATGTGCGAGTCGCTAGGACTGGCAGAAGGAAACACAGGTCGGGCTCGGCCTGGCCCTTCCCCGGCTATGGCCCTTGTCGGGGGAAAGGAAAGCAGTGTCTAAGTCGGAAGGAAAAGATTCATGTTTATTCACAGCTGCTCTCTTTGGAGAAAGGGGGACTGAATTGTGGTCAAGAGAAATGGTTGCTCCCTGTTGCATCTAAATGCAAATGTGACGTGATTACCGCTGATGCGCTAACTGAAAGTCTAAAATAATCCCTGTAAGTTGTAACATCCTTTCCTTTGAGCCTCGTAAGTGGGGGAGGGGGGAGTGAAACTCAGAAATGGACGCCAGGACTGCTGAGATGCAAAAATGTCCCCAAAGAGAAACTGATGTTGAATGCTGATAAGTGGCTTCGCTTAACGTGGTCCCTAACAAGGTGTCTCGTGTCTGCTTATTTTCACATCCTACATGTGTGCGAAGGAATACAACCATTTAGCTGTGAAGAACGGGTGGTCGGCAGAGTTAATGGTCAATACGTTAATGCTCAGCTGACGATGCTTGCCTATTTTGGGGGGGGGGGGGGGTGAGAGGAAGGATTTCTAAACTGTCGTTTCGATGGGACATTACGGGGGAACAAAGATGCATAGTTAAAATCTCTTCCGTGACCTGGTCGCTGTCAGCTTCCTAACAACAGTTATATATTTTGAAAAACAGAAAGTTTCTTTTAATCTATTTTTTGAGCAAAAGAAATTATCGCACTTGAAAAAATATAAAAAAATGTTATTCGAAAAATATTCGTATCAAAAGAAATGAAACTTTCTTTTTTCATTGTAGCTTGTAGAGTTTTTTTAATGAAAATTTTGCAAGATGACTTAAAAAGTCTCGAAGGGGGGGGGCTTAGACTCCACCCCACCCCCAGATGTATGCCTGGAAGAAACACTGTACGTAAGTGCCTAAATGAGCATTTCCCCAACAGATGGATTGAGCGTGGTGGTCCCATTCCGTGGCCTCCTTGCTCTCCAGATCTAACTCCATTGGATTATTTCATGTGGGATTATGTGAAGGATCATGTCTATCAGACATCTTGTACTGATTTGCAGGAACTGAAGCAGCATATCACAGCTGCTATTAATTCCATAACTCCTCAGATGCTTGCCAATACATGGCATGAAATCGAGTATCACTTGGACGTACTACGAGCAACCAAGGGATCTCACATCGAAATTTATTAAGTTGTGTATTACATTGTAAGTTAGTACAGTCAGTTTCCTTCTACCTGTTTAATGTTTTGTTTTATATAATTTTGTAATGTGTCCAATAATTCTCGGACACCCTGTACTTCATACACTTGCAGCACAAGAATTGTAGTACCATATTTCTGTCATGTAATGTGTGGATTATCTGTTAAAATAGTTGTAAATGCAGGCTCTGAAGATAATATGCTGCTTCAAAAGAAAAACAACATTTTTATACCACTTGAATTTTTTTAAATCCACATCTTTATTGTCAGAACAGGTCATATATTTGTAAAATTACCAAAAATACATTGACATCAGAGAACATAACACAGTATGAAGATGGAGATCCACAAACGGTTGGAAATAATTCTTTTTCACTTCGAGCATTTTGACAGAAAATGCAATGCAATGAAGGCATTATTTGCTCTTGCAGATGATCACATGTTGCTGAAAGCTCAGCTTCACACATTTTTGTGGGTGCCACAGGTCAGACGGCAGTAATACTGAAAAAAAAAAAAAAACCCCGTGATTTCTGCACTTTATTTACTTTAAAGTAACACAGAAGCACTCAAAAATGGAACTTTTTTAATAAGATCTTTTTTTTTTTTTTTTTTTGACTGATGGGTCATGCCATAAATCACAACTTTTCTGTTAGAAATTGTAGTTCAGGAATGCAGGTGCGAAATGTATGGCGATTTTTTTAATGTCACATTTTGTGTATGATACAAAGGAAAATATGGTACATACATACGTTGACAAGCTAAAAACCAGTGGAATGAAAGGAATGCAAAGTAATGTAATCATTTGTGCATAGTGTTCAGTAGTTATTAATATTTTCTTTTGGAAGCATTGCAGCTGTTTCCTGACTTAAATTAAGATTTGAAATTAATTTATTCAGACACATTTTTTTCTTTCTAAAAAACATGTTTTTCAGTTGTGTGAATGCTTGAGTTGTGCTGCAGCTCATTACTTTTCTTTTGTTGTGTTTACAGTTGGCTTTAAAATTTCATCCTGACAAAAATCCTGGTGATCCCTCAGCTGCAGAAAAGGTATGTTTCTAATGTTTAGTATTTATGTTGTAATAATGACCAAATTATTTTAGTAATAATCTAGAATCTGATTGCCAAAAATCTTTCAGCTGCAGGTGGCTTAATGGTTAGTGTGTGCAGAAAAATGATTGACTAAATTGATTTGAATAATCATCTAAAATCTGGTTGCCAAAAATCTTTCAGCCACTGGTGGCTTGGTGGTTGGTGTGTGCAAATATATATATATATATATATATATATATATATATATATATATATATTTACTAAATGAATGGGCAAAACGAGTTATCTAAATGAATTTGAACATTGCATGACATGATAGTTGGCATTGGACATACAGGTTCAAGCATCTCTCAAATGGCTGACTTCCCAAGCTTATCACACACAACTATAGCAAGAGTTTACCATGAATGGGGCGACACAAAAAAAATTTCCATTAATTGGTGATCCTGTGAACAAAAACAGTGGCAAATTAGAAGAATCGAAGTAGACTGGCAACATGGTCATTGGCTGTTGTAGCTCATCTAATCGCGACATGATCCATGACGATGATGGGCAAAACACATAACAATATTAACAAATAAAGGTAACTTGATCATGCTAGTTACGTTAAATGAAAACTTTTACGAAAAGTTCGTAAGTTGGAAGCTTTCTACCTTATCTTAGGTTATCATCACGCCAATGGAGGACTAAGATTGTTGCCAGATTCTACATTTGAATTTTTCCTATTTTTGTTGCAAAAACTTAGAATTGATCTCCAGATCATCAGAATGTAGAGAGGAGATTCGGAATTGCAAGTCATTGAGTTGAAAATAATTTCCAGGCTTTCACGGTAACGGAGGGCAAAACGATTGTCAAAAGAAGCAATTCGTTTTGCTTCGTTCCAGTGGGGAACTGCAGATGTGTCTTCCATTGTCAAAATAGACAAGGCAGTATTAGGATTGGCTTTCGAAACATCTTTTTTATGTTCTAAAATTCTATGGTTAATGCTCCTGTATGTGCTTCCAATGTATAAGTTATTCCCCCAGTAGAAGAGGAGATAGGAATGCAGTAAACTCCTGGGAGGTTCAGGCTTTCAACTTTGTCCCTATCCCTTTGTAGAAGTTTCAAGATGTTTGGGGTAGATTTAATGGCAAGATGGTAACCAAAACTTCTGAAAAGAATCTGTAAATTATAAGCATATGAAGGATGGTAAGGAACAGAACCACAGAATTTCAGGTCTTCTTTCTTTTGAGGGAAGAGGCATTCAATTTTCAAATGGTTTTCATATTTCATTATGAGGGAGTTGAATGTAAGAGCAGGGAAACCATGAGAGAGGGCTATTGTAGAAATTTTGGAGAGTTCTTCTTGAAGAGAGAGTTGGTTGTTGCAAATGATATGAGCCCTGTGGATATGAAAACCATTCGAAAATTGAATGCCTCCTTCCTCAAAAGAAAGAAGACCTGAAATTCTGTGGTTCTGTTCCTTACCATCCTTCCTATGCTTATAAGTTACAGATTCTTTTCAGAAGTTTTGGTTACCATCTTGCCATTAAATCTACCCCAAACATCTTGAAACTTCTACAAAGGGATAGGGACAAAGTTGAAAGCCTGAACCTCCCAGGAGTTTACTGCATTCCTATCTCCTCTTCTACTGGGGGAATAACTTATACATTGGAAGCACATACAGGAGCATTAACCATAGAATTTTAGAACATAAAAAAGATGTTTCGAAAGCCAATCCTAATACTGCCTTGTCTATTTTGACAATGGAAGACACATCTGCAGTTCCCCACTGGAACGAAGCAAAACGAATTGCTTCTTTTGACAATCGTTTTGCCCTCCGTTACCGTGAAAGCCTGGAAATTATTTTCAACTCAATGACTTGCAATTCCGAATCTCCTGTCTACATTCCGATGATCTGGAGATCAATTCTAAGTTTTTGCAACAAAAATAGGAAAAATTCAAATGTAGAATCTGGCAACAGTCTTAGTCCTCCATTGGCGTGATGAAGACCTAAGATAAGGTCGAAAGCTTCCAACATACGAACTTTTTGTAAAAGTTTTCATTTAACGTAACTAGCGTGATCAAGTTATCTTTATTAGACATGATCCAGTACATGGTGCTGTCGGAGATGACCCTTGAAACACCAATATTGAATTCTGCAGTGATTTTCTGGGTTGTTTTCTGTCTGTACGCTTGCACAATTTTTGCAAGTCTTCTTTGGCTCCATTAATCCACTAGCTGTTTTCATCCACAGGATCACTGAAAGATTTTGGTATGTTGCACCATTCACGGTAAACTCTTGCTATGGTTGTCTGGGAAAAGCCCAGGAGGATGGCTGTTTGGAAAAAGGTCGAACTGACAGACCTGGTGTCAACTATCATGCCACATTCAGAGTCGCTCGGATCACTTATTTTTCCCATTCTGACCCCCAATTGGGCATTAACTGATACTAGACAAACTGATGTGTCTAATTTACTATATTGCACATTGTGCTCACATGATACCTTACATGTAATAAACTGGTATCTCAATGTATATACTGTATAGTGTAGCAGGCATTTGTGTAAATTGGCTGAAAGTATTCGCGATTAAATAATAAGCTGTGAAAAGAGTCAACTTTTGCAGTGAAGTAAGATGTTTTGAAAGCCTTATTCCGCAGTTGGGCTCCCCCAGCAGCGACCTTCGTGAAAACAACGAAAACAAGGTGATAAATTGCCTTGTCTTTGGTTGCTCTGACCACACTGAAGTCCCTGTTGGTATTGCTCTTGTTCATAGCTTGAGAGAATGCTCTTTTTGATGTGAAGCTGCTCGGCATAGATAACTATTAAGACCTAGCCAAAAAATTTGCAGTTTCCATGAGGGGAGATACCATGAGAAAGATCGCATGGCGTTCGAGAACATTCTGGTAAGACATGTTTACGAGTTTCAAAGTGGTGAACTAAGGAAAAAAACACCCAGCAACAAGGGCAAGCTTGAAGGTCCTAGGGCGAAAGACTCGTCTGCTTTGATCGTTTTTTAAAAGGGAACATAGATATCATCCACAATATGATGATGATGATGATTGTGGATGATAAAAATATAATAATAAAAATTTATCTGGTAGTTTGCATTTTTTTGTGGAGCTAACCTCTGAATCTCAGAGAACATGTAATGTATGCGGGTCATTCCATGTCAGATCATCCAGGCCATGGAACCAAAGGTTCTGAGTTTTTCTTCAAATTTAGTACACAGTTCCTACTTGGCAAGATAAGAAAAAAAACCCAATTTTTAGATAAATATATTGAATAACTTAGAAGTTATGCCATTTTGAAATTTTGCGTATGGTGTACAGAAGCCGGTCTCGAAGATGGTGCTATAATTGCCGTAGGTTTTACTCTTTTGCTGATAGAATGAAAACCGTTAAAGATATGGTTTTGAAACTTGGTACTCTGTTAGTTCTGAAGTCAGAGATTTTAAAAATGGCCACATTTTGTTTTTATGACTTCAACTTTTATACTTCTGAAAACATTTTGAACCACTTTTGCAACCTTTTGAAAGAATAAGTGGGTCCTCTTCACAATTTTTTTTTTTTCTATGTGGCAGAGGTGGTACAACATTGTTCTTGCACTTTTTTAAAAGGTAATTGTGTAGACTTCCATTTTATCTAAAATAAATTATTACGGCTATTTTAGTCCAACCTAAAAAAAGGGGGGTTCAAGTTTTCTCACCTTGTTACCAGGGAGGTGGCACTTATGTTCAGGAGACCCCAGCCTTACAGAGCAAATTTGGTGCTTACAAGAAGAAAAATTACAATCATGTACATCTAACAGTGTTTTATACTGGGAATAACACAATCTTTCCAGTGCTGCTGTGTGCCAGCCAGCCCCTCCCATACCACCACCACCTGTTTGAGCCATGTATTAGCATAAGGTAAGTTTGTGACTATGTGTAACACAAAACTAAAAAATTTGCTTGATATTTCTGTTCTTTCCCAAAATTAATGTTTGTTACTGAAGATATTGGAACCTGAAAAACTGTTGTACATAGCATTGCCTTTAAAGGAACTGAGTGACTTTTATTCAAATGTGTCTGCTATCCAAGAAATAAAATAACTATTTGATGTCTTACAGGTGTAAGTATGTAATGTATTTTTTTTTATATTCATTGGAAATATAATACAAATTGACACATAAACATTTAATTAGTTATTATTACAAAAAAAAAAAAAAAACCTTTAGTGGCTTTTTTTTTTTTTTTTTAGTCCAACATTAAAAGAAAAAGCGTTTTTTTTTTTTTTTTAATTCTCTCATGAACTTGTGACCAGAGCTACAATTAAATGTTTACAAGTTAGATAGAACGTACAGAAAAAAATTCAGTGCTTATAAGAAAAATTATATGCGGTCCTTTTTATCTAATAATTATCCATGCTGGAAACCACGTAAAACCTTACAGTGGTGTTGCTTGTCCACCCACATGCCTTATTCCCATGCTCTGGTGTTGAGTTAGGTAGGTGCATAAGGGAAGAATGCTCTCAAAATGTATATTAAGACCCTCCCCTTTTTTTTTTCACTTTTTCAGCCATTAATTGAAAGTATTAAAATCTGAAACCCATAGACTATCTTTGAAGGAACTCAATGATTTGTATTGCAAGTTAACCTTTAAAAAAAAAAAAAAAAAGCAATCCCTCCAAATCCCGACAATAGAAAGCCACTCCTCTCACACAGTGACATCATCCGTCGTTGTCAAATACCTGAAAAGAATAGCTAAACACAAAAATCTCAAATTTCCAATACAAGAAATCAAGAAAATGATAAGTAAAATTTAGAAATAAAATCAGATAGATACCTCTAATTCCTTTTGAAGCTTGGATACTGTGGAAATTAATCTCTTCATTAGGGATGATAGCGTCCCAGTGCCACCTTAACTTTTTCGTGTTGACATTGTGCATTGAAGTGAAAATACAACATGCTATATTTTTGAAAGTAATTTACCAAATTGATAGCGGTCTTCTGTTTTCTAAATTGGAACTTGAGTACATCATTACTGAAGTGGTTTCAGACATTTTTAAGCACTTGGAAAAATTTTTTATTTTCTGCTTGCATGATATCAGTAGCAATGTTTGATCACTGAGCAAGTCTATATTACATTATTATCTTAGCACTTAACTTCAACCTTCATAAACTACAACCTAACTTACTGATATTAGTAACTTATGCCAAAAAAAAAACCACAAATGATAATGAACACTCACAGCCCTCCCCCCCCCCTCTCCCTCTGGACAAACCACACTATCTGGTGTGCATGCACATGTTTTTTCACTCACAAATAATGGAAAAATATGAAACAAATACAAAAACTTAAATAACCCTACAAACATTACTGCAAATTGGGTCAACATTCTCCCAAATTAATTTGCCTATCAGTGAGAAAAACATGCTTAGTAGTATCCACTGCATGCATCACTTCAAAGATGGCATTTTCACATCTCAAGTAATCATGACAAAAGCTATCTGCTTATTAGACTTCACAGGGAGAACAAAGATTTATTTTCCCCCTGGAGTATCTAGCAGAGAATTAACCTTTGATTTCAACTGACAGCCAATGGGAATTTAGTTTTGGTTTGCTTCCCCACTACTCTACTTTTTAGGTTTCAGTCTGAATGTCACAAGGGTTGAGTTGAGTTTTGGTTTGTACTTAGCTTTGCAGCCAATCAAGAGGAATTTACTTTTAATGTGCTTAGTTTCACTATTTGCTGCAGGCTGTCCAAGAACCTCTCATGACCCTGTGAATAGATAGATGTTGTTTATTTCTGCTTATTACTTAATTATTGTGATGTGACTAAAATTAATGCAGTACTACAATGGAGAAAGAAGGAATGCACACAAATATACAGTAGAATGCAGCATTGGGTATAATCTTAGTGATACTTGTCATAAGACAATTTACCCAAGAGCAAGTGGCCTAAAAACTTTGGATGAGCTTTCAGAGGAAGAAATATAGCTCTTATTGTGGAGAACTGAACTCATTAATGATGCAGCCATAGATTTTTCAACCTTCACATTGTGCAGACATCATGAACAACTATATTTACTGAGATTTGTGAATCAACAAACCATTTGCTGCGATCCATTTTCTAGACATAAGGAAATCATTAAAAAGTCACTATGGATTATAAACTTGAAGCATGCTGAAGAATTAGTGGGAATTTGTGTTATACCCGGTAAAATTTTTTCCCACAATGCTGTTCCTTATGTGACACAAAGATAAAGAGCTGTATCGTTCAAGTAGTCCTCAGAGGTCTGATTGTGACGCAAAATTGCAGACATCAAGCAGTCTACCAGAGAAAGATAGCTTGAATGCTAGCATTAATGAATTAGGATGCTTACCTGTAAAACTCCATTCATTGTCATGTTAAAATATACATAATATTTAAGGTATTTTACCTGATATTGTCAAAGTATTTCTCACATTGTTTGCTCTGTGAGGCATGTGCTCCCGGCCCTGAGAGGTCCCTTATGTTACGAACCTTTAGTTAGTTATAAAAAAAAAAATTTTTTGGCAAAAATAAAACAGTTAGGTTATATATTTTCAGTATATTGAAAACATATAACCTAACTGTTTTATTTCTGAAAAAAAAAAAAAAAAATTATAACTAACCAAAGGTCCGTAGCATAAGGGACCTCTCGGGGCCGGGAGCACATGCCTCACAGAGCAAACAACGTGAGAAATACTTTGACAATATCAGGTAAAATACCTTATATATTATGTATATTTGAATCAAAAGCACATTTATAACATAAGACAACCTATAAGGTTGCCTCATGAATTGCATTTTTCATCATTGTCATGTCACAAATGAAAGATTCAGTAAAGAAAAAGTTGGCACAAGTAATTGATTTAGGATAAGGACCATGGCACACCCAAGAAAATGTTTCTTCAGAAAGTGAATCATGTGAACCAGGTGTGTCTGAAATAAGAAAAAAAAGCAAAGGATTTCGATGAGATAATAGTATTAATACAAAGTAAAATCCCCCAAGTAAGTAACCGGTACAAAATTCAGTTGCTAACGGTTGTTCCCAGTTCTTGGTCTAGAAAGAAATTTAGCAAAACATTCTGCATTTCTAAATACATGGTTCGTCAAGCACGTTTACTCACTAAAGAAGAAGGAATTTGTGCCTTACCACAACTTCATGGTGGCAGAAAATTGTCTGCAGAAACAACTAAGTTGATACAAAACTTTTATCAAGGTGATGAATGAGTATTCTCGCCAGTTACCAGGAATGAAGGATAAAGTTAGCATTAGTAGAAACATTCACATGCAAAGACACTTAATCATATGTAACCTGAAAAAATTATATTCAGCATTTAAAATAAAATATCCTGAACAAAAGATAGGGTTTTCAAAGTTTTGTTCACTGAGACCCAAATGGTGTGTATTAGCTGGATCCAGTGGAACACATTCAGTTTGTGTTTGTGCACTGCCCCAAAATGTCCAGTTAATAATAGAAGCACTTAATCTTGAAGAAAAACACTCCAACTTGATTAAGAAAACAGTTAGTGATCTAGAAAATAAAGACTGTATGCTAGGAAGGTGTAATCAGTGCCCTGGCATTGATAATCTCCAGCAATTTTTGTCCCAAAACTTAGCTGATTTTGAAGACTATATTGAATGCAGCCAGTGGGTAACAACTGACAGAGCAGAAATTATAAAACAACAGCTACCAGTGAGGGATCTTATTGAAAAGTTGCTATCCCAAATACAAGCTTTAAGACCTCATGCATACATTGCTAAAGCACAGTCATATTATTTTAGAAAAAGAAAAGACACACTGGAAAATGAGACTGAGGCCCTTGTAGTTCTTGATTTTCTCAGAAAATTAGTTTTGTGGTACAAAATTAAATCCAGGGGTATCATTAAACAAATCAATGTGTACCTTGCACCCAGTGATTGCATATTACAAAAAGAATTCCTTGTTGTGCTCGCTCAGTCTCTGTGTGTTGTCAGATGACTTGGAGCATGATGTTCCATTTGTGCATGAGGTTCAAAGGAAAACAGTAGCACTTCTGAAATCAGAGATTCCACTTCTTAAAAAGATTAAAAATTTCAGCTATGGATGTGCTATGCAATACAAGAATTGTAAAAATTTCTTTAATTTATGTTGTCATAAAAGTGACTTCAGTGGAATAACAGCTTGATGGTCATTTTTAACTACCACCCATGGTAAGTCTGCTTGTGATGGCATAGGTGGTACTGTCAAAAGAATAACTGCATGCTCTAGTCTGCAGCATCCATATAATGAATAAACTTATACTCCTTTACAAATGTACAACTTTTGCAAGAAATAAATTTTAGGAATACATTTTGCATTTCTCAAGGAAGATGAAATGTTTAACATTCAAAAACAACAACAAGAGAGATTTTTATTGGTAAAAACAACAGCAGGAACCCGAAGTTTTCATTGCTTTATTCCACAGAATGATTCAACAATAGTAACCAAAAGAGTCAGCACAGATAAGGATTTTGCATTATGTTTAACTAATGTAAAATCCTTATCGGTTGTAGTGAGCGACGGGTTTGCCTCCTCGGGGCACTCTGTGGTAACAATCGCACACACAACAGCAACTAGGGCCTCTGTGAATCTTGGAGAGATGCCAGCTAGTTCTGTGTGACATTGGTGAAAAGTCGCCATTTCACTGGGTTTTGTTCCAGAATCCTTAGGTTGAATGACCAACTAGAACCATCAGCTGTGGGCTAATCACCCACACTGATGTACTTACCTGATTAAAAAGACAAAAAGAAATCAATACCCGGACTCAAGTGTGGGATATGGTGGACCTACCACACTTGAGAAGAATGGCCCACCACAGAATCGATCTGGACTTTCTAAGCAGTGTATAAGAAAGAGATCTCGGCTGAGTGAACGTAAGATTGGTGTATGGAATACTATAGGTATAAATAGCAAGATGAATGAGGTGATTGAGGAGATGAATAATTATAGATTGGATGTGCTGTGTGTAAGTGAAACCAAAAAGAAGGAAATTGGGATAGAAGAAGTGAATGTCAAGGTGAGTGTGTGGTCTGGAGTATTGGATAATGTGACAGGACAGGGTGGTTTTAAGTGAAAAGATGAACAACAACTTGATTCACTATAGTTGTGTAAGTAAGATAATTCTCTGGATTCGTTTGAAAGTGAAACATCAGAGAATTGTAATTGTTGTAGTGTATGTTCCTTGTGACTCAGAACCTTCTGATAAGAAGGAAGATTTCTGGAATCAGCTAAAAGCTGTTTTGAGCCAGTTTGGTGCTAAAGAAAAAGTTATAATAGCAGGGGATTTTAATGCTAGAGTAGGTGTGCAGAATGCAATTTCTGGCAATGTTCTGGGCAAGTTTAATGATTCTTGTGTGAATGATAATGGTGAAAGATTAATTGAACTCTGCATTGAGAATGGTTTGTGTATATCTAATACATTTTTCAACCACAAGTATATCCACATATATACTTGGGAAAATCGTACTCTTGGTCAAAAGAGTGTGATAGATTCTGTTGTCGACGATCAGCGTCTGAAACACTTAGTTGTTGACACCCGTGTGATGAGAGGTGCGAATGTTAGTTCTGATCATTACTTGGTAGTGTCACGAGTGAAACTTAATGTTGGTTAGAGCAAAGGGAATAGGAAGAGGCCCAGGGTAGAAAAAATAAAGGTTGATAGGCTTCTTGAAGATCATTTGCGTTATTCTGACTTACTCTGAGAACAACTGAAGGAGCTGAAGTGTGGTGATAGGGATGTAGAAAAGAAGTGGGAATGTTTTAAGAACTGTGTTGTCACTGCTGCTAAAGAGGTCTGTGACACCACAATAGTAGGCAGCAATAGAGGTGATGCTTGGTGTAATAGTGAGATTGAAGTGGCAGTAAACAGAAAGAAGGAAGCCTATTTGGGGATGTTGCAAGGTAGAGTTTCTGTGGATGAATATCGCTGTAAGAAGCGTGAAGCTGCTAAGCTGGTTCGCCACAGTAAGGCAAAAGATAGGAAGGAGAAGGTGGAAAGGCATGAATTGGCTTTTTGGAAAGATAGGAAGTCTTTGTGGAAGTACACGAGACTCGGGAAAAATAGGGGAAACAAAGTTATAAGTTGTGTGAAAAATAAGATAGGGGAAATGATATGGGATCCCAATGAGTTAAGTGAAAGATGGGGTGAATACTTCTGTGAGTTATTAGATCAGGAAAGCAAATATGATTCTGAGACAGATGCAGATGATGTCACAGGGAGGGATGGAAGCACAGGAAGGATCTCAAGAGAAGAAGTGTGTAAAGCTCTAAAATCTCTTCAGAATGGTAAGGCTCTGGGAGTTGATGGCATTACTGCCAAGATGCTGAAATATGGTGGTGACTGTAATTGACAGGTTAACTGAAATATGCCAGTTGTGCTGGGGGGTAGGAATGGTCGCTCGGGATTGGAAGGATGCTATTATTGTCCCCTTGTATAAGGGAATAGGTGATCAGACTGAATGCAAGAACTATCGTGGTATTAGCCTAGTAAGTGTGCCAGGGAAAGTGTTTGGTAAGGTCGTTATTGAAAAAGTATGGGGTCTTACATCAGAGAAAGTGTGGGATGTTCACAGTGGTTTTATGCCTGGTAAAGGCTGCACTAACCAAATGTTTGCATTACGTGTGATGATTGAAAAGTATCTGGCTGTTGGTAAGAAAGTTTTTGTTGCCTTTATAGATTTCGAGAAAGCTTACGCCCGTGTAAATATGACACTTTTGTGGAAGGTATTGAATGAATATGGTGCTACTGGGAATCTACTTAATACTGTAAAAGCCATGTATGCTGGTAGTAGAACTTGTGTACGAGTGAATGGTGTTTTATCAAAATGGTTTTCTATTGGTGTAAAAGTCAGGCAAGGTTGTGTAATGTCACCCTGGCTGGTTTAATATATTTACAGATTTGTGCATGCCTGATGCCAAAATAGATAATAGTTGTTTATGTCTTGGTGATATTCGTGTGTGCAGATTGCTGTATGCTGATGACACTCTCCTGTTGGCACAGAGCAAAAGTGATTTGCAGGGTATGTTGTCCTGAATGTGCGAAGTTTGCATGAAATTCAAACTGAGTATAAATAAGGGAAAACCCAAAGTTATGGTCTTTGAGAGAGGAAATGGTAGCACTGAATGTAATGTAAATACAAATGGCACTGTGATTGACCAGGTGAGTGAGTTTGTGTATTTAGGAAGCATGTTCGACTGAGAGAACAAATTGGATGGTGAAATTAGTAGGCGAGTGAATTTTTCATTGAAAGTCATAGCTGCTCTGGGAGGTTTGCACAGGAATGATGGGTTCTCTAGAGAGTCCCGCATGGCTGTGTGTGAAAGTGTAATTGTTCCTACTCTGATGTATGGTAGTGAAACCTGGGTGCTACAGAAGAAACATAGAAGTCGTTTGTGTGCTGGAGAAATGTGTTACTTTGTGGCAAGACGCGGTCTAATTATGTGAGGAATGAAGATGTGTTGCAGTTGTGTGATGTGAAGCAAAATGTTGTTAGCAAGGTGGAGACTAATATGGTTTGGCCATGTTGAAAGAATGAGTGATGAGATGTTTACTAAGAAAATGTTTTTAGCCCAAGTGGCAGGCAGGAAAGGTAGAGGAAGGCCAAGAAGACATGGGTGGATCAATTGAGGAGTGCTGCATGAGAAAAAGATTATGAGTATGAAGTATAAAAAATGTTGTGTATGGCGTGTAATGGATACCAGTGAAGCCCAAGTTGTATGTCAAGATCGCTGTAAATGGAGAAGTTTGATGCGACAACAGTAAGTAAAAATATCTGGTAGTTTGTATTTCTTTTTGGAGCTAACCTCTGAATCTCAGAGAACAGCTTAGTGATATGTATGTATGTTTCACTTTTGCAAACAAGAACCACTTTCACAAACAATTAAATTAAATGCTTATGTATGCTGTGTGTATGACAACAGGTGGTACTTAGATTTTGTTACAAACATTGAACATGAAACTGGTGAAGCACTGTTCATTTTATGCAACCCCTCCCCCCAGGACTAGCAGTTTCCTTTCAATGGTCTGTAAGGGATGGTAACTGCTGGATTCCACTTCAGCTTATTTTATGTAACATACCAGCACCAACCACATCAACAGGGTGCCAGTACAGGTTAGATGATGCAACCATTGAGTTCCTAAACAGAAAATGGACTGATTACAAACATTAGGTATGACACTTTGTCATCCTCTACTTCTCAGTATTCTAAATGTGAAATTATTTATCTGTGTGTAATTAGGTATGTGTCCTGTTCTTTAGAAAAATTTTGAAAACAGTTTAATATTAATTAAATGTTCATATATCAATTTGTATTATATTTCCAATGAACTTTTAAAAATATTAAAAAAAAATTTGTAAACGTTTAAGTGCAGCTCTGGTCACAAGTTCATGAGAGAACTTTAAAAACGTTTTTTCTTTTAATGTTGGACTAAAAAATCCATGTCTTTTTTAATAATTAGTTAAATGTTCATATGTCAATTTGTATTATACATATTTCCAATGAAAATTTGCATTATATTTCCATCAAACTTTAGAAAAAATTACATGAAACATTTACTTACACCCAGTGGTGAATACACCTGTAAGACATCAAATACTTATTTTATTTCTTGGATAGCAGACACATTTGAATAAAAAGTCATTCAGTTCCTTCAAAGGTGCAGGCTGGCATGGCAGTTGGCTATGTACATCAGTTTTCCAGGTTCCAATATCTTCAGTAACAAACATTAATTTTGGGAAAGAGGAACAGAAATATCAAGCAAAATTATTAGTCTTGTGATACACACAAAGTCACAAACTTACCTTATGCACCTACGTGGCTGTAACTGGTGGTAGTGGTATGGGAGGGGGAAAAGGGAGGGGAGATGGCTGGCACACAACAGCACTGAAAAGATTGTGCTATTCCTAGTATAAAACACTGCTAGATGTACATGATTATCATTTTTCTTTATAAGCACCAAATTTGGTCTCTCTAACATAAGTGCCATCTCGCTGGTAACAAAGGTGACCCCCTCCCTCCCCCTTTTTTTCATGTTGGACTAAAAGCCATACATTTTTTTTTTTTTTTTTTGGATAAAATGGACGTCTACACGGTTACTTTTTAAACAAGTGCAAAAACAATGCCGTACCACCTCTGCCACATAGAAAAAAAATTGTGAAGAGGACCCACTTATTCTTTCAAAAAGTTGCAAAAGTGGTTCAAAAAATGTTCATAAGTATAAAAGTTGAAGTCATAAAAATGAAATGCAGGCATTTTTGAAATCTCTGATTACAGAACTACCAGAGTACCAGGTTTCAAAACCATATCTTCAACGGTTTTCATTCTGTCGGCAAAAGAGTAAAACCTACGCCAGTTATAGCGCCATCCTCGAGACCGGCTTCTGTACATCCCACACCAAACTTCAAAATGACATAACTTCTAAATTATTTAATATATTTATCTAAAAATTGGGTTTTTTTCTTACCTTGACAAGTAGTGACTGTGTACCCATTTTGAAAGAAAACTAAGAACCTATGGTTCTTTCTTTATTATTTTCTGGATGGTTTGACATGGAATGAATGACCCATGCATAGATATTACCCTTTCATGGTTAGACAGGAAAATAAGGAGTGAAAGAGCAGCAGGCACAGGCTGCTATAATATGTTGGATATTCTCTGATTAAAGGGAACAAAGCTGAGAGGTAACAGCTGCAACCTAAGCCACCAAAACAATGAAAAATATAAGCTCACCTTGTAAAAAATACCAAGTTCCAGTACCTGAGCTCTATGGATGTGACCAAGTCAAATCTCCATACTTCCAACCTAAGACAAGAAGAGGGACTTAGAGTATTGTTAATAGCCAACTGTCATGCCAGCCTGCAGGAGCATTCAGCAGTGCCTTTTTCTTCTCCTCCACCCATGCTGGACATCCAGATGGGACCATATTCAATCAAAGTGGCCTCAAAAGCACCTGCAGCCCTGCTGCCGGTTCATCATATTCTCAAGGAGAAGTCATCGCAATCACTAAAATAAAATAGTGGCATCTGTCTTGTGTGTGTGTGTGTGTGTGTTGAATTTTTCAGTTGGATTACAATCTCACAATAACAGTTCACTGTGAATAAAATGGTTTTTGTTTTTGGCATGTTATGCCATTTTAAGTGGCTGGAATCAAGGCCGTGAGATTGCAACTGAAAGGAACTAAAAGTTTTTAATTGCATGACACTGGATCTAATAAAAGCAGACTCAAGAAAAGTTGTAGGATATAACAATTTGGAGCCATATAACTTTTGAGAAGTGTCATATCCATGCTCCTAAGCTGAGTTTAAATGGCAAAGAGAAGTGAGGCTTTGAACGACCTCCTCCTGCTTATTGTTAATTTTTATTTTTATTTGTGTGTTAAAAAATGTATGCGTGCTTAGTCTTTCTGACATAATTTATTTTGAGTGTGTGTTGCTTCTTTTCTCCAAGTCTGCCTCAATCTGCCTTCTTTCCAGCCAGTCAGCTGAACTCAGTCAGATTCTTCCATATTCTTGCTGTATCAACAGAATTCCTGCTCAGGGATGCAATCCTGTTATAGGTTGTAATGTAACACCATTATACAGGAAATAACTGTACAGATGCAGTTGGTACTAAAAGTGGAAGACCAGTTGCATGAGGTTGTATGCAGTGCATACTTTACATGCCCTAAATATATGCAGAAATTTGCTTTATGAAAAAAAGGACGAATTACACTAAGAAAAACTGTGCAGTTTTTTTTTTTTACAGGAAAATTTAAACTATGTACCTGGTTTCAGAAGAGTTTTATTTAAAATGAAATTCACTTATGTGCATATGTTTTTTAGAAAAAAAGTGTGAATGCAAAAACTACTGAAACAAGGCACAAATGCAAAAACTATTCTCGCATCATCGTGTCTATATTTATGTGAGATTGTGCCATGTGAAGGAGTTGATCCTAGCAGGGTGCCCACACGTCCTTGAAAACCTGGAAAGTCCTTGAATTGCAAAAAAAATTCAAGGCCTGGAATGTCCTTGGATTTCTTTAATTAGCCTGGAAAGTCCTTGAATTTTAAAATCCCACAGCCAAAAAATTTCAATCAGAATTTCTGATCTTTTTCTTTTTATTTTTCACTTTTTTTTTTCTGCGATCCCCCATTGACATCGGAAGTCAAAAAAAGTAAACTTCAAAGCAGCTGCGTCACTGGGAGAAAGAGTGCACTGCGGTCTGATGGGGAGTTAAGTAGGTCAAGATTGGATCCCCCCATCTACTGCGAGATGAGTTGAGTGTTTGTTACCCCAGAGCACTTGTTCTGCGACAGGGAAAACTTGTATCGTTTCTTTCATTTTCCTTACGGCAAGACGGGGATTTCCCTTCTTGTTTCTTCTTTATCTGCTTCAAAAAGCGGGTTCATTCAATGCTGTTGATAGCTGCATTTCACCAGCCCCTCCCACCACCACCACGGTCGGGCAGTTTTAGAAAGGGGTGACCTTGAACGCACACAGCACGTTCAAACCGCTCGGAGGGTTAATAAAAAAAAAAAGTGCGTAATTTAAAAACTTTTCATTGGATCCAAGCAAAATTTACAGGGTAACCTTATAAGACCAAGTTTTGTTATCTGTCAAAAATTCAGCTCTATTAAATGAAAATTCAGAAAAATGTTTTTTTTTTTTCTTTTTTCATTTCTATCGCTAGTTAGGGAAGGAGGCAGTTCAACAGGTGGCCCACGGGAGTGCGAATGAAATTGTAGACGTGATTGACAAATTGTGCATGCCAACAGGTCCTGCTTACTGCCGTTGTTCCATGAGAACAAAAAGTTGAAATTATTTGTTTGTGTTGGTTCATTTTCCGTATTTTGGTTGCACTTTTTTTTCTGGACACAGAGTATTATATTACTCTTATGTATCTGGCAATAGCATAGGATTACACACAATGCTCATGGCATTACTGAGTTGGAATTCCTTACATTGCTTTTCCGGAAAGTTCTTTGCGATGTGCGTGTAGCGACTGAAAAAAAAAATATTTTTGTTGGCTTAGTGTTTTGCTTTGAGATGTCTCTAGTTGTCATCTAATTGTTAGATATTGGAGTTTCCTTGTTTTTGTGTTTAATAAATATGAGTCGTAAGTGCAATTTCAGTGATCTTTGGTTGCACAATTCCAAGTATTCCACGTGGGTTGGTAAGGATTGTGGCAATAATCATGTTGCGGGATGTTTGTTATGCTTAAAGAACATCGATATTTTGTCCATGGGAGAGTCTTCATTGCGAAGACACATGAAAAGTAAAAAGCATGTGACCCGTTCTGAAAACGAAATTCCACCTTAGATGGACTGTTTGAAAAAGTATCGGCACCAGCATCACAAACGCCATCACCACCAGAGCCATCTTCATCATCAGCAGCAGGTTGTTTACCCAGAAAAGATCCTACAAAAGCCAAAATATTATGGACTTTAAAAGTGGGAGAAAGCCATTATTCGTACAGATTATGTGCTGGAATCAATGTTGTTTGGATTGATGTTTCCAGACAGTGAAATGGCTCTCAACTTTTCTTGTGGGCAAACAAAATGTTCATATAGTTGCTGCTTTGGCTTGGCACCCCATTTTAAATCATTTTTGTTGCAACAGATTAATGAAAGCAAAGATTTTGTTGTTTTGTTTGATGAGAGTTTAAATAAATACTCTCAACAAAGACAAATGGATATCCATATAAGATTTTGGGACAAGAACAGAGTAACATCACGGTATCTGACTTCTGTGTTTTTAGGCCACGCAAGTGCAGAAATTTTATTAGACAAACTTAAGCAATCTTTAAAGGATTTGCCTTTAAAAAATACAGTTCAGTTTTCTATGGACGGGCCGAATGTGAATTTAAAGCTTTTTTCGTTATTTCAAGATGATTTATCGTCCAATTCAAATGCATCTCTCTTAAACACCGATACCTGTGGATTGCACATAGTGCATAATGCATATTGAGACATGCTACTACTGTGAGCGATTGGCAAATAGAAAAATTTCTCTCAAGCCTATACAGGTTATTTTTAGATTCACTGGCACGGCGTGAGGATTATTTAAAAGTGGATAATGCTGTAAGAATGCCACTAAAGTTCTGTTCACACAGGTGGGTTGAAAATTCTCCTGTGAAGGTGCTATAGAAATTTGGCCCTTTATTTTGAAGTATGAAACTTTGGTAGCCCAGAAAATTTTAAATAACGCTTGCACAGTTTCCTTTAATATTGTCCAAAAATGGGTGAAGGATCCATTGGCACTTGCCAAATTAATTTTTTTAATTCTATTGCAAAGCAACTAAGTCTTTTTTAAAAAGTATCAGGCAGATAAGCCAATGCTGTCATTCATGGCTAAAGACTTAGAGAAAATGTTAAGGATTCTGATGAGTCGCTTTGTTAAAATGGATGTATTAGAACAAACAAAGCACTTCTAAAAATTGATCCAACTGATAATAAAAAATGTTTCACTTATAGGATGATTGATATTGGATTCCAGGCCGAAAAGGAGGTGAAGACTTTGCCATCAAATGTGGTGAAGACTTTGCCATCAAATGTAAGTGAAAAGCAGATAATGGAATTTCGTATGAAATGCAGATCAATTTTGCAAAACCTTGCCAAAAAATTGCTCACTAAATGCCCACTGCAGTATGCTCTTGTGCTGCACATGAAGTGTTTAGATCCTAAATTAATGAGTGCTGAGAAAGAATCTTGCTTAAAAAGTTTCAAGATATCTTCTAGAAATTCTTGTGCATGCAAATCGTCTGAAACCTGGTGCTGTTGACACTATTATGCTGCAGTTAAGGGATTTTATAAGTAGTGTTGCAGCAGTAATTTCAGATTTTTAACTTTTTGATAACAATTATGAGAAATTGAGAATAGATGTGTTATTTTATGAACATTTATCCTCGAGTAAAAACTATGATCTGTTGTGGGAAGTAACTAAAAAGCTGCTGTTGCTCTCACATGGACAGGCATCAGTGGAGAGAGGATTCTCCATTAATAAGGAACTAATAATTGACAATATGAAAGAAAACTCTATTGTTTCACAAAGAATAATATATGACCATCTAAGTAACATTGGTGGCATGGAAAAGTTAGAGTTTTCAAAATTGCTTCTGAGTAATGTCAGATGTGCTAGGCAAAGATGTGTAATAAATTTAGAAGAAAAAGCTCGGGACAAGGCTAATTCTGCTGTAGTCCAAAAGAGAAAACAAATACTGGATGAAATAGAAAGTATGAAAAAAGAAAAACATGTAGAAAATGAAGTATTAGATTTATTAAAATCAGCTGATGACTTGGCAACAAAAGCAGAAGATACTCATAGTTTTAACTGCATTGTTAAATCAAATAGCTTTAGAAAGACAACTCAAGACAAACAATCATTGATAAAAGAAATAAATTCTGAACTCAAGAAAAAAATGGATTTAGTGAATAATTGTAAATAAATTATTCAACAATTTGCTTAATATTTTTTAATGTACTTGTTAATTATATTTTAACAATGATAAATTTAATGTTGTGTTAAAAGTACTGACATTTGAGTAAAAAAAATTCTAATTATTTAAAAATTGATTGCAGTATTTTCATTTGTTAAATATTTTTCACCTGAAGAAAGTTTGTCATTCAGCAAAGAACTTTTTGCAAAATTTGGAGATGCATTGTTGCTAAGATTTTTTTTTTTTTTATAATTGGCTATCAATTACAAATACTGATGTTAATTTCTTTGGTTCAGTTTTCTTATAATAACAGAAATACACCATTGCCTTGCTTTGGTACTGTGTCATATGTAAGGTGTTTAAAACCATTTTAATGATAAACCGATAGGATCTTTTAATTTCTCTGTGGTGGAAACCTAATTCAATGGATTTCAAATCCATAATTTGTTTTCTGTTTCTAGTGCGTGCCTAACTACTAATAACTGAAACTGTCTATCGTAAAAACTTGAAGATAAACGGAAAGTAAAAGAAAAATTTAATGCTGGTATTGTGTGTCGTTTCTCACATTTAGTGATAAAATACGACTACTTCATATTGTCCGAAAATATTGCCCACTAAAGAAAAGATCATTCAGTCTCCTCACCCCATGCCTGTGTTTCCAAAATGTTTAAAGTATCTGTTTTCATTCTTGGTATTTAATTCAATGTGCACAAAACTGGTTACCCCATTTTAAAAATGGCATGCATTCAAAATCCATCAATTATGTTGAGACTTGTGAATATGAAGGCTTCTTAATGTGAAAGTGAAGAAAGGAGTTTATTTCTGAATAACATGTAAGTTTTATAATTTTGCTGTGTTGAAATTTCAATATGAAAGTGAGCTAATATGTTATTAAAATCTTTTGTATTTTTTTGTTTCAATTCATTAAATTTAAATATTTCTTTTATTAATGGTAAAAAAGGTAAATGTTATATTATAAAGTATGATATAAATAATTAGATGAAAATTTGGTATTAGCATAAATCTAAAAATCATACAAAAGTGACTTAATGTGTTATACATACATGTACATAATTCTAAAATAGATATTAAGTGTTTTATTGTTATGATAATTTTGTGTTTGAGAAATTGAGAGTTTTGAACATACAGAAAGAATTAATGTGATGCATATAGATGTTTGGGATGTAAGGTCAGGTGATGCGTAACATCACAGCCTCTCCTTGACAAATGTCAACCCCGCCTTCCCGTGGTGCATCCTGTTCCCACTAAAGGGGCTCTGACGACCGCCAATAGCGGTATAACTATACCATCGGGATCAGAGGAAATGCTATCCCACACTCACCAACCCGCTTGGCCAGCGTGGTGAGTTATGGCCAAACACCTCCAAAATGACTCTACAACTTAAATCTTGGCCCTCAGTCTCCGGCAGCTGGAATGTACCTGGCCAAGGCAGCGGCCAGTGCGACATGAAGGCAGAGGGTGCTAAGAATCCCCGGAGGACCGGACTAGGCTGCCATTTGATGCTGACCTTGGCTACCTATAACGGACGCTCCCTATCTTCTGATTCAAGGCTTCTTGAATTGGAAGAGGAACTACAAAGGATCAAGTGGGACATCGTCGGGCTAAGTGAGGTAAGGAGAAAAGGAGAAGATCTCATTGAACTGAAAAGTGGACATCTCTTCTATTATCGTGGGACAGATACTGGCAGAACTAGTGGTGTTGGATTTATAATAAACAAGAAACTGAAGGATAAAGTGGTAGAAGTTGAAAGTTCCTCTGACAGAGCTGCACGACTCGTTATCCAACTATCGAGAAGATACCAGGCTCAGATTATTCAAACTTATGCACCCACCACAAGTCATCCTGAAGAAGAAATTGAAGAATTTTATGAGGAAATTCGTCATCTAAATAATAAAGGTAAGCAGCACTTGAAGATAATTATGGGAGATTTCAATGCAAAAATAGGGCAACGGCAACAGAATGAAACTTCAGTAGGTAAATTCGGTCACGGCAACAGAAACCAGCGTGGAAATACTCTCGTTGAGTTTGCAGAGGCAGAAGGATTTTTCATCTTGAACTCCTTTTTCAAGAAAAAGGCACACAGGAAATGGACATGGAGACATCCAATTGGGACGACAAGTGAAATTGATTTTATTATGTGTAACAAAAAATTCGTCATCGAAGACTGCAGTGTGCTGAACAAGTTCAACACAGGTAGTGACCATAGATTGGTGAGATGTAAGATGCACCTCAACACTAAACTGGAACGTGGCAAGCTCATAAGACAAACAAAATGTATTGACATAACCAACCTTAAAAAACACCATAATACTTTCAAGTTGGAACTGAAGAACAGATTCTCTGCTTTAGAAGGCCTAACATCGGAAGAAGTGGATATTTCGGAAGTTAACAGAAAAGTAACCAAAGCTCTAATGGAAACAGCAACAAAATTAGCTGGGTCTAAGAACAAGTTGCATGTGAACAAAGTATCAGGAAAAACCAAAATGTTGATGCAAAAAAGAAGAGAGATGAGGACAACTAAAGAAGATGTGACTTCCAAAGTGGAATATATAGAGCTATGCAAGACAACACGAAAAAGTATCACTGAAGACGTAAGGAAATTCAACTGTGAGCTAGTGAGGAAAGCAATTGAAAACAACCAAAGCCTAAAGATAGCAAAGGGACATCTCAGTAAGGGAAGAAAACAGATTATGGCTCTGAGAAAAAGAAGATGGTTCTATAACAAGAAATAGAGGCGAAATTTTGACAAGAGTGAAAGATTTCTACTCCAAATTATATGAAAGGGATGATACATGTACTCCAGACATCATGAAAGGTACCAGAGTTCTTCCAGTCCTCCCAGCAGAAGTTGCTCATGCAATCAAGAACATGAAGCGGGGGAAAGCTCCAGGAGAAGATGGAATTACTATAGACATCATACAAGAAGCAAGTGGAGAAATTGAAACAGTACTCGCCCAAATTTTCACTCGATGCCTTAATGAAGGGAAGATTCCTGAGGATTGGAACAATGCTACAATGATCCTGCTACATAAAAAAGGTGACATTGAGGATCTCAGGAACTACAGACCTATCAGCCTCCTATCAGTGGTTTATAAAATCTTCACTAAAGTTCTTTCACACCGCTTGAAGGTAACACTGGACATGGCTCAACCGAGAGAACAAGCTGGATTCAGGAGTGGCTACAGCACAATAGATCATATCCACGTACTGAGAGAACTAATTGAAAGAACGAGGGAATATGAACTTCCATTGTGCATGGCTTTTATCGATTATGAAAAAGCCTTTGATTCGGTGAAACCATGAGCAGTTACCACGGCTCTGAAATCCTGCGGTATTGAAGATGCATACATTAATATTATTAATAACATCTATGAAAATGCAAGTGCAAAGATTCGGCTGTTTGAAAATACAACACACATAAAAATTGGAAAGGGAGTGAGACAAGGTGACACCATATCTCCGAAGCTCTTTAATGCCACATTGGAAAATGTCTTTCAATCACTGAACTGGGAAAACAAAGGGATAAAGATTAATGGAGATTATCTAACCCACCTTCGTTTTGCTGATGACGTAGTCATTTTTGCAACTACCCCATCAGAGCTGCAGAGTATGATCCAGGAACTTGCTGACAAGAGTAAAGAAGTGGGATTAAAAATGAACTTTCAGAAGACAAAAGTGATGTTCAATGCTTTTACAAGAAATGAAGATTTATCGATTGATGGAGAAAAACTGGAGATAACAGATACGTACGTTTATCTTGGACAGCAGATATCAAATGAGGGTCACATTGATGAAGAAATTAATCGGCGTACAAAACTTGCCTGGAGAGCTTTTGGAAGAAACAGCATAATTTTCAAGAGCAATATGCCATTATGTCTTAAAAGAAAAGTGTTTGATCAATGCATCCTTCCAGTGCTTACGTATGGTGCAGAGACGTGGACCTTAACTAAAAGAGACATACAAAGGCTGCAGACAACTCAAAGAAGCATGGAGAGGTGCATGCTTGGTATAACCAGGAGAGATAAGAAGAGGAACTCGTGGATCCGAAAAATGACGAGAGTGGAAGACATCATGATCAGAGTTAAATCCCTGAAATGGCAATGGGCTGGACATACTGCCAGAAGGACAGACCATAGATGGACAGCCGAAATTTTAGATTGGATTCCAAGGGACAGGAAAAGTCCCAGAAAAAGACCACATGGGAGATGGGTGGATGAAATTCGTAAATATGCGGGAGTGACATGGAGGAGACTGGCACAAGACAGACCGTTGTGGAGGAAACTTGGGGAGACCTTCGTCCAGCAGTGGATTGATAATGGTTGACAATGATGATGATGATGATATAGATGTTTTATGAAGATAATGAGTATTATAATACAACATACATAATTCTTGATATATACGTATATGTATTCATTGCGGTTTAGGACATTGAAAAATTCATCCTTGAATTTTTTCCTGAAGGTCCTTGAAAGTCCTTGAATTTTTTGAATTTTTTCCCTGAAAAAGAGTGGGCACCCTGTCCTAGGTAGGGAAGTGACAACAGCAGTGAAGAAAAGTGCTGTTATGCAAAGTTTCTAGTTGTATCTACTTTCCAGCCGCTAAAGTTTAGGCGACCAATTATATCCTTTCCCACTGTTTATTCCCACTTCCAATGCAGTTGTGTTAACTGCCACTGAAAAATTTGTCGAAACGTGAAATAGCATATTGCATCAACCACTGGAAAGCAGATTTCCTTTTGACAGTGACTTTCTCTGAGATTTGCTGCCCCTGTGCATGATTTCTGAGGGATTTTTTCTGATACAATTGGAAAAATATAAGCCTATTTTTTGTATATTCCTTGACTTTCTGAAGCACAAAAATGCTTCCAGATAATTTAAGCAAATTGCAAAAGGAAAATAAGGAATTGGATGATGCAAAATTAATAAGTCTTTTGATTCCCTAAGTTTTACAGAAAAATCCAAATGTGTAAGGGAAAAAAAGACCAACCTGAAACCTAAGTCTCTTAACACCGTTAAGAATACTGGTAAAACATACAAACTTATTGCATATTTCAAAGTGTCTATTTACCAAACTTATTTATGGTGTTTTAAAACTCCTAAAGCTGTTTTGTTTGCTATGTTTATTATTGTGTAGTAAAATTATTAGAAACTGTTCTTAAAGAAAGAAAAAATGTAAAACAAAAAAAAAAACAAAAAAAAAAAGCCAAAATTCATGTATTGTTCATTTTACCTGCACTAAAGTGTGTTTCAACATTTTATACTCTCCATCCTCCCCCTGGGAGTCTTTTGCATGGTAGGTTCCAAATTGTAATCACCTCCCTGCCCATAACTATCCTATGTGGAAAGCTAATAGGCTCAAAAATTACGATATGAAAAGCATCGAGTTTCACGAAGAGAGTATGAATACACTCAAAGAAACATATTTCATACAAAACAAATACCACCATCTATTCACGATATTTAATAAAAGATGAAAGCTATTTACAAATTAAAAACCTCCACTAGCACTTTCGGGGTAACACTTACCCCATCATCAGGTGAAACAGAGAGGTTAATGCAGTACTCGCATAGACCTTTATAGGAGCGCAGCAATGCACCATGGTATAGTTCTCAAGCATCACAAGGTTAAGATGTTGCCATCGCAGCCGAGCAATACATGTAATTTCCGACTTTAGTTACACATAATACAAATTGTGTTGCACTGTTAAAATTATTGTCAAATTCACATGTTATTGTTTTATTAAATTTATTTTATAATCATAATTTAAAGTTCAAATCGACGACGTGGTTTTTCCAAACTTTTGGTATGTCCACTGGCGCGTGATCATTGCAGTACCTGTCCCCCCAAGGCTTTCAGCAAGGTGCAGTGAGTGTACGTACGCAGGGGTGTTCAGCAGTCTAATGTTCGCCCAGTCTGGTTGCAATGTTCCATTTACGACATTTCTAGATAATGCCGTATTATTGCGGAAAGTTCAAATATCATTCTTATGTTCCTGGACACGAATACCCAAGCTTCTCCGTGTCGAGCCTATATAGTTACTAACGTGTTCTCCTGTTGAGGTGTCTAACAGTGGTATGTTGTACACTCCCCATTTGCTCATAAAATCGGTTGCTGCCTGATCTTTTCTAACAGATGATATGAGATTCTTTAATCAGGTACCGAATTGTATGTTATGCTTTGAGCATATGCGTGATAATGCGTTAGTTATGTGTGGGTGCTGGTCCAATGCTCCCACAAACCGTTTGTTAGGCTTTGGGTCTTGTTCTAGACTTATGGTTCTTTCATTACTAATTCTGCAGAATAATCTATGAACCAATATCCTTAGATATCCGTGTATATCCGCCAATTTAAAAATAAACTTTATTTCAGACTGTAGAAGACTCTCGCTTGAAGAATGCCTGTAGGCTCTTCTTATAAGAAAGTTAATAGCAGATAGTCTTTGTGGAGTTGGATGTGAAGAATTGAATGGAATAAGGCTATTGCAATCAGTTGGCTTACGATAAACTGAAAAAGACAGTGAATTAGTATCCGGGTCACGAAATATGCGAAAATCCAAAAAAGGGAGTGAAAGTTCAAGTTCCGTCGTGAGCCCGATAGTAGGAAATACTGACGAAAGTGCGTCGGCAAATTGAATTAAATCATCCCTTGAATGAGGCCAAAGCACAAGGATGTTGTCGACATACCTAAGGTATATACTGGGGAGCAAAGGAGATTCATTGAGAACTTTGTTTTCAATGTATTGTAGCAGAATTTCCACTAACACAGCAGATAGTGGGGAGCCCTTGGGCAAACCCTCAGTTTGCAAGTAAATTTTGTCAAGAAATTTGAAATATGATCGCATGGTGGTGATTTCGGGGGTGGGGGCGTGAATTTCAGCAAGTTTAGCCTCAATAATATGATGAGTGGCGTCCACAGGTACATTAGGGTACAGTGAAACCACATCCAGAGAGGCTAATATAAAAGGGCCAGCATGTGGCTGAATCATTCTGATCCTTTCTATTGCCCTAGTGGAGCTTTGGATAGAAAAAGGTGAGCTCTCTGCTAACTTAGACAAATATAGGGCAAGGGCGTTTTCGAGTGGTCGAGTAGGACTAATGTAGCCCACGATTAAAGGCCTAATAGGCAGCCCCTCTTTATGCAGTTTGATATGCCCAAAGATATCAGGCACACGCCAACCAGGTGGGAAGGGGGGGTAAATGTTTTGGAAAACCCTTCAGGGAAGTTGTGAGCATTCTTCAATGTGGTCAATGCTGCACAGGTTGCTTTAGTTGGGTCACTCTCAACTACCTTGTGTGGAATGGAAGCTAAAGCCTCAAGCATTTCCCCCTGTAGTTTGAGCTATCCAACAACACTGTTGGATGTGTCTTATCTGCAGCCAAAATATATATTTAATTATTATTTCTAACTGCAGCAAGCTGTTGCCTTTCTTCATTATACATTGGAATTAGTTTGGACTGTTGCTGCGTTTTGCCTTTTCGTAGAAGGCTATCAATTTGTACGCCTGCAACATCATGTTCAGCCTGAGGTAAGTTTCTGATGATACATTCTAATTGTGGGACAGTCTGAAAGATATTGGGCTTGTTCGTCGGGTATGCGAATTTGGTTCCTCTTTCTACTTTGCACTTCGTTAAACTCATAATTACTAAGGTTGACAACATTAGAGTTTGTAACTACACTACCATGACTTCCATGACAGCGCACAGGCCTATTATTGACTTCATTGTCAACTAGGAAACAAAGTTTGCCAATATGGATATTGGTCAGTGATTTGACCGAGTTTTCTATTAAAGGCGAGGTGACAGTAAACACACAGTCCATGATAATAGGGTGTTCGCGATTCGACAGATCCTCATAAGCAGTATAACACTTTCTACTAAGGAAATCAATAAATGATCTCTTACTTTTAATGGCACTTATTAATCTTTTCTTCTCCGCATTTCGAAGTATGCAGTTGTCACGCAACGAGAGAGAGGAGCCATACGAATACGAAGGTGGCTCGGGATGATATTCAGGTCTTTACAGCTAGTCAGAAATCCCAGATGAGCACACTCCTTTGCGAGCTTGATTCGTGTTGACTAGGACATTTGTAAAGCTGCAATCCACATTATCGTGTCTCAAGATACGCAATAGAATACGATTTGGCGTGGTGATCAATCATGTAGATAAAAGCACAATTTGTACAATATGTCATACAAGACAAGTACCACCATCTGTGTACGATATTTAATAAAAAATGAAAGCTATTTATAAATTAAAACCTCCACTAGCACTTTCGGGGTAACACTCACCCCATCATCAGGTAAAACAGAGAGGTTAATGCAGTACTCATGTAGACCTATATAGGAGCGCAGCAATGCACCATGGTATAGTTCTCAAGCGTCACAAGGTTAAGATGTTGCCATCGCAGCCGAGCAATACATGTAATTTCCGACTTTAGTTACACATAATACAAATTGTGTTGCACTGTTAAAATTATTGTCAAATTCACATGTTGTTGTTTTATTAAATTTATTTTATAATTATAATATAAAGTTCAAATCGGCGACGTGGTTTTTCCGCAATAATACGAGGGGTGTTCTGCAATAATACGGCATTCTCTAGAAACGTCGTAAATGGAACATTGCAACCAGACTGGGCGAACATTAGACAGCTGAATACCCCTGCATATGTACACTCACTGCACCTTGCTGAAAGCCTGTACATGGAAGCTTTGGGGGACGGGTGCTGTAATGATAACACGCCAATGGACACACCAAACTTTTGGGAAAACCATATCGTCGATTTGAACTTTAAATTATGATTATAAAATAAATTTAATAAAACAATAACATGTCAATTTGACAATTTTAACAGTGCAACACAAGTTGTATTATGTGTAACTAAAGTCGGAAATTACATGTATTGCTTGGCTGCGACGGCAACACCTTAACCTTGTGACGCTTGAGAACTATAACATGGTGCCTTGCGCTCCTATAAAGGTCTACACGAGTACTGCATTAACTTCTCTGTTTCACCTGATGATGGGGTAAGTGTTACCCCGAAAGTGCTAGTGGAGGTTTTAATTTGTAAATACGAGTAGCTTTCATCTTTTATTAAATATTGTACATAGACAGTGGTATTTGTTTTGTATGACATATTGTACGAATTGTGCTTTTATCTACACAAAACATATCTCACTTGCTTTGACTTTGCTAGGTTAAAAAGCGTATCAAATGTTTTTTACTCTTTCCCCTGGGTTAAGCAGTAAAATAATCTGCAAATTGTTCAAAGCTTTGCATGCACTTCTACCTGCAAAATGAAATTGTGGGTTTTAAAAAACTTCTTTCAATAAAAAGAATTGCTAAATTTGTTGTGTTTGTAACTGGAAAGTGTGATTTTATATTTGAGAAATGAAATTTTCATAAAGAATTGTTTTTGACTTGAAGTATCTTGCTATTTATTAATTATGTATTATAGTGTTAATTGTGATGTTACTTTTCTCTCTCTGTAGTTCAAGGATATCAATCGTGCCCATAGTATTTTAAGTGACTTGACGAAAAGAAATATATATGACAATTATGGATCTTTAGGCTTGTATATTGCAGAACAATTTGGAGAAGAGAATGTCAATACATACTTCGTCCTAACCAGTGGATGGTGTAAAGTAGGTGTTTGTCTATGACTAAAATAATTTAATTATCTTGAGCCTTACTTGCCAGAGCTTTTGATAAATTGTCATTGCGTGTTAAATACAGGGTTAATACAAACTTCAATAACAACTTGAAAATTTTGCAGCTCATGTTAAATTTTATATTTGAAATTATAACACATAATATACTAAAGTAAATTATTTTTTTTACATGTGTTCAATATGGCATATATCTGAGCTATAATCTAATTCTTATATGATCCTGTCCAGCATTTCCTCATCCACTTACAACATGGGCTTCTGAAATCTGGGTTTTCAACTCAGCAGCACTATTTCACATCAGAGGCACATATACAGTGGCATACTCCCACAAAACAAAATCTGGAGGTGTTAAGTCTGATAACCTGGAGGCTGTGCAATAGGACTCCCCAGTCACCAGCTTTGTTTCGTTAAAACACAACATGCATTGGGCCTTCTCTGCCCTGCAGAAGTCACCCATTTTACTTTCTCAACTAATTTCTCATGCTGTCACCTAATAAGTATGCAGGAAACATTTGTGTATCCAAAGAAATTTGAGGGCACACACATTAATGCAGATTTCATAGCTTTTGTTTATCTAATGTAATTTTTTTTTAAATTAGTTATTGAAGATTGTAATTTCTCTCTCTCTCTCTCTCTCTCTCTCTCTCTCTCTCTCTCTCATACATGAGATTCTTCTGCGGATTCGCGGAATTCCGCTTTTATCATCATCATTTGGGTCACTCTTAAGATCAATGTAGAACTGAAAAGAATTTGGGGGGGCTTTTTCCGTCTGGTGATAATATTTCGTCTTTCAAAACTTCCGAAAATGGAATTTACACAGAGTGAAGATTTCCCCGTAATCGTATTATTTTTTATCGCAATGTTCCTTCTAAACAGTATTCTTCTTAAATATCCTTTTATTCTTTTTATTCCACAAATACTGCATTTCAGCTTAAACATCGCGGAAAAAGTTTCCGAAAAATGGAAGTTGGTCGAAGCGAAGATTTCTCCCGTAATCGTATTTTTCTCATCCTGCGATGTTCTCACTATTCTGTGTTGTTTTTAAACGTTCCTTCCCCCCCCCACCATAGATGTCTGCTCTTAATCTTGATAAGGTAAGGGAAATTTTCCAAAAACGGAAGTGACGAAATCTGAAAATTTGTTAAAATTGATGCATGGTGTTCAAAAGTATTCATATTCTGAAAGTTACACCATTTATCTAAAGTAGTGAAAGCTTTGATATCATGCATTCATGGTCCTCAGGCTGAAAGTTCTTTCAGCATGATGGATAAATTATTGTCATCTGAAGTAATAAAAGGGGAAATAAAGTGGTGAAGAAATGGGAAGGGAATGATATCAACCGAAAAAAAAAACACTAAGCAAAGATTGTATCAGCTGCAGAGTCAACAAAAGACAAGGTAATGTGGCTGTGGAACTTGCTGAGAAGAAAGCAATACAAGAAGAAAATTGAGCTGATGTACCAGCAAGCACCATAAAAAAAAAAAAAAAATCTGTTTACAACAATGTCCTCTAAAATAATTTTATTTTGTTCTGAATTGTAATTTTACATTGTGAATGCAATGATGTGCTCCGGTTCAATATTTAAATAAATAAATTAGAGTGAACAATTCCATCTTGCTCTTGCTGCATTATATTCACACTTTCTCTTCGCATGTGTTCTGATTTTTCACCCGGTTAAAAAGTTCAGCTTTTTTGTTCTTTGGTTGGTCTCATGTATGATCTATATATATATATATGTGTCATCATCATTGTCAACCATTATCAATCCACTGCTGGACAAAGATCTCCCCAAGTTTCTTCCACAACGGTCTGTCTTGTTTCAGTCTCCTCCATGTTACTCCCGCATACTATCTATTTTCATCCACCCATCATCTCCCATGTGGTCTTCTTCTGGGTCTTTTCCTGTCCCTTGGAATCCAGTCTAAAATTTCGGCTGTCCATCGATGGTCTGTCCTTCTGGCAACATGTCCAGCCCATTGCCATTTCAGGGATTTTGCTCTGATCGTGATGTCTTCCACTCTTGTCATTTTTCTGATCCACGAGTTCCTCTTCTTATCTTTCCTGGTTACACCAAGCATGCACCTCTCCATGCTCCTTTGAGTTGTCTGCAGTCTTTGTATATCTCTTTTAGTTAAGGTCCACGTTTCTGCACCATGCGTAAGCACTGGAAGGATGCATTGATCAAACACTTTTCTTTTAAGACATAATGGCATATTGCTCTTGAAAAATTATACTGTTTCTTCCAAAAGCTCTCCAGGCAAGTTTTATACGCTGATTAATTTCTTCATCAATGTGACCTTCACTTGATATCTGCTGTCGAAGATAAATGTAGGTATTGGTTACCTCCAGCTTTTCCCATCAATCGATAAATCTTTATATATATTATATGTACAGGGCTTGACAAATCCCAGGCGCCAGGTGGCCCAGGCACCTAGAAATTTGGCCCTGGCACCCCATTTTTTTTTACTTCAGATTTCCTATTTTGCAGTGAACACCGTAATTTCCATTGTATAATCCTCAGATTATCTGTTAAAAAATTAGAAATTTAAGTACTCTGGGTAATATACCGGTAAAGGAGAAAAACAAAGAAATGTTAGTGCGACGTTTAAAAAATCTGCGTGTGATTGTCAGGATAGGTGGTGTTATTGGAAGAAGTACCAAAAATGTGATAACTAAAGAGATGTAGCACATCACAGAAATGGAGGACCACAAAGAGATTGTAAGAATATTTTTTTTTTACTTAAGAGCATTCTGACAGAAAATATGGTGCAATGAAAGCGATACTATTTGCGCTCGCAGAAGCCTACATGCTGTGAGAAGCCCGCGGAGCTATTCCATGTCCATGGCGCGTAACCATTTTAGAATCGCATTTGTTAGTTTTTCTGCGCTTATTGTATTGGATATGAATTTTTTTCACTATTCAGTTAAAACATATTCAGAAAAGAGACAAATACTACGGATTATTTGTCTAAGTAATGAACTATGGTAATGCTGCAAAAGCTAGGGATTTGGTTTTTTAATGTACTTAAAAATGACAGTTTCCTTTTTTAATGAGACAATCGTTTCTTTCTTACATTTTTGGACTTCTGAGTCAGTCATCCTGTGAATTGCAGCTTTTCTGTAAGAAGTTACAGTTCACAATTAACATGACAGGTGCAGATTATACGATGATCTTTTTTTTTTTTCTTTTTTTTTCGAATTTCGTGGTATTTTTTGACGAAAAACATGAGTCCTTTATAAAAAAATTCTCTGTTTGTGATAAAACTTTCTGCATGTTGTCTGCAGGTCTCTGTGTATGGCATAAAGAGGAAACTTATTGATAACTTTAAAATCTCAATATATAAAAACTTTACTCTAAAATCCTTAAAAATACTGTAGTTCCTACAAAAATGAAATATGATACAGCAAAATGAATTGGGTGAACATGCAACCGAATTGACACGAATTGGAAAGAAAAAAAAATTAGGCGAATTGAAACGAATTGGGATAAAATAAAAAATAACACATCGAAAACGAATTGCGAGAACATACCTTTCACCGTATTGCTATTCGTTGAGCAATTACATTGTTCCAACCATGTCTTCGATATGACGGGTTTCCTCTCGAGGTATACACCACACTGAAATTCTATTCTCAACCTAGTATGTCACCAAACTTGACAAAAAAGAATATTTTTAAATAACTCACCCAAAAAAAATATGAAATAACTCGACCATTTCCGTACTCAAGAATTTTAGTGTTTTAAGTTGGTGCTTGTGTGGGTTATTTCATATTCTTTTTTGTGAAGTTTGGTGACATACTAGGTTGAGAATAGAATTTCAGTGTGGTGTATGCCTTGAGTGAATCCCGTCATATTGAAGATGTGGGTGGAACAACGTAATCACTCAAAGAATGGGGCTACGGTGAAAGGTATGTTCACCCAATTCGTTTTTGATGCATCCCAATTTGTTTCAATTCGTCTAATTTTATTTTTTTCCAATTCGTTATTGCTGTATCACATTTCATTTTTGTAGGAACTACAGTATTTTTAAGGATTTTAGAGTAAAGTTTTTATATACGTATTGAGATTTTAAAGTTATCAATGAGTTTCCCCCTTATGCCATACACAGAGACCTGAAGACAGCATGCAGAAAGTTTTATCACAAACAGAGAACTTGTTTTTATAAAGGACTCATGTTTTCCGTCAAAAATGACATTTCAGCATGTTATTGGAAACTTAGAATATCATATAGGTGAAGCTCACATACTTGGGTTATCACTAAGGATATCTAAAAAGTTTTTCTGTATTTCATGGTCTGTAACATGCCGCTGCGGTATTATGCGAAGGAAAAAAAAATGTTTTACTCAGAATTTCACGATTTATGGAATGTATGCAGCAGCGGATTACATGCCAGATTATTTTTTTTCACAACCTGTGGATTACATGACGCCATGGATCTTACATGTGGATTTTTTTATTTTCTTAATTTTATAATCTACAGATTATGCGAAGGAAAATTTGGCACTTTTAATTAATATGTACAAAATAGGACTTCCATATAACAGTGAGTGTTTTAATAAAATCAAAATCTAAAATTTAAATTTTTTGAGAGCTGCGACTGGAAGAATGGGAAAAGAAAATTCGGAAGCGAATTGGAACTTTATTTTGCAATATGTGGTTCGAGCAAAAAGAAAAAAAAAAAAGTGACAACAGTATAGTTTATCACTTGTCATTCCAGCATCATCACCACATGTTTTTGGTCATGCATTATTCTTTGAAATTTGACTTGGTTTCTTTCACCTGGCTCCTAGGTCTGGAACATATTTGTCGAGCCCTGTATAAATATGTATGTCGTGAATTGGCTTGAAGGGTATACATATGTGCCAAGTTTTACGGTTTACCCGTAAAATTTACGGAAATTGTACTTGCTTTACGGTTACTTCATGGAACGACATATTTTACGGATTTTTTTTTTCCCAAATAGATTAGTGACACTCAATCAAACACATACTTTGCCTTAACATTTTTTCGAAGAGAGAATAATTATCCCAAGGGACCTGCATGTTTCTGATTTTCCTGATCATAATTTCATCCAAACCTCTCCGATCTCGTCCAATTTGAAGGGAGACTGAAATAAACTATGTAAGATTAAAATTGGCACTTACTACTAAAAACAAAAGAAAAACAAACAGAAGAAATTGCTTTGCTTTTTATAAAAATTCTTTAGCATGCTGACACAAAAATTTATGTTCAAAACCATATGTACCTTAAAGTCACTGCAATATATCGCTTTTGGCTATAATTTCGCAGTTGCAAACTAATGACTTAATCATGTTTCGACTGCATTTTAATCGTTATAAGCGAGAAATAATGCCAAACAACTTACTTATTATTTGTACAGCATATGAAATCAACATATCATTCACATAATGAATCGGTTTTTAATCGACACCCTCGATGCATTTTTATGTTCGATATGTTAGTCAATCTGACATATCGATTAAGCGTTCACTGAACTTTTTTTACGGATTTTAATTTTTGAAAGTTGGCAGGTATGGGTATATAAGGTGGTGTGCTGTAGGCAATCTGAAAACATATCACTCGTTTCTGTCATGGGTAAAAGGAGTGATTTATCAGATTTGCAAAAAGGGATGATTATCGGCTTTCGGGCCAAGGGTGGCAGTATTCCTGAAACAGTGCAGTTTGTGAACTGTTCACGTGCTGCTGTGGTTAAAGTGTATCATGATTAGAGAAATGGCACCATTGCGAATAAATGACGTGGAAACTGCTGAGCACCATGCGCCATTGATGTGAGAGGTGAACATCGGCTGCGAAGGTGCACAAAGGCCAATCGACAAGCTACAGTGGAGCAACTTACTGGCCAAATGAACCAGGAGGCTTCCGGAAGTGTGCCTAAAATGACAGTTCAGCAAACCCTGCTGTGTATGGAGCTCCAATGCAGACGGATGGTCACTGCACCTATGATAACGAAGGTGCATCGGCAGAAAAGGCTTACATTTGCACAGCAGTATCGGAATTGTACCTCTGCTGATTGGCAAAGGATTGCCTTCTCCGATGAGTCACGTTTTCTGCTTCATCAAACAGATGGACGTTGGTATATAAGGTGAGAAACATCGGAGAACAAACACTCTTCAACCATTGCTGGAATAACACGAGCTGGTGGGGGCGGCGTTATAGTCTGGGGAATGTTTTCGTGGCATTCCCTAGGTCCACTCATACCTGTGAAAGGCACTATGGACCGAATTCATTATGAATGCATTCTTCCAGACCACGTGCACCCATGCATGCTGATTGTCTTCCCTGGAGCGAAGGGATCTCCCAGCACAACAATGCAACGTGTCACACAGCTGGAAATGTCCAAGAGTGGTTGGAAGGGCATGATAATGACTTCAAAGTACTTCCCTGGCTCCATAATTCCCCAGGCTTAAACCAAATTGAGCATTTGTGTGATTACCTCGATCGTGTTGTTCGCTCTATGGATCCTCCACCACGCATCCTCCAGCAGCTGTCAGATGCACTGCAGTCAGCATGGCACCACATACCTGTGAACACCTTCCAGCCCCTTATTGAGTCACTCCCAGCCTGTCTACCTGCTGTCCGCTCTGCACACTGCGGTTACTCTGGATATTAGCTGGTGGTCCCAATAATGTGACTCGACCGTGTGTATATATATGTATATATTATTGTTTTAACAATAAATGCAAACATTTGATCATTTTTATTTTCCCCTTAAGATTAGAATGTTTTTCCAGAAAGATGTATTTTTCCATATGATCATGGACCATTATCATTCACTGTTTTTTTCTAAGGTATCTGAATTGTTAGTCCAGCTGTTCTCAAATAGCTCTTTTTGTGTGGATGCAACTTGCTTTCCTGTTTTATTTGTGAGGGGCCACTGCTGTGATAGTACAGTGTCTCGTGCGGCGAAATTCTGTAGAGTCTCCTTCATAGCTTGTCACCAACATCTCCCAAACTGTAGGGAAAGCTTAGTCATGATTTTAAAACTGAATTTTCCCCTTTACATTTTTGTAATCAAAAAATTTTCAATATTAAATATCGGGACAATTTCCTGATTGAGCGCATGTACAGAAGTGAAGCTTCAAGGCCTTCCTAGTGCCTGACCCAAGAGTGCTCATTCCACTCCCTGTCAAAGTGCATGTGGCTGTAAATATAATGACTTTGTTTTTTGACATACAAGGTTTTAACCCGTTTAGTCGTATTGATGTGTAAATTGAGTAGAATAAAAGTATTCACATGTTTATCTCAAGTCAAAGACTACAAGTATTGTGAATTATATATGAATAAAAAAATTGGCATTCAGTCACAACTCACAATGAATTATATTTTTAGTAGGAATTGGAGTTTTGCTGTGCTGAGCTTCATCACACACACACACACACACACACACACACACACACACACACACACGACACACACACACACACACACGACACACACACACACGACACACACACACGACACACACACACGACACACACACACGACACACACACACACACACACACACACACACACACACACACACACACGACACACAAGTATTTAAATTGCTGTGACATCATCAATAGTGTTGTCAGTCACAGATTTGTGCTTGATAGAAATGGAGTGGATGCTGACAGATTGCAAGGAATTTTAATATACATGAACAGCTTCCAAAATATCTAGCTTAATGGCTGAATCTGGTTTGTCAATAAGCTTAGCTTCTTTATACATAAATTGTTATTTTCGTAAGAGTGTTTAGCTGTTGATAATTTCTTTAGTTCACAGTTTTGTATGTAAGTCTTGTGTTCCTTTAATTGATTGCACAATGCTCTACGGGTCTATGTCACGTACGAAAGAGCACATTCACCCGGAATCTGATAAATTACTCACAAATTCATGTCTTCAACATGGTCCTTTCATCCAGAAAATGTAATTTTGTTCATGTGTATAAAAATAACCATGAAATAAAAAATTTTGAGGATTTTTTTTTTAATTTTGAAGGTGATATCCCAAGAAAATGGAACTGTAGTAAACATCATTGTAATGGATACACAACAGATGTCATTGAGGAGACAGGCTTCTGTTTCCAACATTTTTTAAGAGCCCTGTATATAATGGAAGGGCTGGGCTGTATCTTTGCTGTGCTGCAATACTTCTAAGAAATTTTTTTTCAAACAGTTTTCGTCTGAACATATACGTCTACCACATAATATACATAAGTGTAAAAAGTGATATGTTTTTGTTGCCAAGGGTGATTGGATTTTATCTGTGGAGATGATGAAACAGCAAGGGGTTTACGATAAATGTTATGACAGATCCTTCTGAGTGTGTTATCAAGACATCAAGGAATGGTAGATAACTATAGTTTTTAACCTTGTATCTGAATTGTTTGTAAGGATCAATAAAATTGGGATGTTTGATCAACTCAGGAATTTCAGAACTCTGTCATCTACATATCACATACAACTGTTTGTTATATAGATCAAATTTCACAAGCTGGAAAAGTTTTTCTTTCAAATACTACTTATATATTTTGCATAAGATTAGTGTTAGCAAGCTTCCTATGGGTATGCCATCTGTATGTTCATAAAATTTTTGGCTGAAGACAAAACCATTTTGTCTGATGCGAATTTCCACAAGTTTCACCATTTCCACTACTTCAAGTTGTCTGTAATGATGTTCTGTGAGGCTTGTTTTTAATTATTCCAGAGTTCCTTTTAGTGGAACATTGGTGAACATGGATATGACATTCACATCTTATTTCATGTAGCAACTATTTGGAACTTTTCATCAAAAATCAGTAATACCACGTCATACACCGATGCACCATTACATTATGACCACCTACCTAATAAGCTATAGAGCCCCCTTTAGCCCACAAAATAGCGGTCACTCAGTGAGGCATCGACTCGATGAAGTGGCGATAGGTATCCTTGGGTATCTTGTACCATAATGTCAACAGCAGGCCCTCCTGTTGCTGTACATTTGGGGGTGATTTAGCGCAAACCCGCTTTTTCAAGTCGAACTACAAATGTTCGATTGGGTTCACGTCAGGTGAATTTGAAGGCCATGGCATTAAAAGAAAGCCACCAGCATGTTCCTCAAACCACTTCTTGATGATTCTGGCAGTGTGGCATGGCACATTATCCTGTTGGTAATGGCCATCACCAGCAGGGAACACAGTTACCATGAATGGGAGAACTTGGTGTGCAATGATGTTGAGATACCTGACAGCTGTCAGGGATTGTGCTATTGGGATAATGGGGCCTAAAGTGTCCCAAGAAAACGTCGCCCACAGCATAATACCACTGCTGCCAGCCTGTTTCCGCCCAACAATGCATTAAGGTGCCATAGCCTCCGTTGGTAATGCCGTATCTGCGCTCGACCATCTACGTGATACACAAGGAATCTTGATTTGTCAGACCAGGCCACTTTCTTCCAATCATTTACGGTCCAATTTCAATCTTGGGCCCATTTCAGGCATTGTTGGTAATGACATGCAGTGAGCATTGGGACCTGGCTGGGCCTTCGGCTATGCAGGCCCATTTGCAGAAGGCTGCGATGAACTGTGTGCTGTGACACATTGCCCTGATCACCACTGTTGTAGCTGCGGGTGATTTGTTGCACTGTGGCTCTGCAGTCGCTGCTCCCCTCTGGCATCAATGAGCTGCGGACGACACACAGCTGGACGACGCTTTGCCGTTTGGCCATCTGTGTACCACTTTTGATATGCACTCACTACAGCGGCACATGAACAACCCACAAGCCGCGCTGTTTCCGAGATCATAGTTCTGAGGCACTGTGCCATCAAAATTTGTCCTTTATCAAACTCCGATAAATCAGCAGCTTTTCCCATTTCGACTTGATTAACCGAAAGCCGGTCCTCGGGTTGTATATACTGTATACTGCTCTGTGAACTTCACCTGTGCCACCATTTGGTCTCCAGGCATGCTCATTTCTCTAGGCTTGGGTTGGTCATAATGTAATGGCTCATCAATGTAAGAGGTGACATTAAATTGTTTACATTAGTTTAGTTTATGAGCAGAAGGCAATCCAAAATGTGTTGCTTTCGAGTTTTCTTTTTGCATTTTTTTTTTTTTTGGAAAATAAAAGAAAGCAGTAGGAAGAGAAAAATATGAAAGGACTAATGATTTAAGATTTTAGTGGTACTGTATGAAATGACACATAAATTCAGTAGTGTAATTTATAACAAAATAAGTTACCATGATAGAAAACTTAATGTGATATAACACAAAATTGCCACTCAGATCATCCAAAAAAATAAAATAAAAATAATAGCATAGGTCTATGCATTTCTATATCCCAATCAATAGTTTTAAGTTTTAATTAAAATTCCTTAGGACATTTGTTTCCCATTTTAATAGCCCTCATGACTACATGCATGATGTAAATTCTTTTTGTTTGTTTTTCATGTATATAAGCCTACATCATTATGTTTGCAATTGCCAAATTTTGTTTACAACCTTTTGCCATTCTGTGCAGTTTTGCCTCCAGGTCGTTGTTTGACCATTTTCACACCAATCCTGATACACTTTAACTACGGCGGCTGGCGAACAACCAACCAGTTCAGCCGTCTGGGAAATCGATGCACCCGCTCCCCGTGCTCCCACAATCTGTCCGTTCTCAAAGTTCGATAAATCTTTCTGTTTACCAATCGCACACTGAATTTTACTACGTACTGCTCTACTTACACCTTATATATGCTACATCTGTCGACTAATCATGCCCTCTCGGAAATCAGTAGGCCGCATCCAGCTTTGATAGGAATGGTCATAATGCAGTGATCACTCGGTGTATGTTACTAAGCTGTTCTCTGATTCAAAGGTTAGTTCCTCAGAGTAAGGTTATCTGCCAAATCAGAGGTACTAATGTGTTAGATTTTATTTACTGTGTGTGTAGATGTTGACACTTAGAACAATCTTGGTGCACATTTTGAAATTCACTGGAATCCATCACACATATCTCACAACACCTTACTGTTCTTCATACTCATTATCCAGGGTTTGCATGGCCCCAAGAATCCTAGAAAAGTCCTGGAATTTGATCTCCTTTTTTTTTTTTTTTTTTTTTGCAGGCCTTGAAAGTCCTTGGGTTTTCATATTTTTGTGAAAGGTCCTGGAATTTTTCTAGCAATGAAAAAAAAAAAATTGCTGAAAATTTTTGAATTGATTGTTGCATGACTTATTTTTTTTTTTTTTATACTGCCTGCTGTGTCTGCTCATGATGACATTACTTCCTTCCATGGAGTGTGTGGAAGCATGATGCCATATTTTTCATCTCATGTGACAATGGAATGCAAGATATTTGTGTGCCGCATTTCCAGTGACCTTGGTTTGCAGTATAAGTATAGCAGCTATGTGGAACCATAGTAGTGCGTGTGGAAACCTTCCCACGAATCCAAGATGGCGCTTCTAGCAAGTGCTTCCCTCACTGAAGGAGATTGATATTTGGCTTCGCTGTAGCAAATGGGAATACATGATTATGGAATAGAAAATTTTTGCATTCGCAAAAAAAAAATTTGAATTATTTTCATTGTGATAAGTTCAAAATTGCCTTATGTAAGTTTTATACAGAGCAATTTTTATATGGGAAAATTTTTCCACTTCATTGAAGATGTAACATACACACACACACACTGAAGAACACTCTGTTACAGTGGAACCCATATGATTTCATAAGAATTCTAAATGCACAGTGAATTTCACCCCAATTTGCAAAATATAAAACAAAGCTGTATGATTCTAGCAAAAATTTAAGCTCCAGGAATTTTTTGATGAACTCCTGGAAAACCCATGGGAAATGCCTGGAATTTATTTTCTGCAGATGCGTACGAACTCTATCTTTTGCAGACATTTCTGAATTTGGCCTTTCCCTGATTTCCTTGGCTTTCCCTGTGTCTTTCATTTCTGTTACTTGGGCTGAATAAATTCTCATCGTTAGCTCATCACCACTAATTCTTTCAACATGGCGTAACCAATTCAAAATATTGGCTTCACATTACGCATATGCAACTCATCTTTATTCTACAGTAATCAAAACGAGTTTTATCATAATTCCCTCTTAAGTAAATCTCTCCGTCACGCAAACATCTCCAGTGTATCTTCTGCAACACTGAAGTTTCACGTACGTAGATCATATTAGAAACTCTGATGTTGCCATCCACATCCATTTGAGACTTTTTGACAGCCAATTGATCCTGTGACTTTTAAAGCTGTATTCACTTGCCTACTGATTTCACCATCTAATATGTTTTCCCTGTCAAACATGCTTCCTAAATGCCCAAACTTGTTAACCTAGTCTAATTCTGTATTATTATGACTGATTTTGTTGTCAGTATTGCACAACATTTTCTAGCAAACCTCATGGATCCTAAATACAAACAAAGGTCAGAAACTGAACCAAGAACAGGAGAATATTGCAGAAGAGTGGATATCCAAATTTCCCCCTGATTACACAGTCAAATAATATGACCACCCCCGGGATCACTGTGTATTCACCTAGGTGTGTCACAGAGTACACATGACAAAGTCAACCACATAGAGATATAAGCGGCTGGCCAGAACAGATGAGCCATAGTGTGTAACGTGAGCACAATGGACAGATGTAGTGATTTGATGGATGTTCAAAGAAGAATGGAATGATCACTGGTTACCACACCAAGGGTGGAAGCATCTGAGAAACAGCAGACTTTTGGGGCGGTTTGTGAGGTGCTGTAGTAAGAGTGTACCATGATTGGACTGCCGGTACACCGAGTACCTCCTGACATCCTGTGGAGTCCCAAAGGCCATCAACCCCAGAGGAGAATGTCACCTCCGTCAACTTGTAAAGGGCAATCTACATGCAACAGCGCAGCAATTGACCACTCAAATGAATGCTGAGGTACCCAAGTACGTGTCCCAGATAACAGTACAGCGAACCCTGTTATGCATGGGTCTCTGGAGCCGACACTGCGTCAAAGCACCCATGTTAACCCAGGGCCATCGGCAATGATGTCTGCAGTTCGCATGCGACTACAGTCATTGGACAGTGGAAAAAAGGTTGCCTTCACCGACGAATCAAGGTTTCTACTTCACAGAAGTGATGGGCGTTGGTGGACACAGCATAAGACACACGAGAACCAACACCCGGACACGCTTGTTAGTCAAGTACAGGCCAGCGGCGGTAGTGTGCATGTCTGGGGGACGTTTTCCTTGTAAGCCGTGGGACCGCTGGTACCACTGGATGTGTCCTTGAACGCCAATGGCTACCTGTCCGTTCTTGCAGACCACATGCATCCCTTCACATTAGATGTTTACCCTGGTGGTGATGGTATCTAAAGGACAATGCACCCTGTCACGTCGCTAAGGCGGTGCACGACTGGTACCAGGAACAAGACAGCGCTGTCTCCGTTTTCCCTTGGCCGGAAAAATTGCCCGACCTCAATCCCCTAGAGCACTTATGGGACTATTTAGATCGACAAGTTTGGCATGCCGACCCGCAACCACGTCGTCTCCAGGACCTCCATGCTCTGCTGCAGTCCGAATGGGCACATGTGCCTCGGGCAACCTTCCAGGGCCTCAGTGAGTCCATACCATGACATCTCACCGCTGCCATCCCATTATGAGGTAGGTGGTCATATTATTCTGAAATGACCGTGTATTTGCCTGATGTAATGGCTCTCAAAATTAATGATACAGACTGTTAACTAACATCAATGATGAAAGAAAGTGTCATCAGCCAGTTTTCTTCCATAAAAGGATGGCAATTCATGGCAAATAAGTCTGAAAAGGGTTCAAATTCAAAATTGCCAGCAGGATTTTCTAACTTTATATGCCACATTCAGCACCAGCTTCATTTGCCTCCATTGAGGGAATGTTCTCTATGTTTCAACTAGTTTGGAATAAGTTACGAAATATGCTTGAGATAGAGAAAGCCACAAAACTTGTTCAGTTTATACCTTTTTGGATCAAAATTTCCTGTAGATTAGTAGTTTTTTTTGTGTGTGACTAAAACCCCTGAGGTTACATTAATTATTTAAATGTGGCTGTTTTAGAGACAAACTGAGAGGTTTGAAAATATTTGAAAATTGTGTGGATCATGAAACTATGATAATTTCAGACTGCTTTTGAGGTTCTACTAAAACACACAGCAAAAATACTTTATTATCTGTACCATTGTTTAATTTTTAGGCGATCTTTGTAAATAGTCAAAAACCATTGCAGTTTACATGCTGCACACAAATAATATCTCAGGCAAATTTTATTTAAAGATAATGTTTTAGTTAGAAGCTAAGTATGTTATATTCTCTTTCTCTATTTTTTTTTTTTTTGTTTCTATAGTATGAATAGATCTATCCCAGTGTTCCGCAACCTTTTTCTACTCGCGGCACACCATAAATTATCCATGACTCAACACAGCACACCAAAATGTTAATCACCCTCAAAACGTATGATATGACACTATTAATATAAATACATAATGTAATTAACTTATTATTATTATATTAATATTAAACAGAAATAGACTTGTGCATTTATCAACAATTTATAAACTTTAATTCACTGTAGAAAATACAAGAAAATACACTTTTCTATTACTATTAAAGTAAATGATTCTACTCATACCTTCAATGTGATACTTTCGCCTGCTTAGCTGCACACAGGCGGCTGATCGTTGGCAGAATCGTGGACAATGCAAGTCTCATTTCATTATCGACGGATTTGAGTCTCTCCCTCTTTGATGTTTTAATTTCTGTCAATGTCGAGGAGCCCAGTTCACACAAATATGTAGTTGAAAATGGCAATAACACATTAACTGCCATCTCTGAGATAGTCTGGTATTCACTCCTTATTGCCAACCAAAATGTGTCCAAAGGCACTTCGAGAAGTTTTAATTTCAATATTCTGTCTGCTTTTAAATCTGCGGTTCCTCTTGTATATTAATCGGAAGAGGTTTTGAATTTGCAGCGAATGGATCACGAACCCAGTCAAAATCTTTAACACTCTCTCCAAAATACTTCTTGAACTTCTGCTGTAAGATTTCCTAAATGTTCTTTAATTAAGTCCATTACCACTTTATTACCATCAGCAAGTGTTCATACAGTTGGGAACATCTCAAACGATCCATTTTCAATTCTCTATCCACAAATTCAGCTTATTCACAAATCCTTGAATCTTATCCGTACTAGTCAGAATATTTCCGTTCCTACCTTGCATTTTTCTGTTCAGCTCATTCAAGTGTACGAAAATATTGGAAAGATATGCCAATTTACATACTCATTCATCATCTGCAAATAAATCCGCGTACTCATGCCCCTCAACAGTCAAAAGTGCGTGTACCTCCTCTTTAAGTTCAAACATTCGCATTAACACTTTTCCTCGTGATAACCACCATACTTCTGTATGTAGCAGAAATGTAATATGTTCTGATTCCATTTCCTGACACAAAAAGGAAAAGAGCTGCGAATTTAGGGGCCGCAATTTGATGAGGTTTACGACTTTTACTAATTCGTCCAGCACAGCTTTCAGAAAACATGGCAAAGACTTAGCAACAATAGCTTTGCGGTGAATGAGACAGTGGTCGCATCGTATGTTAGGATTCACTTCACATACCTTAGCTACAAATCCTTTCACTCTGCCTATCATAGAAGCGGCTCCGTCTGTACAAACACTAACGCAATCCTTCCATTTTAATTCACTATGGAGCCCGTATTCATTAGTCAAACAAAATATTTCTTCACCGGTGGCTCGCTCGGGAAGTTCTTTGCAAACAAAGGAATTGGCTGCATTACATCTCCATCGATGTACCGAATGTAGGCAAGAAGTTTGTGTGTGACCGCTAATATCGGTGGACTCGTCGATCTGAAGTGAGAACTTCTGACTGCTGTTGATTTTCTCCTTCATAATGTCTTCAATGTCACTGGACATGCCGCTAACTCGGTGACTGATTGTGTCAGCAGAGAGAGGAATTTTTGAAATTTCACTAGCAGCTTCTGAACCCAGGACTATTTTCACCATCTCTTTACAAGAAGGCATTAACAACGTTTCAGCTATTGTGTGTGGTTTTTAGGCCTTTACGATAAGTTCGGCTACCTTCCTGCATTTTTTCTGAAACAGGTACTGCCGCAGTCATGAACGTTGCTTGTTTATTGTTTTGTTCCAACAACTGACGAAAATAATTGATATCTTTGCTTGACAGAGAAGAATGTTTTGTTGGCAAATGTCGTTTCAATTTACTGTTAACCATAGCAGCATTACTGAGTTTTTCACCACAAACGATACACTCGGGAATTAGGCATGTTTTATCACTACACCAAAAAAAAAAAAAAATAAAAAAACGTAAGAAAAATAATGATCACTATATAATTATGGGAGATTTCAATGCAAAAATAGGGCAACGGCAACAGAATGAAACTTCAGTAGGTAAATTCGGTCACGGCAACAGAAACCAGCGTGGAAATACTCTCGTAGAGTTTGCAGAGGCAGAAGGGTTTTTCATCTTGAACTCCTTTTTCAAGAAAAAGCCACACAGGAAATGGACATGGAGACATCCAAATGGGACGACAAGTGAAATTGATTTTATTATGTGTAACAAAAAATTCATCATAGAAGACTGCAGTGTGCTAAACAAGTTCAACACAGACAGTGACCATAGATTGGTGAGATGTAAGATGCACCTCAACACTAAACTCGAACGTAGCAAGCTCATAAGACAAACAAAATGTATTGACATAACCAACCTTAAAAAACACCATAATACCTTCAAATTGGAACTGAAGAACAGATTCTCTGCTTTAGAAGGCCTAACATCGGAAGAAGTGGATATTTCTGAAGTTAACAGAAAAGTAACCAAAGCTCTTATGGAAACAGCAACAAAATTAGCTGGGTCTAAGAACAAATTGCATGTGAACAAATTATCAGGAAAAACCAAAATGTTGATGCAAAAAAGAAGAGTGATGAGGACAACTAAAGAAGATGTGACTTCCAAAGTGGAATATATAGAGCTATGCAAGACAGTACGAAAAAGTATCACTGAAGACGTAAGGAAATTCAACTGTGAACTAGTAAGGAAAGCAATTGAAAACAACCAAAGCCTAAAGATAGCAAAGGGACATCTCAGTAAGGGGAAAAAACAGATTATGGCACTGAGAAAAGAAGATGGTTCTGTAACAAGAAATAGAGGCGAAATTTTGACAAGAGTGAAAGATTTCTACTCCAAATTATTTGAAAGGGATGATACATGTACTCCAGACATCATGAAAGGTACCAGTACCAGAGTTCTTCCAGTCCTTCCAGCAGAAGTTGCACATGCAATCAAGAACATGAAGCGGGGAAAAGCTCCAGGAGAAGATGGAATTACTGTAGACATCATACAAGAAGCAAGTGGAGAAATCGAAACAGTACTCGCCCAAATTTTCACTCGATGCCTTAATGAAGGGAAAATTCCTGAGGATTGGAACAACGCTACAATGATCTTGCTACATAAAAAAGGTGACATTGAGGATCTCAGGAACTACAGACCTATCAGCCTCCTATCAGTGGTTTATAAAATCTTCACTAAAGTTCTTTCACACCGCTTTAAGGTGACACTGGACATGGCTCAACCGAGAGAACAACTGGATTCAGGAGTGGCTACAGCACAATAGATCATATCCACGTACTTAGAGAACTAATTGAAAGAGCGAGGGAATATGAACTTCCATTGTGCATGGCTTTTATCGATTATGAAAAAGCCTTTGATTCGGTGAAACCATCAGCAGTTGCAATGGCTCTGAAATCCTGCGGTATTGAAGATGCATACATTAATATTATTAATAACATCTATGAAAATGCAAGTGCAAAGATTCGGCTGTTTGAAAATACAACACACGTAAAAATTGGAAAAGGAGTGAGACAAGGTGACACCATATCTCCGAAGCTCTTTAATGCCACATTGGAAAATGTCTTTCAATCACTGAACTGGGAAAACAAAGGGATAAAGATTAATGGAGATTATCTAACCCACCTTCGTTTTGCTGATGACATAGTCATTTTTGCAACTACCCCATCAGAGCTACAGAGTATGATCCAGGAACTTGCTGACAAGAGTAAAGAAGTGGGATTAAAAATGAACTTTCAGAAGACAAAAGTGATGTACAATGCTTTTACAAGAAATGAAGATTTATCGATTGATGGAGAAAAGCTGGAGATAACAGACACGTACGTTTATCTTGGACAGCAGATATCAAGTGAGGGTCACATTGGTGAAGAAATTAATCGGCGTACAAAACTTGCCTGGAGAGCTTTTGGAAGAAACAGCATAATTTTCAAGAGCAATGTGCCATTATGTCTTAAAAGAAAAGTGTTTGATCAATGCATCCTTCCAGTGCTTACGTATGGTGCAGAGACGTGGAGCTTAGCTAAAAGAGACATACAAAGGCTGCAGACAACTCAAAGAAGCATGGAGAGGTGCATGCTTGGTGTAACCAGGAGAGATAAGAAGAGGAACACGTGGATCCGAAAATGACAAGAGTGGAAGACATCATGATCAGAGTTAAATCCCTGAAATGGCAATGGGCTGGACATACTGCCAGAAGAACAGACCATCGATGGACAGCCGAAATTTTAGATTGGATTCCAAGGGACAGGAAAAGACCCAGAAGAAGACCACATGGAAGATGAGTGGATGAAATTCGAAAGTATGCGGGAGTGACATGGAGGAGACTGGCACAAGACAGACCGTTGTGGAGGAAACTTGGGGAGACCTTCGTCCAGCAGTGGATTGATAATGGTTGACAATGATGATGATACTGCCGGTGCACTAATTTTTGTTTCTTTTTTTTTCGGGGTCAATGCTTTCACTACTTGCACTCGTGGACGGAACACTTCGTACAAGGAACTTGTCCATCTTGAAAAAATAAAATAGTTTAATAGTAGTAGAAAATAGCAAGACTGACCAGCAATCACAATTTTTGGACTACTTCAGAGCAGAGCTGTGATAGAACTGAAGTAATTGTAAGACGCGGGACCTATACTCTTCAAAGGAAAGAAGGGACACATATACTAACTTAATAAAATAATAAAAGACAGGGAAAGTTTTGCTAATCCCAGCACTTTTAGGGAAAAGCGTACACAGAACATAGGGCATGTGTAACAAAGAAGCCGCATAGCGCAGCGGTAGAGGCGAGAAATACAAATATATCAGTAAACAAAACTGCGATATAGCAACAACTGTGAGTAAATAATTTACATTTAATTTCTTAGAATACATAAAAATTTGTGGCATGTAATAAAGAATAAACAGGCATCATCATCAGTGCAGCGGCAGAGAATGAAATACAAGCATATGAAACGCAGTAACTGGGATAAAAATAAAACTCTACAATTAATTTCTTACAATAGGATAATAGGTAAAGGTTTGCGTCACACCTTTCACCTTGTGTGGGGGCATACTGGTGTGCCGCTGCACACCAGTTGCGGAACACTGGTCTATTCTATAGTTATTCTTTATGGGTGGAAAGCTATTTATATGCAACCACATATTATTTTCAGGATTATTGTTTAATTTTCTTATTTCAGATCAGTTGCTTTGTCAGTTGATCTGAAATTATTGTGTTGTGTTGCTAAATAATAAAATCTGTCAACCATCATCTTTGAGAAGGCAAGAAAGAGAATCTAGTCATTATTCCTATTGTTTTTAATTGTAAAAGAAAATATTTTATTGGTTGCTGATTTAATTTGGAATATTGTAGAAGAAAAATGAGAATCTAATTTTGAAAAAACCCAGGTAGGTTTTTTGATGGGTTTTTTAACTGGGCCCAGCCTGAAAAAACCTGGTGGATTTTTTTGAACTGGACCCTCCCTGGCGAACCCTGCATCTAAGTGGAGTCACTCTTGTTATAGATCCTCTTTCTTTACTCTTTTATGTTTTGCGTCAACTCACTATTCAGTTTCTCTTACTTTTTGTCATCGTTGATGTAATCCTTCCATGTCACTTTAGGCACATAGGTAGGACAATATATCTTCAAAATTCTTTTCATTGCTTTTCCACAAATCCTCATTTCATGTGATTGTTACAAAAAATTGTTTTGGTATGCATTCCTTCTCATCCAGCCCTGTGCTTTATCTGGGCACAAGACTATGAAGGGACTGTTTTTTAACTATTGACTACCTTTTACCGTTGCTCTGAATTTACTTTCTTTTTTTTTTTTTTTCTTTTTTTTTTTTTTTTTTTTTTTTTTTTTTCTTTTTTTTTTTTTTTTTTTCTTTTTTTATGTGGTAACCTTGTGCTTATTGTTGTTAACTTTAAAATACACTTTACGTGTCCTGGCCTATATGCACTCAGGACCTTGGCACCTACTGTGTTTTTGGTATATTCTGTTCCAGTGTTTTTGACCATAAAAAGGTATGATATATATAATTTACAGGACAGGGAATAGTTGCAGAGGCTCACCATTTCAGACCAGTAGTCTCGGTTAAAGTCTGATGGCCCCCATTTATTCCCTATGTTTTCTTTTTTTTAATTTCCAGTTACTTGCTTTTCGTGATGAAAACTGCATTGATATTGAAACATTGTTTCCAAGTTGAAGTTTTTACAGCTATGCACAAGTATGCACTGTGAGTCTTCTGTAGCTAAACTACCAATGACTTTCATGAACATTTAATTATTTTCTTCTTCTTTTTTTTTTTTTTTTTGTTACATCTGTTGACTTAAGAAGTGAGTGGTGCTTTAAAAAAAAAAATAATAATTGGCTTTTTCCCAAAATAATTGAACCACTAAAATGTTTATTTTTGCCTAGATATTGTGTTATTATTATTATTGTTAAAACATTTTTGTGATTTAAGTGCCTTTTGTAACATAGATTTAATACTTTCTATCATTGGAGAAAATGCAAATCATGAGATTTCTTGTGCTTTTATAGGCCCTGTTTGTCTTCTGTGGTATTATCACGGGGTGCTACTTATGCTGTTGCTTCTGTTGTTGCTGCAACTTCTGCTGTGGAAAATGTAAACCAAGGCCTCCAGATGAAACTGGAGACTATTGCAATTTGAAGGTATAGTGCCATTTGCTTTTATTTTAATAACTTTTGATCACAACTGTGTAATGGCTTATTTTTCACTATATACCTGCTTACCCATGTAATTTATTTTATGTAATGAATTTAAAATTTCTATTTATGGGTGTAGTGAGATGCAAGAAAACTAGAAATCCTTTAAAATGTCTTGGTTAGAGTAGTATCTTTCTAAACGAGAAAAGAACAGCTTTCTTCTGTTGAACAAAGCCCCATTTTCTAATTTTATTTTAGCCTTTTGACTGTATTGAAAATTTATGGCACCTTGCCCATTAGGATTCTATGTGCAAGTGTACCCTGCACTACATGGAGTAAAAGGAATGTACAGAGGATGTTCACACATTTTTTAGAATGTTTTAATAATAAAGAAGTTCAAAGGATTGAAATGGGCAACAGCGTGTTAGATGAACATGAACGAAACATCCTCTCAGTTAAATATTGCCAGCTAAGAAAATGGTGCATGTAAACAAGCTGTGGTTAGATTATGTGTTTGCTATTTACGAAGAGAAATATCTGTATTCTGTAATTAAAAAGTGCTGTGAAAATCATGGAATCAGCATTTCTAAATGTAAAATAAGCAGTATTATGAATAATTAGGGGGGGGATCATCAAGCATTGATTTTAACAGAGAATAGAACACCAAACAAATATCCAAAGAAGGTATGCACTTTTACGACTATTTCAAAAGTAAGGTCTCTGTCTTAAAAGAAGAAAAAAAATCCACTGACCCAAAGAGCAATCACGAAGTCATTAAAAAAATTTGTATCAACTGTAAACAAGGTAATAAACAAAGATTTGAATCTGAAAAAACAAAACAAAAAAATAAATGTTCACTGCCTTTTAAGCCTAAGCAGGCTGATTGCAGAATATGGTGTAGCCTTCTTTATGAAAATCACTTGGCCGGAGACAGATGGAAATTTACTGTGACTGTTGATGAAGAATGGATCTACCTAAACCGCTGTAACAAAGAAAAGGTAGATTTACTACCGCAAAAGAGCAGAAAAAGACAAAATCCAATAAAAGTTTCAGTATAGAATTCATGATTATTGCTGGTTTGACGTACAATGGGAAATTAGAGTTAAGAAAAGTTGAAAAGAATGTTAAAATCAATTCTACATATTACCAAAATAATGTTTTAACTCCTGTATTTAAAGAGGAAATACCGTTCCTTTATCCACAGAGCCTTCAAAGAGTAGAACTCCGTAAGGCTACCAGTCATACATCCAAATCTACTGCTCTGTTTTTTGAAAAAAGAGATGGGTATCAAATCTATACAATTTGCTCATATTCCTTCAAAGTCCCCTGATGTGTCACCAATGGACTATTGGGCCTTCAGACTGCTAAAAGAGCACTTTCCAAATGCAGACCTAAAACAATTATTGGACCGTGAAAAGCAGTGGAAGAGGAGTGGAATAAAATACAACTACCAATTTTAAGGAAGGCCCTGCTATCTTGGGAATCTAGATGTAGGTTCATTCCACAGAAAGTGCTATCAGATAGAACATTTAAGAAAGAAATAATACTTTAAACATTAATAATTTAAGAAGAACATAACTCTTTAAACATTAATTATATTGCTCGAAAATCATTCTAAAAATGTGTGAACATCTGCAGTATTGTCTGAAGGGTCTTTCTTATTCTGTAAAAATCAAGTCCACTTTTCACACCTGGCTGCTGAGGCAATGAAAATTAAAAGGTCTTGCAGTAGCATCAAGTTTTCAAAGTTAAGTGATTTTCTTTGTGTATGTTGGGGTCTGGCATCCCAATTTATTTTATGAATCAAAGGGTTAACACTTTTGCTGCCAGAGAGCACAGGCGCCAGCAAAAAAAAAAAAAATCATTGTAAGGGGCCATGCTGGCGCCAGCGACTTCAAATTGTTAATGGGTTTCGGTTTTTGTTTTGTATTACTACCACTAGGTGATGCAACTTCGTGTTTTGAAGTATTAGGTTGCTAGGCAACACACTGCAGGTGTTATAACCGAGATGGCCTGGTAGCGAGCGACTTCTATGGCCCATGGGTATACTATTATTTTTTTCATAGATTCCGTACATTTTTGTGTATATTTTTCGAAATTTTCATGATATATTACAAATAGTTTTTTTTTTTGTTAAAGTAAAATAAAATTTGATGTGGGGCTACTCATAACTTGTAAATCGCATAACTGATAAATTTTTGTACCATATTTGTGGGCCTTTCTGGGAATGTATTGCCTAAAACCAAGTCTTCCTCTAAATAGCCCAAGACTTTCATCCAGAGAAATTTCTTTTCCCGGCTGTTTCAATTTTATTCATGTTGCACAGCTGTATCTCCATAAGCCTTTTGACCTTATAAGTGCGATCGTTCCCTGGATCTTGAGAATTGTCAGCGAAGTGCCATAACTTCAGTAGAACGTTTTAACACTTGCCGTTTTTACACGATATTATAAAAGTCGATGATGCTGACTATAAAACTTTATTCGTGGTCATTTGTGTCTGATTCAAAAGAATTGGTTGTTGTTGGACCAACAGTTGGATCATTTATAGCAGAAAGATCTGTAGCGGGGTTAATAATTCCAGATGGACCAGTAGTGGGATCAGGTGTCCATGGAGAAGGAAGCCTGACAACGGATTCTAATTTTCGCCTTTTGGAGTAAAACTTTTTGCTATTTATGGGGTCGGCCACCCTCACGCTTTGATTACAAGAGCAGTTATGGGATTTTCGTCGAACAACAAATTAGTGCGGTTGGGGAGGGGGAAAAAAAAAAGAAAGAAAGAAAGAAAGGTACATGTTTGTTAACATCCCGAAATCTATTATACTCAAGTGAAGTAAGTGCTGTCTAATGGAAAAAAAATTAATTTATAGCCCAAAAGGGAAGGAAGGAGGCTACTTTTCCTGCAGCATTTGTTTATATAAGCTGCATCTGAGCAGAGGAATATTGTTAGTAAGAGAAAAATGTTTTCCCAGTTTTCTCTTATTTTGCTTCCACCAGCCACCCTGTGCTAAGGAATCAGTGTGTGGAACCACCTAAGTGGGAATTGCCTTCCCCGGTAGGGCATTATATTTCCATTGTCTCCGACCGACGCGGTGTCCCAGCTCAACCTCCGCTAGACACAACACGCTATCACAAAGAAAAGGAAAGAGGGAGGAGCACTCATTATATATAGACTACAATTCCTAGCATATATGCTCCAGCTTTGTCCATCAGCATGATAACTCGCGTAAAAATGGTTCGATTTCGATGAAATTTTAATATGTGGTAGGGGACCCCTAGGAACGAACCCTATTGAAAATGGTCGAAATGGGGTCAAAGGTGAGGACATAAGAGCGGGATGCATTCCATTGCCTTTATGCATCATAACTTGGGTAAATATGGTTCGATTTCGATGAAATTTTAGTATGTGGTAGGGGACCACCTGGTGACAAACCCTATTTAAAATGAGCGAAATGTGGTCAAAGGTCATAACATAGGAGCGGGATCTATTCCATTGCCTTATGCGTCGTGACTTACGTAAAAATGTTTCAATTGAGACAAAACTTTATCATGTTGTTCAGGAAGTATACTTAACCGGTTCTGCTTAAATATCGTCGAAATGGGGTCAAAGGTCCGCATGGGAGCGAGATATATTTTATAGCCATGTTCCTCATAACTTGATTAATAACTTAAGTAATGATTTCTGGTGTGTTGGAAATCGTATCATAATCAATGCATTGCATGATTTTACTGGATTTTACTAACTTGTTTACATAAGCTTGTATGAAGTTGCCTGCGTCTGCATGGCCTATACAACATCATGTTTAACTTTTGGGCCATGTCAGTCACACGCCACTTCTGCATGTTTTGCTATAAATGGACTTGTGGTCAGCCAACTAGTAGGTGATATAGATATTTTGGGAATCCCATTACTGGAACTTCAGATATTTATTTCTGTTTATCTGGCCCCTCCCAGGGTGATTTCTACAGAAGGCACGTGCGCCAGCTGGCAGCGAAAGTGTTAAAGCTCTCATCCATTTCCCTCAACTGAATGCATAGTGAGAAGGTGTAGCCACATCTTTGAGCATTTTTAATAGGTGGCCATTGTGGAAATTTTAACCACAAGACTAATGAAGACAAGTCATTAATCTCTCTCTCAAAATTCTTTTTGCATATCGATTGCTTTAGATTAGTCATGACGTCTTAAGAGAGGATGCATTTAGATTTATCAATCAGAAAAAACGAAAAAATGTAAGACTGGTAATAAAAAAAAAAAAAAAAGACTTTGGCAAAAGGTTGTTCAAACCTGCCAAGATTTTACGGTTTACCCGTAAAATTTACGGAAATGTGACTTGTTTTACGGGCAAAATGTTAATTTTACAGATTTGGCGATTCTCCGAGATTTTTTTGTTCTTTTTCTGATGATTTTGCACCCACCATTAAAACTTTTTTTTTAAACTTAATTACGAATAAGTTTTTAGTTACATGTGTTTATTTGGGAACATTTTGCTGCAGTTTTCTCACGTTTTAGGTTATTGTTTTGCCTTTTTTTAAACACTAGAACACCAACCAGCTGGGTTTATTTAACCTTCGGTTTGCTTCTCTCCCTCTCTTGTGCACGCTGTTTCCCCCGCCTTTCTTTTCAGATAATGTATTGTTCATCTCCCGAGTCACAACTTCTCAGAAGGCCAGCGTGGGGTGTGTCTGCGTTGGAGCAGGTGTCTTTTATCTTTATTCCTCCCAGTTCAAAATGCTATTTCAGAACGTAGTTATCGTAGAAAAAAAAATTCAAACGGATTTTAAATCTGTGGAATTTTTAAGCCCAGAACGATACCCAACATGACGAAATTAAGCAAAAACTGCCAGTTTTGTGAAATTAAAAATGGTTTCGGCATGCATGGTTTCGTAACTTCTCTGGCAATAAATTTGACCTAACAAAAGAATGCTACTATAAGAGGAAGTTAAAAAAGAAAAAAAAAGTAAGTCCAGTGTTCATTCGAGCTCCAGCAATGATTTATTTTGCTGGTCCGTTAGTCAGTAAGTTTTCTACGCTTTCGCTTTCCAACCGTGCTTTGTTCATCGCTCGGTAAGGTTCATAAAAATGTCTTGGCTTGATTCAATGAAATTAATATGTTGGGGTACATACTAATTCATCTAATCCCTATTGAAAATGGTCAAAGGTAAGGTCAAGACATAAGAGCGGGATTCATTCTTCCGCCCTTTTGCATGATGACTTGCGTAAAATCAAATCAAGTCATGATTGTGATGAAGTTTGGGCATGCTGTTCAGCACCCATAGTGGACCTATCCTATTGAAAATGGTTGCTATCAGCATTCATGGGGACAGTACAGTAGTACATGCGCAAGATTTGTTTGCTCGCGTTTCAGAATTTTAGCACAATATCTTCCCTGGAAATTGACCGATTTGGATAGAATTTTTAATTATAAAACGACGCCGCACACGTGTGTGGTTCAGCTTTTTAATTTAGAAATTAACAGGCACAAAAAATGTTCTATAATAAAGCAAAAACACGCAAAATATCAATTAATTCATACTAAGGGATTCGTAAAGAAAACAGTAAAGTATCATGGAGAACACTGTTGCTTTTGCAAACCCAAACTTTTTTGTAGGTATGAAATTTTGGGCTTTTAGTAAACAACTCTGAATTTTAAAATATCCGGATTTTGACAGCACAAGTTTAATCTAGGAAGGAAGTAGATTTTTTTTTTATCTGTTTGAAAAAAAAAAAGCGCCATTGGCTTTGTAACTTCTATCAAACCGAATTGTGTGATATTTAGAGATTTTCATTTTCTAAAACAGAATATGTGTATTCTACATTTTGTCATGTTAGGCCTTTTTTTGTTTTGTTTTTTTTATCAAAGACATAAGATCAGAGTTAAAATCCCGGTTCAAACGTTATATGCCGTGGCTACACCACAAAGGGAGCAGGGAACGAGATGGGGAGGATGTCACCGACGAAGTGGCTGTATCGTTCCTGTGACGCCTGATGTAAAAGACAGTTGGTTTTGTTCCGGCAAAATCCGGCAAAACACATTGTGTTAGTTTACTGCAGGAGAGGGGTTGGTTCAGACGTTGATGGGCCCAGATTGTTTTTAAAAGGAATGACTAGAGAATCTCTATTCGGTAAGATGAAGGGAGGGGGGGACAGGAAGAGAAGACAGAACTATAAAATCAGTGCCATTTGGAAGTATAACGAATGCAGCGAAAGGGATCGGATTTAGTAACCATATTCATTCAATACCTTCCACAAAAGTGTCCTATTTACTCGGTTGTAAGCTTTCTCTAAATCTACGAAGGCAGCAAAAACTTTCTTGCCAACAGCCGGATACTTTTCAATCATTGTACGTAATGCAAAAATCTGGTTAGTGCAGCCTTAACCAGGCATAAAACCACTCTGAACATCCCACACTTTCTCAGATGTAAGACCCTGTACTTTTTCAATAACAACCTTACCAAACACTTTCCCTGGCACACTTAGTAGGCTAATACCACGATAGTTCTTGCATTCAGTCTGATTACCTTTTCTCTTATACAAGGGAACAATAATAGCATCCTTCCAATCCCGAGGGACCATTCCTAACTCCCAGCACAACTGGCAAATTTCAGTCAATTACAGAATCACCATAACTTTTTCGACAACCTCATATATATATATATATTATTATTTATTTTTTTTTTGAAGAAACTGCTTATTTGCATGCAAATATATCTTGGGTGTAAATACCTTTCAAGATCAGAAGAAAAAGAAAAAGAGTATAACAACTTAAAGCATAACATATTAAAAACTTACTGTAAGAAGTAACAGAATTAAACCAGAAGTATGAAATGGCTGCAGCTGATTGTTGCATTTGACTAATAAAAGTAAACAAAGCTGTGATTAGGTAATGAAAATCAGAAGCAAACTGTAAACTAAACCTGCTATTTTTCAAAACCCAAGGTGCTTCTTGTTTAGAAGGGATGGTAAGGTTTGCGTACCACACCATGGAACCACAGTGAAGTGTAAGGTGGAAAACTTGGTGCCAAAAAAATCAGTGAAACCTCAGGAAAAATTACTGTTTTTGCTAAATAACTGGAAAAATCAGAAAATGTGTACCGTAATTTTCATCATATAATCTGCGAATTATCTGCTAAAAAAGTTTCAAATGTATGTTCTGCGTATTATACGCCAATGCGGATAATACGCTGATTTAAAAAAAAAAAAAAAAAATTATGTCCCTTCGATTTTTAAAAAAATCTGTAGCGTAATTGTGCAGGCAAAGGGGTATAATTGGAAAAGGAACTCCCTCGGAAGAATTTTCCTCAGTTCAGGAGTTTGTACGGAGTGGGGATGTCGGGGAGCAGGGGGGAAGAATGTCGTAACGAAAGATCAGGAAAGTTGTGGGGAGGAACGGCAAGGTCATTTTGTATCGTTGAGAAGATCGTGCCATCTCTGTTTTTGGCAGAAGTATGCACAGCATCTTACTACACAAACCTATGCGTTCCTCCTTTCAGATCTCGTGTGCGCTGCCTTGTGTTTAGTTCGTCTTTCGCCGTTTTGACCATCGTCGTTGCTGCTATTTTTCTTCATTGCTATCCATGATGTCTTTGAAAAGGAAACGTTTCAGTTACACTGCCGAATTTAAACTTGAAGTGGTGGACGCAACTGTGAACTATGGCACAGTGACGTGAAATGATCATGTCACTGTGCGATAATTTTGAGGTCAGAAAACAATCGTGCGGTAACAGGCAGAAAGCCTTTTGCTGCGGTTTAAAACGTAAACAAATCAATTGGTAAATTCCGCCTGAGAATTCACGGAAGTTTTTTTAATTGGCCCACGTATAAGCCAATCCCCCGACTCTGAAAGCAAGATTCCGTCCAAAAACTTTCAGCTTATACACAAGTACATACGGTATTTCTGTGATTTGTTCTGTATCAGCCTTTCATCATTGGCAAGGTGTAATGCAATACTCTGGAGCTGCATCGGCATGATCTATGGATGCCACACCCTTATCTGTCTAGAGATAAAAATATGAAAAAGTAACCTTTAAAAATGAATTTCTTCATTTAATAAAATCGTTTTTTTTTTTTTTTTTTTTTTCTGTTACTTCTTCGGACTTGTGGGTTATTATGTGACCGACTTTCCTGTCGGAAATTCCACTTCCGGTTCAACATCTATGACGTGCGGATTATACAGTGATTTTTTTTTTAATGTCACAGTCTGCGGATTACGAAGGAAAACATTTTTTTAACGTGCATTTCGCGTTCTGCGGATTATACACCGGTGCAAATAATACGACGAAAATTTCGGTAGTCCTGTGCCGTTAAGGGTCAAAAACGAAACAGTTTGTCACTAAAACCCATTTTCACATTTTATTGTTCTAGCTTTAGTGCAGCTCTTTCGTTTTCACTTCCAGCAGAGTCCCCCCTTCCTTCCTTTCACATACACAACACCTGCAAAGGAAAGATGCATTTAGTGCATCATATGGTGGATAACTTTGCATTTTATAAATATATCAGGTTAAACTTGTTAATTATCAAACATTTGCAAAATGTCATTTCATCACTTTTGGAGAATTTTTTGTTCAATTTACTTCAGTTAAATGTCTTATAAAATAATGATGCAATCAACTTAAAAGTTGGCATACTAGCAAACAAAACTCTGAGGATTCCATGTAATTTTCCCCATATTTTTTTTCATCATTATTTGTTTTATAAATAATGATGTAGTCTCAACTTAAAAGTTGGCATACTAGCAAACAAAACTCTGAGGATGCCATGTAATTTTCCCCATATTTTTTTTCATCATTATTTGTTTTATAAATAATGATGCAGTCTCAACTTAAAAGTTGGCATACTAGCAAACAAAACTCTGAGGATGCCATGTAATTTTTCCCAAATTAAAAATTACAGTTTTTTTTTCAATGTTCAAGGTGAGTGGGTTATTTGTGTGACCTTGAAAAGGTCAACATATTTTTTTTTTCAGCACATGATATAAAATCTCATAAAATGCCATAAAAAGACACAAATGTTTACTTTCTAGCCCAATTAGGTAATGAGATTCAACTACTTGAAGATTTTCCCAAATTTTCAAGGTTATAATATGCATTGGAACTCCATGGGTGTGGACATAGCTAAAATTTGTGATTTATGCACAAGTCTACTTTCCTAACAATCACACTAAATTTCAAGGAAATCAGAAGATGTCAAGTTGAAATAGTTGATTGGTTGTTTCATTGGTTGATTTGACACAGAATGACCCCATTGCTTTTTTGTGTTAATGCATTTTTTTGTAATTTTCCAAATATATAAGCTCTCCTAACAATAGCAATGTGGCTCTTTAAAAATCAAAGTGCCACAATTTTTTTTAAAGCATCTGATACAAATAATTATTTGTATCAGTGTATACTCTGCAGAGCCTAAATTTATAACTTTCTTAACAGATAATCCACAAATTATATCACATAAATAGCAATATATCTATAGTGATTCCTCAAATTCAAACTTTGGCCTGAATATTGTGTTTTTTATGAGAACAATGCTAATCTATTTTTGATTTTTCCAGGAGGAATACAGTAGTGGAGAAAGCAATCCTTCCACTCCTGTGAGAACTCAGCCTATGAGCTCAGAAGGTGCCATGCCTATGCCTGCTCCTGGAGATATTAATGCCACAGAAGTCACAGGTTTGCGGACGTCACAGAAGGTTACTTACATGACTGATGCTGGCACAGCCTTACAGAGCCAGTAATGTCACCTAAGGAACAGTTTACATAGCTTCTTGTTATATGTATTTAGCTTAGACTCTCTTGGTTGGCTGGATCCAATATCACACTTTTTTTGTTTGTTTATATCAGGGAAAACTGAGTTTTCTCCTTAATGTGTAGGGTTATTGCCATTTTCTGCGGTGTTGCTATGTGCCTAGTTGAAGATAATAGAATTATGAAAATTATTGTTCATGAACTTCATTTCCCTTAAAATGAAAACATCTAACATTTTCTCCTTGTGGTCAAATCAAATTATTTTGACTGTCATAGAAACAATATGACTCTGAATGTTTGTTGCAAAAAGTTTTCCAGAGGTGAATTATTTATTGTATGTTTTGAGGCAAATCTGTTATTGTGGGAAACAAATTTTATATATTATATATATATATATATACAGTGAAATTCATTTCACCAGAATTTTAGTGAATGTGATGTTTATGGAACTTTAATATGTATGAGTTACAAATTTTGTTGTATTAAGTGCAGTATTTATCCTTGATGCATTTTATATGCCATATGTACATAAAAGAGAGACTTGTGATTTAAATTCCAGGGTCTTTTGTTGCAAGTGGGTGCTAATTTATGAATCATGAATACATTTTAGTATAAAATGTGCTGAAAAATATCTCTGTGGTCTAGTTTTAAGTTGGGTGTTAATTTACTACGGGCAGCGTCCCCTGATATATATATATATATATATATAACTTATTTTGTTATTTATGTATAAAAAGACGTTTTCCCAAAGATGACCTAATTTTATTTTATTTTTATTTAATTTTTTTTTTAGAACCACTTGAAGAAATCATGCACCCCATTTTTTTTAAGCTGTATATTGTAAAGGAAATTTCTTTACTGGGTAATTTCTTGTGTAGAGCACATTACCATCACAATGATGTCATGTTTTGAAGAGGAATTTTCCACCATATTAAATTTTATACATTTAGGTAGAAGCAAGACCTCACAGCAGACACACTGAACTGTAGACAATTATAATCCTATAAATGCACAAATATTTCAGTTGCTTTAGTAATTTGCTTGCCATGTTAGCAAAAAATAAATAAAATAAAAGAGCTAGTATCTCCTTTCTTCTAAACAAAAATATTGTGCCCCAAATAAGTGATATTATTTATGATACATAGAACAATTATTTCTTTGAAATACTGCTTTTCTTCTTATAATTATTCTTTATTTTTTTGTAATGTGTAGTTTAAAATATTTTTTTGGTTGAAATAATCCTGAAGGATGAATATGCTGATCTATAAAGTGTACCTAGTGATGTCCTAATAAAAATATACAAGGGTCACTCATAAATGATTGGAACTCACCTGGAATATAAGATTCAAGATGATGATAGCCACACTGTCATCTGATAATACATTTCGCATACTCCTCACCAAGATCAGTGTACCATTGCCGTTTTTCTATTACCTGGAATGTAAGACACGAGAAGATGATAGCCACATTGTTAGTTACATGTTAAACACATTCTACATACTCTTCACCAAGGTCAATGCACTGTTGCCATCTTTCTGGTAACTTCCTGATGGTTGTAGCATACCAGTCTTTGGGGAGAGCATGCACCAACTCATGAACACTTCTCTACAAACCGTCGTAAATCGAGCGTTTCTCTCTTGTTTCAACTGCATGAATTGCTGGGGTTTTTTTTTTTTTTTTTAGGAGTGTGGTAGTGAGCCTACAACTCATCAATATGGCAAAGAAACCTTTAAGGTGATTTTGAATCACAAGCAGTTCATGACACTCCTTGTCTCCTTTTGTTGAGGTGTCAGTTGGTGTGGCACCCGATGTGTTCACCCTTTCTTAATTTTCAGTTCATGGAGTATTGCATGAAGTGTTGCAGTCAATTTACATGCTGCAATTCCTCCATAGTTACATGTCTGTTGTCCATAGTGATCTTGGAAACATGGACATTTGGGTGTGTGCTGGCAGTCAGTGGTGACCCTAGGTACAGCATACTGGGCAACCGCCCAGGGCCCCACACCACCGCCAATTAATTAGTGGTTTTTGCCTGGCGTCACCTAAAATATTGTGGTTGTAGTTCACGATCATATACAAATAAATGACTAATTTTAATATTTGTTTACTGCTTTTAATTAGTGACATAAAAAATTACTTTGTTAGAAAAGTTTTCATTTTTTGGTCAGAGACATTTTTTCAGCGGGAAAGTTGTGGAGTAATGTCTAAATAAAAAAAAAATTTCAAGATATTTTTCTTAGGAGTTTAGCCACAATTTCGGGTACAAGTAGTGAGTTGCAATGTATTCGCTCTTCTGTCTATAGGAAACGACGTGGCATCTACTCTGGACTATAGAGATTGGATTGAAGACTTCAGATACAAGAAATGTCGCAGAATTCTTCTTTAAATAATAGACTTATTTTATAATTATACAGCTATCCTTGTTTATTTAGTAACAAGTCATTTTGGATTCCTAATTATATTGATAAACAATGTATTGTATTACATCTTGTTTATTTCATAAAAATCAATGCCATAATTCCCGATAAAAAAAAAAATGTTTCGGATCACATTCACCCCAAGTGAGTGTTTGTGTGAAGAAAAAAAGGAAAAAATCGAGCGACTGATTTACGGTCAGAGTAAGCGACATGTAATTTTTTATGTATATAAGGGGTTATTGCGATGGTTTTGGGTTATTGCGAAGAGCTATCGCCCAGGGCCCCGCAAATACTAGGGCCGTCACTGCTGGCAGTTTCCTATCAACCTGGGCTGACTGCTTTTGTTACAGTTTCATTTCTTTGATTGTAGGCTTCTACTCATCAGAAAACCATACTGTGGCATGGCTCTGCTTCACCACATACTGCCCTTAACCGATGGTGAATGTCAGCAGGTGACACCTTCCTTCCAGAGGAACCATGTAGTCTAACATTGTCAATGATAATCTCTTTCCAAGTCATTGTGTGCCTCAGTTACCATCTTGTCAGTTAATGCTGTACATGGGAATAGCATCTGCCTAGATGCATGATGTCTACCTGTAGTACCATTCATTTTTGAATGACCCTAGTAATTGTCTTATGATTGGAGGGAAAAAGAATGTGAACTCTAGGTATGATGTCATTTTTTTTTTTTTGTTAATTTAAATGGTGATTTATTTTGTAACAAAACAAGTTTGTTTATTCAATACTAAAAACTTTTATTTTTCACCATTTCCCAAAACTATTTGCATAGAGAAAAAAAAAGTGCAGCCAATTTGCAGTGTATTTTTTTATGGAAACTTCTGATTGTTGATGAACATTTGTCTTATTTCATTCACATTTTTTGATGCACAGAATTCTTCCTGTATCTTTCCTCTATCTCACTTTGTATCTAAAAAATGATTTTAATTCCATGAAAAAAAAATTATTAATTCTTTCACTGTGTGCATTGTAGTGATTAGTGTTCTTTGTGGTTAACCAGGTTTTTTAGGTTCTGATTCTTGTATATATATATATATATATATATATATATATATATATATATATATATATATATATTAAAATACCACCAGGCAACTTAGCTTCTGATTCTTGTTTATGCAAAATTGAAATACCACCAGACAACTGTGCAAAAATATTTTTGCTTTATTTTGAAATATAGCATTTCAGTAATTGAAGCAGTACAACTTGCTTTTATTTGGAAAAATGAAGTTATTCTTTTGTGAGGAATTGTATAATACAATATTTAAATTTACATATTATTGAGGCAATTTTTCTCTGTGGAATATTTTTCTGACAAAAGCTCAACTTAGTTTTGAAACTGTCTTCAAAATTTTATAATGAAATTATTTTTCTTCACCTAGTGGTTGCTTGCTTGAAAAAGAAATCTTAAGAATTCTCATTGGTTACCAAACTTTTCTCTTTCTTGAATGAATTAAAACTGGGTCATGTAAATATGTTCTCTAAGAGTTTATTTAAAAATGACCACTAATGTAGGAAATTATTATTTAATTTCCTAAGAAGTAGTTGTTTTTGTGAAGAGTCATTTTAGGTATACAATATCTTAAACAACTGTCATCTTTGTGAAGAACAAAATCAGAATTTAAAAATATTTTTATTCTGCTGCAGGAACTGAGCATATAGAGTGTGTATGATTTCACAGTGTGGACTTGATCCTCACACCATTGCGATTTTCTTGAGTAGCACTCCATAAAGATGACTGTTGATGAAGGTACTACAGTGCCTAAAATAATGATTTGTAAAGGGCATTTTTTGTTGTCTTTTTTTTTTTTTTAAGTTAGCATTTCCTCCTTTACTACTCTGGCTGTCTTCTCTTGATATCTGATTTATCAAATCACAAGGAAGTGTATTGTACCAGTAGCACAAACCAAATAAATGGGTAATGTATTGTGCAGTGTTATAACTAATAAAGATCAACACACAAGCTTTTAAAGGTAAATGATTAAAAATGAAGCAATTTGGGTTGTAGAAACACAAATGCAAATTTTAGGGGGATTTTGGTAATGAAAGTATGCTTTTGTGAAAAGCTAGATAATTAATTTTAAAATGCATGACTAACCAAAACTGAAAAGTCAACATAATTTTGCAAAAGAAAAGCTGGAAAAATTGCAGTGTTAGATTTTAATATTTTATTATTCTTGCGAGGTTTCTTTCTTAAAGACATTTATTACACATTATAATTGTGGTTGAAGCAATTTTAATCCATGTTAATCCTCGAGAAATTGCTTTTTTGGTATATACATAGGTAAGAAAATTTGGATTATCTGTTGTAAATAATTTAATTCTTCATAGTAACTTAATCAAGGGTATGGGGACATTGTGAGTAACTGGTCTTCATTGGAAGTCACAGATTTAGTTACCCAAAAAGAATTATAATTTTCCATTAGTTACACTTTTTTCTTATCTTTTTAAATGTATTCTGAAAATTATTGGAATTTAACATTTTGAACTTTTTGTTTATAATAAAATATCTTCATGTAAAAATTTTGAGCCACTAGGGGACCAGACATGTGTTTGGTGTTGGTAAAACTTGAATAAATCAGCATATCAGTAATCATAACAGTGAACCAGAAAAAAAATTCCTGATTGACTGACAGTGAAACATGCTTTTGATTTAAAATGTAAGTGGCCCACTGGTGGCCACATGGTCCTCTAATACACATTAAAGAGGGTAGAAAAAGAAACAAAACAAAAACAAAAAAAAAAAAAACTCCAACCCTGAACCACAGACCTGTACCTTTTAACAGTTGAAAAAATCTAAATCTGACAAAACATGAATGATAATGCATTGAGTTATCTTTTAACTGTAAGAACACAGCCAAATTTATAAAAAGTGAGGCAGATTCAGTTTCATAGTTTTACTACCAATGAAACACCAGAGCTTAAGAATTTTGACTAAACAAATTGTGAGATCAATTATGTGACATTACTTTAAAATGTTGCCTTATAAAAAAAATGTGTGGAAAACAAGTCACAAATTTCCTATCTTTTAAGTAACCAAATTTTACATCAGCTATTTTGCAAGCTGCAAATGTGTGGAAATTTGGGCATCTAGGAATATTTTTTTAGAAAAAGAGATTTTCAAAAATGAATTTAAATTGGGGGAAAAAAAGAAACAGTCTCATGCTTAAAAACTGAATAAATTCATCTGAATAAATAACTCACATTTTAAAATGACTGTGTAGCATGATCTATAAAGTAGAGATTGTTAAACTGTTTTTAAATGCACTATACTCCAAGCTTGACATTACATACTGAGTCTTATCATAAATACTGTTACAAAGTATTTGGAATACCTTTCTTTTATAGTCTTGTGTGTGGCACTCTTTAGCCAAGCATGGCCCTTGTGCCATAAAAATCAACCAACCAACCAAAGTATTCAGTGAAATAACAAAATTTTTTTAAAGATATTTTAATATACCTGTTATATGATGTAAGTAGTAGACTTGTGAATACATAGCCGCAATCACTTTTCAAAATGGCTTCCTTTTGGCCATCATGCAGTTCTTCAGTTTCTGTGGTCACGCATCAATAACATTACGCAGGGACTCCACAGGAAAAGCTGCTACTGCCTGCACCAAAGAGCATTTCATGCTGTCAATACTGGATTTCCACAGGTCATGTCCTCCAGTAGAACCCATTGCTTGTAAATGAGTAGGTTGAGGTCAGTGCTGCTAGAAAGGCCAATCAGCTGAAGAAATTAATCCTGATGAATTCGTCTGAAGCTACTCTTGGGTTGACTTAGCTTTGGGGGCAGGTGTGGAATCCTGCTGGTAGTTCCACTGGCAGTATTTGAACAGGGTGTCACTCATGTTCTTGACCACTGGCTCCAAAGCCATTTCCAGGTAGATTTTGGCAGATGTTTCACAACCTTCTCACAGAAATAGAGCTCTGTGGTGCTCTCATAGGAGATTGCCCACCAAACCACAACAGAAGCAGGATGATGGGCCCTCGTGATCCTTGGAGCTTTCTTGTAAGCTCGTAAGGTTGATGCATACACCCAGTCATTTTGGCAGGTGAAACTTCTTCAGTAGTAAAAATCTTTTCATCAGTGAAAAGAATCTTTCTGTGGTGAATGTCTGCTTAATGTTGCAGCAAATGTTTCAACATTTTACCTCCCTCTGCTGCTTCAGTTGTGGGGTGAGAAAGTGACCTGTATGCTGCCAGTAAGCTCTCACCCTTAGGTCACTCTGCAGCATGTGTGGCGTTAATATCTTGAAAATGTTTAGCTCACAAGCCATCAGCAATTGTTTTCTGGTGGGATTCTGTTGAGTACAAGCAGCCACTGCGTTCGCCATGCCAGAAGTTCTCACAGTGCATGGCCAACCCTTTCTGGTACGGTCAGTGATGGTCCCAGTCTCAAGAAACCTTATGATTGTCCGGTAAACATTCTGCTGATTTTTAGCTTCTTAAGCATGTTGAAAATCTCGGAAGCTGGTTTTCCTGCTTTATGCATCACTCTCTGAGCCACCCAATTCTCATAATCACCCCACTCTATGGCAACAGACACGAAACATGTTATTTCCTCTGTGGTTGAACGTACAATGACTTACTAGCTGCTTTATGCCTCGTGGGTGGTTGGTGATGTTGCACACTGGTTGTGCACCATTTGTCAATCATTTATAACAGTATTTATGTAAAGACTAGGTAGTAATAATGCACAAGTGTCCTAATTCTTTTGATTGCATTGTTCTAAAATGGTATTTGTCTTCTAATTTTGTACACCTAGTTGTTGGTTTTGTGTTTTGCTTATTGTAGGTGTCCACAACTCATAAGCTTAAAAAAAATGATTCAGCTTATTATAAAATAATATGTGTTAACTTTTGCAGCTGCAATGATAGAACCATTGATCATGGATCCCAGCTAGTAACCTCAATGCCTATATTGCTTGAACTGGGAACCATATTAATTCTAGGTATTGGACACAAAAACAAACCTGAAAACTTCTCAAATATCCACTTTGTAAATGTATTAGGAATTCTACTATAAAGTTGCCAAGCTTTTGTGCCTAAGTGGTTTATCAAGGCAGTAGAATTGCAATCAAAGTAATAATGAACCAATATTATTTTTGTCTGTGTTGTTCTATCACCTTGCTAAAGCCATCTCTCTGTGTGTGTGTGTGTGTGTGTGTGTGTGTGTGAGAGAGTGTGTGTGTGTGTGTGTGTGTGTGTGTGTGTGTGTGTGTGAGAGAGAGAGAGAGAGAGAGAGAAAGCTAGGCAGTTTTGTAGCATTTTTAATACACCAATGAAGTGAATATTCTACATGTTTTCAAGTTTGTTCTTGTATACATTATTTAACTTTCTTCAGTATAATCATGACACTTATACACATATTAGTTTTGTTTTGACTATTTTAGCTGTATACATACAAAATCCTTTCCTATGTTTTGCTGTTTATCTCTAACACAGCCAAAAGACATTTTAAAGTTTCTTCTGTGTGTCTTTTTTTAATAATGATGAATCAATATGATTACATTTGTTATGTATAATAGCACTGAAATATTTTTTTTCTATAATAGAAGTTTTAAAATACAAATCAGAAAAACATTCCAACTTCAAAAGGATATTGTTCAGCACAGTTACATTCCTCCTTTCTTATTCTCCTGCACTGTTTAGTATATTATATGATTTTTTTTGTTGCCTTTTGTAAAATATTTCTGGGTTATGTTGGCTGTATGTTTTAATCATATGATTAAATAAGCACATAACTGCAGTGTTAATCTTACTCTCTTTTTGTAAATAGTAAAAGAAACACAAGTGAGTTATAATAAGACAATGTTACCAAGTCAGAAGGAAATGAGAAAAATATATTGCTTAGTATTGTTTGGTGAGGACAAATAGGAATAAATACATGTTAAGGTTGTGCTGGTTTCCATCATGAATGTGATATATATTTATGCACATTTTTACTTACAGACATAAAAAGTCTGTTTTACTTTGTCCATATTGATTTTCATTGTGTGACAAGGGTAGAAAAGGTAGCTTCTTATGTATTTTAAAGATGTAGAGGAATTATTTTGAATTTGAAAGATAATTTATTCACATATATATTTGGTTATTTAACTGTGTGATGTATTTGGTGAAATGTATTTCATTGGTGGTTATAGCAGACAATTAAAACCTGCCAAGAAACAAAGTAGTAGTAATCAGTGTAATGGTGTTTTGTGGTGATATAATATATTGATTAAACTGTAAGAGTAGAACTTAATTATTTAGCATATCACTTACTTGTTTGTTACCATCATCAGTGTTTGGGGTTCTTGTGATTCTCTGCAGATGTTGTTCTAATACAATATGTATTTTCTAAAGAAAACCGTGTTTTCTGTAATGTTTTTGATCTGAGAAGTAGTGTAATTGTTCAGGGGATTACAAGTAAGGTATTTATTGTGAGTATTATGATGAAAATATTTCATGTAATTAACTAATATAATTTTGTTAGTTTTTTTTTTTTTTTTTTTTACCTGATGTGCTTTTTTTTTTTTTTTTTTTTTTAATTTTGGATTTTTTTTTCTATTTTTTTTTTCTATTTTTTTTTTAAACTGCAAAGACTGCATGGTTCAGTAGCAACATATAATTTTTCTTTTATTTATTCTAAGTTTTAAATACATAAAAGAAAGCTTATATTCTTTAGTGTATAATTTTTCTTATATGTACAATTTCATGTTATTTGTTCTAATGTCGGCATAAGTGTTTTTTATTTTTTTTATTTTCACATCGGATTACTTGCAGAATGAATGCCATTCTTTTCCAGCATAAATATTAGTTCTTTTGAAGCTAATAAATATATGTATCAATAATGCATTTCAATTACTACTGATGGCCATGTATTACTAGTCGGAAAGCATGCTAGACTGTGCATGCTTTGAGGATGCACTTTCTTAAACCAGTTTTACGCACATGGCTAAGACCTTGGAGGCTGGTAAGAATTTGTCTGGTTGTTGTATGTTCCACTGTCATAAGGAGACTCATTGGACTACATATTTGAATAATGAGAAGTACCATTTCCTCAAAGAATTTTCATCTGTAATTCTTAATGAATTGTCTTCTGTACCATTTTAACTATGACACTAACTAAACTGTATAACTTCCTGGGATTTGATTGCAGTATATTTTACATTATCCACTGGTGACATGAGTTGGTAAAAGAATATGCTGCAGGCAGCAGAAAGTTGTTGTGGAAAAAATAGAAACAGGTGAGTAAAGATTTAAAGCCTCGAAAGAAATTGGTGTTATTAAAACACTTAGGTATAATATTCTTTTGAAAATGATGTAATGACTTGCACACAAAATCTTATGTATGCTTTTGTCAAGATTGAAGATCAGTTGGTCAGGAGGATGTACTGTCTCTGCATTCAAGGGTTACAGCCTGTTAAGTAGCATCTAAAGGATCTTGCAGTTCCTGTTCTTCCAGGTGAGGAAACTTCACCTGGAAGAAATATTTGTGTGTGTGTGTGTGTGTGTGTGTGTGTGTGTGTGTGTGTGTGTGTGTGTGTGTGTGTGTGTGTGTGTGTGTGTGTGTGTGTGTGTGCTGTAACTTATAGTCCCTAACATCTTCCATGGTGTTACATTTGGGCAAGAAACTTGTGCTGAAAGTTTTCAGATTTTGAGACTAGTCTTATTTTCATAAGATTATCAATAAGAAACAAATATGTTTGGTTTTTTATGCCATATATGGTTTAAAAAAAATGTTAACCAATTATTCTCTCTTATGCTATATATGGCATAAGAGAAAATAATTGGTTAAAATGCTGCATTACAACTTTTCAGTAAAATTTGTTTGATTTTTATATACAGGAATATTTTACTCATGTTATTGTTTGACTGAATTAAAATTTTGGTAGTATTCTTTCAGATGCAATGCTACTATTTTGTTCCACAAGTAAGCATATGTAAGTAAGATACATATGTGAAATGTGTGATGTGAAATGTGTAATAATATTTTCTTATGAAGTCAGTCAACCAATATGTTTTCCTGTGATCCATATATTACTAATGTCTGTGTAGTAGTATTTTTATTTAAGAGGGTGTTTGGAAAGTAAGTAAGAGCTGTCCAGCAATAGATAAAAAAAGAAAAAACTCTGAATATTCCCCCCAAAATTAATGCCAAATGTTAACATGTACCTTACACTACTACTTTATGTGATCAGTGATGGAATTTAGGCATTTGTCATAGCAAGGCACTAGCTTCTGTATCCCCTCATCAAAGAATGTTGCTGTCAGTGTAACCAGCCAGTTCTCCACCTTGTACTGATTTCACAGCACTGTAATCTTTCAATTGGAATTTCAAAGAGCACAGAATTTTGTTATTCACTTGTTCAACAATGTCATCACTCATTACCAATGGCCGCCCATTCTACAATTTATCATGAACAGTTGCTCACCCTTCACTGAACTGCCTGCACCATTTTCTTACTTTCTCTTCACTCATTACATTCAGTCCATAAATATCACAAAGTTGATGGTGAATTTCAGCTGCTATAAGGCTTTTTGTGTGCAGAAATTGTATTATGGTACAAACTTGTTAACTGGCAGATTAGCAATTGTCTTACTCATTTTTAACCATTGTGGCATGACAAACAACAATGTGGCATGTGGCTCCGCTATGAATCTCTTGGAAGTCACTGCACTTGTGCAAACACAATCCTGTCATGTTCACAGTTGGCATGCATGACCAACCCTTACTTTCTGAATGTGCCTTCTGTTAATGTGTTTGTTCTTTATTCCTTTTGAGATTGTTCCTATTCAATATTTGTTTTTAAGAATTTCTCATCGTTTTGTTGCAATAAAGTAATTATATTTTTGGTAGTGGATACATAAATTGTGTACTAGTCTCAATGTTGTTTGACTAGCTGGCTGGTCAGCATTGCTGTTCCTTTTCACAAAGCTACAGGAACCTCTGGGAAATTCTACACTCCATTATTTGACCACATTTTTTTTTTTTATGTAATTTCATTTGCTACATCCCTTTGTTTTATAAGATTATGGCATACCTACCCCAATGCAGGTTACCAAACAGAAAAAAAAAAAATGTTTGTAAACCCAACCATGCAAAAATCAAGATTGTAATCTTGAAGCTTGAGTTGACTCAGTGTAATTTGTCCTCCTTTTTGTTGTTGGCCGTACATTTTTTTTTTTTTTTTTAATGTCTGTTTCCTACTTTTTGTTTCTTGTTTTACATTTCTCAACAACATGCAAAATGGAACTGATGCTTACTGATATTCTTCATCACATATCAAGCATAAGCAAATGATAAATTATTTTATTAATCCATATACTGAGCACTGTCATATGTTGGCAAGAATTGCTACCTGCATATGATTAATCAACAGTTTGTTTTTGTTAGTGCTGGTCATTTTGATCGCGTGCAGTCAGAAGATTGTTATGTTACCACTGTGCATTTTATTTATAATTTGTACTTCATGGTTATTAGTGTGTAGTAGATGTTTGTAATTAATCAAATAAAATGGTATGTTTTGTATGGTCTTGTGGCTTATTCATAGAAAGATTGTTATTTAAAGAAAAAATATTCATTAAATATTAAAGACATAAAAAAGGAAGAAAGAAACATTCCAAGGTGGTGCAACAGTTTAGTATGTGAAACAAAGTGCTGTCCTGAAAATGAACAATTGTTGACCTTATATGTAAGATTACTTGAACAGTTGTCAACATAAAAAATATTCATATAATTCAGATATTAAACTAGAGTGATATATTTATCATTGTCAAAATTGTTTTCAGTTCATTATGCAATTAACTCATCAGCAAAAAATTTTTATGCAAAACCTACTTAGGAAGGATTATGTTAGGAAATTGTAAACACGCACACACACACACACACACACACACACACACACACACACACACACACACACACACACAGGATTAAAGATTAAAATTCTGAAGAATTGAGTTCGTATTCATAGTCTTATGACATGATCAATTGCATTGTAATTTGTATCAAGTTCATTTTAAACATGAAAATTAGTACTTCAGTAGTAAGTGTTTTGTTAACATTGACTCAGTGTAATTATCTGTAATACAGTAATAAAAAAATGTACAATAATAAGCAAGTGCTATTGAAGTATTAATTTTAATGTCTAAAAATGTTTTTGATACAAAACACAGGGAATATTAGAAAAGATGACATGGTTGTCTGTGATTCAGATTTTATTTATGTATGTATTGTATCAAGAGTAGTTTGGATGTTTTCTGAACTCTTATGACAAGTCTACAAGTTATGCTAAATAAAACTCTTATTCAACCATGTGGTGATTTAAAGGCATATCCTGAAATCTGTTATCATTATCAGACTAGAAATATGAAATGAATGGGGACTAGTCATTAATTGGCATCTCTTGAAACAATGCAATTGTGCTATTACATCAGTTCAATTAAGCATTCTAATAACTTTTGTAAAAAAACACAGTGTTACATACTGAGAAAAAGAAAATAGCTGAATGTTGTGACATTTTATTTCTTGAATAAAATAGCTGCTTTTTTTTTTTTTGTATTTAGTTTTAGAATTATGATGTTTTATTTTTGAACTACTTCAATAGCTTTACCTTACAGGGAGCTTTACTTCTGTGTGAATGTTTAAGGGTTGCTCTGCCCTGGTGGCGCAGTGGACTAAGTGCTGGTTTGGTTTCTGGCCATTCGTCCGAGGTAGGTCCAGGTTTGAATCCTTTCAGGCATGGATGTTGTTTTTGTCTTATGGCACTGGCTATCTCCCTTCCCTGGAACCATTGACCGTAAATTAGGGATGGACAACTGCTTATAACCCATTGAGTTGCTCACAGTGGTTGTTAAACCTCCAAGCAGCCAAACGGAAAAAAATGTTAAAGGTAACCAGTTAATTTTGTCAGGTACTTTGCAATTCTGGATAAGTAATTTAGTATGCCGCACAATTTTGTAGGTAAAGAATTTGTACAAAACTTGTAAAGATATAAATGAAGAGCATTCCTTCATTTTTGGTTGTTGTTTTTTTTTTCAGTATAAAAAAAAAAAGAAAGTAAAATTTAAGTCATCCTAATAATCTCTGTACTGCTAAATTATACTTTTCTAAGATACCTCATAATCAGGATTTTGCTATAACTTCATTTAATACACAGGAAAAAAATAGTGTTATTTTATTATCTCTACCTAAGGAGATTTGGCTTTCATGAGTTTGAATAAGATGTCTCATAACTTCAAATAGTTGTGTTAGAAAATGTTTTTTTTTTTACATGGCAATTTTTTGGGAACATCATAAATCAGACAGGCATTGTGGTGGTCAGTATACTCTTCTTTGGGGAGAATTGGAGGTCCTGTAAGGTGCCAGATCTGGTAAAGAACGTTACTGCATTTCATGCTGTGGTTCCATGGCACATGGAGTTATGTGGCATGTCACGTAGAGTTTGGTACCAAAATGTCCACTGTGTCACCCAGTTGTAAAGTGGTCTGCGGCTCGAAAGGCTTCTGGATTATGCTGCTGAGTCTGGGTTCAAATCTTAGAGCAAGATATAAATGCTGTGTTTGTGCTTCCAATACTTGATCTCTCACTTCTGTGAAACTAGTAGCTCTTAAGTTAAGAATAAGGAATAAGTTAGAAATAAGGAATCACATTATGACTTTATATGCTCATGGGGATCATTAACCCCCACATGTACACACAAAATGAATTCATTATCTAGCAATTCTCTCTGTTCAATACCTTCTGGATAGAGCTTATCACAAACAGAATCACAACTAATATTGTCAGGCATTTGGGTTTTTCGTTGCATCAATGTGACATTCTGTGTGGTGAAACAATTAATGATGTATCAGACTTTCCATGTCAAAGGAAACAGCAGCATTTCTTATTAAGACAAGTACTTTGTGTCAGGCTCAGAGCTTTAAGCCCTTAACTTTTTCCCTGTGATGATTCTTGGAAATGGAACCTTGCAGGAGTGTTCGTAATATAGTATTACATGCTGTTCTGTGCGATCGTGTGCAAGAAGCTAGCAACAATTTTTGTGATATGTTTGTTCCAAAATTCTGTTTCACTATCTTTCGAACAAGATGATTTGGCCATCATCAATCTATGTAACTGTCAGTCATCAGTTCTCATAAATCGATTCATTCACATGATCAGCATTCTTTTTTATTTTCAATGTTGATCGAGGTCTGCCTTTATGTGGATCATCATCAAGGAAATAAAAATACCACTTGCACGCAGATGTGAGGCAGAACAACTTCAGTGTGCTTCTGTGAATTGTTTTGCTAACATTTTTGTGCATTTTCTTAACTGTCTTATGTTTCAAACTGAACTTTATGCTAACATTATGCTAATGTAAAATATTTTTAGATATGATAGGGGCCAAAAAAAAAAAAAATGCTCTGCAGATCAGCATATTCATGATTGAGTGTCAGGAGATGCACAGTATGTTGCCACTTCAATACTGTGAGGTATTTTCTTCACAAAAAATGCAGGCCAACACAGTTTTTGTTGGCCCACACAAAGCCATCTTATAAAAGTTAAAATGTGTTGTGAATAGTCTGTACAAATGTTGTTTTTGCAACAATGGTAGAATATCTTATTACTTTTGATTCTTTTTACCAAGTAAACTCATCCATCAATACATGGCACTGCAGTCTATATTTTCTAGCATAACATATTGTACAGTAAGTTTGGTGTACCATAAGTGCATATATTTTATGTTTGGAACATCCTGTGCTCTGCCATCACTCTATGTATGGTTCTGTCAACAATTGAACTCCACAAGTGTTATAGTGTTATACAGTTATTTTTTTCATTTTCTTTTGTGATATTATGACTGCTAGTTCCTCCACCAACTGTACTTGTCATAGGAAACAATCTTTAGCATTACTCAGTTATTAAACTTAAATTATTTAATTGATATTTCAGAGTAGAATAACTTGACTTTGTTGTTTTCTCATTGCATCAGCAAATGGAGTATTGTAGCTTCTTCTTCATCCTGTGATCTTATTAATGGCTCAATGATCTGTCTGATGTATCCTGCCTGGGATAAGAGCTACCTCCCTCACATTTCAATCCTTAAAAATTACTTTTTCTGCCATTCATTCATCTAGGCTCACCAGCAATTTGCACTCCCTGCAAATTATCCACGATACAACGCAAATGTTCCCCCATCTTGGTCATGATCTACACGTGCGAGACATCAACTCAAAAGACAAACCCTTATGCATTGTTATGATTAATTATATGTTCTTAAGATTTATTTGTGGGTAACCTCATTTCTTCTTATGACAACTTTGAAGTCATTCATAACTGTGATACTTCCTTATACCTCCATCTGTTGACTCATCAAACATACTGCTGATACATTAGTGCAACACATTAGTATATACCACTCTTTACAACAATACTGCACCCTATCAAAATTTGGTTTGTCAGACTCATTATTGTGTTTGGCAAAAGTTAATCTCTTGCAGCACTCTCATATTGACATCAGTTATCTTTTGCATTTCTATTTCTCACTTCCCTGATAGCATGAATGAAGCCATCTTCTAGTCAAATCATGAATACTAAAACATGAATACATATTTACACATTTTGACCTGACTAGGGTCTGAGAATCTTAATGTTATTGAGGAAGGAAATGCAAGAACAATGTGTAAGCCACATGAACATTGGTAAGTAATTTTATAAATAATAATAATTTGTTGTTGCTAATTTCTTGGAAATTAGTATTTCTTGGCAAAAAAAAACAACAAAAACCTGTGAGCTTGACTTATTTGTTAACCTATAATGCGTAGAATGTAGGAATAATTTCTGCTCTCCAAAGAAAAAAAATTCATTCTATCTCTTTTATTTGATGCAGCTAATTAAAGTGATGAGATGCTTACCAAGATAATTTTTTTTAACCCAAGTGGCAGGAAAGAAAGGTAAAGGAAGACCCGGGGAATCATGGGAAGACCAGATTCAGGATTGTCGGCATGAGAAAAAGATTGTGAGTGTGAAGTGCAAAAGGTCTCGTGTATGACATGTGATAGATGTCAGTGAAGCTCGAGCTGTGTGCCGAGATCGCTGTAAATGGCGATATTTGCTGTGAATCTCGGAGAATGGCTTAATGATATGTATATATGCACATACTAATTAAAATTTACTTAGCAAAAATTTTGGCTATTTATTGTATGTTTTGTATGAATATGAAAAATATTCACAATTCAGGATTGCATTAATATTTTAAGGGGAATAATTATTTTTGATTGATTGTTGAATTGCAGGAACTTAGAACAAGCACCGTAATTATGTTACTAAGTCCATATAAATAAAAGTAAAGGTATTTTACAATTAGCAGTAATAATGGTAATGAATATTTTTGTTGAATTGAAAATTGGAAACTAGCAAATTTGTTGTAATTATGCAAGAAAATAGGCAGTTTTAAGTAGGTTTGGCATTTCAATGAAGTTGTTAATGAAACATAGAGTTAAAGTATTTTTTCCTGATAAAAAGTTCAGATTTGGTTTGCTAGCTCCTGGGCAAGATGCATGTTTATGTAGTGTATGCATGATAAAGCTTTCCTGACATTTAAATTTTTGTTGTATTGTGCAAAGTTTGGTCTCATATAATATAATCCACATTGAAAACTGAATACCAAATAATCCCCTTTGAAAGTTGTATGCAAAAATATGCAGCAGCTGTGTATTTCATGCAAGACTCGAGCAAAACCTTCAGATTCAAACTGAGATGTTAGAGTAATCACAGAAATGAAAAATGCATCATACCTGAGTACATCGTACAGTATTTGCCTGTCTGTTATAATTTTGATGGAGCAGCATGCTTAGTATTTTGCAGTGTTTTTTTTTTTTATTTATGATACAGATTAAGAAAGAAATGCTATAGGTAATCATTTATTTTTAAGGGGCCTCTTGTCACACACACTACTGGATAGTGCCCACCTGCTGTTATAAAATTTCTCATGAATAATTAGTGATTCCCTCCTAACATTTGTCTTTCTTCAACCTCTTCAAAATGAGCTATGAAGTTGCATTTTAATTACGAAGAGTAATGTGCAAAACTTCTTTAGATGTGAGTGGTAAATCTGGCTTTTCCTCCTCAACAGAAACCTTAAATTTATCCTTTTAGATTTGTATGCCAAGGTGTACGATGTTAAGTTGAAATGGAATGGAAGTTGTTGATACTAAAAAATTTTTGTAGCTAATTAAAACACAAACTGATTGTGTCTGGAGAAATTGACAGATCCTGTCAGTTTTATTTACTGTTCTTAGATGCTTTCCTGAAGAATTTGTCATGCAGTGACAGATATTGTCTCTGCACGAAATCACATAGTATTCAGCCCATTCTTTGAGTATGTACTCATCTTGGTACTGCATTTTATAATATATGTATCATGTAAATATTTTGTTGTAATTGTATGTGTAGATTAGATGGTTAGTTACTACATTTTTTGTGACTGTCTTTGACTAACCAGTCTTTCCTGTTTATTTAAGGTGTGATTTTTCATGTTTGTTATACTAGTATTGTGATATATGTATGTCTCTTCCAAAATCAATGTAACCTGAATTCAAAATATTCTAATATTTTAATGCATATAATTGCATTTAAACTGAAGTTCATCTGTGTGTTTCAAGTCTAGATCATGTAATTGGTGAACATTATAAAACATTTAGAAAAAAATGAAGGTGCTTATATTACCTTCATGATTAAATTCCCTTTGTATGCTGGCATTTTCCTGTCATACAGTATAAATTTGTATATTGTTGTTTAGTCTGCATGATAAAAAGTAGAAGTTGAATAAGGTACTATTCTCACTTCTGTTTCTGACTGATTCTTCCTGTGCATATTTATATAAAAAAATTTCTGGGGAAGTAGCCTTTTCCCCTTTTCGCCCAGAACTTGAGCTTGGCCTCTGATTAACCTTTGTCACTTGTTTTTGTTTTCCAGTTTGTCTGATGCATTGTCCTATGACTATGGGGGATTTATGTTACTGAATCCCACTAATGTGTCACAAGTTTTATTCTTTGGCACTCCAGTTCAGGTTAAAAATGTTTCAGTGTCTCTTTTCTGCATTGCCATGTAAATGCACTTTTATCTGTAGCACCTTCTGGCCCAAAAAACCATGTACAAAATAGCTAAATATCAAAATGAAAATAAATAGTTAAGGGATTGGGATACTTCTTTTTCTAAAGTTGCCTGAATTGTTTGGTTTGAAAGGAGTGCTTGTACATTTTCTGTTAGGTGTTATTATATTCCCAACAAATGTCTACTCCTCCTTGACAGTAGTTCTAGTATTGCCAGAACGTAACTTTATTCTTCCCTGGTTTTTATGTTATCACATTTTCCAAAACTTTTAATTGAATAATTTTGGGAATTTGTTTTTAAGGTAGAAAGGTGGCAAAGTGTAAGTTCACTGTTAGCTCCTTTAAATTCTTTGTCTGTAGTATTAAAGAAAACTAGGAAAGTAAGCAGTGTACCATATATTTTTTTATGTTGTTATACATATGTTATGAGTGCATGTTTTCCTGGCCTCAAATTAAGAAAACACAGTTCATATTTTTCAACATGTGAGTATTTCCTTTGTGCAATCACCCTTTTTTTCCCCTTATTTTTTTCATAATCAAGGTAACTGCCTATATGTTATGGCCAGTTCAACAAATACTTTTGCATTGCTATTCAGGTTTAAACTCTCTCTCAGGCGAACTTGGCATTTCGTTATAGCTGAACATTATTTCTAATTATTATGTCACTCTCACAACTTGAGTTCTCTTTAATCTTCTTCTCTCTGTTTAATAGTAACAGATGAAGAGCATGGGTCGGGCCATGAAAGTTATGGATGCAAGCTAAATTGTTAACTAAAGCTAGGTCATACAACTCTGCAGAGGTCATGACATATATATATTTTTTAAAACAATTTTTGGTGGGCTTATTACTTGCATCTATGGCTTTGCAGAAACCCATTTCCAACTAGGTCTTTGTGGAAGTGAGAAAATGCAGAGTTTTTGCTGGTCCTTGATAAAGCCAAGGCTCAGTATTCTCGAAACTTTCTACATTCAGTTGTTTTATTTTATTTTTTATCTTTTCTCCTTTTACTCACACCGGTAGATACATAACCTTTTCTATGTTGTACTTGGTATGAGTCAAAAATATATTTTTTTTTTTTTTGCTTAGGTCTCTTCTTAATAGAATGTGAATTCTGAATTTTCATAACTGCTGCATTGCGCGTTTTGATCTTCAGGTTATTTTGCAACTTTCGTTTTAAATTCAAAAGTTTTTCCTTAGTTTTCAGCTTTGCTCTTCAGTATATATATATATACACATTTCATGTAGATAATGCAGAGAGGCATTTTGAATTATTTTTTCCTGTTGCTACAGTGGTGAAAAAAAAAATTCAAGTTACTTGATTACTTTATCTTTACAATTAAGTGAGAGTTACAGGTTATTAAAGGTGGGTGTAGTGGTGGATCACTGCACAGATGCTAGAAACGTGCTCTTGTAGCCTCAAGAAATCAAACAGAAAACTGGATTTTTTTTTTATTTTCAATATTTTGTTAATTGAAAAAAATATAAAATATTAATAATGATAATAATATATGTTGTGTTCTATGATGTTATTTTCATTGTGGGTAACAGTTATGCTTTTCATGGAGCTGTCTGTGTTCAGCATCTAGTGTTCATTATTACTAGTGCAGTAGGCAGTTACCTTGATTAAAGCTTAACTGGATTTAACTGCTAATATTAAACCAAAGCTGGTAAGAAAGTATCACTGAAGTCATTCACTAAATTCATGAAAAAAAAAAAAAACTATTTTTTTAACTCAAATTGTTTGTAATGCTAGTGGAGAACTCTCATTTTCCATACTTAAAAGGTTCAAAATTATGTACGTATTTATTACTTACTATTTAATAATACTAAATAGAATGCACAAAATGATTTTTTCTATTATACATATATGTGATTACTTTCTATGTATGTGTTTTTGTTTAATAAAAAAAATAAGTGTTGTATTTTTCAATTCATGCATTTTAGTTTAACATCCTTAAAAAAAATATATTTTAAATTTTTAGAGGGGGTGCTATAAAATCAGGTTACATTTGGGGCTGCCAAATGCTTAATTTGCATCATTTTGTAGTTGTAAAGTTTTTCTACATCTGAAAAATTAAATGACCCTTTCTTATTAAGTATGCTTAGGACATAAATGCTGCATGTTTCTTTCTGATTTTTACTTAAAGCATTTTATTGCATAATGAGTGCCAAATGCTCTGGGTTTTTTTTTTTTTTTTTTTTTTTGCTGTATTTCATTTGTGCCTTTTTAGTGTTTGCATGTTATATTGATATCATCTGACTTGCTTTTTATTGTAACATATGCTAGCTTGAAATTATGTTTTCATGCCTTAACTATTCCTTGTCTCAGTATGCAGCTATTTTTTTATTTTTTAATCCACATTAGCTGTGATTTTAAAGTATCTCAAATTTTAGGTATTGTATACTTAGGTTATTTTTATTAAAGCAGTGAAGCTTAAACCATTTTTTTTTCATAAACCAACATGTTATTCATTACAGCTTTGAAAATCCTAGAAGTACATGAAGACCATTAAGAAATGTTTTTATAATATTCTTTTTTTTTTTATATGACATCTGACTTTCACATACAACTACTGGTCAAGTCTGCAGTATCATCAATTTAGCCAATCCAGCTCAACTTAATTGATATTTCAGATTTTGTTTTAGCTTTTGAAACAGCATTGCAATTATTTTTTTGAAGTAAACTGTATACTTCTTTTTAAAAAAATGAATTGTGCATTCCTGTTGTCTGATACTGAAGAATTTTAGTGATGGGTTAATTTTCAGAAGAGGAATTGTATGCTTCTGCCTCTGTGTATGCTCTTAGGGGACCCCCTTTCTTTCAGCATCTTTGTAATATAAGTCAAACTCTTTAGCCCTAATAATAATGTTTCTTAGCTTTTAGCTACATTTAACTACCAGCAGATGCTTTGAATGTACATAAGAATATGTTATGGCTAGTTTGGAAAGACTTACTATTGTTGTTTCATTTGCTTATGTATTTATTTGCATTTAAAAAACTTAGTTGGTGTCTGACTTTTATTGTGCTTGTTTTCATCATTTCTCCTGTGCTTCGGTGGTTTGGGTGTTACGTACTGGGCATCTCTGAACAAATGACACGTGAAGGGTGATTTTAGCTCATTTAGCTTATGTTGTGGACAACTGCCATATAGAATCAGACTTTAAGATAACATAGCCTTCTCAGTGTTTGTCATTGAAGCACAGATACTTCATTGGTTCTCAATATTTATCATCAACTGAATTTAAACCATTCTAGACAAAAGCTGAGCAAAGCAGGTGATAGTGTTAGACTTGTCAAGAGCATTTTAATTTGAGAGCAAAATAAGAAACAAAATGTCTCTTTTATGCCAGTAAAGAATCAAAGCAACAAAAATGTTGGTGTACTTAAAAATTTTCCCTATGACCCATGGGTGCGAGAACTATGGGGCTTAGATGCTTGGTTTCCCAGCAGAAATAAAACATTTAGAGAAAGACAGCTGCTAATCCCAACATTTTAGAGAAAGGCAGCTGCTAATCCGGTGGTGAAAATGAACTTTTTAGCCATGGGTGCCAAGTGTTGTAATTTGTTAAGTAAAATTTTCATGAAAAGTTGGAAAGCTCAGTAGAATGTATCTTAAAGTATGTTGATTCAACATTTTTTGTCAAATTGTGTCAATAAATGAGCCAGAAGTGCACCCAGGATTTATTTCTGGGTGTGGCCCAAAATATTGAAGATGGAAATAAAAGTACCCCAGAGAAAACATATAGGAAAGTGATAAAAACAACTCTGCCATATTAAAATGCATTTGCAATTATTATTAAAATATATATTTAACAAGTTAGTAAAATCATGCAATGCATTGACTATGATACGCTTTCCAACATAACAGATATCATTGAGGATCTTCTCCCGAACGATTACAAGCAGGAATTTGCTTAATTTTATATACTATTTTTGGTTCTTTAAGTTATGAGGATAATGGCTGTAGAATAAATCTCGCTCCTATGACCTGACCTTTGACTCCATTTCGATAATATTCAACAGAACCGGTAAAGTATACTTCCAGAACAACATGATAAAGTTTTGTCTGAATCGAAGCATTTTTACATAAGTTATGATGCATGCGTAAGGGCAATGGAATGGATCCCGCTCCTATGTCCTGACCTTTGATCCCATTTCGTCCATTTTGCGTAGAGTTCGTTCCCAGGTGGTCCCCTACCACATACTAAAATTTCATCGAAATCGAACCATCTTTACGCAAGTTAGTACGCAAAGGGCAATGGAATACATTCCGCTCCTATGTCCTGACCTTTGACCCCACTTCACCCATTTTCAATAGGGTTCGTCCGCCGGTGATCCCCTGCGACATACTAAAATTTCATTTAAATCGAACTATATTTACGCGTTATGATGCATAAGGACAATGGAATGCATCCCGCTCCTATGTCCTGGCCTTTGACCCCATTTGGTCCATTTTCAATAGGGTTCGTCCCCAGGTGGTCCTCTACCACATACTAAAATTTCATCAAAATCGAACCATTTTTACGCGAGTTATCGTGCGGACAAACGGACAGACAAAGCTGGAGCTATACGCTTCTTCAACCTAGAGTTGGAAAGAGTAAAAAAAATGTGCAAATAAATATATAGGTATTTAAAATAATAATATACAAGTATTTAAGCAGCCAATAACAAAGAATGAAGAACCAAGTGATATCTGATAAGAAGGGCCCCAGGGCATTCTGCACTGACTGTGCCACTAAAATGAGCTTCAACATACGAAATCAGTTGTCATTTGTTATGGAACTCTAACTTTTATGGGGGGGGGATTAATAAAAAAAAAGCTACTAATGTGTAATGTGGGAAGTAATTTTTCAATCTTGATTTTTTTTTCTTTGAATAAAGCTCATGTTGAGAATTGGCTTCCTAGTTTCTTAATTCAATTACTAATCAAAAACAACTTGATTTAAATTCAATGCAGCTAAAAGAAAAATGAGAACTTCTTCCTAAATTAGATTCTCCTATTATGGGTAGTTTAGACATAGTGTCTATGTATACTCACATCAATATAGATCAACATATAGACTTTATAGTGGAAGACTTGGCAGACCTAATAGTTTCTCACAACAAAGATAGAAACATATTAGTTGGAATTTTTGAAATGCTTACCTTCTCTTAGCTAACTATTATGTGGGAAAACTAGAAGAAAAGATACTAGTACAACCCACATCATCATGATGATGATGATTCAAAAATCTGGTCAAGCTATGGGCTTCCCACTCTTAGCTAACTATTATGTGGGAAAACTAGAAGAAAAGATACTAGTACAACCCACATACTTCTGCCTATATAGCAGATACATGGATGACATCTTATTTATAATAGATAGCTCAGAAATTGTTTCAGAAAGAATTCTAGACTCATTCAATGAATTAGATGATTCCCTTAAGTTCACTATTGAACTTCAAAAAGAAAGAAGAATTAACTTCTTAGATATTACTCTCTGTTATGAAGATGAAAAATTCCTCACTAGTTGGTATAAAAAACCAATTCCTATCATCCAGTTTCTATTAAGAAAAATGTAGCAAGGCAGTTTTTAGAAAAAATTAATAAAATAGTATCTACAGCAGATAAGAAAGAAACCCATAAAGAAGAACTTAAAGTCATACTTACAGAAAATAACTATCCTAAAGAAGAAATTGAGAAGCTTCTGAATTCTAATGGTACGAAGAACCCGCAAAAGCAACAAGTAAAATTCACTAAAAAAAATTTCTTATCACAAAGGTTTATTTGAGTCCTTAAAGAGAATTAGTAAGAAGTACAATATCAGGCTAGCTCCAAGTTTAGAGAACAAAGGTAAAAAAAAATTTCCTAAAATAGTTCAAAGAGAAGAAGATATTTTAAAAATGCAAGGCGTAGTCTATGAAGTAAAATGTAGTATGTAACATAGGTGAAACAGGTCGCAAACTAGAAACTCGTATAGCAGAGCATAAAGCTGCTATAAAAAATTGCTCCAACAAGACTGGTTTAGATAGGCATGTTAGAGAAACTAGTCACAGCATAGATTGAAATTCCCTTAAAGTCAACAGTTCCCAAAGCAATTTTCAAAAAAGGAAGCTAAAAGAAGGAATAAAGATTGGGAAAAATCAAAATTCCATCATCAATGACTGCAAAGGTTTTTCCTTGCCTAATATCTGGCAGGATTTGATGAAAAATAACCGTAACGGCGATAGTGACAGGAATAAGTGACAACAAAAGACAGCCTGAAGAAGGAGAAAAGTTTTCCCGAAAATTTGCAATTTAAATAAACAAGTTTTCTAGTAAAATTCCCATAATAGTTGTTTTTGATTAGTAATTGATCTTTTTTTTTTTTTTTTTGTCAATGTCAGAGAGGAATGCTCCTGGTGGTTAACAAAGTTCACTTTTTTAAGCTTTCACATTATCATGTAATGATAAGCAAGTTCAGGTGCTCTATGTTAAATTTTTCCATTTCTCAATTTTTCAACATAATTTATTTAAAAAAAAATATGTAAAAAATATTTTAAAAATTTCTGCTGTAGTACATTTCATTAACTTGATCAGTGAGCTACATGCACATGTGTAACTGTATGTTTACTGTGAAACAGCTTATCTGCACTGATAACTTTGACATTTTACAAATAATATTTTCATATGATCTCATGCCAGATTTGTAAAACCATATTTTCAATGCAGGCATGTCCTACAAATAGATGAGTACACTGCATGCAATTATGACTGAAATACCATCTAGAATGCAATGAAGTTCAGAAGTGGACATACTTTTTTTAAGAACAGTTTTTTGAAAATATCTGCAGCATATGTTTGAAAGAAGTTTGGTGCTTTCTTTATCTCGTTGCATAGAAAAAGATTAAGCATACTCACTTGTAGTATCTTTTTTCTTTTAGGGTGGGGTGGGGGGCATGTTTTTAAACTTAGCAGCTACTATTTGGTATGTGATTTTTCTCTGTTTAGCATTTTAAACACTTTGTATTGTGTTTTATTATATTTTGAGAAAATTAATGGAAAGTGCTTCTGGTGTATTTGTGTGAATGGGATTTTTAAGTTGTGTAGGTTCGCTACTCATATGTAAAGTGTCATCTTGCTGTTTTCCAGTATTTAATATAAAAAATCACCAGCTCATATGTAGGCACCTAAGTCCATTTTTAAATATTTCAGTAAAAAAAAAAGCATGCTGTTTATTTGCCATTTCATTAATGTTCATCTAGCAATTCATTCTGCTCAGCTCCACTAACATTCATCTGAATTTCGTTTTCTGTGTTGCCCATTGTTCTTGCACATTCCCTTTGGGTACAGATGTAGCCTGAAAGACTTCAACAATGATAGCAGCTTCTCTTCTTAAATGGAAATTTCTGCCTGCATGGTCTGAGCAAATTTTTTCACCAGTTGCTATATATGCCATGTCCTTATTTTCTGTGCTGTACCTGGAATATATCACTAATGAACTTCATGGTGTAAGATCTCTCCAGTTAATAAGTCATCAGTGTTGGTCATAAACCCAGTTTTCCCTACCACTTGACTGCTGTATTTTAGTGATGGGCCACTCGTGAACGATTTTTCACAACAAATTAATCTTCACCATAAATGGTGAATGGTTTGCTCTCCCCACTGTGGATGATCATTCAATCCGCCATTACTGTGGCACACATTTATGTCATAGAAGGTCTTACTTTCTTTTACCCCCATGAGTTCAGAAACAGATTGACAATAAGAAAAGTAATATCAAGAATTAAAAAGTGCCAATCGTTTTGTAGGTAAGTCGGCTAGGAAATATGGTGCAACTTAAGAAAGAGAATGAAATTTGAATTGTGTGTTTGTGCTAAGCTCTCATGAATGGTGAATGGGTCAAGTAAGCTCTTACTCTTTTGGACAGTGAATGATTTTCTCAGTGAGTAGTGTGTAGTGAGACAATGGGAGTGGAAAGTGAATGATCATTTGTGGATGACACTTTTGTGTGAATGATGAATGAACTCCCAAGAAGGAATGACTTTTGCAATCACTACTGTATATTTAAATTAATTCACTGATCTTGGAGTGCAGTTATTTGAATTTTGTCACACAAAATTTGTCTGCCAGCATAACCACAGTAGATGACCAATTTACTGTATGTAGACTGGTAATCAAGAATTAGTTTCTTTTTATTGGTTTTGCATATTTATTTATTTATTCAGCAGGCACTGATACTAGATAATAAAGCAGAACAGGTGTTAATTTGAAATTGTGCTACTTACTGTGTGTAATTAAGTGAAAATATTAAATAAATCCTGTTACGTAAACATATGGCTGTAGAACTTCTCAGTCTAACAGTGTTTTGAATATTTTCTGGTAATGATTCAGCTAAATTGGCAAACAGCACTTTTATGTGTACACCTCTACTAGACTGTTGTTGCTCAGTGCTGAGTTAAAGTTTGTCATTTAGTACAGTTCAGTTTACTTGAATTCCAGTTGAGATCTTCTTGAAGATAATTAGACAGCACTGTATTAGGCAGATTAAATCCAGTGGATGACTTCTCAAAACCAATAAATTCTAGTTTAGAATTTGTTTCCAGTTGACTTGTTTACCTGATTCTAGCCCGTTTTCCTGTGAACTAAGTATTTACAGGAGTTTGCCCTTAATCTTCAAGGCACAAGATACTGAATTTGTAAACTTGGTATTTATGGCATAGGCAGAGAAAATATATGGAGAGTTTATCATTAATTGCCATGCTGGGAAGTTTAGGCAGTTTTTCTGACTGCATTTCAGCCAGAATTAGTATGGTGAGAATCTGGTTCTATGAAATTGTGGTTAAAGTTCTACTGGACTACCCTGTGAATTACTTGTGAATGCTGAAAGGCAGTCACAAATCATACCAGAAAGCTGCTACTGATTCCCACCAGTCTACATCAAGTCCCAAGTATTTTGGGGCTCTGTTTCTAGTCTTTATCTGCAAAACTGATCCCATTTATTCTGAGACCAGAAGGTGAATTTTTTTTTTTTTTTACCTTCTGTATTGTTTATTTTGTTGATGGTCTCATGATTGAAAATGTGGCAGAGTTGGTAATTATAACTGTGAAAAACAGTGTTTAATTGATGAATTTTACAGTGCTCTACAACTTCTGTTGCTCTGTGACAGGCTTCATTATCTACCGTTTAGATTCAATGATTGACATGATATCCTAAACACATAAGAGATGGTAGTGTGCGTGTGTGTGTAAACTTGGTGGAAAATAACTTTTATCTCGCAATATGCTGAAAAGTTAATAAACTTAGTAAATGTTATTACAAATTTTCTGTGAAATTATTTTATTTTCATTCAAAATAATCTACAACATGTGCACAATATTTGTGTTTAATGAAAAACTTTTGCTAGCTAATATTAGATTTCATAACCATATGTGTTACCTTTGCATTTTTGTTTGTCCCCAGCATTAAAATTTATAAAATAATGTTGCATGTAGATGGGCACAATATATGTGGTTAATGCAAAACTTTTGCTGGCTAATATCAGTATTCTTAATCATCTGTGTTACCTCTGTTTGACCCCAAAATTAAAATTACAAATAATATGATTTCCTTTGTCTGAACCATAAGTGCCAACTATGAAGGGGTGGGGGGCAAGTTGAATCTTGCCCCTACAATAATTTGACTTAAGGGGGAGGGATGCCTACCCTATATTTTTCATCCTGTTTAATTAAATAATCGCTTTAGTCTCAAAAGGTGGACCAAGCTGCACCTTACGAGGCCAAAGCGAGTTATTTCCAAAAAATTAATAACAGAATAAGTGAAAAGTTTTTTTTCCCATATTCAGCATTGCTCATTTGATAAAAAATTTTTGTTTGACATTTTCTCTTGATATGTGGCAAATGTTTAAAATAATTCTCAAAAATAAATAAAAGTATAGAAACGTATAATCTCTCTAACACCTTTATTTATCTATTTATTTATTTTTTTGTGCTTCTCATCTTTGTTTGAGTAACCATGCTAATTTCTCATATTTTTTTTTTAAATCACAGGCTGAATTTTATTTTTAAAAATATTAATATTCAGGAAAATAATATTTGTTTCTTTGCTCATTTGCGTTTTAAAATATACATCATATTTATCTTTTTGCCCTTTTTTCCCCCTCCTGACAGTGGAAGAGACAAAGCCCCCTCTTGCGTCTGATCTCTTCACGCTTGCCCCCCAATAATTTGGTGTAGTCGGCACTCCTGGTCTGAATGTTTGTCCCACTTTGGTGGCACTTTTGAAAGAGCACTTGCCTGTTTTAATTGTTGAATCTCTGCTTCAACCAATGTACTTTTTTTTTATTGTAATGCTCATGAAACATACCTTCACTCGTGGACATCACAAGCTAAAATAATACCTGGTTATTAAAAAATTACATCTGTTATCCCCCCTTCACTAATATTAACAGGCTTTCACCTAGTTTATAAAATAGTGTTGCCTGTAGATTGGAAATTAATTAGTCTCGATCCCCTTTTGTCTGAATCATTTACTTCTGGATGACCCACCAGATTTGAAATTTAGTTTTGTTGTTTCCAGAATATACTTGTTCAGTAAAATAATGTATATTAATGCTGTTTCTTGAGTGGCTCACATTTGCCACTGTGTGAAAGAAAACAGAAAAACTGACAAAACCATACTTGTTAACTCATTATAGCTATGTTTACCTATATTTTTTCTTTCATCATGTTTCCCATTGTTGCATTAATGTTTTTCAAGTTTATTTTGATTCACAGGGCTCATTATTTATTGTTGCAGTGTAGGTGGTGATGGTAATTTAATATTTAATCAATATGTGTGGGGAAAATGTCCAAAAGGAAGTGAACAATTTTGCTTTTTTTTTTTTTTTATATCAATCTGTTTTTCAGAATTTCATTATATAACAGGGAAAGAGGTGGGGGCAGGGCTTGTAGATTCAGTTGGAATAGCTTCCAGTTTTATGGTATGTAAGTCGGATGTTTTGCATTTGTAGTGTTGGTTTTATGTTTTAGCAATGCATCAATTTCTGCTGCTTGTGCACCTATTTAAATTTCTTGCTGCAATGCACATATTGATGAAGTAATTGATTTGCAAATAGTCATAAGCACATGATAATTGATAGAAAATAATAGACACCATTTTTCAAAATTTAATGTTACTATCATTTAGTGTTGGGATGTTTTCTAGTTTAATTCCAGCTGTAGTCCTTTCCCTAAAGCTAACTAGGTTTACATGCTGTACTTATTTTAGATAATCTTGTGTACCATCTCAATTGTTGCAGCTACTCGTCGTTGTTTGTCAAATCTGAGAAAAATACTCAATGTTTATTTCAGTGCTTCCATGTAATTTCTTTTTTCAATCTTAGACACTTTCATGTGCCTCTAGTGCTGTCAGGTATTATTTACATTTTTTTCTTGAATTATTAACTTGACATTTGGTGTGAGTTCTTAATATTTCTTTAATCTTTGTCAGTTATTATCAGTTTTTGTTTTCTTTTTGTATTTATCCCCATTACCAAAGGCAGTCTGAAATCAAATTGTAAGTAAGAAATTAAAATAACTCAACAGTTATCTGTGGCAAAAATTGTCAAATCATTCATAGTTGTTACTACATACAACAACAGTTTGGCACTAGCTGAAACGTGTTTAATGGTAGCACCTGATTGCATAGTTTAAAGTGCAGTTACTGTCTTTCACCAGTTCGTTATATTCCACAGTTATTTCTTAACATAATAAAATTTGGCATTTAAGGTTCAAGAATATGCTTTTGGAACAGTCTTTAAAGCTTGAATTGTTAATCTTTGTTGTCATTTATCACCAGTTTTCTGGGTTCTTTTGGTTGATGACTTTGTCCTGGAACAATTCTGTGAGAGTTTCTAAACCTCCATGTGTTTTTGTGTACCTATTTGTTGACTAATATAAACTAAATTTAAGAGAAGCAAAATGTCACATTTTCAAAAATGTTTAACATTTAGGTCTTTCCCCCCCCTCAGCAGGTTTTTATAAAATTTTATTTAAGAAATAGTAGGAATTGATTTAAAACTAGAAGTGTTGTCTTTCATTATTCCAAAATAAACTGTTATGTATACAAACAGCTCGTGAAAGATTTATATGTATTCATGTATTGTGTTCTAGTCACATTAGTAAGAAAATATTTTGTTTGTAGAAAATTGGTATGGTGTACATTTAAAAATTGTAACTCTACTCAACTTCTTAATAACAACTTCCCTTCATTTATGTAAATAAATTTTTAAGGTATGCTATCGTGTCTTGTGTTATCTGAAATATTTCCTGTAACAGAAAAATAAAATGTGCACATTTGTACTTCTCATGATTGATTTCTGCTTTCTAATTTGATTTGTCAGCAAACGTTTTGCACAAATTTCTGTTGTAGTCAGTGTAGAAACACTTTTAGCATTACACACACAGAGGATGCAGACAACTACAAAGAACCATGGGGAGGTGCATGCTTAGTGTAATCAGGAAAGGTAGGAAGAGTAGCACATGGATTAGGGGAGTGACAAGAACTGATGACGTGACTAAAGTGAAGACCCTCAAGTGGCAACGGGCTGGCTATATGAACTTACTGACCACTGTTGAAGAACTGAGATATTTGATTGGATATCAAAGGGCAGGAAAAGACTGGATGGGTGGACGAAATTCGAAAACATACTGGAGTGATTTTGGGGGAAATGGGCTCAAGACGTGTGTGGAAAAGACTTAAGGAGGCCTTCATCCAGCAGTGGACAGAAACTGTCTGATGATATGAGCAAATATACGAGTACGTATATACATATCTTAACGGTTCTTTCACTTCTTTTTTACGCATTCCAACCGTAGGTTGAAGAAGCGTATATGCTCCAGCTTTGTCCGTCCTTCCGTCCGCACGATAACTGGCGTAAAAATGGTTCGATTTCGATGAAATTTTAGTATGTTGTAGGGGACCACCATGGGATGAACCCCATTGAAAATGGGGTCAAAGGTCACGACGTAGGAGCGAGATCCTTCCATTGCCCTTTTGCGTCATAACGCGTAAATATGGTTCGATTTCAATGAAAGTTTACTATGTGGTAGGGGACCACCTGGGGACAAATCCTATTGAAAATTTGATAGATGGGGTCAAAGGTCACGACGTAGGAGCGGGATGCATTCCATTGCCCTTATGCGTCATAACGTGCTTAAAAATGGTTCGATTTCGATGAAATTTCAGTATTTGGTTGGGGGCGAACCCTATTGAATGTGGACGAAATGGGGTCCATTCCATCGCTCTTATCCCGTATTATTATGGTGGACGTCAAGTTATTTTACTTACTATACTTCCAGTGGAAAAACTTTTGTACACATTTCCTTCACAATTAATGTGTTCCCAAGGATGAAAATTTGAACATCGATTAAAATAACTTTATTACAACTTGGAATACTTAATATTTTCTAAAACATAACCATAATTACATTAAAAATCAATAACTTTCCTTTGGCGGTGTTGAAACCGGAAAAAAAATGGCGCGACCTGTACTTTGATGACGTCAGTAGACAAACGTTGGATTGCGTAATTATGGTTATGTTTTAGAAAATATTAAGTATTCCAAGTTATAAAATAAGCTATTTTAATCGATGTGCGAATTTTCATCCTTGTGAATGCATAAATTGTCCAGAAAAAAGATGGCGCGACCTGTATTTTCATGACGTTAGTAGACAAACAAATGTAGGATTGCATAATTATGGTTATCTTTTAGAAAATACTAAGTATTGCAAGTTATAAAATGAAGTTGTTTTAATCGATGTTCAAATTTTCATTCTTGTGAACGCATTAATTGTCCAGAAAAAAATGGCGCAACCTGTATTTTCATGACGTCAGCAGGCAAAAAAATGTTGGATTTCATAATTATGGTTATGTTTTAGAAAATATTAAGTATTCCAAGTTATGAAATGAAGATATGTTAATCGATGTTCAAATTTTCATCCTTGGGAACGCATTAATTGGGAAGAAAATGTGTACAGAAATTTTTCCATTCGAAGTACAGGAAGCAAAATTACTTGACGTTCACCTTAAAGGAGCAATTCTTATATGTATATAAATTTTATTTTGAAAACGGCTCTGAGGATTTTGATGAAAGTCGTTAACCTACCGTTTTCTGGTACTAGAAATCGATTTAGCTTCATCTCCACTTTAAGAAAATTTGTTTAGTGGGTTAAATAACCACCCCGAATTACGAAGTTTGCAGTGTGGTGTCATGGCGTCGCCCCTTTAGATATTGGCGCGCGGTCATGCCATCTATCTCATTACGTCACGCTTTGTTTTTGGATCCTATTAAAGTTTTATGACGTCACACCTTGCTAGCAGATGGTCGCGTTTCCCATCTAACTCATTACGTCACGCGTTGTGTGCGTATGTTCGTCCGCATGATAACTTGCGTAAAAATCGTTCGATTTCAATGAAATTTTAGTATGTGGTAGGGGAACACCTGGGAAGGAACCCTATTGAAAGTGAACGAAATGGGATCAAAGGTCAGGACATAAGAGCGGGATCCATTCCACGGCTCTTACGCGTCATAACCAACGTAAAAAAGGTTCGATTTCGATTAAATTTTAGTATGTGGTAGGGGACCACCTGGGGACAAACCCTATTGAAAATTGGCGAAATAGGGGTCAAAGGTCAGGACATAGGAGCGGAATCACTTCCATCGCCATTATGAGTCATAACTTACGTAAAAATGTTTGGATTTGGATGATATGTTGTAGGGACCTTCCTCGGGACGAATCCTATTGAAAATGGGCGAAATGGGGTGAAAGGTTAAGACACAGGAGCAGGATCTATTCCATAGCGCTTATGCATCATAACTTACGTAAAATTGCTTCGATTGCGACAAAACTTTATCATGTTATTTCGGAGATATACTGAACCAGTTCTGTTGAATATCATCCAAATGGATCAAAGGTCAGGGCACAGGGATGAGATTTATTCCACAGCCATTTTCCTCATAACTTGAGTAATAGCTTGAGTGATGATTTCTAGTATATTGGAAAGCATATCATAATCAATGCATTGCATGATTTTACTAACTTGTTTATTTATTGTTTTACCTCTCGGAGAAGCTGGACCCACCCTGAAATTACGTATTAGGTTCCACCGCCCGTGATTGCATGCTTGTTTCCTAACTCGACTAAGATCAGTATGCATACCTTTTCTTTTTTACGCTTTCCAACCGTAAGTTGAAGAAGCGCATATGCTCTGGCTTTGTCCGTCCGCACGATAACTGGCGTAAAAATGGTTCGATTTCGATGAAATTTTAGTATGTATTAGGGGACCACCATGGGACGAACCCTATTGAAAATGGGGTCAAAGGTCACGACGTAGGAGCGGGATCCCTCCAATGCCCTGTCATGGCGAAAATTTTAACCTCTGGTGAATTTCGGAAAGGCCTGATCAATCTTTCTGTTTGTTTATCAGGGATTAATTAATGCAAAAATTTTCTCCCATGACATACGTTAGAAGAAAATTCCTGGTTGAAAGGCAGGGGAATTCGTGCGCAAAATTCGCTTGTCTTAACCACAACCAGGAAAACAAAATTTCATGTTAAAGAAAAAAAAGAAAAAGAGAATAATATTTGATTTAACTGACTTTGGGGTTTTGGAAATAATTATTTTATCTGTTCTTTTATCGCGATAGGAAAAGGCGAGTAGGTGTGCAGCTCAGAGAATCAAAATTAATTTTACTTTCATATCACGGAATGGGGAAAAAACATTTCTGAAAAAAAAAAAGGAAAGTTGTGAGAAAAGGAAATCTTTCAGATCGGCCATTTTAAGTGTCCTGTAGTTGTCGATCAGAAAAATGTTGCAGAAAATGCTCTTAGGGGTTGGCGCTGTTCTATTTTTAGAAACTAGGTCGCAGCTGCACATGGGCAATTGTTTGGCTTACGTGTGAAGGTCACTCGAGGAGTGGGAGAGAAATTCAGTTGTGGGAGGAAACGCTGTTGCCATGCAGAGGTCAGCCAATCAGGGGTCAGCATTTTTCCAACACCCCAGCTTCTTTACACTTTGAGACGCTTGTCTCGGTCATTTTTGCTCTTGTCTTGCTGGCGGACAGAAAGAAGGGAAGTTTTCTCCTCGCCTTTTGGTGGGAGAGGACCCACAGGAAATCTTTCCTGGCTGACTTTTTTGCGCTTTGCTGACCACCAGTCCACCACAATGGGACACTTTGGCTCTGGTATTCGTATTCGCATTCGAGGGGTTGACGATGTAGAACGCCGATAAAGAAGCCTCCCGCCGGCCGGAAACTTCGCCCTGGAGAGAACTTAGCCGAGGAAGGCAAGACATGCCTTCTCCCTTATGGATATACCGCCAACAGCATCTACAACTTCTCCATTCTGTTGCTGCCCCAAGGAGGAGGAGGCCTGCTTCAAAGGCCGGAGGAGAGAGGCCAAAAACAGTTCCATCTCATCCCAAAGTTTGGGGAGGAGTTTTTCTTGACGGCATTTTGCTGACCACCAGTCCACCACAATGGGAGGTACCTGCTGGTTCCGGCGATGCCCTGCTTCAGAAGGAAAGAAAAAAAGACTGTGGTTGTGCCTGGACCGTGAGCGGTAGAGAAAGGGAAAAAAAGAAAAAAAAAAGAACGCCAGTTCGAAAATAATGTTTTAGTTCATATCTTTCTGTATTGATACATAACATCCCACGCAGGGTACCTAAACTTCGAGCTGAGCATAAGAAACAAAAAGAAAAAGAGCAAGTTTTTTTTTGCCTCTGATTATGGCTGTGTTGTCGTTCAGTTTTCAAAATTAAGATTTATTAGTTCCTCAGGTATGAGTTCAGAAAAAAAGAAAGGGGAGTTTGAAATGCTTTCATTTATGTTTTTTTTTTTTTTTGTGTTGTCATGTCTGGTATTTTAGCAACTCCCCAGGCCAGTAAATTTTAATGTATCGGAAAAATTTGGTTTAATGTTTGAGCACAGTGAATTTTGTTGCATCGATTGTAGTTTAGTTGGGCATGTGATAATTGAAAAGCAGTGTTATTGTGATGCCGTGGGTGATAAAATAATAGTAAACATTTTTCTCTAGCCTTTTACAGCGTTGAGTTATTTTTTTATGAGTGAAGATAAATTATGGGATGATTTATATTGGGATTTTGGGAACATATTATAGTGTGATGAAAATTGGAAACCTAAAGTGCTGTTGTCTTCCATGACTTGAGCCCATGTACCCACCTTAGCTTGACTAAGGCTATCGATCCGAATCCTGGTATTATAAGGTATTTCATAACCGCAATTTTTGTCCTATCCTTTTAAATTGACTTTCACCGCCTCCACAAGTTGTTATTGAACGAGTACATTTCATCCTATGATTTATAGTGGCACATTTTCATACACATGCAACAATATTCACTTATTTTTGCACTTTCAGATGACTCAACTCTGCGTGAACACAAACAACGCAAACTTTTCAATAACTTCTTGTGGAATGTAAATTTTAGATGCATTTTTGTTTAGAATGTTCATGGCCTTTCATATACTTAGAAAATATTTTTGTTTCGAAATGCATCTACCCATCTCCCAAAATTTAAATTTCCATATAAATTTCAATATCAGCATAAATATAGTCTCTTTTGATAAATAACATCAAAAAATATTTTTCCACCATAACACCCTTATGCGTCATAACTTGCGTAAATATGGTTCGATTTCAATGAAAGTTTACTATGTGGTAGGGGACCACCTGGGGACGAACCCTATTGAAAATGGGACAGATGGGGTCAAAGGTCACGACGTAGGAGCGGGATCATTACATTGACCTTATGCGTCATAACTTGCGTAAATATGGTTCGATTTCAATTAAATTTTAGTATGTGGTAGGGGACCGCCTAGGGACTAATCTTATTCAAAATGGGTGCAGTGGGGTCAAAGGTTAGGACATAAGAGCGGGATGCATTCCATTGCCCTTATGCGTCATAACGTGCGTAAAAATGGTTCGATTCCGATGAAATTTCAGTATGTGGTAGGGGACCACCTGGGGACGAACACTATTGAATGTGGACGAAATGGGGTCAAAGGTCAGGACATAGGAATGCGATCCATTCCATCGCTCTTATCCCATATTATTAAGGTGGACGTCACGTAATTTTGCTTACTATACTTCCAATGGAAAAACTTTTGTACACATTTCCTTCACAATTAATGTATTCCCAAGGATGAAAATTTGAACATCGATTAAAATAACTTTATTACAACTTGGAATACTTAATATTTTCTAAAACATAACCATAATTACATTAAAAATCAATAACTTTTCCTTTGGTGGTGTTGAAACCAGAAAAAGGATGGCGCGACCTGTACTTTGATGACGTCAGTACACAAACAAATGTTGGATTGCATAATTATGGTTTCGTTTTAGAAAATACTAAGTATTCTAAGTTATAAAATGAAGCTATTTTAATCGATGTTCAAATTTTCATCCTTGTGAAAGCATGAATTGTCCAGAAAAAAGATGGCGCGACCTGTATTTTCATGACGTCAGCAGACAAAAAAATGTTGGATTTCATAATTATGGTTATGTTTTAGAAAATATTAAGTGCTCCAAGTTATAAAATGAAGATATGTTAATCGATGTTCAAATTTTCATTCTTGGGAACGCATTAATTGGGAAGAAAATGTGTAGAAATTTTTCCATTCGAAGTACAGGAAGCAAAATTACTTGACGTTCACCTTAAAGGAGCATTTCTTGTATGTATGTAAATTTTATTTTGAAAACGGCTCTGAGGATTTTGATGAAAGTCGTTAACCTACCGTTTTCTGGTACTAAAATCGAATTAGCTTGATCTCGACTTTAAGAAAATTTGTTTAGTGGGTTAAATAACCACCCCGAATTACCAAGTTGTAGTGTGATGTCATGGCGTCGCCCCTTAAGATGTTGTCGCGCGGTCATGCCATCTATCTCATTACGTCACGCGTTGTTTGTGGTACTATTAAAGTTTTATGCCGCCCCAGTGGCGCAGTGGTCTAAGCGATGGCCTCTGATCATTCGTCCGAAAGGGGTCCGGGTTCGAATCCCGGTGAGGCATGGATGTTGTGTTTCTCTTACGGCACTGGCTCTTTCCCTTACTTGGAACCAGTGGCCTTAAATTAGGGACAGGCGACTGCTTATAGCCCATTGAGTTGCTCACGGTGGTCGTTAAACCTCCAATTAAAAAAAAAGTTTTATGACGTCACACCTTGCTAGCAGATGGTCGCGTTTCCCATCTGACTCATTACGTCACGCGTTGTGTGCGTATGTTCGTCCGCACGATAACTTGCGTAAAAATCGTTCGATTTCGATGAAATTTTAGTATGTGGTAGGGGAACACCTGGGAAGGAACCCTATTAAAAGTGGACGAAATGGGATCAAAGGTCAGGACATAAGAGCGGGATCCATTCCATTGCTCTTATGCGTCATAACTAACGTAAAAAAGGTTCGATTTCGATTAAATTTTAGTATGTGGTAGGAGACCTCATGGGGACAAACCCTATTGAAAATTGGCGAAATAGGGGTCAACGGTCAGGACATAGGAGCGGAATCACTTCCATCGCCATTATGAGTCATAACTTACGTAAAAGTGTTTGGATTTGGATGAAATGTTGGTATGTTGTAGGGACCTTCCTGGGGACGAATCCTATTGAAAATGGGTGAAACGGGGTGAAAGGTTAGGACACAGGAGCAGGATCTATTCCATAGCGCTTATGCATCATAACTTACGTAAAATTGCTTCGATTGCGACAAAACTTTATTATGTTATTTCGGAGATATACTGAACTAGTTCTGTTGAATATCATCCAAATGGATCAAAGGTCAGGGCACAGAGGTGAGATTTATTCCACAGCCATTTTTCTCATAACTTGAGTAATAGCTTGAGTAATGATTTCTAGTATATTGGAAAGCGTATCATAATCAATGCATTGCATGATTTTACAAACTTGTTTTTTTATCTGAAGGTCCAGTTATGTTGTCTTAATAAAGAGATACTAATTCATGGATTCGCTCACGGATGCGTACTGAATGAAATATAACGTATACTCTAGATTCAGTTTCTTTTTGATTTTACTATCTCTTGTTATTTTATTTTCCTATGCAAATTATCTTCTCACTTAACGGGATGTTGTTTCTCCCGCTGAATTATATGTGGCAACGAGTGTAAGTCATGACGTGGTGGTATGCAGTATATATAGGCGCGCTCAAGTATACCAAAGGGCTTCGTTTTATATGTGATAAGTTCTTCCTGATTATTGATATGCGATTTACCTACTTTTCTACGATATTACGATAGTACGAAAGTTCGGGCTATCAGTAGTTGTGTTATTTTGGAGTGTGTATTTGAGTAATACCAGGAGCTCCCCAATAAAAGGTTAAAAGTGAGTACGTTTTCTTAGTTCATTTTATTGTCAGACCTCTGTCTGGCCGTTAAGTCTATTTCATTGAGTGTTTTCGTTAAGTTCAGGGTATATTGTGTTTACCGCTCTAATAAGGAGCCTTCAAGGTACTAATGTACTTCTATTACTGATATTCAAGATAATGAGGAACGCTGAGTAAAAATAAATTCCATATTCTTGGAATTGATTGCACGTGCGTGTCTTACCTAAAAAAACTCTAGCACTTTGAAGATTAAGCACACTTTAGCTACGTCAAGTAACCTTTCAATAACCCTAACGTGACTTAACGTAAGCTTTCGTGCACTACACGTCCAGCCGGAGAATTTTATTCATTATAATTGGCGCCCGAACATTTCTTGAACACGAGGTATTGACACTTATTGACTATGTCTTCATTACCTGAGAAAACTTCACTATTTCAACCTGAATCAAGTTTCGGTAGAGGTGGGGTTATTTTCGACAATTTGCAGGAAGCCTGTGTGTCTAACTTTGATGTCAATGATTTGCACGTACCCAGGCATTCCTCACAATTTCGTCATTCACCAGCTTCATATCACTCAGAGTCGCGGGTCGTACCTGAGGTATTTCAATCCTCTCACAGAGGCGAAATGCTTGCACATTTCGTGCCGCATGAGGGAGCAATTACTTTCAATGGTTTGGAGGGGTCCTTGAAATTTCTCGAGGCTTTGGAGGATCATTTCGACTTATACAATATTCCTCAAGATTGCAAAGTGCAAATAGCAGGCACTTGCTTGAAAGATGCCGCTAAGACCTGGTATCGGCAGTGGAGAGTATCGAACCCGGATTCTCTTTATGAGAATTTCCGAGCGGAATTTTTAGAAGTCTTTCCTTTCGGCCTCAGTCGAGCTGGCCTTGCACAACAACTTTTTTCTCGTAAGCAAGGACCCAACGATAGCCCTGTTGCGTTTGCTTTAGAAACAACACGCTTGTATAAATAATGGGATCCACATGCCAGTCATGTCGACATGTTGGACACCCTATTGCAACAGCTCGATCCATTTCTACAGGATTTTATTGAGGTCCGACACCCTGCTACAATACATGAATGCCTTCGCCTCATACGAACGTATGAGGAGCGACACGACAAACATGGACCAACTAAACACGCTCGGGAACTCCGGGAGGCTTATCACGAAAATCCTCAGCAGCATAATAGGCCTAATGACTTTCAACACGAGCGTACACAGGTGCAAGTCCAAGCATTATACGTACCACTGCATAGAAGAGTGGTACACCAACCGTTAGTTTCTAAACAATTTTCTGGGTACAGTACAAATGCACAGTATGCTCGACCCCGTTCCAATCCGCAGAATTCGGAACATTTTTATGCTAAGGGCAATAATGATTTTTCTGCCCGTGCTGAGGGAAGAAATAATAGAAATGGAAATTTCAACAGAAATGCGGAGTTCCCGCAGCAGTTTTCACGAAGTTTTTCTAAGCGTGAAAACTTTACCGATACCAGGCAGGGCCGAGGTTTCAGACCGCATGAAAATACAACCAGGAATCCTTTAAACTTCCAAATGAAGTAGACCAAGGGTCGGCACTGCTTCCTGATACCAAGAATTCTGACCCTAAAATAGTATTATTGACTGCCCAAACTCCTCAGTTGCCTGATGTGTTATTGACAATTGAAGTTATTATTGTCGAGACAAAGTTCGACAGTGGTTCTGAAATATCAGCCCTAAATACGAAGTTTTGCACTGAAAGTTTTCCTGCAATACACGTCCAGCCTGCGACGCAGTATTTGCGAGGTGCAAATAACGAAATATTCAGTATCACAGGAACTGTCACATTATCTCTAGGGCTGGGAAAGGCTCGTTTTGCGCATTCTTTCCTGCTCATAGACGACCTACCTGTTAAATGTCTAATGGGCATAGATTTTATCAATACTTTTAAAGTTACCATGAATTTCGAACAACATATTATTTCCTTTCCGGAACCTGTCGAAGTGATTCCTAAAGATCCTATAGACATAACGAATTTGTTACTGAGTAAACAACTGAATGAGAGGCAACGAAACCAGCTTTCTCAACTTTTGAATGAAAGACCTGGTTTATTTTCCGACCAACCTGGTTTCACACAGGTGGTTTATCACGTCATTGACACTGATGGTTCGAAACAGATAGCGACGAAACCTTACCCTTGTGCTAACCATAAAAAAAATGAAATGCAACGTCAAATTTCAGAGATGATTAAACAGGGCATAATAAGGGAATCAACAAGCGCCTGGGCCGCACCTGCTTTTCTTGTTCCAAAGAAACAACCCAACGAATTTCGTTTCGTGACAGATTTCCGCAAGCTAAACCAAGTCACGAAAGCGATAAATTATCCACTACCTGTCATGTCGCATATTTTGCATGACCTATCGTCAACCCTTCCCTGGAACCAGTGACCCTAAATTAGGGACGGGCGACTGCTTATAGCCCATTGAGTTGCTCACGGTGGTCGTTAAACCTCCAATCAAAAAAAATCAACTAAATGGATGTCAACCTTGGATTTGGCGAGTGGATATTGGCAGGTTGCGGTACATCCAGACTCCGTAGATAAAACAGGCTTTGTGACTCCTTTTGGGGCTTATGAATACCTGCGTATGCTCTTTGGACTTGCCTCTGCACCTGCTACTTTCCAAAAGCTTATGGATACGGTTCTCAGACCTGTTCTAGGTCCCCATGTGCATGTATATTTGGATGACATTATTATTACATCCAAGACTTTTGACGATCACCTTTCTCTGCTCAAACAGGTGTTCCAACTCATATACAATGCTGGCTTGACGTTAAAACCTAGTAAATGCCAAATAGCAAGGGACGAGATTGTATATCTGGGGTTGAAAATCACTCCCCACGGCTTATTTACTGATGATGAAAAAATCAGGCCTATAGTTGACTTTCCACGGCCAAAAACAGGCAAAGAACTATCACGCTTTCTGGGAATGACCGGATGGTATCAGCAGTTCGTCCCCGCTTATGCTACAATCTGTGAGCCATTGTATGCTTTGAAACGTAAATACAAGAAGTTTGTTTGGACACCTGAGGCTAACGCAGCGTTTGAAGCACTAAAATCTGCGTTGACTCAGCCTCCTGTATTAGCTTTCCCAGATCATACTAAGGAATTTGATATTTACACTGACGCATCCGGAGTTGGTCTTGGTTGCGTTTTGTCACAAGCTGGGTATCCAATAGCTTTTGCGTCCCGTACTTTAGCCAAAGCTGAACGCAATTATTTAGCTACAGAACGCGAATGTCTTGCTGTAGTGTATGCTCTTGAAAAATTTCAATGTTATCTCAACGAATTGACAGTTAATATAATTACGGATCATTCTGCCCTTCAGTATTTGAATTCTGCTAAGCACCTCTCTAACAGACTTATGAAGTGGGCTCTTAAGTTACAAGAGAGCAATATCAAAATTTCGTACCAGCCAGGTCATAAGAATCAATTACCGGATGCATTATCTCGCGTCCCGATTAGTGGGGTTCCCACAGAAACTACTCCTGGATGTCAGCCTTTACTTTTAATAGCTGATATAACATCCAGAGAGCAGATAATGGCAGAATTAGTAAATGATCCAGATTTTGGGGAAACCTGTATTTTTTTGCTTGCGGGTTCACCACAACAAAGTGACCCTTCTCTGGCTGGGAGGTCACAGCATTTTGAAGTCATAGAGGGTCTTCTTTACTATACGAAATCTGGGACTACTAGGGAAGAGTTTCGCCCATGTATTCCGCGAACCCTTAGAATGGCCCTTTTAAACAAATTTCATGACAAACCTATTGCAGGCCATTTAGGTATTCGCAAGACCCGTTGTAAATTGCGGGATGTTGCCTATTGGCCTGGCATGTACCAAAGTGTGCTCGCATACGTTCAATCATGTCACTTGTGTCAGATTTATAATTACCGTAATGTAAGACCGGCCGGTCACTTGAAATCTAGTTCAAGTTCTCATGTTTTTGACATTATTTCAATAGATTTATTGGGACCTTATCCTTTATCTGTTAAAAACAAAGCTCGTTACGTTTTAGTATTAACCGATAATTTCTCTAAATGGGTCGAGGTCTTTCCCATTAAAGCCGCTACGGCGGAAGTTATTTGTGATGTATTAATTAAGGAAGTGTTCTCTAGATATGGTGCACCTAATCAAGTAATTTCGGATAATGGTCCCCAATTTATTTCTGACATTTTTGAAAGAATGTGTGCGAGACTACACATAAAGCATAAATTCATTTCCCCATATCATCCCCAGAGTAATCCCGCGGAACGAGTAAACCGCACGCTAGTTAAAATGATCGCTACATTTGTCATGGATCATCACGAGCGATGGGACGAACATCTTGAGCTTTTTTCGTTCGCCCTCCGCTCGTCTGTTCACGAATCTACTAAGTTTACTCCCGCAGAACTTTTTTGGGTCGAAAAATTAAGACCCCTTTTGAAAATTTAACGGGGATTATCGACGAACTAAACCAGCGACTAACTCCGCAATCAGTACGAATCATGGCAGAGAAAGCTCGTGTTGCAATGATAGGAGCACAAGCGGCTCAAGAAAGATACTAAAATACTAGGCTTAAGGAACCAGATCTTGTCGTTGGAGATCTAACTCTCTTGGAGACACACTTCCAGTCTTCTGTTTTTCATACTTTAGTAAAGAAATTTGCACCCAGCTACGAAGGTCCATATCGGGTGGCAAACGTGTATGAAAATAACATTATCCTTGAAAAACCTGACAATCACTTTCAATACGTACACGTTGCTCAGTGTCGCAAGTATCATGAACGAAATATAGATTTTATAATCAACTCTACTCAACCTTCTGTTCCACAGACTCAAGAGTCTATATCACACGATCAACCTCCAGAAATTTTGGACGAACCGACAAACCTTTTTGAAGAATCTCCAGTGATTTTTTCTTCACCCTCCCCTCCACAAGACTGGCTTCCAAGAACGCAAACTGATTCTACCATAAGACGAAGGCTCGAATCAAGTTCTTCAAATTCTAGTATCATTCCCTTCCCTCCAACCATTGCCGAGACTATTGCTGCACCATTCCCTAATAACTCTGCACCAACACAAGCTCCTACTTCCTTGAATACCTCGTCAGAGAGTATTCCAATAGGCAGAAATAAACATCGCCCTGCACGACCACTAACTTACAGCAGCGACTCAGAGTCATCACATATTTCTGATTTGCCAGATATAGACAATAGTTTGACGCTTCCTAAACGTCAGACACATATTACAAACCGTCCAGCAACACCAAAAGCTGGTCGACAACGCAACTTGTCTCCCCAATCTGCTTCGCCGCAACAGCGACGAAGGCAGAGATCCTTGCATCCTCCCGGGTTTCGCCCCTGGAACTTACGCTCAGGGCAAACAGGGCCGATGCCTGCTTCTACTGTCATGCCAAAAAGTAGAAAGAGAAAACGAGCGATGTGGCCGGAGCCACGTCCCTTCAAAAGAATGCTGGAAGGACAACACGGGCCCCAGCACCAAGGGACAACATATCGAAAGCCCGGGGGAGCCCGCTCCTGTCAGACGCAGGGAATTCCTGACCGACAGACTTCAGCCGTTCCTGACCGTTCCTGTCAGACGCAGGGAATTCCTGACCGACAGACTTCAGCCGTTCCTGACCGTTCCTGTCAGACGCAGGGAATTCCTGACCGACAGACTTCAGAATTTCTTGACCGACAGACTACAGATGTTCCAGATCCATTCAAGTCGCAGAAAAGATCGGCGCCACCAGAATTTACCCTGGAAAAAGATATCGTACTAGGGTTTTTTATGCGTCCTCGAGATAAGTAAGTTCTCGTGGACAGGTTATTTTCTCATTATGTTGTTTTTCCTGCACGACCAGTTGGCTTGACAGAATTTTTTTTTCCGTGTGGGCTAACGCATTCTTTTTGTGATATATGTAGGGTTTTTTTATATATATATATTCTATGTCCGTCTACTAATCCAAATTTATATATATATATATATGTGTGTGTGTGTTAGGGGTAAAATAGTGAAAATTGTTACTGTTAGGCAGCTACAGGCAATCTTCGCTGCTGATACAGTTTGTTTGTAATCAACGATAAATATATATAGAGTTGACAATATGAGGAAGTAAAATGAAATCAAAAAGGTGATTCCTGCTGGGCAGAATAAAAATAAGGTATGCCGATGCAGGTTTGTTCTGTACACGTATAAAAAGTGTTTCCTGCTTCACAGACGACAATAGCTGCGGACACAGGTTTACTGAATTTGTTATGCCAAGCTTGAGGTTGTAAATACTGCTGCCACAAAAAAAAAGTAGGACGATAAACGTCAGTCAGCGCAATGTAAGACTACACTCAAAATTTGATAGGTTTTTCAAAAAAAAAAAAAAAAAAATATATATATATATATATATATATATACCATCATCATCATCATCATTGTCAACCATTATCAATCCACTGCTGGACGAAGGTCTCCCCAAGTTTCCTCCACAACGGTCTGTCTTGTGCCAGTCTCCTCCATGTCACTCCCGCATATTTACGAATTTCATCCACCCATCTCCCATGTGGTCTTTTTCTGGGTCTTTTCCTGTCCCTTGGAATCCAATCTAAAATTTCGGCTGTCCATCTATGGTCTGTCCTTCTGGCAGTATGTCCAGCCCATTGCCATTTCAGGGATTTAACTCTGATCATGATGTCTTCCACTCTCGTCATTTTTCGGATCCACGAGTTCCTCTTCTTATCTCTCCTGGTTATACCAAGCATGCACCTCTCCATGCTTCTTTGAGTTGTCTGCAGTCTTTGTATGTCTCTTTTAGTTAAGGTCCACGTCTCTGCACCATACGTAAGCACTGGAAGGATGCATTGATCAAACACTTTTCTTTTAAGACATAACGGCATATTGCTCTTGAAAATTATGCTGTTTCTTCCAAAAGCTCTCCAGGCAAGTTTTGTACGCCGATTAATTTCTTCATCAATGTGACCCTCACTTGATATCTGCTGTCCAAGATAAACATACGTATCTGTTATCTCCAGTTTTTCTCCATCAATCGATAAATCTTCATTTCTTGTAAAAGCATTGAACATCACTTTTGTCTTCTGAAAGTTCATTTTTAATCCCACTTCTTTACTCTTGTCAGCAAGTTCCTGGATCATACTCTGCAGCTCTGATGGGGTAGTTGCAAAAATGACTACGTCATCAGCAAAACGAAGGTGGGTTAGATAATCTCCATTAATCTTTATCCCCTTTGTTTTCCCAGTTCAGTGATTGAAAGACATTTTCCAATGTGGCATTAAAGAGCTTCGGAGATATGGTGTCACCTTGTCTCACTCCCTTTCCAATTTTTATGTGTGTACAAATATAATTTTGACTCACACCTAGTACAACATAGAAAAGGTTATGTATCTACCTGTGTGAGTAAAAGGAGAAAAGATAAAAAAATAAAAAAAATAAAACAACTGAATGTAGAAGGTGTCGAGAATACTGAGCCTTGGCTTTATCAAGGACCAGCAAAAACTCTGCATTTTCTCACTTCCACAAAGACCTAGTTGGAAATGGGTTTCTGCAAGGCCATAGATGCAAGTAACATTCCCACCTAAAATAGTTTAAAATATATATATATATGTCATGTCCTCCGTAGAGTTGCATGACCTAGCACTAGTTAACAATTTCGCTTGCATCCATTAACCTTCCTGGCCCGACCCATGCTCTTCATCTGTTACTATTAAACAGAGAGAAGAAGATTAAAGAGAACTCAAGCTGTGAGAGTGACATAATAATTAGAAATGATTTTCAGCCATAACGAAATTCCAAGTTCGTTTGAGAGAGAATTTAAACCTGAAAATCAATGCAAAAGAAATCCAAATTTTTACATTGCAATTAAAAAAGGAAATATTAATTTTTAACGAACAGATTTTTGAAAGAAAACTTGAGTCTAAAACCCCCTACTCTACAACTTATGACAGCACGAAAACGAGAATAAGTTAAAGATAATAATTAACTAAAGAAAACTTTGTGAAAGTTATATACCTTAAACAGTTAGTTGCAATATGTACAAAGTATTTCAGCAGTGCTTTAAGTGCATAATTAATTAGTTATTAAGAACTTAACTACTTTGAAAAAACAGCGCATAGACAGCGCATAGAAAAGGAACAAGCTTAGCCATCTTCTGTTCCTAGGTACCCCAAAAGACGCTCAAAGTTACAAAGAAAAGAAAGAGTTAAAACCCGCAAAAATGTTAACAGACAAACCAATGCCTAAAAGCTGAAAAGCTAAAAAACGACAGAGAAAAAGTACATGAAGTACAAACATTGAACTTATAAAACCTAGAACCCAAAAACAAGGAAGAGAGCTTACCTCTTGTGTGACAAAAACTTTTCTCCTCACAAGAGAAGAACATGGCTGACCTCTTCCGCCACTCCCTAGACGCTGGGGGCAGTGAGGGTGGGGCTGATGGCCTCCTCATACAGCAAGAAACCAACGCGCGGAGATTTTAACCAGAGAAAAAAATATATAAACTTAAGACTGTGGATCTGTATGATCAGAAAGAGCAGAATTAACTCTCCAGAATACATGAGAAATATTATAAAATACACGAGCAGTGTATTTAATAATCTTTGCATGTATTAAATCACCTTAGTGAGCTTCTATAGATTAATCAGAATCTTATTAATTTTAATGTTGGTTTTACTATTTTTAGTATAGCTATCCTAGTGATGAATAACTAGTTTTCTTTTTTATTTGTTTTTATTTTCTTTTATAAACAGATTTTTAAGCTTTTTTTGTGATTTTGTTTATATTATTTAATTTTTTGTTTTAATAGGACCGTCATATCCATAGCACTAAGGTTCCTTTAGGTAGTTAATAGGCATCCTCTAGCCAACTTCCTTACGGCTTTGATTGGTCAGAATCATATTATTAACTGTGTAGAAAATTAAAGCAGATCTGCTAACCTTACTCTATTATTCAGAATAATTTTTCTTAAAGTTCTTTTGATGAAAGAAGAAGGAATTTCATTCTCTAGAAAACTTTCTAATAGTATATTAATGTGGTAATTGAAGTCCAAACTGTTGCTGCAAATTCTTGAAATTCTTAGGACCTGAGAAATTAGTACATTCTCAATTACTTTGGTTGAAATGTTATTATTCCAGTGTAGATATTTAATTACTTTGAAAGGAAAATTAACTCTTTTATCAAAGAGGCTAATAGATGGGTTACCTCTGTTGAGCTTAATGCTTAAGTCTAGGAACTCAAGTTCCTGATTACTGTGGTTGGTTTTACATAAGTTAAGAGAGCTAGGATAGATATTATCAAAATCACTCTCTATAACTTCTGAATTATTGATACACAGCAGATCATCAATATATCTAAAAGTGTAAAGGTAGTTATCTGAGCAGGTGGGGTGATTTTTAATGAATTTATATTCCTTAAAGAACAGGAATAGATTAGCGATATTCGTGGACGTTGATGTTCCCATGGGAATACCGTTCACTTGCTTATAGAGAGTATTATTATATAAGATATGGTTATTTTTTATGCAGCAATTGAGATAAGAGTTCCAAGTTCCTACATCAACAAATTGGTTAAGTTTAAATTCTGCATACAGCTCTTTAAAGGTAGTGATTATATCTGATAGAGGCAGATTAGTATATAGGTTTTCAAAATCATAACTATTAATATCTAGGGGACAAACTTTGAGTATAGTAGAAATTACTTCTGCATTATTATTAATTATCCAAAAATCTCTGTACATCAAGTTAGAACAGTTTCTAATGTGTTTCAAAACCTTCTTTAAGACATCTTCAAAAGCAAGATCTATTTTCTTTTTATGACTCCTTACTCCACTAGCTATGAACCTGAACTTCACAGGATCCTTATGAAACTTAACCGTTGCAAAAAGAAATGGAAATTCAGGCTCATATCTTCTAGTTTGTGGAGTTTTAAGTTTCTTGAAGAATGCCTTAAACCGATTTTCTAACAGCTTGGTAGAATAATTTACGGGCTCGTATGTTACTCTATTATTGAGTTCCATAGTTAACAATTCAAAATAGAACTTCTTACAGATAATTGCAAAATTATTGCTAGCTTTATCCGTAGTGGTAAAAATAAATTGGTCTTGTAGTTTGGAGAGTGACCTTTTAGCTTCTCCAGAGAAAAAGAGATTTCTGTCGAAACAAAAGTCCAGACCTGCCAACTCACCGGTGAAGCTATTGATTATATTATATTTCCATTCTGCGAAGGCCTCAATAGGCTGATTGTACCTTAAACTGGTTTTTACGATGTACCTATTAACATCTTGAGTGAAGCTCTCAAGAATCCTTTCTTTGGAAATTGTGAAGGAAGGTCTGAATTTAGAGCCATACTCTAATAAATTCCTAAGCTTTTCATTTTCAACAAAACTCAAGTTTCCGGTGATAATATGGTTGTAATTCTTATCATAGTGAACTGTTTCTTTATGTTCATCACAAGAACATGTAGTAATTACAGGAATGTAGCTCGAAGAGTTAAGTTTGTAGTTTTTAACTATTGACCCTAAGGTCTTAACATATTTAAAACTTACAATAGACTGGTGCCTGTGGATGGGAAAAAAATTGCATTATTGTAGAACAGCTTCCTTACATTGAGATTATCGTAGGCTTTATTTAGGAACCTGATGGTAACAAAATTCCTGGAAAATTCTTTAAGAGAAATTTTATCTTTAAGAATATGTTTAAGAATGTCCAGAACCAAAGCAAAAACATGCTTATCAACATGGTCAGCAGTTTCATTCCAGAATTTGAAAAAACTTTTAAGGACAGAGTGCTTGAAGGACTTGAGAATTTTGTAAGTATTTTTAACAAAATTAGTGCCAGTTGCAACCTTCGTTTTAAATTCTAAAGTTTTTCCTTAGTCTTCAGTTTTGCTCTTAAGTATATATATATATATATATATATATATATGGGATGTAAGGTCAGGTGATGCGTAACATTACAGCCTCTCCTTGACAAATGTCAACCCCACCTTCTCGTGGTACATCCTGTTCCCACTAAAGGGGCTCTGACGACCGCCAATAGCGGTATAACTATACCATCGGGATTAGAGGAAATGCTATCCCACACTCACCAACCCGCTTGGCCAGCGTGGTGAGTTATGGCCAAACCCCTCCAAAATGACTCCAAAACTTAAATCTTGGCCCTCAGTCTCCGGCAGCTGGAATGTACCTGGCCAAGGCAGCGGCCAGTGCGACATGAAGGCAGAGGGTGCTAAGAATCCCCGGAGGACCGGACTAGGCTGCCATCTGATGCTGACCTTGGCTACGTACAACGGACGCTCCCTATCTTCTGATTCAAGGCTTCTTGAATTGGAAGAGGAACTACAAAGGATCAAGTGGGACATCGTCGGGCTAAGTGAGGTAAGGAGAAAAGGAGAAGATCTCATTGAACTGAAAAGTGGATATCTCTTCTACTATCGTGGGACAGATACTGGCAGAACTAGTGGTGTTGGATTTATAATAAACAAGAAACTGAAGGATAAAGTTGTAGAAGTTGAAAGTTCCTCTGACAGAGCTGCACGACTCGTTATCCAACTCTCGAGAAGATACCAGGCTCAGATTATTCAAACTTATGCACCCACCACAAGTCATGCTGAAGAAGAAATTGAAGAATTTTATGAGGAAATTCGTGATCTAAATAATAAAGGTAAGCAGCACTTGAAGATAATTATGGGAGATTTCAATGCAAAAATAGGGCAACGGCAACAGAATGAAACTTCAGTAGGTAAATTCGGTCACGGCAACAGAAACCAGCGTGGAAATACTCTCGTAGAGTTTGCAGAGGCAGAAGGGTTTTTCATCTTGAACTCCTTTTTCAAGAAAAAGCCACACAGGAAATGGACATGGAGACATCCAAATGGGACGACAAGTGAAATGGATTTTATTATGTGTAACAAAAAATTCGTTATAGAAGACTGCAGTGTGCTAAACAAGTTCAACACAGGCAGTGACCATAGATTGGTGAGATGTAAGATGCACCTCAACACTAAACTCGAACGTAGCAAGCTCATAAGACAAACAAAATCTATTGACATAACCAACCTTAAAAAACACCATAATACCTTCAAATTGGAACTGAAGAACAGATTCTCTGCTTTAGAAGGCCTAACCTCGGAAGAAGTGGATATTTCTGAAGTTAACAGAAAAGTAACCAAAGCTCTTATGGAAACAGCAACAAAATTAGCTGGGTCTAAGAACAAATTGCATGTGAACAAATTATCAGGAAAAACCAAAATGTTGATGCAAAAAAGAAGAGTGATGAGGACAACTAAAGAAGATCTGACTTCCAAAGTGGAATATATAGAGCTATGCAAGACAGTACGAAAAAGTATCACTGAAGACGTAAGGAAATTCAACTGTGAACTAGTAAGGAAAGCAATTGAAAACAACCAAAGCCTAAAGATAGCAAAGGGACATCTCAGTAAAGGGAAAAAACAGATTATGGCACTGAGAAAAGAAGATGGTTCTGTAACAAGAAATAGAGGCGAAATTTTGACAAGAGTGAAAGATTTCTACTCCAAATTATATGAAAGGGATGATACATGTACTCCAGACATCATGAAAGGTACCAGTACCAGAGTTCTTCCAGTCCTTCCAGCAGAAGTTGCACATGCAATCAAGAACATGAAGCGGGGAAAAGCTCCAGGAGAAGATGGAATTACTATAGACATCATACAAGAAGCAAGTGGAGAAATCGAAACAGTACTCGCCCAAATTTTCACTCGATGCCTTAATGAAGGGAAAATTCCTGAGGATTGGAACAACGCTACAATAATCCTGCTACATAAAAAAGGTGAAATTGAGGATCTCAGGAACTACAGACCTATCAGCCTCCTATCAGTGGTTTATAAAATCTTCACTAAAGTTCTTTCACACCGCTTTAAGGTGACACTGGACATGGCTCAACCGAGAGAACAAGCTGGATTCAGGAGTGGCTACAGCACAATAGATCATATCCACGTACTGAGAGAACTAATTGAAAGAGCGAGGTAATATGAACTTCCATTGTGCATGGCTTTTATCGATTATGAAAAAGCCTTTGATTCGTTGAAACCATCAGCAGTTGCAATGGCTCTGAAATCCTGCGGTATTGAAGATGCATACATTAATATTATTAATAACATCTATGAAAATGCAAGTGCAAAGATTCGGCTGTTTGAAAATACAACACACATAAAAATTGGAAAAGGAGTGAGACAAGGTGACACCATATCTCCGAAGCTCTTTAATGCCACATTGGAAAATGTCTTTCAATCACTGAACTGGGAAAACAAAGGGATAAAGATTAATGGAGATTATCTAACCCACCTTCGTTTTGCTGATGACATAGTCATTTTTGCAACTACCCCATCAGAGCTACAGAGTATGTTCCAGGAACTTGCTGACAAGAGTAAAGAAGTGGGATTAAAAATGAACTTTCGGAAGACAAAAGTGATGTACAATGCTTTTACAAGAAATGAAGATTTATCGATTGATGGAGAAAAGCTGGAGATAACAGACACGTACGTTTATCTTGGACAGCAGATATCAAGTGAGGGTCACATTGGTGAAGAAATTAATCGGCGTACAAAACTTGCCTTGAGAGCTTTTGGAAGAAACAGCATAATTTTCAAGAGCAATATGCCATTATGTCTTAAAAGAAATGTGTTTGATCAATGCATCCTTCCAGTGCATGGTATATATATATATATATATATAAGGGGGAGATGATGTAACGTATACTCTAGATTCAGTTTCTTTTTGATTTTACTATCTCTTGTTATTTTATTTTCCTATGCAAATTATCTTCTCACTTAACGGGATGTTGTTTCTCCCGCTGAATTATATGTGGCAACGAGTGTAAGTCATGACGTGGTGGTATGCAGTATATATAGGCGCGCTCAAGTATACCAAAGGGCTTCGTTTTATATGTGATAGGTTCTTCCTGATTATTGATATGCGATTTACCTACTTTTCTACGATATTACGATAGTACGAAAGTTCGGGCTATCAGTAGTTGTGTTATTTTGGAGTGTGTATTTGAGTAATACCAGGAGCTCCCCAATAAAAGGTTAAAAGTGAGTACGTTTTCTTAGTTCATTTTATTGTCAGACCTCTGTCTGGCCGTTAAGTCTATTTAATTGAGTGTTTTCGTTGTTAAGTTCAGGGTATATTGTGTTTACCGCTCTAATACGGAGCCTTCAAGATACTAATGTACTAAAACCGAAGTTATATTACTGATATTCAAGATAATGAGGAACGCTGAGTAAAAATAAATTCCATATTCTTGGAATTGATTGCACGTGCGTGTCTTACCTAAAAAAACTCTAGCACTTTGAAGATTAAGCACACTTTAGCTACGTCAAGTAACCTTTCAATAACCCTAACGAGACTTAACGTAAGCTTTCCTGCACTACACGTCCAGCCGGAGAATTTTATTCATTATAGAAAGACGTTAAAAAAGTGGACATTTAAAGATATGTAAAAACACATGGTAGCTCTTTCTACAGAATCGTACACGATTTCTGAGGGGTCGGAAAATCGTTATGTTGAGTAATAAAATATGTGAAAATTTAATTTAAGTCGTCCCTCAGCTAGGAATTCAATTACGGCATTTAAAAAGAAATAATCTTGGCTCTTTCAAGAAAAATGATTTTTTTTACTGGTTTTGGTTTTCATGTATCGTACATGCATTGTAAAAATATTAGCAACATTTGGTTCAATTAATTTTCTTGTCATAGATCTAGTATATTTAATTATATTTCATTCCGCAAAGTATAAATGTGGGTCGCTGGTGGGCAACGTTCGGTACTGCCACGGAGAAGATCTCTGGTTCGATCCAGGAAGCCGTCGAGCCCCGGGTACTGGCCCCCGGTAATAAATAAGGGCATTTTCCTACTTCGCTTCCGTGTCACTTTCCTATCAGGCACTCTAACTCACATCTCATATTTCTAATACCTGGAGTCCGACACTCCCTAAAATCATCTACATATGATCTGATAAATTAATCTTTTCAATAACATTCTGCTTAAGCGTTTCGAAACAAATATTTCTCACAAGTGTCCCTATGGCGCCGTGGTCCAAGCGATGGCTTCTGATCATTCATCCGAAAGGGGTCCGGGTTCGAATCCCGTGAGGCATGGATGTTGTGTTTGACTTACGGCACTGGCTCTCTCCCTTCCCTGGAAACAGTGGCCCTAAATTAGGCACAGGCGACTGCTTATAGCCCATTGAGTTGCTCACGGTGGTCATTAAACCTCCAATAAAAAGAAAGAGAGTCCCTACTGTTTTAATTATAGCACTATGGTAAACACATTGGTTTTCTTATATTTTCATTCCTCCTTCCTCGCCTTGCACATTGTAGCAAAAGGGAATACAGAAGCACGTGACTCCTCTACTCGGAGAGATGGCCCACACAGCTACATCAGATCAAGGCCGGCTAGAAATCTAGCTTGGCTCTGATCAGATTCCTGTGTCCGCGAAGCTTCGCTAAGAACCAGCCACTGTAAGAGACCACCGAAATCATCCCACCAAGGTATTTTGCTCATGCGCGCTTATGAAGACTTCAAGAGCACGAAGGAGCTTTGATTTGTGCCTTACTACAAACAACGTCACACAATGCTGGGGAGAAATGGCAAGCGTCCCTTTTAGTGGAACATCGGGAAACGACACGCGGCGTGCTCGCTTTGAGCATACATACAGAGTGATCGTAAAGTTTCCGAACCCTGAATTTAAAAAATTATTGCGTATGCTGTAAGCAAAAGTTTAACCACTTGATGCGGCAACACGACTCAGCAACTCGTCGAGATCAAATACTGCGCTTGTCGAATGCCTGAAGTAAATTGTCAGAGTGCCAGAAATAAATAACCGGTTCCATGTACAGGCCCGTGCCTTGGGAGGGCGGTGGACAAAGGGTGATGAGGGCGCCTTCAAACTTAATAATCGTACGCAGTCACGCGCTCGTGTTTTCATCTCCATAGGCAAAACCTATATGAAATAACGGCATTCTCGAACAGCCAAAAATAACAAAAGCACTTTTGTGCACAGTCATATCTTAGATGTTATTCTTCCTCTCTCTGTTCATTCCAAAATTTGAGATTCACAGAAGGGCACATGGTGCTTGTGAACTTACAGGTGGAGTTTCTTGGATAAATAAATAAAAATTGGCTTGATAGTTCCTAGAAATTACTTTTCTCACTGAACACATAAGGGTAGAGTGAAGATCTGTTATTAATTGAAAACTGTTGTTTTCTTCCTAATGTTAAAGAAAGCAAACTACTGTACACACACAAATGAAACTATGTATAACAAGTTGCTGTGAAAGTCCAAAGGCAAACAACATGGGTAATTCATATATAAAGATTTTTATTTACATATTGATTTACACATATACTATATTTTAGATACCATAGAGGTGTTGATATTTTTTTCTTCAATTCCAGGATTTTCCTGTTGACTTTAACAAATTTTTAGTGACTCGAAATATATCATTTAAAGCTTGGATCTTTATCTCCTCGAAAGTGTTTCACAGCTATAGCTGGTGACACCTGAAAAATGCATTCCTTGAAACAAAATTTACGCTCCAAATACAAGAATGATAGATACAGCTAAAGCATAATGGTTACCAGCAGTAAAAAAAGAAAAGAAAAATAAGGCCACCCGGTGGCGCAGTGGTTTAAGTGATGGCTTCTGATCGTTTCTACGAGTGGGGTTCGGGATCGAATCCTGGTGAGATATGGATGTTGTGTTTATCTAACGGTACTGGCCCTCACCCTTCCCTGAAATCAGTGACCCTAAATCAGGGACGGGTGACTGCTTATAGCGCATTGAGTTGCTCACGGTGTTCGCTAAACCTTCAATAACAAAAAAAAAAAAGGCACATGCTAATTACCACAAGAAATTCTGGGATTGTGTTATTCTCCTCTGCAAGCTATTTCGCCTACATGTTAACAAGAATGAGGGACTTTCTGTTCTTCATTTTCACACATACGCATGGTTTCCCTGGACCCGATAACTCGAAAGCTCACGTACCACAACCCTTCGGGTGTAGCTGATGGTCGTGGTGCAAACACTAAACACATCATCCAATGTAACGTTTAAAATAGGAGTAGACTAACAAACAAACTGTATTTTCATGCAATACATAATCAACTTCTAAGACCTTGAAAATCCCTTAAAAAATGCAACTATAAACAATCAACTTACCATTAAATCTTTGATACTGCAGGTTTTCGTTCCTAATAAATCCTATCTCTTTTGATCATTGATGTTTTACAAGATGACTCCTTACGACAATTAGAAATAGAAATATGAGTGCAGTATTCACAAGAACATTTCTGCACCACAACATTCTATCTCAAATAGTCTGAATTAAAGCAGGAGGCTTGTGGCAACAAACTTGTAGTCTTCAGGCAAAGCATATATAAGGTTCAGATACACTGTAAATAAAAATATCCATAATATATTTGCACAAAATAAGTCTTTGGTTTCACAAGAGAAATCACATATTTTAAACCATATAAACAAACAACTTACTATCCCTGAAAAAAATTCAACCAATGCAAAAAATAATTGCATTATTTTTACTGTTCTGTTACTAGGGCAGTACAAAAAATAAGGAAGCTGGTAAATCGAGCAGGGCTCTTGCCGTAATTTCGCGTTCAGGAAAATTCGAAAATGAAGAAGGTTGTTTTTAGCTGCAATATGGTAAGATGATATCCAGAGCACATTTAAGGAGATGGGGGCCCGGGGACTGGGCAGTATTGTGGGGCCCCAGTATTAGTGGCACATCTAGGATTTCACATTGGGCGGCAGAATAAAAATACCCAGGAGAAAACATTCCCAAAATATTATGAGGAAGCCATAAAAATATCCCCGTCATATTCCCATAATTCATGGACGAATCAGTGGCAGCAAGAAAATGTAAAAATGCACGTTTGAAAAATGGATACCAGTTCAGTTCTGCTTTAACCCCCCACCCCACCCCACACCCCCTTCTTCTCCCAGGGTTAGGTTCACCTTGTTGAAATTATATCGAAGTAGTGGGCAAAAGAATATGATCCAAATATCATGATTCAAACGAATTCTTAATGTATGAAAATTTCTTCCAATTACAGATGTGTAAAAAAAAAAAATTTGTAATGCTTTCCAAAGATTTGGAATGGACTGGGGGCGACTATATTTTTTGCGGACTCCTCCTAGAAAACGAAAAAGAAAAGAAATTTTTTTTCACAAGGCAAAACCAAAAAAACCTGCAGAACTCCAATTGTTCAAGCATCCTGCATATTTTGGGGCCCCTTGAAAATGCGGGGCCCGGGGCTGCAGCCCCCCCCGTTAAATGGATTCTGACGATACCGTGTACTGCAGCAAAACAGAACTTTGTGCAGTCGATTGATTTTGCATTAACTTCAAATTAGATCCACGTGAGGACACACCCACGAGTCTATTATGAAAAATGCATTTCCAAATTTCCACCACTGCCAAACATTCATACCATATTTATTGTTCACTTTTTGCTGTTATAGCGTCCAAATGTTTTTTTAACATTGTGTCATATTTGCGGAGCAGTAATATAATTTCCAGAAAATTACCGTGATTTATTGATTCATCATCAAAAGTGTATGCCTGTTCAGTAGTTGCTCGGAAAGCAAGACCTTGTTTTCCTATCACCTTCAAAACATCGACAATGACTTGTACAATATGTTTTCTTTCCAAAACCTCTTGCCTCCTCTTTTGCATTTGATTATTAAAAAGTAGATCATGAGTCGATTTCTTCTGTTTTTCTGCCATGAAAAAATAACCGATTGTATGTGAGCTTTGGAGGTTTCATGCTGTTCTATCCTTTGGTGAACATGTCTCCAATCTTCAAATCCTGAGCAAAAAGCTGAAATTCCACTGCTATAGACTAAACATATAAAACAATACAATTTTTTATTTGCTTCATTGTAAGATAGCCATTGTCTATCAAATAATTGGCCTCCGCTTTGTTTGATGGAAAATATTGCTTCTTTTTTTCTGTAAAAGGCAAATCTTTTTCTTCGGGTTGACGTGGATGGAAAGAAAAAAAAATCTGATAAATCATTTTCACTGGGTCTTTTAAAGCAATCTTTTATCTCTGCTGAGGAAACTTCTTCCACAGTTTCTATTTCTGATGATAGCAGAGATGGTGGTAAAGGGTTTAGTTCGAAGAAAGGTTCCAATGTCGGCGTAGGACCTGTTGTAATAAGTTCTTCAGTTTTAGAATCAGAATCAATCGTTGAAGTTTCACGCACACTACAATTGTGATTTTCTTTTTGATATTCATTAAATGAAGAAATTAAATCTGTGACCGTTTTTTGGCTGCTTAATTAGAGGCTATTTTTATTTTTAGGATAAGGGCTTGAGTGCGGTTTGACATAAAAAGAGGTTATTTTAGAACAAGCTTTTGCTGATTCTTGCAATTCCTTAAATCTTTTATCTTTTCTAAATTCATGAACACTCTTCTTTCTTTTTGTAACGTCCATGTTCCACGAAGATCTGAAAGAGTGAAACACAATAATGCAATAACTCTAAGCATTTTGTATACTGTACTGTTTATTACAGCAAGAAAAAATTTGTTTCGCCTACTTTCATAAAAAAAAATAACAATAGAAATAAAATAAAATCACAAAATGCCACTAATTATTCTTTTTCGACAATTTTTTTTTCAAAAAAAGGGGGAAATTTTAGTTTTAAATTTTTTGAAAAGGTCAGAGATAAATGATCAAATTTTTTGCAAATCCAATAATTTAAAATTCAAAATATGTTATTAATCTTTAAAATACTTTAGAGATTTGAAAGTCTTTGTTGGAATGAAAATGTATTTCTTGAAAAAGCTCGCTCTGATATTAAATCTCAAACAAGATAAACTTATTTATCTATATTCCCCTTTAAAAAAATAAAAATAAAATAAATAAATAAATAACCCTTTACGATTACACTTAGGAACTTAATAATTTCAAAAATAAACTTTTTTAAGAATAAAAATAAATGTGCGATTTTTAAAATATAAAAGTCTTACCTCTTTAAAGCAGCCGAAGAGTTAGATCACCACGATTTTCTTTCCTTTCCTTTTTTTAAGGTGTCCACAAATAAGGAAAACGAAAAATTATAACGTTAAAGGATTCCAGTGTGCACAAGCTTTAACACAAGAAAGTCACTAACGATATCCGAAAATATCCACTTGTAGAAAGTAAACTCTTGTATCACTAAAGGAACTTTTGACTCTCACGAAGTCGGTCTTCTTCACGTTTTAAAACTACTATAAGAGCTTCACGGGAAGTAAGCCGTTGCAGTAACGATTCCAATAAAAAAACTGAGAGAATTTTGAACCTCTCCCACTTTAACAAGACTCCGATTCTGACTAATAACTAACCAGTGGTGGCTCGTGGTTGAAAAAATAGGTGAAGAGCAATATGAAAATATATCTACTGTCTTCTATCAAAATCACTATATGAGGACTGACCTATTTTTTATATATTAGAACAATTCTTCTTTCTTTTAAAGCTGCAAATTTGTCGATTATGTCGTCATACAATGGTTGTTTATTCGTGAGCATCAATAAAATATCTTTCTGAATAGAAATATTTGTCAAAGAAGCAAGTCTGTCTTGAGAAATAGTGTTTCTTGAGTAAGTCTGCATTCTTTTAAGGCAAGAGAAACTTCTTTCCACTGACACACTTGTAGATGGAATGGTTAAAATGAGGGCAACCAATTTATAAGCTTCTGCAAAAATGGCTTTATCTTCATGAAGCACTCGAAGAAGTTCTTGAGTCGATATATTCCTTAATTTTTCGTTGGTATATACAAGACGCAGTTCATTTTAAGGCGCTGGAGTTTAGTAAATATTTTTCCGTAAAAATGTTGTAGAATTTCAAAAGCGTGAGAGGGAAAGCTTGAATTAAATTGTTCGAATTTGGTTGTGTCAGCTAGACAAACAAATTGAAGTTTTCACAGTCTTGAAATCCATTTCCATAAGAATGTGGTCTAAAATTTCAAAATGCAATTATTTATAATTTTGAAGAATTGTTTCTTGTGTAACAGCAGCATATTCCCGTTTAGATCTGCTTATTTCTGTGATTTTGCTTGCTTTTCCAAAGTGTTTCAAATACTTCATCGTTCCTTTTATGACTCAAAATTTCACGAGTTTTTTAATTTGAGTTACACAGTAGTTTATGTCTAGTGATTTTTTCTGCAAAATTTCTAATAATAGATCGGTGGGGCCAAAATTTCATTAAATACTATTGCCAAAAATGTAAATTCAAAATTGTTCATATCGTTTAAAAACCCCTTGGCAAGTTGAATTGATTTTTTGTCTGATTGCTCACTATTTGTCAGAAATTCGAATACTTCCTTTAATTTATCCCAATCTTCAACAATTACACTTACTAACTTCGAAGTGGATTTTCTGCTATGGTTGGTATGCGTCTTGCGGTTGTAGATGTGAGTGTATAAGATCGCTTCGCTGAGTGGTGAAAAAACGAAGGAATTCCAGTGAGGCTTGCATAAAATATACGACACTTTGAAATTTTAGAAAAACTGTGCTGTAATACAAGGTTCAAACGATGTGCTAAGCAATGAACAAAAACAGCTTGAGAAGCTTTATCCTTGATTTTTTTCTGGAGCCCATTCAAGTGTCCAGACATTACGTTTGCCCTATCGTAACATTGTCCTATTAATTTGTGTTGACTCCAAAATTTTGTCTAGCATTTTGTATAAAGCTTCTGACGTTCGATCTCCACTCACGTCGTGGAAACCCAAAAATCGCACAGCCAATACACCTTCCGAATCAACAAATATTATTAAAGAGCACTGAGAAGTCTGATTTATGTCTGTGGTGTCATCTACTTGAATAGAAAAGCATTGAACTTCATTTATTTCATTTTTAACGTGATCGTTTATATATTCAGAAATACATTGAATAAATTCATTTTGAATAATTTTTGAGTCACCTGTGAAGACATTTTTTTATCTTTTCGTATTGATTTTGAATTTCTAAAGCACTTCTTGATATCAACAATGAAAGTAATTCTTTCAAATTTCCACGATTTATCGAGTCCATGCTTTCGTCATGGCCACGGAATGCTAGTTTTTGTTTGTTCAAATATAATACTGTATCAATCACTGCCTGCAGGAAAAGTCTATTTAAACGAATAAACGAACGTTTTCGTTGAAATGCATTTTCAAAAGCCTAGCATTCTCCCTCAGGGCATCGGCAATGGTGTTCTGATTTTTTTCAAAATTCCTTAGCATTAACTCGCATTTCAGGTGTTCGCTAGAATCGCCATGCTTATGAAGTGAGCGTGTTATATTTAATAAATCTGAGAATCCGTCTTTATTCCACACCGAATGTTTGTTACTAAAAAGTAAGCAGAGCCAACAAAATAATTTTTGTAACACAGAAGTACTACAAAGCCATTTATATTCAGTAAACCAACAATTTTTAAAATTAATATTGTAAGATTTACCGCTCTTCTTGATTTCTTTTTTGGCAACAATTGTCAGTGAATCCGTCGGTCGTCCTTGAAGTAAAATGTCTGCCGCCCCGGTGGCGCAGTGGTCTAAGGCGTTGGCCTCTGATCATTCGCCCGTAAGGGGTCCGGGTTCGAATCCCGGTCAGGCATGGGTGTTGTGTTTGTCTTACGGCACTGGCTCTCTCTCCCTTTCCTGGAACCAGTGACCCTAAATTAGGGACGGGCGACTGCTTATAGCCCATTGAGTTGCTCACGGTGGTCGTTAAACCTCCAATCAAAAAAAAAAAAAAAAAAAAGAAGTAAAATGTCTCTTTTATCTTCATCTTTCGACCGATTAAATGGAGTTTGTAATAAATTACAAACAATGTCGTACACAGGATACATACTTTAATTAAAACTATCACTAACTGTTAAACTGTACACGAAACTACAGTAACAGCTAAACTTTTGACAAATAATCACAAAGCACGAAAAAACAAATCCTTTCGGAAAGCATATACCACAACACCGTAAGGAAAAAGACTTAGGGGATTGCAAGACCATCTGCAGAGCTTCGGCGCCGAAAGCTAAAACACTGCACTTGCGCGCCAGATAAGGGAGGTTGACGTCACGGTAACCATAGCAACTCTGTCGAAAGCTGCAGACTTCCAAGGGTTTTCCTTTCGGCTCTTCACTTGCATTGTTTTGCGAATGAGGACTTGTTTTCCGTATTGAACGTGCTATGTGAATTGATATCTAATCAAAATTTTGATTTTTTTGTAACACAATAGAGACAAAAAAGAATATATCATACAAATTATTGAATAAAACTTTATTTTAAGTAAAATAGGTGAAGAGGCACTTCACCTACTTCACCTGAAAAGCCGCCACTGTAACTAACTGAATCAATCGCTCACTGACTGAATGGCTGAATCACAGACTGAATGAATGGCTATTTTTCCAACTACCTTTTATAATTTCAAGAACAAAGAAAGTTCTGGACATGCTGAACATGAAAAGTAGCGAATATTCTTTAAGATCGTCTTTTCCCGTCAACCGGGGGGAACAGAAAATATCAACGAATGATGCTAGCGAAACCATAAGCAGACTCAATGTCGCCCCTATTCAGAAATCACAGACGATTCGTCACCCATGTGGGTGGAGTTCGAAACTAAAGAATCTAATGTTAAAACTACCTCAAAGTTAATAGATATTTAAAATATTAAACTTTGTGCATCACATTCTTTTTTCTAACAGTGCAGTAATTTTTGTTTATCAAAAATTAGAAAGCACGCTAGAGAAAAAAAAAATTAATTTCATTATAAAAATGTTTAAACATTTAATTTTTTGTACATGCTAATTAAATACTGTCACAATTTTTTTCGTTGGTTTAAGGCGCCTCAAGCAGAGAGCGCAGGGGGACACGTCCCGTGTCCTACCGGGCCAGCACGGACCTGTCCATGTGTGCTACGCAGTTTGCCCACTTTAGCGTCGCCATTTGCACAGAGGCATGGGTTTGACGAGGGAGCAGAGAATTTGTTTACTTGAAGCTCATTTGCAAACGCAGTCTTACAGTGTATAGAAGAAGTGTTCGGGGGAAAAAAATTCTGCAGCATGCTGTGTGTGGTAAGTAAATCAACGATACACAGTTTACTCGTACGATTTCGGAAAACTGGAAGTGTTGATAGTATGTCTAGAAATGGCCGGCCAAGTGTGTTAACGCCGGAAGTGATAAACGATGTTGAAAACCTTTGTCTTCGAAAACCAACACTTGGAGAACCAAGACTTGGCATCCGAGAGAGGGGGCGCCATTGTGCGTGAGCACGGTGACCCCTCTCCCGGCACGAAATTTTGTTGCCCAGCAACACTAACACACTCGCTTCTCCGAACCACATATAAAATGTGAATTCGGTTCCACCGGTGTTTCACTCACACCCCGATGCACCAACCACGGTTCCACAGTCAGCACATCCAGACCCCCGAATCACACTGGCCTGCCGAAGAACTCGAACAGGCCACAGTTCACGCTTGCAGACAGGGACACCAAGAATGACGAGGCCACCCCGAAACACTAGGCCACACGAAACACTCAAGTAGGAGAAGACTCTCCTTCACGGGTGCCCTGTGATGACGTCCCAACCGAGACACCACCAGAAGGGTCGCCGAGCCGTCCGCGTGGCACAAAGACCAGCTTTCGACCCACCAATGGCTCCCAACCCTTCACCCAACCACGCAGAACCGACACACCACAAACAGCAAACACACACCACCCACCCAAAAAGCAAACACACACAGATAAACCACACCCGGGAAGGCAAAGTGAGGAAAGATCACAGCGAAACACAAAGACCCCCGATTCACACACAAAGTCGACCAGCCGCCCCCAAAGCCAGGGCTGCTGGAGGAGACCTACATTATCGCTCCATCGCTTAACTCAGCAAGTGAAACTTTCTTACGGCTCAGTACAGAAAACGACTAAAAGATTGCAGCTTCATGCATAAAAAGTGAAAGTTGTCCAAGAACTGAAGGCACCTAATGCGCACAAGGGCCTGCTGTATTACCGTTGGTTTCGTAAATTTACTCGATACAACAAGGGCTTTCGCCGCCCCGGTGGCGCAGTGGTCTAAGGCGCTGGCCTCTGATCATTCGTCCGTAAGGGGTCCGGGTTCGAATCCCGGTCAGGCATGGATGTTGTGTTTGTCTTACGGCACTGGCTCTCTCCCTTCCCTGGAACCAGTGACCCTAAATTAGGGACGGGCGACTGCTTATAGCCCATTGAGTTGCTCACGGTGGTCGTTAAACCTCAAAAAAAAAAAAAAAAAACAAGGGCTTATTGAACAATGTTTTCTTTTCGGATGAAGCCTGATAATTTAATTTTTTTCCAGTGGGGATATTTAAGGGACCGTGTTTATGCAAACAACCCGCATGACCTGCAGTCCTTCAAAACAAACATTATTCAGGCTATAGCGGAAATCACGCCATCTATGCTGAAACGCGTTACGAAAAACATGTGCCGCTGCGTGGATATTTGCCTCCAGCAATACGGAGGTCATTTCCAGCACCTTCTTTAGGTCAACATCAGTTGCTCAAAAGTCGATGGAAGATGTATCACAGCTGTAAGTAAACTTTATGTATCAGTGCAATTCGAATAAAAATTGTTCAAATTAGGGTTCGGGAGCTTTTCGATCACCCTGCACAATGATTTTTCTTACACTCATTCAGAGACAGCCTTAACCAAACATAGGTAGCGAAAAATCAATACGGTGGATTTCATCGATAACATTACCTATTCGGGATTCGATCGAGAATATTAGTGACCGCATTGTAATCTAGAGGACAACGCCAATTGGAGGGATTGGGATTTCCTTTCTTCAATGTGGTAACGTTTCGATGGCACGCTATTATACAATAAGACGCTAGTCAAGTTGAATATCCATGTATTTCCCTTCCGTTTTCGTTGCAAACTTGTCTCTCTGGGTGACGTACGTGTATATTAGTTATGATGTTTCATTCTGTTTGGCAGCTAGGATTTTATTTTTTCGTCAATATCCGTAATCATACTCAGATTTTGGGCTCATTTATCAGTTTTTCTGGGATATTGCATATTTCGGTAAATGCGTAGACTAGCGTCCTAAATTATTTCGTCGGAAAAATGTTAGTACCAGGAAAAACTGCGACGTACAGATTTTAGAGTATGGAAAATTAGGGCAAAATGTGCAGAAATTTCATATGTTAAATGTGTTTTAAAGATTTTTATCGTAATATTTACGTGTGAAGGTGATGCTGTGAAGAGACGCTGCAGTAGACTTAACGCATCTCTACCGCGACGATACCAAGCTTTGCTCCGTTGAAAGGGAAGATTCGCTGCGGCGTGTAATTCACGCGCGGATGATTACAAGTGCAGCCGTGTACGTTCTTGCCAGGGAGCGAAGCATCGTGTAATCATACGCTACAGAATATAGTTCGTTCATGTTTTGTCATTGTTTTTAAAGCATATGCTAAGAAATGTTTCGTTTTTTCACATATGATTCCCTGATTTGAAAAAGAAAGTACTAATATGCTTTTCGTTATTGTACAGAAAACTGGGGAACTATAGCTTTCGGTTCTGGTTTGAACGACTTCAATTCGTAGCTGATTTGCTGCGTCACTGAACTTTTGATTCTCCTGTTAATAGCTTCTTTGCAGGTCAGTTTCTACCTTACGCATACGTATATTTTGCAAATCTGAGAGGTTTCATCCGGTTTTTCTTGCCAACAACGTGCAGGACACAACAAAATAAAGGGTGGATGATGTGGATCTATTTTCTGTAGCGTATCACTACAACATTTATCGCTGTCCTGCCAACAACGTAACCTCTTTCTCTTGTACTCTTCCGCCCGTCATTTCAACACAGCAACGAACCTTCCTTTTAATGGACCAAAGATTCACATCTTCGCCGGAGCTATGCGTTAGGCCTACCGCAGCTTCTCTTCATAGCGTCGGGCTTACAGGTCATTATTAGGATAAAAATCTTTAAAACACATTTAAAATATGAAATTTCTGCACTGTTTGCCATTAATTTCCATACTCTAAAATCTGCACGTCGCACTTTTTCCAGGTACTAACATTTTTCCGACGAAATAATTTAGGACGCTAATCTACACATTTACCCATGGTGAAAATCATCTAAATACGTGGCGTCAGTTGAATAAATAAATCCATCGCTCTTTCACGTTAAGCAACGCACAGCAACCGAATTTTTTTTTTATTTTTATTTTTTCTGAAAAACAATTTTCGGTTGCTGTGCGTTGTTTAATGCGGAAAGAGCGATGGATTTATTTATTCAACATTTACCCATACTTCTTGCTCATTGGGTTGCATTACATTTGCATTTACTGCGATATCTCTGCTAGTGCAAGTATGATTCCAAAAATTCTTGACAGAATATGAAGGGAAAGAAAAACCCGGTTATCCTGGCGTTATCTAAGAAATCAGATTTTGTGAAATTGCTGTTGCTCACTTTAAAATGTGTTGAGTTGAGATATTTAGGTCTGAAACTTAACCAAGGGGAGTGCTCATGAAACCTGAAAATTCGGTGGTATCCTCGCTGTTTCATGTTTTATCTTTTCATTTTACGTTTCGCATACAAATTTTAGTAATGAAATCGTAATGAAAGGATTTTTTTCTCTGCTCTCCTGCGAAAGGGAATAGCGGGTGTATGAGAAAATGTATAGTTACGCAGAAGGGAGACGACGAAGGCGTAGTACTACAGCGTCTCCGTCAGCCACTTGTAAAGAAAATGATAATGATAATCAGTTCAGGATAAGTTTGAGTATACACTGCTTGACATAAAAAATGTCACCCAACCCATGAAGGGATGTGCGAAATCAGGTCACACATCTACACAAGTGAGTTGGAAAGACGGAGAGTTTCCACTCTACGGCGACTTAGAAAGAAAGGGACTTTGGAAAGATGGGGACTTTTCCACTCTCACTAATTCGGCATCTCATTGGGCCCCGCTGAAGTGGCGGAGACCAATTAGATCAAAATTAGATAACGAACTGGAGCATTCGTTTAAAATGCATGTCAAACGTGTGATGATGAAACAGAAATAGCAGATGTTAGTTCCAAGGTGTAAGAATATCGCGCCGTTTCAACATTAAATTTCGTACCATCTTTTATAGATTAGCGGATGGAATATATACTTGTGATACAAAAGGGGTTAACGTGAAGATTATGGTGCAAAATTCAGGGACGAAAAATTTCAAAAATCTGTGACGTATATCCTTTTTGAAATCAAAAATGGTGTAAAATGAAAACAAAATTCATTGATAGAGTCATTTTTGAAAAAGTTTTACGTAAAATTCATCTGTCTACGCGGCAAGCGGAAATCCAGTCAGCGGCTCAGCGGCAACGACGACTCTTGATCGACCGGGGTGAGTCGTGTCTTTCGGGAAGGGTAGAAGTACCGTTGATCAATGTGAGAGGACGCCGCAAGAGATTAGGGTTTTGGTACAGCCATGGCCTCGACTGAGCCAGACGCCAAAAAAAACAAAACAAAAAAAACACGGATTGCTTCTACTTTTATTCCACGAAAAATAACTATGTCCAGAAAAATAACTATGGTCCCGCGAGGCAACTTGCTCCTCGCTGTTCTCGGTGGCGGAAACACCTACCTCCGCTACGAAAAATAGTCCCTAGTGTTAAGAGCAAAAGACAACACAAGGACTGTTCGAAATCTATTCTTTTTTGCTCAGCAGTTTTTCTTAACAAAATTGTTATGCAAAACAAGTTTTCATGACGTCAAAGATTTGTGTTTTTTTTTGCAGCCACGGCATCGCCTGAGCTAGACGCCCATTGCTCCTCGTTGTTGTTCCTGGCGGAAAGAGCTACCTCCGCTACGAAAAATAGTCCTTTGTGTTAAGAGCAAGAAGCAACACAAGGACTCATTGGCGCACCTACGAAGGTGGCTTAAGCCCCCTCCAAGGAGATTAAGAACGACGTACGTCACAAATCAAACATTCAAAAATATTATTTTACATGCTCAAAAAATTACATAGTGTCTTCTATTACATGGTGTCTTCTTCCCAAAGCCCGAAAAAGATTAAGAGCGACGTACGTCACAACCGTATATAAACTATATGCGTACATTATATATATGTACATACATCACAGCACAGTATTTCTCATTTTCTTTTAGGACTTCCGTCCACAGTGAGTAGAGTTTAGGTCTCAGCCACCTACAGCGAGATCGTCTTTTGGGCAGGACACAGAAACGGAAGGAACGAGAGCAAGTCAAGCGACTTTGACAGAACAGTTTGTAGTGAGATTAGAGTACAGTAGATGGCGCCACCGTACAAGTACGATGTTGCACATAGAGGGGTGAGAGAATTTCGGGGGGGGGGGTCATAGGAATGGATACCCATTTAGCCAGTGGGTCCAGCCTGGGGGCCGTCACTTTACGTGCTCGTTCGACGCATATTCAGCGATTGTTAGTAAATCACACCATCTCTGAAAGATCAGCCCAGGATCGAAACTGAGGACCTTGCTTTGATAGTCTGACTCGCTAACCACTAAGCCATCCGCAGCTCATGTACATACATTGTGTGCGTATACTATATATATATAGCCCCCTCCAACAAGAATTCCTGGGTGCGCCACTGCAAGGACTGTTCAGAATTCATTTTTCTTTGGTCAACAGTTTTTTGGACGAAATTTCTATGTAAAACAAGTTTTCAAAACGACAGAGCATTTTCAGAAATAAATGGGATAGGAGAAGTTTCTCAGTCAAGAGCATGGCACTTTCGGCTGATGCTGTCTAGCTTGGAGAGGAAGGAAGTGGTAGAAAACTTCTCCCAACACAGCGACAAGGAATTGGCAATCGGGCGAACTTGAAGGGGATGTGTTACTTTAGCAAACAGTAGGGGATACAGTTCTGACTCTACCACCGTGACCTACGCCACCACACACCCATCCACAATCCTCACTGCTTCTCTTGAAATGGATCCCTATCTTTAGTTTGTTGCAGTAAAGCCGACTTCACCATTTTTTTGGGGGGGGGGGTGCGTGAGGTGATCATACTGGGAGGGATACGTCTCTTCCATTGCGAGGTAGAAAATTTAAAAAAAGGTGGGGGCAAAACGATAAACTACGAGATTCGACGTCTGTTTTAAAACACAATTGTAATTGCTTAGCAAATGAACAATGGAAATGGAAATACTCTTTTGGTGAATATTAGTATTTTTTTTAAATAAAATTCAGCCTGTGTTTTTATAAAGTATCCAGCGATTTTATTTTTAAACGTTTATTAAAAAAAACGAGAACTTAAATGGATTACTTAACCAAAGAACAAGAAGCGCAAAAAATAAATAGATACATAAAGGTGGTAGGAATCATACGCTTCTGTCTTTTTATTTGTTTTACTTTTGATAATTGTTTTAAACAGTTACCACATATCACGAGGACATGCCAAGCACAATACGGGGCTGGCAATCCAGTTTCGTATCAAATGCGCAATGTTGAATATATGATAAAATTTCTTATTTTGTTATTTATTTAAGTTCTTGGGAATAACTCGCTTTGGCCTGTAAAGCGATTATTTATTTCAACAGCAGGAAAAGTATTGGATGGAGACCCCCCCCCCCCCGTTTGGAGGCACAGAGTCGTTACATTTTTCGGAGGGCCAGATCCTTGTGTTTGTATTTATGTTCATTGAAGTGACACAGGGGTTATTATATATAGCACCATCACCATGTTATGCCTATAAGAAGAGTCAATGTCCAGTAATTTTTTAAATACCACTTGAATGAAAAATTGTACATGGCAAAAATAATTGTAGGATTCCGAGAATAGTTCCCTACAGGAAATGTCCCCCCACCTTTTCGATTTAGAGACCGTGCACCAATTGCATTTTACACAAAATTTCGAATGTGTGTGTGTGTGTGGGGGGTGTATTTCCGGTGTCACAATTTCCATTTTCACGCAGTTTAAAACAAGATGTAGTTGTACAAGTAGCACAAATATGTGGGGGAAATTTCCGAGGTCGGCATTTTCATTTTTTTACCCCAACTTTCAGATGTTTCATAAGTAATTTTAAGTATTTCGACTTTTACCGCAGCTTTAGTAACAGGTGGTCAATGAAAATTCATCAGGACAAAACAAAAATTACTGAAAAATAGAAGAAAAAATTAAAGCATTATTTTCTATTGTAAGTTGAAGCACTTTTGTTAAATTAAAGCATTTTTCTAATGTAATTCGCATTTTAACAAAGAAATGAAATACGTTCGCCCTCTAAATACACCAATGCACAGAACAAATCTATTTCATAATGCTGAAACAAGAGGAGCTCTTAAGAGGTTGTACAGATTTACATTACTTAGTACTTCTGTATGAGATAATTATTTGTTCATTATAATGTACAAATAACCAAGAAATCTGAAACAAAAAAATGTCTGAAGGCAAAATAATTACAAATATTTAAGAAATCCGAAGTAAAAACTAGCTGAAGACCAGGGGCATAATACAATCAGAGGACCCTGGGCCCGATCATCTTGGGGGCCCCTTTTCACACTAATTTTAAATTTCCAAAGTTTGGCGATAACAAAAACATGTTGCTTTAAAAAACGAAAGCCTGGTGATAAAAGTGAACTAAACAAAAAAAGAAAAGAAATAAGGACGAAATTTAACACGGCACATGACAACTGAAATGGAGGTTAACATTTTCGCACATAATAATAGCGTTATATCGAAATTAAATCATCAGAGAAATTTTTCTAAAGCTAAGTGTCAGGGCTCAATGATAGCGCATCAAAGTAACAAGTAAAATCTATAAATTAAGAATATGAACACATAATAATATAATGGTATGTTCCAGGAGCGTGTATAGAATTTTTTCTTGAAGTGTGTGTGTGTGTGTGTTTAGGGGGGGGGGGGGTTGCAACGAAAACTGGTAGATTTTTAAATTTTTAAAGCATTTCTTTCTAATGAAAGTTGACGAATTTTAATTAAACTAAAGCATTTTTAATGAAAGTCACATTTTAGCCAAAAACATAAAAAAATTCCTAGGTGGGGGCTATTCCCCGAAAGTGTTTCATACTGGCCCTCTCACGCCCTTGGTATGTTCACATTTTGAACATATTGTATTTTTAATTTACAGATTTTTATTGGAAAAACTGGAATTTCGCTTCCTGACTGTTCTGGTTTTGTACTGCTTTATTTTTAACCTCCAAACTTCGAAATTAAAAAAATTCGACATAAATAAACAAACTTTGCAACCAATTTGGGGCTCCTGTTTTGGTCGGGGGCCTGGTGTCCACCGTTCAGACGCTACGGCCGAAGTTTTAGCGAGCTCGTGGTCTTCACTGTTAGTGTTAGCGAGCTCGTGGTCTTCACTGTTAGTGTTAGCGAGCACAAGGTCTTTACTGTTAGTGTTAACGAGCACGTGGTCTTCACTGTTAGTGTTAGCGAGCACAAGGTCTTCACTGTTAGTGTTAACGAGCACAAGGTCTTTACTGTTAGTGTTAACGAGCACGTGGTCTTCACTGTTAGTGTTAGCGAGCACGTGGTCTTCACTGTTAGTGTTAGCGAGCACGTGGTCTTCACTGTTAGTGTTAAGTGTTGTGTTTTGTGTGCCTTTTTGGATTACTCAAGAAAGAAGAAGTGTAAGTATTTTTTACATTTTTTTGATAAAGTAGAACTTGTTTTCGTGCTTTTTCTAATTTTTTTTTTTTTTTTTTTTTGATGGGCAGACTTTGGTCCTTAAACAATGGCTTTGAGCAAGGCCTCTACTAAGAAGGAAACTATCTCCTTGTTACCCGTCCGGGACTCACTGCTTCCCAAGTCGGTAAAGCGATCTGGGAACACTTGGGTTCACATGCTGAACCGCTTTTTTTATTTTGTGCGGGTGGTAAATCCGCAAAAGTTTGAGATTGTTTTGAAGCGTACTGACTATTATTTGCAGCTCGTAGGTAAAACTCTCCACCACGAGTCGTCCAAGATTCACTGTTCTAAAGGGGATACACACATTAAAGTTGTCTTCTGCAAGTACCTCCCATGCCAGGTAACAAATGAAGGGGTTAAAGCCGTTTTCAATTATTTTGGAAGGGTGCTTAATGTAAAGTATGAGGTTAGAAAGGAGACCGAGATATACACGAAAGGAGCCTTCTCGAGTACGAGAATTGTTTCTCTTGACATGGACAAAGCCGTTCCTAATTTCATGTATGTTTCCGATTTTAGATGCCTATCGCTGTTGACTGTGCTAAATACGCTTGCGGGAATTCCAAAGCTCTTGGACATAATATCAAGGACTGTAAAGATCCTTCCGGGAACTGCAAGTCTCCACAGCACAAGAGACCAGAGTGTGGTGTCTATACTTTTGCACAGATGGCCAGAGCCGGACAATCCCAGGAACACCAAGATGATCTTTTAGTGGAACTTGACGCCACGGAGAAGGTGTGGGAAACTCCTGAAGCTGGGGAAAATTCCTCGAGTGGCGAGGTAGTAGAAATCCACCAACTTCGTGACTCGGGGAGTGCCCGGGAGGAACCCCAAGGTTTTTCCAATGTGGAGCAGGTAAGTGAAAGTAATGGTGAGTCGGAGAAAATTCCTCCAAATAATGATAAAGAGAATTCGTTTTCTACAGGTCAACTCACGGTGGACAAGAGAGTTCGCTCACCAGAGGCTGGAGACGGCTACACTACGGTTACCAAAAAATCAAGGAAATTCTCTAATGAGTCTATTGAGCGAATGGAAAATCAGTTAAATGGAGTCAATATTATTGATGTGGATGTGAAAAGGGTGGGCAAAGATTGTGAGGATAGCGAGGAAATGGAGGTTTGGTCAGGTGAAAAGGAAGGAGAAAATTGTGTGAATAGTTTGGATGAGAATGTGAAATTTTTCGAGGGCAATGTAGCGGAGCTATTTCTGTAGACGGTCAGCAACGGCCCCGGACTCCCGATGGGGAATCTCGGACGGCTTCTCCACCCCTTTTGCGGACGCCAACGGAGTTCGAGGTGGGTCCCCGCAGTGAAGCGGTGCTTGAGACCGAGTTTTCCGCGAACGGCGGCCACCGCGGTAACGACACGAGGTAGGCCGCCGGTGCAGGCCGGCACTCTGTCAAAGTGTGTGCGCCTGCCGGCGACGGGAGTTCGGAGGCCAACCAGCACTCCGATACTATGGGCGACAGTAGATTATTTTGCAGGGAATTCGAGCTTTCTTCGGATTCTGACGAAAAACAGTTGGCTGAGCAGATGACCGAAGAATTGAGGGCCAGTTTCAAGCGTCGGGGAAGGCAGCTGACGCAGACCAACGTTGATGCGGCGAAGGATCTCGCCAAGATGAGATTCGGAAGAATGTGGCACGTCATTCCGCCGGTTACCGGATATCAAAGCCGGCGGCAGAGAAAGAGCGTGGGTAGGAAGGAGACGGAGGGACGCAAATGATCAAGATCCTGAAGGTGAGTTGCTGCTTTGGTTGGGTTCCTCTCCCTCGGCTTTTGAATTTTGTTGTTTGTTTCATTTGTCGTTATATGCTAACATACTACACTGCTGGCACCCAAAATGCAACACCAAGAAGGAAGCATCTGTTGTGCCTGAAATTCGCAGCATGCGTCGCCCGTAAGAGGACATGCAAACGATAGGGCATATGCAAATCATGTGAGCCCGACGCGCCACCGAGAAGCCCTATAAGAAGGGTGCACAGATGGCGGGGTGTAAGTAGTGGAAGTGTATTGTGCTGCCGGACCTGTGCGTGGGAAGCTTCCTGATGCCTCGTCGCAGAATACGGCAGTCATTCCAGCACGTTTCGGAGTTCGACAGAGGACGAATAGTGGCTTATCGCGACAGCGGTTTATCGTACCGAGACATCGGCGCCCGTGTGGGACGACATCCAGCCACAGTAAGGCGAGTACGGATTCGGTGGGTGCAGGAGGGACGGACGGACCGACGTGAGCGATTGCCGCAGCCGCGGCACACCACCGAACGAGAGGACCCGCATGTTGTGCTGCGGGCATTGACTGCTCGCATCGCCACATCACGAATGTTAGCGCAGGAATTAGGGTGTGTTGCGCAACAACCTTTGTCAGCACGTACCGTTCGACGTCGTCTGCAGGAGCAGGGACTTGTCGCACGGCGCCCATTGCTCCGTTTACCATTGACGTTACACCACCGGCGAGTGTGGCGGTAGTGGGCCGTTGAACGCCGCACCTGGACTACGGAATACCATGAAATTGTCTTCTCTGACGAATCCCGTTTCTGCCTGCAACACCACCATGGTCGGATCCGCGTGTGGCGGCACCGCGGCGAGAGAATGTATGACGCCTGCATTATGCATCGCCATACCGGTCCGTCGCCTGGCGTTATGGTTTGGGGCGCAATTGGATATGACACCCGCACCCCTCTGGTACGCATCGCCGGTACACTTAACAGCCACCGCTACATCTCGGACGTTTTGGAGCCTGTAGTCCTCCCTTACCTGCAGGACCTGCCAGTGGCCACGTTTCAACATGACAATGCGCACCAGCACGTGGCACGCATCGTGCAACAATTTTTCACGGCCCACCAGGTGTCACTGCTGCCGTGGCCCGCCTGTTCTCCCGATATGTCGCCCCTGGACCGACATACACCGAGCCCCCATCAAAAGTCTTTTTCGTTCGATGCCGCGGCGTGTAGCGGTCGTTATTGCCAGCCATGGGGGCCACACGAACTATTGATGTCTGCGTGTTCCGCAAGTCGCACGGGCCTGTAAGCTCAATCGTTTCATCTTTGTATCTGTTGTTATGTGTCCGGTAAATCTGGCTTTGCTATCTCGTGTCCTTCTTGGTGTTTCGTTTTGGGTGGCCAGCAGTGTACTTCCTTTATAACGAAGTGAATTTCTCCGTCATTTCTTTATCCGCGCCAGGATTCGAACCCGGGTCCCCTCATTCCGAAATAAGTCACTCTACCAATTGAGCTACGCGGACGTTTTATTCTGATTCCTATCTGCCTTTATGTCGTGTGCGTCCTTCTGGCAGGTACGTCACATCTCCTGGTACGTTACATCATCTCCCCCTTATTATTTTTTTTCGAAGTGCTGGAGAAGGGATTCTCTTATTTTTCCTATCTCGCAGTGTGGAAATAACATCACACCATTGCGAGATTTTGAACGGTAGGGTCATCCGGATAGTTCGGGCGCCATTATAACGAAGTGAATTTCTCCGTCATTTCTTTATCCGCGCCAGGATTCGAACCCGGGTCCCCTCATTCCGGTATAAGTCACTCTACCAATTGAGCTACGCGGACGTTTTATTCTGATTCCTATCTGCCTTTATGTCGTGTGCGTCCTTCTGGCAGGTACGTCACATCTCCTGGCACGTTACACCTTTTTCAGATTAAGGTAGGTATGGCCCCTAATTACTAAAGCACTGATCTGCGTATTGGTACCTTGAACGTTTACGGTCACCGCACTTTCGAAAAACAGAAGTGGCTGACAGGCTTCTTCCGGGAGTCTGGTGTTTATTTTCTGCTGGTGCAGGAAACTCACCACAAAGAGCCCGAGCAAGTTTTTACGTTCCGTAGGAACACCGGGCTGAACTGTATGAAGGTACTTGCTTGGAGCGAATGGTTTCACCAGGGTGGCCATCGTCTACAAGCCGCAGTACGAGGGTAGCATCACGCAGATGCAGACCGATGGAGACGGTGGCGTGGTGGCTATTTCGGTTAATAGCGGATCGATGTCCATTAAGATGGTGTGTGTTTACGTTAAGGTGAAGGGGCTCCTCCAGAGCGGTTTCTATGATCAGCTGCCGTTCTTCCTTAGGGGTAGCGAAGATTTCCTTTGTCGTCGGTGGGGATTTCAACTCGGTGGTGGGTAACCATATAGCCCGGTTGAGTAGAGCCGTACAGAAACTCGGTGGTGGGTAACCATATAGCCCGGTTGAGTAGAGCCGTACAGTGGTCAGAGCCGTACAGAAGGGGTCTTACGGATCTGATTAAGAACCAGCAACTCAAGGACGTGTGGAGGCAGCTGTTCCCGCAGGAGCCGGATTTCACCTGGTACAGGAATCATTTAGCTTCGAGGATCGACATGCTGTTGGTCTCGAAGATGAACTGGGTTATGGGGGCCGAGGTTTTTAACCTTAACTCACAGCCGTTGTTTATCTCTGATCACATCGTTGTCGTGATGGACGTCTGTGCGCTGGCGCCGAGGGAAAGGAAAGCGACACCGTGGCGCCTAAAAGTGTCAATGTTAGACAACGTTGAAGCGCTGTCGCGCATCCGTTTCATCTTATAGACGGTTACCGATGACGAGATCGGCGGTTGGGAGAGGGCGAAGGACGATGTCCGGAGCACATTGGTTGATCGGGGTAAGGAGTTGGAGAGAACTAAGCGGGGGACTCAGGTTCTGATGAACCTAGTGAACGCGGCTCTGAGGGGTAATGAGGACGGGTGTAACCTGGGAATCATTACCCAGGTCAGGCAAGAAATTTCCGACTGTTATAGAGGCATCGACTCTGAAGTTCAACTTCAAGGTGCTATTAGGAGTTTTGAGCAGGAGCGGGATATTGACCACATTTACCGCAAGCTGGAGAGTAAGAGGGAGAACCTGAAAGTTCTCGATATTGATGGTACTAAGGTGAGGAACAATAAGCAGATCCTGCAGGAAGCTGCTAGGTATTACGGCGATCTCTTTTCCGGAGCGGAAATAGATCCTGCCGTCATGGATATGTGGTTGGAGGGTACGCCGAGGATCCCAGACGAGGACTTGGAGAGTCTCGAAGAGGAGTTCACTGTGTCTGAGGTGAGAGTAGCAATTCAGGCCCTTTCGCCCGGTAAGTCCCTGGGATGCGATGGTCTCCCATCGGAGTTTTACAAGAAGTTTGTTAATGTGTTAGCGCCCTGACTTACCATGGTGTACAACGGGATTGTGAAGGTGGTTCGTATGCCGGGGACCATGCGGAGGAGCATGGTGACTTTGTTGTGCAAGACCTCCGACGCCCCGTCAAGGGAGCTAAGTGGTTGGAGACCGGTGTCTCTGCCCACAGTGGACTATAAGATCCTTGCGAGGGTCATCAATAGCAGGCTTGCCAAGGTGGCCGTTCATCTCATTGGTGCTAACCAGACGTGTGGAATCGCGGAGCGCCGGATGTGATGGAATACCAGGTTGTGCAGAGACCTCTTCGGGAGAGTCATTATTGCGGATCGTCTCTCCTCACTCTTTGAGGTTCAAAGAGGAGTGGGGCAGGGATGCCCGCTCTCTCCCCTTTTGTTTTAGTCTTGGAGACCCTTTTGAGAAGAGTTACTGGGAAGGATAGTATTAGGGGTTTCCCGATTCCGGGGAGAGAAGAATCGTTAAAGTACTTTGCGTATGCCGAGGATGTCTCCTTCTTCGTCGACTCGGAAAGGAGCTTGAACGGGATGCGGGATGCTTTCGCTGGCTACTGCAGTGCAACCGGTGCCCGTCTCAATGAAGAGAAGTAGAGTATTATACCCTGGGGCAAGTAGGAGAGGTCAGCGGTTACAGGTTTAGCTGTGACAGATGGGCCCGTTCGGATACTCGGTATCCAGTTTATACCGAGTATCCGAACTTTCTTGCGGAGATGAAGGAAGAGCAAGGACGGTGGCAGAAGGTGGGCATTTCGAGAGTGAATCGAGCCAAGTTAGCTAATGAGCTTCTGGTTTCGAAATGCACTGTTGCCGGGGAAATCGATTCCCCACCCGGGAGTCTCATGAAGCAGACGGAGAGAAAGGTATTTGGCTTCATTTGGGCCGGGAAGAAGACCAAGGAGGTGGCTCGGGCGGTCCTTTACTGTCCTAGGTCGGAGGGGGGTTTGGAAGTCAAGCACCTTCCTACACGGCTCAGCGCACTCCAGTTTAAGAGTGTGAAGGGCGCCCTGGTCGCCGACCACCCGTGTGGAGCCTTGGCCTCCTATTTCACTGGGTGGGACTCGTCCAAATACGTGCCCGGCCACAGATTTGTTGACCCTCGGCGCGAGAGGACGCATAGGTCTTACCAGCTTGGAGGTCGCCTGCAGGACTTTGCGGAAGCTGACCGCGCCGGGAAGAACATTCAGCAGATGTACATTGGCCTGCTCCCTAGGCCTAGGGAACACGTCGTCAAAGATTTCAAGTTCCTAGGAACTTCTGTAGAGGCTTGGATGAGCATTCACTCGACGGGTGTGGACTGCAAGAAGAGGGACTTTAGGTAGCGTTTGGCCCACAATGTCTTTCTAACGAGGAGTAGGCAACTCTTCCGATAGGTGCCTTTCGTATTGAGGACAGGTTCCATCTCTTTTGGGCCAGCCCCATGGCGCACCAGGTTTGGCACGGAATCTGGACTTGGGCTTGGCATGGAATCTGGACTTGGGCTTGGCACGGAATCTGGACTTGGGCTTGGCACAAAAGGCTTGACGCCCTCCAGTTTCACCCAGCTAATGTGTTTTATCTTCATCCTGCCCCCGCGGCAGGCAGAATATTCTGGAGGATGATAATCACCCAGGTCTGTTATTAGATGTGAAGGGAGAGGAACAGGGTTCTGCATTCCCGGACGGCTAACTCGGGCTTTTCTCCGACAACGGTCATGCTTCAAGTCAAGTGTGAGCTCCGAGACAAGGCGAGAGTGGACGCCCGCACTTTGACCGACCGAGCCTTTGGGTATCGGTGGGGGACTTGGCCTCGGATTGTTACCGGGACCAAGGACAACTACATCTTCAATTGGGGTAACTTACCCCCTTTGTTTCGGCACCTGATGCCCGAGGAGTCTCTCCGGGGGTGTTGGGCCTTCTCTAGTGTTATGTTTTTCTGACCTGTGTTTGTTGTTTTGATGTAGGGGTGGAGGTTAGCCTCCGACCCCTTCATAGGTAGTTTAATTTGTCTTGTCTCCGATCGAGGTTGGCGGTGCAGGCCGCTTACCGTGACGACAGAGGCTGTGTAAGACTGGTGGTGGTGGTGGTGGTGAGTGTTTTTATTCTGTCTTTTCTCTTTGTCTTTTGGTGTAGTGTGACTGGATGGTGTCTAAAGGGAGGGTGTTGTGTATTTGCTGCTTGTGGTGTGCCGGTTCAGCGTGGATGTGGGCATGGGAGGCACCTGCCATGGATCATGTGAGTGCCTTGGTGCACCTGTCAACTCGGTGTCCTCTCTGACAGTGTCCCGTCCGGGTTGCTGTCACTTGGTCACCTCTGCAGGGGACCTTTGTCTGCCTACATGCACTTTTCGGGTGGTGTACCTTCGGGTCGCACCCGCCGTTCTAGGTGACCTCGCCGCCAATTTGAGTTCTTCAGAGGATTTGAATGACTCGAGGGTTTGTCTGGTGTTGACTGTTGGGCTATGGGAGTGTGTGTAAACATCAGTGAACCATGTCAAGGTGTTTACCTGCGGCGTGGTGAACAGTGTGAAGATGTTGCGTTGCAATAAAGGTCGTGTATGGGGAAGGGGACGTCGTACGAGAGCACAATGGAGCGCTACCATCTTCCAGCCCCCATGATTTGGGGGACATGTACGAAGACAATAAAATATGCGGAATATTGATGTTTCCACCGATACTATACACTGAGTGGCCACTTTATTATGACCACCTGACAGTTTTAAGCAACTGAGCTATGGCTGCACGCTGTTTCTGCCAGAGGGCGAGGCTAGTATAAAAAGGGAAAGCTTAGTGCTTGAGACAGTAGTAGAAGTGATTTTTGGGTGACGAGATGGGTAAAAAATGAGATTTGACGGACTTTCAACGTGGGATGATTGTAGGAGCTCGGAGCCATGGAGCGAATATCACAGAAACTGCCGCATTCGTGAAATGTTCTAGAGCAGCTGTTGTTAAAGTGTTTAAAGACTGGCCTATCAGCCAAAAAACTGGGTCTCTACGTGCAACGTGCGGTCGTCATCGACTAGTGAATGCTCGGGCGGAACGGAGAGTGTCCAGATTGGTAACAGACAACAGAAGGGCAACAGTGCAGCAAATTATAGACCATCTTAATCAAGGATCCCCTCAAATGATCTCTGCACGCACTGTTCGCCGTACACTGCATCGGATGGGATATGGCAGCCGAAGCCCTGTTCGAACACCTTTGCTGTCTGCAGTTAACAAGAGAAAACGTCTTCAGTTCGCACAGGAGCACAAGGATTGGACAGTCGATAATTGGAAACAAATTATGTGGTCCGATGAATCACATTTTCAGTTGCACTATGCTGATGGCCGAGTGAGAATTTGGCGGAAACAGCACGAAAGAATGGACCCCAGATGCATTGCTACAACCCTTCAAGTTGGTGGAGGCAACGTTATGGTTTGGGGAATGTTTTCCTGGAATGCTTTGAGCCCTTTAATTCGTGTTGATCAACGTCTGACTGCCACATCATATCTAAACATCGCTGCGGACCAAGTGCATCCTGTCGTGTGGATGGCTTATCCCAATGGCGATGGCTACTTTCAACAAGATAATGCGTCTTGCCATAGTGCTCGTATTGTACAGGATTGGTTTCAGGAACATGCCGGTGAGTTTACTTTGCTTAGGTGGCCCCCACAATCTCCAGATCTCAACCCCATTGAGCATTTGTGGGATGAAACTGAACGAGCCATCAGGCAGCTAGATCCACAACCCTGCAATCTTACACTCTTGGAAAGTGCTATTCATCAAGCATTGTCTCAGATTCCACAAACCACCTATCAACATCTCGTGGAGTCCATGCCGCGAAGAATCGACGCAGTATTAAAGGCAAAAGGTGGTCCAACGAAGTACTGAGGTGGTGGTCACAATAAAGTGGCCACTCAGTGTACAAACATCGTTGTTTCTCACCGATTTACAAATTCCTAAAAAAACCACTGAAGAATCGCAAATATTATAAAATAAGAAAAAGGAGGCCCTTCCATTGCTTGTGAAAACGGAGTCATCCTGTACTGCTGCATGTTGTCATGGCTAAGTATCCTTCCGCGCTCACTACAGTTAGTCAAGCTGGCGGTCGAGCTGTACTTTTGGCACGGCTAGCCTAATCTGTTTTGCGGGGATGCTTCCGCTCAGAACTCGGTCAGTCGTTGCAGATGCTCTGGCGGCAGTCACGGCATCATCGTCGCCGCCGACTGGATTTCTGCGTACCGCAAAGACAGGTACATTTTACCTAAAGCATTTTCAAAAATGACTCTATCAATGAATTTTTTTTTATTTTACATCATTTTTGATTTCAAAAAGGATGTACGTCACAGTTTTTTTTTAATTTTCGTCCCTCAATTTTGCACCATAATTTTCACGTTAACCCCAAAAGGTTTAAATTGAAGTACAATGAGTTTAATACATAGTCATTCATATGCTCTTTGTACTAGCAACATCCAAAGCCAAAGCCTAGGTTTACCGTTTAAGCTCATGACATATCTTATTAGTATGCAGTGAAATAAATGCTATTACCCACAGAGCAGGAGATAACTATTCCTTCAAAGCTGCGTAAGATCAGCTGAAGAAATATTTCACAGTAAAATGCGTAAGATCAGCTGAAGAAATCTTTCACAGGGAGGAAAAAGACTCAAAAGTTATACAAAAACTGTCTTGATTCTTCTAATTTTCGGCAATGTGAAAACAACAATTTAAGTCCGGATTCAGTACACATCACAAGAATTTTGAGAAGTGCTCAAATCCCTGAGCGCCTGCCAGGGGCGTATTTAGAGGGGGGGCATTCAGATTCAAACGACATAGGATTGTATGCAGGTAACAGTGAGCTTGTTAATTCTTTGAGCAACGAGAAAAAAGTGGATTTTTTACATAGCATATGGAAACCTACTGCAAAATATAGATTCCCTAAAAAAATCAGTTCCAGTCGCAATAAAAATCACATGGGAGCATTCCAAATTAAATGGCTAGAAGAGTATGAGTGGCTGTCATATTCACGTCTGAAAGAAGGTTCATTTTGTAAATATTGTGTTTTATTTTACGAAAAAGATGTTGCTGGTAAAGGCAAACATCAGACTTTGAGTAGCCTCGTTACAAAGCCTAGTACCGATTTAAAAGATGCGAGGGAAATTTTCAAAAAGCATGAAAAGAATAAATATCACAAAGACGCTGTATTGGCAGCTGAAAATGTTGCATCAATAATTCATAAAAAACAGGATAGTATAATTTTACAAATGAATAAACAGAAAAAGCAAGAGATAATTGAAAACAGGAAAAGGTTGATTCCTTTTGTTCAAACAATTAGATTATGTGGAAGGCAGCTGATACCTCTTAGGGGAAAAGTTGATTCTGGAAGAATTTCGCTTGAGGAACCAGCAAATAATGACGGTAATTTTCGCACTTTATTGAGATATCGTGCAAATTCTGGAGATGTCATTTTAAAAGTAAACTTAGAAACTAGTGGAGGTAATGGCATGTATACAAGTTCAGTAATACAGAATGAAATAATAAACAGAGACGACTTTAAATCTTTTGGGGCCCTAGACGCTAAACGATTCTGGGGCCCCTCCTTCCCCTTCTTATCGCCTCAGAAATTTTCATCCGTCAGATTAACAAAAAAAAAAAAAAAAAAAAGTAAAGCCAAGAAAAAAATTTTTGAGCTTTTTGAAATGCGATTCTATCATAAACTATTAAGACGTTTTGTCAGAAACAGTGCTAATGTAATCAGTTTGACTGTTCGCGCACATCGAGCTTTTTGTTTTTACAGATATTTCAAAAATTATTTTTGCGGCTAATAGAAAATCAAAAGGCACTAACTTTGGCACTTTAAATATCCCATATTCTTTATGAATTTACGACTAAATGCTGTCAAAGTCGAACATTCAAGAAATTAAAGTTCTCTTGTGAAGAAATATTTTTTTGGCTCTCAGATTAGGTTTAACAGTTCTTTCTCAAATACTTAAATTTTCGAATCAGTTCATTAATTTCCTGCTAGAGGTACTGAAGGACAATAAATGTGGTTTTCACAGATTCTTCAAAAATTATTTTTGCGAATGATAGGACATAAAATTTCATTAAATTTTGGCCATTTTAAATTTCACTACCAGTTCATAAATTTCCTTCTAGTTCTGGAATTGGAAATTTCATAAATTTCAACTTTACGCTACGAGAGACCATTTCGGTTACGGCAAAAGTTCTTTTTGAGTTTGATACGTTTGGCAAAACTAGCTACATTAGTAAATCTTTAGTTGCTATAGTTACTTGGCGAATTTAACGCTAAAGGCGCTGAAAATGGAGTTTCGCTAAATTTATCAACACATTTCGTATAAATTGTCATGAAACTGGAATAAGTTTCAATAACAAAACATGCCCTTTCCATTGCTTCAGCTTTAGAAAATCACCTTGTTTTTTCGTTATGAGCAAATTAGTCAAATTAGTAGGCAACGAGCATGGTATCCAGCAAAAATAAAATACTTGAAGACACTGGCAACAGGAGAAGTCCTCCACGTTACAAAATACGGGTAAATATAAATTTGTGCACAGTACTTCGCTTAAAAAGGGTGGATGACTTTTCTTGGAGGAGTTTTCTTGTGGCGAACGATTCTCTAAATCGAAGAGATTCAGCCGTCCATGGCATAGACAAATGTCGTGGACCAAAAAAGTTGGAGAGTAAGAATTTCATCAGTCAGTGCAAAGTTATCAGAAACAGAAGCATAAGGATTAAGTGAAAAAGATCTAGTTTGAAAATGGAAAAGTAGGAACTACAGTTTCTCGAGTAAGAGTATCATTGAAACTTTTATTGGCCGCCCGGGTGGCGGAGTGGTCAAAGCGCTGGCTTATGACCATTCCTCCGAGATGGGTCCGGGTTCGGATCCCGATGAGGCATAGATGTTGTGTTTGTCTTACGGTATTGGCTCACTCCCTTCCCTGGAACCAGTGACCCTAAATTAGGGACAGGCGACTGCTTATATCTCATTGAGTTGCTCACGGTGGTCGTTAAACCTTCAATAAAAAAAAAACCTTTTTCAAATGTTAATTTGTTGTCAATTTAAGAAATAGAAAATGTGAGAATACTTGATAATTGTCAGTATTAAACTAGGGGAGAGAAAGCAATAAGAAAATGCTATTGCAATACAATAAAAATTTCTTTTGACACGATTCAACAAGTTAGTAAAATCATGCAATGCATTGATTATAATACGCTTTCCAACATACCAGAAATCATTACTCAAGTTATCACTCAAGTTATGAGGATAATGGCTGTGGAATAAATCTCGGTCATGTGCCCTGACCTTTGATCCCATTTCGATGATATTCAACAGAACCGGGTCAGTATACTTCCGAAATAACATGATAAAGTTTTGTCGCAATGGAAGTATTTTTACGTAAGTTATGATGTATAAGGGCAATGGAATAGATCCCGTTCCTGTGACCTAACCTTTGACCCCATTTCGCCCATTTTCAAAAGGATTCCTCCCCAGGCAGGACCCTACAACATACTAACATTTCATCCAAATCGAAGAATGTTTACGTAAGTTATGACGCATAACGGCGATAGAAATGATTCCGCTCCTATGTCCTGACCTTTGACTCCATTTCGCCCATTTTCAATAGGGTTTGTCCCCAGGTGTTCCCCTACCACATACTAAAATTTCATCGAAATCGAACGATTTTTTCGCGAGTTATCGTGCAGGCTGACATACGCACACAACGCGTGACGTGATGAGGCAGATGGGAATCGCGACCATCTGCTCGCAAGAGTGTGACGTCATAAAACGTTGATAGGATCCACACACAACGCATGACGTAATGAGACAGATGGCGTGACCGCGCGCCAACATTCTCAATCACGAGATTGTGACGTCATAAGATTTCTAAGCATGGGTAACATTAATGGGAGGACATCATGACACTAAAAACGTTATAATTCGGGGTGGTTATTTAACCCACCAAACGAATTTTCCTAAAGTCGAGATCAAGCTAAATCGATTTCTAGTACCAGAAAACGGTAGGTTAGCGACTTTCATCAAAATCCTTAGAGCCGTTTTCAAAATAAAATTAACATACATACAAAAATTGCTCCTTTATAGTAGGGGATAAGGGCGATGGAATGGATCCAGATCCTATGTCCTGTCCTTTGACCCCATTTTCATCCATTTTCAATAGGGTTCGTCCCCAGGTAAACCCCTACCACATACTAAAATTTCATCGAAATAGAACCATTTTTACGCACGTTATGACGCATAGGGGCAATGGAATGCATCCCGCTCCTATGTCCTGATCTTTGACCCCACTTCACCCATTTTCAATATGGTTCATTCCCAGGTGGTCCCCTACAATATACTAACATTTCATCGACATCGAACTACATTGACGCAAGTTATGACCTATAAGGGCAATGAAATGGATCCCGATCCTATGTCGTGACCTTTGACCTCATTTCGTCCATTTTCAATAGGGTTCGTCCCCAGGTGGTCCCCTACCACATACCAAAATTTCATCGAAATCGAACCGTTTTTACGCGAGTTATCGTGCCGACAGACGGACGGACAAAGCTGGAGCATATACGCTTCTTCAACCTACGGTTGGAAAGTTTGGCATCATGCAATAAGAACTTGTTTACCAACATTTATATTTTGCTTCACCTCTTGGCAATTCTTCCTGTAACCACAGCATCAGTGGAAAGAAGCTTTTCCAGTCTTCGCCCATTTAAATCTTGTTTGAGAAACAGTACATCAGAGTTAAGACTGAATGGGCTAGCTTTATTATCTATTCATAGAGACATTCAAGTTGAAGATGAAGAAGTCATTGACAAATCCGGAAATGTGCCTAGAAGAATAAATCTCAGTTTTTAAGAATTAGGTGAGTCCAATCAATTTCATTATTTCTCAAGGAGAAATTTGTTTCTGTCACTTTTTTTCTTTCAATATGTACTCATCAGCTTAATTTAGGTATATATATGTATGTTATGTACCTAAAAAAAAACTAAAAAGAAATACCTTTTTTTTTTATTAACATGTTTTTTTTCTTTTTTTTATTAACTTCCATTTTATCCTGGTGGATTTCAGAAACTTCCAATTTTTTGCCCCTCCCCCTCCCCGAAAAAAATTCTGCATACGCCCCTCCCGCCTGCATAGTAAACATTGCTGGCCTGTTAAACTACAATTTATGAAGGGTGGTAATAGAACTAGTAAACTTCTGTATCCACGATTGGGGGCTGCATTTTAGATTTTTATCACCGACTTAATGGTACAATTACCTCATAAGCAGTCACTACTGGTTGTAACCCAAGAATTTCAATGATTTTTCAGATTGCTTTGTATGACTAATGTCATCAATGCACATCTGCCTATATATGGAGTGATAGTACAATCACATGCAGGTTGTTCAGTTATATTTGAAACAGCCCTTTGAGAGAAAATTCAGTCTTATCTAGCTGCATATCCTTGAACGGTATTACATAAATTTATTCCAAAGATAATGTTTTATGCACCAAATCATTCTTCTATGTAGTTCCAGCACTACATCTGGGTAAGTAAATACCTGGGTTACCCAAACAGAATATCCTGATCATGCGGATGTTAGTTCTTAATTCGGATGCTACGTTTGCATATTGTTATTTTCAAAAAGCCGAGTATATCACCCATTTCTGCACTACCGGTTTCCACAACTGAAGGAATAAGCAGCTTTTGCTTGTTTTCATATAACACCACTAGACGTAACTGAAACTGTGTTTACACTTTCAACAACAAGTCAGCTCTGACGTGCTGTTATCTATTGGCCATTTTTGTGACCAAAATCATTGTTCGTGACTATTTTATTTACAGAATTTAAAAAGACCTTTTGGGAATGCTTATTGTGTCCCTATACCGAGACATTTATTATGACGGTAAAAGTTTGTTTGTTCATGAATAGGAAGGTATCCAGAATAAATCTCAGACACTTTTTCGCGTTGTTGAACTACAGTCAGATCTTCACTAAAGTTCTGTTCTAATTCAAAAACCTCGTAACACTAATAATTGAAATTGAGAAAGTACAAAAAAGATTTCTACCTATGCGCCGACTATTGGGGGCGAGGTAAATCTTGCCCCTCCAATAATTTTACTCGAGAGAAAGTGCCCACCCAATATTTTTCCTCCTCTTTAATTAAATAAGTTTTTGTTTTTGTGTGTGCATGTCATATCGCTACATCGTTAAGCGTTTCGTTACGTTGTGAAAGTGGCAAAGGAAGTGAATAATATGGATGAAAGGTGGCGCTTAAAAGGACCTTTTTGAATGTTGATTGTGGCATATGTGTGAAATATTTATTTTCACGGAAGAATATGAAACTGTGTAGCTAGCAGAATAAAAGCAAAGGAAAGTTTTATCTGCCAGGGAAGAACTGTCTGATCGCAGGAATCAGGACTTCAAAGCAATGTTCAGAGGAAAGACGGCAATTCCGTCGGAATAAATATTCCAGAATATGGTCTGCCAAGTACATTTACATTGCGAGGCTAACATAAACTGTGAGACTAATTGTCTGCAATACGAATACCAGTCGCTAACTGTCTCAGTGGCGCCATCTATTATTGCTTGCGGAACTACGTGAAAGTTTAGCCAATTAATATTCATCAAAAGAATATTTGTTTCCCTGTCCATTTGCTGATGAGCAATTACAATCTCGTGCCCCTCCCGATCTGTTCACCCCACCACCCTGCCTCCATAATTTGGAGAAGTTGGCGCCCCTGATGTCTACATCTTTTTACACAAATCTACTGGTGTTCACATAAATTGAGGATATCCCAACGCCTGAGCTTCTGTCATTCTTCAGATTGACCTTTCTACATTTGAGAAGGAGGGCTTTCCAATTTAAGTTTCCGTGTACCACGTTCACCAAGACGAAATGTAAAGTAATTGCAGTGCCATTCTGCAGAACTGTTACTGGAAAAAAAATTCCGTTATGCAAAATGTAAGGACCTTCACTACTCACTTGAACAATATCCGTACATTTTTAATGTAAATTATGTTTTTTTTCCCTTAAAGCATGTTTTGCAAGATTGCAATTATTACTTTTAATGCACTGTGATGTTATTGCAATTCCTGTCACTAGATCTACCGTCTGTAGGGATGTACTCATAACAAATAGCGAAGTAGTCTAACCGATTTCTGATCACTCGTCCGTGTTCGAATCCCGTGAGGCATGGATGTTGTGTTTGTGTTAAGGCACTGGCTCTCCTGGATGGAACCAGTGCCCCTAAATGAGAGAAAGGTGACTGCTCGAGTTTCTCACGGTGATCGTTAAACCTTCCATAAAATAAATGAATTGATTACGTGCCAAGCAAGAACTGTTTGATGACTCCTTCGTAGAATTGTTACAACCCGTTCCCCGCGACAAACTCAAACACCACTATCTCCTAATATCTTTCAAACGAGCACAGCAATTTGTTTATACATTACCTAATTGGCCTCCGCCTCTTATGCGCATCCTGATGCGATGACGAACATGTGAGCTTTAAATAAAGCTCTCCCCTCGTGATCCTTATCTTTATTCTTATCTTTATTTATCACAGGGGTCGCGCATACCGCAACCCCCACTACCAAAAATTATGCACCCCAAGCAACCGCAGTTTGCGGATGTGGCAGACGTCAACCCCCCGTAGTGCAATGGAAGGTCTCTGTCTGGGAGAACCACCTAAGTGATCGTGGATTTCTCCAGTGCCAGGTAAGTATACAATTAGTTTTAGAGTTTATATATTTAATATTTGTTTTTTGATTTTATACTGGCACCTAATTTAATATCAAAATAAAATATTTCTTTGATTCTCAAAGATTAAAGGTATAACTGCACTAATGAATCGTGTGTTCCTTCCTTTGTTTTATGACTTATATAAACATTTTTTGCTGTGATTTTATTTTCTGCTTATTTAATTATTTCCCCTCGTTTCGCGCTTATGCACGAGTTAAAATAGTAAAAGCAGATTCTCTGCATTGCAAAATTCATTTGTTATGGGACCTCAAGGGAAAATGTATCCTATGTCTGCAACGTTAATTTGTTCTATGCAAATATTCTCAAAGATGATTGCGTTCTGGTCTTCAAAATTTTGAGAACAAATAAATAAAGTCCTTAGCTAATATATGTCCCAGGTGTGATTTCGAAATATTTGTCAGAATTGTTTTTGAAATTCCATTTATCTCAATCGCGAAGTATTCCGATTTGGCACACCGATTGTGATAAAATTAATTTAAAAAAAAAAAACTCTAACAATTTTTTCGAAATCAATTAGCTAAGGGCTGTATTTATTTGCTTTCAAATTTTGAAGACTGGAAAGCAATAATCTTTGAGAAAATGCGTATAGAACGAATTAACACTGCAGGTATAGGATGGATTTTTTCCCTTCAGGAATAAATTTTGCAGAGATTGGGCTTCTCTCTCTCTCTCTCTCTTTTTTAAACTCCTGCATAAGCGAGGGGTTCAGCAGAAATTGCTGAAACTATTGCTCTGCAGGTTTCAAACTAAGTTACCATTATGAAAGATGTTATTATTTCAAGGGGCATAGTTTCGGTCCTCATGAAAAAAAAATGATCATAATCATATCAGGTGAAAATACAGTTCCTCTTTTCCATTTAGTAAAGTATCTTCCCTTTTACATGAATTATGCTCCGGGGTTCAGGCATCCATTAAGTCACTGATAAAAATAAAAGTTCCCCCTCCATAAAACAACAACCCCTCCCCCCCCCAAACCTTCCTAACTATAAGAGCGCGTAAATGTAAAAAGTGCGTAAGAAAAATTAAGAGCGTATATAATTATGTAATGTGTCCGTTCCAATTTTGATAACCTATTACCGATCAAATGAGATGACTAATTGGTGTGTAATAGACGTTCACCGTAGATTTATGTATATGTCTGTGAATATGTAAAGAGCTAGGGCTCCTATTGGACTTCCTGTTCGGAACTCAGCAACCATTGTACTTCACGTGCAAATCTCGAGCACCCACTGGATTTCTGGAAAGTCAACGACTGTGATACCGAGTGTTTCAAGTCCCTCAGTGACTGCCACGCAGGCGGAAGTCAGTTTCGTTTCGCACAGATCATTTCGTTTTTAATTTGGTCGTACTTTCACGCAAGGCAGTCAAGACAGTTACGAAAATCAAAGGGCTCAGATGCAGTGGCGTAGCTACATAAGACGAGTTGGTACAATTGCACTAGGCCGACTAGCATATTGCCGGCTGATGATAAGTTTCGGAAAGGACGAAAGCATAGGCGCCGACTAGGGGGACAAGGTGAATCATGCCCACCTAATAATTTTACTAGGGGTGCAGTGCCCACCCAATATTTTTCGTTCTGTTTAATTAAATAACCGCTTTGGTCTCATAAAGATGACTAAGCTCCACCTTATGAGGCCAAAGCGATTTATTTCCAAAAAAATTATAAATAACAAAATAAATAAACTTTTTTCCCATATAAAGCATTGCTTTTTTGATAAGAAACTTGATTGTCAGCCTCGTATTTTGTTCGACATGTTCTCGTGATGTTTAAAACAATTATGAAAAATAAAATAAATAAAAATACAGAAACGTATAATCTCTAGCATCTTTATGTATCTATTTATTTTTTGCTCTTCTCGTTCTTTCTTTAAGTGATAGCGCTAATTTTTCATATTTTTGATAAACGTTTGGAAACAAAATCTCTTGGGATATTTTTACAAAATCACAGGCTGAATTTCATTTTTAAAATATTAATATTCAGCAAAATAATTATATTTCCTTGTTCATTTGCTGATGAGCAATTACGATTGCGTTTCACAATATATATCGAATCTCGTAGTTTATCTTTTTGCTCCTCCTCCTTTTAAATTTTTATTTTCCTCCTGACAAAGGAACAGACATGCTCCTCCCACGTCTGATCTCTTTACGCCTGCCCCCTTAATAATTTGGTGAAGTCGGCGCCCCTGGGCGAAAGGTAGCAATGAAAAATTCATGATAACATGAGGTGTGATAAAAAAAAGTATCCAGACTGGTAGCATAAGTTCGGAACCGCGCGACACAGCAGAAAGCTGTTTGGTACAGGTTGACCTTAGAACCTACTACGCATGTGCCGTGAATCACGTCTCTCCTGCTCGTTCCGTTTTTTTTTTTTTTTTTCTTTTTTTTTCGTTTTTTTTTTTTCGTTTTTTTTTTTTTTGCAGTAGTGCTTTGTTCTTACGTGTGCATAGCAGTGACCACGCCACCCGCTCAGAACTGGGTGCGCTATTAGGGGTCTAAGCATATTGGGAGGGGAGCACACATTTTGAAGTGTTTGGCAAAAACTTCCGTTCATGTGCATTTTACCCTACGCTGATAATGTTATCCCTAGTAAACAAAAGTTTTCAAATGAATACTGTATGTAGTATGGGAACTATGGATACGAAATTCTATGGCAAGTTACTATTCCTTTTCAATTTCAGCTTACCTAGGTCATTTTTTTTTTTTTTTTTGTCATAAGGCTGTTTATGAATTTTAGTTTGTAACCTGACAACGAATCTCTTTCTCTCATTGTTTTAAACCATAATTACAAAAATGGTGTGTTTGTACTACTCTCTTAGAAATTCGTTCAGAGCACTCATTACATTTCCCAGAAGTACGAACACTAAAATTAACAAAGAATTCATTTTACATAGGAAAATTTCAGTGAGTTCAAGAAATTCACATACATTTATTCAAGTTCCCTAGATTCTTATTGGGGCGGGGGGGGGAGCCCATCCGTAGCAACGCGCCAAGTATGAAGCTGTCCGTCATATTTGTCATGTCGGAAAAATCTGACCAACGAATTTGCATCAGATTTTGTCAAAATCTTGGCGAAACTTGCAAAGACATGTACTTAAAGTTACAGAAAGTCTATGGGGTGGACTGTATGAGTCGCGCACAAGTCTGTGTGTGGTAAAAACTTTTTACAGATGGCCGTGAAAGTGTCGAGAGTGATAAATGGTCTGTGAGGCCCGTAACCAGCAAAAGTGAAAACAATGTCGAACACAATTGTGTGCACAACTGTGCGGGAAAATCGCCGAATCACTATTCGTGAGTTTTCTGAAGACTCCAATTTCAGTTTCGGTTCAGTTCAGTTGATTCTTACTGATGATCTGGGTATGAAACGCGTCTCAGCCAAATTTGTGCCAAAATTGTTCTCCGCTGAGCCAAAACAGGTCCGAGTGTTAGCTGCTAGGGACCGGTTTGAGTGCCTCGAAAACGACGATATCTTTTGAAAAATTATCATAACTGGTGATGAATTGTGGGTTTGTGAGTATGACCCCGAAACTAAGGCCTAGTCTTCACAATGGAAGACTCCAAACTAAGGCTTAGTCTTCACAGTGGAAGACTCCAAACTAAGGCCTAATCTTCACAGTGGAAGACTCCAAACTAAGGCCTAGTCTACACAGTGGAAGACTCCAAACTAAGGCTTAGTCTTCACAGTGGAAGACTCCAAACTAAGGCCTAATCTTCACAGTGGAAGACTCCAAACTAAGGCCTAGTCTACACAGTGGAAGACTCCAAACTAAGGCCTAGTCTTCACAGTGGAAGACTCCAAAGTCTCCCAGACCCAAACAAGGCATGACATAGCCCCAGCAATATAATCATGAGGGAATTGTGCATCATGAATACGCTCCATCAGGCCAGACAATCAACAAGGAGTACTGTCAAATTTTGCGGCGTTTGGTGAGCGCAATTCGTCGGAAAAGGCCAGCATTGCATGAGGGTGGCAACTCCACTATGACAACGCACCTGCCAATGCATGGCAACTTGTGCAGCAGTTTCTTGCTAAGAACCGCATTGCACAGGTCCTATAGCCACCCTATTCGCCAGACCTCCCTCCCTGAGTCTTCCTTTTTCTCTTCCCCCAAATCACATACCTCTTGAAAGTAAAAAGATTTCAAGATATTGAGGAGATACAATAGAATGTGACGCAGCAGCTGTTCGCTATTTCAGAAGATGACTTCAAAAATGCTTCGAGCAGTGGAAACAGCTCTGAGTTATGTGTGTAGCTTCGGAAGGGGATTAAGTTACAAATCTGTAAGTCTTGTACCCTTTTTTTTTTTTTTTTTTTTTATAAATCCAGTTTAGATACTTTTTTTATCACACCTTGTACGAAATAATAATCTCATTATTTCTGCCTGGTTGCAAAAAGACTTTTGTATCATATTCTGGAAGGTGAAACACAATTTTCATCTCACAGTAAGCCAATGGAAATAGCATTAATCCTGAGTCCCCGCATTCTCAAGCGGCTCCAGGATTATGCAGAATATCAGAATCTTTTTTTTTTTTTTCAGATAACACAGCGAAAACCATAAGAAACTGCCTTGTGACTTTTTTAATTTCATGTAAGATTGCTAAGAAGCAACAGACAAGATGCATTCTCTGAGAGACACAATCGAAGATTTGTTCCCTTATACTGAGAGACACAATCGAAGATTTTCTTTATTATGATAACTAAATTCAGAATTTGTAATGGTTTCTTATATTTCAGTGAGAACAAGAGTCCAAATGTTCCAAAAACGAATTTCTTTTTCAAGATTTACCTATCATTAATAAAATAATTACGAAAACATTTCTTGAAAAAAAAACTGAAAATGCCCAGAATTGCAAGAAATTCTTTTTTTTTTTTAGAGGTTTAACGACCACCGTGAGCAACTCAATGGGCTATAAGCAGTCGTCCGTCCCTAATTTAGGGTCACTGGTTCCAGTGAAGGGAGAGAGTCAGTGCCGTAAGACAAACAAAACATCCATGCCTCACGGGATTCGAACCCGGACCCCTTTCGGACGAATTATCAGAGGCCATCGCCTTAGACCGCTGCGCCACCAGGGCGGCTGCAAGAAATTCAGTGCAAATTTATAAAGTGAGAAAAAGTTAAAGAATGCAAAAATTTATTTTTATTAAGTTACTTTCAAACGGGAAAAGCATGTTTGCTGTAACTGAAACAGATTTTCCAGGATTTTCCTGCAGTTCAAGGTTCGCAAAAAATTTTGCGGTAGGTGAATCTAATGAACACAATGAACTTCAAGTTCCTATACCAGGCATATTTAATTAGATTGTATTGATTATTTTACTGCAACTGCAATTGGTAAAAGCAGACTGATGTTGAGATTATCAGCCCAAGGGGTCTGGACTTAAAGTCGAGAAAGGGAAAGGAGTGTTCCATAAACAGTGTTTGGCCCAAGAGAACTCTGCTACGTAGTTTGTGTGGGTGTTTTTTGAAGCCGTCAGAATGGTAAGCAAACTTTGCCGTTTTAGTATAACTTCTCCAAAAATATTGAAGAACAAGTATATATGTTACGGTTAATCGATAAATCCGGTGAATATGCATAATACTAATTATTTTGAATGGTGAATATGCATAATGCTGTGTTACGGTTAAATCAATAAATCAGGTAAATATGCATTCTGGGCCGCCGGGACACCGAAAATTCTCCCGGTGTCCCGGCACCCCAGTCCGCGCCTGTTTTTCATCATCATCATCATCATCATCATCATCATTGTCAACCATTATCAATCCACTGCTGGACGAAGGTCTCCCCAAGTTTCCTCCACAACGGTCTGTCTTGTGCCAGTCTCCTCCATGTCACTCCCGCATATTTACGAATTTCATCCACCCAGCCGCTGCCTTGGCCAGGTACATTCCAGCTGCCGGAGACTGAGGGCCAAGATTTAAGTTGTAGAGTCATTTTGGAGGTGTTTGGCCATAACTCACCACGCTGGCCAAGCGGGTTGGTGAGTGTGGGATAGCATTTCCTCTGATCCCGATGGTATAGTTATACCGCTATTGGCGGTCGTCAGAGCCCCTTTAGTGGGAACAGGATGCACCACGAGAAGGCGGGGTTGACATTTGTCAAGGAGAGGCTGTGATGTTACGCATCACCTGACCTTACATCCCCCTGTTTTTCATATTGAAGAGTAAATAATTTTAGTAGTTTCACTTTTTGTTGTGTCTTCCACAACGGTCTATCTTGCACCAGTCTTCTCCATATCACTCCCACATGCTTCGAATCTCCTCCACCCATCTTCCACGTGGTCTTCTGGATGTTTTCCTGTCCCTTGGAATCTAATCTAGAATTTCTATTGTGCAACTTCTGGCAATATGTCGCCCATTGCCATTTCAGGGATTTCACTCTGATCGTAATATTTTCCACTCTTGTCATTTTCCCTATCCACGAATTACTTTCCTTATCTTTCTTGGATAGACCAAACATGCATCTCTCTATGTTTCTTTCATGCAGTCTTTGTATGTCTTTTTTAGTTAAGGTCCACGTCTCTGCTCTGTACGTAAACACTGGAAGGATGCATCGATTAAACACTTTTCTTTTAAGACATAATAGCATATTGCTCTTAAAATATTGTACTGTTTCTTCCAAAAACTCCCCAACCAAGTTTTATACGTCAATTAATTTACTCATCAATGTGACCCTCGCTTGATATCTTCTGCCCAAAGTAAGTGTAGGAATTAGTTATAACCAGCTTCTCCGGATCAACTGATAAATCTTCCTTCTTTACAAAGGCATTGTATATCAGTTTTGTCTCCTGAAAGTTCATTTTTAATCCCATGTCTTTACTCTTCTCAACAAGTTCCTGGATCGTACCGTGCAGCTGTGAAGTATTATTTCAAAGACCTCTGAAGGGTTCTTTGAAATATATTTTTTTCTATTCAAAAATAAAACGAAAATAAAACCAGGTCGAAATCGGGTCAGGAACATCTTGATCCGACCCGTTGACCCTCTGACCCCTGACTCTTTTCCATCTTTGTGCGTACGATCGTGAGGCATTTCAAAGAGGCTGGCCTTAGTTCTCTAAACGAAAAAAAATTGCGTGTTATGTTCAACTTTGACGTCACTGTTTTGTAGTATTTTCCGTTAGTATAAAACTAGGGCAATTATTCCAATTATAGCGTGCACATTTGCGTTCCCAAGTAAAAAATACCTGTAGATTTCAAAGAATTTTAATTATTTAAAGCCTATAAAACCTAGATAATAATATGGAATTAAAAATTTAACTAATTGAGTGCTAATGATATTCGCAAAAGAGCCTCGAAGAAATTTTTGCAGGGGGTGGGGTGGGGGGCCATGCAATGACTCGGCAATGAAATATTAAGATTCATTGAAGTCTCCATGCAAGCAGACACCGTGAAGTGTACACAATATGTAAGTAGGAGACACACTTTTTGCATATAAATATTCGTAGAAATTCATTCCATAATTATCGTTTGTACCGTGGTAGAATCTCACAAATTAACTAAACTTCTATTCCATTAATTTTTTTAAATCATGAACTTAATATCACCCTTTGAAAGTTACGTGCGCTATTTAGTTTGAAAAATATTATATAGAATAAAAATGAAACGCAGCTGCTTTCAGGAATTCAATTACGGTATTTAAAGACGCTTCACATCCGCGAGTGTGCGAAGCATGTGAATCGGTGGCTTCAATCTGCAGTAGTGTAGATGTGTAAATTTTCACCAATAACATTGGTTAACAAATACTATGTTCGATGCATCGATGTTTTGCTAATAAACTCAAAAACTCGCGCTTTTCCACCTGAACCAGTAAATGGGCCCACGATTTGTAAAATCTCTCTTTAATATAACAGTGATACTCACCAGTTCAACAACCATTAACATAATATTTGTTAAAACGCTCGATGCATCGTGAAAACCTCGATGTTTTGCTAATAAACTGAAGAATTCGCACTGTTCCATCTGCAGCAACGAATAGGCGATCGATCTGTAAAATCTCTGTTCAATGTAACAGTGATAGTCAACAATGCAACATCGTAATATTTGTTAACACGCCCGATGTATCGGTGGAAGCCTCGATGTATCGGTGTAAACCACGATGTCTTGCTAACTAGGGATGGGCAAAAAACCTCGATGTTGCAAAAGCCGAGATACATCGAGGTTTCTTGGCCGATGTTTGGAAATGGAAGAGAATATCTTCTACGAAAAGTAAATACATTTCTTTTTGTTACATTCATAACTATACAGAGGAAAGAAATATCACCTTCCAATTGGTTGTTTTACTTGATTCGTTTGCGAAAACCGAGAACTTTTCCTCGAAGGCATGTGGCCGGTGCATCGAAAAAACATCTAGGTTTCCACCGATACATCGAAAAAACATCGAGGCTTTTAAGAAATATTATTAGTTACTTGGGGTTGAATTGGTGAGCAATAACCATTATATTGAACAGAGATTTTAGCCACCGATATGCCCATTCGCTGCTGCAGATCAAAAAGTGTGAAATCTTCGGCTTGTTAGCAAGACATCCTATGGAGGTAGGAAATATAGGAGACGCTGTAACCGCAGATTTCTGAAGCCGACTTGTTAACTGCTATGATATCCCTCCGCGTGCTTGGTTACCCTCTTGGTCGTGTCTGCCATAGGAAAGCATTGAAAATTTGTGATTTTTAGAAGCTCATATTTTTCGTTAAACTGGTTTGTCAGCGTAGATTTTTTTCTGTGTTTGACAACATACTTTAGCTTGTTCATATTTAGTTTCCATGGGATCCTGCGTGACATTCAGCTGTGCAAATAAATTTAAAAAGAAAATACCAGGTATGTCATTCCACCGGCTATCATCACTTTATTTTCCGTTTACTAGGTTTAATTAAGTTCTTTGGGATTCAATAGTCGATTGCAATATACTGTGAATGACAACTGTATATTTTGCTGTGATTTACTTGCTTTTAGCATATTATGTAATGTTCCAAATTTGTAGCAAAATTAAAGAAGTCGCTAGGTTTACGTAGGTTATACAGATCTGTTTACGAAAGTTGAAGCAAATTTTTCTGGAATAGTGCAGGTTATGTAATCGGAAGGGTATTCATAGCTGAACCACGTTTAAAAGGATGTTCAATATAACTACATTATTAAGATAATCGTTTTTGAATTATTAATAACCCACCTATAATTATGACAGTGTTCATATCCAAAAACTTTGCACTATATAAACAACAACGATAGTGGTTAGGAATTAGCTACATTTACCAAAAGTTCATCTATATCTTTTTTCCTCTTTTAGGGCTTGACCAGTATACCAAATTGCAGATTTGACCATTGCTAGTAAATACTCATTTTAAACTAATAGACAAGGTGTTTTTAATAGTGTGCTACAAGATCAGTTAATACACTGCCGGACAATTGCTACCATAAAATGGAAGGCAGGAAAATGTGGAAATCAGCATAAGTGCGGGATACAGTAAGACGTGTTGTGCGTATGCAAATTTTGGATTGCCGAACTTGTTCGTGACGTCATAGCGCTGATAAGAGATATAAAGGATTTGACGCGTATTGACCGTTGTTGTTCAAACGCAAAGTTGAAAGGGAAAGAATCAATTGACGAACTTGCAATTCTCAGTATGTCTTCCCGACATCACCTAGATGATTTTACGCGTGGCTGTATTATTGGCAAGATTGAAAAAGGGCGAAAAATAACAGATGTTGCCAGGGTGTTCGACGTCAGCCACAGTGTTGTTTCAAGGCTTTGGAAATCATTTCAAACAAATGGAGAGTGTAGCAAACGTCACGGGGGAGGTAGTGTTCGCAGTACGACAGCTGCAGAAGATCGGTACATAGTGCTATCAACAAAAAGACATCGGCGCAGCACAGCTAGTGAGGTAGCAAATCAGTTTATGGCTGCTACTGGCAAGCGGATCTCCCGAAAAACTGTCACCAGACGTTTGCATGAAGGAGGACTATACGCCCGCCGTCCTGTTGTGTGCATCCCATTGTCCAGACGTCACTGTACCGCCCGTTTGCAATGGTGCCGTCAACATCGCAATTGGACTGATAACGACTGGTCTGCTGTCCTCTTCTCAGATGAGAGTAGATACAGTCTATCGTCTGATTGTCGACGACAACTGATCTGGCGTGATAGTGGTACTGCATATTGTCCAGCAAACATACAGGAAACGGACTGATATCCGACATGTAGTGTCATGCTATGGGCTGGCATCATGATCAATGGCCATACGTCCCTCTATGTGCTTCCAACTGGGACTATGACTGGCCAACGATACATTAATGATGTTCTGCTACCTCATGTTCGCATGTTCCGTGGTGCTGTCGGTGATGGATTCATTTTCATGGACGACAACGCAACATGTCATCGAACAGTCGCTGTCCAGGAGTGTCTTGAGAGCGAGGATATTCAACATCTCGTATGGCCAGCATGCTCTCCAGATCTGGATCCCATTGAAAATGTCTGGGATGCTTTGGGGATGAGTCTTGCTGGTCGCCAATGCCCTCCAATAAACAAGGACACCCTCATCCGTGCACTGACAGAGGAATGGGATAAATTACCCCAACAGCTGCTTGATAATGTTGTGCAAAGCATGACACGACGTGTGGAATCTTGCATCGCCCTCCAGGGTGGCCATATCCCGTATTGACATCTTACGCCGGAACGCCTGCGGACGGTAACTGCATTTTTTTCGCGTTTACGTATTCTGCACAAAATGGCCTGTTTGTCCCTTGAACACGTTCCAAAGCCTTCTGGATTTCAGAGCACAAGAAATGATCTTTCTTGTAATGTCCTGGCATTCTGACATTATTTTATTTCACTTGGCAGCCAACCACACTTACTTTTTTATGCGATATATAGCCGTTTATGATCCGTCCTTAGCAATTGTCCAGCAGTGTAGAACTGGAGCTCCTTTATTTAAAACTGAACTTCACAGTACAAATGCAGATTCTCTGGATTATCAGAGGACATTAAAACAATAACTTTTGCATGTGAGACACTGCACTAACCATTTCTTGGAATTATATGACAATGCAAAACATTACTGTTAATATCTCCTGATTCACAACAAAACCACTTTGAATGTGAAACATAAAATGATGGTTATACTAAACACAGTAGATAAGAAAAGTGAAAGTTGAAGCACAAAGGGTGCACAGATATTTAAAAGATAAAAAGAAAAAAAAAGAATAGAAGTAAGAGACAAATGAACAAGAAAACATTTGAAAGTGACTGAACATGAGTACCTTACAGTGAAGTTTTGCACTTCTGGCTCCTCTCAAGCTATGACCCTGTAAACATATGTATGCACATTTTGATTTTTGAAGAAATATTCCCATAATACATTGAAATACATTTTCATTATTAACACAGCAATCATACATCTCTAAATTGCCTGTATTTCCTGTTCAGTCCAAAAATAGATTTGATTCTCTTCGGCCACCCCATTTGTAGTCACTGAACATTTTTGGCATTCTAAAACTCCATGTTCTCTTATTCATTTTAAAGAGCAGTAAACATTTTACGATCATCAGTTACTTTGATATTCCATAAATAAGCTACCAGTCATATATTTCATTCACTTCTGGTACCAAATGTTTTCTTTACCTGATTTAGTTACTATTCTGTAATGTATGTATATGTTCTAAGATTAAACATTGTTTTCATGCATTTTAACTCTCTCACGAATAATCTGCTTTTTCTATCCAATGTTAATTATAGCATTAATGCTCTACAGCTTATATGTTCTAATTAAACTTTCCTCTTTTGGTTCTCTGTTGATATTTAAAGTCCATCTTGTTACCATTTCTTCCTTTACATCATATCTTACTTTTCTTTTTGGTAAAATCAGTGAGATGTAGCTAAAAGGTCATTCCTTGCACAGTGGGTGTGACATGTGTGTTCTGTCTATCGAGCTTATGATCTGTCTCTGTTTTATCAGCATATTGTAATTTCTTCAAAACCGAGGTATTTGTGGTAGCTGAAACATTCAAATATTTATTGTGGTTTATTTGCTCACAGTTCATGTTCTGATTAGCTCAGTGTAATTGGCCTGTACTGTTTTACACATCAATGTAAATCTCTTGCACCCAATATTTTGATAGTTGTTACAGATTTCCTGTATTGTATATATATATATTTTATGTTCTTTGGTATTCTTGTTGTGTATCCATGCATCACCCACCCTTCATTTTTTGTTTTCCCATTAGGACTGAAGGACTAAGCCTTTTAAGAGAAAAGACACTCATGCCTGGTGTGGCACCCATTGTATGTGAAGGAAAGCATTTTGCTGCTGCTAGTGAAGGTTACTGATGATGAGATTTAACTATTTGAGATAAGTGTTTTGTATTGGATGTACATATAAATTTCCATACAATCATTTGCCTTTAATGGTTTGAATTGCAGCAGTAAGCTAAGTTCCAGCTACAAATACTGTTGGATAAGCTTTTCTTTTCTTGCATATATAAAAAGGACTTCAAGAAGTTTAATGTGTATGTGGGCATCAACTCATAATAATATTTCTTCATGTTCTAACTAGCTCATTCTCTTTTGTCTTGTGTAACTAGAGGTATATTGAATCCCCATTAGGAAATGATAGTACTGATATATTTTCTACAGCTTACAATGTACATAATGAGTGTGAAATGCAGCTCACAGCTAGGTTTTTGATGACAGAAATGGGGGAAATCTTGTATTCAGCTGAAGTAAAAATATAACAGCATAAAATTATAAAGATGTTAATTGCAATATATGAAAATGTATAGGCCGCCACGGTGGCGCAGTGGTCTAAGCGATGGCCTCTGATCATTTATCCGACAGGGGGCCGGGTTCGAATCCCGTGAGGCATGGATGTTTTGTTTGTCTTACGGCACTAGCTCTCTCCCTTCCCTGGAGCCAGTTGCTCTAAATTAGGGACGGGCGACTGCTTATAGCCCATTGAGTTGCTCACGGTGGTCGTTAAACCTTCAACCAAAAAAAAAAAAAAAAAAAAAAAAGAAAATGTATAATTATGATAAACAAATAAATTACTTGAGTGAAAACTTTATTACTTAACTAATCAGATGAAATAGGCAGTTGTAAGAAGTTCTAGCTTAAAAGGTCAGCATAATTTTTGGAAATCAGATTTTGGTACTGGAGATGTTACATGGATAACAGTAAACTAAAGATGATTTAGCATCTGATGGCAGAAAATTTGCACTTCTATATTTCCCATGCACTTCTGATTAGTTATCCATTAATTTTTGTGGCCAGAAAATGTAGGTTAAATGTGCATTAGCATATGGGCTGCTGTTAGCAATGCTCTCTGTCATTAGAGCTAAAATTAATCACCTTTTTGTGTTGATTAACCACACCTTATGTGATCAGATTTTTCTATTCTTGAACATATGTTGTGCTAGCAACAAACTGCAGTTTTATCCTCAATGAATTCTTTATTAATAAATATAACCTTGCTCATAAATGGTATACGTATATTTCAAAAACCAAATTAAAAATCCATATTATATACACAGGTCTGTTTCATTTACTACTTAAAAGCTATTAACTTATTACATTATGAATGTGCCTCTGTTAATAGTGATGTGTATTAGAAGTATAATATTTTGAATGCAGTTGGATTTCTTTTAAAAGAGATCTTACAGTAGGAATTATTTCTGCTGCTTATGTAAATCTGCTTTTATCAAGATATTTTATCAAGTCATATTTCCTTTACTATCAGCAGGACTCGTAAATCCTATTTCCACAAACTAATAAATTGTATATTTCCTTGCTATATTTTGAAACTGCACCCTTTAAAAAGATAAAAAGTTACCACCCCCCCCCCCGAAAAAGTTCCTTTCCTATTAAGGCCTGTAGTTTTAAAATTATTTGCATTCATACCTTTGAAGCTCACCACAGTTCTAACCAAACCAGTCGGAATTTCCTACCTTCATTAGAAGAAACTAAAATCAGTCAAGTGCTTAAAGCAATCATAAAAAATAAAAAGGTAGACACAGTAACATCATATTTTGAGTCTGATTTTTTCAATTTCTTTGAACAAGCCCGCAGATTTCCCATTTTTTCTATAAAGGCTTGGAAATAAAATCTAGATATTTCATGAATTTTTGTTCTTTTAAATAATAATGTTCAATGAGAATATTCTCCCCCTCCTCCCTTTGCTTATTTGCTTAAGAACAATCATAATTGTTCTTCAAGTAAAACATACGTGGAACGTCGTTGTTTACTTTAATTTTCCTCCTGACAACATGGCAGAAGTGTTCCCTCCCTATTCTCTGAAGCTTGATCGTTACAATTTCTATGATAAACAATATTTTACGATAATCCGCTAAGACAGAGAAAGATTTTAAACGTTTTATAAAATTATGTTTAGTATAAACACATTTTAAATCATCATTTCATATACGTCTCAGTGGTTACGAAGACGATTTTTTAGATCTCATTTCCTCCATGAAAATCTAAGTTTCTGTACTGAAATTCCTTTCATGTAAACCTAAGAGTTTCTTAAACCTATTCCACTGCTTTTCCATTTCGCTTATAATTTAAGACAACGTAAAATCTTAAGAAAACGAACAGGGTCTCGCTAATGCTTTCCTACGGAAAATCGTCTGCTTTTGCATCTTGAGGGTAACTACGCCAAAGCTGGCGGTACTACTTTCACCGCGGAAGCGTACAAACCGGGCTTCACTTTGCTAGCATGGGAAGAGTTGGTGACAGCGCCTGCTCTTATTCCTACCTCCATGTCCCTAGTCGACAATGGTACTAGCCCAATATAGCTTACAGGTCCGCGCACTGGGTTGTGACATCACGTCACTAGGGTCAGCGTCATAGCCCACAGGAAAGAGGAGGCCTTTAAACGAACGGTTATCATGTGACCAAAAGAGCCTTAGCTTTGTGAAATTTCTTAAGTTTTTACCGGAAGTGAATACAGTTATAATTCTTGTGTTTACAGTCTCTTAAAAAAACCTTTTGCATGTTTTCCAGTCAAAATTGCTTTATTCTTGTGCCAATTTTATGTAGGGTTTAGATTACTATATCTGCCTTTGAACAAGCTCGCAGATTCCCCATATTTTTTACTACTTGCAGTAGTAAAAAATAATAAATAATTACGAATAGTAAGCTGAAAATTGGGACTACTGTGGTCACATGACCTTTCGTTTCACGGATTCTTCTTTCCAGTGGGCTATGTTATGGTATAATAGAACACGGCCAGACTCGATCGAGCGTGAGGGGACGCTCTTTACGGCCTGTGCGGTGACCGCTGAAAACAGGAATCATCGGTAGTTCAAAATATTTCCGCCAACGCTGGAAGGCGCTGATTGCCCACTGTACGAATATTATATCAGTTGCGAGCTAAAATATATAACAATTAATAGTAGTAATGTTCATTTTATTTTTCTGCAGCCAGATGATTTCCGGTACATTTGGCTGGAACATTATACTGAACAATCAAAGAACTGAACCAAAGTAAGAATAACGCGTAACAATCTGTATAATTACAGAGTCAAATTAAATCTCGGGCTATTCCGTCATGATTTGTGTTCTTACAAAAACCAAGCAAACAAAAAGAGGCAAGCAACAAAATAATGTTATACCTAGCGAACTAATACGAGTGAGTTACGGAATAAAAACGTATTGCATTCAGTCATTGAAACAATATAGAAAGGTAGTGGGATTATGCTTGTAGCCATGACAATTGAAATACAGAATTCATAAAAGCAAGTATTTTCCGAAATGAATTTCACCTTAATAAATTTTGCATTCAATAAAATCAAAAATAATTTTCAGTGTATTTTAAAACTTCTTAACAATGTCAGCTACGAATTAAAATAACACTTAACTTCAAGTAAGGATCCCTTTAAAATGCCATTGTCACTTCCTTTTACACAGATTTACTGAGAGAGTGGGAGCCAGCACAAGAGTTTCCGCTTGCAACAAGAAGTATACAATTAATTTAGAACACTACATATACTTAGCAAGAGGTTCATGATAAAGGTATTTCAAATAAAAAAATAGTAAAAAGGACTAAACAAAATAACTTTCTAAATTATGAAAAAATAGGAAAGTAGTGTAACACGATAGTACAGGAAATACGAAAAGATGAAAAAACATAAATGGATTCAATGTTTTATTTTTAATTTATGATGTTCCGTAATGATTAACTAATTCACTGACAACATTATAGTATTAGACAGTAAATCCTTCAAATGTTTTTAGTATAAGTAAAATCGAATTTCATATTATAATTTTAAGAGCCGCAGATGGCTTAGCGGTTAGTGTTTCAGATTACCGATGCTGGGTCCCCAGGTTCTAGATTGGGCTGATCTTTCAGCGATGGTGTGATTTACTAACAATCGCTGAATATCGGGCGAGCACGTAAAGTGACGGCCAACGGGTTAAATCCTATGTCCTCCCTGAAATATCGTACTTGTACGGTGGCGCCATCTACTGTACTCTAATCTCACTACAAACTGTTCTGTCAAAAGTCGCGAGACTTGCTCTCATTCCTTCCGTTTCTGTGTCCTGCCCAAAAGGCGATCTCGCTGTAGGTGGCTGAGACCTAAACTCTACTCACTGTGGACGGAAGTCCTACATGAAAAATGACAAATGCTCTCATTATGTTATTAATTTTCCATATTAGTTTTTAGTTGACACATTTGCAATTTTCAGTTTTATTTATGTTTCAAATTCAGAAATACTGTTTTCTTACTTTCTCTAATATTTACCTTTGCTGCAAAAAAGTTGAAACACACGCTATCTAGTGCATTCAAGTTAAACAAAAAAAATTTCTGAATATGTTAGATGCAAAAAGTAGTTTATCTTTAGTTAAGAAATATTTTTGAACCGTCAGTTTAATAGTTCGAAGTGTTCTCATTTTTGGCCCTAAAGTGTGCCATAAGTAGTAGCATTACCTTAGGGAATTAAAGTTTAAAAGTAATAAAAGTATCAATTCAATTGCTACAAATAAACAAAGACATCGCTCTCTCCACGTTTTAGCAACACACAGCAACCGAAAAATTGTTATTTGGCCACGGCCAAATAACAGTTTACGGTCGTTCGTCAAATTCAACAGGTCTTCCTGTAGTCACGTCAGACGTCGGAGAGCAGGAGGTGTTGCTCGAGCTCAGTGTGGGCCTAGACCCATGCCGTTATGAACTGGTGCCTGAGCTTATTTTCTAATATTAATGCTTAAATGATGGAACAAAGGTAGTAGATTTCGAAGAAAAATAATCTGTTCTAATCAAAATCCCTAGACATTTTGGCAGAATATTCAAATAACCTTACATTTCATTTGAGTAATAAAAAAATTATGCCTAAATAAAAAAAAAATCTTGGATAAAAAAATGTAGAATATATAAATTAAATGGCTTAACGAATGATGGTCCTATATCAGAAAAAATAAAATAAAAAAATGCGAAATTTTTTTTTATGACGTTTGGTTTTCAACTCCAATGACTATTTGTTTTAACACATTGCATGCATTTATAACAATATTTTCAAAACGTTTGTATTTTGTTATGTGTTTCAATAGGGTTTTTAAGAGTAAATATGAGCATGCTTTCTGGAGAAAAATTCGTCGATTAAAGTTATCAGGGCCGCTCCGTTCCCTGGAACCAGTGGCTCTAAATTAGGGACGGGAGACTGCTTATAGCTCATTGAGTTGCTCACGGTGGTCGTTAAACCTAAAAAAAGTTCCTAGGCACTGGCAATATATTCAAATAAAACAAACTACGCTGAGTTAACAATTTTCTTTTTTATTAGTAAAAAAAAAAAGGGAGGGGTATATTTATTTTATAACAGAATATTTTCTACACATTCTATCGTAAATTTTATTTATTTATACAGAATATTTATATATTATTTTATACAGAATATTTATATATTATTTTATACAGAATATTTTCCTACACATTCTATCGTAAATTTTTTAGCAACACTATTTGTTACTGAGTCCTGCTTATTCTTTGTTATTTTATATTTCTTGTATTTATAACAGTATTATCAAAACGTTATCAATTTATTTTATTTTATGGTCTTTTAACAGTTTTTTTTTTTTCTAAGTAGATGTAAGGTCCACCATAGTAGGGGTACGAACTTGCGTTCTCGAGCAAGGTTCATAGGTTCGAATTCTTGCAAAATTACAAAAGAACTATTAATAGTAAAAGTGTTAAAAATAATGCTTTACGTAAATAAAAGGTAATATTCTGAAAACGGGATGTTGGCAATCATCTTTAATTAAAAAATAAATAAATCTTGAAGACTGAAAACACCAGTGCTCCGTACATTTCTCTATCAGAAGTAGGGAACTTTTGCTTTAGGGCGCCATGTGGTGGCTGAATTATGAGAGCGAGGCACAGAAATCCGCCGCTTTCGGCACCAGTCATTCTAGTCCACCATACTATGGTGGACCTTACACCTAACTGTAAAAAAAAAAAAAAAAAACTATTAAAAGACCATAAAATAAAATAAATTAATAACGTTTTGAAAACATTGTTATAAATACAAGAAATATAAAATAACAAAGAATAACCAGGACTCAGTAACAAATATCGTTGCTAAAAAATTTACGATAGAATGGAATACTACAAGAAAATATTATTTCTGTTATAGAATAAATTTACCCCTCCCTTTTTTTTTTTTTACTAATAAAAAAGAAAATTGTTAACTCAGCGTAGTTTGTTTTATTCGAATATTTTGCCAGTGCCTAGGAACCATTTTTTTTTTTAGGTTTAACGACCACCGTGAGCAACTCAATGAGCTATAAGCAGTCGCCCGTCCCTAATTTAGGGCCACTGGTTCCAGGGAAAGGAGGGAGCCAGTGCCGTAAGACAAACCACAACATCCATACCTCACCGAGATTCGAACCCGGAACCCCGGATGAATTATCAGAAGCCATCGCTTAGACCACCGCCCCACCGGGGCAGCCCTGAGAACTTTAATCGACGAATTTTTCTCCAGAAAGCATGTTCATATTTACTCTTAAAAAACCCCATTGAAACATATAACAAAATACAAACGTTTTGAAAATATTGTTATAAATGCAAGCAATGTGTTAAAACAAATAGTCATTGGAGTTAAAAACCAAACGTCATAAAAAAATTTTGCATTTAAAAAAAAAATTCTGATATAGGACACATCATTTGTTAAGCCATTTAATTTATATATTCTACCTTTTTTTCTTCTAAGATTTTTTTATTTAAGCATAATTTTTTCACTACTCAAACGAAATGTAAGATTATTTGAATATTCTGCCAAAATGTCTAGGGATTTTACTCGGAGAACAGATTATTGTTCTTGGAAATCTACTACCTTTATTCCATTATTTGAGCATTAATATTAGAAAATAAGCTCAGGCTCCAGTTCCTAACGGCATGGGTCTAAGGCTCACACTGAGCTCGAGCAACGTCCCCTGAAACAAGGCCCAAACACCTTCTTGCTCTCCGACGTCTGATGTGACTACAGGAAGACCTGTTGAATTTGACGAACGACAGTAAATTGTTATTTAAATGGCCGTGCCCAAATAACAATTTTTCGGTTGCTGTGTGTTGCCAAAACGTGGAGAGAGCGATGTCTTTGTTTATTTATAGCAATTGAATTCATACCTTTTTTTGTTTAAAAGTATAAAACTTAGTTTTAACACGCACCAATAGGGTGTTAAAACTAAGTTTTATTACTCTTAAACTTTAATTCCCTAAGGTAAATGCTACTACTTATGGCGCACTTTTGGGCCAAAAATGAGAACTCTTCGAACTATTAAACTGACGGTGCAAGAATATTTCTTAACTGAAGATAAAACACCATTTGCATCTAACATATTCAGAATTCCTTTATTTATTTAACTTGAATGTCCTGGATAGTGTGTGTTGCAACCTTGCAGCAAGGGTAAATATTAGAGATAGTAAGAAAAAAAGTATTTGTGAATGTGAATCATAAATAAAAGTATAAATGTGTCCAATAAAAACTAAAACATATATCGTTGTCATGTTCGATTTTTTTTTCGTATTGTATTGGAAAAGTAAAATTGTAATTGCAAATTTGATTTTGCCGATATCACAAAGATTCAAACAATTTACTGACTAATATTATGATGTAGTCAGTGAAATATTTAATCATTACGGAACATCATAAATTAAAAATAAAGCATTTGGCACTAATAAAATAAAACAAATTTGAATCCATTTATGCCTTTTCGTATTTCCTGTACTATCGTGTTACACTACTTTCCTATTTTTTCATAATTTAAAAGTTATTTTGTTTTGTCTAATTTTTACTAATTTTTTTATTTGAAATACGTTTATCACGAACCTCTTACTAAGTATATGTAGAGTGTTCTAAACGGTGATTTCTAAATAAATTGCGGAAACTCTTTCAGTTGGTTGTTTGATCTGTGTGGAAAGAAGTGAAATGGCATTTTAAAAGGATCCTTACTTGAAGTTAAACAAAATTTAAAAAAATTAAAGAAAGTATCTATTAAACATATTAGTTTACCAAATTACCAAAAGAATGAATGAATGAGTTTCTGAATGGAAAAATAAGGTAAAAGGTTAATAGTTTCCTTAACAGTCCCTCATGCGTCGGCCTTTTTTTTGAGTCGGACATGAGGTATAAATTAAAGAAACAGAAGAAAAAAGTATATGTGCTGAATAAATAGGACAAGATCTGTGAACTCAATGCGCCGAGGTTGTCTTATTTATTAACTTGGGGGTTGCTTTCGAGTGCAAGTGGCAAAATTAAAAGGAATTTCCGTTTTTATTTAGCCATCAAAAAAGCTTAAAATCGAGTTGCTAAACAAGCCTCCCAATTTCATTGCATTTGTCTTTCACTAATAGAATTAACTAATTGTATCACTTGCCCTCGAAACACACACACACCCCCCGCCCCTAAAAATTAATAAACAAAAAAAATTATTACATTGAGTTTACAGATCGTGTTCTATCTACTCAGTACAAATACCTTTTTTTACCATCGCAAATATGTGAGCCGCGGATGGCTTAGTGGTTAGTGAGTCAGACTATCGATGCAAGGTCCTCAGTTTCGAACCTGGCTGATCTTTCAGAGATGGTGTGATTTACTAACAATCTCTGAATATCGGACGAGCACGTTAAGTGACGGTTAAATGGGTATCCTTTCCAATGCCCCCCCCCACCCTGAAATTCTCTCACCCCTCTGTGTGCAACATCGTACTTGTAGGTGGCGCCATCTACTGTACTCTAATCTCACTACAAACTGTTCTGTTAAATTCGCTAGACTTTCATTCCTTCCGTTTCTGTGTCCTGCCCAAAAGGCGATCTCGCTGTAGGTGGCTAGGACCTAAACTCTACTCACTGTGGACGGAAGTCCTACAAGAAACTGACAAATACAAGGACGCAAATATCTGTTTCAAATACTTGGAAAAAACATAGTTTCAACTGTTATAATGTCGTAAGTATCTAAGTACGGGAGATCACCGTCACGTTCGAACCTTATTGGTTCGAAATTTGTCAGATAAGATTTTTTTGAATTATATTTCATTAGAAATATATCACAAGCTCCATCAGAGACATAGCTAGAATTAAATACCCAGGGTTGCTTTAAAAAAATTGAGGGTAGACTGCTACAGCCTTTGCTCCCTCACAGCTGGATATGTGGTAAAAATAGTGCAGAAATTTATAATAACTATTATTTTATAATAATCCCATTAATTTTATAATAACTGTTTTTTTCTATAAACTGTTTTTCAATGTGCAACTCACACAACAATGGCTATCAAGCTTACGATCAGAACGCGAAATATTTTTCTCCCATTGATACAGTAAAAGCACATCAGGTGCCTTAAATAACGATGCTTCGGCGGTATTTTTGTAACCACTTTGACAATTTGGCACAAAGCATTTTCTGGAAAGTGTCGATCGCATTTTTAACTGAGTAATAAGTCTTCTACTGTCCTGGAAAATTATCTTTTAAACGTTTATATATATAAAAAAAAAAATGAATTCTAGTCCACTCTAACACAGATAAACAACAGCACAGCAATGCACGACAACAAGAAAAGTAGGGGACGATTGTAGGACAGCGCCACCAAACGGTGTTCTAAAAACCGTGACATCTTTTAACAAGGGACATATAGCGCGCTTTCGACACCAGTCATTCTAGTACACCATGCCCTAACCACAAGCAATCATAGAACGTCGGCCAACGCAAATAGCTGTGTGCGATCATAGCTGATTGCAGCGGCATCCAACAGTTTTCCAGGCAACCGTAACCGTTCACAGCTGTAGTGACAGAAGGGACGAAAGTTGACGGTGAAACCGATGTCGTTCGAGAAGCAACATTTGAGGCACTTCCTCCTGTTCGCGTTTCAGTTGAAAAAAGTGCCGCGGAAGCACAGCAAATGATTTGCGCTGCTTTTGGCGAAGCTGCTGTGTCCTACAGTACGTGTAAGAAGTGGTTCCAGCGGTTTAAGCAGGGAAATTTCGATCTCCATGATGCAGAACGTCCGGGACAGCCACAGAAAGTTGACGATGAAGAACTGGAATAACTGTTGGACGCGGATCCCTGTCGCACACAATCAGAGCTCGCCCAGGAACTCGGAGTAACACGGCAAGCCATTGCAAGCGCCTGCACAAGCTTGGACGGATTCACAAGGAGGGCCGTTGGGTGCCCCACCAACTCAAAGCTGCGAACAAGTCTAGGCGCTACGATGTTGCTGTGTCCTTGCTCTCCAGATTCAAGAAGAAGGATTTCCTCCACAAGATTTTGACCTGTGATGAGAAGTGGATCCTCTACGACAGTAGTTCCCAACCTTTTTTGACTCGTGGAGCCCTGTTTAGAACCAATTTTTATGGCGGAGCCCTTAGGCCTACCATATTTCTTACAAGTTAATGATGTTTAGGAGTAGTGCTACGGGGGGGCGGGGGGGATAGATAGTAAGGGAATGTAAATAAAGTAAAGATATATCTAAACTAAACAATTGCGAAATGTCAATGCAAGTAAATTACATTTTAAAAACTTTGAAATTTACCATAATATCTCAATTTATTCTCAACTACCACCAATACACATGATATTGTCAAAAATTGGCCATACATAAAAGTTATTCCAAAGTTCAATAAATCAAACCAATTGCGTTACAACAGATTTTACATTATTGGTGAGAGCAACAATAAGGCCAACACAATAAACTCAGTTCCTCCAATTTAATCATTACATCTAATTCAATTCAAATACATATTCGTTCATTACTTGTTACTCGAAATTTTTATTATTCATTATAGAAGACAATTCCTATTTGATTTTGCTAACTACAGTGCAATAGTAGGCCTAAATTAAGACATAACATAAAATAACGTATAAACGTTTAATGAGGCACTTGTGGGTGCATTTTTTTACACAGTTTTCTTATTTTAGGTTCAATTGATGATAATTGCAGGATAATGTCTGGTTTTGCATTTAAGCGGCTTCTATATTTTGTTTCGGTACCTGTATAGGCGGAGAATCCTGCTTCACAGATATATGTAGTTGAGAAAGGCAGCAATACTAATTTTGCTTTCTCAGACAAGATTTTGAATTTATCTTGTAAATGAAGCCAAAACCGGAGGGTAAACTTTAGTTTTGAAACGCGATTTTTAGTTCGCTCTGAGATGTCAAATCTATGAGGACCTCTTATGGGTGGTTTTTTGTTCACGCTGAACACATTCAGCACCCATTTAAAGTCATCAAGTACCTTCTCTTGAGCTTTCGGAAAATAATGTTCAAACGAGTCTTTCAAAGCTTTTAGATGCGCCTGAATATTTTTCTGTATTTTTTCTAGAATCTTGATGTTATTTTCATTCATGAAACTTTTTGTAAGAGGGAAGTAATCGATATCTTCCTTTTCCACGCACTCCAACTAATACATAAGTTTCCCCTTAAAAGAAGACACTTTGGCGTTTGCATCAAAAACTGTGGCAGTTTTTCCTTGCAATGATAGACTCATTTCGTTCATTTTGCTAAAAATGTCGGCCAAATACGCCAGTTTGCACACCCAGTCTTCATCATTTTAAACCGTCGCCAATAGTGCGTTATGGTCCATCAAAAATGCTGCTATCTCTGCACGCAATTCCATCAAACGTGTCAACGCTTTTCCGCGAGATAACCACCTTATTTCAGTGTGCAGCAGGAGGGACTCATGATGGCTTCCCATATCTTCACACATTAGTTTGAAGAGCCTGATTTTAAGAGGTCACGATTTTATATAGTTTATTATTTTTATGGCGTCATTCAACACTATCATAAGCTCAGAAGGCATTTTTCTCGAGGCTAGCGCGTGTCTATGAAGACCGCAATGGCTGCTGGTACATTTCTTTGCCTTATCTTTAATTTTGGCAACGGCTCCTGCATTGAGACTCATCATTGCCTTTGCACCATCAGTGCATATATTGGCACAGTTTTCCAACAGTATTTCATTTGATGATAAGGATTCATCCAAGAGATTAAATACTTCACCCCCTGATGTGTTGGTTGATAGTGGTCTGCAAAGAAGGTCTTCCTGATAACTTTGTAAGTAAACATAAAGGTCAGTCGATTCATCCATTTGTAGTGCGAATTTGGCACACCTGATGCGACTGATAAGTGTCTCTTTCACGTCATCAGCCATATCGCTGATTCGTCTAGCAACGGTGTTATTTGACAAAGGAATGTTGGAGACTAACTTAACAGCTTTTTCATCAAGCAAACACTTCACTTGAAAATATCGATTGTACAAGGTTTAATAAGAGTCTCCGCAATGGTATGAGCTTCACCAGCTGGAGCTACACGGTAACTTATTAGGTAGGAAACTTCCAGTACTTTTTCATTATTGGTTTTAGCAAGTGTTGTCATAGTTTTCTGTGAAGCCAAAATTTCGTTGCACTTCCTTTTGAAAAAATCAGACGGTTTATCTTTCAACTCGGGATGGTTTCCCTCGAAAATGACGCCGCAGTTTAGCAGGAAACAAGGAAGTGTTGGTCAACACATTTCCGCAAATCACACAGAGAGACCGACCATCATTTGTTTCTGTGAATCCCATATTCAAGTAACTTTCTTCGTATTTTCGTTTTTTATTAGGAGGACTTTTCCCCACCGCCCCACTTCTGTCGCGTTTTGCAAACAATGATTAAGATAACGCCGCAGATTCAGAAATGTTTTTTTTTTTTTTTTTTTTTTTGCCTAAAGCTCTTCTGACAAACAAACGCTGGAGTGCATTGCTTGGTTATCATCTTTTTTGTCGTTGGCTCATCTCACGCGGCACGTGACCGGCCGGCGCTCCGCTCAGCCTCATCGTCTGTCCGTCTCGCGTTACAATAATTTTGGAGCTAGTGGCAGCAGAATGACCAAGCGTCGTCTGCTAGAGGAGGCGCGAAATTCAACTTGGCAAATTTCCGTTTAGAATGTAATTTCTAATTTTCTTATTTTTGATTCTACTTTTTGTTTCTTATTCTTTACTTTCATTCAATATTTTTTTTTTATTTTCCTGGAGCGGCCGCGGAGCCCCTGGAAAGTGCTCGAGGAGCCATTGGGGCTCCGCGGAGCACAGGTTGGGAACCACTGCTCTACGATAATCCTAAGAGGCGGAAATCGTGGGTTTATCCAGGTCAACCTACCACCAGTACCGCCAAACCTGTACTGGTGGTAGGCTGATTTATTTTATTTTCCTGGAGCGGCCGCGGAGCCCCTGGAAAGTGCACGCGGAGCCATTAGGCTCCGCGGAGCACAGGTTGGGAACCACTGCTCTACGATAATCCTAAGAGGCGGAAATCGTGGGTTTATCCAGGTCAGCCTACCACCAGTACCGCCAAACCGAATATCTATGCCAGTAAGTTGTTGCTGTGCATATGGTGGGATCAGCACGGTGTCGTGCACTATGAGTTGCTCAAACTTGGTGAAACAGTCAATGCTGAGCATTATTGTCGTTAACTCATTCATGTGAGTGACGCAATGGAGGCGAAAAGGCCATACACCGGCAAGGGCAGAACGTCGGTCCTGCTGCTTCAGGATAACGTATGTCCTCACACCGCGAAAACGACTTTAAACACGATTACCGACTAGGGGTGGGAAATTTTGTCCCACCCGGCGTATTTTCCAGACTTCGCCCCGTCGGATTATCACCTCTTTCGCTCCCTGGAACATCAACTGGGTGATGCGCACTTCACTTCTGTCGAGGAGGTCCACACAAGTATTGATGACTTTATGTACTCGAAACAGCCCTCTTGTTTCCGCAGTAGCATTCGGCAGCTCCCTGACCGATGGCTCAAATGTATCCAACATGACGGGGATTATTTCCCTGATTAGGTATGTATTCGATGTGCTATAATTTTCTGTCAACGTGTCGTGCCTGTGGCCGAGAATTAAGTTACACACCTAATACACTGGCGGAAAGGGAAAAAGAACACAAAGAAAGAATTGGCGGACGATCATGAAATTTACATATGTTAATGGGGTCAAGTTTACGTAGGTGTGATGTTGATTTCGGGACCAACCGGTTAGCGCTTACGCCACAGCACGGCATAATATGCAAATTATCGTCGGTGGTATTTAAGGAGTACGGCAAAGTGAATGCAATCAGTCGTCGGCGTACGGACACGTGCGAAGACCCTGAAGAAGCTACAATGCCTGGTAATGGAAGACCTGTACGATTTCAGCAGTTATCGGACTTTGAGCGAGGTCGTCTAGTCGGACTACGCAAGGCCGGGTGGTCGTATCGTCGTATTGCGGAGCGAATTGGACGGGAAATATCGGTGGTGGGTACGATGGTGGCGTAGATGGTCCAAGGAACATTCCCACACGAGAAGACGTGGAACCGGGAGTCACAGACGGACTGATGAGCGTACCGATCGACGCATAAGAGGAGCGGCGTTGTCAAGCAGAACATCCACTACGACGCAAATCCGAGCTGCCGTTGCACCTGAGGTGACTGTGCAAATAATCCGCAACCGTCTACTGGATGCAGGACTACGTGCGCGTGTGCCTCTGGCATGTGTACCTCTGACTCCAGCCCACCGTCAGGAACGGCTGCAGTGGTGTCGCCAACGTCTGCACTGGAGAACACAATGGCGATCGGTCGTGTTCAGCGATGAAAGCAGATTCTGCTTGGGAGCCTCCGATGGCCGTATGCGTGTTCGCAGACGCACAGGGGAGCGTCTCCACCCATCTTGCATCCGCCAGCGACACACAGGGCCTACACCTGGTCTCCTGGTGTGGGGAGCGATCAGCTATCACTCCCTTACACAACTAGTTTGTACCGGGTACTTTAAACAGCACCTCCTACATCAACAACATCATTCAGCCCGTTGTTAGGCCATTTGTAAGGTCGGTCCATCGTGGTGTTTTCCAGCAAGATAACGCACGCCCACACACGGCACGTGCAACGCAACATGCACTTCAGGGTGTGAGATAACTTCCATGGCCTGCACGTTCACCGGATTTGTCCCCCATTGAGCACGTGTGTGATTTTATGGGACAACGACTTATCTGGTCTCCACGGCCAGCCACGACCATCCCCGATTTACGCGTCCAGGTTGAGGATGCTTGGAACTCAATACCCCAAACTTACATTCAACATCTGTACGACAGACTCCATGTCAGAATTGCACAGTGTGACGCAGTTCATGCTGGTTCAACCTCGTACTAACCATGTTACATGGAAATGTTATTTTTCAATTTACCAGCAAATACAGCTGTATTTTGCCATAGTGTTTTGATCACGTTATCCTCTGTATTCCGTTATTATGCTGTACAAATTTCGTTGGTATCAGACGTCTCCTTCTTGGTGTTCTTTTCTCACTTTCCGCCAGTGTATATATAAAGTCACGACAATTTGCATATGAGCTCCTATTGCAATTCAAAAAAGTACGTTTTCCATTGGTATAAAAGTAATTTTTTTTATTTCCATGGATTTCAGATTCAATCCTCATTTTATAAGTGACAATGATGTTAGTTGCGCATGTCAGAATTAAACACAAATACGTATATTTTTGTTATGTAGGTGAAGTGGCCAAGAACGTGCAATTTATATGGCCATTCATAAAGTGTCTTATGTTAAATAACAAAATTTTGGTCAAAAGTCATAGAAACTTCAGACATTCTTAACCAGAATATTTTTGTCTTCGGATAGGACCCCCAAATCATGGAGACTGGGAGAGGGGAGTGCCCTAATGTGCTCTCGCACGACGTCCCCTCCCCATACACGAACTTGGTTGCAACGCAACATCTTCACACTGTTCACCACGCCGCAGGTAAACACCTGGACATGGTTCACTGATATTTACACACACTCCCACCACGGCCCAACAGGCAATACCAGACAAACCCCCGAGTCATTCAGATCCTCCGAAGAACTCGAAAGGACCCGCACACAAATTGGCGGCGAGGTCACCTAGAACGGCGGGTGCGACCCCAAGGTACACCCGGAACGTCCATGTAGGCGGACAAAAGTCCACTTCAGAGGTGACCAAGTGACAGCGACCTGGACGAGAGACTGTCAGAGAGGGCACCGGGTCGACAGGTGCACCAAGGCACAAACACGACCCATGGCAGGTGCCTCCTCGTCCCACATCCACACGGAACCGGTACACCACAAGCAGCAAATAAATAACACCCTCCCTTCGGACACCATCCATTCACACCACACCAAAAGACAAAGAGCAGAGACAGAACCAAACCACTCACTCCCTCCGACTCACACAGTCTCCTGCCGCCTCGGTCAGAGGCCTGCACCACCAACCTAGACCGGAGACAAGACAAATTAAACTACCGATGAAGGGGTCGGAGGCTAACCTCCACACGCCCCATCAAAACAACAAACACAAGTCACAAAAACATAACATTAAAAAAGCCCAACACACCCGGAGAGATCTCCCGTGCTTCGAGGGCCCAAACTAAGGAGGTAAGTTACCCAAATGAAAGGTGTAGTTGTTCTTAGTCCCGGTAACAATCCGGGGCCAAGTCCCCCATCGATATCTAAAAGGCTCTGTCGGTCAAAGTGCGGGCGTCCACTCTCGCCCTCTCACAGAGCTCATACTTGACTTGAAGGATGACCGCTGTCAGAGAGAAGCCCGGGTTAGCCGTCCGGGAATGCAGCATCCTGTTACTCTCTCTCTCCACATCTTATAACGGACCTCGGTGATAATCATCTTCCAGACCTCCCTGCCCGCAGCAGGATGGTGAAACTGGAGAATATTTACCATTTGCGTTTAACTCGAAAAATATGTCATTTAAAGGGAGTTCGACCAAAGAATATCTAGCGTTAGATATTCTTTGTTTTCGAAAACCAACACTTGGAGAACCAAGACTTGGTTTCTGAGAGAGGGGGACCCCTCTCCCGGCACGAAATTTTGTTGCCCAGCAACACCAACACACTCGCTTCGCCGAACCACATATAAAATGTGAGTTCGGTTCCACCGGTGTTTCACTCACACCCCGATGCACCAACCACGGTTCCACAGTCAGCACATCCAGAACCGCGAATCACACTGGCCTGCAGAAGAACTCGAAGAGGCCACAGTTTACGCTTGCAGACAGGGCCACCAAGAATGACGAGGCAGGCCCTAGTCCACCCCGAAACACTCAAGTAGGAGAAGGCTCTCCTTCACGGGTGCCCCTGTGATGACGTTTCAACCGAGACACCACCAGAATGGTCGCCGAGCAGTCCGCGTGGCACAAAGACCAGCTTTCGACCCAACAATGGCTCCCAACCCTACACCCAACCTCGCAGAACCGACACACCACAGACAGCAATCACACACCACCCACCCAAAAAGCAAACCACACACCACCCACCCAAAAAGCAAACCACACCCGGAAAGGCAAAGTGAGGAAAGATCACAGCGAAACACAAAGACTCCCGATTCACACACAAAGTCGACCAGCCGCCCCCAAAGCCAGCGCCGCTGGAGGAGACTGGTGTGATACGCAAACAGGCACCCGGCAGAGAGGAAGAACGGTAAGCTCCTCACTCCATCCCGGAATCTAGAAAAGAAACATTCCAAAGAGTAAAACAAAAAACAAATTTCAACAAAAACACAAAAATCAAGGGCCCGGAAATGCAGGATTACAAGTCGAAAAGATGGGGATACTAAGTTCCCAATGGAAAAAATATTTTTCCTTCGTTCCAGTAACAATTTTAGGCCAGAAGACCCACCGGAACTTAAAAGTACGGTCCGAAAGAGTGCGGGCATCCAGCTCAACTCTATTCCTAAGCTCGCACTTGATGTGCCAGGCCACTTTCAAAGGGTTGAATCCCGCATTTCCGTAATTACTATGAACAACTCTGTTCCTCGCTCTCCAGATTTTGGAAGTAGTCTCAGTGATGATCAACCTCCAGATATCCCTCCCAGTCTTGGGGCCGGGGTACTGGTAAAAGACCTCCTGAGCCTTGAGTCGCTGCGGGCAACCTGCCGAAGTCCAAACAAGCTTCCACACCTGCACGGCCATGGGACAACTCCAGAACAAATGGTACCGGTCTTCAATAAGATTGCAAGAGGCGCACTTGTTGGTGATGGTAGTACCCCAAGGTATATAGATTAGAGAGAGGTAGGCCCGTCCGCAAGTCAACTGGTATTGTCTGACCTCCACGGCGCACCCGTGACGTCAACGGTGCGCTGGCTCGGAGCACGACTGGTCCGACTGACCTGAGAGAAGTTTCTGTAAAAACGTATTCACAGCACCACGCAGTTTATCACAACCACCAGTGTTTACCCCTAAAAATTTACATTTCTTCTGAGTGATTAAAGCAAATTGCATAAATGAAATAAAAAGGAAATGTAGGAAATAAAAATAAAAATATGAAATAAATAGGGGATGTAGTAAATAACTCCCAGAAGAAATCGCGACTCGTTCGAAAAAAAAAAAAATAATAAATACATAAATAAATGACCAGTTTCATTCTGTTGATAGCTAGCCAAAGTTTTTGTTTTGATGCCATGCCTATTTAGTAAATAATCAAATGGCGGCAACAACTACTCATCGCTTTTTTTAGTTAATGCTTATTTTTACTTAATTAACTTTTGGACACTAACACTAGTGTAATGAAAGTAAAATTGTAATGAAAATAAAACTTGTTTAAAGTTTCCGAAAAGATAAATGGAAACGTACCTTGAATAAGAATTCTTGTTTTTCCTCATGTACTTTGCTTCTCGTCCACTAAAGCTGCACTTTTCATCCACTGTTTGGCCTTTTTCTTTGTTTTATTTGCCACTTGCGTTTTTAAGGTCTGATTTAAGAACTTCACTCGGATGAAAATTCGAAGCCTTGAATACAACTTTAAAACTTTCTCGTCAACATGAGGATACAATTTTTTTAATTCTTCGAATAAGCATTTAACTATTCCGTTTCGTTTTTTTTAATTTGACTCCGTGAATTCTCGTAAAGTGCTCCTCAAAACGTTTGATTAGTTCATACCACTGACTAGATGGCTCTGTAAGTCCTCCTCTGTTCACTGCTTGTAACCACGACGATATATCTTTCTCTTTAGTTGCTTCTTTAGCCAGTAAGGGTAATTTAACGCGAAAGGATATGTATCCTGCTATGTATTTCAAAGCATCTTCCTCTTTTTTCCCCAGTGCCACATCCTGAATGCGTTCGTTACTTGTTTGACCATTCATATTTACAAATCCCAAGTCAGTAGTTTCGGGAAATTCTGTGGCGACGTTTTGTTTCAAGTCAGGTTGCAAACCTTTTAAACAAAGAGTTGTCATGAAAGTTTCGTCGCTCTTTTTTACGTTTGAGTGTGGAGAAGGCCCAATGAGTTTGCCACTCAGTAGCAAAAGGCACAATCTATACTTAAATTCACTGGGCAAAGGATGATCATATGCATGTCCCATACCTCTGATTTGTGAAAATAAATTTTCCAGGCAATCTTGGTTTAATCTAGTGGTGAGGAGGAAACGAATGCCTACACCACTTTCAGTTATATGCTCATAAAGGCTGATTAAAGATGTTATGGAAACAATAAAACCTTGCTGAAATGGCAAAAGATGTTTTTTTCCGCACACTCGCATTTGCGTTATCGAATCTTTCATGTTTTCCAGAATGTTTTTCTGTTCCTGTATATTAGTACCATAAGGTCGCCTTTAGACGAACAACGAGAATTTAGTACGTCAAATGAGTCATTCACAAGTTGAACGAAGTTTGCTACTTCTGTTTCATTCGGGAAAATGTACCTAATCGCTGAGGCAATGTGATGCGAAAAAAGTTGGGCGGCAAGTGAAACGTTCTATCGTTCAGCACCTCTAACATTGACATGGGTAATACTGAATTTAGGGCACAGTTTCAGTTCTCCCTTTTCTTTCTCAAGGAGAGTTTGGAAAATATTTTTATTGATGACAGTTCCCGTTTTAAGCTTTATCCCACTGTCGAGTAAGTGGTTTCTTAACAGCTTTAGAAGATGAGGCACATCAGCAAATACAAATATAGGCCTTGCATTATCCACTGGGTTCGGAAAAGAAGTTTTGTATAAGTTGATGCCAAGTGTTTTCCACAGTGACTGGTTACCGCCACCCAAATCCGATGGCATGGCTACAATCTGGAATCCAATTTTTTCGATTTCTGTAATCATGTGAAATAAGATATCTTTCGTCATTCTGCAATCTAAATCATAAAAAACAGGTTGTTTCCATGAATATGTCAAGCCCCTTATCATGACAACTTGAACAGATTTATGAGGACCCATGACCGTATCTTCAGCATGATCGTACACCATCTTTCCATCAATACTCATTTCATCCATTAATAAAATGCAAAATCTTTCAAATCGAGTTAGAGTTTTGGCATTCTCAGCCATTATTTGGAGGACCTCCCAGAGAAATCCTGGAGCAAACTTAACGTGAGATACCCATTTTTTTTAAAGTACTTATACCAGGCAACGGAATATGCATTTGGCTCCGAATGAAAAAATATGAACGCTTTGATAAGCCGCGCAGAGTCAGAGCCCTAACTATATCTTCTGGTGCCCAGTTAGTTCTTTTTCTCGTTAAAAGTGCTCGCACTTGGGTTTCAAAAAAAAACTCCCCGTAACAGGGCATTTACTTCATTTGAAATCTTTTTCGTTTCTTTTGGTGTGTTATTTTTCTTGGGTTTTATCTTTTGTAATTTGGAAATTCTAGAAGACATCGTACGAATCTTCATATATAAATGTTGTGCCCTATTTTGCCAAAATAAACACTATTTCCTTAAACTGCCATTGGATTTAGTGAGGTAATTTACTCGGGCATACAGTTCAGCAATTTCCTGGTTTATCATTTCAATATCCTCTATTGATAAAAATGGCAGATGATTACTATTATCTACTTCAGGACGCACATCTTCTGTATGTGAACATAACTTTAGTCTTTTTGGAGGAATATTCTCAGTAACTTCTACCACATAACATTTTAGTTCTCTGTTGTGAAGCCTCTTCATTCGTTTCTTGCATTCGGGTACAAGCGGTGAAGTCGTTTTGCAAATACTTACATGAGGTACAACACCTTTCTTCAATCGTTTCGTACTATTACCTCCCAATAACTCACTTTTCAGATTTCTTATAAAGTCTTCATCCGCGAAATGCGATGAACATATTCTTGCATTTTCAACATTGAAAACATCTTCACGACGGCACGAGTTCAACCACGCCTTTCTTTGAAGCACATCTTTCGGAAAACGATGATAGGTAACACCCGAAGAAAGTTTTTTCGTGGTTTTTACAACTTGCAACGGCGCAGCCTGGCATGGCTTTTAGAAAACGTTTATTTTGCTATCCAAGCAAACACGTACTTACACTATACGTAAGATACAATGTAATTAAATATATTTTAACTACACGTTAAGATAACTATTTACAAAGAAAATTTAAGCAAAACCACATGCAATATGTGTGTGTAACACGGTAACAAACCAACGAGCATGACTAACCACAATGAAACACGAACAGCGATCTTTTGCTCCCAGCGTTCCTCACCACAAGTTGCCACTGCATCCTGAAAACCTGTTCTCTGGCCTACCTCTCTCTCTACACACCTTAGTAGTAACCCACCTGTAATGCCTCTTCCTAATCGGAAGGACATCGTGAACCAGCCGGAATTTAAAATCCTACAGTCAACACCTATAAGCCAGCCACATCCCGTCAGGAACATCAGCGATTGCAACAAATTAAATGAACATTTTCGAACACCTAAAATTTAATATGAAATTTTTAATATTTATATTTCAATTTTATAATAAAATACTAAAACTTATTCCAACAAATTTCATGGAAAATGCTTTTTATTGTAACTTTATTTCTTTAGAGTCAGTATTTTGCATCTCCATGTGAAATAACTGTGCGTTGTTTTTTATCAGGGGTAGCATTAAACATTATTATTTTGGTACTTCTTCCGATTAAGGCTGTCTTTGAATGAGTGTAAGAAATTTTTTTTCCTATATCTGCAATGGAAATTCTTTTGTACACATTTTCTCGAAAACTATTACTTTGTAGAGCTTGAAATTTTGAGCACAAATAAAAAAACTACCCATTGCGAATACGTGATGCGGTTATTATTCCAAAAAATTTGTTAGAATTTTACTTAAAATTGAATTTATCTGACTCCAAAGTATTCCAATTTGGCGCTAGATGGCGCGATAAGTCAGCTTAGCAGTGTTTCTGTCTGGAAGAAACGAAATCTCTCATTTCTGTCTGATTTTCCTAATTATCTGAGCCAAATAGAAATCAATGAATGGCCACAAAAGTGAAATTGGAATCTTTTCTTCCATAAATTATCTTAAATCCTATTGTATGTTCATTTTTTGAAGAGAAAATGTGTACATTTTTAGAGGACCCCTGAATTTGAGCTACAGAAACCCCACCGCCTTACAAAGCTCCACCCCCAAATAACGTCATTGGTTAGTACGTAACAGCGCGTATTTTGTCTTTTCATTCTTGCTGTGTTTGTGTTTCGACTTCGTTAAGTAAGTTATTTTTAACTGAAAAGTTTTTATCAGAACTCACTCCTTGTCAAACTATTAATAACTTTACCATTATTCCACAAATAATAGAAGAACAGCAAGGCATCCTGGACACAACAAGGCATCTAGAGCCCAGCGATTACGGCGTTCTAGAGAGCAACAAAATGAACTGGACATCAATCAGCAGGACTCTGTAAGGTAAGTTATTTTATAAATCAATATCCTTATGTGTTTTTTCGAAGTATGTGTTGTTCTTTTTTATATGACCTGTGTTACTGCAACATGTGGGATTATTACCAGCCCGAGAACGTAAAAGCAAGCTAATCTCCCCCTTTCCCGAAGGGCTGGGAACTGCTAATACCAGTGTTTCTTTCAGGACTTTTTGACCGGCGGTGCAAATGGAACCTTAGAGGAGGAAAGTTTTCCATTATATATAATTACTTCTTCAAACATTTCAAGAACAAACTTTCTTATATATATATATAATTTTAACTACAATATTTACATATATAGATATAATTACTATACACTATATGTAGTACAGGGGCGCATTTAAAGGGGGGAGCCTTGGCCCCACGAAAGTGTTTCATATTTTTTTATTTTTGATTAAAATGCGACTTACATTAGAAAAAAATGTCTTAATTTAATAAAAATACTATACATCAACTTACATTAGAAAAAAAATGCGTTAATTTTTCTTCTACTTTTCATTAACTTTAATTTTGTTCTGGTGGATTTCAAAAACTTCCATTTTTCGCCCCCCCCCTCCGAAAAAAATATCTATATAAATCCCTGATAATTACTTCTTCAAACATTTAAAGAACAAACTTTCTTCAGCTAAACTAAACTACGTATAATACTTGAGCATATTAAAACAAATTATAATTGGAGAAATATTTGTTGTTTATCAAAAGATGTAAAAACACAAATTTGTCCCCGCCGGAGATCGAATCCGTGACCCCTCACTCCGGAGTAAGTTGCTCTCCCAACTAAGTTACATGGACGGAATGCTTCACTGCAGATTTATCATCTTGACACGTGCTTTAATTACCTCTGCAGTGCGTCACAAAGAAACGAAACGTTCTTTTTCATTATAGCCTGAATTTATTAACATTTGGCTCGTTAACATAAAATGTCTCCGGGGGGGGGCGAATGGTCGTTTCCGGGAGCTCCCCCTCTTTTTTTTTTTTGTCATACGTCTATTCCTGAAAGAAATACTGTATGATTCACTGCTGTAAAGGTTGCGAGGGGCCAGAAATGTGAGATCGACATTTACGCCCCCCTCTCTTTTTTTTTTTTTTTTTTTTTTTGTCATACGTCTATTGTCTGTTTTAGGCAGTGGTGGGGAAACTGCTTTTGAAAAGTAGTTAGCTACAACTACAGTTACAATTTTAAAAAAAGTAGTTCGCTACAAATGAAACTACTTTTCCTGAAAACTAGTTTCGCTACAACTACATCTTATAAAAGTAGTTTCACTATAACTACTTTTTAAAAGTACTTAAAAAAAACTTTGTGAATAAAAACACACTTGAATGCATTTACGAATCGGAGTTTTCAGATGCTGGTCGTAGTAAATAAGTAGAGCTGTCGCAATGTGATTAAACGTACATTCCAATGCTCATATTCAGCAGTTTTAGTAATTGCGGTTTAGTTTATCATTGTCAAGATATGCTAGTAAATATTTATACGACGTGTAGTGCTTACATTTATACAGTGACGTGGCGTATGCACAGGGAGATGAGCAAAATGAGAAGATATACTGCAATATATTAATAGGAGGGATGTAAGGTCAGGTGATGCGTAACATCACAGCCTCTCCTTGACAAATGTCAACCCCGCCTTCTCGTGGTGCATCCTGTTCCCACTAAAGGGGCTCTGACGACCGCCAATAGCGGTATAACTATACCATCGGGATTAGAGGAAATTCTATCCCACACTCACCAACCCGCTTGGCCAGCGTGGTGAGTTATGGCCAAACCCCTCCAAAATGATTCCACAACTTAAATCTTGGCCCTCAGTCTCCGGCAGCTGGAATGTACCTGGCCAAGGCAGCGGCCAGTGCGACATGAAGGCAGAGGGTGCTAAGAATCCCCGGAGGACCGGACTAGGCTGCCATCTGATGCTGACCTTGGCTACTTACAATGGACGCTCCCTATCTTCTGATTCAAGGCTTCTTGAATTGGAAGAGGAATTACAAAGGATCAAGTGGGACATCGTGGGGCTAAGTGAGGTAAGGAGAAAAGGAGAAGATCTCATCGAACTGAAAAGTGGACATCTCTTCTACTATCGTGGGACAGATACTGGCAGAACTAGTGGTGTTGGATTTATAATAAACAAGAAACTGAAGGATAAAGTTGTAGAAGTTGAAAGTTCCTCTGACAGAGCTGCACGACTTGTTATCCAACTCTCGAAAAGATACCAGGCTCAGATTATTCAAACTTATGCACCCACCACAAGTCATCCTGAAGAAGAAATTGAAGAATTTTATGAGGAAATTTGTCATCTAAATAATAAAGGTAAGCAGCACTTGAAAATAATTATGGGAGATTTCAATGCAAAAATAGGGCAACGGCAACAGAATGAAACTTCAGTAGGTAAATTCGGTCACGGCAACAGAAACCAGCGTGGAAATACTCTCGTTGAGTTTGCAGAGGCAGAAGGGTTTTTCATCTTGAACTCCTTCTTCAAGAAAAAGCCACACAGGAAATGGACATGGAGACATCCAAATGGGACGACAAGTGAAATTGATTTTATTATGTGTAACAAAAAATTCGTCATAGAAGACTGCAGTGTGCTAAACAAGTTCAACACAGGTAGTGACCATAGATTGGTGAGATGTAAGATGCACCTCAACACTAAACTTGAACGTGGCAAGCTCATAAGACAAACAAAATCTATTGACATAACCAACCTTAAAAAACACCATAATACCTTCAAGTTGGAACTGAACAACAGGTTCTCTGCTTTGGAAGGCCTAACATCGGAAGAAGTGGACATCTCTGAAGTTAACAGAAAAGTAACCAAAGCTCTTATGGAAACAGCAACAAAATTAGCTGGGTCTAAGAACAAGTTGCATGTAAACAAATTATCAGGAAAAACGAAAATGTTGATGCAAAAAAGAAGAGAGATGAGGACAACTAAAGAAGATGTGACTTCCAAAGTGGAATATATAGAGCTATGCAAGACAGTAAGGAAAAGTATCACTGAAGACGTAAGAAAATTCAACTGTGAACTAGTAAGGAAAGCAATTGAAAACAACCAAAGCCTAAAGATAGCAAAGGGACATCTCAGTAAGGGAAGAAAACAGATTATGGCACTGAGAAAAGAAGATGGTTCTGTAACAAGAAATAGAGGCGAAATTTTGACAAGAGTGAAAGATTTCTACTCCAAATTATATGAAAGGGATGATACATGCACTCCAGACATCATGAAAGATACCAGTACCAGAGTTCCTCCAGTCCTTCCAGCAGAAGTTGCACATGCAATCAAGAACATGAAGCGGGGGAAAGCTCCAGGAGAAGATGGAATTACTGTAGACATCATACAAGAAGCAAGTGGAGAAATCGAAACAGTACTCGCCCAAATTTTCACTCGATGCCTTAATGAAGGAAAGATTCCTGAGGATTGGAACACCGCTACAATGATCCTGCTACATAAGAAAGGTGACATTGAGGATCTCGGAAACTACAGACCTATCAGCCTCCTATCAGTAGTTTATAAAATCTTCACTAAAGTTCTTTCACACCGCTTGAAGGTAACACTGGACATGGCTCAACCGAGAGAACAAGCTGGATTCAGGAGTGGCTACAGCACAATAGATCATATCCACGTACTGAGAGAACTAATTGAAAGAGCGAGGGAATATGAACTTCCATTGTGCATGGCTTTTATCGATTATGAAAAAGCCTTTGATTCGGTGAAACCATCAGCAGTTACAATGGCTCTGAAAACCTGCGGTATTGAAGATGCATACATTAATATTATTAATAACATCTATGAAAATGCAAGTGCAAAGATTCGGCTGTTTGAAAATACAACACACATAAAAATTGGAAAGGGAGTGAGACAAGGTGACACCATATCTCCGAAGCTCTTTAATGCCACATTGGAGAGTGTTTTTCAGTCGCTGAGCTGGGAAAACAAAGGGATAAAGATTAATGGAGATTATCTAACCCACCTTCGTTTTGCTGATGACGTAGTCATTTTTGCAACTACCCCATCAGAGCTGCAGAGTATGATCCAGGAACTTGCTGACAAGAGTAAAGAAGTGGGATTAAAAATGAACTTTCAGAAGACAAAAGTGATGTTCAATGCTTTTACAAGAAATGAAGATTTATTGATTGATGGAGAAAAGCTGGAGATAACAAAGACACGTACGTTTATCTTGGACAGCAGATATCAAGTGAGGGTCACATTGATGAAGAAATTAATCGGCGTACAAAACTTGCCTGGAGAGCATTTGGAAGAAACAGCATAATTTTCAAGAGCAATATGCCATTATGTCTTAAAAGAAAAGTGTTTGATCAATGCATCCTTCCAGTGCTTACGTATGGTGCAGAAACGTGGACCTTAATTAAAAGAGACATACAAAGGCTGCAGACAACTCAAAGAAACATGGAGAGGTGCATGCTTGGTGTGTAACCAGGAGAGAGATAAGAAGAGGAACTCGTGGATCCGAAAAATGACAAGAGTGGAAGACATCATGATCAGAGTTAAATCCCTGAAATGGCAATGGGCTGGACATACTGCCAGAAGGACAGATCATCGATGGACAGCTGCAATTTTAGATTGGATTCCAAGGGACAGGAAAAGACCCAGAAGAAGACCACATGGGAGATGGGTGGATGAAATTCGAAAGTATGCAGGGGTGACATGGAGGAGACTGGCACAAGACAGACCGTTGTGGAGGAAACTTGGGGAGACCTTCGTCCAGCAGTGGATTGATAATGGTTGACAATGATGATGATGATGATATTAATAGGAGTCCAACAATTGCATTCTAAAACCTTTATCGGTGAGAATGATCTCAAGAGAATATAAAAATCGTTACAAAACAGGCGTTCTACTGAAACACTACTGTTTTTTTTTTCGATGTAAAGCAGTTGAAGTTAAGAGCCTTTAGGCTTTGAACTGATTTATGTGAGCCTGTAAGATTTTCAATGACTTATTTATGTTACGTGATGTATTATACATGGCATGGATTGCAAAATTTAAATTACTTTTAGACCAAAATATTGAACATATGTATCATGTAATTTTTTGCAATTTGATCATAAATTACGAATATTTCTCCTGAACGGAATTTTGTGAAATAAAGGAAATCAATAGCTTTGATGAACGCAAATTTGGAGCAACATTAATGTTATATAGGTGGATTCAGTTTTGGCAGCTTTGCTGAGACGTAGGAAAAATTGTCGATGCAATAAGTATGTTATTTGCATTAAAGAAAGAAAAGAAAAAAAGTCGTTACAGAAAGCTGGAAGATAGAAGGAACTTGAAAAATCTTCGAGACTAGTGCTACTAAATGAAAATAAAAAAAAGCAAAAAAAGAAAAACTTTTGAACCTGATACTAGAAACGAAAATGCAATAACTCTGGGATTAACGCCCTGAGTTACTGGACTTCAAAATTGCCCTCAAGTGATTTGTCGAGCCAGAAATCTGTACACAACTTTTTGTCACTTGCAGTTCAATGTGTCACCAAATTTGATCTTTGTACTTATCGACTTGACTTGAGGCAAACTTAGGTGCCACCTTTGATTATTGTACCAGTGTGTTTTATTTTCAGAAAGGAAGCTACAGCGTAAAGTTATTTTACATTTCCCAGATTTTGAAATGAAAAATGTTCCCACTAAATATTGTGCCGAAACGCTGAATTTGGTGGTACAGTGGAGTGTATACGGGAAAGAATATGTATAAAAATTTCAGGAAAGTGATAATCAAGGCCTGGTATAGGAAGTTGTACCCGGAATTTATCAGATTTAAGAATTTAATTTTTCCAATCAGAAATTTTTAGTGCAAACGTTAGTATTTGGTGCTAAATTACACCAGCGACAAAGAATCTATGTTATTTTATTGGAAAATCTGTAGAATTCCATGGATCAGCATGATGTTAAAACTCAATATAAATTGTCAAACAGTAGTCATCGCTCTATATCGCTCTTTCCACGTTTATAAGTGAGTCACGGAAAAATTCTCATCGGCCGTCACTCAGAATCGAATCCAGGGTCTTTCAGTTACCCGCCGGACATGATACCACTGCACCACAGCGGCCTCGAATTCCTCCAGACTCACATACGACTAACTGCCAAGCCACTTGGCAGGTTCCTTCTGGTTTGGCAGTTAGTCGTATGCTAGTCTGGAGGAATTCGAGGCCGCTGTGGTGCACTGGAAGCATATCCGGCGCGTAACTGGAAGACCCTGGGTTCAATTCCCAGTGGCGGCCAATGAGAATTTTTCCGTGACTCACTTATAAACGGGGAAAGAGCGATGACCTCTGTTTAATGTTCCTGGTCCACATCAAATGTCTGTATTAATTATTCATTCGCCTTCTAATTATTTATTCAGTTCCTGCTTACCACCTTTGGTGAATCCCCAGCATTGTGCGGGGTTCCACGAAGCAACCTGCCAAATTGGCTTGGCAGTTAGAGTGTGTGAGTCTGGAGGAATTCGAGGCCACTGTGGTGCAGTGGTAGTATATCTGGCGCGTAACTGAAAGACCTGGGTTCGATTCTCGATGGCGGCCGATCAGAATTTTTCCGTGACTCACTTATAAACGTGGAAAGAGCGATGACTTCTGTTTGGCAATTTATATTGAGTTTTAACATCATGCTGAGCCATGGAGTTTTACAGATTTTCCAATAAAATAACATAGATTCTTTGTCGCTGGTGTAATTTACCACCCAATACTAACGTTTGTACTAAAAATTTCTTTTTGGAAAAATTAAATCCTTAAATCTGATGAAAAAATTCCAGACAGGGGGAGATTGAAGGGCATCTACCTCTCTCCCCAGCTCTGACACAAGAAAATACTAGTACAAGTTCACAAAGAAAATTCGGGCTGGGGAGAGATGCAGATGGTTATTTTATTACAAATAATACGCTGAAAATTCAGATTAAGTTGCTCACATGACCGTTCGTTTCAGGGCCTCTTCTTTACAGTGGGCGATGAGGAAGACCTGTTGAATTTGACGAACGACCGTAAATTGTTATTTGGCAGTGGCCAAATAACAATTTTTCGGTTGCTGTGTGTTACTAAAACGTGGAAAGAGCGATGATGTCTTTGTTTATTTATAGCAATTGGATTGATTCTTTTTTTGTTTAAAAGTATAAAACTTAGTTTAAACACCCACCAACAGGGTGTTAAAACTAAGTTTTATTACTTTTAAACTTTAATTTCCTAAGGTAATGCTACTACTTATGGCACACTGTTGGGGCCAAAAAATATAAAAAAAGATAAACCACTTTTCGCATCTAACATATTCAGAAAATTTTTTGATTAACTTGAATACCATAGATAGTGTGTTGCAACTTTGTAGCGAGGATAAATATTAGAGATAGTAATAAAACAGTATTTGTGAATGTGAAACAAATAAAACGGAATATTATAAATGTATCAAATAATAACTAAAACATATTCGACTTTTATCAGTATTTTATTGGAAAAATAAAAAAATAATTATAAATTCAATTTCGCCCATATATCAAAGATTCTAATAATTTACTGACTAATATTATAATGTAGTCAGTGAATTATTAAATCATTACGGAACATCAGAAATTAAAAATAAAGCACTTGGCACTAATAAAATAAAAAAATTTAAATAATTTATGGATTTTCATCTTCATCTTTTTGTATTTCCTGTACTATCGTGTTGTACTACTTTTTCATAATTTAAAAAGTTAGTTTGTGTAGTCTAATTTTTTAATTTTAAATACCTTTATCATGAACCTCTTACTAAGTATATGTAGAGTGTTCTAAAAGGTGATTTCTAAATAAATTGTATGCTTCCTGTTGCAAGCGGAAACTCTTGTGCAGGCTCCCGCCCTCCCAGTCGGTTGTATGATCTGCGTGGAAGGAAAGGAAATAGCATTTTAAAAGGATCCTTACTTGAAGTTAAACAAAATTTAAAGAGTTAAAAGAAAGTATCTATTAAACATCTTAGTTTACTAAAAGAGTAAATGAATGAGTTTCTGAATGGAAAAATAAGGTAAACAATTAATAGATTCCTTAACAGTCCCTCATGCGTCGGCTTTTTGATAGAGTCGGACATGAGGTATAAATTAAAGAAAGAGAAGAAAAACGTATTTCTGCTGAATAAATAGAACAAGATCTCTAAACTAAATGCAACGAGGTTGTCTTATTTATTAATTTGGGTGGGGGGTGGGTGTCTTTCCAGTGCAAGTGACAAAATGTGTCTTTCTTAAAGTGATGTCTTATTTATGAACTTTTTTTTTTGGGGGGGGGGGGGGGGGTGCCTTTCCAGTGCAAGTGACAAAATCAAAACGGAATTTCCGGTTTTATTTAGCCTCAAAATAGCTTAAAATCGAGTTGCTAAACAAACCACCCAAGTTTCACTGCATTTGTCTTTCACTAATAGAATCAACGAATTGAATCACTTGCCCTCGAAAAACACTCCCCCCACCCACGAAAAATAATAATAAATAGAAAAAAACATAACATTGAGTTTACATATCTTCTATTTACTTAGTGCAAATACCTTTTTTACCATCGAAAACATCTATTTCAAATACTTCGAAATAGCATAGTTTAAACTGTTATAGTTTCGTAAGCATCTAAGTACGGAAGATCACCGTCACGTTAGATAGCACCAGTCCACTGGGTAGGGCCTCTTATTTCCTAATTCCATGGTCTAAGGTCTAAAGCCCGAAAAATTTGTTCAACGATGAAATCTCGGATGGATGAATTCCTCTGAAGCCAATGGGAGACCGCTCAAATTCGGATTACAGTGATTCGCTGACGTCAACTCCTGAGGCAGTCACTCAAAGCGTATAAGTCACGTCAAAGGAGTGATTTTTTGCGCCATCTATCGCAGAAGATGAAGCTTAACACTCATTCAAAGACACCCTGTGGCGTCATGTAGTGGGCGCAAAGCAGTTTACCTGCGACACATTTTACTGTATGTTCGTTTTAAATAAAATAGGTGTCGCTGTGTGTCCGAATGGATGTTGATCACTAACAATCTATGCATATCTTTTTTTTTTTTTTATTGGAGGTTTAACGACCACCGTGAGCAACTCAATGGACTATAAGCAGTCGCCCGTCCCTAATTTAGGGTCACTGGTTCCATGGAAGGGAGAGAGCCAGTGCCATAAGACAAACACAACACCCATGCCTCATCGGGATTCGAACCCAGACCCCTTTCGAAAGAATGATCAGAAGCCATCGCTTAGACCACTGCGCCGCCTGGGCGACCATATCTTTTCAGAGGCGTAACTAGGGCGGGTGGTGTATTTCATAAGTGTACAGGGCTGTAGTGGAGGGTATACGGCGGTATACGCCGTATATTCTCTGCGTTTTTTTGACAGAATAGCGTATGCCTTCAATGTCCATATTATCAACAAAACTTCAATCTCGAACAACATCGCTGCCAAGAGACGGACATCTAATAAAAAGAACCATAAGAATTATACAGAGCTTCGGAGAAAATCCTGGGGAAAAAACTCATTTAGCATTAGCAGCGAACGAGGAATTATTTTAAAATATCTCATTGATTAATAACAACAAAATTGTACCTATTAACCAAAGCAGTTTATTCAAAGAACGGTTGACGGGATGAAATCAAGACTGTGTTCAGATTCAAACAGTAGAAATGGTACAACTTCTTAAAGATATTTCTTCATTAGAGCGAATTAATGTTAAAACAGACCGTGCGCTATTGAGAACTAGAGACGTTTTAATATTGATGAAATGCAAGCTATTCAGAAACTGAGAGAATATTCTGAAAACGTCCAATTCGCCCATTGAACGATTTAATTAAAGAAAATGTAAGATCTTGGTTGATGAATCATCGTTCAGCAACTGATAGTAGATTAGTAGTTTCTTCTAGAGAAGAACAGTGCTGTAAGGACTTATCTCGTCAGGCTTTCTTTTTTTTTTTATGATTGGAGGTTTAACGACCACCGTAAGCAACTCAATGGGCTATAAGCAGTCGCCCGTCCCTAATTCAGGGTCACTGGTTCCACGCAAGGGAGAGAGCCAGTGCCGTTAGACAAACACAACATCCATGCCTCACCGGGATTCGAACCCGGACCCCTTTCGGACGAATGATCGGAGGCCACCGCTCAGACCACTGTACCACCTTTATGGGATATTTCAATAAAAATTAAAATAATTTTGTGCGTACTCTTCAACATGTCATAATTGACAGGAGAGAGGAGAAGATACTTTATTCTTTACCGGTAAGTGAGATCATAGTCATAATTGTTAAAAAGGCACACTATACCCACAAGGGTACCGTGCCTTTTTTTTTTTTTTTTTATCTATGTAGTATAACCTCTGAATTTTTAGGATTTGCACATATCTACTGATTTTACGACTACAGCACTGTAAGTGTATATGCCAAATTACGACCCAGGACCTTTCAGGCACGAGATTGGTTCAGAGCTGTTTCTGAGATTACGAATAGGCGGGACATATAGGTATTTCTACAGCTCTAATTTTCGTTTTTCTATTTGTAAACACTTTGCTATCAGAGAATTCCCACCCGAACCTATTTATTTCATTTTTAAAATTGTCCGGTTCAATGTGAGGCGCTTCTAAATCTGCAAAACTACCAACTGTATCGTATCGTATCGCTGCAGCGGTGTTGCCGTCGTAGCACGTCAAAACATCGCGCGACATAACATCGCAGGTCAAAACATCGCGGTGACAAAACATCGCAAGTCATAACATCGCGGACACAAAACATTGCAGGTCAAAACATCGCGGTGACAAGACATCGCAAGTCATAACATCGCGGGCACAAAACATCGCAAGTCATAACATCGCGAGCACAAAACATCGCAGGTCAAAACATCGCTGTGACAAAACATCGCAAGCCATGACATCGCGAGCCATAGCATTTCAGGATGGGGCATTAATTACACGGCTTTTTTTCTTTTTCTTTTTTTTTCTTTTGTATTTTTCTAAACATTTGATCTTTGGTAGGAAAAATTTGTTCAGACACTGATTTAATTTGCAGAAGACTAGTATGCAGCGCTTTTCAAAATATTTCAGGAGGGGGCACTAATTAATCTCTCATCTCATACAAAAATTTCGTAAAATCTACAGTTTTCAATTTAGAACCACCAAATTTGGTGTACTACCTCATGGTGTTTTTGGAAGTGGTCTGAGCCCGGGGTCGAGGGGCCCCCATAGAAAATTTTCGTAAAATCTAGTTTTCAATTTAGAACCACAAAATTTGATATACTTCCTCATGGTGCTCTAACTTAGACCGTAAACGGTTTTTGGAAAGGTAGGGGGCCCGGGGTCAAGCGGCCCCAATACGCAATATTCGTAAAATCTACAGTTTTCAATTTATAACCACCAAATTTGGTATAATATCTCACGGTGCTCTAATTTAGACGGTACAGGGTTTTCGGAACGGGTGGGGGGGCCGGGATCAAGGGGGGCCCATACGCAATATTCGTAAAATCTACAGTTTTCAATTTAAAACCACCAAATTTGGTATACTACCTCATGATGTTCTAACTTAGACCGTACACAGTTTTTGGAAGTGGTCTGAGCACGGGGTCGATGGGCCCCCATAGAAAATTTTCGTAAAATCTACAGTTTTCAATTTAGAACCACAAAATTTGGTCAACTTCCTCGTGGTGCTCTAACTTAGACCGTAAATGGTTTTTGGAAAGGTAGGGGGCCCGGGATGAAGGGGCCCCAATACGCAATATTCGTAAAATCTACAGTTTTCAATTTAGAACCACCAAATTTGGTATAATATCTCATGGTGCTCTAACTTAGACCGTAGACAGTTTTTGGAAGCGGTCTGAGCCCGGGGTAGAGGGGCCCCCATAGAAAATTTTCGTAAAATCTACAAATTTGAATTTAGAACCACAAAATTTGGCATACTGCCTCATGGTGCTCTAACTTAGACCGTATACGGTTTTTGGAAAGGTAAGGGGCCCGGGGTGAAGGGGCTCCAATACGCAATATTCATAAAATCTACAGTTTTCAATTTAGAACCACCAAATTTGGTATACTACCTCATGGCACTCTAACTTAGATCGTAGAGGGTTTGGGTAAGAGGGGGTCGAGGGGGCTTCATATAAAATTTTCGGCAGTTTACAGTGTTTCTTCAAATTAAAGTGCGGTTCTCGCTTGCCTTACGTAGAACGTCTTCTCGAAATTGTTTGGAGTTCCCAATTCTACTCTCAATACATATATATATATATATATATGCCAAGAAACGGCGATCTTTATTCATACCCCCCCCCCCGTTAAACTTTTGTGGCCAGTTGCCGTAAACTCGTATGAACCGGCATGAAAATTCCGATAAGCAAAAGAACTCTTTCCCGTCATTAGGCACTTTGAAAAACTGACACACATAATTCGCGCAAACTGGGAAAACTGACACACATTCAAAGTGTTCCTCGGAGGAACAGCAATTTGTGCTCGGTCCCTTAATGAAAAGCATGTGGCAATTTTCCAAGTTGCTGAAAGATGTGTGGCAGTTTTCGTGTGTGACGGTTTATCGGAGACCAAGAATTTTAGAAAGTTCTTTGGATCGAATTAAAACTTTAAATTCAAAAAAATCCCGTATCAGCGGCGGGTTAGATTCGATTTAGGACGAAACAATATAGTAATTCCGCAACTTCATGTATGTTTGAAATGTGAAAAGATGAAAGAGAGTAAAAGACTGCAGGAAAAAATATCTGATCTTGAAAGTGTACTAGGTGCTTTAAAGAATGAGAAACGCGAGATTATTAAATATCTCTGCACAAATCAGAAATGCATACATCATTACAAGGTTCTGGTCAAAACAAATTATCCAACTCAAGAAGCAATTAAAAGATATTAAGAGAAGCTATAGTACGTTGGAAAGATTAGGTAAAGGTATCCATGATATATTTACGACGCCCAAGGGATCTTACGAAAGGAAGCAATGGATAAAATGGGCACCTGAAGATGTATCGAAATGCATCGTAATAAAAGCTCTCTTTAGAAAAATCATATATTACTTCTGGAGGGGGTAAAACATTATTCCATTACTTTGAAAAGATGGTGCGCAAAATTTACCCGTAATCCAGGCATTCAACACGATGTCTTTTTGTTGATGGGGGAAAAAAGCTACGAAAGTTTAAATCGCTCTGTAAAGCTTTATGTTTTAAGCTTTGACGAAATTCATATTGACTCTAGGCTATACTACGACACCAGAATGGACAAAATTCTTTGCCCTTTCAAGAAAGCCCAATTTTTCTTAATCCGAGGATTATTATCGCAATGGAAGCAGCCAATATTCTTTAACTTACAAATGAAAAAAAATATTGCTTTTTTTAATAAATCAAGGTTTGAAATCTACTGGGGTTGAACTAAAAGTTATTTCTGACTTGGGATGATGCAATACGTTGTGGAGAGAACTTGGAATTTCTATGGACAGGTCATTTTTCGATAATACTTTTTTTCAGGGGTCAAAAATATGGGTATTTGCTGATAATTTTAGCTTTTAGATCTTCGAATATGAAACATTTTGCTTAATGATTTCAAAATAAATATTCCTTCTGTTTTAATGTTTCAGTGATGTTCGTTGGATTTACTGGGGTACAAACATGGATTTAATTCCTTCCCACGCTTGCTTCGTGCGCTTAGATATCGGAGGGGATTAGATTACTCTTGCGAAGAGAGATGGCACCGCAACTATGCTACAGCAGTGGCGGCCCGTCAGATGAGGCAAGTGAGGCGCCGCCTCTCCTGAAATTCCGCAGAATGAGAAGTGAAAAAAAAAAAACTTCGGTCAGTAACGAAGATATAAGAACTTTGCAGGATAAATGAAACACTGAAATTTACATTGTGATTCATGAATTAGGTTAAAAAAAGGCTTTCAAGAAGAGGAATGAATCATTATTTTTGCAAAGCAGCTGCATGTTTTAAGCGCTTAGAGGCGACCGGCTGAATCGTCTCGATGAGAAGCCGGTTTTGGGAACTGGGGATCAGAGAAGAGCCCTACAGAGTGAACCCCCACCCCCACGGTCCGAGGTCTACCTAAGGAGGTGCCGGACTTCCAGTAAGAGAAAGGAAATTCCTGAGGCGACCCTCCATTTCGCTTAAACTGGAATCGTATCTCTGCTGTTATTGGAGAACCCAAGGATTGTGTATCCAATGGGCGCGGGAAAATGAGCAGATGACCTTGGTAAAAAGTGGTTTTACAGGCGATGACGCCGTTCGCCTCTCTATGCTTTGAAGTAGGATGATTTCTACGTAGCTTTAACTATTCGTCAGAGTATATTTGAGTCTAACTTTTTGTAGTGTGTTTTCAATCCTCTCTTTTGCGGGTGTTGGCTAGTTCATAGTAATGTTGAGTTTTTCTTCTTTTTTATTTTGTTATTGTTACTAAACAGCATATTTTGATTTGGGTTGGAAAATATGAATGGCCCAATAAACGACGTGATTTGTGTTCTGGAAGAAATTCCTTTTAAACATTGGAAAGATTATAATAAAAGGGATGTTCTCATATCTGGAAGACCGACACCTGTAATAAGTTCAATATCTAAAGATAAGAAGTGCGGCAAATCGTTTCTTAGGTCTTTCAATAAATCATGGTACGAGATTTTCCCCTGGCTTTCTGGTAGCTATTACAAGCAAACTCTCTTTTGCTGGCCATGTTTACTTTTGAGCAATAAGAAAAATGTGTGGAATACAACGGGTTATTTTGATCTGAAAAACTTTTCTCGTAGTGCAAAATTGCACGAAAGCTCTAAAGAGCATATAACTAATCACGTAGGTCTGAAACGGATGGAAAAAAATATAAACACTATTTCTGATATGCTCAAAGAAAATGCTGCTCTTCATAAAGCTAAGTTTAATGAAAAGGTCAGACTAAATAGGCTTTTTATGGAACATATAATCGATTTAGTTGTCGTTCTAAGCAAGCAAGAACTGCCTTTTCGAGGACATGATGAATCTATTTCCTCATTAAATAAAGGTAATTTCAAGGAGATGTTCCATTTGTTACTTCGTAGGAGCACCCCAGAATTAAAAGCACATTTTGAAGAAATACGAAGCTTATTTTCTGGACAATCTAAAACGATACAGAATGATTTAATGGAGTGTATTCATGAATATATAAACGAATGTGTTAAAAGCGAAATTAATGAGTCAAAATTTTTTTCAGTGCAAGTTGATGATACAACTGATATTACTCAAAAATCACAGTGTTCAATAATTGTCAGATACATATTGGACTCAAATTGTGAAGTAGTTGAGCGCTTCCTTGGTTTTTATGATATCAGCACTGACAGGACTGCTGTGGCACTGTATGATCTGCTAGCATCGGTTTTGGAGGAGTTTGATTTTAAATCAAAGTTAGTAGGCCAGTGTTATGATGGTGCAAGCGTTATGGCTGGAGAGTTGAGCGGTCTGCAGAAAAGAGTCAAGGTAGAAGCCCCGCAAGCTTTGTTTACCCACTGTTTCGCCCACCGCCTTAACCTTGTCCTACAACAGGGGTGCAAAAGTATTGTAAATTGTCGCATATATTTCGCAACTGTATCCAGCATGCCCTCATTTTTTCATAAATCTGCCAAGAGAACCCACGTAGCAGATTCAGTTGTTGGGAAACGGATTCCTCAAATAGCGGAAACACGTTGGGCATCACTTTCACACATTTTGCGTTTAATTGTAAGCGAATGGGACAAACTAAAGAATGTGTTTGAAAACATAATGAATGACCCGGAATCAACGGCAGAATCAATCAACGGAGCCATAGGATATTTGAAAAATTTCACTAATTTTGAATTTGCTTTTTTATCACTGATTTTTGATGACATTTTTGGAATTACGGATGTATTATTTGATGTTTTACAAAAAAAGACTTTAGATATCAGTTATTGCCAAAAACAAATTAAACAATGTTGCGAACGAATAAATAAGAAAAGGAATGTAACCACTTACTTGAAACATTTCAGTGAATCAATTAGTTTGAGTGGAGGTCCTAAATGTCGCCAAAAGAAACATTTGACTGAAGAAGAAGTGGAAAACTATTACAAAATTTTGTTTTACGAAATCGTTGACAGCATAATAGTCCAAATAAATACCAGATTTGAAGATATGGGAAAGCTCGAGTTTCTGCAGCTAGTTGACAGCTCAAAATACCATAGTTATTCAGAGTCATTTCCATCCAGTGCCCTTAACACTCTCAAAAAATTTATCCAAACATTTTTACAGACACACAACGACTAAAAAACGAATTAGATTTTTTATATAATGATCACAACTTCAGGGAACTCGGTGTTCAGAAAACCTTGAAAACAATGAAAGAAAACGAGCTGAAAGATGTGTTACCAGAAGCCTACAAATTATTTTCTCTTGTATTGACACTGGCATCAACAAGTTCTTCTGCTGAAAGGAGTTTTTCTTGTTTGAAGAGAATTAAGACTTACCTCCGTAATACAACGGCACAAGATCGTTTGTCTTCACTCGCTAAAATTTCAATCGAGAAAGAATTGCTGAACCATCTAATGTCCACTCAACCATTTTATGATCTGATCATAGACAAATTTGCAGCCAAAAAGGATCGCAGAATTGAACTTATTTATAAAACATAAACTGAAAGCATTCTGTTCGAGACCAAAGCAAATTAATATCGCATTCCTCTGTTTTTAATTCCAGGTTTAAATTACCTAATACTTTTTTTATATAGAAATGTGCTTCCTTGACTTCTCCTGGACATTAATACAAAACGAAGCTAATAATTATCACGAGCCTGGACTTCAGTCTATGACCCGTGCTAAATGCACCTTCACTAATATGCCAATCGAACTGTGACTTTTATTCAAGCTCAAGAAACATTTCGTAAGAAAACAATTTCTATTCAAATGATTTACTTTGAATTTTTTAAGAAGTGGATCTCCGACTGGCGTTGGGATGTGAGTGACGCATTGACTAGCTAAAGAAACCGCACAAATTGCGTATTTTCGCTCAAGTGTATTACATAAAAGAATACAGGTGAAATATTTCTTTCTTTGTTGTAAAATTATCGAATAATTGTTTTCATAAAAATATTGTTGCAAAAGTAGCGTATATTACACACACACACACATATATATATAGTGGTATATGCACATTTTCCCTCTAATATTTTTGGATTTTTCGTGAAGAAAGACTCCCCACGCCGTGTTTCATATATTTCTATAATTTTATTCCATTACTGTTGAATAATATTTGTATATAAGGGCTAAATGGCATGGGCTGAAGCCCTAAGTGATGGGGTTTACAGCTGTTTATAACAAGGCGCCTAACCGAGACCAATGGCTTAACGAGACTTCCGAATCTCAGTAGATTTTAATGATTCAGCCGACTCGAACCCAGGACTTCAAAGATATCCGATGGGTGATACTGCCTTTGACATGAAACTTTTTGAGGGTGGGGCGGGGTTCTGCATTTATGCTGTATAACTGTGTATAAGTACATGTAACAATTTGGGGGGGGGGGGCGCTTCGACAAATATTTCTCTATTGTACGTACGCACATCTTGGACATTAATACAAAACGAAGCTAATTTAATAAAATGAAGAAAATGCAATAAATTATAGTTGTTTTAATAAAAAGTTAATAAAGCAACTTCTTTGGCTGCTTTGCTTTACTTTCTGTTCTATTATCAAGAAATTGCATTGATATTATGTATCAATGTAATTTATTTGTATTACATTGTAAGTTATGTAAAAATCAATGAATTTAAATAGGGAAATTATCTATAAAACGTGCTTAGAAAAAGCTAACTGTCTCGCCTACTTAGGGGTGCAAACCACGACCCCCCGGCTACGCCACTGATATATATATATGTTCCTATAACGTTATACGAATTTATATATTTTTCAATAACATATGTGTTACTGTTTTACATTTACATCAAGACCGTTCGCCTCACCAGCATTTTACACCACGAGCCGCCACTGTGCTACAGCCTCCCTCTTCGGGAAGCAAAGTGTGCTTCGCTAAAAGAACCAGCCTTTGTACCAATAGCCCTGAGATTTTACGCTCTTTTACCTCCTCCACATTGCGCCGTTCTGTGGAACAATAGCAAAACAATCACTCCATCTCCAGATGTTTACTTGCTGCGGTTTACTTTTAAAGACCAAACCCATTGTCCTCATTTAAGGAAGTAGTCTCGTGGGGAAGGAATCAAAATGTGACGGGCACATACTAAGTTTGCTTCCCTTATGAACAAGGGGGGGGGGGTGAAAAACTTAACTATACCAATGCTTCTTCATTAGTTCCACCGCCAAAATCCAGATGGCTTTGGGAATTGTGAGCTATTCTTACAGATCACATGTCACCCAGTGACGAGGCGCAATTTTCCGTTTTGTGGAAAAACAAATTTTAAGTCAAAAGTCGGAAGAACAATTTACAACAAAATAAATGTTTTGTTGCAATTATCTTACCATTTATTAATCAATACATGAAGCAAACTATTGATCAGTCAATAAAATGAAATTAATAAATGAAAAATAAAAGTCCTTATCATTCGCCGAAAATAACTTAAAAACAGTATGTCATGACTTAAAGGAACTGCAACCACATAAACTTGATACTTTAATTGAATCCTTACTGGATGTTTTTCACTTATATAACAGTAGACAACACAGGCGCAGACTTGAAAAATTATTGGGGGTTCCGGAAATTTTTAATCGAATTACCAATTCATTTTTCAGAGTGTTTAAGTCTAATTTAAATTTCATTCAGTGAGATTATCTGGCACAACAAGACGCCTGAAATGCTAAAATGAAGAAAATTATAGTTCATTACAGAATTTTTTTCTCTAGATAATTATTTATTTCATTTATTTTGCTTTTGTGGGTGCGGCATTATCATATACAATACACAGATACTATGTGAATATTCAACTCAATTGTCTTATAAAAGTAACTAAAACATGTAAAATATATTTTAAGGTTTTTTTTACCAATTTTAAAAATTCCAAATTTTTTTTTCTTCAAATGATTTCTGAGTTTAAATAGGAGGTTAGAAGGGAGAGGACATGGCATCAGCTCCATGCCCTACGTTTTCCGTGGGCTCTACTTCGTATCAGCTCTGTATGCCCAGGATGCTCAACTTGGGCTGCTTCTGTACTTATACTATGGGAAAATCGCTCACTTTGAAGAGGTTTCAGAGGCTTGAAGTTCACTTTGAAGAGGTTTCAGTTCACTTTGAAGAGGTGAATCATGTACAGTCAGGAAAAAATGAGATCGAAATATACATGAACATAACTAAAAATTTGCAAAAAGTTACAGAAATACTGTTTAATATTTTCTAAAAAAATTAAACAAAATTATGCTTTGTCGAGCGGAAGTGCATATTGCGTATTAACCAATCACGGCCTTGCTAAAGCTGTGGGAGTTTTGTTGACCTTCAGGGAATGCTGCTGAGCGTAAGAGACAGTCGCTATCAATCTGTGCTCTAGCACAGGTCTTCAGCAAGTGGTCTTCAGTAAGTGACGTCACGCCACTGAACCTCCCCAACCGGAGGGCCCAAGAAACCAGATGATCAGACTTGGCTTTACCAGCGGTTGCTGATGCCATCTTCTCTCTCTTCTAACCTTCTTGTTTCCTGACTGCCCGAAGATAGGGCGGGTCAACTGACTGTGCAACATACTTCCACCTTTATCACTATGACCTCGAATAGGTTCTCGTCTTCGATTGTAGAGCTAGAATTTTGTCTTTTGTTGGAACCCAGGCAAACCGAAGAATTTTCTAAAATTTAAAGTTTTAAATGCTCTTAAACAACGGTACTTGATGTATTGTCTGTCGCGTCAAATTTTTTGAGCACGAACAAACACTAATTCTTTTTTGAGGCACAATAAACAGTCCGAGGGGTAAATTTCTATACACACTTTTTATATACTATAATAAACGGGGAATGAATAATAAAAACCTTGAAGAATTGATAACGAAAACCAAAATTTATGCCCATATGCGTACGTGTATTTTTCCACGAAATACGCGCAAAAATATTAGGGGTTCGAGGAACCCTCAACAAAATCATTGGGGGGTTCAAAAACTGTCTCGAACCCACGAAGTCGGCGCCTATGTTAGACAATATAAATATATTTACACACAATGTTGAATAATCCAATAATGGAACACGGGAGATTGGTACCCGGCAAATTGGTGCCCAGCAAACTCGTACCCATGCAGTTCCGTTCCCTCCTGTTCAGTTTTAATGCCTGATTTTCAGGATTTGGCATCATCTTCACCTCTTCTAACTATTCCGATACAGTTCCCCTCTTCAAATTCGTAAACTATTTCACAAATTGAAGCAATCACGGCATTTTCCTAAAATTGAATTTTAGAAAACTCGTACCAGGGAGATTGGTACCCTTCTGTTAGTGAGACGTTACGGGGACATATACAAATTGCATTAAAGGAAGGTCTTTCCTCTTTGGCGATTGTCGTTGTTGAACAGCTGTTCTCTTGGCGGAAAACTCCTATTCTTTCTTCCACCGTTAGCAAAACACACAGCATAAAACTCCATCACCTTAGACACTGAGTCTCCACTTTATTATGACCGCCTGTCAGTTTTAAGCAAATGAGCTATGACTGCATTCTGTTGCCGCCTGAGGGCGAAACTAGTATAAAAAGGGAAAGCTTAGGGCTTGCGACAGTAGTAGAAGGGATTTTTGGGTGACGAGATGGGTAAAAAATGCGATTTGACGGACTTTCAACGTGGGAGGATTGTAGGAGATCGGAACCATGGAGCGAATATCACCGAAACCGCCGCATTCGGGAAATGTTCCAGAGCGGCTGTTGTTAAAGTGTTTAAAGACTGGACTGTCAGCCAAAAAACTGGGTCTCTACGTGCAACGTGTGGACGTCATTGACTAGTGACTGCTCGGGCGGAACGAAGAGTGTCCTGACTGGTAACAGACAACAGAAGGGCAACAGTGCAGCAAATTACAGACCATCTTAGTCAAAGATCCCCTCAAATGATCTCTGCGCGCACTGTTGGCCGTACACTCATGCATCAGATGGGATATGGCAGCCGAAGCCCTGTTCGAACACCTTTGCTGTCTGCAGTTAACAAGAGAAAACGTCTCCAGTTCGCACAGGAGCACAAGGATTGGACAGTCGATAATTGGAAACAAATTATGTGGTCCGATGAATCACGTTTTCAGTTGCATCATGCCGATGGCCGAGTGAGAATTTGGCGGAAACAGCACGAAAACATGGACCCCAAATGCATTACTACAACCCTTCAAGCTGGTGGAGGCAACGTTATGGTTTGGGGAATGTTTTCCTGGCATGCTTTGGGCGCTTTAATTCGTGTTGATCAACGTCAGACTGGCACATCATATCTAAACATCGTTGCGGACCAAGTGCATCCTGTCATGTGGATGGTTTATCCCAATGGCGATGGCTACTTTCAACAAGATAATGCGTCCTGCCATAGTGCTCGTATTGTACAGGATTGGTTTCAGGAACATGCCGGTGAGTTTACTTTGCTTAGGTGGCTCCCACAGTCTCCAGATCTCAACCCCAATGAGAATTTGTGGGATGAAGTTGAACGAGCCATTAGAAAGCTGGATCCACAACCCTGTAATCTCACACTCCTGGAAAGTGCTATTCATCAAGCATGGTCTCAGATTCCACAAACCACCTATCAACATCTCGTGGAGTCCGTGCCACGAAGAATCGACGCAGTATTAAAGGCAAAAGGTGGCCCACCGAAGTACTGAGGGGCTGGTCATAATAAAGTGGCCAGCACTCAGTGTATAAGGGAATGTATACGCAAAATTGGGATGTAAGGTCAGGTGATGCGTAACATCACAGCCTCTCCTTGACAAATGTCAACCCGGCCTTCTCGTGGTGCATCCTGTTCCTACTAAAGGGGCTCTGACGACCGCCAATAGCGGTATAAGTATACCATCGGGATTAGCGGAAATTCTATCCCACACTCACCAACCCGCTTGGCCAGCGTGGTGAGTTATGGCCAAACCCCTCCAAAATGACTCCACAACTTAAAACTTGGCCCTCAGTCTCCGGCAGCTGGAATGTACCTGGCCAAGGCAGCGGCCAGTGCGACATGAAGGCAGAGGGTGCTAAGAATCCCCGGAGGACCGGACTAGGCTGCCATCTGATGCTGACCTTGGCAACGTACAATGGACGCTCCTTATCTTCTGATTCAAGGCTTCTTGAATTGGAAGAGGAACTACAAAGGATCAAGTGGGACATCGTGGGGCTAAGTGAGGTAAGGAGAAAAGGAGAAGATCTCATCGAACTGAAAAGTGGACATCTCTTCTACTATCGTGGGACAGATACTGGCAGAACTAGTGGTGTTGGATTTATAATAAACAAGAAACTGAAGGATAAAGTTGTAGAAGTTGAAAGTTCCTCTGACAGAGCTGCACGGCTTGTTATCCAACTCTCGAAAAGATACCAGGCTCAGATTATTCAAACTTATGCACCCACCACAAGTCATCCTGAAGAAGAAATTGAAGAATTTTATGAGGAAATTTGTCATCTAAATAATAAAGGTAAGCAGCACTTGAAAATAATTATGGGAGATTTCAATGCAAAAATAGGGCAACGGCAACAGAATGAAACTTCAGTAGGTAAATTCGGTCACGACAACAGAAACCAGCGTGGAAATACTCTCGTTGAGTTTGCAGAGGCAGAAGGGTTTTTCATGTTGAACTCCTTCTTCAAGAAAAAGCCACGCAGGAAATGGACATGGAGACATCCAAATGGGACGACAAGTGAAATTGATTTTATTATGTGTAACAAAAAATTCGTCATAGAAGACTGCAGTGTGCTAAACAAGTTCAACACAGGTAGTGACCATAGATTGGTGAGATGTAAGATGCACCTTAACACTAAACTTGAACGTGGCAAGCTCATAAGACAAACAAAATCTATTGACATAACCAACCTTAAAAAACACCATAATACCTTCAAGTTGGAACTGAAGAACAGGTTCTCTGCTTTAGAAGGCCTAACATCGGAAGAAGTGGACATCTCTGAAGTTAACAGAAAAGTAACCAAAGCTCTTATGGAAACAGCAACAAAATTAGCTGGGTCTAAGAACAAGTTGCATGTAAATAAATTATCCGGAAAAACGAAAATGTTTATGCAAAAAAGAAGAGAGATGAGGACAACTAAAGAAGATGTGACTTCCAAAGTGGAATATATAGAGCTATGCAAGACAGTACGAAAAAGTATCACTGAAGACGTAAGAAAATTCAACTGTGAACTAGTGAGGAAAGCAATTGAAAACAACCAAAGCCTAAAGATAGCAAAGGAACATCTCAGTAAGGGAAGAAAACAGATTATGGCACTGAGAAAAAAAGATGGTTCTGTAACAAGAAATAGAGGCGAAATTTTGACAAGAGTGAAAGATTTCTACTCCAAATTATATGAAAGGGATGATACATGCACTCCAGACATCATGAAAGATACCAGTACCAGAGTTCCTCCAGTCCTTCCAGCAGAAGTTACACATGCAATCAAGAACATGAAGCGGGGGAAAGCTCCAGGAGAACATGGAATTACTGTAGACATCATACAAGAAGCAAGTGGAGAAATCGAAACAGTACTCGCCCAAATTTTCACTCGATCCCTTAATGAAGGAAAGATTCCTGAGGATAGGAACACCGCTACAATGATCCTGCTACATAAGAAAGGTGACATTGAGGATCTCGGAAACTACAGACCTATCAGCCTCCTATCAGTAGTTTATAAAATCTTCACTAAAGTTCTTTCACACCGCTTGAAGGTAACACTGGACATGGCTCAACCGAGAGAACAAGCTGGATTCAGGAGTGGCTACAGCACAATAGATCATATCCATGTGCTGAGAGAACTAATTGAAAGAGCGAGGGAATATGAACTTCCATTGTGCATGGCTTTTATCGATTATGAAAAAGCCTTTGATTCGGTGAAACCATCAGCAGTTACAATGGCTCTGAAAACCTGCGGTATTGAAGATGCATACATTAATATTATTAATAACATCTATGAAAATGCAAGTGCAAAGATTAGGCTGTTTGAAAATATAACACACATAAAAATTGGAAAGGGAGTGAGACAAGGTGACACCATATCTCCGAAGCTCTTTAATGCCATATTGGAGGGTGTTTTTCAGTCACTGAGCTGGGAAAACAAGGGGATAAAGATCAATGGAGATTATCTAACCCACCTTCGTTTTGCTGATGACGTAGTCATTTTTGCAACTACCCCATCAGAGCTGCAGAGTATGATCCAGGAACTTGCTGACAAGAGTAAAGAAGTGGGATTAAAAATGAACTTTCAGAAGACAAAAGTGATGTTCAATGCTTTTACAAGAAATGAAGATTTATCGATTGATGGAGAAAAGCTGGAGATAACAGACACGTACGTTTATCTTGGACAGCAGATATCAAGTGAGGGTCACATTGATGAAGAAATTAATCGGCGTACAAAACTTGCCTGGAGAGCTTTTGGAAGAAACAGCATAATTTTCAAGAGCAATATGCCATTATGTCTTAAAAGAAAAGTGTTTGATCAATGCATCCTTCCAGTGCTTACGTATGGTGCAGAGACGTGGACCTTAACTAAAAGAGACATACAAAGGCTGCAGACAACTCAAAGCAGCATGGAGAGGTGCATACTTGGTGTAACCAGGAGAGATAAGAAGAGGAACTCGTGGATCCGAAAAATGACAAGAGTGGAAGACATCATGATCAGAGTTAAATCCCTGAAATGGCAATGGGCTGGACATACTGCCAGAAGGACAGATCATCGATGGACAGCCGAAATTTTAGATTGGATTCCAAGGGACAGGAAAAGACCCAGAAGAAGACCACATGGGAGATGGGTGGATGAAATTCGAAAGTATGCAGGGGTGACATGGAGGAGACTGGCACAAGACAGACCGTTGTGGAGGAAACTTGGGGAGACCTTCGTCCAGCAGTGGATTGATAATGGTTGACAATGATGATGATGATGATGATACGCAAATTGCATTTCGTTCTAGATTTGTTAAAGTGTAGGAGTTATTATAGTGGCATAAAATTATAATAGGAGATTCCTACTTACATAAAATGGCATGTAAGATCCGGTTCACTATAAACCGCCAAACAGGAAAACTCCCACATGTTTTTCATTAAGGGGCCGTGCACGAGTTGCTGTCCCTCCGAGGGGCACTTCGAATTTGTGGCAGTTTTCCTAGTTTCCGAATTATGTGCAGCAGTTTGCCAAAGATACATTGACATACACACTGAACTTGGTGGACAGATACATACAGTATAAACATTCTGTGTTTCAACGACAGGAATGTACATATGTGAACTAGGAACTCAGCGAATAAACCTCCGAAAGACAAACGCCAACAACCATTGCCCGCGATTCTAACGCAGACCCCCTCCGTTGGGCGAATGACATGAAGCCATTGCTTAAATCACTGGGCCACCGGAATGGCCGTAGGACAAACACGACATCCATGCCTTACCGGGATCCGAACCCAGACCCCTCCGTTGGGCGAATGATCAGAAGCCATCGCTTAGACCACTGGGACACCGGGGCTACTCCTCAAAGAGATCAAGAGCAACGTATGTCACAAATTAAACATGCAAAAATATTATTTTACATGTTCAAATAATTACATAGTGTCTTCTTCCCAAAGAGATTAAGAGCGACATACGTCAGAACAAAACATACGGTTGTGACGTGTATATATATATATGTGTGTCAACCCCGCCTTCTCGTGGTGCATCCTGTTCCCACTAAAGGGGCTCTGACGACCGCCAATAGCGGTATAACTATACCATCGGGATTAGAGAAAATGCTATCCCACACTCACCAACCCGCTTGGCCAGCGTGGTGAGTTATGGCCAAACCCCTCCAATATGAATCCACAACTTAAATCTTGGCCCTCAGTCTCCGGCAGCTGGAATGAACCGAATGCACCTGGCCAAGGCAGCGGCCAGTGCGACATGAAGGCAGAGGGTGCTAAGAATCCCCGGAGGACCGGACTAGGCTGCCATCTGATGCTGACCTAGACTACGTATAATGGACGCTCCCTATCTTCTGATTCAAGGCTTCTTGAATTGGAAGAGGAACTACAAAGGATCAAGTGGGACATCGTCGGGCTAAGTGAGGTAAGGAGAAAAGGAGAAGATCTCATTGAACTGAAAAGTGGACATCTCTTCTACTATCGTGGGACAGATGCTGGCAGAACTAGTGGTGTTGGATTTATACTAAACAAGAAACTGAAGGATAAAGTTGTAGAAGTTGAAAGTTCCTCTGACAGAGCTGCACGACTCGTTGTCCAACTCTCGAGAAGATACCAGGCTTAGATTATTCAAACTTATGCACCCACCACAAGTCATCCTGAAGAAGAAATTGAAGAATTTTATGAGGAAATTCGTCATCTAAATAATAAAGGTAAGTAGCACTTGAAGATATTTATGGGAGACTTAAATGCAAAAATAGGACAACGCGAACAGAATGAAACTTCAGTAGGTAAATTCGGTCACTGCAAGAGAAACCATCGTGGAAATACTCTCGTTGAGTTTGCTGAGGCAGAAGGGTTTTTCATCTTGAACTCCTTTTTCAAGAAAAAGCCGCACAGGAAATGGACATGGAGACATCCAAATGGGACAACAAGTGAAATTGATTTTATTATGTGTAACAAAAAATTCGTCATAGAAGACTGCAGTGTGCTAAACAAGGTCAACACAGGTAGTGACCATAGATTGGTGAGATGTAAGATGCACCTCAACACTAAACTCGAAAGTGGCAAGCTCATAAGACAAGCAAAATGTATTGACATAACCAACCTTAAAAAACACCATATTTACCTTCAAGTTGGAACTGAAGAACAGATTCTCTGCTTTAGAAGGCCTAACATCGGAAGAAGTGGATATTTCTGAAGTTAAAAGAAAAGTAACCAAAGCTCTTATGAAAACAGCAACAAAATTAGCTGGGTCTAAGAACAAGTTGCATGTGAAAAAAATTATCAGGAAAAACCAAAATGTTGATGCAAAAAAGAAGAGAGATGAGGACAACTAAAGAAGATGTGACTTCCAAAGTGGAATACATAGAGTTATGCAAGACAGTACCAAAAAGTATCACTGAAGACGTAAGGAAATCCAACTGTGAACTAGTGAGGAAAGCAATTGAGAACAGCCAAAGCCTAAAGACAGCAAAGGGACATCTCAGTAAGGGAAGAAAACAGATTATGGCACTGAGAAAAGAAGATGGTTCGGTAACAAGAAATAGAGGCGAAATTTTGACAAGAGTGAAAGATTTCTATTCCAAGTTATATGAAAGGGATGATGCATGTACTCCAGACATCATGGAAGGTACCAGTACCAGAGTTCTTCCAGTCCTTCCAGCAGAAGTTGCACATGCAATCAAGAGCATGAAGCGGGGAAAAGCTCCAGGAGAACATGGAATTACTGTAGACATCATACAAGAAGCAAGTGGAGAAATCGAAACAGTACTCGCCCAAATTTTCACTCGATGCCTTAATGAAGGGAAGATTCCTGAGGATTGGAACAACGCTATAATGATCCTGCTACATAAAAAAGGTGACATTGAGGATCTCACGAACTACAGACCTATCAGCCTCCTATCAGTGGTTTATAAAATCTTCACTAAAGTTCTTTCACAGCGCTTGAAGGTGACACTGGACATGGCTCAACCGAGAGAACAAGCTGGATTCAGGAGTGGCTACAGCACAATAGATCATATCCACGTACTGAGAGAACTAATTGAAAGAGCGAGGAGATATGAACTTCCATTGTGCATGGCCTTTATCGATTGTGAAAAAGCCTTTGATTCGGTGAAACCATCAGCAGTTACAATGGCTCTGAAATCCTGCGGTATTGAAGATGCATACATTAATATTATTAATAACATCTATGAAAATTCAAGTGCAAAGATTCGGCTGTTTGAAAATACAGCACACGTAAAAATTGGAAAGGGAGTGAGACAAGGTGACACCATATCTCCGAAGCTCTTTAACGCCACATTTGAAAATGTCTTTCAATCAGTGAACTGGGAAAACAAAGGGATAAAGATTAATGGAGATTATCTAACCCACCTTCGTTTTGCTGATGACATAGTCATTTTTGCAACTACCCCATCAGAGCTGCCGAGTATCATCCAGGAACTTGCTGACAAGAGTAAAGAAGTGGGATTAAAAATGAACTTTCAAAAGACAAAAGTGATGTTCAATGCTTTTACACGAAATGAAGATTTATCAATTGATGGAAAAAAGCTGGAGATAACAGACACGTACGTTTATCTTGGACAGCAGATATCAAGTGAGGGTCACATTGATGAAGAAATTAATCGGCGTACAAAACGTGCCTGTAGAGCTTTTGGAAGAAACAGCAAAATTTTCAAGAGCAATATGCCATTATGTCTTAAAAGAAAAGTGTTTGATCAATGCATCCTTCCAGTGCTTACGTATGGTCCAGAGACGTGGACCTTAACTAAAAGAGACATACAAAGGCTGCAGACAACTCAAAGCAGCATGGAGAGGTGCATGCTTGGTGTAACCAGGAGAGATAAGAAGAGGAACTCGTGGATCCGAAAAATGACAAGAGTGGAAGTCATCATGATCAGAGTTGAATCCCTGAAATGGCAATGGGCTGGACATACTGCCAGAAGGACAGACCATCGATGGACAGCCGAAATTTTAGATTGGATTCCAAGGGACAGGAAAAGACCCAGAAGAAGACCACGTGGGAAATGGGTGGATGAAATTCGAAAGCATGCGGGAGTAACATGGAGCTGACTGGCACAAGACAGATCGTCGTGGAAGAAACTTGGGGAGACCTTCGTCCAGCAGTGTATTGATAATGGTTGACAATGAGGATGATGATGATGTCGAATATACACTGACGGAAAAAAATCCCAACACCAAGAAGGGGTTGCGTTAGATAAACGACAGTTGGTAGGCGGTGAGAGTACATCTGTAAGATGACGTCTATGCAAATTTCGCGCTCGGCGCATACGTGTGGCGCTAGTAGCGCCCTTCGGAACATGCAAAGCAGGTTTGCTGTAAATACGCGCTGTAACGTTCGTGAGCGTTAGTTATCGTTGAGATTCGACGTAGGATGTTGATGTTAGTCAAGAATGCCTTTAAGAAGACGAAGAAACCATTATCAACAGCTCACGGAGTTTGAACGAGGTTGTATAATAGGGCTACGAGAAGGTGGATTTTCTTTCCGCAATATTGCAGAACGACTTGGCAGGAATGTAGCTACTGTGCATGATTGTTGGCAGCGGTGGTCAAGGGAAGGTACTGCCTCAAGAAGACCGGGTTCCGGCCTGCCACGTGGCACTACTGAGAGGGAAGACCGCCGTGTACGGCGTATAGCCGTGACGCATCGTACCGCGTCTGCGGCAGCAATTCAAGCTGCATTTGCCACCACAGTGATACAACGAACTGTTACAAATCGGTTACTTGAAGGACAGCTCCAAGCCAGACACCCTGTAGCGTGCATTCCTCTTACTCCAAACCACTGCCGTTTGCGACGTCAGTGGTGTCAAGCTAGAGCTCATTGGAGGACAGAGTGGAGATCTGTTGTGTTTTCTGATGAAAGCCAGTTCTGCCTGGGTGCCAGTGATGACCGTGTGTTGGTTAGAAGGAGGCCAAGTGAGCGCCTGCAACCAACTTGTCTGCGGCTGAGACACACTGGACCTACACCTGGAGTTATGGTCTGGTGAGCAATTTCCTGTCACAGCAGGAGCACTCTCGTGGTTATCCCACGCACCCTGACGGCACAGTTGTACGTCGATCTGGTGATTCAACCTGTTGTGCTGCCATTCATGAACAGCATTCCAATTGGTGTTTTCCAACAGGATAACGCTCCAATGATGTCCCGTATGGGACATCATTGGAAGACAACTCCAGCGTCCCCCCAACCAGCATTAACCGTCCCTGTATTGACCGACCAAGTGCAACAGGCATGGAACTCCATCCCACAAACTGACATCCAGCACCTGTACAACACAATCCATGAACGTTTGCGTGCTTGCATTCAACATTCTGGCGGTTACACCGGTTATTGATGTACCAGCATTTCACATTTAAAATGGCTCTTCTTGCGCTTACAATAAGCTGTGATCTTGAAACCTTAATCGATTAAATATGTTACCTATACAAATGTATCGCCGCCTTTTCATTCCTCTACAAATATTTTTTCGTGGTGCTGGGATGTTTTTCCGTCAGTGTATTTTCGTTTGTTCGTATTAGTTTGGGAGATATTTTCTTCAGGGTATTTTCATTTTCATCTTCAAAATTTTGGGATACCTATTAAAGAAATCCGGAATGCGCCACTTAGCTCTTGGTAACATGTGATTGACCCAGGTAAAGTACTTTTATATGTCGGAACAAAGCGTTTGGCCACACAAATTTAAGGGGCAGTATAAAAATTGCGTTTTTTAACCGCTTCGTGGCCACGACCACCAGAGTTTCGTTATCTGAGTCATATAAAGTTTCCGCAATTTCGGCTTTTCTTAATTGCGATAATTAATGTAATTCTTTGTGAAAATGTTTATGATCTACAACTCAACAAAAGATTTCAAGGTTTACAAAGAACGCACAAGTCTGCAAATTATCTGAGGGCATGTGCTGAGTGCTGACTCAGGAAACCTGTTGGGGAGGGGGGGGGGTACCAAAAGTGTAAAATATAAGGAATTTTTGGTCCGATCGGGAAATTTTCAGTAATTAGAAGCTACAACTCGACACATTATCTGAGGGCATGTGCCTACTCAGCAAACCTGTCGGGGGGGGGGGGGGGATTCCAAAAGCGTAAAATATAAAGAATTTCTGGTCCGATTAAAAGCTTTTGAGCATTTAGAGCCTGCAAATCAACAAATTATGTGCTGTCTCAGGAAGCCTGTCGGGGTGGGGGTGGGGTTACACTAAAAGTAAAAAATATAAAGACTTCTGATCCGGGGTCGGGAGATTTTCAGCATTTACTACCTACATCTCAACAAACTCTGTGAGGGCTTGCGCTGACTCAGGAAACCTGTCGGGGCTTAATTAATAAAATATAAAACAAAGTATTTCTGGTTGTAAATGGTGAAAATCTCTTGATCGGACGAGAAATGCTTTACACTTTACACTTTTAGTATTACCCTCCCCCTCCTCCCCGACAGGTTTCCTGCGTTGGCACATGCACTCAGACAATCTTGTAAACACTGAAAACTCCCGATCGGACCGGAAATTCTTGATATTTCATATTTTAAGTAACCCCCCTGACAAGTTACCTGGGTTTGCACATACCAGCAGAGAATTTGTTTAGCTGTAGTCTATAGACCTAGAAAAATATCGTAGATAAGAATATACGAAATTATAGAAATTTTATGTTGTCAGATATCTCGGGAGACGTAGCCACGCAGTAGTCTACAACGCAATTTTTATACGGCCCCTTAAAATATTTATGGCCAGTTCTTCGTGCGGCCACTTCTCCGGTGGTCAGTTCTCCGTACCCGTTGTGGGGTTGTGATTGATAGGGAAATTTTATATCAAGTTTGTTAAAACATGAAATTCTACTAAAGAATAACAGACTTACTTTGCCGGTAATAGGTATAATCAATATTTGATTCTAGCTGCAATACATCGAATATTTGATCCGATATTAAAAGAAAATATTCTGCCACGACCTCTTCCCTCTGAACTCGAGCCGGATGGAGGAAGCTTTTACAGGGCCCGGGGCGAAATTTTATTGCGGGGCCCGAACTAAAAATTCATTGCTGGCACTAGGAAATAAATCTCATATTTTAATAAAGTCGTTACGTGAAATATGTTCTCAAAGAACACACACGATATGAAACTCACAAATTTTGACGGTACAACGAATCCTCATCCCTCTACTCCAGAGCCGAATGCTTTACCAATTAAGCTACACCGAAAGAATTTATTGTTGCAACTTCTCCGTCCTGACATGTGCTTCACCTCTGTAGTATTTCATAAAGAAAACTATCATAAAGACGAAATGATTATGTCAAAGAAATATTTGCTTTAAGCTTAAGAAAAGACCCTAATATGATTAAAAGTTCAGAGATAGAGAGAGAAAGAGGGAGGGAGAGAGAGATAAAGAAAGAGAGAGAGAGAGAGAGAGAGAGAGAAGAGGGAGGGAGAGAGAGAAGCAGAGAGAGAGAAGAGGGAGGGAGAGAGAGAAGCAGAGAGAGAGAGAGAGAGAGAGTAAAAAGTGTTGAAATCTACGGTTTCCTTTCCGGGGAGATAGGGTTGAGATTGTATTATGACTCTTATAAAAACTTCCTTACAAAATGATAAAAAAAAAATACCTGCATAGCGAAATTTTTTGAATTGCGAATATTTTAGTGTAGGAAATAATAAGTGTTCCTCTAAAATAAATTCGTACAAATAGTTGTTTTTCCCCTGATACAAGGCTTTAGTGATTGATTTTTAATGCAAAGTAGAGCAAGTGACAAATTAGCGACTTTTAAAAATTTTATATGACTTTTTTAAAATTTCATCTCATATATGACTTTTTTTAAATTTCCAGTAATGTTTTTAAAGTCACTGAATAAATTACCTCTATATGTAACCCGAAATCAACTTTGATATTGTTCTTTTTATTTCTTTAAATTTAAGTATCTGGTTTGCACGCAAATCGTTAAATACATAAAAGTAAGGGCCACAAAATGATGAAATTTAATTTGCTATTTATCAATGCGGAAAATAGAAACGTAGTTTCAATAACCACTTAAAATCCCCAAATTTCAGTATTTGTACGGCGAAGTACGATAACCTATTCGAAAATGGAGTGATTGTAAGCAAACCCCCCCCCTTTTAAAAAAGAACTTTTTAAGGGCTTTGCACCCCAAAACTTACACACACACACACACACACACACAAATTGTTAAAAATTCTACCAAAAATGATTTTTTTCCCTAAACTGATTCTTTAAAATGATTTTTTTCCCTAAGCCCCTTGAAGGCGAAAGCTCCAGTTCCCCTTATGGTCTAGATCTAGTCGGCTTTGCTCTGTACTGTGGATTCAATTTAAGGCTTTGCTGAAGGACTGATAGAGCAGACGGGAACAGTTCAAGGGTTCTTTGTTCATCAGCCCCATATTCCTTTTCCGTAGAGCTAAAACTTACGGGGGGACGCAATTGTTTAGACGCAGGGGACATCCTGCGTGACCTTGTAACATTGCTCCTGGGAATAGTTAACATTCGAGTTTTGACCTCCCCGATGTTTTGAATGTTCTTAGATTCTACCTTGGATTCTACTAACGGATATTTCACTTACAAAACACGGGACCCAGAAACAGCGGCGTCGGAACTGCGGGGGCAGAGGGGGAAGTTTCCCCGCACGCAGATGAGTGTAGGGGTAAAACATCACATTTGCCCCCTCAGTTTTCTTCCTTTTTGAATTACACGTGTTCGTGATTGGAGATCTCAAACATTCTTTGGGGGGTGGGGGTGGGGGTGAAGTTCATTTTGATAAAAATTGAGTATTGCTCTTCACTTTTTACCATGAACTATCTAGAAATCTGAATATTTTTCTTAATGTCATTCACTCCTGAGACGCCAAGAAATGATAGTTTCATTAAACAGTCCAAAGGGCTGGTTCCCGTTTGAAGACCAGCAATGTTTTGTCTCATTAGGAGTGCAAAATTAGTCTTTCTCTAAAAAAATGAGTAAAAATAAATAGGGAAGTGGAAGTAGGATGAGGAATGAGATATAAGTTCATTCAATATTTATTTATAGCGTCTACGGCCCCAATTCCTGCGGAATTCATACCAATCCGGAAGTATCAAGATCTATAATTTAATGCCGTTCATGTGTACAGTTAGTTTGCATTGAGAAACTACATGGATATGAAAAATGCTTTTCTTTTATAGATTAATGTTTAATAAAAAAAATGTTTTTCAGCAAATTTTCGTAATGAAGTCAGCACATCTTCTTTTACAGTAGTACAGTGGCGGCTAGTGGTGTAAAATGCTGGTGAGGCGAACGGTCTTGATGTAAATGTAAAACAGTAAAACATATGTTATTGAAATATATATAAATTCGTATACCGTTATACGAACATATATACATATCAGTGGCGTAGCCAGGGGGGTCGTGGTTTGCACCCCCCCCCTAAGTATGCGAGACAGTTAGCTTTTTCTAAGTACGTTTTATAGATAATTTCCCTATTTAAATTCATTGATTTTTACATAACTTACAATGTAATACAAATAAATTACATTGATACATAATATCAATGTAATTTCTTGATAATAGAAGAGAAAGTAAAGCAAAGCGGCCAAAGAAGTTGCTTTATTAAATTTTTATTAAAGCAACTATAATTTATTGCATTTTCTTCATTTTATTAAATTAGCTTCGTTTTGTATTAATGTTCAAGATGTGCGTACGTACCAATAGAAAAATATTTGTCGAAGCGCCCCCCCCCCAATTGTTACATGTACTTATACACAGTTATACAGCAGAAGTGCAGAACCCTTCCCCCTCAAAAAGTTTCATGTCAAAGGCAGTATCACCCATCGAATATCTTTGAAGTCCTGGGTTCGAGTCGGCTGAATCATTAAATTCCGCTGAGATTCGGAAGTCTCGTTAAGCCATTGGTCCCGGGTAGGCGCCTTGTTATAAACAGCTGTAAATCCCATTCCTTAGGGCTTCAGCCCATGCCATTAAGCCCTTATATACAAATATTATTCAACAGTAATGGAATAAAATTACAGAAATATATGAAACACGGCGTGGGGAATCTTTCTTCACGAAAAAATCCAAAAATTTTAGAGGGAAAATGTGCATATACCACTATATATATGTGTGTGTGTGTGTGTAATATACGCTACTTTTGCAACAATATTTTTATGAAAACAATTATTCGATAATTTTACAACAAAGAAAGAAATATTTCACCTGTATTCTTTTATGTAATACACTTCAGCGAAAATACGCAATTTGTGCGGTTTCTTTAGCTAGTCAATGCTACACTCACATCCCAACGCCAGTCGGAGATACACTTCTTAAAAAATTCAAAGTAAATCATTTGAATAGAAATTGTTTTCTCACGAAATGTTTCTTGAGCTTGAATAAAAGTCACAGTTCGATTGGCATATTAGTGAAGGTGCATTTAGCACGGGTCACAAACTGAAGACCAGGCTCGTGATAACTATGTACAGGAGAAGTCAAGTTAAGGAAGCACATTTCTATATTAAAAAAGTATTAGGTAATTTAAACCTGGAATTAAAAACAGAGGAATACGATATTAATTTGCTTATGGTCTCGAACAGAATGCTTTCAGTTTATGTTTTATAAATAAGTTCAATTCTGCGATCCTTTTTGGCTGCAAATTTGTCTATGATCAGATCATAAAATGGTTGAGTGGACATTAGATGGTTCAGCAATTCTTTCTCGATTGAAATTTTAGCGAGTGAAGACAAACGATCTTGTGCCGTTGTATTACGGAGGTAAGTCTTAATTCTCTTCAAACAAGAAAAAACTCCTTTCAGCAGAAGAACTTGTTGATGCCAGTGTCAATACAAAAGAAAATAATTTGTAGGCTTCTGGTAACACATCTTTCAACTCGTTTTCTTTCATTGTTTTCAAGGTTTTCTGAACACTGAGTTCCCCCAAGTTGTGATCATTATATAAAAAATTAATTCGTTTTTTAGTCGTTGTGTGTCTGTAAAAATGTTTAGATAATTTTTTTTTTGAGAGTGTTAAGGGCACTGGATGGAAATGACTCTGAATTACTATGGTATTTTGAGTTGTCAACTAGCTGCAGAAACTCGAGCTTCCCCATATCTTCAAATCTGGTATTTGTTTGGACTATTATGCTGTCAACGGTTTCGTAAAACAAAATTTTGTAATAGTTTTCCATTTCTTCTTCAGCCAAATGTTTCTTTTGGCGACATTTAGGACCTCCACTCAAACTAATTGCTTCACTGAAATGTTTCAAATAAGTGGTTACATTCTTTTTTATTTATTCGTTCGCAACATTGTTTAATTTGTCTTTGGCAATAACTGATATCTAAAGTCTTTTTTTGTAAAACATCAAACAGTACATCCGTAATTCCAAAAATGTCATCAAAAATCAGTGATAAAAAAGCAAATTCAAAATTAGTGAAATTTTTCAAATATCCTATGGCTCCGTTGATTGATTCTGCCGTTGATTCCGGGTCATTCATTATGTTTTCAAACACATTCTTTAGTTTACCTCATTCGCTTACAATTAAACGCAAAATTTGCGAACGTGATGCCCAACGTGTTTCAGCTATTTGAGGAATCCGTTTCCCAACAACTGAATCTGCTACGTGGGTTCTCTTGGCAGATTTATGAAAAAATGAGGGCATGCTGGATTGAGGTGTGAAATATATGCGACATTTTACAATACTTTTGCACCCCTGTTGTAGGACAAGGTTAAGGCGGTGGGCGAAACAGTGGGTAAACAAAGCTTGCGGGGCTTCTAGCTTGACTCTTTTCTGCAAACTGCTCAACTCTCCAGCCATAACGCTTGCACCATCATAACACTGGCCTACTAACTTTGATTTAAAATCAAACTCCTCCAAAACCGAAGCTAGCAGATCATACAGTGCCACAGCAGTCCTGTCAGTGCTGATATAATAAAAACCAAGGAAGCGCTCAACTACTTCACAATTTGAGTCCAATATGTATCTGACAATTATTGAACACTGTGATTTTTGAGTAATATCAGTTGTATCATCAACTTGCACTGAAAAAAATGTTGACTCATTAATTTCGCTTTTAACACATTCGTTTATATATTCATGAATACACTCCAGTAAATCATTCTGTATCGTTTTTGATTGTCCAGAAAATAATCTTCGTATTTCTTCAAAATATGCTTAATTCTGGGGTGCTTCTACGAAGTAACAAACGGAACATCTCCTTGAAATTACCTTTATTTAATGAGGAAATAGATCCATCATGTCCTCGAAAAGGCAGTTCTTGCTTGCTTAGAACGACAACTAAATCGATTATATGTTCCATAAAAAGCCTATTTAGTCTGACCTTTTCATTAAACTTAGCTTTATGAAGAGCAGCATTTTCTTTGAGCATATCAGAAATAGTGTTTATATTTTTTTTCCATTCGTTTCAGACCTACGTGGGTAGTTATATGCTCTTTAGAGCTTTCGTGCAATTTTGCACTACGAGAAAAGTTTTTCAGATCAAAATAACCCGTTGTATTCCACACATTTTTCTTATTGCTCAAAAGTAAACATGGCCAGCAAAAGAGAGTTTGCTTGTAATAGCTACCAGAAAGCCAGGGGAAATTTTCGTACCATGACTTATTGAAAGACGTGAAAAACGATTTGCCGCACTTCTTATCTTTAGACATTGAACTTATTATAGGTGTCGGTCTTCCAGATATGAGAACATCCCTTTTATCATAGTCTTTCCAGTGTTTAAAAGGAATTTCTTCCAGAACACAAATCACGTCGTTTGTTGGGCCATTCATATTTTCCAACCAAAATCAAAATATGCTGTTTAGTAACAATAACAAAATAAAAAAGAAGAAAAACTCAACATTACTATGAACTAGCCAACACACGCAGAAGAGAGGATTGAAAACACACTACAAAAAGTTAGACTCAAATACACTCTGACGAATAGTTAAAGCTACGCAGAAATCATCGTACTCCAAAGCGAATAGAGGCGAACGGCGTCATCGCCTGTAAAACCAATTTTTACCAAGGTCATCTGCTCATTTTCCCGCGCCCATTGGATACACAATCCTTGGATTCTCCAATAACAGCAGAGATGCGATTCCAGTTTAAGCGAAATGGAGGGTCGCCTCAGAAATTTCCTTTCTCTTACTGGAAGTCCGGCACCTCCTTAGGTAGACTTCGGACCGTGGGGGTGGGGGGTTCACTCTGTAGGGCTCTTCTCTGATCCCCAGTTTCCAAACCGGCTTCTCATCGAGACGATTCAGCCGGTCGCCTCTAAGCGCTTAAAACGTACAGCTCCTTTGCAAAAATAATGATTCAATGATTCATTCCTCTTCTTGAAAGCCTTTCTTTAACCTAATTCATGAATCACAATGTGAATTTCAGTGTTTCATTTATCCTGCAAAGTTCTTATATCTTTTTTACTGACCGAAGTTGTTTTTTTTTTCACTTCTCATTCTGCGGAATTTCAGGTGAGGCGGCGCCTCACTTGCCTCATCTGACGGGCTGCCACTGCAGTAGTACGATAAATTTTATGCCAGGGTGAAATATTTTGCTCTCCGACATCTTCCCCCCGTTGTCAAAAAATAGTTTCGACGCCACTGCCTAGAAACGACAGTCACGGCCAGGAATAACAAGACGCTGAACGCGGTTCCTTTCGTAGCATGAAACTGGCACCCTCTATGAAAATATCGTCCCAGAACACGTGATAATGTGCCTATATTATCGTTATTTTTTTTTTATATTTTTACCAATTAACAAAACAACGGAAATAAAAAAATAAAATTTAAGTTTTCTTTTGGTATTTTGAGGCCCCTGCGATTCCGAGGCACCAAGCGCACGCTTCCTGCCCTTGTGCGGTGGTCCGCCACTAGTAGGGGCTATTTAAAGTTTTGTAATCGAGTAAAAGCGCAACACAATAAAGAATTTCTGTGAACATTTTATGCATATGAGCACGGTTGGGGTTGATTGAAAACTGATAAAAAGGCTGTTTATTAATTTTTGTGCCAGTGTAAAAACGCAGTACCATAACCTTGGCATGTTATGGAAACCTTATGAATACGTAGGACTAAAAATTCCTAAAAAAAGGCTAGGCCTAAGGGCTTGCAATTAAGGTTTTGTGACAGAGTAAAAGTGCAACATTAATAACTTGACATGTTATGTTAACGTTGTGAATATGAGCACGACGGATTAAAAATTTCAAGAAATCTCCTTTGGGATTAATGTGTTGTAGCAGAGTAAAAGTGTAACATTATCTTTATTTTCTATATAAACCATACTACGTGCTGAAATGGCTCAACTATATACGTATACTTCAACCATATACCGAAGCGCGGACACGGGGAATCAAAAGTGCGATTTTGTACGGTCCCTTAAAATTTTGTGGCCAGCCCACATGGAAGAGGTCACGTTGATGTCAAAAACGTACTTTTCACACGGCTCCGTAACAGATGGCAATGGACATGTCGCAATCTTTTTTTAGTTGGGAGGTTTAACGACCACCGTGATCAATTCAGAGGGCTGTAAGCAGTCAGCAGTTCCTAATTTTGGGTCACTAGTTCCAGGGAAGGGGAGAGCCATCGCCAGAAGTCAAACACAACGTCCATGACTCACCGGGATTCGAAACCGGACCCTTCTCGGACTAGTGATCAGAAGCCATCGCATAGGCCACTGCGCCACCGGAGCGGCTCACGTTGAAATCATCCATGTATTTTTCATACGGCCTTAAACGCTCTTATGGACATACTAATGGAACTGGACGCAAAGAAATCATTAATGTAATTTGTACTAGCATTGTGGTATTTCCCGGGTAAATAGCTGTGCAATCACCAAGTTCAGCGGGTGAACGTTAATGAATGAAAAATATATTCTGTACTTTTCCAGCAAACTTATCTTTATCTTTTTTATTAAATTGATGAAACAAAAAAGAAAGGAAGGGGAATGGAAATACTTAAATACTTATCTCCGAGGAGACACCTATAGAACAGCTGACGTTGGCATTGATCATCTTTTTCTTACCATTTTAAATTTTGAATATCTGGAACTCTCTATTACACTACATTGTATTTCTGCCTGATAAGCCACCCGTTGGTGGTGAAAGCTAACGTTTATTAATTTGTGATTTTAATACACCATTAACCGGATATTTTTGCACTTGATTGTTATCTACGGTCTGACACTTAGACCGTAGGTCGGGTATTGCAATGCTGAACTGTGTTGCAGATCTTAAGAGTAAAAAATGGAACTTTTTACGAAAATTTTGTATGGGGGCCCCTTGACCGCGGGCCCCGATCGGTTCCAAAAACCGTCTACGGTCTAAGTTAGAGCACCACGAGGTAGTATACCGTATTTGGAGGTTCTAAATTCAAAACTGTATATTTTACGAAGATTTTGTAGGGGCCCCCCTTCGGACCGGGCCTCCACCCGTTCCATAAACCCTCTACGTGCTAAGTTAGAGCACCATGAGATAGTATACCAAATCTGGTGGTTTTAAATTGAAAACTGTATATATATATATAGATTTGACGAATATTGCGTATGGGGGCCACTTGACCCCGGGCCCCCTACCTTTCCAAAAACCGTCTAGGGTCTAAGTTAGAGCACCATGAGGTAGTATACCAAATTTGGTGGTTCTAAATTGAAAACTGTAGATTTGGCGAAAATATTCTATGGGGGCACGAACCGCTTCCAAAATCCTTTTACGGTCTAAGTTAAAGCACCATGAGATAGTATACCAAATCTGGTGGTTTTAAATTGAAAACTAGATTTTACGATATTTTTGATTGAGTGGCCCTTGACCCCGGGCCTGGGCACTGTTGGAAAAGCGGTACTGGTAACCCCAATTTCTACCAAAATTTAATCAGGACATCAATTTCTTGAAGTCTCCCTTCCCCTTAAATATACTTTTTTTTGCAATTCATCAAAATCTATCTAAAGCAATTTATTTAGGGATACCACGACGTTTTTCCCTGCGATGTTATGGTGCCGCGATGTTTTGCCCTGCGATGTTATGGTGCCGCGATGTTTTGACTTGCGATGTTATGGTGCCGCGATGTTTTGACCTGCGATGTTTTAGTACTGCGATGTTATGGAACCGCGATGTTTTGACCTGCGATGTTATATCGGCGATCATATGTCGTGCGATGTTTTGGCCTGCGATGTTATGTCGTAAACCCGTTACTGTGACTAAAGTCGCGTGGCAGGCGACGAGGCGATTATTTCCATTATAGTTAAAGCAATTGGACAGCGCCGTGCGCCTGATAATATACGAATTAAACCGTTACTAGACGTTAGTTCATTTTTGTTCTGTTTTAAAATACTTTCTCCTGTTGTTTAATGTACTTTCCTTTATATGTTTCGCATTTTTCGGTAATGACAACAGGGTTCAAACGATCTGGATAAAATAGATATGAAATTATGTTTTTCATTTTTTGAAATATTTTTTTTGTGGGGCGGAGCGTTTTTTCTCCTGTTTTCAGAATTCTCCCTGGAGGTTTTAATTTTTGCTTCTACTGATTATATTTTTGACGCTTGTTTTATGTGGGAAAGTAAATGTCTCCATCACCTCTGCCGTACTTTTTCTTCTTGTGTCAGCTTTATTTCACTTAAATGTTTTTTTAATTGTTGGTACCGTTTCTTAGGTATATTCTGACGAGGGGGGGGAGGGAGGGGCTTGATCGCTCTACCTTACCTCTTCACTCAGTTACATTTTGTTAAATTCTGAATATCTTTACTTACTTTTTTTTTATTTCATATGCTTCCTTTTCTCCTGTTGTTTCACTTAAATGTGTCTTTGAATGAGTGTTAAGCTTCATCTTCTGCGATAGATGGCGCAAAAATCACTCCTTGGGTGTGGCTTATACGATTTGAGTGACTGCCTCAGGAGTTGGCGTCAGGGAATCACTGTAATCGGAATGGGAGCGGTCTCCCATTGGCTTCAGAGGAATTCATCCATCGGAGATTTCATCGTAGAGCAAATTTTTCTGGCTTTAGACCTTAGACCATGGAATTAGGAAATAAGAGGCCCTACCCAGTGGACTGGTGCTATCTAATGTGACGGTGATCTCCTGTACTTAGATGCTTACGAAATTATAACAGTTGAAACTATGCTATTTCCAAGTATTTGAAATAGATATTTCCGATGGTAAAAGGTATTTGTGCTGAGTATATAGAACAAGATCTGTAAACTCAATGTTATGTCTTTTTTATTTATTAATTTTGGGGGGGGGGGGGTGTTTTTCGAGGGCAAGTGATTCAATTCGTTGATTCTATTAGTGAAAGACAAATGCAGTGAAACTTCGGGGGTTTCTTTAGCAACTCGATTTTAAGCTATTTTGAGGCTAAATAAAAACGGAAATTCCGTTTTAGCTTTGTCACTTGCACTGGAAAGACACCCCCCCAAAGTTCATAAATAAGAGGTTACTTGCACTGGAAAGACACCCCCCCCCAAAGTTCATAAATAAGACGTCACTTGCACTGGAAAGACCCCCCTCCAAAGTTAATAAATAAGACAACCTCATTGCATTGAGTTTACAGATCTTGTTCTATTTATTCAGCAGAAATACATTTTTCTTCTCTTTCTTTAATTTATACCTCATGCCCGACTGAAACAAAAGGCCGACGCATGAGAGACTGTTAAGGAATCTATTAATATTTTACCTTATTTTTCCATTCAGAAATTCATTCATTTACTCTTTTAGTAAACTAAGATGTTTAATAGATACTTTCTTTTAACTTTTTAAATTTTGTTTAAATTCAAGTAAGGATCCTTTTAAAATGCTATTTCCTTTCCTTCCACGCAGATCATACAACCGACTGGGAGGGCGGGAGCCTGCACAAGAGTTTCCGCTTGCAACAGGAAGCATACAATTTATTTAGAAATCACCTTTCAGAACACTCTACATATACTTAGTAAGAGGTTCATGATAAAGGTATTTAAAATAAAAAAAATTAGACTACACAAACTAACTTTTTAAATTATGAAAAAGTAGTGCAACACGATAGTACAGGAAATACGAAAAGATGAAGATGAAAAACAATAAATTATTTCCAATTTTTTATTTTATTAGTGCCAAGTGCTTTATTTTTAATTTCTGATGTTCCGTAATGATTAAATAATTCACTGACTACATTATAATATTAGTCAGTAAATTATAAGAATCTTTGTTATATGGGCGAAATTGAATTTATAATTATATTTTTACTTTTCCAATAAAATACTGATAAAAGTTGAATACGTTTCAGTTTTTATTTGGCACATTTATAATTATCAGTTTTATTTGTTTCACATTCACAAATACTGTTTTATTACTATCTCTAATATTTACCCTCGCTATAAAGTCGCAACACACTATCTATGGTAATCAAGTTAATTAAAAATTTTTTTGAATATGTTAGATGCGAAAAGTGGTTTACCTTTTTTTTATATTTTTTGGCCCAACAAAAGTGGTTTATCTTTTTCTTTTTTATATTTTTTGGCCCAACAAAAGTGGTTTATCTTTTTTTTTTTATATTTTTTGTGCCATAAGCATTACCTTAGGAAATTAAAGTTGAAAAGTAATAAAACTCAGTTTTAACACCCAGTTGGTGGGTGTTTAAACTAAGTTTTATATTTTTAAACAAAAAAAGTATCAATCCAATTGCTATAAATAAACAAAGACATCGCTCTTTCCACGTTTTAGTAACACACAGCAACCGAAAAATTGTTATTTGGCCACTGCCAAATAATAATTTACGGTCGTTCGTCAAATTCAATAGGTCTTCCTCATAGCCCACTGTAAAGATGAGGCCCTGAAACGAACGGTGGTGTGAGCAACTTAATCTGAATTTTCAGCTTATTATTTGTAATAAAATAACCATCTACCTCTCTCCCCAGCCCGGATTTTCTTTGTGAACTTGTACTAGTGTTTTCTTGTGTCAGAGCTGGCGAGAGAGGTAGATGCCCTTCAATCTCCCCCTCTCTGGAATTTTTTTATCAGATTTAAGGATTTAATTTTTCCAAAAAGAAATTTTTAGTACAAACGTTAGTATTGGGTGGTAAATTACACCAGCGATAAAGAATCTATGTTATTTTATTGGAAAATCTGTAGAATACCATGGCTCAGCATGATGTTAAAACTCAATATAAAATGTTAAACAGAAGTCATCGCTCTTTCCACGTTTATAAGTGAGTCACGGCCTCGAATTCCTCCAGACTCACATACGACTAACAGCCAAGCCACTTGGCAGATTGCTTATGGCTTGGCAGTTAGTCGTGTGTGAGTCTGGAGGAATTCGAGGCCGCTGTGATGCAGTGGAAACATATCCGGCGCGTAAGTGGAAGACTCTGGGTTAGATTCCCGATGGCGGCCAATGATAATTTTTCCGTGACTCACTTATAAACGTGAAAAGAGCGATGACCTCTGTTTGATGTTCCTGGTCCACGTCAAATGTCTGTATTAATTCGTTACAAATATTATCGGAAGAGGTTTTGCAGTCAGATGTTCACAAGTAATGATATTGGACAATCCCGGGCCTACCTGCAGTGTTGTGCTACAACCCGACTTGAAGCAAACTCAGGTGCCATGATCATTTCATTTGTACTTCAAAGTATCTTCAAAATTTTCATTTGTGCTTATCTGAAGTGAGAAAATTATATTTATATCGCGAATGAATAATTAACACAGAGAAGTGACGTGGACCAGGAACATTAAACAGAGGTCATCGCTCTTTCCCCGTTTATAAGTGAGTCACGGAAAAATTATCATTGGCCGCCACTGGGAATTGAACCCAGGGTCTTTCAGTTACGCGCCGGATATGCTTCAACTGCACCACAGCGACCTCGAATTCCTCCAGACTCACATACGACTAACTGCCAAACCAGAAGCAACCTGCCAAGTGGCTTGGCAGTTAGTCATATATGAGTCTGGAGGAATTCGAGGCCGCTGTGGTGACGTGGTAGCATGTCCGGCGGGTAACTGATTGGTTGGTTGGTTGGTTAGTGGATTTTAGTGGCGCAAGGGCCAGGTTTGGCCAAAGAGCGCCAGACAAAGAACGATCAGTCACAGATTTTGAAAAGCGTGGAAAATGAGTAAGAGCAGACAGGCTTGGGAAAAGTTGAAAAAGAGTATGATGAAAGCAGGGAAGACAAGGTAGTTAATCAGATTTATAAAAAAAATTACTAACGGAGAAGGACGAACAGTCACTCTCCTCCCCCCACACTCCTCTGCAACGCTGGCAGAGGGCGGGGACGAACTGTCACTCTCCTCCCCCCATGTTCCTCTGCAATGCTGGTTGAGGCTGGGGACGAACTGTCACTCTCCTCCCCCCTATGTTCCTCTATAATGTTGGGTGAGGGTGGGGACCTCGCTGAGGCCGAGACAGTTTCAATGTTGGTCACGCGGACCGCGACAGTTGGATGGACACTGCACACCTTTGCGGATTGAGGGCCGGGTCTTCTGCACGTGCAGGCTGTCTGCGGGGAACCGGAAGAGGTGGGCGTCTTCAAAAGAGAAGGCGCAGACCCAGCTGGTCGAATAAGCTGGAGCTCGGTGAAATCCACCTGTGTGGCTTGTTCAACTGTAGATCGCCTGGCAAGTGCGGCGAGAGCTACAGGGCGCGGAACAAAGGGCTGCACGGGTTGTGGCAGAGACTGAACTACCGCGGCAAAAGTACGCTGTCGGGTGGCGGGTATACCCAACTTGGCCTTGGCAGCAGGGTACGAGAGGCCTTCCAGGGTCTTGAGACGCTGGATCGCCATCTCGTCCTTCCATTTCATACAAGTGCGGGAGTAAGCTGCATGGGCCTCACCACAGTTAACACAGGAGGCCGCAGAAGTGCAACCTTCCCCGTCATGTTCACTGGAGCCACAATTTGCGCAACGAGCGGAACTCTTACAAAAACGTTGGGAATGCCCGTACCTCTGGCACCTGAAACAGCGCAGAGGACTGGGAATGTACGGGCGAACGCCACAGACCAAGTAGCCAGCCTTGATTTCGGTCGGAACTTTCGGGGAGTTAAAAGTCAAGATCACATTTTTAGACTTAATGAAAGAACCATCACGCCGGAACATCATACGACGTGCAGCAATAACACCTTGGTCTGCAAGTTCAGTCACTAATTCTTCTTCACTGCATGGCAAGAGATCAAACTCCGAAATAACACCCCGAGAGGTGTTAAGAAACGGGTGAGGTGTCACTTTGACAGGAATGCCTTGAAGACTAGAGAGGCGCAGAAAAGCGTTACTCTGAGAAACACTGCAAGTTTGAACAAGCAGGTCCCCAGAGCGAAGCTTCCTCACAGACTTCAAGGGGCCAACCGCAGCGTCCAAAGCTTTAGAAATGAAAAAGGGAGATCTGGTGGACAGTCTCTCATTCGGATCGATGGATTCTACAAGTAAGTGTGTAGCATGCGTAGTCACAGCAATCGAGGGGAGACGACGCTTCGGAGCGACTGGTACAGCTGCCGAAGAAGAGGTTCCACATTCTTGGTCCAGGTCAAGGTCTAAAGACCGTTTAAGGGTATGAGACTTGGTAGGTTGAGAAGACGAAGGAGAGTCGTTTGCAACTATCATTTTCTCAGGTGACTTAAAGTTGGAGTTTTTCTTTTTGTTTTTGCCCATGGAAAAAAGGAGGAAGATTCGTCTGCAAACTACTCCACCCACCACCGAGCCCTACAAGGGAGAACTGGAGGTCCGCAAGCCAAGAAAATGACGCTGGACACAGTTCTGGAGCTTATACGTTGCAGATATAGTCCATTGGCTGTGATCACACGCACTCGGCGGACACTTCGGCCTCCTGGTACCGTCATGCCAACGCCTTTGGCACGATCCCACAGCCCCCGGGCTCACCCTGCCGTGCCATACGACAAAAAAGCCGCTAAAGCCCTGTACACAACTTGGTACAAGACTTCTGACTAGAGGTGGGTTAGTCTCTAGCCTCCCGTTTACAGCGAAGCCGGGGTCGAAGAGGAGTGTTGGTACACAGGAGGCACTTAACCGGTCTCCTGCGACCTCAGCCGCCAGACATCCCATTTCCGCCTCACGGGTCTCCGCACGCGGCAAACATGCAGGTAGGTCTAGTACCCAAACCAGCTAAAAGGAAAAAAGAAATCTAAAGAAGACAAATCCTGGCAGGGAACCTAAACTGAATCTCAGCAACCTACGAACTGAGCGGTTAATATAAATCAGTTAGTGGTGGAGGGTAACAAAACCACAAGGCCGGGGTGTTAGTACATAACGTGGTAGCGATTAGGTAGAGAATACAACACGAGCAACTAGCCAGTGGAGAAAATAAATAAAAACGAAAAAGCGAGACACAAGACCAGCTAGGGATCGTGGGGCCGCAACTCCCCAACAGCTGGATGAACAGCCGTCCCTGCAAACACCAAAACAAAAAACAAGCGGTGACATGACATCAGATGTTGACCAGTCACAAGGTCAGCTCGGGCCGTGGGGGCGCCGCTCCCCAAATAACTGGAAAACCAGTTATCCCCGTGCGGGGGCGGGTAACTGAAAGACCCAGGGTTCGATTCTCGGTGTCGGCCAATGAGAATTTTTCCGTGACTCACTTATAAACGTGGAAAGAGCGATGACTTCTTTTTGACATTTTATATTGAGTTTTAACATCATGCTGATCCATGGTATTCTACAGATTTTCCAATAAATAACGTAGATTCTTTGTCGCTGGTGTAATTTACCACCAAATACTAACGTTTGCACTAAAAATTTCTGATTGGAAAAATTAAATTCTTAAATCTGATAAATTCCGGGTACAACTTCCTATACCAGGCCTTGATTATCACTTTCCTGAAATTTTTATGCATATTCTTTCCCGTATGCACTCCACTGTACCACCAAATTCAGCGTTTCGGCACAATATTTCGTGGGAACATTTTTCATTTCAAAATCTGGGAAATGTAAAATAACTTTACGCTGTAGATTCCTTTCTGAAAATAAAACACACTGGTACAATAATCAAAGGTGGCACCTAAGTTTGCCTCAAGTCAAGTCGATAAGTACAAAGATCAAATTTGGTGACACATTGAACTGCAAGTGATAAAAAGTTGTGTACAGATTTCTGGCTCGACAAATCACTTGAGGGCAATTTTGAAGTCCAGTCACTCAGGGCGTTAACCCCAGAGTTATTGCATTTTAAAAGTGAATAAAAACAGAAAATTTGGAGTGCAACCTTCCAATTTCTTGGTAAATTATTAGCAGTATTGGCACTATGAGTAGTAAAACAACTCTCTTGGTCAATAAATGACAATCGCAAACAAATTTGACACTATCGAAATATGGAAATTTACAAAACAAATATCGCATGGCATATGGATTTATTTGGTAATGCAATGTTATTTGAGAACATCAAAAAGTAACCAGACGAATGAAGCATGTCCTCCGTCAGGATCTGGAGACAAGCCAGGCATTGGTCCTTTGCATTTTACGGTTAGGCGGATGATATTATTAGTAAAAAAGAAAAATTTGTTAAAAATCAGATCTCTTTAGAAATTTTATTAATCTTCTTTCACACAAACTCATTTTTACTTGGTACATTGTTAGCATTCAACATACACAAATTGAAAAAACAAAGTTCAAATTCTTTATTAGCATACATACATAAATCAGCGGAACAAACATCTCATATGAAACAAGAAGGATACAGACAGCAGATAATTCAATACAAAATCTGCAAAATCAGTTGAGAAAGAATGACTTCTATGTGGACATATATTGGATGGCACACTACATCAAGAAGCATGCAGAGAGCTAATAATTCAGTACAAATACTACAATATCAGTAGAGAATGGACGAAAACATTATAAATATAGGATGGCACAGTACAATAAATACAAGAGCGTACGAGAAGACGATAATACAACAAGAAGGATGCGGACAGCTAATAATTCCACTACAGTATCTGTAGATATTGGATGGCACAATACAATAAATATGACAGTGTATAGGAGATAATACAACTGTGGGATGGAGAAAGCAAATATAAAAGAGAGAAAGAAACTGCAATTACATCCGAGATAGAAAACACGTTGAAAAAACCTTCCATAATATTAAGCAAGATGCACAGCCGCCTGCAACTGCGGCCAAAGTATAAACGCAACATTTCGGAAGTGTAAAACAGTGAACAGCAGAATCACATTTTAAATCTCGTTTGTTATGTCAAATTCGAAACACTGATTGAGGAAACCTAGTCGTCAAAATCTTTCCGTAAAGATAGTTTTGATCCATATACACTGAAGGGCAATTGAATTAGAGATATCTGTCTAGTAACGTGTAGCACCACCTTTCGCCCTGATGTAGGAGGCGATTCGTCTCGGCATGGACTCGAAAAGACACCGGAAGCGTTGGAAAGCCATAGGGATACACGACCCCTGAACAACCTCCCACAGTTCACGAAGATTTGATGGAGGGGGATCAGAGTCTCGAATATCTCTCTCGATGACATTCCAGATCTGCTCGATGGGGTTGAGGTCAGGTGACGTAGCTGGCCAAGGAAGCGAGAACACGTCGGTGGAGTGTTAATCCAACCATTCGGATACAATTCGGGAGCGATGGCACGGTGCATTCCACATTAACGTTCCACAACAGGAAATCAGAATTTTTTCAATTTCCCCCTGAGTTGCCTGCAGCATTGCTGTGTTCTTCATTTGATTGTAAATGGAATGATCCATTTCACTTTCTTTCCTGCTGCAGAAACTTCCACAATCGTCGTGTTTCTCAAAAATGTGACTGCGCCCGTTTCTTAGTTCTTTCATCAGTCCTGACTGCCCTGCGACAGCTTCCGTTTTAGACTGAGTGTGGTTCAAAATGGCGTTGTTTTTTTATTGCAGTCCTCGCACCAATGGTAAGTAGAGGTTTATAGGTTTTTAATAGTTTTCTGGCTTTTATTCCTCCGGCACCAGAAAACTTTGCGGTTGACAACTGCATTCGCTGAAGGGCTCTGCGATACCTCCTCACTGCATGGTTTGCACACTCCACTTTCAGAACTCTGCCACCATAGGAAACTTTTTCTTTGACTCTAAACATTGTATTTGAATCTCCATCCCCCACCAGACAAGTACATTGGACATTATGGACATTCTGCAGGTAATTCAATCCCTCCACAACAATGTCACTCTCCATGGCAGTAGAGGGGCCACTCCAATTTTTCCAACAGAAATGGTCCTTACTTGGAATTTTTCCACTTTCCATTGCCCTACATATCAGGCAGAATTTATTGCGGATGCCGATAAACAATATTTTTGGGTCAAACTTCCTATAATAACTGCAACACCACTTGAAGAATTATATCCATGTCCATAAGTTCTTTAGCACCAACCGCCGTCAACAATAGCTGTGATACAACAGAAGCCATCCTTATCGATGTCACCTCTTTGTTCTGCTAATTTTTTCTTGTTCTATGGCCTCGTTTAGAGCATCTCTGACGCAAGCTTCCATAGCCTCGCCAGTTATATTTTCGCATGCTGAAAATTTATAGTGGCTTGTGTACTGTACATCCATTGTACTGAACTTTCCAGCATAGTTCTCTGAATATTCATGACATACTGGGGAAACTGAACGTTCTTCTTGGATATCTGGTCCAGGCGTAATAGCATTATTTTCACCCAATGCCGAGCATTCAATTCTTGGGCTGTCAAGTCCTTCATCTATTGGAAGTGGCATTGGATCCACTGTCATTGGTGTTTCACTGTCAGTCACTGAACAAGTATCTCGAACAGACCTAGAAATGGGGGTAATAATGCATAAATATTTTAAGAAATGTCTTCGACATTAAATATCTTATTTCAATTTGAAAATTGAAACTTTTTTTATTGATATACAGGTATTCTTGAGAATTTCACATAATCATGTCATGCAGAACAGTTTTATTTATTTAGCAGCGGGGCTACTAAATAAGTAAAAATAAATAAACTAAATAAATAAACAGTGTTATTTAATCGGCGTTCCCAACTATTTGTGGCCAAACCCTTCTTTACCCAAAATAAGAAATTAAATGAAATACATTTCCCATCAGGAGTTCTATCCGATGCAGGAAGAATTTTTTAAATCTGACTTGTTGGAAAATATTCCGTACATGCCAGAATTTAAAGATTGCAGAAGAGGAATGAAATTTAAAAATTCGCCTAATCCGTGTGCCCTGTGGTACATTTGTGGATCACACGACACGACAGCAGGTAGCGGGAGATAAGGATAAACGACTGTGAAAAACTAATTCCTTTTAGTTTTGACTGCATAGTTTGAAACCAGATTTCCATATCATTTATTTTTAAATCAGATTATTTTATTGTTCAAACATTGAAAAACTGTTTCCTTGTTAGTAAAAATCGCTGTTTGTTCTTCAAAAACGGAAATTAAAGAATGTAAAACTTTGTAGGGTGATCTTAACTATCGTTAGGGAGGTAGTTTAAATGTGCATAAGTACTAAATGTATATCAGCGACGCGTCACAGAATAATTTTTATTGTTTTGTTCAGTAACTGATACCGCGGGCAAAGGACTAAATTCTTTTCCTAAATTTTCTTATAAATCTTGAAGATTTCAGCATTCATGCATATTGTGGCCAGCGCTATGACAATGAAGCCAATATAAAATAAAAAATAAAATGGACTTCAAAAAGCATAATTTTTTTACCTAAAACCCTTATGCATTTTATGTACTTTGGACGGCTTATATGCGGCTCACTAAAAAATGATTAAAAATTATGGAATATGTTCGCAGAGAAGGATTCCTACGGGAATAGGTGCTGCTAATATAACCAATGCAATACCTATTCCTGTTTTAAACTGAGACCGTGGAATTTCTTGAATGTCTTTTTTACCGGTAAAGCGGCTTCCAAACATGAAGTAATGCCCTTATTAATTTAGCCTGTGGGAAAGTCGACATCCAGGAGACTGAAATAAAGCTGAATGCCAGCTTCTGCCAATACGATGTATTGTCGTGCAAACATCTCTATTTTGTGGAATTAGGTTTTTATTGCGGAAGTAGTCCGAGTTGTCAGTGCTTGAAAAATTGCCACTTGAGCGAGGACAGTTTAATTTTTTTTTTTTTTGAAGGATGATAGAAATTTAAGATTGAAGTCTATGTGGGTGATTTTTTTATTATTATAATATTTTCCCTCATTAAGTTTTTAATTTATTTCTCCAAATATTCAGCTATAAACGAAAGATAAAGGGAGATCACCTTTAGCCTAACCTGGCCCTTGCGCCATTAAAATCAACTAACTAACCAAAAACCTACGGATAGGGGGGATAAGCACCCCCGAAAAGATGACTGAATACATCACTGTTAGTAAGACCCATTCTTTGAATCGGAAGGTCAACCTCGTTTCTCTTCCGTACATAAGTGATCTTTCTTTATTTTGGGCCCTGAAAAGTGTCGATTTGGGGGGGGGTGATGGTCATGTGCATAAGGTATACGTACGAATATAGATACGTTATTTTTATTGCATACTTTTGAAACAGATAACGGTAAATGGGCATAATATGTAGTGCATTTTTGGTGAAATATATTTTGCTTTTTCTTATTCGCCAGTCTGAATCAAGCAATAATTTCTTCCCAAGTTAGTATTCTCCCTCCAGACGTACTGAGTGAAAAATAATTCAAAATATCACAGACAAACGAAGTACGTATCAACAAAGCAAGTATTCTGCTGAGTGATGTCGGAAAGCTGAATGACATTGCCCTGGGACAAATCAACCGTTGCTTCACTTCTTTGTTTAGTAGCAATGACCACGACTGAGGGTTACTTCTAATCCCTCAGACTGCACTCAGACACCGTGCAAATTCGAAGAATGTGGGGGTAGAGAATCTTACTCATGTTATTGTGTGACTCCCGCCGGCGCGTGTTGTTGTTTGCACATCAGGGAGAGTTGGCGGACTATTGTTGCGAGGAAGTTAACAAAACTTCCCTTCTCCTTGCAGTTTGTTCCAGCCCCAGGGAGAATTATTTTGCCCTACACCTACAACACATTCGATGAACCAGGACCGGATGGAACTTTTGCGTGGTCCAGGGCGAAATTTCCCAGCGGGACCATGAGAAAAATCTCACTGCGCGCTTTAGAAAATAATTCTCGCCTTAGAAATATTATGCATCTCAAAATATCGTCCGTAAAGGCTACAAACGAAAACTATCATAAAGAAAAAGTGATTATCTCAACGAAGTGTTTTGCTTGATTGTGAAATCTACCTGAAATTGTAAAGAAAGGTAACTTCAACCAACCTGCGTAACGAATATTTTTGAATAGGGAATAACGAGAATCCCTCTAAAATAGATTCGTTAAATAAGTTTTTCCCCCTGAAACATGCTTTAGTGATCGATTCTTGACACAAGGTGGAGTAACTGACAAATTTGTGACTTAACTTTTATATGCACGCATATATGAATATTGCCTGTTTTTTTAATATTCATTACGGTTTTAAAAGTCACTGAACACGTGGCTTCCATATATAGTCCAAAAATAAGTTTGAAAAATTTTTTAAATTTAATTACACACAAATTGTTCAACATATAAAAGTAAGAAACCACAAAATAATGAAATTTAATTTCCTATTTCATGAAATGCAGAAAAAATAAATAGGGCCATATATTCATTTAAAATCTGTGTATCTCAGCGTCTGTACAGCGACGGGCGGTAATCCATTTGAAAGTGGGGGTGGGGGTTGAAAACTAAAAAAACAACAACAACATAAAACTATCTTTGGAAGGGCCTTGCATCAGAAAACTAACTAAATAAATATAAAACACTGTACCCGAAAAATGATTTTGCTTTTATTTCCTAAACTACGGGGCCCTAAGGAGGTGTCGGGCCTGGAACTACGGCCTCGGTTGCGCCTATGTCCAGCCGGCCCTGCCACAAACGACTGTAGTAATCATGGAACTCCCTTGAATGAATGCATCGCATGCCGTTCAAATGAGTTCCATGGGAACACGGCACATTCATGCTTACTACGATCCCTAATTGTCAGAGAGTTCAATTTCGCCCAGTGTAGAGTTTGGATGTAGGTAAAAATACCCCCGGGAAAAAATATCCACGGAGAAAATACCTCTGTGAACCGAAAAAAAAAAAAAAAACCCTGAGGAAATGCCCCCAGAACAAACGGTTCACTGTAAACTGCCACACAGGAACACTGATGTGTGGCCATGTTCCGGTGAGGCAATTTACTGGCAACCCTGCCACACATCTTTCAGCAACTTGGCCCCAAAATTAAAGGGGGGGTCTGTAAAGATTACCGTTTCTGGGCCTACATTGAGAACTGAATTGGGAACTCCAAACGAATTTCGAGAAAACGTTCCATGTAAACCAAGCGAGAATTGTACTTTAATTTGAAGAAATAAATTGTCGAGGATCCGAGGTACACTTGGGTTGGGGGTCTCTACCCCCAATTTCCGTATTATTATATTCTGGGCCGCTGGAGTCTGTCAGTGTATCCAGGATGTCCCCTTGAAGGGTCCGCGAAGTCCGTGAGCTTTGGGGGGAGCTTCTCCCAAAATGTTAAAATGGACGTAGAGCTGTAAACATTAGAACCATGCTTTATGTAATGATTCTGTACACGACCACGAATTTTCAGGAGGGTGGGGTTGATTGACCCTCCCCCAAGTTTCTGAGATCGCAGGCAAGTGTTCAAGGTAAGGGATTTGCTCGCAATTTCTATGCTTCATGTTGTGTTTAGTGGCAGACTATGTACGCCCTTCCGCCCTCCCCGAGAATTTTGGTGAAGTCTGTAAAAGGGATACGAGGTGCTTTGTTTGGTGGGCTCTACCCCCAACTTCCGTAATTTTATATTCTCGACCTCTAGAGTCGTTCAGTGTATCCTCGATGTTACCTTGAAGAGCTCTTAGAAACTGGGTGGGCCGCCCCGGTGGCGCAGTGGTCTAAGGCGTTGGCCTCTGATCATTCGTCCGTAAGGGGTCCGAGTTCGAATCCCGGTCAGGCATGGATGTTGTGTTTGTCTTACGGCACTGGCTCTCTCCCTTCCCTGGAACCAGTGACCCTAAATTAGGGACGGGCGACTGCTTATAGCCCATTGAGTTGCTCACGGTGGTCGTTAAACCTCCACTCAAAAAAAAAAAAAAAAAAAAAAAAAACCCTCCTGAAAATTCGAGGTCGTGTACAGAATCATTAGATAAAGCATGGTACTAATGTTTATTTATTTATTTATTTATTTTTTTGATTGGAGGTTTAATGACCACCGTGAGCAACTCAATGGGCTATAAGCAGTCGCCCGTCCCTAATTTAGGGTCACTGGTTCCAGGGAAGGGAGAGAGCCAGTGCCGTAAGACAAACACAACATCCATGCCTCACCGGGATTCGAACCCGGACCCCTTTCGGACGAATGATCAGAGGCCATCGCTTAGACCACTGCGGCCACCGGGGCGGCATTACTAATGTTTACAGCTCTACGTCCATTTTAACATTTTGGGGGAAAGCAGCCCCAAAGCTCACGGACTTCGCGGACGCTTCAAGGGGAACATCCTGGATACACTGACAAATTCCAGCGGCACAGAATATAATATTATGGAAGTTGGGGGTAGGAAGGCCCCCTAAACCAAGTGTACCTCGGATCCTCGGCAATTGATTTATTCAAATTAAAGTAGGCCTAGAATTCTCGCTTGGCTTACATGGAACGTTTTCTCGAAATTCATTTGGAGTTCCCAATTCAGTTCTCAGTATAGGCACAGAAACGGCCATCTTAACCCCCCCCCTTGAACTTTTGTGGCCAAGTTGCTGAAAGATGTGTGACAGGATTGCCGGTAAATTGCACTGCCACACATCAGTGTTCCTGTCTGGGAGTTTACAGTGAACCGTTTGTTCTGGGGGTATTTTTATATTTTTACAGCGACATTTTATGTTACTTTCGTTTCTTTGTGACGTACTACAGAGGTAAAGCACGTGTCAAGATGACAAATTTGCAGTCAATCATTCCGTCCATGTAGCTTTAGCTGGGAGAGCAACTTACTCCGGAGTGAGGGGTCACGGATTCGACCTCCGACAGGGACAAATTTGTGTTTTTACATCTTTTGATAAACTACAAATATTTCTCCAATTCTAATTTGTTTTATTTAATATGGTCAAGTATTATACGTAGTTTATTTCGCTGAAAAGTGTATCAAGACGCATGCTACGCTTCAAAATATAATAAGTAGACTAATCAAAATATGTATTAAGATCAGGGTTAGGAGTGTGTTGAATGCATTTTAACAGATAAAAATTTCAAGCCTGCCGAAACCAACCCCCACCCCACCCTCGTTTAGCCGAAGAAAGTTTGTTCTTGAAATGTTTGAAGAAGTAATTACTCTATCAGGGGTTTATATAGAATTTTTTTCTGGTGGGGGTGGGGGCGACGAAAAATGGAAGTTTTTGAAATCCACCAGAACAAAATTAAAGTTAATGAAAAGTCGAAGAAAAATTAACGCATTTTTTTCTAATGTAAGTTGATGCATTTTTACTAAATTAAGGCATTTTTTCCTAATGTAAGTCTCATTTTAAATAAAAATAAAAAAAAAAAAAAAAATGAAACACTTTCGTGGGGCCAAGGCTCCCCACTCTAAATACGTCCCATTACTATATATATATAGTAATTATATCTATATATGTAAATATTGTTGTTAAAATTATATATATATAAGGAAAAACTTTCCCCCTCTAAGGTTCCACTTGCCCCGCCGGTCAAACAGTCCTGAAAGAAACACTGGTATTATCAGTTCCCAGCCCTTCGGGAAATGGGGAGATTAGCTTGCTTTTACGTTCTCGGGTGGTAATAATCCCACATGTTGCAGTAACACAGGTCATATAAAAAAGAACAACACATACTTCGAAAAAACACATAAGGATATTGATTTATAAAATAACTTACCTTACAGAGTCCTGCTGATTGATGTCCAGGGCATTTTGTTGCTCTCTAGAACGTCGTAATCGCTGGGCTCTAGATGACTTGTTTTGTCCAGGATGTCTTGCTCTTCTTCTATTACTTTGTGGCATGATGGCAAAGTATTAGTAGTTTGACAAGGAGTGAGTTCTGATTAGAACTTTTCAGTTAAAACTAACTTACTTAACGAACTCGAAACACAAACACAGCAAGAATGAAAAGACAAAATACGCGCTGTTACGTACTAACCAATGACGTTATTTGGGGGTGGAGCTTTGTAAGGCGGTGGGGTTTCTGTAGCTCAAATTCAGGGGTCCTCTAAAAATGTACACATTTTCTCTTCAAAAAATGAACATACAATAGGATTTAAGATAATTTATGGAAGAAAAGATTCCAATTTCACTTTTGTGGCCATTCATTAATTTCTATTTGGCTCAGATAATTAGGAAAATCAGACAGAAATGAGAGATTTCGTTTCTTCCAGACAGAAATACTGCTAAGCTGACTTATCGCGCCATCTAGCGCCAAATTGGAATACTTTGGAGTCAGATAAATTCAATTTAAAAAAATTCTAACAATTTTTTTGGAATAATAGTTGCATCACGTGTTAGCTATGGGTCGTTTAAATTTGTGCTCAAAATTTCAAGCTCCACAAAGTAATAGTTTTCGAGAAAATGTGTACAAAAGAAATTGCATTGCAGATACAGGATAAAATTTTTCTTACACTCATTCAAAGACAGCCTTAAGCCAGTGTTTCTAAACCTTTTCCTTTTTTTCTGGAGTGTGTGGTACTGGAATTATTTTGGGATATTTACCGGAACCCTAATCGTAACATCATGTATTAATTATTCCTACAAAAACAGCTCGTGTGTGCCGCCCCGGTGGCGCAGTGGTCTAAGGCGCTGGCCCCTGATCATTCGTCCGAACGGGGTCCGGGTTCGAATCCCGGTCAGGCATGGATGTTGTGTTTGTCTTACGGCACTGGCTCTCTCCCTTCCCTGGAACCAGTGACCCTAAATAATTAGGGATGGGCGACTGCTTATAGCCCATTGAGTTGCTCACGGTGGTCGTTAAACCTCCAATCAAAAAAAAAAAAAAAGCTCGTGTGTTTTTTTTTTTTTTTTTTTGATTGGAGGTTTAACGACCACCGTGAGCAACTCAATGGGCTATAAGCAGTCGCCCGTCCCTACCCGGACCCCTTACGGACGAATGATCAGAGGCCAACGCCTTAGACCACTGCGCCACCGGGGCGGCCTCGTGTGTTTGTGGACATAACAGTAAAACTTCAGCAGCAAGGCATGAAGTTCCATTCGCTTATTAAAAGTGGCGTCGGCCTCCAAGACGAACGCGAAAAACCCCGATAAAGGTATGTAACCCAGAAGTTTAACTACCATTAATGATGATTTTTTTGCCGTCCCGGTGGCGCAGTGGTCTTATCGCCGGGCTCGGTGAGACATGGATGTTGTATTTGTCTGACGGCATTGGCTCTCTCCCTTCCGTCGAACCAGTATAGTTCTTCGAGTTGCTCACGGTGGTCCAAACGTAAAAATTCAAAGAAACTTTATAAAAAGAAACGTTTTCGTTTACACGCAGTCTCCTATCCTTACAAACAACATATTATGGTTAGGATATACGTTTGAAATAACATATTAATGGTTAGGACATACTTTTAAAATAGGTTTTAAATCTCGTATGTAACATAACATCTCACACGAAATATATAAAACGTAAAGTCGTATTAAGATTTATTTCGATCGGATGATGTGTGAGGAACTGCAAGGATTTAACGGAAACGTATTAAAAAATCACCACTTTAAGCCAATTTTCTGGCAGTAAATAGTTTGAATATTTAAATACATATACTAAACAGCTAACTACAAAATTGTCATTCAGTAGGGTCAATTCATGACCTGAATGTAACAGCTGATGATACGTGGTGATGATAACTCGTGAGTTATAATTCACCAGCGGCTTGAGGTAGCAACGACCTCATGTCGTTGAAATCTGATGTTACACTGAATGACCATTTTAAGAAAAAGAATAGAAAAATTGAATTTTCACATTAGTGGTTTTGGACTTCAAGACAAAGTATAGGAATCACGCTTGTCAATCCACTAGTTTTTATCACGTCTTTTGAACAAAAAAGATGCGGCTTATTGTTATTGGTTTGCCTCTCGTTCCTTCCGTGGACACCATATCTCTGCAAGTAATAGTCAAATTTGAAAAATCCTTTTTGCATTGGGAAGCTTGAAATGTGCGAATGATGATTTTTGCTTTCCTGGGTTTTTTCCGATGCAAAACTACGCCGCTAGAGGGTGTGAATGCATTTTATTGCATATATTTGCTTCTAAATATCCGATTGAAAAAAAATCTCTTCCATTCGACGCCAATATAACGAAGACTATTTCAGGGGCAGTTCCTTTTTCAAGTAATGCGTAGATTTCCCGCTAGAGGGCGTAAAGGCAAATTACGTTTTTCCCGATATCTCGACTTTTTTTTTTTGATTGGAGGTTTAACGACCACCGTGAGCAACTCAATGGGCTAAAGCAGTCGCCCGTCCCTAATGTAGGGTCACTGGTTCCAGGGAAGGGAGAGAGCCAGTGCCGTAAGACAGACACAACATCCATGCCTGACCGGGATTCGAACCCGGACCCCTTTCGGACGAATGATCAGAGGCCATCGCTTAGACCACTGCGCCACATTGCATATGTTTGCTTCTAAATATCCGATTGAAAAAAAATCTCTCAGAAGTTTGCTATCTCGACTTCTGAGAGATTTCAGCAGTCGGCTATCTCGACTTCTGAATGTCCGATTTGAAAATTCTTCCTGCATCGGAAAGAGCTCACCATGGTAAATGTTTTGCATACCATTTCTAATTTTTGATAAGGAATTGTTTGGCCACCAAAAAGCTTAAGTGTTTATTTCTGCTTCTGATGTATTTGCAGAAAATCAAAGCTTCTGGAAACTCTATTGAAAAAAAAAATTCGTGGACCAACACAGGTCATCTCGAAAAGCCTTTTTGAGAATACCTACTGTTTAAATTATAGCGCACAGTTTTGCCGCCACGAGGCTTAGTATTTTTGTCGATATCTCAGCTTCCAAGAGTCCGATTTGAAAAATTCTTTCTTTGTTTGGAGAACGTTTCATCAGCGAAATATTTCTCATACGGTTTTAAATTTTCAAGTAAGTCATAGATGTTCCGCTAGGGAGCATAAAGGTAAATTGCGTTTTTTCTGATATCTCTGTTTCTAAAACTCCGATTTCAAACATTCTTCCTGTAGCCGATACAGCTCCTGTTGGAAAATGATTATGATTTCTGATACAGAACATTTCGGCCCCCAGTAACTGTTTTTTTTCTGCTTCTGATGTATTTGCAGCAAAATCTGAGCTTCTCAAAACTTGATTAAATAATCGCTTTGGCCTCATAAAGTGGACCAAGCTCCACCTCATGAAGCCAAAGCGATTTATTTGTGAAAAATTTGTAAATAACAAAATAAGTAAACTCTTTTTCCCATATAAAGCATTGCTCATTTGATAAGAAACCTTATTATCAGCCCCGTATTTTTATTTGACATGTTCTTGTGTTGTTTAAAGCAATTATGAAAAATAAAATAAATAAAAATAGAGAAATGTATAATCTCTGGCGCCTTTATGTATCTATTTTTTGTGCTTCTCGTTCTTTGTTTGAGTAAGAGCGCTAATTTTTCATAATTCTGATAGACGTTTGGAAACAAAATCTCTCGGGATATTTTTATAAAATCATAGGCTGAATTTCATTTTTAAAAATATTTCTGTTTCCTTGTTCATTTTCTGATGAGCAATTACAGTTGCGTTTCGAAATATACATGGAATCTCGTAGTTTATCTTTTTGCCCCCTCCCCCTTTTAATGTTTATTTTCCTCCTGACAGAGGAACAGATGTACTCCTTCCACACCTGATCTCTTCACGCCTGCCCCCTCAATAATTTGGTGAAGTCGGCGCCCCTGACTCTTCCCCAAGTAGTTTAAGCATTGTCGAAATGCAACGTGCCTGCAGTGATTGTCAACACATTTCTTTAGGTTTCTTGCACTGTGGCCCGTCTATCCGATGTTACAATGCGAACTAGCCGATGATGACATCGCTCATCCACACGCTGTTGTGCACTGCAGTTGGCCCTTGCAGTGGTGGTTTTACCGGATTCGATGTACTCACGGTGCACCCATGACACAGTGGTTTGTGAAAATCTCAGTGCCTGCATGACTTCCAAGATGGAGTGACCCATTCGTCGGGCCCGGACAATTTGCCCACGATCAAATGCGCTTAGATCCTTCGTCTTACCCATACTGCGTCTGAGTCTTACTGATTCCCGTCGCATGACTCGTTATATTGTCGGATTGCTGCATACGTCATGTCGTTTCCGTTTACAGGGCCGCCCACAGCGCTTCATTTGCATAACGCCAGCTGTCGGTAATTCAATTGCTTTTCAGTGTATATATATATATATATAGATAGATACACTGGCGTGCCAAAATTAAGGACGAGACGGTTTTTCGAATGTATTGTCGTGCAGAAGTGCTCCACTTCGACCCAAATCATACCATAACATCCCCAAGATATGAGAATATAGGACAAGTGAGCAAAACCGTCCAAACAAGGAATCCAAAGGATACAAAGGCACTTTATTGAAAAGGTAGCTTTGAGCACAACCGGACAGAGGACATAAACGTCCATGTGACAGGGGCTGCCAAGAAAAATCCAGTCTTTAGTAAGGGATATGATCACCCCTGACTGCGTTGCAGGATTTACAACGTCTGTCCATGCTGAGGACGAGGTTGTCAAGGCTCTGTTGAGACATCGCGTCCCATTCCTCTTGCAGCGCCAATCGCAGCTGCGGAATAGTTGCTGGCGGCTGGTGACGTCCTGCCACGCGTCTCGCGAGAAGGTCCCACACGTGTTCGATTAGATTTAGGTTCGGGGACCTTGCAGGCCAATCCATGCGTTGAATATGTTTACTCTCCAACAGCTCTGCGACAGCCACTGTACGATGAGGTGTAGTGTTGTCGTCCATGAAGAGAAATTCAGGACCCACAGAACCTCTAAACAGACGCACGTGAGGCAGGAGAATCTCGGTACAATAGCGGACACCAGTGACTGAACCTTCTTGGAAGATGTGGAGGTCAGTACGGCTACCAAGCATGATACCGCCCCAAACGAGAACTCCGCCACCTCCAACCCGGTCCCTTTTGATGATGTTGGAGGTGTGATTGCGTGTTCCCTGCTCTCCCCAGATGTGTATACGTCCAGAATCGCTCATCAGACTAAATCGGCTCTCATCCGTAAAGAGAACTCGACTCACGCCGCGGCATCGAACGAAACAGGCTCTGTATGTGGGCTTGGGGTATGTCGGTCCAGGCTGCTTCCACACGTTGCCACAGTTCAACAGGCGTAGCCGCGGGTGGTGCTTGTCGGGCCACTCTGTTGCCGATCAGCGACCAGACGTATTCGATGTGCAACATATCGGGAGAATAGGCGGGCCACGGCTACCGTGACACCTGGTGGGGCGTGAAGAATTGTTGCACGATGCGTACCACGTGCGGGTGCGCATTGTCCTGTTGAAACGTGGCCGCTGGCTGGTCCTGCAGGTAAGAGAGGACTACAGGCTCCAAAACGTCGGAGATGTAACCGTGGCTGAGGAGTGTACCGGCGATGCGTACCAGAGTGGTGCGGGTGTCATATCCAATTGCGCCCCAAACCATAACGCCAGGCGACGGACCGGTATGGCAATGCATAATGCAGGCGTCATACAGTCTCTCGCCGCAGTGCCGCCACACACGGATCCGACCATCGTGGTGTTGCAGAAAGAAGCGGGATTCGTCGGAGACAATGTCGTGCCATTTCGTAGTCCAGGTGCGGCGTTCAACGGCCCACTGCCGCCGCACTCGCCGGTGGTGTAACGTCATTGATAATCGGAGCAATGTCCGCCGTGCGACAAGTCCCCGCTTCTGTAGACGACGTCGAACGGTACTTTCTGATACAGGTTGTTGCGCAATACACCCTAATTCCTGCGCTAACGTTCGTGATGTGACGGTGCGAGCCGTCAATGTCCGCCGCACAACATACCGGTCCTTGTTCGGTGGTGTACCGGTGCTTCGGCAATCGCTCACGTCGGTCCATCCGTCCCTCCTGCACCCACCGAATCCATACTCGCCTCACTGTGGCTGGATGTCGTCCCACTCGTGCGCCGATGTCTTGGTACGATAAACCGCTGTCGCGATAAGCCATTATTCGTCCTCTGTCGAACTCCGAAACGTGCTGGAATGATTGCCGTATTCTGTGACGAGGCATCAGGAAGCTTTCCACGCACGGGTCCGGCAGCATAACACACTTCCACTACTTACTCCCTGCCTTCGGTGCGCCCTTCTTATAGTGCTTCTCGGTGGCGTGCTGGGCGCATATGATTTGCATGTTCTCTCGAGGGTGACGCATGCTGCGAATTTCAGGCCAATCGGATGCTTTCTTCTTGGTGTTGCATTTTTGGTGGCTAGCAGTGTAGATAGAGAGAGAGAGAGAGAGAGAGAGAGAGAGAGGGGGGGGAGTCGCAGGTAACGATTTCTAGCGAATAGGGTGGTTGTCAGGCCTGCGCAATGAGGTGCTTAGCAAGAAACTTCTGCACAAGTGCATGCCAATGCATTGTTGTCACGGTGAAGTTGCAACTCGCCACTCTCATGCAATGCCGGCCTTTTATGACGTACTGCGTCTCCCTAACGCCGCGAAACTTGACAGTAGTACCCCTTGTTGATTGTCTGTTTTGACGGAGAGTACTCGTGATGCACAATTCCCTCATGATTGAAAACAACAGTCAGCATAGTCTTGACATTGCTACTGCTCTGTCGTGCTTCTTTGGGTGTAAGAGAGTTTCGGGTCTTCCGCTGTGAAGACAGGGCTTTAGTTTCGGGGTCATACTCATAAAACTACGATTCATCATCAGTCATGGTAGTTTTTTTTAATTTTAGTTTTTAGTTTTCGACGCACTCAAGAAGGTCAGTAGCTGACATGGGCTTGGTTTTGATCAGCGGAGAGTAATTTTGGCACAAATATTTCGCTGAGACGCTTCTCATTTCCAAATTGTTCGTACGAATTGACTGAACTGAACCGAAACTAATGTTGAAGTCTTCAGAAAACTCACGAATAGTAATTCGGCGATTTTCCCGCACATCTGTGCGCACAAGTTCGACATTGTTTTCGCTTTTGCGGGTTGCGGGTCTCCCAGACCGTTCATCATTCTCAACACTTTCACGATCATCTTTAAAACGTTTATACCACTCGTAAACTTGTGCACGACACATATAATCCACCCCTTAGACTTTCTGTAACTTTAAGTATGTGTCTTTGCAAGTTTCGATAAATTTTCGACCAAATATGATGCAAAATCGTTGATCCATTTTTTACGACATGGCAAATGCGAAAAGCAGGGGAGACGTGACTCACGGCACATGCGTAGTAGGTTCTAAGGTCAACATGTGGCAAACCGCTTCCTGCTGTGCCGCGCGATTCCCAACTTATCCGAGAAGTCTGGATACTTTTTCTCTACATCTCGTATTTGCCCGGGAACTAATCACGTAACGTCGGGGTAAGCACTCAAACGCAGTTAACCCATAGCAGTTAGAAATAATAACCAACTCTCATTCCGCGCTGATTTCTTTTCTTTTGAAAGGCCATAGTTGTGGTCATTCAGTGTTATTATAACAGCATACAGTTAAAATCCCTAGATGTTAACCATGATTGATTTTCAAAGCTCTAACAACAGTAAAACTAAGATTATCCTTACAACCACTGATGACCATAATAAAACCAAAGCTAAAATTTTTTGAAATGATTATAACTCTTCTGAAAATTATTTTCATGGAACATCAAAAACTTTTATATGATGCCCCCACCCCCTCCCTCCAATATGCATAAACAAACTGCTTTTTATCATTTAGCAATTGGGGGGGGGGAGTTCTCTTTATTTGGAAGAGTTATATGCAGTAAATTATTTCAAAAAATTGAGTGTTAATTTATACCACTGCCATCAGTGCATATAAGGGTAGGCTTAACATTTTTTTAATGCTTCAAGTTCCTGTTGTCTTTCCTTTGGTCGGAGTTTCTCTGATCCTTCTAGAATCCATGTGCAACTCGTATTGCAGGTATTTTGGGGAGAGGGGAGTCCTCCTCCTCCCCAAAAAATTATTACAAGCTGGCATCTATCTTCTTTTATACACTATTTTTGGTTCCCTCCCCCTTCTCCTATCATTTCTATTTTTTTTTAATGCTTGCTTTAGTCTCTCACTGGCTTCTTTAAGCACAGAGTTTGATGATTTTTGTACTTCTCTTTTTCCTTGAACAATTATTTTTATCTTGTTTTCCATGTTTTTTATAGTTTGCTTTCTGCTCTTCAAATCCTTTATTTAGCAATTCTTGTTTCAATCTCTCAGCACTTTCTTTCTCTGCTTTCAGTTGCTGTTCCTTTAATCTCTGCTCCTCTTCCAAATGGTTGCTTATGACCTATGTGCATTAAGTGCTAATTTGATTAGTTCTTTGGTTATTAGCACCTTTGCAACTTGGTTGTTATACATTTTTAGTGCATCTCGAATTGTTAGTCTCTCATTCAACATCTCAGACACAAATGCCTTCTCATCTGAAAGAACTCTTCGTGATACAGAAGAGCCTCTCTCTACATCGAAGTTGCCTTCACAAATAGCCAAAGATGAATATTTCCAGTCTCCAAATGTCTTTTGATACAATATGTCTCTCCAAAAATGATCAATCCTAATTTCGCTGTTTGGAATAAATTCTTATACATACAAGTACATCTATACCTAGACCCACGTGATTAGAGGAACGACCTACTCAAATGACAAAAAGTACTGTCTCGTTATTTTTAACAGATACGCAGAAATGTCTCACCAGGTGTTTTTTCGATTACCACTTAATTTTTTTGTTATGAACAATTCCTAATTCAGATTAAACGGTTTGTAGATAACGTAAAGTGAGTTTAAATGTCTATTGGCGAAAACATGCATTTTCCGTGTCATTCGGAAAATAAAGCTGTAAAAACAATCACATTATCATTCATGAAATTCTAGGTACAAAATTTTCGACTTGAAATTGATACATTTAACTGCAAATAAACTTCAGTAAGCACAAAAAACAACAGTCTTTAATATGGCGAAGGCAAGATACGTGCTCGCTCCTGGCACTGCCGTATAACAAACATAAAAACGCAACACTTTTTCGGCGGAATATCTTGATTTAAGTAGCTCGTACCTTTAATCACATATGGGTCTAATCTATACTTGCCATTGACTTTCATCCATCATATTTGCAATAAAGCAGAAAGCAATAAACTGAACAAGACATATCGATAACGATTCGCATGGTTTATACGCTTTTTCAATCACAAAATTCCAGGACTTTTCCAGGACATATGATCCAAATGCTCTTACTTAAAATATAGTGAAATCATACGTCTGTTCAATTTGTAACCTACAACAAACAACTTCCTACACGCTTGGGCAAACTTAAAACAGAATGTCAAAAATGATGTCTGCTGCAGCTAATCAGAAACTTAGAATCACAGATAAGTACTGAAATACCAAAACTGTCACTGAAAATATGACTAGGTTTAATATCTACTAAACTTTTATATACAGTATACCACACTGATTTTGAGAAAACTTTATTTTTCTACTTTGACTTTAGTTCAATTATTGAAGCAAATTACAGAATACCCCCCTCCATAAAAAAATACATAGGTATGTGGCATTTCTTTTGAAATGCTTTCATATACCACACAATCAATACATAAAATACTATTTGTATTTAATTATTTTGAAATAATGCTTACATTGGATATTTAAGGGTAAGGAAAGGTGAAATATCTAGAACTTTTTCAAAGGACCAAAGGGATTGTTATTTCTTAAACACATAATCATGGTAGCAATTATTTGTGTTACATTTCATTTATGGAAGGAATTTTCAACATAATATCGATGCTGTAGCTATGTTTCAAATTTTTACTCGCCAGCAAACAAAGTATGCACAAAAATTTCCAACGTGAAATGAAAGAGAATAACGGCAAGACCTTATGTCCAAGGGCTGTGTGCAATTATATTCATTAGTGATCATGGCAATTTAACTGGGATGATTAAAAAACTAATTATAGAAGCTCAGAAAATACTAAGAAACAACTAGATTTAAGTTTCCAATATTAGAAAGCAATCTGATTTTATGGCAAATTTTTATATAAAGTAATCATTACAAAATCAAAATGTCAGTAAAGGTAAAATACCCCCTTCCCCCCACAACACACACAATCAAATCAGCTATTTACTTCCATCAGTGGCTAAAAAATAAAATATGTTTTGAAAATTAACAAATGGCGCAAAAAAGGTATTAAAGACAAAAAGATTTTTAAATCGATCAGTTTAAAAGGAGATATATAGAAGGAAACATGATATAACTATGAATTTCAGCGGAAGAATTTTGCATAATGGAAACAGGAGAATGGCATTCTTCATAGCAAAAGCTATGCTAAGGAAAAATAACTTTTCAAATACATCTGTCGGAAGCAAAGATAGCAAGAAAAACGTTTTGACCTTTACAACCCCTAGAGGAAAAGTTGTACATTATTTGAAGAGGATCTTCTTATTGTAGCAAAAATCTTACTCACTCTCCATCTTTATTATAGCAAATGGCATACAGTAAAAAAAGAAATTTCTCAATAGGGTTTTTACAGGCAGAGATAGCCTGCAAACAGAAGTACACAAACACCACCTAGTGGCAGAATTGTGAACCACAAACCTCCTCAAACACAAACCAAAAGTGTTCCATAAGGTAAATGGTATCTGGTGTTAAAATAATTTTTTAAATCACACATTTAGAAGTACAGATATAAAAAAAAATAGATTAAATATTTGCGCTCCCTAGCGGCGAAATTGTGCATTATTTTGAGAAGAAAATACAAATAAGGAGTTTTCATAGTTACGTATCGGATCGAAAAAGAACATTTTTCAGACGAATTTTTAGTCTGCAGATATTGCTGTAAACGGAAATGTGAGCTTACGCCTTCTAGTGGCACACTTGTGTGTTAAGAAATATTTGAAATTTTATGAGAAACATTTCACACTGAAAATGTTATCCAACAAAGAAATAATTTTTCAAATCGGACTCCTAGAAACAGAGATATGGACAAAAATAAGGAATACGTTTACGCCCCCTGGTGGAAAAATTGTGCACTATTTTAAGCAGAAAATATTACCAAAAAACTTTCCGTGTTGAGAGGTATCGGTTCACGGAAGAATTTTTTAATCGAGTTTCCAGCTCAGATTTTGTTTCAAATACATCAGAAGTAAAAATAAACTGTTATGCCCCCTGGTGGGCAAACCATTATTTACCAGAAATGAGAATTTGTATGCAAAACATTTCAACCTCAAGAGCTGTATCAGACTCAGGAAGAATTTTTCAAATCGGACTTTTAGAAGCGGAGATATTGGGAAAATCGTGATTTACCTTTACGCCCCCTAGCAGAAAATTTATGCATTATTTGAAAAAGGGACTGTAACTAAAATAGTCTTTGCTATAAATGTCATCGAAAGGAAAAATAATTTTTTCAATTGGATATTTAGAAGCAAATATATGAAATGAAATGCATTTTAAATTCAATACAATCTCCATTTGCGCCCTCTAGCGGTGAAGTTGTGCATCGAAAAAAACAAAAAAAAAAAAAAAAACCGCACAACAAACGGATCACCATTCTCAGATTTTAAGCTTCCCAATACAAAAAGAATTTTACAAATCGAACTAATAATTGCGTAGATATTGTCTCCCCTGCGGGACAAAGTGACAGCATAAGCATGACACAAAAAATGCTAATAACGCACCTTCAGTCCTCCTAAACAAGAAAACCGATGCCCCCCCCAACACATTTTGCAGAGGGTGGGAAGGGAAATGTGTCAGACATAAGTTATGTCAGTAGAAAAATCCTCAACTACAAAACATCGTGGAGGGACAAAAAGGCAGGAATGGATAAAATTCCAGGATATGTAACAGAATTTTAGGACATTTCCAAGACTTTTCCAGGACAAAATGGAATTCCAGGATATGTATGAACCATGGATTAGACATATACATATTTGTATCAAAGTTGATATTCATGTGTATCAATATTAAAACTGATGTTATACAAGCACATCGATATACGCAACACAAATTACGTTTTAGAAAAAATAGTAGCCTTACAATTAAAACAGTTCAAGTTTTTTCTGAAAATAGTTGTTTTTGGCTGTTTTTTGTAAGAAATAGTAGTCATAGTCACCTGTCATCAAAAATAGTAGCAATAGTCGCCACTGGCAGCCCTGCTCTTTGTAAAAATGGTGCTCCATGAACTATTTCGTTTAACCTGGTGGTCCATAAACAGGAACAGACTTATAATTGCTGCTCTAAGGTCTTGAGGTACTCCTATGTGTGTTTTAATTTTTTCCCTAACAGCAATGATTTTTTTTCATGCGTAGCTCTGCAGCATTTTTCTACTAGGGACATGTTTCTGTTTTGATATGTTTCCAATCATATCTTTACTGCTAAAAAATATCATGGTAAAAATTCTTTTACACAGTCAGATGTCACTCACTGTACAAAACATTTATGCATAATTTTTAAAAAAATGTTTATTTTTCTAGGGGTGTTAATCTAAATCTCTGTAATGATGATATCTCTGCTTCTAAAAATCTGATTTTAAAAATCCTTTTTGCTACTGACAGTGTTTGTGGCAAGGAAAATTTTCCATACGCAGTCAGCAGTCAGACCTCCAAATATCGAACTTTCGCACATCAAAATTCTCTATATATTGAAGTTCTGTAAATCCCTATGATCATTACATAGAAAAACTGTTTCTATATATCAAAAAAAATATATATATCGAATATTTTTCAACACAAATCGAAATTTTTCCCACCACCATGAAAATGTTATAAGAAAAACAAGAGCAAAAAAATAGAAGAGATGTTGCAAGAGGAGAAGGAAAGGGTGATCAAGGTCACACCTAGTGTGTGTGTGTGTGTGTGTGTGTAGGTTATCTCTTTCACCCCTCTTCTCAAGTAACCCTTCTCTGTAAAGCAAGTTCAGGTTGTTTCAGTCTCTCTAACCAACGGTGTGTGTTCGCAATGTCAAAATGAAAATCTCTTCAGTGTTGTGGAAGAACGTGGGCAATGGAATGCGCAAAAGAGGTATTGCAGTTAAATTTGGTGTTCCCCCAAATACAGTGTTGGCAATTATAGAAAACTGGAAGTTCGTTATGAAAACTTTTGAAGATATCAGACCTGACAGGAAACACTCTAAATTGTGCCATTTTGGAAAAGTGGATGAAGCTATTTTAAAGAGGAATAAAATTGTTTGTGACAAAAACTTGTCAATCTCAGGTCTTCTTATGAAAGAAAAGACATCAGAGTTTGCCAATCATTTGGTGCAAGTGGATTTCCAAGCTAGTTCTGGTTGATTGGATAAAGTTCAGAAGCACATGGCATAAAAGAAAAGATTGTTTTGGGGAAAGTGGAAGCGTCTGTGATGCCGACTGTGACCAATGGAAAAATACGGTGTTAAAAAAGATTTTAGAAGAGCACACACCTGAGAGATAATATTTTAAATGTCGATGAAACAGGACTTTTCTTTAAATGTCTGCCAAACAAGGCTCTTACTTTTAAGGATGATAATTGCCATTTAGATAAAAACAGCAAAGAGAGGATAACAGTTTTGGTAGTTGCTAACATGAACGGCAAAGAAAAACTGAGATTATTGGTGATAGGAAAAAGTAAGGAACCTAGGTGCTTCAATGGCCTGAAGTCTTTAGAAGTTGACTACCATTATAATAGAAAGGCATGGATGAAAAGCGATATTTTTGAAGGGTAGACTTTTAATTTCAATAAAAACATGATTAGGCAGAAAAGAAAAATTGTTCTCTTTGCAAACAATTTCCTGGCCCATTCTAATGTAGCATTAACACTATCAAATGTGAATTTGATTTTCTTCCCCCCAAACACAACTTCAAAATTGGAGCCAATGGACAAGGGAGTTGTAAAAAATCTGAAAATTCATTATCGGAAGTGCATTCTGAGAAATACATCTGGGCTTTAGAAAATGAACGGTCTACAGATAAGGTGACTGATCTGAAAATTTGTATAACTGAACTAGATAAGGTGTGGCAAAATGATGTTTTAGAATCCACAGTAAAAAATACATACATACATATCACTAAGCTGTTCTCTGAGATTCAAAGGTTAGCTCCAAAAAGAAATACAAACTACCAGATATTTTTACTTACTGTTGTCGTATCAAGCTTCTCCATTTACAGCGATCTTAACATACAACTCAGACTTCACTGATTATCATTACACACCGTACACAAGATCTTTTATACTTCATACTCATAATCTTTTTCTCATACAGACACTCCTGAATCTGATCCACCCATGTCTTCCTTGGCCTTCCTCTGCCTTTCCTTCCTGCCACTTGGGCTAAAAAGATTTTCTTAGTAAGCATCTCAGTCTCCACCTTGCTAACAACATTTTGCTTCACATCACACAACTGCAACACATCTTCATTCCTCACACAATCAGACTGTGTCTTGCCACAAATCCCCCACAAGTAATGCATTTCTCCAGCACACAAACAACTTCTATGTTTCTTCTGAAGTACATAGGTTTCACTATCATACATCAGAGTAGGAACAATTACACTTTCATACACAGCCATGCGGGACTCTCTAGAGAACCCATCATTCCTGTGAAAACCTCCCAGAGCAGCTATGACTTTCAATGAAGAATTCACTTGCCCACTAATTTCACCATCCAATTTGTTCTCTGTCAAACATGCTTCCTAAATACACAAACTCACTCACCTGACCAATCACAGTGTCATTAATACTTACATTACATTCAGTGCTACCAGTTCCTCTCTCAAACACCATAACTTTGGGTTTTCCCTTATTTATACTCAGTTTGAATTTCATGCAAACTTCGTACATCCGGGACAACATACTCTGCAACTCACTTTTGCTCTCTGCCAACAGGACAGTGTCATCAGCATACAGCAATCTGCATACACAGATATCACCAAGACATAAACCAATATTATCTATTTTGGCATCATGCATGCACACATCCATAAATATATTAAACAGCCATGGTGACATTACACAACCTTGTCTGACTCCTGCACCAACAGAAAACCATTTTGATAAAACACCATTCACTCATACACAGGCTCTACTGTCAGCATACATGGCTTTTACGCTATTAAGTAGATTCCCGGTAACACCATATTCATACAACACCTTCCACAAAAGTGTCCTATTTACTTGGTCGTAAGCTTTCTCTAAATCTATGAAGGCAGCAAAAACTTTCTTACCAATAACAAGATACTTTTCAATCATCACACGTAATGCAAAAATTTGGTTAGTGCAGCCTTTACCGAGCATAAAACCACTCTGAACATCCCACACTTTCTCTGATGTAAGACCCCGTACTTTTTCAATAACAACCTTACCAAACACTTTCCCTGGCACATTTCGTAGGCTAATTCCATAATAGTTCTTGCATTCAGTCTGATCACCTTTTCCCTTACACAAGGGAACAATGACAGTAGCATCCTTCCAATCCCGAGAGACCATTCCTAACTCCCAGCACAACTGGCAAATTTCAGTTAAAACTAGTCAATTACAGAGTCACCACCATATTTCAACATCTCGGCAGTTATGCCATCAACTCCTGGAGCCTTACCATTCTGAAGAGATTTTAGAGCTTTACACACTTCTTCTCTTGAGATCCCTCCTGTGCTTCCATCCCTCACTGTGACATCATCTGCGGTCTCAGAATCATCTTTGCTTTCCTGATCTAATAACCCATCTTTCGCTTAACTCATTGAGCTTCCATATCATTTCCCCGATCTTATTCTTCACACAACTTACAACTTTGTTTCCCCTATTTTTCCTGAGTCTCGTGTACTTCCAGAAAGACTTCCTATCTTTCCAGAAAGCCAATTCATGCCTTTCAAGCTTCTTACAGCAATATTCATCCACTGAAACTCTACCTTGCAACATCCCCAAATAGGCTTCCTTCTTTCTCTTTACTGCCTCTTCAATCTCACTATTCCACCGAGTATCACCTCTATTGTTACACACTATTGTGGTGCCACAGTCTTTTTTTAGCAGCAGTGACAACACAGTTCTTAAAACATTCCCACTTCTTTTCTACATCTCTCTCACCAGACTTCAGCTCCTTCAGTCATTCTCTGAGTAAGTCAGAATAACGCTGCTGATCTTCAAGGAGCCTATCAACCTTTATTCTTTCTACCCTGGGCCTTTTCCTATTCGTTTTCCTCCAACCAATATTAAGTTTTACTCGTGGCACTACCAAGTAACGATCAGAACCAACATCTGCACCTCTCATCACACTGGTGTCAACAACTAAGTGTTTCAGACACTGATTGTAGACAAGAAAATCCATCACACTCTTTTGACCAAGAGTACGATTTTCCCAAATATATGTGTGGATATACTTGTGGTTTTGAAAATTGTATTAGATACACACAAACCATTCTCAATGCAGAGTTCAATTAATCTTTCACCATTATCATTCACACAAGGATCATTAAACTTGCCCAGAACATTGTCAGAATAGTAAAAAATTGCTTTGTAAAAACTGGCTTCATGGAATCACCTCAAAATTGAAGAAAATGTGATGCCACAAGTCAAGCAATGTTGGAAGGACTTGCAGACCAAAGGTCTTATCAGGGAAGGAATTTCCCTTGATGAGTTTCTTGATATCAATGAAGATGCAATCATTTCAGAATACCCAACAGACAACGTCATAATATGTTCACTTAAGAAAGAACAGACTGACATCAAAGAGGATGAAGAGAATGATGCAGAAGAACCCCTAAGCATTCTAATAAGGAAATGTCTGCTGCATTTGATACAATACACCATGGTCTTCAATTCGTCGAAAAAGTTCTCTGACGATGTATTTCACAGACTTAATAAGTGTGAACACTTTTATTGATGGATCGTCATCGAATTTTGTTGTGCCGCAAGAAATTAGAATTATTTTTTTTTACACAAATGTAAATGCACATGAATACTACATAAATACATACAATATTTTTAAAGGTATGTTCAACACTTTTTTTTTAATTATCTATATGAACATAACTCGTACACGATGTGTGTATGATTCACATTCACTTAAGTTATTTACAAGAGTGCATTGATTAAGAAATGTGTTTCTAAATACATTATACTACACAATATATATGTATAAAAAAAGGTTTTTGCTATATATTGAATTTTTTGTGTGGAACTATCAACTTCGATATATGAAGGTCCAAACTGTATGTGCCAATTTTAACATTCCACAATTTTGCTACGGGGGGGGGCTAAGTGTTCATTTCTATTTGTAACACACTTGGAAATCTTTATTTCTAAGAACTGATTTGAAAAATCCCCTTTGCCTTGGACATCTTTCGTTATGTGAAATGCTTTGTGCACAATTTGTGATTTTTCATAGCACACATTTCAGCCAATAGTGGCCAAAAGTAGCTATTTCTATTTGTAGATGTTTTATCGATTGTGTAAAAACCTGGTTGATACATTGGGTTGGAAAGAAAGTAATGTCGGGAAATGCAAGGTAACGAAAAATTGCTAATTACCATATATACAAGTACAAATCAGTCCAAAATGTAGTTGCCATCATTTGCCACGACCTGCTCCCATCGTCTGAGCAGCTGTTGGATATCACCCCTGTAGAATCATGGTGGCTTAGACGCAAAGAAGTGAGCAAGTGCACGTTCGACATTGTCCCAGTTGGTGAGCTGCTGTGACTGGAAAAGGCGGTAGTCGCCTAGAGCAATAGGCTGGGTATGGCAGCAGCACCCAACCCAGGTCCCTGATCTTGTGACAGGTCATGCTGTGAGAGATCTTGCTCCATCCTGCTACAGGGGATGCCCTTACGGTTAAGCTGTGCTGATCATTTTGACGTGAGTGATGCATGCAGATCGTCGAGCTGATGGCAGTACACATCAGTGGTGATAGCAGACAGACAACAGGACCTTACGTGGGTGTAAGCCAGATTTGGAGGTCAACATGGGGTTATGCTTTGGGTCCAATCACTTTTTCTGGGTGCTGACAATGTCACACAGGATGCATTTCTCATCAACTGTCACAATGCAGCCCAAGAACAGTTTAACTTGGACACATGCAAGCAGGGAGATGCATGCACTCATGCGATTTGCTTTCTTCTCAACTGTGAGTTGATGGGGTACCCAAACTCTCCCTTGTGCACCTTCCTAAGTTGATACAGGTGTGTGATAATGCTTGTGTAACCCCAGCTGTTCGGCCAACTCCTTTCCACTTCCATGCTGGTAGGCACTGACACTGTCTGCCTTCTGATGGCTAACTGCCACTGACTTAAGCCACCCACCTGCTGATATCAAGCTTGTGTGCTGCGCAATCTCAGTGGACAATGTGTGCCATGACCAGAGCTTTGACTTCAGATACCTTGTCATCAAACACTATTTTCTTTCCAACCTAATATACACTATATTGACAAAAGTTACCGTACACCTAAAAGAGAAACACAACATAGCATTTACTGATATACATTAGTATGGTGTCGGTCCACCTTTGGTCTTAATGCATGCATTGTATATAACTATTTTTCATATCACCGTTGTATGTAACATGTAGTACCGCGAGCCACATTCATCTGTAAATTTTTCATCATCTGTCTTTCGAACTTTCGATTTCATGTTTGTCCCTTGATCACCTGCAACCTCCTGGTTTTCCAGGTCACCCACAATGTATCACCTTTCGGTCAGAACTTTTTTTCATCAATATTGTGTAAAATTTATACTCTATAGTGCTGAGAGTAAAATCAATCATTCTGGATTGATTTTACTCTCTGTATTACCAGAGATTCATATTGCCTCGCCAGATTTCTACTGCACTTAACTGTTGTCATGCAAACGTTGCACCGAATCCTGTAATTAACGTAGCGCAAGCTGCACATTCTGTTAATTTCTCATCACCTGTCTTTTGAATCTATGTCTGCAAGCTCGAATTCTGTATTATTCCTTGCATCAATACTGTGCAAAATTAATATTGTATAACGCTCTTCAAGCTGAATTGTTCCTATTCTTTGCTTTGTCAGAGACTTTTGTTGCCTCACCAGACACTCGAGTGTAATTAACTGTTTTTTTACTATCATCAATGTACAGAACCGTGTAAATAAGCAGTAGTGTAAGCTACAAGCATCTGTAAATATTTTTTTTGTCATACATTTGAGATGATTTATTCAAGCACATCTCCTGTTTCTTTCTTCTAATAAATACTGTGTGAAAAAACTGACCCTTCAAGACATGCTTTTGATAAGGTTTTGGAACACAGCAATAGGCATGTGCTTCCATTCAGTACATAATTCTGCCGCTAACTGTTGCTTAGAAGTAGGCCTTGGTTCCAAACTTCTAAACGCTCTAATTCATCCCATAGGTGCTATACCCCATTAAGATCAGTGCTCTGTGGTGGCCAGTCCACACACGGTACAGAATTATTATCAAACCACGCCCAACAGTCCTCGCTTTATGGCTCAGTGCATTATCCTGCTGGTAACAACACGGCTCGGTTTCATAGTATTACCACAAAGTTGGTAGGGCATAATTGTCCAGAATATCGAGGTAGACATGCTGGTTAACAGGTTTGTCCACGATAACCAATGGGTCGGGACCATACAACGAAAAACACCACCACACAAGTACACTGCCAGCTCCAAACTTGACCGTAGAAACAGTACACTGTGGTAAATAGTGTTCCCCTGGCTGCCGCCACACCCACACATGGCCATCAGACTGATGGACTGTGTATCTGGATTTATCAGTCCATAGGGCCCATATCCATTGATCTACGGTCCATGATAAATGTTCTTTACCAAATAGAAGTCATCACTCTTTCCACGTTTATAAGTGAGTCACGGGAAAATTTCTCCTCGACCGCCACCGGGAATCAAATCCAGGGTCTTCCAGTTATGCACCGGATATGCTTCCACTGCACCACAGTGGCCTCGAAATTCTCCAGACAAACAAATGACAAACTGCCAAACCACATGGCAGGGTTGCTTCTTTGGAGCCCCGCACAATGCTGGAGATTCACCGCAGATAAACAGGCCAAACCACATGGCAGGGTTGCTTCTTTGGAGTCCCGCACAATGCTGGGGATTCACCACAGATGCCGTGTGGTTTGGTAGTTTGTCATTTGTGAGTCTGGAGAATTTCGAGGCTGCTGTGGTGCAGTGGACGCATATCCGGCGCGTAACTGGAAGGCCCTGGGTTTGATTCCCGGTGGTGGTCAAGGATAAATTTTTCCGTGATTCACTTATAAACGTGGAAAGAGCGATGACTTCTATTTGATGTTCCTGGTTCACGTCAACTGTGTATTTAATGTTCTTTACACCATGCTAAAGAATGAGTAGCATTCTGAGTGGAGATGAAAGGTTTATGAACAGCCGCATAACCAAGGTAACCCATGGAATGAAGTTCTCTGCGAATGGTGCGTGTACATACCGAGGTTCCAGCATTTATACTCACCTGCACACTGAGGTCTTGTGCAGTACTCCGTTGATTAGCTGCAATGACTCTCCTGAGGCTTCAATGTCCTCTACAACTGATTTTCTTTGGTCTGCCGGTATGTTTTGCTGCTTCAGCCACGCCATGTGTCTTCCAGTTATTCAGTACATCCAAAACAGTTAACTTGGGTATGTTGAAACGCCTCTCGGTTTCTCTTATGGACGACCCACTAATATAACACCCAACAATTTTCCTTTCTCAAAGTCAGTTCTCTCCCGCCGCGACATTTTCACTCAACCTCACAGTGCGACATGATCGCGGTCAGCTGCAGGCTTGTTTTTATACCATTTGCAGCTGTACCGCACATCTTAACTATGCAGAGGATCCATTCATTTGCTTTTGAAGGGGTGTGTGGTGGCTTTTGTCAATATAGTGTAAATATATACAGGGTGATTCCTAAAGTCCTAAGTTACCTCAATAACTTGGGAACAAAGACAACTAGAGCTATGGAAGTAGGGTATGGTATAGTAAAACAACCATGCACTATCGAATGAGTGTGACTGCAGCGCCCCTAGTGGAAAAATGTGGAAGTTAGCATTTCTATCTCTGAAACCATGAGAGATACGGGAAAGAGATCACTTAGAAACTTGTAGAACATCAACGAGTTAGTAGGAAACGACATATGGTAGAAACGGCTGGGGTAAGTAGAAGGCTGGAAATACGAACTTGTGCGAAGCCGGTTCGTGTCGTTGTCGCAGTAACAGTCTGGCAGAGAGAAATGTATGACGTATGCGACCACACGCCTGTGAGTGTCGTATGCAAATTCTGGTGTGACATAACGGCTCACCTGCTGTATTAGGCGCGGCGTGGCAATATATAAAGGATCCTCAGTCAGGAGCTATGTCATTCGTAACGTGAGTATCAGGTAAAGAACGAGCATGGCAGGCTATTCGAATGAACAGTATTGCGAGATGGTACTGCTATATGGAGAATTTGGACGCAACGCGAGGGAAGCGTCACGGCAGTATGGCTTACGATTTCCGACTCATCCATCGCCAACAGCGTGGACCATCAGTCGCGTGGTTCGACGGCTACGAGAGACAGGCAGTATTGCAGCGCATCCCCGTTCGGGCCGACCCGCCGGAATGGGTAGGGATGTGCACCCAGTCAATGTTCTGGCATACGTTTTGGCCAACCCACACACCAGTACGAGGGAAGTCAGTATGGCATGTGGCTTATCACAATCCCGTGTGTGGAACATTTTGCATCAGCTTGGTGCCCACCCGTACCATACAGTACAGCTGCATGTACTGATGCCAGGGGAAAACCAACGATATCTAGATTGGTGCAATTTTGTAATGAACACCATAAAAGAAAATGCGGCCTTTCTATCAAACATCCTTTGGACTGATGAGGCACACGCGCCGGGGTGCTGAATAAACAAAACACTCATTACTGGGCAGTTCAGAATCCATTTTTTACATGGGAAATGAGGCATCAGGTGCGCTGGTCGATCAATGTCTGGTGTGGCATCTGGAAGGACCGATTTGTTGGGCCTGTGTTTTATGAGGGTGCATTAAATGGACGAAGATACCTGCAGCTGTTACAAAGCACATTACCTGAGTGGTTAGATGATTTGTCTCTGCAAGATGTACACTCATTAGGGATTCAGCATGACGGCGCTCCAGCACATCAACCAACAGCGGTACAGCACTTCCTGTCCGACACTTTCAGGCAACAGATCATCGATTACGGTGGTCCCATAGTGTGGCCTCCATGATCCCCGGATCTAACTTACATGGATTTCTTCCTCTGGGGTTACTTAAAAGATCACATGTACAGGGTGGAACCGATGAGTCTCCATGATCTCCGACTGCGTATCGTCGCTGCGTGTGAGAATGTGACACCTGTACAACAGGAAGTTCTGTCTCGCATTCAAATGTGTATTGTGGCAGATGCTGGCCATATTGAACCCTATTTACGTTACATGCAACATTATGTAAGTACCGCTGTTGCATTAAATATGACCAATGTACTCCATTTGTATCCAACCTTGTGTTTCCCTCATGTTTCAGCCTTCTACTTACCCCAGCCATTTCTACCATATGCCATTTCCTACTAATTCATTGAGGCTCTACAAGTTTCTAATTGATCTCTTTCCCGTATCTCTCATGGTTTCCGAGATAGGAGTGTTAACTTCCACATTTTGCCACTAGGGGTGCTGCAGTCACTCTCATCCAATAGCGCATGGTTGTTTTACTATACCATACCTTACTTCCATAGCTCTAGCTGCTTTGTTCTGAAGTTACTGAGGCGACTTAGGACTTTAGGAATCATCCTGTACACACACACACACACACACACATACACACTCAATGGAGAAAACATTAGAGGTACCTACCTAGTAATGTGTTTGGTCCTCCTCTAGCATGAATAACAGCTTATACATGCCGAGGCATGGACTCTAGAGAGTTTCTGGAGGTAATGCCAGCCATGCCTTTTGGAGCATTATCCACAACTTCACCTGAGACATTGGTCAAGGAAGGATCTGATGTTCCACTACACAACATCTTCCATGGGGGTCAACTGGATTGTTCCAAACTCAGATGAGTGTTCCTTAAGCCATGCCTGGGTGGTTGTAGCTTACATTGTACATTTTAAATTATGCACAGATTTTCTGTAGGTGGCACATATGAATTCACTTTAACTGAATTTTTCTTCTAAATATCTGCTTTCAAATATTTTTTTTGTTCATGTCAGAAATGATTTAATCAATGTGTTCAATAAACCCAAGAATTTGATATCATCTTTCTTGTTTAACTTTGACAACCTATGTCAAAGATCAAAATATTTATTCTTAAATGTTTTGAAACCACATAACAGTTGCAAGTTAAAATTTTCACTGATTTCAATGATCAGTTTATAAGAACATTTTCTCTACTAACTGTTATGCTACTCTGCTGACTTTTACATTTGGCAAAGTCTAATAATTACAATGAAAATATATGTCATGGAGAAACGCACAGGAGTGACCTCTACCACTGTTCAAGTTTCTTAATATGTCACAGAATTTTCAGCACATCTCAAGTCAGAACAAAGAGTAAACCATCACAATATATATGTGCAATGACACTTTTCTTTCACATTTATTATATTTTTAAATGCCTTTTTACAACACATTTATTTAGAAGTCTATAATAAGCTTTTACAAAAGGTAATTAACACATTAATAAAAATCTAGTTGCAATTTTCCATTACTGTAAAGATTTTATAAATTTAAAGAGTATTTTGTTCGATTTAAATGTAGGAAAGTTAAGATCTGTTTATGATGATTCTCACTGCACATTAAAACAATTTTTTGTAATTCACCTGAAATAACTTTGTTGCCTTTGGTGTCCAATTCATGTGCAAGATTTATATAAAATATATTTTTTTCAAGCAACACATGAAAAGTGTAGGCTGCAGTAAATTAGGTATGCTATCAGTGACTGTTATGTTAGTTATAATGAGTTGAAAAGAAAAGTGAATGTTGTTAATAAACACGGTACGAAAATTCAGCTTAGCAATTATAACAACCATAAACTTGCTAATATAACATTTCTCAAACTAACAGGCAAAATATTCTGCATTATTTATATAACAAGGGCCCAAAATCATTGTAGCTGCCATGATGCTGTTTAAAAGAAGCCTGACAATGGCTAAAATCAGAATCTTAGCACTTTGCATGAATTTTTGCAAATGCATGATATGACAAACTTGGCATGAGTCACAGGCTTTGGAGCACATAATGCAGAGGTTATGATTTGATAATCACAAAATCAACAAGGGCTTGAACACGGCACAATCTGCAAACAGAGCAATAAGATATCAAATAAGGTATTAAGCACATCACAAATATTAATAAAGTCATGTAAAAATCATATAAAAATCAGAAAGTGCACCACCTATAATAAATCATTGTGATAGGAAAAGGAAAACAGCATGACTTACTCTTCAAACACTGGAAATGGACCATATTATGCCTGTTAGACAAATTATGTCTGTTCATATTATGCCTGTTGGACAAATTATGTCTGTTCATATTATGCCTGTTGGACAAATTATGTCTGTTCATATTGTGCTTGTTGGACAAATTATGTCTGTTCATATTATGCCTGTTGGACAAATTATGTCTTTTCATATTATTATGCCTGTTGGACAAATTATGTCAGTTCATATTATGCCTGTTGGACAAATTACGCCTGTTCATATTATGCCTATTGGACAAATTACGTCTGTTCATATTATGCCTGTTGGACAAATTAAGTCTGTTCATATTATGCCTGTTGGACAAATTATGTCTGTTCATATTATGCCTGTTGGACAAATTATGTCTGTTCAACAGCATGGACAACTTCCAGTGTGTGAAGAACATATCAAATTTCACGGGAATTTCTTGAAAGTGCAGATATCTTATCAGAGGTGTAAGTAGGTATTTCTGCACTCAGAGCAAATTACAAAATATTGCACTTCCATCTGTCTATTTATCTTGCACACATGCATGCACACAAATATCGACATAATTATACAAAGTACACTGCTCAAGAAAACAAAATTAACATCACATCTGTGTGGGAGGGGTACCTTTCATCTGACTGACTGTATGGCTTTTTTCAACTGCTTCAGAGTTTACACCTTCAGTACCACATCAAACAGATTGAATGCAGCTGGCAGCTGTGGCTCATAGCTGCAGTAATGACTGAATAGCTCCCAGAGAATGTTCAATGGTGTGAAAGACATCCTTATCTCGCAACGTATATAAAACTATGCCTTCATTTCTGATTGTGAACAATTGACATCTCCTGAACATTTTGAGGGAGAAATGTGAATTTTTGGCTACCAAGGCTAGCCAAAAACATATTACAAGCAAATTCTGCAAATAGACAAATGACAAAGTATGGTGCAAAAAAAAAAAAAAAAAAAAAAAAAAAATGTACCAGAAAGTGGTGCAAAATTTCCAGTTCCAGTTTTAAACATATTGTAAGCATTGATTTATGAGCCCTCTCTTGAGTAGTGCCTGGGGCAGACGCCACACTTGCCCTACCCTAGTTATGCCTCTGTATCTTGCCTACACTAACCCATTACACATGAGCACTGAGCACCACAGCTATGACAGAAGGAAAGGGGAATGGTATATTGTACTGATTACTGATATGAGGCAATTAAAGCAAACTAGAAAGACAGCTGCTTTACGTTTATTCAGTGGTAGAATTGTGAAATAAAATTTACTAGTCCTATGTACCAGTGTATACCAGAAATTGGTGGTCCACACCAATTTTTACTGATCCATAAATGATACAGATATCAATGCATTTACTATATACAGTGTATTAGTTTTATTGCCCTTCTTCAAGGTGAGGTACAGTAAAGCATAAACTTTAATTTCGAATTAACAAAATAACAGAGTACAAATATTACGAAACGTTTTTGTACAATTTGTATGCCAACTAATAAACATGCAAGTTATATTTAACTTTAGTTAGTATTTCGTTTTAAAATTGTGTTGAAATTCATTACTTGATTGACTATGGGGTATACTGGATGCATGTGCCTTGATGGAATCAGTTTTGAAGTTATCACTGCCAGTAATACTGCAAATGTTGACTGTTTATCAGCAAGTTTAAAATACATACACAGTGAACAGAGGATTTTACCCACTTCAGTATTGTACTGGAGCCAACTAAAGGTCTTCAGCCACTGCTGCTTGAAAGCACATGATTGCCGATCACAATCATACTTCCTATCACAGGTGCTCTTGGATTCACTTGTTTCCCTTTTTCTGATTGAAGTTTGGAATTGATGCCATAATGTCACATTTTAATGGAATCTAATTAATTATCATTCACAAATGCAAAAGTAACTGTGGTTGCTGCATTTAAAACTGATGCTTCCCAGTCAGCCCCTGCAACAACACATCCAAAGATTTTTTGCACTGAAGAGAGTGTTAATGCACTTTCCCTTGAATATTCCTATTAGAAAAACATTTGGCTGGCTGCTAAATTTATAGGTTTTCATGCCTGCTTGGGGCTGCTCACTTTCAACATATTTTACTTAAGGAATTTCCCTCACCAATTCAGAGACTACACAATTTTCGTCAACTGGACTTTAAAAAGGACAGTAATAACTAATAAGTTATTCTTTAGACAACAGATGATGATTATTTCGTGCTATCAAGAGTATTCCCAAATTTTAAATGCTGTCTGAGCACGATGCAAAAAATACCCACATGATTAAAAACCCTTCAATTACACAAAAATCTTACTCAATCATAAAATATCTACAAGCTAAAAGTTTAAAATATCTACAAGATCTTTCACACGAGCCACCCGCACATAATCAGGTAAGCACTACAAAAGTTCCCCAAAACTGGTTATACCTTTATATACAGTTGAACAATCATATAATGAGCTCGGATATAAGGAAGGTTCATATATAATGATGTATTTGCAGTTCCCTGAATTTTCAATGCCATCGTAATTTTATTTCAACTGGATATTACGAACAGCAGTTTTGTCCAAAATCATATATAACGAAGTTTTTGCCTTTTTCCTATTCAACATTTCTCCTGCGGAAGAGCAGCCATTTTCTTTTTTTCTTCTTCAGGATATCTTGAGACCTCTGAATCAGTGAAATGCCCAAAGAATAGCCAGGCGATGTCGGAATCCCCTACTTTTCCTTAATCCTCCTTCACTGGAGGGACCCCCACTTCATCAGCCCAAGAGCTTAGAGGGTAAATGATCTGTTTCCCAGCTTGAGAACAGAAGGATGAATGCGACAAAGGATCAGGGGGTGGGTTGTTGGGGAATCATGCCAGGGGTGTCCAATGTCAGTGTCTTCGTTTTAGGGCCGTATGTTAAATTGTTCGGATGGACCAGATAGGCAGATGTTTGCCTTAATCGCACTTTTGCACTTCCTAAGCGATGGTTTAAAGCTTTGGAAGCAGCAATTTTTCTCACAAATTCGTTTGTTAGAAGGCATCAACACAAGCTGGTAAATCATGTCAGTTGTTAAACGAAAAACACTGAGTTTAAGTGAAAAAATTGAAGCAATCAATTTGGCATTCTGACAAATTCACTATCCACAATTAAAAAAAATAAGGATGGTTTGAAGCGAAAGTTCTCGGAAGGTTCTTTTAGCCATGATAGAAAACGATTTTGTAAAGGTCTTTATACAGACGTGGAAGCAGCGCTGTTAAAGTGGTTCCAAGAAGTGAGAAGCAAAAATGTTGCAGTCTCTGGCCCTTTGCTGAAGGATAAATCATTAGATTTAGCCCGACTGACTTCTAGGAAAACCTGATTTTCAGCCAAGCAATGGTTGTCTTCAAAGATTTAAAGAGCATCATGGAATCATATTTAAGTCCATTTGTGGAGAGAGTGCTTCCGTGGATGATGAAACAACCCAAAAGTGGCTGGAATCAAGTGAAACCTTAATTTTGCAGTATGAAGCTTGCAATGTTTACAATGCTGATGAAACTGGTGTTTTTTATCAGTTATTGCCAGAAAAAACCTTAGCTTTCAAAGGTGAAAAATGTTCTGGTGGGAAAAACTCAAAACTCCATTTACCTGTATTGCTGTGTGCAAATATGGGTGGATCCGATAAAAGGGAACTTTTCATAATCGGGAAATGAAAAAAATCCCAGATGCTTCAAGAAAGGTGAAAAATTACCAGTAAGTTACAGAGCTAATAAGAAAGCATGGATGACATCGGAACTCTTTACAGAATGGTTGAAACAATTTGACAGTGAAATGACAAAGAAAAATAGGGAAGTTCTGCTGCTCCTCGATAATTGTGCAGCACATTCGTCTAACATAGTGTTAACGTCTACAAATGTACATTGGTTTCCACCAAACACTAATTCTTATTAACGTGGAAAAGAGGCAACCAACTGTCATCGATGTTCGAATGGCATGTGATATGCTATCTAATGCTTGGACTACTGTAACTGATGTAACCATAAAAAATTGTTGGAAACATGCTGGTTTTGGTATTTCAGTAGTAAATGAAGACACAGTGGTTACTGCTAAAGACGAAGCATGGAATCACCTGAGTGCAAAAGGGCTCATTTCATTGGATTTATCTTTTCCAGATTATCTGCTGGCTGACGACGACATCTCAACGGAATCTCAAAATACAGATCAGGATATCGTTGATGGCGTGTTGAACTCTCAGTATGACGCGTCCACTGATGAGGAGGAAGAATACGCAGAAGTTAAAGAAATATCAAATGCGGTGGCAATTGAAAGTCTTGATAATTTGTGTGCTTTTTTGAGCCAAAAAATCTGTTTTGTTCAGCATTGTTGGATCAAATAGAAAAACAGCTGTCTACAGCAATTGTTCAATCCCAAAAACAGGCAACTCTGGAAAGTTACTTCCAGAAGTGTGAATGAAAAATTAAAGGTAAATGTTTCAATCATTGCACTTCTGCTTTCTAATACATACGTACTATAGTAGTATACTGTATGTGCTTTTTTACATAACTTTTGCTCATTTGCTGATACATTTAAGGCAAAATCGGATAAAACGAAGTTTGCGTATAACAAACTTTTCCTTAACTCCCTTCAACTTCCTTATAATCAGTTTTGACTGTATATTTAATCAGTGACATATTAAAGGGTTCCCACTCAAAAGTAATAAAAAAATTCCCTGATTTTTCCAGGTTCTCCATGTGGTTTTTAAAGTTTTCCAGAGTGGCATGTTGCAAAGAATTGTTACATTTCATTCCATTTCATTCATTTTTCTCACCAAAGCGCACACTTGTAAATTCTGTAAGTAATTTATCTTTATAAAATTACCTGCTTTTCATTAATAACAACTAACTGTGCACATTATTTTCTGTACCAAAGTTCCATGAACTTTTGTGAATACTACACACACGGAATTTGTAAATACATTGCCATAGAAACAGATCATATGTAAGAAAAATCTTGTCAGTTGAATAGTTTCAGTTTTTCTATAACACAATGCAGCTAAGCTTAATGATGGAATGGCTCTGTTCAAAAAAACAAGTTTCAAGAGAACCAACAGACAAAGTACTTTGATCCATCATTTGGTTGGTTCTCTTGTGAAGAGTTTCTTCAAACAGGAGCCATTGTGCCTACTTGTTCCATGCTATAACAACTGCCTGCAGAAATTGAACAAAGCTTTAATAACTGGCAATTTTAAAAATTCAATTTTGCATCTTTTTTTAGAGAATAAAGGAAATACTTAATATAACTGAAAGTAAGATCTACCAAATTCTAGGCAGGCAGTAATTGCAAGCCAAAGTTTGAAATCTTGAAAAAAAAGTTTTTTTTTGGCAAAATAAAGTATCCATTGATTTTTACAGAAAAAAGGGTAAATTTCCCCAAGTTTTCCCTGATTTTTACAAAAAAGGGTAATTTTCCCTGAGTTTTCCCTGATTTTTGGAACCATTTTCAAATTCCCTGAGAATTCCAGGTTTTCCCTGTTTTCCAGGTTGAGTGGGAACCCTGTATTAGTAGTTCTGCCCCCCCTGGTAGTGTGATTGGAAATCAAGTTTTTCAAGTGTGGTTAGATATTATATACAAGCTTTTGGCAAACAAAGTTAAATGTTTAGTTTTTATTCTCAACAAAAGGTAAGTATTCGTCCAGGATGGGTTATGGGTACCTCTTCCTGTCAGCTTGAAAGTGATGTGTTATTAGAGTGGTTCCTCACATCATAATGATGTTCTGCCAGTCTGACCCGGAAACCAGTTATTCTTTATTTGCCATGAATAAAAAATATTTTGCAACTTCCTTTTCCAGGGGAGGGAGAAGGAATGCTATAGATTTTTCTGAAATAAATGTTGTTACCTGAAAAAAGTTACTGGTTCATCAGATTACCATCATTTTGATTTCAGGGGTCAAACATTTTTAGGGCTCTCGGATCAGTGGTGAACCAAAGTATTCAAATGCTGCTCTTATTCAATTGAAATATCACCCGACACATAGCTCCTATTTTAAAATTCATAATACTGTAGATTTTCTTTCTTTTTGGTTTTCCCCATCTGTTTCTTATGTATATGATACTTGTGGTTTACTGAGAAGAGATATACAAGAGGTGTCCGATAAGTATCTGGATTTTTATTCCTATCAATTACAGAAGAGAAATAAAAAAATACAGGATGCATAAATATGATACTCACATATGTAATACAGTGGTACAAACAGTCAAAGTCACTTTTCTACCTATTCTCCATTTAGCACAATGCATTTCCTCCCCCAATCAATAAGATGATTAATTCCGGTAGCGATGAAATCAGGAGGGGTGTTGTGAATCCATTGACGGACAGCATGCTCTCATAGTGGTGGCCATGAAGACTATCCTTAAAGGGACCGAAAACATGAAAATAGGAAGGGGCCAAGTCCGGACTGTAAGCAGGGTGTGGAAGAATGGTCCACCTCAGTTTTACGATTTCTGCTTGCACTGGTTTAGCAATATGCGGGCAAGCATTATCATGCTAAAGCAACACTTGATTGTTTTTCAATGTTGGCTGTTTGGTCTGGATACACTGCACAAGTTTTCTCAGTGTCTTCACATAGGCCTTCGCATTTATTGTTTCATTTTTTGCCAAATACTCAACCAAAAGGATACTGTGTTTGTCCCAGAAGACAGTAGCCATGACTTTAGACACCGATTAACCAACTTTGAACTTCTTTGATGGGGGTGAATTCGGATGATGCCATTGCAAATATTTTGCCGTTTTGTCTTCGGTTCAAACTGAAGAATCCATGTTTCATCACCTGTGATTATGCATACCAGGAATGCATTACCCTCCTGATTGTAGCACCGTACCAGGTCATTGAAAATGTCTAGCCTTTGGTGTTTATGTGCCCCTGTAAGCATTCAGGGTACTCATCTGGCACAGATCTCCCTATAGTTGAAATGTTCATGAATAATTCATCCAATAAAATCTTTACAGAAATCCAATTCCATGGCAATATCTTGAACACGAATGCGCCTGCCACCTCTAATGAAGTCGTCAACCCATTTAATCATTTCATCAGCCATTGCCGTGTTAGGCCTACCTGACCATGCCTCATCTTCAAGGCTCCTGTGGCCAGCCTTGAACTTCGTAACCCATTCATTAACACTGGAATGAGACATAGCCTCATCGCCACACACCGTCCGAAATCTTCTTGTAATGTCCACGGCCTTTACGCCTTCTTTCGTTAAAAATTTCACTACTGCTTGCTGCTCGAACTGAACACTTAATGTAGCCGCCATTGTTTTTGATTGACAGCGCAATCTAAACATTAGTATCAAGCTGCTCAGCTTTTGTGGCGCTTCACTGAAAGTAGTCGTTATAGTTTCACGCATACATAGGATCATACAGACGGTTTTGTATCGATAGGAAGAAAAATCCAGATACGCATTGGATGCCCCCTCGTGTTTTGTGTTTAACACAGGCTTTAGGGGCTGTCCATCAAGTATGTTCAAGATTGCAGGGGGACCAAATGACAACCGGATCAAATGTGAAGGGGGGGGTCCTGACAACCGGACCAAATGTGACATGGGGGAGGTTTAACAATTCGGACGTCCAGTGGCAAAAATATACTGGACAGTATTTCTTCATTTTGTTTTCTCTTTTTTTCTTCTTTTACTAGTTAAAAAAAGGTATGAAATATTTCAGATTTCTGATGATATTTAGCTAAATCAGAATATTAAGTTCTCATATTTGTAACATCAAATCTATCCTGTTTTGTAGATGGTATAATTGGGAGTGTTGCAACCTTGAATGCGTGCATTCACTTGTATATCTTTATTTCAGAATGATAAAGTTTGGGTAGCATTTGGGAATAAATTAATGCCTAAATAATTAATATTTTCTGAAGCAAATGTGCAAATATGTGGAATATTCCTTTAAATAATTATATGCTTTCTTTCTGTTTCTGAAAGGACTTCTAAAAGCAGTCGTCAAAAATAAAGGGGGTTGTGGGAATTAGGATGTACTTTTTAGGGAGAGGGGTGTCAACAATCGGACAAAATGTGACATGGGGGAGAGGGGGGTCTAAAAATAGTAATAAAATTATGGACGTACTTTATGGACGGGCCCTTAATAGTTGCATAAAAAGTAGATTTGCCTCTTTTAAGTAATTCAGAAAAGAGAAAGATTTTATAGGAGCAACAACGTGAAATCTAAACCATGACTTGGTAAGCCACGCAAACTGACAGAGTTGGATCACTGAGTGCTGAAGCAAGGAGGTGCGACAAAATTGCCTATCCTTGTCACAATACAATCAACACAGCAATCAAACATTGCTTAATTGACTGTATTAACTGTTTCTCACATAATATCAATCGAGCATGTATTTGAGTCTCAAATACTTATTACTTTGCCGTCCTGGATGGTGTAATGGATAGCATGCTCAACCGGTAATCAGGAGATGCGGGTTCGATTCCCACTCCATGGCGACGAAATTTTCAAGTTTTCTGATGTGATTGATATTACGTAAGAAACAGTAAATACAGTCAATTCAGCTATGTCTGATTGCTGTGTTGATTGTATCATGATGTATTGACCACGTATTAAGAGAAGAATATTTCTTCCACATTGTTTGCCTGTCCTTGGTTGTAACACTCACCACTGAGTTCCAAAATGCTTCTGGAAGCAACACCAGCACCATAATGGTTCATCAAGAGCTGAAGGGAATGGGTTTCCATGGCTGAGCAGCCACACACCAGACTAAAATCGTCACATAAGCCTTTACATCACCACAAGAGTTTCTTGGAATGGTGTAAAACTAGGCAGCAAAAAACCTTGGAGCAGCAAAAAGTTTTCTCTGGAGTGATGAATCATGATTCATTATCTGGCTGTCCAATGGATGAGTTCGGATGAGGAGGATGCCAGGCAAATGATGCCACCTGCCCAACTGTCAAGTTTGGTGGAGACACCCTGTTCTGGGTTTGGGCAGGGACTCTTAGTTCCAGTGCCTGGGAATCTTAACACTGTGGCCTATAATGACATTCTCAACAATTCTGTGCTTCCAGCATTATGGCAACAGTTTGGTGAAGGCTCTTTCCTTTACAAACAAGACAGTAACCCTGTTCACAAAGTTAGGTTCATGCAGGAATGGTTTGATGACATAAATGTGGAAAACTTGACTTGCATGCACAGAGCTCTGAACTCAACCCCATGGAATGACTTGGAGTGCTGACTACGAGCCAGGCCAAACCACCCAACATTGAAGACCAACTTGACTAATACTCCAGTGGCAAAATGGAAGGGAATTTTCACCTCAACATACCAAAAAATCTAGTGGAAAGCCTTCCCAGCTACTAGAGGCTGTGATAGAAGCAAAAGCTGGACCAACTTGATATTAATTCATTTCCTGTTGCAAGGAGCTTGCGGATAGGTAAGTGCCTTGATACTTTTGATCAGATAGTGTATCTGTATTACAGACTCATCTTAACAAATTCCTATTATTTGGAAATCCATTTTAAAATCTGGCAACATCTGATCCCCCATGTGTTAATACCTTGTGTTATTTCATTCATTCCATGGCTGTTGAAGGTAGAAGCAGCTACCAAAACATCTCAATTTCACAATTGTATTTCCTTTTCACATAACTATAGCATCAATTTCTTTAGAAATACTTTAATTTATTTGTCAGTTGCAGAATTGGAATTCTGCAAATGACAAATACATTCTGAATTATTTTAAATTCTTGAAGAATTAAAAAACTTTAGAATGAAAATAAAAGAGCCGAGAAAAACTAAACTACAATATATAAATTTCTTTTGCTATTTCTAATTTATTTAACTTTTGTAAACTAGAATCATTATAAAGAAATATTGTCTTACTGAAGTCCAGTCACAAGCACTTCTCACACTCATCTTCTATTTGCTGTCTTCATAGGTGGTGGTCTATTCCAAAACTTAGAGCTATTCAGTTTGTAACGCTTGCATGCATTTTCTTTATGGCCAAGTTTCCCACAAAGTTCACATTCAATTATTACCATTACTCTTCCATCAGTTAAATTCATTGGGCTAAAAAAGTAATCCTGAAAGCACAAAGAAACACTGCAGTTCATTCCAGAATAGTAAGAACATGGGTTTTCACTGGAATGCACATAGCATTTGATTTGAAAAACATACAGAAAACTAGAAAAAAAAAAAGAATCCCTAATTCACACACACAAAAAAAAAAAAAAAAAAAAAAAAAAGGCACAACTTTTACTAACTGAAAAATTATCTAACTGATATATGCCACCAAAGTGCCCAAGTGGTCAGACGTGTGGGCGTTTTTTGTTGCTTAAGTAAGGCTGGGTTTGAGCCCGAAGTGAGGCATGGGTGGCATGTATTGCTTAAGGCACTGTTCTATCACCTCACTGGAGCCAGCAGCCCTAAATTAGAGAGAGACATAGGTGAATCCTAATGGCCTTAAATGCTCAACAATGTCATTAAATCTTGAAAATAAAATAAACAATAAAACAATTTAATGGTCATCTACAGCAAGACTATTGCTTTCTTGTTTATTTCACAAAAAATCCATATGAGTGCATTGCTTATATTTTTTCATACCTATGTATTTATTTCAGAGAACAGCTTAGTGATATGTATGTGTGTATGTATGTATATATGTATTTACTAACAATCCATAATTAGGTATGAAAAAACCCCAAATAATTCACCTAACTAAGTTTCATAAACGAGATAAAGCAATAGTGAATTCAATGGAAATTTTCACAAAACATCAAGATAACAATTAATAATTTTTATAATACAGTTTTACTCACATTTCACGAACTTCTGCTTTGATTTTGGTCCAAACTTGCACAACCAAAATCAAGGAAAGAAAAAGCCTGTTTTCTTAATTCTGAATTACAGTGCTCTGCACTTCTGTCCAGTTAGCAGTTTGAAAAGCTGAATTAGTACTGCATAATAAAAAAAAAATCAATTATAATATATTTTATCTCACTTTTGTTGGAATTTTGTCTCACTCCATAATATTTTCTATCAAATCCCAAGAAAATATCTGAAAAACGTTTGTACTTCAAACAAAGATCTTTACTCTTTCCAAACTGTCAGTTGTAAAATACCCATTTCATGAGATGCATGTAACATTGATTTCATAGGACTACGAATGAAGCTCTCCCTCACTTGTTCCACAATGCCAGCATACACACGTGGGTGACAAGGGGATTTCTCATGCTGGACAGAACAACCAGTTTCGACAAAATTCTTATGACAAGAGTAAATTGTAGGTCTACTGGTAGGATATCCACAATACTGGGTGCAAACTTTTCCTTTAACAGTTGTCATGGATTTCATTTCTTTAAACCAAAAGACAAAGTGAGCACTCTCCACACCTGTGAAAGCAGCTATTTTGAAATGCATGCCACTGGTGGTCACTGTTATGGAATTTGGTGCTATGGCACTATGTGAGGTAAAACTTGATGTGTTTTGCTACCCAGTTGCTATGCTATGGTGAAGAGCATTGATCAGTGCTGAAGTGGGCTCGCCTTTTTTCAGGATGAGCAATAGATTCTGTATGAAAGCAATAATGGAAGCCAAACTTTTAGTGAACTGAACTGAATGATAAGTAGTTACAGTAAGGGAGTGTCTGACCCCAGGTCTATAACTGCCCTCAGGAAATTAGAAAATAAGAGATGTGAGTAAGTGAACTTGATAAGAAAGAAAAACAGAAAGCGAGGGAAGGTAGAAAAAGACAAATCTTCCAAAACAACCAAGGTGACAGAATCAGAGGAAAGGATGTAAAGCACCCAGCCTTTGGGGCAGTGGCAGCGGAACCGCCCGGGCCGCCAGGGCCCGAGCCCGGTCAATAATTTCAACAATTTCAGCCAAGATTTTTATTTTTATTATTTTTTTATTTGGCATATGTGCGATTGTTGTAATGTACCTTAGCAAGTTCCTCTAGGTAAGTAGTTGGGTGGTCCTAATTCCCAACAAAGCTCCTTAAGCTTTGTTTTTCGTCTGTTTGCTCCGGGGAGTGGGAAGGTAGAGGGTGCACCACGATTCGAAATTTCGGGCCCGGTCAACGAGCTTCACTTTCTGCCGCCCCTGCTTGGGGGAAACACCACACCCACCCCTCCTCTCTCCAGAGGAGGGGAGAAGCAAAACCCTTGAAAACCTCATCTGGAGCCAGAGTAGCTTCCAGTACTCATCAGCGCCACTAACCTGTAAGAAAAGGGTTAACCTAGTTGAGACACTTGTCTGATGGTCTGTCTAACTAGGGCTGTGGCTTAGGAGCCCCACGATCACCAAGGGTACAGGGAAAATGCCATTACACAAAAAACATGCAGCACATCTATCTAGCTATTCTTCTCTCTTTTTTATAATATATGTATACAATATCATCATCATCATCATCATTGTCAACCATTATCAATCCACTGCTGGACGAAGGTCTCCCCAAGTTTCCTCCACAACGGTCTGTCTTGTGCCAGTCTCCTCCATGTCACCCCTGCATACTTTCGAATTTCATCCACCCATCTCCCATGTGGTCTTCTTCTGGATCTTTTCCTGTCCCTTGGAATCCAATCTAAAATTTCGGCTGTCCATCGATGATCTGTCCTTCTGGCAGTATGTCCAGCCCATTGCCATTTCAGGGATTTAACTCTGATCATGATGTCTTCCACTCTTGTCATTTTTCGGATCCACGGGTTCCTCTTCTTATCTCTCCTGGTTACACCAAGTATGCACCTCTCCATGCTGCTTTGAGTTGTCTGCAGCCTTTGCATGTCTCTTTTAGTTAAGGTCCACGTCTCTGCACCATACGTAAGCACTGGAAGGATGCATTGATCAAACACTTTTCTTTTAAGACATAATGGCATATTGCTCTTGAAAATTATGCTGTTTCTTCCAAAAGCTCTCCAGGCAAGTTTTGTACGCCGATTAATTTCTTCATCAATGTGACCCTCACTTGATATCTGCTGTCCAAGATAAACGTACATATCTGTTATCTCCAGCTTTTCTCCATCAATCGATAAATCTTCATTTCTTGTAAAAGCATTGTACATCACTTTTGTCTTCTGAAAGCTCATTTTTAATCCCACTTCTTTACTCTTGTCAGCAAGTTCCTGGATCATACTCTGCAGCTCTGATGGGCTAGTTGCAAAAATGACTACGTCATCAGCAAAACGAAGGTGGGTTAGATAATCTCCATTAATCTTTATCCCCTTGTTTTCCCAGCTCAGTGACTGAAAAACACCCTCCAATATGGCATTAAAGAGCTTCGGAAATATGGTGTCACCTTGTCTCACTCCCTTTCCAATTTTTATGTGTGTTGTATTTTCAAACAGCCTAATCTTTGCACTTGCATTTTCATAGATGTTATTAATAATATTAATGTATGCATCTTCAATACCGCAGGTTTTCAGAGCCATTGTAACTGCTGATGGTTTCACCGAATCAAAGGCTTTTTCATAATCGATAAAAGCCATGCACAATGGAAGTTCATATTCCCTCGCTCTTTCAATTAGTTCTCTCAGCACATGGATATGATCTATTGTGCTGTAGCCACTCCTGAATTCAGCTTGTTCTCTCGGTTGAGCCATGTCCAGTGTTACCTTCAAGCGGTGTGAAAGAACTTTAGTGAAGATTTTATAAACTACTGATAGGAGGCTGATAGGTCTGTAAGTTTCCGAGATCCTCAATGTCACCTTTCTTATGTAGCAGGATCATTGTAGCGGTGTTCCAATCCTCAGGAATCTTTCCTTCATTAAGGCATCGAGTGAAAATTTGGGCGAGTACTGTTTCGATTTCTCCACTTGCTTCTTGTATGATGTCTACAGTAATTCCATCTTCTCCTGGAGCTTTTCCCCGCTTCATGTTCTTGATTGCATGTGCAACTTCTGCTGGAAGGACTGGAGGAACTCTGGTACTGGTATCTTTCATGATGTCTGGAGTGCATGTATCATCCCTTTCATATAATTTGGAGTAGAAATCTTTCACACTTGTCAAAATTTCTGCCTCTATTTCTTGTTACAGAACCATCTTCTTTTCTCAGTGCCATAATCTGTTTTCTTCCCTTACTGAGATGTCCCTTTGCTATCTTTAGGCTTTGGTTGTTTTCAATTGCTTTCCTCACTAGTTCACAGTTGAATTTTCTTACGTCTTCAGTGATACTTTTTCGTACTGTCTTGCATAGCTCTATATATTCCACTTTGGAAGTCACATCTTCTTTAGTTGTCCTCATCTCTCTTCTTTTTTGCATCAACATTTTCGTTTTTCCTGATAATTTATTTACATGCAACTTGTTCTTAGACCCAGCTAATTTTGTTGCTGTTTCCATAAGAGCTTTGGTTACTTTTCTGTTAACTTCAGAGATGTCCACTTCTTCCGATGTTAGGCCTTCTAAAGTAGAGAACCTGTTCTTCAGTTCCAACTTGAAGGTATTATGGTGTTTTTTAAGGTTGGTTATGTCAATAGATTTTGTTTGTCTTATGAGCTTGCCACGTTCAAGTTTAGTGTTGAGGTGCATCTTACATCTCACCAATCTATGGTCACTACCTGTGTTGAACTTGTTTAGCACACTGCAGTCTTCTATGACGAATTTTTTGTTACACATAATAAAATCAATTTCACTTGTCGTCCCATTTGGATGTCTCCATGTCCATTTCCTGTATGGCTTTTTCTTGAAGAAGGAGTTCAAGATGAAAAACCCTTCTGCCTCAGCAAACTCAACGAGAGTATTTCCACGCTGGTTTCTGTTGCCGTGACCGAATTTACCTACTGAAGTTTCATTCTGTTGCCGTTGCCCTATTTTTGCATTGAAATCTCCCATAATTATTTTCAAGTGCTGCTTACCTTTATTATTTAGATGACAAATTTCCTCATAAAATTCTTCAATTTCTTCTTCAGGATGACTTGTGGTGGGTGCTTAAGTTTGAATAATCTGAGCCTGGTATCTTCTCGAGAGTTGGACAACGAGTCGTGCAGCTCTGTCAGAGGAACTTTCAACTTCTACCTCTTTATCCTTCAGTTTCTTGTTTATTATAAATCCAACACCACTAGTTCTGCCAGTATCTGTCCCACAATAGTAGAAGAGATGTCCACTTTTCAGTTCGATGAGATCTTCTCCTTTTCTCCTTACCTCACTTAGCCCCACGATGTCCCACTTGATCCTTTGTAGTTCCTCTTCCAATTCAAGAAGCCTTGAATCAGAAGATAGGGAGCGTCCATTGTACGTTGCCAAGGTCAGCATCAGATGGCAGCCTAGTCAGGTCCTCCGGGGATTCTTAGCACCCTCTGCCTTCATGTCGCACTGGCCGCTGCCTTGGCCAGGTACATTCCAGCTGCCGGAGACTGAGGGCCAAGATTTAAGTTGTGGAGTCATTTTGGAGGGGTTTGGCCATAACTCACCACGCTGGCCAAGCGGGTTGGTGAGTGTGGGATAGAATTTCCTCTGATCCCGATGGTATAGTTATACCGCTATTGGCGGTCGTCAGAGCCCCTTTAGTGGGAACAGGATGCACCACGAGAAGGCGGGGTTGACATTTGTCAAGGAGAGGCTGTGATGTTACGCATCACCTGACCTTATACAATATATATATATATATATATATATATATCCTACAGTCACCTTACAATGTAAAACAGGGGACTTTGAAGGTCTCAGAAACTAGACTGATAAGCCTCCAATTAGTTGTTTACAAAATCTCTCCTTCGGTACTCTAGTAATTTGTAAATCTTAATTTTTCAGACTGGAAAAATGGAGATGAACAAAACAAAACACGTGAAAAATTTAACGGTTTTTCATAATTTTAGACTTTAACCACCACGCAAATGAACCAAAAAATTGGCAATTTTTTTGACAAAAGAAATACACCAAAAAAAAAAGAGAACATAGGATGGTAACTCTCTAAAAACTCCATGACACAATCTAGGAATCTTAAGCTTTTAACTCATGTTCTCATAAGAACAGTAAAAAATGCAGTGATTTGTTGGTGCAGAAACTATGAACATAATTTATTAGTTTGAAGAATGCACAGTGTATTAATTATCACAAATCCAATGCACAATGCTAAAGTTTTGTGTTTTAATGGACTTCACATTAATTTTTCATCATCAGTTCTTTGGGGCTCCACTCAAACATCTTAGACTAGGGGCTCACACAGATGTCTTTAGCCTAGGGGCCCACGAAGGCCTTAATATGCCTCTGTGCCTAACATCCACCTCACAACATCACAAGAATTTACCACACTATCTTATGTATTACTCCATCTGATCCAGGGCTCTCAGCACAAAAACCAGTACTCAACAATGTTGGTATCCCTTTGCTTCAGTTAGGAGGAGACAGTGACTGCCGCTTTAGTTCTCGAATTCCTACAGAACGTGCTGGAATTATAGTCAACAGCACCCCAAACAAGTTCATAAGGATGAACAGCTGCTTTCTTGCAAAACTTTTTGGCAAGTCTGATGGAAAACTCACACACCTTTTCGACACCTAGTCTGTTTTTCAGGTTCCAAAGTGAAGTGGAATCCAAGGCAGTGGCGGCTCGTGGTGTAAAATGCTGGTGAGGCGAACGGTCTTGATGTAAATGTAAAACAGTAAAACATATGTTATTGAAAAATATATAAATTCGTATAACGTTATGCGAATATATATATATATCAGTGGCGTAGCCTGGGGGGGGGGCATGGTTTGCACCCCCTTAGTAGGTGAGACAGTTAGCATTTTCTAAGTACATTTTATAGATAATTTCCCTATTTAAATTCATTGATTTTTATATAACTTGGAAAGCAATGTAATTTCTTGATAATAGAAGAGAAAGTAAAGCAAACCGGCCAAAGAAGTTGCTTTATTACATTTTTATTAAAACAACTATAATTTATTGCATTTTCTTCATTTTATTAAATTAGCTTCGTTTTGTATTAATGTTCAAGATGTGCATACGTACCAATAGAAAAATATTTGTCGAAGCGCTCCCCCCCCCCCAAATTGTTATATGTACTTATACACAGTTATACAGCAGAAGTGCAGAACCCCCTTCAAAAAGTTTCATGTCAAAGGCAGTATCACCCATTGGATATCTTTGAAGTCCTGGTTTCGAGTCGGCTGAATCATTAAAATTCGCTGAGATTCGGAAGTCTCATTAAGCCATTGGTCCCGGGTAGGCGCCTTGTTATAAACATCTGTAAACCCCATCCCTTAGGGCTTCAGCCCATGCCATTTAGCCCTTATATACAAATATTATTCAACAGTAATGGAATAAAATTATAGAAATATATGAAACACGGCGTGGGGAGTCTTTCTTCACGAAAAAATCCAAAAGTTTTAATGGAAAAATGTATATATATATATATATATAACTGTGAACTAGTGAGGAAAGCAATTGAAAACAACCAAAGCCTAAAGATAGCAAAGGGACATCTCAGTAAGGGAAGAAAACAGATTATGGCACTGAGAAAAGAAGATGGTTCTGTAACAAGAAATAGAGGCGAAATTTTGACAAGAGTGAAAGATTTCTACTCCAAATTATATGAAAGGGATGATACATGCACTCCAGACATCATGAAAGATACCAGTACCAGAGTTCCTCCAGTCCTTCCAGCAGAAGTTGCACATGCAATCAAGAACATGAAGCGGGGAAAAGCTCCAGGAGAAGATGGAATTACTGTAGACATCATACAAGAAGCAAGTGGAGAAATCGAAACAGTACTCGCCCAAATTTTCACTCGATGCCTTAATGAAGGAAAGATTCCTGAGGATTGGAACACCGCTACAATGATCCTGCTACATAAGAAAGGTGACATTGAGGATCTCGGAAACTACAGACCTATCAGCCTCCTATCAGTAGTTTATAAAATCTTCACTAAAGTTCTTTCACACCGCTTGAAGGTAACACTGGACATGGCTCAACCGAGAGAACAAGCTGGATTCAGGAGTGGCTACAGCACAATAGATCATATCCACGTGCTGAGAGAACTAATTGAAAGAGCGAGGGAATATGAACTTCCATTGTGCATGGCTTTTATCGATTATGAAAAAGCCTTTGATTCGGTGAAACCATCAGCAGTTACAATGGCTCTGAAAACCTGCGGTATTGAAGATGCATACATTAATATTATTAATAACATCTATGAAAATGCAAGTGCAAAGATTAGGCTGTTTGAAAATACAACACACGTAAAAATTGGAAAGGGAGTGAGACAAGGTGACACCATATCTCCGAAGCTCTTCAATGCCACATTGGAGGGTGTTTTTCAGTCGCTGAGCTGGGAAAACAAGGGGATAAAGATTAATGGAGATTATCTAACCCACCTTCGTTTTGCTGATGACGTAGTCATTTGTGCAACTACCCCATCAGAGCTGCAGAGTATGATCCAGGAACTTGCTGACAAGAGTAAAGAAGTGGGATTAAAAATGAACTTTCAGAAGACAAAAGTGATGTTCAATGCTTTTACTAGAAATGAAGATTTATCGATTGATGGAGAAAAGCTGGAGATAACAGACACGTACGTTTATCTTGGACAGCAGATATCAAGTGAGGGTCACATTGATGAAGAAATTAATCGGCGTACAAAACTTGCCTGGAGAGCTTTTGGAAGAAACAGCATAATTTTCAAGAGCAATATGCCATTATGTCTTAAAAGAAAAGTGTTTGATCAATGCATCCTTCCAGTGCTTACGTATGGTGCAGAGACGTGGACCTTAACTAAAAGAGACATACAAAGGCTGCAGACAACTCAAAGAAGCATGGAGAGGTGCATGCTTGGTGTAACCAGGAGAGATAAGAAGAGGAACACGTGGATCCGAAAAATGACAAGAGTGGAAGACATCATGATCAGAGTTAAATCCCTGAAATGGCAATGGGCTGGACATACTGCCAGAAGGACAGATCATCGATGGACAGCCGAAATTTTAGATTGGATTCCAAGGGACAGGAAAAGACCCAGAAGAAGACCACATGGGAGATGGGTGGATGAAATTCGAAAGTATGCAGGGGTGACATGGAGGAGACTGGCACAAGACAGACCGTTGTGGAGGAAACTTGGGGAGACCTTCTTCCAGCAGTGGATTGATAATGGTTGACAATGATGATGATGATGATGATATATATATATATGTGTGTGTGTGTGTGTAATATACGCTACTTTTGCAACAATATTTTTATGAAAACAATTATTCGATAATTTTACAACAAAGAAAGAAATATTTCACCTGTATTCTTTTATGTAATACACTTGAGCGAAAATACGCAATTTGCGCGGTTTCTTTAGCTAGTCAATGCATCACTCACATCCCAACGCCAGTCGGAGATCCACTTCTTAAAAAATTCAAAGTAAATCATTTGAATAGAATTTTTTTTTTTTCACGAAGTGTTTCTTGAGCTTGAATAAAAGTCACAGTTCGATTGGCATGTTGGTGAAGGTACATTTAGCACGGGTCACAAACTGCCAGGCTCATGATAACTATGTACAGGAGAAGTCAAGCTAAGGAAGCACATTTCTATATAAAAAAAGCATTAGGTAATTTAAACCTGGAATTAAGAACAGAGGATTACGATATTAATTTGCTTTGGTCTCGAACAGAATGCTTTCAGTTTATGTTTTATAAATAAGTTCAATTCTGCGATCCTTTTTGGCTGCAAATTTGTCTATGATCAGATCATAAAATGGTTGAGTGGACATTAGATGGTTCAGCAATTCTTTCTCGATTGAAATTTTAGCGAGTGAAGACAAACGATCTTGTGCCGTTGTATTACGGAGGTAAGTCTTAATTCTCTTCAAACAAGAAAAACTACTTTCAGCAGAAGAACTTGTTGACGCCAGTGTCAATACAAGAGAAAATAATTTGTAGGCTTCTGGTAACACATCTTTCAGCTCGTTTTCTTTCATTGTTTTCAAGGTTTTCTGAACACTGAGTTCCGTGAAGTTGTGATCATTATATAAAAAATCTAATTCGTTTTTTAGTCGTTGTGTGTCTGTAAAAATGTTTGGATAATTTTTTTTGAGAGTATTAAGGGCACTGGATGGAAATGACTCTGAATTACTATGGTATTTTGAGCTGTCAACTAGCTGCAGAAACTCGAGCTTTCTCATATCTTCAAATCTGGTATTTATTTGGACTATTATGCTGTCAACGATTTCGTAAAACTAAATTTTGTAATAGTTTTCCACTTCTTCTTCACTCAAATGTTTCTTTTGGCGACATTTAGGACCTCCACTCAAACTAATTGCTTCACTGAAATGTTTCAAGTAAGTGGTGTTACATTCCTTTTCTTATTTATTCGTTCGCAACATTGTTTAATTTGTCTTTGGCAATAACTGATATCTAAAGTCTTTTTTTGCAAAACATCAAACAGTACATCCGTAATTCCAAAAATGTCATAAAAAATCAGTGATAAAAAAGCAAATTCAAAATCAGTGAAATTTTTCAAATATCTTATGGCTCCGTCGATTGATTCTGCCGTTGATTCCGGGTCATTCATTATGTTTTCAAACACACTCTTTAGTTTGCCCCATTCACTCACAATTAAACGCAAAATTTGCGAACGTGATGCCCAACGTGTTTCCGCTATTTGAGGAATCCGTTTCACAACAACTGAATCTGCTACGTGGGTTCTCTTGGCAGACTTATGAAAAAATGAGGGCATGCTGGATACAGTTGCGAAATATATGCGACATTTTACAATACTTTTGCACCCCTGTTGTAGGACAAGGTTAAGGCGGTGGGCGAAATAGTGGGTAAACAAAGCTTGCGGGGCTTCTAGCTTGACTCTTTTCTGCAGACCGCTCAACTCTCCAGCCATAACGTTGCACCATCATAACACTGGCCTACTAACTTTGATTTAAAATCAAACTCGTCCAAAACCGATGCTAGCAGATCATACAGTGCCACAGCAGTCCTGTCAGTGCTGATATCATAAAAACCAAGGAAGTGCTCAACTACTTCACAATTTGAGTCCAATATGTATCTGACAATTATTGAACACTGTGATTTTTGAGTAATATCAGTTGTATCATCAACTTGAACTGAAAAAAATTCTGACTCATTAATTTCGCTTTTAACACATTAGTTTATATATTCATGAATACACTCCATTAAATCATTCTGTATCGTTTTAGATTGTCCAGAAAATAAGCTTCGTATTTCTTCAAAATGTGCTTTTAATTCTGGGGTGCTTCTACGAAGTAACAAATGGAACATCTCCTTGAAATTACCTTTATTTAATGAGCAAATGGATTCATCATGTCCTTGAAAAGGCAGTTCTTGCTTGCTTAGAACGACAACTAAATCAATAATATGTTCCATAAAAAGCCTATTTAGTCTGACCTTTTCATTAAACTTGACTTTATGAAAAGCAGCATTTTCTTTGAGCATATCAGAAATAGTGTTTATGTTTTTTTCCATTCGTTTTAGACCTACGTGGTTAGTTATATGCTTTTTGAGCTTTCGTGCAATTTTGCACTACGAGAAAAGTTTTTCAGATCAAAATAACCCGTTGTATTCCTCACATTTTTCTTATTGCTCAAAAGTAAACATGGCCAGTAAAAGAGAGTTTGCTTGTAATAGCTACCAGAAAGCCAGGGAAAAATCTTGTACCATGATTTATTGAAAGACCTAAAAAACGATTTGCCACACTTCTTTTCTTTAGACATTGAACTTATTATAGGTGTCGGTCTTCCAGATATGAGAACATCCCTTTTATCATAATCATTCCAGTGTTAAAAGGAATTTCTTCCAGAACACAAATCACGTCGTTTGTTGGGCCATTCATATTTTCCAACCAAAATCAAAATATGCTGTTTAGTAACAATAACAAAATAAAAAGAAGAAAAACTCAACATTACTATGAACTGGCCAACACCCACAAAAGAGAGGATTGCAAACACACTACTAAAAGTTAGACTCAAATACACTCTGGCGAATAGTTAAAGCTACGTAGAAATCATCGTACTCCAAAGCATTAGAGGCGAACGGCGTCATCGCCTGTAAAACCACTTTTTACCAAGGTCATCTGCTCATTTTCCTGTGCCCATTGGATACACAAGCCTTGGGTTCTCCAATAACAGCAGAGATGCGATTCGAGTTTAAGCGAAGTGGAGAGTCGCCTCAGAAATTTCCTTTTTCTTACTGGAAGTCCGGCGCCTCCTTGGGTAGACCTTGGACCGTGGGGGGGGGTTCACTATGTAGGGCTCTTCTCTGATCCCCAGTTCCCAAAACCGGCTTCTCATCGAGACGATTCAGCCGGTCGCCTCTAAGCGCTTAAAACATGCAGCTGCTTTGCAAAAATAATGATTCATTCTTGTTCTTGGAACCCTTTTTTAAATCTAATTCATGAATCACAATGTGAATTTCAGTGTTTCATTTATCCTGCAAAGTTCTTATATCTTTGTTACTGACAGAAGTTTTTTTTTTTTTCACTTCTCATTCTGCGGAATTTCAGGTGAGGCGGCGCCTCACTTGCCTCATCTGACGGGCCGCCACTGATCCATGGTGGAGCCTCTGTGATCATTCAGAGTGCTCAGCTCTGCACCTGAGAACTGAACTGAATGATAAGTAATTTTAGTAAAGGAGTGTATGACAAGAGTCTGCATGTTCCTTAATTTAGAAAGCCCAGTCTGACTCAGAGTTTGGAGTTTACAGCCCAGTTTGGCCTGACCCTTTTCAGACTTTCTTAAAGTGTTCTCTGCCACTTATTTTAAATAATGCAAGGCTTTCTCTAGAGCAGGGGTGTTCAACTCATGGCCTGCAGAGCACTTTTTTAATGGCTCATGTGATGTTGTCTACAAAGGAAGAAAAAAATACATTTGAATATAAAGTACCTTGGATACACAGACTACAAATTCTCAAATCTACTATGAGATATACTTTAAACCTTTAAAAAGTATTAACAAATGTAGGCATTCTATATTTTGAGGTTACTCACCTTTACTCCCTAAATCTTTTAGGAGGTTTTCGTCTCTACACATTTCCAACACATATTTTTCTTATTTACATCATGGTTCAAGGCCGCAACAACAACAACAACAACAACAAAAAAATCATTTTCAACTCACGCAAACTTCACTCCCTTCCCTTCTTTTCCCTATGACCAAATTCAGATTCAAAATAATCTACCACAAATATACACAATTGAACTCCCTAAAACACATTAATCTAATTAAAACATCAATCAATAAAAACCTATTTACACATTTCCTAAAACGTCAAAGTTAAAAGCTGCTTTTAGGAAATGTGTAAATAGGTTTTTATAGATTGATGTTTTAATTAGATTAATGTGTTTTAGGGAGTTCAATTGTGTATATTTGTGGTAGATTATTTTGAATCTGAATTTGGTCATAGGGAAAAGAAGGGAAAAGAGTGAAGTTTGCGTGAGTTGAAAATGTTTTTTTTTTTTTTTTTTTTTGCGGCCTCGAACCATGATGTAAATAAGAAAATACGTGTTTGAAAAGTGTAGAGACGAAAACCTCCTAAAAGATTTAGGGATTAAAGATGAGTAACCTCAAAATATAGATTGTCTAAATAGCACGTGAATAATTAAGCAGCTGGATGACATTTGACATTTGCAATGCTGTATGAATATATGATAAATGTAGGGATATTTCAGACTTTGTAAAGTAGATATCATGTTAACTGCATTGTTTCTTTTACTAAAAGTTAACTTTTAGGATTCAAAACCTTTTGGGAATAATCAATATTTATAATAAACACATGCATTTTTACTCTTCCTTTTCAAGTGGTCTGCAAGTCCTGTTCCATTTTGTTATGTTGTCCATGATTAGAAAATGACTTGACTGCATACTTCTGTTACAAACATAAAAGTGTTTTCTATTCTACACATAAGTATAAACAAGGTAGCCTTGATCCCAAATACACAAACAAATATTAATACTTCAAACACCCTCATCTATGCTGTACGAAGCAATCATGCCAGAAACTTGTTTTGGTTTCCTAAAGCTGAAACTCTGTTTATGTAAACATTTCTCAGAAAAGAAAAAAAAGCCACATGCTTTTAGTTGCTAAAGCCAACAAAGTGAAAACAGAACTTGTTTTCAACCTTTAAAGAAATTAACTGTCCCATTTTAGACTCTCATCTTATGGCCCAGCACGACAGTTTCAGCTTTAATTAATCAGTGTATCCAGTAGCGAATGGGGACTTACGTTTGACTCAATAAATGTTACCATCTGATTATTTAAAAGTTGTTCTGTTTTGTGAGGTGAAAAGTTTTTCTTTAATGCAGGCAAAATGCTAAACCTTTGAGTACAAGCCTGGCCCAAGCTCAGAATTTCTTACTCAACTGATGTTTCGGGATGGGCCAAGCCTGTGTAGACCCTCCAAGAGACTGTGCTTTAAGAGCAAAACAGTAAAAAAAATCAGTGACAAGATGTAGTGCTAACTGTTTTTTTTAGTATTCATACTACTACAACTTTTCAATAGATGCATTTTGCAACACACTAGTACTTGAATGAGTGTACAAAAAGGAGGAACAACATGTACTTAGAACATATTCAAGCTGTCCAATGGGAAAACTTGATACATGTGGCAAGTCATTCTTTAGTTTTATAGCACAACAATTGAGTATTTAACCAAAAACAAAGTAAAAAGAAATAAAAAAAAAGCAATACCTTAAAACTCTGAAATCCAGAAGGTGGCTTATCAATTGTTATTGGTGTTCCAAACAAAACCCTGGCTCTCTGAAGAGTTTTTAATGTTCTGCGACTCACTATTAAGAATAAAAGAATGTATTGCATATTTAGAAATTTGAAATTATACTAAAACAGTATAATTTGAATGTATATAAAAGAGCAAATTACAGCAGAGTGCTCATCGTCTGGACTATCTCAAGAAGTTATCTAGTTAATTGAACATGGACTTACTTTCCTGCCCAATTAAAGTTCAAATTAACATTCAAAATTAAGTACTGCTGTGTGCATTACAAAAATAACTCTTCAATTTTATTTTCAATTTTCACTCAATAAAAAGTTTCTCCTTTAATACAGACATTTGTTTTCTTGCATTCGAGTAGTATAGTCCTTTAAGATGCCATAGCTTAACAGAATCATACTCTCCTTGCCTTTCTAACCATTCCATTGCCATGTTCAAAGAACTGAACATTTCTGTATGTGATGGTCCAACATCATGTTCATCAGATTATTTTCATTTTCGACAGGATCATGATCATCCTGAAAAAACTCATAATTCAGCTCATCTACAACACACTTAAACCATTCCTTTACCTTAGCATGTTCAACTCTGAGCACCCAGAACTTCTCTTTCATAACCACATTTAATTTGTTAATCATAACACCTTTGACATTCTACTCTGCTCTTTCAAAAATTTTGTTTTAGATATTCTGAAGAATTTTTTTCTTCACAGAACTACAAGAATCTGTGCTGTTAGTAATCAGCACTCTTTCATATCCACTGCTTCACAAAACTATGTGATAAAGTGTTCATTTCCTTCTGATAATGCTATTTTTTGATAAGGTTGCTTTAACTAAAGCATCTGAATATGGGAGTCATAACAAAAGTTCTGTACACTGTCCATTTTAGAGAAAACTGTGAAGTAATGGAGAAAACTTACCTTATTGCAATTCAATGTACTCCTTTCTGCTGATAATGACAGCTTGCCATCAGTGAGGTAGGTTCTGGATGCCCAGTAGTATGCCATCTTTGTTCAGCTGTCATATTACTCGGGTCACAACCAATGGCAGTTCTTCCAGTAATTCGCAGCAGATGCCACAGAGTCAATTTTTCAGCTTTGGAAAAATATCAAAGCTAGGTGGAAAGAGATCAGGGTTGTATGGTGGGTAGGATAAAGTTTCCCAGCCATATTTCGACAAAAGTCCCAGAGCCAACACTGCACCAGGACATGATGCATTGTCATGCAGAAAGATCGCTCCCACTTCGAACAAATTGGAGCAATTTTGACGAATTTTTGGTCTCAACTTTGTCCACAGAAAGTCACAATAATATTCTGCATTGACATTTTGCCCTACAGGCACTCGATCAGAAACTACAACACCCTGGGCATCACATGCAAAAATCCTCATTTGCTTCACTTTGAATTGTTGCCGACAACACTTTGAGGGGCGTGGGGAACTTGGATTTCTCCATTCCGCTGATTGTGACTTCAGTTCTGCCTCAAAATCACAGGTCCAAGTTTCATCAATTGTGACAATTCTGTTCAGGAAGGTGTTGCCCTCCCTTTTGAACCTGTAGAGGTTGGTTGGTAAATAAATTTTTGTGGCGCAAGGGCCATAGTTGGCCAAAGAGCGCCAAACACAAGACACTGAACCTGTAGAGGCAATCTTGTGCGATGATCACCCTGGTTGCAATCTGTTCAGGGGTGAGTTGATGGGGCACCCAGCGCATGGTGATTTTTCTTTTTCCCAGTGAGTTGGTCAAAATCTGGTGAACAGACATGGTGGACAAATTTTCCTGATGAGCTATCTCCTCAATGGTCAAACGGTGATTCTCTTCAAGAAATGTTGCAACAATGGTGACAGACTTTTTTTTTATGTTGCCATTTCAGGTCGGTCTGAGCAGTGATAACCTTCGATGCTGTTTGACCCTCGCAAAAGCATGATGCCCGGTGAGAAATTGTGCTTCGATCAAAAGTTCCTTCCCCACAAACTTCCTGCAAGGCAGTGTGGATTTGTGTCAGAGCTTTTTCACACAGAATTTCTATTTTCACGTACGGGCGTTGGTCTAATACCATGACTTGACTTGAGGAGCTGCATGCTTCCATTTACAAACCATCCCATGTCCACACAGCAAATGATAGCATGTCATTCTGACACCACTGCATTGCTGAGAGTCTGACCTTGACATGATACAATCATTTTCCCGATTGCATCATCTGCTTCTGTTTTAGATTAATGTGTGCAGAACTTTTGTTATGACACTCATAGACTATGACATGCTGGTTCATTGGCTGCAACATCTAGAGGAGGTAGGGGGGAGAACTTTCAGCATTCCATTTTTTCATTCTGGAACTTCAGGAGAAGGATGTGTATCTGAACTTCCTATGAGCAAACTACTTTCTTCATATTTTTCTAAACTTATTTTCTTTAATGTTAAGAACGAATGTTTTTAGTGCCATTTCAAGAAAACTTGAGAATTCATCCAATCTTTTCTTCTTGTGTTTATAAGCAACTGGAAGCATATTAAGATTTTCAAATGTTCATGGTTTTCAAAATTTTCTGATCAGGAGCAATGGTAATCAATGATTACCAATAGCATTTCCCCAAATGAGAATAGTTACTTTCTCACTATTTTTCAGTTTGTGACCACAAGCAGATGTTTATATTCATGAAGCAAAATATTGTTTGGCAGACATTAAAAATAAAATACAAAAATGAATACTTTCATTGCATTGTAAATGAAATCGTACCAATGAGTACCTTGGCATTTCCCCTTAACTTCAATACTCCTTCTGGAACAACCAATGAATTTCAAAATGATGCATTCTGTGTCTTTGTTCGAAATTCCTCAGCCACAACCAAAACTTGCATTAAAGTTCACATTACCACCAAATTTTCAGTTAAACTCCAGTGATGTTTCGCAAAGCAGTAGATAAAAAATGCTCTGACGTGATGAAACTTCTGTAAAGACTACATGCACAACCTATCACTACGTGATTTCTGCCCAAGTATTAGGTAGGCAACTTAATTCTCGGCCACAGGCACGACATGTTGACAGAAAATTATAGCAAATCAAATATGTACCTAATCAGGGAAATAATCCCCGTCGTGTTGGATACATTTGAGCCATCGGTCAGGGAGTTGCCGAATGCCACTGCGGAAAAAAGAGGGCTGTTTCGAGTTGATAAAGTCATCAATACTTGTGTGGACCTCCTCGACAGATGAAGTGAAGTGTGTATCACTCAAGTGATGTTGCAAGGAGCAGAAAGAGGTGATTATCTGACAGGGCAAAGTCTGGAGAATATGCCGGGTGGGACAAAATCTCGCATCTCAGGTCAGTGATCATGTTTAAAGTAATTTTCGCGTTGTGAGGATGCGCATTATCCTGAAGCAACAGGACCGACCTTCTGCACTTGCCAGTGTATGGCCTTTTCGCCTCCATTGCGTCACTCACACAAATGAGTTGCTGACAATAATGCTCAGCATTGACCGTTTCACCAGGTTTGAGCAACTCAAAGTGTACGACAACGCACTGATCTCATCATATGCACAGCAACAACTTCCTGGCATGGATATTTGGTTTAGCAATACTGGTGGTAGGCTGACCTGGATAAACCCTCGATTTGCGTCACTTAGGATTATCATATAGGATCCACTTTTCATCACAGGTCAAAATCTTGTAGAGGAAATCTTTCTTCTTGAATCTGGACAGCAAGGACACAACAACATTGTAGCACCTAGACTTGTTTGCAGCTGTGAGTTAGTGAGGAACCCAACAGCCCTCCTTGTGAATCCATCTAAGCTTGTGCAGGCGCTTTGCAATGGGTTGCTGTGTTACTCCAAGTTCCCGGGTGAGCTCTGACCATGTGTGACAGGCATCCGTGTCCAACAGTTGTTCCAGTTCCTCATCGTCAACTTTCTGTGGCTGTCCCGGACGTTCTGCATCATGGAGATCAAAATTTCTCTGCTTAAACCGCTGGAACTACTTCTTACACATACTGTAGGACACAGTAGCCTCACCCAAAGCAGCACAGATCATTTGCTGGGCTTCCATGGCACTTTGTTTCAGCTGAAACGTGAACAGGAGGCAATGCCTCAAATGTTGATTCTCGAATGACATTGCTTTCACCGTCAACTTTCGTCCCTTCTGTCACTACAGCTGTGAGCGGTTATGGTTGCCTGAAAAACTGTTGGATGGCGCTGCAATCAGCCATTATCGCACACAGCTATTTGCATTAGCCGACGTTCTATGATCCTTTGCAGTTAGGGGCCGAGAATTAAGTTGCACACCTAATACATTACGCACTACACCAAACAGGTTAATAGATTACAAACAATAACAAAGGAACAAAAAACTAGCATGAGATGTGAGCCACAAGTTTTCTAAGGTATTCACTACATGTGTGGCAGTTGATTACAGCATGCCAAAAACTAATGATCTAGTGTGATTACCATGCACCTAGAAAAGTAAATATTAATTTTCAGGACAATTTTTAAGCAGGGGGATTTACTAGTATAGCAATGCAGTTCTACAAATAATCACAGAAATAAAATTTTTGCACATTTTGTTTCATGGTAATTGTATGGAACATATGCATAAATACAATAACAGTAAAACATACACATATGCATCTAACACTTTTAAATTAATGTTAATAATACCACGCAACCAACAAAACAATAATTTTCTCCCCTTAAAATTATGTCTTAACAATTATCGGAACTAATGATGTCATGCACCTAATCACATTCATTCTTTTGAATATCAAGCCCTGAAATACGTGTAATTAGTGTCAGGGCAGCAAGTGTTCCACATGTAAAGCACTGCAAGCTCTTTTAATTACATGGAGAGAGAATAGAAACAAGAGAGAGATAGTGAACAATTCAATGTTTTATGTGCAAAAATCTTGCATAATTATTTTCTGTATAATGCTTGTTTTATTCAAAAATTTTTAAAAGTAAATTTAATGTGGTTGCCCAAGATATAGGCTATGAAAAATATCACGACATATTTTGCATATGTATATTACATATAAGCTGTAACATCTTGCAGCCATTTGTTTTATAAGTTCAAGTAACTTTTATGTTAGAATTTTCAAGTGATGGAATTAAAAATGAAGCATTTTTATTTTTAGCAAATTAGGATATCAGACCAACAAAACAGCAGTTCTGACAGGTCTGAGCTCAAAAAAAAAAAAAAAAAAAAAAAAAAAAACATTCATCACGTCAAAAAAAAAAAAAAAAAAAAAAAACCCTCAACCTGTTAAAATATCTGTCAAAAAAAAAAAAAAAAAAAAAAAAAAAGAAAAAGACATTTCTTAAAACTTTAAAATAATAAATGTGCTGTGAAAATGATCAAATGCTAGTGTTCTATGTTCACCTATATGTTCTATGTTTACCAATACTATCTATCATGATTTTGAAAAATACTGCTGCCATCATAATGGTGTGAGCTTACACATATAGTAAATACCACAATCAGAGTTCAAGCTAAAATTACACACATCAAATCAAATTGTAAACAATGAACGAAGAAATCAAGAGTAATTTCTACATTCAAAACCATTCCACAGAAATAGCATAATAAATATTTTTGCTTCTAGCAAGCCTTATCTTCTGGAATTTTAACTTGAAGTTGGCCAATGTAATAGGCAACAATAAAAAAACAATGCTGACTTTTTTATGAGGGTTTAACGACCACTGTGAGGAACTTGATGGGCTATATAAGCAGTCCTCCATCCCTAGTTTAGGGTCACTGGTTCCAGGGAAGGAAGAGAGCCAGAGCTATAAGACAAACACAACTTCCATGCATTGCTGGGATTCAAACCCGGACACATCTTGGACAAATGATTAGAAGCCAATGCTTAGGCCAATGTGTCACCAGAATTGCACTGATTTTGAAGCATCTTCTACAATTCCTCAATGAGTTATGCTTGATAAGATATAGATGCATAATTTTGGGGGTTAATAAATTAATTTGCAGCAAGGTGGAGCTTTTAAATGAGGTAAGTGTAAATGGATCAAGTCAATTAGAGTGAATTAATCATAAAAATTGGATGTGTGTAAATTGAACAAAACTGATTAAGATAATTAATTGTTGAAACATTTTGGAAATCATAATAAAGTGTTAGATAATAGCCCAGGAAACATGAAGGAGAAAAAAATGTCAGTGTAATGGGTACTGGTAAATGTAGCCAGCATTCCAAGGCAATAAACTAAACTCTTGAGAAGAGGGCAGACAGAAAGATAAGAAAGAAAAAGAGGGACCATTAAAAGCCTATCCCAGAAAGTTATGTGTGTGGGCAGTGGCTATCAGTCCTACAGGAAAGCTACTTTCTCTCAGAGGAGTAAATAGTGGCAGGACACAGAAGCCATTTGTTCTCAGTCTGCCCAAAACTAAGCAGTTATCAATGACATGACAAAACGATTTCAAAGTTAGTTTATGTGATTTCGGCTTCAAAGGCGTCAGACATAAAACATTCCAACCATGTCGTGCACAGTCTCTGTACACTGCATCTATACTAAAAGCCTTTTGACATAATTCAGGCATGTGCAAATGGTAGGAGTTAGTGCAACTAATTTGTGCTAAAAAGAGGCAGTCTTGGAAAAGCCCAAGAAAGAGGGAGAAGACTCGGCTGCAGGTCTTGGAGTGGCCTTGTGTTTTTGTTGAAGTCAGCCGACCGGGGAGCTGTCTGTTCCTGAGATGTCACAAAATATGGCCAATGTATAAAGAAATGAGAGGAACCACTTTCTTAGACAAAGTGAAGTTGGATGATGTTTACACGGAGAGTCCCGAAATGGAATCAAGTGAAGTGTTCTAGCCACTTGGAGTTGTGTGACAGAGAATTCATTGGTGGCTTATAATTTAGCACCAGGCAAAGTGAAAAGATTCACCTGTGACAAGTAAAAAGTGTCTCAGATAGGGTTTACTCGGCCTGTATGTAAATAACCCTGAAATAAGGAAAAAATCTATGGAAGGATGTACTGTTACAAGCAGTGAGGGCGCTACGCCAAGATCAACCCTGTTAGAGACTGCTGTGCTTAAGAAAGTAACGGACCACCAGACGGAGAAGCTATCCTGCATTTTCGTTATATCTGCTGAGGAGTAGAAAGGTCTGAAGGTCCTGAGTGTGTTCACCTCACTCCTGAAGGGCAAAGATTCAAACAAAGCCAGCTTCATAAAACAACTGCGTCCGCATCCTGAGGAAACAAAGTGTCATCCATCATTGTGTGTGTGTGTGTGTGTGTGTGTGTGTGTGTGTGTGTGTGTGTGTGTGCGCGTGCGTGCGTGCGCGCATTATGGCTTAAATCAGTGGTGTACTCTGAATTAGTGCCTGTGCATTTCAGCGTGGGGCTGCAACTTAGACTTAGACATACAGTAATCAACCCTGCACAAACTGAAATTACAATAACTTTCATTATTTTGACTGCCACCAGTTAAAGAAAAATAACTCAGAATATGTAACTCAAGCCTACAAAAACTTACTGACTAGACTGAATTAAAAAGGAATTGTATTAGGCCATCAGTCAGTAGAACAACAACAATGGGCTCTGCGAATCTTGGAGAGGTTCCAGCTTGTTTGGCGTGACAGTGATGAAAAGACCCCAACTCACTGGTTTTTGTGGTTTTGTTCCAGAATCCTTAGGTTGAATGACCAACTGGAACCATCAGCTGTGGGCTAATCCCCTACATTGGTGTACTTACCAAATTAAAAAGACACAAGGAAATAAATATTTAGACTCTAGTGTAGGATATGGTGGACCTACCACACTTGAAAAGGATGATCCACCACAGAATTGAACTGAAATTTCCAAAGGACATACAAGAAAGAGATCTTGGCTGAGTTAGTGTAAGAATGGTGTATAAAATACTAGAGGTATAAATGGCAAAATGAATGAGGTGATTGAAGAAATGAATAAGTACAGATTGGTTGTACTGTGTGTAAGTTAAACCAAAAAGAAGGAAATTGGGATAGAAGAAGTGAATGGAACAGTGAGTGTGTGGTGTGGAATATTGGATAATGTGAGAGGACAGGCTGGTGTAGGTGTGATTTTAAGTGAAAAGATGAAGAACAACTTAATTCACTATAGCTGCATAAGTGAGATAATTCTTTGGATTCGTTTGAAAGTGAAACCAGAGAATAGTAATTGCTGTACTGTATGCACATCTCTTGTGACTCAGAACATTCTGAGAGAAAGGAAGATTTCTGGAATGAGCTAAGAGCTGTTTTGAGCCAGTTTGGTGCTAAAGAGAAAGTTATAATAGCAGAGGATTCCAATGTAGAGTAGATGTGCAGAATGCAATTTCTGACAATGTTCTAGATAAGTTTAATGAACCTTGTATGAATGATAATGGTGAAAGATTAACTGAACTCTGCATTGAGAATGGCTTGTGTGTATCTAATATGTTTTTCAACCACAAATATATCCACACATATACTTGGGAAAATCGTACTCTTGGTCAAATGAGTGTGATAGATTTTGTTGCTTATGATCAGCACCTGAAACACTTGTTGCAATTTGTGTGATGAGAGCTGCAGATGTTGGTTCTGATCATTACTTGGTAGTGTCACGAGTGAAACTGAATGTTGGTTGGAGGAAAAAAATAGGAAGAAGTCTAGGATGGAAAGAATAAAGATTGAAAGGCTCCCTGCAGATCACCAGCATTACTTTAACTTAGTCAGAGAATGACTGAAAGAGCTGAAGTCATGTGAGAGGGATGTAGAAAAGAAGTGGGAATGTTTTAAGAACTGTGTTGTCACTTCTGCTGAAAAGGTTTGTGGCACCACAACAGTGGGTAACAATGGAGGTGATGCTTCATGGAATAATGAGATTAAAGAGGAAGTAAAGAGAAAGAAGAAAGCCTATTTGGGAATGTCACAAGGTAGAAATTCTGTGGATGAACATCACTGTAAGAAGAGTGAAGCAGCTAAACTGGTTTGCCAGAGTAAGGCAAAAGATAGGGAGAAAGTGGAAAGGTATGAATTGCCTTTCTGGAAGTACATGTGACTCAGGAAAAATTAGGGGAAACCAAAGTTGTAAGTTGTGTGAAGAATAGGATCGAGGAAATGATATGGGAGCCCAATGAATTAAATGAAAGACGGGGTGAATACTTCTGTGACTTATTAGATCAAGAAAGCAAAGGTGATTCTGAGGCAGAAGCAGATGATGTCACAATGAAAGATGGAAGCACAGGAGGGATCTCAAGAAAAGAGGTGTGTAAAGCTCCAAACCTCTTCAGAATGGTAAGGCTATGGGAGTTGATGGAATAACTGCTGAGATGTTGAAATATGATGGTGATCTGTAATTGAGTGGTTAACTGAAATTTGCTAGTTGTGCTGGGAGTTAGGAATGTTCCCTCAGGATTGGAAAGATGCTATCATTGTTCCCTTGTGTAAGGAAAAAGGTGATCAGACTGACTGCAAGACCTATCATGGTATTAACCTACTGAATGTGCCAAGGAAAGTATTTGGTAATGCCATTATTGAAAAAGCACAAGGTCTTGCATCAGAGAAAGTGAGAGATGTTCAGAGTGGTTTTATGCCTGGTAAAGGCTGCACTAAACACATTTTTGCGTTACACATGATGATTGAAAAGTATCTGGCTGTTGGTAAGAAAGTTTTGGCTGCCTTCATAGATTTAGAGAAAGCTCACGACCAAGTAAACAGGGCACTTTTGTAGAAGGCATTTAATAAATATGGCGCTACTGGGAATCTACTTAATAATGTAAAAGCCTTGTATGCTGGCAGTAGAGCTTGTGTATGAGTGAATGGTGTTTTATCAAAATGGTTATCTATTGGTGCAGTAGTCAGACAAGGTTGTGTAATGTCACCATGACTGTTTAATATATTTATCGATGCATGCATGTGTGATGCCAAGATGGGCAGTTACTACGTAAATGTTGATTTCGTGTTTACGTTGAATTTCTGTGTTGATGTGTTGATTTCCGCCGTCTTTACACAATCATTATTCTAAAAACAGAATCAAATAAACACATTTGACTGTTTAGATGATTTATTGTGATGAATTCAATTATTAAATTCATATAGAAGACATCAGAACTTTCAGGCCCGCAACGGACCCATCTTCATATGTTATTAACAGAATGGAACTGAGCATGATTTAAATACATTAATGTTATGTGGTTTTCTTGATATTGTGACTTGCTCCTGATGGAAATCATATCTCGTGAAAGGTTTGTTAACATCGATAAATATATTACATGTCAAGCAACGTATTAAAAACTATGTTTGAAGGAAATAATTGGTGTAAGTCTCTACATGTTATAACTCATTAAGTACCGTTTTCCAAGGTAAAGGGATGTGACAAGGAGTATCATCATTGCAGCATTCTTCACCATATTTGTGAATAAATAGACTTTCTAGTAGTAGGATTGATGCTTTTGAGTAGGGCGTGGCGAGGATGTTGGCTTCGTTCCAGCATGGGTAATGACCCATGCTGGAACGAACTAGCATGGGTAATGACTCTGACATATGGCAGTGAAACCTAGATACTACAGAAGAGACATAGGAGTCGTTTGTGTGATGGAGAGATGCGTTACTTGCGGTGCGTTGTACAGACACGTTCTGATCATGTGAGGAATGATGTGTTGAAGTTGAGTAATGTGAAGCAAAATGCTTTTAGCAAAGTGGAGACTAATATTCTTAGATGGTTTGACCATGCTGAAAGAATGAGTGATGAGATACTAAGAAATTTTTTTAGACCAAGTGGCAGAAGGAAAGGCAGAGGAAGGCCAAGGAAGTCATGGGAGGATCAGATTCAGGAGGGTCTGCATGAGAAAATGATTATGAATATGAAGTACAAAGGTGTTGTGTACGTCATGTGATGGATGTCAGTGAAGCCCCATTTACAGCGATCTTGACAGTTGTGTGTCAAGATCGCTGTAAATGAAGAAGTTTGATATGGCAACAGTAAGTAAATAATCAGTTAAAAATGTATCTGTTAGTTTGTATTTCTTTGCGGAGCTAACCACTGAATCTCAGAGAACAGCTTAATGACATGTATGTATGTATGTATGTATGTACGTATGTATGTATCAGTCAGTAGTTATGCAGTTTGCAGGCTAAACCGTCATAAACCGAGTCTGTCAGTTTGTAGCTGAAATCAAGGCTGCTCCAAGAACAGGGTGTCCCACTTGCTACCGAACCCGGCATTTCTTTAATAATATTAACGCCAATGAAGATATTACAACGAAATTTGAAGTCGACTTACCTCATTTTGTGCGAAATGTGATGACATCACAACATGTGCTGGAAGAGGCCACCATTTCCGTCCAGACAGCATTGAACCCGGCGCTGTCTGCCAGCCTGCCAGAGTGTTCCTTAGTCGCAGACACATTCCTAAGTGTGGCGCCACTGAGGAGCAGTCTGCTAGCCAGCCGGACACGCCTCTCTGCTGCTTTGTTATGCCATTTCTCTGAGTATGTCTACACAATACGGTTGTTGATAGTGCGTGCTCGTGGTTGTTTGTGTATGTGTGAAAATGTATTGTGTACGCTGGAGGAGCGAGTATTTATTGTTCACACTTATTGGAAAACAGAATCGATAAAGTCTTGTCGACAGCAATTCCTGGAGAGTTTTGTTTGTAGGCAGACATACGCCGAGCAAGTCCACCATTTGGGCATTGTTGAAGAAATTGGAAACTGAAGGGACTTTATTAGACGACCCTGCAGGAGGTCATCCACAAATGTCCGAGGGAACGATCCAGAACGTAAAGGGGCGACTACTTGCATCTCCCAGGAAGTCACTTCGCAGACTGTCACAAGAAACATGGTTGTCCAAAAGCACTTGTCAACGTACTGTGAAAAAGCGAAGCTTCATGTGTACCATATCTCTATGGTCCATAAACTGAAAGAGCCTGACCACATGAAATGAGTGACATACTGTCGATGGTTTCTGACATTTCTTCAGAAAAATCCAGGCATTCTGGACTACAAGTGGTTCTCGGACGAGGTGTGATTTCACCTGTTCAGATACATCAATTCTTAAAATTCCTGTATTTGGGCCCGTGAAAATCCCAACGCAATACATGAAGAACCCCTTCATTCACAGAAAATTGGTGTTTGGTGTGGGATGACCCAGTGCCGCATAATTGGTCCCCATCTTCTTCGATACAACTATCACAACAGCTGCATATATGGAAATCTTCAACACTTTTGTAAATCAGTTGGACGACGAAGAACTCTCCATTGGATATTACCAGCATGATGGAGCAACATCACACACCACAGGGTGTCCACAGAATTATCAAACCTGATTTCCCTGACCAAATATATAAGAAATCCCTGACCTTACACAAATAGGTTTATTTGAGTTTTTCAATATATGTGCCATGATAATAAATAAAATTGAATTGGATAATTGAGAAACTTATATTATTTAAAAGTGTTTCCGTTTGACATATAAAGTTTCCCAAATTACTGATTAATTTAATTTTTTTTTTATCGGCCTCCACCTCCCCCATAGCCGTCCAACTCACACCTTTTTAATTTTAAGTTTACTCTTTTTTTCATGGTTTTACATTTATTGAAGAAACACTCAAACAAACCCATACACAATATTCAGAACAGTTATGATAAAAATATTATAGTAGGAACACAGTCACTGTTTTTATATTACACACCACTTTTCTTCTTTTACCAATCTGAAATCTTCACCTGCAATGCTGCTTCTTCCAACTCTAGTTCCTTCCATACTTTTTGTCTTTTTTCCTTCAATTCCTTTATTTCATGATCAATTTTTCTTTTTTCCTTCAGTTTTCTTTCTTCTTCGTTTTGAAGAACACTTTTTTCTCAAGATAATCCTGATATCTTCGTCTGGAGGCTCTTACAGAAAGAAGAAGCCTTCTATTGATCGCAATGTGTTCTATTCCTCCCACATTTTTAATGGCATCAAAAACTGTTCTCTGACAAATCAGGGATTCTTCCAGGAGATTTTCCACAAGAAGAGACTTATTGACAGAAAATCCACCTTCCACTGAAGCATTTCCATGAGACATAATGAGACAAATTTTTATTACATCCTAAAGTTCACCAAATTGTTTTTGGCTGTCAAGTAGAGCACTGTAAAATTTGTCTAATCCAATGGAATCATCATGACTGTCTAAAAATTCATGAAACTGAGACTTTAAAGCAGATTGAGCTTCTACACACAATGAAGCGTACTGTTTATTAGCTTTTTCAGCACAGTCATCTGAAATCCTGTTTGCACTAAGTAAAACTTTGAGCATAATTTCCACTCTCTTCTTGCCTAGACTCGGCTGCTGCACTATAACATTTGGGTCCAAACAAGTTACCCCACAGACAAACTTAAATTTTAGTGGGCTTTTCTCACAAAGTTTTTCAATCATACTGGTCACAAGTTTCCTAAATTCAAGCTTAAACTCTAACTTCTCCCTTTCTGAGCACTTCACTTCTTTTAATAGCTTTCTAGCACTAAATCCAATATCAACTTTCTCAATTGAGAGAAGATTTTCACTTTTTGACACATCTAAAGTTAACAGTTTTGAGACACTATCAGCTTAACTTAATTTGTCAGGCTTCAAGCTTCGTGCCATCAAATTTTTCATCAGATCCAGCAAATCAGTGTGTAAGAAAGGAATTAAAGGCTTTGGGCTCTGGAACCTTCACAAATAAGATTCACATTCTGAAGCTATAGTCTTAAATGCAGCCAATTTGCATTTCAACAGTGGACTTTCCATGAATTCTGCAAGAAACATGTGCTGTTTGCTGGAAACCGATGTTTCTTGAACACATTTCTTGATATGATCATAGACAAGCAATGCCCTAGTCAAACAATTAACATTTTCCAACCACCTTACAGTGCAAAATTTCAAAGGGAAATCTTTACATCCAGTAATCATAGTATAATTTGCACGGCGAGCAGGACTATCTTTTAAAAGGTAGTGCAAGTTACGCAGAAAGTGATGTATATTCCATTTCACTGCTTCAAGTCCAGTTTTCATAGCTCCATTGACCATGTGAAGACCACATACTCCAATGTCAACTAATAATGCACCATCTGGATTTTCAGTTCTAAGTTTATCTTTCAGCTTTTGAAGAAAGCTGAGATTAACGTTAGGTCCATCCATTGACACTTGCAGCATGTTATCTAAGGGAAGAGGTGCACCTTTAATCTAAAACCACACTACTTAAGTATCTAGTGGAAACTTTTTGCAGATTGACATCCCAATAACGAACAAACTGATCCATTTGCTCACGCTGAGCAATTTTGTTTAGTGATTCATCAAAACAAATTACAAAGTCAGTGCACTGCTTCAGATCGTCCATTAAACACTCTTTGAAATGTGGTGCCAATCCATGGTTTATCACATAAGATGCTTTGCTTTTGCCTAAAGTAAATTTTGAAGCTATCGCACTGTCAGAAAACATTAACTGAAATGTTTTGTTAATCTGTGTACAAGAGTTCAGAGACATTCGCTTGGACAACACTTCCATGGTCCATATTATTTCCGACTTTGTTACATCATCTTTCACTACATAAGCATTAAGGTCACTGGGCTTCACATCATCTTTCACTACATAAGCATTAAGGTCACTGGGCTTCACATCATCTTTCACAACATAAGTATTTGAGTCATTAGACTTAATATTTTTTAGAAGTACTGATTCCACATTTCCTGAGCTTGTTGATGGCAAGAGTTTGTTATTACAAAGAGAGTTCTTTTTCACAGAGGAAGTAAAAGAAGCAAAACTGGGCTGAGACATTTTAGCATGGATGTTTTTGAAATGATTAGGGCCATTTCCGTGGCTGGAGACTGCCCAACGCCCTATGTTGCTAAGCTTGAAAGTTTTAGAGCACACTTTACAAAATGCTGATTCATTGTCGCCGTTCATAGCAGCTAACCAACCAGAAAACTCAGGATTTAATTGTTTGTCCAACCATTGTTCATTAAACACATAACGCTTTGACATTGCTGCAGTCTTAATTGCCTTTTAACAAGGTATAACTTATATCACAAATTTTCTTCTACTCCTTTGACCTAAAACAAAAAGAGAAATGTTAACAAGTAATGTAACACAACTTACAATAATAGGTAGGAACTACAAGGTTACATTAGTAGGAAGGGGAAGTTAGTGACTGTCAGCAACACCAAGTGCAAGTGTGTTGGGCGATGAGGGCGTGACTCCCAGACGCTGGGTTAAACCTAGTTGTAGTCTAACTGTGATTGAAATTTCCCTAACTTATTTTTAAATATCACTGATTTTCCCTGACTTTTACCAACATTTCAGGCATTTCCCTGACCAATTTTCATTTTTCTGACTTTCCCTGATTTCCCCTGACTTTTCAGAATGTGGACACCCTGCACCAGTATGGGCGAAATTCAGTCCTTTTTTGGGGATCGCATGTTTCCAAAGGGCCTGTGGCCACCGCGCTTGCCCGATCTGACGCCTCCTGATTACGGTTTATGGGGATATCTAAAAGGGAGAGTTTACCAAAGAAAACCACAAACCATAGATGCCTTGAAAGCAAGCATCACTGAAGAAATCCAAGCAGTGACGGTGGACGTAATGGCAAGGACTTTCCACAATATGGTGCGCTGGGTTCAATGCTGTCTGGATGCAAATGGTGGCCACTTCCAGCATATGTTGGGATGTCATCACATTTCGAACGAAATGAGGTAAGTCCACCTTAAATTTCGTTGCAATATCTTCGTCGGTGTTGATATTATTAAAGAAATGCCAGGTTTGACAGCAAGTGGGACAACTTGTATGTTATAATATATTCGACAGTGACAGCTTCTTTATCTTAGTGACAGCTTCTTTGTCCTTTCATTCTTTTTTAATTGATTAAATGTTTCTGTTATCTTGTGTCAACCCCTGATTTCGAATGGTTTATTCTCAGTGTCAGTGAAATTTGTTCTCGATTATTGGCTAATGAGTTTTGGTTACAAATGCTGTCTACTCCTCTGGGCAAGAATATAGAATGGCAAGCTACAAATTCTAAATTCTTTAAATGCTATTTTATTTTGATTCAGCCACCCCAGGGGCATAACAATATGTTGTTTGATTATTACTGCACATAAGATGGTCCTTTTTTCATTTTATCAAATGTAGTCTTTACACTTTATTTGTTAATTTTGCAAGCTTATTTTTGGCAGTAGCAATTCTTTTAGCTTGTACCTTCCTTAAAAGCTAGCTTAATGAAGTTAAAATTACCCAAGTTAGCTATAGAATGTATTTTAAGTTTTTGCTCATTATTTTTTCTCTGAAAGTTTTTTTAACCTAAAGCTGTAAAACATATATATGGTTATATACCCTTTATTGAACACTTAACGGATAAGATAAGACAGATGTCACTATTAATAAATAAATAAAAAAAAAAGCTGTTTAATCTTAAAACAGACAAGGGTTGGTCTATTGCTAATAGGAAGTAACACAAAAAGAGCACCTGAAAAAAAAAATGTGTCATGCATTCTACAGATACCTCAAAGTTTATGCATTTTCCATTTTTTTCTTTTTGACATCCTGACCCATATAAAATTCTTTTGCAATTCGGAGTTTTTATATCTTTTCCTTGCCTGTTAGCATTTGTTACTTCACAAAGACTCCACCTGTCACCTATTGTATTTGGTGATTGATGATATGCTAACTGCTCTGGCTGTGTAACAGTTTAATGTCAAACAAGTAAAATTGACATGAAGAAAACACAAGTACTTACTGGTCCCACTCAACCTGCTTCCAAGGTTCAGGTCCTTTATGAAAGGATCTAAAATTAGAAAGAATTTCCATTTAACAGACATTAGTTAAGAAATAGATACCACAAAAAGTACAATTTTACTCTTTATAACAAGATCGACAGTTTTCAAATATTAAATATACCATTTAACTACATTTGAGAGTAATGCATTATTAGGTTGCTACAGATGAAATGGCCAATTCCAGGGAATTGCCAACTGTTCTGCTCAATTGCCATTGTAACAGCAAATGCACATGTGATATATCACATGACACCTTGGACTGTAAGCTATGCAATAGGATTGTGGCAGTGAATATGGTGAAGTGTAAGTGAACCATGGAGCCAAAAGTCAAATTCGAATTATTTTTCTTTATGAGTTTGAAGCAGCAAGGAACATGAATATAGCATTTGTTGAGGGAACAGCTGGCTAGTGGACCATGCACTGTTGATTTGCAAAATTCTGGTCTGGCTATATCAGTTTCCAAAATGAATCCCCATGGACAAAACTCTGCACCATTAATCCTGCTGAACTGAAGGAAATCGATGAATCAGATCCACGACAACCAGCAAGATCTGAGAGAGAGAAAAAAAAAATCTTGTGGGTAAACAATTTTGTATTTTTTTTTTTTTTTGAGACTTGCTGCCATCTAAATGCTCTATTAATGTCATGGCTTGAAGAATGACAATTTTCAGATTTTCTTGATCATCATTATGCAGGTAGTTGACAGCCAACTGCACAAGTCTTTTATGGTAAAAATCTTGAAATTTTTAATTATGTCCAAGTCCAAAGGCTTCAAGTTGCTTGCACAATTTGATAGTAGAAACCTGACTTCAATATCTGTCAGAAAATTATTTTTTTGTGGGTGAGAAGGACAATGATGTATAAACAATAATATTTCATGCTTCTCATGGAGCATCTTCAGATCAAGTTTCTTTAACCAGCCATTTGAAAATATCCCTTGCCATCTAGGACTTTTTGCTCACAGTGTAGTGTGTGAGTTGAAGTTGTAATAGTTTTTGAAGCAGCACAGTTTTGTATACTTCCCTATCACTAATGGCATAATATTTTGGATCCATCGGCATTTGTACACAATAAAACAGTCAGCCGTTTCCTGCTTCTTTTTACCACTACTGTGTGGATCAGGTTTAAATGTGAGAGTTCTTGATGGCCATAAAGAATTAAAAAGTACAGTTTCTTCAGCATTTAAAAATATTTCTTGATTCATATTCTTGAATTAGTTCCACTAAAGCATTTTTCCATTCTTCCCCTGTTTCAGGATTTACAGAGACAGGTTCTCCACAAACAATTTTACCAATGGTGCCATGATGCACTTTAAACTTGTGGAACCATCCACTGGAAAAATGAAATAAAATTTTCTTCAATGTTCGTCTTTAAAATGATTTCCTTTGCTGTTTTTATCACCATCAATCCACTAACAGGAATTTTGACTGCCTGCCATTGATTAAAAAACTGCAAAATAACCTTTCTAACCTTGTGGCATTTACCACACTGAACATGAAAATTTTCGAAGATGATGACCCACAGGCAGTGGCATTTTCTTCAGTTTCTTTCCATTTGTATTCGATGGTAGATACCACAGGAGTTGTTATTCCCAGTTTTTTTAGCCAAGTTGACTTTTGTCAGTTTTAGATTTGTATCATATTCTTTAAGAACATTGAATTTATCTTTCAAAGACAGACATTTTTTCTCAAGATGCCATTCGTTGAGTTTCAAAATGAAAAAGAGGGCTAAAAATTTTACATCTTGAATTGCACAGTAAAGGCAAAGACACCCTTAAATTGGCAAGTTCTTTTTCATTCTGTTCTTACACGAACAGATAAAGTACCCACCCTGTGTGCGATACCACTGAGTGCAGAGTTTATAATTTGATTTCTGGTGGGAGAGTGGTGGTGAATTTCACTGTCTTTCATGGCATCATTACCCAGAGAGTGGGGAGTGTGAAACCAATTATTCATCGAAACCCAAAGTAAACAACACACCCTTCTCTGATGGGATCAAAGTTCAACTTTGGCTGCACCAAGAGGGAACAAAGCAATGCTGTCTTGATTCTCTCAAAGTAGTAAAATACCAGGTTATGTATAAAAGAATAAAAAACTGTATATTTTTGTTAATCGGAGATTCATAATTTAATATATAATCACAAAAAGCATATAAGTGAATTATGTACAACTGAATTGGAAAGGTGATAGAAACTGCAGTAAAATATTGTGATTAATGCAAAATTGTGCATAAAAATGAAAAATGTATAACCGAGGTTCCAGTGCATATGGTTTTATGCCTCCTGGTGGCAAAACTTGCATTGTGAAAGAGTAAAAAAAAAAAAAAAAAAAAAAAAAAAAAAAAAAAGGAAAGAAAGAAAAATACACGGAGAATCCTAATAATGGAAAAATACAAAAAAAAAAAAAAAAGAAAAAAAAATTCAAAAATTCAAAGTGAACTTTTAGAAGCAGATATACATCAAGGAAAATGTAGTGTATATTTGCACCATGTAGTGGAAAAACTGTGTATTATTTAGAGCATGTAGTGTTTGTTCTACATAGTGAATGGTATTCAGCACAAACAAAAAATTTTCTATCAGGTTTTCAGAAATGGACATACAATTGCAAGCAGAAAAATACACTCATGACCACCAGTGGCAGAACCGTGTACTATGCAGGTGGGTTACTAAGAACTGGAAAATTTCACTTCTACTAAAGAGTGAAAATGCACTCTGAGTTTAAGGTCTTGAAATCATGGTTGTCTTGGCTACTAAAACATCTTACTACAGCAGTGCAGTCTCATACATGTATTCCTTCCCTTTTTTGAGACTTAGTAATTAGTAAATGGTGCTGATTAGATACAAAATTAATTTTTGAGGTAACTCCAAAGAGAAAAATCATAGGGACTTACACGAGTAACAAGACAGTCATGGGCTCTCCACAATTCCACTCAATGCTTGCACAATTTTCCATATTTCTCATTCAAAAACTCCACAGCATTAACTTGGGAGTTCCATGATGTTTGTCCTATCTAAATAAAGGATTCACTTTCTAAAAGCCAAGGCTTAAGACACAATCCCAATATATTGTGATAAATGACACTGCTGTCATATTGCAGTAAGAAAGACGACTTGACCACAATTCCCGCAGGTAGAAGCAGAAAACACTTTTATCTTTGGGCTACCTAAAATGTGTTTCAGGACATATAAAAAAATTCTTTGTTCCATAAATAAATGTTATGCTATTGACTTTCCTATTAAAGTACAGAGCAAAATTGCCTTACAAAACAATTCTCCCATAAGTATGTGCCATTATCGGCAAAAGTACATTACTTAACAGCAAAATATGTAATATATTAGTATGTCATTCATTGTTCACTGTTATTTGTCCTGGCAATTTGAATTTGTGAGGACAGAAGGAAGGACTTTTATTAACTCTCAATGCAGTTGGTCATGATAAATGAAGTTCATAACTTGTACAGTACGTCATTTAATTTTTTTCTTAGCAGAAAAGACTTGTGAATATTCTCATTCATTGCTGCACTCACAGCCAGCCTTTCTGGGTCATTCTCCTGACAGATGCATGCTGTCTTACAAAAATATTCTGAAAACAGAGCCATTTGGTAGATTATTTTGTTATACTCAATGCACAGTAATAACAAATTATGTTGCATTGTATGCAAGTACACAAAATACTTCCTTTGTTTGGCAAGACATCTTACTTAAAAAACTAAACAGTCAGTGCCATTTCTGAATTTAAATAGTGTACAAATACTGGCTTGCATAAATTAAAGAACAAAATGAAATTTTGAAATGCCTCAAAAACTTTAAGGAGTTTTCTTATAAAATTTGAGGAAAACATATAATTTAATATTCTCTTTCACATTACATGTGAAAAAAATAATTAAAAATTAATTAAATTAAAAAAATAAAATTAATTACAGAACAAACAGCATGTATGCATAACTGGTCACAAAGCATACTTAAAACAAGAAACCAAAAGGGAGTCATTATGGGGTGTGGTCACCCCTCACAACAACACATGATTCACAGCAACATTTCATACTCATAATGAGAGTGTCCAGAAGCTGTCCTGACAATAATGACCATTGCTCCACCAAGGCACTTCAAAGCTCCAGCAGGTCTTGGGGAGGGCAAGGGGGAGTTAAAGGGCTGCAACACGGTTGCCTTAAACATTCCAAGCATGCTCAGTAGGGTTCAGGTTGGGGAAACTAGCTGGCCACTCCATACAGTGGACGGTGTTCCCCTGCAGATATTAATCAACAATTCTGGTTCAGAAAGGAAATACCTTACTAGTAGACCCATAGGATAAAATTGCTACCTGCATTAGGCTTAAAAAAGTGTTCTGGAATCTCATCCCCATAAATCTGTGCAATCACAGAGCTGGTTTGAAGTACACAGAAATCTGTGTGGCAGCTCAAAGATAAGCTTGCCCACACCATGACCATACCTGTTCCTTTTTGTGTTATTTAAATGACGATGGTATGTCCCTGGTTCTCTCCACACAAGTCTACATCTGGAGTCATTATGAAAAGCAAATCTGGACTCATCAGTAAAAAGAACACAGCTCCTTTGATCCTCAGTCCAGCTGACATGATTGCAACACCAATTGAGACATCTCTTTTATGATGGGAGGTGAGGGGGGTCCACACCATTGGTATCGCAGCAGAAAGACCATATTCATGAAGCCTCCTGCACAACAACGAACAAGATACAGTAAAACCTTTTTCAGACAGAACCTGCATAAAATGGAAGCCTCTCTAAAATGAAACAATTTTTTTGGTCCTGAAATGAAAGATAGAAAATTATGTACTATTTAACCTGTCCAAATTGGAACATGTCTAATGTGGAAACAGAAATAGCAAGTTAGTAAATGAACCTCGTAAAATTGAAAAGTTCCCAGATGTTCTCATGTTGTGCAGTATTTTAACTGGATAAAAAACATTACACAATGAAGTGTAATGATGAATTCACATGGAACAAATTTGCTTGAGGTTCAAGATAACAAAATTAAACACAGAGATTGCTTTGGGGTTCTTTACACAAACACACAGTACAGCACATTCACTGCTTAGCTTTTCCTTAGGCACAAAGTAGGATTCAGGTTTAGGCCATGTGACTAACATTGCTCTCTTTGCTGGATGTAAAGTCTAATCTACAGCTGAATGTTTTGGGCAGATTTCAACAAAACGCTCTGATTTAATTCTGTAACGTCTATTCACGAGATGAACATTCACAGCATTTGTTCATTTGCCTCTTGCCATGGTGCCACAGAACATTCTTGATTTGATCTACATGTTAAAAAAACTACATTTGAGGGCAGTGACGGAGGTTCATCTGTTGCATCCACTCCTTCAGAATGGCCTGGGCAGAGGTTGAAAGTGCTAGGATAGCACGCTTATTGCTGAATGGGAAGAAGTCCGAGATTATTGAGGATAATGGTTGTGTTAGGTTTGGTTTGTTTCAAGTAATTACCGGTGTGCAGTTGTAAATAATTATGGGTTACAGTTTTAACTTTGATGTTTTAGGAAATGTGTAATATATAGGTTTTTTTTTATTGAAGTTTTTATTAAATATTAGTGTTTTAGGGAGTTCAATTATATATACTTGTAGTTGATTATTTTGAATCGGCATTTAGTCATTGGGAAAAAAAGGAAAGAAGAGAAAGAAAAAAACGAAGTTTGCATGAGTCGAAAAAGATGTGTTTTTTTTTTGGGCCTTAAACAACGATGTAACTAAGGAAAAATACATGTTGGAAATGTGTAGAGATGAAAATCTCTTAAATGATATTTGGAAAAAAGGTGAGTAACCTCAAAATGTAGATTATGTCTAAATAGCACGTTAATAATTAAGCAGCTAAGTGACATTTCGACATTTGCAATGCTGTATGAATATATGATTCTTGATTTGGATACAAAACTTAAAGTAATTGAAATGCCTGAAAAATGTAGTGCAAGTGTCATGTTGAATCTGTAATTAGCATGACAAAGAAAAAAACAATCAAAATGTTTACATTTCCATGGCTTTCATGAATGCACCTGCATAAAATAGAAACCTGTCTAAAACAGGAAATAATACCAGTCCCTTTGATTCTGTTTTAGACATGTTTCATTGTACTATATTTCCTCTTGCTGCCATAAGATCTGAATGCAGTTGAGTAGATGTGGCAGTCTTTCTTCTTCAAGAACTCAGCTGCAGATAACAGCCATTTCTTGAAGTTGTTACCCAAGGACTTCCATTACAAAACATTCTTGATGTCATATTTGTTGATTGGAAAGCCGATGCACTTTGGAAGAAATTACACTGAGCAACCTAGACACTTCGGCATCACTGGCCAGCTTTGAGTCTTCTAATGGCTCTCCATCTTAATTCTTCCCCTAAATGGTGTCTAGATAATGTCACCATGACAGTGAAATGAAAAAACTTTGAAAGCAACGTTTTCTGCTTACAATCCAGAAGTGAAATCAACTGCATCCTTTTACTCTAAAGCTGATTTGCACATTTAGATGCACATCATATCAATTTGTTTATAATATTTGACATAACTGGGTTAAAGTACCTCCATTATGTTAGATTCATTTGGTTTCACTGTGAATTTTTTTTCAAAAACTCCAAATTTCATGCTGTTTCTTAATTTGTTATGAGAACCAGTGTAATTTTTTTTTCCAGCTGTACCTACAGCTTGTCTTCCTTAGATGTACAAAGGTGGAACAAAAAGTTAGTTACACTGTTGAATTAAAAAAAACAACAACAGATAAAGGTATATACTCAGGAGATGTATGTTGGTTTAAAGGTACATTTATTCATTTTTCAACATAGTCATCCAAGGACTGTAAACATTTACCAGAATGTGTGATTAACTTTTTCATACCTGTAGAGAAAAAGTCTCCTCCAGTTCGGTGTAACCAGCTAAGGACTGCAGTTTTCACAGCCTCATTGGTTTGGAATCACTGTCCACTAAAGTCCTGTTTCATTTTACCGAACAAATAGTAGTCACATGGGGATAAGTTGGGGCTGTATGGTGGATGTTGTCACATCTCCCACTTGAATGACTGCAGCAATTCCTTTGTTTTCCATGATGTGTGTGGTGTGGTCACGCAGAAGAATGACACCACTGCTCAACTTACCCCAGCATCTGTCCTTAATTGCCTTTGCCTAAATTTCGTGGCATTTGGCAATATGAGTCAGCATTGATAGTCGTTCCTTTTGGTAATAACTCTGTGTAAACAACACCTTCACAGTCAGAGAAAACAGTTGCCATGATCTTTCCCGCAAATGGTTGGACTTTGCACTTCTTCCTTGTTGGAGAGGTGACATGCTTCCATTCCATGGACGATTATTTGGTTTCAGAGGTGAAATGGTGATGCCACATTTCGTCACCTGTGATGATTCAACACCAAATATTGTGACCCTCAACAGAACACCAGTGCAGAAAAGCCAAAGATGACAGAAAACATTGGTTTCTGTGCTGGTCAGTGAGTAAATGTGGCACTCATCTCGCACACAATTTCCAAAATCCCAGCTGCTCCTGAATGATGGAATGCACAGTCCCATATAAAATGTCTAACATACAGGCAATTTCCTTGATCCTGATATGCCTATTATCAGGTATCATGTTGTCAATGGCAGCAACATGCTCCGGAGTGCTGGATACTGACGGTCTACCTTTGTGGTATTCGTCCGCCAAATTTGTGAGACCCTTTTTAAATTGTTGGCACCACTTTACAATGGCAGGGTGAGACATGACATTTTCCCTATATATAGCACAGATTTCATGATAGATGTCAGTGCAATTTAGGCACTTAGCCAACAAAAATTGAATGGTTCCTCGCACTTCCAATTTGAAGTAAGAATCCAGTTGACGAGCCATTACAAACTGCCTCTTGCACACGCCTTACGCAGTTACTGAACTAAAATGCTCCCCGTTGACAGCTCTGACATATTGTCTACTTCGTTACCAAGCACACACGGTCTGACTGCAATCCCACTCCAGATGGTGCTAAGTGTAACTTACCTTTTTATTCACCTATGTATCATATCTTTTAACATTCAAATGATCATTTTGAATCAACTTCAATACAAATGCGTGTTTATTTGGATTTTAAAAATTTACACATTCTCACCTTGAATGTTGAAAAGCATGGAAGATGAAACATTCTGTAACTTCATAAGTGGACTCTTCTGTGCCATGCAAATAAACTGAGAAAAATCGAATTTTTCTGTGTAAAATTCTAGAAGTTCAACCCATAATTCACCCACACTTCGCTTATTTTTCCCTTTTCCATCCCATACACTATCCTAATGGAGAAAAAAAAAAAGATATTAGGCACATGTAAACATTTCATTCACATACCACATTAATGAATACGAAAAATTTTACATTTGCAAAAAGTTTTCCTTACACATCTGTCACAACTTTAAAATTTATATTATCAGTATTCTTCTTTTCATGCACAAATTTAAAATTTCATAACACATGACTATTTGCATTTCCTGTTTTAACTGCAGGGTCCAGTATTCATACAGCTTCCGCCACCTTTGTATATATGGAATGTAATATGACTTTCTTTGGCTAAACGTGACACTTAAATGCAGTAATTTTCAGTAACTAACAATTTCTACAGTTATTTTTGGTAGTTTCATCATTAATACAAACACCAGTACAAACGATGGCTACAGATGTGCTATATTCTTCAACCCAGGGCCCGATTTACTACATGCGAGGCCCAGGGCACAAAACATTTTCGGGGCCCCCCTCCTTATTCTCTATCGACCAAATAATAGTCACTGTGTGCAGAGTAGCAGAATGTAGACGTACATGCGTACGCTGATAGTTTCCATATCATTAGCAGGTTTGCAGATAGTTTTTTCATGTATATTAAAAAAATAAAAATGCCAGGCCTATATACAGCGATTAAAACACTTACTCAACGCTTTACTCAGATTAACATACTTAATTCTATTTTAACAGAAGAAAATTATTTTTTCACATCTTCTGAGTTCTTTTGTTTTTACAGACATTTCTGGCCTCTAGATTTTATCAAAGCCTGTTTGTTCTCAATGTATACGCACTGTATTAAGTTTTGTTTACACAGAATTTAAATTTTATTGCCAGGTTCCTCTTTCAGTTGCCAATTAAATACAAATATTTCCTTATGCATTTTGTAAGTCCAGTATTTTTGAATTAACTTGTTGAAAATCATATTTATAATTTTTGAAGGTTCATTGATAGAACTGTTTTTCTGGATATAAAAACTTTCTTTAATTAATCTTTTGTTTTTATGAGGTTCGTAGTCCAATATTTTAATATTTTGCTATAAAAGTCAATTTTACACACATTGCTGCACATTCAATTAGAATGTACTATTTTGTCCTCATTGGAATCTGTAATGTTCTAATAATTATTTGTTTTATTAATTTTCCTTTAAATTATCTTATTCTATTATCATGGTTTGCGGGTTGGCAGCGAGTCTTCTGTTTCAATAGCTATGTACGCAGATACATTTTATTTTTATACAACTCTGGCTGTGCGGGTACAACTGGTTGATCAGTAGTTTGTGGTGTTAATGACCCCCATAGACTCTAACTATAACAATATATCTATAACAAAATGGATAGACATCTTAATTTTAGTGAATATTGTGGTCTTGCAATATACTGATTCTTGCGTCTAGAACATGAGAACAATGCATCCAACAAAAAATGTGAACTAAAACAAGAAAAAAAAATCCATGGTGACCTCCACTGGACTTCCTCATAAATAGAGATGTGAAGCTGCATTAAAAATTGAAAAAGTGTTATGGGAACTCCTACTTCCAGCTTCACGGTTTCTACCAAGATCAAATCAGCGCATCATGATCAATATATCAGAAAACTGCAAAACATAAAATTTTGTGTTGATGAGGAAGAGTCTGAGTTACACACACACACACAAAAAAGTAATAACAAAACAAAAAACATAATAATCTGAAAAGCTGAGGGGAACACCTAGTCCGGTTCAATTTTTGGTAAATGTGTTGTACTTCGGCATCCTAAATTATTTGGTCAGAAAAGTTGTAAAATTAAAAAAAAAAAAAGCATATTAAAGATGTTTACCGAAACACTTACCTCCAAGTAGTCCAAGTAGGATGAGTAAACACACACTGCGGCGACAACCTGAAGCTTTGCTCCGTTGAAAGGAAGGTTTGCTGCGGCTGAGAATTCATGGGCAGAAGAGTACAACAGGAATCAGGTACGCTCTTGTCAGGAAAGAGTAACAGAATATACTGCTATGCTAAAGAATGTAGTTTGTAATTTCTGTCTCACTTTTTAAAAAAACATGCAGAGACTGTCTTCGTTCTTTGGTATGTAATTCCGTGATACGAAATAGTAAGTATGCACATGCCTTTCTTGTTTCTAGAAAAGCGTTAGAGTAGGTGTCGCATTCTCTCTAACGGAAGTTAGATGGCAAGTCTCAAAGTGAAAGTTTGATTACTAAAAAAAAAAAGCTTCCACGGAGAAATGAGTTCATACATTCAGCATCAAAGAATCCCACGTGAAAAAAACAAGAAACTGTCCGATTGCGATGTCATGAACTGACACCGAAATTAACTATTTTCTGTAGCGTAGCACTACACTCTTTCCTGACAACAGCGTACCCGGTTCCTGTTGTACTATTCCGCCCGCGAATGTCCTGGCTGCAGCGATCCTTCCTTTCAATGGAGCACAGCTTCATGTCAACGCCTCAGCGTTGTTTAAGGCCTCCCGCAGTGTCTGCTGACCCGTCATACTTGGAGTTCAAGTTTTTCGGTAAACATCTTTAATATTCATTCTAACAATGAAATTTTTCACCATTTCCCCTTAAATTGCATATTTTAGAATCTGTACGTCACACTTTTTAGAAATTTTACAACTTTTCCGACCAAATAATTTACCACGCTAAACTACACATTTACCCAATTTTTACCAAAATCTAATGAGCACATAATGCCATGAATGTATAAATTGTCCAATGTCAAACAAAACTGACAATACGATGACAAAGTGCTGTGTTTGGGCACCAGATCTTTTTATTTGTAATAACTCGTTTACCATTCTTTATTTTTAGGAATGAATAAAAAGAATTGAAAATTTACCTCCTATATCAGGACAAAACAGTTGGGTTGAATATTTTTCTTCTACATTTCCTTGATGCAAAGTCATGTATCAGAGAATCAAAATTTAAAGACTGTGTCACATCACTCTCCAAAGACAGCAGAGCTAATGATGCCAGTTTCGTTTGTCGCATGGTTGATCGTAAGGGATTTTTCAGTCTTTTCAGCAAAGAAAATGATCTCTCACTTGTACAATTTGAAATCGGTAATGTCATGAACATTCTAAGTGCAGTCTCAGTGTTGGGAAATGTGGCTTCTAAATTGTTTACCTTCAAAGTTTGCAGCATCTGGGGAATGGTTGCATGCTCCCCCATCATTGAGGAGAATTGTAAAAACTCATCTGCAAACTGGTCGTCAAGGTCATTGTTATAGTATTCCTGCAATGCTTTTGCACCTTCAAAAATTTCAGATCTTGATTTTTTTGCAAAAAATTCAAATTTTCTCATTATATTTTCATAAGCACTTTTTCTGCTTGAAAGCTGAGTGACTAAAGCATCACAAAGCACATAATAAACTTGAGTTCTAAATATATCCCTTGCACTGAGTTCTATATGTTCAATGTTACATTCATCTAGGTGTTTATTCTGGGGCACCTTCTTTCTTCGGGAATCATGACCATGGTATTGCACATTTTCAGACACTAATGTTTGAGCTTCCTCTTCATACACTTCAAAATTTTCCCTCACGAACTGAATGAATTCAATTAACGACTGGAAAATTTTAGGTACTTCAGAAATATTTCCTTTTGGATTCTGGCAAGTTTGATTTGCACAGTTTAATCTCTGAAGTATTGTGTCCCAAACTACTGTGCTGATCGATATTTCCATAGTTCTCATTTTCTTCAGCAGAGATTTTGCTTCATCTCTTGTCTGTGGAGAATCATCAACATTTTCTGACAGAAATACTAAAACTTTCTCTATTTCACGATAATTTTTCCTCACTGATCGTGTAGCTGCAGCATCTGCACACCATCTGGTAACTGACCGACTCTTCAGTGTGAGTGATGAATTTCCATGTGCTTCCTGGACTTTCTCCTGAAGCATTTTCCAACGGTGAGTTGATGCAGAAAAAAAGTATAGAGTTTTTGCAAAAATGTGAAAAAAGAGAGAACTTTACCACAACTATCTATGCTATTCACACCAACTAAATTTAAAGTGTGAGCAGAACATGGCACATATTCCGCTAGTGGATTGATTTCCCTAATGCGTGTTTGAACACCAGAATACTTCCCAGACATGTTGCTGGCATTGTCATAGCTTTGGCCTCTGACATTGATAATATCCAAGCTAGCCTCCTGTAGAAAAGGTATCATGGTATTTGTAATGTTTTCTGCAGTATGTCCATGGAATGTAATAAATGTCAAAAACCGTTCTTTTGCTTCACAATCTTTGTTGACATACCTTATGATAAAAGCCAGTTGATCTATGTGTGTAATGTCTGGAGTAGAGTCAACTATGACAGAAAAATATTTTGACATTTTTATTTCATCAGTGATGGCATTAAAAACACGTACAGCCATTAATTCAACAAATTCATCCACACATGTTGAAGATAAGTAACTGGTGTTACCACTTCCTGGATTCCCACATTTTTCCAAGTGTTGAGCTAAGAATGGATCAAATTCTGCAATTAATTCTAAGCAGCCCAGGAAAATTCCATTCTGAACTGATCCAATTGTTTCATCATCACCATACATTGGCAACCCACGAACTACAAGATACTTAACTGTTGCAACAACTCTATGCAAAACATCTTGCCAGTACTTGGATTCATTTCGATACTGCATAACTGACAGTCAATGCATGCAGAAGCATTCATGCGTGATGAATAGTCACATACTGCTTTGCTTGCCTGTGTATGTGTGAATTTTCATGCTTTGTAAGACGTTCACTTGCATGCTTCCAGTCAGAAAAACCTGTGGATCCTAATGCTGTAGTGCTCCTAGCATACAATTTGCATATCCAGCAGAATAGTAAACAAGTTGATGAGGATAAAAAAAGACAGTCGCGTTTTACCTTCTCATTATTATTTTTTTATTCTGAAAAAATTACCTTCTGTTAGAAAACGTTTTTTACCACATATATCCTTCCCTGTGAATGCCAGCAACTTCAAATCTTGGACTGGTGGATCGCTCAAAAAGCATTCGCGCATTTCTTCTGTAATTTCTCCCCATAAGGCAGGATCCACTGCATTCATTGTGGAACTTGTGCTCTCTTCATTAGATGAATTCAAAAGATTTCCCAAATTAGGAGCATCTGTGATGTTAGATGATTCTGAAGTCAGATTACTGGCTTCCAAAGACAAATTACGCTCATGAGACTCACCAGTAGTAAAATTAGATGAATTTGTAGAACGTTTGGGACCAAGTGAAATATCCAATTTTTTAATGGCAAAACGTTCAATGCTACCATGCTGCAGGTCATCATCCTTCAGTTTCAATTGTTTGGCTTTCCGTTTAGCGCTGCCTGATAAGTATGTACGTTTTGACATAATTTAACTGTTAAATAATTCAACTTAAATATATTGTTACAACTAACTAAATTTGATTATATATAAATTTAACAAATATTCAACATTCCATGAGACTACAAGAAAGGCAACGCAAAATACAACCAAGCCTTCGTGGTTACAGTTACGACAACGACAAGCCATGTGCAGGAAGTTGAAGGATCAGTTGAGTTTAGGTGCGTTCGGAAACACAAAAAAGGCACGTGACTCAATGGAAGAGATCCTCCTTCTCAATGGCCACCTGAAGGCTATTAAACCACTGAAACTCATTAATGGCCACGTGTTTACATGAAATTCGAAACTCAAACTCACTGTGTGTAAGTACCACATCTATAAACACATGACTCATGAGCATGCAAAAGTAAAAATAATAAATTTTGAATATACACACACAAAATTCCCATTAACTAAGTACACATTTAATTCAAATTTGGGGGCCCCCAAAATCGGGGGCCCTGGGCACGTGCCCCGTGTGCCCTCCCGTAAATCAGGGCCTGCTGCAACCTGCTTTGGAACTAGATACTGTATAAATTCCTAAGAAATGAATAAAAAAACTACAAGCATTTATTTCAACAATGAAGCTGTAAATCTTCAGAAGACAGTATCATAATGCATTACAGCATTACATTTGCTATCCCTTTCTTTTCTTGTTGTTTTTCCTTCATACAGAATATGTACATAATATTAACTTGTGATAATTATTTTTTAAGAGGTTTGGTGCGCTATGTTGGATGCACTGAATGAAAATACAACAAACATATAAAATTTAGTTCACATGAAAAGGAAAGTACTGAAGTATGTGGAAGATGATACTGCCAACAATCTATCCACTAGCAATACAACAGGTGATAGTTGAAGCGAATGCAAGCGCACATGTGTGTGTGTGTGGGGGGGGGGGGGCATGCATAAGAATGTCAGTTTTCAGGGTAAATATACTTTGGAGTATGGAGTCTATAAAAATGCAGGAAGTTAGCATTTACTGCATCTGAAAGCAGAAATAATTATCACAACATACGTTAATAAAGCTAATACTTATTTATGACCAGTAACTCTGACATCAGAAGAACTTCAAATTGTAGCACTTCCAACAAAATTAACTATAACCCTATTGTTCACATTAAAATACTGCAATATTATGAAAAAAATAAACTATATAAAAATTAAACCTAAAATGAATTAATAATCTAAAGCAACTTATGGGAATTTACTAGGAAATGTTTTCATTTATAGCAAATTTTCGGAGAAAACTCTTCTCCTTCTTCAGGCTCTCTAGTTGTTGTCACTTTTTGCTTGTCACTATCATGGTTACGGTTTACCTTGACGGTTACGGTTAACCTTGACGGTTTAGGTTATTTTTCACCAAATCCTGCCAGATGTTAGGCAGGGAAAATCCTTTGCAGTCATTGATGATGGAATTTTGTTTTTTCTCAATCTCTATTCCTTCTTTCAGTTTTCTTTTTGGAAATTGCTTTGGAAACTGATTACTTTAAGGGAATTCCAATCCATGCTGTGCCCAGTTTCTCTAACATGCCTATCTAATCCAGTCTTGTTGGAGCAATTTTTTATAGCTGCTTTATGCTCAGCTATACGAGTTTCTAGTCTGCGACCTGTTTCACCTATGTAAGATAGTCCACAACTACAATTTACTTCATAAACTACTCCTTGCATTTTTAAAATATCTTCTTCTCTTTGAACTATTTTAGGGAAAAAATTTTTAACTTTGTTCTCTAAACTTGGAGCTAGCCTAATATTGTATTTTTTACTAATTCTCTTTAAAGCCTCAAATAAACCTTTGTGATAAGAAATTTTTCTAGTGAATTTTACTTCTTGCTTTTGTGGGTTCTTCTTACCATTAAAATTCAGAAGCTTCTCAATTTCTTCTTTAGGATAGTTATTTTCTGCAAGTATGACTTTAAGCTCTTCTTTATGGGCTTCTTTTTTATCTGCAGTAGAAACTATTTTATTAATTTTTTCTAAAAACTGACTTGCTACATTTTTCTTAATAGAAACTGGATGATACGAATTGAAATCCAGTAGTCTTTTAGTATTCATTGGTTTTTTATACCAACTAGTGAGGAATTTTTCATCTTCATAATAGATAGTAATATCTAAGAAGTTTATTCTTCTTTCTTTTTGAAGTTCAATAGTGAACTTAAGGGAATCATCTAATTCATTGAATGAGTCTAGAATTCTTTCTGGAACAATTTCTGAGCTATCTATTATAAATAAGATGTCATCCATGTATCTGCTATATAAGCAGAAGTATGTGGGTTGTACTAGTTCACTATTGAACTTCAAAAAGAAAGAAGAATAAACTTCTTAGATATTACTATCTATTATGAAGATGAAAAATTCCTCACTAGTTGGTATAAAAAACCAATGAATACTAAAAGACTACTGGATTTCAATTCGTATCATCCAGTTTCTATTAAGAAAAATGTAGCAAGTCAGTTTTTAGAAAAAATTAATAAAATAGTTTCTACTGCAGATAAAAAAGAAGCCCATAAAGAAGAGCTTAAAGTCATACTTGCAGAAAATAACTATCCTAAAGAAGAAATTGAGAAGCTTCTGAATTTTAATGGTAAGAAGAACCCACAAAAGCAAGAAGTAAAATTCACTAGAAAAATTTCTTATCACAAAGGTTTATTTGAGGCTTTAAAGAGAATTAGTAAAAAATACAATATTAGGCTAGCTCCAAGTTTAGAGAACAAAGTTAAAAATTTTTTCCCTAAAATAGTTCAAAGAGAAGAAGATATTTTAAAAATGCAAGGAGTAGTTTATGAAGTAAATTGTAGTTGTGGACTATCTTACATAGGTGAAACAGGTCGCAGACTAGAAACTCGTATAGCTGAGCATAAAGCAGCTATAAAAAATTGCTCCAACAAGACTGGATTAGATAGGCATGTTAGAGAAACTGGGCACAGCATGGATTGGAATTCCCTTAAAGTAATCAGTTTCCAAAGCAATTTCCAAAAAAGAAAACTGAAAGAAGGAATAGAGATTGAGAAAAAACAAAATTCCATCATCAATGACTGCAAAGGATTTTCCCTGCCTAACATCTGGCAGGATTTGGTGAAAAATAACCTAAACCGTCAAGGTTAACCGTAACCGTCAAGGTAAACCGTAACCATGATAGTGACAAGCAAAAAGTGACAACAACTAGAGAGCCTGAAGAAGGAGAAGAGTTTTCTCCGAAAATTTGCTATAAATGAAAACATTTCCTAGTAAATTCCCATAAGTTGCTTTAGATTATTAATTCAATTAAACTAGGAAGCCATTTCTCAATATGAGCTTTATTCAAAGAACTAAAATGAATGTTTTGCAAAATTACCATTAAATGGATATGAAAAGAATACTGGTAAGAAATTAAATAATAATCTTTCTGCATTTCTTCCTGACAAAGTCTTCAGTGAAGTTTTTAATTTGCAACATCCTTGTTTCTCATATTCTTGACAGCATTGAAAGATCATGATCACCTTAGACAACTGAAATCGATGAATAATTTTTCAGTTCTCTTAGTTTTTGAAAAAGTGCATTTTAGCCATCACGAAGTACCACACAAAGTAAAAAAAGAAATTATAATGCAGTGCAGGTATAAAAAGATTACAAGACAATGCAGCTTCTACTTATAAATTTCATTTCTAAAAACAAGTCTTAGCTTTACATGTTCGAAAAACTGATTTATTATCCCTTGTTTGCACTGTTGTATCTGTATACTCGAGGACTTAAATAACTATTTTTTTTTATTGAACAAATGCAATGTTTTGCAAGACAAACTGCAGTAGATATCAAATTTATTTCTTCTTCATCATCCACAGCTGTGTATCAATATGATCTCCAAATATGCAGTAAAAATGGGCAATTAGAGACAAATAAATAAATAAATACAAATTAATGAATAAATAAAGATAATAAAAAAGTTATTGAAAAACAAACTCTCCATTGCAAAAGATTAAAACACTACTTTCTCAATCGTTAATGGCTGTTCCACCTACAAGACATTTTTTTCAAGGTCTACCCTATGGTTTCTGACCTGATACTACAAAATATAATATCTAAAATAGCAAAACTACACTAGTAATCCGAATTTATTGGCGTAAAATAGAAATATAATAATCTAAAGCAACTTACGGGAATTTACTAGGAAATTTTTTCATTTATAGCAAATTTTCGGAGAAAACTCTTCTCCTTCTTCAGGCTCTCTAGTTGTTGTCACTTTTTGCTTGTCACTATCATGGTTACGGTTTACCTTGACGGTTACGGTTTACCTTGACGGTTACGGTTAACCTTGACGGTTTAGGTTATTTTTCAACAAATCCTGCCAGATGTTAGGCAGGGAAAATCCTTTGCAGTCATTGATGATGGAATTTTGTTTTTTCTCAATCTCTATTCCTTCTTTCAGTTTTCTTTTTTGGAAATTGCTTTGGAAACTGATTACTTTAAGGGAATTCCAATCCATGCTGTGCCCAGTTTCTCTAACATGCCTATCTAATCCAGTCTTGTTGGAGCAATTTTTTATAGCTGCTTTATGCTCAGCTATACGAGTTTCTAGTCTGCGACCTGTTTCACCTATGTAAGATAGTCCACAACTACAATTTACTTCATAAACTACTCCTTGCATTTTTAAAATATCTTCTTCTCTTTGAACTATTTTAGGGAAAATTTTTTTAACTTTGTTCTCTAAACTTGGAGCTAGCCTAATATTGTATTTTTTTTTAGGCTAGCTCCAAGTTTAGAGAACAAAGTTAAAAAAATTTTCCCTAAAATAGTTCAAAGAGAAGAAGATATTTTAAAAATGCAAGGAGTAGTTTATGAAGTAAATTGTAGTTGTGGACTATCTTACATAGGTGAAACAGGTCGCAGACTAGAAACTCGTATAGCTGAGCATAAAGCAGCTATAAAAAATTGCTCCAACAAGACTGGATTAGATAGGCATGTTAGAGAAACTGGGCACAGCATGGATTGGAATTCCCTTAAAGTAATCAGTTTCCAAAGCAATTTCCAAAAAAGAAAACTGAAAGAAGGAATAGAGATTGAGAAAAACAAAATTCCATCATCAATGACTGCAAAGGATTTTCCCTGCCTAACATCTGGCAGGATTTGTTGAAAAATAACCTAAACCGTCAAGGTTAACCGTAACCGTCAAGGTAAACCGTAACCGTCAAGGTAAACCGTAACCATGATAGTGACAAGCAAAAAGTGACAACAACTAGAGAGCCTGAAGAAGGAGAAGAGTTTTCTCAGAAAATTTGCTATAAATGAAAAAATTTCCTAGTAAATTCCCATAAGTTGCTTTAGATTATTAATTCAATTAAACTAGGAAGCCATTTCTCAATATGAGCTTTATTCAAAGAAATATAAGTTTCCAAACTTTTGCACATCAACCAAGTGGCTTTTTCAAGGAAGTTAGAGAGCAAACTGCAAACTGAATAATAGAATGCTTCAACAATTTGAACGTGGTAACTTGACTAGAAAACAAATGCGCTTGCAATTATTCATTAAAAAAAGACACCAGGCGTCATGTTTGTTTAGCACGTGGAATCCTGGAAGAAAAACAAAAGGCACTCACTGTTTGTAGAACTGGTTCCAAATTTGTGGCAACTCTAGTGATACGCAATCATTGCAGGGCTCGCTCTTGGTAATTATCTTCAAAGTTTCTTGAATAGTAGTAGATTTAGGGTGGAGTGGGTAGTTAATTTCTTTATGTCATCCCACATAGGAGCAGCGTACTTGAACTTCACTTCCATAGATAGGGTCATGGTTACTTTACTGTTCTTTGTGTCTCTTTGATGCTTGTAGACTCTAATTCTAAATGAATGCTTGGCCATTCAGATGTAGTATCACTTGGAGCCATCTGGATATTGTAGAGGGATGGCATAAAAATTTGCTTCATTGGAAAATGGGAGCTTGTCAGTAATTTCCCTTAAGCATGACATATAAAGATGTTGGAGACCTTATTGCTGACACTGAGGTTCACCTTCTTAAGTACATTCTTGAATTGATAGGAAACATTTGGTATGTAAGGAATTGAGCCCAGGTACCGTAGCTGAAGCATACGAAAATTAACATGACTGGATCTGGTGTTTTTCGATACAGCCATGTACCAGGTTCAGAGTGTACCCTGCTTCAGTGGACAATTTGATATCGTTTTTTAATTTGCACTATCTGGAAGGAACATCAGAGAAGACTGCAAAGGCTCTTCTGATACAAGAACGGAAGAAAGCTGTCTTGCAATCAGCAGGGCAGAATGAGCTGCAGAGCATCAAGTTGGGGATGGATGTGGGTTTATAATAGACTGGTGTACAAAGGCAATTTTTATGCAATTTGCTCAGTAAAACATCCAGATAAGGCACATTATTGTGTTCTAGTTCCATAGTGAAATTGATCATAGAGTGAATATTATTGATTTTCTCTAGGAAAAGTGGGAGGGTCTCCTTTCTGTGAGGCCATATGAAAAATACATTGTCAGCATTTTTTTTGTTTGAAGGTTAAACGAACAAACACCATGAGCAACTCGATGGTATCCCTGCCTCACCCGGGTTCGAACCCAAACCCCATCTCGGACGAATGGCCACAAGCAAGCACTTAGACCACTGTGCTACTGGGGTGGCGTTGTCAGCATATTACAGCCAGGTAAGACTTGGGGTGATACTGGAGAATGCAAGCTGCTTCATTGGGTGAAGGAACATCTGTTTCCAACCTGATGCTCCACAGCTCATTCTGCCTCACTGATAACAAGACAGCCTTCTTCCATTCTCGAATCATAAGAGCCTTTGCGGTCTCCTCCAGTGTTCTTCCTAGACACTGCAAATAAAAAAAACGTTATCAAGTTGTCCACTTGAAGCAGGATACACCCTGAACCTGGTACATAGCTATATCGAAAGAAAAAAACAAAACAAAACAAGAACCAGTCATATTAATCTTCTTATGCTGCAGCTATATGCTACCTGGGCTCAATTACCTACATATCAAACATTTCATATCAACTCAAGAATGCATTCAAGAAGATGAACTTTGGTATCAGCATAACATCTCCAATATCCTTATATGTCATGCTTACAGGAAATACTGACAAGCCCCCACTTTCCAATGAAGCAGATGTTTATGCCATTCCTCTAAAATATCCAGATGGCTCCAAGCGATACTACATTGGAATGACTAAACATTCATTTAGACTTAGTCAACGAGCATAAAAGAGGCACAAAGAACGGTAAAGTAACTATGACCCTAACCACAGAAGTCAAGTTCAAGTATGCTGCTCTTATGTGGGATGACATAAAGAAATTAGTTTCCTACTGCACCCCTAAATCTATTGCCATTCAAAAAACTTTGAAGATCATTACCAACATTGAGTCCTGTAATGACAGCATCTTGCTAGAGTTGCCATGAGTTTGGAATCAGTTCTTCAAATAGTGAATGTTTTTTGTGTTTCTTCCAGGATTCTGTGTGTCTTTGAATGAATAATTACATTTGCAACTAATGGTCTGTGAAAACACAAATTCATTGGTGACAGGGATTGAACCTGTGTCTCCTTGCTCCGGAGTAAGTTGCTCAAACTGATTAAGCTACACCGACAGAATGTATCGCTGCAGATTTGTTGTCTTGACATGTGCTTCACCTCTGTAGTAAATCACATGTCAAAGTGAGAAGAATTAGCAGTGAAACACGTAACACACAAAAAATTAGAAGAATTTGTAATATCATCATATCACGCACAGGTTACGTTGAAAACTACAAGTGGTGTGCTCTACCTTCATCAGCCAAGGAATGAAACACATGGAATGAACCATGTGGTATAAGCATCAGTTGTTGCCAGATTTCAAAATAGCTTTCCAAATGATAGGGATGTGAAAAGGTGGATCTGTATTGCAGGTGTTAGGGTTAAGGTAGATTTCAATGCTTTCACGGTACCCGAGGGCTTTCTGATTGCTGAACGGAGCAATACGTTTAACATTTTGCCAATCAGGAATCGCGGACGTATTGCTGACAGTGAAAATTGAAAGAGAGGTGGAAGAGTTGCCTTCCTTAACATCAGCGATATGTTCTGTCAATCGCCAGTTGATGCTGCGGTAAGTACTTCCAATGTAGCTGGTAATGCTTGTGGAAGTGTTGAGAGGTAAATCTATGGGTTTATTGGTATCTCTGTCTTTAAGAATGAAATTAAGAAGATGTGAAGGTGGTTTAACTGTAATCCCGTAGTCAAAAGATTTGAAAATAGAGCAAACTTTATGAGTGAAGGACAGGCTAAAGGGCAAAGTGCCAACAAACTGATGAGTGAGGAAGTAGAATTAAGCTGTCTAAGTACAATATGTCAAACTCACCAGTGCAAATTTAGTAATACTTTATTTACAATTAAAACACAAGTATGTTAAAATACTTAGAAGCAAGATCATTTGAGGCTGCCTTTGGCCTCATCATCAGTCTTAGTGCCACAGTATACAGAGCAAGCAAGCAATAAATACACTGAGAAACAATTCCATGACGCAATAGTCACATAAGTCCTCATTGCCAAACATGGGCAGTGGAAATTCCCAAGTACAAGAAAAATTATGACGAATGTTCTACTTCCGCTGTGCGAAACACGGATTCGGTGAATAACTTCCAGGGGCGTGGAATAAAACTAGGATCTATATTGCAGCATGAATTACCAAATTTAATGACATATAAGCTTTCAGATAAAAGTAATGAATGCCTGTTACTTGCTGATGCTAAAATCCTTGAGTTGTTCCAGCCAGGCAAGTATTCACCTTGGTTCACAGTCCTAGTTAGGGCAGTGGATGTGGAGCCAGTCCTAAGGGCATATTTATGTTCTGATACATGAACATTTAAAGTCCGAAGTGTAGAAACGATATAGTATTTCACGGCTAAGACTGAATCACGGGGAACCAAAGGGATACAGTATACTCCAGATTTATTGGGTGTTGGGACTAAGTCACGGTCATTTCTATCAATTGAAAAAACATTCCTGGTGCTAATCCCAAAATCAAAGTTATGTTTTGTAAAAAAATTCTTTAGAATAGAGACAATGGGTGAGGCAAACTCAATGGAACCAACAAACCAGGGCTTGGACACCTCAGGGCGAAGTGTAGGGGTCCAAGAAGGTATTTGAAGAGTAGCCAAAGGTAAGTGCAATCTGCAAAACATTGGAAAGTTTGGTTTGTCGAAGCCTAACTGATGAGGAATGTGAAAAAGTATGTTTTATTAAAAAACATATAGCTGAAAGCTTGTAATTCTGATGATGAGAAGACAAAAACGGTATGATGACCGGGGAACAGGTAGGTTTTCTGTACACTGAATAAGAAATTTTATTAGAGATAAGATCTCGAGAAAGAAGAAAGTTGGGGAAAGGCAAACAACCTTCTGTTTCCAATTCTAACGTGAACTTAACTGAGAGAAACTGGGTCGATAAGGTTTCAGTGAACAAGTGAAGTAGGGTGACAGAGTGTGGCCAGAAAATCAAAAGGTCATCAACGTACCTTAAAATTAAGGATGGTTGATAAGGGAATTCATTTAAGACTTTTTCTTCCAAAAACTGAAGGAGTAATTCAGCTAAAACTGGGGAAAGGGGAAATACTATATTGGTCCTTCACTTCATTCAGTCTTAACCGTGAAATACTATATTGGTTCTACACTTCGGACTTTAAATGTTCATGTATCAGAACATGAATATGCCCTTAGTGCTGGCTCCACATCCACTGTCCTAACCAGTACTGTGAACCAAGGTGAATACTTGCCTGACTGGGACAACTCAAGGATTTTGAAGTCAGCAAGTAACAGGTGTTCATTACTTTTATCTGAAAGCTTACATATAATTAAATTTGGCAATTCATGCTGCAATATAGATCTCCCTAGTTTTGCTCCACATCCCTGGAAGTTATTCATCAAATCTGCGTTTTACACAACGGAAGTAGAGCATTCGTCATGATTTTTATTGTACTTGGGAATTTCCACTGCCCACATTTGGCAATGAGGACATGTGACTATTGCATCATGGAATTGTTTCCCAGTGTAATTATTGCTTGCTTGCTCTGTATACTGTGGCACTAAGACTGATGATGAGGCCGAAGGCAGCCTCGAAAGATACTGCTTTAAGTATTTTAACCTACCTGTGCTTTAATTGTAAAGAAAGTATTTTCAAATTTGCAATTTGAACCTGGTGAGTTTGACATATCATACTTAGACAGCTTAATTCTACTTCCTCATACTACGTACTACGAAATACGTTTATTCTTCAAACTGATGAGTGGTGGAAGGTTCAGACAGTAAACTGGTAGTTCTATTCTGTGACTCAAATTTCTTAATCAGTCTATGTACTAAGAGGGGTGGAAAGCCATGCCATTTGCCAATGTTGATGATGTTCTAATATTCTTTTTGTAAGGCAGGAGGGCTGCTGCAAATAAGGTTAGCGCTGGGAATGTAAGACTTTATAGCAGCCAATTTATATTTTTCAAAGGTGCAAGAATGGTAAGGGATGATGTTAGGGTGTCAGAAGGTTTCCTGCGAACAGAGAGACCAAGTGAAAAGTCTGGTTTCATGCTGATGTTAACATCCAGAAAACTAATATTGTTGTAAACCTGTTCTTGAGACAAGAATCTTATATGAGGGAATTTGGAAGTTATGGAGGACATTCAATAACTTCCAAATTCTGTTATGTGCAGTTAATAAGAATACGGTTTGGTTACATACATACATACATATCACGAAGCTGTTCTCTGACATTCAGAGGTTAGCTCCACATTGAAATTCAAACTACCAGATACATTTTTAACTGATTATTTACTTACTGTTGTTGTTAAACTTCTCCATTTACAGCGATCTTGACACACAACTCAGGTTTCACTGATATCCATCACTCAAAGTACATAAGACCTTCTATACTTCACACTCATAATCATTTTCTCATCTGATCCTCGCATGACTTCCTTGGCCTGTATCTACCTTTCCTTCCTGCCACTTGGGCTAAAAACATTTTCTTAGTAAGCATCTCATTCATTCATTCTTTCAACATGGCCAAACCACAGAAGCATATTAGTCTCCACCTCGCTAACAACATTTTGCTTCTCATTATACAACTGCAACACATCTTCATTCCTCACATAATCAGAACGTGTCTTGGCACAACCCCTCCCACCTGTAAGTAACGCATTTCTCCAGCATACAAACGACTCCTATGTTTTTTCTATAGTACCCAGGTTTCACTGCCATACATCAGAATACGGACAATTACACACTCATACACAGCCATGCGGGACTATCTTGGGAACCCATCATTCCTGTGAAAACCTCCCAAAGCAGCTATGACTCTCAATGAAGAATTCACTCACCTACTAATTTCACCATCCAATTTATTCTCTCTGCCAAACATGCTTCCTAAATACACAAACTCATTCACCTGGTCAATCACTGTGCCATTTAGACTTATATTACATTCAGTACTAACAGCTCCTCGCTCAAAAACCATAACTTCGGGTTTTCCCTTATTTATACTCAGTTTGAATTTCATGCAAACTTCATACATGTGGGACAACATACTCTGCAACTCACTTTTGCTCCCTGCCAACAGGACAGTGTCATCAGCATACAGCAATCTGCACACACGGATATTACCAAGACATAAACCAGTATTATCTATTGTGGCATCACACATGCACGCATCCATAAATACATTAAACAGTCATGGTGACATTACACAACCTTGTCTGACTACTGCACCAATAGATAACCATTTTGATAAAACACCATTCACTCATACACATGCTCAACTGCCAGCATACATGGCTTTTACACCATTAAGCAGATTCCCGGTAACACCATATTCATTCAATACCTTCCACAAAAGTGTCCTATTTACTTGGTCGTAAGCTTTCTCTAAATCTATGAAGGCAGCAAAAACTTTCTTGCCAACAACCAGATACTTTTCAATCATCACGCGTAATGCAAAAATTTGGTTAGTGCAGCCTTTACCAGGCATAAAACCACTCTGAACGTCCCTCACTTTCTCTGATGTAACACCCCGTACTTTTTCAATAACAACCTTACCAAACACTTTCCCTGGCACACTCAGTAGGCTAATACCACGATAGTTCTTGCAGTCAGTCTGATCACCTTTTCCCTTATACAAGGGAACGATGATAGCATCCTTCCAATCCCGAGGGACCATATGGTTTAATTATTTACTAATATTAATTTTTTAAAGAGGTGTGATAGTTGTATTCATCTAGATAACCAGAATAACACCGAATGAGTAGTTTGAAATAAGGTGGGTAGCAATATTAATGGTTGTCGTGGGGAAGGGTGGGGAGTTGCAAGCTTTGGGGGATAATTTGAATTACACTTTTACATCATTGGTGTTGTGAGAAGATAGCTTTTTAGTCATGAATTCATTGATGTTAGTATTTTTGCTTAACGTGATGGTAACGTCATTGTGAATTAGAAATATCATCTCTTACCATTCTTGCACCTTTGAAAAATATAAATTTGCTGCTATAAAGTCTTACATTCACAGAGCTAAGCTTATTTGCAACAGCCCTCTGGCTTTATAAAAATAATACCAGAACATCATCAACATTGGCAAATTGCATGGCTTTCCACCCCTCTTAGTACATAGACTAATTAAGAAAGTTGAGTCACAGAATAGAACCAGTTTGCTGCCTGAACCTTCCACCACTCATCAGTTTGTTGGCACTTTGCCCTTTAGCCTGTCCTTCACTCATAAAGTTCGCTCTATTTTCAAATCTTTTGGCTACAGGATTGCAGTTAAACCACCTGCACATCTTCTTAATATCATTCTTAAAGACAAAGATCCCAATAAACCCCTAGATTTACAAGGTGTCTACTCTATCCCTGTCAACACTTCCACAGGAGTTACCCACTACATTGACAGTACATACCGCAGCATCAACTAGTGATTGATGGATGTCAAAATGTTAAACGTATCGCTCTGCAGCATCAACCGCGATTCCTGATTGGCAAAATGTTAGACGTATCGCTCCGTTCAGCAATTGGAAAGCCCTCAGGTACAGCAAAAGAATTGAAATCTTCCTTACCCCTAACACCTGCAATACAGATGCACATTTACACATTTCTATCATTTGGAAAGCTATTTTGAAATCTGGCAACAACTGATGCTTATACCACATGGTTCATTCCATGTGTTTCATTCCATGGCTGATGAAGATAGAAGTCACTAGCAAAACATCCCATCAGTTATAGTTTTTAATGTAACCTATGCATGATATGATATTAGGAATTACTTTAATTATGTCAAGTCAAGTAACCACATTCAAATTGTTGAAGCGTTCTATTATTCAGTTTGCTGTCTAACTTCCTTGAAAAAGTCATGTGGTTGATGTGCGAAAGCTTGGAAACTTTGAGTTCTATTTTACGCCAATAAATTTGGATAACTGATATAGGTTTACTATTTTAAGTATACTTGGTGTACTGTTCCTTGTTATTAATTAATAATATCTATCTAAATATTTCTTTATTTCCCATTAGACACATATGTCTAAACCATCACAATGTGCTCTCATTTTCTTTTTCTTCTACTCAGGAAGTACTCCATTCATTTCTAATGTCTGCATGACAAATCCTGTTCTTCTAATGAATCCATCACTTTTGATGCTACTCTTGTTACTATTTGTGTGTGAACAGCTTTTAACATTTCAGAACTTTTGGCTTTACACTCAGTTTTCACTGCCATTCAAGTGGGTACCTCCAAATGTTCCATTGTGTATAGCCACTTTTTTTTATGCCAACTTATTTTTTAGTCACAGTGGTTTTATACTGCTGGTAAGATACATTTTCAGCTCTTCTGATTCCACCATCTTTCTAATTCCTCATCAAGTTTTCCTGGCTCATCAAAAATCACATTTAAATACTTATAATTTGTAACTCATTCTAGTTTCTTTTTGTTTTTTTCTAGTTTCCTTTCCCTGTACTACATAATTGATATTTCTTGTGCTGTGACCAAGTACCATTGATTTAAACTTCTTGACAATTACCTTCATCCCAAATTTTTCACAACTTTTGCTCAGATCATTCAAATTACATTGGAAATCATTTACATTCTTAGAAAATAACACTAAGTCGTCAACATACAGCAAACTGCTAAGGTCACAATCACATACGTCAACATCTCATATCAAGTTACTTTCTTTTCTTCATTTATCTGTACAGGCCAAAAACAAGCATGAAGTCAGTCCAAATCCTCATCTTACACCAAAGTTAATCTGAAACATCTTTCCTATATAACTCTCAATTCTCACTGTTCTAAAACTTGGTGTAAAGGCATAGCATCACGACTGCACCCTTTTCCAGTAATATGATTGACTTTTAACAACTTTTCATTAACTAAATAGCCTTTTAGTAAATTGAGCACCTTATTCCTGGGTACCTGGTTAGATGTATTTTCAAAATCAGTAAGTATCATACATATATATATCATCATCATCATCATTGTCAACCATTATCAATCCACTGCTGGACGAAGGTCTCCTCAAGTTTCCTCCACAACGGTCTGTCTTGTGCCAGTCTCCTCCATGTCACTCCCGCATATTTACGAATTTCATCCACCCATCTCCCATGTGGTCTTTTTCTGGGTCTTTTCCTGTCCCTTGGAATCCAATCTAAAATTTCGGCTGTCCATCTATGGTCTGTCCTTCTGGCAGTATGTCCAGCCCATTGCCATTTCAGGGATTTAACTCTGATCATGATGTCTTCCACTCTCGTCATTTTTCGGATCCACGAGTTCCTCTTCTTATCTCTCCTGGTTATACCAAGCATGCACCTCTCCATGCTTCTTTGAGTTGTCTGCAGCCTTTGTATGTCTCTTTTAGTTAAGGTCCACGTCTCTGCACCATACGTAAGCACTGGAAGGATGCATTGATCAAACACTTTTCTTTTAAGACATAATGGCATATTGCTCTTGAAAATTATGCTGTCTCTTCCAAAAGCTCTCCAGGCAAGTTTTGTACGCCGATTAATTTCTTCATCAATGTGACCCTCACTTGATATCTGCTGTCCAAGATAAACATACGTATCTGTTATCTCCAGTTTTTCTCCATCAATCGATAAATCTTCATTTCTTGTAAAAGCATTGAACATCACTTTTGTCTTCTGAAAGTTCATTTTTAATCCCACTTCTTTACTCTTGTCAGCAAGTTCCTGGATCATACTCTGCAGCTCTGATGGGGTAGTTGTAAAAATGACTACGTCATCAGCAAAACGAAGGTGGGTTAGATAATCTCCATTAATCTTTATCCCTTTGTTTTCCCAGTTCAGTGATTGAAAGACATTTTCCAATGTGGCATTAAAGAGCTTCGGAGATATGGTGTCACCTTGTCTCACTCCCTTTCCAATTTTTATGTGTGTTGTATTTTCAAACAGCCGAATCTTTGCACTTGCATTTTCATAGATGTTATTAATAATATTAATGTATGCATCTTCAATACCGCAGGATTTCAGAGCCGTGGTAACTGCTGATGGTTTCACCGAATCAAAGGCTTTTTCATAATCGATAAAAGCCATGCACAATGGAAGTTCATATTCCCTCGCTCTTTCAATTAGTTCTCTCAGTACATGGATATGATCTATTGTGCTGTAGCCACTCCTGAATCCAGCTTGTTCTCTCGGTTGAGCCATGTCCAGTGTTACCTTCAAGCGGTGTGAAAGAACTTTAGTGAAGATTTTGTAAACCACTGATAGGAGGCTGATAGGTCTGTAGTTCCTGAGATCCTCAATGTCACCTTTTTTATGTAGCAGGATCATTGTAGCATTGTTCCAATCCTCAGGAATCTTCCCTTCATTAAGGCATCGAGTGAAAATTTGGGCGAGTACTGTTTCGATTTCTCCACTTGCTTCTTGTATGATGTCTATAGTAATTCCATCTTCTCCTGGAGCTTTCCCCCGCTTCATGTTCTTGATTGCATGAGCAACTTCTGCTGGGAGGACTGGAAGAACTCTGGTACCTTTCATGATGTCTGGAGTACATGTATCATCCCTTTCATATAATTTGGAGTAGAAATCTTTCACTCTTGTCAAAATTTCGCCTCTATTTCTTGTTATAGAACCATCTTCTTTTCTCAGAGCCATAATCTGTTTTCTTCCCTTACTGAGATGTCCCTTTGCTATCTTTAGGCTTTGGTTGTTTTCAATTGCTTTCCTCACTAGCTCACAGTTGAATTTCCTTACGTCTTCAGTGATACTTTTTCGTGCTGTCTTGCATAGCTCTATATATTCCACTTTGGAAGTCACATCTTCTTTAGTTGTCCTCATCTGTCTTCTTTTTTGCATCAACATTTTGGTTTTTCCTGATAATTTGTTTACATGCAACTTGTTCTTAGACCCAGCTAATTTTGTTGCTGTTTCCATAAGAGCTTTGGTTACTTTTCTGTTAACTTCCGAAATATCCACTTCTTCCGATGTTAGGCCTTCTAAAGCAGAGAATCTGTTCTTCAGTTCCAACTTGAAAGTATTATGGTGTTTTTTAAGGTTTGTTATGTCAATACATTTTGTTTGTCTTATGAGCTTGCCACGTTCCAGTTTAGTGTTGAGGTGCATCTTACATCTCACCAATCTATGGTCACTACCTGTGTTGAACTTGTTTAGCACACTGCAGTCTTCGATGACGAATTTTTTGTTACACATAATAAAATCAATTTCACTTGTCGTCCCAATTGGATGTCTCCATGTCCATTTCCTGTGTGGCTTTTTCTTGAAAAAGGAATTCAAGATGAAAAATCCTTCTGCCTCTGCAAACTCAACGAGAGTATTTCCACGCTGGTTTCTGTTGCCGTGACCGAATTTACCTACTGAAGTTTCATTCTGTTGCCGGTGCCCTATTTTTGCATTGAAATCTCCCATAATTATCTTCAAGTGCTGCTTACCTTTATTATTTAGATGACGAATTTCCTCATAAAATTCTTCAATTTCTTCTTCAGGATGACTTGTGGTGGGTGCATAAGTTTGAATAATCTGAGCCTGGTATCTTCTCGATAGTTGGATAACGAGTCGTGCAGCTCTGTCAGAGGAACTTTCAACTTCTACCACTTTATCCTTCAGTTTCTTGTTTATTATAAATCCAACACCACTAGTTCTGCCAGTATCTGTCCCACGATAATAGAAGAGATGTCCACTTTTCAGTTCAATGAGATCTTCTCCTTTTCTCCTTACCTCACTCAGCCCGACGATGTCCCACTTGATCCTTTGTAGTTCCTCTTCCAATTCAAGAAGCCTTGAATCAGAAGATAGGGAGCGTCCGTTGTAGGTAGCCAAGGTCAGCATCAAATGGCAGCCTAGTCCGGTCCTCCGGGGATTCTTAGCACCCTCTGCCTTCATGTCGCACTGGCCGCTGCCTTGGCCAGGTACATTCCAGCTGCCGGAGACTGAGGGCCAAGATTTAAGTTGTAGAGTCATTTTGGAGGTGTTTGGCCATAACTCACCACGCTGGCCAAGCGGGTTGGTGAGTGTGGGATAGCATTTCCTCTGATCCCGATGGTATAGTTATACCGCTATTTGCGGTCGTCAGAGCCCCTTTAGTGGGAACAGGATGCACCACGAGAAGGCGGGGTTGACATTTGTCAAGGAGAGGCTGTGATGTTACGCATCACCTGACCTTACATCCCATATATATATATATATATATATATATATATATATATATATATATAGGCTACTCCCCAACTTACAAACATAATGTATACTTTGAACTTCATTTGAAAGTTGTATGTTTGTAAGTTGAATTTATTTTTTCATAAAATATATTGTTCAATTTGCTAACACATTTCTTAAATAAATTAGCATTATACAAAGGTAGTAAAAATACATGATTAAAAAAATTAATTTATGTATTCCAAAAAAATAAAAATATTTATTGTAAAAATACATAATTTGAAAAGAATTATTGCACTACATAAGTTCAAGGTTTGGTTTCATTAAATGAACTGGAAGTCACAATTTATTAGTCTGTGCAATGTTCACAAATATAAATTGTTTGTTTCTTGAAAGTTTACACACACAGGCTCACGTCTCTCTCTCTCTCTCTCTCTCTCTCTCTCTCTCTCTCTATATATATATATATATATATTCTATAAAGAAGATACCTAAGCAAAAAAATACATATATAATTTTGACTCACACCTAATACAACATAGAAAAGGTTATGTATCTACCTGTGTGAGTAAAAGGAGAAAAGATAAAAAAATAAAATAAAACAACTGAATGTAGAAGGTGTCGAGAATACTGAGCCTTGGCTTTATCAAGGACCAGCAAAAACTCTGCATTTTCTCACTTCCACAAAGACCTAGTTGGAAATGGGTTTCTGCAAGGCCATAGATGCAAGTAACATTCCCACCTAAAATAGTTAAAAAATATATATATATAAGTCATGTCCTCCGTAGAGTAGCATGACCTAGCACTAGTTAACAATTTCGCTTGCATCCATTAACCTTCATGGCCCGACCCATGCTCTTCATCTGTTACTATTAAACAGAGAGAGAAGATTAAAGAGAACTCAAGCTGTGAGAGTGACATAATAAATGGAAATGATTTTCAGCTATAACGAAATTCCAAGTTCGTTTGAGAGAGAATTTAAACCTGAAAAATAATGCAAAGGAATCCAAATTTTACATTGCAATTAAAATTAAAAAAAAAAAAAAAAAAAAGGAAATGTTAATTTATACCGAACAGATTTTTGAAAAGAAAACTTGAGTCTAAAACTCCCTACTCTACAACTTATGACAGCACGAAAACGAGAATAAGTTAAAGATAAATATTAACTAAAGAAAACTTTGTGAAAGTTATATACCTTAAACAGTTAGTTGCAATATGTACAAAGTATTTCAGCAGTGCTTTAAGTGCATAATTAATTAGTTATTAAGAACTTAACTACTTTGAAAAAACAGCGCATAGACAGCGCATAGAAAAGGAACAGGCTTAGCCTTCTTCTGTTCCTAGGTACCTCAAAAGACGCTCAAAGTTACAAAGAAAAGTTAGAGTTAAAACCATAAAAATGTTAACAGACAAACCAATGCTTAAAAGCTGAAAAGCTAAAAAACGACAGAGAAAAGGTACATAAAGTACAAACATTGAACTTATAAAACCTAGAACCCAAAAACAAGGAAGAGCTTACCTCTTGTGTAACAAAAAACTTTTCTCCACACAAGAGGAGAACATGGCTGACCCCTTCTGCCACTCCTAGACGCTGGGGGGCAGTGAGGGTGGGGCTGATGGCCTCCTCATACAGCAAGAAAACAACGCGCGGAGATTTTAACCAGAGAAAAAAATATATAAACTTAAGACTGTGGATCTGTATGATCAGAATGAGCAGAATTAACTCTCCAGAATACATGAGAAATATTATGAAATACACGAGCAGTTTATTTAATAATCTTTGCATGTATTAAATCACCTTAGTGAGCTTCTATAGATTAATCAGAATCTTATTAATTTTAATGTTGGTTTTACTATTTTTAGTATAGCTATCCTAGTGATGAATAACTAGTTTTTCTTTTTTATTTGTTTTTATTTTCTTTTATAAACAGATTTTTAAGCTTTTTTTGTGATTTTGTTTATATTATTTAATTTTTTGTTTTAATAGGACCGTCATATCCATAGCACTAAGGTTCCTTTAGGTAGTTAATAGGCATCCTCTAGCCAACTTCCTTACGGCTTTGATTGGTCAGAATCATATTATTAACTGTGTAGAAAATTAAAGCAGATCTGCCAACCTTACTCTATTATTCAGAATAATTTTTCTTAAAGTTCTTGTTAATTTTCCTTTCAAAGTAATTAAATATCTACACTGGAATAATAACATTTCAACCAAAGTAATTGAGAATGTACTAATTTCTCAGGTCCTAAGAATTTCAAGAATTTGCAGCAACAATTTGGATTTCAATTACCACATTAATATACTATTAGAAAGTTTTCTAGAGAACGAAATTCCTTCTTCTTTCATCAAAAGAACTTTAAGAAAAATTATTCTGAATAATAGAGTAAGGTTGGCAGATCTGCTTTAATTTTCTACACAGTTAATAATATGATTCTGACCAATCAAAGCCGTAAGGAAGTTGGCTAGAGGATGCCTATTAACTACCTAAAGGAACCTTAGTGCTATGGATATGACGGTCCTATTAAAACAAAAAATTAAATAATATAAACAAAATCACAAAAAAAGCTTAAAAATCTGTTTATAAAAGAAAATAAAAACAAATAAAAAAGAAAACTAGTTATTCATCACTAGGATAGCTATACTAAAAATAGTAAAACCAACATTAAAATTAATAAGATTCTGATTAATCTATAGAAGCTCACTAAGGTGATTTAATACATGCAAAGATTATTAAATAAACTGCTCGTGTATTTCATAATATTTCTCATGTATTCTGGAGAGTTAATTCTGCTCATTCTGATCATACAGATCCACAGTCTTAAGTTTATATATTTTTTTCTCTGGTTAAAATCTCCGCGCGTTGTTTTCTTGCTGTATGAGGAGGCCATCAGCCCCACCCTCACTGCCCCCAGCGTCTAGGGAGTGGCAGAAGGGTCAGCCATGTTCTCCTCTTGTGTGGAGAAAAAGTTTTGTTACACAAGAGGTAAGCTCTCTTCCTTGTTTTTGGGTTCTAGGTTTTATAAGTTCAATGTTTGTACTTTATGTACCTTTTCTCTGTCGTTTTTTAGCTTTTCAGCTTTTAAGCATTGGTTTGTCTGTTAACATTTTTGCGGGTTTTAACTCTAACTTTTCTTTGTAACTTTGAGCGTCTTTTGAGGTACCTAGGAACAGAAGAAGGCTAAGCCTGTTCCTTTTCTATGCGCTGTCTATGCGCTGTTTTTTCAAAGTAGTTAAGTTCTTAATAACTAATTAATTATGCACTTAAAGCACTGCTGAAATACTTTGTACATATTGCAACTAACTGTTTAAGGTATATAACTTTCACAAAGTTTTCTTTAGTTAATATTTATCTTTAACTTATTCTCGTTTTCGTGCTGTCATAGAAGTTGTAGAGTAGGGAGTTTTAGACTCAAGTTTTCTTTCAAAAATCTGTTCGGTATAAATTAACATTTCCTTTTTTTTTTTTTTTTTAATTTTAATTGCAATGTAAAATTTGGATTCCTTTGCATTATTTTTTCAGGTTTAAATTCTCTCTCAAACGAACTTGGAATTTCGTTATAGCTGAAAATCATTTCCATTTATTATGTCACTCTCACAGCTTGAGTTCTCTTTAATCTTCTTCTCTCTGTTTAATAGTAACAGATGAAGAGCATGGGTCGGGCCATGAAGGTTAATGGATGCAAGCGAAATTGTTAACTAGTGCTAGGTCATGCTACTCTACGGAGGACATGACTTATATATATATATTTTTTAACTATTTTAGGTGGGAATGTTACTTGCATCTATGGCCTTGCAGAAACCCATTTCCAACTAGGTCTTTGTGGAAGTGAGAAAATGCAGAGTTTTTGCTGGTCCTTGATAAAGCCAAGGCTCAGTATTCTCGACACCTTCTACATTCAGTTGTTTTATTTTATTTTTTTATCTTTTCTCCTTTTACTCACACAGGTAGATACATAACCTTTTCTATGTTGTATTAGGTGTGAGTCAAAATTATATATGTATTTTTTTGCTTAGGTATCTTCTTTATAGAATGTGTATTCTGAATTTTCAAAACTGCTGCGTTGCGCGTTTTGATTTTCAGGTTATTTTGCACCCTTCGTTTTAAATTCTAAAATTGTTTCCTTAGTCTTCAGTTTTGCTCTTAAGTATATATATATATATACATATATCATCGTAAACTATCATCAATCTACTGCTGGATGAAGGTCTTCCCAAGTTTCTTCCACAACTGTCTGTCTTGAGCCAGTCTCCTCCATGTTACTCCAGCATGCTTTTAAATTTCATCCATCTATCTCCCATGTGGTCTTCTTCTATGTGGGTCTTTTTCTGTCACTTGGTATCCAATCTAAAATTTTGGTTGTCCATCACTGGTGCATTCTTCTGGCAACATGTCCAGCCCATTGCCATTTCAGGGATTTTATTCCGATCACAATGCCTTCCACACTTGTCATTTTCCTTATCCACGAGTTCCTCTTCTTATCTCTCTTGGTTACACCAAGTATGCATCTCTCCAAGCTTCTTTCCATTGCCCACAGCCTTTGTATGTCTTTTTTAGTTACGGTCCATGTCTCTGCTCTATACGCAAGAACTGGAAGGATGCATTCATTAAACATTTTTCTTATAAGACATAATGGCATATTGCTCTTGAAAATTGTGTTGTTTCTTCCAAAAGCTCTCCAGCTAAGTTTTATATGCCAATTAATTTCTTTATCAGTGTGACCCTTACTTGATATCTGTTGTCCAAGGTAAATGCATGTATTGGTTACATTGAAGTTTCCCCATCAATTGCAAAATCTTCCTTTCTTGTAAAAGCATAGCACATCCCTTTTGTCTTCTGAAAGTTCATTTTTAATCCCACTTCTTTACCCTTGCCAACAAGTTCCTGGACAATACTCTGTAGCTCAGAAGGGGTAGCTGCAAAAAATGATTATGCCACCCACAAAATGAAGATGAGTTAAATAATCTCTATTAATCTTTATCCCTTTGTTTTCCCATTTCAATGATTGAAAGACACTTTGCAATGGCATTAAAGAGTTTGGGTGATATGGTGTCACCTTGTCTCACTCCTTTTCCAATTTTTATTGGTGTTGTATCCTCAAATAGCCAAACCTTTGCACTTGCATTTTCATAAATGTTATTAATAATACTAATGTATGAATCTTCAATACCACAGGACTTCAATGCCATTGTAACTGCTGATGCATGGCTTTATATTGGAATCAAAGGCCTTTTCATAATCAATAAAAGCCATGCACAATGGGCATTCAAATTGCCTTGTTCTTTATAATGGGAGTTTAAATTCCCTTGTTTCTCAGTACATGGATATGATCGATGGTGCTTTAGCAACTCCTGAATACAGCTTGTTCCCTCAGTTGAGCCATGTTCAGTGTTATCTTTAAGCAATGTAAAAGAACCTTAGTGAAAATTTTATAAACCACTGATAGAAGGCAGATGGGCCAGTAGTTCCTGAGATCCTCAATGTCACCTTTTTTATGTAGCATGATCATTGTAGCATTGTTCCAATTCTCAGACATTTTTCCATTGTTACAACTAGTGAAAATTTGCGTTAGAGTAATTTCTATTTCTCTACTTGCTTCCTGTATAATGTCCACAGTAATTCCATCGCATCTTCTCCTGGAGCTCTTCCCCATTTGGTGTTCTTAAATGCATGTGTAACTTCTGCAGGGAGGACTGGAGAAACTTTGGTACTGGTACCTTTCTTAATGACTGGAATAGACATATTATCCCCTTCATATAGATTTGTGCACAAATCTTTCACTCTTGTCAAAATTTCACCTTTATTTCTTGTTATAGAACCATCTTCTTTTCTCAGTGCCATAATCTGTTTTCTTTCCTTACTGAGATGTCCCTTTGGTTTCTTCAGGCTTTGGTTACTTTCGATTGCTTTTCTCACTAGTTCACAATTGAATTTCCTTATGCTTTCAGCGATACTTCTTCGTATTGTCTTGCATAGCTCTATGCATTCCACTTTGGAAGTTAATTTTTTTTTATTTGTCCTCATCTACCTTCTCTTTTGCATCAGGATTTTTGTTTTTCTTGAATTTTTTCATAAATAACTTGTTCTTAGTACCAAAAATTTTTGCTGCTGTTTCCATAAGAGCCTTGGTTAGTTTTCTATTAACTTCAGAGATGTCCACTTCTTCCAATGTTAGACCTTCTAGAGCAGAGAATCAATTCCTCAGCTCAGTTCTAACTTAAAGTATTATAATTTTTAAGTTTGGCCAAATCAAACAAAACAAAATGTATTGACATTGATATCACCCCCTCCTCCCATATATTGGAGAGAGACATGCTTGGCGTAACCAGGAAAGAAAGAAAGAAGAACACATGGATCAGGAAAATGAGTAGAGTGGAAGACATCATTATGTCCAAAGTAAAATCTCTGAAATGGCAATGGGCCAGACATATTGCTAGAAGAACTGACCATCATCGGACAACTGAAATATTATACTATACACCCAGGGACTTGACATATTAGAAAACTTTGTGGGAGATGGGTGGATGAAATTTGAAAGCGTACTGGAGACTGGCTCATGACAGAAAGTTATGGAAGAAATTTGGAAAGATCTTCATCCTCCAGAAGGGGACAGATAATGGTTGATGTTGATGATATATATATAATGGAGATTGTAAAATATGAGATTGTATATACAATGGTCACAAAAAATTAGGGATATTGCACTTTTGAAGGGAAAACATGGTGATATGCAAATTAAGTGACTGTTGGAAATAAGTTATCAGCGTGTGTAGCTATGTCACATGTAAATTAGTGGTGTGACAACACAGCACATGGTGCATGTGAGCTCTGATAAAAGTATCCTATAGGAAATGGAAAGTGGGTCATTTCGCCACTTTGTCTAGATGTTTGCTGATGCTGAAGCCTTCGGTGTGGGATTTTTAACCTGAAATGATGTCCAGACAACATTTAAGTATGGACGTACGGCAGATCGATGTGGCTGCTGCTTTACTACAAGTTTCTTAAAGTGTAGTAAATCAGCTACACACAAGATATCTATGGCATGAAAATGCTGCAGATTGACACAGGAGTGGTCACCGGATAATAACCACCAGGAGGCAAGATCGCTACCTGACAGTAAGTGCCCGGAGAAAGCCTAGTATCACCAGTAGCCAACTCTGGGAATCACTTCATGCTGCTTTTGGTGTTACAGTATGTACTCAAATGGTACAAAACCATCTTCCCAGTATGAACTCAGAGCAATCAGCTCACCATCCTCAAAGATGTACCTGGGTCCAACACTACATGTCATGGAATGCAGAATTGCATCGTGTATGTTTCACAGACTAATTCCATTTCACTCTTTATCCTGATACTCAACAAGGACACATGTGAAGGAGATCCAGCACACAAATGCAACCATACTATGTGCAGTCCATCCACCATTAACAGCAGCAGTCAGTTCTGGTCTGGGCAGGAGTGTGTGTTTTAATGGCTGTACTTCCTTGAATGTTTGTAAAGGCAACATGAAAGCTTCAGTGTACCAAAAAGAGATCATTGTGCCCATTGTGACACAGTTTAATGCTGCGATTGGACTTGCATTCCTTTTTCTCGATGACAATGCAACCAGTGACCGTGCTTGGAGAGTGCTTCAGGAGCTGGAAAATCATGGGATCGAATAGTTACAGCTGCCTGCAAGGTCTCCTGACTTTAATCCTATTGAAAACATTTGGGATGCTGTACAGAGAAATCTGGATAACTACGTTCCATACCCCAGTACACTGGCAGAACTCTGTAACATGTTGCCCCAGAGACTCATCACTAGAGTTGTATAGTTTAAAAAGAAAATGTATCTGCGTACATGATTGAAACAGAAAACTTGCTACAAATCGACGAAGAGCAAAATGCAATAACAATAGAATAAGATAATTAAAAAAATTAATAAAATAATACATTGTTATTAGAACATTACAGATTCCAACGAGAACAAAATAAGTACATAAATTATAAATGAATGTGCAGCAATGTGTGTGAAATGGATCTTTATGGCAAAATATTAAAATATTGGCCAATGAACCACATAAAAAACTAGCGACTAATTATAGTTTTTATATCCAGTAAAATAGTTCCATTAATGAACATTCAAAAATTATAAATAGCATTTTCAAAAACTTAATTCTAAAATAGACTTACAAAACACATAAGAAAAAGATTTAAATTTAATAACTGACAACGGCAACAGGAACCTGCCAATAAAACCTAAATTCTTTCTGTGTTAACGAAACTTTTGATGCAGATCTTATAGATCGAGAACAGGTCTTGATAAAATCTAGAGACCAGAAACTTCTGTAAAAGCAAAAGATCATAGAAAATGTGAAAAATAACTGAAAGTTCTTCAAGTTAAAATAGATTTTAAGTATATAAATCTGAGTAAAGCCTTGAGTAAATGTTTTAAATGCTCTAAATATATTTTAATTTTAATCTACAAGCAAAAACTATCTTCAAAATCTGCTAATAATTTGGAAGCTATCCGTGTATGGCATACGTCTACATTCTACTACTATACTCATCACTAATGTCATTGCCAGTATACCTCATAGTTAACACATTCTTTTAACACAGACGTGGTGTGACCAGGTATTAATATCCTGAGGCATGGACATTCTCCAAATTTATCATTTTGTCTATATTGCAATGCTACTTTGTTGTGTGCAGAACTTGCACAATAAATTGTTTTTGTCAATGCACTCTTTATCGTTTTTGTTACGTAGTAACAACAACAACACACACACACACACACACTATTTATCAGTATAACATTGATAACAAGATATGAAAACAAAGAATGTTACCAGATTTTTGATGTCTTCAAAGAACCACACATTTTCATTTGCAATTGTATGTGTAGGCACTGGTCCACTTTTATCATACAGCTGCAGAGGAAAAAGAAAATTTATTAAAACACAATGCTCAAGGGATTAAAATTATGATTCAGTGTGACACACACATAGATGATCTAACACTTCTAAAATGACTACATACTTCACAACTCAAAATACAGTTCAGGTATTGGAGAGGTTGCTCTATTTTTGACGACTTCAGTAGCCAATACTACATGGCGGCAGAAGCTGTTAAGAATCACCTAAAGTTAGAACAGTGATATAAAACTTCAAATTTTAGGACAAGACAAGTGTCATATATACTCATGCAGCAGCTGACCTATGTACTTCAATAGCTAAAAGACTGTGAAAAAATCTTGAGCTGCAATAAGCCGACCTTAAATTTCAAGATTTTGAAAAACATATTTATTGAAATGAACTATGCAAATTTCTGATATTATCTTCTGCAAAAACCTTCAGAGTATAATTCACTATTTGAGTTTCCAAATAACTCCTGTAACATCCATGGCATTACTTGTGCAGCATTTTTTGAATGGCGTTATAACCATTTCTGGTGAGAGAGATTTTGAGATTGGAGGTTTAACGACCACCGTGAGCAACTCAATGGGCTATAAGCAGTCGCCTGTCCCTAATTTAGGGTCACTGGTTCCAGGGAAGGGAGAGAGCCAGTGCTGTAAGACAAACACAACATCCATGCCTCACCGGGATTCGAACCCGGACCCCTTTCGGACGAATGATCAGAGGCCATCGCTTAGACCACTGCGCCACCGGGGCGGCCATTTCTGGTGAAACTGCATCCCATAATACTTTCACTCAAGAAGTAACAAGAACAATGCTGGTGTTTTTTAAGTTACCAGATTTCATAGAACATTTTGTATTTGCTCTTCCACAGAGCTAACCATGCCAACACAGCTGGTGAGAACAACCCTCGCTTGCTGTGAAAACTCAGGAGAAGGGAAATGCCTGATTCACTGTGCCTCTTCCCAACAGCTAAGCAATTTACCTGGTGTCTAACTCACTGTGTGTCCAGTTCCAGAGATGGGATCCCATGGTAGAATTAAGGAAATAATGAGGGATTCCTTCATGTTTGGAAGAAAGAAATTTTGTGGTCTCAATTTGAAATAGGATTAGGTTTTTCACTTATCATATTAGTGGCACCTGTTCCTGTAAGAATCCTGCTTTAGTGAAAAAATATTTCATAGTTTTTTTCTTTTAGAAGTACTTCCAAAGTGTTACCTTAATCCTCCTGCAGTAGTTGCTGGTGATTTGTTTATCTTTGAGCCCACAGCTCTCAGTGTGCCATGTGTGATATAAATAGTGAAATGCAAAACAGTGTCATATTATTTTAAGAACACATATATGTATTTCAATGAATACAAGTAAAATACATAGAATGGGAATGTGAAAAATCTCCATTCGTAATTTTTTTCTTACTTCGGAGTGAAATCAACGTTTCCTTTTGCATTGCATGTAGGCCATTGGTTAATGGAACGAGTCATTTCTCCACGATGTCATGAGAGCAGAATTATCATACCTGCCAGTTATTATCCATAGCTATGAACCCCCCCCCCCCAAACACACACACACAAACTGGGTACACAGCTGAGGATATAACTAACAGACATAAGCTCAGGGAGCTATCACATAATGATACATGCAGGCCGTGGTCTAAAACGTAACAAACCAACTAACAAACGCAGCAGAAAATTCATGTAACACTTTGGAAATCCAGCTCTATTTTTCACTGACCCACGTATAAGACAACTCCCTACTCTGAAAGCAGGATTTCTTCCAAAAATTTTCAGCTTATATGCAAGTATACTGTACGGTACACTGAAAAAACAATAATAATAAGGAATGATATGTTTGTGAAAAACTAATACTGATAAGAACATGCCTCATTAATATCAAAAATCTTGTAACAACTTACACACTGATGTTTTTCTAAAATCCCAAACCTAGCAAAAAAAAAAGAAAAAAAAAAAAAAAAAAGAAAAGAAACATTTTTAGTCTGCTTTCAGTTTGAGATATTGCTAAGCAGACAAACTGGCAGTTAGATCCAACTTGGCTTATACATGTTTATAAAATTGGCTATTCATTCACTGCAAACAATTAAGGGTAATAGATAAACCAGCAATGATGACAGATGCAAAATACACAGATACACAACAGCTACCCATCCCCCCATCCCATACATACAAGAAAGAAAGAAAAAGCATTTGCCTACTTTGCTTATAAAAATGAAGTGGTGATCTCATTCATTCGTTATTTATGATATGTGAGAAAGAGGGAAAGAAACAGAAATCTATATTTTCTTTTATTCCTTCTTTCACACTGGCAAATTTAACACACTGAAAGCTTCTCTTTTTTACATAAATATTTGGTCATGTTTTTCAACAAACCAAACAATTACTGCATTTTTTATGTTGAACAAGTGCCCCTGAAACTTTATGATCTGTGGGAGATCTGTTCATGAGCTCTGATAAACAGCAGTAAAAGCATGGTTTTATCACTATTGTTTTATAATAAATATGGTGAAATTAGGTTATGGTATTAAAGATCAATGCAATTATTGTAAAATGTTGCATACACTTTTGTAAACACATGAAGGATATCCCACTCTGCACATATCATAAACAGTACATAAAGAAAAATTTAAACTAGACAAAGAGTGTGATCACAGGACAATGCACTTGTGCCACAACTTAACCAGGAACGTCTCTACCCTCTGGCCAGGCAGAGGTGCATACACGTTCCAGAGAAACACCAAAACAACAACTCTTAATTAAATGACTTACTGCCGCCCAAGAAATAGCTTTTTGAAGAACCCAGTGGGTTCACCTTTATTTTGAAATGAAAGCAAATGAAAAAAAGTCAGCTTAAATTTGGTTAAAAAAAAAGAATTACAATTTTGTAGTTTCTGTGGCTGATAGAAAAATTAGGTTAAAGTCCAAACAAAAAAATAAATAAAATATATCAGCCTTTTGTTGAGCAAACAACAACAAAAAAATCAAATTTTTGGGCCTTAGCCTCGCTTAATTGAAATACAAGTCCTTAAGGACAGCATACAATACCTAGTAGCCAACCTCAATATTTTTATTGAGAATTTTAAAATTTTCAGCCAAACAAAATTAAAATTTACTAGGCAAACACCACTAACAACTATTTTCCAACTATGTCACAGCAGTTTGCATAAAATGTACTACTACTACTAGTAATAATATGCAAAATTATACACATACACAAATGCCCAAAACAGTATTATAAAAAATCATTAGATGTCATAAAAAATATAAATCTTCAGAATAATTTTAGATACCCCCCCCCAAAAAAAAATCCAGCTTCTTTTTTGTGTGGTTAAGACTCATTAAACACTATACCAATATCTCATGAATGAGGACCAAACACTATTTCAGTATACCACGAACAGACCAGAATTCATGTGCAAAACCCAACACAAACTAAACACTGAGTAATATTTTTTGACTATTAGGGAAAATAACAAAAACAAAAACAAAAAATGCACAAAACAGTAAACAATGGGATCAACTATTTCACACCGGGGTTTCCCTCGAAAATGATATGAAATCAATTTAGTGACACTTAAAAAATAATCAAAACTGCTGCATAATTCTATACTGACAAATCTTGCTGCAAATCACACTGGCATTACTAAGTTAAAATAAAAATTGCGAAAGGACTCTTAAAAAAACAGTATTCACTTCAAATACCACAAGTTTAAAATTACCTCAATTAAAAAAAAAACACTGTCAAACACTTTTTCTATGAACACTCACTATAACAACTCAAGTAATTAATTATCCATATTTACTTATTCCATAATACTCTAAGACCAGTACACTTGCAATAAAATAAACTTCATGACATTTTACACTTACACTACCAAATAAAATATTTGAATACATTTTCTAGAACAACTATTTGAAGCCAGCTCAGTTCCCACTAGCAATTACTATTATTATTATCACTCAATCACTTAGACTTTTAAAATTTCCCCAGCAAATTACAGAATTCCTTTAAAGTACTCTTAAGTGCAGAATAACTCAGACAGCTCATCTCATATAATCACACCATGACACATAAGAATGAAATTTAACTACAAAAAAAAAAAAAAAAAAAAAAAATCGGTGACTTCTGAGAGAAAGGCTAATAAAAGAATCAGGAAAATAAAAATGGCATAATGCCATGTACACTCAAATCAATATTACCACACCGAACTGCTCTGAATGTACTGTTGCATCTATTCAGGTTATTTTTCAGAAGAATAATCCTCCAATTATCTCCTGACATCCCTTTCGTGCGCTTACTCCATCTTCATCGGATACATGACTCACCTAGATACACGTCTCAACTAAAAACTGATGACTAAGGGAATTGGAATTTCCTTAAAGTCATCAGTTTCCAAAGCAATTTTCAAAAAAAGAAAGCTAAAAGAAGGAATAGAAATTGAGAAAAATCAAAATTCCATCATCAATGACAGCAAAGGATTTTACCTGCCTAACATGTGGCAGGATTTGATGAAAACTAACCTTAACCTTTAAGGTTAACTGTAACCATCAAGGTTTACCATAACCGAGATAGTGACAGGAATAAGTGACGGGGAAAAAAAAAAAAAAAAAAAAAAAAAAAAAAGACAGCCTGAAGAAGAAGAGTTTTCTCCGAAAATTTGCAATTTAAATAAAAACACTTCCTAGTAAAATTCCCATAATAGTTGTGTTTGATTAGTAAAACACTTTATTTCCAGAAATCACACGCTGCTTGAAGAATCATTATTTCCAGAAATCATACTATTATCAGTTATTCCCGGAAATTATATCACTATACGCAGAACCATTACTCAAAGAAATCATATCACTATACAAAGAACCACTTATTTCCAAAATACCACTAACTTATAATAACTCAGTACACATACAAAGCAATATTTATGTCAACAATCAAATTCCTCAGGTCAGATGCATGCCTACTTCACCAGCCCTTTATTTTTGAGATACATAACATTCTCTTACGGTTGACGTTAGAATTTAGCCTATTGAAACTACTGCACAGCTTATGAAGTACACTTGCAAAGTAAATTTGCCTAAGAACACTGCCTCAAAGAAAAACTGTAATGCATGACTATTTCCTTACTAGTTGCACATAAAAGACACAAAAAAAAAACAATATAAAACGATGTATTAATTTATTAACTGATTTGAAACTTGGGGGAAAAAAAAACACACTTTAAAACAGTGTTCAGCTGTAAGTAGCCTTGACCAGACTCATTTTATCACCAATTCATTACTGTTACCCCATAATGACAACATTTAAGAAATTTCATGAAATTTCATTACCAAGAGAAATCTCTTCTTATTTTAAGATAATGTTTTGTAGACTAACAATTATCAACTGAGAATTTTAGTAACTCTGGTTTTTCCACAGCTTCACGCAGATATTGGATTAATTTTTGAGATGTATTATTATTAGTAATCTCAAAAAAAAAAAAAAAAAAAAAAAAAAAACACTTTCAAGTCCAAAATTTCTTTACTTCTAGGCAACCTATTTAGCGTAAGGTGAAAAAAGTCAGGACAGCTTACCTTGGCATCGTGGCAAGAAAAACTTTTGTGAGCTGTCACCTGTTTTTTTTTCTTTATTTTTCACTCTTTGTCCACTAGGAAGAAGGGTAACAAATCCTCTTTTTTTTCTTACAGTCCCTCAATGTCTCTAAAGATGAGGTCGAGGGCAAACACAGAGATAAAGTTCCTCACTCTGGAAGTAGAACGAACAAACATCGGCAGCTCTGATGGAATTTTTCTCACTGCATGGCTCCTGGTTGGACAGCAGTATAATGGTCCTAAGTTGGAGAAACTTCCCTGGTTTGGGGAATGGCATCCTCTTATCAATGGTTTCCATGAGGGCGGGAAAAGGATTTTTGTAGTTAGGCAGCAGGATGAATTTTTCTGCATTGCGTCTACTCGGATGGTGGAAGCACTTCCTAGGCATAACACACCGGGTCTGTCAGTGGCTACAATGAGTTTTTCCTAATATTTTCCACACACACACACACACACACACACACACACACACAGAGAGAGAGAGAGAGAGAGAGAGAGAGAGAGAGAGAGAGAGAGAGAGAGAGAGAGAGGGGGTGTGTGTGGAAAAAGTGTCCTATACGGGAGTTAGCGCTTAGTTCCCTGTAACGAACCTCACTTCATTGAATGGAACTCCCATAGCAACATTAGCTGACGAATAGAGAGATTGCCCAACTTCTGTCCAAAAAAAAATCGAAGTAACTAGAGATCACTAAAATACATTAAAGTTGATCTTGGCTGAGTAAGAAGCTTCTAAAAATAGCACCTTATGCACCCGATTTCCTTAAGAAACAAGCTTTCTTGGTGATCCAAAGAGACCACGCTTTCTAACAAAATGGTGGTTACATAACAATGAACTTTTCCTTTCAACCTTTGCCATGAACCTGGCTGTCTTTACAATTTCTTTTCAACATTATTATATTTGCACTTTTAAGGTATTAACCTCTTGCAAAGTGCGCATAGTTTACGTGCAATTCATAAATGAAAAAACCATGAGGAATAATCACTCACCATAAATATCATGGTAACCTCCAATGGACCAAACACTTCCAACACGTCAATTCATCGTGATGTAACTGGGCTTCCACAGGTTTACAGACCTCTTGCTTACGCTTCTTATTTTCGGGTGTGAAACATCGTTTTTTTTCCTTTGCCTTATAGTATGTTACTATAATGCTTGTCAATTCGATAAAAATCATACATACAACTCATTCATACAATTCAAGTAAAAACTATGTACATAAACCTTACATTCACAGGTGATTAAACCTTAGTCAATTCTAATTATGGAACTCCTCCTTCTGTTTCACAACCTCTGCTACTCCCACTGCAATTGTCACACCCATTCAGCCCCGCACATCCAATCCTCTAGTACTTTCGACAGATCCCTGTCATCTTCAGGAGGCAGGTGTGTCTCATCCGCCCACCGCAGCTCAAGTGAGCAGAGCCATCGAGGCCTGGGCTCCAGTTGCTATCTCTGAATCGTTGTGTCTCTGGCGCCATCTATTGTCCCTGCTGCTCTTTTTCTCTCTTTCTTTTTACGCTGCTGTTCAATTTTTATTATGGCTTTCCATTGTTCGTTTAAGTTATTTGGCTCATTAATGTTGCATAATCTTGATCTGTTTTTTTCAATTAACACTGATTCTGCAATTCTTAACTGCTTTTCGTTTTTACAGCTCTTAATAATTTTAATATCTTCAAACCTTGGACATTTTTGATTTTCCATACAGTATTGGGTCAATGCTGTCTTAGCCTCTTTTTTGTTCCAATTATTAATATGCTGATTCAATCTATATTTTAATTTGTTCTTGGTGCTGCCTATATATGACACAGGTGGTTGCTGGTTTATTGGGATTTCATAAATTCCTGCTCTATCTAATTGGCTAATTTTTTCATTTTTAATCACTAAATTTTTTACAGTAAGTACCTGATTTCCTACCTGTATGCCATACTTGCCACAAACTTTATTAATTTCTGCTGAAACATTTTCTATATATGGTATTCCTCCCACATATTTTACAAGTTTTTTATCACTCTTGACCTTATTGTAACCTTGAGTTACTTCATAAATCCATTTTTTTAATACCTGTTTAGGGTATCCAAAAGCATATGCAATTTTTTCAATATATTCAATTTCTTCTTTTCTATACTGTTCAATTGATGAATGTGTTAAACTTCTTTTAATTAGTGTTTTAATACTATTTCTTTTATGTGTTAATGGATGTGATGACTGAAATGGTATAAGTACTGGGATATATGAAGATTTTCTATGCACTCTGAATTGTAAACTCTCCTCTGTTTTAATAATCAAAGAGGAGAGTTTACAATTCAGAGTGCATAGAAAATCTTCATATATCCCAGTACTTATACCATTTCAGTCATCACATCCATTAACACATAAAAGAAATAGTATTAAAACACTAATTAAAAGAAGTTTAACACATTCATCAATTGAACAGTATAGAAAAGAAGAAATTGAATATATTGAAAAAATTGCATATGCTTTTGGATACCCTAAACAGGTATTAAAAAAATGGATTTATGAAGTAACTCAAGGTTACAATAAGGTCAAGAGTGATAAAAAACTTGTAAAATATGTGGGAGGAATACCATATATAGAAAATGTTTCAGCAGAAATTAATAAAGTTTGTGGCAAGTATGGCATACAGGTAGGAAATCAGGTACTTACTGTAAAAAATTTAGTGATTAAAAATGAAAAAATTAGCCAATTAGATAGAGCAGGAATTTATGAAATCCCAATAAACCAGCAACCACCTGTGTCATATATAGGCAGCACCAAGAACAAATTAAAATATAGATTGAATCAGCATATTAATAATTGGAACAAAAAAGAGGCTAAGACAGCATTGACCCAATACTGTATGGAAAATCAAAAATGTCCAAGGTTTGAAGATATTAAAATTATTAAGAGCTGTAAAAACGAAAAGCAGTTAAGAATTGCAGAATCAGTGTTAATTGAAAAAAACAGATCAAGATTATGCAACATTAATGAGCCAAATAACTTAAACGAACAATGGAAAGCCATAATAAAAATTGAACAGCAGCGTAAAAAGAAAGAGAGAAAAAAGAGCAGCAGGGACAATAGATGGCGCCAGAGACACAACGATTCAGAGATAGCGACTGGAGCCCAGGCCTCGATGGCTCTGCTCACTTGAGCTGCGGTGGGCGGATGAGACACACCTGCCTCCTGAAGATGACAGGGATCTGTCGAAAGTACTAGAGGATTGGATGTGCGGGGCTGAATGGGTGTGACAATTGCAGTGGGAGTAGCAGAGGTTGTGAAACAGAAGGAGGAGTTCCATAATTAGAATTGACTAAGGTTTAATCACCTGTGAATGTAAGGTTTATGTACATAGTTTTTACTTGAATTGTATGAATGAGTTGTATGTATGATTTTTATCGAATTGACAAGCATTATAGTAACATACTATAAGGCAAAGGAAAAAAACGATGTTTCACACCCGAAAATAAGAAGCGTAAGCAAGAGGTCTGTAAACCTGTGGAAGCCCAGTTACATCACGATGAATTGACGTGTTGGAAGTGTTTGGTCCATTGGAGGTTACCATGATATTTATGGTGAGTGATTATTCCTCATGGTTTTTTCATCTTTTCAACATTTTTCAAAATACATGCATACAGAGAGATGAGAAAAAAAAACAACAACTCTTTTACAAACTCAGCATTATTAAGGTGAAACGGACCAGAACTGAGGTAAAAAAACCGTAATTATTTGCCTTTTATTTTCAGAGATTAATTTCGCTGTCCATAAACATCAATGTAAAAAAAATAAGTACACACCATTCGTACACTTCACTCAGACATGTACATACACCTAGAAAAATAAAATTTCTGGCATTCCATAAAGACAGCTGAGGAAGAGACAGAGAGAAAAAGAGACCAAAAAAAAAAAAAAAAAAAAAAAATAAAAAAATCAGTGTTTGAGATTCTCAAAATGAAAGAAATTCTTACTTTTTCTTGGCTTCCCAAGGAAATGGAATTCAAAAAATCTAGTGATGTTGAAAGCTAAATCAGATTTCCTGATAAATAAATGTTTGAGGGTTGATGATTAAAAAAACAAAACAAAAGAACTGTGTATCATTCTTTTAATTTTTTTCCCCATCTTTCCCGAAGGGAAATAATGAGTAAATTGATGCACATTTTCCGCTAAAAAAAATAAAAAAAAATGGCCCGTTTTTTCCAGAAGCTGGAAAATGGTGACACATCACTATTCATTTCTGCAAAACATTGTTTTATCACTATTAATTTCCATTACATTAAATTACTTTCAATAATTTAAACAGAAAATAATAAAACTAAAGTTAATGACGGCAGATTAAAACTACTGAAATTTCATTTTTTTCACTTCTGTGGAAAATGGACGTATTTAAAGGGTGGAAGTTCATATCAATTCTTAATAGCTACTGCTTACATGATCACTGAGTATTAGAAAATTACTCCACACTCTTACTAGTGCATCTGGCATTAACTACTATGCCACATTTGGAATTCCTTAAATCCTTTGTAATCCATCAGAAGCACACTTATGTCTCTGCTCCATACATAAGAACTGGAAGAAAGCATCAAAACATTTTTTTAAAGGCATAATGGCAAATTGCTCTTGAAAATTATATGTACGTATTTCTCGACGTATTGAGATGAAAAAACATGTTTAATTTACATTATGCTTGTTTAGTTAAATCCATTCAAATAATGGTTCAACTCTTGTACCTTTTTGAATGTTATAGTTATTTTGTGTGAAATGAAATCTCTCGGTTGGAAGTTATTAGTATTCACTGCAAACAAATATCTCGGTAATCAAATATAATTCAAGGAAAAACTTTATACGTACCTCTCAGTTGCAAGTGGTTGATGTGGTCTTTCAGTTGCAGTGGTCTCTGTTGTCAATGTTCGAATTATTTGTATGTTTGTTCTCATCAGGCTATTGAGTTTAGACTTAAGAAATCAGCTGGCACATTTTCTTCATGGGGTCACGAAATTGAAAAGACAAATTAATGTATTGGAGGAATTTTCAAGACTACTATCTGACTAGGATATATTTTAGTTGAAATATGAGAGGTACATGAAGACAAAGGAGTTATAAAATACGCTTAAATGCTATGTCGAAAGACTAAAAGGATCATGAAATTTTTTAAAATATCGTAATGAAACTAAAAGAATCATGAAAAAACTTTTAAAAACTTGGCTAAAAAGATTAAAAAACTATAACAACGTTGAACTACCTTGGATTAAGATGTACAAGACGCCATGACCTAGGATCAAAGGAACAATAGAAACGCTAAATACCTTGAAAAACGTAAGTGTGGATTACTAAAAAAATTCTTCGCATGAGAAAATGCAATCACGAAAAACATCGTTGGACCTTTTGTACTGTCAGATGCATTTCGGCAGATGTGTCTGCCGTCTTCTGGGACCTGTGGTCGTCCATTCTATCTGCCGTCCATGTCGATTATGCCACGTACTCTGGTTCGGAAGCTTTGTTTTTTACATGTTATACGTCATCGAATGTGGTGCATTGCCACCTTCGGGATTTGAAGACTCAGTAATTTTTTCTTATCATTTTAGGTCTGTCTGTTTGTATTGTTTCTGTTCTGTTTGCCTTCCTATTCTTTGGTCACTTCTTCCATTAGTATCTTCCATGGAATTGGCATTTCCACTCCACTACTAATGTTGCAGTTGGTTTTTCTAGGTTTTTACAATTATTATTGCCTCAGCAAAATGGATGGTCTTTTCGGTTGGTTGTTTGCAGACAATTTCGATATCTTCAAACTCTGGCACTGTGTTATTTTTTATACAATACTGTATAAGTGCCGTTTTTCTTCCTTTTTTTCCCAGTTCCTCATAAGTTGTGTTAATCTTGTTTGCAAATTGTTTTTTGTGCTTACTATATATTTCACTCTATTGCTGTTATTAGTTGGTTTAATTGGAATGCCATATACTCCTGCACTGTCCAATAGTTTTGTTTTTTTCTCAGTTATTGATTATTATATTCTTGTAGTCTTTTACTAAAATTCCAATATCTAGATGTTGTTTTTTGGATTCCTTTTTAATTACATTTGTAACTTGTTTTACATATGTTTCATTCCTTTTATTTATGTTTGTAACTACATAAAACAAGTTACAAATGTAATTAAAAAGGAATGCAAAAAACAACATCTAGATATTGGAATTTCAGTAAAAGACTACAAGAGGCAATTGTAATTGAAAAAACCAAAAAAAAAAAAAAAAAAACTGCAACATTAGTAGTGGACTGGAAATACTGATTCCATGGAAGAAGAGACCAAAAAATGGGAAGGCAAACAGAATAGAAACAACACAAACAAATTTAAAATGATAAGAAAAGATTACTGAGTCTTTAAATCCAGAAGGTGGCAATGCAACACATTCAATGACGTATAACACGTAAAAGCAAAGATTCCCAACCTGAGTGCATGGCATAATCGATGTGCACTGCAGAGAGAACAGACGACCACAGATCCAAGAAGATGGCAGACATATCTGCCGAAATGCATTGGACAATACAACCAAGAGGTTCGACGATGCTTTTGGTGATTGCATTTTCTCATTCAAAGAATTTTTCGAGTAATCCACACTTACATGTTTCAAAGTATTTAGCGTTTTTATTTTCCTTTGATCCTAGGCCATGGCGTCTTGTACATCTGCATCCAAGGTAGTTCAACGTTGTTATAGTTTTTTAATCTTTTTAGCCAAGTTTTTTAAAGTTTTTTCATGATTCTTTCAGTCTTTCACTACGATATTTTAAAATTTTCATAATCCTTTTAGTCTTTCGACATAGCATTCAAGCATATTTCATAACTCTTTTGTCTTCATGTAACTCGTATTCCAACTAAAATGTATCCCAGTCAAATAGTAGTCTTGAAAATTCCCCCAATACATTAATCTGTCTTTTCAATTTCAGGACCCCATGAAGAAAATGTGCCAGCTAATTTCTCAACAGTCTAAACTCAATAGCCTGATGAGAACAAACATACAAATAATTAAAACAATGCATTGACAACTGAGAGACCATTAACAACTGAAAGACCACATCGACCACTTACAACTGAGAGGTACGTAAAAAGTTTTTCCTTGAATTATATTTGATTACCGAGATATTTGTTTGCAGTGAATGCTAATAACTTCCAATCGAGAGATTGCATTTCACACAAAATAACTATAACATGTAAAAAGTTACAACAGTTGAACAGTTATTTGAATGGATTTAACTAAACAAGCATATTGAAAATTATAGTGCTTCTTCCAAATGCTCTCCAACCAAGTTTGGTATGACAATTAATTTCTTCATAATGTGGCCCACACTTGATATCAACTGAAAGTTGTTGTAAAAATAAGGTGCCCAAGGTAAATGTAGGTATCAGTTACTCTAGATTTATCCCCTCGATCTATAAATCTTCATTTCCTGTAAAATTATTGTGCAACAATTTTGTTTTCTGAAAGTTCATTTTTAATCACACTTCTTTACTCTTGTTAAAAAGTTCTTAAATCATACTCTGCAGCTCTGAATGGGTAGTCAAAAAAATGACTATGACATCAGCAAAATAAAGGTGTATACAGAAATGACTGCACCATCGGCAAAACAAAGGCAAGTTGAAACTCCATCTTCCTTTTGCTGATGACAATTATTTTTACAACTACTCCTTCAGAGTTACAGAGTGTAAAGAAGTGTGATTAAAAACGAACCTTCAAAAAACAAAACTGATGTACAATGCTTTTACAAGATGAGAATTTTTCCGTGCCTCACTTAAAAACGTGGAAAGAGCGAAGACCTTTGTTTGATGTTCCTGGTCCACGTTAAATGTCTGTATCAATTATTCATTCACCTTCTAATTATTTCTTCAGTTGCTGCTTACCATCTTTGGTGAATCCCCAGCATTGTGCGGGGCTCCAAGAAGCAACCTGCCAAATTGGCTTGGCAGTTAGCGTGTGTGAGTCTGGAGGAATTCGAGGCCGCTGTGGTGTAGCGGAAGCATATCCGGCGCGTAACTGGAAGACCCTGGGTTCGACTCCCGGTGGCGGCCAATGAGAATTTTTCCGTGCCTCACTTAAAAACGTGGAAAGAGTGAAGACCTTTGTTTGATGTTCCTGGTCCACGTTAAATGTCTGTATTAGCTTTTACAAGAAATAAAGATTTAGAAATTGATGAGAATACCTACATTTACCTAAATACATGCACCAAAAAAAAAAAAAAAAAAAAAAACACATTATGACCATCACTTAATATGATGCTGATTCTCCACGTGCTGTCAAAACAGCTCTTCCCTGGAGAGGCAGTGATACTACAAGATTTCTAAAGGTATCTTGTGGTATCTGGTATCAGCATGTTTCCAGCACATCCTATAAATCTTGTGATTAGATTTGCTATTCCAACACAAACCACAGATGCTCAATTGGATTGATGTCTGGGGAATTTGGAGGCCAGGTCAATACCCAGAAGTCTTCCTTATGTTCCATGAACCATTCTCTAACAATCCAGGCAATGTGGCATGGCACATCATCCTGCTGAAAGAATGCACTAGTAGCAAGAATACAGTTGCCACGAAAGGATGTACCAGGTCTGCAGTAACATTTAGGTAGGTGTTAGATGTCATAGTTTTCTGCACACAAATGACTGGACCTGGGGTTTCCCAGCAGCAGAGGCGGATTTATAGGGAGGCAAAGGGGGCAATTGCCCCGGGCTCCGCAGTCGAAGGGGCCCCCCTTTATAGTAAAAATGTAATAATTAAAAGATCACCTTATTTTATGAAAATAAAAAAAAATAAATTGTGACAAACAATTTTTAACAATGACCTACTTTTTAATTCTAGTTACTAATGCAGTTATCAACACGAAATTTATTATTTAGCCCAGCTTTTTTACGTACTCATGTAATCATTTGGCTTTGAAAAAAATTGGGGAACTGAATGTGGGAGTTCCCATCGTACTTTTTTTCTTTTGCTATGCAGTTTCACATCTCAGTTTCTGCATGAGAAAGTCCAGTGGAGGCCACTACAGATTTGTTCATTTCAGATTGCAGTACGCCGCAGGAAATTCAGCTGTCTGCGGCTCAGAAGAGAAAGGCTTCCAAAGAAAGGAGTGAAAAAACTGCTGCTGTCTTGGCAAAAACACCACGCCTTGCAGAATTTTTTTCTATACTCGGGGCAAAGCTAACCTGATTACACTGTTAAGGTTATGAAACTGATTCACCGACATGAAATCTCTTGTTTATCAGTATTTCTCCAAGCACTAGTGGGGTGTCGTGGATGCTTCTCCCTAAGGGTGACTGAAAGTGAGAGAAAAGGAAACTTCCCGCGTTCCATCACGATGTCCCCCTCCACCCCCACACCTTCTCAACCTTGCCAATCACCAGACAAACGATTTCTGAATGAGTATTTTAAAACAGAAACCACGAAGAAAGCAGCAGGCTCATTACAATGACCCCCAAGATTATCTCCCCACCTCTGGCTAACAATTCTTCCCTCCCAGTAGCATTAAATGTCTTCCATGTTAACTGTATAGTCTCTCTGAAGCAAAACAGAAGTAACAATTGAGCCACCAAAATGCAAATATTTGTATTTTTTTGGGAACGCAACCGAAACTGGGATTTTCATTTTTTTAATGTTCGTACGTACAACATTTAGAACATCTATATCCAAGTGCGTTCTTAGGTCCCAGTTGAAGCTTGAACACGGCTTTTAAACTGGACTATATTATGCAGTGGAAGTACAGACTCTGTAACTTAAACTGCATAGTCAGGTTAACCTTGCCCCGAGTATAGTTTGAAAATTGAAAACACAGAAGCCATTGATGAAGAACCAGTACCAGATGTCCCTTCTGAAGAACCAGCCATACTCCCAAATACATCTGCAGAAATAAGAGTAACGTATCACATGAAGATACTAAAGGTGATGGATAATCACATGCCAGATGTACTTCAAACACAGAGAGCAAAGAACCATCATGTGATCGAGATCCAGTCATGTGGTTTCCTGTCAGAGAAAAACATGTCCTTTTGGTCAAAATTAGTTATGATATGTCAAAATAAAACAGATTTCGACTTCTGCCCAGAATCTCGAGGCCATTATCAATGAGGTGAAGGTGAAGGCCAGCAGGAAGGCAATTGTTATTTTAAGAATTCCATGATTTACACTAGGCACGACAATGGTGAGCAGCATTTGAGAAAGTGGCTCCTCTACAGCCCGTCGAAGGGCGCAGTTTACTGCTTTTACTGTACTTTGCCGACCAGCTGGCGTGACAGGTTTTTCAGAGAGGATGCCTTTAATGACTGGAAAAAAGTAGATGAAAAAATTAAAATTCATCAACAAAGCCAAGGCCACAGAGATTCTGTGTTGAAGTATAATCTTCGATGCAGGGAATCTCATGTCGACAGGGAGTTGGAAAAAAAAGTGCAGGAAAAAAAATACTGGGGGAAGTATTGCACCATTTTGTAGCCATAAGAATCTTTCTTGCTGAGAGAGGCCTGGCATTTAGGGGCCATGAAGAGATTGTTGCATCCACGCAAAATGGTAATTTCTTAGGAATTATGGAACTTATTACTCAATTTGACCCATTTCTGATGGATCACCTTAAAGGAGTGGTAAGCAGAGTCATACTTATCACCAACCATCTACGAAGAAATTGTTCTGCATATGGCAAAATTTATTAAGAATTATATCATAGCAGGACTTAAAACTGCCATGTATTTCTCAGTTACAGTAGATTCAACACCAGATTTGGCTCATGTTGACCATCTGACAGTCATTGTGCGATATGTTGTTCCTGGAAAGCCGGTAGAAAGGTTTTTAAGTTTCCTGCAGACTGGCTCTCACAAGGCTAAAGAACTGACTACTTCTCTGCTAGAATTTCTAGAAAAAACAAGGCATTAATTTTGAAGATTGCAGAGGACAATCATACGATAATGCTAGCAATATGTCTGGTCACTACACATGAATGCAAGCCAGACTTAAACAGAAGAACCCAGCAGCAGTTTGCATTCCCTGTGCTGCTCATTCGTTGAATCTTGTTGGACATTCTGCTGCCTCTTGCTGTGTTGAAGCTGTTAGTTATTTTGGCTTTATACGGAAGTTATGCACTTTTTTCTGCGCCAACACAGAGATGGGCAATTCCAATGAATTCTTTGAAAAGAAATAAAAGAGCACTAACGGTTAAGTCCCTGTCAGACACTCATTGGTCAGCAAGAGCTGATGCTACTGAAGCCCTAGTAGATGGATACAACTACATTCAAAATGCCCTCAGAGATATGGAAAGTGACTTGGAGCAAACACCTGTAGCAAAACATGAAGCTCAGACATTGGTAGACAAAATGGACTGCCTTGAAACTGCTCTGATGGCCAAGGTCTGGAACAATTCTTGTGCGATTCAACATTACAAATAAAGCTGTTCAAGGAGTTGAAATTGACCTGAAGAAAGTAGTAGATCTAATTGATTCTCTGGAAAAGTTTCTGTAATCACTTCGAGATAGGTATGAAGAGTTGGAACTAAATGCCAGGAACCTTTGTGGCACCACAGACTACAAGGCAGCTACAGTCAGGTCAAGGAAAAGAAAACAACGTTATGATGCTAATCCAACCTCTGTATCAGAGGAAGTTGTCTTTTCTTCGAGAGATAAATTCAGATGCGAAACTTTCATTATCATTTTAGATCAGTTGTCTGTTGCTTTAAAAGAACGCGGGGTAGCGTACCAATCAGTGTATAACAGATTGAAAATCATAGTCAACTTATGTAATCTACCTGATGCAGAGATAACAACTGAAGCTGAGAAACTTATAACTGCTTACCCCAGTGATTTCAGTAATGTATTCATAGAGGAAATTGTCGAGTTTGCAGCCTTTGCCAAGCTCAGATTGTGTTTCACTCCATCTCAACAGATGGTTTTACTCCATAATGAAGGGCTTCGTGATATCTTCCCAAGTGTTAATGTAGCTCTTAGAATATATTTGAGCATGATGGGCACTAGTTGTTCAGGAGTGAGTTCATTCAGCAAACTGGCACTGATTAAGAATTATTTGAGAACCACGATGACTCATGACAGACTAAGTGCTCTGTGCCTACTGAATGAAGAGAGCAGTGTTCTTAAGATGATAGAGTTTGAGGAATCCATTAAAGATTTTTCAGATGTCAAGTGTAGAAAAAAAAGACTTTCTGTAAGTACTGGACAGACTGTTTCCCTGTATAATGTACCTTCCTATGTATGTATAACTTGTCAGTTCCAATTACAAGCAGCACATTGGCTGTAATATGCAAATTTGGTGAATTCTCCTTTCTGCTGTTTATTTTAATTTCCAAATTCCAGCCCCCCCCAAAAAACTGAAGTGCCCCGGGCCCCCCAAGATCTAAATCCACCCCTGCCCAGCAGAACATTTTCAAAAACATTACACTTCCTCCACTGGCTTGTTTTTGTCACATGGTGCATCATAGTGCCAACACTTCCACATGTACCCGACCATCCATACGTTGCAACAGGAAATGAGATTCATTGAACCAGACAACCTTTTTACAAACACTGAAGGTCTAGTGTCGATGCTGGCATTCCCATTGTGGGCACTTTTGATGGTAAGCCGAGGTTAGAATGGGTACTCTTGAGTGACCTCCGGCTATGCGGCCCCTTCTCGCAAGGCTCAACATATGGTGTGTTGTGACACATTAATCCCATCACCAGCATTCAAATTACCACCAAGTTGTGCCACAGCATCCCCTGTATTGGCTCATACCATATGGCATAAACTTTGCTCACCTCTAGCGTCGACGCCCGTAGTCAGCCCACACCTTTTCAGATGTTCATGGTTTTTTTACGCTTTCCAACCGTAGGTTGAAGAAGCGTATGTATATGCTCCAGCTTTGTCCGTCCGTCCGTCCGCACGATAACCGGCGTAAAAATGGTTCGATTTCGATGAAATTTTAGTATGTTTTAGGTGACCACCTGGAGACAAACCCTATTGAAAATGGGACAAATGGGGTCAAAGGTCACGACGTAGGAGCGGGATCCATTCCATTGCACTTATACATCATAACTTGCGTAAATATGGTTCGATTTCGATGAAATTTTAGTATGTGGTAGGGGACCACCTGGATACGAACCCTATTCAAAATGGGTGAATTGGGGTCAAAGGTCAGGACATAAGAGCGGGATGCATTCCATTGCCTTTATGCGCCATTAAGGTGAGTAAAAATGGTTCGATTTCGATAAAATTTCAGTATGTGGTAGGGGACCACCTGGGGACGAACCCTATTGAAAATGGACAAAATGGGGTCAAAGGTCAGGACATAGGATTGCGATTCATTCCATCGCCCTTATTCCATATTATTAAAGTGGACGTCAAGTAATTTTCCTTCCTATACTTCGAATGGAAAAACTTTTGTACACATTTCCTTCACAATTAATGTGTTCCCAAGGATGAAAATTTGAACATCGATTAAAATAACTTCTTAACATAACTTGAAATACTTAATATTTTCTAAAACATAACCATAATTATATTAAAAATCAATAACTTTTCCTTTGGTGGTGTTGAAACCAGAAAAAGAATGGCGCGACCTGTACTTTGATGACGTCAGTAGACAAACAAATGTTGGATTGCATAATTACGGTTATGTTTTAGAAAATATTAGGTATTCCAAGTTATAAAATGAAGCTATTTTAATCGATGTTCAAATTTTCATCTTTGGGAACACATTAATTGGGAAGAAAAAAGATGGCGCGACCTGTATTTTCATGACGTCAGCAGTCAAACAAATGTGCAGATCCTATTAAAGTTTTATGACGTCACACTTTTGCTAGCAGATGGCCGCAATTCCCATCTGCCTCATTACGTCACGCGTTGTGTGCGTTTGTTCGTCTGCACGATAACTCGCATAAAAATCGTTCGATTTCGATGAAATTTTAGTATGTGGAAGGGAATCACCTGGGAAGGAACCCTATTGAAAGTGAACAAAATGGGATCAAAGGTGAGGACATAGGAGCGGGATCCATTCCACTGTTCTTATGCATCATAACTAACGTAAAAAAGGTCCGATTTTGATTAAATATTATTATGTGGTAGGGGATCACCTGGGGACAAACCCTATTGAAAATTGGCGAAATGAGGGTCAAAGGTCAGGATATAGGAGCGGAATCACTTCCATCACCATTATGCGTCATAACTTACGTAAAAATGTTTCGATTTGGATGAAATGTTAGTATGTTGTAGGGGCCTGCCTGGGGACGAATCCTATTGAAAATGGGCGAAATGGGTCAAATGTTAGGACACAGAAGCGGGGTCTATTCCATAGCCTTTATACATCATAACTTACGTAAAATTGCTTTGATTGCGACAAAACTTTATCATGTTATTTCGGAGGTATACTGAACCAGTTCTGTTGAATATCATCGAAATGGGATCAAAGGTCAGGGCATAGGAGTGAGATTTATTCCACAGCCATTTTATGATTTCTAGTATGTTGGAAAGCGTATCATAATCAATGCATTGCATGATTTTACTAACTTGTTTTCTTATTCGGACCACTTTTTAAAGGTACTAACCATGGCTGACCATGAGCACCTCACGAGCCTTGCCGTTTCGGAAATGCTCTGACTCAGTCATCAGGCCATTGCAATTTTGCTTTTGTAAAACTTGCTTAAAAGTCTGCTGCCATTCCCATTTGAAGAACAAGAATAACATTGATTAACAGAGCTCAGTATCAGGTATTATTTATACCATTTCACCACTTTCACATGTGCCACCATTTACTAGCAGGTGCTTTGATTTGCATAGAGATCTGCTGGTTATAATGTTTTGACTCTTTGATGTGTGGGTACAAAAACACACACACACACACACACACACTACTGTTTGGGAAAATTTCAAAATCACAAAAGAATCGCACTATTCAAATGGAATTTGTATCACAGATTCCTCATGTTACAGAAGATAACTGATTACATTTGTAGAGCTATACATGATTTTTTCGCTTCAAAACTCGGTATCATGTGAAGCCACCTCGAGCAACAATAACAGCCTCTACACAACATGACATTCAATAGAAGCGGTTTTGATATCATCCTGGGAAATAGCCTACCAGGTTGCTTTTATGCGAGACCAGAGTTCATTTATGGTCACTGGCGGAGGTGCTTGACGGACCAGTAGCTTAGCTACCGTGTCCCAGACATATTCGATCGGGGACACATCTGGCGAACATGCAGGCCAGGGAAGAAGAGGTATCTGCCAAGAATGGAAGAGGTATTAGACACTTCACGTCACATGTGGCTGAGCACTGTCCAGTTGGAATGTAGGGCCAAAACAACTCTGAAGGAAGGCTATCACATCTGCCTCTAAAACACCAGGCGAGATAGTGAATTGAACCCAATGATGCACCAAACCATGACATTTGGTGTTGGACCACTATGACGCTGCAAAATGCATGCTGCAAGGCGTCATTTACCACTATGTCTTCGAACACTATAACGAAGTAAATTTCTCCATCATTTTGGTCCATGCCGGGGATTGAACCCGAGTCCTCTTATTCCAGAACAAGTCGCTCTGCCAACTGAGCTACGCAAACATTCGTTCTCACTGCTATCTGCCTTTATGTCGTGTGCATCCTGCGGGGCGGGCACGTCACCCCCCCAAAAGCGCCGGGGACATGGCCCATGGGTCATCCGTGACCATGAATTGCCGTAGGTAGCCATCCGCTGAAGAACATGCACTTGAGAACTCCCAGTCAAGCTGGTGTGTGGAATGCAACATCACACACTTTTATTTTTTGAAGCGCTGAAAAAGGGATTCTCTTATTTTTCCTGTCTCGTGGTGTGGAAAGAACATCACACCATTGCAAGATCTTTAACGGCCGGGTCATTCGGGAAAATCGGGCGCCATTATAACGAAGTAAATTTCTCTGCCATTTTGGTCCATGCCCGGGATTGAACTAGAGTCCTCGTATTCCGGAACAAGTCGCTCTACCAACTGAGCTATGCAAACGCTCGTTCTCGCTGCTATCTGCCTTTATGTCGTGTGCATCCTGTGGGGCAGGCACGTCACAACACGTATGCTACCATCATGGTGCATCAAGCTGAATTCATGAATCATTAGAAATCATGACGTGTTGCCAATCAGCGTGCCAATGTCTGTGTTCAAGACCCCATTGCAGTCTGAGGCATCTGTGGTTGAGGGTCAATGGAATGCTCAGCCAATGGGCTGCTAATGACCAGTCCTCTGGTAAGCAGACAACAACAAACTGTGCTGGAGGACAAAGTCTGACCTGTGACAGTGCTCCACTACTATGTTAACACAGTAGATGTCACTGTCAGATCGAGCACTGCCATGTGGTAGAGGTATCTGTCACCCTACATCCCATGCAGCTGCGTTATATTGCAGTCCATTTCCCAGATTTCTGGGTGCCTGAGCCTCATCTGCCCACTGATGCCATCCATGCTCACACCACTGCACTGACATTTCATCCCATTAAAGTGGAAATTTCACAGTAGGAAAATCCAGTTTCTGTCATTTCTACAATCCTTTCTCACCCAAAGTCCATCAGGTGTTCATAATGCAACATTTATAGTGAGAAATGAGAAACACCCTTTAAATTCAATGACAGCTCTTCACGAATTGCAACACCTCATTTGAGCCAGCTCTTTATATCCAAGACTGGACAGTTTACAGGGTGCTACTCCGAAACTGCACGCACATTTTCGCTGACAAGTTTATATTGGATGTTTGATAATTATGTGTGATATGAAAAATAGAATGTTTAATTGTTTATCTATCTACACTTTAATGTTGAAGCCTTTCTGGAAGCAAGGAGCGCACCACTCAATGGCAGACTTATAACTTCGGAAAAGAACAATGCATGCATGAATGAAACTCACCTTGAATAACTGCATTCTGAGTTGAAGAAAAGACGAACTATGTAATTAAATAACGTAATAGAAGCACTATACACAGAACTAACAGGATCACTTATTATAGCTTGCAAACATGGCAGCTGATGAAAAACAACAACTTCATTATAAGTTCCGTCTCCACTTAGCGTGTGAGTTCACGCAATGGACCACACATATATAAAATGATTAATTATATAAATAACTCCTTAAAGTAAGGTGTATTACTACTTCATAAAAAGTAAATCAGTTATCTTCCTGCAAAAGATGTCACAAAATTCGTATCATCTATACAAATGGACAAAATATTTAAAAATTATCTTTTATTTCAAATCTGATGACATTCCTGATAAACTGACAGAAATGGAAACCCATGTTAAGATCAATTCCTATTAGTAGTTCCAATTCTGACTATTAGATAGCTCTAATCATTCTACTATTCTCTTTTATGTGCAATATTTCAAAATAACTTGTACAATATTCTAAAGGAAAATGCTTACCTTGGCATTCCTTGCTAGCGATGAGAAACATTTCACACACGTGTTTTCTGGTCTTTGTTGATGTTATTGTCCTAAAGTCCGTTGTATGAGATGAATAGCTTTCTTCACACAGTTTTCACTGGGTATACTCATTGGATCCTAAAGCGAAGATCCAATGAGTATACCCAGCGAAAACTGTGTGAAGAAAGAGATTCATCTCATACAACAGACTTTAGGTCAATAACATCAACAAAGACCACAAAACACGTGTTTGAAATGTTTCTCATCGCTAGCAAGGAATGCCAAGGTAAGCATTATCCTCTAGAATATTGTACCATGTTAAGATGTCAAACATATCATATAAGCTAGGTAATAACAGATAACATGATTACATTTCGACATACAGACTACTGATGTAGTCTTGAAAATAAAAGATAATTTTGTTTTAATGGTTTGTAAATGTTTTTAGTCATAGTATGTACCATAATAATGACTTTTAGAATATGTGGCTTTAATCAGACGTATGAAGGCTACCCCAGGAAGATATTTTTGTTAAATGTTTTTTGTCAATAATACAAACTTTTTTGGATAATATATCTAGTAAAATTTCAATTAACTATTCAGCTAAAACATTCCACAATAAAGCATAGAACAAAAAATAACTTGGCAATAGAACTATAAAATTTTTCTTCTTAAAGTTTGTCCACCACGAGGTCAACTCTAGTAGCACAATGTGCAGAGAGTTAAAAGCCATACCTTTTCGAAGATCAAAACTTACAGTACAGATAACATGGCTATTCCTAGACATAATGAACTCAAATATATCAAAAATTTGGGTTTTTACTAAGGAATAAAAGGATATTTATGTGTCAATTTTTGAGTAGCACCCCTACCCTTCCTCAGGACTACAGCTACAGTAGGTGTTGTCATTCATTAGGTAAATTCCAGCTTTTCAAATCATTTAATGTTGTACCTCTTTCTATTTCCAGTCCTACTGCTAATTTTCTTTTGAAAAAGTGCTGTTGATGTGTCAGAACTTCTACAGTGTCCAAAGCACTTTATGTCTTGTAATTTGTACATGTCTTTAAGTGTATTTTGTACTGAGAAGTTATGAAACAATCAATAACAGCACTTTTTCAAAAGAAAATTACCAGTAGGACTGGAAATAGAGAGAAGAAGACATACAACATTAAATGATTTGAAAGGTTGGAATTTACCTAATGAATGGCAACACCTACTAAAGCTGTAGTCCTGAGGAAGGGTAGGGGTGCTACCTGAAAATCTGACATATAAATACCCAATTATTGCTTAGTAAAAACCCACGATTTTGAGATATTTGTATATCATATAAGGTTTGATGGGCTTCAGAAATGAAACATTGATTACCTCTTGCAAAACAGGAATGACAGGTGGTTCAACTTGCTGTAGAAAATACAACACCATCAGTATGTATGAATATGAAGACAATGTTCGCTGGGCAGTGTCATCTATACAGGCTTTCTAAAAATTAGTATACAATTTCAAATATGTTAGTCATCTTCAAATTTTTCAATTTAATGATCATGAAATATTTCTATTTTAAGCATCACATTCTACTTGCATTAAAGTTTTCAAATGATAAATACATTTGTTTAACAATTAACAATAAATATTACAGCACAGTGTGGCACATGAATAAAACAAAAGCACTAAGCTCACGCAAAATACATGCAAAATCAGCAGACACCTCCACTCAATTTGAAAAAGTCTTCATCTTGTGATCTACCAATGCCCAGTAAGTACAAAATGCACAGACAGTGCGTAAGCCTATGCCCATACATTAGCAACCGAAATGTGCTGTAAATTTGGCAAGATAATGCATTACCTTTCCAACTTTACAGTTTCAAAGGACTATTTTGACGAAATGTTGCATTAATTACTTATCTGCATTGTCCACATCTATCTAATTACGTTAACCAATTTCTTTTTTCTTACATAAATTTGACAAATTTTGTTAAGTTTATGTGCACTTAAAACTATGAAAAGTTATCTTCCATAGTTTACACTATTGGCTTCTTAGACGACATAGCCAGAACAACATAACAAATACAACATTTTTGTACTAACTGGGATATGAGACCCAGTGGTATGTGTGAGCAGTCAGAAGCCAAATTCCTTAGCCACATGAAAACTAAGCAACATTCCAAAACCAACTGTTAGAAATGCAGTGAAGCAGAGAATGGTGGTTAATGACATGGCTGTACTTTCATATACTGGCAGACCAGAAGTCTGAATGGACCCATCTTGGGTTCAGTATAATGTGTTTATGTTTGAGCTCTGGTCAGGTTTAGGCAGTTATTGGAAAGCTATTTTTTTAAGTATCTAGCCACACCTACATTCTTGAAAATGTAGCTTACTACAGTTACAACTACTTTTTCCAGAAAGTACCTTACTACAGCTGCAAATACTTGAAAAAGTAACTAGCAACACAACTTTTTCTGAAAAGTAGCTATAGTCCTTTTGCTACTGTTTTTCTGAAGATGATCTTTATATGTGCATTCTCACATAACGGATTCAGAGCTAAATACCAAGGTAAATTACACAAGTAACATATCTTTGGGTTAACCTCAGCTCTAATAATTATATATAACATATTTTATCACATTTAGTGGCTTATATTGCAGGCTAGCTAATACCAACAGGGAATTCAAATAAAAACACTATCAACAAGCATTTGCAAATTCATTTTCTTTACTAAGAGAATTGAATCTCTCTATCAAATGTCATCAACAAAGTTGATAGCTTGATCATCTCATATACATTATCTTCTCAGGCTGACCGAGAAGACTTTTCAGTAAATAGCATAAAGTAAGGAAGATAATACTTTATGGTTAACAGTTTGGCTAATTTTCACAATGTAAGTCAAGTCAGGCACATGACTGTAGGCAGGGCACCTTACACCCCCACCAATAGTGTTCCAGGAAATCAGAGATGCCACAATTTGAGGATTTAAATTTTGTTTTTTTTTAAGTATCATGATTTGTAGCATGACTTTTTAAACTTGCAGCGTGCTGCTGTTACAACTACAGTTTGCTATTTGCAGTGATGTTACATGACACACTACCATAAATGTAGCATGCTACAGTAGAAGCACTACATGTAGCGTGCTACTTATGATCACTGAGTTTAGGCTTCATGCGAATGATAGCAATCAAGTGTAATATAAAACATTTCCAGCATCCTCAGAATTTTCTTTTCTGGTAAAAGAAAAAGAAGAAAAAGATTTATGATTGCTCATCACTTATGCTTATGTGTTTGTGACATAATGAAAGGTGATCTCTGAATGCTTCAAATCAGCATACATGTGGCACCAGATTGATGCCATTTGAACACTGTACAAATGAAGAGCAATCAAGTGGAATCTTGTTCGGTGTCAGAGAGTAGGGAACAGGGAAGTATTGTTGACCTCTTGTGTGTGTGTGCACAATGACAGCCAGTAGGGACTGTTCTATAAAAATTATCAGCTTTCCACTTTTCACATACATACATATCACTCTAAGCTGCTCTCTGAGACTCAGATCATCTCGAAGAAAGCTCACATGCCAGATTAAAGATTAAAACTGATGATGATAAATAACACAGCAATCAGACACCACACAAGTCCGGATATTGATTTTTTTACACAAAGAAATCAATATCCGGACTCTAGCGTGGGATATAGTGGACCTACCACACTTGAGAAGGATGGTCCACCACGGAATCAACCTGGACCTTCTAAGTGGCACATGAGAAAGAGATCTCGGCTGAGTGAGTGTAAGATTGGTGTATCAAATACTAGAGGCATAAATGGCAAGATGAATGAGGTGATTGAAGAGATGAATAAGTATAGACTGAATGTGCTGTGTGTAAGTAAAACCAAAAGAAAGGAAATTAGGATAGAAGAAGTGAATGGAACGGTGAGTGTGTGGTCTGGAGTATTGGATAACGTGAAAGCACAGGCTGGTGTAGGAGTGATTTTCAGTGAAAAGATGAAGAACAACTTGATTTACTATAGCTGCATAAGTGAGATAATTCTTTGGATTCATTTGAAAGTGAAACTTCAGAGAATAAAAATTGTAGTGTATGCTGCTTGTAACTCGGAACTTTCCGATAGGAAGGAAGATTTCTGGAATGAGCTGAAAGCTGTTTTGAGCCAGTTTGGTGCTAAAGAGAAAGTTATAAGAGCAGGGGATTTCAATGCTAGAGTAGGTGTGCAGAATGCAATTTCTGACAATGTTCTGGGTAAGTTTAATAATCCTTGTGTGAATGATAATGGTGAAAGATTAATTGAACTCTGCATTAAGAATGGTTTGTGTGTATCTAATACGTTTTTCAACCACAAGTATATCCATGCATATACTTGGGAAAATCGTACTCTTGTTCAAAAGAGTGTGACAGATTTTGCTTTCTATGATCAACGTCTGAAACACTTAATTGTTGACATTCGTGTGATGAGAGCAGTGGCGGCTCGTGATCCTGAGAGTGTACGTGATGCGACTTACCGATTTACACGCGCTCTGCGAAACCCCCCACCCCCACAACAGGCCTTAAGAATTGGGCAATGGGATCATCTTGGTCATCGGAGAAAATACCAGAGAGCAGATTTTCGTAATTACATATAAATTAATATGATTATTCATTTTGTTCACCTCTTTTGCGTTAATGATTAAATTTGTAATCATATATTCGACACAGTATTAAGCCTAATATTTTGTGGAATATACGGCTTGATTAATCTGCCCCGACTTTAGTTGCCTAGAAAACATTACTCATTTATTTTTATTTTTTTTGTTATTATTTTGAAAATAGGTTTTTATTCAGTTTCATATTTTTAATACAAAACTTTTTTACAGTGTGCTTCAATATACAATTCAGTCAATCACTCTTGCACCTTTATTACTTGTGATTTTTAATGTACTTCCCGCATTTCGCCGTCTGAGCTATAATCAAATCTGTTGTTGGTCGACCTAAGGACTTTTCTTTAATTTTTCCCTCTAAAGGTCCTGAAGAAAATGATAGTTTCAACAAAGAATCTACTGAATTAATCGCAGTCTCCATTCATGAAATTATATGATTATGAAAACCACAGAATAAAGAAAAAAATAAATAAATTAAAAGCACAGATAGATTTTAACTGACTGATCAAGCAACCGTTATGAGAGCACAGAAACAAACAAACAATCAGATAAGTTTTCCCTCTATTCTATTAGTCAACTGCCCTGCTCCCAGTTCCGATAGGAGAAAGAGGGGGATGGGGGTCTTTGGTTTCAATGCCATTTGCTGGCGGCAATCTTATATCGTGCTGAGAAAAATACAGCATGCTGGAAAACCTTGTGGATGGTTTGACAAGAGGACACCCCCCCCCCCCCAAGAAGTGTGTGGTGTAGGAGGCAAGAATGACAAGCTGTTGGGGCCATGCTACTCGGTTTGCCACACAAAAGACCGAACAGGTAGGTGACAGCAGAACCACGCTGCTATTCCCGTGTGATAACCTACACCACAGACCGAATGATGAACAGGACCCTTGATTATGGCCCGTCTAAAAATCGGATTTTGGGCTGGCAGCAAATCATATGCATACACTTTCAGGCTTTCAGCTACAATAAAAAATACGAATATGAATTCAAATTTTTTAGCGTGTTGCAGCACAGCAGCACGTAGTCACCATCCGCCACTGGATGAGAGATGCGAATATTGGTTCTGATCATTACTTGGTAGTGTCACAAGTGAAACTGAATGTTGGTTGGAGGAAAAGGAATAGGAAGAGGCCCAGGATGGAAAGAATAAAGGTTGAAAGGCTCCCTGAAGATCATCAGCGTTATTCTGACTTACGCAGAGAACGACTGAAGGAGCTGAAGTCTTGTGAGAGGGATGTAGAAAAGAAGTGGGAATGTTTTAAGTACTGTATTGCCACTGCTGCTGAAGAGGTCTGTGGCACCATAATAGTGGGCAACAATAGAGGTGATGCTTGGTGGAATAGTGCGATTGAAGAGGCAGTAAAGAGAAAGAAAGAAGCCTATTTGGGGATGTTCCAAGGTAGAGTTTCTGTGGATGAATATCCCTGTAAGAAGAGTGAAGCCACTAGGCTGGTTCGCCAGAGTAAAGCAAAAAATAGAAAGGAGAAGGTGAAAAGGCATGAATTGGCTTTTTGGAAAGATAGGAAGACTTTCTGGAAGTACATGAGAATCAGGAAAAATAGGGGAAACAAAGTTATAAGTTGTGTAAAGAATAGGATCGGGGAAATGATATGGGAGCCCAATGAGTTAAGTGAAAGATGGGGTGAATACTTCTGGAAGTTATAAAATCAGGAAAGCAAAGGTGATTCAGAGGCGGAAGCAGAAGCAGATGATGTCACAGGGAAGGATGGAAGCACAGGAGGGATCTCAAGAGAAGAGGGGTGTAAAGCTCTAAAATCTCTTCAGAATGGTAAGGCTCCGGGAGTTGGTGGCATGGCATAACTGCTAAGATGTTGAAATATGGTGGTGACTCTGTAATTGACTGGTTAACTGAAATTTGCCAGTTGTGCTGGGAGTTAGGAATGGTCCCTCGGGATTGCAAGGATGTTATCATTGTTCCCTTGTATAAGGGAAAAGGTGATCAGACTGACTGCAAGAACTATCATGGTATAAGCCTACTGAGTGTGCCAGGGAAAGTATTTGGTATTGAAAAAGTACGAGGTCTTACATCAAAGAAAGTGTGGGATGTTCAAAGTGGTTTTATGCCTGGCAAAGGCTGCACTAACCAAATTTTTGCATTACGCACGATGATTGAAAAGTATCTGGATGTTGGTAAGAAAGCTTTTGCTGCTTTCATAGATTTAGAGAAAGCTTATGACCGAGTAAATCGGACACTTTTGTGGAAGGTATTGAATGAATATGGTGTTACTGGGAATCTACTTCACAGTGTAAAAGCCATGTATGCTGACAGTAGAGCTTGTGTACGAGTGAATGGTGTTTTATCAAAATGGTTTTCTATTGGTACAGGAGTCAGGCAGGGTTGTGTAATGTCACCATGGCTGTTTAATATATTTATGGATACCTGCATGTGTGATGCCAAAATAGATAATACTGGTTTACATCTTGGTGACATCCATGTGTGCAGATTGCTGTATGCTAATGACACTGTCCTGTTGGCAGAGAGCAAAAGTGAGTTGCAGATGTTATATTGAAATTTTTGGAAGGTTATTTAACAAAAGACTATATTTATGCTAATACTGCATTTCTAAGTAAATAATAGAAAATTAAAATTTGGGAGATGGGTGGATGCATTTCGAAACAAAACTGAAATTTTGAATAAGGCCATGAAACAAAATAGAAAAATAAAATGCACTACTGAATTTGGGAACTCCCAAAAGTTACTATTGTATTGTTTGCATTGTTTGCTTTTGCTGAGTAGATACACCTGAAAGTGTAGAAAAGTAACTATTGTTTGCATGTGTACCAAATTTGTAAACACTAAAATTTAATGGTATACAATGTACACGTGTAAATAACCTTTTGGAAGTGGCGATGATCAAATTAGATAGTTAGGACAAAAACATTGATTTTACCACAATAACCTAAGATTACTTTCCCACCTCAGTCATTGCTGAGGGGGATGCAGTTGAACCATGTGATGAAAATTTAAACTGAAAATATCTAAAACTTCACTGCACTAAGGTTTAGGTTTTTGAAAGGCCACTTGGCCTATATTTATTTGTAAAACTTAACAAGAGTGAGATTAAATTTTGGACACAATTTCAAACCCGGCCACTGGGCCCCAAAAAAAAAAAAAATAAAAATAAACATCTGACAGCTTAGCTGTCTTGGATGTAATTATCGCACCAGTCACAGTACCAAAACAGAATATAAATACCAGAATTTCATTGAGTTATACCGCACAGCACAAACACTTGCTTTAACATGGTGTGCACCTTGGGAAGGTAAATCTCTCTCTCTCTCTCGAAAAAAAAAAAAAGTATTATATGCATATGTTTACACTATGCTGTTCTAATCGCTCGAACTAACCTTCTCAGACCAGTCTTCTGAATTCACCTTTTAATTTTAAACTAACATATCAACTGCCAAAATTTTACATATAATGAAAAGTTATTCTATACCAGGTTCTACACTTCCAGGAAAATATGTCTTAAAATCAACAACCTAGCCTTCAATCAACATTTGTCTTAAAATCTACATATCCTAACCATGTAGCATTACCTGACACTGAACCAATTCTAGACACTATACAAAACCCAATACACTAAATACTCTACTCAATTTACTCACAAGTTATCATTAAAATCCAACTATTCAAAAATTCCCCACTATAAGTCCTCCAAATCTACCAGTACCCATGTAGAACTAAACTCGGGCATTAAAGCCAAACAATCATCTCATTCAACGAATTCCACTTGCCTCGAAAAACACGATTTCACTGCAGGAACAACAAAGTTTGAGTCTAAAGGCGAGAATGGGTCATGAATCCATTCCCAGCCTATACAGTGTAGTGGAGCAAAGTGCGACCTAACCCTTTTCTGTTCCTTCACTCTGATTTGGGGACAACCCACACCACTCCCTCTCGTAGGTACCACCTCCTATGGGCCAAACGAGCTTACTCGGGCAGAAAACAAATCCCCCAATTTGTTTCATGCACCCTTTCAGGCCCGAGGCATGTCTACATAGGGTAAAGTATCCCACAAGAGTTCACTTGCCCCCAAAATATCTCTTCATCTATTTTCCAGAAAATTCAATACATCACCTTTTTTCCCAGAAAATTACTTCTTATCCTATTTTTCCCAGGAACACACTTCATGTCCTTATTTTCCCAGGAACACACCCATTTCCCAGAAAATTACTTATCTTTATTTCTCAGGAACACACTGTACATACTCATTTCCCAGAAAACTCAATAACACCATACTTGACAACCTATACCCAACCGTACTTTATTTCCAGAAAACTCTATAAATCACCATACTTCCTAAATCACTCTTTTCCTGAAAAATCATCACTTCTTGAAGAAACACAACAGCTATTCGGGTTCTTTTTAGTCACACTATACATATGCTCATATCTGCCTGTATGCCCAATTCCTATATTCTTTCACCCATAAAACCTGTTTTTCTAATCTATGGGCGGAAACTAGAAATTAGCCCTCACTACTACAAAAATTAAATTTTAAAGAGTAATTTAGCACTTAAATTTACTAAAACAAAATAATTACCAGCCTACAAGAAAAATTCCCAACTACATGGCACCTACGTTAAGCTCATAAATACAAATTCTACTTCACAAGTGCAAAAATCACTGAGCACAAAAAGAGTTAAATTTCACTTAAAAGAAATACTGGTCTGGAAGGCTGTTCGTTCCGAAATAACTTAATATACTTATTATATCATCTATCACTACATGACCCAGAAAATTATCCACTTCCACTTCTTTGTTTTTTTTTTTTTTTAATTAATTTTTTTATTTTAACTACTCACAGAAAAGGTCATGGAATTTATTTTCACACTGCCTAAAATTAACTCAGGTGGTTTCATACCCTAAGCACACAAGAACACTAACATACAAAAAAAAAAAAAACCTGAATGAAAATATTTACAACTCTTTTTTTTTTTTTTTCTCTTTCTTTGGAACATTTTTTTTTTCGACAGCCCCATTTTAAAACCCACTCTTTTCATAATTTTAAAGAAACCACAACATAATACAAAAAAAATATGCCAAGAGAAATTTACCTTAAGGACTGGGGCAGCAACACTTCTGAGCACCCTGTCTACCGATGGTAACACACACGACAATTTCACAGCACCATGTTTAAGTCTCTTCTTGAGAGAACATCACTGTCCCGGGAGATTTTTCTTTTCCTTCACCTCCAACAAAAATTTTTTCTCTGACACCGCGTGCCTGGCAATCGAAACAGGAAACTGGCATTTGTGAACCAAGCTGGTGGACACTTGTGGTAATCAGTAGGGGCCCAGCTCGACGATACAGCGATATCGTCCATAAAGCAGTGCATGCCCATTTTTCCGGAACTTCCAGCGTCTGGTTGAACTGGCTTGAAGAGTCCCTTCCATAATGGACTGAGCGGCAACAGCATTCAGGTTGCGCTGGCAGAAAATTCTTGCTTTGCAAAAAATCACTAATTTTAATTTTCTTTTTCTCTCGTTCCATGATGTTAAACTAAAATTAATTTTGATTCTCTGAGCTGCACACCTACTCGCCTTTTCCTATCACGATAAAATAACAGATAAATTAATTATTTCCAAAACCCCAAAGTCAGTTAAATCAAATATTATTCTCTTTTTCTTTTTTCTTAATATGAAATTTTGTTTTCCTGGTTGTGATTAAGACAAGCGAATTTTGCGCATGAATTCCTTTGCCTTTCAACCAGGAATTTTCTTCTAACGTATGTCATGGGAGAAAATTTTGCATTAATTAATCCCTGATAAATCAACAGGAAGATTGATCATGTCTTTCTGAAATTCACCAGAGGTTAAAATTTTCGCCATGACACAGAGTATGTTGCCTAGGATGTACGAAGTTTGCATGAAATTCAAACTGAGTATAAATAAAAGAAAAACCAAAGAAAGTTATGGTTTTTGAGATAGGAACTGGTAGTACTAAATGTAATATGTGTCTAAATGGCACAGTGATTGACCAGACGAACGAGTTTGTGTATTTAGGAAGCATGTTTGTGACAAGGAGAACAAATTGGATGGTGAAATCAGTAGGCATGTGAATTCTTCATTGAAAGTCATGGGTGCTTTGGGAGGTTTTCACAGGAATGACGGGTTCTCAAGAGAGTCCCGCATGGCTGTGTATGAAAGTGTAATTGTTCCTACCCTGATGTATGGCAGTGAAACCTGGGTGCTACAGAAGAAACATAGGAGTAATTTGTGGGCTGGAGAAATGCGTTACTTACTACGTTTGTGGCAAGATGCATTCTGATTGAGTGAGGAATGAAGATGTGTTGCAGTTGTGTGATGTGAAGCTAAATGTTGTGAGCAAGGTGGAGACTAATATGCTTCGGTGGTATGGCAATGTTGAAAGAATGAGTGATGAGATGATCTTTTAGCCCAAGTGGTAGGAAAAAAGCAGAGGAAGGCCAAGGAAGTCATGGGAGGATCAGATTCAGGAGTGCCTGCATGAGAAAAATATTATGAGTATGAAGTATAGAAGATCTTGTGTACAGCATGTGATGGATGTGAGTGAAGCCCGAGTTGTATGTCAAGATCCCTGTAAGTGGAGAAGTTTGATACAGCAACAGTACATAAAAATTATCTGGTAGTTTGTATTTCTTTGTGGAGCTAACTTCTGATTATCAGAGAACAGCTTAGTGATATGTGTATGTATGTATCAGATATCGCTAAATTGACTGTAGTTACTGTTTTACACGTGAATACAATCACATCAGAAAATTAAAAAATTTCATCGCCCCATGTGATACAGTAATTACAGTCAATTTAGCGATGCCTGATTGCTGTGTTAATTATCATGATGTATTTGCCACATATTATAAGAATATTTCTTCCACTTTGTATAAAACTGATGAAACTAGATTTTACTCTTTCTGTTGACATATTACATGTCTCTATTTACAACAATCTCAGCACACAACTTCACTAACATCCCTCATACGACTCACACAAGACCTTTTCTACTTCAAACTTATTATCTTTTTCTCATGTAGTATCATGTAGACATTCCGGAATTTGGTCTTCCCATGATTTCCTTGTCCTTTCTCTACCTTTCTCTCCTGCCACTTGGACAATAAATTCTCTTAGTAAGGATTTCAGAGCTCATTTTTTCAACATGGGCAAATCACCAAGAATATTTGCCTCCATCTTGCTAACAACATTTTGCTTCACATTACACTTCTGCAGCACATCTTCATTCCTCACATGATCAGAGCATGTCTTGCCACAAACCCCCCATAAGTAGCACACCTCTCCAGCACACAAACAACTCCTATGTTTCTTCAGCAGCACTCAAGTTTTATTGCCGTACATCAGAGTAGGAACAATTACACTTTCATACACAGCCATTCAGGACTTTTTGAGAACCCATCAATCATTCCTGTAAAATCCTGCTAATGCAGCTAGACTTTCAAAGATGAATTTACTCCCTAACCAATTTAACCATCTAATTTTGTTTATACAAATTCATTCACCTGGTCTATCTTTGTTATTACTCAGACTGATCTTACATTCAGTACTAGCAGTTCCTTGCTCAAAAACCACAACTTTGGCTTTACCCTCATTTATACTCAGTTTGAATTTCATACAAACTTTGTACATCCCAGAACAACATACTCTGCAGCTCACTTTTGCTCTATGCAAACAGGACTGTGTCATCATATATGTATTTATTTTATTATAGGGTTCCTTCTGTGAGTGCTTTTTGATATAGTTGTAAACTCCAAAGAATATGGAGTGTTTAGGAAGGACACACACATTCCATTTATTATACTAAATAATTCTCACACCCAGCTAATGATGAAAACCTTAATAAAAAAAACTGGATTAGGAAACTGGCAACTGAGAATGGATATAATGGTTATAATAAAAGAATAGTGAATAAACTCATCAATAGCAAACAATAATCAATTAAAAAAACCCAACTGAAAACAGATTAAAAAAATTTCAAATCTACTGTTGATCCATACTATATATTGAAAACATGTAAAAAAACAATCAAGTATATTTGTACTAAATGCAATTGAGCTTTCGAGAAAATGTAACTAATACAGCTCACGCCAACTCTCATGAAAAACCAGCAGTTCTATTAAAAATCTGGTGTATACAAAATTCCATTAGAAAAAGATAACAAAATGACTTCATTTTACATATGCAGTAGAAAACACAATTTATGCAACAGACTTCAAGTGCATATCAAAAAATGGAACCAGAAGTCAAATAAAACTGCTTTAGTAGATTGTATAAAAAAATCAAGCCGAACCATGATGACTGATAAAATTTCACACAGAGTGGAACATAATAAAGTCAATGATATATGATATGCAGAGGCCTTAACCCTGGACAGTAATGTTAAGCAATATAACATACACTGTCAGTAACAATGAGTAAAAATTATGCATATGGTATATAGATATTTACAAATAAAAAGTTGTTTTTAACTAAGTTATTAGAAATTTCCATTCCTTTATTTAGCTTACATTATTTTGATGAACTTGTAAAAGCTGGACGCCAAAAAATTCAAAATAACCTTAATAAAGTGCATATTAAAATGTCACACTTTTCAAAAACGAAGATAAGAAATGAATAACTGAAATATTGCATCAGTTTTTATATTAAATGATACTGCAGATTTCACTAAATGAAAACTAAAATTGAAATCAAAACAAAGCTTGGGAGGGAGGGGCAGAAGCTACTGTACCACATACACATGATATTCAAGTAAACAAGGACCAGATGATCAGCTGTCTGACCTTCAAAGCTTTCCTTTCTAACAGGCACTGGAAGTAGTGCTTTTTTTAAGCTAAATTAGAATTTGGGGCATGTCCGAAACACCGTGGCCGTGGCCGGTGGTTTCTTTGAGAACAGAGGAAAGAATATTAAAAAAAAGGGGTAACACTGATTTCCTAAAAGGACATTTTAAGCATTAATTTCAAATTTCAAGGCTTTTCACGACAGCTTTAAAAAAAAAAAACACAGTTTTTCCAGGATATTCCAGACCTTGAAAACACAATCATGATTATGAATAACTGAAATGAATAACTGAAATATTGCATCAGTTTTTATATTAAATGATACTGCAGATTTCACTAAATGAAAACTAAAATTGAAATCAAAACAAAGCTTGGGAGGGGAGGGGCAGAAGCTACTGTACCACATACACATGATATTCAAGTAAACAAGGACCAGATGATCAGCTGTCTGACCTTCAAAGCTTTCCTTTCTAACAGGCACTGGAAGTAGTGCTTTTTTTAAGCTAAATTAGAATTTGGGGCATGTCCGAAACACCGTGGCCGTGGCCGGTGGTTTCTTTGAGAACAGAGGAAAGAATATTAAAAAAAAGGGGTAACACTGATTTCCTAAAAGGACATTTTAAGCATTAATTTCAAATTTCAAGGCTTTTCAAGACAGCTTTAAAAAAAAAAAAAACAGTTTTTCCAGGATATTCCAGACCTTGAAAACACAATCATGATTATGAATAACTGAAATGAATAACTGAAATATTGCATCAGTTTTTATATTAAATGATACTGCAGATTTCACTAAATGAAAACTAAAATTGAAATCAAAACAAAGCTTGGGAGGAGGGGCAGAAGCTACTGTACCACATACACATGATATTCAAGTAAACAAGGACCAGATGATCAGCTGTCTGACCTTCAAAGCTTTCCTTTCTAACAGGCACTGGAAGTAGTGCTTTTTTTAAGCTAAATTAGAATTTGGGGCATGTCCGAAACACCGTGGCCGTGGCCGGTGGTTTCTTTGAGAACAGAGGAAAGAATATTAAAAAAAGGGGTAACACTGATTTCCTAAAAGGACATTTTAAGCATTAATTTCAAATTTCAAGGCTTTTCAAGACAGCTTTAAAAAAAAAAAAACACAGTTTTTCCAGGATATTCCAGACCTTGAAAACACAATCATGATTTTCAAGGACTTTCCATGTTTCCAAGCACGCATGTGCACCCTGAGAAAAAGACCTAGAAGAAGACCCCACCAGAGATGGATGGATAAAATTCGAAAGCATGCCGGAGTAACATGGAGGAGAGTGGCCCAAGACAGACAGTTGTAGAAGAAACTTGGGGAGGATTGATAATGATTGTTGATGATGATGATGATATATATATAAGAAGTTTTTTTCTTAGTAATGTTCTTTTCATTTTTTGAATTTTAAAGGCTTTGGGCTTATTCCCACTTGGAGTATTTTTTTCCTGAAGGTTTTCACAGATGAACCAAATTCGTGGATCAGAAAATCATTCACAGATGAACTTCTGATCCATGAGATTCATTCACAGATGAACCAAATTCACCTTAAGAAAATTCTGGCTATGCCACTACATGCTACCACAGATTCCAAACATATGCAAAAGGAAGCAGAAAAGTTGTGCAGATCTCACTCACCCCTACTGTTAGTCATTAATTACTTATGACAATGTAGTGTATCAACAGAAATCTGGACTAATGACTATAAATACATATCCTATATGACACTAACATTGCAGTACATTAATATAAAGATGGAGGCGGGGCAGTCAACTGCTGTTCATGTGTGAATTCCCAGACAATCATAAAATCATCACTAGTATCAGAAGGGAGTTGGGCCACAGACCGGTAAGATTAGGATTTAAGGCAGGATTTTCTCCAAGTTAATGTTACCATCATCATGATCAGGTGCCAACTCTGTATATGCTATTCAGCTATGAGTCAGACTAAATTGCAGTTAACATACGATCAGTATCATACTGAGGAAGGTCTTCAAAAAGGAATTCTTCAAAAATAGCTTGCCGCAAGTCAGTTTACTAACATTTGACATGAAAAATATTGTGACAAATTTGAAATATTATGGTCTTTGTACGTCACTTGAAACTGAATGTTTATCAATTATCTTGTACGTCACTTAAAACTGAATGTCACTTTGGTACAGCAGAACAGAAATGTACAAATCTTTCAATGTCAATTATGAAGACACTGAAATTATTGTAACAGAACATTGAGAAAAAGAGATAATGGCTTATGTCCAATGCAAGATCTTACAAATGCTGTTGAAATTCCTTACATCATTCAAAGAAACTTTATTGCAGCACAAGGGAGGTATATATTTAACACTTCCACTTATTCTGTCAATAAAATTCAACTTAGTGAATACCTGAATGTGTTAGTCTCTGCAGGGTTGCTAGCTTATCACACCCACGAAAATAGTTGCTTTAGTAGCCACTAATGGTAAAAATAGTACCCTAAATAGTAGCCTTAACAACTTATCTTAATGACTAAAATAGTTGCCCTAAAAAGTGTATGAGTTTTAGAATGTAAGTAATCCACACCAAAAAAAAAAAAAATTGTTAATGTTTTTTATTAATTTCAAACCATGGTGATAAAATTAGCACATGCTCATATTTTGGTGGGGAAAAAAATCACACACACACTCTCACACACACACACACACACTGCAAAAAGGGGCATCTTAAGTTTCAATATAATGCTACAGACACTCAGAACTATAAAGGTCATGAAAATAACACCCCCCCCCCCCCAAAAAAAATATTCAATTATATATCAAAAACTACTTACATAAACTAACTCGATACAAACTTTGGAATTACAAAACACTTCCTTCTTTGTCATTGTTCTGAGGTTAGATGTTCTCATCTGTATCAAGCCAGTATGGAGAGCTTTCTTCTGCATTGAGGTTGGTAAAAATATATAAGATTTTCCAAGTGGGCTTCACACACTGTGTTGAAAAAATTGTTGTGTATTTCTTCTTTCAAAAGCCATAGTTGTGGTCATTCAGTGTTATGATGATACCTTGCTTTGTTCTGTACACATAATAATCATAGTTATCTGATATGAAGTATATCAAGAATCTCATTCGAATAGATGAACATTTGGAAATATTTCAAACTTGTCTTTCGTACAGCTATGACAATAAATATCAAACACTGTGAATGTGTTTAGTATGGAACAAAAACACGAAGCCTGGAACTAAAAAAATGAAAACTTGCAGTTTATTAACATCAGGAATGGAATGGGTATAGTGTAATCTCCCTCTTCAATAATAGAAACTTTTTAACTCATAAGTAATAATAATAATGGTTTTTGCATTTTGGACTTACCGTTAAATTGGTGAAGTTTCAAGTTGAACACTTCCAGCACGTGGATCTTGGTTTTTCCCCCCATATTTCTGTTATGTAGATGCGGCATGGGTTTTTTTTCATTCAGCTGCTGGTCCACTCCAGTTTTTTCCCGTTGGTTTTTAATTGGCCTCGTTACTAAATGAATTTTTTCCTCTGTTGCTTCCACATATACTTCTATACGTTTTTTTACCCGAGTACTTTCGGTAACACTCCGTTACCGTCATCTAGGAGACGTTTGCTCCGACCAGCACGGACCGTGTCAGTAGAGCTTTTGGGTGGTTCTCGTGGGCTGCATCTGTTAACGGTTATCACTTCCTCTTGGGCGTTGTGGCGCCATCTCTTGTTGGTCATCGATCTCATTTTTCGAAATTTTCCATTTTTTTGCTCAATTTTAATTAAATTCCTCCAACTGTTTCTTAAATTATTAGGGTAATTATGGTTGCAAACTTTTGCTCTATTTTTTCCCATCATTACCGACTCTGCTATTCTGAGGTGTTTTTCGAATTTACAGCTATTTATGATTTTTATATTTTCAAATTTAGGATGTTTTTGGTTAGCCAGACAATATTGAATAAGTGCAGTTTTTTCTTCTTTTTTCTGCCAATTTTTTATATGTTGTTTTAACCTGTGTTTCAGCTTATTTTTGGTACTTCCTATATATGCCATTGGAGGATTTTCTGTAATAGGAATTGAGTAAATACCTGCTTTTTCTAACATTTTTATTTTTTCATTAGTTTTCATTACTATATTTTTGATAGTATTTACTTTTCCTCCAATTTGAATGTTATGCTTTTTACAAATATTATTAATTTCATTAGTAGTACCTTTAATGTATGGAAAACTATTCAGATATTTGATTTCATTTTTATTTACTACAGCATTATTTTTTATTTTCTTTAGTACTTCTGTGTTCCATTGTTTTATTAAATGGTTTGGATAACCAAAACTACCTGCAATTTTTTTTATGAATTTAATTTCTTCATTAGTGAACTGAATATTTTCTGAGTGCGTACATGCTCTTTTAATTAAGGTTTTCAGACCATTGCATTTTTGTGGATAAGGATGTGCCAAATTGTACGGGATTAGAACAGGAACAAATGAGCTTTTTCGATACACTCTGTATTGCAACTTATTTGTGGATTTTTTAACTTGTACGTCCAAAAAGGCTATTGCATTATTTTTTTTCCATTTTTACCGTGAGTTCTATTGTTGGGTATAAAGAGCTGTAACATTTGGTTAATTTTCTTAACTCTTCTTCGTTCAGTTTTGATAGAATGAAAATATCATCCACGTATCGACAGTACATTTCTGGTTTTTCTTCCATACGATGCAGGACATTTTCTTCAATCTCGTTCATCACAACTTCAGCATATAAAGTTGATAACGGTGAGCCCATTATGTCGAATATGAACAAAAAAAGACGGTAGCAATAGAAGAATTAAATTGTACTTAAATAAAGAAAGACCCAATTGATAACCAAATTAAATTCTTAGCGAGTATAAGAAATCATAGCACATTACCTGATGAAATCAAGCGCTCTTTTCCACCAATGGGAGCAGGCATACCACGTATTGTTGCAAAGATAAAAACACACAAAGATGAAGCTCCAATGAGACTGATTGTTTCAAAGAAAACCTCACCATTGATAACATTAAAGAAAAACATTTACAAGTTCCTTGCATTAATTTTCATGAACAACAAGTTCACCATGAAGAACACTTATGAATTTATTGAGAAAATTAATAATGTAAAAACTGACCTAAAGGACTTACATATGGCAAGCATGGACATTAAAGCATTATATCCAAGCACTCCTGTTCCAGAAGCTATTGAAATTGTCATTAAGAAGTTGCATAATCTTAAAATATTAAATGACACACAAACTCGAGAATTAAAAAAAGTTTTATTCTATTTATATGAAAATAATGTATTTACATACAAGAACAAAATATACAAGCAAAATTCAGGAGGCCCAATGGGCTCCCCATTATCAACTTTATATGCTGAGGTTGTGATGAACGAGATTGAAGAAAATGTCCTGCATCGTATGGAAGAAAAACCAGAAATGAACTGTCGTACGTGGATGATATTTTCATTCTATCAAAACTGAACGAAGAAGAGTTAAGAAAATTAACCAAATGTTACAGCTCTTTATACCCAACAAAAGAACTCACAGTAGAAATGGAAAAAAATAATGCAATAGCCTTTTTGGACGTACAAGTTATAAAATCCACAAATAAGTTGCAATACAGAGTGTATCGAAAAAGCTCATTTGTTCCTGTTCTAATCCCGTACAATTCGGCACATCCTTATCCACAAAAATGCAATGGTCTGAAAACCTTAATTAAAAGAGCATATACGCACTCAAGGATGTAAGGTCAGGTGATGCGTAACATCACAGCCTCTCCTTGACAAATGTCAACCCCGCCTTCTCGTGGTGCATCCTGTTCCCACTAAAGGGGCTCTGACGACCGCCAATAGCGGTATAACTATACCATCGGGATCAGAGGAAATGCTATCCCACACTCACCAACCCGCTTGGCCAGCGTGGTGAGTTATGGCCAAACACCTCCAAAATGACTCTACAACTTAAATCTTGGCCCTCAGTCTCCAACAGCTGGAATGTACGTGGCCAAGGCAGCGGCCAGTGCAACATGAAGGCAGAGGGTGCTAAGAATCCCCGGAGGACCGGACTAGGCTGCCATTTGATGCTGACCTTGGCTACCTATAACGGACGCCCCTATCTTCTGATTCAAGGCTACTTGAATTGGAAGAGGAACTACAAAGGATCAAGTGGGACATCGTCGGGCTAAGTGAGGTAAGGAGAAAAGGAGAAGATCTCATTGAACTGAAAAGTGGACATCTCTTCTACTATTGTGGGACAGATACTGGCAGAACTAGTGGTGTTGGATTTATAATAAACAAGAAACTGAAGGATAAAGTGGTAGAAGTTGAAAGTTCCTCTGACAGAGCTGCACGACTCGTTATCCAACTATCGAGAAGATACCAGGCTCAGATTATTCAAACTTATGCACCCACCACAAGTCATCCTGAAGAAGAAATTGAAGAATTTTATGAGGAAATTCGTCATCTAAATAATAAAGGTAAGCAGCACTTGAAGATAATTATGGGAGATTTCAATGCAAAAATAGGGCAACGGCAACAGAATGAAACTTCAGTAGGTAAATTCGGTCACGGCAACAGAAACCAGTGTGGAAATACTCTCGTTGAGTTTGCAGAGGCAGAAGGATTTTTTCATCTTGAACTCCTTTTTCAAGAAAAAGCCACACAGGAAATGGACATGGAGACATCCAATTGGGACGACAAGTGAAATTGATTTTATTATGTGTAACAAAAAATTCGTCATCGAAGACTGCAGTGTGCTGAACAAGTTCAACACAGGTAGTGACCATAGATTGGTGAGATGTAAGATGCACCTCAACACTAAACTGGAACGTGGCAAGCTCATAAGACAAACAAAATGTATTGACATAACCAACCTTAAAAAACACCATAATACTTTCAAGTTGGAACTGAAGAACAGATTCTCTGCTTTAGAAGGCCTAACATCGGAAGAAGTGGATATTTCGGAAGTTAACAGAAAAGTAACCAAAGCTCTAATGGAAACAGCAACAAAATTAGCTGGGTCTAAGAACAAGTTGCATGTGAACAAATTATCAGGAAAAACCAAAATGTTGATGCAAAAAAGAAGAGAGATGAGGACAACTAAAGAAGATGTGACTTCCAAAGTGGAATATATAGAGCTATGCAAGACAACACGAAAAAGTATCACTGAAGACGTAAGGAAATTCAACTGTGAGCTAGTGAGGAAAGCAATTGAAAACAACCAAAGCCTGAAGATAGGAAAGGGACATCTCAGTAAGGGAAGAAAACAGATTATGGCTCTGAGAAAAGAAGATGGTTCTATAACAAGAAATAGAGGCAGAAATTTTGACAAGAGTGAAAGATTTCTACTCCAAATTATATGAAAGGGATGATACATGTACTTCAGACATCATGAAAGGTACCAGAGTTCTTCCAGTCCTCCCAGCAGAAGTTGCTCATGCAATCAAGAACATGAAGCGGGGAAAGCTCCAGGAGAAGATGGAATTACTATAGACATCATACAAGAAGCAAGTGGAGAAATTGAAACAGTACTCGCCCAAAATTTCACTCGATGCCTTAATGAAGGGAAGATTCCTGAGGATTGGAACAATGCTACAATGATCCTGCTACATAAAAAAGGTGACATTGAGGATCTCAGGAACTACAGACCTATCAGCCTCCTATCAGTGGTTTATAAAATCTTCACTAAAGTTCTTTCACACCGCTTGAAGGTAACACTGGACATGGCTCAACCGAGAGAACAAGCTGGATTCAGGAGTGGCTACAGCACAATAGATCATATCCACGTACTGAGAGAACTAATTGAAAGAGCGAGGGAATATGAACTTCCATTGTGCATGGCTTTTATCGATTATGAAAAAGCCTTTGATTCGGTGAAACCATCAGCAGTTACCACGGCTCTGAAATCCTGCGGTATTGAAGATGCATACATTAGTATTATTAATAACATCTATGAAAATGCAAGTGCAAAGATTCGGCTGTTTGAAAATACAACACACATAAAAATTGGAAAGGGAGTGAGACAAGGTGACACCATATCTCCGAAGCTCTTTAATGCCACATTGGAAAATGTCTTTCAATCACTGAACTGGGAAAACAAAGGGATAAAGATTAATGGAGATTATCTAACCCACCTTCGTTTTGCTGATGACGTAGTCATTTTTGCAACTACCCCATCAGAGCTGCAGAGTATGATCCAGGAACTTGCTGACAAGAGTAAAGAAGTGGGATTAAAAATGAACTTTCAGAAGACAAAAGTGATGTTCAATGCTTTTACAAGAAAGTGAAGATTTATCGATTGATGAAGAAAAACTGGAGATAACAGATACGTATGTTTATCTTGGACAGCAGATATCAAGTGAGGGTCACATTGATGAAGAAATTAATCGGCGTACAAAACTTGCCTGGAGAGCTTTTGGAAGAAACAGCATAATTTTCAAGAGCAATATGCCATTATGTCTTAAAAGAAAAGTGTTTGATCAATGCATCCTTCCAGTGCTTACGTATGGTGCAGAGACGTGGACCTTAACTAAAAGAGACATACAAAGGCTGCAGACAACTCAAAGTGGCATGGAGAGGTGCATGCTTGGTATAACCAGGAGAGATAAGAAGAGGAACTCGTGGATCCGAAAAATGACGAGAGTGGAAGACATCATGATCAGAGTTAAATCCCTGAAATGGCAATGGGCTGGACATACTGCCAGAAGGACAGACCATAGATGGACAGCCGAAATTTTAGATTGGATTCCAAGGGACAGGAAAAGACCCAGAAAAAGACCACATGGGAGATGGGTGGATGAAATTCGTAAATATGCGGGAGTGACATGGAGGAGACTGGCACAAGACAGACCATTGTGGAGGAAACTTGGGGAGACCTTCGTCCAGCAGTGGATTGATAATGGTTGACAATGATGATGATGATGATACGCACTCAGAAATATTCAGTTCACTAATGAAGAAATTAAATTCATAAAAAAAAACTGCAGGTAGTTTTGGTTATCCAAACCATTTAATAAAACAATGGAACACAGAAGTACTAAAGAAAGTAAAAAATAATGCTGTAGTAAATAAAAATGAAATCAAATATCTGAATGGTTTTCTTTACATTAAAGGTACTACTAATAAAATTAATAATATTTGTAAAAAACATAACATTCAAATTGGAGGAAAAGTAAATACTATCAAAATATAGTATTAAAAAATAATGAAAAAATAAAAATGTTAGAAAAAGCAAGTATTTTACTCAATTCCTATTACAGAAAATCCTCCAATGGCATATATAGGAAGTACCAAAAATAAACTTAAACACAGGTTAAAACAACATATAAAAAATTGGCAGAAAAAAGAATAAAAAACTGCACTTATTCAATATTGTCTGGCTAACCAAAAACATCCTAAATTTGAAAATATAAAAATCATAAAAAGCTGTAAATTCGAAAAACACCTCAGAATAGCAGAGTCGGTAATGATAGAAAATAATAGAGCAAAAGTTTGCAACCATAATGACCCTACTATTTTAAGAAACAGTTGGAGGAATTTAATTAAAATTGAGCAAAAAAAATGGAAAATTTCGAAAAATGAGATTGGTGACCAACAAGAGATGGTGCCACAACGCCCAAGAGGAAGCGATAACCGTTAACAGATGCAGCCCACGAGAACCACCCAAAAGCTCTACTGACACGGTCCGTGCTGGTCGGAACAGACGGCCCCTAGATGATGGTAACGGAGTGTTACCGAAAGTACTCGGGTAAAAAAATGTATAGAAGTATATGTGGAAGCAGCAAGGGAAAAAATTCATTTAGTAACGAGGCCAATTAAAAACTAACAAGAAAAAACTGAAGTGGACCAGCAACTGAATGAAAAATCCCCCATGCCGCATCTACATAACGGAAATACGGGAAAAGAACCAAGATCCACGTGCTGGAAGTGTTCAACTTGGAACTTCACAAATTTAACGGTAAGTCCAAAATGCAATTGCATTAATGCACGTCAAAAAATTAACCTTCAATAGCGGACTTTTACTAAAGAAGTCCAATATTAGAAGTACTTGAAATAATAATGGTGCTTAACATGATTTTAAATTATGTTGTTAAAGAGTACATTTTATTTTGATTCCCATATTTGAAAGGTAAACGTGAAAAACCTGTCTGAAACGTCTTTATTTCATTAGGGCATGGACAACTGTCTTACGATTCAAGCTCAAGTCTGTGTAGGTCAGGCATAATTGATATGAAGCATTACACTGATATACACCTGCCTTGATAATGTTACAGTCATTCTTCACAGTGTCCTTGATGCTTTTGAGACAAATACAAAGAAATTACTTTATCCTGTAAAATTATTCCAACTCATAATTACAGAAATAAGAAAACAAAAAACTTGACTTTCTTCTAATTTGGGTTACTTTTATAACAGACAGTTAAAATCCCTGGATGCTAACCACGATCGATTTTCACAGCTCTAACAACAGTAAAACTAAGATTATCCTTACACCCACTGACGACAATAATAAAACCAAAGCTCAATTTTTTTTGAAATGATTGTTTTATAACTCTTCTGAAAATTATTGTCATGGGACATCAAAAACTTTTATATGATGCCCCCCCCCCAATTATGTATAAACAAACTTTTTTGTCATTTATCAATTGGGGGAGGGGGTCCTCTTTAAAGTTTACATTATTCTTATACCATGGTAGCAATTTGGAGGAGTTATATGTAGTAAATTATTTCAAAAAACTGAGTGTGAATTTATACCACTGCCATCAATGCATATAAGGGTAGGCTTAACAAAAAATCTTCCTCATTAACCTTAGATTTATTCCTTTTTCGAGGTTTTCTGCATAAATGCATCAATTAGGGAGGATTTTCTTTTATGAACTACCCTATTCATTTTTAAATGCTTCAAGTTCATGTTGTCTTTTCTTTTGTCGGAGTTTCTCCGCTCTTTCTAGAATGCCATGTGCAACTCGTATTGCAGGTATGTTTTTTTAATGCTTGCTTTAGTCTCTTACTGGCTTCTTTAAACACAGTCGTATGATTCTTGTACTTCTCCTTTTTCTTGAACAAGAATTTTTATCTTGTTTTCCATGTTTTCTATAGTTTGCTTTCTGCTCTTCAAATCCTTTAGTTGCCAATTCTCGTTTCAATCTCTCAGTACCTTCTTTCTCTGCTTTCACTTGCTTCCTTTAATCTCTGCTCCTCTTCCAAATGGTTGCTATATGACCTATGTGCATTGAGTGCTAATTTTATTAGTTCTTAGGTTATTAGCAGCTTTGCAACTTGGTTGTTATACATTTTTAATGCCATTCGAATTGTTAGTCTCTCATTCAACATCTTCTCAGACATAGATGCCTTCTCACCTGAAAGAACTCTTCGTGATACAGAAGAGCCTCTCTCTACATTGAAGTTGCCATGTGATAAAGCAAGGCATGCTTTCACAACTTTAGCCAAAGATGGATATTTCCAGTCTCCAAATGTCTTTTGATACAATATGTCTCTTTAAAAACGATCAATCGTAATTTCGCCATTTGGAATAAATTCTTATACATACAAGTACATCTATACCTAGACCCACGTGATTAGAGGTACAACCTACTTAAATGAAAAAAAAGTACCGTCTCGTTATTTTTAAGAGATACGCAGAAATGTCTCACCAGGGTTTTTTTCGATTACCACTTAATTTTTTCATTATGAATAATTCCTAATTTATATTAAACAATTTGTGGATAATGTAAAGTGAGTTTAAATGTTTGTTGGTGAAAACATGCATTTTTCGTGTCATTCGGAAAATAAAGCTGTAAAAAACAATCATGCAAATTTATTTCAATGAACATATCATTCATGAAATTCTAGGTACAAAATTTTCGACTTGAAATTGATACATTTAACTGCAAATAAACTCCAGTAAGCACAGAAAACAACAGTCTTTAATATGGCGAAGGCAAGATACCTGCTCACTCCTGGCACTGCCGTACGGCAATCTCTGCCATATTCCAAACAGAAAAACGGGACATTTTTTGGACAGAATATCTTGATTTGAGTAGGTCATTCCTTTAATCACATGTGGGTCTAGTCTATACTTACCACTGACTTTACTCCATGATATCTGCAATAAAGCAGAAAACAACAAACTGAACAAGACATATCGATAAAGATTCACATGGTTCATATGCTTTTTCAATCACAAAATTCCAGGACTTTTCCAGGGCATATGATCCAAATGCTCTTACTTAAAATATAATGAAACCATACGTCTGTTCAATTTGTAACCTACAACAAACAACTTCCTACACGCTTGGGCAAACTTAAAACAGAATGTCAAAAATGATGTCTGCTGCAGCTAATCAGAAACTTAGAATCACAGATAAGTACTGAAATACCAAAACTGTCACTGAAAATATGACTAGGTTTAATATCTACTAAACTTTTATATACAGTATACTACACTGATTTTGAGAAAACTTTATTTTTCTACTTTGGCTTTAGTTCAATTATTGAAGCAAATTAGAGAATAAAAAACCCCCCATAAAACTCAAAAATACATAGGTATATGTCATTTCTCTTGAAATGCTTTTATATACTACGCAATCAATACACAAAATACTATTTATATTTAATTATTTTGAAATAATGCTTACATTGGAAATTTAAGGGTGAGGAAAAGTGAAATATCTAGAACTTTTTCAAAGGACCAAAGGGATTGTTATTTCTTAAACACATAATTATGGGAGCAAGTATTTGTGTTACATTTCATTTATGGAAGGAATTTTCAACATAATATCGATGCTGTAGCTATGCTTCAAATTTTTACTCGCCAGCAAACAAAGTATGCACAAAAATTTCCAACGTGAAATGAAAGAGAATAACGGGAAGACCTTATGTCCAAGGGCTGTGTGCAATTATATTCATTAGTGATCATGGCAATTTAACTGGGATGATTAAAAAACTAATTATAGAAGCTCAGAAAATACTAAGAAACAACTAGATTTAAGTTTCTGATATTAGAAAGCAATCTGATTTTATGGCAAATTTTTATATAAAGTAATCATTACAAATCAAAATTTCAGTAAAGGTAAAATACCTCCCCCCCCCCCCACACACACACACACAACACACACAATCAAATCAGCTATTTACTTCCACCAGTGGTTAAAAAATATGTTACGAAAATTAACAAATGACGCAAAAAACGTTTCTCATAGCAAAAGGAAGGTATTAGAGACAAAAAGATTTTCAAATCGATCAGTTAAAAGGAAAGGTATAGAAGGAAACATGATATAACTATGTGTTTCAGCGGAAGAATTTTGCATGATGGAAAAGTTTAAAACAGGAGAAAAACATTCTTCATAGCATAAGCTATGCTAAGGAAAAATAACTTTTCAAATATGTTTCTCAGAAGCAGAGATAGCAAGAAAAACGTTTTGACCTTTACAAACCCTAGGGGGAAAATTGTACATTATTTGAAGAGGATCTTCTTATTGTAGCGAAAATCTTATTCACTCTCCATCTTTATTATAGCGAATGGGATACAGTAAAAAAAGAAATTTCTCAATAGGGTTTTTACAGGCAGAGATAGCCTGCAAACAGAAGTACACAAACACCACCTAGTGGCAGAATTGTGAACCACAAACCTCAAACACAAACCTAAAGTGTTCCATAAGATAAATGGTATCTGGGGTTAAAAGATTTTTTTATATTGGACATTTAGAAGTACAGATATTAAGAAAAATAGATTAAATATTTGCACCCCCTAGCGGCGAAATTGTGCATTATTTTGTGAAGAAAATACAAATAAGGAGTTTTCATAGTTAGGTATCTGCTCGAAAGAGAATATTTTTCAGTCGGGTTTTTAGTCTGCAGATATTGCTGTAAACAGAAATGTGAGCTTACGCCCTCTAGTGACACACTTGGGCGTTATGAAATATTTGAAATTTTATTAGCAATATTTCGCACTGAAAAAGTTGAAGAAAGAAAGAATTTTTCAAATCAGACTCCTAGAAACAGAGATATGGACCAAAAATAAGATATACGTGTATGCCCCTGGTGGAAAAATTGTGCACTATTTTAAGCAGAAAGTATTCTCAAAAAGTTTTCCGAGTTGAGCGGTATCGGTTCACGGAAGAATTTTTTCAATCGAGTTTCCAGCTCAGATTTTGTCGCAAATACATCAGAAGCCAAAATAAACATTTATGCCCCCTGGTGGCCAAACCATTCTTTACCAGAAATGAGAATTTGTGTGCAAAACATTTCAAACTCAAGAGCTGTATCCGACCCAGGAAGAATTTTTCAAATCAGACTTTTAGAAGTGGAGATATTGGGAAAATTGTGATTTACCTTTACGCCCCCTAGCGGAAAATTTATGCATTATTTAAAAAAGGGACTGTAACTAAAATAGTCTACGATATAAATGTCATTGAAAGGAAAAATAATTTTTTTAGTTGGATATTTAGAAGCAAATATATGAAATGCATTTTAAATTTGATAGATTTCCATTTGCGCCCTCTAGCGGTAAAGTTTGTGCATCAAAAAAAAAAAAAAAAAAAAAAAACGGAACAAATGGATCATCATTCTCACATTTTAGCTTCCCAATACAAAAAGAATTTTACAAATCGAACAAATAATTGCAGAGATATGGTCTCCCCGGCAGGACAGACAAAGTGATAACATAAGCATGATACAAAAGATGCTAATAACGCAGCTTCAGTCCTTCTAAACAAGAAAACCGATAGCCCCCCTCACACACACATATTTTGCAGTGGGTGGGGAGGGAAATTTGCAAGACATAAGTTATGTCAGTAGAAAAATGCTCAACTACAAAACATCATGCAGGGACAAAAAGGCAGAAATGGATAAAATTCCAGGACATGTAACAGAATTTTAGGACATTTCCAGGACAAAATGGAATTCCAGGATGCATATGAACAATGGATTTGACATATACATACCGATATCAAAGTTGATATTCACGTGTATCAACATTAAAAGTGATGATGTTATACAAGCACATCGATATAAGCAACACAAATCACATTAAAAAAAAATAGTAGCCTTACAATTAAAATAGTTCAAGGTTTTTCTAAAAATAGTTGCTTTTGGCTGGTTTTTTTTTTTGTAAGAAAAAGTAGCCATAGTCTCCTGTCATAAAAAATAATAGCAATAGTTGCCCATTTAGTCGCCACTGGCAGCCCAGTCTCTGACTCTCATGCTTTGGTTGAATCGAATATATGAAAATTGGACGACTACGAAAATTGGACACCTGAAAAATGGATGTGCAAGGATTTTGATTCTATTTTTGATTTTCATTAAATTTACAAAACAGAACGAATTGTAAACTGAGAGAGGGAGATATAAATAAAAACATGAAGTTTAGTTTTCTATGGTCTGGAACGTTGGCATGCAGGATCAGGAATGCTGCCCCACCAGTCATTCCCCAAGTTGAATTAATCTGTTTCAAAGATCTATTTCAGAAATTTTCTGAGGGGAATGGTCATTGGTCATTTTCAAGGTCAAGAATTCAAGCAGTGCTCGAACTCCTGATCTGCTCCTGACCCCCTCCCCCTGAGGCCACAAATTAACACAGTACACCTGTCAAAGATACACCATTACCAAAATTGGTCCAAATTCCCTGAGGCCACATGATCCTATCAGGCCACAGGTATTTCAGCTACTTCCTGGGTAGGTGTACAGAACCGCTGATAAAATTTCGAGTCAGTGGGGGCCTTCAGACTTGCTTTATAATTTGGTTTGTTAGTTTTCAAAATTTTTCATTAAAAAGGAAACCATACTGAAGTTTATCAAGAACGAAAGAAGAAACGATATGCTAATGTACGAAGGATTTATCCATAAAAAGAAAAAAAAATGAGAGAAAACCATATGGAAGTGTGCTGACTTTAATAAGTGACAATGTCACGGCAGAGCTCATACAGAGAGAGGTAAAGTTGTGAAGAAAACATTCACAACCACGTTCCTGATTCGGCAAAAATTATTGTGAAAGAATCTATCCAAAAAATGAAAGAGAGGACCAAAGTAACAGGACACATTAACCAAGAGGTGTTGGCAAATATGTCTTTGCATTTGCCTACTGCAGTATCAGCCCAAATGCCTTCAGCTGCTTCTTTTGCATCAAAAAGAACAATTCAGAATGTTCGTAGGGCTGCAGAAGCTGCTCCTGAAAATCCCAGGTCCTTAGAAGAACTATTCATTCCGGAAGAGTATCAGAAAACAGCAGATGGGAAACCATTTTTAATTTTTGATAGTGGCCTGAAAGAAAATCAAATTCTTATTTTTTCAACTGAGAGGAATTTGGAGCTCATGCAACATTGCAGTCATTGGTACGCTGATGGCACTTTTTCGTCATCACCGCAGTTCTTCAGTCAACTATATATCATTCACGGGTTGAAATACAGCAACGTAGTACCCACGGTTTATGCCCTTCTTCCTAACAAATCAGAAGAAACGTATGTTCGCTTACTTCAATCACTGAAGATATTGAAACCTGACCTACGGCCAACCTCAGTAATGTTAGACTTTGAGACAGCGATGATGAACGCATTTAAAGGGAATTTCCCCGAAGTGATTAAACGAGGGTGTTTTTTTCACCTAAGCCAATGCATATGCAAACATATTCAGAGCACAGGTTTATGAGCGAGATATAGTAAAGATGCTGAATTTGCTCTTCAGTTACTGTATTTGGCTGCTCTTTCATTTGTACCAGAAGCCGATGTTATAGAAGTGTACGATCAATTGCTGGAGAGTGAGTTTTTTTGAACCAATGAAGAAATACTTGAGCCTTTGATAAACTATTTTGAAGACACCTGGATAGGACACATGGATAGAAGGGGAAGGAGAAGGAAACCACGGTTTGCCTTAAAAATATGGAATTGCTTCTCACTTAATGACGACGATATACCTTGCACTAATAACGTCGTTGAAGAATGGCACAACACTTTTTCTTCACTACTAAATGCTACTCACCCAAGCATTTGGAAGTTCATTAAAGCCCTGAAAAAGGAAGAAAACTTGAATCATATGAAAATTGAGAAGTACATTGCAGGTGAAGAGCCACAGAGAAAGAAAGTTTACCAAGATACTACTTTGAGGATTAAAAACGTCTGCAAAGATTATATGAAAACAGAGATGTTTTGGATTATCTTCGAAGAATTGCGCATAACTCTCAGTTGCAAGTGTAATAACATACAAAAAACAAAACTCAATGTAATAAACCAAAAGCAAAAACCAAAGGCATATTAAAATGCACCTAAGTTAGCATATTGAATAAAATATTGAGTAATAAATATCGAATGAAATTTTGTGTAGTGAAAATGTAATGAAATGATGTGTAATAAAAGTGTAATGAACTAAAATAATAAAATAAGCAAATGGAAAAGATGTGTAATTAAAACAAACAAGTAGTGTTGTTTTTATTGCACATGTTTTCCATTAAAAAAAAAAAAGAAGAAGAAAAAAAAAGGAAGAAAATGATATGAACCGGAATGAATTTTGTTTCTAAGCGACAAATTTTCGTGCATCCAATTTTCTGCGTCCAATTTTTGATACACTGGTTGAATCAATGTTAAAGATGCTTTCCACTCATGAAGAAACAATATGTGAAGTGTGAGATTTGATGGACAAGTTTAAACATGATGGAAAATTGACTGATTCAGTACACTTCCATTTATTCTGTCAAAAAAATCCAACTTAGTGAATACTTGAATGTGTTGGTCTCTAACTCACATGCATTGGTTGAATCAACAGTTAAAGATGCTTTCCCCTCATGAAGAAACAATATGTGAAGTGTGAGATTTGATGTACAAGTTTAAACATGATAGAAAGTTGACAGATTAGTAGAACTCTAGAAAAGAATTGCATGGAAAGAATAAGTGAAAATGAGCGACAAATTAAAAACAACCTAAAATTCTTGATTTTATTGCATCTGAACTGACATGAGTCATGTTGAGCTCAGTGACTTACTTTCCTAGTTGGAAAACCTTGAAGAGGAACTCAGATACTTATCAACACATGCACTTTAGGTAACCATAAGCAAAGAAATTTTAGTGTAGATGGTTTTGTGGTGCAAGAACATTGAAACAGCTTAAAAAGAAGAAGTGTTGACTCCATTTTGTTTATGAACAACAACAAGCAGTAATAAATGCTGTTAAACTTGGCAGTATACTAAATGAGGTGAGCTTAGACATTTTTTTATGAGTTTTATTGCATGAGTCTGAGAAGCTGAACTAGGCCAGACTCAAGGAGTAGATGTCCCCATTAACCCAAATTCAATAAGGATTTTTGCAACCACCTTCTTCGACAAATAGTTTGGAATAATGTGATAAATTTGGCATCCAATATAATTTTATCGCTCCTCAAGTGCCAAATTAAACTAATTTTACTTGGCTATTCCTAGTTTTTGTTTGATAATTCCATATTTTGAGAATTCCTTTTCATGGGATTCATTAAAAATAATTTTCAAAATTAGCAAATCTTCAGGGGAATTCACTTCCATGTTAGATGCTCAGTTTCAGTCAAATCTGAAACAAAAGAAAAGCTTCAGGCTGCAGAAATTTTACTAGTTACTTTGAAAGCATTTCTTCAACTGAAAGTCATTACACTCATGGTTGGTTGGTTGATTCATTTTTATGGCGCAAGGGCCATGGGTGGCCAAAGAGCACCAAACAAAAGACATCAAAAGAGAACAAAATCAATAAAACACGTACACAAGGTTAAAAACAGGATGAAGCGGTATAAGTGAAAGATGGAAATGAATAAAGTAAAAACTAGATCAGGTTAAAAAAGTCAATTTCCTAAAAAAGGTCATTACACTCATGACCTACATGCTACAGGTACAGTTACTTTTAAGTACATATGATCATGAAAATTTTGAACTGTTATATAACCTTTTCTTGTTGTACTTGGTGTGAGTCAAAATTATATATGTATTTTTTTGCTTAGGTATCTTCTTAATAGAATATATATATATATATATATATATATATATATATATATATATATATATATATATATATATATATATATATATATACTGAAGAGCAAAACTGAAGACTAAGGAAAAAATTTTAGAATTTAAAACGAAAGCTGCAAAATAAACTGGTCCTTGATAAATAAATGCTGGTCCTTGATAAAGCCAAGGCTCAGTATTCTCGACACCTTCTACATTCAGTTGTTTTATTTTATTATTTTTATCTTTTCTCCTTTTACTCACACCGATAGATACATAACCTTTTCTATGTCGTACTTGGTGTGAGTCGAAATTATTGATGTTTTTTTGATTAGGTTTCTCCTTAATAGAATATATATATATATATATATATATATACTTAAGAGCAAAACTGAAGACTAAGGAAAAAATTTTAGAATTTAAAACGAAGGGTGCAAAATAGGTCTTTGTGGAAGTGAGAAAATGCAGAGTTTTTGCTGGTCCTTGATAAAGCCAAGGCTCAGTATTCTCGACACCTTCTACATTCAGTTGTTTTATTTTCTTTTTTTTCTTTTCTCCTTTTACTCACGCAGGTAGATACATAACCTTTTCTATGTTGTACTAGGTGTGAGTCAAAATTATATATGTATTTTTTTGCTTAGGTATCTTTATAGTATATATATATATATATATATATATCAAACATATATTAGCTGTCATGAACTTCTCACTAAGTATTCCAATACAGACCTGGTGAAGTCATTAGTAAAACTAAAATAGGAAAATTAATATGGCTGTTAAACAGGGTGGTTACACCCCGATTTGGGAGAATGTTAAAATTTTGAACTCCAATGTCAACAAAAATACTGTTTTCTTTTCAGAAAGTTTATATATTATTGCATACGGAGACAACTGTTGTAATTTAGATTTCCCCACATTTGTACCAAGACCTTGGCGAAAAATGGTTGCTCCACAAGAGACTTTGACACATGAGGAATTTTAAAACATCGGAATAGTACATTTTTGTAAATATTTTGTATTCTTATATTTATGTTATATTGATTTTGGAATTGAAATTTTACAATTTGGCTTATACTGTGACATCATGGTCTGTTGGTGACGTGGTGCATGATGGGTCGTGTTATCAAGTATATAAGGGTTGACTCTGTTGGATCCCGTGGCACATTGACCAGTAGATGGGGATGGGAGATCCCCGAAAGCGCTAGTCTGCTTTTAACCACTTTTAATTTGTAAATAAATTGATTTTAATTTGCTTATTGAAGACGTGGTTTGCTTTTATCGCATGTATAGACAGCATATTTTGTACATATACCATTCCATGCGAAAATATTTCCTATTTCTTGTACATATGTACATATAGTAAAACTAAATTTCTGAAAAAACAATAAGGTAAAGTTTATTAAGTTTATAATTGAAAAAAAAATAATTCAAACAAATTTATTTGATTTATTCATAGAAATAATTCATACATGATGCTAATTTATAAGGGCATAATAATATAAGAAATCTATACAAAAAAGGTTTTTAAGGCTCTATGAGACCCGCCATCTTGTATTGCTGCCTTCTTTTGTTAACCAACGGGCAAGCGTATTTCACAAATTGCTCGGGCAATTTTGCACATTTTGGAACACCGTTTGGGGCTAACGCAAGATATATGATAAATAAAGAGTTCCCTGGTTTCAGATTTTCATTTTGGACTCTTTAAGTATTTTTTTTTAATTAATAAAACTATGGAAGACGCCTTGGTACGACTTTCGCTGCAAATAACAAATGCAGGGAAAGGTCAATAAAAATTATGAAATCAGGGAAATCTTTATTCATCCTATATCTTGCGTTAGCCACAAACGGTGTTCCAAAATGTGCAAAATTGCCCGAGCAATTTGTGAAATACGTTTGCCCGTTGGTTAACAAGAGAAAGCAGCAATACAAAATGGCGGGTGTCGTAGAGCCTTAACCTGAATGGATGTCATGATTATGCAACATTTTCTAAAGATCACAATCACTAACTAATAACAGAACCCATTAGTTTTTTAATATGAGAATAAAAAGAAAATGCCAAAACTTTTGTAACAAATACACTCATTAAGCATCAGAAAAATTTACAAGCTGTTCAGATGAATAAATAACATTTCATTAACAAAAAACTGTGCTAGATGTTACTGATTTGATAGTACATTTATCTTTATTTTCATTTATTTAAACTCAAAGTGCAAAAAGAATAATTTTTTAAACTCAATAATACACATACCTTAGCAAGCAATTTCATAGCACATCCTAGAATCTCCACCCTTTGGTCAATTTTACTATATGCACGCAGTAAAAGTGTGTTATAAATTGCCTACAGTATACAGAGAATAAGAGGCACATTACTTTTTCTTTTCCTGAGCAAGTAATTATATGTTTGAAGAACAAACTGAATTACAAAATATTCTGCATGGAATTAAATTAGATACAACAATATATTCTAAAAGACTTATTCATATGCAGCAAGATACTATAAAAGAAAAACAATGGAATAATATATTCTGAAACATAATTACAACAAATTCAGAAAATTTTTTTGCACTTCCTGATCGCTTCATAAGAACTTTTTTCAAACGATGTTCATGTGAAGGAACATGCTCAAGATCTGCAGCTCAGAATAAACATTTTAATGAGGAAACTGTAATCTGCAAACATTCTACCTGAAACACGCAAAGTTTTTGTTTGCTTTAAGCAGGTAAGCTGAAAGTCAGTCAGTGTGACTGGCACTGACATTGTTTTGAGCTACTTGGTGAAAGGCTGCATTAGTTGAATGAGTGAAAGGATGACCTGGAAAAGAAATGGGACTGGCTTGTGGCTTGTAATGTGAGTTGTGCTGGCATGAGCATGAAAACATATACATGGCTACTTGTTGAAAAAAATACACACAGCAAAGGAAAAATGAAACACTAAATTAAAATTTATCCAGTTGGCTCCCTGTTTATTCATTGTGATGCAAGTGTGTGTGTATTTTACATCTCTATACATTATCAATATCTTCACTGATACAGATGGCAAAGTTCTAATAAATGCGCTTAACAGATTTAGTGCATGTAAGCTGTTTAACATTGCTTATATGGTGTTGTTACTTAGTGAATGTGCATTTAATGTTTCCTGAGGTGCTCACCATTTTGGTGACAGTGCAAAAGATGCTGTCGTACTTAAATTAAAACCAGGGATCATAGCATACTTCTGGAAAATTTTAGGTAGGAATTTTAGGACTTCTTAGAAAAATTTTAGGAAAATTTTAGGAGTGTATTTCAATAAAAACTAGATGTATATTTGTATACATCTAGTAAAACAACTTTGTATACATTGTAAAGAGTTTGCTTCACACCCTTCAACCATATATACTGATAGACTGCGCATGACATCAAAATTTCTGGCTCCAACATAAAATCACATGACAACAGTCAAAAAGATGGGTTACACCTGCTGTGCTTATGGTTGCTCTGAGCGATATAGTAAAGAAAGTTCTATGATTTTTCATGGGTAAGAAACGAATTAAATACCTAAGTCAATAAAGTTCAATTACTTAACCAGAAACTTGCAGCTATTGATATAAAAATATAGTAACTTAAGAAAAAAAAAATAGAATGCATGTTCCAAATTCTTCGCAAATGTTAATCACATTATAAATCACAAAATGTAAACAACCCGATCATGCATGTATATAGCTCATAAGTAAACTTACCTGAAGAGTTTTCATTATATATGAGGCGCATTCACATAATACACCGAAAACACTGAAGTTCTGCAGTGTAAATTAGTAATCATAACAGCATTTTTACATGAAATTTGGAGTCTGACGATGACGTGCCCAATGTTTGAGCCATGGCGGCTTTGATGCAGCTATTGCCAATGCGCAGTCCATTAGTATATATGGTCGAAGTTCACACCCAAATTTTTTGCATAACGTCTAATGTCTAAAGTTTAAGTATGATTTACTTCTAATATTCAGTTCTTATTTTTTCACGTGTTATTATCATATTCAAGTATATTTACCACATTCAAGTTTCACTTTGAACATTAATATGTTGTTGAACCAGAAGCAATTCACGATTTTCACAGTAAAGTTTTCAGGTTTCACATTAAATTATAATATCCTAAAAAGTTAATTGAAAACTAAGAACTATGTACAATTGTTCACTGAATTACTTTTTTCATATTATTGTTTTAACCTTTTCCTGATTAGCCTATCTTTTTCTGCTTCCACCACAACTAATTTACTTTCAGTTTTCTTTATTTCAGCTGAACCTTGTATGATCAAGTTAGAGGCAACTGCTATTTCAACAGTACTTTGTTTTTCTACAGCTTTTCTCATTCTTTCTGTTCCCTCTTGAATTACTGCTAGGGAGGCTTCTTTATCTTTTTTAAGCCTATTTATTTCTGCATCATTTTCTTTTATTTTGTCATCAAACTCAGCTTTTCTTTTTTTCTCTAGCTGCTTTTCCTTATTTTCCCTCTCTTTCTGCTTCCTTTCTTTTACCTTTTTTGATTCTTCTTCCTTCAGCTTATCAACATACTCTTTATAAAATTTATGTGAATCACGAACACTATTTAACAAATTTCTTGTTATGGGAACTTTACTTACACATCCATAGTGTTTAATGGCCCCTTTAACTATTCTTAATGATGTTATAGTTGAGTCTTTTAAGTTAGCCTTGTCCTTCCTTAACAGAGCAGTATTAACCGAAAATCCCCTTTCTGCATCAGCATTACCATGAGGTAAAACTAAAATTGACTTGATGAGTTTAGCAAGATTTGAGTATTTTTCTTTTCCGCTAGAGTCTTTAATACTAAATACATTACGCCATTTCCGAAAGTCCTTCAGTGACTGAAAGTTGAGTTGACTCTTTCTTTGGTTCTTTTACCTTTAAAACTTCTATGTCTCTTAGCTTTTGATTGCAGAATGGCAAATTTGACTTTAAATATTTTGTGGTTGCAATTAGTGATGATCTTACATCTAAGAGAAATAATTTCTGCCTGGTCTCCTGAACATTCCTGAGGAGATTTTTTGTCTTCATACAAACTTCTAACTCCCCTAGTTTTTTCCATGAATTTCCCTGCAATAACATCATCTTGGATAAACTGAGCCATAACATTCCTCATTAAAGTATTTAAATCAGAATATATCTGGTGTATTTTTGGTTCTTCACCCTGATAACATAATGAAAACTTTTCAAAATTTTGGTGTGAAAATGAAATTAATGCTAAATAGCAAGGAGTTAGCTCATTTTTCAGGAAACAGTGAATTCTTTTATACCTTGCCGAATTGCGTAGTTGTTTTTCAAATATTTTTTGAGATGGCGAGAAGTTTAAAAAATATTCTGTAATATTTAGCCATTGATCCAAGAGCCTCTGGGCTACAGAACCAACAGTTAACCATCTGTTGCTGACATGACGCAAAAGAAATTTAGCTGTGACCAATGTTATATCCTCGACAGATTTATAATCCTCTCGTCTTGCAGCACTACTCTTTAAAAAGTAATACATATCAGTAGCAAATTCGTCAAAATCTATATTTAAGCTTGTCAAAATTTTTTTAAATGCATTACTAACAACATGCAGGTTGCAAAAACCTAGTTCCAAAGATTTCTGGCCTGTTTCTTGTTTTACAACTTCATTGAATTTGCGTAAAAAGCACTTATTTACATTTGGGCTGTCCATGGATACACAAATAATTCTGTTCAACGAAATATTGAAGGATGATAACGCATCAAGAATTTCTTTTAGCAAAATATCTGCTGTTGCATGACCCAGAAAAACGCTTGTTAGGAAAAACGCTTGGCAAGAAACTGAATTTATTTCTGAAGACCAGTACCTGAGATACACATCCAACTGCCGTTTCACTTGTGTATTTGTAGTTTCATCAAATGCTATAGTAACCTTTCCTGGGCTACTAGATGCAATGTCTTTTTTCAAATCCTCTTCAAAATATTTTGACAATCCATGTGATATCACATAAGCAACTTTTTTTCTTTAAGTTGCATTTTGGCTGCAATAGCAGAATCAGGAAACATTTCTTTGAAAAGTTCAACTGTTTCAGTGCATGAAACAAAAGACATATTGTCCTTAGCAACTAATGCTTCGGCCCATAATGCTTCGGCTTTAGCCAACTGTAAATCATGACTCAGTACTTCACTATTATTTGTTTTGGGCTGAAGATCCCGTCCTCCAAAGGCTTTCAGGATGGACTTATTTTGAAATTTACTTTGAAATTTCTGCAAATGTTTTTTTCCTTTATGATGCGCTTTTACTTGTGAAAAGCCACTATTAGAAATGTTGAAAATTTCTGAACACAATATACACTTAGCAGAAAATATTGTTTCAGTTGCAGAACACCATTCTTTCAACTACACTCCGTCCAATTCTTTGGCGAGCCACGCATCTTGAAATTTCGTTTTGGATTTAGGCATCTTAAACACTTGTATTACTAACCAGAAAATGAAAGGGAAGTACAAAAACACGTTCCAATATTGCAAAACCAGACAACTTCCCGAAATTTGGCTGCGAGGATGTCAGAAGATAGAAAAAAAAAAAAAAAAAAAAGCAGGTCACCACTAGAGAACTGAACCTGCACACAGCACAGAGAACACTATAAAAGATGCAAAACCAGAAACTATCATACGCATCTCACGCAAGTTCAGTCAAAGCAAGTCGGAGCCGAGATATATTGCGCATCGAAGGTCGCTGTCGCCGACGCACGATCGAAGGTCAGTGATCACGTGCTCTACTGCCTGCCACGATAACACTCAGCTACCATCCCATCGTCATTACCGGCGGTTACGGAAGGAGACCACATGTTTCCTCTTTGCTTCCACCCACCTGCGGTTTACAATAACAAAACATCAGCAGAAAGAGGAGGTTCCACAAGGCATGTACAAAAATAAAGTACGATCTTCTGCGTGCCACGGAGTTCGTCTGCAAAGCGCAAACCAGGGGTGAAAATGACCCCTCCCCTTTTCCCTTAGATGTCTTGTTACTCTCGAAAACTGTCCGAAGGCAAAAAAGTGGAGCGCCCGCCCCGAAGCAAGTGCATCTCGATGGCGTCATTTTCCCTCCCTTCAGCAGCACAGCATATAGGCTGTGTTTCTACAATAACAGGTCTTTTTACCTTACCATAATGGTAAATTTATTGGCGTTATAATAACGGTTGTATTTTTAATAAATAAGCTTACAAAAATTTTAGGAAGAATAGCAAATTTTAGGTATAATTTTAGGAATTTAAGGAGGGTCACAAAATATTAGGAATTTTAGGAGGAATGCGATCCCTGTTAAAAACAAAACATTATCTGAATTCCCAGTGCACTAGAGATATTACTGCAGTTTTCTGCAGGTAATGTGCACAATATCTAAACGAAAAGTTAGAATATACACATGTACACATACATATTATATAAGAAAATCTTTTAAATGCACATTACCTATAATTTTTTTCAATAACAGATGAAATATAAATATTTCATAGTGTGTGCATTACTTATGGGTGAACATTATCAAGTGGAAAATATAGCAAACAAAAATTAATGTGCATGATATTTGAAATCTGTAAATTCAGATATAAAACATGCTATGAGTATTCCAAAAAAAGAGAGAGAATTATTATCTAAATTACGGAGATGAACAACATGTCACTTCATTATCTTTACAAAAAATTACTTGTTGACTTGCTATCCCAGTAGTAAGTTGGTGAAGGCTCCACTTTTTTCCAGAAAATATACAAACGAAGAATCACTTAAATTTATTAGTCATCAGCAATATGTTATAAAAGGACATTAAAGGAGCTTAAAACTGAGAAGTACTACATTGCATCAATAATTTGAACTGATTATTACTCAAACAGTCATTTTGTGTGATAAACCATAATCACTACAACTACTGACATGCTAGCAGCCTTGGTTCTGAGAAGACTGACAAGTTGTACCTATTTTGACCTTCAATTTCACTTAAACAAAAGGAAAAAAGGGAGTAGTACCAGTTTCATTGACTGATACAGCAAGATGAGGCTACAAGGAACAAGAAAGCAATACTTTAAAGTGGAATTACAATTCAAAAGTCAGGGCTGTCAGTGCTCACTCTTTTCCCAAAACAATTTTACTGGTCACCATGGATGAGGTCACCAACACACCAGATAAGTACAGTACAGATTTTGAATTCTGATTTGGCTTTAAAAAACATGAGAATGCTTGCTCTGCTGACCAATATGCAAGAAGAGAATAAGGAATGGAAAAGCAGGCACTTGATGAGGAAAATTCATTAAAAAAAATGTGTTCTATTGGGTTAGTGCAGATAAAATGTCTGAAATGAGAGTGGCACCTGCAAACCCTCATTAAAATAGGAAGCACCTACCCACCTAGTCAAAGTACAGTGGATTCCAGTTAATTGGGACACTTTGTGGCTAGACACTTTGGCCCAGTTAAATGGCTGCTTCAATAATGCAAAACATTATCCCAAAGAGCTTCTGTGGAGTGTTCTTCAAGGATTGCCCCATATAAGAGGCTTTTCAAATGAACCAGAATCTATTACAGTTCCCTTTTGCATCGACACTCTTCTGCCAATGGGTTACAAGGCTATGGATCTCACTGTGATAAAATTCTGGAGTCTGTGAAGCAAAGAAGGTGGCAATGGTCTGACTCACAATTTGGTCATTGGGAAGGTCTTTGCCAGGAAATAGTACAGATGATGGAAGAGGTGATGATTTGCAGAAGGAGGGTCTGGAGAAAATGCAGAGTAAGGCAGAGTTTTACAGTCCAACTGGTGGATTTGTTGGACGATCCCATGGCAGACCTGTGGGCAAACATTGTTGGGCAACAGAAGGACCCCATGCCTGTTGACCAACACCAACACCGGGTGCCTGGTACAGAGCTATTTGTACATCTGCTGCATTTCAGCACAATAATAGTCCGAATGAATCATCACACCTGGTCAGAGATATGAACAATGAGTCAAGCCAGCAGCAGACCATGACATGAGAACCAGCACTTTCCATGGGTGCGGCTTTGGACAGTGTTTAGATAGCTCTATGGTATCCAGCTACTGAGCTGATCACTCATAATTGTTGTAGAGGACCCATTTTATATCAAAGGTTATGATCTGATGCAAGAATCATTTCCATCCGTGTCTGTCAAGGAGGGAAATGCACACCTCCAGATGACATCTTACTGGCTGCGGTCAATTTGTGTTGAACCACGACATCGAGCTTTTTCACCTTCCCCAAGGCCATCAGGTGCGGGGCAATGGTTGAATGATGCATGTGGACCTTTAATATTTTCATGGACACTTTGCAGTGGTCAGCTTTCATGATATTCTTCAGTTTCTCATCTGTTACAGCCATTGGCATACAACCATGGGGACAAGGGACGTGTCCCTTGCTTGAAATTTTGTGAATTGCAGTATCCTGCTCAAATGCAATGCTGTATTAATGTGTCAGACCACTATACCCATGGAATTTCCGAGTTTAAACTTGTAAAGAAAAATGATGTGCAACTGGTCTGTCTCCATGCTCCACTTTGACTGAAGCCTATGAACTCACAGTTGAAACTTGTCATAAAACCAGATATATAACAACCTTTGAGGTTGCTGAATGACACCATTCAGCTGGAGAGGTTGAACATGTTCACCTGCTGAAAGCGGACATTTCATCTGACCTAAACCAATATCTCTATTTTTTTGCAAAAATTTCATGACTACTCTTTTGAGGAATTGCCATGTGCTCTTTTATCCAGTTTGGTAGGACAGCGAGTTTGTTTAGAATTAATAAATTCAGAATAACAATGAACTACAATTCAGCATTATATTGCATCTCCACCCCCTTAAAACAAATATGTTGAGCATCATGAGTTTTTCACATGATTTTAAAGTCCAAACAACAGGACACAACTAAGTTAATTTTTCAAATTGAAACCAAAATTGCCAAATCCAATTTTTCGAAGAGTGAACAAGGATTTAAATCATAAGACATAATAATAAAAGAACAAAATAAATATTTTGTACACACTCACCAGTTCATTGTATATACTTATATCGCACCTCAATTTTGTCAACCTATCTATGAATTTAACAAGTGGTATTTTTGACATTGTTATATATATTACGTCAGTGAAATCTGGAATTCTGCGAAGAACTCTGCTGATACTTTTAACTAGTTCCTTGGCATTGATGTTCTAAAAATGAAATCAAATAAATGTAAGAAAAAAAAACTCCTACAATATTCTCAAAAAGCAAAATTTACAGTCTTTGTTAAAAAGTACACAACATAAAAGAGACATAGGAAGGGTGGGGAGACAAATAGAAATTTAAATAATCAAATGAGCAAAAAACTTCCACAGATGCAAGACAAGGCTCAGACATTACTGAAAACACAGCAAATAAAGTAAACCACACATATTATATATATATATACACAGTGTTGCAAAGAATTTTTAAGACTGGGTCTGTAAAATGAAATAGAAACAAGAAATTATAATTTGTTTTGGTTTGTTATTCAAAATAAGTCCCTCCGGCTTCAATACACTTGTTACAGCGATTTAATAATGATTCGAATGCCTGTTCCAGTTCACTTTGCAGAATTGCCTCCAAAGCACGCGTTGAAGCTGTTTGTATGGTCAAAATATCATCAAAATAACACCCTTTTAACGTCATTTTAAGTTATGGGAATAAAGAAAAGTCACAGGGTGCTAAATCAGGCGAATACAGTGGATGATTCAACACACAGACATTATTTTTCGCCAAAAATCTACGAACAAGAAGTGAGGTGTGACTGGGTGCATTATCATGCAACAAACACCAACTGTTTTCATCCCGATATTCTGGACGAATGCGACGAATTCTGCCCATCAAATGCCTCAAAACATTTAAATAAAACTCACCAGTAATTGTTCACGTGGAACAAATTTTTTTTGTGGATAATACCCTTACTATCAAAGAATGTAATGAGCATTGTTTTGATTTTCGATGGAACTTTTCTTGTTTTTTTTGGCTTGTGGTGAGTTTTTTGACTTCCATTCCGCACCTTGTCGCTTTGTTTTAGGATCATATTGAAAACACCATGTTTCATCACCTGTAACAATCGATTTTAAGAAGTTTGGATCATTTTCAGCGGCTGAAATGATGTCTCTGCAATGTGCACTTCTCCTTGATTTTTGTTCATTGGTTAATGTGTGTGGAACAAATTTAGCACAGACTTTTGTTTTGCCCAAATCTTCATGCAGGATGGTTCGAATAATTTCTTTGTTGATGTTTAAAGACTCTTCCATCATTCTTAGTGACACACATCGATTGTTTGCCACGAAATCATGCACTTTTTCAATAATCTCAGGTGTCCTAGATGAACTTGGTCTTCCAGTATGCTTATTATCTTCTAGCGTATCTCTACCGTCCAAAAAACTTTTGTGCCACAGGAAAACATTTGATCTACTGAAAACAAAACTCACCGTAAACTTGTTTCATCATTTGGTACGTTTCCGAGGCACTTTTACCAAGTTTTGCATTAAATTTAATAGCAGCCCTGTGTTCCATCTTAATAATTCAACTTCAAAAAATTTTTACTTCTCTAATGAACGGCTGTTTCATTTGAATTACTTTAACAACTGCGCAGTACTTTTGGCAGAAAGCAAGCAGATGGTCACGGTTTATAATGCATTCACGATTACACTGGTGCCACCACCGTAGGCTGAAATCTAGTGCCAGTCTTAAAAATTCTTTGACGCACTGTGTATATATATATATAAGCCAGGAATGCTTACAGTGCAGTAAATCCATTTATTTTCATGGTGTAAATTTGTATAAAGATTCACCAAGCTTTCACACTCCACTGGGAGGCTTTCTCAAGGCAATGTGGATATAAAACGTAGGGTAATTAGAACTCATAGGAAATAAAGATGATTTTTTGAAAACAATGTAGGTGACATCAGGAGCAGTATTACGGGAGTTTTTTTTCATGCAATTATGCGGTGTGCCGTGATGTGTTTCTATCTTTTAACAACGCATGCCAAACCATTGGTAGTTCCATAGAGACGACTTCATTGCATGCCAGTTTGATGGAAAGGATTTCGACTGTTTCCCTGATGGCAGTTTCTTTAAAGTTCCTGTAAGGGGCAATTCTTCTAATACTATTCCATACAGGAGTGGCCGAGCAATGCATGACTACTCTGGTGAGAGCTGTATTCTGCATGTCCTGGTCGACACATCGGACGTGTTCTTTACATTTAGTATCCAAGAATCTCTTTGTCATTCCAATATATATGTTTCCCGTGTTGTCAGGATACACCAACGGTATAACATACACACCTGCATTTTCTTTCTCACACTGTCTCTCCCTGCAGCTTGATATTATATGTGGTAACGAGGTTGGTGATTTCATTGCTATTGAGATGTACTTAAGCAATAAATTCCTCAACCAATATGTAAATCCCAGGATATATGTGATGGATCCTGTGTATCTCATTGTCTTACTAGTTGGTTTTGTCATCAAACATTATACGACTTCTTACAGTTCTATGTATTCTGTCTATGTCATCCTTTTTATATCCAGCCTTTAGACCCTAGCTATACATATTATCAATTTCCTTATTATGTAGGTAGGCAGGTAGGCTGCATACATTAAACACTCTATAGAACCATGCTCTAAACGCTGAAAGTTTGTACTCTTTTGGGCAGTGTGAATCAGGCGGGACACAGCTCAGTACTGCAGTTGGTTTATAATAAACATCAAAATCGAAGTTGGATGTTCCATTTCTTTTGAGAGGAACGTCAAGATAATTCAGTGTCCCATTTATTTCAAGCTCCACGGTGAACTTTATTGTACTGTGTAGGTTGTTTATCTTGTGCATGAAATCGTTTAATTCGTCTATTCCATGTTCGCATATGAAGAATATATCGTGAGTGTAATGGATCCATACACGGGGTTTCTTGATACAATTTACAAAGATGAGATCTAGCGGTCTAAGTACTGCTTCCGCAAGGACTGAAGATAGAGGTGAACCCATTGGTGCTCCTTTTGTTTGTTTGTAGATGCCTCCATCCAACTTGAAATAGTTATGATTAGTAACTAGATTTAAGGTGCTAATGATCGTAGTGAGCGATGGGTTTGCCTCCTCGGGGCGCTCCGTGGTAACAATGGCACACACAACAGCAACTAGGGCCTCTGTGAATCTTGGAGAGGTGCAATTTAGTTCTGTGTGACATTGGCGAAAAGACCACAACTCACTGGGTTTTGTTCCAGAATCCTTAGGTTGAATGACCAACTGGAATCCTCAGCTGTGGGCTAATCCCCCACACTGATGTACTTACCTGATTAAAAAGACAAAAAGAAATATTATGAATGACTCAAGTGTGGGATATGGTGGACCTACCACACTTGAGAAGATGGTCCACCACAGAATCGACCTGGACTTTCTAAACGGTGTATGAGAAAGAGATCTCGGCAGAGTGAATGTAAGATTGGTGTATAGAATACTAGAGGTATAAATGGCAAGATGAGTGAGGTGATTGAGGAGATGAATAAGTATAGACTGGATGTGCTGTGTGTAAGTGAAACCAAAAAGAAGGAAATTGGGGTAGGAGAAGTGAATGGCAAGGTGAGTGTGTGGTCTGGAGTATTGGATAATATGAGATGACAGGCTGGTGTAGGCATGATTTTAAGTGAAAAGATGAAGAACAACTTGATTCACTATAGTTGCATAAGTGAGAGAATTCTCTGGATTCGTTTGAAAGTGAAACTTCAGAGAATTGTAATTGTTGTACTGTATGCTCCTTGTGACTCGGAACCTTCTGATAAGAAAGAAGATTTCTGGAATGAGCTAAAAGCTGTTTTAAGCCAGTTTGGTGCTAAATGCTATAGTAGGTGTGCAGAATGCAATTTCTGACAATGTTCTGGGTAAGTTTTATGATCCTTGTGTGAATGATAATGGTGAAAGATTAATTGAACTCTGCATTGAGAATGGTTTGTGTGTATCTAATACATTTTTCAACCACAAGTATATCCACACATATACTGGGGAAAATCGTACTCTTGGTCAAAAGAGTGTGATAGATTTTGTTGTGTACGATCAGCGTTTGAAACACTTAGTTGTTGACACCCGTGTGATGAGAGGTGTGGATGTTGGTTCTGATCATTACTTGGTAGTGTCACGAGTGAAACTTAATGTTGGTTGGAGGAAAAGGAATAGGAAGAGACCCAGGATAGAAAGAATAAAGGCTGATAGGCTCCATGAAGATCATCAGCAGTATTCTGACTTACTCAGAGAATGACTGAAGGATCTGAAGTCTGGTGAGAGGGATGTAGAAAAGAAGTGGGAATGTTTTAAGAACTGTGTTGTTACTGCTGCTAAAGAGGTCTGTGGCATTACAATAGTGGGTAACAATAGAGGTGATGCTTGGTGGAATAGTGAGATTGAAGAGGCAGTAAAGAGAAAGAAGGAAGCCTATTTGGGGATGTTGCAAGGTAGAGTCTCTGTGGATGAATATCGCTGTAAGAAGCGTGAAGCTGCTAAGCTGGTTCACCACAGTAAGGCAAAAGATAGGATGGAGAAAGTGGAAAGGCATGAACTGGCTTTTTGGAAAGATAGAAAGTCCTTCTGGAAGTACATGAGACTCAGGAAAAATAGGGGAAACAAAGTCGTAAGTTGAGTGAAGAATGAGATTAGGGAAATGATATGGGAGCCCAATGAGTTAAGTGAAAGATGGGGTGAATACTTCTGTGAGTTATTAGATCAGGAAAGCAAAGATGATTCTGAGACAGGAGCAGATGATGTCACAATGAGGGATGAAAGCACAGGAGGGATCTCAAGAGAAGAAGTGTGTAAAGCTGTAAAATCTCTTCAGAATGGTAAGGCTCCAGGAGTTGATGGCATAACTGCAGAGATGTTGAAATATGGTGGTGACTCTATAATTGACTGGTTAACTGAAATTTGCCAGTTGTGCTGGGAGTTAAGAATGGTCCCTCGGGATTGGAAGGATCCTATTATTGTTCCCTTGTATAAGGGAAAAGGTGATCAGACTGAATGCAAGAACTATCGTGGTATTAGCCTACTGAGTGTGCCAGGGAAATTGTTTGGTAAGGTTGTTATTGAAAAAGTACCGGGTCTTACATAATTGAAAGTCTGGGATGTTCAGAGTGGTTTTATGCCTGGTAAAGGCTGCACTAACCAGATTTTTGCATTACGCACGATGATTGAAAAGTATCTGGCTGTTGGGAAGAAAGTTTTTACTGCCTTCGTAGATTTAGAGAAAGCTTACGACCGAGTGAATAGGACACTTTTGTGGAAGGTATTGAATGAATATGGTGTTACTGGGAATCTACTTAATAGTGTAAAAGCCATGTATGCTGGTAGTAGAGCTTGTGTACAAGTGAATGGTGTTTTATCAAAATGGTTTTCCATTGGTGCAGGAGTTAGACAAGGTTGTGTAATGTCACCACGGCTGTTTAATATATTTATGGACACTTGCATGCGTGATGCCAAAATAGATAATAGTGGCTTATGTCTTGGTGATATCTGTGTGTGCAGATTACTGTATGCTGATGACACTGTCCTGTTGGCAGACAGCAAAAGTGAGTTGCAGAGTATGTTGACTCGGATGCATGAAGTTTGCATGAAATTCAAACTGAGTATAAATAAGGGAAAAACAAAGTTATGGTGTTTGAGAGAGGAACAGGTAGCACTGAATATAATGTAAGTATAAATGGCACTCTGATCGACCAGGTGAGTGAGTTTGTGTATTTAGGAAGCATGTTTGACAGAGAGAACAAGTTGGATGGTGAAATCAGGAGGCGAGTGAATTCTTCTTTGAAAGTCATAGCTGCTCTGGGAGGTTTTCACAGGAATGACGGGTTCTCTAGAGAGTCCCGCATGGCTGTGTATTAAACTGTAATTGTTCCTACTCTGATGTATGGCAGTGAAACCTGGGTACTGCAGAAGAAACATAGGAGTCGTTTGTGTGCTGGAGAAATGCGCTACTTACGTGGGGTTTGTGGCAAGACACGATCTGATTGTGTGAGGAATGAAGATGTATTGCAGTTGTGTGATGTGAAGCAAAATGTTGCTAGCAAGGTGGAGACCAATATGCTTCGGTGGTTTGGCCATGTTGAAAGAATGAGTGATGAAATGCTTACTAAGAAAATCTTTTCAGCCCAAGTGGCAGGAAGGAAAGGCAGAGGAAGGTCAAGGAAAACATGGGAGGATCAGATTCAGGAGTGTCAGCATGAGAAAAAGATTATGAGTATGAAGTATAAAAGATCTTGTGTACGGCGTGTAGTGGATATCAGTGAAGCACGAGTTGTATGTCAAGATCGCTGTAAATGGAGAAGTTTGATATGACAACAATAAGTAAAAATATCTGGAAGTTTGTATTTCTTTTTGAACCTAACCTCTGAATCTCAGAGAACAGCTCAGTGATATGTAATGTAATGTAATGATTTTCTTAGTTTGGGTTGGTGTGAAATCACAGGAAGTGACGATTATTTCTTCAAGGTTTCCAACAGCCTCTGGTATTGGTATAGAAGGATGTAAAGACACTATCTTGAAACTTCCCATTGTATCATTATCAAATATTGGCAATGTTCTTGCCAGTTCCAGTAATTCTTTGGTTGACTTGATTACGTAATCAGAGTTTTTTAAACGTTCAGAGAAGAATTTAGCGGAAGTTTCGTTGACATTCTAATGGCTTCCAGTAAATCTTTATATACATATATATATATATGTTAATCACCAGCCCCCTTGGCCAGCGTGGTGAGTTATGGCCAAACTCCTCCAAAATGACTCCACAACTTAAATCTTGGCCCTCAGTCTCCGGCAGCTGGAATATACCTGGCCAAGGCAGCGGCCAGTGCGACATGAAGGCAGAGGGTGCTAAGAATCCCCGGAGAACCGGACTAGACTGCCATCTGATGCTGACCTTGGCTACATATAATGGACGCTCCCTATCTTCTGATTCAAGGCTTCTTGAATTGGAAGAGGAACTACAAAGTATCAAGTGGGACATCATCGGGCTAAGTGAGGTAAGGAGAAAAGGAGAAGATCTCATTGAACTGAAAAGTGGACATCTCTTCTACTATCGTGGGACAGATACTGGCAGAACTAGTGGTGTTGGATTTATAATAAACAAGAAACTGAAGGATAAAGTTGTAGAAGTTCAAAGTTCCTCTGACAGAGTTGCACGACTCGTTATCCAACTCTCGAGAAGATACCAGGCTCAGATAGTTCAAATTTATGCACCCAATACAAGTCATCCTGAAGAAGAAATTGAAGAATTTTATGAGGAAATTCGTCATCTAAATAATACAGGTAAGCAGCATTTGAAGATAATTATGGGAGATTTCAATGCAAAAATAGGGCAACGGCAACAGAATGAAACTTCAGTAGGTAAATTCGGTTACGGCAACAGAAACCAGCGTGTAAATACTCTCGCTGAGTTTGCAGAGGCAGAAGGGTTTTTCATCTTGAACTCCTTTTTCAAGAAAAAGCCACACAGGAAATGGACATGGAGACATCCAAAAAGGACGACAAGTTAAATTGATTTTATTATGTGTAACAAAAAAATTCCTAATAGAAGACTGCAGTCTGCTAAACAAGTTCAACACAGGTAGTGACCATAGATTGGTGAGATGTAAGATGCATCTCAACACTAAACTTGAACGTGGCAAGCTCATAAGACAAACAAAATATATTGACATAACCAACCTTCTAGTCCTCCCAGCAGAAGTTGCACATGCAATCAAGAACATGAAGCGGAGAAAAGCTCCAGGAGAAGATGGAATTACTGTAGACTTCATACAAGAAGCAAGTGGAGAAATCGAAACAGTACTCGCCCAAATTTTCACTCGATACCTTAATGAAGGGAAGATTCCTGAGGATTGGAACAACGCTACAATGATCTTGCTACATAAAAAAGGTGACATTGAGGATCTCAGGAACTACAGACCTATCAGCCTCCTATCAGTGGTTTATAAAATCTTCACTAAAATTCTCTCACGCCGCTTGAAGGTAACACTGGACATGGCTCAACCGAGAGAACAAGCTGGATTCAGGAGTGGCTACAGCACAATAGATCATATCCATGTACTGAGAGAACTAATTGAAAGAGCGAGGGAATATGAACTTCCATTGTGCATGGCTTTTATCGATTATGAAAAAGCCTTTGATTTGGTGAAACCATCAGCAGTTACAATGGCTCTGAAATCCTGTGGTATTGAAGATGCATACATTAATATTATTAATAACATCTATGAAAATGCAAGTGCAAAGGTTCGGCTGTTTGAGAATACAGCACACATAAAAGTAGGAAAGGGAGTGAGACAAGGTGACACCATATCTCCGAAGCTCTTTAATGCTACATTGGAGGGTGTCTTTCAGTCGCTGAGCTGGGAAAACAAGGGGATAAAGATTAATGGAGATTATCTAACTCACCTTCGTTTTGCGTTTGACGTAGTCATTTTTGCAACTACCCCATCAGAGCTGCAGAGTATGATCCAGGAACTTGCTGACAAGAGTAAAGAAGTGGGATTCAAAATGAACTTTCAGAAGACAAAAGTGATGGTCAATGCTTTTTCAAGAAATGAAGATTTATCGATTGATGGAGAAAAGCTGGAGATAACAGACACGTACGTTTACCTTGGACAACAGATATCAAGTGAGGGTCACATTGATGAAGAAATTAATCGGCGTGCAAAACTCGCCTGGAGAGCTTTAGGAAGAAACAGCATAACTTTCAAGAGCAATATGCCATTATGTCTTAAAAGAAAAGTGTTTGATCAATGCATCCTTCCAGTGCTTACGTATGGTGCAGAGATGTGGACCTTAACTAAAAGAGACATACAAAGGCTGCAGACAACTCAAAAAAGCATGGAGAGGTGCATGCTTGGTGTAACCAGGAAAGATAAGAAGAGGAACTCGTGGATCCGAAAAATGACAAGAGTGGAAGACATCATGATCAGAGTTAAATCCCTGAAATGGCAATGGGCTGGACATACTGCCAGAAGGACAGACCGTCGATGGACAGCCGAAATTTTAGATTGGATTCCAAGGGACAGGAAAAGACCCAGAAGAAGACCACATGGGAGATGGGTGGATGAAATTCGAAAGTATGAAGGAGTGACATGGAGGAGACTGGCACAAGACAGACCGTTGTGGAGGAAACTTGGGGAGACCTTCGTCCAGCAGTGGATTGATAATGGTTGACAATGATGATATGTGTTAAAGTAAACAAGCCAGATAAATCATACACAACTACCTACTTCCCCAGCTTTGAACATCTAATGCACTCAGAGTTGCAAAAAAGAATTTGCAAACTGAATAATGGATGGGTTCCATTTCAACTCAGGCAGGGTCGTACCATCATGGTCTCAGATTTCTCTAAAAAAATTAAGGGGTGTTCCTTGACTAAAATAAGGAGACCCATATTTTTCTTTCGGCAAGAAAAAATTTTCCCTTCGAGATAGAGGGTTTCAAATCTTGCACCGTCAAACAAGCTCTCTAGAAAACGGTTATTTTTCCTAACTTCAGCTAGTCATTGCAGCAGAGTTAAAAAAAATATCGTGTTCTTGTATTTTTTTACATTGTGTGTATAACATATAATAATATATAGTGCTAATATTTGCTACACATCGTATGATTGAAATTTAAAAAAATCGTAAACTTTGTGATTTAAAAAAATTGAATTTTTTAAGTTTTTTTTAAACAGGTTTGGATGGAGTTTTTTCTATATTCGTTTTTTTCGTTAAAGACATACAAATGTGCACTTTATTTGTAATTTTTTGTGTGTCTGTGAAACTGCTAGTTTCCGCGTTTCGGCAGCGTTAAAAAAAGTCGATTTTGAAAAATCTCTAACTTTGCCAAAGATTTTCTCAAAAAGGCCATTTTTTAAAATTCTGAAAATTAAATCCCTGTTTTATTATCAACAGGAGAATATCTGTGTAAATTTTCACGGACCTAAAAACGCTCGTTTCCGAGTTAGACGCCTTTGAATTCGGTTTGAAAGCCTACGATTTCCCGTGTTCTGAAGGCGCCATTTTGGAAAAATCTCAGGCGCGAAATACATACGTACGTTATCTCTTACCCGAATCAAAGCGTTAGATATTCTTTGCCCGAATGATGGAATGAGAGCATTGGGTCAGTTCCCAGAGTGATGACATGCCTATAAAACTGTCGGGGTAGGGGGGGACCAATACATAAAGAAAATTCTTGCTGCTCCACTAACAAAGTTGAGTTGCGAAAGACAGCAGCAGCAGTTGTTTGTTTGTTTGTTTACGTATATACTTAAACATCGCATAAGAAAAGACTATGAAAGAGTTGAAAACTGTTGTGAAACAATTTTAAGAAAAAGAGTGCAGGCACGTGTACTGTAAGTTAATTTTCGATGGCTAAACACCCTCTAGTTTTTCTGGGAGTTGCTAATTGTAGGCTACTGTCAGAAGAGCAGTTGCTGTTTTGTTATAGTTGCTAAAATTAACTTCTCAGTTTTTCGTAATAGTAAAATATTCGCTCAGGAGAGTTTTGTCCTCTGCGAACGGGGGAGAAGGTGCAATGCTCTTGACCTCGCTGCTGGGTTGATAGCGCTGGTCGCTACGGAAACGCTGCTTACCTCCTCTCCAAAACGTAATGGCAATTGTCTAATCTACTAAATAAATAACAATTAACACATACGCGTGCATGCTTATTCATAAAATGTAAGTTGAGTATATTTCCTGTTCAATCAACTGATTTTACAAGTAAAATTCATATACAATTTATGCGCTTATAATGGTGTAAAGGTTTTTACTATTTAAAACATATTCAAAGATTTCAATTTTTTTAAGAGGGGGGGAGATTGTGTTCGTAGTGATCTCCACCTGGGCCACGATAAACCATGCACTGCCCATGTCTTCTGTTCCCTTAGAAGATAATCCTGGATCGATGGGAGACCAGCGGAGTTTTGACACCCCCCTCCCTCTCACGTGGTGGTGAGGTGTCTCAAAGCTAGGTAGCTTTCAAAAATGTTTCAACTTAGTTGTAGTGGCTGGTAATAAGAGAGGGATTCCATTTCAACTCTGGCAGGGTCGTACCATCACGGTCTCAGATTTCTCTAGAAAAATTAAGGTGTTCCTTGATTAAAATAAGGGGACCCATATCTTTTCTTTCGGCAAGAAAAATTTTCCTTCGAGACAGAGGGTTTCAAATCTTCCACCGTCAAACAAGCTCTCTAAAAAACCGGTTTTTTTTCCTAACTTCAGTGAGTCATTGCAGCAGAATTAAAAAAGATCTTTTGTTCTGGTATTTTTTATTACATTGTGTGTATAACGTATAATAATATTTGATGCTAATATTTTTTACACATCGTATGATTAAAATTTAAAAAAAATTGTAAACTTTGACTTTTAAAAAAATTGAAATTTTTAAGATTTTTTTAACTGGTTCAAATGGAGTTTTTGTTTTATATACTCGTTTTTTTGTTAAAGACATACAAATGTGCACTTTATTTGCAATTTTTTATGTGTCTGTGAAACTGCTAGTTTCTGCAGCGTTAAAAACAGCCGATTTTGAAAAATCTCCAACTTTGCCAACGATAGATTTTTTTTTTTTCCAAGACCGTTTTTTAGGCATGTTATCGCTCAGGGTGTAGGGTGAGGTGGACGGATCCAACACTCTCATTCGAGTAAGAGAATGCGTACTTTGCGCCTTAGATTTTTCCAAAATGGCGCCTTTAGAACACGATCGTAGGTTTTCAAACCAAATTCAAACGCGTCTAACTCGGAAACGGGCGTTTTTAGGTCCGTGAAAATTTACACAGATATTCTCCTGTTGATAATGAAACAGGGATTTAATTTTCAGAATTTTAAAAAGGGCTTTTTTGAGAAAATCGTTGGCAAAGTTGGAGATTTTTCAAAATCGGCTGTTTTTAACGCTGCAGAAACTAGCAGTTTCACAGACACATAAAAAATTGCAAATAAAGTGCACATTTGTATGTCTTTAACAAAAAAACGAGTATATAAAACAAAAACTCCATTTGAACCAGTTAAAAAAAATCTTAAAAATTTCAATTTTTTTTAAAAGTCAAAGTTTACAATTTTTTTTAAATTTTAATCATACGATGTGTAAAAAATATTAGCATCAAATATTATTATACGTTATACACACAATGTAATAAAAAATACCAGAACAAAAGATCTTTTTAATTCTGCTGCAATGACTCACTGAAGTTAGGAAAAAAACCGGTTTTTTAGAGAGCTTGTTTGACGGTGGAAGATTTGAAACCCTCTGTCTTGAAGGGAAAATTTTTTCTTGCCGAAAGAAAAGATATGGGTCCCCTTATTTTAATCAAGGAACACCTTAATTTTTCTAGAGAAATCTGAGACCGTGATGGTACGACCCTGCCAGAGTTGAAATGGAATCCCTCTCTTATTACCAGCCACTACAACTAAGTTGAAACATTTTTGAAAGCTACCTAGCTTTGAGACACCTCACCACCACGTGAGAGGGAGGGGGGTGTCAAAACTCCGCTGGTCTCCCATCGATCCAGGATTATCTTCTAAGGGAACAGAAGACATGGGCAGTGCATGGTTTATCGTGGCCCAGGTGGAGATCACTACGAACACAATCCCCCCCCCTCTTAAAAAAATTGAAATCTTTGAATATGTTTTAAATAGTAAAAACCTTTACACCATTATAAGCGCATAAATTGTATATGAATTTTACTTGTAAAATCAGCTGATTGAACAGGAAATATACTCAACTTACATTTTATGAATAAGCATGCACGCGTATGTGTTAATTGTTATTTATTTAGTAGATTAGACAATTGCCATTACGTTTTGGAGAGGAGGTAAGCAGCGTTTCCGTAGCGACCAGCGCTATCAACCCAGCAGCGAGGTCAAGAGCATTGCACCTTCTCCCCCCGTTCGCAGAGGACAAAACTCTCCTGAGCGAATATTTTACTATTACGAAAAACTGAGAAGTTAATTTTAGCAACTATAACAAAACAGCAACTGCTCTTCTGACAGTAGCCTACAATTAGCAACTCCCAGAAAAACTAGAGGGTGTTTAGCCATCGAAAATTAACTTACAGTACACGTGCCTGCACTCTTTTTCTTAAAATTGTTTCACAACAGTTTTCAACTCTTTCATAGTCTTTTCTTATGCGATGTTTAAGTATATACGTAAACAAACAAACAAACAACTGCTGCTGCTGTCTTTCGCAACTCAACTTTGTTAGTGGAGCAGCAAGAATTTTCTTTATGTATTGGTCCCCCCCTACCCCGACAGTTTTATAGGCATGTCATCACTCTGGGAACTGACCCAATGCTCTCATTCCATCATTCGGGCAAAGAATATCTAACGCTTTGATTCGGGTAAGAGATAACGTACGTATGTATTTCGCGCCTGAGATTTTTCCAAAATGGCGCCTTCAGAACACGGGAAATCGTAGGCTTTCAAACCGAATTCAAACGCGTCTAACTCGGAAACGGGCGTTTTTAGGTCCGTAAAAATTTACACAGATATTCTCCTGTTGATAATGAAACAGGGATTTAATTTTCAGAATTTTAAAAAATGGCCTTTTTGAGAAAATCGTTGGCAAAGTTAGAGATTTTTCAAAATCGGCTTTTTTAACGCTGCCGAAACGCGGAAACTAGCAGTTTCACAGACACACAAAAAATTACAAATAAAGTGCACATTTGTATGTCTTTAACGAAAAAAAAAAACGAATATAGAAAAAACTTCATCCAAACCTGTTTAAAAAAAACTTAAAAAATTCAATTTTTTTTTAAATCACAAAGTTTACGATTTTTTTAAATTTTAATCATACGATGTGTAGCAAATATTAGCACCATATATTATTATATGTTATACACACAATGTAAAAAAAAATACAAGAACACGATATCTTTTTTAACTCTGCTGCAATGACTTGCTGAAGTTAGGAAAAATAACCGTTTTCTAGAGAGCTTGTTTGACGGTGCAAGATTTGAAACCCTCTATCTCGAAGGGAAAATTTTTTTCTTGCCGAAAGAAAAAATATAGGTCTCCTTATTTTAGTCAAGGAACACCCCTTAATTTTTTTAGAGAAATCTGAGACCATGATGGTACGACCCTGCCTGAGTTGAAATGGAACCCATCAATGTAGAAACCCACACTTTTTGCTCTGTGTAGAAATAAGAGAGTTGTGATCTATGTTGGCTCTGGATGAAGCCATAGGTGACAGCTGCCGATAAGTTCTACAATCCTTCTTTTTCTCTAGGTGGCAACACCAGTTTTTCAGATTTGTGAAATTCGAAACAGGGTATTTTTGTGTTTATGTAATATAATTTTCCTGTTGTTCTATATATATACAGTAAGACCTCCATATATCAAAGTTGATGGTTCCACAAAAAAAAAAAAATAAAAAAAAATCGATATATAGAAACTTCGATACTATCTTTTTTTTTTTTTATACATATGTATTGTGTAGTATATTGCATTTAGAAACACATTTCGTAATTAGGTTTTTCACTTTTCTCTATCACCAATAAATCTCAGCTTTTCTTTGTCGTCCATGTTAGCACCCACCAAAACTATTATCCTCTCTTTGCTGTCTTTACCTCCATGGCAATCGTCATCTTTAAAAGTAAGAGTCTTGTTTGGTTAACATTTAAAGAAAAGTCCTGTTTTGTCGACATTAAAAATGTCATCAGGAGCGTACTTCTAAAGTCTTCAAAATCATATTTTTCCATTGGTCGCCATCAGTGTCACACATGCTCCCACTTTCCCCAGGAAACAATTTCTTCTTTTAAGCCACATTGCTTTTTAAATTTATACAACCAACTGGAACTAGCTTGGAAATACACTTGCCCCAAATGATTGGCAAACTCTAATGCCTTTTCTTTTATAAGAAGACCTGAGATTGGCAAGTTTTTGTCACGAGCAATTTTAATCCACTTTAAAACAGTGTTGTGCACTTTTCCAAAATGATACGTTTTAGAACGTTTCATGTCAGGTCTGACATCTTTTAAAACTTTCATACAGAACTTCCAGTTTTCTATAATTGTTGACACTGTACTTGGGAAAACACCAAATTTAACTGCAATACGTCTTTTGTGCATTTCATTGCCCATGTTCTTCAACAACTCCACTTTTTCCACAACATTGAGAGATTTTCGTTTTGATATCGTGAACACACACAGTCGGTTAGGGAGACTGAAACAAATTAAACCTGTTTCACAGAGGAGGAAGATTGCTTGAGGAGAGGGGTGAGAGGAGTGTGGGGACAATATCCCCCTCTTGTGACCCATAGGCATTGCAATGGCCTTGACCACCTTTCCTTCTTCCTTTCGTGACATCTCCGCTCTATTTTTCTCACTTGTTTTTCTTCTAACATTTTTATTACAGGGGAAATCCCGATTTGTTTTGAAATTTTTTTTTATATATATAAATATTTTTGATATATAGAAACAGTTTTTCTATGTAATGATCACGGGGATTCACAAAACTTCGATATATGGAGGTCGCCTATCGATACACAAGAACATGAACCGAAGGTTTGAGGCAACCTCAATCATTGCAAACCATAATCTTCAGCCATGCCTTGCCCCTAACATAGATTTAGTCATCTGAATGATAGCTGAACACAGCCCTGTAAAGCAGGAAAGACGTGACGCCATAGGCCCAACTGCCTTTGAAAGTAGGAAGGAACAGGTGTTCCAAAGAAAAGATCAGAATGTGAAAGGTGTTGAAATTAGAAAGGTAGAAATCAACATCACCTGAGGGTGATGCTCAGTAATGAAGCAAGCTAGGTCATTTCAGGCAAAATCCGCAATTCTGCAGGGTGTTCATCAAAGCAATTTAATTCTAGTAGACTGAATTGCAGTTATCGTGGTCATGTTTATATGAGGTCATATATCTTAATGTTTGAGATTTACTTAATTTTAGATTTATGATTTGGAGGTTTATAAAATCCTCAATGAGTTAAGGGCCAATCATTTTGTTTCCAATTGTTAGTTCCACATTAGCTTAGCAGAATATTTATGTTCATGTTCACAGCGTGAGTCATATGTAATTTCAGCGTGACCCACAGTGTGAGCCATCCAATTGTTAGTTTCATATTTGCTTAGCAGATTATTTATGTTCATGTTTCAGTGTGAGTCTTATGTAGTTTCAGTGTGTAAATGTATATATATATTCTAAAACTATACAACCAGACTACAACAGAGTAACATGAGAGGCAGATCATTTGAGTGTCTCGGTGGTATCTGATATGATTTAAGTATGGCAAATTTACAGGCCAGAGAAAAACAATGAAATTACATAAACACTTGTGTAGCCAATTTTGCACATTGAGTATGTGGTAAATTATTCTTTAAAACCATACTGCCACCATCACTGAGAAACAGTTGGATCATGAAAGGGCATATGTGATCAGCAAGCACATGTAATCAAGTTGATATAGAAACTTGATTCTATATTAAGCGTGTTTAATTTTTTTTTCAGGGTTTAACGACCACTATGAGCAACTTGTAGAGCTATAAGCAGTCATCTACCCCAAATTAAGGTCCACTGGTTCCAGCACAGTTCACACAATTATTTAGTTACAGAATCCCAGGATTTTTTCAGGATGTTTCCAGGACTTCCCTTTTTTTTCCAGGACATATAAAAATTCTCCTTCTTACAATACAGTGAAACTAGTCTGTTGAACCTGTAACCTACAACAAACAACTTCATACAGGGCTGAGCAAACTTAATGTAGAATCTTGAAAGTGATGTTTGCTGCACCTAATAAGAAGCTTAGAATTGCAGATAAAAACTATAATACCAAACCCTCACTGAAAATGTAACCAGGTATACTTTCTACAAAACTTTTTTATGTAAATTACACTATACTGATTTTGGAACAAATTTATTTCTACTTGGGCTTCAATTCAATTACTGAAGCAAATTATAGAAAAAAATATAAAACTTAAAAATATACAATTCAATTACTGAAGCAAATTATAGAAAAAAAAAATATAAAACTTAAAAATATACAGGTATAAAATCTATAGTTAGATCACAAATGTACCATTGCTCTTGAAATGCTTTTATATACCATTATCAATAAATAAACTACATACATAAATATCACTAAGCTGTTCTCTGATATTCAGAGGTTAGCTTCTCAAAGAAAGAACTTATTGTTGTTGTATCAAACGTCTCCATTTACAGCAATCTCAGCACACAACTTGAGCTTCACTGACATCAATTCATAAACTACATACTGTTTATAGTTAAATATTTTGAACTATCATCACATTGGGGATTTTAGGATAAAGAAAGTTGAAATATTTTAAACTTTTTCAAAAGAATAAAGGGACAATTACTTTTTTAATATTCATGATTTGTGCCACATTTTATTTAGGGAAGGAATTTTCGACATAACATGTGCTTATATTGATGCTCCAGTTATGTTTTAAATTTTTACTTGGCAGCAAACAAAATGTGCACAAAATTCCCAAATGAAACAAAACAAAACAAAACAGAAAAACCTTAAATCCAATGTTTTCCCATTTAAATTCACGGCAATTAAAAATCAGGGTCTGCTCAATCACAAACAATTAATTCAACGAAAAAGGTTTCCAATACCATTCTTCCATGTGTGGGATGAGGGAGACCAAGAAAAGTAAGAAAATATGGAACAGGGTTGGTTACCCACCTTGTATCCTTCACCCCACCCTACCTACCCTCAAAAAGCCACAGCTACAAAACAAACTTCTTTCCTACACCTCAATCATTTCACTTCCTTTTGCAACTCCCTTCACACCACTAGCATGTCTGACAAATGGTTCACTTTTTCTTTTCTTTTCATATGCACAAACCTAAGCCTTTGCACAATATTGCCAATTTGTTAAAACCGATTTTAATGACCAGAAAGCAAAAATGGGTTCAGCCAAATAAAAAAGAAGTTCCAGTAGTACTGAGTAATATTTCAAATGCCTGTGGTGAAACAACTCAGCTTCAGCTTTACTAAGAGAGAAAACCACCAACAACCCACCTCACATTTTGCAGGGGAACAGGGATTGGTAGAAAATCCTGAATTATAAAACATCATGTAGGGACAAAAAACGGGAATGGATAAATTTTCAGGACATGCAATAAAATTTTTGGACGCCTTTTTTGAGAGTGTTCCTTATTTGTGTCACTCTACACATAAATCCAATCCTCAAACATCTGATCACAAGTTGTATCATTTCTTCTGTTTCTTCTGTGTATCATTTATATTACAGTCACTGTTTTTGTAAAATCTCACTTTATAGAAGCAGTTAAAAATGCAAATGTTTATCATGTTTTGCCAGGTATTAGAAATCATATGAATCACATTCAACACAAGAGTATTTTTTGTCATTTCTGTTGATGATCCCTTGCTTGTATCAGTTGCATCCATAGTTTTTCATCTCATGTTCTTTCAGTAACATAAAACACATTACAATCAAGATTGTTTAAAGTCTTATTTATTCTTTGGTCAAGCGGTAGATTAATTGAAGTCATGTCTTGGGTCAAGAATGCAAGTTTGATGTTAATTGCATTTTAGGATGCCAGAAGAATGGTCCACTCAAACATGACATTTTCTCTTTCTGTTATTCCTTATTCCATTTCACAAGATATTCACTGCAAATTTTACTCTTCATCAAACATAGTTTGAACACTCACAAATCTCTTATTTAAGGACTTTAAAATATCTTGGATTGTTTACTGTTTTCAGTGATGAGAGGTGTCATTTTAAACTGATTCTGCCATGTTACTGACCTTAAAGAACAGCTATGTGTTGTTTTTGTTTGTTGTGCCTTCCCCCAAACAATGCCAAATCGTTTTTAAAAATTAGAGAGAGCCTATCTGAATAAAGACCTCTCATCTACACAGTAAATTTTGTGAGGTTTGTAACTTTCAAGAATCCCAGCAGAATAGCTGAACATTCATTATGCCCATTGTATTTTGCAGTTCAGTTGTTTGTAGCTCTCTTTTCACCTTGTGCTTTTTTACATATGGCAAGCAAAGAAGTCCAAATCAGCATTGCTCATGTTGAACAAACCAACCAACCAACCAAACAACAACATATGAACCATACCAGCTTCTGAGCCAGCATTTTCTGAATTTTCCCGAAATCAGATTAAGATATATTGCACAGAAACGTTTAACTGAAATAAGTTCTGGTGATGAAAAAAAAAGAATTAAAAAAAAATCTGTACTTGTGACAGCACAAGTGAATGAAACCAGCAGTTTTTACTGGATGTGAATAAAGGAAATCTGAAAATTTTGAAACATTTACATTTCCCATATATAGTGTTACAATCAGTGGTTATGTACAGTTCTTCCAAAGCACAAGTAAGTTTAACCTTGAAATGCCTCTGGGTCAACGTACGTTGAGTATTTTTCCATTTGCAGCCAAGATGAAGAGGTTTTAATTTTTGCCAGTTCTGGAGCAACCAACATAGAGCTGGCCACGGGAAAACCATGGGTTCTGAAAATTGAGTCCAACAACTTTTAACGACTAACCACATTCTTGTTAATACCCATGGTGAAACTGGGATGAAGAAGAAACTATGCATTTGAACTAAAAGAAAAGGCCACATGGGATGATTGGAATGTGTAGAATAAAAACATGGTCTTCTGCACATGCCAGTCACGATGGTAGCTTCAATAACATTTGACATGAGTTCCTTGGCAGCCAATCATGCTCCATCAGAGATTGTTGGTGGACCCAGATTACATCAAGATAAAATAAATAAATAGTCAGGATGAGGGGGGGGGTTGCACAAATGGAAGATTAGCAATGTTAAGTTTTAAAGAAATGAAATGGGAGAAAATTCCCATTTTTCTCACATTTCATTTCTTGTATTATATTTGAATTTCACTGAAATATATTTCCTCTTTAACAGAATCACGGAAGTTTTTTTTTTTTTTTAATACAGTGAAACCCCAATTTTATGTTCCCACATTTTTCATTTTTTTCGTTTTGAGCAATTTTTTTCTGAAGTCCTGATAATTTTCCTATATTTTCCCCATATTCTACGTTTTTCCAATCACACGATTTCCCACATCGAACATCATTTAAAAGTTTTGGTGCCAAACCTGATTTTCCTCTAATTCCTGTCTTTCTTGGTTTTCAAACATGTAAGATTGTTTAAACCAATTTTCTTCCTCCTGCCACATTCTTCAGCAGAATCTTACAACCAGGTTGCCTGAAACCAGTTCTTCTTCTCCAGAATTAGTCGAAAGCATGTAATGACCAGTTGGGGGCAGTGCTGCGTTCCTCAGACTGTACATGTCTTATCTTAAGAACTTGAACTTGCAGGAGTGCCCCAACTACTGCTGTATATCCCCATGTTGAATGGGCCTGCATCTCAGCATGGCAAAGAATAGCGTGAGGTTTTGAGAGCAATTTCAGTTTGCTGTTTAAATCTTGACTTTTTAGACATGAAAGTGAAGATAGAGAGTAAGAAGCACAAATGTCTTTCTTTAAAAGAGCTGAAAAAGCATCCATTATACAAAAAGCTAGTGATTTCATGGAACTAAAGTTGAATTAGTCAAGTCTCTTGGATTACCAGTTTCAACATTGAAAACAATTATAAAACAGAAAGAGTCACTCAAAATTACTTCAGAAAGGTTAGGTCATTGTGCTAATAAGAGAAGGACTTTAAAAAGTTTGTCTTAAGGTAAACTGGAAACAATTTTAACGACGTGGTTCAGACAAGCTAGAGTCACAAACATACCACTAAATGGATCTATATTGAAGGAAAAGGCCTTTAATTGTTGCTTGGCTTGGTTTAAACAACTTCACAACTTCAAATGGGTAGACTAAACAAATGCCACAATCTTATACCTATCACTTTGTGGTGAATCTGCAAGTGTTGACCCGGTTCCAATTGATAAATGGAAGATGAAGTCTTTACCTGCTTTAGTTGCAAATTATGCTCTGAAGGACATTTTCAACGCCAATGAGACTAGCCCTTTTTTAATCTTCTGCCTTATAAAACATATGTTGTGAAAGGAGAATCATGACACGATGGAAAAATGTGAAGAGTTTTCCTATGAGCTATAGAGCAAACATAAAGGCCTGTATGACACAAACTACATTTCAAGATTTTTTTGCACAATCTAGATAAAGAAATCAGATTGAAAAAGCAAAACATTATCCAGTTTATTGATCAGTGTTTGGCCCATGTTGATTTGAAACTTCAAAATATTCACATACAGTTTTTCCCTCCAAACTGCACAAACAAACTTCAGCCATGCGATTTGAAGATTATTCGCTCCTTCAAAAAGTTTTACCAGAAATGGTGAGAAAAGCACTGGTTGAACTAGATTCCGAAAATCTTGAAGATGCGTGGGAGCAGAAAATCAACATATTGAAGTGATACATTTCATATCTTCTACATGGAATATCGTGACAAGCACTTGCATTTCACATTCTTTTAGGGAGGGTAGATTTCCAACATCACATGAAGTTCCCATGGATGAAGAGGATGATTCAAATGGATTTGAAATTCTGATTGAGCCAGAGAATGATTACATCAATAAACTTGCAATCAATTTTGAAGAGTATGTATGCTACATGTGATGAAAATGTGCTAACTTCAGAAGTTCAAACAATCTCCAATGTAATGGATTGTTCGTTGGAAGAAGATAATGACAACAACGTAACCAAAATTTTGGAATCTATGCGTTATTTCAACATGGCATTAAATGGATTAAAACTTGTGAAAATTTTTTTCCTTGGTCACAATTCCCAAGAAAAACACTTGCAAAGCCTTTCAATTGTTGAGAAAGCTTTGCTTGAGTTAAACACTAAAAATAGAAAGCAAACGGAAATTACCGATTTTTTCCAAACCAACATCCCATAATGTAAGTACATACATAGTTATACTGCATTTTTGTTTTTACATAAATGTGTTTACAATACATACTATGTAGTAGTATAGTACTACAAGTGTACATTATGTTTCTATTTTTCGTACACATTATGCATGCCTGTAAAGCTTGTTTTACCTCAACCTCAGTTTTACATATTCCTGCATCGTACGACTTTTTATGCTGGTCTGCTGAAAAGTGCAAAATCGGGGTTACACTGTAGTGAAACTAATGCATAGTAACACATGGAAAGCTGTGGTCTGAAACATAAACGAACGTGCCGGCAACTGTGGAGGAAGGATATACGTAACATTTCAGAAGTCTAATGAAGTAAACAGCAAGATCAAATTTCAAATCGCACACAACGTGTGAAATTTGAAACAGTGGCTAAAGAGATCTAGTCAAAATCTTCTTGTAGAAATAGCTTGGAACTACACTGACGGAAAAAAAAATCCCAACACCAAGAAGAGGTTGTGTTAGATAAAAAACAGTTGATAGGCGGTGAGAGTACATCTGTAAGATGACGTCTATGCAAATTTCGCGCTCGGCGCATACGTGTGGCGCTAGTAGCGCCTCGGAACATGCAAAGTAGGTTTGCTGTAAATACGCGCTGTAATGTTCGTGAGCGTTAGTATCGTTGAGATTTGACGTAGTGTGTTGATGTTAGTCAATAATGCCTTTAAGAAGACGAAGAAGCCATTATCAACAGCTCACGGAGTTTGAACGAGGTCGTGTAATAGGCTACGAGAAGGTGGATTTTCTTTCCGCAATATTGCAGAATGACTTGGTAGGAATGTAGCCACTGTGCATGATTGTTGGCAGTGGTGGTCAAGGGAAGGTACTGCCTCAAGAAGACCGGGTTCCGGCCGGCCACGTGGCACTACTGAGAGGGAAGACCGCCGTGTAAGGCGTATGGCCGTGGCGCATCGTACCGCGTCTGTGGCAGCAATTTGAGCTGCAGTTGCTACCACAGTGACACAACGAACTGTTACAAATCGGTTACTTGAAGGACAGTTCTGAGCCAGACGCCCTGTAGCGTGCATTCCACTTACTCCAAACCACTGCAGTTTGCGACGTCAGTGGTGTCAAGCTAGAGCTCATTGGAGGACAGAGTGGAGATCTGTTGTGTTTTCTGATGAAAGCCGGTTCTGCCTGGGTTCCAGTGATGGCTGTGTGTTGGTTAGAAGGAGGTCAGGTAAGCGCCTGCAACCAACCTGTCTGCGGCCGAGACACACTGGACCTACACCTGGAGTTATGGTCTGGGGAGCAATTTCCTATGACAGCAGGAGCACTCTCGTGGTTATCCCACGCACCCTGACGGCACAGTTGTACGTTGGTCTGGTGATTCAACCTGTTGTGCTGCCATTCATGAACAGCATTCCAGGGGGTATTTTCCAACAGGATAATGCTCGCCCGCATACAGCTGTTGTAACCCAACATGCTCTACAGAGTGTCGAAATGTTGCCGTGGCCTGCTAGATCACCAGATCTTTCACCAATCGAGCACGTATGGAACATCATTGGATGACAACTCCAGCGTCACCCCCAACCAGCATTAACCGTCCCTGTATTGACCGACCAAGTGTAACAGGCATGGAACTCCATCCCACAAACTGACATCCAGCACCTGTATGACACAATGCATGAACGTTTGTGTGCTTGCATTCAACATTCTGGCGGTTAAACCGGTTATTAATGTACCAGCATTTCACATTTAAAATGGCTCTTCTTGCGCTTACAATAAGCTGTGATCTTGAAACCTTAATTGATTAAATATGTTACCTATACAAATGTATTGCCGCCATTTCATTCCTCTACAACTATTTTTTCATGGTGTTGGGATTTTTTTTTTCCGTGAGTGTATTTGTGGAGAGCTATGGTCTGAAATGTAAACAAATCCACTGACAATTTTTCTTTTTTGTTTTGTTTGAGGGTTTAACGACCACCATGAGCAACTGGATGGGCTATAAGCAATCCCTCGTCCCTAATTTAGGGCCACTGGTTCCAGGCAAGTGAGAGAACCAGTGTTGCAAGACAAACACAAATTCCATGTCTCACTGGAATTCAAACCCCGACCCATCTCAAAAGAATGGTCAGAAGCCAGTGCCTAGACCACTGCACAACCACGGCAGATGCTGACAACTGAGGCAAAAGGATACACATAAGATTAAAGAAGTGCATTCCCAAAATTTTGGCTATTAATATCATTGCACCTGACATAGATTTGTAGTATTAGTCTGCCTCAATAAAGCCACCCACAGGTATGTGAAATATTGGCATATATAAGTTACTACACCCATAGGCATAACCACTGGGGGGGGGGACAAGACCCTCCAGAATTTCAGAGTCGGGGATCCCCGATGTAAAAGACCCCCCCCCTTTTTCGGGAATATAATGATATAATGCACACTTTATGATGTGAACCAACTAAATCATGTGCATAATGTGTACTTAATACATAAATGAGCGATATCGATTCCTAATAAGCAAAGTCAGTTCTACAACTTTATAATTTACATTTCTGCCACATCTACCATAGTTTTACATTTGTGTTCGCTAAGTTCCACAATTTGCCAACAGAGGCACTTATGTCGTGCCCGTTAGATCATGCCTCAGCAACTGCTTCGCTCCTGTGTGTGTGGGGGTAGCCCAAACTCTATCTTATACAGTATGTATGGACATATTGCCAGAAGAACGGACCACCGATGGACAACTGAAATTTTATACTGGATTCCGAGGGACAGAAAAAGACCCAGAAGAAGACCCTATGGGAGATGGATGGATGAAATTCGAAAGCATGTTGGAGTGACATGGAGGAGGCAGGCTCAAGGCAGACAATTGTGGAAGAAACTTGGGGAGACCTTCATCCAGCAGCGGATCGATGATGATGATATAATATTATACATACATACATATCATTAAGCTGTTCTCTGATATTCAGAGGTTAGTTCCACAAAAAAATACAAAATACCAGATAATTTTTACTTACTGTTGATGTATCAGACTTCTTCATTTACAGCGATTTTGACATACAACTTGGGCTTCACTGACATCCATCACATGCCGTACACAAGATCTTCTATACTTCATACTCATAATCTTTTTCTCATGCAGATACTCCTGAATCTGATCCTCCCATGACTCCCTCTGCCTTTCCTACCTGCCACTTGGGCTAAAAAGAATCTCTTAGTAAGCATCTCATCACTCATTCTTTCATCATGGCTAAACACTGAAGCATATTAGTCTCCACCTTGCTAACAACATTTTGCTTCACATTACACAACTGCAACACATCTTCATTCCTCACACAATCAGAACATGTCTTGCCACAAATCCCTGTAAGTAACGCATTTCTCCAGCACACAAACGACTCTATGTTTTTTCTGCAGTACCCAGGTTTCACTGCCATACATCAGAGTAGGAACAATCACACTTTCATACACAGCCATGTGGGACTCTCTTGAGAACCCATCATTCCTGTGAAAACCTTCCAAAGCAGTCATGACTTTCAATGAAGAATTCATTGTCTACTAATTTCACCATCCAAATTGTTCTCTCTGTCAAACATGCTTCCTAAATACACAAACTCATTCACCTGGTCAATCACTGTGCCATTTAGACATATATTACATTCAGTATTACCAGTTCCTCTCTCAAAAACCATAACTTTGGTTTTTCTCTTATTAATACTCAGTTTGAATTTCATGCAAACTTCGTACATATATATATATAATATTGTAGGCCTATATATATATATATGTATAATGTGTGATCAGACCCCCCAGATTTCGAAACATGGTTACACCACTGACTACACCAATAAAAAGGAATTTTAGTAATAGCTTCTATCATGTTAGGAGTGAAATTCTCGTAGTTTACTCAAGAGTCCAATGAAACATTATTGCGTTTATGTAATACGTAATGAAATACTGTTGTGCAATGTGTAATGAAACAAAACTGTGTGCAGTGAGCAAAATAATTATGACCCATGCGTTATTTATTCAGCAAAAATAAAAAAAATAAAAAAATCTTGCAATAGAAAGAAAACAGATGACATTGAACAAATTGTACTCTAAATTACATACAAGAATGATAAACAGTTCTTATGCTCAAAAACATTTGTACAGGCTTTGTACACATTCAAGTGATAAAGAAAATGCAAAATAATTATGGCTTCCTTGGCTCTTAATTCATACGTGTCACTTTTAGAAGCTGGAGATTTTAAATTAGCCTACCCACCTTTAGCACTGTAGCAAGCTTCCATTCAACAAGGTAAGCTGTCATACAAGTCCTGAATATACTTCATATTGACAGCTTCCATTATTCAACAAACTGTCCATATTCGTGAAATGACGGCCATTTTCATATACCTTCTGAGCCAGCAGATACCACGCATTCTCTATTATATTTAGACCAGGTGATTTTGCTGGCCAAGGTTTGAGCAATTTTTTTTTTTTTTTTACTTAAACCAAATCTGGAATACTTTAGACACATGAATTTTGCAGTTGTCCTGCTGAAACAATCAATTTCTACCAGCCATCTTAATTCAACTTTTTGCTTAGCATTTTTTTAGTAACCAGAACTGTTCATTTTTTCATCCACGAATGTAATATCGCTTTTCATTTTCCAGCCAATTGCACCCCATACTATGACAGACCCACCTCCCTGATGTCGAGGGGAAAACACTAGCAGTTCTTGTTTGTCATCCTTCTGGTAACTGTGTATGCCATCCAGGCCATCCAGATTATTTTTTCTCATCGGAGAAAATAATTTCTCACCACTCAGAGCTTTAACTTTTATAGCTGCAAATGAACTCTTTTCAAATTGCTTTGCAGACTGAAGACAGCATTGGGTTCCTCTGAAATCGAGTTTTCTTTAATTGATTCAGCAACTGCTGTATTCATCGAACAGTAACCGACTAATCTAATTCATCGTGCAGTTGTCAAGCTGTTTCAATTTCGTTTGATGTTTTGGGCCTCGGGAGACAAAGTTCCCAATTCATACCTTTGGATGGTTTACCGGTGCTCATCTTGTGCTCTTAAGACATTGATTTTCCCTTGTTCAATGTCAGACAGTTGAGAGCCAGAAGGCATGCTTATTTTCTTAAACCTAAACTTTCAACGTTATTTTGTTAAGCAGGCATGAAAGTGGTTATGGAAGTAAAAGGCTGAACTTTTCCCACAAAGGAATATGCAAAAAATATTTAATCTTTCAGCATTTATTAACTACCCTAAGCACCATATATGCATATTATAAAAGCCTCAAAACCTCAAAATTGTCTAACATTTCTTTAGGAATGAATAAGAATTTTCATTTTAGTCAACGTGCTTAAATCAAACCAATAATGTCAATCCCATATTTATATTGATCTAAGTTGTTTTCCTTTCCAGATTTGAATAATAAGATAGTTTACTGACACAAAAAATTTGCACGATGCAGGCACAAGTTCTGGATGCCTGATACCTATGGACATATATACAACATATGAGCTATTTTTTTATAAACAGCTATTTTTTTTTTCTCAATCTCAGGAACTCCCCAGATCACTTCCAAAAAGGAGGAATTCTGCCTTTTGGTGGAACTCTTTCACCCCTGGTTAATTCTGCCTTTGAATTGTTGGTATAAAACACCAACACCTGTTTCTTCTGAAGAACATCCATATTGCTAAACATTCAACTGAGCAGGGCCATAATTGCTTCACTTTTTAAAGGCTGATTTCACTGATTAGCTTTCGCCACACATGCATAGAGTAACTTTATGGACATCAATGAATGTGTTTCGAATTTGCACATGACAGTGGTAGGGCTTCCAGCCTATCACACCCAAGAAAATAGTTGCTTTAGTAGCCACTAATAGTAAAAATAGTAGCCCAACTATGCTAATGACTAGAATAGTTTCCCAAAACAGTGTATCAGTTTCGGAATGTAAGTGCTCCACACTAAAAAAATTTTTTTTTTGTTAATTTCTTTATTTATTTCAAACCACAGTGACAAAATTGGCTTTTGCGCATGGCACCCTCAAATGGCTGTACGGGAAATCACGTGACAAAACTCCATTTCCATTGGCGGGGGAAGTCAGAACATTGAAGGCGTATTGGGACTATCTGTAAAGTGCCTTTTTCCGACCAAAAGACGGTAATAGAAAATTGCTTGCAGGGATCTTGTTTGGGATTTTCCGAAGTTTTTTGGGTGACTTCCGTAAAACCGTAAGATGGAGTGATAATCCATACAAACTACGGAAAATCCGTAAAAGTTGGCATCTCTAAATACCTATGAATCCTTTAGAAACAGAACCATCGTATCCTGCCATGGGAGAGCCATTTTCAGTCGTCCTCCATGTCAACGAAATAGATAACGACTGACCTTACGCTGTATTTACGTAATCGCGCACCTCGCCCAGAACAAAATAACTGTGCCATCCCAAAGAGCAGAGAACTACATATAAACAATTTCAATTGCACAACACTAAGAATTATCACCAAACCATCTGTAAACAATCTTCATCAGGATTTCATAACGAACAGCATCATTTCTCCTACATACCACGTGATTACAACAAAACTCCTCCATAATCTCCACCTACATCCCGAAACATATTCATCACTTATGCCGGAAAAACAATGAATCAGAAGGTTGGTGAAAAATATTCCGAAATGTTGGGATTGGCGGTACGTGTTGATTAAGCGTCGTTATACGTTTAATCAAATTACGCATAGACCTTAAAAAAGCGTCACTCGATCTGCTGTTTAAAATAACATTTTTTGCCGTAAAAAAGTTTTTTCGCTAGGCAGTTTTTGCTGTGAATTGTCGTTTTGGCGCAAATATTAAATTTTTTCGTAATCTGTAGCAATTTGGTGCAAGATAATGAAATTGGCATAGTTCGGCACAAACTTTCCATTACGGCAAACAGAAAAACGGGACACTTTTTCAGCGGAATATTTTGATTTGTGTAGGTTCTTCCTCTAATCACACGTGGGTCTAGTCTATACTTGCCATTGACTTTCCTCCATGAAACTAGCAATAGAGCAGAAAGCAATGAACTGAACAAGACATATCGATACCAAAGTTGATATTCACGTGTATCGATATTAAAACTGATGTTGTACAAGTACATCGATATATGCGACACAAATTACTTTTTTTTAAATAGTAGCCTTTCAATTAAAATAGTTCAGGGTTTTTCTGAAAATAGTTGCTTTTGGCTGTTTTTTGTAGGTAATAGTAGCCATAGTTGCCTGTAATCAAAAATAGTAGCATTTAGTCGCCTATTAGTCACCACTGGCAGCCCTGCAGTGGGGTATACAATAACACAGGAATTGTCCTTCATGTCTATTTATATCCATCAAAAATATGAAGGGCCATAATTATTCCATCTACTGCAACAATGAAATGAACTAATGTTGTGAGAGCTTATGGCACAGTATAATGCAACACCAAGTTTCAACAATGGTTGAATGCATTAAAAACTAAATAAATTAATTAAAATTTTGAATTAAAAAAAGAGCTCTGAGGTGCATACCCTCATGTTATTTTGAAGGTTTCTACCTAATTTTAAGTTTTTATAAAGAGTAGTTTCTTCTGTAGGTGATTGACTGACAGACAAACAGACACACTAATTTTATTATTATGTGTTTCTGTGCTTCCATTGCATCAAACATCCATCAGCTGCTCTGATATCCTTCAGTTAAGTTTTTCTGAGTACACTTCCTCTGCTAATTGAATCATTCACAAGTCTCACTTTCTTAAACCATTACAACAGGGATTCTTCAAAATCATCATATTTTCCTTTGTGTTTTCTTTTTCTACTAAAATTTCATTTGATACAGTCTGGGAAATGATTTTGTTTCTTTCTTTGAAAATTTTACTTAATGTGGTATAAAGAAAAAACTTCTTTGCTGACAAATTTAAGGCCTACCACAATGTCTTGAAATGCACACTTCCTATTAAATATGTTCTGCTTGGCTGTAAAAAAAAAAAAAAAAAAATTGCTGTGCCTATTCTAAGGAAATTTTTGCTCTCTCAACAGACAACATGTAAAGATGATCTGTATGCTCTTGGGCCCACATCTTAAATTTGTCGTTCTCTTCTCAGGAAGTCATGAGATGCCATCCTGTTTCCAGAAATTAAGGAATGTAAGAACAATTCACTATGAATGTCAGACTAACTTCATACATCCCCAGCCACTATGCTGAGACCTCTCCTTCCCTTTTAAGTTTGGTCTGATTGACACTTGTATCACTAAGTATGGTAAGAATGGAAAAAAATTATCTTCTAAAGGGAAGTTAAAAAAATTTATTACAAAGGCTGAAAACAGTTTGGTTCGTTAAAAATTCTAATTATTAAAATCATGCATATAGCAAAGCCAAACCTCAGCAACAAATGACATGACTGTTGAACATCATATATCTGATGAAAATGACTCTTTTGAGCAGCAGCTTTGAAATAAAAAAGATCAATATGAATTAATCTTCGTCTTATCAGTTTTAAGTCTAATAAGCAGTTTCTTCTAATCAATGAATCTTAAATGCGGTAGTCACTATACTACTAACTTTTATTCTACCGATTCATTAAAAAACTGCAATCAATGATAAAAAAGATGCTTTCGAATAGTATGGTGAATAACAATCTTGAGTTACAAAATGCAATAAATAAATAAACCTACTTCTGCTGATTCACCTTGCAGAGTTAAACAAACATCAACATCACTGTCTGTCAGCCCAAACCCATTCCTTGAGGAACCAATCAGATGAATTATAGCACCTACAAATGAAATGCATTCAATAAATGCTAGATTATCTTGAAATATAATATCACTCAATATAGATTTGATTGTTTTGGAAATCAAATACTATTTGTATAGACTCTTGATACTTCACTATGAACATTAGAGGAAAATTGGATGATATTTAAACTATGTGCAAGATTAAATAATGTAACATTGCTCTCGTGTTTAATTAATTTAAGATTATTAGAGCTTTTATCTGGAAACAAATGTATCAGTATCAGTGAAATTATAACACTGCCAATGGATGTATCACACTGGAGGGAAGTACTCAAGTAAAATACATTTTTTTACACTGCATGAATAATAAAGGGCAAGATCAAATAGTGTAAGATAAAAAATGTACAATCAAAGAGTGTAACAAAGACAAATCAATATGTCCTGATGCTTAGTTAATTTGAAAATATTAAAAAAATATTTTCTCTGGAAACAAATGTGTCAGTAGCACAGAAATTATAACATTAACATACCCAAGGACACACCAACCTACAGATAAAAATTCATGAAAATACATTTTCTCACACTGCATGAATAATAAACAGAAGAGTTACTCCTTGCACATCAACACAACCATCAAACGTGCATTTAATAGGCCTTTAACAGTTTAAAGTGTGAATTGCAAAATGAAACCTGTGCTTTTATACACAGACATACAGAGTACATCCAGAGTTTAGACACTGCAAGGCTAATGATACACTAGCTGACCAATTCACCAAGCCCATACCAAGGAAATTATCAGACCCAAGACAAGGACTCTAGCTGAGAGGAGAGGAGAGGAGAGAGAGAGAGAGAGAGAGAGAGAGAGAGAGAGAGAGAGAGAGAGAGAGAGAGAGAGAGAGAGGTGGAAGCTGGTTAAAAAAAAAATCATTTTACGATCAGAATAATTTCGTGGTAAACGAAAGTGACTAGCAAGAAGGATTCCTGCTCTCTGCTGCTTGATGTTACAGTGTCATTTCATATACCTCTTCTGCTCAGCAGATGCACAGAACCAGCCCGCTTTAGTTTTGGTTCTGGAAGTGCAAGATCAAAGATATACTGGAAGTCTTTTTCTCTCAAAATGTGTGTTCCAATAAAAGTATGCCATGTCTGCCATGATGAAGAAATCATATGAATACATTCTCAGTAGATTAAGTTAAAGTCATTCTATTTGTCTTTACGAGTAGGAATTTATGTGGTTTCAAGTTATTACCTTTTTGAATCCCATTTGAATTTGTATTATTTCTGTTCACCACATTAATTGTCCTTCTTTGTGCTGTAGGAATTACATAAATTATAAATATAATGTTGCTAAATTAATAGCTCAAAATACTGTTTGGCACATTATATGAGACCCCATGGGCACTTGCATAAGAGTATCAAAGAACAAACTGTTGATATCAATAATACAATGTACAAAATATAAAAATAATACAATCAGACTCACCCACAGTAAGTTCATCCCGGTCTCGTCTCTGATTAAGTGCATGTGCATTGAGACGGAACATGTTGAGATAACACTAAAAGTATAGATAAGCACATGCACCCTGAGACAAAACATGACAAGACACCAAAAATAAAAGATATTAAAATCAAATGAGCAGAAACGAAGCATAACCTCATAAAAGATGAAAAACCAAAAACAATTCAAGATGAATAAAAGCTTCAATTAAACATTAAGAACCAAAAAAACAACGTCAAGCCCTTGTAATCTGCCAGACTAGTTTCATATGACATCGTTGTCGACATCTTCAGTGGCAAATACAGCGCACTAAGGACCTTCTACTATCTGTAAACTAGAGCCTTCTGCCATCTCATCACCGGCATCTCCCATATGCATGCGTGAATCAGTGCCCTCTCGTGGATTTCTGGATGTTACTTCACCTATCCATAAATTTCTTAGAATATGTAAGGTGTTATCTCTCTTTTTCGTCTTCCCTCTAAAATTAACTTCCCGATTAATCAAATGCTGCCAAGCATAAGAAAGTTTAATAAGTTCATTGCTATTACAGTTGAATTTTTTCGTTTTTTCTATCATGATGGCCACAGATGACAGTATCTGTCCATGTGTTCTGTGCGTTATAAGCACATCTGAATTTGCCCAATCTGGATTTGAACCGTCACCAAACAATACTGAATAAGAGAGCTCTTTTCCTGTATTTTATTCCAACAATGAATATGTTCAGATAATCGTGTCTCAAATGTATGCTTCGTACTTCCGATGTATATGGAGTCACATTCATTATTCTTGTTAATAGTTGGGATCATATATATACTAGCTTTTTGTAATATGAATCTTAGGTTTGAGTTACTAGTTAATAAATTTGCATTGTCGGGAACATATTCAGCAATCTCTAAACTGGCTCTGTGACATTCTTCTCTTATAATATTGTTAATCCGGGGGTGGGGTGTAAGGAAGCTTACCCCAATATTGCCAATTTTGATTTATGTTATTAATCCTCTTGTTGTTTTTGATGTTATGATACATGGAAGTAATCAATTTTAAGTCATACCCAAATTTCAGAGCAGTTTGTTTAATCCATTGAATTTCATTATGTTCTATAGTAATATCAGATGAATGTGAAATTGCTCTTTTGATGTAGTATCTGAAAGCTGCTGTCTTAAATTTCCAAGGGTGTTCAGAATCCGCTGGGATAATTTCAGGAACAACAGATGGCTTTCAATATACTATGTAGCCAACAACATAAGTGTTATTAAATAAAGTTGTCTTTTTCAATAGTAACTTTGATAGTTGGATAAATGTCATTGTACTGTTTAACAAATTGATGTAATATTTCTTCATCATACTGCCAAAATATCAAAATGTCATCTACATATCTGATGCATAAAATTAATGAGTATGTATTAGAATATCTCAATACATTATTTTTGATATCTTGTAATATTATTTTAGCTAAGATTCCACACAGTGGGGAATCCATAGATGCCCCTACCTTGCTGTTGCTTAAAAATCTTACCATTATATTGGAAATAATTATAATTATTGCTTGTAATAAATCTCAATGCATATATGCAATACATTCCTCTTGTTGTTTTTGACTTTCTTGTCTTTTTTCATATCAGTTGGTGTACTTGGATATGCCACAACGTCTAGACTGTACACTGTGAAGGAACAATCTTCTTTTATTGTTTTTATTTTCCCAATAACTTTTTATGAGTTGTATATAGTAAATTCATATTCATCATAAAACTGTTTTAGATAATTATATAAGGCACATTCTAAGTTCATAGTTGGTGCCATATTTTTATCAACAATTGGTCTAATAGGACATCCTCCTTTATGTAACGTGATCTTTCCTAAGATAGAGGGAACTGTTGCGCCTATTGGTGGATAAGCCTTGCTCTTCACAGATGTTGGTAAATCACAGTGGTTTTTAAGTTTAACAAGGCCTCGAATAATTTTATCCATAGGGTCGAAGTAAATATTCAAAGAATTTAGATCATTAATTGCTTTATTCACTTTAAATTTATATTCATCTCTATTCAATATTACAATCTGTTCAGATTTATTGGCCATCATACATTTTATTTCAGGGTTATTTCGTACTGTGAGCAGAGCTTGTTTTTCACATATAAGTATCCCATTTTTATTTCTACTTTCATCTTTTTTTAACTTTGAGTCTAATTGTATTATTTTTTGTGAGTTGTATTATTGACATCAACAGTTTGTTATTTGATACTTTTATGCAAGCACCCATGGGGTCTCATATGACATGCAAAACAGTATTTTGAGCTATTAATTTAGCAACATTATATTTATTTCAACTGGCCATGTACATAACGTACAACGCTGTTGTATTAATGTATAACACATAAATAACATTCTCAACTGAGCCTTTGAAAGGAATTATTTATTTAAGATTGGCCAATATTAAAGAAATATATTGGCCAATCTTACATAAATAATCACTTTCAAAGGCTCAGTTGAGAATGCGATTTACATAACTCATACAGCACAAAGAACAACAATTAATGTGATGAACATAAATAATATGAATTCAAATAGGATTAAAAAAAGTTAATATTTTTAGATTTCTACTACTGAAGAAAAACTGAGCACTGCATTTCCATTCAGGATGCTATGTTGACATATCATAAATTAGACCAACGAAGGAAAAAAAAGTTGACCTTTTTAACTGAATGAAAAATCAATGAGCTCCATGAATGTAGAAAACTTTCCACTTGTCTTCTGTTGACTCTGCAGCTGCACAGCATTAATTGATTTTTCTTTCTTTTCTTTATATTCTCTGATGACAATAATTTCATCCATTATGCTGAAAGAACTTTTGGTCAGAGGACCATCATTACATGATAACAAAGCTTTAATTATTTTTGATAAATGGTGCAACTTTGAGAATATAAATATTTTTTAACCCCATGAATCAATTCTTACAAATTTTCCAAATTCGTCACTTCCATTTTCATAAAATTTTCCCTACCTTATCAAACTTAAATGCAAACACTTATGTGTGTGTGTGTGGGGGGGGAAATAACATTTAAAAACAACACAGGAGAGTGGGAACATCGTAGAACACAAAAAAAATATTTTTTTGATTTTGGGAGAAATTTTTGTTCCATCCAACTTTCATACTTGAAAGTCCACCCCCCCCCCCCCACACACGCCATTTTCAAGCTGAAATACAAATATTAATGGAATAAAATGATATTTAACAACAATATTGGGGCATAAGAAACATTGTGAGAAAAAATTATGATTATGTAAAAAAATCTTAATTTGTTGACCTTCCATTTTGGAAAGTTTCGTAAAGATGGAATTCCGTCCTCTGACAAACACTCCCCTCCCCGTCACCACCAACCTCCAAAAACTTTCTGCTCATTTGTGCATCGATCTCTTGAATGACCAAAATGATAACGTAAAAGATGGAATTCCTCGAATTTGAGGAAGAATCTCATGCCTGATGATTAAAGGGAAATTTTTGTGCCATTTAATTTCTGTTTTTGCTATTTGTTGCCTACAGTTTCAAGCTGAAATACAAACATTTATGCAATAAAATGACATTTACAACAATACTGGACAGAGGCAACATCGCAAAAAAAGAATTACGATTACGTGACTTCTGCATAGGTGAATGTATAATAATATTATTAATCAGAGAGCCACAATTGATAAAACAGATGCTGATGAAGCTAAGCAATCAACATATTTGTAGCATTGCAATGACACTAATTTGTATTAACAGACATGACTGTACTTCTGTTTCTGTGTCAGTACTTTTGAGATATCCATGTAGCACTACTACTACTCTACAAGGTGAAAAATAACTGAAATATTTTGGGGAGCAATTTTACTTCTCAAATTTAGCATTGTGGAGTAATGAGGAGCACTTTTGAGACTAATTTTTCTTTTGATTTAAGTGACTAATAATTTATTATCAAATAAAACTATTACTAGCACCTTTCAGTATCTATCAAAATGCTCTAATCAGTAATGAAAAGTAAAATATAAAAATATTTTTGTAGATATGTAAAAAGTACAATTTTTTTCTATGGATATATGGTCAAATGTTACCCCATATAGCACAAAATGTTTCAGACATGTATCAGTAATGTTACAATCTCTCATTTTCATTACACTTTCAGAGATATCTTACAATTATGTTTCTGCAACATCTATTTTGTAACATAACTCTTTGTACATTACAGTTACGTTAAAAATAGCATTCACCGATACTACTGCTTTATAGTTTCCATTGTGCATAATTGTTACCTTGATGTTACATTCCGGCGATATTTACGATTTTTGATTTGGCAAATGGCGTGGATGCGCATGCGCATTTATGCCATTTCATCGAAGCACTGTCGTAGGCGTTCCACGTGCTACTGGGATATTCTTTGGTGATACTGTCATACTCAATCAAGTTAGCTAGATGTAGGAGAAGTGGCCACAAAAATTTTAAGAGGCCATATAAAAATTTCATTTTGACCGCTTCGTGTCCACGACCCCAGAGGTTGGTTATCTGAGTCATATAAAGTTTCCATAATTTTATCTTTTCTTAAAGAATTGCGATTATTAATGTAATTTTTTATAAAAAATGTTTGTGATCTACCACTCAACAAAAGATTTCAGGGTTTACAAACTACAAGTCTGCAAATTATCTGAGAGCACGTGCTGATTCAGGAAAACTGTCAAGGGGAGGGAGGGGGGGGTTATACCAAAAGTGTAAAATATAAAGAATTTCTGGTCCAATCGGGAAATTTTCAGCATTTACAAGCTACAAGTCAACAAATTATCAGAGGGCATGTGCTGCCTCAGGAAACCTGTAGAGGGAGGGGTAACACCAAAATTATAAAATACAAAGTATTTCTGATCCAATCGGGAGATTTTCAGCATTTAAAAGCTATAACTTGACACATTATCTGAGGGCCTGTGCCTATTCAGCAAACTTGCTGGGGGTAATACCCAAAAGTGTAAAATATAAATAAATTTTGGCCCGATCGGGAGATTTTCCGCATTACTACCTACAAGTCAACAAACTCTCTGAGGGCATGTGCTAACTCAGGAAACCTGGGGGGGGGGGAGTACCTAAAATATAAAACAAAGTATTTCTGGTTGCCAGGGTTCGTACACTTTTGGGGGAAAAATTTCAAGGACTTTCCAGGCCTTTTCCAGGACATATACAAAAAAATTCCAGGATGATTATTACGCTTTACAGTATCATGTTCAAATTATTTTTTTAAAGTAATTTCAGTTTTAAGTAATAAAAATGATGAAAGATGCAAATGGATGAATGTGCTTTATGCAAATGGTCAAGTTTATCAAGCACAAACAAGATCATAAAGAATAAATTCTGTTCTTATGCCCTGGCCTTTGAATTCAAGTTGGACCATTTTCTACAAGGGTAGGTTTCTCCTCCCTGATAACATACCAAAACTTTGTTGCAATCAAACAGATTTTATGTGAGTTAACATTCCTAAGCTTGGAGAACAAATACTGCTCTTATGTCTTGGCCTTTAAATTTAATTTCTACCTTTTTCAAAAGGGTAGGTTTCCAGGTTGTACCCAACAGCATATTAAAATTTCGCCGAAATTCAACTGCTTTCATGCGAATTATCGTACAGACAAACCCAAAGCATAAACGTTTCTGCAACCATAGTTCGAAAGTGTTAGGAATTTCGAAAATAAAAGCATAACGAACAGTGCGAAAACTAGCTCATAAATAGAATATTTGAAACTACAGTATGCACTCTCAATTATTAGGGATAGTAGAGGGGAAGGGAATAGAACTGTCCAAAATTAGCATGTTTTCGTTGCGCTAGGCGCTTAAGCACGGCTGAATTCTTTCAGATACCCCCAATGTTCAAATGATTGAAATGTGCTGATGTTCATGGAATGAAATGGTTGATCAGCTATGATAACCGCATAAAAGTTCAGGAGGGGGGCGAACTTTTTTTTTTTTTTTAGTTTATGCAACATTTTACATCACTCCAGTATTTATCTTGTCATCATCAACAATCACAATGCAACTACCGCTTACGATCGCGGATATCGGCAACCGAAAATCTGCCATATCACTAAGTGATATAACACACAGTATCCTGTTACAGTGTATTGTAATTGAAAAAAAAAGGATGTGGAAAAAAGAAACTTTCAGAAATTAAGATCACCAAGTCATGCGTTTCAAAAATCCGTTTTCCTTTATAACGTTTAAAAACATGTTTTTGCTTTTTTACCTGTAGTGTAAATAAAAAAACTATGTTGATTTTTTTTATGGAATCAGACGTCCGTATGTCTGATTGTCTTCATCTGAGTTCACACGTTAGCTACTGTGTACAAGTAGCTAACGTGTGAGCTCAAAAATATGTAGTTTTGTATATATTCACAGTATAAGTCATTCCTTATTCCTGCAGAACTGAATTCAGCATATGCAAAATGAAGAACATCATGACCCGCCCAACACTATGTTTCTGATTGTCTGCTGTTTATATTCAAGAAATGCAAACATGGATCAATGGTGAATGCAGCAACTATGATTTTTATTTATTACAAAAAAAAAAAAAAAAAAAAGAACCGTGAAAGCTGTAAAGCTGAAACGGATATTTCTCTCCCCCCCATGCACAAAAACATTCCGATTAAGATCAAACAGCAGGAGGACGCGTCCATACACACACACAACCTTTGGAATGACCTGATGGAATGGCTTCTCTTTTCATTTGGCACATCGCCATAAATCACCACCTGCAGCTCACTGAACTGTCAAGTTGCGCCCTTCCTCCTTCACTTTAACTATAATAGAAAATGTAAAAAAAAATGCTCCCCAATTTTTGACAAAATTACCAAATTTACGTCATGATGTTGCAATTTACTAAAATACGTTTGTTTATCTGCTGAATATTGCTTACGTTTGTTTATCTGCTGAATATTGCTTAAATCCATTGAAAACATTTTAATTATAGATAAATTTTTTTATTAAAACAGTAACTCAGACGTCTGAATAAAAACGTATGCTGGTAATTCAAATAGAGTCCATATCATCACAGAAAAATTTTTTAAGGATCACTCTGTTTAAAAAAACCATGGCATCTAAAAAAAATAATTCACTTGCTTTTCCGGTAATTTATAATTACTGTTTCTTTTTTTCAATCCGATTATGCAACGGAAGATTTTTTTTGCATCTGCTAAAGTTCCTAACGGAATTTGGCAAAATTTGCACTAGAACTTTATTGTAATATATCTTAACTACTGTAAAAATTTTACTGTTATTTTCAAAATTCGAAAAAATGGATTTCTGAAAATATTCTCCTAGTCCTTTTGAGCTGTGGAAGTGATAAACAGGTGTTTGCTTTCTTCCCAACCAAGGGCTTCAGATTAGCGCTCCCAGCTGTCAATCAACCGTTGCTATGGTAACACCCTTTCTGCAGGAGGCTCACTCTGTCCAAAGAGGCACACATACTTGTCCATAATAAAAATTACCAATGCTAACTTTTAAAGTTTTAAACCGATTCAATTGGAATTTTGGAAGTGAGCTTCTGTAATCCAATTACAGTGAATGTAAAAATTTCAGCCACTTTCGTGAAAAATTCGCAAAGATAGTTTTCTTATTTTTTATCATAAGTAGCGGAAGTCTCTTGAGGGGAGGGAGGGTGGCATGCACATAAACAAGAAGATGATGAATGTGTTGTTCAAGCATACTCCTCACTGGTGGATGCCAGCTGACTTGGTACATACGCGACCCTCTGCAAATGCCTCTTCTTTCCCCTTCCGTTCTCAGTTGTCCGACGGACATCAAGCTCCCCTTCGACCTACTAGTAATCATCCAATTTTATTGCACTGGAAGTAGTGCCTTTTTTTTTCTTTTTTTTTTTCCCCAGCCAAATTAGGATTTGGTGCATGTCGGAAACTGCTGCCGGTGGTTTCTTTGAGAACAGAGAAAAGGAACTTTAAAAAATGAAAGGGTAACAGTAACACGATTTCCTTTTAGAAAATCAAGCACTAATTTCAAATCTAATTTTGAATTAAGCACTAATTTCAAATTTCAAGGCTTTTCAAGACAGCATTAAAAAAACATCGTTTTTCCAGGATATTCCAGGCCTTGAAAACGTAATCATGATTTTCCAGGACTTTCCAGGTTTTCAAGCACGCATGCGCACCCTGGGTTGTAAATGCTGAAAATCTCCCGATCGGACAAGAAATTCTTTATATTTAACAATTTTAGTACCCCCCCCCCCCCCGACAGTTTTCCTGGGTAGGCACATGCCTTCAGATAATTTGTTGAGTTGTAGCTTGTAAACGCTGAAAATATCCAGTTCGGATCAGAGATTCTTTATATTTCATATTTTAGGTTTTAAGCACCCCCCTAAGTTTCCTGGGTTTGCATATACCCACAGAGAATTTGTTTAGCTGTAGTTTATAAACCTTGAAAAATTTTGCAAATATGAAAATACGAAATTACGGAAATGTTATGTGTGTCAGATGACCAATCTTGGGAAAGGTAGCCACGGAGCAGTCAAGAACGTAATTTTTATACGGCCCCTTAAAATTTTTGTGGGCAGTTCTCTGGTGGTCAGTTCTTCACTTTGTATGTGGCCCAAAAATCATGGAAATGTCTAAATTTCTTACTGAAAATGAAATATTAAAAAAATATTTTATGAATAATAGTTGCTTAAGTAGCGAGGAATATAGCCACAGGAAATGTGTTTATGCAGAACAATTTAATGGCACTGAAATTCCAGTGTGTCCAGTCCTTCGGTGGCCACTTCTTTGTACCTGGTGTTAGCCAGTTAGTGTACACTAGTGTCCATCCTTAAGTTTTGCACACCAGTGTATAATATTTTAGTACGTTTGTTAGTTTTGAATCAGAAAAAAAAAGTCTCAATATAAAAGTAGTTGTTAGTTTGTAAAGGTAGAAAAAAATAATGTTGATATATTGAGAAGTTTAACGACTACGCAAGTTTTGAAAAAAAAATAGGGTAAAATATGCATTAAAAGGTACATTTCTTTAATTAATCATGAAGAAAGTTAAGTCATCCTACAAAAAAATAAAATGATCGATGGAAAAAACAATGCATTTCTATTAAACAACGCATTCGCAAAGCACTGGCCTTCTCGTTAGTTCCTACAGAATGCTGTAATCGTGCCCATCCTTCAATCGTCGAGTGGGATAATGCATCTGCCTAGAAACCTGCTGGACAGGGGTTCGAGCCTAGCGTGACTTTAAAGATTTGTACTTCCTTGGAAAGAAAATTTTCCTAGCGTCGTGATGCCACACCATAAAATTTCCTGATGAGGAAAAACAAAAAAGGCGTACAAAAGATATCGCTGAGACCATGAGGGGAGTTAAAAAAAATAATTGGCGAGCAAAACATGTTCGGTAGGACCACGTGGCACACAAATGTTATGGTTGAACACAAAGCGAAAATGGCGGACAAAAGATGGTCGGGAAGATCACGTGCAAAAACAATGGCTGCGACTGACGTCATGATTGACCAGGAATTGACCACGTGCGTCCTTGAGGCAGCACGCTGACAGGTTCCTTTTTACAGAAACCCCTTATTATCACGTAACAGAAATGTAACAAAGTTGCAAATATCTTTCAAACACGTAACAGTAAAATGAAGTTGATATCTTGAAACTACAAAGACCTTTCACTGTAACATATCAGTTATGTTTCAAAGTTGTGTAACGTTTGCGGACATTTTGATGTAACCGTAAGGTTTCTGAAACGTTACTGTTACATTGCGCAACGTATCTGAAAATTCTCAATGTTTCAGTGTTACGTACCTGTAACATATACGAAATATTCTGTGCTGTGTGGGACCTGGCCACACATTGCAGTAGCTACTTACTGTCCTTCACAGTGAGAGTACTCCTGAACTTGTGGTAGCTTCAGGTTCTGCATATGTTTTCTTTCTTTTTCCACAAGACTTCACATTTGTGCGTCAGGGCTTCTTTTAAAAAAATACCTCCACTGCTTTTTCAGGATGAAACTCGCATAGTTCTGGTCCTTCCAGTGTTATCCGCAATAGATGGTTCAAAGCACCAGAATTCATCTGATTACAGAAATCTGTCTTGATTCTTTTCATCACAGGAAAGGCTCTTTTGACCATAGCATTGGATACAGGCAATAATCTCATGATATTTATCATGTGGTTTAGATCTGGGAATTCATTTGCATACTTTTCTTTCAAACATTTCCATAACTGTTGCTTTGACAAGTGTTGCACATTTCTTAACCAAAAAGTTTTGAAATAATCCCAGTCCTCTTGTTGAATTTTATTGTTGTCAATGCTGTTGGCAGCCAAGAACTCAGTGAAATGTTCAATCAATACAGTAATTTGATCACCAAAATTTGCAAGAGTAGATTTGTCTGTTGGCCAAAGCTTAGGTTCTAACAGCTTGGCAGCATTAAAAACCTAATTTTCGTGCAAGTCATCAAGCCAAGTATGCACACACTGATGAATATGATTTAAAAGATATTCACAATCTTAATAGAATACATCTACTGTCAATTACAGCTCAGTTCAATGCCACGATATTCTACAGTTTTCACTGATCACAGTCACTGGAATCACAAGCTGATACGTTTGTTAAGTCTTGTAAAATTTTGGACAGGTCAGCCAAAAATTTTCTTTTCTTCATAATTTCGATATAATCATAGAATTTTTCTAATGCGTTCAAAATACAAGGTAGATCCAACTCATCTAACTAAAGAGACAGATAATTTTGACAAAGAATATAAAATATTGCAAAACAACAGCAGCCAAGTTACATATTTGATGGACTTAATTTTTCTCAAAATGCCAGTAATCCTGGCTTTTTCTCCTTTGCTTGATGGATCTGCAACCATATTTTCTAGTTGTTGTACAATAACAAAAGAATTTTTAATCAGTGTGTCAATGGCTCTGTGCATATGTGAAACCCATCGGGTGCTGTGCACTCACAAAGCTGGTGTATCTGATACATCTTCATCGAGTATTGTTGAGAGCTCACGAAAGTCTCTAATTCGTTTGGCACTTTTTTCATAAAAATTATGAATGTCTTCCATCAACTTATGTACCTCTTATAAGTATGTTGACATCATAAAATCTTTTAGGGCTAGATAGCTCTAAGTGATGACTTAAACAGTGCATTGACGCTCAACAAGAGCAGTTTTTCTTCAAAAGAGCTGCAACATCCTTTTTCTGTCCCATGTTAACTTTTGCTCCATCAGCTAACAATCCAATTAATCTATTTTCAAAATAGACTATTCCAAATTCTGCAATGGACTCTACAATTGAATTTTTGATACTATTTGTTGCATCAGCATTTTTCAGTTCTTTTAATGCCAGGAATGAGAATTTGGTATCACCTACTTCATTGACCTGCATGATACAAATAATTTCATTTTCAGATACACTAACATCTGTACTGCTATCAATAAATAAGGTAAAATAGTCTGTCTTTTTTAAGTCATTGCGCAAATCAATTAAAAAAACATTAGCAATGCATTCTGTGAACTGAGCACACATCACGGACGAATGGTAAGTTTGCCCAACATCAACACTGTGGCGTTTCTCTAACTCAATAATTTTAGGAAATTTCGAAACTAGAATCTTCTCTTTGGCAATCATATATGTTATATCAATTAATTTTCCAATTCGAACTTTAGATGCATTGGAAGCAACAATCACTGACTTACCAATAGATGTTCTTTGATAAAAATCAGCAAGCGATTTTCCTTTATGTTCTGCCTTGGAGACACTGGCATGGTGAATTTCTGATCTGCTCTTTTTAATAAGGAATCCAGAAACTCCATCAATACAAGAAGAATTAAAATTTCAAAATTTTTTTATGCTATCAACATTCTTCCGACAAAATTTGCAATAGGCAGGCCGGATGGAGATTTTATTGGTGTCAACGTGATAGCATAATCAACTACCTTTTGGATCTAAGTCCTCCATCCACCTTTTCTATGGTTATTATATATTTGCACTTTTAAGGTATTAAAACCCCTGCAAAGTGCGCATAGTTTACGTGCAATTGACAAATGGAAAACTATTAGAAAGCACCAATCACTCACCCTAAAGATCATGGCAATCTCTATCGACAACACACTTCCAACACGTCAATTATCGTAATGTTTCTGGCCTTAAAAGGTTTACAGACATCTTGCTTACGTTTCCTACTTCCGGGTATGAAACATCGTATTTTTTTTTTTTTAAGCCTTATAAGATGTAACTATAAGCTTGTCAATTCCATAAAAAACCACGTACGCATACTATTCTTTCATACAATTCAATTAACAACTATGTACATATTTACATAACCTTACATTCCTAGGTGGTTAAACCTTTGTCAACTGTAAATACCAAACTGCTCCTTCTGTTTCAAAACCCCTGCCACTCTCACTGCAAGTGTCACACTCATTCAGCCACTCACACACAATCCTCTAGCGCTTTCAACAGACTTCCATCGTCATCAGGAGGCAGGTGTGTCTCACCCGCCCACCACAGCTCAAGTGAGCAGAGCCATCGAGGCACGGGCCCCAGTCGCAATCTCTGAATCATTGTCTCTGGCGCCATCTATTGTCATTGCTGCTCTTTTTTCCCTTTTTCTTTCTAAGCTGCTGTTCAATTTTTATTAGGGCTTTCCATTGTTCGTTTAAGTTACTAGGCTCATTAATGTTGCATAATCTTGATCTGTTTTTTTCAATTAACACTGACTCTGCAATTCTAAACTGCCTTTCGTTTTTACAGCTCTTAATAATTTCAATATCCTCAAACCTTGGACATTGTTGATTTTCCATACAGTATTGGGTTAATGCTGTCTTAGCTTCTTTTTATTCCAATTATTTATATGCTGGTTCAATCTATACTTTAATTTATTCTTGGTGCTGCCTATATATGATACAGGTGGTTGCTGGTTTATAGGGATTTCATAAATTCCTGCTCTATCTAATTGGCTGATTTTTTCATTTTTAATCACTAAATTTTTTACTGTAAGTACCTGATTTCCTACCTGTATGTCATACTTGCCACAAACTTTATTAATTTCTGCTGAAACATTTTCTACATATGGCATTGCCCCTACATATTTTACAAGTTTTTTTATTAATCTTGGCCTTATTGTAAGCTTGAGTTACTTCATAAATCCATTTTTTATTACCTGTTTAGGGTAACCAAAATCATATGCAATTTTTTCAATATATTCAATTTCCTCTTTTTTATACTGTTCCATTGATGAGTGTGTTAAACTTCTTTTAATTAGTTTTTAACACTATATATATATAGGCAGTACCAAGAATAAATTAAACCTGTGTCATATATAGGCAGCACCAAGAATAAATTAAAGTATAGATTGAACCAGCATATAAATAATTGGAATAAAAAGAAGCTAAGACAGCATTAACCCAATACTGTATGGAAAATCAACAATGTCCAAGGTTTGAGGATATTAAAATTATTAAGAGCTGTAAAAATGAAAGGCCGTTAAGAATTGCAGAGTCAGTGTTAATTGAAAAAAAACAGATCAAGATTATGCAACATTAATGAGCCTAGTAACTTAAACGAACAATGGAAAGCCCTAATAAAAATTGAACAGCAGCTTAGAAAGAAAAAGGGAAAAAGAGCAGCAATGACAATAGATGGCGCCAGAGACACAATGATTCAGAGCTTGCGACTGGGGCCCGTGCCTCGATGGCTCTGCTCACTTGAGCTGTGGTGGGCGGATGAGACACACCTGCCTCCTGATGACGCCAGAAGTCTGTTGAAAGCGCTAGAGGATTGTGTGTGAGTGGCTGAATGAGTGTGACACTTGCAGTGAGAGTGGCAGGGGTTTTGAAACAGAAGGTTGGTTGGTTGGTTGATTTTTATGGCGCAAGGGCCATGGTTGGCCAAAGAGCGTCAGAAACAAGACAAACAAATAGTATTAAAAGTGTGGTAAAAAGCTTAAAATCTGACTGATCATGTAAAACTGAAAAATGAGAACGATGGAAGGGCTAAAAAAGATAATGGAACAAACAGCATTAAAAACATGATACAATGATTAAAATCTAGCTGATGCAGTAAAACTGAGAAATGAGGATGATGATAAGGCTAAAATCTAGATACGTTTAAAATAGTCAATTTCTTTAAAAAATGAAAACGCGGCAACAGAGTCACAGTGGTCGTTGAGGAGCCGCTGCAGTGTAGCGGCGTCCTCGGTCAACAAATGAGAATGAAAGAAATGAAAACGTACATCACGAAAACGAACACAGGTACACAGAAGATGAGTGACAGTGAGTCGGCAGTTGCACGTCTCACACATCGGCGCAGTGTCGCCACACAGCAAAAAGCGGTGAGTGAAACGACAATGCCCAATGCGGAGACGCGCAAGCACCACTTCCTCCCTACGGTTCCGACGATATGAGGATTTCCAGACTTCAAGATTAGGTTTAATACGATGCAGTTTATTTTCCACCTGTTGGTCCCACAGACCTTGCCACGTTCGCTTAATATGGTCGCGTACCAGAAAGCGGAAATCCTGGTGAAACAGTGGCAAGGGTGTGACGACCAAAGAGGAAGCAGATCTAGCAGCCACATCAGCACACTCGTTACCCGAGATTCCAACATGCCCAGGAATCCAGCAAAACTGAACTTGAAAACCGGCCCCGAGCAAACGACGAAGTAACTGTCTCACATTCACGAGAAAAGGATGGTCACGGCAATCTGCAGATGACAAAGACTGCAAGACACTCAAGGAATCCGTATAGACCATAGCACGATGATGAGAACTCGACTGAACATGGAGAAGAGCGAGATACACAGCATGCATCTCCGCTGAAAACACCGTGGCCGCAGCTGGGATCCGCGCTACTGAAACGTCATCTACACAGACAGCCGTGGATCCAACGACTCCATGCATTTTGGAGCCATCAGTAAAAATAGGAGTGTAATCAAAATTTAGGTCACGGTGCTCAGCGAAGAGCTGCTGGTACACTGACGCAGGGGTTGAGGATTTATCGAAAGATGTAAAGGTGGTATCAACCATGACACCAAGTGGGTGCCATGGCGGATCCCCAAAGCCCCTGGTCTCTCCAACAAGTGACAAGTCGAGCCCTACATCACGGGCTACGGCCGCCATACGAAGACCGAAGGTTGAAATGTACGAGGGCCGGTTCCTGAATAAACGAGCATGCTGGGGATGAAAAACTGCATCGTATAAAGGATGGCCTGGAAGAGATCTAAGTTTCAGGTAGAATTGAATAGACAGCTGCAGACGGCGTAATTCAAGCGATGGTTCGTTCGCATCAGCGTAAAGGCTGGGAATCGGAGATGTTCGAAATGCTCCCGAACAAAGACGCAGTGCTTGATGGTGAATAGTGTCCAAAGGCCGGAGAACGGAACGACGAGCAGAGCCATACACGATACAACCATAATCCAGTTTCGACCGGATTAAGGAATGGTAAATACGAATCAAAGACGTCCTGTCTGCGCCCCACAAGACTCTCGAAAGGATCTTAAGAATGGATAGAGCCCGCAGACAGGAAATCTTGAGCCGCCGAACGTGCGCACGGAACGTAAGCGCACGGTCGACGGTCAGACCAAGGAACTTGGTCTCCGGCAAAACTGGTATGGCTGCACGGTCTAAAAACAGCTCTGGGTCAGGATGGAGGCCACGCCTCTGGCAGAAATGGACACACGCTGTCTTGTCGGGAGAAAGAACGAAACCATTGCTCTTCGCCGTTTTAAAGATCTGATTAATTGCAGACTGCAACTGCCTTTCAATAAAATGCATGCTTGATGACGAGCAGAATATGTGCAAGTCATCAACATAGACAGTAGCCGAAACCGCAGGAGGAAGATTTGTGAGGAGACAATTAATGCGAAGGATGAACAATGTGACAGATAAAATGCAACCTTGAGGAACACCTTGTTCTTGATGGAATGTTGCCGATAGCGTCGTACCCAGGCGTACCTGGAACACCCGATTGCGAAGAAAATTTAAAATAAATGTCGGAAGATTTCCTCGCAATCCGCATGCGTGGAGGTCACGGATAATACCATGCCGCCACGCTCGATCATAAGCTTTTTCAATATAAAAAAAAACAGAAACCAGGTGCTGCCTACGCAAGAACGCCTCGCGCACAGATGTCTCAAGGTGCAGGAGATGATCGTGAGGTGAACGATGACGGCGAAAGCCGCTTTGTGATGGTGAAAGTACTTGATAAAATTCTAAAAAATGAACTAACCGGGAATTAACCATGCTTTCAAGAACTTTACACAGACAGCTAGTGAGAGCAATTGGACGATAACTAGAGGGAGACTTGGGATCCTTGCCAAGTTTGGGAAAAGGCAGAACAACTGCTTTTCGCCAAGACTCCGGGAAACTGTGCTCCGACCAAATACGATTGTAAAGGATTAAGAGATTCTCGAGAGACGACTGCGAGAGATGACGGAGAATGTCATAATGGATGCCATCGGGACCGACCGATGTAGCGCCGGACCGATGCAGAGCCACCCTGAGTTCAACCATGCTGAAGGGGGAGTTATATCCCGTGTCGAGAAAAGGCGCAAAGGAGATTCTCTGGCGTTCCGCAGTGGATTTCATTCTTTGAAAAGAAGTAGGATACGCCAGGTCACTCGACACGGAGGCAAACGCCTCCCCTAAACAATCAGCAATCTCCCCGACTCCAGCATATGTGTAGCCGTTGCTCTCGAGAATGGAGATCTGGTGAGAGCTGTAGTTACCCCGGATCTTTCGAATCTTTTCCTACACACTTTTCGAACTGGCACGTGAAGTGAGAGATGACACATACTGGATCCAAGACTCCCTCTTGCTACGTCGACGCACCAACCAAGCATAGGATTTTGCTCGTTTGAATTTAACGAGATTAGCATCGGTCGGATAACGCCGAAACGTAGACCAGGCCTTATGTTGAGCTCTCCTAGCCGCTGCGCATTCAGGGGTCCACCAAGGCTTCGGACTTCTGGAGAGTGTCGTCGATGTTTTTGGGATAGAAAGATCAGCTGCTTGAAGAATACAATTTGCGACTTCAAGAACCGCTGCGTCGATTGACTCTTGGGTCACCATTGCAGATGAGATCAAAGCTGACGGCGTGAAGACCTCCCATCTCGCACGCTCCATCCTCTAACGAGGAGGGCGGGAGGCAGAAGTTGGCATGTTGGCATGTTGGCATGATGCGAGAGCAAAATCGGATAATGGTCGCTCCCGTGGAGGTCGTTACACACCGTCCACGACCAGTCAGCAATAATTGATGGTGATCCCAAGGTCAAATCGATCGCACTGAAGGATCGTGTCGGTTCATGGAAGTACGTGTCGCCGCCCCGGTGGCGCAGTGGTCTAAGGCGTTGGCCTCTGATTATTCGTCCGTAAGGGGTCCGGGTTCGAATCCCGGTGAGGCATGGATGTTGTGTTTGTCTTACGGCACTGGCTCCCTCCCTTCCCTGGAACCAGTGACCCTAAATTAGGGACGGGCGACTGCTTATAGCCCATTGAGTTGCTCACGGTGGTCGTTAAACCTCCAATCAAAAAAAAAAAAAAAAAAGAAGTACGTGTCAGCACCGGTGTTAAAAAGGCACAAAGAGGCCGAGGACAGAAGAGACTCAAATGATGATGGGCATTGAAGTCACCTAGTATTAGAAAGGGTGAAGGCAGCTGATCAACCAATCTCTCCAGTACCGAGACGCTCACGTTCTCGTCTGGCGGCAGATAGACACTGCAGACAGTAAGAGGTACAGGCATAGAAATACAAACCGCCACGGCCTGCACAGTTGTGGAAACCGCGACGGAAGATACCGGAACCCTGTGAGGGACGAGAATAGCGACTCCCCCACAGGTTATATTTCCAGACGAGTTATCTGTCCGAAATGCACTGTAGCCTCGAACTGAAAGCAGGTCCGATGGTTTAAGCTTCGTCTCCTGTAGACAAAGGCACACCGGAGAGTAAAATGAAAGCAGATGTTTCACTTCATCAAAGTTCGTCCGAAAACCTCGACAGTTCCACTGAATGATTGAAGCCATGGTTATAAGTGAAATGAAAATGAAAATGATCAAACGAAGTCCGGCTCCATCGCCTCTGCTGGGGGTTCCCCCAGATCTGGAGGCGTGTGACCAGGGGCTAAGATGGGAGCATGTTTTGTCCCAAGTGTCTTACCGGGAGGCACACGACGTTGAGTTGTTTCCTGAGATTTTGTAGGAGAAGAAATGCTTTTCTTATCCTGGGCTTTGGTCTTTTTGTTAGAAGAAGTGGCCTGAGTTCCCTTGTTGGTGGTGGGATGAGTCTGCTTCGGCGAAGTGGTGGGTGGCGCTTTCAGACCCCTAGCTCGAGACTGGAGTGCCTCCAGTCCGGCTGCGATGATGTCGTTAACATTGAATGGATATTTAAGGGGGATCTGAATGTCGGTCTGAGTGGCAAACACCACTGAAGCGTATGATCGCCGATCAGATGTAACAGGAACCACTTTTATTCCGGCCTCAGGATAGGAAATATTTTCCACCGTTTTTATCCTTTGGATTTCCTTCTCCTCCTTCCACTTGGGACAATCTTTGGCTGATGCCGCGTGTAAACCCTTACAGTTCACACAAAACTCGGCCTCGGCCACACATTCCTGCAAAAGATGTTCTGTGGCACCACAGCGTGCACACCTAGGATTGCTCCTGCACGACTGCTGAGAATGGCCATAAGACTGGCACCTAAAACATCTCAAAGGGTTAGGGATGTACGGGCGTACCTCTAGGTGGAGATACCCTGCCTTGATGGATGTAGGCAGGGAAGGGCAGTTGAAAGTCAAGATAATATTCCAGGATGGGACAAACTGCCCATTCCTCCCGAAAGAAATGCGTCGCACACCCGTAACATGTTGGCTCCTCAGTTCTTCGAGAAGTTCATCCTCAGTGCAATCAATAAGATCCCGAGAGGAGACAACACCTCGAGATGAATTTAGATACCCATGAGGTGTTATTTTAACCGGAGTCTCAAGCAGCGTGGTAGTGTTTATAAGTGTGGTACTGTAGGCCACAGTGGACATCTCTACAAGAAGATCTCCAGATTGGAGCTTCTTTACGCTCTTAGGAGAGCTTGCGATGGATTGAAGAGCTTTATTTATCCAAAATGGACTTTTGGCACTCAAAGGCTTTGAAGGGTCCAATGAGTGCACAAAAAAGAAACGAGCATGTGAACAATCAGGGACATGTTTTTTTGCAGAAGGGGATGAGCCTTCCTCTATACCTCTTTTGCTTTTTGGTTCTTGGGAAATTTTGTTTTCATCCATAAAAGTTTTAATAATTCGTCCGCCGACTTCCCCACCCACAATCGAGCCCAACGAGGGAGAGCCGGAGGTCCGCAAGCCCAAGTGGACGCAGGACACGGCTGTAGGGATAGCAAGCGGATATAGCAAGTTGATAGTGCAGGCATGCGCTCGGCATGCACCCAGACTTTCCCATGCCTGGGGAACACCCCTTTGGCATGCCCACCCTATCCCCAGACTCACCCTGTCATACGAGACGACAAGCCGTTAGAGGTCTGGGCTCCACTCGGCCACAGACCTCATTGACTAGGAGTGGGTTAGTTCCCAGCCGCCCGTTTAGGGTGAAGCAGGGGGCAAAGAGGAGTGTTGGCAACTGGCGACAACAACACCCAGGCCTCCAGAAACCTCAGCCTCCAGCATCCCCTTTTCCACCTTACGGGTCACCACACACGGCAAATGTGCAGGTAGGTCTAGCTAACCAGCTCGGAAAAACAAAGAAAGAAACATGAAAGAAGAAGACAGGAAAGAAAACGAGAAACAAAAACCCTGAGCTGGCGCATAATCACAACCTCAGCAACCTACAACTGAGGCGGGTTCATGTAAAGTGAAAAAACATAAAAAATGTGAATATCATCACATATAGTACATGTTGGCTCGGGCCGTGGGGACGCCATCCCCCATCAGCTGGATGAACAGCTGTCCCTTCGGTGATGTAATCGTTCAAGACGAAATGACAAAATGATCCGTCACAAGGTCAGCTCCCCAAATAACTGGAAAACCAGTTATCCCCGTGCGGGGTGAAAAAGAAGGAGCAGTTTGGTATTTACAGTTGACAAAGGTTTAACCACCTAGGAATGTAAGGTTATGTAAATATGTACATAGTTTTTAATTGAATTGTATGAATGAGTAGTATGCATACGTGGTTTTTATCGAATTGACAAGCTTATAGTTACATCTTATAAGGCTTAAAAAAAAAAAAAAAAACGATGTTTCATACCCGGAAGTAGGAAACGTAAGCAAGATGTCTGTAAACCTTTTAAGGCCAGAAACATTACGATAATTGACGTGTTGGAAGTGTGTTGTCGATAGAGATTGCGATGATCTTTAGGGTGAGTGATTGGTGCTTTCTAATAGTTTTCCATTTTCTATGGTTGATATTTTCACTTTGGTAGCCGTGATTTCAAATAACTAAGAGTAAAACAACAAAACTCAAATCTCCCTAAAATTAAGTGGTGGCCAAACTGAAACCAAAATCAAAACAGCGATAAGAGCATCTGTCCTTAAACGACTCATGGTGCAGACAGGCAGGAGCATGAAACCAATCATAGATGCTCTGTGGTTGGACGATGACCACCTCATCACTGCACAGCTAGAGCTACACGAGGAAGCTTTTCTGAGCTGAAAGCAAACATAAAGTGTTCGTAAAGTTATAAATACGTGATTTTTTTTCCCACGTGAGCAAAATTGTATTTTTGAGAAACAACGAGTTGCTCTACGGATTGAGCATTTTAACGGAAATTTCATTTTAAAACTTTGAATCACGGTTTTGCAATTCAAATATGAGTTTGCATCGCTAACTGCGATGAGATACCGCTTATTTTCCCCCTGCTACTCTAGCACATTATTCACATTAAACTGAAGGATGTTAACACATAAAACAAAAGTTCATCTAGATTACGTCAAAGAATCAGTATGCAAAGGAAATAAAATATCCGTTTATTAACATATAAGTATTATGAATAAAGCGTAAGCTTTCAACACCAACACGGGTGCCTTCTTCAGACTTGTTCGTGGTTAGGCAAGACAAGAGGAATAAAGAATAGAAAAGTTTTAAAATAAACATGAACAGAATTTGAGAACGTGATATGTTGCGTCGGGTGCATGCGACAACAAGATATGTCAACAGAAGAGTGCTAAGCTTCCCCAAATATGGCGTACATTTCTTCACGCTTAGCACGCTTCTGTTACATCTCTCGTTGTCACATGCACCTGACTCAACATATCACGTTCTCAAATTCTGTTCATGTTTATTTTAAAAAATTCTATTCTTTATTTCTCTTGTCTTGCCTAACCACGAACAAGTCTGAAGAAGGCACCCATTGGTGTTGAAAGCTTTTGCTTTATTCATAATACTTATACGTCAATAAACGAATATTTTATTTCCTTTGCATACTGAAGGATGTTAATTGAAATCAGCCTATATTTGTTGAATACATTAATATGAAACACTGTTTTTGAACTCATATATAAAGAATGGTATCATATCACACATTTTCTGTAACACACACACACACACACACACACACACACACACACACACACACACACACACACACACAAGTAAGCTAACACATATATCCCAACTGAAATTATGCTGTCTGAACATCCAGTTCAAGTTAAATCAAATAGTCAAACAGACTGATTTGTAAACAATCTATAATTATAGAACTGTGAAAAAGAACAACAAAATAAATAATAAATGCCCAACTTACGGGGAAATTTTTTCCTTAAGTGCCTTTGCAGGTTTTCCACTAGACGCACTCGTTCTTTTACACCATTTATGGAAAGACTATATTCAACTGAAATTAAAGAATACAATTAATGAACTATCTGTTATTATTAGCATATTTACAAATTAAAAAGAAATGAAACAGATTTTAACTTGAAAAAATATTTCAAATAAGAACAATACCAGGAAATTTCAAAAATTCTTTTGCCCAGTGAGAAATGAAATCTGAGGATTTGTGTAAGATTTTCTTATGCAATTACTATGCAGAAAACCACCAAAACAATAACCACACACACAGTAACAAACTTAGAACACATCTTTACCTCCAATTGATCATATAAATGTGTGTACAGCATCTGTGATCACAAAGTGAATTTTTTTATTCTGACATGATGCATATTTTTAAATTTTGATCTAAAAATGAAACAATTTTTCATTTTTCTATTACTCTTGGTACACATCACAGCTCTGCTTGAGAAATATGGACAAAGGCCTTGTATCACCACTTTAGAGCCATGTCTCTAATGGACCACCATGTTGGCCAGAAAGATATTAAGTTGCAAAGACAGCAATTTTATAAAGGTCAAAACAATATGTAATAAAAAAAAGATACTGAAATGATACAGATGCAAATCAGGTCTATATGCAATATGTGATGGCATATAAATTAAAAAAAAATAACGAAATAAAAACCAGATGTGTTTAATTATATAAAGCATATGCAGAATGTTCCACCAAGAATTTAAGAATTTGGCTTGCATTTTCTTGTCTTCATGTGAGATATCACTTTGACAATAAGCCCTTCTCTATGTTACAAGTCTACACATTCTGCTTACTCTTCTTGTCTTCATTAAATCTACTTCAAGAAAAGTGGGATTTCCCTCTTGAGGTAAAACATACTTTTCCTCTGAACACTCTTCAACACTGAATAAAGTAGTTTCACATTTAGTGGTGGTGCACGGTCTACGAAAACCCTATAGCTTGTTGATGCTATTTGAATAAAAAAAAGTTTGTCTTATTGACCACCGAGCACCAACTGATTCAGTCACTTCCTCACATGCAGGGAACGGCAGGTCTATGTAACTTTTATCATTCCAAATATGGGCATTACTCTCAAGCACTTCTCAGTCCTATCACACCTCCTGAAGTTTCTCACTATATAAAAAGGAAGAAGGGGAACAGCCATACAACAGCCATTCTGTGTAATCAATTAGAGCTTTGCCAATCACTTTGTCACTTAATTTATTCCTGTTAAATCAAAATCTTGGAATTCCCTAATCTCTCTGTTATGTCCTCCTAGAAAATCACAACTTTCAACTAATGAAAAGAAAAATATATACACTATTTTTGAACAACTCAAAATAAAAAAAAACAAAACTTGATCATGGTTCAAAGCATTAGAGGTTGTGCTGATCAAGCTACATTTTCCTTAAGAAAATACATACATAAAAAATTATTTTTGTTTTCACTATATTCAGTAGCTTTCAATGACCCCATATATGGCTTGAAATGCTCCTCTGTAATGAAAAGTAAGAAAGAATTGGTAGTAAATCCAATGTGGCATACATACATAAATACATACAGCATTATTTGCTGAAAATAAGATTGTTTTCACTGGCTAATTTAAAAAAATAATAAGCACTTTGCACTCATGCAAAAAGGAAATATAAGACATCTTAGACATCAATGGGAACTGAAACCCCCTGAAGAAATAATTCTTCACAGATACGTGGGCCACAATAGAAATGTCATTGGAACAAAGGTGCCATATATTCATTGTTTCCCATGTAGCCATCACTTCAGAAAAATTGAAAATTACATTGCCTTGGAGAAGCGGCTACCTAGGCGATGACTAGGGGGGTGTACCCAATAGTTTTCATCTTGTTTAATTAAATAAATTTTTATTTTTGTGTATGTGTATGTCATTTTCAAAATGCATGAGCTGAAAGATTTTCATAGAGGAAAAATGTTTTCCCATGCTATTCAGGTTACTGTGTGCTGTGCTTTTTTCAAAATTATTCACAGTAACACCTTTGACAATCACCCTAATCCAAATCCAATCTGGTAGGAATCTCTCCCTCCCCCTCTGTTGAAAGAAAAACAAATGTCAATTATGTCAACCATATCTTTTCACTTTTTTCACTTCTAACAAGCAGCTGGCCCCATTGTATCTGGTTCAGAAGTTATCTGCCTTTCTCAAAACAAAGCACCAAACCGTTTAATCTCTTGCCTTCAAGGAAGAAAATTTGGGTAGCTTTCTCTGGTAAATCATCAATAATCCTGCTTTTGTTGATTATTAAAAACCGAGTGATAAAGGAACTCTTGCCCTTTCTCAGAATAATGGGAATCTACTACTTCATCTCGTCAATTAACAAATGATTGATCACTGGTGTTTCGTTCTTCGATAGAGAAAGTAATCTAAATATGGGTGATAGGTATGCCTCCTTTAACACCCCAGAGCTTAGGGAATAATAAAATAAGACTGCTATTGAAGGCATGAAGTGTCACTTCATCCCACTAGATTTGCTCTATAGGGATGACCAGACGTACACCCCCAACATCTGATATCTTCATGCCTGCCCCTCCCAATAATTTGATGAAGTTGGTACCCTTGGGTGGCTACATGCTAACCAGTGAAAATACAGCACCTTTGTGTCATTAATACATTTGTATTGCTGTCCATGTATTTGTCAAGCATTATTTCTTCAGGGGGATTCATTTCCAACTGGTATCTAAGATTTTGTCTGAAGCACTGGAGCTTGTGGCCTATATCCATTACTGAATATTAAAAAAAGTCATGATGACCCTACCAGGAAGCATCAGATTGCACAAATCTGAATGGTTTCCAGATTTCTAAGCTACATTGGCTTAGTTTGAATTGCTTTGAACTTCATTGTCTTGGATAGTATAACTGTAGCATGCTTGAATGGAAATTAGGAGATTCAGGTGCAATTCCTGCTCTAGAGCAATGTAATTTTCAAATTCTTTTGATGAGGTGGCTAAATGGGGAAACAGTGAAAATATGGCAACTTTGTGCTCAAAATAACATCAAGAAATACAGGATATCCCTTAAGTAAAATGCAAGTTTCTCCTATTATTTGGAGCACTGTCTTTGTAGAATTATGGAATAAAAACATACGTAGGTCGTTCAATATATAAGTTTCCCGATGGCAGCAAAGTTGTTACAAACATATGGGAGGCAGAGTAAACACAGGGTTATTGGGCACGATCCATCCCCGTTACATAACCATCCTCATTGTTCCTCTAGACAACAATGCACAGGGGCAGCGCAGCAAGAAACCAAGGCAGCTGGGAAAAAACTGGGCTCGCTTTATTAGGAGACAGGCAGCATGGCAGGAGCACGCGTGTCGAAGATGTGGTGTAAGGAATAGGTGTGTGCCGTAATATAATACAAGAGAACAAATGGCTGTACCCAATGAAATCTGCAGAAAACTCATTGCTGTGTATGATGATTTCATAATGTCTGTGCAAATGGTGAGAAGGTGGTGCAACATGTTCACGGAAGGCAGAGTGGACATTTTTGATGAAGATCTATCCTGTCGTCCCTCCACTACTAGTAGTGCTGAAACTGTCGCTGCAGTGAATGAACTGATCCAAGCAAACAGGAAAATCTAGGTTCGTAATGTGGTGCAAACGTTGGGCATTTCATTGGAACAGCTCCCAAAATCATCCACGAGGACTTGGGATACCACAAAGTTTGTGCACGTTGGGTTCCCCATCAACTCACTCCAGAACATCAGCAGGCGAGAATGGGCTGCAGCCATGATGGTCTAATGCACTACCATGAAGATGGACATGCCTTCCTCATGCACATTGTGACAGCGGATGAGACCATTGTTCATCACTTCACTCCCGAATTCAAGAGGACGTCGGTGAAATGGTAACATTCGGGGTTCCCCATGCAAAAGAAATTCAAGGAGGCACCACTGGCCGGTAAAGTGCTTGTGACAGTGTTCTGGGATGCCAGGGGTGCCATCAGACTTTCATCTGTTTCCAACACTGAAGAGGGAGTTGCAAGGTCGCCATTTTCAAACTGATGCTGTGGTCCAGGCTGCTGTTAGGTTGGTTTTAAAGGGCCCGAGCCCGAACTTTTGTGCAGAAGAGTTCGATAAATTGGTGCAGCATTGGGACAAATGCCTCAACGTTGGTGGAAATTATGTGGAGAAGTAGTGATGAATGTACCCATCCAGACATATATCGTTTTCATGTGCATCTTACCGAACAAAAAGTTCACTGTTTAAGGAAACTTATATATTGAACGACCCTCATATTTATGTACAGTTTCAGATCTATTATTGGCCATCCCAAAATCCAGAAATACTCTAAAACTAGCCACATTTTTGAAGCACCGTTTTTTTTTTTAAAGAAAATAATTATTTTCTACGTCTTTAAGAAGAGATTTTTTTTTAAGGCAAGATATGTTGTGTTGCTGATACTAGCATTTTATGGCACTAATAACACCCACAACTGGAAGAATTCGTGAATGGTATAAAATATCCCCCACTGTGCACAACTCACAGTGACCATTCAGTGTTGGAACAATCTGTGAATGTTATTTATCAACATTCCTCTCCCACACACACTACACACAGCTCATGGGGACCTATTCAGGGTTGTCAATTTGGGGGATAAGTCGCTAAATTTAACAGATTTCCACTACACTATAATCTAAAATGGTTTCAAGAACATAGTCACATGATTTCATGGGTAGGCCCCTTTGGAAACTTTTTAAAAGCAAGTCAGGAGCCAAAGCCATCAACTTCATCATCTTGATTCCAGCAAGAAGAGATAATCTACCAAAGCATGGCATGACAGGAAGAGAAACGACTGAAAACTAGACAAACAGTGATTTCTCAGCTAAAATAAAATATGTTCATAGTACAATTACATCCACCTTCTTTAACTGGATATTATATCATTTTATTAGTTACTGTTACGACTACCAGATTTTATTGATTTTACCCTGATTTTGATTACTGTAACTTCCGTGCTAAAAGCTGCAGCTAACATGGCTTTAAAAGTTTAGTTTTCTTCCTTAGCTGCTGCTTACTTATTTTCTCACAGATGCTTGGGAGATTTTTTTATTCTTTTCACAGCTGGTATCAGATGGAGCAGTCCTGGGTCCCGAGAAAAGGGCTTTACAAGGTTAATTTTTTTACGTGAACTGGGATAGTGAAAATAAGTGCAACTGAGGATAGAAGTGTGTGGGGGTGACCCCATGCCAAAATTGTTCCAGTCTTCCTTGCCTGGTGGCTTTTATGTGTCTCCTGCTTCAACCAGTTGAGAATGGGATTTTTTTTTAAATATTCACAAAATTGTCTTAAATTTCAATGAACTTCACAAATACTAAACATAGGAATGGATTTTCTAGATTTTGCTTGAATTGGATAAACATTTTTTTTAACTGGCCTTAAAAATTCTTGATGTATGTACACAACTGCCACAGCTAGTGGAGAAACTGCCTATTGGATCAGAAACATCTCAGAAAAGAACATAAAGCTAAAACAAAGTGATAGCTTGAGAATTTTTTGTTTGTTTGTTTGTTTCTTTAGATGCTCTGCACAGCAAAATGTGAGAGTAGCATTATAAAAACAGTTTTGATCTAAAATAAACGACCTACCTTTTTTACATTATTGCATAGTTATTTATTTATTGCAGTGTAGGGCAGGGCCAGATTCAGAATTTTCATGGGGGGGGGGGGCAAGTACCGGGAATCTTTCTGATATTTTCACGCAAAATGAAAAAGTGTTCTTAGTATGTCTATAAATTCTTCCAATTAACGAAAGTAACATACTTTTAAGTAATACCTTCTTTCACAAAAAATATTGAATTTGTTATTAAAACCTAACAAATTGAAGCTTTTCCTTAGTTCCTGAGGAGAGGATGCATGCCCCCCACACCACCCTCTGGATCCACCCCTGGTGTAGGGTCACCTCCCAGATAATGGAAATTAGGTAACCCTACATAGTGACATCAATTGGTCTCAACAAAGCTCTTTAACTGTCTTCTCTATTTAAAATTTATCTGACATCAGAGAAGGTAGTTCGTTATGTAGAAAGTCTCATGACTTCTAGACGATTGAATGACTTCAGTAAAAACTTTGTGAGTTTTATTCAAAGTTTCTCCACTGTTACATATGTCCGATTTCAGGTTACAATAACCACTCAACTTTGCAAATATTTTTGCGTATTCACTGATTTTTTTCATGAATCCCTAAAGAGCCTGTACAGTTTTTTTCTCTTGATGCCTCCAGTAAGAAACTCACAGCCTTTGCAAAAACCCAATCCATCTTTGGCTATATTTCTTCCTTCAAAAAACTTCCAACTTAAGCCTTTTTGTTGCCCACAGTGGGAGTACATTTTCCTCTTCTCCCTTTTGCCTGGAGCTAACAAAACCCCTTTATCTAATTTGTGAAACTTCAAAATAAAGGATTCCCAATCCCATCTCTACCATTATTTCAGGAATCTCCTGGACAAAGTCTTCCATTGTCTGAGTGAAGCTTTGGCCTGAAATCTTCTGATGACTTTGCACACAGCTATTATCACCTTTACACCTTTTCCTTTCTTCTATGTACCTTTCTTTTTTTCACTTATTTTTAAAACTGATGACTAACTGAACAATGAATCAGCGTACATGGGTTTATTTTGTACAACCGGGAAATGGCTAGCTTACCTGGCTATCAATTTGTACAACCGGGAAATGGCTAGCTTACCTAGACAATCAGTGAATATTTTCTTCAAATCAGAATTATGCTTTTTACAATGATAACTAGTGAATCACCCAATTCAGCAGTGAAAAACATTACAGATAAAAATAATATGAAATGAAGAACACACAATAAACAAAACAGAACTAAAACATACATGAAATACATGCACCAGCACAGATGTGCAGTACATTAATACTAATGAACATTAAGTTGAATTTCAGTGTTGAAAGAAACTGCAACAACAAATGAGATGTAAAAGAGAAATCAAAGGTTACAGTCTTACTATATAAGCTTTTCAAAGCTTCTTGTATTGTTAACAAAAACTCAGGAGTCATTTTTGGCAAAGATTGCAGCATAGTATTTTCAGCATGTATGCATTCCTGGAAAAGATGACACATTACATATTAGCAGTAATAATAATCTACACATAATATAAAACATTGCAGGATTTCACTAATCTTTCTTTGTATACCTTACAACTTTCATATTTGTTGTCTTTTTTTTTTTTTAAGCTATATGGAGATGAACAGGCTCAATAGGTTGCATGTTATAAGCTTCTCTAACTTCTACAATTAGAACAGCCAAACAGCCTTACTTTGTGTATTTTTCTGATTTGAAAACGATAATTTTTAGCTTTACAGCAATAGAAAAATTATGGGATTACACTGCAACTGTGTGAGTTCTCCAATTATGTATTCACTTTGCTTTTGGAAAACTGCACTGGATAATGAAAACATGCTAAAACTTAGGCTTTGTTCATTATGAACAAGTGTGGATAGTTTTGGATACAGTGAGCACAGTTTTACTAAATGCGTTTTGTACCATCACATGACATTCACTATGAACAGGCTTAATAGCAATTAACACATCAGTATCACCCTAAGAACTTATGAAGATGTGGTGTGGTTTCAGTCATTGTGCTGTACTATTGCTATTAGCTGTCCTTATGTATAAATGTTGAAAGCACTAATGTACCATCTATTCCACAAGACCAGGGCTAGAGTCAATTTCTTTATGCTTTCATATCCCTTGTCATGTTATGTACAAGGGAACATCTCATAAGTTCAATACATTATGTATATTAACCATAATATCTTCCATTTTTAAGTACATCATTTCTTTTGATTACTATTAAAGTACTATCACATTTTATTAAATGCAACATGGTTCACAAAGTTCTGGTAATAAATTTCTTGTGAAGACACAGTCCTTATCAGATCACAAAATGTTAAAGTGTATCCTTTGGCCATAACTTTCGATCTATTGGGTTGGTGAGAAAGAAATGTCCGGCAAAGGACCAGCACATGTGGATGGCGAGAACGGAAAAGTAGGACAACTTACCTAGGCAAAATAATCCCCCTTGGCATCGACACAGTCACCATCTGTCCGGCAAGGCCATGATCCCGGAACAAAAAAGTCATCAACTGCACGTTGAACCTCGTTGCCTGTCACGAACTGTTTCCAGGACAGGAAGTGATCCAAGTCCAGGGAATAGGCAGGGTGAGGCAGCGCTTCATAGCTCAAGGCACTTAGTGTTAGCACCGTTCGTTGTGCGACATGAGGGTGGGCATTGTCCTGGAGCAGAAGAACAACCTGTCTGTTGACCAAAGCCGGTCATTTCTGCAGCAATTTCCAGTGCATCTGGTGTAATTCAGCACAATAACGTTCGGCAGTGATGGTTTGGCCTCTTGCCAAGAAACTTCGATGAATTATCCTGGCTGTGAACCACCAGACAAAGAGCATCATTTTCTTAGTGTGCAGGGGTGGCTTAAAATGCCATCTAGCAGGCTGTGCCTTGCTTAACCATTGTGCAGAATGTTTCCGATTGTCATAAAGGGCCAACTTCTCATCGCAGGTGACGATTCAATGTAGTAGAGGTTCCTGTTTATTCCTGGCAAGTAGCGACGTGCAGACTTTCAAACACCCAGTCTTGTTGGCAGTTGTCAACTCATGCGGCAGCGCTGCCTCATCCTGCCTACTCCCTGGACTGCCAGACGCCGAACAACTGTCGCGTGGTGGACACCTACCTCTGTCGCTATCTCGCGACAAGTTTTTCGGGGTCCGCTTCAATCACACGTAACGGAACATCATCAAAAACAGCAACAGGTCGGTGACCACATGCTTCGTTTTGCGGGTCCGTATCTCTGCTTCGAAACTTCACAAACCATCACCGAATGGTTTGTTCATTGGCTGTAGTCTCCCCAAATGCTTTGTTAACGTTTCAAGTAGCGATTCCTGTAGAATGGCACAGTTTAAATTCACACAGGAAGATGACTCTCAAATCCGACGTCTGCATGTTTCCTTTGCAAGCCACGTTACGTCCAAACAAACCATGCCTGAACCTTATTCTTCCCACACATGCTACCTATTTATAGTAACTCTGTGATGTAATACTCACAACACCTGTGGGTGGTTCAATTCCGCTGTGGTGGGGGCCTGTTTCCACTGCTCGTTCGCACCGGACATTTCATTCGCACCAACCTAATAGTACTGACTAAAGGACATTAGTTCCAAGTCTTTCACAGCTAATGAAGATCTTAGAAGCACCATCTGAAGTGTTATCTCATGTATTTTTCAAAACATTCAATTATAAGCTCTTAGCAGTGTGGAAACACAATTCTGAGGTACTTCCAGACTTGTATCCAATTCTGATGAGGAGAAAGACTTGCAGTGAATGTTACATGGAGTAGAAAGAATTAGATGAAACTATCACTAGGTATCTGCTAGATTCCTATCAGTACAGAAGGTCTTATTTTTATTTTCGATCACCATTTGGCTGCCAAACTGTTTGTTTGACCAATGAGCCTGAAATGAGCTCATGTATAAGGTTACCCAAAAAAGGTTACCTTGTTCTCATGTATAGGTTACCCAAAAAGGTTACCTCAGGGTTCGTACACTTTTGGGGGGAAAAAATTCAAGGACTTTCCAGGCTTTTTCCAGGACATATACAAAAAATTCCAGGATGATTATTACGCTTTACAGTATCATGTTCAAATTACTTTTTAAAAATAATTTCAGTTTTAAGTAATAAAAATGATGAAAGATGCATATGGATGAGTGGGCTTTATGCAAATGGTCAAGTTTATCAAGCACAAGATCATAAAGAACGGATTCTGTTCTTATGCCCTGACCTTTGAATTCAAGTTGGACCATTTTCTACAAGGGTAGGTTTCTCCTCCCTGATAACATACTAAAACTTTGTTGCAATCAAACAGATTTTATGTGAGTTAACATTCCTAAGCTTGGAGAACGAATACTGCTCTTATGTCTTGGCCTTTGAATTTAATTTCAAACATTTTCAATAGGGTAGGTTCCCAGGTTGTACCCAACGGTATACTAAAATTTCGCCGAAATCCAACCACTTTCATGCGAATTATCGTACGGACAAACCCAAAGCATAAACGTTTCTGCAACCTATAGTTCGAAAGGGTTAGTAATTTCGAAAATAAAAACATAACGAACAGCGTGAAAACTAGCTCATAAATAGAATATTTGAAACTACAGTATGCACTCTTAATTATTAGGGAATAGAGGGGAAGGGAATAGAACTGTCCAAAATTAGCATGTTTTTGTTGCGCTAGGCGCTTAAGTACTGCTGAATTCCGTCAGACCCCACCTACCCCCAATGGTCAAATGATTGAAATGTGCTGATGTTCATGGAATGAAATGGTTGATCAGCTATGATGACTGCATAAAAGTTCGGAAGAGGGGGGGGATTTTTTTTTTTTAACTCTATGCAACATTTCACATCACTCCAGTATTTATCTTGTCATCATCAATAATCGCAATGCAACTACCACTTACGATCACGAATATCGGCAACTGAAAATCTGCCATATCACTAAGTGATACAGCACACAGGTATACTGTTACAATGTATTGTAATTGAGAAAAAAAAAAGATGTGGAAAAAAGAAACTTTCAGAAATTAAGATCGTCAAGCCATGGCGTTTCAAAACTCCGTTTTCCTTTATAATGTTTAAAAACATGTTTTTGCTTTTTTACCTGTAGTGTATAATAAGAAAATTTGATTTTTTTTTTTATGGAATTAGATGTCCGTATGTCTGATTGTCTTGTCTGAGTTCACAAGTTAGCTACTGTGTAAAGTAGACCTATTTTCTCAGATCAAAAACATGTAGTTTTGTATATATTCACAGTATAAGCCCATTCCTTATTCCCACAGAACTGAATTCAGCAGATGCAAAATGAAGAAGAACATCAAGACCCACCCAACACCATGTTTCTGTTTGTCTGCTGTTTATACTCAAGAAATGCAAATATGGATCAAGGGTGAATGCAGCAACTACATATGATTTTTATTTATTACCAAGAAAAAAAAAAGCCGTGAAAGCAAGCTGAAACGGATATTTCTTCCCGCCCCCCCCCACAGAAACATTCCGATTAAGATCAAACAGCAGAAGCATGCGTCCACGCACAACCTTTGGAATGTCCTGATGGAACGTCGTCTTTTCATTTGGCACATCGCCATAAATCACCATCTGCAGCTCATTGAACTGTGAAGTTGCACCCTTCCTCCTTCACCCTAACTATAGGAGAAAATGTAAGAAACAAAAAGCTCCCCAATTTTTGCCAAAATGACCAAATTTACGTCATGATGTTGCAATTTACTAAAATATGTTTATCTGCTGAATTTCGCCTAAATCCATAAAATTTTTAAATATAGATGATTTTTTTTATTAAAACAGTAACTCAGACATCTGAATAAAAATGTATGTTTGTAATTCAAATAAGAGTCCATATCATCACAGAAAAAAAAAATTAAGGATCACTCTGTTTAAATAAACCATGGCATCTAAAAAAATAATTCACTTGCTTTTCCCGTAATTTAGAATTACCGTTTCTTTTTTTTCAATCCGATTATGCAAGGAAGATTTTTTTTTTTTTTTTTGTTTGCATCTGCTAAAGTTTCTTACGGAATTTGGCGAAATTTGCACTAGAACTTTATTGTGATGTATCTTAACCACTGTAAAAAATTTACTGTGTTATTTTCAAAATTCGGGAAAATGGATTTCTGAAAATTTTCTCCTAGTCCCTTTGAGCAGTGGAAGTGATAAACAGGTGTTTGCTTTCTTCCCAACCAAGGGCTTTGGATCAGCACTCCCAACTGTCAATCAACCGTTGCTATGGTAACAACCCTTTCTGCTCCAGGCTTACTCTGTCCAAAGAGGCACACATACTTGCCAATAATAAAAATTTCCAATGCTAACTTTTTAAGTTTTAAACCGATTCAATTGGAATTTTGGGAGTAAGCTTCTGTAATCCATTTATAGTGAATGTAAAAATTTCAGCCACTTTCGTGAAAAATTCGCAAAGATAGTTTTCTTACTTTTTATCATAAGTAGCGGATGTCTCTTGAGGGGAGGGTTGGAATGTACATAAACAACGAGCAGATGAATGTGTCGTTCAGGCATACTCCTCACTGGTGGATGCCAGCTGACTTGGTACATATGCGACCCCCTGCAAATGCTAAATGTTTCTTCTTACCCCTTCCGTTGTCCGACGACGGACATCAAGCTCCCCTTCCTAACAGACCTACTAGTAATCATCCAATTTTATTGCACTGGAAGTAGTGCTTTTTTTTTTTTTTTTCCCAGCCAAATTAGGATTTGGTGCACGTCTGAAACATTTTTTTGAGAACAGAGGAAATAAACTTTAAAAAATGAAGGGGTAATGGTAACACGATTTCCTAAAAGGGCATTTTTTTAAGCACTATTTTCAAATTTCAAGGCTTTTCAAGACAGCAGTAAAAAAACACAATTTTTCCAGAATATTCCAGGCCTTGAAAACGTAATCATGATTTTCCAGGACTTTCCAGGTTTTCAAGCACGCGTGCTCACCCTGTTACCTTGATCAGAAACAAAGGTAACCTTGTTTCTGATCAAGATGTACATATCCAAAAATACAAATCATCTGCAAAAGTAAGGAACAATTGAAACAGAGGAAGTTAAATGACAATCAGATTTCAAAAATATTTATTTATTATACTATATCTTAATGCTCCAGTTTTGTTCGATTTTCATAAAGCTCACTATCCATCAACTGAGAATCACAATTATATGTGACTATAACTCACCTTCGTTTTGCTGATGACGTAGTGATTTTTGGAACTACCCCATCAGAGCTGCAGAGTATGATCCAAGAACTTGCTGACAAGAGTAAAGAAGTGGGATTCAAAATGAACTTTCAGAAGACAAAAGTGATGTACAATGCTTTTACAAGAAATGAAGATTTATCGATTGATGGAGAAAAGCTGGAGATAACAGATACGTACGTTTATCTTGGACAGCAGATATCAAGTGAGGGTCACATTGATGAAGAAATTAATTGGCGTATAAAACTTGCCTGGAGAGCTTTTGAAAGAAACGGTATAATTTTCAAGAGCAATATGCCATTATGTCTTAAAAGAAAAGTGTTTGATCAATGCATCCTTCCAGTGCTTACATATGGTGCAGAGACGTGGACCTTAACTAAACGAGACATACAAAGACTGCAGACAACTCAAAGCAGCATGGAGAGATGCATGCTTGGTGTAACCAGGAGAGATAAGAGGAACTCGTGGATCCGAAAAATGACAAGAGTGGAAGACATCATGATCAGAGTAAAATCAATGAAATGGCAATGGGCTGGACATATTGCCAGAAGGACAGACCATCGATGGACAGCTGAAATTTTAGACTGGATTCCAAGGGACAGGAAAAGACCCAGAAGAAGACCACATGTGAGATGGGTGGATGAAATTCGAAAGTATGCGAGAATAACATGGAGGAGACTGGCACAAGACAGACTGTTGTGGAAGAAACTTGGGGAGACCTTCGTCCAGCAGTGGATTGATAATGGTTGGCAATGATGATGATGATAAATGTATTACACAAGAACAAATAAAACTCACACAAAAAGAAGTAATTAAATGAAGAAAATTAACGTACATTGCACAGATGTCCAAGAAGTTCACATGTAGAGCAGATAACAGGAACAGTCTGCAAAGGGGAAAAAAATCATAATGAGCTTATGTTCTACCCCCAAAAATTTTTTTACACATTTTTAAACACCATAACATTCTCCTTAGATGAAAATTACCAACACTTTGTGTTACTCTGTCATCAGTGATGTGAACTAGCACCTGAGCTTAAAGAAAGATGTAGAGCCAGTTTACTCATAGGTACATGGAATGTTATCAGGTGGTGCTTGTCATGGCCACAAAGTAGAGTATATACAACAAAAGTGAATTAAAACAAAAACAAGATGTGGTCATTAGCAGCATGACATACTGACAAATTCGTCAATCAGGTTTACTTGTACAGCGAGTCATCTGTAATCAAATGAAGTCAATGGGTGAATCAGAGAAGACTGGCAAAATATGGTGGTTTGCTACCCTGTTTAGTAACAACAGTTGTTTGCAAACATTCATTAGCCCTGCTGAAAATGTAGCCTGCACTATGAGACAAAAGTAAACATACTATGCATGTAAGATATCAGAAAATTATGATGATGGATTCATTTTGAGAACCTAGTAATACACATTACTCATAACACACTATGAAAATGCAATAAGAACATTTTCACATAATTTGAAAACAATCTTTATATTAATGCATAGTTCATGTTCACTTTATTAAACCTCTCCATGTTTTGCTTTCTTGAAAAGTTCTTAGAAGTATTTGAAAACATATTATATTTTTTTCTATTTTAGTTTAAAATCTTTTATTTAATCAAAATTACTTTATCATCAATTCAAATCTTTTATTTAATAAAAATTACTTTATCATCAATTCAAATCTTTTATTTAATAAAAATTACTTTATCATCAATTCAAATCTTTTATTTAATAAAAATTACTTTATCATCAATTCAAATCTTTTATTTAATAAAAATTACTTTATCATCAGTTCAAATCTTTTATTTACTCATTATCATTTCATGCTTGTGTTATCATCAATTTTTTATTGTTTTCAAATGATATTAAATAGTAAGCACATTAAAAAAACAAACAGCAATTCAATTTGACAGCACTTACAGTTATTTAGTAAGAAAATTCTGATAATGAACTAATTGTGCAATTGAAAAAAACAAACTTCTTGACTCTACTGTGTTAAAAAGTGTGTGACATTTCATATTACACTGTACTGCATAACCATAACACTACTGTCCTTTGGACACTGCACACTTTTTAACACACTACTGAGAATTTTCTTGATGCTCATCAAAGCAGTTACTGTTTTTGGTTAACTTCATCCCCCCGCCCCCCCACACCTCTTGCATTTAGGTGCAGTTTTCAGAATGTTTGTTTCATTTTGCTCTGTATGTCCATTCATTATCATTTCATGCTCTGTGTACTTGCACAACATTCAAGCATGTTGTGAAGATATATGTTCATATAAAACCATGAACATTTGCATTACGTGGCTTAAATAATAATTTGCTATAAGTACATGTACTAGCTTATGCTGTTTCACATGTTGTATTTATTTATATAAATGCAATGAGGGATGGTCCGATGATATATAAATAAATACAATGTGTGAAACAGTATAGGCTAGTACATAGTACTTATAGCAAATTATTAATTCAAGCATGTTTTGGCACAGGTATCATAATTGAAAAAAAAATCTTTAGGACAATGATCTAACTCTTTTCCATTTGCAAAATTTTATGTCTCTACTACACCGCTTCCTCATTTATCAATAGCTGACTTTATACCTTCAATCCACCTTCTGTTTTCTGGTCAGGTACAGAAGAATTTAAAGCTTGTAGCAATATTTCATCTCTCATTCAACACATGTGTTCATACCATCTCAAATTGTTCTCAATAACTTTTTTTTCCCCCACAAAAGAAGTACCCAGATCCATTCCAATGTCATCCCTAATTCTGTTTTGTGATCAATCTAATTTTACTAGATATCACTTTTACAACTAACATGTCTGCAGTTCATAACCACCTGTACATAGCCATTTACTTTGCACCAAACATTTGCTGCCACAAAAAGTGGATAGGTCTAAACACTGAAGTTCTCTGGCTAACATCCTTCTTGGTATAAACATACTGCTAATATAAGATTTTCCCCACTTGGTCAATTCTGTTGTCTAGCTTCTTATCATGCCTTCCATTCTCATCAACACATCCTTCCATTCTCATCAACATGCCTTCCATTCTCACCACACACACACACACACTGCTAACTGAAATGTGTTACTTTTCCAGATTCTACCCATGTACAAAAAAATTAAAAATTCTGGGAGTTTGACTAAGAACCATTGATTTAGATTATCATCACTAATCTTCATTCCATAATTTTATTTCACATATCATGCTCAATTGACTGAGAGTATAATGTAATTTTTTTACACTCATTAAAAATTAGAATTAAGTCACCATCATACATACCATTTACCAGTATTCAGTGATGGAAAGTTGCAAACCCATTTTTGGAACAGCATAATGCATTTTTGGAGCAGCAAAATGCGTTTTTGGAGCAGGTGAATACATTTCTGGAGCGCGTATTTTGGTGAAAAGGTCTACGCGTAATTTGGTGAAAACGATGCTTAATCAACACGTACTGTACCACCAATCCCAAAATTTCGGAATGTTTTTCACCTACCTTCTAATTCGTTGTTTTTTCGGCAAAAGTGACGAAAAAACAATGATTTTCGCGATGTAGGAAATTAAATTGTTTTTGCTTATTGAGGAGGAGTTTTGTTGTAATCACGTGGTATGTAGAAGAAACGATGCTGTACGTTATGAAATCCTGATGAAGATTGTTTACTGATAGTTTGGTGGTCTTTCGGAGTGCTGTGCAATTGAGATTATTTATATGTTGTTCCCTGCTCTTTGGGATAGCGCAGTTATTTAATTCCGGCCGAGGTGCGCGATTATGTAAATACAGCGTGAGGTCAGTCATTAGCTATTTCGTTGACGTGGAGGACGACTGAAAATGGCTCTCCCGTGGCAGGATACAATGGTTCTGTTTCTAAAGGATTCATAGGTATTCTCAGAGATGCCAACTTTTACGGATTTTCACTCCATCTTACGGTTTTACGGAAGTCACCCGAAAAAACTACGGAAAAGCCCTCGCAAGATCCCTGCACGCAATTTCTATTTTTTTTTACCGGCATTTGGTAAAAAAAGCACTTTACAGATAGTCCCTTATGCACCTTAAATGTTCTGACTTCCCCCGCCAAAGGAGACAGAGTTTGTCACGTGATACCCCATACAGCCATTTGAGAGTACTGTGTGCAAAAGTCGAGAGGGAACTCAGCTCAGCGTCTTTTGCCAACTCTTTACATTGATTGCATGTGGCTTTGTGCTTGTGAAAATTGCGGTGCAAACATTTTAACCCTTTCCACTTGACTGTTGGGTGACAACCGACATTACGAAATCGCAGAATAGCTCACCCGCCACGCCGATGACGCCCGTATAGCTCGCATGTCGGGGCTCGCGAGACATTTCTTTTTCACCGGATAAAGAAAAAAACACTTCATCTGCATGTTGGGTGTCACCCGCCATGCCTATGACGCATCTATGGCTCGCATGTCGGCGCTTGTGAGGAATTTTGTTTTCACCGAATAGCTCGCGTGTCTGGTGTTACCACAATGCCTATGACGGATGTCGGCGCTCGCGAGGAATTTCTTTTGCTGCATAGGTCAGGTGTCATCCGCCACGTCTATGATGTCTCTACAGCTCGTATGTCGAGGCTTGCGAGACCCTTTTTCGCCAAAAAATAGTGCGTGTCAGGTGTCACCCTCCATGCCAATGATGCCCCTATAGCTCGCATGTTGGCGCTTGCGAGACATTTATTTTTTGCCGAATAGCTCGTGTATCGGGTGTTATCCGCGACGCCTATGACACCCCTAAGGCTTGCACATCGGCGCTCGCGAGGAATTTTGTTTTCACCGAATAGCATAGCTCATGTGTCGGGGGTTATCCGTGACGCCTATGATGCCTCTATAGCTTGGACGTCGACGCTCAAGAGACATTTCTTTTTTGCCGAATAGGTCGGGTGTCAGCCGCCACGCTGATGATGCCTCTATAGCTCATATGTCGGGGCTGGCGAGCTAAAGCTGAGCTTTCACTGCTAAGTTGTGGCCTCTACTGCAGAAAAGAAAAAAAAAATGCGAGTTCTGTGTGAGTATGGGTGAAAAGTTATTCGAGTGGAAAGGGTTAATTAAGATTAAAACAAAACGAAACAACGTAGCAGTGAAACAGCTATGACAACAAAAATAACAAAGTCAGATAAAACTTATTGTCAAGTGTATCGCGGTATGTATAGTAAAGAATGGCCTTTTTATAAAGCATCTAAAATTTTGCTGAATCACGTTTTATAAGCCATGTAGCTGCAATTTTAGCCTGTCGCAAGGCGGCCGTGATGATTGTAGGCGTTGTGCGGAGAGCAAGAAGCACAAAGATCATGTCCAAAGATTAAATGGAGATGTGAGTAAAATTAATGTAACCAAAAAACTTCTGACAACTCACAAAGAATCCTGGAAATAACATCAAGAGCAGATTAGTGTTGGAAAAATGCAGCAAAACAAGCAAAAAAGAGAAAAAATTGAATGTTCACAAGATGATTTGAAATGGGAAGAAGCTGAACATTTGCAGCAGTTGGATTCCCTCATAAAATGTTAAATAATGCTGAGATGAACATTGAATGTAGCATAAAAAAAAGACATGGTGCAATAGAAAGTGGACATACTATTAAAAGAAGCAAAACATAACATTGCCAACTATCTTAAAAAGTTAGAAAAGGATAGAAGTGAGCAATTAAATATTGAGAAAAGCAGCGAAAAATGAAGCATTTTTTGTAAAATAAATTATTAATAATAGAATCCTGCTATGGTTACAAATTTTTTGATCTATTTGAAAACTAAAATGTTTGCATATGTGTGTGTGTGTATTTCAATGCAAGATGTTTTAAATTTGAGTAGGGTGCATCTATTTCCAAAATATTTTTTGCTTAAGAATTTGTTCTATCTATTAATATTTTACCTACTCTGAAAGATGTATTCTTACACCAAAAATGTATTTTATCTGTTTCAAAAATGCATTTTGTTGCTCCAAAAATGTGTTTCACCTGCTCCAAAAACACATTTTGCTGCTCCAAAAATGCATTCACCTGCTCCAAAATCATTCCATAATTTTATTTCACATATCATGCTCAATTGACTGAGAGTACAATGTAATTTTTTCACACTCATTAAAAATTAGAATTAAGTCACCATCATACATACCATTTACCAGTATTCAGTGATGGAAAGTTGCAAAACCATTTTTGGAACAGCATAATGCATTTTTGGAGCAGCAAAATGTGTTTTTGGAGCAGGTAAAATACATTTTTGGAGCAGCAAAATGCATTTTTGGAGCAGGTGAATACATTTTTGGAGCAGGTGAATACATTTTTGGAGCAGGTGAATACATTTTTGGAGCAGCAAAATGTGTTTTTGAAGCAGGTGAAACACATTTTTGGAGCAACAAAATGCATTTTTGAAGCAGATAAAATACATTGCAGTAACACCAGACACGCAAGCTATTTGGTGAAAACAAAATTTCTCACGAGCACCGACATGCGAGCCATAGATGCGTCATCGGCATGGCGGGTGACACCCAACACGCAGATGAAGTGTTTTTTTCTTTATCCGGTGAAAAAGAAATGTCTCGCGAGCCCCAACATGCGAGCTATACGGGCGTCATCGGCGTGGCGGGTGAGCTATTCTGCGATTTCGTAATGTCGGTTGTCACTCGACAGTCAAGTGGAAAGGGTTAAAATGTTTGCACCGCAATTTTCACAAGCACAAAGCCACATGCAATCAATGTAAAGAGTTGGCAAAAGACGCTGAGCTGAGTTCCCTCTCGACTTTTGCACACAGTACTCTCAAATGGCTGTATGGGGTATCACGTGACAAACTCCGTCTCCTTTGGCGGGGGAAGTCAGAACATTTAAGGCGCATAAGGGACTATCTGTAAAGTGCTTTTTTTCGACCAAAAGCCGGTAAAAAAAATAGAAATTGCGTGCAGGGATCTTGCGAGGGCTTTTCTGTAAAACCGTAAGATGGAGTGAAAATCCATAAAAGTTGGTATCTCTGAATACCTAAGAATCCTTTCGAAACAGAACCATTGTATCCTGCCACGGGAGAGCCATTTTCAGTCGTCCTCCACGTCAACGAAATAGCTAATGACTGACCTCACGCTGTATTTACATAATCGCGCACCTCGCCCGGAATTAAATAACTGCGCTATCCCAAAGAGCAGGGAACAACATATAAATAATCTCAATTGCACAGCACTCCGAAAGACCACCAAACTATCAGTAAACAATCTTCATCAGGATGTCATAACGTACAGCATCGTTTCTTCTACATACCACGTGATTACAACAAAACTCCTCCTCAATAAGCAAAAACAATTTAATTTCCTACATCGCGAAAATCATTGTTTTTTCGTCACTTTTGCCGAAAAAACAACGAATTAGAAGGTAGGTGAAAAACATTCCGAAATTTTGGGATTGGTGGTACAGTACGTGTTGATTAAGCATCGTTTTCACCAAATTACGCGTAGACCTTTAAAAAGTGTCATTCGATTCAACATTTAAAACGACATAATTTGCCGTGAAATTTTTTTTTCGCTTGGCCATTTTTTGCTGTGGATTGCCATTTCGGCACAGTTGGGCACAAATATTAAATTTTTTCGTAATTTGTAGCAGTTTGGCGCAAGATAACGAAATTGGCGCAGTTCGGCGCAATTGGCGCAAACTTCCCATCACTGAGTATTTCTTTCCATCTTGACTATTAGATGACTCATGGACAGGCTTATGACTGATGCCAATAGATAGTTTTTCACTCTACAAATTTTTGGCACATTGAAAAATTTGTTCCCAGGTGCTATATCAGTAGCCTTTCTCAAATCAATGCATATAAATACTATATCAATTGCCTTTCCCAAATCAAATGTACATAGGTGCTACACCAATAGCCTTTCCCAAATCAATGTACATCTTATATATGAAGAAAATAATGCAGTTAATACAAATGGGAACTAATGTTATGAGAACATTTCAAATTTAAAAGAATGAATGATGATGGTCATATCAAACTAAATGTACTCAATTCAAGTTGAAAAATAAAAAAAATGAACAAGAAACAACAGAAAAATCACATGTGAGTAAGATGTTTAAAAATACATTAATTAATATGAAATACAAAATACTGTAGTAGTGTGAACAGACATGCAAGAGGTTTGTATAAGACACATGATGACTGTATATTGAAGAAATCTGGATGCTGAGTGAAGTTCACTACAGAAAAATGTTGTCTATATCAGCACTAATTAATATGTTACATACTGTCTTTCTTTGAAAGGCTAACATGTTAATTTAAACATCCTTAAGGTGCAAGTACATATACACAAAACTCATGTTTATTTAGAATTAAATCATGTGGATGTCGAGGAGTCAAAGTCCACAGTGAATAACAACACTCTATAGCTGAACTATTTTTGGTGAATTAATTTAAAAGTACCTTTTTTTAATAAGTTGAAGCATTTTTCATATGTGCAAAGAAGCTCATCTTTCAGTAAAATGTTTCATCATACCTAGTCATGCATGGTTTAAGAAATTTTTTTTTACACTGGATCCTCTGAGCATGAACTTAATTTAAATCTTGTAGTGCTGAGCAGTAGTACAAAATTGGGGTACTTTCAGAAGGTTGCTGACACTGCAGAAATTGAATTTTTTTCTTTAAAAAAAACTGTTAAGAAATTACTGAAGTCATGAGTTATTAATTTATTAACATGTTAGGAATTAACTAAATCCAAGATCAGACTAAAAAATATTTTTTGTATAACCAAGATTTTAAAAAAGCATTACCATTCCATTGAGAAATGTCAAATTGTACTGATTGATCTTCTTTGGAAAGATCTATTAGTATAATTTGACATTTTGAGTTATTAATTTATTAACATGTCATAAATTTACTACATTAAATATATATTTTCTGTAAAACATCTAAAATACATTTTCTATAAAACAAAGATTTAAAATTTAAGTGTTATCATTCCATTGAGAAAGGTCAAATTGCACTGATCGATCTTCCTTGGGAAGGATATTACACACTCACAAAGAAACATGTTTTCCTTCACTGCCATGACTATGATGGTAAGTAATGATATATTTCTAACTTTTTTTTTACACAGTTACACAGAAATGGTATTTTAATTTTAAAATATCTTGGGTGTGCTATTAGATAGATTACTGACAATCATTGATTTTGTGTATCAACTGTTGGAACTTGGACTCAGTAGAGGCATCCCAGGAGCTGGTGATTGTTTATTGTCAGTGGGTGACACAAGAACCAAAACCATAGAACCCTGATCCTTTTGTTTCTGGTTTGACTCAATGAGAGAAGGAGATGAAGAAGAACATATGCGTAGTTTCTAAGTGAGAATTGAATAAGGAGTTATGTGATTTATTTGTACTAACATTTACATGGGAGTATGTGTCTTCGTATATCATTTCAGTGTATTCGTGGGTCATATGAACAAATGGCCCTAGCAATCTCATCCCCGTAGCCTATCATTATGTTGGAGTGACTCCTAAAAAGGTAAGATTTGTACTAGCAAATAAATATTCGAAACATCAACCATTGATCTTGTGTATTATTTTGAATATTATACATCATTTGCTGGAATTCTATTGACACATGTACATCATTTTTGTAGCCTGGTGAAATTACACAATTGACTCAATAAGGATGCTTGGTAACTTTATGGTTAATATTTTTGCATTCAGTGATTTTAACACAAAAAATTACATTATATAATTAATCAGATATGTCAAATGTAGCATACCAAACCATTCAGGAAATTATTTTGATAAAAGTCATAATTATGTTTGGTTACATTTTCATCATTACTGCCCACAAGTAGTTCTGAAACAAGAGAAATTTTCAAAATTAAAGATTTTAAATGATAAAGATAAATAATCATTATGTATAAATAATGATGAACATGAATTAGTGATTTGAGAAATCAAGCAATCAAAATCAGTGTATCCAGAATAACATTTGTAATGAAACACAATAAAAATAACTGTTTTTGCATTTAATATTATGATTATAGAAATTAAAAAAAAAAAGAAAGAAAAGAAGACAACATGCACACACATTCATTTCTGCAAAAGGTGAGCTTTGTATGTAATAGTAGTCACTTCTTAAATTAACGATTTTTGCATACTTACCAGAAAACACTTGCATAAATGGTTATCAAAACTGTTAGAGAAAAATGATGTGCTTTTGTCAAACAGTTTTTGCAAAATAGATAAATCAGCAGTCATAACATTAATAACCAAAACATAATTACTGTACATGTTCGTGCAGCTAATTTATGCTGTTCCACACAGTTTTGAAACTATTCCCTTATAAATCAACTACAAAAAACATGTCTAACAAAATGGCCTGATAGACTTCATGGCAGAAACAATAAAACTTCAAGTGGGGATTTTTAAAAACCAAAACATCAAATACACATAATAAAAGTAAATATAGCACACCTGAAAGAAAATAGAGAAAAAAATTAATAGATCTGGGGTCACACAGGGTGGCAGATTTTTCAGGAATGAATTCAAACTGTTAACTGCAGCCATGCGTTATCTGAGAACACCGGAAGTGGTTATTATGAAAATCTGTGATACATTAAAACCATTCTCAGTTTTTTAGGCCTATAAATCTTCAATTATTTGCATATTGAGTTAAAATGATAGAGATAGCTATGTAGTCCTTAACTGCTACCAGGTACACAAATAGAATTTTTTTCTGGAGAGGGTTAGGATATCGATGAAAGCTTTATGAACAGTACACCAATGATTTGCATGCAATATTGATATTGATATCTCAGAGGAAAATAAATTTTTGCCCTAATTAGCATCTTAGATATTTAATTGCTGTCCACAAAATAAGTATTGTACATACTCACATATAAGCCAAAAGTGTTTGGAAAAAAATTCTGTTTTCAAAGTGGGGGGAGGGGTTGGCTTATATGTGGGTCAGTAAAAAATAGGGCTAGATTTTCAAAGTCTTGTGTGAATTCTGCTGAAATTGCTGGAGTGTTTGTTTATGTTTTAGACCATAGCACTTTGTGATATTTTTCTGACCTTCTGTCAATGACATCCTCAGCTGTGACACCCCCCCCCCCCCACATCCACTTTGAGGGCAGTGCGGCACACACCTATGGATAATGTCTAGTAGGTATGGTTATTTTCCTCTTAAAGCATCATGGAGAAATGACACCCCTTCCATCAGCCAATGGAATACATGCGATGCAAAAGGAGACACTGATTTCATGCTGAAGACGAAAATCACGATTACAGAGATTTTTCACATTCTTACTTGTGTATGTTACTTGTGTTCATTGAAATAATATACATATATTCTTAAAAAATCAGACCCTGTTTTGCATTTCATTTTGCATTTTACTATTCATATCACGTAGCGGCACAAGGAGCTGTGGTCTCAAAGTAAACAAATTGCCGACAATTGCAGCAGGAGGATTCACATAACACTTCTTAGGAAGTACTTTTAAAAATATTAAAAAAATAATAATTATGAAGCACTTTTTCACTCAAGAGTAGTATTCCTACAGGAATAGGTGCCACGAATATGGTAAATGCAAAACCTAATATATCATTTCAAATTGAAATCGTGGAATACCTTGCTACAAAACATGAAGAAATACGTCATTATTTTTTCTGTGCCACCTCAGGAAGTCATTTTCAAACTGGACACACAGTGAGTCAGACACCAGATAAATCACTTAACTGTTGGGGACCCACATGCAACCAATCAGGCATTTATTTACATATCAATGAAAAATAGGCCTTCTAAAGCAGAGAACCTGTTCTTCAGTTCCAACTTGAAGGTATTATGGTGTTTTTTAAGGTTGGTTATGTCAATAGATTTTGTTTGTCTTATGAGCTTGCCACGTTCAAGTTTAGTGTTGAGGTGCATCTTACATCTCACCAATCTATGGTCACTACCTGTGTTGAACTTGTTTAGCACACTGCAGTCTTCTATGACAAATTTTTTGTTACACATAATAAAATCAATTTCACTTGTCGTCCCATTTGGATGTCTCCATGTCCATTTCCTGTGTGGCTTTTTCTTGAAGGAGTTCAAGATGAAAAACCCTTCTGCCTCTGCAAACTCAACGAGAGTATTTCCACCCTGGTTTCTGTTGCCGTGACCGAATTTACCTACTGAAGTTTCATTCTGTTGCCGTTGCCCTATTTTTGCATTGAAATCTCCCATAATTATTTTCAAGTGCTGCTTACCTTTATTATTTAGATGACAAATTTCCTCATAAAATTCTTCAATTTCTTCTTCAGGATGACTTGTGGTGGGTGCATAAGTTTGAATAATCTGAGCCTGGTATCTTTTCGAGAGTTGGATAACAAGTCGTGCAGCTCTGTCAGAGGAACTTTCAACTTCTACAACTTTATCCTTCAGTTTCTTGTTTATTATAAATCCAACACCACTAGTTCTGCCAGTATCTGTCCCACGATAGTAGAAGAGATGTCCACTTTTCAGTTCGATGAGATCTTTTCATATATATATATATATATATATATATATATATATACATATCTTTTTTTATTGTTTTATCTCTCGAAAAAGTGGTTGTCCTCTGAAATTATCAGATTCCGCCGCCCATGTATACAATTAACACAAATTGAACAAGTTAAAATCCAGTTCTTATAAACTTCCTGTACTTTCAATATTAGCATTTATAAAAACTTGTCTTTACACAATAAATTAAATACATGCTTTATTTGATTAAAATAAGTACAAGCCCTTTCGGATGACCCTGCATTTGATGAAAAATGCACAGTTATTCGATAGTGCTTGTATTTATTTTAATCAAATAAAGTATTTAATTTATTGTGTCCAGACAGAAGTTTTTAAAATGTTTAAATAAATATATTTATTCAACATACATCTGTATGCACTTGAGAATGATAGGAATGACCTCTTCGATTTTTTTTCAAAACAATAGTTAGGTATGCTTATTCTCCGAAATTATTGTACTTGTAATTCTCAAAATTTTACATGTGTTCCAGAAATTTTCCATAATATATTTCCTTTCTTTTCTTTCTTCACTGGAATTTCATTCTTTTGCTGTGCTTCAAACAGGTTTTTTGATCTCACCTGTTTGATGTTTATTTTTGTTTTTTTGCTTGTGGGAGAAAATTAGCACTAATTAATAACGTTTATTAGTGCTAATTTGGTTTGCATAAAGTGGGAAAAATAATTTCAGCACAAAATTAGCACTAATTAATAATATTTATTAGTGCTAATTTGGTCTGCATAAAGTGAAAAAAAAACACTTCGGGCACAAAAAATATTTGTTTGTATATAATGAAAAGAAAAAAAAATGCTTGTTTTACTTTTACTTCCAAGCAGTTGAAAATTAGGAAGCTTTCGTGTTAGTTAACTTCCCAAAATTTGACTTTGAGCTGATTTCAGGGAATTTGCATGCACACAGAAGCATCGATGACTTGTGTTTAATCTCACATTCCGCCATTGATTTTTCAACTAATTTAAAACTTTTATTGTAGAAACACAAGTGGTGAATTACTTCAGTCCACACTTATGTATCCAAAATTTTTGAAACAGCTGTGTGGCTATGTAAGGCAGTCTAAAAACAAAGTTGAGATGATGATTTTAGATTATATAAATTGGACTGATCCGATGACGTGAGATGGTGATTTTAAATAAGATTAGATGACTTGAAATGATGCTAAGAGATGAACCCTTGAGAGGATATAAATTGGGTTGAACCAACGACTTGAGATGCTATGAATTGGGCTGATCCGATGGCGTGAGATGGTGATTTGAAATAAGATGAGATGGCTTGAAATGATGCAAAGAGATGAAGCCTTGAGATTATACAGTGTAAATTAGGTTCAAATAGTATAACTATACTAAAAATCCGAATTTCGTGGCGTAGAATAGAAATAGAAATAAAACCCAAGCTTTCGCACATTAACCAGATGGCTTTTTCAAGGAAGGTAGACAGCTAACTGCAAACTGGATAATAGAACATTTCAACAATTTGAACGTGGTGACTTGACTAGGCAATAAATGAATAGGCGCAAATGGTTGGGCATGCGGTACCATGGTAGAAAACGCAGCATTATTTGAAGAATTGATTCCAAATACGTGACAACTCCAGAGAGACGCTATCATTACAAGTCTCGCTGCTGGTCAAGATTTACAAGGTTTCGTGAATGGCAGTAGACTTGGGTGTGGAATATGAATTTAATTTCTTTACATCATTCTACATAAGATCAGCAGACTTGAACTTGACTTCTCTTGATAGAGCAGTGCTTATTTTTCTGTCTTTTGTGTCCTTTTTATGTTCCCTGATTCTAATTCCAAATGAACGTTCGGTCATTCAGATGTAGTATCGCCTGGAGCCTTCCGGATATTGTAGTGGTATAGCATAAACACGTACCTGTCTCATTGAGAAGAGGGGGCTTGTCAATATTTCTTTCTTTTAATCGTATATAAAGATATCGGGGACCTTATGACGACACGGAAGTTCATCCTCCTGAGCACATTTCTGAGCTGATAGGAAACATTTGATATGTAGGGAATAGAGCCAGTCGGTGAAGTTGCGGCATAGAAATATTAACACGGCTGGTACTGGCTTTATCGATGAAGTTATGCATCTGGTTCGACATATATCCTGCCTCGGTGGCCGATTCAACAATGCTTTTTTAGTTTTTAGTTCGGATTGTCTAGAACGAACATCGGATGAGACAGCGAAGGCTCTTCTCATTCGAGAACGAAAGAAGGCCATCTTGTAATCATCAGGGAACGAACTGCGGAGCATCAGGCTAGGAACGGAGGTGGGTTTAGAATATACTTCTGTATGAAGGCGGTTGTCATGCGATTTGCTCACTGAGACGTCGAAATAAGGTAAGGTAACATTGTGTTAACGCTCCATAGTGAAATTCATCATAGGGTGTATATACACTTACGAACAATGAAATTTGTGCACCTAGAAGAAAACATGCTACAACCGTGAAACTTCGCAAATAGCTAGAGTGCGTGCTGTTATGCCAATGATCCATGTTTGGTGCGATTGTGCATGACTGCACACCCTGTGGTGGTGCTTCAAGAACCAGCAGCCTTATAAACTGGCGTGTAGTCGACACCCCATGAAAGCGAAAAGCGCCAGCCGACGCAAGCAAGAGTACAGAGTGACAAAAATGCCGGGTAGACGCCAGAGACGTCGATTTACCCAACTTATGGACTTTGAGAGAGGCCTGATCATTTGGCTGAAAACCGCAGGGTGGTTGGCGCACTGTAGAGCCCGCCACGTGGATCGTTCTGACCATACCGTTCGACTGTGTTGGGAGCAGTGGATATGTGAGGGCACTGCCACACTGCGGAGCAGCTCCAGACGAACCAGGAGGACCACCGGTAGAGAGGATCGACGGATCGTGCGCCAGGCACGAACACATCTCATGGGGACCCGGTACACTATACAGGCAGATGTATCAGATCCTGTGTGCCCACGAACCATTTCCCGAAGCCTCGCAGAAGCGAATCTGTGATCCCAGCGCCCTTTGCATGTGCTGCCATTAACAACAGAACATCGCCGGCTCCGTGTGCAGTGGTGCCAAGCCAGAGCGACGTGGAACGCCACAGACTGGCAACGTGTGGTGTTTAGCGATGAGTGCTGCTTCGTTTTGGGGACAAATGATCATCGTGCTCGGGTGTGAGGTCCCTGGGTCAACAGCACAATCTCAACCTCGCTATCGAGCGCCACACCTTCCCCACTGCAGGCATGATGGTCTGGGGAGCCATAGCCTACGATAGCCAATCCGCTTTAGTAGTGGTACGTGGATCATTGACAGGGCCAGAGGTATGTGGATGAGATTCTACGGCCACATGGGTACCCATTTCTGGCCGGGATTCCAAGTGCGCTATACCAGTCAGATAATAACCACCCGCACACGGCTCTGATTGCCCAGGACTGCCTACATCATGTCCAGATGCTTCCAAGCCCTGCCCACTCCCCGGACAAGTCCCCTATGGAACATGTGTGGGACCGGTTGAAACGCCAGTTGCCGCCATGTCGCATTATCTGGGATTTGGAGCACACCGTCCAACATTTGTGGGTCAGTCAGCCGCAGGACATCAGGCAACGGCGCCAAAATGTGAAGCAGTTTTAATGCTATTTCCTCCTGTGCGATAGATACCTTATCATGTTCTTTAGAAAATGTTTTTCTTGACATTGATGGGATATCCAAGACCGCAAAAAAATTCTAGGTGGGAGAAGCCGGATCCAATGCCCATAAACAGCTGTTACTGGAGCAGTATTTACGTTCATTTTATCCATTTGTGAGTCTTCTGTGAAGAAAATTTCTTGAAGGCGATACACATTTTGCATTTGAATGTCAAACTACTTTTGAGTCCTTTTCTTTGTTCAGAAATTATTTCCATGTCAGAAAGCGTGCATCCGAAATGTCCATGGTTATACAGCTTCTGCAGCTGCTGTACAAAATATTCGAGTTCTATGACGCGCCTTCCGTTTTCTATTAAAATTTCCTGATTCTGTAATGCAAGCTCGCGCTCTGAAATTAAATGGTATTCTCGAAGTGCTGTTTCGTTATGAACTTTGAACAAGGTGTTCCTGAAAGAGATCAGTACAAAGTGAAAACGCAGAAAGCGATAAATAAATGAATAAATAAATAATACCGTTACAAACTATTCATTCTACTTCGTTGTGATCTCAGAAAAAAAATCAGAATTTTTATTACATTTTTGTATAAGACAGCACGGTAGGATTTGTTTGCCTTCCGTCATTAATTCTTTTTAGCTACCGACCAGCGAAAAAGACCTCCAGATGTAGGACACCGAGCTACCTGGATTTCTGTGGTGTCGTGCACAACAAGGCTAGTATCTAGTTTACGTAAATGTAACTACAAAATATGTAGTGGCCTCCACTGGACTTTTTCATACATAAACTGAGATGCGCAGCTGAATAGCAAAATCGAAAAACTGCTAAGGGAACTCCCACTTCCAGTTTCCCGATTTCTACCAAAATTTAATCAGCACAAGAGAATATAACGTAATTCCTAAATATAAATTTTCTTGTCGACAGCTACAATAGTTTTTCAGCTACATAGAAAAATAGCAAAACCGATGAGGGAAACGCCCAGTTCCGGTTCCCCCAATTCTACCAAAATGTTGTCAACACATGAGGTTATCATGCAATTCCTACATACAAATTTTCTTGTTGATAGCCCCAACAGTTTTTCAGCTGCACCGAAAAATCACAAAAATGGTAAGGCAACGCCCACTTCCGGTTCCCTCAGATTTACCAAATTTTTATCACCACTTAAACTTATAACAAAACTCGTAAATATAAATATTTGAGTTGATACCTATAATACTTTACAAGCTTCATACAGAAATCGGAAAATTGGTGTGGAGAACGTTAACTTCCTGTTTCCCGGTTTCTACCAAAATCTAATCAACACGTGAAGGTACCACAAAACCCCCAAATATTGAATTTGGTGTTGATAGCCATAATAGTTTTTGATTTATGGTGGACATAAACCACACACACACAGACACCACGGCGAAAATAGTGAAATGGTATTCCGGTGGCCCTAAAACCTGTATTGCCGTTGAAATCTCGAAGTCGAATTTTTTACGATTACAATACTTCGTCATACTACGTAATGTATGAGAAAGTAAAAACTCGGGGATAATGGCTCGGATAATTCTACAACGACAAAAATCTGTAGTGCCTCCACATGACTTTTTCGTACATAAACTAAGAAGTACAGCAGCATAGCAAAATAAAAAACAGCTAAGAGAATTCCCACTCCCGGTTCCCCAATTTCTACCAAAATTTAAGCAGCACAAGAGAGTATAACGCAATTCCTAAACATAAATCTTTGTGCTGTTAGCTACAATAGGTTTTCAGCTACTCAAAAAATAGCTACAGTATACACTGAAGAGCAACTGAATTAGAGACAGCTGGCATTACGCAAATGTGGCGCTGTGGGCGGTCCTGTAAACGGAAACGACATGACGTATGCAGCGATCCGACAATATAAGGAGTGATGCAACGAGAATCCGTAAGAGTCAGACGCAGTATGGGTAAGATGAAGGATCTAAGCGCATTTGATGGTGGGCAAATTGTCGGAGCCCGACGAATGGGTCACTCCATCTCGGAAGTCGTGCAGGCACTGGGATTTTCACGAGCCACTGTGTCACGGGTGCACCGTGAGTACATCAAATCCGGTAAAACCATCCCTGCAAGGGCCAACTGCCATGGACAACAGCGTGCGGATGAGCGGGGTCATCGTCGGCGAGCTCGCATTGTAACAGCGAATAGACGGGCCACAGGGCAAGAAATCACTCTGCAATTTACCGCTGGTGCACAAAAACGTGTAAGCAGCCACACCATCCAGAACCATCTCCTCGCTATGGGGTACAGAAGCCATCATTCCATGAGGGTACCGCTGTTGACCGCACATTACAGGGTGCAAAGATCAGCATGGGTGCGGGAACATCTCCACTGGACCCTAGACATGTGGGAAAATGTTGCCTGGACTGATGAGTCGAGATTCACATTGGTACATGCGGATGGCAGGATATGAGTACAGCGCAAACCACACGAAGCGATGGATCCTTCTTGCCAGCAGGGTACTCTTCAAGCTGGTGGGGGCAACATTCTCGTCTGGGGACTGTTTACGTGGACTGAAATGGTACCCCTGGTATGTGTCACATTGTATCTCACAGGTTAATGTTACCGGGATATCCTAGACGACCATTTGCTCCCGTTTGTGCGTCTTCAACATCCCACTGGGTACCTCATCCTGCAACAAGACAATGCACCATGCCATCGCTCCTAAATTGTATTCGAATGGTTGGATGAACACTCCACCGACGTGACTTCGCTTCCTTGGCCAGCTAGGTCACCTGACCTCAATCCCATCAAGCACATCTGGGATGCCATCGAGAGAGATGTTCAAGGCCCTTACCCCTCTCATCAAATCTTCGTGAACTGTGGGAGCTTGTTCAGGGGTCCTGGATTCCGTATGGCCTCCCAACGCTTCCAGTGTCTTGTCGAGTCCATTCCAAGACGAATCGCCGCCGTCATCAGGGCGAAAGGTGGCACTGCACGTTACTAGATAGGTATCTCTAATTAAATTGCTTTTCAGTGTATTACCTGAGGAATCAAGGGGTACCACTTACCAAAGTGAACGGTAGACACGCGATTTGTTTTGAGGGAGTCAGTTATCCACGGTAAATGCTCTAGCGGTCAGTTGTCTTGCATAAATGCTGTATAGGTCTGTTCACTGACAATCTGTTATCAGTGCAGTCATGATGCGTGTGCTTTATCCAAAGGACTGGGCATTTAGCCATATAAAGTTTATCTGAAATAATGTTACCCGTAGAAGTTCGTTTTTTATCGCACATGGTAGCAGTGTGGTACATTGTTTGATAACTCCAATGTTAGGATAACAATGCTGAGATGAGTAAGACTGTGTCATTCTTATAACAGCAAAGATGAAAAAAAAAATGCGTATAAATATTATCAGGGCCAAAGAAACGAAATACAGATTTTCTGCTAGATTACAAGGATATAATGGAGTGATTTTTTTCTTTCTTTTCAGTATTATGTACCTACTAAGTAAGCTATTTATACTGGATATAAATGAAAAATATAATGATTAAATATTTTGAAAACTACCTTTCCTGTTTTTAGACAGGAAGAGCTTATCGTTCTTATTGTGCCTCATGGTGAACAAACAATGTATATAATAAGAACACAAGGAATATATGATAGAAATACCAAAAACAAAGAATGAAAGTAAAGGATACTAGAAACAAGAACAGTGCACATATTGGTAATCGGAAAAGTCCCCGACATTGGAAAAGGTTCCCATAGGAAAACTCACCCACAGGAAAAGTCCCCCATTTTTTTCAGTCAGGAACCGTGCACAAATTGCAGATTACACAAAATATCGTATGTAGGGGAGATTTCCGGGATCATCATTTCAACTTTTACCGCGGTATATAGTAAAGAAACGGTCTTACAAGTAGCTGGATGAGGTGAGAGAAATTTCTGGGTTAGCATTTCGACTGTTACTGAGGGTTTTAGTGACAAACGGTCATTCAATTAGGAGGGTCGGTATTTTGATTTTCACCACAATTTACAGTAAAAAATGGTCTTACAATTAGTAGGATGGCGTGGGGGAAATTTTTGGGGTCGGCATTTTGACTTTTACGCAGTTTAAAATGACATGAAGCCGTACAAGTAGCACAGATATGTGGGAGAAATTTCTGGGGTTGGCATTTTTTATTCCATCATGCTCATGTTCATAACGTTTACGTAACATTTTAAATTATTAATTTGCGATATTACTCAGGCAGAAAATATTGTTCTGTCTAACATAGTTATTTACGAAGGCTCTTCTAAAAGTTTTCATTCTGTCATTCACATATTCCTAAAATTTACATAACAAGTAATGTCAATAATATTGCGCTTCTACTTATGCACCATATATTAATTAATAGGCCGTAGGCCTATGCCTTTTTAACACTTTTTTCTTCGCCTATGTGATATTCGTAAAGTTTTCAAAAAAGTCAATTTAATGGCTTTGCACCTTTACTTAGGTATTCAATATTAATTATTAGGCCTAAGTCCTCTGGACAGTTTTTATTCTTCCGATGTTATATTAATAACGTTTACATAACAAGTCAAGGTAGTACCTTTTGCTTTTACTTAGGCACTAAATATTAGTTCATATGCCCTAGGCCTAGGCCTTTTAACAGTTTTTATTCTAACGATGTCATATTCATAATGTTTTACATGAACTGAAGTTAATCATATTGCACTTTTACTCAGGCACTAATTTTAAATTCATTGGCCTTAGCCAATGAATTTAATGAATTTAAGGCCGAGTAATTAATATTGAATGCTAAGTAAAAGCGCAAAGCTATTAACTTGACTTTCTTTGTAAACTTTACGAATATCACATGGGCAAAAAAAAAAAAAAGTGTTAAAAAGTCCTAGGCCTATGACCTAATAACCAATGTATGGTGCATAAGTAGAAGCGCACTATTATTGACATTACTTGTTATGTAAATTTTAGAAATATTGGAATGAAAACTTTTAGAAGAACGTAGATGTTAGATCTTTTTTTTTTTTTTTTTTGATTGGAGGTTTAACGACCACAGTGAGCAACTCAATGGGCTATAAGCAGTCGCCCGTCCCTAATTTAGAGCCACTGGTTCCAGGGAAGGGAGGGAGCCAGTGCCGTTAGACAAACACAACATCCATGCTTCACCGGGATTCGAACCCGGATCCCTTTCAGGCGAATGATCAGAAGCCATCGCTTAAACCACTGCGCCACCAGGGCGACGACGTTAGATCTAATATTTTCTGCCTGAGTATTATCGCAATATTAATAATTTGACATGTTATGTAAACGTTATGAACACGAGAACGTCGAAATAAAAAATGCCGAACTCGGAAATTTCCCCTACCCCAGCCTGCTAATTATAAGACTGTTTTTTTACTACAAACTGCGTAAAAGTTGAAATGACAACCCCGGAAATTCTCCCCACATATTTGTGCTCATAGTATGGTTGCATCTTGTTTCAAACAGCATGGAAATGGTGACCCGGAAATCTCCCCACATTCGATATTTTGTTTAAACTGCAATTTGTGCACAGTACCTGACTGAAAAAAATGGGGGAACTTTTCCTGTGGAGGAGTTTATCTATGGGAACCTTTTCCAATGTGGGGGACTTTTCTTGTGGGGGACTTTTCCTGTGGAGGAGTTTATCTATGGGAACCTTTTCCAATGTGGGGGGCATTTCCTGTGGAGGAGTTTATCTATGGGAACCTTTTCCAATGTGGGGGGCATTTCCTGTGGGGGACTTTTTCGTCCACCACCCATATTACGTAGAAAGAATAAAAAAAAAAAAAGAATAAAATAAGGAAAACAAAAATCAAATAAGAATAAGGAGTGAAATTAAAAAAAACGATAATTTTTTTTTTTTTTTTAAGTGCAATAAAAAAAAAGGAACGAAATAAGATTGGGGAATAAATTCAAAATTGGAATAAAATAAAAGTATGGAATATATATGTATAATAATGAAATACAAAATCAGAACAAAGAATAAAATAAGAACGGAAAAATAAACCGAAATCAGAACAAATTACCAAATACCAATATAACACCAATGAAGAATAATAGAAATATCTATAAAAACCAAATTTGATGCACGAAAAGACAGAGTTCGAAGAATGTCAACTGAAAACAAATGCCTTGTGTCTTGTGTGACGAATGTCGCTGAAGCTTTTCTTGATATAACTTCTTTTGCCCCTGCAGGGTCAATTAAGACACCCCTCGACTGCTCCGTATCGCAGGGAGGGAATTGCAATCACCCGCAGGGGAGGGGAGGTGTCAGTGTGCGTGACCAGTTGTTGAGATGTTTGAACCATCTTTTTTCAATATGTAGTGACTTTATTTCACAAATTGCAGCTAATATTTTTTACCAATTAAGTAAATTTTAGTATTTTCAGAAAGTGAGGAATTGTAGAATTAATTCTCTGGTTTCAGAATTTTTATTGATCTTTCCCTTCATTTTTTATCTGCAGCGAAAGTCATACCAAGGCGTCTTCCATAGTTTTATTAATTAATAAAAAATACTTAAAGGGTCCAAAATGAAAATCTGAAACCAGGGAGCTCTTTATTTATCATATATCTTGTGTTAGACACAAACGGTGTTCCAAAATGTCCAAAATTGCCCGAGCAATTTGTGAAATACGCTTGCTAATTGGTTAATAAGAGAAGGCAGAATACAAGATGGCGGGTCTCGTAGAGCCTTAACTAATGACAAAAAGAAAAGGAGGGAAGGGGGGGGGGGCAGGGCACAAGAGAGGACATAAATGTTTTACAGCAGGTTGTTTGTTATCAACCCTGTGTGGTGGGAGTTTGTAATTTATAGCCTATAGACGACATCTCCAGTGATTTACGTGTTTATAAACAGGGAGACCACCCTAATTTCACATGTGAGACAGTTTTCAAGTGTGATAGTAAGAGTGCACACAATTTTGTGGTTTTCCCTGTTGCAGGTTCATCAACTGTGCTACATGCAAGGCCAAAAAAAAAAAATCCACGTTTTACCCTCCCTAGCACTAGAAATGAAGAAGAAAAAAGGCTCTAAAGCATAATTAATTAATCCTCAATAAAAGTTTTCTAACAGTAAATCGTAAACCACTTGCATGCAAAATGAAAGCCCAGATTGAATTCGTGCCATTCTCCAAATTACCTAATTCACATGTAATCGTGCCAGCGCGAACCAGAGCACCACCCCGGTACTTTTTTATGTAACCAGGGTGTGCCCTGCCTCACAAAATGACAGTAAATATTTAGTTTTTAAATTTGCTTTATGGAACATTAATTTGTTATGTGTCTATCTAAACAAAACAAAATGTAGCACAATGACTCCTTTGTTGTATAACAACAAAATAATAATTATTTCATTGGGAGACACTTGAACAAAAATATGTAGGCACTAATCACATAGTGTAGTCTACACTATGTGATTGGTTCCTCATCTGCCACATGCACCTTTTTGCAGTCTTGCTTGCGCTAGGCTGAAAGTTCACCGCCTGTCACCCATCATGTTGAAATCTTACGTTTTACTCGCCACAGCGACAATACAGTCGAGGAAGGCAACACTAATGAAGCATTCATTTTTAGTGATCATGGACAACAGGAGCTCAACAATAGCAGTAAGTTTAAAAGGTTCAGTTCGTGCAACTGTCATATATACATGTGTTGTGTTGTTTTGTGTGATACTGTAGTATTTTTGCAAGTGATGGTTAACAGCTGCACTTGAAAATGAAAAGACAAAATGAAAATAAGCTAACTAACTATTTCAGTAAAATTCAGAAAACGGGAAATTCGGCTTCCACCTTGAAAGAAAATGAAAATATGCCAGTCAGAAAACAAGAAAGTGATTCTGATTCTGGTATTCCCTTGATATTTCTTCATTCTCCTCAACTGTACAGAATGATTATACATATATGTCAACAATTCTGTTGTAGTATAATTTACTGTTTCTCACATTATCATTGAAATGCCCTCGGGAAATGTCAATAATATAAATATATAATAAAAGTTTCAGAATGTTACTCACATTTCGTCATGAAGTTTTCAGGATATTGCAGAGTATTCTGTAGTCAAAGTCTTCAAATGGATAGGTAAGAAGTATTCAAATGGATGTGACGAAGTCTTCGAATGGGTAGGTAAAAGCTGCAAATGATTATCACTATTTTTGAGTCGTTATTTAAAGATGATTTATGAACGTTAAAAGAACTAAATATTCAGAACCTTATGTTGAAGGTGAGTCGAATTGGTAAGAAAATATCTTGTATTGATGACGGTTCAATCCTCGTTTCCTGTAGCACAAGTTCCCATACTAGTTTCAATTACCATTTTGTAATCACCTTCAGTGGGTATAAATGAAGTATTTCTCATTCATGCTGTTTCTTGGCCACTCATCTTGAATCTCGAGCAGTAGATTCGAGATGAGTGGTCAAGAAACAACATGAATAAGAAATACCTTATTTATACCCACTGAAGATGATTACAAAATGGTAATTGAAACTAGTATGGGAACTTGTGCTACAGGAAACGAGGATTGAACCGTCATCAGTACAAGATATTTTCTTACCAATTCGACTCACCTTCAACATAAGGTTCTGTATATTTAGTTCTTTTAACGTTCATAAATCATCTTTTAAATAACGGCTCAAAAATAGTGATAATCATTTGCAGCTTTTTACCTACATATTTGAAGACTTCGTCACATTCATGCAGCTTTTTAACTATCCATTTGAAGATTTCTTACATATCCATTTGAAGACTTCGACTACAGAATACTCTGCAATATCCTGAAAACTTCATGACGAAATGAGAGTAACATTCTGAAACTTTTATTATATATTTATATTATTGACATTTCCCGAGGGCATTTCAATGATAATGTGAGAAACAGTAAATTATACAACAACAGAATTGTTGACATATACGTATAACATGAATTATAACCACGTAAAGAATTCAACAAATTGAAATATTTGATGAATTGATATAATGCACAGAATGATTCAGAAAGAAGCGCCACTGGACGGTCATTTTCTGCAGAAAATGAAAACCAAGCAGGTAATATCGACTGCACAAATAAAGACTATGCAACTGTATAGACTGAGAAACAGTGGTTAGATCGTAAGACTAAACAATGGTCACTTAGGGTGTGATGATTGTTACTCTGTGGGCTATTTAGGACCCCAAAACATCAGAGATTACTGTTGAGTAACAAATGAGTAAACTGTCCAGTTTTGTTTAATGGTACAGATAAAATGCAGCAACTAAAGTCTTTATGAACCAAAATTTCAGCCCACCAAGCATCTTCAGCACATAATACGGCCATAAAAATTCTTGCTGAATCTAAAAATTCGAAAATTTAACTTTGCAACAAGAGGCACATCTCATTAAGAGTACCGAAAGTATTTTCAACACTGCCTATTATTTAGTTAAAAAGGATAGACCATTTACTGATCATGAAGATTTAATTAATTTGCAGAAGAAGAATGGTGTTGATGTAGGAATGATTCTCCATTCACGATACAGTGCTACAGAAATAATTAATCACATTTAATCAGAATTTAGAATGAAGTTGTTTATCAAAACTAATCGCTGAAAACCAAAAACTTTCTGTTCTAATTGATGAATCTACAACTCTTGGTAAAGTAACTGTTTTAATAGCATATATTAAAACTTTCATCAACTGCAAAGAAGAAATAATATTTCTTGATTTAATTGCTCTCAGTAAACAGAAAGCTGAAACAATTGCATTGAACTTTTGAACTGTCTTTACTCCTACGGGTTTTGTTTTTCTTCAGAAAAATCTGATTTCCTTAGCATGTGATGGTGCTAGAGTCATGATAGTTAAAGCCTCTGGTGTTGGGAAACTACTTAAAGAAAAGTTACATCATACATACATACATACATACATATCAATAAGCTGTTCTCTCAGATTCAGAGGTTAGCTCCACAAAGAAATACAAAAATATGTAAGAGTTGGAAAGAACTGCTGCTTCTCTGTGTGTGCAGTTGAATAAAATCGGTCAAATAACACTTTTGTATTTCTTTGTTACATCAACCGAACATTATTATATGGCATTGTCTTAAATATCGATTGGAACTGGCAATTCACGATTCTACTGCTGACGTAAATACCATTAATCATTTCAAAAGTTTCATGGGATACTCTGTACAACTCATTCAGTCAGTCACCATAAAATATGTATGAGTTGGAAAGAACTGCTTCTCAGTGTGTGCAGTTGAACAAAATCAGTACTTCAGATCTGTTTCTGCAGTCTGGGATGCATATTTACCATTAGTTACATATTCAAAGAAGCTTCTAGTGATTTGGAAAGATCTGCTAATGAAAGACAGAAGTCACTGGACTGTGTCTGCTTATGGAATCAGTTGAATTTCTGGAGGATCTGGTATTGATGTACGATGTGTTGGAAGAGCTGGCCAGTTTGTCTTTACAATTTCAGGAAAGAAATGTCACAATTAGCTGTGCGGACAAATTAATAAGGAGAACCCTTTGCATTATTGAAACATATTAAAAAAAACAGGAATAAAAGAGTGAGATGCAAACAAGGCTTCAGAGAGCATGGCATACCTCTAGGGATTGCTTTAACAAACAATAAGAGAATTGTGAGCATAAACAGATTGTAATTCATTAGCAGTGTTTGTACAAACTTAAATGCTTGTTGCTTCACAACTGTTTCATCACGTCAAGATAAGACAGGAGGAAATGAAAGTGAAATTTTTAAAAAATTGCTGGAAGACTTTAAAATTTTGAATCCTGGCACATGGCCTGAAGACAGTGAAAATGATTTGAGGTATGGTGAAGAGAGTATTATCAACATGTGTTCCATGTCCTTCAGCACCACAGCTCAGCCGAGGAGGCTAGATCACACAAGGTATCATGAGACGAGCACGAGAAGGAGAGGGAAGTTTGGAAGCTCTTCTAACAGGGAGAGTGATTTTTTTCTTTCTGTGAGTGATTTAATGATTTTTTCTTAAATTTCATCTCCTGGAGATTTATAAGCAGCTGACGCATCTATTAGTCATTGTTATACATTAACTGTGTGTAACTAGTTACATATTATGATGATGATGATGATAATAATCTATATATTAATTCTATAAGATTTTTTACTGAGTCCTATTTTGAGAGAACAGCTGAAAGTTAATATATGGTTGAGGAATCAAAATAAAGGTCTTACCATGTAGATGTGCCAGTCGAAGAGAAAAATGAGATTGGAGCAACGGTTCAGGCATTGTGGGGAGGCGAAGTTCCCATGTGAAGTCTATGGGAGAAGCGTGCGGTTGACTCACGCGCTGTTGAAGGCGGAAGCATGGAGGGTTTGAGATAGTCCAAAGTCCCTTTTCTGAGTTAACCGTTGCGCAAAGCAACACTAGCAGGCATTCGTATAAAAGTTCTTCTCATCGGAACAGCGAACACTCTCAAAGACCTGATTGCGTTATGCCGTTGGACTGTGTGATGTATATATACAATTTAATATTTATTCGATCCAGTTTATTCACGTTGGTAAGACGTTTCCCATTATGTAAAGATGTAAATAAATATTACGTTGACCATTGTTAGTGAAAATATTTAGAAAATACATATTGAGTTACGCCATGTGTATCTTCATTCTATAAGCTTTTTACTGTGAGACCTATTTTGAGAGAACGGCTGAACGTAAAAAGACGGTTCAGGTATTAAAATAAAGGTCTTACTATGTAGATGTGCCAGTTAAAGAGAAAACAGAGATTGGAGCAACGGTTCGGGTGCGGTGTGGCGGGGCGGCAAAGTTCCCATGTAAAGTCTATGGGAGAAGCGTGCGGCCCTTATCTACAGCAGGCGCTCAGTTCAGTGTCAGACTTGGTGGGCGCATGGTGTTCTATGATCAGTCCTAAAGTAAGTAAATACTTTATTGAATACTTACCCTTAACAGAATGTCTCTCCTGCAGAAAAAAAAAAGAAAAAGAAAACGTAAGAGCCTTACTGGAAGGTGTGAGCGATCAATGGGTCGCAACTATATATGTCTCAGACATGAGAGACTGAAGAGTATTCGCAACGCGAATCTCATTCCAACAACATTTACAAACACAGTTGTGACTGAAGATAAGAGTGAAAGCATGTGCTATACAGTTGAATTTTTGGACACAATCAAGATGAGTGGACTTCCGCCTCACATTTTACGGCTGAAAAAGGGTGCAGTCATGATGCTCATCACGAACCTGGCCGTCCCGGTGGCGCAGTGGTCTAAGCACTGGCTTATGATGATTCGTTCGTGAAGAGTCCGGGTTCGAATCCCAGCGAGGCATGGATGTTGTGTTTGTCTTACGGCACTGGCTCTCTCCCTTCCCTGGAACCATGACCCTAAATTAGGGACGGGCGACTGCTTATAGCCCATTGAGTTGCTCACGGTGATCGTCAAACCTTCAGTCAAGAAAAAAACACGAACCTGGACTATTGTCTTTACTGAAGTACTTGAATGAATTTGTCAATCAAATAAAGTTTACATTTGTTGTTTCATATGAGTTTATTCTTTTAAAAAAAACAGCAACAAAAAAAGCTAACCGTCGATTCCGACGGGTTTCGCCTAATAATAATAATAAACATGTTAACAACTATGACACCATATTGTGTAGCTTAACATATTTACTACTAGTATTTTATGTCATTGTGATGCAATTTGTAAAGTGCCCAGTTACTTTTTATTTTATGACTACACCACTGCTTGTGTGAAAGCGGGATACCCATGCTAATCAGAGTTGGCACTCCAAATTCTTTATAGCTAAGTGTCTGCCATAAATAATTCACAAAACAATCTATTTTAATATTGTGAATGATGGTCAAAATTTATAATGTTACTGAAAATGGTTATAAGCTACATCTAGTTAAATGCCGCATTTCAGTGCTTCACGTTTGTAAAATTGAGTTTAATGCCACACCGTTATAGTTGGAAAATATGGTGCTTACTCATGAGTCACCGAAAATACCTGTTTCTTTAAGAAAATCTTCAAAAATCTGCCAGTTTCGATAATGCCCAGGGTACATGCTCTTATACAAAAAATCTGACACACCTCAAAGCAAGCATCCCATCATAATGAAACTCAGCACATGCATTGTGGAGGTAGAATTAAAGAATTTATTATAACATCACTGCAGCTGGGTTCTTTATTTCAGAAGAGGCAACAGTAACAGATTAGTACCTCACAAAGCCACCTCTGGCTGTAATGCACATTGATATACGATGTGGCATGAAGTCAAACAAAACTCTTGATGTCCTGTGACAGATTGTGCTAAGAATCCTGTAGCTGATGCTCGATACTCTGGGGTTGCCGCAGCTGATGTCCTAAACATGTGTGGTAAAAGAAAGATTAGGGAACTAGCTAGCAAAGGCGAGAGATATGCATGAGCGGCGGAACCTAAGATTTTCTGGGGGTCCAACTGCTCCGAGAGCGAAAACAATTTAAAAAGTAAGGAGAAAGAGAAATAAAACAACGTAGGATATATGAGTACATACTCGTACATATCATCATCATCATCATCATCATCAACCACTGTCAATCCGCTGCTGGATGAAGGTCTCCACAAGTACCTTCCACAACTTTCTGCCTTGAACCTGTCGATCTCTTCCAAGTCACTCCAGCAGGATTTCATATTTCATCCACCCATTTTTCACGTGGTCTTGTTCTGCGTATTTTCGTGCCCCTTGGTATTATATCTAATATTTCAGTTGCTCAAGCACCACCAATTTTTCTAGCAATATGCCCAGCCAATTGTCACTTGAGCATCTTCACTTTGATCATGACGTCATCAACATTTTTCCTTTCTTTAATCCATGTGTTCCTCTTCCTATCTTTCTTGATTACATCAAGCATGCACCTTTCCACGTTTTGCTGAGTAGTCTTCATCCTTTGTATGTCTTTTTCAGTTAAGGTTAATGTGTCTGCTCCATATGTAATAAATGGAAGGATAGATTGATTAAACACTTTTCGTTTAAGACATAATGGTAAGCTGCTCTTGAAAAATGTACTGTTTGTTCCAAATGCTCTCCAACTAAGTTTTATATGCCTACTTATCTGGGCGAGTCAAAAGTTCGTTCCATTTTGAGCTCCACAAAATGTTGGGCCTCCATTCCTGTGCAAAACGAGCTCCACCGTCAACTGCGTACAGCAATGACGTGAACACAAAAGGGATAATGACATGCGTTTGGCACTGAGCCACATTGCGTTATCAGGTGAGCAGAGGATGGAGGTCGATAAACGCACTGTTTAAGTTCACCAATGCCATTATTGGAAAAATGGTTTAAATGTGACAGAAGCAAGACATATTTCTGCACTTAAAGGCGAGAAAACAGTGGACAGCAGCACTGCACGAAAATAGTTCCGGCGTTTCAATGCTGCAGACATCAGTGTCTAACACAAAATGAGATCAGGAAGTCCATCAATCACCAACACCGACACCACAGCGGAAGCTGTGACAGCGAACAGTGCTACCAATACATGACATATGGCAGCTGAGGTGGTGTCTCCCCAATCCACACAAGCTTGTTTTCTCCTCCCAGTGCCAACGAATGGTTCCCATGCATTGACACCCCAGAAGGTGAAACAAGTCGAAGATTGTTGCCAAATCCACAGGACGATAGGTTCTGGCGTCCACACTGTTTATCGCCACAGGAGATGAACAGTGTGTTATCCTACGTTACCAACTGGGATCCTAACATTATCCACTGGGCACCAGTGGCTGAAAACAAACCAGGAAGCACAGCCAGTAGCACAAAGAAGGAACCTTGAGTGGAAAGTCATACTGTACATTTGGTGGAATTGTGAGGGGTCTCCAACACTGGGAACTTGTACAAGATATTCAGGCTCCACATGGAATCTCTATGCGATACAACCGCCGTCACCCAGCACTTATCAATAGAAAGAGGCGTGAATTGGGGTACTACTCATCTTCCATACAGCTCTGACTTGGCCCCATCTGAACGCCACCTGTTTCGATCCATAGACTATTTCCTATGAGGAGGGCACTTCGCTTCGTTGGTGAATATGGAATCTCACATCAGATAGTTTCTGTCCTTGAAACCTGCCGAGTGGTACCACCGTGGGGATGTGGCTCTGGTGGAACGTTGGCAAAGAAGTGTAGGACAACAGCCTGCACTTTGCAGAATGAGGTGAGCATGTATGGCTGTTCTGCATCATTCAGCTTTTTAGCTGCAAATGGGACGTGACTCACCTTCGCATTTCTTCTCTATGTAGACCTAGCTTGCTATCTGTTGTTCAAGGTAAATGTAAGTATCAGCCACATCCAGATTTGCCCCATCAACTTCCTTAACTTCAGTTTTTGTAAAAGCACAGTAAATGAATTTGTCAAATTTAAGTTCATTTGTAAACCCCTTCTTAATGTTGTCAACAAGTTCCTGTATCATACACTCTAGCTCTAAAGGGTTACTTCCAAAAATGACTATGTCATCAGCAAAGCCAGGGTGGTTAAATAATCTACATTAATCTTTTCCTCCCTTGTCTTTCCAGTTCAATGGCTGAAAAACATTTCGCAAAAATGGCATTGAAGAGTTTAGGAGATATGTTGTCAACTTGTTTCACTCCCTTTCAAATTTTTAGAAGTGTTGTGTCCTCAGACAATCGAACCTTTGTGTTTACATTTTCATAAATGTCATTAATGATGGTTATGTACTCATCTTCAAAACCTCAGGATTTCTAAGACATCAAAACTATTGATGATTTCACAGAATCAAAAGCCTTTTCATAATCAGTAAATGCCAGGATTTCATATTCATTCTTTCTTTCAATTAGTTCTCTCAATACGTATATATGATAAATAGTGCAACTGCTGCTCCTAAATCCAGCTTGTTCTTTTAATTAAGTCAAGTCCAATTTTTCTTCAAGCAATGCGACAGTGCCTTTCTGAAATGAAGTGAACAACTGATAGGAGGCTGATGGGCCGTTCCTGAGGTCATCAAGGTCCAAGTTTTTATGTCTCAAGATCAACGAAGCATTCTTCCAGTCATCAGGAATCTTTCCTTTTTTGAGACATTTAGTGAAAATTTGGGCGAGTGTAGTTTGTTTCTCCATTGGCTTCATGTCCAATACCCATGTAAATTCCATCCCCTTCTGGAGTTCTTCAGTTCTTCCCCGTTCCATGTTCTTAATGGCATGAGCTACATGAGCCAAGACTGGAGGGACTACTACCAGAACTTGCGCATGCAATTAAGAATATGAAACGGGGAAGAGCTCACATATATATGTACAGGGATTTATCAAAATAATTGAACTTACTGTTTGCGGAGAACTTTTTATTTATAAGCTATGGGCCCAGCTTGGGCTTTCAGAACAGAAGCAATTCGATTTGAAATAGACTTATTATGTCATGCACATACATTAATGGAATATGGGACCATTCTTCCTGTAAAATACACTGACGGAAAAAAAAATCCCAACACCAAGAAGGGTGTGTGTTAGATAAACGACAGTTGGTAGGCGGTGAGAGTACATCTGTAAGATGACGTCTATGCAAATTTCGCGCTCGGTGCATACGTGTGGCGCTAGTAGCGCCTCGGAACATGAAAAGTAGGTTTGCTGTAAATACGCGCTGTAATGTTCGTGAGCGTTAGTTATCGTTGAGATTCGACGTAGTGTGTTGATGTTAGTCAAGAATGCCTTTAATAAGACGAAGAAGCCATTATCAACAGCTCACGGAGTTTGAACGAGGTCGTGTAATAGGGCTATGAGAAGGTGAATTTTCTTTCCGCAATATTGCAGAATGACTTGGCAGGAATGTAGCCACTGTGCATGATTGTTCGCAGCGGTGGTCAAGGGAAGGTACTGCCTCAAGAAGACCGGGTTCCGGCCGGCCACGTGACACTACTGAGAGGGAAGACCGCCGTGTACGGCATATGGCCGTGGTGCATCGTACTGCGTCAGCATATCGAGCTGCAGTTGCCACCACAGTGACACAACGAACTGTTACAAATTGGTTACTTGAAGGACAGCTCCGAGCCAGACGCCCTGTAGCGTGCATTCCACTTACTCCAAACCACTGCCGTTTGCGACGTCAGTGGTGTCAAGCTAGAGCTCATTGGAGGACAGAGTGGAGATCTGTTGTGTTTTTTGATGAAAGCCAGTTCTGCCTGGGTGCCAGTGATGGCCGTGTGTTGGTTAGAAGGCGGCCAGGTGAGCGCCTGCAACCAACTTGTCTGCGGCCGAGACACACTGGACCTACACCTGGAGTTATGGTCTGGGGAGCAATTTCCTATGACAGCAGGAGCACTCTCGTGGTTATCCCACACACCCTGACGGCACAGTTGTACGTCGGTCTTGTGATTCAACCTGTTGTGCTGCCATTCATGAACAGCATTCCAGGGGGTGTTTTCCAACAGGATAACGCTCGCCCGCATACCGCTGTTGTAACCCAACATGCTCTACAGAGTGTCGACATGTTGCCGTGGCCTGCTAGATCACCAGACTTTCTCCAATCGAGCACGTATGGGACATCATTGGACAACAACTCCAGCGTCACCCCCAACCAGCATTAACTGTCCCTGTATTGACCGACCAAGTGCAACAGGCATGGAACTCCATCCCACAAACTGACATCCAGCACCTGTACGACACAATGCATGAACGTTGGCATGCTTGCATTCAACATTCTGGCGGTTACACCGGTTTTTAATGTACCAGCATTTCACATTTAAAATGGCTCTTCTCGCGCTTACATTAAGCTGTGATCTTGAAACCTTAATCGATTAAATATGTTACCTATACAAATGTATTGCCGCCATTTCATTCCTCTACAACTATTTTTTCGTGGTGTTGGGATTTTTTTTTCTGTCAGTGTATATCCCAACTGTGCCAGTGAAGTTGGAGGTTGAAAGTGGGATAGACTGACCTTTCGCTCCAGATATTCCCACAAATGTTCAATAATAATATTGATGTCTGGAAATTCCATCCCCTTCTGGAGTTCTTCAGTTCTTCCCGTTCTATGTTCTTAATGGCATGAGCTACATGAGCCAGGACTAGAGGGACTACTAGCAGAACTTGCACATGCAATTAAGAATATGAAACGGGGAAGAGCTCATATATATATGTACAAGGGTTTATCAAAATAATTGAAATACTTACTGTTTGCGGAGAACTTTTTATTTATAAGCTATGGGCGCAGCTCGGGCTTTCAGAACAGAAGCAATTCAATTTGAAATATACTTATTATGTCATGCACATACGATAATGGAATTTGGGACCATTCTTCCTGTAAAATATATCCCAACTGTGCCAGTGAAGTTGGAGGTTGAAAGTGGGATAGACTGACCTTTCGCTCCCGATATTCCCACAAATGTTCAATAATAATATTGATGTCTGGAATAGCTGTTGTACCTCATCTTTATGCTCTGCAAACCACAAGTTGCCACGTTATGCACAATGCACGAGTGTATTATCTGCTTGAAACCAGCAGTGACCGTTAGGGAACCATGGATTCAACATTAGGTGAGGGTGCTCTGCAAGAATGGATTAGTACATTGCAAATGTTACACGACCCTGCAGAACAACCAATGGCTCTAAGAAAATGCCCAGATATGGCACACAACAGCATCAGGGATCCACCTCCGTGCTTCACAGTGAGAAGCAAACAGTCAAGTTGGTATGCTTCTGCAGGTTCTTGCCTGACGTACACTCTACCAATGGTAGGAAACAATATGAAGAATGATTCACCAGACCAGATGACACATTTCCAGTCTTTAGCATCCCAGTGTTTATGTGCTTTGCACCACCTTACATGTTTTGTTGCATTGATGTTGGTAATTAGAGGTTGTGGATTGCAGAACATCCATAAATACCGGCACGATGGAGTTCCCGATGAAGTGTTATGACGGAAACGGATCATTCCGATCGGTGTTCAACTCTGCTGTTATTTGTAGTGCCGTGGCCTTGTGTTTCTGTTGTACAATCCGTGCCAACGTTCGCCTGTCCCTATCTGACATCTTCGCATGACGTCCACAGTTTGCACGTTTGGAGGCAACCTCATATCCTTTTTGATAGATATTCATCATCTTCGATACAATTCCTCGTGTTACACTACTGTTTCTACCATTCTAGTTAGTAAAGCCCCTGCCAGGAGCGCACCAATGATCATGCTTTTTTTAGGTCACTGAGATATGGCGTTGTCAGCAATTACTCCACAACAGCTGTTTCATCAGCGACTATGGCACTGCTACATGATAGCCAACATCGTACTGCGCCCCTTTATATACCTAACATCCCGGGTGATGTCGTTCCGTGTGCTGTATTTTAGTCTCCCTGCGACTAAATACAACGCGCTGTATTTTAGTCGCAGGGAGACTAAAATACAGCGCGTTGCGGGTATTTTAGTCGGAGTCGATGTTTCCATTATTTTGATAAACCCCTGGTTGCAATATGTATATTCTGTGTGTGTGTTGACATAATATACATATTGCAACTAAGCTCAGAGAAAAAAATATTAAAAAAAATATCGTTTTTTCCAGCAACTTCGAATTTTTAGGGAAAAGCAGTTTGACAATTTTTTTTAGCACAAAGTTCAGGGACAGACTTAAGAGCTTCTAAAATTGTAATAAGTTGAGAACATTAAGTTGTACCATAAATTTAATGTTTTAATAGAATTTGATCATATGTTGATTTCTTTTACACGGTTTAAACGGTGTAAAAGAAATCAAGAATCAGTGGTAAAAGATTTCATTACTCACAATTTAAATTTAAGCACAGAACTAGGAATTAAATTAAAGTGAAAGCAGCAACGAAGCTCTTAAAAAAGTTTTGATAGTAAAAATCTACATGGCACTGCTAGATAAGACAAAATGAAGTCATATACTGCTATAGTTATTTACATATAATAGTAAAATTAAATTAAAGGTTAAAAATTTTATCTGCAGCGCATATGTTAGTATCGGCGTGGATAACACAATGTTGTTCATTACTGATAGATACAGAAGGTTGTGAAAATAAGCCCTTTTTGCCAGTGGTGGAATTAAGATTCACAAATCTCCACGATCCGAAGCCAGTTATTCTCCCAAATGAAGTACACCGACCTTGGCCTATCGCTGTAACTTGTCGTTCTGACTTTTGCGTCACCTCAATAGTACGTCATATACTGTATATCCCCCCTACTCTGTAAGAAAGGTAGGGGGCATGAAATCGCAGGTTTAGAATCCGCCCCAAACATGAAGTGGCTCGCTGTAGATAAGGAACTCTTCCTGGGGTGTTTTTACCTAATCCTTTCAGTTTAACGACCACCGTGAGCAGCTCAATGGGCAATAAGCAGTCGCCCGTCCCTAATTTAGGGTTACTGGTTCCGGGGAAGGGAGAGAGCCAGTGCCGTAAGACAAACACAACATCCATGCCTCACCGGGATTCGAACCCGGACCCCGTTCAGACGAATGATCAGAGGCCATTGCTTAGACCACTGCGCCACCGGGGTGGCGATTTCAGGTTTCAATTATTTTATTTTTTTTCGACATTTAACGAAATTACACAGAAAGGATTTGTCAAACAACGAATCTCAATTTTTTTTTATTTGGTTGACATTAAATGTCTGTAAATACTGTTTCACACGTTATGCAAGTTCAGCTATCGGGAGATTGCAAAAGGATGTTAACATAGTATTGGCAATTGAAATCAAGAATAATAATAATAAGTATCTGTACTTACAATATTCATAGTGGCTGTCAGGGCTTCATATGTACGTCTTCAAAGAATGTGAATTTTTTCAATTGTGAAGTTAAAATTCATGATATTGTAAAATCTACACCAGATAAAATTAAACAAGATGAATTTTTACTATGCAAAACAATCTTTTAACATCGATGAAATAAAAAACTGAATTAAAACCTTGTTGAATTTTTTAAAAAACGAACTATAATCCTGAAGAGGAAATAATCTTTGACCACGCAGCACCCTGATACATAATGAAAATTGAAGACGAATTATACTTTTGCTGAAATTTCAAAAACGAACAGTCTTGAAAAAGAAAATAAAAAAAATAAAAAAATACAAATCTCCCGACTGCGAAGCACCAAACTAGTTTCTACTAACATTCGTAGCCATTATCAGTGGTAGGTGCACGGACATTAGGATTACCGCACTCACTGGCTCAGGTATGCAGCTTAACCCCAATGTATGTTCAGCCCTGTCATGTAGATATTTGCGCATCATGATTTGGGTTCCACTGCGCATATCAATGGTGTCGCCATCTGTAGTCAAACAAAAACACACTAGTAGCTTTTATGTAGAAATATTCACCTGTATTTTTAAGTAATATTTGATGTCACATGTTTTTTGTTAAGGTTTTTCTTCTTGAAATGTTTTATCTCCTGTTCAATAAGGTACTTCCATGCAAACTGAAGCTCTACTGGACTATTAACATTACAGTTGTATCTTTTGGTTTTCTCAATGACTACAGCCACAGAGGTTAAAATCTGGGCATCTGATCTATGCGATGTTAGAATTTTCGTGTTAGTCCAATCAGGAGTTACATGATTTTTGATACAATGTTGTATTAATGAAGTTTTTTCATCTTTTCTTGTCCAATTCGTAATATGTTCATTTAATCTAGTCAAAAATCTTCTACGCGTACTTCCGATATATACTTTGTCTTTTTGGTTATCATCCTTAACTGTTGGAATGACATAAATGCAAGATTTATTTAGAATTGATCTATTATTAGTAGTAGTAAGTATGCTTCCATTGTCAATAACTGTTTCTGCAATGTTAATATTGTTGTTGTAACATTCTTTTTTTATTAATAACCAAAATCTTTATATTAATGAATCCAGTTTAGAACTATCAAATCTGCAAAAGAAAGCACTTGAAAGAGGTATAAGGTTTGCGTATCGGCAAAAAGTGCCAAAAACGGAATACCTCATTCCGCAAATTGAGAATGTCATCCAAAGATTGCCTAATGCAAATAAAAATCCTACAAGATTTAAAATGGTCCGTGCCATCAACATGTACAACACCAATGAAAATACAAGAATCCCATAAGAGCGTGAAGCCCTAATGAAGTTGAGAAACAACCCTGCTGTAAAGTGTATTATGGCGGACAAATCTAAGCAGATTGTCATCTTTAATACAGATGAATATAATAACAAGATGACAGAAGCAATCAATAAGTTGAATGCCATCGTGGTCAATAAGGACCCTGTTGACAGTATAATTAGGAACTTGGCTAATATAAAAAATCACAGTGACTTACCTACAATTATTAAAAGCAAATGTATTCCACCAGTAGGTGCTTGTACACCAAATATTTTTGGTAAAATAAAAACGCATAAGACTGACGAACCTATTAGGCCTATTGTTAATAAGAATTTATCTCCAACTATTAACTTAGAGAGGGCACTATTTAACTATATCAAACCATTCTACAATAGCCATGAAGCCAGTATTACTAATGCTACTGAAGTTATCAACAAGTTAAAAACAATTAAAACCTCCAATTTCACAATGGCCAGTTTAGATGTCATCTCTTTATATCCCAATACTCCAACCGATGTCGCTATTGACTTAATTAATTCCAGATTGGAAGATGAAAATCTTACTGATAAAGTCAGAAACAGTATTATATCTGCATTATTTTTTGTTGCAAATAATAATTTTTTCACATTTAATGGGATAATTTATAAACAGCAATATGGCGCCCCAATGGGGTCCCCAATTTCAGAGCTACTGGCCAAAGTCGTTCTGCAAGATATTGAAAACTGTATATTAGATCATTCTAATGTATACTTACCATATGTATATCTCCGATGCATAGATGATATTTTACTGTTTTGGCAGCACTCCAATCTTGAAATGGATAACTTCATTACTAAATTTAACAGTTGTTACCAATCTATACAGGTTAGCTAAACTTCTTGGATATATCTATACAAAAGGATAACGGAATTATAGAATATTCAGTATACTGGAAGCCGTCATATGTACAGGCAATTATCCCAAGGGATTCTACACACCCTTGGAAATATAAGACTGCAGCGTTCCGCTTTTATATTAAAAGAGCCATGACACACTCATCCAATAAAGAATCAGAGATCAAAGAGCTAAAATGGATTGAAAAAACTGCAGAAGAATTTAGATATAGTAAAGGATTAGTCAAATCTTTATATAACAACATTACGGCCAGTATACATCGTTCTGAAAATAAGATTGAAAAAGAAATACGGCAATATTATGGAAAATTTCCATACTTACCTCCTATTAGTACTAGTTTAAAAAAGAATGTTACAACAACAATATTAACATTGCAGAAACAGTTATTGACAATGGAAGCATACTTACTAGTACTAATAATAGATCAATTCTAAATATTAGTACTAGTTTAAAAAAAGAATGTTACAACAACAATATTAACATTGCAGAAACAGTTATTGACAATGGAAGCATACTTACTAGTACTAATAATAGATCAATTCTAAATAAATCTGGCGTTTATGTCATTCCAACAGTTAAGGATGATAACCAAAAAGACAAAGTATATATCGGAAGTACGCGTAGAAGATTTTTTACTAGATTAAATGAACATATTACGAATTGGACAAGAAAAGATGAAAAAACTTCATTAATACAACATTGTATCAAAAATCATGTAACTCCTGATTGGACTAACACGAAAATTCTAACATCGCATAGATCAGATGCCCAGATTCTAACCTCTGAGGCTGTAGTCATTGAGAAAACCAAAAGATACAACTGTAACGTTAGTAGTCCAGTAGAGCTTCAGTTTGCATGGAGGTACCTTATTGAACAGGAGATAAAGCATTTCAAGAAGAAAAACCTTAACAAAAAACATGTGACATCAAATATTACTTAAAAATACAGGTGAATATTTCTACATAAAAGCTACTAGTGTGTTTTTGTTTGACTACAGATGGCGACACCATTGATATGCGCAGTGGAACCCAAATCATGATGCGCAAATATCTACATGACAGGGCTGAACATACATTGGGGTTAAGCTGCATACCTGAGCGAGTGAGTGCGGTAATCCTAATGTCTGTGCACCTACCACTGATGATGGCTACGAATGTTAGCAGAAACTAGTTTGGTGCTTCGCAGTCGGGAGATTTGTATTTTTTTATTTTTTTTATTTTCTTTTTCAAGACTGTTCGTTTTTGAAATTTTACAAAAGTATAATTCGTCTTCAATTTTCATTATGTATCAGGGTGCTGCGCGGTCAAAGATTATTTCCTCTTCAGGATTATAGTTCGTTTTTTAAAAAATTCAACAAGATTTTAATTCAGTTTTTTATTTCATCGATGTTAAAAGATTTTTTTGCATTGTAAAAATTCATCTTGTTTAATTTTATCTGTTGCAGATTTTACAATATCATGAATTTTAACTTTACAATTGAAAAAAATTCACATTCTTTGAAGACGTACATATGAAGCCCCGACAGCCACTATGAATATTGTAAGTACAGATACTTATTATTATTATTCTTGATTTCAATTGCCAATACTATGTTAACATCCTTTTGCAATCTCCCGATAGCTGAACTTGCATAACGTGTGAAACAGTATTTACAGACATTTAATGTCAATCAAATTAAAATATCGTAGCCACGTAAAAAGTATGTTCATCGCAAATTGGCGAAAATTGAACAACAATATAAAACGAATCTCAATATTACTTCATATTATTTATTTCATAAAACTTTCAGTATTTCTTTCTGTTTATTTGTGCATTTATTTTCGTAGAACAGGCTTTAGACATGTGTAGTAACTGTACATTTCTCTAAGCGGAAATGCACAAATATGAGTGTAGACTACGTAACTAGAGAATAAGTTACATCTACAAACCTTACCAATTTTGACAAAATTACAGGCTTCAGCATCCGTTTCATCAGTTCCAGGTTTATGGACTTTTCTCGGAAAAAAGTACCAAATACCAGGAGACCCAGTGAGGCACTCAGTGTGTGTGTGTGTGTGATGGAGAGGGGGGGGGCTCCCCATGAAGTGTCGTTTGGTCCTTCGAGCTTAGTTGTTTATCATTAGCTTTTCATTTTTGAATATATTTGTATATATGTTAAATACATATTTTACAAATCATTGGAACCTCATTTTAAATAGAGGCGATTTTTTTTGTTTATCATACCTTAATGCTTCAGGTGATGTATTCTCTAAGTTATTTTGTTTACATCTTCAATGTTTTGGGTTGCCCCCATAAAGAAATTCCTGTTGCTCCACTCAGCAGATCTTTCTTTTTCTAACAAAAATTCGTGCCCAACCTGAACAGCTAGACTGAAAACAAATATTAGAAAATGTTGAGCGCAACTGAAAATGTGTTATCATCTGTCAAATGATGATATCCAGAAGGGAGTGCATTCTTCCAGTTTGTTGCCTTGCATCATCTGCCTGCTGAATTGCAGGCACCAGACTCAGTTGGAGGCTAAAGGCTTAAAGATGTGCGCCAATTGAGAATCCCCCTCCCCCCGCCATTCCGTCCTGTGAAATACGAAACGTGTAAAACACGCCGAAATCCTTTCATCATCCGACTGTCAGTAAATGTCATAAATGAATTAAAAAGGGTGACTGAATTTTTTGGATGTTTACTGCTGGCAACAAACGTCAAGATCTGGTAAGCTATAGTTACACACAGGCCCAGAGCGACCAGAAGCTGGGGGGTGCCGAAAACACGCAAAACTAAAGTTTCGTAAAAAAATAAAAAATCAGTAGAATTAGAAAAAAATCACTAAATCACTAAATGTCCAATAAAATTGGAAAAAATCAGTAGACATGGAAACACTGATTGAGAGATAATGACCCCTCTAAAATTAATCTTTCGTGTTAACTAACGTCGTCCACTCATATTGCGCAATCTCTCAAAGGTAAGCTCAAACTTTCTCTCCCCAAGGTCGACACACGCAGCATCCTGACCTTTCGTGACCTCCAGCTAGTTCTCATACATCCTACGCAATCTTCGTTCTTACAGACAGAACGTAAGCATACTACTGGCGCCTTTCACTTCCTCCCATTTCGAAACCGAAACATTAAAACTTAAATTATATTTTTATTTCTCCCTTCACATTCCTACATCGTCACAGCGCAAAATAAATCATCAGCAAAACAGTGCAGTGTAAGTGCATTTTCTTACTTTGTTTTCACTGTGTAATGTAAGTATGTTTCCTTACAGGTAGATGGTATTAAGACATGGCCGATAAAAAAAGCCTTGAAATTCCAGAATCGTAAAAGGAAGGCTGAGGAGGAAAAATCATTATCAAAGCTAAAAAGCTCATTTCTGAAGTATTTACACCATCAAGATCAAGACAGGCGCACTGAAGATTTGAGAGAAGAATCAACGGTTAACCTGGCAGGGAGTAGTAACATAAAAAACGTGGCCGTTGTCCCAGAAACAGATGAAACTAAGCCAGCTAATACCTCCAATGAAGACATATGTGAAGATCCTAATCAACATCGCGAAGAGGAAGTGTTAGGAAATGTCACCAACCTTGACGTCAACTATAGAGATCAGGCTACATGGGATGTTCGTGATGATCAATTGTGTCAAATGCTCGTCGAACATGGACCCTACCAAGTTACAGATTTCAGCTTTCCTCTAGACGACAATCAAAAAAAGTTTTCAATAGTTCACTACAAAAGGCGTATAATCAATGGTGAATACCTTCATCGTGAATGGCTTCTGTACTCTCCTTCAAATAATGCGGTGTTTTGCTTCTACTGCATGCTATTTTCGAAAACAGCTGGACGATCAGCGCTATGTAGTAACGGTATAAATGACTGGAAAAATATCTCTGCCTTCTTAGCTAGTCATGAAAAACACAGTGATCATATGACATGCTTTCAAGAGTGGAAAGAGCTCAAAGTTAGATTAAAGAAAAACAAAACTATCGATGAAGAAATTTTGCGTCTAATTAAGGAAGAAGAAAAATTCTGGCATCAAGTGTTAGAAAGACTGATTATATTGGTAAGAGTGCTTGGAGCACAAAACTTAGCATTTCGTGGAACAGGCTAAAAGTTATTTACTTGTGGAAATGGAAACTTTCTTAAATTTGTAGAATACCTGGCTTTGTTTGATCCTATCATGAATGAACACCTTCGAAAAATTCGTGACAAGGAGACTCACATTCATTACCTGGGAAAAGACATTCAAAATGAACTGATCAAACTTTTGAGTAATGCTGTACGGAAAAAAATATATCTGCTGTTCACAATGCTAAATACTTTTCTAGAGTGCTTGATTGTACACCCGATGTGAGTGATGTCGAGCAGATGACAATCATCGTTCGATTTGTAGCAACAACAGATGACAAAAGATGTGAAATCAAAGAACACTTCTTGGGATTTGTTCCTGTTTCGGATACCACTGGTGCTGATTTGACTTCAGCTATTCTTGAGAAGTTTGAAGACATTTCCCTTCCATAAGGAAACTTACGTGGCCAAAGGTATGACAATGGAAGCAACATGAGGGGGAAAAACATTGGTCTTCAACGATGGATTTTAGATGTTAATCCAAGAGCATTTTTTGTACCATGCAGCTCTCATTCTTTAAATCTCGTGGTAAATAATGCTGCTAAGTGTTGTTTGGCTGCCACATCTTTCTTTTGTTTGGTACAAAGCACGTATGTGTTCTTCTCTGCTTCAACTCAACGTTGGGAAGTACTCATGCGCCACTTGCCTTCTTAACACTGAAACCACTCAGTGATACCAGATGGGAGAACAGAATCGATGCTTTGCAGCCACTTCGTCATCAGCTAAGTGAAGTGCATGACACTCTCATGGACATTGTTGAAGACACTAATCTTACAGGACCATCTGGTAATGTTTCACGAGCTGAGGCTCAAGGACTTGCCAAAAATATTGGAAATTTTACATTTGCGGTATCTCTTGTTGTATGGTACAACATTTTGTTTGAAATTAATTTAGCCAGTAAGCTACTCCAGTCCAGGGAATTTGATTTAGCTGCTACAAAGCAACTTCTTGAAACTAAAGTATTCCTTGAAAACTGCAGAACTGATGTAGGATTTGAGAAGATGTTAGTAGATGCCAGAGAAATCGTCGAAGAACTTGATATTCCGGCTTCATTTGAATCAGAGCCAGCACCTAAGCGCTTGAAAAAAAAAGAAAAGGCAGTTTTCATATGAAGCAGAACATGATCCAATACAAAATGTAAAACAGCAGTTCAAAATAAACTTTTATTTTTCAATCCTGGACACTGCAATAAACTCAATTAACGAACAATTTACCCAGATGGAGGAGATTACATCCATATTTGGATTTCTGTACCATATCAACACCTTAGGGGACAAACCAACCAAGTACGTACTAGATGAATGTGTAAAGCTGGAAAGAGCGTTGACTCATAATGAATTCTAAGGATATTGATGCTACCGAGTTGTGTAGTGAGCTACAAGCTGTTTCAAGACGAGTTCCTAAGAAATCAACACCAAAGGATGTTCTTGACTTCATTTGCAAGTCCAACTAGCAAGAAAGTGTACATAATTTGTTTATCGCTCTAAGGGTTTTACTGACGCTGCTGGTATCAGTAGCCACTGAGAGAGGAGCTTTTCTAAGCTAAAGCTAATCAAGACATACCTCATGTCGTCTATGACACAAGAAAGACTGGTGGGACTGGCAACTATATAAATCTAACAGGAATTAGCACAAACTATCGACCTTAATGAACTGGTTTCTACATTTTCCAAGCTGAAGGCTAGAAAAAAGAAAATGTAGTCTTTAGTCTCTTGTAGTTCTTGCACTCTGCTAATTTTTACATATTTCCATTTTAATATCGTTAAATATGCAATATATCTATAATTTATTCTCAATAAATAAATATTAATTATTGACTTAATTGTATTTTTTATTTTCACTTTTGAAAGTATGTGGCTGACTTGCATTTCAAATTTGTAAAATAAGAGCATACATTAAAAATCAAAAGGTTCATTAGTATGACTTTTAACTATTAGTATAAATAAGTGTTAACCATTTTGGCAGGGGGGTCGCTTAAAAATATTTTGCCTAGGGCGCCAAGTTACCTTGCACTGGCCCTGGTTACACAGTATCATCATCATCATCATCATTGTCAACCATTATCAATCCACTGCTGGACGAAGGTCTCCCCAAGTTTCCTCCACAACGGTCTGTCTTGTGCCAGTCTCCTCCATGTCACTCCCGCATATTTACGAATTTCATCCACCCATCTCCCATGTGGTCTTTTCCTGGGTCTTTTCCTGTCCCTTGGAATCCAATCTAAAATTTCGGCTGTCCATCTATGGTCTGTCCTTCTGGCAGTATGTCCAGCCCATTGCCATTTCAGGGATTTAACTCTGATCATGATGTCTTCCACTCTCGTCATTTTTCGGATCCACGAGTTCCTCTTCTTATCTCTCCTGGTTATACCAAGCATGCACCTCTCCATGCTTCTTTGAGTTGTCTGCAGCCTTTGTATGTCTCTTTTAGTTAAGGTCCACGTCTCTGCACCATACGTAAGCACTGGAAGGATGCATTGATCAAACACTTTTCTTTTAAGACATAATGGCATATTGCTCTTGAAAATTATGCTGTTTCTTCCAAAAGCTCTCCAGGCAAGTTTTGTACGCCGATTAATTTCTTCATCAATGTGACCCTCACTTGATATCTGCTGTCCAAGATAAACATACGTATCTGTTATCTCCAGTTTTTCTCCATCAATCGATAAGTCTTCATTTCTTGTAAAAGCATTGAACATCACTTTTGTCTTCTGAAAGTTCATTTTTAATCCCACTTCTTTACTCTTGTCAGCAAGTTCCTGGATCATACTCTGCAGCTCTGATGGGGTAGTTGCAAAAATGACTACGTCATCAGCAAAACGAAGGTGGGTTAGAAAATCTCCATTAATCTTTATCCCTTTGTTTTCCCAGTTCAGTGATTGAAAGACATTTTCCAATGTGGCATTAAAGAGCTTCGGAGATATGGTGTCACCTTGTCTCACTCCCTTTCCAATTTTTATGTGTGTTGTATTTTCAAACAGCCGAATCTTTGCACTTGCATTTTCATAGATGTTATTAATAATATTAATGTATGCATCTTCAATACCGCAGGATTTCAGAGCCGTGGTAACTGCTGATGGTTTCACCGAATCAAAGGCTTTTTCATAATCGATAAAAGCCATGCACAATGGAAGTTCATATTCCCTCGCTCTTTCAATTAGTTCTCTCAGTACGTGGATATGATCTATTGTGCTGTAGCCACTCCTGAATCCAGCTTGTTCTCTCGGTTGAGCCATGTCCAGTGTTACCTTCAAACGGTGTGAAAGAACTTTAGTGAAGATTTTATAAACCACTGATAGGAGGCTGATAGGTCTGTAGTTCCTGAGATCCTCAATGTCACCTTTTTTATGTAGCAGGATCATTGTAGCGGTGTTCCAATCCTCAGGAATCTTCCCTTCATTAAGGCATCGAGTGAAAATTTGGGCGAGTACTGTTTCAATTTCTCCACTTGCTTCTTGTATGATGTCTATAGTAATTCCATCTTCTCCTGGAGCTTTCCTCCGCTTCATGTTCTTGATTGCATGAGCAACTTCTGCTGGGAGGACTGGAAGAACTCTGGTACCTTTCATGATGTCTGGAGTACATGTATCATCCCTTTCATATAATTTGGAGTAGAAATCTTTCACTCTTGTCAAAATTTCGCCTCTATTTCTTGTTATAGAACCATCTTCTTTTCTCAGAGCCATAATCTGTTTTCTTCCCTTACTGAGATGTCCCTTTGCTATCTTTAGGCTTTGGTTGTTTTCAATTGCTTTCCTCACTAGCTCACAGTTGAATTTCCTTACGTCTTCAGTGATACTTTTTCGTGCTGTCTTGCATAGCTCTATATATTCCACTTTGGAAGTCACATCTTCTTTAGTTGTCCTCATCTCTCTTCTTTTTTGCATCAACATTTTGGTTTTTCCTGATAATTTGTTTACATGCAACTTGTTCTTAGACCCAGCTAATTTTGTTGCTGTTTCCATAAGAGCTTTGGTTACTTTTCTGTTAACTTCCGAAATATCCACTTCTTCCGATGTTAGGCCTTCTAAAGCAGTGAATCTGTTCTTCAGTTCCAACTTGAAAGTATTATGGTGTTTTTTAAGGTTGGTTATGTCAATACATTTTGTTTGTCTTATGAGCTTGCCACGTTCCAGTTTAGTGTTGAGGTGCATCTTACATCTCACCAATCTATGGTCACTACCTGTGTTGAACTTGTTCAGCACACTGCAGTCTTCGATGACGAATTTTTTGTTACACATAATAAAATCAATTTCACTTGTCGTCCCAATTGGATGTCTCCATGTCCATTTCCTGTGTGGCTTTTTCTTGAAAAAGGAATTCAAGATGAAAAATCCTTCTGCCTCTGCAAACTCAACGAGAGTATTTCCACGCTGGTTTCTGTTGCCGTGACCGAATTTACCTACTGAAGTTTCATTCTGTTGCCGGTGCCCTATTTTTGCATTGAAATCTCCCATAATTATCTTCAAGTGCTGCTTACCTTTATTATTTAGATGACAAATTTCCTCATAAAATTCTTCAATTTCTTCTTCAGGATGACTTGTGGTGGGTGCATAAGTTTGAATAATCTGAGCCTGGTATCTTCTCGAGAGTTGGATAACGAGTCGTGCAGCTCTGTCAGAGGAACTTTCAACTTCTACCACTTTATCCTTCAGTTTCTTGTTTATTATAAATCCAACACCACTAGTTCTGCCAGTATCTGTCCCACGATAATAGAAGAGATGTCCACTTTTCAGTTCAATGAGATCTTCTCCTTTTCTCCTTACCTCACTTAGCCCGACGATGTCCCACTTGATCCTTTGTAGTTCCTCTTCCAATTCAAGAAGCCTTGAATCAGAAGATAGGGAGCGTCCGTTGTAGGTAGCCAAGGTCAGCATCAAATGGCAGCCTAGTCCGGTCCTCCGGGATTCTTAGCACCCTCTGCCTTCATGTCGCACTGGCCGCTGCCTTGGCCAGGTACATTCCAGCTGCCGGAGACTGAGGGCCAAGATTTAAGTTGTAGAGTCATTTTGGAGGTGTTTGGCCATAACTCACCACGCTGGCCAAGCGGGTTGGTGAGTGTGGGATAGCATTTCCTCTGATCCCGATGGTATAGTTATACCGCTATTTGCGGTCGTCAGAGCCCCTTTAGTGGGAACAGGATGCACCACGAGAAGGCGGGGTTGACATTTGTCAAGGAGAGGCTGTGATGTTACGCATCACCTGACCTTACATCAATTAGGCGTTCATATACACAGTATATGAACGCCTAATTGTATCTGGGATGGCAACAACCATTTAGCATTGCAACTTTATATCTCTTGAATTAAATGGGTAAGTCTATTGTTGAAATAGCAGGAGCCAGTTCCTACTCGGGTACTTTGAAATTCACATCAAGCCCAGTACCTAAACAAATCTATTGAGTTTTCTCTACCACACACCAGCATTATGCATGAAGCAGACGGGTGAAAACACAAACATCAAGGAAACGCTGATAGATTGTTTCTACCATTGGCAGAAACACCATCCAGAACGCCACAGAGTGTGAGAGGCAAGCGATTTTGTTACTCTTATAGTTCGACAATAATTGTTCTCGCAGCAAAAGCACACACATTCGTCTAGGATCGATTATCTTCCATGTGAGAAAACACCAAGAATGACCTGTGCTCTGTGCGCAACAAGTAGTATACTCACCGCTTAATTTACTTCTTAGATGTATTTCATGGGTTTTCTGATCTCCAGCAAGACACATTCGGACTTCGAATAGAAAAAAAAAACGCACAGAAGGAAGGAGAGAGAGACCCTTCGCCATGGTTATTGCTTTAAAGAAATTTAAAGAATCCTTTAACAATCTTTTTAAGGAGAAAAACAGAGCATTGAATTAACTTTTCAGTATATTTGTGCAAAATCAATTTTCAAAATTGTACTTTAAGAGTTTTCCAGAAAACTGCGAAGCATGGTGACGGTATCCAGGAAATCGTGAAAAAACCCAAAAACAAACTATAAAATATATGTGAACCACATAGCTTCAGGACGTTTCCTGGGTGGACCCCCTCAGTGAGGGGGACCATGAAATTCTAGAGGGGGTCCGGACCCCCTGGTCCCCTACCTTCCATCGCCTATGGAGATATGCCTATGTGGCCAAGTGATATCCTGCTGATAAATGGCCCCTAGCAGAAGTGACACGAAAGCCAAGACAACGGGTTGCCGAGTATCTTGAACATATCACCATGCTGTTAATGTTTCTGTTACAACAACAACTAAGGTGTCCAACTGCCATAAGAGATGGTGTCCCACACCATAACACCACTAAAGGTGGTAGTTTGCTGCTCCACAATCGAGTCCAGATGTGAGTGCCACCCAATCCTTCTTCCATATGCAAATGCTGTGGTCATCCACTCCAAGGCAGATTTGGGATTCATCACTAAATATGATGCAGTGCCAGTTGGATGCTGACCATGATTCTTAGGAATGACATCACTTTAGACAGAGCTGCCAATGTAGAGTGTTTTTTATTTATTTACAGGTTTAATAACCACTGTGAGCAACTCGATGGACTATAAGCAATCGTCCACCCCTAATTTAGGGTTACTAGCTCCAGGGAAAGGACAGAGCAGTGCTGTAAGACAAACACAACATCTATGCTTCACTGGGATTCAAACCCGGACCCATCTCAGATGAATGGTTAGAAGACAGCGCTTACACCATTGTGCCACTGGGGTGGCGCGTAGGGTGGTTAATGGAAGATGTTGGAAGGATCTTCCATTAACCACCCTATGCCACTCCTTTCTTCCAGCTGTCCATGAGAATGGAGTCCTACCTCTGCAGGTTGTCTCACAATGGTACACAATGATATAGGATGCTCCTTAAAGGCAGCTACAGCTTGCTGGATGGTGGGTAGAGAAGCCAATGGAGAAGTTTGGGCTTGTCAGACTATAAGATGATCCTCTCACCCAGGTGTCCACCTGGCCTAACCAGTATTTTCTTGGCATGTATGCGTGACTTCATGTACTCATGCTGCCAATACCATCACACGGCTGCATCAAAACAGCTCAGATGATCAGTGATTCATTGACACAACCAGCCCGCTTCCTGCAGTCGCATGATGTGCCCCCTCTCAAATGTGCTCAGTTGTTCGTAGAGTCTTCTAGGGCATCATCGAGGCATGATTAGTGGCAATTGAAGCAAACGTTCCCAATAACACAGCCAGAAAGTTTACAGCAAGCGTCCAATATCCCTTATTTAGGCCCCAGAGTGTGCAATTGAATGTGTTTTGGGAACAATTTGGGCATTCACTGGCAGTGAAACTCTAGTCATTTGAATACCAGCTTTCACATTCAGCAATAATTTTATCAGGGCTCATAGATTTTCCCCCTAATGTCATATAAACTGCTTGAAACATGTTAGGGACAAATATAACCATGAACTTACGTAATATAAAATGGATTAAAATTTAGCCAAAAATTTTGGATATAGTACAAAAATCATAGACCAACTATATATAAATATAAAAAGAAATCTCACAAATAACCAACATAAAGAAGCCAAACAACTTCAATTCTGTGGCAGTATACCTTACATCAAACCAATATCAAATATTTAAAAAAAATGAATGTCAAAAATCAAAATTAGAAATAAAAAAGTACAACATACTGCATATTTGCTGACAAGTACAAATAATGAGAAATCCATTTTACAGCAGGACGGGTATACAAGACCAGATAAGACACCAAGACCCACCTATGAATCCTAAACTATATATTGGAAATACTAAATTTAGCTTAAATATCCATTTGAATGAACACTTAAAGGACTGGAAACAAAAACAAAGAACATCATCAATGATTCAATATTGTCTTAAAAATACAGTGATACCCAATTGGGAAAATATCGAATTAATCTGTTCACATCCTAAGCATCGACAAGTATTAACAGCTGAAGCCATTGTGATGTAAAAACAAAAACATCAACTGTAATACTAATCTCCCTGCAGACCTTTCGAATGCATGGAAATTTTTGGTACAGTAGGATATGAAACGAAAAAAGAGTAGAAGAAAAAAATGGAAAACACACAGTACACAACATGAAGTAATATGCACATATTTCTCGATGTATCAAGATTTAAAAACATGTTTTTCACACGTTATTCTTTTTCAGTTAGAACCATTTAATGGTGGTTTTAACTGTTGTAATTTTTTACATGTTATATTTCTTTTGAGTGAAAAGCAATTTCTCAGTTGGAAGTTATTAATATTCGCTGTGAATATATATCTCGGTAATCGAATGCATGATTCAAGGAAAAATCTTTCACGTACCTCTCGGTTGTAGGTGGTCGACGTTCAAATCTTTGCACGGTTATTCTCACCAGGGAACAACCCTGATGAGAACAACTTATACAGTATTGCATAAAAAATAACACAATGCCAGAATTTGAAGATATCAAATTGTCTGCAAACAACAAACTGAAAAGACCATCTGTTTTGCAGAAGCAATAGTAATTGAAAAGAACAAAACAAAAAACAACTGCAACATTAGTAGTGGAGTAGAAATGCCAATTTCATGGAAGATACTGATAGAAGAAGAGAACAAAAAATGGAAAGGAAAACAGAACAGAAACAATGCAAAAATGCAGACATAAAGTGAAAAAAAAAATTCCAGGGTCTTTAAATCCCAGGAGTGGCAATGCAACACATTCGATGATGTATAACACACAAAGATTCCCAGACTGAGCACATGGCATATTCAACTTAGACTGCAGAGAGAACGGACAACCAGAGGTCCCAGAAGATGGCAGACAGATCTGCCGAAATGCATCGGACAATACATCAAGGAAGTCTGACGAAGTTTTTTATGATTGCATTTTCTCATGCGAATATTTTTTCGAGTGATTCATTTTCCCGTTTTTTCAAGTTTTCCAACGTAATTTTCACATCTCCTTTGTCTTCATGTGCCTTTTGTAGTTCAACTAAAAAAGTATATCCTAGTCAAGAAAATGTGTGGACTAACCTTTAAACCTACACTCAAGAGCCTGATGAGAGCAACCGTGCAAAGATTTGAACATCGACCACCTACAACCGAGAGGTACGTGAAATATTTTTACTTGAATCACATTCGATTACCGAGATATTATTTGCAGTGAATATTAATAACTTCCAACTGAGAAATTGCTTTTCACTCAAAGTAAATATAACATGCAAAAAGTTACAACAGTTAAAACCACCATTAAATGGTTCTAACTGAAAAAGAATAGCATGAAGTAAGGTCAAGTATACGTCCACCAGATGACGCACTAACAGATTATCGCAGTGCAGATGATGAGGATGATGAGCAGCTATGCGGCAGAAGGTCGGTGCAGTTGTATGGAGGAGGTGGTGGCCAAACATCAGCTATTAACTGTTTAACTATCACTGAGGATGGCATGCATACACATGCTGAAATGCATTTGGAGATTGTGAAGGAAAACGGCAATGTTCATTCAGTGCTTTAATATTTGACAATTCTTGTCACAAATCTTGAGATTTTACTGTTAACAGTTCCTTTTGTGAACCTTCAATTTTTTGCCTAATTTTAGTACATTTTCTGCATTTTATTCATTTCATCTCTTGATGTTTGTTATTATTGTTTTCATTTGCTTTGATCTTTTTGATTACTTTGCTATGCTTTTGAATCGAAGTGACCACGTGGATGGAACCAATGTATGCATTCGAAGTGGATGAGGTGTTTGCAATTTAATGGGTAAGCCATTTATTCAATTTTAACTTCAACTGTTTTAACGTTTCTTTGTGAACATCATTATAATTCCTCCATAGTATGCAAAAGCTAACAGGTAAACTTTTGGGGGGGGGGGGATTCAAGGACTTTCCAGGCCTTTTCCAGGACATATACACAAAAATTCCAGGATGATGATTACGCTTTACAGTATCATGGTCAAATCATTTTTTAATTTCAGTTTCAAGTAACAAAAATGACGAAAGATGTAGATGGATGAATGTGCTTTTTTACTCATTACATTTCTTTTTAATGTTTTTAATTGAAGATGAATCATGGTGCAATTACAGCAAGGCCTATCAGAAAATCCTTTCCCTCAATCTGAAAATGATTAATTCAATCAGACATTTTAGCTGCATCACTATTTTGCACTACCTCATCTTCCATGTAATCAGTTTATTGATAACAATTGAAATTATTATAAAATAAAGCAAGAGAAGATCAAGAATTTAAGAATGGGGAGGGCACACATCTAACAGAGGACTGGTAAAACAATCCCTGAGATTTATATCATCCAAAAAACACAGGGTGGTACAGATGGAGGACACATAAGGGGAGGTGGGGCACAGCATCCCCCCCCATCCACACCCAGCAGGATGGGGTGCTTGCCTGTCAGTGTATCACTAACAGCAGTCCTGAAGTAACTGCTGTGGAGATCACTGAAAAGTTCAGACCAATGTAAAACAAAATGTGGAGTTACAAATCCATAAGTGAAAAAGTGTGTGATGTCTGAAAACTAGAAACGAGAGGCAAAGCAAAGCACTTGTGTACTTACTCAATCACTTTTTTTTTCTATTTTATTTATATATATATATTATTTATTTATTTTTGAATGGGGCGTGTGTCTGTTGTGCCCACAGCTGAATTCCACCCCTGATAAAAAGTGTTTCCATACGTGGGGAAGCATTTTTTAAAACATTCCCAATGACTGCCACTGGTGGCTGCGTATCGGGATGTGACTGTTGAAGGCAATGAGAATCTTAATTACTACACAGAATAGGTGCCAGGCTTGAGAAAAATTTCCCCTAATTTGTAGTACAGTTAGGTTAAATCATAAATGAGAAAGCATAAGCCAGAGAATCACTGTGCAGCTCAAAAAATGATTTGGGAGTGGACAATCATAGATGGGTGCACCAATAAATTTTAAAACAGAAAGTGTAACTTCAGGAACATGGCCACAAGTTTCAGATAATTTTCATCACAGAAGTCATCTGAGAGTCCTGGCCCACAACTCAATCCAAAAGAATCTAAGCACCTGTATGTAAGCCAGTGCATCGTGGAAGGAGAAAAAGTAATGAAAACCAAAATTCTGTAAAAAAAAAAAAAAAAAAAAAAAAAAAATGCCTCATATTACTTTTCAAAAATTATTTTTCAAATCAAATATGATTGCCTCAATTTACTTTTTTTTAAAATCAAAACCACTGCTAAGCTAAATTTGTAAAGTGCTACTAGCTACCCCAAATGTGGAACTAGCCAAACTATTTATGAAAGCCTTAAATACATATGAGACTGACCAAGGAACAAAACAGCTGAACTTTTTATTCAGGCGAAAAAAATCAGAACATGCGACAAGAAAGTGTGAATATAAAGCAGTGCGAGCAAGATAGAATTGTTCACTGCATTCACAACATAAAATTACTGAATTAAAAACAAAAGATAGTGATTTTAAAAGACACTGCTTCAAACAACTTTCTCTCTCTCTCTCTCTCTCTCTCTCTCTCTCTCTTTTTTTTTTTTTTGTACTTGCTTGAACTTCAGCTAAATTTTTCACTTGTGATGCTTTCTTCTCAGCAAGTTCCATGGCCATATTTGTCTTTTGTTGACTCAGCAGCAGCACAGCAATATTTGCTTAGTTTTTCTTTCTGATGATATTCATTCCCTTCCTATTTCTTCCCCACTTGTCTTTCCTCCTCCCCTTTTATTCCCTCAGATGACAATAATTTATCCATAATGCTGAAAGAACTTTCAGCCTGAGGACCACGAATGCATGATATCAAAGCTTTCGCTACTTTAGATAAATGGTGTGACTTTCAGAATATGAATACTTTTGAACACCATGCATCAATTCTGACAAAATTTCAAACTCCGTCACTTCCGTTTTTGGAAAATTTCCCTCCCTTATCAAGCTTAAAGTGCAGACATTTCTGAGGGAAAGTAACACTTTTAACAACAACATAGGATAGTGAGAACATCGTGGGGAAAAAAAAATACAATTCCGGGAAAAATCTTCGCTCCGACCAACTTCCGTTTTTGGAAACTTTTTCCTCCATTTTTAGGTTGAAATGCAGTACTCGTGGAATAAAAGGATATTTAAGAACAATATTCGGCAGAAGGAACATCGCGACAAAAAAAAAAATTGGGAAGAAATCTTCGCTGCATCTAACTTTTGTTTTCGAAATCCCGTCTTCAAATGAACCCCTCTTCCCCTACCATAACCCCCAAAATTTCTGTTCAGTTGTGCATTGTGCTCGAGCATGCCCAAAATGATAACAGAAATGGCAGAATTTTTTGAATCCATGGAAGAATCTCATGCCTGAAGACTACAAGGAAATATTCGAGCCATCTTAACCTCCGTTTTTGGAAATCGTTGCCAGTTTCATGGTGAAATACGAACATTTATGCAATAAAATGATATTTAACAATACTGGACACAGGCAACATCATGAGAAAAAAGAAATTACGATTACAGAAAAATAGTCACTCCGTTTAACTTCAGTTTTCAAAAGTTTTAAAAGACGAAATACCATCCCCAGACGGAACCCCCCCCCCCCCATTTCTCTTCAGTTCTGCATTAATCGCGAAAATGATCCAAATGATGACAAAAAAAAAGGTGGAATCCGCAGAAGAATCTGATGTATGTAAATATAAAAAAATTCCTCCAGTTTTTTATTGGTATAAATTGGGAGATTCTGAAGTATTTTACATAAATGAAAAAAATGATGAGCATAAGGAATCTCTACTTCCAGTTTGCCAACTTCAATCATAATCACATCGCCATAAATCACCACCTGCAGCTCGCTGAAGTGTCAAGTTGCGTCTTTCTTCCTTCACCCTAATTATAGGAGAAAATGTAAAAAAATAATACTCCAATTTTTGACGATGACCAGATTTATGTCGTAATGTTGTAATTTACTTAGATATGTTCATCTGCCGAATTTCGCCTAAATCCAATGAAAACTTTTTTTAATCATAAATGTTTTTTTTATTAAAACAGTAACTCAGATGTCTGAATAAAAATGAATGTTTGTAATTCAAATAGTTTCCATATTATCACGGCAAAATTCTTAAGGGTCACTGTTTAAATACACCACGGCATCTAAAAAATTCATTCACTTGCTTTTCCCGTAATTTATTATTGCTGTTTCTTCTTTTTTAATTCGATTATGCAACCGAAGATTTTTTTTTTTTTTGCATCTGCTAAAGTTTCAAATGGAATTTGGCGAAATGTACACTAGAACTTCATTGTGGTATATTTTAACCATTGTAAAAATCTTACAGCGTTATTTTCAAAATTCGGGAAAATGGATTTCTGAAATTTTTCACCTAGTCCAAAAGCAATGGATGGAATCAGTGACAGGTGGTTTGCTTTCTTCCTAAACAAAGTTAATTCATCGGCGCTATCGGCTGCCAATCAACGGTTGCTTTGGCAACACCACGTTGCACGCTCTGTTTGCCCAAAGCAGAAAGGCGTACATGACCGTAATAAAAAATTTCAATGCTAACTTTTTAAGTTTTTAATCGATTCACTTGAAATTTTGGGATTAAGTTTCTGTAATCCAATTATTGTAAATGTAAAAATTTCACCCAGTTTTGTGAAGAATTCGTGAAGATAGTTTTCTTAATTTTTATCATAAGTAGCAGGTCTCTTGATACAAACAAAGCCTGGGAGGGGTGGAAGTAAGTTTTCTGCAAAAACATTTAAACAAAGACTAGATGACCAGCTCTCTGACCTTCGAGCTGCCCTTCCTAACAGGCACTGAAAATAGTGCTTTTTTTTTTTAAAGCCAAATTAGAATTTGGGGCAGGTCCGTCCAACACCGTGGCCGCGGTTTATTTGAGAACAGAGGAGAGAAAATGAAGAGAGAAAAAAAGAAGAAGGGGTAACACTGATTTCCTAAAAGGTCATTTTTTAAGCACTAATTTCAAATTTCAAGGCTTTTCAAGACAGCTGTAAAAAAAAACACAGTTTTTCCAGGATATTCCAGGCCTTGAAAATGTAATCATGATTTTCAAGGACTTTCCAGGTTTTCAATCATGCGTGTGCACCCTGTAACAATAATGTGAAAAACAGAAACTAACGAACTTACACAAGTTTATATGTATATTTACTTTAAAAACAAAACAAAAAAAACCCAGCATATTACCGTATTTTCTGGCACATAATCTGCGAATTATCTGTTCCTAAAAGTTCAAATTTTAGCCGCTGCAGATTATACGATGGTGCAGTTAATATGGAGCTCCCGCCCCCCCCATAAACTTAAAAAATGAAGCAATTTTGCTCTTCATACAGTGCTGTATAATGAGGGAAATTTTTTATCACGTCAAGGCTTTAAGAGTGATACGTATTCGACGATAATGAGCAGTGTCACTGCATCAACATATCTCCTCCTTCCCCTTGGTTTTGACAAAAACATTTGTGTGCATGTGTGTGTGTGTAGACATTTCCTCTCTGCGGATTACTGCTTTGTAAAAGTTAAGGGAGGAAACACTGCCTGCAGCAAAGCGCGCTGACCTGAATAGTGGAGTGCCGTTTCCATTCCATGCTGCCTGACCTTGTGATCTCCGTAACACTACCCCCACCACTCTTCCAACCCCACTCCCACTTGTTTATTTTGATCTACTTCAAAGAGAATGCCTCTGGCACTACAGCTCCAAGACTGAAGGGAAGGACTTTGACACCATCACAAATTATTTACAGTCTGAAATCCAGTGTTTCAGTTGTTGACGTAATTTAAGCATTACTCAGAGTTACAGCACGATTGCCACATAAATTAAAAATGTACATCACAATCATTTGAAAGTTGCGGAGTATTGCAGCAGTGACTTTTTAAATTTTCAAAAAAATTCAACAATTTTATATTATGTTAAACTCATTAAATGGAAAGAAAGTATATATATACAGTAAAACCTAAAAAATCTGGCATCGATGGGACTGGGCGAGTGCTGGATTTATGAAAATTCTAGATTTTTGAAGCTATCCAAAAATTGTGTAATGGGCATTATGTAAAGCATTTCAATATTTTGCTTAAATTACGTCAACAACTGTACTTACACATTAACAGGTCACTTTAACAAAAATTTGAACGTCTACGCCTTATAAATATGCAGGGGTCATGCTGGTGATTGCATTCTTCGCAATTTGTGAAGAAAAAAATAGTTTTGGCGATGGAAAAAAAGCTTTGGCGAAAATACTGGCGCTTACCTTTTTGTATTATTTATTATGAAACTCTGTTGTGGATTAGGCCCCTGTTTTTCAACTTTCACTATGAATTTTGTCTGCGGATTATACGCTGACCTTTTTTCTCTCATGCTGAATTTTACCGTCTGCGGATTATATGCCAAAAAATACGGTACTTAATATTTCATATTAGCAAAATATTGAAATATGTATGTTAGGGGCATTATAGAAAAAAGGGAACTGACAGCACTAAAGCAACTACATATGTTCAATTATGTAAAACATAGGATACAGAATAAAAAAACAGACATGAAACGGAAGAAGTGCAGTATGGTAATTTCAATATCAAATAACAGAAAACCTCACTGACTCAGAAGTACACAAAGACAGTGCATATGATGTGACACTTCCTCATTTTTCCACAACACTTAGCACCTCCATGAGATACCGCAGATGAGATGATTAAGCTGGCTTTGTAGTAGTGTCTCCCACAGCCCACAGGTAAGAGTCGCAAAGTTCTATAAGCATCGTTGTGGCTGGCTGGGTGTTGCCTGTCTGAGGTCTTCTGCAATGCAATTGGAGATTCTCTTAATTAGATTAAGGTTACAAGACCTTGGAGATAGAGGTAAATGTGGAGGAATACTCATGATGTTCATGCTCCCAAACCATGATGTAGACTCAATGAGGATGTGCATTATGATCCGCAAAGAGGAAACCACAGCCTATTGTACTATGGAAAAGTGCTACATAATTCCTGATATCATTGTCTAGGTACATGTTAGTATTTGTGTGCCCTTGACAAACATAAAAATCTTTGTGGACATTGAAGCATATCCCTCCCCACACCATGACTGAGCCTTCTCTGTACAGATGCACATGTTCGTATGACTGATGATTGCTGGTTCTCTAGATCCAAAGTTGCTCACTATTGGAATGTAACCAAATCTGGCTTGTTGCACCATAGGAAGATTTGCCACTTTCCCTGCTACAATAGGTGCTGTGATGCCCACTTACATTTTTCTTCCTAGGTTGCCACAATCAGCATTATTCAGTGCAATGGATATCTCGACAATACACCTTACTGATGCAGTCAATTGTGGACTGTTTGATCAATTTACATCAAAGTTTATAACACAAACTAAGTTTTTAACATTGAACTAATTTATTCCAGTCATTTTTGACTTTATAACTAACAAAAATTCTGTAAACTCAATAAATATGAAACATTCTAAGTGAAACAGAGAGAAAAAAATATTCTATGCTTGCATTAAGAAGTTACTTGACATGCCAAATAATTTTTTATTTAATATATTATACTGAATATAAGGTTTTTCTCAATATCTCAACACAAAAATACTCACAGATCACACTTTGAAACATTTTAGTCACTTCTGAAGTTTTATAAAAAGGAATTTAAATACGCCATTATTAAGTTCAAAATACTAATCACTTCAATCAAGCACCATACACAAAATCAACAAGGCATTACGGATTTTTTTTTCTTTCACACTAAAACAAAACCCTTATGCTTTGAAATCACATTGTAAGCAGTACACAGTTCAAGCTTTTCATACTATTTTTTTTTTAATTTATATGCTTTATTATTTACTGTCACATTTAAAATTACACTGAAGCAGCAAATTATTTGGAATACCCAATAGCAATTATACATGTGCCATCCCCACTGTATAAAACTATGATGTTGAAATATACACAGCTCACAGCAGAAGATTTCAGATGTGTTTTAAGTGAATATGTGGGAAAGACTCATGATTTAAGTGACTTTGAAAGATGCATGATAGCAGGATCTAAGTGGACAAGTGCAAACATTTCAGAAACAGCATACTTCATTGGCTATGCAAGAATAGAGGGTGTGTAAAGAGTGGTGCACAAATGACAAAATAAGCAGTCAGTACACTTTTTGTGAGCAGAAGAAAGACTGGTCGATGTACAAGGGCAATGGTAGCAGGAGAGGATTATTTGAGGCAACGAATGGGATCCATTGGGTCAGGTAAACATGCAGTACACTTGACCCTGAAATTCTCCTCTTAAGTTTACAGTACACTTGAGAGGAGAATTTCAGCATACATAGCCTGCCCCACAATGGCAAAAATGGGTACAACAGCAGATGTAGTACCCATTTTTGCCAGTGTGTTATAAAATTGGGTACAACTTCATGTACCACTCATCTCTGCTAAAAACTGAAAAAATTCATCTGCAGTGGGCATGTGAGCTGCAAAACTGGACCCTTGAGGACTGAAAAAGATTGCCTGGTCTGATGAATCACATAGTTGGTTAATACACAGTACAGTGATGTATGAGTCAGAATATGGCATCAACAGCATGAATAGATGGATTCTAGATGCCTAGCTAGCATTAACAGTACAAACTGGTGGAGGAGGTGTAATAGTGCAGGGTTTGACAAGGCACACTCACACATGTGCATGGTGTTTCCTGACAGAGAGGGATACTTCCAGCAGGTTAATGTACTATGCCACATGGCTTAGATCGCCACACAGTACTGTTAGGAGCACAATTGTAACTTCAAAGTGCTACAATGATCACCACAATTCCCAGATCACCAACTGAACATCTGTGGGATGAGATAGCCATTCATAACCAAGATCCACCTCCAGCACACATTCAGCAACTGATAGGTACCATCAGTGTTGCTTGGCTGAACATACTTGTAGAATGATATTAACACCTCATTGAATCCATGCCACATTTTATCAAAGCTGTTTTGAAGGCCATGGATGGCTCAATATATAATTCATATTATTAAGTAGGTGTCCTAATAATTTGTTACTTCAGTGTACATATTGTGAGCTAAAATTAAAAAAATAATGCAATACATATGTCTTACCACCTATTAAAAATTTGACTGGCACGTGTCTATGGTGATTAGAATGCTATATGCCTAACTACTGTCATTTGTGAATGAAAAACTATGAAAACCTGAAATTTGTGCCCTCTTGGATCAGGAAAAACAATATATTTAGATTTTTCTGAAAGCATAATATCCTTTACTACCAAGCACAATTGGTATTTAAGGGGTAGGGGGCTTGAAAACTGTGCCTTACTGCAGATCAGAAAATCAAACAGCATCCCAATTTCTCTGATGACATATTATGTTCAATGAAAGTTCTTTCACAAAAAATCTCATAAATTCATGCACACAAAAGCATTCTGCACATTCTTGAGAACAATTTCTGAAAAAACTAGGAAACTCATGAGAGAACAATGAGAATTGGGTGCTTTCTTTGACAAAAATCATAATAAATGTAGTCAACAGTTTTATACCAGATGCCAAATTACAGTGCAGTTGACATGGATTTTTTTGTTCTGTTTTTTTGCACAAGCTTGTCAACAGTCATGCAGAAGTAAGACCAAAGTGAAGACAGTTCTAGTATCAAAAATATTAGTTGATAGTACATGGATTCAGCAACAAAACAGAATTAGTCCTGAGGCCAAAATTGAGGTAAGTACTTCATTGCTACACAAGAAAAAAAGTGATTAGTTGTTGAAATGGTTTTGGCCATGTGTATCACACAGTTGGCAAAATATTACCAAGAGAACGATGTTATATTCTATGATATTAGACCATAGGAAAAGGGAAAACTTAGAACAAGATGCTCAAATATGTAAAACAAGCCACTAGTGATCAAAGAAGTAACATGTTAGAGGTAAAAAACTTGCAATGGACAGAGAAATGGAGACAGTTTGTTGCAAATAAGCAGTTTTCTAAATGTCTTGTATGCAAATAACTTGATGTTATGAATGTATAACCACCCTAAAAGAGCACAAAATTCAGATACATTTTTATCCATAATTTAACAAGTGAATAATAAAGGAATGCTCACCTCTGCTACCAGCAGTATCATCTGATCGGCCATTAGAAGGGCCCACTGTTTCTAATGTTGTTGGATTAAAAAATACAAGTATGTGTTCAGGAAACACATTCGAATATGGTTACTCATATCCAGACTGCGGACTGACTTAGCAACATTCACATATTTGTCATAAGGCTCTGAAAAATAATAAGGAATCAAAAATTCATAAGGTACTGCTATGGAGAATATTTAATTAAAAACACATTTTTATTTAAATGAGATTGATACCATTAATTTGTGGTTTCACAAACATAAATGTTTTATACAAATGTGTTTTATTTTTATAACCACTGGTTTTAAGAACTTCATAAAATTTTAAAGTAAACAATATGGGATGATGTCAAAGGAATTGAGATGAAATTCATATCACCCATTGATCTACTGTACATGAACTATGATGAAGATTTTGATACATATTTATATAACTACCATCCTTGACTATGTTTAACTCATATTCCACCACTTCAGTCACTCATGTCCGATTCCAAAGCTACATCCATTACATTATGTACTGAAAGCAATCAAGGCCAGATTTCTTACAGCATGTTATTCAATTAAATTTGTGAAGGAGCACATAAATAAATACAGTATTTTACAAGTCAACCAAATTGAAGACATCTGTTTTGATTGGAATTAATTTATTATTCCTGCACAGGTGAAATACTTAGGATTTTACAAATTTAAATTTTATATTTTTGTTCATGCCTCACGTTTCTAATAACATGAGTAAGAAACCCCAAAACATATCTACTAAATATAACTATTGGTGCAACAATTTTAGTCTTAAAATATATGCTCATACCAATCAAATAAGGAAGCAAGGAAAGTAGATATGCCTGCAAACTTTAATCTTCAATTGAGCATACAAGAACTCAATCAGTAATAAAGAGACCAATAGTAATTATTAGGGCTAGGATTTATATGTAATAAAAATTTCAAAATATGTGCATAACATATTTATTAAAAATGAGGACAGACGTAGGAAAAAAACGAAAATCACTACAATATGTGATACATATTTCTTTTTATATTTCTTAATAACTTTCTTTAATTTCTTTACTTATGCAGTCATCAAAACTTTAAAAAAGAAAGATGACACCAAATTTTCGGGTGTAATATGCACATCTTTTGAATCCGTTCTGACGCAAATTAAATGTATCAAAGCTATTCAAAGTCAATGGAACCGGTATGGAAAACAATAGTATCTGACGGAAGAAAGAAGTTTTTCAATAGGGTCTTTAATCCCTCAGATATTGCTGTAAACGGAATCGTGAGCTTACGAACTCTTAGAAACAGAGTTATCAACAAAAATAAGATGTGACTTTACGTCCCTTGGTGGGAAAACCATGCATTATTTTAGGAAGAAAGTATTCACCAAAGGTTTATCCATATGAGCGGTATCGGTCCAAGAAAAAAAAAATTTAGTCGAGTTTTCAGGAGCCCAGATTTTGCTACAAATACATCAGAAGTAGAAATTAACACTTATGACCCCTGGTGGCCAAACCATTCTTTACCAAACATTAGAAATTACGTGAAAAATATTTTCCATCAGGTCTTGTATGTGATACAGGAATAATTTTTCAAATCGGAGTTTTAGGAGCAGAAAAAGCAATTTACCTTTGTGCGCCCTAGCGGAAAGTCTATGATTTACTTGAAAATTTTGAATTTATAGGAAAAACATCTTGCATCGGAAACACTATCCAACAAAGAAGGAATTTTTCAAATCGGACTTTTAGAAGTAGATATATTGACAAAAATAATATATACATCTATGCCCCTGGCGTAGAAACCATGCATTATTTCAAGAAGAAAATGTTCCTAAAATGTTTGTCGACACGAGTAGTATTGATCCACAAAAGACTTTTTTTCAATCGAGATTTTAGAAGCTCATATTTTGCTGCAAATACATCAGAAGCGGAAATTAAGACTTACGCCACCTGGTGGCCAAACAATTTTTTACAAAAATTTGAAATTACGTGCAAGCGATTTCCCATCAAGTGCTGTATCCGGTGCAGAAATAATTTTTCAGATTGGAGATTTAGAAGCAGAGATATAGGGGAAATGCAATTTACCTTTACACCCCTTAGCAGAAAGTCTATGAATTACTTGAAAATTTTGAATTTATAGGAAAAACATCTCGCATCGGAAACACTATCCAACAAAGAAGGAATTTTTCAAATCGGACTTTTAGAAGTAGATATATTGACAAAAATAATATATACATCTACGCCCCTGGCGTAGAAACCATGCATTATTTCAAGAAGAAAATGTTCCTAAAATGTTTGTCGACACGAGTAGTATTGATCCACAAAAGACTTTTTTTCAATCGAGATTTTAGAAGCTCATATTTTGCTGCAAATACATCAGAAGCGGAAATTAAGACTTACGCCACCTGGTGGCCAAACAATTTTTTACAAAAATTTGAAATTACATGCAAGCGATTTCCCATCAAGTGCTGTATCCGGTGCAGAAATAATTTTTCAGATTGGAGATTTAGAAGCAGAGATATAGGGGGAAATGCAATTTACCTTTACACCCCTTAGCAGAAAGTCTATGAATTACTTGAAAATTTTGAATTTATAGGAAAAACATCTCGCATCGGAAACACTATCCAACAAAGAAGGAATTTTTCAAATCGGACTTTTAGAAGTAGATATATTGACAAAAATAATATATACATCTACGCCCCTGGCGTAGAAACCATGCATTATTTCAAGAAGAAAATGTTCCTAAAATGTTTGTCGACATGAGTAGTATTGGTCCACAAAAGACTTTTTTTCAATCGAGATTTTAGAAGCTCATATTTTGCTGCAAATATATCAGAAGCGGAAATTAAGACTTATGCCACCTGGTGGCCAAACAATTTTTTACAAAAATTTGAAATTACATGCAAACGATTTTCCCATCAAGAGCTGTATCCGGTGCAGAAATAATTTTTTAGATCGGAGATTTAGAAGCAGAGATATAGGGGGAAACGCAATTTACCTTTACACCCCCTAGCAGAAAGTCTGTGAATTACTTGAAAATTTTGAATTTATAGGAAAAACATGTCACACTAGAAACACTATCCAAGGAAGAAGGAATTTTTTTAAATCGGATTCTTAGAAGTCGAGATATTGACAAAAATAGGATATACATCTACACCCCCTGGCGTAGAAATCGCGTGCACTATTTTAAGAAGAAAATGTTTCCAAAAGGTTTGTCGACACGAGTAGTATCGGTCTACAAATGATGTTATTTTCAATCGAGAATTTAGAAGCTCATATTTTGCTGCAAATACATCAGAAGCGGAAATTAAGGTTTACGCCCCCTGGTGGCCAAACCATTTGTTTTACAAAAATTAGAAATGATGTGCAAACGATTTCCCATCAGAAGCTGTATCCGGTGCAGAAAGACTTTTTCAGATCGGAGATTTAGAAGCAGAGATATAGAGGAAAATGCAATTTACCTTTACGCCCTCTAGCGGAAAGTCTATGAAATACGTGAAAATTTTGAAATTATATGAAAAACATGCGACATGGAAAACACTATCCAACAAAGAAGGAATTTTTCAAATCGGACTCCTAGAAGTCGAGAGATTGACAAAAATAAGATATACATCTACGCCATATACATCTACGCCCATAACCATTTTTTTTTTACAAAAATTAGAAATTATGTTCAAACGATTTTTCATCAGGAGCTGTATCCGGTGCAGAAAGAATTTTTCAGATCGGAGATTTAGAAGCAGAGATACAGTGGAAAACGCAATTTACCTTTACGCCCCCTAGCGGAAAGTCTATGAATTACTTGAAAATTTTGAAATTATATGAAAAACATGTCACACGGAAAACACTATCCAACAAAGAAGGAATTTTTCAAATCGGACTCCTAGAAGTCGAGATATTGACAAAAATAAGATATACATCTACACCCCCTGGCGGAGACTCTGTGGAATATTTTAGGAAGAAAATATTCTGAAAAGGCTTATTGATGTGAGTGGCATCAGTCCACGAAAGAAAATTTTCAATCAATATTTTAGAAGCTCAGATTTTATGGCAAATACATCAGAAGCGAAAATTAACACTTACGCTCCCTGGTGGCCAAAGTATTCTTTACCAAAAATTCGAAATTATATGCAAAAGATTGTGCATCAGGAGATGTATCCGATGAATTTTTTTTTTTTTTCAAATCAGAGTTTTAGAAGAAGAGTTATCGGAAAAAATGCAATTTACTTTCCGCCCCCTAGCGGAAAATCTATGTGTGATTTGAAAAAGAAACTATATCCAAAATACTCTTTGACATAAATGGGATCGAAAAATAAAAGATTTTTTTCAATCGGATAAACGTTTAGATGCAAATATGTGGAATAAAACGTATTTTTGAATTCGACATCATCTGCATTTACGCCCTCTAGCAGCGAAATTGTACATCGTAAAAACAAAACGAAATGAAGTATCATCATTCGCATATTTCAAGCTTTTGAATGCAAAAAGAATTTTTCAAATCGGACTAATAGTTGCAGAGATACCGTGGGGACGGACGGACGAACAAGCCGATAACATAAACACAATCTTTTTTTACAAAAGACGTGCTAAAAATCACTACAATTTTTAAATTACTTTACTCAAAACCAGGGTTTTCAACTAACTGCTATCACAAGTAGCAACAGCATAGCACTTCAGGTTGTCTAAAACAAAGCTCCTACTGTTTCCTCTCAAAATACCTTTAAATCGGCTGTTCCATCTTTTATAGCCGTTAGCTGCCTTGAGGGTGTCATGTTGACCTTTTCAGTCAAGCAGATGGCAATCATTGCACATGTTTATGTTACAACTGAAATACCCCTTGGATGGAAAGATTGACCTCTCTCTAGCGACTGAAAGTCTTTGATTTGTTATTCATTCTCTTTGGCTCTTTCTTCCTATAAGATTATGTCATGCAAGAGAGTTGTTCTAAATTTAGAGGACAGAATAAAAGTGATCAACCAGAATCAAAATGAAATTTCTGAGAGAAAACTGGCTGATATGTTTAAGTGTGGAAAGACACAAATAAACAGCATTTTGAAAAATAAAGAAGCTGTTTTAAAAGAATGGGAGGAAAACAAAAACTGTGGTCAAAAGAGAAAGTGATTTCAAGAAAAAATTCGAGAATGTGAATGATTCACTTCTGGAATGGTTCAAGTGTGCCAGGGCAAAAAAAAATTACCATTAGTGATCCTATAATGAGAGAAAAGGTAACTCAAATTGCAAAGTAATTTGGAATTGAAGATTTTTCAGCTAGTAATGACTGGTTCAACCAATTACATGTCCGCCATAACATTGTTTTTTGAGCTACAGCTGGCAAATCAGCTGATGTCGATGAGGAACTATGCGATGACTAGAAATCATGACTATCATAAAATATTAAAGGTTACACTGATGAAGACATTTACAATATGGATGAAACTAGTCTTTTTTTCAGCACTCTACCAACAAAAACTATGACAATTAAATCACGAGAATGTTAAGGAGGAAAATTATCGAAAGAACGTTTAACAATAGCTTTTTGCGTCAGCACTGCAGGAGAAAATGAAATTCCTTTGAAAATCTGGAAGTCTCAACTACCAAGATGCTTAAAAAATGTTGATCTACCATTATTAGGTGCAACATGGCGGGCCAATAAAAAGGCCTGGGATAACAGTGATCTTTGAAGAGTGGCTGGAACAATTTGATCAAAAGATAACTGGGGAAATTGAAATGTTCTGCTTTTTCTGGATGATGCACTATGTCACATCCATCAGACTGCTTTGACAAATGTTAAACTCCATTTCCTTTCTCCAAACACAACTGCAAAATTGTGGCCATTAAATCAAGGGATTATTCAGTCTTTCAAACTGCAATATCATCGATGCGTACTTCATTCTAGGATGGATAATTTTGACAGTGCTCCTGAACGTAAAAAACAAAAGAAAAAAAAAAAACAATTACGATAGCTGATGCCATTTTGTGGATCAAATATTCATGGAAACAAATGAATTCCAATACAATTGTTAAATGTTTTAATCCCTGTGGTTTCATATCAACATGCCCAGAAGAGTAGCCATCGACTGACATTTTGGAAGATATCCTTGACCTCTCTCGTATTGCAAGGATAGAATATGACTACGACATGAAGGCTGTACACGAAGAAAATTATCTGGATTGTTACCAAGACATGAGGGAGAACTAGGATGAATGCCTGCTAAAAGATCACATAAGTGGTAAGTTTTTTTTTAAGGCTATGGTAAAATTTGCATTCCCCTCAAAAGATAATCATCATAGCACTGACAAATCCCTTTTCTCCCCAGGCACTCTCACAGAATCTCTGGATGAAATTTCAGGTGGGGAAATTGATACTGTTCCAAAATTATCAACTCAAGAAACATTGAAGGAAGTTGATGGCTCAATGAGATCTTATGACTGTCCTGATGGTAGAAAAATTAAGTAAATGGCATTGTTTTTCAAATGAATTTTTTAGATTACCACTATAGGTACCTTCCAAATGTGTAACTGTACTACATATACTGTAGTATTTTTTTATTATTTTCACACATACATACATACTGTACTGTAAATAAACAGGAACACATCATGTTTGGAATTCAGAGTATGTAACTTATAAAACTTATGCAGTAGTTTACAAAGGTTTAATCTCAAAACTGTTAATTGGATATGCCATTAAAACCTTCCCCTATTTAGCGACCACCCCTCTGAATGACCGCTTTTTGGAAGAACCAGCAGCGGTCACCTTAAAGAGGTGTCACTGCATCTCCCATGAGCATCTGTTGTTTTGTCAACTGAGATCCAAATAGGAAATTCTCCGATTTTCTCCCTGATTTCTAGTACAGTTTTGTCGCACATCATCTGCAAGTAATTTTTTCTTAAAGTAAGTTCATCTGAAATTATTTGACTGCAGTATTTTAGTTGTAAATGCATTTATGGCACCTCTATTCATAGTGATTGTGGAATAACTCTTTTACGGGTCTTATAGAGGTTATTTTTCTTCAAAGTTGGTTGTCAAATTTTCGAACTAAAGCCTAGTTCGTCATCAGCAACTACTCCAGTGACATAGTCCTGATGACGAACTAGGCTTTAGTTCGAAAATTTGACAACCAACTTTGAAGAAAAATAACCTCTATAAGACCCGTAAAAGAGTTATTCCACAATGCAGTATTTTTCTAAGAAACTTCTAAACACTGGATTGTTTACTTTCGACATATCTGAACCCACTACTGCACAAGGTAAATTCAAACTGAAATTTGAACTCATCTGATAACTGTTCCCTGGAACTTCTGTAAGACGCTTTTGTTGCAACAAAGTGGTTTTTACTTTTTTTTTTTTTTATGTTTCCCAGTTTTAATGCATCGTAAAACTTGAAAACGCTGGCCACAAGAAACAGCCGACGCACACACCACAGGGAAAAATATTTTCCTCAGTTCTCAGTCTTTCATGGGGGAACTCATTAATAAATGCCTTTAATTCGGATGACGTAGTTGATCTAGTTTTGGGCATGTTGATTTATGTAACAATTTGAACAGGAAAAACAAACTTCCAACAATGATGTAAATGAAATGATTTATGAAGAAACTGGACACGGAACTACACATTAAATCACAGATGACTCAATCTCTCATCTGAGATAAGGAAGCAGACTGGTGCCGCTATTGGTGCTGTAATCTGTTGGTTTTGATGTGTTCCAAAACTTGAAAATATGAAAATTGCCATCTGCCAGCTCACAGGTTGCTACAACAGAAAATATTGGGTAGTTTTGCATAGAAACTGGTGATTTATGTAAAAATATTTTTAAATAATGTGAAAATATGTAATATCTGTAGTAAAACAGTAAATATGTATAATAATGCAATAATCTCACTAAAACTATTTATATAAAAACGAAACTATTAAAATAACTTTTACATACTATAATGGCATTTACTTACAGCATTAATTTCACTCAAAGAATTTTATGTGCTTTGGAACAGAAAACTGTTCGTATTTTTTTTTCACTTCAAATACCATTCAACATCAGTATTTCAGTAGAAACAAGCTATCTTTTATAAAGTTAATGTTAGATCAACAAGTATTTTCTTCTTCATAGACCACACAATATCCTACACCAAATGTGAGGATTTGGGGGTTGCACATTCCACACATTTGATTTATCACATTCTTGAAATTTAACTTTGAAGATGGATAAGATTCACCATGTAAACTGGATGTGGCAGATTATGACAATCAAAATTTTAAATGCTTTATAGACACTGTACTAGTTTTATTAAAGAAATAAATGGAAAACACATGGTAGGAATTAAAATTTCATCTGACCAGAAAAGAAATGTATTGAAACGACATTTTTGCATGAGATGTCAAAAGACCGAGAAAGCTACAAGATGAAACTGTTTTATAAATTTTTGACCTTCTTGATCTGTGAGTATTAATAGTAGCTGACTCAAGACAAATGATTCCAAGGACTGAATGTAGTAAGTTATTTACACAAAAATTAAATAGAGAAAGAATGCTACTTAGTTTCTTCAAGGCTAGCAATGAAGTCAGCACAGACCTTCACCAATGCTATAGACTCCAAAAACGCAGCCTTTGTGATATGCATCATTCTAAATGGAATATTGTGTAGTCACTCTTGACAATTTCCCTATCCCAAGCAGTTGTTAGTTAAACAAAAAGTTATTGTAAACACTAATAACTGCCTGAAATTATCAGAAAACAATATGGGTTATCATTGATGGTAGAAATTCCACAAATCATACTGAGATGATGCACATACACATTTCACTAGCACTGGATGAACTAGCAGAGAAAAGGGAAAGTTTTCCATCATATTTCTAGGTACAAGAGGTTTTTTAGTTATATTTCTCTAGATTATTTTCCCTTCCTCCCAAGGCTAAGCGAACAAAAGTTAAGAATGCTTAGTCCAGCATTTTTGACCCAAAAGACCCTTTCACAGAAATGAGTGGAACCTGCGAAAGCAGCATCAACTGCGAACAGTGGACTCCATGATAGGACTGTTGTGAGTTAAAGCATATAATATTTTGAGAACTCAGTTATATGATAGTGGATTTGCATTGTGCAGGACACACTTCAGTTGTTTAAGTACAGAGTATAGATCGGGATGTAGAGAGGAGATTCAGAATTGCAAGTCATTGGGTTGTAAATAATTTCCAGGCCTTCACGGTAACAGAGGGCAAAACGATTGTCAAAAGAAGGAATTCGTTTTGCTTCATGGCTTTCAAAACATCTTTTTTATGTTCTAAAATTCTGTGGTTAATGCTCCTGTATGTGCTTCCAATGTATAAGTTATCACCTGCTGAAGAAGAGATAGGAATGCAGTAAACTCCTGGGAGGTCCAGATTTTCAACTTTGTCTTTATCCCTTTGTAGAAGTTTCAAGTAGTGTGTGGTGTGGTGGGGGGGGGGGTGTTAATGGCAAGATGGTAACCAAAACTTCTAAAAAGAATCTGTAACTTATAAGCATAGGAAGGATGGTAAGGAACAGAACCTGAGAATTTCAGGTTTTCTTTCTTTTGAGGATGGAGGCATTCAATTTCCGAATTGTTTTCATATGTCTTTAAAAGGGAGTTGACTGTAAGAGCAGGGAAACCATAAGAGAGGGCTATTGTAGAAATTTTGGAGAATTGTAATGTAACTAGTGTGATTAAGTTGCCTTTAGTTGAAAGATAAGTTTTTTCAATGAGCTAAAAATTTTATTCAGTCATCTTGGTTCTATATAAAAGACTATTTCATCAAGGTGTCTAAGTGATTGAGCTCAGTGCACGAATAAGAATGTTAACTTGAACAATCCTATGTGAATCCTCGTAGCAGAAAATTTCAGATCAGTCTGCGATGAATATTGTGATGACACAAAATAATCTGTGGGGCGGTTGCTAGGCAAGGAGGCCCAAATGAGTGCAAAACACAATAAAAATTTGAAAGAGAAAAAAAATCAAAACTTGAAGTACAAAGCAAGATCTTCCGACTTACCATAATGCTGGAATACCAACTTTTATGGAATAAAGTAATATTTGACAAATAATACACAACAACAAAAGAAACATCGCTAGCAAAAAAAAAAAAAAAAAAAAAAAAAAAAAAAGAAAGAAAAAACATTTTTTGCCTCCATTTTCAAGCTGAAACACAAAGATATACCGAATAAAATCATATTTAAAAGCAATATGGGTTAGAGCGAACATCATGAAAGTATAAAAGGAAAATCAAAAACTATTCAGTTGACGGAAAAGTCATGACATATTTTAGCCATGCTTTGCAAAGGTCATTTATTGATAGAAAGAACAAAGATCAATCAACGATATAATGCCCGTTTTGTTCGATAACCGTTTGCCATCTTTCTGTGAGCCGCAGAATGCCTCATTCATAGAAGGACCCGTCTTTCGTGGTGAAGAACTGTACAAGGTGCTGATTTACAGCCTCATCTGAATTGAACGTTATTCCATGCAAGGACTGTTGAAGAGAGCAAAACAAGTGGAAGTCTGACGGCGAGTATGCTGGGTGTAGCAACACATCCCACCCAAGCTCCAATAATTTTTGGTGGGTGATCAAACTTGTGTGTGGTCTCGCCTTGTCGTGATGGAACATAACACCTATACGATTAACGAGCTCTGGATGTTTCTGGATGATGGATTCTTTCAAACTGTCCAACTGCAGACAGTACACATTCAAATTGATTGCTTGGTTCCGTGGTAGGAGCTCGAAAAACATGACACCTTTAAAATCCCACCACACTGAGACTAGAACCTTCCGCTGATGAATGTCTGCTTTGGATGTTGTTTGAGGCGAAGCAGCACGCTGGGACCAAGACCGTTTGCGCAGCACATTGTTGTACACAATCCACTTTTCGTCACCAGTTATCAGTCGCTTCAAAAAAAGGATCGTTTTCCTCACGCTTAATGAGCATATCGCAGATGTTTATATGCGCCGTCAATTGAGCTTCTTTGAGTTTATGAGGAACCCATACATCAAGCTTGCTTACATATCCTAGCTTCTTCAGGTGGTCGTGAATGCTTGAATGATGGATGTGCAATGTGTCTGCAATATCTCGTGTCATGTAACATGGGTTTGACTCGATCAATGCCTTGATTTGGTTGTCATCAACCTCGGTTGGCTTCCCGGACCAAGGAGCATCGTTTAGGTCAAAATCACCAGCATGGAATTTTGCAAACCATCGTTGGCACTAACGTCCTTGTACAGCATTATCACCGTACACTTTATGAAACTTTTCACAAGCTTGGTGCGTTCTTCCCTTTACGTAAGTAAAACAGTAAAATATGGCAAAAATGCACAGTTTGGTCTTCTATCTTCAACTTGATGTCAAATCAACCAAATCGCTCACTATTCCTTTTAGACTGCAGCTAGAACTGGCACCTGTCGAATGCCATAGCGATAACAGAGCTGTGCATGCCTCTAGTACTTCCAAAACCGCCCAACCACCATCAGGTGACAAAATGCGTCATGACTTTTCCGACAACCCAATATTACCAAAGAAATCTTCACTCCGTTGACTTCCATTTTTGGAAAATTTCCCCTTATTTTTTTTTTCAGTTTCAAATGTAAACATTTAATTAATTAAATGGTATTTAGGAACAATGTGAGAAACAGGGAACACAATGAAAAAAATTCAATCACAGAAAAATCTTCCTTCCTTTAGCTTCCATTATTGGAAATTTTTGCCTCTATTTTAAAGCTGAAATGCATTTCTGCAACAGAATGATATTTAGAAACAATATTTGAACAGAGAGAATGTTAGGGAAAAATAATTTATGATTACAAGAGAAATCTTAGTTCCACCCAACTTTTGCTTTTTGGACACTTTTCTTCCATTTTCAAGCTGAAATAACTTATGGAATCAAACATTTAACAACACAGAGAAGAGAGGGCATCACAAGAAAAATAATTTAAGATTACAGCACTCTGTCCAACTTCCATTTTCGGAAATTATTGCTTCCATTTTCAAGCCAAAACACCAACATTTATGCAATAAAATATTTAATAATAACATGGGTATATCAAACATTGCAAGAAAAAAAAAACTGGGATTATGGGAGAAATCTTCATTTCATCTAACTTCCATTTTTGGAAAGGTTTGAAAGACAAAATTCCATCACCAGATCGAAAACCTGAGCACAGGATTGGAAACCTGCAAGGTAAATCAGAAAGGGTTTTGGGGATATTGTTTGTGTCTGCAGGACCAAAATAAAAGTTCTGGGGATATTGTTTGTGTCTGCAGGACCAAAATAAAAGTTCTGGGAACATTAGTTTTGTCTGCAGGACCAAGCTAAAATCTGCAATGTACGTCATCCATTGCTGCGATTCTGCTACGGGGATGTTAATAACAATAGTGAGCAATCAATTGAAGTTCTTATTGGGACTTTTAACACCATTTCAACAGTGCCTACATTCATATGGATATCTGGAGAACTGAAAACTCAGACAAAAGTTAGAAATGCATTTTGACATTCATGATCAAGATTTACAACATTTAGTAACTGATGCAAACATATGATGAAAGCAGCTAATGCTGGGTACAATATTTATCAACACATATGGAAGCCAAATAAGATTGAAGAACAGAAAAGAGTATCTATAACATGAATTTTACATGCCAGATACTTTCCTGTCATAGTATAGATACTTTTCTATTCTTCAAAATTCATGTTATAGTATCTATAACATGAATTTTGAAAAACAGAAAAGTATGTATAACATGAATTTTACATGCCAGAGAGATCCAAGAGAAGTATCAGTGTAGTTAAGCAAGTGAAAGCTTGTTTTACTAAGCACATGTAAGAATAATCTGGTAGGGAAAAATGGGAATGTTTTAAGAGCTGTTTTTTAACAGCTGTAATGAATCAATTCCACTTAGTAGTTCTAATTCTGACTATTATATAGCTCTAATTATTGTACTATTCTCTTTTACGTGCGATATTTCAAAGTAACTTGTACAGAAAACTAGCGGATAATGCTTACCTTGGCATTCCTTTCTAGCGACGGGGACATTTCACGCACGTGTTTTCCGGTCTTTGTTGAGGTTATTGTCCTAAAGTCCGTTGTATGCGATGACTGGCTTTACTTCTCACACTTTTCGCTGGGAATACTCATTGGATCTTTGCTTTAGGATTCCAAACATCAATTTTTACCGTTCTTTATACTCGAAATTTTCGCCCATTCTCTGGGCATCTTCAGGAGCGTGGCGACTTTACCACCCATGTTCGTGGCTAACTTCGCGCTAATGGAGTCCGATACTCCTTGTTGCCATTCGTCGGAAAAACTTTCCTGGATATATTTCGTTAACAAGCCCGGCTGGCGCCATCTATGTTTAGTTAAGACCACTTTTTTTTTTCCCCCGTATTTTTTTTTTTAATTTTTTTAATTTCTTCTCCTATCCTGGTTTTCTTGTCTTTTTTGCCTGTTTTTCTTTTGTTGTTGTTTTTCTTGTCTTATTTGTTCTTTCCACAGGCCCGATAATGTGCTAGGGTCGTTCTGGTTACATACCCTTGCTTTATTTTTGTAGATTAATATTGCTTCTTCCCTCCTCATTTGCCTTTCCGATTTTTTATTCTTTTTTAGCATTTTAATTTCATCGAACTTTGGGAATGTCCGGTTTTCCAAGCAGAATTGCACTAAAGCCGTTTTGGCTTCTTTTTTTGCCAGTTAGATATGTGTTGTTTAAGTCTTTTTTTTAATCTGTTTTTCGTACTTCCAATGTACGATATTGGGGGTATGTGTGCTATTGGAATTTCGTAGGTTCCTGATTCTTCTAGCATTTTTCCCCTCTGTTTTTTTGTTGACAGTCATACTTTTCACGGTGTGCACTGAGCTTCCTAGTTGTAAGCCATATTTAGCACAGTGCCTATTGATTTCTTTACTCACTCCTTCCAGGTATGGGAAAGCTCCAATGTATTTCAATTTTTTATTTCTCATCTTCCTTTGGTTGTGCACTTCTTGGCCTTCTTTCCTCTGAGTCATATGCTTTTTACTCTCATGTATCCATTTATTAATTAGCTTGCTCGGGTACCCATACTCTTGTGATATTTTCGAGATAAACTCTAGCTCTTGATTTTTTAGCCTGTTGTTAGATGTGTGTGTGTACGCTCGCCGTATCAAGTTTACTATGCTGTTTTTTTTATGTATCACTGGATGGTGCGACGAGTATGGTATCAGTACAGGTATGCAAGTTGCTTTTCTGAACACAGAGTATTCAAAACTATTTTTGTTTTTCTTTAGTTGAATGTCCAGGAAGGACATTCAAAACTATTTTTGTTTTTCTTTAGTTGACATGTCCAGGAAGGACATTCAAAACTATTTTGTTTTTCTTTAGTTGAATGTCCAGGAAGGACATTCAACTAAAGAAAAACAAAAGTAGTTTTGAATACTCTGTGTTCAGAAAAGCAACTTACATACCTGTACTGATACCATACTCGTCGCACCATCCAGTGATACATAAAAAAAACAGCATAGTAAACTTGATACGGCGAGCGTACACACACACATCTAACAACAGGCTAAAAAATCAAGAGCTAGAGTTTATCTCGAAAATATCACAAGAGTATGGGTACCCGAGCAAGCTAATTAATAAATGGATACATGAGAGTAAAAAGCATATGACTCAGAGGAAAGAAGGCCAAGAAGTGCACAACCAAAGGAAGATGAGAAATAAAAAATTGAAATACATTGGAGCTTTCCCATACCTGGAAGGAGTGAGTAAAGAAATCAATAGGCACTGTGCTAAATATGACTTACAACTAGGAAGCTCAGTGCACACCGTGAAAAGTATGACTGTCAACAAAAAAACAGAGGAAAAAATGCTAGAAGAATCAGGAACCTACGAAATTCCAAATAGCACACATACCCCCAATATCGTACATTGGAAGTACGAAAAACAGATTAAAAAAAGACTTAAACAACACATATCTAACTGGCAAAAAAAGAAGCCAAAACGGCTTTAGTGCAATTCTGCTTGGAAAACCGGACATTCCCAAAGTTCGATGAAATTAAAATGCTAAAAAAGAATAAAAAATCAGAAAGGCAAATGAGGAGGGAAGAAGCAATATTAATCTACAAAAATAAAGCAAGGGTATGTAACCAGAACGACCCTAGCACATTATCGGGCCTGTGGAAAGAACTAATAAGACAAGAAAAACAACAACAAAAGAAAAACAGGCAAAAAAGACAAGAAAACCAGGATAAGAGAAGAAATTAAAAAAATTAAAAAAAAAAAAATACGGGGGAAAAAAAAAGTGGTCTTAACTAAACATAGATGGCGCCAGCCGGGCTTGTTAACGAAATATATCCAGGAAAGTTTTTCCGACGAATGGCAACAAGGAGTATCGGACTCCATTAGCGCGAAGTTAGCCACGAACATCGGTGGTAAAGTCGCCACGCTCCTGAAGATGCCCAGAGTATGGGCGAAAATTTCGAGTATAAAGAACGGTAAAAATTGATGTTTGGAATCCTAAAGCAAAGATCCAATGAGTATATCCAGCGAAAAGTGTGAGAAGTAAAGCCAGTCATCGCATACAACGGACTTTAGGACAATAACCTCAACAAAGACCGGAAAACACGTGCGTGAAATGTCCCCGTCGCTAGAAAGGAATGCCAAGGTAAGCATTATCCGCTAGTTTTCTGTACAAGCTGTAATGAAGGTAAGTCACAACTAATGTTAAGCATGAAATAGCAAGCACAAGATGGAATAATGAAATTAAAGTGGTTATACAGTAAAATGTAAAAACACAAACACTGAAAGTACAATTTATTATAGACACCCGCCTAATAATGTATGGGTCTAACTTTCACCCACACAACAGCAGAAAAATGTCATGGCATGGACTGTAATGGAAATGTTCTGATGAATTTTTGACTGGAAATCATCAACCACTTTATCCCACAGATGTTCAATTGGGTTCAAACTCAGAGAGCAAGATGACCATTATTTGAGTATTGCAAACTTACTGGAATACTCATCCAACCAGGTTTTTGCTAAACAGGAATGGTGATGGTGAAAAAAAGGCATTCTGCTTTGAGAACTGGACAGCCATCAATGACTGTAGGTGGTCGGCAAATAAGTCAACATAACAATGTGTGGTGACAGTAGTCTCAAAAGGTACAAGGTGCATCAAAGCGGCCTACATAAAAATGAAACAGAACAATACAGTGCCTCCATCAACCTGTAACACCCCCACTGCACACTGTTAGTCAGTGGTGGAAATGGGAATTTTTTGCTGCTGGAACGCAACGTACAACTTGTAGAGTTGTCGCCAAAACCCCTTCTAAATGACGTCACAACGTTTTTGTCTATTTCTGACTCCATAGTCAGAATTCGTCTAAAAGGCTTAGCGCAGTTTTCACGGGTTTTGGCGACAACACAACAATGGTACAAGTGAATGCATTAAAAATTTAATATTCGCAAACCCATTTGCTGTACACATAAAACCACATAAGGAAATTTCGTTATTAAACTTTAAAATGAAATAGTCACATTTAGCTAAAGTCAGAGCTGTTTTCTTTATTCAGAAGTACGTTTCTTATTAGAAAGACCACGCGAAAGTGTGCCAGTGCAATTAAAGGTATCACCCTTTTTGGAGGTGTCCTCAAATAACAAACATCAGAGAAAAAACGTCAGCTCGTATTTGAGGCAGAGATATGTAAGTAACTACTGTATATGGGGTGGCGAATTAAAGAAATTCAGCTTTGTCTGAAATATCCATTTATTTAGCTGTAATATCTATTATAACTTCGATTTGAAAAAAAAACCATCTCCTAAAATAATCTCCAAAGTTTTTGTTTCAACAAGTCTTCTTGCATCTTTTCTTCACGTTCTCTGCAAGCCAAAAAATCTGCATTTCTCCTTCGGTCACTCAACCATTTCCATACGTACGGCTCGGGATTGAAGATCTTTGAAAGAGGACCGTTTATTTTTATGAACATGAGGTTGCTGACGTGTGTAACGTTTAAAGCGTTTCTTAAATCAGTTATTATCAAATTCATGGTGCTAAAACCTCTTTCACACTCAGCTGTTGATATAGCAACCGCAGCAACAGATTTTAATAAGACTTTTAAATTATGTGAAACTTTTTTGGTTCCCTTGAAATGTATGAACTCTTCAATGATTTTCCTTTCTTCCTCCAATTTGAATATTCGGCATAAACTTAAAACCTCTCCTTCTCCATATAAAATATCTATGTCGGTCGGGCAAAAAGACAGATACAAAACCTGAAGTTGTTTTACAATGTCCTCGCTGCTGAATAATCTGGCAGATAAACTGTTGGCAACACTCCGAAAAAACTGAACACGATTTATTTTCCCGTCAGATTTATATCCCCTTGAATGTAAGTCCACCCCTTTGAACACCATATTTTTTATGGCATCTGATGCTAATAAATTAAACTCGTCAAAACCATCATCAGCTAAACATTGGAAAACTTTCACTGTAAGGGAAATATGCGAATGTGCTTCTGGTAACGATACAGAATTTCCTTGAAGACACAGTGACAATGAACTAAGTTCCTTTAAGGGGGTTTTCATTAGTGCCAAATTTTCCAGGAAGCATGTGCTAGTAAGTCTTTTCAGTAAGCTAGAAAACATGCTTCTTTCTTTACTATCCCTTGAAGCATCAGCAGATGAAGCTTTAAAATGCAAAGCCAAGGCTGGAAACATATTCCAGACAGCAGATACTGTTCGCTCACTAGATGCGACCCATCTTGTTCCAAGAACTCTCCCAATTGAAGAAAACAGAACTGCAATTTCTTCAGCACAGTGATGCAACTCGCGGGCGTTCTTTGGTAAAGCTTGATACAAAGAGTATAATTTATCGCAAAATGATTTAAAACTCTGTATGCCGTAAACCTCTTTAATTACGTCCCCGACAGCAAGTTCTAACTTATGATTTGCACAGTGCCATATAATAAGTTCGAGAATTTTTTTTTTAAGCTGTTGAGCCACACTAGATATGGAACCTGCGAAGTTTGCAGCTCTGTCGGAAGTGAAAGATATCGGATTACACTGGTCGGCAAAAAAATTTTTTTTTTTTTGAGCCCTGACACCATTCCTGCTGATTCTTATGTAAAACGACCTCCTGAAGCCGAATATGACCCCCGTTTTCCTCCCATCACCCACCGTTTTGGGGGAAGCACCCCCACCTAATTTTATCACTTTCCGATAATTTGGAGGGATGAAAAGGATTATTTCAGCCTTTACATTTCTTCTGAGGGGCTACAGAGGTGAAAAGTTATAAAACATGAACATCTGTAGCAAGGATGTCGATTTGGGGGATTTGCCTTCCCCCATTGTAAAGAAATAATTAAAAATGATCGATTTTTTATGATTTTTTTATCAATTTTCGGTAATATGTTATGGACATGAATTTTATTTGGAGGGGTGAAAAGGATTATTTATTTTAGCTGTAAAGAATAATACATAAAAAGTAAAATACAAATGTAAAGTATAATAAATAAATAAGATAAGTACCTTCATTTGGTGCTTGCTTTCCTTTTGTACCCTGAGGTAGAAGTTTCTCGTACCAAACACCAGCAGTACTCTGCTAACATGCTCGTAATTCTAAAACATCATAATGCCTGAAAATCTCCTCTCGATCTTATTGATGTCTCTATGGAATCGTTCTCCGTGTTCATCGGAAACTGCTCCTAAATTTTCAGGGAAGAAGAAGTCCAGGTGTGAGTGCAGGAAATGCACTTTAAGAGACATGTTACACCCCATGGCCTTGTACGCTGACAGCAATTCCTCGACATGAGCGGCATAATCATCACTTTTGCTGTTACCCAAAAAGTTCTTACACACGTTTTGGAATGCAAGCCAAGCTCTTTTTTCTTTTCGATTCAGGTGTTCAATAAACGTCGAATCTTTGAAAAGTTGTCTAATCTGGGGGCCCACGGAAACTCCTTCCTTGATTTTAGTCTCACTAAGACGAGGAAATTTATTTTTCAAAAATTGAAATGCATCACCTGTGTTTTATTTTTCAAAAATTGAAATGCATCCCAGTTTGATGTGCAAAGGCGGCAAGTAAATATTTTCCTTCGGGACCAGAGGATCATGAACGACATTTTTCTGACTGGGAGTAAAATTTTCTCGCAGAAGCCAGTTCCGTACGATGTAATGTTTGTCTCGTGCTCGGCTGTCCCATTCGCATAGGAAGCAGCAGTATTTTGTGAAGCCTGATTGCAGGCCCGCGAGTACAGCAAACAACTTTTAAGTCAGCGCAAAGTTTCCAATTATAATCATGATAACAGATTTGATCAAGGATTCGGTTGATGTTTTTGTACGTCTCCTTCATATCCACAGAGTATGCAACCGGGACTGATGGTAACTCATTCCCATTGGCCAACAGGACAACTTTCAAGCTTGTCTTTGATGAGTCTATAAACAGTCGCCATTTGTCTGGGTCACATGTTACCTTCAGTTCTATCATCAATGCATTTGAATTAGGGCAGAACACTAAGCCTTCATCTTCCGAAAAAAGTAATTGCAGGGTTGACTGTCTGGTCCTGTAAGAAGAGATTTTTACGCCCTTTTCTAAGACATTCCACTCCAAGAAGTTGAGATTTAGTCTTAGGTAACTCCAAATCCCTGACGGAATCATTCAATTCCGACTGAGTAACGAGGTGAGGTTTTCGATGAGCTGAATCAGCAGAACACTCTTCATCATCGGTGGAAGTATCATGTGATGGTCCAAGCTGTAGCTCAAAGTATGTCACATCCGTTTCTGGCTTTAGAGAATAGGTTTTTGGGGGCACTGGGATTGGCAATGATTCGTTGTGAGGAACTGGTATTAGAGCTGAAGGGATATTAGGATACTGAATTGTATGCTTACTTTTGTTGCTAGATAACCGGACGGTGGAAGTCATACAAAAGTAACAATCTGTGAGATGACAGAGAGGTTCGCGCCAAACCATGGGCACAGCAAATGGCATTGATTTACGGGTACCTTTGAGACATTTGGTCAAGCTACTGTAACTAGTGCAGCAAACTGTGGGAGCCCAATTCTTGTCCTGATCGCCAACTTTGCAATTAAAGTAAAATTTATGAGCAGTTTTAAAAAGCGGAGAAAGGGGTTTTTGTTGCGCTTTAAAAGTCAATTCCCCGCAAACATAGCAGAATCTATCGGGATGAATTATACACTCGCGTGGCATAATTAAACAGCAAATAAATGCTCTATATTAATCACAAATTACACTCACGTACTGTAATTCACTTGGAAAAGGCCGGTGTAAAAAAAATTCTACCGTTTGACACAATTTAAACAACTTGGAAACACAGAATTCCCGCCTAGAACACTGACAAGTAGACTCAGCGATCACTACAGATCAACTGAGGGAAGATAATGCTTACAGTGCAGGATTATCGTGATAAGAGCAATGCAAGTTTGACCTTGTCAAAGCTCGTGTAAACCTGTGCGCGATTCCCGTCGGAACCTGTGCGCGCGAGGTATTGAGAGAGCCAGCGTGGCAGAGTGAATGTTCCGAACTGTTGCTATATATTTTTATTACTGTTGCTATATATTTTTATTATTTGCGGGTTTTTGGGGGAGGATCAGAGGGGCTGGAAGCTGGAATATGTAGCAAATAAGTGAAAAAATTGCCAAAAAAAACCCGGAAAAATCAATCATTTGTAAGGATTTCTTAACAATTGGGGGGGGGGGGGAATCCCCCCAAATCTACCTCCTTGATACAGATGTTCATGTTTTATAACTTTTCACCTCTGTAGCCCCTCAGAAGAAATGTAAAGGCTGAAATAATCCTTTTCATCCCTCCAAATTATCAGAAAGTGATAAAATTAGGTGGGGGGCTCCCCTGAAAACGGTGGGTGATGGAGGAAAACGGGGGACATATTCGGATTCAGGAGGTCGTTTTACATAAGAATCAGCAGGAATGGTGTCAGGGCCGATTTTCATGCCGACCAGTGTTATTTTTAATAAGCTCTATTGGAAAGTACTTCACCAAGCAGTTCATAATCGATTCAGTTATTGATGTTGCTTTCAAATCGTGTAATTCAACCGAGTCAAAAAAATAGAGTTTAGGCATTTACATCATCTGGATCTATGGACATTCTTATGCAGATTATGAGTACTGAGAGGCAGCTTACAGTTGTACACTCATCAACCAAGATACCGAATTTCATATTTTGGGAGACGATTTCTTCACAGAGCTTTTTACGCATGTCATTTCCTATAGAATCGTAAATATCCGCACATGTCTTCCTAGACTGCAATATCCTTCCCATCTCAGTGCCGTTTCTCTTTTGAAGATCAATCAAACCAGGAAAATCGGCAAAAGGTCTACTGTTCATCACAATGAATATGCAGTATTGAATATTTTGTACGTATTGTCCACTTTATTTTTACTTATTTTTTCAACACTATTTTCAAAGATGCCTTCAGAACGTTTTGCGTTCATTTTAGAAGCTTCTTTATGAGCGTGACTTTCTCAGTGCTCCTTTATTTTTTCCCTTAGAGCCGTATTTTGCTTCTTCTTATCGTCAGCCGTAGATCTAACTTTGCAATCTATCCACTCCTTAGAAATCCTTGCACCAGTTAAGAATTCTGAAACGTTCATATTCCCGGCGGTTTTACAGACGGCACATCTTAAACCCCCATTTTTAAAAACAAGCCAAGAGTACTCTTTCAAAAAATACTTACTTTGATCCTCAGTCCAACACTCGGGTTTACCATTTGTTGAGTTTTGCCGAGATTCAGATTCTTCTAATGAACTTCCTGGTGAGGTGATTTCCTTTGACTTGTATTTTTGGCGATTTTCTTGGTGATACTTCACATGGAGTCGAGCTTGAACAGGCGGAGGAAGGGGGTTGGGGGTTGGGGGTCCAAATTCCCGAGTTCTGTTTTTTTCCTTTTTACTCATCTTTTTTCCCAAAGACATCTGTTAGTGTTCTTTTCATTATTTTTAGTTGTTTTCTTTTCTCACACAAGAACAAATTAAAACTTACAACGACGACTACAATATCAGTCAAAAAGTCACGTCGTACCACGACAGGAGCTGGAGTTGAAGTGACAGCATGTGTAGAGTGTAGTAATTAAGCTTGTTGCCAGGTTACAGGAACTGCGAAGTCATTTTATGCCAAGAGCGGAGAGAGGTTGCAAGGTCATCGAGCAATCAGCTCCTGTCATGACCTTCGCTCTCACGCAAACACTTCGCACTCATTGTGGAATAAAGCGGTGTTGCAGTCGTCACCATGGCGGGAAATCGCGAAGGAAGGACGTCAGACGGTGAAGAGAAATTTTTTAGAACTACAGCTACAGCTCCGGTAGCACCTACACAAATGGCGAGTGAGCTTTATTAGAGGAAAATAAATAAATAAAAAAATTTGAAACGATGAACAATTAATACAAGATGGTGTCATTAATTGAAATGTGTAATGCATTACAAAATGTTTTATGAAAATTAAATGCTGCCTTTCTTTTGGTGTTGATAACGGAACGCCGGAACGCAGGGTTTTGCTTCCAGAACGCGGGGTTTCGCTCCCGGATCGGCGTTCCGGTGCGTTCCGGCCCATTTCCACCACTGCTGTTAATGTATGTAGTTTCAACCTTGATTCAACAGACCACATTACCCATTTCTAGCCCTCCATAGTCTACAAACTGCAACTTCATAGCCCAATGATGTTTGGTTATCAAGGGTACTCAATGTGGGCATTGCCTGGCATGCCATCATACAGCAAAAGGTCTATGCACAAACCATTGTAGGTGCCTGACGCTGAATGCTGATGTTATCCTCTCAACTGTGTCATTTCATTCCAACGTTTAGATGCAGGAGAGGTGGGGCTCATTTAGCACACCAACCATCTGCATAAGCTTACATTTTCTCTAGTGGCAGGCAATTTTGCTGGTTTTGGTGTAGCTGGTATACATGTAAAACAACTGCATGAAGAAATCCAAGATATTCAGCTATCTTGGAGATGGAGCACCTCATTTTCCCCCCATGAACTATCTCCCATGATCAAACTCTCTCAAGTAACTGTGTTTACCCACCATCACAGTCACAGGTATGCTATACAGCAGGTAGATACCTGAACTATTTACAGCCAGCAAGAGTTTTAGGCTAGCCAAATTATTGTAAAGGAATAGGGCAGGTTTGTGTACGAATGGTATGTATAAAAAATTGCGCTTTCAGTGTATAGCGATGTACAAAGTAAACTGAGGGTATCAAACAAGTCCAAAACACATGAAGCATAAAAGTTAAAAACTAAATTGGATAGATGCATTTGATGGTGAATTGAGGTTACATGGACATTGTGGCTATACAGCCCCATTTTCAGCAGGGTTTGATGTACTGTGTACAGTGACACATTAGTCTTGTTACCAACATTCAAATTACCAGTGAGCTCCACAACAGCATATCTTCTGTTGTACCATGCAGAACAGACTTTGTTCACCTCTATGCCATAGTTGGCCCACACTTTGCTGTTAGTTCATGGATTTTCCCACCATGGACCACTTTTCGAAGGTACTAACCATGGCTGAGGATAAGCATTTCACAATGCTCCATCTAGGAAATGCTCTGACACAGTTGCCTGGCCATTAAAATTTGGACTTTGTCAAACACACTTAGGTCTGCTGCCTTTCTCAACTGAAGAATAAGAATAACAATAATTAACAGAGATTAGTATCAGGTGTTATTTATTCTGTTTCATGGCCTTCACACATGCTGTCATATATATACCTGCAGTTGCTTCAGTTTGCATAAAGACACACTGGTCATTATGCTTTGGCTCTTCAGTGTATATATCCCCAGTTTTGTAATATGTATATCCTTATGAACTGAAGGATATTTTTTTACTTACAAAGTAGAAAAAATTGAAAACTGGGTTTTAACACTAGTCATTATACCATAACCTACTTAGCCGTGTTAGTTAATTTAAATAATATTAATTTGAATATGACTTTGATATTTTACAGACAATTTTCACATCCCTTGAGGTAAAGTTCACCATCTTCTCAACAGCCATTGCAAATTATTAATAATATATGCTGTAACTTAAGATAGTTCAAAAGCTGAGAGGAGAAAACAACATCCCACTGCGAATGACAAGCCATGTGACACTTGAATATAAAGTCTATACCATTCTAACTAGTTATTAAAATGCAATATTTAAATATTTTATGCCACAATTTTTGTAAATCCTTCAAAAACTTTAAAAAATAACTTAAAAACAGTACCTTCGATAGCAATCCAGCATTTACCCCAACTCTTGGAGGCCTTTAACACTGGTTTTTTTGAAACAATGCTTACAACATTATCTTTCCAGTTGAATGTTTCAGCGTAGTATTTAAAGAAATCTAGCCACAGTTCACCAATATTTTGTGTGTTCTCTTCTTCCAAGACTTCCTAAAATCACAAAGAAAAAGAAAGTTCACAAATTGATGATATTTCATTTATACCATACACATGCTATGAAACTTTTGTGGTCACTTTCTGTAAATCTAAAAATATTTTAACAAGCATACAATTTGTTCTTCAAAAATGGTTTTCACAATTCATATGGATTAAGAAAAACTGAATGATGAATATGGTAAGGAGCACTTTGATAAACATGATGCATTTATGACACTAAACCTCACTGCAGCTTTCAAAACAGTGGGGTGTTCCTTGAATACAGCTTACGATTATATCAGGAATCCTTGTTTACCATGCTCCCAGTGCATGAAAATTTATTATTGTGTAGCGTAAATAAAATGTTAATACAGAAGAAATTCCTACTTAATACATTCCCAGCTGTAATAGCTTGATCATTATGCAAAATAACATATCTATGCAATCATCACCAAACATTATCAATCCACCTCATGATAAAGGTCTCCCCAAGTTTCTCCCACAACTTTCTGTCTTGAGCCAGTCTCCTCTACAAGTCACTCTGACATGCTTTCAAATTGTATCCACCCATCTCCCACATGGTCTTCTCCTGGGTCTTTTCCTGTTCCTTGGAATCCAGCCTAGCATTTCAGTTGCGGGAATTTGTCCAGCCTATTGCAGTTTTAGGAATTATATCATGATCATGATGCCATCAACTCTCATCATTTTCCTGTTTCATGAATTCCTCCTCTTGCTCTCTCTCTATATATATACACTACATTGACAAAAGTCACCAGACACCTACAAGAGAAACACAACATAGCATTTATTGATGTACATTAGTACAGTGTCGGTCCACCTTTGGCCTTAATATGCGTGCACTGACCCTTTGAGACATGCTTCCAACAAGGTTTTGGAACACAGTGGTAGGTACATGCTTCTATTCAGTACATAATACTGCCACTAACTGTTGCTTAGTAGTAGGCCTTAATTCCAAACTCCTTATGCAGTGCTCTAATTCATCCCATTGGTGCTCTATGGGATTAAGATTAGGGCTCTGTGCTGGCCAATCCACACACAATATGAAATTATCATCAAACCACGATGTAACAGTCCTTGCTTTATGGCTCGGAGCATTATCCTGCTGGTACAAACAAGGCTCGGTTCCATAGTATTGCCACAGAGTTGGTAAAGCATAATTGTCCAGAATATCGAGGTAGACACGCTGGTTAACAGGTTTGTCCACGATAACCAATGGGCTGGTACCATACCACGAAAAACACCCCCACGTGAGTACATTGCCAACTTCAAACTTGACCGTAGGAACAGTACACTGTGGTAATCGTATATCTGGATGCATCATTTCATAGGACCCGTTTCCATTGATCTACGGTCCACGCTAAATGTTTTTTACACCATGCTAAATGACGAGCAGCATTCCCAGTGGAGATGAAAAGCTAATGAGCAGCCACACAACCACAGTAACCCATGGAATGAAGTTCTCTCTGAATGGTACGTGTACATACTGAGGTTCCAGCATTTTTACTCACCTGTACACTGAGGTCTTGTGCAGTACTCCGTCGATTAGCTGTAACGACTCTCCTGAGGCTTCGACATCCTCTATCACTTATTTTCTTTGGTCTGCCGGTACGTTTTGCTGCTTCAGGCACACCATGTGTCTTTCACTTATTCAGTACATCCAAAACAGTTGACTTGGGTATGTTTAAATGCCTCTCGGTTTCTCTTATGGACAACCTACTAATATAACACCCAACAATCTTTCCTTTCTGAAAGTCAGTTCTCTCTCGCTGCAACATTTTAACTCAACTTCACAGTGCGATATGATCGTGGTCAGCTGCAGGCTTGTTTTTATACTAGATACTTCATGTATATCTTCCGTATAAGGAAGTCACAAGTTATATGTCGTTAAAATACATAACACATAGAGATTCAGTACCTTTTTCAGAATTTCTATTATGCACGTTAAAATATGGACATGTGATTATGGTGGTGCAGTTAACTATGACGTTTATTATTTAAAAAAAAAAAAAAAGACTAAAAGAAAGCAAGAGCTATTACTCACATATATTCGTCCAGAGGTCGTTTTCGTTCGCATACCACCGTAGTTCTGATACCAAGTCGACCATTATCAATCCACTGCTATCCAGCAGTGGACTGATAATGGTCAACAATTATGATGATGCTATATATATCTATATATATATATCATCACCATCATTGTCAACCATTATCAATCCCCTGCTGGACGAAGGTCTCTCCAAGCCTCTTCCACAACGGTCTGTCTTGTGCCAGTCTCCTCCATGTTACTCCCGCATACTTTCGAATTTCATCCACCCATCTTCCAGGTGGTCTTCTTCTGGGTTTTTTTCTGTCCCTTGGAATCCAATCTAAAATTTTGACGGTCCATCGATGGTCTGTTCTTCTGGCAGTATGTCCAGCCCATTGCCATTTCAGGGATTTAACTCTGATCATGATGTCTTCCACTCTTGTCATTTTTCTGATCCACAAGTTCCTCTTCTTATCTCTCCTGGTTACACCAAGCATGCACCTCTCCATGCTGCTTTCAGTTGTCTGCAGCCTTTGTATGTATCTTTTAGTTAAGGTCCACGTCTCTGCACCATATGTAAGCACTGGAAGAATGCTTCAATCAAACACTTTTCTTTTAAGACATAATGGCATATTGCTCTTGAAAATTATGCTGTTTCTTCCAAAAGCTCTCCAGGCAAGTTTTGTACACCGATTAATTCCTTCATCAATGTGACCCTCACTTGATATCTGCTGTCCAAGATAAACGTATGCATCTGTTATCTCCAGCTTTTCTCCATCAATCGATAAATCTTCATTTCTTGTAAAAGCATTGTACATCACCTTTGTCTTCTGAAAGTTCATTTTTAATCCCACTTCTTTACTCTTGTCAGCAAGTTCCTGGATCATACTCTGCAGCTCTGATGGGGTAGTTGCAAAAATGATTATGCCATCAGCAAAACAAAGGTGAGTTAGATAATCTCCATTAATCTTTATCCCTTTGTTTTCCCAGTTCAGTGATTGAAAGACATTTTCCAATGTGGCATTAAAGAGCTTGGGAGATATGGTGTCACCTCGTCTCACTTCCTTTCCAATTTTTATGTGTGTTGTATTTTCAAACAGCCAAATCTTTGCACTTGCATTTTCATAGATGTTATTAATAATATTAATGTATGCATCTTCAACACCGCAGGATTTCAAAGCCATTGTAACTGCTGATGGTTTCACTGAATCAAAGGCTTTTTCATACTCGATAAAAGCCATGCACAATGGAAGTTCATATTTCCTCGCTCTTTCAATTAGTTCTCTCAGTACGTGGATATGATCTATAGTGCTGTAGCCACTTCTGAATCCAGCTTGTTCTCTTGGTCGAGCCATGTTCAGTGTTACCTTCAAGCAGTGTGAAAGAACTTTAGTGAAGATTTTATAAACCACTGATAGGAGGCTGATAGGTCTGTAGTTCCTGAGATCCTCAATGCCACCTTTTTTATGTAGCAGGATCATTGTAGCATTGTTCCAATCCTCAGGAATCTTCTCTTCATTAAGGCATTGAGTGAAAACTTGGGCGAGTACTGTTTCAATTTCTCCACTTGCTTCTTGTATGATGTCTACAGTAATTCCATCTTCTCCTGGAGCTTTTCCCCACTTCATGTTCTTGATTGCATGGGCAACTTCTGCTGGGAGGACTGGAAGAACTCTGGTACTGGTAACTTTTATGATGTCTGGAGTACATGTATCATCCCTTTCATATAATCTGGATTAGAAATTTTCCACTCTTGTTAAAATTTCGCCTCTATTTCTTGTTACAGAACCATTTTCTTTTCTCAGTGCCATAATTTGTTGTCTTCCCTTACAGAGAAGTCCATTTGCTATCTTTAGGCTTTGGTTGTTTTCAATTGCTTTCCTCACTAGTTCACAGTTGAATTTTCTTACGTCTTCAGTGATACTTTTTCATACTGTCTTGCATAGCTCTATATATTCCACTTTGGAAGTCACATCTTCTTTAGTTGTCCTCATCTCTCTTATTTTTTGCATCAACATTTTGGTTTTTCCTGATAATTTGTTCACATGCAACTTGTTCTTAGACCCAGCTAATCTTGTTGTTGTTTCCACAAGAGCTTTGGTTACTTTTCTGTTAACTTCAGAGATGTCTACTTCTTCTGATGTTAGACCTTCTAGAGCAGAGAATCTGTTCCTCAGTTCCAATTTGAAGGTATTATAATGTTTTTTAAGGTTGGTCACACCAATACACTTTGTTTGTTTTATGAGCTTGCCACGCTCGAGTTTAGCATTGAGGAGCATCTTACATCTTACCATTCTATGGTCACTACTCTGTTGAACTTGTTCAGCACACTGCAGTCTTCCATGGCAAATTTCTTGTTACCCATAATAAAATCAATTTCCCTTGTCCATCCATTGGGATGTCTCCATGTAAATTTCCTTTGCAGCTTTTTCTTGAAAAGGAGTTCATATAATATATATATATATATATATATATATATATATATATATACAGGGATCATAGCATACTTCTGGAAAATTTTAGGTAGGAATTTTAGGAATTTTTAGAAAAATTTTAGGAAAATTTTAGGAGTGTATTTCAATAAAAACTAGATGTATATTTGTATACATCTAGTAAAACAACTTTGTATACATTGTAAAGAGTTTGCTTCACACCCTTCAACCATATATACTGATAGACTGCGCATGACATCAAAATTTCTGGCTCCAACATAAAATCACATGACAACAGTCAAAAAGATGGGTTACACCTGCTGTGCTTATGGTTGCTCTGACCGATATAGTAAAGAAAGTTCTATGATTTTTCATGGGTACGAAACGAATTAAATACCTAAGTCGATAAAGTTCAATTACTTAACCAGAAACTTGCAGCTATTGATATAAAAATATAGTAACTTAAGAAAAAAAAATGGAATGCATGTTCCAAATTCTTCGCAAATGTTCATCACATTATAAATCACAAAATGTAAACAACCCGATCATGCATGTATATAGCTCATAAGTAAACTTACCTGAAGAGTTTTCATTATATATGAGGCGCATTCACATAATACACCGAAAACACTGAAGTTCTGCAGCGTAAATTAGTAATCATAACAGAATTTGTACACGAAATTTGGAGTCTGATGATGACGTGCCCAATGTTTGAGCCATGGCGGCTTTGATGCAGCTATTGCCAATGTGCAGTCCATTAGTATATATGGTCGAAGTTAACACCCAAATTTTTTGCATAACGTCTAATGTCTAAAGTTTAAGTATGATTTACTTCTAATGTTCAGTTCTTATCTTTTCACGTGTTATTATCATATTCAAGTATATTTACCACATTCAAGTTTCACTTTGAACATTAATATGCTGTTGAACCAGAAGCAATTCACGATTTTCACAGTAAAGTTTTCAGGTTTCACATTAAATTATAATATCCTAAAAAGGTAATTGAAAACCAAGAACTATGTACAATTGTTCACTGAATTACTTTTTTCATATTATTGTTTTAACCTTTTCCTGATTAGCCTATCTTTTTCTGCTTCTACCACAACTAATTTACTTTCAGTTTTCTTTATTTCAGCTGAACCTTGTATGATCAAGTTAGAGGCAACTGCTATTTCAACAGTATTTTGTTTTTCTACAGCTTTTCTCATTCTTTCTGTTCCCTCTTGAATTAGTGCTAGGAGGCTTCTTTATCGTTTTTAAGTCTATTTATTTCTGCATCATTTTCTTTTATTTTGTCATCAAACTCAGCTTTTCTTTTTTTCTCTAGCTGCTTTTCCTTATTTTCTCTCTCTTTCTGCTTCCTTTCTTTTACCTTTTTTGATTCTTCTTCCTTCAGCTTATCAACATACTCTTTATAAAATTTATGTGAATCACAAACACTATTTAACAAATTTCTTGTTATGGGAACTTTACTTACACATCCATAGTGTTTAATGGCCCCTTTAACTATTCTTAATGATGTTATAGTTGAGTCTTTTAAGTTAGCCTTGTCCTTCCTTAACAGAGCAGTGTTAACCGAAAATCCCCTTTCTGCATCAGCATTACCATGAGGTAAAACTAAAATTGACTTTATGAGTTTAGCAAGATTTGAGTATTTTCTTTTCCGCTAGAGTCTTTAATACTAAATATATTACGCCAGTAATGATCAATCCGCACTGGAATATGCCCTTCCTCTGAAAATTTCACTAGTTCATCTAGAGTTGGCTTATCGCAATTTAAAAGTTTCCACTCTTCTCTTACTCTATCAATTTGTTCCTCAGAAAGATGCAAAACACTTGAAATTCTGGTTATTTCCGAAAGTCCTTCAGTGACTGAAAGTTGAGTTGACTCTTTCTTTGGTTCTTTTACCTTTAAAACTTCTATGTCTCTTAGCTTTTGATTGCAGAATGGCAAATTTGACTTTAAATATTTTGTGGTTGCAATTAGTGATGATCTTACATCTAAGAGAAATAATTTCTGCCTGGTCTCCTGAACATTCCTGAGGAGATTTTTTTGTCTTCATACCAACTTCTAACTCCCCTAGTTTTTTCCATGAATTTTTGTTTTCAAAATCTACATTCTTTAGGTCTTCTCCAAATTTCCCTGCTATAACATAATCTTGGATAAACTGAGCCATAACATTCCTCATTAAAGTATTTAAATCAGAATATAACTGGTGTATTTTTGGTTCTTCACTCTGATAACATAATGAAAACTTTTCAAAATTTTGGTGTGAAAATGAAATTAATGCTAAATAGCAAGGAGTAAGCTCATTTTTCAGGAAACAGTGAATTCTTTTATACCTTGCCGAATTGCGCAGTTGTTTTTCAAATATTTTTTGAGATGGCAAGAAGTTTAAAAAATATTCTGTAATATTTAGCCATTGATCCAAGAGCCTCTGGGCTACAGAACCAACGGTTAACCATCTGTTGCTGACATGACGCAAAAGAAATTTGGCAGTGACCAATGTTATATCCCTCGACAGATTTATAATCCTCTCGTCTTGCAGCACTACTCTTTAAAAAGTAATGCATATCAGTAGCAAATTCGTCAAAATCTATATTTAAGCTTGTCAAAAAATTTTAAATGCATTACTAACAACATGCAGGTTGCAAAAACCTAGTTCCAAAGATTTCTGGCCTGTTTCTTGTTTTACAACTTCATTGAATTTGCGTAAAAAGCACTTATTTACATTTGGGCTGTCCATGGATACACAAATAATTCTGTTCAACGAAATATTGAAGGATGATAACACATCAAGAATTTCTTTTAGCAAAATATCTGCTGTTGCATGACCCAGAAAAACGCTTGTTAGGTATCGGCAAGAAACTGAATTTATTTCTGAAGACCAGTACCTGAGATACACATCCAACTGCCATTTCACTTGTGTATTTGTAGTTTCATCAAATGCTATAGTAACCTTCCCTGGGCTACTAGATGCAATGTCTTTTTTCAAATCCTCTTCAAAATATTTTGACAATCCATGTGATATCACATAAGCAACTTTTTTTCTTTAAGTTGCATTTTGGCTGCAATAGCAGAATCAGGAAATATTTCTTTGAAAAGTTCAACTGTTTCAGTGCATGAAACAAAAGACATATTGTCCTTAGCAACTTTCATGGCCCATAATGCTTCGAAGCTTTAGCCAACTGTAAATCATGACTCAGTACTTCACTAATATTTGTTTTGGGCTGAAGATCCCGTCCTCCAAAGGCTTTCAGGATGGACTTATTTTGAAATTTACTTTGAAATTTCTGCAAATGTTTTTTTTTTCCTTTATGATGCGCTTTTACTTGTGAAAAGCCACTATTAGAAATGTTGAAAATTTCTGAACACAATATACACTTAGCAGAAAATATTGTTTCAGTTGCAGAACACCATTCTTTCAACTTCACTCCGTCCAATTCTTTGGCGAGCCACGCATCTTGAAATTTCGTTTTGGATTTTATGCATCTTAAACACTTGTATTACTAACCAGAAAATGAAAGGGAAGTACAAAAACACGTTCCAATATTGCAAAACCAGACAACTTCCCGAAATTTGGCTGCGAGGATGTCAGAAGATATGGAAAAAAAAAAAAAAAAGCAGGTCACCACTAGAGAACTGAACCTGCACACAGCACAGAGAACACCATAAAAGACGTAAAACCAGAAACTATCATACGCATCTCACGCAAGTTCAGTCAAAGCGAGTCGGAGCCGAGATATATTGCGCATCGAAGGTCGCTGTCGCCGCCGACATGATCGGAGTCAATGATCACGTGCTCTACTGCCTGCCAAGATAATACTCAGCTACCATCCCATCGTCATTACCGGAGGTTACGGAAGGAGACCACATGTTTCCTTTGCTTCCACCCACCTGCGGTTTACAATAACAAAACATCAGCAGAAGAGGAGGTTCCACAAGGCATGTACAAAAATAAAGTACGATCTTCTGCGTGCCACGGAGTTCGTCAACAAAGCGCAAACCAGGGGTGAAAATGACCCTCCCCTTTTCCCTTAGATCTCTTGTTACTCTGAAAACTGTTCGAAGGCAAAAAATGGAACGCCCGCCCCGAAGCAAGTGCATCTCGATGGCGTCATTTTTCCTCCCTTTCAGCAGCACAGCATATAGGCTGTGTTTCTACAAAAACAGGTCTTTTTTACCTTACCGTAATGGTAAATTTATTGGCGTTAATAACGGTTGTGTTTTTAATAAAAATAAGCTTACGAAAATTTTTAGGATGAATAGCAAATTTTAGGTCTAATTTTAGGAATTTAAGGAGGGTCACAAAATATTAGGAATTTTAGGAATTTTAGGAGTGAATGCGATCCCTGTATATATATATATACCTTGTATATTAAGCATAACAAGTTATTTGCATAGTGAAAAAGTGACACTTGTATAATAAAAACACAATTTCTGTCAGATGTCATCATTTACTTTGTTAAACGATATGCCTCGCAGACTGTTGGAGAAAGACCGAAAAAGGTGGTAATCTGAGGGCGCTAGATCAGGAAAATATGGTGGGTGTGATAGAACTTCCCAACCAAGATCTTGAACAGCAGTTTTGGTCAGATTAGTGACGTGGGGGTGAGCGTTGTTGTGTTGAAGAAACACACCATGCCGTCAGTTGGATCATTTCAGATGCATTGCCTCGCTGAGCCGGTGCATTTGCTGAACATAAAGTTGTGCATTGATCGTGGTGTTCTTTTCAAGCAATTCGTAGTGCATTACACCTTCCCGATCCCACCAAACGCAGATCATAGCCTTGTGTGGATACAGCTGGGCCTTGGCTCAAGGTCTTGCTTGCTGGTGAGGACTCAGCCATTCTTTCCTCTGCTTCATATTGACATAGATACACCATTTTTCATCGCCAGTGACGATGCAGTAAAGAAATCTTTGTTTGTGTCCATTAGTAGCCTGGTGTCGAGCGAGCAAACTGGCGCCGATAGTGGAGCGCTGGAGTTTGTCTCTTGCTTTCAGAGAATGTGGCACCAATGCACCGAGTTTTTGGATCTTACCCATTGAGTGGGCAACAGTATCATGAGAGCATCCCATCTGCTGAGCCAATTCCCTAGTGGATTGATGCAGATCCTCATGGATGAGCTCATTCAATCTATCCTCATTGAACTGAACAGGTCTGCCGCAACGCGGAGAATCCGTGAGGTCGAATTTCCCCTTCTTGAAGCGTGAATACCATTTCTGTGCAGTTATGTCAGTAATAGCACTTTCTCCGTACACAGCACAAATGTCTCGAGCAGCTTTGGAACCTTGATTGAAAGCAAAAAAAAAAAAAGCAGGTGTCGAAAATGCTCATTTCTGTCTACTTGGCACTCCATCTTCATATGGCTAAAAAGAGTTAAACCAAATATAATATCAAAACCAATGAGCAAAAGTTGTATAGGAAGAATAGAGTCACAAAAAACATATAACACTATGATCAAAATATTGTTCATGTTCCTTCAAATAACATTGGAAAAAACTGAACGATCATCTGACAACCCAATAGTTCCGCCAGCGGCTAAAAAGCATGTTACTAAAATTAACAAATGGTGCATAAAAAGTTTCTCATAGCACAAGGAAGATATCAAAGATAAAGAGATTTTCAAATCAAACAGTTAAAAGAAGAAATATAGAAGGAAATATTATACAAGTCTATGTTTACTAGTGGAAGAATTTTGCATAATAAAAAAGTTGAAAATAGGCAAAAAATATTCTTCATTGAAAAAGCAATGCTAAAGAAAAAGAACTTTTCAAATATGTTTCCTGGAAGCTGAGATAGCGAGGAAAAGGTTTTGACTTTTACGGCCCCTAGTGGGAAATCTGTACATTATTTAAAGCGGATAACGCTCCACATCTCTATAGTAGTGAATGGCATACAGTAAAGAAGAAATTTCTCTATAGGGTTTTTAGAAGCAGAGATACAACTGCAAACTGAAGTACGCAAACACCACGCAGCGACAGAACTGTGAAATACAAAACTCCTCAAATATTAACCTAAAGTGTTCTACAAGGCTAATGGCATCCTGTGTTGAAAGAAGTTTTCAAATCGCACGTCTAGAAACAGATATTTTAGAAAAATAGATTAAACATTTGCACCACCTAGCAGCAGAATTGTGCATTACTTCGGGAAGAAAATGCACACACAGAGTTTGCATAGTTAGTTGTATCTGACCAAAAAAGAATATTTTCAATCAAGTTTTTAGTTTCACAGATATTGCTGAAAATGGAAATTTGAACTTATGCCCTCTGGTGGCAGACTTGTGCGTTAAGAAAATTTTTAATTATGTGAGAGAGATTTTGCTCCGGAAACACTCTTTAAAAAAAAGGTTTTCATATCAGACCCTTACAAGAAAATTTCGTCAAAAATAAGATATGCATCTACACCCCCTGGTGGAAAACCTATGCATTATTTTAAAAAGAAGTATTTTCAAAAGGTTTTCTGATGTGAGTGGTATCGTTCCACGAAAGAATTTTTTCAATTGAGTTTCAGAAGCTCAGAGTTTGCTGCAAATACACCAGAAGCAAAAAAATAAACACTTACGCCCCCTGGTGTCCAAACCTGTCTTCACCAAAAATTAGAAATGATATGCAAAACATTTCACATGAGGAGCTGTTTCTGATGCAGGAAGAATTTTTCAAATCAGAGATTTAGAAGCAGAGATTTTGACAAAAATAAGATATACATCTTTGCCTCTGGTGGAGAAACCATGCATTATTTTAAGAAGAAAGTATTATCAAATAGTTTATCGACATGAGTGGTATCGATCCATGAAATAAATTTTTCAAATGAGCTTTTAGAAGCTCAGATTTTGCTGCAAATACATCAGAAGCAGAAATTAAGACTTGTGCTCATTGGTGTCCAAACCATCCTTTACCAAAAATCAGAAATTATATGGAAAACATTTCTCATCTGGAGATGTACCCGGTACAGGAAGAATTTTTCAAATCGGAGTTTTAGAAGCAGAGATCTCACAGAAAATGCAATTTACTTTTACACTCCTAGCAAAAGATCTATGCGTAACTTGAAAAAGTAACTGTACCTAAAATAGTCTTTGATATAAATGGAATCAAAAGGCAAAAGAATTTTTCAGTGGGATACTTAGAAAAGCAAATATATGAAATAAAATTTATTTTGAATTCAATACAATCTGCATTGATGCCATCTAGCGGCAAAATTGTGCATCATAAAAAAAATGGAATGCAAGGATCATCATTCTCACATTTCAAGCTTCCCACTGCAAAAATAATTTTTCATATCAGACTAATAGTTGCAGATATATGGTGTCCACAGAAGAACAGACAAACTGGTAACATAAGAATGATCTTTTTTTCAAAAAAATGTGCTAAAAATCTTGTAATGGACAGAAAGAAATGGAAAAGCTTCTTGTTAAACTGCATTAATATACATTTTCTGGTTTTTCCATGTGGCTGTCTGTGCCATTAATATGCCTGAACAGTACTGACATGCATATCTGTGATGATATGAAACTGGAAAGCTGCATGTTGATGATATGAAACTGGAAAGCTTGATTTGGATGATGGATTCTGTACTTGATTCTCTTATTTCACTAACATATCCACTTCTGCCATGATGGTTAACTTCATTTTCAGCATTAGCATTACATAATTATTTGTCTTTTTCACAGAAGAGTAACTGCACACACTTCCGTATGGGGTGGATACTAGCAACAAAGCCTCGTATCATGTGTGTATACCACTTTCTCTTTGTCACTACAGAAGTCTTGGGGCATGTTTACCTTCTGCAGTTAAGATGACACAAGAAATGTTTTCTGCAGCATATCTGTTCAGCTGATAATAATAACACTTCTTTTTAGTTTTTTTTAGTACAACTTAGTACTATGTTTGAAATTTAAATTTATTTAAATATTTGTCTCTACAAAGCATTTTCTCTGTATCTGCTGTTTACATTAATGTGCAAAAATTATCATTTTTCTTAAAGAACTACTGAAAGAACTAAAACATAACTTGATAAGCATGTAGATTAATACACTGCCGGACAATTGCTAAGGACGGATGACAATAGCAACGATAGCAACCATAAAATGGAAGGCAGGAAAATGTGGAAATTAGCATAAGTGCGGGATACAGTAAGACTTGTTGTGCGTATGCAAATTTTGGATTGCCGAACTTGTTCGTGACGTCATATCGCTGATAAGAGATATAAAGGATTTGACGCGTATTGACCGTTGTTGTTCAAACACAAAGTTGAAAGGGAAAGAATCAATTGACGAACTTGCAAGTTTCAATATGTCTTCCCGACATCACAGATGATTTTACGCGTGGCCGTGTTATTGGCAAGATTGAAGAAGGGCGAAAAATAACAGATGTTGCCAGGGAGTTCGACGTCAGCCACAGTGTTGTTTCAAGGCTTTGGAAATCATTTCAAACAAATGGAGAGTGTAGCAAACGTCACAGGGAGGTCGTGTTTGCAGAAAGACACCTGCAGAAGATCGGTACATAGTGCTATCAACAACAAGACACCGGCGCAGCACAGCTAGTGAGGTAGCAAATCATTTTATGGCTGCTACTGGCAAGCGGATCTCCCGAAAAACTGTCGCCAGACGTTTGCATGAAGGAGGACTATACGCCCGCCGTCCTGTTGTGTGCATATCATAGTCCCAGTTGGAAGCACATAGAGGGACATACGGCCATTGATCATGATGCCAGCCCATACCATGACACTACATGTCGGATATCGGTCCCCATACCATGACACTACATGTCGGATATCGGTACATGTCGGATATCGGTCACAACTGGGACTATGTTGTGTGCATCCCATTGTCCAGACGTCACTGTACCGCCCGTTTGCAATGGTGCCATCAACATCGCAATTGGACTGATAACGACTGGTCTGCTGTCCTCTTCTCAGATGAGAGTATCGGTCTATCGTCTGATTGTCGACGACAACTGATCTGGCGTGATAGTGATACTGCATATTGTCCAGCAAACACACAGGAAAGGGACCGATATCCGACATGTAGTGTCATGGTATGGGCTGGCATCATGATCAATGGCCGTATGTCCCTCTATGTGCTTCCAACTGGGACTATGACTGGCCAACGATACATTAATGATGTTCTGCTACCTCATGTTCGCATGTTCCATGGTGCTGTTGGTGATAAGATTCATTTTCATGGACGACAACGCGACATGTCATCGAACAGTCGCTGTCCAGGAGTGTCTTGAGAGCGAGGATATTCAACGCCTCATATGGCCAGCATGTTCTCCAGATCTGAATCCCATTGAAAATGTGTGGGATGCTTTGGGGAGGAGTCTTGCTGGTCGCCAATGCCCTCCAATAAACAAGGACACCCTCATCCGTGCACTGACAGAGGAATGGGATAAATTACCCCAACAGCTGCTTGATAATGTTGTGCAAAGCATGACACGACGTGTGGAATCTTGCATCACCCTCCATGGTGGCCATATCCCGTATTGACATCTTACGCTGGAACGCCTGTGGACGGTAATTGCATTTTTCACACTTACGTATTCTGCACAAAATGGCCTGTTTGTCCCTTGAACACATTCCAAAGCCCTTTCTTGTAATGTTTTGGCATTCTGACATTATTTTATTTCACTTGGCATCCAACCACACTTACTTTTTTATGCGCTATATAGCCATTTATGATCCGTCCTTAGCAATTGTCCAGCAGTGTAGTACAGGCTGTGTAAGATCATACATGTTACATTCGAAAACTAAAGACACTCAAAAGCTTTCAAACCAGCTTGGGTCTTGGCCACGGTCATGTATAATCCACGACGGCTGGAGGACAATCCGTATACGGTCATCTATGCCACCAATGTGAAGCGTTGTTAGAAAAGGTGACTCCTCTGACTACGATTTCTTGTGTGCTGATGAAAGTGGTTGTGTGTTGACAATTTTACAGTCTTATTCAGTGTTTTAACTTTGAATATGTTATTTTATTTTCAATTTGCTGTTAGAAATTCTGATTCAACGGTTTCTTAATGTTGTTCAGATCAGAAAAATGTTTCATATTGCAGAGCAGAAAAATGTTTCATATTGCATGCCTTACAACATTGTTGAGCAATATTTCTTTAATTTGTGCTTTATTCACCGGTTTAGTCATCAGCATTTCGCATTTAGGCAGTCCAAAATATTGATTCCAAAATAACTGAATTCCTCCACATTGGTGCCTTCCTTACTTTCCTGAAATCCTTTTTTCCTAAATCTGGGATGTCTGGAGGACACATACAGGCACACACACTAACATTTAGATAAGATGGGATATTATGAATATTTACTACACATCAAAACATCTGTACCAATTGTGAATATTTTTTGCTTTTGCCGCAAGTATGTGACAAGACTTTTTATATACCCACTTTTCCAGCTTTGCTAAGTTTGGCCATTACACATTAAAACAAAATTTTGTATATTTGGAGCTATAGATTTTATGATTTTTTTGCACCCGATTTCATGCCTCTCTCGTGAGCATTCCTTTAATCCATACTGACTAGCGATATTCCAAACCACACACATTTTAGGTACTCATGATAAATTTTATGAAGCCGTTTACATCCACCCATGGAGGTGTTCAGATATTTTAGAACCAATATTTTAAACTGATTAAGTGCAAAATGCTGATGACCAGCCTGGTAAACAAAGCAGAAATTAAAGAAATGTTGCTCAACGTTTGTTGTAAAATTGTCAACAAACAAGCAATCACAGTCACAGAAGTCACCTTTTCTAACAAAACTTCTCATGGGTCGAATAGGAGACATCACATAAGAGACTGTATATGCGATTACCATGGATTGTCTTGCAGCCATTGCGGATTATGCATGAACCTTGGTCACCTGTGAACAGTGAAGATAGATTGGATGCCAGATTTGGTTTTCAAATTCTTGATTATGGTTGTTGCCAAATGATAAGTGGTATTTCCAAATGATGGGGACAAAATGAGGGCCAACAGTACTGCAATTTGAAGAGGTGGAAATTTCAATGCTCTCCTGAGAATGTAAAGAAAGCCCTTTTATTGATGAAAGGAGCAATTTTTTTAGTATTCTTCCAGAGAGGAACTGCTGCAGTTTCAGTGAGAGTGAGTAATGCCATGGAAGTTCTAGTATTAAAGTGAATCTACAGCATTCAGTAAAAAAAAATGTAGCTCACAGAAAACAGCTGAAGGTTCATGTGAAATTCTGCAATGAAAATATAGAGAAATTATTGCCCTAATAAGTAGTGAGGTTACATTAAAGATATAGCAGCTGAAGACCCTAACATAGGTTTAGCTTCAACAACCTGCAGCTCAGAGAATCTTTTGTGTGGATGAAAAATTGAAATGCAGGAACAGAGTGAATCTTGAGAGATGATATTACCAAAGTCATAAAATGTCTACATAATCAGTTTCTTTCAATGATATATTGTGAAGTCAAAATAACTATGTAATAAATTTACTTCATGAGGTTACACTCTAAAAATACAATAAAAGCAACCACTCAGCAAACATGAGTACCAACATAAAGAAACAGAAATAAACAAAATTTACCATTTTCCCACGAGATTCTAGATTAGGAATGGGCAGAACAGGTGGGTCAGTTTGCTGTAGAAAATGGATCATCATAAGGACATAACCCAATGGGATCAATCTACCATTATCTTCTTCATATACAATTTCACATACCTGCACATGAACAAAAAATTATCATTAACTCTTTTGTGCACATAAAATAAGAAATTGTATAAACTGTTAAAATGCACAAATAAAACCACCGATAACACATAATTTAACTCTATCACACAATAATCATTTGCTAAAATACAGCACTTATGAACAAAATACAATTCACTGTTTTAGTACTAATTTTTATAATAATAATTGGTCATTGTTTACTTATTCATTTTTTGATGGGGGGTAAATATAATAATCTCTATGATTTTTAAGAGTAGGATGAATTGCCCACTAGAGATAAGGTGGGCTAGGCTTGAGCCCAAACAGGCTACGAATAGCATCATCAGTTTCATCTCAGGTGAGCTTAGATGGGCTACGAATATCATCATCAGTTACACCTGTAGATAAGATTGGCTAGGCCCGAGCCTGTGCAGGTACGAATAGCATCATCAGTTTCATCTCGGGTGAGCTGAGATGGGTTATGAATATCATCATCAGTTACATCTCGGATGTGGGCTTCTTTTATGTTAAAATACTGAGAGTCTTTTAAACTGATATATGCTGCTAGAGTTCAAAAAACTCCAACCGACATTTTGTAAAAAATGTGCTGCCTAATATCAAAATACAAAAAATAATAAACCTACTTATAAAATTGTGGTAGTTCATCTTCACAACATTTCCGGCATGTGTAGTTTGCCAACGCAATATCAAGATGGTGAGACATTACAGTAAAGGGTAATGAACTTTATACAATATAAAAGCACCCCCTTACTTTATTCAGAAAAAGGTATCAACTTAATACTTGACAAAGGTGAATAACAGAACCTTCTCGCCCAACTTATCCTACAAAACTTTGAAAATTACATTATGTAAGTTAACCACTACTAATTTACAAATACGAAGTATTTAAAATAATAATTTACTAACTATATACATATTTTAGGGCCGCGGATGGCCCAGTGGGCAACGTTCGTGACTGCCACGGAAAGGGCCTCAGGTTTGATCCCAGGCAGGTACGAACGCTTGATCCACTAAATATCCGCCGTGCGTTGGATGGGCACGTTAAGCCGTCGGACCCCGGGTACTGGCCCTCCTGTAATAAATAAGGACGTCTTCCTCCCCCATTCTACTTCGCTTCCTTGTCACTTTCCTATCAGGCACTCTAGCCCAAATCTCCTAGCTTCCTATTTCTAAGGGTTGTTTAAGACCTGGGGTCAGACACTCCCTTCCTAAAATCCTCTACATATGATCAATTTGATCATATACATATTTTAAAAAATATTAAATTAAAAACCAATAAAAACTGCAACATCCGAACCATGCCAGAAAACTTTTGAATGTTTTCACCCATCAACTAAGAGTCTTTCTTTTCTTCTTGGTTTTCTGAGTTTTAAGAAGAGGAATCAGTTGGGGTTTTTTTCTCTGCAGTTCTCTGTGAATCCTGATTGCATAGGAAGGGAATTGCTGTGTCATTGTGTGGTGGTTTAAGTGTTTTTTTAAGACAGTGCAGTTTGCCATAGGGAAGTAGGGTTGAGGCAGGGGAGATAGAGATTAGGGTAATCTACCCTTGCAGATGCACTAGGATGATCAGTGGATAGCTAAAATTGCCCTTGGACACATCTAAGAGGACATTCAAAATTCTCAGAAGAACCAGCAGCAATAAAACAAATGGAAAGGGAAAAGGAAAAGGAAAAGCAGCTAGTGTCACAAATTTGTTATTGAAATGTAATGGTACAGGAGAGGAAAAAATATGTTACTCTGGTACACAAATTAAGACATAGAGAGTGGGTAAAGATACACAGTTTGACTATGTTGTGAAGAGTAGCACTAGGGGTGGGAATGTATATAGATTTTTTTCAGGGAAAGGGAAGAAACCTAAATATAAGTTTTTGAATCTTCCATTACAAAAATGGAAGATTCATAAAGCTTTTCTAATGTAAGTCACATTTTTTAACAAAAAATGAAACACTTTCGGAAGAGGGGGGATGTCAAGGCACCTTGGGTCTCCCCTTTAAATATGCCCCTGACTGGAGGTGAAGGTAGCAGAAGGGAATCTGTGAAAATGCCCCATAGGAAATTGAGTCTCAGCTCTGAAGCAGTGTTACAGATGAAAGTTCACCCCCAGTATTTCTGATGGTCTCTTTAAACCAAACATTGTGTAGAAGGCATGGAAGCAACAAATAAAACAAATGTTCCTAATCACTGTAACTGTTGCCTCCCACTCACATTCATCCTGTGAGTTTAATTTTCTACAACAGTCAAACAATTTTAGCTGAGTTATTCTTTGCACATTACAACATGAATTGATCCTTATCCTGAAGTCATAACAAATATAAACAGTGGTGATCAAAAAACGGTTAAAAGTGAAGTGGGAAAATATACCATGAGAAAACATTTTTTCAAAATTATTGATTGCACGACCAACGCAAAATTGGATTATGTTTAGTGCGAGAAATACAAATGCATTTTGGCATATAAAATTCTTCAGGCTCTAGCAGATTTTTGTACCATGCCAAAACACACACAACAAGCATCACTTCTCTCCATGCACAATAAAAAGTAGACAGTTTCTTTTTCTTAGATAAGAAAAAACTATCAGCTATTACAAAACAGAAAATATTTAAACAATGTTTGAAACTGTGCTCAGATTTGCACCCGATTTATATTGTTGAAGGTCAAGGTTTCATTGATTTAGAGTAAAGCTTAATAGAAGATTTGGGTGCATCTGAAAGATATGTAAAAGGGGAGAATGTGCTTCCACATAGAACAAGTATTTCCATGCACGTTAGGACAATGGCAGAAAATTTGGGGAAGGAAACTGTTCTAAATTAGATTATATCATTCAAGCTGTTGGAGGAGCACTGACTATAGACATGTGGACTGAACCATTTCATCAAACATCAATCACATCGATGATCTGTCATTTCATTGATTATTCTTTTGAGCTAAAATGCATAATCCTCACAATACCCAGTTTTCCTAAATTGGCAGAAACAGCAAAAAACATGAGTTGAATTGACATCATCACTGGAAAAAATCGGATCTGACATAAATCTGGAAACATCAAAATGGGTATTTGTCACAGATGAAGGTGCAAACATGGTACCTGCTTTGAAATGTTACTGATGTTTTAACATGTGTTAAAACATCAGTAACACAGTTTTAATAGTTTTTGAGAAACATAGTTTTTGAGAAACACAGTTTTAATAGTTTTTGAGAAACATCTGAAGAATATCCATAGATGAATAGTGCTGTGCAAAAGTTAAAATCTTTAGTTAAGATTTAAAAGAAAATCTGTAACTGTAAATGAGCTGAAATGAACAATCCACCAGCAAGTAGAGATGAGATGAAACACTCTCTAAACAAAGATAGAATTTATTACAGAGCAATATGATGAAATCAAATCCTTGCTAAAAAAAAAAAAAATGAAGCTCACATCTTTGAGGGAGTAAATTAAGAAATCCTAATTTTTTTAGTAGAATTTCTAAAAATATTTAAAGAAGCCAGCTGATGGTTAGAAGCAGAGTTACATCAAACTCTACCTCTTGCGCTTCTGTGGTGTAATCGCCTCAAAAAACATTGCACTGTAACAACTGCAGACTCTCCTCTAACCATTTTCATGAAAAAACAAACAAAAACAGTATGAGTCGCTAGAAAAAAGTTCAGGATGGACGTGCTGCACATGATTGCTACATTTTTGCATCCACAGTTTAAGACTTTAAAAATGATGGCTGAAGAAGAAAAGAAGCTCGTTTGTTCTCATGTGATTGCAAGGTTTATATTAAGTATTCTTTATTATTAAAATTACAGGGTCATATTTTTTTCATTTTCAGCATTACTTGTTCAGCATTTTTCAATGATATAGAACTACTCATTAAATGATAATGATTTAGCTATTATATACTAGTACTATTTGGATGGAAATGGAATGTTTATTAAAAATAATGGCAATTCATAGCATTTCTACTCATTTACAGAACACACTTTACCTAGCCCAAGGAAATGTATTGGTATAATTTTAATGTGAATATTAATTAATGTACTTCAATCCAGAGTTGGAGCTCTTTTTTGCAAATATTGACAATGTGAAAAGAACCAGAATTAAAAGAGGGCCAAAAGTACTTTAAAACACTGTTTAAAAAATTACTTAATTTCTTCATTTTTGAATGTATGCACCTCTTTTGTGATATGGATTAATGGGATATACACTATATTGACAAAAGTCACTGGACACCCCTTCAAAAGCAAATGAAAGAATCCGCTGTATTGTTAAGATGCACAGTACAGCTGCAAATGGTATAAAAACAAGCCTGCAGCTGACTGCAATCATGACACACTGTGAGGTTGAGTGAAAATGTCACGAAGGAAGAGAACTGACTTTGAGAAAGGAAAGATTGTTGGGTGTTATATTAGTGGGTTGTCCATAAGAGAAACCCGAGAGGCATTTAAATATACCCAAGCCAACTGTTTTGGATGTACTGAATAAGTGAAAGACACATGGCGTGCCTGAACCAGCAAAACGTACCAGCAGACCAGGATGTCGAAGCCTCAGGAGAGTCATTACAGCTAATCGACGGAGTACTGTACAAGACCTCAGTGTACAGGTGAGTAAAAATGCTGTAACCTCGGTATGTACATGTACCATTCGCAGAGAATTTCATTCCATGGGTTACTGTGGTCGTGCGGCTGCTCATAAGCCTTTCATCTCCACTTGGGATGCTACTCGTCATTTAGCATGGTGTAAAGAACATTTATCATGGACCGTAGATCAATGGAAACTGATCCTATGGACTGATGAATCCAGATACATGATCCATCAGTCTCATGGCCATGTGTGGGTATGGCGGTAGCCAAGGGAATTCTATTTACCACAGTGTACTGTTCTTACAGTCAAGTTTGGAGATGTACTCGGGTGGGGGTGTTTTTCGTGGTATGGTCCCGGCCCATTGGTTATCGTGGACAAACCTGTTAATCAGTGTGTCTACCACGATATTCTGGACAATTATACCCTACCAACTCTGTGGCAATACTATGGAACCGAGCCTTGTTGGTACCAGCAGGATAATGCACTGAGCCAGCCATAAAGCAAGGATTGTTATGGCATGGTTTGACGATAATTCCATATTGTGTGTGGACTGGCCAGCACAGAGCCCTGATCTTAATCCCATAGAGCACCAATGAGATGAATTAAAGCACCGCATAAGAAGTTTGGAATCAAGGCCTACTACTAAGCAACAGTTAGCAGCAGCATTATGTACTGAATGGAAGAGCGTACCTATCGCTGTGTTTCAAAACCTTGATGAAAGCATGTCTCGAAGGCAGGGCCCGATTTACTACATGCGAGGCCCAGGGCACAAAACATTTCCGGGGCCCCCTCCTTATTCTCTATCGACCAAATAATAGTCACTGTGTGCAGAGTAGCAGAATGTAGACGTACATGCGTACGCTGATAGTTTCCAAATCATTAGCAGGTTTGCAGATAGTTTTTGCATGTAGATTAAAAAAATAAAAATGTTAGACCTATATACAGCAATTAAAACACTTACTCAACGCTTTACTCAGATTAATATACTTAATTCTATTTTAACAGAAGAACTTAATTATTTTTCACATCTTCTGAGTTCTTTTGTTTTTACAGACATTTCTGGCCTCTAGATTTTATCAAGGCCTGTTCTCAATGTATACGAACTTGTACAAAAATCTAGCGGATAATGCTTACCTTGGCATTCCTTTCTAGCGACGGAAACATTTCACGCACGTGTTTTCCGGTCTTTGTTGATGTTATTGTCCTAAAGTCCGTTGTATGCGATGACTGGCTTTACTTCTCCCACTTTTCGCTGGGTATACTCATTGGATCTTTGCCTTAGGATTCAAACATCAATTTTTACCGTTCTTTATACTCGAAATTTTCGCCCATACTCTGGGCATCTTCAGGAGCGTGGCGACTTTACCACCGATGTTCGTGGTTAACTTCGCGCTAATGGAGTCCGATACTCCTTGTTGCCATTCGTCGGAAATACTTTCCTGGATATATTTCATTATCAAGCCCGGCTGGCGCCATCTATGTTTCGTTAAAAACACTTTTTTTTTTTTTTGTTTTTTTTTCTTAATTTTCTTCTCCTATCCTGGTTTTCTTGTCTTTTTTCCCCGGTTTTTCTTTTGTTGTTGTTTTTCTTGTCTTATTAGTTCTTTCCACAGGCCCGATAATGTGCTAGGGTCGTTCTGGTTACATACCCTTGCTTTATTTTTGTAGATTAATATTGCTTCTTCCCTCCTCATTTGCCTTTCTGATTTTTTATTCTTTTTTAGCATTTTAATTTTATCGAACTTTGGGAATGTCCGGTTTTCCATGCAGAATTGCACTAAAGCAGTTTTGGCTTCTTTTTTTTGCCAGTTAGATATGTGTTGTTTAAGTCTTTTTTTAATCTGTTTTTCGTACTTCCAATGTACGATATTGAGGGTATGTGTGCAATTGGAATTTCGTAGGTTCCTTTTGTAGGTTCCAAGTGCACACATACCCCCAATATCGTACATTGGAAGTACGAAAAACAGATAAAAAAAAAGACTTAAACAACACATATTTAACTGGCAAAAAAAAGAAGCCAAAACTGCTTTAGTACAATTCTGCATGGAAAACCGGACATTCCCAAAGTTTGATGAAATTAAAATGCTAAAAAAGAATAAAAAATCGGAAAGGCAAATGAGGAGGGAAGAAGCAATATTAATCTACAAAAATAAAGCAAGGGTATGTAACCAGAACGACCCTAGCACATTATCGGGCCTGTGGAAAGTACTAATAAGACAAGAAAAACAACAACAAAAGAAAAACCGGGATTTAAGACAAGAAAACCAGGATAGGAGAAGAAAATAAAAAAAAATAAAAAAAAAGTGTTTTTAACGAAACATAGATGGCGCCAGCCGGGCTTGATAATGAAATATATCCAGGAAAGTATTTCCGATGAATGGCAACAAGGAGTATCGGACTCCATTAGCGTGAAGTTAACCACGAACATCGGTGGTAAAGTCGCCACGCTCCTGAAGATGCCCAGAGCATGGGCGAAAATTTTGAGTATAAAGAACGGTAAAAATTGATGTTTGAATCCTAAGGCAGAGATCCAATGAGTATACCCAGCGAAAAGTGGGAGAAGTAAAGCCAGTCATCGCATACAACGGACTTTAGGACAATAATATCAACAAAGACCGGAAAACACGTGCGTGAAATGTTTCCGTCGCTAGAAAGGAATGCCAAGGTAAGCATTGTCCGCTAGATTTTTGTAAAAGTTACTTAGAAATATCGCACGTAAAAGAGAATAGTAGAATAATTAGAGCTATATAATAGTCAGAATTAGAACTACTAAGTGGAATTGTATACGAACTGTATTAAAAGTTTTGTTTGCACAGAATTTAAATTTTATTGCCAGGTTCCTCTTTCAGTTGCCAATTAAATAAAAATAATTTCCTTATGCATTTTGTAAGTCCAGTATTTTTGAATTAACATGTTGAAAATCATATTTATAATTTTTGAAGGTTCATTGATAGAACTGTTTTTCTGGATATAAAAACTTTCTTTAATTAATCTCTTATTTTTATGAGGTTCGTAGTTCAATATTTGGCCATAAAAGTCCATTTTACACACATTGCTGCACATTCAATTAGAATGTACTATTTTGTCCTCATTGGAATCTGTAATGTTCTAATAATTATTTGTTTTATTAATTTTCCTTTAAATTATCTTATTCTACTGTTATCATGGTTTGCAGGTTGGCAGCGAGTTTTCTGTTCCAATAGCTGTGTACGCAGATACATTTTATTTTTATACAACTCTGGCTGTGCGGGGACAACTGGTTGATCAGTTGTTTGTGGTGTTAATGACCCCCATATATTCTAACTATAACAATATATCTATGACAAAATGGATGGACATCTTAATTTTAGTGAATATTGTGGTCTTGCAATGTACTGATTCTTGCATCTAGAACATGAGAACAATGCATTCAACAAAAAAATGTGAACTAAAACAAGAAAAAAAAATCCATGGTGACCTTCACTGGACTTCCTCATAAATAGAGATGTGAAGCTGCATAAAAAATTGAAAAAGTGCTATGGGAACTCCTACTTCCAGCTTCCCGGTTTCTACCAAGATCAAATCAGCGCATCATGATCAATATATCGGAAAACTGTAAAACATAAAATTTTGTGTTGATGAAGAAGAGTCTGAGTTATACAAAAAAAAAAAAACATAATTATAATAATCTGAAAAGCTGAGGGGAACACCTAGTCCGGTTCAATTTTTGGTAAATGTGTTGTACTTTGGCGTCCTAAATTATTTGGTCAGAAAAGTTGTAAAATAATAAAAAAAAAAAAAAAGCATATTAAAGATGTTTAGCGAAAAACTTACCTCCAAGTAGTCCAAGTAGGATGAGTAAAGGAAGGTTTGCTGCGGTGACGACCTGAAGCTTTGCTCCGTTGAAAGGAAGGTTTGCTGCGGCGGGGAATTCATGGGCAGAAGTGTACAACAGGAATCAGGTACGCTCTTGTCAGGAAAGAGTAACAGAATATACTGCTACGCTAAAGAATGTAGTTTGTAATTTCTGTCTCACTTTTTAAAGAAACATGCAGAGATTGTCTTCGTTCTTTGGCATGTGATTCTGTGATACGAAATAGTAAGTATGCACATGCCTTTCTTGTTTCTAGAAAAGCGTTAGAGTAGGCGTCGCATTCTCTCTAACGGAAGTTAGATGGCAAGTCTCAAAGTGAAAGTTTGATTACTAAATAAAAAAAAAGCTTCCACGGAGAAATTAGTTCCTACATTCAATTCAGCATTAAAGAATCCCATGTGAAAAAAACAAGAAACTGTCCGATTGTGATGCCAAGAATTGACACCGAAATTAACTATTTTCTGTAGCGTAGCACTACGCTCTTTCTTGACAACAGCGTACCCGGTTCCTGTTGTACTATTCCGCCCGTGAATGTCCTGGCTGCAGCGATCCTTCCTTTCAACGGAGCACAGCTTCATGTCAACGCCTCAGCGTTGTTTAAGGCCTCCTGCAGCATCTGCTGACTCGTCATACTTGGAGTTCAAGTTTTTCGGTAAACATCTTTAATATTCATTCTAACGATTAAATTTTTTACCATTTCCCCTTAAATTGCATATTTTAAAATCTGTACGTCACACTTTTTAGAAATTTTACAACTTTTCCGACCAAATAATTTAGGACGCTAAACTACACATTTACCCAATTTCTACCAAAACCTAATGAGCACATATTGCATAAATTGTCCAGTGTCAAACAAAACTGACAATACAATGACAAAGTGCTGTGCTTGGGCACCAGATCTGTTTATTTGTAATAACTCAGTTACTATTCTTTATTTTTAGGAATGAATAAAAAGAATTGAAAATTTACCTCCTATATCAAGACGAAACAGTTGGGTTGAATATTTTTCTTCTACATTTCCTAGATGCAAAGTCATGTATCAGAGAATCATAATTTAAAGACTGTGTCACATCACTCTCCAAAGAAAGCAGAGCTAACGATGCCAGTTTTGTTTGTTGCATGGTTGATCGTAAGGGATTTTTAAGTCTTTTTAGCAAAGAAAATGATCTCTCACTTGTACAATTTGAAATCGGTAATGTCATGAACATTCTAAGTGCAGTCTCAGTGTTTGGAAATGTGGCTTCTAATTTGTTTACCTTCAAAGTTTACAGCAACTGGGGAATGGTTGCATGCTCCCCCATCATTGAGGACAATTGCAAAAACTCATCTGCAAACTGGTCGTCAAGGTCATTGTTATAGTATTCATGCAATGCTTTTGCCCCTTCAAAAATTTCAGATCTTGATTTTTTTGTAAAAAATTCTAATTTTCTCATTATATTTTCATAAGCACTTTTTCTGCTTGAAAGCTGAGTGACTAAAGCATCACAAAGCACATAATGAACCTGAGTTCTAAATATATCCCTTGCACCGAGTTCTATATGTTCACTGTTACATTCATCTAGGTGTTTATTCTTGGGCACTTTCTTTCTTCGGGAATCATGACTATGGTATTGCACATTTTCAGACACTAATGTTTTAGCTTCCTCTTCATAGACTTCAAAATTTTCCCTCACGAACTGAATGAATTCAATTAACGACTGGAAAATTTTAGGTACTTCAGAAATATTTCCTTTTAGATTCTGGCAAGTTTGATTTGCACAGTTTAATCTCTGAAGTATTGTGTCCCAAACTACTGTGCTGATCGATATTTCCATTGTTCGCATTTTCTTCAGCAGTGATTTTGCTTCATCTCTTCATTCTGTGGAGAATCATCTACATTTTCTGACAGAAATACTAAAACTTTCTCTATTTCACGATAATTTTTCCTCACTGATCATGTAGCTGCATCTGCACACCATCTGGTAACTGACCAACTCTTCAGCGTGAGTGATGAATTTCCATGTGCTTCCTGGACTTTCTCCTGAAGCATTTTCCAACGGTGAGTTGATGCAGAAAAAAAAGCATAGAGTTTTTTGCAAAAATGTAAAAAAAGAAAGAACTTTACCACAACTATCTATGCTATTCACACCAACTAAATTTAAAGTGTGAGCAGAACATGGCACATATTCTGCTAGTGGATTGATTTCCCTAATGTGTGTTTGAACACCAGAATACTTCCCAGACATGTTGCTGGCATTGTCATAGCTTTGGCCTCTGACATTCATAATATCCAAGCCAGCCTCTTGTAGAAAAGATATCATGGTATTTGTAATGTTTTCTGCAGTATGTCCATGGAATGGAATAAATGTCAAAAACCATTCTTTTGCTTCACAATCTTTGTTGACATACCTTATGATAAAAGCCAGTTGATCTATGTGTGTAATGTCTGGAGTAGAGTCAACTATGATAGAAAAATATTTTGACATTTTTATTTCATCAGTGATGGCATTAAAAACACATACAGCAATTAATTCAACAAATTCATCCACAAATGTTGAAGATAAGTAACTGGTGTTACCACTTTCTGGATTCCCACATTTTTCCAAGTGTTGAGCTAAAAATGGATCAAATTCTGCAATTCATTCTAAGCAGCCCAGGAAATTTCCATTCTGAACTGATCCAATTGTTTCATCATCACCATACATTGGCAACCCACGAACTGAGAGATACTTAACTGTTGCAACAACTCTATGCAAAACATCTAGCCAGTACTTGGATTCATTCTGATACTGCATAACTATCTGACAGTTAATGCGTGCAGAAGCATTCATACATGATGAATAGTCACATACTGCTTGCCTGTGTATGTGTGAATTTTCATGCTCTGTAAGACGTTCACTTGCATGCTTCCAGTCAGAAAAACCTGTGGATCCTAATGCTGTAGTGCTCCTAGCATACAATTTGCATATCCAGCAGAATAGTAAACAAGTTGATGGGGATAAAAGAAGCCAGTCACGTTTTACCTTCTCATTATTTTTTTTTTTATTCTGAAAAAATTACCTTCTGTTAGGAAACGTTTTTTACTACATATATCCTTCCCTGTGAATGCCAGCAACTTCAAATCTTGGACTGGTGGATTGCTCAAAAAGCATTCGTGCATTTCTTCTGTAATTTCTCCCCATAAGGCAGGATCCACTGCATTCATTGTGGAACTAGTGCTCTCTTCATTAGATGAATTCAAAAGATTTCCCAAATTAGGAGCATCTGTGATGTTAGATCATTCTGAAGTCAGATTACTGGCTTCCAAAGACAAATTACACTCAAGAGACTCACCAGTAGTAAAATTAGAGGAATTTGTAGAACTTTTGGGACCAAGTGAAATATCCAATTTTTTAATGGCAAAACGTTCAATGCTACCATGCTGCAGGTCATAATCCTTCAGTTTCAATTGTTTGGCTTTCCGTTTAGCACTGCCTGATAAATATGTTCGTTTTGACATAATTTAACTGTTAAATAATTCAACTTAAATATATTGTTACAACTAACTAAATTTGATTATATATAAAATTAACATATATTCAACATTCCATCAGACTACAAGAAACGCAACGCAAAATACAACCAACCAAGCGATCGCATTCGCGGTTACAGTTACGACAATGACAAGCCGTGTGCAGGAAGTTGAAGGATCAGTTGAGTTTAGGTGCGTTCGGAGAAGCAAGAAAAGGTCATGTGAATCAATGGAAGTGATCCTCCTTCTCAATGGCCACCTGAAAGTTATTAAACCACTGAAACTCAGTAATGGCCACGTGTTTACGTGAAACTCGAAACTCAAACTCACTGCGTGTAAGTACCACATCTATAAACACATGACTCATGATTATGCAAAAGTTAAAAAAAAAAATTTAAATATACACACACAAAATTCCCATTAACTAAGTACACATGTAATTCAAATTTGGGGGCCCCCAAATTCGGGGGCCCTGGGCACGTGCCCCATGTGCCCTCCCGTAAATCAGGGCCTGCTCGAAAGGTCAGTGCATGCATTAAGGCCAAAGATGGACCAATACCATATGAACGCAGTGTTAGAATTAGAAATAAATTTTCTACAGGCCCAGCAGACCAGTCGGACTTGCAAATTACTGACCCGTCAAAATGTCCACTGGTCTGTAAAAGAAAAACCTTGCACATTCACGGTATGTGCAAAAAATAATGTGTCATTTCATTGGAGTTGTGTATCACAAATTAAGAGCAACAGAATGTGTACTTGTATGCCTGCAAACAAATAATACTAATTAATAAAAAAAAAAAAAAAGCACGGTGTGGTGGTCCACTCATTTTTACTGGTCCACAAATGGCACAAATACTAATACATTTGGTAGGCACATCATATTAATATCAAGGATGGCCCACTGAAACATGATGTGTAGTTAATTTCAAATTAAAGTTTACTGTACAAATATTATGAAATATTTTGATTGCCACTCGCAAAGGAAAAAGTGACCCGGGTCGCTGTTTTTTAAACTGACACGTCCGAGTCTGCCACTGCAACAATACACTTCTCATCAAATAGTTCCTTGCGCGTTTTAGTCCCATAGGGAATGCTAATGTTGAATGCAAAGTGCTGTTTTGCAAAATAACCTTCACACATCCGTTTGACATCTCCTGCAAGTGTCTCTCCCTGGGCAGAAAAAAGAAAGCTAGCTCGCATCTGGTTTCAGGGGGAGAAGATACAAAACCGAAGATACAAAACCCCTTATTTGCCCTTGTGGCTTTCCTATCGCATTTTTTGTATCTTCACAGTTTAGCCTTTGCTCTGAAGCAGGAACAATTGGGATATTTTCGAATGGCCACCCGGGCCACTAACATAGTTTGCTGGCCCAATGGAATTTTTACTGGCCAATGGCCAGCGGACCACTGGGTAATTTGAACGCTGTTAATGTATGTCAATAAATGCTATGTTGTGTTTCTCTTCTAGGTGTCAGGTAACTTTTGTCAATATAGTATATATTACTAAATTTTTCTACTTTTAAGCGACAAGATTGGTGAAGTTAAAAATTCCTGTTTAAGTCTTAAATCAATTCAAAGTTACAAAGTTACTAAATAAGTCAGATTATTGTAGTTTCTGCAGTGGAGTCCAAAAATTCTTGCTCAACAACTGATTGTCATTGTTATGAAAATCCTTAATAATATGTCATGTAATATTGTGAATGGAGTATTATTACTATTCAATATAAATGAAAGTCCACTTTTATAAAAATTAAAATCTATGTTTTGCAATTTTATCATAACAGTGGCTAATGGCTGTAAAATATAAATTTTATTTCAAGGTTGTATCAGTCCAAACGAGACACATAAATGCTGAGCATCATATTCCACGCATCTTCCCATTTCATGTAAAAACCAAATAAAAGGGGGAAAGCATCATCACTTGGTAGAGCTGGACTCAGGCCCCCACAATGTACGTAACCATCCCTGGGGATCATTTACACCCATTCATCTCATGCAACCACTCCAATGGGTGCAACCTCTTTCAACAAGACAATGCTCCCCACATGTCTACAGTCACCCGATTATGGATGGAGGAACATTCCACAGAGTTTGGCATTCTGACTTGGTTCCCTCGTTCATTGGATTCAAAATTAGCTGAAATAACTCTGATTACAGCCAATAACATCAACTACAAAAATAAATAAATAAAATAAAATAAAATGACCACAATGATTCATTACAAAATGCATTACAAATACAATGAAAATTATTTACCTGTGCCCAATGTCTGACAGCAATAACCAGTGTTTTTACACGGCTGTCTAGTTCTCCAAATTGCTTGAGTAACTTAGCAGTATTACAAAACTGTTGATTTCCTAGGATTCTGATTTTGCAAGAGATATGTCTACGTGGCTCAAAGAAAGACAAAATGGCAGTTCTGTAATCCTGATCACCTTCACACACTGGTTCACAGTTTGGCATTTCTAAAAATAACAGAATATATACAGAGTTGGCTAACATAATAAAAATGAGATGGAACAATCAATTCAATATCTGTAATTTATATGAGCAACATAAGAAATATGTTAACTGTAACTAGCAAATATACAGACTGCTTTCAACCTTCAGTGAAGGTTAGAACCCTGAATCACGATGAAAAAAAATGAATGATCGTAATCATATGTCACTTTACAAAAACATACTAAAGATTCTTTTACTAAAAATAATTACAAAATTAAAAGTAGGAAACAGATGCACAGTATTTGAAAAAGTTTACTAATGTACAATGTAAAGCAACTTGCTAGATTATACTCTCCTACATTTGATCAATGCATTAGATTTTCAGATTAGTTTGTACCTTAAAAACCAGTACCTCTACATTGTTCTACCAGGATTACTAGATTCATTGGCCCATGTTCAAAACATTTTTAAAATTATTTTTATACACTGGTGAGTAAAGTGAATTTTTATGTGCAAAAATTTCATAAATAGACTGTCTAGCATCCAGATATTTAGATAATGATGCTTTGCTGATGACATAGAACTGCATAACTGATAAAAGATGCCATTCTTTCACCAAAATGTCTAATAAAAGCAGAGAACAGCAGAATAATAATTAGGAATAAAACATAAACAAACAAATAGGACTGAAGTTAAAATGGAAATCTTATCAACTTTTTGATGTTACAGTACAGTCTTAAGATAAAAGTGAAAAAATAATAGAAAAGGGGGTGGGAGGTGAGCAAAAAACAGAAGAAAATAAAGAAAGTAAAACTCCTGATAAGCGTAGAGCATCAACAGGACCTTTGTCATATAATTCTAAACAATAGGCAATAATCTAAAATACTTGGGTTCTCTTTAATGATGTACATAATAATGTACAATATTATTTAGGATTGTTTTTTACAACTCATCTATCTCAAGAAAAACATGTATATTTTTTACCTTTTAAGATCAATCCCTCCTTCAGAAGGCAAAAACATCATTATTTACATATTAAAACTTTTAGCATGTAATACATTAATTCAAATACTAATCTCTTCAAATATAATTAAAATACATATAATAAAATATTCATTAGTTTTATACATTTTATTATTTATATATTGGGTTGGAGAGAAAGCAATGTCTGATGACAAAGTACCCAAAGTTGAAGGCTCAGCCATGCCGCACACCTGCATGGCACCAGCAGGTAGATGGCTTAAATCAGTCACAGTTAGCCATCAGAATGCGAAGAGTGTAAGCGCCAGACAACATGGAAGTGAACAAAGGGCACATCTGCCATTGCATTCTGTATGAGTTTCACTGATGTAGCGCCCCAGCAAGTGCTTTAAGGAACATTACCAGAGGGTACCCCGGTGCCATCATTACCAGTGGGTACCCCGGTGCCATACCACATTGCCAGTGCTGTCATTGGTTCAAACAGTTTCGAGAAGGAAATTTCGACCTGTCACACTGTCCTAAAGCTGGAAGACCTGCAACAGTGGATATGGACACACTGAAGACCATAGTGGAGACTGAACCACGTATGACCATGTAGGAGTTGGCTGAACAGCTGGAGACTACCCACATGAGCATTATTATGCTCCTGGGTCAATTTGGGAGGGTGCACAAGAGGGGAGTTTAAGTACCCCATCAACGTACTGTTGAGCAGAAAGAAAATCGCATGAGTGCATGCATTTCTCTGCTTGCACATGACTTAGCTGAACCATTCTTGGAAAACATTGTGACAGGTGACAAGAAATGGGTCCTGTATGGCAATGTCAACACCCAGAAACAATGGTTGGACACAAAACAGAAGCCCACGTCGACTACCAAAGCCAGCTTACACCCACGTAAGGTGCTGCTGTCTGTTTGGTGGGACATGCTGGATGCAATGCATTTTGAGCTCCTGCAGGAAAACGCCACTATCCCTCCGGCGTGTACTGCGGTCAGCTTGACAATCTGCATGTGAACATCGAAATGACCAGCATGGCTGAACCTCAAGGGCATCCATCTACAACAGGATGGGGTGAGACCTCACACAGCATGGGTGACATGTCACAAGATCACGGACCTGAGCTGAGAGCTGCTGCTTCACCAAGCCTATTCCCTGGACAGTGACATAAGTGATAAGCACCTTTTTCCAGTTACTGCAGCATTTCCTGGATGGACAGTGGTTCACCAACTGGGGCGATGTTCAATGCACACTTACTCACTTCTTTGCATCCAAGTCACCACAATTTCACATGGACAGTAGGCAACAGCTGACCAGATGATGGGAGAAGGCCATGGCAAACAATGTTGACTACATTTTGGACTGATTTGTACTTGTATATACAGTAATTAGCACTTTTCTGTTGCCTTGCATTTGCAGACATTACTTTCTTTATAATTTTTTAATAATATTTGAAGAGATTAGAGTTTTTTATTATGTTTGAAGAGATAAGTATTTGAATGAATGTATTACATGCTAAAAGTTTCAATATGTAAATATCAATGCTTTAACATGTTCTAAGGGAGGGGCTAACCTCAAAAGGTAAATAACATACAGCATATGTTTTTCTTAAGATATGTGAGAAGTGAAAACCAATCCTAAACATCTGTCATGTAAGGAGCACATTTTCAGAGTAGACGAGATGACTTAACAGATATCAATGGGAATTAAATCCACTGAAGAAAAAACTGTTCACAACTACATGAAAGGCATATATAAATATTATCATCATCACATGGGTGCCACATTTTCTGCTGATTCTCATGTAGAAAACTATGATCTGAAGAACTGGAGATATACAACCTAAATCCATTTCTAGAAGAGAAATTGGTCACAATGTTATGTGAAGCATCGGATTGCTTCAACTAGCACACATCTAAAACACAGTTCAGATTCCAAAGCTACATCTGCTTAGCTTCAGTTGCTTGGAACTTTGTTGTCCTGGGTGGTGTAATGGTAGCATGCTTGCACATGAATTGGGACATGAGGGCTTGATTCTTGTTCCAGGACAATGTAATTTTCATGATTTCTGAAGGATGTCTATATGGAAAACAGTAGAAATTGCAGCACCTATGCGCTGATAATGATATTTGAATGACTTCAGCTGTTGAGTGATGAACAAAGGAGAGAAAAATTTTAACCAATCGCGACAGAAGTGGTGAAAGTAGATTATAATTTACTGGTTCAGGATGAATCTCTCTCTTTTTACAGAGTTTAACTATGGGTACGCTATAAGGAATCACCCATTTTTAATTTAGTCACCACTTCTAAAAAGTGGTAAAAAAAGCACTGAAAGGACAAATACAATAACTATATCCTGTCCCAGGATTAAAACCAAGATGCCCAGCAGTATGAGAAGCCAGAAGCATTCATCCTATAAGGGTAAAACATTGGGAAGAGGACCACATGTACCTGATGTAGAAATGAAGCGTGTTCATGCTATTTTCCAATGCAGCCCAAGGAAATTCACAACGATGATGGGTCAAAAGTTACAAATTCCACAACTGACTGTTTGGAAAATTTTGAGGAAGGAGCTGAAAATGACTCCCTACAAATTGCAATTATTGCAAAGTCTAAGTGACAATGGCAGAACCGCAGGAGTTTTGAAGAAGATGGTTTGAGTGAGCATCTAATTTTCATAGATGAATCAACATTTCACATAAGTGGGAAAGTTAACAAACGTAACATTTGCGTATGGGACTAAAAAATTCTAGAGTAACAGTGGAACATGTGCAGGATTCCCAAAAGTTTAATGTGTTCTGTGCTATATTCTGTAAAAAAATGTATGTCTCCCTAGTTTTCCAAGAAAACACTGTAATGGGAAATTCTTATGTCAATATGCTAATTATTTGGTTGATGCTTCAACTGCACAAAGACAGTGATAAATTCATTTTCCAACACGATGAAGCACCATCCCACTGGCATCAGAAAGTCGAAAATTGCCTCAATGAAAATCTTCTACAGCATGGATTGGCTGTGCAACAGGTGACAACATGTCATTCACAAGTTGGCTACCATGAAGTCCAGATTAACACCCTGTGATTTTTTTTTTTTTTTTAAATGGGGCAATGTCAAAGACAAAGGTTTTGTCCTTGCTTTCTGTTAATTTAGCTAAAAAAAAATTTTCAGCCCAAGTCGCAGGAAAGAGAGGTAGAGGAAGGCCACGGAAATCATGGGAGGACCGATTCAGGAGTGTCTGCATGAGAAAAAGATTATGAGCATGATGTACAGAAGGTCTTGTGTATGACATGTGATGGATGTCAGTGAAGCTCGAACTGTGTGCCAAGATCACTGGAAATGGTGACTTTTGATATGGTAACAGTAAGAAAATAACCAGTTAAAAATTTATCTGGTGGATTGTCTTTTGTGGAGCTACCTCTCAATCGCAGAGAACAGCTTAGTGATATGTATATATGTATGAAACAATGTATCACAACAGCTATTGCTGGAGTTCATGAAGAACATCAACGTACAGAGTGTCCATGAAGTTTTTCCCATATTACAAAAATCAATATAAAAAAATCTATGTCAGTTAAAATAAAATGGTTGGTAAAATAAAATAGCAGCACTCAAAGTTTTTTTCTTTTCTTTAGGTGAGCACTACTGCTGAATAAGAGGAACATTTCATCAATAATGGTTTTTATTGTGGAATAACTTTTTTACAGGTCTTTTAGAGGTTATTTTTAATGAAAGTTGGTTGTCAAATTTTCGAACTAAAGCCTAGTTCGTCATCAGGACTATGTCACTGGAGTAGTTGCTGCCATTCAATTGGAAGAGACCATCCGCAATTATCGTTAATTGTGGTACTTCTTCTTCTTGCTATTTCGATCCCTTCTTCTAGTTTTCTCTTTACTAAGTTTGACTGGTGGGCGATTATTTTCACTGAGTCCCAATTTATGGAGTGTCCACTTGCTTGTACATGTCTGTCTAGCCTTGTTTTGTTCCCAATGTTCCTAATAGCTGCTTGGTGTTCTTTCATTCGGACCTTAATACTTCTCCCTGTTTCTCCTATATAGCTGAGTCCGCAGTTACAGTCGATGCAGTAAATTACTCCTTCTTGCAATTGGATGTCCAATTCTTTCTGCTTTAAAGCTGGCAGGAATTTCTTTATTTTGTTATTAAGATCTGGAGCTAGCCTGATATTATATTTTGCTCCGATCCTTTTCAGTTTCTCGAAAAGTCCCTTGTGGTACGTAATTTTGCTGGTGAATTTGAAGTTGGTTTTTTCCTGCTTCTTTTTTGGCACTTGTTTAAATATTTTCTCAACATATGGGGAGGGGTAATTGTTTTCTGCCAACATTTCCTTTAATTCTTCTTTGTGAAGATCTTTTGAGAAGCTGAAGAGACCAGGATTTCAATTTTTCCAAAAATTGTCTGGCTGTATTCGATTTAATATAATCAGGGTGGAATGAGCAGAAGTCTAACATCTTCCCTGTGTTGGTGGGTTTTCTAAAAAGCTGAGTGAATATTTTCCCTTCTCTTGAGGTCAAGGTTAAATCCAGGTAATTGATGCTATGGTCTTTTTCCTGTTCCAGGGTGTACTTCAAGGCATTCTCTAGTAAGTTAAATTCTTCCAGAATCTGAGAGGGTAGAGATTGGTCCACAGTATCTACTATAATTAGGACATCATCCATGTACCTTACATAGAGAGCAAACAAGGAGGGTTGTATAAGGATTTTTGCCTCTAGTTTACTTATATAATAATTTGCTAGCAGAGGTGCTAGTGGAGAACCCATTGCAAGTCCTGAAGTTTGCCTGTAATATTTCTTTCCAAACTGGAAGAAATTATTCTTGAAGGAAAATAGGAGCAGTTCATATATGCCAAGTAGTATTTCTCTATTGTGATTATGGAATACTATTTTTTCTGCCAGGTCATCTGCAATGAATTCCAGTAGGAAGTCCAGGTTAATGTTGGTATACATAGAGACTATATCCAGGCTTGCCATTACTGGATGAATTAATTCTGGCAAGTTGTCCAGTTTTCTTTTTAGCTGCATGGAATTTTTTAGTAGGTAGGGAGGAGAAGGGAAAATATCTCTGAGGTGACCAAGCAAATAATAATTAATGTTGGAGAGTGGCGAATTTCTAGTGTCTATTATAGGTCTTATTGGATGGCCTTCTTTGTGAACTTTTATCGTACCATAGATCTGTGGAATTCTTGACTGAATTTTGGAGAAGTTTTTGAAGAGCTCATTAAGCTGTTTTTTATTTCTTAAAGAGCTGATTAATTTCTTAAGATTTTTTACAGTTTGATCTATAGGATTACCATTGAGTTCTTCATAATAAGGCTTGCTCAATTCAGCTTCCATTTATTGTAATACTTCTCTTTTTCTACCAATACCAAAACTTTGCTCTTATCTGCTCTCAGTGCTACTACTTTATCATTGGCTTTGAATTTTTTAAGGTCAGTAATGGCATTTCTATTAAAATTGTAATCAACTTTTACTGGCTTTTTTACAAATTTTTGAGGCGCAGTCTGAGAATTCTTTCCTTAAAGTAACTGCTGTATTTTCATCTTCTCTTTCTACCTTACTACAGATGCTTTCTAAATCAATCAGTATACGTTTTTTATCAAGTGTTGCGGAGGAAAGGTTGTAATTATATCCCTTATTGAGGAGATTAATCAGGTTTTCATCTACTCCTTCTTCCGTCAGATCCATGACATGTTTGTTAGTGGTGGATGGTATTAACTGTGGGCCAGTTGCTGTAGACATTAACTTTGGACTTAACCATTTATTTTCTTTAATTCTCAATTTTTCCTTAAACTTTTTGTTTTTATCTCTCACTGCTTTAGCTAACCAATTATCAATATTTTTCTTTTCTGCTTCCGGAATTTCACCTAATGAAGAGGTCCAAATACGAGCTTCTATCTCGTTCGCATTGCTCAATAGTTTTGAATTTATTACGAATCGCGCCATTCACCGTTTTTAGTTCTATTTTTCTAATAAAATTTCTTGACAGATTTTCCGCGATGTTTTTCGTGAGTCTCAAAGAAGGTGGAACAAAATTAGCTCTTTTACATTTCTTAAGAAAATACAGTTGTGACTTACATTTGTCGCTTTTGCACTTACTCCTTTCTATCTTTCTGATGTTTCGCCATATATCCAGCCCGTATGTGGTTTTAATCCTAGTTGTAAATGCATTTATGGCACCTCTATTCATAGTGATTGTGGAATAACTTTTTTACGGGTCTTTTAGAGGTTATTTTTAATGAAAGTTGGTTGTCAAATTTTCGAACTAAAGCCTAGTTCGTCATCAGGACTATGTCACTGGAGTAGTTGCTGCCACTCAATTGGAAGAGACCATCCGCAATTATCGTTAATTGTGGTACTTCTTCTTCTTGCTATTTCGATCCCTTCTTCTAGTTTTCTCTTTACTAAGTTTGACTGGTGGGCGATTATTTTCACTGAGTCCCAATTTATGGAGTGTCCACTTGCTTGTACATGTCTGTCTAGCCCTGTTTTGTTCCCAATGTTCCTAATAGCTGCTTGGTGTTCTTTCATTCGGACCTTAATACTTCTCCCTGTTTCTCCCTATATAGCTGAGTCCGCAGTTACAGTCGATGCAGTAAATTACTCCTTCTTGCAATTGGATGTCCAATTCTTTCTGCTTTAAAGCTGGCAGGAATTTCTTTATTTTGTTATTAAGATCTGGAGCTAGCCTGATATTATATTTTGCTCCGATCCTTTTCAGTTTCTCGAAAAGTCCCTTGTGGTACGTAATTTTGCTGGTGAATTTGAAGTTGGTTTTTTCCTGCTTCTTTTTGGCACTTGTTTAAATATTTTCTCAACATATGGGGAGGGGTAATTGTTTTCTGCCAACATTTCCTTTAATTCTTCTTTGTGAAGATCTTTTTGAGAAGCTGAAGAGACCAGGATTTCAATTTTTTCCAAAAATTGTCTCGCTGTATTCGATTTAATATAATCAGGTGGAATGAGCAGAAGTCTAACATCTTCCCTGTGTTGGTGGGTTTTCTAAAAAGCTGAGTGAATATTTTCCCTTCTCTTGAGGTCAAGGTTAAATCCAGGTAATTGATGCTATGGTCTTTTTCCTGTTCCAGGGTGTACTTCAAGGCATTCTCTAGTAAGTTAAATTCTTCCAGAATCTGAGAGGGTAGAGATTGGTCCACAGTATCTACTATAATTAGGACATCATCCATGTACCTTACATAGAGAGCAAACAAGGAGGGTTGTATAAGGATTTTTGCCTCTAGTTTACTTATATAATAATTTGCTAGCAGAGGTGCTAGTGGAGAACCCATTGCAAGTCCTGAAGTTTGCCTGTAATATTTCTTTCCAAACTGGAAGAAATTATTCTTGAAGGAAAATAGAGCAGTTCATATATGCCAAGTAGTATTTCTCTATTGTGATTATGGAATACTATTTTTCTGCCAGGTCATCTGCAATGAACTCCAGTAGGAGGTCCAGGTTAATGTTGGTATACATAGAGACTATATCCAGGCTTGCCATTACTGGATGAATTAATTCTGGCAAGTTGTCCAGTTTTCTTTTTAGCTGCATGGAATTTTTTAGTAGGTAGGGAGGAGAAGGGAAAATATCTCTGAGGTGACCAAGCAAATAATAATTAATGTTGGAGAGTGGCGAATTTCTAGTGTCTATTATAGGTCTTATTGGATGGCCTTCTTTGTGAACTTTTATCGTACCATAGATCTGTGGAATTCTTGACTGAATTTTGGAGAAGTTTTGAAGAGCTCATTAAGCTGTTTTTTATTTCTTAAAGAGCTGATTAATTTCTTAAGATTTTTTACAGTTTGATCTATAGGATTACCATTGAGTTCTTCATAATAAGGCTTGCTCAATTCAGCTTTCCATTTTATTGTAATACTTCTCTTTTCTACCAATACCAAAACTTTGCTCTTATCTGCTCTCAGTGCTACTACTTTATCATTGGCTTTGAATTTTTTAAGGTCAGTAATGGCATTTCTATTAAAATTGTAATCAACTTTCACTGGCTTTTTTACAAATTTTGAGACGCAGTCTGAGAATTCTTTCCTTAAAGTAACTGCTGTATTTTCATCTTCTCTTTCTACCTTACTACAGATGCTTTCTAAATCAATCAGTATACGTTTTTATCAAGTGTTGCGGAGGAAAGGTTGTAATTATATCCCTTATTGAGGAGATTAATCAGGTTTTCATCTACTCCTTCTTCCGTCAGATCCATGACATGTTTGTTAGTGGTGGATGGTATTAACTGTGGGCCAGTTGCTGTAGACATTAACTTTGGACTTAACCATTTATTTTCTTTAATTCTCAATTTTTCCTTAAACTTTTTGTTTTTATCTCTCACTGCTTTAGCTAACCAATTATCAATATTTTTCTTTTCTGCTTCCGGAATTTCACCTAATGAAGAGGTCCAAATACGAGCTTCTATTCGTTCGCATTGCTCAATAGTTTTGAATTTATTAATCGCGCCATTCACCGTTTTTAGTTCTATTTTTCTAATAAAATTTCTTGACAGATTTTCCGCGATGTTTTTCGTGAGTCTCAAAGAAGGTGGAACAAAATTAGCTCTTTTACATTTCTTGAGAAAATACAGTTGTGACTTACATTTGTCGCTTTTGCACTTACTCCTTTCTATCTTTCTGATGTTTCGCCATATATCCAGCCCGTATGTGGTTTTAATCCTAGTTGTAAATGCATTTATGGCACCTCTATTCATAGTGATTGTGGAATAACTTTTTTACGGGTCTTTTAGAGGTTATTTTTAATGAAAGTTGGTTGTCAAATTTTCGAACTAAAGCCTAGTTCGTCATCAGGACTATGTCACTGGAGTAGTTGCTGCCACTCAATTGGAAGAGACCATCCCATAATTATCGTTAATTGTGGTACTTCTTCTTCTTGCTATTTCGATCCCTTCTTCTAGTTTTCTCTTTACTAAGTTTGACTGGTGGGCGATTATTTTCACTGAGTCCCAATTTATGGAGTGTCCACTTGCTTGTACATGTCTGTCTAGCCCTGTTTTGTTCCCAATGTTCCTAATAGCTGCTTGGTGTTCTTTTCATTCGGACCTTTAATACTTCTCCCTGTTTCTCCTATATAGCTGAGTCCGCAGTTACAGTCGATGCAGTAAATTACTCCTTCTTGCAATTGGATGTCCAATTCTTTCTGCTTTAAAGCTGGCAGGAATTTCTTTATTTTGTTATTAAGATCTGGAGCTAGCCTGATATTATATTTTGCTCCGATCCTTTTCAGTTTCTCGAAAAGTCCCTTGTGGTACGTAATTTTGCTGGTGAATTTGAAGTTGGTTTTTCCTGCTTCTTTTTTGGCACTTGTTTAAATATTTTCTCAACATATGGGGAGGGTAATTGTTTTCTGCCAACATTTCCTTTAATTCTTCTTTGTGAAGATCTTTTTAGAAGCTGAAGAGACCAGGATTTCAATTTTTTCCAAAAATTGTCTCGCTGTATTCGATTTAATATAATCAGGGTGGAATGAGCAGAAGTCTAACATCTTCCCTGTGTTGGTGGGTTTTCTAAAAAGCTGAGTGAATATTTTCCCTTCTCTTGAGGTCAAGGTTAAATCCAGGTAATTGATGCTATGGTCTTTTTCCTGTTCCAGGGTGTACTTCAAGGCATTCTCTAGTAAGTTAAATTCTTCCAGAATCTGAGAGGGTAGAGATTGGTCCACAGTATCTACTATAATTAGGACATCATCCATGTACCTTACATAGAGAGCAAACAAGGAGGGTTGTATAAGGATTTTTGCCTCTAGTTTACTTATATAATAATTTGCTAGCAGAGGTGCTAGTGGAGAACCCATTACCAAGTCCTGAAGTTTGCCTGTAATATTTCTTTCCAAACTGGAAGAAATTATTCTTGAAGGAAAATAGGAGCAGTTCATATATGCCAAGTAGTATTTCTCTATTGTGATTATGGAATACTATTTTTTCTGCCAGGTCATCTGCAATGAATTCCAGTAGGAGGTCCAGGTTAATGTTGGTATACATAGAGACTATATCCAGGCTTGCCATTACTGGATGAATTAATTCTGGCAAGTTGTCCAGTTTTCTTTTTAGCTGCATGGAATTTTTTAGTAGGTAGGGAGGAGAAGGAAAATATCTCTGAGGTGACCAAGCAAATAATAATTAATGTTGGAGAGTGGCGAATTTCTAGTGTCTATTATAGGTCTTATTGGATGGCCTTCTTTGTGAACTTTTATCGTACCATAGATCTGTGGAATTCTTGACTGAATTTTGGAGAAGTTTTTGAAGAGCTCATTAAGCTGTTTTTTATTTCTTAAAGAGCTGATTAATTTCTTAAGATTTTTTACAGTTTGATCTATAGGATTACCATTGAGTTCTTCATAATAAGGCTTGCTCAATTCAGCTTCCATTTTATTGTAATACTTCTCTTTTCTCTACCAATACCAAAACTTTGCTCTTATCTGCTCTCAGTGCTACTACTTTATCATTGGCTTTGAATTTTTTAAGGTCAGTAATGGCATTTCTATTAAAATTGTAATCAACTTTTACTGGCTTTTTTACAAATTTTTGAGACGCAGTCTGAGAATTCTTTCCTTAAAGTAACTGCTGTATTTTCATCTTCTCTTTCTACCTTACTACAGATGCTTTCTAAATCAATCAGTATACGTTTTTATCAAGTGTTGCGGAGGAAAGGTTGTAATTATATCCCTTATTGAGGAGATTAATCAGGTTTTCATCTACTCCTTCTTCCGTCAGATCCATGACATGTTTGTTAGTGGTGGATGAGTATTAACTGTGGGCCAGTTGCTGTAGACATTAACTTTGGACTTAACCATTTATTTTCTTTAATTCTCAATTTTTCCTTAAACTTTTTGTTTTTATCTCTCACTGCTTTAGCTAACCAATTATCAATATTTTTCTTTTCTGCTTCCAGTTTCACCTAATGAAGAGGTCCAAATACGAGCTTCTATTCGTTCGCATTGCTCAATAGTTTTGAATTTATTACGAATCGCGCCATTCACCGTTTTTAGTTCTATTTTTCTAATAAAATTTCTTGACAGATTTTCCGCGATGTTTTTCGTGAGTCTCAAAGAAGGTGGAACAAATTAGCTCTTTTACATTTCTTAAGAAAAATACAGTTGTGACTTACATTTGTCGCTTTTGCACTTACTCCTTTCTATCTTTCTGATGTTTCGCCATATATCCAGCCCGTATGTGGTTTTAATCCTAGTTGTAAATGCATTTATGGCACCTCTATTCATAGTGATTGTGGAATAACTTTTTTACGGGTCTTTTTAGAGGTTATTTTTAATGAAAGTTGGTTGTCAAATTTTCGAACTAAAGCCTAGTTCGTCATCAGGACTATGTCACTGGAGTAGTTGCTGCCACTCAATTGGAAGAGACCATCCGCAATTATCGTTAATTGTGGTACTTCTTCTTCTTGCTATTTTAGTCCCTTCTTCTAGTTTTCTCTTTACTAAGTTTGACTGGTGGGCGATTATTTTCACTGAGTCCCAATTTATGGAGTGTCCACTTGCTTGTACATGTCTGTCTAGCCCTGTTTTGTTCCCAATGTTCCTAATAGCTGCTTGGTGTTCTTTCATTCGGACCTTAATACTTCTCCCTGTTTCTCCTATAGCTGAGTCCGCAGTTACAGTCGATGCAGTAAATTACTCCTTCTTGCAATTGGATGTCCAATTCTTTCTGCTTTAAAGCTGGCAGGAATTTCTTTATTTTGTTATTAAGATCTGGAGCTAGCCTGATATTATATTTTGCTCCGATCCTTTTCAGTTTCTCGAAAAGTCCCTTGTGGTACGTAATTTTGCTGGTGAATTTGAAGTTGGTTTTTTTTCCTGCTTCTTTTTTGGCACTTGTTTAAATATTTTCTCAACATATGGGGAGGGGTAATTGTTTTCTGCCAACATTTCCTTTAATTCTTCTTTGTGAAGATCTTTTTGAGAAGCTGAAGAGACCAGGATTTCAATTTTTTCCAAAAATTGTCTCGCTGTATTCGATTTAATATAATCAGGGTGGAATGAGCAGAAGTCTAACATCTTCCCTGTGTTGGTGGGTTTTCTAAAAAGCTGAGTGAATATTTTCCCTTCTCTTGAGGTCAAGGTTAAATCCAGGTAATTGATGCTATGGTCTTTTTTCCTGTTCCAGGGTGTACTTCAAGGCATTCTCTAGTAAGTTAAATTCTTCCAGAATCTGAGAGGGTAGAGATTGGTCCACAGTATCTACTATAATTAGGACATCATCCATGTACCTTACATAGAGAGCAAACAAGGAGGGTTGTATAAGGATTTTTGCCTCTAGTTTACTTATATAATAATTTGCTAGCAGAGGTGCTAGTGGAGAACCCATTGCAAGTCCTGAAGTTTGCCTGTAATATTTCTTTCCAAACTGGAAGAAATTATTCTTGAAGGAAAATAGGAGCAGTTCATATATGCCAAGTAGTATTTCTCTATTGTGATTATGGAATACTATTTTTTCTGCCAGGTCATCTGCAATGAATTCCAGTAGGAAGTCCAGGTTAATGTTGGTATACATAGAGACTATATCCAGGCTTGCCATTACTGGATGAATTAATTCTGGCAAGTTGTCCAGTTTTCTTTTTAGCTGCATGGAATTTTTTAGTAGGTAGGAGGAGAAGGGAAAATATCTCTGAGGTGACCAAGCAAATAATAATTAATGTTGGAGAGTGGCGAATTTCTAGTGTCTATTATAGGTCTTATTGGATGGCCTTCTTTGTGAACTTTTTATCGTACCATAGATCTGTGGAATTCTTGACTGAATTTTGGAGAAGTTTTTGAAGAGCTCATTAAGCTGTTTTTTATTTTTTAAAGAGCTGATTAATTTCTTAAGATTTTTTACAGTTTGATCTATAGGATTACCATTGAGTTCTTCATAATAAGGCTTGCTCAATTCAGTTTCCATTTTATTGTAATACTTCTCTTTTTCTACCAATACCAAAACTTTGCTCTTATCTGCTCTCAGTGCTACTACTTTATCATTGGCTTTGAATTTTTTTTTTAAGGTCAGTAATGGCATTTCTATTAAAATTGTAATCAACTTTTACTGGCTTTTTTACAAATTTGAGACGTGCAGTCTGAGAATTCTTTCCTTAAAGTAACTGCTGTATTTTCATCTTCTCTTTCTACCTTACTACAGATGCTTTCTAAATCAATCAGTATACGTTTTTTATCAAGTGTTGCGGAGGAAGGTTGTAATTATATCCCTTATTGAGGAGATTAATCAGGTTTTCATCTACTCCTTCTTCCGTCAGATCCATGACATGTTTGTTAGTGGTGGATGGTATTAACTGTGGGCCAGTTGCTGTAGACATTAACTTTGGACTTAACCATTTATTTTCTTTAATTCTCAATTTTTCCTTAAACTTTTTGTTTTTATCTCTCACTGCTCTAGCTAACCAATTATCAATATTTTTCTTTTCTGCTTCCGGAATTTCACCTAATGAAGAGGTCCAAATACGAGCTTCTATTCGTTCGCATTGCTCAATAGTTTTGAATTTATTAATCGCGCCATTCACCGTTTTTAGTTCTATTTTTCTAATAAAATTTCTTGACAGATTTTCCGCGATGTTTTTCGTGAGTCTCAAAGAAGGTGGAACAAAATTAGCTCTTTTACATTTCTTAAGAAAATACAGTTGTGACTTACATTTGTCGCTTTTGCACTTACTCCTTTCTATCTTTCTGATGTTTAGCCATATATCCAGCCCGTATGTGGTTTTAATCCTAGTTGTAAATGCATTTATGGCACCTCTATTCATAGTGATTGTGGAATAACTTTTTTTTACGGGTCTTTTAGAGGTTATTTTTAATGAAAGTTGGTTGTCAAATTTTCGAACTAAAGCCTAGTTCGTCATCAGGACTATGTCACTGGAGTAGTTGCTGCCACTCAATTGGAAGAGACCATCCGCAATTATCGTTAATTGTGGTACTTCTTCTTCTTGCTATTTCGATCCCTTCTTCTAGTTTTCTCTTTACTAAGTTTGACTGGTGGGCGATTATTTTCACTGAGTCCCAATTTATGGAGTGTCCACTTGCTTGTACATGTCTGTCTAGCCCTGTTTTGTTCCCAATGTTCCCTAATAGCTGCTTGGTGTTCTTTCATTCGGACCTTAATACTTCTCCCTGTTTCTCCTATATAGCTGAGTCCGCAGTTACAGTCGATGCAGTAAATTACTCCTTCTTGCAATTGGATGTCCAATTCTTTCTGCTTTAAAGCTGGCAGGAATTTCTTTATTTTGTTATTAAGATCTGGAGCTAGCCTGATATTATATTTTGCTCCGATCCTTTTCAGTTTCTCGAAAAGTCCCTTGTGGTACGTAATTTTGCTGGTGAATTTGAAGTTGGTTTTTTCCTGCTTCTTTTTTGGCACTTGTTTAAATATTTTCTCAACATATGGGGAGTAATTGTTTTCTTGCCAACATTTCCTTTAATTCTTCTTTGTGAAGATCTTTTTGAGAAGCTGAAGAGACCAGGATTTCAATTTTTTTCCAAAAATTGTCTCGCTGTATTCGATTTAATATAATCAGGGTGGAATGAGCAGAAGTCTAACATCTTCCCTGTGTTGGTGGGTTTTCTAAAAAGCTGAGTGAATATTTTCCCTTCTCTTGAGGTCAAGGTTAAATCCAGGTAATTGATGCTATGGTCTTTTTCCTGTTCCAGGGTGTACTTCAAGGCATTCTCTAGTAAGTTAAATTCTTCCAGAATCTGAGAGGGTAGAGATTGGTCCACAGTATCTACTATAATTAGGACATCATCCATGTACCTTACATAGAGAGCAAACAAGGAGGGTTGTATAAAGGATTTTTGCCTCTAGTTTACTTATATAATAATTTGCTAGCAGAGGTGCTAGTGGAGAACCCATTGCAAGTCCTGAAGTTTGCCTGTAATATTTCTTTCCAAACTGGAAGAAATTATTCTTGAAGGAAAATAGGAGCAGTTCATATATGCCAAGTAGTATTTCTCTATTGTGATTATGGAATACTATTTTTTCTGCCAGGTCATCTGCAATGAATTCCAGTAGGAGGTCCAGGTTAATGTTGGTATACATAGAGACTATATCCAGGCTTGCCATTACTGGATGAATTAATTCTGGCAAGTTGTCCAGTTTTCTTTTTAGCTGCATGGAATTTTTTAGTAGGTAGGGAGGAGAAGGGAAAATATCTCTGAGGTGACCAAGCAAATAATAATTAATGTTGGAGAGTGGCGAATTTCTAGTGTCTATTATAGGTCTTATTGGATGGCCTTCTTTGTGAACTTTTATCGTACCATAGATCTGTGGAATTCTTGACTGAATTTTGGAGAAGTTTTTGAAGAGCTCATTAAGCTGTTTTTTATTTCTTAAAGAGCTGATTAATTTCTTAAGATTTTTTACAGTTTGATCTATAGGATTACCATTGAGTTCTTCATAATAAGGCTTGCTCAATTCAGCTTCCATTTTATTGTAATACTTCTCTTTTTCTACCAATACCAAAACTTTGCTCTTATCTGCTCTCAGTGCTACTACTTTATCATTGGCTTTGAATTTTTTAAGGTCAGTAATGGCATTTCTATTAAAATTGTAATCAACTTTTACTGGCTTTTTTACAAATTTTGAGACGCAGTCTGAGAATTCTTTCCTTAAAGTAACTGCTGTATTTTCATCTTCTCTTTCTACCTTACTACAGATGCTTTCTAAATCAATCAGTATACGTTTTTTATCAAGTGTTGCGGAGGAAAGGTTGTAATTATATCCCTTATTGAGGAGATTAATCAGGTTTTCATCTACTCCTTCTTCCGTCAGATCCATGACATGTTTGTTAGTGGTGGATGGTATTAACTGTGGGCCAGTTGCTGTAGACATTAACTTTGGACTTAACCATTTATTTTCTTTAATTCTCAATTTTTCCTTAAACTTTTTGTTTTTATCTCTCACTGCTTTAGCTAACCAATTATCAATATTTTTCTTTTCTGCTTCCGGAATTTCACCTAATGAAGAGGTCCAAATACGAGCTTCTATTCGTTCGCATTGCTCAATAGTTTTGAATTTATTACGAATCGCGCCATTCACCGTTTTTAGTTCTATTTTTCTAATAAAATTTCTTGACAGATTTTCCGCGATGTTTTTCGTGAGTCTCAAAGAAGGTGGAACAAAATTAGCTCTTTTACATTTCTTAAGAAAATACAGTTGTGACTTACATTTGTCGCTTTTGCACTTACTCCTTTCTATCTTTCTGATGTTTCGCCATATATCCAGCCCGTATGTGGTTTTAATCCTAGTTGTAAATGCATTTATGGCACCTCTATTCATAGTGATTGTGGAATAACTTTTTTACGGTCTTTTAGAGGTTATTTTTAATGAAAGTTGGTTGTCAAATTTTCGAACTAAAGCCTAGTTCGTCATCAGGACTATGTCACTGGAGTAGTTGCTGCCACTCAATTGGAAGAGACCATCCGCAATTATCGTTAATTGTGGTACTTCTTCTTCTTGCTATTTCGATCCCTTCTTCTAGTTTCTCTTTACTAAGTTTGACTGGTGGGCGATTATTTTCACTGAGTCCCAATTTATGGAGTGTCCACTTGCTTGTACATGTCTGTCTAGCCTGTTTTGTTCCCAATGTTCCTAATAGCTGCTTGGTGTTCTTTCATTCGGACCTTAATACTTCTCCCTGTTTCTCCTATATAGCTGAGTCCGCAGTTACAGTCGATGCAGTAAATTACTCCTTCTTGCAATTGGATGTCCAATTCTTTCTGCTTTAAAGCTGGCAGGAATTTCTTTATTTTGTTATTAAGATCTGGAGCTAGCCTGATATTATATTTTGCTCCGATCCTTTTCAGTTTCTCGAAAAGTCCCTTGTGGTACGTAATTTTGCTGGTGAATTTGAAGTTGGTTTTTTTCCTGCTTCTTTTTTGGCACTTGTTTAAATATTTTCTCAACATATGGGGAGGGTAATTGTTTTCTGCCAACATTTCCTTTAATTCTTCTTTGTGAAGATCTTTTGAGAAGCTGAAGAGACCAGGATTTCAATTTTTCCAAAAATTGTCTCGCTGTATTCGATTTAATATAATCAGGGTGGAATGAGCAGAAGTCTAACATCTTCCCTGTGTTGGTGGGTTTTCTAAAAAGCTGAGTGAATATTTTCCCTTCTCTTGAGGTCAAGGTTAAATCCAGGTAATTGATGCTATGGTCTTTTTCCTGTTCCAGGGTGTACTTCAAGGCATTCTCTAGTAAGTTAAATTCTTCCAGAATCTGAGAGGGTAGAGATTGGTCCACAGTATCTACTATAATTAGGACATCATCCATGTACCTTACATAGAGAGCAAACAAGGAGGGTTGTATAAGGATTTTTGCCTCTAGTTTACTTATATAATAATTTGCTAGCAGAGGTGCTAGTGGAGAACCCATTGCAAGTCCTGAAGTTTGCCTGTAATATTTCTTTCCAAACTGGAAGAAATTATTCTTGAAGGAAAATAGGAGCAGTTCATATATGCCAAGTAGTATTTCTCTATTGTGATTATGGAATACTATTTTTTCTGCCAGGTCATCTGCAATGAATTCCAGTAGGAAGTCCAGGTTAATGTTGGTATACATAGAGACTATATCCAGGCTTGCCATTACTGGATGAATTAATTCTGGCAAGTTGTCCAGTTTTCTTTTAGCTGCATGGAATTTTTAGTAGGTAGGGAGGAGAAGGGAAAATATCTCTGAGGTGACCAAGCAAATAATAATTAATGTTGGAGAGTGGCGAATTTCTAGTGTCTATTATAGGTCTTATTGGATGGCCTTCTTTGTGAACTTTTATCGTACCATAGATCTGTGGAATTCTTGACTGAATTTTGGAGAAGTTTTGAAGAGCTCATTAAGCTGTTTTTTATTTTTAAAGAGCTGATTAATTTCTTAAGATTTTTTACAGTTTGATCTATAGGATTACCATTGAGTTCTTCATAATAAGGCTTGCTCAATTCAGTTTCCATTTTATTGTAATACTTCTCTTTTTCTACCAATACCAAAACTTTGCTCTTATCTGCTCTCAGTGCTACTACTTTATCATTGGCTTTGAATTTTTTTTAAGGTCAGTAATGGCATTTCTATTAAAATTGTAATCAACTTTTACTGGCTTTTTTACAAATTTTGAGACGCAGTCTGAGAATTCTTTCCTTAAAGTAACTGCTGTATTTTCATCTTCTCTTTCTACCTTACTACAGATGCTTTCTAAATCAATCAGTATACGTTTTTATCAAGTGTTTGCGGAGGAAAGGTTGTAATTATATCCCTTATTGAGGAGATTAATCAGGTTTTCATCTACTCCTTCTTCCGTCAGATCCATGACATGTTTGTTAGTGGTGGATGGTATTAACTGTGGGCCAGTTGCTGTAGACATTAACTTTGGACTTAACCATTTATTTTCTTTAATTCTCAATTTTTCCTTAAACTTTTTGTTTTTATCTCTCACTGCTTTAGCTAACCAATTATCAATATTTTTCTTTTCTGCTTCCGGAATTTCACCTAATGAAGAGGTCCAAATACGAGCTTCTATTCGTTCGCATTGCTCAATAGTTTTGAATTTATTACGAATAATCGCGCCATTCACCGTTTTTAGTTCTATTTTTCTAATAAAATTTCTTTGACAGATTTTCCGCGATGTTTTTCGTGAGTCTCAAAGAAGGTGGAACAAAATTAGCTCTTTTACATTTCTTAAGAAAATACAGTTGTGACTTACATTTGTGGCTTTTGCACTTACTCCTTCTATCTTTCTGATGTTTCGCCATATATCCAGCCCGTATGTGGTTTTAATCCTAGTTGTAAATGCATTTATGGCACCTCTATTCATAGTGATTGTGGAATAACTTTTTTACGGGTCTTTTAGAGGTTATTTTTAATGAAAGTTGGTTGTCAAATTTTCGAACTAAAGCCTAGTTCGTCATCAGGGACTATGTCACTGGAGTAGTTGCTGCCACTCAATTGGAAGAGACCATCCGCAATTATCGTTAATTGTGGTACTTCTTCTTCTTGCTATTTCGATCCCTTCTTCTAGTTTTCTCTTTACTAAGTTTGACTGGTGGGCGATTATTTTCACTGAGTCCCAATTTATGGAGTGTCCACTTGCTTGTACATGTCTGTCTAGCCCTGTTTTGTTCCCGAAGTACACCCTGGAACAGGAAAAAGACCATAGCATCAATTACCTGGATTTAACCTTGACCTCAAGAGAAGGAAAATATTCACTCAGCTTTTTAGAAAACCCACCAACACAGGGAAGATGTTAGACTTCTGCTCATTCCACCCTGATTATATTAAATCGAATACAGCGAGACAATTTTTGGAAAAAAATTGAAATCCTGGTCTCTTCAGCTTCTCAAAAAGATCTTCACAAAGAAGAATTAAAGGAAATGTTGGCAGAAAACAATTACCCCTCCCCATATGTTGAGAAAATATTTAAACAAGTGCCAAAAAAGAAGCAGGAAAAACCAACTTCAAATTCACCAGCAAAATTACGTACCACAAGGGACTTTCGAGAAACTGAAAAGGATCGGAGCAAAATATAATATCAGGCTAGCTCCAGATCTTAATAACAAAATAAAGAAATTCCTGCCAGCTTTAAAGCAGAAAGAATTGGACATCCAATTGCAAGAAGGAGTAATTTACTGCATCGACTGTAACTGCGGACTCAGCTATATAGGAGAAACAGGGAGAAGTATTAAGGTCCGAATGAAAGAACACCAAGCAGCTATTAGGAACATTGGGAACAAAACAGGGCTAGACAGACATGTACAAGCAAGTGGACACTCCATAAATTGGGACTCAGTGAAAATAATCGCCCACCAGTCAAACTTAGTAAAGAGAAAACTAGAAGAAGGGATCGAAATAGCAAGAAGAAGAAGTACCACAATTAACGATAATTGCGGATGGTCTCTTCCAATTGAGTGGCAGCAACTACTCCAGTGACATAGTCCTGATGACGAACTAGGCTTTAGTTCGAAAATTTGACAACCAACTTTCATTAAAAATAACCTCTAAAAAGACCCGTAAAAAAGTTATTCCACAATCACTATGAATAGAGGTGCCATAAATGCATTTACAACTAGGATTAAAACCACATACGGGCTGGATATATGGCGAAACATCAGAAAGATAGAAAGGAGTAAGTGCAAAAGCGACAAATGTAAGTCACAACTGTATTTTCTTAAGAAATGTAAAAGAGCTAATTTTGTTCCACCTTCTTTGAGACTCACGAAAAACATCGCGGAAAATCTGTCAAGAAATTTTATTAGAAAAATAGAACTAAAAACGGTGAATGGCGCGATTCGTAATAAATTCAAAACTATTGAGCAATGCGAACGAATAGAAGCTCGTATTTGGACCTCTTCATTAGGTGAAATTCCGGAAGCAGAAAAGAAAAATATTGATAATTGGTTAGCTAAAGCAGTGAGAGATAAAAACAAAAAGTTTAAGGAAAAATTGAGAATTAAAGAAAATAAATGGTTAAGTCCAAAGTTAATGTCTACAGCAACTGGCCCACAGTTAATACCATCCACCACTAACAAACATGTCATGGATCTGACGGAAGAAGGAGTAGATGAAAACCTGATTAATCTCCTCAATAAGGGATATAATTACAACCTTTCCTCCGCAACACTTGATAAAAAATGTATACTGATTGATTTAGAAAGCATCTGTAGTAAGGTAGAAAGAGAAGATGAAAATACAGCAGTTACTTTAAGGAAAGAATTCTCAGACTGCGTCTCAAAATTTGTAAAAAAGCCAGTAAAAGTTGATTACAATTTTAATAGAAATGCCATTACTGACCTTAAAAAATTCAAAGCCAATGATAAAGTAGTAGCACTGAGAGCAGATAAGAGCAAAGTTTTGGTATTGGTAGAAAAAGAGAAGTATTACAATAAAATGGAAGCTGAATTGAGCAAGCCTTATTATGAAGAACTCAATGGTAATCCTATAGATCAAACTGTAAAAAATCTTAAGAAATTAATCAGCTCTTTAAGAAATAAAAAACAGCTTAATGAGCTCTTCAAAAACTTCTCCAAAATTCAGTCAAGAATTCCACAGATCTATGGTACGATAAAAGTTCACAAAGAAGGCCATCCAATAAGACCTATAATAGACACTAGAAATTCGCCACTCTCCAACATTAATTATTATTTGCTTGGTCACCTCAGAGATATTTTCCCTTCTCCTCCCTACCTACTAAAAAATTCCATGCAGCTAAAAAGAAAACTGGACAACTTGCCAGAATTAATTCATCCAGTAATGGCAAGCCTGGATATAGTCTCTATGTATACCAACATTAACCTGGACTTCCTACTGGAATTCATTGCAGATGACCTGGCAGAAAAAATAGTATTCCATAATCACAATAGAGAAATACTACTTGGCATATATGAACTGCTCCTATTTTCCTTCAAGAATAATTTCTTCCAGTTTGGAAAGAAATATTACAGGCAAACTTCAGGACTTGCAATGGGTTCTCCACTAGCACCTCTGCTAGCAAATTATTATATAAGTAAACTAGAGGCAAAAATCCTTATACAACCCTCCTTGTTTGCTCTCTATGTAAGGTACATGGATGATGTCCTAATTATAGTAGATACTGTGGACCAATCTCTACCCTCTCAGATTCTGGAAGAATTTAACTTACTAGAGAATGCCTTGAAGTACACCCTGGAACAGGAAAAAGACCATAGCATCAATTACCTGGATTTAACCTTGACCTCAAGAGAAGGGAAAATATTCACTCAGCTTTTTAGAAAACCCACCAACACAGGGAAGATGTTAGACTTCTGCTCATTCCACCCTGATTATATTAAATCGAATACAGCGAGACAATTTTTGGAAAAAATTGAAATCCTGGTCTCTTCAGCTTCTCAAAAGATCTTCACAAAGAAGAATTAAAGGAAATGTTGGCAGAAAACAATTACCCCTCCCCATATGTTGAGAAAATATTTAAACAAGTGCCAAAAAAGAAGCAGGAAAAAACCAACTTCAAATTCACCAGCAAAATTACGTACCACAAGGGACTTTTCGAGAAACTGAAAAGGATCGGAGCAAAATATAATATCAGGCTAGCTCCAGATCTTAATAACAAAATAAAGAAATTCCTGCCAGCTTTAAAGCAGAAAGAATTGGACATCCAATTGCAAGAAGGAGTAATTTACTGCATCGACTGTAACTGCGGACTCAGCTATATAGGAGAAACAGGGAGAAGTATTAAGGTCCGAATGAAAGAACACCAAGCAGCTATTAGGAACATTGGGAACAAAACAGGGCTAGACAGACATGTACAAGCAAGTGGACACTCCATAAATTGGGACTCAGTGAAAATAATCGCCCACCAGTCAAACTTAGTAAAGAGAAAACTAGAAGAAGGGATCGAAATAGCAAGAAGAAGAAGTACCACAATTAACGATAATTGCGGATGGTCTCTTCCAATTGAGTGGCAGCAACTACTCCAGTGACATAGTCCTGATGACGAACTAGGCTTTAGTTCGAAAATTTGACAACCAACTTTCATTAAAAATAACCTCTAAAAGACCCGTAAAAAAAGTTATTCCACAATCACTATGAATAGAGGTGCCATAAATGCATTTACAACTATGGTTTTTATGCAAAAAAAGCAGCATGCGTATTGTGGTTCCATGAGACCAAATTGGTGGTTACTGTCCAGTGTCTTTTAAGAAAAGATTACAGACAATCACCACCAGACCAAAGAAAAGCATAAAAGCTTGGCATGAAAAGTTGAAATTGATGGGTAGTGTTGGCAATCTCCCCCAAGTGGACCAACCACCGGTTACACAAGAGACAGCAGCGACTGTTCAGGAGACATTTCTGCAAGCCCCGGGAAATCCATGCGTCATGCTCCACTGGAAACTGGGATTCCCCATGCCAGTTTACAAAATTTTACACAAACGTCTTCATCTGTATGCTTATAAGGTACAAACTGTTCAAGCTCTTAGCCTAATGAATGGCCTTGCCATGCTGCATTTTCAATGGAGACGTTGCAGTGCATAGCTCATGATAGTGATTACCTACACGGTACACCATGTCTCTTTCTCAGATGAAGTCACATTCCACATCTCTGGCACAGTAAATAGGCACAATGTGAGAATATGGGGATCAGAAAATCCCCATTATGTCATAGAACAACAGAGGGCTAGCCTGAAAGTGGACATATGGTGTGGACTGATGCATGACAGAAACATTGGACCCTTCTTTTTTACAGAGCCCACAGTAACATGTAAGGTGTACCTGGATATGCTGGAACTTTTTGTAGCACCTCAGTGGCATGCACTTCAACCTTCAGTTATTTTCCAACAAGACAGCGCCCCACCACATTGGTCAATAATGGTTCGTGAATTCCTGAATGCCACATTTTGGGACAGATGAATTGGCCGCAACGGTCCCATGACATGGCCACCTCGATCGCCCGACATAACCTCTCTAGACTTTTTCCTGTGGGGTAATGTGAAAGACCAAGTTTACTTTAGCAGTGTTCCGGATGTCAAGACATTGAGGAGCAGAATAATGGACGTCATTGCTTCTGTCTCTGGTGAGATGTTAAACAAAACATGGTGTGAAATTGAATATCGGTTAAAGATGTCACAAATAGCACCCTTGTGGAGGTGTACTGACATGGGAGAAAAAACTTCACTTGTGCACCATCATTGTTGTGCAATCCCTTTCTTCTACCTGTAATACATTTTTTTATATTAATTTTTGTAATGTGGGAAAGACTTTATGGACACTGTATATTTGGCAAGAATTTGACTACCGCATTCATACATGCTGTGCAACTATGGGTGCACACATCAAATATCTGTAACTTGCAGAAAGAAACTTCAAGAGTTTCCCTACAAAATGGTGCAATGTGAGTGTCAATATCTTAAATAGTTTTGGTTTTATAAAATGTTGAGACTGTCTATTTCACTTGTATTAACCACGTATTTCAGTAGGCTCAGGAAGCTGCATCATGTGAATGAGTATTCCTTTCCTTTCCTTTCCAGTTTGAGGGGAGGAAGGAGGGGACCTTTCTTCATACTCCGTACATGTGTTACTAGTGTTTCCATATCCTTGTTACAATCATTCCAGCTGGCATGTCATTTGAAATATCACTGCAAAATTAGCACAAATGAAAAAACAATACCAAATAAAAATACAGAATGACTTGCAACTAGGTAAAAGGCTATAGGCACATAGCATGATTGTGAAACATACAGTGTGTTTATAAATGATGGGAACACTTTCAATAATTTATTGCACATAGAGTAAGAGATATACTATTTACTTATCTATACCATGTGAAAGAGAAAACATGGACATTTCTTCATTGTTACTGTCAAGGCGTGTATTTCCATCATTCACCGCTAGTTTGTATTAACTGTTGCATCCCAACTAAACTCATACCTTGTTGAATGATGGAGGCTTCCGGTCCCAAGAAGTTTCTTGAAATGGCTACCGAGATCACAGAACTTAACTCTGTGTAGTTTCTTCTTGTGGGGCTACATAAAGGATCTTGTTTATGTATCCCCTTTGCCACATAATGTCCAGGAACTAAAACAGAGAATTGAAGAAGCAACCACTATGTTCACACAGGATATGCTAGACAGGGTATGACAAGAGGTGATTACCATGTGGACATTTGCAGTGCCACATATAGTTCCCACATTGAATTGTTGTGAAGTGATGTGATGTAAAAGAAAACTTGGACATTTTCTCTTTCACAAAGTATGTAAATGCACTGATATCTGTCCTAGTCTTCGTGCAATTAATCACCAAAAGTGTTCCCAGTATTTATAAACACCCTGTAGAATTAAATCTTTAAAATACTAAGTTATGTTAAAACATTTGAGTCTTTTTCATAAAACACTTAGAAAAAGACATTGAAATTAGTACACTTCAGTTCAAGTTCCTAAAAGCCATACCTTTCTGAATTGGTTTGATCATTTCCTGTAAAGTCTTATGAGAAGAAGCAATGTGTTTCACAGGTATGATTGCAACATTAATGTCTGAAGATCCAATGGCAAAGCCACTAATGTAGGAACCATATGGCTCAAGCCACACACCTTTAAAACAACAACATAACAAAATCTCAAAAATCTGCAATGACAAATGCACAAAAACAAAAAGCATAAAGTTTACACTTTACATATCCAGCACTGAAGACATAATTAACATCCATCTCAAAACTACTTGTTACTTAAAAACTACTCTAAGAAGAAATAAAAAAAAAAGTTATTTAACACATATTGGATTCTTCATCTGAAATTACAACACCCTGTCAGCTTATTAAAAAAATATTATATCTTGATAAAGGTGTAGAAAATAGGTGGGAATCTCTAAAGTCAACAAAGTATGGAAACAATGACAATTATAGCATTAACTCTCAGTCACAGTCTTTTATTTCTCTGAGACTTATGGAGTACAATGAGGAGCATCACCATGGCAAAGATTATTTTTCATGATTAGTGAACGATGATTATTTCTAAGAAGCAGCTTTCAACCGGACTATGTAATGACAATAGGCAGCCACATTCAGAGGTGTAACTAGGCATTTCTGCACCCGGGGCACACCACAAAATATTGTGCCCTCATCTGTCTTAATAGTTACATATATATTACAAATTTAATGTAATAGTTATATAACTATAAAATTAGTAATGAACAACTATTATATTGAATTAGTAATATATAAATATTATATTAAATTAGTACTACACACGCACATACATAAGCAGTGCTCGACAAAACAAAATGAACATTATATTCCAATGTTATTTCTACGCAGGAAGTACAATCGCCAGCTTTAAGTTTTGGGGTTCAGACCTTGGGTGCCACATCAAACGGATGGAACATAGCCACTGTAACAATAGAATAGCCCCAAGAGAAGAATATCCAACAATGTGGCCGACATCCTTATTCACCTACTAAAAAAACAAAAACAAAAAAAAAAAACGTTCTTATCCATCTAACTAAAGAAAATCTTCTGGCCCAAATTGTTGTTGACAAAAACCGTGGTTCTTCTTCAGTTGAACAGACTGTAGAAATACACCTTCATTTCTGAATGTGAGTAGCTAGCACCCCTGAAAATTTTGAGGAATAAATTCGAATTTTAAGTGTACTAGAAACTGGTGTAAAAGTTTCAATTCCAATTTTAACCAGATTGCAAGCAATGATTTTTGTGCTCTCACTTGAGCTGCGCCCAGGGCAGATGTCCCCCTGCCCAGCCCTAGTTACGCCTCTGGCCTCATTAATGGAATCACATAATATGGACATAGTAGCTCTCACAGCTAGGAATTCCTCTAACATTCCATCAAACACGTAAACATTGACCACTTGCAGGTGCAGACTTCTGTTTCATATACACAGTGACCTGTTTTTGACTCAACAACATCAGAGACTTGAAGGAGTTGCTCATTCTAAATTCAATTAACTGACTCTCCATGGAAGATGATAAGCAGAACTACAAGGCAGAGTACACAATCCTTATGCCATAGTCAGGATTTGAATTCAGCTACTCAAAAAGAAAAGCTACTTAGCTAGAATTTAGGAGACAGAAACATGAATTGTCTTAGTTTAATCACCACATTCAGCACTTTTTGTTTTGAATGCGATCCTCTTTTCTTCCTTAGATACAAATCAGTTGAAACAGATATTCCTATGTTGCAAGATCAGCAATAAAAGGCAGAAACTGGTTACATCAGGGTTTTTTTTTTTCAGTGGACTTTTGTGTGAGCACCACATACTGAATTTCAATGTTTTTTTCTACAAGGGTTGTCCTAAAATAACTGAGAAAGTTTTTATAAAAAAAATATGGTTACTACAATGACTATAATTTATTCAAGACTTGTGCTGAGGTCGAATGCAGAATTGCGCATTTTTTATTAAAAAAATTCAGTTATTTCGGGACAAGCTATGTACAACCAAACAACAATGATGAATAATTGTTGGGTGACTCAATCAGAGTTGCTGGTTATTCATTTCTTAAATTACTAAGATGAAATTTCTTTCAACATTTCTTTTGTAGACCCGTAGCCATCCACAATGTTTTGTAAGAGGCTAGAGTTGCTCAACAAAAGATGATACACCACATTTTTTCCAATACAACATAACATAATGTTTATTTTCCAAGCCTGACCACCATACATCATCATCATCATCATCATCAACCATTATCAATCCACTGCTGGACGAAGGTCTCCCCAAGTTTCCTCCACAACGGTCTGTCTTGTGCCAGTCACCTCCATGCCACTATTGCATACTTTCGAATTTCATCCACCCATCTCCCATGTGGTCTTCTTCTGGGTCTTTTCCTGTCCCTTGGAATCCAATCTAAAATTTCGGCTGTCCATCGACGGTCTGTCCTTCTGGCAGTATGTCCAGCCCATTGCCATTTCAGGGATTTAACTCTGATGATGATGTCTTCCACTCTTGTCATTTTTCGGATCCATGAGTTCCTCTTCTTATCTCTCCTGGTTACACCAAGCATGCACCTCTCCATGATTCTTTCAGTTGTCTGCAGCCTTTGTATGTCTCTTTTAGTTAAGGTCCACGTCTCTGCACCATATGTAAGCACTGGAAGGATGCATTGATCAAACACTTTTCTTTTAAGACATAATGGCATATTGCTCTTGAAAATTATGCTGTTTCTTCCAAAAGCTTTCCAGGCAAGTTTTGTACGCCGATTAATTTCTTCATCAATGTGACCCTCACTTGATATCTGCTGTCCAAGATAAACATACGTATCTGTTATCTCCAGTTTTTCTCCATCAATCGATAAATCTTCATTTCTTGTAAAAGCATTGAACATCACTTTTGCCTTCTGAAAGTTCATTTTTAATCCCACTTCTTTACTCTTGTCAGCAAGCTACTGGATCATACTCTGCAGCTCTGATGGGGTAGTTGCAAAAATGACTACGTCATCAGCAAAACGAAGGTGGGTTAGATAATCTCCATTAACCTTTATCCCTTTGTTTTCCCAGTTCAGTGATTGAAAGACATTTTCCAATGTGGCATTAAAGAGCTTCAGAGATATGGTGTCACCTTGTCTCACTCCTTTTCCAATTTTTATGTGTGTTGTATTTTCAAACAGCCTAATCTTTGCACTTGCATTTTCATAGATGTTATTAATAATATTAATGTACGCTTCTTCAATACCGCAGGATTTCAGAGCCATTGTAACTGCTGATGGTTTCACCGAATCAAAGGCTTTTTGATAATCGATAAAAGTCATGCACAATGGAAGTTCATATTCCCTCGCTCTTTCAATTAGTTCTCTCAGTACGTGGATATGATCTATTGTGCTGTAGCCACTCCTGAATCCAGCTTGTTCTCTTGGTTGAGCCATGTCCAGTGTCACCTTCAAGCAGTATGAAAGAACTTTAGTGAAGATTTTATAAACCACTGATAGGAGGCTGATAAGTCTGTAGTTCCTGAGATCCTCAATGTCACCTTTTTTATGTAGCAAGATCATTGTAGCGTTGTTCCAATCCTCAGAAATCTTCCCTTCATTAAGGCATAGAATGAAAATTTGGGCGAGTACTGTTTCGATTTCTCCACTTGCATCTTGTATGATGTCTACAGTAATTCCATCTTCTGCTGGAGCTTTTCCCCGCTTCATGTTCTTGATTGCATGTGCAACTTCTGCTGGGAGGACTGGAAGAACTCTGGTACTGGTACCTTTCATGATGTCTGGAGTACATGTATCATCCCTTTCATATAATTTGGAGTAGAAATCTTTTACTCTTGTCAAAATTTCGCCTCTATTTCTTGTTACAGAACCATCTTATTTTTTCAGTGCCATAATCTGTTTTCTTCCCTTACTGAGATGTCCCTTTGCTATCTTTAGGCTTTGGTTGTTTTCAATTGCTTTCCTTACTAGTTCACAGTTGAATTTCCTTACGTCTTCAGTTATACTTTTTCGTACTGTCTTGCATAGCTCTATATATTCCACTTTGGAAGTCACATCTTCTTTAGTTGTCCTCATCTCTCTTCTTTTTTGCATCAACATTTTGGTTTTTCTTGATAATTTGTCCACATGCAACTTGTTCTTAGACCCAGCTAATTTTGTTGCTGTTTTCATTAGAGCTTTGGTTACTTTTCTGTTAACTTCAGAAATATCCACTTCTTCCGATGTTTGGCCTTCTAAAGCAGAGAATCTGTTCTTCAGTTCTAGCTTGAAGGCATTATGGTGTTTTTTAAGGTTGGTTATGTCAATTTATTTTGTTTGTCTTATGAGCTTGCCACGTTCGAGTTTAGTGTTGAGGTGCATCTTACATCTCACCAATCTATGGTCACTACCTGTGTTGAACTTGTTTAGCACACTGCAGTCTTCTATGGCGAATTTTTCGTTACACATAATAAAATCAATTTCACTTGTTGTCCCATTTGGATGTCTCCAAGTCCATTTCCTGTGTGGCTTTTTCTTGAAAAAGGAGTTCAAGATGAAAAACCCTTCTGCTTCTGCAAACTCAATGAGAGTATTTCCACGCTGGTTTCTGTTGCCGTAACCGAATTTACCTACTGAAGTTTCATTCTGTTGCCGTTGCCCTATTTTTGCATTGAAATCTCCCATAATTATCTTCAAATGTTGCTTACCTTTATTATTTAGATGACGAATTTCCTCATAAAATTCTTCAATTTCTTCTTCAGGATGACTTGTGGTGGGTGCATAAGTTTGAATTATCTGAGCTTGGTATCTTCTCGAGAGTTGGATAACGAGTCGTGCAGCTCTGTCAGAGGAACTTTCAACTTCTACAACTTTATCCTTCAGTTTCTTGTTTATTATAAATCCAACACCACTAGTTCTGCCAGTATCTGTCCCACGATAGTAGAAGAGATGTCCACTTTTCAGTTCAATGAGATCTTCTCCTTTTCTCCTTACCTCACTTAGCCCGACGATGTCCCACTTGATCCTTTGTAGTTCCTCTTCCAATTCAAGAAGCCTTGAATCAGAAGATAGGGAGCATCCATTATATGTAGCCAAGGTCAGCATCAGATGGCAGCCTAGTTCGGTCCTCCGGGGATTCTTAGCACCCTCTGCCTTCATGTCGCACTGGCCGCTGCCTTGGCCAGGTACATTCCAGCTGCCGGAGACTGAGGGCCAAGATTTAAATTGTGGAGTCATTTTGGAGGGGTTTGGCCATAACTCACCACGCTGGCCAAGCGGGTTGGCGAGTGATCACCATACAGTCCAAGCTAAATATGGGACTCATCAACTTTTCATTTTCTCTCTAATAAGACATTACAACTTGTTACTGATTACAAAGAGATCATACATATGAATCAAGCACATTGCATACTTATGACATCCAGGCAGCTTTTACTATAATTTTTGAGTGGGCAGTAATAAATATATCTTTTGTGTTATTATTGTTGTATAGTTCTGGGGTTTAACCATCCGGGTGGCAAGCACGCATATACACGTTCGGAGATTTCTGTGCTCAAAGCGGCGACGACGTGATAATACATTCATCGGAAACCTGTATAAAAGCGGCGAGAAGCCATATTACGTCAAAAAAAATTCCAGGCCCATAGTGGCGAGAACGCATTTATGCGCATCTGAACTACGACAAATACTACAGAAAGACAGGACACTCTTATAAGAGTCTCTAGTTATACATGTCGACAAAATTTCGCATTGCATCTTCCAAAGCTCTTGCCACCTGGAGGGTTAATGAGCAACTGGGGCCATAGGCCCCAGTTGCTCATTAAACCCCAAAATATATTAAAAGATATTTATGCCCGTCCCTCATTTGGGGCCACTGGTTCCTTGGAGGAAAGCCCCTAGGCATGCTTCATCCTGTCCTATGATCAAGGACCAGCTCCAATGATTAGCCAGAAGCTAACTCTTCTGACCACTTATCCATCAGGGCTGTATTTTGTGTTATCCATAAGAAATCTGTGAATAGCTTCAGAGGATTGTGCCTGTTTAACCCAGTGGCAAGTTTTAGTAGAAATATCCATCACAACCATAAAATATTTGTCAGTCAGCCTACAGGCCTGTTTAATTTTTCTGTGATGATTTCTCTCCTATCAGTGAAGTTTTAACATATGAATAAGCCACCTCCTATAATGCAATTTTGAAAACTGTGGTCTCGACAAAGTAGTTACCATTCTCTTTGAACTAGAAATCTTGTGATTCACGAAACCCTCTACTGCACACACCAATTGTTTAGGCTCATTCTGTAAAACAAACATTTTTTTTAACATAGGACTATGCTTCCAAATAAAACAGAGCAATCATTATTTTTGCTTTCATAGTCATCTAAAAAATTCATTTGCCCTGATTCTCTTACCATATAACTAGGAAAAGTGTCATAGTAACAATAAGCCTAGAAAAAAAGAACTCATGGCTGTATCTACAGAAAATATCAGTAATTTCTTAAAAGTAAGAATTTTTAAAACAAGACTGCTATTTTTATGGTGAAATTATTAAAGATTAATTATAAACTATGTCAGGCCCTCATCACTACATGCAACTCTCTCTTTCATGCACTGCGTGCAGTTAACAGAAGGAACCATTCTTTTCTTAGTGACTAATTCATGTAATGACTGATGATACAGCTGTTGTTCTCAATTTTACGTTCTTTTAATTTTCATTTCATGATGTTCTGCTGATAGCTAATTTTAAGTGAACCATTTCATTTGGCAACTACCTATTTCCCCTTTAGCTGCTGCCTTACATTCTGTCGAACAAGCTTACAGCTGGTGACCAGTCTTCTATGTGTGGTACACTCTATGCTGTAAAGAAATCTGTTAAAAGTAAGAATACAACATTCATTTGTACTGTTTAAGGTGTGGGATTTTTTTTTTACTTATTTCACTACTGTTACAACCTTGCGCAAATCTTATGCTAAATTTCAAACATTTTTTTTTTCAGAGGTTCAAATAAATCTTTGCCCAAAGTAATTTTCTGGTGAGATTTACTTCAATTATGGTAAGCTTTAATTCTTTCTTTTTCCTTTCACTGAATAATGTTTTAAAACCTTTTACTGATTAGCATTAAAAAACCATTGACTTAATAAAACAGAGTGGAATACATTGAATGGTATCATTCATGACAAATGTAAGCATATTGCCTGCGTTGTTAGACAGTAATAGCATTACAAATATGCTGAACAGTTGATAACGATATTGTGGTCTTCATTCTGCATTATACTATCACCTCTTTGAATTCCACTCTAGTCATATAGCATATCTGCAGTTCTTCAAGGTAGATGCTGAGCATTTTTTCTTGACGCAAGTATGCTCCATGGAAATGTTCTGCAACACGTACTCTCTGCTTTTGTATGTTGATGATGTACTTCTCATTACAGCTAATTCAATTCATGAGTTTTCTGACCACTGTATATTTTTATCACATTTTATAACTCCAGGAAGGCCACATGGTGCTGACAAACAGAAGCCATTCTGCTGCTGAAGTCTAGTCTTCTTGTTGAACTGTGTCATTGATGCTCTTCGTCTTCCATGTGAGGACAACTTGTGTAATTTTTAACTTTTGTAAAACGTAGGGCCTTCTCTGCAACAGAGGAGTGAATTTTACTTCCAGCTTCTCCATCAGATAACCTTTTGACAAACAGTATTTCTGTTCTGGGTCCAAATATTTTCTCCGATTTGTTTTGACATGACACAGCTAAACTTCCTTAACCATTTAAGCAGTCAATGTACGTGAACCATTAGCTGCTTAGAGGGATCCAGAATTTTGTACTTCTCAAGCAGAAATGTTCATATAGCAGACATGTTTTACAAAAGCTACGAAAAAACAATTTCTTTCTCCACCTCATCTCAATACGTACTGACTATAAACCTGTCATTAATGATTAGTACAGGCTTCTAGCTTTTTTATTCTTTCTTCATGACTCAAGGCATAATGGCAAAGTACTAGTTCCCCTGACATAGACATCATGTCACTGGGTACAAACAAGTGATTCAAACACTTTCTCTTTCCTTACTAGGTTTGTTGCCTTTGTTATAGTCCTCTTCGCAGGTAATAACTCAGAAAAGATTAATTTCAATCATCCAACTAAATGGCCACTATGAATAACAAAGCTAAGAAGAAAGAAACACTTTCTGAAACACAGGTTCATTTCTTCCAGCTGCATTCTGCCCATTTCTTAGACAGGTAATTTATTTGTTCCAGCTGATTTCAGCCCATTTTGCAAACACTGAATTAATTCATTCCAGCTGGTTAAAATGTTAAATAACAGTTACAAATAAGATTTTTCTTTTGAGCTAGACAGTACATTTAATGTCGGAAAAACTTTTGACACTACATAAGTCGCAATTTCATCCAACCCTAGAATATTGCACTCATATTTTGGTTAGAGCACTAAACTGGAAAAAAAAAAAAAGGAAGTCTCCCCCGATTAATAACTAACTGATTCTCCTTAATCCTCATCAGTAAACATGTGGCAGACACTTACCACTCCATGCGGCTCTTGTACCATAAAACAGAAAATGTATAACAACCATGATCTCTTTCCTGCAGGTAAGTACATAAACCTCAAGGTTTTCATACTTATAGTACTAAAGACATCATCCACTGTGCCACCTCCTGCAGTTTCCACTACATTATAAGAACAGTCATTCAACACCTATTTTGCATCTAGCCAATCAAGTACTGCACTAATCAGTTTGCCAACTTTTTCATTCCTGCAATATCAATTCCTTACTCCACTGCAAGCAAGTAGCAGAAGCTACAAATTTCAGCAACTTAAGTCAAGAGTAGTTAACTACACTTTTGAGCTGTTTCACATTTAAAAACAGGAAAACACAAACTGATCATTGTGTTATGCGATGGAGTTTACTTTTCATAATTTATTCACATAATTAAAAAAAACGTACCTCGAATATAAATTTTCACAACTTTCTTCAGGCTCTCCACTACTGCTCTGGCATGGTCATACTCAGTAAATGTTCTCTCATTTTCAATTCCAAGTAGAAGTTGAGTAATTGCCTGAAACTGTTCTGTTGTTGGGTTGGGGTTGCTTATGATGCTATCACTAATTGAAGATGATTCTTCACACTGGAGGAGAATTAAAAATGACAACAAATGTTCATTATAAATGAATTCATGAAAGTTTGTTGTGAAAGTTTAATAATATTTAAATTTCTAAGAACTTTTTAGAAATATTTTTAAAGGTGATTCTTTCTTTGTATTGGGATCTTTTAATTAAAAATCAATGCCACCATAATGGCTGTGGTAACCTATATGGAACTGGGAGTAACCAACCCATGTGATGACTGACACTGGAGTCTCCCTTTTGATGATTTTTTGCTTTTGAAGTTAACTTCCCTTTTATGATGTTTCATGTAAGAGGAAACCAGTCATCATTGTATGATTGATTTCCTCTTACATGTCTAGTTTTATTGATGTTTTTAATCACAGATTTATGTTCTGTCATTTGGGTATTCAAGCTGATGACCAGTCTCCCCCTACCTATGAAAATGAACAGCTTTCATTTGGTATTGCAAGCAGCTTCTTGTTTAATTTTTTATGGTTATGTGGAGAAAATTTTTATTTGTGAAGGACTTGTTCAAAGCTTTGCACTGAACTTTCTCTCTCTTTTTTTTTTTTTTTTTTTTTTTTTTTTTTGAGGATGCGTATAAACATCTGTGGTAAGTAATTCTTCCGGTGAATTTTCTTTTTTCAATGGGCTTTAACTTTTTCATTAAGAGAAAATGAATAATTGCAGCTATATAACTATACTCTAGAATTTCTGCTGATCCTGTTCTGTGCAATTTTTCACAGCTTTATTTCAGGCTTTTTTTTTTCTTTTTGTCAAGAACTGACATGCTGTATTACACTAATAATCTATTGGGATTCACAGCAGTTTACTTAATAACTGAGTAAGAATTTTGTTTCCTATAAAAATGAATAAATCCAAAAACTTACTTTTTTTTCCAAATCAGCAAAAAAAATCCCCTTGGGCGACGATGCACGTTTGACAGCACTCGTAAAGCTTCTGGAAGCATTGCTGAAAGCCATGTTTTGCAACCCCTCATAATGCCTCCTGTGTTGCTGTTTTTATCTCATTTGTTGACCCAAATGACATTCCTGCAGATTTTGTTTCATCAGTGAAAAGAGATAAAAATCGCAGAGGTAAAATTGCAGGATGTGGAAGCACATTAGTATGATTTCTGGCGAGAAACTCGGTGACCAGTAGGGACCAGTGTGCAGGCGCATTGTCATGGAGAAGGTACCATTGTCCACTTTGCCACATTTCCAGCCGTTTATGACGGATTGGCTCTCGTAAGAGACATAAAATGTCCAGATAATGTTCCTTGTTGACTGTTGTGCCCTCAGGAATAAATTCGGAATGAACAATGCCGTGAGAATAAAAAACACCTCCAGCATGACTTTTTCTTTGCTGCGATCCTGCCTGAATTTTTTGATCGTGGTGAAGACGGTGATTTCCATGTTGAAGAAGCACACTTTGGCTGAATATCAAACAAGTAGCACCACGTTTTATGACCTGTGATGATGCTATCCAAAAATGTAGGATCACTATTAGCTTTGTGGATTAATTTGCCCAATAACCGCATCCGTTCATCCTTTTGTTTGGAGTTGAAAGGGCAAGGGACAATGTGCTGACACATGCAGTGCGTGTTAAGATCCTCCATAAAAATGCGCTAGAATGTGGTCTCCGATGAGTTAGTTGCGTTAGCGATTTCCTCAATAGTGCGGCGACGATCCTGACAAACACACTGCGCCACCATCGCAATGTTTTCCTCACTCCGTACAGTCATGGGTTGACCACAGCACTGATTATCTGCGATGGATTCTCGGCCTTCTTTGAAATGCTGATACCACTCATACACCTTCGATCTTGCCATCATAGAGTGACTGTACACCTTCGAAAGCATTTCTAAGGTATCTGCAGCTGTTTTACCCAAGCACTGACAAAATTTAATGTTACAACATTGCTCTTCAAAAGCCATATTTCGCACATCGCAGAAGACAGACGACTAACCACAGCAGCAAACATCTGCGCGTGCATTCCAATCACTTTTCATGGGCTAAACCATTTTGACTATGGACGGGAAGGATGGCGGGATGTATTTCAGATGCTGTAACTTTAACTGCATGCTTGCGTTGTCACGGGTAGGCGCTGTCCTCGAACTTTCGGGTCCTACTCCGTATTTACATGAAGATAACAATAAAGTGGAATCCACACAACTTCAATGGATTATTATGAATTTTTTTAAGTATAACATATATACTCAAAAATGAAAATATAAATGCAAAATTGGTTATTGAACCACTGTAATAATCTAAATTGCATTGAACAGCAAGCAGTCAGATTTTGGGGTGGGTGGGGTGGGGGGTGGGGGGGGTACCATCTAAATAAGTACTTTAGAAATATCAGAAAGGTTGTCCACGGGAACTATTTTCCTATTTTCACTTTTGGGAAATGGAAATTCTACAACCATCCATATTAGCTCCAGCAGAAACTGTTAGTTAAAACTTTTGTAAGTAACTAGATGTGCACACACTCATTCTGCATTCCTTCATTTAAAAAAGACCTAAATGATGATTACATGAAAAAAATCCTCATGGACAAGCAATAAAAAACAACTGAAAATGTTGACTAGTACATGATTTTTAGATTAAGGTACTAAACTGCTCTTAGTTAACTGTTTTCTGTGTAACATCTCAGAAAACTTGGAAATCACTTCACCTCAGAAGAGGAAACAAACACACATCTTCCAGTTTCCATTTGAGCATGCTATCATTATACCACCAAGGACACTGAAGTTCCAAGCAACTGAAGTTAAGCAGTTATACCTTCAAAGGAGTAATACCCCAAAACTTAAGCAAGAAACAAATTTTTGGCAATTGCTGTCACATAAATGGGATGAATTCCATGAAACTGTACAACATCCTAAACTCACAATGGTGACATAAAAGATCATCAAATGTTCATAGTTTGTCACAAAGATGACACAATCATTGACACAGCTAGTTTTTCATTGTCTTTCATAAGACAGCAGCCAGAAAGACTCGGCTTATTTGCATTGCAACCCGGCAACCATTTGCAATAATTATGTTATTGTTAAACTGTCTCATAAGAATCATCTGCCTGCTCATTTGCAATGGGGAAACACTGGAAGACTTGAGGCCTGGCAGTCCCAAGAAGATGTTACAAGATGACTTAACATTAATTGCTCCATTGTGTACAAACTTTGGAGATGCTTCCAAAAAACAGAGACTGATGGTCACTACATCACATGAAGACAGATACCTTGAACTTATTATCATACACAGTGTGTAGCACTAAAATGATCTATATGCCAGATGTCCAGTGGTGTGGGCCCATCTGACTCCACATCACAGGATGGCACAATTGAAGTGGTACAGAGAAAATGTGACCTACATTGAAGACTAGTGGAGGAGTGTATTTCTCGCTGATGAGAAACAATTTTCTCTATGGTAGTGGTTCCCAACCTATGGGTTACAACCTAGTGTAGGGCAGCACCAAGATTTAAAATGAGTCGCCATTCTATCGCCGCAAATATGAACACAATGCAATATTTTATTAACTGTAAGTAAATATTAGTAACTGAAACAAAAATAAAATAATGAAAAAATTCCTTCTGTATGTAACCACATGTAACTATATTTCTAAATGACAGTAGATTCAATCTGCTTTATAGAACTGAGGGGAGCAGCCTACTTTTGTAGCACAGTGGAGCACTGTTCCAAGCTAAACTGTTTTGAGTTGGTATTAAGCAGGTGCCTGTCAAGGTTACTTGTTTATGTGGCTGAGTACAATTTGGTCATCACGTGCTACTTGTTTGTATGACCAAGTTTAGTAGTTATCATAGTGATGTAGTGTTTTTAGATTTCAATAGATGTAGTAATAACCTAATTGCGACCAATAGTGAGATTAAATGGAGCAAGAAAGAGAAAATATTGAGAAGACATCATACACTTCGGTTTTACCTCAATAGTTATCAGTGGAGAAAAAACATAGCAAGTGTGTAATACATGGGTGCAAAAATCAACTGTCCACACTGAGTTTCAGCATCACAAGGAATGGCTATTTTCAAAAGTTACCGTCTATGCAGACTGCTAAAAATATCACCCAGGTTTCACTGCCATACATCAGAGTAGGAACAATTACACTTTCATACACAGCCGTGCGGGACTCTCTCGAGAACCCATCATTCCTGTGAAAATCTCCCAAAGCAGCTATGACTTTCAATGAAGAATTCACTTGCTTTCTAATTTCACCATCCAATTTAATCTCTCTGTCAAACATGCTTTCTAAATACACAAACTCATTCACCTGGTTAATCACTGTGCCGTTTAAACTTACATTATATTAAGTGCTAACAGTTCCTCGCTCAAAAACCATAACTTTGGTTTTTCCCTTATTTATACTCCGTTTGAATCTCATGCAAACTTCGTACATCCGGGACAACATACTCTGCAACTCACTTTTGCTCTCTGCTAACAGAACTGTGTCATCAGCATACAGCAATCTGCACACATGGATATTACCAAGACATAAGCCAGTATTGTCCAATTGGCATCATGCATGCACACATAAATATATTAAACAGCCATGGTGACATTACACAGCCTTGTCTGACTCTTTCACCAATAGAAAACCATTTTGATAAAACACCATTCACTCGTACACAAGCTCTGCTGCCAGCATACATGGCTTTCGCACTATTAAGTAGATTCCCAGTAACACCATATTCATTCAATACCTTTCATAAAAGTGCCCTATTTACTCAGTTGTAAGCTTTCTCTAAATCTATGAAGGCAGCAAAAACTTTCTTGCCGACAGCCAGATACTTTTCAATCATCATGCATAATGCAAAAATTTGGTTAGTGCAGCCCTTACCAGGCATAAAACCACTCTGAACATCCCACACTTTTTCTAATGTAATACCCCATACTTTTTCAATAATGACCTTACCAAACACTTTCCCTGGAACACTGAGTAGGCTAATACCACAATAGTTCTTGCAGTCAGTCTGATCACCTTTTCCCTTATACAAAAGAACAATGATAGCATCCCTCCATCCCAAGGGACCATTCCTAACTCCCAGCACAACTGGCAAATTTCAGTTAACCATTCAATTACAGAGTCACCAGCATATTTCAACATCACAGCAATTATGCCATCAACTCTTGGAGCCTTACCATTCTGAAGAGATTTTAGAGCTTTAGACACTTCTTGAACAGTATCTTTGATATCTCCAATTGATCGGTGTCTGTCTTCCATATAGTAACACCTATCACATGGATGTTTACCCCTGTAATACTCGTTGAAGGTCTTCCTCCATAAGCGATTTAAAGCCACTGACTCACAATCATTCATAAATTCTTTATGCCATCTGTAAATTGTCGATTTTCCTAGACATTCATGTTTATACGCCTCTTATATAAGACAGAAAGTCTCTTCGACAGACTTCTTAAGTCAACAGCAAAATTTAATGGAGCATTTTTGTTCCCCTTTCATATCATTTTTTCAAAAAATCACAGCACGAAAACACTTGTTAGTGGCTTATGAAACAATGCTTATTAAACTGTGCACTACTGAAAACGCATGCGTGAAAAACAAAAGTGTGGCCGGGTGCCAAGGTTACAACAATGACCACCATTTTTTTTTTTTTTTTAGACTAGTGCCGAGGTCGAACGCAGTATTGCATTTTTTTATAAAAAACATTCTCGGTTGTTTTGGGACAAGCTATGCATATTGTGTTAAATTAATGTAACAGCTAACCTCTGGTGAAGTGAGGGGACATACCTTCATGGAATCCTTACTTCTATGGAGAGAAATATTTACAATCCTTCACAATGAAAGATCCGCATAAAAGAAAGAATGACAAAATTGTACGTAATTGAAGCTTCAGCACCCTTGTGCAGATTTCTTTGATTTGTATCAGAAACTTAATATTATTACTCTCCTTGTTGTCACAAAGATAAGTCTAACTGCTACTTTGCAAACTGACTGAGAGACTCAAAAGGGATTGCATGATGACGGGTTGAGTGCAACCCACAAATTTGACAACAGAAAGACTCATCTTAGTAATTCCCATAAAACTAATGTCAATTTTTATAATAAATACTGTTAGAATATAAATTTTTTTGGGGTTATTTGAACTCATATAACATGTCACAAAATGCATATAAATGATGAAGTCCTTACAAATTAATACTAATTCAAAACTTTTTGCTAAGCCCTATGCAGCAGAACCCTGGTTGAGAAATGCTAGTGTAGGATTATAATTTTTCTATGTTCTATAATTCATCAACTCTGCAGTTACAAATTCTAACACAAAAAGAAGACTAGGCCAAAAACAAATACTACAGCTCATCACAAGCCCGACCACTTCTTTTGTACTTACTTTAGCAACACCCATGGCTTCAGGCACTAATCTCCATGCTGTCCATTAACATCTACTGAGGATCAGTCTTTAGAAAAAGTTTTTAAAAATGCACAATAAATGGTGCAAAAATATACAGACAGCTCTATCACGTTCTGTATCATACAGATAGTGAAATCCATTAAATATGAAAACTTTTTCTTAAAGTTTTGACCTTTTCTATGAAAATAAATATTAGGCTAGCTTGGAAACACATTTTTTTTGGCTAACTATAATGCATAGTAGAATTAGCATAAAAATGGAGCTGAATATTTAAGTGTATACTGGTACACTGTACTGCAAAACATGCTTCAACACAAAATATTGGTGTATATAACACCCTGCTAACCTGTAGGCAACAAAACTAACTTTCACAAATATTTTAACATGCCCAAGTCATCAATGGTGTATTCCTTATTGTAGTTTATTGTTCTTTGATCCAAAGTCCATTAATATTTCGTTGCTGAAATTTTAGGCCTTATCAGTGTTGGTGCATTCAAAGCCCAATTTCGATCGTGTCATGAAAATTTTCTTTGTTGTAGAGATTTTGCCTTTAATGTTTTGTTTTGGAATGTTGTTTAAAGCAATAATGCTTACTGGCAGGATATTGAATGAAAATATCAAGTAAGCTTTCAGTACTGGAAGGATATTTCCATTTCCATTCAATATTCCTGCCTGCAGTAACCCTTATTGCTTTAAACCTGTGGTTTTCAGACTGTGTGTCATGGCTCCCAGGAGCATCGTGACCTTCCCCTGAGGGTGTCGCAGTGGTTTGGCAAAAGTAGTATGGCCCGTATGATGAGCTGCACTTCGTGTTGCACCATGTGTCGTATTTGCAGTTGAGTTGGAGGTTAATTTTGTCGAATGCAGTTCGTTTTACATCTTGTTTGTGTTTTGTGATCTTTCTGTCAGTATGGATAAATTTTTAAATATAAGTATAAAAAGTGACAAATGTAATCATTGGCACAAATGTGCCGTATTTTCACTGTTTCCATGTAGCAACTCCTTCAGAAAACTTGAATATTACATTGCTCTGGGGCGGGATTCAAACCAGCATCTCCCAATTTCCATTCAAGCATGCTATCCGTTATACAACCCAGGACAAGGAAGATCCAAGCAATGTAATTTTCCAGTTTTCTAAAGGAGTTGCTACATGGAAACAGTGAAAATATGACATATTTGTGCCAAAGATTATATTTGTATTGCCTTCCGTGTACACCGAAGAGCAATTGAATTAGACAGCTGGCGTTATGCAAATGTGGCGCTGTGGGAGGCCCTGTAAACGGAAACGACTTGACATATGCAGCGATCCGACAATATAAGGAGTGATGCGACGGGAATCAGTAAGAGTCGGACGCAGTATGGGTAAGACGAAGGATCGAAGCGCATTTGATTGTGGGCAAATTGTCAGGGCCCGACAAATGGGTCATTCCATCTCGGAAGTCATGCAGGCACTGGGATTTTCATGAGCCACTGTGTCACAGGTGCACCGTGAGTACATCGAATCTGGTAAAACCATCCCTGCAAGGGCCAACTGCCATGAACAACAGCTTGTGGATGAGCGGGGTCATCATCGGCTAGCTCGCATTGTAACAGCGGATAGACGGGCCACAGTGCAAGAAATCACTCGGCAATTTACCGCTGGTGCACAAAAACGTGTAAGCAGCCACACTATCCAGAACCATCTCCTAGCTATGGGGTACAGAAGCCATCGTCCCACGAGGGTACCGCTGCTGACCGCACATCACAGGGTGCAAAGATTAGCATGGGCGCGGGAACATCGCCACTGGACCCTAGACATGTGGAAAAATGTTGCCCGGACTGATGAGTCGAGATTCACGTTGGTACATGGGGATGGCAGGATACGAGTATGGCGCAAACCACATGAAGCGATGGATCCTTCTTGCCAGCAGGTTACTCTTCAAGCTGGTGGGGGTGGTATGCTCGTCTGGGGACTGTTTACGTGGACTGAAATGGGACTCCTGGGACGTGTGACATCGTCCCTCACAGGTCAATGTTACCGGGATATCCTGGACGACCATTTGCTCTCGTTCGTGCGTCTTCAACATCCCACTGCGGACTTCATCCTGCAACAAGACAATGCATCGTGCCATCGCTCCCGAATTGTATTCGAATGGTTGGATGAACACTCCACCAAAGTGACCTCGCTGCCTTGGCCAGCTAGGTCACCTGACCTCAATCCCATCAAGCACATCTGGGAGGCCATCGAGAGAGATGTTCAAGGTTCTGATCTCCCTCCATCGAATCTTCATGAACTGTGGGAGCTTGTTTAGGGGTCGTGGATCCGTATGGCTTCCCAACGCTTCCGGTGTCTTGTCAAATACATACCGAGACGAATCGCCGCCGTCATCAGGACGAAAGGTGGTGCTACACGTTACTAGACAGGTACCTCTAATTCAATTGCTCTTCAGTGTATAAGTGCACTCAAAAGGATTAAGATATACCTCAGGAATTCTATGTCAAACCAAAGACTTTCCTGCTTTGGAACTTTAGACATAGAGAAACAGTTACTGGGTGAATTGTTAAGTGACTATACTTTCAAAGAACGAGTAATTGATGTTTCTGCTGAGAAGAAGAACTGTTGCTTTGAGCTTGTGTATAAGAAATCATAGGCTTGTAAGAACTCATTCTTTTGTTAACCAGGATTTAAAAAGTAAGTAATGCAATGTTGTAATCAAAAGTATGTATGACAGTTTGTCCATCTACCCTGTTCATGGGCATTTGTCTTTTGATTCGATCCCTCTAAAAAACATTTCTCAATAGAAAAATAAAACAAAATTTGACACTATGAAGATTCTTACTGGGTCAATTTTCAGGAGGGGCTACAGAAAGTTGGGAAATTTGATTTGATATTGCCATCAGAGTATTTCAGGTAGAGTAAAAATAATTTTTTTGCATATTTGATATGGACTGTAAAAATGGTTTAAGAGTCCCATACGTTTTTTATATTTGTATTAGGGACTGGGTGTGTGTGTTTAAACAACGTTCAGTGCTCTAAATATTTAGAAGTTTGGGTAAATGCTTAAAAATATTTTCATTGTGCATGCATGCAATCAAATACTGCATTTTTGGAGTTCAGAGCAGTAATTCATATGTTCTTAAAAGTTCAATTTTGCAAAGGTGAGGACCATAAAGCATTACAGCTGACACACCAAGAAATCTCAAGGCTGTTTTTACCCTCCTCTTCCTCACAAAAATATTAGCATTCAGCAAAGCTTTCTTTCCTTACAGACACGAATACGGGAACAAATCGTTTGAACTTAAAACAAAAATAACCTGAAAAAGTACTGCTTTTTTCTTCTTCTTTTGATTGGAGGTTTAACGCCCACCGTGAGCAACTCAATGGGTTATAAGCAGTCACCCATCTCTAATTTATGGCCACTGGTTCCAGGGAAGGGAGACAGCCAGTGCCGTAAGACAAACACAACATCCATGCCTCACAGGATTCGAACTCGGACCCCTTTTGGACGAATGATCAAAAGCCATCGCTTAGACCACTGGGCCACCAGGGCTGCAAAGTACTGCTTACCCTTGTTAAATCTGCATAGTATTAGTTTGTCTAAATAAGTAAATATAGAAATATAACGAAATACATCACAATCCGCAGTAAAAAAGAATACCAATCTTTGTTAGTCTAAGTTGTATGAAATGGAAATCATTACCTTTTTTTCGTTTTCAAGATCGGTTTGGCAACAGTTTAATTTGCTAACAGTCTGATCTGTGATTAAGTTTTGCAAGTCGGGAACAAAAAAATTGCATTTATGTAGCAGAAATTTTTCAAAGATACAGTACAGCAAGCAATGACAATGCAAATCAATATGTTGGTACTAAAATATTCACATGGATATAATAAGAAACTTTGGTAACATGCTATTTATATATGCATCAGTTTAACTGCAAAAAATAAATTTTTTTTTTAGGGTCCCCAATACAGAGCACCACGCTTCGCCACTGCTTTGGAGCAACCTAACCCAGTTTTTCACAAACAAGAAATGTCTTTTCTGTTCTAATCTGGTTCTCACATGTACAAATTTGACTTGGATATGCAAAGCAGCAGTTCAGTTACTAGCCATTTCGTTTATCTAACACTGATTTAGCTGCTATCATGACATGTGAAGGCTTAAGAATAAATTGCAATACAACAACAATTTTTTGAAACGAATCTTGTGGAAGATGAAGACTTTCTCTTTCATGTACATTCAACAGAAAGAACTGTGCAAAAAATGAAACTAAAAAGTGTGAAGCAACTGACAACTAATTGAAAGAGCGAGGGAATATGAACTTCCATTGTGCATGACTTTTATCGATTATGAAAAGGCCTTTGATTCGGTGAAACCATCAGCAGTTACAATGGCTTTTAAATCCTGCGGTATTGAAGATGCATACATTAATATTATTAATAACATCTATGAAAATGCAAAGATTCGGCTGTTTGAAAATACAACACACATAAAAATTAGAAAGGGAGTGAGATAAGGTGACACCACATCTCCCAAGCTCTTTAATGCCCATTGGAAAATGCTTTTAAATCACTGAACTGGGAAAACAAAGGGATAAAGATTAATGGAGATTATCTAACTCACCTTTGTTTTGCTGATGACGTAGTCGTTTTTGCAACTACCTCATCAGAGCTGCAGAGTATGATCCAGGAACTTGCTGACAAGAGTAAAGAAGTGGGATTAAAAATGAACTTTCAGAAGGCAAAAGTGATGTACAATGCTTTTACAAGAAATGAAGATTTATCGATTGATCGAGAAAAGCTGGAGATAACAGATACGTACATTTATCTTGGATAGCAGATATCAAGTGAGGGTCACATTGATGAAGAAATTAATCGGCGTACAAAACTTGCCTGGAGAGCTTTTGGAAGAAATAGCATAATTTTCAAGAACAATATGCCATTATGCCTTAAAAGAAAAGTGTTTGATCAATGCATCCTTCCAGTGCTTACGTATGGTGCAGAGATGTGGACCTTAACTAAAAGAGACATACAAAGGCTGCAGACAACTCAAAGCAGCATGGAGAGGTGCATGCTTGGTGTAACCAGGAGAGATAAGAAGAGGAACTAATGGATCAGAAAAATGACAAGAGTGGAAGACATCATGATCAGAGTTAAATCCCTGAAATGACAATGGGCTGGACATACTGCCAGAAGAACAGACCATCGATGGACAGCCGGAATTTTAGATTGGATTCCAAGGGACAGGAAAAGACCCAGAAGAAGACCAGATAGGAGATGGGTGGATGAAATTTGAAAGTATGCGGGAGTAACATGGAGGAGACTGGCACAAGACAGATCGTTGTGGAAAAAACTTGGCGAGACCTTCATCCAGCAGTGGATTGATAATATTTGACAATGATGATGATGATGATGATACTGTACAATAGTTAGATTAATTAAAACCTTATTACAGCTCTAAAAAAAGTAGCTAAGTTAGTTTTACTAGATACAAAAATATTAAAGTATGAATTCTCTTTTTCAGTATTACTTCAGATCGTTTATAACAGCCTTTGCCTACAACGGCCATTACTTTTAAGTCCCACGAAGCATGACGTCATAACCAAGTTCCACTATAATTTGTTATGTGCATTTTATAGATGATAATAACAAATTTCAGGAATATAATTGTTGTAGGCCACTCATCTTTCATACATGTTGAGGAGTCCTACATTTTAACGAACATTTCCTACACGTGGTTGTAGAATTTGGTTCGACTCTCGACTCGAGGATATGTAAATATCATCGCTATTTTCTCTCAAAATTTATAAACAAATAATCTAGAATTTTAATCCTAAATAACTTTAAAAAACTTTAATTAATATAAAATTCGAACGATAAACTCGACAGCCCAACAAAGCTCACACATACCACTTTCACCCCAAACATATCACCCCAAACATATCACAGCTGAAGTACATATCACACAATTTTTAGTCAAAAACCATTTGCGATTAACACAATTACCTTTTGAAACAACATTTTTTAAAAAATTTGTTAAAAAACCTGAATATTAAAACTTCATATCTGCTCACCTTAGGAGATGGCCACTTTCAAACGCTTTTGCACCTCACTGCGGGCATCATCAAGAAACGCCAGAGCTCTCACTCGGCTGCCGGCTGCAAAGTGAACCCTCAGGTCATCACATTCGGTCATGCTGATGATGTCAATGTGATCGCGGTTCATAGCACCATCTATGGGAAAATCAAGCATGATGGTTATTTTCCCATAAATGGCACTAACACATGATGATATTGAGACCATCGGTGTGCCTGAACGTAAAGACCTGTGGGAAAATAACTATCATGTAAGCATGATACTTATTTTCCCATAGACTATCATGCAAGCATAATAGTTATTTTCCCATAGATGGCACTATGAACTGTGATGACATTGAGACCATCGGCATGACCGAATGTAATGACCAGAGAATTCATTTTGCAGCTGGCAGCCGAGAGCTCTGGCCTTTTCTGATGATGCCCGCAGTGCAGTGTGAAAGCGTTTGAGAGTGGCAGTCTCCCAAGGTAAGAAGATATGAAGTTTTATGATTCATGTTTTTTGACTAAAATTTTTTAAAAATGTTGTTTCAAAAGGTAATTGTGTTTGTCATGAGTGGTGTTTGACTGAAAACTGTGTAATATGTACTTTAGGGTGAAGTGGTATGTGTGAGTTTTGAGTGTTGTTAAGTTTGTCATTCAGATTTTATATTAGTTAAAGTTTTTTAAAGTTACTTAGGATTCAAATTCTAGATTACGTGTGTTTATAAATTTTAAGAGGAAATAGTGATAACATTTACATATCCTCGAGTCGGGAGTCAGACTGAATTCTACACCACTATAGGAAATGTTCACTAAAATGTAGGACTCCTTGACATGAATATGAAAGGTGAGTGGCCTACAGTAATTATATTGGTATTGGCGTGCATGTTTTATGAAGTATGGAGTGATGAATATGAATATTCTATCAAGAAGAGACTGAAGCAATTTTTTTTTTTTTTTTGGCTCATACCAAGTACAACATAGAAAAGGTTATGTATTGACCGGTGTGAGTAAAAAGAGAAAAAATAGAACAACTGAATGTAGAAAGTGTCGAGAATACTGAGCCTTGGCTTTATCAAGGACCAGCAAAAACTAGAAAACTTTTTGGAAATAAGCAGTCCAAGAAATTACCAAAACTTGAGTATTAACTACACTCCAAAAAGACATCAGCCAAAACACGCTAAAATAAAAATTAATAATTAAAATGAAAATGAATAAAATATGAAACAAAAAAAAATAATAATAAAACATTTCAACTAGAATTTGCTATATATAAGTTTAAGGAAGATCCTCGTTTCTGCAAAAGTATAAAATCTGGAACAAAAGCAGCAGACCTCTTTGGAATACTAGAATTCTTTCATGGAAGAAAACAACATTAACTGGGAGAAATGTGTAGGTGTGTGTACAGATGGAGGTCATTCTATAGCTGGTTGTTAAGGTGAACTGCAAGCTCTGGTCCGTAAAAAGGTCGTTGCGCTGTTTGGACTCACTGCATCATTCACAGGGAAGCATATGCATCAAAAGACATCAGTCCTGCCCTTAATGAGGTCCTTTAATCAGTGTGATGAAAGTGGCAAACTTTGTTAAAACTCAGCCATCTAAGTCCAGGTGTTTTGAACAAATGTGCGCTGATTTGGGGGTTGAACACACTTTCCTACTTTATTATTGTAACTCTCACTGGCTTTCAAGTGGAAACATCTTGAATTGCTTCCTCAAATTCAAGATTTTCCTGTTCAGAAATGTTAGAGAGAAACATTTTCTGACAATGAGAAACTTTCATTGCAGTGTAATTTACATTTTCTGTGATATCATGGCTCACTTAAATGAATTAAACATGAAGCTGCATGGAAAAAGTAAAGCAATATGTCAGCTGACACAGCATATTCAAGAATTTGAGTCAAAACTGAACCTCATTCTGGTACAAGCTCAAAAGGATTATTCGAACCATTTTGAAAACCTGACTAGATTTCTAAAAACAAAAAAATAAGGAATGTGGTCTACTCAACGTGAAGTGGCAACTCTCTATGTAAACTGGATTCAAAACCTGCCCAAGAAATTTGAATTATATTTTTCTGATTTCAATTACTTCAAACTGGAAGTTCTCGCATGATCTACTGCACTTTGATATTACAAATTCAAGCAAAGAAATTTGCACCCTTATGTCTTTGAACAAGTGCAGGCTTGAAGATGGATTACTTTCTCTTCACAGTCTGGAAACCTGAAAATTTACCAGAATTCTTCAGTTACGGATATGTGGAAAATGATCTCCCAACTTCGAAATCGGGCATTTCGAAATTACTGTCCACGTTTGGTTGGATCAATGTGGGTGTGTGAATTGATGATCTCTATGATGGTATTCATCAACAGTGCCTACCATTTTCAGGAGACTCAATTTCTTGACCTTTCCTTGACTTTTATGGGACATTTCTTGACCCTAAAGCTAAGTTTTCTCGACTATTCTTTCTGTCAACAGTGTAGAAGTCTGGCCATTTTAATTAACTAAATATAAAATCTGAATATATAATTAAGAAATTAAAAGAGTAAATTGAGTATATAAAATGATTTCTAAAAAGTTAAAATAAATAGCAATTTTTTTACCAATAAGCTTGCATTTAGTGAAAAACTCAAAATATCGCACTATAATATTGCACCAAGAAACCTGCACGTTACACAAAAGTACATTAAGGGTCATTCCACGTCAACTCAGAAAAAAATCAAAAAAGAACCATAGGTTCTCAGTTTTCTTTCAAAATTGGTACAGTCACTACTTGTCAAGGTAAGAAAAAACCCCAATTTTTAGATAAATATATTGAATAATTTAGAAGTTATGCCATTTTGAAGTTTGGTATGGGGTGTACAGAAGCCAGTCTTGAGGATGGCGCTATAATTGGCGTAGGTTTTACTCTTTTGCTGACAGAATGAAACCCGTTAAAGATATGGTTTTGAAACTTGGTAGTCTGTTAGTTCTGAAGTCAGAGATTTCAAAAATGGGCACATTTCATTTTTATGACTTCAACTTTTATACTAATGAAATTTTTTTGAACCACTTTTGCAACGTTTTGAAAGAATAAGTGGGTCCTCTTCACAATTTTTTTTTTTCTATTTGGCAGAGGTGGTAAGCATTGTTCTTGCACTTTTTTAAAAGGTAATTGTATAGACCTCCATTTTATCCAAAAAAAAATTATGGCTTTTGTAGTTCAACATAAAAAAAAAGGGGTTTTTTGAAGTTTTTTTCACCTTTGTTACCAGGGAGATGGCACTTATGCATACCTGTCAACCTGTACGGTTTGCCCGTACTTTGTACGTTTTTTTTTACATTTCCGTTCGTGTACGGCCGTACAAACGTTTTGTACGTTTTTTTTTTAAATCTCTGAAAAGCTTTTTTTGTTAATTACTTACATTAACTGGCCCTATTCTAAAACTTTTTTGCGGATATAATACCAAACGTTTTACGTTCATTCCATGGCTCGTGCAACCGTAGCTGAATCACGGCGACGAGCGATGTTACGTCGCAGATTTTGTTTTGGTTCTGCAGACAAAAATGATATCTCCAGAACCCAAGTGAAGCTCCTCTTGCGGACTTCCGATCATGGATGCAAGTTTTTAGTCTTCGGACGGAATTCAGTCTTCAAAACTTTCCGGAAACGAAGTTAGAGAGAGTAAAGATTTCTCCCGTAATGTTTTTTTTTTCTTCTTTTTTTCTCTCGCGATGTTTCCTTTTCCGATATTGCTAAATATAATTTTATTCCATTGTGTTTCAGTCTGAAAACGGAGGTAACAACTTCTGAAAACGGAAGTTAGACACAGCCTTGTAATCTTACATTCCTTTTCCGCGATATTCCCTCTGTTCCCTATGGTTAAGTATAATTTTGTTACATAAATGCTTATACGTATTTAAGACTGAAAAATGAGGAAAATTTTCCCAAAACGAAAGTTGAACGGAACAGAAATTTATCCCATAATCGTAAATTGGAAGCACAAAAAAATTTCGACAAAGGATGCTAAAAGCAGGGAATGGTTCTTCCGAATTCGTTTTTTTTTTTTTTGTGATGTTTTTTTCCCTGCACTGTATTACTGTTTAAACATTTAATATATAAGATTGAAAATGAAGAAAAATGTCTCGAAAATGGAAGTAGGACGGAGTGAAAGTTTTTTCCCTTACTTTTTTTTTTTTTCTTTTTTTGCGATGTTCCTTTGTCCTGTATTTTTAAATACAATTTTATTCCATAAATTTCTTAGCATAATTATATTCCATAATCAAAACAAGCGGCAGATTTGAGGCAAATCAAATTCAATAATCGCGAGGTGCAGCACGATGACATCAACACTTGCAGTAGGCCTCTCCAACAGGACATTAATGGAAGAAATGGAACTTAATGGTGCAGATAAAAAGCTATTTTTTGCAGATGTGAGAAACTTTTATGTAGCAGTAGCATACCTACCAACTTTTACGCGTAAAATTTACGCATTTTAACTGTTCTTTACGATTTTACGCATAGATCGGTATTTTTTACGCATTTCCGTACATTTAAAAAACATTTTTTTTTTTATCTTCCTTGAGAAATATTTGATAATGTTTCAGTTCAAAACATACCTGCCGACTCTTCCGGAATTTGCGGAAGTTATTCGTTTTTTTTATACGGTCTTCTGGTTTTCCGGCCGGAAGAACTTTTCTTCCGGATTTTTAAAATTTTCTGTACTTTTTGTTAAAAATATCCCTATAAATAAAATATATAAAAGAGATGGGAATTTTGTGCCTTTGTGCGTCAGAACACTCGTGCGCTGTCGTCATCGTTGAGACTTCGGCACAGTAAATTCTCCATGCACACTGTTATGCTTGACGCTGAATAAAGATTATGCGGTGGAAAAAAGATTCAGAGACTCCAACTACTGCGGATTTTACGTAGTTACTATGGAAATAGTCTGTCCTCTACAGACGACGGAAAACATCGAGTATGCTATGAAAATCGCCGGTCCACTGTGGATGACAGAAAACGTCTAATATGCTATGGAAATCATCGGTCCGCTGTGGACGACGGAAAACATCAAGCATGCTATGAAAATCGTCGGTCAGCTACGGACGACGGAAAACATCGAGTATGCTACGGAAATCGCCGGTCCACTGCGGACGATGGAAAACGTCGAGTATGCTATGGAAATCGTCGGTCCACTACATACGATGGAAAACATCAAGCCAGCTATGACAATCGTCGGTCCGCTATGGACGACGGAAAACATCGAGTATGCTATGGAAATCGCCGGTCCACTGCGGACGATGGAAAACGTCAAGTATGCTATGGAAATCGTCGGTCCACTACATACGATGGAAAACATCAAGCCAGCTATGACAATCGTCGGTCCACTACGGATGACGGAAAACATCGAGTATGCTATGGAAATTGTCGGTTCACTGCGGACGACGAAAAACGTCGAGTATGCAATGGAAATTGACGGTCCGCTACGAACGACACAAAACGTTGAATATGGTATCAAAATGTGATATAATTTGTTTATATTATAAACATCTATAATTATAAAATGCAGAAATATTTGCATTTATTTTTACCTGTACATAGCTAAAATCATTATAAATGTTGTTTGCACATACTTAAAAAAAAATTAGAAATGTCATTCGCGCACAATTTTACACATTTAATTTTCTCAGGTTGGCAGGTATGCAGTAGTGAGAAAGATGGTGGATAAATTTCCATTTGAAAATCAGGTGCTGAAAGACCTGAAGTATTTGACCCAACCCTCAAAAACAGCCCAAAGTACACACATATTTGTAGATTAGCAGACACCTTTGCTCCACACTTTGATCAGGAAGCTCTAAAGGATGAGTTTAGTAACTATTGTATGGTCTCTAATGACTGTGTGCCTGTACTGATAGACAGTGGCCAGAAAAAAGCTTTTGTAGCTACTAGCTGGATATTATAAGCCTGAGAACAAGTACTGGTGGCATCTGCTTCCCGAATCTTAAGTGAGTATTCAGTGACTACTTACTTTAACCTCACAATAATGCTGGCTGTAAAAGATCTTTCTCCATGATGAAGAAAATCCATACAGGCTGTAGGAAATCCCTGAATGCAGATACACTGACATCTTTTTTACATTGTAAAATAAACATTGACACTTGTGTCATTGGCTTTAAACCCACTGATTACATTTTGGGAAAAAGCAAAACATACATGTGTTGAATATAATACAACACACTCTAAGATTAAATTGCTTAAAATGCAAAAAATTAATACACGTACATCAGTTGCTGTTATAAAACTGTTGAGCTTGTAAAATTTGTGTAATACATTTTGTGTGTAAGGGTTATTGAGTCTTTGTAAGGTTTTTATTGGTCCAGTGTATAGGTTATCACCTCAAGAGGTTGACAGGTATGCTTATGTTAGGGAGACCCCAGCCTTACAGAGCAAATTTGGTGCTTATAAGAAGAAAAATTATAATCATGTACATCTAGCAGTGTTTTATACTGGGAATAGCACAATATTTCCAGTGCTGCTGTGTGCCAGCCAGCCAGCTCCCCTCCCACACCACCAGTTTGAGCCGCGTAGATGCATAAGGTAAGTTTGTGACTTTGTGTGTATCACAAGACTAATAATTTTGCTTGATATTTCTGTTCCTCTTTCCCAAAATTAATGTTTGTTACTGAAGATATTGGAACCTGAAAAATGGATGTACAATAGCACTGCCTTTGAAGGAACTGAATGACTTTTTATTCAAATGTGTCTGCTATCCAAGAAATAAAATAAGCATTTGATGTTTTACAGGTGTATTCACCACTGGGTGTAAGTAAATATTTCAGGCATTTTTTTTTTTTTAAGTTCATTGGAAATATAATGCAAATTTTTATATTAAATATGTATTGTAAATTGTCATATGAACATTTAACTAATTATTAAAAAAGACTAATGGATTTTTTAGTCCAACATTAAAAGAAAAAAACATTTTTAAAGTTCTCTCATGAACTTGTGACCAGAGCTGCACTCAAACGTTCACAAGTTTTTTTTTTAATATTTTTAAAAGTTCATTGGAAATGTAATACAAATTGACATATGAACATTTAATTAATATTAAACCGTTTTCTAAATTTTCCTAAAGAACAGGGCACATACCTAATTACACACAGATAAATAATTTCACATTTAGAATACTGAAAAGTACAGGATGACATAAAGTGTCATACCTAATATTTGTAATCAGTCCATTTTCTGTTTATGAACTCAATGGTTGCATCATCTAACCTGTACTGGCGCCCTGTTGATGTGGTTGGTGCTGGTACGTTACGTAAAATATGCTAAAGTGGAATCCAGCAGTTATCATCCCTTTCAGGCCATTGAAAGGAAACTGCTGGTCCTGGGGGTGGGGGGGGTGCATAAAATGAATAAGTGCTTCACCAGTTTCATGATCAGTGGTTGGTGCTGGTACGTTACGTAAAATATGCTAAAGTGGAATCCAGCAGTTATCATCCCTTTCAGGCCATTGAAAGGAAACTGCTGGTCCTGGGGGGGTGCATAAAATGAATAAGTGCTTCACCAGTTTCATGATCAATGTTTGTAACAAAACCTAAGTACCACCTATTGTCATACACACAGCATGCATAAGCATTTAATTTAATTGTTTGTGAAAGTGGTTCTTGTTTGCAAAAGTTAAACACTAATGCAAAATCCTTATCTGTGCTGACTCGTTTGGTTGCTATTGTTGAATCATTCTGTGGAATAAAGCAGTGAAAACTTTGGGTTCCTGCTGTTGTTTTCACCAATAAAAATCTCTCTTGTTGCTGCTTTCAAACGTTAATCATTTCATCTTCCTTGAGAAATGCAAAATGTATTCCTAAAATTTCTTTCTTGCAAAAGTTGTACATTTGTAAAGGAGTATAAGTCTATTCATTATACGGATGCTGCAGACTAGAGCACACAGTTATTCTTTTGACAGTACCACCTATGCCATCACAAGCAGACTTACCATGGCTGGTAGCAAAAAATGACCAGCAAGCTGTTATTCCATTGAAGTCACTTTTATGACAACATAAATTATTTTTTTTTTTTACAATTCTTGTATTGAATTTTTTACAATTCCTGTTGGTGTGGTTGGTGCTGGTACGTTACGTACCAGCACCAACCACATCAACAGGGCGAACATCCATCGCTGAAATTTTCAATCTTCTTAAGAAGTGGAATCTCTAATTTCAGAAATGCTACTGTTTTCCTTTGAACCTCATGCACAAATGGAACATCATGCTCCAAGTCATCTGACAACACACAGAGACTGAGTGAGCACAACAAGGAATTCTTTTTGTAATATGCAATCACTGGGTGCAAGGTACACATTGATTTGTTTAACGATACCCTGGATTTAATTTTGTACCACAAAACTGTAATTTTCTGAAAAGTCAAGAACTACAATGGCCTCAGTCTCATTTTCCAGCGTGTCTCTTCATTTTCTAAAATAATATGACTGTGCTTTAGCAATGTATGCATGAGGTCTTAAAGCTTGTATTTGTGATAGCAACTTTTCAATAAGATCCCTCACTGGTAGCTGTTGTTTTATAATTTCTGCTCTGTCAGTTGTTACCCACTGGCAGAATTCAATATAGTCTTCAAAATCAGCTAAGTTTTGGGACAAAAATTGCTGGAGATTATCAATGCCAGGGCACTGATTACACCTACCTAGCATACAGTCTCTATTTTCTAGATCACAAACTGTTTTCTTCATCAAATCAGAGTGTTTTTCTTCAAGATTAAGGGCTTCTATTATAACTGGACATTTTGGTGCAGTGCACAAACACAAACTGAATGTGTTCCACTGGATCCAGCTAAAACACACCATTTGGGTCTCAGCGAGCAAAACTTTGAAAAGCCTATCTATTGTTCGGGATATTCTGTTTTAAATGCTGAATATAATTCTTTCAGGTTACATATGATTAAGTGTTTTTGCATGTAATGTTTTACTAATGCTAACTTTATCCTTCATTCCTGGTAACTGGCAAGAATACACATCATCTTGATAAAAGTTTTGTATCAAATTAGTTGTTTCTGCAGATAATTTTCTGCCACCATGAAGTTGTGGTAAGGCACAAATTCCTTCTTCTTTAGTGAGTAAATGTCCTTGATGAGCCATGTATTCAGAAATGCAGAATGTTTTGCTAACTTTCTTTCTAGACCAAAAACTGGGAACAACTGTTAGCAACTGAATTTTGTGCCGGTTACTTACTTGGGGGATTTTATTTTGTATTAATGCTATTATCTCATCTAAATCCTTTGCTTTTTTCTTATTTCAGACACACCTGGCTCACATGATTCCAATTTTTATGGCGCAATTGCATCAGGAAGTACCGATATCAGCAGTTAGGCTTTTTTTTTTTTTTTTTTTTTCTACCTAGCCTAGGCCTGATTAAATATTTTGAAAATGCTGAAAAAAATTAAATAATTCTCCGAAGGAGTGGAAGTGCACTGACTAATATTTGGAAAATTATACAGATGTAATTTTAAATGCCTATACATCTCTTCATACTGTTTTTCTAAAACATGAACAAAAAAGAAAACAAGAAAGATGACACCGAATTTTGGGTTGTAATGAGCATGTCTTAAATTTAATTCGCATCAGAGAAGATTCATCAAAGTTATTCAAAGCCAATGCAACCGGTTAGAAAAATATCAACCAGATTTCTTCAACTGATAAAACATCCAGAAATAGAAACAGCTACTTACTTCCACCAGCAGCTAAAAAGTATGTAATGAAAATTAACAAACTGTGCATAAAAAGTTTCACACAGCAGAAGGAAAATATCGGACAGATTTTCAAATCGAACAGTTAAAAGAGAGAAATAAAGAAAGAATACTGATATAACTCTATGCCTAATGGGAAAGTAAAAAAATATTCATGGAAAAAAATATGCTAACAAAAAAGAATTTTCAAATATGGCTCCTGGAAGAAGAGACAGTGAGAAAAAGGTACTGACCTTTATGCACCCTATCAGGAATTCTGTGCATTGTTTAAAGAGGATAATGCTCCACATCTCTATTGTGGAGAATGGCATACACAGTTGCAGAATATAGATGTACAAGCGTACGCCATACGCAGATAGTTTCCAAATTATTAGCAGATTTTGCAGTTGTAGATTAAAAAAATAAAAATGTTATTTACAGCAATTAAATAACACTTACTCAAGGCTTTACTCTGATTAATATATTTAATTCTATCTTAACATGAGAATGTTCAACTATTTTTCACATCTTCCGATAGTGAGTTCTTTTGTTTTTACAGACGTTTTTGGCCTCTTGATTTTATCAAGGCCTGTTCTCAATATATAGGAACTGTAACAAAAGTTCTGTTTACACAAAAAAATTTTTAATTTTATTGCCAGGTTTCTTTTGCAGTTGCCAGTTATAAAATTAAAATCTTTTCCTTTTGTATTTTGTAAGTCTACTATTTTTGAATTAAGTTGTTGAAAATGCTATTTATAATTTTTGAAGGATCATTAATGGAACTTCTTTTCTAGATATAAAAACTTTCTTCAATTAGTATCTTGTTTTTATGAGGTTCATAGTTCAATATTTTAAACTTTTGGCCTTAAGGTCCATTTTACACATATTTCTACGCATTCAGTCGTAATATACTTTTATCCTCTCCGGAATCTGTAATGTTCTAATAATTATTTATTGTTATATTAATTTTTCTTTAAATTATCTTATTTTATTGTTATCGTGATTTGCGGGTTTGCAGCAAGTTTTCTGTTTTAATGGTTGTGTACGCAGATATATTTTATTTTTATACAACTCTGGGCATACAGTAAAAATAAGAAATTTTTCAATAGGATTTTTAGAAGCAAAGATACAGCTGCAAACAGAAATACACAAACACCACCTAGTGGTATAACTGTCAACTATAAAACTCCTCAAATACTAACATGGTTTATAAGCTTTTTCAATCACAAAATTTCAGGACTTTTCCACGACATTTCCAGGACATTTCCAGGACACTTGGATTTTTTCCCAGGACATACAATCAAACGCTCTTACTTAAAATATAATGAAACCATATGCCTGTTCAACCTGTAACCTACAACAAACAACTTCTTACATGCTTGGGCGAACTTAATGCATAATGTAGAATGTTAAAAATGTTGTCCACTGCAGCTAATCAAAAACTTAGAATCACGAATAAATACTGAACTACCAAAACTGTCACTGAAAATGTGAACAAGTTTAATATCTACTAAACTTTTGTATACTATACGGATACCACACTGATTTTGAGAAACTTTTATTTTTCTACTTTGGCTTTAGTTCAATTATTGAAGCAAATTACAGAAAAAAAAAAAAAAAACATAAAACCCAAAAATACATAGGTATGTGGCATTACTCTTAAAATGCTTTGATATATCACACAATCAATGCATAAAATACTATTTATATTTAATTATTTTGAAATAATGCTTACATTGGAAATTTAAGGGTAAGGAAAGATGAAATATTTGGAACTTTTTCAAAGGGATTGTTATTTCTTAAACACATAATCATGGGAGCAAGTATTTGTGTTACATTTTATTTAGGGAAGGAATTTCAAACATAATATTGATGCTGTAGCTAAGTTTTAAATTTGTACTTGCCAGCAAACAAAGTATACACAAAAATGTCCAACATGAAATGAAAGAGAATAACGGGAAAACCTTAAATCCAAGGGCTGTGTACAACTGCATTCATAAGTGATCAAGGCAATTTAATTGGGCATGATTAGAAAACTGCGGGCGGTCGTAGTAAGCGAATGGGTTTGCCTCCTCGGGGCGCTCCGTGGTAACAATGGCGCACACAACAGCAACTAGGCCTCTGTGAATCTTGGAGAGGTGCAAGCTAGTTCTGTGTGACATTGGCAAAAAGACCCCAACTCACTGGGTTTTGTTCCAGAATCCTTAGGTTGAATGACCAACTGGAACCCTCAGCTGTGGGCTAATCCCCCACACTGATGTACTTACCTGATTAAAAAGACAAAAAGAAATATTAAGAATGACTCAAGTGTGGGATATGGTGGACCTACCACACTTGAGAAGGACGGTCCACCACGGAAACGACCTGGACTTTCTAAACTGCGTATGAGAAAGCGATCTCGGCTGAGTGAATGTAAGATTGGTGTATGGAATACTAGAGGTATAAATGGCAAGATGAGTGACGTGATTGAGGAGATGAATAAGTATAGACTGGATGTGCTGTGTGTAAGTGAAACCAAAAAGAAGGAAATTGGGGTAGAAGAAGTGAATGGCACGGTGAGTGTGTGGTCTGGAGTATTGGATAATATGAGAGGACTGGCTGGTGTAGGTGTGATTTTAAGTGAAAAGATGAAGAACAACTTGATTCATTATAGTTGCATAAGTGAGAGAATTCTCTCGATTCGTTTGAAAGTGAAACTTCAGAGAATTGTAATTGTTGTAGTGTATGCTCCTTGTGACTCGGAACCTTCTGATAAGAAAGAAGATTTCTGGAATGAGCTAAAAGCTGTTTTGAGCCAGTTTGGTGCTAAAGAAAAAGTTATAATAGCAGGGGATTTCAATGCTAGAGTAGGTGTGCAGAATGCAATTTCTGACAATGTTCTGGGTAAGTTTAATGATCCTTGTGTGAATGATAATGGTGAAAGATTAATTGAACTCTGCATTGAGAATGGTTTGTGTGTATCTAATACATTTTTCAACCACAAGTATATACACACATATACTTGGGAAAATCGTACTCTTGGTCGAAAGAGTGCGATAGATTTTGTTGTTTACGATCAGCGTTTGAAACACTTAGTTGTTGACACCCGTGTTATGAGAGGTGCGGATGTTGGTTCTGATCATTACTTGGTAGTGTCACGAGTGAAACTTAATGTTGGTTGGAGGAAAAGGAATAGGAAGAGACCCAGGATAGAAAGAATAAAGGTTGATAGGCTCCTTGAAGATCATCAGCGGTACTCTGACTTACTCAGAGAACGACTGAAGGATCTGAAATCTTGTGAGAGGGATGTAGAAAAGAAGTGGGAATGTTTTAAGAACTGTGTTGTCACTGCTGCTAAAGAGGTCTGTGGCACCACAATAGTGGGTAATAATAGAGGTGATGCTTGGTGGAATAGTGAGATTGATGAGGCAGTAAAGAAAAAGAAGGAAGCCTATTTGGGGATGTTGCAAGGTAGAGTCTCTGTGGATGAATATCGCTGTAAGAAGCGGGAAGCTGCTAAGCTGGTTCGCCACAGTAAGGCAAAAGATAGGAAGGAGAAAGTGGAAAGGCATGAACTGGCTTTTTGGAAAGATAGAAAGTCCTTCTGGAAGTACACGAGACTCAGGAAAAATAGGGGAAACAAAGTTTTAAGTTGTGTGAAGAATGAGTTCGGGGAAATGATATGGGAGCCCAATGAGTTAAGTGAAAGATGGGGTGAATACTTCTGTGAGTTATTAGATCAGGAAAGCAAAAATGATTCTGAGACAGATGCAGATGATGTCACAATGAGGGATGAAAGCACAGGAGGGATCTCAAGAGAAGAAGTGTGTAAAGGCTCTAAAATCTCTTCAGAATGGTAAGGCTCCAGGAGTTGATGGCATAACTGCAGAGATGTTGAAGTATGGTGGTGACTCTATAATTGACTGGTTAACTGAAATTTGCCAGTTGTGCTGGGAGTTAGGAATAGTCCCTCGGGATTGGAAGGATGCTATTATTGTTCCTTTGTATAAGGGAAAAGGTGATCAGACTGAATGCAAGAACTATCGTGGTATTAGCCTACTGAGTGTGCCAGGGAAAGTGTTTGGTAAGGTTGTTATTGAAAAAGTACGGGGTCTTACATCATTGAAAGTGTGGGATGTTCAGAGTGGTTTTATGCCTGGTAAAGGCTGCACTAACCAGATTTTTGCATTACGCATGATGATTGAAAAGTATCTGGCTGTTGGGAAGAAAGTTTTTACTGCCTTCATAGATTTAGAGAAAGCTTATGACCGAGTGAATAGGACACTTTTGTGGAAGGTATTGAATGAATATGGTGTTACTGGGAATCTACTTAATAGTGTAAAAGCCATGTATGCTGGTAGTAGAGCTTGTGTACGAGTGAATGGTGTTTTATCAAAATGGTTTTCCATTGGTGCAGCAGTTAGACAAGGTTGTGTAATGTCACCATGGCTGTTTAATATATTTATGGACGCATGCATGCATGAGGCCAAAATAGATAATAGTGGTTTATGTCTTAGTGATATCCGTGTGTGCAGATTGCTGTATGCTGATGACACTGTCCTTTTGGCAGAGAGCAAAAGTGAGTTGCAGAGTATGTTGACTCGGATGCACGAAGTTTGCACGAAATTCAAACTGAGTATAAATAAGGGAAAAACCAAAGTTATGGTGTTTGAGAGAGGAATGGGTAGCACTGAATGTAATGTAAGTATAAATGGCACTGTGATTGACCAGGTGAGTGAGTTTGTGTATTTAGGAAGCATGTTTGACAGAGAGAACAAGTTGGATGGTGAAATCAGTCGGCGAGTAAATTCTTCTTTGAAAGTCATAGCTGCTCTGGGAGGTTTTCACAGGAATGATGGGTTCTCTAGAGAGTCCCGCATGGCTGTGTATGAAACAGTAATTGTTCCTACTGTGATGTATGGCAGTGAAACCTGGGTACTGCAGAAGAAGCATAGGAGTCGTTTGTGTGCTGGAGAAATGCGTTACTTACGTGGGGTTTGTGGCAAGACACGATCTGATTGTGTGAGGAATGAAGATGTATTGCAGTTGTGTGATGTAAAGCAAAATGTTGTTAGCAAGGTGGAGACCAATATGCTTCGGTGGTTTGGCCATGTTGAAAGAATGAGTGATGAAATGCTTACTAAGAAAATTTTTTCAGCCCAAGTGGCAGGAAGGAAAGGCAGAGGAAGGCCAAGGAAGACATGGGTGGATCAGATTCAGGAGTGTCTGCATGAGAAAAAGATTATGAGTATGAAGTATAAAAGATCTTGTGTAAGGCGGGTAATAGATATCAGTGAAGCACGAGTTGTATGTCAAGATCGCTGTAAATGGCGAAGTTTGATACGACAACAATAAGTAAAAATATCTGAAAGTTTGTATTTCTTTTTGGAGCTAACCTCTGAATCTCAGAGATATCTGAAAGTTTGTATTTCTTTTTGGAGCTAACCTCTGAATCTTAGTGATATGTATGTATGTATGATTAGAAAACTAATTATTGAAGATGCTAAGTGATTAGTTTGCTCAGAAAATACTAAGAAACAACTAGATTTAAATTTTTTATATCAGAAAGCAATGTAATTTTATGGCAAATTTTTATACAATTCATTAAAAAATTTCAGTAAAGGTCAAAATAACCCACAAAAAAAAAAAAAAAAAAAAATTCAGCTACTTATAAAACATCAGTTACTTATTTTCACCAGTGGCTAAAAAGTATGTTACGAAAATTAAAAAATGGCCCAAGAAACGTTTTGCCTAGCAGAAGGAAGGTATTAGAGATGAAAAGATTTTCAAATCAAACAGTTAAAAGAAGAGATAGAGAAGGAAACATGATACAACTGCATACCTTTTAGTGAAAGAATTTTGCACAATTTAAAAGTTGAAACAGGCTAATGGTATTCCTCATAGCAAAAGCTATTCTAAGGGAAAAAAAACTTTTCAAATACGCCTCCCAGTAACAGAGATAGCAAAAAAAAAAAAAAAAATTGACTTTTACAACCATTAGGGAAAAAGTTGTACACATTATTTGAAGAGGATCTTCTTATTGTAGCAAAAATCTTGTTCATTCTCCATCTTTGTTATAGCAAATGGCATACAGTAAAAAAAGAAATTTCTCAATAGAGTTTTTAGAGGCAGAGATAGGCTGCAAATGGAAGTACATAAACACCACCAGGCAGCAGAATTGTGAACCACAAACCTCCTCAAATACAGACCTAAAGTGTTGCATAAGGTAAATGATATCTGTTGTTGAAAGAATTTTTTAAATCGGACATTTAGAAGTACAGTTATTGAGAAAAATAGATTAAATATTTGTGCCCCTAGCGGCAAAACTTTGCATTATTTTGGGAAGAAAATATACACAAGGAGTTTTCATATTTGTCAAGAGAATATTTGTCAATCAGGTTATTAGTCCTGTAGATATTGCTGTAAACGGAAACGAACTTACGCCCTTAAGTGGCACACTTATCAGTTAGGAATATTTGAAATTATATGTGAAACATTTCGCACGAATAATGTTCTCCAACAAAGAAAGAATTTTTCAAATCGTACTCCTTGAAACAGAGATATGGACAAAAATAAGCTCTATGTGTACGACCCCTGGTGGGAAAATTATGCACTATTTAAGCAGGAGGCATTCTCAAAAATGTTTTGGAGGTGAGCGTTTTTGGTCCACGGAGGAATTTTTTCAATCGAGTTTCGAGCTCAGATTTTCTTGCAAATACATAAGAAGCAAAAATAAACACTTATGCCCCCTGGTGAGCAAACCATTTTTTACCAAAAATGAGAAATTATATGCAAAACATTTTTCCTCAAGAGCTGTATCCAATGCAGGTAGAATTTGTCAAATCGGACTGTTAGAAGTAGAAATATTGGGAAAATCGCAATTTACTTGCGGAAAATTTATGCATTATTTGAAAAAGGGACTGTAACTAAAATAGTCTTCGATATAAATGTCATCGAAAGGCAAAAGAATTTTTCAATTGGATATTTAGAAGCAAATGTATGAAATAAAATGCATTTTAAATTCGATACGATCTTGATTTGAGCCCCCTAGCGACGAAGTTGTACATCGGGAAAAAACCAGGAACAAATGGATCATCATTCTCACATTTTAAGCTTCCCAACACAAAAGAATTTTACAATTCTAACTAATAATTGCAGAGATATGGTCTTCCCGGTCGGACAGACAAAGTGATATCATAAACACGACGCCAAAAGATGCTAAAAAACGCAGCTTCAGTCCTCCCAACAGATAAGAAAACCAACAGCAGCAGCACCCTCCCTTCCCCACATTTTGCAGGGGGTGGGGAGGAAAAATTTTCAGACATAAGTTATGTCAGTAGAAAAATCTTCAACTACAAAACATCGCACAGGGACAAAAAGGCCGGAATGGATAAAATTCCAGGACTTTTCCAGGATTGCCAGGACTTGTATGAACCATGTACTAACCTAAAGTGTTCCACAAGGTAAATGGCATCCGGTGCTGAAAGAATTTCTTAAATCGTACATTTAGAAGCAGAGATATTAAGAAAAACAGATTGAACATTGGCGCCCCCTAGTAGCAAAATTGGGCATTATTTTGGGAAGAAAATACACAGAGTTTTCATAGTTAATAGTATCTGACCGAGAAAAAAACTTTTATATCGGGTTTTTAATCCCGCAGATACTGCTGCAAATGGAAATGTGAGCTAACGCCCTCTAGTGACAGACTTGTGCGTTAAGAAATTTTTAAAAATTATATGAGAAACATTTCACAGAAGAAACATTTCCCCAAAAAGAAAGAACTTTCAAATCAGACGCTTAGAAGCAGGGATATTGAAAAAATAAGATATATGCCCCGTGGCGAGAAAACTATGAGCTATTTTAAACAGCAGGTGTTCTCAAAACGTTTTCCGAGGTGAGCGGTATTGATCTAAGAAAGAAGTTTTTCAGTCAACTTTTACAGAAGCTTGGATTTTGCTGCAAATACATCACAAGCAGAAATAAACGCTTACGTCCCCTGGTGGCCAAACCATACTTTACGAAAATTTAAAAATTATATGCAAAACTTTTCTCACCAGGAGCAGTATCTAATGCAGAAAGAATTTTTCAAATCAAAGCTTTAGAAGCAGAGATATCGGGGAAACTCCGGTTACTTTTGCGCCCCTAGTGGAAAATCTATGCATTACTTGAAACTATATGAGAAACATTTTGCACCAGAAACACTCTCCAACAAAGAAAGAATTTTTCAAATCGTACTCTTGGAAGAAGAAATATCAACAAAAATAAGATATACATCTACGCCCCCTGGCGGGAAAAGTATGCGTTATTTTAAGCAGGAGGTGTTCTCAAAAAGTTTTCCGAGGTAAGATGTATTGGTGGTCTACGAAAGAATTTTTTCAGTTGACTTTTTAGAAACTCGGATTTTGCTGCAAATACATCAGAAGCCGAAATAAACACTTAAGCTTCCTGGTGACCAAACCATACTTTATCAAAATTTTGAAATTACCTGAAAAACATTTCTCATTAGGAGCACTATCCGATGCAGAAATAATTTTTCAAATCAGAGTTTTAGAAGCATGCAGGGTAAATGCAAGTTACCTTTACGCCCCCTAGTGGAAAATCTATGCATTACTTGAAAAAGAAACTGCATCTAAAACAGTCTTCGTTATAAATGGCATCCAAAGGAAAAAGAATTTTTCAAATCGGACTAATACACTGGTGTTCAAAATTAAGAGAATTTGCACATTTTGTCGATTTTCACAAAAAGTACGGAACCAAAGGTACAAATTATGCTGCCAAATAAGAATGCAAATTTGCAGTGTCGAATATGTGAGCATGCACGTGCGTGTGGGTGGAGCTGTGACAGTGGAGGGCATGTAAAGCACACACAGCTTTTTCCGCGATTAGTTCGCTCGTACTCCTCGGCAACATTCGTTGTGTTTCTTGCAGGAGTTGGTTCAATTTCATAAGCAATAAGGTAAAATGAATTGCCACGAAAATATTGATGACTGAATTAGGTGGAGAAGCGTCGCCAGATTGGGGGCAGGGCAATCGCAAGTGCAGATTGCTACGGAGTTCAATGTAACACCCAGTGTCATCTGCAATTTGTGGAAACAGTTTAAGGACACCGGATCCATATCGAGAAGGCCTGGGCAAGGTCGTCCAAGAGCCACGATGACCAATGAAGAGCGTTATTTGGCACTTTTAGCAAGGCGCCACAGCTATCTGGTGAGCTGCATGCCGCCACTGGAACCCGAGTTTCAAGGGTTACTGTTTCCCAAAGGTTTCATGATAGAGGGCTTTTTGTGAGAAGACCCGCTGTTTGCGTCCCGCTCACTTCAGCACACAAGAGAGCGTGTTTAGCATGGTGCAGACAGCACCAGGCTTGGACCATATTTCAGTGGGGTTACATTCTCTTCACAGACGAGTTGCGATTCAGCCTGGACATTGATTCTTAACATACCTTCATCTGGAGAGAACCTGGGACCTGATACCTTTCCTCCAACATCCGAGAAAGGGACCGCTATGGCAGCAGAGGTGTCATGGTCTGGACAGGCATCATGTTGGACGGCCGCACACCTCTCCATGTGTTTGACAGAGGCTCCCCGACTGCTGAGAGGTATAGGGATAAGATCTTACAGCCCTATATTTGACTTTTCAGGGGCGCAGTTGGCCCTCGGTTCCTTTTTATGGACGACAACGCTCGTCTACATAGGGCTCACCTGGTCGACGATTATCTTGAAAGTAAGGATATTCGCCGGATGGATTAGCCAGCCAGATCGCAAGACCTAATCCCTATCGAACATGTCTGGGATGCTCTTGGGAGGGCAATTGCAGCTCGCCATCCCCCTCCAAGAATCATCCAGGAGCTGAAAATTGCATTGCTGCAGGAGTGGGACTGACTGCCACAGGGACTCATCAACTGCCTCGTTTCCAGTATGACGTCGCGCTGTGATAGCTGTATGACTGTGAGAGGGAACCATACCCCATATTAGAGTCATTTTATGTTCGATCTTGCAACGTGGATTTTGGACATTCCTGCGCTGATGAGCCTTACTGATGATCATGAGTGCGTACCATGACTGTTGTATGGTATAATTTTTTCTCTTATACACTGCTGGACAATTGCTAAGGACGGATCATAAACGGCTATATAGCGCATATAAAAGTAAGTGTGGTTGGATGCCAAGTAAAATAAAATAATATCAGAATGCCAGGACATTACAAGAAAGACAATTTATCGTGCTCTGAAATCCAGAAGGCTTTGGAACGTGTTCAAGGGACAAACAGGCCATTTTGTGCAAAATACGTAAACGTGAAAAAAATGCAATTACCGTCCGCAGGCGTTCCGGCGTAAGATGTCAATACGGGATATGGCCACCATGGAGGGCGATGCAAGATTACACATGTCGTGTCATGCTTTGCACAACATTATCACGCAGCTGTTGGGGTAATTTATCCCATTCCTCTGTCAGTGCACGGAAGAGGGTGTCCTTGTTTATTGGAGGGCATTGGCGACCAGCAAGACTCCTCCCCAAAGCATCCCACACATTTTCAATGGGATTCAGATCTAGAGAACGTGCTGGCCATGCGAGGCGTTGAATATCCTCGCTCTCAAGACACCCCTGGACAGCGACTGTTCGATGGCATGTTGCGTTGTCGTCCATGAAAATGAATCGATCCCCGACAGCACCACGGAACATGCGAACATGAGGTAGCACAACATAATTAATGTATCGTTGGCCAGTCATAGTCCCAGTTGGAAGCACATAGAGGGACATACGTCCATTGATCATGATGCCAGCCCATACCATGATACTACATGTCGGATATCGGTCCCTTTCCTGTAAGTTTGCTGGACAATATGCATTACCACTATCACGCCAGATCAGTTGTCGTCGACAATCAGACGATAGACTGTATCTACTCTCATCTGAGAAGAGGACAGCAGACCAGTCGTTATCAGTCCATATGCGATGTTGATGGCACCATTGCAAACGGGCGGCACGGTGACATCTGGACAATGGGATGCACACAACAGGACGGCGGGAGTACAGTCCTCCTTCATGCAAACGTCTGGCGACAGTTTTTCGGGAGATCCGCTTGCCAGTAGCAGCCATAAACTGATCTGCTACCTCACTAGCTGTGCTGCGCCGGTGTCTTCTTGTTGATAGCACTATGTACCGATCTTCTGCAGGTGTCGTATTGCGAACACGACCCCCACCGTGACGTTTGCTACACTCTCCATTTGCTTGAAATGATTTCCAAAGCCTTGAAATAACACTGTGGCTGACGTCGAACTCCCTGGCAACATCTGTTATTTTTCGACCTTCTTCAACCTTGCCAATAATACGGCCACGCGTAAAATCATCTAGGTGATGTCGGGAAGACATACTGAAAATTGCAAGTTCGTCAATAGATTCTTTCCCTTACAACTTTGCGTTTGAACAACAACGGTCAATACGCGTAAAATCCTTTATATCTCTTATCAGCGCTATGACGTCACGAACAAGTTCGAAATCCAAAATTTGCATTCGCACAACACGTCTTACTGTATTCCGCACTTATGCTAATTTCCACATTTTCCTGCCTTCCATTTTATGGTTGCTATCGTTGCTATTGTCATCCGTCCTTAGCAATTGTCCGGCAGTGTATAACTGTGTAACCATTCCAAATTTCATTAAAATGTGTCCATTCGTTTTTCAGAAATTTGACAAAATGTGCAAATTCTCTTAATTTTGAACATCAGTGCAGTTGCAGAGATATGATGTCCACAGACGGACGGACTGACAAACCAATTTGTATGCACAATCTTTTTTTATTTTTTACAAAAGACGTCCTAATTACCCGCCAATTACTTCCCAGACTGCGGTAAATTCCCGAGATCCTGAAGATTGCAGTCACAGCATACAAACATGCAGCAGCGTTTATCATGACTTGGAACGATTTAAAGTTTTGGAATCATACTGATCAAAACCTGTTCGAACATCATTCCTGCTGGCATATACACTGAAGAGCAATTGAATTAGAGATACCTGTCCAGTAACGTGTAGCACCACCTTTCGCTATGATGATGGCAGCGATTCGTCTCGGCATGGACTCGACAAGACACCGGAAGCGTTGGGAAGCCATACGGATCCACAACCCCTGAACAAGCTCCCACAGTTCACGAAGATTTGATGGAGGGGGGTCAGAGCCTCGAACATCTCTCTCTCGATGGGATTGAAGTCAGGTGACCTAGCTGGCCAAGGAAGCGAGGTCACATCGGTGGAGTGTTCATCCAACCATTCGGATACAATTCGGGAGCGATGGCACGGTGTATTGTCTTGTTGCAGGATGAGGTCCCCAGTGGGATGTTGAAGACGCACAAACAGGAGCAAATGGTCGTCCAGGATATCGCAGTAACGTTGACCTGTGGGGGACGATGTCACACGTACCAGGGGTCCCATTTCAGTCCACGTAACCAGTCCCCAGACAAGAATGCCACCCCCACCAGCTTGAAGAGTACCCTACTGGCAAGAAGGATCCATTGTTTCATGTGGTTTGTACCATACTCATATCCTGCCATCCGCATGTACCAACGTGAATCTCGACTCATGTCCAGGCAACATTTTTCCACATGTTTAGGGTCCAGTGGTGATGTTCCCGCGCCCATGCTAATCTTTGCACCCTGTGATGTGTGGTCAGCAGCGGTACCCTCGTGGGACGATGGCTTCTGTACCCCATAGCAAGGAGATGGTTCTGGATGGTGTGGCTGCTTACACGTTTTTGTGCACCCACGTTATATTGCCGAGTGATTTCTTGCACTGTGGCCCGTCTACCCGCTGTTAGAATGCGAGCTAGCCGATGATGACCCCGCTCATCCACATGTTGTTGTCCACGCCAGTTGGCCCTTGCAGGGATGGTTTAACTGGATTCGATGTACTCACGGTGCACCCGTGACTCAGTGGCTCGTGAAAATCCCAGTGCCTGCACGACTTCCGAGATGGAGTGACCCATTCGTCGGGCCCTGACAATTTGCCCACGATCAAATGCGCTTAGATCCTTTGTCTTACCCATACTGCGTCCGACTCTTACTGATTCCCGTCGCATTACTCCTTATATTGTCGAATCGCTGCATACGTCATGTTGTTTCCGTTTACAGGGACGCCCACAGCGCCACATTTGCATAACGTCAGCTGTCTCTAATTTAATTGCTCTTCAGTGAAGCAGTACATGCGAATTCGCCGATTTATGGCATCATCAACACGCCCGATAAGAACCGGTTTAAACATTGTGTTTGCTTCGTGATGGATTCCCATCATTCCTGAAGGATGTCCGATGTCCGTGACACAATCGTGTGATTTCATCAACATCATACTTCACGATACATCACATCGCGATATTGCGAAGGACGACACATCGTAGTACCATTAGCTAAAAAATTGGAGACACGATGTAAAACTTAAAGCTATTTCTAGCGTTATACTGGTACATCACCCAGACCGAATGACCTGTGACAAATTTTTCTGCGAAGCAAACATGCAGGTTATTGGTTACTTTCGACAAAAAGACCTTTACTGTTGGCCCACAGTTGAGAGAACCACGGTTGGCAAAGTGCCAAACGGAGTCTATGAACGCTGAAGGGGAGAACGATATCAAGGTGTATCCCTTCAGAACTTGTCTGAAGGAAGGAAATGACATCATCATCATTGGCAAAGACTTCTCCTTTTTAGCTCAAAGCTGAAATTTGATTTTTTCAGGGTAAGGCACAAAGGGAAAAAATAAAAAAATAAAAACACGAAAAACTTGACCGTGAGCTACGACCTTAATTCCATGACCTTTCCTTGACTTCCGTGACCGTTTTCTCATTTTGTGGACTTTTGACCTGGTAGACACCCTGATCAAGTCAAAATACAGATTTCAAATTGTTAATGTCAATTCGGAAGAAAAAATTAGGTTATTTCAGATATTCATCCAATGTGTCGGCAACTTGTCAGACAAAAGGATTGTCAAATTTTGCTTTAAATTGTCTTACATTTCCAATTTCAATAATTTTCATTATTTGCATCTGAGGTAGTTGTAACCAAGGGTGGTTCTAGCTAGAGTTGCAGTCGGGGGGGGGGGGGGGGATGATATCTGATAAGCTTATGTAAACTATTAACTACAGCATGTAATAATAACTAATATTTAATTAAATTTAACTATTTAAATTAAAATTGTTTAATATATATTCTAAATGAATTATATCACAAAATCAAATGACGAATTCCAGTCTTTGGTTCTTCATATTTTGCAAATCTGTTAATGACATTGTCCACTGATATGAAGGTATCTCGATGAACATGAAGAAGGGCAAGGCCAACCAATTTCTCTTGCGTTATTGTTGTTCTTAGCCACATTTTCAACCTTTTTAATCCTGAAAAACTTTTTTCACTTGAAGCAGTGCTTACTGGTAGGGTGCACTATAATTTCAACGCAGTGCTAATGCAAAGATATAAATCTTAATAACAATGAGAAAAGTTGCTACGGCATTACTTGGTAATTCTTCAGTTTTACATTTTTTTCCATTTTTCAACCCACAGGTCTATCTCCGACTTGATTTTGGACACTAGAATTTCTTCTTTTTCTGCAACAATAGGTGCCAAATACTTAGATATGTCTTCCCCAATTGCCAATATTTCCGATATTGACTTTTTCATGATTTCTGACGGTAATAGCGAATTAAATGCTAAAGAATTGAAAATAGTAGAGGGGAATCTGAAATCAAGGTATTAAATCACGTTTTCCAACAAAGGGGTGTAAATGGTGATTCTGAAGTAATCTTCGGCACTATCAGTGATGACATTGAACCTATTTTTTTTTATATTTGACTCTTCTAGGGAGGGAAACGGATAAATCCTACTTTTCATGTAGTTTTGTTATTTCCACATATAGATCACTGAATGTTTGTTTTGTGCTTTCTCTCTTTTCCTTTAACACTAATACCACATTTTGCATCAGTTCTTTTGCTACTTTAGTGTCCAAATTTTTCTTTTGTGATAGCTTCCTCACACTGAGTAAAGTTCAGCATAAAAGACAAGCAATTGCTTTTTTCACCTTTTTATTTTTTTTATTTCTTTTGTTATCAATATATAAATGCTGCCACTGTTCCCAATGGATAGCAGACTGCAACTATAAAATTTGTAGTAAACACAGTATTCTACAGCGTTTGCGCTGAAGATGATGACTGGCTATCTTTCCAGTTGGCCACCAATTCCAATGCGCTGACAATTTCGAGAAAGTATGTTTTAAATCTCAATACTGCTTCATGCCTTTCTGCCCACCTAGTTTCGCACAATTTACTCAACTGCTGGTGACCAGAGTTTTCATCCATCATGACTTGTTTCAGAACTTTATTCTGCTTTGGCAAGACATTAAAGAAATTTATGATCTCTTTAATTGTGCCTATAGCACTGTGGACATCTTGGACGGAACTTGATTTCGAAACTGATAAATTTAAAGCATGACTGTAGCAAGGGCATTTAATAGAATTTTTTAGAGACTTCTGCAATTCCAAGACAGCTCCTTTCTGATCTGAAAGCATAACAGTATAAGTGCAAGTGGCTATAGCAACACAATCACTAAAATCTAGGCCAGATTTTTGCAAAAAAGAAAGTACAGTTTTTGTGAGTACTTTTCCACTAACAACAGGTTCCTCTTTGAAGTCTTCGAAATGTCCATTATGAATATCAATAAACGATACAAAATCTTCCAAAATTTGATATGCTTTTTCATCAAAATATCTCTCAATTACGGACATCTGTGATCCCGACTAATATCAGTAGTCTCATCAAAAATAATTCCATAGTATTTGTTTGCTTTAATTTTATTAAGGAAAGAGTTCAAAATTTCATCTCCACAAAAGTTAATTAGTTCATTTTGTGTGGTGTTGCTTATGTACATTGCTCACGAACTTGTATTTTCCATAAAATTTTTTTAGCTTCTTATCACCACTTGCAACATGATACCATAACAATTCCTGCAAATTACCTTCATTTAGATTTAAGTGACTTTTGTCATTATCGTCAGAAAATTGGTCATCAACTGATAGAAATGACATTTCGCCATAATCCCTATGGCCACGCAATGCTAAGTTTTGAAGCCTCAAAAAAAAAAAAAAAAAAATGGACTGGTGTAGGGGTGAGACATAGACTTTCGCGCTAAGTCCTGCCTTCTTTCCGATAGGCGTCCGTGAGTTAATTTAACAACTTCCCCCTACAGCAAATAATCTGCGGTTCTCACTCTCGTAATGTATTAATAATAAATTTATCATCCAGGCCCCTCTTCCTCCGCCTTTTTGTGTAATTATCCGCGAATCAAGGAAGGGAGAGAATGGCTACTGTAAGGCACTTCATCAACTTCAATAAATACTTCGTGAATAAGAAAGATAATAAATTTAATGAATCAAAGTACTAGTGAGAATCTGGTTCCAGTGCCAACGTCCGCGTCGACGAATTTGTGGCATGCGTCGTCTGTCACAAATTGTTCAATCTCAAATCAGTTGCCCTAACGCCACTCTAATATCCCAGTCGTTCAGACTCCACAATGTCTCTCGAAACACTCGGTTTCCCGCTAAAACCAAGAACTGCATTCCTCGGAGCATAAAATCTCCACCGTCTATCCGTCTTCCAGACACTCGTTGCAAATCCTTTTCACTTTCTCCCGAAGCCTCCAGCTTCACGCAAATAACAGGAACTGCGTTCCTTGGAGCATAGACGCCGTCCAAGCGCACCTCGCAATCCTCCTGCTCCTCTATCCGGAGCTATCTCTTATCCCCCTCGCTCCAGAAGACCCCTCCCTTCTTTTTTCGGCCCCCTCTACCACGAGGCGCTGACCTACTACAAGGTGCTGACCTTGTCAGGTCCTGGAGCGAACCTGACCTTTGTCCGCAGGCCAACTTTCTTCGAATCCGCACCCCAGCCGCTCCTGCTTTTGGGAACTCGCTCGCCCTCGCTTATTACCTCCGTGCCCAACGACCGCATACTTCACATTCCTTCTAACGGACTTCTGCACGTGGAAACCTGACTATACAAACAGAACAAAACATACAACAATACTGACATTCTTTCACATAAAGGACGTATTCAGTCTTCCCAGACAGGCTGGCGCCCTTCTAACCTTGGGCATTGTATATGCACACAGTTAATGAAATAAAGTTATTTCCTTGTTTTTATTGTACATAAATTAGCACTAGATCATATCTTAATTGATATGCATTTCATTATTATTTTTCGCCCTTACAGGCCTCGGCCCCTGAGACGAAACATGCGGAGTCCTTACTTCGCATGGTGAGTCCTGTTCACTTGAGTTTCTTCACATATATTTTTTTTTTCAGTTTATCACCTCACATACAGACACAAACAGGCGAAAATAATAATATCACTTCCCCCGTTCCTTTCTTTTTTTCTTTTTTTTTTTTTTTTGTTGCACAACAGTACCACCTTCGAGCCTCACTGAGTCTCTACCTGTGTAGTGATACTCTTGTGTTCATCAGGACGCTGATCACCTACCTCAAAAGATAACCGAGATAAAGCATCAGCGTGAGGGATTAGCTTGCCTGCTATGTGCATTATTTTAAATTGAATTGTGAGATGGCCAAACTCCATCTCTGTAGTTTAGAGCTCAGGGATGCTGCGCTAGTCAAATAAACTAGCGGATTGTGATCGGACATTACTTCCACTGGATACCCGAAAATCCATCCTTCGAACTTCTGGAGTGCCCATACTATGGCGTATGCCTCCTTGTGACTGGCGGCCCATCTAGCCTGCGTGCCATTTAACTTCCGGCTGGCGTAAGTTACCGGTCGGATTTCTCCCCCGTTACTTCTCTGTGCTAAACAGCAGCTACGGCAAATGAACTCGCATCCGTGTACAATAAGAATGGACGGTCTAAGCTTGGCGTAGCTAGTACTGGTGCGGTACATAAACATTCCTTTAGCTTTTTGAATGCGATGTCTATTTTTGTCGTCCAACTCACTTTCTTTGCGGCTTTCTTTCCCGTTAAATCGGTTAGCGGTTTCGCGATCTCGGCGAACCCCGGTACGTATACCCGATAATAACCGCAGAGTCTCAGGAAACTACGTACTTCCTTCTTCGTTTCAGCGGTAACAGGTCCCTGACCACCTGTAACTTCTCCGGGTCCAGCTGGTGAATCTCAGAACCGACCACGTGCCCTAAGTAATGCACTTTTTCCTTAGCGAAACAGCACTTCTCTAGGTTCCCCGTAAACCCCACTTCCACCAAGCTACCGATTACCTTCTCTAAATGTTGCAAGTGCTCCTCCCAATTCTTGGAGAACACTGCAACGTCGTCGAGGTAAGCTACTGCATAATCCAAATGAGGGTCTAACACTTTGTTCATTAACCTCTGGAATGTTGCAGCAGCCCCGACAAACCAAAAGGCATTACGTTCCACTGGAACAATCCTCGGTGGGTAGCAAAAGTAGTGTATTTCTTGCTTCCAGGGTCCATCGGTATTTGACAATACCCCTTCAGCATATCTGAAGTTGTTATGTATTTTGCTGCCCCCACCTTGGCTAAAAGATCCGGGATGTGTGACACAGGAAATGCGTCTGTGACGGTGTGTGCGTTGAGCATTCTAAAGTCACAACACAATCTGACGTCCCCTGTACGTTTAGCAATACAAACAATTGGATGACTATACTCTTCCCCCGACTCTTCTATCATCCCTCTGTCGCATAACTCCTGAATCTGATCATCCACCGCCCGCTGCATAGATTGGGGCACTTTGTATCTGTGCTGAGTACGTAGCACACTCCCAGGTTTAACCGTTATCTCGTGGTTACCCAACGTGGTTCTTCCTACTTCCCCCCAAAAAAATACTTTCGAGCGATCTACCAACTCCTGTAGCTCCCAAAGTTGTTGCTGCGTGATCTCAGGACTTTCTACGTTCAGCTTCTTGGGATCCTTCCTCTCTCCATCTTTCGGCTCCATGGGCACCTCCCGAATTTGCCCGAACTCTCCATCTGATTCAAAAATTACCCCCACCACATTCATCTGGGGTTTAAACTCCCTCAATTTGCCTACGTGAACGTGGCGCCTCTGCCCGTTGCCTACCTCAATCACGTAGCTGTTTGCCCCCCTTTTTTCTACAATATGCACGGGACCCATCCATCTGGCATAAAGCTTGTTCCGGGAATCTGGGATGAGAGCTATAGCCAGATCCCCAACCTCGAAGGACTTCTGCCGCAGTCGTCGGTTGTAGTGGGAAGTGTACCGACGCTGCTGCTCCTCCGCCACCTCCTCTACTTGGAGCGCCACCTTTTCCATCCTTTCTTTCATTTCTTGGAGGTACTGCCCTGCCGACACTGAAATACCAATGGGTAGCCTGCACTCTCCGGCCCAGTTCTTTTTCAAGATTGCTAGCAGTCCCGTTGGTTCCCGACCGTACAATAATTGGAACGGCACTACGCCCATGGTCACGTTGGACACCTCCCGATACGCCCATAAAAGATAAGGTAGTGCCTTATGCCACTGCCTTGGCTCCTCCCTTATTGTGTGGTGTAACATCCCCTTGAGGGTCCTGTTAAAATGCTCGATCAACCCATTGGAGGAGGGATTTCCTGGCACCGAGAATCTGGGAGTCGAACCCAACCTCTTCAAGATCTCTTGTGTCAGCCCCGACACAAAATTAGTGCCCTGTCCATCGCCACCACCTCCGGAATGTCCGTGCGCTGGAAGATCTCCAAAAGCGCATCACAAGTGTTCTTCGCGTTTAAGGAGGTCAGACATACGGCCTCCGGCCAACGTGTATGTTAATCCATCATCACCAAAATCCATATGTGCCCCTTGCTAGAAGGCGGTTCTATTAGGCCGATCAGATCCACGTTGACGACCTGAAAAGGTAGAGCGGGCCTTCTAACTGCAGTTACAGATACTCTATCTCCTCTTGTGACAGGACGTCGTAATTGACATCCCTCGCATACGTCACAGTAGTGACGCATGTCTCTCTTCACGGTTGGCCAATAGAACGAATATCGAATCCTCTCTAGCATCTTTTTGTGCCCCAAGTGCGCCGAAAATACCGAATCGTGGGCCAGGCTTAGCACTTGTTTTATCCTAATCTCCGGGACTACAAGTTGATTTGTCAATTGCCCTAATACCCTTTCTCTATGGTAGAGCATCCCTTCCATGTAAACATAACCTCCTTTTTCCTCTCTAGCACATCTACAAACTTCCGATAAGGTCCTATCTTCCTCCTGTTGGTCTGCGAATACCGCGTGATCGGATCTGCTTACTTGCCGAGAATCTCCAATATCCTCGCCGGAGCCCGAACAAGCTATCTCTGTCTGCTTACTTTCTCCCCGTGCGCCTGCCTCTTCGTCTCCTGATTGGCTGTCCGATTTTGCCTCCTATTCGACCACGCCCTCCTCTATCGGCGGCGGCTCGCTCTTCGCCTTAGGCGTTTCTGGTTCCTCCTCGACCCCTACCTGATTCACCGCGATATTGGCTCGGTGGGTACGGCCTTCTGTCCTCTCATTCTCCGCTATCGAATCCTCCCTTTCCTCGTACTTCCGCTCTTCACTCTCCTGTTTAGGTTCTAGCGCTTTCTGTAAATTAACCGCCCACTCGGGACTACAGTCTCTAACCATTGACATTTTTATGTAATCTTCTGGAGTAATAATAAACTCATTACTCAAATGAGGTACTATGGCACAAACAATTTCACTGATTCCTATCGTTTTACTCCCCACCTTTTCTAGACCTGCTTCCATAATCCTAATTCCAACCATTTTTATGGGGGAAATGGCTGTCCTTCCATCAAATCCTGTTAGTTTTACTTTCCCAATTTCCTCCAATTTTTCTTCTCCCAATAATTCTCTCTTTAAACAATTGAATTCTGCCCCACTATCTACCAGTATATTGTCTTGGAGCCCTGCCTCTGTAATTACCATCATTTGTTCTCCTATAGGTATTTTTATCCTTTTAATCTCTATCTGGTTGGACCCGAAAACTTTTCCCACCTTTGCGCTCATCTTTCTAACCTCCTGTTCTACTTTTACTCCGGTCTCCTCTCTAGGTTTCTCTACTTCCTGATTATTCTCCACAGCTACCCTTCCTACTTTTTCCCCCGTCGTTCCGCCAATAATAGGAATTACTCCTGCCCTCCGGTCTTACGCTACCCTTCTGGGGACATAATGATTGCCGATGACCCGGCTTCCTACAATAAAAACAGATTATGCCTCGATCTAAACTAGGGTTATCCTGACTTCTCATAGGTCATTCTTCTTCTACCTTACTCCCTAATTTCCTATCAGGCACTTGTAATTTTTCCTTCTGAAACTGCCCACTACTATTCCTGCTCTCCCTCTTCACGAATCCGCTTCCCGTAGAAATATACTGACTCCCTTTGGCATTGTAATTCAACGAAAAATTATCCTTCACCTTTCCTATCTCTAGTGCTTCCACATGACTCTCATATGAATCACATAACTCCCCCAATTCTTTAGCCAAGACTAGCTTACCCACCGCACTTCTCTGCAGTAAATAGGTTTTTAAGGATGGGGATAGTAATCCTTTAAACTTATCACACACTAGCAGATTTACTAATTGGTCGAACTCGGTTACTCCGCAGTTGGCTACATAATACCTGAGTGACCTGCCAATCCGTCCCACTAGCTGTTGGAAGCTCTCCCCCTTGTTCTGGCGTATGGCCTCGAACTGCTTCAGATATACATCTGGAGTCAAATGACATTCACTTAGAATAGCTTCCTTGACGGTATCATAATTATCATATTGCTATATGGTCAGACGTCGGAACAAATGGTTTACGCAATCCACATTGAATAACGCAATCACTAACCGCCCTTGCATGCTCTCTGGTATGTCATGCAGAATAAACGCTCTCCCTAAGGTGTCAAAAAAATCCAATATCTCTTCGGGTTTTGTAGGGCTTTTGGGTAAATTCCTCTCTAGAATTCTAATATAGTCGGCCAGCTTCGTTGACTGTCTCTCTGATGCTACGCCCAGTTCTCGTTCTATCTCTAATTTTTTTATCTCATAAGCCCTAGATTCTTTTCTATTGGCTAGCTCCATCTCAATTCGCTGTTGTTCTAAATCTAGCTTTTTCTGTTCCATTTCCAATACCCTAAATTTATATTAACATCCCAGACTTATCGAATTCCCTTCTATTCCTTTGTCATTAATTATTACTTCATTGCTAGAATACAATTCATTATCTGTTCCTCCCTCATTTTCTCTTTTGCTTCCCTCAGAATTCCGGTCTTCGAGTTCTTCATTAATTTTCCCTTCCAAAAACTGTTCCGCCATTATCATGCAACAATAATATACACTTAATACAAAAATATATGTACACTGAAATAAAAATACAATTCCCCAATGTTTAGCCTTTGCTCTCACACTACTAATTTCTATCTACTTCGGTGAGCTACTTAGTTAAATATCATTTTGACCTTTACCTTTTACTTTTTCTTTTTATCTAGGCTAGTACCTATCATTCTCTGTCCGTTATTTTCTTTCTTCCCCATATAAAATACACTTTTCACAATTTATTATCTCAAATTATTCTTACTATATCCTCACTAATCTTAAGTTAAATTTCTCTTAGAAAGGTTACCTCTAGCACTTCTAGTGTCCTGATGAAACTTATTCAGCTATTTCTAACCTATACACAGGTATCGACACAGGTAATGAAATTGCGGCTTCAAAAGTAGTACTTACCGGGCTACTCGGGTCCCCTCAGCTTCTCTGTTGCAGCTAAACTGCGGCCCGCAATGGGACTCCCTAAACAGGGAAAGTCCGGTCTCACTGGTGACGTGAGATGTGGTCTCTCGAAATTCTGCCTTGCACACTGGGTCCGAGCCTTGTCGGCTCTCTCCGTCGTGTAGTGTTAACGCGCCTTGCCGGCTCCTCTCGTCCTGGATCCGGTTGCGATCTTCGTAGTTATCATCTGGCGATCTCGTCCGTGGATCCTGGTAACGGATCTCCCTGTCACTGCGTCTGTCGGTCTCGTCCTTTGATCCTGGTTACGGATCTCCCTGTCACTGCCGTTAATGAAATCACCACTTTTCTTTGTACACAGAGTCCTAGTAGCAGAGGTTGACTTCCGTTGTTCCTCACCTCAAGAATTACTTATTCACTTATTTCTTAGCCTCGCCTTCTCCTCCTTGGGTTTACCTGGTATCAAACATTCATCCTGTCGGCTGCGCCATTTATTACTTTGCTGTAGGGGTGAGACATAGACTTTCGTGCCAAGTCCCGCCTTCTTTCCAATAGGCGTCTGTGAGTTAATTTAACAACTTCCCCCTACAGCAAATAATCTGCGGTTCTCACTCCCGTAATTTATTAATAATAAATTTATCATCCAGGCCCCTCTTCCTCCGCCTTTTTGTGTAATTATCCGCGAATCAAGGAAGGGAGAGAATGGCTACTGTAAGGCACTTCATCAACTTCAATAAATACTTCGTGAATAAGAAAGATAATAAATTTAAAGAATCAAAGTAATAGTGAGAATCTGGTTCCGGTACCAATGTCCGCATCGACAAATTTGTGGCATGCGTCGTCCGTCACGAATTGTTCAATCTCAAATCAGTTGCCCTAACGCCACTCTAAATCCAAGTCGTTCAGACTCCATAATGTCTCTCAAAACACTCGGTTTCCCACTAAAAACCAAGAACTGCATTCCTCGGAGTATAAAATCTCCACCATCTATCCGTCTTCCAGACACTCGTTGCAAATCCTTTTCACTTTCTCCCGAAGCCTCCAGCTTCACGCAAATAACAGGAACTGCGTTCTTTGGAGCATAGACGCCGCACGTCTACCCGCCGTCCAAGCGCACCTCGCAATCCTCCTGCACCTCTATCCGAAGCTATCTCTTATCCCCCTCGCTCCAGAAGACCCCTCCCTTCTTTTTTTCGGCCCCCCTCTACCTCGAGGCGCTGACCTACTACAAGGCGCTGACCTTGTCAGGTCCTGGAGCGAACCTGACCTTTGTCCGCAGGCCAACTTTCTTCGAATCCGCACCCCAGCCACTCCTGCTTTTGGGAACTTGCTCGCCCTCGCTTATTACCTCCGTGCCCAACGACCGCATACTTCACATTCCTGCTAACGCACTTCTGCATGTGGAAACTAGACTATACAAACAGAACAAAACATACAACAATACTGACATTCTTTCACATAAAGGACGTATTCAGTCTTCCCAGACAGGCTGGCGCCCTTCTAACCTTGGGCATTGTATATGCAAACAGTTAATGAAATAAAGTTATTTCCTTGTTTTTATGTACATAAATTAGCACTAGATCATATCTTAATTGATATGCATCTCATTATTATTGTTCGCTCTTACAACTGGATTATTGGAATCAACCTTTCCCTATTCTCCTTGTTTTGAAGCTCACAGGCTGAATCTAATTTCATCAACACTCCTTCCTGAGGATTTTTTTACATATTTTTATAAAATCTGAAGCAAAAGAAACAGATTCTTTATGGTATTTATTTTGCTTGTGAACAATTAAATCTCTATCTTTGCCCGGTAATTTAGAATATTTATCCAAAGGTACAGTAACAAGTTTTTTTTAATGGAGTGGCTTTGTTTATTTATTGGAAAACAAGAGACAATACTTGCAAAATAAACCTCAAAGTTCGCACAAATATGTTAGCCAATTAAACGAACTGAAATGCTTTTGAGAGAGCATTGCACTTCTTTATTATTTTTTTACGCACTGAAAAAGGATAATGAAATTTTTACCTGGAGTCCATGTGCATTTCGGAATACTGGATTTTTCATGACCTGTTATTGAAGAAATGCATTGTTTTTCACTGTAGAAACCCACATCAATTTTACCACAAAATAAAGCAGGCTATGGTCTATCTGTCGCCAGTTGTTCTACAATAGTAACATTCTTTGGCATGCAAATATTTGACATGGATTGAGCTTCCCATGAATGCTGCTGTTGCAACTTTTCAATATTTGCTGAAACCGAAATTTCACCTTCTTCTCTGCCACTGCCACTTAAACAAGAAACAGATTCAGTTTCATCACAATCCTCTTTCAACTTTTTCAAGAAACAATCTAACACATTTTTTTGGAGTTTGCTCATTTTCTTTTCTAAAAGCTACCGGCAGTCAGCAAAACTGGCATGCACACGCACCACGTGGGGACTAGGCTGGGCAGGGAAGTCAAAAGTCATATGACACATGTGATCAAGAAGCGATGCTTCACGCCGGTGTAAAGGGCGACCTCTGTCAGTAAACTTCACTTGGTGGTCCAAATGGTAGTACTGAGAAGCCCACAGTAAAGGGACAGCACATGCGTAATGCATGTTCTTTTCAAACAAGTTTTTGCTGTTCGGCAGTTGCAAGTATCATTGTGTGCTTATTCTGAACAAAGAATGTATTTTTTTTAATTAACATCCGTGAAAGCGACAACATTTATGTACTTGAAACCAAAGAAAACATTGGCAGCAGTGCAAAACTGTTAAAGACTCATATCATAAACAGATAAGATCTGCACTCTCTTTAAACACATTGAAAAGAGGGAATGCCATTGTTTTTTCATCCTGTAATGCAGGCTTTCCAAACATACCAATTGGACCGTTAAGTGTGGTAGCACTGCTGTCGTGTGTTGTACATTAGTCCTATCTCATATGGAGCGGATTGGAGCCTTCCCTTCTTCACCCCTTATAGATTCTTTGCTCCTGTCACCCAACTCACCCCTAGGTAAAAAGTATATCGTGCTGCCATTTTTTGGTTTAAAAAATACACAGTAAGTGGATTTAGAAAAACTGTCAAAAATTTTCCTTTATATCAGAGTTGTTCTGCATGGTTTATATATTTTTTCTATCCACCAAAATAAATAAATTTTTTACCTTCATTTTCACAAGTCTGGGGAGGGGGAAATTACCCCTATCCCCCCCCCCGTAAAACCGCCATTGGTTGTGTAACTGCGTAGTCAAAGTGTATGTGTTTTGAATAATTTAAACAGTGCGGGTTGTTTTAAATCATTTAAAACAACACATTTCTCAATTTTTACATGGTTTGGTAAACATCATTTCTCATTCACCAGACCTGTGGCTGCAATGAAAAATAGGCTGCCCACCTCTGCTCATCTATTATTCATTTTAAAGAAATTTTTTTACCTTTGCTGAAGATTACAACCACATCATAAAAGCAATGAGTAATTCAAATTCAAAAATAGCAGAATTCATAAAAATAGTGAAAGAGATTAATTTTAATCATGCAATGGTGGATACTCCACACATTTCTTTTTCTATTCAACATCACCTGGCAGCTAGGAATGAAATGTTCTTTCGAAAAAAATGAAGTTACCCTCATTTTTATAACACTTTTGTGTTATTTTCAAGCGAATAAAGAACAAAAGCACTACAAATATCTCCTTATTATTGGTCTTTTCTTAGGAATAAAAGGAAATAATATGTCGAATTTTTGGGTAACAACTATAGCTATAGTCCAGACGAAAGGTAGGGGTGATACCCGAAAATTCGACATATTATTTCCTTTTATTCCTAGAAAACACCCATAATTTGGAGATACAGTATCAAACCGATTATCCGGACAGGTCCGGGACAGCGGCAGTACGATTTCTGGATTTTTTCAGTTTTCAGAACCATTAAAAAATCCTCCTACCCACCCAAGTCGCCGCCGTTATTTTCTTCCATAAAAAGCTGTATCGTAAATATGCGGCAGACTTGGCCGCGCTTCCGATCACGCATTGTACAACAAGGATGAACTCACACATCCTTATCTCCTGGCCTTTCGAAATTACACGTGAGAATTTTGCAGCACCGCTGAATAAACATAAACCACAGAGCACTGAAAAAAGTGATTGACCTAATTTTCTGAAACAAAGTGGCTTCCCGTACTCTTCCTCTTCACAGGAAAGTCGCACCAATGATCAATGAATAGTGTGGTGAAGATTTTTTGGCTTTCTTACAAAAGCAGTCACCAGCGCGAGGGAGAATAGTGACAGCTGAAAAGAGAAATGCTTCTCTTTTCTGTTGAGGAAACCAGTCTTTAACGACTCTCTGACAGACAATAATGCCTCCATTATTCTGGAAAGAGTCTTTGGGTTTCTGCTGACTGTTCCTTTGGGGGAAAGATAAGGAGGGTGAAGTTGGATGTCTGCCTCAAATGGTGGGAAAGGAAAATGTACCTTGAATTGTTCTAGAAAGCTGTTTTGAATATGTGCATACGATGGGGAAATTAAAGGGTATGGACAGTCAGCTGGGGATGACTGAAATACGAGGCTCAGCATGGACCTCAAGGTCAAGAATTATCGCAAAAATTCAAATTATACAAAAAGGTCCGGTTTTCAGAACAGTCCGGTTTTCGGGAGTACAGATAATCGGTTCGATACTGTATTTGTAATGCATTAAGTCTAGGAATAGCCATGTCATCAATTATTAACAAGCCCTAGTTTTTTTGTGTTGTTGTTGTTGTTTTGGCATTACCATTGTTCATTAGTTAGGCTTAAAAATCCTGACATTCCACATTATAAAAATACTGAATACTGACGTTCCAGCAATACTGAAATATATTTACATAAAATACCAAATACTGATATCCCAGCATTTTTGAAAATCTGAAAAACTGACCAGCTAACAAAAACCTTAACTAATGCATTAGCGCAGAAAAACTAATGAATGCAATTCACAAGGTGATTACACTACAGATGGCAACAATAACATGCTGTGGAATAGCTTAGTTTGCTTCCACAGCAAGTAAACTTACACAAGCGCAAATAGTACCACCTTCGTTGCATCATATTTTCTGTCAAAATGCTCTCAAGTAAAAAGACAAAACAACAACATATTTCCATCTCTTTGCAGCCTTTTACCATATTTTCCGAGAATAACATGCAGCAGTTTCATTTATCTTGTTTGTTTGTTATCAGGAACAATACTACACCCAGTTTAAAGCCACATGTAAACATACCACAAAGGAATTTTTATTCCTTGTCCCCCAAACACATGGTAGCAGAGAATATTCTGTGACTTTCATCAAACATAAACACTGGTCAACAAAAAAAAAAAAAAAAAAAAAAAAAAAAAAAAAAAAAAAAAAATCTGGCCTGGACTTTTGCAGCTGTTTTAGACTAATTTTAGGGTGCTGATTCCAAATCTGATCTCAGATTTGCTCTATCACATCTCATTTTTATGCTATCGGCATACCCCATTTTCATTGATTTTACAAGAAATTAACTCTTTGTCACTTATGATTGCAAGTTGTTGCGAGTCAGGGACTGCTTTAGTGTTAAAATATGGTGTTGTATTTTTAGGATAGTGTGTTTATAATATCATTTTATGTAGATATCCACATTTATTTAATATTTTGCTTCTGCAGGTCATGATCTAACAATGGCTACAACATCTGAAAGAAGGAAATGCAGTAATGACCCAGATATCTTCTGCTACATCTGTGGCAGCTTCACTTTGCAGGATCAAAGGCGCAACATCAATACCTTTGTCAAGAAGGTTTATCTTGCCTACTTTAAAGTACGACTTGGAGACGAAGACAAAAATTGGGCTCCTCACAAAGTGTGTAAAACCTGTGTTGAAACTTTGCAATCATGGTCTAAAGGAAAGAATGCTAAGCTGAAGTTTGGTGTGCCAATGGTTTGGAGATAACCTACAAACCATTTGGATAACTGCTACTTCTGCCTTGTCAATGTAAAAGGTTTCAATAAGAAAAACAAACAACACTTACAATACCCAGATATCCCATCTGCCCGACGACCAGTTGAGCACTGTGAGGAAATACCCGTGCCTGTATTTACTGAGCTACCAGAGATTGATGTTGAATCCCTCAGTTTACCTGCTTCTACAGATGATGATGATGATGATGCTCAGATCAAATATACGCCATCTGATGCAGATTGTGATAAAATTTCTCTGTTTAGTCAGCCTGAATTGAATGATCTTGTAAGAGATTTGTATTTGCCGAAGCAGTCTGCTGAATTGTTGGCTTCTGGGCTGCAAGAGAAAGGACTACTCAGACCTGGCACTAGTGTCTCCTTTTATCGTAACAGAGAAGCAGCACAGTGAAAGTACTTCCATTCAGATGGTCAACTTATTTATTGTAATGATGTTAAAGGGCTTCTTCTCAATATGGGACTGCCCGCATATGATTCAAGTGAATGGAGACTTTTTATTGACAGTAGTAAAAGGAGTTTGAAATGTGTGTTACTTCACAACAGAAATATATATGGTTCAATCCCAATAGGACACTCTGTAAAAATGAAAGAAGAGTATGCCAACATCAAGATTTTTCTGGATAGATTGGAATACCATGTTCATGGATGGGTAATTTGTGTTGATTTGAAAATGGTTAATTTTCTGCTGTGTCAGCAAGGAGGTCACACCAAATACCCTTGTTTCCTGTGCTACTGGGACAGTAGGGCTATATTAGAACACTGGGTTAAAAAGAACTGGCCACCAAGAATCAGTTTGACGCCTGGTGACAAGAACATCAAGAATGAGCCTCTGGTTGATAGGAATAAAATTGTATTTTCCCCACTGCACATAAAACTTGGGTTAATGAAGCAATTCGTCAAAGCTCTTGATCACACTGGAGACTGCTTCAGCTATATATGTTCTACCTTTTCAAGTCTCAGTGCCGAGAAGAAAAAGGCAGGAATATTTGATGGCCATCAAATAAGAACACTCATCAGGGATCCACACTTTGTTACAACATTGACTGTGGCAGAGGCTACAGCTTGGAATGCATTCTCTGATGTGGTGCGAAATTTCTTTGGGAACAGGAAAGCGGACAACTATCGAGAGATTGTGGAGGAGCTGCTCTTGAGTTTCCAAGCACTTGGATGTAGAATGAGCATCAAGGTTCACTACTTACATAGTCACTTGGCCCAGTTTCCAGAGAACATGGGTCACGTGAGCGAAGAGCAAGGTGAATGCTTTCATCAAGACATTAAAGTTATGGAAGAACGTTACCAAGGCCGATGGGACTCAAACATGAAGGCAGATTACTGCTGGTCCTTGATGAGAGACATTCCACAAGCTGTACATTGGAGATTGTCAAAGAAGAGGTCGTTTATGCAGATGTAACATCCCTATTGTTAATAACCTTTTTGTACATATTTTTCTTATCTTCACAATTCAATTCTTACATGGTAATATGCATTCACTCACACTGATATGCAGTCATTCTCACAACTTTGTGCTACGGCTCATTAAATGTTTGTTTAATTATTATTGTATCTTATCTTATTCTTGTATGTATGCCTGTTTAGTTATTCGTGTATGAGCATAAATTTGCTGTTTTTATTGAAAATGCAATATTTGATATCTCAAAAACCTGATGTGATAGACAAAAACTGATGCCAGATTTGGAATCAGCACCCCAAAATTACCTTAAAACCATTGGAATACCTTATGCCAGAAAAAGTGTGTTGACCAGTGATAATTGACACAATGAAAATTGTCAATTTTTTCTTAATCCACTTTGAATGGCCGACACAACTCACAACAAATAACATTTGAAGTGAAAATGCTGTAAATGCATGGAAAGCCATACAATAAATAGCAACCATCAACATTGTTTCCCTGCTGTACTTATGTAACTCATCCTCATAACAGGTAAAACAACTTCCACTCACAGGAGAGGGAGCGGCTGTGAAAGACCATATTCCACACAACAGAGCTTTTGTTATCAACTCCGTGCAGTGGGAGATGAATGTCATTTAGCCAATGTTTGAAATCTACAGTAGTTTATACATTCAGAAAGGGAGAGACACAACTTTAACATTAGATGTGAGGAAGTCTGTGATAGCTGCCCAGATGGCATAGTGGTCTAAGCAATGGTTTCTGACTGTTTGTTCGAGTGTGTGTTGTATTTGTCATGGCTCCCCTCTCCCTTCCCTGGAAGCAGTAGCTCCAAAACATGAAAAGGCAACTGTTTATTTACCTTAGAGTTGCTCACAGTGGTTGTTAAACTCCTAAATAACAATAGCAAAAGAGAAGTATGCAATGGTAGAAGCATGTACCATTGTGTGTTTTTTCCTGCTGTGAGCTCACAGGCTGTATGTAAGGTGCGTCGCATAAATATAGAGACAGTCGACTTTGTCCGTGAAAGCAATGCGAATATAGGTAGGAAGCTGAAGTGGTACCTAATTAGACATAACCCTACAACAAACGTTTTGATCCATCGAGATGACCGGATTGTGTGAAAAGAACACCACAAAGTGAAATAGTGTAATTTTAGGAGTCATAAATATAAAGACAACTATATAAAGTAGCCACATGCAAATGAGAAGTACAAATTAGCATGTTGTACGCACGCGCATGGGCCATAATTCGGTCCAGCCTATAAAAGACAGCGGACCTGCCGTCAAACATTCATTTGCCGAAATGTCACGCAACAGTCAACTTTCTGGTGAGGAGGTGCAGAAGATTTGGAGACTGAGAGCAAATGGATTGCCTGTAGCAAAAATTTGTAAAGCCATGGGGAGGAGTAGGGCTGTCATTTTTAAGACTTTATCGAAACACGGTGTGTTAACTGCCAGAAAATGGCCTGGAAGGCCTCGAATAATAACCAAATGAGATGATCGGGCCATCATGCATTTAGTTTCATCCCAAAGGTTATCACTACGTCAAGTTTCTCGGACTGTTGGTGTCACCGTCTCAAAGGACACAGCTCATCGACGAATCAAGGAAAGTCGCAACATTGTGCTCCTTAAAATGCGCCGTCTGCCACACCTCACGTGGTACCACAAGGAAGCTAGATTGTTATGGGCAAGCAGCCACATGCACTGGACGGACGAGTGGATCACAACTATTTTCTCCGATGAGAAAAAGTTCAACCTGGACGACCCCGACGGTTGGAACTGCTACTGGAATGATTTAGGATGCAAGCCACGCACCTTCTTCAGCAGACAGAAAGGAGGGGGATCTGTGATGGTCTGGGGAGCTTTTGCGTTCAACGGGACAACGGATATCGCTTTTCTGCAAGGCAGGCAAAACTCCGAAACGTATCAGGACATACTCAGCAGCCACCTTCTACTATTTGCCGAAACTCTAGCGGGTGTTGATTATCGGTTCCAGCAAGACATACCTCTATCCATCGGTCTGCATCAATGAAAAGCTGGTTTAACACTTATCATGTGACCGTAATGGATTGGCCAGCACTCAGTCCAGATCTTAACGCTATGGAGAACCTCTGGGGTATCCTAGCTCGTGATGTGTATGCGAATGGATGGCAGTTCTCAAAAGTGGTGGCATTGAAAGAGCAGATTGAACGAAGCTAGTATGCACTCCGTCCAGAACACTTACATCACTTGGTGGACAGCATGCCCAATCGGGTTTTCAGTGTTATTCGGAACAACGGCTCCACTATTCGTACCGGAGGTGCTCTTAACTAGAAAGTCTTTATATTTTTGAGGTAGCGCATTTCTGTTTTTTTCTTGAATTTGGCGTTGAAATTGTTATGTTTCCGCCAAATTATTGTGCAGCTGCGTGTTCTATGCTATTTTTGCTATAAATATGAAGTGTGCATTTCAGCACGTTGTTGTTTCTTTTTTATTCGAGAATTTGTTATGTCTCTATATTTATGCGACACACCTACATGCAAGACCAAAAAGAAATCCACATTTTACACTCCTTAGCACCAGATAAAAAAAGAAAAAAATGACTAAAAAAAGAGCACTGAAGCACAATTAATTAATCCTAAATAAAAATTTTCAAACAGTAAATCATAAACCACTTGCACACACAAAAACAAATGCCCGGATTGAATCCTTGCAATTCTACAAATTAACTACTTGCATATAAACACATAGGTTTCGAGACATCATTTGCATAACCAATGAAGGGGAAGGCAGATGTTACGGAAAACTGTCAAAACAAGTTAGCAAAATCATGCAATGCATTGATTATGAAACGATTTCCAACATACCAGGAATCTTACTCAAGTTATGAGGATAATGGCTGTGGAATAAATCTCGCTCCTGTGCCCTGACCTTTGATCCCATTTCGATGATATTCAACAGAACTGGTTCAGTATACCTCCGAAATAACATAATAAAGTTTTGTTGCAATTGAAGCAATTTTACGTAAGTTATGATGCATAAGGGCTATGGAATAGATCCCGCTCCTGTGTCCTAACCTTTGACCCCATTTCGCCCATTTTCAATAGGATTTGTCCCCAGGCAGGCCCCTACAACATACTAACATTTCATCCAAATCGAAGCATTTATATGTGAGTTATGACGCATAATGGCGATGAAAGTGATTCCGCTCCTATGTCCTGATCTGTGACCCCATTTTGCCCATTTTCAATAGGGTTTGTCCCCAGGTGGTCTCCTACCACATACTAAAATTTCATCGAAATCGAACCTTTTTTTACGTTTCATGATGCATAAGAACAGTGGAATGGATCCTGCTCCTACGTCCTGACCTTTGACCCCATTTCGTTCACTTTCAATAGGGTTTCCTTCCTAGGTGGTCCCCTACCACATACTCAAATTTCATCGAAATCGAAAGATTGTTATGCGAGTTATCGTGCGGACGGACATACACACACAACGTGTGACGTAATGAGGCAGATGGGAATCGCGCCCATCTGCTCAAAAGAGTGTGATGTCATAAAACTTTAATAGGATCCACACAACGACGCGTGGCGTAATGAGACAGTGGTGTGACCGCGCGCTAACATCTCAATCGCGAGCTTGGGACGTCATAAGATTTTTAAGCATGGGTAACAATGGGACGATGCCATGACGCTAAAAACGTGGTAATTCGGGGTGGTTATTTAACCCACTAAACGAATTTTCCTAAAGTCGAGATCAAGCTAAATCGATGTCTAGTACCAGAAAACGGTAGGTTACCGACTTTCATTAAAATCCTTAGAGTCGTTTTCAAAATAAAATTTACATAGATACAAGAATTGCTCCTTTAACGTGGATGTCAAGTAATTTTGCTTCCTGTACTTCCAATGGAAAAACTTCTGTTCACATTTTCTTCACAATTAATGCGTTCCCAAGGATGAAAATTTGAACATTGATTAAAATAGCATCATTTTATAACTTGGAATACTTATTATTTTCTAAAACATAACCATAATTATGCAATCCAACATTTATTTGTCTACTGACATCATCAAAGTACAGGTTGCGCCATCTTTTTTCTGGTTTCAACACCACCAAAGGAAACGTTATTGTTTTTTAATATAATTATGGTTATGTTTTAGAAAATTTTAAGTATTCTAAGTTGTAATGTGAAGTTATTTTAATCGATGTTCAAATATCCATCCTTGGGAACACTAATTGTGAAGGAAATATGTACAAAAGTTTTTCCATTGGAAATATAGGAAGCAAAATTACTTAACGTCCACCTTAATAGTATGGGATAAGGGCTATGGAATAGATCCCGATCCTATGTCCTGACCTTTGACCCTACTTCACCCGTTTTCAATAGGATTCGTCCCCAGGCAGTCCCCTACTACATACTAAAATTTAATTGAAATCGAACCATATTTACGCAAGTTATGAGGCATAAGGGCAATGGAATGGATCCTGCTCCTAAGTCGTGACCTTTAACCCCATTTGTCCCATTTTCAATAGGGTTTGTCCCCAGGTGGTCCCCTACCACATACTAAAATTTCATCGAAATCGAACCATTTTTACGTGAATTATTGTGCCGACAGATGGACGGAAAAAGCTGGAGCATATATGCTTCTTCAACCTACGGTTGGAAAGCTAAAAAAAGGAAACAATAATCAATGAAAAGTCAGCACTCCAAATTCCACATAGCTCAGTGTCTGCCATAAAAGATTCACATTTAATTTTATTAATATCAAAAACAGCAATTGGAATTTATAATGTCACTGAAAACAGTTATGTGTAAGCTGCACCACGTCAAATGCCGCATTTCAGTGCTGAACGATAGTAAATTCAAATTTAAATCTGTGGCATTATAATCAGAAAATATGAGACCTTATTGTGTAAAAATTTTTCCCCTATTGTTAATGCACTTTTGACAAGTTTCTAACACCACTAACTCTCCTGACACCACATATTTTTTAAAAATTATAGAATTGCAAAAAAAAAAAAAAAAATGTGAGTGGTTTAAATTTACAAAACCTAAACATTCTGACACATAATCTGCTGGTTATACAATGGAAATTATGGCACTTACTGCTAATTACAGAATTTGAAATAAAAAGATAAATTGGGTCTCAGTGCCTGATTTCCAGGTTGCCCTGGATTTCTCCAGCTCTGAGATGTTGATGACATTTATAGGATTTCCTACTCCTCACCTGTTCCTTCCTCTAACTGACTTCGGTGATGAAAGTTCAGTGTTTATCTGATCAACACAGAAACCCAAACAGCAGACATGAAAGCAGAAAAGCAAGTCCTCATTTTGGCCAGAAAGTTTATGACAGGACATATCCAATGGAAAGATTTTGAAAAATCTATGGGATTTCATTTTTTAGAAACAGTAACAGCTATAGGCTGAGAAAAATCAAATGTATGTGTCCAAGCCCAGCTCTCTACCTAATGATATGTGCAACACAATGCCTAACTGCAGCAATGGTTTTTACCCTACTCTCCATCTTCCCTACATCAGTCAAAAATGTTTGCCTCTTTAGTATCCTAAAACATAAGGATAAAAACTGGTGTTTCCATGCTATAAAGTAAAACTAGAAATGGCAGCTGCTTTAAAGGATATCAGTCACTACCAAGATATAAACTGCTGAGACAAATGTAATCAATGAAGGGGAGGAGAGTACATCAAAGATAACATTCTACAATAATCAATTTGCAAGACGCATTCACCATTGGAACTTTTTCAAACAATATCATCATCATCATCATCATTGTCAACCATTATCAATCCACTGCTGGACGAAGGTCTCCCCAAGTTTCCTCCACAACGGTCTGTCTTGTGCCAGTCACCTCCCATGTCACCCCTGCATACTTTCGAATTTCATCTACCCATCTCCCATGTGGTCTTCTTCTGGGTCTTTTCCTGTCCCTTGGGATCCAATCTAAAATTTCGGCTGTCCATCGATGATCTGTCCTTCTGGCAGTATGTCCAGCCCATTGCCATTTCAGGGATTTAACTCTGATCAAGATGTCTTCCACTCTTGTCATTTTTCGGATCCATGAGTTCCTCTTCTTATCTCTCCTGGTTACACCAAGTATGCACCTCTCCATGCTTCTTTGAGTTGTCTGCAGCCTTTGTATGTCTCTTTTAGTTAAGGTCCACATCTCTGCACCATACGTAAGCACTGGAAGGATGCACTGATCAAACACTTTTCTTTTAACACATAATGGCATATTGCTCTTGAAAATTATGCTGTTTCTTCCAAAAGCTCTCCAGGCAAGTTTTGTACACCGATTAATTTCTTCATCAATGTGACCCTCACTTGATATCTGCTGTCCAAGATAAACATACGTATCTGTTATCTCAAGCTTTTCTCCATCAATCGATAAATCTTCATTTCTTGTAAAAGCATTGAACATCACTTTTGTCTTCTGAAAGTTCATTTTTAATCCCACTTCTTTACTCTTGTCAGCAAGTTCCTGGATCATACTCTGCAGCTCTGATGGGCTAGTTGCAAAAATGACTACGTCATCAGCAAAACGAAGGTGGGTTAGATAATCTCCATTAATCTTTATCCCCTTGTTTTCCCAGCTCAGTGACTGAAAAACACCCTCCAATGTGGCATTAAAGAGCTTCGGAGATATGGTGTCACCTTGTCTCACTCCCTTTCCAATTTTTATGTGTGTTGTATTTTCAAACAGCCTAATCTTTGCACTTGCATTTTCATAGATGTTATTAATAATATTAATGTATGCATCTTCAATACCGCAGGTTTTCAGAGCCATTGTAACTGCTGATGGTTTCACCGAATCAAAGGCTTTTTCATAATCGATAAAAGCCATGCACAATGGAAGTTCATATTCCCTCGCTCTTTCAATTAGTTCTCTCAGCACATGGATATGATCTATTGTGCTGTAGCCACTCCTGAATCCAGCTTGTTCTCTCGGTTGAGCCATGTCCAGTGTTACCTTCAAGCGGTGTGAAAGAACTTTAGTGAAGATTTTATAAACTACTGATAGGAGGCTGATAGGTCTGTAGTTTCCGAGATCCTCAATGTCACCTTTCTTATGTAGCAGGATCATTGTAGCGGTGTTCCAATCCTCAGGAATCTTTCCTTCATTAAGGCATCGAGTGAAAATTTGGGCGAGTACTGTTTCGATTTCTCCACTTGCTTCTTGTATGATGTCTACAGTAATTCCATCTTCTCCTGGAGCTTTCCCCCGCTTCATGTTCTTGATTGCATGTGCAACTTCTGCTGGAAGGACTGGAGGAACTCTGGTACTGGTATCTTTCATGATGTCTGGAGTGCATGTATCATCCCTTTCATATAATTTGGAATAGAAATCTTTCACTCTTGTCAAAATTTCGCCTCTATTTCTTGTTACAGAACCATCTTCTTTTCTCAGTGCCATAATCTGTTTTCTTCCCTTACTGAGATGTCCCTTTGCTATCTTTAGGCTTTGGTTGTTTTCAATTGCTTTCCTCACTAGTTCACAGTTGAATTTTCTTACGTCTTCAGTGATACTTTTTCGTACTGTCTTGCATAGCTCTATATATTCCACTCTGGAAGTCACATCTTCTTTAGTTGTCCTCATCTCTCTTCTTTTTGCATCAACATTTTCGTTTTTCCTGATAATTTATTTACATGCAACTTGTTCTTAGACCCAGCTAATTTTGTTGCTGTTTCCATAAGAGCTTTGGTTACTTTTCTGTTAACTTCAGAGATGTCCACTTCTTCCGATGTTAGGCCTTCTAAAGCAGAGAACCTGTTCTTCAGTTCCAACTTGAAGGTATTATGGTGTTTTTTAAGGTTGGTTATGTCAATAGATTTTGTTTGTCTTATGAGCTTGCCACGTTCAAGTTTAGTGTTGAGGTGCATCTTACATCTCACCAATCTATGGTCACTGCCTGTGTTGAACTTGTTTAGCACACTGCAGTCTTCTATGACGAATTTTTTGTTACACATAATAAAATCAATTTCACTTGTCGTCCCATTTGGATGTCTCCATGTCCATTTCCTGTGTGGCTTTTTCTTGAAAAAGGAGTTCAAGATGAAAAACCCTTCTGCCTCTGCAAACTCTACGAGAGTATTTCCACGCTGGTTTCTGTTGCCGTGACCGAATTTACCAACTGAAGTTTCATTCTGTTGCCGTTGCCCTATTTTTGCATTGAAATCTCCCATAATTATTTTCAAGTGCTGCTTACCTTTATTATTTAGATGACAAATTTCCTCATAAAATTCTTCAATTTCTTCTTCAGGATGACTTGTGGTGGGTGCATAAGTTTGAATAATCTGAGCCTGGTATCTTTTCGAGAGTTGGATAACAAGCCGTGCAGCTCTGTCAGAGGAACTTTCAACTTCTACAACTTTATCCTTCAGTTTCTTGTTTATTATAAATCCAACACCACCAGTTCTGCCAGTATCTGTCCCACGATAGTAGAAGAGATGTCCACTTTTCAGTTCGATGAGATCTTCTCCTTTTCTCCTTACCTCACTTAGCCCCACGATGTCCCACTTGATCCTTTGTAGTTCCTCTTCCAATTCAAGAAGCCTTGAATCAGAAGATAGGGAGCGTCCATTGTACGTTGCCAAGGTCAGCATCAGATGGCAGCCTAGTCCGGTCCTCCGGAGATTCTTAGCACCCTCTGCCTTCATGTCGCACTGGCCGCTGCCTTGGCCAGGTACATTCCAGCTGCCGGAGACTGAGGCATCTGACAGCTGCTGGAAGGTGCATGGTGGAGAATCCACAGAGCGAATAACACGATCGAGGTGGTCCCACAGATGCTCAGTTGGGTTTAAGTCTGGGGAATTAGGGGGCCAGGGAAGTACTTTGGAGTCTTCATCGTGCTCTTCCAACCACTCTCGGACACTCCTAGCTGTGTGGCATGTCGCATTGTCATTCTGAAAGATCCCATCTGCCCTAGGGAAGACAATGAGCATGTATGGGTGTATGTGGTCTGCAAGGATGGATTCATAATGAATTCGGTCCATAGAGCCTTTCACAGGTATGAGTGGACCCATGGAATGCCACAAAAATATTCCCCAGACCATAACACTGCCCCCACAAGCTTATGTTCTTCTAGCAATGGTTGAAGAGTGTTTGTTCTCCGATGTTTCTCACCTTATATACCAACGTCCATCCGTTCGGTGAAGTAGAAAACGTGACTCATCGGAGAAGGCATCCTTTGCCAATCAGCCGAGGTCCAATTCCAATACTGCCATGCAAATGTAAGCCTTTTCTGTCGATGCCCTTTCATTAGCATAGGTACAGTGACCATCTGTCTGCATTGGAGCCCTATATGCCGCAGAGTTAGCTGAACTGTCATTTTAGACACAGTTCTGGTAGTCCCCCTGGTTCATTCGGCCAGTGAGTTGCTCTACTGTAGCATGTCGATCGGCCCTCATGCATGAACCTTCCGGGCAAACATTCACTTCTCACATCAGTGGCACGTGGTGCTCTGCAGTTTCCACATCGCTTATTCGCAATGGTGCCATTTCTCCAATCACTTTAACCACAGCAGCACATGAACAGTTCACAAACTGCGCTGTTTCAGAAATACTGCCACCCTTGGCCCGAAAACCGATAATCATCCCTTTTTGCAAATCTGATAAATTGCTTCTTTTATCCATGACAGCAATGAGAGATATGTTTTCAGATTGCCTACAGCACACCTTATATACCCTCTAAGCCAGCTCACAACACGTGCCTTCTTTCATTGGCTACGTGCTGTTGACATCAAAAGTAAGAGGTGGTCACAATAATGTGACTCAACTGTGTGTGTATACAGGGTGTTCAGTTAATGCAGCGACAAACTCAGAGGGTTGTTAGACATCAAGAGGAACAAAAATTGAAATGGAACATGGTGTCGCAAACCACGTTCAGTCGGTGAAAATCGAGAAAATAATATGTATGCAAGCTCTGACTCCAGAAGAGAGGGAAGGCAGATGTCAGTTGATCGCTGAATGCATTCGTGGGTTCACTCACAATGTCTGACGTAAGCAGCATTACAAAACGCATTCACTGGGGTAGGAGTACGTGCTGCGGGCGACGTAAGGTAGCGCCATTGCCGTGGTAGGCATGTGTAGCAGTTAGTTGTCTGTTTCAGTGGGGATCGTGATGGCTGACTACACGAACGAGGAATGCGCTGATATGCATCTCATTTACGGTCGAGCAGATGGCAATTGATGCTTAGCTCAGCGGATGTACCAACAGCAATATCTGCGAGGTGCGTAACCACCTCGATGCTACATACCCAAGGAGGTGGATTGGACGCGCCGGACCCGTTGCTTGTCCTCCATGTTCACCAGATCTCAATCCGTTGGACTTCTTCCTCTGGGGTCACCTTAAATTACTCGTTTATGAGACGCCTGTGAACACACCAGAGGATCACATAGTGCGGATCGTCGTCGCTGCAGCAGACATCAATAGCACACCCGATACCTTCGAGCGCGTCTGGGAATCATTTTTAAGTTGTTGTAGACTGTGCAATGAAGTTCGTGGTCGCTACTTCGAAAAATACCTGTAATAATTTTGTTCACATCATTCTCATCGTTTTCTTTCCAGCATTGTACTGTGCACAACAATGTAATAATTTCAATGTTATAATTTTTAACAACACCTGTAATAATTTCATTCACATCATTCTCATCGTTCCCTTTTCAGCATTGTACTGTGCACCACATGCTGTGTTGTAAACATGCTGTCAAATAAATCTTTTTGTAGTTATTATTGTACTTCTTGTAGTTCCTGCGCGATGTCAGAACCTGCATACGTATTTTTGCGATTTTCACCGACTAAATGTGGTTTGCGACACCATGTTCCATTTCAATTTTTGTTCCTCTTGATGTCTACTAACAACCCTCTGAGTTTGTCACCATATTAACTGAACACCCTGTATATTTGGGTGTGTGCTGTTATGGGAAAAAACGCACAAATGTTATGATGTACGCCGAGCTGCAAAATTCGAGCATTGATTTTGAACATACAAAAAGCATTTCTTTTATTTAGCTGTCGTCTAATAACTTACGGTAATAAAGATCTTTAGGTACACTCCATTGTAAGAAAAATCTGAATTTCCTGTGCAAGTACTAGAGTGATGAATGAATTTTCGGTTATCTTTTTCCATATATAATGTTTTAAATACAGCACGAGGCTTACTTTCTTTAACCCGCTTTACACAATGTACAAAATCTCTGGCAAAAATGGGACACTTACTACATTGTCAACAAACGCAAACAAGTATGATCCGTGGTGCATTTTTAAGTGCGCACACCCCGGGAATTTAAACCTCTGTGTTGGATCCCCGAGGAAAGAAAAGCATGACCTGTAGCACCATCTGGAGAGCTTTGAATACAGTTGCTTTAACGACTTAAGGTGTCCGCTGTTAAAATATCACTCCTGCAGCTGCAAATATTATTTACTACATTTTGTTTACTGCACGTAGCAACGAACCTTCTCCTCTTCACGAAAATATTGCACAAGGGAATTAAGTTTAGCGAACAAACTTCAGCGAGTCTTACTGGAAATACATATAAAGAAAGAAAGCAATATAACAGCAAATGACTGCTCCGTGAGACCCAAGCGGTGCCGATTTTGGGTAGCACACCTTGAGAGTTTCGCTGGGATGTTTGGGACCACAGGGAAATAAGAACGTGACCTGCAGCGCCGTCCGGGGAGTGCTTGTACCACGTCTGCTTTAAGGTCATCGGACGTGTGCACGCGAAACAGCACACCCCGGCACTCTAGTGCGAATGTGATATGCTTACTGAACAAACCTTCTCTCATTAATGAAAACATTATGTGAGAAAATTAATTTTAACCACCACTAGAAGCCTTAGGACGAACTCTGGCGAGTTTCATTAGAAACAAATAAAAAAAAATACAGATAATACAGGTTGAATTGCAACTCTGTGTGGGAGGGAGTGCGCCACCCACCTAGCCCACGCCGAATATTCTCCCCTGATATATATATATGCTTCAGGTGCTTAGAAATGCATTACCTATGGGGTGTAATTGGTATACTATTTGAATAGAAATATGGAATGAATGAAATGCAACCACACACAGCTGCTCTGATGGCTGAGAGGTATAAGGTGCTGTCTTCTAATCATTCATCTAAGATGAGGTCCAGGTTTGAATTCCACGTGAGGTATGGATGGCATATTTATCTAATGGCATTGGCTCCCCTGCCCCCTTCCCTCTCTCCCTTCTCTAGAACCAGTGGCATCAAATTAGGGATGGTGATTGCTTATAGCTCATTGGGTTGCGCACAGGGGTTGCTAAACCTCCAAACAAAAAACACCACATTAGAATTATCCAAAGTTTTCAATTTTTCTGAAAGGCTCTCAATGTGTAAGAGATACAGAAGGCAGGTAGTATTTCATTTAAGATAATTTTTCCATGTTTTTCCATTACCATTACGTTTTTTTTTTTTTTTTTACAACATACTGCTATCAAGCTAGCCTAAGCGCACACTTTTATGATCAAACAACACTGACTGCAAACTTACCTCTTCACTATCAGAATCCTCTACTGATATAGCACAAGAATCATTAACATTTAAAGATTTAATTTCAGAAGTCTGTTCCTCTAACACAGTATCAGTTCGTAGACTTGGATCAGATGATGAAAAATAAGTAGTAGAACGTACAGGCATTACAGTAGTGTCTCTGCACAGTTCTGTTGGAGAAACAGTCGAACAATCTGCAATGCTTTGATCCTGCTGCTGATACAACAGATTAGTACGACACAATGACACACCACTCAGTGAATCATCGAAGCCAGAGCAGTTGGGAGGCATGGGTGGTGGGATAATACAGTCGCCAGTGGATTCAGAAGCTATGAAAAAATTAGGATTCATATTACTTTCACTTGGCTGATTTTGCTGAATATGTACATAGTTACTACCATTGTTAGCATAATTATTGCCACAACTGTAAGTAATACCCAAACTGTCATACTCTCTTGGATTATTACTACAATTATTTGGAGACGGCAATTCTTGTAACTGATTCTTTTTACCATTTAACTGGGAACAAAGAATTGTTTCACTACATCTACTTGAATCAATAGATGCTGTGCTATTGATAGTATAATGCATATTTTGTGTGTCTAAATCATATGAGACAGACCTGTTTGAAAGATTGGAGCTGAATTTTACATTAGAAACAGAGCTATTCTTATCATCTAACATATTAAATGCATCATTACTGAAACTATCTGAACAAGAAGAGTTAGAATTTTGTGAAGAAAGATTATGAGCTGAATAGTCAGATGAATTATAACTATTATGTCCATTTCTAGAATTGCCCCTTCGATCAAAATTATTGCTAGTTGCAATATTAGAATTTGATCTTTGACTGTGGAATTTCGTTTTCACTTCATGGCCAGATCTTCCATCCCATGTATTTTTTTGATGGGAAGACTTTGTAACACCACGATTATAAGGAATACACTTTTGGCTTCCACGAGTATATGCATTTTGTTCACTTGGCTCTGCTTTCACTTCATGCATGGCTACTCTGCTATATTTTCCATCCCATGACTTTTTTGATGGATAGGATTGGTGACATCATAACTGTAAGGAAGAGACCTTTGAATTCCACAAGTATCCATGTTTTGTTTATTTGGTCCTGCTGCAAGAAAAAAAAAAAGTTAGAAGATATCTAGCAACATATCTTCACATTGTGGCAATTTATGTGGACAAATTATAAGCTTTTACAGATTTTAAAGTTCTCGTACTTAAATGCTTGTATCAATCTGGTAATCAGCTCTACACACAAGAAAAAAAAAAAGAAAAAAATATTTTTATCAATTTTGGCCAGCATGTACGTACTTGTCAGGAAAATAAACCTAATGAAAAAGTTAAAGCACTAATGCACTGCCATTTTCATAAAATCAAATATAAGATTCACTTTCTACTAGTACCACACTGAAAAATGTATAGAAACCACAATGATAAAAAAGGCAGTACAATAATGTTTCCATCCTCTGACAATAAAATAGTCTATATATAAACACTAACCAAAAAAAACATGAAATGTTATAAGTGAGTCATAGCCAATATATGCCAATATAATAGTCACACCAAATGATAACATTTTGTCTTGTCCTTTATAAAGAGCATACATATCATACAGGGTGATTTAAAAAAGGAATTTACAATTTCGAAAGTATATAGAAATTTATTCAGAATACTTTCACAATTTTTTGAGGTGTTAATATGTAGCAAAATACATCAAGTTTTATCCCACGCAGTAATTTTGCTTTGATGTGACTGCAACTGGTGATATGGCAGACAACCCACCCTGGGGCGAATATTTGGGGTATGCTAGGTGTGTGAGGCACACCCACACAGTCGCAATTTTTATCGATATTATTTTTTCAGACTTATTTCTAATAAAACTCGCCAGAGTTCACCCTAAGGCTCTGAGTGGTGTTTAAAATTAATTTCCCCATATAATGTTTTCATTAAGAAGAAAAGGTGTATTCAGTAAGCATATCACATTTGTGCTAAAATCCTCGGGTGTGCAGTTCACGTCTGCACATCCGATGATGTTCAAACAACTGTTGTAGAAGTGCTCCTCAGATGGTGCTGCAGGTCACGTTCTTATTTCATTTTTAAACATACAGTGGAAATCTCACGGTGTGCTGGCCAAAATGAGCACTGCTTTAAGTCCCACGGAGCACTGCAATTCAACGCTGTGGCACGAGTTGCTGTTACATTGGGGGTTTTTTTCTATGTATTTCTAATAAGATTTGCCAAAGTTTCTCCTAAGGCTTTGTGTGTGTGGCCAAAATTAATTCCCTTGTGCAATATTTTCATGAAGAGGAGAAGGCTCATTGTTTTGTTCAGTAAACAAAACATAGCAAGTAATATTTGCAGCTGTAGGACTGTTATTTTATCAGCGGACACCCCAGGTCGTTAAAGTAACTGCAATACAAAGCTCTCCAGATGGCACTACAGGTCATGTTTTTATTTCCCTGTGGTTTCAATGCAGATGATAAATTTCTCAGGGTGTGTGAGCTTAAAAAAGCACCAGTGGCCATACTTGTTCGCATTTGGAATAGCGTGGAGTCATAAACACAACTCAACCTTCTGCAACGAGTTCTGTTTTTCTGTCTTTTTGTAACCGTGTGAATCAACGTGTTTATATTAGCACAGATTTAAATACACAATTTGAATTTTGATATCCATTTAGGATGGGGTAACAGTGTTGACAATATACTAGATGCCCCATTTTTTGCCAGAACTTTTGCAGATTGTGTAAAGCGGGGTAAAGAAGGTAAAGCCTCATCCTGCATTTAAAACTCATAAAAAAAAGAATACTGAAAATTTGCTCATTACTGTAGTATTTGCACATAAAATTCAGATTTTTCTTACAGTGGAGTGTATGTAAAGACTTTATCACAAGTAATTAGACGACCGATAAATAAAAGAAATGCTTTCGTATGTTCAAAATCAATGTGTGAATTTTACAGCTCGGGATGCATAATAAATTTTTTGTGCGTTTCTTTTCCCATAAGAGCGCACACCCAACCTAAATGGGCATGTGACACCACTGATCCCACCTGAAGTCAATTTCTTCCCAAACTCAAACCAGCATATTTGTTGTCACTTTTGCAACTGCAGTGATGATTCATGATTTGCAGGTAATCTTGTAACAAACATCGATCTCTAATGAAATCCCACAGAAAAAAATCAAGAGGTGTCAAGTCGGGAGAGAGGTGGCAATGCTAATGGCTCTGCATGGCCAATCCACCAACCTAAGAAATATTTATTGAGGAGATCCTGGACATAGGTACAGTAGTGAGGTAGTGGGCTGTCATACTGAAAGTGAATGTGCCCTTCTTGGTCACCATCATCCAACTGTGGAATGAGATAATTTTTGAGCATATCCAGATACACGATACCATTTATGGTTTTTTCATGAAAAAAGAAGGGGCCATAAACCTTATGTTCACTAACTGCATAAAGCACATTCACCTTTGGGCTCAATAAATGGTATTGTTCCAGATATATGTTCCAGAGATTCGCATGGATTTTTGGCGCCCCAAATCCTGCAGCTGTGGGTGTGTTAACCTTACCCCTGACATGAAATGTCAACTCAGCATTGAAGATTACATGGTCAAGGAAAGCTCTGTCTTCCTCTATCTGATGCAACATTTCCACACAGAATTCCTGATGAGCCATGAAATCTCCACTACTAATTTTTAAACCATGGTAAATCTGTATTGTTTTAAGTGCAATTGTTTTCATAACACTTGCAAACTGGCATTGTGAAATACTCATTTCACGAGATGCACGTCATATTGATTTCATGGGACAATGAACAAAGCTCTCTTTCTCTTGTTCCATGACAACAACAGAAACATGCAGGCAACCAAGCAATTTCTCATGACGAACAGAACAACCAGTCTCAAAAAGATTCTTATGCCAAGAGTAAATTGTATGTTTAGTGGGAGGATCCCTACAATACTAAGTGCAAATTTCTGTTGAACAGTTATCACGGATTTTGTTTCTTTAAACCTAAACACACAGTGAGCATGCTCCACCCCTGTGAAAGCAGCCATTTTGAAATGTACGCTGCTGATGATCGTCGTTATGGAATTTGGTGCTATGGCCAAAAACTGTAAGCCTTTATAAAATGTGATATGTTTGCTCCAGATTAATGCCTCCAAAAATTTTTTATTCTGAATAAATTCCTAAATGCTTTCAAAGTTGTAAAGTCCTTTTGAATCACCCTGTATATTTGGCTGAAGTAACTCGTGTAAACATGGAGAAAAACCTAGGATCTGCAGGAATTCGAAAAGGTCAATTGTAGGCACGCGTTTAGTAGCAGCTATGATTAAAAAAACAAAAGAAATTTCTGGTTTTTCAGAAAACAACCATTTCAAGGGAGTTTCTCAACTGCAAGACAAAAGGATATTTTATATTCAAAAAGCAGTACTGTGACCAAAAACAAATGGCCATTATGCTACGAGGAGAATTTTATGGAATAACAGGTTTTCCAGTGCCAGTCAGGGCTTGAAAAATACCATGCCCAGGGCATGTAAATTATTGGTCTGGGCAGGTAAATAAGAAATCTAGTTGTCCAGTCCTGGCACCTAAATTTAAAATAAAATAGTTTAGAATAGAATTTCCTACTAAAAGAAAAAAAAAACAGTCATTGCATGTTCTATTTTATTTCACTGCTAATCACTGGAAGTAGTTGTATTATTGTTATGGAGTGCTGAGGATAGAAGAATATCACTTCTTTAATTATATATATGCTCTAGGTCCAAAAATTGGAACCATATGTAGTTTTGCTCCAAATGTTTATAGTCAGTGATGGGATGCATGCCTCTGATGGAAGTAGGCCCTAGTGTTTAGTGACAAAGGGCAAAAACTTCAATGAAAGGAACATGGCAGAATCACTAAATTTCTAAATACCAATTTCATCATTGTATCATTTCATGCCAATTTCAGCATCACCTTAAAACTTGAGATACACACTTTTGTGCATTGAACATTTTAAATACAGACCCTTAAAACGGAAATGCAAAACATGTGAAAAAAGTTCCCACATCATATTTTTTAACTCAAAAAAAGTGAGGGTTGTTATATTCAGGTAGTTATATTTAGGTCAAGACTTATGGAAAACCATTTGATATGAACTGTTGGTCAAATTATGATGAAAATGAAAATGTAGTTCTTTAACTATTTATGTTAAAGTGGTTGAAAAACTCTTTTGATAAAAAAAAAACAATTTTGTGAAAATGATCCAAAATTTGTAAACTTTTCGGCACACCATCAAAATCTTAAGGCAAAAAAAAATATTAGAACAAAACTCTATTAAATTTGGCACATGATCAAAATAGCGGAAGTACACTGGCGGAATGACCTACAAATACTTACCCTATGAACGTTTCCTATGGAAAGCCCTGCCAGCTGTAGGGGTGATTTTGTTCACTTGGCAGTATCAAAGAACATGCAATTTAAGACACAAAACATGTAATGGCTCATGTGGGTAAGTTTGAAAAGCCGACTCCGGCTGCATTTATTGGAAAACAACAAGATGAGTAATGTAAGTATCATCAGAGCTTAATTTTGCTTGCTCAACAACACCGGCTAATCATAGCCTTAATTTTCTCATACAGTTACCCAAAAATTTCGAAAAGGTATTAGAGTCCAAAATGAATTTTGATTTGGTTAAAACGAAAAGGCTCTAAAAGTGCCTTGGACACAAAATTAGTTTATTCTGACATCTAGTGCTTTCGTTAATAGAATGTGCACACAGTAATATTTCAACACTGAATTCAACAAAGTAAATAAGGTGGTGTAAATTTTGCTATTTCAATTTAAAAAAAAAAGCTTTTCATATAAATTTAAAACACAGCTAACCTTAGTCAAAACTGTCAGTTTTCAAACATTTTTTGTTTATTTTACCGACACATATAATATGCACATATGCAATGTTTACACACTAAAGCATTTCGTAATTATAATCTTTGTTGTTCAGGCTCAAAAAAAAAAAAAAAAAACCACAGTGCACTGCTAGTCTTATTCGCTATTCACATTTATTGAATTTTTGTTTGTTTGTTTTTGTTTTACATGCTCGTTACATTTTTTTTTGTTAACCTGTTTAAATTTATATATATTTTCTTTATCACTATAAATCTCATTTTCCACTTCTTTTAAGCAATATGAATAGATATAGATATTTTTCATAATTTTGCAGGTATTGGTGTTTTCAAAAGATGATCAAATGATCATATGTAGAGGATTTTAGGAAGGGCGTGTCTGACCCCAGGTCTTAAACAACCCTTAGAAATAGGAAGCCAGGAGATTTGGGCTAGAGTGCCCGATAGGAAAGTGACAAGGAAGCAAAGTAGAAAGGGGGATGAAGACACCCTTATTTATTACCGGGGGGCCAGTACCGGGGGTCCAATTGCTTAATGTGCCCATCCGACGCACAGCGGATATTTAGTGGATCGAGCGTTCGTACCTGCCTGGGATCGAACCTGAGGTCCTTTCCATGGCAGTCACGAATGTTGCCCACTAGGCCACCTGCAGCTCATTTTCAAAAGATATTCTATCTTCAAATTTTATAGCCTCAGCCTTAACTTGACATTAAAACTAACTAAAGTGAGGTAAAGAAAAATTGACTTCTTCTCTAGCTTTCTACACAATGAATTTTAAACTCTATTATCACAATATACTTTATAACATCTTAAATATCTTTAATTTAAACAATTTTTCTTTCTTTTAAAAGTCCTGGAAGGTTCCACGCCATTTGCTTTACCTTGCCTTCAGGGTATGTGGTGGAGGTATGAGGGTCGTCTTAAAACATGGCCAAAATTTGTCACCTGTATGAAGGCCACTATGGTCTCATCTTCTGCTGAGGAGGGAGGACTCTCGGCTTGTGGCTTCACAGGTTCAATCGGAGCATGTTCTGTACAATAGGCCAGGAATGCTGGGAATCTCTATGGCTGGTGGTCATCATGAAGTCAAGCTGTGGCTGGAGGGTGCATCAAGCATCAGTTGAGAAGATGTTTTTTTTTTTTCTTTATTCGGCTGTCTTCAGGCTAGAGCTTGCAGAGTTGTGTTGACCTTTTGGCGTAATGAACACCATCTTGGGTCACCTCTGCATAGATGCCAACCTCTAAAAGTAGTTTTCAGTAACCAACATGTCCATTATTCAGTAGTTTTCAGTAACAATTTTTTTTTTTTTCAGTAATCCAGTCTACGGCGGCAAATTTGGGTATTTAACACATCAGAATTATTAGCATAATAATAATAATAATAATAATACAATAAAAAATAATTTGCTAGTGGGAAAATTTAAAATACTGTCTACCAGAAAAATATAATAAATTACTTCCAGACATGAAGAAAAATTATTCCTTGGAATGTTGGCCAAATTATTATGATAAACTGGCTGTAGTTGCCATTTTGGCCTTCCTTAGTTCAATTTGCGAAAACTTCTTCTGATAGCATAGTTCACTGTGTGCAATGCTGTTTATTTTTTCTACTAATAAAGAAGACAGCACATGAGTACTTAAATTAGGTTTGAATTCATTCATGTTTTTTTCACAATACTGAAAATTCTTTCTGTACTTGCATTGCTATGACGGACTATTAAAATCACTTTCATAATTTTGCTTAATGATTCATACTTCAACTGGCCACTTTCATTTTTTATTAAAGAAATTCTGTGCCACACTTCATCCATTCTCCCAGAAGTAACAGCACAGTTAAAATTTTCAAACTGGTAGAGAGCAAATTCAGATTCCACCTTGTCAGATTCTTCTGGTTTCAAAACTGGAAACAGGGAACACATATATTGGACTGATACAAAAGAAACACTTTGCCTTAATGCTACATCTGCAATTTCAGCATGACTCAGAAATTCATCATTAAGTGGAAATTTTCTTAAAATGTAATTGCAGCCTGCCTTGTAAAATTCCCTTACCTCAGAATAAAAAGTAGCCACTGTGTCTTCACTCAGATCCGCAGTTGTGCCTATATATGGAAGATCTCGCTTTTGACCCAATTACAAGATCACAGTTTTCTTTTTGATTTCTCCTTCTTTCAAAATTTCCATCTGCAAGAGATGTTGCTGTCACATCAAATGCCGATGGCTTGATAAATCGTACAAGCAATTCAGATAACAGACTATGAAGTTTTCTTTTTAATACATGCACAAGCGGAGCTTCCTGCTGCAAGAACACGTTAACAGATGTAAACAAAGGAAGAGTAGCAGATAAAAAAGACAATAAAGTTTAGATGAAGGATTTCCAATCATACTTGCAAGGTTCTTATACTGTGAATTAGCTTCTTCATTGTCACTGAAATAATGTTCTAGAGCCTCCCACTGTTCTAAAATTCTGTCAATGGATTCCAAAAGTGATAACCAGCAAGTATTGACATGCTTTAGAATTTTGTTTGGTTTATTTAGTACCACAAACAGCTTGACTAAGTTTTAGATTGTGTTTCCTCTTTGAACTTTTCTCCAAAAAAAGTACAACTGTATCAGAAACTGCTCAACATTAAATCCTTTCGGTTGAGTAGCAGATTTCTGTGCAGCTAAATTTACTAAATGGCATGAACATCGCTGCACTATGATAGCAGGCTGAACCTTCTTTATGTGAGAAACAACACCTTTTACTTGACCTATCATAGTGTTAGCATTGTCACAGGAAAATGACACACAGTTGCTCCATGAGATATTATTTTTTAACAAACTCATTGTTCAAAACATTGATATTCTTTTACCTGTATTATTACTTGATTCAACCAATGATAACAAAACAGTTGACTTTTCCCCTATTTTTTTTGTCAAAGTATGTTATTGTAATGAGATACAGTTTATTTGCTTGAGCATCATTACTTCCGTCCGTAGATAGAGAAAAAGGATTTTTTTAAACTTCAGATACAATTTTACTTGTAGAAACACTGGCCATGTGCTGAATTAGTGCAGTAGTCTTGGTTCTTCCACACGAATATTTTTTTGCGATCGCTGAATCGGGAAACATGGCTTGAAATAACGGTTTCTCAAGCCTTCAGTTTTCGGAAATTTATCCAACATTTTCAAGCTGAATTGACTTCAGTTTTCAGAAATTTATCCAACATATTCAAGCTGATATGCAAATATTTATGGAATAAAATGATATCTAACAATACTGGGTAGAAAAAACATCGCGAGAAAAAAAATTACGATTACCAGAGAAATCTTACCTCCGTCTACTTTCCCTTTTTGGAAGGATGAAATTCCGTCCTCTGACGGAGATAACGACCCCCCCCCTACCACCACCAATCCTCCCAAAATTTAAGTTCAGTTATGCATCAAATTCGTACATGGTCCAAATGATAACAAAAAAAAACGGAATTCCTCGAATCAGCGTGAGAATCTCGTCGCCGAAGATTACGGGGAAATTTTCGAGCAGCCTAATTTCCGTTTTCGGAAATCGTTGCCTACAATTTCAAGCTGAAATTATGCAATGAAATTATATTTAACAATACCGAACAGAAGCAACATCGGGAGAGAAAAAAAATACGATTACGGGAAAAATCTGTAGCCTACTTCGTTTAACTTCCGTTTCCGAACGTTTAAAAAGACAAAACAACGTCCCCAGACGGAATACGACCCCCCCCCCTAATATCCCGAAAATTTCTTCACTTTTGCATCGATCTCGACGAAAATGACAAAAAAAAAAAAAAAATAACGGAGGGGACTCCGCGAATCCGCGGAAGAATCTCACGTACGAATTAACCGCTGAATCGATTTCGAATGTCGTAAGATAACGCTAAAATATCGATGACCGGTAAATTTTAACTTTTGGCGCAAAATTGGCGCAGATTTCGTCGAAATGGCGATTTTTTAGCAGAATGGCGCAAGAACAACGTTTTGGCGCAAGTCTGGCCGCCCTGAATTAGCATTTAATTTTTTCCGCCCCAGAAAAACTTGAAGAACCAACAAAATTTTTTAAATTGATGAAAATTTGCTTTCTATCTCAGAAAATTAAATCAAATGGCGATTTTCCGTAATTTCAGCGGTGTTTCCGTACTTCCGTAACAGCAACCAAAAATCCGTAAAATTACGGAAAATCCGTACTAGTTGGCATCTATGCCTCTGTTCTCCCTAGAGAGAGGCAAGGCTAGGCAATGCTTCCTTTTGCCCTATGAAGAAACTTCAGAGCATGCACGCCTTGCAGGAGTTGGCGAGCGATGATAAGAGATTGATGCCCATTTTCAACTCTGGGCGGAGGCCAGGCAAAAAATCAAAGTGTCCCTTTCAGACTACAGGACACAGACCCAAAGCGTCTGCACCTCACAAAAAAATCCATCATAATGCTCCTGCCGACGACCTTCGTCCAAGTAACATCAGCCATGGCTGTGCGTTGTCGATCTCTCATTGGCTGAAAAGTTTTCCTTGCCTAAAAAGAGAGATGCCGAAGGGGGGGGGCACGGGAGCATACTTCTCCACTGGACAATGAAAAAAGGCAAACTCACCCAGAAGGGTTCGCCCTAGCAACAACATAATTAAAAAAAAAAAAAAAACGCTTCGCCCTGCTCTTACAGCAGATGTGTGTCAAGGCCACACTGGCCGACCTTTGGCAAATTCTGGGAATCTCTAAAGGGAAACTAGGGAAAGGCAAAGGTTAAGCAAGGTTACACTAGAATTTCCAAGAAACTTCTATTTCCTGGCGACCCAAAGGAACAGTGAAAAAATATATAAATGGCAGAAAGAATTCATGTCTTTCTCAATGTTAACTGGCACACTTTAAAAATAAGAAATACACTCAGAAATCACTAGACAAATACAGCATTACATATCATACTCATATACAATTATAACTTTGATTTCTTAGTAGGGAAATATTGAAGAAAAACGAGAGAGAGCTGCAAAACGAACTCCTTTTTTTCCTTATTATTTTTACAACATACACAAGAAACTAAGACGCAGAAGAAACAATAGATGTGTTTCCAAGCGTACAGATATCCCGGCCACTCTGATACTTACAGGATATGTAAAATTTAAATACGTTATGATAATTCTACGGCAACATTAATTTTCCCACTTGTTAAAATAGAAAATGCAAATAATCACTAAGCTACAAGAAATTAATACGATACATTAAAGCACTAGCACAAAAAAAAAAAACCATTCTACAATTATCCAAGCACTACTATTATTACACGTCACTACGATTATCATTATTGTACACATTAAATGCACATTACATTACCCACAAAATTTGCTCAATTATCACGGAGAAAAATTTTAATTCATGATGACATATAACATGTTAATGTATTTCCATGAGAATTCACAAGGCATGAAGCAAAAGGAAGAAAAACGAAGGTAATCACAAACCTTGAATTGTGACAAGAATAAACGAATGAAAAATATGCATTTTAATTAACTTGACTTATTCTTGACTCCTTTTTTTTTTTTTTCCATGGGTGTTTGTGCATCCGCATATACTTACAAAAAACAAAAAACGAGAAGGAATTTAAAAGGAACCAAAAGGAAATAAGTATGAGAAAATATATTCTTGGAATAAGAATGCGTAGATATTTGATGGTTTCAACAGGCAAAATTCAAGGAAAATCGGGCCCTGACTCCTCAAAATTTGCCTGGAGAAAACAACAATATATCAGGATTGTGATTTGTTATTTTAAAAGAAAAAAATTTCTGGGTATTCAGCTTTTACTACCTGGGCAGGTAAATAATTTCTGCATATGCCCAGCTGGGCATGTAACTTTTCAGATATTTTTCAAGTCCTGAGTGAGTAGCAACTGACTGCTCAATTCAACCAAGGTCAGGCAGGAGCAGCCCATTTCAGCATAGACCAAGCATAGGATGTTAAAGGAATTAGGTCTTGAAAGTTGTCTGCCCATTCAGAAGCTACTTGTATCAGAGAAAAAAAAATGGAGAAAATAGCTTACAGTGGTGGCAAGAACACTGTGAATGAAAAGCTATCAAAGGAAAAAAATGATGTGGTTAGATGAATCATGTGACACATTGTTTCACATTAATGATCAGCAGAGAGTGTGGAGAGAACCTCATGAAGCAGTGGATCTGGCTTGCCTTGGGAATGCAAGCCAAGCATCTGGAGGTGGCACCATGCTATGGGCATGTTCTGTTAATATGGACTTTAATATGGAGTGAGTCTTATGATAATATCAAAATATCTTCGTGCTAGATAGTAATACAATCTAATAGCTGTTGAAACACGATAAAATGATGTAGATCTTAAAGCGTTTAATAAATTCTAAAATACATACACACTAAAAAATGCTAGATCTTTCGTATGTGCTACACATGCATCATCAGGCTATGTACTGATCAAGCCCGGTGCATGCAGGTATATATATATATATCAGAAAGTGTATGCGCATAGATCTGCGCAGGGTACAATAAATAAACATGGGAAGAGGTATGTATGCAATTTCAAACACTAAATTAAAACTGAATCTCTTGCCAAATGTTTCCAAGAAGAAGGTATAATAACTGGGGTTTCATTATTGCAACATTGCTCACCATATGCAATAATAAACATACTTTCAGAAAATAAAGTAAGTCTTTTGGTATGAGTTCGCAAAATAATAAATGCGTCGTTCCATAATGGTATGAAAGAGTCTTCTTTCACTAGGCGAGCACTGGCTGTAGCAGATGAACCAGTTCTTATAGAATACTTCTGCTCCTGGATTCGAGTCGATCAGCTACGAAGGGTGGATCCGATGTAAGTTATAGTGGTATACGTGGGGATTCGTTACTCACCAAGGGAATACCATATACACCACATTGTCTCAGGTTGTTGGGTTTATCTTTATCATTACGAAAGGCACCAAAAAGACAACAAGTAGAGTCACCAAAATCAATTTTGTGTTTTCGACATAAATTACGAAGTAGTAGAGTAATAAGTGGGTGATAAGAGAATGAACCGACAAATTTTTTTGTTTCATTATCTACAGGTGTAAGAGTGGTAGAGCTTACACGTTGATACCGTGATATAAGGGTTTCAGCATGCGAGGCAGGGTAACCAAAATGTTCAGCATTGCTAAAGACCCTAGAAAGTTCTAAGTCGCGGGAGACAATAGTAGAAGAGTGAGTATGGGCTCGTGCTACCAAACTGCGAAGGGCAGCAAGCTTATGTTTTCTGGGGTGACAAGAATCATGATGGATAAGGATGGGAGTAAAAGATGATTTACGATATACAGTAAACGACAAAGAGTTGGTCAAAGGGTCCCGGGTAACTAAACAGTCAAGGAAAGGCAGGGAGAAATTACTTTCATGTTCAATGGCGAATTGAATGGAGGGAAACGGCATAGATAAGTGAGCTTCAAACGAATTCAGAAGGTCTATGGAATGTGGCCACAGCATAAAAATATCATCGACGTAACACATAATGTTTATTATCGCATATGGTGAGCAATGTTGCAATAATGAAACCCCAGTTATTATATACCTTCTTCTTGGAAACATTTGGCAAGAGATTCAGTTTTAATTTATTTAGTGTTTGAAATTACATACATACCTCTTCCCATGTTTATTTATTGTACCCTGCGCAGATCTATACACATACATTTTCTGATATCATCATCATCATCATTGTCAACCATTATCAATCCACTGCTGGACGAAGGTCTCCCCAAGTTTCCTCCACAACGGTCTGTCTTGTGCCAGTCTCCTCCATGTCACCCCTGCATACTTTCGAATTTCATCCACCCATCTCCTATGTGGTCTTCTTCTGGGTCTTTTCCTGTCCCTTGGAATCCAATCTAAAATTTCGGCTGTCCATCGATGATCTGTCCTTCTGGCAGTATGTCCAGCCCATTGCCATTTCAGGGATTTAACTCTGATCATGATGTCTTCCACTCTTGTCATTTTTCGGATCCACGAGTTCCTCTTTTTATCTCTCCTGGTTACACCAAGCATGCACCTCTCCATGCTTCTTTGAGTTGTCTGCAGCCTTTGTATGTCTCTTTTAGTTAAGGTCCACGTCTCTGCACCATACGTAAGCACTGGAAGGATGCATTGATCAAACACTTTTCTTTTAAGACATAATGGCATATTGCTCTTGAAAATTATGCTGTTTCTTCCAAAAGCTCTCCAGGCAAGTTTTGTACGCCGATTAATTTCTTCATCAATGTGACCCTCACTTGATATCTGCTGTCCAAGATAAACGTACGTGTCTGTTATCTCCAGCTTTTCTCCATCAATCGATAAATCTTCATTTCTTGTAAAAGCATTGAACATCACTTTTGTCTTCTGAAAGTTCATTTTTAATCCCACTTCTTTACTCTTGTCAGCAAGTTCCTGGATCATACTCTGCAGCTCTGATGGGGTAGTTGCAAAAATGACTACGTCATCAGCAAAACGAAGATGGGTTAGATAATCTCCATTAATCTTTATCCCCTTGTTTTCCCAGCTCAGTGACTGAAAAACACCCTCCAATGTGGCATTAAAGAGCTTCGGAGATATGGTGTCACCTTGTCTCACTCCCTTTCCAATTTTTACGTGTGTTGTATTTTCAAACAGCCTAATCTTTGCACTTGCATTTTCATAGATGTTATTAATAATATTAATGTATGCATCTTCAATACCGCAGGTTTTCAGAGCCATTGTAACTGCTGATGGTTTCACCGAATCAAAGGCTTTTTCATAATCGATAAAAGCCATGCACAATGGAAGTTCATATTCCCTCGCTCTTTCAATTAGTTCTCTCAGCACGTGGATATGATCTATTGTGCTGTAGCCACTCCTGAATCCAGCTTGTTCTCTCGGTTGAGCCATGTCTAGTGCTACCTTCAAGCGGTGTGAAAGAACTTTAGTGAAGATTTTATAAACTACTGATAGGAGGCTGATAGGTCTGTAGTTTCCGAGATCCTCAATGTCACCTTTCTTATGTAGCAGGATCATTGTAGCGGTGTTCCAATCCTCAGGAATCTTTCCTTCATTAAGGCATCGAGTGAAAATTTGGGCGAGTACTGTTTCGATTTCTCCACTTGCTTCTTTTATGATGTCTACAGTAATTCCATCTTCTCCTGGAGCTTTTCCTCGCTTCATGTTCTTGATTGCATGTGCAACTTCTGCTGGAAGGACTGGAGGAACTCTGGTACTGGTATCTTTCATGATGTCTGGAGTGCATATATCATCCCTTTCATATAATTTGGAGTAGAAATCTTTCACTCTTGTCAAAATTTCGCCTCTATTTCTTGTTACAGAACCATCTTCTTTTCTCAGTGCCATAATCTGTTTTCTTCCCTTACTGAGATGTCCCTTTGCTATCTTTAGGCTTTGGTTGTTTTCAATTGCTTTCCTCACTAGTTCACAGTTGAATTTCCTTACGTCTTCAGTGATACTTTTTCTTACTGTCTTGCATAGCTCTATATATTCCACTTTGGAAGTCACATCTTCTTTAGTTGTCCTCATCTCTCTTCTTTTTTGCATCAACATATATATATATATACCTGCATGCACTGGACTTGATCAGTACATAGCCTGATGATGCATGTGTAGCACATGCAAAAGATTTAGCATTTTTTAGTGTGTATATATTTTAGATTTTATTAAATGCTTTAAGACCTACATCGTTTTATCGTGTTTCGACAGCTATTAGATTGTATCGAGTCTTATGATGCCAGTGGAAGGTAAGATGACATCTGGGAATACCTGAGTGATGTAGCACACCAAGTGCACCCTTAAATGTTTCACTTTTTTCTTGCATATGATGGCATCTTTATGGATGATAATGCAGCAGCACATTGTGCCAAAATGGTTTGATGAGCACCAGGAAGGCTACCAACATTTCCTCCAGGCCTCCACAGTACCCTGATATCAATCCTTTGAACATGTGAGGGATATTCTGGAAAGAGCTGTTCAGCATTGATGTCTTCTTCTATCAACAACAACAGAGTTTAGCAATGTCTTGTTGCACGAATGGCTAACTTCAAAATAAAACAAGCTGAAGCACCTTAATAATCCATGCTCAGCAACACATACTTGTTGTCGTTTGCAACACAGGTGGCCCTACTCAGTACTAAATAAAGGCTTACATTTTTTGGACAGAGTGTGTATAACTTTCTCACAAGGGCTTATCTATACTTCGCTACAAAGCTGTATGATCATCAAGAATGCTGTGATTACTCAGGGTGGTCGGAGTCCCTTGTTAAATTTAACTCAAGCATCTCTTTCTTCTTGCAAATTTGAAGGATCACAAAGAATTACTAAATACGATATAATAAGTACTTTAACTCTTTATATCACTTATAGCAATTCTTTTTCTCAATAACAACAAGCACCAAAAAAGGGTGAGAATAAAATGACCATCATAAGGCCAACAAATAATGTATAAATTAAATAATATCAGTCACAGTGCTGCACTTTTCAAATTATACATTTGCACTCTGATAGTCCTCCCCTTCTTCAAATAAATAAATAAATAAATAATACTTAAAAGAATTGCAATTATGTGAAAGTGCACTTGTTCAAGAAGACAGAGATATGCTATCCCTGTATATATGTTTTCTACCATTGTGTGTATAGCAATGTCAATGAAACTCAAACAACTCTAAGTGATCAAAATATATTTGATAATGCTATACACACAATGGTGGAAAACATATATACAGGGATAGCACGTGCAGTCTTTCATTTTCACAAAAGGGTAAACCTATTTTTTTCAAATTTTAGAATTATAATTATGAAGATAAAAGGCCATAAATGACAGAAACACAAGGAAAGTTAGCGAAAGTAGATTTTACATAACTTATCAGATTGGAAAGAAAGTAATGTCTACAACTGCAAGGCAACAGAAATGTGCTAGTTAGCATATATACAAGTACAAATCAGTTCAAAATATAGTCGTCATAGTTTGCCATGATCTGCTCCCATCATCTGAGCAGCTATTGAATATGGTTCCTGTAGAATTGTGGTGCCTTGGACGCAAAGAAGTGAGTAAGTGAATGTTCAACATCGTCCCAGTTGGTGAACCACTGTCCGTCCAGGGAATGCTGCTATGACTGGAAAAGGTAGTGTTTCTCTTGGAAGCAATGTCCAGGGAAATAGGCTGGGTGCAGCAGCAGCTTCCAGCACAGGTTTCTAATCTTGTAACAGGTCACCAGTGCTGTGTGAGGTCTTGCTCTATTCTGCTGTAGAAGGATGCCCTTGCGGTTCAGCAGTGACGGTCGTTTCAATGTGAGCAATACATGCAGATCATTGAGCTGATAGCAGTACACAAGACACCCTGAATATCCCATCAGAGACAGCAGGACCTTATGTGGGTACAAGCTGGCTTTGGGGGTCGGCATAGGCTTCTGTTTTGGGTCCAACCACTGTTTCCAGGTGCTGACATTGTCATACAGAACCTATTTCTCATTACCTGCCACAATGCAGTCCAAGAACAGTTCAACTTGGTCACATGCAAACAGGTAACCGCATGCACTCCTGCGATTTGCTTTCTGCTCAACTGTGAGTTGATGGGGTATCCAAACTCCCCTTTTGTGCACCTTCCCAAGTTGATGAAGGTGCGTGATAATGCTTATGTGGGTAGTCCCCAGATGTTCGGCCAACTCCCATGTGGTCACATGTGGGTAGGTCTCCACTAAGGTTTCTTCAGCATGTCCATATTCACTGCTGTGGGTCTTCCCACTTTGAGACAGTCTGACAGATCAAAATTTTTCTTTCAAAACCGTTCGAACCAGCATCAGCACTGACGATGCGATATGGCGTTGGAGTATACACTGGTAATGCTCCTTACAGAACTTGCGGGGGTACTACCGCGACGAAATCCATACAGCATGCAATGGCGGATGTGCTCCTTGTCCACTTCCCTATTGGCTGGTGCTTACACTCTTCACTTTCTGATGGCTAACTGCAACTGACTTAAGCCATCTACCTACTAATGTTATGCCAGTGTGCTGCACAATCTCAGTGACCAATGTGCACTGTGGCCGGGACTTCAACTTTGGGTACCTGGTTACCAGACATTACTTTCTTTCCAACCCAATACATACTTTTCCCCTAAGTGTGCCTCTCTCCCTTCTGAACAAAAAGCAAAAAAAAAAAAAATGGTTTTTCAAAACTGTAAGTATCTGCAGATGGTCAAGAATACTAAAGAATGGAAGAAGAAGCTTCTTCAAGGGAGGTCATATGCAAAAACCAAGTGACTGATAGAGCTAGATTTTACTTACTGCTGATGTATCTAAAACATCTCCTCTTAGAGTAATCTTATCATGCAACTCAACCTTCACTGATATCCATCACACATATGACCTTTTTTACTTTTTACACATTGTCTTTTCTTCTATTGCAAGCATTCCCAAATTTGGCCCTCCCATGATTTCCTTGGCCTTCCTCTACCTTTCTTTACTGCCACATGGACTGAATAAATTCTCTTCATTAGCATCTCTCTGCTCATTCTTTCAACATGGCCAAACCACCTCAAAATATTTGTCTCCACCTTACTAACATTTTGCTTTACATTACACATCTGTATTCCTTACATGATCAGAAAATGTTTTGCTCCCCCATAAGTAACACATCTCTCCAGCACACAAACGATTCCTATGTCACTTCTGCAGCACCAAGTATAACTGTCATAGGAACAATATCAGGGCTCAAAATTTCAGGTCTAAATCTACCAGCAGAAAAAAATTTCACTTGCCATCACACCTCTGTGACATGCAAGAGACAGTGAAAGAGTGAGACAGAGAATTTTGCAACAAGTTTTCTGTTTTAATTATTGTGTATGCAAATCTATATATATATAAATGTTAAGTTGGTTTGTGTACGCTTCAAAAACTCAAAAAGTTCTGCACCGATTGAGCTCAAATTTTGACACGATACACAACCCGCTTCAAAGATTGTTTTTATCTATTTTTCGCATCAGTAAAATACCCGCGATCGCGAGAAAACAGCTTTTTCCTTCGACCATATATATTAATGGACTGCGCACTGGCTATAGCTGCATCAGAGCGTAATAAATGTATTCACGAATGAAAAGTCGTAATGGAATTCTAAAAAAGAAACTCCTAAAATTCATGATGAGCACAGCACGAGTTAACCATCTTTTTGCCCGAAGTCACGTGAATTCGTGGCTTGCAATGTTGGAGCCAGAAATTTTGATGCCATGCGCAGTCTATCAGTATATATGGTCGAAAGCTTTTTCAATGGTCAGCTGTGTACCAGCAAACACGCCATCTGCCAGAAGCGAGGGGAACACTCTCCATACTAGGTGATCGTGTTGTTTTCATCTATTTTTCGCGTCAGTAACATACCCGCGACCGCGAGAAAACAGCTTTTTCATCGGTCAGCTGTGTACCAGCAAACGTGCCATCTGCCGGAAGCGAGGGGAACACTCTCCATACTAGGTGATCGTGTTGTTTTTATCTATTTTTCGCGTCAGTTACATACCCACGACCGCAAGAAAACAGCTTTTTCAACGGTCAGCTGTGTACCAGCACACACGCCATCTGCTGGAAGCGAGGGGAACACTCTCCATACTAGGTGATCGTGTCGTGATTGAGCTGCGCTGTTCGCCAAATCGTAAGTAGAGGTTATGTTTTGTCTCTTATCTCTCATGGTTTTCAACCTAGAGCTGTGAGAGCCACAAGAGGTTATAATCTTATCCCTTCCTTCTGTTCCTATGAAAACCGAAATAATGCCTCGCAAAAAAAACGAATTTGGGTCGTCGCACTCGCCACACAGAAGGATCGAGAAGACGGCTTTCGAATATGACTGAGGAAGAGCGGGCATACGTACGAGAGAGGAACAGACTAAGCACCATCCAGATGCGTAACACGGAACCAGCAGAAAGACGAGCAGCCAGGCTTGAGGATGCACGATGGCGAGCACGGTAGTCTCGTTCTGCAGCAACAGATTTGGTTCGTTCTCAACGGAATGAACGCGAGGCGTCGAGGATAGCTGAAACACGTACGCAAAGAACAGCAGATCTGATTCTGCAATACAATCGTCTCACATTCCGGTACAATCCAGCTGTTGATTATAGTTCAAGTCCGCATGTTGTCATTGGCCAGATGAGTCATGTCTGTACCTACTGCCAGGCTCTAAAGTTCAATAATGAAACGAATGGGATGTGTTGCGCTGGTGGAAAAATTAAATTGCCTCAACTTGAAGCACCACCAGAGCCGTTGAAAACTCTACTTACTGGATCTACCGCTGAATCGAAGCATTTCCTATCGAACATCAGGAAATATAACTCTTGCTTCCAAATGACGTCATTTGGTGCGGAAATTGTGACTGCTCAATTCATGCCAACTTTTAAAATCAAAGGACAAATATATCACAAAGCTGGCTCCCTGCTCCCGTTCCGAGATAGTGACCATAAATTCCTTCAAATGTACTTCATCGGTGATGATAGAGATGAAGTCGATGCACGTTGTGGAATACATACCTCGCTAAGAAGATCCATCATTTCGCAACTACAGGAGCTCTTTCACGAAAAGAACAATTTGGTGCGTTTGTTCAAAACGGCAATGGATATGATGCCATCAGATACCCACAAGATTGTCATTCACGCCAACAAAACGCCCGCTGGAGAACATGTCCAAAGATATAATGCTCCAACTATTGACGAAGTAGCAATTGTCATAGTCGGAGATCAGTTCCAACCTAGAGATATTGTTCTCCATCGAAGAAACGATCAATTGATAAACGTCGCAGAAACTCACCGTTGTTACGATGCTTTGCAAAATCCAGTTATCTTCTGGGATGGTGCCGATGGATATCATTTCAATGTGAAGATTATAAACCCAGTGAATGGTGCAGAAATTAATAAAAAGTGCAGCGCAATGAACTTTTACGCCTACCGCTTAATGATTCGGAGGAACGAGGACAATTATATTTTGAAATGCCGTCAGTTGTTTCACCAGTACATTGTGGATATGTATGCAAAAATTGAAACGGAATGTTTGCTATTTCTTCGTTTGAATCAGACCAAACTCCGCTCCGAAGAATACATTCATTTGCGAGATGCAGTTGTGAATGACGGTAATACAACCAACGTTGGAAAGCTTACTATTTTGCCATCTTCATACATAGGCAGTCCATGTCACATGCAGGAATATGCTCAAGATTCAATGGCATATGTTTGTCATTACGGGCGTCCAGACTTATTTATCACCTTCACGTGCAATCCAGCTTGGGACGAGATACAGCAACTGTTACTTCCTGGGCAATCACCCGTGGATAGGCATGACATCACAGCACATGTTTTCAGACAAAAGCTTAAGTCGCTGATGGATTTCATTGTGAAACATGAAGTGTTTGGATCTGTGTGCTGCTGGATGTATTCAGTAGAATGGCAAAAGAGAGGATTGCCACATGCGCATTTACTAATCTGGCTATACGATAAAATAACTTCAGACGAAATCGACGATGTGATATGCGCTGAGATTCCACGGGCCGACGTCGATAAGGATTTGCATGCAGTTGTTATCAAAAACATGATACATGGACCATGCGGTACACTAAATCCGAATTCACCATGCATGGTAGACGGGAAATGTTCTAAGCAATATCCTCGAGCATTCGCAGCCAACACAGTAACAGGAGACGATGGATATCCTCAGTATAGGAGACGATCAACTGAAGCTGGCGGGAATTCGGCAACTATACACATGCAAAATGGTGATATTGATGTAGACAACCGTTGGGTGGTCCCATATTCGCCTCTGTTGTCAAAAACATACAAAGCGCACATAAACATAGAATATTGCAATTCGGTCAAATCGATTAAATACATCAGTAAGTATGTGAATAAAGGCAGCGATATGGCAGTTTTTGGTGTGCAACCAGAAAATAGTGACAGAAATGCAGTACGAGTTATCGATGAAATTGCACAATACCAGGCTGGAAGATACATAAGCAGCAATGAGGCTGCATGGCGAATTTTTCATTTCCCATGCATGAACGCAATCCAGCTGTGGTTCACTTAGCAGTACATTTAGAGAATGAACAGCGTGTTTATTTTACAGATGCAAACGTGCAACAAAGAGCCCTTAATCCACCTGGTACAACTCTGACTGCTTTCTTCACCTTATGTCAGGAAGACGTTTTCGCCAGAACACTGATGTACACAGAAGTGCCCTCTTATTACACGTGGAATGTAACTAAAAAAGCATTCGTACGACGCAGACGAGGGGAGCCAGTCGACGGTCAACCTGGTATTTTCAGAGAAAATACAATTGGTAGACTTTATACAGTGCATCCTAATCAAGATGAATGTTTTTTCCTTCGCATGCTGTTGGTAAATGTGCCTGGTCCTAGATCTTTCCAGCAATTGAAAATTGTTGACGGCGTCACATATGCCACTTTCCGCAGTGCGTGTCAAGCTCTTAATTTATTAGAAAACGACCAACAGTGGGATATATGTATTAGTGACGCTTGTAACACTGCACATCCAAACCAAATTCGAGCACTATTCGCCATTATATTGACCGCTTGCTTCCCTTCATCTCCCACAGAGTTATGGGAAAGATATCGATCGCATATGGCTGAGGATATTTTGCATAGAGTACGCCTAGAAAATGCCAATATGACCATGGAATTTACAGAAGGCATTTACAACGAAACATTGATAAATATTGAAGACAAGTGCTTAGCTATTGCAAATAAAGTTCTTAGTCAATTGGGAATGCCAGCACCCAACCGAACTACGACTGCTTCATTTGATGTGGATTTGCGCCGTGAACAGAGTTACAACACCGGTGATCTCCAGTCATATGTCCAATCAAACATTCCCAAATTAACGGGTGAACAGAAGGGCATTTATGATCGCATAATGCAAATGATAAATGACTGAGTTGGAGGGGGCCTTCTTCTTGGATGCGCCAGGAGGAACTGGGAAAACATTCCTTATCAGATTGATTCTGGCAACGGTTCGATCAAAAAATGACATAGCCTTAGCTCTCGCTTCGTCTGGAATAGCTGCGACATTGTTACCAGGTGGAAGGACTGCTCATTCAGCTCTGAAGTTGCCATTAAACATGCGAATCATCGAGACTCCCACGTGCAATATTTCCAAAGCATCCGGTATGGGAAAAGTATTACAAAAATGTAAACTCATTGTTTGGGATGAATGCACGATGGCACATAAAAAATCGCTTGAAGCTCTTGATCGATCGTTGCGAGATTTGCGTGGAAACGTTCAACCATTCGGGAATGCATTGATATTGCTCGCAGGAGATTTTAGGCAAGCATTGCCTGTAATTTCTCGGTCGACACCAGCGGACGAAATAAATGCTTGCCTGAAATATTCAACATTGTGGCGACACGTACGTACATTGCAGTTGACTATGGATATGCGTGTCCAGCTGCAGAACGATCAAACAGCCAAGGTATTCTCACGACAGTTACTGGACATTGGGAACAGACAACTGCCAGTCGATGAGACGTCAAGACGAATATCATTTCCTGATAATTTTTGTAATTTAGTAACATCAAAAGAAGAACTGATCGAAAAAGTATTTCCTAATATTCAAATTAATTATAAGAATCACGATTGGCTCAGTGAACGAGCTATCCTTGCCGCGAAGAATAAAGATGTCTATCAAATTAATAATGTTATTCAATCTAGCATTCAAAGTGAGGAAATTGCATACAAGTCGATAGATACAGTTGTGGAAGCAGATGAAGTAGTTAATTATCCAACGGAATTTTTCAACTCACTTGATCTGCCAGGGATGCCACCACACATATTAAAATTGAAAATAGGTGTGCCAATTATCATGTTGCGGAATATTAATCAGCCAAACTCTGCAACGGCATGCGACTTGCAGTTAAAAAACTGATGAAAAATGTAGTGGAAGCAACGATTTTAACGGGGCCTTTCGAAGGTGAAGATGTCCTCATCCCTCGAATTCCCATGATCCCGACCGATACACCATTTCAATTTAAAAGATTGCTATTCCCAATTCGATTGGCGTTTGCAATCACAATCAATAAAGCTCAAGGTCAATCTTTAGAATTGTGTGGTTTAGATTTAGATGCGGATTGCTTCTCACATGGACAACTGTATGTTGCATGTTCCCGTGTCGGCAAACCAGATAGCCTTTATATCTACGCAGAGAATGGAAAAACAAAAAATATTGTATACCCACAAGTATTGCAAAATTAAACTTCTATGAAACGTATGCTTTGTTTTGTTCCTCACTTCTCATCCATGCAACCACAATGTGCCACAGCTATGCGTGGCAGGGTATAGCTAGTTGTTTTATTTATTTATTTATATATATATATATATATATATATATATATATATATATATATATATATATATAACTCTGCGATTGTGCTCCAGCTGAGATCTCGGAAAATAATAGTAATAATAATAACCCTCAAGGTTGTATTAAACCAGGAAAGTCATCAAAGGTCAAAAATTTTAAGTGCTGGAGGAAAAAAAAAATAACTAAAATAACATTTTAAAAAATGTCGCTCATACGTCAAAACTCAATCACCCCATAAAGCGAATGGTCAGCACCTCCACCATCAGGCTCCTTTTCCTCATATGTAAATATGTTTCCCGGAATCCCGGCAGGTATTGCAAAGATTAATAGGAGTAGGGATGGGGCGAAAAATATCAGTGTTTTTCAGCATCAACGTTTTTGCAAGTGATAATTGATGTTTGAAACTGCAAAAGAATATTTTCTACGTGAAGTAAATGAATTTCACTTTGCTGCATTCTTTTTCAAAGAGAAAGGGAACATAATCTTATGTCATGAATTTGCAATTTTTTTCGCTGTTTTGTTCGATGCTTCATCACCGAAAACAGAGTTATTTTCCTTGATGTTACAGGAACCGATAAGTCCCGCCCTCCCCAAAAAGTTGAGGTTTCATGACCGATGTTTGAAACTGCAATAGCGCAATCAACTCGAATTTTTTCTGCAATAAGGAAATGAATTTATCTTTTTCATGTTCTTATAAAGAGAAAGGGCATATCACCTTTCTATGTCGCGAATTAGCGATATTTTCGCCGTTTTTTCGATGTTTCGCAGCTGAAAATAGAGTTCTTATCCTCGATGTTATGGGATGCCAATACATCGAGGTTATATATATGTTACCGCTAAAGCTCGAAAGCCGTTAATGTGCACATTACCTAACTAATCTGCAGATTAACTGATTTGCTCCGTTGACATGCGGAATCAAGAGTTTTCCGCATTTTACCTAGGTAATGTGCACATTAACGGCTTCCGTATAATTAAAGTTCAAAAGTTTGTTTCTCTCATTTCCTTTCATTACACCTTCCCCCTCTCCCTCCACTTTTAGTTTGGTTTTGCCTGTTTCTCTCATTTCCTTTCCCTACACCTTCCCCCTCTCCCTCCACTTTCAGTTTCGTTTCGCCAGCGTCTAGTCGCCGCCGGTTGTTTTTATTTCTCATAATTGGCATTGGCTGCCAGTGCGTAGCATAGCTAATTCTGTTTTCAAATTCATTTCTGCCTGTTAGCACGTGAATTTGTGTCGTGATTTTTTAAAGCAGATAAATTTACCTCCTAGTATGCAAGCAAGCACCGAATTGGTGAGTAAAATGAAGAAAAGATTCTTCGAAAACCTCTTTAGCAAAGATTCAAAATATAATAGTGTTTTAATGACAAAACGAAAGTATGATTGCATAATTGAAGATGTAAAGCGAAAAAAAGTTTCCAAGAAGAAAGAATAATTATAATAATATTTTAAACCGTTTGATTCTTTCTATTATAGTTTTTTTTAATTGACTGATGATTGATTCTATCAACTAATTTGTTGATTGTTTGATTGTATTAACTTGATTCTTTATATATTGAAAAATAAATAAATAACATTATGTTAATTCAAGCGTACAGAAACATTGCTGTTGTTCCAGCAAAGATCTTATTTTCACTATAACGAGTGCCTAGTAGGTAATGTGCAGATTATCTAGGTAATTTGCAGATTACCTAGGTAATTTGAGAAATGAAACAATTTTCGGCACTTTAACGGATCACCCTAGTTAATCTGCACATTACCTAGATAATCTGTAGAATAACTGATTTCTGCACTTTAGCGGTAACATTGTAACATCACAGACACTCGATCACAACACAAAACATTTATTACTTTACACAAAAACATAAATTGGAATACACTTCGCGTTACAAACTGAACTTGTTGTCTTAGCCAAAGTTCGCCATGTCCTCCTCCTTCGATATCTCTCTCGCAACTCTCCTCATCACTCACCACATGCTCAAGTCATTAAATGTCAATGTATCCTTCCGCGCTTTTGTGCGTGGAAGTCGTACTTTACAACCCAATGTATCCTTCCGCGCTTTTGTGCGTCGAAGTCGTACTTTACAACCCAATGTATCCTTCTGCGCTTTTGTGCATGGAAGTCGTACTTTACAACCCCTCCTCACTCCAGAGGAACTTTTTCCAGTGGTAAAAATTTCTTGTCATTTTACAATACAATAGTCATAGTTCACATAATGAGTCATAATCCATTTACAAAGAGAAATATATGAGTTAATTTAACAATCATCTTTACGTGTTTTCCAACAATTTCAATGTAGTATATATCACAACCAAAAAAAAAAAAAAAAAAAAAAAAATGTTTTCACTAGCAGACACATAGCATGATCAAGGTGGATCATCTAAAGTTGGAACTCTGCTCAGTCCATCTGCATTTTTGTGCATAGTTCCCGATCGATGAATTATAACAAAATCATATGCTTGTAAAGCAAGGGCCCATCTCATCAGACGAGCATTTGAACTTGCGTTGGTGCGTAACCAAACGAGAGGGTTATGATCAGTTTGTATGAGGAAATTTTGACCATCCAGGTAGCATTTCAGTTTCTGTACTGCAAATATAATGGCGGCACATTCTTTTTCACTGGTACTGTATGTCTTCTCTGCTGTCGAAAGTTTTCTGCTTAGATAGAGTACAGGATGTTCAGCGCCATCTTCTTGTTCTTGCGAGAGGACGACTCCCATTCCTTGATCTGAAGCATCAGTTTGTAGAATAAATCTACGTTCATAGTCAGGGGCATACAGAACAGGAAAACTAGATAAATATTTTTTTAGTTCCACAAAAGCTTTCTCACATTGTTCTGACCATATAATTTCCTCTTTACGATTTTTACCCTTCAAGATGTCTGTCAAGGGAGCTGCTATCGAAGAAAACATTGGAATATATCTGCTGTAATGTCCCGCCAGGCCTAAGAAAGATCTTACTTGCGTCTTGTTCTTTGGCGTAGGAAAATTTTGTATGGCCTGAACCTTTCGTTCCGCTGGTTTTCGATATCCTTGTCCAACAATATGACCCAAATACAAGACGTGATCTTGAGCAAACTTACATTTAGAAGGTTTTATGGTCAAGGAAGCCCTCTGCAACCTCTGTAGCACTTCTTCAAGATGTATCAAATGATCCCCCCAGTTTTCGGAAAAAATGGCAACATCATCTAGATATGGTACGGCAAACTCTTCGCAGCCTCTCAAAAGTTACGACATCATTTTGCTAAAGAAATAAGGTGCGTTCTTAAGGCCAAATGGCATCTTTAAGGGCCGATACGTTCCAAAAGTAGTTACAAACGCTGCCAATCGTTGAGCTCTAGCACTTAATGGAATTTGCCAGTACCCTTTTGTTAAATCTAATACTGTAATATACTTCGCTCCAGAAACCTTTTCGACTCTTTCTTCTATGTTGGACAATGGATAGAACTGGGTCCTTGTCACTTCATTTAATCGCCTGTAGTCAATACATGGGCGTGGATCTCTTCCGGGTACTTCTACCAAAATCATGGGTGATGTATAGTCTGATTCACCAACTTCTATAATCTTGTACTGCAGCATTTTATCTATCTCGGCTTTAAGAATATTTATCTGCCTGGGCGACATTCTATAAGGCTTAACTCTTACAATAGCATTACTAGCTAGCTCGATATCATGTTCGACCAAATGAGTCTTTCCTGGAATATTAGAAAACATTTTCAAGTAATGACATAATAGTTTTTTCAGATCCTGAATTTGTTGGCCACTTAGGCGCTCTCGAAGTTTACTGTTCTCCTCGATATCAGAGAAGTTAAATATATTGGGATTTTTTTCAACTTGCGGAAATTTAATCTCTAAATCCATTTCACCATTTTCACAACCGGGCAATAAGTTCACAAATTCTGGTCGTTTATGGTATGGTTTCAGCATGTTAATGTGATATACTTGATGCTTTACATTTTTACCTTCAAAGCATACTACATAATTAGTCTCAGAAATTTTTTTCTCAATTTTCCCTGGTCCTTTCCACTGTTCCGCTAACTTATTTGGCCTGCAGGTAACAAAAACCAATACTAAATCTCCTTCTTGAAATTCACGTTTTACCGCATTTCTGTCATACCAATATTTTCTTTTCAATTGAGCCACTTCCATGTTTTTAATGGCAAGTTCTTGACATCTTTTCATCCTATTTATTAACTCAAATACATATTCAGTGACATAGTTTTCTTCTTCAGGATGACCCATCCAATTTTCATACAATAGTGTCATTGGCGTCCTCAAATTTTTTTTCCATGCACCAATTCAGCAGGCGTAAACCCTGTGCTTTCATGTGTCATAGTTCTCAAAGCAAACAGCGCCGCCGGTAACTGTTTCTCCCAATCCAGAGCAGACTCAAGACATAAAACTCTCAACATCCTTTTAATAGTTCGATGGAATCGTTCTACCGGATTACTTTGGGGATGATATACAGAACTATGAGTAACTTTTATTCCAAACCGCTCCAGACAGAAATTCTAGTGTCAAAATGCTTACAAAACTGGCTCCTTGATCAGTTTGAATTTCTTTCGGAAATCCCATGCAGCTAAAAATGTGTAACAAAGCGTCAACTACCGACTTGGATCCTATGTCTGGTACTGGTACTGCATCTGGATATTTGGACGACAAACACATAGCTGTAATTATGCATCTATTTCCGCTTGAAGTCTCGGGCAAAGGCCCACAGGCATCAACGTTGATTTTTGTAAAAATTTCAGGAATAATTGGAACTATTTTTAAAGGTGCTTTCTTTTTGTCCCCAGCTTTTCCAGCACGTTGGCATGAATCACAAGATTTTACAAATTCTTCAATGTCTTTATAACAGTTAGGCCAATAAAAATACTTCGCTAGTCTGTCTTTGGTTTTTGTCACTCCTAAATGCCCCGAAGTTCCCTCATGACACATGTTTTTTATTTGTTCTCTATATTGTTCTGGAACAACAATAAGATCTTCCTCTTCGCCAATCTTGTTGATCTTCTTCTTCACCAACATCCCATTTCTTAGTATAGCATAACCATTTGCCTTTTTAAAATCTGTTTTCTCTATTTCTTTGAGAAATTTTTTTAATTCCAAACTTTGCCATTGATCTTCCATGAAACTTTTTGAATCAATTTTTACCAACTCTAACATGGCTTTATCTTCATCATGCCTCAATGGCAGAATTTCTTCTTCTAATTCATCTGATTCTTCAGAACCCAAAGCCTCTCTTTCAAGGGCTTGTTTTTCTTTCTTGCCTGAATCATTCTTTACTGAATTTCTCTCTTCGTTGTTTCGTTTTTGTTTTTCTTGATACCGAGTAATCACAACATTTACCTGTTCTGAATTAAGTGGCCACTCCATATCAATTTTTTTTAACAAAGCGGCAGTCTTATTTCCAAGTAAATATCTACCTTGATCTAGCGACTTTCTAATCACTGCAGCCTTAGTTACAATATGACCTAATTCACATTCTAGTTCAACTTCTGCCAATGGTAAACAAACCTTTTGTTCATCCAGAAGATGCTGTACCCACACATGTTCTCCAGTAAACTCACCTGGCGACACATACTCTTGACAAATGATATCAACTGATGAACCTGTATCCCGAAGAATAGGCATGGTAACTCCATTTATTTTTCCTTCAAAGGTATAGGGTGCCAAGAGATCCCCTTCAGTTTCCTCTCTGATTCTATTTACGCTTCCTGAGTTCTGTGATTTTAGCTTAGGACACTGAGGTCGAATGTGATCATAAGATGCACACTCGTAACATTGAATCTTCCGCCTGCGATTATACTTTTCTTCATTCTGAGATACATTCCGTTTTGACCACCCTTGTCCTACATCTGACTTAACATAATTTTTGTTATAAAATCCATTTTTCATAAAATTTCTGCGATCATAGTTATCTCTAGTTTTTTTCTCACTGCCTTGCATTTTCTTTGAAGCACAAAATTCATTCGACGAATTTTTCTTGATTCCTCCTCTTACACTTTCATAATTGTCCACCATATCAGCCAAATCTGAAGGTGAGACAATATTTGACCATTTATCAATAAAATGCTCCCTTATTTCTATAGGCACTCTCTGCTTCAATTGATCTGTGATCATTAATTTTTTTAGCGCTTCAAAATCGCCTATTTTAAGTCCTGAAATCCATTCATTAAAATAATTTTCTAACTCGAAGGCGAAATCTCTCCAGGTCTTCTCTGATGTACGCATGTGTTGTACAAATTTCAATCTAAATTTCTCTGGACTTAACTTATATCTTTTAAGAAGTAACCTTTTAACATATTCATAGTTTTTAGCGTCTTCCACATTTTCTCTGGCAATCAATTGTGATATTTCGTAGGGCAAAAGTCCTATCAAATTGGTGGCCCAATCTTCCCTTTTTATTTCTGCTTGTTGTGCTTGCATTTCAAATAAAACTAAGTAAATACTTATATCACTGTCTTTTGGGTCAAATGTTTTCATCAAATGACGAAGTTCTAATCTCGGTTTATGAGCATTTTTATTTTGCTCCAAACTACCTCCCAGCGGCTGACGTCTAGCTTCTATTTTGAGCTTTTCAAGCTCAAATTCCATTTGTCTTTCTGTTTGTCTACGTTTTTCAAGCTCCAATTCCATTTGTCTTTCTGTTTCTCTACGCTCTTTTATACCTGCCAAAAGTTCTTTCATGAAATCCTCTTCATATCCTTCAAAGTTGACAATTTTATTTTTTAATTCCAGAATTTTGAGATTTGGCATAACTTCTATACCCAATTCTTCCGCCAACTGCAGAAGTTCTTCTTTTCGAGCTCTTCCTAAGAAAGCCATTTCAACAAGCTCTACGTGTACCCAATGTTTATTTATTATCATATATGTGTATACGTTCACAGAAATTGTTTACAACAATATTCTACATTTACCTATAATCTAGGCTCAAACAGTTGATCTGAATGTACTATTTCTTGACAGAAATTATTTCCTTCTATTTTCGTATATGTGTATACGTTCACAGAAATTGTTTACAACAAAATTCTACATTTACCTATACTCTAGCCTCAAACAGTTGATCTGAATGTACTATTTCTTGACAGAAGTTATTTCCTTCTATTTTCGTATATGTGTATACGTTCATAGAAATTGTTTACAACAATATTCTACATTTACCTATAATCTAGGCTCAAATAGTTGATCTGAATGTACTATTTCTTGACAGAAATTATTTCCTTCTATTTTCGTATATGTGTATACGTTCACAGAAATTGTTTACAACAAAATTTTACATATATCTATACTCTAGCCTCAAACAGTTGATCTGAATGTACTATTTCTTGACAAAAATTATTTCCTTCTATTTAATTCCGTGCCCGGAAACTTCTAAAAAACTTGCTTTGATATTTCATTCCTTTGAATAATTCTCTAAGAACAACAACAAAACAGTACTTACATAAATATCTAATGTGGTGTAAATCCGATACGGAACAAATAATTTCGAAAAAAACAAACTACAGTCACCATCCTTTGTTCTTCCCAATACAAAGAGGAAAACAAAATATCCCTGTCGCGTTGGTTCTTTCGCACGCTTGAAGAACTTTCAACTCATCGATTCCCACGGTCATAAAGAACACTGCTGAAGTTGTTCTGTCTTTCGTAGTTCGAATCTCACAAGTGCCTTCCATTTCTATCTTTCGTAGTTCGAATATCACAGATGCCTTCACTTTCTATCTTTCGTAGTTCGAATCTCACAGATGCCTTCACTTCCTGTCTTTCGTCGTTCGAATCTCACAAGTGCCTTCCATTTCTATCTTTCGTAGTTCAAATCTCACAGATGCCTTCACTTCCTGTCTTTCGTAGTTCGAATCTCACAGATGCCTTCACTTCCTGTCTTTCGTCGTTCGAATCTCACAAGTGCCTTCCATTTCTATCTTTCGTAGTTCGAATCTCACAGATGCCTTCACTTCCTGTCTTTCGTCGTTCGAATCTCACAAGTGCCTTCCATTTCTATCTTTCGTAGTTCGAATATCACAGATGCCTTCACTTTCTATCTTTCGTAGTTCGAATCTCACAGATGCCTTCACTTCCTGTCTTTCGTCGTTCGAATCTCACAAGTGCCTTCCATTTCTATCTTTCGTAGTTCGAATCTCACAGATGCCTTCACTTCCTGTCTTACGTCGTTCAAATCTCACAAGTGCCTTCCATTTCTATCTTTCGTAGTTCGAATCTTGCCGGTGCCTCCAATTCTATTTTTCGTCTGTAACATCACAGACACTCGATCACAACACAAAACATTTATTACTTTACACAAAAACATAAATTGGAATACACTTCGCGTTACAAACTGAACTTGTTGTCTTAGCCAAAGTTCGCCATGTCCTCCTCCTTCGATATCTCTCTCGCAACTCTCCTCATCACTCACCACACACTCAAGTCATTAAATGTCAATGTATCCTTCCGCGCTTTTGTGCGTGGAAGTCGTACTTTACAACCCAATGTATCCTTCCGCGCTTTTGTGCGTGGAAGTCGTACTTTACAACATATATATATATATAAGAAAAACAAAAAACGGTGCAATTCAACACTTCACTAATTCAACATCGAGGAATATATGGTTTCTTGATGTTGAATTAGTGAGCTACCACCGATACATTGAACGGCGATTTATTCATCGATGTGCCAATAACTGCTGCAGATGGTAAAGATGCAAATTCTTTGGTTCTTTAGCAAAATATCGAGGTTTTTGCTGATACATCAAAAATTTTCCCCCATACTACGGATGCGTGAATGTTTTGGGAATGAGTATCCACCAATCTGCCCATCCCCACTCCGAGTTAGACCTAAAAATACACACAGAGAAAAAATGCTCCCTCCCATAATGCTTTGGGGTTCTTTTCAGTGAGCTTCGCACAACTGCCACTACACAGGTCATAGAAGAGGCTCTTTCTCATTGGCTCGCTGTCGCTAGTGATGACGCAGTGATTGATACGCTTCCATCAGAGACCGTTTTACTGAATACAGTTCATAACAACGAAAAAAAAAAAAAGAAAGCACAGTTAAATACAAGATGTCTCTCACACTAAAATATTTTTAAGATAACATTTTACTGAAAGTGAAGATACCGTCACAGTTCAAAATATTTTTGTGAAGACACTGCCCAACAGTATCAAATGTCGCCTGGATCGACCGCTGAACAAGAAAACAATTTAACATTTTTACTGCTCGCCAACTATAAATTTCTGGTTGCCATTGGCAACTGTCCCTGGCAGTATTATACTTTCATACGCAGCCATTCTGGAACTCTGAAAGACTCGTCAGTCCTGTGAAATCCTACTAAGGCAGCTATGACATTAAAAGTTGAAATTGCTTGCCTACTAATTTCACCATCAAATATGTTTTCTCTGTCAAATATACTTCCTAAATAAGCTAATTCATTCACTTCGTCTATCTCTGTACCATTTAGACTGATTGTGCATTCAGTACTAACAGTTTGTTGCTCCAAAACCATAACTTTGGTTTTTTCCTTATTTATACTCAGTTTGAATTTCATATAAATTTTGTACATCCAGGACAACATACTCTGCAACTGCTCACTTTTACTCTCTGTCAGAGCACCACAGCATACACAGATATTATGAAGACATAAACCAGCATTGTCTATTTTGGCATCATCCATAAATACACTGAACAGCCAAGGTGGCATTACACAACTTCTGCACTGACAGAAAACCATTTTGATTCAACCCTCTACACTTGCACACATGCTCTTCACTTGCACACTTGTTCACTGTCAGCATACATAGCTTTAACACTTTTAAGCAGATTCCCAGTTTTACAATAATTTTTCACAACCCTCAATGGAACAGCTCTGATTTTTCAACATTTCTCCGAATCTGCAAAGGCAGCAAAAACTTTAAACAACAGAAACACTTTTCAATCATCATATGTAATGCAAAAATTTGGTTAGTGCAGCCTTTACAAAGTATGGGACCACTCTGTATGCACCGCACCTTCTCTGATGTAAAGCCTCATGTCGTACCAATAATGACCTTTACAAACACTTTTCCTAGTACACTCAGCAGACTGACATCATCAGTCTCACACACATTCAGCCTGATCACTTTTCCTTACACAAAGGAACAGTGATAGCATAACTCCGCTTTTGAGAGATCATTCCTAATTCCCAGTATAGCTGGCAAAATTCAGTTAACCAGTCACCTGTAAAGTCACCAACACATTTTAATATCTCAATAGCAATGCCATCTACACCTGAAGTTCTACCTATATCATCATCAACCATTATCAATCCACTGCTGGATGAAGGTCGCCCCAAATTTCTTCCACAGTTGTCTGTCTTTGGACTGTCTCCTCCACGTCACTCCAGCATACTTTTGAATTTCATCCTTCCATCTCCCATGGGGTTTTCCTTCTGGGTCTTTTCCTGTCCCTCGGAATCCAGTCTAAAATTTCGGTTGTGCACCGGTGGTCCGTTCTTCTGGCAACATGTCCAGCCCATTGCCATTTCAGCGATTTCACCTATATATGTATCATCATCATCATCATCATCATTGTCAACCATTTTCAATTCACTGCTGGACGAAGGTCTCCCCAAGTTTCCTCCACAACGGTCTGTCTTGTGCCAGTCTCCTCCATGTCACACCTGCATACTTTCGAATTTCATCCACCCATCTCCCATGTGGTCTTCTTCTGGGTCTTTCCCTGTCCCTTGGAATCCAATCTAAAATTTTGGCTGTCCATCGATGGTCTGTCCTTCTGGCAGTATGTCCAGCACATTGCCATTTCAGGGATTTAACTCTGATCATGATGTCTTCCATTCTTGTCATTTTTCGGATCCACGAGTTCCTCTTCTTATCTCTCCTGGTTACACCAAACATGCACCTCTCCATGCTGCTTTGAGTTGTCTGCAGCTTTTGTATGTCTCTTTAAGTTAAGGTCCACGTCTCTGCACCATATGTAAGCACTGGAAGGATGCATTGATCAAACACTTTTCTTTAAAGACATAATGGCATATTGCTCTTGAAAATTATGCTGTTTCTTCCAAAAGCTCTACAGGCAAGTTTTGTACGCCAATTAATTTCTTCATCAATGTGACCCTCACTTGATATCTGCTGTCCAAGATAAACGTACGTGTCTGTTATCTCCAGCTTTTCTCCATCAATCGATAAATCTTCATTTCTTGAAAAAGCATTGTACATCACTTTTGTCTTCTGAAAGTTCATTTTTAATTCCACTTCTTTACTCTTGTCAGCAAGTTCCTGGATCATACTCGGCAGCTCAGATGGGGTAGTTGCAAAAATGACTACGTCATCAGCAAAACGAAGGTGAGTTAGATAATCTCCATTAATCTTTATCGCCTTGTTTTCCCAGCTCAGCGACTGAAAGACACCCTCCAATGTAGCATTAAAGAGCTTCGGAGATATGGTGTCACTTTGTCTCACTCCCTTTCCAACTTTTATGTGTGCTGTATTCTCAAACAGCCGAATCTTTGCACTTGCATTTTCATAGATGTTATTAATAATACTAATGTATGCATCTTCAATACCGCAGGATTTCAGAGCCATTGTAACTGCTGATGGTTTCACCGAATCAAAGGCTTTTTCATAATCGATAAAAGCCATGCACAATGGAAGTTCATATTCCCTCGCTCTTTCAATTAGTTCTCTCAGTATGTGGATATGATCTATTGTGCTGTAGAAACTCCTGAATCCAGCTTGTTCTCTCGGTTGAGACATATCCAGTGTTACCTTCAAGCGGTGTGAAAGAACTTTAGTGAAGATTTTATAAACCACTGATAGGAGGCTGATAGGTCTGTAGTTCCCGAGATCCTCAATGTCACCTTTTTAATGTAGCAAGATCATTGTAGCATTGTTCCAATCCTCAGGAATCTTCCCTTCATTAAGGCATCGAGTGAAAATTTGGGCGAGTACTGTTTCGATTTCTCCACTTGCTTCTTGTATGATGTCTACAGTAATTCCATCTTCTCCTGGAGCTTTTCCCCGCTTCATGTTCTTGATAGCATGTGCAACTTCTGCTGGGAGGACTGGAAGAACTCTGGTACTGGTACCTTTCATGATGTCTGGAGTACATGTATCATCCCTTTCATATAATTTGGAGTAGAAATCTTTCACTCTTGTCAAAATTTCGCCTCCATTTCTTGTTACAGAACCATCTTCTTTTCTCAGTGCCATAATCTGTTTTCTTCCCTTACTGAGATGTCCCTTTGCTATCTTTAGGCTTTGGTTGTTTTCAATTGCTTTCCTCACTAGTTCACAGTTGAATTTCCTTACGTCTTCAGTGATACTTTTTTGTACTGTCTTGCATAGCTCTATATATTCCACTTTGGAAGTCGCATCTTCTTTAGTTGTCCTCATCTCTCTTCTTTTTTGCATCAACATTTTGGTTTTTCCTGATAATTTGTTCACATGCAACTTGTTCTTAGACCCGGCTAATTTTGTTGCTGTTTCCATAAGAGCTTTGGTTACTTTTCTGTTAACTTCAGAAATACCCACTTCATCCGATGTTAGGCCTTCTAAAGCAGAGAATCTGTTCTTCAGTTCCAACTTGAAGGTATTATGGTGTTTTTTAAAGTTGGTTATGTCAATACATTTTGTTTGTTTTATGAGCTTGCCACGTTCAAGTTTAGTGTTGAGGTGCATCTTACATCTCACCAATCTATGGTCACTACCGGTGTTGAACTTGTTTAGCACACTGCAGTCTTCTATGACGAATTTTTTGTTACACATAATAAAATCAATTTCACTTGTCGTTTCATTTGAATGTCTCCATGTCCATTTCCTGTGTGGCTTTTGCTTGAAAAAGGAGTTCAAGATGAAAAACCCTTCTGCCTCTGCAAACTCAACGAGAGTATTTCCACGCTGGTTTCTGTTGCCGTAACCGAATTTACCTACTGAAGTTCCATTCTGTTGCCGTTGCCCTATTTTTGCATTGAAATCTCCCATAATTATCTTCAAATGTTGCTTACCTTTATTATTTAGATGACGAATTTCCTCATAAAATTCTTCAATTTCTTCTTCAGGATGACTTGTGGTGGGTGCATAAGTTTGAATTATCTGAGCCTGGTATCTTCTCGAGAGTTGGATAACGAGTCGTGCAACTCTGTCAGAGGAACTTTCAACTTCTACAACTTTATCCTTCAGTTTCTTGTTTATTATAAACCCAACACCACTAGTTCTGCCAGTATCTGTCCCACGATAATAGAAGAGATGTCCACTTTTCAGTTCAATGAGATCTTCTCCTTTTCTCCTTACCTCACTTAGCCCGATGATGTCCCACTTGATACTTTGTAGTTCCTCTTCCAATTCAAGAAGCCTTGAATCAGAAGATAGGGAGCGTCCATTATACGTAGCCAAGGTCAGCATCAGATGGCAGCCTAGTCCGGTTCTCCGGGGATTCTTAGCACCCTCTGCCTTCATGTCGCACTGGCCGCTGCCTTGGCCAGGTACATTCCAGCTGCCATGGACTGAGGGCCAAGATTTAAGTTGTGGAGTCATTTTGGAGGGGTTTGGCCATAACTCACCACGCTGGCCAAGCGGGTTGGTGAGTATAGTTATACCGGAAGGCAGGGTTGACATTTGTCAAGGAGAGGCTGTGATGTTACGCATCACCTGACCTTACATCCCTATATATATATATATATATATATATATAACGTACAATGGACGCTCCCTATCTTCTGATTCAAGGCTTCTTGAATTGGAAGAGGAACTACAAAGGATCAAGTGGGACATCGTGGGGCTAAGTGAGGTAAGGAGAAAAGGAGAAGATCTCATCGAACTGAAAAGTGGACATCTCTTCTACTATCGTGGGACAGATACTGGCAGAACTAGTGGTGTTGGATTTATAATAAACAAGAAACTGAAGGATAAAGTTGTAGAAGTTGAAAGTTCCTCTGACAGAGCTGCACGACTCGTTATCCAACTATCGAGAAGATACCAGGCTCAGATTATTCAAACTTATGCACCCACCACAAGTCATCCTGAAGAAGAAATTGAAGAATTTTATGAGGAAATTTGTCATCTAAATAATAAAGGTAAGCAGCACTTGAAAATAATTATGGGAGATTTCAATGCAAAAATAGGGCAACGGCAACAGAATGAAACTTCAGTAGGTAAATTCGGTCACGGCAACAGAAACCAGCGTGGAAATACTCTCGTTGAGTTTGCAGAGGCAGAAGGGTTTTTCATCTTGAACTCCTTCTTCAAGAAAAAGCCACACAGGAAATGGACATGGAGACATCCAAATGGGACGACAAGTGAAATTGATTTTATTATGTGTAACAAAAAATTCGTCATAGAAGACTGCAGTGTGCTAAACAAGTTCAACACAGGTAGTGACCATAGATTGGTGAGATGTAAGATGCACCTCAACACTAAACTTGAACGTGGCAAGCTCATAAGACAAACAAAATCTATTGACATAACCAACCTTAAAAAACACCATAATACCTTCAAGTTGGAACTCAAGAACAGGTTCTCTGCTTTAGAAGGCCTAACATCGAAAGAAGTGGACATCTCTGAAGTTAACAGAAAAGTAACCAAAGCTCTTATGGAAACAGCAACAAAATTAGCTGGGTCTAAGAACAAGTTGCATGTAAATAAATTATCAGGAAAAACGAAAATGTTGATGCAAAAAAGGAGAGAGATGAGGACAACTAAAGAAGATGTGACTTCCAAAGTGGAATATATAGAGCTATGCAAGACAGTACGAAAAAGTATCACTGAAGACGTAAGAAAATTCAACTGTGAACTAGTGAGGAAAGCAATTGAAAACAACCAAAGCCTAAAGATAGCAAAGGGACATCTCAGTAAGGGAAGAAAACAGATTATGGCACTGAGAAAAGAAGATGGTTCTGTAACAAGAAATAGAGGTGAAATTTTGACAAGAGTGAAAGATTTCTACTCCAAATTATATGAAAGGGATGATACATGCACTCCAGACATCATGAAAGATACCAGTACCAGAGTTCCTCCAGTCCTTCCAGCAGAAGTTGCACATGCAATCAAGAACATGAAGCGGGGAAAAGCTCCAGGAGAAGATGGAATTACTGTAGACATCATACAAGAAGCAAGTGGAGAAATCGAAACAGTACTCGCCCAAATTTTCACTCGATGCCTTAATGAAGGAAAGATTCCTGAGGATTGGAACACCGCTACAATGATCCTGCTACATAAGAAAGGTGACATTGAGGATCTCGAAACTACAGACCTATCAGCCTCCTATCAGTAGTTTATAAAATCTTCACTAAAGTTATTTCACACCGCTTGAAGGTAACACTGGACATGGCTCAACCGAGAGAACAAGCTGGATTCAGGAGTGGCTACAGCACAATAGATCATATCCATGTGCTGAGAGAACTAATTGAAAGAGCGAGGAATATGAACTTCCATTGTGCATGGCTTTTATCGATTATGAAAAAGCTCTTGATTCGGTGAAACCATCAGCAGTTACAATGGCTCTGAAAACCTGCGGTATTGAAGATGCATACATTAATATTATTAATAACATCTATGAAAATGCAAGTGCAAAGATTAGGCTGTTTGAAAATACAACACACATAAAAATTGGAAAGGGAGTGAGACAAGGTGACACCATATCTCCGAAGCTCTTTAATACCACATTGGAGGGTGTTTTTCAGTCACTGAGCTATGAAAACAAGGGGATAAAGATTAATGGAGATTATCTAACCCACCTTCGTTTTGCTGATGACGTAGTCATTTTTGCAACTAGCCCATCAGAGCTGCAGAGTATGATCCAGGAACTTGCTGACAAGAGTAAAGAAGTGGGATTAAAAATGAACTTTCAGAAGACAAAAGTGATGTTCAATGCTTTTACAAGAAATGAAGATTTATCGATTGATGGAGAAAAGCTGGAGATAACAGACACGTACGTTTATCTTGGACAGCAGATATCAAGTGAGGGTCACATTGATGAAGAAATTAATCGGCGCACAAAACTTGCCTGGAGAGCTTTTGGAAGAAACAGCATAATTTTCAAGAGCAATATGCCATTATGTCTTAAAAGAAAAGTGTTTGATCAATGCATCCTTCCAGTGCTTACGTATGGTGCAGAGACGTGGACCTTAACTAAAAGAGACATACAAAGGCTGCAGACAACTCAAAGAAGCATGGAGAGGTGCATGCTTGGTATAACCAGGAGAGATAAGAAGAGGAACTCGTGGATCCGAAAAATGACAAGAGTGGAAGACATCATGATCAGAGTCAAATCCCTGAAATGGCAATGGGCTGGACATACTGCCAGAAGGACAGATCATCGATGGACAGCCGAAATTTTAGATTGGATTCCAAGGGACAGGAAAAGACCCAGAAGAAGACCACATGGGAGATGGGTGGATGAAATTCGAAAGTATGCAGGGGTGACATGGAGGAGACTGGCACAAGACAGACCGTTGTGGAGGAAACTTGGGGAGACCTTCGTCCAGCAGTGGATTGATAATGGTTGACAATGATGATGATGATGATATATATATATATACTTAAGAGCAGAGCCGAAAACATAAGAAAAACTTAAGAATTTAAAACGAAAGTTGCAAAATAACCTGAAGATCAAAACGTGCGACGCAGCAGTTATGAAAATTCAGAATTCACATTCTATTAAGAAGAGACTGAAGCAAAAAAGTTTTTTGACTCATACCAAGTACAACATAGAAAAGGTTATGTATTGACCAGTGTGAATAAAAAGAAAAAGAAAAAAAAACTGAATGTAGAAAGTGTCGAGAATACTGAGCCTTGGCTTTATCAAGGACCAGCAAAAACTCTGCATTTTCTCACTTCCACAAAGACCTATTTGGAAATGGGTTTCTGCAAAGTCATAGATGCAAGTAATAAGCCCACCAAAAAAATTTAAAATATATATATATATATATGTCATAACCTCCATAGAGTTGTATGACCAAGCTTTAGTTAACAATTTAGCTTGCATCCATAACTTTCCTGGCCCGACCCATGCTCTTCATCTGTTACTAATAAACAGAAAGAAGATGATTATAGAAAACTCAAGTTGTAAGAGTGACATAATGAAACAGAAATAATGTTCAGCAATAACAAATTGCCAAGTTACCTAGTCGCCTAAGAGAGAATTTAAACCTGAATAGCAATACTAAAGTACTACAAATTCTTAAACATTGCAATAAAAAAGGAAATATTAATTTTTTTCTAAAGCACAGATTCTTGAAAGAAAACTGGATTATAAAAAACCCCTACTTCACAACTTCTGACAACACAAGAATGAGAATAAAATAAAGACAATAATAAACTAAAGAAATGCTTTGTGAAGGTTATATGACATAAACAATTAGTTGCAATATGTACAAAGTATTTCAGAAGTATTCAAAGTATTTCAGAAGTATTTCCTAAAACCCAAAGACAATGAAGAGAGCTTACCTCTTAATCAATTACTTTGGTTGATATGTTATTGTTCCAGTGTAGATGTTTAATTACTTTGAAAGGAAAATTAACTCTTTTATCAAAGAGGATAATAGATCGGTTACTTCTGTTAAGTTTAATGCTTATTAAGTAGTTATTAAGACCTTAACTACATTGAAAATACATCATAGACTACAAGAACAATGGAACGGCCGGCTGCTTAGCCTTAGTGCCCTAAAAAACGCGCAAAGTAACCAGAAAAAGAGAGTTAAAACCCGCAAAAAAGTTAATAGACTTGCTAGTGCCTAAATGCTTAAAGCAAAACATAGAAAAAATGTTCAAGAAGTTCAAACATTGAACTTGGAAAACCTAAAACCCAAAGACAATGAAGAGAGCTTACCTCTTATGCAACTTAACTTCTTCCACTCTTGAGGAAACATGGCCAACCTTTTCCCCAAACTTCTAAACACCCCTGCCACTCCCTAGTCGCTGGGGGGCAGTGTGGGTGGGGCTGAAGGCCTCCACACACTGAAAAAAAATCCTACTCGCGGTGATTTTAACTAGAAAAAAATATAATTAAGATTGTGGACCTGTTTGATCAGAAAGAGCAGAATTAACACTCCAGAATACATGAGAAATATTATGAAATACACAAGTAGTGTATTTAATAATCTTTGCATGTATTTAATCACCTTAGTGAGCTTCTGTAGACTATTCAGAATCCTATTAATTTTAAAGTTAGTTTTACTATTTTTAGTATAGCTATTCTAGTGAGAGAATAACTAGTTTTCTTTTATATTTATTTTTATTTTATTTTATAAACAGAATTTTAAGGGGTTTTTTTGTGATTTTGTCTATATTATTTAATTTTTTATTTTTAATAGGACCATCTTATCCATAGCACTAAGGTTCCTTTTTGTAGTTAATAGACATCCTCTAGATCAACTTCCAAAAAGCTTTCATTGGTCAGAATCATATTATTAACTGTGAAGAAAATTAAAGCAGATCTGCCAACCTTACTCTATTATCCAGAATAATTTTTCTTATAAAGTTCTTTTGATGAAAGAAGTAGGAATTTTGTTCTCTAGAAAACTGTCTAATAGTATATTAATGTGGTAATTGAATGCCAAATTGTTGCTGCAAATTCTTGAAATTCTAAGCACCTGAGAAATTAGTACATTCTCAATTACTTTGGTTGATATGTTACTGTTCCAGTGTAGATATTTAATTACTTTGAAAGGAAAATTAACTCTTTTATCAAAGAGGCTAATAGATGGGTTACCTCTGTAAAGTTTAATGCTTAAGTCTAGGAACTCTAGTTCCTGATTACTGTGGTTGGTCTTACATAAGTTAAGAGAGCTAGGATAGATATTATCAAAATCACTCTCTATAACTTCTGAATTATTTATACACAGCAGATCGTCAATATATCTAAATGTGTAAAGGTAGTTATCGGAGCAAGTGGAGTGATTTTTAATGAATTTATATTCCTTAAAGAACGGGAATAGATTTGCAATACTTGTGGATGTTGACGTTCCCATTAGGATCCCGTTTACTTGCTTATAGAGAGTATTATTATATAGGATATGGTTATTTTTTATGCAGCAATTGAGATAAGAGTTCCAGGCTCCTACATTAACAAATTGGTTAAGTTTAAATTCTGCATACAGCTCTTTAAAGGTAGTGATGATATCTGATAGAGGCAGATTAGTATATAGGTTCTCAAAATCATAACTATTAATATCTAAGGGATTTACTTCGAGTATAGTGGAAATTACTTCTGCATTATTATTAATTATCCAAAAATCTCTGTACTTCAAATTAGTACAGTTACTAATGTGTTTCAAGACCTTCTTCAAGATGTCTTCAAAAGCTAGATCAATTTTCTTTTTATGACTCCTGACTCCACTAGCTATGAATCTGAACTTCACTGGATCTTTATGAAACTTAACAGCTGCAAAAAGAAAGGGAAATTCAGGCTCATATCTTCTCATTTGTGGAATTTTAAGTTTCTTGAAGAATGCCTTAAAACGATTTTCTAACTGCTTGGTAGAATAACTTACGGGTTCGTAGGTTACTCTATTATTGAGTTCCATAGTTAACAATTCAAAATAGAAGTTCTTACAGATAATTGCAAAATTATTGCTAGCTTTATCCGTAGTGGTAAAAATAAATAGGTCTTGTAGTTTGGAAAGTGACCTTTTAGCTTCTCCAGAGAAAAATATATTTCTATCAAAACAAAAATCAAGACCTGCCAACTCATTAGTGAAGCCATTGATTACATTGTATTTCCATTCTGCGAAGGCCTCAATAGGCTGATTGCATGTTAAACTGGTTTTTATAATGTACCTATTAACATCTTGAGTGAAGCTCTCAAGAATCCTCTCATTGGAGATTTGGAAGAAAGGTCTAAATTTAGAACCATACTCTAATAAATTCCTAAGCTTGTCATTTTCAACAAAACTCAAGTTACCAGTGATAATATGCTTGTAATTCTTATCATAGTGAACTGTGTCTTTATGTTCATCACAAGAACAGGTAGTAACTACAGGTATGGAACTCGAAGAATTAAGTTTGTAGTTTTTAACGATTAACCCTAAGGTCTTAACATATTTAATATATTTACAATAGACTGGTGCCTGTGGATGGGAAAAAAATTGCATTATTGTAGAACAGCTTCCTAACATTGAGATGATCATAGGTTTTATTTAGAAACCTGATGGTCACATAATTACTGGAAATTTCTTTAAGAGAAATTTTATCTTTAAGATATGCTAATTGTTTATATCATATAACCTTCACAAAGCATTTCTTTAGTTTATTATTGTCTTTATTTTATTCTCGTTCTTGTGTTGTCAGAAGTTGTGAAGTAGGGGGTTTTTATAATCCAGTTTTCTTTCAAGAATCTGTGCTTTAAAAAAATTAATATTTCCTTTTTTATTGCAATGTTTAAGAATTTGTAGTACTTTAGTATTGCTATTCAGGTTTAAATTCTCTTTTAGGCGACTAGGTAACTTGGCAATTTGTTATTGCTGAACATTATTTCTGTTTCATTATGTCACTCTTACAACTTGAGTTTTCTATAATCATCTTCTTTCTGTTTATTAGTAACAGACGAAGAGCATGGGTTGGGCCAGAAAAGTTATGGATGCAAGCTAAATTGTTAACTAAAGCTTGGTCATACAACTCTATGGAGGTTATGACATATATATATTTTTAAAAATGTGTTGGTGGGCTTATTACTTGCATCTATGACTTTGCAGAAACCCATTTCCAAATAGGTCTTTGTGGAAGTGAGAAAATGCAGAGTTTTTGCTGGTCCTTGATAAAGCCAAGGCTCAGTATTCTCGACACTTTCTACATTGTTTTTTTTTCTTTTTTTTTTTTCTTTTTACTCACACCGGTCAATACATAACCTTTTCTGTGTTGTACTTGGTATGAGTCAAAATTTTTGCTTCAGTCTCTTCTTAATAGAATATATATATATATATATATATATCATCGGGATGTAAGGTCAGGTGATGCGTAACATCACAGCCTCTCCTTGACAGATGTCAACCCCGCCTTCTCGTGGTACATCCTGTTCCCACTAAAGGGGCTCTGACGACCGCCAATAGCGGTATAACTATACCATCGGGATTAGAGGAAATGCTATCCCACACTCACCAACCCGCTTGGCCAGCGTGGTGAGTTATGGCCAAACCCCTCCAAAATGACTCCACAACTTAAATCTTGGCCCTCAGTCTCCGGCAGCTGGAATGTACCTGGCCAAGGCAGCGGCCAGTGCGACATGAAGGCAGAGGGTGCTAAGAATCCCCGGAGGACCGGACTAGGCTGCCATCTGATGCTGACCTTGGCTACGTACAACGGACGCACCCTATCTTCTGATTCAAGGCTTCTTGAATTGGAAGAGGAACTACAAAGGATCAAGTGGGACATCGTCGGGCTAAGTGAGGTAAGGAGAAAAGGAGAAGATCTCATTGAACTGAAAAGTGGACATCTCTTCTACTATCGTGGGACAGATACTGGCAGAACTAGTGGTGTTGGATTTATAATAAACAAGAAACTGAAGGATAAAGTTGTAGAAGTTGAAAGTTCCTCTGACAGAGCTGCACGACTCGTTATTCAACTCTCGAGAAGATACCAGGCTCAGATTATTCAAACTTATGCACCCACCACAAGTCATGCTGAAGAAGAAATTGAAGAATTTTATCAGGAAATTTGTGATCTAAATAATAAAGGTAAGCAGCACTTGAAGATAATTATGGGAGATTTCAATGCAAAAATAGGGCAACAGCAACAGAATGAAACTTCAGTAGGTAAATTCGGTCACGGCAACAGAAACCAGCGTAGAAATACTCTCGTAGAGTTTGCAGAGGCAGAAGGGTTTTTCATCTTAAACTCCTTTTTCAAGAACAAGCCACACAGGAAATGGACATGGAGACATCCAAATGGGACGACAAGTGAAATTGATTTTATTATGTGTAACAAAAAATTTGTCATAGAAGACTGCAGTGTGCTAAACAAGTTCAACACAGGCAGTGACCATAGATTGGTGAGATGTAAGATGCACCTCAACACTAAACTCGAACGTAGCAAGCTCATAAGACAAACAAAATGTATTGACATAACCAACCTTAAAAAACACCATAATACCTTCAAATTGGAACTGAAGAACAGATTCTCTGCTTTAGAAGGCCTAACATCGGAAGAAGTGGATATTTCTGAAGTTAACAGAAAAGTAACCAAAGCTCTTATGGAAACAGCAACAAAATTAGCTGGGTCTAAGAACAAATTCCATGTGAACAAATTATCAGGAAAAACCAAAATGTTGATGCAAAAAAGAAGAGTGATGAGGACAACTAAAGAAGATGTGACTTCCAAAGTGGAATATATAGAGCTATGCAAGACAGTACGAAAAAGTATCACTGAAGACGTAAGGAAATTCAACTGTGAACTAGTAAGGAAAGCAATTGAAAACAACCAAAGCCTAAAGATAGCAAAGGGACATCTCAGTAAGGGGAAAAAACAGATTATGGCACTGAGAAAAGAAGATGGTTCTGTAACAAGAAATAGAGGCGAAATTTTGACAAGAGTGAAAGATTTCTACTCCAAATTATATGAAAGGGATGATACATGTACTCCAGACATCATGAAAGGTACCAGTACCAGAGTTCTTCCAGTCCTTCCAGCAGAAGTTGCACATGCAATCAAGAACATGAAGCGGGGAAAAGCTCCAGGAGAAGATGGAATTACTGTAGACATCATACAAGAAGCAAGTGGAGAAATCGAAACAGTACTCGCCCAAATTTTCACTCGATGCCTTAATGAAGGGAAAATTCCTGAGGATTGGAACAACGCTACAATGATCTTGCTACATAAAAAAGGTGACATTGAGGATCTCGGGAACTACAGACCTATCAGCCTCCTATCAGTGGTTTATAAAATCTTCACTAAAGTTCTTTCACACCACTTGAAGGTGACACTGGACATGGCTCAACCGAGAGAACAAGCTGGATTCAGGAGTGGCTACAGCACAATAGATCATATCCACGTACTGAGAGAACTAATTGAAAGAGCGAGGGAATATGAACTTCCATTGTGCATGGCTTTTATCGATTATGAAAAAGCCTTTGATTCGGTGAAACCATCAGCAGTTGCAATGGCTCTGAAATCCTGCGGTATTGAAGATGCATACATTAATATTATTAATAACATCTATGAAAATGCAAGTGCAAAGATTCGGCTGTTTGAAAATACAACACACATAAAAATTGGAAAAGGAGTGAGACAAGGTGACACCATATCTCCGAAGCTGTTTAATGCCACATTGGAAAATGTCTTTCAATCACTGAACTGGGAAAACAAAGGGATAAAGATTAATGGAGATTATCTAACCCACCTTCGTTTTGCTGATGACATAGTCATTTTTACAACTACCCCATCAGAGCTACAGAGTATGATCCAGGAACTTGCTGACAAGAGTAAAGAAGCGGGATTAAAAATGAACTTTCAGAAGACAAAAGTGATGTACAATGCTTTTACAAGAAATGAAGATTTATCGATTGATGGAGAAAAGCTGGAGATAACAGACACGTACGTTTATCTTGGACAGCAGATATCAAGTGAGGGTCACATTGGTGAAGAAATTAATCGGCGTACAAAACTTGCCTGGAGAGCTTTTGGAAGAAATAGCATAATTTTCAAGAGCAATATGCCATTATGTCTTAAAAGAAAAGTGTTTGATCAATGCATCCTTCCAGTGCTTACGTATGGTGCAGAGACGTGGACCTTAGCTAAAAGAGACATACAAAAGCTGCAGACAACTAAAAAAGCATGGAGAGGTGCATGCTTGGTGTAACCAGGAGAGATAAGAAGAGGAACACATGGATCCGAAAAATGACAAGAGTGGAAGACATCATGATCAGAGTTAAATCCCTGAAATGGCAATGGGCTGGACATACTGCCAGAAGAACAGACCATCGTTGGACAGCCGAAATTTTAGATTGGATTCCAAGGGACAGGAAAAGACCCAGAAGAAGACCACATGGAAGATGGGTGGATGAAATTCGAAAGTATGCGGGAGTGACATGGAGGAGACTGGCACAAGACAGACCGTTGTGGAGGAAACTTGGGGAGACCTTCGTCCAGCAGTGGATTGATAATGGTTGACAATGATGATGATGATGATATATATCATCATTGCCAACCGTTATCAATTCACTGCTGGATGAAGGTCTCCCCAAGTTTCTTTCACAATTGTCTGTCTTGAGCCTGTCTCCTTCATGTCACACCGGCATGCTTTCGAATTCCATCCATCTATCTCCCATGGGGTCTTCTTCTAGGTCTTTTTCTGCCACTTAAAATCCAGTCTAAATTTTCAATTGTCCACAGGTGGTATGTTCTTCTGGCAACATGTCGAACCCATTGCCATTTCAGTAATTTCACTCTGGTCATGATATCGTCCACTCCTGACATTTCCCTTATCCACAAGTTCCTCTTCTTATCTTTCCTGGTTACACCAAGCATGCATCTCTCCATGCTACTTTAAGTTGTCTGCAGTCTTTGTATATCTTTTTAGTTAAGGTTCATGTCTCTGCTCCATACGTAAGCACTGGCAGGATGCATCGATTAACACTTTCCTTTTAAGACATAATGGCATACTACTGTTAAAAATTGCACTGTTTTTTCCAAAAGCTCTTCATCCAAGTTTTATACGGCGATTAATTTCTTCATCAATGTGACCCTCACTTGATATCTGCTGCCCAAGATAAATGCAGGCATCGGTTGTTTCAAGCTCTTCCCCATCAATCAATAAATCTTCATTTTTTGTAAAAGCATTGTTCATCACTTGTGTCTTCTGAAAGTTCCTTTTTAATCCCACTTCTTTACTCTTGTCAGCAAGTTCTTGGATCATAGCCTGCAGCTCAGAGGGGTAGGTGCAAAAATGACTACATCGTCAGAAAAATGAAGGTGAGTTAAATATTCTCCATTAATCTTTATCCCTTTGTTTACCCAGTTCAACGATTGAAATACATTTTGCAATGTGGCATTAAGGAGTTTGGGAGATATGGGGTCACCTTTTCTCACTCCCTTTCCAATTTTTATTAGTGCTGTATACTCAAATTACAGAACCTTTGCATTTTCATTTTTATAGATGTTATTAATAATGTTAATGTACGCATCTTCAATACCGCAGGATTTCAAAGCCATTGTAACTGCTGATGGTTTCATGGAATCGAAGGTCTTTTCATAATTAATAAAAGTCATGCATAATGGGAGTTCATAATCTCTCAGTACATGGATATGATCCACAGTGCTGCAGCCACTCCTGAATCCAGCTTTTTCTCTTGGTTGAGTCATGCCTAGTGTTACCTTCAAGCGATGTGAAAGAACTTTAGTGAAGACTTTATAAACCATTGATAGGAGGCTGATGGGCTTGTAGTTCCTGAGATCCTCAATGTTACCTTTTTTATGTAGCAGGATGATTGTAGCATTGTTCCAATCCTCAGGAATCTTCCCTTCATTGAGACATCTGGTGAAAACTTGGACGAGCACAGTTTAAATTTTTCCACTTGCTTCTTGCATAATGTCCATGGTGCTTTTCTCTGTTTCATGTTCTTAATTGCATGCGTAACTTCAGCAGGAACAACTGGAGAGACTTTGGTACTGGTACCTGTCGTAATGAATGGAATAGATGTAGTTTTGAGTAGAAATCTTTCACCCTTGTCAAAATTTCGCTTCTATTTCTTGTTACAGTCCCATCTTCTTTTTTCAGTGCCATAATCTGTTTTCTTGCCTTACTGAGATATCCCTTTGCTCTCTTCAGGCTTTGGTTGATTTTAATTGCTTTTCTCACTGGCTTTTTGGAAAGAGAGGAAAACCTTTGGGAAGTACGTGAGGCGTAAAAAAAAATAATAGAGAATATAAAGTTCTAAGTTGTGTGGGGGAAAGGGGGAAAGGATTGTGTGTGTATATATATACACTGATGTGCCAGAAAAACTGGTATTGACGAGTTTATGCAAAATACAATAGCAACGTCACCTATGCGCGTACTCGGTTGCGTCTGCCAGTGCGTATATAAAGCAATAGACATCCTTGCCAGCTATCAGAGCTGTTTTTGGCATGATAATGACAAGTAATAACAATTTAAGCGATTTTCAATGCAGTGTCATAGTTGGCGCTCATGAGATGGGCCATAGCATTTCAGAGGTAGAAACGAAGTTCGGATTTTCACGGACAACCACTGCAAGGGTGTACCGTGACTACAAGAATTCCGGCAAAACCTCCAACCTACAATACCAGTGTGGCCGTAAAAAGACATTGGGTGAACGTGACCATCGTCAGCTGTCAAGAATCGTTTCATGCGATAGGCATGCAACACTCTCGCAGGTATTATTGGAATTCAATGCTGAAGCCTCAACAAGCATCAGTATCCGGACTGAGCAACGTACCCTGCATGATATGGGCTTTGGGAGCCGAAGCCCAACTCAAGTCCCCTTGATGGGTGCACGACACAGAGCTATGTGCCTCGCTTGGGCATGGCAACACCGCCACTGGACACTTGATGACTGGAAACAAGTAGCCTGGTCTGACGAGTCACGTTTCCAACTGTATCGGGCAGATGAAAGGATTCAGGTGTGGCACAAACTCCATGAAGCGACAAATCCTACTTGTCAACAGGGAACTGTACTGGCTGGTGGGGTCCATAATGGTATGGGGTGTGTTTAGTTGGACTTCATTAGGACCCCTGGTACGTGAAGTCCAACTAAACACACCCATACCATTACAAATGTCTGCAAATGACCAACGCTGTGTGCACATCCTTTCTGATGAGGTACACTCGTTTATGTCCTGCATTCATACTGATGAGTTGGGCCTGTTACAACAGTACAATGCACCTCCACACAAGTGTCGGGATGCCACATTATGGTTAGAAGAGCATTCATCTGAGTTTGGGGTGTTGCCATTATCACCCAAGACATTAGATCTTAACGTGATAGAACACATTTGGGATGACATGCAATGCACTATCGAACACAGGAATCAGAGAACTTGGAATACACCCGAATTGTAGAATGCTCTGCAGGAAGTATGGTGTGCATTGCCTACAGCATATTTCCAGAAGCTAGTGGAGTCTATGCCCCATCATATTTCTGCAGTCCTGCGCTCCACTGGGGGACCTACCAAGTATTATACTAGTGTACCAGTTTTTCTGGCACTTCAGTGTATATATATATAGGCTCCCATATCATTCCTCCAATTTTTTCCCCACACAACTTAGAATTTTACATGCCCTTTTTTGTTTATGGTCTAAGTTGAGTTGTGTGGGGGAAAGATTGCATATATATATATATATATGGGATGTAAGGTCAGGTGATGCGTAACATCACAGCCTCTCCTTGACAAATGTCAACCCTGCCTTCTCGTGGTACATCCTGTTCCCACTAAAGGGGCTCTGACGACCGCCAATAGCGGTATAACTATACCATCGGGATTAGAGGAAATACTATCCCACACTCACCAACCCGCTTGGCCAGCATGGTGAGTTATGGCCAAACCCCTCCAAAATGACTCCACAACTTAAATCTTGGCCCTCAGTCTCCGGCAGCTGGAATGTACCTGGCCAAGGCAGCGGCCAGTGCGACATGAAGGCAGAGGGTGCTAAGAATCCTCGGAGGATCGGACTAGGCTGCCATCTGATGCTGACCTTGGCTACGTATAACGGACGCTCCCTATCTTCTGATTCAAGGCTTCTTGAATTAGAAGAGGAACTACAAAGGATCAAGTGGGACATTGTCGGGCTAAGTGAGGTAAGGAGAAAAGGAGAAGATCTCATTGAACTGAAAAGTGGACATCTCTTCTACTATCGTGGGACAGATACTGGCAGAACTAGTGGTGTTGGATTTATAATAAACAAGAAACTGAAGGATAAAGTTGTAGAAGTTGAAAGTTCCTCTGACAGAGCTGCACGACTCGTTATCCAACTCTCGAGAAGATACCAGGCTCAGATTATTCAAACTTATGCACCCACCACAAGTCATGCTGAAGAAAAAATTGAAGAATTTTATGAGGAAATTCGTGATCTCAATAATAAAGGTAAGCAGCACTTGAAGATAATTATGGGATATTTCAATGCAAAAATAGGGCAACGGCAACAGAATGAAACTTCAGTAGGTAAATTCGGTCACGGCAACAGAAACCAGTGTGGAAATACTCTCGTAGAGTTTGCAGAGGCAGAAGGGTTTTTCATCTTGAACTCCTTTTTCAAGAAAAAGCCACACAGGAAATGGACATGGAGACATCCAAATGGGACGACAAGTGAAATTGATTTTATTATGTGTAACAAAAAATTCGTCATAGAAGACTGCAGTGTGCTATACAAGTTCAACACAGGCAGTGACCATAGATTGGTGAGATGTAAGATGCACCTCAACACTAAACTCGAACGTAGCAAGCTCATAAGACAAAAAAAATGTATTGACATAACCAACCTTAAAAAACACCATATAGAAGCGTGAAGCTGAACTGAAGAACAGATTCTCTGATTTAGAAGGCCTAACATCGGAAGAAGTGGATATTTCTGAAGTTAACAGAAAAGTAACCAAAGCTCTTATGGAAACAGCAACAAAATTAGCTGGGTCTAAGAACAAATTATCAGGAAAAACCAAAATGTTGATGCAAAAAAGAAGAGTGATGAGGACAACTAAAGAAGATGTGACTTCCAAAGTGGAATATATAGAGCTATGCAAGACAGTACGAAAAAGTATCACTGAAGACGTAAGGAAATTCAACTGTGAACTAGTAAGGAAAGCAATTGAAAACAACCAAAGCCTAAAGATAGCAAAGGGACATCTCAGTAAGGGGAAAAAACAGATTATGGCACTGAGAAAAGAAGATGGTTCTGTAACAAGAAATAGAGGCGAAATTTTGACAAGAGTGAAAGATTTCTACTCCAAATTATATGAAAGGGATGATACATGTACTCCAGACATCATGAAAGGTACCAGTACCAGAGTTCTTCCAGTCCTTCCAGCAGAAGTTGCACATGCAATCAAGAACATGAAGCGGGGAAAAGCTCCAGGATAAGATGGAATTACTGTAGACATCATACAAGAAGCAAGTGGAGAAATCGAAACAGTACTCGCCCAAATTTTCACTCGATGCCTTAATGAAGAGAAAATTCCTGAGGATTGGAACAACGCTACAATGATCTTGCTACATAAAAAAGGTGACATTTTGGATCTCAGGAACTACAGACCTATCAGCTTCCTATCAGTGGTTTATAAAATCTTCACTAAAGTTCTTTCACACCGCTTGAAGGTGACACTGGACATGGCTCAACCGAGAGAACAAGCTGGATTCAGGAGTGGCTACAGCACAATAGATCATATCCACGTACTGAGAGAACTAATTGAAAGAGCGAGGGAATATGAACTTCCATTGTGCATGGCTTTTATCGATTATGAAAAAGCCTTTGATTCGGTGAAACCATCAGCAGTTGCAACGGCTCTGAAATCCTGCGGTATTGAAGATGCATACATTAATATTATTAATAACATCTATGAAAATGCAAGTGCAAAGATTCGGCTGTTTGAAAATACAACACACATAAAAATTGGAAAAGGAGTGAGACAAGGTGACACCATATCTCCGAAGCTCTTTAATGCTATATTGGAAAATGTCTTTCAATCACTGAACTGGGAAAACAAAGGGATAAAGATTAATGGAGATTATCTAACCCACCTTCGTTTTGCTGATGACATAGTCTTTTTTGCAACTACCCCATCAGAGCTACAGGGTATGATCCAGGAACTTGCTGACAAGAGTAAAGAAGTGGGATTAAAAATGAACTTTCAGAAGACAAAAGTGATGTACAATGCTTTTACAAGAAATGAAGATTTATCGATTGATGGAGAAAAGCTGGAGATAACAGACACGTACGTTTATCTTGGACAGCAGATATCAAGTGAGGGTCACATTGGTGAAGAAATTAATCGGCGTACAAAACTTGCCTGGAGAGCTTTTGGAAGAAACAGCATAATTTTCAAGAGCAATATGCCATTATGTCTTAAAAGAAAAGTGTTTGATCAATGCATCCTTCCAGTGCTTACGTATGGTGCAGAGACGTGGACCTTAGCTTAAAGAGACATACAAAGGCTGCAGACAACTCAAAACAGCATGGAGAGGTGCATGCTTGGTGTAACCAGGAGAGATAAGAAGAGGAACACGTGGATCCGAAAAATGACGAGAGTGGAAGACATCATGATCAGAGTTAAATCCCTGAAATGGCAATGGGCTGGACATACTGCCAGAAGAACAGACCATCGATGGACAGCCGAAATTTCTAGATTGGATTCCAAGGGACAGGAAAAGACCCAGAAGAAGACCACATGGAAGATGGGTGGATGAAATTCGAAAGTATACGGGAGTGACATGGAGGAGACTGGCACAAGACAGACCGTTGTGGAGGAAACTTGGGGAGACCTTCGTCCAGCAGTGGATTGATAATGGTTGATGATGATGATATATATATATATATATATTATTAATAACATCTACGAAAATGCAAGTGCAAAGATTTGGCTGTTTGAGAATACAGCACACATAAAAATTGGAAAGGGAGTGAGACAAGGTGACACCATATCTCCCAAGCTCTTTAATGCCACATTAGAAAATGTCTTCCAATCACTGAACTGGGAAAACAAAGGTATAAAAGATTAATGGAGATTATCTAACTCACCTTTGTTTTGCTGATGATGTTGGCCTTTTTTAAACTACCCCATCAGAGCTGCAGATTATGATCCAGGAACTTGCTGACAAGAGTAAAGAAGGGGGATTAAAAATGAACTTTCAGAAGACAAAAGTGATGTACAATGCTTTTATAAGAAATGAAGATTTATCGATTGATGGAGAAAAGCTGGAGATAACAGATGCGTACGTTTTTCTTGGACAACAGATATCAAGTGAGGGGTCACATTGATGAAGAAATTAATCGACATATAAAATTTGCCTGGAGAGGTTTTGGAAGAAACAGCACAATTTTTAAGAGCAATATGCCATTATGTCTTAAAAGAAAAGTGTTTGATCAATGCATCCTTCCAGTGTTTACGTATGGTGCAGAGATGTGGGCCTTAACTAAAAGAGACATACAAAAGCTGCAGACAACTCAAAGCAGCATGGAGAGGTGCATGTTTAGTGTAACCAGGAGAGATAAGAAGAGGAACTCGTGGATCCGAAAAATGACAAGAGTGGAAGACATCATGATTAGAGTTAAATCCCTGAAATGGCAATGGGCTGGACATACTGCCAGAAGGACAGACTATCGATGGACAGTCCAAATTTTAGATTGGATTCCAAGGGACAGGAAAAGACCCAGAAGAAGACCACATGGAAGATGGGTGGATGAAATTCGAAAGTATGCGGGAGTAACATGGAGGAGACTGGCACAAGACAGACTGTTGTGGAAGAGGCTTGGAGAAACCTTCGTCCAGCAGTGGATTGATAATGGTTGACAATGATGATGATGATATATATCTCAAGAGAATTTCATCCACCCATCTCCCATGTGATCTTCTTCTGGGTCTTTTCTTCTTCTGGGTCTTTTCCTGTACCTTGGAATCCAATCTAAAATTTGGACTGTCCATCGATAGTCTGTCCTTCTGGCAGTATGTCCAGCCCATTGCCATTTCAGGGATTTTACTCTAATCATGCCTTCCACTCTTGTCATTTTTCGGATCCACGAGTTCCTCTTCTTATCTCTCCTGGTTACACCAAGCATGCACCTCTCCATGCCTCTTTGAGTTGTCTGCAGCCTTTGTATGTCTCTTTTAGTTAAGGTCCACGTCTCCGCACCACAAGTAAGCACTGGAAGGATGCACTGATCAAACACTTTTTATTTAAGACATGATGGCATATTGCTGTTGAAAATTATGCTGTTTCTTTCAAAAGCACTCCAGGCAAGTTTTATATGTCGATTAATTTCTTCATCAATGTGACCCTCACTTGATATCTGCTGTCCAGGATAAACGTACGCATCTGTTATCTCCAGCTTTTCTTCATCAATCGATAAATCTTCATTTCTTGTAAAAGCATTGTACATCACTTTTGTCTTCTGAAAGTTCATTTTTAATCCCACTTCTTTACTCTTGTCAGCAAGTTCCTGGATCATACTCTGCAGCTCTGATTGGGTAGATATACGAGTATATATATATATATATATATATAGGCTTCCATATCTTTTCTCCAATCCTTTCTCTCACACAACTTAGAACATTATATTCCCAATTTTTTTTTTATGCCTCATGTACTTTCCAAAAGTTTTCCTATCTTTCCAAAAAGCCATCCATGCTTTTGTTGCACCTTATCTATTCCGCCATTGAATTACTCTGACAAACGAGTTTTGATGTTTTGTGCATTTTACAGTGATATTTTTCTTCAGAAAATATACCTTGTATCCTTAACAAATGTATGTGTCACATGCTCCTGCAGATCTAAAATGCACCACTATGAATGTGGTGAAATATGAAGCCTGTCTTCCACAGCAAGCTAAATGGGTTAAGTTAGTTGTTTTTACAAGGCAAGGAGGGGGGGGAGGATGACCACCAGCAATTTACATTGAACATAGTCACAGTTCAATTATAAGCAGACTAACAACACTAAATGATACTGCATGCTCAGAAGGGCAGTGGAAAGAATAAAAAAAAAAAAACATCTGTTGATTTATTATGTAGGTGGGTGCTTTCAGCTAAATAAAACTTGGGTCCCCCCCCCCCCACACACACACAAAGAGTATCTGCAAGTTCTACTTCAAAAGATCTGAACTGCAGTTCACTGTGACCGAAGCATAAATCTAAGAAGTGTACACTAATAATTTCTTTGGGCAAACAATGTGACTTCAGGCACTGCATTATAATACCTTCCTTTTTACTGACATGACTTCCCTCCCAATTAACCCCCAATCCTGTAGAATCAAGCCTCCCCAACCTAATATTTCATGCTTTCACTCACACCGTCACAGCTTAGGAAGATGGGCAACATGCTTAGCACTCCAGCTCTCAGCATTCAGAGAGGAGAGCACTTTTTCTTAAACTTTTGCTTTGTTATCCTTAAAGCATCTACTTTGAAAAAATGCTGAACAAAAACATAATTCTAAATATATTAAAAATATGCTTCTGCTCTTCATATATTGTTTCAGTAATAAATTTTATTAGTCAGATTAGAGCTTTTGCTATAGTGTTTAATAACAAACAACATCCTGTACACTAAATCAGAATACAATCTCACCAACATTTCATCCTCAGAGTTGGTAGTCCAATGACTATCTGCTCATCTGCTTTCTTTTCTCTGTTGCAAAGTCGGGAACAAATCCATAATCATATCACATTTGGGCGCCTGCATTGGAATCGGAATATTTCTATCTTTCCACCGTAGGCTCTATTCTACAAACACACATATCACTAAGCTGTTCTCTGAGATTCAGAGGTTAGCTCCAAAAAGAAATACAAACTACCAGATATTTTTACTTACTGTTGTCATATCAAAGTTCTCCATTTACAGCAATCTTGACATACAACTTCGGCTTCACTGATATCCATTACACGCCGTACACAAGATCTTTTATACTTCATACTCATAATCTTTTTCTCATGCAGACACTCCTGAATCTGATCCACCCATGTCTTCCTTAAAATGTTAAAATGCGATAAATTACCTGTATGCATTTTTGCTGGATCAGACCAGCCCTCATCTGCAGGATTTTCTTCACAAAGTGACATGAAATAATTGTTTTCGTGGTAAGTGTCGATTACAGATTCACACGATGAAGTTCACCTCATGTTATGTTTCTATTGGTGTTTTCATTGTGCTATATTTTATTGTGTGCATGAGAATTATATCATTTCATTATCACCATGATTTGTCATTAGGTTCTAGTTGTTTTTTAATGATTAGATTGTGGTTAAATTTGAGGAAACTGTTGAGTGATTTTCTTTTTATGGTCTTTATGCTTTTCTTTTTTCTCCTTTTATTAGGTTGTGCCAAGTTTATGAGAGATTAATGGGAAAATGATTGTTGCAGTTCTTGTCAGAGGTTTTCTTGATTCAGATTGATTCTACAATAAGGATTTTGTACTTTTTCTTGTGTTACGAAATGATATTTTCTTCTTCCCAAATTGATTCAAAATCTCTTTCAAGATAGTATTGAATCTCTAGTTCCTCGGCTTTTTGTCATTCCAATCCTTCTGGTGCTCCTGAAGTTTTATTTTACGATTCCTTTTAGTGCTTCCCATATAATATTTGATATCTTTATTGTTTTTTCATTCAGAGGCATTTGATATACATCTGCTCTTTGGAATATTGATTGTTGGTTTTTTCTATATGATATTTCCTATTTTGTATTCATTACGATATCGGCAAAAAATAGAACCCTTGTTTTACAGGGTTTTTTTTATAATGCTAGTAATCCTTGTATTATACAAAAGGGTTCCACAGTATTTTTTTAAGTTGGTTTTCTTTTAGACTTGTTTTAGTAGATTGATCTGACTTATATTTATTAAGTTTATTTATTCCTTTTTGTTGTATCCGTTATTTTTCACTACATATTTTATCCAGTTTATTTCCTTGGTTATTTTTCAGTTATCCGATGAATATGTGTAAATGATCTTTAGATGGAATACCTGAATACAGCATATTTATATTTCAGTGGAATGACAAAAAGCCAAGAACCTTAATGATTCAATACTGTCTTGAAAGGATTTTGAACTGATTTCGGAAGAAATAAATCTCATTTTGGAACACAAGGAAAAGTAAGAAATCTTTATTGCAGAATCAGTTTGTATTGAAGAAACCTCTGATGAGAACTGCAACAATCATTTTCCTTCTTTGAATAAAGCTCATGTTGGAAACTGGTTTCCTAGTTTATTAAATTAAACACTTAAACATCTAATATAGGTTTTTCTTCTAGGAAATAATTTAATTAAAAACACAAACTTTCAAAGAAAACTCTTCTCCTCCTTCCGGCAGTCTCTTGTTGTCATTCTTTCTCTGTCACTATCGCAGTTAGACAATCCTGACGGTTATGGTTATTTTTTGCTAAATCTTGCCAGATGTTAGGCAGGGACAAATCTCTGCAGTCATTATTGATGATGGAATTCTGACTTTTCTTGATTTCTGTTCCTTCTTTTAATTTTCTGTTTTGAAAGTTGCTTTGGAAACTGATGACTTTAAGTGAATTCCAGTCCATGTTGCGACTGGTTGTGACGTCCTGGTGTCATGGTCTGAAGTCGTTGGGATAGAAATTACGTCACTAGAAAATTTGTAGTTGCTTACGTCATTAGAAAATTTGTAGTCGCTCACATACTGAAGTAGAAATTATGATTGTATAAATTGTTTATTATGTAAAGGAAATTGTTGTGTATTTTATTTGTATAAATTGGAATTTATTAAGTGAGTTATGATTAAGGATCTGAGAGTGGAAGATTCTTATATGCAAAAATGTACCGGAGCTGACGCCCTCGTAGTGGAGTTGCTTGATTGGAGCTCAGGATCTCTTCGCACTATATATTGGTGATTTTTTTCTCTCTTGTGGCTGCTGGTTCTTTTTCTGGGGGATCATTGCATGTTTGCTTTGCATTCTGCCAGTGAAGTTGCTTTCTGTTCTGTCATGCTGCAAGGACTCGGAATTTCTACCTGATTGTTCTTGAGTATCGGAAGCAGCGAAGTTGCTTTCCGTTCTGCCATGCTGCGAGGACTCGGAACTTCTACCTGGTGGTTCTTGAGTATCGGAAACAGTGAAGTTGCTTTCCGTTCTGCCATGCTGCGGGGACTCGGAACTTCTACCTGATGTTCTTGAGTATTGGAAGTAGTGAAGTTGCTTTCCGTTCTGTCATGCTGCGAGGACTCGGAATTTCTACCTGATTGTTCTTGAGTGTCAGAAGCAGTAAAGTTGTCGCGTCTTTTTCATTGCCGAGAGAGCATGGAGTTACTGTGGGAACTTTTCTTCTCATTTAGGCTGTTGTGTGTGGGCTGAGACCGTCAGAGAAATACCATTAGATCCCAGTACGTGAGTGTAAAAGTTTTTTTTTTCCTTTGTATAATTAATAGTTGCTGGCAGAGTTTACACAGGGCTGTAGAATAATTGAAAGTTATTTGAAATTAGTGTATTCTCATGGGGTGTTTATGTGCTTTAATCTTGAATGTTGTCTCAAGAAATGACAAGCTAATAATTAATGGGGTTTAAATATTTGGTGTTATTGGAATTGTATTGCCTGTTTTGCGTGATAAAATAATTGATGAAGCAAATGGGGTGAACATTTACAGTATGTTGGAATTTAACTTCAGTTTAATGTGTTCTGAAATAATTGACTTCTGTTTGTACTAAAATTATTGAATTATATAAAAGGGGTTTAGCAGAGTAAATTGTGTATGATTTGTTATTTGTTTTTGTAAATTTATTTCAATATCTGTCCACTGCACTTTACGTCCTAGTCGTGGGTTCGAACCTAGAGAGAGACAGATTACCGAGATAGTAGCTGGGCAAAGTAAATTCTGGTAGGGAAATAATGGTTAGGAGCGTTGCATAAATGGCGCCCAACGTGGGGCTTGAAATTGTAAAGTTTTGCTTGTTTGTTTTGTATCATAGTTATTTTTTTTTTTTTTTTTTTTTTTTTTTTTGCTCTGCCAGTTGTTTATGTGATGTATTATTGTGTAATTAGTTGGTTTTTTTTACTCCCGGCTGTGACTCCGAGGTGAGAAGTAGTAAAAATTTTCAGTACATTTTTTTTTAGGGATAGAAAAAAAAAATAGCCATGGTTGTCTTCACGTTGTGGGAATTTCTCTCTTATATGTTGTTGGGACTAGTGTTGTGTGAGTGTGCTTGTCATTACCATTTCCAGGTTGTGCAGCAAGTTTCGGATCTTCAGTCGGAAATTCAGAATCTGAGAGGGACATGGGATAGTCCAAGGCCTGAGAGGGGATTTCCTGCTCCAGAACTAAGGGAGAGTGGGTTTGGTCCCACTCGAGATGGGGGTACGTCGTTCGGAATGGGTTCGGAGGGACGGTTTTCTCGTAGTAGTGACCGAGTTTTCATTAAAGCAAGGTTTAGTGGTAAACCCACTGAGAGTGTTCACATGTTTCTTCAAGAGCTGGGAATTGAATTAGAGGCATTGCAGGTAACCGACGAAGAAAGGTTACACTTGGCACCTGCATGTTTACGGGAGAGTGCTGGGTGTTGGTGAGAGCATGTGAGACTTGGTCATGTCAATCTTTCATGGGAGGAATTTCAAAACATGATAGTGAAACAGTATACCCCCTATCATTCTCAAGGTGTGGTGGTTTGAGAGTTATTTTCCCTAGAGTACCAAGAAGGTGGGGATATCGAGGCGTTTGTCTGGAAATTTCAAGCACTATTTTTGATTTGGCAGCCGCAGGCGTCTGAACAGGAAATAGTTAAGTTGTTAATAGAGCAACTTCCTTTGACATTTGAGGGTGCTTTTTGCTCCCCAGGTAAATTATTCCTTGTTGGAAATTGTTGCCTTTGTCAAAAGGATACAGGTGGCAAGGGTTCAGCCTAGAACTCAGGTGGAGACTAAGATGACCGGTGGAAGGGTCAGAGACGAAAGAACTCAGGATTCTTCTTTTCGGAATAGAGTAATCAGGTGTTTCGAATGTAGAGAATTAGGACACATCAGGAGTCGTCCTTTAAAACAGTCGGGAAACGGACAACCGAGGTCATGAATCTGTTTTGTGACCCCGGGAAGGATTGTTCTTGCATACAGCCTCCTTCGGAGTTTTTTCTGTACCAGAACGTTATTCTGAATGGCAGGGTTTGTCAGGGCTACCTAGATACTGGATCCGGAAGATCCTTAATTAGTTAGAAAATACAGAGAGTGGCGCTTCCGAGGGGACTGAAACGGTCAAAGGGACCTGATCTCATTACGTCAAATGGCAGTATGTGTAGGCCTGTTGGAACCATTGAGGTGGAGATGGAAATTCTGGGTCATAGGATGAGACATGAATTTGTTGTCCTCCCCGGTCTCGCTTTGATGTGATTGTGGGGTTGGATGTCATGACTCGGATTTCTTTAAAAATAGATTTGGGATCCCACCAGTTGGGTGTAGGTCCAGTTCTGTATAAGGGTAAAGTGAACCGAGAAGCCATGGAGACCCTGGTGGACCAGGCAAAGGTATCAGAGGTACAGAGGTACAGAGGGAACAGCTGAAGGAAGTTATGGAGGAGTTCTCTGATTTATTAAGAGATAATGTAGGGAAAACTTCTCTGGTTCAGCATTCGATTGCTGTCAGTGTTCCACATCCGATTTACAAAAATCCTTACCCTTTGAGTTATGAAAAACATAGGGAAGCTGAAAAGCAGGTTCAGGAGATGTGGCAGGAAGGAATCATTGAGCGTGCCAATTCTGCCTGGTGTTCCCCTATAGTAATGGTTCGGAAGAAAGGTGAAGAAACATCATGGAGATTTTGTATAGATTACCGTGGGGTTAATAGTGTAACCCAAAATGATCACTTCCCTTTGCCCACCATAGTTAGCTTATTCCAGCGAATTGGGAGAACGTCTAAGTATCTGACTACTTTAGATCTGCGTAGCGGATATTGGCAGATTTGGTTAAACCCATCTGATCGGCCGAAAACTGCTTTCATCCTTGGGAATGAAATGTATCAGTTTAGGGTTATGCCATTCGGACTTAAAACTGCACCTGCTACTTTCCAAAGAATGATGTCCTGTGTTCTTAGAGAAGTGTTGGGAACCTGTTGTGAGGTCTATCTGGATGATGTGATCATACATTCAGTCACTTTTGAACAGCCTGTGCAGGATTTGTACAGGGTGTTCTTTGCTTAAAGAGGCTGGTTTGACATTGAATCTCGAAAAGTGTCATTTGTGTCAAAATGAATTGACTTATTTGGGACATAAGTTGTGCGATGGGAAAATCAGTACTCTGCACGAGAAGATACAGGCAGTTCAGGATTTCCCAGCTCCAAAGGGACTGAAACAACTTCGTCAGTTTCTGGGGCTTTGTGGGTGGTATGGTAGATATGTTGACAATTTTACCCTCACTGCTAAACCATTGTACGAGCTGTTGAAAAAGAAGGTCAAATGGAAATGGGATTCCTATCGTCAAGAGGCTTTTTGAACAGTTAAAAAGTAAATTATGTCAAGGTCCTGTACTAGGACTGCCCATTGCAGGTTTAAGTTTGAGATTGTATAACAGATGCTTCGTCTGTGGGTATTGGTGCAGTACTTCATCAGGTGGTTCCTGAGGGGTAGCAATAGCCAATAGCTTACATTAGTCGAACTTTGAATAAAGCACAGAAAAAGTATACAGTTTCTGAGCGGGAATGCTTAGCTGTGGTATGGGCCTGTCAAAAATTAGAACGGTACTTCTCAGGGTCAGTTACAGTGATTACTGACCATAAGTATTTGGTTTGTTTGCAAACAGCTGGTGGTTTGAAAGGAAGGTTGCATAGATGGATGTTGCAGCTGCAAGAATTTAATTTGCAATGGGAGCATAAAGAGGGGGTAAACTTCAAGTACCAGATGCCTTGTCCCAAAATTGTCAAAATTTTGCTGAGGACAATTTACTTCAGAAGCTGTGGTATGTGTGTGAGGGAATGACCAGAGATGAGATAGTTAGGGAACAGCAGTTGGATTCAGAGCTGGGATTGTGTTACCAGTATTTGAGTGACGGAATTTCGGGAGCTGACTCTGGAAATCTGGCCAGAGTGAAGGGTCAGTCTCGGGATTTCGTCCTCAAAGACCAATTGCTGTGGTATATAGCCCAGGGTCCTCCCAGGATATACATTCCTGAGAAGCTTCGTGAAAAGGTGATGCTGGAATTCCATGCTAGTCCAGTTGCAGGTCATCTGGGAATTAGAAAAACCATCAAGAAGTGTAGGGAAAGAGTTTACTGGCCTCGTCAAAATAATTGTATGAAGTTTTTTGTGCATTCTTGTGGAGAGTGTCAACTTCACAAGTACTCCCAGGCAGGTTTGCTTCAAAATATATCCAGTGCGGCACCATTCGAATTGGTAGGGATTGACCTATTGGGTCCATTGCCCAGAAGCACTAAAGGCAATATTTATTTGTTGGTGGTAGTGGACTACTATTCCAAATGGGTTGAACTTTTGCCCTTGAGAAATTCAAAAACGTCCACTGTCGCCCGATCCTTACAGAATGAGGTTTTCTCATGGTATGGCTTTCCAAAACACATGTTGTCTGATAATGGGCCACAATTTGTGTCTACCCTTATGGAAGAGATGAGCAGAATGATGGAAATTAAGTGGTCCTTCACAACTCCTTGCCATCCTCAGTCTAATCTGGCTGAGAGGGTGAATCGGACCCTAATTCCCATGATTTCCTGTTACCTACAAGGCAAACATGGGAGATGGGACGAGTATGTCTCCCTGTTTGCATTAGCAATGCATTCTGCCTGGCAGGAAACCACGGGGCAGACGCCTGCAAAGTTATTTTTGGGTAGAGAAATCGCTCTTCCATGGGACAAGGCCATGCAGGGGAATTTCTGGAAGGTGTCAGAAGACTTGGAAAAGTTAGCTGAGCAAGTAAAAGTAAGGGTTCGGCAGCAACAACAACGACAGAAACAACATTACGATAGGAATCGACAGGATTTGAAATTCAAATTGGGGGATCAGGTATTTCGTTGTACTCATCTTTGTCTATCTAGTGCTGATAGTCATCAGATTTGAAAATTTATGCCACGGAAGAAGGGTCCCTACCGGATAATTTATGTATTGTCTCCTTTAGTCTACAAGTTACAGACAGAGACTGGAGAAAGAGTAGGCTTCCATATTGTGTGTAACTTAAAGAAGTATGTGGCTACAGGGAATAGTAATCAAACAGAGCTGATGGCATCAAGGCCTAGAGTAGTGGATAATTCAGTAATTGAATTTGATGACCTCTGGGAAGTGAGTGGTGAGATGGATATGCAACAGGAGTTGGACCGATCACAGATTGTTGACAAGGAGGATACAGTAAGGGAAACAGAATTGGAGCAGACACAGGTTAAAGTGGTACAGAGTCTACCCTTCAGGAGTTTACAAAGACAAACCAAGGTGGATTATAGGAAATTGGCGGGGTTACGTAAGTAAAAAAAAAAAAAAAAAAAGATTATTTTCTGTTCCTCTCAGTCTTGGAGGTTCGGTGGGTGCCCTTCGGAAGCAGGTGGCATAAATCTCGAGAATCAACCTGAGAAGGTGCATTTACAGAGCGGCCCGGACGGGGAGGATGACGGGATGGAAAGACAAAATTAATGAATTTATTTTTTTCTTTCGATTTTACCTTAAGTAAAATCGTGCCGTAAGGAAGGGGGTGTGACGTCCTGATGTCATGGTCTGGAGTCGTTGGGATAGAAATTACGTCATTTGAAAATTTGTAGTCGCTCACGTACTGAAGTAGAAATTATGATTCTATAAATTGTTTATTATGTAAAGGAAATTGTTGTGTATTTTATTTGTATTAATTAGAATTTATTAAGTGAGTTATGATTAAGGACCTGAGAGTGGAAGATTCTTATAAGCAAAAATGTACCGGAGCTGACGTCCCTTGTAGTGGAGTGGCTTGATTGGAGCTCAGGATCTCTTGGCACTATATATTGGTGATTTTTTTTTCTCTCTTGTGGCTGCTGGTTCTTTTTCTGGGGATCGTTGCACGTTTGCTTTGTGTTCTGCCAGTGAAGTTGCTTTCTGTTCTGTCATGCTGCAAGGACTCGGAACTTCTACCTGATGGTTCTTGAGTATCGGAAACAGTGAAGTTGCTTTCCGTTCTGCAATGCTGCGGGGACTTGGAACTTCTACCTGATGTTCATGAGTATTGGAAGTAGTGAAGTTGCTTTCCATTCTGTCATGCTGCGAGGACTCGGAACTTCTACCTGATGGTTCTTGAGTATCGGAAGTAGTGAAGTTGCTTTCTGTTCTGTCATGCTGCGAGGACTCAGAATTTCTACCTGATTGTTCTTGAGCGTCAAAAGCAGTAAAGTCGTCACGTCTTTTTCATTGCCGAGAGAGCATGGAGTTTGTGTGGGAACTTTTCTTCTCATTTAGGCTGTTGTGTGTGGGCTGAGACCGTCAGAGGAATACCATTAGATCCCAGTACGTGAGTGTAAAAGTTCCTTTTTTTTTTCCTTTGTATAATTAATAGTTGCTGGCAGAGTTTACGCAGGGCTGTAGAATAATTGAAAGTTATTTGAAATTAGTGTATTCTCATGGGGTGTTTATTGTTGCATGTTGTATTATTGGGAGTTTCAAATTAATAGTGTTTACATGTCCAGAGTTAAAGTTCTTGTGCTTTGGGGTGTTTATGTGCTTTAATCTTGAATGTTGTCTCAAGAAATGACAAGCTAATAATTAATGGGGTTTAAATATTTGGTGTTATTCGAATTGTATTGCCTGTTTTGCGTGATAAAATAATTGATGAAGCAAATGTGGTGAACATTTACAGTATGTTGGAATTTAACTTCAGTTTAATGTGTTCTGAAATAATTGACTTGTATTTGTACTAAAATTATTGAATGATATAAAAGGGGTTTAGCAGAGTAAATTGTGTATGATTTGTTATTTGGTTTTGTAAATTTATTTCAATATCTGTCCACTGCACTTTACGTCCTAGTCGTGGGTTCAAACCCAGAGAGAGACAGATTACCGAGATAGTAGCTGGGCAAAGTAAATTCTGGTGGGGAAATAATGGCTAGGAGCGTTGCATGGTTTCTGTAACATGCCTTTCTAATGCTGTCGTGTTTGATCAACTTTTATATCCGATTTATGTTCTGCTATTCAAGTTTCTAGTCTGCAACCTGTCTCACCTATGTATGATAGTCCACAAGGTGAGACCTATGTAGGAATGGTCTATGAGTTAAAATGTAGTTGTGGACTACCCTACAGGGGTGAGACAGGTGGCAGACTTAAAACTCTAATAGCAGAACATAAAGCAGCTGTAAAAAATTGCTCAAACAAGACAGGATTAGATAGGTATGTTACAGAAATCAGTCACAACATGGACTTGAATTCACTTAAAGTCATCAGTTTCCAAAGCAACTTTCAAAAAGAAAATTAAAGGAACAGATATTAAGAAAAATCCGAATTCCATCATCAATTACTACAGAGGTTTGTCCCTGCCTAACATTCGGCAAGATTTGGTTAAAAATAACCGTAACCATTGGGATTAACCATAACCACGATAGTGACGGAGAAAGAGTGACAACAAAAGACTGCCTGAAGAAGGAGAAAAGTTTTCTCAAAAAATTTGTTTTTAATTAAATTATTTCCTAAAAAAAACCATATTAGATGTTTGATTAAATCATTTTCTTATTAACTTCTCAGAAACTTGGCACAACCTAATAAAAGAAGAAAAACAAAAGCATAAACACCAAAAAAAAAAAAAAAAAAAAAAAAGCACTCAACAGAGAGCCCAAATTTAACCACAAACTAATCATTAAAAAACTTTACTAGAGCCTAATGACAAATCGCGATGGCATGAAATGGCATAATACTCATATGCACAATAACATATAGCACAATGAAACAATTAGTAAAAACATAACATGAGGTGAACTTCATCATGTGAGTCTCTCTAATCGATACTCACCACAAAAAAAGTGATTTCATGTCACTTTATGAAGAAAATCTTGCAGATGATGGTTCATCTGATCTAGCAGAAATGCATACAGGTAATTAACATATAACGGACGCTCCCTATCTTCTGATTCAAGGCTTCTTGAATTGGAAGAGGAAATACAAAGGATCAAGTGGGACATCGTCGGGCTAAATGAGGTAAGGAGAAAAGGAGAAGATCTCATTGAACTGAAAAGTGGACATCTCTTCTACTATTGTGGGACAGATACTGGCAGAACTAGTGGTGTTGGATTTATAATAAACAAGAAACTGAAGGATAAAGTTCTAGAAGTTGAAAGTTCCTCTGACAGAGCTGCACGACTCGTTATCCAACTCTCGAGAAGATACCAGGCTCAGATTATTCAAACTTATGCACCCACCACAAGTCATGCTGAAGAAGAAATTGAAGAATTTTATGAGGAAATTCGTGATCTAAATAACACTTGAAGATAATTATGGGAGATTTCAATGCAAAAATAGGGCAACGGCAACAGAATGAAACTTCAGTAGGGAAATTCGGTCACGGCAACAGAAACCAGCGTGGAAATACTCTCGTAGAGTTTGCAGAGGCAGAAGGGTTTTTCATCTTGAACTCCTTTTTCAAGAAAAAGCCACACAGGAAATGGACATGGAGACATCCAAATGGGACGACAAGTGAAATTGATTTTATTATGTGTAACAAAAAATTCGCCATAGAAGACTGCAGTGTGCTAAACAAGTTCAACACAGGCAGTGACCATAGATTGGTGAGATGTAAGATGCACCTCAACACTAAACTTGAACGTAGCAAGCTCATAAGACAAACAAAATGTATTGACATAACCAACCTTAAAAAACACCATAATACCTTCAAATTGGAACTGAAGAACAGATTCTCTGCTTTAGAAGGCCTAACATCGGAAGAAGTGGATATTTCTGAAGTTAACAGAAAAGTAACCAAAGCTCTTATGGAAACAGCAACAAAATTAGCTGGGTCTAAGAACAAATTGTATGTGAACAAATTATAAGGAAAAACCAAAATGTTGATGCAAAAAAGAAGAGAGATGAGGACAACTAAAGAAGATGTGACTTCCAAAGTGGAATATATAGAGCTATGCAAGAGAGTACGAAAAAGTATCACTGAAGACGTAAGGAAATTCAACTGTGAACTAGTAAGGAAGGCAATTGAAAACAACCAAAGCCTAAAGATAGCAAAGGGACATCTCAGTAAGGGAAGAAAACAGATTATGGCACTGAGAAAAGAAGATGGTTCTGTAACAAGAAATAGAGGCGAAATTTTGATAAGAGTGAAAGATTTCTACTCCAAATTATATGAAAGGGATGATACATGTACTCCAGACATCATGAAAGGTACCAGTACCAGAGTTCTTCCAGTCCTTCCAGCAGAAGTTGCACATGCAATCAAGAACATGAAGCGGGGAAAAGCTCCAGGAGAAGATGGAATTACTGTAGACATCATACAAGAAGCAAGTGGAGAAATCGAAACAGTACTCGCCCAAATTTTCACTCGATGCCTTAATGAAGGGAAAATTCCTGAGGATTGGAACAACGCTACAATGATCTTGCTACATAAAAAAGGTGACATTGAGGATCTCAGGCTCTACAGACCTATCAGCCTCCTATCAGTGGTTTATAAAATCTTCACTAAAAGTTCTTTCACACCGCTTGAAGGTGACACTGGACATGGCTCAACCGAGAGAACAAGCTGGATTCAGGAGTGGCTACAGCACAATAGATCATATCCACGTACTGAGAGAACTAATTGAAAGAGCGAGGGAATATGAACTTCCATTGTGCATGGCTTTTATCGATTATGAAAAAGCCTTTGATTCGGTGAAACCATCAGCAGTTACAATGGCTCTGAAATCCTGCGGTATTGAAGATGCATACATTAATATTATTAGTAACATCTATGAAAATGCAAGTGCAAAGATTCGGCTGTTTGAAAATACAACACACATAAAAATTGGAAAAGGAGTGAGACAAGGTGACACCATATCTCCGAAGCTCTTTAATGCCACATTGGAAAATGTCTTTCCATCACTGCACTGGGAAAACAAAGGGATAAAGATTAATGGAGATTATCTAACCCACCTTCGTTTTGCTGATGACATAGTCATTTTTGCAACTACCCCATCAGAGCTACAGAGTATGATCCAGGAACTTGCTGACAAGAGTAAAGAAGTGGGATTAAAAATGAACTTTCAGAAGACAAAAGTGATGTTCAATGCTTTTACAAGAAATGAAGATTTATCGATTGATGGAGAAAAGCTGGAGATAACAGACACGCACGTTTATCTTGGACAGCAGATATCAAGTGAGGGTCACATTGGTGAAGAAATTAATCGGCATACAAAACTTGCCTGGAGAGCTTTTGGAAGAAACAGCATAATTTTCAAGAGCAATATGCCATTATGTCTTAAAAGAAAAGTGTTTGATCAATGCATCCTTCCAGTGCTTACGTATGGTGCAGAGACGTGGACCTTAGCTAAAAGAGACATACAAAGGCTGCAGACAACTCAAAGCAACATGGAGAGGTGCATGCTTGGTGTAACCAGGAGAGATAAGAAGAGGAACACGTGGATCCGAAAAATGACAAGAGTGGAAGACATCATTATCAGAGTTAAATCCCTGAAATGGCAATGGGCTGGACATACTGCCAGAAGAACAGACCATCGATGGACAGCCGAAATTTTAGATTGGATTCCAAGGGACAGGAAAAGACCCAGAAGAAGACCACATGGAAGATGGGTGGATGAAATTCGAAAGTATGCGGGAGTGACATGGAGGAGACTGGCACAAGACAGACTGTTGTGGAGGAAACTTGGGGAGACCTTCGTCCAGCAGTGGATTGATAATGGTTGACAATGATGATGATGATGATGAATTTACCAAATTGTAATGCTTTAGAATAGAGCCTACGATGGAAAGAATGAGATATTTCGATTCCAATGAAGGCACCCAAACAAGATATGGTTATTGATCTGTTCCAGACTTTACAACTGAGAAAAGAAATCAAATGAACAGGTAGTCAAACAAGTAGACATGCTTCAGAAAACTTGAAAATTACATTGAACCTAATGACAAATTGTGATGGTAATGAAATGACATAATACCCATATGCACAATAACATATAGCACAATGAAACAATGAGTAAAACCATAACACGAGGTGAACTTCATCACGTAAGTCTCTCTAATTGTTGTAAGTTTCAAGTTTTCTGAGGCATGTCTATTTGCTTAATTAATTTGACATCCATCTGCCTGTAACATCTATTTGAACAGGTAGTCATTGGACTGCCAACCTTGAGGATGAAATGTTGGTGAGATTGTATTCTGATTCAGTATACAGGATGGTGTTTGTTTTCAAACATCATAAAAAAAAAGCTCTAACCTGACTAGTAAAATTTATTACTGAAACAATATGCGAAGAACGTAAATTTATTTTTAATACATTTATACTAATGCACCACAGCAAACTAACAGTACAATCATTGATTCATTTTCAAGATTCACACAAAACAATATAAGAGCATCAAACAGAAGTCATTGCTCTTTCCACATTTATAAGTGAGTCACAGAAAAAAATCTCATCGGCCGCCACCGGAAATCGAACCCAGGGTCTTCCAGTTACGCGCCGGACATGCTACCACTGCACCACAGTGGCCTCAAAATTCTCCAGACTCACATACGACTAACTGCCAAACCACATGGCAGGTTGCTTCTTGGAGACCCACACAATACTGGGGATTCACCAAAGATGGTAAGCAGCAACTGAACAAATAACTAGGGGGCGAATGAATAATTAATACACACAATTGACATGGATTAGTAAGTCCGGCGTGTAACTGGAAGACCCTGGGTTCGATTCCTGATGGTAGCCAATGAGAATTTTTCCGTAACTCACTTATAAATGTGGAAAGAGTGATGACTTCTGTTTGATGTTCCTAATCCACATCAATTGAGTGTATTAATTATTCATTGCGCCTGCTAGCTATTTGTTTAGTTGCTGCTACCATCTTTGGTGAATCCCCAGCATTGTGCAGGGCTCCAAGAAGCAACCTGCCATGTGGTTTGGCAGTTAGTCATATGTGAGTCTGGAGAACTTCGAGGTGGCGGTGGTGCAGTGGTAGCATGTCCGGCGTGTAACTGGAAGACCCTGGGTTCAATTTCCAGTGGCGGCCGATGAGAATTTTTCTGTGACTCACTTATAAACATGGAAAGAATGATGACTTCTGTTCGATGTTCCTAATCCATGTCAATTGTGCGTATTAATTATAAGACCATAATTACCGTAATTTTTGGACTAAGAGCTGCATCGGCGTAAGGGCCACAGGTGAGAAATTTTGCAATCTTGGAAGCAAAAGTTGCCGTAAGGGCCGCACCTGTGAAGTCGTGGTGCTGCTCAGAAAGCTAAATTATCTTCCTTATTTTCATGAATTAACTCACGCCCAACGTGATTATATGTATACTTCAAAGGCTAATTCTGCAACTCAGTGTCGATCTGTTTTATACACTTATTTTTTCATACTGGCAAAAAATTTTATTTATACATTTTTTATTAATCATGCTAATGATGTTATTTGTTTGCCTTTATTAAATTCTCAAAAGCATTTATGTAATCAATATAAATCACAGTTAATCTTAAGACTCCCATTAGAATATTGCATTGCTCGTAAAACCGCACAATTGTCTAAATTCCATTCAATGTGGATGTCTGCTACTGGATGGTTCTCTGTTCACCGCAATAGAATCCGTCTTAGAAGTAATTAACTTATAAATTATTGCTTGTAATGCTTTCGATTAATGTTTTCTTTAATAATATGTTCGTTCTATGTTATGCTTTTTTCTCATCTAGAGATGTTTTTGTTAGAATGAAGTCGCGCTTCCTTTTACCAGCTACCTAGCGCGTATTCGCGGATCTGGCCACCAACACTTTGAAACAGCGGTGCCGCTTTCTCTCTTTCAAGTGGTTTGACCTTTCATTTACTGCGCACTGAGCCTTCGCGTTGAGCTCTGCTTTTATATGAATGGGAAAGTTCTCCCTTCTTTTTTCTTTTCCAGCTGAAGCCTTCAACTTCCACTATCGTCAGTCAATAAAAAAATTAAAAAAAAAAAAAAAAAAAAACCTGAAGCAAAACTCAGGAGCACAGAGCCAAGAAACACCTGTATCGCATGCCAGATTAACCAAGAAGAATGAACAGAATTTGTCTTTCCGTCCAGCCAGCATTGTTTGGAATAGGTCTCTGCTAATGGAATCATCCTGGGGCAGGCTTTTGCATTGTTCATGTTCTTAAGCTTTTGTCCAGGAAAGTGCCCATCAAACTGGTCTCCCCACCCCAGTGAAAATCAACGTTCCTTCTCTTGGTTGCATCGCACCTTCCTGCATGATGTATGCTGCAGCCAACAAAAGAGATACGCTGGGCGCGCTATCCACAGAAGCCTCGGACGTCACGCTACTCGTCTGTGTGCTTATGTCCCCATTCCATCCCCCACTCCACCATGCAAAGGGCATTTGAGTCAGGCATTCCTGTCCTCCCCCACTTTCCCTCCTAAACCAACATCAGGACATCGGAGTTATCGTTTAAATAGACGTGTCTAACGTATGATTAGAAAGGTGGGAAAACTTGATCACAGTCGAGTTTGTAAAAAAAAAAAAAAAGACATGGTTTGAAAAAATTTACTAAGCATCTGCATGAAAAAAAAAAAAAAAGGGAAGGAAGAAACAGCCTTATCGAAAACAAATTCGGCATAAGAGCCGCTTCGGCATAAGAGCCGCTTCGGCATAAGCCCACCCAAAAAATTTCACTTTTAGTAACGTAAGAGCCGCTGCTCTTAGCCCAAAAATTACGGTAGTTTGATTTCACACACATCATGGAAGAAAGCCAGATGTTTTAAAGAAGGGCTTATGCTCTTGAAAAAAACAGTGGGTTCCACAAGGGTAAAAATTTTTTTAAATAATGCTTGCCCTGTGCATTACTTATCACCTATAATTTCTGACTTATGATGGACAAGTGTATGCTTAATTATCTCACTTACTGTGCGTGACCATCATAAAAACTCACCTGATTATAGGTGGTGCCACAGAAAGTGACGATCCAGAAAACATCCAATTAGCAGCAGTTGACAAAATTACATTGACTGAAGAAAATTTCCAGATACCAGAAGATCAATCAGACCACTGACACAGTCCAGTCATTACCTGAGAATGGATAGGGTGAGCACTATCCGAAACGTACCACCACAACCAACTGATCTCTTGGGTCAGTAAGGCATCATTGATGTAAGGGTTTTTAACCATGAAAATCCTTTTAAGCAGATCTTTAAAGCTATTCATTGTTGTTCCTTTTTACATATTTTAAACCTCTATTGCATTCTTAAGCTTTTAAAATCCTCTTCACATATTTGGACCAAAACCTAATTGTTGTGTGAAGCATCATGAGACCTGATTGGTGCTTTCTTTCTTCACCATGCAACCCGAGTTTCATTTTTGCCATTGTTGCAACACAGCCTCTGAGTACACAGAGGCTGTGTTGCAACAATGGCAATTTTTTTAAGAACAAATAACCGCAGGTAATCAGAAGTATGTTCAGATTGATAAACTAAAGTTACTTAGTCTCAATTGCTTGAACTTCAGTCTGGAAGATGTGGTGGATGGGATACTCGAACGGAAATCGGGAGATGCGGGTTCTATTCCCACTCCAGGAAGACGAAATTGCAAAGTTTTCTGAGAAATGTTACATGAATGACCAATAAGAACTATAAGCAAGTTCAGAGTTTATTATCTGAATGCTACGAGTATTAAACCACAGGTAAGTTGATATTTTATAATATTTATTTCAACAGTTAATATATATAATATAATAATATATCAATAACAGAGAATGTTTCTGCAAATATGGAGCAAACTGAAACAGGAACCAAAATGAGGGAAGGATTTTAAACTTTCTTTGGAGTATTCATACACTTTAATTGAGTTACCCTAAAGTATTCCTAATGAAGATATAGGAATCATGTTAAAAAAATTAAAATTCTGTTGATAATACTTCTGGAGTACTATCTCAGTATGTCATCTTTATATACCTGGGATGATGCATTTCCCAGTGACTGAAGTATATGAATCTAAAGAAACAAATACAATGCACTACTGCTTCCCTACAAAAATATACCTTTCACCTTGATAGCTATAATACGTATCACAAATAATTAGTTCTTCATATAATAACATTATGAAATTTTAAGTTTTCTCTTAAGATGGTTACATGGTTGGCAGTTAATGATGGCATTTCTATACCAAAACTAATAATTTTGTGTGCTATGTATTTTTGCATTTATTTCTTTGTTAATTTCTACGAAGTTTCATCACAGAATTAAACAAGAAGCAAGGGCAAATCTACCTACCTGTGGGATATTAGTGAATAAAGAAATAAACAGATGTCAATTTGAATCATATTTTGCCTCAGAGAAACACTTTTTGTTTAAAAAATTAAAAGGTGAGCAAATTACACATTATTACTGCAGTAAGATATATGATTCTGCATATTACACTAGTCTGAATATTTCTTTTTTCTGATACAAATACCAAGTAACTACAAATTTAAAAAATGTGTATGCGACAAGAATATACAACAGACTCTTGCAATAGCAAATAAATTTGTTTTATCCTTATATCAATATTTCAACAATCAGTAACTATAAATCATGAGAACTACAGGATCAACAAGCTTGTAAAACTGATGACTTGGGCATGATGGTGTAACAAGAAGCCATATAAACACTTAAAGAAAAAAAAGGAGAATTTGTGATTATGTATAAATTACCATAATTTGGCTGAGGGAGAGTTCTACTATCATTCATTTTTAAGCCGTTCAAAGCATGACTAAGCAACGAACGCTTTGCTGGACCTCTACCCCGTTTGGTTGCTTCCTTCAAATTTTCTGGTGCAGCAGAGTTCATGATGATTGCAGGTTTTATGAAATAACCTTTATTACCTGAAAAATTAAGCAACAGTCACCAAAGAAGAGGGCAGTGGTGCACAAATTAGTCTATCATTAAAGTACAGAGAAACTAGCACAATGGTACATATTTAGTTCAACAGATGATACAACCCTCAGCTATGAAGGTTTTACGAAATAACCTTTTCTACCTGAAAAATTAAGCAACAGTCACCGAGGAAGGCGAGGGCACACAAATTAGTCTGTCATTAATATACAGAGAAACTAGCACAATGGTACATACTTATTTCAACAGATGATACAACCAACTGCTACGATGTCTTATCTATTTAGTGTAGTGGCTGTACACAAATATGTGTATTTTTTAAAATAGCTCAACAACATTTCCTCCAACAGATGTTAAACAGAAACTTAAAAGAATATAATTCTGTTAGCCTTCATTTGATTAATGATAGGTTTAATTCATGATGCACATCAAAAAATTATTGTCACATGTATCAAATTATGAATACAACATTTTTATGCACATGTACATGAACAAACACAGTGAGTTTTGAAATATGCACATTGATGTTGTGTATAGCCCATTCTGTTTCAATTCAGGCAATTTTGCTAAAATGTTGTCAGGTGACCCTCAGGAATTTTCCTGGAAAAAATATATTTGAAACCACTAGTCATATGATAACAGAAAATATCACTTTGATTTCTGAAAAAAATTTGTATGTAATTTATGACGTTCTTGAAATGGAGAGCTGCAGTGAAGCCTTTCCAGAAAAAGGAAATTTTTAATTTTCAGAAATCAATAACTTGAAATTTTAAAGCTGCAGCTGAGATTTTTTTTTTTTTTTGTGCATAGGAAGCATAATGTGGGGGATTTTAATATGCACAGTTACTTTTAATGTGGCTATCATGTTTATGTAAAAAAAATAGCAAAATGTCAAAACATTAAAAAAATGCATTTTTTTTATCTTACTTATACTGTTGTTTTACCTTGAAAATTCGTGTACAGGAAGTACTCCTCTTTGCTTATGTTTGTTAAAAAAATGCTTTGCCTGCATTTCAATTTTATTTTTGCAATAAACATCCAAATATTGAAAAAATGAAAGATTTAAGAAAAACTGTCGAATTTCAAAAATTAATACAGTCGTGCGTGCCCATTTATAACGAACTTGAAGGGACTATGAAAAAATTTTGTTATATCCATAAATTTGTTATCAGAAATATGTATTAAATAAAAAAAATTTACCATGAAAATTAAAATTTTAAATTTTACTTCTTTATTAACCAGATGTCCAAACTACACTGCTTTTTTATGGAGCACTGTCTTATTAAATTCTCGAGAAAGTCTAATTTTGTTGCTGTTTCTTCCGTATAAATGTCACATGACATCAAGAAATGTGCAACATTTTCTAGAGAAGAAATTGTGCTAGCAGTCGACACTTGTGGTTCAGTAATGATAGTACCTTCATCACTATCAGAGTCCAAAAGTCTGTTCTTTGCCTTTTTAGTTCATCTAAGATATAGGCATATGTTAGGAGTGAGCTAATAAACACATCATCATGAGCTGTACTAAAGTCCTGCAAAGTTGCTCCATCTGCCAGATCATTGTCTACAGTTCTCTCCCACATCTCGTTGAGAGACTGATCATCATTGCACATCATTGCCTTCTATGGCATGAAACCCAGCCTTACAGAAATAGTTTCTTATTGTCGCCTCTTTCACGTTGTTCCAGGTTCATCGAACGAAATCCAAACTCATCCACAAATCAATTTTCAGATCCGAATCCTTTTCAAAATTTAAGAGATGCTCTATGACATACCTTCTATACTTTATTTCAAAGTTGGCAATTATCCCTTGGTCCAGTGGTTGCAACCTCAAGGTTGCAAAAACCCCAACTGCACACTGTCAAGGTAGGAGAAATGTTATGTGCCATGTAATTATCCATTAGAAAGAGGACTTTCTTTTCTTTTTTTTTTTTTTTTTTTTTTTTTTTTTGCTGCCATCTCTCTATCAAACACAACCAGCCATTCACGGAAAAGGTTTATTTGTTGTTCCGATAAGTCACTGGCAATGATGGCATATCAATGCCATTAAAATATTGGGGCTTGAATGATTTGCCTACAATGAAAGGCTTCCGTCTATTGCTTCTATCTACAGTCTGTATATTTGCACAAAGCAACATAGTGATGCGTTATTTACTTCATTTCCCACCTTCACATTTTTCACCACAAATGGCCATTGTTTTTGCTGATATCATCTGGTAAAAGAGTACTGTCTCATCTGCATTGTAAATACAATCTGTAGAATAGTCCTTAAGAATATGATCCATGCTTTTTTCCATCCAGTCATTAATTATAGCAAAATCTGCTACTCCCGCTTCACTGCTGGTTTGACAGGAGATGTTATGGCGATCCTTGAAATGCTGTAACCAACCAGTCTCTGGGCCAAACCAAAAGTTTGGGCTTTTTCCTGCAATATTGGACCACTCAGACGCAGACTTTGAGCTCGAGCTGAAGTAAACCAGTTGAATAAAGCTTCTTCAACGTCAGGATAAAGAACACAGCACATTTTCTTCCATTCTGATGCACCTTCTGACTTTGCTAGCTCAGCTAAAATGTATGCACAGTTCTTTAAAATCATTGATAACAAACTCGGTGGAATTCCATAATCTTTAGAGACATCTGCCTTCTTTTAACCTCCATCGCATTTCACGATAATTTCACCTTTCATAGCCAAATTTAGAGCTTTTCACTTTTGCGACATTTTGCTGATGATGCGATCACTGGGATCCAAGTGAATGACATGAAGACAAAAAAAACAGGTGAATATTTAATGGTCAAGACTCCCTGGAGTAAGCTACAGCCAGATGAGAGAAGATAACTTTTGGCTTTCTATTCATGCAGTGATAAAGCAATCCTTTTTTCCTCTGCCTTTGTTCAACTTGTCTGCTTCTTGTGCATTACACATTTCAATCCCACCTTCTGGAACTCAGTAATCCCTCCAGACACGCCCATCACTCCTAGTCTATTCAACTTTGCAACACATCGTTGCATTCCCCCTTCTTTCCTACACTCACTTGTTGAGCCAATTTTGTTAATCTGCCTTGCCTTTGCTCACCCCACCCACCCTCCTCCAAGCTGTGCTCTGCCAGTGGATTGTTGTTACTGCTGTCAGGTTTGGTATTTAGAAGTTCGTTATAGCCATAGATTTACACTTTTCATTCGTTATAAAAAGTTTTTTAACATGTAATTTTCTACCGAAACAAAGTGACCTGACAATTTGTACGTTACAATCGTAAATTCACTATAAACGACTTTGTTATAAACGGCCGTGACTGTATTTATAAAAAGGCCATCTTTTAAAAGTCTGAAAATTTAGTAGATGATAGTCATTATATGCTTAAAGTAGAAGATAAAGCAATAAGAAGAGATAGTATTTCAGTTGTAAATTGTTTATACTCAGCCTAATATGGTTACATTTCCCATGGGAAATTTTGCTAGTGAAAAGCTGAGCAGTAGCTCTGGAAAACTGTAATGTAAAAGAAATATATATACCATATTTATTGGTGTAAACACACATAGGCGTATAACATGCATTATAATTTTAAGAAAGAAGTTTCAGTAGAAAAAACTAGAATTTAAAATAAAGGACTTGAGATCTCTGAACTTTTTTTAGATAACTCAACACATGTTTATTAATATTTATACTACTTATAACACAAATAATATGAAAGAAAACCATCTGTTTGAACGAAAAAACTTAGATATTAGACTTGTTACAAAAATTTTAATCAAAATCGCTGCTATCTTGGAAACTATGAAACGCTTCGTCTTCACAGCTATCTTCAAAATCAAACTCAACACTGCTGCTTTCACTGCTACTGTCATCATAAATCAGTTTGTCTTCTTTACCAACCAAAGCATTGCTTATGCCACATTTCTTAAAAGGTTTGATAACAATATCTTGTATAACTGCGTCCCATGAAGTCTTTACCCACTGACACGTTTCGTTCGTCCAGAATTTGTAACTTCATGTTGAGTTTCATCACACATGTATTTATTCCATTCTTCACGCATAAAGGCTTTGAAGGGCTTGTTAATGGAAGCATCTAATGGCTGTAATTGTGATGTAAGTCCTCCTGGAATAACTGCTATTTCTGTTTTGCACTTTTGCAATTCTGCCTTCATTGTTTCTGTAAGATGAGATCTAAATGCATCCAATACTAATAAGGATGGCTTCTTTAACAAACCACCTGGGCGCATCCCGCACACATTTTTAATCCAAAGCTTTATGCCTTCTTCGTTCATCCAACCTTTAAGATGAACATGCACATGTATGCCACTTGGAATTTTCTCCTTTGGAAAAGTTTTTCTTTTAAAAATTACCAATTGTGGCAGCTTATTTCCATCTGCAGTGCAGGCAAAACAACAGCATAACAATTTTTTCATGCCCTGAAGTTTTGATCGTTACTGCCTTAGCACCTTTCGAGCCCACAATTTTATTTGAAGGAAAATCAAAAGTGAGGGATACTTCGTCCATGGTGCTGATCTGACTGATTTCAAAATTTTGTCTTTTCCTTTTTTAATAATAAACCTACAAAAATTTATTATCTTCTCTTCATAATCGTCCAACATATGCTGGGCAATCCTGGTTCTTGTTCGCATCCAAATCTCATGCCTCTTCATAAATCTTTGGCACTATTATGCTGTCCCTTAGAAATCATGTATTTGAAACTCTTTGCTGATTTTCACTGCTTGAATAATTGTCATTTTTGTTGATAAAGCAATGCCAGATTTTCTTGACAAATTCTTTTACCTGTTCTTCCAATTTTGGTCATTTAGCAATACAGCTGCGAAAATTGCATTTTGTTCTTGATAAAGTCTTGATTTTTCTCCATTTCTTTGCCACTCTCGTATTGTGCATTCTGTTGGTGGCTCCCCAAAATGCCTTGCTGCAGCCCTATTTCCATGTTGCTTGGCATATTCCACAATCTTAAACTTAAAACCAACTGTAAACGCTGAACATTTTTGTCTCAACTCCATTAGGAGCAGATTTAAGAAACTAAAACAAGTAGCGAATGTAGGCACGAGTTGTTTAACTGAGGGCACTCTGCACGTATGAAAGTGACAGACACACTAAAAAACAGACATGCCAAGTGCTCTGCTTTGAGTGGAGTTCGTCTGTTTTCGCCAGCTAAATCTGCGCGCTCTGCTCAAGGCTTTAAAACTCCGATCATTGTAATTACCATAATTATTTTTGTTATTATCCTTATTATTTCAGTGTTTCTAAAAGTTTAAATTGAAAATTCTTCCAAGTGTATTAAAGTACGCTTTCCCCTTTTTTTATGCTTTCCAATCGTAGGTTGAAGAAGCGTATATGCTTCAGTTTCGTCCGTCTGTCTGTCTGTCTGCAAGATAAATCGCGTAAAAATGGTTCGATTTCAACGAAATTTTAGTATGTGGTAGGGGACAACCTGGGAACAAACCCTATTGAAAATGGGAGAAATGGGGTAAAAGGTCAGGACATAGGAGCGGGATCCATTCCATTGCCCTTATGTGTCATGACTTATGTAAAAATGTTTCGATTGTGACAAAACTTTATCATGTTGTTTCGGAGGTACACTGAACCCATTCTGTTGAATATCATCGAAATGAGATCAAAGGTCAGGGCACCAGAGCGAAATTTATTCCATAGCCATTATCATTATAACTTGACTAAAAATGCTTCTATTGCGAGAAAACTTTAGTATGTTGTTCCGGAGGTATACTGAACGAATCAATAGTCAGGGTAGGGAGGAAGGTTTGCCTGCGCGAGATTTCTGGCACGTTTGAAAGTGTCTCATAATCAATGCATTGCATGATTTTACTAACTTTTTATCTTTCTTTAAAAGCAATCTTTCAGTATGTGTGTTTGTAACTATGGAAGAATGGGATGTTTTGCTGTTCTTGGTGCTTGCCGTTTTATCAAAGCCAATCTGTTTCACTGCATTTGCGAGTAAATATTATCACTGCATTTGCGAGTAAATATTTTTTGGCACTATTATGCTGTCCCTTTGAAATCATGTATTTGAAACTCTTTGCTGATTTTCACTGCTTGAATAATTGTCATTTTTGTTGATAAGCAATGCCAGATTTTCTTTGACGAATTCTTTTACCTGTTCTTCCAATTTTGGTCATTTAGCAATACAGCTGCGAAAATTGCATTTTGTTCTTGATAAAGTCTTGATTTTTCTCCATTTCTTTGCCACTCTCGTATTGTGCATTCTGTTGGTGGCTCCCCAAAATGCCTTGCTGCAGCCCTATTTCCATGTTGCTTGGCATATTCCACAATCTTAAACTTAAAACCAACTGTAAACGCTGAACATTTTTGTCTTGACTCCATTAGGAGCAGATTTAAGAAACTAAAACAAGTAGCGAATGTAGGCACGAGTTGTTTAACTGAGGGCACTCTGCACATATGAAAGTGACAGACACACTAAAAAAACAGACATGCCAAGTGCTCTGCTTTGAGTGGAGTTCGTCTGTTTTCGCCAGCTAAATCTGCGCGCTCTGCTCAAGGCTTTAAAACTCCGATCATTGTAATTACCATAATTATTTTTGTTATTATCCTTATTATTTCAGTGTTTCTAAAAGTTTAAATTGAAAATTCTTCCAAGTGTATTAAAGTACGCTTTCCCCTATTTTTATGCTTTCCAATCGTAGGTTGAAGAAGCGTATATGCTTCAGTTTTGTCCGTCTGTCTGTCTGTCTGCAAGATAAATCGCGTAAAAATGGTTCGATTTCAACGAAATTTTAGTATGTGGTAGGGGAGACAACCTGGGAACAAACCCTATTGAAAATGGGAGAAATGAGATAAAAGGTCAGGACATAGGAGCGGGATCCATTCCATCGCCCTTATGTGTCATGACTTATGTAAAAATGCTTCGATTGTGACAAAACTTTATCATGCTGTTTCGGAGGTACACTGAACCCATTCTGTTGAATATCATCGAAATGAGATCAAAGGTCAGGGCACCAGAGCGAAATTTATTCCATAGCTATTATCATTATAACTTGACTAAAAATGCTTCTATTGGGAGAAAACTTTAGTATGTTGTTCCGGAGGTATACTGAACGAATCAATAGTCAGGGTAGGGAGGAAGGTTTGCCTGCGCGAGATTTCTGGCACGTTTGAAAGTGTCTCATAATCAATGCATTGCATGATTTTACTAACTTTTTATCTTTCTTTAAAAGCAATCTTTCAGTATGTGTGTTTGTAACTATGGAAGAATGGGATGTTTTGCTGTTCTTGGTGCTTGCCGTTTTATCAAAGCCAATGTGTTTCACTGCATTTGCGAGTAAATTCAAGCTTGTTTTTTATGGCATTGCAGGGCAACAGAGATCTGAACAGGTTCTGGCTGATGGAAGCATTGGCTGCAGGAGAAGAGCGATGCAGGGCAGGAAGTTTCGGCAATGGAGTATTAGAGTGGACATAGGTAGTTGTTCGCAGTTTTCACTTTAGTTCATTACCTGAACAAGGTAAATTTCTTTTTGTGCATTATGTCGAAATGACCACATAGCCAATGCTTTGCAGATGCTTATGAGAAGCAATGGCCTATTTTGAAGCATTCCAAGAAATCCGAAATGCACGCTTACTTGTTCTGTTTGTGACACTGATTTCACTATCGCACATGGTGGTTTAAGCGACTGCAAATGCCATGTCGCATGCCGCTGACGTTAGATAATACTAAAGTAAAGGCATCTAGTCAAACTCTTACATCTTCATTTATTTCCATGATGGAAGGTGTCCATGTAATACGCACGGAAACGTTGTTCACACAGCTTCTATTATAGAGCATAATTTGCCCATCTTTGTGGCAGACCATGACAGGCCTTTGTTTATTAAGATGTTTCCGAATTCTGACATTGCTAAAAAATATGGTTGTGTGTTGATAATATAATTTGTAATAAAAGAAATAGAACTGTTGTGTAAACTTAAAAACGTTTACGCTGTAAGTATAAAGATAACAAAATTAATTTTGTTTTTTGATATGATGTGCATTGCTTTTTTTTAAATACATGGGCATTCATCCACAAAAAGAAATACCCCCACCCCCAGTCTGTGCTATTGCTCTGAACCGCCCCTTTTGAAAGTTGGCAACTCTGAAAAAAACGTTAACATTTGGCAACTTCAGGATGGGTCGCACTTTGCAGCAGTATTCATTTTACCCAAATTTAAATTTAAAAAAAAATAGTATGCACGTATAACATGCAGGTAGAATTTTAGCCCTAAATTTTAGGGGAAAAAGTGTGTGTTATACACTGATAAATATGGTAATTCCTTCTTTATTATCTTTGCAGAAGTTATACATTTTTGCAGCAGATATGATTTGTCCAGCAAAAAGTCACTGCAAACTGGCTTTGGTTGTTAGCCTCTTTACAATTGTACCAAGTCCATCACATGGTAACTTGCCATGGCTTGTTGCAGAAAAAAACCACTTACTTGCCAATCCAAAAAAATTCTGTGCTTATAATCTGTTTTGTAATATTTACATTATTTTGATTGGCATTACAGCATGCCATCAAAATTATGCAAAATCACCGTTTCTGAAGATGGAATTATTCATCAACAATTAGTTGCAGTAATTTCATTTTGAAATTAAAATTGTGGCTATAAGATAATTTAGTTGTTCTTTTTTGTTTGTTTTCATTGGTAATTGTCAGTGGTGATTCAAGTATTTTTGTTGAAAAAAATATTTCCACTTTAAAAGTCTCATAATGCAACATGTCATACATTGCTGCTGTTTTCATGCTAACAGCCAACAAAAGCCTACATATAAAATAAGGATTTTTAAGACCCCCCCCCTAATCATAAAGATCCCAAAGATATTTTTCCCCCACTGAAAAGCTTGATTATAATACACACATACAAGGTTTCAGCAATTTTGCAGTGGGAAAACATTTTGAAAAAATTATGTTAGACATATATGTATTGCCAATACAACAAAAATTATTAATATATAAAACAAGTTACTTTTTGGAAATTTTTTTCCCAAAATTGCAAGGATCTCAGAGTAATTTTTTTCCTGCTGAAAGGCTCTATAATAATACATACATAAATAAATTTATTTTCAAGAAATTTGAAGAGGAGAGCACATTTTGAAAAAAAAATGTTTTGTTTCATCAAAATGTGGCCTCGCGTTTTTATCGCCTTTGTCACAAAATAAAAAAAAAATGCTATATCTTATATCTGAAAATTTGCAGCAGCAAGGTGTTCCTACATGTACGGATTATGTAGAGTGTGTAAAAAAATTATTTGGCTGTCATAATTCTGAAGTTTTTAATTTTTTTGTCATATGGGGTAGTTTTGAAAAACTGGTACCATGACTGATAAGGCAGAGCTATCCAATTTTTAAAGTGACATTACTAAAGATCTACAGGACCAACTGCCGTAAAATTTTCCTAGGTTTCATGACTCAATAACAGTATACTTTGTACCAAGTTTCACAAAAATCTTAGATGGGAGGGTGACATGCCCTGGATGAACCAACATGGAATGACCCTGCCTTTACTTGTTATGATTGTAACTGGTCAAGTGATTTTTAATGTCATCTCACGCATACATTGAGATATTTTTCATGGGAAATACGATTTTCGAAACTTTCAACAGCAATTACATTTGGAATGAGTTTTCTTGCCACAGTGTTTTTTCATCTTCACTACTTGACTCATCATTTGTTTACATGCCACTATGTACAAATCTGTATTATCTGACTAAATCCGCAGTTTGCTGTTGATTTTGTGATAATCTTGAAATGAACCATTACACAAGATGATTCGATTTTCTCTCAAGTTTCAATAACTTTTCTATCACCTCTGATCACATCAGTAGCCTTAATACTGCTTCCAACACCAGCAAGTTCTCAGCATTTTTGGATTGTTCATTCATTAACAATATTTTAAGCATAGCTTAACACACCGCATGCCATTTTTGTTCGATCTTTTTCCACATTAATCTGAAGCAAACTTTTTCAATAAGAAAATTTCATTATTTCTTGGTCAATTGGTAGTAATTTGTTAGGGCAGTTATTGACTTGAATACTACAACCGTTGCAAGGACTTCACCACTGTCTATGATAAGAATATTTTATATTTTTTTCTGCACATTTCATTGTTGAATGCTTCTGTCTATCAGTAAGTAACCTTTTGGAAGACCAGCACACTCCTTTTTATGAATTTTAAATAACCCAGTATACCAGTTTTGGAATTTTATTTTGATTTACTACTTAAATAAACATTTCCAACTGTGGGAATAACATTCCATGTTTTATTATTATTACTATTATTCATTTAAAATGTCAAGGGTACTCAGTAGACAAGCCAACATCTGATCTGCTCTGCATTCATAAGACTATCATAGGTAATAATCCATAGCAGGGCTGGAAAATTACTGGGAGCCTAGAAATTTGGTCCTGGCGCCCAACTTTTTTACTCCAAATTTTGTAATTTACAGCTATTACTTTGAGTTTATAGATGCAAAATGTAACTTCAACAAATTGTAATTTAATAAAATCAAACTCTAAAATTTTCTGCTTTGATTGCATTTATAAATTCTGTCAGCTTTTATCATGATACGTGTGTTTCAAGCAGAGAAACGTGATGAAACTCTCCGAGCGCAGTCTACACTCCGAGTCACATGACTAACCTGTCAGATCGCGGAAGCACTGAAGATCACACTGTTCGGTTTAGCTGCCGGCCCGGAAGCGGAAACAGTGTGGCGCGGCGACTGCATAGCAGATTCTCGGAAAGGTCAGAATGTTTTCTTCAGAACAGTCTGACCTTTCCGAGATTTCTTCAAATTTTAAAACAAAGGAAGGGAAAACTTCATGCATTTTTAGCGTTGGCTCCCGTTTAAGATGTAAAGCTGTAATCGATAGATCCCTCACCCATTTCATTTTAGCTTTTATTCTTCCATATTTTTCAAACAGATAACTTCAACTTGATGAGATATAATTGCTTTTCTTGAGCTTTGAATCTCTGAAGCGATATTTTTATGCACTTTTAACACATCATGCACGTTTGATGTGCGTGGTGGTTAAAAGTGCATAAAAACATTTCGGAAGCTAAAGGTCGAAACTTTTCCCTCCCCCCCCTTCCATGGAGCCCTAAATTTTAATCTAACTGAAAGTTAAATTAAGGCGATTTCTTGTTTTTATTACAAGATCCATACCATATTTTTAAAGCGTTTCCTGTTTCTGCGGCCGTCGGCATTCCGTAAGATGATGTCGCAACTTTTTTTGCCTATTGCTTCCAGATAGCTTCACTTTAGTATTCAGTTAGATTGATAAGGTGTTTTGGTGGTGGTGTTTTTTTGTTCTTTCTTTTTATTTTTTTTTTCAAAAACCATATTTTTACACCTTTTTATCGTCCGTCTTCTGGTATTCATGGTCGCATTATGAGGCATTCTGGAAGTTGATCGCAATTTTTGCCTTTTTTGGCTTCCAGATACTGTAGCTTCATTTCAGTCAGATCATTGCCTTTTATTTTTTTACAAAATCCGTATTTGTTGAGCGTTTCCTTGCAACATTCCCGTCCGTTTCCGCTGCATTTCGGAAATTGACGGTTGCATTTTATTTTATTTATCTTTTTTACTTCCAAATGGTTTTATCTGGGATTTATTTTTCTAAAACCATATTTTTACGTATATTTAACGCCCCACTACTTAGTTTCCAAATCTGTATTACACTGTATTCCGGAAGCTGACGATCGCTTTTTTTAGGTATTACTTTCTTCCAAATGGTTAAATCTCAGACTGATGAGGTGAAAGTTTTTTTTTTTTTTTTTGCTTTACAAGAAACCCAAAACATCCTTCGAAAGAGGGAGTTAAAGTTTAATCAAGGCTTCAGCAGTTGCAAAGGGTCTTCAGAAAAAGCTGAAGGATTTAAGTTTTGTAATCATGGTGCACTTTCTTTTAGATTTCTTGTCTGTGTTTAAGAATTTGTCCCTCATATTTCAAAAGGAAGAACTTATCATTAGTGCAGTGGAACTTCATGTTAAAAATGCCATTTCAACACCTAAGATAATGAAGGATGCATCTGGCCATCATGAAGATAATTTTGTTAATAATACAACTCTTACAGGAATGCATCAAGGAAGTGCAGCTGCATGGGCTTGATAATAAGGCCAATTCTTCATTTCAAATGGATAAGGAGAAGCTTCTGGAATTTGGTATCAAATATCTAGAGGAATGGTTTCTAGGACTGTCTAGATGCGTTCACAGGTGTAGAAAGGTCTTTGACACATTTACATGTCCAACAGGAAATAACATAAAATTCTGGGAAGGAGGACATTGCAAATAACACTGGGTAAACACTTTCAGTCTGCTAGGTGAGTGGTACAAATTTAAGGTTATCAGGCAAGGAATGAAATTTCACAAGCTGCTAGCAAAAGTTCTGATCCACAAGGAGAGATTTCCAGTATTTTGCAAAGCTGATGGCCATAGTTGCTGTGCTGCCAGTTTCAACACTGTGCTGTGAACGAGGGTTCAGTTCAACAAATTTAATAAAAAACAAATTCAGATCAAATGTGGAAATTGACAGTTTGTGTAACCTAATGATGATCAGCCTGAATGGACCAGCACTGGATAAATTTGATCCATTAGCTTCAGTGGACCAGTGGTTTATGTTTAGATTTTTATCAAAACTATAGAACCCTGAGATTTATAGACCAAATTCGAATTTCATTTAGCAATAAGTAGTTTGAGTAATAGGCAGTGCTTCAATACACTATATTATTACTCTTTGTTCCGACATCACCATGCATAACACTTGTGCACGATACTTTGAAATTTGCTTTCGTTTCACCTGGCTCCTAAATTTTGGAGCTGGCTCCTAGATCTGGAGCTTATTTTTCTAGCCCTGATCCATAGCTTTACACTCCGGTGTTAGGGGTGGGGGACACCGCTGTGATGTAACTAGTAGAAGGTTAGAAAACTATCAAATATTTTGCAGAGCATTAGTTACGTGCATTGCCTACCACTCATTTATAAGTGTGAAACTGTATACCTTTTCTACAAAATGCATCATTATGACTCACTCAGTCTAACCTAGAGAATGATGCAATGGTAAGTGACGGAATAAGTTCAAATTGATCAAAAACCAATCTGTGATAGTTCTGTGACCTTCCTGTTATTATATCACAGCTATGCTCCTTTCCTCTGTTGGATGGAATGTAGCTACGGATAATAACTACGACCCACAATACCCAGTGGTTTCAATCGGTATATTGTTCCTTGGGGTTTTTTTTTACTTTTGTTTCAGGGTTTCATGACCACCATGAGCAATACTAAAATCTATAAGAAGTCATCCATCCCTAATTTAGGGTCACTAGTGCTAGGAAAAGGACAGAATATACCTACTCTTCATTTGGGATTCAAACCCAGGCACACCATGGATAAATCATACAAAGCTTGAGCTTGCCCTGGAGCCCACTTGGCTACCAAGGCAGCCAAACAAATGCAAAGAAACTGGATGTTGGCTTTTCTGCTGAGCATGCTCAACATAGTTTTAAAGAAGCTGTACAAATATAGAACACATGAAATGTTTTTTTGCTATCTGAAATGCTTAAGTAGCAAAACAAAGTAAAAGGCCACAAAAGGTGCACTGGGTTACTTTTATTTTCTAATATGAGCAACTTTCCTTTTTGTAGATTTAATCAAAAGCAGTTTTTACTCAACTCTACATACAGTGTAAAATATAAAACGTTATTTCTGCAGTTGAGAATGTTTATTTAAAATGCAAAACAAAGTAAAATACCTTAACTGGTGCAACAGGTTACTTAGAATTTGTAAGAACAAGCAAGTCTATTGTCTTCAATAATATTACCAATTATTAAATGTTGCCCAAGCTCTTAAATGCTCATCTTTGATACTTCAGATTTTATTAGAATAAATCTTCAGTATTTTACCATTTACTGTGTTGCTAGAATGGTTGATCAATCAGAATAATTGGATATGAATTTCATCCCTGGTGAAACAAACCATCATTTTTTTAATGTCCAAGTTCACAAAACTTGCATATTGAATAGAGAAGCAAAAGATCAAATGCAAGAGGAAACATACAAAGCCTTTCATAATAAATTACAATATTACTGAATTTTGCTGATGGAAAGCAATATCAAGCTCCTTAGTTTTCAAGAAATGATCATAATACTAAAATTCTCATTTTTTCAGCAAAGCCCAAGAGAATAAAATGAGGAATAAATTTATGGAGTTACATATCCACTTAGAGTGTGCACTAAAATTTAAGTCCACTGAATTTGCTATTTTAAAGCATGCACATGTAAAAATACAGTATTAATTGTTATTTCATTTTCAATGCCTTTTATAAGTGCCCATAAGTTCACAACATAGGTTTACAACTTCAGGGATCCCATACTTCTGTATTAGCTGATATTACATATTAATTCATACTTTCCGTGGGCAGAAACAATCATTGTATCACTTAGCTCACTTTAATTTAATTTTCATTAAAAAGTCTTAAATTATTTAGACCAAAATATTTATGAACAATTACTGAATTCTCTACTTCCTCCGTTCCTTCATGTATCCAACACAGAAACTTCTTCAAAAAAATATTTTTGTTAGGCACAAGTAATTAATTTAATGAAAATAATATGAGGTACAACTTATTAATGGGCAATTCCAAATATGGAATCAACCAAGAAAAAAAAATTTTTGAATTTGATGTTATGGATTTGGCTAATTTGCAGGATATTTGTCTATTAGCATCTCAAAAGTAAAAAAAAAAATATTTTTTTCTGTTGCCAATTTTTGAGTTATTTAATTCTCAAAATTGCGAAAATGTCTCTTGCTCGCCACTAAAACTTTAAGTGCAATTTTCAAGAGACCCCTTTCAGCTACAGAGCTGGGCATGATCTCATTGCAAAGCTTATCAAGAGGGCTTTCATTTGATATATAACATGCATTGTGTTTGAGTAAAAAAATCTTTTCGCTAGTTTTTAAAAGAATTTATTTTACAATTTCCGAACAAGTATATTTTTTTAATTTTCAAAAAAAAATCACACATTGGTACACATTTACTGAAGACTCGGTCAAAATTTCAAGATGGTATCTCCATTGTATCATATAAAAATTGAATTTCTTTGCACGCATATAACCATTGAAGTTAACATATTTTACATGCCTAGCTGCATTATTAATACAGATGGACACAAACCATTGTGTAACTGCTTACGGATACAGAAATTCTTTCTTTGATAAAATGTATGATGCTTGTGTATCTCCTCTTGCTTCGGCCAATATGTTCCACTGGTGGCCGTTACTGGATCTATCTTACAAAGGATTAACTTTCCTGGCATTGTAAGCATATTAGGTTTTCTTGGATAACTAGATTAGGGTGCTGGCCCACAAGGATGTAAGAAAGAGATATCCACATTTTACATCATCTTTTGAAAGTACACAACCCCACCCACCAAATGGCATCATATGCACAAGCTATGAAACCTGTGATGTGTTCAAAGACCACATCTGCAACCTCTGAACTGACTCTAACACAATGTATCAAAGTTTCTTCAGATTCAAAAAACACTTTAGTCTCCACTTTTTCTGTGCTTATTGGTATGAATGCATGAAAATTATGAGTCCCTGTTACAGTTACAGCTTCATCAAATCATGTCTCTAAAAGTCTGTCTTCTACCAAGTCCCATTAAAACAGTCAGAGGTCCCATGATTTGATTTGAAAGAGAGTTCTGGAAGCTAGCTGAGGCTTCCAGCAACACCATCACACATTTCTTTGTCATGTGATGTTAATGTAAATATGCCACTCAGTATCAATGCCATTGAAATCTTCACGATAATTGCACAAATTTGCACAGTTCTTGCAATTCTTATATTGCACTGCTGAACCATCAGAGAATTAATATACTTTCTTTAAATTTGGCAGACAATCTTTCAAGATATCTCGCTTTCTTTGGAAAACATGAACAAGAACTGTATTGTGAATCAAACAGTCTGAAATAAAGACATGACTCAAAGATGTTGTAGAACATCTTTGTCCTTGCAGTAAACTACAAATGAATGAATTGTTGCCATCAAATTGTTCCACTGGAACCCTTTTGCTTCATCTTGCAAAATAAATGAGTAATTATCAGCAAAATCACATGTCACCACAGCTTCACTGGGCACTAGTGTACTTTTCTATTCAGAAAAAATGCAGATTGCTTTTGGCAATAAAATTGTGTTTCTTTATGTTGATCAGCTAATCTGAAAAAACTTGAACATATTCCTCCTTGGTTTTACGAATTGTCTCAAAATAACAGTGATCCACTGCTTGTTGTACATTATATTTTCAATCATCTCTTCTTCAAGGCTCATTAGCAAGGCTTCCTTGAAATCTATGATGCTGGGGCAGGAATCACACTCATCAAAAAACATCTCTGTTGTGGTGGATTGCACGTTATTTTCGAAATGCAATCTTGGTATGTTTTCAATGGGTTTTCATATTCTCGGAACGTTACTTTATTTAAGTTAGCCCCAGCTATCATTAGCGTAACATTTTGATGAGTGGTACAAGCACATACATCGTGGGTATCACTGGCTCCTGCTATTATGCAGTTCTTTGATCATAACTCTGAAAATTTTGGAAACCCAATCTTCAGAAGCGGGTATTTAGATTTAAAAAGTCTGCAAATTATTTTTTTTAACATAGATACATACTGTATACTGTCTATGTTATTCATTGAAACTTAGTCTTTCTTGCCAGGCATTTGCCTGGCAAGAAAGACTAAGTTTGCAGTGATAATTTTTTACTGCAGTTAAAAATCATCACTGCAGTAAAAATCTTTGACTAAGGAAGCAGTTTCTTTTGCTTAAGTTTTTCCAGGTTTTAAGTGTATCAGGAACACTCATTATATGTTGATTTTCCTTCCCCTAACTGCAATGCATGTTTTCTTCACTTTAGGCAAGGAAGTGTGGGAGAGCATGAATGAACATGCCACTGCAGGAAAAGGATGACTCACACTTGAGAATGCCTGTGTATTACTGTCTTTAACTGTGTCTAACTCGTGATACCATAGAGATATCATCTTGAAATTTTGTGTGAGTCTTCAGTAAATGTGTATCAATATGTTTGATTTTTTTTAAACTTTTACAAAATGTCGTTTTGGGGGGGGGGGGATAAAAAAATAAACATTTTTTACAGCTGGCAAATTGTTTTTACTCAAAAACAATTAATGTTGTATATCAAATGAAAGCCCTCTTCAATAGCTTTAAAATGAGACTATACCCTCTGTGGCTAAAACAGTATCTTGCTAATTGCATTTAAAGTTTTGGTGGCAAGCAATTTTTGAAACATATTGGCAATTTTTAAAATTAAATAACTCAAAAATTAGCAATAGAAAAAAACCCCAAAAATTTATTTTTGTACTCCAGATGATAATTAGCAGATATCCCAAAAATTAGCCAGATTCATGAAATCAAGAGCACTGGTTGATTTGACCCTAATTGGAAAACAAAATAAAAATAAAATGTCTACTATTTATGAATTATGTCACAATAAATAATACATTAACACTATGTCCCTTATTTCTTGTTTTGAAAAGTGGCTAACACCCCAAAAAAGTACATATATTTTTAGAAGTCATAACATGAAAAAAAGCAAAAATGTTATATACTAAGCCTGTTCTCTTCTAAAAGGATGACATGGCAAGAATACAGGGTCAATCAGCATAAAACACTCAAGAGGAAAAGCAGTTCAAATGAACTAGCAAGTGAAATTTCTCACTGTGACATAGGAGTGCAGAGATCTGTCAAACACAACTTCACTTCAATTTTCTCATTTTTTATCACTAATGAACCTGTGAAATGTCAAGACACATTTTAGTGCCTTATCTTTTTGCTTTGCTAGTTTTCCAACTACTTGTGCCAAGAACGGCTAGGAGGTCAACCACATTACTAATACAGTGTTATTAGTTGTATGGAGAACAACAGTAACAGAAAACAAGCACAATAACCCACATATAAAAAAATCAACTCTGTTTGGGACTCAAAAGCGTTATCAAGGAATGTGACACCCTAATATACTATTATTACCTTGTTTTTTGATGGGTAAAGAAATTGTCTGAAATAGGAATCATGTGCTATAATAATTTTCATATCGGTCATATAATGCTGTAAAATAGTGCACTAAAGATTGAAGAACTAAGCCAAAACATTAACCAGCATGATCATGAGCATGAAAACGAAACCATCTTGGAGATAATCAAAACAACATAACCGGAACCGGACAATTTGTATTTCTCGCTGTGGAGGAAAATGCAAACACAAAACTTCACTGGTAGCAAAATATACCTAATAAGAAACAGCGAAGGCAAAGAATCGTCGGCAACGAAGCACGCTCAAGGATTTTAAAGATCGTAGATTGTCAGATAATTTGGCGAATATACTTATTCTGATTTCTGTATATTGTTTCCTGCACTGAACAAAGAATCGAGTTTCATTGACCTAGTAGGATCCATTAGAATTAATTACCATTATTTTGATATCAATTATATAGAGCCTTTGCACGTGACGTCACAAAACTGTCTGCTAGACTTCCGGGTGGTTAGAAAGTAACCGAGCTGGTCTCTCTCCATGCTTTTCAATGGCTGCTGCTGCTGCTGTAAATAGAGTTACAAAAAATGTTCTTTCTGACAAAGTTTGCCATCTTTATGTGGTGGAAAAGAAACGTTACGAAGAAAAGCTTAGAAATAATGGCATAGAAGATCCATATGACATACCTGAAAGATATTTTTATCGTCCGGAAGTTTGTGTTGCTACGGATCTCGCTGATTTGAACTATCACGATACTTAAAACTATTTAATAAGCAGTATTTCGTGTTATACCGGAAAAGCTCTAAAAGCTTTGATGCATATAAATATTTTACCAATGGGTGTGTTAGAAATGTGTTAATTCTGAAGACTGAAAACGAAAAATTTCTTATCCGCTCTGAGGTAAGTTGTTACATTTCTGACTGGTTCCAGTGTGTATTGCATTTAAAAAAAAGAAAACAGCGACTTATATCCCGAAAAACGGACTATTTTTTTCACCAAAAAAAAAAGAAAAGGAAACAGATCCGGGAAGCATATAGCCGTCTCGTTTATTACAACAACGATTGAGTTATTTCAGCCAATCAGAACGACAATGGTGAATGTCGGAGGGTGGGGCTTCACCGGCTGCTTCCGGTTATCACAGACCTGGTTCCGATCGGGGCCGCCGTGACTGCTTGAATACGTTGGTAAACACTGCCGTGTTTGTAAAATATTCTATTCCATTGCTTCTTTGTTGAGTCATATATTGATTGTGTTGCATGTTCGTTATCAGATTTTCATAGTGAGGAACAGCAATTGTCTGTTAACAATACTTTTTTGTTGTGTTGTGTAATTCACAGAGTAAGTAGCTTTGGAAATTTTTATCCAAGAAAAGATTTTAATGTCAAATTGAAGATTATCTTTATCTCTTAGTGACACAGTCTCGTAGCCAGCGGAAAGTAACGGGGAGGGGGGATCGTATCAAAAGCAAGCAGATCTGAAATGGTATGAACACATGCTATGCTGTACAAGTCAGACATCAAAGAAAGCACAAACTTGTGTAGCAGTAGAGAATATTTTTAATGTACCTTTACCTAATGCAGCCGAGATGTAAAAAAACCCTTAATTATTAATTGTTATTTTGAAAATGTTTACAAATAGGAAAGAATCATTACAGCATGCTGAAAGGAGAATAAGTTATTGCACAAGAGCACAGAAAATGTAGTAACCAGTGGCGCACAGTCAGTCCGAAATGGGTCTTGCGGACTCTAACGGAAAGTACACCCACCCACCTACAGTTAAAAAATATTAAATTAATTATATATATATATTCTTTTTTTTTATTGGAGGTTTTTTTTTTTTTTTTTTTTTTTTGATTGGAGGTTTAACGACCACCGTGAGCAACTCAGTCAGCTATAAGCAGTCGCCCGTCCCTAATTTAGGGTCACTGGTTCCAGGGAAGGGAGAGAGCCAGTGCCGTAAGACAAACACAGCATCCATGCCGGACGGGATTCGAACCCGGACCCCTTACGGACGAATCATCATAGGCCAGCGCCTTAGACCACTGCGCCACCGGGGCGGCATATATATGTTCAGTATATATATATGCGTGTGTGTGTGTGTGTCAGAGAGATGTTACTTTAATAATTATTTGTTATGAAAGAAGGGTACTTAATGAATGCACCATATTTGCGGAGCTTTTCAAAGTTACACGACATACAACTCTCCGCTAACAAATTGAGTGTATTTATTAACTACGAAAATGTTTCACAGAAACCAAAAAAATGTTCGCATTTTTTTTTTTTTTTTTTTGTATATGCCATCTCCTGTAACTTACTTACTCCTCTCCAAAAGTTGAGTACGCATCCCACGTTACGTGGATGGGAAATGATAATACAAGGCCTATAGTTGAAGAAATAGTTGTTTTGTGAACAGCAGAGACGAAGAAGACGCAATCCATACAAACAGCACACCTTTGTAATAATTATTTTATTGTATTACGGGAATGTGGGAGTTTAAAGAAGCGAGTACACCTGAACTGAAAATTGCAGTCATCCTGTAAAAAGTTTTCACTGCAAAGTGTTTCATGCTATACAACTGGCTCTGATTTCCAAACACCGAACCAGTGCAGTGATATAGCATAGCATAGCATATATAGGATAGGAGAATATACCAGGTACGAAATTACCTTGTAGTCCATGCGTAACTTTCGTTTTCCCATTCATGAAATTCAGCACAGAAGTTACAATATAGTGCGTTCTTCGAGTAGATAGCGTCAAGTTCTAAAATGTTTTCCCACTGCTATAGACTATCATGAAAGCCCGACGTCTCTAGCTTCAGCGCTTATAGTGTCGTTTACCGTAAATTTAACATGGGAGCGAGTGCTTAACTTTAGTACAGGAGTGTAGTATGTCGTTACCGCTTACCATGGTTTTTAATTGTGGATTCTATTCTATGGATGAATCAATGAATGAAACAATTATTCATGTGAAACAGACATTATTTAAAACCAAATAAATGAAATCCTGGTATGATAAAAATTTCGAAGCCATGCTTCAGACCAGTTTCAGTTATTCAAGCCTCGCCAGTGCAGTTCAAGTCATGACGCGATATATACGCCAAATGTTTTATTTTATATATGGCCCCTCAAACGCATTTTGAAATCATATCGGTGGTAAATGGTAATCACGAATTTTAGGTGAAAGGGTTTCCGTATAAAGAACAGTTTTCCACTTCAGTAGAACGAAAAATTGCCTTATAAAAATGTGGCTGGAAATTATTCTAAAATTCAAGTTGATATTTTCAGTATACTAACTGAATTTCTATAAATTTCAAATCAATATGCATAGTTTTCCAAAATACGAAGTTTAACTGTACAGAAACCTTTACTTAGAACACAAGATTCCCACAGCACTATGTAAAACATAGGAAATTGGAAATGGGTAAATAAATACATTTGCTTTTGAACATTTCATGAAAAAAACATAAGTAAATCTTCGATAAATAAGACTATGAAAATGCCGTTAGGCATGAAATATTTGTTACGCATCTATTATTCTATTGGTACTTGAATTTTATGAGTTTACAAACTTTTATGTGTATCGTAAAGCTTTGGAAAGGAGTGGGCTGTAATCAGCAAATCTGTCTATGACTTGATCATTGTTTACGTCAGTATCTGGCTCATACGATATTAATAGAAAAGATTCCAAGCGGTGTTTTGACATTGTAGTACGTAGTCGAGTCTTAATGAGCTTAAGTTTCGAGAATGTTCTTTCGGCAGTCACACTAGAAACTGGAAGGGTCACAGCAATTTTAAAAGAAGTGTGCAAAAGTAGGGAAAACAGTTTTTAGTCCACTTTGGCAAAATACACTGAAAACTGATTTTAAACTTCCAGCATTCATTTCCACTTGATGTCCATCAATATCACCCGGGTCATTGTCACTGTCTGATGATGTGTTGGAATCATCGCTTGCTGACGGACGTGTAGATTCATGTAAATGATGTGGAAGCGTTTTTACTGCTTCAAATTTAAAGTAGTGTTTCGCAAAATTGATGTACTCCTCAGTGAGGGAATCTTTTGCGACAAACTGTGCGTACGTAGCCGCAAATGTCGAAAACGCGTCTTTTGGCAGGGAAGAGGGATTTTCTGATACTTCCCTGATTCTTTTCCTTGACAGGAGAGACAGATCGCTGAAAATTCCTTGGCCTTCTTCGTTGAATCTTTCAGACAGCTGAGTTATAATGATGTCCAGGCAGGTGAAGTAAGTAGAGATTTTAAACCTTTGTAGCGGATCATCAATAACCTCATCAGCTGCATTTTCACCCGGCAAAACTTTTCTCTGTCTGGATCGCGTCTCTCGCAATGGAGTGATTTCTTCAACCGAACTATCGTTGGCAAAAATTTCACTATTTTTTAATATCATATCAAATTTGCTGTCGGAACGCAAGGCTTGCTACTCCTTTTTCTTTTCGCTCAAAACGTGTGTGTAACGTACCAAGAGATGTGACGTACCTGCCAGAAGGACGCACACTACATAAAGGTAGATAGGAATCAGAATAAAAAAAATAAGGGGGAGATGATGATGATGTAACTTGCCAGGCAAATGCCTGGCAAGAAAGACTAAGTTTGCAGTGATAATTTTTTACTGCAGTTAAAAATCATCACTGCAGTAAAAATCTTTGACTAAGGAAGCAGTTTCTTTTGCTTAAGTTTTTCCAGGTTTTAAGTGTATCAGGAGCACTCATTATATGTTGATTTTCCTTCCCCTAACTGCAATGCATGTTTTCTTCACTTTAGGCAAGGAAGTGTAGGAGAGCATGAATGAACATGCCACTGCAGGAAAAGGATGACTCACACTTGAGAATGCCTGTGTATTACTGTCTTTAACTGTGTCTAACTCGTGATACCATAGAGATATCATCTTGAAATTTTGTGTGAGTCTTCAGTAAATGTGTATCAATATGTTTGATTTTTTAAACTTTTACAAAATGTCGTTTTTTTTTTTGGGGGGGGGGATAAAAAAATAAACATTTTTTACAGCTGGCAAATTGTTTTTACTCAAAAACAATTAATGTTGTATATCAAATGAAAGCCCTCTTCAATAGCTTTAAAATGAGACTATACCCTCTGTGGCTAAAACAGTATCTTGCTAATTGCATTTAAAGTTTTGGTGGCAAGCAATTTTTGAAACATATTGGCAATTTTTAAAATTAAATAACTCAAAAATTAGCAATAGGAAAAATCCCCCAAAATTTATTTTTGTACTCCAGATGATAATTAGCAGATATCCCAAAAATTAGCCAGATTCATGAAATCAAGAGCACTGGTTGATTTGACCCTAATTGGAAAACAAAATAAAAATAAAATGTCTACTATTTATGAATTATGTCACAATAAATAATACATTAACACTATGTCCCTTATTTCTTGTTTTGAAAAGTGGCTAACACCCCAAAAAAGTACATATATTTTTAGAAGTCATAACATGAAAAAAAAGCAAAAATGTTATATACTAAGCCTGTTCTCTTCTAAAAGGATGACATGGCAAGACCACAATGTCAATCAGCATAAAACACTCAAGAGGAAAAGCAGTTCAAATGAACTAGCAAGTGAAATTTCTCACTGTGACATAGGAGTGCAGAGATCTGTCAAACACAACTTCACTTCAATTTTCTCATTTTTTATCACTAATGAACCTGTGAAATGTCAAGACACATTTTAGTGCCTTATCTTTTTGCTTTGCTAGTTTTCCAACTACTTGTGCCAAGAACGGCTAGGAGGTCAACCACATTACTAATACAGTGTTATTAGTTGTATGGAGAACAACAGTAACAGAAAACAAGCACAATAACCCACATATAAAAAAAATCAACTCTGTTTGGGACTCAAAAGCGTTATCAAGGAATGTGACACCCTAATATACTATTATTACCTTGTTTTTTGATGGGTAAAGAAATTGTCTGAAATAGGAATCATGTGCTATAATAATTTTCATATCGGTCATATAATGCTGTAAAATAGTGCACTAAAGATTGAAGAACTAAGCCAAAACATTAACCAGCATGATCATGAGCATGAAAACGAAACCATCTTGGAGATAATCAAAACAACATAACCGGAACCAGACAATTTGTATTTCTCGCTGTGGAGGAAAATGCAAACACAAAACTTCACTGGTAGCAAAATATACCTAATAAGAAACAGCGAGGGCAAAGAATCGTCGGCAACGAAGCACGCTCAAGGATTTTAAAGATCGTAGATTGTCAGATAATTTGGCGAATATACTTATTCTGATTTCTGTATATTGTTTCCTGCACTGAACAAAGAATCGAGTTTCATTGACCTAGTAGGATCCATTAGAATTAATTACCATTATTTTGATATCAATTATATAGAGCCTTTGCACGTGACGTCACAAAACTGTCTGCTAGACTTCCGGGTGGTTAGAAAGTAACCGAGCTGGTCTCTCTCCATGCTTTTCAATGGCTGCTGCTGCTGCTGTAAATAGAGTTACAAAAAATGTTCTTTCTGACAAAGTTTGCCATCTTTATACGGTGGAAAAGCCACGTTACGAAGAAAAGCTTAGAAATAATGGCATAGAAGATCCATATGACATACCTGAAAGATATTTTTATCGTCCGGAAGTTTGTGTTGCTACGGATCTCGCTGATTTGAACTATCACGATACTTAAAACTATTTAATAAGCAGTATTTCGTGTTATACCGGAAAAGCTCTAAAAGCTTTGATGCATATAAATATTTTACCAATGGGTGTGTTAGAAATGTGTTAATTCTGAAGACTGAAAACGAAAAATTTCTTATCCGCTCTGAGGTAAGTTGTTACATTTCTGACTGGTTCCAGTGTGTATTGCATTTAAAAAAAAGAAAACAGCGACTTATATCCCGAAAAACGGACTATTTTTTTCACCAAAAAAAGAAAAGGAAACAGATCCGGGAAGCATATAGCCGTCTCGTTTATTACAACGATTGAGTTATTTCAGCCAATCAGAACGACAATGGTGAATGTCGGAGGGTGGGGCTTCACCAGCTGCTTCCGGTTATCACAGACCTGGTTCCGATCGGGGCCGCCGTGACTGCTTGAATACGTTGGTAAACACTGCCGTGTTTGTAAAATATTCTATTCCATTGCTTCTTTGTTGAGTCATATATTGATTGTGTTGCATGTTCGTTATCAGATTTTCATAGTGAGGAACAGCAATTGTCTGTTAACAATACTTTTTTGTTGTGTTGTGTAATTCACAGAGTAAGTAGCTTTGGAAATTTTTATCCAAGAAAAGATTTTAATGTCAAATTGAAGATTATCTTTATCTCTTAGTGACACAGTCTTGTAGCCAGCGGAAAGTAACGGGGGGGGATCGTACTCAAAAGCAAGCAGATCTGAAATGGTATGAACACATGCTATGCTGTACAAGTCAGACATCAAAGAAAGCACAAACTTGTGTAGCAGTAGAGAATATTTTTAATGTACCTTTACCTAATGCAGCCGAGATGTAAAAAAACCCTTAATTATTAATTGTTATTTTGAAAATGTTTGCAAATAGGAAAGAATCATTACAGCATGCTGAAAGGAGAATAAGTTATTGCACAAGAGCACAGAAAATGTAGTAACCAGTGGCGCTCAGTCAGTCCGAAATGGGTCTTGCGGACTCTAACGGAAAGTACACCCACCCACCTACAGTTAAAAAATATTAAATTAATTATATATATATATTCTTTTTTTTTTTATTGGAGGTTTAACGACCACCGTGAGCAACTCAGTCAGCTATAAGCAGTCGCCCGTCCCTAATTTAGGGTCACTGGTTCCAGGGAAGGGAGAGAGCCAGTGCCGTAAGACAAACACAGCATCCATGCCGGACGGGATTCGAACCCGGACCCCTTACGGACGAATCATCATAGGCCAGCGCCTTAGACCACTGCGGCATATATATATTCAGTATATATATATGCGTGTGTGTGTGTTTTTTTTTTTTTTTTTTTTTGATTGGAGGTTTAACGACCGCCGTGAGCAACTCAATGGGCTATAAGCAGTCGCCCGTCCCTAATTTAGGGTCACTGGTTCCAGGGAAGGGAGAGAGCCAGTGCCGTAAGACAAACACAACATCCATGCCTGACCGGGATTCGAACCCGGACCCCTACGGACGAATGATCAGAGGCTAACGCCTTAGACCACTGCGCCACCGGGGCGGCCGTGTGTGTGTGTGTGTCAGAGAGATGTTACTTTAAGAATTATTTGTTATGAAAGAAGGGTACTTAATGAATGCACCATATTTGCGGAGCTTTTCAAAGTTACACGACATACAACTCTCCGGTAACAAATTGAGTGTATTTATTAACTACGAAAATGTTTCACAGAAACCAAAAAAAATGTTCGCATTTTTTTTTTTTTTTTTGTATATGCCATCTCCTGTAACTTACTTACTCCTCTCCAAAAGTTGAGTACGCATCCCACGTTACGTGGATGGGAAATGATAATACAAGACCTATAGTTGAAGAAATAGTTGTTTTGTGAACAGCAGAGACGAAGAAGACGCAATCCATACAAACAGCACACCTTTGTAATAATTATTTTATTGTATTACAGGAATGTGGGAGTTTAAAGAAGCGAGTACACCTGAACTGAAAATTGCAGTCATACTGTAAAAAGTTTTCACTGCAAAGTGTTTCATGCTATACAACTGGCTCTGATTTCCAAACACCGAACCAGTGCAGTGATATAGCATAGCATAGCATATACAGGATAGGAGAATATACCAGGTACGAAATTACCTTGTAGTCCATGCGTAACTTTCGTTTTCCCATTCATGAAATTCAGCACAGAAGTTACAATATAGTGCGTTCTTCGAGTAGATAGCGTCAAGTTCTAAAATGTTTTCCCACTGCTATAGACTATCATGAAAGCCCGACGTCTCTAGCTTCAGCGCTTATAGTGTCGTTTACCGTAAATTTAACATGGGAGCGAGTGCTTAACTTTAGTACAGGAGTGTAGTATGTCGTTACCGCTTACCATGGTTTTTAATTGTGGATTCTATTCTATGGATGAATCAATGAATGAAACAATTATTCATGTGAAACAGACATTATTTAAAACCAAATAAATGAAATCCTGGTATGATAAAAATTTCGAAGCCATGCTTCAGACCAGTTTCAGTTATTCAAGCCTCGCCAGTGCAGTTCAAGTCATGACACGATATATACGCCAAATGTTTTATTTTATATATGGCCCCTCAAACGCATTTTGAAATCATATCGGTGGTAAATGGTAATCACGAATTTTAGGTGAAAGGGTTTCCGTATAAAGAAGTTTTCCACTTCAGTAGAACGAAAAATTGCCTTATAAAAATGTGGCTGGAAATTATTCTAAAATTCAAGTTGATATTTTCAGTATACTAACTGAATTTCTATAAATTTCAAATCAATATGCATAGTTTTCCAAAATACGAAGTTTAACTGTACAGAAACCTTTACTTAGAACACAAGATTCCCACAGCACTATGTAAAACATAGGAAATTGGAAATGGGTAAATAAATACATTTGCTTTTGAACATTTCATGAAAAAAAACATAAGTAAATCTTCGATAAATAAGACTATGAAAATGCCGTTAGGCATGAAATATTTGTTACGCATCTATTATTCTATTGGTACTTGAATTTTATGAGTTTACAAACTTTTATGTGTATCGTAAAGCTTTGGAAAGGAGTGGGCTGTAATCAGCAAATCTGTCTATGACTTGATCATTGTTTACGTCAGTATCTGGCTCATACGATATTAATAGAAAAGATTCCAAGCGGTGTTTTGACATTGTAGTACGTAGTCGAGTCTTAATGAGCTTAAGTTTCGAGAATGTTCTTTCGGCAGTCACACTAGAAACTGGAAGGGTCACAGCAATTTTAAAAGAAGTGTGCAAAGTAGGGAAAACAGTTTTTAGTCCACTTTGGCAAAATACACTGAAAACTGATTTTAAACTTCCAGCATTCATTTCCACTTGATGTCCATCAATATCACCCGGGTCATTGTCACTGTCTGATGATGTGTTGGAATCATTGCTTGCTGACGGACGTGTAGATTCATGTAAATGATGTGGAAGCGTTTTTACTGCTTCAAATTTAAAGTAGTGTTTCGCAAAATTGATGTACTCCTCAGTGAGGGAATCTTTTGCGACAAACTGTGCGTACGTAGCCGCAAATGTCGAAAACGCGTCTTTTGGCAGGGAAGAGGGATTTTCTGATACTTCCCTGATTCTTTTCCTTGACAGGAGAGACAGATCGCTGAAAATTCCTTGGCCTTCTTCGTTGAATCTTTCAGACAGCTGAGTTATAATGATGTCCAGGCAGGTGAAGTAAGTAGAGATTTTAAACCTTTGTAGCGGATCATCAATAACCTCATCAGCTGCATTTTCACCCGGCAAAACTTTTCTCTGTCTGGATCGCGTCTCTCGCAATGGAGTGATTTCTTCAACCGAACTATCGTTGGCAAAAATTTCACTATTTTTTAATATCATATCAAATTTGCTGTCGGAACGCAAGGCTTGCTACTCCTTTTTCTTTTCGCTCAAAACGTGTGTGTAACGTACCAAGAGATGTGACGTACCTGCCAGAAGGACGCACACTACATAAAGGTAGATAGGAATCAGAATAAAAAAAAAAAATAAGGGGAGATGATGATGATGTAACTTGCCAGGCAAATGCCTGGCAAGAAAGACTAAGTTTGCAGTGATAATTTTTTACTGCAGTTAAAAATCATCACTGCAGTAAAAATCTTTGACTAAGGAAGCAGTTTCTTTTGCTTAAGTTTTTCCAGGTTTTAAGTGTATCAGGAGCACTCATTATATGTTGATTTTCCTTCCCCTAACTGCAATGCATGTTTTCTTCACTTTAGGCAAGGAAGTGTAGGAGAGCATGAATGAACATGCCACTGCAGGAAAAGGATGACTCACACTTGAGAATGCCTGTGTATTACTGTCTTTAACTGTGTCTAACTCGTGATACCATAGAGATATCATCTTGAAATTTTGTGTGAGTCTTCAGTAAATGTGTATCAATATGTTTGATTTTTTTAAACTTTTACAAAATGTCGTTTTTTTTGGGGGGATAAAAAAATAAACATTTTTTACAGCTGGCAAATTGTTTTTACTCAAAAACAATTAATGTTGTATATCAAATGAAAGCCCTCTTCAATAGCTTTAAAATGAGACTATACCCTCTGTGGCTAAAACAGTATCTTGCTAATTGCATTTAAAGTTTTGGTGGCAAGCAATTTTTGAAACATATTGGCAATTTTTAAAATTAAATAACTCAAAAATTAGCAATAGGAAAAATCCCCCAAAATTTATTTTTGTACTCCAGATGATAATTAGCAGATATCCCAAAAATTAGCCAGATTCATGAAATCAAGAGCACTGGTTGATTTGACCCTAATTGGAAAACAAAATAAAAATAAAATGTCTACTATTTATGAATTATGTCACAATAAATAATACATTAACACTATGTCCCTTATTTCTTGTTTTGAAAAGTGGCTAACACCCCAAAAAAGTACATATATTTTTAGAAGTCATAACATGAAAAAAAAGCAAAAATGTTATATACTAAGCCTGTTCTCTTCTAAAAGGATGACATGGCAAGACCACAATGTCAATCAGCATAAAACACTCAAGAGGAAAAGCAGTTCAAATGAACTAGCAAGTGAAATTTCTCACTGTGACATAGGAGTGCAGAGATCTGTCAAACACAACTTCACTTCAATTTTCTCATTTTTTATCACTAATGAACCTGTGAAATGTCAAGACACATTTTAGTGCCTTATCTTTTTGCTTTGCTAGTTTTCCAACTACTTGTGCCAAGAACGGCTAGGAGGTCAACCACATTACTAATACAGTGTTATTAGTTGTATGGAGAACAACAGTAACAGAAAACAAGCACAATAACCCACATATAAAAAAATCAACTCTGTTTGGGACTCAAAAGCGTTATCAAGGAATGTGACACCCTAATATACTATTATTACCTTGTTTTTTGATGGGTAAAGAAATTGTCTGAAATAGGAATCATGTGCTATAATAATTTTCATATCGGTCATATAATGCTGTAAAATAGTGCACTAAAGATTGAAGAACTAAGCCAAAACATTAACCAGCATGATCATGAGCATGAAAACGAAACCATCTTGGAGATAATCAAAACAACATAACCGGAACCGGACAATTTGTATTTCTCGCTGTGGAGGAAAATGCAAACACAAAACTTCACTGGTAGCAAAATATACCTAATAAGAAACAGCGAGGGCAAAGAATCGTCGGCAACGAAGCACGCTCAAGGATTTTAAAGATCGTAGATTGTCAGATAATTTGGCGAATATACTTATTCTGATTTCTGTATATTGTTTCCTGCACTGAACAAAGAATCGAGTTTCATTGACCTAGTAGGATCCATTAGAATTAATTACCATTATTTTGATATCAATTATATAGAGCCTTTGCACGTGACGTCACAAAACTGTCTGCTAGACTTCCGGGTGGTTAGAAAGTAACCGAGCTGGTCTCTCTCCATGCTTTTCAATGGCTGCTGCTGCTGCTGTAAATAGAGTTACAAAAAATGTTCTTTCTGACAAAGTTTGCCATCTTTATACGGTGGAAAAGCCACGTTACGAAGAAAAGCTTAGAAATAATGGCATAGAAGATCCATATGACATACCTGAAAGATATTTTTATCGTCCGGAAGTTTGTGTTGCTACGGATCTCGCTGATTTGAACTATCACGATACTTAAAACTATTTAATAAGCAGTATTTCGTGTTATACCGGAAAAGCTCTAAAAGCTTTGATGCATATAAATATTTTACCAATGGGTGTGTTAGAAATGTGTTAATTCTGAAGACTGAAAACGAAAAATTTCTTATCCGCTCTGAGGTAAGTTGTTACATTTCTGACTGGTTCCAGTGTGTATTGCATTTAAAAAAAAGAAAACAGCGACTTATATCCCGAAAAACGGACTATTTTTTTCACCAAAAAAAGAAAAGGAAACAGATCCGGGAAGCATATAGCCGTCTCGTTTATTACAACGATTGAGTTATTTCAGCCAATCAGAACGACAATGGTGAATGTCGGAGGGTGGGGCTTCACCAGCTGCTTCCGGTTATCACAGACCTGGTTCCGATCGGGGCCGCCGTGACTGCTTGAATACGTTGGTAAACACTGCCGTGTTTGTAAAATATTCTATTCCATTGCTTCTTTGTTGAGTCATATATTGATTGTGTTGCATGTTCGTTATCAGATTTTCATAGTGAGGAACAGCAATTGTCTGTTAACAATACTTTTTTGTTGTGTTGTGTAATTCACAGAGTAAGTAGCTTTGGAAATTTTTATCCAAGAAAAGATTTTAATGTCAAATTGAAGATTATCTTTATCTCTTAGTGACACAGTCTTGTAGCCAGCGGAAAGTAACGGGGATCGTATCAAAAGCAAGCAGATCTGAAATGGTATGAACACATGCTATGCTGTACAAGTCAGACATCAAAGAAAGCACAAACTTGTGTAGCAGTAGAGAATATTTTTAATGTACCTTTACCTAATGCAGCCGAGATGTAAAAAAACCCTTAATCATTAATTGTTATTTTGAAAATGTTTACAAATAGGAAAGAATCATTACAGCATGCTGAAAGGAGAATAAGTTATTGCACAAGAGCACAGAAAATGTAGTAACCAGTGGCGCTCAGTCAGTCCGAAATGGGTCTTGCGGACTCTAACGGAAAGTACACCCACCCACCTACAGTTAAAAAATATTAAATTAATTATATATATATATTCTTTTTTTTATTGGAGGTTTAACGACCACCGTGAGCAACTCAGTCAGCTATAAGCAGTCGCCCGTCCCTAATTTAGGGTCACTGGTTCCAGGGAAGGGAGAGAGCCAGTGCCGTAAGACAAACACAGCATCCATGCCGGACGGGATTCGAACCCGGACCCCTTACGGACGAATCATCATAGGCCAGCGCCTTAGACCACTGCGCCACCGGGGCGGCATATATATATTCAGTATATATATATGCGTGTGTGTGTGTGTGTCAGAGAGATGTTACTTTAAGAATTATTTGTTATGAAAGAAGGGTACTTAATGAATGCACCATATTTGCGGAGCTTTTCAAAGTTACACGACATACAACTCTCCGGTAACAAATTGAGTGTATTTATTAACTACGAAAATGTTTCACAGAAACCAAAAAAAATGTTCGCATTTTTTTTTTTTGTATATGCCATCTCCTGTAACTTACTTACTCCTCTCCAAAAGTTGAGTACGCATCCCACGTTACGTGGATGGGAAATGATAATACAAGACCTATAGTTGAAGAAATAGTTGTTTTGTGAACAGCAGAGACGAAGAAGACGCAATCCATACAAACAGCACACCTTTGTAATAATTATTTTATTGTATTACAGGAATGTGGGAGTTTAAAGAAGCGAGTACACCTGAACTGAAAATTGCAGTCATACTGTAAAAAGTTTTCACTGCAAAGTGTTTCATGCTATACAACTGGCTCTGATTTCCAAACACCGAACCAGTGCAGTGATATAGCATAGCATAGCATATACAGGATAGGAGAATATACCAGGTACGAAATTACCTTGTAGTCCATGCGTAACTTTCGTTTTCCCATTCATGAAATTCAGCACAGAAGTTACAATATAGTGCGTTCTTCGAGTAGATAGCGTCAAGTTCTAAAATGTTTTCCCACTGCTATAGACTATCATGAAAGCCCGACGTCTCTAGCTTCAGCGCTTATAGTGTCGTTTACCGTAAATTTAACATGGGAGCGAGTGCTTAACTTTAGTACAGGAGTGTAGTATGTCGTTACCGCTTACCATGGTTTTTAATTGTGGATTCTATTCTATGGATGAATCAATGAATGAAACAATTATTCATGTGAAACAGACATTATTTAAAACCAAATAAATGAAATCCTGGTATGATAAAAATTTCGAAGCCATGCTTCAGACCAGTTTCAGTTATTCAAGCCTCGCCAGTGCAGTTCAAGTAATGACACGATATATACGCCAAATGTTTTATTTTATATATGGCCCCTCAAACGCATTTTGAAATCATATCGGTGGTAAATGGTAATCACGAATTTTAGGTGAAAGGGTTTCCGTATAAAGAAGTTTTCCACTTCAGTAGAACGAAAAATTGCCTTATAAAAATGTGGCTGGAAATTATTCTAAAATTCAAGTTGATATTTTCAGTATACTAACTGAATTTCTATAAATTTCAAATCAATATGCATAGTTTTCCAAAATACGAAGTTTAACTGTACAGAAACCTTTACTTAGAACACAAGATTCCCACAGCACTATGTAAAACATAGGAAATTGGAAATGGGTAAATAAATACATTTGCTTTTGAACATTTCATGAAAAAAAACATAAGTAAATCTTCGATAAATAAGACTATGAAAATGCCGTTAGGCATGAAATATTTGTTACGCATCTATTATTCTATTGGTACTTGAATTTTATGAGTTTACAAACTTTTATGTGTATCGTAAAGCTTTGGAAAGGAGTGGGCTGTAATCAGCAAATCTGTCTATGACTTGATCATTGTTTACGTCAGTATCTGGCTCATACGATATTAATAGAAAAGATTCCAAGCGGTGTTTTGACATTGTAGTACGTAGTCGAGTCTTAATGAGCTTAAGTTTCGAGAATGTTCTTTCGGCAGTCACACTAGAAACTGGAAGGGTCACAGCAATTTTAAAAGAAGTGTGCAAAGTAGGGAAAACAGTTTTTAGTCCACTTTGGCAAAATACACTGAAAACTGATTTTAAACTTCCAGCATTCATTTCCACTTGATGTCCATCAATATCACCCGGGTCATTGTCACTGTCTGATGATGTGTTGGAATCATCGCTTGCTGACGGACGTGTAGATTCATGTAAATGATGTGGAAGCGTTTTTACTGCTTCAAATTTAAAGTAGTGTTTCGCAAAATTGATGTACTCCTCAGTGAGGGAATCTTTTGCGACAAACTGTGCGTACGTAGCCGCAAATGTCGAAAACGCGTCTTTTGGCAGGGAAGAGGGATTTTCTGATACTTCCCTGATTCTTTTCCTTGACAGGAGAGACAGATCGCTGAAAATTCCTTGGCCTTCTTCGTTGAATCTTTCAGACAGCTGAGTTATAATGATGTCCAGGCAGGTGAAGTAAGTAGAGATTTTAAACCTTTGTAGCGGATCATCAATAACCTCATCAGCTGCATTTTCACCCGGCAAAACTTTTCTCTGTCTGGATCGCGTCTCTCGCAATGGAGTGATTTCTTCAACCGAACTATCGTTGGCAAAAATTTCACTATTTTTTAATATCATATCAAATTTGCTGTCGGAACGCAAGGCTTGCTACTCCTTTTTCTTTTCGCTCAAAACGTGTGTGTAACGTACCAGGAGATGTGACGTACCTGCCAGAAGGACGCACACTACATAAAGGTAGATAGGAATCAGAATAAAAAAAAAATAAGGGGGAGATGATGATGATGTAACTTGCCAGGCAAATGCCTGGCAAGAAAGACTAAGTTTGCAGTGATAATTTTTTATTGCAGTTAAAAATCATCACTGCAGTAAAAATCTTTGACTAAGGAAGCAGTTTCTTTTGCTTAAGTTTTTCCCGGTTTTAAGTCTATCAGGAACACTCATTATATGTTGATTTTCCTTCCCCAAACTGCAATGCATGTTTTCTTCAATTTAGGCAAGGAAGTGTGGGAGAGCATGAATGAACATGCCACTGCAGGAAAAGGATGACTCACACTTGAGAATGCCTGTGTATTACTGTCTTTAACTGTGTCTAACTCGTGATACCATAGAGATATCATCTTGAAATTTTGTGTGAGTCTTCAGTAAATGTGTATCAACATGTTTGATTTTTTTAAACTTTTACAAAATGTCGTTTTTTTTGGGGGGGGGGATAAAAAATAAACATTTTTTACAGCTGGCAAATTCTTTTTACTCAAAAACAATTAATGTTGTATATCAAATGAAAGCCCTCTTCAATAGCTTTAAAATGAGACTATACCCTCTGTGGCTAAAACAGTATCTTGCTAATTGCATTTAAAGTTTTGGTGGCAAGCAATTTTTGAAACATATTGGCAATTTTTAAAATTAAATAACTCAAAAATTAGCAATAGGAAAAATCCCCCAAAATTTATTTTTGTACTCCAGATGATAATTAGCAGATATCCCAAAAATTAGCCAGATTCATGAAATCAAGAGCACTGGTTGATTTGACCCTAATTGGAAAACAAAATAAAAATAAAATGTCTACTATTTATGAATTATGTCACAATAAATAATACATTAACACTATGTCCCTTATTTCTTGTTTTGAAAAGTGGCTAACACCCCAAAAAAGTACATATATTTTTAGAAGTCATAACATGAAAAAAAAGCAAAAATGTTATATACTAAGCCTGTTCTCTTCTAAAAGGATGTCATGGCAAGACCACAGGGTCAATCAGCATAAAACACTCAAGAGGAAAAGCAGTTCAAATGAACTAGCAAGTGAAATTTCTCACTGTGACATAGGAGTGCAGAGATCTGTCAAACACAACTTCACTTCAATTTTCTCATTTTTTATCACTAATGAACCTGTGAAATGTCAAGACACATTTTAGTGCCTTATCTTTTTGCTTTGCTAGTTTTCCAACTACTTGTGCCAAGAACGGCTAGGAGGTCAACCACATTACTAATACAGTGTTATTAGTTGTATGGAGAACAACAGTAACAGAAAACAAGCACAATAACCCACATATAAAAAAAAATCAACTCTGTTTGGGACTCAAAAGCGTTATCAAGGAATGTGACACCCTAATATACTATTATTACCTTGTTTTTTGATGGGTAAAGAAATTGTCTGAAATAGGAATCATGTGCTATAATAATTTTCATATCGGTCATATAATGCTGTAAAATAGTGCACTAAAGATTGAAGAACTAAGCCAAAACATTAACCAGCATGATCATGAGCATGAAAACGAAACCATCTTGGAGATAATCAAAACAACATAACCGGAACCGGACAATTTGTATTTCTCGCTGTGGAGGAAAATGCAAACACAAAACTTCACTGGTAGCAAAATATACCTAATAAGAAACAGCGAGGGCAAAGAATCGTCGGCAACGAAGCACGCTCAAGGATTTTAAAGATCGTAGATTGTCAGATAATTTGGCGAATATACTTATTCTGATTTCTGTATATTGTTTCCTGCACTGAACAAAGAATCGAGTTTCATTGACCTAGTAGGATCCATTAGAATTAATTACCATTATTTTGATATCAATTATATAGAGCCTTTGCACGTGACGTCACAAAACTGTCTGCTAGACTTCCGGGTGGTTAGAAAGTAACCGAGCTGGTCTCTCTCCATGCTTTTCAATGGCTGCTGCTGCTGCTGTAAATAGAGTTACAAAAATGTTCTTTCTGACAAAGTTTGCCATCTTTATATGGTGGAAAAGCCACGTTACGAAGAAAAGCTTAGAAATAATGGCATAGAAGATCCATATGACATACCTGAAAGATATTTTTATCGTCCGGAAGTTTGTGTTGCTACGGATCTCGCTGATTTGAACTATCACGATACTTAAAACTATTTAATAAGCAGTATTTCGTGTTATACCGGAAAAGCTCTAAAAGCTTTGATGCATATAAATATTTTACCAATGGGTGTGTTAGAAATGTGTTAATTCTGAAGACTGAAAACGAAAAATTTCTTATCCGCTCTGAGGTAAGTTGTTACATTTCTGACTGGTTCCAGTGTGTATTGCATTTAAAAAAAGAAAACAGCGACTTATATCCCGAAAAACGGACTATTTTTTTCACCAAAAAAAGAAAAGGAAACAGATCCGGGAAGCATATAGCCGTCTCGTTTATTACAACAACGATTGAGTTATTTCAGCCAATCAGAACGACAATGGTGAATGTCGGAGGGTGGGGCTTCACCAGCTGCGTCCGGTTATCACAGACCTGGTTCCGATCGGGGCCGCCGTGACTGCTTGAATACGTTGGTAAACACTGCCGTGTTTGTAAAATATTCTATTCCATTGCTTCTTTGTTGAGTCATATATTGATTGTGTTGCATGTTCGTTATCAGATTTTCATAGTGAGGAACAGCAATTGTCTGTTAACAATACTTTTTTGTTGTGTTGTGTAATTCACAGAGTAAGTAGCTTTGGAAATTTTTATCCAAGAAAAGATTTTAATGTCAAATTGAAGATTATCTTTATCTCTTAGTGACACAGTCTTGTAGCCAGCGGAAAGTAACGGGGGGGGGGGGGGCGGATCGTATCAAAAGCAAGCAGATCTGAAATGGTATGAACACATGCTATGCTGTACAAGTCAGACATCAAAGAAAGCACAAACTTGTGTAGCAGTAGAGAATATTTTTAATGTACCTTTACCTAATGCAGCCGAGATGTAAAAAAACCCTTAATTATTAATTGTTATTTTGAAAATGTTTGCAAATAGGAAAGAATCATTACAGCATGCTGAAAGGAGAATAAGTTATTGCACAAGAGCACAGAAAATGTAGTAACCAGTGGCGCACAGTCAGTCCGAAATGGGTCTTGCGGACTCTAACGGAAAGTACACCCACCCACCTACAGTTAAAAAATATTAAATTAATTATATATATATATTCTTTTTTTTTATTGGAGGTTTAACGACCACCGTGAGCAACTCAGTCAGCTATAAGCAGTCGCCCGTCCCTAATTTAGGGTCACTGGTTCCAGGGAAGGGAGAGAGCCAGTGCCGTAAGACAAACACAGCATCCATGCCGGACGGGATTCGAACCCGGACCCCTTACGGACGAATCATCATAGGCCAGCGCCTTAGACCACTGCGCCACCGGGGCGGCATATATATGTTCAGTATATATATATATGCGTGTGTGTGTGTGTGTCAGAGAGATGTTACTTTAATAATTATTTGTTATGAAAGAAGGGTACTTAATGAATGCACCATATTTGCGGAGCTTTTCAAAGTTACACGACATACAACTCTCCGCTAACAAATTGAGTGTATTTATTAACTACGAAAATGTTTCACAGAAACCAAAAAAATGTTCGCATTTTTTTTTTTGTATATGCCATCTCCTGTAACTTACTTACTCCTCTCCAAAAAGTTGAGTACGCATCCCACGTTACGTGGATGGGAAATGATAATACAAGGCCTATAGTTGAAGAAATAGTTGTTTTGTGAACAGCAGAGACGAAGAAGACGCAATCCATACAAACAGCACACCTTTGTAATAATTATTTTATTGTATTACGGGAATGTGGGAGTTTAAAGAAGCGAGTACACCTGAACTGAAAATTGCAGTCATCCTGTAAAAAGTTTTCACTGCAAAGTGTTTCATGCTATACAACTGGCTCTGATTTCCAAACACCGAACCAGTGCAGTGATATAGCATAGCATAGCATATACAGGATAGGAGAATATACCAGGTACGAAATTACCTTGTAGTCCATGCGTAACTTTCGTTTTCCCATTCATGAAATTCAGCACAGAAGTTACAATATAGTGCGTTCTTCGAGTAGATAGCGTCAAGTTCTAAAATGTTTTCCCACTGCTATAGACTATCATGAAAGCCCGACGTCTCTAGCTTCAGCGCTTATAGTGTCGTTTACCGTAAAGTTAACATGGGAGCGAGTGCTTAACTTTAGTACAGGAGTGTAGTATGTCGTTACCGCTTACCATGGTTTTTAATTGTGGATTCTATTCTATGGATGAATCAATGAATGAAACAATTATTCATGTGAAACAGACATTATTTAAAACCAAATAAATGAAATCCTGGTATGATAAAAATTTCGAAGCCATGCTTCAGACCAGTTTCAGTTATTCAAGCCTCGCCAGTGCAGTTCAAGTCATGACGCGATATATACGCCAAATGTTTTATTTTATATATGGCCCCTCAAACGCATTTTGAAATCATATCGGTGGTAAATGGTAATCACGAATTTTAGGTGAAAGGGTTTCCGTATAAAGAACAGTTTTCCACTTCAGTAGAACGAAAAATTGCCTTATAAAAATGTGGCTGGAAATTATTCTAAAATTCAAGTTGATATTTTCAGTATACTAACTGAATTTCTATAAATTTCAAATCAATATGCATAGTTTTCCAAAATACGAAGTTTAACTGTACAGAAACCTTTACTTAGAACACAAGATTCCCACAGCACTATGTAAAACATAGGAAATTGGAAATGGGTAAATAAATACATTTGCTTTTGAACATTTCATGAAAAAAAACATAAGTAAATCTTCGATAAATAAGACTATGAAAATGCCGTTAGGCATGAAATATTTGTTACGCATCTATTATTCTATTGGTACTTGAATTTTATGAGTTTACAAACTTTTATGTGTATCGTAAAGCTTTGGAAAGGAGTGGGCTGTAATCAGCAAATCTGTCTATGACTTGATCATTGTTTACGTCAGTATCTGGCTCATACGATATTAATAGAAAAGATTCCAAGCGGTGTTTTGACATTGTAGTACGTAGTCGAGTCTTAATGAGCTTAAGTTTCGAGAATGTTCTTTCGGCAGTCACACTAGAAACTGGAAGGGTCACAGCAATTTTAAAAGAAGTGTGCAAAGTAGGGAAAACAGTTTTTAGTCCACTTTGGCAAAATACACTGAAAACTGATTTTAAACTTCCAGCATTCATTTCCACTTGATGTCCATCAATATCACCCGGGTCATTGTCACTGTCTGATGATGTGTTGGAATCATCGCTTGCTGACGGACGTGTAGATTCATGTAAATGATGTGGAAGCGTTTTTACTGCTTCAAATTTAAAGTAGTGTTTCGCAAAATTGATGTACTCCTCAGTGAGGGAATCTTTTGCGACAAACTGTGCGTACGTAGCCGCAAATGTCGAAAACGCGTCTTTTGGCAGGGAAGAGGGATTTTCTGATACTTCCCTGATTCTTTTCCTTGACAGGAGAGACAGATCGCTGAAAATTCCTTGGCCTTCTTCGTTGAATCTTTCAGACAGCTGAGTTATAATGATGTCCAGGCAGGTGAAGTAAGTAGAGATTTTAAACCTTTGTAGCGGATCATCAATAACCTCATCAGCTGCATTTTCACCCGGCAAAACTTTTCTCTGTCTGGATCGCGTCTCTCGCAATGGAGTGATTTCTTCAAACGAACTATCGTTGGCAAAAATTTCACTATTTTTTAATATCATATCAAATTTGCTGTCGGAACGCAAGGCTTGCTACTCCTTTTTCTTTTCGCTCAAAACGTGTGTGTAACGTACCAAGAGATGTGACGTACCTGCCAGAAGGACGCACACTACATGAAGGTAGATAGGAATCAGAATAAAAAAAAATAAGGGGGAGATGATGATGATGTAACTTGCCAGGCAAATGCCTGGCAAGAAAGACTAAGTTTGCAGTGATAATTTTTTATTGCAGTTAAAAATCATCACTGCAGTAAAAATCTTTGACTAAGGAAGCAGTTTCTTTTGCTTAAATTTTTCCAGGTTTTAAGTCTATCAGGAACACTCATTATATGTTGATTTTCCTTCCCCAAACTGCAATGCATGTTTTCTTCAATTTAGGCAAGGAAGTGTGGGAGAGCATGAATGAACATGCCACTGCAGGAAAAGGATGACTCACACTTGAGAATGCCTGTGTATTACTGTCTTTAACTGTGTCTAACTCGTGATACCATAGAGATATCATCTTGAAATTTTGTGTGAGTCTTCAGTAAATGTGTATCAACATGTTTGATTTTTTAAACTTTTACAAAATGTCGTTTTTTTTGGGGGGGGGATAAAAATATAAACATTTTTTTACAGCTGGCAAATTGTTTTTACTCAAAAACAATTAATGTTGTATATCAAATGAAAGCCCTCTTCAATAGCTTTAAAATGAGACTATACCCTCTGTGGCTAAAACAGTTACTTGCTAATTGCATTTAAAGTTTTGGTGGCAAGCAATTTTTGAAACATATTGGCAATTTTTAAAATTAAATAACTCAAAAAATTAGCAATAGGAAAAATCCCCCAAAATTTATTTTTGTACTCCAGATGATAATTAGCAGATATCCCAAAAATTAGCCAGATTCATGAAATCAAGAGCACTGGTTGATTTGACCCTAATTGGAAAACAAAATAAAAATAAAATGTCTACTATTTATGAATTATGTCACAATAAATAATACATTAACACTATGTCCCTTATTTCTTGTTTTGAAAAGTGGCTAACACCCCAAAAAAGTACATATATTTTTAGAAGTCATAACATGAAAAAAAAAGCAAAAATGTTATATACTAAGCCTGTTCTCTTCTAAAAGGATGTCATGGCAAGACCACAGGGTCAATCAGCATAAAACACTCAAGAGGAAAAGCAGTTCAAATGAACTAGCAAGTGAAATTTCTCACTGTGACATAGGAGTGCAGAGATCTGTCAAACACAACTTCACTTCAATTTTCTCATTTTTTATCACTAATGAACCTGTGAAATGTCAAGACACATTTTAGTGCCTTATCTTTTTGCTTTGCTAGTTTTCCAACTACTTGTGCCAAGAACTGCTAGGAGGTCAACCACATTACTAATACAGTGTTATTAGTTGTATGGAGAACAACAGTAACAGAAAACAAGCACAATAACCCACATATAAAAAAAATCAACTCTGTTTGGGACTCAAAAGCGTTATCAAGGAATGTGACACCCTAATATACTATTATTACCTTGTTTTTTGATGGGTAAAGAAATTGTCTGAAATAGGAATCATGTGCTATAATAATTTTCATATCGGTCATATAATGCTGTAAAATAGTGCACTAAAGATTGAAGAACTAAGCCAAAACATTAACCAGCATGATCATGAGCATGAAAACGAAACCATCTTGGAGATAATCAAAACAACATAACCGGAACCGGACAATTTGTATTTCTCGCTGTGGAGGAAAATGCAAACACAAAACTTCACTGGTAGCAAAATATACCTAATAAGAAACAGCGAAGGCAAAGAATCGTCGGCAACGAAGCACGCTCAAGGATTTTAAAGATCGTAGATTGTCAGATAATTTGGCGAATATACTTATTCTGATTTCTGTATATTGTTTCCTGCACTGAACAAAGAATCGAGTTTCATTGACCTAGTAGGATCCATTAGAATTAATTACCATTATTTTGATATCAATTATATAGAGCCTTTGCACGTGACGTCACAAAACTGTCTGCTAGACTTCCGGGTGGTTAGAAAGTAACCGAGCTGGTCTCTCTCCATGCTCTTCAATGGCTGCTGCTGCTGCTGTAAATAGAGTTACAAAAAATGTTCTTTCTGACAAAGTTTGCCATCTTTATATGGTGGAAAAGCCACGTTACGAAGAAAAGCTTAGAAATAATGGCATAGAAGATCCATATGACATACCTGAAAGATATTTTTATCGTCCGGAAGTTTGTGTTGCTACGGATCTCGCTGATTTGAACTATCACGATACTTAAAACTATTTAATAAGCAGTATTTCGTGTTATACCGGAAAAGCTCTAAAAGCTTTGATGCATATAAATATTTTACCAATGGGTGTGTTAGAAATGTGTTAATTCTGAAGACTGAAAACGAAAAATTTCTTATCCGCTCTGAGGTAAGTTGTTACATTTCTGACTGGTTCCAGTGTGTATTGCATTTAAAAAAAGAAAACAGCGACTTATATCCCGAAAAACGGACTATTTTTTTCACCAAAAAAAAGAAAAGGAAACAGATCCGGGAAGCATATAGCCGTCTCGTTTATTACAACAACGATTGAGTTATTTCAGCCAATCAGAACGACAATGGTGAATGTCGGAGGGTGGGGCTTCACCGGCTGCTTCCGGTTATCACAGACCTGGTTCCGATCGGGGCCGCCGTGACTGCTTGAATACGTTGGTAAACACTGCCGTGTTTGTAAAATATTCTATTCCATTGCTTCTTTGTTGAGTCATATATTGATTGTGTTGCATGTTCGTTATCAGATTTTCATAGTGAGGAACAGCAATTGTCTGTTAACAATACTTTTTTGTTGTGTTGTGTAATTCACAGAGTAAGTAGCTTTGGAAATTTTTATCCAAGAAAAGATTTTAATGTCAAATTGAAGATTATCTTTATCTCTTAGTGACACAGTCTTGTAGCCAGCGGAAAGTAACGGGGGGGGGGGGATCGTATCAAAAGCAAGCAGATCTGAAATGGTATGAACACATGCTATGCTGTACAAGTCAGACATCAAAGAAAGCACAAACTTGTGTAGCAGTAGAGAATATTTTTAATGTACCTTTACCTAATGCAGCCGAGATGTAAAAAAACCCTTAATTATTAATTGTTATTTTGAAAATGTTTGCAAATTTTTTTTTTTTTTGATTGGAGGTTTAACGACCACCGTGAGCAACTCAATGGGCTATAAGCAGTCGCCCGTCCCTAATTTAGGGTCACTGGTTCCAGGGAAGGGAGAGAACCAGTGCCGTAAGACAAACACAACATCCATGCCTGACCGGGATTCGAACCCGGACCCCTTACGGACGAACGATCAGAGGCCAACGCCTTAGACCACTGCGCCACCGGGGCGGCATGGGAAAGAATCATTACAGCATGCTGAAAGGAGAATAAGTTATTGCACAAGAGCACAGAAAATGTAGTAACCAGTGGCGCACAGTCAGTCCGAAATGGGTCTTGCGGACTCTAACGGAAAGTACACCCACCCACCTACAGTTAAAAAATATTAAATTAATTATATATATATATTCTTTTTTTTTATTGGAGGTTTAACGACCACCGTGAGCAACTCAGTCAGCTATAAGCAGTCGCCCGTCCCTAATTTAGGGTCACTGGTTCCAGGGAAGGGAGAGAGCCAGTGCCGTAAGACAAACACAGCATCCATGCCGGACGGGATTCGAACCCGGACCCCTTACGGACGAATCATCATAGGCCAGCGCCTTAGACCACTGCGCCACCGGGGCGGCATATATATATTCAGTATATATATATATGCGTGTGTGTGTGTGTGTCAGAGAGATGTTACTTTAAGAATTATTTGTTATGAAAGAAGGGTACTTAATGAATGCACCATATTTGCGGAGCTTTTCAAAGTTACACGACATACAACTCTCCGCTAACAAATTGAGTGTATTTATTAACTACGAAAATGTTTCACAGAAACCAAAAAAATGTTCGCATTTTTTTTTTTTTTTTTTTTGTATATGCCATCTCCTGTAACTTACTTACTCCTCTCCAAAAAGTTGAGTACGCATCCCACGTTACGTGGATGGGAAATGATAATACAAGGCCTATAGTTGAAGAAATAGTTGTTTTGTGAACAGCAGAGACGAAGAAGACGCAATCCATACAAACAGCACACCTTTGTAATAATTATTTTATTGTATTACGGGAATGTGGGAGTTTAAAGAAGCGAGTACACCTGAACTGAAAATTGCAGTCATCCTGTAAAAAGTTTTCACTGCAAAGTGTTTCATGCTATACAACTGGCTCTGATTTCCAAACACCGAACCAGTGCAGTGATATAGCATAGCATAGCATATACAGGATAGGAGAATATACCAGGTACGAAATTACCTTGTAGTCCATGCGTAACTTTCGTTTTCCCATTCATGAAATTCAGCACAGAAGTTACAATATAGTGCGTTCTTCGAGTAGATAGCGTCAAGTTCTAAAATGTTTTCCCACTGCTATAGACTATCATGAAAGCCCGACGTCTCTAGCTTCAGCGCTTATAGTGTCATTTACCGTAAATTTAACATGGGAGCGAGTGCTTAACTTTAGTACAGGAGTGTAGTATGTCGTTACCGCTTACCATGGTTTTTAATTGTGGATTCTATTCTATGGATGAATCAATGAATGAAACAATTATTCATGTGAAACAGACATTATTTAAAACCAAATAAATGAAATCCTGGTATGATAAAAATTTCGAAGCCATGCTTCAGACCAGTTTCAGTTATTCAAGCCTCGCCAGTGCAGTTCAAGTCATGACGCGATATATACGCCAAATGTTTTATTTTATATATGGCCCCTCAAACGCATTTTGAAATCATATCGGTGGTAAATGGTAATCACGAATTTTAGGTGAAAGGGTTTCCGTATAAAGAACAGTTTTCCACTTCAGTAGAACGAAAAATTGCCTTATAAAAATGTGGCTGGAAATTATTCTAAAATTCAAGTTGATATTTTCAGTATACTAACTGAATTTCTATAAATTTCAAATCAATATGCATAGTTTTCCAAAATACGAAGTTTAACTGTACAGAAACCTTTACTTAGAACACAAGATTCCCACAGCACTATATAAAACATAGGAAATTGGAAATGGGTAAATAAATACATTTGCTTTTGAACATTTCATGAAAAAAAACATAAGTAAATCTTCGATAAATAAGACTATGAAAATGCCGTTAGGCATGAAATATTTGTTACGCATCTATTATTCTATTGGTACTTGAATTTTATGAGTTTACAAAGTTTTATGTGTATCGTAAAGCTTTGGAAAGGAGTGGGCTGTAATCAGCAAATCTGTCTATGACTTGATCATTGTTTACGTCAGTATCTGGCTCATACGATATTAATAGAAAAGATTCCAAGCGGTGTTTTGACATTGTAGTACGTAGTCGAGTCTTAATGAGCTTAAGTTTCGAGAATGTTCTTTCGGCAGTCACACTAGAAACTGGAAGGGTCACAGCAATTTTAAAAGAAGTGTGCAAAGTAGGGAAAACAGTTTTTAGTCCACTTTGGCAAAATACACTGAAAACTGATTTTAAACTTCCAGCATTCATTTCCACTTGATGTCCATCAATATCACCCGGGTCATTGTCACTGTCTGATGATGTGTTGGAATCATCGCTTGCTGACGGACGTGTAGATTCATGTAAATGATGTGGAAGCGTTTTTACTGCTTCAAATTTAAAGTAGTGTTTCGCAAAATTGATGTACTCCTCAGTGAGGGAATCTTTTGCGACAAACTGTGCGTACGTAGCCGCAAATGTCGAAAACGCGTCTTTTGGCAGGGAAGAGGGATTTTCTGATACTTCCCTGATTCTTTTCCTTGACAGGAGAGACAGATCGCTGAAAATTCCTTGGCCTTCTTCGTTGAATCTTTCAGACAGCTGAGTTATAATGATGTCCAGGCAGGTGAAGTAAGTAGAGATTTTAAACCTTTGTAGCGGATCATCAATAACCTCATCAGCTGCATTTTCACCCGGCAAAACTTTTCTCTGTCTGGATCGCGTCTCTCGCAATGGAGTGATTTCTTCAACCGAACTATCGTTGGCAAAAATTTCACTATTTTTTAATATCATATCAAATTTGCTGTCGGAACGCAAGGCTTGCTACTCCTTTTTCTTTTCGCTCAAAACGTGTGTAACGTACCAGGAGATGTGACGTACCTGCCAGAAGGACGCACACTACATAAAGGTAGATAGGAATCAGAATAAAAAAAATAAAATAAGGGGAGATGATGTAACGTACCAGGAGATGTGACGTACCTGCCAGAAGGACGCACACGACATAAAGGTAGATAGGAATCAGAATAAAAATGTCCGCGTAGCTTAATTGGTAGAGCAACTTATTCCGGAATGAGGGGATCCGGGTTCGAATCCCGGCGTAGACCAAAAATGACGGAGAAATTTACTTCGTTACAATGGCGCCCGAACTATCCGGATGACCCGACCGTTCAAAATCTCGCATTGGTGTGATGTTATTTCTACACCGCGAGACAGGAAAAATCAGAGAATTCCTTCTCCAGCGCTTCGAAAAATAAAAATGTGTGATGTTGCATTCCACACAGCAGATTGACTGGGAGTTCTCAAGTGCACGTTCTACAGTGGATGGCTGCCTGCAACGATTCATGGTCACGGCTGACCCGTGGGCCATGCCCCCGGCCCTCTTTCGGGGGGGGAGATGTGACGTACCTGCCAACAGGACGCACACGACATAAAGGCAGATAGGAATCAGAATAAAACGTCCGCGTAGCTCAATTGGTAGAGTGACTTATTTCGGAATGAGGGGACCCGGGTTCGAGCCCCGGCGCTGATAAAAATGACGGAGAAATCTACTTCGTTATATGTGTTGCCGCCAACATATCAATGTCTCTACTTTGTAGAATGCAGCTGAGGGTTCAAGCACATCAAAAATTGAAGAAAAACAAAAGGATGTTAAAATGAATCTTTGTGACATGTAATAGGACAAAAGGTTGTCCGCCTGAAAACTGGCTTGTCGATCAGCAGGCCCCTCTTCTTTTCGAATGTCTTCTAACGTGTCTAGAAAGGCATCGTATTTTTCAAAACCGTTTCTAGTGCACGAGAATGAGACATCCACCTCGTACTGGAGACACGCTTTAGTCGACGAATCTGCTCGTAAGGATGTATCTGTTTTTCATTCATTTCAAAACATGAGATGCGTTTTTTGCTAGACGATAAAAAATCGAACGTTATCTCTAGAATGCCAAAAAGATCAGATGCATTTGAACAGCATCCAACAATATGAGTGACAACTGAACTGAGCCTATGGGCACAACACCAAATGTAGACAGCCGCGGAGTTTTGAGCTTTGATCAGAGCCTGAATGCTTCTGCATGGCCCCCTCATATTGGCAGCTCCGTCATAGGATTGCCCCACTAAGAATTTCCTCCAATCGAGCCCATTCTCATTGCAGATAATATCAAATGTCTCAAACAGTTGTTGGCCTGTAGTGATGGGAATTTCCTTCAATGTTATAAGCCTTTCACTTATTTGACCGCTGTTGTCATCGGCGCAGCGTACCGCTAATGATAACTGCTCCTTCCTGGAGGCATCAAATGTTGTGTCCATTGACACACTGAAAAATGGAGCATTTTTATCTGCAATAGGATTACTGTCTTGACCTGTAGAGCTATCATATCTAGAAGCTGATTTTGGCGGCGCCAGTACAAAAACGTATTTTTTACCTCTTTCCTTTGCACTGTGTACATATATGAAGCCATTGTTGGTGAATATTTAGATAATAAATTCATAAGATCTATAAAATTTCCATTTAAATCATTTAACAGACAGTTTCTATGCTCCCGAAAAGCTAAAGAATGCTTCGCAAGAAATAAAGTGACATCAGTAACATGCTTTACAATATCTCTGTTCACGACCACAGTTTTTCTTTTGCATTCTTGCAGTCTTGGGAAAAGTGGTAAAAATGCTTCTTTGTACCTAAGCTTAATCGAAGCTTCAATGTGAGAAGCCGAAGTTTCATGATCTGATATGCTTGCAGATCCTATAGACCAAGTAGAAAAGCCTTCACGTGTAAACCACTTTGGACAGTTATGTCCAAAAAGTATGCAATGCGTACAGTATATTTTGTCCTCTGATGGCGAATAAGAAAACCAGTCCCTTTTAACTATTTTGCCATCACTCATTTTCTTCCAGTACCACGATGATTAAAAGGATCTTTTAAATTTATTTTTAGGAAACAGCTTCCCAGGCATTTCAGCTTCTAGGGGTTGATTTGGACCCAACTTAATGATGTGGTTGACTATTTCCTGGGGGGAAAAATGATTTTGGAAAATTTTGCTGGGTCATTTTTGGTTAAAATGTGTGTACTTCCGATCACCTCTTCAGCAGAATAGATAAAATCGGGCTGTTTTTGGTTTCTCATCTCAGCGGTACTCTCGACATCGCACTCGCAGGAAAAATCTTTAGTGACATTATTTATATCTCCTGCGCTTCGCACGACCTCTTGTAGCCTTCCTCCAGTTCCTGATTGTTCCCAGTTGATTCTGAAAATGAATGATCGGGAAAGTTTTTAATTGCCTTGTCTACAATATAAGCAATTTCGTGTCCGTCTGTCACGTCCCCTGTACTCTCCAACATCACAGGAAGACTCTTGAATGGCATTATTTATGTTATCTGTTTCACGCGACTTCTTGTGGCCCTCTTCCAATTGCTGACTCTGACTGTTCCAAATTGATTCTGAAAATGAATGATTAGGGCAACTTATTAGGATTGCCTTAAGAACATGTGATACAGTGACATAAAGCATTTACATTTTGTATGAGTTATGCAAATGTAAAAATACATAAATATTTATTATAGGTATCAAGTTCAAGATGAAATAGGAAAAAGTACTTCAATACGGAGTGTGGTCACCCGAACAGCGATACAGGCCCGACAGCGATGCATGCTGTTAATTATGGTGTCGAGCAGTTCCGTAGGTAGGTAGCTGCGTCCATTGTTGAGTCTCTGCAGGGTTCGGGAGGTGGCTGGAGGCCAGCAATACGCCTCCTGAGTGCATATCAGACATGCTCAGTGGGATTCAGATCGGGAAAGCGTGCTGGCTACTTCAGACGGACTACAGTCTCCTGTTTCAGGTACTGGTGCACGAGGTGAGCTGTGTGAGGACGGGCGTTATCGCCTGCAGTACAAATGTATCACCAATTGCGGCCACATACGGACGAACAATAGGATCCAGGATGTCGTCTCTATATCTCTGAGCATTGAGGTTCCCATGTGGCAACACATAGAGTTTGGTACGGCAGCCTAAAGATATGCCTGCCCACACCTCCACCATAGGTGTTCCTTTCCTGGATATTAGAGGGAAGATTGCGAGTAGCGAGCACCAGCCTCTCTCCTTCTCTCCAGATGTAAACTCGGCGAGAATCACTCTATAAACAGTATCGCGACTCATCCGTGAACAGTACGGAAACGGACCTCCGCTGATTTTAGTCCAGTTCACATTCATTCGTACCCAATTGAATCGTTCCCTCCGGTGGCGGAGGGTAAGGGGCACTCATAATACCGGTCGCCGAACATACAGTCCTCCTTCATGTAACCTTCTGCGTACCGTCGAAGGTGATACCGTCCGTCCGGTGACTGCCGCAAGCACAAATCTGAGATTAGTCCGTCCTCCATGTAGCCGTCCTGTTCTGCCGTGCCGAAAGCCGCAAACCCCAGTCATCCGAAGAGGTCGTCGCCGCCGTTGGGAACTTTGGAAAACTGCCCCACTACCCCCCATATCATTCGGAAACTTGGAAAACTGCCCCACATTCAAGTACTCTCCGAAGGAAAGGCAATTTGGGCGTGGCCCCTTAGTGGAAAACAGGGGCAGTTTTGCTTTGGGACACTTTTCCAAGTTGCTGAAGGATGGATGTGTGTGTGACAGTTTTCCTGAATTCCTGGGGAACACTTTTCCCGTGCGGCAGCAGTTTACAGTTAACCATTTACGGTTCGTGAGTGAAAAAACATAAATCCCGCCATACCATCTGGAAAAATTAAAATTATATACAGAAACACAGAGTTTACCAAAATACAAGTTCCCACAAATGTTTTCCCGAACTACAGTAACAGTAGTGCAAGAAAGCACTGATAGGAATGCAACAACCGTTACTTTATTAAATAATTAAGGTTCGCTTGGACCCCATGACAATTGATTTTACTTATTTTTTGGAAAACAGTCTTTTGATTAAAGATCGATTGATTTTAGCCGGCGTTAATTAAATTGTTTTCAGTAATCAGTGTTTTAATTAAACTATTTTCAGTAGTTTCCGTGCTGGGCCTTTCAAATAACCAATAGTAATCTTAAAATTATGAATTTTTGGAAATTTATGAAGTTTTATTAAAATTGATCACTTTACAGCCCCTAGTGCAACCTCTAAATATTGACAGATCTCAAACTTTTTTCATATGTAGCAACTCATGGTCCATTTTCCGAACTAAGCCTTCCGAATAAGTAATAAAAAGTTTTAAATTAGCAGTTATTCCAAATTTATGTGATTTGATAAAAGGGAGAATTTTGAAACTGCAGTGGTACCTCGACATATTAACCGATCTCGAAAAAAATTTCATGGCAACTATGAGCCCATATGGTCCATTTTCCGTATATCAAAGTGCATCATTAATTTAAAATGATGCACTTTGAGGTTGAAGCCCCAGTAATACCTCTAAATATTTACTGATCTCAAACAATTTTTTTGTGGTTGTAAGAACGGACATATTAACCTTGTTAATTTATAATAATGATGAACATTATGTTACTTTTTCATGAAGAAAAATACATTACAAGTCCAAGATGGCGACAGAATGTTCGTGAACATTTCTTATTTTTCAGATGTCGAGAGCCTCGAACAAAGAACTTTAGTTTCTCACGCCTTAGAAACGGAGAGGCCTTTTTCGACGAACTGATAGCATCATCAATGATACCGCGACTTTCGCTGTACATTGTCAATGTCGTCAAGACGCCTAAAAGTCTGGAAAACAGCCACCCACCTTTGTATAAACATAACAATGTGTATTGTGTTCTTATAAGAATGTACTTCGGCGGTAGGATTACTTTCTCAAAGGGTTCACGTCCTAATGGAGGATCTGACAGGACGCGGAAGGTAGGATTAAAGCCCATCAGCGAGGACGCCGAGAAAACGCCCAGGGGTGTGGTAGGCGAAGGGCGTGATAGGTGACCCACGTGACCGGATTAGGCGAGCCACATCAGCAGGTCAGCGTGAGGGCAAGGTCAGCGCCGAGGTCTTCGCGCATGCGTAGCGCGAAGGTGGGGAGACGAGCAGGTCCCTGGAAGAGGATCTGTAAGTAGTCTGCTTTCGTCCAACGGAGAGAGTAGTTCTCCGGTAAGAGGAGACGCGAAGCGTTTGCCTTTTTTGTGTGTGTGAGCCGAGGGACGCTCCAAGCCACGGAGGGCCGACGCTCATGTTGAGTTTAGCGAGCATCTATCCTAGAAGAGATAGAGTGCTCAGCTGCAGTGGTATAGGCCCTAGTCAGGGATCCCGCTCGCGTAGTAGATATTTCGCTACGGAGAATCCGATTTTAGCACAGGCTAAGATTGAAACATATTGCAGAGAAGAATAGACTACTATTTCTTAATATTCGCAGAGATATAGATCTACCTAATAGCAGGTAGACTCTAGCTGGAACTTCAACGCCGAGAGGGATTTTCTTCGGAAAAGGTTATTCTAGCTTTCGTGTTTCACGCCTCTTGTCAGGCCTGATCCTTAGGGAAACCTGAGGTTAGAGAAAGAGTAATCCACCACCGACAGGAACCTAATTGATTACGTAATAAATGTTTGTGTGTTTCCAAAAGTAACTCCTCTCGATATCATTATATTTTAGTGTGAGTATTATTCTATCCGTTCAGCTGTTTTCGATCCGCCTTCCCGAATCATAGATTTCATATTAAAGTGGGGAAGGCTTCGTTTGTTCGCTTGAATAGCGTTAGGGCAGTGTTTCAGAGAAACACAACCACTTCCTTGTGTCTGTTAGGAGCCATGTAGCGTGGACGCTTCAGAATCATAAGTAGGAGGCGGAGCCACGACACGTGACCAGTAATTTCGCTCTCACAGTGGTAACCCAGCAAAATGGCAAGTGTTTAAAAACTGCTGGCACCCAGCTAGCAGTGACAGATCACTGCTGGCTGAAACATGTCGCTCACGGTACGGTAGCGATCCGTTGGTGGCACGCCCATCAGTTGGCAGCAGTTGATGGCCCTTCCGTATAATTAAGGAACTGTAATACTGTATAGTCTATTACTCTCGTCAGGGTTCGTATACTTTTGGGGATAAAAAAATCGAGGACTTTCTAGGACTTTTTCAGGACATATAGAAAAAAAAAACTCCAGGATAATTATGACGATTAACAGTGTCATGGTCAAATTATTTTTTTAAGGTAATTTCGGTTTTAAGTAATAAAAATGACGAAAGTAATAAAAACCTTCCACAGCTCTTCAGTTTAAGGTTTGTTATGCAAGTTCAGCACAAGATAGTAAAAAACGGATTTTGTTTTTAAGCCCTGACCTTTAAATTAACTTTCTACAAGGGTAGGTTTACCCAGGTCTCTCCTCCCTGATAACATACTACACTGGTGTTCAAAAATTAAGAACGAAGAGGAGAAATTAGCATAACAGAGAAACGAGAAGGCAGAATGGACCGAAAGACAACACATTAGATAGACTAGGGTCCGGTACGGTAGTGCATGCGCATATATGCAGCATGACGTAGGGGGGGATGTCGGAAAGGTATAAAGCACACGGGCTGTGTACGCTCAGAAATTCGGTGAAAGCTATTGCACGGCGTACATCGGTTAGAACGACGTCGAGTTGCTGCCACCGTGTGATATGGCCAACAGATAATTCAGTAGACGTCATCTGGATGACTTTATCCGATGTCGCGCCATTGGGAAGTTGGAAGAAGTTCGTAGTGTGGCCGTGGAGTTCGGGATCGCTCACATCGTCGTTTCACGAGCCTGAAGAGCATTTCAAACAACAGGAACAGCTGCCCGAGAGTTTAGCAGCGGTCGTCCACCAGCAACAAGGGCGGCTGACGACCGGTATATTGTCCTACAGGCGAGAAGACACAGACGGCAGACAGCGGGAGAAATCGCAATGCACATACAACAGACAACTGGACGTCCGTTATCGCGTTTTACCATGGCCAGGCGGCTGCACAAAGGTGGTCTATTTGCACGATGACTAGTATGGTGTGTAAGATGACGGCTGTTTCTGTGGTGCCAGGAACACAAGAATTGGAAACATCAGCAATAGGATCGAGTTCTCTTTACGGATGAGAGCCGATTTAATCTGACGAGTGATTCTGGACGAATACACATCTGGGGAGAGCAGAGAACACGCAATCACACCTCCAACATCATCGAAAGGGACCGCTTTGGAGATGGCGGTGTTCTCGTTTGGGGCGGTATCATGCTTGGTAGCCGTACTGACCTCCACATTTTCCAAGGAGGTTCAGTCACTTGTGTCCGCTATTGTACTGAGGTTCTCCTGCCTCACGTGTTTAGAGGTGCTGTGGGTCCGGAGTTCCTCTTCATGGACGACAACGCTACACCTCATCGCACAGTGGCTGTCGCAGAGCTGTTGGAGAATGAAGATATTCAACGCATGGATTGGCCCGCAAGGTCCCCGGACCTAAATCCAATCCAACACGTGTGGGACCTTCTCGGAAGACGCTTGGGAGCATGTCACCAGCCGGCAGCAACGATTCCGCAGCTGAGATTAGCGCTACAAGAGGAATGGGCTGCGATGCCTCAACAGCTCCTTGACAACCTCGTCCTCAGCATAGACAGACGTTGTAAATCCTGCAATGCAGTCAGGGGTGATCATATCCCCTACTAAAGACTGGATATTTCTTGGCAGCCATCTGTCACATGGACGTTTCTATCTTCTGTCCAGTTGTGCTCGAAGCTATCTGTTAAATAAAGTGCCTTTGTATATCCTTTGGATTCCTTTTTCGGAGGGTTTTGCTCACTTATCCCATATTCTTACATCTTGAGGATCTCATGGTATGGTTTGAGTCGATGTGGAACACTTCTGCACGACGTTACATTCTAAAAACCGTCTCGTCCTTAATTTTTGCACAGCAGTGTATTAATAAAACTTCGTCCAATAGGGTACTTAAGAGCAGTGGCGTAATCATGTTTCAAAATCTGGAGGGGGGGGGTCCGACCACGCATGCACTCCTTATATATCCCCGTCATCATTGTCAACCATTATCAATCCACTGCTGGACGAAGGTCTCCCCAAGTTTCTTCCACAACGGTCTGTCTTGTGTCAGTCTCCTCCATGTTACTCCCTCATACTTTCAAATTTCATCCACCCATCGCCCTCTCCCATGTGGTCTTCTTCTGGGTCTTTTCCTGTCCCTTGGAATCCAGTCTAAAATTTCAACTGTTCATCGATGGTCTGTCCTTCTGGCAATATGTCCAGCCCATTGCCATTTCAGGGATTTTACTCTGATCATGATGTCTTCCACTCTTGTCATTTTTCTGATCCATGAGTTCCTCTTCTTATCTCTCCTGGTAACACCAAGCATGCATCTCTCCATGCTTTTTTGAGTTGGCTGCAGTCTTTGCATGTCGCTCTTAGTTAAGGTCCACGTCTCTGCATCATATGTAAGCACTGGAAGGATGCATTGATCAAACACTTTTCCCCTTATATTTATATACAATATTATCCCAAACTCTGAATATCTAGGGGTCCTGACACCCCCCTCACCCACTGGTTACACCTATGCCTAACAGCAGACTAAAATTTCGCCAAAATTCAACCCCTTTTACACGAGTTATCGTACAGACAAACGGAAAAAGCCAGAGCATAAACGGTTCTACAACCTACAGTTCGAAAGGATTAATAATTTCGAAAATAAAGGCATAACGGACAGTAAAGAAACAGTGCAAAAAGTAGCTCGTGAACAGAATATTTGGAACTACAGTATGCGCTCTCAATTATTAGGGAAGGTAGGAGGAAGGGAACAGAACTGTCCAAAATAAGAATGTTTTCGTTGCGCAAAGCGCTTAAGCACTGCTGAGTTTCGTCAGACCCCGGTACCCCCAATAGTCAAATGATTGTAATGTGCTGATGTTCATGGAATGAATTGGCCGATCAGTTATGATAAACGCATAAAAGTTCGGGTGAGGGAGGGGAGGGGGTACGGAAATGTTTTTACTTTATGCAACATTTTACATCACTTACTCCAGTATTTATTCTCATCAGAAATCGCAATGTAACTACCGCTTACGGTCACGGACATCGGCAACAGAAAATCTGCCATGTCACTATGAGATACAACCAAGGAGGTTATATTACTGGACACACCACTCCTATTCACTCAGCATTGGCCGCCATAAGTCACCGTCTGTGCTGCAAATGACGTCATGAGCAGGCACGACACAGCCGCAGAAGAGAAGCTGCTTGGAAACCAATGGAACAAAAGCTTCTAAGCGTATAAACAGATAAAATGAGTAATTCAATAATCTTTACCAATGATACAAAAGCTTACTGTTTGATCAGCGGTATAATTTAGTTCACTTTTGCCAGCTTGTGACGTCACACCACAGATTAGCTGTGACCTATGGCGGCAGAGCCAGTGCTGTCTCCAGTAATATAACCTCCTTGGATACAACACATAGGTATCCTGTTGCAATGTATTGTAATTGAAAAAACAAAAAAGGATGAGGAAAAAAACTGAGATTTTGCAGAAATTAAGATCATAATCAAGTCATGGTGTTTCAAAAATCCGTTTCCCTTTATAATATTTAAAAACATGTTTTTGCTTTTTTTATTCCTAGTGTATAATGGTAAAAAAACTATGTTGAAATTTTTATGGAATCAGACGCCCGTATGTCTAATTGTCTTGGTCTGTGTCCACACGTTAGCTACTGTGTACAAGCAGACCTATTTTTTCAGCTCAAAAATATGTATTTTTGTATATACAAGTATTCACAGTATAAGTTATTTCTTATTCCCTCAGAACTGAATTTAGTAGATGCAAAATGAAGAAATTTAAGACCCACCCAACAGCATGTTTCTAATTGTATGCTGTCGTTACTCAAGAAATGTAAATATGGATCAATGGTGAATGCAGCGACTATGATTTTTATTTATTACCAAGAAAAGAAAAAGAGCCCTGAAAGCTCTAAAGCAGAAACGGATATTTCTCCCCCCCCTCATTCCGATTATATCAAACCGCAGGAGCACGGGTCCACACACACACACAACCGCTGGAATGTCCTGATGGAAGAAACTGCTTCTTTTCATTTGGCACAATGCCATAAATCATCGCCATCAGCTCAGTGAAGTGTCCAGCGCTGTTTCTTTTTTCCCGTTTTTTTATTTTTTTTTAATTTGCATCTGTTAAAATTTGCAACAGAATTTGGCAAAATTTAAACTAGTACTTTATTGTGACCACTGTAAACATTTTGCTGTGTTATTTTGAAAATTCGGGAAACTTTTCTCGGAGTTCAAAAGCAATGGAGGTGACAGATGGCTTCCCAACAACAATCTGCGCTTTCGGTCTGCCAATCAACTGTTGCTATGGCAACACCATTTCTGTTGCGTGTCTTCCACATTCGCCTGTCCTCGCTACGTCGAAAGTTAATGGGTTCCGCCATTTTAGGCGTGGAAAGAATTCTGGTTTCGCCTATTTCTGTCTCACCTATTCCTGTCTCGCCTAAAACTTTCACCTGCTAGAGTGGAGGGATTCACCTGTTGCAATCTTCCTTTTTCGTCTAATCCTGCTACGTCGAAAGTTAATGGGACGATGTTTTTTGATTTATCAAAACACTAAATCATTCGTGTGTTAAAAAAAGAAAAAGCTAGTTTTCATCCCTAGGGTTCGAAGCTAGTTTTATTTCTTTAATCATTACATCACGGACCAAAACATATTGTAATATATCAAAAGTTTCTTCAAAAAATTAAAGAAAGTGTACATGAGTAATCAAATACAAATGTTTATTCACCATCATGTCTTAGCTCGAACTTTTCGGCTAAAAACGAAGCCGAAAAGTTCGAGAGGGGTCCGGACACGAGCCCATCTTCATTGGCCGACTAGGACATGAGCCCAACGGACATCAGCGACTTCCGAAAATGGTCTAATTTTATTGCTATTGAATGTTCACATGTGTAAATCCGAGTAGCAGAAATTTCCGCTCATAAAAATGCCCCATGTTGGAAAGATCCCTATCCGTTTGTAAGAAAACAAAATTGTTACAGACGAAAGTAGGATATGGAGTAACTCTCCACTCAGTACTATTTTCCAGCCGTAACACTGGGAGCGCATTTTTGAAACCACAGATGAAAACAACAGGCTGCACGTTATGCCCTAATGCTTGCAAGAAACCTAGGCTAAAGAGCACTTTTGCAAACTGGAAGCTATAAATTTTAAGTTAGGCACATTAAGTATGTATATAATTTAAAAATAAAATGAGACAATTAAAAATAAAATGAGACAATTAAAAACAAAATGAGACTATAAAAAATAAAATAAGACAGAATTAGACACAACATATTGATTCTGAGCAGCTTAGAAAGGACATAAGCTTCAGGTCTTATTTGTAGGTTTTAAGTGGTAAGCATAATATCTGGTGTGTGCACATAGATATTATGCTTACCACTTAGGAGTCCGACGCTAACGAGTTTTTTACTATCATGAGGGGTTCGATCATCGAACCCCTCATGATAGTAAAAAACTCGTTAGCGTAGGACTCCCCTTTGTACACGGTGTTTACTACTTCATGTTGAGTCAACATGAAGTGGTAAAAAGCATTTAAATCGCCATAAATTAAACTGTGGCTGGAATACATAGCGTTTTGGTGAGTTCTGAACGCTGTTATGAGTACCATAGAAATTTTAGGTAAAGAGGTATTCCACCCACCCTCCGAACCAGAGCTGGACAAGTAGCTGGTGCATTAGGTTCAGATAATATTAAAGATGTAGAGCCACAACTTTAATTAAATAAGAAATCAGTATTATTTACTTACTTGCACAAAACGCACAAAATATATTTATATAAAATTACCATATGAAATTAAATACACTGAAATTTAAATCAGACTACTTTGATGAAAATACAAATTCTTTTAACTTAACATTTTTGTAAATAGCTCTTTTGTTCAGTACATATAATATCCAAAATGTCATCACATTCAATTCTGCTTGATATGTTTTTCTCGTATGATACGAAATCTCCGAAATGATTTTCATTGAAACATTTTCTTAATCTATTTAAAGTGTATTTCAATTTAGAAAATAATTTTTCACACAACACCACTTAAGATCGAAGACAATGACGGAAAATTTCTGGGACAAAACTGAATAAGAATCTGACAATGTATGTAAATTAGACTTTTGAAAGACTGAGTGAAAGCATAACCAGCGTGAACTGTGGAATGCTTTATAAATCCGGGCAACAATTCCGGCATCTACGGTTTTCGGAGAACGAAACACTCTTACCTAGAATATTCGTAAACGGAAGACCACGTAGACGTGGTAATCGGGAAAGTCCCCCCACCAGAAAAGTCCCCTACATTTGCAAAAGTCCCCCCCACCGGAAAAGTCCCCTACATTTGCAAAAGTCCCCCCACAGGAAAAGTCCCCTACATTTGTAAAAGTCCCCCACAGGAAAAGTGCCCTATATTTGTAAAAGTCCCCCACAGGAAAAGCCCCCCCCCTTTTTTTTTTAGTCAGGGACCGTGCACGAATTGCGTTTTACACAAAGTATCGAGTGTGGGGGAGATTTCCGGGGTCACAGTTTCCATATTCACGCTGTTTAAAACAAGATGCAGCTGTACATGTAGCACAAACATGTGGGGGGAATTTCCGGTGTCGGCGTTTCTTTCTTTTAACCGAAACCTACAGATCTTTTCGACTTTCACAGCAGTTTACAGAAAAAGACCGTCTCACGAGTAGCAGACTGACAGGGTGGGGGAGATTTCTGGGGTCGATATTTCGATATTTACCGCGGTGTACAGTAAAAATCGGTCTTACAATTAGCAGGCTGGGGTGGTGGATATTTCCGTGGTTGGCATTTCCATATTCAAAGCAATTTGCAGTTATTTTACAAGCAGCCGTAAAATGTGTGTATATGTGTGTGTGTGTGGGGGGGGGGGGTTCTGGTGTCCTCATTTCGACTTTTACTACAGTTCATAATAAAAAACGGTCTTACAAAACGATGTGGTGGGAAAAATTTCCGAGGTCTGCATTTCAACGTGTACTGCGGTTTATAGTAAATAACGGTCTTACAAAAAGCTGGATGGGGTGGGGGATTTTCTGGGGTTTGCATTTCGACTGTCACTTTATTCTTTTGTTGAGTTATAGATTATTAATATTTTTTATAAAGAATTACATTAAATATCGCAATTAAAAATACGAAATTACGGAAACTTTATGTGTGACCCAGATAACTAACCTATGGGAACGTGTCCACGAAGCAGTCAGGAACGCAATTTTTATAGGGCCCCTTAGAAATTTTGTCGTCTTTTCTCCGCTTTGTGTTTGGCCCGAAAATCATGGAAATTTCTAAATTTCTTATTAAAAATGAAATATTAAAAAATATATTTTGTGAACAATAGTTGCTCAAATAGTGGTAAATGTAGCTACATGATATTTGTTTATGCAGAACAATTTTATGGCACTGGAATGGCAATGTGTCCAGTTCTTCGGTGGCCACTTCTCCGTACCTGGGGAGATGGGTGGATGAAATCTGAAAACATGCCGGAACGACATGGAGAAGGCTGGCCTAAGACGGTTTTCGAAGAACTTGGGGCTGCCCACGTGGTGCAGCTGGCTTATGATCATTCGTCCGAGAAAGGGTCAGGTTTCGAACCCGGTGAGACATCGATGTTGTTGTAGTTGTCGTTGGCAGAAAAAGACTAATATTTAAATTCAAATTTTACTAATGAAAATTAGCTTATTTAAACAACTTCTCCCAGAAAGTGCTACAAAAAAAAAAAAAAAAAAAAAAAAAACTGACAGAAAACAATGTTTAATCTCACAACTGTAAATAAAAAGGATTTAATATGCTAAAAGGAAGATGTTTAAGTACACAAGAATTAATTAAATTTCATGGCCGAAAAAACAAGGGAATCAAATCCCCCCCCCCCCCCAATCCAGCTATTTGTAAGACGGTTTTTTACTATAAACTGCGGTAAACGTCGAAATGACGACCTGGATATTTTCCCACATTTTACGGCAACTTAAGAAACATCTGCAAATTGTGGTAAAAGTCGAAATGCCGACCCCCGAAATTTCCCTCACCACATCCAGCTAATTGTAAGACTGATTTTTACTGTAAACCACAGTAAACGTTGAAATACCGACCCCGAAAATTTCCCCCACCCTGTCAGCCTGCTTTTTCACTAAAACCACGAAACCAGTCGAAATGACAACCCCGGAAATTTTCCCTACCCCATCCTGCTATTTGTAGGACTGGTTTCACTGAAAACCTCGGTAGCAATCAAAATCCTGACCTGGAAATTTCCTCCACCCCATCCAACTATCTATATGACCGTTTTTTTTTAAATAAACTGCGGTAAAAGTCAAAATACTAACCCGGAAATTTTTCCCACCCCATCCGGCTAATTGTAAGATTGATTTTTACTATAAATAGCGATAAAAGTTGAAATGCCGACCTCGGAAATTTCTCCCACATATTTGTGCTCGTTGTACAGCTTCATCTTGTTTTAAACAGCGTGAAAATGGAAATGGTGACCCCGGAAATTTCCTCTACATTCGATACTTTGGGTAAAATGCAATTTGTGCACGGTCCCTGACTGAAAAAGGTGGGGAATTTTCCTGTATGGGACTTTTCCTATGGGGGACTTTTCCAAATGTAGGGGACTTCTCCGGTGGGGCACTTTTCCGTCCATCCGTAGACGTACCACTGAAATCGACGAGCCTTCTGCAATGCTGAGGGAGCGAATACGAACACACAATCAAAAAATTAAGAGCAGAAGACTAATTGTTTCATAGCTTGGCTTCAATTTAACTTACAAGCTGATGTACAGCAGCTTAATTCGGGATGTTAAGATCTGATATTAGAAATGAATATTATAGGAAGCTCTTGGGGGCAGCTCTACAGAAAAATTTAAATTTCGGCAAAATTCGTCAGATTTCTCTTAGGAGTAAAGCGTTTAACATTTATTGTTAATTATCCTTCACATTTCTTTTTCATATTTTAGAATCCTACAGCTATGACTAAAGAAATAAGTGCATATACACTGCTGGCCACCCAAAATGCAACACCAAGAAGGACACGAGATAGCAAAGCCAGATTTACTGGACACATAACAACAGATACAAAGATGAAACGATTGAGCTTACAGGCCCGTGCGACTTGCGGAACACAGAGACATCAATAGTTCGTGTGGCTCCCATGGCTGGCAATAACAGCCGCTACACGCTGCGGTATCGAACGAAAGAGGCTTTGGATGAGGGCTTGGGGTATGTCTGTCCAGGCTGCTTCCACACGTTGCCACAGTTCATCAGGCGTAGCCGCAGGTGGTGCTTGCCGGGTCACTCGGTTGCCGATCAGCGACCAGACGTGTTCGATGAGCGACATATTGGGAGAACAGACGGGCCACGGCAGCAGTGACACCTGGTGGGCCGTGAAGAATTGTTGCCCGATGCGTGCCACGTGCGGATGCGCATTGTTCTGTTGAATCGTGGCTGCTGGAAGGTCTTGCAGGAAAGGGAGGACTACAGGCTCCAAAACGTCGGAGATGTAGAGGTGGCTGTTGAGTGTACTGGCGATGCGTAATAGAGGGGTGCGGGTGTCATATCCAATTGCGCCCCAAACCATAACGCCAGGTGACGGACCATTATGGCGATTCATAATGCAGGCGTCATACAGTCTCTCGCTGCGATTCCGCCACACGCGGATCTGACCATCGTGGTGTTGCAGGCAGAAGCGGGATTCGTCGGAGAAGACAATGTCGTGCCATTCCGTAGTCCAGGTGCGGCGTTCAACGGCCCACTGCCGCCGCACTCATCGGTGGTGTAACGTCAATGGTAATCGGAGCAATGGGCGCCGTGCGACAAGTCCCCGCTCCTGCAGACGACGTAGAACGGTACGTGATGACACAAGTTCTTGCGCAACATACCCTAATTCCTGCGCTAACGTTCGTAATGTGGCGGCGCGAGACGTCAATGCCCGCCGCACAACATGCCGGTCCTCTCGTTCGGTGGTGTGCCGCGGCTGCGGCATCCACTTACGTCGGTCCGTCCGTCCTCCTTCAACCACCGAATCCATACTCGCCTCACTGTGGCTGGATGTCGTCCTACACGGGCGCCGATGTCTCGATACGATAAACCGCTGTCGCGATAAGCCACTATTCGTCCTATGTCGAACTCCGAAACGTGCTGGAATGACTGCCGTATTCTGCGACGAGGCATCAGGAAGCTTCCCACGCACAGGTCCTGCAGCACAACACACTTCCACTACTTACACCCCGCCTTCTGTGCACCCTTCTTATAGTGCTTCTCGATGGCGTGCCGGGCGCACATGATTTGTATATGCCCTGCAATGCTAATCGTTTGCATGTCCTCTCGCGGGCGACGCATGCTGCGAATTTCAGGCCAATCGGATGCTTCCTTCTTGGTGTTGCATTTTGGGTGGCCAGCAGTGTATATTGCTGGTCGGTTGGTTATAATCCCCTTCCCTCGGGCTCTACTTATGCTGCACTAAGTGTTAAATAGCCCGGGCAGAGGCTCCGAGGAATGGGGGATTAGACTGGTTGGTGAGGAAGAGTCTTTACCCCGGGTCCATCTGCTTAACGTGACTTCGGAACCACGACGGATCTTTAGTGTTCAGTGGGACCCGAACCCAGAACTACAGATCCCAAGCCGAGTACTGTTGCTACCACTGGGCCACTACATGTATATTGTTTTAGGTCAATTAATCTTGTTTGTCTGCGATTTGGTCCATCACAATAAGAAAATTCGGTTCCTGAGGTGTTTATTATTTATTTTTGATTACCCTATATATTTATTTTTATTAGACCATACCCTCATTGTCAATTTAAAAGTTAAAATTTTGCGTTTTGAAAAGTTGGCAATTTAAAAAAAAACTGTAGTGATCTATAAATTCATCAAAATCAGCAATTTCTAAATAAATTTCATCAAGCAACTTAGTTTTTCGTGGACCATAATATAACATGGCGGCATTTAATATCTGATTTTTATTCCCATAGAAAATTCAATTTGTGTTGCTGCACTTATTCAATTAAATGTCTTTGTTCTTGGTAAATGACACCCCAAGATATTATTTATTTTACCTTATTTATATTTCCTGATTGCTGACTCTCTGTGCAACTGTAACTGTTAACGTACCAAGTAGAGTAGATTAGAAAATTGCATCTGATGATCTAAAGACTAAGTGAAAACCATCCACAGTTGTTTATTTGTTCTGTTGCTCTTAACATAGAAGCTGGGAAACTATTAGCCTCAGTCGCCTACCAAAAGGACTAGCTACTCACCTACTGGGCGACAGGCTACGCCCGACAGTGCAATATCAGCTAATCAACAATGAAAAACCTTCGTCGTACTCGTAACTAGTAGAGAGTTCTGCATTGTATTAGTCAGCTCTGGGGTCACCGGTTCAGCCGCCAGTGTCAGTTAAAAACAAACATTGTAAAATAAAGTGGGTGAGATTTTGGGTGGCACAGGACACCTCCGTCTCCTTGGGAGTTGGGACCAAAGGACTGGAAGGGATTATACTTGCTTGCTTGGGAATTGGTGCGCTCTGTGCCCGAAACCCGCATGCGGCCCTGCGGCATTGCTACAGCAGTGCAGCTTGTTCTATTATGGGCTGTGGCAGCTGGCGGTGTTGCTGATAGTTACCCATAATAAAACAAATGTCCATATGGTTACCGGACCGCCATCCGCCAAAATTTGCATCCTGCTTCCTGCAGCTGCGGAGAGCGTGGATTGCCGCTATGCTTGGGGCAACGGAACCGCAAACTTCAGTTGGGATTTCGCTTCGCTAATTGCTACTCCCTACTCGCACACTACCTACCTGTACCTGAATGTTAAGAAAAAGACAGGAGCACAGGACTTTTGACAAAATAAATAGCACATTTCTTTAACTTCTTGTATTTGTACTTATTACACATTCCTTAAGCCGAAATTTGCTCCCCCTCCCTTTCCACCCCACACCACCCATCCTTTCCATTAGGTCTTGCCGTGGAAAGACTTCGGTCTATGGAGTGTGCGCCTCCGGTAGTAACTGTTGCATAGCAGTTGCAAGAAATAAGTGCAGTTTTTGATGTCATTAACCAGCAACCACTGAAGTACGTCAATATTCTTTGAAGAAGTACTTCCTTCCAAAGTGTTACAGGTAACCCTTCTCAGTGTTTGTTGACATTTCAAATTGTGGCAGGCGATACGTCGGTACGACCAGCCCACTTTCTAGAGTGCTGTGATGCGCCCTCTCTTGAACTCGCTCAACTGGTTGTAACCTCGTCGGGTGGGTCTTCAAGGCATTCTCATTCGCTACTGTTAAGAACTGTACCACAGCAGCCGTCGATTATGGTATATGTATGTTACAAAGTATTATGTAGATGAGGGTAAAAATATTTTTCTCAAGGTTCTTAGATATCTCTTGGATACAAGCTGCTATTGGCTGGCAAACTGATGGCACGCAGGAAGCAAGGGACTGGGCAGTGAGAACCATCACTTACAGGCTGAAGCTATATTCACGCATAGCGTGAATACAGCCCACAGACTAGGTTCACGCTCCTTCTGTGATTGGTCCGAACGATTGGAAGGGAGAGATCTTCTTTGGGTAGGGATTTGATGATTGATGTCTTCCTGTTCAGCTGCACGGAATATTCTGTTGCACTTTGAACTATTGTCATTAGATGGCGTCGTGTTCTGTTCTGTAGGTTGTTTTTATGAGATTTGCTCTGTTGTGAATTGTGATAAATGTTTACATGGCGAAGCGGTAAGTATGTTTGAGTAGGTGCCAATGAAGAATTTTTAAATTAGTATGGAATGTGAACAACAAGCTAGCAAGGAAGGTGAACAACAAATGCGATGGGAAAACATTACCAAGTACTTGTAATTTCAAACTTTAAAGGTTACCATATTTATCAGTGATATGTTATTTGCTGTTTCATCAATTAATTTTGAAAACAAAAATTGACAGCTTTCAAATAAAGAAATATACGGTCATTGCTGTAAACAAATGTATTACTGCACTTCGTAGTTCACAAAAAGTTATATTTACCAAAATTTAATGTCAGTGTAAATGTTAATTCTTAAAAATCCAAACTTAATATAAAGGCTAGCCTTTTGATTGTTAACACGTGAAGTAGTCCCACTAACGGGTGAAGAAACAAGTAGATAATGTTATTACTTAGTGTTTCATTTTTACGAAACAAATCTTATTATTCTTTACAGAATTCCACTTATTAGCATTCTAATCGAAACAAGAACTTGTACAAAGTGTATGAAAATACTTGATGCACTCACAATTGGGATGCTAGCCTATTTAAATATTCAACAGAAGTTAACCAATAACAAGAGGTGTGAAGCAGTTTTTCAACTCCATTTTTGGCTTTCTACTTTTGAAAATTGTTTTATGTATTTGTGGCGCTCAACACTTAATTTTTTATTTCCAATGAATTTACCCGCATCTTCAAAAGTTGAGTATCAGATGACGATGACGTAATATATTCAAAGGGAACATCACAAGATGGCGCTGAGCATAACCAAATGTCTGTTCCTCCCGTCCTCCGTGATTCCCACAACGTTTCAATGTTATTGGTGAAATGTGCTCATATTTTGCAGTTTCTTCATTTTTTTTGTGACAATTTCAAGCTAATTCAACGTGGTGAAAAAGCTGTGTCCCTCTCACATCCAGTCATTTTGTTATGAAACACATCAACGGAATCCATAGTCGGTTGATATTATCCTCATCTCGTGCTTTCTTGATCTTCAGAATACATGGTAGTAAGTTTTTAATTCGTTTTATATTCTACTAGTTGATTTAGCATTAGTGCCAAGTGAAATATTCACTAATCTTTGCTTGAAAAAGAAAAAAAAAACGCTGTCTCGATTCTCTGAGTTGTGAGGTACTGGAAAATGTATAACCAAAGTTCCACCGTATTTCTATTAAATGTGCAATAATATTTTGGTAGTTTTTATATTTATTTATTTTGCCTTCCTATCCGAACAGTGGAGGACTAAGCCTTTTGAAAGAATAAACATATGTATTTGTGGACCACATTGCATGTGATGAAAATAATTTTTCTCAAGCTGATGAAGGATGTCCCTTGGAGATGGGATTGACTATTTGAAAGAAGTGATTTGTAGTGGATTGATATAAAAAATTCTACTCAAGACATTTAATTTTAATGGTCTGAATTGCAACAGTAAGCAGATCTGAAGTTCAGGCTAGAAATACTGTAGGTAAGCTTTGTTTTATTTTCTTGCAGACATATTTTAATGACAGACATTTCAATCCAAACCATGAGTACAGAAACCTATATCTCTGGGGCCAATATCTGCTGATGTATTTCACCATATTTACATAGCAAAAAGATTTACAATAAGGTGTCATCTCTCTACAGGGGAACGTACAATCAATTCTCGTCAGGTGCATGTTACAGTGAGCTGATTTTGGGAGATCTCATCTGTATTTTTTTCTTTTACAGATTGTTTTAAAAAGCTTTTATTTTTTTACATTAATTAACATCATGATTTTGTATCACTTAAAAACAGAATAAGCTCTTGCAGCAGAAAAGTCCCCTGTTAGAAGCAATTTCTGGGTTGTTGACCATCAAAAACAAATGTGTTTACATGAAAAGAGTTCTGGTGAGTTTTTTCACCATGTTTCTTTGCATTTTTATCCAAACTGAGTACAAAAACTTATATCTCTTGGGTCAATGCCTTCTAACTGATGCATTTCTCCATATTTACCTAGTTATAAAAGATTATGAGAAGGTGTCACCTCTCTACAGGCAGAGTACACAGTGAAATGCTGTCACCCACGTGTTGCGGAGAGCTGACTTTGGGAAACTACATCTGTATTTTTTTTTACATAGACATCATGGATATGCACAGTGCTGGGAAGTAGCATGCTACTATTAGCGATGTTACAGCAGTGCGCTTCTTTTAGTGTAGTCTGTAGTGTAGCGTAACTACAAAAATAAAGAAGTAGTTTTGTTTGTAAAGCGCTACAAAAATCAAGTAGTTGTAACGAAATTTCGCGCTACATTTTTCACTACTTTTACGAGGAACAAATTTTACTGACAGAAGGAATCGTTTGGCGAATTCAGCTTGACCTTCGAAAGAACTTATGTTGCCCACCAGGATGCATGGCCTTTACAATGCCAAGTCATAGGTCACGGTCGTAGGGGGAGCATAAAGGGGATGACCTAATGAGGCAATCTCCGAGGGGTAGGAACAGTCATAAAACAGGGAATCCTCAGTAAGCTATCAACGTGAATGTTCGACGCTGCTATAAGACCCACATTCTTTCAGAGAATGCGTAAATGTTCCATTTGCATCTCAGTTTTAAAAGTTGGCGCAATCTTTTTGGCTTACCATCTCTTGAGCTTACCCCCAAATTACATATTTCGAGATGTTTTAGCTAAGAATGAATGCTGAAACAGAACTTCTTTGCGGAATTCCCTATAATTGTTGTAAATTAAAAAACGAAACAACAAAGGAAATTGTATGAGGTTGTAGCAGACACGTGACTTTAGCATGGCAACGAGCCTTAGTAACGTAAGTGAAGGACAACCAGTCCCTGTTGAAATGATGGCATCCTACTTTGAAAGTTTAACTTCCGAGTACAAAATGCGGTATTTGGAAAAAATTAAGAGATTGAAGGAAAATATCTGTATGTGCTGAATGCAAGTATCTTCGAAGGTGACGCCAAAAGTTTTCCGAAAGTACAAATAGTAAATATTTTCTATTACTTTGTTTTGGTCGAACCGCCTTTACCATACAACAGCTCGAGGCATATAAAAGTCTAGAAGCAAATAACATTTTATTATCGTTGTAGGGGCGAGAAATAACGCCCCTGTATAAATTGTGTGATGGACATTAAATCCCATCGATCCTAACGGATATGAACATTTCAGAACAAATATTTCCAGGTGTATTATCTAGAATCGAATGTAAAACGTGGAAATGTACCGACTAGATGACATTCCGATGTGCCTGTTTGTCAGGGCTATTGTATTCACGGAAGGCACAACTGTTGTTCCTGGCCGGGAGATATGCGAGCTGCAGGGCACACGGGAGCTAGAGGTCAACGAGGGGATAGGTCAAGGTCACTGGCTGAAGACACGGGTCAGGAGAAAAAGGTAGGGGGAACCGAGAAGGGGGGGGTCGCCTGCTCTTTGAGTGTTCCGACTAGGGAGAGAGAGAGAGCCTCAGGCAAGGAAGGCAGGAGCCAATCAGAAGGCGAGTGAAGTCACGGGGGAAAAACTTCAGGATAGGAGTTAGGAACGAAGACAGTTGACGGAGAGCGAGTGCAGAGAACGGTCGATGGACAGCGTAGGCTGTGAAACGGTTGGGAGGTGCTGGGCGACAGCACGGACAGTGAAACCGAGAGAGCGGTTGAACAGTGCTGGGTGTCAGCACTGGGAAAAAGAAAGTTGGTGGTAGAACGTGCCAGTTAGAGCACGGGGAAAGCGATCGTAGTTGGAAGCAGACACGTGGGTCTGTTACGACGTACGGAGAAAGCGATTTGAAAGAACACGTGTTCAGGACAGAACACGAGGCATAGCTTCCGGAACAAAGGAAGGGAGACGAACGAAAGGTTACGACGATTAAAACCTTTCACGTCTGTGATAGAAAAAGAACGGGCAAAGAGTATTAGCAGGAAAAGGTATTCCTTAATGAAACTCTGATCATTCGCGTGGAACTACAGTTACAAGAACTCGAGGTCAAGGAACAATAGATGCCGGAACAAATTTACTTTTGATTAAACGTTTTGTTAAATTTTCAACAAGCTTGAAAGTGAATTCATGCTTGTAGTGTCTTGCCATCATTTTTACTTCCCCTCTCCTGAATAGCAGATTTATAGTAAAGCTGGGAGAGAAAGAACGCCGGGCTGTCTTCAACTTTTTCGTTGATAGACAGTCTCCAGGCAAAGAACCTTATAAATAGTTTTCCTTCCTGCTGTGGGGAAATTTTCATCAGCGATGGAAGCCAGTGGTTGTTTGGCCGAGGAGCCATTAATTAACATAATGAGCTTCCACCCCTACAGCAGAGATATAGGAAATGGCGCAGTCGGTAGGATTGTTAGTAGGCGAGTTCAGTGGAAGTAATTAGGGCAATTTTATTCAGCGAAATAGAGACTGTGTTCGAGGACTCAGACAAAGAGGCCGCCCAAGTGAAACAGAAGCACGTGGCAGGGAAGTGGTGAAACAAGGTTAACTTCCAAGTGTAACAGTAGCACGTGGCAGGAAAGTGGTGAAACAAAGTGAACTGCTAAGTGTAACAGTGACACGTGGCAGGAAAGTGGTGAAACCAGGTGAACTTCTAAGTGTAACCGTAGCACGTGGCAGAAAAACGGTGAGACAAACAAAGGACTGTGCTGCAAATAAAGGACAGTGGTGCAACGGACCGGTGGACCAGAGAAGTGGACGAATAACGCTCGTAACCAGAGCAAGGATCGGAAGTTTCAGGGAAAATTCACGTAACCAGGGACGGACAATTACGTCTCGCGTGGCCAGCGAGACCGGGCGACATTCCAGGTTAGGACGCTCGTTCTCGGGCCGTGGTCGAAGCCGCTACAGAGAAGCAGAGGGGGGCAGAGAGCTCCGGTAAGTACCACTTTGTTGCCGAAATTCATATTCCTGGGTCGATACCGAGTATAAGGTTAGGAAAGAAAGTTTTTAGTAGGAAGTTAAGGGCCAAAAGGCCGAGAAACAAAAAAAAATATTTTGTTAGTTTTGTAAAAGAATAGGTTACAGTAATTTTAGAAAACTCAGTATCAGAATTAATGCTTAAAGTGAATAGGAATTGTACAGTGTTTCGTTATATAAAGAAAGGAAATAAGTGATATTGCTAGGAATTTATTGCATTGCAAAAAAAAAAAAATTTAGATAATAGTACTGCAAGGTTGAGAGCAAAGGCTATCGTCGGGAAATTGTAAAGTGTCATTATATTAGTGCATGTGTATTGTGTATTGTATATATATATATATTTAGTGCATAACAATGGATGAGCTTTTGGATGGGAAAAAGAGTGAGTAAGCAGAGGACACGTAGTCCGAAGGGAAAGAAGAAGAAAATAGTGAAAAGGAAAATGACTTAAATTCTAGTAATGAAGTGTCTATTAACGTAAGAAAAACGCAAGAGAACACAGTTGATAGGGAATGGTATTTTAAACTTAAAATGTTAGAAATGGAGGAAAGAAAATTGGCAGCAGAGCGAGAACAAAGGGAACTAAAAAAATTGAATTGGAGATTCAGCTCATAAATAAAAGGGAAGAAAGGGAGATTCAGCTCTTAGATAAAAGGGAAGAAAGGGAGTTCCAACTTAAAAAATTGCAGTTAACTCAGGAAAAGGAAGAGGCGTCGGCACAAGGTAGAATTCAAATGAAGCTAGCCGATTACATAAGGATACTAGAAAAAACCTTACCCAAAAGTCCAAGTAAACCAGAAGAGGTTTCAGATTTTTGATTCCTTAGAAAGAGCTTTCATTTTACATACAGTCCCAGAAGCTATGCAAGGAAGATTAGTCATAGCACTATTTAATTCAGATTGTGTTAATCATTTATTCCGGAGACTTACGGTCGAGCAATATGATTGCTACGAAACCGTCAAAGAGGCCATTTTGGGGGAATGTCATTTAACCCCGGACATTTACCTACGACAATTCGAGGCCCTCCGTAGGAATAAGGGTGAGAGTTACCAGCGATTGGCGGGACGCATGGGAAGAACTCTTAAGTATTATGTGGCGAACAGTTGGATAAGTACCTTTGATGAACTAATGAATCTTTTAATTTGTGATAAGTTCAAAGGATTGTTATCACCCAATTTAAAAACTTACCTACTACAGAGAGGATCCCTGGGACAGCTAGTTCTAGCGAAGGATTTAGGGGACCTGTGTGATCAGTACGAGTGCCACGTGGAAGCGTTAGAGTGGGGAGAAGAAAAAGTGAAATGAAATTTTCAGCTAGGCTCTAACAGTAAGGGGCAGCATTATACATAGCTCGGAAGGAATGGGAACTGGGAAGAAAGAATTTAGTGGAGTCCCATTTCAAAAAGGGAAATTTCCGATGGCAGGTCAGGAATTCAAAAGTAGAGTGGGAAGCAGTAGACCACCAGGGAATCAGAGAAATTCATATTTTGATGCAGGAATGAGATGCTTTAGATGTGGACAGATGGGTCACCGAAAATTTGATTGTAAGCAGAAGATACCCCAGGGACAGGACAGTAAACATACTCCGTATAGTTGGAGAAGTGAGGCAGCTAAGAAAGTAAGCAGGGTAGCGGCGAAAGAGAAGGAAAACATTGCAGGGAAACAAGGGGAACCAAAGCAAGACCTTGTACAGGATGTGAGAAAGGTTAGTGCAAAAATGGGGAGATTATTGGGTACCGCAGGTAGTAGCAGGGAAGTAATGGAAATACCCGTAGGGGAGCAATTAGTGGTAGCCACAGAGCAAGGGCACCAGGCAAACATTTTGGTAGACAGCGGAGCGGAGGTCAATTGTGTGAGACAAGGCCTATTAGGGGAAGAACAGATGGAAGAAGTGGGGAAAGTGACTTTGTCCTGGTTTGATGGACGCACCGCGGTTTTTCCAATTAAGAGGTTACAGGTTAGGATTGTGGAGACGGGATTGGAGAAGGCCGGGGACGCATCTTTAGGGACGAGTGAGATCATTTGCGCTATTGTGCCGAATCTCACCAACGAGGTCATAGTTACCCCAGAAGATTATGCCAAGATGACCACGTTGAGATATTCTATTCCAGAGTGGGCCACCGATAACGGGAAGGCGTTATATGAGGAGGTTTCGGTCCAGGAGGTGAAACCAACGAGACCCCAGGAGTTAGGAACTCAAGGAGTTAGCGCCAGTATAGGGGCTAACCGAATTAAAGGGAAAGCTAGTGGCGAGACGCCGGAGACAGGAGCAACGCCGGGAAAAGTAGGCGGAGCTTTAGGAGTGGAAGGGTCAAGCAGTCAATCAGGGCCAGGCGCGCTTGACGAGGAGACCAGCAAGCAGGTGACGGTGTTTGGAGGTAATCCATGCCGCAGGATGACGAGAGTTGCCGGGAGGGTGAGGCGTCAGACCACAGCAAATTCAAAGTACAGCAGGAGGAGGACGTAACCCTAAGAGAGACACGCGAGTGGGCGAAGGAAGGAAAAGGAGGGTATGTCTGTGTGGAAGGATTACTATATCATAAGGAAAAAGTGTTAAGGCAAAACACCAATCAGTTAGTAGTTCCCGAGAGTAGGAGGGAACAAATATTAAAGCTAGCCCATGATTCGGTGTTCGGAGCACACTTGGGACATAAGAAGACATTAGAAAGAATAAGATACTCCTTTTATTGGCCATACATTAAGAGAGACGTACGTACATACTGTGATGCATGTGAGGCGAGTCAGTTACGACGTCCCGTCACAAGAGGTGGTCGGGTACCGATAACTGCGGTTAGGAGGCCCGCGCTACCTTTTCAGATAGTAAATGTCGATCTGATTGGGCAGATAGACCCACCATCCAGTAAGGGACATCGGTGGATCTTAGTTATGATGGACCAGCATACTAGGTGGCCGGAGGCCGTATGTTTAACTTCTTTGAATGCAAAAAGCACGTGCGAGGCTCTTTTGGAGATTTTTCAGCGTACGGGCATTCCCGAGTGGTGGCGATGGACAGGGGCACCAATTTTGTGTCGGGTTTAACACAAGAGCTCCTAAAGCGTCTAGGTTCGACGCCTATGTTCTCCGTGCCTGGCCACCCCTCGTCCAATGGTCTCGTGGAAAGATTCAACAGGACGTTAAAGGGGATGTTACATCATGTTATAAGGGAGGAGCCACGACAGTGGCACAAAGCGTTGCCATATCTTTTGTGGGCCGACAGGGAGGTACCCAACGTGACGACGGGAGTAGCACCCTTTCAGTTACTATATGGGAGGGAACCCACAGGACCTTTAGCCATCCTAAAGAAAAATTGGGCGGGGGAATGCAGGCTGCCCATTGGCATATCCGTATCAGCGGTGCAGTACTTGCAAGGTATGAAAGAAAGAATGGAGAAAGTAGCCCAACAGGTAGAAGAGATGGCTGAAGAGCAACAACAGAGATATACGTCCTATTACAACCGCAGACTGAGACAGAAGTTTTTCGAGGTGGGCGACCAGGTGATTGCTTTAATTCCAAACTCCAGGAACAAGTTATATGCTAGGTAGACAGGCCCAGTGCACATCCTAGAGAAGAGAGGTACCAACAGTTACGTAATCGATCTAGGTCAGGGGCAACGTCGACATGTGCACGTGGAAAAACTCAGGGAATTCAGACCCCGGATTAAGGTGGTAGGCGTTATCTTCGAGCCTGACGAAGAATTTGGGAATATTGAAGAAGTACCAATGAGGAAAGGGAAGATAGAGAAGGAGGACCCAGAAGAACTGAGGGTGGAAAGTGAATGGATAACCAGGGAGCAAATAGGGGAATTGCAGGAGCTAATAAGCAATGCCGGAAATTTTTTCTCCTAGGAAGTAGGGAAGACAGCCGTGGGAAAACGTGTGATCACTATTAAGCCGGGAAGTACGCTGCGAACTCAACATCGGTATAAGGTACCTCAATCGATGCAGCAGGCTCTAGAGAGCCAGATCTAAGAGTTATACGAGCGGGGCATGGTCGAGGAATCCAGTGAAGAGTACAGCCATCCCATCGTATGTGTGGCTAAGCGCTCGGGGGAGGTCCGTATGCGTGTAGACTAAAGGATGCTTAACTCGCACACGGTTTCGGACGCTTTCCCGATGTCTCACATACCGGATTTACTAGCAAAAGTTGGGGCGGCAAAATATATCACAACTCTGGATATGCTCAAGGGATACTACCAAATACCTATGGACTCCGAGAGTAGAAAATACTCCACTTTTGCCACCCACAGGGGTTTATTTCAGTGGATAGTCATGTCTTTTGGCCTGTCAGGGGCTGCGGCAACGTTCCAGAGGGCGATGAACAAGGTCCTCACCCCTCATTCAGAATATGCCGTGGCGTACCTTGACGGGACCTCCATAGCTATATGGCTTTCGTCGTGTGTCGTGTTTTCAAGCTCCCAAGTTTTGCTTGTGTTTATGTTGAAATATCGTTCGTAGGATGGTTTGCAGTAGCGTGACGGATGTATGAATGTTCCATGCTTCTTTTGGTGAAGTTTGAGAGCGTTAAGTGCTATAGTTTATTCATACGAAGAGTTTTACTTTGTGGTTGTGCTTGCCGTTGACGAGTTCTGCAAATGGCGATATCTGCCAGCCATGTTACACGTGACCATCGAAAGGATGTTGATCGACGTGGAGCGAGATCTACTGATAAGAAGTCATCGTTAAGTGCGCCGAGTGTTTCTCCGGTGACCTGTGAGAGGGTTGCCATGGTGATTGACCCGGGGTTTTTAAAGAGATAAGAATCCAACAGGTCAAACCGGTCCTGGAAATCAACAGAGCGTGTCTTCGTGCGTTGCTGCTGAAGGAGTTTCTTCTGTGATAGGAATGCAGAAGAGTGTTTCTATAGAGACGGAAACTTGCAGTTGGGCGTCTGTGGTTGATAAGGAGAATTCTGCTAATACGAGTGATCAGCGTTGTGCGTCAGAGATTGAGTGCCAGGGCAATCCCTTTCGTCTCACTTTCGAAAGGGATTCCAAGGTATGTCAAGATTTTCATGATCTTTCTGAGAAAACTATTATTTTCCATGCGTTACCACAGACTTCGTTACCGGTATATTTAAAAGCTTTGGAAGAACGAGTGCCGAGAGAGGCCATTAAAGGAATCGGTCGTAGTAAACGAGGTATATCAGTGTTGTTTATAAACAGTGCAGATTGTAAACTTGTGTTAAAGCAAGGGATTTCTATAAATAATCAAATTTTGTATCCTGCTTATGCAAGTGAACGACCGATCACGGTAACTTTGTCTCCGGTGCCACTTGAGGTACCGGATTCTGCGTTGATAGTTCTTCTTTCTCAGTTTAGCCGGGTGGTGGGTCCAGTTCATAGAGTTATAGAAGCCCCGCAATCTTCAAATTATTGTCATGTTGGTGGGTTGAAGCGGACCCTCCGGGTTATCTTCCCGAATGAATCAGCTCTTCAAACTTGTCCTAAAGATGTTGAAATTGTACTGGATTCTCATGGGTTCATGTTTAATATTTATATAGGAATTTTTTGTTATGCTTGCAATGAAAGAGGGCACATTCGTGCTAAATGCACGTATGTACATAGACCTCCCTTGAGGAACAGTCTCTCTGATTCCCATGAGGAAAGAATTGTTGTACCTGAAGATAAATCGGATTTAGAACAGGGTATTACACATGTCGCTGACTTGGTTCCTACCGTGGCTGAGACTTGTGAAACCCGAGGGTGGATCCAGTCGAGCCGAGAGAGAAGACATTGATTGAAATGCCGACTTCTTTGGATCCTGGGATTCAGACAACAGCAGATATTGGTACTTTGGGCATTGCTAACTTACAGAAATGTTCAGTAGCATTACAGAATCTCCCAGAGAACTCATGTACAGCTTCGACATTTAAACGACCCAGCACTGATTCAAGTGGTGATCCGTTAAAACGGAGCAAAGCTAGAGACTATCTTCAACCGGAATTTATCCCTCGTGTAGATCTTTTTTTCTCCTGGATCCTGATTTTGCCGAAGATATAGATAAGCTATCACGGTATCGTCTTGTCATGGAACTCATTGCATCTTGCCCAGATTATGACGAAACTTTGGATCTTTTCGAATTGAAAAAAATTTTTGTGCCTAATAAAAAGATATGTCCACTCACTCCGGAGTTTTACGAGTTAAATATGTATAAGTTAAATGCTATTGTACATCGTTTAGATGCCGTGTTGAATTGGATAATTACGAAAAATCCTGTTCCTGAACTTTTAGACACTTATTACGAAACATACTACAAACGTATAGAGGATGTTAAAGCTTACATAAAGAAACATAATGGGGTTGACGATAGTGTCTTTGATGTGTAGAGATGTTTCAGATGTATTCCTTGATGTTGGTTTCCTTTTTTCTTGCAGTGTTTTTGAAATGTTCTTGGACTTCAATAGATATGGATTTCTGCTTACTTATGTTTTAAATTAGCGTTGTTAATTAATGATTCAGTTTTTCGGTTAGCTTTGTTAGTAAGAAAATGTAATGTTGTTGTGTTTTACGGCACTGGCTCTCTCCCTTCAATGGAGCCAGTGGCCCTAAATTAGGGATGGGCGACTGCTTATAGCCCATTGAGTTGCTCAGTGTGGTCGTTAAACTTCCAATCAATCAATCAATCAATACCTTGACGATGTGACCGTATTTTCAAAAGATTGAGAAGAGCATATGCAGCATCTAAAGCTGGTCATAAAAAGTTTAGAGGATGCGGGGTTCACGGGAAATCTGAAAAAATGTTGCTTCGCCAAAGAGAAGGTTAATTATTTGGGACATGTGTTCGGCTCAGGAAGTCACCAGCCAGACCCGGAAAAATGACATGCTGTCAGAGATCTGGATCCCTCAAAAACCAAGAAGGAGGTACGTAGTTTTCTAGGGTTATGTAGCTACTACAGGGATTACGTACCCAGATTCGCCGAAATAGCGAAGCCACTGTCGGATTTGACAGGGGAAAAGGCAGCAGACAAAGCTGAGTGGACGCCAGCGCTCGGGGAAGCTTTTGAGTCGCTGAAGGAGAAGGTATGTACGGCACCTGTACTGTCCACACCCAAATTTAACAAGCCGTTCGTGTTACATACGGAAGCGAGTTCTTTTGCAGTCGCGTTTTGCCTAGGTCAGCGGGATGATAGGGGGAGGATCAGGCCTGTGGCTTACGCGAGCAAAAAATTAAATGACACACAAACAAGGTGGGCAGCTAGCCACAAGGAGGCATATGCTATTGTCTGGGCTGAATTTGAAGGGTGGGTTTTTGTCCATCAAGTTGAGATCTTGTCAGACCATAACCTCTTGATATTTGTAACTAGTGTGGCTTCACAAAGCTCAAAATTACAGAGGTTGAGTCTAGCCATTGCCCAATTCAACCTCACGATTTCTCATGTCGCCGGCAAGCTCATTCCTCATGCCGACGCCTTATCCAGGTTGAATTTTAAAGAAAATACCACTAGCTGCTAAAGATAGCATTACCACAGGAAAGGTAGAGACCCAGTGAGGCTCATTAGTGGTACTGACAGTGTAAATATGTGTGTATGAAGAAGTGTATTAATGCAGTGAAATCTTGTGTGTAGGAAAAAAAGGGAAAGAAAAGAATTGACACTGACTCATCATGCGAGAGGAAGAGCCCGCATGTTTCGTCCAGCAGGCAGAGGCCTGTAGGGGCGAGAAATTACGCCCCTGTATAAATTGCGTGATAGACATCAAATTCCATCGATCCTAACGGATATGAGCATTTCAGAACAAATATTTCCAGGTGTATTATCTAGAATCGAATGTAAAACGTGGAAATGTACCGACTAGGTGACATTCCGATGTGCTTGTTTGTCAGGGCTATTGTATTCACGGAAGGCACAGCTGTTGTTCCTGGCCGGGGGAAATGCGAGCTGCAGGGCACACGGGAGCTAGAGGTCAACGAGGGGATAGGTCAAGGTCACCGGCGGAAGACACGGGTCAGGAGAAAAAGGTAGGGGCACCGAGAAGGGGGGGGTCGCCTGCTCTTTGAGTGTTCCGACTAGGGAGAGATAGAGAGCCTCAGGCAAAGGAAGGCAGGAGCCAATCAGAAGGCGAGCGAAGTCACGGGGGAAAAACTTCAGGATAGGAGTTAGGAACGAAGACAGTTGACGGAGAGCGAGTGCAGAGAACGGTCGATGGACAGCGTAGGCTGTGAAACGGTTGGGAGGTGCTGGGCGACAGCACGGACAGCGAAACCGAGAGAGCGATTGAACTGTGCTGGGTGTCAGCACTGGGAAAAAGAAAGTTGGTGGTAGAACGTGCCAGTTAGAGCACGGGGAAAGCGATCGTAGTTGGAAGCAGACACGTGGGTCTGTTACGACGTACGGAGAAAGCGATTTGAAAGAACACGTATTCGGGACAGAACACGAGGCATAGCTTCCGGAACAAAGGAAATGAGACGAACGAAAGGTTACGACGATTAAAACCTTTCACGTCTGTGATAGAAAAAGAACGGGCAAAGAGTATTAGCAGGAAAAGGTATTCTTTAATGAAACTCTGATCATTCGCGTGGAACTGCAGTTTCAAGAACTCGAGGTCAAGGAACAATAGCTGTCGGAACAATTTACTTTTGATTAAATGTTTTGTTAAGTTTTCAACAAGCTTGAGAGTGAATTCATGCTTGTAGTGTCTTGCCATCATTTTTACTTCCCCTCTCCTGAATAGCAGATTTATAGTAAAGCTGGGAGAGAAAGAACGCCGGGCAGTCTTCAACTTTTTTGTTGATAGACAGTCTCCACTCTCCAGACAAAGAACCTTATAAATAGTTTTCCTTCCTGCTGTGGGGAAATTTTCATCAGCGCTAGAAGCCAGTGGTTGTTTGGCCGAGGAGCCATTAATTAACATAATGAGCTTCCACCCCAACAATCATGGATATTCTTTTACATGGTAATTTAGTGTGATCACTAATTAGTTAGTAATTAGGAACTCTTCAATAAAAAGTGTTTCTCTTAGTTCTGGGAAACGTTTTCCAAAACTTAGAAAAATTTAGAGCAAAATCTGTTTTTCCACGCAAAATTGTGGTGAAAAAAAACCCAATAATTTTTATTTGCGTCCTACGTTATTTATCCGTAAATAAATTTAGCAGCATAATCCCAGTCTGTAAACAGACCTAGACACCAAAAAAAAGTTTCATTTTGAAATAATTTTATCCATTATTTGCATTTTTCCACAAAAGTGTACTTCAGCTCCAGTTGAAAATCCAGGTTACTAAAAATGAAATCAACGGTGGTTTGGGGAGGAAATATATAGAACGAAATATTAAAGTAAAAAACAAAAGTCTCCCAACACTGAGAGCCAAATAATCTCAAAAGTGAAAATACTAAGTGAAAAGCCGAAAATTCGCTAAAAAGTGGGTCAAGCTCTCCTAAAAAATCCAGAACAGCCGAAAAGATTTGATTCTGACTAACAGTCAGATTGGCTAACAAATTAACTTTCAGCTCTATAAAAGTTTCAACACCTCCTTGATCAGCCAGGAACCTTCTGAATAGAAATCCCTGAAGGTGAAAAACCATAGCGCACAGAAGTGCAGATTGTATACCGAAGCGTTGATTTAGGAATTTTTTTGACTAAGAGAAAAACTCTGAAGGGTGTTCTATCAGAAAATAGTCAGTAGCAATAAAACCTACGCAAAACAAAAGCCAATACCTTTTAAATTCAACTTGAAAACTTCGAATCAACAAATGAAACGACTGGCCCAATAAGTACAAGCACTGCACGCCAACAGCATTTGAACAAGAAAAAGATAGGCTCCCAGCCTTACCAAAAATCACTGACTTATAGATAAAACTAACCTTTAAAAAGATTTTTTACCTTTGAAGAGTCTAACTCTTCAATATTTTTGTTAACATTGTTCGCTAATGATCGCATTTTACACAATAACTGCAGGACAGCCAGCTGTGTTTGTCCTTCAGGAACTTGCAAGGACTGTTGCCACTTAACTGAAACTTCTCGATGACGTCACGTGCTACATCCTCATTACTGTGCACGCTTCTGGTAAAGGAGGCAAAATCATGACATCGAACTTTAAAACTTCATCTCCAAGCCATTGCTTCAGATGTGTATGCACATATTATTTATTTATTTACTTCATAGCCAAGCCATTGTTACTATGTGTGTGCACATATTTATTTATTTTCATGCGTGCATGAGCTTTTCTTTTTAATTTCTTTGTTCAATAATTTACTTGGAGTCCTTAAAAACATGTCTGAGCATTCATTATTCTCTACTAACGGAACCTATGTGTTCCTAATATTTACGTATTACAGCACCCACTACATATTGATACATTTTTTTTTTTTTTTTTTTTTTTGGTTGGAGGTTTAACGACCACCGTGAGCAACTCAATGGGCTATAAGCAGTCGCCCGTCCCTAATTTAGGGTCACTGGTTCCAGGAAGGGAGAGAGCCAGTGCCGTAAGACAAACACAACATCCATGCCTCACCGGGATTCGAACCCGGACCCCGTTCGGACGAATGATCAGAGGCCATCGCTTAGACCACTGCGCCACCGGGGCGGCATATTGATACATGACTTACTACAATTGATGTTATTAATTTCATAACACTCAATATAGCTATCAAATGGCAATGGGCTGGACGTACTGCCAGAAGGACAGACCATCGATGGACAGTCAAAATTTTAGATTGGATTCCAAGGGACAGGAAAAGACCCAGAAGAAGACCACATGGAAGATGGGTGGAGAAATTCGAAAGTATGCGGGAGTAAATAGAGGAGACTGGCACAAGACAGACCATTGTGGGAGAGGCTTGGAGAGATCTTCGTCCAGCAGTGGAGTGATAAAGGTTGACAATGATGACGAAAATAGACTTAGAACTCATACTGAAATGTAATGTCACCCAAATGTTTCTACTCCTCGTATTTCCTTCATGAACACTTTATCAATATAAAGCCCAACTTTAGATTTAGAAAATTCATTTATTTCAAAACACAGTTTTAAGTAACATTCTGAAAAGTAAAAAAGAGGTTAATGTAATGGAAGTATGCATTATACAGTTTATATGTAATCAGCATCAACCATTTTCAGTTCATTGCTGGGTGAAGGTCTGCCCAAGTCCCCTGCACAACTTTCTGCCCTGAGACATTTTCTTTTAGGTCACTCCGGCAGTCTTTCGAACTTCATCCACCCATTTCCAACGAGGATAGATGACGTACAACAGGTATTATTTTTTCCTCCCGCCTATTCATTTGTTGGAGGTTGGGGTACATGCACAATACCAATGCATCAGCAGGCTAAATCTTTCCTTTTTTTTTTTTTTTCATTTTCTTTTGAACTGGCGTATAAGAGTGCTGATCCATGTTATTTTACAAAAGGTTAATGTGTTCTTTTAAAGAACGACTGGAAAAAATTACTGTTTCATCGGGCAGCTGACAATGCACAAAACATTTTTCAGTTTTCTAACTTTTCATAACTCTTCCGTTAAGCAGCGTAAAGAAAAAAAAGATAATGTATTCTATTTCTACTATCAGGTTCAAAACGTTCTTTCTTACTTTTTCCCCATACAGTAGCACCAGTCTCTAAGCTTTTTCAAGTTCCTATATCTTTCATCTTTCTTTAACGACTTTTTTCTTTCCTTTTTTTTAACGCGAATAACACACTTATTACATCGACAATTTTTCTTACGTTTCAGTAAGGCACCCAAAACTGAATCCACTTATAACATAAGCGTTGCTCCAAATTTATGTTCAACAAAACTATTGATTTCTTTTATTTCACAAAATTCCGTTCAGGAGAAATATTCGTAATTTATGATCAAATTACAAAAAATTACATGATACATCTGTTCAATATTTTGGTCTAAAAGTTATTTAAATTTTGTAACCCATGCCATAAATGATACATTACTTAATTTACATAAGTAAGTCACTGAAAATCTTACAGGCTCACATAAATCAGTCCAAAGCCTAAAGGCCCTTAAATCCAACTGATTTACATCGGGAAAAAACAGCAGTAGTGTTTCAGTGGAAAGCCTGCTTTGTAACGCGTCTGATGCTTTCACGAGATCATTCCTCATCGATAAACATTTTAAAATACAATTGTTACAGAAGTTAATTGGACTCGTAGTCTATCTTCTCATTTTTGCTCATTTACCTGTGCATGCGTCACGTCATTGTATAAATGTAAGTACTACACGTCGTATAAAATTTAACTGGCACATCTTGGCAATGATAAACTGAACCGCAGTTATTAAGTCTGCTGAATATGAGCATAGGATTTTTTATGATATTAATTCGGACTGGAACAGGTATGCATCAATACACACTGAAGATGCATTATGATTATTTTTCTTTATTTAAATGAAAATGAAAATTTTGAATTTCATATATTTTAATAAAATTTTACGTATTTTATGCAAATACGTTTATAAACCACAGTGCGATAGCTGTACTTATTTAATACGACCAGCATCTGAAAACTCCGATTCGTAAATACATCCATGTGTGTTTTTATTCGCAAAGTTTTTTAACTACTTTTAAAAAGTAGTTGTAGCAAAACTAGTTTTATAAAATGTAGTTGTAGCGAACTACTTTTTGAAATTGTAACTGTAGTTGTAGCGAACTACTTTTTTGAAATTGTAACTGTAGTTGTAGCTAACTACTTTTCAAAAGTAGTTTCCCCAGCACTGGATGTATCACTTAAAAACAAAATAAGCTCCAGCAACAGAAAAAGTGCCCTATTAGCAGTTTCTGGGTTGTTGACCATCAAAAACAAATGTGTTTACATTGAAAGAGCTCTGCTGAGTTTTTTACCAGGTTTCTTTGCATTTTTATCCAATCTATGGGTACAAGAACTTATCTCTGGGGCCAATACCTTCTAACTGATGCATTTATCCATATTTACCTAGTTATAAGGGATTATGAGAAGATGTCATCTCTCTACAGATAGAGCACACAGTGAAATGATGTCAGCTACGTATTGCGGAAAGATGATTTCTGACTTTGGGAGACCACAACTGTATTTTTTTTTACAGATTGTTTTAAACCTTTGTTCTTTCACATTGACATCATGGTTTTGTATCACTTAAAAACTCCTGCAACAGAAAAGTCCTCTATCAGTAACAATTTTGGGGTTGTTGGGTATCAAAACAAGTGAGCTGAGACACTGGAATAGCCAGCGGCCAATGTTTACAAGTTCCTTTTCTTAAATCTTTTGTTTCTCTACATGACGGTTTTTTGTAATATTTTAAGACAAATAATATAGCTTCTTTAGTAAATATATTTCAGTTTTCGATCATAAGCTTCTTCTGCATGCACTTCTGTTTTCGAACACCAAAATTGTGTGCGAAAGGCTGATTTGATGCCAGACGTATGGTATGTTGGACAACAGAGATCCTGTGCGGGCAAATGACGCGATGCTTATACCTCCCAAAACAGGATAAATCCTAAAGAATGATTGTAATGAAAGCATGTAGCTAATGGCGCTACATGATTTCATTACATGTCCCTTCACTATGCCTTACTTTGAGCATAATCAAAGTCTGATGAGTCAGTTTTTAGTTACTAGCAGGGGACACTTTGTTTGTAGAAAAAAGAGAGGAGGCAGAGTGTTTCCGTTCTTTAACATATGCGTGTGTGCACACATACATATAACGCTGCCTTGGATCCTTATCCAAGGTAAATGTGTAGTGGTATATATATCGGTATTTGTGTAGCACGGCCGTGGATCGCTATCCAAGGCAGCGCTACACACACGCACAACACTGGCGGAAAGTGAAAAAGAACACCAAGAAGGAATTGGCGGACGATCATGAAATTTACATATGTTAATGGGGTCGAGTTTACGTAGGTGTGATGTTAATTTCGGGACCAACCAGAGAGCGCTTACGCCACACCACGGCATAATATGCAAATTATCGTCGGTGGTATTTAAGGAGTGCGGCGAAGTGAATGTAATCAGTCGTCGGCGTACGGACACGTGCGAAGACCCTGAAGAAGCTGCAATGCCTGGACATGGAAGACGTGTACGATTTCAGCAGTTATCGGACTTTGAGCGAGGTTGTCTAGTCGGATTCCGCGAGGCCGGATGGTCGTATCGTCGTATTGCGGAGCGAATTAGACGGGAAGTATCGGTGGTGGTACGATGGTGGCGTAGATGGTCCGAGGAACATTCCCACACGAGAAGACGTGGAACCGGGAGTCACAGACGGACTGATGAGCCGACCGATCGACGCATAAGAAGAGCGGTGTTGTCAAGCAGAACATCCAATGCGACGCAAATCCGAGCTGCCGTTGCACCTGAGGTGACTGTGCGAACAATCCGCAACCGTCTACTGGATGAGGACTACGTGCACGTGTGCTTCTGGCATGTGTACCTCTGACTGCAGCCCACCGTCAGGAAAGGCTGCAGTGGTGTCGCCAACGTCTGCACTGGAGAACGCAATGGCGATCTGTCGTGTTCAGCGATGAAAGCAGATTCTGCTTGGGAGCCTCCGATGGCCGTATGCGTGTTCGCAGACGCACATGGGAGCGTCTCCACCCTTCTTGCATCCGCCAGCGACACACAGGGCCTATACCTGGTCTCCTGGTGTGGGGAGCGATCAGCTATCACTCCCGTACACAACTAGTGTTTGTACCGTGTACGTTAAACAGCACCTCCTACATCAACAACATCATTTAGCCCGTTGTTGTACCATTTGTAAGGTCGGTCCATCGTGGTGTTTTCCAGCAAGATAACGCACGCCCGCAGACGGCACGTACAACGCAACATGCACTTCAGGGTGTGAGACAACTTCCATGGCCTGCACATTCACCGGATTTGTCCCCCATTGAGCACGTGTGGGATTTTATGAGACAACGACTTATCCGGTCTCCACGGCCAGCCACGACTGTCCCCGATTTACCCGTCCAGGTTGAGGATGCTTGGAACTCAATACCCCAAACTTACATCCAACATCTGTACGACAGACTCCATGCCAGAATTGCCCAGTGTGACGCAGTTCATGGCGGTTCAACCTCGTACTAACCATGTTACATGGAAATGTTATTTTTCATGTATTTTGCAATAATGTTTTGATCATTATTTATGCTGTATAAATTTCGTTGGTATCAGACGTCTCCTTCTAAGTGTTCTTTTTTTACTTTCCGCCAGTGTATATACAGAGAGCTTTTAAAAATGTTCATGAAATCACATTTCCCAAATTCCGTAGGCACCTAGTAAATCGTAAACAAGCCTGTGCTAGTGTTATACATAGGATAAAGACACCTGCAAAGCCACAATCTCAAACGTAAGCAGTATTGGTAAACAAACACTGTGATTAAAAATAAAAGCGCGCACATATAGCGGCTAAAGATATCCATGAGAACAATCAGGGCAGCAACAAAACAGAATTCAGAGGGGGGGGGGAGGTCATTTTGCCAATTTTTTTTTTTTTTTTGATTGGAGGTTTCACGACCGCCGTGAGAAGTTCAAATTCTTTATTAAAACAAGGTATGTTGCAATGAGTCGCTCGACAGCAAATTAAAATGTCAAAATAATGAGTGACAATGAGATGGTCTATACATGATGCAAGTGGGAAACCGTCGCACAAAACAAAAAAAAATCGAATGATAAAAGACATTATCGGGTGTCAACACCCGAGGCATACATTTCATGAATATAACATGGGTAATGCATGTATTATGTACATTGTTATGCAATACAGTTACCGGACAAAATAGAAAGGCAGAAGAGCACAATGCAAACAAAGAGCAGGAGCACATTCGACGAAAACCATAGTAGTTGGGACACACGAGCTTGTGGTTCGAAAGGAAAAAAACAGGTACATAACGAGCAAAATGCTTATAACAATTTATTAGAAGGTATGTACAGAGCAGTTCACAAAAAGCACGGTGCAAAGAAATTACGGTACAATAGCGGAAAACTGGGGTGTGGCACGAAGACACACGCACATAACAACACTGATAAGTATGCAAATCAGTTTCTGTGAAAAAGCATAAGACACGACACCAAAGGCAGAAAAGCACGGTGCAAACAATACAGAAGCACATTTGACGAAAACAAAAGTAATCGGGACACACGAGCTTGTGGTCTAAATAATCAAGAACAAAACGTACGTGCAAAATGCGTATAACAAGATTGTAAAGGGTATGTACAGAGTATTACAAAAAGCATGGTGCAAAGAAATTACAGTACATTAGCAAAAAAACTGGGATGTGACACGAAGGCAAATGCACAACACAATAATAAAGGAAGGATATATGCAATACAGTTTTCGCGATAAAGCATAAGACGCGATACCTTGGTAGAGAGAACGGTGCAAACAAAAAAACAGGAGCACATTTGACGAAAACAACAGTAATCGGGACTCAAGAGCTTGTGGTCCTGAAAAACAAGGACTTAACGTGCGAAATAAATAAGACAAAAATAAAAGAAGATATGTACAGGACAATTCACAAGAAACACGTCGCAGTACATAATTACGGAAAAAGCACGGTGCAAACAAAATACAAGGCCCGAACGTAAAAAGAAAACCAAAGTCTGGACACACAAGGTTGTGGTCTCAGAAATTAAGAAACAAATCACTCGCCCAGCATGAAAACTGTGCAAGGAAAAGAACCAACGAAAAGTACTAGCAAGGTGAAGAGAACAGCCAAACACCAAAACAAAGACAATCCAAAAGAGAACAGAATCAAGTCACCAGTAGAATGTCAATAGAAAACCACCCGGTGCGCTGGGTCCAGGTGTTCTGAAAGGTGCCGATTGTTTGCGTGGAAGTTGCAGCTGTGAGTTCCAACCGGAAGCGCGCCACGAGCCGGCCCCGAAAGCTAGCCCGCAGCCGCCCACCGGCCAACAGAAGAGTTGGAAGTACAGGAGAATTCCTGAGAGATTGATGAAATGAGTGAATCACTTGCTTGGCAAGTATGAAAAGAAAGCAGCAGGCATCCGGAAGGCGGGTGGGTGAATGTTTTGTGAGCAACAGCCACGGATATGCTTCAAACGGCAAGTCCTTAGAGCAAATTATGTCAGCTAACAGGAAAAAAGAGTGAAGAAGTGGCAGCAAGATAGGGTAATTGCAGTACATATGAGCGACGTCACCGTCAACGCCACAGAGAGGACAGAGAGGAGAAGAGAGAAGGGACATGCGATAGAGAAGATGAGGGACAGGGAGCCGGCGATGAAGGAACCGCCAGTGGGTGTTACGTTCTAGCGGAGAAGAAAGGGGGAAGAAGCAGCAGACCAAACAGCCAGGGAGGAAGGAGGAGAAACCCCGGAAATGGGATGGGGAGACTCAGAGGGCGCACGGAGGAGACGATACAGGGCAGCGGTAGTAAAGGAAAGGACAGGGGCGACAGAGTCACGAAAAGGAAGAAAGAAGGGGAGAGGAAGGCTTGGGCTGGGGACGACGAGGAGGCGTTCGTCAGAAACAAGAGAAGGATAGAGAAGCTGAAGGGAGAAACGGAGAAGGGCATAATGGTCCTCGAGGGAAGGAGTTGGGGTGGAAAAGGGTGAGTCGAGGGGTTTCCAGGAAAAATCGGGATTAATTAAGGCTTGCACGGTTAGTATGCCAGCACGGAACCAGGAGAAAAATAGAAAGAAAGGCTGATCGGGGGGAAGGGGTGAACCAGGGTAAAGAAAAAGAGTGATTCCGCAAGGAGATCCAGGAGTGGTGGTTGAAAGAAAGCGAGAGAGAGGGAGGGAACGGAAAAGCGCTAGAGCCTCAGATAAAATAGTAGGAAGGTTAGAAGAAGGAATAGTATAGTAGTCCATCCTAAGGAAAAGAAGAAAAGTGAAGGATGGATCGCGAAGAGAGAGAATAATGTCAAGAGAAAGTGTAAGAGGAGGAGAAGGCGAAATGACAAGACGAAGGAAGGAGGCGATGCGGTATGCACGATAGTAACAGTGAACATCTATGAGATTAATGCCCCCACTCTTGAGTGGGAGATATAGCGTCGGAGCGGCTGACCAGTGCTTTGAAGCCCAGATGACTGAAGTGAAGATGCTGTTCAGTTCCGTCAGGCTGGTTGACAAGACGACGGTGGAGGTCCAGGAATAAGTGCAGAGGGAAAGTAAGTATCGTCGAACGATGTGAGCTCGCTGACAGTAAGAAGTAATTGGAATCACAAATCTCCAAAACGCTGCTTGATGGCGTAACCTAGACTGCAAACTGGTCCATGTCAAAAGGCCCGCTGTAAAGGGGTGACCGATTTGGGCTCCAAGGATCTTCTGGGTCGAGGAGGACCAGACCGCAAACCAGGGTTTTTTTTTTTTTTGATTGGAGGTTTAACGACCACCGTGAGCAACTCAATGGGCTATAAGCAGTCGCCCGTCCCTAATTTAGGGTCACTGGTTCCAGGGAAGGGAAAGAGCCAGTGCCGTAAGACAAACACAACATCCATGCCTGACCGGGATTCGAACCCGGACCCCTTACGGACGAATGATCAGAGGCCAGCGCCTTAGACCACTGCGCCACCGGGGCGGCGGAATCACGTTGGATGGGAGGACCATGAACATACATTAGTTTATGCTCAGCGCCATCTTGTGACGTTGTTTCCTCTCCCATGGGATGACCGGAAGCAGCAGGTGAAGCCCCACGCGCCGCCCCGGTGGCGCAGTGGTCTAAGCGATGGCCTCTGATCATTCGTCCGTGAGGGGTCCGGGTTCGAATCCCGGTGAGGCATGGATGTTGTGTTTGTCTTGCGGCACTGGCTCTCTCCCTTCCCTGGAACCAGTGACCCTAAATTAGGGACGGGCGACTGCTTATAGCCCATTGAGTTGCTCACGGTGGTCGTTAAACCTCCAATCAAAAAAAAGCACCAGAAACAGTAGCGCAAAGATGGTAGGTGGAGAGAAGGTTGTCGAACTGGACGTCCTGGCGGAGACAAAAGTTTGCGTCATCTGCAAATGCTGTAAGTACGCACTCATGGTGCTTAGTGCTAGCAACTGTGGGAGGAAGAGTAGACAGGAGTGATCTTCGAGCAGCCAAGAGGAATGGTTCAGAAACAATGGCGAAGAGTTGCCCCGAGAGGGGGCAGCCCTGCAGGATTCCTTGAAGAAAAGGTACGGGCGCCCTCAAAAAGGAGGCCGTCCGGACGTGGAAGAAAGCGCCCCGACAGAGGCTGAGAAGAAGAGAAACGAAGGAGGAAGGAAAGCCAAAGCCGAGAAGAGTGGCAGAAAGAAAGTCGTGAGAGATGTCGAATGCTGAACTCTGGTCAAGGTTAAACAGGGCGAGGGGTTCGGAGTGGTTCGGGCAAGAAAAACTAGGTGCTGGAGGAAGGAGATGTTGTTCGAAATGGACCGACCAGGCACAGTGTAGGACTGGTCGGGGAGATAAAAAAGGGAAGCACAGAGTTCAAGCGGCGAGAGAGAAGTTTAGTGTAAAGTTTATAGTTCAGATTGAGAAGGGAAATGGGGCGCCAATTTTGCAAGTCCAAAGGGTCTCCCTTTTTGGGCAGCAAGATGATGTGAGCTACAGTAAACTCCGGCGGTAGTGCTAAAGAATTTTGGGCGCAAGAAAAGCAAGCGAGAACAAAAGGCATCAGAGACGGGAGAAAGGCGCGGTAAAAGAAGAAGGGAAGGCCGTCAGGTCCCGGGGATGCACGTGAATTAAGGGAGGCAAACGCCTCCCGAAATTCAACAAGGGAAAGGCGGAAAGAAGAGGATCACAGAGTTGGAGAGGGACCTGAGGCAGAACAGAAAGAAGAGGGGAGGAAGAGATAACATCAGTAGGCACCACCGCACGGAATTTGTCCTGGAAAAGCGCCGAACTTCCGTGCATGGACGTGAAGGGTCAGATGAGATGGTACCACCAGGTAGGCGAAGGTGGCGTAGCGTTTTCGACGTACGGTGTGTTCTTTCGGTACGTGAGAGCTCCTCGTAGGAAATCTCCGGAGAAGAAAGATGATGTGCGCCCCGGTGGCGCAGTGGTCTAAGCGATGGCCTCTGATCATTCGTCCGTAAGGGGTCCGGGTTCGAATCCCGGTGAGGCATGGATGTTGTGTTTGTCTTATGGCACTGGCTCTCTCCCTTCCCTTGAACCAGTGACCCTAAATTAGGGACGGGCGACTGCTTATAGCCCATTGAGTTGCTCACGGTGGTCGTTAAACCTCCAAAAAAAAAAGAAAGATGAAGCATCTTCAGCCTGCGTGTAGTCTCCACGGCGAGCGGATGGAGTTTCGCTCGTAAAGAATTCTGAACAACAAGGTAAGCGGAATCTTGTAAGGGGATTGCAGCCAAGGAGCAACGGAGATTACAAATATCCTTCGCACGTTCGTTACGAATAGCGAAGGAAAAACGGCGTACGAGCAGACGAAGATTGTTTTTGATGTCTAACCATAGACGAAGGGTACTGGGAGTGGTACTGATGAGATGTTGTCGTTCAGCAAGAAAACGGCGGACGTCGGCGCAAAACGCCACATCCATAAGTAAAGAATCATCGAAGGTCCAGGAACGTTGTTTGGAAGGCGGGAAAGAGGAAACGCAAATGGTAAGTGCCACAGCACAATGGTCGGAAGAGGTAGAAGGATGATGTCTCGCCGCAGTGATCGCTGGAAGTAGCGGTGGGATGACGTATATGCGATCGAGACGTGCTGCCACCGAACCTTGTGCTGGAGAATTCCGCCAAGTATAAGAAATGGTGTCCGGGTGAAGATGCTGGTACGAGTCAACAAAATGGAAATCGGTAATAAGTTGAGTAAACAGATCGACAAGAAGGGGCGGTGCTCCCCCTGTAGATGTGCGGTCAAGCAATGGCTGAAGAGTGCAGTTAAAGTCACCCTCGAGGAAGCAAAAGTCCCCGGAGGAGACCGCCACAAGCGCAGTCCGAAGGCAATGAAAAAGCGGATGGAGTTGAGAGTCGTCAGTAGGAATATACACATTAAAGATATGATATGGTACACAATTGATACAAATGTAAAACATTGTAATTGATTGGTAAATAAGTTGTTAACAGCAACAGAAGTGATGGATGGACGAAAACGGTGATGTATTCCGACAGCAATTCCGCCTGAACGCAGTACACGGTGGGCATGATGGAAGGTGTACTGCCATCGGCGCCACTGATGGAATGGTGTTGTAGGCGAGCACCACGTTTCCTGGAGCAGGAGGACATCGGCACTAATTGCCGAGAGGTCCTCATGCACGGCGGAATTCACAACTCGGGGATCCAAACCCCGGCAGTTGAAGGAAATTACCGTGAAAGCCCCAGATCACCTGGCGACGTGGTGAGCCTGGTGATAGAAATCTTGAGTCCGTGGATCTGTTTGCGAATGAACTTGGCCGTCTTAGCGGAAGGACCGGATAAGTAAGAAGAATTGTCCACAAGATTGCCCAGGTCGGAAAGCTATTGCAGGATAGCAGGAAGTCCAGCTTCATGGGTCTTCGCATACTGGAGGAAGCCGTGTGCTTTTGCGTGTAACAGGTGAGAGCATGCAGCTCCTCATACGCAAGAGGCAAAGACGGGAACGATGTGTCGCGGAGAGTCTGATCAAAGTCCTCAAATGATATCATTGGAGAGGAAGGGTCAGAAGTGGTATCAAAGTCTTAAAGATACGATGGTTTCTGGCGGGTCCGGGAGGAGGAGCGAGTGGAGCTCCCAGCAGCTCTCCCTCGCTTGGTGGTGTTTCGAGGAGGTTTGAGCACCGCACTCTTATCTGGGCGAGCGCTGTGTTTAGGCTCAGAGGTGTCACTCATGGTCTGTTCTGCACTGGTGTAAGCGCCGTCAGTATCTGCAATTGATACTTCAGTATCTGACACGACACGGTCATCTGTAGAATCAGCTGGTGGATCAGGAGCGCGGAACTCGGAGGACTCCGGCAGCACTGGAAAAGCAGTCGCGGAGAAAGATGGCGGCACACCAGTCGATGACGGAACACTTTCTCGTCTGAGAGGTGCCTCAGGCGATAGTTGTGGAGGCAAGGGCGAGTTAGAGGATTGAGGAGAAGTCGCCTGCGGTGAATCTTGTGGAGCTGTAGTAGGATTGGGACACTGCTTGTAAAAGTGCCCAAACTTCTTGCATTTGCTGCAGTGATATTCAGTGAGCACATCAATATAGCGGATCTGGTTACCGCACTTGGCCTTAAATTGAGTCGAGATGGTCTGGATGTCCGCCGGGGAAGAAAAAACAACCTTACCCACGCGACGAGCAGGGAGCTGTCTTCGGGTCTTTAGGAGCAGCAGAATATGTCTGAATCGTTCCAACCACACCACCGAATGACGCAAGAACCGCAAATAAAACTGTATCGGTTACCTCTGGGTGCACCGGGTAGGAGGACACATTCATCGGGCGCTCGGCAACCAGGCTGGGAAGTTGTTGATTGCCGATGGTGAGGCCTGCTTTCGCCACAGCACGAGCAGAGTCGGCCTTGGAAAAGTACACGACAATCGTTCGGCCTCGCCGAAACTTGTGTGAAATGGCATCTTTTTGGAAATTGCCGCTTTAAAACGGTGGAATAATCTTTGAAGAAGGTGTGTGGCAAAGATTCAATGACAGCACCTCTGACTAAGATCGTAGTGACAGCAGTACCTGTTGGCGAGTCCTGGGGAATTTCCAAAGAAATGGTATTTCCGTCTCGTTGTAGTTGTGATCGGAGAGCTTCGGCGCCAGCATACATGCCCTGCGGGGCGTTGCACATTGGAAGAGGCCATGGCATTGGCATACGTAGACGATGACGTCAGAGGTTTAGATGACACGAGGAAGGTACCGTTGCACGAGACATCCATATCGTCGTCGTCAGCAACGAAGGTGGTAGCAGCTTGAGATGAGTGAAAAGGCAACTGAACAGCCTGAGGTAAGGGGTTGTTCACATCACGAGTTGGGGGCAGTGCAACGCCTCCAATTGGGGAGGGCAGCGAAGCAGCACGCATGGAAGAAGAAGAGGTTGTCGTCAACATCGATGGGACACCGGAAGTGAGGTCCAGTTGCGGGACCCCACCACCGGAAAACGCCATTTGCAATGACGCCGACTATCGTAGCTTCGAATAGCTCGGTTGAGAGATAAACAAGACGTAATAGGAAAAGAAAAAGGCAACTCACTAATCTGGGAGTATTCAGAAACGATAGCGGAACCTTCCAAAGGTAAGTGCTTTGAAACTTGGGATACACAACTCTCTAGAAACACACAAAATACGCACGAATTGACGAAGCTCAGAAGTCGCAACTCCTACCATCGTGAGCAGCTCAGTGGGCTATAAGCAGTCGCCCGTTCCTAATGTAGGGTTACTGGTTCCAGGGAAGGAGAAAGCCAGTGCCATAAGACAAACACAACATCCATTCCTCACCGGGATTCGAACCCATACCCTTTTTGGACGAATTATCAGAGGCCATCGCTTAGAACACTGTACCACCGGGGCGACATTTTGCCAATACCTGTTACTAATGATTTTGTATAGCATTATCCAGTCTCTAGAAGTTAATAAAAGACTGCCAGTGCTGTCAATTTTTTTCTATTTGAAAAGTGGGGATTTTTTTCTGGCTGAAGACACCCATTTCAAAAAAATATATTTACCTTCCGATACCTTTCACCACAAACACGGGCACCCATAGTTTAGTTTTCAGGAGGGGGCAAACAGAAATCGTAACTACGAATAGCGTATCCAAACACCATATACACATTTCAACTGTGTTTTCTTGTTATCTAATCGTTCTTACCACAGTTCCAACACAGTTTAACTGGACATGGGAAATTGGTACCCATACAAATGTAAAACTTCCTACAGTCATTAAACATGTCTGCAAGAAAATAAAACAAAGCTTACCTACAGTATTTGTAGCCTGAAATTCTGATCTGCTTACTGTTGCAATTCGAACCATTAAAAACAAATGCCTTGAAGTGGAATTTTTTATATCAATCCACTACAAAACACTTCTTTCAAATAGTCAATCCCATCTTCAAGAACATCCTTTATCAGCTTCAGAAGGATTTCCATCACATGCAATGTGGTTCACAAATACATATGTTTATTCTTTCAAAGGCTTAGTCCTCCACTGTTCAGATAGGAAAGCAAAATAAATAAATATAAGAACTACCAAATTATTATTGCACATTTAATAGAAATACGGTGGAACTTTGGTTATACATTTTCGAGTACCTCACAACTCAGAGAATCGAGACAGCGTTTTTTTTTCTTTTTCAAGCAAAGATTAGTGAATATTTCACTTGGCACTAATGCTAAATCAACTAGTAGAATATAAAACGAATTAAAAACTTACTACCATGTATTCTGAAGATCAAGAAAGCACGAGATGAGGATAATACCAACCGACTATGGATTCCGTCGATGTGTTTCATAATAAAATGACTGGATGTGAGAGGACCACAGCATTTTCACCACGTTGAATTAGCTTGAAATTGTCACAAAAAATGAAGCAACTGCAAAATATGAACACATTTCACCAATAACATTTTTTTTATTAGGGGTTTAACGACCACCGAGAGCAATTCAATGGGCTATAAGCAGTCGCCCGTCCCTAATTTAGGGTCACTGGTTCCAGAGAAGGGAGAGAGCCAGTGCCTTAAACAAACACAACATCCATGCCTCACCGGGATTCGAACCCGGACACCATTCGGACGAATGATCAGAGGTCATCGCTTAGACCATGCGCCACCGGGGCGGCCCAATAACATTGAAACGTTGTGGGAATCACGTTTTTTTTTATGGGAGGTTTAACGACCACCGTGAGCAACTCAATGGGCTATAAGCAGTCGCCCGTCCCTAATTTAGGGTCACTGGTTCCAGGGAAGGGAGGGAGCCAGTGCCGTAAGACAAATACAACATCCATGCCTGACCGGGATTCGAACCCGGACCCCTTACGGACGACTGATCAGAGGCCAGCGCCTTAGACCACTGCGCCACCGGGGCGGCGGAATCACGTTGGATGGGAGGACCATGAACAGACATTAGTTTATGCTCAGCGCCATCTTGTGACGTTGTTTCCTCTCCCATGGGATGACCGGAAGCAGCAGGTGAAGCCCCACGCGCCGCCCCGGTGGCGCAGTGGTCTAAGCGATGGCCTCTGATCATTCGTCCGTAAGGGGTCCGGGTTCGAATTCCGGTGAGGCATGGATGTTGTGTTTGTCTTACGGCACTGGCTCTCTCCCTTCCCTGGAACCAGTGACCCTAAATTAGGGACGGGCGACTGCTTATAGCCCATTGAGTTGCTCACGGTGGTCGTTAAACCTCCAATAAAAAAAGCCCCACCCTCCGACAATCAATAACGTATGACACCAGCCTTTAATTCTATGCGGACATATATCCTTAAATTTCGGTTCGGAAAAAAAGGCATCTGTTTCAGTATTTAGAAATCAGTAACAGTACGAAATATAGAAAGTTCATGAAAGCTCAGCAATTTCCGATGCGACAGCAAAAGTTAATCCGTTATGCATTCAGAGCATTTTAAACAGAATAACAAGGATTTACGTAAAATCTTGAAAATAATACATAAGTGTGAGCCAGAAAATGTACCGATATAAATTCGACTATTAACGTAGTAAAATATGTCGATTTACGATATCTGAAATGAAGTGTTTACTGCAGATCCTGTCATACGGGCGGGGGACCATGCCTTCTGATTTTCCACATAACCAGGCGGTTTTCTGCCTTTGGAAAGCGATAAAAGGAAATTTCACTACCTTACTCGTACTTTGAGAAGCACCCATACGCCACACAGCTTTTAACGATTTCTAAAACTTCAAACAATCGAGTGACAGATGGTCCCGAAATCGCTTCCCTATGTTAATCCTATGGGAATCTTAGCAGCCGAACTTTCTCTTAACCATCCGGGAGTGACCGTGACATCAAAAATGACGTCGGTGCAAAGGCTCTATCTTTCTAACCTCCTTGTATCATATCCCCCTTCCATTTTTTATTTTCAACTGAAAACTGATCGATACAAGACACAGCCTAAAATAGGAAGTCCTTATAAACTTTAAGTTTTGCAAGAATAAAATTTTATTCTCACGCACATAGCTGAAGTGCAGTAAGATAAAATTTATGTGCAGTGAACCCAAGGAGGTTATCTTATTCTAACCTCCTTGAGTGAACCTAGCTGGAGAGCTTTCTTTTTTCTTGTCTGAGTATTCTGCAAGCAGTAAGAGTGCACGTCCAAGGAGGTTATATTACTGGAGACACCACTCCTATCCACGCAGCATTGACCGCCATAAGTCACCGTCCGTGCTGCAAATGACGTCATGAGCAAGAACGACGCAGCCGCAGAAAAGAAGCTGCTTTGAAACCAATGAAACAAAAGCTTCTAAGCGTATAAACAGATAAAATGAGTAATTCAATAATCTTTATCAATGATACACAAGCTTACTGTTTTATCAACGGCATGATATAGTTCGTTTTAGCCTGCTTGTGACGTCACACCACAGATTAGCTTGACATTTGGCGGCAGAGCCAGTGGTTCTCCAGTAATATAACCTCCTTGACGTCACCACAGTTAAGCAGTTGTAATCTGGCAATACTTATTTTAGCCAATCGGGATTGGTTTGTTGAGGCAACATCTGTAAAATCTACGCCTATTTAATTCGTTCAATACACTGTTTTCGATTATTTCATCATACTCGTCAGCTGGCGTAAGGTGATCAAGATGTCTGAAAATCACTTTGACGAATACGAACATTACAATTTTGATCAGGATAAGTACTTATACTCTGGACATAGTGGGAAGCAGAGGACGAAGAAAGAAGCTAGTGAACATACCAATCACCACGATCCATGTGGACATGCTCGAAAATTAGTTACTAAAATGCAAAATACTGAAACAAATCGGAAGGACGTGAAACCTGCTGCCAAGAATTCATAGCAGTTACCTGATTTTTGTTCATTTTGGATACACAAGTGAGTAAATATTAAAAGTAGCTACAGTTAATGTATTTGAAATAGTAATTTTAAAATAATGAGAGGAAGAGGGGGGGGAGTGGAGACTACCCTTAAAGCAGACATATCGGCTGGACACACCGATGATGAAAAGCAATTCTTTCAGGTGGTCATAGGCGTAGCGCCGAGGGGGTGGTCCCCCCTTTGAGGGGAGATTTAGTAAGAATTTTAAACGATATATATTAGGATTTCACCAATTAACCAAACCCATGGACCCCCCCTCCTATAAACCCCTAGAAATTTCTGGCTACGCCACGGCAGGTGGGGACTACAGCGAAGCGGGAGAGACAGAGGGATATTTTCAGAAGTTGGTTTTAAACAACTTCTAATAAAGGCAATGCGATTTCCTGAAATAATCTTATTAATGCGACATAAGAGCGTCGCATGCAGGTGCGCCGGAACATAGGGAGTTTGGTAACTTAATATCCTCGATGGAAAATATTGGGTGTATCCCTACTAATTTCGTAGAAAAAATGGCTTTATTTCTCCGTGAAAAATATGTTATGCATATGTAACAAATTTCATAATGCGAAGTTACACATCAAAATTTTTATGTGGTCCATGAAGTTTGCTGCCTCTATTTAATGTGGGATTAAATTTGGTTATAATAAAGTTCACAGGTATGTATGCACTTTTGTGTGTACACCTCCGATTTCATTATATGCAGTTTTGAATGTATTACTTTGTGATTCCTCCAAATTATTTTTGCCACCCCAATTTTTTGATAGTATTGCATTTTTAGCAGTGGTGTAGGATTAGACTTGATAATTTATTCCGCTCATATTGTCTGAAAGTGCTGACTCCAGGATTATACACACGCGCGAATGTCTCTTGATACCTTAAGAGTTATGTTGAAATTACTGCTTCAGAATCAGTGCTACCCTGAAGGTGTTTCTGAGTTGTGGTTAATACCATCAATTTATTTCTGTATAAACAGTAGTATCATAACAATAGTTTAATATCAATTTCCTAAATTCATGCTTTTCGTTCTAGATCATTGTTTTAGTTAGCATTTTTTTATTTTAATTGTTGCTCTGCATTAGTTTGTTGTCATTACATTCACTGTTAGAATGGTTACAATTAACTATGTGGGACCATTCTTCTAGTAGTGACCAACCAGTGTGATCATTGATAACAGAACCCCACCATCACCTACCTCATTTTTTCTAATTACATTTCTTGTTTTAATTTTTTAATATCCTGTTGACCAATAATTTCAATTGAATTCCAATTTATTTTGCAGCCAGTTTCTATTGTATCTAAGCCAATTTTATAAGAAATTTTTTATTTCTGAGTTATGTTTTCAGTTGACAGTGTGCTTCTCTTGTGTGTAAAAAGCAAGCAACTACATTCTAATAAAAAAAAAATCTTTTGATTTATTGAGTGTGTGAGAAAGTTTTTCATTCTAATGTTACAGCTTGGTTCAGATCTTATGTTGAATTTTTTCTCATTTTTTGGGAGACTCTAAAAGACCACTGTGGTATTTTTTATAGTGAGTTTCAATTCCTTATCAGGCTATCAATTGGCCTTTTGCTTTTCTTTTTTATTAAACCTTTTAGTAATCACATGTGGATAATCATTTTCAATAAGAATTTAATTCAGTTATGTGTGATTTTTGTTCCTTCAATTAAGTCAATTTTTTTTAATGAATTGACTTACTATGTTCCCAGAAAAAAGGATTTATTAATAATCTCCTAGAGTTCATAAGCTTTAAAATAGCCAAATAAAGATTTTGTAATCTGCCAAAAAAAAAAAAAATTGTCTATTTTTTTACATTAACCTTTAAAGTAAACCTCAAAAACTCTTCTAAGCAACTGAAATTTGCATGATTTTTTCAAACAAACATATTTTTGATTACTGTCAGTAATGAAGCAAATGTTATTCATGTATGTAAGAAAAGAAATATGGATTTTTTAAAAGTTTTCTGAATTTTCCTACGCAGTTTTTCTGACAGGGGAAAACTAGTAAAAGCTAGCAAACTCGTCAGTCTAAAATACTCTGAGTAATTCGAAATTTACACTTATATAAACTTTCTAAATCGCTGATGGTTAAAACTGAAAGGGAGTTGGAAGGGCTGCCTTTCTTAACATCAGCAATTTGCTCCATCAGTCGCCGGTTTATGCTGCGGTAAGTACTACCAATATAGTGGGTAATGCCAGTGGAAGTGTTGATAGGGATAGAGTAGACACCTTGTGACTCTAAGGGTTTATTGGGATCTCCGTCTTTAAGGATGAGGTTGAGAAGATGGGAAGGTGGTTTTGTCCGCAATCCTGTAGCCAAAAGATTTGAAAATAGAGCAAACTTTAGTCTGATGTTCTGAACATCAACACAATGTTGATGTTCAGAACATCATCAACATTGGCAAATTGCATGGCTTTCCACCCCTCTTAGTACATAGACTACTTAAGAGTTTTGAATCACAGAATAAATCTAGTTTACTACCTGGACCTCCCACCACCCATCAGTTTGTTGGCACTTTTCCCTTTAGCCTGTCCTTCACTCATAAAGTTTGTTCTATTTTCAAGTCTTTTGGCCACAGGATTGCAGTCAAAACCACCTCCACATCTTTTTCAACCTCATCCTTAAAGACAGAGATCTCAATAAACCCCTAGAGTTACAAGGTGTCTACTCCATCCCTATCGACACTTCCACAGGCGTTACCCACTATATTGGTAGTACTTACCGCAGCATAAACTGGTGATTGATGGAGCATATCGCTGATGTTAAGAAAGGCAGCCCTTCGACCTCCCTTTCAATTTTAACCATCAGCGATACGTCCGCGATTCCCGATTGGCAAAATGTTAAGCGGATCGCCCCGTTCAGCAATCGGCATGCCCTCGGGTACCACGAAAGCATTGAAATCTACCTTACCCCTAACACGTGCAATACTTATGTACTTTTTAACGTCTCTACTATTTGGAAAGCGATTCTGAAATCTCACAACAACTGATACTTTTACCACGTGTCTCATTCCATGGCTGATGAAAGGTAGAAGTCGCTACCGAAACGTCCCGCTTATAATTTTCAATGTAACTTACGCGTGATATGGCGATTTCAAGAATTCTTCTAATGTTTAGTGTGACTTATTTCCCTGCCAATTATTCTCACTATGATTAATTTCTATAATCTAAAATCTGTATAAATGTTGCACTTTTCCCTGGTACTAAAATTTTTCTGGCGAAATAATTTAGGACGCTAATCTACACATTAACCACAAATTCATCTGCTTGAATTTTGCATAATTCTATTTGATAAGTGGGATTTGCACTTCCAATGATAACATTCATTGGATTGCTAAACAGACATATATGCTCGGGTTGATTTCATCTAATTGTTTACACCTGCCATTAAAATTCTTAATAATAATGTCTAAACTGAGGAATAAATATTTTAATATCTATAGTCTCACCAAGTATTGTCATTTCATCAAAGAGCTCCTTGCAGGACTCAAAGTGAGTCAAACCATTTCTTTTTAGATCTGATTTTAACAGTGGCAGCTTGTTAGCAAACCCAACTACGTACATGACTGTAAAGATTACATACATATCATTAAGCTGTTCTCTGAGGTTAGCTCCACAAAGAAATACAAACTACCAGATAAATTTTACTTACTGGTTAATGTATCAAACTTCTCCATTTACAGCGATCTTGACATACAACTCGGGCTTCACTGATATCCATCACACGGCGTGCACAAGATCTTCTATACTTCATACTCATAATCTTTTTTCTCTTGCAGGCACTCCTGAATCTGATCCTCCCATTACATATATTTTATATTTTAGTCTTCCCCTTGCAGTGCTATATATATTCAAATGCTACATGATATCAGTTAGGAAAGCTAGTGAGCTAAGAAAAGAGACATTGCCAAAACTTATAGTATCACATTTCATTTCCTCCAATGAAGAGAGAAAGTTCTTTCAGAAGTTGGAGAAATACCATTAAACATTTTTCAACACTCAACCAACAAATTTGATTTTGAAGAAGCAAGTCGCCATACTCAGCATCAAGTTCATCTAAAAATGTTTTGAATTTTCTATGCATAAGATCACGGTTTCCACCAATAATTAAATTCATTGTTTCACTACCTTGTCTGTTGCATTTAATAGTCCCAGTGAAGACTCGCATAATGCCTGTTGGTATACAATACAGTTTAATATTTCAGATTTGATTTCATTTCTTTTCAGTTAGAAATGAAATTTGGTTTATTCTTCATTTGTGGGCAGCAAAATTTTGTTAAGCAGGCTGCATGCAGCCCATGGACCACCAGTTGGACAGCACTGAATTAGACCTTTAACTGGAGAGGATTCCATTAATATTAAATTTCCGTTGAGGTTCTCAGTAACAGGAAATTTGTCCTCAGGCTGTGAGTAATGGTCTGATTCATCTTCAATGGCTGCCACATGTTCTGATAGCACAAATTATATGAATGATATATACAGAGTTCTGTACCTGTAACGTTTTTTAAAAAGGAAATGGAATCTACTTTAGACTTCTATTGTAATTTGTTTTTTTTAGTACTTCTTAAGTGATTCATAATGCTTGCCTATCCTTAAGTTCAGGAAGAAAATGTTCAAGTGCTTTGTCTTTTTAAGTAACCATTATCTATATATCTGTGTCCTGTTTTGAGTTGAATAAGTTCCTAATTGAAGTCATTCAGCTCAGAGAAGTTTATATAATTATTCACTTTATCTTACTGCATAATCCTCCTTGGTGGTTCTCATGTTGAAGATGTAAACCAATAATGAAATAATACTGTTATGTGTTTTAATCATGTAAAATAGATTCACTGCTAGGTAGTGGTATGCCACTAGTAGCATCATCATAGTAGCATACTACTTCAACTGTAGTTAATAGTATGAATTAGCTACAAGTATATTGCAAAGTAATTATATTTACAATGCATTACAAAACTTCGTGCCTTTTTTCTTGCTTGGTTCATCAAACACTTCAGACATAATTTCACTGGAAATTAAGACAGCCATTTCTAAGATGATAAGCCAGTTTTCTCTGAATGGTGTGTTTCAGTGTAAGCTTCAAGAGTAATCAGTAAGAGTGTGGTAAGGGCAAATTAATATAGTAATAAAACTCAGTCTGTAAGTGGAAAAGTGTTCAGGGCACTCTGCTGTGTGGTTAAACTCTTGTATTTGATACAAAAAGAAGTCATTTCATTCATGATCTTTTGCTATTTCTTGTCTGGGTTGTCAACTACATTGCTCATCTTTCATCAAGTAATAACACACATCTTTTGGTAAGCAGATACCTGGTTACTTCAGATTGAAAAGCTAAAACTTGAGGGAGGCTAAACAGTAGCTTAAAATAATTTCTTTAATCTCATGTGCTTTTAAACTTTGTGTGCATGTGTGTTTCTGCAGTGTCATACATGGTGGTAACACATGCTCTTTATCTTTGGGAATAAAATATTCATTTTAGGGAAATAGCCATTTTCAAAACTTTCTGGGAATGAGTTCATAAGGCATAAACCATTCCTGTACCGTGGGCATGGCCTGAGTCAGACATCTGGAGTGTCAGGAAAATGATGAGGCTCCCATCAAAGCAAAATCTTTTACCAATATGTAGCACTGGAGATTTTACATGATACATAAGACACAAAATAAATGGTATATATGTATATTGACTCATACTGTATCCTTCTATTTAACCTTATTATTTTATATATATATTTCATCCTAGATTGCAAATTATATTGTGTAATAGTTTAAAGTCATAGAATGTGATTAATATTCTACAAGTTTGTAATTATTTTTAATAATCTTAGAATTTGGAATAAATTCCAAAGCAAAATTGTGATCTTCAAGTGAGCAATTTCAGAGAACAGTAACAAAGAATTTTGTGAACATTGAAACTACTCTTTTAACAAAAGCATTGAAGGTGGACCAGATAAGAAGGCACAACAAAATCTCCCACAAAAAATATTACTTTCAGTTGTAGTAATAATAATAATTATAAAAATAATAATGATGATAATAACAATAATAGAAAGTTCAATAATGATTGTCATTAATTTATGGAAACAATTTTTAAAACAGGATCCTGTTAAACTGAGAGCCCATGCCCTGATGGCCTATGCAATAATCAGGCCTTGACTTTGAGACATGTGCATTTGCTGATGAGTTTCCATTATAAAGGTGAAGGGGATGTTGCTTCATTCGTACTGATGATGTATCAATTGAGTGCTGGTCCATTCATGAGAAGTACCAAAGACTTAAATTTGTTTATAAAATCAAATGATAAATTATCTTTGCACTGAAAATATTAAGAAAACAAAAAACATGCACGTATAACACACCCTTTGAAATGGTTCTGTAAGTTATAACTATTTTGACATACACAGTAGGGTGGGTTAAAAATATAGAAATATTTTTGATTGAATTGCTATAAGTGTGGAAGAGTTGCCCCTGGTATAGCTAAAGATAATGTAAAAAACATTTTGAATCTCACAATACTTCCTTTTCGCACAAGACAAAAATTTACGCAATTGTATTGATTTTTTTATTTCTAAGTACCAGATAAATTACAATCAAATCATTACAGTGCAGAAAAGTTGACTTTAATATAGCTAAATACGTAAAAAAAATATTGAATCAAGACAATATTTTCCATTCGCGTATGATTATCAAAATTGTAGAAATTCCATAGATTTAAACATTTTAGAGATTCGTTGTAAGTTCCAAATCCTTCTCCCTACACTCACTTGCGTCCGAGACCAATTGACCTTGACAAACATGCTATATGCTGCTGAGATATGTGTCAATCTTCACAAACCCGCTGTTTCTTTGGCCAGTCACGAGCTGACTCACAACCAGTGCGGATCAGAGTTTAGTCCAGTGGCTCTACTTAAGTAAGTGCGTATCTTTACATTGTGATATCACAGTTTGTGTGCTTTATAATTTTGGAAGCAGCACATAAACATGTAATGAGACAAGAATTTATTTGCCCTTTATTTGGTCATCCAAGAGATCTAATACCATGCTGTTTTGAAGAGAGATATAAGCTGGCAGTGGAATGTAACAATAAGACCATTAACTTTGCATTTGTAGCAGTGGCAAACAAAATAAAATTTCAAATACTTTCCATAAATTTCAATATTTTGGGCCGAAAATTTTCCTTGAACTGTATAAGATTTTTCTTAACATTTCTATAAATGTAATATATATACACTATATTGACAAAAGTCACTGGTCACGTAGAAGAGAAACACAACATAGCATTTATTGACATACATTAGTACAGTGACGGTCCACCTTTGGCCTTAATGCATGCACTGACTCTTCGAGACATGCTTTGGATAAAGTTTTGGAATGCAGCTATAGGTATGTGCTTCCATTCAGTACATAATGCTGCTGCTAACTGTTGCTTAGTAGTTGGCCTTGGTTCCAAACTTCTTATGCGCCGCTCTAATTTATCCCATAGGTCCTCTATGGAATTAAGATCAGGGCTCTGTGCTAGCCAGTCCACACACGATACAGAGTTGTCGTCAAGCCATGCCATAAAGTCCTTGTTTTATGGCTCAGTGCATTATCCTGCGGGTACTAACAAGGCTCGGTTCCATAGTATTGCCACAGAGTTGATAGGGCATAATTGTCCAGAATATCAAAATAGACTTGCTGATTAACTGTGGTTTGTTCACAATAACCAATGGGCTGGGACCGTACCATGAAAAACGCCCCCACAAGAGTACACTGCTAGCTTCAAACTTGACTGTACCACGAAAAACACCCCCACACGAGTACACTGCTAACTTCAAACTTGACCGTAGGAACAGTAAGTACACTGTGGTAAATAGAATTACCCTGTCTGCCTCCATACCCACACACGGCCATCAGACTGATGGATAGTGTATCTGGATTCATCAGTCTACAGGACCCCGTTTCCATTGATCTATGGTCCACGATAAATGTTCTTTATACTATGTTAAATGACAAGTAGCATTCCGAGTGGAGATGAAAGGCTTATGAGCAGCCGCACAATCATGGTAACCCATGGAATGAAGTTCTCTGCAAATGGTACATGTGTACATACCGATGTTCCAGCATTTTTACTCACCTGTGCAGTACTCCGTCGATTAGCTGTAACGACTCTCCTGAGGCTTCGACGTCCTCTATCACCGATTTTCTTTGGTCTGTGTTGGACCATGTGTCTTCCACATATTCAGTACATCCAAAACAGTTGACTTGGGTATATGATTCGTGAATGATGTATCATGTGTTATATATTTACACAAAATTATTTAAGAATTGGTGATCTGGTAGCAGATTTAAGCCAGGAATCTCCAATTTTTTGGATAGCATCATAGAGATGAATGAAGTATAGTTCTTTGTTTCATGATGGTCGTATAAAGGATAGCCCACTTGGGTGGCTGTCTGAAGTCATAAGTTCTGTTCCTGCTGCAGGGCTACACAATTTTCAAATCTCCTGAATAGCTACATGGCAACAGTTTAATACAGATTTCTGTAGAAAATATACATTTATTTGTCAGCCATTCATATTTCACTGCTGGATGAATGTCTCCCCAAGTCTGTGCCATGATTTGCCATGTCATCAATTGTTTCCTGTGTATAAGAGAAAAGGTGACCAGACTGAATCTGAGAATGACTGTAGTATCAGCCTGGTGAATGTAAAAGAGAAAGTGTTTGAAAAGTTATTATTGATAAGGCACAAGGCTTGACATCAGAGAAGGTCTGGGATGTACAGAGCAGGTACGTCACTAGACTTTGAAATTAGGGTGGGCAACGGGTGGGTGAGTATTATTTTTGCTGGGCTAAGTCTTATAGCAACTTAATTTATGAAACACTGAAAGAAATAATTTTCAATGCTCTCTACTGCCAGGTACAAGGAATTTGCCCCCACCCCCAGACACACAACATGCACACCTGGATCTGGCAAGTTATGACACTGGTGAACCAACGAGATATCATGACAATGACTAGTGGTTTAGTGATGTAAGATATAAGTGTTAGCAGAATGTCACCAACTTGTGAATGCATTATCTTAATTGCTTTTCAAAATTTGCATTTTTCTTATGAAAATAGTACTGTACTTGAATTTTTTTAAAGAAAAAATGTTCTATTTATTTACTTAAATCAAATGTTAATATTGTGACACTCCCTCCCTCCCACCCCTACAGACACACTTCCCTCTCCTTTAACTCCCTTCAGTTGCTATGCACTCCTCACCTCCAAAGCAGATGTCAGACTTGTTCTGCTCCCTCACTGCCCTGGTACAGGCTTAAGAGTGCTCTTTTAACTGTAGACTCCTCTTTCAGTGTTGAAATCCCTATTTAGCAAAACAAACAGCAGAGCGATTAATAATGACCCCCTCTCAGTGAATTCCTATCCACCCTCGTCATTCACCCCTGGCCCTACAAACATGAAAAAACGGCTTAAACTAAGGATTTCGGAGAGTGGAAAACAATTACGTTTTCCTGTCCCTACGGATGCTATTTTGATAACCTTTCTATGAAGAAGTAAACAACGTACTTCCTAGGGAAAATCCTATGGGCTACCCCGGTGGCGCAGTGGTCTAAGCGATGGCTTCTGATCATTCATCCGAGATGGGTCCGAGTTTGAATTCTTGGTGGGGCATGGATGTTGTGTTTGTCTTACGGCTCTGGCTATCTCACTTCCCTGGAGTCAGTGGCCCTAAATTAGGGACGGGCGACTGCTTATAGCCCATTGAGTTGCTCATGGTGGTCGTTAAACCTCGAATTAAAAAAAAACAAAAAAACTATGGCTACCCAACGAAAAATCACGACTCATTATTACTTGGCAAAATTCAGATTATATTTTAAAGTTTAATAAAATAAATAGTGGCTCATCTTGAATTGGGTGGGCAGTAGGGGGTGAGTAAGAAGAATTTCAGGATGGGCTCCTGCCCAACCTAGCACCCCCCCCTTGGCGACGTCCCTGGTACAGAGTTGTTATATATGTCTGCTGAGAGCTTCCCTAACTGAATTTTTGTGATAGAAAAGTTTGTCTGTTGATAGGAAAGTTTTTGCTCCATTTCTAGATCTGAAGGCTTGTGAGAGAGTAAAGAATGCTTTCAGGAGAAGATCTTAAAAAGTTGTACTGTAATCAGTAACCTATTTGAGTGTGTGAAATCTATGTATGTATGATGGCAGTAAAGTGTGTGTACATGTAAATGGTGTTTTATTGAATGGATTTCCCTTTAGTGCAGGAACCAGGTGAGGTTATATAATGCCAAGGTGTTGTGTTCAATATGTTCGTGAATGGATGCATGCATGATACTGCTGCTCTGGTGGCACAGTGATCTAAGTGCTGGCTTCTGACCATTCGTCCACAATGGGTTGGGTTTGAATTCTGGTGGTGCCCAGATGTTGTGTTTGTCTTGCAACACCAATTCTCTCCCTTTCCTGGAACCAATTGCCCTAAAATTGGGACGGGTGACTGCTTATAGCTCATTGAGTCACTCACCATGGTTGTTAAACCTCCAAACAAACAAAGCCGCCCTGGTGGCGCAGTGGTCTAAGCGATGGCATCTGATCATTCATCCGAAAGGGGTCCGGGTTCAAATCCAGTGAGGCATGGATGTTGTGTTTGTCTTACGACACTGGCTCTCTCTCTTCCCTGGAGCCAGTGACCCTAAATTAGGGACGGGCGACTGCTTATAGCCCATTGAGTTGCTCACGATGGTCGTTAAACCTGCAACCAAAAAAAAAAAAAAAAAAAAAAAAAAAAAATTTACAATTCTAAAATAAATGGCACTGGTTTGTCTTTTGGAAATTCCCACCTGTACAGGTTGCTCTATGCTGATGACACAATCTTTTTGACCCTGAGCAAAAGTGAGTGGCAGAATATGTTGTTCAAGATAAATGAAGTATGTGTGAAATTCAAACTGAGTATAAGTTAGGAAAAAACAAAACAAAGTCATGGCTTTGAGCCAGGAACTGTTAGTACTGAATGCAAGATCACTCTAGATGGTACAGAGTGATCTTGCATTCAGCACTAACTGGGTGATCACTCTAGATGATCAGATAAATGAGTTTGTGTATTTTGGAAGCATGCCAGACAGGAAAAACAGATTAGATGGTGAAATTAATAGGGGATTGATTTCAGGTTTAAAGGCCATAGCTACTTTAGTAGAATCTCGCAGGACTAGCAGGCTGAGGGGGAAAAAATCCTGAGTGGTTGTGTATGAAAGTGTAATTGTTCCTACACTGATGTATGGTAGTGAAACCTGGATGCAAAATGTTGTCAGTACAGTGGAGACAAATATTTTGAGGTGGTTTAGCTATGTAAAAAAAATAGATGATCAGTTGCTAAGAGAATTTACTCAGTCCAAGTGGCAGGAAAGAAAGGCAAAGAAATGTTGAGGAAATTAGCAGAGGGCCAGATTTAGGAATTCTTGTGAGAAAAATGAGAATGAAGTGCATCACTAATGCCCTTGTCATTCTGTTAACTTGTGTTATATTGCTCATCTTTGAAAACCTAATTGTTCACACACACACATATTAATCAGATTTAAACTATTGCTGATTGAACTTCAAATTCATCAGTTACAACTCAGAGATGTTTTCTGTTATTGGAAGTATATTATAAAAGTTTTGAAGTGAGTGAAATCATTATGAATCTTCCATGTGATTTTGTGAAGAAAAAATTCACAGTAGCTTACCTACTGTTTTAAAGAAATTATTTTCTTAAAAATATGCACTTGAGTTATGTGATGACAGAACTGAAGTTAGAACTTTGAATAAAATGTTTTCATCTTTTGTGTGTGTGGCTTTGATCATGATTGTTCTTGCATGCTGTGCACCAGTTATGTTATTTAGCAATTTCCTTCATGTTTTTAGATATCATGGATTTATGGAAATGGACTATGGAATTGATAATGCTGTTACATTCAAATGAATGGGTTTTGGATTCATCCACTTTGCTGGTACTAGCCTTTCAAGAGGAGTACATATCTGCTGCAAGATAACTGTGCACAGATTTTGGTGGACTTCAAGGATTTTGTTATCCTTGGCATATTTTTACTATGTTATATGTGATTGAAGAGGATTTATATGTTAAGTCATATATGGTGGCTCAGTACTGAAAATGCAGGTCTCTGAAGCTGTTAAAATCAAGATTTAGTAAGCTTTGCATTGTAAGTTTACATTTCTGTACAAAGGCCTGTACAAATTTTTAAACCTCATTTATTTTTAATAAAATGAGATTTCTAATGTGAATAATTGTGTTTCATGATTTTGTCATTGATTATTTGAAGTATGCTTGCATTATTTGGACGAATGTAATCCATGTGGGAAATTTTACTGTTCGAGGCAAAATTGAACAGTTGCCTTACTTCTCATTTTCATCCAAATATAGTGTCCATAAATGGCCCTGGGCAATGCATATCCAAAGAACTAAAACAGTTTGAGTTGCTTCATCAGCTAGAATGCAAAAGTATGCAGAACTTCCTCTCTGTTGCAGCCACCATGTACATTAAAAACATGCGTACAGGTTAGAATCGTGCTCATTCAAATGAAAAATATCGTCAAACTTAGAACTAGATACTTAAACACCTGACACAGCATTCTTCAGTTGTCATGAGTGATAGTCATAAATAACACAATTTCAAGCTTAATACAATGCTGTGTAAATAACTATGAATGGAAAATAAAATAGTTTTCATGATAGTTATGTTCTATACTGTATTAGTTTGTATCTTGTGTTACACTGGTGTGCAGAATTTAAAGACTAGCTAGGTTTTGACCTGTAGTGTTACACAGGAGCTGCCTAGATGTGTGAATTCAAACTGAATTGATGACAAACAACACTGACACGACTGCAGATACTAAAGGATACAGTGGAAATTTATTCAGAATTGGCTACATAGCACTGGGTGCCATGATACAAATGCATGACTGCAAAAGACAGTATGAAGGGAAGAGGTGGTCCTCTGTAGGGAATGTGAACATCCCTAACGTAGATGCACGATTTACACCATCTGTCCATAATTTGGACTAGGTTGTTGATGAGTTCTTGCAGTAACATTGCCTAAATTTCTGCCAGCACCATCTTCAGCTGTCAGACAGTGTTGATGTGTTTCTACACATCTTCCCAGAGTGCCCCACATGTATTATATAGGATTTGGGTCAGGGGAACATGGTGGCCAATCCATCTGCTGGATGTTTTCGCCTTCCAACAGATCAACAGGCACCATATGATAGGAGTGTATCATCCATTAACACAAGCTGTGAACCAATGGCACCTTGGAGCACATGAACGTGGGGAAGGATTACCTCATTTCAGTAGCATGCACTGGTTACAGTACCTCCCAGTATCAGGAGCTCCATACATCCATCGATCAGAATGCTTCGCCATATGAGAACACAGTGGCCACCATATCCATCTCTTTCATTGATGTTCTTGGGGTGATACTGAGTGCCTACCTCATGCCAGATTAGCTGATGCCCAGAGCCATTAGAGAGACTAAATCTGCTCTCATCAGTACAGAGTACTGTATCCCACATTTCTGCTTTCCAGTCCTTATGTTCTCTGGACCACTGTAAATGGTGTCTCCGGTGAGTAGTTGTTAATGAAACACAGCTTGCCGCCCGGGTGATGCAGTGGTCTAAGTGATGGCCTCTGATCATTCGTCCGAAAGGGGTCCGGGTTCGAATCCCGGTGAGGCATGGATGTTGTGTTTGTCTTACGGCACTGGCTCTCTCCCTTCCCTGGAACCAGTGACCCTAAATTAGGGACGGGCGACTGCTTATAGCCCATTGAGTTGCTCACGGTGGTCGTTAAACCTACAATCAAAAAAAAAAAAAAAAAAGAAACGCAGCTTACTGGTCATTGAACAAACAGTTCACCTTTGTGTAGTCACCTGGCCACTGTAAACCACAATATTGTGCATTCTGCACTCTTGTTCAGCAAGGTTACTTGCTATCTGGTGTTGATGCCTCCTGGTCTGTCAGAGCAGATAGCGATCCTCACTGTGTGTGGTTTTTGGTAGATGACAACCACTGGTCTTTCATGCACCCGATATGATGTTGGAGATACTGAATTCTTGAGCCCCTGCTGAAGTCTCTCAATTATCTGCAATGAATTTGTCATCAAAGATGTTCTTGATGGGTTATTCGTGATCTCGGGCAAACAACTGTAAATTTGTAATATTTATGCACACTGTCGGGTGACTTCTGTTCAGCTAATGCTATTGGACGGCATGAGAACATTTTGTTTTCACATCATGCTGCATTACTTCACGTGTTTTGTTGCTCCTGTTTTTTTTATTATTATTATTGGAGGTTTAACGACCACCGTGAGCAACTCAATGGGCTATAAGCGGTCGTCCGTCCCTAATTTAGGGTCACTGGTTCCAGGGAAGGGAGAGAGCCAGTGCCGTAAGACAAACACAACACCCATGCCTCATCGGGATTCGAACCCGGACCCCGTTCGGACGAATGATCAGAGGCCATCGCTTAGACCACTGCGCCACCGGGGCGGCTAATTGGAGGTTTAACGACTACCGTGAGCAACTCGATGGGCTATAAGCAGTAGCCCGTCCCTAATTTAGGGTAGCTGGTTCCAGGGAAGGGAGAGAGAGCCAATGCCGTATGACAAACTCAACATCCATGCCTCACGGGATTCGAACCCGGACCCTTTTCGGACAAATGATCAGGAGCCATCGCTTAGACAGACCACTGCGCCACTGGGCGGCATAACCTTTTTTTCTACTGCTTGCAGTTAGCAAATATCTACTCATTTCAAAACTGATACATAAAGTTCCAGGGAGGATTCACAAGTTTGTTAAGGCTTCCCAGAACAATCAACTGGTATGTAGATTCTTGTATTTAACTCTAGCATGTCTCAGTCAACCAAAAATAAGGCAATTAACACACACACACACAATGAACACTGATGCCCTAACAGCCATGTAAACATTTAATTTAGCCATTATTTGCAGCAGTATCCATTGTGTTCGAGATAGGTTCTTCAAAATATTGTTAAATACACAATTTGTTGTAAAGAACATGCTATTAACAAATTGTGTATTTAACAATATTTTGAAGAACCTATTTAGAACACAATGGATACTCAATACAGACATTTGCCGTGGACCAGGAACATCAAACAGAGGTCATCGCTCTTTCCACATTTATAAGTGAGTCACGGAAAAATTCTCATTGGCTGCCACCGGGAAACGAACCCAGGGTCTACTAGTTACGCGCCGGATATGCTTCCACTGTACCACAGCGGCCTCTAATACTTCCAGACTCGCACACACTAATTGCCAATCGAGGCCGCTGTGGTGATGTGGAAGCATATCCGGCGCGTAACTAGAAGACACTGGGTTCGTTTCCCGGTGGCAGCCAATGAGAATTTTTCCGTGACTCACTTATAAATGTGGAAAGAGCGATGACCTCTGTTTGATGTTCCTGGTCCACGTGAAATGTCTGTATTGATTGTTTTTTTTTTTTTTTTTTTTATTGGAGATTTAACGACCACCATGAGCAACTCAAATGGGCTATAAGCAGTCGCCCGTCCCTAATTTAGGGTCACTGGCTCCAGGGAAGGGACAGAGCCAGTGACGTAAGACAAACACAACATTCATGCCTGACCGGGATTCGAACCCGGACCCCTCACGGACGAATGATCAGAGGCCAGCGCCTTAGGCCACCGGGGCGGCGTGTTGATTGTTCATTCGCCTTCTAATTATTTGTTCAGTTGCTGCTTACCATCTTTGGTGAATCACCAGCATTGTGCGGGGCTCCAAGAAGCAACCTGCCAAATTGGCTTGGCAGTTAGTGTGTGTGAGTCTGGAGGTATTCGAGGCTGCTGTGGTGCAGTGGAAGCATATCCGGCGCGTAACTGGAAGACACTCGGTTCAATTCCGGTGGTAGCCAACGAGAATTTTTCCGTGACTCACTTGTAAACGTGGAAAGAACAATGGATACTGCTGCAAATAATGGCTAAATTAAATGTCTACATGACTGTTAGGGCATCAGTGTTCATTGTGTGTGTGCACAATTTGTTGTAAAGAACATGCCATTAACAGAGTTTAATAAAAGTCGCTGTCATTGTACGATATAACACACAACTTCCAAATTAATAGTAATGACTTTAAGCCATCCCGGTGGCACAGTGGTCTAAGTAATGGCTTCTGATCATTCGTCCGAAAGGGGTCCAGGGTCGAATCCCGGTGAGGCATGGATGTTGTGTTTGTCTTATGGCATGGCTCTCTCCCTTCCTGGAACCTAATTCATAGCAGTTTAGCGATTGCCACAGAGTCGCTACGCAAATCATGTCTCGGCTACCTTTATATATTGGTCTCGCGTTTACCGGTGGTAGCTGTCGGAAATCGCCATAGAAGATCATGTGTAGTCCTCCGAATGGCTGATCGTATACGCCTGTGATTTCTTGCAGTTTCTGATTTACTCGGTGAAAGAGATCCGAGCTGATCATGCTGATTTCGTCTATTATCACACACTTCACTCCCGCAAATTGTCGGTGATATTGCTGTTGAACTTCGCGCGACAAGTTTCCGACCTTTTTACTTTGCAGCGTGAGACGAAGCGCCGAGTGGACCGTCATGCCGTTGAGGTTAACTGTCGCCTTTCCAGTTGACGCACAGGCCACGTATGCGTTCCTTAGTGTATTATGCTGTTGTCCGAACCTGTTTGTAGTGTCCATGATTAGGTTGAGAGTGGACGTCTTGCCGCTGCCGGCTGGTCCCGCGAGGTAGTTCAGAATCGGATCTCTTGTCTCGGGTGTTGAAGCGATAGATGAACTCAAGTATTAGCTCTTGCTGCTTGGCGTTCGACTTTCGCATCAACTCACAGTACTGTTGCTTGCTCATGAGGTTGTCTCGTTTCCGAACTACTGCAATGGAGTTGCCTGTCCGTACTCAAAGTTGACGTTGTTCTCTTGGCCTCCCTCTGTGACACTGCGCACTTATTGCTCTCGCTCATCGCTCACTTGATCTACCGTTTGATCGTCGCCCTGTTCGCAAAGTTTTTTCAGCTCGTCTATCGCGGTTGGATGTTCATCTCGCTCTCGTATTCCCATCGTTTGTTCATTATCCGCCGCTCTTCTCGATCGTATATATCGAGAAACTTGAGTCTGTCCAGGATGTCGACCAACTCGTTGAGGAATGGAAAGAAGAGCGTGACCATCTCTCGCTTGTTGTTGGTCGTGTCATTGATCTCGTAGTTTTTGTATCTAATGATTCCGGCTATCTCTACGTCGATATAGTGTTTGATTCCGAGTGACTGCGTTTGCCATCGCGTTGCCCATGTCGTTCGGATCGTCATCCTCCTTCTCGTCTTCATCCGATTCTGGCTCGTTTTCGTCTTTGAGTTCGTCACCTGCTCTCCTCGTGCGCATTCGATTGACCACCGGCGTGTACCACGCGACGAAATCGGCCAGGCAGACATGGCCCAAATCCTCTGGTCTCTCCTCGTATTTCTGTATCAGTGATTTAGTCCAAATGTCTGTCGAGTTTTCGTCCAAGCCCTCTTTGTCCATCGAGGATCGCTTCTTCGCCTTCTGTCGCTTTTGTGGCCACAGGGTAGGAATGTAGTTCACGACTCGACTGCTGTGACTCATCGGTTTTCGCAGCAAATACCACGCGGCCTATTGCGAGGCCATCTAAACGGTGTTTAAGAGTTTCAAACTAAGTTGCTTTATCAATTGAACATAATCTTTCTCGGGGTTCGCCTTGTGCAGCTTTAGTAGCTCTCTATGAAAGTTACTAATTCCTCGTTTGGATTTATTCACGTACTCGACCACGTACTGAGCGCACGAGTATTCTTCTAGTATAAACTGCGAATCTATGCTGGAGTTCAGAATTGAAGCTAACCACGGGTTGGACGTATTTGTATAGATTTGAGTCATGTACCGTTTGAAGACAACGGTCGGACGGCGCAGCGATGCTCTGATGATGTTGAAGTGTTGTGAGTAGCTGAACTTGTTATCGCGGAGAAGCTCGTCAATGCTTTCGTAATTCCGTTCCTCGAGTGTCTGTCTTAGCTTTTGGGCTCTGCTCTTGAGTCTGCTCTTGCGATCGGTAGCAGAATTTTAGTCTCAGGCATCGGCCAGAACGGAATGTTGAAGCGACACGAGTTCTCGCCTCTCTTTGTGCATGTGAACGTGTGTCGATGTATTTGATTTCTAATCTTTTCCTCTCCGATGTCCTCGCGACTCACTGAGCACAAATCAGTCTAGAGTTGAACCGTTTGCGACATCACCTTGCCAACCAGCTCCTTCGGGTCCTTCTCAAGCCAAAGCAGTATGTGAGCGCGAGGACTACCGCGATGCTGAAACTCGATCCTCTGGAAGAAGTCGCGCACACGGTATTTGCCGAATGGATTGTATTTACACTTTTTTTGCAGCATCGACATCACGGTGTCGACTAGCTTTCTGAAGCAGACGCAGCAGACAACGGGGTCCTCATTCGCTAGGTGGCTTCGCTTGCTTCTGTCCAACGTTTCCAAAATGATTCCGAGGCTCGTGTCGATCTCCTTAAAGTAATCGTTGAGGTGATGAAGCGTTTTCAGCAGGTGGGGCTATCGGATCTCATTGGCGCTCATTGTTAGAAACATTGTTGGCTTCCCGAGCTGACGGATCATCGCGAAGAGATCATTTTTGCGATTTTGCTAGTAGGTGACAGAGTTTGGAAGCGACTTAAGGAAAGCAAAGTTCTTTTCCACACATTCGTCTACAAACTGACGGCTCTCGATCTGCTTTCGCGCGATGTTCTTGCTGGCTTGGACACATCTGAACGTGTTATGAATTCCGTCGACAACTCTAGATCTCAGGATCTTCATAGCCATATAGAGAACGTGCTGTGGAGTGATTTCGCGGCGATCGCTTCGCCTGATTTCACTGGTCGAAATCGTGTACGCCGTCACGTTGAGGTCTTGCTTGAACGATCGATCGACTCCATAGTAAATCGAGGGAAACGAGAGCTCTTCCGCGAAGCGATCTTAAATGATATTCAGCGGAATCGATTTCTGGCCCGGTGCGATGTTGAGGCAGTGCTCCTCGTTGCACAGCATCGTGTGTTGTCTCGTCAAGAGCACTTTTGATTCGGGTTCGCCTTTTCTCGGTAGCTCTTCGATCTCGCCGACGACCTCTTCTGATTACACTGTTTCCGTGTCTCGTGCGGTGGACGTACTCAGTTGAGAGGATTGAGTTCTCGCAGTGTATCTCCGACCGAGTTGGCTCCAATCGACAGTGATGTTGTAAGTCTTGTAGAGCGGCTGGTTGACGAGGAATCGCAGCCAAGCCCTGAAGACGCTCTTCTTAACGAATCCACTCAAGTACGTGGATGTGTGGATCAAATTCTTCTTTATGTTTACGTTGAACGAGTAATCGTCGTTAAGCTGGCGCTGCAGAGACTTGACCATGGTGTTAACGTCCGCCAACACGTTTATGACTTAATGTCCGATGATTCCATGAGCGCCTTCGTGTCTCAATCGACGTATTTACATGAAAGGCAAGAGCGGCGAAATTAATCTCTCCGTGATCGCGTCGAGAGAAAGCATGTGGTTCAGCTTTGGCGGATATCTGAAGTTGTTTGATTTCGAGAGAGGAGGAATCTTGCCTTTGTACAAGTGCGCGGGACAGTAGCTGCAAAACTCAAATTTCGCGACGTCCTCATTTGGGAACTGGGCATGCAGGATTGAAATGGATTTCGCTGTCGCCGATTTCACATCTTTCCTGAACCGCAAGCGATCGCAAATGTCGCACGCGAATCCGAATTCATTTTCAAAGAACGCGCCTTTGAAGTGTTTAGTCGCTGCTTGCCAAATGTTATGAAACTCATTTGATCAGCGCACTTGGTCAGTGTCTCTCACGTCAAACTCCGGGCTCGGCGGCTGCCATCTAAAAGTCTTTGTCTTCTCGTGAATCTTGTCTTTGAGCACGCATTTTCTGTACTTCATTCTTTTCTGCTACTGCCGTTGCCTCCCGCACAAACTCTGTAGACTCGTTCCACGCAGCGATCAAGTTGGCTCGACGTGCTATTTCTTCCGGGCTCTCCTCTTGAATGTTGTGAAATCATTTCCAATCTCCATAGGCTCGACGGGAGCAGTAACGTGCTCGGTTGCGACTTGCGGCGCTCGGCCTTCTTACGTTGTCTGTAGGCTCTATTACGCTCATCCTCGGACATTTTGAACTTGTTTGATTCTTTTTGACTCATTCTTTCTTCTTGTTTGCGTTTGCGGTAGGCTTGAACCTTCTTTAAATTACGATATTGAGACATTTCAGAAATTTTCACAAAGTTCTCAACTATTTCGCAAATTTTCACACACCTAATCAAGTTTTCTCGCAAATATTATTATAGATATCGATAGATCTCGCGTAGACGAAACGAATGACACCTTGCGGTACGTGCTATCACGTCCCGGTTCCGAGTTATACTAATGTTATCGCCAATGAGTGAAAACAGATGACAGCCAGGCATTTTCACGTAGGACTTCCGTCCGCAAAGAAGGTTTAGGCACAAACCACCTACAGCGGATCCGCCTTTCGGGCAGGGCACAGAAACGGAAGGAGTGGTGATCAAATGATCATATGTAGAGAATTTTAGGAAGGAAGTGTCTGAGTCAGGTCTTAAACAACCCTTAGAAATAGGAAGCTAGGAGACTTGGGCTAGAGTGCCCGATAGGAAAGTGACACGGAAGCGAACTAGAAAAAGGGAGGAAGACGCCCTTATTTATTACCGGGGGCCAGTACCCGGACGGAAGGAGTGAGAGCAAGTCTAGCGACTTTGACAGAACAGTTTGCAAGTGAGAGAGAGCACAGTAGATGGCCACCGTACAAGTACGATGTTGCTCACAGAGGGGTGAAAGAAAGTCAGGAGGGAGTAGGAGTGGATATCCAACGTAATCGGGTGGAAGGTCCAACTCGGGGGCCGTCATTTAACGTGCTCGTCCGATGCACGGCGGATATTCAGCGATTGTTAGAAAATCACACCATCTCCGGAAGATCAGCCGAGGATTTAACCTGAGGACCCTCCATTGACAGTCTGGCTCGCTAACCACTAAGCCATTCGAGCGCCAATTTGACCACAAAATGACGGACGCGCGCGCCACTCACTATTGCGTCATCTGACCTTGAACGCTATTTCGGTAGACTCTTTGGACTTTCCACTCTTCAACTCAGTTATTATATTTTCTAGCTTTTATAGTTTTGAAATTATTGAAGGAAGTCTGGTATACATTTTTTTGGGACACGGATTTTTACTAAGGGACCCAGTAGTGGAAAGAAACGATAGACGTATTCTACGTAAAAAAACAACAACAACAAAAACCGACCAATGAAGAAATAGTGGCCCTCCATATGGTATGGGAACCACGTATCAAGGAAGGTATATCAAGAGCAAAGCTCGCACGCTACAATTGTGGCAGCGGATTGCGGTTGTATTAACCTCCAAGGACTGTGAGAATGCGTCGACGTCCGATCTGTGCACCACAAGACGAACACTTGAGCGAGTTTGAGAAAGGTCGGTTGGTCAAGTCGCGTGCCGTGGACGGCCGAGGGCAACGGCAGAACACGATGATCGAGAGATTGGCATTTGCGTCGGAGCAGTCCGGCAATAGGACTGTGTCGGTGCCAATGGGTCGAGGAGGGCACAACCCCGTGGTACGCGTGCCGTGGACGGCCGAGGGCAACGGCAGAACACGATGATCGAGAGATTGTGAGAGCCGCACGAACAGAACCCAATTCGTTGCTCTCAACTCAACCATCTGTTGCCATGTTGCGTCGTCTGCAGGTACGGAAGTGTCCAAAAGGACCGTTGCCAGATGACTTGCGGCAAGGGGACTTCATTCGAGGAGGCCACCTACTACTGACCAGCGAGCATCGCCGTTACCGGTTGCAGTGGTGTAGGGCCAGATCAACGTGGGATAGTGTCCAGTGGCGTCGTGTTGTCCATAGTGATGAGTCACGGTTTGCACTTGGCGCCGATGAGCAGCGCATACGTGTCTGGAGACAAGCCGGCTAGCGCCCGGATCCTGCTTTTACCGTGGAACGGCACATGGCTCACCCACCGGAATTTGGCCATCTCCTACGATAGCTGGACATCCTTGGTAGTCCTCCGTACCACCGTCACGGCTCAACGGTACATTGGCGACATTCTACGATCTGCTGTGTTGACATTCCTGTCGCAACACCACAGAGCAATTTTTCAACACGATAATGGCCGGCCTCACACGGCACGGCTCTCCCAGGCCTACCTCCGTAATGTAGACACTTTTCCATAGCCAGCCTGATGGCCCGATCTCTTACCGATCGAACATGTTTGGGACATGATGGGACTCCACACACGCCCATCTCGGAATTTCGGCGAATTGGCTCGCAATTTGGACATCATCTGGCATTCTATACTTTAGGACAGTATCCGTGAACTGTGTATGTCTATGCCACGCCGGGTAGCTGTTTGTATCCAAGCCAGAGGTGGCGCTACAACGTACAGACTTGTTTCACTCGTGTAGCTGTTTTATGCGAATAAATGGCCCAACAGCTCTGGAATTGGAATAATTTCCTTTCCTATACATGTACATTGCACACACCAATTTTCATCTCGATTGGATGATTCCTTCTAGGTGCTTCCTGTTTTTATTTATTTATTTTTTTGGCAAAGAGTTTATTAAAAATCTCAACGCAAAATATATTTCCAGGTAAATTTACTTTTGTTGATTTCACGATATTTATACCGCTTGTGTATATCTGTTACTTTACTAAGGTGCGTATGCCGCGACCTATATGATTGCTTTACTTATCCATAAGCACCGTTTGTACTTACATTCCTACGTACTGATCGTTTTTATTTCTTACCTTTTTCTTGTATTTTGACTTTACTCGCAGTTCGAACTTAATTTCATATCCTGTTGCAAGATATTTCACTCGTGTTCCTAAAGACAGGTATTTGCTTTTCATTCAATTCCATTCCATATCTATTCCATTGTAATTTGTGGGCAGCCGACCCCGTGGCCCGCTGGTCTGACAGCTGACTTCTGACCATTCATCCGAGTTCGAGTCTCGGATGAGGCATGCGTGGAGGATTTGTCTTACGGCACTGGCTCTCTCTGTTCTCTGGAACCAGTGATCCTAAATTAGAGACTGGTGACTGCTTATAGCCATTAGTGTTGCTCACGGCGCTCTTTATACCCCCAAATAGCATAAAAAAAATATCACGCGCGATTTTTAAGCAATGGAAAAGGTAAACAATGAGATGCATTCTTTGCAGTTATAGCGAAGTAAATTTCCCCGTCATTTTTGTCAACGCCGGGCATCGAACCCAGTCCCCTCATTCCGAAATAAGTCTCTCTCCCAACTGAGTTACGTGGACGTGTGCTCTCGCTGCTATCTGCCTTAATCTCATGTGGGTCCTGCTGTGCAGGAATCCGGAATAAGTCACTCTCCCAACTGAGCTACGTGGACGTGTGCTCTCGCTGCTATCTGCCTTTATCTCATGTGGGTCCTGCTGTGCAGGATTCCGGAATAAGTCGCTCACCCAACTGAGCTACGTGGACGTATGTTCTCGCTGCGTATGCTCTCGCTGCTCACGCGCGATTTTTAAGCAATGGAAAAGGTAAACAATAAGATGGATTCTTTGCAGTTATAACGAAGTAAATTTCTCTGTCATTTTTGACCACGCCGGGCATCGAACCCGGGTCCCTTCATTCCGTAATAAGTCGCTCTCCCAACTGAGCTACGTGGACGTATGCTCTCGCTGCTATTTGCCTTTATCTCATGTGGGTCCTGCTGTGCAGGATTCCGGAATAAGTCGCTCTCCCAACTGAGCAACGTGGACGTATGTTCTCGCTGCTCACGCGCGATTTTTAAGCAATGGAAAAGGTAAACAATAAGATGGATTCTTTGCAGTTATAACGAAGTAAATTTCTCTGTCATTTTTTACCACGCCGGGCATCGAACCCGGGTCCCTTCATTCCGGAATAAGTTGCTCTCTCAACTGAGCTACGCGGGCGTATGCTCTCGCTGCTATCTGCTTTTATCTCATGTGCGTCCTGCTGTGCAGGCACGCCACACAGTATGATGTCAGTAAGAAACAGGGCTACATTTAGGGAGTCCGTGGAGAGTGAAAATTCGTGGTGCCAATACAGGTAGCAGAATGAACTAGAAAATGCTAAATTTCAGAGCATGCTTTTTAAGGACCAAAGATGCATGTGTCTGGAGACAAGCCGACCAGAGCACGGATCCTCCCTTGACCGTGGATTGGCACACGGCTCGCACACCGGGAGTGACTATCTGGGGAGCCATTTCCCACGATAGCTGGACACCCTCGGTAGTCCTCCGTACTACCCTCACGGCTCAACGGTACGTTGAAGACACTGTATGCCCTGTTGTGTTGCCATTCCTGTCACTGCATCGCCGAGAAATTTTTCAGAAGGATAATGCCCGGCCACACACATAGCACAGCTCTCCCGGGCTTGCCTCCGTAATGTCGACAACCTTCCGTGGCCAGCCAGATCGCCCGATCTCTCACAGATCGAACATGTTTGGGATATGATGGGACGCCACCTTTGCCCATCCCGGAATGTCAGCAAACTGACCCACAATTCTGATGCCATCTGGCATGCTATACTTGCATGCGAACAGTATCCGTGAACAGTATGCGTCTACGCCACGCTGGGTAACCGCTTGTATCTGAGCCGGAGGTGGCGTTTCAATGTACTTTCTTGTCCCACTCATTTAGCTGTTTTATCCGAATAAAGGGCCCAACTGCTCTGGAATAGCAAACATTTCCTTTCCTGGTATGTGCTCTGCTCATACCAGTTTTCATCTCGATTGGATGGTTCCTTCTGGGTGCTTGGTTTTTTATTTATTTATTTATTTATTTTTGTGGCGAAAATTGTGATTTATGTTGTGTACACAATTCTGAAAATTGGGATATTGTTTAGTCTATGTCTTTACAAGGTTAGTGGTGGATCCAACGTAGGGCGACCCCTCCCCCTTTCCTTTAAAAATGAGCAACCTTGAAATTTTGCAAAAATACGCAGATAAATTATTTGATTTTCCTGATAAAATTCAATTGTAACTAGTCGTTCTTAATATAATATTAGAAAAAGTAAACGACGTATGTGTGTTTTATAATACAAAACCAATTAAAAATAAACAAATAAAATATATGTAATCATCCATTATCTATCCATTGCTGGATTTAGGTCTTCCCAAATTTCTTCCACAGCATTCTGTTCTGATCCAGTCTCACCCATGTCACTCCGCAGTGCCGTAACTAGCCCGTGTTACCCCCGCTGCGAGTTAATCACTTTACGCCCCCCCCCAGACATAGTCACTGGGCTGTGCGGCTTTTGAGCCCCCTGCTGCCTTGCGCCCGGTGCGGGGGCACCGATGGCATCGCTCTAATTACGGCCCTGTCACTCCGATATGCCTCTCAGTTTCATTCACCTATCTTCCACATGGTGTTCTTCTGGGTCTTTTCCTGTCCCTTGGAATCCAGTCTAGCATTTCATTTGTCCAACTGTGGTAGCAATATGTTCAGCCCATTGCCATTTCAGGGATTTTACCTAGATCGTGATGTCATCAAACTCACATCATTTTCCTGACACATAAGTTCCTATCCTTCCAGGTTATACCAAACATACACGTCTTCATATTCTTTTCCGGTTTTTCATTTTTTAAATTAGCACAATGAGATACTTTAACTGATGAAATCAAATTTATAACGAGGAACAGTACACCAATTAGGTAGTAAATAGTAACACTGTACCGGTGATCCGATTTATTGGCATAGGAAATAAACACATAAGCCTTTCCAAGCTTCCGCACATCAACCAGATGGATTTTTCAAGGAAGTTAGACAGAAACTGCAAACTCAAAAATAGAACGCTTAACAATTTGAACGCGGGAACTTGACAATAAATAGATGCGACGTTATATTCATTTAAAGACACGAGGCATCATGTTGGTTGCACGTGGGATCCTGGTACAGAAAAGGCGTTACTTGAAGAATTGGTTCCAAATTCGTGGCAACTCGAGCGAGACACAATCATTGCAAGTATCGCCTGTTGGTAACAATCTCCAAGGTTTCCCGAATGGCTGTACATTTAGGAGTAGAGTAGCTAGCTAATTTCTTTATATTCGTTGACTCTGATTCCAAGCGAACGCTTGGTCATTCCAATGTAGTATCGTTTAGAGCCGTTCGGATACTGTAGGGGGATCGCATAAACGCCTGCTTCGCAGGAAAGAGGTGGCTTTTCACTATTTCTCTTTAGTATAGTATGTAAAGATGCAGGGGACCTTATGTCGACGCCGTAGTTCATCTTCTTGAGGGCGTTTTTGAGTTTGTAAGACACACTTGGCATGTAGGGAATTGAGCCTAAATAACGTAGCTGCGGCACAAGACTGGAATGTTTGGCTCTGGCTTTTTGGATAAAGCAACGTATCTGATTCAATGAATATCCTGCATCAGTGGCTAACTTGATAACGCTTTCAAATTCGTGTTGTCTAGAATTGGCATCAGAAGAAACGGCGAAGGCTCTTTGAATTCGAGAACGGAAGATAGTTGCTTTGTATTCTGCGGGACAGAAAGAGCTGCGGAGCATCAGGTTGGGGACGGACGTGGGTTTATAGTAGACTTGTGTACCGAGGCGGTTGTCAGACGATTTCCTCAATAAAACATCCAGATAAGGTAAAGCGCTGTTGCTTTCAAGCTCCATCGTGAAATTGATCGTAGGATGTATATCATTGATTTTATCAAGGAAAATTGGAAGAGTCTGTTTTCCGTGGGGCCATACAAAAATTACGTCGTATGCATAACGCAGCCAAGTGGTAGGCCGTGGGGTAATGCTGGAGAATATATTCCGCTCAATTGGGCGAAGTATTGCTTCTGCAAGGACGGGTGAAAGTGAGGATCCCATCGGAGCGCCATTATTCTGTTTATGTACTTGTCCTTGGAAATTGTAGAAGCTAGAATTAGTGACCAAGTCTATTAATTTGAAGATGCTGAGGCATGACTCCTGCGTATAAAATGTTGAATTAGATATGGCCTCCTTTAATGTTATGATGGCTTCTGAAACGGGAATTGAGGGGTAAAGCGAAACCACGTCGAAGCTGCCGATAATGTCGCTTGGCAGGACAGTGAGTTTCTTGGCTTTCGTTATAAAATCCAGAGTGGAATTTATTACTAAGTCCGATTCAGGAAGAAAACTACGTAGGAATTTGGATATTGCTTTCTTTAAATGATACGTTGGTGCAGACTTCCTTAATACGATGGGTCTCAGTGGGTTTCCGGGCTTATGGTGCTTAAGTCTTCCGAAGAGCTTTGGGATTTGAGGTCCTGGTGGTAATCTGGCGGCTTTCCTAAGATCGTCTGGAATAGCGGGTAACCGGGCCGCTCTTTGCACCTGCGCAATCCAAGAATTTAGAGGGTTCCTTTGAAGGGCTATAGAACCAGAGACAGTGATAAAATCTTCAATTTCCGTATTGTAGTCTTCTGCGTCCATAATCGCTATCTGGTCAGATTTGTCCCTTAGAGTCAATATTATGGACGGATCATTTCTAAGGATCGAAACTGGCCTCGGAATTATAAATTTATTAGGTATTTTAGTAGGATCATACCAAGATCGTAATTTAAAAGAACTGAGCTGGCGTAGTTAATCTTTTGAGTCGTTTGGAACTCGCGATATTACGCTTTCGAATTCGGAAACGACGCTTTTTGGGTTCGATCTGGTTCGGAAGCAGAATTTTGTTCCAAGCTCCAAAACTTTTTGTTTCATCTTCGGAAAGCGTCCGGTTGGAAATATTGACGAATGGAATTGCGAAATCTTTAGCCTTTGGAGACTGGAAATATCTCAAGTAATCCAGTTTTTTGTTATGCGTGGAGGATAAGGAACGTTTAATTTTATCAACTAACATATCTACACGGAGGGTCAAGATGTTGTAGGTGATCGGGTCCCACAATCCGTGCAATTTCATGTAGAAGGTGTAACACTTGGTCTCCAATGACATAACGTCCTTTCTTTTCAGGTTCACTGTACGTGACAGGGGGTGACGAAGAAATTTGTCCTTTTTATTGTCAAACCAGGATCCTTTAACCGTTGATTTAAAGTTGAGGAACTTTGGAATTAGGCCCGAAGTTTTGCAGGCGGATAAAAAGTCGAGGTGGGAGCGTTCCTTCTCCAGTTTAAGTCGAAGACGTCTAAAAAGTTTGAAGGTGTTCCACATTGCTCGGAGAAAGGCAAAAACAAATTTATAACGAGGAACAGTACACCAATTAACGAGTAAATAGTAACATTGTACTAGTGATCCGATTTATTGGCGTAGGAAATAAACACATAAGCGTTTCCAAGCTTTCGCACATCAACCAGATGGCTTTTTCAAGGAAGTTAGACAGAACCTGCAAACTGAAAAATTGAACGCTTAACAATTTGAACGCGGGAACTTGACAATAAATAGATGCGACGTTATATTCATTTAAAGATACGAGGCATCACGTTGATTGCACGTGGGATCCTGGTAGAGAAAAGGCGTTACTTGAAGAATTGGTTCCAAATTCGTGGCAACTCGAGCGAGACACAATCATTGCAAGTATCGCTGTTGGTAATGATCTCCAAGGTTTCCCGAATGGCTGTACATTTAGGAGTAGAGTAGCTAGCTAATTTCTTTATATCATCCCGCATAGGAGTAGCTGACTTGAATTTGACTTCCCTGGATAGTGCAGTGGCTACTTTACCGTATTTTGTGTCCCTTTTATGTTCGTTGACTCTGATTCCAAACGAACGCTTGGTCATTCCAATGTAGTATCGTTTAGAGCCGTTCGGATACTGTAGGGGGATCGCATAAACGCCTGCTTCGCAGGAAAGAGGTGGTTTTTCACTATTTCTCTTTAGTATAGTAGGTAAAGATGCAGGGGACCTTATGCCGACGCCGTAGTTTATCTTCTTGAGAGCATAAGGTCCCCTGCATCTTTACATACTATACTAAAGAGAAATAGTGAAAACCAACCGTCTCGGTACACAAATCTACTATAAACCCACGTCCGTCCCCAACCAGATGCTCCGCAGCTCTTTCTGTCCAGCAGAATACAATGCAACTATCTTCCGTTCTCGAATTCAAAGAGCCTTCGCCGTTTCTTCTGATGCCCATTCTAGACAACAGAAAATACGGTAAAGCAGCCACGGCACTATCCAGAGAAGTCAAATTCAAGTCAGCTACTCCTATGTGGGATGATATAAAGAAATTAGCTAGCTACTCAACCCCTAAATGTACAGCTATTCGGGATACCTTGAAGATCATTACCAACAGCGATACTTGCAATGATTGTGCCTCGCTCGAGTTGCCACGAATTTGGAACCAATTCTTCAAGTAACGCCTTTTCTCTACCAGGATCCCACGTGCAACCAACGTGATGCCTCGTATCTTTAAATGAATATAACGTCGCATCTATTTATTGTCAAGTTCCAGCGTTCAAATTGTTAAGCGTTCTATTTTTCAGTTTGCAGTTTCTGTCTGACTTCGTTGAAAAAACCATCTGGTTGATGTGCGAAAGCTTGGAAACGCTTATGTGTTTATTTTCTACGCCAATAAATCGGATCACTAGTATACAGTGTTACTATTTACTAATGGAATCAATTTTTATTGCGAATTCATTGTGAAAAATAACAAATAAAAAAATCCAAGGCGACCTTAAAGTTAGGGACCGTAGAAATTTCCTGACGTGCAAAACAAGCAGCAGAATGCAATGAGATGATTGTGTAAGTTCTGTATGCTATTGCCACCAGTCTGAGAATATTATCGCCAGTCTTGGCTATTGCCACTAGTCTGACGCCTCTGAGTCTGCGGATTGAAAACTGAATCCTCTGCACGTGGCACTTTGAGCTTTAACCTACGTATAAATCACGAAATCGCGCGCGCCGGGTCTTTACATAGGCGTCCTCGGTGGTGCAATGATCTAATTGCTGGCTTCTGACCATTCGTCCGTGAAGGATCCAGTTTCGAATCCCGGTGAGGCATGTATGTTGTGTTTGTCTTTCGGCATTGGCTCTCTCCCTTCTCTGGAACCAGTGACCCTAAATTAGGGACGGGCGACTGCTTATAGCCCATTGAGTTGCTGACGGTGGTCGTTCAATCTTCAATAAATAAAAAAGCCTTTACATATATGTAGTTTTGCATGTCAGGCACTGGTAGCAGACACCGCACCATTAGATAGGTATTGCTGGCTTATAGAAAAGGAAGAATGTGAAGTAGACGGTTAGTCATAACAGCATTCTACTGCTGACTTTACGGAGTGTATGAGAATGAAAGAGTCAGAGATGAAACTCCACGTTGAGCATCAGCATCCCAGCGATGGAATATAGGGGTGGAAGAATATCTCACATTCACAGTAACATAAATCCTTGGCTGGCATGATACAATTTCAAGAGATGTGAGCCGGAAAAACTTTCACGAACGGTCTGAAACTGCACACACAGACACACACACACAAAGGTTATGAGAAAATGCATTGCTCACCAAATTCAAATGATGCGATTTTGAAAAAATAAATAAATAAAACGCTCCAACAGCGGCCCACCGCGCATTCGCGCGCTTGGACCACTGGCCAATCCAACGGGTCTACGACATAACATCGCACGACATAACATCGCAGGTCAAAACATCGCGGTACCATAACATCGCCGTACTAAAACATCGCAGGTCAAAACATCGCGGCACCATAACATCGCAGGTCAAAACATCGCGGCACCATAACATCGCAGGGCAAAACATCGCGGCACCATAACATCGCAGGGCAAAACATTGCGGCACCATAACAGCGCAGGGCAAAACATCGTGGTACCATAACATCGCAAGTCATAACATCGCAGTAATCCCTAAATAAGTTGCTTTCGATAGATTTTGATGAATTGCAAAAAAAGTACATTTAAAGGGGAGGGGACTTCATAGAAATTGATGTCCTGATTAAATTTTGGTAGAAATTGGGGTTACCCGTACCGCTTTTCCAACAGTGCCCAGGCACGGGGTCCACGGCCACTCAATCCAAATTATCGTAAAATCTACAGTTTTTAATTTAAAACCACCAGATTTGGTATTCTATCTAATGGTGCTTTAACTTAGACGGTAGATGGTTTTTAAAAGTGGTCGGAACCCGGGGTCGAGGGCCCACCATAGAATATTTTAGCCAAATCTACAGTTTTCAATTTAGAACCACCAAATTTGGTATACTACCTCATGGTGCACTAACTTAGACCGTAGACTGTTTTGGGAAAGATATGGGGCCCGGGGTCAAGGGGCCCCATACGCAATATTCGTCAAATCTACAGTTTTCAATTTAAAACCACCAAATTTGGTATACTATCTCATGGTGCTCTGACTTAGACCGTAGACGGTGTTTGGAAGTGGTCGGAGCCCGGGGTCGAGGGGCCCCCATAGAATATTTTCGCCAAATCTACAGTTTTCAATTTAGAACCACCAAATTTGGTATACTACCTCATGGCACTAACTTAGACCGTAGACTGTTTTGGGAAATATATGGGGCCCGGGGTCAAGGGGCCCCATACGCAATATTCGTCAAATCTACAGTTTTCAATTTGAAACCACCAAATTTGGTATACTATCTCATGGTGCTCTGACTTAGACCGTAGACGGTTTTTGGAAGTAGTCGGAGCCCGGGGTCGAGGGTCCCCCATAGAATATTTTCGCCAAATCTACAGTTTTCAATTTAGAACCGCCAGGTTTGGTATACTACCTCATAGTGCACTAACTTAGACCGTAGACTGTTTTGGGAAAGATATGGGGCCCGAGGTCAAGGCCCCCATACGCAATATTCGTCAAACCTACAGTTTTCAATTTAAAACCACCAAATTTGGTATACTATCTCATGGTGCTCTGACTTAGACCGTAGACGGTTTTTGGAAGTGTTCGGAGCCCGCGGTCGAGGGGCCCCCATAGAAATTTTTCGTAAAAGCTACAATTTTCAATTTAGATCCACCAAATTTGGTGTACTATCTCATGGTGCTCTAACTTAGACCTTAGAGGGTTTTTGGGACGGGTCGGGGGTCAAGGGTCCAGGGCCCCTCATTCAAAATTATCGTAAAATATACAGTTTTCAATTTAAAACCACCAGATTTGGTATACTATCTCATGGTGCTTTAACATAGACGGTAGACAGTTTTTGGAATGGGTGGGGGCACGGGCTGAGGGCCCCCTCCAAAATCATCGTAAAATCTACAGTTTTCAATTTAGAACCACCAAATTCGGTGTACCACCTCATGGTGCACACGGCTCGGGTTACCCAGGACTGCCTACGTCATGTTCAGACACTTCCACGGCCTGCCTGCTCCCCGGACATGTCCCCTATCAAGCATGTGGGGAACCAGTTAAAACGCCGGCTGCTACCGTGCTGCACTATGCGGGATTTGGAGCACACCGTCCAACACGTGTAGGCCCATCAGCCGCAGGACATCAGGCGTCTGTTTGCTTCCATGCCGGACCATATTGCAGCATGTATCGCCGCACTTGGGGGTGCTACGCGCTATTGAAGATGACCGGACTGCGTGCCATAGATCCCTCTGCAATTGTTCTACAGCTCTGTTTTTGCCATCATGTGTATCATTCATCTGTATCATTACGTTCATAAAATTTCAGTTCAACCTGATGCTTCTTTCTTGGTGCGCAAATTTCATTGTCCGTGAGTGTACTTCATGAATTTACGGCTAAGGGCTGTCAAAGTCAAAAATTCAATAAATTAAAGTTCTCTTGAGAAGAAACTATTCTACATAGAGGATAAAAATATTTTTGTGCCTCGCAGATTAGGCCTAACAGTCCTTTTTCAAATACTTAAATTTTACATTAGTTCATTAATTTGCTGCTAGAGGCACTGAAGGCCAAAAAATATGGTTTTCACAAATTATTTTTGTGAATTGGTAGGACATAAAATTTCATTAAGTTCTGACCATTTTAATTTTCACTACTAGTTCATAAATTTCCCTCTAGTTCTCGAACTGGAAATTTAGTAAATTTTAGCTTTACGCTACAAAGATTCCATTTCAGTAACAGCAAAAGTTATTTTTGAGTTTGATACGTTTGGCAAAACTGGCTACATTAGTAACATTTTCAGTTGCTAATTACTTGGCAAATTTAGCGCTAAAGAAGCTGAAAATGGAATTTTGCTGAATTTATCGGTACATTTCGTATAAATTGTCGTGAAATTGGAATGAGTTTCAATTACAGGACATGCTCTCTCCATTGCTTCAGCTTTGGAAAATTACTTTGTTCTTACGATTTGTGTAAATTAGTCAAATTCGTAGGCAGCGAGCATAGTATCCAGCAAAACTAAAATACTTGAAGACATTGGCAACCGGAAAAGTCCTCCGCGTTGCAAAATACGGGTAAAATTCAATTTGTGCACAGTGCTTCGCTTAAAAAAAGGAGTGGATGATTTTTCGTGGAGGAAATTTCTTGTGGCGAACAATTCCTAAATCGAAGAGATTCAGCCGTCCATGGCATAGATGAATGCCATGGGCCAAGAAAGCTGAACACTAAGGAATTCATCAGTCCGTATTATTTTCATCAGAAATTGACAAGGTCTTATTATTTTCATCAGAAAATTGACAAGGTCTTATTATTTTCATCAGAAAATTGACAAGGTCTGCATTTTCTTTTATTATGTCAAAAAGATGTGTAAGATTTTATTTATACCTGCACTGCAGACTGCAGTTATCAGAAACGAAGAATGAGGATTAAGTGCAAAAGATTCAACATGAAAATGGAAAAGTAGGAACCACAGCTTTGCGAGTAAGAATATCATTAAAACTTTTATTGCATTTTTAAAAGTAAATTTTTATCTCGATTTAAGGAATAGAAAAGGTGAAATTACTTGATAATAATCAGTATTAGACTAGGGGAGGAGAACATAATAAGAAAATTTTGTTGCGATACAACAGACATTTCTTTTAATACTATTAAATAAGAAAAAGATAAATAGTGTAACATTTTTGAATTTCTTTTTTTCAGCCTAAGTACACTCTTTTTGCAAAAAAAAAACAAACAAAAAAACCGAAGCATTCGAGAAAGTCCTTTGATCCTGATGAAACTCTGCGTGCAAGTACCTCAGGATCGAATATGCAAATGATTAAAAAATAATTACCAATGACTAAATAGCGGCCCGCGACAGCGTATGGGAACCGCACATCGAGGAGGGTATACCAAGAGCAAAGGGCAACAAAACAGGTCGTAGAATACGTCGACGTGCTGGACCACTGTGACAGCAGATTGCGGGTATATTGACCTCCAGACTCTGAGAATGCCTCGGTGACCGATCCATGCAAACCACGATGAGTGAGTTTGAGAGAGGACATATAATTGGGCAGAGAGCTGGGCCAGTTGGCCAAGTCGCCGCATCGCCAGGCATTTGGATCAGACCGATGCGGCAATCGGAAGAAGTTGGCGCCATTGGGTCGAACAGAGCACCACAATCCCGTGGCACACGGGGAGTGGACGGCCGAGGGCAACGGCAGAACGCGAGGATCGAGCGATTGTGAGAGCCGAATGAACAGAACCGAAATCGTCGCTCTCAATCATCCGTGGCCATGTTGCTTCGTCCACAGGTACGCAAGAGGCCATTCGGACCGTTGCCAGACGAGTTGTAGCACGGGGATTACATTCGAGGAGGCCAATCTGCCACCTACTACGCACCAGAGAGCATCGGTTGCAGTGGTGTTGGATCCGATCAAGGAAGGATAGTGTCCAGTGACGTTATGTTACCTTCAGTGATGAGGTACGATTTGCACTTGGCTCCGATGACCGACGCATACGTCTGGAGAAGAGTCGACCAGCGGACGGATCCTGCCTTTACCGTGGAACGGCATAGGGCACAGACACTCGGACTGACTGTCTAGGAAGTATTTCCTACAATAGCTGGACACCCTTCGTAGTCCTCCGTACTACCCTCATTGCTCAACGGCACGTCGACGTATTCTAAGACCTGTTGTGTCAACCTTCATGTCTCACATCACCAAGAAATTTTTCAAGTGGATAATACCTTGCCACACATGGCACGGCTCTCTCGGGCCTGCCTCTGTAATGTCGACTCCTTTGTATTGCCTGCCCGATCGCCCGATCTCTCACCGAACAAATATGATGGTACCCCACCTACGCTCATCTCTGAATGTCGGCAAACTTGCCCGCAATTTGGATACCATCTGGCATGCCATACCTTAGAACAGTATCCGTAAACTGTATGTGTCTATACCACGCTGGGTTTCTGCTTGTATCCGAGCCAGCGGTAGCGCTGCAACGTACTGACTTGTTCCACTGATGTAGCTATTTTATCCGAAGAAATGGCCCAACTACTGTGGAATTGCAATAATTTCCTCTTCTATACATGTTACATTACACAAACCAATTTTCATCTCGATTGGAATATTCTTTCTGGGTGCTTCGTCTTTCTTTACTTTTCTTTTTTTTTTTTTTTCTCTTTTGTGTGTGTGTGTGTGTGTGTGTGTGTGCGCGTGCGAAGATTGTATTAGCTGTTTTGGTTTAAGAGGATTAGGGCTGAGGAAGAACTTGATTACCCTACCCCAAAGAGAAAAGGTAATAAATAGCAAACACCCTCCGATCATCAGGACAGTTTCCACACAAGCACTCTTCATCGCAACTCAGGGGAGACAGGGAAAAGATTTCGACACGGATGTTTTTCCTTGGCTGGAAAGAGCATGAAAGTTTTATATCACAGTCAGTTAAATATTCACCTTAAACAAGGAAAAGTGTGGAAATCCTGAATCCTTGTTTTACCTACCACTAAAAGGAAGGCCAAATTACTTTAACAGTTCCTTTTAAAACAAGGGCATTGATAAGAACTCGAAAATTTGGAGTATCAACAACAGCAAGAAAAAATATACCATATTACTAACATGAGAAAGTAAAATATCCCTTGACAATGCAAATGAAGTGGTCACCAAGTCCGTAAAAACCAAAACAAAACTGGCAATCCAATTATAGGTTACCGGGGCCCCTCAAGCTCTGGGGCCCTAGGCGCGCGCCTAGTGCGCCTAGTGGGAAATCCGCCCCTGTGCATACCATATTAATGCCAGTATCTTTTAGGGGAGGAGGTCAGGGCCGTAGCTTTCAGGCCCCCCGCGGAAATACACGTTGAAATTTATTTTCGTTAAAATAACTTGTATTTCATTATATGCATAAATACTTTTCCTTATTTTGTTGCACATTGTATTTTTTAAAAAACAAAACTGAACTGATACAGCACAGAGAATGAATAACTACCGAGAATTTGCTTTTAAAGGTGAATCAGTAGAAGCAGGTGCGCCAATGATTCACTGCCACATGGTGACAGGGTTTGTTGGTGTTTTGGGCCAGGGAAGAGAGAAATGCAGTTCCCTTCCCCCATTTTTTGGACGAACGTCAAATTTTAAAGAACATTATCCGAAAAAAGAAAAAAAAAAAGAAAAAAGGATTGAGTGACGAAGGGGCACGCGCAGTTGGACAGTAAAACAAAGCTAAACCCCTGTTCGTCTTTTGGTAAGTGACTATGAGATGCTAAGCATCTTCCCAAAAGCTTCCAGGTAGTTTGTTGCCTACAAAGAAGTGCTGTCGTAGAGACATTTTTTAACTAATTTCATCCCTCTACACTCTGGAAAATAGTGCTAAAGGGAAATCCTTGCACGTGCGCGAAGGAGCTTTGAACATCTCGTTCATTGTTTTACGCCCAGTAAGAGTAGTTTTACGATGCTTGTTGCTTGTGCTAGAGAAAACAGCGTTTTTGTTCGGAATTCTGGTGCCCTTGGTTTTTGAGAGGGAAATTGGCTGTTGACCACGGTAAGAAGTGGCTACCACAGAACACCAGCGAAGGAGAGTTCGTGATTAAAGATGAGGGGAAAATGGAACCGAAGAAGAGGAGTCGAAAAAGTTGAAGTCTGATATCAGCAAATCCTCGATGCCATTGAGAAAAAGAAGTCAGGGCAATAAACATGGAAAAGAGATCCATGGAAAAGAAGTCAGGACAATAAACTGAAAAAATCACACTAGTTGGGAGTTATTTTGACTCCAGCGATAAGGAACGCGTAGCTCAACCACCATCAAGCAAATTCAAAGAATGATTTATTTTTTATATTTTAGTTCTGTTTTCTTTCTCCCTCTTTTTATTTTATATATTGTATTTTATCTATTTTTTTGTACTTTTTGGCATAATTAGTTGCTAATGAAGTAAATTACCAAAAGGATATTAAAAACAAAGCAAAACTTGTGGGGAAAATACAGTTGTAGTTGAGCACAGAGATGACACTTCAGCTCGGTTCTGGAGCCTAGCTACGGTCCTGGGGGTGGTTCAACCACCATCACGAGCAACTCGTAGTATTATAAACAGTCATCCATCCCTAATTTCGGGCCATTGGTTCTGGTGAAAAGACAAGAGTATGCACCTCCGACAATTCGGCCCCCTGTTAGTTTCTCGCCTGACATTCAGATGTGATGTGCTTGGTTATAGTATTTTCTAGGCCAGGGTAAATTTCCTGGGAAGAAGCACCAAAAAATGAGGAGAGGAAAGTAAGCCCTGCATTTTTTTCACTATGGTCTGGAAGCTCTTTTTTTTTAGAGAACATCTGCAGCTACTGAAGAACCCATATGGGTTGAAAAGCAAATATATATATGCATAGGAAAGAAAAAGGCTGATTTTGAAAATTTAATATGCATTTCTTTCAAGTTTCCTAACTCAGAAAATCAGAAGTATAGAAAATTCACAAAAAGAAAGAACAAGTTTGGCAGACTATTTCAGATCTGGCAGTCTTCCTGCAAAATTAGTAAAAAGTGATGAATGAAAATAAATAAATAAATCGTGAATAATAAATTAAATTATTTGTGTTTATTAAACATGTTCAGACTCCGGAAAATGTAGGGGCGGGGGGAGGGGCACACAAAGAAATGTTTAGGGCTACAGGCCTGTTCCATCTTCTGGTGATAATTGGTCCCAGTTAGGGACGAGTGCAACTCGCAACTTTAAATAAGCATAAGGGTCATTAAACTGGAAAAACATATGCGTTTAGAAAAAAAAAAAAAAAGACGGAAAAAGGCCCAGAAAACGTTGAGTTTCAGACGTTTGTAACGAAATGTGCCACGTTCGGAGTATGAATAATTTCCCAAACGGAACTAAACGATGCAGACTTGCGAACAAATATGAATGACGCATGCAGAACGCATGGGCATTGTTTCAAAATCTCGATTAGCAGATCAGGCCCGCATCATCATCTGACAGTGTCGAACGCAGTCAGCGATTTACGATCCAACCCAGATGACTAACAAAAAGCAAACAAAACCGGTAGCATCTTGCCTGTGTATGTGCAGGTGGATACGTGTACAACGTTTGCTGGCAAGCATGACAACACGCAAAGATTGCTCAAGGTTGCTGATGAAAGCGGGTTTCACGTAAGCAGCAGGAGTGGATTTTACTTGAGGTAGATACTTTGTGCTGGTTGTTGAATTAGGCCATGCACTTGCAGTGTTCACGCACGCGCTATTTACCTTCCACAGTTCTCCTCCTCTCGTAGGGTAAAAATGAGCCCGCAAGGTGCCTTTTCTCTTTCTTTTAAATGACGTCATTGAACTTTGGCTAACTGAAATGAGCTCGAAAATCTCCTCTCCGAGTGCGTATTCAAACAAGTGTCACTATTCTTTGCGGCAACCAAAATTATTGGCTCTCTCCCAAATCTAGCATTAGTGGCCTTAAATTACTGACGTTGGACCTCTTTTAGGTGCTCAACGGTGTCGTTAAACTCTTAAGAAAAAGAATGATCATAACTAGTGGCGCACCCAGGATTTATCAGCCGGCACAAATATATATATATATCAGCCACATTAAAGTGCGTTTTCAATTATTCGTAAAATAGGATTATATAATTATTTAAAAACTAATACAAATATGTTGTAAAATAAGCAGCCAATAAATAACAAAGAACGAACGATTAAGTGACGCCTCGTGGAGAGTGCGTGGGACTTTGGGCCACCCCCCACTGAGTGCACCGCGGGTCATAACCAGAATGAATTTTCATTATTTCAGGGAAGATCAACGCCTTCAAGAATCTGAGAAGAACCTCGAAATAAGTTTTTTTTTTTTTAAGTCATATGAAGTTCTGAACCTTTTTACTAAGATCGGAATATTATTATTGTTTATTTTAAATTACAGATCAATCATCAAAAATAAATAAAGACAAAAAAGTTAATCACTAATTACATTTGGCCATTATATTCTACCGAAGGACGCGGAAGGAGCCACGTATTGCTCAAGAACACTCCCCCAGGATCTCAGGGTGTGCAATACGGTTCGCACTTTTTTTTTTTTTCACTTTTTAGTTATAGGTGCTTTTCTACAGTTGGCAACACTGTGTGCAGCTATAGACGTAGACGTCAGTTGGACGCTTATAGATTTTTGTTCTGGTATGCTGGCTTTTGGTGTTCAGGGCTACTTTTTTTGCCCTGCGTTGGGTCTATCTCTTTATTGTTCGTAGTCATGGGCGCCCATAGCTTAGTTTTCTGGAGAGGGAAAACAAAAATTCTAACCGAATACACGTACAAATACCATATGCAAATTGCCCTGTGCCTTCTTGTTATCTAGTCGTTTGTATCACACTACCAGCACATAAATTTAATTGGAAAGCAGAAGACTCTAAAACTACAGAGGATGAATCGAAAGTTTTCCAATATTGAATCACTTTATGTCTTCATACGTACCTTTACGACGAAAGCTGATTAGCATTCAAAGTACATGCTATCGTGTTGCGCCGTCTTTAGCCATCTGTCTGCCAGTCCTTCGATTCCGCGGCGGTACCAGTTCTTGACCTTCGAGGCGAAGAACTCCTTCACCTCAGTTGCCACCTCCTCCTGGTTGTTGAAGTGCCGCCCACGAAAGAAGTGGACCATGGACCGGAACAAGTAACAATCCGACGGAGCAAGGTCCGAACTATATGCTGGATGTGGTTCTCAAGCTCCTGGAGTTTTGCCCGGGTCGTTTGCGCGGTATGAGGCCGAGCGTTATCCTGCTGTAGAAGATCGCGCTTTCTGTTCACCAGTGCCGGGTACTTCTCCTCCAAAACGGCAAACATCCGCTCCATCTGTTCAGAGCAGAGGTTGGCGTTGATGGTCCCACCGTCTGGAACAAATTCCTAATGGATTATCCCCTCGAAATTCCACCACACGCAGAGCATCACCTTGTGCTCCAAGTGCCCGCGTTTGTCAACAGGTTCAGGAAGCTGGCCCGGGCTTAACTACTGCCGTTGTGGGTTAGGATTATGGAAATAGACCCACTTTTCAGTTACGTAACAATTCTCTTGATGAAATGTACATCGCGCTGGTTTTCTGGGAATTTCGTGTACACTCCCACTCGGCGGTTTGCTTTAGCTGGCGTCAGTTCGAGAGGGACAATGCAGCAGCTCCTGTAGACCTTGCCGAGGTCCTGAAGGTGACGAACCATGGTGGTCTGTGATATGTCCAGCTCGCTTGATAATCTCCGAGCGCTGGTTGTCGGATTTGCCTCTACGGCCTGGCGCACGGCCTCCGAATCTAAGGTTCGTGCCTACCTGACCTTGGCTGATCGTCAATGTTTCTGTCACCTAAGCGAAATTTTTTGAACCATCTGGTTGCGGTACTTTGGTCCACGGAATCTTCTTCTTTCGCATGACAAATGTTTCGTGGTGCTTGAGTAGCGTTATGGCAGAGTTCAAACTCGTAAAGCAAAAGTTCCCCAATTAGCCAGTTGTGGCTGTTCATCTTTTAGGCGTCCCAACCACAGACAGAATGGCGACATGCAATGCTGTTCACAGCAACGACTATCACTTTATATTCCTTTCGAATGACTGCAGTGCGCGATTTGAACTACACTATCTACCAACAAGTAATTGGACACCCCTGCAATCGACGATATCTGCGGTCCTGATACACGTCACGGCCGCCGCCGTTAAATATCGTGTGGGAAACAACAACGCAACCAGTCGCATGCAAGATACCACGCAGTTCGGAGCTCTCTGATTTCGAGAAAGGTGTAATCGTCGGGTATCACAGAAATGGTCGATCCATACGTGACATATCCAGCGAGTTGAGGTACCCAAAATCGACAGTGGCCAACGTGATTGGCAAGTGGAAGATGAGAGGTGACTGTCGGAATGTGCCCCGACCCGGCAGAACCACAAAACTGGGAGTTAGAGACCGACGGGTGCTGGTCAGAGAAATTCAGAAGAACCGCACCAAATCGATGGGCCACATCCGCGAGGAGTTTCAACAGGCATCCGGGAGTGTTCTTTCGATGAATACCATCCGTAAGGAAGCCCATCTGCTCGGTTATCATGGACGTGCTGCCGCCCACAAGCCTTTGATCACCAAGTCCAATAGCGCTGCTCGGCTAACGTGGTGCAAACAACGTCGACAGTGGGCCGTTGAACAGTGGAAACAGGTTCCCTGGAGCGACAAATCAAGGTTCACCCTCTACCGTTCGGATGGCAGGGTCTGGGTTTGGCGTCTTCCTGGAGAACGCCTTCTGCCGGAATGTATTGTGCCAACTGTGAAGTTCGGCGGCGGTGGAATTATGCTATGGGGGTGTTTGTCCTGGTATGGCACGGGATCCTTGGTCGCAATTCCTAGTAGACTCAACGCCGAGAGCTACTGCACCATTTTGGATGACCATGCGCTTCCTACGTTGTGGCAGGTTTACCGGGTGAACCCATGTTACTTTCAGGATGACAATACCACCTGTCATGTTGCGAGGACCACCATGGCTTGGTATGGTGGCAATGGGGTTAATCGAATGAACTGGCCTGCGCAGATCCCGAACCTTAACCCTATTGAGCACCTCTGGGACAAGTTGGAGCGTCGACTTAAGGGGTGCCCCCACCGTCCAAAATCGGTGAAGGTACTGGCCTCTCTTTTCCAAGCCGAGTGGAAGAAAATACCGCTAGCCGTCGTACAACGCCTGGTTGAGAGTATGCCCCGGAAGATCGCAGCTGTAATCGCCGCTCGTGGAGGCTCCACCAACTATTGAAGGTGAATAAACTTCGTTTTCCTTTGCTATCACAGGTGTCCAATTACTTGTTGGTAGATAGTGTAGTTTAAGCACGTGATATACCCGCAGCGTTTATGCAAATATTGCAAAACTTTCGATTCACCCTCTGTACATAAAAAAAAAAAAAAAAAAAAAGAAAGATGGATAAATGAAAATAAACAGCATTTTAGGGCAATACAAAATTTCTTTGTCATTCTTTTGATCATTTTCTCCATTTGTGTCACAAGGGCCCCGAAAACCCAGAGACAATTGTCATCAAGAGAGTAAAAATACCCTCAAGTCAAATTTCTGAGAAATGTTTCGTAAGATCTTTGCCCAGTAGAGAATAGCTGCTGCAGAGGATGATATATTTTTCATTTCTCGCTTTTCATATGTTGTACGTATGTACGTTGCTCTCCAACATGCAATGGGAAATCTAATTATTAATTTCGACTGTAAATTCTCAACGTTTTCCTTATTTTTACTGCATACACATGTATCCAGACGTTTTACAGAAAAATTAGCAATCAGAATTAGTGTTGGCGCGAAAATCTCTGTAGTACCTGTAACGTATACTCTAGATTCTCTTTCCTTTTGAGTTTACTATCTCTGGTTATTTTATTTTTCTATGTAAATTATCTTCTTACTGAACGAGATGTTATTTCTCCCGCTGAATGAGATCTGGCAATGAGTGTAAGTCATGACGTGGTGGTAGCCAGTATAAATAGGCGCGTTCAACGATACCTAGGAGAGCTTTTGTTTATACGCCAGAGAGCTTTTGTTTGTGTTACGTGAGAGAGCTTTTTGTTTCATGTGTAAAGAGATCTTCGTTATATGCGTAAGGAGAGCTTCGTTTATGTGAGTAGAGCTTCATTCATGTGCAAGGAGCTACATTTTATTGAGTAGCTGTGTGTCCGGTGAAGTGTATGTTGGATCATATCAAGAGTTTCTCTAATAAAAAGTTGATCTCGTAAGTACGTTTTTCTCAGTTCATAGTTTTGTCAGATCTCTGTCTGGCTGTTAGGTTTATTTCATTAGTTGTTATTATTAACAACCAGCATTAAGACTTTATTCATCTTAATTACTACTACAACATTACTAGCAGTTAAAAGCTTGTTCATTATTATTACTACACTACTAGCAGGAAAGTTTATTCATGATATAAATAATTAACACAACAACTAGTAGAAGAAGCATTAGAAGAAGCTTTATTCATTATATACCTTCCTAGAACAGAAAGGGCATGGGCCGATTTCCAGGAGAGGACAAATGCCCTCTCTTGCCTCCCTATACGCGGGGGGGGGGTTGCTCTTAGTTGCCCTTAATTTTGGATGCTCTGTCTCAGGGCCGGATAAAGGACTTAATTGTCCTCTAGACCAGTGCTATTCAACCCTTTTTTGCTTGCGTATCCCACAATACAAATTTTCTTAACTTTGTACCCCCAATGTTTTTTTACAATTTATGAATTACCAAATGGAATTATTTAATATTAAAAATTCATATGGATTGCCAAACAACATTGTTTAACATTAATACTATGAATGTATATGAATTTGGAAACGGCAATGCTTATTATGAATCATACAAAAAATACGGCAATATTAATCTTCTTATGAAATATCCATTTAGTCTCTTCTCGAAGCTAGAAATTAAATTCGTGGACGAATGTTAGTGAGTGCAAGAATGAGGCCCGGATCTGGATCAAAACAATTCCTGACCTTAGTATCGATTGATGTTAGTGTAGAGAAGACTTGTTCAACCAAGTAAGTCGATGGAAGAAGCTTTGAAATAGCAAGGTCATTTAACTCCGTGAACTCTTTTCGAGCTGCTGTCCAAAAATTGGAGATTAACATGCTCTCTAATGTTACTTTTAGTGTGCTATCTGCAGACATTTCAGTTAAGTCTTCTTTTAATTTGATGGAAAGATCAGATGAAGTGCATGCAGTAGTATTAAAGGGATTTGTAACCCCATCGTGTGTTTTGTCCTTATCTTTGATCCTAATCTGTGGAGAGTATTTCAAGAATGCTTCACTCAATCGGACCAAGCGGCATTTAATGATTCCCACCATACAGTATCACTAACAGCGACTCCATTTTGTTCAGTAAATTCATAAAGAGTTAGAAAATTCGCAATGTTTCCACCACTAATACAATTTAGCCAAACCGAAACTTTGTTATAAAATCCATTGATCTTACTGTGTGTGTAAAAAATATTTAAATCAAACCCTCGCAACTGTAGGTTGAGTTCATTCGGTTTGCTGAAAATGTCCACCAAGTAACTGAATTGGCAAAGCCAATCTTCATTTTCAAAATATGTGACCAGTTCAGATTTCAGTTCTGAAATAAAACACTTCTTCGCTCAATTCAAACAGGCAAGTTAAAGCTCGTCTTTGTGACAACCGGCGCTCCTCTGGGTTTAACAATAGTTATGTATGTGCAGATCCCATCTTCTCGCACATTTTCTTAAAAAGACGGGAATTTAACGCTTGGGACTCGTTCAAAATGACTACTTTTATACAGAATTTTTCAATATTTCATGCAACTCAGGAGTCATAGTTTTTGCAGCCAAACTTCGTTCATGTATAATGCAGAGTTGTCAGTTGATGTCGGGTTCAGTGCCCGAATTCGCGCAACAAGACCACTCTTTTCGCCTACCATTGAAGAAGCTCCATCCGTGGATATACTGATGCACCATTCCCATTCTAAAGCTAATTTGAGCCTTATGAAACTATCAAGGGTTTGAAAAATACCCCCTCCCTTCGTATGTTGTTGTAGTTCTTTTTATCTGAGTATATCGTCAGTAATGACGCCTTTCTGAACTTTAAAATAACAAACATACACAATCATTAGAAATTTCCATTGACTCATCAATTTGGATAGCATATCGTTTGCCAAGTTTAATTTTTTCCACAGTTTGTTCAACAACGTTTTGTGCCATTTCACGAATTCTGCAATCTATAATCGTATCAGAATTCGGAATCATTTTTATTGTGTTTCCAGATTTAGTATCTAACATTTTATTAGCCATTTCACAAATTCGGCAACAATATAATCGTATCAGAATTCGGAATCATTTTTATTGTGTTTGCAGATTTAGTATCTGACATTGTATTAGCTGTAATTAAAGCACCAGGAATAATAAGAGAATCTACTGTTGTACATGATTTGTTATTTTTGGCTGTTAGCAATGTCAATTCGTATGATGCCTCCAAAGCCACCTTTGGTGATTGCGTAAAATTATGAATTACATAAATACGCAGTTGACGTGGACCAGTAACATGAAATAGAAGTAATCGCTCTTTCCACGTTTATAAGTGAGTCACGGAAAAATTTCTCATCGGCCGCCACCGGGAATCGAACCCATGGTCTTCCAGTTGACGCAACTGAAAGACCATGGGCTCGATTCCCGGTGGCGGCCGATGAGAAATTTTTCCGTGACTCACTTATAAACGTGGAAAGAGCGATGACTTCTGTTTGATGTGAATTACATGTAGAGTTTTACTTACATTCGTAACTTTCCGTTCAAAAAGTCAACGGGTATTTATCCTTAAACTCATAATAACTGGTAATTAAGTGTCGTTGTAGAAAAGACGGTTTCATGCTGTTATTTGATAAAGTTCGGTTGCAATTACACATAATAGAGAGTGGATCACACATATTTAAAATGAATCCATATTTAATGTAAGATTTGTCATAGTAGCGACACTTCACCTTATTGTCTACTTTCACAGTTTTGGGATTTTTGGTTTAGTCGGTTGTGTGAAACTCACATCAGTACTATTTGTATCGGCACCACAAGTCCGTACAAAAACTGACACACTGCGGAATTTCTGTGATTCAACTTTATTACCGTTACAAATGCTATCCTGATCATCGAGCTTTCTTTTTATAATAAACTTATCCATGACAAACGAAAATATTACTGAATGTACTTACAGTAAAAGAAAGAAATTTCAGAAATGGCTGCAGCTCTAATCTCACTCCTCAAGGAGAATCTGGTGGGGAAAATATGTACATGGAGTGAAAAGGGCGGATGCAAGAAAAGTTACGCGCGCTCTTTGATTGCTTTCAGATCAAAGAAGTATTCGGCTACTGGATTCTCAGCCGGTAAGCCGAATTTTTTTACCCTCTCCGTCTTCGCCTTGCTTTCACTTTCAGCTTCCCTTGCGGTGGCATGAAGTGAAGCTCTCGCTTGTCTGTCTACGATTATTTCTGGCTCTTCCTGGATAACGCTCTTTGTAAAAAGCGTCCCATTCGACACCCAGTCAGTGATGACTCATTAGTCTCAGTACACAAGCCCAGTTCCCAAACTTCACGCATATCCTGCCACTGATAGCTTATGGCTGCTCATGTTTTGAATCTAAATTTTTTTTTTTTCTAGTACAGGGAATAATTTTCCTTAAAAATGCCAAATTGTAAATAAATTCAAGAAACATTAGCAACTAAATTAAATACTTTTCGCGTACCCTTTAGGATGGCTTCACGTACCCCCTGGGGTACGAGTACCACAGGTTGAATAGCACTGCTCTAGACCAGTGGCGGAAATGGGCCGGAACGCTGGGAAACCCCGTCCGAGAGCGAAACCTGACGTTCTGAGGGCGATGCGACACCAATACAAAAGGGCATTTAATTTGAATGAAACATTTCGCAATGCATCATACATTTCAATTAATGCCGCCATCTTGTATGAATTATTCGCCCTTTCAAAAATGAAAATTGTCCATCTGCTCTAATATGGTGTTTGGTAAGAGCGAAGTTCACGACTCGAGCCGAACGCCGACCGTCTCCGTGACATCGGAGGAGGATACTGTAGGGGGATTTTGGAAATTATTTTAGGAGATAATTTTTATGTTTTAAAATCGAAGTCATAATAGATATTTCAGTTAAAATAAATTGATATTTCAGACAGAGCCGAGTTTCTTTATTTTGTTTCACAAGGCTATTGTATATCTCTGCCTCAAACACGAGCTGACGTTTGTGCTCCAGTGTTTATTAATAGCGAACACTTTTAATTGCACCGTTATTCGAATGGTCTTTTCAATAAGAAGCATACTAATGAATAAAGAAAACAGCTCTGACTTCAGCTAAATTGAGTATTTCATGTTAAAGTTTAATAACGAAATCTCTTTATATTTGCTGTGAATGGGTTTGTGCATATATTAAATTTTTAAGGCATTCACTTGTACGTTGAGCTCCGGCAGCGAATAGGCCTCTTCATTGAAATTTATTCTGAAGCGCGAAAAACTAATCCACTCTAGCAAACTAATTTAAGAAGAAATATCAGCTTCTAAAAATCACAAAGTTTCAGTGTCTATCAATAAGAGACATGCCTTAGAAAGCTAGTAGTCAACGCTCTGAAGCAATCAAGGGCTTAGAAAGACATCGCATTTGATCGGCCTAAAAAAACCGCATTTAATCAGCCTAAAAAACCGCATTTAATCGGCCTCAAAAAATCCGCGCACCCTGTAAATTCCAACCAGCAAGGTGCAGAGGTATGCACAAGAGGAGCAAAAAATTATGAACGCCCCCTTAACTAAGGTCTGGATCTTTTTTTTTTTTTTTCGGAGTTTAACGCCACCGTGAGCAAGTCTAAGAAGGGCTATAAGTCGCCTGTCCCTAATTTTGGGCCATTGGTTCCAGGGAAGGCAGAGAGCCAGTACTCTAAGACAAACCCGCCATCTATTCCTCCCCGTGGGCTCGAACCCGAGCCCACTCGGACAAACGATCAGAAGCCAGCGCTTGGGCCAGTGCACCACAGGGTTGGCTAGGGCCGTTTCCGGCGTGGTGGTACACACAACGCTGTGATATATGTAGTAGCAGTCGAAGCTGAAACGGTGGTTGTAACGGGTAAACGACGAGATTTGACCCTTATGGAAAAGGAAATGATCATCGGATGAAAAGCAAAGGGGGACAGTATCCGGAAAGCGGCGAATTTTGTCGGCTGTTCAGTGTTCACGGGGTACGGTATTTAAAGTGTACCGAGAGTGGATGGAAAGAGGCCCAACACATAACCGTCGGCTCGAGTTGAACGACAACTGCTGCTTAACACTCGGAAAGAGAGGCTGTTTGGCCGTATTGTCCGTAACAGTAGGGGTGCTACCGGTAGCACACAGGAGTTTATCAACAGGTACAGTGCTACGATCCCTCCGTCGTATGGACCTACTGTGAAAACGCCAGATGATTGCACTCCTCATCACGACACGTCATTGGCGACAAAGACTGGAGTTAGCCAGGAAATTTCGAGAGTGTACCGTGGATGATTGGAAAAAAGTTGCCGCCTCTGGTGAATCACATTTCTTATTGCATCTAATAGATAGACGGTGATCGGTAAGGCGGAGAGCTACAGAGAAGATGGTACAAGATGTTACGATCCCACGTGTACAAGCAGATGACGGGGGTGTAGCACTCGGAGGAGGGGTATTTTACAGGGATACACTGGGTTCCCTGAGAGTGGTGGATGAGCCCCCTGAACGCCACCGCATACCTGTCAATCATTGCAGACCAAGTTCATCAGTTTATTCTGCAATATTTACAAACCGAGAAAGAATGTTATAACAGAAAAACGTGCTATGTCATATGGTCCGTATCGCCCAGGATTGGGTCAAGGAACACGAGAATGACTTCCATGGTCGCCCATGTCTCCAGACATGAACCCAATATACACTGAAGTGCCTAAAAACTGGTACAGGCGAGTTTATGCAAAGCACATAGCAACGTCAGCTATGCACGTACTCGGTTGCGTCCGCCAGTGAGTATATAAAGTGATAGACATCCTTGCCAGCTGTCAGAGCTGTTTTTGGCATGAGAATGACAAGTAATAACGATTTAAGCGGTTTTCAACGCGGTGTCATAGTTGGCGCTCGTGAGATGGGCCGTAGTATTTCGGAGGCAGAAACGAAGTTCAGATTTTCACGGACGACCATTGCAAGGGTGTACCGTGGCTACAAGAATTCCGGCAAAACCTCCAACCTACGATACCAGTGGGGCCGTAAAAAGACATTGGGTGAACGTGACCATCGTCGGCTGTCAAGAATCGTTTCACGCGATAGGCGTGCAACACTCTCGCAGGTATCATCGGAATTCAAGGCTGGAGCCTCAACAAGCATCAGCGTCCGCACTGTGCAACAAGGCCTGCACGATATGGGCCTTGGGAACCGACGCCCAACTCAAGACCCCTTGATGGGTGCACGACACAGAGCTATGCGCCTCGCTTGGGCATGGCAGCACCACCACTAGACACTTGATGACTGGAAACAAGTAGCCTGGTCTGACGAATCGCGTTTCCAACTATATCAGGCAGATGGAAAGATTCGTGTGTGGCGCAAACCCCATGAAGCCATGGATCCCGCCTGTCAACAGGGAACTGTACCGGTTGGTGTATGGGGGGGGTCCGTAATAATATGGGGTGTGTTTAGCTGGACTTCACTGGGACCCCTGGTACGTCTACAAACGTCTGTGACCGGCCAACGTTATGTGCGCATCCTTTCTGACGAGGTACACCCGTTCATGTCCTGCATTCATGCTGATGGGTTGGGCCTGTTCCAACAGGACAATGCACCTCCACCCAAGTGTCGGGAGCCGCCCCGGTGGCGCAGTGGTCTAAGGCGCTGGCCTCTGATCATTCGTCCGTACGGGGTCCGGGTTCGAATCCCGGTCAGGCATGGATGTTGTGTTTGTCTTACGGCACTGGCTCTCTCTCTTCCCTGGAACCAGTGACCCTAAATTAGGGACGGGCGACTGCTTATAGCCCATTGAGTTGCTCACGGTGGTCGTTAAACCTCCAATCAAAAAAAAAAAAAAAAAAAAAGTGTCGGGACGCCACATTATCGTTAGAGGAGCATTCATCTGAGTTTGGGGTGTTGCCATTCCCACCCAAGTCCCCTAATCTGAATGCGATAGAACACATTTGGGATGCCATGCAACGCGCTATCGAACACAGAAATCTGAGACCTCGGAATACACCTGAATTGTGGAACGCTCTGCAGGAAGTATGGTGTGCATTGCCTACAGCATATTTCCAGAAGGTGATGGAGTCTAATGCCCCGTTGTATTTCTGCAGTCCTGCGCTCCTGTGGGGGACCTACCAAGTATTAGACTGGTGTACCTGTTTTTCTGGCAGTTCAGTGTACATTGGATCCACCTTACGTAGCTTAGGTGTCAGTTTGTCTGAACATCAATACACCACCAGACAACGATCCTCCACCACCGCCCTATCCCGGCTCGCAAGTGGAGGCACCCACACACCTGTATAGAAGGACGCACATATTCTAATTTGCACGAAAACTAAAAGACTTACTTTATTTGCAGAAAGTTGACTGATTCAAAAATACAGTAAACAATGTTGTAATAAGGAACTATACCTGCATACGTACCGTTGCATTGGAGATGCCTTATACAACAAGATGAGTCCAGGTGCCATTAAAAACCATTACCCCCTGTCATTGGTGAGTAAAGACTTCCTCAATTCTTTTTGTGGAATTACGTCACTTATCTTTGAGCACCATGAGACGGCGCTTTAGTTACTTCACTGCGTCATGAACTTATATATTGGTTTGCTGACCTGTGTTTGCCCTTTAGTTCGTATCTGAAGATGTGTAGGTAGCCTACACAAAAGATCTGGTACAGTTTCGAACTTGTATTTTTATATTTTTATCATATTAAATCTTTTAATCATAATAAATATTTTAATCCTTGTGAAGAGTTGGTTCTCACATGTATGTATAATATTGTGCAGTGACAGCTCCAAACTTGTAATTGATGAACCCAATGGAACACTTTTGGCATCATATGGATCTGTAGGTGCGGCATATCGAACATCTTTGGCGTCCTATGAATGGTAGCTGCGGCGTGTGAAATAAGACTCAATGGACCAAACTCCGTGGTAGAAAGTTCAGTGAGTCACCCCCCCCCCTCTGAGTGGCTAATTTGGGCATTTTGTTTTCTAGTGGAATCTTTCCGGTGGACGTGCAGCTGTAGTTTCTTGCAAACCGGAAATCAGAAACATGAACTATTTTATTTGTGTCTGTGTGCCATGTTTCGTTATGAGAGAAGAAATATCCTGAGCTGGTGCAGATCCAGGATGTTTACGTTCGGAAAGCAGTTGCTCCAGTCTGCACGAAAGAAAAAATACTAGGAGACTACAGAAAAATGTTTAATTAGGTACTGTTAACACGTTTTGTTTCTCAAAACGATTACACTAAATTATCAAATCCCAAAATATGAGATACAGCTACAAAGTCTCCTCTTCCTGAACAGTGAGCTAAATGCTATTTAAACTTGTAGGTTTGAGTAAAATCTTTCGAAACAGATTTTATTTCGGATTACTTAATTTAATAATAATAAAAAATTAGTTCCAATTACATTAAAAGTAGCTGATCATTCCTTTCCGTATTGTTCATTTATGCTTTTATGATCGCCACTGGTTTCAAAAGGAACTTTATATGTCTGTACCTACAAAAAGTCGTTTAGGATCTATGGTAACGAATCACGTGAGCGAATGTGTCGCGACCCGTATGCAAATCAAACTGAAGGCATGCACTCACATTAAGGTCACTCTTAAGTGCGGAATGCCGTAAACCATTACAGTCTGATGTGGACGATGCCTCCGAATGTTAAGGGCCGCGAGTGACCTATAGTTGTTAGAGAAATTACCTTTCAACCAGTTGCTCGCGGGATCCATCATACGTAGATTGAGTTGCTTTTAACCACTGAACACTCACCGTGAGTCGGATGGGCCCGTTAAGACGTCGGCCGCGGGGTATTTCACCCTTTGCTACAAATGAGGTCATCTGTTCCTTTTCTCACCCCTTGCTTTCTTTCCCTGTGAGTGCTCGTTGTGACGTCATAGTCTGGCAGTCCCCAATGTGTCGACTTTCGCCTTCAACGTGGCACTCCTACTTCTCGGACCTTTCTATCCCTGTAATATCTAAGCCTCCAGGTTCAATCTAATGTAACTTCGTTTCTGATACCCAGCACAAAAGTCTCATGAAAAATAGGTAGTTGCGTCTAAACCTTCCCTGTGGGTGTGAACCCTACGAAAATCTTCCCTGTGGGTGTGAACCCTACGAAAACCTTCCCTGTGGATGTGAATCCTACGAGAAACTGCTAGATGTGTGCCTGCTGTTTTTGTCTCTAAATATACCCGACTTCTGGTACATCGCAGCCCTGTCCGTCGATAAACATAGTTATTCTGGAATAATAAAAGCGTGCAAGGCACGTAGATTCACCATTTCAAAGAAAGACATGCATATTGTACTACATAGCGAATGAATTTCGCCCAGTGAAAACCTCCCGGTTGGTACAAAACATTTAAATTCAAGGCCCAACACAAGTCGTTATATGCAGCTGTCATCCGGAAAGTGAAGATGTTGGTGTCAGGACCATACACAGCCCATCGTTCAAGCGAAGACGAAAGTGTCTGAAAGAACAGTTAACACCGTACTCTACCGAGACTTAAACCTGCAGAAACGTTACAAAAGCCTAGTATATGAATTTCTCCCATGGCACATTTCAGAGAGAAGGACCGCCTGCAGAAAGCTCTGTAACGTACCAGGAGATGTGACGTACCTGCCAGAAGGACGCACACGACATAAAGGCAGATAGGAATCAGAATAAAACGTCCGCGTAGCTCAATTGGTAGAGTGACTTATTCCGGAATGAGGGGATCCGGGTTCGAATCCTGGCGTGAAATGACCGAGAAATTTACTTCGTTATAATGGCGCCCGAACTGTCCGGATGACCCGACCGTTCAAAATCTCGCAATGGTGTGATGTTATTTCCACACCGCGAGATAGGAAAAATAAGAGAATCCCTTCTCCAGCACTTCGAAAAAAAAAAAAAAAAAAAAAAAGTAAGGGGGAGATGATTTAACGTACCAGGAGATGTGACGTACCTGCCAGAAGGACGCACACGACATAAAGGCAGATAGGAATCAGAATAAAACGTCCGCGTAGCTCAATTGGTAGAGTGACTTATTCCGGAATGAGGGGATCCGGGCTCGAATACCGGCGCGGATAAAAATGACGGAGAAATTTACTTCGTTATAATGGCACCCGAACTATCCGGATGACCCGACCGTTCAAAATCTCGCATTGGTGTGATGTTATTTCCACACCGCGAGATAGGAAAAATAAGAGAATCCCTTCTCCAGCACTTCGAAAAAAAAATAATAATAAGGGGGAGATGATGTAACGTACCAGGAGATGTGACGTACCTGCCAGAAGGACGCACACGACATAAAGGCAGATAGGAATCAGAATAAAACGTCCGCGTAGCTCAATTGGTAGAGTGACTTATTCCGGAATGAGGGGATCCGGGTTCGAATCCTGGCGTGGACAGAAATGACGGAGAAATTCACTTCGTTATAGCTCTGTAAAAAAGCATGACCAGTGAAATGTGGAAGCACGGGGTCACCTTGGACAAAACCTAAGTTTACCTATCAGATTGCAACAAACTGCGTGCAGTGTACTCTCGGCAACAATGCGCCGAGGCCTTTCCAAAATGGTATCAAGAGTGCAATGACAATTTCCTGCAAGGCTTTATGATTGTAGTTGGATTTCGGGGGGGGGGGGGTGCCCGACCTTGCGATTATACGTATATATAATTATAAAACGTCTGATAATCACCTGGCGACCTTCCCAGCTTTGCTGTCTGACTACGAGCCTGACCGTACCAAACTGCAGATTCGTCGGGTGTCTAAAAATGCCAAAGTTAACCAAGCAAATTATCAGATACAGACTTCGACACTGAGTTTATGAAGAGGAAGTGCTTGTGCCTGAGTGACAACCAAGTGCAGTGACAGAACTTTGGCATACATCCACCAAGATAAAGCGTCAAGCCACACTTCGAAATTGACCCAGAATTTCTTACTCTAGGTGGACCAGAGGATTAGAATTCATACAATACCATACAGAGACAGCCTTGTCAAATCTCTTGATGCGTCTCCGATGAATTTCTACGCATTTGGATTATTGAAACGTGCTCTTCAGTGAAGAGAGGCTTTTTGGAAAGTGTGCGAGGAGTGGGACAATATCTGCACGATTACACTTTAAATCAACCTTCTACAGCGGAAACTTATTTGCAAAGCGCTAGCGGCAGTGAAGGGCTATCAGATCGAACATCATCGGTAGTGGAGAAAAGGGTTTTTGATTTCCCCTGTCCTCTGAAAGTTGCTACCATTGTTCTTGAATTCTTCAACTTTTAAGGCTTATTCTGTATTCCTCAACTTTAAGGCTAATAATAGGGGCTTACTGGCGATTTTCATTCTGCCGTTGATGCAAATATTTATTGCATTGAATGTCCTCTCTGGTCCCATTAAATCTCTAAAAATGAAACTGTTAATGTATTTTTCCAAAACTGTTAATGAAACTTAAACTTAATGTATTTTTGTCTTTTTATTGCTATTTAAACGGTATAAGCGTGAAATTTCTTATGAAATTACAGGAAACGCCTACCGAATACTTTTGTATGCTAAATGAAGCGTACGGAGGAGAATATGGGTCATATACTCGTGTTTTTGCGTGAGATAAGAGGTTCAGTGAAGGCCAGGAGGGCGCTGAAGATGACAAAGGTCCGGGAAGTCCAAGCATTTCAAAAACAAAAGACAATGTAGACAAAATCTACGCAACTGCCCGAAATGATCGACGACTGAGTATTAGATTGATTGCAGAAATGGTAAACATCGATGAAGAGACTGTAAGTGAAATTTACACGAAAATCTGAGCATGACAAAGGTTTGTGTCGGAACTATTTGTTCCGAAGCTCCTCACGCCTGAACAAAAACAAAATCGCAAGCAAATTTGTGCTGACATTCTGGGTATCAGGCGAACTCTGACCTTCTAGAAAGTGTTGTCGCTTGTGGTGAAACCTGGATCTTCGAATACGACCCTGAAACGGAAAAGCAGTCGATGCACTGAAATACGCCAACGTCACCAAGGATGAAGAATGAAAAGCAATTAAAAGGCCTTGAGTCCAAGTTCAAGGCAATTTTAATTTTTTCTTTGAAGTTAAGGGTGTAATTTTGGCAGAATGGGTTTCTGATGAAGCAAAAGTGTATCAGCATTACTACAAACAGGTTAGCTGGTAACTTTGCGAGAGCGGGTCAAAAGAAAAAGTCCAGAGTTGTGGAAATTCATCCGTCACCAAAATAACGAGCCAGCCTATCCATCTCTTCAATGAAGCATTTTTTAGCCGGGAAATGCATTATAGTGCTTTAACATCCTGACTGCTCGCCAGATTTCGTCCCACGCGACATTTCATTTCCCTATAGTCAAATCTGTACTTAAGGGTACGCGTTTTGAGCCATTTACTATGGTGAAGAACAGAACGACCAAACTTTTCGGAGGGATCACGCCAGATGAGCTACAGCACTGTGTTGCTAGTGGAAGATCAAAGATCAGAATGCAGCGGTGTGTTTATGTAAGATATACAGTGTGCATGCGTGTGCACGGTGATTAAAAAAACCTTTACGGCTTTGAAAGTCGTATGGATCCTCCTCCTAGACCTACAATTTACTCTTGGCATGATAATTTTGTTGAGACTGGTTGTTCTGTTCGCCATGATAAATCTCTTGGTCACCCGCTTGTTTCTTCGTGCTGTCGTATAACAAGTGAGGTAGATCTTCGTTCGTAGTCCCTCGAAATCAACGCAACGTGCGTCTCATGGAATGGGTATTTCACAACCGACAGTTTGGCGAGTGTTATGAAAACGATTGAACTTAAAACAATACAAACATGGACGTACTGATAGCCCCCGCAACGCCCATAGTGCAGGGGGCCTCACGACTCAGAGGGCCTCCAGTCTTAGCAGAAGGATTTTTCAAAAACTTTTGAGGAAACTTATATGAAACTGGTTAAAGAAACAACCAGAAATCTTTGACGGCAGCTTTAAATGAAGTATTAAAAAGAAAAGTAATTTTTCGTTATTTTTTTTTTTTTCAGTAAATAAGTAAGATCTTCAAGAAATCATTTTCGCTTTAATTAAAAAACCTGGGTGATGGAAAAGCAGCTATTCCAAAGGACTTGAGGCCCCTTTCACAGCCATAGCAATAGTTCTTATACATGCATATTAACAACAGAATGTGAATGGAATATCCGTTGAATGAATGAAATTTTTACACCAATGAAGATAAGGTGTTAAATATATCCTTTGTTTGCACATAATTACGCATCCTTCAGAATATAATGAGCTTAAAAAGTGTTCTTCGCGGGAACTAAAAAACAGACCTGTGTCATTTTTTTTATTTCAGAGTCTAAGAAAAAACTTTTACTATGTGCAAAATATTGTGACATTATGTTAAGCGTGTTTCTTTATATTCAAGAGTAAATAGTTTGAGTAATTGTACTCGTTTCTGTGCCACAGTTCTTAAATGTTATCTTTTTATTTGCTTACTTATGTTCTGTACTTTTGAAAAATTCGGAAAAGGTCATTAGACACTGACACACTCAGAACTCCAAGCTAGAATTAACAAGTTTCTGCCCCTAAAATAGAGGGTTTGTTACCAGTGAGATTCAGTCTACGTTGGGGAGTGTTGTTGGCCCTGCCATTCCCAATATATTCGGCACCGTTAAGACTCATAAGCCTGGTTTACCTCTCCGTCTGCTCGTTTCTAGTTGTAACAGTCCTTTAAGACCATTGGAGAGAGCGTTGGCACGTTACCTTCGGCCTATTATCTTATTCCATCACCAGTATTATTCCATATTTCCGGCCTATTATCTTATTCCATCACCAGTTCCCTCCAAGTCATTACCCGTATTCGAGGCTTCAGAGGCTTGGGCTCTTCTCTTATTTTGGCATTATTAGATGTGGAATCGTTATATCCAAGTGTTCCATTGAACGCTGCTCACGATTTGATTATTTCTATGTTGTCCGATTTGGGGGCAATTCCCCCAGAGCAAGTTCAGGCAGTCTCTGATGCTCTAAATTTTATTGCGAAAATATCCTTTTCCGCTTTAATGGGACCATTTACCGTCAGGGTGGTGGCTCTCCTATTGGTTCGCCCCTCTCTGCTGTTTTGGCAGAAATGGTCATGCAGGATTTGGAGGACGATATTTTAGCTAGGGCGGAGGAGGTTCCTTTACTGTACTTGCGCTATGTCGATGACATTTTTGTCATTTGGCCACATTCCGGTGATGCTTTGCTTTCTTTTGGAAGCCTTTTGTCGTCTAAATATCCCACTATTAACTTGACGATAGAATGATAGGAAAATTTCAAGATCCCTTTCTTGGACCTTTTAATTTCCTGACATGTTAATAAGGATTATTTGACTTTTGAAGTATATCGGAAGGCAGTTGGTTCTTCTGATATTATTCCACACGCCTCTTTCCAACCGGCTAGGTATAAACTTGCAGCTATTCGGGCTTTGGTGAATAGAGAGTATACCCATTCCTCGTGCCTTGCTACTCGGAATAAAAAAACTTCTTTTCATTAAGACAATTGTGATGTAACATGGGTATGATTTTGGTATTGTTAATACGTTTTGCGCTCGGCACACGAGAAGTAATTCGACTCCGTTATGTGTTGAGCGCGGGCAGATTAGTTACGTGGGATCAGTGTCTTTTCTTCCACCGATTACTAATGCATTACGGAGAGTATGCAAAAAACACAAAAAAGACTTTGGTGATGTGGCCAACGTATTTTGGCCACATCACCGTATTTTGGCCACATCACCAAAGAAGGAAGGATCGTGAGGCCAAACCTATTCAAGAACAGTGGGGCGTGTATTGCGTGCCGTTGAAGACCGACATTGCTGCCACTCCTTGTTCCTGGTACAGGCTCCACTCTTCCTTAAATTAGGAGTTAGAGTGACTGAACATCAGTGCACTGTAAAGACTGTATCTACTACTACTACTGCTCTTGCACGTTTGGTTCAGTCTGGTACTCATCTGCCCTCTTGGTCTGACACTTATTTGTTACTTAAGACCAGAGGTGGGTATATGACTCTCTTCGCCGAAAGTTTGTACATTGACGTTTTTAAGGACGTATGCTGTAATGATGACTTACCTGCACATGTACATGCACCATGGATTCGCTTACTTAACTTCTTGTGTCGTGCGAAGTACCCTATTGCGGGGATTGGTAACAGACCTTGTGCTTACCTATCACTTCGGTGAGTATGTATTGGTCCCCTATTAAGTGTCATTTTCTTTCTTAAATTTGTTTCTCGCTGTAACAGAGTTGTGACGCGGATATCAAGTCCCTCACTAGGATTTCTGTTGTCTTCGGGACTACCTATATATTAAGTGTATATGTTATCCTAGTGCCAGTTCTTTTAACCTGATGACGCACAGGGCACCTATAACGAAGTAAATTTCTCCGTCATTTTTATCCGCGCCGGGGTTCGAACCCGGATTCCCTCATTCCGGAATAAGTCACTCTACCAATTGAGCTACCTTATTCTGATTCCTATCTGCCTTTATGTCGTGTGCGTCCTTCTGGCAGGTACGTCACATCTCCTGGTATGTTACGTCATCTCCCCCTTATTATTATTATTTTTTTTTTCGAAGTGCTGGAGAAGGGATTCTCTTATTTTTCCTATCTCGCGGTGTGGAAATAACATCACACCATTGCGAGATTTTGAACGGTCGGGGCATCCGGATAGTTCGGGCGCCATTATAACGAAGTAAATTTCTCCGTCATTTCTGTCCACGCCAGGATTCGAACCCGGATCCCCTCATTCCGGAATAAGTCACTCTACCAATTGAGCTACGCGGACGTTTTATTCTGATTCCTATCTGCCTTTATGTCGTGTGCGTCCTTCTGGCAGGTACGTTACATCTCCTGGTATGTTACATCATCTCCCCCTTATTATTATTATTTTTTTTTTTTCGAAGTGCTGGAGAAGGGATTCTCTTATTTTTCCTATCTCGCGGTGTGGAAATAACATCACACCATTGCGAGATTTTGAACGGTCGGGGCATCCGGATAGTTCGGGCGCCATTATAACGAAGTAAATTTCTCCGTCATTTCTTTTATCCGCGACAGGATTCGAACGTGGGTTCACTCATTCCGGAATAAGGCACTCTACCAATTGAGCTACGCGGACATTTTATTCTGATTCCTATCTGCCTTTATGTCGTGTGCGTCCTTCTGGCAGGTACGTCACATCTCCTGGTATGTTACATCATCTCCCCCTTATTATTATTATTTTTTTTTTCGAAGTGCTGGAGAAGGGATTCTCTTATTTTTCCTATCTCGCGGTGTGGAAATAACATCACACCATTGCGAGATTTTGAACGGTCGGGGCATCCGGATAGTTCGGGCGCCATTATAACGAAGTAAATTTCTCCGTCATTTCTTTTATCCGCGACAGGATTCGAACGTGGGTTCACTCATTCCGGAATAAGGCACTCTACCAATTGAGCTACGCGGACATTTTATTCTGATTCCTATCTGCCTTTATGTCGTGTGCGTCCTTCTGGCAGGTACGTCACATCTCCTGGTATGTTACATCATCTCCCCCTTATTATTATTATTTTTTTTTTCGAAGTGCTGGAGAAGGGATTCTCTTATTTTTCCTATCTCGCGGTGTGGAAATAACATCACACCATTGCGAGATTTTGAACGGTCGGGGCATCCGGATAGTTCGGGCGCCATTATAACGAAGTAAATTTCTCCGTCATTTCTTTTATCAGCGACAGGATTCGAACGTGGGTCCACTCATTCCGGAATAAGTTGCTCTACCAATTGAGCTACGCGGACGTTTTATTCTGATTCCTATCTGTCTTTATGTCGTGTGCGTCCTTCTGACAGGTACATCACATCTCCTAGTACGTTACATCATCTCCCCTTCATTTTTTTTTTTTCGAAGTGCTGGAGAAGGGATTCTCTTATTTTTCCTATCTCGCGGTGTGGAAATAACATCACACCATTTCGAGATTTTGAACGGTCGGGTCATCCGGATAGTTCGGGCGCCATTATAACGAAGTAAATTTCTCCGTCATTTCTGTCCACGCCAGGATTCGAACCCGGATCCCCTCATTCCGGAATAAGTCACTCTACCAATTGAGCTACGCGGACGTTGTATTCTGATTCCTATCTGCCTTTATGTCGTGTGCGTCCTTCTGGCAGGTACGTCACATCTCCTGGTACGTTACATCATCTCCCCTTATTATTATTATTATTTTTTTTTTTCAAAGTCCCTGTTCGGGCGCCATTATAACGAAGTAAATTTCTCCGTCATTTTTATCCGCGGCCGGGGTTCGAACCCGGATCCCCTCATTCCGGAATAAGTCACTCTACCAATTGAGCTACGCGGACGTTTTATTCTGATTCCTATCTGCCTTTATGTCGTGTGCGTCCTTCTGGCAGGTACGTCACATCTCCTGGTACGTTACACGCCTGTTGCGAACGATCTTGTTTTTACCTAATATGTTTTTTAGTAGTAAAATTCTAATTGTACGTTTTGGGTTGGTTTTCTACATGCTTAGACAGCTACCTTTTTATTTTTATTGATATTTTAGCATGAAACGTTTCTGATTGAAGACTGAATTCTATTAACTATGAAAACTATTTTGTTTGTATTTTCTACCCAAAATAATGCATAATTTCGCCTCTAGGGGCGCCAATGTTTAATCTATTTTTTTCAATATATCTGCTTCCACATGTGCGATTTCAAAAATTCTTTCAACACCGGGTGCTATTTAGCTCGTGAACACTGTAGGTTTTTTCAGGAGTTTTGCAGTTCATAGTTCTTTCGCTAGGTGGTGTTCGTGTACTTCTGTTTGCAGTTGTATCTCCGCTTCTAAAAATGTTATTCAGGAATTTCTTTTTTACTGTATGCCATTCGCTACAATAGAGATGTGGACATTATCGTCTTTAAATAATGCGCAGAATTCCCGCTAGGGCCGTAAAGGTCAAAACGTTTTTCTCGCTATCTGTGCTTCCGGGAGACGTATTTGCAAAGTTTTTTTCCTCAGCATAGCTTTTTCCGTGAAGAATATTTTTCGTCTATTTTCAACTTTTCCATTATGCTTTTCTGTTATTCTTACGCTAGAAGGCATAGAGTTATATTATGTTTCCTTCTATATTTTCAATTTTAACTGTTCGATTCGAAAATTGCTTTGTCTGTGTTACCTTTCTTCTGCTATGAAAAACATTTTGTGCGCCATTTCTTAATTTCCGCAGCATACGTTTTTTAGCAGCTTGTGAACGTACGTAGATGTTTCTATTTCAGGATGTTTTGTGGATCGCAGAAATCCAGTTGGGATTTTTACTAACCGGTTCCATTGACTTTGAATAAATTTGATGAATTTTGCTCGCATCGGAACGGATTCAACAGACGCACAGGCACTAGAAAGATGACTCCTAAAATTCGGAGTCATCTTTCTTGTATTATGCAGTACAGAAACTTGTAGCTCACTGCAAAAAATGTAGTAATAACATTTTAAAAAACATAAATAAACATTACTTCAAGACTAAAAAAATAATAATACTTCATACGTTTACAATTTCAATTCGTTTTAACCTTAGTGCATTTTTTGAACAATTTTTTCTAAATAGAGGGCACTGAAAATCGATCATTTCACAGGCCAAGGAAAATTTCACCACTTTCACAAAAGTGCGGATACTTTTTTCGATCAAATCTGGTTATTTTGCATCATTTTGTTTATATTCTATTTGGCTTTATTACGATGCATTTAAATTCAAACAGCTTGAAGCACAAAATATCTTTGAGAAATAAGCATAAGTACATATGCACATACTGTGTGTAATGTTACAGAATAAACAACAGATGTTCTTACTTCTCTAAATTGAAAAGGGAAAAAAACCGTGCATTACGGTATGCGTGAAGGAGACTGCAAAGAGGTCGGGGCTAGAAAATAATTTTAAATATAGAATAGGACCTGTTGTTGTTGTTTCTTAAAATTCGATTGTTTGACAAGAAACAGGCACATTCAGTGTAATCCAAATAAGATATTTATTCGTACAGTTTGTTATCCACAATCTATTTTTCTACGAAACGGTTAATCTTGAATTCTGTTTAATGCGTTTCTATGATTCTGGTCGTCTTTCCTTTTGTATGATAACACTCTTATATATGAACAATCATAAAAAAGACAGAGTGGTTTGCCATAAATAGGTAACAAATTTCTGGCACGGTTTTATTATCAACCATTAAGGTATAAAAGAAACTAGTAACCAGTCATCCCTCTGGCACGTACAAAATATGAAGCACAAAAAATTACCTGGTACAAGAGCCACTTCAGTTTGGAATTTACTGTGATAATAAGATTTACATGGAAATTTAATACAGAAATACTCAAGGCACAGGGTACTATTTCAACGTGGAACAGAAGGCAGCCTTTGAAGCCAAATTAGCTAACAACAAAAATAAATAAGTATATAGCTTCATTAATATCATGTCTAAGAGAAAGTGGAAATTAGCTTCTTAAGCCTGAACAGAGTTCTACTTATTGATGTTTCTTATTCATCTGAAAGCTCTGAGTTATTTCCATATGCATAATGAAAATGAACACTTGGAAGCCATTTCTCCTTTCCGTGTGCAGAAAAATTATATTTTTATATACATACGTAACAACATTTACCTTAACAAATAACTAGTAGTTTTGCCGCACCACCATACAAAACTAAAAACAAACAAGTTAGTAAAATCATGCAATGCATTGATTATGATACGCTTTCCAACATACCAGAAATTATTACTCAAGTTATGAGGATAATGGCTGTGGAATAAATCTCGCTCCTGTGTCCTGACCTTTGACCCTATTTCGATAATATTCAACAGAACCGGTTCAGTATACCTCAAGAATAACATACTAAAGTTTTGACGCAATAGAAGCAGTTTTACGCAAGTTATGAAAATAATGGCTGTGGAATAAATCTAGCTTTTGTGCAATGATCTTTGACCCCATTTCGTTGATATTCAACAGAATCGGTTCACTATACCTCAGGAACAACATCATAACGTTTTGTCGCAATCGAAACATTTTTAGGTAAGTTATGATGCACAAGGGCAATGGAATGGTTCCCACTCCAGTGTCCTGACCTTTGACCCCATTTCGCCCATTTTCAACAGGGTTCGTCCCCAGTGGCTCCCTACCACATACTAAAATTTCATCGAAATCTAACCATTTTTACGCAAGTTAAGACGCATAAGGGCAATGGAACAAATCCTGCTCTTATGTCCTGCCTGACCTTTGACCCCATTTCGTCCACTTTCAATAGGGTTCGTGCCCAGGTGGTTCCCTACCACATACTAAAATTTCATCGAAATCGAACCATATTTACGCATGTTATGATGCATAAAGGCAATGAAATGGATCCCGATTTTATGTCCTGACCTTTGACCCCATTTCACCCATTTTCAATAGGTTTCGTTCCCAGGTGGTTCCTTATCACATACCAAAATTTCATCGAAATCGAACCATTTTTACGCAAGTTATGACACATAAGGGCAATGGAATAAATTCCGCTCTTATGCCTTGCCTGACCTTTGACCCCATTTCGCCAATTTTCAATACGGTTCGTGCCCAGGTGGTTCCCTACCACATACTAAAATTTCATCGAAATCGAATCATTTTTACGCAAGTTATGACGCATAAGAGCAATGGAATGGATCCCGCTCCTATGTCCTGACCTTTGACCCTGTTTCGCCCATTTTCAATAGGGTTCGTCCCCAGGTGGTCCCCTACCACATACTAAAATTTCGTCGAAATCGAACCACTTTCACGTGAGTTATCGTGCGGATGGACGGACGGACGGACGGACAAAGCTGGAGCATATACGCTTCTTCAACCGACGGTTGGAAAGCGTAAAAAACCACAGTTCGCTAGCTGAATATGTTCCCTGTGCTGCTCACTCACTGAATCTTGTAGGATCTGCTGCTGCTGAATGCTGTACTGAGGCTGTAGTGGTTTTCAGATTTGTTCAGGAGCTCTAAGTTTTTCTTAGCATCAACCCACAGTTGGGATATTTTTAAAATGGTGTCTTGTAAAAAACAATTACCCCTGCTGTAAAATCTTTATCTGAAACTCGTTGGTCTACCAGAAAAGATGGCACAAAAGGCTTTAGTACGAGGTTTTAAGGATATTCAAAACGCTTTATAGGACTTGTCTGAGGATTCTTCCATGAAAGCAGCAACTCGATTGGAAGCTCAAGGTCTTAAGCTCAAGTTTAATAATTGTGAAACTACTTTCCTTTCTGTCTTCTGGGATGATATTTTAGAGAGGGTCAGTAAGTGTAGCAACAATTTACAAAAACAAACTCTCAATCTTGTAGCAGCCACCAAGCAACTTCGAACATCGGAGGGGTTTTTGAAAGAAAAAAGGAATGAATTCGAATGCTATGAAAAATCTGCTTTGATTACTTGTGGATGTGAAACACCAAAGTACAGAGAGAGAGAGTAGGAAACGTAAAGTGTTTGCGGATGAAGAGCGAGGTATTGAAGACACTGTAGATGTAAGAACAAAATTCAGAACTGGTGTATTTCTCAAAATCATTGATTCATTGATAGCTAACTTGGCAAGAAGGAGGAAAGCCTATGAGGTACTGACAAATCGCTTTGAGGTGTTGTCTCTTCTAGTATCACATAAGCCGGCAAGCCAAGATATTATGGAAGCTGCACTGAAATTAGCACAGTGCTATCCATAAGACATTAACAGTGATTTTAGGAACGAGTGCTCTCATTTCAAGATGTACGTTGAGCTAGAAACATTAAGAATGATACTAGAACTGTACTGTTACATAAGACATAACAACCTCCAAAATATTTTCCCTAACCTGGAAATTGTGTTAAGGACTTTTCCTTACTTTACCAGTCACTAACTGTACAGCGGAAAGAGGGTTTACTGTCCTAAGCAAAGTGAAGAATGCCAAAAGATCAGTTCTTGTGGACAGTAAACTGAATGCGCTAGTGTTAATGTGCTCTGAGAAGGATGTAACGCTACAAACAAACTTTTCTGATGTCATCGACAGATTTGCTCAGGCCAAAGCAAGAAAAAAATCTTTAATTTAAATTGTTCTATGAGTACTTACTCCTGTAAGTTTTACTCTTGCTTTGTAAATAAAAAATCTTATTTACATACTTACAAGGCATTTTCTTTTAAATTATTGTAGGCCTAACTAAAATTTCTATCATGTCTATCAATAATAATAATAAAAAAGCCCATGGGTGCTAGATATTACCAAGGGGACAAGTTAAGGGAAAGGGGAAGGGAAGGGTGCGCCTGAATTTATTTTGCCCAGGGTGCTAATCATCTAAGCCCGGGGCCTGTCTATGAATAGTCTGCGTGAAACAAGTACAGGAGAAAATATTTTCAGGGAAGTTGAGTAAACGTTGACAAAGTACGATCTGAAGTGGAATCAGCTAAAATGTGTCACAACTGATGGTAGTAAAAATATGCATGGAACAGGGAAAGGCTTAGTTGGAAAATTTTACGATACTTGTGAAAATGCAAGGTGTTCAAAACCTATGATTATTCACCAGAAGGTATTTTCTGGAAAATATTTGAATCTGTCATATGTTCTTGATCCAGTGGTGTCAGCGGTGAAGTTCACTCGCTCTCGTGGACTTAACCATCGTCAGTTACGTAATTTTTTTTTTTTTTTTATCAAAAATGGAAGCTAAATATCCTTATTTGCCCTACCACACAGCAGTTCAATGGCTCAGAAGTGGAAAAGCTTTATTGAGATTTTTTGAACTCAGAGGAGCGATTGAAATTTTTCTCAACAAGAAAAACCTCTCTCGGCCACTATTATCGAACACGGAACACGGAATGACTTTGGAAATTAGCTTTTGCTGCAGATATCATAGGATTTCTTAATGGATTCAACTTAAAACTACAAGACAAAACAGTGCTCATATGTGAAACTTATGCTGCGGTAAAGTCATTTCGACTACAACTGGCGTTGATTGAGTCACAAAATCATGTCAAGCTGCTTTGTGCATTAACCTTGATGTCAAAAATTAAAAGAAGTGAAATTTCCATTCCCACACAAATTTCCGGCGGATATATATGTTTTCTGAGCTCAAACTATAGTTCCAGCAGCGTTTTTTGGATATTGATGCAAGTGCAGAAGACATTTCGATATTTCGAAATCCATTCGACTGTACAGTTGAGGAGCTTCCACCTAACCTTCAATTGGATGTAATTAATCTGCAAAGTGATGACATGCTAAAAAGGAAAATTTCAAGAAAAGAATCTAACAAAATTCTATAAATGTCTTCCAAGCGATGAATATGGACAGTTAAGTTCATATTCTCGGGGATTTACAGCTGTATTTGAAAGCACCTACCTGTGTGAAAAGACATTTTCAAAGATGGAATACATAAAATCTCAATATAGGTCAGCATTAACAGATGAACATTATTTTGATGATACAGAGTACTAACTTTGAACCCCAGTTTAGTGAAATGTTATCCCAAAAAAAGGCAATTCTATTCTTCTCATTATTAGAGCTGAATTTCAAACAATTGTGGTCTTACAAATTTTGAAGATGACAATCCGATTTTTGGCGTAAATGTGACGAGGACGATGAAAATTTTCAAGTTTTCGGATATTATCTGACTTACCATCTTTGTCACATTTACGCCAAAAATCGGATTGTCATCTTCAAAATTTGTATTATATGACGTAATCCCGTATTTCTTTCATGATTTATCTGCTTCTCCGGGCAAACACGGGATGAGATTCTTAACCTCCAGATTTTTTTAGTCTACTTATTGTTATTATTACGTTATTTTTTTAGTCTACTTATTATTTATTATTACGTTGTTTGATGTAGTCTATTATTACGTCTTTTTTAGTCTACTTATTATTATTATTATTATTTTAGTAGGCCCACCTACTTAAATAAAAAGAAAACAAAATACCTGCATAAATATCCTCGAGTTTGCCTCTCAGCCCGCAGCAGAACCTAAAATATTTACTATTTGGCCCCTTACAAAAAATGTTTACCGACTCTTGCTCCAAATGGGTATACATCATTTGTGACCTTAAGGGCATCTTGATTTGGGTTAGATAGGAGAATGTAGCAATAAGTGGTTGTGAAGCTAGAAAGCATTTTTCGTGTATGTTGCCGAAGGCGTGGGTATCCTATTGCATTTTTCTACATTTTGACTGGATCTTTCTTAGCGTTAAATAAGGACTTTAAAATGGCATCTTCTGAGAGCCTAATCAGTTCCATCTGTAGTTCTGTAGGAGCCATAGAACGAAATCAAGAGCGTTAAAATAGTCCTTATGACTTACTAATAATGTTTTAATTGTAGCCGTTAGTCGGGGAGCATTATTTTGTTGAATCTTCTTTTACTATTTGGTATTTTAAATACGGTCACTTTAAGATTAAAATTAAAATAACAAAAAACGAACAAAAACATATTAACAAAAATAAAAGTACTGGTTCTGCAAAATTTGGTTTCACACAAAAGACCGCAGGTTCCCAACCCATGGTTTAGACATTGCTTTTAGATCAGAATCCATCACCGTGATTGTTTGCAGTAATGGACACCAATGTCAGTCCAGCGAAACGTCAATGCTCATGGTCAGCTGGATTGGATAGTTTGATTTCTTGTCTGCCACTCACCTTTCTGTGCTAATTTTATTTTTGGCACGGAAAAGCGAAACTGAAATGTGCATTTCATACTCAAATCCTGAAGTTAAAATGAAAACAAAAGAAACGCACACGAGTTGTGGAAATTATTCTAAGAAAAATGTTGTTCTGTTAAAATGGGTTGAGAATTTCCTATTACTTTTAATGCCGCCATGCAATATTACTAAAGTCGCCAAAAGACAATACAATGATTTCCAGTTATCTATTGTGGAACTTTCTCGATATTCAGTTCTAGATAGAAATGCCAGTTTTGAAATCTGAAAAAGAGTGAATGGAATACGGTATACACCACAAAAATTTTGGAGATGACAATCCATTTTTTGGTGTAAATATGACAAGGATGGTAAGTCAGATAATATCCGAAAATTTGAAAACTTCGTCGTCCTGGAGCAGGAATCGAACCTGCGTCTCCCAGATAGCGCCCTGGTATGTTAACCGGGTCTGGGTCAAAACACCGACACCCAAAAACACCGACAACCAAAACACTGACAGGACAATACAGCGCCGACTGCTGATGGGGAAACAAAATAGAAACGAGATGTCGGTGTTTTGGTTGTCGGTATTTTGGGTGTCGGTGTTTTGCCCTGTCGGTGTTTTTGTCCTGTTGGTGTTTTGGGTGTCGGTGTTTTGTCCTGTCGGTGTTTTGGGTGTCGGTGTTTTGTCCTGTCGGTGTTTTGGGTGTCGGTGTTTTGTCCTGTCGGTGTTTTGGGTGTCGGTGTTTTGACGGGCACCCATACTAACCACTACACCAATCAGAACGACCAAGTCTCAAGTTTCCGATTAATTTGAATATAACCATCACAGGTGGTCATCTCCAAAATTTGTATTGTATTATGTAATCCCATATGCCATTCATGTTTTATCTGCTCCTTCGGGCAATCATGGGATAGGATTCTTAACCTCCAGATTTGCTAAACATGAATGCCGGTTGCTTCGACTAGCGAATCCTGTGATGGTTATATTCAAATTAATCGGAAACTTGAGACTTGGTCGTTCTGGGTGGTGTAATGGTTAGCATACCAGGGAGCTATCTGGAAGACGCAGGTTCGATTCCCGCTCCAGGACGACGACATTTTCAAGTTTTCGGATATTATCTGACGCACCATCCTTGTTATATTTACACCAAAAAAAGGAATGTCATCTCCAAAATTTGTAAGGAGAAAGAGGTTTCTTTCCTGAGAAAAAGCATAAATATTACAAACTATCAGGAACGTAAGAACGTTTAAAATGCAATCAAATGAAACGAAACGAAGCATACGCCACCTACAACTGATTAAATGCCACGCTCAACTAACTTACATCTGAAACAAAAAAAAAACAAAAACAAAAAAAAAACCGTAAGTGGAGAAATTCTTACTCTTTCACTGATTTCTATTATTGTGCATTGTGGCAGAATGTCAAAAAAATTGCTATGTCAAATGTCGGGACGCCATTATTGATACAAAGTTTCTCGAGTCGTCAATCACGACTGGTCGTCCATTGTCTGCTTGGATGGTCATATGACCTTTTCGGGCGTTCGTAACCCTGCTCGGTCATTCACGTTAACAGCAGCTTTTTCAGCGGTGCAGTGGTCTTTCTGCTCGTCACATTGAAGCAAAATCTCATTTTGTTTGTTTAGTGTATCAACCGGTGTAACAGGAACGTGTTCTGCTCCTATGAAGAGGCTGTAACGAAACAAAAAAGTTCGCCAGATTTTTGTTAAATGCGTCTCTGGAAAACTTCGAATATTCCCCCGAAAAATTTGAATAAGCAGATGGAGGCATACCCGAGCAGGTACAGCATTCAATCCTACAGCACTACTTGCATGCAGCCTACGAGAAGACGAATTGAAATCCTGCTGTTGCATGTGCATTTAAAAACATATTTTCATTAACACAGAAGAACATACTTCTGGATTAATTGTAATGTATATTGCTTAACACTAGTTAAAAGGGATGAAATCTTGAACCCGAACCTGCTTATGTTGCCTTTTAGCTGGAGTACACGAGTATCAGATTGAGGGAACTATGAGCATTTAATTAATACAAGCAGGCCCGTTGCGGGACAGAGAAGTTCGGAGGGGCGGCTGATTATTGAGGTCTAGCAAAAGATATAAACAAGGTCGGGCAAAGGATATAAGGAAAGTCGGGCAAAGGATATAAGGAAGGTTGGGCAAAGGATATAAGGAAGGTCATGCAAAGGATATAAAGAATGTCAAAAAAAGGATATAAAGAAGGTCGGGCAAATGATATAAAGAAGGTCGGGCAAAGGATATAGAGAAGGTCAAACAAAGGATATTAAGAAGGTCGGGCAAAGGATATATTGAAGGTCGGGCAAAGGATATAAAGAAAGTCGAGCAAAAGATATAAAGAAGATCGAGCAAAGGATATAAACAAAGTCGAGCAAAAGATGTAAAGAAGGTCCGGCAGAAAGATGGAAAAGAGGCCCGGAACTGGACTGTAGTGTGAGTCGCTAGGACGAGCAAAAGGAAACCTACGTTATATTTTGATTTCAAACCGAGACATTTCCAGAGACGGTGGATTGTATGAGGAAAATTTTCAACTATTTTTATGAAAGAAACATTTCTTTAAAAGGCTCTCGGAAATATTATTTAACTTCAATTAAGAAGTAATGAAAGTGCAATTTCGTAAGTATTATAACGAAGTCAATTTCTCCGTCATTTTTTATTCGCGCCGGGGTTCGAACCCGGGTCCACTCATTCCGGAATAAGTTGCTCTACCAATTAAGCTACGCGGACAGTGATTCTAATTCCTATCTGCCTCTATGTCGTGTGCGTCCTTCTGGGAGGTACGTCACATCTCCTGGTACGTTACATCATCTCCCCCTTATTTTTATTTTGTCTTTCGAAGTGCTGCTCATATTTGTCCTATCTCGCGGTGTGGAAATAACATCACACCAATGCGAGATTTTGAACGGTCGGGTCATCCGGATAGTTCGGGCGCCATTATAACGAAGTGAATTTCTCCGTCATTTTTAGTCTACGCCAGGATTCGAACCCGGATCCCCTCATTCCGGAATAAGTTGCTCTACCAATTAAGCTACGCGGACAGTGATTCTAATTCCTATCTGCCTCTATGTCGTGTGCGTCCTTCTGGGAGGTACGTCACATCTCCTGGTACGTTACAGTATGTGTGGAGACGTAGTTAGACTTAAATATCAGGGGTGGCGTAGAAGAAAAATGAGAAGTGAGGCAGACAACAGAGTCTCAAAAACAAGTATGACTTTGTTTTATTAACTAAATTTGAAATGAAATGAAATGTAAGATAAATCTTCATTTCATTTCTCAGAACTTACCTTCAGCATAACAAAAAAAACCCCAAAAAAATGCAATTTTTTTTTCTGGTTTTAATGATCACCATGATAAACTCATAGCTCTATAAACAGAATCGTCTGTCCCTAATTTGAGGCCGCTGATTCCAGTTGAGGGGACGGATCAGACGAACATACCACTCATGCCTCATCCGGGACTCTCGCCTGGGCCCATCTCGGACGAATGGTCAGAAGTCAACGTCTCAGACCACTTGAACCCTAGGATGGAACAAAATGGCTCCATATATTTTCATATATATATATATATATGGCTCCTTAGCAATTACTCTGAATGTTGGGGAGGCGCTGTAAATTTTGACCACCCCTTTCACCCCTTATTAATATATCGGCCTCTTTTGTCTTATTTACAAAACGCTTCGTAACAATTAGCATATTGCGACTAATAACTAACATTCTCACCACAGAGCACAAAGCAATATTTGCCACTTAGCTGCGTACAGTGTTGCCAACTAACTCATTCTAAAAGTCTCCAAATCAACCATAAAAAGTTTCCAAAAGTGAAAAAAAGTTCCTAAAATCGGTTTTTAAGAATGTTAAATTTTTGTACGTATCTATGTGTGATTTAAAATTTAATGACGCATTATTAATATTATTATTTATTTATTTATTTATTTGATACTTTAATTAATAATCTAAACAGAAGTGAATCTGATATGTCATTGTTATTTACTAGGGCTGTCGGGCTTGATCGATTAATCGACCAATTAATCGATCAATTTTTTAGTCGTCGATTATGTTCTTCAATTTTTTAATCGCCGATTATTTTCTTCCGATTAATCGACCAATTAATCGATCAATTTTTTAGTCGTCGATTATGTTCTTCAATTTTTTAATCGCCGATTATTTTCTTCCGATTAATCGGTTACTAAAAAAATTAGTATAAAAATAAAATTCATTAGGACTGTTGCTAAAAACTGCATATAGTTTTGAATTTGTTGAATACACCAATTTGTGCTCGTGTCTTCACTTCTAGGAAACTAGCCTTTTTATGGCGATGGGTGTTTAAATCTGGCAGTCACCACTATCAGAATCGTCTGGACAAAATTGTCCATATTTACGATATTCAGAAGTCAAGAGTGTTTAATGAATTAAAGAGAACTTCCTATGTGAGTTTAACTGGAGATTTTTGGACCTCGCTCGCCAACAACAGCTACTTAGCAATAACAGTACACTGGATTGACAATGATGGGCATTATTGTGATGCAACTCTTCAAAGTGAAACAGGTGATTGAGAAGCATACTGCAAATCAGTGTACAACTGAATTTGAGAAACCCGTCGAAAAATTGGAACTAACGGACAAGCTTGTTGCCATCTGCTCTGATAATGCCAGAAATATTGTACTTGGCGTTAACAGATCAAGTATGACAGTGTAAGATGTTCGGCACATACTTTACAGTTAAGTACAAATAAAGCTCTTACATTCGCATCGATGAAAAAGGTTCTAGCTAAATGCCGAAACATTGTAGGACTTTACAAACACAGCTCACATTTTGAGGCTACACTCTCGTCTAAGCAAAAAGAACTTGGTCTTCCTGACACTAAGCTGCAACAGGACATCGTGACACGCTGGAATATTCACAAGACTTTCCTATGTCATGATGGAAAGTCTTGTGAAAGCTAAAAACGCAGTAGACAACATTCTGGTAGCCAACGCATCGAATACCCCTGTTCTGAGAACAGTAAAGTAGGAAGTGCTTGAGAAGCTAATCAGCGTATTGAAACCTTGCTTGGAATTCACTGAAATGTTGTAATTCCAGCTTTTACACACCTCAAAAGCGCAATGAGATTGTCCGATACCGACCCAGCATATATTTGCAGATTTAAAGCTATGTTGCTCGATGATCTGACGGAAAGACTCAGTCAATGGCCTTTATACGTCAAGTACGAAGAAACTACTGCCCTTAACCCTCGATTCAAGAGACTACGCTGAATAAAAGAAAAAAACAACCCGAAAGCTAGTGTGGACCAGAATTTCATCCAGTAGCACAAATCAACAGCTGCCCTTACACCAAGAACAAAGTGATGTGCAACATAAACGAAGAAAACTATGTTTTGCGAATTCGTCGATTCCAGAAACGGAAGTAAAGGAATACACAAATATCAGCACACCGATAGAATTAGAGCTTCAAGTTTATCAGAGCTGCCTGAACTCGACGACGATTTTACAGATCCTCTTCAGTCAGTGGTGGAAAACTCATGAATTACAGTTGCCGTTGCTTGCTACTTCAGCAAAACGGTTGTTGTGCATTCCAGCAACGTCTGTGCCAAGTGAAAGAGTGTATAGTGCCGCTGGTATTGTTGTTAACAAACTTTGTAATTCGCTTAAATCATCCAATGTTGACAAGCTCTTGGGCGTAAAATCTTGGCTAAAGCAATGACTGCAAACCAGGTTTGAGGTAATTATTAATTTGTATTTCTGATTTTTTTAATAAAGTAAAGCAATGAATACTACTAGATTAATAGGTTAAGATACATTCAACACCCTAACATTTTAGACAATGAATTTGGTATCCATATAATAATAGAATAATGCATAATGTAATTTATAGTCGTATATTTTTTGTGACAGTATTTTTTATCACTCGATCAAATTACCGATTAATCGATCAATGGTGAAATATTAACCGATTAAGAATATTGATCGATCGACAGCCCTATTATTTACTACGACTTCAATAGTGTGCATATCATCATCATCATCATCATTGTCAACCATTATCAATCCACTGCTGGACGAAGGTCTCCCCAAGTTTCCTCCACAACGGTCTGTCTTGTGCCAGTCTCCTCCATGTCACTCCCGCATATTTACGAATTTCATCCACCCATCTCCCATGTGGTCTTTTTCTGGGTCTTTTCCTGTCCCTTGGAATCCAATCTAAAATTTCGGCTGTCCATCTATGGTCTGTCCTTCTGGCAGTATGTCCAGCCCATTGCCATTTCAGGGATTTAACTCTGATCATGATGTCTTCCACTCTCGTCATTTTTCGGATCCACGAGTTCCTCTTCTTATCTCTCCTGGTTATACCAAGCATGCACCTCTCCATGCTGCTTTGAGTTGTCTGCAGCCTTTGTATGTCTCTTTTAGTTAAGGTCCACGTCTCTGCACCATACGTAAGCACTGGAAGGATGCATTGATCAAACACTTTTCTTTTAAGACATAATGGCATATTGCTCTTGAAAATTATGCTGTTTCTTCCAAAAGCTCTCCAGGCAAGTTTTGTACGCCGATTAATTTCTTCATCAATGTGATCCTCACTTGATATCTGCTGTCCAAGATAAACATATGTATCTGTTATCTCCAGTTTTTCTCCATCAATCGATAAATCTTCATTTCTTGTAAAAGCATTGAACATCACTTTTGTCTTCTGAAAGTTCATTTTTAATCCCACTTCTTTACTCTTGTCAGCAAGTTCCTGGATCATACTCTGCAGCTCTGATGGGGTAGTTGCAAAAATGACTACGTCATCAGCAAAACGAAGGTGGGTTAGATAATCTCCATTAATCTTTATCCCTTTGTTTTCCCAGTTCAGTGATTGAAAGACATTTTCCAATGTGGCATTAAAGAGCTTCGGAGATATGGTGTCACCTTGTCTCACTCCCTTTCCAATTTTTATGTGTGTTGTATTTTCAAACAGCCGAATCTTTGCACTTGCATTTTCATAGATGTTATTAATAATATTAATGTATGCATCTTCAATACCGCAGGATTTCAGAGCCGTGGTAACTGCTGATGGTTTCACCGAATCAAAGGCTTTTTCATAATCGATAAAAGCCATGCACAATGGAAGTTCATATTCCCTCGCTCTTTCAATTAGTTCTCTCAGTACGTGGATATGATCTATTGTGCTGTAGCCACTCCTGAATCCAGCTTGTTCTCTCGGTTGAGCCATGTCCAGTGTTACCTTCAAGCGGTGTGAAAGAACTTTAGTGAAGATTTTATAAACCACTGATAGGAGGCTGATAGGTCTGTAGTTCCTGAGATCCTCAATGTCACCTTTTTTATGTAGCAGGATCATTGTAGCGTTGTTCCAATCCTCAGGAATCTTCCCTTCATTAAGGCATCGAGTGAAAATTTGGGCGAGTACTGTTTCAATTTCTCCACTTGCTTCTTGTATGATGTCTATAGTAATTCCATCTTCTCCTGGAGCTTTCCCCCGCTTCATGTTCTTGATTGCATGAGCAACTTCTGCTGGGAGGACTGGAAGAACTCTGGTACCTTTCATGATGTCTGGAGTGCGTGTGCATATACACTGGTTTATATAAATTAAGCAACAAATGGGAAAATCGTGATAACTTAAAAAGTATTTAACCGATTCGACTGAAATTTGGTGGTAAGCTTTGTCAGACCAAATGCAACAACAACAACAAAAAAACCGTATGAACATGTGATACAAAGCATTTACATTTTGTATGAGTGACGCAAATATGAAAATACAGAAATATAGGTATGAAGATGAAATAGGAAAAGTTACTTCAATACGGAGTGTGGTTACCCCGAACAGCAACACAGGCTCGACAGCGATGTTCCATGTTGTTAATTATGGTGTCGAGCAGTTCCGTGGGTAGCTGCGTCCATTGCTCGAGCAAAGCAGTGAGGAGCCCCTGCAGGGTTCGGGGAGGGGGCTGGAGGCCAGCAACACGCATCCTGAGAACTTCCCAAACATGTTCAATGGGATTCAAGTCGGGACAGCGTGCTGGCCACTTCATACGGACTATAGTCTCCTGTTCCAAGTACTGGTGCACGAGGCAAACTGTGTGAGGGCGGGTGTTATCCGCCTGCAGGGTGGGTGTTATCCGCCTGAGGGTGGGTGTTATCCGCCTGCAGTACAAATGTATCTAAAATGGCGGCCGCATACAGACAAACTACAGGGTCCAGGATGTCGTCTCTATACCTCTGAGCATTAAGATTTCCATGTGGCAACACAAAGAGGTCGGTACGGCCGTCTAACGATATGCGTGCCCTCACCAGAACACTACCACACCACAGGTGTCTCTTTCCTGGATATTAGAGAGAAGATAACGAGTACCGGCCTCTCCCCAGATGTAAACTCGGCGAGAATCATTCTGTAAACAGTATCATGACTCATCAGTGAACAGAACGGACCTCCACTGATTTTGAGTCCAATTCACATGCATGCGTGCCCAATTGAAACGTTCCCTCTGGTGGTGGTGGGTGAGGGGCACGCATAATACCGGTTGTCGAGCATACAGCCTTCCTGCATGCAACCTTCTGCGTACCGTCCAAGCTGATACCGTCCGTCCGGTGGCTGCCGCAAGCACAGATCCGAGATGAGTCGGTGTAGCCGTCCTGTTCCACCGTGCCGAAAGCCGCAAATACCGGTCATCCGCGAAGGTCGTCGCCTTTGGCCTATCTTTGCTGTACCATCGGGAAGCTGCACCCGTGATTTGAAACTGCTGCAAAATCCTGCTGACCGCAGAACGATCAACGTTGAGCTATCTTGCGACGTCCGCATACAGTTGCCCTGCTTCGAGTCTGCCTATCGCTCTGTAGCGTAACTCCGATGGTAAATGACGTTTCGAAGCCATGTTAACAAAATCGCTATCTCGAAATCTTGTCATTCACCGCCGCACATGAAATTGGCGACTCTCTCCGAAACAGCTGGTTTTAAGCTCTTGCGTATTTGCATAAAGCGCTGTCAACGCCATTCGTTTGCCTTCCGTCCATCGATGCTGTATGCCTTCGCCCGTAACATATGCAAATTTCGTGCAATTTGAACTATATTTCTCCCAATTATATGCATATATAAATACGAGTATATGGGAGAGGTAAATATTTTTAAATGGCTAAGAAGACTGCCTAAAAACTCTTAGTATGCAAAGTGTGGCGGACCTGTAAATTACAGCCTTGAAGATGAAATTATTTCTTGCAAAACAAAAACAAAACATGATTTTTTTTTATTTTTTTTTTTACGCTTTCCAACCGTAGGTTGAAAAAGCGTATATGCTCCAGCTTTGTCCGTCTGTATGTCTGTCCGTCCGTCCGTCCTCACGATAACTCGCGTAAAAATGGTTCGATTTCGATGAAATTTTAGTATGTGGTAGGGAACAACCTGGGAAGGAACCCTATTGAAATTGAGCGAAATGGGGTCAAAGGTCAGGACATAGGAGCAGGATCCATTCCATCGCCCGTATGCGTCATAACTTACGTAAAAATGCTTCTATTGCGACAAAACTTTAGTATGTTGTTCCGGTGGTATACTGAACTAATTCTGTTTAACATAATCGAAATGGGGTCAAAGGTCAGGGCACATGAGCGAGATTTATTCCACAGCCATTATCCTTATAACTTGAGTAATAAGTTGAGTAATTATACCTGGTATGTTGGAAAGCGTATCATAATCAATGCATTGCATGATTTTACTAACTTGTTTCAATAATGTGTTACTGTTATTTTGATTTAGATGAAACAGAACTTTTGGTTTAAGGATAAAATATTTCCGCGAATGGAAACACTGAAGTCTCACCACCATCACATTCACAGCCTAAGGGATCTCAGCAGTAATGTAGAATTGGCTTAGCGCACCTTAGCGATGCTAAGGTACTCATTTTTAGGCTTAGGGGCGCTAAACCACTTTTCGTGGTGAGATGGTAAGAGAAACTGGGAAAGGATTCTTTGTAGATGGTCGTGTGTACAAAAATAGGTAAATCTGTGTTCTGTATGCAAACATAATCCTATCTTAATCAAATGTTTATACTACAGAGACACAGCCCCGGTGGTAGAGTGGTCTGAGGCGCTGGCCTCTGACTAATGGCTCAAGCCTTGCCTTGGCTCGAGTACATGAAGAGGTATGGGTGGATGCGCTTGGCCAAGAAGCTGGATCTGTCAGTTACCTGAAACTAGGTTCGCGAAATGAGGAACTGGTGATTGCTTATTGCCCTCATGGTGATAAGGAAACAAACAAATAAAAAACACTGTATGGATGAAACGATACAGTCTGATCACGCAGTAGGGGTTTCGTAAATCCTAAGGTTTCTACAGAAGAAAGTCATTGTGAACTCTTTTACGCTTTCCAACAGTAGGTTGAAGAAGTGCATATGCTCCAGCTTTGTCCGTCTGTCTGTCCATTCGTCCGTTCTCACGATAACTCGCGTAAAAATGGTTCGACCTCGATGAAATTTTAGTATGTGGTAGGGGACGACCTGGGAAGGGACGCTATTGAAAATGGATGAAATGAGGTCAAAGTTTAGTACATAGGAGGAGATTTATTCCATCGCTCTTATGTGTCATAACTTACGTAAAAATGCTTCGACTGAGACAAAACTTCATCATGTTGTTCCGGAGATGCACTGAACCGGTTCTGTTTAATATAATCATAATGGGGTCAAAGGTCAGGGCACAGGAGCGATATTTACTCCACAGCTATTTTCCTCATAACTTGAGTAATGATTTCTGGTATGTTGGAAAGAGTATCATAATCAATGCATTGCTTTTACTAACTTGTTTTTTCTTGAAGACATTCCGTGGAGTTAAGATTGCACTTCCCCAAGAGAAAACAACGTTAGCGAAGGGAATTTCTATTAAACTGCTCGATATCAGCTCTAGTAAGAGTTATCCACCGAGCTCACTCCCTGCTTCCCTATGGGAAACACAAGGCATATCGTGCACTCACGTCATAATTTTAAAAAAAAGCGCATTAGTCACACTAAGCTGATGTAACTATGTCAGTTGTATTTGTTCAATGTGTTTAGGATGTAATATTCAAGGTCAGGTGATGCGTAACATTACAGCCTCTCCTTGACAAATGTCAACCCCGCCTTCTCGTGGTGCATCCTGTTCCCACTAAAGGGGCTCTGACGACCGCCAATAGCGGTATAACTATACCATCGGGATTAGAGGAAATGCTATCCCACACTCACCAACCCGCTTGGCCAACGTGGTGAGTTATGGCCAAACCCCTCCAAAATGATTTTACAACTTAAATATTGGCCCTCAGTCTCCGGCAGCTGGAATGTACCTGGCCAAGGCAGCGGCCAGTGCGACATGAAGGCAGAGGGTGCTAAAAATCTCCGGAGGACCTGACTAGGTTGCCATCTGATGCTGACCTTGGCTACGTATAATAGACGCTCCCTATCTTCTGATTCAAGGCTTCTTGAATTGGAAGAGGAACTACAAAGGATCAAGTGGGACATCGTCGGGCTAAGTGAGGTAAGGAGAAAAGGAGAAGATCTCATTGAACTGAAAAGTGGACATCTCTTCTACTATCGTGGGACAGATACTGGCAGAACTAGTTGTGTTGGATTTATAATAAACAAGAAACTGAAGGATAAAGTTGTAGAATTTGAAAGTTCCTCTGACAGAGCTGCACGACTCGTTTTCCAACTCCCGAGAAGATACCAGGCTCAGATTATTCAAACCTATGCACCCACCACAAGTCATCCTGAAGAAGAAATTGAAGAATTTTATGAGGAAATTCGTCATCTAAATAATAAAGGTAAGCAGCACTTGAAGATAATTATGGTAGATTTCAATGCAAAAATAGGACAACGGCAACAGAATGAAACTTCAGTAGGTAAATTTGGTCACGCCAACAGAAACCAGCGTGGAAATATTCTCGTTGAGTTTGCAGAGGCAGAAGGGTTTTTCATCTTGATCTCCTTTTTCAAGAAAAAGCCACACAGGAAATGGACATGGAGACATCCAAATGGGACGACAAGTGAAATTGATTTTATTATATGTAACAAAAAATTCGTCATAGAAGACTGCAGTGTGCTAAACAAGTTCAACACAGGAAGTGACCTTAGATTGGTGAGATGTAAGATGCACCTCAACACTAAACTCGAACGTGGCAAGCTCATAAGACAAACGAAATCTATTGACATAACCAACCTTAAAAAACACCGTAATACCTTCAAGTTGGAACTGAAGAACAGATTCTCTGCTTTAGAAGGCCTAACATCGGAAGAAGTGGATATTTCTGAAGTTAACAGAAAAGTAACCAAAGCTCTTATAGAAACAGCAACAAAATTAGCTGGGTCTAAGAGTAAGTTGCATGTGAACAAATTATCAGGAAAAACCAAAATGTTGATGCAAAAAAGAAGAGAGATGAGGACAACTAAAGAAGATGTGACTTTCGAAGTGGAATATATAGAGCTATGCAAGACAGTACGAAAAAGTATAACTGAAGACGTAAGGAAATTCAACTGTGAAATAGTGAGGAAAGCAACTGAAAACAACCAAAGCCTAAAGATAGCAAATGGACATCTCAGTAAGGGAAGAAAACAGATTATGGCACTGAGAAAAGAAGATGGTTCTGTAACAAGAAATAGAGGCGAAATTTTGACAAGAGTGAAAGATTTCTACTCCAAATTATATGAAAATGATGATACGTGTGCTCCAGACATCACGAAAGGTACCAGTATCAGAGTTCTTCCAGTCCTCCCAGCAGAAGTTGCACATTCAATCAAGAACATGAAGCGGGGAAAAGCTGCAGGAGAAGATGGAATTACTGTAGACATCATACAAGAAGCAAGTGGAGAAATCGAAACAATACTCGCCCAAATTTTCGCTCGATGCCTTAATGAAGGGAAGATTCCTGAGGATTGGAACACCGCTACAATGATCATGCTACATAAAAAAGGTGACATTGAGGATCTCGGGAACTACAGACCTATCATAAAAAAAATATATATAAAATCTTCACTAAAGTTCTTTTACACCGCTTGAAGGTAACACTGGACATGGCTCAACCGAGAGAAAAAGCTGGATTCAGGAGTGGCTACAGCACAATAGATCATATCCACGTACTGAGAGAACTAATTGAAAGAGCAAGAGAATATGGACTTCCATTATGCATGGCTTTTATCGATTATGAGAAAGCCTTTGATTCGGTGAAACCATCAGCAGTTACAATGGCTCTGAAATCCTGCGGTATTGAAGATGCATACATTAATATTATTAATAACATCTATGAAAATGCAAGTGCAAAGATTCGGCTGTTTGAAAATACAACACACATAAAAATTGGAAAGGGAGTGAGACAAGGTGACACCATTTCTCCGAAGCTCTTTAATGCCACATTGAAGGGTGTCTTTCAGTCGCTGAGCTGAGAAAACAAGGGGATAAAGATTAATGGAGATTATCTAACCCACCTTCGTTTTGCTGATGACGTAGTCATTTTTGCAACTACCCCATCAGAGCTGCAGAGTATGATCCAGGAACTTGCTGACAAGAGTGAAGAAGTGGAATTAAAAATGAACTTTCAGAAGACAAAAGTGATGTTCAATGCTTTTACAAGAAATGAAGATTTATCGATTGATGGAGAAAAGCTGGAGATAACAGGCACGTACGTTTATCTTGGACAGCAGATATCAAGTGAGGGTCACATTGATGAAGAAATTAATCGGCGTACAAAACTTGCCTGGAGAGCTTTTGGAAGAAACAGCATAATTTTGAAGAGCAATATGCCATTATGTCTTAAAAGAAAAGTGTTTGATCAATGCATCCTTCCATTGCTTACGTATGGTGCAGAGACGTGGACCTTAACTAAAAGAGACATACAAAGGCTGCAGTCAACTCAAAGAGCATGGGGAGGTGCATGCTTGTTGTAACCAGGAGAGATAAGAAGAGGAACTCGTGGATCCGAAAAATGACAAGAGTGGAAGACATCATGATCAGAGTTAAATCCCTGAAATGGCAATGGGCTGGACATACTGCCAGAAGGACAGATCATCGATGGACAGCCGAAATTTTAAATTGGATTCCAAGGGACAGGAAAAGACTCAGAAGAAGACCACATGGGAGATGGGTGGATGAAATTCGAAAGTATGCAGGAGTGACATGGAGGAGACTGGCACAAGACAGACCATCGTGGAGGAAACTTGGGGAGACCTTCGTCCAGCAGTGGATTGATAATGGTTGACAATGATGATGATTCACAATAAATACTTGGAATCGTGCAGAATGACAGTGTTTTTATTTATTTATTTATTGGAGGTTTAAAGGTTTAACGACCACCGTGAGCAACTCAGTGGGCTTTAAGCAGTCGCCTGTCCCTAATTTAGGGTCACTGGATCCAGGGAAGGGAGAGACATAGCGCTGTTAGACAAACACAACATCCATGCCTCACCGGGATTCGAACCCGGAGCCATCACGGACGAATGGTCATATGCCAAGCCTTAGACTCTACACTGCGCCACTGGGGCGGCAGAGTAGTCTTTAAATAAAAATTTAGTATTCTTAGCATATGACTACCACGTAAGATTCTTTCCTTTATTTAAAATTGCTCAAATTGTGCAATTTTAATATAAATTGATAAAAAGCACAATTAGTAATAAAAAATACTGAAAAAATAAATTAAATAAGATTTTTTTCATAGAGCTTTTGAAGATTTTTTGAGGGTATTCTTTCCGGGTTGAGGTTTCCTAATCTGTTCACCGCTAAAGCACGTTTTTTTTTTAGAACTACGTCAGTGGATCCCAGACAAACTCAGTGGGCACCGGCAACAGGGGTTTGCGTTCTACTAGCATTAAGATTCACGGTTATGAGTATTAGATCTACAGAAAGTGAAGAAGATACTCTCGTGATTCAAAAACCGCATTTTAAGTGCTTGAGATCGTGAATATAAAAAAAAGTTACTGAAATCGTTAAAACATAATAAAATCCCTAAACCATTTGCTTATCCCAAAATGCTATTTTTGTTGCTAACTCCAATTAAGAATCCCCTAAATTCAGCAACTTTTCCCCCAAATTGGCAACACTGGTTGCGTAGTGTGGTAGATAGTACGTTGCCAGATATGACGCAGCACTACCAAATATTAGAATACAGTACAAAAGAGGCGCTCAAACTGCAATCTTGTGGAGGATACTGGGACGACAAATCTGTACGTCTACTTGGGTTTCAAAAATCATAATGCCGTGCGACAGTACGCGGTTAAAGTGTGAAGTCTGCACTTGATGCTGATCTAGCCACTTTGTTCCCATAAATAAATAAATAAAAAAAATAAAAATAAAGAAAATAGTAAATTCTTTTACAGTCGCTGTTAAAGATTCGTAGTAGCTGGGAAAATTGTACTAATGTATTCCTTATTTAAAAATTAAATATATCAGGAATTTTTACTCTGATGAAGTATGGGCTTACTAGCTAGGAAAGGACGCCGGGACGACTTATCAGTAACTTAGAAGTATGCAGGCTGCACTTTGTTTGGGTTTACTTAGTAAACTGATTCTCTCACACGTTAACTTTACACCCGTAATTTCAGGAGTATGTACTTTATAGAACGCGATGTTTAACACAATTTGAATGCATGTGAAACAAACCTGTCTGAGCACTGTACTACTGAAATAATAAACACATAGCTGCTAAAGTTTAATAACCACATGTTCTACTTCACGTAACAAATTGCCTCAAAGCTCCAGATAAAATAACATGTTTTATTTATAATTTGACTATATACCCGGGGCTTCCGAGAAAGAACACGTATTTGCTTAGATAAGGGACCAAAGAAATTCCTGTACTGGGCTGTATGTATAATTTGATAATCATACAGGGAATACAACTCCTGAAACACGTACAGAATTTGCGTTTTAGTTAATTTTATAAATGAAATCAAAAGAAACATTTTTATTAATGAAATGAGGTGCACATTTTGAACTGATAAGCACAGCTAGGCTTCCTTAAGCATAATAGTCAGTATTCCTACCATTTGTAGCTGAAATGCATAATTTTCTTTTAGTACCTAATCTCGAAATTTTCATATAAAGTTGATCATGTTTCAAGCAAGGATCTCATAGATCAAAATCTCATTGTTTCGAGTGACTGACCTTGAGCTGTATACGATGTTCATTGTGAAACTTAGCTGAATAAGCATTTGAAGTCTCTTAAAATGAAATTGGAATTCTGGTGATATTATTGGATCCTTGGAGCAAACATATCCACCCTCGCTGTATAATTTTTTGTTACAGGTATCACCAAATTAAAAAAGCTTTAAAAACAGCAAGCACTTTTACCACCTCTTAATATCGAATCGTTGATTCAGATTATCAAACGCATAACCGGCTTTCAAGTTCTTTATTTCAGCAGTTTTTTTAATGAACATATTGTTACGCCCCGGGGTCCCAGACTGTTGAACGAATGTAACTTTATGAATTTAGGACTTTTGTAAAAGCTCATATTGTTACGCCCCGGAGTACGAGACTGTAACCTTATGAATTTAGGACTTTTGTAAAAGCTCATGTTGTTACGCCCCGGAGTACCAGACTGTAACTTTATAAATTTAGGACTTTTGTAAAAGCTCATATTGTTACGCCCCGGAGTACGAGACTGTAACTTTATGAATTTAGGACTTTTGTAAAAGCTTATATTGTTACGCCCCGGAGTACCAGACTGTAACTTTATAAATTTAGGACTTTTGTAAAAGCTCATATTGTTACGCCCCGGAGTACGAGACTGTAACTTTATGAATTTAGGACTTTTGTAAAAGCTCATATTGTTACGCCCCGGAGTACCAGACTGTTGAACGAATGTAACTTTATGAATTTAAATAGTAGGATGTCTGGCGCTGACCGACGACCCGGAGATAAACATTAGAATTTAGGATCATTATTTGTGGATTCTTTACCACCGAAATCTTAATCATTGGTCAAGAGAATTTAGCCTACAAATTTAGCCAATCACAATCAAGAAATTCCTCTGATACTCATAAATTACTCATTAAACTTCTGAACTGTCACGAGACAACAGACATTTAATTAAATAATTAACATGAAACATATAATCAAAATGATGAAGATGTCTATATACAGGAAAAGAAGAATGGGTGTCAAATAATCTCGCGCCCTCTTAGTTCGCTCTGACGCTGAATGCATCGTTAGAGTTCAACGATATTTCACGGGCATATATTGTCCGGCTTTTATTTTGTTTTATTGTGGGTTTAAAGACCATCATGAACAACTCAAAGGGCTATAAGCAGTCGCTCGTCCCTAATTTAGGTCCAGTGGTTCCAGGGAAGGAAGAAAACCAGAGCCGTAAGACAAACAACATCATAGCCTCTCCAGGATACGAACCCGGACCCATCTCGGACGAATGGTCAGAAGCCATCAGTGATGTAGTTCTAAATAAAAAAGTGCCTTAGTGGTGGACGGACTAGGAAAAAAATGCCCTCAAAATTTGATTCGTTGTTTTTAATATTCATTATACATTTTTAATTTTTCTTACTAATTACCAATATCAATTTATATTAAAACTGTGTAACCTGAGCAATTTTAAATAACAGGAAGAATGTAACGTTAGAGACAAATGCTAAGATTATAAATTTTTTGTTCAAATACGGCTCTATGGCGTCCTATACGATTTTAAATATGCATTGGGAATATTTATGAACTAACAGAGTAACATCAATTCAATAAGACTAATGCGCCGTTTCTATTAAGATTATGTGGTACATGTGGAAGATTTTTGTATTGCCTGTAAGGAGTCAGAGAGTGAGTTCAGAGGATAACTTTGATTAGAGTCGATACCAGTGGTAAGTTGTTTAATACAAATGTCCATCACTACCGCTTTCTCTCTGAGCACTGCAATCTTAACCCTACGGAGTAACCACTTCCTAGTTTCTTTTTTTTTCACATTCTCTTTGTGACAGAAGCTTAGGAGTTGAGATACCCTATTGCATAATCCTATTATGTTGATCAATCTACACAGTATTTGTTGTTTGTTTGTTTCTATGTTTAATAACTACCATGGGCAACTCGTATGGCTATATAAGCAGTCGGCGGTTCCTAATTTTGGGTCACTTGTTCCAGGGAAGAGACAGATCCAGCACCTTTGTGGCCATTCACACCACCCATGACACACCCGGGATTGAGATTCAGTCTTAGCTCGGAAAAATGGTCAGAAGCCTGGGCCTCAGACCACTCTACCACCGGGGCGCCCATTTCTGTAGTATGAACATTCGATTAATATAAGAGTATGTTTGCATACAGAACACAGTTGTCCCTATTTTTGCAAACATGATCATTTAAAAAAGTTCCTTTGCCCACATTCTATTACCATGTAACCACGAAAAGTGCCTTAGCGGCGCTAAGCCAAGAAAAATAGTGCCTAAACGCAGCTTAGGCGAGCTAAGCCTCTTCTACATTATTGGAAGCCATCGCTTAGACCACTGCATCACCGGCTTTCGACAGTTCTCTGATTGGAGCCAATTCAATCCGAAACAGGCATGCATAATGAAAAAAAAAGTACTTACAGGGATATAGCTTTTCTAGTGCGGCATATTCACTTACATAAATTATCGCATGGTCGAAGAGCACACACATTGGTCGGTTTCACATTCAGCAGGCACAACCAATTAAAACGCGCACCGTGGACGATGGAGAGAGAAGTCGAACCCTCATCTCGCTTTGCGCACTTGTGAACACATACTATTTGACTGTGGTCACCTCTATGACACCACGTACTCTTCTTCCCGCATCGATGCCGTTGACTTGTAGAGCTCCGTCCAAGCGTAGCAACTCCCCACATGCAGGTAAAGGTGTGAGTTTCTCCACCTCACAGGTCGTCTGCATCCCAGCCCTTCAGAAGGCTGCTGCTTTCCGTGAGAAATTTCTGCATCTCACCATAGCTGCTTCCCGACAATCAAGCATCAGGAAAGAGGTATCTCCAACTTTCTTCCCTCGTGGTAACATCATCCACTCCATTCGGTCATCCTAACACTCTGGGAGCATTCTAGCTCGTAACGGCAGAACTTCCTCGCGTTTAGGAATCCATCGCCTACCGGAGTTTTAGCTTCCAGCCCTATCTCTCTCAGGGACTAATCAAGACTGCCTTTTCCTCCGGTATTCACATTTTGCCTGCCCTCTCGTCTTAGGGGCATGTCTTAACTCAGTTGTTATTTTAATTGCTTTCTAAAGACTATTAGCACGATGCACGATTGTTAACAGGTTCTCGGAAAAATGCGGTAAATGATTTCACAAGAGAAAAGACCCATAAATTCGCAGTTTCATTTATTCCGTGGATCTGTTCTGTCACCGTCGCCTTCCCTGCAATTCCATAAACTTTCCGTTACTTTCCTCGCCTGACACTTACCGTTTCCAAACATCGGACCGAACATCGTTCCACTCATACTTACACAGAACTCCCAAATACCAAGCAACCCTAACACGTGGGGCCTTAATCAGTCGCCCACCCCGAACAAAGTTTCCTTTTGGATTTCTCGCTCTCGAGAAAGTGAAAGAAACTAACTGTCCTTATATTTTCACAGGGTGAACCACAAACTGCTAATTTTTGTAACCAAAATTGACAATGTTCACGCCTCATGCAAATTCAGCCAATTGAAATAATTGCGTCACCCAAAATTCGCAACAATATGAAGAGTTTAAACAACTCAGATGAATAATTAAAAATTTGTTGAGCTTTCAACATTTTATTCACAAACGTGCTCAGATTAGGGTACAGGACAGGCAGAACAGAATTTATTTGTTTCTTCTTCTATATTCAGAATTAGGGATCACAAATTATCTTTCCGATAACAAAAAAAATAATCATGAATAGATAATTTGGTGCTAACCCAAGTTGCCGGTATTAAAGAAAACAGCAACTCACACATTTTTTTCAGCGCTGTTGTAATCATGTAGACCCGGCAAGTGGCACTAGCTTGCAACAGAGAAGGAAAATGGATAGCATTAGGAAAAGCAACGCCGAGAAAGGAAAAGCAGCTCAAACAGGGGGTCAAGAAGGGACATATGGCCTTCCTCTGAAAATTTGACTGCGCTATTTCACTTGTGTGGAGGTACTACTAAGTTTTTCGCCCTAACACTAGCTCTGATTGCTGATTTTTCTGTTGAATTATTGGATCTGTATGTGTGTGCAATAAAAAAGTAAAAACATTGGGAATTTGCAGTAGAAGTAATAATATTTAAATTTCCTATTGAATGCTGGAGTACAAGGTGCATATGGAAAACTATGAAAGATGAAGGAATGAAAAATAAATTGTTCTTTTCCATAGCCACTAACTGTTGGATCGACATATGTCGAAGTTTCTTCCAGAACCTTGTCTTAAATATATAGGGTAGTTTTTTCTTCTTGATGACTGAGTGATCGTTGGGAGTTTGTGCTGCATGAGACATACAGAAGGTGCAAGACAAGGTACCCAGAAGGAGCAAGATTCAAAGAAAAAGTATTGTCCAACATGCTGTCTGATTTCATTTATCCATCTCTTTCATGCAGTTGTTGGGTCTCCTGATTTTCAATTGCTGTAAAATATACTTGTAGTGCGGAATAAATCGGTTAGATAACACAGAAGTGTTGGCGTGGTTATTGTTAAATATTGAAGTGGACGCCAACATATCACAAGAATCGCTGCTTAAAGGTTCCTATGTCATTGGAGCAGGGAAGCAAATAAATAAATATTTGAACAAATAGAATATAAATACAAAGGATTTCGTCCACACAAATGTTGATTCTACAGATTGGGGGGAAAGGGAAAATAAATAGTGTACACTTCCAGCGGGAGATGGATATTTTAGGTGGCTTTGCCTATGTATTCCCCGCTAAATCTGTTCTCATTCATGTTTGTGCAAAGACGTTCCTTCCTGCCTAGTGCCTAAGCAAAATCCTCTCTAACTGTCTGAAATCCCAAACAAGACTTCCTGTTTATGACCACTCTGAATTTCTTCTTTTCACTCTCCGCTGCTCGAAGGAAGATACTCCTGACGCAAGAAGCTGATTGCCCTTAATTGCTGAGGGTTTTCTCAGAGCATGCGTATCCTCCAACGACGGGGAGATAGAGGAGGGGGTGTCGTTTTGTTCGTGGGTGGTCCAATCAACAAAGAAATGTTTCGAGGTATCTGCCGGGTGCCTTTTATTTTTAACTGAAGGCGAATTTCTAGCTGCTGTTCGCGCCCAGAATAATCAAAGTCTCTATTTAATTATATTTTAAATATTTCCATGTAACAGAAGACGCAGTGGAAATTTGCATATGGTGTTTGGAAATGTTATTTGTATTTACATTTTCCGTTTGCTCTCTCCTCAAAGCTAAGCCACCGACGCCCATGATGAAAAGTCAGCAGGAAAAGGCATTCTGCATGCAGGAATTCTCTTCTTGTCAATAAATGATAACTGTGCAGCGATTCTTCCTGTGAACTTTCACTGAAAATAAAGTTTATGACAGATTAAAACATCGACCACGTGAGGCTTTGCATAACAAAAGCAATTGCCGTAAATTTGTTTGTCCTGCTGAAGAAGGAGATCGAATACCATTCTGATGTCTGCAGCGATACAAAAGGGGTACACAAAAAAACTGCGCATATTCAACTTAATTAGAATGAGTAGAAAAAAATAACTTTGTGAGTTGCTCTTTCTATTAGTTTTTCTTCCATATCTTTACGTTTCTCTCAATAAATATTTGCAATCGGATAGATCGTTTGTAATAATTCTATATACATTGATATAATTTACATAATATATTTTTCAATGTGCAAACAAAACATTGCCTATGTGTAATTAAAAGTTGCAACGCTTTCATCCAAAACTGTTGAAAGTGCGCAAAATTAATTTTTATTGGAGAAGCGGGCCTTAAATAAATGTAGTTTTTTGCGGGGTGCCTTGTAGCTTCGCGCAACTCCACTGATTTCAGACAAAATGGGTTTTTCTTTTTCTTTGGTTTCTCTCCTGTTTCAAGGAGAGAGTCTCGTTTCAAAACTTAAGTACAGACGAAAAATTGGAATTGTGTCCGGCCAACCGCCAAACAATTTTTGTACAGTACCGCCCTTTATAAACGCCAATGGCATCAGCCTTCATGCCACATCGAAGCAAGCTAACAAACGCTTGAAAATGAAGGACTGCGTCGTCAAGCTCCGCAGACCATCCGGGAAAGTCAAGCTGTGTGCTCATCCGAGAAAGTCCGGAATTGTGTTAGTGGCTATTTGGGCTCCGAACTAAAGTTTATTCAGTTGGCATTTCAATGCTTGATGATATTTTGGTGCTTCATCAACCGAAACATGTTTCTGCGAGGACCTGCGTTCTTATTCCATCAGTATAAGATCTAGATTAGAACAACATAGTTGCAGAACCATGTTCGATAAGAAAGTTATTAATGGAATTCGTCGTGTTTATGGCTACGTGGATGCACTCCGATATCACAGGACATAAAAGAATTTTTGAGAACGCAAAAGAGTTTTGAGCACTTCTGGTATTCTACAGTTATTTACAAAAGCTTAAGACTGCCTAACATTTTTTTCACAGGTGTATTTAAACATATGAGTATTTGGATGATACATTTGAAAATATACACAGAACACACTCATTCTGAGACTTTTTCAGCAAAAAGGCTCAAAATTATTTAGATTTAATATTTGGTATGGCCTCTTTTATTGCGAAATACTGTCTGAATATGGTGTGGCATGCTGAAAATGAGGAATTCGCAGTACCCACTGGATGCTTCCTTACACCAAACATATCTGATGGCTTTAATCATCGTATTTGAAGGCTGTCTTTCTGTGACTTTATCTTCCAAAACAGCCGTAAGATTCGCTATGGGATTTTAGTGTGGGTATTATCAGGCCACTCTAGTGCGGTGATCTTTATCTTAGTCGAGAAGACCTTCATTATCTTGGATATGTGGTACGAAGCACCGTCATGCACGAATGTGGTGCATCTGCGTGAATGTCCACATGAAGTCATTTTAGTCTGGGTGTTACCAGGCCACTCTAAGTACAGTGATCTTTATCTTAGCCGGTAAGTCTTTCATTGTCTTGGACATGTGGTACGAAGCAACATCATGCACGAATGTGGTGCATCTGCGTGAATGTCCACATGAAGTCATTTTAGTCTGGGTGTTACCAGGCCACTAAGTGCAGTGATCTTTATCTTATCCGGGAAGTCTTTCATTATCCTTGGACATGTGGTACGAAGCAACCTCATGCACGAATGTGGTGCATCTGCGTGGTTGTCCACATGAAGTCATTTTAGTCTGGGTGTTACCAGGTCAATCTAAGTGCAGTGATCTTTATCTTAGCCGGGAAGTTCTTCATTATCTTGGACATGTGGTACGAAACAACATCATGCACGAATGTGGTGCATCTGCGTGAATGTCCACATGAAGTCATTTCAGTCTGGGTGTTACCAGGCCACTCTAAGTGCAGTGATCTTTATCTTAGCCGGGAAGTCCTTCATTATCTTGGACATGTGGTACGCAGCAACATCATGCACGAATTTGGTGCATCTGCGTGAATGTCCACATGAAGTCATTTTAGTCTGGGTGTTACCAGGCCACTCTAGTGCGGTGATCTTTATCTTAGTCAGGAAGACCTTCATTATCCTGGACATGTGGTACGAAGCAACATCATGCACGAATGTGGTGCATCTGCGTGAATGTCCAATTGAAGTCATTTTAGTCTGGGTGTTACCAGGCCACTCTAGAGCAGTGATCTTTATCTCAGTCAGGAAGTATTTCATTATCTTGGACATGTGGTACGAAGCAACATCATTCACGAATGTGGTGCATCTGCGTGAATGTCCACATGAAGTCATTTTAGTCTGGGTGTTACCAGGCCATTCGTGCAGACATCGTTATCTTAGCCGGGAAGTCCTTCATTATCTTGGACATGTGGTACGAAGCAACATCATGCACGAATGTGGTGCATCTGCGTGAATGTCCACATGAAGTCACTTTAGTCTGGGTGTTACCAGGCCACTCTAAGTGCGGTGATCTTTGTCTTAGTCGGGAAGACCTTCATTATCTTGTATCTTGGACATGTGGTACGAAGCAACATCATGCACGAATGTGTTACATCTGCGTGAAGGTCCAATTGAAGTCATTTTAGTCTGGGTGTTACTGGGCCACTCTAAGTGCACTGATCTTTATCTTAGCCGGGAAGACCTTCATTATCTTGGACATGAGGTACGAAGAAACATCATGCACGAATGTGGTGCATCTGCGTGAATGTTCACATGTAGTCATTTTAGTCTGGGTGTTACCAGGCCACTCTATGTGCAGTGATCTTTATCATAGCCGGGAAGTCCTTCATTATCTTGGACATGTGGTACGAAGCAACATCATGCATGAATGTGGTGCATCTGCGTGAATGTCCACATGAAGTCATTTTAGTCTGGGTGTTACCAGGCTACTCTAAATGCAGTGATCTTTATCTTAGCCGGGAAGTCCTGCATTATCTTGGACATGTGGTACGAAGCAACATCATGCACGAATGTGGTGCATCTGCGTGAATGTCCACATGAAGTCATTTTAGTCTGGGTGTTACCAGGCCACTCTAGTGCACTGATCTTTATCTTAGTCGGGAAGACCTTCATTATCTAGGACATGTGGTACGAAGCAACATCATGCACGAATGTGGTGCATCTGCGTGAATGTCCACATGAATGCATTTTAGTCTGGGTGTTACCACGCCACTCCAGTGCGGTGATCTTTATCTTAGTCGGGAAGACCTTCATTATCTTGGACATGTGGTACGAAGCAACATCATGCACGAATGTGGTGCATCTGGGTGAAGGTCCAATTGAAGTCATTTTAGTCTGGGTGTTACCAGGCCACTCTAAGTGCAGTGATCTTTATCTTAGCCTTGAAGTCCTTCATTATCTTGGACATGTGGTACGAAGCAACATCATGCACGAATGTGGTGCATCTGCGTGAATGTCCACATGAAGTCATTTTAGTCTGAGTGTTACCAGGCCATTCTAAGTGCAGTGATCTTTATCTTAGCCGGGAAGTCCTTCATTATCTTGGACATGTGGTACGAAGCAACATCATGCACGAATGTGGTGCATCTGCGTTAATGTCCACATGAAGTCATTTTAGTTTGGGTCTTACCAGGCCACTCTAAGTGCAGTGATCTTTATCTTAGCCGGGAAGTCCTTCATTATCTTGGACATGTGGTACGAAGCAACATCATGCACGAATGTGGTGCATCTGCGTGAATGTCCACATGAAGTCATTTCAGTCTGGGTGTTACCAAGCCACTCTAAGTGCAGTGATCTTTATCTTAGCCGGGAAGTCCTTCATTATCTTGGACATGTGGTACGAAGCAACATCATGCACGAATGTGGTGCATCTGCGTGAATGTCCACATGAAGTCATTTTAGTCTGGGTGTTACCAGGCCACTCTAGAGCAGTTGTAACGTACCAGGAGATGTGACGTACCTGCCAGAAGGACGCACACGACATAAAGGCAGATAGGAATCAGAATAAAACGTCTGCGTAGCTCAGTTGGTAGAGCGACTTGTTCCGGAATAAGCGGACTCGGGTTCGAATCCCGGCGTAGACCAAAAATGACGGAGAAATTTACTTCGTTATACAGTGATCTTTATCTTAGCCGGGAAGTCCTTCATTATCTTGGAGATGTGGTAGGAAGCAATATCATGCACGAATGTGGTGCATCTGCGTGAATGTCCACATGAAGTCATTCTAGTCTGGGTGTTACCAGGCCACTTTAGTGCAGTGATCTTTATCTTAGCTGGAAAGTCCTTCATTATCTTGGACATGTGGTACGAAGCACCAACATGCACGAATGTGGTGCATCTGCATGAATGTCCACTTGAAGTCAACTTATCCTCTAACATTTCCGCATACAAATGTCCGTTCATTGTAGTGGTGGACGGCAGAGAGTGTCGAGAAGTAGTACCATATATTGACATAGTCCCCTATATCGTCTGCCTTGGTGGATGTTGCATTATAGCAACTGCGTATTCTCGTCAAATCGGTTTTATTTTGTATGTAAGACGTATCGTGTATGCAATACAGATGGCTGAAAGTCAATTCATCTTTAAAAAAAAAAACTCAACTTTTCAGCAGTCCACGATTTGTGTCACCGAGCGAACTTTAATCCCTTTTTTCCCTTTCTGGGAGTCAGTCAAGGCTTACGTGCGTGTTTGTAAGATTTGAATCCAAATTTTTGCTCAAACGTCTTGAAACAGTGCTGACACTAACTCTCTCCCCTTAGAATGCAGACTCCTTGATTTTCTTGTAAGAAATTCTCGGGTAACACATGACGATTTGCTGTACAGCATGGTCATCTCAGGTCAGCCGCCCCGGTAGCGCAGAGGTCTACGCGCTGGCTTTTGGCCATTCGTCCGAGATGGGTCAGGGTTCAAATCTCGGTGAGACATGGATGAATGTTGCTTTTGTCTTGCGGCACTTGTTCTTTCTCTTCCCTGGAGCCAGTGACCATAAATTAGGGTCGGGTGGCTGCTTATAGCCCATCGAGTTGCTCACGGTAGTCTTAAGCCTCCATAAAAAAAACAAAAAAAGAAAAAACATCTCGGATCATTGTTTACCTTGGAAGGCCACTTCTCCAACGATCGCTAAATGACCCATCATCTTTAAATTTCATTATCGCATTATGGATTGTAGTCTTGCTGACGTTAAATTTTGTGCTTATTTTGCATCCAGAGTATCCTTTTCGGTATGAAGTTACTATTTGTGCCCCCTGGACTATGCTCAGCAATGCTTATTTGTCCATAATACGAGACAGGGAAAATTCGAATCACAATTTCTCTTAATGGAAACCAGCTGCCAGCTGAACTTCAAATGGCTGACCAACTTGATAAATCTATGCTGTAGACATACGATGCAGTTGCAAAATGAAAGGGAGCAATTACGAAGTGATATGATGCAATTTGATGAAATGGTAAGAAAATTATTGGTGGTCTGAAACTTTTGCAAATGACTGTATTTTCGTTTCATTTTCGATATTAAACGCAAAGCAGGGAAATTTTCTGGGGAAAAACGGCGTCCAACGATGTTTCCATGGACTGTTTTCCTGGATACTGGTTAAAGGGTTAATGCTGCTTATAAGATCGCAACTAAGGAGAAGGGGCATCTAGAGGGCTCAGGGCACCCCGGGAAAATGAATGTTATTTTAAATACTCTGAACTTACATTTTCCGGGGTTTAGTAGGAAAATATACTCTGTAAGATTGAAATTGCAACACTGAGAAGCAGTGGGAAAATTCAATTGAAGTTGACAGAATGGGATACAAAAAAGACACGCTTGTTTTCAAAACGAATGGTTTGTTTTATTGTCTAGAAAATGCAGCACGTCGGATGTCGAAAACGGCAAAATTAATAAAAAAATAATAGATGATGAGAGAAGTGAAGAACGGGTGTCGAAAAACGCAAAATTAATAAAAAAAATAATATATGCTGAGAGAAGTGAAGAAGAGATCTCGAAAAACGCCAGATTAATAAAAAAATAATAAATGCTGAAAGAAGTGAAGAACGGATGTCGAAAAACGCAAAATTAATAAAAAAATAATAGATGCTGATAGAAGTGAAGAACGGATGTCGAAAAACGTAAAATTAATAAAAAATATAATAGATGTTGAGAGAAGTGAAGAAGGGATGTCGAAAAACGCAAAATTCGCAAGAACACGTTGTTTTTTACAAAACAACACTTGAAGTTATCGTTTTGTCATTCTTTAGAGTCAATGTTACCCAGTTTGATTTGTAACATTTCATTTTACGTCTGATGAACATAAGCGTATAATAAACAGAATAAAAAATGCAACAGCGAAGTTAGTTAAAGACTTCAGAGTGCTTGTCTCTTGATAAGTGACTATGAGATGCAAAGTTGCTGTTACAGAACTGTCAGGAAGTCAACTAATCACACACACACACACACACACACACAAGATATTTATTAGTAATCGAGAATAAGCAGACATTTCAAGAAAAATTGTGTGCACCGGTTTCTATGAGTAAACAAAATATTCTCTGTACTTCATTATTTCACCGTACAACTTAATTATTTTACATAGAACACAGTTGACGAAAAGAATTTGCCAAAGCTTTGCAAAAGAAATGTATTGCTCGTAGTTTACGAAACTTTCAATCAGATAATGATTTAAGGAGCAAAATAGACAAAAAAAAAAGAAAAAAAAAAAAACAGGAAAAAAAAAACAGGAAAAAAAAACTTTCTAGCTGTTATTCTGCAAAAATATCATAGTTTACACTTCTATATGTAGAAGTGTAAACTATGGATCACACTTCAGTTGAAGGTTGATTCATTTCCTGCACATGTGATCTGGCAAAGGGCTCTGAAGTGTTGCAACTCCCTGAATATGCACTTGTTTTTCACAAAGACACCTTTTCCGATTATGATAACAATAACTATACATTATCTGTTTCAGTTTTTCAATAAAAAAAGAGGAAAGAAAAATAACAACTTAATAAAAGAAATCGAACTCTTGATTCTATGGTCAAACTTTGCTCCATATCCTAAGCCGAAAATTCCATAACCAAAAACATTGTACTGGGTGATCTCATTACCTACAAATTCCTTTGCTAACGATATACATCAAGTTCCTGACAACTGAATTATGCTTGAATTTGAATTCAGCTGTTATTAATACCAACTTTATTATTATGAACTGAACAAATTGAAAACTTGTATTTGCGGATCTCAAGTGTATGTCCAACACATTGTAAAATCAACCCTCCGACCAACAACCCTGAATATTTTGCGTGTAAATAAATACATGTGAACTTTCTTTCCGAGGAAAATTTTTCTGTAGTGAGGGGGATAGAAAAGTACAAAACGATTTTACTGGAAACAAGAAAGATGACACCGAATTTTCGGGTGTAATAAGCACGCCTTTTGAATCCGTTCTGACGCAAATTAAATTTATCAAAGCTATTCAAAATCAATGGAACCGGTATGGAAGACAATAGTATCGGACGGAAGAAAAGTTTTTCAATCAGGTTTTTAATCCCTCAGATATTGCTGTAAACGGAATTGTGAGCTTACGCCCTCTGGTTGCAGACTTGTGCGTTAAGAAAAACATGAATTTATATGAGAAACATTTCGCACCGGAAACGCTCTCCAACACCAAAAAAATTTTCAAATTGGACTCTTAGAAACAGAGATATCGACAAAAATAAGATGTGACTTTACGTACCCTGGTGGTAAAACCGTGTATTATTTTAGGAAGAAAGTATTCTCAAAAGGTTTTTCCATATGAGCGGTATCTGCCCAAGAAAAAATTTTTGGCGGGTTTTCAGGAGCCCAGATTTTGCTACAAATACATCAGAAGCAGAAATTAAAACACTTATGCCCCATGGTGGCCAAACCATTCTTTACCAAACATTAGAAATTATGGGGAAAATATTTTCCATCAGGTCTTGCATGCGATACAGGAAGAATTTTTCAAATCGGAGTTTTAGAAGCAGAAATAACGCAGAAAACGGAATTTACCTTTGTGCCCTCTAGCAAAAAGTATGATTTACTAGAAAATTTTGAATTTATAAGGAAAACATTTCGCATCGGAAACACTATGCAACAAAGAAGGAATTTTTCAAATCGGGCTCCTAGAAGTAGAGATATTGACAAAAATAAGATATATATCTACGCCCCCTGGCGTAGAAACCATGCACTATTTTAAGAAGAAAATGTTTCCAAAAGGTTTGTTGATATGGGTAGTATCGGTCTACAAACGGCGTTTTTTTAAATCGAGAATTTAGAAGCTCATATGTTGCTGAAAATACATCAGAAGCGGAAATTAAGGTTTACGCCCCCGGTGGCCAAACCATTTTATTACAAAAATTAGAAATTATGTGCAAACGATTTCCCATCAGGAGCTGTATCCGGCGCAGAAAGAATTTTTCAAATCGGAGATTTAGAAGCAGATATATAGAGGGAAACGCAATTTAACTCTACGCCCCTAGCGGAAAGTCTATGAATTACTTGAAAATTTTGAAATCATATGAAAAAACATGTCACACGGAAAACATTATCCAACAAAGAAGGAATTTTTCAAATCGGACTCCTACAAGTAGAGATATTGACAAAAATAATATGTACATCTACGCCCCCTGGTGGAGGAACTGTGGAATATTTTATGAAGAAAATATTCCGAAAAGGTTTATCGATGTGAGTGGCATCAGTCCACGAAATAAGTTTTTCAATCGATATTTTAGAAGCTCAGATTTAATGGCAAATAAATCAGAAGCAAAAATTAGCACTTACGCCCCCTGGTGGCTAAAGTATTCTTTACCAAAAATTCGAAATTATATGCAAAAGATTTTCCATCAGGAGGTGTATCCGCTGAAGAAAAATATTTCAAATCGGAGTTTTAGGAGAAAAGTTATCGGGGAAAATGTAATTTACTTTTACACCCCCTAGCGGAAAATCTATGAGTAATTTGAAAAAGTAATTATATCTAAAATACTCTTCGACATAAATGAAATCGAAAGATAAAATAATTTTTTCAATCGGATGTTCAGAAGCAAATATGTGGAATAAAACGTATTTTTGAATTCGACATCATCTGCATTTATGCCCTCTAGCGGCGAAAATGTACATCGTAAAAAATAAATAAATAAAGGATCACCATTCGCATATTTCAAGCTTCCCAATGCAAAAAGAATTTTTCAAATCGGACTAATAGTTGCAGAGATATCGTGGGTACAGGCGGATGGACGGACGGACAAACCGATAACATAAGCACGATCTTTTTTACAAAAGACGTGCTAATAAAAAGAGGAAACACCTGGAAAGGAGCAGTTCAGTTAGCATCTTTTTGGACTGTTTAGTCACTCTGAAAATGCGCACGCAATTATCTTCGGTATCTTTAAGTTCGCGTCTTAGGAGCGTCAAGAGTCAAAGTTCGCAACGACATAGGAATTTCATATACGAGTGCTATTTATAAATTTATAATGTTGCTGAAAATTTTATAGAAAACGACTACGGGATGTTACAAATGTTATGAATAGAGCAGCTTGTATTCAGTGGTTATAGAAACAGTAGAAATCTTTCAAGTCTGAAAAATTTCGCCAGTCGGAACTTATTTCTAGTTGTTGTCAACACATCAATCTTGTTATGTTAATCAAATGTTTACTCTTAAAACTAAAATATTTCTAATCGGTTTTAAAGGAATAATGTTTAGATTAAATGTTATCTTTAGCTGTATGCATGAATGCCAGACCTTAACTCCTGATATGTTGTCTGTCTTCGTGCTATTGAAATTAGCAAGTGGTCATCTCTATATCAGGAGTGCTGTTTGAACTAGCCAGAGATCGAATGCGTGCAACAAACTAAAACACATCATAGGCGATGCGAGATTTATTTCATTTTCTTTCGCTGGGCATTGCGTGTATCAGTGTAAGATCCCAGCTAAAACTGAAAGAAATTTTCGCAGAACCGAAACATAGTTCGGTACAGGCATTTGCACATATACATTCAACTCATGGACATTACGACTACTCCCACCTCGTAGAATGGGATCGTTTCATAGCACGTACCAGTGATGCCACCGACTGGCGAGGAATATACATTGACCGCACAGGCAGGGTATGTAAGTTCGTCAGTACGAAGCCCGTGCAATGGGGAAAGACAAGGACTTGTCAGAGTTTGGAAGGGGAATGATTATAAGTACGAGGCAGGCGGGTGACAGCATTTCAGAAACCGAAGGCATTGTTTGCTGTTCGAGAGCCATCTACTGTAATGAAGATGTAGCGGTATAGTCCGAGGAGGAAACATCCACTTCACGTACACCTTTAACAGAGGATTCAGCATAGGACTAGTACGGCCTGTTGGTCCCTGCGTCGCATCGCGGCGGAGATGCATTGGGATCCAACGACTGTCCGCCGAATATAGAGCGACAGTAGATTAAGGAAGGTAACGTGCGTCGCCGTGTTCGGACTGGTGCATGTCAGAGTTGGAAGCGGGTAAAAAAATCGGACCCAGACGTCCCATAACTGGACCAAACCGATCCGGACCCGTAACTGACCCGGACAAATCTGCTTTGAACTATAAATTCGAAACTCAATTTATGTATATATACATATAAACGTAATATATACATATTCATCCTAATAACTGCTTGATATTTAATAACTGACATCTGTTTTTAATAATAAAATTTGGTTACTTGCTAAATTTTAGTGCCATTTTTAGTGCCATTATTTTGCTAATCCAGAAGTGATTTCTGACTATGACCGTGATCATGGAGTGTACAGTATTACAAATGGGAATCATTATTTAAGATTACACAAATGTATTTTTTTTAATGTATTTAGATTGTTTACTCGTTCCCCGCTTTGATGGAGGTGCGTATACTTTTATATGGTCCGTTAAATTTTTGGTTCCATAATCTCTGATTACACAGTCGACATCTTTCTTTGTAATTATACACTTTCCACATTTTGAACAACAAGCAAAACCAAACAACATAGAATTATTCACCGGTTCCTTAATGAGACGAAACAATTACCAGCATTCACTCTTCCCCTTGTGGTTTTAAACAAGCACGCATTTGTTGGCCTCGACGTCTATCTCAACCTCCTTAATATTAAATCCATCCATATTAACAAATAAAGAGTTAATTTCGACATGACATGTCATGGGAACGGGATTTTAGCACATCAATCGAAAACCTTTGAATGCTCAATGTAAAAGATGCGATGTGAAAAGTAAGTTAGTCATACAGTGAACTTCGCACGGAGAGAGTGAATCAGCTGAGAAATAGGCGTCCCATGGATTGAGTTTATTGGTGAAAGCCATATATTAAATCGCTTTAAATTCGTACCCAATCCACCCTCAAGGGGGTGTCCGGTCTCGAGCACCACCCCCTTGGCTATGCCTCTGAAAGTTGGAGTCTTTTTTTTTTCGTTGTTTATGTTTTTTTTTTCGCTTTTACCACGTCGATGTCCGAATTCCGTTCATCCATTTTTAATAAAATTATTAAACCCTGAAGAGTAGTTACATACCCATATAATAAACATGGTACACTGCCACCAGCACCAGTAGCAAGCCCTGATTAAAAGAAAATTTCATGCCTCGGAGAAAGGTCTTAAAGCAAATGTTTTTGTGGATTAGGGTAGAAGGGAAATAAGAACACTTAGACAATACCTTTCCCCTCCTTAACTCCCTTCCTTCAAGCCAGCAACCTTGTCTTGACTCCACTTAGCGGCATAAAAAAAGAAAAAGAAAGAAAGCAAAACAATTAGTTATGACATTTTTCAGGGAATTCCTATCCACTGTTCATATTCGCTCCTGGCCATACCAACATGAAAAACAGGCTTAAACTAAGGATTTAGAAGGGTGAAGAACAATTGAATTTTTTCATGGTCCTGCAGATGCTGTTTTGGTAACTTTTCTAAGGAGAAGTAAACAACACACTTCTGGGGGAAATACACAGGCCTACACGACGAACATAATACTCTTTATTACCTGGAAAAGTCCAGATTGTATTTTAAAGTGAAACAATTTTAAAAAGGACACATCTTGAACTAGGTGGGCACGAAAAATTTCAGGATGGGCTCCAACCCACCCTCGTATCCCCTTGGCGATGTCCTTGGTAGGCTCTAAGACCCTGAACTCGAGCAACCCCGGACACGATATTGTAATATAGGCAATTTTTCGTTTGCACCTTCCCAAAGAAAAAGTCGCCGATTTAAAGTTATCATGAGTCTAAAAAAAGAAGAAAGAAAGAAAGAAATGATGTGCAAGTCAAAAGAGATTTTTTTTTTTAATTTCGTAAAATTTTCATTTAAAGAAAAAAACTTGTAATCGTACATTAGCTTTTTACCACCTCGATGTCCAAATGATCTGAAGCGCGGGCCTCGGATTTCTCTTTTGAGTTCGAGTCGAGCTCGAATCCCTGCGCAAACACAGGGGATGCAACCGTCTGGCGCCTTCTCCAGTTGGGGCTCGCCATATCAAAAGCACACATCTCTGGCAGAGCAACTCCATGTTGCTTTGCGTTGATGCGAACCCGGTAGCACCCCTTTGACCTCATAGCTCGTAAGAAAGAAAAATGTAATGATATTGTAAGGGTATGTACATGTTGGGGGGGGGGTACTTACTTATTGGAAAACGCCCAGTTCCTGTAGTATTTTATTTTACCTCAGGATTATACCTTTTCTTTATTAATAAGCAGCAATCGTGAAAGCATTGCATCAGCGAGGATGAAATTTCTCGCGTGGGAGAAAGCAGCTGCTGAACTATCAGTGTGATTCACTTGTTCCCAGAATGCCTCTTTCTCAGCAGCATAGGCATGTTTACACACCGGATGAATGTACATATACATCTTGGAGACTGCGACGCATTTACTGTTTCTCAACAACTCAGATTCAACCGTTCCCTCGCTTCCAAAATTAAACAGTGTTGGTTTTGGTTCGCAACCCGTGTTAAAAAAAACAATGGTTTCCAACATTTCGTGGTGACAGTCATAAGCACCGGTTTTGGAAATTATTGGGGGTTCGGGAAATTTTTTAATTATATTTAATAATTGCAACTCCGAAATGTTTAAAAATTTATGGAAATGTGCTGTGAAGGAAATTTATTACCCATATATTTTCCAAGGATTTAAGTTTAATTTCAGTTTTATTCAGTCAAGCTATCTGGCACTGTAACACTCAAAGACTGTCTGAAACGCCTAAAAAAATGGCAGCTAATTCCTGAAAAGTACGTACTTTATCTCCTAGACATTTATTTGATTTATCTTGGTTTCGTAAGCGCAGCAGCACTGTTAAATTTTTTCGTCTTAGTAGGCACTGCAACGCTTTGTTTATTTTTGCAAAATACACAACTTGCAAAAATATCTCGTTCCACCTATTCGTCACTGAAAAAAGTGCGATCGTGTCTTACACATTTTTTTTAAATCAAAGAAAATGTTTTTCCTCGTTGATCATTTCGTTGCATGAATTCGTGCTCAATATCGTCCGTCGTCTATGATATCGAGGCAAGTTACCGATATTATGTGCAGAATGGTCATATCATTGAGGCGGATTCGTGTCATTGTTGATCTGGTATACGACTTAACACGACGAAGGCTTGAAAATGACATCTCTGCTGCACAAGTCGACACTAGTATTTTTATTATATATAATTAATACTATATGAACGAATTTGCCAAACCCTGGTAGCATACCAGCTAGGAATACGTCCTTTCTGAAGAAATTTGCAACGCCGTCAAAATCAGCCACAGTCAGATTTCGCGATCGCAAAATGTCAAAGTGCATACATCTATGCAACAACAGCCCTTTCTCGTTTGCATAAAAATTAATAACCTCTTTGTTTTCTTCATTTGTGAATTGCCCAATGACAATTTCTGTATTAATTGAAGAAGCTTAACTGAAGCAGTGCCAATTCTGGAAGCCAAGCAGGACGAAAAATTGTCTAGAATTTCGTAACACATCTTTTTGAAACATTTTTTCGGAGAATTAAAGAGAATTTCCTCGGGCCATTATCTATTCTTCGCGGAACGTGTCGCTGTCAAGGACTCTGTGGCTCATCTAGTTTCAATGCAGCCGCTTTATCCACTATTGTCTCCCAATATTTGCATAATATTGTTCTTTTCGGAATTTTTGAATCATAGTGTTTAAAGAATTAAGCATAGCAGTTGCTTTCAGAAATGAAAATGGTATTTATTGAAGAAACGATAGTCATTTTTTTAACAGAAGTCTGGGGACTGGACACAATCTGAGTTGGAAATTTCTGTGCAAACTTCGATAAAACTAGTAAATCGGAACCAAACAACAAAAAACAAATGTATGCATATCCACAAGTATGATACACGTGTTACGAAAAATGCCCGAAATAGTGGGGGTTCCAAAAATCCACTGCAACATTATTGGGAGTTCGAAAAGTGCCTCGAACCTCAAAGTCGGCACCTGTGGTGCGGTAGTTCTGATGTGGACAATTCTTGATTGATTGTGGGATGGATGGCGCAGCACTTCAGCGCTGTGGTGTCACCACAATTCTGTGAAAGGGAGATCGTTAATAAGGGGTATTAAAGCCGACTTTTCGGATATTCAGTGGGTACTCTTGCTCTCGACAAGATATCAGAACAGGAACGTCATTTTGTTAGGCAAAAGAAGGAAAGGGAAAAGCAAAGCTGAGATCAGGGTCGGTGCTAGCGTTCTCGGTGCCCTAGACTGGCCATCAGTCTTGCGCCCCCAAAATTTGTGTTACACATTTGTGTTGCTAAACAAGTTGCATTTATTCAATAATTTGGAAGCGAAAAAAATGGAATGCAAATTAAATGGAAAGAAACTAATGAAAACTACATGCATTTACTTACTGGTCCAATGTAAATTAAGATTTCATTTCGCAAAATTACCAACAAGTGTCTAGAAATCTTTGTCACGTGCAATTTCTTATTCGGTGGATAACGTAAATAACCCAATAAGGTATCCCCGATGTCGCAGTGGTCTAAGCGCTGACTTCTGACCATTCGTCCGAAATGGGTCCGGGTTCGGATCCCGGTGAGGCATGGATGTTGTGTTTGTCTTACGGAGCTAGCTCTCTCCCTTTCCTGGAAGCAGTGGACCTAATTCGGATCATATGCAGAGCATTTTAGGAAGGGAGTGTCTCAACCTAGGTCTTAAACAACCCTTAGAAGTAGGAAGCTAAGAGATTTAGACAAGAGTGCCCAACAGGGAGGTCACACGGAAATGAGGTAGAAATTGAGAGGAAGACGCTGTTATTTATAACCGGGTGGCCAATACCCGGGGCGGACAGCTTAATGTGCCCATCCATCGCACCGCGGATATTTAGGGTTTCGAGCGTTCGTACCTATCTGGGATCGAATTTGAGACATCTCCGTAGTAGCCACGAACATTGACCACTAAGCCATCCGCGGCCCGATGCGAAATTGGGGACGAGCGACTGCTTATATAGCCCATTGAGTTGCTCACGGTGGAATAACCCAACAAGGTTCTTTCCTGGATTCTCCTTCAAACAAAACAAAACAAAATGAAACAAGAATTCTAGCGGAATAATGAATATTGTGGTACAGCCTTTCTTACTTTTACCCCTATTCTCATTAGAATATACCCTGAGTGTGACATTTGCTAACCTTTAGGAGTTGAGCATTGCCGCTACATGTGATAGAAGTGGACAGTCTTGATATTTCCTTTGAAAGCTGATAATAGAGAATCCATTTTCTGTAAAATTTTGAGTCGCTTGCTACATAGGAACAGGCCTGGTGTATGGCTGCTTTTCTACAGACGCGCACGCTTTAACGCAGGCTTTGGATTTAGTGCAAGCTAATTTATCCAGTCTATAAGCGTAGGTCTCCGTTTCTGGCTTACTCAAGGAATAAGAATTCTTAAGTTTTATGGAAAATCGAAAGAACAACAGAAAGTGAAATTGTCTTTGTTTTTACCTTACTTTTTTTTTTCATTCTCGTTTATTAACTCTTACTATTTTGTCAACTCTGAATCTTGGCTATCCCCAGATTTCGGAGCTCTAGGCGGCCGCCTAGTTCGCCTAGTTGTTGAACCGTCCGCTGAGATACAACAAGATTTTTTTTTTTTGATCAACACATTTTTAAACACCCACAGAATTAACTAAAATTTACAACTGAAAAACGGGCATATCTACTAAACGTATGCATTGTGTGTTCAATCTACATACTATAAAAATATTCTAAAAAAACCTATTGAACGTACTCCTACAAAGAGGATTTGTTTTTAAATTTAAATGCTATCAATGACTGAAACCAAGAGCAATGCAATAGCAAAGAGTATTACCGAAATTATTTTACGAATTTATGTAAAACATGTTCGACTCACATTCGTCTGATTAATAAACAACTTTGCCACGACTTTGAGATCTAAATCGTAAGTTTAATCTTTATTCACAAGTGGTCGTTAAACCATCAATCAAAAGACAAAAAAAAAAACAAAAAAAACCATTAAAAATTCGTTCTTTCAGTGTTTTGTAGAAAAAAGTTGCTATCAAGCTTACCCCACCAAAAATAATACTCGCCCACCCGTCGCCCAACCTGATTTCGAAGTCTAGCAATACACCCCCCCCCGGGGAATGCTGTATTTGAAGTTTTGCTCAGTTACGCCGATTTTTCAGTGATTAGATCTGAATGTCCATGCCAAATATTCTGAGAAATTTTTCTTATCATGAATTCCTGATACTACAATGTCCTTAGGGATGGCCTAGAAACTTCGAGTATTTATTTTTATCTGCCTGGTATTTTTACCTTTGCTTTGTAGCTCTTCATAAACTTTTTTTTTTTTTTTTTTGTACTTCTTTCTTACAGAAAACTTTCGAGTGTACTTTGATTGCTGGTTTTGCTCTATTCTGAAGCTTTACAAGTAATTTTTTAATCTCTCCATTTTGATTTCTCACTGTTATTGCTTCCTAGTTTTTTTTTCTTGTTCTGTTCTTTTTTTCTTTCCCCATAACATCCGTTCACTGCAAAGATTATTTACCTCTGTATACTAATCAGTATTCACCTCTGTTAATTGGAAATACAGTATTTATGCGCCATCTGAAAAATTTAAGAGCTCCCACGGGGAACTATTTGATGAAGAAAAATAACCAAAGTTTAAAAACATAGCTTTTTAGAAATACATTATTCCAGAAAAAATATACCGAAATAGGAAATGGGGAATCAACTCTTAAGAAAGTTTGCATGTAAGCATCTGCTCATTGGAACAGATGATTGCATGTAAGCAAACGTACTTGACATACATACATACATATCACTAAGCTGTTCTCCGAGATTCAGAGGTTAGCTCCAAAAAGAAATACAAACTTCCAGATATTTTTACTTATTGTTGTCGTATCAAACTTCTCCATTTACAGCGATCTTGACATACAACTCGTGCTTCACTAATATCCATTACACGCCGTACACAAGATCTTTTATACTTCATACTCATAATGTTTTTCTCATGCAGACACTCCTGAATCTGATCCACCCGTGTCTTCCTTGACCTTCCTCAGCCTTTCCTTCCTGCCACTTGGGCAGAAAAGATTTTCTTAGTAAGCATTTCATCACTCATTCTTTCAACATGGCCAAACCACCGAAGCAGATTGGTCTCCACCTTGCTAACAACATTTTGCTTCACATCACACAACTGCAATACATCTTCATTTCTCACACAATCATATCGTGTCTTGCCACAAACCCCACGTACGTAACGCATTTCTCCAGCACACAAACAACTCCTATGTTTCTTCTGCAGTACCCAGGTTTCACTACCATACATCATAGTAGGAACAATTACACTTTCAAACACAGCCATACGGGACTCTCTAGGGAACCCATCATTCCTGTGAAAACCTCCCAGAGCAGCTGTGACTTTCAAAGAAGAATTTACTCGCCTACTGATTTCACCATCCAACTTGTTCTCTCTGTCAAACATGCTTCCTAAATACACAAACTCACTCACCTGGTCAATCACAGTGCCATTTATACTTACATTACATTCATTGCTACCAATTCCTCTCTCAAACACCATAACTTTGGTTTTTCCCTTATTTATACTCAGTTTGAATTTCATGCAAACTTCGTGCATCCGAGTCAACATACTCTGCAACTCACTTTTGCTCTCTGCCAATAGGACAGTGTCATCAGCATACAGCAATCTGCACACACGGATATCACCAAGACATAAACCACTATTATCTATTTTGGCATCACTCATGCATACAACCATAAATATATTAAACAGCCATGGTGACATTACACAACCTTGTCTAACTCCTGCACCAATGGAAAACCATTTTGATAAAACACCATTCACTCGTACACAAGCTCTACTATCAGCATACATGGCTTTTACACTATTAAGTAGATTCCCAGTAACACCATATTCATTCAATACTTTCCACAAAAGTGTTTTATTGACTCGGTTGTAAGCTTTCACTAAATCTATGAAGGCAGTAAAAACTTTCTTCCCAACAGCGGGATACTTTTTATAACGAAGTAAGTTTCTCCGTCATTTTTATCCGCGCCGGGGTTCGAACCCGGATCCCCTCATTCCGGAATAAGTCACTCTACCAATTGAGCTACGCGGACGTTTTATTCTGATTCCTATCTGCCTTTATGTCGTGTACGTCCTTCTGGCAGGTACGTCACATCTTCTGGTATGTTACATCATCTCCCCCTTATTTTATTTTTTTGTTCGAAGTGCTGGAGAAGGGATTCTCTTATTTTCCCTATCTCGCGGTGTGGAAATAACATCACACCATAGCGAGATTTTGAACGGTCGGGTCATCCGGATAGTTCGGGCGCCATTATAACGAAGTAAATTTCTCCGTCATTTCTGGTCTACGCCGGGATTCGAACCCGAGTCCGCTTATTCCGGAACAAGTCGCTCTACCAACTGAGCTACGCAGACGTTTTATTCTGATTCCTATCTGCCTTTATGTCGTGTGCGTCCTTCTGGCAGGTACGTCACATCTCCTGGTACGTTACATTTTCAATAATCGTGTGTAATGCAAAAATTTGGTTAGTGCAGCCTTTACCAGGCATAAAACCACTCTGAACATCCCACAGTTTCAATGATGTAAGACCCCGTACTTTTTCAATAACAACCTTACCAAACACTTTCCCTGGCACACTCAGTAGGCTAATACCACGATAGTCTTGCATTCAGTCTGATCACCTTTTCCCTTATACAAGGGAACAATAATAGCATCCTTCCAATCCCGAGGGACCATTCCTAACTCTCAGCACAACTGGCAAATTTCAGTTAACCAGTCAATTATAGAGTCACCACCATATTTCAACATCTCTGCAGTTATGCCATCAACTCCCGGAGCCTTACCATTCTGAAGAGATTTTAGAGCTTTACACACTGCTTCTCTTGAGATCCCTCCTGTGCTTACATCCCTCATTGTGACATCATCTGCGTCTGTCTCAGAATCATCTTTGTTTTCCTGATCTAATAACTCACAGAAGTATTCACCCCATCTTTCACTTAACTCATTGGGCTCCCATATCATTTCCCCAATCTCATTCTTCACACAGCTTACAACTTTGTTTCCCTATTTTTCCTGAGTCTCATGTACTTCCAGAAGGACTTCCTATCTTTCTAAAAAGCCAGCTCATGCCTTTCCACTTTCTCCTTCCTATCTTTTGCCTTACTGTGGCGAACCAGCTTAGCAGCTTCAGGCTTCTTATAGCGATATTCATCCACAGAGACTCTACCTTGCAGCATCTCCAAATAGGCATCCTTCTTTCTCTTTACTGACTCTTCAATCTCACTATTCCACCAAGCATCACCTATATTGTTACCCACTATTGTGGTGCCACAGACCTCTTTAGCAGCAGTGACAACACAGTTCTTAAAACATTCCCACTTCTTTTCTACATCCCTCTCACCAGACGTCAGATCCTTCAGTCGTTCTCTGAGTAAGGCAGAATACCGCTGATGATCTTCAAGGAGCCTATCAACCTTTATTCTTTCTATCCTGGGTCTCTTCCTATTCCTTTTCCTCCAACCAACATTAGGTTTCACTCGTGACACTACCAAGTAATGATCAGAACCAACATCCGCACCTCTCATCACACGGGTGTCAACAACTAAGTGTTTCAAACGCTGATTGTAGACAACAAAATCTATCACACTCTTTTGACCAAGAGTACGATTTTTCCAAGTATATGTGTGGATATACTTGTGGTTGAAAAATGTATTAGATACACACAAACCATTCTCAATGCAGAATTCAATTAATCTTTCACCATTATCATTCACACAAGGATCATTAAACTTACCCAGAACATTGTCAGAAATTGTATTCTGCACACCTACTCTAGCATTGAAATCCCCTGCTATTATAACTTTTTCTTTAGCACCAAACTGGCTCAAAACAGCTTTTAGCTCATTCCAGAAATCTTTATTATCAGAAGGTTCCGAGTCACAAGGAGCATACACTACAACAATTACAATTCTCTGAAGTTTCACTTTCAAACGAATCCAGAGAATTCTCTCACTTACGCAACTATAGTGAATCAAGTTGTTCTTCATCTTTTCACTTAAAATCACACCTACACCAGCCTGTCCTCTCATATTATCCGATACTCCAGACCACACACTCACCGTGCCATTCACTTCTTCTACCCCAATTTCCTTCTTTTTGGTTTCACTTATACACAGCACATCCAGTCTATACTTATTCATCTCCTCAGTCACCTCACTCATCTTGCCATTTATACCTCTAGTATTCCATACACCAATCTTACATTCACTCAGCCGAGATCTCTTTCTCATACGCCGTTTAGAAAGTCCAGGTCGATTCCGTGGTGGACCGTCCTTTTCAAGTGTGGTAGGTCCACCATATCCCACACTTGAGTCATTCTTAATATTTATTTTTGTCTTTTTAATCAGGTAAGTACGTCAGTGTAGGGGATTAGCATACAGCCGAGGGTTCCAGTTGGTCATTCAACCTAAGGATTCTGGAACAAAACCCAGTGAGTTGGGGTCTTTTCGCCAATATCACACAGAACTAGCTTGCACCTCTCCAAAATTCACAGAGGCCCTAGTTACTGTTGCGTGTGCCATTGTTACCACGGAGCGCCCCGAGGAGGCAAACCCATCGCTCACTACGACCGCCCGCACGTACTTGACAAATGTCTTAAATGTCTCTGAAATAATTTTAAGCTTTTCGTTTTATTGTGTTAAACTGTTCAGTCAGTAGTATTCTAAAAAAAATATAATCGAACATAATATTAAGTAAGAGGTTTGTAGATAAGGAAAGTTAGGAAATATGCGAATATGGCCGTGGTTACAGCAGACTAGCGGTTCTCAAATTTGATCCCCTTCAGGTTCTCCGTGAGGTCAAAAATGTTTTCATAAAATACTAAGACGTTGTTTGCCTTTTTCACAAGCATTCTCTCATGAGCGTGCAGTGGAGTTTACCAGAGGCTACATGACGTGTGATGACGCTATCGTTCTAATGGAATGTGCGTTTGTGTACTCTTGTGTTTTCTAGACATTTCTAAGGTATTAGGTTTAGAATATAAATATGTGCGTTTTCAAATATTAAGACAGTCTATTGCTCTCAACACTTCTACAAAGGGCATCCTAAAAGTAATGCCTCGTCACTCATAAGATGTTTATTTGTAGCAGCAAAAATGTGAAACTTGGTGGCAAAATACTTGGACATATTGTTAATAATGCTAGCCTATTCGAAGTCCATCAATTTCTGTACATTTCCGCCATCTTTAAACCCATTCGTAAAATCCATTTTGGAAAAATTCCTGAGGCTGCCGTTTCATTCATGAGTTCACAGCCAGTTTAACGTCTGTCACATCGTCGAAACGCTCCTCACAAAGGGTGTTTTTCAAAGAGGCAAACAAGAAAAAGTCTGAGGGAACCAAATCAGGACTGTAGGGGCGTTGGGGCATAACCGTCAACCCCATTTTGGCAATAGCCTGTGAGGTCCCCATTGAGTTATGGGGACGTGCGTTATCATGATGTAAAACAACACTATGAAGTGAAATGTCACGTCTTTGCCTTCTGATAGCTTCATTTAGCTTCTTCAATGTCTGTACATAGTGAGCACTGTTCATTGTTGCACCCCGTTCAAGGAAATCAGCAAAAACGCTACCACGTTTGTCCCAGAAAATTGTCACCATCACTTTCCCTGCGGAACGAGTTGTTTTCACCTTTTTCTGTCGAGGTGAAGATGTGCGGTGCCATTCCATTGACGCACGTTTTTTTTTCTGGGTCCTGAATGAACACCCACGTTTCAGCCCCCGTCACAACATTAGAGAAAAACACCTCACCCTCCTTCTCATAACAGTCCAAGAGGTTTCGGCACATGTCCACCCTTTGCTCACATTGTTCACGGGTTAGTTTCTTGCGATACACTTTGAAGAAATTTTTCTGTAGCCCAGATTCCTAATTAGTGTTTCCATAGCACTTTGACCACAATGAATTGCATCACACAACTCCTGGTTGGTGACACGACAATCAGCTGTGATGAGATCTTTCTCTTGTTTCCTGTTGGCATTTGTCACTGCAGTTGCAGATCTCCCACTCTGTTGTTTGTCCGACACTGAACTTTCTCCCTCTCGAAACCTCTTCATCCATCTTCGGGCATTACTGATATCGATTGTGGCACTTCATACACCGCCAAGAGTCTTCTGTGGATTTCTGGAGCCTCACAGCCCCCTTTTTCCAGGAATTCAACTACGCCTCGCTTCTTTTCTCTGTCATTCATGATCTTTATTTCCGATTCTGAAAAAAATGTGTTCCCACATTGGTAACATATCATAGTACATACCAGTGCAGTTTCATTAAAATCACTTTAGAACTTCAAAAGTTATTAAGGAGGAGGCATTACTTTCATAATGCCCCTTGTACTATGCTCTTACTGGTGCAAGATAGACCAATGGACTCTAATGTAACGGAGTACGAAAAGATCACTGATATGGTTTCAGATACCACATTCAACTAACCTTTAGGAAACTGTCACTTGTCGAGTTTTGGTGTAGTATCAAGGAAGAAAGTCCGCAATCATCTGAAAAGGCTATTAAAATCGACGGAATCTCTTAGGATTTTAAATAGTCTGGTGGAGTCGATGCCATGCGAGGTCAAGGGGCTTTCTTGGCGAAAGGTGAGAAAACACACTATTATGTAGGTGGTCACATTGCTATGGTGCATGAGTATGTCCAAAAGGACAAAGATATTTTTAGTGCTATTTCTACAAGCGGTAATGTTTTTATGGTCAGACAAACAGACAGACAGATGATGACCGCACACGCACACGCACACACACACACACACACATCTGGTTTTTTTAAATGCAATAAAAACCGAAATCAATACTGCTGGTAAATAAAAAAGCTTTATCATTCCTTTTCCATTAATTGCTATTCCATTATCGTTAATTAAAACATTGTTCTGGTACAGGGGCGGATTGGAACGATTAAACCAGGCCGAGAATTTTAGTAATTTTAGGTACTAGTGTGTCTGTCAAAATAACAAAAGGATGATAGGGCCTAACAATTACTCTGAGATCCAAGTCCAACGACCTATGTTTAACTGTAGTTAGCTTTTGCTCAATTAATTTAAAACAGTGCACTTGATCCTGCTGCACCTATCTCACATAAGTACAAAGAATTTTGCTATGTTTTCTCAGAGCAAACACCCAAATTATACAATTTGTAGATAGAAGGACACGCTTTTTTCTCTTAAGGTAATAATTTTTAAGGCAGATATAAAGCACAAATAGAGTTATCGGTTATTATTCATCCGTAGTAAAATAAATATTCGTTCGTTGAAAAAAATCATACTAAAGGTTTACGAGGAAACGGGCCATTTCTGTAGTCGTCCACCAGGAAATGTCCCGGTTGGCCAATCCGTTCCTGTTCTGATACTTATAACACTGTTCCTGCGCTACAAAGTAAAGATTTACAGCTTTAGGTTACTGATGTATAGCTTAGCATTTCATTATATTATGCGAGGCAAAAAAAACAAACAACAACAACAACAACAAAAAATTATCTTTTTATTTTATTTTTGTCTTTAGGTCTCCGTGTTTTGACAAAATGAACAGAAATGAAAAAAAAATTCATGTGATAAGTGGGTAACATATTAAGATGCGCGGCATGACTTTTGCCGCAAGAGCAAGGCCATCAAGTTCAGCCTGTTAACTTAACATTTGCATTTACTCCACAAACGTTGGAATGACTGCTATTCTTACTCTGCGAGATTATTTTTCAGAACCAAATATAGTGAAAAGGCGAAGTTTTGAGTTCCAACGAATGCGCTTTAGGGCTTTTTTTTAGGCTTTCCAAACGTAGGTTGAAGAAGCGTTTATGCTCCAGCTTTGTCCGTCTGCCTGTCTGTCTGTCCGCACGATAACTCGCGTAAAAATCGTTCGATTTCGATGAAATTTAGTATGTGGTAGGGGAACACCAGGGGACGAACCCTATTGAAAATGGGTGAAGTGGGGTCACAGGTCACGCCATAAGAGCAGGATTCATTCAATTGTCCTTATGCGTCATAACTTGCGTAAATAAGGTTCGATTTCGATGAAATTTTAGTATGTGGTAGGGCACCACCAGGGGACGAACCCTATTGAAAATGTGTGAAGTGGGGTCAAAGGTCACGCCATAAGAGCGGGATCCATTTCATTGCCTTTATGCGTCATAACATGCGTAAATACAGTTCGATTTCGATGAAATTTCAGTATGTGTTAGGGAACTACCTGGGCACGAACCATATTGAAAATTGGCAAATTGGGGTCAAAGGTCAGGCAGGGCATAAGAGCGGGATTTGTTCCATTGCCCTTATGCGTCATAACTTGCGTAAAAATGGTTCGATTTCGATGAAATTTTGATATGTGGTAAGGAACCACCTGGGAACAAAACCTGTTGAAAATGGGTGGAATGGGGTCAAAGGTCAGGACATAAAAGCGGGATCCATTTCATTGCCTTTATGCGTCATAACATGCGTAAATATGGTTCGATTTCGATGAAATTTTAACATGTGGTAGGGAACCACTGGACACGAATCCTATTAAAAATGGGCGAATGGGGTCAAAGGTCAGGCAGGGCATAAAAGCGGTATTTATTCCATTGCCCTTATGCGTCATAACTTGCGTAAAAATGGTTCGATTTCGATGAAATTTTAGTATTTGGTAAGGAACCAACTGGGGACGAACCCTATTGAAAATGGGCGAAATGGGGTCAAAGGTCAGGGCATAAAAGTGGAATCCATTCCATTGCCTTTATGCGTCATAACATGAGTAAATATGGTTCGATTTCGATGAAATTTTAGTAAGTGTTAGGGAACCACCTGGGCACGAACCCTATTGAAAATGGGCGAAATGGGGTCAAAGGTCAGGCAGGACATAGGAGCGGGATTTGTTCCATTGCCCTTATGCGTCATAACTTGCGTAAAAATGGTTCGATTTCAATGAAATTTTAGTATGTGGTAGGGAGCCACTGGGGACGAACCCTATTGAAAATGGGCGAAATGGGGTCAAAGGTCAGGACACTGGAGTGGGATCCATTCCATTGCCCTTGTGCATCATAACTTACCAAAAAATGTTTCGATTGCGACAAAACGTTATCATGTTGTTCCGGAGGTATAGTGAACCGGTTCTGTTGAATATCAACGAAATGGGGTCAAAGGTCATTGCACAAAAGCAAGATTTATTCCACAGCCATTATTCTCATAACTTGCGTAAAACTACTTCTATTGCGACAAAACTTTAGTATGTTATTCTTGAGGTGTACTGAACCGGTTCTGTTGAATATCATCGAAATAGCGCCAAAGGTCAGGACACGGAAGCGAGATTTATTCCACAGCCGTTATCCTCATAACTTGAGTAATAATTTCTGGTATGTTGGAAAGCGTATCATAATCAATGTATTGCATGATTTTACTAACTTGTAATAAAGTAGCAGGTGAAATTAAACTGTTTTTTGATATTTTGATATGACCCTAGAACGCGACACACAGTACGGATCGGAAAACATAGAAACGGTGTGCAGGGAGGGTATTTACATAATTTGCCTATACTCTTAAAATGTTTTGTAGTGAGTTGCACCAAAAGTGGTGCTACGCCAGCTGCACCACTTTTGGTGCAAATGAAATACATGAAATACACAAAAACAAAGTGCAATGCGTGCAACTTCGAACCATTTAGGTTAGATACCATGCCATGGTGCATGATGTTTTTGTGCATTTCATGCATTACACAATATATTTTCTTTGCCCCAAAAAGTGGTGCAGCCTACTACAAAAGTTTTAACAGTGTATCATAATAAGACGTTTGAGAAGAAAAGAGAGAGAGAGAGAGAGAGAGAGAGTGAGTGAGAGCTGATATTAAAGAAGCAGTGAGAAATTACAAGAACCGCCCATTTTAAAATGCCGAATAAAAATTTCATTTTTCCATACACATTCGTTTTTAGATCCTGTTTGCAAATGTATTTCGATGCTGTTCCGGTGGCTAAGTGGTTAGAGGCGCCGCCCAGGCCCATGGGTGAAGCGCCTGTCCCGTCCTTTGCCCGAAACCGATGGGCACCTGTCAATAGCCTTACATGCTCTGAGAGACAGAAGTCTACTACAGCTGTGCAGCTTAACACAAGCAGTCAAATAGCTGTGCTGCTTAACACTGCTGTAAGTGAGGAACAGAAGAAGCAAGGTTTTGGCGGCGTGGCGTGGAGTTGGACTAGGCATTACTCATTTCTAACTGAAGCATGCTCAGATGTATTTGATACTTTGAAAAACACGCACACACATATATATATATATATATATACGTATCAAGTACATATTGTGTGTCTATATATACACATAATGTCGCACTCCAGGAGGGTGGTGGCCAAAGGGCGTGTACCCTCGCCATGAGGTATCACCTGGTCCTTTGTTCTTTGTTATTGATTGCTTATTTTTAAATGTATTTGTATATGTTTTTTAGTATATATTTTACGAATAATTGGAGACGCACTTCAATAAGGCGGAGATATTTTTATCGCTTCTCAAAATTTTGGGAGTTGTCTTCTCCAGGATACTTTTATTTGCATCTTCAATATTTTGGGCTACTTCCGCAAAGAAATCCTGAGTGCCCCACTGCAAGTGTATATATACACTGAGTGGCCACTTCATTATGACCACCTGACAGTTTTAAGCAAATGAGCCATGGCTGCAAGCTGTTGCCACCAGAGGGCGAGGCTAGTATCAAAAGGGAAAGCTTAGTGCTTGCGACAGTAGTAGAAGTGGTTTTTGGGTGACGAGATGGGTAAAAAATGCGATTTGACGGACTTTCAACGTGGAATGATTGTAGGAGCTCGGAGCTATGGAGCGAATATCACCGAAACCGCCGCATTTGTGAAATGTTCCAGAGCAGCTGTTGCTAAAGTGTTTAAAGACTGGACTGTCAGCCAAAAAACAGGGTCTCTACGTGCAACGTGTGGTCGTCATCGACTAGTGACTGCTCGGGTAGAACGGAGAGTATCGAGACTGGTAACAGACAACAGAAGGGCAACAGTGCAGAAAATTACAGACCATCTTAATCAAGGATCCCCTCAAATGATCTCTGCACGCACTGTTCGCAGTACACTGCATCGCATGGGATATGGCAGCCGAAGCCCTGTTCGAACACCTTTGCTGTCTGCAGTTAACAAGAGAAAACGTCTCCAGTTCGCACAGGAGCACAAGGATTGGACAGTCGATAATTGGAAACAAATTATGTGGTCCGATGAATCACGTTTTCAGTTGCACCCTGCCGATGCCCGAGTGAGAATTTGGAGGAAACAGCACGAAAGCATGGACCCTAAATGCATTGCTACAAACCTTCAAGCTGGAATGGTTTGGCAACGGAATGGTTTGGGGAATGTTTTCCTGGCATGCTTTGGGCGCTTTAATTCGTGTTGATTAACGTCTGACTGGCACATCATATCTAAACATGTGAGTCATAAAAGCTGTCTACGTACGATAAAAAACATTATCCCTGCTCATACTATAGACTAATTTAAAAAAAACTTTATTCACAAGTAAAAGCAAGTTAAAAGCGAGATCTTTCGGGATCCCTAGATCCCAAAAGATCTCGCTTTTAATCCCGAAAGTTAAGCGAGATCTTTCGGGATCCCTGGATCCCGAAAGATCTCGCTTTTAACTTGCTTTTACTTGTGAATAAAGTTTTTTTTAAATTAGTCTATAGTATCAGCAGGGATAATGTTTTTTATCGTACGTAGACAGCTTTTATGACTCACATGTTCCTTTCGTGCGAAACACAGTTTTTATCGGATATCTAAACATCGTTGCGGACCAAGTGCATCCTGTCATGTGGATGGTTTATCCCAATGGTGATGGCTACTTTCAACAAGATAATGCGTCCTGCCATAGTGCTCGTATTATACAGGATTGGTTTGAGGAACATGCCGGTGAGTTTACTTTGCTTAGGTGGCCCCCACAATCTCCAGATCTCAACCCGATTGAGAATTTGTGGGATGAAGTTGAACGAGCCATCAGACAGCTGGATCCACAACCCTGCAATCTCACACCCCTGGAAAGGGCTATTCATCAAGCATAATCTCAGATTCCACAAACCACCTATCAACATCTCGTGGAGTCCATGCCACGAAGAATCGACGCAGTATTAAAGGCAAAAGGTGCCCCAACGAAGTACTGAGGGGGTGGTCATAATAAAGTGGCCTCATATACATCCACAAAATATGAAATGGGAAAAGCAATGAAAAAAGACCAAACCCAACCCCCTCCCCCTCCCCCCCAAATGTGTGATATTCACCTTCCGAAAAAGGGTAAATCGTAAGAATCCTAAATGAGCGTTTTTTTACATTTCTCTCACTTGCATCTTCTAAATTTTCTTTCATTCTTTTGGATTGCAGTTTTCATGAAAATTTAGACGATACACTTTGAAGAAATGCAAAAAAAAAAAAAAAAAAAAAAAAAAACACTCGTTTACGGTATCTTCGAGGACCAACACAAATGATTCCTCTTTCATTTTCATACAGACCTAGTGAACGTGGGTTACTGCATATCGCATTTGTAAAGACAACCTACAAACCAATTTTCAAAGCAATTTACATGATAATATGGATTCTACCTATACTAATCTCATAATTCCACAAAACATGTTAACAACTTAAGCATCCTGCATGCATATAATCTGGTAAAAGAAACTAGATCCTTAAACATTTAAAATTAAAATTTCTAAAATTTCCCAATTAATTTTTTTTTGCAACATAAGATGTGATACATAAGCCCGATCCGTCATCAAAATAGAATATATTAATACCTCGTACAACCATGATAGACTGAACTTGAAACATATAATATACCATCTGAAGGAAATCCAGTTACATGAGTTTACAAAAATACATTTTCTTGTGAGGAAATTATTGTAAGGATATACGCAAATAAAAAAAACCTAGAAAAAGCCAATAAAAAATGAGACCAAGAGTTAAGTTCGTATGTAACGTACCAGGAGATGTGACGTACCTGCCAGAAGGACGCACACGACATAAAGGCAGATAGGAATCAGAATAAAACGTCCGCGTAGCTCAATTAGTAGAGCAACTTATTCCGGAATGAGGGGATCCGGGTTCGAATCCTGGCGTGGACAGAAATGACGGAGAAATTTACTTCGTTATACGTAGCTTACATAACCCATCCCCTACAGACAAAGGAAAAACTTGAGAAAAAAAAGGCCATACGCAGCCAAGAAAACTGAAAAACAATTAAAATTAACCAACTTAAGCAATAGACAAAAGTCAGGTGCAAATCAAAGGTGCTAAAAAATAAAAAATAGTTTAACCAAAAAAAAAAAATTCAAAATGTACTTAGGATCATCAACTGTTATCCTTCAAAATGCACAAAGAGTGCTCACGATAGAAATTGGTCTCCATGGTGGTCCAGTGGTCAGAGACGTGGGTTTCTGAGATGTCGTCCAAACGGGGTCCGAGTTCGAGACCCGGTGAGGTATGGGTAAAGTGTTTGTGTGATGGCGCTGGCTCCGTCCCTTCCCTGGAAGCAGTGACCCCAAATTAGTGACGGGCGACTGTTTATAGCCCTTAGAGTTGTACAAGGCGATCGTTAAACCCCACAACAATGTTACAGACGTTTATGTAGGTGGTTCAAAAGATGCACAGATGACATTAATTAGGAGGATGATCCCCTTGGGCGTCTACACAGACTTGACAACGGTGAACAATAATCAGTATAATACACTATCTGGTCATAAGCATGCGAACACTCGCCTACTCATAAACTCCCTGTAATGGGAAAAGAATTAATATAGAGTTGGACCCCCCCCCCCTTTTTTTTTTTTTTTTTGCTATCACAGCCTCCATTCTGCTGGGAAAGCTTTTCACTAGATTTTCGTGTGTTGCTGATGGATTTGCGTTCTACTCTGAAACAAGATCATTAGCCAGGTCAGTCACCTAAGTCAGGCCGTTAAGCCTGGCTTGGAGTCGGCGTTCCAATTCACCTCAAAGGTGTTCCATGGGGTCGAGATCGGCGCTCTGTGCAGACCAGTCATTTACGTGGTATCTGTCATTACTGCCAGGGAGCAATTGCACTATTGTTGCTCCTGGGCGTTTTCGTTTCACAATAATACCACTTAGAGTTGAGCAAAGAAGGTGCAGCAGGGCAGAAATTTCCCGAACTGATTTGTCGCATCCTATGACCGTACCACGCTGAAAGTCACTGAAGCTCTGCCGTATGGCCCATTCTACTGTTCATGCTTATCTACAATATTTGCCAGGACACGTGCATCTTTTTATACCTGTATGGACCATGGCTGTGACGTATGTGGGCAAATTCACTACTCAAACAGGGCCGTCAAGATAGTTCTTCCACACCCATCTCTTCAAACTATTCCTGGACCTCACTTTGTAGAAGGAGGCATTGTCCTGTTGGCAAATGAAGGGGCCTTCATCGAACTGTTGCCATAATGTTGGAAGCATAGAATTACAGGAAAAAGTCATTATATGCCTCAGCGTTAAGATTCCTGTGCACTGGAACTAAGGTGGCTCAGCCCAAAGCATGAAAAACAGCCCCAGAGCATGATGCCTCCTCCACTAAACTTCACAGTTGTCATAAAACAGTCAACCAGGTAACGTTTATCTGGGATTCTCCACACCCCAGACTCGTCCGTTAGACTTCCAGATGGTGAAGCGTGAGTCATCACTTTACACCATTCCAACCGATGATTGGTGTTGATCTTGCTGATGTTAGGCTAGTGTGTGGCTTCTCGACCATGGAAACCCATTCTCTTCAGCTGTCGACGAACTGTGATGGTACGGGCGTTACTTCCAGAGGAATTTAAACTTGGTGGTGAGTGTTGCAACCAAGGACAGGCAATTTTTTCGCACCACCAGCTTCAGCACTTGGCGGATCCACTCGGTCATTTTACGTGGTCTAACAGGGAGCAATTGCACTGTTGTTGCTCCTGGGCGTTTCCATTTCACAATAATACCACTTAGAGTTGAGCGAAAAAGGTGCAGCAGGGCACAAATTTCCCGAACTGACTTGTCGCATCCTATGACTGTGCCACGTTGAAAGTCACTGAAGCTCTGCCGTATGGCCCATTCTATTGTTCATGTTTATCTACAATATTTTCTAGAACACATGTATCTTTTTATACCTGTATAGACAATGGCTGTGACGTATGTGGGCAAATCCACTACTCAAACAGGGCTGTCAGGATAGTTTTGATCATATAATGAATATATTTGATCATATAGATATACATTTGATCATATGGATATACATTTGATCATATAGACATACATTTAATCATATAGATACTTTTAATCATATAGATGCTTTTAATCATATGGTGTATATATTTGATCATATAGTGTATATAACTTGCCCAGTGGCCGAATAGGTGGCTTCCGGCTTGCAATGCGCCTCCAATACATTCTCGATCTAAAATGGCTTACATACATTTCAAGGAAAGAGTTTATACTTCTTAGTAGGTAAGGCTCCTCTATCAAAGAAATGAAGCCGAGTCTGGCCGTTCATTATCATGATACCCCACCAAAGCACGCTGCCTCCATCATAGGTATCGGTATCCCAATGGAGTAGCGTAGGCCCCCGTAGTTTCCCAGTTGTGGGTGGGGCCCGAAGTACAAGGGTCTCTAAATTCCCGCAAATACACTGGCGGAAAGTAAAAAAAGAACACCAAGAAGGAATTGGCGGACGATCATGAAATTTATATATGTTAATGGGGTCGAGTTAACGTAGGTGTGATGTTAATTTCGGGACCTACCGGTGAGCGCTTACGCCACAGCACGGCATAATATGCAAATTATCGTCGGTGGTATTTAAGGAGTACAGCGAAGTGAATGTAATCAGTCGTCAGCGTACGGACACGTGCGGCGACCCTGAAGAAGCTGCAATGCCTGGACATGGAAGACGTGTACGATTTCAGCAGTTATCGTACTTTGAGCGAGGTCGTCTAGTCGGACTCCGCGAGGCCGGGTGGTCGTATCGTCGTACTGCGGAGCGAATTGGACGGGAAGTATCGGTGGTGGTACGATGGTGACGTAGATGGTCCGAGAAACATTCCCACACGAGAAGACGTGGAACCGGGAGTCACAGACGGACTGATGAGCGGACCGATCGATGCATAAGAAGAGCGGCGTTGTCAAGCAGAACATCCACTGCGACGCAAATCCAAGCTGCCGTTGCACCTGAGGTGACTGTGCGAACAATCCGCAACCGTCTACTGGATGCAGGACTACGTGCACGTGTGCCTCTGGCATGTGTACTTTTGATTCCAGCCCATCGTCAGGAACGGCTGCAGTGGTGTCGCCAACGTCTGCACTGGAGAACGCAATGGCGATCTGTCGTGTTCAGCAATGAAAGCAGATTCTGCTTGGGAGCCTCCAATGGCCGTATGCATGTTCGCAGACGCACAGGGGAACGTCTCCACCCTTCTTGCATCCGCCAGCGACACACAGAGCCTACACCTGGTCTCCTGGTGTGGGGAGCGATCAGCTATCACTCCCGTACACAACTAGTGTTTGTACCGGATACGTTAAACAGCACCTCCTACATCAACAACATAATTCAGCCCGTTGTTGTGCCATTTGTAAGGTCGGTCCATCGTGGTGTTTCACAGCAAGATAACGCACGCCCACACACGGCACGTGTAACGCAACATGCACTTCAGGGTGTGAGACAACTTCCATGGCCTGCAGGTTCACCGGATTTGTCCCCCATTGAGCACGTGTGGGATTTAATGGGACAACGACTTATCCGGTCTCCACGACCAGCCACGACCATCCCCGATTTACGCGTCCAGGTTGAGGATGCTTGGAACTCAATACTCCAAACTTTCATCCAACATCTGTACGACAGACTCCATGCCAGAATTGCACAGAGTGACGCAGTTCATGGCGGTTCAACCTCGTACTGACCATGTTACATGGAAATATTATTTTTCAGTTTACCAGCAAATACAGCTGTATTTTGCCATAATGTTTTGATCACGTTATCCTCTGTATTCCGTTATTATGCTGTATAAATTTCGTTGGTATCAGACGTCTCCTTCTTGGTGTTCATTTTTCACTTTCCGCAAGTGTAATATTTTTTTATTCCATTCGTTGCAATTTTAAAGAATGCTTTATTTTATCATTGCACGGCACTTAAAGTAACATTCCGCAGAAAAATCACGTTTTCTTTAAGACTCCATTACTAATTTCTTCTTATGTTTTGATTGCATAGGACAGACTGGATAGTATTTACTTGTTTCTTCTTAAGCCTCAGGTGCAGGAGGAGGAGGTTCTCATCACACTTGCTGTTATTCAGTGCATTGACTGTTTTTCCCAGTTGACTGACACTCTCGTCCTGTTACTCCTTCTCAGTAGTGTCAACTGTTTCAAAGTTGTGTAGGAGTAAGGATCTTCTGCTGATTTCCAAAACCGAGAGGTCATCTAAGCTGTTAGCTAGCAAACTTTTTTCTTTAGCAATCGATCTCTCCAACTTAACCATTACTCTTTTGGGATCTTTCTTCGCGTGACTCTCTGACTCTCCCAGATTTTGTTTATTTTTATATAATTTATATTGTAGTGTGATTTATATTTAATATTATAGATATTTTTTAAAATACTAACACTCATTGCCAGTGCCATTAGAAGTTGTCACGACCTTTCGGAATAATCGGAAACGTGCAAAACTAATTTTTGCTGAGGGAGGTGCCCTAAATAATTTCACGGGTGGTCCCAAAGTTTTGCACTACACTACTGCTGTCTTCCTGATGTTGGAGGTATGATAACGATTTTCATACGTCATCGGATTAAATAAGTATAGAATTACGCTTTACTCTGAAGCGGAACTCGTCAGGTAACTGAACTAGCACTGCATGCTGGCAGCACCAGATCTGAACTCTTCGCTTACTGAGGAGCCGCAAGACGTATACCTTGGTCCTCCTACCACACAGTCGACTCGTATTTAGCTGTCGTAACACAGTTGTACTGGACATTCTTTTGTTTGTTGGCACAGCAACCTCAGGAGACCGGTACTATGAGGTCATCGTTATGTTCAGTTATGCCGTTATAGCCAGATAACGATCAGTTCGTAGTAATGTTGGTCCCGGGCGACTTCGGCCAGCTCCTTTGTAACGGTTTCTTCTTCCACAAAAAACCACCTTTTCTCACTCAACGGAGTCATCGGGCCACCTCCACCTGAGATCACCCTACTTCGTGTCAGCCAAGCCAGCGATCTAGAGATCTATGTGCTGATGAGTTGTCATCTTTAGTACTGACGATGTGCCTAAACTTTTGAGCACGTCAATATTCAGAAATGAAGCGATATGGTACAAATCCGAGTTATATACGTTGTCTCGAAATCCTTCGATTTTCTGACACATTGTTTTGGTTCTATAACGAGCAAGTTCAATTTTTAGGGGGGGGGGCACACATACATCAAAATTTCGAATTCCTTTCCTCATTACCACCCCAGTTCCGTCCCTACTGATAGTAAACTCACAGAAACTACTTTCTATTACGTTCTGACTTCATCGATGACCATGGAATAGAAAACCGCCAGATGCACAACGCTGGTGCCGCAAATCTTAGCCAGACAGTGCCACACATACATGTCATTTTCCCAATACCTTAGTAAAAGTTAGAAAATAGAACGGAAACAGATAAGAAACACAGAAATGTCTGGAGATGCTTGAGCAGTACTTCCTTGCCCATGATCATAAACATGCCGCCCCGGTGGCGCAGTGGTCTAAGGCGCTGGCCTCTGATCGTTCGTCTGTAAGGGGTCTGGGTTCGAATCCCGGTGAGACATGGATGTTGTGTTTGTCTTACGGCACTGGCTCTCTCCCTTCCCTGGAACCAGTGACCCTAAATTAGGGACGGGCGACTGCTTATAGCCCATTGAGTTGCTCACGGTGGTCGTTAAACCTCCAATAAAAAAAAAAAAAAAAGATCATAAACATCGCCAAGCAAAATACTTTTCAGCTATGGCCCCTCAGTAAAATAGCACTGCCATAATTCTATAGCTAAATGCTTATATCACAAGCTTGAGAAGTGTCCCTGCTACAACATTCCCATGCGCAGGAGTTCAGTAAAATATATGCCCCCAAATGATAGCCTTGAAGCCAAGTTGACAGTTATGGCTATATAAATTTTTCGTTGGAAACCCACGGCCCCTCTCCCAACCCCTTTCCTCCCCTACAGCTGTTCCTGGCTGTTTACATCAGCTGTTCCAACTGGCCACCCGTTATGCATTTAATAGCGATAGGACGAATCACTAAGGGACCAAGTGATCGAGAAACAAATGAAATCCTTAGGCGACACCGCACGTGAAAATTCCCGCCCAACAGTATGTGTACAGCCTGGGTCACAAAGTGATAAACTTGGGAACTTTAAACGGAAAAGGGGAGAGAGTGAGAGGATGTATCGGGATATAGGGAGAGACGGAGTTTTAGAGCAAGGGGGTGGTAAGCCCGAGTAGGAAATAATAGTTTTTACCGATCAAGAACAACAGCGGCTGGACCAACTAAACAGCAGGCGTCATCGAGGAACATCACCGAAAGGAAGTGTAGGACATCGTTCTACTTTATATTCCCAATCTCTTGCTGTTATAATTATTTTATTTACAATTCATGCCAAAATTGGCAAATTTCTTTTTCTGCTCACCCTATGCAATCAAGTTGGGCTCCGGTTGTAAGTCATGCTTACATTGGTCAGTAACAAACTTATCAGTTAAATTATGAATCTCATTTTCATGGGATGGATATTTAGTAACTAAACTGGCCCCACCATTAGAATGTGGTTAAATCTAAATAATAAGCATTTGTTAAGTTAACCTAATGGGTTTTGTGTCATTCAGCACCTCTGTGGATAAATATGCATGCCAATGAATGCCCTTACATCTTCATGTTTCTTGTTTACAGTTGGATAGCAGTTTGACTTAATTACATAGCGACATATGTATTCTTACGAAGACCTCCTATGAATCACAACGCAACGACGTTCCAAAACCATGAGTGGTCCGATCACCTGTCTAGGAAACCCAGTGTCATTGTTTGCAGCTAAATTAACTATCAATAGCTATTTGAAATGTTTATGCTTTTTAAGGATCGCTGAATATTTAAAGACTATGGATCTGAGACATACACATCAACTAAAAAAGTCATATAGGGGAACTAAAAGAAGCATGAGTTATGCATGCCTTGTTTTTGTTTTGTTTTTTTGAGTGGAAGTTTAACGACCACCATGAGCAACTCATTGGGCTTTAAGCAGTCGCTCCTCCCTAATTTAGGGCCACTGGTTCCAGGGAAGGGAGAGAGCCAGTGCCGTAAGACACACACAACGTCCATGCCTCATCGGGATTCGAACCCGGGTCCCTTTCGGACGAATTATCAGAGGTCATCGCTTACACCACTGCGCCACCGGGGCGACCATGCTTGATTTAACCAAGAAAGAAAGGGGAAAAAGGAATTCTTGCATTAAGGTGAACGTCAAGTAATTTTGCTTCCTATACTTTCAATGGAAAAACTTCTGTACACATTTTCTTCCCAATTAATGCGTTCCCAAGGATGAAAATTTGAACATCGATTAAAATAGCTTCATTTATAACTTGGAATACTTAATATTTTCTAAAACATAATCATAATTAGGCATTCCAACATTTGTTTGTCGACTGACATCATCAAAGTACAGGTCACGCCATCTTTTTTCTGGTTTCAACACCACCAAAGGAAAAGTTATTAATTTTTAATATAATTATGGTTATGCTTGGGGAAATATTAAGTATTCCAAGTTATAATGTCAAATTATTTTAATCGATGTTAAAATTTTCATCCTTGGGAACGCATTAATTTCGAAAAAAATGTGTACAGAAGTTTTTCCATTGGAAAGTATAGGAAGCAAAATTACTTGACGTTCACCTTAAGAGAATGACAAGCGTTAATGGTATGATGATGAAAGTGAACACCTTCAAGTGGCAATGGGCTGGATATATTGCTAGAAGAATTTACCACCGTTGGATAACTGAAATACTATACTCGGTAGTAAGGAACAGGAGAAGCCGCATAAAAAGATCACGTGGGAGATGAGCAGATAAAATTCGAAAGCATACTCGAGTGACATGGAACAGAACTGTCCACGCTGTGGAAGAGACTTGGAGAGACTTTCATCCAGTAGTGGACTAAAAATTGAACCAACATGTTACTAACAGATCCTTTAACGCTTGTAAACTACGTGGTTGAGCCGCGATTGGATTTGCTGTTCCAACACAAACCTCAGATTCTCGATTGGATTGATGTCTGGAGAATTTGAAAGCCAAGGCAATACCTGGAAGTCTTCCTCACGTTCCGCGGACCATTTTCGAACAATTCGGGCAGTGTGGCATGATGCATTATCCTGCTGAAAGAAGACACTACGAGGGGAAGGGGGTATACCGTTCCCAGGAAAGGATATACCTGGTCTGCAATCTTGTTTATGTAGGTGGTAGACGCCATAGTTTCTTGCACATGAATGACCTGACCCAGGGTTCCCCAGCAGAACATTGCCCAAAGTATTACACTTCCTCTACTGGTTTGTTTTCATCCCACGGTGCATCCTTGATGCCAACACTTCCCTAGGTAAACGACGCACACGTACCCGACAGTCCACATAATGCAACAGGAAACGGGATCGGACCACACGACCTTCTTACAATAATTAAAGGTCCAGTTTCGACGCTCAAGTACACATTGCAGACACTTTCGACGGCGAACCGAGGTTATTACGGGCACTCAGAGCGGCCTGCGGTTATGCACACCCATTTACAGCAGGGTCAGATGTATTGTGCGCTGTGACACATTACTACCGTCGCCAGTATTCAAATTACTGGCGAGTTGCCGCCAGTGAATCCCTTCTGTTGGCTCGTACTATACGAGATAGCCTTTGCCCACCTCTAGCATCGATCAGCCGTGGTCAACCCACACCTTGCCAACGATTCGTGGTTTTTCCCTCCTTGGACCACTTTGAAGGTACTAAGCCACGGCTGACTGTGAGCATCCCACAAGCCTTGTCGTCTCGGAAATGCACTGACCCAGTCGTCTGGCCATTACAATTTCGCCTTCGTCAAACTCGCTTAAGTTCGCTGCTTTTCCCGATCTAAGGAACAAGAAGAACACTGATTAACAGAGCTCAGAATTATGAGTTATTTATACCGTCGTTTACCTGCAGTTGCTTCGATTTGCATAAACATGCGCTAGTCGTAATATTTGGCTCTTCGGTAAATATACAGATTATTTCACAGAATTTTGAAATTTCTTTTTAGCACGTCTTTTGTAAAAAAAGATCGTGCTTATGTTACCAGTTTGTCGGTCCGTCTGTACCCACGATATCTCTGCAACTATTAGTCCAATTTGAAAAATTCTTTTTGCATTGGGAAGCTTGAAATATGTGAATGATGATCATTTATTTCGTTTTTTTTACGATGTACAATTTCGCCGCTAAAGTGCGTAAATGCAGATGATGTCGAATTCAAAAATACGTTTTATTCCACATATTTGCTTCTAAACATCCGATTGCAAAAATTATTTATCATTCGATTAAATTTATGTCGAAGAGTATTTTACATATATTTACTTTTTCATATTACGCATAGATTTTTCGCTAGGGGACGTAGAAGTAAATTACATTTTTCCCGATAACTTTTCTTCTAAAACTCCGATTTGAAATATTTTTTTCAGCGGATACACCTCCTGATGGAAAATCTTTTTCATATAATTTCAAATTTTTGGTAAAGAATACTTTGCCCATCAGAGGGCGTAAGCGTTAATTTTTGCTTCTGGTGTATTTGCCATAAACTCTGAGCTCCTAAAATATCGATTGAAAAAATTATTTCGTGGACTGATGCCACTCACATCGATAAACCTTTTCGGAATATTTTCTTCTTAAAATATTCCACAGTTTCTCCGCCAGGGGGCGTAGACGTATATTTTATTTTTATCAATATCTCTACCTCTAGGAGTCCGATTTGAAAAATTCCTTCTTTGTTAGATAGTGTTTTCAGTGTGACATGTTTTTCATATAATTTCAAAATTTTCAAGTAATTCATAGACTTTGCGCTAGGTGGCGTAGAGGTAAATTGCGTTTCCCCCTATATCTCTGATTTTAAATCTCCAATTTGAAAAATTATTTCAGCACCGGATACAGACAGCTCCTGATGGGAAATCGTTTACACATCATTTATAATTTTTGTAAAAAAAAGAAAAAAAAATGGTTTGGCCACCAGGTGGCGTAAATTTTAATTTCCGCTTCTGATGTATTTGCAGCAAAATATGAGCTTCTAAATTTTCGGTTGAAAAAAAACGTCGTTAGTAGACCGATACTACTCATGTCGACAAACCTTTTAGAGATATTTTCTTCCTAAAATAATGCATGGTTTCTACACCAGGAGGCGTAGATATATATCTTATTTTTGTCAATATATCTACTTCTAGGAGTCTGATTTCAAAAATTCCTTCTTTGTTGGATAGTGTTTCCAGTGGGACATGTTTTTCATACAATTTCAAAATTTTCAAGTAATTCGTAGACTTTTCACTAGGGGGCGTAAACGTAAATTGCTTTCCCCTATATCTCTGCTTCTAAATCTCCGATTTGAAAAATTCTTTCTGCACCGGATACAGCTCTTGATGGGAAATCCTTTGCAAGTAATTTGTAATTTTTGTGAAAAATGGTTTGGCCACCATGTGGCGTAAGTCTTAATTTCCGCTTCTGATGAATTTGCAGCAAAATATGAGCTTCTAAAACTCCGCTTTGAAAAATTCTTCCTGTATCGCATACAAGACCTGATGGAAAATAGTTTTCACATAATTTCTAATGTTTAGTAAAGAATGGTTTGGCCACCAGGTGGCATAAGTGTTCATTTCTGCTTCTGATGTACATATTTGTAGCAAAATCTGGGCTCCTGAAAAATGAATACATTTTTTTTTTCTCGGACCGATACCGCTCATATTGAAAAACCTTTTGAGAATACTTTCTTCCTAAGATAATGCATGGTTTTCCCACCAGGGGACGTAAAGTCACATCCTATTCTTGTCGATATCTCTGTTTCTAATTGTCCGATTTGAAAAATTCTTTCAGTGTTGAAGAGCGTTTCCGGTGCGAAATGTGTCTCACATAAATTCATGTTTTTCTTAACGCACAAGTCGGCAACCAGAGGGCGTAAGCTCACGATTCCATTTACAGCAGTATCCGAGGGATTAAAAACCCGATTGAAAACTTTTTTCTTCCGTCAGATACTATTGTTTTCCATACCAGTTCCATTGACTTTGAATAGCTTTGATAAATTTAATTTGCATCAGAACGGATTCAAAAGTCGTGTTTATTACACCCGAAAATTCGGTGTCATCTTTCTCGTTTTTCTTGGATAGGAAACGTCCTCTGTATGAAGCAGTATTCAACACTGCGGTCACCACCATCTACACCGTACTTTATTTCTTTAAGATAATAGACAGATACGCTAGCCCCTATGCATATACATTGACGGACAATGAAATTTGCGCACCTAGAAGAAAACATGCTACAACCGCAAAATCTTACAAATAGCTAGATTGCGTGCTGGTATGCAAATGATCCACGTTTGGGGCGAGTGCGCATGACCGCACACCATGCGGTGGCGCTGCAAGCATTAACTGGAAGCCTTATAAACCGGCGTGTAGTCGATGCCCCATGAAAGCGAAAAGCACCGGCCGACGTAAGAAAAAGTACAGAGTGACAAAAATGCCGGATAGATGCCAGAGACGTCAATTTATGCAACTTACGGACTTTGAGAGTGGCCGGATCTTCGGCCTGAAAATCGCGGGGTGGTCGGCGCGCCGTATGACCCGCCACGTGGATCGTTCGGCCGATACCGTCCGACTGTGTTGGGAGCAGTGAACAAGTAACGGCACTGCCACATGACGGAGCGGCTCCGGACGGACCAGGAGGACCACCGGTAGAGAGGATCGACGGATCGTGCACCATGTACGAACGGATCCCACGGGGACCCGGTCCACTATGCAGGCAGATGTAGCGGTCCCTGTGTGTCCACGAACCATTTCTCGACGCCTTGCGGAAGCGAATCTGCATCCCAGAGCCCCTTACGTGTGCTGCCAATAACACCGGAACATTGCTGCCTCCGTGTGCAGTGGTGTCCGGCCAGAGCGATGTGGAACGCCACAGACTGTCGACATGTAGTGTTTAGCGATGAGTGCCGCTTCGTTTTGGGGGCAGATGATCATCGTGCGTGGGTGTGGAGGTCCCCGGGTAAATGACACAATCCCAACCTCGCTATCGGGCGCTACTGCTCTCCTACTGCAAGCATTATGGTCTGTGGAGCCATTGCGTATGATAGTCGATCAGCTTTAGTAATGGTACGTGGATCAATGACGGGCCAACGGTATGTGGATGAGATCCTACGGCCCAATGTGCTTTCATTCCTGGCCGGAATTCCAGGTGCGCTGTACCAGCAGGATAATGCCTGCCCGCACACGGTTCGGGTTGCCCAGGACTGCCTATCTCATGTCCAGACCCTTCTATGGCCTGCCCGCTCCCCATACAGGTCCCCTATCGAGCATGCGTGGGACCAGTTGAAACGTCGGCTGCCGTCGTGCCGCACTATCCGTCCTACACGTGTGGGCCAGTCTACCGAAGGACAACTTCAGGCGTCTGTTCGCCTCCATGCCGGACCGTATTGCAGCCTATATCGCCGCACCAGGCGGTGCGACGCGCTGTTGAAGATGACCGGACTGCGTGCCACAGATCCCTCTGTAATTGTCCTGCAGCTCTGTTTTTGCCATCATGTGTGTCATTCATCTGTATCATTACGTCCATAAAATTTCATTTAAATCCGATGTTTCTTTCTTGGTGCGCAAATTTCATTGTCTGTGACTGTATATATATATATACACTATATTGACAAAAGTTACAGGTCACCCTTCAAAAGCAAATGAACGGATCCACTGCTTTGTTAAGATGCGCGTATAGCTGCAAACGGTATAAAAACAAACCTGCAGCTGACCGCGATCATATCGCATTGTGAGGCTAAGTGAAAATATCGTGGCGGGAGAGAACTGACTTTGAGAAAGGAAAGATTGTTGGGTGTTATATTAGTGGGTTGTCCATAAGAGAAACCGAGAGGCATTTAAACATACCCAAGACAACTGTTTTGGATGTAGTGAATATGTGGAAGACACGTGCGTGCCTGATGCAGCAAAACGTACCGGCAGACCAAAGAAAATCAGTGTTAGAGGACTTCGAACTTTCAGGAGAGTCGTTACAGCTAATCGACGGAGTACTGCACAAGACCTCAGTGTACAGGTGAGTAAAAATGCTGAAAATCTCGGTATGTACACGTACCATTCGCAGAGAACTTCATTCCATGAGTTACCGTGGTCTTGCTGCTGCTCATAAGCCTTTCATCTCCACTTGGAATGCTACTCGTCGTTTAGCATGGTGTAAAGAACATTTATCGTGGACCGTAGATCAATGGAAACGGGCCCAATGGACTGATTAATCCAGATACACGATCCATCAGTCCGATGGCCGTGTGTGGGTATGGAGGCAGCCGGGGGAACGCTTTTTACCACAGTGTACTGTTCCTACGGTCAAGTTTGGAGCTGGCAGTGTACTCGTTGTTTTTTGTGGTATGGTCCCGGCCCATTGGTTATCGTGGACAAACCTGTGAACCAGCACGCTTACCTCGATATTCTGGACAATTATGCCCTACCAATTCTGTGGCAATACTATGGAACCGAGCCTTGTTGGTACCAGCAGGATAATGCACCGAGCCATAAAACAAGGACTGTTACGGCATGGTTTGAAGTTAATTATGTATCGTTTGTGGACTGGTCAGCACAGAGCTCTGACCTTAATCCCATAGAGCACCTATGGGATGAATTAGAGCGCCGCGTAAGAAATTTGGAACGAAGGCCTACTATTAAGCAATAGTTTGCAGCAGAATTATGTACTGAATGGAAGCGCATACCTAATGCTGTGTTCCAAAACCTTGTCGGAAGCATGTCTCGAAGGGTCATTAAGGCCAAAAGTGGACCGACAGCGTACTAATATATGTCAATAAATGCGATGTTGTGTTTCTGTTCTAGGTGACCGGTGACTTTTGTCATTATAGTGTATATTAGGGATATTGCATGAGTTAAAGTATGTATGTATCTGACGGAAGTAACACGTTTTGAAAACGTATTGAAATAACATCAGTGAGGTAGTGAGGTTATGTAACACAAACGACAAAGAGTGGTTTACAAAAACAATTTATTGTGCAATTTCTTCACACAACGAAGCAGCACTGCAATGGAGACAAAATGGTAAATTCGAAAAATGTACACAACTCTGGATTTCAGTACCCGGTAACACCACCTCTGTGTTGACACCTACGAAGCATACTTGCAAGGACATTATTGAAGAGTGTTTGGGTAAGCTCGTCTTATATTGCAGGCAACTCGTTACGGAAGTCTGCCAGTGTACTTGGGTATAGAGTGTGGCTATCCAGACGTCGCTCTGCAGCGTGCCAAATGTTGTCAATAGGATTAAGCTAAAAAAACCTCGGATGCTGCTGTAACGATTCAATCCCATGATTTTCCAGCTCCTGAAGCATTCTCCAGGCACGGTGAATGGCTGCATTATCATCGAGAAAAATGATTCCATGCATGTCCAATAGCAGAATCAAACAGTCTCATAATGAGCTCAATGATTTCGTTTCGGTGCACTGAGACATTCGTGTTACCTTGACAAACATGCAAGGAAGTATTGCCACTAAAACACACTTATGTCGAGGACTGCGGCTGGTAAGGGTGGACGTATTGCGCATAGTGTGGTTGCATTCACGTGCCGGATCTCCTCTACACATGTCCTCATCGATATCAGGATAAAGAGTGAAACGAGACACGTTTACAAAAAGTACATAGTGCCACTCTGTATTCCACGACATGCACTGTTGGACCCAAGTGCAACTTTGACGTCGGTGAGCGGATGTCAACGTTATGCATCTCAGCGGCCTCCTTGCTCTGAGTTCGTATTCGTGAAAACTGTTTCCTTCTATTTGAGTACACACTGTGACACCAGAAGCATCTCGCGGAGTTGGCTACTAGTGATACTAGGCCTTCTCCGAGTACTTACTGTCAGGTAGCGATCTTGCCTGCTAGTGGTTATCCTCGGGCGACCCTTCCTGTGTCGATCTGCAACATTTTCATGCCATAAAAATCTTGTACGCAGCCGACTTACTAGACTTTGGGAAACTCCTAAAGCAGCAGCCACATCGATCTGCCGCACACCTGCCTGTAACATGCCAGTAGTCCTACTTCTGTTGTCAGTGCTTAAATGTGATCAGGACATCATTTAAATGTCATCAGGACATCCTTTAAATGTCATCAGGGCATCGATCTGCCACACACCTGCCTGTAACATGCCAGTAGTCCTACTTCTGTTATCAATGCTTAAATGTCATCAGGACATAATTTCAATTTAATCCCACACTGAAGGCAATACGTTCAGCAAACTTCTAGACCAAGCAGCGAAACAACCAGTTTTCCAATTCTCGCAGAATACTTTTCTCGAAGCTCGCACGCTACGTGCTGTGTTGTGATGCTCTTTTGCATAGCCCACTAGAAAGAAGAGGCCCTGAAACGAACAGTCATGTGACCAACTTAGTCTGAATTTCCAGCTTATTGTTTGTAATTATTTATTATTTTTTACTACTGCAAGCAAATTGTATTTATAAGTACCACAGATATAGTAATCTAAGCCCTACACAAAATTTAATATTACACCCACTTACATTTTTTTCTCAAAACTGGCACAAGAATGCAGCAGTTTTGACTGGAAAACATAATGCAATAAGGGTTTTTAAGAGACTTTAATCACAATAATAACAACTGTATTCACTTCCGGTAAAAACTTGGAGAAATTTCACAAAACTGAGACCATTTTGGTCACATGACAACGGTTCGTTTCAGGGCCTCCTCTTTCCAGTGGGCTATGCTCCTTTGCATATGACGTAGCTTTTCTTTTCTTTTTTTTTTTTTTTTTTTTTTGATTGGAGGTTTAACGACCACCGTGAGCAACTCAATGGGCTATAAGCAGTCGCCCGTCCCTAATTTAGGGTCACTGGTTCCAGGGAAGGGAGAGAGCCAGTGCCGTAAGACAAACACAACATCCATGCCTGACGGGATTCGAGCCCGGACCCCTTTCGGACGAACGATCAGAGGTCATCGCTTAGACCAGTGCGCCACTGGGGCGGCCATATGACGTAGCTACCTACGCTGATATCCGATCTCCAGTAATCGCTAAATTTGCATATCACCACGCCTTCCCTTCGAAACCGCAATATTCCTAACTTTTTTGTCACCAGTATGTAATGAAAAGCTAAGAATTGCCCTTGTGGAAATCGTTTTTGTATTTTTTTTCAGTGGGGAAGATATCGAAACATTTTTTATATAGGGGACGTTAAAGATATTTTGTGCTTGGCACTGAATTTTACGCTGCGCCGCTGGATCAATGCCATGTTCACTTCCCACACCTCTCAGGCATCGGAGACTGCTTGCAGTGATACCAGCAGGGTTGTGAAGCACATTTGCGGGGGGGGGTTGTACTACAACTGTGAGCGACTCAGTGGGCTATAAGTAGTCGCCCGTCACAAATTTAGGGTCGCTGGTTCCAGGGAAGGGAGAGAGCCAGTGCCGTAAGACAAACACAAAATCCATGCCTCACTGGGATTCGAACCCGGACCCACCTTGGACGAATGGTCACAAGCCAGCGCTTAGACCACTGCGCTGTTGTCTGTGAAGCATATTCTAGTGACCTAGAGTAATATACCCCTGCTAATAATTCATAGTGCTTCGTCTCTGACAACACGTTGTATGAAAATCTGTTCATCTTCTTTCACAAACGGTCGATCTCAAGAATCAGGGTTCAAAGCTCTATTGCTTTGATTATGGAAAATTCCTTCTCGTTATTGAAAGTAATTTGCGGATTCAATATTATCTGATACTTCTCTTCAATGCCCTTCTTTCTTTTCTTCGGTCCATTTCAACTACAAGACTCCAATACGAAAATGCACTTTTCTTTATCAACTTGATTAAGGCTCTCTTTAAGAACCTGAAGAGCGTTCGTAGTCTCTGTCAGTGAGAAAGTGTGAAGTAAAAATGTAAACGACATGACTAATGGCATTCATAACAAACTACTGCGCAACATACAGCGCAAATGAGGCAAGCGTGAGTATTCCACATGTTGAAGGTTTTCTTAAATGATTCTGGAATGAAAAAAACATTGAAATATGTTCTGGTTTATGGGAACGCAGTGCAAAACTTTTTGTGCAGACAAAGGAAAATTGCATATATTTGATAACGCTATTTTACAGGATTCCGGGGAGTGCGTATGCATCATCTCAACAGGAGCATCCATAGAAATGGAATAGGGAAATAGCTGTTTACAATGCATTCAATAACCCCAACAGGTGGGAGGGTTAGACAGTTTTTATGGAAAATTTGAATCCTACTGTTATGTATACTATGAACAAATCATTTTGTTTTGGTCTTTTTGTTTTATTCTTTCGTTACATTATTTGATCTTCTACTCTCAATCATATATTACTATATTGTACGTCATTACCTGATCCCTTTTTGGATGGGACAATTCCGGTGACAAACAAGGTTATTTCATTTTTCCGACTGACAATTATTAGAAATTTTTGAGCCAATAATTAATTTTCAAATTCAAGTGAAAATGTAGTCCATATCACTAGGAAAATTCGAAGGGTAGAAAATCATGTTTCTGAGTAGAAGTGGCATTCTGAGAAGAAGATTGGGTAGAATTTCTCCTATTGGACCCCATAGATTGTAGTCTGTGTATTTCTAATACTATCTGTGTCATATGATTGTTTGGGGAAAGCCATAATCATTTCTGACGAAATCTACATCGGATTTCAACATTTTGGACGAAGCTGTACCTCTCGAATGTACATAGCAACGTAAATTTGTTTCGATTAACGCTATTTACTGAAGCCAACAGCAAGTTTTAAAATAGAGATGGGTGTTTTGTATTAAAGTAAGCAAACGACGAAGAGTGAAATGCAATTCCGTATTGCTTATACATAACTTAATTTATCTTCTGGAGAAAGATGCTTTCAACGCACGAGATCTTCAAGATTTCTGATTTTATTGATTTTCCTTTTCTTACAAATGTTCCTTGACTTATAAAAGTCAAGAAACGTTTGTAAGAAAAGGAATGTTAATTTTCTCCACAAGTGGAAACTAGTTTTTTTTTTTTTTTTCTTTTTTGATTTCCGAAAAGTCTCCTTGCCCTGTGGTGTTTTATCACGAGTGGCTGAAATTTATTAAAGCAAATTCTCCACGTTCAGGCGATAAATAAATAGCAGGTGCAAACATATCATGTCATATGTTGAGTTTCCCGAATGTTTATCGATAAGCGATATCAAAAGTACAGGCACGCATTTGCGTCAGCAAAATGATTTCTTTTTATTATCATTTCTCTTTAAGTGTGTTTCTAATCTCCAGTGTTTTCTGCCAAGGTCAGAATTAAAAGGCAGTTCAGAATAATCAATCGTAAGCGCATAAAAGGTGACCTTCCCACATGACGATGACTTCAGCAAAATTTCTGAATGTGCTTGTTGTTTGTTTCGCTACTGGTTTTACTTTTTGTTCCACAAAATTCTGATGCAATGTTCAGGCAACAACATCTGTTGCAATTCGAAAGTTGACCATAATCACCTTTACGCGTTGTTATGAACTGCTACTGTTAATGTTATTGAATTTGTTTGAGGTGTGATCAGAGTAAAGCAGATCACCGCTGCTTACGTAGAAGGGGTGGGGGTGGGGAGGTGACGGACCTAGTTGCCTCGAGATCTCTGTAAATAACATCTTCTTTAACAATTTTTGCAACTTTAAAGAAATGCTTTCTTTTGTCATTGCATAACATTTGAAGTTATGTTCTGCAGCAAAGACTACGTTTAATTAAAGCAGCTTTCATAACTTTCTTTTTATATGATCAAATGATCATATGTAGAGGATTTTAGGAAGGGAATGTCTGACCCCAGGTCTTAAAGAACCCTTAGAAATACGAAGCTAGGAGATTTCGGCCAGAGTGCCCGATAGGAAAGTGATACGGAAGCGAAGTAGAAAGGGGGAGGAAGACGCCCTTATTTATTACGGGGGGGGAAGTACCCGGGGTCCGACGGCTTAACGTGCCCATCCGACGCACGGCGGATATTTAGGAGATCGTGCTTTCGTACCTGCCTGGGATCGAACCTGAGGCCCTTTCCGTGGCAGTCACGAACGTTGCCCATTAGGCCACCCGCGGCTCTGGGTTTCATAACAAATTATTACTATTGTTTTTCCAATATTTTCATTGCACAGGATGGGATGGGCAGAATTTACTGACTTCTTCTTAAACCCTAGATAGAGATGCTATCACGACGGTGTTGTCCTAAATTCGTACGTGCGATTTCCGTACAAGTCGAGTATCGTGCTATTTCCGTTTAGGTGGATTTGAGATTATAGTGTAAAACCCTTTTACTGGTGGTTACTTCGAAACCACGCCTTACTACTCTGGAGGCGGCTATTATCCCAACTGAACTAGGCCGGCAAGGCTTTTCGTTGCAACATTACCGATTTGACTCATACATCACCCAAATAATATGTCATCTACGCCAAGTTACGTGGTGCGTTACAAGATTTCTAACGCAGTGCAAGTTCTATATGGTTTTTAGGAGAAGTGGTTCCGTACAGGGGTAACTCAGGAGGAGGGGTTAAGTACAGGTTAATAAGGAAGAATTTAGGAAGAGGGGAAATGTTGTATATCTGATATTTGCATATCATCATCATCATTATCAACCATTATCAATCCACTGCTGGACGAAGGTCTCCCCAAGCCTCTTCCACAACGGTCTGTCTTGTACCAGTCTCCTCCATGTTACTCCCTCATACTTTCGAATTTCATCCACCCATCTTCCATGTGGTCTTTTTCTGGGTCTTTTCCTGTCCCTTGGAATCCAATCTAAAATTTCGACTGTCCATCGATGGTCTGCCCTTCTGGCAGTATGTCCAGCCCATTGCCATTTCAGGGATTTTACTCTGATCATGATGTCTTTTCCACTCTTGTCATTTTTCGGATCCACGAGTTCCTCTTCTTATCTCTCCTGGTTACACAAAGCATGCACCTCTCCATGCTGCTTTGAGTTGTCTGCAGCCTTTGTATGTCTCTTTTAGTTAAGGTCCACGTCTCTGCACCGTACGCAAGCACTGGAAGCATGCATTGATCAAACACTTTTTTTAAGACATAATGGCATATTGCTCTTGAAAATTATGCTGTTTCTCCCAAAAACTGTCCAGGCAAGTTTTATACGCTGATTAATTTCTTCATCAATGTGACCCTCGCTTGACATCTGCTGTCCAAGATTTGCATATATACAACATTAATTCATATAACAACATTGATGTTAATAGAAAATATACATAGAATATATACCTGATATTTGCAGATATGCAACATTAATTCATACTAGAATATTAATGTGGATCTGATTGAACGTTAAGCGAAAATACATATAGAATATTATATTAGATTTTTGCCCAATTCAAGAATAATGTAATTATTATTATTATTATTATTATTTTGTTTAGGGTTAAACGACCAACTTGATCAACTCAATGAGCTGTAAGCAGTCGCCCGTCCCTAATTCACGGCCACTGGTTCCAGGGAAGGGAGGCAACCAGTGCCGTAAGACAAACACAACATCCATACCTCGCCGGGATTCGAACCCAGACCCATTCGGACGAACGGTTATAAACCAGCGCTTAGACCACTGCGCCACCGGGGCAACAAATATAACTACACTGATGTCATATAATAATACGTAATAATAATAATAATAATATAATAATAATAATAATAATAATAATAATAATAATAATAATAATAATAATAATAATAATAATAATAATAGATATTATTATTATTATGCACTATATTGTATTAATACAATAATATATAATTATACAGGGTGTCCACAAAATCTGTTTACAAGTTACAACTTGAAAAGTTTATTACGAATGCAAGTGAATTCGTAAACCTGTACAATTGCTTACATAATAACGAGAAAATATGAAAGGTGGAAGTTTTTTTATGCCTTATTTAAAACACTTGCCTCTCCGGTGGCGCAGTTGTCTAAGCGCTGGCTTATGATCATTCGTCCGAGATGGGTCCGGGTTCGAATACCGGTGACGCATGGATGTTGTAATTTTGTCTTACAGCACTGGCTCTCTCTCTTCCCTGGAACCAGTGACTCTAAATTAGGGACGGGCGACTGCTTATCACCCACAGAGTTGCTCACAGTAGTAGTTCAACCACGAATCCAAAAAAAAAAAAAAAAAAAAAAGAGAAAAAAGTAAAGAAAAAAATGGAAAACACTTCTACATGGACTAATTTGTTGCACGAATGGCATCAAGACGATTTCTCGCCATGGTTGCTGTAACATAGTTTCATCTATAGCGGCAATGGCGTCATCGATTCTTTGATGCAGGTCCTTGATGTTCTGTACCTGGGTTTAACTAACGATATCTTTCTCATGGCCCCATAGCATGAAGCGCATGGGAGTGATATCTGGGAAACGATAGATCATATGTAGAGGATTTTAGGAAGGGAGTGTCTGACACCAGGTCTTAAACAACCCTTATAAATAGGAAGCTAGGAGATTTGGGCTAGATTGCCCGATAGGAAAGTGACACGGAAGAGAGATAGAAAGGGGGAGGAAGACGCCCTTATTTATTACCGGGGGGCCAATACCCGGGGCTCGACGGCTTGACGTGCCCATTCGACGCACGACGGATATTTAGTGGTTTGAGCGTTCGTACCTGCATGGAATTGAACCTGGGTTCTCTCCGTAGCAGTCACGAACGTTGACCACTAGGCCATCCGCGGCCTATCTGGGGAACGAGGTCATCCTTTCCAATCCCCCGGTCTGCAAATGTATGGTTTAGGGACTCACGAACACGCAGTCCTCAATGAGGAGGTGCACCATCTTTCTGGAAGATGATGGTTGATTGAAGATCTTCCAGCTGTGGAGCCACATATTCAGTCAAAACATCAAGGTAAACATCTGGAGAAATCATAGGCGCCGACTATGGGAGAGCAAGATGAATTTTGCCCCTCCAATACTTTTATTGGGGGGCAGTGTCCCCCAATATTTTTCGTCCAGTTTAATTAAATAATCGCTTTAGCCTTATAACGTGGACCGAGCTCCACCTTATGGGGCCAAAGCGATTTATTTTCAAAAAAATAATAAATAACAAAATAAATAAAAACCTTTTCTCATATTGATTATTACTCATTAGATAAGAAACTGTATTCTCAGCCCCATATTGTGTTTGAACGTGTGTGATGTACAGGGTGTCCCACTCGCTACCGAACCCGGCATTTCTTTAATAATGTTAACATCAATGAAAATATTGCAACGAAATTTGAAGTGGACTTACCTCATTTCGTGCGAAATGTGATGACATCGCAACATGTGATGGAAGTGGCCACCATTTGCGTCCAGACAGCATTGAACCCGGCGCTGTCCGCCAGCCAACCGGAGTGCTCCTTAGTGGCAGATACATTTCTAAGTGTGACGCCACTGAGTCCGCCAGCCAGCCGAACGCGCCTCTCTGCTGCTTTGTTATGCCATTTCGCTGAGCGTGTCTACACAATACGGTTGTTGATAGTGTGTGTATGTGGCTGTTCGCGTACGTGTGAAAATATATCGGTATACTCTGGAGGAGAGAGTGTTTATTGTTCGCGTACGTGTGAAAATGTATCGGTATAGTCTGGAGGAGACAGTGTTTATTGTTCGCGTACGTGTGAAAATGTATCGGTATACTCTGGAGGAGAGAGTGTTTATTGTTCACGCTTATTGGAAAACAGTGTCGATAATGTCTTGTCAACAGCAATTCCTAGAGAGGTTTGCAGGCAGACATCCGCCGAGCAACTCCACCATTTGGGCATTGTCGAGGAAATTGGAAACCAATGGGATTTTAAGAATAAATTATCAACGTTTATTCATAATTAAATGTTTTATTAGCATCGACTATAGTTTCGCAGAGCGTTTGGCTCGGCATCATCAGGACGAATGGAGCGTAAACATTTAAATCATTGTGACATCATCAGAGTTCTGACTGTCACGGATTTTGATGAGTTGTTTCCACGCGCTTGAAAGAAATGGCGTAGACGTCATGTCGTTGACAAGTCGTGAAGAATTCCGGTATATATGGAAAGCTTCTAATATATTGAGCTTGACAGTCGAATGAGGTTTATCAATAAGCATAGCGTTTCCAAACAAAAATGTGTGATTATTTTCGTGACAATGTTGGGCTATTGATGACTTCTTCAGTTCATAGTTCCGTACGTAAATCTTGTGTTCCTTCACACGGAAACTTACAGCCCTTCGGATCTGTCCTAAGTCCACATTCACAAGGTATCTGATAAATTCCCCAGGAATTTATGTCTTCGACGTAGTCTCTTGATCCGTAAAAATTCATCTTGTTAATGGGTGTGAAAATAACTTTCAAATTAAAACTTTTGAGAATTTTTGAAATTCCGAAGCAAATCTGAGGAGCAAATGGGATAACTGCCCAATTCGTTCGTGCTGGGAGGTCTATTGGCGTGAGCGACAAGACAGGCTTTGATTTCAAAAATTTTTGGACAGCTTTGTCTATCACGAAAGGGCTATATCCTCTGTGTACTGCAATTCGTTTAAGAAAATCAAACTATTTCCGTAAGGAATCCTCAGTTGAGCACATATGTACTGCACGATATACGTATGAGTAGAAAGCAGAATTTTTTTGTTTGCATGGGTGATTTGATTTTACATGTGGTGGTAAGGAAACAGCAAATGGTTTTCGATAAACTGTTGTACTAAAGGAACCTTCAGAGCGTGACACAAGGACATCCAGGAATTGCGGAACATTTTGCACCTACAAATCTTTGTGGTGCAGAAATTAATCACACATGCTTCAACTGTACGATCTTGTAAATTCAATAAATAATTAATAGGTGATTAGAATGCTTAAAACCGCCTGCCTCAGAAGCCGTTTCCTCATCAACATGTACACTGCTGGCCACCCAAAATGCAACACCAAGAAGGAATCATCCGATTGGCCTGAAATTTGCAGCATGCATCGCCCGTGAGAGGACATGCAAACGATTAGCATTGCAGGGCATATGCAAATCATGTGCGCCCGGCACGCCACCGGGAAGCACTATAAGAAGGGTGCACAGAAGGCGGGATGTAAATAGTGGAATTGTGTTGGGACCTGTGAGTGGGAAGCTTCCTGATGCCTCGTCGCAGAATACGGCAGTCATTCCAGCACGTTTCGGAGTTCGACAGATGACGAATAGTGGCTTATCGCGACAGCGGCTTATCATACCGTGACATCGGCGCCCGTGTGGGACGACATCCAGCCACAGTGAAGCGAGTATGGATTCAGTGGGTGCAGGAGGGACGGACGGACCAACGTGAGCGATTGCCACAGCCGCAGCACACCACCGAACAAGAAGACCGACATGTTGTGCGGCGGGCATTGACACCTCGCACCGCCACATCACGAAAGTTAGTGCAAGAATTAGGGTGTGTTGCGCAACAACCTGTGTCAGCACGTACCGTTCGACGTCGTCTGCAGCAGCGGATACTTTTCGCACGGCACCCATTGCTCCGATTACCATTGACGTTACACCACCGGCGAGTGCAGCGGCAGTGGGACGTTGAACGCCGCACCTGGACTACGGAGTGGCACGACATTGTCTTCTCCGACGAATCCCGCTTCTGCCTGGAACACCAGGAAAGTTGGATCCGGCTGGAGCGGCACCGCCGCGAGAGACTGTATGACGCCTGTATTATGCATCGCCATACCGGCCCGTCGCCTGGCGTTATGGTTTGGGGCGCAATTGGATATGACACTAGCACCCCTCTGGTACGCATCGCCGGTACACTCAATTGCCACCGCTACATCTCCGACGTTTTGGAGCCTGTAGTCCTCCCTTACCAACAGGACCTGCCAGCGGCCACGTTTCAACAGGATAATCACGGCCCACCAGGTGTCACTGCTGCCGTGGCCCGCCTGTTTTCCCGATATGTCGCCCATCTAACACGTCTGGTCGCTGATAGGCAACCGAGTGGCCCGGCAAGTACCACCCGCGGCTACGCCTGATGAACTGTGGCAACGTGTGGAAGCAGCCTGGACCGACATACTCCAAGCCCACATCCAAAGCCTCTTTCGTTCGATGCTGCGGCGTGTAGCTGCCGTTATTGCTAGCCATGGGGGCCACACAAACTATTGATGTCTGCGTGTTCCGCAAGTCGTACGGGCCTGTAAGCTCAATCGTTTCATCTTTGTATCTGTTGTTATGTGTCCAGTAAATCTGGCGTTGCTATCTCGTGTCTTTCTTGGTGTTGCATTTTGGGTTGTAGCGTAGTTTTAAAAATTCCTGTTGTTCAGAGCGTGACTTCTAGTAAAAAAGTTATTTTGTCCACTATTTGCAGACTTTTCTTTTTTACGATGCAAAATTAATAAAGATTTAACATTCTATTGTGAAAATTTGTGATGCTGCCAGGAATTTCGGCTGAGTAAACTCTTTAGCTAAGAGAAAACGGAGAGGCAATGAGTGTACAGCAATTTATTCATCATTTTTGACAGAGAAAATGATGCATAGTACTCCGGGTGTGTCGTTATAGTGTCCATTAAAATACACAGAAAGTGATAGAAGACAAAACGCATGTAGTGCGGCGAAGCTAACAGGAGGCAAAGAAATTATTCAGTAGCGCGTCGTTTGATTTTAGGTAAAACTTAAGAACTACCAACAGATCTTGGAAGTAGTTCAGGAATTAATACTGTCTATTTTTCTTACTTTTTTATACACGTAGATAACTAAAGCTTTTCCATGGGAAATCATCAAAAAAATTTATTCTAGTCTCATAGGTTTTGTCTTACGACTTTAGAATCACAGTCTTGAAATTTGAAAAATTCAGTAACACACCAGTAACACTCCAGTAACATAATACCAATTTTTTCTTTCCTACATGTCATTCTCTTAAGTTTATTTATTTTTTTGTTTTTGCGACAAAAGAAAGCTCCAGCAAGAGGCGTTACGGCACAGTCAGTTTCTTCTCGCTCGAGATGTGTAAATAAGAGTGAAAACTTTGTAAACTTTAGAATGAGTGGGCATGGTATGATACAATATATTGCAGAGTTTTCTCCAAAATGGAGTAGGAGTTTTCTCCAAAATGGAACGTAAGCAAAGAAATCAAGAACAACTGTCTTCCGTTCTCTTTCAAGATAGAATACTTGATCTCAGATACCTTTAGGAAATGTTACGAAGGTACAGCGTCACGTGACAATACACATCTCGCTCTTTCAAGATATTTGATTTTGTTGAGTTCCAAAACCATTGGGATGATAACTACCATCTGTTTGGCATATATTGCGACTTAAGCATGCGCTTCATCACAAATTTTCTTCGAGAAGAGAAAATGCCGAACCGTATTTCTTTTCTTTATCTTCCCCGTAAGCAATAAGGAAATTCGGGTATATGTAGTAGTCGAAACTACCACATATACCTTGTAATTTCAATTAGATTAAATTGTTGGAAGTCGTAATATTTTTTTCGTTTGCATAACACCAGGGATGACAAAATCAGCCATCCACTTATGCGCCACGATTACATTTTACTGTTACAAAATAAGACGACGACTGAAAATTACTGATTGGGTTTTCGCATTGGCAGGACAATGCGAAAACCCAATTTGCTTTGCATCGTAAACTTTTGTCAACCCTCTCCCCTTCTTTTTTATAAGAATTTATACCCATTCTTGATATCTTTTTCTTTTTTAGCTTCTTTTTGGCGAATGTAATGAGAGTGAAACATAAAAGGAGGTGCTGATGTTTAGCTTATTAAAAAAATGAAAAAGTTAACAAATATGTTGGTAGCAGAGCTTTTGGAAGAAACAGCCCAATTTTCAAGATCAATTTACCATTATGTCTTAAAAGCAAAGTGTTTAATCAATGCATCCTGTGGCAAGCATAGTAGGGGAGGGGGAAAGAAAATACACCTGTCATCCTTAAATTGAAGTGGGTGTTGCGGGAAAATTTTCATCTGCCCATGCCAAGATTTTACTATAGAAACATTGTACTGCAATTTTTCTGTTGTAGACAATCACAGTTCGAAATTTCAAGATATTTAAATATTGTGGCAAACTCACTTAATTGACGTGGAAAAAGCGAATACCCAGGTTTAAATCACTAGTTTAGTTAGTTATGCACGTAATTGCGCTGGAGGAGCTTCTAATTTTGGACACACTCAATATTTATATTTTTTCAAAATATCTCTTAAGAACGCTGAAGTAAGAACATTGATTTTTTTTTAATTGCTTATATAGCCTTTTCATGGTTGACAGATCGTAAAATAATCTTGATTTTCATACCTTTGAGCTTCCAGTTCTTAAATTGTCAACGAAGTGGGCTGAAATTGCAGCAAATATTTGAAAGAGAGAGAGAGAACTGCTGCTACCAAAATTATGTTGGAGCTGTACCAAAAATACTTTCACATAAGACATGATTTCTAAATTTAAATAAACGAAAAAAAAATACAGGACCTTTACACTGTAAAATTTTCTATTTGTATTGCAATTTTTGTAATTTTTCTATTGTGGACAATCACAGTTAGAAATTCAAAGATTTTTAAATTCGTGGCGAACAGATTCTTCATTTAGTGATCATATATTCGTGTTTCAATTACAAAACGTGCTTGTATGCTGTGGTTTTTGTAAAGACACTTTACTAAATAACGTAAACAAAACATTTTGAAACTTCATGTTGAAATGATATCTCCGTACATGCCTTTATCTGCAGCATTTTTCAGTTATCACAAGAAGCCAAGGTAGGGTAGGTAGAACATTTCAGGGGAAAGGGATCGTATATGAACTCCCCCGTAAAAAATCTTACAGTTATTTCAAAATAAGTTCTTGATATTATTAGCTTTCACTCTGAATTCTGTGTTGTCATATAGTGGATAGTGCATCCCATAATGACCATTATCTAGCATTGTTCTGCAAGTTTATCAAACATGGGTGAGTATTTTCACTACTTTAACTAAAGTAGTCTTGTTCAGCCAAATTTTAGCCTTATTTTATTTTAAAATTTTGGCCTTGTTCAGCCCCCACCCCAATGCTGTTAACATATGTAGATTGTTGTGCCTCCCGATTTTTCCTAATGCCGGGCCCATCGAAACATTTCAGGATGAAATGAATGGTCAAAGAAACAATACAAATAGATAGACATCCCTTTCCCACTCCACATTTGAGAAAGACATCAGCTAATTGCACGGGGAGGCCGGAGGAAGGAGAGGAAGTTGGAAGAGGAGATTTTTTAATGCCTAAACAGGTTAATCATAGTTTTCGGGATCGTTCGGGGCCGGGCTCCTTCTTGCAATATAAGATTCGGGCTCGGGCGGGCTAGGGCTGACATACTTCGGGCTCGGGCTCTTAAAATTGAACCCGAACTCAGCTCTTATGAGCACAGCACTAATTCCTCCTACAACCAACGGGAGTAAAATCAACTACCCCCTTCCTTAGGGAATATATGGAACATGTTGCACCCCCTCCCCCTTACCGTCCGGCAACATACAATGCATACATTCTCGTTCATCAGCTGCTAAGTGAACCCAGAAGTTCGCAAGCACACATACATGGCCCATCTTTGTAGTTGGGATTCTAGCAGTTGCCTGGTGAGAGGATTTTTTCCCCTAATTCAATATAGAAGGGTTTTTTCCCCGCTTGTTATACTTACATTATGCGCATTTCGCTTATAAAAAAAAGTGTTGTGGTTCAATTGTGTGTTTAAAACAACTGAATTGAAAACATTTTTAAGAAAGTAAGAAAGAAAGAGACAAAATATGCGGAAGGGGCCCACCGGAAAATGTCCCGGTGTCCCAGTGGGCCAATCCGCCCCTTGAGCTGATGATATTATATTTAAAATGAAAACCTTTAAGTGTCAGTGGACTGGACATATTGCTAGAAGAACTGACCACCGTCGGACAACTGAATACTAAATTGGATACGAAGAGGCCCAGAACAAAACACATGGGAAGTACGTGGATGAAATTCAAAAGCATGCTATAGTGATATGGAAGAGGCTAGCTCAAGACAGAAAGTTCTGGAGGAGACGTGGGGAAACCTTCATACAGAAGTACTCGTAGATTGATAATGGTTGATGATGATGATGATATACATGTGTGTGTGTGTGTGTGTGTTCATCTAATCCCTTTAGCTAGACCTTATGATTCCGACATGCGTTTTAGATAAAGTTCAGGATATGCCAATTAATGAACAATTGTATGTTTTTAGCTCGTTTAGCATCGTGGTTGGAGCTTTTGTTCAAAACGGTGAACAGATTATTTTCATATTTATCTTAACCACGTCTGTAGTACGATTTCAGAAGCATTCGGTAAAACTTAAGTAGCACTTGATATCACTTTTAGTAACTCATTGCACGAACTTTGTAAATAAACTAGGCATGTAGCCTGTACCTCACATTGTGCCACGGTCTCTCTAGCTTCCTTTGTGGTCGGTGTATATGGAGAGTTGTTTTTTGAAGACTCGTGTTTCGATGCACATTTTATTTTAATGCAGGCATACATCAAGGATCTGTCACCTTCTTCCTTTGGGAAGGAAGTAAATACATCAGCGACTTCCTTCTCATTACGATTAATTCAGTTCACAATTTTGCTGACGATCGTACTCTCTGTGGATTATGCTTCGTGCTATCGGCATGGTGATTACACATCAATCATTGCGCAGCAGGGTGCTTTTTTCCTGAACTGCGATACTCATGTCCTTTGTCGTTGGGATGAGGAGTGAGGACAATAATGGTGGGGTTTGTTTCTTCGTTGTTGTTTTTCTTTAGGGGTTTTACGACCATCATGAGCAACTCGATAGGCTATGAACAGTCACCCGCCCTTAATTTTGGGCCCACTGGTTCCAAGGAAGGAAGAGAACCAGTGCTGTAGGACAAACACAACATCCATGCCTCATCAGGATTCGAATCCGGACCCATCTCGGACAAATGGTCAGAAGCCAGCGCTTAGACCACTGCACCTCCGGAGCGGCAGAGCTTGTTTTAAGAAGCAAATAAAGATTAGAATACTCCTTCTGTTTCAATGTCAGGGAAATTCTTGACAAACAGCGCTTCTCTTTCTGTTTTTAGCCTAAATATTTATGTTCTCCAACTTTTCTTGCGGTGGCCATATTTATCTCATAAATGAATCCGCTTCAAGAAAACCGGTCTTCTCTTTCAGTATAGACATTACTTAGGAACAACTTCTGACACGAAATCACATGTCTGTCCAAAGCAGTCGCCGTCCCCAATTTGGGGCCATTGGTTCCAGATAAGAGGAGAGAGCCATCGGACAGGCGCAAAGCCCAGACCTCACCTTGCACTCGGGCCTGCTCGGACGAATAGTTAGTGGCCAGCGCCTCAGACCTTTTGCCCACCGTGGCGATCAGCATTCACTTGTTCTCCTCAATCCCTTTCTTATAGGGAAACATAGGTAATTCTGCGGATATTATAGCAGCAGTATACTCGCAAGAGTTGTCGCGCCTTGTACGACGACCTCCTGCACTTTTCCCTATATAGCCACAGGAAGCACTGTCACTGGGCAACCATTTTGAGTCCATCCGAATAAGTGTCGCAATAATCACTTTGTCAGCAAATTCATTCCTATAGCATCAGAATTCCTTAACTGGTTACATTTTCTCCCGAAACTGCAACGTTCAACTATTTTAATCGATGGCTAATAAACTATTTCTGAGAAGTTCCATGTTTTGAAATCGCAAAGAAAAATTTAAAATGACGGTATGCGTTACGAAATTGTCTTTTCATGATCAACAGGTTGAAACCGTAAACCAGGAAGTTTTTGTTAAGTAATGGGTGTATCTATACAGGGGCGGATTGGCGATCGCAAAAGGTCCCGGGAAAAATTTTGCAAATGGGCCCGTTCAGTTGTAATTCTGTGGTACTATTGTATCACAACTGAAAATCACTTTTTTTATTTAAGAAACAAAACAGAAAGTACAGTTGTTCTGGAAACAGTGGCAAGCATAGTAGGGGGGGGTAAAGGAAATACACCTGTCATCCTTAAATTGAAGTGCGTGTTGCGGGAAAATTTTCATCGGCCCATGCCAAGATTTTACTATAGAAAAATTGTACTGCAATTTTTCTGTTGTAGACAATCACAGTTCGAAATTTCAAGATATTTAAATATTGTGGCAAACTCACTTAATTGACGTGGGAAAAGCGCGAATACCCAGGTTTAAATCACTAGTTTAGTTAGTTATGCACGTAATTGCGCTGGAGGAGCTTCTAATTTTGGACACACTCAATATTTATATTTTTTCAAAATTTCTCTTAAGAACGCTGAAGTAAGAACATTGATTTTTTTTAAATTGCTTATATAGCCTTTTCATGGTTGACAGATCGTAAAATAATCTTGATTTTCATACCTTTGAGCTTCCAGTTCTTGATTTCAATAATCTTGATTTCAACGAAGTAGGCTGAAATTCCAGCAAATATTTGAAAGAGAGAGAGAGAGAGAGAGAGAGAGAGAGAGAGAGAGGGAGAACTGCTACTACCAAAATTATGTTGGAGTTGCACCAAAAATCCTTTCGCATAAGACATGATTTTTAAACTTAAATAAATGAAAAAAAGAAATACAGAACTTTTACACTGTAAAATTTTCTATTTGTACTGCAATATTTTTAATTTTTGTAATTTTTCTATTGTGGACAACCACAGTTAGAAATTTAAAGATCTTTAAATATCGTGGCGAACAGATTGTTCATTTAGTGATCATATATTCGTATGTGTTTCAATAACAAAACGTGCTTTTAAGCTGCGTTTATGTATTGTAAAGACACTTTACTAAATAACGTAAACAAAACATTTTGCAACTTCATGTTGAAATGATATCTCCGTGAATGCCTTCATCTGCAGCATTTGTCAGTTATGAATATCACAAGGAGCGTAGGCTCCGTTGGTAGAACATTTCGGGGAAATGGATCGTATATGAACACCCCCGCAAATAATCTTACAGTTATTTCAAAATGAATTCTTGATATTATTAGCTTTCACTCTTAATTCTGTGTTGTCATATAGTGTATAGTACATACCATAATGACCATTATCTACCATTGTTCTGCAACTTTATCAAACACGGGAGAGTATTTTCACTACTTTAACTAAAGTAGTGAAAATTTTTTTGCCCTCTTCAGCCCATACTCAATGCTATTAAGATACGTAGATTGTTGTGCCTCCCGATTTTTCCTGATGCCGGGCCCCTCGAAACATTTCAGGATAAAATGAATAGTCAAAGAAACTATAAAAATAGAAAGACATCCATTCCCCACCCCGCAGTTGAGAAAGACATCGGTTAATTGCACGGGGAGGAAGGAATTGAAGTTTGGAAGAAGATATTTTTTTAATGCCTAAACAGAGTATTCATAGTTTTTGTGCTCGTTCGGGGTCGGGCTCTATCTTGCAATATAAGATTCGGGCTCGGCCGGGCTATAGCTGACATACTTCGGGCTATGGCTGACATAATTCGGGCTATAGCTGACATAATTCGGGCTATAGCTGACATACTACGGGTTCTTAAAATTGAGCCCGAATTCAGCTCTTATGAGCACAGCACTAATGACTCCTACAACCAACGGGAGTAAAATCAACAACCGCTCGTTCCCTGGGGAATATATAAAACATCTTGAATACACCCCCGCCCTCCCGCAACATAAGGTACATACATTCTCGTTCCTCAGCTACTAAGTGAACCCAGAAGTTTGCAAAAACACATGGCCCATCTATTGTAGTTGAGATTCTAGCAGTTTCCTGGTGTTTTTTTTTTTTTTTTCTAATTCAAAATAGATGCCCCCCCCCTGCTTGTTATAAATACATTGTGTATCTCGTTTCTAAAACAAGTGTTGTGGTACAGTTGTGTGTTTGAAACAACTGAACTGAAATCATTTTTAAGAAAGTGAAAAAGAAAGAGACAAAATGTACCGAAGGTGCCCACCGGGAAATATCCCGGTGGGCCAAACCACTCCTGTATCTATAGATTTTCCTCGCAACGAAGTACAAGAGTATTAATTTTTCTCCCTGAAATTGGGGAGTAGGTTTGGGCAGAGATAAAGGAGACTGGGAGTATCTCTATTCCAAAACTGCGTTAATCCTCTTGTTTGTTTGGGAGCGGTCAACTGCCTTTCCAAAGTATTTCACTTTCTGGAATAATGTTTTCTTGTTTTTTTATTTCAAATAATACATTTGAAATAAAATTAACTGGAGTTGCAACTTCAATAAGTTAAAATCGTGAAGAAAATTCACATTGTTCAATCGCCATAAAATGAGGGTTACTTTTTAAGTGTTCCATGTTAAGATTTGATAGTTTGCCCCTCGCTCCCCTAGAGTAACTTTAGATACGCTTATTCTTCTTTTAACGAAACACGTGTGTGTTACATAATTTTTCTGCATGTGTGAATTGAATAATTTCCGAGTTCTCTTGTTCTTACAGGAAGCATATCGTATCGTAATCACACCTGATCAAAATCACATATATCGGGAAAAAATAAATTAAGCACAAAAAGCAGCACGTGTTTTCATAAATGCGTCATTAATTGGGGAAAACAAAATCAGCCTTCAGCTTTGAATTTAGTCCAGTTTCATTGTCACAGCTTTGAGTACTGCGTAGTCACGACGCTGGAATAACTGAAAGTATTGCAGTGTGGAGAAATTAGCAGCCTCTAAAACAAGGCCTAAATACAGAGAAACTCAAGGTAAACTTCTACCTTTGCGCCAATGACCCCAAAAGACAATCTGATTGCATCATAAGTAGGTCTGCGTCTGTCGGGATAGACTTAGCGTGGATTTTCGATGAGGAAGCCTGGTTTTAAGGCCAAACTACTACGCACAAGTGCAGTCAACGTCGGTGAAACCTTAAAAGCTTTACCACTGATCCCATCTTAAAACCTTGTTTTGTTTTGTTTTCTTTTGTTGTAACGACCACCATGAGCAATTCGTTGGGCTATAAGCTGTCGCCTGTCTCTAATTTTTAGGACCGCTGATTCCAGGAAGGGAAGAAAGCCAGGACTGCAAATCAAGCGCAGCATCCATACCTCATACCAGAGGCGAACCCGTCGCGACTCGCACTAATGATCCGTGGCCAACACCTCAGACCACTCGGACACTGGGGCGGAGAAAAAAAAAAAAAAAAAAAAAGGTGTCCTAAAAGGAATCATTCGTCTCCATAGCTTTATTCTCTCCTGACATAATCGTCATGTGCTATTTCACTTTATTAACTTTGGTAATTCACCAACCTGAATATGAATTTAAAATTAGCTCCCATTATATATTATTATTATTATTTCACAAAACATTTCCAGATGTTTTCTTCTCAAGTAATTACCCAGGTAGATGCATGGTGTGACAGGGAGAGAGAGAACAAAAAGGCGCACGCATGGGTTTTTGTAACCTTCGTACAGTGACTCCCGTCTACAGGTACGCTGAACACCCAATTCGTCATAAATAGGCAGAAGTCTACTGAATTTGCCCATCTGAGTCAATAATTGTCTCAAAATTCATTGCACTGAGCTATTTGTACTTTGGCTTAACGAAGTTATGATCATATTGTCAAATGCAACACCAAATTTGGTGCATGAAATTTTAAGAACAACGTTTTCGCGTTCGCAGCGAACAAATGTCACAGATGTGTGAAATAAAACTGTGTGCGTTCTGCAAAATCATCATCAGCATCATCATCAGTGCATGGTTCAAAACGTTAAAATGCATGATGTACTGGTTTTTTTTTTTTTTTTGTTTTTTTTTAATTTTCACAAGGTTTAACGACGCTGGTGTCTAATGCCCAGAGGATTGGCCCACCAGAAAACCCGGTCATTTCCAGGTGGACCGCTCGAGAAATCCCCACATTCTGTTATTCTTTTTGTCTGGATAATTTGAAAGGATTGGTTTGGTGCTTATGAACAATAATAATCGTTAACTTCATTTGAACCTTATTCCTGCCTGAGAAAAGTTATTTTCTAAAACAAAAACAAAAAAACAAAAAACAAAAAAAAGTTTCCTTCTGTCTAGATGTTGGGCGTTTGTGCTATGAAATGACACAGCGAAATTCTCTGTATTTACGTGAGAAAAGTGCCGCCGGTCCAAGCACGGTCTTATAAATCAAGCTAAACCTGACAACACTTAGACATATTTCGTTGAACCTGCGGCCTAGAGTCATTGGCATACCCTCCTTGTGAAGTCTTGAAGGATTCACTAACACCCATTGTGATGGCCCACCATCGCTACACTCTTATCCACCGATTTATACAGAGCACTAAGCGATTCCCGGCAGAAATATTTCGAAATCCGTGTCCCACTCACATTTATCTTAAAAGAAACAACGATTTACCAGTATTGGTTTAAGGATCAAAATAATGGGAAGCTTTAAAATGGCGTCTACCGAAGGAAGAGATTGCCCAATGTTCGTAGGGGGAAGATCTCTGTTACGAATGCTCTCTCAATATCATCCCACGAGTGTTCAATCGGGTTAAGATCTGGAGATTGTGGGGGCTATTTTAGTTCTTGGAAGTAACTGTCGTTCTTCTAGAGCCACTCTGTGCAGACACGAGCCTTGCGGCATGGTGCATTTTCCTGCTGGGAGTAGCCCCTCTCCATCAGGAAACACCATGTGCACGTACGGGTGTGCCTAGTCCGCAAATATGTTAAGATACCTCGTCCATCTGAATGCTTCTCCAGACGTATTAAGGAACCCAGTGCCCACCATGAAAACAGACCCTGGACCATTACACCTCCTCCACCAGCTTGCTCAGTTAACACTAGCCAGATGGAATCCAAAGATTCGTGCTGTTGACTCCATATTTTGGCTTGTCCATCGGATTGCATGTACAGTTAACATGATTCATCGAACCAGGCGACCTTTTTCCATACATTAAGGGTCCAGTTCTGGTGCTTCCGTGCCTACTGCGAACGAAGTTGTCGGGTTTTAGCAAAGACGAGAGGTACACGAATGGGACGTCTATTTGCATAGCCCATTCTCGATACCGCTGTTGCATTGCATGACTGCTTGACGCAATGGAGCTCGTATTTATTATGGTAAGTATACAATTACTGCTCAAACTACCTGGACATCTTTGATTAACAAGACAAAACAACTATAGGACAGAGGTTTCGAATGAAACATTTCGCGTCTTTCTATGGCAAAGCAAAAACTATGAATGCACGCTTTCTTTCATCCCTGCTATATTATTGGGCTATCCGCACCATACCAACTCACGTTCTTACAGAAATCCTCAGACTCATTGTTAATTTTATTTAGAAAAGTGTTCATTTGGTGAAGGCGAATGTTCTCTCCCTTCCAGTCAAGTATGGAGACGTTGATTTATTTGATATTCAAAGTAAATACAATACCCAAAGGGTCATGGGTTTTATCAACCTGCTACAATAGTGAGCTATGGCTTCGCAGATTATAATCGATGTACTCTCGTTCCCTTTTAACCCACATCTCAAATTTCTCCGAATGGATTCGATGCCAGCTGATTCCTCTTCGTTTCCCTGCTGTGTACAGAGAAGCCATATCACTTCTGAATCAGCTTTCCTCGTAAAATATCCCATCAAGCACAACTCTAGAGTTCATTGCAGAACCATTGTTTTATTTTTATTTCCTGCATCCCGCACACGGGTTCGTATCCCGGTCAGGCATGGATGTTGTGTTTGTCTTACGGCACTGGCTCTCTCCCTTCCCTAGAACCAGTGACCCTAAATTAGGGACGGGCGACTGCTTATAGCCCATTGAGTTGCTCACGGTGGTCGTTAAACCTACAATCAAAAAAAAAAAAAAAAAAAAATCCCGCACACCGAGAATACTTCCTCTGTCTTACTTGGTTAAAAGCTGGAATCGCCACCGTTTCACAACTTGTAAATCCGGATTATACTTGAAAAAATCTGAATAATCTCTCAGTATATCTTCTCTCAACCACTGAAAATGAATTTAAATTCAGAAGTCTCAAAGATGTTATCAGTCAGTTATTTCCGTCTTTTTTTTTCTTTTTTTTTTTGACTAAAGGTTTAACGACCACCGTGAGCTACTCAATGGGCTATACGCAGTCGCCCGCCCTAATTTAGGGTCAGTGGTTCCAGGGAAGGGAAAGAGTCAGTGCTATAAGACAAAAAGAACATCCATGTCTCAACGGGATTCGAACCCGGACCCTTCTCGGATGAATGGTCATAAACCAGCGCTTAGACAACGGCGCCACCGGGGCAGCATTTCCGTGTTTGGTAACTTATCAAAGCTTGATTTCCACAACGTCAGCTCCTGTTCTATTGCCGTTTATGATCTCATTATAAGACCAATCATACCTTTTGCACTCCATAACCTCCACAAAATTATATCAGAATTTGTCCTCGGAATGTCTTCTCATGTTCCTTTTCCAACGTATGACATTCTAAACTTCGCCCCATCTGGAACGCAGTACAATCAACTAATGCTCATCCTAAAGAAACTGACACCCATTGGCTTCACCTACACCACAGGCTTATTGTCCAAACTGTACTTCACAAGTTTCAGCTTACAACATCTCTCAACTGCCGTTACTGCTGCATACCAGGCGATGTACATCATACTTGTATTAACTCAACTGGGACGTACTACAGAGATAAAGCACGTGTCAAGACGACAAATCTGCAGCGATACAGTCCGTCCGTGTAGCTTAGTTGGGAGAACAACTTACGCCGGAGTGAAGGGGCGCTGCTTCGATCTTCGTCATGGACAAATTCGTGTTTTCACACAACTTGCCAAATATTTCCTCCGTTATTTACCTATATTTTTGCACTGCTTTCCAAGATCTGTGCTAGCCATCACACCCGCCATGAGTATCCTTACCTCCTATCTCCCACATGTACCACTTTTCATACGCCAGCTATATGTGCCTACCTTTTGGTGTTACTGAAGTTTGTGATTTACTCGTTCCACTTACATAACGACTCCACCCGCAAAACTGCTGCAATACAATCCTCTCAACGGAAATTCGATGTTTTCTGCGGTCGACTAACGACCAGACTGAAAGAAGAAATGCCGCCCCGGTGGCGCAGTGGTCTAAGCGATGGCTTCACATAATTCATCCGAGATGGGTCCGGGTTCGAATCCCGGTGAGGCATGGATGTTGTGTTTGTCTTACAGCACTGACGCTACCAACCTTGGAGCCAGTGGCTCTAAATTAGGGACGTGCGACTGCTTATAGCCCACTGAGTTGCTCACGGAGGTCGTTAAACCTGCCATAAAAAAAAAAAAAAAAAAAGCACTGAAGCTTTGCTGTATAAGAACTCAGTGCCAAAATTTCATAGAGACTGGACTTCACTTGAACAGTGGTAAGACATCACCAATCATCGTGTACGACTGAGTACCTAAATTCTAAAGCAAACCCAAACCTCCCCTTCTGATTTTAGTGTATAATCTTCTGGCCTTTCTGTTACTTAGAACAATTTTTGGTTTTTAGAACCTCTCTACGTATTGGACTACAAGTGTTCTACTGTTCAAGAAATACACAAGTATCAACAAAACTGAAATTGTAACCTCATCCAGATAATGCCTGTAAATTCAAAGAACCTTTTTTTTTCTTAATTATTTTTTCATCTGACTACAGTATACTTATAATGTAAATATTCATCATACATCATCTATATATACATGCATTTATGCTTTTGCATTGTAGAATAAAGAACATTTGATATTGTCTGTTACTTCGTACCACACAAACACACACAAAGTAATATTAGGTCTATGTATAAGTTTCCGCAGCTCCATGTAGGCTGGCTGTAAAAGCTAAACATAGTTTTACGCAGAATGTGCTCTGTGTGGGTAAGGTGGCAGCACTTCATCGAACGACACGTGTTGCGGGCACCCACATATGCGGTTAGTTCAGCCAGGACATGAAGACCGACAAAGGGCATATTAGTCACTGTCCGTTGTTCGTGTTTAATGTCGGGAAAACGCTGCAGAAGCACGTGAGTGGATTTTTTTTTCGGCCTACGGCAAGAAAGCTGTAGGTGTAAACATGTCGTTAGTGGTTTATGAAGTTTAGAAGAGGTGATCGTAGCGTGGTGGACACGCAGCGTAGCAGACTGCCGAAGTAGATGCAGAGCGCAGTTTTGCATCTCCAGCGCGTTTTGTTCAAAGCGCAGACAAACACTTTGATAGTGATTAAATGCGACCTACTTCTTCAAGTACGACATATATTCGATCGAGGGCCTGAGCAAGCTGTTTTTATCTGGGAGGGCTAGATTGAAATCACGCACCTTCGAACTCAAAAGTTCCACACCACTCAAAGTGTACGCAGTTTTTACTTTCTCATACCTCCGTTATAGTCAAGTATTATGATCGTTCATAAATCTCACTTCTGTTTTTCCACATAATTTCACTAAAGCCGCCCCAGGTGGCCCAGTGGTCTAAGCGCCGGTTTGTAACCATTCTTCCGAGAAGGGTCCGGGTTCGAATCCCGGTGAGGCATGGATATTGCGTTTACGGCACTGGCTGTCTCCCTTCCCTAGAACTAGTGGCCCTAAATTAGGGACGAGCGACTGCTTATAGCGCAATGAGTTGCTCACAGTAGTCGTTAAACCTTAAAAAAAAAATAACTAAAAATGTGAAAACTAGGTAAATACTCTTAAGTTGTAAACATCAAGTAAAACATAAAAATTATGTGAACACCGATAAAACAGCACTCTGCAGAATGAAAGATGAACCCTCACGGAACGAATCATTATCAGATAGTGAAAGTAACAGCAGGAAGGCGTTCTCTGTGTAGGGGTTGTAAAAATTCTGTTCAAGGTTAAACATTAGACAGAGGGGCTTTCAGCCGCGGATCACAAGAGTCGAATTAGTTCTTTATCCCTAAGGTGTATTCGGAAAGGTCACGGAGGTTAGGTACATCCGCATATTATTTATATGCCTCCCTCCCTGTTTCGTTCAATTTATTTCGTATATATAAGGGGTCTACAACCCACAGGGTTAAGTACTCTGTACACTGGTTAGCTGCAGGAAATACTGTATGTGGCCAACAAGTCTTTTGAAAGAGAAATTGCTGAGAGGTACAGAGTACTTTTCTCTTTTGAACTACAATTTTCAGTAAATTTATTCACATATTTTTTATTCCCATCATAGCATGAATTTGCGCCCCTGGTATGGCCATCCTGAGAGGGCAATCCCCCCCCCGCGCTCTGGTTACGGCCCTGATTCTATCATAAAACGCTGGAAACTTAGGCATAGACATAACGATAATGAATTGATAGTTTTTGAGATAGATAGCTTAGTAGAAACAGTTTTTCCAGTCATATTTTCATAAGTAAATGTATTGTGCAAAACATGAAACCACTTTTTCACCACCTGGTGCAGAAAAGCATAACATTTCAGAGATTTCAAAGTGCACGAATCGTCGTCTTCGTAGTTAGCGCTATGAGATACAAAAATTATTCAGCCACTTTTTTTTCCTTGCCGTGTGCGGCTATTGCCTTGTCCACTGTTCTGTTAGTCGTTCCTACTTCATTTCTCCGCTCCGTGAAAAACTTCACCGTCCTGCAATGTGCACAGCCAGAAAAACATATTGCGTCCGGAATCGGTACGCTGAAGCTTCGGCAACCAACGGTATATTGCACTAAACATCTTTGGACAATTTCCAGAAGAGGGGTCAAACCAAGAGTACCTTCTGCGAAAACAAAATGAAGCAGGACCAGTGGCGCACCCCCCACCCTGGGCTGACAGAGCGGAAAATTATTACGTCGAAGTTTTAAAGAAAAAATCGCGATACGCGATCAACACATACTGCTTAATCATGTACCGTAATATAAAGTAATTATAAGGGAGTAGTTCTGTTAAATAAATTTAGAAAAATCTAACCAGCAAAAGAAGTCAGCCTCCTTCTTAATTCATGATATAATCAACACAGAAATCAGACATTGCCGAATTGACGGTAATTACTGTTCCACACATATCAATCACATCAGAAAATTTGTAAATTTCGTCGAAATTTTTGAACAAAAAATCACTATACCAAGGCGACGAAATTTTCAAATTTTCTGATGTGATTGATATTGCGTGTGTAATTACCGTCAATTCGGCGATGTCTGATTACCGTGTTGATTATATCATGACATAATTACCACTTATTATGAGAAGAATATTTCTTCCACATTGTTTACCCCTTCTCAATTGTTATGACACCTGACTATTTTTTCCGATAAATTTAGGGATGTCACCCCCTCTTGGAAAAATTCTGTTAGCCACGTCCCCCCCCCCCCCGGGAAATTTCTGGGTGCGCTGCTGAGCAGGACGGGTACCGACGCAAATTGTTAACAGGCTGTCCGAAAATCGCACACCAACTCACACCCCAATCTTTTTGCGAACACAGAGAACAGACTGGCTCCACGATTCGGCAAATCTTAAAAGGGAAACAAAAAACATGCTCTCTACAGCAAGATTCTGAGTGGGAAAATGGCGTAACACAGATATCTTTTGTGACTCAGTTAAAACGGTGTTTGACGGAGGCTCCCCAGAGCCTGAGGCCCCAGGCGAACGCCGGCTACGCCCACACGATAAAACATCTCTGGCTACGAAGTTCAAAGAGGTAAAACTAAGAGCTTTATAGGCAAACACACTATTATACTAATCTTTTAGATTTGGCTGAGATTCGTGTTGCAACGAATCTCAGCCAAATCTAAAAGATTAGTATAATAATTGTTGAGGAAATGCAATCAATGTAGAAAACTCGTTATATAACAGTATTTATGTATCAGGCAAAATATTTGTGATATTTAAATGAACTTTTAATATAAGAGAGAACTTTGTTTTTAGAAAACTTAGCGTCTCGTCACAAGTACCCTGGGCTTTTCGTCAGCATTCATTATCAGTAGTAGTTGAAGCAGGGGCGTATAAGAACCTTTTTTGGAAGAGCCGACCAGAAATGGAAGTTTTTGAAATCCACCAGGACAAAATAAAGATTCATGGAAAATAGAAGAAAAAATTAAAGCCTTTCTTTTTTAAATGTAAATTGATGTGCATTTTTAATAAATTAAAGCATCTTTTTCTAAAATAAATCACATTTTAGCAAAAAGCATGAAAAGCGAGGCCACTTTCAGAGTGCCAAGGTCTTCTTGCCCCCCTCGCCCCGTTTAAATACTCCCCTGAGTTGAAGAGTAATGTATAACAAAAAAACAACAACTTGTAATGCATGTACATAATGCAGATTCAAATTTTGTGACTTTTACAGAGAAATTATTTCCAACAATTGCGTTCCCCCAAAGGAAAACATCAGTTTGCACTTATTCGTTCCATCTCCAAACATGTTGGTCCCGCTACGTCTACCATGGGAGAATTTCATAGCTTCGAGGGATTCTATTCTTTTCTTTCTTTTTAATTTATTTTTATTTTTTGATGGGCAGTGAGTGCCTCCAACATTTTCAACCATTGGGGGGGGGGGGGGCGAAGTTTCAACAGCCCGAAATCCAGTGTCCCTAAACCTGGTCTTAACATTTCGCGTCTAAGACCTGAGGAGAGTAAAATTTTAAACAATAATTAAATTTAAGATACCACAAAGTTACAAAAACTATTAGTAGATGGCAGCACGTAACATCTTGTGAAAATCCTCATAAGTATATTATTTGTGAAGAATAAATGCTATTCATCTAAATCCTCTGTTTCACACGTTATAATTCTAACGTTTTTGACCGAGGAATTCAGTGTGTTATCTATTATTGTTTACACTGCCTTCCTCAGTTGAAACATTAAAATTATAATTACGTACGTTGGCACCCGCGAATGTGGTCCTTCTACTGAACGAACGAACAATTCACCAGCGATACATGTTTGGCGTATGTGCGTTTCAATTCCAATAGATTTTATTATAGACATTTATTCAGTGACTAGGATGGGGAGATGAGAAGAAGAGCATGCTACCTGTGCATATCTTATGAGCATCTTATATAGTGAGTAGTCTCTGCAACCCATTCTCCAGCTGGGAATGAAACTGTACAGTGGATAGGCGGAGACAGCATTTTTCCCATTTTTGATACCACAATTTTGTAAAACAATGATTATTATTATTTGGTTTTCTTGTAAAGGGTAATTCCGGCTATGTTATTTTTTTATTGTATTTGAACTGTGATGGAATTTAATGTTATGTTTTGTATACCCAAAAGTGATGAATTGTTTTTTTAAAGCTGTTTTTTTAATTTATATTTATTTATTATAATTATAGCAGTGGACATTAACAGATGTGAGTCTATGTTTGCCGGTACTGAGTGTAATTTTAAATGTAATGAAAAATAAGTGACTGCTATAAAAGTATGACACCTGTACGTTTTGTGCTATATCATAAGGTAATAATATCTTTGATGGCTGATGTGATAGGAGGATAAAAATAACCTTTATATGGAAAATATACGTGCATGTATGTTTTTTTTATCTATTTATTTCCCCATTATTCTGGTTGAATACAGATTGAATTATTTTATACAGCAGCGAGATTTCAAAAATTTGACCTGTTAATAGCAACCCTTCACTTCCAGTAAGGAAATCTTTTCAACTTTAAAAACTTAAATTAGAGAGAATACTGAAAATATTATACTATCTGTACCTAACAGTCAAGTAATTCTATTTTTTCAGCACCTAACCTTACTGTTTAAAAATCACATTTCGATTTGTGATTCATAACGTCTTCGAGTTAGATAAATCATTACCGAAATGCTGGTTTGCTGTCTTTCTTTCTTTCCTTTCTTTTACTTTTTTATTTTTTTTGGAAATCTTGTGAAATTAAGAAGAAAAACATTTTTATTTGCACAGTTAATAAAACAGTAAGCTCGTATAATTGATATTATTAAATCCCTCATTTCATCTGTCTATACGCCCTCGTAGCTTTAGTGGCTTCCATAGTTTCAAAACAGCTTCTTGCCTGGATGTGACGTCACGTGCAGCGCGGCGGTGACTTATGGCGGCCAATGCTGTGTGGTTAGGAGTGGTGTCTCCATCTAATATAAGCTCGATGGTCCATACCTATACGTTAGTGGGCCGCTGGTGGCCTAGTGGGCAACGTTCGTGACGGCCACGGAAAGGACCTCAGGTTCGATCCCAGGAAGGTACGAACGCTCGATCCACTAAATACCCGCCTTGCGTCGGATGGGCACGTTAAGCCGTCGGACCCCGGGTACTGGCCCCCGGTAATAAATAAGGGCGTCCTCCTCTCCCTTTCTACTTCGCTGCCGTATCACTTTCCTATCGGGCACTCTAGCCCAAATCTCCTAGCTTCCTATTTCTAAGGGTTGTTTAAGACCTGGGGTCAGACACTCCCTTCCTAAAATTCTCTACATATTATCATGATACGTTAGCCACTTTCCCTAGAAGTGGATAATATTTTGAAGTGGATAATATTAGAAGTGGATAATATTTTGAGTGTACCAGTAGCTAGAGGAATGATACGTTAGCCACTTTGCCACTTTCCCTGACTGATTGGCTGCGAAAAGTGCATACCGAATCCAAACTGAAAAGGTGCTAACTGATCTACATATTGTAATTACCCTCACTAGTCCTTAGTGTAAAGTACGAAGTTAGGAGAGAGAAGAAGGTTTTATAAGGGGTGTATATTCTGGAACCAGGATTGTCGCTCATACTACATCTGGAGCTCTCTAATTTGTAATCTCATTGGTCCGGGATCCAGTGGCGCAGCTCAATCAAATAATTATTTGGCAAGTAATCTATGTACTTAATTTATTCTGCTAAATATACAGGTTCTGTCTCATGATGATTGAAAACTTTTTCTTTGGAATACATATTTCGGCTTAGAGACTCAATTAACATTCCTGAAGACCCTTTTAAGGGCCAGCCAAACTAGTAATGTATTTAAAATCCATATATATCTCATATGATGTCCTATCAGCCAATAGATGGCAGCACGTAAGCGTAATTCCTGCAAATCTTGGAGTCCTGACATGTTTTGTGAAACTCATTTTCATCTGACATGTATTTGAACTTTTAACAAGGTTAGATTAGGATTATTCTTCAACTTTGGAATAAACTAGTATCATTCACGGGCTCTATTGAACCATCAATCTATGTAGGAAACTGTCCTCACGAAATGTGTTGGAAAACTGCTATCCGCCCCTCTGGCGCAGTGGTGTAAGCGCTGCCTTGTGATCATTCCTCCAAAAAGGATTGGGGTTCGAATCCCGGTGAGGCTTGGATGTTGTGTTTGTCTTACGGCATTAGCTCTCGCGTTTCGTTGGAATCAGTGGCTCAAAATTAGGGACGGGCGAAGCCCATTCAGTTGCTCATGGTCGATAAAGCTTAAATAATAATAATAAAAAAAAAACAAAACAGAATGTTAGAGAGAATTGCAGGTAAACATAGAAAGTATTATTATTTTAGCACACCATATGTGTTTATTGCATGTTATCTCGTGTCTAGCAATAAACTTACAGTATGGTGGGAAACGTATAGCGGGGGAGGGGGGGTATGTACGTATGTAACATAACAATATGGTTGCCAGCTATCGTTTTTAGGCGTCACAACTACGGTGAAGAGGAAACCACCAGTGGGCACTGTGCAGTGATAACATTTGCACGTACGTATAATGCATACGAAGCAAATATATGTTTAAGGGATTCGCAGGGGACGGAGCGGGAGGGGGTTACATAATACAATCATTCACGGCAGTAAAAATCATGATGTACAGTTTGCTTCTTAAACGGCAAACCCAAGACTTAGCTTTAGAAGTTTCTAGGAAGAAGAATGAACACGTATTAAACTTATTATGCTCCATTACAAACCTTTTTGCATCATAAATGTATATCCATGAGTTATCTAGAAGTGATATTCATAAAAAAAAATAAAATATACATATATATCAATGTTGAAACGCCGCTAGATTCCTGCATGTTGGAATTCATATATGCTTAACTGCTATCAGTGTTTTATCATCACACTTCCACATACATTTCAAAGGAATATGCAAATTCGTTATTTCATTGGTCCGCGCAGCTCTAGCAATGCCCAATGATATAACGAATAGAGGCACCGAAGCCTGACTGGAGACACTCGTAATCACTGCTCAGAAATCCCTGTATCCCTGTCCCCCCAAAAGGCCAGGAGGTCATAGAGATTACTACACTAAACTCAGGTAAAACTTTCCCCAACTGTCTTAACCGTTCAAACTATAAACCCTTAGTAAACCAAATCATAATCTCCATTTCTCGCACTTTTATATACAGTCAACAAATCCAGCATGGAGTGAGGTTGCTGGAACTTGTAGCGAAATCAGCTTCCCCAAGTAAGCGAACTCTAGCGACTAACCTCTAAAAATAAATTTTTTTTAAGAAATCTCTTCCGTCTGCTGACGAACGAAAGCCCCGCATCACAGTGCAATTCGTCGAAATTCCGAGAAACATATGTTGTCAAGATTGCGTAAATGAAACTAACATTCCTGGCGGAATGTCAGCGTTTTCAAAGAATTAGAAGAGTATTTTCGATCATCAGGAAATATTAATAGTATTTTTAATATATATATTTCAATTTTAGAATAACATACTGAAACTCATTCCAACAACAAATCATGTAAAATGGTTTTTTTTTTGTAACTTTATTTCTAGAGAGTTAGTATTTTACATCCGCATGTGAAATAAGTGTGTGTTGGTTCTTATCAGGGAGTAGTAGCATTAACCGTTATTATTTTGATACTTCTTCTTATTAAGGGCTGTTCGCTCTCTCCAATGTGGCGTCATCTAGTGGGCGAATGCGCAGTTTACCAGCGACACATCTTACCGTATGTTTGTTTTAAATCAAATAGATGTCGGTGTGCCGGAACCGATTTTGCTCACCGACAATTTATGTAGATCTGGGTACTTCTTCCAATTAAAGGCCGTTCCCGTACGCGAATGTAGCGCCATATAATGGGTGATTGAACAGTTTACAGGTGACACGTTTTATCGAATGTTTATTTCGTATCCGATCCGATAGATGCCGCTGTGTGCCCGAAAGCATTTTGCTTACTGATAGATTAAGCTCATCTTTTACTTAACGTCTGCCAGTTAATTTTGTTAACATCACAGTGATTTTACTTTTTCCTCCCAATAGTATACACATACTGAACGTGTAACAGAACTCAATTAGTATTTATGAAGTAAAACATATAATTTTTTCTCCCAAAAGGACAGTTCATACGGCCCTTTCCTTATTTCTAGCTGGACGGCCACTCATTGGAAGAAATATCAGAAACTTTCCATAATATAGCATTTCACAGTTTTTCAATTGTGCACTTGTTATAGAACTCCACATATAGCATTTATAATGTGTTATATCTCGTTGTCTGCTCAAAAGGACGTGCTTAGCACCAACTTACAGTAGTTATGGCCAGCGGCGGCTCGTGGCAACTGAAACAGGTGGGGCCAGTAGCCGAAGTCAAACAATGAAATAAAAAAAACTGTCATTATTTGGCTAACTATTCAGACCCCCACCCTACCCCCAAGATTCCTTTACTCTGCCTCTGTTTACCTCCTTGACTCACAATAATGCCCAAATCAGGCAGGAATGTGTCAACTATTGTGTTGCACACGAAAAAAAAATTCCTCAGAATAGAATGCATAATTATTAACAGAAAAATGTTAAAACTCCTTAAATAATTTTTTTACCTTAAAATGTATGAGTATTAATTTATGTTAGTTGTGTTTTGTTTCTTTAGATTTCTCAACAGGAATAATCACATTATTCACAGGATAAAAAAATGTAGTGAAAAAATAATAACTCCAAATATATGCAGGGAGGGAATGTTTCATGAATTTCGTCCCATATAGAATGAGTACAATACTACCATTTGCATTATTTGAAAGGTTTAACCTTTTTTTTTAAAGAACTTGTGAAACCTAAAAACATACATGTACTCATGTGCAAATTATACTTACAGGTTTTCTCATTCATTTATTTATTTTTAACATAGAAAATCCTCTCAGTTAAAACTGAAATTAGTTCTGCAAAGAGCTTTGTAAACTTCATACTCTTGGAAACTCAAATTCTTGGGCTGGTAAGCACCGAGTTTTTTAAGTGAAGCCTTTCGACTCAAATTCTTAGGCTGATGAGCACTGTGTATTTTTAAGTGAAGCTCAAACTAAAAATTCTTGGGGTGATAAGCACTAAGTTTTTAAGTGAAGCTTTTCTTCCAGATTTAAAGCAAAGAACCGAGATTTTAACAAAATATCCACTCCATTCATTGTAATCGACAAGCAAAAAAGTCACGACACAAAGGAACAACACAACACGTCACCGAGAGAGACACAGAAAAAACAACTAACTGAACTTTGAGCTTGGTCGGGGTAAGCTTCTCTGTCAACCCACTGCGTTAAGGAAATGTATACTCTCCTGGCCAATCAAATTAGCGCGGGGCCAGATAGATCTGGCCCCACAGTTTTTTTGTTTTTTTTTTTGCACACGCGTTAAGGCAGTGTTGTATGTAGGTCATCATACTGAAAGAGACTGGGAGGTAATCGCCTCATCTTCGCTTGCGTAGTGATGTTACTGGGGCATGTTGGAGCTGGCTCCAATAACATCACACTCTGAATGTGATCTCTTTCCTCAGGGAATAGTTTTTCGTTTTTGAAGGAAACTTTCCCCTTAGGTAATGGTTTTTGAAGGGAAAGGTTTATCACCATGTAGTTAAGAGAGAGAATAGAATCAGGGCAAAAAAAAAAAAAAAAAAAAAAAAATTAAAAATAGGAATTTTTAGGTGGGGCCCGGCCCCTCTGGCCCCTAATGACGAACCGCCCCTGGTTATAGCAGTCCTCACTTTCAGCCAAATGTCCCTTGATCGGAAGAAGGCTCTAAAAGTTCATGTTCAAGAAAATTTCACTGTCTCCGCGGCACTTAAATAAATAGTAAATAGATTTTAATAATTTTTCATAAATATAGCGCATTGTATTAAATTTTCCAATTTAATGCATTGCGTAGCTGTGACTGAAATTTTTATAACACGAATCTCGTAAAATGCACATAAACACATATACATAAAACGTATATAATAGGTTACGTCTGTAATATGTCTCGCTTGTGTTTCTTCAAAAGTTTTATGAAGATTGGTTTGCACGCCATCGCTGTTGTCGTTCTCTATTTTAACCAAGGTTAGTAGAAGAGTCTACTAACCTGGTATTTAAGCGACATTTTTTTCAGCATTATCTTCTTCCATCTTGTACTACAAAGAAAAAATTCCACGGAACCAATAAGTTTTTAAATTTCCATCACAGCGAATCAAAACTATGCCTGCAGTTCCTTTTTATGAAAATAAAATAACGCTGATTCTTTTTCATGAAATTGCTTAGCAATTTTATTCCTTTTTATGAAATTGCTCTGCAATGCGAAGAAAATGAAATAAAACCGGACATAACCACTACGTAACAGGACAAACGTCGTAGACAATTGTCCGAGCACATGCGTGTTGCCACATATGATGTCGTTTGTTTTACTAACTTTATTTTATTTTCCGGTATTTCTCCTTGATTTTACGTATCGTGCGATAGCGGTGAGCTTAGTTCCGATTTCGGCCACCGCATACAAGCAGATGGCGTTGCAAGTACTGAATGACGTCAGAGTGTTAGAGACAGACGTAGCCTATTATAGAGGTTTTGTTCCAGAGCGAAAACTGATTGCGATCAGTGGCAGATTGGCGATCCATAAACAGCCCTGGAAGATGATTTTGAGCTGCCCACTTTTGGAAAACAACTATCAAGTTACCCCATTCCAAAAACTATAACAAGAAAGAAAAAATCAAAGGGGCACAGTAGCAACTGTGCCCTAACCTTCAACGTAGAACTACGTCAGCTGTCACTTTTTCACTAGTTCCACGTCCTTAAAGTATTCAGCGAAGGACAACTGTCACTATTTCAAGGCACTATCATACTAACTCTACGTTCTTAAGGTATTCAGCGAAGGACAACTGTCACTATTTCATGGCACTATCTCATTAGTTCCACGTCCTTAAAGTATTCCGAGAAGTACAGTTGACGTAGCCCTACGTTGTAGGGCTACGTCAACTGTACATAAAACGAAAGAAATGTTTTACTTTTTTTACTTAAAAGCAACTTATACTATATGCAATTCATTAATGTTAGTAGAAGGTGAAGTGTCATCATTGTCAGTAGTTAATGCTAAAATTGTTTCTGAAAAAATCGTTCTTCAGAAACAATTTTTCAAATTCCTTAGTTGCCTTGTTATAAATTTGACGATACGTCTGGGGCCTAATGAACGCTTCTTGTTGTTGCTGTTGTTCTTGTCTAGATTCAGAATGCATCGGCTGTGTGAAGGTTTAAGACGTAATGCTTTCATTATCCAGCGAAGTTGTGAAGACTGGCGATGTACATTGGTATTCCATGCTCTGTTTGAACATTTAAAAATTTGGATCGATAACATCAATTTCCATCTGTTCTTGCTGTTCAGGCTCAATTTGTGTGGACGGTTGTGGTTCTAGAGTCGGACTCGGGTCTTGGGTGAAAAGCATCCTGGCGCGCGTACTTTTGACGCTCCCTACATTCTTGTGACCTTTCGGTTGATGACTTAGCGGACATTTTCGGATTCCTCTCGTTCTCCTTTAGCTGTTTCTTCAACTTTCGTCACTTCTTATAGTAATTTTCCCTGGATGTTCGCGGCCTTTCTAAATTTCCGTCACCAATTTTTTTCACCTAAAAACATAAATGAATTTTAAATCCACTTTACTTCGGTTTATCACATACGTCCGTTAGCTCTGGCCGTCAGCTACTGAATGCGGGGGTAAGGTCATCGCTGTCATTATCTATTCACCAGTTATCAACCTTAAGTTGGCGTGCGGCGAAATTAAATCACGCGAAATTTAGCTTAACTTTCTAACGTTACTGTATCAGAGGGTTAAGGGGTGGAGAGTTGAAACTTGTTTTGTTATAAATGGAAATCTGTCAACTATCTAATGATGTATTATTTATTTCTCTACGATTATTAGTTTCGAAGATATAAGTGTTCAAATGTGTGACATGTTTTCGTTGTATCGGTGCTCCCGATGTTACCCCTTACCCAGCGCGGAGAAAGACATAGTTCTACTTAAAAAAAAAAAAAAAAAGCTGCGTGTCAGCATCATCGTTTATTATTTAAACATCTTTTCAGCACAAGTCAACGAATCATTGCAGTTTTTTGTAATAAGGCAATAACAACATTTGAAAACATTTTACCCAGTTAGCAGCATATTATTCATTTTCCTGGGCCACAGCTCGCTGGTTAAACTTAGCGTAAGAAAAGAAATTACTTCCATTTGCTGAGATGGAAGAAATAAGGTACCGTAAGTTGTGGTAACTTTGGCCCAAAATTTCATTCTTTGTCTGACTTAAGAGCAAAATTTTGAAAGAAATATTCGATTATTATTTGGGCAATATTTTTTTTTCGCATGCAGCATGAACAATGGATACGTTTAAGTGGGTCGTATAAACTTTTTCGAGTGTTAAGGCCCCCAAAATTATTGAAATTTTGGGACAAAGCCATGGCTTGGGGTAACTTTGCCCCTGATGTGATATTACACTGATTTGAGAGTAAAATATCATTGGGATATTTATTCACATCATGATATACCATACATCATATCAGATTGTTCATCTCGGGAACAAAAAATGGATTCCTCTTTGAAATCACTTGTGGGAGATTTATTTTACAAAAAAACATTTTGCCATTCGTATGGAATACAATTCTTCTTTTAAGGCCATATCCAAAATTTGAAACTTTTTTCTATACAATCAGCTGTTGGTCCTTCTGAGATGCTGACGATTCTTCCGGGGTAACTTTGACCGTTGAATAAAACAATTACAAAATCATCAACAGCAGCGGCGTCGGAACCGCGGGGGCAGAGGACCCCGCACGCAAATGAGTGTGGGGGAAAAATATCACATTTGCCCCCTCAGTTTTCTTCCTTTTTAAATTATATATGTTTGTGATTGGAAATCTGAAACATTCTTTTTTGTTTGTTTGTTTCGTTTTAAATTTATTTTGATAGAAAATGAGTATTGCTCTTCATTTTTTACCATGAACTATCTAGGAATCTGAATATATTTTTTTAATGCCACTCCTGAGATTACAAGAAATGCTAGAACCATTAAACAGTTGAGAGGGCTGTTTCCCTTTTGAAGAACAGCAACGTTTTGTGTCTCATTAGGTGTAAAAAATTAGTCCCTCTAAAAAATGAGTAAAAATAAATGGAAGTAGGATGCGAAATGAGTATATGTTCCTTCAATATTTAATTATAGCGTCTGCTGCTACAATCCCTGAGAAATGCATAACAATCGGGAAGTATCAAAATCTATAGTTTAACGCCGTTTATGTGTACAGTTAGTTTACATTTAGAAACTACGTATATGGATATGAAAGTGTTTTTTTTATAGATGAATATTTAATCGAAAAAAAATTCAGCAAAATTTCGTAATGAAGTCAGCACGTCTTCTTTTACAAGTAGTAGGATAAATTTTATGCCATGATAAAATATTTTGATCTGTGATATCTTGCCCCCGCTGTCAAAAAAGAGTTCTGACGCCACTGATCAACAGCATAACCCTGAAGCGTAGATTTTTGGTAGTAAGACAGACGCATCATTTGCATGCTTTTGTAAATCAGAAAATGTTTCACTCTGTGTGTCAGACTCCGAGAGCATATCAAGATTCCTTTCATCTGAATGTTCGCTTGAGGAAATACTCGTAGATGGAAACTTTTGTCTATTAGATGGAGACTGAGGTTTTGGTTTTGAAGGATTAGCATCAGAAAGTACCACATCGGCTAAACAATGCTTTTGCCAGCTGTTATTTCCAATTTCTTTCTTGTTTTCTTCGGCCCTTCAGTTTCTGAAAGCAATAAAAGTGCTTTTGGAAAGAGATCATGTGCAGCGTTATGATGGATGCACCAAGAAGGTTAAAAATTGCGGTTGGGCCAAAGTAACCCCAAGGCATACAAAAGTCAACAAAGAAAAGAATATTAAATAACTTTAATTTTTAACATTACTGACTCCTTCTATACGTATATAAGTGTAAAAAGTTGTACTTACCAAAACGTATTAACTTCGAGGTTGAGTCACACAACCTCAAAGTTAGGGAGGTATGTATTTACTAATCAAAACAGCTGTTTACACCAGAAATTCTGTATGGCGTCCCGGAAGAACGAATTACACTTAACTGTGTGTCATCTGTAACTAGTGTTGCCACCTACTTTCCGCGTCAAAATTACCTGATCACACTTTACAGATGCAGATCAGATTTTATGCATTACCTTTGCCAGATACAGATCTTGTTCGAAAAAACCAAAATCGTATACAACCCAAAAATTTTACAGTAGATGAACCTCAATGCATTAAAGTACACAATGAATTTCGAGTTTCTATCCTAGACTACTGATAGCATATTTGGTTGCAATGTATTGATTATTCAACTGCAATTGGCAAAGGCGAACTGTAGTAGGGGATATGAGCGCAAAGGAACAGGGTGATTCAGGAACGGCAATTGCGCCATTAATCATATACACAAAAATCGAGAAAGAGGAAGGGATGTACCAAAACAGTGTTTGGTTCAACAGAACGTTTGATACGTAGGGTTCTTCTTTGTTTCTTTTTTTTTTTTTTTTTTTTCTGAAGCCGTCAAAGTAGTAAATAAACTTAGCGTTTTAGCATAACTAGGTTTTCTTTTACAAGAATATTTACTTGTTCTGTCTTCCTTTTTGAGTTAGCATGAGGCCTACCGGCCCACCGAGAATTCTTCCGGTATCCCGGCGACCCAGTCCGCTTCTGATTGAAGTGAGGCAAGTTTCAGAGAAGAGTAAAGAAGTGTTTTATGAAAATTTTAAATTTCTGTTTTAATGAAAGCATTGGAGATTGAAAGATAAAACGAAAGCAACAAAACCCCACATAAAATATTACTTTCATAATAATGATAAGGATAAAAGAAACAGGGCCGGCTTTAGCTTTCGTAGCGTCCGGTGTGATAATATTTGTTGACCACCATACTTTTCTGTGTGTATGCTGGACCGAAACCGTCTGGTCTCTAATGGTTTTGGCCGGACTGTATAGCTTTCCTGCTACGTATGAAAAATATACAATCTAAATTAGAAAGTTTTAAAGTTTTAAAAGAAAATATACAGTACAAATTATTATTCGCCCGTGTTTATACCGAAATCTACATCAAATAAAACGCTCCTCTTTCCCCTTTGTTTCTAAAAATAATCTATTGTGATGATTTGAATTGTTTCAGTGACAGCGACACTTCTCATCAGTGGGGTAACCACTAGTAAGAGCAGTTAAGCGATGCTTAAGGGTCAGCGATGATAGGGGGTTTACAAAAATATCAAACAGAAGTCACCGATCTTTCCACGTTTATAAGTGAGTCACGGAAAAATTATCATCGGCCACCACCGGGAATCGAACCCAGGGTCTACCAGTTACGCGCCGGACATTCTAGCGCTGCACCACATGGCAGCATGTCCGGCGCGTAACTGGTAGACCCTGGGTTCGATTCCCGGTGGTGGCCGATGATAATTTTTCCGTGACTCACTTATAAACGTGGAAAGAGCGATGCCTTCTGTCTGATGTTCCTAATCAAAGTCAATTGTGTGTATTAATTATTCATTCGCCTCCTAGTTATTTGTTCAGTTGCTGCTTACCATCTTTGGTGAATCCCCAGCATTGTGCGGGGCTCCAAGAAACATCCTGCCATGTGGTTTGGCAGTTAGTCGTATGCGAGTTTGGAGAATTCGAGGCCGTTGTGGTGCAGTGGTAGCATGTCCGGCGCGTAACTGGAAGACCCTGGGTTCGATTCCAGGTGATGGCCGATGATAATTTTTCCGTGACTCACTTATAAACGTGGAAAGAGCGCGAATGCTTCTGTTTGATGTTCCTAATCCATATCAATTGTGTGCATTAATTATTCATTCGCCTCCTTGTTATTGGTTCAGTTTCTTCTTACCATCTTTGGTGAATCTATTGTGCGGGGCTCCAAGAAATAATCTGCCATGTGGTTTGGCAGTTAGTCGTATGTGAGTCTGGAGAATTCCAGGCCGGTGTGGTGCAGTGGTAGCATGTCCGGCGCGTAACTGGAAGGCCCTGGGTTCTATTCCCGGTGGTGGCCGATGATAATTTTTCCGTGATTCACTTATAAACATGGGAAGAACGATGACTTCTGTTTGATGTTCCTAATCCATGTCAACTGTGTGTATTAATTACAAAAATAAAATTTTAACTCACATCCACAAATTAAAAAGAAAGATGAACAGATACAGAAGGAGAGAAAAATAACGGCAAACAGCTAGCTAGAGGCAGAGAAAAGCTCATTTCAGTTCGTTGGTCTGTGGTGGTGTCAGAAGTGCAAAGGACGTCGCTGGCCAGATTTATCTGTTTGTTTTTTCTTTCTTGGTTTTGGGGTTTAACGGCCAGCACGAGCAGCTCGATGGGGTGTAAAAAGCTGTCGTCCGTCCCTAATTTAGTCCCACTAGCTCCAGGGAAGGGAAAGAGTCAGTGCCTTTAGACAAACGCAACATGCATGCCTCACAAGATTCGAACCCGGACCCATCTCAAACGAAAGGTCAGAAGGAAAAGTTGTAGTAATGCCACTTTCTTTCATCTTCTCGAATTAATTGCACGGTATTTTTCTTTCTTATATACACTGAAAGGGCAAATTATTGCGTACACTCTGGTGAAAATACGCGAAACAGCAGGGCAGCAGCAAATCGCGGTGTGCAGGGAAACCGGTTTATGTTATAAATAGAGTGGGTCGGTACGCACAAGAATACATTCCGTCAAGTGTCAGTATGGGTAGAGGGCGAGACTTAAGTGAGTTCGATCGAGGTCAAGTCATGGGAGCCAGGAAGGCCGGATGCTCAATCTGCGCAACGGCGAAACTGTTAGGAATTCCGGGACAAACCGTAGTAAATGTGTTCCAGGAGTACGTGAAATCCGGCAAAACCGCTAACAGTCGGATGAAATGTGGCCGTAAAAGTGCGGTTGGATGATAGAGGGTGCCGACGATTGGCCCGCATCGTAGAGACGAATCGGAAGACTTTTTGCAGCAAATCACGTCACAATTTAATGAAGGAGCATCCACAAGCCTGCGCTCAAAGTCAATCCGTTGACACATGGCACAACTCGGCTGGGGCAGTCGACGACCACATCGAGAAACTGGGGCAGTCGACGACCAAATCGAGAAACTGGGACAGTCGACGACCAATCCTATGCTCAAAGACAGTCCGTTGACACATGGCACAACTCGGCTGGGGCAGTCGACGACCACATCGAGAAACTGGGGCAGTCGACGACCACATCGAGAAACTGGGGCAGTCGACGACCAAATCGAAAAACTGGGGCAGTCGACGACCAAATCGAGAAACTGGGGCAGTCGATGACCAAATCGAGAAACTGGGGCAGTCGACGACCAATCCTATGCTCAAAGACAATCCGTTGACACATGGCACAACTCGGCTGGGGCAGTCGACGACTACATCAAGAAACTGGGGTTGTCGATGACCAAGCCTATGCTCAAAGTCAATCCGTTGACACATGTCACAACTCGGCTGGGGCAGTCGACGACCACATTGTGTCCCGATGTTAACGGCACATCATCGCATGATTCTGCTGCAGTTTGCGAAGGTCCATCGAAACTGGAGCATGGATGATTGAAAACGTGTCATACGGTCTGACGAATCCCGTTTCACACTCCATCGCGCCGATGGCAGGCAGCGTGTGTGGTGTAAACCACACGAAACTACGGACCCCGCATGCCAAGTTGGTGTTCTACAGGCAGGTGGAGTCGGTGTAACTGCTTAGGCAGCTTTCACGTGGTCCGGCCTGGGTCCCTTTGTACTTCTTGAGTCTTTCCGGCACTGGTTCCAGCTATGTGCAGCTCCTGGCAGACCATCTCCACCCTTTCATTACGTGCCTGTCTTAATCAAGTTCCGATCTTTCAACAAGACAACGCTTCACCCCAGCGGTCCCGGCTAGGGACCGACTGGCCCCGGAGCATAACATTGAGCTTACCACACTCGCATGGCCCCCTCGCTCACTGCATATCAACCCCATAGAGAATTTATGGAACATATTGGAACGAGTTGTTCGTGATCAGCCATCCCCACCTAGATCTCTCCCTGCTCCGCTCCAAGCATTCTTAGATTGTTGGTCAACGATACCTGAGTCTGTGTTTCGGAACCTCACTGCGCCTGTACCACGACGTTTGGATGCTGTCCTGGGTGAGAAATATGGTGCCACACGCTATTAGGTGGGTGTACGTATAATAATTTGTCATTTCAGCGTATATACTCTTACCATTTCACACACACACACACACACACACACACACACACACACACACAAACTGTTTAGCTCGGCGTCCCCCTGAAGCAGTCACCCGTTACGGCGGCACCTCTCGCAACTCCTTAAAGCCGGCCCTGAATATTAATAATGATAAATAGAAGTAAGTTCAATAATGATTCGGTAATTTTTAGAAACAATTTTACAAAAAGTTGGTTTGCGCTATTTGGCCCATTGCGGCTCTTGCGCCAGAAAACACTCATAAACCAACCAAAAAGTGGGATCCTGTTAAACTGGAGGCACACGCACTATTAGTTCGTGCGGTAATCAGGCCCTGTCTATTAGTTTTACTTCAGCTGTGCCCCCACTTACCTTCTTGGGAAGGCAGAACTAGGGGTTTAAATGGCACTTATGATTTGTAATGGGATCATTTTTCTTACGGGAGAAATTGCTTTTCACACAGCAAAATTTCCATAGTGCTGCTGTTCTCCTCTCAAGACATGGAGAAACCCCCCCCCCTTTTTTTTTGCGCTTCAGCCAATGGAGTACGTGCGCCGCAGAAGGGGACCATGATGTCATACCTTCGAGCAGCCTTCCTTAGTTAGGGGCGCTCATATTCACCTTATGGCAGACGTGTCGCCATCTATCCGAAATATGCGCACCCATCGATAACGCATTTGGAGAAAGAATTTATTCTCTTTTGAAAATCATCCATAAATATTTTATTACATCTAGCGCTCAGGAAAGAACGAGTGGATTGGCACCGGTGTTACCTTATTTAAGCATTGTAAACTCATTGACATTTAATGATGTAGCAGAAGATTTGATCACTAGGAAAACGAGAAACAATCTTTTAGCTGTGAAATATTTTGCTACTTCTATTTTACGTTTACTTACTTCCTATTTTTCTTGGTCTTTCAATCGATTTACAACGGCCATTGGTAGCAGTGCTCTATTTTAAAAAAAAAATGCTGAAATGATATTGATATTGAACCCAAAATTTTCATGCACATTTTTCTGAAGTGTTATAAAATCAAGTATTGCCATTTATAAGTATTGCGTTAGTGCGAATGAAATGTCCGGCAAAGGACCAGCACAGGTTGACGGCGAGAACGGAAAAGTAGGACAACTTACCTAGGCAAAATAATCCCCCTCGGCATCGACACATAGTTGTCATCTGTCCGGCAAGCCATGATCCTGGAACGAAAACAGTCTTGTGGCTGGGGCCCGAAGAAGTCATCAACTGCACGTTTGAACCTCGTTGTTTGTAGTGAACTGTTTCCCGGACAGAAAGTGATCCAGGTGACGAAACAGATGATAGTCTATCAAAGACAAGTCCGGGAAATTGGCAAGATGAGGAAGTGCTTCATAGTCCATAGCATCGTTCGTTGTGCGACATGAGGGCGAGCGTTGTCCTGGAGCAGAAGAACACCGGTTGTTTTTGCAGCAATTTCCCGGTGCATTTTGTGTAATTCAGCACAATAACGTTCTGCAGTGATGATTTGGCCTCTTGCCAAAAAACTCCGATGAATTATCCCGGCTGTGGACCACCAGACAAAGAGCATCATCTTCTTGGTGTGTAGGGGTGTCTTAGGATGCCGTCCAGCAGGCTGTGCCTTGCTTAACCATTGTGCAGATCGTTTCCGGTTATCATAAAGGACTCACTTCTCGTCTCAGGAGACGACTCGATGCAGTAGATGTTCCTGTTTATTCCTGGCAAGCAGCGACGTGCAGACTTCCAAACACCTAGTCTTGTTGGCAGTTGTCAACTCATGCGGCATGTCCAGCTTTTTGTCTTTACCCATCTCAGCCAGACGCCGAACAACTGTCGTGTGATGGACACCTACCTCTGCCGCTATCTCACGCCACGTGTTTCTGGGATCTGCTTCAAACACGTGTAACAGAACATCGTCAGAAACGGCAACAAGTCTGTGACCACGTGGTTCGCTTTGCAGGTCCGTATCTCCGCTTCGAAACTTCAGAAACCATCGCTGAATGGTTCGTTTTTTGGCTGTATTCTTTCCAGAGGCTTTGTTAACGTTTCGAACTGCAATTCCTGCAGAATGGCCCAGTTTAAATTCATACAGGAAGATGACTCTCAGATCCGGCGTCTGCATGTTTTCCTTTGTATAAGCCACGTTACGTCGAAACAAAACACGCCTGAACCTTGCTTCTTCACACACGTGCTAGCTATTTATTGTAACTCTGTGACGTAATACTCGCAACACCTGTGGGTGATTCCATTCTGCTGTGGTGGGGACCTGTGCGTCGGATATTTCATTCACCCCAACCCAATATTAAATTTGACTGTGAAAGTTTTAAAACTGTGCAAATTATAAAATTTGAAATGGACATTTACCATTTCCATTTCAATGGCCAATTTTAAATAATGCATGTGATAAAATTCTGCAGAGTTGTTCTTGAGAATATGCTGATTCTTTCTTCTTCTTCTTTTTTTTTTTTTGATAAAAGTCTTTATATAATTTAAATATGAATTTCAAACTGGCAATATACATGTATATATATGCGTTTACTTGGGGGTGTCCGATTTTTCCTGACTCAGGGCGCTGTGATGGTTAAACTCGTCTCTTTCTGATGGTAAACTCACGCACCGTTTCGACACCAAGTCTGTCCCTGAAATTGCGAGTAAGGATACGCAGCGGAGCCCCAATGATCATTCGGAGTACTCTGTCCTGCACTATCTTGAACCTTCTTTTTTCTTAGCTTTACTTACTCTTGCCCACCCCCAGGAGGACAGCGATATTTTTTTACCCTTTTTGATTGTGAGCTAGCAAGATCAAGCACTGCGATAGTCATCAGTTGCTCTACTTCAGCTGGTAACGTGAAGGCTAACCAGCGACACTGTAGATACAAGAAGGAAGAGCAGCAGGCCCTCTAACTATAGAAAACAGCTCTTTTAAGAGCTTTGTTTGTGCTCTTGAGTTAGACCAATCTTGCATTTCACGTCCCCGGGCTTTGGTGACCTTGTTGCGGTTGGAAGGGCTCCTTTCTTAGCGAAGGTCTAACACCGGAGCCACACAATAACAATTTTGCTCGGACTGTTCATCTGCCAGCAAGGGAAGAAAACAGCGTCTAGATAGACTGCCAGCAAAGAGAAGAAAACAGCGTCTAGATAGACTGCCAGCAAGGGAAGAAAACAGCGTCTAGATAGACTGCCAGCAACTCCACGGGGAGCACACTCAAATTTTGACCAGATACCAGTACTGTACCTCAGGGCCAGAAGAGAGCTTTGAGAACTAAAAGAACAAACTGAAGAAAATGGGAAACAACGTCATCAGAGAAACGAGTACAGGGACAGAAACATATAATGAACTATTCTCCCAATTGGATGAAATACTGGACAGTCCAACGTACAGAGTAACGAAACAGCAAAGGGAATGATACGGTCTGTCCTTAGCCGTATTCATAAGACCCATACAAAACAGCTTCTTCAGATCAGCTACTTGAAGGGTAAACTAGAAGAAAGAGAATTTAGTCCAATAATAGAACAGCCAGCGAAGAGAACAGCCAGCGCAGAGAACATCGGCTGAAGTTGTGGCAAAGAGACCCCAAGAGGGAACACAGAAAAGACCACCGCAAAAGCACTTTCTCCTGGCTTATCCGAGATTCAGAAAACGGAAGAGGTAAAGTGAACTGTGCAAGTGGAAATCGACCCAGGTGTGCTGGAAATCGGGATTAAAATGTAAAGGAGGTGAATAATGGAGGATTGCTCATTGAATGAGCTAAAGCAGAAGCAGTCGAATTCATAGAACTGGCATACGAAGGAAATGAATGCCTAAAAGAAGAAATGGAAATCAGAAGACAAGCTAAAAAACTCCCGAGATAAATATTATACGGAGTAGATGGAGAAGCAGATAGAGAAGACATATATAGCATGACCTGAAAAGACAGAACAATTTAAAAGAGCCCGAGCGAGCAATGTGCTATACTTTTCCCAATCAAGGAAAAAAAGAACTGAGATTGCCCCATAGGGCTTCAGATCTCTTCAAAAAAGGAGGGAAAATGAACCTGAATCGGAAGATACACACCATTTCGAGAGTTCCTGAGGGAGATAAGATGTTTAAATGCAACGAGTTTGTGCACTACAAGTCGAAATGCCCGGAGGTATTCGAAAGTTGTGCCCGCTGGGGCCAAGCAGGGTACAAACATTGGAAGTGCGACAATAAAGAGAATTGCCTGAACTGCAGCAAAGCCGATACCAAATTCAAACTTAAACTAGATACCAAGCATTCCAGCTTAGCAAGGGATTGCCCCTGCCTCTAAAGAGAAATTGAACTGCAAAAGAAGAGTCAACTATGGTTGAGGTATCTCGACTGGCCTCAACAGAACCTAGCAGAGGATAATGACAGCGTTCTAATGCGAACTTTAAGATTGGGATGTGATGTGTCAGTGAGATGTCACCCAAAAGACTGATTTGGGATATCCCGGGACAGCATTCCCGTCGTATTGCTTAAACGCAAAAATGTGTATGCGTTTCTGTGTCTCTATAGAAGTGTTATCATTGAAGTGTGTATTTGCGATTTTGTGCGTGCCAGTAACTTTTTGTCTGTGAAAGAAATTAAAGGCCTTGAGTCAAAAGAAAAGAAAGAGAAAGATATTAGCGGGAACCAATGCCCCGGTCAGGACTTTGCTCACACGTCCATTCCCCGTTTGCATCTCCGGTACACAGGTCCGTACCTGTGACTCCTCCATCAGGAATATTAGCGGAACGTTTTCCTGAGTAAACGTGACTAGTGAGTTATCTGAATCCCTGTTGAGCCTGCAATTAGGCGGAAGAGGATCATGGTTTTCAGTCTTTACGCCTGCCCAAATGGGAGCAAGCGTATGCGAACATTGGCCCGACGACCGTCTTATTCAACAATATTTTGTGGGGTGTTGTTAGGTAGCGTCTCTTGTGTAGTAGTGGAAATAGTTGCCCAAGAATAGTAAATGTTGGCTACTCACGAAAGTCTATCTATTTGCAACCCCAGGTACTTAGCAGAAGTGACCCAGGGAATAGTTTTTGGGAACATAAGCAGTTCCGGCATTATTTGTTGGGATCCAAAGAACAATATTGCACTGCTCGACGGATGAATTTTGATTCGCCGGTGAGTGCAGTAAACCTCCAGACCAGAAAGAAAGTTATAGAGGAGCTTCACGGCTCTGAGTTTGTTCGGGGACCTGATGTAATTAATAGCTGTATCATCAGCCTGCACCGCACTTGGGCTTGGGCAGGTCGTGTAGCGTAGACAGGGGTGTCATTATACAAAGATCTGGGTGAGCTAAACAGGGCTTAAATTTTTTTACTAACTCGTACTCACTTCATCGCCCCTTTTCAGCAATAGAAAAATAAACTGCAGAATTCTAAAATTGATAGTTGCCATTTTTAATTTAAGTGCGTTTAAAATTTAAAATAATTAAATTAATTTAATTTTACTTATAACCAATGCAACCCTGAGAGCTTCAGTTTTAGGATTAATTTAAACGCAATATTAATATTATTTAAATTGTGAACTTCCTCTATCTTTTTCGGGAATATGGAGATGCTCCCAGTTGCTTTGCTGCAGTGAGGAGTGTTGATTGGTACTACAGTGTGCTCGCCTTTCTTCTGTTTAGGGGGATTTTTATTACGTTTTTTAGTACGAGCAACAGAATCCGTATGTAGACAGTGTAGAAACCACTCTTTTAAAAAGTTTAATTGCCCCAGCAATTTAAACAAGGGACAGAGTGAATACTGGATCCTATGTTCTCTCTGCATGCTCGTTGAGTAGTCTAGTTTACTGGAGTGGCGACGTCACAGAATTCCAAGCTTTCGAAGACAGAGCTTTGCTGCTGTCAGGAATATTTAGTAGTGCTGCGGTGCAGTTAAGGACAATTAAAAGCAACAGATAGTACAGAGACTAACGGCAGGACAAGAAAACTAGTCCTGTGACACCGAATTCAGCATACGATGCCCAAAATTTCTGAGTATGTGAATGGCCTCCATATCCACGAAGCGTATATACAGTGTTGCCAACTCTTGAAAATAACCTATGAATAAAAAATAAAAAATATAAGAACCTCCTTCTACAACTAATAGTCCGCGCGATGTGTTCTCACGCAAGCGGCGGTTCCTTATGCGTTCTTCTGTATAGCTTATAATGGCCAAATTTGCCATTGAATTTATTTTTTGATGACTGATTACTGATTGAAAATAATAATAATAATAATAAATTTACACGGAAAATTTACTTTCAGATCAATGCAAGATTATTGGGGATCTTCAGATAGGATTGAAGGAAAACGTCGAAATGGTCTAGCGACGCCCCTGTGTGCAGATACACTGAAGAGCAATTGAATTAGAGATACCTGTCTAGTAACGTATAGCACCACCTTTCGACCTGATGACGGCGGCGATTCGTCTCGACATTTACTCGACAAGACACCGGAAGCGTTGGGAAGCCATACGGATCCACGACCCCTGAACAAGCTCCCACAGTTCACGAAGATTTGATGGAGGGGGTCAGAGCCTAGAACATCTCTCTCGAAGGCATCCCAGATGTGCTCGATGGGATTGAGGTCAGGTGACCTAGCTGGCCAAGGAAGCGAGGTCACGGTGGTGGAGTGTTCATCCAACCATTCGGATACAATTCGGGAGCGATGGCACGGTGCATTGTCTTGTTGCAGGATGATATCCCCAGTGGGATGTTGAAGACGCACAAACGGGAGCAAATGGTCGTTCAGGATATCATGGTAATGTTGATCTGTGAGGGACGATGTCACGCGTACCAGGGGTCCCCTTTCAGTCCACGTAAACAGTCCCCAGAATGCCAACCCGACCAGCTTGAAGAGTACCCTGCTGGCAAGAAGGATCCGTCGCTTCATGTGGTTTGCGCCGTACTCGTATCCTGCCACCCGCATGTACCAACGTGAATCTCCACTCATCAGTCCAGGCAACATTTTTCCACATGTCTAGGGTTCAGTGGCAATGTTCCCGCGCCCATGCTAATCTTTGCACCCTGTGATGTGCGGTCAGCAGCGGTACGCTCGTGGGACGATGGCTTCTGTACCCCATAGCGAGGAGATGGTTCTGGATGGTGTGGCTGCTTACACGTTTTTGTGCACCAGCGTTAAATTGCAGAGTGATTTCTTGCACTGTGGCCCGTCTATCCGCTGTTACAATGCGAGCTAGCCGACGGAGACCCTGCTCATCCACACGCTGTTGTCCACGGCAGTTGACCCTTGCAGGGATGGTTTTACCGGATTCGATGTACTCACGGTGCACCCGTGACACAGTGACTCGTGAAAATCCCAGTGGCTGCACGACTTCCGAGATGGAGTGACCCATTTGTCGGGCCCCGACAATTTTCCCACGATCAAATGCCCTTAGATCCTTCGTCATACCCATACTGCGTCCGACTCTTACTGATTCCCGTCGCATCACTCCTTATATTGTCGGATCGCTGCATACGTCATGTCGTTTCCGTTTACAGAGCCGCCCACGGCGCCACATTTGCATAACGTCAGCTGTCTCTAAATTCAATTGCTCTTCAGAGTATATCGAGAACATCGATGTTCTAAGAACAGGACACTGAGGAACAACAGCCGATATCTGCCGTTCGGAAGAAAGCTGCCGATCTTAACAGCAACGCTTTATTTCGCATGAAAAGCACAGTGAGAAAGGGTTTCTTCGATCTTTTAGGTAGAATTTCAAGTCATTTCCCCGTGTTTCAGCATGCTATTTTGGCAAAGATTAAGTTTACTCTTATTAAACTCGTGAAGGGTGGCACGGAGAGAGGATCATGTGCCCCCTAACTTTAGAAAATTTAAATGCGAGGGCAAGCATACGATGGGGTGGCAAATATGAGTGGAAGGCTTAATAGAGTCGCTGCTATGTTCAAAGAGGAAAAAACTCAGTGCTTTATAAACACACACACACACACACACACACACACTGTTATACTCACATTTTAGATTTGACTGTGATTCGTTTCTGTGAGTAAGTGAAACCACGGCAAAATACTATATATGTAGAGAACTCATTCTATAACATCATTCATGTATCATTAAAAAGATTTGTGTTATTTAAAAGATTTTGTAATAAAAGAGGGGAATTTATTTTCAAAGAACTTAGCATCTAGTCAAAAATACGGTGGATTGTTCGTCATCGTTCGTTATCAGCAGTGATTGTAGACTTACGCACAACAGAAAAAGCTTGTTCTGCACGTAAAAGATCCAAACTTTGTGCCATTTATGAATATCAGTTTACACTTATTCGTGCCCCCCCCAATTTTTCGCCACATTACGCCTATGATTAGAAATCTTTATTGACAGTGTGTGAACATGCTTTCGCTTGATTCTTCAGGTGCCATGTTTTCACCTTTATTCGGAAATGTTAGAATCATTAATAAAAAACGAAAATATGTTATAATTCTATGAAACTCTCTTGAAAGCAGTAACGGTAGCGGCATGTGAAGTATAAATGTTTGCAAGATTGGTGTTTTTCAGCCAGTGACAACTGACGACGCCAGCGATTCAAATCTGGGAAAAGGTAGGGAGGAGGGCCAACAATAAGTATATTATACAGTCAGGAACTGACCGTTTTTTGGTTTTTCCGTTCCAACAGAAGAAGTGAAATTTATTTTGAAAAAGTACATCTAAACTTTATATTGAAAAATCGCAGAGTTCGTTTCCTTGCTCCAAATAAAGCAAGAAATTGAATGCCAGGAAAATAGTGCTGAGTTTTCACTTGTTTATTTAGCACAATTGTTTTGACAGAAAAAAGTTCTTAATTAAAGTCGTACGATAACAGGGAGGGAAAGCTCTGAAAGTTTTGTGTGTGTGTGTGTATGTGCGAGGAACCCTTGTACCCTCGCACATATCTATGATTCTTTTTATTATTTTTATTTTCACACGCTCCTAAGGTAAGCTTCTGTACCCAACCGTGAGTGCGGGGTGGGCCACATTCCCTCCTGACGACTTAGTCCTGTGGTCTGTTATGCTGAGAAAGAATATCACTGAGCAACAGATGAACCTGTATGACCTTAATATTTTGTTCTGTTTCGATCTTTATTACATATTACCCATGTTTTTCACTTTACTGTTTTCACTTATCATACCACTTACAGATGTAAAACCACTTTTTCTCATTTTGATTGGTCAAAATATATCTCGTACTTACGTTTCGGACAGTAATCTGTATATATTTTACGTTTCTTTTTAAATCCTCTGCTAGATAAAAGTTTCTCCAAGTTTCTTCCGCAACTGTCAGTCTAGATTTATGATAATATTTTTATTTATTTCTTATTTCTTCGTGCCATCAGGTTGTTTATGAATTTTACTCTGTAACCTGAGACATAGGCATACGTTCTATAAATAGTAAGCATGACATTTGCCTATAAACAATTATTAGTATCGTTGAAGTTTGTTAAATTAGAAAATCGCTGCCTTGGCATGCGTTCTGTATGTTTGAACTATGCTGGGGAAGCTGAAGTTGGGCAAGTTAGCACGAGCAGCCCTGTTTAGCGTCATGCCCCATCCTAAATTTCAGAAGTTTACATTGTAGACTCATTTCCCCACAAGCATGAGTTCGAATATATGGTTAAAACAGTGATACGAAAAAAAAAAAAAAAGATTTAAAATACAGACGCTGTACCTCCAAATTTTGTTGTTGCTATATTTTTCCGGTTTTCAAGATATAAATTTCAAATTGATGTACTGCAAATGCACGTTGTAATAGTGATGTAAGCATACCAACAAAAGCATCTATTTCCATCAGCACCCAGGAGGTAAGATGCATGCTGTCGTTACCCCCTTTCAAGGCGGGGTTCCCCCGTGACATGAAATACATTAAGATGTTGTGTTTGTTCAATAGTTCTGGTTATTCACTCTCCCTGGAGCATCTGTTTCCACGATCACCCATGTGGTAAGACTGCTGCTATTATTACTCCTTTAAATGCGGGCCCCGATTGTCATGAAATGCGAATGACTTATAAGTCATGTGGCAGAATCAGAAACATGGGAATTGTGTTTGCTCATTAGTTCTGGTTTCCTTACTTCCTTGAGAATAGTAGCTTTAAATTAAGAGTGGAGGAATTTCTTTTTCCCTTTCAGTGCATATTAGGATCTTCTTATTAATATTAGTATCCATTTCACCAGCACCCTGAGACACGAAAAGGACTCGAAATAAATTTTGAAAAAATCAAATAACCTTTAAAATACTACATTACATTCAAAATTAATTGTTAAGGGGTATTTCATGTCACGGGGCATATTCTCCTACAGCACATGCAATACAATACAAAACAACACAATACCGGAAAAATAAAAAAAAGATGAGAAAAGAAGAGAGGAAAACAGAGAAAAGTAAATCACTTGAAGTGATTCAGTGAAGAGCAAACCTGAATCACTTCAAGTACAAACTTACTTTTCGGATGCATATATTGTGCCATGGGCCAGCACGCATGGTTCAATATATGATCCAGTTCCCGGACTTGTATACCGATCCTTGTTGTACTCGGGTTCGTAGCTTCGCCCTGTCTTTTCTACCATTTTCCTTTCCTATTCCTTTGCCTTCCATTTACTGCGCTGTTGCCTTTGCTCTCTATGTTGCCGCCAACTGTGTTTCTGAAATGAAACGAATGCCCTAGCATTTTATAATATATGCACCTATGAATGTCTTTTTGAGAAAAAAAAAAAGGCACAGTTTTTCCTGAAGCATTCACGAACCGTTCGTTCCTTTGATTTACTTCTATGTATGTTACCTGCTGTAATTTTCTGTTTTTGTGTCACCGAGAAAAAGTATATTATCGGACTTTTGAAACTAAATTCTTTTCCACTGCTCAGTTAAGAACTTTCACTTTACCTGCTAAGTTACCTGGAAGTCTACGGGTTTGAAGTTTTGTGTCCGTACGCGTGCACGAAGTACTTTTGTGTCAGTGGCACACCTAGAATTTCTTTACGAAGAGTGGAAAAATACCCCGGAGAAAACATCTACCAAAATATCACGAAATGGTAAATAAAATACTGTTATCCGCCATATTGAAATGCGTTTCAAATTATTCCTAAAATACATATCTAAAAACATATGCAAATATGTTTTGAAAATAAGTTAAGGAAGAAGGACCAAGCGTTACTTCAAGGGGAGGGCTCGGGCCTCTGGGTCACCCCCTCTGATATGTGTGTTGAATAATTCACAAAATCATTCACATATGAGGTCCGATCGAAAAGTTCCGAGACTAGGCCGATATACAACAAAGTATTTACATTACTTAAGTCTGGCTATGATCTCCCTCAAAGTAGTCTCCGTGGACAGCGATATATCGCTGCCAGCGTTTTTGCCACTATTAGAACGCTCCCTGGAAGTATTGTTCGCGAATCGTGTCAAACACCGTCTACGATTCGCCCTGGATCTCGTCCACGGTTTCAAAACGGCTACCCTTGAGCTTCAGCTACATCTTCAGGAGCAGAATGAAGTCGCAGGGGGCTAAATCCGGCAAGTAAGGCGGGTGAGAAACGATTGTCATGCTGTTGCGGTTGCAAAACTGGCGTGCTGCTAATGCTCTGCGAGCTGCTGCATTGTCGTGATGGAGCAAGAAATCGCCCCTGCGCTACATTTCAGGTCGTTTGCGGCGAATGTTCTCCCTAAGACGCCGCAGAACATCGCAGTAAAAAAGGGCGGTGACGGTCTGGTCCTGTGGGACGAATTCACGGGTTACAACCACACGAATATCGAAGAACACGATGAGCATGCTTCTGGTTGCGCTCCGGACCTGTTATGCCTTCTTCGGTCTTGGAGATGCCGGGATCTTCCACTGCGACGACTGTTGTTTGTTCTCCGGGTCATAACGGTAGACCCAAGTCTCGTCCCCACTGATGACCCGCGACAGGAGCGTTGGATCTTTCACCACCTGCTGACGAATATCTTGACAGAGTTCGACACGGAGCGCCTTCTGTTCGGGGTTCAGAATCTTTGGCACAAACTTTGCAGCAATGCGGCGGATGTTCGAAACCGAAGTCAGAATTTCTTGCACTGTTCCGTATGACACATTGACGATGGTAGCAATGTCTTGAATGGTTTTCCGACGATCCTCATGCACCAGTTCGCTAATTTTGTCCACATTTTCGGGGAATTTGCTCGTGGCCGGTCGCCCTGACCTCTTGTCGTCTTCCAGTGCCGTTCTGCCGCTCTTGAAGCAGGAGTGCCACTCAAAACACCTCGCACGACTCATTGCTTCATTGCCATAAGCCTGTCTCAATATTTCATGCGTCTCCGTTCCCGATTTGCCGAATTTGTCGCAGAATTTGATGTTCGCTCGCTGCTCTAGTTTGCAGTCCATACCGAAATCGCAGCTGTGTTTTGCACGTGGTCACCATTGTGCCAAGTGGCGTCGTTCTGTTAACAGCTCCCGATGTTAATAGAACGACGCCACTTGGCACAATGACTAATGAAGGTCCCTGCCCTTGACCGATGCTCGCGCATCAGCGTACTGCCATCTGTTGGCGCACTACGTACTTAGTCTCAGAACTTTTTGATACGTATAACGGACAAAAAAAATTTGAAACTTGATATTTAAAGATCTATACCAAGCTCATAGTTGTCTCTCTCTCGAAGCTTATCAGATTATATTAAAAGGGGCGTATAATTTCTTTTTTGCATGAGCATGCCTTTTGAACAAAATGGCTTGCACATTTATCACTTTGTGCTTTCATCTTCTTGAAACCAGCGACCGTCATTAGGGAACAATGCCCACAACAGTGGTTGCAGGTGGTCCCCAAGAATAGATTCGTACCTTGCAGATGTGACATGACCGTACAGAATATCCAATGGCCATAAGTAATGAAATGATATGACACCCCCAGCATCAGGGATCTGTCTCCATGCTTTGCAGTCCGAACCAAACAGTCGGGGTAGTACGCTTCTTCAGGTTTTAGTCTAATGTACACTCTACCAGTGGAGCGAAACAATATGAAGCACGATTTATCAGAACAGATGACACGTTGCCAGTCTTTAGCATCTCAGTTTTATTTGCTTTGCACTAACTTACACTTTTTGTTGCAGTAATATTGCTAATCAGAGGTTCGTGGATTGCAGCACGGCCACAAATACTGGCACAATGGTGTTTCCGACGAACTGCTATGTCGAAAACGGGATCACTCCGACTGGTGATCAACTCTGCTGCTATTTGCGGTGACCTGGTCTTCTGCTTCTTCTGTACAATCCTCACCAACGTCCGCGTATCCCTATCTTACATCTACATATGGCGTCCACAATTTGGACGTTTGGGGCGTCATCAATTTAGACGCAACGCCGTGTTCTTTTTGATAGGTAGTCATATTCTTCCATAAAGTTCCTCGTGTTACACTTACTATTTCTGCCGTTAAAGTTACCTAAGACCCTACAAGACGCTCATCAGTGATCATGACATTTTCGACAATTATTCCACATCAACTGTTTCTCCTGCAACTGTGAGAGTTCTATGGGATAGCCGGCACCATACTGCACCTTTTATATACCTCACATTGCTGGATGCCGTACCCGTGATTTGCATACAGTGCATTGCGTGCATCCTGTTGGTGTTCCTATTATTTTGATTAACCCCTGTATGTATTTACTTAGAATTCTGAATTTTTTTTATTAAAGGTTTAACGATTACCATGAGAAACTCAATGGGCTTTAAGCAGTCGCCCGTCCCTGATTTAAGGTCACTGGCTCCAGGGAAGGAAGAGAGTCAGTGTCGTAAGACAAACACCACATCCATGCCTCACGGGATTCGAACCCAGACCCTTCTCGGACGAATGATCATAAGTCAGCGCTTAGACCACTGCGCCACCGGGGCGGCAGAATTCCGAAAATGAGGTTATTTTGATCAAATCCACAAAATCTTCAAAACAGTAGCTTATATATCAAGAAAACTTTTATGATGCTTTTCTCTGGAGGTGGCGACTCCTTATGTTTTAGATTCCTTAGTTGCTCCCTTAAGAATCTAAAACTATAAGGAGTCGCAGTCCTAATTTGAGACTGCGACTCCGTCATCATTTCTAAAGGGAAGGAAACCATCCAATTCTCATGTGGGGCCCACTGCTGCAAATGACCAGAAGCCCACCCCACTGAGCACACGACCACGGGATCAACATTATGCTTTTCTATTTTTGTCAAACTATAATGTACCTATATTTATAGAATGCCATCTGAAGTACGAAATGGGTAAAAACTCGTGCTTTAAGTATAGGTATATCCGTGTGTTTGTGTGCGGACATTATATCTATGACATAGCGTGATCTGCAGTATCAAAAACCACACTGCTCTGCTATTCTGTTATTTATTGGGTTGGAAAGAAAGTAATGTCCAATGACGAGGTAACCGAAGTCGAATCCCCGGCCATGGCGCACGTTCGTCTCTGAGATAGCAGAGCACACCGGCGTGACATCAGCACGTAGTGGCTAAGTCAGAAGCAATTAGACTTTAAAAGGCGAAGAATGTAAGCGCCAGCCAACATGGAAGTGGACAAAGAGCACTTCCGCCATTGCATGCTGCTTGAGTTACTTCGTGTTAGCACCCCCGGAAGTGCTGTAAGGAACATTTTCAGCGTGTACCCCAATGCCATATCACATTTTCAGTAGTGTCGTTGGTTCGAACGGTTTCGAGATTGAAATTTTGACCAGTCATACCGTCCCCAACCCGGAAGTCCCGCAACAGTGGATATGAGCATGCTGGAGACCATAGCTGAGATTGATCCAAGTGCAACCACGTGGGAGTTGGCTGAACAGCTGGGGACTACCCACACAATCACTATCACGCACCTGCGTCAATTTGGGAAATGTCACAATAGGAGAGTTTAGTTACCCCATCAACTTACAGTTGAGCAGAAAGTGGGTCGCATGAGAGAATGCGTTTCTCCGCTTACGAGTGACCAAATTGAAACGTTTTTGGATGGTATTGTGACAGGTGACAAGAAATGTGTCCTGTATGACAATGTCAGAGTTCGGAAACAGTGGTTGGACACAAAAATGCCAAGCCGACCACCAAAGCCGGCTTACACCTACGCAAATTCCTACTGTATGTTTTGTGAGATAGGCGGGGCGTCGTGCTTTTTAAGCTACTGCCGGACAACACCACTATCACGGACGATGTGTTCTGACGTCAACTAGACGATCTGCACGCATGACTAGCACTGATGAACCGTAAGGGCGTTTTCTTACAGCAGGATGGAGCGAGGCCTCACACAGCACGTATGACCTATCACAAGACCAGTGATCTGGGCTGGGAGCTGCTGTCGCACCCAGCCTGTTCCCAGGACATTACCCCAAGCGGCTCCCACCTTATCCTGTCGTTACCGCATATCCTGGACAGACAGCCATTCACCAACCTGGACGATGTCCAACGCGCATTTATTCACTTCTTTGCGTCCACGACGTCACAATTGTACAGGGACGGTATCCAACAGCTGCCGAGACGTTGGCGACTACATTTTTGTACTATTTGTACTTGTGTATACTGCAATTAGTACTTTCCTGTTGCCTTCCATTTGCAGTCATTACTTTCTTTCCAACTCAAAATTTCCTTATATTCTTTACACGCGTTGCTCAATAGGCGTATTCTAACGAAATTATCGAAGCTATTTATGGATCTTTTCTTAAAAACAAAAACACCAACTTTAGCTTCTACTCATTCCGTTGGAATTTTTCAACATAGATTAAAAGAATTCAAAAGCCAACTCAGGAATCTCAGGATGATAAATTTCGGATGTTTGAAATGGTTACGCGAAATTTAATATGAACGAAAAAGAATTTTTATCTGGTTTTCAAGTAAATCAAAAAACACGAGTGCTCGATCCCTACGTAAATAATAACTCCGACACTATATTTTTTTCGAAATAAATTTCAAAAACTTCAGTTCTAGCAAAAGAAACTGAAATAACACCTTAATGAAAGAACTTAAAGTACTTACATTACGCATGAATATATTCCGTTGTATGTGATGGCACTCAAATTAAAATCAGCGACATCAGTTATTTCAATAAAAACTGAAATCTCAAAGCCATGCTGATTTTAAGTATGAATGATATTTTTCTGAAAATAGTTCTGAATGTTATTTGATATTGTGGTTTTATTTTTCTTCAGCGAGGATTGAGATTTCTTTCTTCCTGTTATCCAACGACAAGTGAAAACTGCTTCATGTATGCAGTAAAACCGATCATTATAGAATCTCGCAGGCACATTTCTCATATTTGGTCGTACTGAAAAGAAGTTCCTCTCCATATTTCTGAACTTACGAAAGATTTGTACCAAGGTTCTTTAACACACAAGGCTATGCCCGTAAGGAGGTCTGATGACGTCACCGTCTTACAAAGACCCCGGACGTGATGTGACCTCCGAGCAGATGTCAAAGCAGTCGCAAATGTCATTTGACTCTTGTTCAAAGCGCGCTGTGTTTTCTTGTTTCTTGAATAATTTAGTGTACATGTACCATAAGTAGAATAGCTTGGTTTGTTTGCAAATAGTTTATTTTTTCGTGTTGCCTTCAAGTTCCTGCGCTGTTGCAGATTGCAAAAATAACTACAGAAATACTAAAGGATCGCCGATCACATACCATAGATTTCCGAAAGTGACTGAGCTCTGCATGTTATGGAAATCGCGCTGCAAACGAAGTGATGCTTTTATGATTCAGAATGCTACTATTTGCTCCAAACATTTTGCGGAAGAAGACTCTGAAAGGGATATGCAAAATGAATTATTGGGCTGGCATCAGAAAAAGGAATTGCGCACAGATGCTATTCCAACTCTAAACCTTCCTGGAAATGGAAATGCCATAAAAGTAGACCTCAGTAGGAATTTGCGGTATGAACAAAGAGAATGCAAAAATGTTGCAAGATAAATAATATTGGGACAAGAAGGTAATATTCCGATGCCCAGCTGTAACGATTTGAGAGAGGCTGAAGCAAGTGAAGACGTTATAATAAATTTAAGGCAAAAAATTGAATCCCTTACAGAAGAAAACGCCAGAAAGAGTGCAGAAATAAAAAACTTGAAGACATCTATATGTCAGCTAAACAACCAAATTCGGATTTTGCGACGCCAAAAGAGTTTTTTCAAACATAAAGGAAGGAATTTAGGACGTAGTCAGCCACAAAGAAGAGGATCTGACATTGAAAAAATCAAAACAATTTTATCGACGATTTTCACTGAAGGACAAATAAAAACGTTGTTAGGTAGGGAAAAAGTTAAATGGAATGTCGGCGATATAAGTGCTGCAATTTTTTTGCGAGCAGTTTCCAGAAGAGCGTACAATTATTTACGCAAACAAGTGAAAATACCTCTACCAGGACTTTTCACCCTACGCCGATGGATTAGTAAAATCAGCTGCTCCCCTAATTTTCCAAAATCATTTTTGAGACTCATGGAACTGGAAAGGAATAAGATGACTGAAGCCGGAAGGACATGTGTTATTTCCATCGAAGAAATGAAAGTTTCAGAAAGAATGTGCTATGACATCAAAACAGATATTATTATAGGTCCACATAACTATGTCACAGTTTGCATGGCACGAGGTCTGATAAAACCTTGGAAACAAATCGTGTTTCATGAGTTTGATATCAGACACACTGAAATAACAAATGTCGTTCTAAAAATAATAGAAGAATTAGAAAAAATTGCTTTCAGAGTTGCAGCACTGGTATCCGACCTGGGTCCAATTAATCAGAGACTGTGGGAAGATTTGAACATTTCGCCTGATAATAATTTTTTTGAAAATTCCGATAATCCCGAGAGAAAGGTGTATGTTTTTGCAGATGTACCTCACATGGTAAAACTACTCAGAAACCATATTTTGGATAGTGGTATTTTAATCAACACATCGATCATTAATAGCCAACTCTTTAAATGCATTTTGGAACAGGATAGCGGTGAATTAAAATTGGCGTTCAAAGTCACATCAAAGCACTTGGATGTAAAAGGATCCGAAAGACAAATCGTGAAATATGCTACGCAATTATTGTCAGAGATAGTGGGGAACGCTTTAAAATATTTATTTCCTAACGAATGTGCCACTGCTGATTTTATAATTCTTATCGAGCGATTTTTTGATGTGATGAATTCCTATTTATCGTTTGATAATAAACCTTACAGATCAGGGCTTGGAAATTTTAGACCACAGTTTGATCTCTTAAAGGAAGCTTACTCATTTGTTTTTCTGGAATGCGTGTCGTTGGCAAGAAAACACTTCATTCCTTTTAAAAATTAATTTTAGTAAGTATTAAATCTGTGCTAGCCTTATTCAACGAATTAAAGGAGAAATATGATACACGCTATTTGTTAACGCACAGGCTAAATCAAGATGTTCGGGAAAGTTTCTTCTCCCAAGTGCGTTCGTTAGGCTGCACATACGACCAACCAACAGCGTTAGAAGTTAAGTATCGAATGAAATTGCTGCTGATTGGTAATTCAATTGGAAATACCGCGACAAAAACAAAACGTTCTGCTCTTGGAAGAAGAAAAATTCATTACAAGTGCTACTTGTTCTTCAGCATCTCTGTATGCAGATGAATCAGAAAATAAGCTCGATGATATTTCTCAGTTGATATCAAATGATTGTGATGTCACTACAAGAACAACCACTGATGTTGTACCTCACGAAGCCCTCGGGTACGTTGCTGGATACGTAGCTTTTAAATGCAAAGATTCCTGCACAGTTTTAGGACAGAATCAGCCCTTAAATTTATCAACAAACGGTAGTCAACTACCCGACTGGATAAGTATTATCAACAGGGGAGGACTTATGCATCCATCGGATGAATGGATGACCATTGTCGAAAGCATTGAGCGGATGTTTCTCCAAATCCATGGCGAACATGAAATTAAAAAAATTAAAAATATTACGAGAAATGTATCAGAGGTAATAGAAAAACCATTTCCTCTAAAATTCAGCCGAGGTATTAAACTTTTCATCAAAGCACGTACTATGATTCTAATGAGGCACATCGATTCGCAGCAGAAAGAGAAAAAAATAGGAAACGCAAGCTTCTGATGATAACTACACGAAGAAAGGAATTTTTTCAGGTATGTTATTTCTCACATTTGTTTGTTTACAGCATTCTGCATAAGAAATCTTTTTATTTTTTTCTGAGACCATCCTGATACTTAGTGGTAATCAAATTCTAAGACAAATTATAAATTCATTTATTACAGAACTAAATTTATGAAGTGTTTACGCTAACGCATTGCTTCTAGCAACAAACTGCCTGCGTGCCAGCGGACAGCGCCAACTGTCGTGTTCGCTGTGTTCTCTTGTAAGACCGGTGACGTCAGACGGAATGCTCTGCAGGAAAGCTCTTCCCGTATGAGCAAACCTAGTAGTCTAATAACCTTGGATTTGTACCATGATTGCTTCCAAAGCTTTTACGTACTACTGAGAAGATGCACATGTGAAGACCCCTAGTAGCAGTGAAGACGCCTTGTCGGTGTAGCTTAATTGGTAAAGCATTCGGCTCCGAAGTGGAATGATACTGGTTCGACTACTGCCACCGGCAAAGGGCTTCTATGCCATATTTGCATCGAACGTAAAAATGGATCTACTGGCCATTAGGTTTTTTTTAAATTGGGTGATGCTTCTTCCACACATTTTCTGGGATTAGTAAGATTTTCTTCTACAGAAAATTATTTGAAGCATGGTTTGCGGGTGACTCGCAACCGGCAATTTCGTGTCCTCGCTCTTCTCAAGGGGTAGACGGGAATGTATGTGGTGCACGTGTGAAAAGAGAAAGTAGCAGTGAAGAGCCCTTCTTGGAATAGCTTAATTAGGAAAGCATTCTATTCCGGAGCAGAAGGATGCGGGTTATACGTCAATTCGTCGCGTGCGACAATTCGTCGACTGCGTCAATTCGTCGAGCGTCAATTCCTCGCGCGTCAATTCGTCGAGCGTCAATTCGTCGCGGACAAATTCGTCGACTACGTCAATTCGTCGCGTTTGCAGATTTTGGTTACATAAAAAACGAATGCGAGAAAACGTACGATTTCGAACGTCTTTAGCCCTGATCAAATTTATAAGGTTTGGACACTCAGACAGGATAGGAATATTACGCTTTTTCTTTGGCACTAAAAATATTAGACGGTAGACGGTTTTTGGAAGGGGTGAGGGTCCGGTTGGTCAGAGCCCGCCATATAAAATTTTTTCGCAAAATCTACATTTTCAATTCAGAACCACCAAATCTGGTATACTATCTCATGGTACTCTAACTTAGACGGTTGTCGGTTTTGGGAACGTATCAAGGCCCGGGGGTCGGAGCCCCACCCCCACACATACAAAATTTTCGTAAAATCTATTTTTCATTTCAGAACCATCAAATTTGGTTTCATGAAACTCCAACTTAGACGCTAGACAATTTTTGTAAGGGGTTGGAGCCCGGGGGTCAGAGCCCCTCCACATAAAAAATGTCGTAAAATCTACAGCTTTCAATTTAGAACCACTAAATTTGGTATACTATCTCATGGTACTCTAACTTAGATGGTAGACGGTTTTCAGAACAGGTCGGGGCACGGGGGTTAGAGCCCCCACACAAAATTTTCGTAAAATCTACAGTTTTCAATTTAGAACCACTAAACTTGGTATACTATCTCATGGTACTCTAACTTAGACAGTAGACGGTTTTTGGAACGGGTCAAGGCCCGGGGGTAAGAGCCCTCCCTCTCCTACAAAATTTTCTTAAAAACTACAGTTTTCAATTCAGAACCACCAAATCTGGTATACTATCTCATGGTACTCTAACTTAGACGCTAGATGGTTTTTGGAAGGGGTTGGAACCCGGATGTAAGAGTCCCCCCCCGTCATAAAAAATGCCGTAAAATCTACAGTATTCGTTTTAGAACCACCAAATTTGGTATACTATCTCATGGTACTCTAACTTAGACGGTAGACCGTTTTTGGAACGGGTCAAGGCCCGGGGGTTAGAGCCCCCCCCTAAATTTTTTTGTAAAATCTACAGTTTTCAATTCAGAACCATTAAGTATGGTATCATCAAATTCTAACTTAGGCGCTAGACGCTTTTTGGGAGGGGTTAGAGCCCGGAGGTGAAAGCCCCCCCCCCCCCCCTCATAAAAATTTCTTAAAATCTAGTTTTCAATTTAGAACCACCAAATCTGGTATGCTATCTCATAGTACTCTAACTTAGAGATGCTAGACGGTTTTTTAAATGGGTTGGAGCCCGGAAGTCAGAGCCCCCTAATAAAAAAAATCGTAAAATCTACAGTTTTTAATTTAGAACCACCAAATTTGGTATACTATCTCATGGTACTCTAACTTAGACGGTAGACCGTTTTTGGAAGGGGTTGCAGCCCGGGAGTAAGGGCCCCCTTCATAAAAAAATCGCAAAATCTAGTTTTCAATTTAGAACCACGAAATTTGGTATTCGATCTCATGGTACTCTAACTTAGACGGTCGACGGTTTTTGGAACGGGTCAAGGCCCGGGGGTCAGAGCCCCCTTCCACACACACACATACAACATTTTCTTAAAAACTACAGTTTTCAATTCAGAACCACCAAATCTGGTATCATGAAACTCTAACTTAGACGCTAGACGGATTTTGGAAGGGGTTGGAACCCGGGGGTGAGAGCCCTCCCTCCTCATAAAAATTTCGTAAAATCTACAATTTTCAATTTAGAACAACCAAATTTGGTATACTATCTCATGTTTATCTAACTTAGACGGTAGACGGTTTTGGGAAGGGGTCGGGGCCCGGGTCAAGGCAGCCCGATACAAAAGTTTTGTAAAAAGTTCCGTTTTTTACTCTTAAGAATACCCTATCTACGTTCTAAGGCGCTCGTTGGCCCTTTGAGGACCTTGCACCATAAACCATCAACTAACCAACTAACCACCCTAATATGCGTTTAATGGTGTATTAAAAACACAAATAAATATAGTTTAGCTTTCACTACCAACGAACGGCTTATCAGGAAGAAATATAATGTAATGTAAATAGAGAGTTCCAGATATTCAAAATTCAAAACGGTAAGAAAAAGATGATCAATGCCAATTTGAAGTCGTACGCAATCGACATCACAAAGGTAGATCGCATTTCTGTGTTGCGGGATTCACAGAAGCACACGCCACATGTACGGCAGTTCTATAGATGTCTCCTAGAAGGTAAGTATTCCCATTCCTTTTTCTTTCTTTTTTGTTTCGCAAAATTAAATTAACTAAATCAAAAAATTTAAAATAAGTTTACTGGAAAATTGCAGGAATATCTTTTTCATTCATTAACTTTCAACCGCTGAACTTGGTGATTCCACAAATAGTAATACGTACCTGGCAAATAACTGGTATCCCTGCTAGTACAAATTGTATTAATGATTTATTTGCGTTCAGTTCAATCTAGTATGTCCATAAGAGCTTTTGGGGCCGTATGAAAAATACATTTCAACGTGTGCCGCTTCGGCGGCGGAATTATCTAGGGGCTGGCTTCTGACCACTTGTCAAGAAGAATTTTGTATGTGGGGGCCCTTACCTCCTGGGCTTTGACCCGTTCCAAAAAACCGTCTACCGTTTAAGTTAGAGTACCATGACATAGTATACCAAATTTGGTGGTTCTAAATTGAAAACTGTAGATTTCACGAAAATTTTGTGGGGGCTGTAACCCCCCGTGCCCCGACCCGTTCCAAAAACCGACTAAGTTAGATTACCATGAGATAGTATACCAAATTTGGTGGTTCTAAATTGAAAACTGTAGATTTCACGAAAATTTGGGGGGGGGGGCTGTAACCCCCCGTGCCCCGACCCGTTCCAAAAACCGACTAAGTTAGATTACCATGGTATAGTATACCAAATTTGGTGGTTCTAAACTGAAAACTAGATTTTACGAAATTTTAATGGGGAAGGGGAGTTGGTGTGCTCTGAACCCCCGGCCCCGACCCATTCCAAAAACCGTCTCCCGTCTAAGTTAGAGTTTCATGATACCAAATTTGGTGGTTCTAAATTGAAAACTATAGATTTCACGAAAATTTTGTATGTGGGGGCTCTTAACCCCCGCTCGACCTATTCCAAAAACCGTCTACCGTCTAAGTTAGAGTACCATGAGATAGTATACCAAATTTGGTGGTTCTAAATTGAAAACTGTAGATTTCACGAAAATTTGGGGGGGGGTGTAACCCCCGTGCCCCGACCCGTTCCAAAAACCGACTAAGTTAGATTACCATGGTATAGCATACCAAATTTGGTGGTTCTAAACTGAAAACTAGATTTTACGAAATTTTAATGGGGAAGGGGGGTTGGTGTGCTCTGAACCCCGGCCCCGACCCATTCCAAAAACCGTCTCCCGTCTAAGTTAGAGTTTCATGATACCAAATTTGGTGGTTCTAAATTGAAAACTATAGATTTCACGAAAATTTTGTATGTGGGGGGCTCTTAACCCCGCTCGACCTATTCCAAAAACCGTCTACCGTCTAAGTTAGAGTACCATGAGATAGTATAACAAATTTGGTGGTTCTAAATTGAAGACTGTAGATTTTACGAAAAGTTTTGCATGGAAGGGGGTGGCTCTGACCCCTTGGCTCCAACCGCTTCCAAAAACCGTCTACAGTCAAAGTTAGAGTTTCGTGAGATAGTATACAAAATTTGGTGGTTCTAAATTGAAAAGTGTAGTTTTTACGAAAACATTTTATGGGGGGGGGGGGGGCTCTGACTCCGTGCCCGACCGGTTTCAAAAACCTTCTACTGTCTAAGTTAGAGTACCATGAGATAGTATACCAAATTTGGTGGTTCTATATTGAAAACTGTAGATTTTAGAAAATTTTGTATGGGGGGGGGGGGCTCTAACTGTAGATTTTACGATAATTTTGTACGGGAGGGGGGGGAGTTCTGACCTCCCGGGCCCCGATCCGTTCCAAAAACAGTCTTCCGCTAAGTTAGAGTTTCATGACACCACATTTTGTATGTGGGGGCTCTTAACCCCCGCGCCTTGACCTATTCCAAGAACCGTCTACCGTCTAAGTTAGAGTACCGTGAGATAGTATACCAAATTTGGTGGTTCTAAATTGAAAACTGTAGATTTTACGAAAATTTTGCATGGGGGGTCTGACCCCCCTGGCTCCAACCGCTTCCAAAAACCGTCTACAGCCCAAGTTAGAGTTTCGTGAGATAGTATACGAAATTTGGTGGTTCTAAATTGAAAACTAGATTTTACGAATATTTGTAGGGAGGAGGGAGCTCTAACCCTCCGTTAGAGGAGAGATCACGGGGGTGACCCCCCCGTGCTCCAACCGCTTCCAAAAACCGTCTACAGTCTAAGTTAGAATACCACGAGATAGTATACCAGATTTGGTGGTTCTGAATTGAAAACTGTAGATTTTACGAAAATTTTGTAGGGGGGCTGGGGGCTCTAACACCCGGGCCCCGACCCGTTCCAAAGACCGTCTACCGTCTAAGTTAGAGTACCATGATATAGTATAACAAATTTGGTGGTTCTAAATTAAAAACTAGATTTTACGAAATTTTGTTTGGGGGGGGGGGGGGGTGCTCTGAACCCCGAGCTCCGACCCTTTCCAAAAACCGTCTACAGTGTAAGTTAGAATACCATGGATAATATACCAAATTTGGTGGTTCTAAATTGAAAACGCCGCCCCGGTGGCGAAGTGGTCTAAGGCGCTGGCCTCTGAGCATTCGTCTGTAAGGGGTCCGGGTTCGAATCCCGGTCAGGCATGGATGTTGTGTTTGTCTTACAGCACTGGCTCTCTCCCTTCCCTGGAACCAGTCACCCTAAATTAGGGACGGGCGACTGCTTATAGCCCGTTGAGTTGCTCACGGTGGTCGTTAAACCTCCAATCAAAAAAAAAAATTTGAAAACTGTATATTTTACGAAAGTTTTGTATGGAGGGTGGGCCCTGACCCCCGGCCCCGACCCTTTCCAAAAACCGTCTCCTGTCTATGTTAGAGTTTCATGACACCAAATTTGGTGGTTCTGAATTGAAAATTATAGATTTTACGAAAATTGTGTATGTGGGGGGCTCTTACCCACCGGGCCTTGACCCGTTCCGAAAACCGTCTACCGTCTAATATTTTTAGTGCCAAAGAAAAAGCGTAATATTCCTATCTTGTCTGAGTGTCCAAAGTTTATAAATTTGATCAGGGGGGAAGACGTTCGAAATCGTACGTTTCCCTGCATTCGTTTTGTATGTTACCAAAATCTGTCAACGCGACGAATTGACGTATTCGACGAACTGACGTAGTCGACGAATTTGTCCGCGACGAATTGACGCGCGACGAATTGACGCAGGCGACAAATTGACGTAGTCGACGAATTGACGCACGCGACGAATTGACGTGACACCAAGGATGCGGCTTCTAGAGTTGCCTCCGGCGAATCGCTTTTACTCTGTAAGCTTCCTTGATTTCAATAATTTGGAACACTAGAAAAGTATCGTATTTTTTCCTTCCCAATGGAGTTACTGAAACGTTCGATTTAAATGTTACCTACTTTCCATTTTCGGCCAAGTGGTTGGTGTTCAAAATCAAATATTTTAATGATAAAGTTGCTCTCAACAATCGGAATGAATACAAACAAGGAGAATAATTAAGCACTTGTTTCACGTATTACAGAAAACGAGGAATTAAAAAAAAACTATTCATATATATATACACTGAAGTGCCAGAAAAACGGGTACACCAGTCTAATGCTTGGTAGGTCCCCCACGGGAGCGCAGGACTGCAGAAATACGACGGAGCATGGACTCCACTAGCTTCTGGAAATATGCTGTAGGCTATGCACACCATACGTCCGGCAGAGCGCTTCACAATTCAGGTGTATTCCGAGGTCTCGGATTCCTGTGTTCGATAGCGCGTTTCATGGCATCCCAAATTTGTTCTATCACGTTCAGATCTGACGTAGGTGGGAATGGCAACACCCCAAACTCAGATGCATGCCCCTCTAACCATAATGTGGCGTCTCGGCACTTGTGTGGAGGTACATGGTACCCAGCAAAAACACAAGTGCTGGGAAATTGCTGGCCACCAGCTGGCAGTTTTGGGTCACTGCTGGCTGAAATCTGCCGCTCACGGCCCGGTAGTGGTCCGTTGGTGGCAGCGCTATCAGTTGGCGAGCCATTGATGGCCCTGCAGCATCGCCGTGTATTGTGGGCCTCTAAGCAAGTGCCACTAGTGGCCCGTTGCTGGCAACCAATGGAACCCCCAACAGCAGGTGGAAGCATCGGGACTGCGCATGCGCAGAAGCAACACTTGCTGTGTCTCTCATGGTACCAGTTAGTTGAAGACGACGCTATCGCCATCGTGTTATTTTAGTGGATGTTAAGAAAAAAATCCATATGTGGAGAGGCGAATTAATTCCTAATGAAATTTTACGTCGACGAAGATATCAGATTAATTCGTGAAATACTAAATTACAGCCATGAAATACACCCACTCCATTCCCATGAATAACAATTCATGGAATGGAGTGGATGAATAACAAGAAAAAATTTGAAACCGCTTGAAACACATATCCTGGAAAACCATTAAAATAGCGTTTGTTGGAAAAAAAAAAAAAGAATTATACGCGTACAAAATTTATTAATTATTTGAAAGAAAAAAAAGCAGCGCTATGTGGTGTACTTATCCAAGACTGGGAGGAATTCGCTTCTAAAAATAACGAGAAGTAAAATAAAATATCTTTTACTCTTTAAAACAAATGTAGCTTCGGACAACGGAAAGGAAAGACACAACGTTAAAAATGTAACAGAATGTGACATGAACCCGGGTAAATATATATTTATTCAACAATCTCTTTTCAAGACGGCAAGGACAGTACAAAACTTTGGAAAGCGACTCTAAGTATGTACACGCCTTGAAAATAAGTGAAGTTCCCTTAACGTAAAAAAAAACAACAAAAAAACTATCGTTACGTTGAAAAAATTAATTTATCAATTATATGAAACTGACTTTTATGAGAAATACCTCGCAATATTATAAAATGAAAGAGAAAGCATTCGATTACAAATTGCATACCAAACAGATAGCTTCCAGCACGAATCTGAACGTCGTGAATTAGTCCGGTCGGTAGCGAGCGCGGCTTCTACCTAAACGGCCCAGGATCGAATCTGGTCAGATGCAAACGGCGTTTTTCCGGTCTGTCGAGAAAATTTCCCCAGCGCCGTGCGTTAATTCACAAGCTTCGTAAGGGTAGAAAAAATAATTGTCGCGCTAGGAAACTGCGGTTATCCTTGTGACATGAACCCGGGTAAATATATATTTATTCAACAATCTCTTTTCAAGACGGCAAGGACAGTACAAAACTTTAGAAAGCGACTCTAAGTATGTACACGCTTTGAAAATGAGTGAAGTTCCCTTAAGGTAAAAAAAAAAAAAACTATCGTTACTTTGAAAAAATTAATTTATCAATTATATGAAATTGACTTTTATGAAAAATACCTCGCATTATTATAAAATGAAAGAGGGAAGCATTCGATTACAAATTGCATACCAAACGGATAGCTTTCAGCACATATCCAAGCTTAGTAAATTAGTCCGGTCGGTAGCGAGCGTGGCTTCCACACATACGGCCCAGGATCGAATCTAGTCAAATGCAAACGGGCGTTTTTCCGGTCTGTCGAGAAAATTTCCCCAGGGCAGTGCGTTAATTCACAAGCTTCGTAAGGGTAGAAAAAAAAAAAAAAGAATTGTAGCTTTAGGAAACTGCGGATTATCCTTGCTTTTTTTGTTATTATGGCTACTACTGGGACATTGGCGGACAAGATTCGGCAAGCCACCAGTTACGTCACGTGGTTGCTGGCTGCCACTAACGGCCCACTAGCGGACCACATTAGGCTAGCCATCATTTCTGGCACGTGCTTGCAGGGCCACTGAAGGGCCATTTGTGGCAGCTATTGCCTGTGAAGGACCACTGATGGCCCTGTTGTGGCATATGACAACAGCTGGGGTGCCAACTGTTGGCCAGCTGTTGGCCTGAACTGCTGGCCCTTCTGTTGGCCCCCGGACATTTTATTGACGGTTTGGCAGCGGCAACATAGTGCTGGCCCATTGCTGGCAGTGCTGGCTACCTGCTGGCATTGCTGGCAGTTCTGGCTACCAGAAATGGCCCACTGCTGGCCCAGCAAGACTGTTTTTGCTGGGGTTGTATGTGGTCTTGCGTTATCATGATGAAACACAACATTTTTGCGATTCACCAATTCTGGACGTTTCTGTTAAACTGCATCACTTAATTTATCCAGCTGACAACAGTACACATCCGAATCAATACCCAGCAAAAACACAAGTGCTGGGAAACTGCTGGCCACCAGCTGGCACTGATGGGTCACTGCTGGCTGAAATGTGCCGCTCACGGCCCGGTAGTGGTCCGTTGGTGGCAGCGCTATCAGTTGGCGAGCCATTGATGGCCCTGCAGTATCACCGTGAATTGTGGGCCTCGAAGCAAGTGCCACTAGTGGCCCGTTGCTGGCAACCAATGCAATCCCCAACAGCAGGTGGAAGCATCGGGACTGTGCATGCGCAGAAGCAACACTTGCTGTGTCTCACATGGTACCAGTTAGTTGAAGACGAGGCTATCGCCATCGTGTTATTTTAGTGGATGTTAAGAAAAAAATCCATATGTGGAGAGGCGAATTAATTTCCTAATGAAATTTTGCGTCGACGAAGATATCAGATTAAGCCGTGAAATACTAGATTACAGCCATGAAATACACCCACTCCATTCCCATGAATAACAATTCATGGAATGGATGGAGTGGATGAATAACAAGAAAAAATTTGAAACCGCTTGAACCACATATCCTGAAAAACCATTAAAATAGCGTTTGTTGGGGAAAAAAAAAATAATTTTACGCGTACAAAATTTATTAATTATTTGAAAGAAAAAAAAAGCAACGCTATGTGGTGTACTCATCCATGGGTTGAATACACAAGACTGGGAGGAATTCGCTTCCAAAAATAACGAGAAGTAAAGTAAAATATCTTTTACTCTTTAAAACAAATGTAGCTTCGGACAACGGAAAGGAAAGACACAACGTTAAAAATGTAACAGAATGTGACATCAACCCGGGTAAATATATATTTATTCAACAATCTCTTTTCAAGACGCCAAGGACAGTACAAACTTTGGAAAGCGATTCTAAGTATGTACACGCCTTGAAAATGAGTGAAGTTCCCTTAAGGTAAAAAAAAAAAAAAAAACTATCGTTACGTTGAAAAAATTAATTTATGAATTATATGAAACTGACTTTTATGAAAAATACCTCGCAATATTATAAAATGAAAGAGGGAAGCATTCGATTACAAATTGCATATCAAACAGATAGCTTCCAGCACATATCCCTGCGTCGTGAATTAGTCCAGTCGGTAGCGAGCTCGGCGTGCACGTAAACAGCCCTGGATCGAATCTAGTCAGATGCGAATGTCGAGAAAAATTTCCCCAGCGCAGTGCGTTAATTCACAAGCTTCGTAAGGGTAGAAAAAAGAAAAATTGTAGCTTTAGGAAACTGCGGTTATCCTTGGTTTTTTTATTATTGCTACTACTGGGAAATTGGCGATCAAGATTCGGCAAGCCACCAGTTACGTCACGTGGTTGCTGGCTGCCACTAACGGCCCACTAGTGGACCACATTAGGCTAGCCATCATTTCTGGTAAGTACTTGCAGGGCCACTGAAGGACCATTTGTGGCAGCTACTGCCTGTAATGGACCACTGATAGCCCTGTTGTGGCATATGACAACTGATGGGGTGCCAACTGTTGGCCAGCTGTTGGCCTGAACTGCTGGCCCTTCTGTTGGCCGTCCGGACATTTTATTGACGGTTCGGCAGCGGCAACAAGGTGCTGGGCCATTGCTGGCAGTGCTGGCTGCCAGCAATGGTCCACTGCTGGCCCAGCAATACTGTTTTTGCTGGGTACTGTTGAAACAGGCCCAACCCATCAGCATGAATGCAGGACATGAACGAGTGTACCTCGTCAGAAAGGATGCGCACATAGCGTTGGCCAGTCACATACGTTTGTAGACGTACCAGAGGTCCCAGTGAAGTCCAGCTAAACACACCCCATACCATTACGGACCCCCCACCAGCCGATACAGTTCCCTTTTGACAGGCGGGATCCATGGCTTCATGGGGTTTGCGCCACACATGAATCCTTCCATCTTCCCGATACAGTTGGAAACGCAACTCGTCAGACCAGGCTACTTGTTTCCAGTCATCAAGTGTCCAGTGGCGGCGTTGACGTGCCCAAGCGAGGCACATAGCTCTGTGTAGTGCACCCATCAAGGGGACTCGAGTTGTGCGCCGGCTCCCAAAGCCCATATCGTGCAGAGTACATTGCACAGTCCGGACGCTGATGCTTGTTGAGGCTCCAGCATTGAATTCCGATTGCACCTGCGAGTGTTGCACGCCTGTCGAGTGAAGCGATTCTTGACAGCCGACAATGGTGACGTTCACCCAATGTCTTTTTACGGCCACACTGGTATCGTAGGTTGCAGATTTTACCGGAATTCCTGTAGTCACGATACACCCTTGCAATGGTTGTCCGTGAAAATCCGAACTTCGTTTCTACCTCCGAAATGCTATGGCCCATCTCACGAGCGCCAAGTATGACACCGCGTTGAAAATCGCTTAAGTCGTTATTACTTGTCATTCTCATGCCGAAAACAGCTCTGACAGCTGGCAAGGATGTCCATCGCTATATACACTGTATAAGCACTGGCTTACGCCACCGCGTACAAGCATAGGTGACGTAGCTATGTATTTTGCATAGGCTTGTCTGTACCAGTTTTTCTGGCACTTCAGTGTATATCTATACACACACACACGATGGTATCAGAATAATATAACCACCTACCTAATAATGGGAATAACCACCCTTGGCCTGAATGAGGGAGAAAGGAGACATTGCGGTCGTATTCCTGGAACCAGCCACGTAGCCTCTTGGCGACATGGCAGAGCGCATTGTCCTATTGTTATACACCATCACCATCAGGGTAGACGTCCAACATGAAGAGATGCATGTGGTCAGCGAGGATGGACATGTCGCCATTCGCGTTCAGGTACCTATCCAGCGGTATCAGGCCATACCGGGAAATCACCCCCCAGACATGCACGATGACACCGCCGGCCTGTACTTCGCCGTCAATCGTATCCAGGTGTTGGTTCCCGTGTGTCTGACGCCGTATCCGCCACCTACCGTCATTTTCGTGAAGTAGAAACCTCAATTCGGTGGAGAAGGCAACCTTTTCCACTCTTCCACTATCCGATAGTGGTAGTTTCATGCGATCCGCAGGCGTCGTTGCCGATTAACCGGGTTAGCATTGGTGCCTTGACGCAATGTTGACCTCGGAGACCCGTGCTGAACAGGGATCGCTCTACTGTTATCAGAGACACGCACCTGGATGCCCCAGAATTCATTTGCGCTGCTAATTGCTGCACCGATGGACGTTATGCACTATGGCTCATCTGTCCAGGCCTACGGCTTATATTTCCGTGTAGTCGACCTTGTCACGTGCACGATGAACGCGTCTGGGCTGTTGTACTGTGATTCCAGTGGTAGTCATATTATTCTGATACAACAGTGTATATATCTACGTATTTCCCTTTATCCTACACCGAAATGTTTGTGGAACATAGTGATTTACGCAAAGCAACGTTTCACAATGGATTAAAACCTGGAACATCACAGGGAGCAAGTACCACTGCTCCCTTCTACCAAAAAGACAGTTCCGTCGCTACCGGAGGGAGGAAGACGTTAGCTTCGCAGAATGGTAGTTCCAGGGGCGTAAACTGAAGTTATGAGGAGCGTAAAAAATAGAAATGCACAACATGCAAATAAAGTTGATGAAAATTGTAGCTCAAAAACGAAGTCATACATTTCGATATTTTCTTCAAGAATCGGAATTTCTTCGTGTAGAATACGGCAATATGATTTGGAGACACTGTTTAATGCACGATGTAGTAACTTGTGATGCAAACCTTCATCAGGTTTTAAAAATGAGGTTTACTAAAACATAGGCTAAAATATTACACAAGTTAAAAACACACAAATAAACAAGATCTATCGACCTGGCATTCAGGTCAGCATCAGGTTTTGCTGAAAAACACTGTGGTTACTGATGGTAACTCTGCATTATATACACCAAGGCAAGAATAAGGTATCGCGACACCGCACATGAGCACAAATAATGCAAATACATCACCAAGAACAAATAACACGTAGTCTACATTAAAAATACTATTTATAATGTTAGACAGTTAGAGTTTTGTTAAAGTTGTAAGTCTGCTGTTCGTTCTATATTTATTAAGACACGATTTCCATGCGGTAGGTATCACACATGACATATCATCGTTACGACATTTTTCTTGCATGTTAGCAGCATACAGTATTTCTTGCAGCAAACAAGGGAACAGAGTAACGTACTCTGCGAGGTGTTGACACCTCATATACACGAAAGGAATTGTCCGAAACAACCAAGAAAAGAATGAAAACAAGACGCGGACATTACTGGCATGGGTGTCTGAACCATTTTTCGGCAGTATATGTATTCTTTTGGTCAGTTCGTAAAATTTATAGCGATTTTGTAAAATAGAGCATGATGATATCATTCGAATATGCTACAGATAAAAAGATTGCATCGAGAAAATCTGATGACATAAACCTGGAATTTTGTATCTATATTATATGTTTTTTTTTATATAATACGTTCTACTGATATCATAAACGTTTCCTTTTTTTTTTTTTTTTTTTTTGAGTGAAGGTTTAATGACCACCGTGTGCAACTTGATGGGCTGTTACAAGTATTCACCCCTCCCTAAATTAGAAACGTTCGGGGAAGTGGAAGAGCTCTTTCCAGAAGAAAAACATGACATACGTACATCACCGAGATTCGAACCCGGACCCATCTTGGACGAACGATGCTGCCAGCGGTCAGTCCAGTGGCTGAACGATGTTAAGCCAGCGGTCAGTCCACTGGGCCACTTGGGCGGCAATAGCCATGTTAAACTGTATTGTTTTGAACATCTTTGCTTTGGTATGAATTCCACAAGAAACTTTGCCTTTACGTTACATATCAAAGAACACAAGAATAAGAATGTATGGCATTCCTTTCTCTCTTTTCCGTTTCCTTTCTTAAAGGAAGACTGATTTTTTTTATATTTAAATAAAGTAGAAAGAACTCCTGCTCTTTTTATGAAAACGCAACGAATTTCAGAAATTTCTGAGCAACTTTTTTTAAATAACGCTGGTACTTCGTAAAACTTTTTCGTTCTCACACTGTACAAGTTAAACTGTATTGTTTTGAACATCTTTGCTTTGGTATGAATTCCACAAGAAACTTAGCCTTTACGTTACATATCAAAGAACACAAGAATAAGAATGTATGGCATTCCTTTCTCTCTTTTCCGTTTCCTTTCTTAAAAGAAGACTGATTTTTTTATATTTAAATAAAGTAGAAAGAACTCCTGCTCTTTTTATGAAAACGAAACGAATTTCAGAAATTTCTGAGCAACTTTTTTTTTAAATAACGCTGGTACTTCGTAAAACTTTTTCGTTCTCACACTGTACAAGAGAGTAGAGTTTAACCGGCATCTCAGGAGTTCAGAGTTCTTGATGGTTAGTAATTAAAGCAGAAAACAATATTTCGTTTTATCGGAATGAATTTTAAATTGCACGATAATTCAAGTATTTATGCGATTTTATAATTACAGACTTCATAATAAAAGGAAGAAAAGTGAGGGGGCAAATGTGATGTTTCGCCTCTGCAAGAAAATTAGTGCAGGGGTAATTCCCCCTATGGCCCCGCGGTTCAATCCCACATGATTCCTTACCTCTACGACTTTCCAAATACGCCATAGGGACGAAGAGCTAATCAGTCAATGCCATTTTGTCAACAGAAAGCTCCTATAAGCTTTTTTAACCGTGAAAGGAATTTTTTCAAGACCTATCGAGAAAGCATCTTCCTATTGTTACGTTCGCTATTCGATACGTTCTGTGCTGATACGTTTTTCATTCTGCATTTCTGGAGAACGCTGTGTTGTCGGCGGTTACATAATTTTTACGTTTTAATTGATATTTCACACGGTAAATGTCTCTCGGGTATTTCCCGAGTTTTCATATTTTTAGTAAAATAACTTCAAAATCCGAAAGTGCGATTTTTGAACGATCATACCTTTCTACAACGGAGGTACGGCAACGTGAAATCTGCGTACGCTTTGAGTGTACGAGAGAACTTAAATGGGCATAATTTCAATTCTTGCCACAGATAAGAAAAGATTGCTTCGACGCAGCAAAGATTTTCGTAAAATTCTGATGGAGCTAGAAACGTTACCAAAAAAGACGATGTAACAGTGCTAATTTCATACCATTACAATTTTTGCCAGGATATGGGAACAAAAATTTCTTGTTTCTAACTTTCGCTGGTATTTGTCCTACCTATATCTAAATTTGATGGAAATGGAGAAAGAAAGAATACCACTGCTTTAACATCCTTTCGCGAGCGTGAACCCATCACAGTAACTGTTTTTACTCTTAAAGAAAATATCCTTCACGGAAAATTTTAAATTTGAACAGAAAGCTTTACTGAGCTGAGCCGTCTCCTCAAATTTTTTTTTTTTTTTGAAAGATGATTTTAGTAGTTATTATTTCCTAAAAATTAACATTCCAATGATGAATTTTAATCATAAGTTAGCGTTGAAGACAAAATTATTGTACCTCGTTTGTATTTAAAATTACTCTTTTTTAAAGAATTTATTTAATCACTGTATAATTTGCTCGAAATTTAGTATGAAACTTTAGAAAACAAAGGTATACCATCCGCAAGGTCCGTCTACCGAGGTAGGGAAGAGGAACGGTTCTTCATCTTACCCACAGGCTACTGGTCTTTCCCGGTCTAGCAAATGATTTAATGAAATTCATAGTGTCGGAGATTTTATTACAAACAATATGTTTAAGGTAACAACACTTCAGTCAATTGTTGCATCGGAGCGGATGAAATAATGCACATCAAGTATAACTGAGGGCATGCTTCTTGTGGAGAAACTCTAGGTCTTGATTCCTATCCAACCCCCGTTTAAGAGTTTTAACAGCCTCCATGATTCCCCGTCCCTAATTTAGTATCGTCGGCTATTGTAGTCTGTTTGTGACATGGTCAGATATGTACTTCTTTCGGAGATGATTCTCGGAAGTACCAATGTTGAATTCTTGGTGTGCCATGAGACCCTAAGTATCTTTCTATCAGACTTAAGAATGCAAACAGGTCAATTTATCAGACAGGATCATGTGGTACATAAATGATTTTTTTAATCGACTAAGGCAATTAATTGCGCACACTCTTTTTTTGTACTTTTAATCTGACTACTTCTCCAGATTTTTTGATAAGAAAAAAAAACATTTTGCATTCTACAGTTCTTGGGCAATAACTACAGATAAATCTCATGGAGGAGGGCGCTAAGGAATATTTAGGAAAGGCAAACAGAAGTGGGAGGTGCAAATTTATTCGGAAGGCATCTAATAAAAAATGTGTTTCATTTAATGTTATCTATTGGATTCCAAAATCGAAGCGCATTGAAACTCACAAGTATTTTGAAATATGTTGGCAAATTACCTGTTAGTACGGATACGTTTAGTCAACTGTTCCATACTAAATCTGGATATTCTTGTACAAGTCATTATTTTTGTTTGAATAAAATGAGGAACAGGATACCAAATAACATCCAACAAGTAACTGAACAATACCGATAAAACAAGAGATTCAAATAGATGCAAACGTCTCTGTTTTTGATTATAGAATTTTCGTATGTATTGAGTTTGTTCTTATCATCGAATGCAAGTAAAATTTGATTTATCATTCGCTAGTGGCACATCAGGACCCTCTTTGAGAAAGGTTCATTGTGGTTAGAATAGGGAAGGTTGATCTGAATTTACAAAGCTGTAGGCAAATGTTTTGGAGGTGGCCAGCAAGTTGTAAGTGTCATAAAAAGCAACCCTGTTTTTAAATATTTCGTCAAATACCACCAAATTGCCGTTCTTGCTGTATTAATTTGGAAGAAATGATCACTCATATTTCTGTTTTTGTTGGAAGTTTAATGTTCCGAGTTCCCAAACATTTCATTATCTACAAATATTATCATATTATAATATCTATTTCAGTTCTCGAAATATATATAATATTATCTATTTCAGTTCTCGAAATATATATAATATTATCTATTTCAGTTCTCGAGACACATGAAGAGAAGGGCATCTTCTTTTTGTTTCAGATAATGCTAAACTAAGGACATGAAAAAGTATTACTTTAACATGTTCCTTTACTGTAAAGTCTCCGCTTCAGATTTGTTACCGATGGCTTTTAAAACAATGCAATACTTCAAGCCCCCGTTCACTCATCTCTAGTGCATAGTAGGAATCCAGACGTTCGTTTCTTTCTGCCAAATATTAAACTCATTGCTCACCTGGGGAAACATTTCTTTGTAAATACTATCAGTCATTAAACTTTAAAAGCCTTCCAAGGAGAATTTCAAAACCACTAATAATTATCGTAAAGTGAATTTGCGAGACTGAGGTAATTTATCTGCCTGATAGTTGTTTCTAGAACGCATTTGAAAGAAATCCTAAATTGTAATTTACAGTTTTTAATAATTGCCAATAAGTCAATGGACTGTGCAATGCAATAGCCACCATTTGTCCTCGTGTGTGCTTTAACCTTTTCAAGAACGTAAGTTATATGTTTATACTTACTGAAAATTTGTCCTTATAATGTTGAGGTGTCCCCTCCATCTTTGTTCTAGTTGACGAGATAGTGTGTGACCTTCATACGTTTTGGCAATACTCCCTTTCTCCAGAACTGTGACGACGCCATCACCTCAGAACTGCAGGATCTAGTGGAAGGGGGGAGGACTAATTATCATGCGGAGAGAGGACACAAATTTGAAAGTGCTTGGCAGAAATTTTGCCAAAAAATCCCGTTTAAGTATATTTCAACATACGCTGATGATGTTATCGAAAGTAAAAAAAAGAAAGATTTAGATATGTACGTACAGTACTTAGTATTTGTTCAGCGTACGTAGTACTAGGAACTATGGATATGAATTTTCATTACCTGTATCAAGTCACTATTTCTTCGTAATTCTAGCTTACTTAAGTCATTTTTATCCTTTCTGTTAATGTTTCTCATAATTCTGTTTATGAATTTTAGTTTGTAACTGACAAGAACTCTCCCCCTCCTCTCTCTCTCTCTAAAACGGTATCTTTATACTGGTCATTCGTTCGGAGGACTCTCTCCATTTATGGAATAGTACAACGTTAAAGTCTGCAAAAAATTCATCTGATATAACAAAATTTCTTAAATTCGAAAAATTCACACATGTTTCTCCAAGTTCCTTTAAACCTAAGATGGCTGCACTCGCCATGTGTTTTACCTACATAAATATTTTGTGGAGGCAAAAGGGTGGGCCCAGAGAAAAGTACCCTACCTCACCCGCGTGCTTCAGAAAGATTTGCAACAAAGAATATTAATCCAAAATATGCTTTGTTTCACGAATTTTATTCACTACTTTCACACCAATAAGGTGGAGTGTGTGATTGAAGCAGGCCATATATGTTATTTTAAGCTGCAATTGCTTCTGAAGTAACGCCTGTACCCGTTTATTCTCACTGCTCATAACAGACCCTCCATCAAAACATTGGCTGAGGATTCTTGAGCTGTCTACACCACTTTAATTTAAAACTTTTAAAGTTGAATCGGTAAAGGTTTTAGCATCTAAGTGAGCGCAACATTTTGCATCGAAAATGGCTGTTTTTGATTTTTTGTTGATGACATTTTTGGCTCATATGACAATATTGTTTCTATCACGTGTCCCATCTTCCAGAATGGTAAAAAAAAAAAGAAAACCAGAATTCTGGACATGACATAAAATATTGTCGATGACCAATTCTCCCATGATTTGTATTATATCATTTTGAACAACGAGAGACAGATAAGTGACATACAATTGCATACATTTAAAAAATTCAGAAATCTCTTCATCTTTTTATAATGTATAACTCAAATGTTTGCAAATAAACTCCATTCTTCGCTTTTTTGATGCCCTACGTTCCTCGAAGAATTGGTTTATTCCTTCGACAGAACATAAAGCATGAAGAGATGGTTCAATTTTATTACCAATTTCTTGAAAACTGTAAAAAATACTTCTTACTAGATTCGGGATGTTGCCCCACCAAGCCACTAGTGTGGTATATTTTATGTGGTTCTCAATATTTGCCAACTGGTAGCATTCCAGCAAGTTCCTTCATACAGCGTTCGTGTACTTTCCGCTTCTCTAACTGCATGCAAAAAGCTGCCCCGGTGACGCACTGGTATGAGGATTGGCTTCATCTGATCGTTTATCGGAGATGGGTACCAGATAAGACTTCGGGGTCGAGTACCAGTTAAGGCGTGGGTAGTGTGCTTGTCTTATGGCACTGGCCCTCCTCGTATTCTGGAACTGGTAGCCTTAAATTGGAAACAGGCGATTGCTCACGGTGGTGACCGAATCCCCTCTCCGCCCACAAACACAAGAACAAACAAACATGAAACAAACTGCCAAGACCACCCGCGAGATGCTAAAAACTACTCTTAAGAACAACTACTCTTTCTCTTTTGTCTCAGGGCTTTAGGAGGAACTGTCGACAAGTTCTAAGCATGAGCTTGAAAGTAATGGTTGGCAGCTGACGCAAGTATTGCATCATACTTCAGTTATAAAAGGTCCACGCCACGTGGCTCTGGCAGCATTTGAAGTCGATAAGATGACAACGAACGAGCGATAGATGAAATTCGGAAACCGAGCGGTGATTAAATTTTTGACGAAGGAAGGTGAAACGCCACGCAGCATTCATGAACCGAAGTCTGTTTGTGGTGTATTTTAATATGCCACTGTCAAAAGATAGGCTGCTCTCTTTAGACGGGGATGGGGCTCTTTGCAAGACGACCCTCTAGAGTAGTGCTCATCAACCATTCAGGACCGAGGGTCACCTCAATAAATTAGAAAGCTTCCACAGGCCCGGGCCGCACGTCTGTCGGCACTGGTAGTGAATCATAGAGACACATTTTAGTTCGTTCTTTCCTACATTTTTATTGGAAAAAGCACGTTCAGTAGCAATATTCGTACTTTTTACACTCATTATCATAAAAATCCGCGCACCAAGAAAGAACCGTGCGATTAACGTGGAACTCGGCGAATAGCAACGGGGAGGGCAGACATGCAAATGTTAAAACTTTCGTGCGATTCCGCATGCTCGTGCGTCCAAGACCTGAGCTGCAATCGTAATCTTTGGTTGTTTATGATGCACCGCGCATGGGACTCCACATTCGTGCCGAAGTGCACGGTAAGAGTCAGGTGATATCCCTGAACGATAGGCATGCGAAGAGCAGCTGTAGATGTTCGTAGGGGCACCTGACGGAGCTTGAACAAGGCGGTATCTTCGGGATGAAAGAGGCAGGGTGGCCGGCGTGCCGAATCGGCCAAATTTTGGCCGGTCAGATAGCACGGTGAGATCGTGTTGGGAGCAATGAACACGGGGAGGCACCCAGACACGGCGGAATGCCTCTGGATCACCCAGACACACCACCAGCAGAGAGGACCATGGGATTGTGAGAGCGGTACGCACAGACGCAATGACGTCCTTGTCTAATATCCACAGACATGTGGCGGCTGTACAAGGTACTCCTGTGTCCGCCAGAACCATTTCTAAACGCCTGCCGGTGGCGAATCTGCACTCTCGACGGCCCTTACGTTTTCTGCCATTAACACCTGACTATTGTGGGCGTCGATTGCAGTGGTGTCAGCAGCGACCAACGTGGAATGCTAGGGATTGGCGACGTATAGTGTTCAGCGAAGAATCCTGCTTCTGTATGAGAATAGACGACCACCGTATCAGAGTGTGAAGGATCGCTAGTGAGCGCTACAATCCCAACTTCTTTGTACAACGTCACACGTCCCGAACTGCAAACGTGATGGTCTGGGGAGCCATTGCGTATGACAATCGAACTTCCCTCGCAGTGATCCGAGGATGTTGACTGGAGATCCTGCGGCCCCATGTGCTGCCTTTCCTGGAGAGCTAGCCAGGAACCATTTTCCAACAAGATAACGCCCATCCACACACGGATACTGTTTGCCAGAACTGTCTACGTCATGCTTCGACGCTTCCGTGCCCGCCAGATCGCCTCATCTCTCGCTCATCGAGCACGTGTGGGACCAGATGGACGCCAGCTTTCTCCATGTCCTAGCGTTCGTGATTTAGAGCGTCAGCTGCAAGAAGTGTGGGCCAATCTGTCCCAGGATAACATACGGCGTCTCTTTGACTCTATGCCTGACTGTATCACCGCACGTATCGGAGCACGAGGCGGTCCGACGCGGTACTAACGCTGACCAGAATGTGTACCGTATGTCTGCAGGAAATCGTCCTGCTGCTGTGAAATTGCAATAACTTCTGTCCTTGGCATGTACCATCTCACTACTAAAATCTCATTTCGGTTCGACGCATCCTTCTTGGTGCGCATATTTTTATGACAATGGGTGTACCTTATGAAATAAAATGAAGTCAGTATTAGTATATAACTATATTTGAAATATAATCCGTTGACAGTAAGTTATTCAATTACAGCAGGAATGAATGTTATTGCAGTCTTAATGAGATACTTGATATTGTGTTTTGCTTGACTAAGGCTTCAATATAAGATGTAATCGGGGGTGCCGCGATTCTAAATGTGCTCTGAAAATGTTGATCTGCCAGACGTGTTTTTGATTATGTGTTGTTCATTTAACTGAACAACTCCTCACAAACACTGCCTGACAGAGAAAATGCCACACCACGAAGACATAAACGCAGTGCCATGCAAATTGCTGGTTGGGTGCGCACGTACAAGTTATGCAAATGATTGCATTTGCAGGCCAATCGCGCGGGTTATAAGCTGACAACCACCCCGTGAGGTCATCAGTCGAGACGTCGTCGCGGCGGCGAGAAGTGAGTGGTTCTGCTGTAACCGTGTCTGGAGAACGAACAAGGGGTGCCAATGCCGTTAAGACGTCGTAATACGCGATTTCGTCAAACGGACGAGAGATGTCATCGTAGGCCTTCCCACCGCCGGATGGTCCTGACGTCGTATTGCGGAAGAAATGCAACGTGATGCCACAACCGTCGTTCGCATTTGGAGACAGTTGTCCCAGGAAGGATATATGCAACATCGTAGGGCGACCGGAGCACGGAGACGGACGTCCGAGTGCTCCGATCAGCGCATCCAACGTCATGCCGTAGGAACCCACAGGCCACAGCGGGCGACAATTTTAGGAGTGTACGGGAAGCTTGGATGCTCCGATATCGATCCGGACAGTGTATCGCCATTTGGATGCGTCTGGTTTGCTGTGCAGCCGTGCGCTGCGTAGGCTACCCTTAACAGCGAGCCATCGTCGTCACCGCTGGGCGTGGTGTCGCCCCAGAGCTGCGTAGCAAACCAGACGCATAATGGAAAAGTGTGGTGTTCAGCGACGAATCGCGGTTCTGTTTCACCACAGATGATCGCCGTGTGAGAGTTTGGAGCCGACATGGCCAACGAACAGATTCCTTCGCTATTGTGGAGCGTCACACAGCCCGGAAATGTAGAATAATGGTGTGGAGTGCTATCAGCGCCAACCGCTGCTCACCCGTGGTACGCATTACGGCCACATGAACGGCACGCCGCTATGTTGACGAGGTGCTGAGGCCCGTGGCACTACCGTATCTGCAGGGATCAGCCTGAATGCTTTACACGGTATGCGGATGATTCCGTGGTCAGCACGGTCCCCCGACCTCTCGCATCTATAGAACACGATTGGACGTCGGTTGAGTACCCTCCCACCCCCGCGAAACGAAGACGAACTGTGGACTCGGATCAACACCACATGCTCCACGATACCTCAGGACCTATTCGGACTCTCATTGCTTCAATGTCCCTCGGATTCAACGCTGTAAGGCCCGAAATGGGGTCACACTCCTTATTAATCATCCTGTATATTCGGCCACTGGAGCCTAGTCTGAATGTGACAATTAAATCATTTGTTCAGGACCTACCTGCTATATATGTTTTTGTATTAACGCAACAGAGTTTACTGTTGCGTTTGTACAAAAACAGAATAAATGTATGAAGAAAGGCAATGCTTTCTCCAAATGCTGAATAAAACTAAATATATTAATTAAATAAATAAATCATGATGTACAGGATTTTAGGAAAGCAGTGTCTGACGTCTGCTCTTAAACAGCCCTTAGGAATAACAAGCTAGGGGACTAAGGTGAGGCTGCTCTATAAGAAAGAAAAATGTTAGACAGTGATAGGTAACTGCACATTTAGTTGGCTGCGAGCTGGAAAAGCAGGAACAGAACCCATATGGACCACACCAAAAGAAACCACCCCAATGGGCAACATTCCAGGTACCAGGGATAACCCTGGCAGCCTCCCACCCCAGGATCTACTGCAACATACACGTCAGCCAGAGCTCACGTCATGTAGAATTAAACCACAACTCCTTTCATTTTTACTTAAGCACACCATTGTACCCGCCGTAATCCAATACATCCTGCTGAAGTCCCAATTCCTTTAGCAATAGACTTTGTTCCTGTGTTATCCCTCTCTCTGAAGTACGGAAGGAACTACATAAAATCCTAAGGGACAAGATGTCCGTTAGATATCTTTCGGGACTGACTGGGGTGTCCGTTGGCTACTGTTAAGAGATTTCGTTCTTCGGAGGTTATCGTTAATTCTGAATATGAAGATTACGTACTTGATAGATGAAAATGAGGAACACAAGTTTGCTGTCTGTAGTACGATAAGTTAAAACAAATCCCTACAACTGCCGAATAAAACTCAATTTATTTACAATTTTAAAAACCTATTTACATAGCTAGCACTTTCGGCACTCACATGGCCCCATTTTCAAGCCCAAAAGCCCCGGAACATATAGAGGCAACGACTATATACTAAAGTTATTCGTGACTAGTCGTTGCCTCTATATGTTCCGGGGCTTTTGGGCTTGAAAATGGGGCCATGTGAGTGCCGAAAGTGCTAGCTATGTAAATAGGTTTTTAAAATTGTAAATAAATTGAGTTTTATTCGTCAGTTTTAGTTATTTGTTTTAACTTATCGTACTACAGACTGCAAATTTGTGTTCCTCATTTTCGGTTATCGTTAATGTTAACCGTAAGGCAGTTTTCTGTGCCAACCCAAACTTGCCGTTGTTTGAAGGTGCCCGTTAGTAGAGGTTTCACTGTATACGTTTCTCCTCCCGTCCCTTGTTACATTGTTGCCTTTTCTAATGTGTATTATGCTCTTTTGTTTCTTGATATGTTTTATGCTTTCCAAGCTGCTATTTATCAGCCGGTCCGTTATGGAATAGTATTAGCAGAATTGCACCTTACATCAACTTTAAAGAGACTGCCATCAGGAAAACAGTCGAAATCGTACGCAGCAAACTAGCGTGCAATGATATAGTTTCTACTGAAATACCAAGGGTTTGGCATGCGTTATTAAAAGATGGAAACACACCGCGACGCACTATACAATTGCGTGATAAAAATTCGTGTAATATGCTCGTTATATCACCCACGTTATTTTCAAAACTCATCTTTGTTCCTTACGTGTTCCAAATCCCGGCATTTTTATGTTTACCATTGCCTTGAAAAAGCCTCCCAGTGGAGTGCGAAAGCTTGGCGAATCTTTGTACTTACTACACCACACAAATAAAGGGATTTAATTCCATGTATGTGTCTCCTGAGTATTTCCAAGCTGTTGCTGCCCGCAACTTCATTCCGCGACGCCACTGCTTTGTTCTGTTTTGTCGCATTGCATCTTTATTGGATCGCTTCATCTCTTTTTTTATATATTCAGTTTTGGGCTACACTTTAGACTTCGGCCCCCGTCGTCTGCTTCAGCTATCGTGCCAATGGAATGCTGGGAGAAACGTTTCGCGATAGGTGGCGCTGCAGCTGCGTCGGCGTTTTCTCCCGCATTGTGTGTGTTACGTAATCGCTGTTTGCTGAGTGCGTGAGCCGTGAATCCCGTATACTTACTTCTGTTCGCCCTGTTCTAGGCGATACGTGGCTTGTGTTTTTTTTCAGGGTGCGTTGGAGCTCTGTCAGTAGCCATGTGGAACTGGAGGCGTTTCTTCGATGAAAAAACTATTCCAACCGAATGAAGATGTTCCGCAGGTCATCCAATGAGTTTGCGAGTGGATATATGTCATCGTTTAGGACAATTCAGGTGTAGGAAGAATCACGTTACAGGGAAACGTGAGCAGTGTTCCCATTTATGGTTTGAAGCTGCTTGTATTCCTCTTGATAAGGTGATGACTCTTTTATATTGTTTCGCCAAAGGATTGTCCTACGATGATGCAATTGAGGAATCTTCCCAGGGTGGGGTTTCCACATCCTCTGCGACAGTCAGTGACTATTATCAGTCTTGCAGAGAACTAGTCGCAGAGTTTATGGTAGCTTACGAACAAGACGAAGGACAGCTTGGAGGCCCTGGTGTCATCATAGAAGTGGATGAGGCGAAGGTTTTGTATCCTGCTTCACGTATGCTGTTTGCAGAGGCCGTTGAAGAAGACAGGGGAGGGGGTCCGGGGGGCTAGAAGTATTTTGGGGCCACACTATTAGTGGTACATCTAGGATTTCACTGTGGGTGGGAGATTAAAAATACCCAGAGAAAACATTCCCAAAATATGATGAGGAAGCGATAAAAATATCTCTGCCATATTGAAGTGAAAGTATCCAATTATTCATGTACGTATAGCAGTGTTAGCAAGAAAATATCAAAATGCATGGTTGAAAAATGGACACCAGTTTGGTTCTACTTTAATACCCCTCCTCCCAGGGTTCAGCTTGTTGAAATTATATCGAAGTAGTGGACAAAATAATATGATCCAAATACGATGATTCAAACGAACCCTTAATGTATGAAAATTTCCCTCAGTTACAGATGTGTACAAAAAAAAAAAAAAAAAAAAAAACCATCTGTAACCCTTTCGAAAGATTTGAGGATGGACTGGGGGTGATTATACTTTTTGCGGACTCCTCCTAAAAAAGGGGAAAGAAATAGAATTTTTTTTTTCACAATGCACTTTTTTATTTTTTTCGGTGTGTTATCTGCAAAAAAAACAACAACAACATAGAACTATAAAACTTTGTCAGTTCTTCAAGCATCCTGCATAATTCTGGGGCCCCTTGGAAATGCGGGGCCTAGGGCTGCATCCCCCTAGCCCTCCCCCTGCCCTCTTCTACTGTTTCAATGTTAATTACAGGCGAGGCTTTTGTGCGCCTCACTTTCATCTGGAAATAGTCTCACCATGTAAATATTTCATCTCATTATATACAGGGTGTCTCAGCACCAGGTTTACAAACTTCGAGGAGGGGTAGGGTACATCTAGACGACTCGGAATCACATAGCAATGCTGGGTCGAAAATGCTTTCCAGACGCGGTAGATGGCGTTGCACGTGCGCGGGATTTCCGAGCGTTCTTGCAGAGACTCTTCATTTCACACACTGACGCAGCGGTAGTAGGATGGCTGATCATGCGAACACGGAGCTAGCTGATATATTAAACTGGCATACGGGCCTGTGGAGTGCAATGAGCGAGCCGCACAACGCTTGTACGCGATAGGAGACATGTCCGGGGAGCGGGCAGGCCATGGAAGTGTCTAGACATGAAGTAGGTAGTCCTGGGCAACTCGAGCCGTGTGCGGGCGGGCATTATCCTGCTGTTATAGCGCACATGGAATCCCAGCCAGGAATGGGAGCACATGGGGCCGTAGGATCTCATCCACATACCGCTGGCCCGGGCACGATGATCATCTATCCCCAAAACGAAGCGGCACTCATCGCTAAACACCACAGGTCACCAGTCTGTGGCGTTCCAACTCGCTCTGGTCTGGCACCACTGCAAACGGAGCCGGCGATGTTCGGGTGTTAATGGCAGTACACGTAAGGAGCGCTGGGATAGCAGATTCGCTTCCGTGTGACGTCGGGAAATGGTTTGTGGGCACACAGAAGACGCTACATCTGCCTGTATAGTGGACAGGGTCCCGGTGCGATGCGTTCGTGCTTGGCGCATGATCCGTTGATCCTCTCTACCGATGGTCCACCTGATCCGTCCGGAGCAGCTCCGCCATGTGGCAGTACCGTCACGTGTCCACTGCTCCCAACACGGTCGGACGGTTTGGACAGAACGATCCACGTGGCGCGTTATATGGCGCACCGACCACCCTGCGGTTTTCAGCCCGATGATCAGGCCTCTCTCAAAGTTCGTAAGTTGCGGAAATGAGATCATATACACTAAAGTGCCAAAAATACTGGTACACCAGTCTAATACTTGGTAGGTCTCCCATGGGACCGTGGGACTGCAGAAATGTGACGGGGCATGGACTCCACTAGCTTCTGGAAATATGGTGAAGACAATGCACACCATACTTCTTGCAGAGCGTTCCACAATTCGGGTGCATTTCGAGGTCTCGGATTCCTGTGTTCGATAGCGCGTTGCATGGCATCCCAAATGTGTTCTATCACGTTAATATCTGGGGACTTGGGTGGGAATGGCAACACCTCAAACTCAGATGATGCTCCTCTAACCATAATTTGGCGTCCCGATGCTTGTGTGGAGGTACATTGTCCTGTTGGAACAGGCCCAACCCATCAGCATGAATGCAGGACATGAACGGGTGTACCTCGTCAGAAAGGATGCACACATAGTGTTGGCCAGTCACATACGTTTGTAGACGTACCAGAAGTCCCAGTGAAGTCCAGCTAAACACACCCTATACCATTACGAACCTCCCACCAGCTTGTACAGTTCCCTGTTGACAGGCGGGATACGTGGCTTCATGGGGTTTGCGCCGCACACGAATCCTTCCATCTGCCCGATACAGTTGGAAACGCGACTCGTCAGACCAGGCTACTTGTTTCCAGTCATCAAGTGTCCAGTGGCGGTGTTGCCGTGCCCAAGCGAGGCGCATAGCTCTGTGTCGTGCACCCATCAAGGAGACTCGAGTTGGGCGTCGGCTCCCAAAGCCCATGTCGTGCAGGGTACGTTGCACAGTCCGGATGCTGATGCTTGTTGAGGCTCCAGCATTGAATTCCGATTATACCTGCGAGAGTGTTGCACGCCTATCGCGTGAAACGATTCTTGACAGCCGACGATGGCCACGTTCACCCAATGTCTTTTTACGGCCACACTGGTGAGGTTTTTTCGGGAATTCTTGTAGTCACGGTACACCCTTGCAATGGTCGTCCGCGAAAATCCGAACTTCCGAAATACTATGGTTCATCTTACGAGCGCCAACTATGACACCGCGTTGAAAATCGCTTAAATCGTTATTACTTGTCATTCTCATGCCGAAAACAGCTCTGACAGCTGGCAAGGATGCCTATCGCTTTATATACGCACTAGTGGACGCAACCGAGTACGCGCATAGGTGACGTTGCTATGTATTTTGCAAAAGCTCGTCTGTACCAGTTTTTCTGGCACTTCAGTGCATTTACTGTATATATAGGGCCGCGGGTAGCCTAGTGGTCAACGTTCGTGACTGCCACGGATAAGACTTCAGGTTCAGTCCCAGGCAGGTACGAACGCTCGAAGCACCAAACATCCGCCGTGCGTCGGATGGGTATGTTAAGCCGTCGGGCCCCGGGTACTGGCCGCACGGTAATAAATAAGGGCGCCTTTCTCCCCCTTTCTACTATACTTCCGTGTCACTTTCCTATCGGGCACTCTAGCCCAAATCTCCTAGCTTCCTATTTCTAAGGGTTGTTTAAGACCTGGAGTCAGGCACTCCCTTCCTAAAAGCATCTACATATGATCTGATCTGATTATATATATATATATATTACATTGGTGCTCTAAACGATGTGAGTATGTACATAACATTTTTTTTTAATGAAGATCTCAGTTTTTTTTTTTTTTTTTTTTTTTGATTGGAGGTTTAATGACCACCGTGAGCAACTCAATGGGCTATAAGCAGTCGCCCGTCCCTAATTTAGGGTCACTGGTTCCAGGGAAGGGAGAGAACCAGTGCCGTAAGACAAACACAACATCCATGCCTCACCGGGATTCGAACCCAGACCCCGTTGGGACGAATGATCAGAGGCCATTGCTTAGACCACTGCGCCACCGGGGCGGCGATCTCAGTTTCGCTAGCGTTCTTAAAAAATACAAATATTCACGTTTTGGCGATGTCATTGTTACTTCTGTCAGTCGGCCATGTGCTTTAGAGATGTTATACCCAGATGATATTTACTGGGGTTGAGAGAGTTAGCGGATAGTCAAGTGGTTTGGGAAGCACTAAGCATTGCACCTTTCTTTCTGAGAGAAAAATAGCTGATAAAGAAAAATCAGGGGGGAAGCTGCCTTTTATTTTGTCTTCCGTCACGGTGGTACACCCTTAGGGTTTGAGGGACGGTCCCCGACACATTGCACCCATTTGGGCGGATAAATACTGGAAAACCATACGATCTTTTCAGTGAAAAGTATCTGCTATCGTCCACTCTGTGGTCAGGTTAGGCTTACCCCGAGTATAGGGTGAATTATAACCAGTTGTAATTTTCACTTAGTATTCCACGTTCAGAGTCTGAGCATTTTAGGCTCTCTAAAGCTAAGACAGCCTAAAATGCCTTGCTCGGAAACAATGAAAAGTTTCTTAATGATTGTAACAACTGCAAAAATACATATTCGAAATGTGTTCACTTGATACGATGTAAAAATTTAAAATTGGTAAGCCTACCGGACTTTACAGGTCTGAACGGGCTGGGTCGGGCTTTCTTTAGTTTAAAGAAAAAGTAACGGGCCGGTCCAAGTCGACCCATTCTTTTCATAGCAATGGTAAACAAAGAAAAAAAGTCGTGTTTCCCGATTTTCTGGTCTGTTAAACTGTTTTGCTAGCTTTATTTACTTGCATGACATAGCCCAGGACGTAATCACAGATGCGAGGAGAGGTACTCACGGTGTTTTTACTATCTGTAGGTATTAAGATGGTAAGAAAACTTCGGGGCTTGTGGACAACAAAAAGATTCGACCCCGAGGCAGTGTATGTGTGGCGTGGAGTAGGGGACAGGGGATGTCTGCAGTGGGATGGGGTGTGTGTGTGTGTGTTTGAATGAGAGAGTGGAATGATATCAATTGTTTCTCCTATCCCGAATCCCATTAGGGATTGACTTTTGCAGTGTTACCGCTTGTTAATTGAGAGAATGGGAGATTCTGAGCGGGCTTAGCCTTTTTTTTTTTTTTCTTTCTCCATTTAAAGGTTATATTCCTCAATAATGGCCAAAGTTTAGTTAATATTTTAAGCTTACATTCAACTGAATATTTTCAATAATATCTCATTTCATTATTTAATTTTAACAATTTAATAAAATACAAAATAATACAAAACGGCACATCACGGGCCGGGCCTGAATAATAGCTGCAATTGGTGGTCTGGGCAGAGTGTCTAATATATGAGACGGGCCGGGCCTGAATAATAGCTGCAATTGATGGTCTGGGCAGAGTGTCTAATATATGAGACGGGCCGGGCTTTAGCCATTCCATGCTCACCAAATAAGGTCCGTGCAGACCTCTACCCAGTTTTCTGCAATTGAATCTGTCCAGCAATTCAGACAAACAGTTGAGATTTTAAGAAGCAGTTCGCAGGTATTAAATCTAACAGGCTCTGTTACTGAGTAAAATATTTTTAAAACAGAATGCATAAATAGCAGGAAGTGATAAATTTCACTTTGGTACAAATGGACTAACACAGATTTATGATTTAACATTTTTCGTCGCACTTTTTTAAAGTAAATATCTTTATGTTTCAGTTATGTATACAGCTGGGGGTAAATTTCTGTTGTATAGTCTTTTTTCTTTCCGTGGCTCAGCAACATTACCCGAAAGCTCTCACGCAAACTGTGAGCACGAACCATTTCCCTTATATTCTAAAGAAACGAAATTCCAAAATATCATCATTTGAATATAAATATTTATTTCAAGCAAGCAATGTATGAAATCAGAATAGAAATACATAACAGGATATGTTCACGAAACATAAATAACGGCGCAATGCCCATATTTACAATTCAGAGTGGACTCTGTCTCATGTTGTACTCCATATATTTAGTTGGAGAGCTTACACTCTGCATACAATGAACGCAGACAACCTTAAAACATCAGTACTTTCTTAATTCCTTTCCCCAACAAATTTCAAAAGTAAAAATTACTTAATCTGATAGTTTCATTCTTTGAAAAATATTATTTGAGCATTTTTATCATAATTTTTTCAGCTCAGTTTTTTTTCTCGGAATCCTTACTGCATAAAAATTTATTAAAAGGTTCCTTTGTAGAGAACCTTTCATAAAATGGACGATATGCCAGTGAGCGGACAGTTTGATTTGAAATTCATCTTTTGGGTAAACGTAATAAAAAAATATATTTTCAGAGAATGAAATTAACGATTTAGTAAACCAGTTTTTCAATCAGTAACTGTACTTAACCCAAACCTTAAAAACAGATTACGTAAAATTCTGTAAATATATGATAGATTTCTGAAGGATATTTTTGTAAGAACATCGGTGCCCTTAGAGGTAGAAGTTTCGGTAACTTTTTTGACTTTTTTTTAAGAAACAAGTTACCAATTTCTTAACTACCTTATAATACATAGTTCTTTTCATTCCCTTTCAAAGTTCTAACCAACTATTCTGACAGAGCGTCTTTTGGATGGACAAGTGACAATAGCATTCTAAGAGAAATTTCAGGAACAGCATGGGAAAAAGAATTCTTCTTCTCTTTTCTTAACTGTTGTGACTCAGGAGGTGATGTTTCATTACAAGTGTGCTTATGTAAGTAAGTTGATTGTACACGTATGTTCTTTAAGAGGCGAAAAGAGAACGCAAACAAGAGAAGAATGGAGAACTTTCTTTAAATGATGACCCTTACAGATGATACAGATTCCCGTGACCAATCAACCCGTGATCTAGATGCTTATCATGTTTATGTTGTTAAGCTGGAAAGAAGGATGACTTTATCTATACACTCCAGTGATACACTAATTTTACAGTTCTTGAGAGTTATTACACACATTAAAAAGATTTTCCAAGTGTTTCAGGCCCAGAGTCCCTAAAAATATTTACAAAATCGACAAATACTGTCTTTTTTTTTTTTTTAGCTTCAAAGAAAGAATCAGCAAATGGGTATCTAAAGCTCAGATAACTTGTTTGAATGATGTAGCAAGGAAAAATATGGACAAATACATTTTGCCCATGCTAAAACAGGTTCTGAAGGACAATTAGAGTAAACTGGCATTCAGTTGGCGAGACCGTTAGTGCAGAAGAATATGTCAGTCATTTCTTTATTTTCGCTTTGACACCGGGTATAAAAAGTTCCATGTTAGAAAGAGATCGCAGCTTCTTTCTTCTCGATTTGGACGATCAGATGAAACAGCAGATTCATTCAAACTCGTTCCTTGATTTCATGTTGGCCATTTGATTGCGTGTGTTCTTTGATCGCTCGAATAGAGATGGATCTGTGTAGATGGGCTCACTGGGGTCGTCCATCTTTGGCCCTGGGTACTGGCTGGTCACGTACAAGTTGGCCATGGCTGGTGGTGGGCCAGAAATTGCAGCAGCCTTTGTCTAACAGAGATTAAGAATGCAAATTTAGTCGTGAAAATGATTTTACTTCTGAATATGTAATAAGATGCAAAAGTATTTACACACATGTCGAAAACTTAAGCACTAACAACAATTTTACAGGTTGCACATACATACATAGTTTAATCACTGATGTTTATATAAAGTAATACACGTCATTTAAGAACGCAACATATCACGTAGCTACCATTCATCTGATACTGATACAGAGTGCCTGATATCCTGATTAAGCGAATACAACCGCCTGTAACGCTGAAGTCCAGACTAACGCAGAGATGTATTGTCCAGGAACACCTATGGGTTAACCAATATGGGGCATGCCCTCCTCTAAAGGATATGCACGTTTGACACCGTTGTAGCATACTTAGAACAAGATTGTTGAGCAGTTCATGCGGCGTAGCTTGCCATTCCCCCCATCAGTACTTTTCGGAGCTCAGCAATCGTTTCTGGTGGTCGTGTCTTGTCCGCTAGACGTCTCCCCAAAGCATCCCAAGTATGCCCTATTTGGCTGAGATCACGTAAGTATGCTGGCCACTTCATTCGATGATATATTCTTCCTCAACGAGTTCAGCCACAGCCGCAGAACGATGGGACTGAGCATTATCTTCCATAAAAATGAACCAGATGTGCTGATGCCCAGAATCGGACGTTAAACTAAATCTGCTTTCATCTGGGAATAAAACGATGCCCATTTCTCATTCGTCCAACCACTGTGTTCTCGACACCTTCGCAAACGGGTTTAATTGTGTCGCAGTTTTAAAGATATACATTTAGCAAGTTTACAAGCATAGAGCCCTCCAACATTCAACCGTCTTGCCAAGGTTTGTCGCGATACACGTGTCCCAGTACTGGCAAACAGTTGTTTATTCAATTGACCAGTATGACTCCGACGATTCCGTTTTGTAGATAGCACCAAATAACGGTCTTCTGATGCTATGGTGCATTACGTACGACCTTCCCCAACACGTCTAGAGGCATTTCCAGTTGTCTGATGCCTTGACCACCACCTTTACATAATGTTGTGATAGATTCCCAATTCATTCACAACACTGGTCACAGTAAGCCCTTCTTCCACTTTACCGATGGTCCGACCAAGCTTAAACTCACTCAGATGATGTCTTTGTGCAATGTTCAAACTTTACAGTATGTTTCCACTATATCTAAAAAAACCCCAGTAAATCACGCACTGCGCTACCACAGCAACTATTCATAGCATGCTTTAATCAACTATTTCATGCGGCACCTATGTTGGAGTGGGCTATTTCTGTGTGTGGATAAGATCAGTAGGGACGCTGACATTCATCCTGAGGAGTATTTGTGTGGTGTATGGTCAGTTTTACCGTTTGTTAAGAAAAATCCCTGTCGTGCTTAAGTTTTGGAGATGTGTGTATATTAAGTAAATTTAAAAGGTGGACGAATAACATCAAGTACTCTTTATGGCATTAAAGGAAGAAAAAAGGACTAATATCATTCATGTTTAACAAGAAGCTCTTTTCCTCTGTGACGTATATCTCTGATTTAATCTTCCTTTTGAGTTTGTGTTTCTCGTGTAATTTTTATTATTTCTCAATTTAAGATTTTCTCACTGAATGGCATATTACTTTCTCTAATAGCCTGTACGTTTTGCCAATGCTGACAGTGAGTCAGAATTAAATAAAAGGTCTATAAAACTGGTGGTATTAGAATAAGCGAAAGAGGTGAAAGCTTGTTGTAGATTTTATGGGTACATGAATAACGTTCTGTAATATGGTTGAGAATTCTATGTTTATATAAGAACTTGCTATTAAGTGTCAGCTGATGAATTACAACTTGATGATTATCATATATAAAGTGTATTGGTGACTGAAACTTCCAATGCATTACCACCTCGTGGAAAATAAAGACCAGTTTCCATTTTTATGTTTCTTTTCACACTGGCTGTTTGTTTCTACTTAGTTACCTAGAGTGCTCTATGTTCAACAAGTTAGCTAAGGACACTAATTAATCAATTAATCACACGATCGTTAACTACCAGAAACATTACACCCATTTTTATGTAAGACAAGAGAGTAATATCGGTTGTACAAATGAAAATGATCTGCTTGTATGCTTGCCTTCAGAAGCATAAGGCATGGGAATTTACGTTCAGAAAACTTATATTGTGAGGGAGGCTATTTTATATACTTAAAACACTTCTGCTTCACCCCGACGAAAGCATTTTTCACTACCTGAGGAGTCTCTGCTCGAAAGACAAAGCAATGTTTCCCTCAGAAGTTCAGTACACTAAGTTTGATGCAGCAGAGTAGCGTAACCGTTAGGGAAAGAGAGCTTGTTAAGGAATCTCGTTATGATTAATTTTAGAATACAAAAACCAAAATGACAATAAAAAAAACGAAAATTATAATACGTGCCAGCTACATACTCAGTAATTTCGGGTTACGCCTTCAAAATGTTATTCTATTCTGTATTCGAGAGAAAACGTTTGGTACTTTTCCAACAAATTCAAACGGCGATTCAAATTTAGAGAAAAATAAATTATCTGTAGCTGTGCATTGATTTATTTTCATCGGTTCGAGGAACCTTTCAGATAGAAAAGGGACTTTAAGGGAAGGACCTTATCCTCATATCATCATTTTGTGAGACCACTTGGTTTCATACAGAGACACTCAACTTTAGTGCAATCTGAAAAAGAAAACATTCTAATACTGTTAAAATGAAAGCCCGTAAGCAGAAATTGCTCACGCAGGAGAAAAACAAAATGGCAATAGGCAAACAAGAAACATGGATGATGCTTTTGGTGTTTCAAGGTTTGGGGAATATCAGCTACCTGAGAATAACGCCAGTCTCAAACAATTTCGCAAGAATCCGACCCAGAGCATCCTTAGTATTCGCCTCGCTCGATGAAAGTGCTGTCATATCACTCGCTCTGAGCTATAAGAATGATTTGTCGATAAACACCAAACACCTCTCGCAGCCATGGAGTATTCCATAACATAAAACATTCCCATCTGCACATACTATGGAAATGCTAAGCTTTCTCATAACTGTCCTTTCTTTTTGCTCGTTTTTAAGTGAGTACTACTTTAGAAGTAAGGGTTTCTACATAGTAAGTAACTTTATTTACAATTTAATACATCACCTAAACTTACGTATATGCCTTATGCACATCATTTTTCACATAATATCGAAGCACATTTGTACATTTGTCTCATCTCAATACGAGACTGAAAGTCCCATCAGGATAAAATGCCGATATTTAATCAAACAACTATTCACGAACCTCTTTGTTACGGTCGCTAATATCTTGAATTTACAGGAAGGACAAATGAAACCCATAAATACAAACAATACACAAGCACTCACATGAAATTTTCCCCACTGCCATCTCTGTTATTTTATTGATTTTATCACACACACACACACGCGCGCGCGCGAGAGAGAGAGAGAGAGAGAGAGAGAGAGAGAGAGAGAGAGAGAGAGAGAGAGAGAGAGAGAGAGAGAGAGAGAGAGAGAGAGAGAGAGAGAGAGAGAGAGAGAGAGAGAGAGTACCCACCAAAAGATAAACATTGAATTGAGTACCAAGAAGAGATCCAAAAACTTCGTAAAAGATGCGGATAGGCCGATTCGTATACAGAACTTTTTTCGGGAAAAGGGGCGACAGAAATGAGAAGTTTTTGAAATCCACCGGGACAAAACAAAAGTTAATGAGAAATAAATTTAAAAAAATTAAAGCATTATTTTCTAACGGAAGTTGATGCATTTTTGTTAAATGAAAGCACTGTTTTCTAATGTAAGTCGCTTTTTACCAAAAAAAAAAAAAAAGAAATTCTTTTTGGGGGTCAAGTCCCCTTGCACCCTTTCAAATACGCCCTTCCGGATAAGCAAGATTAGGAAACATGCTGGAACAATTCGTTTCTTTGCTGTTTTAGAATACACATGTTTTTCTTCCTTATTTCCCGCCTGTTTGCCACATTTTTTTTGGCTTGCTCTACAAAACTGCAGCAATCAATCAATCGATCATCAGTGAAAGGAAAATGCTCAAGACGTTTGTGACGTATATTCTAGATTAACTTTCCTTTTTTAGTTTCTTTCCCTATGTAAATCTTGAGTTTATTCTCAGTATTCTTCACGCTTAACGAAATATCTTTTCCTTCAAACGAATACGTTTGGCAACAATTGAGGTTGAATGCACGTGACGTATGCATGTAATAAGATAAGAACAAGAGATAAAAAGCGACGACTGATCTGTTGTGAGAGAGGTGTTGATATTATTGAGAGCGATTATTGAGGTGTGTTGATAAGAGCGATTATTGAGAGCTATTATTGTGAGCGATTATGATGAGCGTTGTTAAGAAAGTGCTGTACGAAAGAATTGAAGAGTGTTGAGATAAATGTGTGGAGAGTGTTGTGATTCCATTCCGAATAAAGGACTGTTTCCGTAAGTTGACTTCTGGTTATATGTTTTGTCTGGCCGTTAAGGTTTGTTTCATTTAGCAACAATTTATTAGTATGTTGATATTTTAAGTTAGCGTAAAGGTCAAGACTCCTTTACGCCACACGTTGTTTGGGAAGATGCTCAGTGAAGTCTTAGTCCGGCAGTGAATACAACATGAATGGCTGCTGTGGATGATGAAGTAGTGAAGGCAGTAGGTATTGGTGCTGGGATTGATGAGAAATGAAGGCAAGAAGGATGTCTCCTGAAAAAGATGATTAGTGAATGTTAGAAAAATAGTTGTTGTGAATGATGAGCACATTAAATGCAGCAAGAATGGCTGCTGTGGATGATGAGCATTGAATGGCCGCTGTAGATTTTTTATTTATTGGAGGTTTAACGACCACCATGAGCAACTCAATGGGCTATAAGCAGTCGCCCGTCCCTAATTTAGGGTCACTGGTTCCAGGGAAGGGAGAGAGCCAGTGCTGTAAGACAAACGCAACATCCATACCTCACGGGATTCGAACCCGGACCCCTTTCGGACGAATGATCAGAGGCCATCGCTTAGACCACTACGCCACCAGGGCGGCCCGCTGTAGATGATAAGCAATGAAGATAGTTCTTAGTACAGCTGCTAGGGGTAATGAGTAATGATGCAGGAGGGATGTCTGTCTGATGTAAGTGATCATCAGTGAATGTAGCAATGAATGCATGAAGGATTCTTGCTGTGAATGATGAGCAGTGAATGCAGTAAGGATAGTAAGGATAGAAAGCACTGAATTTAGCAAAAATGAGTTTTTTTGTTTTTTTTACGGTGTTTAACCACCATCTAAGCCAAACAAAAGTTGATAAAAGTTCACCAGTTCCAGGGAGAGAACCGGTGGACTTTTATTAACTTTGTTTCCTTCCATTTTTACCATAAGACAAACACGCCTAATCCTCCAGTACTCGAACCCCGCCGTATCTGGGACGAATGGTCAAAAGCCATCGCCTCCGACCACTCGGTCGCCGGGGAGGTTTACATGTGCTGTGGTTTATCATGCATTTGAAGTCCCCACATAGAAAGACTATCAAGAAGAGGCATTTTGTCTCCAGAAAATCTGACAACGCCTTTGCATTTCTTAGGAACGCCTACATGGTTTTTATAATAAGACCGTCAGACTAATCACCAATTTTTCTGTAATGTTTGTAGTAAAGACGTTTGAAGGACATAGAAGCCAGGCTGAGCATTTGCAGTAGCAAGTGACATTTAAATCTAACCGCATCCCTTTTTTTTTATCTTGCTCCCACGAAATTATTTTTAAGTCTCTTTTTAAGAGACTTTTAAAGCCTAACCATCCAGTCGCATCCTTCCATTTTGAAAAAAATAAAATTTGAAGTATAAGCAGTTGAGATGTATGCAACTACTGCCAGCAATAACAGTGGCAATGATGTTCGTAACTCGGCCGAAACAGTACATGAGGATATCTGTTAATTCATATGGAAGTGATGTAACTTCAGCAGTGGCGCCTGAGATTTCTCCTTCTATACTACAAAATGGAAATGGGATAAAATACGAAATTAGCCACCAGGGCTACATTCACTGATGCATTCATTGCTACATTCACTGATGTAAGTGATCATCAGTGAATGTAGCAATGAATGCATGAAGGATTCTTGCTGTGAATGATGAGCAGTGAATGCAGTAAGGATAGTAAGGATAGAAAGCACTGAATTTAGCAAAAATGAGTTTTTTTTGTTTTTTTTTACGGTGTTTAACCACCATCTAAGCCAAACAAAAGTTGATAAAAGTTCACCAGTTCCAGGAGAGAACCGGTGGACTTTTATTAACTTTGTTTCCTTCCATTTTTACCATAAGACAAACACGCCTAATCCTCCAGTACTCGAACCCCGCCGTATCTGGGACGAATGGTCAAAAGCCATCGCCTCCGACCACTCGGTCGCCGGGGAGGTTTACATGTGCTGTGGTTTATCATGCATTTGAAGTCCCCACATAGAAAGACTATCAAGAAGAGGCATTTTGTCTCCAGAAAATCTGACAACGCCTTTGCATTTCTTAGGAACGCCTACATGGTTTTTATAATAAGACCGTCAGACTAATCACCAATTTTTCTGTAATGTTTGTAGTAAAGACGTTTGAAGGACATAGAAGCCAGGCTGAGCATTTGCAGTAGCAAGTGACATTTAAATCTAACCGCATCCCTTTTTTTTTATCTTGCTCCCACGAAATTATTTTTAAGTCTCTTTTTAAGAGACTTTTAAAGCCTAACCATCCAGTCGCATCCTTCCATTTTGAAAAAAATAAAATTTGAAGTATAAGCAGTTGAGATGTATGCAACTACTGCCAGCAATAACAGTGGCAATGATGTTCGTAACTCGGCCGAAACAGTACATGAGGATATCTGTTAATTCATATGGAAGTGATGTAACTTCAGCAGTGGCGCCTGAGATTTCTCCTTCTATACTACAAAATGGAAATGGGATAAAATACGAAATTAGTAACACAACACAGAATCAAAGTCTTACAAACCCAGGTGAAAGACATGGAATTTCCATTATACTTACTGCTACTTTAGAACGTCTGAAAAAATAAACTGCAAGGGCGGCAACAGCAAGTAGAGCACATACAAGGATGATGGACAGGATAACCAAAGTATAGTATCCGGCTTGTGCTACACACACCGTGTTGTTCTGGGTCACTGAAAAAAAATAAAAAAAACCAAAACATTTTAGGGTAAACATCGATGATATTTTTCATGTTTTATGCAATTAAGTATGAGACGGTGTTTCATTTCTACGCTATCTTTGATTTGAAAGTCTATTTCGCATGCAGAAAATTATAATGAATTTATTACAACAGACACAGGACTTACTTTAGATTATGCATCAAGCGGCAAAACTTAAAAAGCGAAACTCAGCTCAATTTCGCGGGATAGTATTTCCTTAAGGTTCCAGAATCTGAAAAGTATCTCGCGCTATGTTCGACACATTTTATTGATGAAATAGTATCATATCCGAAAGCTTTTTCTTTAACCCGTACAAGGCAAAAGAAAATGCTTGATTTGTGCACTGGATCTATTGAAACATAAATTAATAAAAAGCCAGGGGTGGATGGGGGATAGGGATATCTGCAATAAGATTTGGTCGGCATTTACACAAAAATCTTTGGAAAATGTCCCTTACATTGAATATTTTGGGAAAATTGATTTCTCTTTAGTAGCGTTTTAGATGCTGAAGTTTTAGAAATTTCGCTCTTGGCAGTCACGAAAAAAAAAGGGGGGGGGGGAGAAACAACTTTCAAAGTGACTTCGAAAAAATGTCTATGAAATTTAACTAGTACGTATAAGCAATGCGTTCCATTTAGGTCTAATCTTCTTCACTGTTTGCTCTTTATTGAATTTTATGGTGCATGAGTCTGATGTGGATGAAGTGCCCAGAATTTGTCGAAATTACCATGTCTAGTATAATTCAGACAAATAGGAAGACTCTCATTGGTTAATCATGCAGTTCACTAGATTACACACAACAAGCTGATCTCACGATTAATCGGCGTCCGCAAACAAACTGCTAATTTTTTGACACCGTGCTGTGAACATCATTTGATAATTTAATTTTCATTTTATCCGAAGATGATTGTCCATTTAATTTTACATAACTAGACAGCATTTAAATTCCCAGTGTCAGAATATTTCACACTTATTTAACATATTTTGTTTTTAGTTTCGATGTAATTTGAATAAATTTTTGTTCGTTTCTGCTTTTCCATAAACATAAGTATTTTTAAGCTTGCAAAGTATGTTCCTTTTTTAAATTACAGGTGTCACTAAGTGCTTTTACTCCTTTATCGCACTTTGAACGCCGAATTAATGAGGATGTATGAGGTTTTATAGTTAGTTCTAGGGCCAAATCACAGACCTTTACGCGGGGTTTTTTCCAGGAATTTCATATTGAGGGGGGGGGGCTGAAAATTTTTGGGGTGTGTTGGATGAAAAGAAATTTTTCGAAGGCTGAAAATTTTTATTGTGATATATTCAAGCTCTAAACCTACGATTAAAATGGACAAAATCTCAAAAAATGAAAAAATGTTGATTTTTTTCAGTTAAGAATGGTATAACAGGGGATGTTTTTTTCCAGAAACTACACACATTTTGTTCTTATTCTGTTTTTATTTTTTTTATCTCTCATATCTAAATGCTTTCCTAAACAGTACTAGAGAAAAGAAGTGTTAATATGGATTGCTGTAACAGTACATATTGATATTTTTACAAATCTTGTGCATACCGAAATGATTCAGAAGTACATACACAGGTGTACATCTGCAAAATCTGTAACAGATTGAAATGAAGAGATACATGCATATGTTTTACGGTTGCAATGAATTAATCTAAACACATGATTTAAGCAATAAAAATATGAAAAAGACACATTAGATTCAAATTAAAAAATATTTCAAATTAAAAAAAATATATTACATCGTGATAAAAGATACTTCAAGGTAATATGATGAATTCTTGTATATGCTAACTGCTGTTGATAACTGTGCTGTATATCAATAAAAAGGACTAACACAAAAATTAAAAGCATAAGTATATACACTGAGTGGCCACTTTATTATGACCACCTGAGAGTTTTAATCAAATGAGCTATGGCTGCACGCTGTTGCCACGCAGAGGGCATGGCTAGTATAAAAAGGGAAAGCTTAGTGCTTGCGACAGTAGTAGAAGTGATTTTTGAGTGATGAGATGGGTAAAAAATGCGATTTGACGGACTTTCAAAATGGGATGATTGTAAGAGCTCGGAGCCCTGGAGCGAGTATCGCCGAAACCGCAGCATTCGTGAAATGTTCCAGAGCAGCTGTTGTTAAAGTGTTTAAAGACTGGACTGTCAGCCAAAGAACTGGGTCTCTACTTGCAATGTGTGGTCGTCATCGATTAGTGACTGTTCGTGCGGAACGGAGAGTGTCCAGACTGGTAACAGACAACAGAAGGGCAACAGTGCAGCAAATTACAGACCATCTTAATCAAGGATCCTCTCAAATGATCTCCGCACGCACTGTTCGCCGTACACTGCATCGGATGGGATATCGCAGCCGAAGGCCTGTTCGAACACCTTTGCTGTCTGTAGTTAAGAAGAGGAAACGTCTCCAGTTCGCACAGGAGCACAAGGATTGGACAGTCGATAATTGGAAACAAATTATGTGGTCCGATGAATCACGTTTTCAGTTGCATCATGCCGATGGCCGAGTGAGAATTTGGCGGAAACAGCACGAAAGGATGGACCCCAAATGCATTGCTACAACCCTTCAAGCTGGTGGAGGCAACGTTATGGTTTGGGGAATGTTTTCCTGGCATGCTTTGGGCCCTTTAATTCGTGTTGAGCAACGTCTGACTGGCACATCATATCTGAACATCGTTGCGGACCAAGTGCATCCTGTAATGTCGATGGTTTATCACAATGGCGATGGCTACTTTCAACAAGATAATGCGTACTGCCATAGTGCTCGTATTGTACAGGATTGGTTTCAGGAACATGCCGGTGAGTTTACTTTGCTTAGGTGGCCTCTACAATCTCCAGATATCAACCCCATTCAGAATTTGTGGGATGAAGTTGAACGAGCCATCAGACAGCTGGATCCACAACCCTGCAATCTCACACTCCTGGAAAGTGCTATTCATTAAGCATGGTCTCAGATTCCACAAACCACCTATCAACATCTCGTGGAGTCCATGCCACGAAGAATCGACGCAGTATTAAAGGCAAAAGGTGGCCGAACGAAGTACTGAGGGGTGGTCATAATAAAGTGGCCACTCAGTGTATACTTGTGTGTGGTTGTGTGTTTTACCACTCCAAATGGAAGGGCATTGCGATTATCAGTGTCTAATGAATATGGGGTGTGTTGGAGGATTTTACGGGGGGGGGGGTATAAAACCCTGCATCCACCCATGGACCAACTGTGTAAAACCGAGAAAGTCTGCAAACTTTATGATAGAATTAAATTATATCTTAAAGGCTGTAATGCATTCTTCATGAGAAGAAACTCCTTAAAGTTTGAAATCAAAATTCTTAAGGCAAAGGAAAATAAAAAAAATGTTTATTAAGTAGGTAATATGAGTCATACGCCTAAGCGTAATTTTTCCGCGATTTCGTTTTCAGATGGCATATTTTGTTTTTGCAAACAGACTTGGGACGATCGGATCTACATGCATGAAATACCACTGTCTATCGACTAAACAGATAAAAGCAAAAATCCACCAACCCTTTTGCATTTAAGTTAAAAACATTGCACGTTGAAAGAAAATTTAAATTCAAAGGAATTTTGTTTTCCATTAAACACACTCCTTCTAATGATGTATACGAAATAAAGATTCTGTAAAAATCTTGAAATATTTTCAGTGCAATTCCATCATGCCAGCGTATCAGCAATCATAATCGTCAAAGTTATGTAATTGTACAAGGCTATGTAACCTAATTAATGTGAATGCTAAAATTGGCAAACGACGTCTCCTTTAACACACTGATCTCCCCTCCCCTTCCCTTTAATTCTAGGATGTTTGCCGTTGCAGTTTACAATATTACACTCAAGTCAAGAATTGTATTTATTTTTTATTTTTTATTTTAGCAGCTTCTTTTTTTTTTTTTTACTAAGCGGACTGCTTTGGATTTGCAATTTTGATTCCAACAAAGTTGTTATTAAAAAAAAGGCAAGCTTTACAAGAAAGAAAACTTGAGGTGTTTTTTTAGGTAATGAAGTGCAAGGTATGCCCCGATTGCTAATTTTCAGAAAAAAACCGGTGTTCTTTTTTCCCTCGATACCTTGCCTAAATAACAGGGTTTGTATTCTTTACAAACCCATATACGTACCCTCTCTTTTTAAAATTTCTAATTATAGATAGCAGTAAGTAGAGGTGGAAATGCCTAAAGCAATGGCAAAAGTAAAAAAATAAAAAATGAAAAAAAATCAATCAGCGCAGAGCTTGTAAAAGTGGGCGCTTACAGTGCATTTATATTAATATAGATGTTTTGTATACACTGGTGCATAAAATTAAAGCAACAAACATAAGAAATGAAGGAAAATACACCCCAAAGAACAGAATAAACTGAAAATGGTACAAGCTGGATGACGTACTATGTCACATATCCTGGAACAACAAAGGGAAGAATGTACAGACACAAGACATGTGCCTGCACAGCTGGATGGAATGGAATGTGGCCAAACCATCGCTCCCCTACATCCTTATCGATCCCTTTCCTACATAAGGGTGGGACAAAACCTTGCTCCATTCTCGAGCCGCGGATGGCTTAGTGGTTAGTGTTTCAGATTATCGATGCTGGGTCCCCAGGTTCTAGCCTGGGCTGATCTTTCAGAGATGGTGTGATTTACTAACAATCGCTGAATATCCGCCGTGAATCGGACGAGCACGTTAAGTGACGGCCCCCAGGCTGGACCCACTGGTTAAATGGGTATCCTTTCCTATGTCCTCCCTGAAATTCTCTCACCCATCTATGTGCAATATCGTACTTGTACGGTGGCGCCATCTACTGTACTCTAATCTCACTACAAACTGTTCTGTCAAAAGTCGCTAGACTTGCTCTCATTCCTTCCGTTTCTGTGTCCTGCCCAAAAGGCGATCTCGCTGTAGGTGGCTGGGACCTAAACTCTACTCCCTGTGGACGGAAGTCCTACATGAAAATGACAACGCTTGCATTCTCTCCATATGAATGTCTGCCGAGAATCAATTTACAAGCAGAATCTTTACACGTCAGTGAAAAACCCATTCGCACCTTCTGTATGGGGATCAATGACTTTGTTCAATAGTCTATGCATTTGCTTTTGTACATGTGACAGTATCTGGAATGATTTCTTTGCACGGCCTCAATGGTGAGTTTTGTTCTTGTTGCTTTAATTTTGAGCACCAGCGTATTATAACCAGACAAACTTAGGACTATTTATTTGAAAACCACCAAAGCATTAGAAGCAAGTATTATAAAAGTAGGTATTAAAAACAAAATCCGCGTAAGCTCTGTTACCTGGTGCTTTTTCTGGAGGCATGTCGGAACGAGAAAGGTAGACATTGAAGATATCATGAACCACTTCAGATTCGTCGTCAGTTCCATTGCCAACAGGTACACCCTGATTGTCGTCAGACTGCAACATGGCCGTTTCATTTACTGATCGTTTCTTGCGTCCCCACGATGGGAAAGAACCTGGCCTTCCACGGTCGCTGCAAATCACCTGTAACAAAAAGTATTTGCGTTGCATATATATATGCCAAAAAGATGGGGAAAATGGAGCTTCAAAAGTATCTGAACTACAGATATTATACTTTTTTAAATACCTAAGTATTACACTTTACATTTTAGATATATATATATACAGTATATACGATATTAATGTAAATAAAGAATTTTTCAAAAGCAGACTACGAACATGTAGCCTAACATTATCAATGCAGCTTAATAATTATGGCACTATCTTTCTTATTTAGCTTACGGAGAACAGTACATGCTTTCAAAATTAGGAAATCTTTACAATGCAGCAATCCTGTCTAGAACAAAAAAATGAAGGCATTGTAAATGATGTTCTGTTTTCTACACTTTCAAAGTTCTTTCCTCTCGCATAAATAAATTATACGAACAATATCATTTTTGGTAATCCATTGATCCATAGGTGACTGTGATATGTTTATATAATGTGCAGCCAGAAAGGATGTGTGGTAAAAAGTTCTACGATAATTATTTAATGCTTATATTTCACGAAAATTTTGTGTCTGATTGTTTGAGGGCCAGTTTCCGGGAATGCTTAAGACTGGGTAGCCAGCCCAATGCTGAGGAGAGAGCAAGTCACATGCGCACATCCCGGAAACACAACAGACGTTCATGGCGATTTTTGAAGAACAATCCACGTATTCGCGTTACGTTTGGTGGAAATCTTAAGAAACCCCTAATTGGATTATCAGGAATAAGAAAGTAAACCTTCAACTGATTCCTACCACACAGACATAAGATTGGCGATTAGCATTTTTTTAAATTCGGGGTTTAACGACCTCCATGAGCAACTCAAAGGGTTATAATCAGTCGCTCATCGCTAATTTACGGCCACTGGTTCCAGGGAGGTGAGAGGGCCATGCCATAAGACAAACATACCAGGCGGGACTCGAAACTGTGTAAACTCGGACGAACGGTCAAAGTCGCGCTGCGCCACTGGGGGGCGGGGAGGCTTAGCAAACTTCGTCACGCTTATGGTTATTTCTATTGTATATTCACGAGTTTAAAATGAATTATAATTTTGCAAATTCCTATATTCTTACGAAATAAATATTAGATCGAATTAGCTAATGCCCCCTTATAACTGAAGAACTGAATCTGCAACTTACGGGTTCGCAAGGTCCTCTGCATGTGCGCACAGTAGCCTGGAACACCAGAAGATTGGAATCTGGAATCTTGAAGGCGTAGAAATCTCCCTGAAGAGCTCCATCCGGCGTCTTCTGGAGTTCAGGGAACACATACAGGTCTACAGGGCATCTACAAGATATTCAAGAACACCTTTATCAATAACTTCTGAAGGAAAAAGTCAGCCGCGCGCACACACACACTGTACATACATACATACATACATGCATACATACATATACAGTATATCATCATATCATTGTCAACCATTATCAATCCACTGATGGATGAAGGTCTCCCCAAGCATCTTATGCAACTATCTCTCTTTAGCTAGCCTCCTCCATAACATTGCGGCATGCTTTCGAATTTCACCGACCTACCTCCCACGTGGTGTTCTCCTGGATCTTTTCCCGTCCTTTGGTATCCAGTCTAATATTACAGTTGTCTAAAAGCGGTCCGTTCTTCTAGCAATATGTCCGGCACATTGCCATTTTAGGGATTTTACTTTGATCGTGATGTATCCATTCTTCCCATTTATCTGATCCACGAGTTCCTCTTTTTATCTTTCCTGGTTACATCAAGCCTGCATCTCTCCATGTTACTTTCAGTTATCTACAGCATCTGTATGTCTTTTTTAGTAAAGACCCATGTCTCTGCTCCATACATATTAACTGGAAGGATTCATTGATTAAACACTTTTCGTCTAAGACATAATGGTAAATTGCTCTTCAGTATCGTACTGTTTCTTCTAAAAGCTCCCCAGCCAAGTTTTATACGCAGATTAATTTCTTCATCAATGTGATCCTTGCTTGATATCTGTTGTCCAAGGTAAATGTAGTATTGATTGCCTCTCGATTTTCTCCATTAATCGCTACATCTTCATTTCTTGTAAAAGCATTATACGTAAATTTTATTTTCTGAAAGTTAATTTTCAATCCCAGTTCTTTGTTCTTGTCAGAAAGTTCCTGGATCATAATCTGCAGCGCTAAAGGGGTAGCTGAAAAAACTATTATGTCATCAGCAAAACGAAGGTGAATTAGATAATCTCCATTAATCTTTACCGGCTTGTTTTCCCAGCTCAATGATTGGAAGACACTTTGCAATGTGACATTAAAGAGTTTGGAAGATGTGGTGTCACATTGTTTCACTCCTTTTCCAATTTTTATTGGTGTTGTATCCTCAAATAGTCGAACCTTTGCACTTCCATTTTCATAGATGTGGTTAATAATGCTAACGTATGCATCTTCAATACCGCAGGATTTCAAAGCCATCATAACTGCTGATGATTTCACGGAATCAAAGGCCTTTTCGTAATCAATAAAAGCCATACATAGTAGGAGTTAGTATTCTCTCGTTTTTTCAATTAGTTCTCTCAGTACATCGATATGATCTATTGCGCTGTAACCTCTCCTGAATCCAGCTTGTTCTCTTGGTTGAGATAGATATATCCAATGTTATTTTCAAGCGACGTGAATAACCTTAGAGAATAATTTATAAACCACTGATAGGAGGCTGATAGATCTGTAGTTCCCGAGATCCTCAATGTCACCTTTTTTTACGTAGCAAGATTATTGTAACATTGTTACAATCATCAGGAATCTTTCCTTCATTGAGACAACTAGTGAAAACTTGGGTGAGTGTAGTTTCTATTTCTTCACTATCTTCTTTTACAATGTCCACGGTAATTCCATCTTCCCCGGAGCTTTCCCCCGTTTCTTGTGTTTAATAGCACATGCAACTTCTGCTGGAAGAACTGGAAGAACATTGGTACTGGTACATTTCTTTCTGTCTGAAATAGATGTATCATCCAACTTATAGTTTTGTGTAGAAATCTTTCACTCTTGTCAAAATTTCACCTCTGTTTCTTGTTACAGAACCATCTTCTTTTCTCGGTGCCATAATTTGTTTTCTTCCCATACTGAGATGTCCGTTTCCTTTCTTCAGGAGTTGGTGGTTTTCAGTAGCTTTCCTCACTAATTCACAATTGTATTTCTTTACGTCTTCAGTGATACTTTTTCTCGCTATCTTGCACAGCTCTACATACTCTAATTTACAAATTACGTTGTTTTGTTTGTCCTCATCCCCCTTCTCTTTTGCGTCAGCATTTTTTATCCTTTCTGATATTTTCTTAATATGAAACTTATTCTTAGTACCGCCTACTTTTGTTGCTGTTTCCATAAAATCATTGGTTAGTTTTCTGTTAATTTCAGAGATGTCTACTTCATCTGATGTTAGACCTTTTAGAGCAGAGAATCGGTTCCTCAGTTTTCATTTGAAGGTATTGTGATGCTTTTTAAAGTTTGTCATGCCAATATATTTCGTTTGTTTTCTGAGCTTGCCAAGTTCGAGTTATCAAGACTGTATTTTTGTGTTACAACGCTTTTTAAGCTATTGATTCGTGTTTTTGAATTGACGATGGTTTGATAACTAACACAAAAATTACTATTCGTAAGGGAGAAAAATTAAGAAAAACTACTCAAATATCCAGCGCGTTCAAGCAATCAATTTTTCCGGCAGGATAGGGACTTATTCACATCCAGGTGCATTTTCAGAAGAATAGAACACTCTGATTATATAGGTTTAAGGCAAAAGAAGATGAAAATATGAGAGTTCTAGATATAGATTCTGCAGAACTCTGACCTAGGAGATCTTTTTATTTGTGGATCCATATAATTTATCACACAGAAGGAACCTTTTTATCTACGAAATGCTAAACACGTACTATGAAACTTTAAGGAGTTAAAGATGCTTAGGGACCAGTTGTGTCAAGATTCTACAGCAAAACAAAAATAAATAAAATTGACGTTGTGGCATTTATTGTGGTGAATCACTTAGAGTCATTTGATAAAATATGTAACGCATCGACAAACTAATTTAACCATGCTTCATTTGATTCCTGTGTTGTAAGCAATATAACAAATGTTTTATATCTATATTTAAAGTGTGGAACTGATGTTTGTCTCATTTCCTAGGCAATGTTAAGGCAAACTCTAAAAAGAAGTGTTTCCTTGCCATAACATAAATTTCCTACTTAGAGATTTGTCCTATAATTTAATTTAATAAAACATTTGTAAAGTCACACTAACACAAAAGCGCGATTATGATAGGTTTGTGAATAAACACCAATGATGGACGTTTGCTTTTCATAGAACAGGAAGATCTTTACATATTTATACACAAAAGGAATTTAAAACGCCATTATTTACTATGGAAAGAACTATAGTAACTTCTCTTTTGTAGGTCATAATTCTAATTTTGGGAGGCTTATGTTCGGGTAAGAACGTTAAAAGATGAAAACTAAATACGTTAGACTTCGATTCTACAGAGTACCCAGTTCCCAGCTGAAAATAAAAGTCAGTGTCAAGACAGCTTCAGTTTGCTCTTCGTGAAATGAGGAAAAAGGCATGCACGATCCAAGGATAGCGATCGTGTTCTGCTGGCTGTCGACGACTTCTTATTTCCAACGACTCCGATTTTTTTCTTCTTATTTCCAACGATACGCTGTAAAACAGAAGAGAATACTCATATTTTTATATGCGTGTGAGTTGCTTGAACTGAATGATGCTGTCTGCTTAATGGTAGCGTGAGTTTGATGAGGAGAGATATCCTAAGAATATCATCCATGGTCACAAAAATTGCTGAAAATCGAACTCACCCTCTGTTATCAATGAGGTGAACTTGTCTTCCGGAGTAGGGATCCTTGGCAATTACGTTTGTAGCAAATATATCACTGAAGTAGTCGAAATGATCTGAAAAGAAGAGGAAGTAAGAGGTGAAGTTAATCATTATGAAAGAGCAAATCAGTAATATAATTTTTATATAAGCAGTTTCATTCTTTTTCATTTTTTTCTCACTTTCAGTTTACTCCTATTGACTCAGAATATTGCCCGCACGAAGACACACAGCAGACATATCAAGAAAATAAAAACACAAAAAATCATTTTTTTCACTTACAGTAAAATGCGTGAGGAAGTAAAGACCTGGAAAGTTTAGTTTATGTCATTTCCCACAACTCTTTAGCATTGAATTTTTGCAGTTTCAAAGGAAAATGTTTTTACGAACACTAAAATTCCTTCTTTCCTAAAGGGTTTTGCATATTTTGTTCTTTGATCTTTGTTTCCGGAAAGAGAAACACGTTTATGCACTATGTTCCAATTAATGATCGCTTTTATTCATTTTCTTAGCTCATTTTTCTACAAATTAAAACGTTTTCTTGTTGTGTCTAACTGTGTGGTGTAACGCTAAAAGTTACAAGGTGAAGACGAAATACCTTTTAAAAAGTAGCCAATAGACTTGAGAAAAAAAAGCGTTGGAAAGAGAGCAGGAAATTACTTAAACAAAAAATAAAAAACAGAACAAATCGCGAACTCATGACTTCTCTCAATCAGACAAAACTTTTTTGTTAAATACCAAGAATATTCTCACAAAACGAAAAATTTGAGGTTTTATTCTTTAAAGCCATTTTAGGTTATTTAAGCCAGTTTGTTTCTGTTCATCTGTTCTTACTTATTTCACTTGATCTTCAACTTCAAGTGGCCTGTTACATTACCTAGCAAGAACGTGCCTTTATGCATTTCTGTGATGGGATCAAAAAGAAATCTACTCTCAGGTGGCACCCACTAAATTTTTGATTTCGTCACCATTGCGTCTACAGTAAATAATGAAAGACATTAAGATTACTTTTTGTCAAATTTTCATCATTATTTCTTAGAGCGCTTTAAAATCCTTTGGCTTCTCATTGTTAAGGAAATTGACACTTGACCTGCTGTAATCATTTTTCTATTGTGGTTTGATTGAACTGAGAGAATTAGAGTGCTTTAGAATTCTATAGAGTTTGAACAAAATTGATGTTATTGGATTCCATACGGTAAACCAAGTGTGGACAGTCAGACGTACAAAAAATAATTCACGGCGATTTACTTAATTAAAATTTATTGCACCAATTAAAATTTGCTCCTGAAGTTAAAGCAAAAACTATCAGATGTTGGGCACCCCTTTAAACAACCCTCAAACGGAATAAAAATTAATAAAATGGATGTATTTCAGTGGTGTATCATTATAACTTAATATCAGCTATAGATCTCAATCTTCAGAGAAATCTTTACTGCTGTTTTTAACAATTATTAATGTAGATGTGGTACATTTAATTATTCTAAGCGAAGTAAGTGCATATTAATTATAAACATCAGATTTATTAACCAGACAGGTTGATGTTTCTCTGGAAAGGCGGAATTTTTCAGACGGTGAACATCATTACGTAAAACAGAGGGCTGTATTGTAAAATTGGGTGAATTATTGCATTTCGATGATACACACATAAATACAATATCTCTGGCTTTCCAGTTTTACAAAAACCAACTCAATTATTACAAATGTGAGCAAAAGCATTTTGTAAAGAACGAAGATTTCACTCTTTAAGGGAGTTTACTCTATCTTTATTATTTCGTTATATGGTAAAAATATCAGTCAAAAATACTTACAGTGTCCCCGAGCTTCTAGTCTGAAGGTCAGGAGATCGCCTACAGCAATGGTATTGGTTGGCGCGCCTCTGTATAAGATCCGTAGAACGATGTTTGATGTGAGCATGTTTTGTGCTGGCAAATGTTCAATCTGCGTGGGATAGCGTCTATTCAGAAAGAGTAAAGGAAAGGAAAGTGTAAGCAAGTGAACACAGTTTCTCTGAAGTAACACAGTAACACTTTTCTTATTTGACTTCTTGAAAACAACTCAACAATATAATGAAATTCAGAAAGTTTCTCTCGACTTATGAACAGTGAATGCTCTGCCTGGTGATATACCTGCTGCTATCTTGTTTAATTTACAAAGTACAGAATTATTTTCAGGAGATAAATTTAATATTAGCTTGCAAATGCAATCACTTAGGTATAAGAAGTACCAAGGAAATTTTTACAGTCTAATTTAATAAAAGACACATGATGAATCTTTGGCGGAAGGAATCGCCGGTTGTTAACACTCATATCTCACGTATTCCAAAATCATTATCACACCTACACTGAAAACATTTTTGGCATTCATTTCCTGACGTTCCTTTCGAAAGATTGCACTGATGCCTGCTGCTGATTCTAAACGAGATCCGTTCCAAGAGTTTGTTTTTCTCTCCTTTTTCGTTCTGAGAATATGAAAATAAGTAGAGCGGAACAGGCTCAAGTAAGTACAATCAATCTTGTATATATTTTTTACCTAAAAAATGCATTTAAACTCTGCTCCTAATTCGTATCATACATATGCTAAATTTTATTTGTCTTACGTAAAAATTATGCTGTACCTCGACATCTTGCCTTTCTGTTCTTCTGCAGTGAAAGTGTCCATTTGCAAATGACACATAATATAGCGATGAACCTTTCGTTTGTCAAATGCAGGAGGAAGAATTGGAACATTAGGCATGTTTCCAGAGTACGAACTGAAATTGATTCATTGTTCGAAGAACCGACAGATTTGTAACTGAAGTCGAGCTGCTATGTTCCTATGTATAGACAGTGCTTTCCTATGTGACGTAAACACTGCTATGTTGTTCAACATCCTTTTAGGCTTCATTTCTAGACAAATGAGGAATTAGATATCTAAGCCAGTAGTTAAATAGTGATGAGTTCATTCATAACTGCCATTGATAGAAACGATGGAGAAAGGTTTCTTTTTCTTCCAGAGATGTAGGCAATAAATTTAATAATAGCTTAAACAACTTTAAAATTTGGATTATTTAATGTCTTATTATCTTTGCAACTTTTAGACTAAAAAGAATCTGCCACCGGAATTTAGTATTTGAGTGTTTTTTTCTTTTTAAAATAACCTTCTGGATGATACATGGAGCACAGGTGGCCCTGCTTCACATTTTTGCAGGTACCGGTCTTTTCTTTGAAGGTTTAACTACGACTATCTAGAGCAACTACACTGTTAAAAATTTTGAGGTACCTTGTACCAAAAAGTGGTGCTACACCAGCTGCGCCATTTTCTGAAAAAAGATACACCAGTGTGTGGTGCAAACAACATGATGCAACCGTGCGCTATAATGTGGTCCAATCTTATACCATAACGCGGTACAAAGTTAAACCATGTTTTCGGGTTTTGTTTGCACCACAAAATGATGTATCTTTTCTCAGAAGGCGGTGCAGCTGCTGTAATGTCACTTTTTGGTGCAACATACCACAAAATTCCTAACAGTGTATAATGGCTATAACAAGCCTCCCATTCCTAATTTAGAGTCACTGTTGCCAGCGCCGTAAGGCACACACACACTATTCATGCCTCGTGCGGTACTCGAATCCCGGCGCAACTGTTACGACCAGCCAGAAACCTACGTCTCGGACCATTCGATCATTCAATGGGCATGAATCCCATTTTTCGAAAATTCCATTTTCGTCACTGTATATAACGCTTTTCTTTGAAAGATAAAAGTCTATTTAATGAAAAAGTACGAAGATACATGTTTACTGTTTCATGAGGGTAATAAAACAGTGCTTTTCAAAATAATAAATTCGAAATTTTTCTCACCCATCAGTCCTAGTGTCCATGTAGCTAGAAGTTACAACCGTCTTCTCCTGGGCCTGACATGTAGCACGTCAGGTTGTACTTTTTGTCCCTAGAGGTTTGAACGTTATCGTTGAATTGGACCACCACAATGTTCGTCATAACATCTCCATACTGTAAAGAAGGAAGTGCAGCTATTGAATTTCGTACTCTTTATCAAAACTCACAAACTGTAATATAATGTTAAATTGAAAGTTAAGTACTCACTAGAAGATTATACTATAATTTTATTGCTCCATTTTTGATGTCAGGTTTTAATTTTAATTCCTAAAATTGGCTTGAACTATATCATTAACATTCTTTTCACGAAACAAAGGCAAGAATGGTCATTAAACGGGTGCATTAAAAGAAAAGCAACAGGATATGTACATTAAAGAAAAATAATATAACTTGACTCAATAGGTACAAAACACCAATTTTAACATTGCCCATTTGTTGTGTTCCGCTGTTGTTCGCTGTAATCTCGAAATGTTTACATTAAAAAGAATTACTCTGAATACAGAAAGTTGTTAATTTAAAGTTATTTTAAACGGCCAGGTTGTACAGCTTATTCATAGCATAAGTACCGAAGACTTCCGATAGGTTCTGAAACTGAATCTGAAGCAAACTCTCATGGATGCTAAAAAATATATAAAATAAAACAAAGAGGCACTGCTACATCATCTTTTGTAGTTGAGTAAGTTCATTTGTTATACCGTCAGTATAATGTTGGGGAAATAAATTCTAAACGTGAAGCACCGATATGTGACTGAATTTTTAACGAAAGAAGGAATTCCACCAACCCATGTTCACGAGTGTGATGGCTAGAGAATATACATAGCTTCCTATGATAGGGTTAACAGATGGTCAGTACTAATAATAAACCAAGCACAGAGTCATTGAGGAATTACCTTATCCATTCAGTTGAAGTGCCAGCAGAATAAATGTGCTCAAAGTTGCAAAGATTTGCTATGACTAACTGCCGTGCAACAATTGTGCCGATTTCTAAAGCACAGAAATAATTTTCTTCGAAATTTTCGTCCCGTCTACTGTGTATGCGAGGTAAGTACGAAGAACTTTGACTCTGGTTCTGGTAAGCACTGATTTTCAGGATCTTTCCAAAAATGTGAGTCCTAGCACCTATCTCACCCTTCACATTCCTCAGATCTTTTTCCAGTGATTATTTTGTCTTTCGAAATTTGGAGAAACGTCATGAAACGCATTTCAAAGAAGATGGAGAGCTACGCGAAGTCACGGAGATATTTCTTGCGTAATGCGATACTTTCATTAACAGGGCATAGCGCAATTAAACAAAAATGTGCTAAATGTATAGAAGTTGCATGGAACAATATAAAAATGTAATGGTACAGTACTTTCCAGAATACAAGGTACAAATAAATATATTAGTCTCAAACTTGTTGAAGATTCTTCAGAAGTTCGCTCATTCTTTGAATATATGCGAATTTCATTTTTTTAAACTCTTTCGGACTGACGGTAATAATTTGTTTTTTGATTGGAGATTTAACGATAATAATAATTTTTGTTGAAGTATGTTTTAAAAGTGCTTTCGTTTATAGCAATGCACAGGACCGGTGATGCTATATATTTTGGTTTCATAGATTTATCGTTTAACTTAGACAGCAAAAGAACTGCGAGATGACTTTCAACTGTGCGCATTTGCCCTGTAAATACAGTTAAGTCTCGGTTTCACAGTAGACCGCAGAAGCGTATTACTGGCAGGTGTTGTCAGGTTGAAGGAAAACGAAAAGCACAGTACAACAACCAACATTTTTCGAGCTGAAAATCTGTGGCCATTACAACGAAGAAAGTGCCTTAGAAAACAAGCAATATGCTATGTCAATAGAAGAAATACGCCGAATATAACTAAACTCATACGAAACCAAAAGTCTCTCAAATCCGTTTAATGGCTTAACAGCGAAATGCATACGAACGTCGAGGTTTTTTGCGTCAAAGGAGGGCCTTCTCAAGGCTACTAACATAATTAAGTAAACAATGAAGAGTAACAGATAAAACCGTCTACATAGTCATTATTTGAAATTACAGCACTTCAATGCACTGATGCCTTGAAAAAGCCGTCAGTTTGAAGCGGGAAACCTCGGTATTGGTACGTATTTTGCTGCTACGCCAATAAAAGGATATGAGAAACTTTCAGCTTTCTGTGAGTTTAGTATATAAGCTGTTTAAGGACTCGAGGTACAAGCACAGGAATGTCTAGTATTACCAAGAAACATTGGGGGGGGGGGTAACCACCACCATGAGCAACTGGATGGGCTATAAGCAGTCTCTTGTCTCTAATTTAGAGCCACTGGTTCCAACGAAGGGAGAGAGCCAGCGTCGTAAGACAAACACAACTTCCATGGCTTACCGGGATTCGAACTCGGATCTGCCTCCAACGAATGGGCAGAAGCCAGCGCTTAGACCACTGCGCCACCTGGGTGGAAAAGTATATTTGCGAAGTGAAGCCAACTCATCAAAACATTGATATTTTATTTGAGGATGGGAAAAGTGGAGATGTGATCAGTTTTGAAGCTTCCGAGATATAATGAAGCAATGAGAACTTTTTTCGAGAGAGAAGGGATCTCAGGTTAAAAAGGAAAGCTTCTATTAATGGAACTTTTGACATGTAACAGCATCAAGAATTTCCCTAACCTAAAACGTGCAAAAAAAGGAACGAAATTTTGGAAATGAAGTACGTACATAAAATAAAACCTTTTGAAACTTGGAAGAACCTTGTGAATTTCGTGACCAGAAGCGACGTCAAAAGAAATTTTTCGTTTTAACACAAGGTGATAAGAGAGCTTTTGATATTCGACAGAGTTATAGTAGTCAAATATCTTCGGAAATTAAAAAAAATTATAGCTGTGGAGATGTGAAACATCATTACATATTTCTTCATTAAGAAAATATAGAATGAAGAAAAAAATTGAAGTTGTAGAATAAGGAAAAAGGAGTGTTTGAGATGCCGGGTACAACATAAAACATGTTAAAAAGTTTTGAAAACAACTAATAAGGAAATTAAGCCTTTTTTTTATGATGTGCACACAGCGAATTTCTTTGGCAAAAAATAAGCTCAATAAAGGAATTTTATGAAGGACTTATAAGCAAGTTTTATTTAAAAATAGAAAACAGCTATCAAACTCCCTTTTGAAGAAGAACAAGTCCGATATAAATCATAAGAGATACTAAGTATAACAGTTTTAAGAATTATGACTGAAGAAAATTTTAAAATCAAAATCAGCCCTCAGCAGAATAGTTTCTCTTTATTATTGAACAAAAGGATCCGTACATCTTCAACCTTTGAATTCAACCGTATCCTGTATATCTAATTTTATAAATTTGTTTTAGAATACTTTTTCATTTCATGTTGATTCGACAGATATGCAAATTCTAATGCGGCTAGTTGTTAATAGGAAAAAGCATTCACACTTTGTTTTTACTTCAGCATGTTTCAGACATCATCCGTCGTAATGTATGAAAATTGTAATAAGTGTGACAAAAAAAAAAAAAAAAAATCAGAAATCTCCAAACCTTCAAACTGCGTTAACTCCCGATGTCACCCTTTAAAAAGAAACAATAAAACTATAATGAGCATAGCAATTTTCAGGCATTTAACGCTTTTTTGTTCTGGGTAGCAATGAAGAAACCTTTTATGCTGATTGCACGCTTCGCAAGCCCAGAACCTAGTACCGGACGGAAACGTGATTCAGTCGATCAGATGCACTATTGAGATGCAGTCGTTTGTTTTCTGCTTGATGTTCCGGATGTTGCCACTCGCCACACGGAAATTCAGGCATTTAACTACGTCGAAGGCAAGAGTTCATGGGCACTACACATCGAGCCATGTTCAGATCGCCTCGCCTCCGAAAACCATAAACAGAATTCCGGTGATCTCACGTTTTGATAAAAGGCTGGACATGTCGGTGGACGCTTTTGTCGCCAGGCTAACAGAATCAAAGAATAATCAGTTCATATTCCCATGCGCATATGAAAGGGAAAAGTACTTATCAGTTGGTTTTCAATTACTCTGGGAAAGTCTGTCCTTTTGCTCCGAAGCGACAATGCCTTTATCCTTTGTCCTTCGTTTTCTTGTTTGTCACCAGAGCATTCAGAAATAATTATGTGCCATCATCTGAAAGTCTGGAAATATCTAAACAAATGCAATACGAACTGTTAATACAATGACATCGTGGGTACGAATAAAAACTTCTGAACGTCATGTGAATCTTGGTGGCAGAGAGGAATTTAATCACCAGTTTTACCAATTCGATGTTTAAATCGGAAATTTGGATGCTATTCACAAAACATTTCTTGCGCAATGTTAAAACATTTGATCCAGCAAATGATATATTCACGAAAGTGCTATGCAGCCATTTATCAAAACTTACTCTTCTCCAGTGGCTTCTGGTTTGTCATATTGCTGGGTCCTTTTTCGAAACTCCGTGGCAAAGACACGGATCATGTGCTTGCTCTTCTTATGGCCCACGGGTCAGCCCAGACCATGTGTCGCTGTAGGCAGTCATCCCATGAATAACGTGCTTTTGAGAAATCCCAGACAATTTGGTGTGTGGAACGTGACATCACATACATTTATTTTTTCGAAGCACTGAAGAAGGAATTATCATTTTCCCTGTCTCGCGGTGTGGAAAGAACATCACACCATTGCGAGAAACTTAACGGCCAGGTGATCCTTGAAGTTCCGACGCCAATATGACGAAGCCAGATCATATGTAGAGGATTTTAGGAAGGGAGTGTCTGACCCCAGGTCTTAAACAACCCTTGGAAATAGGAAGCTAGGAGATTTGGGCTAGAGTGCCCGATAGGAATGTGACACGGAAGCGAGGTAGAAAAGGGGAGGAAGACGCTCGCTCTTATTTATTACCGGGGGCCAGTACCCGGGGTTCGACGGCTTAACGTACCCATCCGACACACGGCGGGTATTTAGTGGTTCGAGCGAGCGTTTTTACCTGCCTAGGATCGAACCTGAGGTCATCTCCATGGCAGTCACGAACGCTGACTGACCACTAGGCCACCAGCGGCCCATAATATGACGAAGTAAATTTCTCCATCATTTTTATACCAGGGGCAGGATTCGAACCTGCTACTCTCGGCTCCGGAGCTCCGAGTGTTATACGCTATACAACACTGGCGAGTACTCTCACTGCTATCTGCATTTATCTCATGTGCGTCCTGCGTGGAAGGCACGTAACAACCTTATGTCTTTACCTTAAGTGCTTTAATTTATTTCATTGTGTCACTGTCTTTTTTAATCCCTGATCCTTAGCTAGAGGATTTGCTATGCTATGAATCTTCTTGATCATCCAATGAAGCTTCCTTTTCTGCCAAGTGAAGAAGGACGTCGTCTGTTTTATTGATAGATCTGATTTTATTTTTATTTTTGTTACCATCAGCTGATCGCGAATTAAAGCTGACGAATCGGCAAGACATTTGGCCGTTTGTACTTTCTTTCGTCAGGGTAAAGTTAAAATTCCTTATCACATTTGGGAAAAAATTTAACTTACATTTAACGCTCATAAAGACAACATTAAAAACATAGCTGAAGTGAAAGGAAAATAGTCGAAGTATATATTTCATAAATTTCTGAGTGATGCGTGGTTTTAATGACCTCCGAAAATGTTTCTGCAATGGAACAGCCCAGTGGGCAAAGGTGCTCGGTATTATCAAAAACATTTTCATGCTCCTTTTGTGTCATGTCATTAAGTCGTCAATAACAGTTGGGTAAGAAAAGTTTCTGCATTGGTCTAAAAGACAGAAAATTCTTGTTTTTAATGAAAGAGAAACGTGATCGACAAAAAAAAAAAAAATGTCCGTTCTTTCTTTTTCCATTATAAAAATATTATTGTGCTTCACAGACGCACATATGTACAGGGCCATAGCTACCGCGAGGGCAGGGGAGGGCGGTTGCCCTCCCTGAATGGTCATTTCAAGGCCGTAAATTCATGATCTGGGGATGTAAAGAAATAGAAATTGTAACTGAAAAAGGAAGTCCCACCCAGCCTTCAGTAATTTCTTTTTATAGACTTTAGTTAGTCTTATACAGTATTCCATGCAGTTAACCAGGGTACAGAGTAACATGCACTACGAGGTGTAAACATCTCATATCCACGAAGGAAATTTTCCAAAAAAGTGAATGGAGGAGACATAGAAAACAATATGTTGATATGCCTAACCTCCATTATCTTTCCGAACATGTCGTTGGGATGAAGAGCTAATTAATCATTTGTGCTCTGTCGAAAGAAGTTCTTTCAGCGTTTAACCTTGAACGGGATTTTTCCAAGCCCTCCTCCTAAAGCCTCTTCCTATTGTTACGCTCATTATCCGATACTCATTCGTTCTGCACTGGTTTGTTTTTAGTTTTAAATTTTTGTGGAGTGTTGTATTGTCGACAATCACATAACTTTTACGTTTCAGTTGCTATTTACAACCTGTGGTTCTTGGATATTTACCTACTTTTTACATTTTAATAAAATTTTGTCAAAAACCTGAAGTATAGTTCTGGAACGATCATAATACTTTCCGGGCAGTGTGTGAGAAAGTAAAACCCACGTATTATTTGAGTGGAACTCGAAAGGACATAATCTGAACTCGAAAGGGCGTAATTTTGAATGAACTCGAAGGGGCGTAATTTTGAATGAACTCGAAGGGGCGTAATTTCAAGTCTCGCCCTCCCAAATAAGAAAAGCTTGCTACGGCCCTGCATATGTATATGTAGTTTTGTGAAATTTTAGGAATATACGAAACGATCTTTAACATCATACCATTACAAATACCGCTTTATAATTTACTTTTCGTTTTTTTTTTTTTTTTTATGTTGTTGCTGCTGCCCAGATTTATGCTCTGATAAAAGATACCTATACATAGTTGTTGTATTGTCACCATGATCGTAGCTACCGGGTGGTTGGGAGAGTCGCTCTATCAGAAGGGTGATACCAAGGGCATAAATTCATTCTCTGAGGTGCTTGGAAAATTAGAAATGTGCGCAATGTATGAATGAATTTACTGAGAATTTTTAATGAGACGTATACAGTATTTCGCGCACCTAACCAGTAACCAGAGTGCAGAGTAACCTATCTGTGAGGTGTAGAGCTCTCATATGTATGAAAGGTATTGACTAAAGCAGCGAACAATTTGCAATATTTACAACCCGTTGATGTGTGTTGGCTATTTACCTAGTTTTTACATTGTTTGTGAAATTATGCCAAAAACCGGAAGGGCGATTTTTAGCAATCATAATACTTTCCTAAACGGAGGTAGGAGAAAGTAAAAACTGCGTACTATTTGAGTGGAAGTGTAGAACATTTTAGCTCTAAGGGGCGTAATTTCAAGACTCGCCCCTCCCAGATAAGAAAAGTTTGCCTCGGCACTGGTTATCACTACACTATTAACTCTACTATCCTGAGATTCGTAATGTGCCTTTTGCCATTGTAATCTCTCAGGCTCACACAAAATATTTATTAAAATATGTATGACATGAAAAGTAAAAAATGCTCGAAATCTAGGAATTCATACGATATAAATATTGCCTCAGACATTCCGTAAGTCATAGCTAACCACTAACAAACCCAATTAATCAAGACAAAAATTCCGAAATATTTCAGTACCTAAATTCTTTTTTCTAGACAAGAGACACAGTATTTATTCTTTCACTAATTATATTTTTTCATAAAATGTGTTATTTCTTAAAACGAAAAAAACATCAAATCACGATTGAACTTTGAACCTTTTACTGAACATGATTTTTTTTATAATTTTCCCAGTCTGCAACCAGCAAGCACATGAAAGCAATCCGATCTCTTCCGGCATTAAATAAAATCAACACTTTCTGGCTGAGTTATATTTCGGTAACTATCTCTCGGAAGCATAGTATCGCACAGTGTCTTGCGTTTGTTCGAATAAAAGACGTTCAAGACACGTCATTCAATTTTAAGTCCGTCAATTTTTGCCCAAAATTTTTACCAGCTTTTCATATCGTCGACCCAGTAACATTTTTCTGAAAATATAACAATGACGTCTGGTAATTGACTATTAAGCCCTATTTCAGAGGTTGACTGTTCTTTATAGAAATTTTTCTAATCTTCAGCTGGAAGAAAAAAAATTTGCACAGTGATAAATAGTTTGGATTTTCACTCATGTGCAATCTCTACACATGATCGAAAGTCCAAACTGATTTTTAAGTGGCTGAGTCAATAAGCATGTTTTCGTAGAACAGGACCTTTTTTTCTTGTATCATCATATAAGAGCCTGTGTTTTCATGACCAGACCTGAGAAATGTCCAATCTAAAGAGTAATAAATAATGCATTGAATATATAATGATTATAAGGATTCATACTAAATAATTAGAACAAATAAAAATATATCAGGCATATGTACGCTGTTTGGCAAAGGAATAAACAAATAAATAAACTAATCACGGAAATAAATTAGTAATGTACTATATGATATGTTGGCATTCGGTCAGTGCTTTCAATATTTTTCAGAAATCCATGTAAAAACTGCTCGTTTTTTATAAGCCTCCTACTTCACCATATTGCATTTCTGAATTAATTTGCTATAAGTTTTTTGGAGAATGCGTTCTCCATCGGCGAGCGTGTTATTTATGATCTACCAATTGTATGAATTACCCAAAAAGACGATTCGTAGCATCCCCACCCGGAAATATTGGGAGAAAAGCGGAAACGATGCGGAGGCCCGCGCGAGTTTCCGCTCGTCACTTGCAGAAAGGAATGCAGACTTTTGTTCGGATGCCGTAACAGCCGGGCTGTGTCAATCCCTGAGAATACGTCGATGTAGACTCCCGACAATCAAGAGCTGCAGTATGAAGCGAATTAGACGACGAATCACAGCAAATCGACAAGAAGACACCTTTGACAGTGCGTTGGCCTTTCCGGACATGAACCGTGACCGTTCGAAGCGCTTTCTTTCAAACTCAACGGCAGGAGACTATTGTCTGGCAAAAAAATCCCAGCAGGAATCCAAATATTGATTTTTTTCTGTTTGATAACGAAGGTACATATTTTAAAAACATTTTTAGTGACATATGACTCTAATATAAGTATTTCAGAATATTCCAATAAAATACGAATTCTTTATATGTACTTTCGTTATTTCCGGTATTCCGGTAGGTAGTGATACTGTACCTGATATTTCGTCATTCCTTTTTTTTTTTTTTTTTTTTTATTGATTGGAGGTTTAACGATCATAGTTAGCAACTCAGTGGGCTACAAGCGGTCGCCCGTTATTTATAGGGCCACTGGTTTCAGGGAAGGGAGAGCGCCAGCGCCGTAAGAAAAACACAATATCCATGCCTCACTGGATTCGAACCCGGACCCATCTCGGACGAATGATCAGCAGCCATCGCTCAGACCAATGGCCACCGGGGCGGCCTCCGTCATTTCACACTTGGAGTCTCTCGTGTACGTCTCATTAGCAGAGAGGCAAGACTGCAGAAAGCCAGTGGCAACATACTTGACTTTTACATATATAACACTATACTAAAACAGTATTACTGGCCGGGTGGTCGAGTGGTCTGATGCGCTGGCTTTTCAACATTCGTCCGGGATGAACCTGGATTTGAGTCCCGGATGAGGCATGGGTGGTGTGCTGTTTGATAGCGCCTGCTCTATCCCCCTTTTTAGAACCAGTGACCCTAAATTAGGGCGGGCTACTGTTTATAGCCCTTAGAGTTGGAGGTCATTAAGCTACAAAAATAAAAGAATATTACTTTGAGAATAGTATCCACGGTGTAACATTAAGGGGATTTTAGAGTAGATGTCAGCGTAGGTGAAATCTGTGCTGCTGCGTAGTTGTTTGGAAACCACATTTGCCTTGCAGCAGCAGTGTCCTTTTGAAGCAATGCATCAATTAGATGAAAAATTATTAGGCAAGGGAATAAATATTAACTTTATGTATGTGAGGGAGAGAGAAAGTGAAAGAGTTGAAATTTCCTAATAACCCGCCGACTCTGTGATACAATTCATCGTTTAGAACTGAGAGTACAAGTTTGAGTTCCTGGTAAAACATGGGTTTTCGCTCCAATACATTCCAATAACTGGAAGCTGAGGCTCTGTGTTAGAGACAGGTGACTCCTCTTGGCCTTGATGACAATGGTAGTCATGAAAATAGTGACAGTGCCTAGCTTACTTCTCGCAAAGTCGTCTATGCGACCTTTCCATGTCAAAAGGGCAAAATTCATTGACAGAGTCCAATTTTGAAATAGTAAAATCACTTCATGCAATGTAGTTCAAAACCTGCATAACAAAGATGCTGAGATTTGGGTATAAAGCTGGAGAAATAGTACTTAAAGATAAGTACAAGAATTGAAGATCTGTCTTTTAATTTTTGTTCCCCACGAACAAAAACGTAGTTACTCAGTTACCATATCTCGTATTTATGGGGTCGTTAGTAAGGTCTGATATCATACCGGTACAAATATTTTGAGAATACACCGGCGCAAACTGAATGCCTTTGAGACCAAACCAGGAAATTACATGTTGGTCAGATGCACCAAAATTTATGTTTTTAGCTCTCATTTATACAGTAGATGTGTGTAGTATTATATCTGTACTAATCATTCTATTTTTATAAATACCACAAAAGAAATAAGAAAAATGGCATAAAGAGAGAGAGAGAGATTTTCGCACCTGTTGAGTTCCACATCTGGGGAATCCGTTGCCTCTAGATATCCTGAGCACGCTGGTTGTTCCTCCATTTCCATCATAAAAGCACGAGTCGTAAAAACCATAAGTATAAATTCTACCAAAGAAGCCTTCGGGAGTTTTCATGGTGAATTCCATTCCGTCGGGACTACATGACTGACTTACTAAAATAAAAAAAAAGCCAAAAAAGAAACAGATTAAAAAAATAAGCCCTTTCATAATTGAAAAAGATTAAAGCACTAGTTTTTCAGATGAATATTTTTTTTTCGTTTATTTATTTTCTGTAAATTATAAGTTCATTTGAAAGAAACATATTTACAATTAATCACAGTTTTTAATGATATACATACATCTTAATATTTCATGTGGAATGTAAGGACGAATGTTGAAGAATTCAGAATTTAGGAAAGTTTCTGATCTGCGACTGCATTTTTAATATTAAGGACACTACGTTTGAACAGTGACGTTTATCCACGTCCTCATAAACCTTATTCAGATGATTTCAAATTCTTGTGTCTGTAATGAGAGAAGCATTTTGGAGTTCATCAAATGTAAATATCTCAAGTATCGGTCTGAATCTTTCCAATGAGGCGAAAACATATCTTCAGTTTTTGAGTGAAAGGTACCCTTATTTTTCGTTTGGCTGTCAGCAACTGTACATGAATCCTTTTTCCCTTTCCACTCATTGTCATGAAGCAATCATATCATACTTTTTCCTATTTCAATTAGAGGGAATACACTGTAGTGCGTTTGTAACTTTTGACTCGAGTCCGGGCCAATACTCAGATTACTAATCCATGTAAATAGACCATGTCATCGCTCAGTCCACGTTATTTTATAAACAACACATAGTAACTGAAAAATATTTGTTCCGACACCGCTGGGATCGAGCCCCAGACCTCTCGACAACTGGCCGAGTGCGTTTGCTTTACGCTACGGTGCCAAAAATTCACAGCGCTATGTGTGGTTTATCAGTCAGCATCTGACTACACAAATCCGTATTGATGGGCTCAGCAACTGATATGTCGCCATCTGGTGGCATTTAACAGGACAAGCTATTTAATTACAGCTGATAAATCTAAAGGTGCGATAGAAATGGTGAATATATTTCAAATGCGTGGAGATAATGTAAATAGACGATGTCATCGCTCTGTCCACGTTATTTTATAAACAACGCATAGCAACTGAAAAATTGCAATGTTATCGAGAGATCTGGAATTCGATCCCAGCGGTGTCGGAACAAATATTTTTCAGTTGCTATGCGTTGTTTATAAAATAACGTGGACAGAGCGATGGCATCGTCTATTTACATTATCTCCACGTACTTGAAATATATTCACCATTACTTATCCATCTTAGAAACTCATGAACACATACACTGCGGCTATCAATACAGAAATTCTTATCCACAGTAGATGAAACAAATTTAACCCTTTGACTTGTTCGAACGACTTAACTCGGGGTTAGCAAAATGGACTAAAATCACCTCGAACGAATACATTCGTTGTCTAAGAAGTGGGCAGAACGCGGCTGGTAGAAGTAAACCTATGCATCAGAAAGTGTCGTTGCTTTCCCCTTAGCTTTTTTATTCAAAGTACATTTAGGGGGATGATTAACACTAGCCCTTTATTACTGATTACATGGCTGTAACATTGGCAACAAATCTAAGAAAAGATTCACTTGCTCAGTGAATGATGTCCGTGTAGGAAGACTAACCCTTCGGTATCATGCTTTGGGTCATGAAGCAGAGGATAATAGACTAGAACTGAGAGCTTTTTTATCACGACTGACAGGTTTATGATCGGTGATGCTGACACGAGAGAGGAAAAGGCCGTAGCTTGCGTAATACCCAGCCGCTATGTGGACAATTCTCTCTAGGGAGAGAAGAAAATTTTGAGCAGGATTTGGTTCAAATACATCAGCTGCTTAAAGGGTTAATCGTTCATTACAGTAAGGATGAAAATTCATCTGTCAATATTTACATGCCTGCACCAGTCTTTTTCATAAGCAAAAAATGGAACTGTCAAATTTCATGAGTTCGTTGCCTTTTGAAGTTCATGAGACGTATGATTATTTACCGGGTGCCTTCAGTCAGATCAAGACACCAAGCTCATCCATATTACCTTTCATTAGAAAAGTCTCGATACACTCAAATTAAATTACAAAACAACATATCTGGATTTAATACGTAAACTATTTGTTTCAGGGCAACAACCATAAAACTGAATTGCACGTTTTGTGTAATTGGGCTACATGAAAGCGATTCTGTACTGAAAACATAACAAAAAGGACGTTGGTACATTTGCTTTCATCTCAAATAACTAACAAAATGGCGTTAACTTCTTATCCTTTTCATAACAGTGCGAATGAAAATGTTTTGTGCTCATGAGTCATTGCACAAGAAGTTCCTGTTTCTTTTTGGATTAAAGATTTTGCTGCAGGGACATATATCGTACTTTAATATTTGACACCTGCGGTCTATATCATTATCATCATCAAAAACTGCCTTTCTTTCTTTTCTTTACTTTTATTTCTATTGAAGGTTTAACGACCACCGTGAGCAACTCAATGGGCTATAAGCAGTCACCCATCCCTAATTTAGAGCCACTGGTTCCAGGGAAGGGAGAGAGACAGTGCCGTATGTCAAACACAATACCGTATCCATGCCTCACCGGGATTCGAACCGGGACCCTTCACAGCAGAATGGTCATAAGTCAGCGCGTAGACCATTGTGCCACCGGGGTGGCCAACAATTGTCAATCCACTTTGCAGGATGAAGGTCTTCCAAAGTTTTTAGCATGATTCCTGTCATTGAGAAAGTCTATATACCAAGTCAGACATGCTAAATGGAAACACTTTATTTATATTATTCTGCGCAGTGTCGTTATGGAAATCTGAAACTCGTTTAAGATCGAAATTTCTGGACCAGCTATGATTGTGAATATGATGAAGCTAGTTACCATCAATGCAGTTCGGCGATGGCCCAATTCCTCCAGGTCCTTGCGCGTCTCTTTCAAAAAAGTCGAACAGGGAATCAGGTTCGAAATGTCCGGGATTGTTCAGCTGAAGATGCCTTGAATCTTGATCGCTCAGTTCGCAGTTGTCAGGAATCATATTCCTAAGAATAAAAGTAGAAGCTAAATTATACTTCAATATTTTAAAAAAGTGCAAAATGACGAAAGAAGATAAAAAAAACCAAAACTACAGCATTCGTACGTTTCAGTTTAAAAATCATCTAGTAGAAGAAAAAAAGAAAAAAAAAGCATTTTCTTTTTACCATTCAAGAACGCGAATTAACTAACCAATTTTGTATCCCATAGGTCTGAATGCTCGTCTGCAAGTCTTGAACTTCAAAACGTAGCATACTATCGTTTATGTTTTTTGTTCTGCTGGTCACCAATTAATTTTATTTCCGTGTATGTTGAATGACAGGGTAAAATATAAATATCTTAATTTATATTATATTTTGAAAAAAAAAAAACCAATAAGTATTTAAGAAATCCAACAAAACGGGAAGCGTCAGATTATGGGATTAAAACATAAGATAAATTTTAAGACACCGTATTTTGTAATATCCAGCAAATTGCTTTGAGTAGCTTTCTCACCTGGTAGCCTTGCTTTAGGTTCATATGTATACTTATTCCAGGGTTCATTCTAAGCGATTTTTCTCGGAAAGGCTAAATAAATCTATCTCATCCTAAAAATTCGAAAGAAAACTTATTTTTTTTAAGTCTGACTCCTGTCCTTTTATAATTCTAGAATGAACCCTGATTTATTGAGAATATACATATTTTTTTGCTGATTCACCTTCCTTACCTTTTCTCGGCTAACATCAAACCCGTCACCCACAGACACTTAACAATTAACAAATTTTCTCCTTGGAACTACTGTAAGTTTTCGTTCGTAATATAGAACTGGTGCTGAAAGCTTTTGCCTTGATTTCTGAATATTGTACAATATTATGGGCACAAAGACTTCTGCGGCAACTGCCAATATCTATCTTTTCCATGGTCTCTTTCTTTCAAAAAGTGTAACTATGCGGGGAACGATCGAAATTCGGGGCAGAGAAGGCTAAACATTTCATGGAAATTCAACGCAGTTAGACCAATACGACAATCATATCGCATCAACCTCTCATATCGACCTATGAAAGTAGAGTTCGACGTGTGAATGTAAATTCCACTAAGCATAAATCAAAAAAGCCATCGATGGCTTTAGAAACAGGTTTGATCAATGTTTTATGTTTCCAGATTATAAGGAAGAACGATGTTAAAGGTCACATTTCAAGGAACTTTGTTTCATTAAAATTGCTCAAAGCACTGGGTTATCAAAAATATGAATGTTCTCTGAGAGCGTTCTTCCCCTCTCCCAATCATCGGTTTAATCAGCTTAGTTCCCTTATCTAGTGGATTACAGCAAAAGATTTTGGTGTTATGTAAGTCATTATCAACCATGAAAACCTTTGAATTTTATATCCTATCGGTAACTGAAGAGGTTTCCTTAAAACGACAGATGTGGACATCAGTAATAACTGGATCGTAGCCGTCCAACTGTATGGCAGTCAATCAGAGATGTCTTTTGTCTGGATAAAATTACTTAACGGTTATTTCAGCTGTGTGAAATAATGAAATTGGACAATGGTAAACTAAAATTGTTTAAAATGGATACATGTGTTATAATCGCGTGAATGATTTATATGGGCAAGAGACGTGACGAATTTTAAAAACTAAATCAACAAAACACCGTTAAGTAATTTTATCCAGACAATAGACATCTCTGATTGACTGCCATACAGTTGGACGGCTACGATCCAGTTATTACTGATGTCCACATACTTTACATGATAAAATCTTAAATTTGTGTACTTTGCACCCTGTACCTTACGTGTGCGTTACTATCTTTTATCCGAGGAATGAAAAATCATTCGTTGTTCGACATGTTTGCGCATGACGAATTCTGTTCAACTCATCAGAAACAGAAATGAAGTGGTTCTTTATTCTGCTTTTCCGATAACTCAGATATTCTCACATTTTCCGGTGCTTTTACCCAAACACGGTTCTTGAAGTCTTTTCGTGCATTACAGCATACAGGCTTTATATAAATCTAACTGATTCTTAATTTTTAATTCTCTAGTTGGTCTTAACACTAAAAAATGCAGAGCGAGATATCTGTCTTATGAAACTTAAGAGCTGATTTTTAGGGTGTCTTATCTTCTTCTACTGATCAAGACTACTCACACTAAATTTATATAACCATATCCGGAAACTGAAAATAAATTCATGTTTTATTTATAACTAAATACATTCAAAATCCAGTATCACTAGAATTGAAAGTTTGATTTAAAAAAAAACTGTTCCAAAAACTAGATGTGAATTTCACAAAAAGAAGTTTGAAAACATCCAAATGTAGTGTCAGTTGTTCACTGGACTATGCAAAAAAATCTCAGATATCTGTGGTGAAATTTTTCATGAGAACGTTTTTCTTCTCGGATTTTGAATGAAATGAAAAAAAAAACACATACATCCCATGTAACGTGAGCTCGAAGGCTATCGAGATTAAACAGTAACATTCACAGTCTTATAAATACTGTCTACTGAATTTTACACCAGAATGCTTAATTCCGAATCACTGCAAACATTCAAAGCATTATTTTTTTTTCTGGAGATTTAACGACCACCGTGAGCAACTGCATGGGCTATAATCAGTCGCCCGTCCCTAATTTAGAGTCATTGGTTCCAGGTAAGGGACAGAGCCAGTGTTATAAAACAAACACAACATCCACGCCTCTCGAATCCGGACCCACCTCGAACGAATTTTCAGAAGCCAGCATTTAGACCACGGCGTTACCGGTGCAGCATCAGAGCAGTACTGCTTGATGTTATCTGCTATAGAAGACTAAAAATTTAGCTCATTTAACGGAAGTTCAATTCGAAAGAAATAGATTAGCATCTTAAAAATTTAGCTCATTTAACTATATGCGAGATTTTTTTTCATTTTATCTAAACGCCACTGCGAAAGATGAAACAGTTCCAGGTGCCACATCATATCTTCATAATGCTGTAGGGTGTGAAATAAAAATAGCTTGCCATCGTCGGAACAATGCACAAGTATTTGTTTCCTGAATGAGGTAATCAGAAACTTATGAAATCTGTTTCATCTCTGAATTTCATTTCTTTTTTTTATTGGAGGTTTAACGACCACCGTGAGAAAATCAATGGGCTATAAGCAGTCGCCCGTCCCTAATTTAGGGCCACTGGTTCCAGGGAAGGGAGAGAGCCAGTGCCGTAAGACAAACACAACATCCATGCCTCACCGGGATTCGAACCCTGACCTCTTTCGGACGAATGATCAGAAGCCATCGCTTAGACCACTGTGCCACCGGGAGCGGCTTTCATTTCTTCAGGTAACAAAAACTTTTAACGATACCCCTGCAAAAATTTCCGGAATTTCATAGTTCTTACAGGGATATTTATAAAGCGAAAAATGAAAATTCTGCTGTAGCCTAATTGAATTTATCAAATAACTCGGATAAGCACTGGTACAAATATTAATTGTTTTTCAAGTTGTATCTGACATAAAATAAAGTTGCACAACTAAAATAGTGCTTTATTAGCACCTGTTCAAAATTATGCAATGAGCCTTTAGCGCTCTGCGTGGAGAATTTTAAAAATGACAGGAAAATTGAAGAGGGTAAAAAATCATTGCTCACGGAAATGACGTGCATTACTGTGCTTCCTCATGGATTTTAAGAAATGTTTTAAAGAACAATAAGTAAAATCATAGATATGGCTCATGTATCTAATTAGAACTCTTACAATACCAGTATGAATTTGTGAGAGTGTATTACTGATATTTGGATGAACCGTGAAAACTGTGTGCTTTTACTTACTTGTAATTGAAAGACAAGCAGATAAACTCCCTCTCTTCCACGCACGCTCTCTCACACTCTTCTATGCGGTCAACTCTGACGACTCTTCGAACGTAGAAACTCCTCAGTCTAGTTCCAAATCCGACTTTTCTGAAGGCTCCGCCGGCGAACGGTGCTCCGGGCTTGCAGAGTTCATAATTCCCGTTGAAAGGCTGCTGAGGGCCGGGAGGGAAGATGTGATTACCTCCGTACACAGGCCCTGGTGGTGGATAAGCTGCGAATGGCGTGTTAGGGGGTATCCGCCAACATGAGGATGATGTACTGGGGGTGGGGGTGGTTGATGATGCACTGGAGGATAACCACCTGCTTGATGCCAACTATGTGCGCTGCCAGATCCCCACGACGACTGTACTCCGTGAGGGCCTCCGTAACCAGGATTGTGAGGGGCCGACTGTGTCCATCCTGGGCCCCACGTTCCTTGGGAACCACCACCACCCCATCCGCTTTGTGCAATTGGTCCGCTTCCTCCAGTCTGTCCCCATCTTGACGGGCCGAAATTGGCTCCACCTGTTGGTCCATAACCAGGTCTGTGAAGGAAACTGTGCCCTCTGTTGCCATTTCCTCGAACTGCGGAAAGAAAATGCAAAAGCAGAACAGTTATTCTTTTGCTAATATAGTTTTTCAAGTAGTCTGATTTTCAAAAAAAGGAGCAATATCACATTTACACCAGAAAACATAAGTACTGAAAGAATTATACAGTATATTTCATTGGTAACAGTTTACATTTACTTTCTGTTAAGTAAAATTCATTTTTAGTAAAACCTGAACATTCACAATACTAATTGGGAGCTCTCTCTCGAATTCAGCTTGATGTCTCCTTTTTAGGACAAACATCAATCACACCAAGTTTGCTTATAAATTTTGCCTTTTATTTGAATTGTCTTGGTTTCCGTTTGATAGCTTGGTTTACGTACCGAATGTACAGTACATTTCAAACAAATTTCTTTTCCAAATAATAGAAGTGTTAGATCTTATGCAAATAATGTTTCGCAACAACCAGCATGGTATTTGCATGAGTCAAATGGCAAAGTGGGCTTTTCTTCCCAAAGAGTTCGCGAAATAATGAGATTTGTGTGTTTGAATAGAAACTCTTGTACCCCCTTACTCGGCTCAAAAGCCTGTAACAGGCATAGCTAGTCGAGTATGAACCTACTCCGTGGGTGTAAACCCTACAAGCTGATAATTGAATACTCTTATACCCAGAGTTATGTAGACTCTTCTATGTTGCGCCGAATGGAAGCGAAACTGACTTCTTTATAATTTAATAAAATCTTCCGTTGCCTATCATGTATTATAAAGAAACAATGGAGTGAAGCAGATGGTTAGGATGCTAGCTTTCAGCGCCAATGACCATTGGGCAACTTCCGAGTAAATCGAAGGTGTTGTGTCCGCTCTTCAGCTTTCGTTCTCTCCCTCCCCTGGAACCAGTAACTCTAAATTGGGAGAGGTCAACCACTAGTAGCTCCAAAGGTATACAGACAATCTCAGAAAAATGCCAACAACTATTGTGTAATATACCATGTTAATGAAGAACAGACTGGTTTAAATCCATCAACTGACCACATCGCTTACAGCTTTGGAGTATGTTGCCTTCGCACAGCAAAATAAATTTCTTATTTTTTTATTTTTGTTACTCTCTTTACACTCACTGTGTTACGAGCCCATGTAAGAGGAATAAAGTAACATGATGATCGGAAAGCAATTCGAAATTGACCAGCCCTAAATAAGAACTATTTACCTTGGCGTAATAAGTCTCAATTAGATATAGCGAGTGTTTTTATTTACTAATACCGAAAGACTGCCTGTAAGAAATCTATTTCTTCATTACAGATAATAACCACTACACTGAAAAGCAATTGAGGGATTTTTCAAATGCACCGGATAGCACTTACCAAAATGGCGAGCAAAGACGCGAACGCATTTAAATGGCACACTACGACGACGTAAATTGCTTCGACATTTTTATGTCAGCGGTGGGATTCGAACCCACAACTCTCGGCCCTGGAGCTTCGAGTGATATCCACTATACTACACTGGCATATGTGCTTCTTGCTATATCTGCCTTTATCTCATGTGCGTTCTGCGGGGAAAGCACGTCCCAATACCATGAGCGAAAAGGTGATGTATTATTTTAGAAAACCTGTTCAACATTTTCAATACTGGCTTGTGAATGCATAACCTTACTGGTGAGAGTTCTATAACTTTGTCCGAGGTATCTCTCTACTTATTGCTTCACCTATGAAAATATCTACCTTATGTCTGGATTGACTTCGGTTTTCGCATGATCAACAGCCAGAGAGAATTTCTGTTATTGCCGCCATGATTGACGCTAAATTTTATGGACTAAGGAAGAGTGTTTTATTAAAATCTTATTCACTGGGAGGAATTTGCGAAAGCCACTCAAACTGATACATGCGTGATATCATAACAGCATTCAGGGAACGGTCTGAAAAAGCCACTCAAAAGGACGTTCGCATGTGGTAGATAAAATCTGGGTGGTGATGTATTTATTGGCGTCGAGGAAATAGTAGGCAGAAGCAAAACCTACGTAAAGTTATGGGTGTGTCTACGTAAAGCGTTAAACTGTCCCATGTCAGCAGGTCTGTCCTTAGTACTTCCACGGCCCTAAAAAAACTGACTAGGCGGCCCCAAATATTATTTCTGATAGAAAACCGTGAATTGTTCTTAATCGTTGAAAAAGACCAACTTTCTTTTACATGCGTAATCAGGTCGTTCGGAAAACAATGGCACATTTTCCGAGGTGCCACATTCAACTCGCCCACAATGCCTGAAGACCAACACGCTCGCAGCGCCAGTCGTGCGCGTTGAAGGGCGACTCAGATGCAACATGCACGCTATAATCGGTTGAGCTGCAGTCGTTGCTACTAGTGTGACAGTGGTCTGTACAACATGTTAGGAAGAAATAAGTTGCAGGTGATTCTGTTTCACGAGTTCAAATTGGGTCGTAATGCGGCACAAACCTACCGTAATGAGGTCGAGGCATGGGGCGAGGAGGCAACATCTGAACGTACTGTTCGTCGGTGGTTCGAAAAGTTGAAAACCATCGTAATGAGGTTGAGGCATGGGGCGAGGAGGCAACATCTGAATGTACTGTTCGTCGGTGGTTCGAAAAGTTACCTTCCGGTGACACGAACCAACAAGATGAGGAGGGCCGAGGACGACATTCGGTCATTGATAACGACGTTCTCAAGACAAATATGGAGGCAAATCCTCGCGTCACAGTCAGAGAACTCGCCAAGCAGTACAATATGTCGGTGTCAACCATTTCCAAACATCTCCACGAAATTGGTAAGGTCAAAAACTCGATACATGGGTCTCACACGAACTGACGGAGCATCAGAAATAACAACGGTTTGAGATGTACAGTAACCCTCTGCTTCGCAACGAAAAAGGCCCCCTACTTGATCGCATTGTAACCTGTGATGAAAAGTGGGTGCCATACGACAACCGTAATCGATGCTGACAGTGGCTGAACCAAGGTGAACCATTGAAACAGCATTCGAATCCACGGTTGACGCCAAAGAAGGTTTGTTGACAGAGTAGTGGACTATTCACGATGCCATGCACTACAGGTTCTTGAATGCTGGTGAAAGCATTACCTCAGTCACATACTGTTAAGAAATTGACCGAATGCACTACAAGTTGTGTTCGAAACATCCATCTTTGGTGAACAGTAAGGTTCCTATCCTCCTCCATGATAACGCGAGACCACACGTGTCAGAAATGACGAAATAGAAGCTACAGAAACTGAGGTTCGAAACCCTCCCACATCCAGCCTACTCGTCTGACTTGCCCGAGAGGAGGCCGAATTTGTATTCCGTGACTTTCTTGCACCCAGGGAGCCAGATTTCTTCCGGACTGGCACTGAAGCACTTGTCATTCGCTGCAGAAAAGTGTGTAGCTTCTGAAGGCGCCAATTTCGAATAAAACAAAGTTGTGTGCTATGAGGTACGTCGTTTTTCTTTTCACCCTCCAAATCGGCCATTATTTTCCGAACGAACTGGTATATTGCTTTCATGATTAGAACTGCATAAAGAGCGTTATAATTTACCGAAAAAATTATTCCCATTCGAGAAATGTGAAACAAACGTCAGTGCTTTAAAAAGTACTGTATATACTCGTGTATAGATCGACCCCCGATTTTTATCTAAATATTTGCAGTTTTTGTATATCCCGTGTATAAGCCGACCCCCGATTTTTATGTGAATATCTGCAGTTTTTGAATACCTACCTGTCTTGTATATAAATAAAAACATTTTGTTTTCTTTTCCGAGGATGCGCTCGCATGCGAAAATGTGAACCTACTATTTATTGTTGCAACTGACTCTCGCAATGTTGCTTGTGGCAGTTTTCCGCAAAATGTGGGTGGAATTGAGGCACAATTCTGGGAAGATGTTAGGGCTCACTGACCTGCTTAGAGTTTTCAGGGGAAGGTTACACACTTTAACAATATATGAACCCACTTTCGCACACAGCCCCCCTTCTCCCATTTTTTGCGAGCGAGTTTTCTGCAGTTACTTCATTCATGAAGAGTAAAGCATTTGCTCCCGCAGCAAACGAATCGTGCTGCATTTACCAAACGTCGTAAGGCACATCGTCATTTAAAAAAAAAAAAAAAAAAAAACTTCCTGAAGCATATTTGGAAAGCGTAAATAGCTCGTGATGTCAACCTGATAGTTTTTTTTATCCCATAAAGAATATGCATGCCGTAAAAAATAAATGTGTAACTTTTGAAGTTTTCAATGGATTTCTTCAAATGTAGTGCGGACGCTGTAAAATTTGCACGCAACTATTTAAAAAATTGAAGAAAATTTGTTCTATAAAATTTTCTCCCACTATCCTGTGCAGCGTAGCAACTGTCGGTCAACTGCTGAGTTGGACGAGTGTGTGATGGACAGAGAGGTCGTTTATCTACTCCCGAGTTTCATCCCCCCTCTCCACCGTGTTTGTGACAAACAATCGGCTTTAGTGACAAAACCAAACATCGCCCCATTCATTAAGGTTGCAATCCATTTTTTTTCGCTCTTAGTCTTCAGAAAAGGTTACTGTTTAATTTTTAGAGCCGGGCACACTCAATTTATTAACAAACGTAAGTAAGTTGTTAAACTAATGCACTTTTTTACTATCAGTGGCAATGTTATTCTGAGCGATCGGCCAAGTTTAAACACTTTCGTTTTCGGGATGCATTGATCAAGTTACCGCTGTTCTGTATATTGTCACGCCTCTCTTCACCATTACTAAGCAGAGGCAGCGGTCTCCTTTTGCAATAGCCTGACCTTTTCCCTCTTCATCCCCCCCCCCCCGTCGAGAATTGAGCACGGTCGTAGGTCACGGCACGGTGCACCTTAAACTACTGACGTGTTCACATCTCTCCTCTGGCCTCTGGGTGATTTACCAGCGGGGCAGTCAAGTCAAGGCCATATCGACAGATCTAAAACGGACTTTGAGACATCCTTGCGAAATGAGTTTTTTTTATTATTGAATAAAAAAAACCCGAACATATAAAATCAAGAAAATGCTTAGCAATAATTTTGTTCTGTACCAGTAACACCCGGAAAATGACTAAATATACAACTGCAAATGAACTGATGGCACAAAGGGTTAAGTATGCGTATTTCCATAAGGCATCAAAATTTTGGTTTATAACCTATCAGAAATATTTTCCGTGTATAGTTCGACCCCTAATTTCGACCTAAATATTTCATTAAAAAGTTGACCTATACACGAGTATATACGGTAACTGTCCTGGTTTTTTTAGAAGCAATTTCTGCAAGTACATTTTTTTAATATTTTAGAGGTTTAACGGCCACCGAGAACAACTGGATGGGATATAAGCAGTCACCCGTTCCTAATTTAGGGCCACTGGTTCCAGGGAAGGGAGAGAGCCAGTGCCGTAAAACAAATACAACATCCATGCCTCACCGGGTTACGAACCCGGGTCTATCTCGGACGAATGGTCAGAATCCAGTGCTCAGACCACTCCGCCACAGGGGCGGTATTCAATGTCATTAAATAAGCCCAATGACAAAGTAATATCGCTTTCAATCGATATTAAAGATAGCTCAATTAATCGTTCTTGAGTAATTCTCGATCTTAAATACGTTTAGGGAAGCTTTGCTCCACTAGACGACATTTCGACTGTTTATTTTTTTAGTGATTTCATGTTTTTTATTTCAAAGATAATACATATTAAAAATTGCTATGATTAAAATCCGCGGCAGTCCTAGGCAACCGCCTTACTCGCCTACGCTAAAGGTCGGTCCTACATGTCAAAATTAAAAAAAAACTACCTGGACATATTTTAGAGAGATGTGATTTTTCAGCCGTCCTACATGAAACACAAGTCATCGCCGTTCTCTAAGACTTACAGTACTTTCAGCTTTTGTACTGAGAAGATTTGCGTGAACACAATTTTGAATTATTTGCTTCAACGTCTTATCAGAATAATATTAAATTAAACCAATGCACCAAATAAAAAGAAAATACCGCATTTTTGGTTTCCTGTAAAATATACAATATTCAAAATTTTGGTTTTCAGTCCGAATAAACCGAAAATGCAGCCAAATGATCATATCTAGTTTTGGAAGAAAATAATTTATTTTCCTAGCTGATGTTTAGCTTTAAGCTCTTTTCTTCCAGGACCTAACCATTAGTGAATTTAGAAATATATTAGGCTGTTTTTTTGTTTTTGTTTTTTGGAGCCCCCTTTTTTCGGGTAGCATCATCAACTGGCAGATTATTAATATAACGGATATAACGGAAGAGTGAAAATCCATTTGTATATCTTGTTTATCATTCTGTTGAACCCCTTTTAATGATGCTGTTACATTTCTCTGAATAACTTCACTTGATTTGAAATGCATTTTTGACGGTGTTTTCAGATTTGGGTATTCAAAAAATGCCTCATGGGACTAAATCAGAAGAGTGCAATAAATGTCCATGCGCTTAAATGATTTTTTTTTCTTCTCTCTCTCTCTTTTCGGGAGATTCCGTGAAAGAGTATCAGCTTGAATCAGTTGTAAGAAGTGTTTAAGCTGAGAATTTTTCTTTTGCAGCAGCTTTGCTACTTTGTTTGCAGAAAATGTAGCAAAATGCACTGCAAATTAGCAAAATTTACGTTTTTCCTTCCTTTCTTTGCTTCTGTTTTTTGTTTTATTCTTATTTCGAAAAATAAAACATTCAATGCATTGTCTAAATTAATATTAGTGCTTCAATATGAATTTAAGGTTAAAACAGGATTTTACAATGTTGATTTTAATAGAAACAAATAAATATATTTTCTTATTGATATAGTTCAAAAATCTATATACATCGCATTTTTGTACATTCAAACCTCGATTTAACGAACTTCAAGGGACCAACAGTTTTGTACGTAAAATCGCGGAATTCGCTAAATCGAGGAAATCTTTCGAATGAAACATTCAAATTAAGTTAGTGTTCATAATACAGTATAAACGTAAGCAGGTATGTTCTCTTTCTTTCAGTGATATTTAAATTATGTATAGTACTTGTAATTACGAATTTATTATTAAAATGTTATAATACGTACACATTTACTTTCCATATTAAATACATAATTCGTAGACACTGGACTTCGATATATAGCATCTAAATTTCAGCGTACTTTAAAATTGCGAGAAAAATACGACTGTTGATTTTTTACTCAAGCATTTAGCTTCTTAAATAATGATTTCAGTACCTTAAACTGCATGAAACAGAACACCAGTTAGTACTAAATAACTTGTAAAAACGGAATATGTGTTGATTTTACTTTTTTACACTGTAGAAAAGAAATGCTTTAGAGAAGATTGCTTATGGTTGGGTTTTTTTTTCTGAATGTTTAGCTTTATAGATTGCAGCTTCAATTTTATGAAGTGCATGAAAAACATCATCATTAATATCGAAGGGCATCAAGTAATTTTTAGCACATTCTATACTGTTATCAGCATCACTAAAGCAGATAAATTTCAGTTCTGCTTCATCTTCATCAAAATCTGATGCATTTAGTCCGATCTGTTTATCGAAAACATTACCAAGGGATTGCATTTGGGCTAACTTTTAACGTGAAAGTGCTGGTTAACATAGTTTTGTCATAGACAAGGCTCTAACAAAATTCCGGAAACCGAAGCCTATCTCCACGTTAACTCCTGTGATGCGCCCATTGCGAGAGAATTTTGCCATTATTCCATTTTCCCGTGACATTGCCTTCAAAATTTCAAAAATTCTCAAAACCTTTAATTTTGAAGTGATTTTTAAACCCATGAACAAAGTGAGATTTTTAGGATCAAAGGACTATGTTGAAGACAAAAACTCGTAGGGAATTTATCAAATTCCATGTGACTGTGGCGCTTCGTATATAGGACAGACACGTAGAGCCTTGCGTTTTCGATTGAAGGAGCACAAGACCTGTATTCGGAACTGTTACCTAAAGAAGTCATCGATGGCTAAACACTGTTACGAAATGGACCATAAATTTCTCTTTGAAGAAGCAAAACTAATTGACAAGCCAGATTCAAACACCAAACTTGATATTTTGGAAGCTTTCCATATATATCAGAAGTCTTCGCAACTTGTTAATGACATGGCATCCACGCCATTTATATCAAACGCGTGGAAGCATCTAACCAAAACACGTGACTGTAAACACCATTTATGATGTCATATACAATTTTAATATTTACGTGCCATTCGTCCTGATGAGGCTAGGTCAATACCCAGCGAAACCATGGTCGGCTTAAAAAATAAAAATTTGTGACAACTACATGTATTATCGTAATCTATATATAATCTATATAGTTTTGTGGTTTAAAAAATAAAAAAAATGTTGGCTAAATTGAGGAAATGTGTTCGTTAAATCGGGAAACGCCAAGCATTAATTTCAATGTGGTTCCGTCGGGACCATAAAAAAATGTACGCGAAATCGCGGAATTCGTTAAATCGCAGTCCGTTAAATAAGATTTTGACTGTATTTACTTGGGACTACATAATATTAATTTGGATTTTCTTGTTGCCTAGTAATAGTAATTTCTTTTTCAATCAAAATCTACGGGAATGTACATTAATAAGTTTAAGTTACTAACATCCATTCAGCAACATAGAGAAATGTTTTTCAGGTTGGTCTCACAAAATTTCCTTTCACAGTCCACAGTGCGTGTTAAGAAAACTGTCGTAAATTTTAGGATACAACTAATAGTTGATCAAAAAAGTTAAGTCATTTTCGTTACATTATGTAAAACTTCCGGCATGCTAAGTTTTTGAACCTCGAATGCAAATGAATGATTTAGAAAGTTTCCACTCAGCCGTCACTGGCTCTTCAGGCAAAGAAATTTGTAAATTATTACACAATTATAAATTTTCTCCCCATATTTGAAGAAAGTTCCAGATGTCTTTTCTGAAAACACTACAGCGTTTTAAAGCGCAAATTTCTTCAGATGCTAAAGAGATTTTTTTAGCCAGCAACGAATTTCAAACAGTTTTCAACAATCCCTAATTGGCGAATCAATCTCAAATTTTTGTTGCGAAATTAACGTCTTTGTCACGATTTGGCGAAAAAGCGAGCAACAGTTTAAACTTTGGCTGTAAGTCTCACTTCGAATCAGCTGTAAGCATCCAGCGCATTATGATAAAAGAACGATTAAGAAATATTTTGATGCGTGACAGTAGCTTTAGATGTGTGCACAAAAACCACATGAAAGTACTTTGAAGAGTGGCACCTGTTATGTAACATATAAGTCAAATGGATAATGAAGCAGCAATAAGTCTATCGGCGTAGTTCAGTTGGGAGAAAATCCACTCCGGAGTAGGAAGAAGTGGTTTCGAAATCCACTGTCGGAAAAAGAAGGGTTATATATAACTAAACATGAAAAACGAAATACTTGTTCTGTACAATATCTTTGTGTGGTCATTTACAATCTGGCGTCGTACATAAACTAAGAGCATATCTTTATTTTGTCTTTATTAATTATTCTTTTTTTTTGTAACCTTCTGCCTCTTAACAGAGGAACGAACTACTGAACTTGTCTACCAAGCATCGACGTACTTCCATTTATAACACAGCATAAGTGACGACTACTGAGATTTCTAGATCTACGACTGAAAAGCATGCACAAAAGAATCAGCAAACTCTCTTTGAGTTAACAGAATGCCATCTTCAATAGAAAGTGCGAGGTTTCCTGAACACAACTTAACCAATATTCGTAAAACTGGTGCAACGCGAACATGTAGAGATGCATAAAAAATGCCGAAACGGAAAAATATAAGACAAAGAAGTAAATCGCGAAAAAACTTTTAACCAAAAATGAATAAATAAATAAAAATTAAATTGCACAATCACTATTATTAAATACGTATTTTTCATTATATTCTACATAATCACATTGTTATAAATACCTGTACTCATGCATTGCTTTTTTATATTTTTATGGTGGAGTCACATAACATAAAAAGATATTAAAATAAAAAAGAACACAAAGTTATTCAAGTAATCAAGATGTAAGTTGTCATGTGATAAATTGCAAACAGTAAATTTCTTTACCTGGGCAACTAAAAATTTCTTTATGTGCAGTCTACTTGCGTGCATATGAACAAAAAAAAAAAAGTGGGCTTGCTCCAGGAGAACAATGCTCCTGTTTCACAAAAGAGTGCACAGAAAACTCATTATCACCTCTAGTGTAACAGAACAAGAAGGAAATGAAGTAGTGCCCGACCTTCACCAATGCAAAGTTCACACCAGTCACTCTTAAAGATTTGTGCAGTAATTCTTTTTCCCGATAGAAAAGTTTTCTTACCTTTAAAAATCCTAATGCACTATACGGGACGAAAGATAGCGTCTGCGGGTTCTACTGTTGCTAAATATAGGGTGTGTGATCTTATCTGGGCTTATATGACGTTTAGCTAAATGTAAGGCGTAGAATTAAAATAGCGTTCGCGACTTATGTCTGCTGAATACAAAAAGTATAACGATTTCACTCTTACTATAAACAATCGCGTAGATTTTTAAGTACTTAAAACTTGGAATCAAATCAAACCACACATTGTTTTTTCTAATATTTCATTTATCTTGTGAAGGTGTAGTACTCGCATTTTACAGCTTAAATAAAGAAAAGAAGAAAAAGTTTTCAAAGTCGATTAGAAAACTGATCAGGGCAGTCTAACCAAAACTTTGTGGATTCAAGGGCAGTCGTAGAGGGAAGGGCACAAGGCATATGTCCATCCCCTCATGAAGAGACAAAATTTTGAATTTTCCAGATTTTTACGCTGGCTAATAAAACATTCTAAATTATACTGTTAAGCTTGTAAAATGATCCAAGTAACACTTGATGTCGCCTTTTTCATTCGATTGAATTGATTGTGGTAATAAGCTCCCCCTACCCCCTTTCATATTTCTGCAACTGCCACTGTGTGAATCTACCGTGGTGGAACTTTCTGCATGTATGGATATGAATTTTTGAGAACCATGCATTGCATAAATATATTTTGTCTGCATACTGACAAAAGAATAAAAGGAAGTACGTTTGGAAGTTAATATTGAGAAAACTAATACCTAAATTCAGCAGGACAAGTGCCATAGATCAAATTTTGTTCTTTTGAAGGTAGATGAAATGTGCTTCAAAAGGGAATTCAAGTATTTTGCAGATCTAATATAGATGGAAAACAATGGGAGAAAAAAATTCCAGCTAGAATACAGGCCAGTAACAGACCCAGAGGGAGATGATAAAGTCAAAACTACTATTTTTGTCAAAACTTTTAAGCTAATAACACACGAAACGATAATCCAGCCAATAATTGTACGTAATGCTATGGTTTAAATATTAACGAAGTAGGCGGAAGGTATGCTAATGGTTTTTGAAAATCGTGTATGAGACAAATGTTTGGGTCTCTTAGAGAAACTAACGAAGGAGATAAACAAAAAAATAAGGAATTGAGAGAACTATTTCCAGAGCCAGACATAATAACCTGGGTGAAGGGAAGAAGATTACTTTGGTGTGGCAATGTAATGAGGAAGGAGAATGAAGTAATTAAATACATCTCAGAAGAAAGAGTCGTGGTAGGAAGAACAAACGTTAGGTGGCTTGACGATTTGAATGAGATCTGGATGAAAATAAATTCGACTGTGGAGCATACACGGACTGACAAGAATGGAGAAGGCTCCTCGGAGAAGTAATGGACAGGCGGCTTCGGTTCGAGAAGCCATTATAGTAAGTAAATGCGCCGTCCATTGCGATACGCATTCTAATTCGAGAATGAATACATCATTTGTGATTGGACATTAGACAAGAGGTGTTTAACATTTTAGCCTCCTGTTCTTTGGCTAGATCCAATGTCTTTGCTGATTTAAGCTTCAGTTTGGCTAAGAACAGGACATGCGTTTCTCCAATGGATATCGCTGATCAGTTATAGAACAACAATCTGGTTTCGAGTTGGGTTTTTGTAGACAACATATGACACAATGAAGTAGATTAATATCTCCTGTTTTGATTAAACTTCCAATTACTTTCGAATTGCCTTTCCGTTACCTGGTAATCGAAGGCCTGAGGTACAGGACAATACTCTGATTACTCGGAATGTTGGACCTAGGTTCAAATTCCGGATAAGGTACAGATGATGTGTTGTTCTTGACTCAGTATGACCCCCCCCCCCCTCCGCCAGGCATCTGTGCATAGCGTATTTTTTTTTTATTATTATTTCCTACCATTCTACCGGAACTTCTGTATTACACTAGAGAGTAAATCGGTCTTGTGGCCTGACTGAATTTTTGGCTTTACTGTATTCCGATTGAGTTCCTGAAAACTGATATTTGAAACTATCGACAGAAAACTAGATTTTCTCAAAATGCAAAACTCCCCAATAATGTAATCTGTGCCGAATGACTTGTTCGTTAAGAATCAGAGGTAAAAGGACTTACATCGGAGCAGATGTCGTTCCAACTCGAAATCCAATGCCTACGCTTATCGTAAAAGGAAACAAACAAATGATACGATTAAACAGTGAGTTACGATTAAACAGAAACAATGGTTTTATAAAAGAGGTTTTCTTTTTGTTGTTTGAGGGTTTTAACACCGTAATCAACTCGATGAGCTATAAGAAGTCGTCCGTCCTTAATTTAGAGTCACTGGTTCCAGGGAAGAGTAAGATCCAGTGCCGTAAGACAAACACAACACCCATGCCTCACCGGAATTCGAACGAATGGTCATCTTGGACGAATGGTCATAAACCAGCGCTTAGACCACTGCGCCACCCGGGTGGCAGAGTTATTTGCATTGGTGAGTAATATTAACTCCGTTCAAGGGTGTCAAATGAAATATTTGTAGTGTGCAGTATTTGGGTTTGGCAGAACACCAGAGCCAATTTTAACTCTCATAAGTTTTAAGCGAGATTTTAACAGTTATAAAACGAAAAGAAAAACGCAATTTTTATAACTATGAAATGTTTGCGCTGCTTGGAGAGAAATAGTTACATTACATTTCATTTAGCACAAACGTTAATCAGCAGTAACGCCTTTGCTTGTACCCATTTTTCATCAAGCAGCACTTACTCCATTTGAATTCGTAGTAGTCGTAGGATTCGTCGTCGACGAGGTTTGGCTTGCTGGCTCCGTTTGACTGACTGCTGAATCGGCAAGACTGGAATCGCGAACTGTATTCAACAGACTGGCAGTCTCGGTTGTACCTTCTCATGCATTCATCGAGACATTCCTGGAAAGAATAAACCTTCACCTCGACCTGGTGGGCAACGTCCAACCTCTTTCTCCTGAAGCATTCCACAGTGGTGTTATTGATGTAGGCGTCTGAGAATGAGAGAGGTATACGGGGATATGTGAGCAACAAAGCACGACAAACATCAAGGCACTACTACTGCACTGTAAATGACCCTAATGGTCTTAGACACAAAAGCCAAAGTCACATGGCCAGTCACTATTGGGTGACTTTCCAGACAGCATAGTGTGAAGTGAATGCACGACAGCTGTTCCAAAATAAACTGATCCACACGACATATGTGTTTCATGGAATTTATTTTCCTTTTGCTTCATAAGAAAGGTAACCATCACTTGTGTATTTTTCTTCTTCTAATGGTTTGACCTGAGTTGTTTGAATTACTGAAACTGAGTTAGCAGATATCTCCGGCCAAACGCAGATTGAAGATCATTCATTCAAACTGCATCTGTTGAGCGACGGTTGAATGTGCAAAGTATTTAAAAGAATAAAAAAGAATAAGCTCAGAAAATTTCCCCCTCTAAAAAGTTTTTCACACAGTAGAAAAAGTAAAACATCTGCATCTAAAGACATACGTTGCTGTATACAAAGTTCCTACCTTGTTAGGCTTCCTCATAAAAACGAATTTTGACTTTGGTGTCTGGTCTCTACAGTGTTTTGTTTCATAAAAATCTCATTGGTTTGTTTGAAAAACTACTGATCAAAGGAGCTTCACAATGGTCTTTACAATGTTTTGTACCGTAAAAGTCTCATTAGTTTGTTAGAAAAACTACGGATCAAAGGAACTTCAGCTCCGTTTTTTTATCTGTTTTTTTTAAGACATGAAGGGGAGAAAACTGCAGTGTGGTCTTCATAGAAAGCCTTTGTAATACACTTAGACGTTTCTTCTAGATGACACAAGGAATTTTTCACTTTTACAACGACAATAACCCGGCAAACTGGCACTTAAAGCTGGATCAACTAAAGGATGCAATTATGGCGAGGGACGGAAAAGTTTATGAACTTAAATAAAAAATGGTAAAATAGCTACATATTCGTGTGCATCATTCTTGGAACAGCCCTCGTAACTTTAGCAATGATTGTATGCAGATGTTCTCATAGAAACACTTAGATCATGTACTAGCTAACAAACTAAAAATCGCAGTAGAAAATGTGGTCAGTTTTTTTTTTTTCCGAAATAGAAGCGCTTTCCTCATCCCTTTAAAGCGGAACAGAGAGATGATACCCGCAATGTGACGTTAAAAAAGAGGTCCAGGGCTCAACTGATTACTTCATTAATTGCAGCCGACTGAAAGTAATGACTTTTCAAAGTGGCCCTGATGTAACACGTATTTACATCATTTGCTGAGAGAAATCACTCGGTCTTTTCCTTCAACTAGGTTCTTTAAAAAGTGGAATGAATAGTTAAACCTTACCGAAGTTTTATGAATCCGTAGTAAGGTACAACAGGCCCTACAGGCTTTACCGAAATGTCCAAAAAAAAAAACATTTTGGAGTGTATAGAATCTAGTGGTCAGCAAATAATTTTCTTCAGTGCTCCGATTTTCTTTTTGTCTGATACGTGTGCATATATTAGAATACATACATCTTAATATCTGCTCATCAGTATAAGCAAATATGTACAGTATTTGCTTATACTGATAAGCCTTCAAGCAATTTTTTAGTCTCCTTGGAAATGTGATTACACAACATAAAACTAAAAATCACAAAATTACTTCGATATGACATTTATCATTTTATTCCGTAACTTTAAGCTCACCCTTTAAATAAATCCAGTTTTCGACATTTAAATAATTCAAAATTTTGCACAATGGGGTTTCAAATCACTGTTAATTTTTAGAGAAATAATCTTAATTTTTTATAGTAAATACAATAAAGAAAAACCCCAGTGGTCGCTATCAGCAGAGTGTTCCTTTAAAGAGCAGCATTTAAACTACCCTGTGTAGCTGAGGTATCGATCAAAATGTAGCATTTTAAATTCCAGACGCCGGATATTCCTCTTTTTTTTTCTTTTTTTTTTTTTTTCACTCCGTGTAAAATTAAGTGGCTCATAGTTTGCCCTAATTTAGCCCCTGGGGTGGAAAAGAAACAGTTGTAAGTAAGGACATAACCAATGTGAACCATGGCTTTTACGAAATTTTTTGTATCATTTTTTAACTAAAGTATAATTTCAGCAGATGTACATGATTTTTAAATTGGAATGCATTGCACAGTGATATTTTATTTTCTGTTGTCAATGCCTCTTTCGTTTGTTTTGTTGTTGTTGTTGTTGTTTTGTTTTTTTAATGATTTCAGGATAAACTATTTCCTAATGGCACAAGGAATTTGAAAATGGATGTAAGTTATGTGCAAGGATGTCAGTCGGACATGATGTAGTCTCATGGGTATCTAAAATTCAGATTTTTTTTTATAAACCTGAATTTTAGATACCCATGGTTCAGCTTTCTGTGAAGCTGGGCACATCAGTGGTTTATATAAAAGAAAACATTTAAAATTAAAGGGGAAGTATTCAAAAACGAGAAATCAAAGAGCAAACTATCTGTGCCATATCTGGCGATTGTGATGGCTTCGGAGAAGAACTGCAAAGAATCAGAGGTAAGAAACATTTGAAAATTCAGAGTAAAATCGAAATTAATGGAAACAACGTCCCATCAGATGATTGGATAAATTGAGGAATATAACCAGGATTTGCAAAAAAGCAATAGTTTAAAAAAATGGCTGCATGTGAAATGTTTCTAAAGCAAACCGTTGGAAGAATGATCGTGAGATCGGAAACAAAATAAGAAAAGATATAGTTTTAGAAAGGATGCAATCAGATCAGAAAAACGTAGAGAGAGAGAGAGAGACTAATTTGAAAATGAATTTCACCAAAAGGAGCTTCAGGGGAAGCATTTCTTTGAAAGAGAGCACTATATCAAAACTTGCCCTGTTTTGCCGGTGGTGAGACTCGAGCCTACATCTCCCTACTCCGGAGCGGCTGTTCTACCAATTGAATTGCGCCGGCATGTTAATCGCTGCAACTTGCCGTTTTGGCATGTGCGTCACTTCTGTGGTAGATACATCATAAAATAGTGCATCTTAATGTGAAAGAAGGTAATTTTAAAATCATTACATTACCAGGTAAGTTCGTAGAGAATAACTGCATGGAAACTAATAAAACCAGAAAAAGCTGAAAATGTTAATTTGAAAAGGAACACCGTCAGCAAAAAGGAAATGACAGCGTGAAATGCTACGAAACTGGAAAGTTGTAGAAGAAGGCTAGACATGGTGAAAAATGCCAAAAAAGTTTTAAGAAGAGCATGGTTTGAGAACAAATACCACCTGAAAGGCAATGAGAAAAAAGTTGCAAGCAAGATATTTAATTTTGGAGAAGGATAGCTTAAAATATAACGCATCAGTGCAAATGCAAATGGAGGATAGTTTAAAAAAGAAAGATGACATCGGAAATAAAGTTCCGCATTAGGATATTGTATGATAAATACCATCAACAGGAAAGCTGCAAAAAGAGGAATGGGAAATAATTCGAAAAAGAACGTCAAGAAAGTTTAAGAGCTACAAGAGTGTTGCTAATAAAGCTGAAGTAGGGTAGTTTTAAAAGTAAACCATGAAAAAACTTCCAGGAGGAAGACAACTTATCCTGAGAATAGTGCGGGACACTTCAGTGCCAAGAAACTGCCAGAGAAGGATAGTTATTAGATACATATATTAAATTAAATTGTAAAAAAATAATAACTTGAAAAATGGCGGCGAAGATTAAGAGGGTATGTCTTTTCTAAAGAAAAATAAATCAAGCAGATAAAATGCGCATCGTAAAGAAAAATTTCGAATTTCAGTAATAAATCCCTTTAAAGGCATTTGCTCTCTATGAACTTTAAAAGGAGATATGTGTCTATGTACTGACATTTTTACGGATAAGAAACATTTGCACTGTAAACATTTTCGTTACTGCTAAGAGCTTGTACAAAACCTGAGGGCTTGTTTGAAAAGTACAGTCATGGAAATTTTTGCTAAATATTTATACTTTAAAACTAGGAAACTCGTGAAGATCAGGCACTTTACATAGTCCTTGCTGTTCTGTCATTGTTTATATTTACTCATAAAACATTATGGGTATGATAAATGACAAAAATATTTTTTCTTCTTAACCATCTAAATTGTCTTAAACTTTCTTAAATGGTTATGTTCTGTATTTTTTCCGTTCAACGTTGACTTACTTCAGAATATTTTCTTCTCGTGGAATAAATCTGTTTTATGCAAATGTTTCCAACGTAGGGCATACTTTTGAGTGAATTCTAAAACTCATTCTTCTTTGTTTCATCCGTTCTTAAATTTTCCACTTAAAGTCATAATAAACGACGAAGTTTGATAACAAGAAAAAGCTGAAGGGACTCTCAGCCCAAGCATGAAGATCCGACTTTTATTATAATTTAAAATTTAAAAATGCATGTAACAAAGTCTTTGATAAAAGAATTTATAAATTTGTTAAACGTTTGTTAGATTTTTGAAATATACATGGAACATTGACTCGAATCAGAATAAATGATCACAAACTTAAAAAATGTGCACACAAATATTAAAATCAGTCACTATTATTTTAGAAGACTGCTTTTTGTTTGTTTGTTTGTTTTCTTGGAGGGTTAATGACCACCATGATCAACTTGATGGACTATAAGCAATCGCCCATCCCAAATTTAGGGTCACTGGTTCCAGGGAAGGAAGAGAGCCAGTGCCGAAAGACAAACACATCATACCTCAACGGGATTCGAATCCAGATCCATCGCGGGTGAATGGTCCTGTGCCACCAGTGCGGCATTAGAGGACTTTTCGGGATCAATATATTGAGATTGAAATGGTGTCGTTTTAGTTTAAAGAACGCTCTAACAACTGCTTGAATCTCTCTGTTCGGCTTCACAAAACACTCATAACCTACAGTACATTTAACAAAGTAAGGAAAGAAATCATCAACACTCGAATCTGAGTCCAGAATTGGAATCCAAAATCATCAACACTCGAATCTGAGTCTAGATTTAAGACTCCAAATCATCAACACTTAGAACCCAGACTCATCGCGGGAGAATAGTCAGAAGCCAGCGTTTAGACCACTGCGCCACCAGAGCTGCATTAGTTCGGGGTCAAATAATTGAGATTCAATTGTGTCGTTTAATTAAACAACGCTGTAATAACAACTACTTGAATCTCTCTGTTATGGCTTCAGAAAACGAATGTAAACTACATTTAACAAAGTGAGGAAGGACAACGCTTAAATACTCCAAATCATTATCACTCGAATATGAGTCTAGATTTGTGACTCAAAATCATCAACACTTGAGCCTGAGCCTAGATTTGTCACCCAAAATCATTATATCTCGTAATAAGCATATTTTTAAATTGAGTTTTGGTCGCCTTTACTGAGTGGGGATCATCATAATAGCTTAAAGTAGTATACTTTCATCTTAAATCTTGTTAAACAAGAAAAAAAAAAAAAAAAGAAAAGGTGAAAACTTCTCTTGCGGCAATGTTTTTCGATATACACCCGTACATTACTAGAAAGAGCTGAAGGGACTCTCAGTTTGTTTGTGACACACAGGCATAAGTCACAAACAATATAATTCCCTTTGTCTGAACCTTTGTCCCACTTTGGTGGCACAGTGGAAAAAGCGCTTGCCTGTTTTAATAGTCGAATCCTTGCCTCAACCAATATATGTACTTTTTTTATTGTTGCAATGCTGATGAAACATACTTTCACATTTGGACATCAGAAACAAAAAAAAAAAAAAAACCTGGTTATTAAAGCATTACTCTACATATCTTATTTTCCCCCGTCATTATTGGCGGGCTTTCACCTAGTACAGAAATAACACAGCTGTCATTTTCTGCTGCTGAATTAAAGTTAAAATGCAACGCAGATACAAGGGAGAGAGGATACAAAGTAAAATGAAGCACAGACTCGTTCGCTTACCTCGACACAGAACCCTGTAGAAGTCACCTTTACTTGGAACCAGATTTGAAGTGCTGTCGTGGGGAATATTATCGCTGGGGTCGGATGAATCGGGGAAGTACATGTATGTTGTACATTGCCAGCTGTCTTCTTCGTGGTAGAAAGCGGTACACATGTACCCGCGCGTTTCCAGGCTCTGGGCGCAGATGTCCGAACAAGCTTCTGGTGTTTGCACCCACACGGTTTCTAGCTCCACTGCACCACCTGGCCTCATGCCGGATTCCATGATGCGGGCCCTGTTCGGACATGCTTGAGCTTCTGAAAAAACAAATAGCAAAAAATAGTTTTAGATGTTGCAATGTTTCTTTTATACGTATTTAGAGTAAGACGATCACATTTTAAAAACCACGAATAGATAAGATGGCGTAGCCCATCTCTCCCTTTCCTTAATTCGTTAACTTTACAAGATCAAGCTTTGAAACTAGGAACACCGGATATAAAAGATCAGGGGTGGTTTCTCTTCAGGGGCCTATTGGCCCACCTGAACACAGAGGCATTTCCTGGTGGACCATTCGAGAAACAGCCCACTATATCGTATTCTTTTTAACTGGATTTTTTGGAAAGGACGAGTAATTATTTTGGTACTTGTTAATAATAATAATCTTTAACTTCATTTGAGCTCTATTTCTATCTAAAAAGTATTTCCTTAAACACACACACATACACACACACACATACACACACACACACCAAAAAGTGCCTCCTATCCGTATGTTGGACATTTTCTCTGAAAAAACAGCAAAATTATCTTTTTGGCAAGTCATTTCATTTGTGCAGCAGAACCAAGCACGCTCTTGTAAATTAATTTAGACAGAGAGCAATGCATTTGACGTAGGTCGTTGGACTTGGAGTCCAGGGTCATTGGTGGGCTCTGCCCTCCTTTTACAATCTTGAAGAAACACTAGTATCCATCATCACTACCCTCTTATCTACAGACTGACACAAAGTGCAAAACGATTATCCGGTAGAATTTCTATCGAAATCCGTGACCCACTCACAATTATCTCGAAAGAAACAACGATTAATCTGTGTTAGTTCAAAGAATAAAATACTGGCTCGTTTTAAAAACTGCGTGCACTCAAGCACTCAACGAGAAGATACCTATACCGTTCCACAGTAGGCGATCCGTAACCAAATGAATGTAAAAATTAATTTTGTAGGAAAATTGTTGCGTGGAATGTACCTCCCCCCCCCCTTTCAAATTTCGGAATGATTTTTGGGGGCATTTAGACCGCAATAAGGTCTTCAAGATATTCGTGGTGGGGTGGGATTTATTTTTGTTTGTTTTTCAAACTAACATTTTTAAGGGAAAATAATCTGGTACAAACCCCCGTTTTTTGAGCGTGGTTTAACGCTGCATTCACTGATAAGCGGATTTTTAAAATTCTTTCACCGTTAAATTGTCAGAATTTGTTCACGACTTCCGTTTCCGACAGTCTTATGATACTTACAGATACCTCCGTGTATGGCAGTCATATGTAAATTATAACCAAATAGACTTCGTGATGCAACTGATAATCACCAGATTTCTTTCCGTTTTACAGTGCTTATTTCAACAGTTCTCTATCATTCAGAACGTAACAGGATTCTCTTCATGTGGGAATTCCTGAGGTGTTTCCCTGTAGGTACGTGTACAGTGGGCGGTTAAACTAAAATTCCCCGCCTGGTTTGCTCGTCTCAATCCGTCCTTGCACCCCTCTCTTAATTTTCACTTCTTTCTCTATCTTCACAGTAAAAGACAGCTCGTCTAACAAATATAAACATCCAAAATTTAAATAAAACTAAGAAACTTGCATTATATATACGAATATTAAAATTACTTGCGGGACCTAATTAAAATACAATGATTTAAAATTACAATGTAGTGTAACACCTTGCGTAATGTATACTGGTTTTAATTTTTCCTGGGTTTTTTTTTCTTTTATTTCCTCTTACTTAAATTTTGGTTACACGTCATCCTATAAATTTAACGTCACGTTTAAATTTCCAAGCTTTTATCTTCTTTGTGGCAATACTGGCAGTCAGCCAGAGGTCAGGCAACGAACAAAACCAAGATGTGTGAGGTGTTCGATTGCCGCTATAAGTGTCAGGTACAGTGATTTCGGCTGTTGGCATTGCCAACTTCATGCGAGATAACTGATATTCTACAAGGGCTTTATTTAGATTTTTATCGTGCAGGTTATATGGCCTATGTAGCATTGAGAAGCAAGAACTCGAGGAGAGAAGCGGATAGTGACTTCTCACCCCCCTCATCCCCCGACGCTTCTACGTATATACTATATATTAGTTTTTCGTTATTTATTTTTCACTTAAATTTACCTTTTAAATTATTGGACACTAAGCCTGATGAAGGTAGTTCCTGTGTTGAAAATTCCTACTCATGGTAATTCTTTGTAATTTCTCCTAGCAATTTTCTAATGTTACGAGTAAATTCGCTTCACACTTTTTTTTTTATTTGATATTTATTTTCACTTCTGATTATTCATCCTTCTCTTCTTCTTCGGCAACCAGAATTTGTAGCGTTCTTCCAAATCTTCGTAAAAAAGGAGTTATATTGCAGAACTCCTCTTAGCAGCTCATAAGAGTGTTGTGCCGCATTAAAGTAAATATTCATTTTCGGGTGCATTAAACCTTTATTTCATTTTGAGATAATTCCATTTGTTCTCGGGGTTTTATTTCTGCATTACGAGGTGCACCAACAATTTGTCCGAGAACTATATTTTGGCACTGATTTCATCTGGATTTATAGGAATCAGCCCAATTTAGGCAGACGGGGATACATATGTAATATTATTAGTACGGGGCTGAAGCACGGGAATGTCTAACGCAATGAATATAGTACAGTAAACAATCCGATTCAATCTATAAAATTCACTCAGTCACTGACCAAAAGAAAATCTCAAATTTTTTCAGAGGTGTCAGATATCTCCGTTTGCGAAAGTCTTATACATAATTATAACCAAACAGACTTCGTGATGCAACTGATAATCACCAGAATTTTTTTCACTATATTCTGTGATTTCCCTAAGAAACTTAATGTTTAAACTGTCGTGCTCTGCTCACTAATTATCACGTTTTGTTATCTGCATTCAGTACACAGGAAGAGAATTGTTAGCTGTTTTGTGAAATCATATTGGCTTTGTCATTTTGTTTGTCTGCATCAAAGGTAATGGAATTTTACACTAATTAAATATTTTATACACGCATTGTTTATTTATTCAAAGTGCTTACTCATTGTATAATGAATTCCGCTTTTTCTTCTAAATTATAATGAATTCAGCTTCTTCTACTAATAAGCTTCGTCTAATAGTTGTTCAAATGGTTGTTGTTTTGTTAATTATATCATGAATAAACTTTCCTGCTAGTAGTGTAGTAATAATAATAAACAAGCTTTTAACTGCTAGTAATGTTGTAGTAGTAATTAAGATGAATAAAGTCTTATGCTGGTTGTTAATAATAATCAAATAATGAAATAAACCTAACAGCCAGACAGAGATCTGACAAAACTATGAACTGAGAAAAACGTACTTACAACAAAAGCTTTATTTAGGTAAAGTCCTGGTATCCTCCAACACACACACACTAGTCACATTAATCGTACCACAATAATGAAGAAAAAACCTAATCACATAGAACGAAGCTCTTGGCACAAAATAACGTAGCTCTACTCACATAAACGAAGCTCTCCCTACGCACATCAACAAAAAGCTCTCTCTGACACATAAACAACAGCTCTCTCTACGTATCGTTGAACGCGCCTATTTATACTGACTACCACTACGTCATGACTTACACTCATTGCCAGATCTCATTCAGCGGGTGAAATAACATCTCGTTCAGTAAGAAGATAATTTACATAGTAAAATAAAATAACCAGAGATAGTAAAAATCAAAAGGAAAGTGAATCTAGAGTATACGTTACAATTGTTTACTTATTCAAGTACTGTTTCTTTAACCAAAATTTGATTAAAATTTGTTTCACCCTAGCACAGAAATTTATCGCATTTCAGAAAATTGATTCTTTAATTATTTACCTGATAGGCACATGTTCTCGACGTAATCACTGTTAGAATCGCTGAGAAAACCTGTGGGATTCATAGCACGTGTATTTCTTCCAGTTCTGCACTTTTGACCTCCCCTGTCGAAACTCATGGAGAGACATTCGGGATCGTTGATGCATTTTTCCTCGCATTCTGTTCGGTTTGTGGCGAACGTTTCTTGATCCGTATGACTTTCGAGGTAATGTCCAGGAACTCGCTTTACAACGTAAAGCCTATTGGAACACTCCGCTGTGAGCTTGCTGGCTAAAACGAAGAAGAAATAAGAACTTGTGAACAACTTTAAAAGGCTTCTTTTTTATTGGATAACAGATAGTTTCTTAAACATTTCACAGAGTGTGTCAGAGTTTTGTCAGCACCTAAAGGAAAAAAACCTGAGAAAATATAAAAGAAAAAGAAAAACGGAGAGGAAATAGGTACCTTCCTAATTACTAATGTGGATTCATAAAAGTAGACTTTCGTTTAAAAACTAATTGTTTGTAGTATACTTACATCGCTACGAATATTTACACGCCCTTTCGATGCAGAAAAAAAATTCTCAAAAATAAGTTTCTAAGTAATGATTTTTTTCTGGCACTGATATGCTATCAGCCCTGATATATCCTCAGAAATCTTGAAAACTGCGTCATCTTAAATAAGTAATCGAAACCGCATTACTCGATTTTGATCGGACTGTGCAAACCATTAAACCCCAGAACAATGCGTTCTCATTTAACTGAAACTGAGGGGAGGAGACAACAATTGTTTGAAAATGCAATCTGATATAACGGCTAACAGGGCTCGGATGGAAGTCGGAATATGTGGGTTCGATTTTTTTCTCCAAGATAGTACAGGTTTTAAGTTTACGACGACATTTATATTTTTGAGCTGTAGCGTACCGGAAAAACTCGCCCCCCCCCCCCCCCCCCCGCAAAAATGTTTTCGAGGCCTTTTTGTAAAAATTCATTAGCTTTCAATTACTCAAAATTTTAACTTCCATATTATTTATTAACTAGGCTTTACTGGTGTTTTAATAAATCAAATTCTTTGGAATCTACGAGTATATTTCGTAAAATCAAAATTGTTTCACTTTATTGCGTGAAACACAAATGTGTACGTTATAATTAAAATGATTGCCCTGGTTTCCGATGCAAATTACTACGAAATACTTATGTTAAAGTTAATCATATCATGCAAAATTTATTATTTTAAAGAACTAGGACCTGATTTTTGAAATGCCTCACGATTGCACACACAAAACATGCATCTGCCGTGTGACAGTGTTTAATGTCTTGTACAATTTGCATGAAATGTCACAACATAAGTAAGCAAACAACTAAGTAACGATTAAGAACTGTAGCATAACAAATGTAAAACTACTTAAATTATTTAATCTGGAATATAAAAAAACGCACTTAACATAATGCCACAATGCCTTGCACGTAGCAAAAAAAAAAAAAAAATCTTTTGACTGTGTTATAAAAAAAAAAAAAAAAAATGATACAGGTCTCTAATTTTTCGCTCCCGCAAAGAACACTTTTCAGATCATTCTATTCGAGGGACGCGTAGTTATGTGCAAACAACTGTAATACATAACACCTTATTCTCATTTATGTAAAAATTCCGTTCATTGAACTGATACTTTTTTCGCATTCTCTTGTTAACATACCTGCATAGAAACTATTGCAAGGGCTGTGAACTTGAGGCCCCTTAGAACAGCAAGGGCTACTAAAAGGGGCCTCAGGTTCTTTTGAATAACTGTTTTCCCACAATCCAGTTTTTATGAACAAAAGCAGAGAAAGCGATTCCTATCAGAATTTATGTATTTAAAGAGAAAAAAATGCTTTTCTTAAAATTTAAAAGCCGCCTTAAAAGGTACGTTAGGGGCACTTTTTTTGAAAAAATGCACGAATGGGTAATTTTTGTTTCTTAGGAAGGCTAACACGCAAAAACACATAAACGTTGAAAAAAAATGATATCAATATAAATTTTCAAGAAATTGGGAAAGGAAATTTGTGAAAGAATTTAAGGAAATATATCGTTTACGGTAAACGCTCTAAATAAACAAGTTATAGATATATGATGCCATTTTTTGCATCAGTATATGCGCATGACTGTTATCTACGCAGTGAACTAAAAGGTAAGTGATGTTCCTAAACACTGCTGAGATACACTCATTCCTACATGCATTAGTGGGAATTTTCGACAAATGTTTTCACTATGTTGAATGTAAATAACTATAACCTAACTATGAACTGACAAACGGCAAAACTTTTATTTCATTGCATGCACAACATTGTAAGAAAGATGTATACCAAGTTTCATCAATTTATTTACGTACCTTTTGCACTTATCAGGTTTTCCATAAAGAGTTCGGGACGAAAATCTCATCCTGTAAAAAACGCGTTGCTAGTGCCACTTCCCGTTCGTTTGACACTTGGGTTTAGATATTCCGATTGCTATAACTCTGTATGTATTCATCGTAGACAAGAAACAAAGGCAGTTTTGGAATCCTAAAGAATGGGGCTTTAAAATGAAAGCAGTTTTACAAAATGTGAAATTTGGCCCAAAACGACCTTTTCAACGTAATGGGATACCTTAATTCTTGACTATTTCTTTAACCAGTTTCATACGAAGTGTTCGCAAAAAATTTGTAAAATCTTTTTGCTCAGGCTAGAGACCCCTTTTAAATATGAGACTCCCCCGCAGTGCTGGGGTTGCGGGGGCTATCAGTACGCCCCTGTTTTTCAGCCACCGAATAATAGCCTTACATTGTTATATATCGTTGGAAAGTAAGCGTTAATTAATTTCCACGATGTTTCAGTTATTTGAAATGGGTAACACTTGCCTTTTTGTATCATGTTTGTTTCTATACCATCAAAAGTTTTGCTTTTAAGGTTCATTTCACTGAATTTGTTTTTCCGTGTTCGAAGACAATTGTTATCATTAAACATTGTTTCGTTCATCCGTTTTTTCTTACTTTTCATAACTATTACTTAATTTTGAGTTTAATTCCCACAATTTTTTCAATTAAAAATTTCAAATGCTCTTCGTGTCTATATCGATGTACTATTGAGTTGTAACTTAAATAAGTAAGGTAAACGTACTACACAGGATCCTCAAAGCTCATTCTATAGCGCATCGGTCATTCTCATTATTTATTTATTTATTTACTTATTTGTTTTGTCTTCTTTAGGCTTTATTCAGGGGTTATCCTTTTATTGCAATACCTCTACCTTGTTTCGGAGATTTGGGATACCTGCTAACTGGATGTAAATTTTTCTCTTGTTTATCAGTAGTCACTGATATTCTAAACGTTATATTTCTAACATTTGGGAAACTGCCTAATAATTAAAAAGTCATTGGGATATATCTGAATGAAAATTACCGGCTTACGGTTTCTGAAGAGTTAATACAAGTATCTGTTGTTGTTTTTTCAATTTAAAATCGGCAATTTAGTATGAAGCTTAAATTCCGAATAAAACTTATTTTCTCAAAGAAAGCCGTTCTGTGAAAAACATTTATATTCAAGCGAGTTCTTAATACAATGCACCATTCGATAAACAGTTATTCAGTGCAGGAAACTTTTGTGCGGAGTCGTTTCTCGGGATTAAGAAAGTCTTCCAATGAAAAAAAATTTTAAATGAAGGAACTATGAAGTGAACAGTTTACTGCCTTTGCTTTTAAATGCTAGTTTCCTATTAGCTTTCCAACATAGGTACCAACTTCAGAGACAAATTATCCCACAAAAACGAAACAAAAATAGAAATAGTAAAAATAACAACTAAATAAACGTGATTTACTTACAAGTAAAGCACACTTTATTGAAGTGGAAAGTATTTTGTTGTCGAACGAGAACGTCGCCACCATCAGGTGAGGCCCTGTCGTGGTAAAAGTGGCACACGGATTCCTTGTATTCGAGATCTGGATGCTGCTGCTGTTGTTGTTGAGGAGGCTGTTGAGAATTTCCGAGATGACCTCCGCTCAGTCCATTGGCTGAAGGATCAGAATGTTGAGCACTGATTACACGCTGCCCAGGTGTAAAATCGAACGACAGACATTTAGGATCATCTTCGCATCGCTGTTTGCATGACTGAAGAACTCGTAAAGGATTGTCCACCAAGGTGATCTAGAAAGGAACGTTTGCCTTTAGAATGCTAACACTGAGCACCAATAGAAGTCTCTGTGACGTAAAACAATTATTCTTACAATAAATTAATTCGATTTTGCAGATGAGATATAACCTACTGAACAAAAATTACTAACGAAATTAAAAAAGTTCAGAATTAAGTTTGAAAGTAAATGTGGGCCTTTAGTTGGGGACGTTTCGGTTTGGATGTTAGCTTCTCGCACCCAAACCCCGTTAATGTTCCAAAGGAGGCGTAATTATTCTTCTATTCTGGTTTTTTTAAAATTAAGTCCAGTTAGTCCTGTTATAAGTTTTTCGAAAAAAGAAAAAAAAAAAGAAAAGAAAAGAAAAAGAAATTTCAAAACTAATATGAAACACAGACATATTTTGTAAAATGTGAAGCGATCAAAAGGCAGAGTAACAATACGAAAATAATAGTTGAAAAGTAGCTTCGCACATGTATTTAGTTTAGAAGAGTTCACTAGGAGGTAACTAAAACGAACAAGACATTACGATCAAAAATAGTTCAGAGAGTACAACTAAAATGCTCTGGAGAATCTTAATCACTGTTCAGGCAGTATAATTTCGAATATCTTAAAATATGCGTTTCTGGTGGTGGCGCTGGCTTCTGGCCAATCTTCTGAGCTGGACCCAAGTTCGTTTTCTGGATGACGCATGTCTTGTGTGTAACTAATGCACTGGGTTCTACCCTTTCTCCCAAACCGGTGGCCCTAAATTAGGGAACTGCCCCCACTTATAGCCTTACATGCGCACGGTACTTGTGAATGAAAGAAGCAAGCAAAAAAAAATAATAATAAAGATGTGGGTTTGAATTATTGAGTGTTTCCGATTCTTTCGTACGCACCCAGTGGTGATGAAGTTGTCCCCATCTACAAGTCGCCCGATTCGTCCTACATTCACACTCGGAATACGTAAATGGCTCCGTTTTCAAACAGATCAGGCGGAGCGGTATGACTTTAGAAGAAAAGGCATGCCACCATTTCCACTTTACTACCGGTAGAAAACCCTGATCTATCCCACATAACGAATCCATCATGTACAGAATGGCAAAACAAACTGTAAAACAGTCATATCGCCAAAACAAACCAACGCAGAAAAATGCTTCAGCACGTGTCGGAACACCTGCAAGGTCAATCAAGTGACGACACGTCGTTACAGCGCTCCGCTAGTTCATTCTTGTAGTAGACGGCGTAGAGTTCAGACGTGTTTCTGTAACCCATTATGGATTTAAAACTAGAGCAAAGAGCAGCTGTAAAATTTTGCGCGCGTTTGAATAGAACAGCCACACAAACGAACGAAATTATCAAAACAACCTATAAGGAAGATGTTTTGTCCCATACAAGAATTTTTGAGTGGCACAAGAAATTTGTGAATGGCAAAGAGTGTCTGGAATATGTGCCACTCTCCGGTAGGCCTTTCGATATCGAGTACGGAGGTTAATGTCAATACCATCAAGGCACTCCTGCGCGAAGACCGCCGAATGACCGCTGAGGAGGTCGCTAATGTGTTGCAGATGTCCGTTAGTTCCGTTGATGAAATTGTGAGAAACCGATTGGGGTACCGTGTTCTCACAATGTCATCAATGAAACCAACATCGTGTTTCGTTGATGACATTGGGTACATCGTGCTGTGCTTATCCAGCAGGTTATCCGAGATCTAGGCGTCGAAATGATGGCGCACCTTCCGTATTCACCGGAACTGGCGCCGTGTGACTCCAACCCATTCCCTTAAGTGAAAACAAATTCGTGGGCGTCGGTTTGCCTCAAATACTGAACTGAAAAATACTGTAATAGGTACCCTGAACCGCATATTGAGGAAGGGCTTCGAACACACCTTCCAGGAGTATGGATAGAAAGGGGGACCGGTGCATTCAGGCAGAGGGAAGATACTTCGAAAGTATGTAAGTATGTTTACTGCATTACACTTCTTCCCCAAGTAAAATCGGTCTCATTACTTTGCACGACCCTATAAATGTAGCCTCTCCTTCAAAAATGTCAACCCTGCCTTCTCGTGGTACATCCTGTTCCCACTAAAAGGGCTCTAACGACCGCCAGTAGCGGTATAACTATACCATCGGGATTAGAGGAAATGCTATCCCACACTCACCAACCCGCTTGGCAGGCGTGGTGAGTTATGGCCAAACACCTCCAAGGTGACTCCACAACTTAAATCTTGGCCCTCAATTTCCGGCAGCTGGAATGTACCGGCCAGTGCGACATCAAAGAAAAGTGCTAAGAATCACCGGATGACCAGACTAGGCTGCCATCTGATGCTGACTTTGGCTACTTTCAATGGACGCTCTTTATCTTCTGATTCAAGGATTCTTGAATTGGAAGAGGAACTAAAAGGGATCAAGTGAGACATCGTCTGGCTAAGTGAGGTAAGCAGAAAAGGAGAAGATCTCATTGAACTGAAAAGTGGGCATCTCTTCTACTATAGTAGGACAGATGCTGGTAGAACTAGTGGTGTTGGATTTATAATAAACAAGAAACTGAACGATAAAGTTCTAGAAATTGGAAGTTCCTCTGACAGAGCTGCACGACTCGTTTTCCAACTCTAAAGAAGATACCAGGCTCAGATTATTCAAGCTCATGCACCCCCCACAAGTCATCCAGAAGAAGGAATTGAAGAATTTTATGAGGAAATTCGACAGCTAAATAATAAAGGCAAGCAGCACTTGAAGATCATTATGGGAGATTTCAATGCGAAAATAGGGCAACAGCAACAAAATGAAACTTCAGTAGGTAAATTCGGTCACGGCAACAAAAACCAGCGTGGAAATACTCTCGTAAGAGTTTGCAGAGGCAGAAGGGTGTTTCATCATGAACTCCTTTTTCAAGATAAAACCACAAAGGAAATGGACATGGAGGTATCTCAGTGGGATTTAATGGATTTCATTATGTGTAACAAGAAATTTGTCATGGAAGACTGCAGTGTGCTGAACAAGTTCAACACAGGTAGTGACCATAGAATGGTAAGATGCAAGATGCACCACAATGCTAAACTCGAGCGTGGCAAGCTCATGAAACAAACAAAGTGTATTGACATAACCAATCTTAAAAAACATCATAATATCTTCAAAGTGGAACTGAGGGACAGATTCCCTGCTCTAGAAGGTCCAACGTTGGAAGAAGTGGACATCTCTGAAGTTAACAGAAAACTAACCAAGGATCTTATGGAAACAGCAACAAAAATTAGCTGGGTCTAAGAACAAGTTGCATATGAACACATTATCAGGAAAAAACAAAATTCTGATGCAGAAAAGAAGAGAGATGAAGACAACTAAAAGAGAGGCGACTTCCAAAGTGAAATATATAGCGCTATGCAAGGCACTACGAAAACGTATCACTGAAGACGTAAGGAAATTCAACTGTGAACTAGTGAGGAAAGCAATTGAAAACAACCAAATCCTGAAGAGAGCAAATGGACATCTCACTAAGGGAAGAAAACAAATTATCACACTGATAAAAAAAATGGTTCTGTAACCAGAAATAGAGGCGAAATTTTGACAAGAGTGAAAGATTTCTACTCAAAACCATATGAAAAGGATTATGCATGTACTCCAGACATTACGAAAGGTACCAGTCCCAGGGTTCATCCAGTCCTCCCAGCAAAAATTACACATGCAATCAAGAACATGAATCGGGGAAAGGTTCCAGGTGAACATGGAATTGCCGTAGACATCATAAAGAAGCAAGTGAAGAAAGTGAAACAGTACTGGCCCAAGTTTTCACTCGATGCCTTAATGAAGGGAAGATTCCTGAGGATCGGAACGCTACAATGACCTTGCTACATAAAAAAGGTGACATTGAGGATCTCATGAACTACAGACCTATCAGCCTCCTATCAGTGGTTTATAAAATCTTCACTAAAGTTCTTTCACGCCGCTTGAAAGTGACACGGGACATGGCTCAACCGAGAGAACAAGCTGGATTCCAGAGTGACTACAGCACTATAGATCATATCCACGTACTGATAGAACTAATCGAAAGAGCGAAGGAATATGAACTTCCATTATGCATTGCTTTTATCGATTATGAAAAGGCCTTCGATTCTGTGAAACCATCAGCAGTTACAATGGCTTTGAAATCCTGCGGTATTGAAGTTACGTACATTAATATTATCAATAACATCTATGAAAATGCAAGTGAAAAGTTTCAGCTATTAGGGAATACATCACCATAAAAATTGGAAAGGGAGTGAGACAAGGTGATACTATATCTCCCAAACTCTTTAAAGCCACATTGGAAAATGTATTTCAAGCACTGAACTGGGAAAACAAAGGGATAAAGATTAATGGAGATTATCTAACTCACCTTCGTTTTGCTGATGACTTAGTCATTTTCGCAACTACCCCATCAGAGCTGCAGAGTGTGTTCCAGGGTCTTGCTGACAAGTGTAAAGAAGTGGGGTTAAAAATGAACTTTCAGAAGACAAAAGTGATGTACAATGCTTTTTAAAAGAAATGAAGATTTATCGATTGATGGGGAAAAGCTGGAGATAACCAATACCTACATTTACCTTGGACAGCAGATATCAAGTGAGGGTCACATTGAAGAAATTAATCGGCGTTTAAAACTTGCCTGGAGAACTTTGGGAAGAAACAATATAATTTTCAAGAGCAATATGCCATTATGTCTTAAAAGAAAAGTGTTTGATCAATGCATCCTTCCAGAGCTTACGTATGGTGCAGAGACGTGGACCTTAACTAAAAAAAGACATACAAAGACTGCAGACAACTCAAAGCAACATGGAGAGATGCAGGCTTGGTGTAACCAGGAGAGATAAGAAGAGAAACTCGTGGATCAGAAAAATGACAAGAGTGGAAGACATCATGATCAGACTAAAATCCCTGAAATGGCAACGGGCTGGACATATTGCCAGAAAAACAGATCACCGATGGAAAACCGAAATTTTAGACTGAATTCAAAGGGACCGAAAAGACCCAAAAGAAGACCACATGGGAGATGGGTGGATGAAATTCGAAAGTACGTGTTAGTAACACGGAGGAGATTGGCACAAGACAGACCGTTGTGGAAGAAACTTGGAGAGGCCTTCATCCAGCAGTGGATTGATAATGGTTGACAATGATGATGATGGTGATGATATATACATACAGTATATACATTATATTGACAAAAGCCACCGGACACCCCTTCAAAAGCAAATGCGCGTATCCGCTGCGTTGTTAAGATGCGAGGTACAGCTGCAAACGGTATAATAACAAACTTGCAGTTGACCGCAATCATATCGCATTGTGCTGTTGAGTGAAAATGTCGCGGCGCAAGAGAACTTACTTTAAGAAAGGAATGATTGTTGGGTGTTATATTAGTGGGTTGTCCATAAAAGAAACCGAGAGGCGTTTAAACGTACCCAAGTCAACTAACTGTTTTGGATGTACTGCATAAGTGGATGACACATGGCGTGCCTGAAGCAGCAAAACGTACCGGCAGACCAAAGAAAACCAGTGATAGAGGTGTCGAAGCCTCAGGAAAGTCGTTACAGTTAATTGACGGAGTACTCCACAAGACTTCAGTGTACAGGTGAATAAAAATGCTGGAAACTTAGTATGTACACGTACCATTCGCCGAGAACTTCATTCCAAGGGTTACCGTGGTCGTGCAGCTGCTCATTAGCCTTTCATCTCCACTCGGAATGCTAATCGTCGTTTAGCATGGTGTAAAGAACATGTATCGTGCACCGTAGATCAATGGAAACGGGTCCTATGGACTGATGAATTCAGATACACGTTCCATCAGTCTGATGGTCGTGTGTGGGGTATGTCGGCAGCCGGGGGAACGCTATTTACCACAGTGTATTGTTCTTACGGTCAAGTTTGGAGCTGGCAGTGTACTCGTGTGGGGATGTTTTTCGTGATATGCTCCCGGTCCATTGGTTATCGTGGACAAACCTTTAAACCAGCACGTCTAGCTCGATATTCTGGACAATTATGCCCTACCAACGCTGTGGCAATACTATGGAACCGAGCCTTGTTAGTACCAGCAGGATAATGCACCGAGCCATAAAGCAAGGACTGTTACGGCGTGGTTTGACAATAATTCCGTATCGTGTGTGGACTGGGTAGCACAGAGCCCTGATCTTAATCCTATAGAGCATCTATGGGATGCATTAGAGTGCCGCATAAGAAGTTTGGAACCAAGGCTTACTTCTAAAAAACAGTTAGCGGCAGCATTAAGTACTGAATGGAAGCGCATACCTATCGCTGTGTTCCAAAACCTTGTCGAAAGCATGTCTCGAAGGGTCAGTGCATGCATTAAGGCTAAAGGTGGACCGACACCGTACTAATGTATGTCAATAAATGCTATGTTGTTTCCCTGCTAGGTGTCCGGTGACTTTTGTCAATATAGTGTATATATATATACAAACTGCCTAACAATTAAAAAGGCATATCTGAATGAAAATCCCCAAATTTAAGGCTGCAGAAATGGATGTATGGGTGTTTATTTAAACAACCATTTTTGCAGCTTTAAATTTCTCTCACTTTATAATTTGTTTTTATTGGGTGTTTAACGACAACCGTGAGCAACTCAGTCGACTATAAGCAGTCTCCCGTCCCTAATTTAGGGCCACTGGTTCCAGGTAAGGGAGAGAGCATGTGCCGTAAGATAAACACAACATCCATGCCTCACAGGGATTTAAACCCGGACCTATCTCGGACGAGTGATCAGAAGCCATCGCTTAGACCACTGCGCCAATTTCAGTGCAGCTTTATAAATTTGCACTGGAATTCTTGCAGTTCTCGAAATTTAAAATTTTTTCAAGAGAAGTTTTCGTAATTATTTTGTTTATGTCTTGAAAGAAAATTAAATGTTGGCACATTTCGAGTTCCTTTCTCATCAAAAGCGAAAAAACTTTCACAGTTTTGAATTCAGCCATCGCAAAAAATTTCTGAGAGTGGAATACAATCTTCAACAGTCTCTCTCTTAGAGAACGAGAACGTCTATTGCTCCAGTAACAGAAGTAACGCTCTTTTGTTTTTACATTGTATTTTATGTACAGCAATAGGCTATGGTACAAATGTATGTTGCAGTCCAGAAAATGGGCAGAAACTTGTTTACTAATTATTGCCTCACAGACAATAGAATTTTTAAACTTCGGTTGAAAAGGCTCTTAAACAGGAAATGGTGATAGCAATATAACGTTCATTTCAAGTTTGGGGTGACATAATTATTTTTATTAAATACTGGGCAGCAAAAATTCCACTTCTAGTGTCGTTTATGGATCGCCGGTCCGGCAATGGTGAAGGAAAAGACCAATGGAAAGTAAAGTGCAAAACGGAAACTCGGATACTTACTAAATAACAGAACTATTAACCGAAAGAGCTGGCCTGCTTTTATGCGAACTACAGCACTATTTCCCGTATACGCAGGAAAGTGGACGAATTAAATGAATTCCTGTTTCCTCATGCTATAAACTTCATCGATCACGAAAAATGGAAAGCACGGCCCTAATGGAAGGAATCCAAATTAAAATTCAACAATTTACACATTTGTAGCAATTGAATTGTATGAGAAGCCAATTGGGCTCCCTAACTTTGAGAAATACGAATATTACACTAAAGTGCAAATATTACACACGACTTTGAAAACTGAATAAAAATAATTCCTAAATAATTCCTGAATAAAATAATTAGATGTGGTATTAAATTCTCGGTACTAACTACTTGTAAACTTCCTGAAGCGGATGAAATATGGAATAGCTCTAGTTTCCTCTAATCAGCGCACAGATTACTGTTAAATAAGACTTATCAACGTAAAAGTTATCTCTCCTTGAACAATCATTTGAAAAGAATGAATCAGCAGAATTTGCGTAAAACTTAAGGGAAAGCGATCAATTCTCTTTACAATCGCATATGCCAGAATTAGCATTCCGTGTAGTTGTATATCGGTGATCAACAAAACTACCGACTTGCACTTCGAACATGTAGAGTGTATGGGGAAATCCGGCAAGTGTCTTAAAAAAAGCACCAAGTTTAACTATCCCGAATTTTGGCCAAGTCCATTGAATCACAGTGATGCTTTCGATTCCATTTTCAAAATGGCATTCTTTTATTTTTTTTTCCTGGGTAAATCTTATACCAAATCAACAGAAACTGTAAATAGATGTGATATTAAAGTATCGGTACTAAATTAGCGTTAAGGTATCCCGTTAACAGGGAAACGCCTAATTGATGACAAAATTTGTTGGCTCTTGCTAATTTTATCCAGAATTTTCACTTGGTAAGTTTCTGCACGAAGTTTTTTTAATGCTTTTAAAATAACTGCGAGCAAGCTGCAATGAATATGATAACTTGAACGAAAGTTTTCTCCACGATATTAAATTTAAGCAACTATAGTTTTTCTTGAAAGATTCCTCTAAGCAAGGAATTTCGTCTCATCAGAAATCTCAAAAAATATACTCTTTTTTTTTTTCAATATACTCAATTAAAAGTAGCATGAGACAAATTCCTAAAAAAATTAAGGTACTTACAATCTCTCCTTTAGAAATTCCGAATCCACTGTTTCCACCCATGCGGTAATTCATAACAAGTTCGAATGCATTCCTTCCTAATCCATTATTGCAAGTTTGTGCTGTGGGAAGGAAAAGAAATTATTAGAGTTACTTTATAGGCTTTAAATCCTCTATATCAATTGAAAACATATCAGTGTAGACTGTAAATGACAAACAGCTCATTGTTGTTTAAATAGCCTTTTTTTTCGATGCACTTTATGGCTGCTGCGAAAAACATTAGAAATATAAAATTTTCATCATTTTTAATGAAAATTTAATTTAAGAATTGCAATTCAAAGTAACACGATGGACGAAAAGTTGGAAACAATTCAGTTAGAAAACCTTGGAAAACGTATTTTTCGAAGAAAGCACATTGTTTTACTTTTTTAAAGTCCTGATGACAATAGAAGTATCATTTTTTTTACTGAAATAGAAAGCTTGGTGCTGCAGATTCCAACCTATAGTTTATAGATCCCTATGGAGTGGCCATAATACTGCAGGAAGAGAGGTAATTTTCTGAAAAAGAAAGAAAGAAAGAAAGAAAGAAAACTTCTCACCGAGGAAATGAGCAGTTTATTAATAATCAGAGAAAATTTTCGTGGTTGATAATATCACTTCCCTGATTTCCTTAGTTATCTAAGTAATTAGCCTACTCGGAAGATATTTTCGTTTCCAGCCAACTAAATAGGCTTAATCTATGGCTTGAGAAAAAACCATGACATTTTCCAGAATTCAAGAAAAACTGTTCATTTTAATAATAATAATAACAATTACTTGTAGTCCCATCGACTTCACAAAATAAGGTGCAAGTGCAGTGCATTTCTAAGTGTTTCATAATTTGTAGCTGCGTCGGTAAAGCAGCTTCCAGAAGCCATAAATATAATCTTAGGAAGCACCTGAAAGAGATGTGGGGCCTCCCCAGTGGCGCAGTGGTCTGACTTATTCGTCTGAGAAAGGTTCGAATCCCGTGAGGCATGGATTTTGTGTCTGTATAAAGGCACTAGCTCTCTTCCTTTCTTTGAACCAGCGGCTTTAAATTAGGAAACGGCGACTGCTTATTATCCATCAATTGCTCACGGTAGTAGATAAACCCTCAAACAAAAAAATATATTTTCTTTCGGGTCAAAACCTCCTAATCTGGATTTGATTCGGTTGAGCAGAATGTGCGGGGTATTTAAATATCTGCAGGGAGAAATGAATCCGATGGTTGGACCCCATAACAAAAGTCATCCATATATTTTCCGGTTTTTACCTTATTCCTTCATTAAGACAGAAAACCTGCATGCAGGTCAGTTACGTATAAGAGAAGTTAATTTTATTATATTTAAGGGTTGAAGCAATCTGCTCCGGATCAGGTAGATTTAATTCCGGGACTGATCGATATCGGGTCAGGTCCAGATGAAGTTCGTCCGGGTCACCAAATCTTGACTCGGTTCCATCTCTTGTCACCACTTTACTTTTCTTGGTTTTAGATATAAATAAATAAGAAAAAAAATGCCTCTTTGTAGTTGGGACGCTCAAGTCACGTAACTTACATTGAAAGAATAAGGTAACAGAACAAAACTTTCTCGTTTTATCTTTCTGAAGCAAGTCTTTAACAAAAGCGTCTGAGCTACTTGGTCCAACATTTATTCTTCATATTCAGAACTTTTCGACAAGAAAACTTGAAGTACCTAGCGCCTTTTTATTCAAAAAGTCTCTAAATTGATTTTTGCCGCGCTGATTCCATTTTAACATCAAGGCACCGAACATTCTGAGATTGAGATCAGGTGCAAGATTTCCTCTCGAAGTCATGATGAAAATGGCTGTTCCCAATTTGCAATGGAATCTCCGATGAAAAACATTTATTTCAGTTTTTCATATTACTCTCTGGTGAATCCCTATCGAACACTTGTTTTGATGTTTATATGTTTCAATTCAAGACATCTGCACGGAGAAAATTTTGCATAATTATCAACTACTTCGTTTATTATTTGCACTTTTGTGTTTAATTGTTGACGGGCAATGCATAATGTCGAACAACGCCCTCTTTGACAGTTCTGATACACAGAGGGAAATACGGCCTCAAAGAGAAAGCGAAATTGCAATGTTTGAGCAGTTCTCATGACATACCATAAAAAAATTGTAAACATAAAAAGAAAGATAAAAGAAAAAGAGAAGCAGTTAGACGTTTGAAACTAGTCGTTACACAGTACACAGTACCTGTTTTTGAAATGATTCCATGAATCTTCTCAAAACAGAGTCAAAAATCGATTTATGAACAGATCTACTCATTAAATAATGAATATCGCGCCTATCGGCACTGAAATTGTGTTCTTGCAATGTTATGTTGCAGCCTTCTTTATTGAGTCTCCGGAGGAGCATAACGCAAACCCTTGCCACTGTTGGGAAGCACTATTGGAACGGAAAAGCGAAAAAGAAACACTAAAATGTCACACGCTCTGACAAAATGTACATGTTTACTCGATTCCATGGGACTCTATTTTCGTTTCGTGTCAGGTCAAAGGGCATCTGAAAGTGAACAAGACCGAAGCGAAACCAGTTATTTCCGCTGGTGCGGTGAATGTCGTGGTTCCTGATATGAAGTGAAACGATTTTCCTTTGCCGGTTTCTAGCGTTTAACTCGATTAACACATCAAGAAGTGCGTATTCAAAAGCAGCGTGTTTCCACCTATGTTCAGCAGATATTCCACTTGATTAGTCGCAGTCATATAATTGAAAACGCATTTTAAATTAACTAAACATTGAACCACTCAAAATCACTAAAAATAAAAATCGAAGTATGTCTTGAAGCCGATCTAAAGTTTAAATATTAATATCTCAGACAAAAAACATTCCGGTACATAAAATGCATTATTCCGAAAACGTGAGGCAGTTTTTTTTTTTTTTTTACTTTATTTAGCATTTATGGATATTTACTGTTTCGATTAAATCAACAATTACATCCCTATTTAAAAAAATATTTCTTTTTGTTTAAAAAAAATTATAATTCTATTTCGCATTTAATTCATTTCCTCCTTTAGTAGCTTTATAGGTAAATATAATCCTATAAGAATAGTATGTATTTAATTTTTACTGTGGTAGTCAAATAATACCGATGCACTGAATGCTTCTAAACTCTGTTTACTTTAACAGAACGATGACTTTGTAATACTCACATAGATCTTTCTATTATTTTAGAAACAATGAGGGTAAAGACAGTGCTTACAGTAAAAGTACACATTTGAAAGTATCATGAAAAATATACAGTTGCTAAATGAGAAGTAAAATGAATTCAAAGCATTGAAATGAAAGTGAGCAATGATATCCTTCATTGAGAAATTTAAAATCAAATTAAAGGCGATCGTTGCATCTGTTAATTGTAGCATGAATTCCACTTTCAAAAAATTCATGTGGTCTTTGCTGAATTCTTGCCTCCTTGAAGTTTTAGGCTCGCACGCCCTCACACACACAAACACGTCATTTCATCTTAAACTTAATTTCTATGAATCACCTTAAACTTAATTTCGTTGTAATATTTAAAAATGTGTCAAAAGGCTAACATCAAGACGAAAAATATGTTCGTTTCTTATTTTCATAATACTCGTAGTTTGTTTTGCTTTGTACTGCAATTAAACAAATAAGCTATTGCAGTAAAACTAATTAGCCTGCAGTATTCGATTGAACAAAAAAGCCATCGCCAGAATTCCTCAAACATTTGCCTCAAGTGTTAAGGTATTACATGACCGAAACAATTACTTAAATTTCACCTGTAGGTTGAGGCAAGACAATAATTTCTATTTTTTTTTCTTCCCTAGTTAAATGCATCACACTGGAATTCAACAGATCGATTTTTGTGTACTTGCTTGCTGAAAGGAGCATTCGTATTCCAGTAAATTTTGAAATTAATTTTTAATCCATATAATAAATGCCCACAAGGAAGTTTTTTATATCTAAATGGTTTAAACAATGATGTTTACCTTGAGCTGAATACCAATTTAAAAAATGTGTAGTTTACAGGTTCAAGGTGTTTCCTGTCATGCAGGTATTTCTCGGGAATTTGATTCTGAAGTGTCGTTAAGAGGAAAACTTTCGTGGAGGTTATCTCGTTTCTTATTCGGGGATTATTACTGTTTTGATTAGGCTCACGACAAAATTGATGCCAGAAAAATTAATAATTCACGTTTCATGTTCCATGTTCCCGAAATTTCATCATAAACGATTGATAAAATTGGATTATCTCTGTAGGTTTTCTCAAATTTCGCGACGATCATCCCAATAAATAATGCGTCATGTGTTTTTCTTGTCTAAAGCATGAAGTAGACAAGAAGAAATCACTCACATTCACTCGTAAATTTTCTGCATCATTCCCCTTTCAAATCTCTGATCTCAAGCCACCGGGGAACTGAAAGGGACGTTCTTTTCTGTAGAGATCTTGTTCCGGCCCTCGAAGACTGTATTGTCATCCTCTTGAAAAACTTTGTCATCGCTTATACATTTTTGATATGGCATGACATTTTTGAGGCTTTTAAAAGATGGTAGTTATAAAAGTAAGCTTCATGCTGCATATTGGATGGAACGGCACTGCTCTATGCAGATTTGCCATTTCTACCTTAGTCTTCTAGCCTGTGTAAAAATAAATATTAGGAGGGTGAAAAAGTTCTATCCGTTTTTTTTTAAGTAGAGAAGAAAAACAATTTTGTTGAATAAATAATGTCTTTATTATTTTACATATTTGCCATTATTATCTATGACTTCTTGTCGTCTTTCTGGTGGTAATTGAATTTCCCCTTCTGTAAAACTCCTCCGTTTAGGAGTAAAAAAACTTTTGTAATGCAGTTTCGACATCTTCAACTTCATCGAAGTTGTTCAGAAGAGATCGAAAAAGGTGATAGTCCGTAGGTGCAAGATCTGGGAAATACGGGAGGTGAGGTAACACTTCCCATCCAATGCCCAGTAATTTTCTTTGAGTGGCTAAATCTGCATTGAGTTTTGCGTTGCCATGCTGCTAAATGACGCCTTCGCAACTAACCACTGCTGGATGCTTAGATTTCAAATTTCCTTTCAGCCTTTCCTACTGCTTGCAGTATAGGTCAGCATTTATCGTTTGGTTAGGTGCAAGCAGCTTCCAGTGGATTCCTTCCTTGACATCAAACCATACACTAAACAAAACCTTTCTCGGATGCAGTCCTCCTCTTGAAGTCGATGGAGCAGGCCCTCCAACTCGGCATACAGTCGTTTGACGCTTTATATTTCTAAAAAGGACCCACTTTTCATCACCTGTAACTAATCGCTCTAAGAAAGGTTCATTTCTGTGACGCGCAAGTAAAGAAAGACTGGTGGTCATCCTGTCCGATTGATTTCTTGCGGATAGGTCATGTGGTACCCACTGGTCGAACTTTGTGATAAACCGAAGCCCATGCATCCTTCTTTCTACTGTTGTTCTGTGTACAGAAAATCTTTCTGATGATTTTTCAACGGTTAGATGTTGGTCATTTGATATGACTTGCTTGAAATCCTTTTCAGTAACCTATGAACGTCCAGAACGTGGTTGATCTCTGCAGCTTCTATCTCCTTCACGGAATTTCAGGAATCAATGGCGACATGCGCTTTATTGTACAATAGGGGTAGCCAAATGGTCGATCGTGAGCCCTCGCACGGTCGATCGCTTGTTTTATTGCGCTGGCGTATGTTGTTCCATACGAACTGCCTGAGACATGAGACCAGATGATAGAATGAATCAGTCAGACTCCCTTTCCCAACCCTAACCGCTGTACATGGTCATCCCGCATCTGCAGTCTGTCACATGAAGCATGTTGTTATATCCCGCTCTGCTAATCGTCAATCTCAACGCCTACACTTACAGGAAGGCCGATTTGTCAACATTCTTATTTGTGCATAAAATTAATTTACTTATTGAGTGCAGATATAAATTAGGTTATTAAGCTTTGTTTACATATTAAAAATGAGTGGAGCCAAGAAACCGAAAACGTATCATTTCCACACTGAATGAGAGGAAGCTTATTTCTTCACAATGTTTCGTGACAACTGTTTGTGTTTAATATGTGGAACTTCAGTTTCCATTCCTAAAAAAGGAAATCTAGAAAGATATTTTTCGAGGGTGCATAAGTTGTACCAACGTGATTATCCTGCTAACATTGAACTGAGAAAAATTAAACTTAAGGAATTAAAAGCTCAATTAGGAACACAACAGTTACTTTTTGCTGCGCCTATGCAACAATGGAAAGCAGTGGCCAAGGCTTCGTTTCGAATTACTCGTGTTTTGATCAAACATAAGAAATCTTTCCAGGACGGGGAAATGGTAAAAGCTTTTCTAGAGGCCGGTGCAGTTTCATTTGACAAATTTAAAAATAAAAGGGACATAATAAGTTCAATTAAGTAGCTGCGGCTTTCATGTCAAACCGTCACGTGATGCGTTGAAACAATGAATGAGGATGTGAATCAACAACTGCACAAAGACTTGCAAACCTGTTCTTTCTTTTCTTTACAATTTGACGAATCAACAGATGTAGTTGATACAGCTCAACTAATTGCATTTACACTAATGGTATTCCCGGACATGACGTCAAAAGAAGGATTTCTCACCATCCTTGTTATCAAAGGAACAACTCGAGGTCAAAATATTTTTAATATATATTTATGGAATTCGCCCAAAAAATAAATCTGCCATTGTGCAAGCTTGTTTGTACCTCTACTGACGGGTTACCTTCGATGGTAGGCCAAACCAATGGGTTCATTGCACTTTGTAGAAAAAATGACGATTTTCCAGACTTTACCTCTTTTCACTGCATTATCTACCAAAATGCACTATGCATCAAAATTTTAAATGTGAAAGACATTATCGACATAACTGCCAAAATAGCTAATTCTATTCGGGCACGAAGTTTACGCAGGAGGCTTTTTCGAAACCAACTACAAGAAAATGAAGCTGAATACGAAGACTTGCTGTTTTTCACGAATGTTAGGTGACTAAGTAAAGGAAAGTTTCTTGAAAGATTTTTGAATCTCTTGCCAGAAATTCCTAGACGCAATAGCCGAAAATTATGCTCAGCTACAAGACGCTAATTCGCTACAAAATTTAGCTTTTGTAACTTATCTCACAGGCCAATGCAACATATTCAACCTTGAGCTGCAAGGGAAAAGAAAGGGTGTTATAGATTTAGCGAGCTCACTGAATGCTTTTGAATCAAAACTACGACTGCTAAAATCTCAACTTGGTAAAGGAAATTTGAAAAACTTTCCCAATCTGGAAAAACACACAACACGCCAAACTAATTACAATTTTGACGAATACGTCACTGAGATAAAAGTTCTGATAACAGAATTTGGCAGACGATTCACAGACCTGAAAAACTTTCAGCCCATTTCGAGCTTTAAGTCTTACCCTTTTGGCGAATGTAATATTGAGAAAGTTTCATCAAGCATTTCTTCTACTTTCCTCTTCGATTCTTCAGATTTGGAATCATAAATTGTGAAACTTCAATTCGACATAGTACTGAAGGCAAGAGCGTCAGATAACACATTTTGGACTCTATTGTCAGAAGAAAAATATCCATGCTTGAGATCTGATGCTTTGCGGCTGACTGCTTTCTTTGGATCCACATGTCTCTGTGAAGCAGCTTTTTCAGAAATAAAAATAATGAAATCGAAATACATGAGCTGCCTGACTGATGCTCATTTAGAAGCGTGTCTCTGACTGTGCCTTATTACTCTAAACGTTGTGATCACATGCAGTATCATGCATCAACATCAAAGAATTAGATACTGTAAATGAAGAATCTATAAGTGAAATTATATAATTTGTTTGAAAAATAGTGTTTCAGAAATAAAAGATGATTTAAATATTATTTTTCTGTATTTGTTTCCAAACTTACAAAACCACACACGCTAACAAAACACTCGTGATATAGGCTTATTCTATTTAAATATGCCTATATCACGGCGATAAACCATGGTTGATCACAGTAGGGAATGATAGCTTAAGGTAAATCTTCCTCATAGTTTGGCCACCACTGGTCTGCAACATCCTCGCCAAACACCTCACAAATGTTGCTGCAGGCTTCAGCAGAATTGTTGCCTTTGTCGAACTCATAAAGCAAACCACGCCTAATGTCATCCTTATTGCTTGATATGTTAACCTTTGTGTGACTTGTTTACGAAAAAGACGCACCTGCGTACTTGGGGCCATTTTATAGCCTACTTCTCGAAGCATTTTGACCATAACACACGCCATCTGTTATTGCACTTGTTACTTAAATTTTTTACTTGAAATTTGCGTAATGAAAAACGGGTAGAATTTTCAAACACACTGGATATTACAATGGTGAAGTAAAAACTCCCTCTTCTGCCGTTGTTGTCAAACTTTACAAATGCTTCTTTTAAGAAGTATTTGCCTTTGTGTTTTTTTGTTGTTTTTTTTTACTTTTCGGTTGTTCATCAAATCCAAAGCATTTTTCTTCCTTAATTGTGACGTACTACATATTTGTGTTTTCACATAATTTAAAAGATTAAATCCGTGGCTTTCCCTTCAAAGAGGCTGGAACCATTCCGTTTATAAATCGCTTTATTATGGGGTCGAAGCGAGGAATCTGAGTTTCATCGCCAATCATGACAAAAAAAAGTTTTCGCTTTTCCTTCATTTTAGATCAGTAACGTTAAAACGAGTTGCTTAGAGGCGTTTGTGGTAATAGTCTGGGTTGGTACAATATTCGAGTTCCAGATGTGCCTCGGGTGGTGTGCTTGTCAGACGGCGCTTGCTTTTAGATTCTTCCCTGAAACCAGTCACCAGTCTCCCTAAATTAGGGACGGATGACCCTTATAGTCTCAGACGCTCACACGGAATTTGGTAAACCTCGAAACAAGGGGGGGGGGAGACCAGCTGTAAAACAATTTCTTTCCTCTAAGAGTTATTCTCGAGTAGGAACTTTCTGTAGTTCAAGTGATCGAAAGCTGCCTTGTTTCTTCCCTTGTAATTTTTCGAACCAAAGTCTTCGTCATGATATATCATTTCTGATAAAAGATCGGATGTTGCATAAGATTCGCAAGTACGATTCTATAGCAGCTATAATACCGCGGAACGAAAGATTCGGGATTTATTTGACCTTAAGACGTATTTCACTTTGCTCGGCTACAAAGTGTGTTTCTGTTGTATCATGCTTATAAACCGCCTTCAAATGTTTGCGTGCTTTCGGTAACTGTAATGGCTCTCAACATTTTTGGCCGAGGTACCTTCTGGAGAGTCGACCAGGTCCTCAAGTACCCCATTGGGATTATCGTAGGCATGAATGCTAAGAAACAGTTTTTTTTTTTTATGCATGTACTCTAATCAAAGTGGAATCAAAAATAATCGGTGCTCTTAAAACTTTTAACTAAAAAATGTAGTGTATTAAGATTCACCAAATAAAGAAAATAAAAAATAGATATACCCAGTCTCAGCATAAATACTGTTACAAACGTTAGACAGATGGCGCACAACCGGTGTACAACGTCACCGACCATCCATGAGGCATGAAGCAGCTAGCGAATCATTGTGCGTTCAGTCACAGATGAGATAACGTGTTTCGTGAAGTACTTGCCATGGAGTGGGGCGATTATGAGAATCGTGTTGCTGTAATGGAGCTGCACAAAGTTGGAAAATCAGCTTCCCAGATTTTCAACATGCTGAAATAGCTGAAAATCAGTCGTTTTTTTTGTCTACCGGACCACAAAAAGATTCCTTGGGACTGGTACCGTCGCTGACCGCCCCAGAAAGAGTCGGCCGGGTACCGGGAGTACCGCTCGCCTAGTGAAAGCAGTGTCAGCCTGTATTCGAGGAAATCCTGTCATAAAACAATCAATGATGGCTCATGAAGTGAACATTTCAAGAATGTCGATGTCACGCGTGCTGCGGAGTGACCTAAGAGTGAGAGCGTACCGGCGGCGTAAAGGGCACTTCCTCAACTGAAGCAGCAGAAGGTGCTAAAAGCAAAAGGTTTGCTGCAGCGTTACACAGGAAAACAGATCCCTTCTCTGATGAAAAAATGTTCACTACTGAAGTGGCTTTCAACAGCCAAAATGACAGGTTCGCGGATAGGAAAGAGGAGTTGTGGGTTTTCAAAAAAGGGGATAGTTGTCCACCAGTCCAGTGCCTGTACTGACAGGAAAATATTCTTCAAAGGATATATTGTTATTTGTTAATCTGACAAGACATAGTGAAAGTATCGATATTGTTCTATTTCAGCTCTCTTTCTCCAAAGAGCAATTTCATCTTTGAATGCAGAAATCATTTAGATTCTAAATGATCGCAATTAGCTGATAAACATTTTACTAAAAACTAAGTGCATGAAATTCTGTCATTTTGGATGCGACGCTCGAGGTACCCCCTGGCATCATTGAAGGTATCCCGAGGAGTATTTGTACCGAGGGTTGAAAACCACTGGGTTGTTTGAAGAAGAAAGCAAGTTTCAACATTTCTTCATGTAGGACTATCCTAAATTCTGCCACTATAATGCCGGCCTCCAGAGATGATTTCCCACGTGTCGTTATAATTAAGCCCATAACTGTTCATTAGGATTTAAGTCGGGAATCTTATCTGTACATTGTGCTAAAGATGATATCTTTAAACCATAATATAGTGGACAGCAGGGGCCATTGTCTTTTCGGGAAAAGTAATGAGCCTCACTATAGAATTCCATAAGTGCAGCTTTATACAGGGTTTCGAGGTAAACCTTCCCGTTCATGGTAGTATCGATATAAAGCAATGGGCCGATACTTCATTCCAACGTAAAACATTCCCGCATCATCATGATTCAACCATTATTCAGACAATGTAGTCCACCCTGGAGACCGTCCGTAGTCGTGGTCTTGTGTTAACATAGGTTAGTTGCAGGCAGCTTGTCCATCGAAATTCGATGTGTGCAACGCTGCACGCAACGATATTCACTCCTGCGCCCTCTTGAACTTGCTGGGTGATTTTCTTTCTTTATGTGTGTATGTGTGTGTGCTTAACAGCATGCGCATCAGTTCTTCCGACCGTTTTCTACCAAAATATTTTTTTATCCCTGGTCATGGTTTCGCTGTGAAATTTCCATTCAATTCCATTTTTTGTATAGTGTTTCATACCGTTATGTTGGAGCAACCTAACGGCGTTAAAAATACATCTGATGCTCAATTCAGTACTGTAGCATCCGACAACCTTTCCACGTTCAAAGTTGTTAAGTTTTTCCTTGCGTAACATTTTATTCAAAATTGAAGGTTAACGTTGCATTTACTGATCTGATTTTAATATACGTACGTTGCTTACGAGAATATCATTTGTATCACTCCCGCAACCTCTGTTTTCATGCATTTTACATCATCTACGCTTTTATATATATAAAGACCCAGGAGAAGATCAAATGGGAGACAAGCGGTTAAAATTCGAAAGAATGTTGGGATAACATGGAAGAGAATAGCTCAAGACAGGGAATTACGGAACAGACTTAAGAGGCCTTCATTCATTAGCGAGTGAAATTTTCCCCACGTCTGTTCTGTATATATTTCAGCAAAGAAGGTGTAAAGAAAAGGAATAAGTCTTGGATGGGATCCAAGACTTATTCCTTTTCTTTTCTATAATTTTTTGGATGTAAAAAATTATCAGTCAGAAGTGTCGCTGCTGCATATCCAATCTACTTACAAAATATAAAAGTTTTCTTTCTGGGTGACTTGCAGTGTCCCCTTTAGTGATTTATTTGTTTTTTCAAAATTTTTAATACTCCGCTCGAAAAACAAAACATTGAATTGAGGTTTGGCAACGACATGCTTGAAAAAAAAAAAAACCGAAAAGTTCTGTCACGTAAAAATCAACAAATGGTTCTATTCTTCTTGTTCTGAATAGGTGCTAGTTTTCAAAGCTAGTTTTCTTTGTCTTTGTAGGCAGTTGCGCACTTAGAGGGTGTGACCGAGAGACCTGGGCCCTCCCCATGAGGTATCAATTGGTCCTTTGTTCTTTTTTAGTGGCTGCTTATTTTTAAATATATTTGTGAATGTTTTTAAATATATTTTTTACGAATCATTGGAAACTCACTTTAATATGACGGAGATATTTTCTATCGCTTCCCGATATCTTGAGAGATGTTTTGCCTGGTGTATTTTTATTTGCATCTTCAATAATTTGGGCCACCCCTAAAAAGGGATTCGCGATGCGAGCTCATGTTTTTACCACTTAATAGAGAAATTTCACCTCAAAACGAAATATATGAGATAGAGTATCGCATGGCAGGGAAGAGTTTTAATGTCACTCGCTCTGTCAACCATGTGTTATGCCCTAATGACATTGCTTTTCTGTGGAACCTTTTTACTTCATGGTCATTTTTTTATTGTTAAATTTAAAAATAGAAATCCATTCAGTTTCACAGCCGTGTTTAAATTAATTCATAAATCTGCAATGTGTAACCAGAGAATAATCTTCGAAATCATATTCTCCACAATGAAGATTATCATTTGAATTAGCATCTGAGTGTATCTGGATTGCATATTTCTCTTGCCGATAAGCCTTTTGAGTATGCAGTGACCGTCACCTAGCATTAAAGCGGATTAAACTTTCACTGAAAAGAAAATAAAACTGAATGTTTAGTGACGGCTTAACTGAGATATATCCAGATAATTGAGGAGTTTCCGGCTAATTCGATTGAGGTGAGTGTCATTTTGCTTTCCCTGCTTTGAATGGGGATACTACAGCAGCTAAAAATAAATGAATAAAAATGAAAAATTTGATGCACGACGGCTTCCGAATGGCAAGATGTAAATTTAGAATACACTTTCACAGAACGTCTGCCCTTGTGCTTCCAGTACTTTATTTTAAAATAACTTAAGGTTAAGCTTAAGCTATAGACTCGAATATTTTTGACCTGTTATGTTCGGTTTATAACTGGCGACTTCAGGCGAGACATCAGTTTAGCTGCTTTCTTTGATAGCGGCAATCAAAGTGATAAACATATCAAACAACAAAAGTAGCACTGAAATCTTGGTTGAAATGAGATCATCTTATAAAGAAAAGGAAAAAGAACTCGAGTTTAGAGAGTTCTATAACATTTTGGAATCACGTGGAGTTTTTTCGAAAGCTCCAAAGCGATAAAAATATCCTAGAACTCTTGAGAAACACAATCCTGCCATTCAGAAAGCACGACTGGTTAGGCGACCTTTACAAAGCACATGGCTTTGTGTTGCAGAACGAATGTCTTTCGATTAATGAAATGGAAAGACAAGGAGATAAAGAATAACGGAGATCATTTAACCCACATTCTCGTTTAGCTGGTAACCTAGTCATTTCATCAAACACCTGTTTAGAGCTTCAAGGTATGATCAAGGAACTTGCTGACAAAAGTAAAGAAGCGGGGTTCCAAATTGAACTTACAGAAAAGAAATTTAATGTACAGTGCTTTTACAAAAACTGGAGATTTAGAAGTTGATGGGGGAAAACTAGAAGTAAACCTTAAAAACATCATAATACCTTCATGTTGGAACTCAGATACAGATTCTCCGCTTTAGAAGGCCTAACACTGGAAGAAGTGGATATTTCTGAAGTTAACAGAGAACTCACCAAGGCTCTTATGGAAACAGCAAGAAAAATAGGTGGTACTAAGATCAAGTTACATATGAAGAAAATTCCAGGAAAAACAGAAATGTTGATGCAAAAGATAAGGGAGATGAGGACAAATAAAGAAGACGTAACTTCCAAAACGGAATATATAGAGCTATGCAAGACAGTACGGAAAGGTGTTACTGAAGACATAAGGAAATTCAATTGTGAACTAGTGAGAAAAGCAATTGAAAACAACTAAAGCCTGAAGAAAGCAAAGCGATATCTCAGTAAGGGAAGAAAACAGATTATGGCACTGAGGAAAGAAGATGGGACTGTAACAAGAAATAGAAACGAAATTTTGACAAGAGTGAAAGATTTCTACGCAAAACTGTATGAGAGGGATGACACATCTGTTCCAGACATTACGATAGGTGCCAGTACAAAAGTCACTCCAGTTCTTCCTGCAGAAGTTACATATGCAATTAAGAACATGAAACAGGGAAAAGCTGCAGGAGAAGACGGAATTACCTGGAATTATACAAGAAGCAAGTGGAAAAATTGAAACTACGTTCGCCCAAGTTTTCACCAGATGGCTCAATGAAGGGGAGATTCCTGAGAATTGGAACAATGCTACAATGATCCTGCTACATAAAAAGGGTGACATTGAGGATCTCTGGAACTATAGGCGCATCAGCCTCCTATCAGTGGTTTATGAAGTCTTCACTAAAGTTCTTGCACATCGCTTGAAGGTAAAACTAGACATGGCTCAACCAAGAGAACAAGCTGGATTCAGGAGTGGCTACAGCACTGTGGATCATATCCATGTACTGAGAGAACTAATTGAAAACTCCCATTATGCATGACTTTTATTGATTATGAAAAGGCCTTTGATTCCGTGAAACCATCAGCAGTTACAATGGCTTTGAAATCCTGCGGAATTGAAGATGCGTACATTAACATTATTAATAACATCTATGAAAATGCAAGTGCAAAGATTCGGCTGTTTGAAAATACAACACACATGAAAATTGGAAAGGGAGTGAGACAAGGTGACACCATATCTCCGAAGCTCTTTAATGCCAAATTGGAAAATGTCTTTCAATCACTGAACTGGGAAAACAAAGGGATAAAGATTAATGGAGATTATCTAACCCACCTTCGTTTTGCTGATGACTTAGTCATTTTTGCAACTACCCCATCAGAGCTGCAGAGTATGATCCAGGAACTTGTTGACAAGATTAAAGAAGTGGGATTCAAATTGAACTTTCAGAAGACAAAAGTGATGTACAATGCTTTTACAAGAAATGAAGATTTATCGATTGATGGAGAAAAGCTTGAAACAACCGATACCTACATTTATCTTGGGCAGCAAATATCAAGTGAGGGTCATATTGATGAAAAAATTAATCGCTGTATAAAACTCGGCTGGAGAGCTTTTGGAAGAAGCAATACAATTTTTAAGAGCAGTATGCCATTACGTTTTAAAAAGAAAGTGTTTAATTAATGCATTCTGCCAGTGCTTACGTTTGGAGCAGAAACATGGACCTTAAGAAAAAAAGATATACAAAGACTGCAGACATCTCAAAGCAGCATAGAGAGATGCATGCTTGGTGTAACCAGGAAAGAAAAGAAGAGGAACTTGTGGATAAGGAAAATGACAGGGAGTGGACGACATCATGACCAAAATGAAATTACTGAAATGGCAATGGGCTGAACATGTTTTCAGAAGAACAGACCACAGATGGACAACTTAAATTTTAGACTGGATTCCAAGGGACAGAAAAAGACCCAGATGAAGACCTCATAGGAGATGGATGGATGAAATTCAAAAGCATGCCGGGTTGACATGGAGGAGACAGGCTCAAGACAGGCAATTGTGGAAGAAACTTGAGGAGACATTCATCCAGCAGTAGATTGATAATGGTTGACAATTTTGATGATATATACGAGTATCTACATATATCGTTCCACAAATTCTGCTTGAAAATTTAAGTATACACTGTAGGAAACAAATCTTCGATGCCGATTTCTTTGAAAGCAAAGATTATTGATATTCTTATTTGTAAATTCAATTGGAACCTTTTTACGAGTTAGAAGTCCGGAAATACGAGTTGGGTATGAAATCTTAAAATTTTGAATCAGATTGAATAAAACATATTTGATTTACTTCAATTTCAAGTGGGACGTATATTCTCTGTTTATTTATAAGATAAGGGCCAATGTTTTGTGAGCATCTGTAGAAGACACTGGTCATTTTTCAGCATATAAATATCGTAATTCCCTCTCCATTAATGAGACATAAACTTCTCAGAAATTTTCTGATGAGGTTTTGTTGCATCGATGACAACTAATAATGGCCTTCCTGGGCCGAAAAAAAACCGCACAAAAAACAAGAATTCCACCTGCAGTGATCACGTGTGAGTGGATGGTCTTAATTAAAAAGTGTAATTTTGCGAGAAAATTTCCACCAGAACTTTGTTTGTCATAAGCATGCACTTTTGTAGCATGTCAACAGAAAGGTTGGCATCCTTGCAAATACTGCATGAATGTTAACATGCATTATTTACAAGAACACCAGCCTCCCTGGTGAGAAAGCAGACGGTGAGAAAGTCTAGAGGCTGGGACTTCACCTCAACTAAAAGTACGCATTGAAGGGGAGGGGAATATAGCAATTGGGCATGAGAAAAAGAAATCATTCGGAAATGTACTTCAATTAAATAGAAAACGCATATTAACATATTTCGCGGCATGCTGGCAAATGCTCAGCTTTTATCAAAACTTTTGGCAAAGTACTAAATTACATTTGAGCTGCTGAAGTCAAATTGCTTAACGCAGAACAAGCAATGCTCTAGCTAATATTTGATGCCCTGGATAATTCGAAACCGGTAAAGGTGTCAGAAAAGCCTGCAGATATTCTCCCCTCTTTAAAATTCAGATTTATACGTCGAAACACTGTGATGCATCAGGTTTGTGGAACATTGACAGCATTACGAATTTTGGGGGAAATCTCCATCAAAATATTAGTATAGAATATTTATTTATTTTTTGATTGAAGGTTTAATGACCACCGTGAGCAACTCAATGGGCTATAAGCAGTCGCCAGTCCCTAATTTAGGGTCACTGGTTCCATGGAAGGGAGAGAGCCAGTGCCGTAAGACAAACACAACATCCATGCCTCACCAGGATTCGAACCCGGACCCCGTTCGGACGAATGTTCAGAGGCCATCGCTTAGACCACTGCGCCACCATGGCGGCATAGAATATTTTGTATATATTCAAAGACATTTTATAATATATACATATATATAATGGGCTGGACATATTTCCAGAAGAGCGGATCACAGACGGACAATCAAAATTTTAGACTAATGCCAAGAAACTGAAAAAGGACCCAGAGAAAGACCACATGGGAGATGAGGATTACGGATCGATGAAATTCGAAAGCATGCCGGAGGAGACTGGTTCAAGAAGGGCAGATGAGGAGGAAACTTGGGGAGGCCTTCATCCAGCAGTGGATTGATAATGGTTGGCAATGATGACGATATGCTAATAATTGCGCAATTGAAATTCTCTGTCAATCAAGTTATTTTATTAAATTTAAAGTGAAACTTAAGAAACGATTTCAATAGCTTTCATATACAACGTTTTGATGAAATTCTGGTTCCTGGTTTTTCCAGCTTACGAAAACATGATATTTTCCCTATCAGCAAAAATCTGAGAATGAATTTTAAAAACTCAGTGCTACTCATGGAAGCGAATAATACAGCATACTGTACTTGTCTGTTACACAGCAACGTTTTTGCTTTTCCACCACGCAGAATTTTATCCCAAACTCTATTCGTAGAGAATCAAACATGATCAATTGAAGATGACAATCCGTCTTTTGGTGTAAGTATGACAAGGATGGTAAGTCAGATAATATCCGAAAACTTGAAAATTTCGTCGTCCTGGATAGGGATTCGAATCCGCGTCTCTCATATAGCGCCCGGGTAAGCTAACCTACACCACCCATCGACTAAGTCTCAAGTTTCCGATTAATCTGAATATAGCCATCATAGGATTCGCTAGTCAAAGCAAACCGGCATTCATGTTTAGTGAATCTGGATGTTAAGAATCCAATCCCGTTTATCAATTGTTTTATATGATCAGTTGTTTTATTGCTACAGAGGATTACGTAATTATCCACTTCTGGAGAAACTTGATTTTGAATCACTACATGTCTTATCTTTTAAGCGCGTTTTTTTTCTCTCTCTATACTCACATTAGACAGAGGCATAGCTAGGTATTTCTGCGCCCGGACAAACCACAAAATGTTGCTCCCCCATCTGTTTTTCTGTTACATGCACACAAACACTCACACGTGTGTGTGCGCGCGTTTCTGTGTGTGTGTGTGTGCGTACAGCTTTTTGCATGTTTCGGAGTGTTCGGACCTTCAGTATCATATCAAAGGACCAAGTGTAGATGGCAGTCGTGACTCGCAGCCACAGTAATGATAGAATAGACCTCAGAGAATCTTCAACAAAGTGAGCAACATCCTTATCTTATCTATCGAATAAAAGAAAAACGACATCTTTATATAAATCGAACTAAAGAAAAAACAACATCCTTTTGTTATCCATCCAACTAAAAAGAAACGATATCCTTATTCATCCAAGTAAAGAAAAGCGACATCCTTTTCCATCCAACTAAAGAAGAACTGTGGGCTCTATTGTTTTTCATAAAGGCAGCGGTTCTTCTTTAGTTCGACGGATTATACAACTGAGCCTTCATTTCTAAATGTAAGCAGCTAAACATATTGAGGAAGAAATTAGCCCTGAACATCTTGAGGAAGAAATTTGTGCCTGAACATCTTGAGGAAGAAATTTTTGCCAGAAACTGGTTATAATGAATTAGCTTTGTTTATCTTTTGCTAAGCTAATTATTATGAATGAATAATGCTCTAAGCTTCAAAATGATGAATTCCCAAAAGGGTGTTGTTACTCGTTAATTATGAACTTAAACAAAGTCTCAACGCTGGTTATTTATATTAAGTAATCAAAGTCATAAACCTAACAGCCAGACAGAGGTCTGACAAAACTAAGAATTGAGAAAGACTGAACTTACAGAACAACTTGTTTATTATGAAGACTCCTGGTCAACTAAGGCACTCATATATCACTACTACATAACAACACAACTCCAACGCAACAACACAACTACAACGCAACCAACACAACCCTCAACTCCCACGCAACAACTACACAACTACAACGCAACAACTCCACTCCACCCTCATTCAATTGGTCACTCAACAATAAACTCGTAATATCTACAGGAACCGTCGGAATCATTTCGACAGGTTCCGGAAAGGAAATCACATGTTGTACAAAATTCAAAGTTATTTGAAACTTGTTAATAAAGTCCATACCCATGAGACATTTCACGGGTAGCTCGTCTATAAGCAGGAAAGAATGTGTAAAACGAGCTTTTCCCAGCCCTAAAGATAATGTGACAGTTCCTGCGATACTGAAGATTTCGTTATTTGCACCTCGCAAATACTGCGTTGCAGGCTGAACATGTATTGCAGAAAAAACATCATTGCAAAACTTTGTATTTAGGGCTGATATCTCAGACCCAGTGTCGAACTTTGTCTCGACAATAATGTCTTCAAGTGTCAAGAATACATCAGGCAACTGAGGAGTTTGAACAGTCACTAATACTGTTTTAGGGTCAGGATGTTTGGTATCAGGAAGCAGGACCGACCCTTCGTCTACTTCCTGTGGAAGTTTAAAGGAATTCTGGTGGTGTTATCATGTGGTCGGAAACCTCGACCCTGCCGGGTATCGGGAAAATTTTCACGATAAGGAAAATTATGCGTGCACCCTGCGTCGGGAACTCCGCGTGTCTGTTGAGATTTTCATTTTCGTTACGTCTGCCCTCAGCACGGGCAGAAAAATTATTATTGCCCTGAGCATGATAACGTTCCGAATGCTGCTGAGTGGAACGGGGTCGAGCATACTGGTGCATTATGACGATACCCCGTAGCTTGCTCCGAAACTCGTTGCTGGTTCGCCACTCTTCTGTGTGGTGGAACGTATGAAGCTTGGGTGGGCACGTGTGTATGCTCGCGCTGAAAGTTTTGTCTATTATGCCGCTGAGGGTTTTCGTAATAAGCCTCGCGGGGTGCCCGAGCATGGTGAGTTGAAGCATGTTTGCCATGTCGCTCTTCATACGTGCGTATGAGGCGAAGGCATTCATGAATAGTGGTAGGGTGTCGAACCTCAAGAAAATCTTGTAAGAATGGGTCGAGCTGCTGTACGAGGGTATCCAACATGTCAACATGACTGGCATGTGGATCCCATAGATTATATAGGCGTGTAGTTTCCAACGCAAATGCAACAGGGCTATCATTGGGACCCTGCTGACGAGAAAACAGCTGTTGAGCAAGGCTAGCTCGACTGAGGCCGAAAGGAAAGACCTCCAAGAATTCTGCACGGAAATTCTCATAATGAGAATCCGGGTTCGACCCTCGCCACTGCCGATACCAGGTCTTGGCGGTATCTCTCAAGCAAGTTCCGGCAATTTGGACCTTGCAGTCTTCCGGAATATTATATAAATCAAAATGGTCTTCCAGATCTTCGAGGAACTTTAAAGACCCCTCCAAACCATTGAAATAAATTGTTCCAGCATGCGGCACGAAATGGGCAAGCATTCTGCTTCGCTGAGAGGATTGAATTCCCTCAGCTACGACCCGCGACTCAGAGTGATAAGAAGCTGGTGCATTCCGAAATGGTGAAGAATGCTTGGGTATGTGTAGATTATTCATATCCAAGTCAGAGCCACAGGCTTCGTACAAATTGTCGAAACAAACACCATTACCCTCGAGACTTGCCGGAAGGTGGAAATTTGCAGTTGTCTCAGGTAAGGAAGCCATGGGTAATAATAGTCAGGATCTCGTGTTCGAGAAAAGTTCGGGCGCCAATTATAATGAATTGAATTTCTCCGTCATTTTTATCCGCGCCGGGGTTCGAACCCGGGTCCACTCATTCCGGAATAAGTTGCTCTACCAATTAAGCTACGCGGACGTTTTATTCTGATTCCTATCTGCCTTTATGTCGTGTGCGTCCTTCTGGCAGGTACGTCACATCATCTCCCCCTTATTTTTTTTTTTTTTTTTTTTTTTTTTCGAAGTGCTGGAGAAAGGATTCTCTTATTTTTCCTATCTCGCGGTGTGGAAATAACATCACACCAATGCGAGATTTTGAACGGTCGGGTCATCCGGATAGTTCGGGCGCCATTATAACGAATTGAATTTCTCCGTCATTTTTGGTCTACGACGGGATTCGAACCCGGGTCCACTCATTCCGGAATAAGTTGCTCTACCAATTAAGCTACGCGGACATGTATTCTGATTCCTATCTGCCTTTATGTCGTGTGCGTCCTTCTGGCAGGTACGTCACATGGTATAAAAGTTTAAATTCCAATTTTAATCAGATTGTAAGCAGTAATTTTTGCGCCCTCTCTTGAGCTGTTCAAATTAATATTTCGCTTATTCGTTGTAGAAAACGGGCACAAAAAGAGAATTCCTTTTTACATCGCCTAGTTAGACGAATTTTCTCGCTCTCTAGATTGTAGAACACCGTAAAAACGTGGCAAGACTTTTTCAGATTTTACCGGCAGCAAACAATAGTAGTCATATATTATTTATGTATCTGTGTAGTTACTGCAAATGCAAACCATAATCGAGAAAAGGCTACTTTAATAAACAGCTCCACGACTTTGACATTCGGGTAGCCGAATACGTCAACACGGAAATTAATTTTTTAATTTTTTAATTTATCTTTCGCATGCGAGCTGCAATTTCAAGTTGACGTTATGTTCACCTAATTCCAAGTCGAGTTTTCGTATTGTGTTTTATATATTCCACGACAGCTGTCCTAAAAATAAAAATAAAAATAAAAAACACCCATTGTACTTGAAGGGCAGGCGATTAATTAGAATGTCGGGTTTGAGTGCCGAAAGACATGCTGGTTTTGCGTTTGTCCTTCGGTTCTGGTTCCCTAAACTCGGATGATTAAAAAGGTTAAGAACATTCCGGATCCATTTCTTGAAGCACTTTACCTCCATATGCTTCATCATTAAAGTTATCAAATTAAATGCATACATATTACATGGCCATGGTAAGACAAGTTAGACACTCATTAACTTTCAATATGACATTTAAACAGATACACTGCACTGAACTATTATAGATCTATGAAACGAATTTCGGACATTTAGCTTTACATACATGCATGGATGTCGAGTTTTCAGATCCGCCTTTCTTTTGCGTACACAACGGCTGCTGGAAAATGAGCAGCAACGCTCAGTACGTAGTGGATTTTAACTCGTTGCCAACGTATTCCCAAGAAAGATTTTCGATTTTTAATTTATTTTTAGAGAAGGAATCTCTCCACTGTAGAAGGTGGTACACTTATCATTCGATCGAACACAGGGCTAAAAGACTGACGCAAGACGAGTCGAGTAGCATCGTAATCGATACGAATTGTATATTGGTGAGTTTATGTGTTGTAAAGATCATAAATGATCAGAAAACACCACTCACATAAATTCCTTCATAGGATGATCTCTGATCGCAGATGTACCACTCTCCAAATAACAATGAACCTGGTATATGGCAGTAATGAGACCGTTGTTGTTTGAGTAGACGTTTTCCTAAGGTTCTAGCTGCCATTGTGAGTAATTACCGCCAAGACTTTCTTACACGATCTATGATATGCGTAGCCTTTGCACTATAAAAACATACTTATTAATCACCTGACTTACAACCGGTAAGTTTCGCGAGATTAAGTTTCTATAAATTTTGTCTTATAGATCTACAATTTTTAAGTGCTTTTCCATAAAAATGTCATACGCACCTCTAAAATTAAAGCATCATTTCATATGCATCTTACATAAACAGTAAGTCGTTGTTTAGGGATTTTGAAATAGCATTTTCATGAGGCAACATGCAGGCGAAATTTCTTGGAGCACTGATCATGAAACTCAAATTCAGAAAAGAATTGCAATTGTTCAATGCCTTTGCTGTGCATACATAGTAAATTATTTTTATTATACCAGTTGGAGAAAAGTATTGCTATATATATTGAAACAAACGTGCTTTTGTATTGAATATCAAACAAAATACTGATGCATTTTTTCTTATTTTTGGTGTTTCAACTACTATTTCGCACGTTAATTGTATTCATCGTTACCTTTTGAACTCCGCACGGTCCATGACTTCACTCATGCACCAAATGTTTCCTAAAGTACGTTGTTAAACCAGTAACAAGCAATAGAAAAATGTACAGCGTCTTTTAATTTGAATAAAACAAGGCGGGACCTTATTATTTGGAAAACTGAGTATTGATTTAAGTAGTATTTCTCAGAGGCTTTCAAGCTGATTGGGATAATTATGTATACTGGAATTATTACCAAAATACATTTAAGTGTCGCTGGAGTTGAACAGTCTTTACAACTAAATATGATGACAAACAGGCGAACAAAACCAAAGCATGAAGACTTTGTGGCATATAGATGAGATCCGCAAAAAAAAAAAAAAAATCTGCAATACTTGTTTGCGATATAACTCGTTAACTAATCGAGCAGATACTGCAGAAGCAAGACAATCATCATCTCAATGAGAGAACAACTTTTCTGATCGTTCATTATGCTAATCACTTTTAAAAAAACAAATTTAGTATAGATCGCATTTGTCACCTGTATTCGATGCCAAATAATTCAGCACATATTTTCCTGAAATTCAAATAATTAGTTGGCTAGATTTTTCCAAACTGCACAGCTTCAGAGCCAATTTTTCATGAAAAATGTTATTTCAAACAGCATAGCACTCTTCTCTTCCATGATGCACGATATACTTTAGAATGCTTTAATTTTAGAGCAGTGTATTTGAAGCTAATGAGCATTAAGTTTGCCTTACCATGTACAGACTTGGTAGATTTGCGTACCACGTTCTAAATCCGCACCACTTGCTGGAAAGTCCGAGAAAGTGTCCTTAGACTTTAGAAGCCGGATATACAATTACAGAGGAATTAAGCGTGAAATCACACCTCAAAATCGCCGTAAGTATCCAGTGAGAGAGATCAATGATGAAAACATATTTTTGTTTGTTTCGAGGAATCTCCTAATTAACATACCTTCTGTGAGAATGCGGAGAGCTGCTAGGAAAGATACCAAGGGAACCATGATGTTGGAATCAACTTTCATTTTCGCTGTTGACTGGGCAACATCCACTGCTCATGCTCCAAGTATTCCTACGGACTCTAGTAACTGACCGGTGGCTTTCGAATCAACAAGTGTCGTCCACCAAATTGAACAGGGCCACTAATATTGGTTTCATGACGTCACCGGAGACGAAGGGGCCAATGTCAGAGACAGGTCGCGTCCGGCCACCGTCAGAATGGACATCCGGGAAGGTGAGCCACCGATGTTTCCATAGCAACGCCCGAATTCGGCATCAGGTGAATGCGAACTGGGCAGGACCCTTGAGGGCGGGTCGACTACGAATTTTGTTTCTTTCCCTCCCAGTTGTCACCCTCCCACGTGTGTGTTTCTCACGGGAGTGAATCCCTTTATCGCAATAATAGGTGTCTATGTGTTGATGCGTTATGATGGGACGTTCATGCATCCGTCGATGACAAGTGAAAGTGAGCTGCCAGCACAAAGATTTCCACTCCGATCCCCCCCCCCCCCCCGTGCTTGCTCTGTCACCTAAGGGGACGTGGCGTGCTTTTGTCACATCAAAATTCCCTACATTTACGTCGGAATAAAATTTGTGTGATAGAAAAGTAGAACTTGACTCACATGTATTCCACTTTTTTATTTTTATTTTTATTTTTTTATTTTTCACTTTTACTTTTTCGGAAAATTGAATTAGTTTCTCACTTCAACATGCATTAGCAGAATTCAGTTCAAATTAATTTACCTGCCAAAATCGTAAGATGATATGATATTTGAAAAGTTTTAGGAAGGGAGTGTCTGACCCCAGGTCTAAAACTGCCCTTAGAAATGAGAAGTTATGAGATTTGAGTAAGTGAACTCAATAGGAAAGACAAACAGAAAAATGTAGTGAAAGGAGAGGGTGATCCGTGACACAACTCTATCTGGAAGGGGGCAAAAGGGAACGAAGCACCGCACAACACCGCAGAAAAAATCGTAAGAAATGATGAAATAACTTATAAACACTTCTTCATTTCACGACTTAGACCAATTGGCCTGTTTCTGTCCGAGTCCATTTTTTCATTTGTCGTCCTTTGTTTTTCTTTCCTTTAGCTTCTTTAATTCATTATTTTTCCAGGTGCTATTGCCTTCTGCATTTTTTCAAGCACATCAATCCAGTTTTTCCAGCAATTTTGTTCAATTTTACTTATCTGATTTAGTTCTTTTAAAATATCTTCACTTCTTTATTTATTAAATCTTTTGTAGCCCGCAGTTTGTTTCATAAATGTCATCTCTACTACTGTGCTTCTTTTCTTATCTCACTTTTCCATTGCCCACAGCTCACTGCCACATAGAAGAGTTGGCTTTGACAGAGTAGGGTACTGTACATTCTTAACTTGCAACTTTTGGTGACTAATGTTTGTCTTATAATGTTTTTTTTTTTTGTTTGTTTGTTTAATTTCATTGGCACTGGAGAGCTTATTAATTTTATTGGAAACGTCTACGTCTTCCAGGTGAATTCTCTTATAGCCAAAACAATTAGCACTATTGACGTGTTCAATTATTTCGTTATCTATTATCACTTTGTCTCTAACTAGTGTTTTTCCTTTGAATACTATGATTTGGGGGGGGGGGGGTTCTGTGATATTGACATATTATATTGTTTTATTATTGTATTTAATTTGTAAAGACAGCTTTTTGTAGTTTAACTACCAGACTTACCCCATTTTGTATGGTAACCAACTTAGGGGAGAATTTGTATGCTCGAAAATCTCAAAAGAAATTTTACAGAAAAATATACGCAAGATATAATATAATATAATATCAAATTGAAAAGTAGTACTTGTAAAAGATTAAAAATAAAAAGGGCCTTTCGGGAGAGTTTTTACAATTTACATATATGGGAAGTTCGACGTCGTTTATTAAATAAAATTCCGTGATTGCGACGTAGAAATTTCTGCTAGACGAAAGCTGTTTAAAGCACTCAGATTTAACCGCAGTTTTTCCTCAGAAGTTTAAGAATATGTATAGAAAATATATTAGACCTGTTCTCCATCTTGTGGGTTGTGCTGTTTATTGCGGTTAGTGGAAAAAAAGAAAAAGGGTACAGAACAGTTAAAAGTGAATTAAAATATTTAAACACATGCTCATATTATAGCACTAAATAAGATTTCAAAACTGAAGATAACAGTTGAATAGTTATAGTCTAGGTGGACTAGCCTACAAATTTTATTTATGGTCTATTAGCAATTTCGCGTATTTGATCATGATTTTGTTTCCGACTTGTTAGATAAGAGATAACAAACCTGAGTGATTTACGCAGGTTTATGAAGTTCAACGTTTCTTCAATACAGTTTTTCGAGGAAACCACTTTTTAAATTCATAAAACGTTATTCCCTAAAATACAGCGGCGGCTGTTGCTATGGGGCTGCCGCGCTCTAAAATGGCTTCCCAGAGAAGTACTAAAGTTTTTTGAACTTACGTTGATGGGTTTTTCCTATAAAACGCTCATTATTGCTGTAACCCCTTATTCGAGGGTAGCTGTGACTGATCACACAGCTACCCTCAAATAAGGGGGTTACAGCAATAATGAGCGTACTGAAACTAAGTGATGCTGAATTCCCAGCCTCGAACCCGGGTACTGGCCCCCGGTAATAAATAAGGGCGTCTTCCTCCCCCTTTCTGCTTCGCTTCCGTGTCACTTTCTTATAGGGCACTCTAGCCCAAATCTCCTAGCTTCCTATTTCTAAGGGTTGTTTAAGACCTGGGGTCAGACACTCCATTCCTAAAATCCTCTGCATATGACCATCATTATGATCATCCCGGCCTCGAGTACTACTGAGGTTTCCCTATCAGTTGGTTACGTGTTGCCCTCCCCCTTTCGCTCCCCACTACTGAGCTAATCTTCACGCAGGGGTGCGATGGTTGCAGTTCTTGGGACAAAACTTCATCCATTACCTGAAGCTAACGAGCTCACTACTGCGTATTTTGTATGGCGGGCTGGAGAAGCCGGTGTCTTTTGTTTCTTTGAGCGATGAGATTCCACTCAAATCATAAGCAAGAATTTAGAGCATCTCAAAGAAATGTTTTTTGTTTGTTTGTTTGGGGATTTCACCCATCCCTAATTTAGGGCCATTGGTTCCAGGAAACGGAGCGAGCCCGGGCCGTAAGACAAACACAACACCCATATTTCACCGCGATTCGAACTCGGACCCATCTCGGACGAATGGTCAGAAGCCAGCGCTTAGACCACTGCCCCGCCGGAGCGGCTCACAAATAATTATTAAATACAATTTCCTCTATTAATGAAGATCCTTCATGGTAATTTTACCATAATCGGTTCAAAAATTTCTGCTGCAACACTTAATTTAAGACATGCACATAAACAGAAAACTAATAATACATCATTTTCTATTTATCATGCAAAAAGTGCCGGATAAGCACGTTCCGTTCGAACCGAAGACTTAAAAATGTAACTGTTATTGTTTAGAAAATTTACCAAGATGGTAAATTTCCGAAACGTAATTTTCTACAGTAAACTCTAGTCATGACTTCGGAATGAAAGCTGAATGTATTTCCTATCTAAAATAATTAAAGATAATTTCTTTCTATGTGTGGCAGAAGCTTTAAAATTTGGCACATTGTTTTTTCCTTGCTGTCCCAGTTGCAGTGGCCAATTTCACAACGAAATTCCGAAAGGGAATCTTGCTAGAAGGAAGAATGTTTATCGTGTTATTTCAGTGGAAACAAAAAAGACAGCTGAGAAGGCATGTGTGACCTTGAATATACGTGCGCCGCCATTGTAACTGGCCTTAAAGTGTTGTTGTCACGTGTGCACAGCGGAAAGCAAAACTTTCTTTAATTAGGCACTGTTAATCCAACGCTGGTCGCAATCTCTGGTTTGACAAGTCGGCGTCCCCTCGCGAAGCATACGGTGCTTCTCTAGCAGTCACGAGTTGGGAAAATTATTTTATCTACAATTCATGAAAGAATACACAGGGAATGTAATTAAAACTCATTTTCATCACATTCCCTCTGAAAAAGGAAATTGCGGTTAGATCTATCAAATGTGGTGTTTTAGGGTTCGCGTTCACACTTATGAAAAAGTATTAAAATAATCCACTTACAGCCCAGTTCTTGAGGACAGTCGCCACGCTACGGGTGAGCTTGGGGGATGCAAAACCTAGCCAACTTTTCTTGGACCTCCCCCCCCCCGAAAAAATGAAGCAGTTTGTACACATGGCGAATGCAGCCGTCTAAAATTTTAAGGACCTTGGACAAATGTATGCGAATCTTTCGAATTCACCAACATTTTTGTTTCATAAAATGAATTTTTTATTAAATTCAGGGGTATACTCTTCTGTGGTGAGGGAGTCCTCTGGCGAATGTCTTAGAGAGTAGTAGAAAGATACCATTTTCGTAATTATAGTAACGAGGGAAAGATATTCCTTGTGAGGTTACAAACTAAAATTCATAAACAGCCTTATGACAGCAAATATTAACAAGAAAGATGACACCGAATTTTCGGGTGTAATTAGCACGTCTTTTGAATCTGTTCTGATGCAAATTAAATTTATCAAAAGTATTCAAAGTCAATGGAACCGGTATGGAAAATAATAGTATCTGACGGAAGAAAGAAGTTTTTCAATCGGATTTTTAATCCCTCAGCTATTGCTGTAAACGGAATCGTGAGCTTACGCCTTCTGGTTGCATACTTGTGCTTTAAGAAAAACATAAATTTATATGAGAAACATTTCGCACCGGAAATGCTCTTCAACACAGAAAGAATTTTTCAAATCGGACCATTAGAAACGGAGATATTGACAAAATTAAGGTTTGACTTTACGTCCCCTGGTGGGAAAACCATGCATTATTTTAGGCAGAAAGTATTCTCAAAAGGTTTTTCAACATGAGCGGTATCGGTCCAAGAAAAAAAAAATTTAGTCGAGTTTTCAGGAGCCCAGATTTTGCTACAAATACATCGGAAGAAGGATGTAAGGTCACGTGATGCGTAACATCACAGCCTCTCCTTGACAAATGTCAACCCCGCCTTCTCCTGGTGTATCCTGTTCGCACGAAAGGAGCTCTGACGACCGCCAATAGGTATAACTATACCATCGGGATTAGAGGAAGTGCTATCCCACACTCACCAAAACGCTTGGCCAGCGTGGTGAGTTATGGCCAAACCCCTCCAAAATGATTCCACAACTTAAATCTTGGCCCTCAGTCTCCGGCAGCTGGAATGTACCTGGCCAAGGCAGCGGCCAGTGCGACATGAAGGCAGAGGGTGTTAAGAATCCCTGGAGGACCGGGCTATGCTGCCATCTGATGCTGACCTTGGCTACGTATAATGGACGCCCCCTATCTTCTGATACAAGGCTTCTTGAATTGGAAGAGGAACTACAAAGGATCAAGTGGGACATCGTCGGGCTAAGTGAGGTAAGGTGAAAAGGAGATCTCATTGAACTGAAAAGTGGACATCTCTTCTACTATCGTGGGACAGATACTGGCAGAACTAGTGGTGTTGGATTTATAATAAACAAGAAACTGAAGGATAAAGTTGTAGAAGTTGAAGGTTCCTCTGACAGAGCTGCACGACTCGTTATCCAACTCTCGAAAAGATACCAGGCTCAGATTATTCAAACTTATGCACCCACCACAAGTCATCCTGAAGAAGAAATTGAAGAATTTTATGAGGAAATTCGTCATCTAAATAATAAAGGTAAGCAGCACTTGAAGAAAATTATGGGAAATTTCAATGCAAAAATAGGACAACGGCAACAGAATGAAACTTCGGTAGGTAAATTCGGTCACGGCAACAGAAACCAGCGTGGAAATACTCTCGTTGAGTTTGCAGAGGCAGAACGGTTTTTCATTTTGAACTCCTTTTTCAAGAAAAAGCCACACAGGAAATGGACATGGAGACATCCAAATGGGACGACAAGTGAAATTGATTTTATTATGTGTAACAAAAAATTCGTTATAGAAGACTGCAGTGTGCTAAACAAGTTCAACACAGGTAGTGACCATAGATTGGTGAGATGTAAGATGCACCTCAACACTAAACTCGAACGTGGCAAGCTCATAAGACAAACAAAATGTATTGACATAACGAACCTTAAAAAACACCATAATACCTTCAAGTTGGAACTGAAGAACAGGTTCTCTGCTTTAGAAGGCCTAACATCGGAAGAAGTTGATATTTCTGAAGTTAACAGAAAACTAACCAAAGCTCTTATGGAAACAGCAACAAAATTAGCTGGGTCTAAGAACAAGTTGCATGAGAACAAATTATCAGGAAAAACCAAAATGTTGATGCAAAGAAGAAGAGAGATGAGGACAAGTAAAGAAGATGTGACTTCCGAAGTGGAATATATAGAGCTATGCAAGACAGTACGAAAAAGTATCACTGAAGACGTAAGGAAATTCAACTGTGAACTAGCGAGGAAAGCAATGGAAAACAACCAAAGCCTAAAGATAGCAAAGGGACATCTCAGTAAGGGAAGAAAACAGATTATGGCACTGAGAAAAGAAGATGGTTCTGTAACAAGAAATAGGTGTCACGTCAATTCGTCGCGAGCGTCAATTCGTCGACTACAACAATTCGTCGTGCGTCAATTCGTCGCCTGCGTCAGTTCGTCAGGCGTCAATTCGTCGCGGACAAATTCGTCGACTACCTCAATTCGTCGACTACGTCAATTCGTCGCGTTTACAGATTTTGGTTACATACAAAACGAATGCAGGAAAACGTACGATTTAAAATTTTCGTGAAATCTAGTTTTCATTTCAGAACCATCAAATTTGGTATCATGAAACTCTAACTTAGACGCTAGACGGTTTTTGGAAGGGGTTGGAGCCCAGGGGTCAGAGCCCCCCCTCCCCTCATAAAACATTTCGTAAAATCTACAGTTTTCATTTTAGAACCACAAAATTTGGTATACTATCTCATGGTACTCTAACTTAGACGGTACACCGTTTTTGGAACGGGTCAAGGCCCCGGGGTCAGAGCCCCCTACATACAAAATTTTCTTAAAAACTACTGTTTTCAATTCAGAACCACCAATTCTGGTATACTCTCTCATGATACTCTAGACAGTTTTTGGAAGGGGTTGGAGCCCGGGGGTAAGAGCCCCCGTCATAAAAAATGCCGTAAAATCTACAGTAATCAATTTAGAACCACCAAATTTGGTATACTATCTCATGGTACTCTAACTCAGACGGTAGACCATTTTGGAACGGGTCAAGGCCCAGGGGTTAGAGCCCCCCCCATATTTTTTTTGTAAAATATACAGTTTTCAATTCAGAACCATTAAGTATGGTATCATGAAACTCTAACTTAGACGCTAGACGTTTTTTGGAAGGGGTTAGAGCTTGCGGGGTGAAAGCCCCCTCATAAAAATTTCGTAAAATCTATAGTTTTCAATTTAGAACCACCAAATTTGGTATACTATCACATGGTACTCTAACTTAACCGGTAGACCGTTTTTGGAAGGGGTTGCAGCCCGGCCTTCATAAAAAAAATCGCAAAATCTAGTTTTCAATTCAGAACCACTAAATATGGTATACTATCTCGTGGTATTCTAACTTAGACTGTAGACGGTTTTTGGTAGCGGTTAGAGCCCGGGAGGTTAGAGCCCCCTTTCCCCTACAAAATTGCCGTAAAATATAGTTTTCAATTTAGAACCACCAAATTTGGTGTCATGAAACTCTAACTTAGCGGAAGACCGTTTTTGAAACGGATCGGGGCGGAAAGTCCCCCCCCCCCCCGTACAAAATTATCGTAAAATCTACAGTTTTCAATTTAGAACCACCAAATTTGGTATACTATCTCACGGTACTCTAACTTAGACGGTAGACGGTTTTTGGAATAGGTCAAGGCGCGGAGGGTAAGAGCCCCCACATACAAAATTTTCGTAAAATCTATAGTTTACGAAAATTTTCTAAATACAAAATTTTCGTAGAATCTATAGTTCACCAAATTTGGTATCATGAAACTCTAACTTAGATGGGAGCCGGTTTTTGGAATGGGTCGGGGCCCGGGGGTCAGAGCCCTCCCTCGTACAAAATTTTTTAGAATATGCCGTTTTCAATTTAGAACCACCAAACTTGGTATACTATTTCATGGTATTTTAACTTCGACTGTAGATGTTTTTTTGGAAAGGGTTGGAGCTCGAGGTTCAGAGCCCCCCCCCCCCATAAAAAGTTTCGTGAAATCTACAGTTTTCAATTTAGAACCACCAAATTTGGTATACTACATCATGGTACTCTAACTTACACGGTAGACGGTTTTCAGAACGGGTCGGGGCACGGGTGGTTATAACCCCCTCCCCCGCCACCCAAAGTTCGTAAAATCTATAGTTTTCAATTTAGGACCACCAAATTTGGTATACTATCTCATGGTGTTCTAACTTAAACGGTAGACGGTTTTTTGGAACGGGTCAAGGCCCGGGGGTAAGTGCCTCCACATACAAAATTCTTCTTGACAAGTGGTCAGAAGCCAGCCCCTAGATCACTACGCGCCGTAGCGGCACACGTTGAAATGTATTTTTCGTACGGCCCCAAAAGCTCTTATGGACATACTAGATTGAACTGGACGCAAATAAATCATTAATATAATTTGTACTAGCAGGGATACCAGTTATTTGCTAGGTACATATTACTATTTGTGGAATCACCAAGTTCAGCGGGTGAAAGTTAATGAATGAAAAAGATACTCCTGCAATTTTCCAGTAAACTTATATTAAATTTTTTGATTTAGTTAATTTAATTTTGCGAAACAAAAAAGAAAGAAAAAGGAATGGGAATACTTACCTTCTAGGAGACATCTATAGAACTGCAGTACATCTGGCGTGTGCTTCTGTGAATCCCGCAACAAAGAAATGCAATGTACCTATGTGATGTCGATTGCGTTCGACTTCACATTGGCATTGATCATCTTTTTCTTACCGTTTTGAATTTTGAATATCTGGAACTCTCTATTTACATTACATTATATTTCTTTCTGATAAGCCGCGCGTTGGTAGTGAAAGCTAAACTATATTGATTTGTGTTTTTAATACACCATTAAACACATATTTTGCACTTTATTGTTATCTACAGTCTCTAACTTAGACCGTAGGTTGATGGTTTATGGTGCAAGGCCCTCAAAGGTCCAAAGAGCGCCTTTGAACGTAGATAGGGTATTCTTAAGAGTAAAAAACGGAGCTTTTTATGAAAATTTTGTTTGGGGCTCCCTTGACCAGGGCCCCGACCCCTTCCAAAAACCGTCTACCGTCTAAGTTAGATAACCATCAGATAGTATACCAAATTTGGTAATTCTAAATTGAAAACCGCAGATTTTACGAAATTTTAATGTGGGGGGGGCGGCTCTTACCCCCGGGCTCCAACCCCTTCCAAAAACCGTCTAGCGTCTAAGTTAGAGTTTCATGATACCATATTTCATGGTTCTGAATTGAAAACTGTAGATTTTACAAAATTTTTTTATAAGGGCGGGCGCTCTGACCCCCGGGCCTTGACCAGATCCAAAAACAGTCTACCGTCTAAGTTAGAGTACCATGAGATAGTATACCAAATTTGGTGGTTCTAAAGTGAAAACTGTAGATTTTACGAATTTTTTTATGAGGGGAGCTCTGAACCCCCGGGCCTTGACCCGTCCAAAAACGGTCTACTGTCTAAGTTAGAGTACTATGAGATAGTATACAAAATTTGGTGGTTCTAAATTGAAAACTAGATTTTGCGATTTTTTTATGAAGGGGGCCCATACCCCCGGGCTGCAACCCCTTGCAAAAACGATCTACCGTTTAAGTTAGAGTACCAAAAGATAGTATATCAAATTTGGTGGTTCTAAATTGAAAACTGTAGATTTTACGAAATTTTTATGAGGGGTGGGGGCTCTGACCCCCGGGCCTTGACCCGTTCCAAATATGGTCTGCCGTCTAAGTTAGAGTACCATGAGATAGTATACCAAATTTGGTGGTTCTAAATTGATTACTGTAGATTTTACGACACTTTTTATGACGGGGGCTCTAACCCCCCGGGCTCCAACCCCTTCCAAAAACCGTCTAGCGTCTAAGTTTGAGTACCATGAGATAGTGTACCAAATTAGGTGGTTCTAAATTGAAAACTGTAGATTTTGCGAATTTTTTTATGAGGGGTGCCCTTACCCCCGGGCTGCAGCAACCCCTTAAAAATCGTCTAGCGTCTAAGTTAGAGTACCATGAGATAGTATACCAGAATTGGTGGTTCTGAATTGAAAACTGTAGTTTTTTTAAAAAATTGTATGTGTGGAGCTCTGACCCCCGGGCCTTGACACGTTCCAAAAACGGTGTACCGTCTAAGCATGAGATAGTATACCAAATTTTGTGGTTCTAAAATGAAAACTGTAGATTTTACGAAATTTTTTATGAGGAGAGGGGGCTCTGACCCCCGGGCTCCAATCCCTTCCAAAAAACCGTCTAGCGTCTAAGTTAGAGTTTCATGATACCAAATTTGATGGTTCTGAAATGAAAACTAGATTTCACGAAAATTTTAAATAGTACGTTTTCCTGCATTCATTTTGTATGTAACCAAAATCTGTAAACGCGACGAATTGACGCGACGAATTTGTCCGCGAATTGACGTATAACCCAAGAAATAGGGGCGAAATTTTGACAAGAGTGAAAGATTTCTACTCCAAATTATATGAAAGGGATGATACATGTACCCCAGACATCATGAAAGGTACCAGTACCAGAGTTCTTCCAGTCCTTCCAGCAGAAGTTACACATGCAATCAAGAACATGAAGCGGGGGAAAGCTCCAGGAGAAGATGGAATTACTGTAGACATCATACAAGAAGCAAGTGGAGAAATCGAAACAGTACTCGCCCAAATTTTCACTCGATGCCTTAATGAAGGAAGAATCCTGAGGATTGGAACACCGCTACAATGATCCTGCTACACAAGAAAGGTGACATTGAGGATCTCGGAAACTACAGACCTATCAGCCTCCTATCAGTGGTTTATAAAATCTTCACTAAAGTTCTTTCACACCGCTTGAAGGTAACACTGGACATGGCTCAACCGAGAGAACAAGCTGGATTCAGGAGTGGCTACAGCACAATAGATCATATCCACGTATTGAGAGAACTAATTGAAAGAGCGAGGGAATATGAACTTCCATTGTGCATGGCTTTTATCGATTATGAAAAAGCCTTTGATTCGGTGAAACCATCAGCAGTTACAATGGCTCTGAAATCCTGCGGTATTGAAGATGCATACATTAATATTATTAATAACATCTATGAAAATGCAAGTGAAAAGATTCGGCTGTTTGAAAATACAACACAAATAAAAATTGGAAAGGGAGGGAGACAAGGTGACACCATATCTCCAAAGCTCTTTAATGCCACATTGGAGGGTGTCTTTCAGTCGCTGAGCTGGGAAAACAAAGGGGATAAAGATTAATAGACATTATCTAACCCACCTTCGTTTTGCTGATGACGTAGTCATTTTTGCAACTACCCCATCAGAGCTGCAGAGTATGATCCAGGAACTTGCTGACAAGAGTAAAGAAGTGGGATTAAAAATGAACTTTCAGAAGACAAAAGTAATGTTCAACGTTTTACAAGAAATGAAGATTTATCGATTGATGGAGAAAAGCTGGAGTAAACAGGCACGTACGTTTATCTTGGACAGCAGATATCAAGTGAGGGTCACATTGATGAAGAAATTAATCGACGTACAAAACTTGCCTGGAGAGCTTTTGGAAGAAACAGCATAATTTTCAAGAGCAATATGCCATTTTGTCTTAAAAGAAAAGTGTTTGATCAATGAATCCTTCCAGTGCTTACGTATGGTGCAGAGACGTGGACCTTAACTAAAAGAGACATACAAAGGCTGCAGACAACTCAAAGCAGCCTGGAGAGGTGCATGCTTGGTGTAACCAGGAGAGATAAGAAGAGGAACTCGTGGATCCGAAAAATTTCAAGAGTGGAAGACATCATGATCAGAGTTAAATACCTGAAATGGCAATGGGCTGGACATACTGCCAGAAAGACAGATCATCGATGGACAGCCGAAATTTTAGATTGGATTCCAAGAGACAGGAAAAGACACAGAAGAAGACCACATGGGAGATGAGTGTATGAAATTCTAAAGTATACTGGAGTGACATGGAGGAGACTGGCACAAAACAGACCGTTGTGGAGGAAACTTGGGGTGACCTTCGTCCAGCAGTGGATTGATAATGGTTGACAATGATGATGATGATGACATCAAAAGCAGAAATAAACACTTATGCACCCAGGTGGCCAAACCATTCTTTACCAAACTTCAGAAATTATATGAAAAATATTTTACATCAGGTGTTATATGCGATACAGGAAGAAGCAGAAATCGGAGTTTTAGAAGCAGAAATAACACCGAGAAAACGCAATTTACCTTTGTGCCCCCTAGTGGAAAGTCTATGATTTACTTGAACATTTTGAATTTACAGGAAAAACATTTCGCATCGGAAACACTATCCAACAAAGAAGGAATTTTTCAAATCGGACTCCTAGAAGTACAGATATTGACAAAAATAAGATATACCTCTACGCCTCCTGGCGTAGAAACTATGCATTATGTCAAGAAGAAAATGTTCCTAAAAGGTTTGTCGACATGAGTAGTATCGGTCAACAATTGACTTTTTTTGCAATCGAGATTTTAGAAGCTCATATTTTGCTGCAAATACAACAGAAGCGGAAATTAAGACTTACGCCACCTGGTGGCCAAACTGTTTTTTACAAAAATTAGAAATTATGTGCAAAGGATTTTCCATCAAGAGCTGTATCCGGTGCAAAAAGAATTTTTTAAATCGGAGATTTAGAAGCAGAGATATAGGGGGAAATGCAATTTACCTGTACGCCCCCTAGCGGAAAGTCTATGAATTACTTGAAAATTTTGAAATTATATGAAAAACATGTCACACTGAAAACACTATCCAACAAAGAAGAAATTTTTCAAATGGAACTCCTAGAAGTAGAGATATTGACAAAAACAAGATATACATCTACGCCCCCTGGCGGAGAAACTGTAGAATATTTTAAGAAGAAAATATTCCGAAAAGGTTTATCGATGTGAGTGGCATCAGTCCACGAAAGAATTTTTTCAGTCGATATCTCAGAAGCTCAGATTTTATAGCAAATACATAAGAAACAAAAATTAACACTTACGCCCCCTGGTGCCCAACGTATTGTTTACCAAAAATTTGAAATTATATGCGAAATATTTTCCATCAGAATGTGTATCCGCTGGAGAGAAAATGTTTCAAATCGGAGTTTTTGAAGTAGAGTTATCGGGAAAAACGTAATTAACTTTTACGCCCCCTAGCGGAAAATCTATGCGTAATTTGAGAAAGTAACTATATCTAAAATACTCTTCGACATAAATGGAAGCGAAAGAAAAAACAATTTTTTCAATCGGGTGTTTAGAAGCAAATATGTGGAATAAAACTAATTTTTGAATTCTTCATCATCTGCATTTACGCCCTCTAGCGGCGAAATTGTACATAGTTGTTGAAAAAACGACATGAAGGATCATCATTCGCATATTTCAAGCTTCCCAGTGCAAAAATAATTTTTTCAAATCGGACTAATAGTTGCAGGGATATCGTAGGTACAGACGGACAAACCGGTAACATAAGCACGATCTTTTTTTCCAAAGACGTGCTAAAAAAGGATTAAAAATGACGTAAATGAGCTAAGTTTGCGAAAAAATAGTAACTTGTTAAAGGCCATATAAGTTTATATCCATGGTTTCCGGTATTATATACGCTGAATAAATACTACATACAGTATGTACCTGATTTTTTTATACGGGGGATACATCATCAGTGTAGGTGTCTATATGAACATCAGTGTCTATATGAACATCAGTGTCTATATGAACACAATTTTTTTGCAAACCTTTTTTGCCAAGCACTTTAAAATTTTGCCTCCCCACGCAGTGTAATATTTAGCCCCGCTAATTCAGAGCAGCTGGCATCGCCACTGCTTGAGAAGTGTCGTTTACCCTTAACTAAAGGTGCGCAGCACTGAAGTCTTCAGCTGAACACCACGTAAATTTCAAACAGACATCACAACATTATTTGCAGATTTATCATCAATAAGATTTTAACAACTATAGCACATTTGAATAACACTCACACAACAGTATATTCGTAACAAAGATAGTCTTTTAGTCGTAGAGGATGTAGTCACATGATAAGAACCAAAATAAGCTGCACTGCACTATTTTTATTCATGCCATCTTGACTTGACTGACTGCCAAGCTAGACCTAAAGAATAAACTCTCGGGAGTTTAGAACGAGAGGTAACCCAATTTACATCAGGAAAATTAAACAAAAACGTAGGTGGTACAGGATTGGCATCCTTTAACCGAAATTATTGTAGCCGGAAGTGTATCGGATTTCTTTTTTTTTTTTTTTTTGGTTTTCGGAGTATCTGCGTAGGGTATACATATATAATGGGAAGACTTGGAGATGAGATCAAGTGTAAACACTAAATCCATTTATATTTCAAGAAATTAAAAGGATTTTGACTCTTCAAGAAATTAAAGTATTCTTTCCTGAAAAAGAATCGATTCTGCAAAAGAGCCGATTCCCTCAAATAATCGGTTAGAATTACTTTTCACTAGACGTAAAATGCTCACCAAGGTGTTTCTGAGAGGTTTATGTTCCGGTAATGAAACGTAGCTTTATTCAGACCTGTAAAAAATGCAATCAATTTCATGAGTATTTTGAAACTAACTTATATAAAAACTAAGAAAACAAAATTCTTTGTGAGATTCAAAAATAAATTTAAACTGAAAATCGTTCACTAAACCGGAAGAGTCAACGAGCGACACAAAATGACATGGCTCAGAGCCGATTCGTGAGTGTTATTCCCTGCGGAAATCGTTCACTAGAAGTGTCAGCGAACGAAACGAACGAATCAGTGGGAACGAATGGTTACTAAAACAATTCGTTCGACCTGTCGAATCGAAATGGCGAACGAATATTCTCAATGCTACAGCAGAACAGTGCGTCACAGCCCCGCCCAGGGCATCTGAAGTCACGTGTCATAAACGTCGGGTGCACAAATACTCGCGCAACGCTTGAGAATCTTTCCAGAGCCACTGGTGTCGGCTCTCGAAAAAGTTTCGCAGTTTCGAGGTTTTCTGTTTGGGATTTCCGGATAAGAGAGATTCAACCTGTGTGTGTGTGTTTATGTCGCACGCCCAATTAGATTTTTCAGTGCCCCAGATTCCAACATTGCAACCTGAAAGATTGCAAACTAACCGCATGTAGTTTTTGGAAAAAAAAGATTCCTGGTTATAATCATTATTAACAGTAAAAAAATTCAGCAGTTCTCCATTGTTTGAAATTCCCCATTTTTTATCCTACGTTTACAGCCTGAATATTTCATAAAAAAACTTTTCAGCTTTTGAAAATTTAAACTATCACTCCAACATCCTTCGAAAATTTAACTACATCTCCAACACCATGCCTCCCAAATTTTCAGCACCCTTCAATATGAAAATCTTGGATAAATCCCTGAGTGTAATCGCACCTGGTGCCGCGGCCTAACATTAGCTTTTTAAAAAGGCTGATCTCTTCATAGAAGTTTTTGGAAGCTGTCAATTGTGCATACATATCACTCAGCTGTTCTCTGAGATTCAGAGGTTAGCTCCACAAAGAAATACAAACCACCAAATAAATGTTTAACTGATTATTTACTAACTGTTGACGTATCAAACTTCTCCATTTACTGAGATCAAGACCTTCTATATTTCATACTCATAATCTTTTTCTCGTGCAGACACTCCTGAATCTGATCCTCCCATGATTTCCTTGGCCTTCCTCTGCCCTTCCTTCCTGCCACTTGGGCTGAACATTTTTTCTCAGTAAGCATCTCGTCACTCATTCTTTCAACATGGCCAAACCACCAAAGCATATTAGTCTCCACCTTGCTAACAACATTTTGCTTCACATCACACAACTGCAACACATCTTCATTCCACACACAATCAGAACGTGTCTTGCTACAAACCCACCATAAGTAACGCATTCCTCCAGCACACAAACTTTCAAAATGTTTTATTCTGAGCGAAATTTACAGGGAACGAAGGCGGTAGGCGGCATGTGCCTTTACAATGCCTGAAATCATAATAACAGGAGTCAGATACATACAAAGTGTGTGCAATTTACATTATGCAAGGGGTATATACGTACAATGCAAGTGAAATAGATGAGCGGACTACAAAACATAATTACCGTAGTATGTATTCAAGAAGTGCGCTATTTACAGTATGAGAGGTGTATATATACAGCGAATGCGCAAGTTACAGTATAAGAGATGTATATATATAATACAGTGCTAGTGAGATAGATGAGCGATGATACAACATAAGTGCAACAGTGCAGGGTGTGATAATGGAAAAGATATACGTGAGACTGAATAAATGTACAATTTAGGCGAAGTGCGTGAAGCCATATAGGAACAGGGAACGAACTATGTGCAGCAAGTGAGATATACATACAATGCAATGAAAATATAAATACAAATGACGCAGAACAAAATGATGCAATTGAAATGTGTACTATATACAGACGTGTACAAAAAGTGCGTGACTGAGATATGTATGATGCAGACAGTAAAGAATGAGCTTGTAGGACGGCTCCGAAACGGAGCAAACACAGTACCAAGGAATGTGTATATGTACAGAATGAACAGCGAAATATATACAGGATGTGTATGTACAATTTTTATGAGCAATATGACGAACGAATGAGCAGAAGATATATGACGAAATAAAAACATTGAATATACAAGTACAATGTGAGGCACACAGAAGAAATCACTACAAAGATCACTTATTCAGAAGAGGGCACCACAAAGTAAGTGCACGTGAATACACTGCAAACACTAACAGTAAAAAGATAAACTGGAGATGGGAATATGAAGAATGTACAGAAGAACTAAGTCTGACAAGCTTAGGGAGACACTCTCCGGATCCGGTGAGCCAGTCCAGGGTTCATCACAAAGATCAAAGCGGGGAAGGTCCCGACGTAGAGGATGGAAGTCAAATCAGAAGAAGTAGGTCTGCAGAAGGCCCGGAAAACCAGCGGTGTAATGGCGACCATACGCTCAGGAACTGCAGTCTCTGGTCAGTGGCCCTGGCTGCGGTAAACGCCAATCGGAGCCTGGAGGTCAGCCGGTTGCGGAATTGCGCACAGAGGGTATCTCCTGCTTGAAGGAGCGTAGGCACATTAGAGGTATGGCAGAGTTGCAGATAGAAGCAGTAAATCACATGCTTTGCGAGTGCAAAGATGTATGCGCATGGCTCAGATAAAGGCACGGGTGGCGAACAAGAAACTAGCAACGTACTGTGTGAAGAAAAAGGCAGCTCTTTGGCAGAGACACTTGGCAACGGTAAAGGCTAGGTGTAGTAAAGGAAGGATCGCTGGGCAGTACTGGTAGATGTGTAGAACATCAGCATGCTCAGAACAGAAGATGCAGGTGGGTGCGGCTGCCAGCGTCATCCGAAATAAAGTGGCCGGCACTGGCAGGCGGCGGTAAAGGAAGATCCAGTGAATATTCTTTTCATCTGGTGTCGAGATGGATGAAGCTGTTGCCGACCACACACTCGGAAGAGCGGCGGGCAGTACTCCTGAAATGAGCTGGGGTGCGGGTGGCGATGGATCCGGAAGGAGAAAACGATAGAGAGTACGGACAGTGAAACTGGAGATCAGAAAGAAAGAGCCACGAACAGGAAGAAGAAAAAGGAAGGGGAAGAGAAGCAGGTGAAACGAGAAAGAGGCCAGCCGGAGAAGCGAGTGCAGGAAAAAGAGTAATGATCGAGGAGCGGAGAGAATCATATAGAGTGCAAGAGAGGCAGAGGTGCGTGGAAGGAAAGGAGAGAGGTCGGAAAAGGGTTTTCATGTTAGATCGGAGGAAAGTAAGTCTCGGACGGATACGATCACAGCGGGGAGCCAGGAAAGGTCAGTGAAATACGGTGCGTTAGTTAGGAGGATGGAGGATGGAGGATGGAGGAGTAAAAGAGGGGTTCTGTTAGAAGTTCTGAGGTGGTAGCGGGTGGGGCATGGAGTAGTGGCAGAGAGCGAAGAAAGGAAAGCGCATCCGAATAAACGGGGGAAAGACGGGAGCGGAGGAGAGAAAAGCGATCCATCAGTAGAAAAGTTGTGAATTTGAAGCGGGGGTTCCGGGGAGAAATCATCACGTCTCGGAGAAGAGAAGCTGCTGATCTTGGTTCGCAGAGTAGACGCAGAAGGGATACTATCCGGTGTGCTTTGTAGAACTGGCGAACATCCAGGAGCGCAATACACCAGTGGAGATCGGACGACTTAGAGTTGAGACTTGTATCCAATGATGAGCTGACCAGATCATAGTAGAAATGATCCGTGTGAATTCAGCAAGATAGTAAGCTGCATCATGCAAGCAGCTGCCCACACATGAAGACCAGGAGACAGAAGATATATATGAGCAAGGCGTGCCCGGGTGACGTAAGAGGCGCTGAACTGAGCTTTCCGCCAGAAGCTAGCTGATCGAGCAAGGCGATTACGAAGAGCAGCCCACGTGTTGTTTCGGGTAGCTATGGGAGCTCCCTGGTGTACACCAAGAAATTTCTGAGAAGAGGCAGTGCAGGAGGCGCCCCATGGGGAGTCCGTCTTGGACTCCCAGGCACCACACCACAGGCCGGCACTCTTGGTAGTGTTGAGCATCGCTGAGGAGCAAGAAGAGTAAAGTGCATATACATGAGCGAGGTTATCAAATTGCGACTAAATCAGGACGCAGAAAGTCGCGTCGTCGGCGTAGGTGGAGTAGGTTATAGAGAAATGCCTGGTGCTTGCCGTGGGAGGAGGAACAGCCGCAAGAAATGCACGATGCACTGTGAGTAGGAAAGGCTCAAACGCCAGAGCGAAAATTGCCCAGAAGGTGGACACCCCTGTCGTAATCCACGACGGAAAGAAATGGGTGCTGTCAGAAAGGCGGCTATCTTGACCTGAAAGACGGCGTCGCGATAGAGAGCAAGAATAGTATTAACGAAGACAGAAGAAAAGCCAAAAGCGTGTAAAGTAGTTGAGAGAAATGAGTGGGAGATATTATCAAAAGCTGCACGTTGGTCTAAATTTAGTAGGGCAAGAGATTCAGAATTAGTTCGGGCAAGATACAAAAGATCACGAAGGAGGTGAAGGTGTAACGTATACTCTAGATTCAGTTTCCTTTTGATTTTACTATCTCTTGTTATTTTATTTTCCTATGTAAATTATCTTCTTACTTAACGAGATGTTATTTCTCCCGCTGAATGATATGTGGCAACGAGTTTAGCCATGACGTGGTGGTAGGCAGTATAAATAGGCGCGTTCAACGATACCTAGGAGAGCTTTTGTTTATGTGCGAGGAGAGCTTTTGTGTACGCCGGAGAGCTTTTGTGTTACGTGAGAGAGCTTTGTTTTATGTGTAGGGAGAGCTTCGTTTATGTGAGTAGAGCTACGTTATTTTGTGCCGAGAGCTTCGTTCTATGTGATTAAGTTCTTCTTCATTATTGTGATACGAATAGTGTGACTAGTAGTGTGTGTGTTGGATGATACCAGGAGTTTCCTAATAAAAGGTTTTTAAGTAAGTACGTTTTTCTCAGTTCATAGTACTGTCAGACCTCTGTCTGGCCGTTGGGTCTCTTTCATTAAGTGTTACTATTAACAACCAGCATAAGACTTTATTCATAATTAATTACCACACAACAAACCAGTAAAAAACTAATTCATTATAATTGGCGCCCGAACTTTTTCTGAACACGAGGTCTTGAAAATTATTACCCATGTCTTCATTACCTGAGACAACTTCAATATTTCACCCTAAGGCAAGTTTCGGTGGTGATGGGATTAATTTCGACCATCTGCAAGAAGCCTGTGGGGCTCACTTTAATGATACTGATTTCCAAGTACCCAGGCATTCTTCACAATTTCGTAATTCACCAGCTCCCTATCACTCTGAGTCGTGGGTCGTACCTGAGAGATTTCAATCCTCTCACAGAAGCAAAATGCTTCCCCATTTCGTGCCGCATGCAGGAACAATTCTTTTCAATGGTTTGGAGGGGTCCTTAAAATTTCTCGAGGATTTGGAAGATCATTTTGATCTATACAATATTCCTCAAGACTGCAAAGTGCAAATAGCAGGCACTTGCTTGAAAGATACCGCTAAGACCTGGTATCGGCAGTGGAGAGTGTCGAACCCGGATTCTCATTATGAGAATTTCCGAGCAGAATTTTTGAAGTCTTTCCTTTCGGCCTCAGTCGAGCTAGCCTTGCACAACAACTTTTTTCTCGTCAGCAAGGACCCAACGATAGCCCTGTTGCATTTGCTTTAGAAACAACACGCTTGTATAACTTATGGGATCCACATGCCAGTCAAGTCGACATGTTGGACACCCTATTGCAACAGCTCGATCCATTTCTACAGGATTTTCTTGAGGTCCGACACCCTGCTACAATTCATGAATGCCTTCGCCTCATACGAACGTATGAAGAGCGACACAGCAAACATGGTCCAACTCACCATGCTCGGGCACCCCGAGAGGCTTATTACGAAAATCCTCAGCGGCATGATAGGCCTAATGAATTTCAACGGGAGCGTACACAGGTGCAAGTCCAAGCATCATACGTTCCACCGCATAGAAGAGTGGTACACCAACCGCGAGTTTCTAATCAATTTTCTGGGTACCGTACAAATGCACAGTATGCTAGACCCCGTTCCAATCCGCAGCATTCGGAACGTTTTCATGCTCAGGGCAATGATGATTTTTCTGCCCATGCTGAGGGAAGAAGTAATAGAAATGAAAATTTCAACAGACATGCGGAGTTCCCGCAGCAGTTTTCACGCAGTTTTCCTCATCGTGGAAACTTTCCCGATACCCGGCAGGGCCGAGGTTTCAGACCGCATGATAATACAACCAGGAATCCTTTAAACTTCCAAAGGAAGTAGACCAAGGGTCGGTACTGCTTCCTGATACCAAGCATTCTGACCCAAAAACAGTATTAGTGACTGTCCAAACTCCTCAGTTGCCTGATGTGTTCTTGACAATTGAAGATATTATTGTCGAGACAAAGTTCGACACTGGTTCTGAAATATCAGCCCTAAATACGAAGTTTTGCACTGAAAGTTTTCCTGCAATACTCGTCCAGCCTGCGACGCAGTATTTGCGAGGTGCAAATAACGAAATATTCAGTATCACAGGAACTGTCACATTATCTGTAGGGCTGGAAAAGGCTCGTTTTACGCATTCTTTCCTGCTAATAGACGAACTACCTGTTAAATGTCTAATGGCCATGGACTTTATTAATACTTTTCAAGTTACCCTGAATTTCGTACATGTTATTTCCTTTCCGGAACCTGTTGAAGTGATTCCTACGGATCCTATAGACATAACGAGTTTGTTACTGAGTAACCAACTGAATGAGAGGCAACGAAACCAGCTTTCTCTACTTTTGCAGGAAAGCCCTGGTTTATTTTCTGATCAACCTGGTTTCACACAGGTGGTTTATCACGTCATTGACACTGATGGTTCGAAACCGATAGCGACGAAACCTTACCCTTGTGCTCCCCATAAAAAACAGGAAATGCAACGTCAAATTTCCGAGATGATTAAACAGGGCATAATAAGGGAATCAACAAGCGCCTGGGCCGCACCGGCTTTTCTTATTCCAAAGAAACAACCCAATGAATTTCGTTTCGTGACAGATTTCCGCAAGCTCAACCAAGTCACGAAAGCGATAAATTATCCACTACCTGTCATGTCGCATATTTTGCATGACCTGTCGTCAACTAAATGGATGTCAACCTTGGATTTGGCGAGTGGATATTGGCAGGTGTCACGTCAATTCGTCGCGTGCGTCAATTCGTCGACTACGTCAATTCGTCGCCTGCGTCAATTCGTCGCGCGTCAATTCGTCGACTACGACAATTCGTCTCGCGTCAATTCGTCGCATGCGTCAATTCGTCGCGCGTCAATTCGTCGACCACGACGATTCGTCGCGCGTCAATTCGTCGCGGACAAATTCGTCGACTACCTCAATTCGTCGACTACGTCAATTCGTCGCGTTTACAGATTTTGGTTACATACAAAACGAATCCAGGAAAACGTACGATTTCGAACGTCTTCCTCCCTGATCAAATTTATAAAGTTTGGCCACGCAGACAGGATAGGAATATTACGTTTTTCTTTGGCACTAAAAATATTAGACGGTAGACAGTTTTTGGAACAGGGCAGGGCCCGGTTGGACAGAGCCCCCCATATACAAAATTTTCGTAAAATCTACAGTTTTCAATTCAGAACCACCAAATCTGATATACTATCTCGTGGTATTCTAACTTAGACTGTAGACGGTTTTGGGAAGCGGTTGGAGAGGGGGGGTTAGCCCCCCCTACAGAAATGCCGTAAAATATAGTTTTCAATTTAGAACTACCAAATTTGATATATTATTTCATGGTACTCGAAATATTATCTCATGGTACTCGAACGGGTCAGGGGCCCAGTTGGTCAGAGCCCCCATACACAAAATATTCGTAAGATCTAGAGTTTTCAATTCAGAACCACCAAATCAGGTATCCTATCTCATGGTACTCTAACTTACACGGTTGTCAGTTTTTGGAACGGGTCAAGGCCCGGGGAGTCAGCCCCCCCCCCTTCCCTTCCCCTACATACAAAATTTTCGTAAAAACTCGTTTTCATTTCAGAACCATCAAATTTGCTATCATGAAACTCTAACTTAGAAGCTAAACGGTTTTTGGTAGGGGTTGGTGCCCGCGGGTTCGAGCCCCCCCCCCCCTCATAAAAAATTTCGTAAAATCTACAGTTTTCATCTTAGAACCACCAAATTTCGTATACTATCTCATGGTACTCTAACTTTGACGCTAGACGGTTTTTGGAAGGGGTTGGAGCCCGCGGGGGGCGGGCCCCCCCTCATAAAATTTCGTAAAATCGACAGTTTTTATCTTAGAACCACCAAATTTGGTATACTATCTTATGGTACTCTAACTTAGTCGGCAGACCGTTTTTGGAACGGGTCAAGGCCCGGGGGTAAGAGCCCCCCACATACAAAATTTTCTTAAAAACTACAGTTTTCAATTCAGAACCACCTAATCTGGTATACTATCTCATGGTACTCTAACTTAGATGCTAGACGGGTTTTTGGAAGGGGTTGGAGCCCGGGGGGTCCGACCCCGAATAAAAACTTTTTCGTAAAATCTATAGTTTTCAATTTAGAACCACCAAATTTTGTATATTATCTCATGGTACTCTAACTTAGACGGTAGAAGGTTTTTGGAACGGATCAAGCGCGGGGTAAGACCCCCCACATACAAAATTTTCTTAAAATCTTTATTTTTCAATTCAGAACCGCCAAATTTTGTGTCATCAAACTCTAACTTAGCGGGAGACGGTAAGTGAAAGCGCAACATTATTAACTTGATTTGTTATGCAAACCTTATAAATACGACCACAGCGATTAAAAGTTACTAAAGAGTCCTTGTAAGTAATATTTTTTGACCGAGTGCAAGTACAGTTTACGAAATGTCAACAGGTCAAAATATCTAAAGTAACAATGAAATTTGGGATATTTCTTTTTTCTTCTTTTTATTTCAGTTTTGACACTTGTATTAAGTTTTAAAAACATATATTTCTGCTATCGTATACCTTGATTGTGCTTTAAACAGAATTTCTTACCATGTTTTGGGTATTTTGTTTCGTGTGATTGCAGTTTTTTTAATGTTTTGGGCATTTCATTTTGTGTGGTTACTTCTTTTTATGTTTTGGGCATTTTACTTTGTATGGGTGCTTTTGTTATGTTTTTGTTCTTTTTGTATGTGGGGGCTGTGACCCCCGGGGCTTGACCCCCCGGGGCTTGACCCCCGGGGCTTGACCCCGGGGCTTGACCCGTTCCAAAAACGGTCTGCCGTCTAAGTTAGAGTACCATAAGATAGTATACCAAATTTGGTGGTTCTAATATGAAAACTGTAGATTTTACAAAATTTTATGAGGGGGCCGACCCCCCGGGCTGCAACCCCTTCAAAAACCTTCTAGCGTCTAAGATAGAGTACCATGAGATAGTATACCAAATTTGGTGGTTCTAAATTGAAAACTGTAGTATTTACGAAAAAGTTTTTATTCGGGGGGGTCTGACCCCCGGGCTCCAACCCCTTCCAAAACCGTCTAGCGTCTAAGTTAGAGTACCATGAGATAGTATACCAGATTAGGTGGTTCTGAATTGAAAACTGTAGTTTTTAAGAAAATTTTGTATGTGGGGGCTCTGACCCCCCGGGCCTTGACCCGTTCCAAAAACGGTCTGCCGACTAAGTTAGAGTACCATAAGATAGTATACCAAATTTGGTGGTTCTAAGATAAAAACTGTAGATTTTACGAAATTTTTTATGAGGGGGGGGGGGCCGACCCGCGGGCTCCAACCCCTTCCAAAAACCGTCTAGCGTCTAAGATAGAGTACCATGAGATAGTATACCAGATTAGGTGGTTCTGAATTGAAAACTGTAGTTTTTAAGAAAATTTTGTATGTGGGGGGCTTCACCCCCGGGCCTTGACCCGTTCCAAAAACGGTCTGCCATCTAAGTTAGAGTACCATAAGATAGTATACCAAATTTGGTGGTTCTAAGATGAAAAACTGTCGATTTTACGAAATTTTTATGAGGGGGGCCGACCCCCGGGCTGCAACCCCTTCAAAAAACCTTCTAGCGTCTAAGATAGAGTACCATGAGATAGTATACCAAATTTGGTGGTTCTAAATTGAAAACTGTAGATTTTTCGAAAAGTGTTTATTCGGGGGAGGTCTGACCCCCGGGCTCCAACCCCTTCCAAAAACCGTCTAGCGTCTAAGTTAGAGTACCATGAGATAGTATACCAGATTAGGTGGTTCTGAATTGAAAACTGTAGTTTTTAAGAAAATTTGTATGTGGGGGGCTTCACCCCCCGGGCCTTGACCCGTTCCAAAAACGGTCTGCCGTCTAAGTTAGAGTACCATAAGATAGTATACCAAATTTGGTGGTTCTAAGATGAAAACTGTCGATTTTACGAAATTTTTATGAGGGAAGGGGGGGGGGCCTCCAACCCCTTCCAAAAACCGTCTAGCGTCTAAGTTAGAGTTTCATGTTACCAAATTTGATGGTTCTGAAACGAAAACTAGATTTTACGAAAATTTTGTATGTAGGGGGGGGGGAGCTCTGACTCCCAGGGTCTCGACCCGTTCCAAAAACCGACAACCGTCTAAGTTAGAGTACTATGAGATAGGATACCAGATTTGGTGGTTCTGAATTGAAAACTGTGTGTGGGGGTTCTGACCAACCGGGCCCCTGACCCGTTCCAAAAACCGTCTAAGTTAGAGTACCATGAGATAATATACCAAATTTGGTAGTTCTAAATTGAAAACTATATCTTACGGCAATTCTGTAGGAGGGGGGCTCAACACCCCCCCCCCCCCCCCTCTGTAACCGCTTCCCAAAACCGTCTGCAGTCTAAGTTAGAATACCACGAGATAGTATACCAGATTTGGTGGTTCTGAATTGAAAACTGTAGATTTTACGAAAATTTTGTATATGGGGGGCTCTGTCCAACCGGGCCCTGCCCCGTTCCAAAAACCGTTTACCGTCTAATATTTTTAGTGCCAAAGAAAAACGTAATATTCCTATCCTGTCTGCGTGTCCAAACTTTATAAATTTGATCAGGGAGCAAGACGTTCGAAATCGTACGTTTTCCCTGCATTCGTTTTGTATGTAACCAAAATCTGTAAACGCGACGAATTGACGTAGTCGACGAATTGACGTAGTCGACGAATTTGTCCGCGACGAATTGACCCAGTCGACGAATTGACGCGCGACGAATTAACGCGGGACGAATTGACGCAGTCGACGAATTGACGCGCGACGAATTGACGTAGGCGACGAATTGACGCGCGACGAATCGTCGCAGTCGACGAATTGACGCAGTCGACGAATTGACGCACGCGACGATCTGACGTAGAACCATATTGGCAGGTGGCGGTACACCCAGACTCCGTGGTTAAAACAGGCTTTGTGACTCCTTTTGGGGCTTATGAATACCTGCGTATGCCCTTTGGACTAACTTCTGCACCTGCTACTTTCCAAAAGCTTATGGATACGGTTCTCAGACCTGTTCTAGGTTTCCATGTGCATGTATATTTGGATGACATTATTATTACATCCGAGACTTTTGACGAGCACCTTTCTCTGCTCAAACAGGTGTTCCAACTCATATACAATGCTGGCTTGACGTTAAAACCTAGTAAATTAAAACCGTTCCTTTCCTCCAACCAATGCCAAGAGTATTGCTGCACCATTCCCTAATAATTCTACACCGACACAAGCTCCTACTTCCTTGAATACCTCGTCAGAAAGTATTCCTATAGGCAGAAATAAACATCGCCCTGCACGACCACTAACTTACAGCAGCGACTCAGAGTCATCAGATATTTCTGATTTATCAGATATAGACAATAGTTTGACGATTCCTAAACGTCAGACACAAATTACAAACCGTCCAGCAACACCAAGAGCTGGTCGGAAACGCAACTTGTCTCCCCAATCTGCTTCGCCGCAACAGCGCCGAAGGCAGAGATCCTTGCATTCGCCCGGGTTTCGCCCCTGGAACCTACGCTCAGGGCAAACAGGGCCGATGCCTGCTTCTACTCTCATGCCCAGAGGTAGAAAGCGAAAACAAACGATGTGGCCAGAGCCACTTCCCTTCAAAAGAATGCTGGAAGGACAACACAGGCCCCAGCACAAAGGGACTACACATCAAAAGCCTGGGGGAGCCCGTTCCTGTCAGCCGCAGGGATTTCCTGACCGACGGACTTCAGCCGTTCCTGACCGACGGACTTCAGCCGTTCCTGACCGTTCCTGTCAGACGCAGGGATTTCCTGACCGACAGACTTCAGCCGTTCCTGACCGTTCCTGTCAGCTACAGGGATTTCTTGACCGACAGACTACAGATGTTCCAGATCCATTCAAGTCTCTGAAAAGACCGACGCCACCAGAATTTACCAGTCCGATTAGGCCTGGAAAACGTTATCGTACTAGAGTTTTTTATGCGTCCTCGAGATAAGTAGGTTCTCGTGGACAGGTTCTTTTTCTCGTTCTGTTGTTTTTCCTGCAAGACCAGTTGACGTGTCAGAATTTTTTTTTTTTTTTTTTTTTTTTTTTTTGTGTGGGCCTATGCATTCTTTTTGTGTATCTGTGTTTTTTTTTTTTTTTTTTTTTTTGTATATATCTTCTATGTCCGTCTACTAATCCAATTTTTTTTATATATATGTGCGTAGGGATAAAATAATGAAAATTGTTACTGTTAGGCAGCTACAGGCAATCTTCGCTGCTGATACAGTTGGTTTGTACTCAGCGATAATATGTGGACGTAATTTGAAATCTATATATAAGTGCGTAGGGATAAAATAATGAAAATTGTTACTGTTAGGCAGCTACAGGCAATCTTCGCTGCTGATACAGTTGGTTTGTACTCAACGATAATATGTGGACGTAATTTGAAATCTATATATATGTGCTTAGGGATAAAATAATGAAAATTGTTACTGTTAGGCAGCTACAGGCAATCTTCGCTGCTCATACAGTTGGTTTGTACTCAACGATAATATGTGGACGTAATTTGAAATTTATATATATGTGCGTAGGGATAAAATAATGAAAATTGTTACTGTTAGGCAGCTACAGGCAATCTTCGCTGCTGATACAGTTGGTTTGTACTCAACGATAATATGTGGACGTAATTTGAAATTTATATATATGTGCGTAGGGATAAAATAATGAAAATTGTTACTGTTAGGCAGCTACAGGCAATCTTCGCTGCTGATACAGTTGGTTTGTACTCAACGATAATATGTGGACGTAATTTGAAATCTATATATATGTGCGTAGGGATAAAATAATGAAAATTGTTACTGTTAGGTAGCTACAGGCAATCTTCGCTGCTGATACAGTTGGTTTGTACTCAACGATAATATGTGGACGTAATTTGAAATCTATATATATGTGCGTAGGGATAAAATAATGAAAATTGTTACTGTTAGGCAGCTACAGGCAATCTTCGCTGCTGATACAGTTGGTTTGTACTCAACGATAATATGTGGGCGTAATTTGAAATCTATATATATGTGCGTAGGGATAAAATAATGAAAATTGTTACTGTTAGGCAGCTACAGGCAATCTTCGCTGCTGATACAGTTGATTTGTACTCAACGATAATATGTGGACGTAATTTGAAATCTATATATATGTGCTTAGGGATAAAATAATGAAAATTGTTACTGTTAGGCAGCTACAGGCAATCTTCGCTGCTGATACAGTTGGTTTGTACTCAACGATAATATGTGGACGTAATTTGAAATCTATATATATGTGCTTAGGGATAAAATAATGAAAATTGTTACTGTTAGGCAGCTACAGGCAATCTTCGCTGCTGATACAGTTGGTTTGTACTCAACGATAATATGTGGACGTAATTTGGAAATCTATATATATGTGCTTAGGGATAAAATAATGAAAATTGTTACTGTTAGGCAGCTACAGGCAATCTTCGCTGCTGATACAGTTGGTTTGTACTCAACGATAATATGTGGACGTAATTTGAAATCTATATATATGTGCGTAGGGATAAAATAATGAAAATTGTTACTGTTAGGTAGCTACAGGCAATCTTCGCTGCTGATACAGTTGGTTTGTACTCAACGATAATATGTGGACGTAATTTGAAATCTATATATATGTGCGTAGGGATAAAATAATGAAAATTGTTACTGTTAGGCAGCTACAGGCAATCTTCGCTGCTGATACAGTTGGTTTGTACTCAACGATAATATGTGGGCGTAATTTGAAATCTATATATATGTGCGTAGGGATAAAATAATGAAAATTGTTACTGTTAGGCAGCTACAGGCAATCTTCGCTGCTGATACAGTTGATTTGTACTCAACGATAATATGTGGACGTAATTTGAAATCTATATATATGTGCTTAGGGATAAAATAATGAAAATTGTTACTGTTAGGCAGCTACAGGCAATCTTCGCTGCTGATACAGTTGGTTTGTACTCAACGATAATATGTGGACGTAATTTGAAATCTATATATATGTGCTTAGGGATAAAATAATGAAAATTGTTACTGTTAGGCAGCTACAGGCAATCTTCGCTGCTGATACAGTTGGTTTGTAATCAACGCTAATAGGAAGACGTCATTTGAAATTAAAAAGTGATTCCTGCTAGGCAGAAAAAAAAAAGTATGCCGATGCAGGTTTGTTTTGTTCAAGTATAAAAAGTGTTTCACAGACGAATACAGATTTCCTGATTTTGTCATGCCAAGTTTGATATTGTACATACTGCTGCCACCAAACAAACAAAAAAAGAGGACGATAAACGTCAGTCAGCAAGTGTAAGACTACACTCCAAAATTCGATAGGTTTTTTTCGACAAAAAAAAAAATTAAGGGGAGATGATGTAACGTATACTCTAGATTCAGTTTCCTTTTGATTTTACTATCTCTTGTTATTTTATTTTCCTATGTAAATTATCTTCTTACTTAACGAGATGTTATTTCTCCCGCTGAATGATATGTGGCAACGAGTTTAGCCATGACGTGGTGGTAGGCAGTATAAATAGGCGCGTTCAACGATACCTAGGAGAGCTTTTGTTTATGTGCGAGGAGAGCTTTTGTGTACGCCGGAGAGCTTTTGTGTTACGTGAGAGAGCTTTGTTTTATGTGTAGGGAGAGCTTCGTTTATGTGAGTAGAGCTACGTTATTTTGTGCCGAGAGCTTCGTTCTATGTGATTAGGTTCTTCTTCATTATTGTGATACGAATAGTGTGAGTAATAGTGTGTGTGTTGGATGATACCAGGAGTTTCCTAATAAAAGGTTTTTAAGTAAGTACGTTTTTCTCAGTTCATAGTACTGTCAGACCTCTGTCTGGCCGTTGGGTCTCTTTCATTAAGTGTTACTATTAACAACCAGCATAAGACTTTATTCATAATTAATTACCACACAACAAACCAGTAAAAAACTAATTCATTATAAAGGTTAGTAGCAATAGAGCAACCAGGTACCGTGTAGGACTGGTCGGAAGAGAGAAGATACGGAAGAACTTGATTTAGGCGGCGAGAGAGAATTTTAGTGAACAGTTTGTAATCAAGATTTATTAGTGAAATCGGACGCCAGTTCCCCAGGTCAAGGAGGTCACCCTTCTTAGGGAAAAGTACCATGTGAGCAACAGTAAAGCCCCTCGGAAGGGAGATAGATGCAAAGGCAGAAGAGTAAGCAGCGAGAAAGAAAGGAAGGAGAGAAGGTAAAAAGATAAGATAAAATGATAGAGTGAGGCCGTCATGACCAGGGATGGCTAGGGGATTGAGAGAGGAAAGTGCAGTCCTAAGTTCAGATGGAGAGATAGGCTGCAGAAGAGAAGCAGAGAGGTGAGAGGGAACTTGAGGGAGAGAAGAAAGTAAAGTATTACACACAGAAGCAGAAGGTGGAGGGGTATCACTGTACTTGTCGGAGAAATATTGGCAAACATGGGAGCAAAGCACATCTGGGTCCGAAGCCACATGACCGTCAAGCAGACGCAGCACACAGAGTCGATGAGAAGAACGGCGCTGATCCTCTAACGAAGACAAGAACTCAAAAGAGCAGTCTTCGGGAGACAAGTGCTGGAGACGAAGTCGTAAAATGGCCTGCCGGGCTCGAGGTTCCAGAAGAGCAGAAGAGCACAGAGGTCTAACAAATATGCTGGATAGAGGGGGTGAGAGGCTCCAAGCTGGGCGAGAACATGTCGGAGATTGCGTTCTTCCATGGTGCGCAGATTGGCAACTGTGAACGAGTGGCTCTTGAGAAAATGGAGTAGGTGTGACTTGACATCCAGCCAGTAACTTAGTGCACAGGATGCAGTGGACAGTCCCGGGTGATAAGATTGAAGGAGATTCCGGACGTTCGAACACAAAGCCTGGTCATCCAGGAGAGAGGTATCTAATGTCCAGGAGTGAAACTCGGAGCGTTGACGGAACGAAGAGGTGAAGGTGGCCACAGTGGCACAATGATCAGAAGAGGCGGTGGGTAGATGCTGACAGTCCGTGACCACGGGCAGAAGGGCAGTGGTTGCGTAGAAACGGTCAAGTCTAGCGGAAGATGACGAGGTGGCAGCTGAGGACCACCACGTATGAAAGACCGTTGTAGGATAAATTTGACGAAAGACGTCCCGAACATCAAACTCCGTGATGAGGGAGTGTAATTGCTCCACAAGACGTAAGCGAGTTTCCTTATGAATTGGAGCACGATCAAGATCAGGGTCAAGCGGGCAATTACAATCGCCACCGATCAACACGTGATCCGACGGCAACGTTGACTGAAGAGCTGAACGGAGGGCCATGAAAAGGAAGGTGTGATGTTGAGGTGTGAACGGAACGTAGATGTTAAAAACGACATAACGACGCTCGTCTAGAACAAAGGTAAGGCGCTGAAGCAAATCACGGCAGAGATGCTGCACCGTCACTGAAGATAGAACTTGACAGAACTGAGTGCGGATGCCGATGGCCAGACCGCCGATTGTAGAGTGTCGGAAAACGTGGTGGAACTGATATTTCCACGTACGCCATCGATTGAAGGGCGTTGTAGACAGGCAATTTGTCTCTTGGAGCAGAAGAATGTCTGCTGTGAGGTGATGGAGATCCTCAAGAGCAAGCGAGTTCGCCAGAGGGGACCCAAATCCCCTACAGTTCAGTGTCGTTATCTTGAACGGAAATGTCCGACGGCGGTTCAAGGAGCTTGTCAGCGGCTCGTTGGAGCCGAGAGAGACGATCGCAGACTTTCTTGAGACATCCGCTTTCGCCTAACGATGTGGATGGTAAGGCTTGGAGTTGAGATCGAACAACCGCCACTTGTGTCATAGTTGCTGCAAGCTCCGTGAGATAGGATTGGAGAAAATCATGAGACATGGTTTTACTATGAGGACCGATGAGATAGGAGTATAACTCCTCACCAGAAATCGGTGTCTGTGGTAGTGAGGAATCTTCCAATTGCTGTATGAAATCCTCTAGAGTAAGTGGGACCAGTGTGCTGTCGTCAGAGTCGGAGATGGAGATGCTAGAAGCGTTAGATGCGAGTGAACGACTTTCCGATCGATCACGTCCTCCTTGAAAGGTGGGAGATGTGCGTGTCTTCTTATTGCGACGTCGAGTAGTCCGACGACGCTTCGAGCGTACCCTCTGTTGCTCGGGACTAAAGGCAGGATTGTCTGGCACTGTGAAGGCATCAGGCGCATCGACCTTATTATCGGGCTCTGAAGCGTGCTGTGGAGTAAATGTAGAAGCAGAGGAGAGAATTCTCCTGCTGTGGGCATGTTTGGAGTGTAGAAGCTGAGTTGGAAGTGGAAGGTTGCGACGAAGTCACGCGTTGACCAACGGTTTTATGCAGACTTTCGGAGTAACTCGGCTGCCGCTGGTGAGAGGCGCCAGATGAAGATGCTGGGGGTCCAGTTGACCGTTGAGTTGGCTGTACTGAAGATTTGGAGGCAGTAGCTGCCCGATGAGGGCATAGCGCACTAGGGTGACCAGTGCTCTTACATACCGAACAAAGGGTGCCTGCCCACAGTGATGTCAATGCGCCTAATATGAGTGTCACAGCGTACATTGAGTACTGATGGAACACGCAACAATGCTTCCTCCGAGGGAAAGATCACACGTACGTTACGGCGAAATCCTAAGAGATAGCGGTCCTCAGGGACTCCCGGAAAGGAGGAGTACATAATGACTGATCCGACAGTACGTCCATAATTCTGAGCGACGGAGAGCAATAGGTCGTCGGATACTTCCGGAGGAACAGGGGCGAAACTGACTGTAGTAGGTGCTTGTGTGAGTGGGGTCGCAAGGAGATGGCGGTCGCCGATGGAAATGCCTTCGGTCAGAACTCGAAGAGCGAAGGGTGGAGTCGCAAGATAAGCAATTACTGGACTGGTTCTTCTACCCACGTGAGTAACAGCCTCTTTTGGAACAATTTGTCGAAGGGCAGCGCTGTACGCCGTCAGCTTTGTGTTGGGAGGCTGCGGAAAAATACTCCCAGCCCGATTTTATCAAGAAAAAGCTGACCTTGACGGCAAGTAGACGGAACATCCACGTAGATCTGGTCTGTACCATATGTTATCTGATAAGGGCACTTTGAAGAAGGGGGCTGGTGAGAAGAAGAAGAAGAAGTTGACGCACCTGAGGTGACGGCAGCATACGTCACACCTGACGCGCGTTGTGATGACGCGGAAGTGGCTGGTGGAAGTGTGACGTCCATGGTTTCGTCAGAAGGCACAGGGGAAGGCAATGGTTCGCCACTCTTCGTCAGATGGGAAGGAGATGACTCCATAGACAAGGCAACTTTGTCACGCTGCGGAGAGGAGGGGCTTATCAAAGGAAGCCCTCCATTGGCGGATTGCTGCTGAGCAGCTGATAGGGATAAAGAGTCACTTCCGGAAGTGAGGATAGAAGCTCCGCTACCCCCGGAAGTCTCCATTTGCAACGGCGATAAGATTACGAGCAGAATAAAAAGGCAGCTGTCTAAGCATGTAGAAAACCACCCAAAACGTACAATTAGAATTTTACTACTAAAAGGCATATTAGGTAAAAACAAGATCTTTCGCAACAGGCGCCCTGTGCGTCATCAGGTTAAAAGAACTGGTGCTAGGAGAACACACACACTTAATATATAGATAGTCCCGAAGACAACAGCGATCCCGGTGAGTGACATGATATCCGCGTCACAACTCGGTTACAGCGAGAAACAAAGCAAAGAAAGAAAACACCAAATAGATTACAAATACATATTCACCGAAGTGAAAAATAAGCACAGGGTCCCTTATCAACCCCCGCAGTAGGGTACTTCGCACGACATAAAAAATTAAATAAGCGAATCCACGGTGCATGTACATGTGCAGGTAAATCATCGTTACAGCATACGTCCTTAAAAACGCGTCTGGTTCATTTGCCCGACGTTTACTTCACCGAAGGGTCACTTGACCGAAAATCACTTCACCGAAAAAATTGTTTCACCGAAAGATCACTTGATCGAAGCGTTCATTTCACCGAAGGGTCACTTGATCGAAAGGTACATTTCACCGAAGGGTCACTTGATCGAAAAGTTCATTTCACCGAAAGGTCTCTTTACCTAAAAGTTCATTTCATCGAAAGGTCATTTCACCGAAGGGTCAGTTTATCGAAAACGCTAGATTTCATTACAGGATCTGTTGAAGCATGGTGCAAGTTTGACAGACAGACCACCGAAACGTTAGGGGATCATACTCAAATTGCACTTTTGATTTCTCCGTGTCACAGAGAACGCAAAGATTTAGTTTTAAGGCAAAAATAATTAATTTTAAGTCCCTATGCTTCGGCCTAGGCCTTTTTAGCAAGTTTTATCATGTTCATACGTTTTTCATAAAAATCATGTTCAATGCTCATGTTCATAAATAGTTTACATGAAAAGTCAAGTTAATAACGTTGCACATTTATTCAGGCAAAAAAGAATCAATATTAGGGCCGTAGGCCTCGCTTAGGCCTTTTTAGCAAATTTTAACCGTACGTGCTCATGTTCATAAGGTTTACATAACAACTCAAGTTAATGATGTTGTACACTTATTTAGGCCAAAAGAATCAGTCATAAAGCCCACGGCCTCGGCTTAGGCCCTTTTAGAAAATTTTAATCCTGCATGCTCATATTTATAAGGTTTACATAAAATGTCAAGTTAATAATGTCGCACATTTATTCAGGCAAAAAGAACCAATATTAGTGCCGTAGGCCTCGCTTAGGCCTTTTTAGCAAATTTTAACGGTGCGTGCTCATATTTATAAGGTTTACGCAAAAAGTCAAGTTAATGATGTTACACATTTATTCAGGCAAAAAAGAATCAGTCTTAAAGCCCCAGGCCTCCGCTTAGGCCTTTTTAGCAAATTTTAATCGTGCGTGCTCATATTTATAAGTTTTACGCAAAAAGTTAAGTTAATAATGTTGCACATTTATTCAGGCAAAAAAGAATCAATATTAGGGCCGTAGGCCTCGCTTAGGCCTTTTTAGCAAATTTTAACCGTGCGTGCTCATGTTCATAACGTTTACATAACAACTCAAGTTAATGATGTTGTACACTTATTCAGGCCAAAAGAATCAGTCTTTAAAGCCCTAGGCCTCGGCTTAGGCCTTTTTAGAAAATTTTAATCCTGCTTGCTCATATTTATAAGGTTTACATAAAATGTCAAGTTAATAATGTCGCACATTTATTCAGGCAAAAAGAATCAATATTAGTGCCGTAGGCCTCGCTTAGGCCTTTTTAGCAAATTTTAACGGTGCGTGCTCATATTTATAAGGTTTACGCAAAAAGTCAAGTTAATGATGTTACACATTTATTCAGGCAAAAAAGAATCAGTCTTAAAGCCCTAGGCCTCCGCTTAGGCCTTTTTAGCAAATTTTAATCGTGCGTGCTCATATTTATAAGGTTTACGCAAAAAGTTAAGTTAATAATGTTGCACATTTATTCAGGCAAAAAAGAATCAATATTAGGGCCGTAGGCCTCGCTTAGGCCTTTTTAGCAAATTTTAACCGTGCGTGCTCATGTTCATAACGTTTACATAACAACTCAAGTTAATGATGTTGTACACTTATTCAGGCCAAAAGAATCAGTCTTTAAAGCCCTAGGCCTCGGCTTAGGCCTTTTTAGAAAATTTTAATCCTGCTTGCTCATATTTATAAGGTTTACATAAAATGTCAACTTAATAATGTCGCACATTTATTCAGGCAAAAAGAATAAATTTTAGGGCCCTAGGCCTCCGCATAGGCCTTTTTAGCAAATTTTAATCGTGCGTGCTCATATTTATAAGGTTTACGCAAAAAGTCAAGTTAATAATGTTGCACATTTATTGAGACAAAAAAGATTCAATTTTAGGGCCCTAAGCCTCGGCTTAGGCCTTTTTAGGAACTCTAAACGAATTTCGCGAAAACGTTCCATGTAAGCCAAGCGAGAATTGTGCTTTAATTTGAAGAAATTAATTGCCGATGATCCGAGGTACACTTGGTTTGAGGGAACTGTACCCCGAACTTCCGTAGTATTATATTCTGTGCCGCTGGAGTCTGTCAGTGTATCCAGGATGTTCCCCTTGAAGTGTCTGCGAAGTCCGTGAGCTTTGGGAGGGGCTTTCCCCAAAATGTTAAAATGGACGTAGAGCTGTAAACATTAGAACCTTGCTTTATATAATGATTCTGTACACGATCACGAATTTTCAGGAGGGTGGGACGAATTCCCCTCCCCCAAGTTTCTAAGAGCGCAGACAGGTGTTCAAGGTAAGGGATTTGCTCGCAATTTCTATGCTTCATGTTGTGTTTAGTGCCAAACTATGTATGCCCTTCCCCCTCCCCCAGAAATTTGGTGAAGTCTGTAAAAGGGATACGAGGTGCTTGGTTTTGAGGGTTCTACCCCCAACTTCCGTAATTTTATATTCTGGACCTCTGGAGTCGGTCATCAGTGTATCCTCGATGTTACCCCTGAAGAGCTCTTGGAAACGGGGCGGGGGGGGGTTCAGTTTCACTCCACATTCCTGAAAATTCGTGGTCGTGTACAGAATCATTATATAAAGCATGGGTCTAATGTTTACAGCTCTACGTCCATTTTAACATTTTGGGGGAAAGCCAACCCCCCCACATGACGGACCTCGCGGACGCTTCAAGGGGAACATCCTGGATACACTGACAGACTCCAGCGGCCCCGAACATAATATTACGGAAGTTGGGGGTACACCCTCCCAAAACTAAGTGTACCTCGGATCCTCGGCAATTTTTTCTTCAAATTAAAGTGCAATTCTCGCCTCGCTTGGCTTACATGGACCGTTTTCGCGAAATGCGTTTGGAGTTCCCAATTCAGTTCTCAATATATGCCCAGAAACGGCAATCTTTAACCCCCCTCTTGATTTTTTTAACTTGACATTTTATGTAAACTTATGAACAAGCAAGATTAGAATTTTCTAAAAACGCCTAAGCTAAAAAAAAAAAAAAAAAAAAAAAAAGCCCTAAGGGCAATAAAATTTATTTTTTTGCCTTAATAAATGTGCAACATTATTAACTTATTAACTTGACATTTTATGTAAACTTATAAACCAGCAAGATTAGAATTTTCTAAAAACGCCTAAGCTAAAAAAAAAAAAAAAAAAGGCCTAAGGGCAATAAAATTGATTCTTTTTTGCCTGAATAAATGTGCAACATTATTAACTTGACTTTACGTAAACCTTATGAATATGAGCACGCACGATTAAAGTTTGCGATAAAGGCCTAAGCCGAGGTCTAGGGCCCTAAAATTGATTATTTTTGCCAGAAAAATGTGTAACATTATTAACTTTACTTTTTATGTAAAGCTTATGAACATGAGCAAGCACGATTAAAATTTGCTAAAAAGGCCTAAGCGAGGCCTACGGCCCTAATATTGATTCTTTTTTGCCTGAATAAATGGGCGACATTATTAACTTGACATTTTATGTAAACCTTATAAATATGAGCACGCACGATTACAATTTTCTAAAAAGGCCTAAGCCGAGACCTAGGGCTTTAAGACTGATTCTTTTGGCCTGAATAAGTGTACAACATCATTAACTTGAGTTGTTATGTAAACCTTATGAATATGAGCACGCACGATTAAAATCTGCTAAAAAGGCCTAAGCCGAGGCCTAGAGCCCTAAACTTGATTCTTTTAGCCTGAAAAGTGTGCAACATCATTAACTTGAGTTTTTAGGTTAACCTATGAACATGAGCACGTACCGTTATTATTTTCTAAAAAGGCCTAAGCTGAGGCCTAGGACCTTAAAATTGATTCTTTTTGCCTGAAAAAAATTGCAACATTATTAACTTGACTTTTAATGTAAAGCTTATGAACATGAGCAAGCACAATTAAAATGTTCTAAAAAGGCCTAAGCTGAGACCTAGGGCCCTAAAATTGATTCTTTTTGCCTGAAAAATTGTGTAACATTATTAACTTTACTATTTATGTAAAGCTTATGAACATGAGCAAGCACAATTAAAATTTTCTAAAAAGGCCTAAGCTGAGACCTAGGGCCCTAAAATTGATTCTTTTTTGCCTGAAAAAATTGTGTAACATTATTAACTTTACTATTTATGTAAAGCTTATGAACATGAGCAAGCACAATTAAAATTTTCTAAAAAGGCCTAAGCGAGGCCTACGGCCCTAATATTGATTCTTTTTTGCCTGAATAAATGGGCGACATTATTAACTTGACATTTTACGTAAACCTTATGAATATGAGCACGCACGATTAAAATGTTCTAAAAAGGCCTAAACCGAGGCCAAGGGCCCTAAAACTGATTTTTTTTTTTTTGTCTGAATAAGTGTGTTTACATAACAACTCATTAACTTGAGTTGTTATGTAAACTTCATGAATATGAGCTCGGGGGATTAAAATTTGGCAAAAAGGCACAGGTCTATCTATGACTTATAATTAATGTTATATTTCGAAAAACCTACTTATGGGGAGGTGTTTAAAAGAAATTAAAAGTGTATTTTTTATACAATCCAATAATGTTTAGGTGACCAGTTTTTTAAAAACCAGCACCATACTCCAACAGATCTATAACAACAAAATTCTAAGTTTTCGATAAACTGACCATTCGGTGAAATGATCTTTCGATATAATGAACTTTTAGGTAAAGTAATCTTTCGGTGAAATGAACTTTTCGATCAAGTGTCCTTTCGATTAAATGAACTTTTAGGTGAAGTGATCTTTCGGTGAAATGAACTTTTCGGTCAAGTGACCCTTCGGTGAAATGTACCTTTCGATCAAGTGATTTTCGGCGAAGTGATTTTCGGTCAAGTGACCTTTCGGTCAAGTGAACGATACCCCTTAAAAACGTCAATATACAAGCTTTCGGTGAAGAGAGTCATATACCTACCTCTGGTCTTAAGCAATAAATAAGTCTCAGACCAAGAGGGCAGAGCTTTGGCCAACTCGACCAAAGCAGGAAAATGAGGAATGCAACACAGAAAGGGCACTTACCAACCTGGTAAATGGATCAGAAGTAGGACGGCACCTTCACACACGCTGCACACACAAAATTAGGAGCTGTAGGCTTGGAAATTATCACAAATGGAACAAAATACGAGCACGAAGTAAACAACGACTGTCGTCCAGCACACAAACGACTCCTATGTTTCTTCTGTAGTACCCAGGTTTCACTGCCATACATCAGAGTAAAAACAACTACACTTTCATGCAGAGCCATGCGGGACTCTCTTGAGAACCGATCATTCCTGTGAAAAACTCCCAAAGCAGCTATGATTTTCAATGAAGTATTCACTTGCCTACTATTTTCACCATGCAATTGTTCTCTCTATCAAACATGCTTCCTAAATACATCAAACTCATTCGCCTGGTCAATCAATGTGCCATTTAGACTTATAATACATTCAGTGCTAACAGTTCCTCGATCAAAAACCATAACTTTGGTTTTTCCCTTACTTATACTCAGTTTGAATTTCATGCAAACTTCGTACATCCCAGACAACATACTCAGCTACTCACATTTGCTCTCTGCCAACAGAACTGTGTCATCAGCATACAGCAAACTGCACCCACGGATATTACCAAGACGTAAACCAGTATTGTCCGTCTTGGCATCCCCCATGCATACATCCATAAATATATTAATCAGCCATGGTGATATTACACAACCTTATCTGACTCCGGCACCATTAGAAAACCATTTTGATAAAACACCTTTCACTCGTACACAAGCTCTATAATATGTAAAAGCCAGCATACATGGCTTTTACACTACCAAGTAGTTTCCCAGTAACACCATGTTTATTCGATACCTTCTACAAAAGTGGCCTATTTACTCGGTCGTAAGATTTCTCTAAATCTACACTGCTGGCCAACCAAAATGCAACACCAAGAAGGAAGCATCCGATCGGCCTGAAATTCGAAGCATGCGTTGCCCGCGAGAGGACATGCAAACGATTAGCATTGCAGGGCATATGCAAATCATGTGCGCCCGGCACGCCACCGAAAAGCACTATAAAAAGGGTACACAGAAGGCGGGGTGTATGTAGTGGAAGTGTGTTGTGCTGCCGGACCTTGCGTAGGAAGCTTCCTGATGCCGCGTCGCAGAATACGGCAGTCATTCCAGCACGTTTCGGAGTTCCACAGAGGACGAATAGTGACTTATCGCGACATCGGTTTATCGTACCGAGACATCGGCGCCCGTGTGGGACGACATCCAGCCACAGTGAGGCGAGTATGGATTCGGTGGGTGCAGGAGGGACGAACGGACCAACGTGAGCGATTGCCGCAGCCGCAGCACACCACTGAACGAGAGGACCGGCATGTCGCACACCGGGCATTGAGGGCTCGCACATCCACATCACGAACGTTAGCGCAGGAATTAGGGTGTCTTGCGCAACAATCTGTGTCAGCACGTACCGTTCGACGTCGTCTGCAGGAGCGGGGACTTGTTGCACGGCGCCCATTGCTCCGATTGCCATTGACGTTACACCACCGGCGAGTGCGGCGGCTGTGGGCCGTTGAATGCCGCACCTGGACTACGGAATGGCACGACATTGTCTTCTCCGATTAATCCCGCTTCTACCTGCAACACCACGATGGTCGGATCCACGTATGGTGGCACCGTGGCGAGAGACTGCATGCCGCGTGCATTATGCATCGCCATACCTGTCCTTCGTGTGGCGTTATGGTTTGAGGCGCAGTTGGATATGACACCCGCACCCCTCTGGTACGCATCGCCGGTACACTCAACAGCCACCGCTACATATCCGACGTTTTGGAGCCTGTAGTCCTCCTTTACCTGCAGTACCTACCAGCGGCCACGTTTCAACAGGACAATGCGCACCCGCACGTGATACGCATCGTGCAACAATTCTTCACGGTTCACCAGGTGTCACTGCTGCCGTGGCCCGCCTGTTCTCCCGATATGTCGCCCATCGAACACGTCTGGTAGCTGATAGGCAACCGAGTGGCCCGGCAAGCACCACCCGCGGCTACGCCTGATGAACTGTGGCAACGTGTGGAAGCAGCCTGGACCGACATACCCCAAGCCCACATCTAAAGCTTCTTTCGATGCTGGGGCGTGTAGCGGGTGTTATTGCCAGCCATATGGGCCACACGAACTATTGATGTCTGCGTGTTCCGCAAGTCGCACGGGCCTGTAAGCTCAATCGTTTCATCTTTGTATCTGTTGTTATGTGTCCAGTAAATCTGGCTTTGCTATCTCGTGTCCTTCTTGGTGTTGCATTTCGGGTGGCCAGCAGTGTATGAAGGCAGCAAAAACGTTTTACCAACAGCCAGATACTTTTCAATCATTATACGTAATACAAAAATTTGATTAGTGCAGCCTTTACCAGGCATAAAACCACTCTGAACGGTACGTCCCACACTTTCTCTGATGTAAGACCTCGTACTTTGTCACTAATGACCTTACCAAACCCTTTCCGCGGCACACTCAGTAAGCTAAATGCCACGATAGTTCTTGCAGTCAGCCTGATCACCTTTTCCTTCATACAAGGGAACAATGATAGCATCCTTCCAATACCGAGGGACCATACCTAACTCCCAGCACAACTGGCAAGTTTCAGTTAACCACTCAATTACAGAGTCACCACCATATTTCAACATCTCAGCAGTTATGCCATCTACTACAGAAGCCTTACCATTCTGAAGACATTTTAGAGAGTTACACACCTCTTCTATTGAGATCCCTCCTGTGCTTCCATCCTTCACTGTGACATCGTCTGCTTCTGTCTCAGAATCACCTTTGCTTTCTTGATCTAATAACTCACAGAAGTATTCACCCCATCTTTCACTTAACTCACGGGGCTCCCATATAATTTCTCCGATCCCATTATTCACACAAGTTACAAGTTTGTTTCCCCTAATTTTCCTGAATCTCATGTACTTCCAGAAAGTTTTTTCTATCTTTCCAAAACGCCAATTCATGCCTCCACCTTCTCCTTCCTATCTTTTTGCCTTACTCTGGCGAACCAGCTTCTTACATCGATATTCATCCACAGAAACTCTACCTTGCAAGATCCCCAAATAGGCTTCCTTCTCTCTTTACCGCCTCTTTAATCTCAATATTCCACCAAGCATCACCTCCATTGTTACCCACTATTGTAGTGCCACAGACCTCTTCAGCAGCAGTGCAACACAGTTCTTAAAGCATTCCCACTTCTTTTCTACATCCCTCTCATATGACTTCAGCTCCTTTAGTCATTCTCTGAGTAAGTTAGAGTAACGCTGATGATCTTCAGGGAGCCTTTCAACCTTTATTCTTTCCATCCTTGGCATTTTCCTATTCCTTTTCCTCCAACTAACATTCAGTTACACTCGTGACAGTACCTCGTAATGATCCGAGCCAACATTCAGTTTCACTCGTGACAGTACCTCGTAATGATCCGAGCCAAAATTCGCACCTCTCATCACACGAGTGTCAACAACTAAGTGTTTCAGACGCTGATCATAGACAACAAAATCTATCACACTCTTTTGACCAAGGGTACGATTTTCCCAAGTATATGTGTGGATATACTTGTGATTGAAAAACGTATTAGATGCACACAAACCATTCTCAATGCAGAGTTCAATTAATATTTCCCCATTGTCATTCGCACAAGGGTCATTAAACTTACCCAGAACATTATCAGAAATTGCATTCTGCACACCTACTCTAGCATTGAAATCCCCTGTTATTATAAATTTCTCTTTAGCACCAAAGTGGCTCAAAACATCTTTTAGCTCATTCCAGAAATCTTTCTTCCTATTAGAAGATTCCGAGTCATAAGAAACATACACTACAACAATTACTATTCTTTGAAGTTTCACTTTCAAACGAATCCAAAGAATTTTCTCACTTATGCAGCTATAGTGAATCAAGTTCTTCTTGATCTTTTCATTTAAAATCACACCTACACCAGCCTGTCCTCTCACTTTATTCAATATTACAGACCACACACTCACCGTTCCATTCACTTCTTCTATTCCAATTACCTTCTTTTTTGGTTTCACTTACGTACAGCACATCCAATCTATACCTATTCATTTCTTCAATCACCTCTTTCATCTTGTCATTTATACCTCTAGTATTCCATACACCAATGGTAGACTCACTCAGCCGAGATCTGTTTCTTGTATGTCCTTTGGAAATTCCAGTTCGATTCCGCTGTGGACTGTCCTTCTCAAGTGTTGTGTAGGTTCACCATATCCCACACCAGTGTCCCGAGCATACTTTCTTTGCGTCTTTTTTAATCAGGTAAGTACTGATGGGGGACTAGCCCATTGATAGATTTCATTTTATGGAAAGGATGAACACAAAATGCTTTTCGAATAAGCCCCGCTGTCTTCCAGCTGAAGGAAATCTGGTTATTTATTGCAATTACTAAGAAGGAATGCAGAACTTAGGTTTCGCCTATTAAGGTGTAAAACAAAATTGTGTTTTTGTTGTTTCTAAATATGCTGTAGTGGTAGGAAATTTAGATCATTGATGATTCTGAGTGATGAACTCCTGTACCTCTAGTCAGTACCTCTTATAACGAAGTAAATTTCTCCGTCACTTCTGTCCACGCCAGGATTCGAACCCGGATCCCCTCATTCCGGAATAAGTCACTCTATCAATTGAGCTACGCGGACCCTTTATTCTGATTCCTATCTGCCTTTATGTCGTGTGCGTCCTTCTGGCAGGTACGTCACATCTCCTGGTACGTTACATCATCTCCCCCTTATTTTTTTTTTTTTTTTTTTTTTTTTTTTTTTTTTTTTTTTTGAAGTGCTGGAAAAGGGATTCTCTTATTTTTCCTATCTCGCGGTGTGGAAATAACATCATACCATTGCGAGATTTTGAACGGTCGGGTCATCCGAATAGTTCGGGCGCCATTATAACGAAGTAAATTTCTCCGTCATTTCTGTCCACGCCAGGATTCGAACCCGGATCCCCTCATTCCGGAATAAGTCACTCTACCAATTGAGCTACGCGGACGTTTTATTCTGATTCCTATCTGCCTTTATGTCGTGTGCGTCCTTCTGGCAGGTACGTCACATCTCCTGGTACGTTACACTCTATTAAGGAGCCTCTGCCTGACCTTTTACTTATCTTATCTGGTTAAAACTACGAAGTAATATGCAACATTTCACGTCCGTAGTTCTATTGGACAGAACTCATCGTTTAAACTTATCACATTTGTATTATGCGACTAAAATGATAGAGTTCCCTGCGATCATCTTTGTATGACGACGCCATAGTTCTTCTGACTCTAATAATCTTAGCTGCCGGTAAACATCAAACCGGGAGACCTTCAGTCTTCCCTCATTTTCTTACAAGTATTTCTCAGAGATCTTTCATCGGCCCTGCCCTTGACGTTCCGTGGCTAAACTTTTCTTCCCGACACTTTTACTCTTTTACGTCCTTTGGGCTGGCTAGCTGGTGAACTTCCTTTAGACTGGCTAGCTCCGGTCTACTCTTACTGTTTAAATACGCCAACACCTTTCGCATTATCTTCTACAAACTGATTAGACGTCAGAAGTCAGTGGGTCGTCTCTATGAAAGAACAACCGAAAATGTATCGTAAAAAAACGTGCAATACCTCAGCTTTCTTGACATTTGATAAATGTGCTGCCATTAACTGTTACACACATAGTGTTTATTTCTAACAGAACACATAAGAATAAACTACATAAAAGATATCCAATAGGCTCTAAGTGCGCTGTTATTTTCGGCTTGGCGTTTGCTGAAGCTTTCGGTGTGAGCATACATTGTACCTCGGGAATGCGTGAAAGATCTTAATCATCTCTTCTCGGCCGTAGCATGTCTCCGTAACTAACGTCTTAGGAATTTCCTTCATAAATAGCTTCTTCCTCCAGTACATAACACAAAGGAATTTGGATGTAATAAAATACTTTACCTTGGTCTACAAATGTCAATGTATACATCTGCGTTTGGCGAGAAAATTTATCTGTTCCTACGCATTAATTGTTTGATGTTTAAAGGCATTTTTAGGAGGAAAAAAACTTAATCGCTGCATTCAAATTTCATTTAAATATGCAGTACGAAAAAAAATAGTTTCGCGCATCCCAGAGGCATAACAGGGCCCTTCTGCGCTCGGCGTAAACCATAAAATATTGCCCCCCTCCCCCCAACTGCGTTTTCCTCTTACGTAAATACGAGTATATTGCTAATTTAATATATACACTGCTGTTAATAGAAATTGCAACACCAAGAAAGAAACAAGCAATCGCAATTAAATTTATGGGAGTGATTAGTTATGGTACAAGCTGCAAACGATCACAATTACATACCGGTTCGTGATGAGGAAGGCCAAAACATTAGTAATAAGTAAATCCAACATGGGCCGTGATAACCGACTCCACACGCCGTGGGATCGACTGAAACAGAGTTTGGATGGTCGTCTGCGGTATTGCATTCCATTCTGCTTCTGCACTCATCCACAATTCGTTGATTGTGACAGGCTGCGAGACCATGCGAGCCAGTTGTTGGCGATGATACCCCAGACGTTCTCTATTTGCGACAAATCTGGCGAGCGAAAAGGCCAGGAAAGACGAGCGACTTGATGCACACAGAGTACGACGAGCAACATGGGGTCGGGCATTGTCTTGTTGGAAGACGGTTCGCGAAATCGTCTGAAGAAAGGGAAGAAGTTCAGCTTCCAACACTTCCGTGATGTTGCGTTGGCTGTTCAATGTGCCTGTGATGCGTAGTAGGCGAGTTCGTGAATAAAACGCAATAGCGCCCCAGACCATCACTCTCGGAGGGGAGCCGGTATGGCGCTGCATAATGCAGCCTTCCAGATGTCGTTCACCACGGTATCTGCTAACAACGATTCGCTCGTCGTGATGCATTAGACTGAATCTGGACTCGTTCGAAAACACAATATGCTCCCATTCAGCACTCCAGTTTCGACGTTTGCGGCACCACTTCAATCGCTGGCGCCTTTGGTTCAGAGTCAAGGGAAGTCGCAGCAATGAACGGCGAGCACGAGACCTCTCTGCAGCAATCAGTGACGAACAGTGCTTGCAAACATCCGACGATGTGTGAATATCCTCCATTGCTGCGCAAGTATCGGGGATGGTTTTGTGCGCGACGTCACTTTCATACGATGCAAGTACCAGTCTTCCCACTCGGTCGTGCGATTTCAAGCTCCAGATCCTGCACGACGATGCGTAGAACGTTCTTCTCTCCATTGACGCCATGTACGCATAACGGTAGTTGCGTTACGCCTAACGCGCGCAGCAACATCACGGTATGATAAACCTCCTTCTCTGAGTCCAACGATTCTACCTCTTTCAAACCCCGTCAACAGTTCGTATGGTGTCTCGTCCTCCTACGCGGCAGGCTTGCATGTTAATAACTGCGTGCGGTTGAGTTTAGCGCGATAGCAAGTTTAAAAACCTGCTCTCTGCATGCTTTCTTTTATACCCCCTGGTGTGACGTATCCGATGACATTGCTAGCGCCTCGGAAACGTCACACCAGGGGGTATAAAAGAAAGCATACAGAGAGTGCGCTAAGATTGTAATCATTTGTGCGCTGAAATTGTAATCATTTGCATCTCCTGTGGTGCCCTATCCACCACGCAAATTTCGTGCAAATCCGAGCGTTTCTTCGTGGTGTTGCGATTTCTATTAACAGCAGTGTATAAGCACAGTCAGATCTGTGAAATGGCAATGGGCTAAACATGTTCCGAGAAGAACTGACCACTGTTGAATGACTGAAATACTGGACTGGAATATACACTGAAGTGCGAGAAAAACTGGTACAGACGAGCTTATGCAAAATACATAGCAACGTCACCTATGCGCGTACTCGGTTTCGTCCGCCAGTGCGTATATAAAGCGATAGACATCCTTGCCAGCTGTCAGAGCTGTTTTCGGCATGAGAATGACAAGTAATAACGATTTAAGCTATTTTCAACGCGGTGTCATAGTTGGCGCTCGTGAGATGGGCCATAATATTTCGGAGGTAGAAACGAAGTTCAGATTTTCACGGACGACCATTGCAATGGTGTACCGTGACTACAAGAATTCCGGCAAAACCTGCAACCTACGATACCAGTGTGGCCGTAAAAAGACATTGGGTGAACGTGACCATCGTCGGCTGTCAACAATCGTTTCACGCGATAGGCGTGCAACACTTTCGCAGGTATAATCGGAATTCAATGCTATAGTCTCAACAAGCATCGGACTGGGCAACGTACCCTGCACGATATGGTCTTTGGGAGTCGACGCCCAACTCTAGTCCCCTTGATGGTTGCACGACACAGAGCTATGCGCCTCGCTTGGGCACTGCAACACCACCACTGGACACTTGATGACTTTAAACAAGTAGTCTGGCCTGACGAGTCGCGTTTCAACTGTATCGGGCAGATAGAAGGATTCGTGTGAGGCGCAGACCCCATGAAGCCATGGATCCTGCCTGTCAACAGGGAAATGTACCGGCTGCTGGGGTCCGTAATGGCATGGGGTGTGTTTAGCTGGACTTCACTGGGACCCCTGGTACGTCTACAAACGTCCTTTCTGACGAGGTACACCCGTTCATGTCCTGCATTCATGCTGATGGGTTGGGCCTGTTCCAACAGGACAATGCACCTCCACACATGTGTCGGGACGCCACAGTATGGTTAGAGGAGCTTTCATCTGAGTTTGGGGTGTTGCCATTCCCACCCAAGTCCCTAGATCTGAACGTGATAGAACACATTTGGGATGCCACGCAACGCGCTATCGAACACAGGAATCCGAGACCTCGGAATACACCCGAATCGTGGAATGCTCTGCAGGAAGTATGGTGTGCATTGCCTACAGCATATTTCCAAATGCTAGTGGAGTCCATGCCCGTCGTATTTCTGCAGTCCTGTGCTCCCGTGGGGGACATACCAAGTATTAGACTGGTGCACCAGTTTTTCTGTCACTTCAGTGTACATAAACAGGTGAGAGTGTAGTAGAGTTGCTTCTTCTCATTTTCTTCAATCGGCGGTTTACAACCTGTTCGGGATAACCATGTTCTCTGACTAATATCGCCAGAGAACATGGTTATTGTTAAAATATAATATCGCCAGAGAACATGGTTATTCCGAACAGGTTGTAACCCGCCGATTGAAGAAAATGAGAAGAAACAACTGTGCTACACTCTTACCTGTTTATGTTCGGTAAGCAACAAATTTTGTCGGTTCCACGACTTGTGATCCGAAGATTAACCGTATTTTAAAAAATGTTTGTCATAAGTACAATATAGACTTTGGAACAAAAACTAAAAATCTCCTTTCCATGATCTTGAATGACCGGGACCCTGTGTATTTATATTCCAGATTTGGAGTTCCTCTGAAATCTGTGGATCAAGACAAATCTACAAAAATATATATCGGCTCTACTTTTAGAACTTTACAGACCCGATTGGCAGAGCACAAATATAGTGTCAAAATTGGTGCCAACAACACTGCTCTCTCTCGTCTCGTAAACCAGGGATCTTATTTTTCAGTATGGACGGATACTACTACTTTGAATACCCCAACCTCCAGATCTATGTTACGGTTTACAGAATGTGCTTACATTCATAGTTATGGAGATAGGGTTTGTAGTGATATCCTTCCTGAGCGTGTTCCAATTCCCTGGAGGACTATTTTCTCTGGAGTTTCCCAGGAGTATTCCGATGAATAATACCTTTCCCACCAGGACACTTAATCTAACATGAACTATCTTGCCAAGCCCGCTTATTGAACATTACCTGATTACATTAGGGCTTACGTCATGTAAGGTTTGTTTTCACGTACTTATAACAACTTGTGTTTCATGCAATGGTTTTTACATCTGATGATGGACCTTTTTTAAAGGTCCAACAGATCTCGTGTCGTTCTGTATTTTTAACGTAGTAAATTTTAACCTTGACTCTTAGATTTTAATATATCGTGCATTAACGGCAACTCTTCTTAACTTTGTGATATCAGATATTTATATTCCAGGCTCGCGACCACAGTAATTATCGAATAGCCCCAAAAAAATCTTGAACAATATGAACGAAATCTTTGCCTAGCAACATACCCAACTAAAGAAAAACCGCACCCTCCATTGTTGTCGACGAATGCAGTGGTTCTTCTGCTGTTGATTTCTTCTTTTGTTCTTTCATTTCGGAATGTGAGTAACGTTTTTCGGAATGTAGACGAAGAATTGAGTATTTTAAGCTCCCAAGGTTAACGAAACTTGCGAAGCATATTATAAGCAAATTCTGTAAATGGACAAATGTTTAAGCATGGTACGAAAATCATTGTACCAGAAACTGGTGCAAAAGTATTTCAATTCCAGCTTTAATCCGATTGCAAGCCGTAATTTTTACGCCCTTTCTTAAGCTGAGCCCAAGGCAGCCGCCCGCCTGTTCCGCCATAGTTACGCCTCTGCTCACAGCTTATGTAGGGATATTAAAAATTTCCCAGAAATACTGCTTGCTGAAGCACCGGATGCTCCGGTTGGCCTTGGACCTGGAACGCCTGGTGCGGGGTAGTTTGTGGACCCGGAGCGCCTGGTGCGGGGTAGTTTGTGGACCCGGAGCGCCTGGTGCGGGGTAGTTTGTGTACCCGGAGCGCCTGGTGCGGTGTGGTTTGTGGTCCCGGAGGGTCTGGCGCGTGTGGGTTTCGGAGCCAAGATGTGTCGGAGCGGGTACCGGGGAGGGTCCTCCCCTCCACCCTTCCCCATTCAGGTGGATCGCGCTGGGATGGAACTTTGATTCCGAGATGTGGCCACATCAGAGGGGGTCGGCAGGAAGGGGAACGCCACGGTGTTGGATAGGCTGATGCTTATGTGCTGCCCCCTAGTGGTGAATGATGGAACTATTAATTTTTATAATGATGGAACTTTATTAATTTTTGTTTCGAACGATGGCAACATCAGAGTGGCTCGGAAGGGTGGCAATCAATCGGAATGGAATACTTAAATTACTGTAGCACGGGATGTTCACAACTCTGGGAATTTTTTTTTTTTTCGGTACAAAAAATGTTCGGTTGGTCAACGATGGGACATGAACCTGCGCTCCTCTGTATGAGAAGCAGGCGTCTTAACCACCACACCAACAGAACATTAAGGGAAGCAGATCGATTAAGAACCTCGTTAGCAATTCGGACCACACCTTTTCTTTTTTTTTTTTTTTTTTTTTTTTTCAATCAAAGTATATTCCAGTCGGATGTAATTAAATTACGGAGAGAGGGAGAAGTCATTTCATTCAAGATCTTTGTGGGATAGTGTGAACATGAATTTCTCTGTTACGTTGGAAAATCTAAAATTTGATTGTTGCAATGGTGGAAGTGATGAAACAGATTTACCTCAGCCCAACCAGCTAAGGAAGTTTCGCTGGACCTCATGCTTTATTCTGTGCTGTCAAGAAAGAAAAAATAAAGAAAAAGACATCGAGGAATGGTTGAAGGGGGAAAAACACACACCCTCCACAAACCAGTGAGACGCCATTTTCCAAGAAATAGAATCATCACCAATAAATTCAATAAACAATGGCAGGCCGATCTAGTTGATGTTAGCAATTTAAGCACTCATAACGATGGTTTTCGATACTTGTTGACATGTATCAACATATTTTCGAAATATGCATGGGTGATTCCCTTAAAGCAAAAGACGGGTTCCCAGATGATCAAAGCGTTTACAAAGATCTTTGAACAACGTAAAACCCAAAAATTACAAACGGATAAAGGAACTGAATTTAAGAACAAAGTGTTTCTTTCATTTTTAAACCAACAAGGCGTGCACTTCTTTACAATAAACAATGAGACGAAAGCATCTGTTGTAGAAAGATTTAATCGTATGTTAAAAACGAGAATGTGGCGTTACTTTACTGCTCACAATACATATAAATTTATAGACATGCTTAATGATTTTGTTCATGGTTACAATCATTCTTACCACAGAAGCATCAAAATGAAACCCATAGAAGTGAATGAAAGCAGTGAAGATCTTTGAACAACGTAAAACCCAAAAATTACAAACGGATAAAGGAACTGAATCAAGTTTGGACGAACTTATATGGTGATATCAAATGGGAAAAATCTTCCTACAAATTTCAAGTGGGAGATCACGTGCGTATTAGTAAATGCAAATTAACGTTCGAAAAGGGGTATGAATCGAACTGGACAGAAGAGGTGTTTGTTGTCAATGAACTTATTCCAAGATCCCCTCCTGTGTATAAAGTGAAGCATTTGATGAATGAGGAGCATAAGGGAAAATTTTATTCAGATGAGCTTCAGAAAGTGAAACTCTCCGATACTTTTGCTATTGAAAACGTTTTGAAGAAACGCAATAGAAAAGGGAAAATGGAATAATTTGTAAAGTACAAGGGCTATTCTGATAAATTCAATACCTAGATCCCAGCTGAGGACTTAACATCGTTTTAAAAGATGAGTTCTTTTACATGAAGCATCACTTGACAAAATGAGTTTCTACCTTACGCTTCCAAGCGATAGCTCTCTGAGTTACTTTTCTGATAATAAAATATCCCATTTCGTGAGACGCCTTCCCTTCCCCATTGATCTAAATGGAGATTGGGAAGTGGGGCTTGTTGAACTCATCTACTCCCATTCATGGTTTAATGTTTATGTAAATTCAAATTCATTTGCTTACGATTTTGGTAACGGACAGATGAAAGCAGGAAAAATTCCAGCAGGATATTGCGAAACAGTGAGCGAGGTGGTAAAAGCTATGTCTCATCACTGGACGAAAAAAAATAATATGTATTACAAAAAAGCCACGAGACGAGTCAAATCAGCTTTGCTAAACGGAGCTCGTCTGGAGTTATATCCCGGGATTGCGGAAATTCTAGGATACGAACCAGGAGTATATTCAGCAACAGAAGGGACCTACCTCACGTTTCATGGGAATTTTGTGTCGGACTCGAGCACTTCGCTTTCCTTACTCTATATGTATAGTGATATTGTGTAACCGCAAACCGTAAGAGACATGTTTTCTCCTCTCCTTCGTATTGTGAAAGTGGATGGTGAAGATGGTGATACAATGAGTGTTCAATACAATCGACCCCATTATTTGCCTCTTGCAAGAAAAAATTCCAAACATTGAAATAGTTATAAGGAACCACACAGGTCACTTAGTGCCATTTGAACGTGGAGAATAATCGTGAAACTTCATTTTCGTCTCAAACACTTGTAATCATGTATCAACCTTACCATTGTTGTGTAAAATCTTTTGAAGACTATTACGTCAGTCAAACAGGCAAAGGAGTAGCTTACTATCAAGGAATACCTCTACAAAAAGGTTATGGATTTGGAGGACTCTTTCGTTCATTATTTAGAGCAGCAGTGCCCTTATTCAAGCAAGGGGCTAAATCCCTTGGAAAACAAGTCCTACGAACAGGAGTAGATCTCGCCAATGACATTATTCAAGGCAAAGATGTGAAATTAGCAGCCAAGCAACGAGCCAAAGAAGCAGGACAAATACTCACAGACAAAGCATCCAACAAAGTGAAGGAAATGTTGGACGTATTAAAAGGAAAAGAAATACAAAGAAGCACATCATTCCTTTAAAGAAAGTCAAACGATCAACACAAGACATTTTTGATCCATAAACTATGGCTCTTATTCATAATCATTCCTCTGTATGTTTAAAGTCGGAACTGGATTTATTTGGATTGCCACATAAACAGACAAGCATTTAAAAAGGACAATGGGTTTATGTAGGAGAATGAATTGAAGCATTATAAATGCTACATATTTTACACAATGAGATAATCGCCAACTGAAGGCATGATTGAGTGATATAAATCTATTATTTATTATTGCTATAAAAATAACTTGTAAACATTTAAAAACAAACAATTATAGAACACGGTTATGACTACTGACTTCATCCTTACGCCACAAAGGCAGGAACAACTCTGAATATACATTTTGCCGTTACAGCACGTGCATCAATAGTGCTTGTCACGAGAACAATGCGTGACGTGATATATGCACATATCACTTGACTTGAATTAAAAAACATAATAACATATGAACAATTACGCCATTACATGAGATTAAACAGCAAAATAAGGATTCATTTCCTGCAGTTTAATACCACCCTTTAGCCAACATTCGCGATGGAAGTCCTTTAGAGTTCAATATTTCTGGAAGCGGAGAAGAATACATGGCTTGTCATCCACACTGCTTTACGTCAAAGTAAAAATTGTGAAATCAGACAATTCCATCCTTCCCGACAAAAAACCTGTAGCCAATAAACTGTTTTCTTCATTCATTGTTTTCCCAAGTTGACGTTAGTTTAAACGAAAGAGCGATTTCTGCATCGAGCAACACGTATCCTTACAGAGCTTATATTGAAAGTCTGCTTAATTATGGAGAAGCAACAAAGAAAACCTACCTGTCCTGTGAATGTTTTTACAAGGGTACAGCTGGTCATATGCATGAAGTGAACCCAACTGTTGCAACAACGAACAAGGGACTGCATCAGCGTTATAATCTCGTGAAAGACAGCAAGACGTTGGACATGATTGGAAATTTGCATTGTGCTCTATTTCATCAAAACAGACTCTTACTTAATTTAATAGATGTGAAAATCAAACTGATCCGAAGCAAACCTGATTTCTGCCTGGTCTCTTCCTCTGTGGCACCTGGTTATAGAGTGCTGATCGAACATGCATCTGTTTCAGTGAGAAAAGTAAAAGTCAACCAAGGCGTTTCAATTGGACACGCAAAAGCTATAGAAAAAGCAACAGCGAAACATCCCATCGATCGTGTATTGTGCAAAGTGTATTTGGTTTCCCAAGGAAGTATGTCTTTCATGCAAGATAACGTATTTTTAGGTCAAATGCCAAAACGGATAGTTATTGGATGTGTGGACAATGATGCTTTTAATGGTACATAAAAAACAAACCCCTTTGAATTCAAGCATCATGATGCCACCTTTATCGCTGTTTACGTGGACAGTCAACCCGTTCCCTACAAACCGCTGGAACCTAATTTCGAGTCTGGGAATACGATTCGATCTCTCCACAGTCTATTTCAAGGAACCGAGAAACTGGGTCAGGATCGAGGAATATATATCGATCGAGACGAATATTCCAAGGGCTACACGCATTATGCATTTGATCTCACTCCTGATTTATGTGATGGAGGACATACGAACCTGATTCATCATGGAAATTTAAGGGTAGAAATAAAATTTGGAAAAGCCCTAACAAAAACCATTTCTGTGTTGATTTATGCTGAATTCCAGAATATTATTGAAATTTCGAGGTCCAGGAGCATTCTTTGTGATTTCACCAATTAAAGAATGAAAAGCATCCAAATAACCAAGATTCTAAAGCAAGATCAAGCGACTAAACATTCATTCATCGGATTATTTGCTTGCGATCGACTCCCCAAGAGAATTTCCTATTCCCAACCTGTCTCGTTGTGAACACGGATCGAACCGGGAATCCTGGAAAACACTGGTAGGCTATGTATATTCCCAACACAAGAACAGTGGAATTTTTTTATCCCTTTGGGCATTCGCCCGAACATTTTAAAGGACCTATCGCTCATTTCCCTACCAAGTTTACCCGGGTACAGTTTAATGATGTACCTCTCCAAAGTTCATTTACGGCCGTGTGTGGTCAATATTGTATTTTTTACTTATATTCTAGATGTCGCGGAAAAAGTATGTACACCATTGTAAGAAATTTTCACTGCAAATCTGAAACAAACGATGTGCGTGCTTTTAAATTTGTTCAAAAGAAATTTGGAATTGTAGTAAAATTTAGAATGTAAAAAATAAAATGTGATTGAACTCTATTTCATGTGCCATGTCTTTAAATTGTGTTGACTCCTTTTTATTTTGATCAGTTGTCAATATGAAAGTGCTTAGACTGCATCATCCTTTCACTGCTCTGATAGCGGGTCTCACGGGGTGTGGAAAAACCCCTTTTGTAAAACGTCTTCTTAAACATCAAAACGAAGTTATCTACCCATCTCCTGAACATGTAGTATGGTTCGACGGGGTTCACCAAACGTTGTATGATAAAATGACGAACGGGACATTTGTGGAAGGGTTCCCAACTAATTTTCAAGAACATGTGAAAGGTAGAACGTTGTTTGTTATTGACGATCTTATGACTGAGTGTGGAAATGATAAAAAGTTATTTCAATTATTCACCAGAGGAAGTCATCATTACAATGTATCCGTGATGTTCATCATACAAAATATTTTTCATCAAGGCAAAGAAATGCGAGAAATTTCTTTGAATGCTCATTATTTGTTCCTGTTTGAATCTCGAAGAGAAGTGAATCAAATTACACACTTAGGGAGACAATTGTACCCAAACAAAACGAAATGTTTTCATGAAGTGTACATGGATGCTACGAAATCACCTTTCAGTTATTTAATGGTGTATCTGAAAGCGGAAAGGAAAGAGGAATTAAGACTGCGCTCCAAAATATTTCCAGAGAAACACTAACTATTTATCAGCCTCGATGATTTCCACGTTTGATTCGATATAAAAATGAATAAGAGTGTAATCAAAGGGATGAATTTCCTCATTATTCATCATGACGTTGTCAGTGTAACAGGTTCAACTCTTGCGAATGATTCAGCGTTGTTCCAAAAAAGGTGTTGAAAGAACTACTGTCGAATTGTGACAATAAGGTAGTCAAAGCCATATGGGAAGTGTGCCTTAATATGATAAAAGGAAATGTACCTCTTTCACAAGCTCAGAAAAAAACTGACACGACATAAACACACATTGCGAGCTTTATCTCGTAAAACGATCCCTCTGTATAAAAAGAGGAAACTCCTTATTCAAAAGGGTGGATTTTTAGGTGCGTTGATTCCAGTTGCTCTGTGTTCTGACGATTTTGATAACGAAGTAATGGAATTTGCAAAGAAAATGGTACTCATCCCTGAAGAACGTCTTTTTCGAAATATCTCAACTGCTGAAATGTTAACCGAACTCGATAGGGAAATGAAAAACATTTTCAAATGAAATAAAAACTTCACCGTCTTGGTACGATATTTAATAAAAGATGAAACTATTTACAGATTAAAATACCCCACTAGCCACTTTCGGGGCAACATTCACCCCATCATCAGGTGGAACAGAGGGGTAGTTCAACACTCGCTTAGCTTTTTATAGGAGTGCAACGATGCACTATGGGTAAGAATCTTGAGTGTCATGTGGGTCGTGACTGTTGCCATTACATCGGGACAAAAGATACAATTCCCAAACCGTAATTTCACATAATATAGAAATGTTGTTACAAATGAAGGTTATTGTCATATTAATAAATTGTTGGTAATATTTAATTTATTACTACTGTAATTTAAAGTTCCAGTTGGTAATATGGTTTTTCCAAATTTTTGAAATGTCCGTAGGTGTGTAGTCATTGCAGCATTTGTCCACCAAGGCTTCGATATACATGCTTTCAACAAAATGCAGCGAGTGTGTGTACATTGGAGTGTTCAGTAGTTTAATGTTCGCCCAGTCTGGTTGTAGTATTTCATTAACGACATTCCTTGATAATGCCGCGTTTTTACTACTGGTTCGGATATCGTATAAAAGACGATAAGTCGATATTTGAAATGTTCGTTTTTATAAATGTCGATATTTGAAATGTTCGTTTTTATAAATGTCGATATTTTTAAAGTTCGTTTTTTCTTCGGGTCAGTTTTTTTTTTCGTGAAATTTCACCGGGTCAGCTTTTTCTTTCATGAAATTTTACCAGGTCAGTATTTTTTTCTTTCATGAAATTTCACCAGGTCAGTTTTTTTTCTTTCATGAAATTTCACAAGGTCAGTACTTTTGATTAATCATGTTATACAAGTAAAAAATTTTGATGTTCAAATAAAATCGCGAAGTTGAATTTCTTTCATTACAAAAGAAATAAAAGGGGAGCTCACGGCTCCAAACCTAACAACACACATATTTTCTAAAACATAACCGTAATTATGCAATCCAACATTTGTTTGTCTACTGACGTCATGAAAATACAGGTCGCGCCATCTTTTTTCTGGAGAATTAATGCGTTCACAAGGATGAAAATTTGAACATCGATTAAAATAGCTTCATTTTATAACTTGGAATACCTAATATTTTCTAAAACATAACTATAATTATGCAATCCAACATTTGTTTGTCTACTGACGTCATCAAAGCACAAGTCGCGCCATGCTTTTTCTGGTTTCAACACCACCAAAGGAAAAGTTATTGATTTTTAATAAAATTATGGTTATACTTTAGAAAATATTAAGTATTCCAAGTTATAATATGAAGTTATTTTAATCGATGTCAAATTTTCATCCTTGGGAACACATTAATTGTGAAGGAAATGTGTACAAAAGTTTTTCCATTGGAAGTATATGAACACAAAATACACCTTAATAATATGGGATAAGGGCGATGGAATGGATCGCAATTCTATGTCCTGACCTTTGACCCCATTTCATCCATTTTCAATAGGGTTCGTCCCCAGGTGGTCTCCTACCACATACTGAAATTTCATCGAAATCGAACCATTTTTACGCACGTTATGACGCATAAGGTCAATGGAATGCATCCCGCTCTTATGTCCTGACCTTTGACCACAATTCACCCATTGTGAATAGGGTTCGTTCCCAGGCGGTTCCCTACCACATAGTAAAATTTCATTGAAATCGAACCATATTTACGCAAGTTATGACGCATAAGTGCAATGGAATAGATCCCGCTCGTACGTCGTGACATTTGACCCCATTTGTCCCATTTTCAATAGAGTTTGCCCCCAGGTGGTCTCCTACCACATACTAAAATTTCATCGAAATCGAACCATTTTTACGCCAGTTATCGTGCGAACAGACGGACGGACAAAGCTGGTGCATATACGCTTCTTCAACTTACGATTGGAAAGCGTAAACAAGAAAGATGACACCGAATTTTCAGGTGTAATGAGCACATCTTTTGATCCGTTCTGACGGAAATTAAATTTATCCAAGCTTTTCAAAGTCAATGAAACCGGTGTGGAAAACAATAGTATCTGACCGAAGAAAGAAGTTTTTCCATCGGGCTTTTAATCCCTCAGATATGGCTGTAAACTGAATCGTGAGCTTACGGCCTCTGGTTGCAGACTTGTGCGTTAAGAAAAATATGGATTTATATGAGTAACATTTCGCACCGAAAACGCTCTCCAACAGAGAGAAAAAATTCAAATCGGACTCTCAGAAACAGAGATATCGACAAAAATAAGATGTGACTTTACGTCCCCTGGTGGGAAAACCATGCCTTATTTTAGGAAGAAAGTATTCTCAAAAGGTTTTTCGATATGAACGGCATCGGTCCAAGAAAAAAAAAATTAGTCGAGTTTTCAGGAGACCAGGTTTTGCTGCAAATACATCAGATGTAGAAATTAACACTTATGCCCCCTGGTGGCCAAACCATTCTTTACCAGACATTAGAAATTATATGAAAAATATTTTCCATCAGGTGTTGTATGCGATACAGGAAGAATTTTTTCAAATCGGAGTTTTAGAAGCAGACACCTTTGCCCCCCCTAGCGGAAGTATATGATTTATTTGAAAATTTTGAATTTATTTGAAATCCGCTTAGTTTCAAATCATTTGGGTGATTCAGCTTCTTTTTCTTCCTCTGTAACGTCTTCGTTGTTTGCTCTTCAAGTTCTAGTAACTCTTCGGTGCTTAGCCTACGAATTTGGAACCATTTTTATGCCGTTTAATAATCTCTACTTTTATTTCCATAGTTACACTGGCGTGCAAGAATTACGGACGAGACGGTTTTTCGAATGTAACGTCATGCAGAAGTGCTCCACATCGACTCAAATCATACCATAAGATCCCCAAGTTGTAAGAATATGGGACAAGTGAGCAAAAGCGTCCAAACAAGGAATCCAAAGGATACAAAAGCCCTTTATTGAAAAGGTAGCTTCGAGCACAACTGGACAGAAGACAGAAACGTCCGTGTGACAGGCGGCTGCCAAGAAAAATCCAGTCTTTAGTAAGGGATATGATCACCGCTGACTGCGTTGCAGGATTTACAACGTCTGTCCATGCTGGGAACGAGGTTGTCAAGGAGCTGTTGAAGCATCGCGTCCCATTCCTCTTGTAGCGCCAGTCGCAGCCGCGGAATCGTTGCTGGCGGCTGGTGACGTGCTGCCAAGCGTCTCCCGAGAAGTTCCCACACGTGTTCGAGGACCTTGCAGGCCAATCCATGTGTTGAATATCTTCACTCTCCAACAGCTAAGCGACAGCCACTGTACGATGAGGTGTAGCGTTGTCGTCCACGAAGAGGAACTCAAGACCCACAGCACCTCTAAACAGACGCACGTGAGGCAGGAGAACCCCGGTACAATAGCGGACACCAGTGACTGAACCTCCTTGGAAGATGTGGAGGTCAGTACGGCTACTAAGCATGATATCGCTCCAAACGAGAACTCCGCCACCTCCAAACCGGTCCCTTTCGATGCTGTTGGAGTTGTGATTGCATGTTCCCAGCTCTCTGCAGATGTGTATACGTCCAGAATCGCTCGTCAAACTAAATCGGCACTAATCCGTAAAGAGAACTCGACCCCTTTGCTGATGTGTCCAGTTCTTGTGTTCCTGGCACCACAGAAACCGCCGTCTCCGATGAGCAGACGTTAATGGCACACACCGTACTGGTCGTCGTGCAAATAGACCACCTTTGTGCAGCCTCCTGGCCACGGTAAAACGCGATAACGGACGTCCAGTTGTCTGTTGCATGTGTCTTGCGATTTCTCCTGCTGTCTGCCGTCTGTCTCTTCTCGCCTGTAGGACAATATACCGGTCGTCCGCAGCCGTGGTTGCTCGTGGACGACCACTGCCAAACTATCGGACAGCTGTTCCTGTCGTTTGAAATGCTCTCCAAGCTCGTGAAACGATGCTGTGAGCGATCCCGAACTCTTCGGCCACACTAGTCACACTTCTACCTTCTTCCAACTTCCCAATGACGCGACCTCGGGTAAAGTCATCCAGATGTCGTCTACTGGATTGCTTGTTGGACAAATCACACGGTGGCAGCAACTCAACGTCGTTCAAACCGATGTACACCGTGCAATAGCTTACATCGAATTTCTGAGCGTACACCGCCCGTGTGCTTTACACCCTTCTGACCCCCCTACGACATGCTGCATATATGCGCATGCCCTACCGTATCGGACCCTAGTCTATCTTCTGAGTGGTCTTTCGGTCCGTTCTGCCTGCTCGTTCCGCTGTTACGCTAATTTCTCCTCTTCGTCCTTAATTTTTGCACACCAGTGTATAATCCGTGTCGTATTTCCACGTTTCTCTGGCATGTTTGTTGACTACACATTAGGCGTAACCACTAGGGGGGGGGAGAGATCAGGACCCTCCCAGATTTTCAGAGTCGGGGATCCCCAATATAAAGGAACCCCCCCCCCCCACAGATATTTTTCGGGAATATAATGATACAATGCACACTTTTTTATGATGTGAACCAACTAAATTTAATAATATAAGATTGTAATTTTTCGTAGAATGCAAACACGTGTATAATGTGTTCTTAATAAAACAGCGATATCGATTCCTAATAAGCAAAGTAAGCTCTACAACTTTGTAATTTACATTTCTGCCCTATCTATCGTAGTTTCACAGTTGTGTTCGCTAAATTCCACAATTCGCCTACAGATGCGCGTGTGTCGTGGCCGTTAGATCGTGCCTCAGGAACTGCTTTGCTCCTGCGTGTGTTTGTGTAGGGGAGGAGGTCCCAAACTCTACCTTATACAGAATGTATATGATATTGTATATATAGGTAAACATATAAGGTGTGCATATGTATGACCCTACCCCCCTCCTCCCTAGATTTTGAAACATGTTTACGCTACTGGACGACAGCGGTACTATCGAAATGGACAACCAATACGCAATTCTGGAGAAATGAAAAACAAAAGGGCGTAACTCTGTGCCCATGCACGCAGTTCGTAAGCAATCCCAAACGGTCACTGTTTTCACACCCAGTTTTCCCCACTGTCGAGCTCACCAGCTCCGTCTCATTCATAGACGTATGTAAGCGGAAGATGCCATACAAGATGCAACCGCGCAACTGCAAAACCCCGTAAGTTGAGGACTTGCTGCATTTCAAATATGTTATAATAATTCATGTTTACTCGTAAATTTTCTTTGTTTGCGCCATTTTTAGCAGCACCTGTGAGACAATCATGACCTCCAGACGGGTAGCGTTGAGCAGGCAAACACGTGAACAATCAAAATAGTGTTACACACCAATGTACATTTGCTAATGAGTTTTGTTGATGCTGTCGGCCGTTGTTTATCATTCTGCGTCGGTGAGTGGAGGAAGAAGGATTGGTCGAATCCTCAAAGAAAATCCGAAAAAACGATTAAAGTTCCCGGTGTTACAAGAAGGTATAAAAATATTTTTTGCCCAAAAAGGGAGACATATTTGCTCTTCGACTGCGGGTCGAGTTGACTTACACGCGTTGTCTCGAAAGTCAAGGCGGGACTCTCTTCCGATGCCGGAAGGCATCTTTCCTGAGCGCTTCGCAGCGAAGTGCTTGATGAGAACGATTAAGTTCATCGTAAGGTGAAGATCATAGATCAGATCATATGTAGAGGATTTTAGGAAGGGAGTGTCTGACCGTGACCTTCGGTCTGACCCCAGGTCTTAAACAACCCATAGAAATAGGAAGTTAGGAGATTTGGGCGAGATTGCCCGATAGGAAAGTGACACGGAAGCGAGATAGAAAGGAGGAAGAAGACGCCTGATTTATTACCGGGGTGCCAGTACCCGGGGTCCGACGGCTTAACGTGCCCAAACATCGTAACGTGAAGTACGTAGTATTAATACCGGACGGAGACATGCAGATCTGAAGAAGTTACCCATCCACTGACTAGAAGGATAAACACTGAAGCCAGATTAATCGTGTTTGCGTGAATGGTCCTATTTGACAAGAAAAGTTAGCTTCCTCAGATACATTAAAAGGAGAGGAACTAACAGCATTCTGTCGTAGAAGGAACGAACCTGTATAAAATGTAATGGCTCCTGCTGGATTTCAATGTAATTTTTTTCATATGTTTGCAATCCTGGAGATTGCAAATTATGATATTAGGACTTTCGGGAAAGAATCAAGTAGCAGCACTAAAGATAAACTTGCATAAGGGAAAACTCAAGAAAATTATTTTTTGATGAAAGAAAGAGTCACTGCAGAAATTGGATATAGTTGATGTTAGTTCGCACATGCTATGGGCAACACTGAACACATCTGTAAACGAAAATAAATAGTCATATAAACTCCAATTGAATTGTATTTAGGAGAAACGATGTAATTTTTAAGAGTGTTACAAATGTGTCTTAAGAAGAAAGTTTATAATCATTCTGTCAGTGGTGTAGAAGAGCCTTAGCGCGTTTAGCGGTGCTAAGGCATTTTTTGTGGCTAGCTGGGAGGAAAACTAGAGCAAAGATTTTTTTTACATGTTCATGTATGCAACAATAAGGTATATTCTGTTCTATATACAGACATACTCCTATCTTTACCGAATGTTCTTATTCCAAGAATGAAATTAAACAGTCGGATCACACAGTTAGGAGTCTCACAAACACATAGGTCCTAGTGTGTACAGAGTGGGAATCCTTTTGTTAAGCTGGAAGTCCTCAAAATAAAGTTACAGGAGGTGGATTCTCCTTCACTGCACATTACAATGGAAATCAACAGAAAAATTACACAGGCTGAGTGTCAAGCTGCTTAAGTTTGGGAAGAACATTTCTATTAAACATTTCCCCGGCTCCAACATAAGCAGTCCCCCTAGTACAATTCTCTAATTCCTTATGAGTAAAACTAAAGTACGCTCCTGTAACCGAGTTGTCAGAGTCGTCCGCCTCTGGCTAATCTCTCGAGCGGGGCCAAATCCCCAGAAAAGGCATGAGCAGTGGATCCCCCACTGGAGCTGATCGTAGTCTTTCCCACCGCCAGAGACTCCAAGTCATGCTCACGTTGGTCGTTAAAACACCTTGTAACAAACAAAAGTATCACAGAAGATATCTTTTAATGTCACCCCATGTTCCTAGAAAAAGTGGCGTATAAGTTATATGAATTTAATATGAATAATTTTAATTATTCATACTGAATATTTAGAATCGTGTGGAATAAAAGAGCGGTATTTAAAAGAAAGACTCGGCATTCTTAGCATCTGACTCACACGTAGGATTTTCTTATTTAGAATTGCCCAAATTAAGCAACTTTGACGAAAATTGACAATATATATATATATATATATATATATATATATATATGGGATGTAAGGTCAGGGGATGCGTATTGTTTGGCGCTCTTTGGCCAACCATGGCCCTTGCGCCAATAAAATCAATGAACCAACCAACCAATCAGGGGATGCGTAACATCACAGCCTCTACTTGACAAATGTCAACCCCGCCTTCTCGTGGTGCATCCTGTTCCCACTAAAGGGGCTCTGACGACCGCCAATAGCGGTATAACTATACCATCGGGATTAGAGGAAATGCTATCCCACAATCACCAACCCGCTTGGCCAGCGTGGTGAGTTATGGCCAAACCCCTCCAAAATGATTCCCTAACTTAAATCTTGGCCCTCAGTCTCCGGCAGCTGGAATGTACCTGGCCAAGGCAGCGGCCAGTGCGACATGAAGGCAGAGGGTGTTAAGAATACCCGGAGGACCGGAGTAGGCTGCCATCTGATGCTGACCTTGGCTACGTATAATGGACGCTCCTTATCTTCTGATTCAAGGCTTCTTGAATTGGAAGAAGAACTACAAAGCATCAAGTGGGACATCGTCGGGCTAAGTGAGGTAAGGAGAAAAGGAAAAGATCTCATTGAACTGAAAAGTGGACATATCTTTTACTATCGTGGGACAGATACTGGCAGAACTAGTGGTGTTGTATTTATTTTAAACAAGAAACTGAAGGATAAAGTTGTAGAAGTTGAAAGTTCCTCTGACAGAGCTGCACGACTCGTTATCCAACTCTCGAAAATATACCAGGCTCAGATTATTCAAACTTATGCACCCACCACAAGTCATCCTGAAGAAGAAATTAAAGAATATTATGAGGAAATTCGTCATCTAAATAATAAAGGTAAGTAGCACTCTAAGATAATAATGGGAGATTTCAATGCAAAAATAGGGCAACGGCAACAGAATGAAACTTCAGTAGGTAAATTTGGTCACGGCAAAAGGATGAAACTTCAGTAGGTAAATTTGGTCACGGCAACAGAAACCAGCGTGGAAATACTCTCGTTGAGTTTGCAGAGGCAGAAGGGTTTTTCATCTTGAACTCCTTCTTCAAGAAAAAGCCACACAGCAAAAGGACATGGAGACATCCAAATGGGACGACAAGTGAAATTGATTTTATTATGTGTAACAAAAAATTTGTCATTGAAGACTGCAGTGTGCTAAAGAAGTTCAACACAGGTAGTGACCATAGATTGGTGAGATGTAAGATGCACCTCAACACTAAACTTGAACGTGGCAAGCTCATAAGACAACCGAAATCTATTGACATAACAAACCTTAAAAAACACCATAATACCTTCAAGTTGGAACTGAAGAACAGATTCTCTGCTTTAGAAGGCCTAACATCGGAAGAAGTGGATATTTCTGAAGTTAACAGAAAAGTAACCAAAGCTCTTATGGAAACAGCATCAAAATTAGCTGGGTCTAAGAACAAGTTGCATGTGAACAAATTATCAGGAAAAAACAAAATGTTGATGCAAAAAAGAAGAGAGATGGGGATAACTAAAGAAGATGTGACTTCCAAAGTGGAATATATTGAGCTATGCAAGACAGTAAGAAAAAGTATCACTGAAGACGTAAGAAAATTCATCTGTGACCTAGTGAGGAAAGCAATTGAAAACAACCAAAGCCTAAAGATAGCAAAGGGACATCTCAGAAAGGGAAGAATACAGATTATGGCACTGAGAAAAGAAGATGGTACTGTAATAAGAAATACAGGCGAAATTTTGACAAGAGTGAAATATTTCTACTCCACATTATATGAAAGGGATGATACATACACTCCAGACATCATGAAAGGTACCAGTACCAGAGTTCGTCCAGTCCTTCCAGCAGAAGTTTCACATGCAATCAAGAACATGAAGCGGGGGAAAGCTCCAGGAGAAGATGGAATTACTGTAGACATCATACAAGAAGCAAGGGGAGAAATCGAAACAGTACTCGCCCAAATTTTCACTCGATGCCTTAATGAAAGGGAAGATTCTTGAGGATTGGAACACCGCTACAATGATCCTGCTACATAAAAAAGGTGACATTGAGGATCTCGGGAACTACAGACCTGTCAGCCTCCTATCAGTGGTTTATAAAATCTTCACTAAAGTTCTTTCACACCGCTTGAAGGTAACACTGGACATGGCTCAACCGAGAGAACAAGCTGGATTCAGGAGTGGCTACAGCACAATAGATCATATCCACGTACTGAGAGAACTAATTGAAAGAGCGAGGGAATATGAATTTCCATTGTGCATGGATTTTATCGATTATGAAAAAGCCTTTGGTTCGGTGAAACCATCAGCAGTTACAATGGCTCTGAAATCCTGTGGTATTGAAGATGCATACATTAATATTATTAATAACATCTATGAAAATGCAAGTGCAAAGATTCGGCTGTTTGAAAATACAACACACATAAAAATTGGAAAGGGAGTGAGACAAGGTGATACCATATCTCCGAAACTCTTTAATGCCACATTGGAGGGTGTCTTTCAGTTGCTGAGCTGGGAAAACAAGGTTATAAAGATTAATGGAGATTATCTAACCCACCTTCGTTTTGCTGATGACGTAATCATTTTTGCAACTACCCCATCAGAGCTGCAGAGTATGATCCAGGAACTTGCTGACAAGAGTAAAGAAGTGGGATTAAAAATGAACTTTCAGAAGACAAAAGTGATGTTCAATGCTTTTACAAGAAATGAAGATTTATCGATTGATGGAGAAAAGCTGGAGATAACAGACACTTACCTTTATCTTGGACAGCAGATATCAAGTGAGGGTCACATTGATGAAGAAATTAAGCGGCGTACAAAACTTGCCTGGAGAGCTTTTGGAAGAAACAGCATAATTTTCAAGAGCAATATGCCATTATGTCTTAAAAGAAAAGTGTTTGATCAATGCATCCTTCCAGTGCTTACGTATGGTGCAGAGATATAGACCTTAACTAAAAGAGACATACAAAGGCTGCAGACAACTCAAAGCAGCATGGAGAGCTGCATGTTTGGTGTAACCAGGAGAGATAAGAAGAGGAACTCGTGGATCAGAGAAATGACAAGGGTGGAAGACATCATGATCAGAGTAAAATCCCTGAAATGGCAATGGGCTGGACATACTGCCAGAAGGACAGATCATCGATGGACAGCCGAAATTTTAGATTGGATTCCAAGGGACAGGAAAAGACCCAGAAGAAGACCACATGGGAGATGGGTGGATGAAATTCGAAAGTGTGCAGGGGTGACATGGAGGAGACTGGCACAAGACAGACCGTTGTGGAGGAAACTTGGGGTGACCATCGTCCAGCAGTGGATTGATAATGGTTGACAATGATGATGATGATGATGATGATATATCATGACAATGATGATGATGGTATATCATCATCGTCATCATTGTCAACCATTATCAATCCACTGCTGGACGAAGGTCTCCCCAAGTTTCCTCCACAACGGTCTGTCTTGTGCCAGTCTCCTCCATGTCACTCCCGCATATTTTCGAATTTCATCCACCCATTTCCCATGTGGTCTTCTTCTGGGTCTTTTCCTGTTCCTTGGAATCCAATCTAAAATCTCGGCTGTCCATCGATGGTCTGTCCTTCTGGCAGTATGTCCAGCCCATTGCTCGTTCGTGATAGACGTAGTGTTGGTGGCTCCAATATTTCATACATTTTAGTGTGGAATACCTCGTCCCTCACTCACCTGTTGCGTGGCCCGGCTGTCTAAAGGTGCTGTGTACGTTTGGGGCTACTTTTCTAGCGTTCTCATCCTCATATTGGTTCATATTCATCCGTTTTCTTATCGTTTGCTCGTTTGTTTACGTTTGGAAGCTGCCAACATGGCGGCTTCCGGTATTTCCTTATCATCTATGGGCGTGGCGGATGCGCGTCACGTCACACTTCCCACGTCCATGGAAGTTAACATACTCTTGTCCTCAGATGTGTCTGCTCAGATGCCTTCCCAGCTTTCTAGTACTCCTGCACCGGTGCCTTCACTGGACTTGGCTGCGCTTTCTTCTTCAGATCCTGCTTCTGCCTCGGTGCCCTCCCTGGGTACTACTGATTCCACTGCCTTGCCTTCGGCCTGTGCTTCTCTTCCCTCACAGCCAGCCTTCTGTGCCTGCCGGATCCGACCAGACTTCACTTCCGAGGATGTCTTTTGCCTCTAAAGTGTAACGAGGCGCTACTTTTACGTCAGATTCCTCTCATCCAGATGGTCTTTTGCAAGCAACACCTGTTATTCAGGTATCCAACCACAAGGTGAAGGTAACGATAGATGACAATCGCAGATTGGCCGTGAGTTCCATAACCTCCTGGATAGAGATGTGCTCTTTCATGCTTTACCAAATACTCCATTGCCACGCTACATGGAAGCCCTCTCTGGGCATGTGTCGTCTGCGTCCATTGCAGGAATTTCCCGTACTCCTCGGGGTATTTCGGTACAGTTCAATCACAAGGAGGATGCTGACTTTTTTCTTGCAAACGGACTTTCGATTGGGACAAACCATCTCATCCCGTCGCCTCTTTCCAAGCGACCGGTGAACATCACGTTCTATCCTGTTCCACAGGAAGTGCCGGATAATGCACTTCCTCTCCTTGTCAGTCATGTTTGTAAAATTGTTGGCAAGGTCCGTCGCTTCTCTGACGCTCCCCGCGGAACTCGATTTGCACATGCTACCGGACCTCGCCGTCAGTTATTGGTCGTCTTTCCCACCGAGAAAGCCTTGGCGGATTGCCCTACAGAAGCTACTGTTGAAATTGGAGCACGAACGTACAGTTTCAAGATTTTCACTGCTCACTATTGTACACACTGTTTAACACAGAAACACACCACTGCCTCCTGTGACCGCGTCCGACGTGGACGTTCATCAAGTTCGCATCCCACTGCTGACCACATTGGTGTTTCTACTATCCCCACTACCGGTAGTTTGCCTGACGCGAATTCTTCGTTTCTCCGTCAGACGAACATTTCCGTCACGGACGATGCTGCCCTTATTCCACTCCCGACCCGTACGATTGTGCATCCACCTTCAAGATTGACAGAGTTGTCTTCGACTACAGATGTGTCTACAGCGGAGTGTTCCGATCCGGGTGTGTTGAGTGGTGGTTTGGCAGATCGGCCGTCTGGCTCTTCTCCTAGCCTCTCGGATATCGGATCTCCAGTTACAACCTTGTGTATCATACCCTTGTTGCAACATCTTCCTGAGGCCTCGGCTGTTGTACCAGTCTCCACTACGGCAGCTCAGCTACGTACTGCTTCTTCGGCGACGTTCGTTTTCGCGTCTCCTGACTTGGGAGGTGAGCATGATCCACTAATGAATACATCCGTCTCAGCTTCTTCTTCGAAGCGGATTGGAACTTCCAAAGGCGCTGTAAAACAGAAAAAGTTAAAACAACTTTCTGTGCCACATTCTGAGGATTCATCTAGTGTTCCCGAGGTTCCCGGTTCCGATGTTCCTCCACCTGATGATTCTTGAAACAGTATGCTTCTCCGCTCAGGTCCTGTCAATCCTCTCTCTGATGCTGAGGTTCTACAGGCCGTGATAAACGTTTCCTCCAGTTCCTGGACCACTGTCCAGACAGCAACTTCTACGTCTTTTTCAACCTGCACGTACGATTGTTGGTTCTGAAGAATTCCTTCACTCACCTGATCTGGACCTGTATGCAGCGGTAACGCAATTCGAAGCTTATGTGTCACTTTTTAAATCTCTGTGTGCCACCGATCCTCGGTATCAGCCTTTTTTTAGACGTTACACGCGCCGTCTCGCCTCCTTGAAGGAGCTCGCTGAGAAGCATATATGTGATACCTCACTTCCTCTTACCGATGACCTTTAGCTCTCTTCCCTAAACCGATCACTTTTTGTTCTCTCAATGCTAGGGGATTTGCGAACCCGTTCGCAAATTCTCTGGTTTTTGCAGACTTAGTGCCTGTTGATGCTGATGTTTTATTTATTCAGGAAACAAATTGCATTCCCGTTACGCCATTTCACCGCTGGCGCCCGTGGCCCTATAGGTTCTTTCATTGCTTTTCCACCCGTCTCGTAAACGGCGTATCCATTGGAATTCATCAACGCCTTTACCCAGCTATGTCATCAATTGTCGAAGTCGCGAAGACTGAGGGAGTTTTCTTGTATCTCTCCTTTCGTCTCGGGGCTTTGGGTGTTCATCTTCTTAACATTCATATACCGCAGCGAAATGACGATGCAATTTCCCTCTTCGACTCCATCTATGTTCATCTTGCCACGGTAGCCCCCTCTGATATTGTTCTCTTTGGTGGTGATTTCAATTGCACGTTGTACCCTACTCTTGATCGGTCACACTGTGTCGAATCTCGTTTTTCTCTTGTTCAGGTTTTATCCGACCTTTTGTCCCATTACAACCTTGTTGATGCTTTCCGTTGCCTTCATCCTTCTGTCTGTGATTTTACCTGGTGTTCTTCCAATCCTGCTTCTTTGGCCGAAGCAAGACTTGATCGGTTTTACGTTTCGTCCCATTTTAGTACACACCTTCAAGCTGCGTCACACATTCCGTGTGTTTCGTCTGATCATTCCATTTGCATTCTTTCTGTATTTCTTCCTGTTGTCTTCAAACCGTTCTTCAGGTTATGGTCTCTTCCCATTTCGTTCCTTACTGATTCAGATTTTTGTTCCCATTTATCAGCTTATCTTCAGGCTGCTGAAATTGATCTTCACTCTACCTCGGACCCTGTGTCGGAATGGATCTCCGTTAAAACTACATTAGTTGCTTTCTGCAAGAGATTTTCTCTTTCCACTCGCCTCTCGGAATCCACGATCGTTGATCGCCTTCGTCTTGAGTTAGCTTGTGTTTCACCTACGTCTGCCGCCTATCGAACACGGCCCTCGGCTATCCGGGGCCTTCTTCAAAGCCAGGCGTCGCAAGCTCTTGTTCGCCTTCATGTACAGGATGTTTCTTCAGATATGCAGGATGCGAGTGCCTTTCTTGAATTTGAGAGAGACATCCTTTCTTCTCCTTCGCTCACCCATTTAACCCTTCCTGATGGCTCTGTCTCTGATGATCCCTCACGGCTTTCCCCTTTTCTCGATTCTCATTTTACTGAACATTTCTCTTCTTCCTCTTCGCCTCCTGATCCATCCTCCACTCTCTTCACAGGCCTTCCTTAAGTTCCGTCTTATCTTCATTCTTTTCTCCTTGCCCCAATTACTCTCTCGGAATTATCTTCAGCTCTCTCCTCTTTAAACTATCAGTCCGCCCCCGTTTTAGATGGTATCCCAGTTGCATTCTATCGTACTTTTCTACCTCAGCTCTCTCACTTTCTTCTAGCTTGCTTTAACAATCTTCTATTTCGCACTGATTTCCCTTCATCTTTTACCGTTGCCGTCGTTCGTCTTCTCCCGAAGAAAGGCTGTCTCCTCAATATAGACAATTGGCGTTTTATTAGCATCTTGAACAGCGATTACAAGCTTTTCGCTAAGATTCTTTCTCGTCGTTTGAATGGCATACTGCCAGACATTATTCATTCGGACCAAACGTATACAATTCCGGGTCGATCTGTTCAATCAACATTACATCTTCTTCGAAACCTTCTAGTACTGGCTGATCGACAGGTTGAGCGCCTGGCCTTGTTCTCGTTGGATCAGCGCCAGGCGTTTGACCGTGTCTCTCATGCCTACCTTTTTCGGGTGCTTCTTTCATTTGGTATTCCTCATAATTTTTGCAGACTTCTTTTAAACCTTTATCGCAATTCTTTTCTTCACGTTCGGACTCACTCATTTTTAACGAGCTCCATTCCTTTTGCTACTGGAATTCGGCAGGGGTGTCCCCTTTCCGGGCAGTTGTTTGCTTTGGCATTTGAGCCGTTGTTGTGCCAAATCCGTTCTGTTCTTGCTCCTTCGCCTCGTTCTTTACTACCCGAATCTCGTCATTTTTCTTCTGTCCTGGTTGCGTATGCAGACGATCTGACGGTACTCATCCGAGCGCAGTCCGGTTTCTCGACCCTGGAATCTGTTTATTCTCAGTATGCACAACTTTCCGGCGCTGCGTTGAACAGAGACAAGAGCACCGGGCTCTGGTGCGGTGCGTGGCGAGCACGCCCGCATCGCCCCTGGGGAGCCTCTTGGTCTCGGACGACGCAGCAGTTTCTTGGTGTAGTTCTTGGTGACCCTTCTTTCATGTCCTCTGGTTCCTGGACACCGCTTCTCCAAAAGTTCTCAAATGTTTTATCCCGCTGGAGTCGTGCTAGGGCTTTATTGTCGTATTGAGGTAAAGCCCGGGTTGTCTCTACGTTTCTTCTCCCTTTATTGACATATACATGGTCTACACAAGCGGCTCCTTCTTTTTTTCTTCGTAAAATTCAGTCAGCCATCACCCGCTTCATGTGGCATCGGCACGCTTGGGTGTCTACAAGGACGCTCACGCTTCCGGTGTCTCATGGAGGGGTGGCACTTCCTGATGTCCATCTCCGATATCGTACTGCTCGCCTTGTTTCCATTTTTTCGCTTTATTGCTCTGTTCCCACTGCTGCTATTAGTTCTGTTGATGTCATTCTAAGTTCTCGTAACCCAGTTCTCACTTTTGCAACGCTTCTTCTTATGGATCGTTTGCCTCTGTTGCCTAAACGTCTTCCGGAGGTATATAGGGAATTTCTTCATTTTTGGCGAGCGTTAACATCGGTTCATCTTCCTCCTTCTGGCCTCCTTGAATTGTTGAATGAACCACTCTTCTACTCTTCCGTTTTGACTCAGTCGGATTCTTCATATTTTTGTTTTCCCTCCTGGATTCGGGAGGGTGTTTTTGTTGTCAAGCAACTTGTCACCCCGACTCTTCGGTGGCGTTCTCTCTCACAAATTTCTGTTGCTCTAGCTGCTGATCCTATTGAGCATTTCCGGTTTCTTCTTCTTCAACGCGCTCTTCGTCGGTCATTTCCCGATATAGCATCTGTTGATGGACTTGTTGCTTTCGCGTCCGCCCCTCTTGCTTTACCTTTTTCGTTTTCACTCTCTGGTTCTCCCTATCTACTTCATTCCGTCCCTTATCGCTGTCTTTACCGTCATCTTCTTCTTCACAATACTCTGCCGTTACCTATTTCCTCTCTTCCACCATCTTCCTTTTCTGCCACTTGGTGTGTTCTGCACCTTACTCTTAGTTTACCGCTGGAGAAAGATGTGCAGTGGCGATTTCTCCACGGTCGACTTCCCACTCCAGCCATTCTCCATCGTCAGGGAATTCTTTCTAGTCGTCTTTGCCCTTTTTGTAGAGAAATCGGTGATCTTTTACATTATTATAATACCTGCGAGATCCTACAGCCATTGTTTACTCTCATCCATCAGATCGTTTCACTTTCCTGTTCCACTCTCCACACTTTACATGATTTCAACTATCTTCTTCCTCGAGGAAGCATTACGCCTCACCGACCTTCCATTTGTTCCTATTTGTTCGTTCTTGCTAAATCTGTTATTTATGCTTACCACCTCTCGATTCGTTTTCTGGGCTCTTATCCATCTGTTTCAGAGGCTCAATCACGTTTGGTCACGGATTTTCGTGCCGCCCTTTTATCTCGTCTTACAACTGAGTATCTTTCAGCATCGACTCACGGTTCCTCGGCGACGTTTTCCACCTTGTGTTCGCCTGGATCTTCCTGGTTTCGCATTGATTCCTCCACGGTCTTCTTACTTGTGTGATCTCCCCATTATCCTATCTCCCGTATTGCTCTGTTGTTTCCTGCATTAGGGCTATGTATTTTAAATTTGCTATAATTGTGAGTTTTTACTGCGTTTCACAAGTAATGTATTTTAATTTTGCTATAATTGTGTGTTTTGGCTGTGTTTCACAAGTAATGTATTTTCAATTTGCTATAATTGTGTGTTTTTGCTGTGTTTTCACAAATAATCGGTCTCGTAACTTGTGTGATCTCCCCAGTTTCTCATTATTATTATCTTATTTGGTGTTTCCTCACTTTTAAGAGCACATGGGAGATGGATGGATGAAATTCGAAAGTATGCGGGAGTGACATGGAAGAGACTGGCACAAAACAGACCGTTGTGGAAGAAACTTGGGAGACCTTCGTCCAGCAGTGGATTGATAATGGTTGACAATGATGATAATATATATATATATATATATATATCATCATCATCATCATCATTGTCAACCATTATCAATCCACTGCTGGACGAAGGTCTCCCCAAGTTTCCTCCACAACGGTCTGTCTTGTGCCAGTCTCCTCCATGTCACTCCCGCATATTTACGAATTTCATCCACCCATCTCCCATGTGGTCTTTTTCTGGGTCTTTTCCTGTCCCTTGGAATCCAATCTAAAATTTCGGCTGTCCATCTATGGTCTGTCCTTCTGGCAGTATGTCCAGCCCATTGCCATTTCAGGGATTTAACTCTGATCATGATGTCTTCCACTCTCGTCATTTTTCGGATCCACGAGTTCCTCTTCTTATCTCTCCTGGTTATACCAAGCATGCACCTCTCCATGCTGCTTTGAGTTGTCTGCAGCCTTTGTATGTCTCTTTTAGTTAAGGTCCACGTCTCTGCACCATACGTAAGCACTGGAAGGATGCATTGATCAAACACTTTTCTTTTAAGACATAATGGCATATTGCTCTTGAAAATTATGCTGTTTCTTCCAAAAGCTCTCCAGGCAAGTTTTGTACGCCGATTAATTTCTTCATCAATGTGACCCTCACTTGATATCTGCTGTCCAAGATAAACATAAGTATCTGTTATCTCCAGTTTTTCTCCATCAATCGATAAATCTTCATTTCTTGTAAAAGCATTGAACATCACTTTTGTCTTCTGAAAGTTCATTTTTAATCCCACTTCTTTACTCTTGTCAGCAAGTTCCTGGATCATACTCTGCAGCTCTGATGGGGTAGTTGCAAAAATGACTACGTCATCAGCAAAACGAAGGTGGGTTAGATAATCTCCATTAATCTTTATCCCTTTGTTTTCCCAGTCCAGTGATTGAAAGACATTTTCCAATGTGGCATTAAAGAGCTTCGGAGATATGGTGTCACCTTGTCTCACTCCCTTTCCAATTTTTATGTGTGTTGTATTTTCAAACAGCCGAATCTTTGCACTTGCATTTTCATAGATGTTATTAATAATATTAATGAATGCATCTTCAATACCGCAGGATTTCAGAGCCATTGCAACTGCTGATGGTTTCACCGAATCAAAGGCTTTTTCATAATCGATAAAAGCCATGCACAATGGAAGTTCATATTCCCTCGCTCTTTCAATTAGTTCTCTCAGTACGTGGATATGATCTATTGTGCTGTAGCCACTCCTGAATCCAGCTTGTTCTCTCGGTTGAGCCATGTCCAGTGTTACCTTCAAGCGGTGTGAAAGAACTTTAGTGAAGATTTTATAAACCACTGATAGGAGGCTGATAGGTCTGTAGTTCCTGAGATCCTCAATGTCACCTTTTTTATGTAGCAGGATCATTGTAGCATTGTTCCAATCCTCAGGAATCTTCCCTTCATTAAGGCATCGAGTGAAAATTTGGGCGAGTACTGTTTCAATTTCTCCACTTGCTTCTTGTATGATGTCTATAGTAATTTCATCTTCTCCTGGAGCTTTCCCCCGCTTCATGTTCTTGATTGCATGAGCAACTTCTGCTGGGAGGACTGGAAGAACTCTGGTACCTTTCATGATGTCTGGAGTACATGTATCATCCCTTTCATATAATTTGGAGTAGAAATCTTTCACTCTTGTCAAAATTTCGCCTCTATTTCTTGTTACAGAACCATCTTCTTTTCTCAGTGCCATAATCTGTTTTCTTCCCTTACTGAGATGTCCCTTTGCTATCTTTAGGCTTTGGTTGTTTTCAATTGCTTTCCTCACTAGCTCACAGTTGAATTTCCTTACGTCTTCAGTGATACTTTTTCGTGCTGTCTTGCATAGCTCTATATATTCCACTTTGGAAGTCACATCTTCTTTAGTTGTCCTCATCTCTCTTCTTTTTTGCATCAACATTTTGGTTTTTCCTGATAATTTGTTTACATGCAACTTGTTCTTAGACCCAGCTAATTTTGTTGCTGTTTCCATAAGAGCTTTGGTTACTTTTCTGTTAACTTCAGAAATATCCACTTCATCCGATGTTAGGCCTTCTAAAGCAGAGAATCTGTTCTTCAGTTCCAACTTGAAGGTATTATGGTGTTTTTTAAAGGTTGGTTATGTCAATACATTTTGTTTGTCTTATGAGCTTGCCACGTTCCAGTTTAGTGTTGAGGTGCATCTTACATCTCACCAATCTATGGTCACTACCTGTGTTGAACTTGTTCAGCACACTGCAGTCTTTGATGACGAATTTTTTGTTACACATAATAAAATCAATTTCACTTGTCGTTTCCCAATTGAATGTCTCCATGTCCATTTCCTGTGTGGCTTTTTCTTGAAAAAGGAATTCAAGATGAAAAATCCTTCTGCCTCTGCAAACTCAACGAGAGTATTTCCACGCTGGTTTCTGTTGCCGTGACCGAATTTACCTACTGAAGTTTCATTCTGTTGCCGGTGCCCTATTTTTGCATTGAAATCTCCCATAATTATCTTCAAGTGCTGCTTACCTTTATTATTTAGATGACGAATTTCCTCATAAAATTCTTCAATTTCTTCTTCAGGATGACTTGTGGTGGGTGCATAAGTTTGAATAATCTGAGCCTGGTATCTTCTCGATAGTTGGATAACGAGTCGTGCAGCTCTGTCAGAGGAACTTTCAACTTCTACCACTTTATCCTTCAGTTTCTTGTTTATTATAAATCCAACACCACTAGTTCTGCCAGTATCTGTCCCACGATAATAGAAGAGATGTCCACTTTTCAGTTCAATGAGATCTTCTCCTTTTCTCCTTACCTCACTTAGCCCGACGATGTCTCACTTGATCCTTTGTAGTTCCTCTTCCAATTCAAGAAGCCTTGAATCAGAAGATAGGGAGCGTCCGTTGTAGGTAGCCAAGGTCAGCATCAAATGGCAGCCTAGTCCGGTCCTCCGGGGATTCTTAGCACCCTCTGCCTTCATGTCGCACTGGCCGCTGCCTTGGCCAGGTACATTCCAGCTGCCGGAGACTGAGGGCCAAGATTTAAGTTGTAGAGTCATTTTGGAGGTGTTTGGCCATAACTCACCACGCTGGCCAAGCGGGTTGGTGAGTGTGGGATAGCATTTCCTCTGATCCCGATGGTATAGTTATTCCGCTATTTGCGGTCGTCAGAGCCCCTTTAGTGGGAACAGGATGCACCACGAGAAGGCGGGGTTGACATTTGTCAAGGAGAGGCTGTGATGTTACGCATCACCTGACCTTACATCCCTATATATATATATATATATATATATATATATATATATAATGGCTGAAAAGCACCAGGCCTAGGTAATTATAAATTTTGTTCTGTACTTGAGTAAAAATGCAACAATATTTATTTTAGTTATTATGTAAATCTCGTGAACATGAAAACGGCGGATTAAAATCTGCTAAAATGGCCCAGGCTTAAATTTATGTTTTGTGTCTGAAAGAAATCAGAAGCGCAATTTTTAAACTCCCTCCCTCCCTACACGTTTTAGGGTCAGTTTTTTGGTTGCCAGGTTGCCCCCCCCCCCCTTTTCTTTCGGCCAGAAAATGATGAAAATATGTTAATTTCTTAATGAAAGCGTGGTATGAAAAAAATATTTTTGTACAGAAACAGAAAGAAAGAAAGAAATATAGAAGCCATATTTATTTATGAATGAACAACTTCATGTGTCCAGACAAGAGAGAAATGGGAAAGGTTGAAAGGAGGGAGATTAAGAAAGAACGAAAGAAAGAGATAAAAGATGAGTTGGAGACTAAGAGACACCAAATGTGATGAAAGGCAAAGAGAAATATACAAGGGAGCGAGAGAGAGAGAGAGCAAAGACGCCTAGAGGAGACAGGCGTTCAAGCCACTTTAAACGAGGGATCAGTTCAAGGGGTGACTGGTCATCCCCTGTTTTGTATCTACGTTGCATCACCTGCATTTTCAGATTACTTTCAATAGATACTACCTTTTTTCAAACATAATAATAAAGTGCGTGTAGTATTGGCTTTGTATGAACCATTTACTCATGAGCACCGCCCATCATTTTTATCCATTTGTATCTGTAGGAAGGATTAGAAAAGTCATAGTTTGATATCAATAAAACCAGATTAATAGACAAAGGTCACTGAATTCCACCAGGTCTGATAATTCGGGAATGGGACTTATGGGGCGAAGAAGCATTCCCCGCCAACACATTCGTATCCTCCTCCACCCCCACCCCCACCCCCATCATTTCTTTTGGTGTCTGTTAATGAAGTTGCTCTCCCATCCATTCTCAGCATCCAGCGTCACGAAAGGCTATTGGTCACTCCCAGGTGGGTGATTTTTGGCCCGGATGCGGAGAGGGTCAACAATGGCATTTGGTGCCTGCGTGGTTATTGACGCACCCTGATGTATAGGGAGCTCCGGATGAGGGACTTATTTGCATGCAGGGTTAAACATCTGCTTCTCTCCATTCAGGCGGGTCGAAGTCATGTCACAGCCCCCGGGCTTAATTAGGTTCACGGAGCATGCGACATTGACCATTGAGAGAAAGAAAGAGAGAGAAAGAATAAAGGATGAGCAAAAAAGAAAAGAACGGATGAGGTCGGGAGCTCAACAATTAGCCCACATACCCAGTGACGGCGGCGGCATCCTGCGTCAGCCTATTTGTATATATGTTTCGCAGAATTTGCTAAAAGTATCGCTAACCTTAGTCAGCTTCATAATACTGCGAAGGTTATTTTGAAGGTCTAGTTCGCAACAAAGTGTTTCGTGAATTTGTTGAAAACGCACAGTCTGGATTCAAACACAGTCGTAACTCAAACAAGAATTACGACTCGGCGAATGCGCGCTGTAAAAAAACACAAAGCATGAAAGGACTAACTTCAGTTCCTTTGTAGATACCCTTTTACAAAGATATGCTTCGTCCTAGTAAAACATACATGTAAATAAGTAAAATACCTTGCAACAGAAAAATAAATAAATAAAACGCCTTACTGCGTCTCTTTAGATCCGAGACGAATTCTGTTATTTAGAATTATAAGCTTAGCGCAATCTAATTTGTCATATCTAAACTACAGGACCGACGGTATAATGCAATTTCCTATTCGGGAATTATTGCTTAAATAATAAAACAGATAGCAAAATAAAAATGATTGAGTTGTTCGTCATTATCTTCATTGATTTCGGGTGATCAAGGTTTTGTCTCCTGAACAAAGCAATTTCTTTTTTATTTATACAGTTGGTCTACTTCAAAGTCTATTATTGCTGATATATATGTTTAAAAAGTGCCTTTTTGTCTCCAGAATGATTAACATCGCAAATCGTTTCGATGAACTGTATATCCTATGGATGAAATATCTAGTTTACATCTTATGTCTACTTTGCCATTTTAGTATAAATCCCGCATTTTAACTTGATATGCCACTGATTGATATGTTTTCTGCTTCTAACTTACTAACAAGTTCCTTAAGTGAAAAATTACCTCAAATCATTATATTTTTAACGGAATTAGGCTGATCGTCGAAATGAAGGTACTGACTGCCCACAGATATGCTTTCGGTAAATTCTTAGAAAAAATGAACTAAGAACAATATGTTTCACTGCCATTTAAAAACAACAACTTACACAAGGCCTTAGAATCCTATGGGGATGGGAGAATGGGTCACCTTCAACTTTTGGCTTTAGTTTGTCACCCAACATACTGTGTTTTCCCAAATTTTTCAATTTAAAAAGCTCATTATTTTTAAAATTTAAGTTAAAATTCAGAATATTTGAATACTACATTTTCTAACACCAAACGTATTGTTGTCAGGTTATTTTTATCTTCATACAAATGTGTGTGTACTTGAATCGCGTGGAAACGGGATTTACTCGATGACGTGAGTGGACAGGAGATGGTCGGAGCTCTGAGCCTCCTTTCTCCTAATTTTCTTTGCTTGCTCCGGGTGTCTTATGGAATCTAAAGACCCGGAGTGGCCCTTCTGTTTTATGGCATGTCATTCAGTTAGCCTCTCCGTTCGATGATGATCTCACTGTTAACTACAGCAAAAGTAATCGCAGGCTGCAGGGGTTATTTTCACTGTGCTTAAGGGTAGAAAAGTTTGAAGCATTGGCTTATTGTGTTTCTCTGTGCCTGTTGTTTATATCAAGTCAGTCATTCCATGCCCTCTCAATTCTCTGATCTTCTAATCGGTAATTCAATAACTGCACCATAACTACTTAAGTTCATCGGATTTTGTTGAAGCTACTGAGACTCTTCCTCAGCATCATTGTTCTTTTCATACATGTTCCTAATCTTACCAAGTGGAATTGCAATTTAATTTTTCGTAATGAAAGAGAATTGTTAACATTTGGAAATGTTTCTTAGGGAAATGTAGTCGAACCTCTTTAAATCGTCAACGTTTGTTTCATGTGTTTTTATGGCGGTATAACAAGAGTGAAAGATAATGGCTGCGATTCTTAAAAATATATTAGATGGGATCTATGTTTCTTAACTAATATTCGACTTTATATTGAATGGATAAAAAAGTATTTGTTTTTCCTATAATCAAAAGACTTTCAGTTCAGTAGACTTTAATTTGTTTACCTTTTTAAGCGAAAATTTGGAGAAACAACAAAAGGCATGAATTTTCCGAAGAGCATCTCGACCAGGAACGCGTAACACGGTCCGGATAGGTACCGTCGCCAGTGGTGAGTAATAATAATAACAAAAATTCCATTATTGGTGAGAAACTTTATAAAGTAAGTTATGAAAAATTTCCAATATCCAAATGTACTCCAATCTGCCGAGTCTTTTTACGAAACCGTAATTTCATCTGTAATGGCATCATGTATATTTGGCTTTTATTTAAAATATTAAAACCATATTAGCAATCCAAATTTATTGGCGTAAAATAGAAATCAATAATTCCAAGATGTCGCACATCAACCAGATGGCTTTTTCAAGGAAGGTAGAGAGCAAACTGCAAACTGGATAATAGAACGCTTCAACAATTTGAACACGATTACTTGACTGGATGATAAACGAGTAGGTGCGAATCTAATTATTCATTCAAAGATATAAGGCGCCATGTTTGATGGACACGCGGTATCTTGGAAAGAAGGAAAAACATTATTTGAAGAACTTGTTTCCAAATCCATAACAACTCAAGAGAGATGCTATCATCGCAAGTTTCACTGTTGGTAATGATCTCTAAGGTTTCTCTAATGACAGTTGATTTAAAGGAAGTGGCAGGAAACTAATTTCTTTGTATCATCCCACATAGGACAGCAGCGAGCGGACTTGAACTTGACTTCTGTGTATAGGGCTGTTGTCACTTTGCAGTCTTCTGGGTTAAAAACTTTAGCGCAGCATTAATATTTAAATGTTGACCTTTTCCACATCTTCTGTGGGTTTTTGAGAATATGAAGATAGGCTTCAGTTGCTTTGTCGCGGCAAGGACTTTTGAGCAGTGCTGATGTTTGCTTTCCTTTCTTCTGTTTTGGAGGATTTCGACAAAACAAAATTAAGCAGCAAACGATAATACACAAAACGGAAGAATGAGTATCAGTGAGGCAGATTGTTGGGAAGAGTGTAGGCATTTTGTCCTTTTGTCCTTTATTAGGACGAGCAGCAGATTTCATATGCAAATAGTATAAAAGCCGAACGTTTAGTCATATTGCTCCCCGCAAATTTAAGCAAGGAACAGAGTGAATAGTGGATCCTATGTTTTCTCATAATCTGGCTGGTCTGGTTTATTGGGCTATGTCACGGGGTGCCAAGCTTCGGAGACAGACACAGCATCGTAAGTTCAAGACAATTATGAGTAATTAAGAGAGGGATATCCGCCGTAGGGCAAGATAACTAGCCCTATAACATCAAATTCAAGTACCAAACGAAAAATCTCCTAGGATCCAACTCATGTCGACATCCATCAGGCGCATAGTTTTGCCAACTCTTGAAAAGAACCTATGAATAAACTCAGTAAAAGGAAAATACAAACCGCATTGCACATCCGAAGATCCTTGGAGTGTCTTAAGCAAGAAACGGTTCCATATTTCCCTATTAAATCTCGATTATAAAGTCTACACCAAGCTTCTTTCTCAACGACTAAATCCCATCCTCACTCACATCCTTTCCCCCAAACCAAACCAACACAGTCCCCGGCCGTTCTCTTTCTCATAACATCCACCTCCTTAACGATCTTATCCATCTTGCCCGAATCCGCTCTGAACCCCTCGCCCTCCTCTCTCTTGACCAACAGTCCGCCTTTGATAACATCTCCCACTCCTATCTCTCAACTACACTCCTCCACTTTGACTTTCCTTCTCCTTCAGTTTCCCTCCTTATATATATCTCTCTCTCTTATCTCTCTCTCTCTCTCTCTTATCTCTCTCTCTCTCTCTCTCTCTCTCTCTCTCTCAGGACGCCAGTTTTTAGGTTAAGTTGCCCACCTTTCTTACAGAACTGATCCCCTTCCTCCGTTGAGTGAGGCAATGTTGCCCACTCTCCGGACAACTTTTTTGCAATAACCATTGAACCATTTCCCCGCTCAGTGCAACGTTCTTTTCAAGCTACTTTGCCAGCACACACCGCCCGCGCGAGACCTCATGCTACCACTTCCGTCGCATATGCAGACGACGATGTCCCCTTTTGCGTTCGTCTGGACTCACAGTTTAGTCATCTTCAAAGTCTCTTCGCGGAGTACGCCTCCTGTTCCGGCGCAGCGATCAATTCTTCCAAAAGCACGGGCTTGTGGTGAGGCTCTTGGGCCGATCGTATGGATTTCCCTTGGGGTGCGAATTGGTCTTCAATCTCCCAACGCTTCCTTGGCATCCATCTTGGTATTCCTAGCAATGCCTCCCTCACCACATGGAATGTCATTCATCCACTCTTGCCCCGGTGAACTGCTTTATGGCGTACAGCTCAGTTCTGATCATCCTTTTTCCAACGAGCCAGATTCACTCAAATTTACCTCCTCTCCATGTGCACTCCTTCGTGGCTAACTGTCAAATCCCAGCTCCTTCGTCTTCATGACATCACCCGATGTCTTACTTCAGTGATCTGGACCGGACATCACTGTGTCAGTTCCCCAAATTTCTGCCTTCCTCCCGACCAAGGTGGCAAAGGCCTCATCGATACGAAGTTGTATTACCAGGCTTACAGGATCACTTCGTTCCATCGTGCAGAAACAGCAACGGTCCTGCACGGAACGTCATCACCTCTCCGAGCAATACTAACTTTACTTTTCTTTCCTTACTCATAATGGACCATCGGCCTCCTACCCGCGCTCGCTTTCCCCCTGCTTACCGAGAGGCTCTCACTTTTCTGCCCTCTCTCGCCATCTCTCGCTCCCCGCCCAATTCTACCACTGAGCTCCTTGCTGAACCCTTGTTTTTCTCATCTATTCTGCACCCTCTCATCTCTCGTGCTTCGCCTATCCTTCCTGGCTCCGTGTTGGAGTCCTAACTGTCAAAGACCTCACTACTTCCGACCTCTCCTGGCGCCTCTACGAAAGCTCCCCCACACACACACACACACACACTCTCTCTTCTTCTTTCTTCCTCCTCTCGCTCTGTCTATGATTCCCTCCTCTCTAGTTTCATCTCTCGGTTCAATCACCTCGCCAAACACTCTAGCTTTGCTTTCGTTCCTTCTGCCTCCCTCCCTCTTTCTTTCTTTTTGTCTGTTGGCAGGTCAACTCTTCCACTTTCCTCCCTGACGACATCAGCTCTCCATCGGTTCCTTTATAAGTCCCACTCTGCTTCTCCCCTTCCCATCCCTGATGTCCCCCTATCCACTACCACAGCCGTGTGGTCCACCGCCCTCTCTCCGCTAGAAGTCAATAATCATTAGCTTTTTCTTCATCGCCGTCTCCCGCCCCTTCTATCCTCCACCGAATGACTCTTCTTGATTCGGCCTTATGCTCATTCTGTGCTCAAGAGGCTGATGTCTCCCACGTGTACACACAGTGTCATCTTATTACCACTCCTAAATCTTGCATTCTCCATCGCCCAACTCTCCGTTACAATAGATCTCACTTTTGATACCTTCAAGACACTCCTTCTCCAGGTCTTTCCACCAGTGAAGCTACCAATCGTCTGTTCCTGGAATTTCGTCTTAGTAAAACACGTTAATTACGTGTTTCACCTACGCTGTCGAGATACTGCTACTCCTTATACAGTACAGTAAGCTTCTGTGGCATTGCTATGTCTCTTCCGAGAGTGCCTTCTTTCTCGACTTCGTCTAGAGAATCATATAGATGTTGCCCAGCGAAGAGAGCACCAATTCTTTTCTAACTGGTCTCCGGCTGCCTCCTGGTCCACCGGCTCGCCGGCGTCACTACAGTTGACAGTTGGCCGACTTTGATCCCTACCATCCTCCTATAAGAAATGCTTCGTTGAAATACTCACAAACTCTTTATTACGAGAACTTTTTGATTTGTCAATGACCACTCTGAATGCAATTTACTTTGAGCAATGACATAAGTGCACACAGTATTCACGTCGTTACTTCAATTAATGTGGCTCGTCTGTCCCATGTTTCTACTTTATTGATAGCTTTGTTTGTGTTGTTATTCACTCAGTGCTGTATATTCACTGAAGGGCATTTGAATTAGAGATACCTGTCTAGTAACGTGTAGCACCACCTTTCGCCCTCGGATGACGGCGGCGATTCGTCTCGGCAAGGACTCGACAAGACACCGGAAGCGTTGGGAAGCCATACGGATCCACGACCCCTGAACAAGCTCCCACAGCTCACGAAGATTTTAATCGAGGGGGTCAGAGCCTCGAACATCTCTCTCGATAGCATCTCACATGTGCTCGATGGGATTGAGGTCAGGTGACCTAGCTGGCCAAGGAAGCGAAATCACATTGATGGAGTGTTCATGCAACCATTCGGATACAATTCGTGAGCGATGGCACGGTGCATTGTCTTTTTGCAGGATGATATCCCCAGTGGGATGTTGAAGACGCACAAACGGGAGCAAATGGTCGTCCAGGATATCCCGGTAACGTTGACCTGTGAGGGACGATGTCACACGTACCAGGGGTCCCATTTCAGTCCATGTAAACAGTCCCCAGACGAGAATGCCACCCCCACCAGCTTGAAGAGTACCCTGCTGGCAAGAAGGATCCATCGCTTCATGTGGTTTGCGCCGTACTCGTATCCTGCCATCCGCATGTACCAACGTGAATCTCGACTCATCAGTCCAGGCAACATTTTCCCACATGTCTAGGGTCCAGTGGCGATGTTCCCGCGCCCATGCTAATATTCGCACCCTGTGATGTACGGTCAGCAGCGGTACCCTCGTGGAACTGTGGTTTCTGTACCCCATAGCGAGGAGATGGTTCTATATGGTGTGGCTGCTTACACGTTTTTGTGCACCAGCGTTAACTTGCCGAGTGATGTATTGCACTGTGGCCCATCTATCCGCTGTTACAATGCGAGCTAGCCGACGATGATCCCGCTCATCCACACGCTGTTGTCCACGGCAGTTGGCCCTTTGCAGGGATGGTTTTACCGGATTCGATGTACTCACGGTGCACCCGTGACACAGTGGCTCTTGAAAATCCCAGTGTCTGCACGACTTCCGAGATGGAGTGACCCATTCGTCGGGGCCCGACAATTTGCCCACGATCAAATTCGCTTAGATCCTTCGTCTTACAAATACTGCGCCCGACTCTTACTGATTCCCGTTGCATCACTCCTTATATTGTCGGATCGCTGCATACGTCATGTCGTTTCCGTTTACAGGGCAGCCCACAGCGCCACATTTGCATATCGCCAGCTGTTTCTAATTCAATTGCTTTTCAATGTAGACTGTATTGCATATATTATGCTGCACATGTGTACATAGTTCTCGTTTTTACCACACTTACTGTGAAAATTTCTTTGTGCTGAGACGTTCCAGAGTTGTCCGTCTCATCGTTTATTTTACTGATCTCTTAGTTTATGTTGTTATTTACACAGTGCTGTAAAGACATTGAGATCTTCTGCTACTTCTTATTACCAACTTGCATCATTTGCTTTGAGACGTCCTGTTTCGACCGTCTCTTGCCTTCACCTCATACTATGGGTACTCTCCTCGCCATCACGCTCAACTTGACATTTGTATGATGCTGAATTTGACTGTACATAGTTTTGTGAACTTTTTCCTTGTGTCGCGATGTTTTAGTTTTCGTGTGTTTCATATATCTACTCTCTTGAATTCTTTGTATCAGTTATTTTTCGCATAGTACTGTGTTTACACCGCCGATGTGTTCTATAATTTGTTATTACCTTTTTGCACCTTTTACTTTGCGACGTCCTCTTGCGTCCGTCTCTCTGGATTTTGAGCTCAATATGTTTGCTCTATTTACTACAACACTTAAATTGACAAACGCACCGTGATGTACACTGGTACCAGAAAAACTGGTACACCAGTCTGATACCTGGTGGGTCCCCCACGGGAGCGCAGGACTGCAGAAATAAGACGGGCATGGACTCCACTAGCATTTGGAAATATGCTGTAGGCAATGCACACCATACTTCCTGCAGAGCGTTCCACGATTCGGGTGTGAATATTCCGAGGTCTCGGATTCCTGTGTTCGATAGCGCGTTGCATGGCATCCCAAATGTGTTCTATCACGTTCAGATCTAGGGACTTGGGTGGGAATGGCAACACCCCAAACTCAGATGAAAGCTCCTCTAACCATACTGTGGCGTCCTGACACTTGTGTGGAGGTGCATTGTCCTGTTGGAACAGGCCCAACCCATCAGCATGAATGCAGGACATGAACGAGTGTGCCTCGTCAGAAAGGATGTGCACATAACGTTGGCCGGTCACAGACGTTTGTAGACATACCAGGAGTCCTAGTGAAGTCCAGATAAACACACTCCATGTCATTACGGACCCCCCTTCCCCCGCCAGCCATTACAGTTCCCTGTTGACAGGCGGGATACATGGCTTCTTGGGGTTTGCGCCACACACGAATCCTTCCATCTTCCCGATACAGTTGAAAACGCGACTCGTCAGACCAGGCTACTTGTTTCCAGTCATCAAGTGTCCAGTGGCAGTGTTTCCGTGCCCAAGCTAGGTGCATAGCTCTGTGTCGTGTACCCATAAAGGGAACTCGAGTTGGGCGTCGGCTCCCAAAGCCCATATCGTGCAGGGTACGATGCACAGTCCGGACGCTGATGCTTGTTGATGCTCCAGCATTGAATTCCGATTATACCTGCGAGAGTGTTGCATGCCTATCGCGTGAAACGATTCTTGGCAGCCGACGATGGTCACGTTCAACCAATGTCTTTTTACGGCCACACTGGTATCGTAGGTTGGAGGTTTTGCCGAAATTCTTGTAGTCACTGTACACCCTTGCAATGGTCGTCCGTGAAAATCCGAACTTCGTTTCTACCTCCGAAATACTATGGCCCATCTCACAAGCGCCAACTATCACACCGCGTTGAAAATCGCTTAAATCGTTGTTACTTGTCATTCTCTAATGCCGAAAACAGCTCTGACAGCTCAGAAAGATATCTATCGCGTTATATACGCACTGGCGGACGCAACCGAGTACGTGCATAGGTGACATTGCTATGTACACTGCTGGCCAATCAAAATGCAACACCAAGAAGGAAGCATCCGATTGGCCTGAAATTCGCAGCATGCGTCGCCCGCGAGAGGACATGCAAACGATTAGCACTGCAGGGCATATGCAAATCATATGCTCCCGGCACGCCACCGAGAAGCACTATAAAAAGGGTGCACAGAAGGCGGGGTGTAAGTAGTGGAAGTGTGTTGTGCTGCCGGACCTATGCGTGTGGAAGCTTCCTGATGCCTCGTCGCAGAATGCGGCAGTCATTCCAGCACGTTTCGGAGTTCGACAATGGACAAATAGTGGCTTATCGCGACAGCGGTTTATCGTACCGAGACATCGGCGCCCGTCTGAGACGACATCCAGCCACAGTGAGGCGAGTATAGATTCGGTGGGTGCAGGAGGGAAGGACGGACCGACGTGAGTGATTGCCACAGCCGCGGCACACCACCAAACGAGAGAACCGGCATGTTGTGTGGCGGGCATTGTCGGCTCGCACCGCCAAATAACGAACGTAAGCGCAGGAATTAGGGTGTGTTGCGCAACAACCTGTGTCAGCACGTACCGTTCGACGTCGTCTGCAGGAGCGGGGACTTGTCGAACGACGCCCATTGCTCTGATTACCAATGACGTTACACCACCGGCGAGTGCGGCGGCAGTGAGCCGTTGAACGCCGCACCTGGACTACGGAATGGCACGACATTGTCTTCTCCGCCGAATCTCGCTTCTGCCTGCAACACCACGATGGTCGGATCCGCGTGTGGCGGCACTGCGGCGAGTGACTGTATGACGCCTGCATGATTCATCGCCATACCGGTCCGTCGCCTGGCGTTATAGTTTGGGGTGCAATTGAATATGACACCCGCACCGCTCTGGTACGCATCGCCGGTACACTCAACAGCCACCGCTACATCTCCGACGTTTTGGAGCCTGTAGTCCTCCCTTACCTGCAGGACCTGCCAGCGGCCACGTTTCAACAGGACAATGCGCGCCCGCACGTGGCACGCATCGTGCAACAATTCTTCACGGCCCACCAGGTGTCACTGCTGCCGTGGCCCGCCTGTTCTCCTGATATGTCACCCATCGAACACGTCTGGTCGCTGATCGGCAACCGATTGGCCCGGCAAGCACCACCCGCGGCTACGACTGATGAACTGTGGCAACGTGTGGAAGCAGCCTGGACCGACATACCCCAAGCCCGCATCCAAAGCCTCTTCCTTTCGATGCCGCGGCATGTAGCTGCCGTTATTGCCAGCCATGGGGGCCACACGAACTATTGATGCCTGCGTGTTCCGCAAGTCGCACGAGCCTGTAAGCTCAATCGTTTCATCTTTGTATCTGTTGTTACGTGTCCAGTAAATCTGGCTTTGCTATCTCGTGTCCTTCTTGGTGTTGCATTTTGGTTGGCCAGCAGTGTATTTTGCATAAGCTCGTCTGTACCAGTTTTTCTGGCACTTCAGTGTATATAATTGTACATAGTTTTAGAATTTTGTCAAATTTATACTGTACTTTACTTCTATCAGAACGCTCGGTTGCTCGTATCCTGAATCCAACCTTACAATAAACTTGTGTTGAAACATCCCATGAAGAACGTGCATTTGAGAAATCCCAGACAATTTGGTGTGTGAAACGGAACATTACACTGATTTATTTTTTCGAACTACTGAAGAAGGGATTCTCATTTTTCCTGTCTCGCCGTATGGAAAGAACATCACATCATTGCGAGAAACTTAACAGCAGGGTCATCCTGGAAGTTCGACCGCCAATACAATGTAAGGGTTTGTCCTCGCCGGGCATCGAACCCAGTCCTCTCACTCCGGAATAAGTCGCTCTGCCAACTGAGCTACACGGAGATAGGCTCTCAGTGCTATCTGCCTTTATGTCATGTGCGTCCTGCGGCGCAGGCACGCTACACTTACCATTATTTTACATGTGTAATATTTGCAGAAAACTGTATAAGTTCAGAAACGCGTTTCTCCGTGTAATAAATGAAATTCTGCACAGTTTCCGGTTAAATTTTTGAAAAATTGATAGTTAATTAACTATTCATCGTATAAAAATTAATCAGTATGCTGTCTCCGTCCTTACTTGAATGATTTTCCTTTGGAATTCTCAAAAACATTTTTTCCGATTTTTTTTAAATCGGCTAGCCTAGAGAAAACAATTAACGGTATCGCATTTTATTTAACTATAAAGGATACTTTTGACCAATTCCAACCAAAGCTACTACAAAGATTTTTTTAACGAAGCTTATAAATATATCCTTAAAACAGTATTGCTGCGTTTACTAATTTTTCAATAAATACTGCCACATTAAAAATTAATTTAGGTTAGAATTAGGTAAATTGCTTAAATTAATTAAATTAATTAGACTGAAGTTAATTTGCAGAAGTAACTAAAAATTTTCTAGCCTTCCCTACATTATTAATAGCCTCCCTTAGAATTTACCGCTTGTTACGGCCCTAGTGACACATTGGATACTTTAAAGGAATATGAGCAAAAGGTATACTTGATACCCCTATCTTTTTCAATTTTTCAAGAAATTAAGTGGTAAATTTGGATGTATTACTGGTAGCCTTATCCTGATTGAGTTCTACTCTTTGAAGGCTCTGTGGATAAATGAATGGTATTTCCTCTTTAAATATATGAGCTAAAATATTATTTTGGTCATACGTAGAATTGGCTTTAACATTCTTTTTAACTTTTCTTAACTTCAATTTCCCATTGTACGAGGAACAGTAATCATGAATCCTTTACTAAACTTTCTTTGGATTCTTGGAACCAAGTTTGTAAGTCTTTTTTTGCTCTTTTGGAATAGTAAATCCACCTTTTCTTTCTATCTTTTTTTTTTTTTTTTACAGTCGTTTTAGGTAGATCCATGCTTCGTCAATAGTCACAATAAGTTTTTGTCTGTCTCCGGCTAAGTGATTTTCGTAAAGAAATGTGCACAGTGTTCTGCTCTCAGTCACATGTCTAAGCTAAGGCGGTGAACGTTATGTTTTTTTTTTTTTTTTTTTTTTTTTTTTTTTTTTTTTTTTTTCAGATTCAAATCTTCGTTTATTACCTCGTTTACAGTTGATGCACAAATTTTTAACTACTTAGCGATTGTTCTTTGGGTCGGTCGATTTTCTTTTAAGACCAGATACCTTACTTATGAAATAGTCGTAAAGGTACGTTCCGTCTTTGGATGTCCGTTTGGTGTTCTTTTTCCTGTTAAGAAGAATACTTGAAGATTTCCCCCTCTATTATTAATAGTATTATATATTCTACATTTAGAAACTCTAATTCCCTAATTTTCACAGCGTTTCTTAATTACAGAATACGAATATTTCTCTTGGTAAAGATTAAAAACATAACCTTCCCACAGCTTGTTTACGTGCTCCATTTTCTAACTGCAGCAGATGTATCATTCGTGTTCATCTAACACGCTGTTGCCAGTTTCGTATCTTTGTTCTTTTATTGTCTCTAATTCCTTATCAAAAACGCTCTAAAAATGAGTTAACATCATCTGTACTTACACAAAACATCAAGCTCTCATTTAAACGATAACACCCACTATATATCGAAAATATCACGAGATAGTTCATCATCGATTCCAGCAGTGAAAAAATATCGAAGGTAACAACACGTTTGTCTTGAAGCAATATCTAGACCCACATGGGATTATAGGTCCGACCTGCTCAAAACAATTTATTCTATATGGTGCTTGACTGGGCCATATATAATAAATTGTAGGAGGGAATTAAAATGGGGGATTTTAATTTCCTTCTACAGGGAATTAAAATGGGGGATTGTGGTGAAAGAGTCGGGGGAGATGTTGGATGAAAGCAAAGTTTTTTGAAGGCTAAAACACCAACTATATATCGAAAATATCACGATATAGCTCATCATCCATTCTAGCAATGAAAGAATATCGAAGATAACAAGAGGTTTGACTTGAAGCAATATCTAGACCCACACGTGATTAGAAGTCCGACCTGCTCAAAACAATTTCTTCTATATGCTGCTTGACAGGACCATATAGAACAATTGTAGAGGAATTAAATGGGGGATACAGGGAATTAAAATGGGGAATTGTGGTGAAAGAGTCGGGGGAGATGTTGGATGAAAGCAACGTTTTTTGAAGGCTGAAAAGTTTTGTACTGAAGTATTTAGGCTTTAAACCTGTAATTAAAAATAGGAAAATCTTTAATGCTAGAATTAACTAGTCACACAGTTAACTCCTTTTCAATTACAGATTATATTGTTACTAATAGTTTATTTGCTCACCATTCATTCTCTAATTAGCTCAATGTAATTAGGCTGTATTGTTTTGTATGTCATGCCACGTTACTTATGGGTAGTTTGTGGCAAGGCACGCTATTATCATGTGGGGAATGAAAATGTGTAATGTGAGGCAAAATGTTAATAAGGTGAAGACTAATATACTTAGGTGGTTTGGACACGTTGAAAGAATGAGCGATGAGGTGCTGAATAAGAAAATTTTTTCAGCCCAAGTGGCAGGAAAGAAAGGTAGAGGAAGGCCAAGGAAATCGTGGGAGGACCAGATTCCGGAATGCATGCTTAAGGAAAAGATGAGTATTAAGTACAAAAAGTCTCATGTGTGGCATGATGAAGCTCAAGCTGTGTGCCAAGATCATTGTAAATAGAGAAATTTGATACACCAACAGTAAGTAAATTCTAGTTCCATCAGTTAAATGTCTACTTACCAGACGGTCTTTCTTTGAGGAAATAACGTCTGAATCTCGGAGAATAGCTTAATGATATGTATGTATGCAAAGCTCTTGTACCCAATGCTTTGGTAGTTGTTACAGATTTCCTGTATTTTATGTCTTTATTTTATATTCTGTGGTATTCTCCTTGTTGTGTATCCATACTTCCCCCACAATTCTTTTTTTACGCTTTCCAACCGTAGGTTGAAGAAGCGTATATGCTCCAGCTTTGTCCGTCCGTCCGTCCGTCCGTCCGCACGATAACTCACGTGAAAATGTTTCGATTTCGACGAAATTTTAGTATGTGGTAGGGGACCACCTGGGGACGAACCCTGTTGAAAATGGGCGAAACAGGGTCAAAGGTCAGGACATAGGAGCGGGATCCATTCCATTGCTCTTATGCGCCATAACTTGCGTAAAAATGGTTCGGTTTTGATGAAACTTTAGTATGTGGTAGAGAACCACCTGGGGACGAACCCTATTGAAAATGAGCGAAACAGGGTCAAAGGTCAGGTAGGGCATAAGAGCGGGATTTATTCCATTGCTCTTATGCGTCATAACTTGCGTAAAAATGGTTCGATTTTGATGAAACTTTAGTATGTGGTAGAGAACCACTTGGGGACGATCCCTGTTGAAAATGGGCGGAATGGGATCAAAGGTCAGGACACAAAAGTGGGATCCATTTCATTGCCTTTATGCGTCATAACATGCGTAAATATGGTTCGATTTCGATGAAATTTTAGTATGTGGTAGGGAACCACTGCGTACGAACCTATTGAAAATTGGCGAAATGGGGTCAAAGGTCAGGCAGGACATAAGAGCGGGATTTATTCCATTGCCCTTATGCATCATAACTTGCGTAAAAATCGTTCGATTTCGATGAAATTTTGGTATGTGGTAAGGAAGCCACCTTGGGACGAAACCTGTTGAAAATGGGTGGAATGGGGTGAAAGGTCAGGACGTAAAAGCGGGATATATTTCATTGCCTTTATGCGTCATAATATGCGTAAATATGGTTCGATTTCGATGAAATCTTAGTATGTGGTAGGGAACCACCTGGGCACAACCCTGTTGAAAATGGGCGAAATGGGGTCAAAGGTCAGGTAGGACATAAGAGCGGGATTTGTTCCATTGCCCTTATGAGTCTTAACTTGCGTAAAAATGGTTGGATTTTGATGAAATTTTAGTATGTGGTAGGGAGCCACTGGGGACGAACCCTATTGAAATGGGCGAAATGGGGTCAAAGGTCAGGACACTGGAGTGGGATCTATTCCATTGCCCTTGTGCATCATAACTTACCTAAAAATGTTTCGATTGCGACAAAACGTTATCATGTTGTTCCGGAGGTATAGTGAACCGGTTCTGTTGAATATCAACGAAATGGGGTCAAAGGTCATTGCACAAAAGCAAGATTTATTCCACAGCCATTATTCTCATAACTTGCGTAAAACTGCTTCTATTGCAAGACAAAACTTTAGTATGTTATTCTTGAGGTATACTGAACCGATTCTGTTGAATATCATCGAAATGGGGTCAAAGGTCAGGACACAGGAGCGAGATTTATTCCACAGCCATTATTCCCATAACTTGAGTAATAATTTCCAGTATGTTGGAAAGCGTATCATAATCAATGCATTGCATGATTTTACTAACTTGTTTAGTCTTCCCATCACTACTGAAAGACTAAGCCTTTCAAGAGGACAGACACACGTACTTACTGAGACACATATTATATGTGAAGGACAGCATTTTGCTACAGCTAATGGTCACTGAAGATGAGATTTGACTATTTGAGAGAAATGTTTTGTAGTGGATTAACATATGAATATAAATTTCCCCTGCAAACATTTCTTTTTAATGGTATGAACTGCAGCAGTAAGCAAATTAGAAGTGCCGGCTAAAAACACTGTGGGTAAGCTTCTTTTTCTTTTTTACGCTTTCCAACCGTAGGTTGAAGAAGCGTATATACTCTAGCTTTGTCCGTCTGTCGGCACGATAACTCGCGTAAAAATGGTTCGATTTCGATGAAATTTTAGTATGTGGACCACCTGGGGACGAACTCTATTGAAAATGGACGAAATGGAGGTCAAAGATCAGAACATAAGATCGGGATCCATTCCATCGCCCTTATTCCATACTATTAGAGGAGCAATTCTTGCATATATGTAAATTTTATTTTGAAAACGGCTCAAGGGATTTTGATGAAAGTCGTTAATCTACCGTTTTCTGGTACTGGAAATCGATTTAGCTTGATCTTGACTTCAAGAAAATTCGTTTAGTGGGTTAAATAACCAACCCGAATTACCACGTTTTTAGTGTCATGGCGTCGTCACATTAATGTTACCCATACTTAGAAATCTTATGACATCACAATTTTGCGATTGAGATGTTGGCGCGTGGCACGCCCTCTGTCTCATTACGTCACGCGTTGTGTGTGGATCCTATTAAAGTTTTTGACGTCAGACTCTTGCGAGCAGATGGTCACGGTTCTCATCTGCCTCATTACGTCACGCGTTGAGTGCGTATGTCCGTCCGCACGATAACTCGCGTAAAAATTGTTCGATTTCGATGAAATTTTAGTATGTGTTAGGGGAACACTTGGGAAGGAACCCTATTGAAAGTGAACGAAATGGGGTCAAAGGTCAGGACATAGGAGCGGGATCCATTCCACTGCTCTTATGCGTCATAACTAACGTATAAAAAGGTTCGATTTCGATGAAATTTTAGTATGTGGTAGGGGACAACCTGGGGACAAACCCTATTGAAAATGGGCGAAATGGGATCAAAGGTCAGGACATAGGAGCGGAATCACTTCCATCGCCATTATGCGTTCCCAGCAAAAACAGTCTTGCTGGGCCAGCACTGCCATCTATGGCCCAGCACTATGTTGCCTCTGCCGAACCGTCAATAAAATGTCCGGGCGGCCAACAGAAGGGCCAGCAGTTCAGGCCAACAGCTGGTCAACAGTTGGCACCCCATCAGTTGTCATATGCCACAACAGGGCCATCAGTTGTCCATCACAGGCAATAGCTGCCACAAGTGGCCCTTCAGTGGCCCTGCAAGCACGTGCCAGACATGATGGCTAGCCTAACATGGTCCGCTAGTTTGCCGGTAGTGGCAACCAGCAACCACGTGACGTAACTGGTGGCTTGCCGAATCTTGTCCGCCATTTTCCCAGTAGTAGCCATAATAATAAAAAAAAATCAAGGATAACAGCAGTTCCCCAAGCTACATTTTTTTCTACTTTTACGAAACTTGCGAATTATCCCACTGCGCTGGGGAAATTTTCTCAACAGGCCGGAAAATCGCCCGCTTGCCTCTGAGTGGATTTGAACCAGGGCCGTTCACGTGGTAGCTGCGCTCTCTACCGACCGGACTAATTTGCCACGCTGGGGTGCATGCTTGAACTGTCTGTTTTGTACATAACGTGTAACCGAATGCTTCCCTCTTTCATTTTACAATATTGCGAGGTATTTTTCATAAAAGTCAGTTTCATATAATTCATAGATTTATTTTTTCAACGTAACGAAAATTGTTTTTTACCTTAAGGGAACTTCACTCATTTTCAAGGAGTGTACATACTTAGAATCGCTTTCCAAAGTTTTGTACTGTCCTTGTCGTCTTGAAAAGAGATTGTTGAATAAATATATATTTACCCGGGTTCACGTCACATTCTGTTACATTTTTAACGTTGTATCTTTCCTTTCCGCTGTCCGAAGCTACATTTGTTTTAAAGAGGAAAGATATTTTATTTTACTTCTCGTTACTCGTTATTTTTAGAAGCGAATTCCTCCCAGTCTTGTGTATTCAACCCATGGATGAGTACACCATATAGCGTTCCTTTTTTTCTTTCAGATAATTAATAAATTCTGTACGCGTATAATCCTTTTTTTTTTTTTTTTTTTTTCCCTACAAACGTTGTTTTAATGGTTTTCCAGGACATTTGCTTCAAGCGGTTTCAAATTTGTTCTTGTTATTCATCCACTCCATTCCATGAATTGTTATTCATGGGAATGGAGTGGGTGTATTTCATGGCTGTAATCTAGTATTTTCCGGCTTAATCTGATATCTTATTCGACGTAGAATTTCATTAGGGAATTAATTCGCCTCTCTACATATCGATTTTTTTCTTAACATCCACTAAAATAACACGATGGCGATAGCGTCGTCTTCAACCAACTGGTACCATGAGAGACACAGCAAGTGTTGCTTCTGCGCATGCGCAGTCCCGTTGCTTCCACCTGCTGTTGAAGTTGCATTGGTTGCCAGCAACGGGACACTAGTGGCCCTTGCTTGGAGGCCCACAATTCACGGCGATGCTGCAGTGCCATCAATGGCTCGCCAACTGATAGCGTTGCCACCAACGGACCACTACCGGGCCGTGAGCGGCAGATTTCAACCAGCAGTGACCCATCATTGCCAGCTGCTGGCCAGCAGTTTCCAAGCACTTGTGTTTTTGCTGGGTTATAACTTACGTAAAAATGCTTCGATTTGGATGAAATGTTAGTATGTTGTAGGGGCCTGCCTGGAGACAAATCCTATTGAAAATGGGCGAAATGGGGTTAAAGGTTAGGACACAGGAGCAGGATCTATTCCATATCCCTTATGCATCATAACTTACGTAAAAATGCTTCGATTGCGACAAAACTTTTTCATGTTATTTCGGAGGTACACTGAACCGATTCTGTTGAATATCATCGAAATGGGATCAAAGGTCAGGGCACAGGACTGAGATTTATTCCACAGTCATTATCCTCATAACTTGAGTGATAACTTGAGTAATGATTTCTGGTATGTTGGAAAGCGTATCATAGTCAATGGATTGCATGATTTTACTAACTTGTTTCTTTTGTCGCAAACATTTTAAATTTCTGCAGGAAGTTTTACATTTGAGTGGGCATCATACGTGGTGACTATAGGGGTGGCAAGGTTAATCTCGCCCCTCCAATAATTTTACTGGGGGGCAGTGCCCACTCAATATTTTGTGTCCTGTTTAATTAAATAATCACTTTGGCCTCATAGAATGGGCCAAGATCCACCTTATGAGGCCAAAGCGATTTATTTCCGAAAAGTTAATAAATAACAAAATAAACTTTTCTCATATTCAGCATTGCTCATTTGTAAGAAACTGGATTGCCAGTCTTGTATTTTGTTTGGCATGGTCTCGTGATATGTGATAAATGGTTAAAACAATTATCAAAAGTAAAATAAATAAAAATACAGAAACTATAATATCTAGTGCCTTATTTAACTACGTGTATTTATTTTTCACGCTTCTTGTCCTTTGTTTGTGTAACCCAGCTAATTTCTCATATTATTTTATAAAGAGTTGGAAATAAAATCTCTCTGGATATTTTTTTTAAGTCACAGGCTAAATTTCATTTTTAAAATATCATTATTCACCAAAATAATATTTCTGCTTCCTTGTTCATTTGATGATGAGAAGTTACAAATTTTGCGTTTTAAAATAAACGTCAAAGCTCGTCTCGTAGTTTATCTTTTGGCTCTTTCTTTTTTCCTTCCTGACAATGGAAGAGACGTGCTCCTCCCATGTATGATATCTTTACAACTGCCCTGCAATAATTTGGTGAAGTCGGCACGCCTGGTGGGCATCTACTTGTAATAATATTTATTCATGTTCTAATTAGATCATTCTTTTTTGTCTTGTATAACGAGAGGTATATTGAACTCCCATTAGGAAATGATAGTACTGATGTATTATATTTTCCACAGTTTGCAATGTACATAATTAGCATGAAATGCAGCTCACAGATATGCTTTTCGCTGTCAAAAATGGAGAAAAACCTGAATTCAGCTGCGGTAAAAATATAACAGCGTAAAATGTGTTTATGAATATATTATATTAATTATTATATATAGAAATGTATAGTTATAGAAAACCAATAAATTGAGTGAAAACGTTATTACCTAACTAATTAGATGAAAAATGCTGCTGTAAGAAGTTCAAGCTATAAAGGTCAACATTATTTTTGGAAATCAGATTTTTGTACTGGAGATGTTACATGGATATCAGTGAACTAAAGATGATTCAGTAAGATAATCTGATGGCAGAAAATTTGCACTTCTATATTTCCCATGCACTTCTTATTAGTTCTCTATTCATTTTTGTAGCCATAAAATGCAGGTTAAATGTGCATTAGCATATAGGTTGCTATTAGTAATGCTCTCTGTCATTAGAGCTAAAATGAATCACTTTGTTGTGTTCATTAACCACAGCTAATGTAAGCAATTTTTCCTATTCTTGAACATATGTTGTGCTAGCAACAAAATGCAGGATTTGTCCTCAATGAATTCTTTATTAATAAGTATTACCTTGCTCATAAATGGTATACATATATTTCAGAAATCAAGTTAAAAATCTTTATTATATACACACGTCTGTTTCATTTACTACTTAAAAGCTATTAACTTATTACATTATGAATGTGTCTCTGATAATAGTGATGTGCATTAGAAGTATAATATTTTGAATGCAGTTGAATTTATTTTTAAAGAGGTCTACAGTTGGAATTATTTCTGCTGCTTTTGTAAATCTGTTTTTACCAAGACATTTTATCAACTCAGATTTCCTTTACTATCAGCAGGACTTGTAAATCCTATTTCCACAAACTAATAAATTGTATATTTTCTTCTTATATTTTGAAACTGCACCCTTTTAAAAAGGTACACCCCCCACTCCCCACCCCCACCCCCCACTGAAAAAAGTTCCCTTCCTATTAACTCTATTGCATTCCTTGTAGTTAATGAACACAACAAAGTGATTCATTTTAGCTCTAATGACAGAGAGCATTACTAATAGCAACCTATATGCTAATGCACATTGGAAATCAGATTTTTGTACTGGAGATGTTACATGGATATCAGTGAACGAAAGATGATTCAGTACCATAATCTGATGGCAGAAAATTTGCACTTCTATATTTCCCATGCACTTCTTATTAGTTCTCTATTCATTTTTGTGGCCATAAAATGCAGGTTAAATGTGCATTAGCATATAGGTTGCTATTAGTAATGCTCTCTGTCATTAGCGCTAAAATGAATCACTTTGTTGTGTTCATTAACCACAGCTAATGTAAGCAATTTTTCCTATTCTTGAACATATGTTGTGCTAGCAACAAAATGCAGGATTTGTCCTCAATGAATTCTTTATTAATAAGTATTACCTTGCTCATAAATGGTATACATATATTTCAGAAATCAAGTTAAAAATCTTTATTATATACACACGTCTGTTTCATTTACTACTTAAAAGCTATTAACTTATTACATTATGAATGTGTCTCTGATAATAGTGATGTGCATTAGAAGTATAATATTTTGAATGCAGTTGAATTTATTTTTAAAGAGGTCTACAGTTGGAATTATTTCTGCTGCTTTTGTAAATCTGTTTTTACCAAGACATTTTATCAACTCAGATTTCCTTTACTATCAGCAGGACTTGTAAATCCTATTTCCACAAACTAATAAATTGTATATTTTCTTCTTATATTTTGAAACTGCACCATTTTAAAAAGGTACACTCCCCCCACCCCCCCCTCCCCACCCCCCACTGAAAAAAGTTCCCTTCCTATTAACTCTATTGCATTCCTTGTAGTTTTAAAATTATTTATATTTACTAAGGAAAACAAAAGCGGTCCAAAAAGCATTTCCATAAACCGTTATGCTAAACCGTTAAGGTGGACGCATGGAGGTATGAATAAGGGGAGAAAGTGTGACGTCACAAATTTGAAGTTTTCTTAGCAGACGGTGTGACGGCCATCTTGAGAATCTGATAGTCGTTTCGAGCCATTCGGTTACGTACGTGACAACTTTGATTTTCGAAATTTGAAGTTGTTGTTTTTAGAAATGGTGTGTTGTTACGCTTACGGATGTCACAGGAATTCCGAGCGATCATCTCCTGGAGTTACTTTTCACAGGTGAGTAACGGAGAAACATTTAATATGAAATCTTTTAATTTCCGAAGAGCAGACAGTAGTGAAGCGCATATATGAAGTCAATTCAGATATGACCAGCTTAATTTCACATTTTGATTGACAGAATGGTACTGAACAGTATGATATTTTGTTGTGGTAACAGAGGAAAAATTGTAATAGAAACTCAGAAAAGTCATCTTTCAAGGCATATGCTTGTTCATTCATGTGGAAAGCCTTAGCAATGTGATGTATGTTTCAAGCAATTTCCTCGGAAATGTCATATTTCAAAGCATATGGTTGTTCACAGGTGAAAAGACATTTTCCCATTTAGATTGTATAGTCAAGGTGTATTATAAAGCTGGGGGATATGTAACTGGACCCTGCATGCACTTTTTAAATTTTTTTAGGGGTGTTGAAATGTGAGGAATTTGCATTGCTTTTCCAAATACTGTAGAAATGTAAGGATTTTGTATTGCTTTTGAAATTGTGCCCTTCCTTGGTGAAAGAGATACTTTCATCATTATATATCTAATATAAAGTAATATTGAGGTATTACAGCTTAACATTAATTTGCGTACACTATCATATTCTCATTTTAACAGAGCAGATCTCTGTAAAACGTCACTAAACTTAGATTATCATACACACAACTTTAAAAACTATGAAATAACACTGCGGTTTTACATACAGAATGAGAAAACCACCTGTACTTACGCTGATCCCCAGAAGCCAGCCGAAATGTTTCCTAAATTCTAAATACCTGGAAGTAGCCGTAACATCCTAAACATTGATAAATCAACTAATAATATCCTTAAGAACAGTATATCAACGATTAATATAATAAAGAAGGGCAAATCTATTAATACTAAAAGCAAATTGCCAACTTCATGCCTCCCACAGAGTTAACAGCTATTGCAGAGTCTGCTCATGGCAGTCTTAAGATGGCTGTCGTGACGTCACAGGCGTGACGTTTTGCTTACTTCACTCGGATTGTATTGAGCCGACGGAGAGGGATTTCTCCCCTTATTCCTAACTACATGAGTGGACATCAAGTGATTTTGCTTCCTATACTTCCAATGGAAAAACTTTTGTACACATTTCCTTCACAATTAGTGTGTTCCCAAGGATGAAAATTTGAACATCGATTAAAATATCTTCATTTTATAACTTGCAATACTTAATATTTTCTAAAACATAACCATAATTATAATAAAAATCAATAACTTCTCCTTTGGTGGTGTGGGAACCAGAAAAAACATGGTGCGACCTGTACTTTGATGACGTCAGTAGACAAACAAATGTTGGATTGAATAATTATGGTTATGTTTTAGAAAATATTAGGTATTCCAAGTTATAAAATGAAGCTATTTTAATCGATGTTCAAATTTTCATCCTTGGGAACGCATTAATTGTCCAGAAAAAAGATGGCGCTACCTGTACTTTGATGACGTCAGTAGGCAAACAAATGTTGGATTGCATAATTATGGTTATGTTTTAGAAAATATTAAGTATTCCAAGTTATAAAATGAAACTATTTTAATCAATGTTAAAATTTTCATCCTTGGGAACGCATAAATTGTGAAGAAAATGTGTACAGAAGTTTTTTGCATTGGAAGTATAGGAAGCAAAATTTCTTGACGTCCACCTTAAGGGTCCTCCATACCTCGTGAAAAATAGCTCAAAATGCGCATTTGCAGAACGAAATTACATACACTGCTGGCCACTCAAAATGCAATACCAAGAAGGACACGAGATAGCAAAGCCAGATTTACTGGACACATAACAACAGATACAAAGTTGAAACGATTGAGCTTACAGGCCCGTGCGACTTGCGGAACACGCAGACATCAATAATTCGTGTGGCCCTCATGGCTGGCAAAAACGGCCGGTACATGCCGCGGCATCGAACAAAAGAGGCTTTGGATGCGGGCTTGGGGTATGTCGGTCCAGGCTGCTTCCACACGTTGCCGCAGTTCATCAGACGTAGCTGCGATGGTGCTTTCCGGGCCACTCTGTTGCCGATCAGCGACCAGACGTGTTCGATGGGTCACATATCGAGAGAACAGGCGGGCCACGGCACCAGTGTCACCTGGTGGGCCGTGAAGAATTGTTGCACGATGCGTGCCACGTGCGGGCGCGCATTGTCCTGTTGAAACATGGCCGCTGACAGGTCCTGCAAGTAAGGGAGGACTACAGGCTCCAAAACGTCGGAGTTGTAGCGGTGGCTGTTGATTGTGCAGGTGATGCATACCAGAGGGATGCGGGTGTCATATCCAATTGCGCCCCAAACCATAACGCCAGGCGACGGACCGGTATGGCGATGCATAATCAGGCGTCATACAGTCTCTCGCCGCGGTGCCGCCACGCGCGGATCCGACCATCGTGTTGTTGCAGGCAGAAGCGGGATTCGTCGGAGAAGACAATATCGTGCCTTTCCGTAGTCCATGTGCTGCGTTCAACGGCCCACTGCCGCCGCACTCGCCGGTGGTGTAAGGTAAATGGTAATCGGAGCAATGGGCGCCGTGTGACACGTCCCTGCTCCTGCAGACGACGTAGTCGGTATGTGCTGGCACAGGTTGTTGTGCAACACACCTTAATTCCTACGCTAACGTTCGTGATGTGGCGGTGCGAGCCGTCAATACCCGCCACACAACATGCCGGTCCTCTCGTTCGGTGGTGTGCCGCGGCTGCGACAATCGCTCACGTCGGTCCGTCCGTCCCTCCTCTACCCACCGAATCCATACTCGCCTCACTGTGGCTGGATGTCGCCCCACACTGGCGCCGATGTCTCGGTACGATAAACCGGTGTCGCGATAAGCCACTATTCGTCCTCTGTCGAACTCCGAAACGTGCTGGAATGACTGCCGTATTCTGCGACGAGGCATCAGGAAGCTTCGCACGCACAGGTCCGGCAGCACAACACACTTCCACTACTTACACCCCGCCTTATGTGCACCCTTTTTATAGTGCTTCTCGGTGGCGTGACGGGCGCACATGATTTGCATATGCCCTGCAATGCTAATCGTTTGCATGTCCTCTTGCTGGCGACGCATGCTGCGAATTTCAGGCCAATCGGAAGCTTCCTTCTTGGTGTTGCATTTTGGGTGGCCAGCAGTGTATATAAAACAAAATTTAGAAATGCGGGGTTTTTTTCACATGTTGAAAACACATTGAGCCATCTTTCTGCGTTTCTGTATTAGCGTCACTTTGCGGAGTAATATTTTAATTATTATCCCAAAAGGGTAAAATAATAGGCAGATTGACAATTATTTTTAAAAAGTTCTAATTTTGATATCTGCTAGGTTAAAAAGCAGAAAAATAGTTTGATATTTTCTCTCGAAATATAAAAATTCGGGAACACATACGAGTGATATGATATATTGATTTTTCCATCTGCATGATGCTATATTTGTTTCAATTTTCCTTTCGGCGGAATTGCAACAATACGGGGTATGGAGGACTCTTAAACAACTGGGATAGCTTTACCAACAATGCATATGCATAACAAATTCTCTGCGTCCCCATGGCAGCAGGTCACGGGACCAGACGTTCCTCTGTGGTTATCGTGAAGAAAGACAAGCCGTTCGTTTCTTTCCTTTGCGTCTTTAAAAAATGCTTAAAAAGCAGAAAATGGCTTTTTCTTAAATTTTGTTTTGTGAAAAAGGTATGATAGTTGTTAGTTTATGCTGTAAAAATTGCAGAGCGTTATGATTTATAGTTTGCCATATATCCGTTTTTTTTATGGATCCCATCGCGAAATGTGAAATTTATAGATTTAATTTCTCGTAAACTAAATCGAGATCAAAGCAAGTTAGTAAAATCATGCAATGCATTGACTATGATACGCTTTCCAACATACCAGAAATTATTACTCAAGTTATGAGGATAATGGCTGTGGAATAAATCTCGCTCCTGTGTCGTGACCTTTGACCCCATTTCGATGATATTTAACAGAACCGCTTCAGTACACCTCAAGAATAACATACTGAAGTTTTGTCGCAATAGAAGCAGTTTTACGCAAGTTATGAGAATAATGGCTGTGGAACAAATCTTGCTTTTGTGCAATGACCTTTGATCCCATTTCATTGATATTCAACAGAACCGGTTCACTAAAACTCCGGAACAACATAACGTTTTGTCGCAATCGAAACATTTTTGGGTAAGTTATGATGCACAAGGGCAATGGAATGGATCCCACTCCAGTGTCCTGACCTTTGAGCCCATTTCGCCCATTTTCAATAGGGTTCGTCCCCAGTGGCTCCCTGCCACATACTAAAATTACATCGAAATCGAACCATTTTTACGCAAGTTATGACGCATAAGGGCAATGGAACAAATCCCGCTCTTATGTCCTGCCTGACCTTTGACCTCATTTCGCCCATTTTCAATAGGGTTCGTGCCCAGGTGGTTCCCTACCACATACTAAAATTTCATCGAAATCGAACCATATTTACGCATGTTATGACGCATAAAGGCAATGGAATGAATTCCACCTTTATGCCCTGACCTTTGACCTCATTTCGCCCATTTTGAATAGGGTTCGTCCCCAGGTGGTTCCTTACCAAATACTAAAATTTCATCGAAATCGAACCATATTTACGCATGTTATGACGCATAAAGGCAATGAAATGGATCCCGCTCTTATGGCGTGACCTTTGACCCCACTTCACCCATTTTCAATAAGGTTCGTCCCCTGGTAGTCCCCTACCACATACTAAAAATTTCATCGAAATCGAACCATATTTACGCAAGTTATGACGCATAAGGGCAATTGAATGGATCCTGCTCTTATGGCGTGACCTTTGAACCCACTTCACCCATTTTCAATAGGGTTAGTCCCCCGGTGGTCCCCTACCACATACTAAAATTTCATCGAAATCGAACCATTTTTACGTGAGTTATCGTGCCGACAGACAGACGGACGGAAAAAGCTGGAGCACATACGCTTCTTCAACCTACGGTTGGAAAGCGTAAAAAAAAGGGCGTCGAGGTGCAAAATTTCGGTCATGGCACTACATGCCTACAAAGTTTCGTGGTTCTGTTGCTGTTAATGTGTGTCCGGAAAGCGACCTGATAGCACTTTTTGCTTACCTTAACTTTGAAATACATACAATAGCTCTTGAAGTATCGCCAGAATCAGCGTGTTCTCCGAACAATTCTTTACAAACGATGTAAATTTCGTATTTTTGTGTCCAATACGTGTTGCGCTGCGAGCTAGAAAAGCAAGGGTGTCGCGAAATTTCTAAAACAGCGGCAGCTGCAGCGGCGGCAGTTACTTTTTTAGAATAGAGAGATATCTTTTGAAGCCCACCACAGTTCTAACCAAACCAGTAGGAATTTCCTACCTCCATTAGAAGAAACTAAAATCAGTCAAGTGCTTAAAGCAATTATAAAAAATAAAAATGAAAGTACAGTAACGTCATATTTTGCGTCTGATTTTTTTAATTTCTTTCAACAAGCTTCCAGATTCCCCATTTTTTCTGTAAAGGCTTGGAAATAAAATCTAGGTATTTCATGAACTTTTGTTTTTTTGAATAATAATGTTCAATGAGAAAAATTGTCCCGCCCCTCGCCCCCCTTGTTTATTTGCTTAAGAACACTCGCAATTGCTGTTCAAGTAAAACATACGTGGAATGTCGTTGTTTAGTTTAATTTTCCTCCTGACAACAGGGCAAAAGTATTCTCTCCCTTCAAAGCGCGATCTTTTGAAAAAATCACTCATAATACAAATTATCTGAAGTTTGACCGTTACTATATCTATGATAAACAATATTTTACGATAATCCGCTAAGACAGAGAATGATCTTAAACGCTTTATAAAATTACGTTTAATCTAAACACATTTTAAATCGTCAGTTTATATAGGTCTCAGTCGTTACGAAGACGCTTTTTTAGATCTCTTTTCCTCCATGAAAATCTAAGCTTTTGTACTAAAATTCCCTTCGTGTAAGCCTAAGAATTTATTAAACCTATTCCACTGCTTTTCCATTTCGCTTATACTTTAACACAATGTAAAATCTTAAGAAAGCGAACAGGGTCTCACTAATGCTTTCCTAGAGAAAATCGTCTGCTTTTGCATCTTGAGGGTAACCACGCCAAAGCTGGGGGTACTACTTTCACCGCGGAAGCGTATAAACTCGGCTTCACTTTGCTAGCATAGGAAGAGTTGGAGAAAGCGTCTCCTCTTATTCATACCTCCATGCAATATCACGTCTTACTTGCACCCACCTTTTTTACACAAGGTGTGGCTTTCTATTTATTCTAACTCGCTCTCGGCTGTTGCCAGAAGATATAAAGAAACCCGGAGGTTCTGGTGTGACGTTTAGGAAAATATATTATAAAGAAGTAACATAATTTACATAAGAACGAAAACTTAAAAAGGAAGCAAAATTTAGAGATTTAGGTCGTACTATAAAATGACGATAAGAAGAATCTGAATAAGGAAGAGACTGATAGCTCAGAGCTTTTCTTCTCTATTCTTATTTACTTCTCAAGAGATTATCTCGGATTAATGTGGTATTCATCATAACAGAATTACAAGAATAGAAAATGTATCCATGTAAAAAAATGGAAATACAAAATGTATTTTTGTACCGACAAAAAAAAAAAAAAAAAAAAAAAAAACGAAGGGCGTTCAAAAAGTTTTCGACGTATGTCCGTAGATTTGCTCCGAAGTTTACAAGTTACGACTTGTTTCAAAGCTGGTCTTTCTTCACCTTTAGCTTTTTGATATACACTGCTACCTCGGGGTAGCTGATAGGTGAGATTTCCTCTTTGTCGACATCAAGGTCGTATGCAGCTTAAATCTGCACGACCCTGTCTTAGTGATCAGAATTTTCAATGTCATGAGGTGAGAATTGTTTTTCCAGGACACCAGCCAAGGGCAACTTTAGATCTTTTAGGGCCCTAAGTGCTAAATGATTCAAGGGGGCCCCTGCCCCTTCTTATCGCCTCTGAAATTTTGAAATTTTCATCCTTCAGATTAGCAAAAACAAAAACAAAAAAGAAACGAAAAAAGAAAAAATGTCAAGAAAACAGTTTTTACACTTTTCAGAATTATATTTTATCTCCCTATTATTAGAACGTTTTGTAAGAAACAGTGCTAGTGTAATCCCTTTGTCTGCCCGTGCACATCCCACTTTTTGTTTTTAGAGATATTTCAAAAAAAATTCTTGTAGCTAGTAGGAAAATTAAAATGCCGCTAACGGCTGTCCAGTCGAAAATTCAAAAAACTAAAGTTCTGTTGTGAAGAAATTATTCAACTTAAAGGGGAAAAAATACTTTTGTGCCTCTTTCCCTTTAATTTATCACCTAAGAAAATCCTTCTGACTTGCATTTCTTTCCATCTGAACACAACAAGTGCCTTACCACAGCTAAGCCGTGCTAAGGTTCTTCTACACTACTGACACCGGCGGAATTTATCGCTGCAACTTTGCCGTCTTGACATGTGCTTCACCTCTGTAGTACGTTACATATACACACTTGTAGTACGGTACATATACACACACCTGTAGTACGTTATACATATACACACCTGTAATACGTTACAAATATAACACCTGTAGTACGTTGTATATACACTCCTCTCCCCTCCCGCCCATGAGAAAGGGATAGGACGGAATCGTTAGTATTCGGGGTCAGCCGGCAGAACATGCTTGAAGTAGGTCGATGAAGAAGAAGGAATTCTGACTAATTTCAGACAACATGTGGAAGAAGCTTCACACATTTTTGTAGCACTTGAAAAGAAATTCTCATTAATTCCGGACGATGTGTGGAATGAACATCACGCATTTCTCGAAGAACCCAACGGTCAGTAGATCCGTTCCCACAATCAGGCTTCACTATTTTTTCTATCGTGAGAAATCCGAAAACTGTCCTCTTAGTAAAAATCAACAAAATCGTTTTTGACCTAGTTAGTCACTTTTGCTTCTTTCAGAAACGTACCTTTTCTAAATTGAACTTTTCAGAAACGCACCCTGTCCCTTTTCATCTGTTTTCGAAATTGACCTTTATAAAATTCCTTCAAACCAAAATTTCTCCCTTTTCTTAAAAAGAACTTATATAAGAACTTAAAACTAGAAATGGAACAACTGAAAAGAAAGACTTTTTTCTTTCAATCTAATTTTAATAGGGAATCCAACGAAATGATACAGAGTTTTTTTTTTACATATTTTCTTTACAATTGACTTTTTTCGTTTAGAAGTTGTAACAGAATTTCCTTGTTGTATAGGAACTTGCAACATTTGTTTATTTTTAATATACTTCATAGGTAAATTAATGTCCTTTAATGCTTTTACAAATTCGGGAGGTAATTCCATTTTTGATCCTTTGCCTCGAAACATGGAGTCCACAAGGTCTACTATATTCGTGTTTTTCACAATGCGTCCATTATATATAAATTCTGCTTTGGGACTCCAGGCAATAATATCAGAGTTCGTTTTAAAGACATCCAACACATTTCTTGCATAACGTTTTAAGTTAGTAGGAACGGTCTGTATAATCAGATCTTCCACAACATCTTTTCTTTCTCATCTTTCACAAGTTCTTCTTTTACTTGTTCGATGTTTGTTTCTTCAGTTCTTGGTGGTGTTTCATGAGATGTTACTGGAAGATTATAGCTGGAAACATGAATGCGTTTATTCAAGACTTGATTATATAATTTCACTTTGACTTCGTCAGGGTGAGAGAGGATATCTTGTTTTAGCATATACCAAACATGTGTATGAACTCTATTCTGTTGTAAATATGATAGTGAACACGAAATCTCTCTCTTACAGACAAGCGTCGCGCGATCTTTATCTTCATTCTTAGTTGGAACATAATGCATCTCTACCGTTCTTATCTTACAATTAAAGCTAGAGGTGCCATCGATTCTGCTCGCTAAAAGCTACTAATGGGTTCAGACAATCTTAATCCCTAGACCGTATTTAAGAAATCCCCCTCCCCTTCCTAACATGAAAAACAAGGTTTTCTCTAGAAATTCGCACATGAAGAAATTTAAAAAGCTTATGTTCCTAATAGTCAATCTATAAAAAAATGATTCTGTCAGAAGACAAAACATTTACTAGGTAGAATTAAATAAATCCCTACAGAGATGGAGTTGTGAACAAGTGACTTGAAAACAATTTTATTTTTCTCGCTGAATACATCTTCGGCAGGTCCTCGAAAAGTACTTTAAAAATCAGAGGAAATATTGAATTGTTCTGAAAGGGGCAAAGGTAGATTCTCGTACATTAAAACAACGTGATCACCTGAATTCACTAGAAATTCAGATCATCTTCGACAGGTCCTCGAAAAGTACTTTAAAGATCAGAGGAAATATTGAATTGTTCTGAAAGGGCCAAATGTAGATTTTCGTACATTAAAACAACGTGATCACCTGAATTCACTAGAAATTCTGATAGTTCAAGACGTAGGCAGCAACTAGCTCATTAATGAATCTAAAACAAAGGTCTGTCTCCACACATTTTTAAAATGAGGGCATTTGAGAAAAGGATTTTTTTTTTTTTGAAACGAAAAACAGATTTCGTGAGAAGCAAAATCTTCGGAAGCAACTTGTAGATGTTCTTATGAGTAAAATCTTGAAAATACGTATTCATGAATTCCTACAGGAAGTGAATAAAAATCACAACTTGTACATGAGAGTAAAATCTTGAAAATACGTATTCACGAATTCCAACAGGGAAAGATTTCAAGAATAATACTCAGCACTTGTAAATCTTCATAGGAGTAAAATCTTGAACATACGTATTCACGAATTCCAACAGGAAACGATTTCGTGAAACGAATTCGAACAGGAAGTGAATAAAAATTACAACTTGTACACGAGAGTAAAATCTTGAAAATACATATTCACGAATTCCAAAAGGAAAAGATTTCGTGAATAAAAAAATCTTGAGAAGTATCTTGAAATCTTCATACGTGTAAATTAAAAATTTTGAGATGGTGTATTCTTCACGTGAGCAAAACATTAATTTTGAGTAAATTTTCTTCGAAATTGTTTTCTAGGAATCCAAGCGTGCAGCAAAAAGACGGAGACATAGCATAGAGCAGAGAATTTTTTTTTCTTGAGGAAATCTTCTCGAACAATGAGTTACAGACTTGAAACATTCTGGAATTCTTCCTGAACAATCTATGCTTTGTGGACCCCTTCATGCCAAGCAGTTTATTAGCATGGAGTGGTTCGAACACAGGCAGCTATTTTGTTTTTAATTTTTTCTTGGGGGTTCTCCAGAATTTAATGAAAAATTACCGTAGGGGATTGTATGTATATTGTCCAGGGATACGACTTGCTTGTTGTCATATGGGGAAAGAGACGTTTTGTTTATGACAACAGTAAAAACAGAATGTTTCAATCTTCGAATGCTATAACTCATGTTCTTTTTTCTTGTTTATGAAAGAGTGAAGACTTGAAGTCGTTGAGGCGAAGTTGCTGTGAAACGACGGTTTTGCTCACGCCTTCGACTTTCTTAACTTCTTCATCTGTGGCAAACGCATACATTTTTGGTCTAAGACCAACAAATTCGATGATAGTGAACACGAAATCTCTCTCACACACAAGCATGGCGCGATCTTTGTCTCATTCTTAGTCGGAACATAATGCATCTCTTCCGTTCTTATCTTATAATTATAGCTAGAGGTGCGATCGATTCTGCTCTCTAAAAGCTACTAATGGGTTCAGACAATCTTAATCACTAGACCGTATTTAATTTGATAGGAAGGATGCACTTTCATTCTCCGATTAAAAATTAAGAGAGGCGCTATCCCTTCTGTTCGCTAAAAGTGCAGCAAAAAAAAAATATGCTGTTGCTAACACTTAAAATATATTAAAAAACCAGAAAAAAAAATTTATAAAGTTCCACAAAATATCACTAGAGTGAGTCCATTATTCATTCGTTACATCACATAATAACAATGTCTATTAAATCTCGAGAAAATAAAATTAATAAAGTTCCATTAAAGAAAATCTCCAAAAAAAAAAAAAAATTCTGCAAAGTATCTGTAGAAGCCACCACCATCGTTGGGGAAGGGACGCAAACCTCCATCCCCCCCTTACATACACATCCTCATCCCCTTCTCCTCGGCTGCTGTATAGGTCAAACCCTTCGGCCGCAAGGAGAGCTCCTGCTAGCTCCTTCAAAAGAAGGAGGGCTCCTTGCGGCCCTAGCCGTCCTTTTACACTACTGATGGGTAAGTGCTCCTCTCTGAGGGTCAACGACGTCGGTCCGTCTTCGGAGAAGGGAGAGAGCCACACGACACACCTCTCTTTGACACCAAGGTGCCGAAAGAAAAGAAGGAAGAAGATAGAAAGCTAGTTAAAACGCTCCCCGCTCCTCCCGTATAGCGGTCTACGGAGGTGCTGGCTAATGAATCCGGAAGTAAACGTGCATGTGTGAGCGTTTATGTCTTCAGCAAGCCATGTGATGGAAGCGGAGAATGCCGCCCAGGTGGCGCAGTGGTCTAAGCGATGGTTTCTGATCATTCGTCTGAGATGGAGTCGGGTTCGAATCCCGGTGATGCATGGACGTTGTGTTTGTCTTATGGTGCTGGCTCTCTCCCTTCCCTGGAACCAGTGGCCCTAAATCAGGGACGGGCGACTGCTTATAGCCCACTGAGTTGCTCACGGAGGTCGTTAAACCTCCAATAAAGAAAAAACAAAAGAAAGAAAGAAACTGAGAATAACTTCATAATTTAAATGCAGCTGAACTTTTTACGTGTGCAGGCCCGCTGATTATCATCAAAAAAGAAGACAAGAACTGTGTAAGAAGAAACTGGTTTTATTATTGGCATGACTATTTTGTCATTGAAATAATGATCTTAAAACGCCACCCCAGTGGAGCAGCGGTCTCAGTGCTGCCTTATGACAAGTGGGTCCGAGTTCGAATCCCAGTGAGGCATGGATGTTGTTTTTGTCTTAAGGCACTGGCTCTCTCCCTTCCCTGGAACCAGTGGCCCTAAATTAGGACGGACCACTGCTTAAAGCCCATCAAGTTGCTTAGGGTGGTCGTTAAACCTTTAGCCAAATAAAAATAATCCTAAAACTCAGTTGGATACAAGCCTGCACGACTTATTGACCGAACTATACCTAATAAGAATTGTCTCATGCTGATATTTCGTAAATGAACAGTTTAAAGAACTAGGCTAAATGCTGAGTCTGTAAGGTCGCGTAAGAATTGTGGCTACTCAGTACCTGTCTCTTTCGTGTACTGTAAAATGACAGCTTCATTATTATGTTTATTTTAAGTAAGTATTCGTTGTCTTGTTCCAGTCCTGATGTAAAATGAGTCATTGTGAGTGAGTGTCTCGGAAATTTATTCTATTGGCTAAATTTTTAGGGCAAGCTATTTCGCCCAATCAACGAATTTTTGGTAGTTAAAGAAACTCGCCGATTATGATGAATTATAATGCTTACTTGAAAGTCGCCAAACAATAAACGATTAACTAAATTTGTCCTTAAGGTTTTGTTTCACATTAGTTTGGGACACTTCAGAGTGTAGCAACATGGTAAATAATGTACTAAATAAAAAGAACGCTAAGAAAGTCAAGTTTCATTTACATTTTGTAGATGGCAGATGAGCTTTTTGTGTAGTGATCTTAGATACGGTGATTGCTTATTCTGAGTCTGTGGAGCTATGATGCTGCACTGATAGTTTTTCTTTCGGGGTTTAACGACCACCACGAGAACTCATAGGGCTATAAAGAATCGCTGTCCCTGATTAAGGGCCACTGGTTCGAGTGGAGGGACAGATCCAACGCCACCGAAGAATCACGCCATCCATACCACACCCCGAGATCCAAACCCGGGGCCAGCCCGGAGGAACGGTCACAAAGGCCAGCGCCTCAAACCATCCGGCCACCAGAGAGGGTTTATAGTGACACGCCACTTACAAGTGATTATGGTGAATGAAAAAGGCGTAACCACTGGGGAGGGGGACGTCGCGGGGGTCAGGCCCCCAGATTTTGAGAGTTGGGGATCCTCATATATATATATATAATGATTTATGTGTGATAGGATCCCCCCTCCACCCACCCAGATTTTGAAACATGGTTATGCCACTGGGGAATGAGGATCAACAGCAGAAACAAAAGTAGGCTGAGCAGCAGACGCGAGGTCAGGAGCAACTGATCTGTCCATGTCCGGCATAACGGGCTCAGTCCTTTATTTCCCATTTGGATAGACGCCTCGGCTATCACATACGTACTTCATTCGTTATGACCGAAATCCGTTTTAAAGAGGTCCGTAATAAGAAGAGCTAAGTGTAATTGATGAAATACTCGCCGGTGATCCCTGCTGCACCGGTGCTACCATTCTGAAGCAGACCGCCAATTTCCCAAACTGACTATAAGGTTACTAGGTGAACCTACTGCATTGCAACAGTCATGTCTTTCAAATATAAAATACTCTTTCGTTAAATTTAGGAAAGAAATCTTTTGGTTTTGCGCTATATTCACAGGTATAATTAGCGTGATTCTGTTTCAAGTAATTTAATTAATTTTAGTCAATAGGGAAATGTTTGAGTCTATTCTTTTTCTTTACTGGTTATGAGGCTGCTCACAGAGTTTGTTTCAGTATCCTGTCTCGAGGGTTGATTAAACTTTCGCCTGCAGGGAATTCAGATGTTCTGAGGGGGAGGTGTATCTGTATTTTTTTCCGATGATGAAAACAAATAAACAAAATATCAGCTAAAATTAAGAGTCGTTCATTTGCAGTGAAGAATATGTTTATTTCGTGAAGTTATGGGGAAGATCTTTCAGAGCTTTGTCCTGATTTCTTTGCATTGTTAACTCCGTGATCTGCTTCTGCTTGTTATTTTATTAGGCTTTTCCTCAGTTATCTTGCTGCAAAGTTTTCGTTTCCAAATTTAATTTCTGTGCGATCTCACTTTTCGGCATCGGACGTTGTAAATCTCTATTTTCCCCCGTTTCCATTCTTTGCTGGCAGAGGCACTAAAGACCATCTCCCTGGCATGGAGGTATCTTACCTCTAGCCTGTCTCTTCAAGCGCCAGATCAAAGCTCCCCTATTTATTGTCACTCTTAGCAGGAACCGCGCAAAATACTTTTATTGCGTTTTCTTTTGGACACTTGGTCAGACCGATGCCAACCGTGCGCTCTCACAACCTTTTTCACACCGAACTTCGCTGTGCATTTTCTGCTGCTGCCCCTCTGATCTATTAACAATTATCTTACCTACCGTGAAAACTGTCTGCATTAAGCTGAAGATGTGAGAAAGTCTTGATGCCCTCCCATAAAGATCAATGTCCATTCATTCCCTTGCATACCAATAAAATCATAAAACCGAACTCCGCGATTCCCTCGGATAGGACAGTAATAGCGTTAAGAAAGTGCCCTGCCTCTTCAACACATCTGGCATATATCAGAGTTGGAAACAGGTCAAAAATTTTGGATCCGACCCGGACGTCACATAATTGAACACGACCCGGACCTGACCCGGACAAATCTGCTTTGAACTATAAATTCGAAATTCAATTTATAATTATACATAATCATGTATATATATACACACAGGGTGTTCAAAAAGTTTATCCGCAGTAGATATCGTAGGTTATATAGAAATCATATAAATGCATTACGGAGACATATAATTTACTCCCCTACTTACAGAAAGCGTTAAAACTGTCGTTCTTCACATAACCTAACTGTTTTACACATGTTTTCAAACACATCTACGAGAGTCAAAAAGTCCCTCAGTAATTTTAAGGCTGCTCCACTTAATTTTGATGGTGCTAAAGTCAAAATATTTGCATTCAGTAACTTGTTGTAATTTCAGTTTTTGTTGTTTTCTTGAAAACATATCAAGCTTTAGAATATGTTTTACAACATCAATTTTCACCAGCTTCTGATGAGTTGAAAGTTTTCAAAATGTGGATGTTGATTTCATCATTGCTCCTCGAAAGGAAGAGACACTCATGAAATCAACATTCACATTTTGCACTTTCAACTCATGAGAAGCTTGTGAAAATTGGTGTTGCTGTGAAACATATTCTGGTTTCTTAATGAGACGAAACAACTTCCAGCATTCACTCTTTCCCTTTTTGTTTTCAACAGGACCGTATTTGTTGGTCTAGCCCCTTTTCCAATCTCCTTAATATTAAATTCATCCATATTAACAAATAAGGCAGTAATTCCGACACGACATGCAATGGAACGGGATGTTAGCACGTCAAAGGAAAACCTCAGAATGCTCAATGCAAAAGATGCGATGTGAAAAGTAAGTTTCTTTCTTACAATGTGACACACGGGGTGTGATAAAATGAATCACCAGAGGAGCATGCGACAGGCGTTTGCCTGTATCGTACTCCGGACAATCGCACTGAAAACAAATGCAAAGGAAGTATCGTTTTACAATATGTATAATGAATTAGCTTTGTTTATCTTTTTGCTAAGCTAATTATTATGAATGAATAATGCTCTAAGCTTCAAAATGATGAATTCCCAAAAGGGTGTTGTTACTCGTTAATTATGAACTTAAACGAAGTCTCAACGCTGGTTATTTATATTAAGTAATCAAAGTCATAAACCTAACAGCCAGACAGAGGTCTGACAAAACTAAGAATTGAAAAAGACTGAACTTACAGAACAACTTGTTTATTATGATGACTCCTGGTCAACTAAGGCACTCATATATCACTACTACATAACAACACACTGCAACGCAACGCAACACACCACCAACAACACCAACCACCCTCAACTCCAACGCAACAACACAACTACAACGCAACAACACACCTACAACGCAACAACACACCTACAACGCAACAACACACAACTCCCACTTCTCGATGAACGCGCCTATATACGAGCTACCACCACGTCATGACTTACACTCATTGCCAGATCTCATTCAGCGGGTGAAATAATATTCCGTTCAGTAGGAAGATAATTTACATAGGAAAATAAAATAACCAGAGATAGTAAAATCAAAAGGAAAGTGAATATAGAGTATACGTTACATCATCTCCCCCTTAATTTTTCTTCTTCTTTTTTTTTTTTTTTTTTTTTTTTTTTTGTTTCCGAAAAATCTATCAATTTTGGAGTGTAAGTCTTACATTTCGATGATTGACGTTTCTCGATCTTTTCTTCTTTTTTTTTTTTTTTTATTTGTTTCCGAAAAATCTATCAATTTTGGAGTGTAAGTCTTACATTTCGATGATTGACGTTTCTCGATCTTTTTTTGATTTGTTGTTTGGTGGTAGCCGTATTTACATTATCAACTTGGCATAACAATTTACGAATCTGTATTCGACTGTGAAATTTGTAGTGTAGAACAAACCAAACCTGCATCGGCATACTTTCCTTTTATTCTGCCTAGCAGGAATCACTTTTTTAATTTCAAATTACGTGCGCCTCATTCGTGGAAATACATAACAACTGTATCAGCAGCGAAGATTGCCTGAAGCTGCCTAACAGTAACAATTTTATTATTTTCATTTCAAATTACGTTTGCCTCATGCGTTGAAATACAGAACAACTGTATCAGCAGCGAAATTTACCTGGAGCTGCCTAACAGTAACAATTTTATTATTTTCATTTCAAATTACGTTTGCCTCATGCGTTGAAATACAGAACAACTGTATCAGCAGCGAAATTTACCTGGAGCTGCCTAACAGTAACAATTTTATTATTTTACCCCTAAGCACATAGATATATACAAAAAAGTGGATTAGTAGATGGACATAGAAGAAATATAAAAAAAAACACACATATATACACAAAAAGAATGCATAGGCCCCAAAAGGAGTCACAAAGCCTGTTTTATCGACCGAGTCCGGATGTACTGCCACCTGCCAATATCCACTCGCCAAATCCAAAGTTGACATCCATTTGGTTGACGACAAGTCATTTAGAATATGTGACATGACAGGTAGGGGATAATTGATTGTTTTTGTGACTTGGTTGAGTTTGCGAAAATCTGTCACGAAACGAAATTCATTTGGTTGTTTCTTTGGAACCAAGAAGGCAGGAGCAGCCCAGGCGCTTGTTGATTCCCTGATTATGCCCTGCTTAATCATTTCGGCAATTTGACGTTGCATTTCCTGTTTTTTATGTGGAGCACAAGGGTAAGGTTTCGTCGCAATGGGTTTCGAACCATCAGTGTCAATAACATGATAAACCACCTGTGTGAAACCAGGTTGATCCGAAAATAAACCAGGGCTTTCCTGTAAAAGGAGAGAAAGCTGGTCTCGTTGCCCCTCATTCAATTGGTCACTCAACAATAAACTCGTAATATCTACAGGAACCGTCGGAATCATTTCGACAGGTTCCGGAAAGGAAATCACATGTTGTACAAAATTCAAAGTTATTTGAAACTTGTTAATAAAGTCCATACCCATGAGACATTTCACGGGTAGCTCGTCTATAAGCAGGAAAGAATGTGTAAAACGAGCTTTTCCCAGCCCTAAAGATAATGTGACAGTTCCTGAAATACTGAAGATTTCGTTATTTGCACCTCGCAAATACTGCGTTGCAGGCTGAACATGTATTGCAGAAAAAACATCATTGCAAAACTTTGTATTTAGGGCTGATATCTCAGACCCAGTGTCGAACTTTGTCTCGACAATAATGTCTTCAAGTGTCAAGAATACATCAGGCAACTGAGGAGTTTGAACAGTCACTAATATTGTTTTAGGGTCAGGATGTTTGGTATCAGGAAGCAGGACCGACCCTTCGTCTACTTCCTGTGGAAGTTTAAAGGAATTCTGGTGGTGTTATCATGTGGTCGGAAACCTCGACCCTGCCGGGTATCGGGAAAATTTTCACGATAAGGAAAATTTCGTGCACCCTGCGTCGGGAACTCCGCGTGTCTGTTGAGATTTTCATTTTCGTTACGTCTGCCCTCAGCACGGGCAGAAAAATTATTATTGCCCTGAGCATGATAACGTTCCGAATGCTGCTGAGTGGAACGGGGTCGAGCATACTGTGCATTATGACGATACCCCGTAGCTTGCTCCGAAACTCGTTGCTGGTTCGCCACTCTTCTGTGTGGTGGAACGTATGAAGCTTGGGTGGGCACGTGTGTATGCTCGCGCTGAAAGTTTTGTCTATTATGCCGCTGAGGGTTTTCGGAATAAGCCTCGCGGGGTGCCCGAGCATGGTGAGTTGAAGCATGTTTGCCATGTCGCTCTTCATACGTGCGTATGAGGCGAAGGCATTCATGAATAGTGGTAGGGTGTCGAACCTCAAGAAAATCTTGCAAGAATGGGTCGAGCTGCTGTACGAGGGTATCCAACATGTCAACATGACTGGCATGTGGATCCCATAGATTATATAGGAGTGTAGTTTCCAACGCAAATGCAACAGGGCTATCATTGGGACCCTGCTGACGAGAAAACAGCTGTTGAGCAAGGCTAGCTCGACTGAGGCCGAAAGGAAAGACCTCCAAGAATTCTGCACGGAAATTCTCATAATGCGAATCCGGGTTCGACCCTCGCCACTGCCGATACCAGGTCTTGGCGGTATCCCTCAAGCAAGTGCCGGCAATTTGGACCTTGCAGTCTTCCGGAATATTATATAAATCAAAATGGTCTTCCAGATCTTCGAGGAACTTTAAAGACCCCTCCAAACCATTGAAATGAATTGTGCCAGCATGCGGCACGAAATGGGCAAGCATTCTGCTTCGCTGAGAGGATTGAACTCCCTCAGGTACGACCCGCGACTCAGAGTGATAAGAAGCTGGTGCATTACGAGATGGTGAAGAATGCTTGGGTATGTGTAGATTATTCATATCCAAGTCAGAGCCACAGGCTTCGTACAAATTGTCCAAACAAACACCATTACCCTCGAGACTTGCCGGAAGGTGGAAATTTGCAGTTGTCTCAGGTAAGGAAGCCATGGGTAATAATAGTCAGGATCTCGTGTTCGAGAAAAGTTCGGGCGCCAATTATAATGAATTAGCTTTGTTTATCTTTTTGCTAAGCTAATTATTATGAATGAATAATGCTCTAAGCTTCAAAATGATGAATTCCCAAAAGGGTGTTGTTACTCGTTAATTATGAACTTAAACAAAGTCTCAACGCTGGTTATTTATATTAAGTAATCAAAGTCATAAACCTAACAGCCAGACAGAGGTCTGACAAAACTAAGAATTGAAAAAGACTGAACTTACAGAACAACTTGTTTATTATGATGACTCCTGGTCAACTAAGGCACTCATATATCACTACTACATAACAACACACTGCAACGCAACGCAACACACCACCAACAACACCAACCACCCTCAACTCCAACGCAACAACACAACTACAACGCAACAACACACCTACAACGCAACAACACACCTACAACGCAACAACACACAACTCCCACTTCTCGATGAACGCGCCTATATACGAGCTACCACCACGTCATGACTTACACTCATTGCCAGATCTCATTCAGCGGGTGAAATAATATTCCGTTCAGTAGGAAGATAATTTACATAGGAAAATAAAATAACCAGAGATAGTAAAATCAAAAGGAAAGTGAATATAGAGTATACGTTACATCATCTCCCCCTTAATTTTTCTTCTTCTTCTTTTTTTTTTTTTTTTTTTTTTTTTGTTTCCGAAAAATCTATCAATTTTGGAGTGTAAGTCTTACATTTCGATGATTGACGTTTCTCGATCTTTTCTTCTTTTTTTTTTTTTTTTTTATTTGTTTCCGAAAAATCTATCAATTTTGGAGTGTAAGTCTTACATTTCGATGATTGACGTTTCTCGATCTTTTTTTTGATTTGTTGTTTGGTGGTAGCCGTATTTACATTATCAACTTGGCATAACAATTTACGAATCTGTATTCGACTGTGAAATTTGTAGTGTAGAACAAACCAAACCTGCATCGGCATACTTTCCTTTTATTCTGCCTAGCAGGAATCACTTTTTTAATTTCAAATTACGTGCGCCTCATTCGTGGAAATACATAACAACTGTATCAGCAGCGAAGATTGCCTGAAGCTGCCTAACAGTAACAATTTTATTATTTTCATTTCAAATTACGTTTGCCTCATGCGTTGAAATACAGAACAACTGTATCAGCAGCGAAATTTACCTGGAGCTGCCTAACAGTAACAATTTTATTATTTTCATTTCAAATTACGTTTGCCTCATGCGTTGAAATACAGAACAACTGTATCAGCAGCGAAATTTACCTGGAGCTGCCTAACAGTAACAATTTTATTATTTTACCCCTAAGCACATAGATATATACAAAAAAAGTGGATTAGTAGATGGACATAGAAGAAATATAAAAAAAAAAAAACACACATATATACACAAAAAGAATGCATAGGCCCCAAAAGGAGTCACAAAGCCTGTTTTATCGACCGAGTCCGGATGTACTGCCACCTGCCAATATCCACTCGCCAAATCCAAAGTTGACATCCATTTGGTTGACGACAAGTCATTTAGAATATGTGACATGACAGGTAGGGGATAATTGATTGTTTTTGTGACTTGGTTGAGTTTGCGAAAATCTGTCACGAAACGAAATTCATTTGGTTGTTTCTTTGGAACCAAGAAGGCAGGAGCAGCCCAGGCGCTTGTTGATTCCCTGATTATGCCCTGCTTAATCATTTCGGCAATTTGACGTTGCATTTCCTGTTTTTTATGTGGAGCACAAGGGTAAGGTTTCGTCGCAATGGGTTTCGAACCATCAGTGTCAATAACATGATAAACCACCTGTGTGAAACCAGGTTGATCCGAAAATAAACCAGGGCTTTCCTGTAAAAGGAGAGAAAGCTGGTCTCGTTGCCCCTCATTCAATTGGTCACTCAACAATAAACTCGTAATATCTACAGGAACCGTCGGAATCATTTCGACAGGTTCCGGAAAGGAAATCACATGTTGTACAAAATTCAAAGTTATTTGAAACTTGTTAATAAAGTCCATACCCATGAGACATTTCACGGGTAGCTCGTCTATAAGCAGGAAAGAATGTGTAAAACGAGCTTTTCCCAGCCCTAAAGATAATGTGACAGTTCCTGAAATACTGAAGATTTCGTTATTTGCACCTCGCAAATACTGCGTTGCAGGCTGAACATGTATTGCAGAAAAAACATCATTGCAAAACTTTGTATTTAGGGCTGATATCTCAGACCCAGTGTCGAACTTTGTCTCGACAATAATGTCTTCAAGTGTCAAGAATACATCAGGCAACTGAGGAGTTTGAACAGTCACTAATATTGTTTTAGGGTCAGGATGTTTGGTATCAGGAAGCAGGACCGACCCTTCGTCTACTTCCTGTGGAAGTTTAAAGGAATTCTGGTGGTGTTATCATGTGGTCGGAAACCTCGACCCTGCCGGGTATCGGGAAAATTTTCACGATAAGGAAAATTTCGTGCACCCTGCGTCGGGAACTCCGCGTGTCTGTTGAGATTTTCATTTTCGTTACGTCTGCCCTCAGCACGGGCAGAAAAATTATTATTGCCCTGAGCATGATAACGTTCCGAATGCTGCTGAGTGGAACGGGGTCGAGCATACTGTGCATTATGACGATACCCCGTAGCTTGCTCCGAAACTCGTTGCTGGTTCGCCACTCTTCTGTGTGGTGGAACGTATGAAGCTTGGGTGGGCACGTGTGTATGCTCGCGCTGAAAGTTTTGTCTATTATGCCGCTGAGGGTTTTCGGAATAAGCCTCGCGGGGTGCCCGAGCATGGTGAGTTGAAGCATGTTTGCCATGTCGCTCTTCATACGTGCGTATGAGGCGAAGGCATTCATGAATAGTGGTAGGGTGTCGAACCTCAAGAAAATCTTGCAAGAATGGGTCGAGCTGCTGTACGAGGGTATCCAACATGTCAACATGACTGGCATGTGGATCCCATAGATTATATAGGAGTGTAGTTTCCAACGCAAATGCAACAGGGCTATCATTGGGACCCTGCTGACGAGAAAACAGCTGTTGAGCAAGGCTAGCTCGACTGAGGCCGAAAGGAAAGACCTCCAAGAATTCTGCACGGAAATTCTCATAATGCGAATCCGGGTTCGACCCTCGCCACTGCCGATACCAGGTCTTGGCGGTATCCCTCAAGCAAGTGCCGGCAATTTGGACCTTGCAGTCTTCCGGAATATTATATAAATCAAAATGGTCTTCCAGATCTTCGAGGAACTTTAAAGACCCCTCCAAACCATTGAAATGAATTGTGCCAGCATGCGGCACGAAATGGGCAAGCATTCTGCTTCGCTGAGAGGATTGAACTCCCTCAGGTACGACCCGCGACTCAGAGTGATAAGAAGCTGGTGCATTACGAGATGGTGAAGAATGCTTGGGTATGTGTAGATTATTCATATCCAAGTCAGAGCCACAGGCTTCGTACAAATTGTCCAAACAAACACCATTACCCTCGAGACTTGCCGGAAGGTGGAAATTTGCAGTTGTCTCAGGTAAGGAAGCCATGGGTAATAATAGTCAGGATCTCGTGTTCGAGAAAAGTTCGGGCGCCAATTATAATGAATTAGCTTTGTTTATCTTTTTGCTAAGCTAATTATTATGAATGAATAATGCTCTAAGCTTCAAAATGATGAATTCCCAAAAGGGTGTTGTTACTCGTTAATTATGAACTTAAACAAAGTCTCAACGCTGGTTATTTATATTAAGTAATCAAAGTCATAAACCTAACAGCCAGACAGAGGTCTGACAAAACTAAGAATTGAAAAAGACTGAACTTACAGAACAACTTGTTTATTATGATGACTCCTGGTCAACTAAGGCACTCATATATCACTACTACATAACAACACACTGCAACGCAACGCAACACACCACCAACAACACCAACCACCCTCAACTCCAACGCAACAACACAACTACAACGCAACAACACACCTACAACGCAACAACACACCTACAACGCAACAACACACAACTCCCACTTCTCGATGAACGCGCCTATATACGAGCTACCACCACGTCATGACTTACACTCATTGCCAGATCTCATTCAGCGGGTGAAATAATATTCCGTTCAGTAGGAAGATAATTTACATAGGAAAATAAAATAACCAGAGATAGTAAAATCAAAAGGAAAGTGAATATAGAGTATACGTTACATCATCTCCCCCTTAATTTTTCTTCTTCTTTTTTTTTTTTTTTTTTTTTTTTTTTTTTTTTGTTTCCGAAAAATCTATCAATTTTGGAGTGTAAGTCTTACATTTCGATGATTGACGTTTCTCGATCTTTTCTTCTTTTTTTTTTTTTTTTTTATTTGTTTCCGAAAAATCTATCAATTTTGGAGTGTAAGTCTTACATTTCGATGATTGACGTTTCTCGATCTTTTTTTGATTTGTTGTTTGGTGGTAGCCGTATTTACATTATCAACTTGGCATAACAATTTACGAATCTGTATTCGACTGTGAAATTTGTAGTGTAGAACAAACCAAACCTGCATCGGCATACTTTCCTTTTATTCTGCCTAGCAGGAATCACTTTTTTAATTTCAAATTACGTGCGCCTCATTCGTGGAAATACATAACAACTGTATCAGCAGCGAAGATTGCCTGAAGCTGCCTAACAGTAACAATTTTATTATTTTCATTTCAAATTACGTTTGCCTCATGCGTTGAAATACAGAACAACTGTATCAGCAGCGAAATTTACCTGGAGCTGCCTAACAGTAACAATTTTATTATTTTCATTTCAAATTACGTTTGCCTCATGCGTTGAAATACAGAACAACTGTATCAGCAGCGAAATTTACCTGGAGCTGCCTAACAGTAACAATTTTATTATTTTACCCCTAAGCACATAGATATATACAAAAAAAGTGGATTAGTAGATGGACATAGAAGAAATATAAAAAAAAACACACATATATACACAAAAAGAATGCATAGGCCCCAAAAGGAGTCACAAAGCCTGTTTTATCGACCGAGTCCGGATGTACTGCCACCTGCCAATATCCACTCGCCAAATCCAAAGTTGACATCCATTTGGTTGACGACAAGTCATTTAGAATATGTGACATGACAGGTAGGGGATAATTGATTGTTTTTGTGACTTGGTTGAGTTTGCGAAAATCTGTCACGAAACGAAATTCATTTGGTTGTTTCTTTGGAACCAAGAAGGCAGGAGCAGCCCAGGCGCTTGTTGATTCCCTGATTATGCCCTGCTTAATCATTTCGGCAATTTGACGTTGCATTTCCTGTTTTTTATGTGGAGCACAAGGGTAAGGTTTCGTCGCAATGGGTTTCGAACCATCAGTGTCAATAACATGATAAACCACCTGTGTGAAACCAGGTTGATCCGAAAATAAACCAGGGCTTTCCTGTAAAAGGAGAGAAAGCTGGTCTCGTTGCCCCTCATTCAATTGGTCACTCAACAATAAACTCGTAATATCTACAGGAACCGTCGGAATCATTTCGACAGGTTCCGGAAAGGAAATCACATGTTGTACAAAATTCAAAGTTATTTGAAACTTGTTAATAAAGTCCATACCCATGAGACATTTCACGGGTAGCTCGTCTATAAGCAGGAAAGAATGTGTAAAACGAGCTTTTCCCAGCCCTAAAGATAATGTGACAGTTCCTGAAATACTGAAGATTTCGTTATTTGCACCTCGCAAATACTGCGTTGCAGGCTGAACATGTATTGCAGAAAAAACATCATTGCAAAACTTTGTATTTAGGGCTGATATCTCAGACCCAGTGTCGAACTTTGTCTCGACAATAATGTCTTCAAGTGTCAAGAATACATCAGGCAACTGAGGAGTTTGAACAGTCACTAATATTGTTTTAGGGTCAGGATGTTTGGTATCAGGAAGCAGGACCGACCCTTCGTCTACTTCCTGTGGAAGTTTAAAGGAATTCTGGTGGTGTTATCATGTGGTCGGAAACCTCGACCCTGCCGGGTATCGGGAAAATTTTCACGATAAGGAAAATTTCGTGCACCCTGCGTCGGGAACTCCGCGTGTCTGTTGAGATTTTCATTTTCGTTACGTCTGCCCTCAGCACGGGCAGAAAAATTATTATTGCCCTGAGCATGATAACGTTCCGAATGCTGCTGAGTGGAACGGGGTCGAGCATACTGTGCATTATGACGATACCCCGTAGCTTGCTCCGAAACTCGTTGCTGGTTCGCCACTCTTCTGTGTGGTGGAACGTATGAAGCTTGGGTGGGCACGTGTGTATGCTCGCGCTGAAAGTTTTGTCTATTATGCCGCTGAGGGTTTTCGGAATAAGCCTCGCGGGGTGCCCGAGCATGGTGAGTTGAAGCATGTTTGCCATGTCGCTCTTCATACGTGCGTATGAGGCGAAGGCATTCATGAATAGTGGTAGGGTGTCGAACCTCAAGAAAATCTTGCAAGAATGGGTCGAGCTGCTGTACGAGGGTATCCAACATGTCAACATGACTGGCATGTGGATCCCATAGATTATATAGGAGTGTAGTTTCCAACGCAAATGCAACAGGGCTATCATTGGGACCCTGCTGACGAGAAAACAGCTGTTGAGCAAGGCTAGCTCGACTGAGGCCGAAAGGAAAGACCTCCAAGAATTCTGCACGGAAATTCTCATAATGCGAATCCGGGTTCGACCCTCGCCACTGCCGATACCAGGTCTTGGCGGTATCCCTCAAGCAAGTGCCGGCAATTTGGACCTTGCAGTCTTCCGGAATATTATATAAATCAAAATGGTCTTCCAGATCTTCGAGGAACTTTAAAGACCCCTCCAAACCATTGAAATGAATTGTGCCAGCATGCGGCACGAAATGGGCAAGCATTCTGCTTCGCTGAGAGGATTGAACTCCCTCAGGTACGACCCGCGACTCAGAGTGATAAGAAGCTGGTGCATTACGAGATGGTGAAGAATGCTTGGGTATGTGTAGATTATTCATATCCAAGTCAGAGCCACAGGCTTCGTACAAATTGTCCAAACAAACACCATTACCCTCGAGACTTGCCGGAAGGTGGAAATTTGCAGTTGTCTCAGGTAAGGAAGCCATGGGTAATAATAGTCAGGATCTCGTGTTCGAGAAAAGTTCGGGCGCCAATTATAATGAATTAGCTTTGTTTATCTTTTTGCTAAGCTAATTATTATGAATGAATAATGCTCTAAGCTTCAAAATGATGAATTCCCAAAAGGGTGTTGTTACTCGTTAATTATGAACTTAAACAAAGTCTCAACGCTGGTTATTTATATTAAGTAATCAAAGTCATAAACCTAACAGCCAGACAGAGGTCTGACAAAACTAAGAATTGAAAAAGACTGAACTTACAGAACAACTTGTTTATTATGATGACTCCTGGTCAACTAAGGCACTCATATATCACTACTACATAACAACACACTGCAACGCAACGCAACACACCACCAACAACACCAACCACCCTCAACTCCAACGCAACAACACAACTACAACGCAACAACACACCTACAACGCAACAACACACCTACAACGCAACAACACACAACTCCCACTTCTCGATGAACGCGCCTATATACGAGCTACCACCACGTCATGACTTACACTCATTGCCAGATCTCATTCAGCGGGTGAAATAATATTCCGTTCAGTAGGAAGATAATTTACATAGGAAAATAAAATAACCAGAGATAGTAAAATCAAAAGGAAAGTGAATATAGAGTATACGTTACATATGTTATTGTCGGTCGATAGAAATATTCTTTGCTTTAAGAGAGACGGCACTATTTTTGTATGAAAAATCTTTTTCACTCCGCTGGCACCAGTATCGAGCACGAAATTCCACAGTACGCATCTTTTTCTTTTCGAATTTTTTTTTCTTTTCAAAAATAAAACGGAAATAAAACCGGGTCGAAATCGGGTCAGGAACACCTTGAATTGACCCGTTTTACCTGCAAGAAATTGTCGGCCCGTTGACCCACTGACCCGTGACCCGTTTCCATTTCTGGCATACACTGAAGTGCCAGAAAAACTGGTACAGACGAGCTTATGCAAAATACATAGCAACGTCTCCTATGCGCATACTCGGTTGCGTCCACCAGTGCGTATATAAAGCGATAGACATTCTTGCCAGCTGTCAGAGCTGTTTTCGGCATGAGAATGGCAAGTAATAACGATTTAAGCGATTTTCAACGCGGTGTCATAGTTGGCGCTCGTGAGATGGGCCATAGTATTTCGGAGGTGGAAACGAAGTTCGGATTTTCACGGACGACCATTGCAAGGGTGTATCGTGACTTCAAGAATTTCGGCAAAACCTCCAACCTACGATACCAGTGTGGCCGTAAAAAGACATTGGGTGAACGTGACCATCGTCGGCTGTCAAGAATCGTTTCACGCGATAGGCGTGCAACACTCTCGCATGTATCATCGGAATTCAATGCTGGAGCCTCAACAATCATCAGCGTTCGGACTGTGCAACGTACCCTGCATGATATGGGCTTTGGGAGCCGACGCCTAACTCGAATCTCCTTGATGGGTGCACGACACAGAGCTATGTGCCTAGCTTGGGCACGGAAACACTGCCACTGGACACTTTATGACTGGAAACAAGTAGCCTAGTCTGACGAGTCGCGCTTCCAACAATATCGGGAAGATGGAAGAATTCGTGTGTGGCGCAAACCCCATGAAGCCATGGATCCCGCCTGTCAACAGGGAACTGTACCGGATGGTGGAGGGTCTGTAATGGTGTGGAGTGTGTTTAACTGGACTTCACTGGGACCCTTGGTACGTCTAAAAACGTCTGTGACTGGCCAACACTATGTGCACATCCTTTCTGACGAGTTACACCCGTTCATGTCCTGCATTCATGCTGATGGGTTGGGCCTGTTCCAACAGGACAATGCACCTCCACACAAGTGTCGGGACGCCACATTATGGTTAGATGAGCATTCATCTGAGTTTGGGGTGTTGTCATTCCCACCCAAGTCCCCTGATCTGAATGTGATAGAACACATTTGGGATGCCATTCAACGTGCTATCGAACACAGGAATCCGAGACCTCGGAATACACCCGAATTGTGGAACGCTCTGCAGTAAGTATGGTTTTCATTGCCTACAGCATATTTCGAGAAGCTAGTGGAGGCCATGCCCGTCGTATTTCTGCAGTCGTGCGCTCCCGTGGGGGACCTAATAAGTATTAGACTGGTGTACCAGTTTTTCTGGCACTTCAGTGTATATCTGACGAGAAAGAGGACCGTCTCCGTATAAGTATTAATTAAAAAGTTAGGTAGTTTTAACCCACAATATTCAAAATAGTTATTAAAGTGTAACGTTGTTAAAATCTTTGATCTCTGGGTTACATTTTTCCAAAGAATTTTATAAACATTTGTAGTCATCACGTGTCATACAGATAAGCACTGGAAATTCTTTTAACTGAAAAACTATTTTTTTTTTTTTTTTTTGTCATCCTGAAATTTCGGAAACGTTGTCAGTTGTGCCTGAGTGCACCGACTCCACGACTGTATTCAATATTATTATCCGTATTAAAAAAAAAGAAAGTATTAAAGTCATAAAATATAAAGACATGGTTGTGTCTGCATATCAGACTTTTTTAAAACAACTTCTGTAGATGACGCCGGTTGCTACTTTCCCTGAACATCGCACAACAGAACTTATGCTTTACTGACAAAATGTAGACTTTCCATTGAAAACTTCGGATTAATGTTTAATATCTTCTTGTCCTGAAACATAAAAATAACGCTTCCTGTTGTAAACATAAGCTATTATCTCATTTTATTTAGAAAATTACATCAAGCAACAACAAAACATTAGCAACAGACTGCGATTCATTCAATAAGAGCATTCTACTGTAATATGTCCGACAGTTACGACATGGCCAGGTTCTTTGTGACCTTTCCGATTCCATCGGGGAATCTAGATCGGAATTCAGCACTCTTTTGAGCCTGTTTTGTTAAATTTATTGGAAGGTTAACATAGACATTAGTGGTCCCAGTCATTGTTGGGTCTGTTTGTGAGTCTGGGTAAAGTTCCCCAACCATGCAATTTCAAGTGGGTTTCTGAAAGGATTTCCTAACGGTGGCTGCTGCCGCGACCACGACAAGCGCCACCTGCCACTATTCTAAACAAAAGTACAACGTTATTGACAGATTTACACGACAGATACGCTTTTTCCTGCTCACAATGCTGTAGCGTAATAGCGGGTCAGGTCACATGATTCATAAAAAAAATGACTGAATAAAAATATGGAAAAAAATAAATAGAAATGAGAGAAGGGAGGAAAATATAACGGTAATTCGTCATTGAAGCAGTGGAAGTTCGTCGCTTTTCTTCTTGTTAACATTTCTCTATATCGATATAAGCACACATTTTCTCAAAGGCAACATTCTACTTTTGCAAATAAATAGAAATGCAGAAAGAATAATCACAAGCCACTTTCAATTACTCTACAATACTCATAGCACAAAAGCATTAGCATGCATTCAAAATCTATGAAATAATGGCCTAATATATAGTTTGCTGTTAATCTTTTATTTTTTTACATATTTAATAGAATCGAAGTACAAGATTTCAAGGACTGTTTAACATTGGAATTTTTATTGCTATTAAAATCAGTGTTTAAATTCTTTACAAAGCGACTTTCTATTTCGGTACTTCAGGATCGCAGTCGATATGTTACATTTACCGATTCCCAAAGTTTGTGAAAGACATGCTTACCAACTTTTGCACTCATTTTCATTATTTTCTGTAGCTTAGAAATCGATTAGAATTGATTTCTTGACAATGCATTCGTGGCCATGATAATGGGGGAATTCTCGAAATAATAATTTCCCAATTTTGAGGCGATTTTTTATTTTTATTTTTTTGACGTAGAACTTCGTCTAACTCTGCGGATAGTATGGGGCGACTTACGGCCTACCGCCTGTGACAAAAATACCGTATTTCTCCGAAAGTAAGACCTTACCAGAAAATAAGCCCTAGCATGATTTTTCCGGATGCTCGTAATATAAGCACTACCCCGAAAATAAGCCCCATTTACGATGCGTAGTACCGTAGTCAGCCAGCCTATCACTGTTCAAAAAAACTGAAGCGAATGCCCAAATCACTGGAGGATACCCTGTTCATGAGTTCAATTTGCCTTGAATATCCAGAGTAAGAAAGAAAGCCGATTGACTTTGAACTCAGCCGAGGATATGGTTTTCGTAATTATGGCGCATGCATTCAGTTCGGTTCAGAGTGCTAGCGGGAGATGAAAAGAAGCCGTCTTTTGTTCGACAGCTGTAACATCTAGTTCCGAAAAGGGAATCCGACGCAGAAACTTTACCGGTGAACGCTATCTTTGGGGAAAAAGTTATTCATCAACAGGCGGTGTGTGTTTTTAGAAATGGGGGGAGAGGGGGGTACATGCGTACTCAAAGAAAAAGTAAGAAGTGTTCTTACCGCCTTCAATGGATTACGAAAGGGGTTCGTCCCTGTAAGAAGCGCAAGTGTGGATCAGGTCGGCAACCATTATTTCCTGAGCTGGAAGACATCATCTGTGAATGGATTGCAGACAGGAGAGCAAAGGCTTTGGTTGTGCGCAGGGCTGATATTCAAGCATTTGCCCTTTCAATGGCACCACAGTTATAGAAATATCCCCAGAAGAATTCGAAGCATCAAAACACTGGCTGGATGTCTTCCTTCAGCGATATGAACTGTCTCTAAGAAGATCGACAACACTGTTCAAGCTGGAAGATACTGAAGTTATTAAACGTGCACTTGCATTCCAGTCCTTTGTTGATGGCATCGACTTTTATAAATACCAACTCTCCAACATGATTGCTATGGATGAAACTGCAGTGTTCAAGGATCTCAAACAACAATTGATCAGAGGGGTGCCTCGTCAATCTACGTTCCCTCCACTGGCTACGAAAGTGCACGTGTTACCTGTGTTTTGGTAATTCATGTGGATGGAAAGAAAGCCCCACCTCTAATTATCACTAAGGGCAAGAAAGATAAGATTGAACGTGTTTCAGGCATTTATGTTCTTGAAACCGAAAAAGCCTGGTGCACACAAACAGTTATAAGGAAATGGGTCGATTTAATGCTGCCACTTGTTTTGCGAGGTGGCCAAAGAGGTCTGCTAGTCTGGGATTCAGCCAACACTCACCGCGCTAAAGATATGAAGAACTTCCTTGAAGAGAGAAGAATAGATCAAATAATGATTCCCGCAGGAATCATTATTTGATCTATCTCCAGACTTGATATTGCAATAAACAAGCCATTCAAGGATCATTTGCACGTGGAAATCAATGACTACATTGAAAATAGAATGGAGGGAAATCAGCGTGGAAACTTTGTGAAGCCTAACCGGCAAGAGGTCGTGACTTGGGTGAAGAATTCATGGGATAAAATCACTGACAGCTGTGTTGCCAATGCACTACGAGCAGACTATATGGACAAGAAGTGCTCATTTAAGGAGAACTTTATTGCTGGACATGAGAGATTGGGGTCAATGGTTCTACAGGAAATGGAGTCGCAAGAAATTCAGGCCGGAATTCGGGGTTTGGAGAGTTATGACGATGTTCCAGAAGAAGATGACGTGACTGTATTTGAGTAAATGTAGATTTTTGTACATGAATAAATGTAGACTTTTGTACATAAATAAATGAATAAATGTAGATGAAAAAGAAAAAAAGTTGGTAGTACATGAAAAAATAAGACATCCCTGAAAATAAGCCTTAATGCGTCTTTTGGAGCAAAAATTTATATAAGACCCGGTCTTATTTTCGGGGAAACACGGTAGGTCCCATTTGAAACCATTATAGCGTTGAAAATACGTGCCACACACTAATCGTGTTAGCATATTCGCAAACAGCATGGAGTCCAATTCGCGTACAGCGCAATATATCGTACGCGCGATGCTCTCGCTCACTGTGAGCTGGGGAGATGATGCAATATTTCTGGGTGTGCCGCAGTGCTTGACTCAGTCTATCTCGGCAACCGTGAGCGCCATACGACTGTGCGTGATACTGTTTTAAAGCTCTCGGCGAGATCTATTCAAATATATGAAGAACATTTCGCTGTGGTTTGAACTGAACATTTTAAAAATTGTTTTCCTGTGAACCGGTGAAACACTTTTGACAATAGCGCGATTTATCTGGATAACCGTGAATGCAAAACGACTGTGCATGGTATCGTTTTGACGCTTCCGACGAGATCTATTCAAATATATCAAGAACATATCGCAGTGGTTTAAACTGAAATTTTTGAAAAATGTTTTCGTGGGTTAAAATTTTCGACAATGCCGTGGAATTCGGGAGCAAGGGTTTTTTTTTTTTTTTCAGTTTAAGCAAATTAAAAAAAAAAAATACAGGTAAGCTTAGTTTTGATTGAGCCGTCAGTTTGGAACGTAGGATCACGACTTGAAGATCGGAGAGATAAAATGAGCTAGTCTAGAATGTTTTCAAAGTGTTTATTTAAATTGTTACAGCCAACACAGGTCTCTAATATGAAAATTAGTTTGCATAATTTTTACAAATAATGCTGGATACATTGCGAACACAAAGTAGATCGATACACGAATTACCCAACGTGGTTCTCTGCTCTCTTGAGCTTCTTACATTCCTCCTCACTTGCTCTTGCCTCTCGTTTTGATTTTCTCCACTTTTGCTTCCGAAATCCGCGGTATTGTCAAAAATGTCAACCCGTTCACACGAAAACATTTTTCAAAAATTTCAGTTTAAACCACTGCGATATGTTCTTCCTATATTTGAATAGATCTCGTCGAGAGCTTTAAAACGTTACCACGCGCAGTCGTTTTGCAGTCACGGTTGTCCAGATAAACTGCGATATTGTCAAAAGTGTTTCACCGGTTTACAAGAAATTTTTTTTTTGAATGTTCAGTTCAAACCACAGAGAAATGTTCTTCGTAAATTTGATTAGATCTCGTCGAGAGCTTTAAAACGGTAGCACGCACAGTCGTGTTCGCTCACGGTTGCCGAGATAGGCTGAGTCAAACGCTGCGGCACACCCAGAAACATTGCACCATCTCCCCCGTGCTCATTGAGCAAGGAGAGCGGCGCGCGCACGATGTATTGCGCAGTACTCGAATTGGACGTTTATGAATATGAATATTGCTGTTTACGAATATGCTAACACGATCAGTGTGACCCCCTGCTCTTCGGTGTAGTTTTGTGGTAGATTCAAGAAACGCACTTTCAGGTTAGCATAAATAATCATCCTGTAGTTCTTTTGCATATTCGAGGGTCGTTCAAAACGTAACGAGACTGATTTTACATGAGGCAGAAGTACAATGTAGTAAACATACTTACACTTAACATACTTTCGAAGTATTCTTCCTTTACCTGAATTCACCTGTCCCACCTTTCTATCCACTTCCGGAAGGTATGTTCGAAGGCCTTCCTCGAAATATGGTCTCTTTTGAGCCTACACATCACAGAATTATTCGGTTCAGTATTTGATGCTAACCGACGCCCATTAAGTTGCTTTTTTTCCTTCATGGAATTGGTGGAAGTAGCATGGCGCCAGGTCGGGTGAATACGGAGGGTGCGCTGCCTAGGTCTTGAAAAACCTGCTAGGTAAGCAAAGCACGATGTGTAGAGTCATTATCTTGATGCAAAATCTAACCAGTTTGTGCATATTCTGAGCGTTTTAGGGAATTTTCTTTCTTTAGAGAACTTCAGAATAATAGGCTTTAGAGAACTTCAGAATAATAGGCGCCGGTAACAGTTTTTTCTTGTGGAACAACACAATTCTCTTTTATCGAAGAAACCCAGATGCATGACCTTCCTTGAGCCTTTGCTTTCTTGGATCGGGTACCCTGGAGTGTTTCCATGGGGTGTTCTGTTGTTTTGTTGTTGGATCGAAATGGTTAAAAAATGTTTCATCACATGTGACGACTCTATCCAAAAACTGTGGCTCAAGTCGTAGTCGGCATTTCCATTGGCGACAAGTTATAACACGATTTGCCTTGCGTTTATCCGTAAGCAAGTGGGGAATCTACTTTGCAGCAACTTTTCGGTAACCCAACCGGTTTCTCAGAATGTCATCAAAGGAACCAATGAACATCTGCACCACATTAGCAACCTCCTCAATGGTCTTTCGGCGGTCTTCGCGCAGGAGTGCGTCGATAGTTTGCCATTAATTTCCGTAAACGATGTGGAAGGTCTACCGGAGTGTAGCGTATCTTCCAAACACTTTTCACCATTCACAAATTTCTTATGCCACTCGAAAATTCTTGCACGGGACAAAGCATCTTCCTTACAGGTTGTTTTAATAATTTCGTGCGTTTCTGTGGAGGTTTTATTCAAACGCACGCAAAATTTTGCAGCTGCTCTTTGCCCCAGTTTTAAATCCATACTGGGTTACAGAAACACGTCTGAACTCTACGCCATCTACTACAAGAATGAACTAGCGGAGGGCTGTAACTACGCGTCGTCACGTGAGTGACTTTGCAGGTGTTCCGACACAGACAGCTGCATTTTTCTGCGTGGGTTTATTTTAGCACTATGTTGTCAGCCTCCTTACTTTTTGAACGGCCTACGTATATTAAGCCGCCTCAATAAGAGGTGCGGGCTTCTGGCTAATCCTCCCAGATGGTCCGAGTTCGAGTCCCGGATGAGGCATGGACAATGTGTTTGTGCTACTGTGCTAATTCTGGTCCTTCCTTGGATCCAGTGTCCTAAAATTAGGGAAGAGGAACTCCTTACAGCATTAGATGCTCGTAGACCTGGAAACCCCTAAGAGGGAAATGTAGCAGTTATACTCACTGAATTCTAATACACAGGCTGTTCCAAATAATGTCTGTGTGTTGTTAACACTGGTAAAAATTATGGAATCATTGCCACACGAATATGGAGTCGCATAGTAGAGAGTGTGTAGAAACGACACTATGGAAGTAGCCTACACGAAAACATAGTTTAATGAAAGCTGCACATCTAAGCTAGACAGCAAGACTCATACGTACAATATCTGACTGAAATACATAAAGATGTGTAACACACTTGTGGGAAATAAGCATAGATTCACCAACATCAGAGGAAAAGATTACCGAATCAGCCCGTATGGGATATAGAATTTATTCATATCCCATATGGACTGATGTAACTCCTCCACAAGCTTTGATGACAGCCTGGATCCTTTGAGGCATAGATGTCGTTAATGAAAAACAATAGTCACTATCAAGCTCTTTTAATCATTCTCGAATAGCCAGGGTGGCTAGATGACTTTTTGGAAAGGGATAACATTTTCCCTAAAAAAGGACACAATAAATTTGTACAAAAATAAATATAAAAGCACATACTCTGTATTTAAATTTTATATTTTGAGGGTTTACACGTGTAAAACTTTAAAATACCAAGATTTTAGTCTGCTGGACATTTTTACTTTTATTTTTCACTGGAAGAGATTTTCTTCAGTTGATTGAGTTTCTGTAACATATACGAGATTCAGAGCATAAAATGCCTTTCAATTTGTATTTAACTAGCAGTATACCTCTCGCTGATTGATTAAGAATCTTTAATTATAAACAGAAAAAGCTCACAGAAACGACTCACAACCACAGAACAAGCAGTATGAGCTCACTGCTTGTTTGGTGTGTTTTACACGACTAAACCGCACGTCACCGTCTATGTGATGAACGACAGACAGACTAACGCGCACTGGAGGGTTTTCTCTGCGCTGTTGACTCACAAATGTTTCATTGCAGCAGGCAGATGCAAGATTGCAGGAATAAACTGACCGGGGGAGGAGGGAGAGCGCGAGTGAGTTTCCAGAAATGAATGAATACATTTTAGCGGTGGCTCGACAGGATATATGATTACAATAGAAGAATTTGATCAAAATACATTTGAACTATGCCTTACTGAAAAAGCTGGACATTTGGGCTTTCCCCCTTAATGCATGGAGGACAGTAGGACATGGTAAGAAAAGGAGGGCATGTCCTCCAAAAGCCGGTCGTCTGGTCACCCTGCAAATAGCAATCACCAAATCAGCTTTGCAACATGGATATTTTGCTTAGACTAGTTTCTCTAATTTTCACCACATATTCTCAATGGGACTCAGATCTGGACTGTTTGGTGGCCATGTCATTGTATTTATATGTCGTTCCTGAAGAAACTGCTGCACACTTTTGTGTGCAGCAATTTCTCCAGGAACGACACATGAGACATTATCGTCTTGAAATATGACCTCATCATTGCCAAAACCATTTTCAATTGATGGAATAAGAAAGTTCTCTAAAATGTCAATGTATACCTGCGCATTGACTGTCCCTGTGATGATTGTCGTCTCACCTGGTCTTTTACTTGACATGCTATCCCATATCATGAGTGTCTGGAGAAACTTCACTGTTTTCTTGGAGCAGTTATCCTAATAGGCTTCATTAGCGCGTCGACAGACAAACGTTCCAGTATCATCTTTGTGACCACTGCACATCCGTAATTCATCACTGAATATCCCTTTCATCCAATCTTTTACAGATCCTGATTGCTGTCCTTTAGCCCACTGTAAACCTTTTTTCTTTTGGTTAGTTTTCAAAGCTGGTTTCTGTTTTGCTTTTCTGTAAGAAAATCCCATCTCTATCAAACGGTTTCGTACTGTTCTGTCACAGGCATCGACACCTGTATCCCACAACTTCGTCTTCATTTGCGTTGTTGTATATTTATGGTTTTGAAGACATTTCTTTTAATTTTTCTGTCTTCGTACTTTGATGTTTTCCTTGGTTGACCGGTGTGTTTCCCTCTTATAAGCGTCCCGTTCAATTTATACTTCCACCAAATTTTCGAAACCGCCGACAGCGAACAACCAACGTAATTTGCCACGTCTCTTGTCGATATTTCTTCCTAAAGACGCTTAACAATTCTGTCCCTCGTTTCCATTGATAACTTACTCCTAGGCGCCATGCTGTTACTGCAGCAAGAGCGTGATACTGTTAACTCACAGCCACAACTACTCCTTTTTATCGCCACATTTATTTGCATGTTCCGAATGTGTGCTATTGCCAGATCCCGTTTGCAACCTATACGTTGATTCCATAATTTTTTTTTTTTTTGGTTGGAGGTTTAACGACCACCGTGAGCAACTCAATGGGCTATAAGCAGTCGCCCGTCCCTAATTTAGGGTCATTGGCTCCAGGGAAGGGAGAGAGCCAGTGCCGTAAGACAAACACAACATCCATGCCTGACCGGGATTCGAACCCGGACCTCTTACGGACGAATGATCAGAGGCCAGCGCCTTAGACCACTGCGCCACCGGAGCGGCCCATAATTTTTTTCTCCGATGTCGGTGAGTATACAATTATTTCCCACTCGTGTTGTCACACATCTTTATGCATTTCAGTCAGATATTGCACGTTCCTGTACATGAGTCCTGCTGTCTGTAGTTTAAATGTGCAGCTTTCATTAAGCTATGTTTTCGTTTCACCTACTTTATTTGTGTCGTTTCTGCATACTTACTACTATGCGCCTCTGTGTTCATGCGGCGGTGATTCCATAATTTTTACTAGGGGTTGTAAACAAAATTAAACTTAGATCAAAGTTAAAATAGGCAAGAGTTCTACAACTGTGGGCCTAATCAGAAAAAATGACTCTTCTCGGAAGGATGAAAAATAGCTGTACCAGAATTTGGTACAAAAGAGATTCCAGAGTAAAGGTTACTTTGCTCTGAACGTTTTCCTCCAGAAAATCCTTTTCAATATTTTTATACCTCATGCAGAAAGAGAATACACTGTAAAAAAAAAAAAAAAATTCTGAAATTCACGAGTCATTTTCCGTGAGTTCTTTCGTAAATTAACGAAGCACATTTCTGATACAACCTTTTCCTTGAGTTCTTTCGTAAATTAACGAAGCACATTTCTGATACAACCTTTTCCGTGAAGTGACATGGAAAAAATAATTGAATTTCACGGATGTTTCGCACTCCAGGAAAATTCTGAATTTTCAGAATTCTTTCCGCCATTTCTTTCGTATATTGACGGTAAATTGCCGTTTTTAAGAGTGTTAACGAAAAATTCTGAATTTTCAGAAACCTTTTAGCAATTCCTTTTCGTATGATGCTGGAAAAATTATGTTGTGACTTTTTCCATATCCATAGGACGGAAAATTTCCGGTAATAGGAGCGATTCGCGGGAATGCACTTGAGATTGGATTAACTATTAAATTTCAATCATCGCGGGGGGACCTGATTTCGAAGTTCCGTAGCGAAATCAGATATTGTGGATAGCATATCGCATGAAATTTTGGTTGTTGTGGCACCGGATATTTCTTCCCTTCTCCTCCTTTTTGTACAGCAGCTATCGTAAATTGTGCCATCGTAAGAAATCGAGTACTTAAATGTTTGTACAGGAGATTGTACGCTGTATATGTATCAGTCTGTGGAGCCCTTATGACAAAAGGTGTTATATATAGCTATCAAGAGTAAAATTTGTATTTAGGAGTTTTGTTAAATAATACCATAAAACAGTAAATTTCAACTTTTCTTAAAGATAATTGAAAGTTGTCGCCAGTTTAAGACGATCTGAAGTTCGAAAGCATTCCATTGCTTCGAAAAATCAGGATGAAAAAAACACGTAAGTTGTAATAAGCCTTCCTGCAGAAAAGTTAAAACTATTACAAACCTATTCAGAAAAATAATAAGTTCCAACACAAAATTAAATGACTAATTCCCCTACATTCATAGGAGCCGACTATGGGGGGCAAGGTGAATCTTTCCCCTCCAATAATTTTACTAGGGGGCAGTGCCCACCCAATATTTTTCGTCCTGTTTAATTAAATAAACGCTGCAGCCTCACAAGGTGGACCAAGCGCCACCTTATGAGGCCAGAGCGATTTATTTTCAAAAAATTAATTAATAACAAAGTAAATAAACACTTTTTTTCCCATTCTCAGCATGCTCATTTGATAAGAAACTGGATTGGCAGCCCCGTATCAATGAGCTCATGATATGTGGTAAACGCTTAAAACAATTATCAAAAGAAAAATAAATAAAATACAGAAACGTATAATCCCTAGCACCTTTATTTATCTATTTATTTTTTGCGGTTCTTCTTCTTCGTTAGAGTAACCCAGCTAATTTTTCATATTTTTTACTAAATTTTGGAAATAAAATCTATCTGGATGTTTTTATAAAATCACAGGCTGAATATTCTTTTTAAAAAAATTAATATTCAGCAAAAGAATATTTGTTTCCTTGTTCATTTGCTGATGAACAATAACAATTGCATTTTAAATTATACGTCGAATCTCGTAGTTGGTCTTTTTGCCCCCCCCCCCCTACACTCCACCTTTTTTTTTTCCTGCAGACAATGGAAGAAATATACCCCTCTCGCGTCTGATCTCTTCACGCCTGCCCCCAATAATTTGGAGAAGTCGGCGCCCCTGCCTACATTGATGACAAAGAAAAAAATTTCCTCATCGTTCACTTGAAATTCAATCTTATACATACCTGCACACAGGGCCGTAGCTAGGACCCAGACCCAGGGGGGCTGAAGGGTCAACTGGGGGGGGGGGGGCTCGGCGTTACACTATAAACTAAGGTTTTCCACTAATGCATTCGCAAGTTTTTCTTTGTTTTTTTGTTTCTTTTGTTACTTTACTTCACTAGAAAATAATTTTTCCAAGCCAAAAAGTAAAAAAAAAATTCAAATTTTGAAAAACGAGTGGCTGAAAGAAAATTTGTTTGATGGTGGTGGAATTGCAAGTCCTTTATTGTTGGATAAATTATACCGCTCGAAATAATTAGGGGAGTATGTGATTTTGGCGACATTATGCAAGCCAATCGTGTGATATCTTGCAGAAACGTGGAAAACGCGAGTGCAACGTAGACAGCCGAATCATGCATATCCTTATGCAAATTTGCATCTGTGACGTCAGTCGCTTTCTCGGGTTTCGTCTCCAAAGATGTCACAATGAAGGGAGCCATTTGAAGGCATGGCTGTGTGCATTGTAGCCTCACCTTGGGTTGGGGGACTGCAATTAGTACCTTTCGCTGTCTCTGATAAAGAGTTTCCGAAAGGGACCAGAGATGGAAACGGGTCACAGGGTCGACAGTTTCTTGCAGGTCAAACTGGTCGGGTCAAGGTGCTCTTGGCCCAATTTCGACCCCATCTTATTTCCGTTATATTTTTTGAAAAGAAAACAAGTTTAAAAGATTTTAAAGAACCCTTCAGAGGTCTGAAATAATACTTCAGAGCAGCAGAGTGATCCAGGAACTTGCTAAGAAGGGTAAAGAAATGGGATTAAAAATAAACTTTCAGAAGATAAAGCTGAAGTACAATGTTTTTACAAGAAACGAAGATTTATCGATCGAGCAAGAATCACATTGATGAAGAAATTAATCGATGTATAAAACTTGGTTGGCGAGCTTTTCAAAGAAACAGTGCAATTTTTAAGAGCAATATGCCATAAATGTCTTACAAGAAAAGTGTTTGATCAATGCATCTTTCCAGTGCCTACGTATGGTGTAGAGACGTAGACCTTAATTAAAAAAGACACACAAAGACTACAGACAACTGAAAGAGGCATGGAGAGATGCATGCTTGGTGTAACTAGGAAAGATAAGAAGAGGAACTCGTGGATAAGGAAAATGACCAAAAGTGGAAGACATCGTGATCAGAACAAAATTCCTGAAATCGCAAAGGGCTGGAAATGTTGCCAGAAGGACGGACCACCGATGGACAACACCAGGGGCATAAGCGTTGATTTCTGCTTCTGATCTATTTGCAGCAGCATCTGAGCTTTTGAAAACTCGACTGAAGAAATTATTTCCTGGACCGATACCGCTCACATCGAAAATCCTTTTGAGAATACTTTCTTCTTAAAATAATGCATGTTTTTTCCGCCAGGGGCGTAGAAGCATATCTTATATTTGTCGATATCTCTGCTTTTAAGAGTCCGATTTGAAAAATTCTTTCTTTGTTGGAGAGCATTTCCACTGCGAAATGTTTCTCATATATATCGAATTTTTCATAAAGAACAAGTGAGCAGCTGGAGGGCGTAAGTTCACGATTCCGTTTACAGCAGTATCTGCAGGATTAAAAACCCGATTGAAAAACGTCTTCCTTCGGTCAATTACTATTGTTTTTCATACCGTTTCCATTGACTTTGAATAGCTTTGATAAATTAATTCCCGTCACAACGGATTCAAAAGACTTGCTCAATACACCCAAAAATTCGATGTCATCTGTCAAGTTTTTTTGTTGTTTTTTTTTTTTTTTTTGAAATTTCTGGATTATGTAGTAATAGATTTTTTATGAGAACAGGGCACGACAGTCTTTTTTTTATTATTAAAGGTTTAACGACCATCATGAGCAACTGAATGGGCTATAAGCAGTCTTCCGTCCTTAATTTAGCGCCACTAGTTCCAGGGAAGGGAGAGAGAGCCAGTGCCATAAGGCAAACACAACATCCATGCCTCACCGGGATTTGAACCCGGACCCTTCTCGGACGAATGGTCCTCGGTTGTCTGGAACCATGGCATGCTAACGTTGTTATCCATACTGGCTTTGTGGTGAATTCTCGTAACTAGGCCCTAGGTAAACAAATGAAACAAATCAGATTTCAATAAACTTTGGCATACGTGGTTAAAAATTATTTAAGGTATTCATTTTTAATCTGACATACCATGAAATTCCTGGTGCAGTCAGAAATCCTGTGCAGACGTCTTTTATGGATGATCCCGGGAACTTTTCTAATAGCTTGGCTTCGCTGTAAACAGGACCTGATGACTTTCCAACCCCCACCACAACCCCTCTTCCCACGGATCCTTTTTCGTCGCATACAAGCGTTGACTTCAAAAAGGGTAAATGGTTAGTAAATGAGCATCGCATTTGCCTAAATCCTCTGACAAAACTGACTAACACAAAACAGCTCCCAGAAGGAATAGATTGTGTGATCGTTGCTTCTAGAAAAAAACAGCTTGCTCTTCCCTTTCACCCCCGATCATTAAAGGTGGCAATTTATAATGGCAGTGTACGTCTGATGTCCCCTCCCCCACTTGACGGCATTTCTCTCTTTCCTGACCCTTAATAACACCAAGCCCTGTGCGGTTGAGTGTCATTGGCGCAACCAGCCCTGGGCGCAACTGTCTCCGAGAAGTATTTCTTTCTTTTTTTTTTTTTTTCTGAATCATTTATTGTTTGTACTGTATCATATCACTCGCTTTTTTTTTAAAAGTTCAATACACGAACTTTAAATAAATAAGGTGTTTGTGCTTATAATGGAACACAAGAGTAATTTTTATAAACCACCAAAAATAAAAATTCAAAGAATTTACGACAACGTCTGTCTTCCAGGGGAGGGGCTTGCTTGCCTCTCAGGGGGAGCTGAGCCCCCTCTTACCCCCTGCTAGCTACGGCCCTGCCTGCACATTTACATGTCTTTCTGGCTCTGTGCTAGCTAGCACACGCAGTTCAGGCAGGAGAGGCCGCTGGTTCGGGCGAAGTGAGAAATTTCGTAAAGCGGCTGAAAAACGTTGAAGTTTATGCGAAATTTCTGTATAAATACGGACAAGCCCGAAACGGACTTTTCTGAAATAAACGGAATTACTACTTTAGGAAAATCTGTCAAAGTTTGGAAATTACGAGGGTCATTTCAAAAGTTTTTGCACACTGTATTGGGTTATCTCTTAAAAAACGAATTTATTTCATAACATACCTTTACAGGACTTCGAAGTAAACTACATGTTTCTTTATGACAGCGGCCCAACGTTTGGGCAAGTCTTGTATTCCAGTGAGGACACCTCTATTGTTGAAGCGTCAGATTACTCAGGTCACTTCATTAGAAACATTATGAATCGTTTCCCGCGGAGTGGCTAACTAGTCATAGTCTGGTGGGCTCATGTTAGGACTGCATGGCGCGTGGCGAAGCAATTCTCATCCATACTTTTCCAGAATGTCTCTTACTGTAACGGCAACATACGGCCTCACCTTGTTGTGCAAAATGATGACACCAGCTTCGATCATGTCGGGCCTTCTTTGGCGAACTTTGGGTAGACATGTGAATCTTTAGATAGACATGCAAATCGTTTGTAGACAAGAAGCTGTAGACGTGTTTGCTTCATATGCGATTTCTTCCCATGTTTTCCGTCGATCTGCTTCCCAAATGCTGTTGACCATAATCACAGAAGTGTCGTCCGTTGCATCTGATTCTTAGGTCGTCTTCGATACTTTCATGACCTTGGAGGAAATAAGAAGCCCACCGTGGCACTGTACTACGATCCACTGCACTAGCCGCACAAACTTCACACACAGTTTTATGAATTTCGGTAGAGGATTTTCCTGGCAAAGTTTCAATTTTAATGTAGGATCGCTTGTCGCTACTCGAAATCTGACCTGACTCACTTACTTCCTCCATTTCAAGGTAGAAATTTTCCGAAAAGGAACAAATTAGCCAGCAAACATAGACATAACTTTGCATACTAAAGTCTGACTCACAACTGGCGCAACGATTGGAGCAGTTGCATCTCCCTACGGGCAGCACCTGCGCAGTCTGCAAAACTTTCGAAATGACCTACGTAGAAGAAACGGGAACTTTGGGAAACAGAAATTTCGTCAAGGGGCAGATAGCTACCTGCAAATTTGGGGCACGTTATTTTCAGGAATTTTCCGTGAATTCACATCTCTTACTTTTCACAGTGTACTGTCGAACTCGTTTATAGTGAGCACGATTATAACGAGATCTCATCTACTGCGAGTATACAGAGAAGAGTTTATTGGAAATAACCTATTCTATGAGCAACATTCCATTTCTAAAGCCACAATGGCAGAGCCCTCATCCTCCAGAGCAGAAGGATGTGAGCTCGTTATATCCGTGAAGAATTATATCTTCATGAATATAACAAGCAAATCTTTAATTAATTGTAAAGAACAGTGATTGAATTACCGTACGAGGGACTTAAATGTGTTATTGCCTTTGCCAGCAACCTCGTTCTTATCTCTTTTCACATCCCTGCCAATAGCAATTTCTGTTTCCCTTATGTGAAATTCATACCCTGTGTCTTGCAGTAGAGAACTCGAATCCACATCCTTGAGTTCTGGAACCGAATTCTTTCCCAATTAAGCTACGCCGGCAAGGGCTTACCACTACTACTTGGCGTCTTGACATGTACGTCGCTTCTGGGGTAGGTATCTCACATGTTTCCCCCATCCCCTTGAGAAAGGCGGGGGCAAGAAATCGCAAGTTTCGGGTCCGCCACAGGCCATGCTTGAAGTAACTCTCTGTAGAAGAAGGAATTCTTACTGATTCCAGATGAAGTGTGGAAGAAACATCACTCATTTTTCGAAGAACCTAGCTGCCAGTATATCCATTTTTACGTGCGGGCGCCAAAGTGAAATTCAAACCCTCTCTCTGTCGATAGCGTGGCTTGAATCCGCATCCTTCTGCTCCGGAGCAGAATGCTTTCCCATTTAATTTACACCGGCAAGGGCTTATCACTGCTACTTTGCCGTCTTGAGAGAATCTGAATCGTCACCTCTGAGGTAGGAATGTTAAACTTCTCAGAATCTGAATCTAGTGGCATAGCAGAAATTCCGCATACCCGACGTCGTCAGAGTGCCAAAAGCTTACGGGGCTCTAAGACATCAGGGCAAATGATCTATAACTGAAATAAGAAAACATTAAAAAAATTCCAGTAACATTCCGAACTAACAAAAAAACTAGATGACACCGCCCATTTTTAAAGAAGTGCGTAACTGGAACAAATAGCTTAGGAAAGGGGATGAGGAAATTTTGTTGATTTTAGAGAAGTGCTCCATTCACATACACTCTTCACAACATAAACAACATCAAACTTGTATTTGGTGTCAATTTTTGTATTTTTGCTATCAAACTCAACTTTTGTGATTTTAGAGAATTGCCCATCACATACCATTCTTTTCAACCTAACCAAAGTCAAACTTGTATCTGATGTTGTTGTTTTTTGTATTTTTACCACCGAACTCAATTTCTATTCTTCAACATATGGATCAAGGTGTTATTAGAGACCTTAAATGACATTTTAGGAAACTTTTAATATTGGAAACTGTAGAATCCATTGAAAGAAAGGAACAAATTCAAATTTCAGTTCTTCGTTCCATCGGATTCGTGAGTGAGGCATGGAATAAGGTCACATCACAGCCTATCAAAAACTGCAAGCAGGAAGGAGTAAAGCCCACGGAAGTTAATAAAGACTCTGAAGAAAATGATGACATTATTCGTTTAGCAATAAGGTTGAAGAAACGTAGCTTGGATATCGCGGTGGCATTGTGTGGACAGTTAGGAGGCCGTGGACGATAACCTCGTGACTGTTGAAACGCCGACAGATGAGTATATTTTTTATCGAAGCTGTTAGAGAAAAAGAGGCTTTCAAAGATGACAGCGAAGAAGAGGATGACGAATGTGCAAGCGCAAAGGTGCAAACTGTTTTAAAAACTCTTTCATTGTTTTATGAAACCAATGAAATTCATCCAGAATTTCGATTTTATCTCAGTAAAATGAAAGCCATTCAAAAATTTTACCTTAAAAGGAATTTGCAACAGACGAGATTTTTCTTTTTTAAATTAGGGGTTTAATCACAACTGTGAGCAACTCAATTGGCTATAAGCAGTCTCAAGTCCCTAATTTAGAGCCACTGACTCCAGGGAAGAGGAAGAGCCAGTGCCGTAAGACAAATACACCATCCATCCCTCTCCCAGAATTAGAGCCCAGACCCAGCTCGGACGAATGGTCAGAAGCCAGCGCTTAGGCCACAGATTCACCTGGCCTGCCATGCGAAAGTGCATATTTCTTTAAGATATAAGAATCATACATGCATTGCATTCCATCAAAGCTTTTTAAGCACGTCTTTTGAACTTAAAAAAAAAAAAAAAAAACTACGTGCTTATAGTATCGCTTAGTCCGTCCGTCTGTCTGTCCGTCCTTCCGTGTATCTGTGGACACCATATCTCTGCAACTCTTAGTCCGATTTGAAAAATGCTTTTTACGTTGGAAAGCCCAAAATGTGAGAATGATGATCCTTACTTTCCGTTTGTTGGTTTTTCCCCCGATGCACAACTTCGCCGCAAGAGGGCGTAAATGCAGATGCTATCAAATTCAAAATACATTTTATCCCATATCATTGCTTCTAAATATCCGACTGAAAAAAATTCTTTCTTCCTTTCGGTACTATTTATAAAAAAGACTATTCTGAATATAGTTTCTCTTTCAAGTAATAAACACATACTTTTTTCCGCTAGCAGGCGTAATGGTACATTGCGATTTCCCCGATATCTCTGTTTCAAAATGATCAATTTGAAAAATTCTTTTTGCATCGGATAGAGCTCTTGGTGGGAACTGTTATGCATATAATTTTTAATTTTTGATAAATAACGGTTTTGCCGCTAGGGTGCGTAAGTATGTATTTCTGTTTCTGATGTATTTGCAGCCATATCAGCGCTTCTGAATATGCGATAAAAAAAATCTTTCGTGGTCAGATACCGCTACTACGAAAAACCTTCTCAAAACACCTTCTGCTTAAAATAACGCATAATTTTACCGCCAGGGGAAGTAGATATGTATCCTATTTTTCTCGATATGCCTACTTCTAACAGCGCGATTTGAAAAATTCTTTCTTTGCCTGAGAGCGTTTACGGTGCAAAATGTTTTGCATGTAATTCCACATTTTTTTAACGTACAAGTTTGCCACCAGAGGACATGAGTTCACGTTTGCTTTTACAGCATGTTTACAGCAATACCTGCGCATCTAAACACCCGATTGAAAAAAATCCTTTTTCAGTCAGATGCAACTAACTACCAAAAATATTGGTGGGCATTTCCCTTCCAAATAATACCCAATTTCCCCGCTAGGCGTGCAAATGAGGAATCTGTTTTTTTCTGTATCTCTGCTTCTAAAAGTCCAGACTTAAAATATTCTTTTAACACCAGATATGCAACTTACTTTGAGGAACACTTTGCCCGTACTCTCAATTTTTTTGAATTTCACAGTTCTGGCGAGCATTTCTGTATGCAGCTGCATCTCCGCATCTAAAAATCCTACTGATTCTTTTTTTTGTTGTTGTTGTTTTTTTTACTGTGCGCTATTTGCTACAGTAAAGATGTGGAACATCGTCCTCTTTAATAATGCAGTTTTCGCACTTGGGCAGTAAATTTCAAAACCTTTTCTAGCTATCTCTGCTTCCAAGAGACGTATTAAAAAATTCTGTTTCCTCAGCATAGCTTCTGCTATGAAGAATACTTTTCATGTGTATGCAACTTTGCCATTATTCAAAATTATTCCGCTAGGTGGTGTAAATTTATGTCATGTATTCTTCTATATTTCTTCAGCTAACTATTCTTTTTGAAAAACTCTTGGTCTCTAATATCTTTTTTCACCTATGAGAAACTTTTTGCGAACATTTTGTTAATTTTCGTAATCAGCCCTTAGTGAGAAAAAATAGCTATTTCTATTTCTAGGCGTTTTATCGGTTATGTATACAGTTGATATTTTTTTAACTGGTTGCATTGACTATGAATAACTTTGAAGTATTTTATTCGCGTTGGAAAGGATTCAAAAGACGTGCTCAGTACAACTGAAAATTCAGTATCATCTTTTTTACGCTTTCCAACCGTAGGTTGAAGAAGCGTATATGTTCCAGCTTTGTCCGTACGTCCGTCCGTCCGCACGATAACTGGCGTAAAAATGGTTCGATTTCGATGAAATTTTAATATGTGGTAGGAGACCACCTAGGGACGAACCCTATTGAAAATGGGACAAATGGGGTCAAAGGTCACGACGTAGGAGCGGGATCATTCCATTACCCTTATGCGTCATAACTTGCGTAAATATGGTTCGATTTCAATGAAAGTTTACTATGTGGTAGGAGACCGCCTGGGGACAAACTCTATTCAAACTGGGTGAAGTGGGGTCAAAGGTCAGGACATAAGATCCGGATGCATTCCATTGCCCTTATGCGTCATAACTTGCGTAAAAATGGTTCGATTTCGATGAAATTTCAGTATGTAGTAGGGAACCACCTGGGGACGAACGCTATTGAAAATGGACGAAATGTGGTCAAAGGTCAGGACACAGGATTGCGATCCATTCCATTGTCCTTATCCCATATTATTAAGGTGGACGTCAAGTAATTTAGCTTCCTATACTTCTAATGGAAAAACTTTTGTACACATTTCCTTCACAATTAATGTGTTCCCAAGGATGAAAATTTGAACATCGATTAAAATAACTTCATATTATAACTTGGAAAACTTAATATGTTATAAAACATAACCATAATCATATTAAAAATCAATAACTTTTCCTTTGGGTGTATTGAAACCAGAGAAAAGATGGCGCGACCTGTACTTTGATGACATCAGTGGGCAAAAAAATGTTGGATTGCATAATTACGGTTATGGTTTAGAAAATATTAAGTATTCCAAGTTATGAAATGAAGCTATTTTAATCAATGTTCAAATTTTCATCCTTGTGAACGCATTAATTGTCCAGAAAGAATATGCCACCCCGGTGGCGCAGTGGTCTAAGGCGCTGGCTTCTGATCATTCGTCCGTAAGGGGTCCGGGTTCGAATCCCGGTGAGGCATGGATGTTGTGTTTGTCTTACGGCACTGGCTCTCTTCCTTCCCTGGAACCAGTGACCCTAAATTAGGGACGGGCGACTGCTTATAGCCCATTGAGTTGCTCACGGTGGTCGTTAAATCTCCAATCAAAAAAAAAAAAAAAAAAAAAAAAAAAAAAAGATGGCGCGACCTGTGTTTTTATGACGTCAGTAGACAAACAAATGTTGAATTGCATAATTATGGTTGTGTTTTAGAAAATATTAAGTATTGCAAGTTATAAAATGAAGATATTTTAATCGATGTTCAAATTTTCATCCTTGGGAACGCATTAATTGTGAAGAAAATGTGTACAGAAGTTTTTCCATTGAAAATATAGGAAGCAAAATTACTTGACGTCCACCTTAAAGTAGCAATTCTCCTATGTTTGTATGTACATTTTATTTTGAAAACAGCTCTAAGAATTTTGATGAAAGTCGTTAACCTACCGTTTTCTGGTACTAGAAATCGATTTAGCTTGATCTCGACTTTAGGAGAATTCGTTCAGTGGGTTAAATAACCACCCCGAATTATAATGTTTTTAGTGATGGCGTTGTTCCATTATTCCATTAATGTTACCAATGCTTAGAAATCTTATGACGTCACAATCTCGCCGCGTTTGAGAATGTTGGCGCGCGGTCACGCCATCTGTCTCATTACGTCTCGCGTTGTGTGTGGATCCTATTAAAGTTTTATGACGTCACACTTGCGGCGAGCGATGGTCGCGATTCCCATCTGCCTCAATACGTCACGCGTTGTGTGATTGTGTCCGTCGGCACAATAACTCGCGTAACAATTGTTCGATTTCGATGAAATTTTAGTATCTGGCAGGGGATCACCTGGGAAGTTACCCTATTTAAAGTGAACGAAATGGGGTCAAAGGTCAGTACGCCGCCCCGGTGGCGCAGTGGTCTAAGGCGCTGGCCTCTGATCATTCGTCCGTAAGGGGTGCGGGTTCGAATCCCGGTCAGGCATGGATGTTGTGTTTGTCTTACGGCACTGGCTCTCTCCCTTCCCTGGAACCAGTGACCCTAAATTAGGGACGGGCGACTGCTTATAGTCCATTGAGTTGCTCACGGTGGTCGTTACACCTCCAATCAAAAAAAAAAAAAAAAAAAAAGAAAGGTCAGTACATAGGAGAGGGATCCATTCCACTGCTCTTATGCGTCATAACTAACGTAAAAAAGGTTCGATTTCGATGAAATTTTAGTATGTGGTAGAAAACCACCTGGCGTCAAACCTTATTGAAAATGGGCGAAATTGGGTCAAAGGTCAGGACATAGAAGCGGAATCACTTCTATCGCCATTATGCGTCATAACTTATGTAAAAATGCTTCGATTTGGATGAAATGTTAGTATGTTGTAGGGTCTCGCCTGGGGAGGAATTCTATTGAAAATGGGCGAAATGGGGTCAAAGGTTAGGACACAGGAGCGGGATCTATTCCAGAGCCCTTATGCATCATAAATTACGTAAAAATGCTTCGATTGCGACAAAACTTTATCATGTTGTTTCGAAGGTATACCAAACCGGTTCTGTTCAATATCATCGAAATGGGATCAAAGGTCAGGGCACAGGACCGAGATTTATTCCACAGCCATTATTCTCATATCTTGAGTGATAACTTGAGTAATGATTTCTGGTATGTTGGAAAGCGTATTATAATCAATGCATTGCATGAATTTACTAACTTGTGTAAAATTATTCATCTTTTTTACGCTTTCCAACCGTAGGTTGAAGAAGCGTAAATGCTCCAGCTTTGTCCGTCCGTCCGCACGATAACTGGCGTAAAAATGGGTCGATTTCGATGAAATTTTAGTATGTCGTAGGGGACAACCCGGGGACGAACCCTATTGAAAATGGGACAAATGGGGTCAAAGATCACGACGTAGGAGCGGGATCATTCCATTACCCTTATTCGTCATGACTTGCGTACATTTGGTTCGATTTCAATGAAAGTTTACTATGTTATAGGAGACCACCTAGGGACGAACCCTATTGAAAATGGGACAAATGGGGTCAACGGTCACGACGTAGGAGCGGGATCATTCCATTACCCTTATGCGTCATAACTTGCGTAAATATGGTTCGATTTCAATGAAAGTTTACTATGTGGTAGGAGACCGCCTGGGGACGAACCCTATTCAAAATGGGTGAAGTGGGGTCAAAGGTCAGGACATAAGATCCGGATGCATTCCATTGCCCTTATGCGTCATAACGTGTGTAAAAAAGGTTCGATTTCTATGAAATTTCAGTATGTAGTAGGGGACCACCTGGGGACGAACCCTATTGAAAATGGACGAAATGTGGTCAAAGGTCCGGACATAGTATTGCGATCCATTCCATTGTCCTTATCCCATATTATTAAGGTGGACGTCAAGTAATTTAGCTTCCTATACTTCCAATGGAAAAACTTTTGTACACATTTCCTTCACAATTAATGTGTTCACAAGGATGAAAATTTGAACATCGATTAAAATAACTTCATATTATAACTTGGAAAACTTAATATTTTCTAAAACATAACCATAATTATATTTAAAATCAATAACTTTTCCTTTGGTGGTGTTGAAACCAGAGAAAAGGTGGCGCGACCTGTACTTTGATGACGTCTGTGGACAAAAGAATGTTGGATTGCATAATTACGGTTATGGTTTAGAAAATATTAAGTATTCCAAGTTATGAAATGAAGCTATTTTAATCGATGTTCAAATTTTCATCCTTGTAAACGCATTAATTGTCCAGAAAAAAGACGGCGTGACCTGTATTTTCATGACGTCAGTAGACAATCAAATGTTGAATTGCATAATTATGGTTATGTTTTAGAAAATATTAAGTATTGCAAGTTATAAAATGAAGATATTTTAATCGATGTTCAAATTTTCATCCTTGGGAACGCATTAATTGTGAAGAAAATGTGTACAAAAGTTTTTCCATTGGAACTATAAGAAGCAAAGTTACTTCACGTCCATCTTAAAGTAGCAATTCTTGTATGTATGTGTGAACATTTGATTTTGAAAACAGCTCTAAGAATTTTGATGAAAGTCGTTAACCTACCGTTTTCTTTTTTTTTTTTTTTTTTTTTTTTTTGATTGGAGGTTTAACGACCACCGTGAGCAACTCAATGGGCTATAAGCAGTCGCCCGTCCCTAATTTAGGGTCACTGGTTCCAGGGAAGGGAGAGAACCAGTGCCGTAAGACAAACACAACATCCATGCCTGACCGGGATTCGAACCCGGACCCCTTACGGACGAACGATCAGAGGCCAACGCCTTAGACCACTGCGCCACCGGGGCGGCCTACCGTTTTCTGGTACTAGAAATCGATTTAGCTTGATCTCGACTTTAGAAGAATTCGTTTAGTGGGTTAAATAACCACCCCGAATTATAACGTTTTTAGTGATGGCGTTGTTGCATTAATGTTACCAATGCTTAGAAATCTTATGACGTAACAGCTCGCGTTTGAGAATGTTGGCGCGCGGTCACGCCATCTGTCTCTTTACGTTACGCCTTGTGTGTGAATCTTATTAAAGATTTATAACGTCACACTCTTGCGGCCGGCAGATAATCACGATTCCCATCTGCCTCATTACGTCACGCGTTGTGTGCGTATGTCCGTCAGCACGATAACTCGCGTAACAACCGTTGGATTTCGATGAAATTTTAGTATCTGGTAGGGGATCATCTGGGATGGAACCCTATTTAAAGTGAACGAAATGAGGTCAAAGGTCAGTACATAGGAGAGGGATCCGTTCCACTGCTGTTATGCACCATAACTAACGTAAAAAAGGTTCGATTTCGATGAAATTTTAGTATGTGGTAGGGGACCACCTGGCTACAAACTTTATTGAAAATGGGCGAAATGGGGTTAAAAGTTAGGACACAGGAGCGGGATCTATTCCATAGCCCTTATGCATCATAACTTACGTAAAAATGCTTCAATTGCGACAAAGCTTTATCATATTATTTCGGAGGTATACCAAGCTGGTTCTGTTGAATATCATCGAAATGGGATCAAAGGTCAGGGCACATGACCGAGATTTATTCCACAGCCATTATTCTCATAACTTAAGTGATAACTTGAGTAATGATTTCTGTAATGTTGGAAAGCGTATTATAATCAATGCATTGCATGATTTTACTAACTTGTTTGTTAAATGATGAAATTACGTACACAAGTACATATTTTTCTTGTTAACTGATTATGCAGTGCATAAATCTGTGAATACCGAATACATACGTAAATTGTCAATTGGGTGGTCGTAAGCTATGTTTATTAATTGTTTTTCATCCTTTTAGCATAAGTATACTGTATATACAGAGGTTGTCCAAAATAATGGGAACACCTAGCTGAAAGCAGAGACTTTGGCATGTGATGTTTTTTGAGTACAACAAACATGTAGCTACGATTTTTTTTGCAAAAAAGTGTTGCTTATAGTTTCAAGGGTCTGTGTGATTGCATTGTAAATCGGTGTTTGCATGATTTCGTTCCAGGTAAAGGCACAATTAGTGACCTGTCGGAATTCCAAAGAGGGCATATTGTAAGACCCCGTCGGTTGGTACGTTGGTAACTACAGTGGCACAGGTATTGGGGGTATCGAGAGGTACCGTGTCGAAGGTCATGACAGCATACAATGTTCACGGCACAACATCATCTGCGAGACACAACTATGGAAGGAAAACCAAAGTCACTGCGGGAGACAGGAGGACACTAAAGAGGATTGTGACCGCAAGGAGGAAGACCACGGCGACGACAATGACTGCTGAGTTTAATACACATCTCCAAAACCCAGTGTCGACCCATATCGTGCGAAGGGAATTGCATAAGCACAATATTTACGGCAGAACTGCAATTGCAAAACCCCTGGTGTCACAGGTGAATATGAAACGGAAACTACAGTAGTGTCAGGAACATAAAACGTGGACTGCGTATCACTAGAAACATGTCTAGTTTTTCGATGAATCAAGTTTCTCAACGACGGGTTTACTTGTGGAGAACCCCCGCAGAAGCTCACAACCCAGACTGTCTCCTTCCTACAGTGAAGCATGGGGGCTGTTCCTTTATGGTTTCGGCCATGATCTCGTGGTTTTCCGCAGGTCCCATTATCACATTACACGGCCGGATGACTGTCACTGTTTTGGCCAACCATGTGGATTCAATGGCGCAGACATTGTTTCCGTCAGGGGATTGCACCTTTCAAGATGATAATGCCCCGATTCACAGAAGTCGAACTGTTGAATCGTGGTTTGAAGTTGCACACCTTCCCTGGCCGGCACAATCACCGGATTTAAACATCATTGTGTCTCTGTGGTCTGTGTTGGAAAACAAAGTGTGATCCCGTTATCCTCCTCTGGCGTCTCTCAAGGAATTGGAGCAGTTTCTGCAGGAAGAGTGGTACAACATACCACTTACCACCATCCAGGACTTGCATGCTTCCATTCCAATGATGATTCAAGGAGTTTTAAATGCCAAGGGTGCTCCCACAGCATATTAGGTGCGTTACACCTGTTGTTTCAAGGTGTTTCCATTATTTTGGACAACCCCTGTATTTATAAACGTACGAGTGTGTGTGAAAAAAAAATCACAAGCAATACAATTCCCTTTATCTAAACGTTTATCCCACTTTGGTGGCGCAGTGGAAAAGAGCGCTTGCAAGTTTTTATTGTTGAATTCCTGCACCAACCAAAATATACCTTTTTTTATTGTTGTAAAGTTCATGGAACATGCTTTCACGTAGGGATGGGACATTCGAATCCTCGAATCCCGCGAATCTTGAAAAAGATTCGAGATTCGAAAACTCGAATCCTTGCGCTTTTTTCGTCATTCGAATCTTAATTTAAAAAACTTGGCATTTGGTGCTTGTTCTAGAGCGATATTTGTTCGAATTTTTGTCAGCATGACAAGTTCTGACATTAGAAAACAATAAAAGAAGATTGTCTACAGTGTGTACATTTGAAATAGCTCCTTACTTCCAAACCGGATGCAACAGTGAAGAAATTGTTCAGCCAACACAGAGAGCAACCGCCAAAGCCACTGGCGTCTCCCATAGGACTGTGCCTTAGCCACCATACCTTAAGAATAGTGAGAAAAGTGACTCAGCCATATTTTATCTCTTTCCCGGCAGCTGTTACCATGGTAAGGAGCGTGAGAACGTAGGAGAGAATGTGACATTGAGCCGCGTCGTTCACATGACTCAAGTAACTCTGTCTACAGCTCAGTGCTTCTATACTCGGGGCAAACTTAACCTGTCATTGGAAGGAAGGCTACAGAGTGTATACTTCCACTGCATAAAATAGTTCCGGTCTAAAAGCTCGTACTCCAGCTTCAACTAGCACTTAGAAATGACACAGATGTTCAATACGTTGTGTGTGTGTGCATTTAAAAAATTCAGATCTCAGTTTCAGCGGCATTTCTAAAAATACAGATATTCGTGCTTTGGTGACGTCACTGATGGTTCTCTGTCACAGCATTCTTGTTTGGGTCAGAGTTAAGCTGTCAACCCAGGGGATATTTATTGCTGTGGGGGTGGGGGGTCATTAGTGGAAGGATGAGGGCGAAAAAAGTGTTTCCGAGGGCATTTCGCGTTTCTCCTTCTTGATTGTTGTTTTAAAACACTCTTCTGTCTTTTCGGTTTTTTCGAATGGCATCTGCCGGTCACTCGAGTGTATTTCAGCCGCATAAACGTGGGAAATCACTACGAAGCTCTGCTAAGGTGATCGTTATGAATGTTTTCACTAAATTGATGGAAAAACATTCGCCGAATAAATCAAATGAATTAACAGTTCTTACGGCAGAACTCACTGGCGTTTCAAGTCGCACCATTGCGAGAATGAAGGTTGAATTTAGTACTGAAGTACCTCAGATCCATTGGCAATTTATTTCTTCAAATTAAAATACAATTCTCGCTAGGCTTACATAGAACGTTTTCTCGAAATTAGTTTGGAGTTCCCAATTCAGTTCTCAATATAGGCCAAGAAACGGCCATCTTTTCCTTTTGAACTTTTGTGCGCAGTTGCCTTAAACGCGCATGAACCGGCATGAAAATTCAGACAAATGAAAGAGTTCCTTCCCCAGCCACACATAATTCGGAAACTTGGAAAACTGCCACAGATTCAAAGTGTTCCTCGGAGGAACAGCAATTTGTGCCCGGCCCATCAATGAAAAACATGTGGCAATTTTCCAATGTGTGGCAATTTTCCAAGTTGCTGAAAGATGTGTGGCAGTTTACAGTGAACCCTAAAATATCATTTACCACAGAGACGGGCTCTTGTCCAGTACTTATGGCAACACGGGGTAGTTAAAAATGCATACACATTTAACGGATGTCTGTTATAAAAAAAAAAAATCTAATCAAGGCAAAATTTTTGAAAGAACGAAATTTTACGCATAACTGATGACATGGTAAAATTACTTTTAATTAAATCCCGCAGTTGGTAATCTTCAAGCAATAAGTATAAATATATGAAATATATAAAAAAAAAGGGAAAAATATGTGAAAACAAAATTAGTCCACTTAAGACTGCTTCCCGTGTTTAGCAAAGATAATTTCATTTTAAAAGTAAGAAAGAAAGAAACGTTACACGTTCTGTAACATCTCCAAAAAAAAAAAAAAAAAAAAAAAAGATAAGAGAGGGAGAAATAAACTGCTTGTCTACCGGTCTGCAAAGCGCGCGGCGGTGGGGAAGGGGTTAAAATAGAGGGGTTTGGTAAGGGATCACGGTGACAGACAGCCAGCCCTGAGGGCTTGTGGGAGAAGTTTTCCGAGTGAAGGTTAATTACACACCATTAGTGCGGAGTAATACTGGGAGTGAAAAGGTCACCGTAGCTTTGGCCCCATTGCCAGGATAGCTTTGCCCCGAGTATAGTTCTCAATTCTCCGCAGCGTCTCACTTGCACACACCATCAGTATACGCTCGGCGTTATCCGGTTTGCATTTTTTCTTTCAATCTCAGCGTTCCTCACGCTTTATTGTTTTTAATCCTACGTAGTTTCTATCGCTAACCACAGCATTTACGCATACTTAGGAGCGATTTATCTTGTGCCAGTAAATAAAAAATGTTAAAAATATGAATTTTTACTCAAATATTTTTTTGTCAAATTAAGTTCAGAAAGTGGAAATGAACCTCAAGACTCAAGAGTAATGTACTTCATTTAGTAAATGTAAATTATAAATAAATTAAATTTTATTTGTATCTTCTTAATAAGTATGGGTATATTTTTTGAAAACTGTATTTTTTAATTTGTTTTTCATTAAATACAGATTTCAAATTTTACTTCAATTAAAAACTTTAATTTTAAGTAGAAGTCTTTTTCTTTCCTGTTTTTTTTTCTTATAATTATTCTTATATGAAGGATTCGAGAGATTCGAGATTCGAGGGATTCGAGAACCTTTTAGGATTCGGATTCGAGAAAATTTAGGATTCGTCCCACCTCTACTTTCACATTTGGGCACCACAAACAAAAAAAAATACCTGGTTATTAAAAAGCACCCTCTCTATATATACGTACAGATACACTGGTGTGCAAAAATTAAAGACGAAGAGGAGAAATTAGCATAGCAGCGGAACGAGCCGGCAGAACGGACCGAAAGACCACTCAGGAGATAGACTAGGGTCCGGTACGGTAAGGCATGCGCATATATGCAGCATTACGTTGGGGAGGGGAGTGTCGGAAGGGTATAAAACACACGGGTGGTGTACGCTCAGTAATTCGGTGAAAGCTATTGCACGGTGTACATCGGTTTGAACGACGTCGAGTTGCTGCCACTGTGTGATATGGCCAACAGGCAATCCAGTAGACGACATTTGGATGACTTTACCCGAGGTCGCGTCATTGAGAAGTTGGAAGAAGGTCGAAGTGTGATTAGTGTGGCCGAGGAGGTCGGGATCGCTCACAGCATCGTTTTACGGGCTTGGAGAGAATTTCAAACGAGAGGAACAGCTGTTCGAGAGCTTAGCAGTGGTCGTCCACGAGCAACCATGGCGGCAGACGACCGGTATATTGTCCTACAGGCGAGAAGAGACAGACGGCAGACAGCAGGAGAAATCGCAAGGCACATGCAACAGACAGCTGGACGTCCGTTATCGCGTTTTACCGTGGCCAGGAGGCTGCACAAAGGTGGTCTATTTGCACGACGACCAGTACGGTGTGTGCCATTAGCGCCTGCTCATCGGAGACAGCGGTTTCTGTGGTACAAGGAACACAAGAACTGGTCACATCAGCAATGGGGTCGAGTTCTCTTTACGGATGAGAGCCGATTTAGTCTGACGATTGATTCTGGACGTATACATAGCTGGAGAGAGCAGGGAACACGCAATCACACCTCCAACATCATCGAAAGGGACCGGTTTGGAGGTGGCGGAGTTCTCGTTTGGTGCGATATCATGCTTGGTAGCCGTACTGACCTCCACATCTTCCAAGGAGGTTCAGTCACTGGTGTCCACTATTGTACCGAGGTTCTCTTGCCTCACGTGCGTCTGTTTAGAGGTGCTGTGGGTCCTGAGATCCTCTTCATGGACGACAACGCTACACCTGATCATACAGTGACTGTCGCAGAGCTGTTGGAAAGTGAAGATGTTCTACGCATGGATTGGTCCGCAAGGTCCCCGGACCTAAATCCAATCGAACACGTGTGGGACCTTTTCGGGAGACGCTTGGAAGCACGTCACCAGCCGCCAGCAATGATTCCGCTGCTACGATTGGCGCTACAAGAGGAATGGGCCGTGATGCCTCAACAGCTCCTTGACAACCTCGTCCTCAGCATGGACAGACGTTGTAAATCCTGCAACGCAGTCATGGGTGATCACATCCCCTACTAAAGACTTAATTTTTCTTGGCAGCCGTCTGTCACATGGACGTTTCTGTCTTCTGTCCAGTTGTGCTCGAAGCTACCTTTTCAATAAAGCGCCTTTGTATCCTTTGGATTCCTTGTTTGAACGGTTTTGCTCACTTGTCCCATATTCTTACATCTTGGGGATTTTATGGTATGATTTGAGTCGATGTGGAGCACTTCTGCACGACGTTACATTCGAAAAACCGTCTCGTCCTTAATTTTTGCACGCCGGTGTATTATTTTTCCCGTCATTATTGACAGGCTTTCACCTAATGTGACATAAATATGTTACTTCTAGTGTTAAGCAGAAGTTATAATAATAATAACGGGTATAACAAGTAACGATTACAACGAGCAATAATATCCTTTGAACTCCCTGGATCTTATTACAACCGTGTTTCATTGGTATATTCTTTTCTTTGCATAAACACAACAGATTCATATTCTTTCACCTACATAAATACACCAGTGCACATACATATGCGTAGGCTCAAACGCCCAGAAGGTGGACTCCTGATTTCTCGTACTGCTGGGTCTGAGTTCGAATCCCGAAGCAAGACAAGAGTTTTATGTTCGTCTTCCTGCATTAGTTATCTTGCTTTACTGGAATCGGTGATTCCTTGAAGACTTAGACGATCGTGGGGATCGTTAAGCCCAGATATAAAAATATATGTATACCGACTACACCATATGCACACTTAAGCTCAAACGTATATGTGCGGGTGCTTGCGGTAAAAGTTTTCAAATATCTACTGTACGCAGGGACGTTGCCAAGGGAATGCAACGGTAGGCTTGAGCCCACCCTAAAATTTGTCTTGCCCACTCAGTTCAAAATGTCCCATTTTTAAATATATTTAACGTTAAAATATAATCTAGACTTTGCCAAGTAATAAGTCGTGTTTCATTTCGTTTGCCCTAAGTATTTTCCCTTCAGAAGTACGTTGTTTACGCCTCCGAAAAAGGTTATTAAAATACACTGCTGCCCACCCAAAATGCAACACCAAGAAGAAAGCATCCGATTGGCCTAAAATTCGCAGCATGCGTCGCCCGTGAGAGGACATGCAAACGATTAGCATTGCAGGGCATATGCAAATCATGTGCGCCCGGCACGCCACCCAGAAGCACTATAAGAAGGGTGCACAGAAGTCAGGGTGTAAGTAGTGGAAGTGTGTTGTGCTGCCGGACCTGTGCGTGGGAAGCTTCCTGATGCCTCGTCGCAGTATACGGCAGTCATTCAAGCACATTTTGAAGTTCGACAGAGGACGAATAGTGGCTTATCGCGACAGCGGTTTATCGTACGGACACATCGCCGCCCGTGTGGGACGACATCCAGCCAGAATGAGGCGAATATGGATTCGGTGGGTGCAGGAGAGACGGACGGACCGACGTGAGCAATTGCCGCAGCTGCGGCACACCGCCGAACGTGAGGACCGGCATGTTGTTGTGGCGGGCATTGACGGCTCGCACAGCCACATTACGAACGTTAGCGCAAGAATTAGGGTGTGTTGCGCAACAACCTGTGTCAGCACGTACCGTTTGACGTTGTCTGCAGGAGCAGGAATTTGTCGCACGGCGCCCATTGCTCCGATTACCATTGATGTTACACCACCGGTGAGTGCGGCGGCAGTGGGCCGTTGAACGCCGCACCTGGACTACGGAATGGCGCGACATTGTTTTCTCCGACGAATCCCGCTTCTGCCAGCAACACCACGATGGTCGGATCCGCGTTTGGCGGCACCGCGGCGAGAGACTGTATGACGCCTGCATGATACATCGCCATATCGGTCCGTCGCCTGGCATTATGGTTTGGGGCGGAATTGGATATGACACTCGCACCCCTCTGGTACGCATCGCCGGTACACTCAACAGCCACAGCTACATCTCCGACGTTTTAGATCCTGTAGTCCTCCCTTACCTGCAGGACCTGCCAGCTGCCGCGTTTCAACAGGACAATGCGCGCCAGCACGTGGCACGCATCGTGCAACAATTCTTCACGGCCTACCAGGTGTCACTGCTGCCGTGGCCCGCCTGTTCTCCTGATATGTCACCCATAGAACACGTCTGGTCGCTGATCGGCAACCGAGTGTCCTGGCAAGCGCCACCCGCGGCTACGCCTGATGAACTGTATCAACGCGTTGAAGCAGCCTCACCGACACACCCCAAGCCCACATCCAAAGCCTCTTTCGTTCGATGCCGTGGCGTGTAGCGGCCGTTATTGCCAGCCATGGGGGCCACACGAACTATTGATGTCTGCGTGTTCCGCAAGTCACATGGGCCTGTAAGCTCAATCGTTTCATTTTTGTATCTGTTGTTATGTGTACAGTAAATCTGGCTTTGCTATCTCGTTTCCTTCTTGGTGCTGCATTTTGGGTGGCTAGCAGTGTAGTATCCATTCAGCCATGAAAATTCAATTGTTCTCCACTCTTCGAATTCCTTAGTTTTGAGGATCTCTTTCATGTTTGGTTGGTCAGGGGTCTAATGACGAGGTGGATAGGAATTCACTGAGGGGGTCACTACAAATTGCTCTGCTGTTTGTTTTCTTTACAAAACAGGGGATTTAAACACGGGAAGTGGAGTCTAAAGCTACACCAGCGCTCTTAAGACTGCCCCAGGAGACTAAACGTGTATATAGGAAGTGGCCGAAGACGGCTTTGTAGGAGAGGAGTGTGAGGCAAAGTCGCGGGCTTGAAGGAAGGCATTTAAGGAGGGGGAGGTATTGTGTCTGCGTGGCACGACGTTAAAATTTGATTTAGATAAACAAAAACGACATTTTCCTTTATATTGTTCAACTACAGCACTATTTTCGTAAGCAAAAAGGCAAAATTTTGAAAAGCGGTCTGAGACAATACATTCAGAGCAAGCAAAAAGTTGAAGGCGACATTTTAGTAACACTTGTATCTTACACTAGTGTCGTTACTAGACAGATCAGTGTACGTGTGTCTGTGGGTGTTTCCATGTAGAGGGGGTGAGGATTGCATGAATTCCTTTGTAGCGGGTAGTGAAAGGCATTAAAAATTCGTTCTTTCAGTGTTTTGTAAAAAACAAAAAGATTGTTATCAAGCTTTCCCCACCAAAAATAATGCTCGCCCACCCAGATTTTGAAGTCTAGGGACTTTCCTGACTGTATGCATATTCGTAGATATTGTAAATTTCAGGCAGGAGCGCAGTCTCGCTACTTTTTACCTAATTTAATCGGACTTTTTAAAATTTATTCAATCGTCGCCCATCAAAATCGACATTTTTTTAACACAAATAATCTTAACCTAGATTTTTTCTCTTTCTTCTTCCTCGCTCTCTATCTCTTTATTACCTTTTTTTTTTTATGGAGCCTATGCACATATTCACATACCTTTTGTTTACCGAAACCACTCAGAAACAGCTAGTGAAGTGGTACCAGACAGTTCGCACAAAGAAATTATCAATTACAGAGACAAGGGATTGCCCTTGATCAAAGTCGTTTCCTGCATTTCTGACAATAGAGAGTATTGCAAAATTTTTGAAATTTCAAATTGTGGTTGACCTACTGCTCCAACTAACTCTCCTTCCCCCGTAATTTGGCAGTGGTTGACAATGCCAGAACGGATGTAGGAGACAGCCAGAGTACTTATTTTCTAAGACTGCACCAAAATATCAATATTTATTGGACACATTTTTTATGGCGCCCCCCCCCCCCCCCTATGCCTACTACAGTCGAAAACGCCTGGGTAGGCATTCGGAGCGCTAGGCAGTTTCTTTTTTCAGGATGCACCACTAATCTCAGGGCATGCTCGATGTAAAACAACAAACAACGACAACTAAATAGCGTTTATATACTAATTTTCTTTACAAAAAAAAAAAAAAGAGAATAAATAAAACTGTGTTATTTTTAATCGCTATCCAATAAGTACTTGAACATTTTTGAAATAGTACCCGTTTTTGATTCAATCCTCATGCTTGTGAATAAATTTGAATATGTTACGGGCAAAAGATGTCTTTTTTTTTTTTTGTTCGTTTGGTGTTTAGCTACTATTGTGAGCATCACATTAGAAGATATAAGCAGTCGCCCGTCCCTAATTTGAGCCCACTGCAGACAGAGAACCCATACCGTAAGACAAACCCATACCGTAAGAGAACCCATACCGTAAGACATCTTTGACTTATCCGGGATTTCCCGGCCCGGACCCATCTCCAGAGAACGACTATAGCCAGCGTCTCGTCCCACTCGGCTATAGGGGCGACTTCTTGATTTCGTCCACATTTTCTCTTAATAACTGTTTCGTTTCTCAGTAGACCTGAAAAATATTTGTTCTGCGGAATTCAGCATAAAATTACAACTGATGTATTATAGAATTTCTTTATACCAAAATAATGTATTCAACACATACTATTTCAAAAGTGTGCGTGTCGAATACATCAATTTTTATTTTTAGTAATCTGTAGCTGATGTTAACTGATAGAAATGTCTTATTCCATGAACTCCATTTTCAATACATAAATTGCTACCAAAATAATTTTGGTTGCTCCTACAGAAATCAGGGGGCCGCCTCGGTTGAGCAGTGGTCTAAACGCTAGCTTGTTACAATTCGTCCGAGATAGGTCCGGTTTCGACTCCCGGTGAGGCGTGGATATTGTGTTTGTCTTACGGTGCTGGCTCTGTCCCTTCCCTGGAATCAGTGGCCAAAAATAAAAATGAGGCATGCTTCAGCAACCGAGCATGTCCATTGTCGGTGCCTGTGACTGTATGTCTTCTTACATCACAGCGCTTCTGAAGAGTTTTACAGAAAGTAGCCATAGAATATACACTGATTTATCCGAATTCCATAGGCTGTGTCTCATGTTATCTGCTGCTGTGGGAAACTCCCTGTGATTTTTTTTACACCCCAGGTACCCCGCGCAAGATCAGCTTCTTCGACTGTTGATTGAAAGATGGCGTACCTACTTTTTGAGGAGTTTGCTTTCCCATTCGTCTCGGTACCCTATGGCCAAACCTGGCCCTTGCACCGCAAAATCCCCAAAACAGAAAAAAGAAACGACAAAAATAAAAGTCAAAATGTGGAAGCTTAGCTGATCTTACAATCCATTAAACTGCCGTGTCTCCCAAATGATCACATCAGTTTGTGTTATTCTGTTAGAACCATATGGTGCTACGCGTACGAAAAACACCTGCGTTTGTGCACAAACAAAAGTGCCACAGCAGGATGGAAAAGAAATGTGAAGTATTTCACCTGCAGTTAAATGGTTTACATTAAAATAGTAAGCAGAGGCGTAAAAAGATTTTTTCTGGGACAGGGGGCACTTGCCCACCCCTGGAAATCTGCCTGAATCATTTCAGGCTTAGGAGGTACTAGGAAGTTTTTCGCGGTAACACTAATTCTAATTACCAATTTTTCTCTTTGTGTATGTGCAGTAAAAATAGAAAAAACGTTGAGAACTTAAGTAGTAATATTAAATTTTTGCACTGAATGTTGAAGCACAGTGTACATACGTACAGAATGGAAAAGCACGACAGATAAAGAAATTAACAAGAAAGATGACACCGAATTTTCGGGTGTAATAAGCACGTCTTTTGAATCCGTTCTGACGCAAATTAAATTTATCAAAGCTATTCAAAGGCAATGGAACCGGTGTGGAAAACAATAGTATCTGACGGAAGAAAGAAGTTTTTCAATCGGATCTTTAATCCCTCAGATATTGGTGTAAACGGAATCTTGAGCTTACGAATTCTTAGAAACAGAGTTATCGACAAAAATAAGATGTGACTTTACGCATGCTGGTGGGAAAACCATGCATTATTTTAGGAAGAAAGTATTCGCAAAAGGTTTATCTATATGAGCAGTATCGGTCCAAGAAAAAAAAATTTAGTCGAGTTTTTAGGAGCCCAGATTTTGCTACAAATACATCAGAAGCAGAAATTAACACCTATGACCCCTGGTGGCCAAACGATTCTTTACAAAACATTAGAAATTATGTGAAAAATATTTTCCATCAGGTCTTGTATGCGATACAGGAAGAGTTTTTTTCAAATCGGAGTTTTAGGAACAGAAAACGCAATTTACCTTTATGCGCCCTAGCGGAAAGTCTAAATGATTTACGTGAAAATTTTGAATTTATAGGAAAAACATTTCGCATCGGAAACTCTATCCAACAACGAAGGAATTTTTCAAATTGGACTTTTAGAAGTAGAGATATTGACAAAAATAGGATACACATATTCGCCCCCTGGCGTAGAAACCATGCATTATTTCAAGAAGAAAGTGTTCCTAAAAGGTTTGTCGATAAGAGTATCATGCACCAACAAAAGACTTTTTTTTTTTCAATCGAGATTTTACAAGCTCATATTTTGCTGCAAATACATCAGAAGCGGAAATTAAGACTTACGCCATCTGGTGGCCATACCATTTTTTTACAAAAATTACAAATTATGTGCAAACGATTTCCCATCAGGAGCTGTATCCGGTGCAAAACGAAGTTTTCAAATCGGAGGTTTAGAAGCAGAGATATAGTGAAAAACGCAATTTATCTTTACGCCCCCTAGCGGAAAGTCTATGAATTACTTGAAAATTTTGAAATTATATGAAAAACATGTCACACTAGAAACACTATCCAACAAAGAAGGAATTTTTTAAATCGGACTCCTAGAAGTCGAGATATTGACGAAAATAAGATATACATCTACGCCCCCTGGCTCAGAAACCATGCACTACTTTAAGAAGAAAACGTTTCTAAAAGGTTTGTCGACATGAGTAGTATTGGTCTACAAACGAAGTTTTTTTTTTTATCGAGAATTTAGAAGCTCATATTTTGCTGCAAATACATCAGAAGCGGAAATTAAGATTTACGCCCCCTGGTGGCCAAACCATTTTTTTACAAACATTAGAAGTTATGTGCAAACGATTTCCCATCAGGAGCTGTATCCGCTGCAGAAAGAATTTTTCAAATCGGAGTTTTAGAAGCAGAGATATAGGGAGAAACGCAATTTACCTTTACGCCCCCTAGCGGAAAGTCTATGAATTACTTGAAAATTTTGAAATTATATAAAAAACATGTCACACGGAAAACACTATCCAACAAAGAAGAAATTGTTTCAAATCGGACTCTTAGAAGTAGAGATATTGACAAAAATAAAATATACATCTACGCCCCCTGGCGGAGAAACTATGGGATATTTATGGAAGAAAATATTCCGAAAAGGTTTGTCGATGTGAGTGGCATCAGTCCACGAAATAATATTTTCAATGGATATTTTAGAAGCTCAGATTTTATGGCAAAGACATCAGAAGCAAAAATTAACACTTACGCCCCCTAGTGGCCAAATTATTTTTTACCAAAAATTCAAAATTATATGCAAAAGATTTTCCATTACGAGATGTATTCGCTGCAAAAAAAAATTTGCAAATCGGAGTTTTAGGAAAAGAGTTATCGGGAAAAATGTAATTTATTTTTGCGCCCCCTAGCGGAAAATCTATGCGTAATTTGAAAAAGAAACTGTATCTAAAACACTCTTCGACATAAATGGAATCGAAAGATAAAAGAATTTTTTCAATCGGGTGTTTAGAAGCAAATATGTGGATCAAAACGTAATTTTGAATTCGACATCAACTGCATTTACGCCCTCTAGCGGCAAAATTGTACATCATAAAAAAACGAAATAAAGGATCATCATTCGCACATTTCAAGCTTCCGAATGAAAAAGGAATTTTTCAAATCGGACTAATAGTTGCAGAGATACCGTGGGTACAGACGGACGGACGGACGGACAAACCGATAACAGAAGCACGATCTTTGTTTACAAAAGACGTGCTAAAATTACACCATCCTCTGCAACAGGCATTCACTGTTGGACGAAGATCTCCCGAAGTTTCTTCAGAACTCTGTCTTGAAGGTATTTTTTTCTTTCTTGATGACCGATTTGATGGTCGCTGGGGTTTTGTGGTGCATAGGAGCCAAATGGACAAAGACGCAAGGCGACAACAACAACAACAAAAATCCTTATTCTCCTAATAAGTTGTCAAAATTTATTTATTCATGGCTTTTATGTGTAGCTTTTGACTTTTCTGTGTCGCAATTTATGTATTGTGTGCTTGTGGCAGAAACGTTTTACGTAACGAAGGCACAGTGCAAATTTGCCGCCCCGGTGGCGCAGTGGTCTAAGGCGCTGGCCTCTGATCATTCGTCCGTAAGGGGTCCGGGTTCGAATCCCGGTCAGGCATGGATGTTGTGTTTGTCTTACGGCACTGGCTCTCTCCCTTCCCTGGAACCAGTGACCCTAAATTAGGGACGGGCGACTGCTTATAGCCCATTGAGTTGCTCACGGTGGTCGTTAAACCTCCAATAAACAAACAAACACAGTGGAAATTTAAATATGGTGTTTTTTTTTTTTTTTTGATTGGAGGTTTAACGACCACCGTGAGCAACTCAATGGGCTATAAGCAGTCGCCCGTCCCTAATTTAGGGTCACTGGTTCCAGGGAAGGGAGGGAGCCAGTGCCGTAAGACAAACACAACATCCATGCCTCACCGGGATTAGAACCCGGACCCCTTCGGACGAATGATCAGAGGCCAACGCCTTAGACCACTGCGCCACCGGGGCGGCAAATATGGTGTTTGTGTATGTCACGAGTAGTTACAAATTATGTTTGCTTCCTGCTAAAAACTAAACTATGCTCGCCCATGCTTATAAATTACACGAACTCTTGAACAACAGTACAGAAAAGTCTATTTCAGCTACACCAGATATGTATTTTCACATTTGAAAGTAATTAAATAAACAAAAATTTTGGCACTTTTTAATTTCTCTCACTTCATAAATTTGCACTGAAATTCTTACAATTCTTGAAATTTTATATTTTTAAAGAGATCTTTACGTAATTATGTTATTTTGTTTATAATAAGTAAGTCTTGAAAACAAAATGGATTTTGTCACATTTAGACTCCCCTTCCGATCCGACTAAAAGCGAAGAAACGCTTGCGATTCTACTCGTACATTTACCAATCGCAATAAAATTCGTAAAAGTCGATCGAAGGAAATCTTCGATAATGTCTCTCAGCGTACCCTGTCTATAGCTTCAGTAACGAAAGCAATGCTTGAATTTTTTAATATTAAAATTAGCTTGAGATTTCTTACACAAAATTTGCTTGAGATTTCTTACACAAAATTTGCTTGAGATTTCTTCAAGTCCAGAAAAAGGTACACAATGTTACTAATTAATTATTGCCTCGCCACAAACAATTCAGTAAGTTGTGTTTAAAAGAGGTTTGAGCAAGAACTGGTGATGCTGATGTACCACTAATTTAAGAATGGGTTACCTTAATAACTTTTTCCAAAGAGTGGGCAGCAAAAAATCTGCTTACAGGGCCGATTAAGAATCTCCAGTCCGACACTGGATGGAGACTATAGTTATTCAACTAATACAATGTATTAGACGTTGTGTAGAGTTTTTATTTCAAGTGTGGATTTCTACAATTGCGGAGGGAAAATTTAGACTTTCAAATTCATTTTTCTTCACTCAAAACAGTTCACAGGTTATAATAGCCAGTCAATTTTTCAAGGGGAGAAAAAGCCCGTATCTAGCAGGGGCTAGAGGAAGTTCACCACCTACAAGGTGAGCAAGCCTCCCCCCCCTCCACACACACACCTGGAAAATACATGTTGTTGTAAATTCTTTGAACTTTTATTTTCGTTGATTTAGGAAAATGACTTTTTTTTATTTCGTTGTAATGCTTTTCCTTATTTTGTCGTACATCACTTTTTAAAAACAAGATAAATCGAAGTGATGCGGCACATACGATGAATAACCACAGATAAATTCCTTTTAAAGGCGAATCAATAAGAGCAGCCGCGCTCGTAATTCTCTGCCGCATGGTGACAGACTTGGTGTGTTTTAGGCCAGGGAAGAGAGAAATGCCGTTTGTTTGTTTGTTTGTTTTTCCCTTTTTGCGGAGAAACATAAAATTTTAAAGAACATTGCCAAGAAAATAAAAAAAGAAAGAGTGATGGAGGTGGAAGCGTAGTTGGGCAGAAGATGTTCGTCATTTGATAAGTGACTATGAGATGCTAAGTTTCTGTTTAAAAGCTTCCAGGCAGTTCATTGCCTACAAAGAAGTGCTGTGGTGGGGATATTTGGGCTAATTTTATCCCGCTACGCGTTGGAAAATAGTTCTGGAGAGAAATCCCTGTGCTTACGCGAAAGAGAAAGAGCTTTCAACATCTTCTCGTTTATTGATTTTCGTCGAGTATTAATGGTTTTACAATGTTTGTGCTAAAGAAAAAGAGTTTTTTTTTTCCGACATTCAGGTCCTTTTGGTTTTTTGCGAGGGAAAGGATGTATGGCTGTTGACCACGGTAAGAGTTGACTACCACCTAACACCAGTGAAGAAAAATGCGCGATTACAGATGGAGAAAAAAGTGGAACCGAAAAAAACGAGTAGAAACAGTTGGAGTATGACATCAGTTCAATACCCGATGTCATTGTGCCATTACGTGGATCCACGGAAAAGAGAGCAGAGCAGTAAATTTAAAAAAATCACGTTAGTTGGGAGTTATTTTGACTCCAGCTATAAGGAACGCGCAGCTCAACCACCATCAAGCAAATTCAAAGAATGTCATTTATTTTTTTATATTTCATGAGAGTTCTGTTTTCTTTTTCACCCTTTTTATGTCATATTTCGTATTTTATCTAATTGTTTTTACTTTTTTGTCATAATTATTCGCTAATGAAGTAAATTTATAAAAGGATATTAAAAACAACGCTAAACTTGCGTCTGTATTCGTGAAAAAATGCAGTTTGTAGTTGAATTACAAACTGCATTTTTTCACGAATACAGACGCAAGTTTAGCGTTGTTTAATATCCTTTATAATTTCTGCCAAACACTTCGAAATTTCTGCCCCTCTTCCATCATGCTTTTCCCCTAATAGTCCACCCAATTCTGAGCGTCGCCGACCGCTCACATATCTTCTTTCATTGGTTTTATGACAATAACATTCATTAATCCACCTACCTTAGTATCGCTCAATGTCAGGAATGAATAAACATTATTGTTTGTTGTTATGATTTAATTCCACTCAGTGTATACCGGACAGTGAGTTTCTGTGGTCGTGAGTGACGCGAATAAATGCAATGAATGTGTTGTTTCTAAATAAATGTATATTCTCGAATCATTCGTTTTATTTCACGCCCACAAAGATCTTGACAAGCGAAAGATGCACAGCATAAATTACCTACAAAGAGTACCAGGGTACTCTCTCGATTATTTTTTTTTCAAATCAAATCTCTCAAAAAAGATTTTTCATGTTTTGTCAAAATGGCTAATAGATCTATCACTTTTTTTGCGGGAGCATACGAACATTGAACATGAAACCTTGCGCACACATTTTAATTTCAAATCAGAGGCTAAAATTAAAGAAGGAAATCTAAACCTCCGTGTTCTTTATCATACTTCTCAAAAAAGGGGATTCTCATTTTTGCTATTCGTGAATGGAATTTGTGAAAAAGATACTTTTATCAGGCATTGCGCTTTAATGGCCGCTAAGTGAGCAAAAGGCATCGCGCCATGGCTCGCGTGCTCGTCGTCAGGTGATGTGCTCGAAGTGTCACCCTTTATGTTGGCCGTCCGGTTGCCAGATTCGCTTGACACACATAAACCTGGTATCAGCCTTGCAACCATCATCGCCTGCGGGCAATTACACGCGACCCCGGTGCATTGAAGCCACCTCGAAGCAGGCCAATGTGACCCACAGATTGCTACTCTCCTCACAAAACGGACAGGAAATAGGTCAGGTAGCTATACAAAGAAAGACAGAGAATGACATGACGTTGTTTCCTACGCGCCCACACTTTTCATCGTCTGTCGTCGTGATGATTCATTCAGGTGATATGCGATCGTTTGACTGCTCGTCCGAGCTATGACCGAAATGCTGTGAGCTGAAAGCTATAGAACATCTCGACCATTTTTTTTTTATACTTTAATTGCAACAAAAGTTTTAACTTTTCTCAGTTTTCAACAAAATCTGTGCCGGTGAAGTATTTGAATTGGTAAAGCGCGACACAGTGATCACAGAGTGTCGGGCTTCACATACGTCAACTCAATTTGCAAACGAAATGTGTTCACAATGGAACACGCAGCGCATCCACACACTCCACTGTAATTACAATGAATGAGAACTGAAACAGTTGACATGAATTTACCAGCTGCGCGCGCACAGCAGGAAGATCAGCAAAATTTTTGAATAAATACGTCGTCTACCTACAAAACCATGGGAAAAAAAAAAAGACGTAAAATCCCCCATTTTGATGTTTGTGGGTTTAACGACAACCGTGAACGGTCGCACACCCCTAATTTAGGGCCACTGGTTCCAGGGAAGGGAAAGAGCCAATGCCGTAAGACAAACAAACACATCGATGCCTCATCGGGATTTGAATCCTGACCCATCTCGGGTGGAACGGTAAGAAGCCAGTGCTTAGACCACTGCGCCACCAGATATTGACATAGTCACCTACATCATCTGGCTTGGAGGATGTTGCATGGTAACACCTATGAATTTCTCATCAAATCGTTTTCATTACAAACACGTACAACCGCGCCATCATTTTTAATGTGATCAATCAACATCCATTGAAAATTTTGAGAAAGAAATGCGAATTTTAATTTGCCAATATAACCGAAACTTACGCAGCATATTATAAGCAAACTCTGTAAATGGACAAATGACAAAGCATGGCGCGAAAAAACTTATCTAGAAATTAATGCAAAAGTTTCATGTCCAATTTTAATCAGATTGTAAGCAATGATTTTTGTGTTATCTCTTGAACTGCGCCTGGGGCAGCCGCCCCGCGACCATAGTTACGCCTCTGCTCCTATTTCTCTGATTTGCCTACCCTCGGTCGTATCTGAGCCTCTAGGCAGTGGCGGTTCTAGGCCGGGTGGGAGGCGGGCCCCCCAAATATAACCGGTTTTTTTGGGGGAATTATATATAAATTTTGATTGATTACGGGGACATGCAGGAATTGTGCCCCTCCCTCCAAACTTTTTGGTCTAGAACCGCCACTGCCTCTAGGTTCAATCTAGCGTAACTTCGTTTTTGCTGTGCAACACAAAAATCCCATAGGACATAGGTAGTTGCCCCTAAATCTTTCCTGTGGGCAGGGACGTTTGCTAAGGGGGTGCGATGGTGGGCTTAAGCCAACCGTGTGGTCCACCCGATTCAAAATGTATTGTTTTTCAGGATATTTAACTTTTTTTTTTTTTTTTTTTTCGGCTGAGGGTTTAATGACCACCGTGAGCAACTCAATGGGTTGTAAGAAGTCACCCGTACCTAATTTGGGCCACAGGTTCCAGGGAAGGGACATAGCCAGTGCCGTAAGACGAACACAACATCCATGCCTTACTGGGATTCGAACCCGGTCACACTTGGACGAACGGATATTTGACTTTTAAACATAACGTGGATTTTCCCAAGTAATAAGTCTTGTGTTTTATTCCATTTAGCCCTACGTATTTCCGCTATAGGAAGTGCGTTGTTTACGTCTCCAAAAAAGGTTATGAAAATAGCATCCGCAGGGCCATGAAAATTCAGTTGTTCTCCACTTTTCCAATTCTTTAGTTTAAGCCTCTCTTTCATGTTTGTATGGCCAGGTGGCTATTGATCACTACTAATTGCTCTGCTGTTTGGCTTCTTTTACAAAATAGGAGCTTGCAACATGGAAAGGAATCTAAAGCTACACTAGCGCTCTTCAGACTGTCCCGGGACAGTTAAAGTGCAGGAAGCAGCTGACGACAGATTTGTAGGAGAGGAGTGCAGGGCAAAGTCGCTAGCTTGAAGAAAGGGAGTTAAGTGGGGGTAAGGGGTAGATGGTGCCTATTGTATGTGCGTGGCACGACGTTAAAACTTGATTTAGATAAAAAAAAATGACGTGTTCCTTTAAATAAATTGCTCGAGTACAATACTATTTTTCGTAAGCAAAAACGCAACATTTTAAAAAGCAATTTAAGACAATGCATTCAAGGCAAGCAAAAGTTAAAGGCGACATTCTAGTTACACGTGTATCTTACACCTGTGGCGTAAATAGTCAGATTCGTGTATGTGTGTGTGTGTGTGTCCAGGTGGAGATTGCATGAATTTCTTGGTAATCGGTAGTGAAGAGCATTTAAAATTCGTTCTTTCAGTGTTTCGTAAAAAAAGTTGCTATCAAGCTTGCCCCACTTAAAATAACACTCGCCCATCCGTCGCCCATCTTGATTTCGAAGTTTAGCGACGTCCCTGTCTGTGAGTGTAAACCCTTAGGAGAGATAAATGATAGTGGTGGCTGCTTAAAAACACGCCCATGTAACAAACCTTAAAAATTCGCTTATCTATTTTAGTCATTACGGAAACTGTAAACACGCAGGTAAACTGGACTACCGAATAAATCCACATATGTCTTGTTCATTCCGAAAGTGGCAAACGATTGCTACTGCGTCACTGGATGATACTGAGCCACAGTTTTCTGAGAAACACCGAGGTTCCCCCATAATACAGCATCTAGCAGTGGGTATCAAATTACGAGGCTTGCCAAAACAGTTAGTGGAAGTTTAGCTACTTTTTTTGGAAATCAAACTCTGCATACATGTTTTTTTGTTATCTGTAACTCAGGGTTTCTCAAACTGGGTTCCGGGAAATATTAAGGAAGTTGGGTGAGGTAAGTAGTACATAAATTGATTGCTCGACCATAATCGCATCAAGGATAAAATAATGCAAATTTCTAATAAAGAACAAATGTGTGGTAAGAATATTTTGCACATGATTTCAAAGTGCGTGCACCTCTGAGCTTAGTGACTTTTTATTTTCTTCTCGAATAAGGTATATGTAAAAGTATCCATAATGCGATACTTGCTCGGCTTGCGTACAACTGGGGAGCACTTTTCTTTCTCGAACAGAAAAACTTTTTGAAATAAAGTGCTTCTTCGTTGATAATAAGTTTGAAATATCCTTTATCTGCACATGGAAATTTTTGTTGGCAGATTCCAAACGAAAAGTATGTCAACAAGAACGCCGCCCAGGTGTCGCAGTAAGCGCCGGCTTCTTCTTTTTCGTCATAGATGGTTGGGGTTCGAATCCCGGTGGGGCATGAATGTTGTGTTTGTTTCACAGCACTGGCTCTTCTCCGGAACCACTGGCCCTAAATTAGGGACGTGTGACTGCTTATAGTCCACAGAGTTGCTCACGGTGGTCGTTAAACCACCAAATCAAACAACAAATAAACAAGAACGGAGCTAAGGAGTCCATTATCGCGTGAAAACGTTTACTCGCTGGAATGCCGTTGATAAAATAATTTTCGCATTCCTAAAGGAAATGGATGCGAACTCAAAAAGTGAGTCAGCTATCACGTGATACATGGGCGATGTATTTGATGCTATGTGTGTGACGTCAGCTTTGAAATAGCTATGAGCAGCTAATAGGGTACGTTTTTATCCATCCTCGATTTTCAGGTTTACTACAAAAAGCGTTCGTTTCTTAGAGCGCAGAAAAAGGTAGCATTAGCACTTAGCAGACAATTTTCAAGTGGCAGATGTTGCGTTCGCGGTCTGAAATCCCGATCAGAATCGGAATGCCGTCGCGGTGGTGCAAGCTTCTGACCGCTCGTCCGAGAGGAGCCCGAGTTCTAGTTCCGGAGGAGCATGTGTGATGTTTTTGTCTTATGGCACTGGCTCTTTCTCTTTCCCCTGGAACACCTTCTAATTTGGAACCTGTGGACCCAATTTGGGAACGAACGACTGCTAATAGCCAAAGATTTATACCTCCCCTCCCCCTCTCAAATTTCCTCAGACCTTCTCCCCCACATAAAAAATCTCACTGCCTCTCTGTTTCAAGGTGTGTAACACATACGTATATACCAGGGCTTTAAAAGAGAGAAGGGCTGGTTCATCGCTTTGAGAAAGCGAATGCCGACACGGTCCTCGGGGAAGAGGTTGGGGACCATTTGTGACGTCACCGTGCTGCATGGAGCTCTCTCTCCCGTGCTGCGGGGGGGCTATCGTTGCGAGCAGTTTTCTAGCGTGTTATGTTTCATCGTACACGATTGTTTTATCGTTTGCAATATACGAGTATTTATTTGTGTATATACTGTAATACATAGAGAGAGAGAGAGATACAAATAGATCGCGCGAATGTTTAAGAGTGTATGTATCTATTGTATGCGTGTACATAAATAGTTTACCTAGTCAATCCGATTGGATTAAATTACTGTCTTCAGGTGGACTTACCGTAATAGTTTACCTATTCAATCCGATTGGATTAAATTACTGTCTTCAGGTGGACTTACCCTACCGTCCTGCTCATAGATGAATACGGTACAGAAATTTTAAAAACATTTTTATTCATTTCACGGCATCACTTTTCGAAAAGGAAAAGCTGTAATCCGCGAACTTGTCAGCGAACTGGAAAATCATTACCCTTAAGTAAACAAAGATGCAATTCGCTTATTTTGTAGATTGTCAACGTTTATCAGAATTCGTTCTTTAAACAGAAATGCAGTACTAGTATTACAAAGAAAGGCCCAGCAGAAAACACAGAAAGGGATACGTTCAAATACTGGGTAGAAAACCTATACCTGATTTTTAGCGAACAAAGGATGCTTCCCAAATCAAGCTGCAAATGTAAATGTAACTAAAAGTTTTTTTTTACTTTTGGTTCAGAAGGAATTTACATGTAAAATATTTGCGATATTTGTAAAATGGCACAATGTGTCTCGATCTGCATAATTAACAATCAAATAAACAAAGATATTCATACATACATACATACATATCACTAAGCAGTTCTCTGAGATTCAGAGGTTAGCTCCAAAAAGAAATACAAACTACCAGATATTTTTACTTACTGTTCAAAACATTGTAAACAAAATTTCTGGGGTATTGGGTTTAATTACGAGAATTTCAAATAATTTAACAATTAAAACATTAAAAATGTTGTACTACAGTCTGATTTATACATGTTTGACTTATTGTTTATTAGTATGGGGGCAAACTACTAAGACTAATTTATATAAATTACAATCATTACAAAATAGGATGGTCAGAATTTTGAATAATTTTAGGGGAATTAACTTGAATATGTGGCTACGGATAAATTCGTATGGATTTTTAGATATTGAGAAATTATGGAAATTTAGATTATTAGAATTCATGTATAAAAGAATAAAAGAGAATAGGTATCAACATTTAATTCAACTGAACACTGTACGTCACGACTATTAAACAAGAGATAGAAATTCATTTTTGTTACCAATGCCTAACACTTTAACCCAAAAAATATTTATTGATTACCAGGGATTGGTGTTATGGAATAACCTACCTTGTCAATTAACACATATTAATAATTATAATTATTTTCAAAAGCAACTAAAAAAATATTCGCTAACAAATTAAAGTATAACATTCTATGGTAAAATATATTAATCAGACCAGATATGAGTAAATTTTATATGTGCAGGGCGTTTGTCTTGACTACGTACTTTAGGGGAAGTGTGATTCACTCAGGCTATATATACTGTATATAGCCTTTTACTCAATTTCCTGTTCTGTGGTTACCCTATACATAAGTATTCACATTATATATGTTGTTTTTCTTAATACTATTTGTTATAAAATTAATTTTGAAATGTAACATAGCCAAATGTAACCCCATAACGAAATAAATAAAATGAAATGCAAGCTGATTTTTGTTAGTTCGAAGCTCCTAAAATATAAACTTACTTAAACAAAAAATTGTGGTCTTAGAACGAAAAAAAATATATTAGAGAATACAATTAGAAAAGTTTTTGGAGAAATAAGATATATCTTCTACAATGTGATTACAGAATTGTAGAAAACATAAAACTTAAATTCTATGATCAGCGCTTTTTTTAGAATGGCATAAATTTTCCCTAGATATATATGTATTTAATAGGTGACACACAGAAAACAAGGCACAAGAGGAAAACAAGTATTATCATTTGTACAACTGCATTTTGATTTTTGTTACCGGCAAAACACAGTTTTCGAAAAAATTTCCAATGCTGTGTTTTATAAATAATCAACTGTTAATTAGTCGCTGAGCCTTTTGCGTAATACACAATGATGTGTTTATATGCCCAATACTGTAATGTTAAAAACATATGTTTAAAGTTTAAATAATGTTGTTGTTGTTGTTTTTTTAACTACAGTGATGATAGTTTAGTTCATTTTCATTCCCTTTACTGTGGTGCTTTACAATTATGTAGCTTTTCCTTGACTTTTAAACTGGTTATTTCGGATTTCCCGTGGAGCAGTGGCTTCTGAGAACCCCACTACCGACCCGCTGCTGCAGCATGACTACGTCATCATCTCCAGCTCGCGTCTTCAGGGGAGCCGGCTCTAAGGACCAGCCCTTCTCTTCTATAGCCCTGCGTATATGCACTCAGGACCGGCCTTACTACTTCGGCGGCACTAGGCAAAGATTTACTTCGGCGGCCCCTAATAGTATTTTTAACTGAAAAAAGGGGATGATGCTTACTTGTTAAAATATCAGTTTTCAATCATATTTGAGTAACGTATTTTTCCCTCAATGACAGGAAACTAAAATTTAAAAAAATGCACAAAATTTTTATTGAATATATGAACTTAAGGTTTACCTGAAAATTTCTGAAGTCCTCCGAATACTGCCTACAATATGATTATTTGTAAATGTCATTGCAGCTTGCTGTTTCGGGATTATTCCTGCATACACTTTTGGGCACATAACTTAAGGTTTAACGTTAATCACACTCTTTACAATTGCTGTAAAAAACTCATACGAAAAAAAAAATTTCCCTATGGTGTAATAATTTTAACAGTTTGCTAAAATTACATTAGTCAAGCGATCTACTGTAGTCAGAAGTGTGGGAATTGTAATCCGGTTAAATTAGCGAATCTCAGACACTCTGCTTTTCACTCAACCCCGGAAATTTTTGTTTGCGCGTTTTGTTTACTGCCTACACATTCCTACTTTGTTATTACCGATTTATATGTAAAACCGGCGAAAAAGACGCTAAATTTCACTGCAAAGCATAAAGAACGGGCTGTTTTATATAGATTCACTTAGCGGCATCCCCCCAAAAACCAAGCGAGACAAGAGAAAAGGCGTACTTCGACTGTTTATCTTTTTAGTAATTTTATTTATTTATTTATTTTAAAGATAATACAGATTAAAAATTGAATGATGACAGCAAATCGATACATGATAAACATCCGCGGCCCTAGGCAGCCGCCTTGTTCGCCTATGCCAAAGGCCGGCCCTGTATGCACATTTCAATTTTTAAGCATTTGTCCTTTCGGCTAGCATTTACATGAATTTCTCAGCTTTACTTTTAAAGCATCTTTTTCTAAAATGCAAAAAAAAAAAAAAAAAATTATTTGAAGTTTATATATATATGCTGTATATAGCAGTCTCATGTTTCTTGTTTAGTTTTTCTTGTTTAAAGCTCATGCTTTACGACAGTCTTTGCAACCACATAACACGTGTACATATCTCTCAGTTTAGTCTGCTATAAATTTTGCAGATATCGATACCTACTGTTTCAACAACCCATGTTAATGCTTCTTTGCTTTAGCCTTGTTTAAAGAAGCATTTAGACATGAGAGATGAAAACAGCACAAAAACAAAATAACCGTGTGTAGTTTTCGAAAAACGATTCCGGTTTTTTAATGATTTCTTAATTATAAAAAATTCCTCAGTTCTCCATTTTGAAGAGTTTTTCCAATGTTTTAATCCGAGGTTAAAGCCTAAATATTTCAGTATATAAATTTTCAGCTTTCGAAATATTTGCTTTCATCTAAGTAGCACCCCCTCCACACAGCTTTTCTAGCACACCTCCAGTTTGAAATTCCTGGTTTACAGCCCACTGAGTTGTTCACCGTGGTCGTTAAACCTTTAAACAAAACAACAACAAGAAGGAATCGGAATTCTTATCTTCACACAAGAGATATAAGTCGCCTGTTTGAAGAACTGATGCTGCCCCGCTGACCGAAAGCTCAGAGGCGCAGGCTTCAGTACAGGGTGATTCATAAAGAAGTATACAGTTCAAAGCACTGTTAAACAAGAACAATGTAAGATATTTTATGTTACCTGTAACAGCATTGGAGGGGAATGTTTCAAGTTTTTTAGAGACAATCACAGATGTTCTATGTGTGCACCCTTAGTCACAAGCCCCACATCGAGCCGATAATCCATCTCCGCCCAAACGCGAGGTAAGATATCTGAATCAAGTGCAGTGATACGCTGTTTCAGCTCCGCTAGATCAACAGGAAGGGAGGGGCGAATACCTTTTCCTTTACGTACCCCCACAGGAAAAAGTCACAAGGTGTTAAGTCAGGACTTCTGGGTGGCCATTGGGTCAGTGGCATGTTGTAGTCCGCGGCTCGTCCAATCCATCGGTGAGGTAAATGTTCATGGAGATAATCTCGCACGTCGCCTAACCAGTGCGGCGGTGCACCATCCAATTGGAGAATAAAGTTGTCACTGTCGTCCTGCAACTGTGGCATCAACCAAATACTTAACATATCCAGAAAAGAGCCTCCCATGACAGTTTTCTCGTGAAAAAAGAAGGGGCCGTACACTTTCTCTTTGGATACAGCGCAGAACACATTTACCTTAGGGGAATCTCGCACGTGTTGCACTGTAAATCTGGGATTCTCCGTTCCCCAAAAGTGAACATTGTGCTTGTTTACCTGACCACTCACGTGAAATGTAGCTTCGTCGGTGAAAACTAAGTGATCGGCAAAATCGTCATTTTCGAAACGGTGCTGCATTTCGGCACAAAATTCAAAGCGCTTTGTCTTGTCAAGGTCAGTGAGATTTTGCACCATCTGCACTTTGTATGGAATCATTTTCAGCTTCTTTCTCAAAGTTCTCCAGACAATGGGCTGTGAAATCTGCACTTCACGACTCACCCTCCGCGTTGATTTTCCAGGGCTTCATTGAATGGCGGTGTAAACACTATCGACAACTTCTTCCGATACACCCGGTCGTCCAGGAATTTTTAGTTTGCACAAACAGCCAGTAGTTTCTAATTTTTTTAAGCCAATCGTAGACAGATTTTCTGGTTGGAGTTTCTTTTCCGAATCGTGATCGAAAATGCCGTTGCACAAAAGTTACAAATTCCGTTTTGCTCAATTCAAGAACACAAAACACCTTCTCCACTGCAGACGCTGCCATTTTTGACTGACTAGTGAGGTGACACGCGCGCTATCGCCTACGTCACTTCCGTCAGTAGCGGGACACAAACTTTATGAGTACATCTACCTAACGGTTCGCAGTTGTGGTCCGTGTCTTCAACTGTCACTGTTTTACAGCATCTGGAAACTGTACACTCCTTTATGAATCAGGGTGTATAATCGTCCGAGTTGGGTCTAGGTGCAAGTTCAGAATGAGGGATTTTTGTAATTATCTGCGATATGTAATACAGTGAAACCTCCGTTAACGGAGATCTCCGAACAACGGAAACCTCTGAGCAGCGGCAAGTTTTGGTTGGTGCCGAACAGATTCCGTAGGATTAACATTAATTATGACCTCCGAACAACGAAACCTTTTAACAATGATCAATGGACACCCAAGTCAGCCCCGAAGGAGATCTGACGAACACCCTGTTCCTTGGATTTTAAGAAGTTCCTTCAGTACTTCGCCAAGACGGATAAGATAAGTACAAAGAACATCTATTGCTAAAGACATAATGGGTTGGATTACGGCTGGTACAGTGATATGCTTAATGAAAGTTAAAAGTTTATTTCTAAAGGAGGCGAGTTGCTGCTTTCATTTATGTTTCAATCGCCTATGGGGGGCTATGAGGGTGGTTGATGGGGCCTGGAATTTTGCCCAATCTAGGCGGTGTCCTTAGTTTTGCTCCTGCTTTAAGGTGCGCAGGCAGCTAACTGTGAAGTTACGCTTTACCATATAACATTTTTCTTTCCTATAGCATACCTTAACCCTAATCTCCTAGCTTGCTATTTCTAAAGGCTGTTTAACACCAGACGTCAGACACTGCCTTCTTAAAATCCCCTTCACGGTGAATTATTTATCTAATTATTATAACCAATTTTATTCAACAGTCAGCATTTGGAAAAAACACCGCAACTTTTTTTTTATTGTGTATAGGCTTTATATTTATTCTGCTTTTGCACAAACGCAACAGACTAGCAATGTTACCTTAGACCTATATCCTTCGAGCAAAAGCCACCTCCCAAGAACGGTCACTTTTTCCCAGTCCAAGCAGCAGGGGCGGATTGGGATGATCAAACCAGTACGGGAATTTTAGTCTTCCGGTCCACTGTAATAACACACGCATCTACAGGTGAAGAAATTCCCTCATGAAAAAAATTCTGTTAGATGATAGACGAAAGAGAACTGCTATGAAACGTAAAATGAATGCAGTTGTGAATTAACTTTAACAAAAATTGAACGTTGAAGAATTTCAAAAACCCTCCCATGATTGAATGTAACATCAAACCACACTCAAAATGAGTGCCGTAACACATAATTATTTTCATTCGAGAAATCTGGTTTCGAAAAAAAAAAAAAAAGTTTATTGAACACCCCATTTCCAACAAAATCACCATAACTTTTATTCTGAAAGTTAAAATGTGCACATGAAAAATACCTATTCCCCTGCGCAATTAATTTTTATAGTTATTTAGCCACGGATCGACTGCTGCGCTATAGTATTGGTAACTCCTCATTGAGTAAACTCCCTTATTTAAGTCTACCTATTAACTTGAAGGTCAGGTGATGCGTAACATCACAGCCTCTCCTTGACAAGTGTTAACCCCGCCTTCTCGTGGTGCATCCTGTTCCTACTAAAGGGGCTCTGACGACCGCCGATAGCGGTATAATTATACCATCGGGATTAGAGGAAATGCTATCCCACACTCACCAACCCGCTTGGCCGTGAGTTATGGCCAAACCCCTCCAAAATGACTCCACAACTTAAATCTTGGTCCTCAGTCTCCGGCAGCTGGAATGTACCTGGCCAAGGCAGCGGCCAGTGCGACATGAAGGCAGAGGGTGCTAAGAATCCCCGGAGGACCGGACTAGGCTGCCATCTGATGCTGACCTTGGCTACGTATAATGGACGCTCCATATCTTCTGTTTCAAGGCTTCTTGAATTGGAAGAGGAACTACAAAGTATCAAGTGGGACATCGTCGGGCTAAGTGAGGTAAGGAGAAAGGGAGAAGATCTCATTGAGCTGAAAAGTGGACATCTCTTCTACTATCGTGGGACAGATACTGGCAGAACTAGTGGTGTTGGATTTATAATAAACAAGAAACTGAAGGATAAAGTGGTAGAAGTTGAAAGTTCCTCTGACAGAGCTGCAAGACTCGTTATCCAACTCTCGAGAAGATACCAGGATCAGATTATTCAAACTTATGCACCCACCACAAGTCATCCTGAAGAAGAAATTGAAGAATTTTATGAGGAAATTCGTCATCTAAATAATAAAGGTAAGCAGCACTTGAAGATAATTATGGGAGATTCCAATGCAAAAATAGGGCAACGGCAACAGAATGAAACTTCAGTAGGTAAATTCGGTCACGGCAACAGAAACCAGCGTGGAAATACTCTCGTTGAGTTTGCAGAGGCAAAAGGGTTTTTCATCATGAACTCCTTTTCAAGAAAAAACCACACAGGAAATGGACATGGAGACATCCAAATGGGACGACAAGTGAAATTGATTTTATTATGTGTAACAAAAAATTCGTCATAGAAGACTGCAGTGTGCTGAACAAGTTCAACACAGGTAGTGACCATAGATTGGTGAGATGTAAGATGCACCTCAACACTAAACTCGAACGTAGCAAGCTCATAACACAAACAAAATGTATTCACATAACCAACCTTAAAAAACACCGTAATACCTTCAAGTTGGAACTGAAGAACAGATTCTCTGCTTTAGAAGGCCTAACATCGGAAGAAGTGGATATTTCTGAAGTTAACAGAAAAGTAACCAAAGCTCTTATGGAAACAGCAACAAAATTAGCTGGGTCTAAGAACAAGTTACATGCGAACAAATTATCATGAAAAACCAAAATATTGATGCAAAAAAGAAGAGAGATGAGGACAACTAAAGAAGATGTGACTTCCAACGTGGAATATATGGAGTTATGCAAGGCAGTACGAAAAAGTATCACTGAAGACGTAGTGAGGAAAGCAATTGAAAACAACCAAAGCCTAAAGATAGCAAAGGGACATCTCAGTAAGGGAAGAAAACAGATTATGGTACTGAGAAAAGAAGATGGTTCTGTAACAAGAAATAGTGGTGAAATTTTGACAAGAGTGAAAGATTTCTACTCCACATTATCTGTTAGGGATGATACATGTACTCCAGACATCATGAAAGGTACCAGTACCAGAGTTCTTCCAGTCCTCCCAGTAGAAGTTGCACATGCAATCAAGAACATGAAGCGGGGAAAAGCTCCAGGAGAAGATGGAATTACTGCAGGCATCATACAAGAAGCAAGTGGAGAAATCGAAACAGTACTCGCCCAAATTTTCACTCGATGCCTTAATGAAGGGAAGATTCCTGAGGATTGGAACAACGCTACATTGATCCTGCTACATAAAAAAGGTGACATTGAGGATCTCAGGAACAACAGACCTATCAGCCTCCTATCAGTGGTTTATAAAATCTTCACTAAAGCTCTTTCACACCATTTGAAGGTAACACTGGACATGGCTCAACCGAGAGAACAAGCTGGATTCAGGAGTGGCTACAGCACAATAGATCATATCCACGTACTGAGAGAACTAATTGAAAGAGCGAGGGAATATGAACTTCCATTGTGCATGGCTTTCATCGATTATGAAAAAGCCTTTGATTCGGTGAAACCATCAGCTGTTACAATGGCTCTGAAATCCTGCGGTATTGAAGATGCATACATTAATATTATTAATAACATCTATGAAAATGCAAGTGCAAAGATTCGGCTGTTTTAAAATACAACACACATAAAAATTGGAAAGGGAGTGAGACAAGGTGGCACCATATCTCCGAAGCTCTTTAATGCCACATTGGAGGGTGTTTTTCAGTCACTGAGCTGGGAAAACAAGGGGATAAAGATTAATGGAGATTATCTAACCCACCTTCGTTTTGCTGATGACGTAGTCATTTTTGCAACTAGCCCATCAGAGCTACAGAGTATGATCAAGGAACTTGCTGACAAGAGTAAAGAAGTGGGATTAAAAATGAACTTTCAGAAGACAAAAGTGATGTTCAATGCTTTTACAAGAAATGAAGATTTGTCGATTGATTGAGAAAAGCTGGAGATAACAGACAGGTACATTTATCTTGGACAGCAGATATCAAGTGAGGGTCACATTGATGAAGAAATTAATCGGCGTACAAAATTTGTCTGGAGAGCTTTTGGAAGAAACAGCATAATTTTCAAGAGCAATATGCCATTATGTCTTAAAAGAAAAGTGTTTGATCAATGCATCCTTCCAGTGCTTACTTATGGTGCAGAGACGTACGAAGAGTGCAAACAGCTCAAAGTAGCATGGAGAGATGCATGCTTGGTGTAACCAGGAGAGATAAGAATAGGAACTCATGGATCCGAAAAATGACAAGAGTGGAAGACATCATGATCAGAGTTAAATCCCTGAAATGGCAATGGGCTGGACATACTGCTAGAAGGACAGATCATCGAGGGACAGCCGAAATTTTAGATTGGATTCCAAGGGACAAGAAAAGACCCAGAAGAAGACCACATGGGAGATGGGTGGATGAAATTCGAAAGTATGCGGGAGTGACATGGAGGAGACTGGCACAAGACAGACCGTTGTGGAGGAGACTTGGGGAGACCTTTGTCCAGCAGTGGATTGATAATGGTTGAAAATGATGATGATGATGATGCTGATGATTAACTTGCCCCATGAGCCACCCCATTTTAACCCATGACCAGTACTGGTAGATCGCTGTTTCTTTTAAGACAAATGTGGGTGACACATGGACTTCAAAGTACCTCTGCCAGAAGACTACTTTGAGCTCTGTGTCAGTCTGTGGATGAGAAATGAGGATGATAGGCCACTACAATTGTGGTACTAGTGTCTCCTTCAAGATTTCAAAAGGAGAGTAGGGCATACCAATGTTCCTGGGCTCCAAGTCCAACAAGCTACGTCGAGCTGTAGTCAGTATTGGCTAAATTTATAACGATGTACAGTACTCGGTCCGGCAGCAGTTTTCTCACACAAGTACAGAGAATTTTGCTATGCCATTTTAGAGCAAACGCCGAAGAAAGGCAGATAGATGGAACCTTTTTTTAAATGAAATATCTTTTCAGGGAGAAATAAAGCTCACATGAAGTTAACGATTATTATTCATAAGTGCCAAAAATTATTATTGGTTTGTCCCAAAAAATCCAGCCAAAAAAAAAAAATACCACAAAGTGGGCCATTTCTCGAATGGTCCACCTGGAAAAGTCCCGGTGTCCCAGTGGGCCAATCCGCCCCTGCCGAGCAGTGACCGTTATTCAGGGGTTTTATTGTAATCTTATTAGTTCTGCGGTTCAAAGACTGTCGTGAGCAATTCTGAGGTCAATGAGCAGCCTTCCGGCCCTAATCAAGGGCAACTGGTTTCAGGGAAGAACTAGAGCCAGAGTCTTACGACAAAAACACCACTCAAACGTTAGATATTCAAATATTAGAAAAATTCAAACGTTAAATATTAAGTAATTATTGAGAACTAATATATTAAAACATGATTATGTTTTAGGGGCCACCCCGGTGGCGCAGTGGTCTAAACGATGGCTTCTGATCATTCGTCCGCGATGGGGCCCGGGTTCGTATCTCGGTGAGGCATGGATGTTGTGTTTGTTTTACGGCACTGGCTCTTTCCCTTCCCTGGAACCAGTGGCCCTAAATTAGGGACGGGCGACTGCTTATAGCCCACTGAGTTGCTCACGGTGGTCGTTAAACCTCCAATAAAAAAAATATATATTTTAGAATTTTTTTTTTAAACTACTTTAGTCTTTTTTAACACAAAAGAAACTTAAAATGCATATTCTTACACCGAGTGCTACATAAACATTGTAACGGGGTTTGTTACCTCATGGGTTAGTCCTGGATTCACACTTCCAATTCTGAAAAGTATCAGAATTAAATATAGAATTCTGTAGTGGTAGTATAACTAGCGTATGCATAAAAATAGGAAATCTAAATTTTTATACGACCCCCGCCGCGAATCATATCAACTTAAGAAAAGTTGCGGCGCGTGCTAATTAGTCTAAAAGAAAGCAATCCCGTCTTTTTACCTGTAAAAGTTTACAAAACAATACGAATTAGGAACACTTGTCGCGTGAAGACCTGTTTTTGGTTAGTTCAAGCACTTTTATCTGCTGTGTGTATCCAGTTGATATCAGCCAGCGACCAAACTTTCTTAATTATTTTCCCTGAAACATAAAGCCACCCCGGTGGAGCAGTGGTCTAACCGCTAACTTATGACCATTCGTCCGAGATGGGTCCGAGTTCGAATCCCGGTTAGGCATGGATGTTGTGTTTGTCATCAGGCACTGGCTCTCTCCCTTCCCTGGAACCAGTGGACCTAAATTAAGGATGGGCTACTGCTTATAGCCCACTGAGTTGCTCACGGTGGTCGTTAAACCCGCAATAAAAAAAACCATAAATGATCGTTGAGGCAACAGAGTCGTTCGCCTCCTTATCTGGGTGGCCACTGGTTCCAGCGTAGTGAAAGAGCCAATACCATGTCTCATCTGGGGACAACCAAGGCCATCTTTATACCTCACCAGGTCTGCCACAAGGATTTGTGACGTCACAATAGTGGTGCTATTGCTTTGTTCTTCGTGGTAACAGAAAGGTTAGCGTTCACATCGTAAGGGATATGTTATGTGTCTCGGGTACTTCTCGGAACTATTCTGGAATATAATTTCTTCAGCAAGGTAAGTAGTATGGTACTCTTAATACTTTTGTGTGTATGGTATTTGTTCAAGTATCACTTGAAAAGTTCAAGTTAAATTTGCATCGCGATTGGGAGACATCATGTGGGTGAAATCTGTTGCTAACTTGTCGTCATTCATGTTTTGGAAAATGGAAGTCGCAATCAGACTGAAATAAATACTACTGTATTTATTACTATGTGTGCATATTGAAAGTATTAACTTTACAGAAAACGAGAAGTACGTTGTATAAGTATATCTCATCGGTGATGTACTATCATATTTAGTGTTGTTGGTTGGTACAGCAGAAATAGCGACTTGGGTGCCTAAACATAATTTTTTGATCGATACGCAAGCTGTGGAGATTCGTCAGCACAATGTGCAGCAATTTCACTCAATTCATGAATGAATCATAATGTTTTTATTTTGTGTGTGTGTGTGTGGTAAAAAATATATAATACACTTATTCCACAGCTATGCTGTAGGTATCACTAAAAGTTAAAAACATGATCCCTGAATCCATGATGAGTAATTTTTTCAGGTAAAAGCACTCTATTTTCCTAAAAGTAAAAAAATGTCGAATACCTCCAGGTATCCCAGTTTCCAATCATCGTAATGTTGTTTGGCATTCTAAAATAACGGGTTGTCTTATTTACAAAGCAGAAAGCATTTCAGGTTCATCAGTTATTTTGATATAGCGTAAATAAGTTGTGAGCCTAATTCATTTCACTTTATTGCATAGTTCTCGGATGGAAAAGAAACGTAAAAGAGGAGGAAATTAGTTTTTGAATAACTTAACAATCGCAACAAGTCTCCAAAATTTTCAGAAGACGAAAATCCATCCACAATAAGCCCCAGGAAGCAAGAATGAAAGCTAAGTGTGTAGGGTTAAATACAGAATTACTGGTGGTATACAATAGAAGATATGTTTTGAAATTCCAAGTTATCAGTTTTAAATTCATTGAACAAACATTAAAACATGCTATTCAAACGAAAATTTGGTAATTTCTTGTAATTCTAGCATTATTCTTAACTAACTTTTACAGAACAAAGAAATGATTTTTCATATGACAACTTCAGAATCATGTACCCATTTCTTAGATCACAATATAATTTCCCCTTGTACCATTTGCAGCATGCAGATAATGTATATAACAAAACGTATAACATTACATCCCGCTTCATTCCGCAGCAATAAGAACATTTATAAAACGTAAAACCCGCACTTCATGAAGGATTAACTAACGTTCAATCAACACTGCGTATTTATAAAATTTTACTACTGAATACTAATAAAAGAAAAGAAACATACTTTACCGCTGAAAATATCTTTTGTAATCGAACAGGATTTTCACAATAAACTTAAAACACGCTGTAAATATCGACACAACAATAACTGGAGCAGCACAACTAGCCAACAAGAACGAATATGATAACACAACCACGACAACTACGAAACGAGCCAAATCCGTAGATCTACTGGAAAAGAGTAGCTCTACGATTGTGACGTCACGGCCAAGTCACGCGACCTTGTTGCAGGCCTGGTGAAGTATAAAGATGGCCTTGGCACAACTCGGAGAATCAACAAAACCATGTTCACCCGGATATTGGAGTAGCACCATGAAATTAATCACTTACCAAGTAAAGTGTGCAAACCACGTTTTGCATATACAGTAGAACCATCTTAATTCGCCGTAGATACTAGTTTTTGTTTGTTTCGAGATTTGATTAACTCGTAGAGCTATAAGTAGTCACCCGTCCCTACTTTAAGGCCACAGGTTTTAGGGAAGGGAGAGAGCTAGTGCCGGAAGACAAACACACCATCTATTTCTCACCAGGATTCGAACCCAGCCCCATCTCGGACGGAGAGTCAGAAACCAGCGTTCAAACTACTCTGCCACCTTAGAAGGCTTAGTCTCAACCGAGTAATCACCACACCATAACGTGACCACCACGTGACAGGTTACCATAGCCTCGTTCTGTTTTCTCCAAATGCAAAGACATTTTAGACCTACAAATTTGTTTGCCAGTCATGAATGCGGTTGGCATTTCCACGACCCCACCTTGTTACCATTATGTTTGTACTTAGCGTTCCTTACCTAACAGCCTATCGAGGTAAAAAAATCCAATAAATAAACGGCCTCGTCCAACAACCGGTGAGTTAAGGTAGCAGTGAAATCCGCATGGTGAATAATTGGTCATGGACTCGTGTATTCCTACTGTTGCTGAGCACTATGCCGTGTTCAGAAGAAATTCAGTCTGCTGGTCTTCTACATCGTACTGCGCGGTTTTAACGTTCACTGTGGTCCACCTATCAATGCACACTAACGGTTCCATTGCCTTTTCATCCCGTGCCGTCCGCTATTCGAGATTTGCGTTGCTGGTTTTCCTTCACTTTTGTAGACTACGTGATCACCTTCACCAAATTCATGCATGCACAACCTAGACTCGATGCGTCGGAGCTTGACGTCTGCGCTGAAACAGGCGGAGCCCAAAAGCCCGAAGTAGAGCCCGGGCCCGAATCGGGCTCGGGTTGCGTAATAATTACTGGAGTTCGGGCTGAGGCTCTGAGAGAGGGAGAGAATTTTCTTCCTTTTTCTTTTAATGTGATTTTACACGATTTATCCACGAGACTTTTTTACACTTACCAGTTGTTTAATAGAATTCTTCGGCAATTGGGTCTGAATGGGGAGTGGGCGCTCGGTAAGACTGTGGGCTTGGGTAACAAAATACCATAGGCCATGAATTACTGGATTTCTGCGAAGGAAAAGTTTCTTTAAGAACTATAGATAGTAGATAACAAGTTGATGAAATTTTGCTCCCTACCTTAAAATGACAGCTCCCTGCTAATTCTATTGAGCAGCGTACGACGTAGATTGTTGTGCCTCCCGATTTTTTCTGCCCCCCACCCCCGAAACATTTTAGGAGGAAATGAATGGTCAAAGAAACTATCGAAATATATAGGAATTCCTTTTCCACTCCGCAGTTGAGAAAGACATCGGTTAATTGCGAAAGACTGGAAGAGGAATTTTTTTTTAATGCCTAAATAGGTTAATCATAGTTTTCCGGCGCGTTCGGGCCCAGGTACTATCTTGCAATATAAAATTCGGGCTCGGACGGGCTAAGGGCTCTTAAAATTGAGCCTGAACTCAGCTCTGCTTCACGTATCAACCACCACCGATCATTCCTCTTTGCAGTTCAACCAAATTGCGCTTCTTCCCCATATTTCGCTCCGCAAATTTGCCACGCTACAGCAAATCAACTGTCAGTCTCTATTGATATAATGCGGTTTGTACTCCTAGCACAATAATTTTTAATCATAATTTTGTACTAACTCAGAGCATAACAATGTTTGTACTCAGGGCCCGATTTAACTTGCACGGGGCCCTACATTCAAAATTCTAAGATATTTTTGCATAGAATTTTTATTTATTTTGTACCGATATATTTCTAAAACAGTGCTTAAAACTGATTTTTGATTTCTGACTTATTTGCCTTTAATGTATGTGATATTGTCTATATTTGTAATTTTTTCTCTTCTGTTCAGTGATTTGTTATATTGGGCAAAATAAAATGTTAAGCTGGCACAAATCTTTATCTTACAAAATCCCACCCTATATACTTATAGACCGTATGCATATGACGTCACAGCAAGGTAAACAATCCTAGCAGACTCCCTGGCGATCAACTGGTGTACAAACACTGCTTGGATTTGCATTGTGGAGCGTTAGGGAAAATGGTGTTATGTGCTTTTTTCGGCTGAAGTAACCGAAGTGGGAGATAATGACGTGTCCTATTATGGATTACCATCTGAGTGAACGAAGTGGGATCAGAATTATAAAAAAATTATTCAGAAGCGCCAAAATTTGTGGTTACCACGTATCAGCAGAGTTGACATTGATGACCGGAAACGAAGGAACATTAGAGTGCGTGTAGTTTACATTTTGTAGCACGTATGTTCATAAATTTACTGATGCGTTATCTATAAAAATTCTATGAAGATCTTTAGACTGGAATAAACCTTTCTTTATGAATGACTTGCACGATTTCATTTGCTCGGGAGTGAAGGCGTTCGTGCAAAAAACGAAATAATTAACAATATCGCCGTGTTCTATTCGTGGCAAGACCTCAATATTGTTCAGGAAAAATGAGTATGGAATTACATATGGGTCACCACAATTGCCCAATAACTTTATCAGAATAAAGCTATTTTTGATCACCAGATAACCTTACGTAGTCCATGCAATGCATCTTTGATCTCATTTGTACACCAGTTGTTCTGCAAGAAAGCAGCAGACGAAAAAGTGACGCGAACCGCGGTTTCGTGACGTCAATGCATACGATCTATACACAGTCGAGTCACATTATTGTGACCACCTCCTACTTTTGACGTCAACAGCTCGTAGCCATTGAAAGAAGGCACGTGTCATGAGCTGGCTTGGAGGGTATATAAGATGGGCTGTAGGCATTCTGAAAACATGACAATCGTTGCTGTCATGGATAAAAGGAGATATTTATCAGATTTGTAAAAAGGGATTGTTATCGACTTTCGGGCCAAGGGTGGCAATATTTCTGAAACAGCGCAGTTTATGAACTATTCGTGTGTTGCTCTGGTTAAAGTGTGTCGTGATTGGAGAAATGGCACCGTTGCGAATAAGCGACTTGGAAACTGTGGAGCACCACATGCCATTGATATGAGAGGTGAACGTCAGCAGCGAAGCTACGTGAGGACCGATTGGCACGCTACAGTGGAGCAACTCACTAGCCGAATGAAACCAGGGGGCTACCGGAAATGTGCCTAAAACGACAGTTCAGCAAACCCTGCTGCGTATGAGGTTCCAATGCAGACGGATGATCACTGCACCTATGCTAGCGACGGTGCATTGGCAGAAAAAGCTAACATTTGCACGGCAGTATCGGAATTGGACCTCCTCTGATCGGCAAAAGATTTCCTTCTCCGATGAACCACGTTTCCTGCTACATCGAGCGGATGGACGTTGGCGTATAAGGCAAGAAACATTGGAGAACAAAAACTCTTCAACCACTGCTGGAAGAACACAAGCTGGTGGGGGCAGCGTTATGGTGTGGGAAATATTTTCGTGGCATTCCTTGGGTCCATTCATACCTGTGGAAGGCACTATGGACCGAATTCGTTATGACTCCATCCTTGCAGACCACGTACACCCATACATATTGATTGTCTTCCTGGGGCGGATGAGATCTTTCAGTACGACAATACGACGTGTCACACAGCTAGAAATGTCCGAGAGTGGTTGAAAGAGCACGATGAAGACTGCAAAATACCTCCCTGGCCCCCTAATTCCCCAGACTTAAACCCAATTGAGCATCTGTGGGACCACCTCGATCGTGTTATTCGCTGTATGGATCCTTCACCACACACCCTCCAGCAGCTGCCAGATGCACTGCAGCCAGCATGACTCCACATGCCAGTGAACACCTCCCAGCACCTTATGGAGTCACTCCCAGCCAGTCTAGCTGCTATCCGCACTGCACACGGCAGTTACTCTGGATATTAGCTGCTGTTCACATTAATGGGACTCGACCGTGTATATTCACGTGTTAAGAAGCTTTCTTTGAATATTACTTTCTAGAAAACTATCTATAATGTCTTTAAAACCAACCTTCTCTGTTATATGATTATTTACGCAAAGCAACGAAAGTTCTAAACTCCGACAGCTTTTTACTTTTATTTTTAAGATACGATCTAAGAGTAAGGTGACCAGATATCGGAGAACTGATTTGAGGACCAAAGGGGGTGGCGTCGTCCCCAAATCGGCAGTTCATTTGGGGACACATACGTACTTAAAATAAATATGCAAATCTTTTTGACACAAAACTGCATTGGTTCAATAAGCGTGGTATTACCAAGGAGGTTAGAACAAAGATATCTGAAGATGCCCTTGTGCCCTTGTTAATGGAGCAGTACCACTTTGCGTGAAGCCTATAACCGCGAGCGACCGTCGTCAAAGTGTGGGAAAGCTGATGATTTTCAAGGCTACTGCAGTGCATATTGTGTTGGCCGAATTCCTTTCTTTTGTCGCAAATGTTTTCAATTTTGAATCGTAACTTGTTGCCAATGTATCAGAAAATGCTGAATTTATAAAATTCTCAATTATTTTGAGGTTCCTTTCCATTTTTATTTTAAATTGAAATATACGAACATTAGTGCGATTCCAAAATACAAACAGTTGAAATTACATACGTGTCATGTAAACAACGGCAAATTCCCACACCTTGCGGCTTTACGGTTAAGAGACCAGGGCATATCCAAAAGTATTATTCTAACCTCCTTGGATATTACATATGAAAATTTGTCTTAAAGGAATATATCTTGTAGAATGTTGGTAATTTGTGTTGACAAAGTATAATTATGATGACGAGAACATACTTTTTAGCAAAAGTAAAATGCTTTGCCTTGGCATTTGTGCTGAATTAAAATCAAGCTGCGCACCAAAGTAATTGCATGGCGAATTTTTCATTTCGCCAAAGTTTTTGGACGAACTCAGAATAAGTACAGTCGAAATTTGACTGCGCCAGTGGTGCAGTGTCTTAGCGCTGGCCACTGACCATTCGTACAAGTTGGTAAGGATTCGAGTTCCGAAAGATGCATGGGTGGTGTGTTTATCTTATAGCACTTATTCTCTCCCTTCCCTAGAACGTGTCTCCAAATTAGAGACAGGTGACTTCTTAGAGTTCCTCGTAGAAGTCGTTAAACTCGGAAAAGCCGCCCCGGTGGCGCAGTGGTCTTAGCGATGGCCTCTGATCATTCGTCCGAAAGGGGTCCCGGTTCGAATCCCGGTGAGGCATGGATGTTGTGTTTGTCTTACGGCACTGGCTCTCCCCCTTCCCTGGAACCAGTGACCCTAAATTAGGGACGGGCGACTGCTTATAGCCCATTTAGTTGCTCACGGTGGTCGTTAAACCTTCAATAAAAAAAAAAACTCGGAAACAAGGGGAAAAAAAGGCAGAATTTGTTTTCACAAGAAGCATGTTGGAAAATTAGAACAACGAAAATTACTTTTAAGAACATTTTTCATTAAAAATCTAATGAGCTAATAAGGAAGTGCAAATTCGAGGACAAACGTCAAAATTTGAGGACAGTTTGCGTCCCCAAAGGCATCAGACATTTTTGGGGACAGCAAACTAAATTCGAGGATTGTCCTCAAGAATTCGGGACTTCTGGTCAGCTTATCTAAGAGGCGATTTTAGTTTTCACAATAATGAAAAACACCTTCCCCAGTACAATTGGATATAGGATTTGTCAAAAATATTCTCAATGCGTTTTCCACATCAGCAAACGCTGACGATAAATTCAGTTACTTCAATGTTTTGAACATTTCTGCGTCTTTTCTTTTTTTTTTTTTTTTGATTGGAGGTTTAACGACCACCGTGAGCAACTCAATGGGCTATAAGCAGTCGCCCACTATTAAACTGAACTGGAGCAGTTTAACGGAAAAATCTTTTTTTTTTTTTTTTATTGTTTGGAATTTTAATGACCACCGTGAGCAACTCAATGGGCTATAAGCAGTCGCCCGTCCCTAATTTAGGGTCACTGGTTCCAGGGAAGGGAGAGAGCCAGTGCCGTAAGACAAACAACATCCATGCCTGACCGGGATTCGAACCCGGACCCCTTACGGACGAATGATCAGAGGCCAACGCCTTAGACCACTGCGCCACCGGGGCGGCAGGAAAAATCTTCTAAATCTGTTAGATAACATTCCAGTAAATTTTCTGCATCATTATGTAATGAAGTGTTGTGGCAATTTTCGAAAGCAGCAGTTCATATTTTGCGGTTATTATAGTAAAATTTGAAGAGTCACTTAACTGGGGGCCCAGGCAGTTGTCTCGCATGCCTCTGTGATAACAAGGCGTTGTTTGTACTAGTAACCGCAATAGAATACAACACTGGGGAATAGACGGAGTGTCTCAGGCTGCAGAATTACTGATCTTTTCAAAACTACTGACTCAAAGGTATCTCGGAGAAGAAAGCGACGGGACTGCTCGTTTACCGAAGGCAGAGCTAAGGTAGAAATGGCATGCACCGAAACTGGCACCCATGCAGTAACTGACTTAAGAATTAAACTCGAGCAGGTAACATACTAACCCACACACGAATGATGAACAGGGACTTGAAAATACGCAAGGTAGTTAGAATGAGAGAGGTAGGTCAAAGATTATAAACAAACAGAGGGTGGTCTCCCCTCACGGAGGCCTGTGACGTAGTTGGTCCCCAGCAGTCTTCGGGCGTGGTGGTAAAGAATGGTGAAATGCGTAGTTTTTAGTTCAAATTAAAAGCTTATGTGTTCTTACACATAAGCGGAATTTTTAAAATAGGAATTACAGAATTAAAATTAAACTTACCGATTACTGAAACTTGGAACTTTCCCTCCATTGTTTACTTCTTTTTTTTTTTTAACTTCCTGGATTCAATGCATGTGCGTGGTTTTTTCGCTTCATTAAGTTTTGTTGGTTGACATCGTTAATATATTTAATACGGAAAAGTGTTCTTGCTCTCACATAGGTTTTAATGACACCCACATCAGCTTCGGGAAAATTTAATTTCAATTGAAGTTTGTTTATGGCCCCTTGAGATTTACATATGCCAGTTCCATGAAATTTCTGAAAAAACTGATTCAAACTATTAGACAGTTTCTATCCAAATTTTGTTTGGTATTATTAGCCCACCTTTTCATAAAATCTCAATCCAGTCTTTATTTTGATTCCCCGTTAAATAGGAAAACGTTCCAAATTCTTTTTCCTCGTGACGAAAAACTAAATATCCAGCAAAATAGCGTATGGCTTTTTCCTCTTCGGGATTAGCAAAACTGCAAGTATTAATAGACACATTGTCCATCTCACAGGCATTCGAATTTTCAGCCTCGTCTTGTGTTTCCATTAAATTAAAAAATAAATTGGCGCTCATTATTTTGTCCTCGTCGTTTTCAACGTTACCATTTGCAGACAGCGGAAACTTTGATCCAAGCAATAGCATTTTCAGCCTGTGTTTGAAATCGGTATAGGTAACGGATGATTATAAAAAAATTTCCTAAACCCCGAATTTGGGAAGAGGTTTTCTAATACATCTTGGTTGAGCCGACTAGTCATGATGCATTTTATTCCATACTAGGCAACATCTTGATACAAACCTCTCGAACTAGAGATAGATGCAAGTAATCCGGTTTGAAAGGGAAGCATCTTTAATTTATTGACAACTCGCAATTCTGTCATGTCTGTTCAATGCTTTATCTTGTGCTTCCATATTATTTCCATAGGCAGAACGAATATCATTTATTATTGGAACCCTTGAGTTAAAAACATCAAAAAACTCGTTAACTGTTTTAAAAAATCACTCATAATTTTTTCTTTCGGGAAAAATGTTTTCAGTGCATAGGCTGTAATGGTGTGAAAATAATTGCACTACACAACATACTCGCTGCCTCTAACCTCAATATGTTTTGATTTTAATTTTGGACAATGCCTCATTTCATTTCCGTCTGCTTTTAATATTTCTTCGATTTCTCGCTTTTGCATTATTTTTCCACCTAGTTTTTTTTTTTATTGGAGGTTTAACGACCACCGTGAGCAACTCAATGGGCTATAAGCAGTCGCCCGTCCCTAATTTAGGGTCACTGGTTCCAGGGAAGGGAGAGAGCCAGTGCCGTAAGACAAACACAACATCCATGCCTCACCGGGATTCGAACCCAGACCCCTTTACGGACGAATGATCAGAGGCCATCGCTTAGACCACTGCGCCACCGGGGCGGCCCACCTAGTTTTAAGCCACTGTCTAAAAAGTGATTTCTTATTAATTTGATCATATGAGGAATATCTGCAAATGCCCACACGTTTCTTTGTTCATCAACTGGATTAAAAAGGATTTAATAGAGTTAATGCCCAGTTGTTTCCACGGTGATTTGTGGCCCTTAAATCTGAAACGATAGCAACAACTATATATTTTCTAATTCTGTAATGACATTAAAGAGCACAGGTTTTGTCATTCTTTTGTCAAAATCATAGTAAATTGGTTGCTCCCAATTATGTGTTAATCCTCTAGCTAAAATTACTGGAGAGTTTTAAAAAGGGCCTAAAATGCAATCGTTGGACGGCTCCAAGACGTTCCACGACGTCACTGATTCCTGGAACCCGAAGTATTTTTTTATTGGAGGTTTAACGCCAGCGTGAGCAACTCAATGGGCTATAAGCAGTCGCCAGTCCCTAATTTAGGGCTACTGGTTCCAGGAAAGGGGAAGAGCCAGTGCCGTCAGACAAACACAACATCCATGCCTCACGGGATTCTAACCCGGACCCCTTTCGCACGAATGATCAGAAGCCATCGCGTAGACCACTGCGCCTCCGGGGCGGCCGGAGTGGTATGGGCGACTCATTGACCACTTCTCTCATTCTACCTACCTTTTTTTATTGGAGGTTTAACGACCACCGTGAGCAACTCAATGGGCTATAAGCAGTCGCCCGTCCCTAATTTAGGGTCACTGGCTCCAGAGAAGGAAGAGAGCCAGTGCCGTAAGACAAACACAATATCCATGCCTCACTGGGATTCGAACCCGGACCCGTTCGGACGAATGATCAGAGGCCATCGCTTAGACCACTGCGCCACCGGGGCTGCCTACCTACCTTGGAAAATACCTATGTACTGATTGTCGTTTGCTTGTCTAAGAGACGCTCATTTGTCTTTCAGAAACAAATGAATATAACAGAAAAAATGCTTTAAATTCGAAAACTAGATGGTGTACATATTATGTTCTTTTATGCTAATCGCTGCACGGTGTTTTTCACCTAAAGCCGGAAAAAAAAGTCTTAAGCGAGGCACAAGTAGCGAAGCGTGTTTGCAGTCAACTATTAAAATGACAGTCGCTGGTTTCCGTTCACGGGACACGTTCAGTTGGCATGGTTTGAATCTGGTCACACCGTTGGCTAGTTATATACATAGTCCATGAGCCTGATGCACGTTTACCGCGACAGATCCGGATAGTCCTACGACAACGCATTCGTTTTTTTTTTATTGGAGGTTTAACGACCACCGTGAGCAACTCAATGGGCTATAAGTAGTCGCCCGTCCCTAATTTAGGGCCACTGGTTCCAGGGAAAGGAGAGCCAGTGCCGTAAGTCAAACACAACATCCCTGCCTCACCGGGATTCGAACCCGGACCCCTTTCGCACGAATGATCAGAAGCCATCGCGTAGACCACTGCGTTACGTGGGCGGCCAACGCATTCATTCAGGGCTCTCACATAATATCAAAAACTTCAAAACACGGATTTGGCAAAATTTCTTGTTGGTGATAAAATGCTATAATAATAAAAAAAAATACATCGAATTTGAGCAAAATTACATGAAAAAGGCCATGAAGGTTCGGAAAATTGTAGCATTTCATGAAGGCGGAACATTTCTTTTTTTACAAACCTTAACTGATGAAAACGTGTCAAGTGGTTTTTCTTTTTTTTTTACTCAAGAACAGACTGCATGTGTCAAAAAAGTTTTAGAACAGATTTTATTTAAGAGATACTACTCGTGCCATCCCTTGGCTGCCGTATCTGAGCCAGTTCAGATATCACATTTCGTGATATCTGAACTGGCTCGGTGCCAGGTTTCTGCAGTGTGCAAAGAAGTGACTCTACTGGAAAGCAGTGTTCACGTTGGTACAGTAAAATCAACTTCGCGATGGATTCAAGTACTATGTGTACGAGCAAACAGTGACAATTAAATGTTGTGTTAAAGTCGTAAAAAGTGAAATTGAATCAATTGCAACGGTGCGCGTAGATTATAGAGATGAAGCAACTTTTTTTTTTTTTTTTTTTTTTTTTGATTGGAGGTTTAACGACCACCGTGAGCAACTCAATGGGCTATAAGCAGTCGCCCGTCCCTAATTTAGGGTCACTGGTTCCAGGGAAGGGAGAGAGCCAGTGCCGTAAGACAAACACAACATCCATGCCTGACCGGGATTCGAACCCAGACCCCTTACGGACGAATGATCAGAGGCCAGCGCCTTAGACCACTGCGCCACCGGGGCGGCTGAAGCAACTTACTATCACGATGCAACATTTTTCGCTGGTATCAGCGATTCTACGAAGGGCAGCAAGACGTTTCGGGAGATGTGCAGGGTGGTCGTTCGTCCCAGTCTAGAATGGACTCAAACGAAGTTCAGAAGCTTTTAATAGAAAATCGTCGCCGGTCCCTTGAATGATAGCAAACGAGCTGCACATCAAGAAGACACAGTGCACTAGATTGTTGATTTGAAATTAAAAAAACGCCTCGGTGGCGCAGTGGTCTAAGCGCTGGCTTTTGAGCATTCGTCCGAGATGGGTCCGAGTTCGTATCCCGGTGAGGCATAGATTTGTGTTTGCCATACGGCACTGGCTCTCTCCCTTCCTTAGAACCAGTGACCCTAAATTAGGGACGGGTGACTGCTTATAGCCCATCGAGTTGCTCACGGTGGTCGTTAAAACCCCATTGAAAAAAAAAATGTGTATTCTACTTACTTCCTGCCGCATGCATTGACGACTTTGCTGCGTGTCAGTATTTCATTGAGATAGCAGACAGTGGTCCAGACGTTTTTGAAAAACGAAAACAAGTGAAACCGGTGTTGAACCCTGGTGTCTTGCGTTTCTCCCGAACAAAGAAACAACATAATCAGCAGCATGGGTTGGAGAAAATTCGCCGAATAAAATCCAGTTCTGCATGTAACTAACCAAAATGATGTTTTTGTTTGTTTTTATTGGTGAGTTGTTCACGAAGAATTCGTATTGGAAGAGAGGTTAACACTGAATTTTAAAGAATGATGAACAGACTGGTGAAAAGAATTCGGCCGCACGAAGGCTGGTCAGGTGACTGGCTCTTCCTCAACGACAATGCGCATACACACAACGTGACCAATGTAAAGGTCGCGTTGTGTGCAGGTGCAGATTCACGTATTCGCCGTGTTAGACACCTGCTGATTACTCTCTGCTGCTCTCCAGACAGATCCCAACTGATGGGTACCATTTTGACATCGCTTGAGTTATATAAAAGAGCGTGACTGAATTTCCACAAGCTCGGTTCCACAGAACCATACAGAAGCTGTGCGACCGTTCAAAGTCTGTCGAGTAAGGAAGGATGTACTTTGATGATTTCCTTTCTTTGAAATTTCAGTATTTCATTAACGTAGTATTAAAAATTTTCACACACACACTGTGTGTGAGAAATAACGTGAACAGTAGTAATGTTCGGCTGACAGTGCAAGCTGAAATGAATACGAACAGATTTGCTAATGTTGTTACAAAACCTGAACATGAATATGGTTAAAAATTATCTCAGATGTGGCAATATGGTGTCGAGAAGCCATGACATTGAACCTATTTACAGAAATATTTTGGTACGGTAGTTTTTAACCTTAAAACAAACTGCCAGTATCAGAATTCTATAGTACTCTTACTTGCCCTTCCACCATATGGCTTTTCCATATTCTCAACCTGCAAAAGTTCTTGAGAGTCTCAGTTTATTCAACTGAAGATAAAGTGTACATTTTGCTCGAAGGGCCTATTAAAGATACTTCCAGACACGACAGAAACAGCATGTATGTATACACTGAAGTACCAGAAAAACTGGTATACCAGTCTAATACTTAGTAGGTCCCCCACGGGAGCGCAGGACTGCAGAAACACGACGGGGCATGAACTCCACTATAGCTTGTGGAAATATGCTGTAGGCAATGCACACACTTTCGGCAGAGCGTTTCACAATTCGGTTGTATTCCGAGGTCTCGGATTCGTGTTTGATAGCGCGTTGCATGGCATCCCAAATGTGTTCTATCACGTTCAGATCTGGGGACTTGGGTGGGAATGGCAACACCCCAAACTCAGATGAATGCTCCTCTAACCATAATGTGGCGTCCACATTTTTTTTTATATTGGAGGTTTAACGACCACCGTGAGCAACTCAATGGGCAATAAGCAGTCGCCCGTCCCTAATTTAGGGTCATTGGTTCCAGGAAAGGGAGACAACCAGTGCCGTAAGACAAACACAACATCCATGCCTCACCGGAATTCGAACCCGGACCCCTTCCGGACGAATGATCAGAAGCCATCGCTTAGACCACTGCGCCACCGGGGCGGCCCTGACACTTGTGGAGGCGCATTGTCCTGTTGGAACAGGTCCAACCCATCAGCATGAATGCAGGACATGAACGGGTGTACCTCGTCAGAAAGGATGTGCACATGGCGTTAGTCAGTCACAGACGTTTGTAGACGTACCAGGGGTCCCAGTGAAGTCCAGCTAAACACACCCCATACCATCACGGATTCCCCACCAGCCATTACAGTTCCCTGTTGACAGGCGGGATACATGGCTTCATGGGGTTTGCGCCACACACGAATCCTTCCATCTGCTCGATGCAGTTGGAAACACGACTCGTCAGACCAGGCTACTTGTTTCCAGTTATCAATTGTCCAGTGGCGGTGTTGCCGTACCCAAGCGAGGCGCATAGCTCTGTGTCGTGCACCCATCAAGGGGACTCGAGTTGGGAGTCGGCTCCCAAAGCCCATATCGTGCAGGGTACGTTGCACAGTCCGCTCGCTGATGCTTGTTGAGGCTCCAGCATTGAATTCCGATTACACCTGCGAGAGTGTTGCACGCCTGTCGAGTGAAGCGATTCTTGACAGCCGACAATGGTGACGTTCACCCAATGTCTTTTTACGGACACACTGGTATCGTAGGTTGCAGGTTTTACCGGAATTCCTGTAGTCACGGTACACCCTTGCAATGGTTGTCCGTGAAAATCCGAACTTCGTTTCTACCTCCGAAATGCTATGGCCCATCTCACGAGCGCCAACTATGACACCGCGTTGAAAATCGCTTAAATCGTTATTACTTGTCATTCTCATGCCGAAAACAGCTCTGACAGCTGGCACGGATGTCCATCGCTTTCTGTCGCTTTATATACGCACTGGTGGACGCAACCGAGTATGCGCGTAGATGACGTTGCTATGTATTTTGCATAAGCTCGTCTGTACCAGTTTTTCTGGCACTTCAGTGTATATGAAGTCGAAAAGAGAATACTTCGAAGTTGAATACATTCACTAAAGGTTAGTGAATAAATTTAAGAAACTGACTCAATATTTTACTAAAAGGCAATGATTGGACAAAGTTAATAAAAGTAAACAAGTATTTACTGGGTTCTTCTGTTACTTCTGAGCTACTCGTTACCTCCTGAAGTTTTTAGCCTCCTTGATTTCTATTGAGGCCTGTTAAAGCATTCACAACCTTTGATAATAGGCCTCAACAACCAATCGAGATACAAGAAATGCTAGGAGATAATGAGTCAAAGTAATCACATAATGGAAAGGGGATAGGGACTTCTACTATAAAAGGCAAATGAACTGATCTTGTGAAGAATGAATGGCTGCATCTGAAATCAAAGGAGAATTAATATACATATTGATCTCATACAATGCTGAGTACAATAAGCTACCAACACTTTAACAAATAAAATTACTCTACTGAAGACTAAAAACTTAAAAAACAACAGCAATGTCATAAAGGGTACAGGAAAACACAAGAAATTTGCATTTGTGTAAACTAATTAATTACACAGACCTAGAATTTCGATTAATACTGATAAAACACCTATGAATAGTGCCAAGACACCTATGAATACAAAAACTGTAATTCATCAATGAATCATATTGCAACACTTTTCAGAAATTCATAGTACCATAAAAACTATTATATTTGTTGATATCAAGAATGACATGTTTGAAAAAAATAAAAAGCCATAATTCGTCATGTCTGTAAAAAAGTTCGAAGTACTGGACTTTCTATGAAACACACATACAATAGCCATATGGAACCATGAATGATTGCTTTGCAAATTTTGATGAATGTTTTCAAGATTCAAGCACAAACCTTGCTTTTTTTAACTTAATAGTAGTAATAGGTCTGATTAAGCTTCTGGAACATATTTTCTTTTATGAGATATATTTGCTTCCTAGCTTCGTACTTTGGAGATGAAATTTGCCCCACTTACTAATTTGCACACACAAAATTTTATCATACAAATAACTTACACTAAAATATCCTACCAAATCTGGTAAAGACTACTGGGAACAATAACTAGCTTAGGTTTCCAAGTCTTGCAAAAGTTGCCAAGCAACACTAGCATAAACCTAAAGAATTTCTGAAATGCTGGTTAATTTGGTAGAATTTTCATCCCATGGTCCAAGTTGACTCCACCCTTTTGTCACATCTTTTCTCATTCATCCTACTGGATGTGCTAAGGGTACATCTTGCACGACAGAAACCTATTACAGGTGCACTACCATGAAACTTCTAAGGATGCACTAACCACATGAATACAACTTCATCCACAGTGTTCTTTCTTCTCTCTTCCTAAAAATGAAGTGATTGACTATTCTCCATGTAGCAAAACTCTCAGAAAACTTGAAAGCTGTAGCATACTGGAGCAGGAATTAAATCTACATCTCTCAATCTCTGTGAAATATACTGTATTACCATCATACCACACAGTATAGCACATCTATACAATACTTGAGTTTCCTGAGTGCCTGCTGCTGAAGCAGTGGTTAATTATGGCAGGTCAAAAAAAATATGTCTGTGATGCATCAATGGAGAATAATCTATACAACATTTGATTTTTTTTTTTTTTTAAGTTTGCTACAGAAGTAACAATCTGACTTGACAACATAATTAAGAAAGACTGTTAAGAAATTATATTTTATTCTCAAAATCATTTTTTTTTTTTGCAACTTCTACAGTTGAAAGATTAATTAAAATAGTTTCTAAAAAGTCATTCCTTAAAAATGTGTACATTTAAAGGTGCGGTTCTCACAACTGAAATAAAACAGAGGGAAATAAGAAGAAATCCATTGTAATTTTTTATGAGGTACAAATTGCAATTACACCATCACATCACAATTTCACATATATTTTTATACAACAGATGGAATTGACTGTATGTTTTGCTAACTGTACTCTCCCTTAACATAGTACACATCAGTAAGATCTGAATCATGTGAAACTGTAATCATTTTTGCTTTTGCTGGGCAGATAACCAAATTTGTACTGGTGAACTTGATACATTTTCACACATCACATAATCTCAGATGTCCAGGGTTGCTGCATTTTGTGTAGATTTGAAATAATAAGATATAGAAAAACATTAACTAAGTCTCACTAGAAGTGAAAATCCTGAAATAATGCAAATCCCCAAAAATTAAAAAAAAAAATCACAAACAATTGCATAATTCCAATGCTGATATGCCAATTTCATTGTAAACTATGTTTCAACTATAGCAACATGTTGCTCCATCTTTCTGTAGTTGGTGAACAGTAACACCCATCAATCTTTGTCAGTACACACCATATGAACCACAGTGACTGCCCTGGAGCTCCTGCAAGTGATTTTGGTGATTGTTATGGTGTTATTTTAATATTCACTATTATTACAATTGTTTTTTTAATGCTTAACAATGTCCACCAAGTGATTATTAAGTGGTGGTGCATAGCAAAGATATATCAAAGACAAAATCAACAAAAGAAAAAACTCAAACCATAGTAAGACTCCTTCTTAATCAGAAGATCTACAATTAAATCAGACCAGTCTTCAATATAAAGTGGGGAGATAGCATGTCCTAATTTAGTGCCTGTTCCTTCACTGTCACTGGAACACGATGACGATGACTCTCCACCTATTGAAAATAAATTTTCAAGGTTCTCTTCGGGGGGAAAAAGGTGTAGGACACTTAAAAATTACATCTGTGAGGTATTTTTTATTGTACTGTAAAATTTTTTAATTTTACTTTTTTTTTTTTTTTTGGTGTGTAGTATACTAGATAAATTAATAAAATTGCCATTAAATTAATGTTCATTGTTTTATTTATTTTTCTTAAAAATATTTAAAAGCAAAAAAATATGATGTAGCTTTCCAAGAACAAATCGCCCTACTTTACATTTATACCTATGGGAAAATTAGTCTCAAAATGCATCCCTTGAATAAAATGCAATCACCCTGAACTTTTACAGAACAACACATACAATTGGCCAGATGTGTTTATTAACTGTATGCTCTCCTAACATGATATCAGTAAGCTCTGAATTGTGTGAAACTACACATACTTTATTTTGGTGGGCATGGAACCAAATATGTACTGTTAAATTTAACATTTTGTACAACTGTGCAATACACATTTCATGCCTAGATTATGAATGATTGGTATGCATTTCATATGAGAGTTAGTCACATCTGTTGGCCATGAGTGATGGAAATGTGCACAGAGCAAAGAACTCCTGCAAATGTTAACACGACACATTAATTTCAGCAAATATCTTCTAAACATCGCCCAACAATTACTCAACCACACACACACACACACACAAGGAGTCTAAATAACACCAACTTCCTTCAACCAGTGAAAAATGTTAAAAACAAGATACTTGATCAAATAAGATTTCAAACAAATTATCTACATTATGATTTTATATGTCTTGAAAAAGTGAGAAGTTACATGAGATGCAGCAATGTTTCCATGTACTTTCTAAGTAATGTATTTGTTGTTCACTTATTGAATGTCATTTATCAGCCTATAATCATGTAGCACAATTGTCCTAAACTTTTAAAATTACTTAAGAAAACGAAATTGTACAAAAATTGTAATTGCAGTCTCATTGAAAAGCTGTTGCACTGCAGTATCACTAAAGAGCAGAGAAAACAAATGGCCAAATAGGTTTACATTGTGAGGGGTGGGGGTGGAGGGCTGCCTGAAGACTAAACTAAACTTGACAGAATCTGCCTAAAGCACTTAAATTTAAATGTCATTCTAAAAATTACCTAAGTATCAAGTCTCAAACATCCCAGATTATATTGTGATTCACATGAGGGTTGCATCAAAAGTAATGCAAAGGTGGGCATCATTTTTTATTAACTCACAGAGGTTGTTCAAATTGCACATGTTGGTAGAGTAACTCTTCCTCTGTAATAGTAACCCTTCTTCTTCATTGCAGGTAAGTAATGGATACCAAGCAGAAGCAATGTGCCGTCATTGAGTTCTTGACAAAGGAAGGGTGCAGGCTGTCCAACATCCACAGAAGGCTACAGAATGTTTATACAGAGATGACACTATTGACAAGAGCCATGTGAACTGATAAAGTTTAAAGAAGGGAAAACCAGCATTGAAGACAAGCCATGCAGTGGGAGACCATCATCTGCGATCACTGACATGAATCATCAGTGAGTGGATGAATTGATTTGCGCAGAGAGACAAGTCACAATCCATGACTCTCGTTGCACAACTGGACTGTGGTCCCAATGCCACACAGAAGATGGTGGAAGACTTATGGTATCATAAAGTGTGTGCAAAGTGGGTGGGTACCTTAGCAGTTGACACCAGATTTGAAGGAGAGAAGGGTGGAAGTCTGCTCTGATCCGCTGGAAGCATTTGAAGCTAATGAAGACACATTTTTTCCAATCTGGTGACGGGGGATGAAACATGGCCATATCTTTACTATCTGGAAACAAAGAATCAATCCATGGAATGGCATCACACCTCTTCACCATGGCCTAAGAAGTTCAAGAGCCAGCAATCAACACAAAAAGTCATGGTGACTGTTTTTGGGGATAACAGGGGTGCCATTGTTCTTGATTTTCTGAAATGTGGCCATACCATGACCAGCGAGCAGTACATTGAGACACTCAAAAAGCTTAGAGAAGCCATAAGAAGGAAGAGACTGAAAAAAAATCTGAAAAGGATCCACATTCACCATAACAATGCATGGCCATAGATATCTTTGGCAACAAATCAGACAATCAGCAAATTAAGCTGGTCAGTGCCCCCCCCCCCCCCATCCACCGTACAGCCCAGATCTGGCACCCTCCGACTTCCACCTGTTCGGCCCAATGAAGGACAGTCTCCAGGGACAATAATTTGATGACACATGTGAGGTAAAAATGGCTGGGAAGAAGTGGATACAACAGTCCACACCTGAATTTTTTAAAAGGGAATTCAAGAGTTGGGTTCAATGATGGTGCAAATGCATCGCTTGTGATGGAGGCTATGTTGAGTAGTACTTTAAATATAGAGGAAGAGTTACTCTATCAGCATGTGCAATTTGAACAACCTTTGTCAGTTAAAAAAAAAAGCTATGCCTACTTTTGCATTTCTTTTGATACAACCCTTGTATTAGTGTTTCAGAGTGAAGAACTTTTTTACTGAATTTGATTGGGGGTGGAGAAAGGATATATACAAGTACTAAAAACAGTGAATTCACCCAGACAATATTGGTGTAGGATCTTTCCACCTTTATCAAATCAAATAACTTAAAAGATGAAGCATGAATGACAGCCTCATAATCTGATAAATGGTTGAGGCTTATTTAGGTACTTAGGACAGATTCTAGACAATTTCTTTTTAGCATAATTTATCAATGGAATTATTAACCCAAAACTTTTGTGCTCTGCATATATGCATTCCCACAGATATGAAGCAAGATTTCATTTTTGAACATCAATATGTTTCATACCACAGTCAGTCAGATGAATTTACCAACAACATATGAGTATACATGCACAATTTGAAAACATCAAATTTTAAAGTTTTAAATCTTGAATGTATTCCAACTACACTATGTAGCATAGCCCAGTGTGATACAGTTCCTTACATTTCTTAAACTGTTTTAAAACTGGTCAGTAATTTTGCTAGTTTGTACTGTAAAAAGATTACAGTATTTTTGCCAGTTTTGTACTGGTTTGTCTTTAAATGGGGGGAATTAGATAAATAAAACCTACATCTGTCTTCCACCACAGTGAATTTAGCAACTTCTGAAATATTTCTTTACACAAGTTTTACCTTAAAACTCCAAAAATGAAAGGACAATTTTTAATAATAAAAAGACCAAACTATATTTTTTTTTTCTAATCTGCTAAAATGTACACATTTGGAACAAGTACTGCACATGTTTACTAAAAGATGAAGTTATGTGTAAGTTTCCATGCAAAAATAAATAAAAATTAAAGAATGCAATCTAAAAAAGCATCAATATGCATAATACACCACATCACAAAAATACAGAAGTTTCTAAAGCATCCCTTCAACAAGCACCACTCAAATATGGAACACTATTTCAACGAATTTGCATTCCATTATTGCTGTTAAGCACCCCTACCATCTTTCTCTTACCCAACCATTTTGAGTGAAAAGATCATAACAATGTATTTCAAAACATCTTTTTGAAATAGAAATATCAGTCTCTTAACCAATTGTCCTGAAAATCTGTGGCAATACATTTCCCATGAAAGGGTTTTAGAACACAGTTTATCCTGTTTTAGTATGAACATAAATGGTAGCAGTAAATCTGAAACCACCTATGAAGTGTTCTACTCCTTGGCTTATTCATAATTTACTTTGTGAATGTTCACAAGACAGATTACGTGATATTCCACGCATGCGTGCATGCACATGTGTGGCCTACAACATACAAAACACTTCACTACTAAACTGTAATACACAGTAAAAGTCAAATATACAGTATATTACACACACACACCCCTCCTAATAGTTGTATATTTTTTTACAACTCATTACAAATTTCTTGCTTCTGGCAAGAGAGTGTTTTTACTTTCTTTTACATATTAATACTTCATGAGCTAATAATATTAAAAGATAACAGTCAATATATATAATCCACATTTTTCATTTTCAAATACTCTACAGAAATCCTGTGGAAATACCTATTTAGTTTGTGACATTGTTTTTGTTCCTATTTTATTTTTAAAACTAGGATATTGAAAATTTACAAGAAAGAAAGAAACGTTCTTCTTACTGAACTGGTCTGAGAATATTTTTTTTAATGCAGAAAATTCTTGTGCTGGCTTGTATTTATTATTAACAATCAGAACTATGTGAAAAAAGAAAATGTTTCACTATCTCTTATTTTTTAATTCAAATTTTGAGCTTGTTATAGTCTGCAGTACTATTGCTCAAGACAGTGACAATGTTTAAGAATAGTTTTATTATCTATCCACCATTTAAATGCTATATGTCTTGACTACTTAACTAGGCCATATTACAAGAATTTATGATATAAAAATCGTTTTGTTACCTCAGTTTGATGGCTATTCAATGTATAATGTAAGGGATGACTATGATCTGCAGCAGGACAAAACTGACAACCACTACCATTTATTAAAACAATGCAACTTATGTATAATGACAGCTATAGGGTTATGAAAATAATTACAGTTAACCCTGGCAAGTTTTGAATGTCCAAATACTATTTAAATCATAATTCTTCAGTAAAAGTATTTGTTACACCAACAATAGACTGATAAAAGAGTCGCAATTAAGTCAATTTATTTTTTAATAACATCAAGCTGCAAGGTACTTTAAGTCGCAGAACACTGAAATTTCTTTATATACAGCATAAATCACCAAGATGTGTAACAGTATATACCTTTTCATACACATCATTATAACTTACACACACACACCAGGCTATGATAATACTAGAATGAGATTAAGATTCTACTGTTTACTTGGTCCTTCTGAGGAGCCATTACCTCAAAAAACACTATGATTCAAAAGTGATACATTGTGTTGTGGCACATTTATGGAGCAAAAAACCAAAGAACAATGGCTAGGAATACTGAACTACATTTGTACCTTCCATGTTTAAAAACACTTACTCACAAATATAAATGAAAAGGTACGTTTATGTATGCATCACGACTAGAGCATCCCGAAATGCCCCTAAAACCGTGTGTGTGTGTGTGTGTGTGTGTGTGTGTGTGTGTGTGTGTGTGTGTGTGTGTGTGTGTGTGTGCGTGCGTGCGTGCGTGTGTGTGTGCGTGCGTGCGTGTGTGTGTGTGTGAGAGAGAGAGAGAGAGAGAGAGAGAGAGAGAGAGAGAGACCGTAGATTATCTGGGAGATAGGTGGATGAAGTACTCTAACAAATCATCAACTATTATCAATCCACTGCTGATGTAGATATCTTGCATAATTTTTTGTCTTGAGCATGAGCATATCTCTTCCAAGTCATTCCAGCATGCTTTCTAATTTCATCTACATATCTCCCAGGTGGTCTGCTTCTGAGTCTTTTCATTAACCTTTGTCAAATCCAGTCTAATACATCAGTTGTTTAACAGTGGTCAGTCAGTTCATATAGCAATATGTCCAGCCCATTGCCATTTGAGAATTATTTAACGATCTTCTTTAAAGTGAAAAACACAATGGTGAGTGAATTTTTAAACTTATTTGAGCTAAATCAATTTTCAAAGTTGCACTTGAAGCATTTTTCAGAAAACTGCAAAATGTGGCAATGGTCTCCAGGAAATTTTCATTTAAAAAAAAAATAGAGTTATACCATATGTGAACCAGAAATTTTTAAGATGTTTCGTACGAAGACTCTACTCCAGTGAGGGGACCATAAAATTCCAGGGAAGTCCGGACCCCCGTGTCCCCTACCTTCCGCCGCCCATGCCTAAAACTTCAAATGAAAAACAACTTCTACCCCCTAATGTATGTATTTTTTGACACTAAAAAAGAAAGAAATTAATTATATGAAGAATGGACGATAGACACTAAAGTGGTTTCATCAGTAAAGAATAAGGTTAAACACTTTGCCACACTGTAGGTTTGCTTTGGCATTTAAGACAAAGATTTGCTATTGTGCTGGTAAAATTCACATTTTCCCCCCAGTTTTTCTAAAGTTGAAAAGAGTTTTACATTTTTACAGTTTTGCCAAAATTGCCAAGGTAGTTTCATATTTTTCCAATCACACTTTTCCAATTTTGCAAAAGTTGCCAAGAGAGTTCTCTGCATTTCCACCAAGCAGCATCTCCAACAAACAAGATTCCAGTGGTGATGGACATATTTCAGAAGAACCAAAATGCAGTTTAAATCTTGCTTTGGATGCAATTTTCCATCTGAAAAGTTGCTCATCAAAGAGCAAAATTTTGACTACTAAATCACATTCTCATGAAATTTACTGCTTAATATTCAGTGTTGGATGGGAACATCATAATGCAGAATTCCGGTATTCTAGAAATTTTTTATTGTACAAATCTATGTAAATCTAAAAACTGCATAATGCTGTGCACATAAAAAAATGACATGAAGGCAGCAATATGATAATTAAAATGTGTCCTGTTAGGATTACAAATATGGTTTACTAGAATACAATAGCTTTTTGGTTGACGAAATAATCAGCCCATCATTTATTTAAAGCACTAGACATTTTCAATTTTGTTAATCAAAAAAAAATTTTTTTTTGGTCTACATATAACATCCTGACCATCATTATTAATATCTTTTCACAATTGGTGTTGTAATAATAAATGAGAACTGGGTTTAACATAATAATTAGGCCACACAACACAATAAGCTGGGAATTATATGCTGGTCATAATTTAAAGCATCAGAGTTAGTTGAGATTAGAAATTTGGTTTTAGGATCATCCAGGTGTGCTCACACCCTTTAAGTCAAGTCTGACCCATGCCTTGATTGGCAAGTGTGCAATTTTTAGTAACTTTTTCCACCCACTTTACTTTCAATTTGGAAAGGATGGATTGTTTTTAATCACTTTGACCAATGAAGAGAAGTACCTGATCAGTTGGCAACTTGAAACTAATGATAAATTCATAAAAGAAATTATGAACAAAACTGTCATCCCTGTCTTAGTTGAAAACATTTGAGAAAACAGAATGCTGTGCACACACATCTTTATATGAGAGGGAACTGTTTTTAACATCTTTTGTAGCCCAGTCATTCCAACATCTACCTATAGCACACACAGATTTACTTGGCAAATTTTGTTTTGCCCGATAAATTAATGAGTGATATATCTTTATTAATTCCATGCTTCATCTGACTATATCAATAACAATGCAGAACATTTTTTTCTCTGTTCTGATTATAATGAAGGTAATTCATTTTAAGTACAATTTAACTATCACAATCAAGCTACCCAAATTCTTTCATAAAACAGCAGCTGCACAATCTACTATGAGACAGGGATGAATCCAGAAGCTTACTTTAGGAAAAGATGGTTCTCTAGTTAAAAAAACAAAACAAAAAAAACAGACTGATAGACTTTTTGGAAGGGGCATACCCAAACTTTCAGAGCTGCCCCTCTCCAGTTTTGTACAGCTTTTTAAAAACCTTTTCTATCAACAACAACAAAAAAATTGTGCTAAATTCTATAAATACAAAGTGGGAGAAACAACTGAAAAGTCTGTACTATTTTCCTAGTGTTCAGTTGCCTGCTTTGTGAGGAAATGAGCTCCATACTTTTTAAATATTGAGTCTACACAGAATCTTTAAAAATAAATGAGTCCTTCCATTCAGACAGCTCAATTTAATAGAAAAATTTCCACCTTGAATCATTAAGTAATTTCTAAGCAATATAAGTATTCCTCTTTAAAATATTTTTTTTTTTTTTTGCAATGCATGATTCACACTTCTTTGAAAGGAACTTCCATGTGCTTCGCCTCAACAAGTCATTCTTGTGTCATTCATTATGTTACTGGTGATTTTCTCCTAGAAGTTTACGAAAATATTACATTAAACAAAACACACCCATTGATTTTCATGATCAGCCAAAATCTCTTTTCCATTCTGCTCTCAGCTTCCTCTGTTTATCAAACTCCAGTTTGTTTGTTCTTTTTTCTTTCTGTTCTCTTATCTCTCTGAAGCTTAAACAGAACATTTAGTCTCCAAATTCACAGCAAATTTTCATTGTTATAAAAACTCTTACAAAATTATGTGCATTTATCACCATGATTTTACAAAGATAAATACAAGTCTGTTCAGGGGGGTCATCCCTGTTGCCCCCCCCCCCACACACACACACACTGGACCTGCTACTGTTATGAGATAACTGAAAGCTGATGCAAAATGTTACTACCTTTTGAATGCTCCAACAAAGGAGGCAGTCCATTCATTCTTTCTTCAGTTATATTATTAGGCTCAATGATACAGTTAATAGCATTTTTAATGAATATATTTCGTTCTTCTAAACTTTTCTGTTTCACACGTTAAAATTCTTCGTTTCTGACTATGGAAGGCAGCGTGCACAATTATTTAAGGAAGTTTTTTTATCATAAAGTCAGTTATACCAATAATGTGAATATGTCAACGCACTTTCTTTCTTTATGAACTCCGTGCTAGTTTTTCGGTGTTCCCGTTATTATATATTGCTTATTTGATGACATTGGTAAAACCCAGATGAACCAACATCCCTTATTCAATGATTAGTAAGAACCAGGATGAAGTAAAAGCCATTAAAATTTAAATAAAAGTCAGAATAAAATTCGAACACAATCAGAATAAAATCTGAATAAGATTATGATAAAGAATGAATAAAAAACAGTAATGACTAATCCTCCAAAACTTCAGATATGCCTATGTTGTTCACACACACCTTCCCAGTCATATGATATGCATTTCAACTGCAGAAGTCGCAGTCTTCGTCAGTGGTCGGTGATGTTGCCCCAACTGCCTAGTCATCAATGCTCAATGACACATTTTTTTTTTTTTTAAACCTGCCTTTTGAAGTTATTCAAAAAAAAACAAAAAAAAAACTAACTTCATGCTCCTGAAACTAAGATCTTCCAGTTTTCTTTGTCATACCCAATGTTGGTCATCATAGCACAACAGTGATCTACTTTTATATAATATAATGTGGACACAATCTATGAAAAAAGCATGAAAAGACACTAATTATACTTGCACAACTGTAAAACAAATACATGCCAATTAACACAATTTCAAGAAATTTACTAGCAAAAATCTAAAGTAAAATGTGTAAGCTGGATTTTTTTACAGAAGGCACTACATTGCATGATAGTCAAAAAGCTTTTAAATATAATTTTCATAGCCATACAATGTCAAAACAAGGTGCAACTACTGCACATTAATCACATTAGGTTATTTCATTATAAACCAAACCACATTCTGAATGATCGAGATGAGACACAGTGGAACTTTCACAGTACTAGTTACATGACACTGCATTTATATGTGTTACCATGTGTTACACACCACACATTATTTCCATGAAGAAGCATAATTATCTTTACTTACTACAGACTAATACAATGTTATACTGCTTCCAGTTTAAAAAAAAAAGCATCAACTCTAATTCATGAAACATCATAGACTTATTAGTGCACCAGCAGCCACAACGTACTAAAAGCAAACTCGTCGATTACTGATGTAAAATCCTAAAAGTTTGTTACATGTCCATATAATAAGATAGTAAACTACTTGAAATGGAAAGATTCATGTGACCAAAGACTACTTACTTCTTGTGCTAGTAATTAACTTAATTTTTTTTTTTTTTTGCTTTCCTTTTTTATTTTTTTAAATTCTTTCTTATATATATATATATATATATATATATATATTTTTTCTTTCTCTGAGCTCCATTCTTACACTTTTATGTCTTGAATACTCAGTGTGTGACTGTGACAGAGGTGGCCACCTTCTTCACCTCACACAAAGAACAGCTCCAAACATAGTATGATGTGGAATTCCGCAATGGCAGTCAGCAGCTGTAAACAGAGCCGTAACAAAGCATTTCTATGCCCCGGGCAAACCACAAAATATAGCACCTTCATCTGTCCTGCTACCTTATGTATATATGTGCATTACTAATTTAACAGTTGTATACATATTATATATACACAGTCGAGTCACATTTCTGTGACCACCAGCTGATATCAAGAGTAACCGCTGTGTGCAGCGTGGACAGCAGCTAAATGGGCTGGCAGTGACTCAATAAGATGCTGGAAGATGTTCACAGGTATGTGGAGCCATTCTGACTGCAGTGCATCTGACAGCTGCTGGAGGGTGCTTGGTGGAGGATCCATTGAGCGAACAACATGATCAAGGTGGTCCCACAGATGATCAATTGGGTTTAAGTCTGGAGAATTAGAGGGCCAGGGAAGTACTTTGAAGTCTTCATCGTGCTCTTCCAACCACTATTGGACATTTCTAGCTGTATGACACATCCCATTTTCTGTCTGGAAGATCCCATCCGCCCCAGAGAAGACGATCAGTATGTATGGCTGTATGTGGTCTGCAAGGATGGATTCATAACAAATTCGGTCCATAGTGCCTTCCACAGGTATGAGTAAACCCAGGGAATGCCATTCAAACATTCCCCAGACCATAACGCTGACCCCACCACCTTGTGTTCTTCCAGCAATGGTTGAAGAGTGTTTGTTCTCCGATGTTTCTCACCTTATACACCAACGTCCATCCATTCGATGAAGCAGAAAACGTGACTCATCGGAGAAGGCAATCCTTTGCCGAACAGCAGAGGTCCAATTCAGATACTGCCATGCAAATGTAAGCCTTTTTTTGCCAATGCACCTTTGTTAGCATAGGTGCAGTGATCATCCGTCTGCATCGGAGCCCCATACACAGCAGGGTTCGCTGAACTGTCATTTTAGACACACTTCCAGTAGCCCCCTGGTTCAGTCGGCCAGTGAGTTGCTCCCCTGTAAAGTGTCGATCGGCTGTTACGAACCTTCGCAGCTGATGTTCACCTCTCGCATCAATGGCACATGGTGCTCCACAGTTTCCATGTCACTTATTCGCAATGGTGCCATTTCTCCAATCACGATACACTTTAACCACAGCAGCACGCAAACAGTTCCTAAGCTGCGCTGTTTCAGAAACACTGCCACCCTTGGCCCGAAAGCCGACAATCATCCCTTTTTGCAAATCTGATAAATTGCTCCTTTTATCCATGACAGCAACGAGTGATATGTTTTCAGAATGCTTACACTACACCTTATATACTCTCCAAGCCAGCTCACGACATGTGCCTTCTTTAATTGGCTATGCGCTGTTGACATCAAAAGTAGGTGGTCACAATAATGTGACTCGACTGTGTATAACTACTATGTTGTATAATTAATTATCATATTAAATTAGTAATGTTGGGCAGTATACTAAATACACTTCTCAACAAAACAAAATTAACATCATACCACAGTGTTATCTGTTTGTGGGAGGCACAATCAAACTGTTACTGTTGCTTTGGCTTTTTGCAACTACTTTGATATTCAGACCTTTGGTATCACATCAAACAAACTAAATTTAGCTAGTAGATGTGGTGTCAGTCACAGAAATGACGGAATAGCTCCCAGAGAATGTTCAATAATGTGAACGACATCCTTATCTTCCAACGTGTGTATAGTCCATCCAATTAAAGAAAAACTGCTGGCCCCATTGTTGTTGATGAAGGCCATCGTTCTTCTTCAATAGGACAGAGCATAAAACTACTACTTCATTTCTGAATGTGAGCAACAAGAATCCTTTGAACATTTTGAGGAAGAAATTCAACTTTTAAGAGTACCAGAAACTGGTGTAAAAATTACAATCCCAACAAATACTAAGCCAACTTCAAGCAGTGGTTTCTGCGCCCTCTCTTGAGCTGCGTCTAGGGTAGCCACCCCACCTACCCTGCCCTAGTTATACCTCTGGCTGAAAATGTTGCAGTATAGTGATTTATAAATGACATGTCACATCACAAAATTCCAAAAATAACAAAAGATGATTTTAACATGTTGAAAACAGAGATGTGAAGATACACTGCCACTATATAATAGATTAAGTCACCTGCAGTCTGTATTGCCTAAAAGCCAAAATTTCATAATAAGAGGTCATACAGCTCTTCTTTAGTAAATTAAATATAAACATTAACAATTATGGTAATTTTTATCTAGGAAAACATTTTAAAAACTTAAAACAATTTTTTTTTTTATAAATCTTACCATCTTCAGGTTAATTATTCATAAACAACTAACCTCAAAGTGAGACATGCCTAAGGAAAAAATTACCATATTTTTTTTTTAATTTGCGAGAAAAATTTCTTTAGCAACAAGTGTTCTAGAGCATATATATACATATTATACACAAACACTACATTATGGAAGAGGCTGGCTCAAGACAGAAAGTTGTGGAAGAGACCTTCATCCAGCAGTGAATTGATAATGGCTGAGGATACACTCTTTGCAAAAAAAAAAAAAAAAAAAAAACGGGGAAAAAAACAAGGCACCCAAAGAAAGTTGTTCGATCCCGATGAAACTCGGCATGCAAGTACCTCAGGGCCAAATATGCAAATGATTAAAAAATAACGACCAATGACTAAATAGTGGCCCTCCACAGCATGAGAACCGCGCATCCAGGAGGTACATCAAGAGCAAAGCTCGCACACAGGGACAATTGTGACAGTTGCATTAACCTCTATGCACAATACGAGCTGTCGAGCGAGTTTGAGAGAAGGCGTATAATTGGACTGGAAGAGAAACCGGTTCGTCAAGTTGCCATATCACCAGGAGCAATGCAGCAATTGGACGAAGTTGGCGCCAATGGGTCGAGGAAAGCACAACTCAGCAGCACATGGGAAGTGGATGGCCAAGGGCAACAACAGAATGTGATGATCAAGCAATTGTGAGAGTCGCATGAACAGAACCAAAATTGTTGTTCTCGACTGTCCGTGTCCACGCTGCATCATCTACAGATACAGAGTGGCCATCTGGTCCATCATTGCCAGATAACTTTTAGCATGGAGACTACATTCCAGGGGCCTACTCCTTTGCCAACCACTGAACATTGCCAGCACCAGTTGAAATGTAGGGCCCGATCTTCAGGGATGAGACACAGTTTGCACTTGGTGCCGACAACAAGCGCATATGTGTCAGGAGACAAGCTAACCAGCACATGGATCCTGCCTTTGTCGTGTAACTCACGCACTGGGAGTGACTGTCCAGGGAGGCATTTCCTATGACAGCCAGACCCAGACACTCTTAGTAGTCCTCCGTACCACACTAACTAAACGGTACATCGATGATATTCTACGACCTGTTGAGTTTCCATTCCTGTCTTGGCATCACCAAGCAATTTTTCAACAAGATAATGCCCATTCACATGCAGCATGGCTCTTCCATGCCTGCCTCCGAAATGTTGACACCGTTCTATGGTCAGCCAGATTGCCTGACCTCTCGTCGATCAAACATGTTTGGGACATCATCTAGGCCCCTACCAGAACATTGACGAACTGGCCAGCAATTTGGGCACCATCTGGTATGCTATACCTCAGGACAATATCAGTGAACTCTATGCATCTATGCCACATCAAGTAACCACTTGTATTCGACCCAGAGGTGGCACTACAATGTACCTACTTGTTCCACTCATGTATTTGTTTCATCCAAATAAATGGCCCAACTGCTCTGGAATTGCAATCATTCCCTCTCCTGTACATGTCAATTGTACATGCGAATTTTCATCTTGATTGGACGATTCTTTGTGCGTGCTTTTTGTTGCTGTTGTTGTTTTTGGCAGGGTGCATATCTACACTGAAGTAGCAAATCATTAGGAACACCCAATAGTAATCCGACACGTGCCATCCTCAATTATTTATGCAATTATGCACATGAGATGGCTTTACAAACAGCTAACTGCAAAGATTCAGACATGTACAATGTGCAGTTAGCTACAATATGGCAAAGATTTCAAGTGACTGTGAAAGTGGGTGCTATGCAGTCAGGTGCAAACATCTCAAAAATGGAAAACTCTCTAAGCTATGCCAGAACAACAGTATTGAGGGTGCACAATGAGTGGTGCACAATGAGTGGAGCACAAACAATAAAAAAAGCAGTCAGTGCTCTTACCGTGGGCGGAAACGACTGGTTAGTGTTTGAGGGCAACAGTGAGTGGATAGAATTGTATAAAAAGCAGTCAAATCAAGGCTGTTTTGAAGGCCAAGGGAGGCCCATCACATTAAATGGGTGTTCCTAGTAATTTGCTACTTTGGTAATCATATAAAACACACACATTATTCATCAGATTGTAAGTTTTTTTTATATGTTGTTTTTTATTTTCTAGCTAAAAAGAAAAATTCTCCTTTTTGATACTTTGAACAGCAAAGAGAACAGCCTGCATTAAACTACTTACTTAAGGCTTTGCTCAGATTAATATACTTAATTATCTTCTATCTTGAAGAACTTTCCCTTATGTCTTCACTCAGGGGAGCACCAAAGGGGGTAGTCCACGGGCAGAATCCCCCCCACGAGGCCAAGTGTTTTGTAATATGATTCTGACAAGAGAGATTCCTAATCCTCTAACTGTTCTCCAATTTTCCTAATTGCTGAATTTCAATTTTCATAATTGCTGAAATCAAACATTATAGAATTTGTTCTAAAATACATTCTCTGAAGCTATAATATAGCAATACATAAAATAATTACATTTGTGATTAACTCCTTTTCTGAAAACTGTATTTTTATTAAAAGTAATAACAACAATGAAAACACCATTTGCAGCTGGATAATTCATGAATAAAATGTATTAAATTCTTTCACAGATCAAAACAACATTTATTATAACAGTCACGTCGCGTAAGTACACATAAAGTACATGAGCATTTTTACTTGCAGAGCTGGGTGTGCCCCTGTCTTCACTTTCTCAGAGTTCTTTTGTTTTGACAGATGTTTCAGCCTTGACAAAAATATAGAGGCCAGAAACCTGTGAAAACAAAAGAACTCAGATGAAGTGAAGACATAAAAGGAAAGTTCTTCAAGATTGAAAAGAATTAAACAACCTGCATTTTTTACTGTAAACTTCCTTTTCTTCTTTTCCATTAACTACTGCCACAGGCATCTAGTACGGAGGGCAGATATCTGTTGTGGAATGCTTTCAATAGGGTGAATTGGTAAATACGAAAATTGGCATTTCCAAAGCTATGAACTTTGTAGCCATGGCTTGGCAAACGGTTTTACCATACATGTAAAAAAAAAAAAAAAAATTTTAAATGCCTGGCTATGCTGGATTTTATTCTAACAAAGGTTCTTTGTAACTGGAAAATTTGGAGCCAGTGAGATAACACCAGTCAAAATTTGGCTGAATTTAAGCATAGGAAACTTTTGAGGATTATGCCAGCTGTGATTCCGAACTTGCAGTGTCACTTTCAACAATAAATGAATTGACTAAAATGAAAGATGATGAGAACAGCAGTGGCAGTGATGATGAAGAAAGCGTTATCACTCAGCCGACACCAAACTTTGCCCACACTCTTGCTGCCTATGACGTGATGAAAACATTTCTCATTAGTCATGATGTAAATGAGAGTACTCAAAATACTCTAACTACAGTGTACAAAGAAGTTTTTGCGTTATGTTCAAAAAATCCATCTCAGGCTCAACTTGTACAGAATTTTAAAACTGTAACTGAAAAATATTGCTCAACGGCCTGCTGTTAATTCAAAATAGACTATGTATTGAGAAAAACATGATACAGTACATATCTATATTTCAGAAAATGTTTGTATGAAAATGAAAGTCAATTAAATTAAGGAATCATGTTCCATTAGTGATAAGTGCATGAAAGGTTCGCTTTCTACGTTAATATCGTAATTTTTAAATGTAGAGGTTCATATTTTATTTTGTTAAAGTTCCATTTATATGCTTTTTATTTTGGTCCCTGGAAAAATGTATAATCAAAGCTTTTCTCTCTCTCTCTCTCTCTCTCTGTGTTTTTGTTTCTAACACTGAAGCCTTTTCTAAACTGCTGCATCCCCAAGTGAATGATAATTTTATTAGCAGTTAACTAACACACAGATATTCATTAGTCCACTGTCAGAGTTACCTATTCCTGCTTGCTATTTGGTACCTACACTAATTTAAGCTTTTGCAATTTTCACCTTTCTTTCAGATAACTTATTTTCAAAAGCTAGAATCTGTTTTCAAAAATGGAACTTAAAAAAATTCAGTGAAGTGATCTAAAGCTTTTAATCACATTCAAGGAAAAATTATCCACAGACAGATAAACAAATATATTTCAACTCATTTCAGAAGAGAAAAAGTCTTATAAAGTGCCAATACAGGTAATTAGAAATACTGTAGAATTAAACATTATTTTAATTATTTGGATACCTGCAACGACACAATTGAGAAAAAAAAAATTACAAGATTAGGCCAATTTTTTGCATGCACAGAAAATACATAGCAATTTGATGTTCAAGCCACTTAAGGTACCTCAACTGGGAAAGCAAAGGCATTGTGACAATAGGAGAAAACAAAACAAAAAAACAAAAAATGTTTGATAACCCTATCACACATTTGGAAACATTGGACCTCACTTAGTCTTTTTCCAAATGTTGCAACACAATGGATTCAGTGGGAACAATAAACTATCAATAGTTCCACAGCAGTCTCAATACCTGCTACATAAAAACCAACTGAAGTGTGCTTTCCACCAAAGCTTAGGTAACATCTGTCATAGTATGTTTGTCTTCATTAACATTTTAACTTTCAATACTTTAACATACAAAGGTGACAACAACATGAACACACACACTTAACACATCAAAGGTCGAGGAGAATTTCAGACTTGGTTCTTCACTACTTGGTAATTTAATACACTTCAAATTCTTATAATACGCACGTATTTCTCGATGTATCGAGATTTAAAAAAACATGTTTTCCATCATACGTTATTTTTTCAGGTAGAACCATTTAATGGTGGTTTTAACTGCTGTAACTTTTTACATGTTATATTTCCTTTGAGTGGAAAGCAATTTCTCGGTTGGAAGTTATTAATATTCGCTGCAAATATATATTGCGGTAATCAAATGTGATTCAAGGAAAAATCTTTTGATTGCTACACAAGATATATTATCAGTAAATAAGAGTTCAGCTGTGTTGCCTGAATGGTTTAACAACCTCCATTCACTTCTCTTGAAGCATGCAGAGTCACCTCAATCTATATTTACTACAAAAAAGCAGGGGTATGAACTATACACTCATAACTGATTCTAGTATGATACTGGCCCATTAATCCCAAAAATCACATAATGGCAAAGTAAATGTATAACATTGAAATCAAGCCCATACCTAAAATGTTATGCCTCTCACTCTAACAAGTTGCACCAGTACCACTTAGTACCAATTGTGAACTTGATTGAAGCTCAATCACCAAGCACAAATAAATTATCATGGTTTTATAATGGATGTTTACTTGAACTTTTTTGTTTCTACAAAAGTAGAACTGAAATAAGCCCTTGGTAAGTTAATGAGATAAGCCAGTTTTTAGTTGTCTCTCTCACATCTCTTGATAACAGAAAACAAGACATCACCAAAAAACATTATACATTTGAGAAAAAAAAAAAAAAAAACTCCAGATGCATCTGTGAAGCCATCCAAACATATTTAAATATACCAAAAACAATTTCACAGCAAAGAAGTGTTAAAAGCAGCCATAATGTTTCTATCAAAGAGTTAGATTTCACTGAACACAGCTGCGATTCAAGACTATGTAACCACACAAAATATACCTTCACAGCGTACAAATTTTCTTTTTGGAATGGAAAAGAATGTGTTTTATATAGTTATCATGTAACTTTGAATATTAGCACTGCAGCATTCCTATAATGTTGGAGAATTAACTGCTGTAAATGATAGACAATAGTATGATTCACAAATCTTTAATGTACTGTAGCTGACATTTCTTGACTCCATCATAAACAGCTTTTTAAACACATTATGCATTGCATTTTAAATTTCCTAAATCAGTTGCAATAAAAATTAGAGTGGCTGACTCTGCCACTACCAGAGATACTGCTTCATCAAAGTATCAACTTGTTAAGGATAGAAACAATGAAATCATTGATTTAAATTGCTGACAAATTCTTGTATTTCTGTAACTTTTAAACAACCTGGAACCCAAAAAAAAAAAAAAAAAAAAAGGAAAACACAGTATCGTTTTGCATATTTCACTAGTCCTTGATTGCAGGATTAGTTTAGTTTACAGATACTTGCTGTAATAGTTCCAACCGATAAATTCACAATAATGGATACAAGTCAAATTGAGATTGTGATGTTTTTTACTGACCCAGATCCTTTCATGTTTTTGATACATTTACTACCTTTCCAGTGGTTTGAAAAATTACTTTATGCTGCATTGAAGTTGTGGATTTTAGTTATACATATGATCACCCTCCATTTCATTTTTTTTTTTTCAACAAACTGAATGAAGTATGTGTATAAAATGTACAGCTATATTAAATGTTATGTTTATTAAATATGCTGTTTATTAAAATATGCTATGTGTATTGCCTAAATATGTTAACGGTATTGTGATAAATCAGTATCGGTTACAATGCACTGCTTCAACACACCTTTCAGTTTGTTTCAACAAGAACGTGTAATATCAAGAAGTTTTCATCTTGACATAAGTCCCAAAATAGCTCAACAGAAATATCTTGTGTAACCAACTCAGAAAAATATTGACGGAATGTATTTTCATTAAGCTATATTTACAAGTTTTCCACCAAACTCTACAAAAGAAAATAAGAAGTTGCATCAAACCTCATTCTATTTTGTCTCTTACATACAATAAATATCATATGCAAAATAAAAACTGCTGTTATCCAGGTCTCACACCAGAACTTTATTGACCAAAGAATTAAATTAAAGCACAAGTCTGAAGCTATGAAACTTCAACATACTGCTGTTACCTACTAAGTGATGGCAACAGCATGGCAAATAATAATAATAATAATAATAATAATAATAATAATAATAATAATAATAATAATAATACAACCATAAAAACTGTTTTGTACTTTATTACATTCCCAGTCAAAACAATCTTGAGCCATTCTTCACATAGCTCCAAAATACCTATTGTTTTATTTACTCTTGGAAAGAACACAGGCAATATCAAACAAAAGAAATGACACCAATACTCTGATCAAACTGAACATGTTAAACTGCTAGTTTTCCAGATAGATGTTTCCATGGTGTAGTGTTGACAGACCCCTACCCCACCTCGAAACTTTGTCCCACGAAAATTTGTGAGACTCCAAGAAAGTGGGTTGCAGGTCATCAGAGATGTAAGTTCTAAGAAAAAAAAAGAAGGTGCTTTATCTGTGAACAAACAGATTAGATAAAAACAACCGGAAAAGACCTCCAACATTTTCAAAAGCAATTTGAAATTGAATATTGTTTTTAACATTCAGTACTTTTTTTTTTCTTTTTTTTTTTATCAAATTTGAATAATTTGGGCAACTTTAAACAAAAGAATGTTACGCAGGAATCGGATGTATGGATACTAAGTTTTTTTGTTTTGTTTTTAATTTTACACAGCCACTTTTTATGATTCCAAATATTCAGCATGAATAATACAAATCAGTCAAACTTAATACACTACTTGTACCTTGCTTTTCCTAAGATTACGGGGTGGAAGAAATCTTTGGTGTTTTTCCCACCTATTTGTTTCAGAGTTTAAGCCATAGTGAACATTTAGAGCCGTAGGAAATCCCCTACCCCTGATTTCAGAGAAGGGTGAGAGCCAGAATCATGGGGTGGGCACACTGCCCATGTCTCATTTAGCACTTGGGCCCAGAATAAGTAATTAAACAGAAGCCAGTGCCTCCGACCACTCAGCTACCAGGGTGTCCTTTTTTGTTACCCATTAGGTATCAGAGAACAGGCTTAGCGGATTACTTTGTTGAAGCCAGTGGTGAATTTAGTAGAAATTCCCTTCCCAACTATAAAATGCATGTTACAATACTCAGCCTACATCATGTTTAATTCTGTGCCCCCCCCAGCAGTGCAGTCTTAACCTTAAACGAAGAAGCTGCCTGCTAATACTTCATTTGAGGACTGCCATCTTGAAAAGGGAGTTCCTATTCTCTTTACATTAGAACTCTTGTGATTCACAAGAAGCCCTACTGAGTGATCTGAATGTTTAGCCTCATCCCTGCATCGTGAACATTCATTTAAGATATCAGTATCCTCTTCAAAAGAAACACAATATTTCCTGTTTTTCGATACATGATCAACTACAGCAATTCCTTTCCCCTGCTATTTTGTCCAACTAATCACAAAAAGTGCCTTAGTGTTGCTAAGTGTAGTACAAAAGTGCCTTAGTGTTGCTAAGTGTAGTACAAAAGTGCCTTAGCATTGCTAAAGCTCTTTTACACCACCACTGGTGATCTTGCTGCATGAACACTGGTATAATTAAAAGCCATTCTTGCTAATGAATGAGATAAAAATAACTTTGTATTGTGAGGTATTTGAGTGAAAGCAATTATGCATAACTGTGTGCGAATCTTCAGCTATTACTGTTGTTTATTAGTTCAGTCTCCCTTTGCTGTAAGTTGCTTCCATTAGTATAGTAGATGAACAAACTCCTGCTATTTTCCTTTATGACACTGATGGAAAAGATGTAAATGTTCTAACATAATATGGGTTCAACAAACATGTGGAATTCACCTTGCCTGGACGGGATGTTTTTCCAACTGCAATGAATATCAATATTCACTGTGTGAGACTGTTCAGGAACCAAACTGCTCATGGATGCTTTGACACTGGTAGTAACTTTACTGCTACTGACTGGTGCAAATGCATTCTTCTTTTATTTAACTAAGAAATTGGATTTTGGTGAACATTTTCATACACAACATGACATGCACTTTCATACACAATTAGAATAACAACACATTCATGCATGTTATCAATATTATTATTTTAAAATGAAAAGATACTATAAAATAAATTTTGCACATTAAATTTGTATGGCTGGGTGAAGTAGTGAGGAAAATAGAGTGGATAAAAAAAAAATCATATAAATCATGTGTGTAATGAGAGCATTTTTCAACTGAATATTAAAATAAAATGCTACCGACAGAGTTGAAATTTCTGTTTAAAGATAGCTTTATCAATACTCATATTAAAATAATACATAATTAAGTATTATAGCCAAAAGAACCTGTCCAAGCGAAACCAAACAAAAAGCTAGTTAAGTGAAGTTGGTGTTCAAAGGATAAAAGTCAGGCATAGTTAACATAACAAAGTAGGAAATAAAACAAATAGTCGGTTATTCAAACAAGTAGTTTTTGTGCACAGGTCGTAAGATAGTTAATGACATACCATGGAAATACTTTGATAACAAAATTCTAGGATACCCAAAAAATAGATATAAGCAGGGATCATAGCATACTTCTGGAAAATTTTAGGTAGGAATTTTAGGAATTTTAGGAATTTTTAGAAAAATTTTAGGAAAATTTTAGGAGTGTATTTCAATAAAAACTAGATGTATATTTGTATACATCTAGTAAAACAACTTTTGTATACATTGTAAAGAGTTTGCTTCACACCCTTCAACCATATATACTGATAGACTGCGCATGACATCAAAATTTCTGGCTCCAACATAAAATCACATGACAACAGTCAAAAAGATGGGTTACACCTGCTGTGCTTATGGTTGCTCTGAGCGATATAGTAAAGAAAGTTCTATGATTTTTCATGGGTAAGAAACGAATTAAATACCTAAGTCAATAAAGTTCAATTACTTAACCAGAAACTTGCAGCTATTGATATAAAAATATAGTAACTTAAGAAAAAAAAATGGAATGCATGTTCCAAATTCTTCGCAAATGTTCATCACATTATAAATCACAAAATGTAAATAACACGATCATGCATGTATATAGCTCATAAGTAAACTTACCTGAAGAGTTTTCATTATATATGAGGCGCATTCACATAATACACCGAAAACACTGAAGTTCTGCAGCGTAAATTAGTAATCATAACAGCATTTTTACACGAAATTTGGAGTCTGATGATGACATGCCCAATGTTTGAGCCATGGCGGCTTTGATGCAGCTATTGCCAATGTGCAGTCCATTAGTATATATGGTCGAAGTTAACACCCACATTTTTTGCATAACGTCTATCGTCTAAAGTTTAAGTATGATTTACTTCTAATGTTCAGTTCTTATCTTTTCACGTGTTATTATCATATTCAAGTATATTTACCACATTCAAGTTTCACTTTGAACATTAATATGCTGTTGAACCAGAAGCAATTCACGATTTTCACAGTAAAGTTTTCAGGTTTCACATTAAATTATAATATCCTAAAAAGGTAATTGAAAACCAAGAACTATGTACAATTGTTCACTGAATTACTTTTTTCATATTATTGTTTTAACCTTTTCCTGATTAGCCTATCTTTTTCTGCTTCTACCACAACTAATTTACTTTCAGTTTTCTTTATTTCAGCTGAACCTTGTATGATCAAGTTAGAGGCAACTGCTATTTCAACAGTATTTTGTTTTTCTACAGCTTTTCTCATTCTTTCTGTTCCCTCTTGAATTATTGCTAGGGAGGCTTCTTTATCGTTTTTAAGTCTATTTATTTCTGCATCATTTCCTTTTATTTTGTCATCAAACTCAGCTTTTCTTTTTTTCTCTAGCTGCTTTTCCTTATTTTCCCTCTCTTTCTGCTTCCTTTCTTTTACCTTTTTTGATTCTTCTTCCTTCAGCTTATCAACATACTCTTTATAAAATTTATGTGAATCACAAACACTATTTAACAAATTTCTTGTTATGGGAACTTTACTTACACATCCATAGTGTTTAATGGCCCCTTTAACTATTCTTAATGATGTTATAGTTGAGTCTTTTAAGTTAGCCTTGTCCTTCCTTAACAGAGCAGTGTTAACCGAAAATCCCCTTTCTGCATCAGCATTACCATGAGGTAAAACTAAAATTGACTTTATGAGTTTAGCAAGATTTGAGTATTTTTCTTTTCCGCTAGTCTTTAATACTAAATATATTACGCCAGTAATGATCAATCCGCACTGGAATATGCCCTTCCTCTGAAAATTTCACTAGTTCATCTAGAGTTGGCTTATCACAATTTAAAAGTTTCCACTCTTCTCTTACTCTATCAATTTGTTCCTCAGAAAGATGCAAAACACTTGAAATTCTGGTTATTTCCGAAAGTCCTTCAGTGACTGAAAGTTGAGTTGACTCTTTCTTTGGTTCTTTTACCTTTAAAACTTCTATGTCTCTTAGCTTTTGATTGCAGAATGGCAAATTTGACTTTAAATATTTTGTGGTTGCAATTAGTGATGATCTTACATCTAAGAGAAATAATTTCTGCCTGGTCTCCTGAACATTCCTGAGGAGATTTTTTGTCTTCATACCAACTTCTAACTCCCCTAGTTTTTTCCATGAATTTTTGTTTTCAAAATCTACATTCTTTAGGTCTTCTCCAAATTTCCCTGCTATAACATCATCTTGGATAAACTGAGCCATAACATTCCTCATTAAAGTATTTAAATCAGAATATAACTGGTGTATTTTTGGTTCTTCACTCTGATAACATAATGAAAATTTTTCAAAATTTTGGTGTGAAAATGAAATTAATGCTAAATAGCAAGGAGTAAGCTTATTTTTCAGGAAACAGTGAATTCTTTTATACCTTGCCGAATTGCGCAGTTGTTTTTCAAATATTTTTTGAGATGGCAAGAAGTTTAAAAAATATTCTGTAATATTTAGCCATTGATCCAAGAGCCTCTGAGCTACAGAACCAACGGTTAACCATCTGTTGCTGACATGACGCAAAAGAAATTTGGCAGTGACCAATGTTATATCCTCGACAGATTTATAATCCTCTCGTCTTGCAGCACTACTATTTAAAAAGTAATGCATATCAGTAGCAAATTCGTCAAAATCTATATTTAAGCTTGTCAAAAAATTTTTAAATGCATTACTAACAACATGCAGGTTGCAAAAACCTAGTTCCAAAGATTTCTGGCCTGTTTCTTGTTTTACAACTTCATTGAATTTGCGTAAAAAGCACTTATTTACATTTGGGCTGTCCATGGATACACAAATAATTCTGTTCAACGAAATATTGAAGGATGATAACACATCAAGAATTTCTTTTAGCAAAATATCTGCTGTTGCATGACCCAGAAAAACGCTTGTTAGGTATCGGCAAGAAACTGAATTTATTTCTGAAGACCAGTACCTGAGATACACATCCAACTGCCGTTTCACTTGTGTATTTGTAGTTTCATCAAATGCTATAGTAACCTTTCCTGGGCTACTAGATGCAATGTCTTTTTTCAAATCCTCTTCAAAATATTTTGACAATCCATGTGATATCACATAAGCAACTTTTTTTTCTTTAAGTTGCATTTTGGCTGCAATAGCAGAATCAGGAAACATTTCTTTGAAAAGTTCAACTGTTTCAGTGCATGAAACAAAAGACATATTGTCCTTAGCAACTTTCATGGCCCATAATGCTTCGGCTTTAGCCAACTGTAAATCATGACTCAGTACTTCACTAATATTTGTTTTGGGCTCAAGATCCCGTCCTCCAAAGGCTTTCAGGATGGACTTATTTTGAAATTTACTTTGAAATTTCTGCAAATGTTTTTTTCCTTTATGATGCGCTTTTACTTGTGAAAAGCCACTATTAGAAATGTTGAAAATTTCTGAACACAATATACACTTAGCAGAAAATATTGTTTCAGTTGCAGAACACCATTCTTTCAACTTCACTCCGTCCAATTCTTTGGCGAGCCACGCATCTTGAAATTCCGTTTTGGATTTAGGCATCTTAAACACTTGTATTACTAACCAGAAAATGAAAGGGAAGTACAAAAACACGTTCCAATATTGCAAAACCAGACAACTTCCCGAAATTTGGCTGCGAGGATGTCAGAAGATAAAAAAAAAAAAAAAAAAAAAGCAGGTCACCACTAGAGAACTGAACCTGCACACAGCACAGAGAACACCATAAAAGACGTAAAACCAGAAACTATCATACGCATCTCACGCAAGTTCAGTCAAAGCGAGTCGGAGCCGAGATATATTGCGCATCGAAGGTCGCTGTCGCCGACGCATGATCGAAGGTCAATGATCACGTGCTCTACTGCCTGCCAAGATAATACTCAGCTACCATCCCATCGTCATTACCGGAGGTTACGGAAGGAGACCACATGTTTCCTCTTTGCTTCCACCCACCTGCGGTTTACAATAACAAAACATCAGCAGAAAGAGGAGGTTCCACAAGGCATGTACAAAAATAAAGTACGATCTTCTGCGTGCCACGGAGTTCGTCTGCAAAGCGCAAACCAGGGGTGAAAATGACCCGTCCCCTTTTCCCTTAAATCTCTTGTTACTCTCGAAAACTGTTCGAAGGCAAAAAAATGGAACGCCCGCCCCGAAGCAAGTGCATCTCGATGGCGTCATTTTTCCCTCCCTTCAGCAGCACAGCATATAGGCTGTGTTTCTACAATAACAGGTCTTTTTACCTTACCGTAATGGTAAATTTATTGGCGTTAATAACGGTTGTGTTTTTAATAAAAATAAGCTTACGAAAATTTTAGGATGAATAGCAAATTTTAGGTCTAATTTTAGGAATTTAAGGAGGGTCACAAAATATTAGGAATTTTAGGAATTTTAGGAGGAATGCGATCCCTGTATAAGTGAAAATCTAGAATCACATATTATTATTGTTTAACAAAGGCAACATTTAACATATCAACATAATTAAAATCTGGAAGTTTCTCCCCTTTCTCCATTTAGCTAACATTCAAACTTTGAATTTTACATATTTTATTTGCAAAGACTAACTTTCAAATTTTCCTTGAAGAGAGCAAAACTTTAGAAATTGGTTTGCATTCTGAATTTTTTTTTTTGGGGGGGGGGCATCCAAGAGTCTCATTTATGTGATGATCGGTTATGATGCCCTCTATCATAATTTATGTACAACTCTGTGTGAGTGTGTGTGCCCATGCACATATTTCAATTGAGAAGACTAATTAATATTTTCCTTACAAAAGGCCTGTAATTTAGGAAGTGGTTTGATGCATTTCAAATTATTGTTTCATGAATTAGTAATAGTTTGTGATTCTGGTCAGTAATGCAAGTGAATCGATTACCCACAGCTGGATAAATATCGGGCATCAGGTTGCCTTGGCACCTAGAAATTAGGCTTAGGGGCTCAATTTTTTTTTAATTTCATATTTTGTAATTTGTAGTAAATACCATAATTTAAGTTGCATAATCCAAAGATTATCAGTTAAAAAGTTATAAGTTTAGGTTCTGTAGATAATACACTGCTTTTAAAAAGAAAAAAATGTTTTGGTGGCTATTTAATTTTTAAAAATCTGCATGGTAAATTGTCAGGATATGTGCATTGGAAAAGTACCAAAAATGTGTAAACACAAAAAATGTAACACAATACTATGAAGTGGGCCTTAAGGATATAGAAAGAACTTTTTATCATTTTCGAAAATTTTGACAGAAAATGTGATGCAGCAGAAGAGGTAATATTGTTGTGGAAAGCTCGCTGAGCTATTCCACAATACATAATTGCCATTGATAAACTATTAATTTTGCTGTCAAGGCTCTTATATGCTCTTCACCTGAAACAATATGGATTGTTCATAATTTCAAAGGAGTTTTAGGTCTACCTAATTGAACTACAGAATTACTGGGGAAAAAAAACCCCAAAAAAACCCTAAGCATTTGTATTCTTTATTCACTTGAAAGTGACACAAAAGCACTTAAAAACTGATAGTTATTTTTTATTAAGATCACTTCTTTCTTACTTTTTTAATGTCTGGGACATCCACTGAATTGTGATTTTTCTGCAAGAAATTAATTATTAAAGATCAACATGACAGGTGCATATATATATATTTTTTTATTTTTCTTGATTTCAAGGTTTATGGATTACCATAAGCTTTCAAAAGTAATTTTGTTTAAGTTATTTCCATAAAATCCCATAACAAGGAATTCTCAAAATACAGAAATATGAAGTTTTTAATTATATGTACATAATTTTAACAATAATCTAATAATAATGCCAAAATCAATTTCTATTTAATTTTAAAAAGGGTTTCTAGAAAACCCATAATAAGGAATTCTCAAAATATGGAATTATTCATTTTTGTTAGGCATAAGTAGAAAACTCGAAGGTTGTCAAACTTTTTAATTTTTACTTTAAGCATGAAGTATGCAAAAGTTATACCAAGAATTGGATAAAAGTAGCTAATGATTAAAAATAGCATTACTTTCCAATACTTTGATGGTGGTCATTCCAATTGCAGAGTAGAATTTTATAAACATTGGATTATTCCTCCAGTTGCAGGGTGTGAGAAGTATAATATAAATCCAAGAACAGTCAGAACTAAAAACTTGACACTATATACATGACAAATCTTGCAAAGTTATATAAGTTGTGAAATTGTAACTAAAGTATCTGTAATTCATACTAAAAAATATTTTTACTATGACAGTTTCTATGCAGTATTATTTCATGCACTGCCACAAAATCCTTTTCAGAATCCAAATTTTAATACCTGTGAAAATTGTATAAATTAAAAATGTACCAATAAATGCAATGAAGGAAGTCAAAAGGCAGAAATATTCAACACTGTGCAATTTATTCAATCTGGCTTCCAAAGAGAAAATGAAAGGCAATGGGCAACTATGGTAATTTCCAAGGATAACTCTCTGATGAAGAGAAAATAAAATTATATTAGGGTTAATTGTAATTTATTACAACTGAGTCAAAATAACCTTGGTGCAGGTATGGAAAAAAAAAAAGACAGTCTGCAAGTATTTCATTTCATGTTTATCTAGGATTACACAAATGATTGTGGGAATAAATATACCACCTAAACGTTTAGACATGAACAAGATGACAGAAGTAAAGAGCAAAAAAAAAAAAAAAAAAAAAAAAAGATGTGAGAATACTTTTTATAAAACTGAAAAATTGTAAAATTGTTTATTTTCTAGAGACAGGGGAGATATGTACTTTTGAAAGATTTATGGAATAACTTCATAAAAATTAAAACAAGTGCTTCAATTACGAAACATTTTTTTTTTTTTAAATCAAACAAAACCTACAGTACAGTTATTGTCAACTAGTACCACACAGCAGCTGAAACAAATATACCAATAAGTACACCTACAGTTAGAAAACAAAGCTGTGGAATGCAATTTACAGATGCATGATGTTTTTCTGCATGGATGAAGTGGTGTTAGTGATTGCAAACTCTTTGGTACAGAGGGTTATAATTTTACCACTGAGTATCACACACCAGCGTAAATATCACTACAATGACAGGCAGTAGATGATTATCTTAATGGAGTATTTATCTCAGTTTAAATGTCTTTGCACAAATACACTCACAGGTGCCGTGACAAGCACAGACATTCACCACACTTGACGTCTCCAGTTCACAAACAGAACTACTAGTTTTTACACTACGTCTATTCAGGGTTCAGCCTTTGTGAACCCAGAAAGTTTCATCAATTGATATTCTTACAGTACAAAGCAGCTCTTAGACTTCTCCAGGATCCACCTGCTGACTGATAAGCAAGGATGGCACTGATGACGGTAATGATGTACACTGGAGTTAGAGATGCTGCATAGAGTCGCTGCTGATTGAGAAGTGTCTGAAAGAAAAGTGCCATAACATTTTGAAACAAAAATATGGAACAGGCAAAATGACCTACATTAACAACATTCAATACACTAGTATTCAGTATATCAAAAACAATAGTGCTTTATAATATTTGATGAACTACACATTTTATATACCCATCCTAACTGACAAAAATGCATCAAAAGAAAATTTATTTGATTTAATTCTTATGGGACACAGCTATCTACGTAGCATCGTAAAATAAAATCATGTGGTTAAATTAAGGGTTTTGAAATTTTTACTCTCTGATTAAGCCTTTAACAACTCATTCTGCTTGATGGAAAAGTTGTTCCCTAGCACTAATGATGTACAACAGTATTTCAACTGTATTGTGATACCTGTACAATCAAGCAAAACATCAACTATGAAAAACAACTGTATGGCTACTGACAGTGGATTTATAGAAAACAGGCACAATGCCACAAAGCAAAAAGAAGAAAAAAACAAAGCAGCAGCACAGACAATGAAACTTTTTTTTTAAGTTGATATCATCCCTTGTTTCATGAATAGCATCAGTTTTTTCAAGTACTCAACAAGGGAAAACTTTCCCTACTAACTAAAGAAAGGTTTACTCAATGAGAGAAAACTTTCTCCGCTCACCAAAGATAGGTTTACTCAACAGGGAAGGGAGAAGTTTTGCCTGCTCACCAAAGATAGGTTTTACTAGATACAAAACAAAAACTTAAAAATAAAAGTATGCTATTGTATGTCTTCATTCCATGGTAGTGGGCACATTGATATCAAATCTGGTTTTGTTTTGTTTTTTTGGTATGGATGGAGCAATCACCTCAATCATTACAGGAGTTGGCCACAAAAAGTTGAGAAAGACAGAGGTAACATGTTTTGAACCACAACATATTGCATTTTAGAACAGCTGTCATTTAAAATGGTGATTGCAGAGGCTTCAAAAAGCACTGTTATGTGTAAAAATCAGTGGTATTATATTAAGATTTAATTTTTTTTTTCCAGGAAAAATTGAACAGATGATCACACTGCACTGCACTAATGAAAGTTTGTGGTGAGCAAACGGGAGACTAAATAATTATTTCTTACTGGGTAACGCATTTTCATGAGAGATGTGAAAGCACACACTACTTACTGTATTGTCTTCATTCCATGATAGTGGGCACATTGATATAAAATTTGGTAATTTTTTTTTTATTTTTTTTTATTTTTTTTTATTTTTGGTATGGATGGAGCAATCAAATCACCTCAATCATTACAGGAGTTGGTCACAAAAAGTGGAAAAAGACAGAAGTAACATGCTTTGCACCACAACATACTGCATTTTCGAACAGCCGTCATTTAAAATGGTGATTGCAGAGGCTTTAAAGCACCGTTACGTGTGAAAATCATATCATATCACTAAGCTGTTCTCTCATATTCAGAGGTTAGCTCCACAAAGAAATACAAACTACCAGATAGATAATTTTTACTTACTGTTGCCGTATCAAACTTGTCCATTTACAGAGATCTTGACATACAACTCGGGCTTCACTCACATCCATCACACGCCATACACAAGATCTTCTATACTTCATACTCATAATCTTTTTCTCATGCAGACACTCCTGAATCTGATTCTCCCATTATTTCCTTGGCCTTCCTCTACCTTTCCTTCCTGCCACTTGGGCTAAAAGGATTTTCTTAGTAAGCATAAGCTTGGGAGGATCATGTTGAAAGAATGAGTGTAAATGCATGGCTTTTACACTCATTCTTTCAACATGGCCAAATCACTGAAGCATATTAGTCCCCACCTTGCTGACAACATTTTGCTTCACATTACACAACCACAACACATCTTCATTCCTCACATAATCAGAACGTGTCTTGCCACAAACTCCCCGCAAGTAACGCATTTCTCCAGCACATAAACGACTTCTATGTTTTTTCTGTAGTACCCAGGTTTCACTGCCATACATCAGAGTAGGAACAATTACACTTTCATATACAGCCATGTGGAACTCTCTTGAGAACAATCATTCCTGTGAAACCCTCCCAAAGCAGCTATAATTTTCAATGAAGAATTCACTTGCCTACTAATTTCATCACCCAATATGTTCTCTCTGTCAAACATGCTTCCTAAATACACAAACTCATTCACCTGGTCAATCACTGTGCCATTTAGACATATACACTGCTGGACAATTGCTAAGGATGGATCATAAACGGCTATATAGCGCATTAAAAAGTAAGTGTGGTTGGATGCCAAGTGAAATAAAATAATGTCAGAATGCCAGGACATTACAAGAAAGACAATTTATTGTGCTCTGAAATCCAGAAGGCTTTAGAACGTGTTCAAGGGACAAACAGGCCATTTTGTGCAGAATACGTAAACGTGAAAAAAATGCAATTACCGTCTGCAGGCGTTCCGGCGTAAGATGTCAATACGGGATATGGCCACCATGGAGGGCGATGCAAGATTCCACACGTCGTGTCATGCTTTGCACAACATTATCAAGCAGCTGTTGGGGTAATTTTTCCCATTCCTCTGTCAGTGCACGGATGAGGTTGTCCTTGTTTATTGGAGGGCATTGGTGACCAGCAAGACTCCTCTCCAAAGTATCCCACACATTTTCAATGGGATTCAGATCTGGAGAACGTGCTGGCTATACGAGGCGTTGAATGTCCTCGCTCTCAAGACACTCCTGGACAGCGACTGTTCGATGAATTGTTGCGTTGTCGTCCATGAAAATGAATCTATCACCGACAGCACCATGGAACATGCGAACATGAGGTAGCAGAACATCATCAATGTATCATTGGCCAGTCATAGTCCCAGTTGGAAGCACATAGAGGGACGTACGGCCATTGATCATGATGCCAGCCCATACCATGACACTACATGTCGGATATCGGTCCCTTTCCTTTATGTTTGCTGGACAATATGGAGTACCACTATCACGCCAGATCAGTTGTCGTCGACAATCAGACGATAGACTGTATCTACTCTCATCTGAGAAGAAGACAGCAGACCAGTCGTTATCAGTCCAATTGCGATGTTGATGGCACCATTGCAAACGGGCGGTACGGTGACGTCTGGACAATGGGATGCACACAACAGGACGGCGGACGTATATACCTCCTTCATGCAGACGTCTGGCGACAGTTTTTCGGGAGATCCGCTTGCCAGTAGCAGCCATACACTGATTTGCTACCTCACTAGCTGTGCTGCGCCGGTGTCTTTTTGTTGATAGCACTATGTACCGATCTTCTGCAGGTGTCGTACTGCGAACACGACCTCCTCCGTGACGTTTGCTACACTCTCCATTTGTTTGAAATGATTTCCAAAGCCTTGAAACAACACTGTGGCTGACGTCGAACTCCCTGGCAACATCTGTTATTTTTCGCCCTTCTTCAATCTTGCCAATAATACAGCCACGCGTAAAATCATCTAGGTGATGTCGAGAAGACATACTGAAAATTGCAAGTTCGTCAATTGATTCTTTCCCTTTCAACTTTGCGTTTGAACAACAACGGTCAATACGCGTCAAATCCTTTATATCTCTTATCAGCGCTATGACGTCACGAACAAGTTCGGCAATCCAAAATTTGCATATGCACAATACGTCTTACTGTATCCCGCACTTATGCTAATTTCCACATTTTCCTGCCTTCCATTTTATGGTTGCTATCGTTGCTATTGTCATCCGTCCTTAGCAATTGTCCGGCAGTGTATTAAATTCAGTACTACCAGTTCTTCTCTCAAAAACCATAACTTTGGGCTTTCCCTTATTTATACTCAGTTTGAATTTCATGCAAACTTCGTGCATCCAAGTCAACATACTCTGCAACTCACTTTTGCTCTCTGCCAACAGGACAATGTCATCAGCATACAGCAATCTGCACACACAGATATCACCAAGACATAAACCAGTATTATCTATTTTGACATCACGCATGCACGCATCCATAAATGTATTATAAAGCCATGGTGACATTATACAACCTTGTCTAACTCCTGCACAAATAGAAAACCATTTTGATAAAACACCAAAAACACCATTTACTCGTACACAAGCTCTACTACCAGCATACATGACTTTTACACTGTTAAGTAGATTCCCAGAAACACCATATTCATTCAATACCTTCCACAAAAGTGTCCTATTTACTCAGTCATAAGTTTTCTGTAAATTTATGAAGAAAGCAAAAACTTTCTTACCAACAGCCAGATACTTTTCAATCATTATGCGTAATGCAAAAATTTGGTTAGGGCAGCCTTTACCAGGCATAAAACCACTCTGAACATCCCATACTTTCTCTGATGTAAGACCTCGTACTTTTTCAATAACGACCTTACCAAACACTTTCCCTGGCACACTCAGTAGGCTAATACCATGATAGTTCTTGCAGTCAGTCTGATCACCTTTTCCCTTATACAAGGGAACAATAATAGCATCCTTCCAATCCTGAGGGACCACTCTTAACTCTCAGCACAATGGGCAAATTTCAGTTAACCAGTCAATTACAGAGGTACCACCATATTTCAACATCTCGGCAGTTATGCCATCAACTCCCGAACGGAGCCTTACCATTCTGAAGAGATTTTAGAGCTTTACACACTTCTTCTCTTGAGATCCCTCCTGATATCATTGGTGTCTGTCTCAGAATCATCTTTGCTTTCCTGATCTAATAACTCACAGAAGTATTCACCCCATCTTTCACTTAACTCATTGGGCTCCCATATCATTTCCCCAACCCTATTCTTCACACAACTTACAACTTTGTTTCCCCTATTTTTCTTGATTCTCATGTACTTCCAGAAAGTCTTTCTATCTTTCCAACAAGGCAATTCATGCCTTTCCGCCTTCTCCTTCCTATCTTTTGCCTAACTCTGGCGAACCAGCTTAGCAACTTCACGCTTCTTACAGCAATATTTATCCACAGAAACTCTACCTTGCAGCATCCCCAAATAGGCTTCCTTCTTTCTCTTTACTGCCTCTTCAATCTCACTATTCAACCAAGCATCACCTCTATTGTTACCCACTATTGTGGTGCCACAGACCTCTTCAGCAGCAGTGACAATACAGTTCTTAAAACATTCCCACTTCTTTTCTACATCCCTCTCACAAGACTTCAGCTCTTTCAGTCGTTCTCTGAGTAAGTCAGAATAACTCTGATGATATTCAGTAAGCCTTTCAACCTTTATTCTTTCCATCCTGGGCCTATTCCTATTCCTTTTCCTCCAACCAACATTCAGTTTCACTCATGGCACAACCAAGTAATGATCAGAACCAACATCCGCACCTCTCGTCACACAAGTGTCAACAAAGTGTTTCAGACGCTGATCACAGACAACAAAATCTATCACACTCTTTTGACCAAGAGTACGATTTTCCCAAGTATAGGTATGGATATACTTGTGGTTGAAAAACGTATTAGATACACACAAACCATTCTAAACGCAGAGTTCAAGTAATCTTTCACCATTATTATTCACACTAGGATCATTAAACTTACCCAGAACACAGTCAGAAATTGCATTCTGCACACCTACTATAGCATTGAAATCCCTTGCTATTATAACTTTCTATTTAGCACCAAACTGGCTTGAAACAGCTTTTAGCTCATTCCAGAAATCTTCCTATCAGAAGGTTCCGAGTCACAAGGAGCACACACTACAACAATTACAATTCTCTGAAGTTTCACTTTCAAACGAATCCAAAGAATTCACTCATTATACAACTATAGTGAATCAAGTTGTTCTTCATCTTTTCACTTAAAATCACACCTACACCAGCCTGTCCTCTAACATTATCCAATTCTCCAGACCACACACTCACTGTTCCATTCACTTCTTCTATACCAATTTCCTTCTTTTTGGTTTCACTTACACACAGCACATCAAGTCTATATTTATTCATCTCTTCAATCACCTCATTCATCTTGCCATTTATACCTCTAGTATTTCATACACCAATCTTACACTCACTCAGCCAAGATCTCTTTCTCATATGCCGTTTAGAAAGTCCAGGTTGATTCCGTGGTGGACCGTCCTTCTCAAGTGTGGTAGGTTCACCATATCCCACACTTGAGTCATTTTTAATATTTCTTTGTGTCTTTTTAATCAGGTAAGAACGTCAGTGTGGGGGATTAGCCCACAGCTGACGGTTCCAGTTGGTCATTCAACCTAAGGATTCCGGAAGAAAACCCAGTGAGCTGGGGTGTTTTCGCCAATGACACACAGAACTAGCTGGCACCTCTCCAAAATCCAAAATTCACAGAGACCCTTGTCGCTGTTATGTGTGCCATTGTTCCCACGGAGCGCCCCGAGGAGGCAAACCTATCTCTCACTAAGATCGTCCACATGTGAAAATCAGTGGTATTATATAAAGATTTAATTTTTTTTTAGGAAAAATTGAACAAATGATCACACTGCACTGCACTGCACTGATGAAAGTTTGTGGTGAGCAAACGGGAGACTGAAGCATTGTTTCTTACTGGGTAATGCATTTTCATGAGGGATGCGAAAGCACACATCAGGGGTGGTGAGCCTTTTTGAGTGTGTGCACCCAAATTGCCAATAATCTTCTCTAAGAAATTCTCTTGCGTGTCCATGGGAATTTTCGGCAGAACAAAATCATTTATTTTTTATCTACTGTTCACTCATAAACAAAGGAAGAAAAAACAAGCAGAGAAAAGCCAAAGTGAACTATTTACTAGCAAAATAAGCTCTGGGGAAAAAATTGGGTCTGCAAGAATTTTAATATGTGCCATACAACATCACATGTTCTCACAACTGCTTGGCTGGCTCCAAGCAGGCATAAGATGTCTCCTGTGAACACTTTTCACTGTTCTCGTCAGCGCTTGCGAGGAGCAAGGGTAAAACAGCAAATCCTCCTCCAACCTGGTCCAGAGAGAGAGAGAGAGATGATCAGGCACTCAACTGTGACCATTGAACCCTCCACTCTTTGCTTGTCCACTAATGTCCCTTCGAAGTACTTTTTGGAAAAATCCTTTTGCATTGTTTCTTAGATGAACCTAGAGAACTGTCTGTCATCTTCTTGCTGTCAGATTGGAGGCCATCTTTTGGGACACTTCTCTCACAAGATGCATTAAGGTGAAACAAAACCTCCTTCCATAGACCTTACTGAAATTCTCTAAGTTCTCTTCAGCATTCAAAACCAGAAAATAACCCTCAGTAACAGCTGCTTCGTTTGGTAGTAATGGCAATCAATATAAATACACTTGCAAAGGGTTAACATGGTAAACGTGGAAAATTTATGTAAATAATAAAACAATTAATTGAAACAAAATATAAGTTTTATTGAAGCAAAATCTTGAACAATAGTTAATGCATAGACACACTTTGTAATTATTCAATGAACCCGCCGCTGGCAGTGATGACGGCCTCAATCTTTGAGCGAAATTCGATCGCAGACCTTGGAAACCAGGACCTTATTCATGTGGGTCATGACATTGGCGATAGCATATCTGACAGAGTCAAGGGTGTCATGAGGATGCTTGTTGGTCTCTCTTTCAACTGTGCCCCGTATAGTAATTCAAGGGATCCAAGCAGGGGAACCTGGGGGAGGGGGCAAACCTCTGGAAACCACTGGTAGGGAATGTTCTCTTCAAGCCATTTCTGAGTCACTTTGGCCTTGTGGGCTGGGGCAGAGTCCTGTTGGAAGATGTATGGCCTCCCGTCAGCAATGGCGTCCATCCAGGGTTTCACTACATCTCTCAGCACCTTAACATACTCGTCTGCATTGACCCTTAAATCCTTCTCACAGAAGTGAGGAGGCATGACCTTCACTCGAGATGACTCCGAGGACCATGACAAATCATGTCTCTAAAAGTCTGACTCTTCTTCCAAGTCCCATCAAAACAGCCAGAGAGGTGCCATGATTTGGTTTGAAGGAGGGTTCTGGAAGCTAACTGTGGTTGCCAGCCTCTTTACTGTCCCTCCAACACCCTCATGCACTTTGCCATGTGCTGTTAATGTAAAAATGCCATTGAAATCTCCACTATGATTGCACAAATCTGCACAGTTCTTACGATTCTTACATTGCACTGCTGAACCATCAGAGAAGTAATACACTTTCTTTAAGTTTGGCAGACAATCTTTCAAGATACCTAAAAGCTTTCTTTGGAAAACATGAACAAGAACTGTGCTGTGAATCCAACAGTCTGAAATGAAGGCATGACCTGTGTTTTAGAACATCATCTTTGTCCTTGTATTAAACTACAAGAGGATGAACTGTTGCCATCAAGTTGTTCCAGTAGAACCCTTGTGCTTCATCTTGCAAAGTAAATGAGTAATTCTCAGCAAAATCACATGTCACCACAGCTTCACTGGGCACGTGTACTTTTCTATTCAGAAAAATGCAGATTGCTTTTGGCAATAAAATCGTGTTTCTTCATGTTGATCAGCTGATCTGAAAAATCTTGAACATATTCCTCTGTGGTTTTACTAATTGTCTCAAAATAACAGTGATCCACTGCTTGTTGTAAGTTATATTTTAAATCATCTCTTGTTCAAGGCTCGTTAGCAAGGCTTCCTTGAAATTAATGATGCTGGAGCAGGAATCACACTCATCAAAAACATTTCTGTTGTGGTGGATCGCACATTATTTTTGAAATGCAATCTTGGTATGTTTTTAATGGGTTTTCATATCCTGGGAGTGTTACTTTATTTAAGTTAGCCCCAGTTATCATTAGCGTAACATTTTGATGAGTGGTACAAACACATACATCGTGGGTATCACTGGCTCCTGCTATTATGCAGTTCTTTGATCATCATTCTGCAAATTTTGAAAATCTAATCTTCAGAAGCGGATATTTAGATTTTAAGTCTGTATATTTTTCTCGCAGATTACCCAGAATCAATCTTTTTTTAACATAAATGCATATACAATCTGTGTTATTCATCGAAACATAGTCTTTCTTGCCAGGCATTTGCTTGCTAACTTCATCACTGCAGTAAAAATCTTTGACTAAGGAGGCAGTTTCTTTCACTAAAATTTTTCCAGGTTTCGGGTGAGGACAAAATTCCTTTCTCTTTTTCTCTGTAATTACTCACACCAAACTCATTTTCAATTCTTCTACATGACCAACTTCTTGGCAAAATAGTCAAAATAATAATTAATCTGTCACTTTTATTTGCAGTTATAAATCTTTGTAAGTTGCTCAAGGATTTCTTATTCTGAATTGTTACACTGACATTCATTTTCTTCATCTTTATAACCCTCTGCATTAAAAAAAGGATTTGTTACATGAACTTTTTATTTTCTTTATCTTTTCACAGCAATATTTTTTAGAACTCTTAATTTTCTTTCTAATAACTGAAGACTCACCAAGAGAGGTCAAAAAGGCATTCAAGTAGCTTAAGCCTTGTATATACATCCATAACTTTTGAATCATGGTTACTATAACTAGGACCAGAATTATTACCGGGCTCTGAAGGATTTTCCTATCAGGAACACTCACCTTATGTCACTTTTCCTTCCCCTAACTGCAATCTAAGGGAAATACAAATTTGCATGTTTTCTTCAATTCCATATTTTAAAGAGATCATTCCAAGTTGTCACATTCTCAAATCTTGACTAACCCAGTGTCCTTTCTTTTTTTATTTTTGAAAGGAATACAACTTACAACAGTAAATGAACCACTTCTTGCCATCCATACTTGAAAGTCAAACTTAAAACTAGTCTGATTAAAAAAAAAAAGGGCAGCACTAATAAATAAATAAAGTTTAAAGATAAACAATTCACCTCACATGAGTTAACTGAGATGTACACACTCTTGAGAGCTACACCACAACTGAACTACTTAGGCATGGAAATGTGGGAGAGCATGAATGAACATGTCATTGCAGGAAAGGGATAATTCACACTTGAGAATACCTGCATATTACTGTATTTTACTGTGTCTAACTCATGATACCATAGAGATACGATCTTGAAATTTTGACTGAGTCCAGTAAATGTGTATCAATATGTTTGAATTTTTTGAAATTTTTACAAAATTTTGTTTTTTGGAAATTGAAAAATAATCTTTTTTTTAAACTGGCAAAAAAAAATTTTTACTCAAAAAAATGAATGTTATATATCAAATGAAAGCCCTCTTCATTAGCTTTAAAATGAGACCATACCCAGCTCTGTAGCTGAAATGGGTCTCTTAGTAATTGCATTTAAAGTTTTGGTGGCAAGCAGTTTTGGGGACATTTTAGCAATTTTGAAAATTAAATAGCTCAAAAACTGGCAATATGAAATTTCCCCCAAAAATTATTTTTATATTTTATGTGATTATAAACAGATATCCCCAAAATTAGCCAAATCCATGACATCAAGAGTTTATGCACTGGTTGATCTGACATGAAATTACCCAATGGTGTAATACTGTTTTTCATTCATTGATATTCTGCGCCTCAAGGGAATCACGGGAATGAATTAAAACCTCCAGATTCCTTATATATGAATGCCGGTTGCTTCGACTAGCGAATCCAGTGATGGTTATATTCAAATTAATCGGAAACTTGAAACTTGGTCATTCTGGGTGGTGTTAATGGTTAGCATAGTCGGGTGCTCCAGATGATGCGGGTTCCATTCCCGCCCCTGGATGACAAAATTTTCAAGTTTTTGGATATTATCTGACTTAACATTCATGTCATATTTACACCAATAAATGGATTCACATCTTCCAAATTTGTATTGTGTCACTCTCTGTTGTTGATTGCTGTCAAATCCACAGGACAACCCGTTTTGGCATCGTATTATCACAGGTGATAAAAAGTGGATATTCTTATGTTATTCTAAAACAGGAACCAGTGGCTGAGGCCACACCAGGAAGCACAGCTAGTGACATAAAGAGGGCAATTTGAGAGGAAAGTCATGCTGTGCATGTGGTGGATTTGTGAGGGTCCTGTTCACTGGGAATTCCAACCACTAGGAGCCAGTGGCTGAGGCGACACCAGAACTTACACCAGGAAGCACAGCTGGTGATGCAAAGAGGGCAATTTGTGAGTGAAGTCATGCTGTGCATTTGGTGGAATTGTGAGGGTCATGTTCACTGGGAATTCCAACCACTAGGAACCAGTGGCTGAGGCCATGCCAGGAAGCACAGCAAGTGGTGCAAAGAGAACAGTTCGAGAGGAAAGTCATGTTGTGCATTTGGCGGAATTGTGAGAGTCCTGTTCACTGGGAATTCCAACCATTGAGAAGCAGTGGTTGAGGAGGCACCAGGAAGCCCAGCTGGTGATGCAAAGAGGGCAATTTGAGAAGAAAGTTATGCTGTGCATTTTGTGGAACTGTGAGGGCCCTGTGCATTGGGAACTCATGAAAGATGGTCACGCTCCATGTCGAACAACTAAAACAGGTCCATGATGCTTTATGCCAATGCTACTCAACAGTAATCAATCGGAAGTAGTGTTGCTGCAAGTGGATAATGACCGAAGTCACACATCAAGAGTGGCCCACCAAAAACTACAGGAACTGGAAAGGGTTGATATCCTACCTCATCATCCATACAATCTGGATCTTGTCCCATCTGTCTACCACCTGTTTCATTCCATGGCCTATTTCCAACAAGGATGGCACTTCATTTCATTGGTGGATATGTAATCTGGCATCAGAAAGTTGGTTCTTGAAACTTACAAGTGGTAACGAAGCAGTATCATGGCTCTGGTGCAATGTTGACAAAGCATTATAGAAAGCATACATACATACATACATACATATCACTAAGCTGTTCTCTGAGATTCAGAGGTTAGCTCCAAAAAGAAATACAAACTTCCAGATATTTTTACTTATTGTTGTCGTATCAAACTTCGCCATTTACAGCGATCCTGACACACAACTCGTGCTTCACTGATATCCATTACACGCCATACACAAGATCTTTTATACTTCCTACTCATAATCTTTTTCTCATGCAGACACTCCTGAATCTGATCCACCCATGTCTTCCTTGGCCTTCCTCTGCCTTTCCTTCCTGCCACTTGGGCTGAAAATATTTTCTTAGTAAGCATTTCATCACTCATTCTTTCAACAAGGCCAAACCACCGAAGCATATTGGTCTCCACCTTGTTAACAACATTTTGCTTTACATCACACAACTGCAATACATCTTCATTCCTCACACAATCAGATCGTGTCTTGCCACAAACCCCACGTAAGTAACGCATTTCTCCAGCACACAAACGACTCCTATGTTTCTTCTGCAGTACCCAGGTTTCACTGCCATACATCAGAGTAGGAACAATTACTGTTTCATACACAGCCATGCGGGACTTTCTAGAGAACCCATCATTCCTCTGAAAACCTCCCAGAGCAGCTGTGACTTTCAAAGAATAATTCACTCGCCTACTGATTTCACCATCCAACTTGTTCTCTCTGTCAAACATGCTTCCTAAATAAACAAACTCACTCACCTGGTCAATCATAGTGCCATTTATACTTACATTACATTCAGTGGTACCCATTCCTCTCTCAAACACCATAACTTTGGTTTTTCCCTTATTTATACTCAGTTTGAATTTCATGCAAACTTCGTGCATCCGAGTCAACATACTCTGCAACTCACTTTTGCTCTCTGCCAACAGGACTGTGTCATCAGCATACAGCAATCTGCACACACGGATATCACCAAGACATAAACCACTATTATCTATTTTGGCCTCACGCATGCATGCGTCCATAAATATATTAAACAGCCAGGGTGACATTACACAACCTTGTCTAACTCCTGCACCAATGGAAAACCATTTTGATAAAACACCATTCACTCGTACACAAGCTCTACTACCAGCATACATGGCTTTTACACTATTAAGTAGATTCCCAGTAACACCATATTCATTCAATACCTTCCACAAAAGTGTCCTATTGACTCGGTCGTAAGCTTTCTCTAAATCTATGAAGGCAGTAAAAAATTTCTTCCCAACAGTCAGATACTTTTCAATCATCATGCGTAATGCAAAAATCTGGTTAGTGCAGCCTTTACCAGGCATAAAACCACTCTGAACATCCCACACTTTCTCTGATGTAAGACCCCGTACTTTTTCAATAACAACCTTACCAAACACCTTCCCTGGCACACTCAGTAGGCTAATACCACGATAGTTCTTGCATTCAGTCTGATCACCTTTTCTCTTATACAAGGGAACAATGATAGCATCCTTCCAATCCTGAGGGACCATTCCTAACTCCCAGCACAACTGGCAAATTTCAGTTAACCAGTCAATTATAGAGTCACCACCATACTTCAACATCTCTGCAGTTATGCCATCAACTCCTGGAGCCTTACCATTCTGAAGAGATTTTAGAGCTTTACACACTTTTTCTCTTGAGATCCCTCCTGTGCTTTCATCCCTCATTGTGACATCATCTGCATCTGTCTCAGAATCATTTTTGCTCTCCTGATCTAATAACTCACAGCAGTATTCACCCCATCTGTCACTTAACTCATTGGGCTCCCATATCATTTCCCCAATCTCATTCTTCACACAACTTACAACTTTGTTTCCCCTATTTTTCCTGAGTCTCATGTACTTCCAGAAGGACTTTCTATCTTTCCAAAAAGCCAGTTCATGCCTTTCCGCTTTCTCTTTCCTATCTTTTGCCTTACTGTGACGAACCAGCTTAGCAGCTTCAAGATTCTTACAACGATATTCATCCACAGAGACTCTACCTTGCAACATCCCCAAATAGGCTTCCTTCGTTTTCTTTACTGCCTCATCAATCTCACTATTCCACCAAGCATCACCTCTATTGTTACCCACTATTGTGGTGCCACAGACCTCTTTAGCAGCAATGACAACACAGTTCTTAAAACATTCCCACTTCTTTTCTACATCCCTCTCACCAGACTTCAGATCCTTCAGTCGTTCTCTGAGTAAGTCAGAATACCGCTGATGATCTTCAAGGAGCCTAGCAACCTTTATTCTTTCTATCCTGGGTCTCTTCCTATTCCTTTTCCTCCAACCAACATTAAGTTTCACTCGTGACACTACCAAGTAATGATCAGAACCAACATCCACACCTCTCATCACACGGGTGTCAACAACTAAGTGTTTCAAACGCTGATCGTAAACAACAAAATCTATCACACTCTTTTGACCAAGAGTACGATTTTCCCAACTATATGTGTGTATATACTTGTGGTTGAAAAATGTATTAGATACACACAAATCATTCTCAATGCAGAGTTCAATTAATCTTTCACCATTATCATTCACACAAGTATCATTAAACTTACCCAGGACATTGTCAGAAATGGCATTCTGCACACCTACTCTAGCATTAAAATCCCCTGCTATTATAACTTTTTCTTTAGCACCAAACTGGCTCAAAACAGCTTTTAGCTCATTCCAGAAATCTTCTTTCTTATCAGAAGGTTCCGAGTCACAAGGAGCATACACTACAACAATTACAATTCTCTGAAGTTTCACTTTCAAACGAATCCAGAGAATTCTCTCACTTATGCAACTATAGTGAATCAAGTTGTTCTTCATCTTTTCACTTAAAATCACACCTACACACCAGCCTGTCCTCTCATATTATCCAATACTCCAGACCACACACTCACCGTGCCATTCACTTCTTCTATCCCAATTTCCTTCTTTTTGGTTTCACTTACACGCAGCATATCCAGTCTATACTTATTCATCTCCTCAATCACCTCACTCATCTTGCCATTTATACCTCTAGTATTCCATACACCAATCTTACATTCACTCAGCCGAGATCGCTTTCTCATACGCCGTTTAGAAAGTCCAGGTCGATTCCGTGGTGGACCGTCCTTCTCAAGTGTGGTAGGTCCACCATATCCCACACTTGAGTCATTCTTAATATTTCTTTTTGTCTTTTTAATCAGGTAAGTACATCAGTGTGGGGGATTAGCCCACAGCTGAGGGTTCTAGTTGGTCATTCAACCTAAGGATTCTGGAACAAAACCCAGTGAGTTGGGGTCTTTTCGCCAATGTTACACAGAACTAGCTGGCACCTCTCCAAGATTCACAGAGGCCCTAGTTGCTGTTGTGTGGAGCAATGGCTTATAATTTGCAAAATGATGTGTGCATGTATGGCTTTCTTGCATCATTAAATTTTTTAGTTGCAAACAGGATGAAATTTTGACTAACCCTGGTAAATGTGCCTTTTCCATCATGTACTCTTTTTTTCTAATCACTTAATAAGAAGCACCTTAAAAATGCTAAATGTCGATGGTATTTTTTAGTTATTTTGTCAAATTTTATATCTCATTTCAGCTAAACAAGAAATATTCCCAGATATCAGTATAGGATTATAAATGGCTGGCAAACTAAGTGAGAGTAAGTGGGGTATGGCAGGCACTATGGGTTAGGTTAAAATGAGAATGGAATCAACCATACTTTAAAGGGAATTTTTAAAAAGTCATACAATTGTAGCATAATTCATGCCTCATACAAGTATCAAATGATCTGTCTCAATGTGAACTGACAACATATACAGTAGAGCGTCGAGAATCCGATCATCAAAAATCCGAACAAGCTCCCATCCACTTTTTTTTTTTTTTTTTTTTTTGTGTTGGTGAAAAGTTTAAGTACAGTCCATTCATTTCAACTTGGCACTTGATGATAATGGGATTAATCGCCTAATTTTGGGGGCAATGTGTCGAAGGTGGAGGTGACTTCTGATACTCAAAGACAAAAGGCAAAAACTTCCCCAGTCACTTGTTCACTGCGGGGCTAAGATTTTACTACCCCCGTTACCACGGCAGTACTACCCCTTGTTTCATCCCTCAGTTCCATTGTTCACTGTGAGCCAGGAGGAAAGTTATTCCCCCTGCACTCAGCATAAAGTACACCCCTTTGGCAATCGGAACCAGCTTGTAATGATTGGTAAGTTTTGGAATTTGTACTTTATGTTTAAAAATTGCACAGCAGTAATAAAAATGGCAAACTTGTTTCGCATTGCATAATAACAAAAAAAATCTTTGTCTTACATAATTTGTTTTGTATCATCATCATCATCATCAACCATTATCAATCCACTGCTGGACGAAGGTCTCCCCAAGTTTCCTCCACAACGGTCTGTCTTGTGCCAGTCTCCTCCATGTCACTCCCGCATATTTACGAATTTCATCCACCCATCTCCCATGTGGTCTTTTTCTGGGTCTTTTCCTGTCCCTTGGAATCCAATCTAAAATTTCGGCTGTCCATCTATGGTCTGTCCTTCTGGCAGTATGTCCAGCCCATTGCCATTTCAGGGATGTAACTCTGATCATGATGTCTTCCACTCTCGTCATTTTTCGGATCCACGAGTTCCTCTTCTTATCTCTCCTGGTTATACCAAGCATGCACCTCTCCATGCTTCTTTGAGTTGTCTGCAGCCTTTGTATGTCTCTTTTAGTTAAGGTCCACGTCTCTGCACCATACGTAAGCACTGGAAGGATGCATTGATCAAACACTTTTCTTTTAAGACATAATGGCATATTGCTCTTGAAAATTATGCTGTTTCTTCCAAAAGCTCTCCAGGCAAGTTTTGTACGCCGATTAATTTCTTCATCAATGTGACCCTCACTTGATATCTGCTGTCCAAGATAAACATACGTATCTGTTATCTCCAGTTTTTCTCCATCAATCGATAAATCTTCATTTCTTGTAAAAGCATTGAACATCACTTTTGTCTTCTGAAAGTTCATTTTTAATCCCACTTCTTTACTCTTGTCAGCAAGTTCCTGGATCATACTCTGCAGCTCTGATGGGGTAGTTGCAAAAATGACTACGTCATCAGCAAAACGAAGGTGGGTTAGATAATCTCCATTAATCTTTATCCCTTTGTTTTCCCAGTTCAGTGATTGAAAGACATTTTCCAATGTGGCATTAAAGAGCTTCGGAGATATGGTGTCACCTTGTCTCACTCCCTTTCCAATTTTTATGTGTGTTGTATTTTCAAACAGCCGAATCTTTGCACTTGCGTTTTCATAGATGTTATTAATAATATTAATGTATGCATCTTCAATACCGCAGGATTTCAGAGCCGTGGTAACTGCTGATGGTTTCACCGAATCAAAGGCTTTTTCATAATCGATAAAAGCCATGCACAATGGAAGTTCATATTCCCTCGCTCTTTCAATTAGTTCTCTCAGTACATGGATATGATCTATTGTGCTGTAGCCACTCCTGAATCCAGCTTGTTCTCTCGGTTGAGCCATGTCCAGTGTTACCTTCAAGCGGTGTGAAAGAACTTTAGTGAAGATTTTATAAACCACTGATAGGAGGCTGATAGGTCTGTAGTTCCCAAGGTCCTCAATGTCACCTTTTTTATGTAGCAGGATCATTGTAGCATTGTTCCAATCCTCAGGAATCTTCCCTTCATTAAGGCATCGAGTGAAAATTTGGGCGAGTACTGTTTCAATTTCTCCACTTGCTTCTTGTATGATGTCTATAGTAATTCCATCTTCTCCTGGAGCTTTCCCCCGCTTCATGTTCTTGATTGCATAAGCAACTCATGTGTTTGGATAATATAATGTAGAAATGTTAGCGTATTTGTAATTTCTTATATGTTCGATAATCCGAACTACCAGTGGTATCAATTAGTTCAGATTTTCGACGCTCTACTGTATATGAAAATGCAGAAACAAACAATTATTTTAAACAAAGGCAAAAAACAATATTGTTTCACCACACAAACATATATAAATTTGTCTAATAAAATAACTTCTGGTCATTAAACACCAAAAGTATTGATAGCCTGATCACTTCTGAAAGTTACATATTAACTGATAAACTGCTGATGCTAAGATAAGAAGATACAAAAAACTTCTTTTGTGTTGCTTTGTGATAAAAAGGAAAAAAACCTGTTCGCTTACCAAACATGATGCTACTAGATGAGACAGAAAAACATATACGATTTTCATGTAATTACTATTGTCCCAAGCGTGAAAAAATATGACACCCCAGAATGTCTGTAGAAGTATAAAAGCCAGTGTTGTGAAAGCTGAAAAGAAAATACACCTTTTATTTAATTAAATGGAATTAAATTTTCATTCACAACACTTATTTGTATGAAACAATACATGAATGAGTGGATTTGACCTCATTTGCCCTTAAAAAAAATCTCAATACATCATTACCTTAACACACATCTCTCATAAGAAATTAATAACAGCGATTGACTAAGAACTTGGAATAAAAGTCACCTCCAAATTTTAACTTATGACTGCAAGCAGAGGTCACTGTCCAGGGGGCTCATCATACTTCAAAATAGTTATTAAATTTTATTTTATGAGAAGTTTAAGTAACTTGCTAAAACCAAAATTACAAAAGCAATGTTTGCGGTGATACTGAAAATGACTCAAACCCCTCAAAACAGACAAAGCTAAAAAAGTTACTTGTTTGGAGCAGTTCATGAAGCACCAACAAAATTTATTTAATGAATTTTCTGAAAATAGTACCTACTTGGTATTCAGCAGGAAGATGGTAGAATATTTTCATTTTAAAGATGGTACGGTTAAACAATTTTCTTTTAAAACAAAATACTTTCCCTCAGCACTTGAAATTTCATTAAATGAATAAATTTTCAAGTTTTACACACACACTTCTATGCAAAATGTTTAGCATTTACTGTAACGACATGTGTTCACCAAGGAAGAATATCATACATATCACTAAGCTGTTCTCTGAGATTCAGAGGTTAGCTCCAAATATACAAAGTACCAGATTAGGAAGGATCAGCAAAAGACTACTGCATTTCAAGAGAGGGGGGAGAAAGGGGGAGAAGGGGGAGGGGCAAAGGTCTCCCCACACCACAAATTAAAGGGGGTTCATAATCTGCTTCACAAATTTCTGAGTAACAATGTAGTACAGATTATTTTATAACTAGACGAGTGGTCGTAGTGAGCAATGGGTTTGCCACCTTGGGGCGATCCGTGGTAACAATGGCACACACAACAGCAACTAGGGCCTATGTGAATCTTGGAGAGGTGCCAGCTAGTTCTGTGTGACATTGGCAAAAAGATCCCAACTCACTGGGTTTTGTTCCAGAATCCTTAGATTGAAAGACCAATTGGAATTGTCAGCTGTGGGCTAATCCCTCACACTGATGTACTTACCTGATTAAAAAGACAAAAAGAAATCAATATCTGGACTCAAGTGTGGGATATGGTGGACCTACCACACTTGAGAAAGATGGTCCACCATGAAATCAACCTGGGCGTTCTAAACGGCATATGAGAAAGAGATCTCGGCTGAGTGAATCGGTGGCGGCTTTTCAGGTGAAGTAGGTCAAGTGCCTCTTCACCTATTTTACTCAAAATAAAAGTTTTATTCAGTATTTTTTTATAATATATTTTTTTGCCTTTATTCAGTTCCAAAATACTCAAAATTTTGAATCGATATTAATTCACATGGCGCGCTCAATATGGAAAACAAATCCTTATACGCAAAACAGTGCAAGTGAAGAGCTGAAATGAGAATGCTTGGAAGTCTGCAGTTTTCCACCGAGTTGCCATGGTAACCGTGACGTCACCCTTCCCAATCTGCTCACTCAAGTGAAGTGTTTCAGCTTCACGCGCCTTACCTCTGCATCTTTTCAGTTTTTGCGCGTAAAGTCGTGAGAGATCATGGTGGAGTGGCGGACTACCAGGGTACCATGCAATCTGCTAGGCTTTTTCCTTGTGGTGCTGTGGTACATTATTTTCCGAAAGGAATTTGTTCTTTCGTGCTTTGGGATTATTTGTTGAAAGCTTTAACTGATATTTTAGGTTTGTGTACAATTTAACTGATAGTGATAGTTTTTAGTGTACATCCTGTGGACGACATTGTTTGTAATTTATTGCAAACTCCATTTACTCTGTGGAAAGATGAAGATAAAAGAGACATTTTGCTTCAAGGACGACCAACGGATTCACCGACAATTGTTGCCAAGAATGAAATCAAGAAGAGCGGTAAATCTAACAATATTAATTTTAAAAATTGTTGGTTTACTGAATATAAATGGATTTGCAGCACTTCTGTGTTAATTTTTTTTTTTTTTTTTTTTTTGGCCCTGCTTACTTTTTAATAATAAACATTCGGCGTGGAATAAAGACGGATTCTCAGATTTATTAAGCGTAACACAGTCACTTCATAAACATCGTGATTCTAGCGAACACCTGAAATGCGGATTAATGTTAAGGAATTTTGAAAAAATTCAAAAGACCATTGCTGATGCCCTGAGGAAGAATGCTAGGCTTTTCAAAACGCATTTTAACAGAAATGTTCATTTAAATAGACTTTTCCTGCAGACAGTGATTGATGCAGTATTAGTCTATACGTATTTGAGCAAACAAGAACTAGCATTCCATGGCCATGACGAAAGCATGAGCTCAATACATCGTGGAAATTTCATTGAATTACTTTCATTGTTGATATGAAGAAGTTCTTTAGAAATTGAAAATCAATACGAAAGGATAAAAAACTATTCAAAATGAATTAATTGAATGTATTTCTGAATATATAAACGGCCACGTCAAAAATTAAATAATTTCTTATTGTTGATTCGGAAGGTGTATTTGGTTGAGGGATTTTTGGGTTTCCATGATGTGAATGAAGAAACGTCAGGAGCTTTATACAAAATGCTAGACAAAATTTTGGAACAGTCTGATTACCAACACAAATAAATAGGACAATGTTACGATGGGGCAAGTATAATGTCTGGACACTTAAATGGGCTACAGAAAAAAAGTCAAGGATAAAGCTTCTCAAGCTGTTTTTGTTCAATGCTTAGTTCATCGTTTGAATCTTGTATTACACCAGAGTTTTTCTAAAATTTCTAAGTGTCGAATACTTTTTGCAAGCCTCAGTGGAAATGCTTCGTTTGTTCACCATTCTGAGAAGCGGTCTTATACACTTATATCAACAACTGCAAGATGCAGACCAACCATAACAGAAACTCAATGGTCCTCCACTTCGAAATTAGTAAGTGTAGTTGTTGAAGATTGGGATAAATTGAAGGAAGTGTTCGGATTTCTGATGAATAGCGAATAATCAGACAAAAAATCAATTCATCTTGCCAAGGGGTTTTTGAATGATATGAACACTTTTGAATTTACAGTTTTGGCTCCACCGATCTATTATTCAAACTTTTGAAGAAAAAATAACTAAACATAAACTACTGTGTAACTCAAATTAAAAAAAAAAAAACCTCGTGAAATTTTGAGCCATAAAAGGAACGATGAGTTATTTGAAACACAGTTAGGAAAAGCTAGCAAAATCACAGAAATAAGCACGGGAATATGCTGCTCTTACACAGGAAACAATTTTTCAAAATTATAAACAATTGTATTTTGATTTTTGAAATTTTGGACCACATTCTTATGGAAATGGATATAAGATTTCAAGACTGTAAGAAACTTCAATTTGTCTGACTTGCTGACACAACCAAATTCGAATAATTTAATGCATGCTTTCCCACTCGCGCTCTTGAAAATCTACATTTTTACGGAAACATATTTACTAAACACCAGCGCCTTAAAAATAAACTGAGTCTTGTATATGCCGATGAAAAATTAAGGAATATATTGACTCAAGAACTCCTTTGAGTGTTTCACGGAGACAAAGACATTTTTACAGAAGATTATAAATTGGTTTTCCTCAGTTTAACAATTCCATCTACAAGTGTGCCAGTGGAAAGAAGTTTTCTTAAAAGAATACAAACTTGCTCAAGAAACACTAGTTCCCAAGATAGACTTGCTTCTCTGGCAAATATTTCTATTCAGGAAGACATTTTATTGATGCTCACGAAGAAACAACCATCTAACCATCTTATGACAACATAATCGACAAATTTGCAGCTTTAAAAGGAAGAAAAATTGATTTAATATACAAAAAATAAGTAAGTCCTCATTAAGGGATTTTCATTGTAGACAGTATATATCTTTTCATACTGCTCTTGTACCTCTTCACCTATTTTTCCAACCACAAGCCACCACTGGAGTGAATGTAAGATTGGTGTATGGAATACTAGAGGTATAAATGGCAAGATGAGTGAGATGATTGAGGAGATAAATAAGTACAGATTGGATGTAGTGTGTGTAAGTGAAACCAAAAAGAAGGAAATTGGAATAGAAGAAGTGAATGGCATGGCGAGTGTGTGGTCTGGAGTATTGGATAATGTGAGAGGACAGTCTGGTGTAGGTGTGATTTTCAGTGAAAAGATGAACAACAACTTGATTCACTATAGTTGCATAAGTGAGCGAATTCTTTGGATTCGTTTGAAAGTGAAACTTCAGAGAATTGTAATTGTTGTAGTGTATGCTCCTTGTGACTCGGAACCTTCTGATAAGAAGGTAGATTTCTGAAATGAGCTAAACGCTATTTTGAGCCAGTTTGGTGCTAAAAAAAAAAGTTATAATAGCAGGGGATTTCAATGCTAGAGTAAGTGTGCATAATGGAATTTCTGACAATGTTCTGGGTAAGTTTTATGATCTTTGTGTGAATGACCATGGTGAAAAATTAATTGAACTCTGCGTTTAGAATGGTTTGTGTGTATCTAATACATTTTTCAACCACAAGTATATACACACATATACTTGGGAAAATCATACTCTTGGTCAAAAGAGTGTGATAGATTTTGTCTGCAATCAGCGTCTGAAACACTTAGTTATTGACAGCCGTGTGATGAGAGGTGCGGATGTTGGTTCTGATCATTACTTGGTAGTGTCACGAGTGAAACTGAATGTTGGTTGGAGGAAAAGGAATAGGAAGAGGCCCAGGATAGAAAGAATAAAGGTTGAAAGGCTCCTTAAAGATCATCAGCATTATTCTGACTTACTCAGAGAATGACTGAAGGAGCTGAAGTTTTGTGAGAGGGACGTAGAAAAGAAGTGGGAATGTTTTAAGAACTGTGTTGTCACTGCTGCTAAAGAGGTCTGTGGCACCACAATAGTGGGTAACAATAGAGGTGATGCATGGTGGAATAGTGAGATTGAAGAGGCAGTAAAGAGAAAGAGGGAAGCCTATTTGGGGATGTTGCAAGGTAGAATTTATGTGGATGAATATCACTGTAAGAAGCGTGAAGCTGCTAAGCTGGTTCTCCAGAGTAAAGCAAAAGTTAGGAAGGAGAAGGTGGAAAGGCATGAATTGGCTTTTTCAAAAGATAAGAATACTTTCTGGAAGTACATGACACTCAGGAAAAATAGGGGAAACAAAGTTGTAAGCTGTGTGAAGAATAGGGTTGGGGAAATGATATGGGAGCCCAATGAGTTAAGGGAAAGATGGGGTGAATACTTCTGTGAGTTATTAGATCAGGAAAGCAAGATGATTCTGAGACAGATGCAGAAGATGTCACAGTAAGGAATGGAAGCACAGGAGGGATCTCAAGAGAAGTGTGTAAAGCTCTAAAATCTCTTCAGAATGGTAAGGCTCCGGAGTTGATGGCATAAGCAACATACTCTGCAACTCACATTTGCTCCCTGTTGGCAGAGAGCAAAAGTGAGTTATGTTGTCTCGGATGTACGAAGTTTGCATGAAATTCAAACTGAGTATAAATAAGGGATAAACCAAAGTTATGGTATTTGAGAGAGGAACTGGTAGCACTGAATGTAATGTAAGTATAAATGGCACAGTGATTGACCAGGTGAGTGAGTTTGTGTATTTAGGAAGCATGTTTGACAGATAGAACAATAATCTAAAGCAACTTTTATGGGAATTTTACTAGGAAATGTTTTCATTAATAGCAAATTTTCGGAGAAAACTCTTCTCCTTCTTCAGGCTGTCTTGTTGTTGTCACTTTTTACTGTTCACTATCACGGTTACGGTTTACCTTGACGGTTTAGGTTATTTTTCAACAAATCCTGCCAGATGTTAGGCAGAGAAAACCCTTTGCAGTAGTCATTGATGATGGAATTTTGATTTTTCTCAATCTCTATTCCTTCTTTCAGTTTTCTTTTTTGGAAATTGCTTTGGAAACTGATTACTTTAAGGGAATCCCAATCCATGCTGTGCCCAGTTTCTCTAACATGCCTATCTAATCCAGTCTTGTTGGAGTAATTTTTTATAGCTGCTTTATGCTCAGCTATACGAGTTTCTAGTCTGCGACCTGTTTCACCTATGTAAGATAGTCCACAACTACAATTTACTTCATAAACTACTCCTTGCATTTTTAAAATATCTTCTTCTCTTTGAACTATTTTAGGGAAAATTTTTTTAACTTTGTTCTCTAAACTTGGAGCTAGCCTAATATTGTATTTCTTACTAATTCTCTTTAAAGACTCAAATAAACCTTTGTGATAAGAAATTTTTCTAGTGAATTTTACTTGTTGCTTTTGTGGGTTCTTCTTACCATTAAAATTCAGAAGCTTCTCAATTTCTTCTTTAGGATAGTTATTCTCTGCAAGTATGACTTTAAGCTCTTCTTTATGGGCTTCTTTTTTATCTGCAGTAGAAACTATTTTATTAATTTTTCTAAAAACCGACTTGCTACATTTTTCTTAATAGAAACTGGATGATAGGAATTGAAATCCAGTAGTCTTTTAGAATAAACTTCTTAGATATTACTATCTATTATGAAGATGAAAAATTCCACACTAGTTGGCATAAAAAACCAATGAATACTAAAAGACTACTGGATTTCAATTCCTATCATCCAGTTTCTATTAAGAAAAATGTAGCAAGTCAGTTTTTAGAAAAAAATTAATAAAATAGTTTCTACTGCAGATAAAAAAGAAGCCCATAAAAAAGAGCTTAAAGTCATACTTGCAGAGAATAACTATCCTAAAGAAGAAATTGAGAAGCTTCTGAATTTTAATGGTAAGAAGAACCCACAAAAGCAACAAGTAAAATTCACTAGAAAAATTTCTTATCACAAAGGTTTATTTGAGTCTTTAAAGAGAATTAGTAAGAAATACAATATTAGGCTAGCTCCAAGTTTAGAGAACAAAGTTAAAAAAATTTCCCTAAAATAGTTCAAAGAGAAGAAGATATTTTAAAAATGCAAAGGAGTAGTTTATGAAGTAAATTGTAGTTGTGGACTATCATACATAAGTGAAACAGGTCGCAGACTAGAAACTCGTATAGCTGAGCATAAAGCAGCTATAAAAAATTGCTCCAACAAGACTGGATTAGATAGGCATGTTAGAGAAACTGGGCACAGCATGGATTGGAATTCCCTTAAAGTAATCAGTTTCCAAAGCAATTTCCAAAAAGAAAACTGAAAGAAGGAATAGAGATTGAGAAAAATCAAAATTCCATCATCAATGACTGCAAAGGATTTTCCCTGCCTAACATCTGGCAGGATTTGTTGAAAAATAACCTAAACCGTCAAGGTTAACCATAACCGTGATAGTGAACAGTAAAAAGTGACAACAACAAGACAGCCTGAAGAAGAAGAGTTTTCACCGAAAATTTGCTATTAATGAAAAAATTTCCTAGTAAAATTCCCACAAAAGTTGCTTTAGATGATTAATTCAATTAAACTAGGAAGCCATTTCTCAACATGAGCTTTATTCAAAGATAGAACAAATTGGATAGTGAAATTAGTAGGCAAGTGAATTCTTCACTGAAAGTCATAGCTGCTCTGGGAGGTTTTCACAGGAATGGGGTTCTCTAGAGAGTCCCGCATGACTGTGTATGAAAGTGTAACTGTTCCTACCCTGATGTATGATAGTGAAACCTGGGTACTACAGAAGAAACATAGAAGTTGTTTGTGTGCTGGAGAAATGCGCTACTTACGGGGGTTTGTGGTAAGACACGGTCTGATTGTGTGAGGAATGAAGATGTGTTGCAGTTGTGTGATGTGAAGCAAAATGCTGTTAGCAAGGTGTAGACTAATATGCTTCCATGGTTTGGCCATGTTGAAAGAATGAGTGATGAGATGCTTACTAAGAAAATCTCTTTAGCCCAAGTGACAGGAAGGAAAGGCAGAGGAAGGCCAAGGAAGATATGGGTAGATCAGATTCAGGAGTGTCTGCATGAGAAAAAGATTATGAGTATGAAGTATAAAAAATCTTGTGTATGGCGTGCATTGGAATGTCAGTGAAGCCCGAGTTGTATGTCAAAATAGCTGTAAATGGAGAAGTCTAATACAACAACAGTAAGTAAAAATATCTGGTGGTTTGTATTTCTTTTTGGAGCTAACCTCTGAATCTCGGAGAACAGCTTGGTGATATGTATGTATGATATGTGTGAGCGGAACACATGGGAGAGATTTCCCACTATACAATGCTCATAGCATAGGCAGTTCAGGTATGCCGTACAACAGCTGTAAGGGAGTAGAAAGTGAAGACAACAGAAGTTTTGGCAGTTGCAAATTTTAATGCGCCATGAATTGGTTCATGAGGCCAACATGAATACTGATTCCACAAGAAAATGAAAAATCAGCTGCATATATGTATGTTCTCAGTCCAGTGAATTCAACTACTACTGACACATTCTAGAAGTTTCAATTGCAACACTGTAACACTTCTGACCATGCCCAGCAATAACTTGAAGGATTTTAAGTGGTGATTACAGACGGGAACCACAAAAAATTTTAAAAGACCATCCACAGATAATATTACTGAAAAAGAAAAAAATGATGGTGCTAGTTTTCTGATAACAGTAACGTGTACCTTTCTAGTTATACTGGACAATAAATAATAAAAAAAAAGAATGGTTTGCCTGTCACATGAACAAAATTAAGTGACAGTTATATGCATTGCATTTGGAAATGTTAGATTTTGTCTAACACACATCTAATAGGATTTTCCTGATTACTGTCCAACAACAATCATCTGGTATAATGCTTTACTACAAACTTCCATGAGAAAAGCTTAATAGATTTCTCACTGGTTATAAGTATTTTTAACATGTATGACAGTAATGCTAAATATCTATGAAGACCAAAGGACAATGAAGTTATCTATACTAAAAACTCACCTCCTTGCCCTTAACCCCACAGAAATAAACATATTAACACGCATATGACCTCCGATATTTTTGCTTTGGGGCAACTACAGTGGGAAGCACAAGAAACATTAAACACAAACTCCTTTAAAAATTCATTTCCACCTCAACCATTCTCTATTTATAATAAACACTAATACTAACTTATAAATGAAATGAACGTAAGAATAAAAAGGTTTAAGCTAAAATTCATAATTCATTTTTAAAATATCTTCATTACTAACACTACACCAAGAACACAGAATTCAAACTCAGACAAAACATTTAGTATTTATCAATTACTATTAAAATAACTTAATTTAAAAGTTCATAACAAACTTAAAAAACTTCGCTTCCCTGCACTTCTCACTAGTTGTCCCCCATTTGTCGGCAAACATTCAGTGTGAACATTAATATCTACCCCCAAATGTGCAATGTTAAAAATCACTGGCAACACCAAATTTTACTTTTTGCTTTCTTCACATAGGATTAAGGCCCTGTGCTGCTCTTAATGCAAAATGTTCAGTCATTTTTTTTTCTGCTTTTTTTTTTTTTAATGAACTAAAAATTTCATTGTTTTGTTGATGCCTGCCTTACCTGGAGATAGAACACGAAAACCAGCTAAATTTATTATGGGCTTCACCCAAGCAAATGCGAGTAACACCTCAGTAAACATTTAAAGAAGAAGAACGCACTTTTTCGTAACAGGAAGCACACCACTCACAAAATGATATTTTAATATGACTCTAGCCCGTGAAGTCAATTTCATGAAATTTTTATCTTGTTTTCACAGCATTGTTAGCTGCACTGGATTGTGGCTCAACTAATGCAATGAGTAATTTTGTTAGATTATGACATTTATAGCAATTTTTAAAAATTGCTATAAATGTCATAATCTAACAAAAACACTGCAGTTTTAGAAAAAAATATATGTTGCGATGAACTGGATGATATCAACAATGTTTAATTTGAATTATTGCATGTTAATATCATATGAGGAAAGAACATATTTTATTATTTGCATTTCTGTGGAGGGTACATGTGGTCTTTGAATTAGTGCACTCATGCATTGCCAACTCCAGCTCTCCATGAGAATACACTTAGGCAAACACTTAACACAAAGTGCCCAAGAATAATGCTATTAAGACAATAATATTAAAAGGTTATAAACACTGCTCTGAGCTTTCTTCTGAGGACAAAACTCACTCAAAAATGTCTTTAATCTACAAAGTAAAACAAATTTCCTAATCAAAAATTTGAATATTTTGTGAGTTGCTGATACTGCACAGTAATTAATTAATGCCATGAAAATGGTATTCAATAGATGAAAATCTTACATTTTTCAGCGGAAATCTACTTGAGATCACCATTTCTCTTTACAACAGAATTAAAATGGAAAATTTTTTTTCACTTGCTGAAATTAAAAGCAATTTTTTAGAAAAAAAAATTGGGGAAGGCACTGCATAACATCTGTGCAGCGAAGGCAATTTGCACTTTTTTTTTTTATCACAAGAGCCACAGTTCTTATCTTGAAAAGTATAGCATGTGAAAAATAATTATCACAATGGCTGAAAAATATTTTCAAGATTTGTTACACACCCTGTAGCAGAATCGCGGTGACGGGCGACGTACGTTGCAGATTTACTTTGGTCCTTCAGACAAAAACGATATCCCCAGAACCCTAATAAAAACCATCTGAAGACTCCCTATCATAGATGCAAGTTTTTTGCCTTTCAAAATTTGCAAAATCGGAAGTTAGGCATAGTGAGATTTCTCCCGTAATAGCAATTTGTTTTTTCTCGCGAAGGACGACGTACGTTGCAGAATTATTTTGTACTCATCCCCGCAGCAAAATCACTGTGACGGCCAACATACATCATAGATTTATTTTGTACTCATCCCCGTAGAAGAATCGCGGCGACGGGCGACTTGCATTGCAGATTTATTTTGTACTTATTCCCATAGCAGAATCACAGCAACATACATCGCAGATTTATTTTGTACTCATCTCTGCACAAGAATCGTGGCGATGGGTGACTTGCATTGCAGATTTATTTTGTACTCATTCCCGTAGCAGAATCGCGGCGATGGCCGCCGTATATCACAGGTCCATTTTCTACTCATCGTCGTAGCAGAATCACTGCGACAGCCGACGCACATCGCAGATTTATTTTGTTTCTGCAAACAGAAAAGATATTCCCAGAACCCTATTAAACCATCTTGCAGACTCCCATCATATATGCAAGTTTTCCGCCTTTCAAAATTTCTGAAAACGGAAGTTAGACAGAGTGAGGATTTCTCCCGTAATAGTAATTTTTTTCTCTCCCGACGTTCCCTCGATGCTTGAAGAGAGAATTATCCGATACTGTTGTTAAATATAATTTTATTGTATAAATAATTTTAGTTGTAAATGAATTTATGGCACAGTCTATTCACAGTTTACTGTGGAAATAACTTTTACAGGTTTTATAGAGGACTTTTGGAAAAACTGAAGAGGATCAGAGCAAAATTTAATATCAGGCTTGCTCCAGATCTAAATAACAAATTAAAGAAATTCCTGCCAGCTCTAAAACAGAAAGAAATGCACATCCAATTGCAAGAAGGAGTAGTATATATATTGCATCGACTGTAACTGTGAGCTCAGCTATAGGAGAAACAGGAAGAAGTATTAAAGTCCGAATGAAAGAAGAACACCAAGCAGGTATTAGGAACATTAGTAACAAAACAGGGCTAGGCAGACATACACAAGCAAGTGGATACTCCATGAATTGGGACTCAGTAAGAATAATCGCCCATCAATCAAACTTAGTAAAGAGGAAACTGGAAGGGATGGAAATAGCGAGAAAAACCACCACAATTAACGATAACTGCGGTTGGACACTTCCGCCTGAGTGGCAGCAACTACTCCAGTGACGTAGTCCTGATGATGAACTAGGCTTTAGTTCGAAAATTTGACCACCTACTTTTTTTTAATAGTAACCTCTATACGACCTATAAAAAAGTTATTTCCACAGTAAATATTTGTGTTTTGTTTTGAGAATGGAGGCAACAATTTCCGAAAACGAAAGTTTGACGAAACTTAGTAATCATGAATTCTTTTTCTTGCAATATTCCCACAGCCCTATATGGGCATTAAATTTCATTTTATTAGATAAATGTTGGTATTTAATATTAAAAATAGAGGACATTTTTCTGAAAACCAAAGTTGTATGGAGCAAAAATTTCTCCCACTAATAACCCACCACTCGCTATGCTTCTGTATTATTGTTTAATCATCATTTAATTACATAAATGTTTGCACTTGAGATGGGAAAAGGAGAAAAATGTTCCGAAAATGGAAGTAGAACGAAGCAAAGATTTCTCCTCTTATGACAATTGTTTCCTAGTGATGTTGTTAAATATCACTTTATTCCATAAATGTTTGCGTTTCAGCTTGAAAAATTTGGCAAAATTCCAGATACAGAGGACCAGAATGTTCTTGATCCTAATTAACATTGCAATTGCTGTAGTACCTAGATTAGACATTATTTTAGGTAGGAAAATATGTCTGCACTTTTTATTGTTTTTCGCATTTAGTAGTTATCTTGCACAGTGACCACCTGCAGATTATTTTGTAGCACAATACCTATCGCAGACTGACCAGGAACTTTCTGCTATGGGGGTTACACATATGAAGTTTACTTGACAAAGATGGACAGTTTTTGATACTGGAGGAGGGTATATCAAACAGATTGTGTGAATAATTTGAAGATCTGATGAATGAAGATCCTAGATGTAGTGTACAAGTAATAACTAACCATTACGAGGATGTCAGTTACAATGACCAGTTCCACTAGAAGACCACAGGTTTTCAATGAAGTTAAGCACACAATTTGTCCCTGAAGAGCGATAAAGCTACAGGTTATGATAAAATTAACCTGTAACTGGTTCAATATAGTTATGTGACAGTTGTCCTTTGTCTACAATGGAATCGTCAAAATGGCATGGAACATTGGTTTCATTCTAGCACAAATCATGTAATGTGCAAATTTGCAAGAAAAGGAACATGAAGGATAGTAGCAACTATGAAGGCATCTCCCTAATTTCACTTCCTTGCATGATTTACAAAGGTAGAAGAAAAACATTAGAAAAGCAGTAGAAAATCATCTCAGTGAAGGACACTGATGCTTCAGAGGACAATAGGATAATATATTCGTACTAAAACAGGTTTTATGAGGTGAATTAAATATGGTGCTTACTGACTTTGAAAAGGGGTCGAGGGTGTTACAAGTCAAGCTCTTGAAGTCAGTCACTTTCACACTATGGATCTTGCAACAGTCAGAGTGGATTTTGATTTTGAAAAATATATCAGATGTTGAAGCAGGTGGTTCTCATATCCACAGCTTTCTGTGAGCAGATGACTTAGTGCTATTTTCTCATATCCACAGCTTTCTGTGAGCAGATGACTTAGTGCTATTTTTGAAGACTGTAAATAATCTGCAGTACAGCCTCAATCAGCTAGAGCTGTGGTGAATGAGAAAATTGGGATGAAGATAAATTTGGGGAAGTCTAAAACAATGGTTCTTAATCAAAACTCTCAAAATAGTTCATTGTGCAGTTCATAAGAAGCAGCCAGAACAGATTATAGATATAAATTATTTGAATGTGACAACTGAAGTGACATAAAAGCTTGGTAAGGAATTAAGCATTGTATCAGTAAAAAGTATGGAAAATCCTTTATGAATTGTATAAAAAGATTTTTACATGAAAGAGGTTTGACACAGAAAAGAAATAAAACAGGCTACAAATGATTCATTATGTACAATACCTCCTTTTATAGCAGTAAGAGCCAGGTGTAAGGTACAGGCTCTTTCAGGGGCTAAAACCTGCACAAATCATAGTTTTTTAATATATACCCAGTCTTAGCATAAATATTGTTACAAACGCTCAATAAATGGTGTGCAATGTCACCCGACCAGCCAGGAGGCATGAAGCAGCTAGTGAATCATTGTGCGTTCAGTCACAGAGGAGATAACATGTTTCATGAAGTGCTTGCCATGGAGTGGGGCAATTATGAGAATAGTGTTGCTTTAATAGACCATCCAGGAGATATGAAGCAGCTAGTGAATCATTGTGCGTTCAGTCACAGAGGAGATAACGTGTTTCGTGAAGTACTTGCCATGGAGTGAGGCAATTATGAGAATAGTGTTGCTTTAATAGACCATCCAGGAGGCATGAAGCAGCTAGTGAATCATTGTGCGTTCAGTCACAGAGGAGATAACATGTTTCGTGAAGTGCTTGCCATGGAGTGGGGCAATTATGAGAATAGTGTTGCTTTAATAGACCATCCATGAGGCATGAAGCAGCTAGTGAATCACTTTGCGTTCAGTCACGGAGGAGATAACATGTTTCATGAAGTGCATGCCATGGAGTGGGGGCAATTATGAGAATAGTGTTGCTTTAATAGACCATCCACGAGGCATGAAGCAGCTAGCGAATCATTGTGCGTTCAGTCACAGAGGAGATAACGTATTTCGTGAAGTACTTGCCATAGAGTGCGGCGACTATGAGAACCGTGTTGCTGTAATAGTGTTGCACAAAGTTGGAAAATCAGCTTCTGAGATTTTCAACATAATGAAGAAATTAAAAATCAGCCGAATTTTTGTCTACCAGACCATAAAAAGGTTCCTTGAGACTGGGACCGTTACTGACCGCCCCAGAAACAGTCGGCCAGATACTGTGAGGACTGCTCACCTGGTGAAAGCAGTGGCAGCCTGCATTCGACAAAATCCTGTCAGAAAACAATCAGTGATGGCTCATGAGCTGAACATTTCAAGAATGTCGATGTCACGCATGCTGTGGAGTGACTTAAGAGTGAGAGCTTATCGGCGGCATACAGGGCACTTCCTCACCCCACAACTGAAGCAGCAGAGAGTGCTAAAAGCAAAACGTTCGCTGTGCCGCATTACCCAGGTAATTGCCACAGTCAGATCCTTTTCCCTGATGAAAAAATTTCACTATTGAAGAGGCTTTCAACCACCAAAATGACAGGGTGTATGCGTCAACCTCACAAGAAGCTCAGGAGAAAGCTCCAAGGATCATGAGGGGACATCGCCCTCCTTCTGTCATAGTTTGGTGGGGAGTCTCCCATGAGGGTATGATGGAGCTCTATTTCTGTGAGAAAGGAGTGAAAACATCCGCCAAAGTCTACCAGGACAGGGTTTTGGAGCCAGTGGTCAAAAATGTGAGTCACACCCTCTTCTAAAACCGACAGTGGAGCTTTCAGCAGAATTTCACACATGCCCACAAGGCCAAGTCAACCCAGGAGTGGCTTCAGATGAATTTGCCAGACTTCTTTCTCCAGCTGATTCGCCTTCAAGCAGCCCAGACCTCAACCATTTGGACTACAAGTTGTGGGCCACACTGGAGGACATGGCCTGCAGAAAGAGACACCCCAGTATTGACAGTCTCAAACGCTCTTTGGTGTGGGCAGTAGCAGCTTCCCCTGTAGAGACCCTGCATAAAGTTATTGACGAGTCGCCACAGAGACTGAAGGACTGTGTGAAGGCAAAAGGATGCCATTTTGAAAAGTGACTGGTGCCATGTATTCACAAGTGTACTACTTACGTCATATCACAGGTATATTAAAATATTTTTAAATTTCTTTTATTTCATTGAATACTTTGTAACAGTATTTATGACAAGACTAGGTATATTAAAACAGATGGAATCAGGAGCACAGCAGGATCAGCAACAAATACATTAGTCAGGATTATAGTACGTCAGAAAAAAAAAAAAAAATCTTCCAACGCCATATGCTGGATCTGGACATGTGCTGGATCTTCCGAGACTACTCAAACTGGTGTTGCATTCTACAGTAGTATGTGCAGACCAAAGAGCATAGCTACAAGATGGGCTAAAATAAAATCAGACATTAACAATTGAGGAAGAATGCATTAAAGAAAATGTCCTGCAATGGAGAGGGAGAGGGGAAGGGAACTACTTTAACTGGTGTTACATTCTACAGCAGTAGGTGCAGACCAAAGAGCACAGCTACAAGACGGACTAAAATAAAGTCAGACATTAACAATTGAGGAAGAATACATTAAAGAAAAAATCCTGCAATGGAGGGGAGGGGGAAGGGAATTAGTAGTTCCCACATTTTTTATGAACATTTCATAAAACTGTTGATTAGTAAATTAGATGATCAAAAACATTCCAGAAAAACCAGCAGAATATACACTTATGTATAACCTATGAGTTAATTGCAGTGGCACACGAAAATATATTTATGGAGTCACAAAAATCTCAGATAAATCTATAAAAAATGTTGACATGGGACACTTTAAATAAAAAGCTCCTAAAACTAATGAGGAAAGTTTGTTTACACCCTGAAATTATATATAACCAGAGAAATACTGTTATCAAAAGAAAGAACCATAGGCAATATGATTGGAGTTTCCTTTTTTCTTTCTTTCTTCTTTTTGTTAAAAACAGCAGCCATATCTGTGAGTATGTAAAGCAATATACTTACTAAAGAAGTGGCAGCAGGAGCCTTAAATATATATGATATGCAGGTAAACAACAGAAATAAGAATTACCTGAGGTGATGAAAAAGAAATGTGAGTCTCCTTTTAGTCCAACTGTGCCAGGTCCAACTGTATCAGCCAGGACATTAACCAAAGAAAAAGCACCACTCATTACACCAAAACCTAGACCAGCAACTGCAAATGTAAATACCATATACAAAGGAACATTACAAAAGAGATAGTATTAATTACAAAAAATAATCTTAGTATTTTAAATGAAATACAACTGGGACTGAAAATGAATGCTACACTGTGAGATAACTAAATCTGTAAAGAATAATAATTACACATTATTAATGTTTCATTCTCTACATTGTCAGGCCAGATAAGTGATTCTGAAGGACAAAAACAGAGGACTGCCATGACTCAGTTATAGGTTGCTAGGTATCCAGTAAATCAGTGCAGGAAAACTTATCGATTATAATAAAATTGCTTTCTAACTCAAAATGACAGAAGTTAATGAATCATGACATTTTACAAAATTCTTTTGCTACTGACACATACCTGTCAACATTGGCAAGAGCCTTGTCAGTAGTAACCAGTAGTATTGCATGGTATACATAGATGCTCTTTTACGAAACAATCCATCTTTTTGTGAAAAAGAAACACGTACCACAACAAAATATTACAACAAACAAGGACACTAATGAAGCAAACGTAACGTGTGTGAAACACAAAGTTGATTCCCCTGGTGAGGGCACAATAGGTAACATTGTGAGATTTAAGTTCAAAACTTCCACCAGTAAAAATCAGTCAGATGCATTCAAAATTCCACAGGGCTTGACAGATGGGAAATCCAAGCAAGTCAACGCACAGTGTGCGAACCTCCAGTTACCATATGATCATATTTGCCTCTAAAATTACAGTTTACGACAAGATGAGACCAAAAAAGAAAAAAGCTGAGTGTTTTAACTGGTTGAAAAATCAAAACACACAGCAAGAATGCAGGCTACTGTCAGTTTGTCTTTTGACTTTGCAGTTGCACAGTATCCATTGCTTAATATTTCTTTCTGCTGATATCTTTCTCTCCCCATTTCTTCATTGTCACTTTTTCTCTTTTTCATGTCCTCTGATAACAGTAATTTCCTCCATCATGCTGAAAGAACTTTTAGTCTGAGGACCATGAGCATGATATCAAAGCTACAACTATCTTCGATAGTTGAACTTTCAATTATTTTTCACATCTTCTGAGTTCTTTTGTTTTTACATACATTTCTAGCCTCTAAGATTTTATCAAGGCATGTTCTCAATGTATAGGAAGTGAATCGAAAGTTTCATTTACACGAAAAGAATTTAAATTGTATTACCAGGTTCCTCTTGCAGTTGCCAGTTATTAAATTACAATAATTTCCTTTTGTATTTTGTAAGTCTAGTATTTTTGAATTAACTTGTTGAAAATGCTATTTATAATTTTTGAAGGTTCATTGTTGGAACTGTTTTTCTGGATATAGAAACTTTCTTTAATTACAATAGTATCTTGTTTTTATGAGGTTCATAGTCCAATGCTTTAATATTTTGCCATAAAAGTTCATTTCACACACATTGGTGCACATTCAGTTACTATGTTGTTTTCATCGGAATGTGTAATATTCTAATTATTTATTGTTTTATTAATTTTTCTTATTCTGTTGTTATCATGGTTCTCGCTTTGTGGGTTTGCAGCAAGTTTTCTGTTTCAGTGGTTGTGTATGCAGATACATTTTATTTTTATACAACTCTGATCATATCCATGTACTGAAAGAACTAATTGAAAGAACAAGATAATATGAACTCCCATTATGCATGGCTTTTATTGACTATGAAAAGGCCTTCGATTCTGTGAAACCATCAGCAGCAACAATGGCTTTGAAATCCTGCAGTATTGAAGATGCATACATTAACATTATTAATAGCATCTATGAAAATGCAAGTGCAAAGGTTCGGATATTTGAGGACACAGCACAAATAAGAATTGGAAAGGGAGTGAGACAAGGTGACACCATATCTCCCAAGCTCTTTAAAATCCCACATTGCAGGGTGTCTTTCAGTCATTGAACTAGGAAGACAAAGGGATAAAGATTAATGGAGATTACTTAAATAAACTTCGTTTTGCTGATGATGTAGTCATCTTTGCAACTACCCCTTCAGAGCTGCAGAGTATGATCCAATAACTTGTTGACAAGAGTAAAGAAGTGGAATTAAAAATTAACTTTCAGAAGACAAAAGTAATGTACAATGCTTTTACAAGAAACGAAGATTTATCGATTGATGGAGAAAAGCTTGAGACAACCGATTCCTACATTTATCTTGGGCAGAAGATATCAAGTGAAGGTGACATTGATGAAGAAATTAATCAGCGTATAAAACTTGGATGGAGAGTTTTTGGAAGAAAGAGTACAATTTTTAAGAGCAGTATGCCATTAGGTCTTAAAACAAAAGTGTTTAATCAATGCATCCTTCCAATGCTTACGTATGGAGCAGAGACATGGACCTTAACTAAAAAAAGACATACAAAGACTGCAGACAACTCAATGAAGCATAGAGAGATGCATGCTTGGTGTAACCAGGAAAGATAAGAAGAGGAACTTATGGGTAAGGGAAATGACAGGAGTGGACGACATGATGACCAGAGCGAAAGCACTGAAATGGCAAAGGCAGGGCTGGACATGTGATGTTGCCAGAAGAATGGATCACGGATGGACAACCGAAATTTTAGACTGGATTCTGAGGGACAAGAAAAGACCCAGAAGAAGACCCCATGGGAGATGGATGGATGAAATTTGAAAGTTTGCTGGAGTGACATGGAGGACACAGGCTCAAGACAGACAACTGTGGAAGAAACTTGGGGAGACCTTTATACAGCAGTGGATTGATAATGGTTGATGATGATGATGACATACATACATATATACAATGTATATATACAGTATATATATACACTATCTACCAACAAGTAATTGGACACCTGTGATAGCAAAAAAAAAACAAGTTTATTCACCTTCAATAGTTGGTGGAGCCTCCACAAGCGGGGATTACAGCTGCGACCCTCCGGGGCATACTCTCAACCATGCATTGTACGACGGCTAGCGGTATTTTCTTCCACTCAGCTTGGAGAAGACAGGTCAGTTCCTTCACCGATTTTGAACGGTGGGGGTACCCCTTAAGTTGACGCTTCAACTCGTCCCACAGGTGCTTGATAGGGTTAAGGTCGGGGCTCTGCACAGGCCAGTCTATTTGATTAACCCCATTGTCACCATACCAAGCCATGGTGGACCTCACAACATGACAGGTGGCATTGTCATCCTGAAAGTAACATGGGTCCACCCCGTAAAACTGCCACAACGTAGGAAGCGCATGGTCATCCAAAATGGTGCAGTAGGTCTCGGCGTTGAGTCAACCAGGAATTGCGACCAAGTGTCCAGCGCCATACCAGGACAAACACCCTCATAGAATAATTCCACCACCGCCGAACTTCACAGTTAGCACAATACATTCCGGCAGGAGGCGTTTTCCAGACAGACGCCAAACCCAGACTCTGCCATCCGAACGGTAGAGGGTGAACTTTGATTCGTCGCTCCAGAGAACCTGTTTCCACTGTTCAACGGTTCACTGTCGACGTTCTTTGCACCATGTTAGCCGAGCAGCGCAATTGAACTTGGTGATCAAAGGCTTGTGGGCGGCAGTACGTCCATGATAACTGATCAGATGGGCTTTCTTATGGATGGTATTCATCGAAAGAACACTCCCGGATGCCTGTTGAAACTCCTCGCAGATGTGGCCCATCGATTTGGTGCGGTTCTTTCGAATTTCTCTGGCCAGCACCCGTCGGTCTCTAACTCCCAGTTTTGTGGGTCTGCCGGGTCAGGGCACATTCCGACAGTCATCTCTCATCTTCCACTTGCCAATCACGTAGGCTACTGTCGATTTTGGGTACTTCAACTCGCTGGATATGTCACGTATGGATCGGCCATTTCTGTGACACCCGACAATTACACCTTTCTCGAAATCAGAGAGCTCCGAACTGCGTGGCATCTTGCATGCAATTGGTTGCGTTGTTGTTTCCCACACGATATTTAACGAGAGCGGCCGTGACGTGTACCAGGGCCGCAGATATCGTCGATTGCAGGGGTGTCCAATTACTTGTTGGTAGATAGTGTATATATATATATATATATATATATATATGGCATGCAATGTCTTCGATGCACAATATGTAGCTTCTCCTAGGTAAATGTCATGTACCACAACAAAAGATTATCTAACTCATCTTGATTTTAATGATGCAGTAGTTTTCCAATAGTGAAACACTTTGCTTTGTTAGAAATGTCAGAGAAGAAAGCTAATTTTCAGCAACATCAGACGATAGAAAATTTGTAATAAAAATTCTCAGGTCATCACACCCAGCACATTTATATTGCTATGCATTTACTTTCAAAGTAAATGACACAAGTTTGAGAATATACCACTTTGTTCAAAAAGTTCCGAAACTTTTTGAATTTTGCCAAATGTCAGTGAATTACGTCATTTCCCACAGAGCAAGGGAAGAGCATGATATGACCGACCAGCCAGAACTGGTTTGATCTAAATACAACACGTACAGTGTATGTGCGTGGTTCGTGATTACAGGCATTCAAGGCTCTCCGTCGCCAGGACAATGATGTAGAATTTTGAACAGCGTTCAAGTGTAGAATTTTGTGTTCTGCTCAGAAAATCTTTCGCTGAGACTTTTCAAATGATTAAGTCAGGGTACAGTGAGAGGGTCGAACTAGAGTTTATGAGTGGCATTGACGATTCGAAAACGGGTGACAGAGTATCGAGGATGATGAGAGGTCAGGATGACCTTCAACATCCACAATGGATGAACAAATCACCATTGTCAAAGAAATTGTGAAAAATGACTGTCAAAAAACTGTTGTAGCGATTGCAAAAGTTGCAGGCATCTCAGTTGGAAGTTGCCATGCCATTTTAACAGAGAAACTGGGCATGCATCACGTGAGCCGACAAATTGTTCCCAAAAACCTGACACAAGAAAAAATGGATGAGCACCTGCAAGTTTGCGGGGATAACATCAATGCAGTGAATTTAGATCCCGATCTCTTGAATCGATTGATCACTGGCGATGAGACTCGGTGCTTTCTGTATGGCCCCCAATCTAACTGACAGTCAAAAGTGTGGAAATCATAGGGATCACAACACTATATAGCTTTAAAAATAGTTGAAACAGTGACCAGCTCAACCAAAAAAAGTGACTAACTTGGAAAAAATAGCAACCACAAACAAACAATTATTTGGAATATAACAAAACACAGGCAACACAAAAACATTAAACAACAAATTATACAAGTTTTTAATTTTTTAATAAAATAACTCCTACCAAATTTGGCCGGATATTACCATCGTTGAAACCAATGATTTTGCAAAAGCCAATAACACATTTTTTGAAACTGATTGAAGAACTTAACAATCTGAGTGGTAACTGCAGACGAATCACAAATATGCAGTACAAACATACTGGCTTTTAGGTTCATTTCATTAATTTCAACTTGGATTATGGATGGGGTATGGCCTTCTTTATGACTATTTAATGGTTACAAACATTAATAATTATAATTTTGCAGATATCAGTACAAACAATGGTTCACAAGAAAACGTGATAATTACATACAAAGTTTGACAATCTAATTAGTTGGGAACCTAAAACGCCAACCTAACTTAATTTTGGATTCTTATCAAAAAAAGAATGAATAAGGCTTGAACATCTCTTTTGAAGCCTCTTTTCCAAAGTATCAGCTCTGTTTTGGTGCTGATCTTCGTATTCTCTGACCTTCTGGACACCTTCAATCATGGCTTGTGCCAGATGAACTTCCTTAAAGTCTTTTTTCTGTACTGCTTCTTTTAGTCGTTTATTTGCTTCTTCAAATAGTTGGTCTCCCACTTCTTTTTTCCTACAAGCTTCTTTGCGAGCATTCTTCAATCTCTCTTCAAGTTCCTTAATGTCTGCTTTCTGTTTTTTCATATCTTCACGTTTCTCCCTTTTGGCAGCATGCCGCTTATGCTCTTCCTCATTCTTTTTCTGTTCTTCGTAAAGTTTTCTCTTCTTTTCCTCCTAGTATTTGTTATAGTGCTTGCATGCAGTGTGAGCAAGACCAAGAAGGTGTTTCAAAATGCGAACATTAGCTGCCTTGTTTTCAAAGCTTTCAAACCATCAACAACATTTAGTTTGGCATTGAGCATTCTCTCGCTCACGTTTGCCCTCTCTTCAGTTAAAATTCGAGAAGAAAGCGAAAACCCTCTTTCCACATCTGCACTTCCGTGAGACACACAGAGACACACTTTAACGAAATGCTGCAACGTGGGATACTTGTCCGTCCCACTTGAGTTTTTGAGCTGGAAGATAGTACACCAGTAATGGTCTATTCGCAGATCAGGAGGGGAAGGTGGGAGAGATTCAATACGCAGTAGCTTTCCACTCATCTGTCAAAATATCGACATTGATATTTCCAGGAAAATGATTTACAAGTTCAGTAATATCATCCAAAGCTTTCTTTCCAGAGGGCTGTAGAAATTTGAAGTATTTCAGAATTTGATCTAATTTTTTTACAATATAGCTACCACATGCTACATAATGTTTCAAAACATTTAACTTAAATTCTATCTGATCCCTTGCACTTCGTCAAGTTCAGTTTGAACAAAACTTCCACAATTAATGTCATTTGATGGGAGCAGATTGCACTTATCGAAAGCATTTTCTACCAGAGTATGGCCCTCAACAACAGAATTGATGCTCTCCATCTTACATACACGTCCCATTACGGTAAAAAGTAAGGTGTCCATCTCACTGTACAAAATATGTATCAATGGCTCGTCTTTCGAAAAGTGAAGTGCATTTCTGAAACAGCTGAGTATTTGAAACAATAAACAACATTTCTGCTTTCATTGTAGGTTTCTTTAGATAGGAAACTATCTTCTTGTAAGAGGCACTATATACCACTGACTTTTGTCGTGGAATGTGCTCCAAAAATAGTTCACTACAGCTGGCCACTGTTCAAGGATTCTGTTCACAGCAGGTTCAAGTGTCAACCAACATGACGGCACATGCTTAATGAAGTTGTTTCGGGACTGCTTTCAAATCTTGAACTTTGGAAAACTCTTCTCGATGAGAAGGCCAACCATGAAAGTAGTAATAGACAGCAATTACCAAATCAGAAACATCACACCCAAAGACCTCCAAACCCTTCAAAAATGCATTGTTTAGTTATGTAAGTTGCACGTTCCCACTGACAGTAAACCTTTTTCTCTATCAGCAATCAGTTCTTCATTGATCAGACGAAAAATCTTTTGGTTCACTACTGGTCCATCACTACCTATCATAACAAGTTATTTAGTACTAAGGGAACCCTGATCAAGAGCTTTACAAATAAAATATTTCAAAACAGCAGCTTTTGCACTTCCTATAAAAAAAGGTCTGAAGGTGTTGAGTAACTATTTCACCCATAGTAGCCGACCAATATTTTATGGTGATCTGTAGTTCTTTCTTGCCCTTACTGTTTGTTGTTTTGTCGAACTGGACTGAATAAAATTGTTTTTGTGCTTCGGAGAGCATCAGATCTCTAAAGTATGGTCCCAACGCATCACTAATTAAGTATGACACCTTAGTTGGAGACAGGGAAAATCCTTCTGGCACACACCCTGAAAACATGGCTTGAAAAGTAGAAACAATATTTTTGTTTGAAATAGCAGGGTAATTGTTTGCAACCACTTTCATGGTCCAGATGAGCTCTGCTTTAGAGGCTTCATCTGTGACACTGTACAATTGGACAACTGAAGGACGTGATTGTGTTAACTTTGATGAGCCGCCAGAAGTTGCTGATGATGTTGAGCTTGAAACTTTTGATGTTGATGGATCTGGATTTGATAGTCCAGAAGCTGGAAGGTTATTAATATTGTCTTGCTTAACACTTAACTTCAGTTGTAAATGGTAAAGTTTAATTTTTACATTTTCACAATGTTTCTTCCCTTTATAATGTTGAACAACTGATTGAAATCCTTTTGTAACACTCACAGTAACCTCGCACATTAGGCACCGTAGTTGGGATTCACTTTCTTTCCTTGCTCATTTTGAAATCAAATGTCCATTTTCATCAGTTTTCTGCAACCACTCGCTCCTAAAATGACACTTTCCCCATAATGTCAGCTAAAAATGGTACAATGCTCTACCTGAAAAAGAAAATTAATGTTAAAAAAATATTTGATGACTATTATATTATTAATTATATAATATATAACAAAATTTAGGAAAATGTCGAAAAGAAGGGGAAAAAAGGAGCTAGAAAAGAGAGATCCTCAGATTATATAAAATACCATATAATAAATTTTAAACAGATGACTTAAATGTTTCATCATTGGATCAGTTCATAGTAACATTAGGTAAGAGGACATTGATATAAAACAATTTGAATAATAAATTTACATTCATACCTAAGAGCTGAGCTGTTGTGTTCTTGCAATACTGTACATTTTGGGCTCGTCAGACTGAAGAATTGAGATGTAAGAGATTAAATGAGAGGAATTAATGGGTGCTTTAAGAGAAAACTGAAATTACAAATTAAAAGCCAGAAAAGTGACTTACTTACTTACTATGAGGACTGCATACTGTAACTGATGATGACAAAAAAAGTAACTAAAAGTGACTTTTTCTTTAAAAAAGTAACTTTTAGTAACTCCGTTCAAAAAAAGTAACAAATAGTTGAATTAGGTACCTGTTGTGATCCCTAAAATCACCATCGTCACCACAACAAAAAAGTTTAAGGCTGACCGCTCCAAAGGAAAGGTCTTGTTAACAGTTTTCTTCGATTGCAAGGGGGTCATTCACAAGGAATTCCTTCAACATGGTCGTACAGTCACTAAAGAAGAGTACATCAACGCCCTGAAACGTCTCCAAAAATCAGTGAGACGCAAGCAACAAAATCTTTGGAAGACCAACTCATGGGTGCTCCATCACAATAATGTGCCAGCTCACAGATCCCTCCTGGTGTCCGATTACCTGTCCAAACATCACATTTCCGTTCTTCCACAACCAGCTTATTCCCCTGATCTTGCCCCGTGTGACTTTTTCCTTTTTCCCCAGATGAAGAATTTGCTGAAAAGGCGATGCTTCTCAAGTTCCGAACTCAAGTGCAACGAGCTGCGACGGAGGCACTGGAGGATGTGGCAGAAGAAGGCTTGCAATCTGCATTTAAATCTTTGTATGAGCGCTGGCAAAAATGGGTAGTTGCACAGGGTAACTACTTCGAGGAAAACACCGCATAAGCAGGTATTATCTGTACTCATTCTTTTTTAATATAAAAAGTTCCGGAACTTTTTGAACGTAGTAATATATTACTCTCAGTTTAATGGAATTATAATCTATTTTGAAAACATACCTAACCAAGATAGAAAATTGAAGTGAAGTTTCATCTTGGAGACCTATTAATCCACGAAAGAAGCTCACTGTCATACAACTCGTGATTTTAAAACAATAGGAAAGTTACTATGCAAGATATTTCTACTGAAACTGCATAATTAATGATATGCTAATAACCATTTTTATACCTTTGCTATCAGAAAATGTATTTTTTGGCAATACCTGACAAGAAAAAATTGTAAATTGCTGATACTATGGAAAAAAATTATTCCATATGAAATAACCATATTCAAGAACCCTGCCAAAAGTGTTGGCACATTTTGTGATGGTCACTTTAAAAGTAGAGAGAATTCAGCAAATAAAAGTCATACCATAAGCTAAGGTACTTCGATTACTAGATACCACTGGTCCATCAGCTCCTACTTCTTGTACCTTCTTCAGTCCCACTTCAGCTTTTCTACAAAAGAAATATGTTGTGATATGATAAATAATATACAACCATTTAAATACTGGAGAGATAACATCTATCAGTATAATGTATGTGGCAGCAAAAGTTTTAGAATATGCATTTATGCAACTATGAAAAAAATTAGCATCTTAGCATAATACAGATAAATTTGAAAGTATTTTATTGGCTTTACTCAAAGATCTTTAATTACATGTTTTGTCCAGTTCTAGAATTAACTTACATCTCCTCCCCTGAATTTTTATTTTCTTGCAGATGTTTCTGGCCTCAGTTACACATACACACCCTGATTTACAATAGATTTTTCTTTTTAATTCTTCAACCATTTAACTATTTCGTATTGCAGTATGGATTGCTCTAGGTTTACTACACAAATCTCCCGTAAATTAGATTTTTTCAACATTCCCTAATAGTAAATTTTCCTTAGCTAAAAGGCTTTTGACATACCAAAGGGCAGTCTCCATGATGGTTGATATCTTTGCATGATCTAAATTTTTTTTTTTTTTTTTTTTGGCTTAGGTGGCATGTTCACCAGAGCCATGGTGACTGGGTGTAATTTGACATCTTGTAGTTATTTTTAATTTCTCTTATGATGGTATATGGGTATTATTAATTTATCTTTGTTTGCTCTGCTGCTCCAGTATATGATATGTGACATTGGTTGCAACCTGTGATCAGTTTCAACAGTAAAAGTTTCTTCATGAAGTTTGGCATGTACTCCTGGATACATACAACAAATTTGTAGTGACTTTTAATGATGTAGAGAGCTGAAAATTTTATGCATTTTGCACAGCACACATTTTAAGCAACCTGAATGTGTTTGCCTGTCACAGATGCAAAACCACGAAAAAGCAAGCACCAGCATCAATCATGCTTTATCCATTAATTACAAAATTACTTCCTTTTGGGAAAGCAACATCCAGTGAAAGTGAAAAGGATACTAATCAGCATTTTGAGATGCCAACCAGTATAAACAATCTTTTGAAAACAGCAATTGCAGTGCTGATACAAAATAACAGAGGAGGATAAGTTTGGTGAAATCATCATAATCTTACTGACTTTAAAAAAAGAATGAACAATTCTGAGGTGTCCATAATGGGCCACTATTGTTGAGAAAGGCAAATAGTATTGTGAAAGAATTAGTTCACGGTGAAGATATTTTTGCAGCTCAGTTGACTGCTGGAAAAATTTACTGTTCATGTCACAGGCGAGTGCAGTTAAAAGTTATGTCTGTAGGGAACCTGCATTCTCCAGGTCCCCTATATCAGTGTTCCGCAACCGGTGTGTCCCCACAAGGTAAAAGGTGTGAGGCGAACTTTTACCTATTATCCTATTGTAAGAAATTAATTGTCGAGCTTTATTTTTTAATTTTATCCCAGTTACTGTGTTTCATATTCTTGTGTTTCATATTCTTGTGTTTCATATTCTTGTATTTCATTCTCTGCCACTGCACTGATTAAATAAGATGCTTGTTTATTCTTTATTGCATGCCACGAATTTTTATGTATTCTAAGAAATAAAATGTAAATTATTTACTCACAGTTGTTGCTACATCGTAGTTTTACTTATTGATATATTTGTATTTTTCGCCTCTACCGCTGCGCTACGCAGCTCCTTTGTTAACACTTGCCGCATGTTCTGTGTACGATTTTCCCTAAAAGTGCTGGGATTAGCAAAACTTTCCCTGTCTTTTATTATTTTATTACGTTGTTTTGGTATTTGTCCCTGTTTGTTAGAGCTTCTTCAACTTTATTACTTTTTTCCTGTACAATGCACCCACCCATTGTTAGACTTTATTTTAAATAAGTCGGTATATGTGTCCCTTCTCCTTCTTCCCATGGAAGAGTATAGGTCCCGCGTCTTACAATTACTTCAGTTCTATTACAGCTGTGCTCTGAAGTAGTCCAAAAATTGTGATTGCTGGTCAGTCTTGCTATTTTCTATTACTATTAAACTATTTTATTTTTTCAAGATGGACAAGTTCCTTGTACGAAGTGTTTCGTCCACGAGTGCAAGTAGTGAAAGCATTGAGCCCAAAAAAAGAAACAAAAATTAGTGCACCGGCAGTATAGTGATAATTATTTATCTTACGTTTTTTTTTTTTGGTCTGGTGATAAAACATGCCTAATCCCCGTTTGTCATGGAAAAACTCAGTAATGCTGCTATAGTTCCTAGTAAATTGAAACATTTGTCAACAAAACATTCTTCTCTGTCAATAATTTTCGTCAGTTGTTGGATCAAAACAAAAAACAAGCAACGTTCATCACTGCGACAGTACGTGTTTCAGAAAAAGTACAGGAAGTTAGCTATAAAGCAACCGAACTTGTCGTAAAGGCCAAAAAACCACACAAAATAGCTGAAACCCTTAAAATGCCTGTTTGTAAAGAGATGGTGAAAATAGTCCTGGGTTCAGAAGCTGCTAGTGAAATTTCAAAATTCCTCTCTGCTGACACAATCAGTCGCCGAGTTAGTGACATGTCCAGTGACAGTGAAGACATTATGAAGGAGAAAATCAACAGCAGTCAGAAGTTCTCACTTCAGATCGACGAGTCCACCGATATTAGCGGCCACGCACAACTTCTTGCCTACATTCAATACATCGATGGAGATGTAATTGTAACTAACTTTTTTTTTGCAAAGAACTTCCCAATCGAGCCACAGGTGAAGAAATATTTCGTGTGACTAATGAATATGTGCTCCATAATGAATTAAAATGGAAGGATTACGTTAGTGTTTGTACAGACAGAGCCACTTTTATGACAGGCCGAGTGAAAGGATTTGTAGCTAAAGTACGCGAAGTAAATCCTAACATACGATGCAATCATTGTCTCATTCACCGCGAAGCTATTGTTGCCAAGTCTTTGCCATCTTTTCTGAAAGTTCTGCTGGACGAAATAGTAAAAGTCGTGAACCTCATCGAATCGCGGCCCCTAAATTCGCAGCTTTTTTCCGTTTTGTGTCACGAAATGGGATCAGAACACACTACATTCCTGCTACATTCAGAAGTACGGTGGTTATCACGAGGAAAAGTGTCGATGCGAATATTTGAACTTAAAGCAGAGGTACATGCACTTTTGATTGTTGAGGGGCAGGAGCATGCGGATTTATTTGCAGATGATGAATGGGTATGTAAGTTGGCATATCTTTCCAATATTTTCGCACACTTGAAAGAGCTGAACAGAAATATGCAAGGTAGAAACGAAAATATTCTGACTAGTATGGATAAGATTCAAGAATTTGTGAATAAGCTGAATTTGTGGATACAGAAAATTGAAACTGGATTGTTTGAGATGTTCCCAACTGTATGGCCACTTGCTGACGGTAATAAAGTGTCGATGGACTTAATTAAAGAACATTTAGAAATCTTGCAGCAGAATTTCAAGGAGCATTTTGGAGAGAGTGTTCAAAAATTTATACTGGGTTCACGAGCCATTCGTTGCGAATTCAAAACTTCTTCCGATCAACATACAAGAGAAACTCGCAGATTTAAAAACAGACAGAACATTGAAATTAAAACATCTCGAAGTGCCTTTGGACACATTTTGGTTGGCAATAAGGAGGGAATACTTGGCTATCTCCAAGATGGCAGTTAATGTGTTACTGCCATTTTCAACTACATATTTGTGTGAACTGGGCTTCTTGACGTTGACTGAAATTAAAACATCAAAGAGGGAGAGACTCAAATCCGTCCATGAAGAAATGAGACTTGCATTGTCAACGATTCCGTCACGGATCAGTCGCCTGTGTGCAGGTAAGCAGGCACAAATATCACATTGAAGGTATGAGTACAATTATTTACTTTAATAGTATAATAGTAATAGAAAAGTGTATTTTATTGTATTTTCTACAGTGAATTAAAGAATTAAATTTCATAAATTGTTAATAAATGCATGAGTCGACTTCTGTTTAATAATAATATAATGTAATAATAGGTTGATTACATTACATATTTATATTAATAGTTTCATATCATATGTTTTTGAGGGGATTAACATTTTGGTGTGCCGTGTTGAGTCATTTTCGTTATCATCGGTTTCACTATTTTCAGTCTCATCTGCTGGGCGAGGGCGCAGCTACGCTTCAAAAGCTTTTGGGCGACCACTGCGACACTTTCGCAGTATTTTCCTTTTAAAAACAGATTAACGTTTTAAAACTTATTTAAAAAAAAAAAAAAGTTATTATAATTATAATACTAAATTAATAAATTTATATATAAACTTAATTAACTAACTAGTCTTCACAACTTTCATCATTCTCCTTTCTAACTTTTACCAAGCCTGTCTGCTCTTAATCATTTCACCCCGCTTTTAAAAATCTTTAACTGATAGTTCTGTGTCTGGCGCTCTTTGGCCATGCCTGGCCCTTGCGCCACAAAAATCAATTAACTAACTAACCATGGATAATTTATGGTGTGCCGCAAGTAGAAAAAGGTTGCGGAACACTGCCCTATATGTATAAGTTCTTTCCATGTTTCCTACACATTACTGTGGGTCAAGCAAATTGACATTGAATATGAGAGATCACATTTATTAAATTATACTAGAATTATACAACTACCAAACTTTATTATTTCAGTAAGCACACATTCATCATGGACCCAGGCTCTTGCTTACAACTGATGTCCACCCTACATCTCATCACTCTGGAGTCAAATGCCCAACTGCCAGCACTGGAGCTCTCAAGTTTCCTCCTGCATCTCCACAAATTCAGTTCTTTCACCATGAGGGAGCTGCACAGCCCCTCAAGGCAAACAAACTAGCCAAACAGTTTGACTTTTTTCTGACAGTTTTCTGATAACAGAATGCCCCTTTTGCTTCTGGGGTTCATGGTAGATGGTCTTCAACATTTAGCAAAACAGCCTTTTTGTTGAGTAAAAAAAATCACATTGTCACAACAATGTCACTGCATGATTTTGGCACCTTTTGTAAGCATTCAACATTTTCTACATGATATATACAAAATAATATTTTGAGCAACAGTGTAACTGAACAGTTTTGTTGAAAGAAGTGCTTAAAATGCAGCAACTATTTTCCATTCTTCTACAATGTGATGGTGCCCAAATAGCACTGAGAAAAACAATGAAGTGTGTCAACAGAGCAGTCCGAGTTAATTATAAAGGATTAAGACATGCCCTAAAGTGATGCAGAATAACAGATACAATGAAAAACTATACTAGTTCCGGTTAATTGGGCCATTGGTTATTGGAGCAGCCATTAATTTGGGACAATTCTTGAAGACCATCCCAAATTAGCTCTAACGCTTCGCATAATTGGGGCAGCTGCTTAATTGGGACAAAGTTTTCTAGCCCAGAAGTGTCCTACTTAACCAGAATCTACTGAATGTAAGTCCATGGGTCGTGCAGCCAATCACATTTTTCACAATCTGCAAAAAAAAAAAAAAAAAAAAATCATTTTGGCGATGGAAAAAAATTTTTGGTGATGGAAAAAAGTTTGGCGATTACCTCTTTGTACTGTTATAACACTTTGGTGGTGGTGGGGGGGGGGGGGAATTCAATTTGGCGAATAAATTGGCAAAAACTTAAAAAAAGCCAGAACAACCACTGTAAGTCAGCACCCTGAAAGTTACAATACCATTTTGTTACAATACCAACACTTCAGATGAAATTGGAACTTGAGTACTTTGCAGTTATGCCAAACATAAGGCCATTCTTAACATGCTTGCTGAGCTAATACTGAAGCAATATGCACCTAGTTTGCTGCACTTATAAAATTCATCTTAATGAAAAAATATGTCTAAATTTCTGTTACAACTAACCTACTGTTGAAAAAATATTAACCCACTGCAATGTACAACATTTTGATCTGCTGAGACCAAACAAATAAACTGAGTGCTATTAATAACAATCAATGCATACTTTTGAATTTCTTCTGGGAAATTGAGAATTTTACATTTATTACTTTACTAAATGGTATTCTTGATACAATCACTTTTTGCTATATTTGACTACAGCTACACCTACTTACAGTCTATATAATACAGAAAAGAAAAAAAAGAATAAAATCCTACTGTAATATGATGAGTAGAATTAAGAAAAAAAATATTCCTTTAAAGATCAGAGTAGTTTAGAAACAAATATATATGACTTCCTCTCAAAATTAAAAAACAACAACATGTAGATCCAATTTCACTCTCACACACACACACACACACACACACACACACACACACACACACACACACACACACAACATTGAACTACTTCATTACAACACAGTACTTTTAAAAACAGCATTTGTTTAACTGAAAATCTACTACGTACATTTCTATTTTGTTACAAAATTCTGGTTTAAAATGCAAAACACAAAAATTTATAAATATCTACACACCTCAGAATTTTGTAGAATAGGAATCTAAAAACTTCCTGGAAGATAACTGAAAACACTACACCAAATGCCAATTGTTTTCTTAAGGGCACTGCTGCATTCCACAATAATGATGATAATAAGAGTGATAATAGCCAGAAGAATGCCCTACAGAAAAAGAAAAAAAAAAAAAAACAGTTCATGATTTCTTGCTTTACACTAACACATCAAAGAAATACTGATATATACAGATGATGCATCATACTTGAGCAGAAGTGCACTTTTAATTATAAGCCCATCAAAAATCTAATTGTCTTCACAACTACATTGAAAAACATATCTTTAATGCATGCAAATAATTAATTACATTATTCATGGAAATCCAGGTGTCATACTAAAAAGAAAACTGACACAATGGTCAATCAGTTGTGTGGCTACTCATAGCTCTGTTTCTCAGTGAAAGAGAAAATGAACATTATAAATGTAATATTATATATACAAACACATATATGCAACTTTTTTTCTTTATTTATGTCAGTTTCATAGTATTTTTAATGACCTCCCAAGAGCGGTTAAGGCTATAGGACTTGCATGTTCCTAATTCAGGGCCAGCAGTTCCAGATAAGGCATAGAATCAGCACAAAAGGCCAAAAACACAAATCGCACCTCATCCAAGACTCGAACCTAGTCTCAACTTGGGCAGTTACACAGCGGCCCACACTCTGGACAGTTTGGTTGGCTCCTACCATTTACTAAAAGCCTGCAGTAACACATACAAATAAAACTGAAATTTTAATATCAGAAAAGCCTTATGTTACATGAAAGAGATTAAATACAATAATAGCAAGCCAGAACAATAATGAAATTTCTTTGCTGTTTTGCTGCTTGTCTATTTTTAGATTTTGGCCATTTTTACCTTTGCATTCTAATAAAACTTGAGCAATAAACCAATAAGTCAACATTAAGAAGAGAGAGTTTTGAGATAAACTTGGGAAGATCTCTGTCCAGCAGTGAATGTGCAAAAATGGCTGCTATGGGTGATGACATATTTTGCATTTCATTGTCTTCCATATTTTTCACATTTTGTAGATGTATATAATCAGAATTGGAACAACATACTCTGTTTCAGAGGGGAGTCAAGTGCTACCTCGTCCTCAATCTCCAACTATGTGGGAGAGCTTACGGCTGGTTAATTTTTAGGATTTTACAAAATTTACCAGGTTGTCCCCCCCTCCTCATTCATACAGCCAACTTTGACAAGAATACAACTTAGAAAAATTGATTGTTTGGATCCTTGGAATGCATCTTCTCAATCAACTGACATACCAGCAATCTCCTGTGGTAGTGAGCATACTCACTGAATGAAAGAAAGAAAAAGTTTTGTGGGTAATAATAAAATCCCATTTAACATTCAATTACAGGAAGAGCAAAGGAAACAAAAATAGTAAAAAACCAAGTGAAAGAAATATATCTCAGTACAACAAACCAAATCACCTTTTCCACTATACTTCTGAAAGCATTCACTGTACTCCCTATTTTCTCTGTATTTACAATCGTGTTGAGCAGCCCTTGCGAAACTGCTGAAATTTCTACTTGCCAATGTGGTTAGTGGAATACAAATTTTACTAGCCAAATGACAAAATCTACTGGCCATGCAAAGTTAAAAAATAATAATAATTCAGTAATTTCTCTACTTACGTTTCTACAAAATTAAATGGGTGAAAGTTTTTTTGTTTTTTTTTCTTTCTAATGAGAGACCCCTCCCCCGTTAACTTCATAAAAACAGTGCAGAGCAGTTACTGCATAGGATCATTAGATTGACTGCAAATATTGCATATGCTTTTGTTCCAAAATCATTGATTTTTTGACAATTTATTTTTAGTGCTATAACATCATTACTCTTACTATCTTAATTTACACATACATAATTTATTTTTGAGAGGCCATTAAAGTTAGATGTCTAATTTCCTCAATAATATTTAAAACAGAGGGGCAAAAGCTAGGATATGCTGTATATACCTAAGTGGCACTAACAATGTTGATACAGTTTACCGCTGATATGTACTGTGCCTGATCTTCCCTCACAGGTATCTATCTGCCCACCACAATTGAATAACATTTTGAGGATCAAAATCTTCAATTGAAGGGCCATTGCATCTAATCATAATTAAGTCACTTAAATTGTCACTATTCAGACTGCAGATTACTCATTTTTATGAGGTTCATTGCTAAAAAGCCACGCTCACGAGGAGCAGTACCACATGGTACACTGCTAGATAATTGCTAAGGACGGATCATAAACGACTAAATAGCTCATAAAAAAGTAAGTGTGGTTGGATGCCAAGTGAAATAAAATAATGTCAGAATGCCAGGACATTACAAGAAAGACAATTTATTGTGCTCTGAAATCCAGAAGGCTTTGGAACGTGTTCAAGGGACAAACAGGCCATTTTGTGCAGAATACGTAAACGTGAAAAAAATGCAATTACCGTCCGCAGGCGTTCCGGCGTAAGATGTCAATACGGGATATGGCCACCATGGAGGGCGATGCAAGATTTCACACGTCGCGTCATGCTTTGCACAACATTATCAAGCAGCTGTTGGGGTAATTTATCCCATTCCTCTGTCAGTGCACAGATGAGGGTGTCCTTCTTTATTGGAGGGCATTGGCGACCAGCAAGACTCCTCCCCAAAGCATCCCACACATTTTCAATGGGATTCAGATCTGGAGAACATGCTGGCCATACGAGGTGTTGAATATCCTCGCTCTCAAGACACTCCTGGACAGCAACTGTTCGATGACATGTTGCGTTGTCGTCCATGAAAATGAATCTATCACCGACAGCACCACGGAACATGCGAACATGAGGTAGCAGAACATTATTAATGTATCGTTGGCCAGTCATAGTTCCAGTTGGAAGCACATAGAGGGACGTACGGCCATTGATCATGATGCCAGCCCATACCATGACACTACATGTCGGATATCGGTCCCTTTCCTGTATGTTGCTGGACAATATGCAGTACCACTATCATGCCAGATCAGTTGTCGTCGACAATCAGACGATAGACTGTATCTACTCTCATCTGAGAAGAGGACAGCAGACCAGTCGTTATCAGTCCAATTGCGATGTTGATGGCACCATTGCAAACGGGCGGTACGGTGATGTCTGGACAATGGGATGCACACAACAGGACGGCGGACGTATAGTCCTCCTTCATGCAAACGTCTGGCGACAGTTTTTCGGGAGATCCGCTTGCCAGTAGCAGCCATACACTGATTTGCTACCTCACTAGCTGTGCTGCGCCGGTGTCTTTTTGTTGATAGCACTATGTACCGATCTTCTGCAGGTGTCGTACTGCAAACACGGCCTCCTCCGTGACGTTTGCTACACTCTCCATTTGTTTGAAATGATTTCCAAAGCCTTGAAACAACACTGTGGCTGACGTCGAACTCCCTGGCAATATCTGTTATTTTTCGCCCTTCTTCAATCTCGCCAATAATACGGCCATGCGTAAAATCATCTAGGTGATGTCGGGAAGACATACTGAAAATTGCAAGTTCGTCAATTGATTCTTTCCCTTTCAACTTTGCGTTTGAACAACAACGGTCAATACGCGTCAAATCCTTTATATCTCTTATCAGCGCTATGACGTCACGAACAAGTTCGGCAATCCAAAATTTGCATATGCACAATACGTCTTACTGTATCCCGCACTTATGCTAATTTCCACATTTTCCTGCCTTCCATTTTATGGTTGCTATCGTTGCTATTGTCATCCGTCCTTAGCAATTGTCCGGCAGTGTATTAGATGTAGCAGCTGCATCATCTTAAAAACACTGCCATAACAGTTTGTTTCTTTTTGTTCAGCACATATGCAGCTAAACAGGTTCAAGGATAATTCATTTACCTGTAGATGACATACTTTGTGCAAAGTATACCATGGCAAAGGTTGGCATGGCAAAGATCAAATATACCATGGCAAAAGATGCTTTAGTAACCTTGACCCTTTGGTCACTCCAGGCTGATCCGTCAGCAGATTAAGTTTCTCTCGAATCCCACCTTCACTTCCATTCATTTTCGAAACAGCTACAGGAACACGGGCGAGAAAGCTGAACTGGATGTTCTGTTTTCTCGCCCATGTTCCTGCAGCCTCCTGGATACATAGAACAAATTTGTAGTGACTTTTAATGATGTAGAGCGCTGAAAATTTTCTGCATTTTGCACAGCACACATTTTAAGCAACCTGAATTTTTTGCCTGTCACAGATGCAAAACCATGATGAAGCAAGATTCGTTCAAACTGTCCAATTGCCGACAGTATACATTCGAATTGATTGTTTGGTTCTGTGGTAGGAGCTCGAAAAGCATGACACCTTTAAAATCCCACAACAATGAAACCAGAATTTTCCACTGATGAATGTCTGCTTTGGATGTTGTTTGAGGCGAAGCAGCACGTCGGGACCAAGACCTTTTTTTTTTTTTTTTTTTTTTTTTTTTGTTTTTTTTTAATTGGAGGTTTAACGACCACCGTGAGCAACTCCATGGGCTATAAGCAGTGGCCCGTCCCTAATTTAGGATCACTGGTTCCCGGGAAGGGAGAGAGCCAGTGCCATAAGACAAACACAACATCCATGCCTCACCGGTATTCGAACCTGGACCCCGTTCGGACGAATGATCAGAGGCCATCGCTTAGACCACTGCACCACTGGGGCGGCCCAAGACCGTTTGTGCAGCACATTGTTGTACACAATCCACTTTTCATCACCAGTTATCAATGTGTCTGCAATCTCTCGTGTCATGTACCGTGGGTTTGACTCTATCAATGCCTTGATTTGGTCGCCATCAACCTCGGTGGGCCGCCCGGACCGAGGAGCATCGTTGAGGTCAAATTCACCAGCACAGAATTTTGCGAACCACCGCTGGCACTGACGTTTTTGTGGAGCATTATCACCGTACACGTTACGCAACTTTTCACAAGCTTGATGCGCGTTCTTATCTTTACGGAAGCAAAACAGTAAAATATGGCGAAAATGCACAGTTTGGTCTTCCATCTTCAACTTGATGTCAAATCTCCACAAATCAACCAAATCGTTCACTATTCCTTTTAGACTGCAGCTAGAACTGGCACCTGTCGAATGCCATAGCGATAACAGAGCTGCGCATGCCTCTAGTACTTCCAAAACCGCCCAAACGTCATCGGGTGCCAAAATATGTCATGACTTTTCTGACAACCCAAATATATGTGGCGCCTATGGCTTATCTTGATCACAAAGTTTCATCCCAAAATACGCATAGTACACTTTTCTCACAAAATCTGTAATGTTTCTTCGTTGTTGTTTTTTTTACCCTGCATATGTAGCAAAAAATGTTAGGCGAATTTTTGCAACCTCTTGAAGCCATTACAAACACTACTTAAAACACAGTTAAACGAATTTTAACAAATGACATCAACACTATTACACCACACTACGTAAAAACATTAAAAAAATGCAAACACATTAAATTAAGTCTTCACACAAACTTAGAAAATTTGCCACCTTTTAGAAATATGATAACCTTAGTAGTTAACGACTAAATTTAACTAAAGAATCACACAAGAAAATGTAAATGGCTGTGACAACAGGAAATGAGTCATCCATTATCTCGGCAAATCATATCCAAAGTAGCCACCTGCACTTTTATCTGCCTTCTTCCCTCCCTCCCTCTCCTATCTTAAGAATGAGAAGTTTCATGAAAATTTCTTTATCATAAAAATGCACTTCAATAAAGCACTTATAATACAACTAGTTAGCTGTAAATAATGGAGAATGAAAATAAATACCAATGCTCTTAATTTTAATCCAAATACTACTAATAAAAATGGTAAAATTAGAAATTGAGTAAATTGGTGGGTGATTTTCTGAACTGAGCACCTAAAAATCTATAAGAATCAATTATTACTTCTCAGACAACTTCTCCATCGCAGGCCTGTGTTATGGACCCATCCATTGATAGGCAGACTTGAAACTTCTATTAGTAGTGTAGCTGTTAATTTATTGGTGAAAAAAAATGGGAATCTTTCTTAGAAGAACAATACATTCGAATGAATTCTAAATAATTTGGTATTCATTTGGCATTTTGTCATTTTGCTACTGAAATAGATATTTCTGTGAAATGTCATGTCACATGTTCCTTTTATTTGTATGACTTTGTTTTAAATATGTTTTAGTGTGATCACGACAAAAAAGACATCTGTGTTGCATACATTCATACACAGTCTATTGAAACCACTGCCTATCATCTGTGATGTAACTGGTGAAAAGTTACATAATCATCATATAGTATATAAATTGTACACTATATATACACACAGTTGTATCAGAATAATATGATCACCTACCTAATAATGGGATAACAACGGCAAGTGCCGCCCCGGTTGTGCAGTGGTCTAAGCGATGGCTTCTGATCATTCGTCCGAAAGGGGTCTGGGTTCGAATCCTGGTGAGGCATGGATGTTGTGTTTGTCTTATGGTACTGGCTCTCTCTCTCTTCCCTGGAACCAGTGGCCCTAAATTAGGGACGGGCGATTGCTTATAGCCCACTGAGTTGCTCACAGTGGTCAGACAACTTCTCCATTGCAGGCCTGTGATATGTGTAAAGAACAATGTGTTATTTTATGTGTTGTTCAATGTGTTGTTTTTATGTGTTATGGGTAAAGAACCTCCAATCCAAAAAAAAAAAAAATGACGACAGCGAACAGTGTGGCATGGACACAATGAGGCCCTGGAAGGTTGCCCGAGGCACACGTGCCCATTCGGACTGCAGCAGAGCACAGAGATCAGGTAGATGACATGGTTGTGGGTCGGCATGTCGAACCTGTCAATCCAAATTCCGCATAAACCAAAGTTTTTATGGATCCCTTGAACTTTATAATAATCTTCTTTGTTATTTTAACCACATATTATGAGCAATAAGTTTTGGACAAACTGCACGTAACGAAGTTCAGCATGATTATCAGCAAACAAAATAAGGAAGGGGCACTCCCCTAGGTTTTAAAGCTTCCTCTTTTACAGGAAAACAAAGAATTACCTACTGTTGATTATACCCTCTGGTTCTCCTTATAGATATGTCAATTTCCCTGAACACAATAATGTGTCAGTTGCACTTTTAATACACCTCCCCCCTCCCCATGCACACACACACTTGTCAAGCATACATCTCTTGGGCAAATGCTCCTTTATCCCTCGCCTCACTACCTTTCAATCACTTAATCCCTGTTCAGAAAATCTTCAGAGGTAATTTTGCATCTAGATCTTAACACCACCATGTCAGATAAAGTTGAAAAACCTTTAAAACTAAAACAGCCGTCATGATATGTACAAAACAAGCAAGAATTGGCTCACATATTCGACATAACATGTAACAGGTAAATTTTCAGTGGTTACTTTCAGTTTTACATATTCATTAAATGTTTTGCTTATTGCAGATCTCACTATATGATTTTGTTAGCTAGTTTTCAATTAAGAAATACTATTTTCCTTTGATTAATTGCTAAATAGTTTATGATTGACTGGTTTTAACCTGACATAATGTAATATGCTAAAAATATCCCTCTTTTTATCTGTCCAGTTATAAGGAAGTTCACATATGTCAAACATTTTTGGCCCTCCCTTCAACTTTTGCATATATGGGCTGAACTGTATATCCAACTTTATAGAACTTGTCCTCATTACCATGTGCTTCCCACCACTCTTCTCAACAGCTACAATGCAGCTGACTTTAAGAAAAAAAGGAAGTACACCTAATCCTGCTCAACTTCCACTATCGATATTTTCATGCACACGACATACTTCATGCCCCCACATTTTGAACAAAACTCTGCTTATTCTTTTACAAGAAGTCAGGAACTACCAGTTCTTCTACTGTGGCAACCGATAGTTTTTATCTTTTTTTTAAGGCATAAGAACACACACTGGCTACTGGTACATCTCTCCTTGTTCTATTTCTACGACCATTCAAAAATGTTAAACTTTTACCAACATTTCATTCAAGAACAGAAAACCAAAAAGATTTTCCCAGAATACATGTCATAATCTCGGTAAATGTGTAGTTTAGCATCCTAAATTATTTGTTGGAAATGAACGATTTTGAAACAGTGAGAAGTAAAAATTTTAAAGTATGTAATTTCATTGCAAATGGTGAAAAAATTTCATCTGTGAAATGCATTTCAAAGTTTTTTACCGTAAAACTGACCTCCAAGTACGATGACGTGAACACCGCTGCAGCAGGCCTAAAACAACGTTGCGACGACCATGTGAAGCTTGGCTCCACTGAAAACGATGATCTTGCTCCAGCGGCCATTTTGCTGGCGGAAAAGTACAACAGGAACAAAGAATGTTCTTGCCAGGAAAGCATTCTATTTTGTAGTGCTACACTACAGAAAATAGCTCATCATTTCTGTCTCAGTTTTTAACATTACAATCTGACAATTTCTTGGTTTTTTCGCGTATGATTCTTTGATGCGCAACATATGAACTGACTTCTTCTTCGAGGTTTTTTTATTTTTGTAATCTAATTTGAATAACTGCGAACCACACCATCAATAGGAGCAAAACTTTCAATTTCCTATGCCATGTAACTTCTGTAGCAGAGAGAATGTGACATGTACTTTAACGCTTTTCTAGAAGAAAAGCATTTGCATGCTTTCTATTTTGAATCAGGGAATGACATGTGTAAGAACGAAACAACTGTCACTGTGTTTTGAAAAATTGTGACAGAAATGAACTATTTTCTGCAGCATAACACGGCAATTGCTCGTAAGAGCGTTACCCGTTTCTCTTGTACTCTTCTGCCAGGAAAATGGCCACCAGAATGAGACCTTTGTTTAAGAGAAGCCAAGCTTCACATGGTCGGCACGGCGTTGTTTTAGGCCTGCCGCGGTGATGTTCACGTCGTCGTACTTAGAGGTTAGTTTCACGGTACAAAACTTTAAAATGCATTTCACTGATGAAATTTTTTCACCATTTGCCATGAAATTACATACTTTAAAGTTTGTACGTCTCACTTTTTCAAAGTCGTTCAACATTTTCGAAGAAATAATTTAGGACGCTAAACTACGTGTTTACCATAATCTCTACTCATATCAATAACACTTCATGAATTTGAATGCCAGCTTCAAATGAATATGTTTGAGTGTGTGTGCAAAAAAAACAACAACTTCAGTTTCTGTTCCAACAAGTGACACTGCCAATGCTCATCAGTATCTCAGGTATTTTCAGATTAAATAGCAAGGATACACAGGCTGTTTAAAAAACTGAAATGACATACTTAAATTACTTGACTTAACCTCAATCAAGTATCAGGACACAAGACATATCAATTCAAAACAAAAGTAAAAGTTCTACAATATAAATTACCAAATGTTAATAATTTCCTTCAATTTCCACCTTGTCAGAAAATTTACAGATGATGCAATTATTAATGCAAGTAAACAGGCCTCAGAAAACCTAAAAATTACATCGTCCTGGAATGGGAATCAAACCTGCATCTCCCAATTTACATCTGAGTATGTTACCAGCAACTAAGGATGTCAATATCCTAAGTTGCTTGGAAATTACATTGCCCTGGAGCTCTAGGGCAAGTTTTTTAAGGAGATGTTACATGGAGACCAGTAAACTATTGTACAGGCAATTCAGTCAAATACCCCTAAAGATTAAGAAAGCCTCCGAACTGATCTGTGATGTCAGAGCTAGTGGGCTGACCGACTCGAGCTCTCCGCTCCAGAAAACGCCGACGAAGAACCGCGGTGTTTACGAAGAGAAATAATTTCTCGAGTGCGGTACCAGACAATTTGCGCACACAACAATAAATCGACCGTTTTTTCTCTCTTTATTTTTTGTCCTTAGATAACATCAAAAGATTACATCCTTAGCTTTCATTTTTTTTTTCAGTTTCCAGCAACGATATCCATAAATCGGGGAATTCCAAAGTTTTGCTCTTGTGCTGGGAAATGATTTCATGAAAATTTCCTTTAGTTTTCAATTTGGCTAAAGGAGCAAAAAAAAAAGTTTTTTCACGCATAACGTGAAAAACTCGTCATTTTACGTTAAGCATTTTTGCAACTACGATCTTTTGAAGTGCGTTAATGGCAAATTGGTAGGACTGTATGAACATAATCATTTCACTTAAAACTCTTAGAAATTCCCTTCACGTTCGATTTATTAAAATGAAAGAAAAAAAGAAAAGACTTTTTCGTAATTACGTAACGAACACGAAAGCAAAATTTCTGATTTATTGAAAATACGGTAAGATGTGTGCTCAAACTTGCAACTATTTCTAGAAGGTAAAAAAAAAAATATAAATAAAAATCATTCAGGTAAAAGTTCTTTGTCAAATGAACATGGAATATATTAATTCCAGACTTTCGGATACATTTGTTGGACATTCCAATAAGCTTTTCTTTGGGCTAGCCTTCGAAATGTACAGAACTACTTGATGCGCTGATAATTATCAGTGCATCAAATAGTTCTGTACATTTCGTGCGAATTCTTGTTTTAATTAGGACTCTGATATACAGCAATTTTATGAAGAAAAATGACATTTGTTTTACGGAAATGAAATGTTGATTAATAAATAACGCAATAATTTATTGCCAGTTTCTTTGCCTGGTTAACCTTAGTACTTGATGCTTAATATATGTGTACATCTTTTTTTTTCCTCTCAATCTAAACAGTACTAACTACAAATTTTGTATAGAAAAATAAGTATTACTTTCTGGAAATGAAATGTTGAATGGTAATTAATACCATTATTTAAACGACAATAAATAATGAGCTGATAATCGGAAGGCTAGCCCTTAAATTTTACTCCGTCAATAAAAAAAAAAAAGAGTAACAATTCACTAAATTATAATTGTATTTACAACGAAAGCAGAAAATGCTGTCATGAAAACTTAACTAACCTTTGAATTCATGGTGGGTTCAAAATTCTTCATTGGTACGGAAGAAATCCTCCTCCTTCGAAAGCTTTCACTTTTAGGAAAGCTGAAAACAATGGTTTTTGGATGTGCTTTGTAATTAGATCTATATAAAGGCATTCAATATTTTCCAAGCATGTTGTATAAAGAAGCTAATATTGGCATTCCCTTTAAGTTTGTCCTTTGACCTCTCTGGAGAGTGGGATTGCGATGGCCCTTTGACCGTGACGTCACACCCCTTCGTAATTCGCGCGCTGTGGCTTTCTCTCCAGGGGGTTTTGATTCAGTACACAATTCTGATTGCTTTGAATAATCAGATGTGGGTTTGTTTCCTGTTCCAGGGCGAAGTAATTTTCAAGTTTCCTGAAGTATGGTTACATGAGAAATAGTAAAATGTACAGCATCCATATGCCAACCAGGACACTTAAGTATGCAAGTATTCAAAACTTTTATTGTTCATCCTGATGAAACCAAGTTGTAGCACAGAAAAACTGCAGTTGACAGGAAAATTAAATGCTCACTGTAACTAAATGTTATTTCTTTACACCTATGTAACTTAACACATATACAAGGTCATATCAGAATAATACGACCACTCCCGGAATTACAGTGTACCAACCCAGGGGAATCACAGAGCGCAGGTGACAAGGTTGACCACACAGATATATAAGTGGCCAGCCAGGGCAGATGAGCTACAGTGCATCACGTGAGCACAATGAGCAGAGGTAGTGATTTGACTGACATTCAAAAAGGAATGATCTTCGGCTACCGCACCAAAGGTGGAAGCATCTCAGAAACAGACTTCGTGGGCTGTTCATGAGGTGCTGTAGTAAGGGTGTACCAAGAATGGACTGCTGGCGCACTGAGTACCTCCCAACGTCATAACTGTGGAGCCCCAAAGGTCATTGACCCCAGAGGAGAACATCGCCTCCGTCAACTGGTAAAGGGCAATCGATGCGCAACAGTGCAGCAATTCACCAGGCAAATGAACTCTGGGGCATCCAGGTACAAGTCCCCAATAACAGTAACCTAGGCTGACTTTACCTGCACCGTCTTAGTGTAGACCTCGCAGGGAAATGCAGAACTCTCTCGAATAGTTTGGGATTAATAGGATCCCTGGCGGCGTTCCGACAGCTAGCCCGTCAGTCACCGGAAACCACAGTCTTCCACTTGGACAGATTCTGTCTAGAGACCTGTGGGGATCTGCCTCCCCTACGGGACCGGTACCTTACACCCTTGTGTCACAACCCGTGTGTGCGACATGCTATCGGCAGTTGGGGCAAGCAACTTTTCAAAAATATCCCATCTTGTGGCAGGGAGATCGCACGCCAACGCGAGTTTTGGGGACAAAAGTCCTTTATTTGGTATCTTATCAAAAATTACCTTCACATTACACAATGAGCAATAACAGTAAAGTGAACCCTGTTATGCATAGGTCTCCGGAGTCAACGCTGCATCAAGGCACCCATGTTAACCTAGTTCCATCGGCAATGACGCCTGCAGTTTGCATGGGACTACAGTCATTGGACAGCGGAAGAGTGGGAAAAAGTTGCCTTCTCTGACAAATTGAGGTTTCTACTCCACAGAAGTGACAGGCAGTGGCGGATAGGGTGTCAGACACACGACAACCAACACCCGGACACACTTGTCAGTCAAGTACAGGCCAGCGGTGGTAGTGTGCGTGTCTGGGGGATGTTTTGCTGGTATGACCTGGGACCACTTGTACCATTGGATGGGTCCCTGAACACCAATGGCTACCTGTCAATCCTTGCTAAACACATGTATCCCTTTGTGTTGGACGTTTACCATGGTGGTGATGGTGTCTACCAACAGGACGAAGAACCATGCCACATCGCTCAGTGGGTGTGTGACTGGTTCAAGGAACACGACAACGATGTCTCCGTTTTCCTTTGGCCGGCGAAATCGTCCGACCTCAATCCCATAAAGCATTTGTGGGACTATTTGGATTGACAGGTTCGACATGCCGACCCACAACCATGTCATCTACCTGACCTCTGTGCTCTGCTGCAGTCCGAATGGGCACGTGTGCCTCGGGCAACCTTCCAGTGCCTCATTGCGTCCATGCCACATCAATCGCCATTGTCTTTTTTTTTTTTTTTTCTTGGAGGTTCTTTACACATAACACATAAAAACAACACATTGAACAACACATAAAATAACACATTGTTCTTTACACATATCACAGGCCTGCAATGGAGAAGTTGTCTGACCACTGTGAGCAACTCAGTGGGCTATAAGCAATCGCCCATCCCTAATTTAGGGCCACTGGTTCCAGGGAAGAGAGAGAGAGCCAGTACCATAAGACAAACACAACATCCATGCCTCACCAGGATTCGAACCCAGACCCCTTTCGGACGAATGATCAGAAGCCATCGCTTAGACCACTCCACAACCGGGGCGGCACTTGCCGTTGTTATCCCATTATTAGGTAGTTGATCATATTATTCTGATACAACTGTGTGTATATATAGTGTACAATTTATATACTATATGATGATTATGTAACTTTTCACCAGTTACATCACAGATGATAGGCAGTGGTTTCAATAGACTGTGTATAAATGTATGCAACACAGACGTCTTTTTTGTCGTGATCACACTAAAACATATTTTAAACAAAGTCATACAAATAAAAGGAACATGTGACATGACATTTCACAGAATATCTAGTTCAGTAGCAAAATGACGTAAAATGCCAAATGAGTACCAAATTATTTAGAATTCATTCGAATGTATTGTTCTTCTAAGAAAGATTCCTATTTTTTTTTCACCAATAAATTAACAGCTACACTACTAATAGAAGTTTCAAGTCTGCCTATCAATGGATGGGTCCATAACACAGGCCTGCGATGGAGAAGTTGTCTGAGAAGTAATAATTGATTCTTATAGATTTTTAGGTGCTCAGTTCATAAAAAAATAGTAAAAAAATTCCATCACCCACCAATTTACTCAATTTCTAATTTTACCGTTTTTATTAGTAGTATTTGGATTTAAATTAAGAGCATTGGTATTTATTTTCATTCTCCATTATTTACAGCTAACTAGTTGTATTATAAGTGCTTTATTGAAGTGCATTTTTATGATAAAGAAATTTTCATGAAACTTCTCATTCTTAAGATAGGAGAGGGAGGGAGGGAAGAAGGCAGATAAAAGTGCAGGTGGCTACTTTGGATATGATTTGCCGAGATAATGGATGACTCATTTCCTGTTTTTCACAGCCATTTACATTTTCTTGTGTGATTCTTTAGTTAAATTTAATCGTTAACTACTAAGGTTATCATATTTCTAAAAGGTGGCAAATTTTCTAAGTTTGTGTGAAGACTTAATTTAATGTGTTTGCATTTTTTTAATGTTTTTACGTAGTGTGGTGTAATAGTGTTGATGTCATTTGTTAAAATTCGTTTAACTGTGTTTTAAGTAGTGTTTGTAATGGCTTCAAGAGGTTGCAAAAATTCACCTAACATTTTTTGCTACATATGCGGGTTAAAAAAACAACAACGAAGAAACATTGCAGATTTTGTGAAAAAAGCATACTATGCATATTTTGGGATGAAACTTTGAGACCAAGATAAGCCATGGGCGCCACATATAGTATGTTTCATTTGTATAGAACTTAGAAGGTGGTCAAAGGGAGAACAAAAATCTTTCCGTTTCGGAATTCCCATGGTATGGTGGGAACCCCACAACCATACCAATGGCTGTTACTTCTGTTCTTTGAATGTTCGAGGTTTTAATGTGAAAAATAAAGACATTTCATATCCTAATTTACCATCTGCAATACACACAGTGGAACATGGTCCTGAAATACCTGTGCCAACACCTCCACAAATTTTAGAAGAACCACTCAGCAGCGATTCAAACGAAGAAGCTGAAGATTTCAATGATGATGAATACAAAGAGAGTGGCACACCTGAACTTTTTCACAGACCGATTTAAATGACTTGGTCAGAGATTTGGATCTACCTAAGGAATCTGCAGAACTGCTGGGCTTGAGACTAAATGAAAAAAATTGTTAGCCCCTGGCACTTCTTTCTCCGGGTTTAGATATAGAGAAAAATTTTCTTCCTTACTTTTCAGAGGAAGGTGATTTAGTTTACTGTAGCAATATTCCCGGACTGATACGCAAATTCAACATAAAATATAAAGTCATCAATTGGAGGTTGTTCACGATTCCTCAAAAAGAAGCCTCAAAATTGTGCTTCTCCATAATTACAATAAGTATGCTTCAGTACCAGTAGCACATTCCTTGCATTTGAAAGAACAATACGAAAATTTAGTCTTCATTCTCAGCAAACTTAAATACAATGATCATGGATGAACAGTTTGCACTGATCTTAAAATCATATCTATGATTTTGAGACAACAAAGAGGATACACCAAATACCTGTGCTTTTTGTGCAAAGTGGGGCAGCCGAAATCAAGAGCAACAGTGGATCACGAAGTAATGGCCAGAAAGGGTCACATTAGAACCTGGAAGTAAAAATGTGTTACACAAAGCTTTGGTTGCTAGGGAAAAAATCCTTTTACCCCTGCTTTACATAAAGCTGGGATTGATTCAGCAATTTGTGAAGACTTTGTCAAAAGAAGGAGAGTGTTTTAAATACATCTGTGCAAAACGTCCAGGATTATCTACAGCAAAATTGAAAGAAGGTATTTTTATCGGTTCGGACATCAGGACACTTATGAAGGACAAAACGATTTGAAGAAAAAATGGCAACTGTTGAAAAAGTGTGGAAAGCTTTCAAAGAAGTGGTGACCAAATTTTTAAGAAATCACAAGGACCCCATCTATAAAATGATGGTAATAATATAGTTTAGTGGCCACATATAATTATCTCTAATATCTTGCTGAAATGCATGCTGTACATTTGTCTGTGATCTTATGATACTAAATCAGTCGGCCACTCACTTTTGCTGTTAAAATTGAAAAGGAATTTTGGAAATTGGTACCTACCCACCGTGATGCTTCAGCATCCACCATTTGCAATAGCATGTAAAGTTGTTTCCACTGCATGGGTGTCGTCTGCTACGTGAAACTTCGAGTTGCCAACAGAAGAGCAGTGCATGAGTGAAAGTCTGATCATCATTCTCTATAATTACAGGTGAGTGGAAAAAGTATTCATTACCAATTGTCATGTGACACAGCAAAATCTGATTGTGATGCTTCCAGTTGCATGCTAATCTGTATATTCCTTTTCCTGGCTCCACATGACTAATAGCAGACAAAAATCCGCTCAACAGCCGCTAAACTATATTATTACCTGATTGAACCCTCTACATTATATCTGCTGTTGAACAGATTTTTGTCTGCTATTAGTCATGCGTAGCCAGGAAAAGGAATATACAGATTAGCATGCAACTGGAAGCATCACAATCTGATTTTCCTGTGTTGCTTGACAATTGGTAGGTGAATGCTTTTTCCACACGCCTGTAATTAGAGAGAATGATGATCAAACTTTTACCCATGCACTGCTCTTCGGTTAACAACTGGAAGTCTCATGTAGCAGACAGCACCCATGTAGTGGAAACAACTTGACGTGCTATTGCAAATGGCAGGTGTTGAAGCATCACGGTGGGTAGGTACCAATTTCCAAAATTCATTTTCACCAATTTTAATAGCAAAAGTGAGTGGCAGACTGATTTAGTATCATAAGATCACAAACAAATGTACAACATGCATTTCAGGAAGATATTTGGGATAATTATATGTGGCCACTAAACTATATTAATACCAAAATGATTGTGGAAGACATGCTACAGAAATTCAAGAATTTAGGATGCTCCATGACAGGACAGGGTGTCCACAGAATTATCAAACCTGATTTCCCTGACCAAATATATAAGAAATCCCTGACCTTACACAAATAGGTTTATTTGAGTTTTTCAATATATGTGCCATGATAATAAATAAAATTGAATTGGATAATTGAGAAACTTATATTATTTTAAAAAGTTTCCATTTGACGTATAAAGTTTCCCAAATAACTGATACATTGATTTTTTTTTTTTTTTTATCGGCCTCCACCTTCCCCATAGCCGTCTAACTCACACCTTTTTAATTTTAAGTTTACTCTCTTTTTCATGGTTTTACATTTATTGAAGAAACACTCAAACAAACCCATACACAATATTCAGAACAGTTACTATAAAAATATTACAGTAGGAACACAGTCACTGTTTTTATATTACACACCACTTTTCTTCTTTTCCCAATTTGAAATCTTCGCCTGCAATGCTGCTTCTTCCAACTCTAGTTCCTTCCGTACTCTTTGTCTTTTTTGCTTCAATTCCTTTATTTCATGATCACTTTTTCTTTTTTCCTTCAGTTTTCTTTCTTCTTCGTTTTGAAAAACACTTTTTTTCTCAAGATAATCCTGATATCTTTATCTGGAGGCTCTTGCAGAAAGAAGAAGCCTTCTATTGATGGCAATATGTTCTACTCCTCCCACATTTTTAATGGCATCAAAAACTGTTTTCTGACAAATCAGTGATTCTTCCAGGAGATTTTCCACAAGAGACTTATTGACAGAAAATCCACCTTCCACTGAAGCATTTCCATGAGACAAATTTTTATTACATCCCTAAGTTCACTGAATTGTTTTTTGTTGTCAAGTAGAGCACTATAAAATAATTTTGTCTAATCCAATGGAATCATCATGACTGTCTAAAAATTCATCAAACTGAGACTTTAAAGCAGATTTAGCTTCTACACACAATGAAGCGTACTGTTTATTAGCTTTTTCAGCACAGTTATCTGAAATCCTGTTTGCACTAAGTAAAACTTCGAGCAGAATTTCCACTCTCTTCTTGCCTAGACTCGGCTGCTGCACTATAATATTTGGGTCCAAACAAGTTACCCCACGGACAAACTTAAATTTTAGTGGGCTTTTCTCACGAAGTTTTTCAATCATACTGGTCACAAGTTTTCTAAATTAAACCTTAAACTCTAATTTCTCCCTTTCTGAGCACTTCACTTCTTTTAATAGTTTTTTGGCATTAACTCCAATATCAACTTTTTCAATTGAGAGATTTTCACTTTTTGATATATCTAAAAAGTTAACAGTTTTGAGACACCATCAGCTTCACTTAATTTGTCAGGCTTCAAGCTTCGTGCCATCAAATTTTTCATCAGATCCAGCAAATCAGTGTGTAAGAAAGGAATTAAAGGCTTTGGGCTCTGGAACCTTCACAAACAAGATTCACATTCTGAAGCTATAGTCTTAAATGCAGCCAATTTGCATTTCAACAGTGGACTTTCCATGAATTCTGCAAGAAACATGTGCTGTTTGCTGGAAACCGATGTTTCTTGAACATATTTCTTGATATGATCATAGACAAGCAATGCCCTAGTCAAACAATTAACGTTTTCCAACCACCTTACAGTGCAAAATTTCAAAGGGAAATCTTTACATCCAGTAATCATAGTATAATTTGCACGGCGAGCAGGACTATCTTTTAAAAGGTAGTACAAGTTACGCAGAAAGTGATGTATATCCCATTTCACTGCTTCAAGTCCAGTTTTCATAGCTCCATTGACCACGTGAAGACCACATACTCCAATGTCAACTAATAATTTACCATCTGGATTTTCAGTTCTAAGTTTATCTTTCAGCTTTTGAAGAAAGCTGAGATTAACATTAGGTCCATCCAATCACACTTGTAGCATGCTATCCAAGGGAAGAGGTGCACCTTCAATGAATTTCGCTAAAAGGTCATTAGCTGTTGCACGTCCTAAAAACACACTAAAGTATCTAGTGGAAACTTTTTGTAGATTGACGTCACAATAACAAACAAACTGATCCATTTGCCCACGCTGAGCAATTTTGTTTAGTGATTCATCAAAACAAATTACAAAGTCAGTGTACTGCTTCAGATCGTCCATTAAACACTCTATGAAATGTGGTGCCAATCCATGGTTTATTACATAAAGATGCTTTGCTTTTGCCTAAAGTAAATTTTGAAGCTATCGCACTGTCAGGAAACATTAACTGAAATGTTTTGTTAATCTGTGTACAAGAGTTCAAAGACATTCGCTTGGACAACACTTCCATGGCCCATATTATTTCCGACTTTGTTACATCATCTTTCACTACATAAACATTAAGGTCCCTGGGCTTCACATTATCTTTTACAACATAAGTATTTGAGTCATTAGACTTAATATTTTCTAGAAGTACTGATTACACATTTCCTGAGCTTGTCAATGGCAAGAGTTCGTTATTACAAAGAGAGTTCTTTTTCACAGAGGAAGTGAAAGAAGCAAGACTGGGCTGAGACATTTTAGCACGGATGTTTTTCAAATGATTAGGGCCATTTCCATGGCTGGAGACTGCAGGACGCCCCATGTTGCAAAGCTTGAAAGTTTTAGAGCAAACTTTATAAAATGCTGATTCATTGTCGCCGTTCACAGCAGCTATCCAACCAGAAAACTCAGGATTTAATTGTTCGTCCAACCATTGTTCATTAAACACACAACGCTTTGACATTGCTGCAGTCTTAATTGCCTTTTAACAAGGTATAACTTATATCACAAAATTTCTTCTACTCCTTTGCCCTAAAACAAAAAGAGAAATGTTAACAAGTAATGTAACACAATTTACAATAATAGGTAGGAAATACAAGGTTACATTAGGAAGGGGAAGTTAGTGACTGTCTGCAACACAAGTGCAAGTGTGTTGGGCGATGTGGGCGTCACTCCCTGACGCCGGGTTAAAACTAGTTGTAGTCTAACTGTGATTGAAATTTCCCTGACTTTTTTTAAATATCACTGATTTTCCCTGACTTCAACAAACATTTCAGGCATTTCTCTGACCAATTTTCATTTCCCTGACTTTCCTGAATGTGGACACCCTGCATGAGCTTAAAACTGCACTTTCTCAACTCTCATTTAGACTACTTTCCTGAGAATCAGGCAGCTGTCAGCGAAGAGCAAGGAGAGCGATTCCACCAAGACATCAAGGAGATGGAAAGAAGGTATCAGGACAGGTGGAATGTCAACATGATGATAGGACTATTGCTGGATGTTGCACAGAGATGACCCGGGAAAAGAATTTCACAGAAGTTCAAAAAGAAGATTTGAAGGAAAAAGAAACCACAAGGAAATATAGAGTATATACTAAAGATTAATCTTTAATTACTTTAATTTAAAAAAAATGTCCAATACTTTCATTCCAAAACTGTTTAAGGAAAATTTTAAATAATGTTAATTTACTTAATATGATGCATTTTAAAGCTATTTTCCTGTAATATTGAGATCCATTTTGTGAAAAATGGAAGTGATATTTGAAATCAGTGGCCAAAAATAAATCAGAAACAGTTAATAGTTTCCAGAAAACTTTTCATGACTTGAATTTTGCAGGCCTGTGTAATTAGTACAAGATAGCTTCGATAAAAAAAGAAAAAAAGATATCTCGTAATAGTTGCCAAACAGAAAGATAACCAGAGTTGTGTAAAAATTAAATGTATCTGCGTACAAATCCATTGAAACAGAAAAGTTGCAGCAAACCCGCAAAGCGTGAGCCACTATACCAATAGAATAAGACAATTTATAGAAAAATTAATAAAACAATAAATAAAATATTAAATAATTATTAGAACATTACAGATTCTGTATGCAGTAATGTGTATGAAATGGATCAAGGCCTGTTCTCAGTGTATAGGGAATGTATCAAAAATTCTGTTTACACAGAAAAAATTAAAATTTTATTAAACTTTATTATGGCAATATATTAAAATATTGGACTGTGAACTTCATAAAAACAAAGAGACTAATTAAAGAAAGTATTTATATCCAGAAACACAGTTCCATTAATGAACCTAGCATTTTCAACAACTTCATTCAAAAATAATAGACTTACAAAATACATAAGGAAATGATTTTAATAACTAACAAGTGTAAGAGGAACCTGGTATTAAAATTTAAATTCTTTCTGTTTAAACGAAACTTTTTACAGTCCCTATACATTGAGAACAGGCCTTGATAAAATCTAGAGGCCAGAAACTTCTATAAAAACAAAAGAACTCAGATGTCAAAAATAACTGAAAGTTCTTCAAGTTAAAATAGAATTAAATACATTAATCTGATTAAAGCCTTGAGTGTTATAGTTGCTGTAAATAACATTTTTATTGTTTTTCATTTACAAGAAAAAAACTATCTGCAAAATCTGCTAATAATTTGGAAACGTTCTGCTACTCTGAAGATAACAAATACTTATCTGACTGAGACTATCAGCTTTGAACCTTTTTTTATTGGCAGTTTAATGAGTACCATGAGCAACTCAATGGGCTATTATAAGCATTTGCCTGGGTAAATATGTAGATTAGCGTCCGGAAAAATTACGACTTACAGATTTTAGAGTATGGAAATTAATGGCAAATGGTGCAGAAATTTCATATTTTAAATGTGTTTTAAAGATTTTTATCGTAATATTGACTTGTGAGTGTGATGTTGTGAAAAGACGCTGCGGTACGCCTAACGCATCGCTAAGGTGCCGATGCGAAGCTTTGCTTCGTTGAAAGGAAGATTCGCTGTGGCGTGTAATTCACGTGCGGACGACTACAAGTTGAAGCACGTACCTGCTTGCTAGGAGAGCGAACCATGTTGTAATCATACTCTACAGAATATAGTTTGTTCATGTTTTGTCATTGATTTTAAAGCAGATGTTGACAATTTTTTCATTCTTTCGCACACTGATTCGAAATAGAAAGTACTAATATGCTTTTCTATGTTGTGCAGAAAACTGGGGAACTATAAATTTCAGTTTTGGTTTGAACGGCTTCCATTCGTAGCTGATTTGCTGTGTTACCGCACTTTTGGTTCTCTTGTTAATAGCTTGTTCGCAGGTCAGTTTCATTCTTACTGATACGTATCTTTTGCAAATTGAAGAGGTTTTATCCAGTTTTTCCTGCCAATAACGTACAGGATACAACAAAATAAAGGGTGGATGCTGTGGACCTATTTTCTGTAGCATATCACTACAACATTTATCGCTCTCCTGCCAACAACATAACCTTTCTCTTGTACTCTTCCGTGAGTCATTTCAGCACAGCAACGAACCTTCCTTTTAACGGACCAAACCTTCACATCTTCGCCGGAGCAATGCGTTAGGCTTACAGCAGCTTCTCTTCACAGCATCGGACTCGCAGGTCAATATTATGATAAAAATATTTAAAACACATTTAAAATATGAAATTTCTGCACCATTTGCCATTAATTTCCATATTCTAAAATCTGTACCTCACACTTTTTCGAGGTACTGACATTTTTCCGACGAAATAATTTAGGATGCTAATCTACACATTTACCATTGTCTGTCCCTAATTTAGGGTCACTGGCTACAAGAAAGGAAGACAGCCAGTGCCTTAGGACAAACACAACATCCATGCCTCACCAGGATTTGAACCTGGACCCATCTCAGATGAATGGTCATAAGAAACCAGCACTTAGACCACTGCACCTTTTTTTGAAGCCTACTCAGGTCAACTGTTTTTGAAGCCTACTCAGGTCAACCATGTAAATTTCATGTTCACGACAACCAGAATTCACATCCCATTTCAAATCATCAATCACACCCCAAATCAGATGTTCCAATTTACTAAGATAGTCATAGAGGAAAATACTATCAATATTTTCCTTAGTTTCTTTTTCCGTACAGGGATTCAAAATTGCAGCTTTACACTTTAAAAATCAGCTGGTATTTTCTTATGACTCGGGGTTAAGTTAGAAAAACAATTTAAAAATTAATTCTAATCTTTTGAAAAGAAAAAAAAAAGATGCATTAAATTATACAACAAATAAATTTCTAAGTCCTGATTTTTATGGAATTCCTGTCGAAATTAAATTTAAAAAGGTTTTTTCCCTTGTTTTAAAAGTGTTACGCAATATAACTACTGATCCACATACATCAATTCAAAAATTCTATATTCAAGATGGAAGGGTGTTTAACATAGCTTATGATACAGATGGTACATTTGTTCTGCTCCAAATCTGGTAGTTACTTCATTGAAACCAGAATTGTGAAATTATCACAGGCCACAACAGCCCAAGTTATATTTACACACGTCCTATAAAATCCAAACAAAGGCCCTTTTTTGGGTGTGTTTGTTTTTATTTGGAAGAAAAGCCACTTCTTGAACTGTGTCGTGGGTGACTCATCTGACTGCTGTCAATGACTTCAAGTTTTCACAGGTTTCCTTTTTTTCTAAATTATCTTAAAAATGCCTTCCAATTTTAAGAAAAACAAATAGCATAGTCATTCACTACAGCTCACCCGCACACGATTCATTCATTACAAAAGATTATACAACTTACGCGGATATCAAAATTATAATTCGTATAGGATCTTTAGCGACTGTTATAGAAAGCATTGCTACAGCTGGTCCAAACGCTATCATAGCACAGCCAAAAAACTCCATGACAGTCATTTTGGTTAATTTTTGGTTCCCAGGAAGGAGATGACACAAAACTGGAACTTAGATAAACAGACGAAGCAATAGTAAACAGAAGAGCAAATGATAAAAACATAACACAAATCACAGAGTCCTATCCGTCAGTGACATCATCTGACAAACGATAACACCAGTGTCGCCATACCTAACGCAACTAATTTTTTTACATTTGGGCTGAAAATTCCCAATCTCTCTATATTGTTTGCAAACTTTCCCAATCAAGAGTAAAAATTCCCTACAAAAAAGTCAGCCTATTTTCTACTAAAACCACAGATATCATATAAAGGACTAGATTGGACATCCGGCCAGTGAGACGTGACAGCGTAGGAGCCATGCCGAGCGGGTCAACGCTGCTTCCCGTAGCTCGACGAAATACGTGTTTCGTATGGTGATTCGCTGGCTTAGGTTAGATGATAGGTATCTAGTACACATTTCCGGGAGAAAATACGAATAATTATATTGAGAAAAATCGATATTTGTTAGTACTGTACAAGTGATAGTCTTAAGGCGATTGCAAAGTATTGCGGAAATCAGATATTAAACCACAACTTAAAATACCACGGAAACGGCGTTTCGATACCTACGATTAAAAAAAAAAAAAAAAGTCACTGATTCATGGGAAGTCTTGCAGTTCATTTTTTTACATAAACAATGAATTTGAGATACTAAGCAACTTATTTTCGAAGGGAGAGATTGGTTCAATAAGTCACGGAAAACAATTTCCGACGTTCATCGATATAAGAATCCACAATTTCTTAAAAACAGATTTGGTCCAAAAATTCATGATGTCATTTTTAATATGCAAGCATATTTGCCAAATTTTATCATTACGAAGGATCAAAGTGTGGTGGTGTTATTCATATTCCTGATTCTTAATAGACAGAGAATTCGTCCAACAATTTTTGCATTTTTTTTCTAACATATGTTAAAAAATAAATTCAAAAAAGATCTGCTCATTAGTGAAAATTGGGATCACACAAGGTGTGATTATTCAACTCATAAAGGTGATTAATTTTATTTAATGAGAACGAGTGTTGCTAACACAGCAGCCCATATGTTAATTTACACTTAACCTACTTTTTATGGTGACAAAATATATATTGCAGAGACAATTTGTTTCTGGAGTATATCCGTGTAGAGGCACAAGTTATTTAAAAATTATAAATAAAACATTCTGATGCTGCACATTCAATACCTAGTAACATACAGATCTGTATCTCAGGGGCAATTTCTGTTTGGAAGTCTGTGCATATTTACATATCTAAAAATTAAAAATAAAGCATTCTGATGCTGCATATTTGGTAATATCTACTAACACACAAATCTAGATCTCGGAGGCAATATCTGTTTCTGGATTATATAAGCATATTTACACTAGTTACCTAAAAACTAAAATTAATAAATGCTGCATATCAGGAGAGATAAGAAGAGGAACTCGTGGATCAGAAAAATGACAAGAGTGAAAGACATCATGGTCAGAGTAAAATCCCTGAAATGGCAATGGGCTGGACAAATTGTCAGAAAGACAGACCATTGATGGCCAGCCAAAATTTTAGACTGGATTCTAAAGGATAGGAAAAGACCCAGAAGACCACATGGGAGATGGGTGGATGAAATTCGAAAGTGTGCGGGAGTAACATGGAGGCGACTGACACTAGATAGACTGTTGTGGAAGAAACTTGGGGAGACTTTCCTCCAGCAGTTGATTGATAATTGTTGACAATGATGATGATTTGGTAAAATCTAGTACACACAAATGTAGATCTCAGAGGCAATTTCTGTTTCTGGATTATATATGCATATTTACACAAGTTATCTAAAAATTAAATTAATACATTCTGATGCCACATATTTGGTAATATCTAGTAACACACAAATCTATATCTCAGGAGAAATTTCTGTTTGAGAATTATATACATATTTACACACAAGCCATCTAAAAAGTAAACATTCTGATGCTGCTCGTTCGAGTTAGCAACACTCAAATCTATACCTCAGAAGCAATTTCTGTTTCAGAAGTATAAGCATATTTACACACACAAGTCATTTAAAAATTAAAAAAACATTCTGATGCTGCACATTCAATAATATCTAGTGACAAGTCTATATCACAAGGGCAATTTCTGTTTCAGAAGTATATGCATATTTACACAAGTTATCTAAAAACTTAGACTTAAAATAAATTTTTAAGGCAAAACTTTTGCATAATGAATGAAAAAACGACTAAAATTGTTTTGGTGATCAATAATAGAATATATAACACTACATTTCATTAAATTAAATTAGAAAATGCCTCAAACCTCACAAATTTTAATCGTTGCATAAGGAACAATATAATCATAAGGTTCCTTAAATATGATTCGTACGTTTCATTTGACATATCATTAAATGAATATTTCAAGAAATAGTACCTGGTCTGACATAGTTCAAAATAAAATGTACAAAAGTTAATAACAGTTGGGTACATAACGCAAATACAGTGAAACCTGGGTTGTATGTTTTTCTAGGTGGTCTTAAAAAACATAAATGAAATTCCAAGAGGTTAATACACACAAGCCATCTAAAAAGTAAACATGTTAAATTTGCGCTTTAAAGAATAAGATGTTCCTTAATAATGATCTATTTAAAGTCAAATTGGTAGTCAGGAAAGAAAAAATGAGTGTTACAAATTATAATAAATTTTATCACATTGCAGAAAATCATAAAAGTCTGTGAAAAACAAGCTTTTCTTTTAATGATTCTCTCGGTCTATAAAAATCCTGATTCTATAGATCAAGTAAAATCCTCACAACTAAAAATCTGAGACCAGTGCTTCAGTATGGAACTCATTAATTAACAGCTTTCTTCTTCTTCTGTGGATCCTAAGTGCATCCATTTTAAAACCAGTATGTTGAAAATTGAAGACACATTATGCCACAGAATATTGGAGCCACAAGGTTACGTCTCTGGGATTTAACAATTTTTTAAATACAGCATATGTGTGGTGTGTCATGAAACCAATTTTTCATCGAAACCAAATGTTTCGATATGTTGAATGTAAACAACATACTCTTCTCTGATACGACAATGTTTAACTTTGGCTGCACCAACTCGTCAGCGCTGTCTCAATGTCTCAAAGTTGTAACACATTGAGTTACATATAAAAGAAACAAAGAGCCATGTATTGTTGATAATCTGAAATTCAAATTTTAACTTATAAACATAAAACGTGTATAAATGAATTATGTATAACAGAATTAAATGCGATAGAAACTATAGTGAAATATTGGGACTAATGCAGAATGGCATGTAAAAGAGATAAACATATAACTGAGGTTCCACTGTGCTTTCAGTTACTGGTCAGATTGTGGCAATCAAGTAAAATTCAAATTCCAATCATAACATTATGAGCCCCAGTATATGAACGTGAGCAGGACTTCACCCCTCTATTGGGATGACAATAGCTTCTATTATGAAAAACATGTGTGCAATAAAAGAAAAAGTACTGTAGCAAAGTCATTTAAGTGGGAAAAATTATGTAATTATGGTTCTGTTACACTGTAATAACACTAAGACATTTTTGCACATTTATCAGCACAGATCAAAAACTATTCCCATGAAAAAAATTGGAACCTCTACAATAAATGCCAATCACCCTTGCTGACCTCTTCACCTGCATAAAGCAATCTTTAGTTAGCTTGATTTGAAAAGACTGAAAATTTTCAACTGCACTCAAGCTGCAAAATTTAGAGGGAATATTGATTCTGGTTAAAAACAAATATCTGTTGACCAGTTCCTTGCCAAAGTTTTTGGGTAACACTGAAGAAATGCCTACAGTAAAAACATCCACAGAAAAATGCCAAACCTCAAAAATATGCAAAACTCCCAATAACATTCCTACATAAAAAAACATAAAAAAAAATATTGCTTTACTTAAATTCTCACCTGGTTTACCATGTGCATCAATTTGGGGTATGTAAATTAATGCCCATAGTATTAATTACATTGTTTTTTTATGTTAAAAACAATTTTTGGCCACCCCGGTGGCGCAGTGGTCTGAGCGATGGCCTCTGATCATTCGTCCGAACGGGGTCCGGGTTCGAATCCCGGTCAGGCATGGATGTTGTGTTTGTCTTACGGCACTGGCTCTCTCCCTTCCCTAGGACCAGTGACCCAAAATTAGGGACGGGCGACTGCTTATAGCCCATTGAGTTGCTCATGGTGGTCGTTAAACCTCCAATCAAAAAAAAAAAAAACAATTTTTGACCTGACAAGGGTATAAAACTGGTTTAAATCATCAAAAACTACTAGATAGAAAAATAAAGCCTTACCTACTATTTTTAAACAAATTATTAGCATTAAATAGATTTATTAAAAGTTAGAACTCGCCTTGTAGATATTTATTTTTTTCGTTTTGCAAATTTCTTAACACTGAGAAATAAAAGTGTTATTTTTGTTAACATTTTCATTTTTTTTTTCATATGCACAAAATAATTACTTTAACATAACACTCTGCAGAGTTAGAACTAATTACAAGTCTGGCTAATTTTTTTCATTGTAGGATATATCACATCACTAATTTTGCACATTTATTAACACCTAAATGAATTTGTAGTTTAGAGTGCATAATGCCAAAGTTAGAAAATATTCTCTCTATTGAGGCAGGACAACAGCAAAATCATTCTATTTGAACAAGTTCGGAAACAAGACCAGTCTTACAATTTTCACATTTGGAAATTCCTTTCCACCAGATCACAGGATTGGTCATCTTTTCACTTCTTTTAAAATAGGACGGAGGGATTGGTGTTTCCTCAACTTCGTAAGAAATTATTGGAGGCAAGCACCCACTAATTCTTTCCGCCACCCAAATGCGGACTGATTATTTTTGTGTGTTTGTTAACCCTTCGTCCATATATTTAGCATGCAAAATGTAAGTCAAATAATAAAATGGGTTCAGAATTTGCTCTATTCATTTTTTCACCTTTTCAATATGTCATATAAGGGAACTTTCATAGCATGCACCAACAGTTGTGGATGTATCTAGCAAGAATATGTTGCATAATAGAAAGTTACACTATTTAAAGAACCTTACTACAGGCATTATATTATTCACATGTTAATATCAAATTTTACGTATGTTCATGCTATGTATCTTAAAAGGCTCTCTTCAGACTGACTAAGCTGTCGTTTTAAATGAGTTACCTCATCGGTTGTTATAGAGTATGTGTGATCATGTGCAATGTACACACTTTTTACTTTAGGCTTAGGAATTTCAGTAGTGACCACCTGATTATTTTGTTGTGACATTATGTTTACAGGAATATTAAAAACTGATGGTACAGCATTATTTCTTAGTATCCTGCACTGCTGAAGAACTTCAAAATCTGCTGGAAGCCTGGAACAAAATGTTTTGAACACAAGATAACTGTGTTGGCTTCCAAACAGAGCCTTTCTTTTTGCCTTCTCTTTTTGTTGCAAGAGCCCATTCGTGTCTTAATTTCTCATTTTTAGGGAATCTGAAATTATAGCATAAAATAGTTTCTGAAAAATAATACTGTAACCAATCAATTTTCTCTAAATACAGCATTAAGTATATTAAAAATCTAATGACGCCAAGTATTCATCCGCCATCAGCACTAAACAATATGGCATAAAAAAAGTGTTGATTTAAAAATCTACGAAAAATAAGCCAGCTGAACATATGGTTAATGACTTTTTTCACTAAAATAATGAATATCATCCAGCAAAATAAAAACTTTATTTCGTCGTTCTGCTAAAGTGGTACAGAAAATTTATGTTGTTATACTTGTCAACTAGACATCATATTTCCCAGCCACCAGCAAAAAAAATAGCACAACCCACCAAAAAAACTGCTAGGAGCACATTGGAGCATAGAGAACATTGGTGATGCTTTTCACTTGTGTGAAGAAGCATATACCCTGAAAAATGACCTTCATGAGCAAGTTGTTTGGAGCATACGTTACATTCCTGAAGTTTTTCACCTAGGTGAAGAAGCATATGCGGTGAAAGATCACTTTTATGAACAAATTGTATTGAGCATTCATGCTGATGGAAAGATGTTTTACTTTTGTGAAGTGGCATGTCTTGCATTAAACCTTTAATAAAATAACTGTCAATATTTTGTTCGAACTATTGCAATATTCATTTACAAACTGTAATTAATATTAATTAACTAGACTTTAACGCCATTTCTAATTAACAGGTGGTATATTCCACTCAGATAAATCTTACACACTACCACTGGGTCAACTTCATGTTGGACAGACATCTTAAAATTCGTAAAACTGACTACAAAAACTCACCTGTAAAAGGGTATTCCACTTTGTTTGCTCTTTTCATTATCACGAACACTGCAATTTATCGTCGAACACGCTTTGACCATATTGGATATCTCATATAACATACATAGATATCACAGAAACATGCACAGCCCTTTCTCAAACCGCTCAAACTGACCCGCTCAATGTGGCTTGTTGATGCCACATCGTAAGAGTGTTCCACAAATAGCTGGCAGCCAATCTAGTCCTTTATATGATATCTGTGACTAAAACCAAGGAGGTTATATTACTGGAGACACCACTGGCTCTGCAGCCATAGGTCACAGCTAATCTGTGGTGTGACGTCACAAGCAGGCAAAACGAACTAAATTGTACCGTTGATAAAGCAGTAAGCTAAGATTATTGAATTACTCATTTTATCTGTTTATACGCTTAAAAGCTTTTGTTCCTTTGGTTTCAAAGCAGCGTTTTTTCTGCGGCTGCGTCGTGCCTGCTCATGACGTCATTTGCAGCATGGACGGTGACTTATGGCGGCCAATGCTGCGTGAATAGGAGTGGTGTCCCCAGTAATATAACCTCCTTGACTAAAACAGTAGTCTTCAATCTATGGGTTGCAGCACACTGGTCTAACTGTTGGCTTTTGACCGTTCGTTCGAGTGTCCCACGGTTCAGTCCCGGATGAAGCATGGATGGTGTGTTTTCTTACATCTTACAGCAGTGGCTTTCTCCCTCCCCTGGAATATTTTGCCCTAAAGTAGGGACACGCACCTGTAAACAACACATAAAGTTGCTGCAAGGAGTGGCATCTTGCGAATAAGAATCTGAGAAATTAAATATATATTAGATGAAGTGTAAACGCCCGCGTAGTGTGGAGGGGCATATACAATATGTTTTAAGTAAATGGTCCATTTTTTTAAATATTAGAATACGTCGTCGAAGCATGACGTCACAAGATGGCGCTGGGCATAAACAAAAGTCTGTTTCTACAACGTTTCAACGTGACTGGTGAAATGTGCTCATATTTTGAAATTTCTTCAATTTTTCTGGCGATTTGAAGCTAATTAAACTCGGTGAAAATGTTATGAAGTCCTCTCACATCCGGTCATTTTATTATGTACCGCATAGCGAGGTAAAATCCATGCTTCTATGATACCGTCTGCTTTTTGTGCTTATGTTTCATAAATTATTTTATCTTACTTCTTTCAGTTTTATATCATATTTGAACTAACCACCAAAAGAGCCCACAATTTTAAGGCTGGACCGTTCGTAAAGATGGATGAAATGCCCGGCTAGGTTGTAATTTCGTAGGAGCATCTGCTGATTCCCACTGGTGAGAAACCTCACTAATGCGCAGTATGCCAGAAGACATTTTTACAAAAAGGTAGTCTGTTACAGCATCTGCTGATTCACACTGGTGGGAAACCTCACCAACGCATTGACTGGATTAAATACCTAATAATTTAATTTTTATGCATTTTGGTAAATGAATGTTATCTTACAATATTGTAACTTACAAAAATTGTAGCCATATTGTTTCCCAATCACACACACGTCACATAGTTTTCCACTCTGGTGAGAAACTTCACCAATGTACACAGAGGCGCGCCAAGGGCATTTGTCGCCCGGGTGCAAGCTCAGATTTGCCGCCCCCTTGTACGAGAATATTTTCAATGTTTATTCATTTTTACATGAAATAAATATATTTAGCAACATTTTTTTCTGTTTCCGGTAAATTGAGATTTTCCATAAAACACTACTGTCTCATATAAAACTGAAGAAAAAAATCTGTAAAACTCTAGTTCTTTTTTTTTTATTGGAGGTTTAACGACCACCGTGAGCAACTCAATGGGCTATAAGCAGTCACCCGTCCCTAATTTAGGGTCACTGGTTCCAGGGAAGGGAGAGAGCCAGTGCCGTAAGACAAACACAACATCCATGCCTGACCGGGATTCGAACCCGGACCCCTTACGGACGAATGATCAGAGGCCAGCGCCTTAGACCACTGCGCCACCTGGGCGGCAAACTCTAGTTCAGATGACGCTACGAATAATTCAAGAAGTCAGCTTCCTCTCTCTCTATCTCTGTCAATTTACACAAGAGTCTGCATTACCGGTAAAAAAAGTTTCGTCATGTACGATGATAAACATACTGTATTACAGCTTCTCGATGGATACACACACACACATATATACACAGTATAGATAACTAAGCAAGATAAGATGAGAAACCCATGGGTAAGGAAAATGATAAAGAGTGGAAGACATTATATTATGATCAGAGTAAAATCCCTGAAATGGTAATGAGCTGGACATATTGCCAAGAGAACGGACCATCGATGGACAACCAAAATTTTAGACTGGATTCCAAGAGATAGGTAAAGACCCAAAAGAAGACCACGTGGGAGATGGGTGGATGAAATTCGAAAGCCTGCGGGAGTAAGCTGGAGGTGACTGGTCCAAGACAGACCGTTGTGAAAGAAACTTGGGGAGACCTTCATCCAACAGAAAATGATAATGGTTGAGGATGATGATGATATATTTACATGTAATATAAAACATGATGGGCGCTCTTTAACTATTCTAACCAAAATATCTAATATCGTGGAATACATCGAAATTGTATCCCAGTGCTCGTTACCCGTATTGCATCGATCCTATAATATTTTCCCACCCTGTTTTACGGTCAACGCTAGAAGCTCTTTCTTGAAAATTTGTTAACGATAAGGTAATTCAGAAAGTAAGCATATATTTCTTGAACAATGCTGAATATGTTCACAATCTGTAGGAAAACTTTTTCGTCGGCATTTAGGACCAGATTTAAAGTATGAGCCGCTCAAAGTACATAAAATGCGTAAGGGTCTTAAGTCGACAAATTATGCATTTTGAAGTCCATTGTGTTTTCCTTACATATTGTCCCCATTTGTCATAGCGTTTATGAATGCTGAAATCTTCAAGATTTAAAAAAGAAAATTAAAAAAAGAATTTTCAATCCTTTGCCCGTGGTATCCGTTACTGAACAAAACAGTAAAAAATACTCTCTGATTTCAAGACGTTTACTGTTGAATTATAAACGAGTTATTTTTACTAAAAAAGTAAACGTTCCACTTATCATTACAATTTCTCACAATATAACGTTTTCATAACTTCTCCCACGTCACTGATATTAACTTATCAACCCAAAAAATTGATTGTGGGTCCTGCCGCCCCCGGAACCTGGCGCCCGGGTGCTTGGCACCCGTTGAACCCCCGCTTGGCGCGTTCCTGAATGTACAATATGTAACAAGTCATTTGCGCAAAAAAAATGTCATCTGTCGGCTCATCTATGGATTCAGACTGGTGAGAAACCTCATCAAGGAGACCTTTGCAACAAATCATTTGCACGTAAATGAAATCTGCTAATTCCTGTCCATTTACACTGCTGGCCACCCAAAATGCAACACCAAGAAGGAAGCATCCGATTGGCCTGAAATTCGCAGCATGCTTCGCCCGCGAGAGGACATGCAAACGATTAGCATTGCAGGGCATTTTGCAAATCATGTGCGCCCGGCACGCCACCTAGAAGCACTATAAGAAGGGTTACACAGAAGGCGGGGTGTAAGTAGTGGAAGTGTGTTGTGCTGCTGGACCTGTACGCGGGACGCTTCCTGATGCCTCGCCGCAGAATACGACAGTCATTCCAGCACGTTTGGGAGTTCGACAGAGGACGAATAGTGGCATATCGCGACAGCGGTTTATCGTACCGAGACATCGGCGCCCGTGTGGGATGACATCCAGCCACAGTGAGGCGAGTATGGATTTGGTGGGTGCAAGAAGGGACGGACCGACGTGAGTGATTGCCGCAGCCGCGACACACCAGCCGAACGAGAGGACCGGCATGTTGTGCGGCGGGCATTGACGGCTCGCACCGCCACATCACGAACGTTAGCGCAGGAATTAGGGTGTGTTGCGCAACAACCTGTGTCAGCACGTACCGTTCGACGTCGTCTGCAGGACCGGGGACTTGTCGCACGGCTCCGATTACCATTGACGTTACACCACCGGTGAGTGCGGCGGCAGTGGGCCGTTGGACGCCGCACAACAATAGTGTGCCTAAGGAATGGCACGCTATTGTCTTCTCCGACGAATTCCGCTGCTGCCTACAACACCACGATGGTCGGATCCACGTGGCGGCACCGCGGCGAGAGACTGTATGACGCCTACATTATGCATCGTCATATCGGTCCGTCGCCTGGCGTTATGGTCTGGGACGCAATTGGATATGACACCCGTGCCCCTCTGGTACGCATCGCCGGTACACTCAATAGCCACCGCTACATCTCCGACGTTTTGGAGCCTGTAGTCCTCCCTTACCTGCAGGACCTGCCAGCGGCCAAGTTTCAACAGGACAATGCGCGCCCACACGTGGCACGCATCGTGCAACAATTCGTCACGGGCCACTAGATGTCCCTGCTGCCTTGGCCCGCCTGTTCTCCTGATATGTCTCCCATCGAACACGTCTGGTCACTGATCGGCAACCGAGTGGCCCGGCAAGCACCACCCACTGCTACGCCTGATGAACAGTGGCAACGTGTGAAAGCAGCCTGGACTGACATACCCCAAGCCCACATTCAAAGCCTCTTTCGTTCGATGCAGTGGCGTGTAGCGGCCGTTATTGCCAGCCATGGGGGCCACACGAACCATTGATGTCTGTGTGTTCCGCAAGTCGCATGGGCCTGTAAGCTCAATCGTTTCATCTTCGTATCTGTTGTTATGTGTCCAGTAAATCTAGCTTTGCTATCTCGTGTCCTTCTTGGTGTTACATTTTGGGTGGCCAGCAGTGTACATGCTTACATTGCAAAGTATACATTTTATGGATGCTTTTCAACTGTGTCAATATATTTTAACATCTATTAGTGAAATTTATATTTTTGCACAGGGTACGTAAAATCTCTCAAAGGCATCCCATGCTGTATAATGAGGATTTAGCAGACACGTGACTTTCAGCATGGCATCGAGCCTTAGTAACGTAAGTGAAGGACAACCAGTCCCTGTTGAAATGATGGCGTCTTACTTTGAAAGTTTAACTTTTGAGTGCAAAATGCAATAACTGGAAAAAAGAAAGTGATTGAAGGAAAATATCCGTATGTTATGAATGAGTGTATCTTCGAAGAAGACGCTAAAAGTTTTCCGAAATGCAAATAGTAGATATTTTCTATTACTTCGTCTCTGGTTGATGCACCTTTACCACACAACAGTTCGAGGCATATAAAAGTCTCGAAGCATATAACAATTTCTCATCGTGGATATTCTTTCACATGGTAATCTAGTGAGATCACCAAATAACTATTTAATAAAAAAGTGTTTTTCTTAGCTCTGGGAAGCGATTCCCAAGACTTAGGAAAATTTAGAGCAAAATCTATTTTTCACGCAGAATTGTGGTGATTTGGTTTGCGCCCTAATTTATTTATCCGTAAATAAATTTAGCATCATGATCCCGGTCTGTAAACAAACCTAGACACCAAAAAATAATTTCATTTGGACAATAATTTTAGCCATGATTTACATTTTCCCGCAAAAGTGTGCTTCAGCTCCAGATAACAATCCAGGTGTACTAAAAATGAAATCAACGGTGGTATCGAAGTCCCTGGAGGTGAAAAACCCACGGGCACAAAAGTGCCGAAGCGTTGATTTAAAAACATTTTTGACTAAGAGACAAACTCTGAAAGGTGTTCAATAAGAAAATAGTCAGTAGCAATAAAACCTACGCAAAGAAACAGCCAACACCTTTTAAATTCAGCTCGAAAACTTGGAATCAACGAATGAAAAGCCTGGCCCAATAACACGGTGTATGACAGTCAGGTGATACGACTCTGGGCCGCTCCGGTGGCGCAGTGGTCTAAGCGATGGCATCTGATCATTCGCCCGTAAGGGGTCCGGGTTCGAATCCCGGTGAGGCATGGATGTTGTGTTTGTCTTACGGCACTGGCTCTCTCCCTTCCCTGGAACCAGTGACCCTAAATTAGGGACGGGCGACTGCTCATAGCCCATTGAGTTGCTCACGGTGGTCGTTAAACCTCCAATCAAAAAAAAAAAAAAAAAAAAAAAAAAAGATACGACTCTGGAAACAAAAATCGCCCATTAATGTCACTTGTCACTAGACGGCGCGACCAACGTGTGGGCCGATGGTTTGATACAACCTATGCTTTCTTACGGGAGGAAGCGGCAGAAACATTCGTATTTTACGAATGCTATTTTGCTTGGAATTAGAAAAACAATAAACTTGAATGCTTCGCAAGCATGCACTTTTGTGTCTATCATATAGAATTCATCAAATAAGCGTTATATATATATATATATATTTGGCCACAGAGTGAGTACTCTAACGTGAAGATTTCTGAGCAGACGATGCTGAGTTTTTTACTGAAGCAATAGTGAATAGACCCTTTATCGTAAAAAAAAAATTGTACTTCTTGCAAAATGAGATGGTGCTGTACATTCGGAGGAGCAATTTTAACATGATATATCAGATTTGCGTAAGTCATTGGAGCATCGTTAACGGAAACTGCTGATTTTGAAAACTTACCGAAATTTTCGCAAAAAAAACCAAAAAAAAATTGATTAATCTTCAGCTCGAGAAATCATTCACTTTTGATGTTTTCATTTAGTAATAAACAATATATCTTACACATTTGTTTTATTTTTGTACCTATTCATACTGATGAATGAGGCGCTTCCCCATCTGTGCTGGCAATTACGGCAGAGAAAGTGTATCGCAGCAAAATGGCTGCTTTTTCTCTGCGGAGATTTCCCCGACCTGCGTGCATATAGTACGATGAACATATTTGATATCAAGGAATAAAATTTTTGATCCTAGATTTAAACAACGGTTAATGCTCTTACCGTTAAATTTTTCCACATTGTAAGCTGCGGAAAAATGTATCACATCCTAATGCTTGCCGCCATTTTTCCAACTCTGTTGGTGTTACGTATTAAGCTTTAATAAGAGACACGAACTTACTTTTAAGCAGTAACGAACTCCATTTGAGAACAAACTTTTATTTTATAACAACAATCATTTGCCCGCTTCATAACAACTCCGCCATTACCATACATACCTCCTTGCCTCAACCCCCAACGTATCTAGTAATTCTTTATGTTACAGTTGGGTCAATAAAGGTTGATACAAGTTCTTTATATGCTGCATAACCTATCCGATAACCTGTAGTACGGTACAAAACACTTTCGCCCATACCTAAAACAGAACTGAACAGATTCTAGTCCGACATTTAGCTACACTATAAATTTATCTCCCGTTAAGTAAAAACAGAGTTGACGTACTTTACCTTCTGTATAGAAACTTCAAATTTTTTGGTACTCCATACAATATAATTGCACAAAGTAACAAATAAAAAATACTCAAGATAAATACCGATTTTGCACTGACGAAATCATAAACACCATATAATCCTATGATGGTTAGCGTGAACGATCGGCACAAATCCTGAACTCCCACTGGCGAGCTGTGACATTAACAGTCCGTTTTTCAAATGTTGACAGCAGGGGGAGTCGTACCACCTGACTTATCATACACCGTGCCCAATAAGTGAAAGTACTGTACGCCAACAGCATTTGAACAAGTACAAGATAGGTTCTACGCCTTACCGGAAATCACAAATTTATGGATAAAACAAACTTTTAAAATGTTTTTTGCCTTTGAAGAGTCTAACTCTTCAATAAAAAGTGTTTTCTAAGCTCTGGGAAGCGATTTCCCTTCGTTTGGCAGATAAGCGAATCTTTTCGGTACTGCTTTTAAAGACGGAAGCTTAAAAAAAATAGGTCTCGATTTTCTCTACTACCGCAATTAATAATGCCAAAAAATCTAGGCATTTTGGCTTCAAATTTTTGTAAACACCGATCGCTAATTATTGCACTTTACACACTAACTACAGGACAGCCTGCTATGCTTGTCCTTCAGGAACTTGCAGGCACTGTTGCCACTTTACTGAAACTTCTCGATGACGTCACGAGCTACATCACCATAGCCTCAAGGCAAAAACTAATGTTCTGAAAACGATAACAAACCATAAAAGAGGGTGTGTGTGTGGGTGTGTGTGTGTTGGGGGGGGAAGGGTGACCCAATTCATATTTTACAAACTACAAAAAAAAAGCTTGTTGACAAGAATATCAGCCAGTCCACAAATGCTTACCTTGACATTTCAGTCCATATGATATGTTTCCGTTTGTTTCTCGAAAATTTATGAAATGAACACTGATTTTTGACAGTCTGTTGATTACAGTACGCTGCTAAACATCAAACCATATCTAATTTAATCAATTTCACCGTAAAAAATCAATTTTATAGGACTATCGACAGCCACCAACGATAAAACTAACGTTAGCTAACATGTAAACAATGTGTGTTTATGCCCAGTCGCCATTCCATGACGTCATGACTTCGACGACTTATTGGACCAGTACCAGTTAATGGACCTTCTTCACCTTGCATTGCATCATGGGAAAGCCTTTCCGTGGCCGAGGACCAACCACAGTTTGTTTACATGCGTTTTCCCATTGGTTAACATGGAGTTACGTTGCAAGGGTTTAAGAAAATCGCGATTTTGGTAAACTTATTAACATGTATAACTTTTGCTCATCCTATGGTTGTGCTAATAAATCCTGCAACCTAAATTGTGTAGACTAAAGAAAAACATTCCTTAATTTTTCTCTGAAAAAGACGAAATTATTAAAGGAATGGCTGTGTTAAGTGAAATGTGGTGATTTCTATTCCGATGTGCACTCTCCAATATGTTCTGTCCACTTTTACGAAAAAACTTTTGGATTAATATCCAAAACACTACGAATCAAAGGCAGTTAAAACCTCGTAGTATTCCTTCGAATATCAATTTTTTTTTTTTTTTTTTAATTGGAGATTTAACGACCACCGTGAGCAACTCAGTGGGCTATAAGCAGTCGCCCGTCCCTAATTTAGGGTCACTGGTTCCAGGGAAGGGAGAGAGCCAGTGCCGTAAGACAAACACAACATCCATGCCTCACCGGGATTCGAACCCGGACCCCGTTCGGACGAATGATCAGAGGCCATCGCTTAGACCACTTCGCCACCGGGGCGGCAATTTCAATTTCAAAAAAGAAAAAAAAAGGTAGAGAAAATTGATGGAATATTTGGATTGGGAACCTCAACGAACTATAGGTGGCGCTGCGCAAACGTAAACAAACTTCTCTAGTACGGGTAACGTCGCACGTGTTTCCATAAAGTCGAATGTTAGAATGGCTGGTTTGTCGCTTTCAATCCTTGAAATAATGAAATTTGTGGACGCTTCCAAATATTCAAGATGCATTAAAGAAGGGGAAGTGATTGTTAATGTAGGCCATATAATTTCTTGTGGAATTAAGAAGGGAGATGGAAGAGAAATTCTCATAGTTTCGCACTGCATTGAGTCCACGGCAATAACGTCGTCGCCTCACTCCATCAACGGTGTTTTAGATACAAGTAACAGTGAAATTTCTATAAAGTCATTTGAGTGCTCTTGTAAAGCGGGCAGAAGTGGAACGTGTAAGCACTGTGTAGCAGTAATGCTTTAGTGTAACAGGTAATTTTTATTTTTACATTTTCAGGCAAGTGATATAGTAATACCGACAGGGGTGTTCTAATCCGGATTACTATTAAAAGCTGACATTTCGTTTCACTTGACGTTTCCCAGGACCCATTTTCAGTACTGTCAACAATAACATTTGTAAATTTTTAACATTCTGTTCCTAAAAGTGTTTGTGAATTGGTAATTGTTGATCATCATTGGGTTCTGCGTTTTTGAACCGATGACTGTTGACAGAACATTGCAAATCTTGTTCCATAATGAAGTTTAAATTTATATAGATAACAGCAATTATTTGTTTTCAAGATTATGTAGAAATGCGGATTTTTTAATTACTACTATGCAATAAAAACATGCTGCCTTGTTTATTATTCACTCAAAGACGTTACTAGGTTAGTAGCATTTCACTGGAAGGATTTCAAACGCAAGGCACAAACGTTTATACTAATTTATGAAAAACATAGCCGAAACCTTGGGAACGACATTGCGGGACACAACAATATGATTTTTTTTTTTTTTTTTGATTGGAGGTTTAACGACCACCGTGAGCAACTCAATGGGCTATAAGCAGTCGCCCGTCCCTAATTTAGGGTCACTGGTTCCAGGGAAGGGAGAGAGCCAGTGCCGTAAGACAAACACAACATCCATGCCTCACCGGGATTCGAACCCGGACCCCTTCGGACGAATAATCAGAGGCCAACACCTTAGACCACTGCGCCACCGGGGCGGCATATGATTTGTTCTTCTTCGCGGAATTCTCCATTATACAACTCTCTAATTCCAGAATGAATGCAAAAATACACCAAACTACGACAACTGAACTTAATGAGCGATCTACCAACAGCCAAGCATTGAGACAAAAACCTTACCCGTACTACAGTAGTTCTTCCTTTTGCCGCTAGCGGGAGAGCGGACCGCTGAGATTGCCAATCGGTAAATTACGAATTAAGTTCTACTTGCCTCAAAGAATAAAACAAAAATACCTATAATTTCTCTTTTATTTAATGTTACGCATTCATTTAATTTTCAAGCAGATTGCCTAGCGTGAGAACCCTAGTTTGTTTCCTTATTACGTATTTTTTTTTTTTTTTTGATTGAAGGTTTAACGACCACCGTGAGCAACTCAATGGGCTATAAGCAGTCGCCCGTCCCTAATTTAGGGTCACTGGTTCCAGGGAAGGGAGAGAGCCAGTGCCGTAAGACAAACACAACATCCATGCCTGACCGGGATTCGAACCCGGACCCCTTACGGACGAATGATCAGAGGCCAACGCCTTAGACCACTGCACCACCGGGGCGGCACGTATTTGTTCAAGCTTCTAAAAGTTTTTGTTTTACAAAACAAGGTACTCAATTTTATGTTTTAGATATTTCGCCAATGTCTGACAATAAGAACATGAAAATTTAATATAGCGTGTACGAGAAATGCTACATTAAAACTTTATGATGACTAACGTCGATGCTCTCCTGCGTCATGCGAAATAAACGACGAACACAAAATTGTTTTATTATCTTTTTGCAACCTAGATTTGTTCTTCTAAGAAATTAATTTTTTCTTCTTCGCCTTGTAGCTCTATTAATTCTTCAGCAGAATCCATGACGTTCGGATTGTAAAAATTAGCCAACAGTAAGGGATAATCAAATAGCGAAAACATTGAATCAGGAGCCATGTTGGTCCGCAGGAATCCACTTCTGACGTCACATGAATAAGTTCCATTGGACTAGGGATCTTTTTCTGCTTGCTATTATCTACTTATGTACACAAGATAAAAATGCACAAGTGAGAAACGTTCATTTAATTTTTGATGAAGTACCCCGGTAGTAGTGTAATGTCGAATCGACGTCAAATTTTGATTACCAGGTCGATATTACGTCAAGGCATAGTTTTCGACGTAAAATCGATGAGGCGGAACGTCAAGAAAAATCCATGGAGGTAGGAAACACAGGAGTTGTACTGAACGCAGATTTCTGAAGCCGATCTGTTGTGATATCCCTCCCACGGTGGTTATATTACTGGAGACACCACTCCTATCCACGCAGCATTGGCCGCCATAAGTCACCGTCCGTGCTGCAAATGATGTCATGGGCAGGCACGCCGCAGCCGCAGAAGAGAAGCTCCTTTGAAACCAATGGAACAAAAGCTTCTAAGCGTATAAACAGATAAAATGAGTAATTCAATAATCTTTATCAATGATACACAAGCTTACTGTTTTATGAACGGTATAATGTAGTTACTTTTGATTGCTTATGACGTCACACCACAGATTAGCTGCGACCTTATGGCGGCAGAGCCAGTGGTGTTTTTTGATTTTTTTTGATTGGAGGTTTAACGACCACCGTGAGCAACTCAATGGGCTATAAGCAGTCGCCCGTCCCTAATTTAGGGTCACCGGTTCCAGGGAAGGGAGAGAGCCAGTGCCGTAAGACAAACACAACATCCATGCCTCACCGGGATTCGAACCCGGACCCCTTAGGGACGAATGATCAGAGGCCAGCGCCTTAGACCACTGCGCCACCGGGGGCGGCGAGCCAGTGCCGTAAGACAAACACAACATCCATGCCTCACCGGGATTCGAACCCGGACCCCTTAGGGACGAATGATCAGAGGCCAGCGCCTTAGACCACTGCGCCACCGGGGGCGGCGAGCCAGTGGTGTCTCCAGTAATATAGCCTTCTTGATTGCTCTGCGTGCTTGGCTATCTACAGAGCCTTGGTTACCCTCTTAGTCGTGTCTGCCATAGAAAAGCATTGAAAATTTGTGATTTTTAGAAGCTCATATTTTTTGTTAAACTGGTTTGTCAGGGTAGATTTTTTTCTGTGTTTGACAGCATACTTCAGCTTGTTTATATGTAGTTTCTATGGGATGTAGCGTGTCATTCACCTGTGCAAATAAATTAAAAAAGAAAATACCAGGTATGACATTCTACCGGTTAGTATCACTTTATTTTTCGTTTACTAGATTTAAATTCTTAAATTTTTTGGGATTTAATCGTTCATTGCAATTCATTGTGAATAGTTACTGTATATTTTGTTGTGATTTTCTTATTTTAGCTTATTATGTAGTGTTCTGAATTTGTAGCAAAATTAACGAAGTCTGTTTTAACGTAGGTTGTACAGAGCTGTTTACGAAAGTTGTAGCAAATTTTCCTGGAAAGAGCAGGTTATATAATCGGAGGGGTATTCATAACTGAACCACCTTTAAAAGGATGTACAATACACTACATATTCGTTTTGAATTATTAATAATCCACCTAAAATTATGACAGTGTTCATTTCCAAAAACTTTGAGCTATAAACAACAACGATAGGTGTTAGGAATTAGCTACATTTACCAAAAGTTATTTTTTTACCTGTTTTAGGGCTTCACCAGTATACTAGATTGCAGTTTTGATCATAGCTAATAAAGTGTCAATTGAATCTTGATGTTCGACTATAGTTTGGATCAATCTGCTGTTATAAATCCACCGGGACTGAGAGACGAAAAACTTTTCTTCACCTCATCATCCAAGGTTTTAGTTCGCTTGGATAATTTAGAGAAAAATGTTCAAAAACCTGACAAGGAGGCGAAAAAGATCTTAAATCGTTTGATAAATGATTTCACGAGACATGACATAAGCGTTAATCAACTTTGTTTATGTATTTCAGTTTAAGTTCGAAGTACTCAGAATTTCTTTACTTTCTGTTTGTTGTTTACGGTGTTTACCTCAGTTATGCCTGGAAAGCTTGCTGTCTGTTTACTTATTATTTTACACCATTAAAACGGATTTAGAATTCATTTTTGTGATTGCTTGATAAAATTAACTGTCTGAGAAAGCACGAAATTTAGATTGTGAGCGTAACAATGCACAAAAATAGCATTTTTTTTTCATTCTTAGAAGTGTTTTTTCCGTTGATTCTGCGATCTTAGCTATTAAAATTCTGATGAAGCTACCCGGAAGTAGCGAAAGCTAGCATATCGTTGTTTCTCATCATTTATCCGCCTAATAAACGAAGTTTCATTTTTATCGTCGTATTACTTTGGCGTACTGAAACCCGCTTTTTCATCGTTCGTATATATATATACAGCATTTTTGAAGTTTTCTTTAGCTTCTAACCCATTTTGTTCACCTACCACAGCAGCAGCGCCATGATACATTTGAACTACCATGGTTTCACTCCTTCTCCGACTACGGACTACCCTAGCGACGTCACAATCTGGTGCGCGGGCCTGTAAGCTATAAGGGGGTGATGCCCGGGCAGGCGTAAGGACCAGTAGACGCACGGACCTGCGCGTCAACCGAAACGACAGTCTGACGGTTCAGAGATATAGAGGCGAGGTTCTTAAACATATTTTCACGCCGAATGCTATAGCCTTCGACAATTCGTTCCTTTTAATAGACGATAACTCTAGACTTCAAAGAGTTTGTCTGGTGGGTAACATACTTCAAGAGGAGGAAATCAAGCGTATTTAGTGGCCAGCATGCTCCCCTGACTTAAATTCAATTGAACGTGTCTGGGACGCGCTTGACAGATGTATTTCAGCTCGGCCGCACGTACGCTGATTCTTCATAAACTGAAGACTGCCTTCATTTAGGAGAGACGAAGATACCCTCAAAACATCCTCGATAACGCGATCAAATCTACGTCACACAGGTGTGGAACGATCTTAGCCGTTCGAGGGGACCAAACACCATGCTGGAGGTCAGTTTTCACCTTCAAAAAGTATATTTTTCTTATTGTACAGATATGCATATTGTCGTATAGCATATTGCATCACGTGCATTAAATTATAACATTACATAAAAATCTGTTAGTGGGCTTTTTCTTACCCATGTTCCTGAACATTCTACTGTATCTTAAATAAAAATAATATTTTACGGTCAACAGCGTCAATGTCGCATGCTTTTCCTTACTTGGTTTTCTCTTGCTCCCCCAATTCTGTCGAGCATTGTAGTTCTCAGTTTTCTGGGTTTCTTCGGAGGTAGCCTTGACAGAATTTTTAGCACAAATTTTGGTCCTTTGTAGTTCTGTTCGAACTCCGTGGAATATTGTTAACAACTTGGAGTGTGGGGTTTTTTTATGATTTTGTTGCTTCTTGCGGAAATTTTCCGCATGGGTTCCGATCATTAGTTTCATGAGAAGGATTTCGAGCTTTATCCTGATGTTCATTCTTTTCCTTGGGATGAACACTTTATTTTAGAACTGTTGGAGTTTCTTCATATGGAATTCACTGCGAATTCCCTAGATGTTGGTTCCGTACCGGAGAAGAGGGATGAAGTACTTTTTCCAAAGGGGGACGTTATTTGTCAGAGGTAATTTGCAGTTTCTATAGATGAGACATGTAAGTCTTCTGAGAATAACAGCTTTGCCAATTGCATAATTAATATGGGGTTCCCAGAACAGTCTTTTGTAGAAAACAATTCCCAGGTATTTAACTTGACGACTCCAGGGTATTAGTTTGTTGAGAAATGTAATTGCAGGAGGATGGATGAACTTATTTCTTGTAAAAATAATTCCTTGGGTTTTAGTGACGTTTACCAAAATTTTTCATATTGCGTAGTATTGGATTTCCAACATGTAGATGAACTTTTGGAGCTTAGTAGCAAAGAGATTTACACTAGATGAGGAATACATTATTGCTGTGTCATCGGCGAATAATGCCAGACCGATGCCAATTTGACTTGGAATATATGCAGTAAAAAGGAGATAGAGAGTTGATCGAAGAGTTGATCCTTGCGGTATGCCGTCACAAATTCTTCTGATGGAATTAGCTCTATTTAGTTTAACTGAGAATTGACGATTTGTAAAGAATTAGAAACTATTGTGATGAGCCTTCTTGAGAAATTATATTTAATTATTTTGTACATGAGACTGGCAATCCAAACTTTCTCGAAGGCCTCAACATTTAGAAATATAGCGCCTGTTGATTTTTTAAGCTTGAAGTTTGCATATGCAATTTGAGCACCACGAAAGACTGGAATTACAAACAAAAACTTCAAACTTAATGCAGTAGCAAGTTCGAGGCTCCTTGTGATTTTGTTGAACGAGACGGATGCAAGGCACACATGGAGTTCAAACCGCACGGAAAGCTCCTCTGGATTTGAGCGAATAAGGGAATTGAGGAATTTGGTTAATAAAAACTTGTAGTAGCTGGAATTGTGGATTTAGGAGTGGGACCATTCATTCGAGATGGATCCAGGTTCGAATCCAGTGAGGCATGGATGTTGCGTTTGCCTGACGGCACTGGTTTTCTGCCTTCCCTGGAATTAGTGGCCCTAAATTAGAGGTCGATCGAGATGCTCACGGTAGTCCTTACACTCCCACCCCAAAATAAGAAAGTTGCTGTGTGATAGTTGGCTGAGTGGGGAATTGTAGATTAAATACAATAAAGCTTCCGGTAGAAGGGGTTTGAGGTTTATGCGATGTGGGTGTAAACAAGCAAAAATCGATACTAGCAGCAATGAAATTTGCAGGGAAATTATTGGAATTTAATCAGTGACGTGCGGGGACCCAACAGACTACTCAAGCAGTCGCAAAGGCAATTACTTTTCACTTTTGAACAATTTACATTAGGTTCAGATATTTGAAATAATAAAAGTGGAAAAACATGGCGTACGTTATAGATACCATGGCTACTTTTTTTATATCTATTATTTTACACAACACATCAAAATCTAAAACAAAAGGCTTCTGTTTTCCGAATAGATTGAAGTCACTTAACATACCTTTCTATTTAAAAGTAAATTCCATTCTTCAATCACTTGCAGCAAAGTGTTCTATTACAGAATCGAAAAAAGTATTTCTTTCTTTCAGAGTATTTAATAGATCACTTTCAATTGATATCAGTCCAAGATGCGAGAGTCGTTTCTGTCCTGTTCTGTTTCGTGCGTATGTCTTAATTCGTTTTAATGCAGAAAACGATCTTTCAACTGTTGAAGTGGACACAGGTATCACACTTATAAGTGAAGCCAATAGGTAAAGTTGTGGCATCGATTTTCCAGGTGCTGAAGTCGCTAACATCTTTATAAGCTGTATAGGTGACTTGTCGGAAAATTCGTGTGAACTGTATGCTACTATTAATTCGTTTTTGAAACGTACTTCATCGAAGTAGCGACCATAATTTTCAAGTAAGCTTTTCAAACCATCAGTTGGGAAAGTGTGAACGTAAGAGCTGTACTTCGAAGAATCCAGTAAGCACAAAAATGTAAGCTTTTCATAATCCTGAAATCTTGTATTAATGTCAACACATTAAAATTCGAAAATTTCAAAATATAATCTTCTGTATTTAGTGGTAATCGTAATGTCTTCAGAAAGGTTTCGTTTTCTTGGGAGTCCTACATCAGCAATGGTTCCTTCGTACACTTCCTGAAAACGACTTCTCAGAGATTTCATAGCATTTAGTGTTTCCGTTATCTTACTTCTGCAGTAAACAATGTCTAATGAAACATTCTGAAGCACGCTGAACAAAACATCAGTAAGAGAAAAAATACTATCAAAAGGTCGCAAGAAGAAAGCAAAATTCAAAGTTTTCTAAATTGGACAAATGTCCCTGAACACCGGCAAGAATATTTCTTTCTACTTGTGATTGATGTTCCAACATGGCAGCAAAAGTCTGGCGAAGCTCTTCTTTTTTTCGTGAACAGTATTGACGAGTCGTGATGAGTAATTCCATTTTGTTGGGCAAACGTTGGTTAGTCGGCGTCCCAAAAAGGCATCAAGATATTTTGAGCGCTTTGGTGATCTCGAGAAAAAAGCTGCAAGCCCACTAATAGTAGCAAAAAAGATACGACATTCAGGAATACTTGAAGCGCTTTGGGAAAGCACTAAATTCAAACAGTGCGCTTAGCAGTGAACAAAGAGGGATTGTGGAAAGGATGACTTAATATTCGACTGTACACCATGCAAGGAAGAGGCCATTACTGCAGTTCCGTCGTAGCTCTGCGCGACGAGTTTTCCACCACAATCTGAAAAATCCTTAATATGGGACAAAATAAGACCAGAAAGTGCTGCCTCTGTTTTGTCCTCACTAACTTCTTGGAAGCACACAAATCTTTCTACCACCCTCCCTTCATTTGCATACCGATAAACAAGAGAAAATTGAGACCTATTCGAGACGTCGGTAGTTTCATCTGCTAATATGGCAACAAAATAAGACTGCTTTAACAGGCGTTTTATTTTATTACACAGTGCATTGGCAACAGAATCAATTAAATCCTTTTGAATACGATTTGATACTCCTTTGAATACTGTCGAAGACTCCAAATGGTTTTTTAGTACAGGATCATACTGAGCAGTGTAGTCCAAAAGTTCCAGATAATTTCCGCGGTTGTTGGAAGTTTTTGACTCGTCATCTCCTCGAAATGAAATTTCTAGCTTTGCAAGAAAGCAAACGGCATTTATAAGCCGTTTCAAAATATCTCTATTGCGTTTTACCTTTTCATTGTGTTGACTTATGTTTTGTCGTATCTGGTCACTGACCTCAGTTTCGATACGAACAGTTCCAAAAGTTGCGAGTGCAACGGGCGCGCGAATATGCTTAACAGCAACATCATGATCCCGTATTGCTTTAGTTAAATTGCTTAGCTTGCTGTATCCTGTTGTTCAAGTGGAGCTTCTGTCACAGCTAAACAGCAAACAGTTTGTTGGTCTTAACACATCCGGCAAGCCATTCGCATCTTTCATTATTGGCGTTTTGAAAATGCCGAGTAATATTCTTTTGTTGCTGCGTTAAACTTGGCAATGCAGGCATCGGTCTTCCTTTCGAAATCACATTTTTCTTTTCTTCAAAAGTTCGGCGAGAAAACGGATTTTGCAATAAATCAACTATAATGTCTTCGTTTATGGAATCAGACATCGCTATTTAAAATCTTTTTTAATACACATACATGATATATTCAGTACTTCACAGCACACGATGTAAAAAGAACTTTTAACAATGCATCCACATTTCAGCTCCCATAACCCAAGCAGTCGACTGACTGCTTGGCTAAGAGCAGTATTGCCAACCCTGGAACCGCATATCAACTAATTCTAATTGAAAAATCAACTAAAAATCAATCAAACGTGGACACGGAAGTCTTTTCTTACGAACTTTGTTTCCCTTTTTCCCCAAGCAATATAATATAAAAAAAATTATTTCCATTCCTTTTCCCCTGAATTCCAGCTTTAATAAATATTCAGTATTTTTGAGATAGTTGGGTATATTTATAATATCCACCACAAACTGCACTTTGAGCTGTAAGCAGTTTTGTGCATTCGGGGTGGAGAAGCAGCGACGTAGGGCGGACGCACTATGTTTACTTTATTGGAGAATTGACCAGAAACCAGCACCTCTGACCACTTAGCTGATGTGGTTTTGATCGTCTTCTATAGTCCGCTGTCGCGGAAAACTGGCGTTGCACGGCTGACATACTGCTCATGCCTTATCCAGGGGCTGGCCAGAAACTCGCGTCTGTTACTACTCCGCCTGTGTGGTGTCTGTGATCGTTTTCTGTAAATGTAGCACCGATTTTAGATGCTCAAGGTAAATAAATAAAACAAATCCAAAAATAAAGATCACAGCCCTGCACTTTTTTTTTTCTTTTCGCTAGCACTGTAATCTTTTTTTTAAGCGGTACGTTGCCGTTGTAAGCACTCAGACACATATTTAAAACTTTTAAGAACTGCTGCAGTTTGACATCATAATCAACAGTTACACAAGGTAGAGAATATTGTACAATTCAGATCTTCACAGCTGTGATTTATATTCATTCTAATGGCTCAAAATTAACATATGTCTTCACTTCAGAAGTTAATATTCATCATCATGTTGTAGAGGAAAGCAAACTCCAATGATTTAAAATTTAATTCATGATATTGACTAAAACGTTTAATTTCAAGACATTAGTAAAGTTTACTTCTGGAAATATCAGTCGATGATAAAGTTTACTTCTGGAAATTTCCGTCGATGATACTGTAATATAAATTATAAAACATATTGGATTTAAAATCATGTGCTTTTGTGTGCACTAAAAAGAATTTGCACCATATACACACTTTCAAATTACACGACGATACATAGATGTATTCATAATAAAAAGAATGTCCAATTAAAAAAGAAAGGAAATAATCAACTGCTGTTTCTTGTCAATCAACAAAATAGTTCAACAAACAACAAAGAAATTACATTACTTTCCACATTATCTCTGAAAGTAAACTAAAACAGCGACGCTGCTTACTAATCAGCAGCAGAGTCATGTATATTTCTTTCCTATGTACTTCGCAAAACAAAAGTTCTACTGGTGGCAAGGCTAATTTGGCCTAACAGCAAACATCGTAATTCAACATAGAAAAAAAAAAAAAAAAAACTATGTTGCCGCCCCGGTGGCGCAGTGGTCTAAGGCGCTGGCCTCTGATCATTCGTCCGTAAGGGGTCCGGGTTCGAATCCAGGTGAGGCATGGATGTTGTGTTTGTCTTACGGCACTGGCTCTCTCCCTTCCCTGGAACCAGTGACCCTGAATTAGGGACGGGCGACTGCTTATAGCCCATTGAGTTGCTCACGGTGGTCGTTAAACCTCCAATAAAAAAAACAAAAAAAAACTATGTTTCTGGCGATGCAGTTACGGTTGATTCCAACTTAAATATGGAAAACAATGATAAATGACACTAATAAACATTAATAATGAAAACAACTAGAAATCGACTTAAGTTTTCGGACAGACAACCAGATTTTTCAACTATCAACTAAATCAGAAATTTTCCAACCAAGTGCTTGGTAAAATCAACTAGATCTGGTTGAAAATCAACAAAATTGGCAACACTGGCTAAGAGCAGCTATCAAGGAGGTTAGAAGTAAGAGGAGGTGGCAACAGCTTCTCTCCATGTGCTTCTGGCGTGACGCCACTTTTTAACAGCTGACTACGCCAATGCGCCCAACCTAAGAAACTCCTGTATATCTCTATGGGGAAATCGCGGCCGCCCCGGTGGCGCAGTGGTCTAAGGCGTTGGCCTCTGATCATTCGTCCGAACGGGGTCCGGGTTCGAATCCCGGTCAGGCATGGATGTTGTGTTTGTCTTACGGCACTGGCTCTCTCCCTTCCCTGGAACCAGTGACCCTAAATTAGGGACGGGCGACTGCTTACAGCCCATTGAGTTGCTCACGGTGGTCGTTAAACCTCCAATAAAAAAAAAAACTATGTTTCTGGCGATGCAGTTACGGTTGATCCCAACTTAAATATGGAAAACAATGATAAATGACAGTAATAAACATTAATAATGAAAACAACTACAAATCGACTTAAGTTTTCGGACAGTCAACCAGATTTTTCAACTATCAACTAAATCAGAAATTTTCCAACCAAGTGCTTGGTAAAATCAACTAGATCTGGTTGAAAATCAACATAATTGGCAACACTGGCTAAGAGCAGCTATCAAGGAGGTTAGAAGTAAGAGGAGGTGGCAACAGCTTCTCTCCATGTGCTTCTGGCGTGACGCCACTTTTTAACAGCTGACTACGCCAATGCGCCCAACCTAAGAAACTCCTGTATATCTCTATGGGGAAATCGCGGCCGCCCCGGTGGTGCAGTGGTCTAAGGCGTTGGCCTCTGATCATTCGTCCGAACGGGGTCCGGGTTCGAATCCCGGTGAGGCATGGATGTTGTGTTTGTCTTACGGCACTGGCTCTCTCCCTTCCCTGGAACCAGTGACCCTAAATTAGGGACGGGCGACTGCTTATAGCCCATTGAGTTGCTCACGGTGGTCGTTAAACCTCCAATCAAAAAAAATCGCGAATTTGAACGGGTTTTTCGGACCCTTACTCTACCCATACAGGCATGAAAAAAATTGAGGCTGAAGTATTCCTTCCCATAATAAAAAATTTCCAGAAAAAACAGGAAAATATGTGTTGGTATTTCTTTAAAAATTTGAACAAAATAATGTTTTTCGAGCGGAAGTGCATAGTGAGCATGGTTACTTGCTGCCCATGTGCAAGTAACCATGCATACTGTCCATGTGCAAATAACCATGTTTAAAATATAACCAAAAGCCTAATGTTAAGAAATAAGAAGTCCGAAATATTCCTTCTTTCCACCTTGGTTTGCAAGCGCAAAGCAAAACTGCTTAAGCCACAGGAAGTGACGCCACGTTCCCGAACTCTCGCAGCGCCGACTCCCACCACATCAGAGAGAGGACAGAAATAGCTGATCTGTTTTGGCTTCACTCAAAACGGGTCCCTTCACCTCCTCTTCTTCTAACCACCTTGGCAGCTACGCGGTAAGACAGTCGTTTCTAGGGAGCATTTCTCATTGGTTAGCAGACTAGTGCCGTCAGGTTGTCATAGCAACACCCCTTCAGCGGCGGTGACGCTTGGGTGACGGAACCAGGTGTTTCATGCGCTCGGCAGCTGCGACCAATCGCAGTGCAGCATCATTTTTTTCACCTATCTCGTCATTGTTTTTGCCGGTGTGAGTGGATTATACACTTATGAAAACTTCAGAGGTATAAGAACGAATTTATAACTTTGTGGTGATCATTATCTGTGTCGAAAACCGAAATTTAAAGAATTTGAGATTTTTTATCTAGCCATCATTTCCTTTGCCCATTGCCCAAGCACTGCTTGGGTTGCTTGGGTGGAACGCACGCCACTGAATTTAATACTGTATGAGTAATGACCCTGGTAGCAGTTGAGAAATTAAGTATACTGGTTTGGAAGAAACGTAAATTTAGGGACTTCAGTGGAATTTTTGGCGATGGTGAAGAAGCAAGGATTTAATTCATCAGAAATTTTCATGGGCTGGTTTAAACTATAACTATTTCATTTTTCGCGGCTTCTGGTGGAGTGGCACGAATTTCAATCCAGAGTTTGATGGTGAGTAGACGGTGGAACTTGAGAACATTTGTGCTTTGAGGACTGTACAGGGTGCTTTAAAAAAAATTATTGAAATTTTTGAAGTGTTCGGAGGTGCTCATGTGGTGACTTCTATTTTTCTTTTATTTTCCCCAAAGCAATGGGCTTGACGAATTTTTAGAGAGGAGTTTAAAGATATTGCTGGCTTTATTAAAGAGGAATTTGTGGAGGTGCTTCTTTCTACTTTATTTTTACCGATTTCTGGAGCTCGTAGGAGTTTTCCGGGAAATTTTTGTTACATTTTTTAAGGAGGAGACACCATGTTGAGCAATTTGGTGAGTTACGGGATACCCAATTGTTTTTTTCTTCTGAAAACTAATGTTTTTTTTTCCTTTTTTCTCAGTATCTGGGAAAACTTTGGCTCAGTTGAAAATCTTGAAGAATAACTCTGATGCATCATCGTTAAGTTCGAGTATATTCCATCGTTGCTGATGCTTCAGTTACCGTCTACTCTCAATAGGTTTCCATTGTTGTCAGAAATGGCGTCCCTCTGTCTGGCACCAAAAGAAAATGATGCAGATCAACAATTCCAGAATAAAAAGCGTCCTGGTCCTAGAAATTCCGCAGCAAATCCGTCGGCAATTGGCTCTGAGAGAATAGAAATTTAAAACGGAAAAGAGCACTACAAAAATACACTAAAATAAAGTTTTCCGCAAACATTCAGCTATTTCCATAGTAGTACACGCCCTGTGCACTTCGCAAGATAAACCCGATTGTGCGCGCACGCCCTGTGCACGCGTCTTTGCACTTCGCAGGATAAATCGGATTGTGAAAATGAGCGGATTATAACCGAATATATTCTAACTATTTTCATGTAAGTAATTCACAGAAATACTGGTGGTTTATTGAACTGATTTTACAAGAAATGAAGATTTATCGATTGATGGGGAAAAGCTGGAGATAACCAATACCTACATTTATCTTGGACAGCAGATATCAAGTGAGGGGCACATTAATGAAGAAATTACTCGGTGTATAAAACTTGCCTGGAGAGCATTTGGAAGAAACAGTATAATTTTCAAGAGCAATATGCCGTTATGTCTTAAAAGAAAAGTGTTTGATCAATGTATCCTTCCAGTGCTTACATATGGTGCAGAGACGTGGACCTTAACAAAAAGAGACATACGAAGAATGCAGACAACTCAAAGCAGCCTGGAGAGATGCATGCTTGGTGTAACCAGGAGAGATAAAAAGAGGAACTCGTGGATCAGAAAAATGACAAGAGTGGAAGACATCACGACCAGAGTAAAATCCCTGAAATGGCAATGGGCTGGACATATTGCCTGAAGGACAGACCATCGATGGACAGCTGAAATTTTAGACTGGATTCCAAGGGACAGAAAAAGACCCAGAAGAAGACCACATGGGAGATGGGCGGATGAAATTCGAAATTATGCGGGAGTAACATGGAAGAGACTGGCACAAGACAGACCGTTGTGGAAGAAACTTTGGGAGACCTTCGTCCAGTAGTGGATTGATAATGGTTGACAATGATGATGATGACGAATCGAACTGATTAACTCAAATAAACTGTAGTTTTGGCTGTGTTTCCCCCCCCTCCCCTCACCGAATTTCAGGAATAGGTTATTTTGACTTAAAAAGTAAATTTGTATCAGTTATCAGTAGTTTGACGAAAGTACTGACATCACAAGTGAAACTGTATTACTTTCATATGTAAGATATTTTCACAGTAATCAAATCCATGATGGATTTTCATCCCGTAAAACACGAAACAACCACTGGAAGAGATAATTCCATTCTTTTACTTTTACTATACATTACGTAAATCTGAAAAACTACAGTATGTGCCGCGTTCTCAAGGGCCGGTGCTAGAGTGTTTCACTCTAAGCAAGGCATCAGCCTTGCGCCCCGAATATTTGTGTTTTTTATATGTGAGGTCAAACATTGCATTTATTCAATAACTTCATGTTGCAAAATTACAATGTGAACTAAATAGAAAGGAACTAATGGAAACTACATCTACTGTATTTACTCACTGATCCACTGTAAATTAAAATTAAATTCAAATTTCATTTTGCGTGCTTTATTATTCGTAAAATTACCAACAAGTATCTTGAAATCTATGTCACGGCTCACTGACTTATTCGATCGATGACATAGAGAACCCAACGAGATTCTTTTCTTTTTTTTTTTTTTTTTTTCTTGATCCCCCCAATAGGAAAGAAAAGAAAATCGAGAGAATAGGTACCCTGGTCGAAATCCCGGGTACTGGCCCCCCGGTAATAAAAAAGGGCGTCTTCCTCCCCCTTTCTACTTCGCTTCCGTGTCACTTTCCTATCGGGCACTCTAGCCCAAATCTTCTAGCTTCCTATTTCTAAGGGTCGTTTAAGACCTGGGGTAAGATACTCCCTTCCTAAAATCCTCTACATATGATCTGATCAGATCAGGTACCTTGGTACTGTTTGTAGATAATTTATGAGATGCAACTTTCGCATGCTAAGATATTTTGGATGCGAATTAAAACCAGTGATTTGAGAGTGTTTATTAATTCCTGACATTGGGCGATACTAAGAGAGGTGGATCAGGATTACTGAATGTTATTGTCGTAAAACCAATGAAAGAAGATATTTAAGTCATAAAACTAAATGTTTACTAAACTACGCCGGCGGTAATAGCAAGTGCAGCAGAACTCCAATTATCCGGATTAACTCGGACCACAGCCCGTCCGGATATTAGGGAAATCCGGATAATTGGGTTGTCTTTTTTCTGTAGGCCAAATACGTATTTATTAACTGAAGTGAAGAAATTTAATTTTTTCATTTATCGTATTCTGTTAATAACAAATGTTATACAGTTTAAAAAATAAATATCTGCAGTACTGCATTATCATTCTGTACTATTTAAATTAACGAAAAAACTAAAAACACGTAAATAAATCCCCAAAAATCTTAATTTTATTTGGCCTTGAAAAAGAATAAGCGATCCGGATAATTTGAGTTCCAGATATCTGGAGTCCGGATAATTTGAGTTCTACTGTATTTTGACTGTTTAGTTTTTCAGAAACATTATTTATTTTTATTGTCAATATAATATATAATTCCGATTTTGACGAGCTATAAGAAAAGACCCTGACACCAATGAAATGTGATGTACCTACGAAAGTCCATCTGCGCATGCGCAAGCTAAAACCTGTTTTCAAGATAGAAAGGAAAGCTGAATCGCAAGTGTGATAGTGAGGAGGAATGGTAACTTTTGATCTAGAATATCTACATGTTACTCTCCATCGTGTTATACATTATTTTAAAGTTCTCGTCAATAGCAAGTAACCCATCCTTGGGGCGTTAAGAGGAAGCCAAATTCCGCTACGACGCACCGTTTCCAAAGCATCAAAAATGTATTTTTGTAATGGCTTTTATCATACACTATCTGCCAACAAGTAATTGGACACCCCTGCAATCGACGATATCTGCTGTTCTGATACACGTCACGGCCGCCGCCGTTAAATATCGTGTGGGAAACAACAACACAACCAGTCGCATGCAAGATGCCACGCAGTTCGGAGCTCTCTGATTTCGAGAAAGATGTAATCGTCGGGTATCACAGAAATGGCCGATCCATACGTGACATATCCAGTGAGTTAAAGTACCCGAAATCGACAGTGGCCTACGTGATTGGCAAGTGGAAGATGAGAGGTGACTGTCGGAATGTGCCCCGACCCGGCAGACCCACAAAACTGGGAGTTAGAGACCGACGGGTGTTGGCCAGAGAAATTCGGAAGAACCGCCCCAAATCGATGGGCCACATCCGCAAGGAGTTTCGACAGGCATCCGGGAGTGTTCTTTCGATGAATACCATCCGTAAGGAAACCCATCTGCTCGGTTATCATAGACGTGCTGCCGCCCACAATCCTTTAATCACCAAGTCCAATAGCGCTGCTCGGCTAACGTGGTGCCAAGAACGTCGACAGTGGACCGTTGAACAGTGGAAACAGGTTCTCTGGAGCGACGAATCAAAGTTCACCCTCTACCGTTCGGATGGCTGGGTCTGGGTTTGGCGTCTGCCTGGAGAACGCCTCCTGCCAGAATGTATTGTGCCAACTGTGAAGTTCGGCGGCGGTGGAATTATGCTATGGGGGTGTTTCTCCTGGTATAGCACGGGACCGTTGGTCGTAATTCCTGGTAGACTCAACGCCGAGACCTACTGCACCATTTTGGATGACCATGCGCTTTCTACGCTGTAGCAGTTTTACGGGGGGACCCATGTTACTTTCAGGATGACAATCCCACCTGTCATGTTGCGAGGTCCACCATGGCTTGGTATGGTGACAATGTGGTTAATCGAATGGACTGGCCTGCGCAGAGCACGGACCTTAACCGTATCGAGCACTTGTGGGACGAGTTGGAGCGTCGACTTGGAGAAGACAGGTCAGTTCCTTCACCGTCCAAAATCGGTGAAGGAACTGACCTGTCTTCTCCAAGCCGAGTGGAAGAAAATACCGCTAGCCGTCGTACAACGCCTGGTTGAGAGTATGCCTCTGAGGGTCGCAGCTGTAATCGCCGCTAGTGGAGGCTCCACCAACTATTGAAGGTGAATAAACTTCGTTTTCCTTTGCTATCACAGGTGTCCAATTACTTGTTGGTAGATAGTGTATTTAGCATCAGATCCTCTAATTTACGCAGATTGCATTGCAATGAGATATTGTTATCAGAGCTGTAGTGGAGGGTATCCGGCGGTATACGCCGTATACGCTCTGCTTTTTTTGACAGAATAGCGTAGACCTTCAATGCCCATATTATCAACAGAACTTCAATCTCGAACAACATCGCTGTCAAGAGCTGAACACCTAATAAAAAGAACCATAAAGTTATAGGGAGCTTCGGAGAAAATCCTGGGTAAAAACTCATCTAGCATTAGCAGCGAAGGAGGAATTATTATTTAAAAATATCCCATTGATTCCTAACAACCAAAATTATACCTATTAACCAAACCAGTTTATTCAAAGCGCGGTTGACAGGATGACTGTGTTCAGATTCAAAGAGTGAAAATGTACAACTTCTTAAATATATTTCTTCATTAGAGCGAATAAATATTAAAACAGACGACGTGCGCTATGGAGAACTAGAAACAAGACGAATCTGTAGACGTTTTAATGTTGATGAAATGCAAGCTATTCAGAGACTGAGAGAATATACTGGAAACGTCCAAGTTGTACCAGTTTTCGGCAGCTGAATGCGAACGAGGATTCAGTTTAATGAACAACATTATAACCAATCTCAGAGCATCTTTGTTAATCTCCAATGATGTTCATAAACTCTAATGGACGGCTCATTGAACGATTTAATTCAAAAAAATATGTAAGAGCTTGGTTGATGAATCATCGTTCAACAACTGAGAGTAGATCAAGAGTTTCTAGAGAAGAACAGTGCTGTAAGGAATTATCTCGTCAGGCTTTTTTTTTTTTTTTTTTTTGATTGGAGGTTTAACGACCCCCGTGAGTAACTTAATGGGATACAAGCAGTCACCTGTCAGTAATTTAGGGTCACTGGTTCCAGGGAAGGGAGTGAGCCAGTGCCGTAAGACAAATACAACATCCATGCCTTACCGGTATTCGAACCCGGACCCCTTTCGGACGAATGATCAGAGGCCATCGTTTACACCACTGCGCCACCTGGCTCAGGCTTTATGGGATATATTTCAATAAAAATTAAAATAATCTTGTGCATGCTCTTCAACATGTCATAATTGACAGGAGAGAGGTAAAGATACTGTATTCATATCGGTAAGGGAGCTCATATTCATATTTGTTTAAAAGGCACGGTACCCCAAGAGGGTACCGTGCCTTTTTTTTTTTTTTTTTTTTGAATCCATGTAGTATATGTAACCTCTGATTTTTTTGGATTTGCACATAGTATATATACCCTCTTCTGATTTTACCACTACAGCACGATTGTTACGTTTACATAAAAGGGAATGAAATAATGTTGGGCGATAGTAAATTACCGCCGAAGATTATTTTAGCTTTCAGTTTCCTAAATATTGTTGAGCAACAATGAAATTGACTATTGCTGCGTCATTTCATGGGACAGCATTCAAAAATCAGATTTCAATATTGGTTTTAACTACTTCCATTACCCATTTCCGTTACATCGAAATTTTATGCATGAGATTTACTTTACTGCTGTCGGGAAGGGAAAGATGCATATCATGAAAAAGAATTAGGAATTCCAGCGGAATGAATGTAGTGGTAGATCCTCTTTTAGCCTCTCCGGTAGCACATTGATCTAAATGCTGTCTTATGACCATTCGTCCGAGACAAAACCGGGTTCGAATCCCAGTGAGGCATGGATGTTGTGTTTATCTTAGGGCACTGGCTCTCTCCTTTTCCTGGAACCACTGATCTTAAATTAGGGACGGTTGACTGCTTATAGCCCATTGAGTTGCTCATGGTGATCGTTAAACCTACATTCTAAAAAATATCCTCTGTTATCCTTGCCTATGTTCTCATTAGAAAATAGCCTGAGTGTAACAGTTGCTAACCGTTAGGCGTTGATCATTGCCATTACTTGTGAGAATAGAAGTCTTCTTTAAGTTTCCATTGAAATTCGGATGCACATACAATGTTTTCTTTAAAAAAATTCTGCCGTCCTCAGCCATCACCTGACTTATCTACTGCATTGGGATGGGACCTGATTTATATAGAAGTTTTTTGACAGATACCCGCTTTCACGTGGACATCAGATTTACTGCAAGCTGACATACCCGGTCAGTAAGCGCAGGTCTCGGTTTTTTTTGCTTCCTCAAGGAATAACAACGCTCAAGAGTTATCGAAAGGAAAACAGGAAATGAAATTGTCTGAAGTATTTCTTTTTCTAATTTGTTAATTCATTCAATTCCGCCAACTCTAAATCTTGGCGCTTCTAAATTTTGGCTTCCTAGGCGGCTTAGTTCTTGAACCGGTCCTGGGTGTTATAGGTATAACGTCGCATTTCCATTCATTTCTTGGTTTGTTGTCAGGTATAAGGTCGCTCCGCGTTAAGTGTATCACAAGGTATTTTTATTGAGGGCCATCCGCATTTCCAGCCAATGTTTAGATCAGGAACGTCGTCAAGGGAATGCAAGGGTGGGCTAGAGTCTACCCTGAAAATTGTCTTGTCCACCCTGCCGTCCGCCCAGTTCAGGATGTGCCATTATTTTAATTTTTTCAACTTTAAAATATAATCTGCACTTTGCCAAGTACCGTATTTTCCCGAAAGTAAGACCTAACCGGAAAATAAGCCCTAGCATGATTTTTCCGGATGCTCGTAATATAAGCACTACCCCGAAAATAAGCCCCAGTTACGATACGTAGCACCGTAGTCAGCCAGCCTATCACTGTTAAAAAAACTGAAGCTAGTGTCAAAATCACTGGAGGATACCCTGTTCATGAGTTTAATTTGCCTTGAATATCCAGAGTAAGAAAGAAAGCCGATTGACTTTGAACTCAGCCGAGGATATGGTTTTTGTAATTATGGCGCATGCATTCAGTTCGGTTCAGAGAGCTAGAGGGAGATGAAAAGAAGCAGTCTTTTGTTCGACAGCTCTAACATCCAGTTCCGAAAAAGGAATCTGACGTGGGAAACTTTACCGGTGAACGTTATCTTTGGTGGAAAAGTTATTCATCAACAAGCGGTGTGTGTGTTTAGAAATGGGGGGGGGATACATGCGAACTCAAAGAAAAAGTAAAAAGTGTTATAACCGCCTTCAATGGATTACGAAAGGGGTTCGTCCCTGTCGAAGTTATTGTGTTGGCAACGGTGACTGAAAGAATTCTTTAAAAATCAGAGAGTTAATATTTTGGGGCCGAACGTACATTCTTAACTGTCATCATTTTTGCTGCCACTCCTGTGTCGATTAACAATTAACACAGTCATCAATTAACACTTGATTTAATGGTAGATTTAAAGGGAATAATATTTTGACCCCCAGAGAAGATGAGGGCAAAAAGAAAGAGCTATTCCGTCGAGTACAAGAAAGGAATCGTGGAGGACTCCGGGGGCAAGAATCTTACAGCTTTCTGCAAAGAGAAGAAGTTGGATCTCCGAATAGTCCGAAAATGGCGAGCAGAGTACGATAACCTTAATCAACAGGTGGACGAGGGAATGCTAAGAATCGCAAGTTTGGATCAGGTCGGCAACCATTATTTCCTGAGCTGGAAGACATCATCTGTGAATGGATTGCTGACAGGAGAGCAACGGCTTTGGTTGTGCGCTGGACTGATATTCAAGCATTTGCCCTTGCAATGGCACCACAATTAGAAATATCACCGGAAGAATTCAACGCATCACAATACTGGCTGGATGTCTTCCTTCAGCGATATGAACTGTCTCTAAGAAGATCGACAACACTGTTCAAGCTGGAAGATACTTCAGTTATTAAACGTGCACTTGCATTCAAGACCTTTGTTGATGGCATCGACTTTTATAAATACCAACTCTCCAACATGATTGCTATGGATGAAACTGCAGTGTTCATGGGCCAAGGATCTCAAACGACAATTGATCAGAGGGGTGCTTCGTCAATCTACATTCTCTCCACTAGTTACGAAAGCGAACGTGTTCCCTGTGTTTTGACAATTCGTCTGGATGGAAAAAAAGCCCCACCTCTGATCATCACTAAGGGCAAGAAAGATAAGATTGAACGTGTTTCAGGCATTTATGTTCTTGAAACCGAAAAAGCCTGGTGCACACAAACAGTTATAAGGAAATGGGTTGATTTAATGCTGCCACTTGTTTTGAGAGGTGGCCAAAGAGGTCTGCTAGTCTGAGATTCAGCCAGCACTCACCGCGCTAAAGGCATGAAGAAATTCCTTGCAGAGAGAAGAATAGATCAAATAATGATTCCCGCAGGAATCATTATTTGATCTATCTCCAGACTCTTGATATTGCAATAAACAAGCCATTCAAGGATCATTTGCACATGTAAATCAATGACTACATTGAAAATAGAATGGAGGGAAATCAGCGTGGAAACTTTGTGAAGCCTAGCCTGCAAGAGGTCGTGACTTGGGCGAATTCATTGGATAAAATCACTGACAGCTGTGTTGCCAATGCACTACGACCAGGCTACATGGACAAGAAGTGCTCATTTAAAGAGAGCTTTATTGCTGGACAAGAGAAGGGTTTGGGTCAATGGTTCTACAGGAAATGGAGTCGCAAAAAATTCAGGCCGGAATTCGGGTTTTGGAAAGTTATGACAATGTTCCAGAAGAAGATGACATGACTGTATTTGAATAAATGTATATTTTTGAACATGAATAAATGTAGATTTTTGTACATGAATAAATGAATAAATGTAGATGAAAAAAAAGTTGGTACTACATGAAATAATAAGACATCCCCTGAAAATCAGCACTAATGCGTGTTTTGGAGCAAAATTTAATATAAGACCCGGTCTTACTTTCGGGGAAACACGGTAATAATACATCTCGGTTTTTTAGAAGTGTAGCCCTACCCATATTCTCCTATGAAGTGCGTTTTCCTTCTCCGTAGAGAGGTTATCAAAACAGCATCTGCAGGGCCATGAAAATTCAATTGTTCTCCACTCCTCCAAATCCTCAATTTAAGCCTTTTTTCAAGTTAGTGTGATCAGGGGTGAATGAGGAGGGTGAATAGGAATTTAATGAGGTCATTAGTAATTGCTCTGCTGTTGTTAGAGATCATTAGTAACTGCCCTGGTGTTGTTAGTGGTCATTAGTAAATGATCTGCTGTTTTTAGAGGTCATTAGTAATTGCTGTGCTGTTGTTAGAGGTCACTAGTAATTGCTTTGCTATTGTTAGAGGTCATTAGTAATTGATCTACTGTTGTTAGAGGTCATTAGTAACGGTTCTGCTGTTGTTGGCGGTCATTAGTAATTGCTCTGCTCTTTGTTTGTGCTACTAAGCAGAGGATCCTAACACGAAAAGTGGGACTGCAGCTATACCAGTGTTCTTAAGCCTTCCCTACGGTAATGAGGAAGCAGGTCGTAGCTGACGACTACTTTGGAAAAGATGAGTGCAAGACAAGCTTGCTGGCTTGAAGGAAAGGAGTTAAGGAGGGGAAAGGTATTGTCTGCGCGTCCTTATTTCCCCTCAACCCTAATCCACAAGAACATTTGCTTTAAGACCTTTCTCCTAGGCATGAAATTTTCTTTTAATCAGGGAGTGTTGCTGGTGCTGGTGGCAGTGTCCCATGTTTGTTATACGGGTATGTAACTCTTTAGGTTTTACGAATTTTACTATAAACGATGGACGGAACATTAACAAAAAATTACTCCAATCTTTGGATTCTTTTGTATTCCATAAAGTGCAAAACCTTCTAGATAGGTCCAAAATTAATGAGTATGTATCTAGGAGGAGGGGGGGATGTCTGCATGAATACTTTTGTAGCCTATAGATAAAGCATTACAAATTCTTTCTTTTAGTGCTTCGCAAATAAAGTTGCCATCAAACCTGCCCCAGCAAAAATAAAAAAATAATACCCGCACCCGCCTACCCTGATTTTGATGTCTAGAGACGTCCTTGGTTCAGATACAATCAGTTTTTATTATAAAGAACTTCAGGAGACCACAATATTCAGTTTGTTCAAATTAAATCTCGATTCCTGTCAATGGTAAAGTAGATAATTGCACGAATACCTTTCACTAAAGATAAACAAGGTGATTGAGCAAGGGCGTTAGAAAATTATCGATTTTTTATACACATAACTCGCCGGTACGACTTGCGTTTAATAGTATCTGAAATGTTTGTGATGTATACGCACTGGAAGTGATGCGCTAAATAGGGATCGTTACCACCACCATTGTTTCCTTACGATAATTGTAACTGGCTCCTTAATTGGTAAACAAGCTTCACACCAAGAATGAGAGAAAAGGAGGATTGACAGGCCGTTAGTATTCCACAGCGGGGTGTTTATTATCAAACCTGCCAGCACTGGGTCAGCTACTTGGGGGTCGGGAGGGGAATATACCCATTCTTAGCATAAATATTGTTACAAATGCTCGACAGATGGCGCCCAACCGGTGTGCAACGTCATCGACCAGCCAGGAGTCATGAAGCAGCTAGTGAATCATTGTGCGTTCAGTCACAGAGGAGATAACGTGTTTCGTGAAGTGCTTGTCATGGAGTGAGGCAATTATGAGAATAGTGTTGCTTTAATAGACCATCCACGAGGCATGAAGCAGCTAGCGAATCATTGTGCGTTCAGTCACAGAGGAGATAACGTGTTTCGTGAAGTACTTGCCATGGAGTGGGGGCAATTATGGCAAGTTCGGGGTTCGTGAAGTACTTGCCATGGAGTGGGGGCAATTATGGCAAGTTCTTCACGAAACACGTTTTCTGTGTAATAAGTTGGAAAATCAGTTTCCGAAATTTTCAACATGCCGAAGAAGCTGAAAATCAACTGAATTTTTGTCTACCGGACCACAAAAAGGTTTCTTGAGACTGGGACCGTCGCTGACCACCCCAGAAATGGTCGTCCGCGTACCGTGACGACTGCTCACCTGGCGAAAGCAGTGGCACCTCGTATTCGGTAAAATCACGTCAGGAAACAATCAGTGCTGGGTCGTGAGCTAAACATTTCAAGAATGTCGATGTCACGCGTGCTGTGGAGTGACTTAAGAGTGAGAGTTTACCGGCGGCGTACAGGGAACTTCCTCACCCCACAACTGAAGCAACAGAAGGTGCTAAAAGCGAAACGTTTGCTGTAGCGTTACGCAGGCAATCGCCACAGACAGATCCTTTTTTCTGATGAAAAAAATGTCAGTACTGAAGAGGCTTTCTACAGCCAAAATGACAGGGTGTATGCGTCAATCTCACGACGAGAAGCTCAGGAGAAAACTCCATGGATCATGAGGGCCCATCATTCTGCTTCTGTTATGGCTTGGTGGGGAATCTCCCACGAGGATACCACAGAGCTCCATTTCTGTGAGAAAAGAGTGAAAACATCAGCCAAAGTACATATATATATATCAGTGGCTTCGCGTGCCCATTTATGTTGGGTGTGCGCTGCTAAAGGGAAAAAAGCACGCGAAAATTTTACTATGTAACCCGAGCTGAAAAATAACGCCTTGATTTTGAACATACGAAATCATTTTTTTTATTTAGCGGTCGTTGAACAAAAAAATAAGTAAAAAAAAAAGACTGAATGTTATCCCATCCTATATGGATAACAAAACTTCAATTTCTGTTTTTAAATCTGTCCTCATAAACACATCGATTAGCACTGCGACAGAAAAACTGTATTTCGTGGCAGAACGTTGAGAACTAGATTGAGTGGGTCTGTTTCGGGTGATTAGCCAAGATACGTGAAGTATATCATCTTAATGTGAGTATCACAAGATCTCCTACCCATAAAGTACTATCTCAATTTACCTTCTGTCTTATTCCCACTGTATGGGTTGAATAAGAGCCCATTAAAGAGGGGAGTTAGGGGTGCAACCCCGGGCCCAGCATTTTCAAGGCCCCAGAGTTATGCAGGATACTTGAAAAATTGACAGAGTTCTACAGTTTTTTATGTTTTGTTTTTTGCCGACAGCACAACAAAAACTATAAGAAACTGCCTTTTGAAAAAAAAATATATATATTTCTTTCCGCTTTTTAGGAGGAGTCCACAGACAACATAGTCGCCCCAGTCCATCCTGAAGTCTTTGGAAAGCATTAAAGATATTTTTTGTGTACATCTGTAATTGGGGAAAATTTTCATACACTAAGAATTCGTCTGAATCTTGATATTTGGATCATAGCATTTGCCCACTACTTCGATATAATTTCAATAAGCAGAACCCTGGGATAGGAGGTTAAAGAACAGAAATCGTATCCATTTTTCAACCATGCATTTTTACATTTTCTTGTTGCCACTTATTCGTCCATGAATCACTTCAATATGGCGGGGATATTTTTATGGCTTCTTCATTATATTTTTGGGAATCTCCAGGGTATTTTTATTTATCCACCCATAGTGCAATCCTAGATGTGCCACTAATACTGGGGCTCCAAAATACTTTCCAACCCCCGCGCCCCCTGTCTCCTTAAATGTGCTCTGTCAACAAGTAAAGGTAATCAATGTGGCAAAGGAAACACAGAAGCACTGAATGACTTAGGACAGTACACAGAGTGGGATAGTACAAGTAACTAGTAGCATGGTTGGAATCGCCTCAATTGCGACTCCGTATATACACTTATGAAATACGCAGCCCAGACTCATCTCGGATAAATGGACAGACCTCAATGTTTAGACCATTGCACTACTGGAACTGCAATACGTTTTTGGAGTAAGATACTTCGGCTAAATTTGCATCAAGCGCGAACGCAAATGTCAGATTATAGATGCCATGCCCTTTCCGTTCAGAGTTTAACGAATTAAATTTTAATGTACCTTACTTTGTGCAGTCTACATTATTACACTTATGCTTGTTACAATAATTAAATAATAACAGTGAAAAAAATGTAACATTTTCCTGGGGGACGGGGGAAAATTTTCCGTCTCTCCCTTCCTCTGAAACCAAACAGAAATACGTTACCATGTTGTCATAATTTATTATGGCCAGAAACCTTGAGATGACGAAATTCAATACTTTGGGATCACTAGATGTCATAGTTGAATTTTTAACATTTTATCGGCGGCATAGCAACCGCTTCAGTGATCAGAAAGACCCGTTTCCTGAACGAGTTACGAAATAAGCATTTCTTTGATGACTCATTCATCCGGCTCAGACCCAACTATCTTGAACACTGACCCAAGGTCATCGTCACATTTAATAGCGCTGACGATGCAATCCTCTGTGATTGTGACCAGCTGATGATGAGGAGTGTGTTGGCGGGCATAGTTTCCGGCTGTCTCCAATATTTCAGCGGCCAGGTACTCCAAAATAGCATTGAGGTACACAACGGTCTTTGGATCAACATGACGGCCCATTTGCTTCTGGAGACGAATGTGTATCTTTCCCAAGGGGAAAAATGACTTCTTGTGCACTGGCTCCGCTCGAGCGCTATAACGCAATGATGGCTTCCCAGCTGTTTTTTGCTTTGCTCTGTATTTTTTGAGAGCTCCTCTTGTTGATTTTTCACGCGCCATCTTTTCAGCTGGTGTCTTTAGATAAGATAAAATTTAAATTCTGCTCAAGTGTAGTCAAAATAAATTTTCCCGATATTAAAAACTCTTGTCTCGCGGATTTTCATGTATTTATATTTTTTTTAAATCAGTATCGCTGGAATTATCTCTAAGATAACAATGCCAAACTTCTGCAACTGTAATGAGAAAAAAAAAGCTCATTGTTATACAACTTTTGGTAACATTTTTGTAAATTATACCCTATGTTGAGAAATATGAAGAATTGTGGCACTCCTAGAGTTACGATTTAATTTACAGTTTCTGTAATTCTTTTCAAGTTCTATTCACAGGATTGATACCAAAACGCTTCGAATAGTGTCAAAGTTCCTTTAACAATAATAAAAACATAGTTTCGAGGAAAACCGCTTCTCATGGTTGCAATGACTAGAAGTGCGATTCCACGCCACTGGAACCACAAACCATAAGATTTTACGTCTTACCACAAACCCAAAGTACAGTAAAGCCTATCGATTATCAGTCACTCACGGGACTGAAGGTGTGACGGATAAGCAAAAGTGCGGTACAACGCCATCTAATGAAGGTTAATATAATTATTTGTAGCCCAGAAGTCAGTATATTTACATGCTTGTTTTTAAAATCACATTTACAAATACAATATTTTTCTTATATTAAAAACACAACAGTTGACAATAGCAAAACAATTCAATGAGGCAAATTTAGCATGTTACAAAACACACACACACACACACACACACACACACACATTTCGTGAAAAGTAGTGTGTTATATATACATTTTACATTTTCGTTTGCGCCTTTACTGCAGCAAGATTTCCAATTCTGCGTAATACACACAAGATTTCCAATTCCGCTTCGTCTTGTTTGCCAAACCAGTCAATGCATTTAGAGGGCATAGTCTCTGCTCCCGCATAACTGATACTGCTTCTTGACTCATTATTTCCCGATTCACCTGATATAGGTTTCTCTTGATTCAAAACGTCTCGAAAAATTTCGTCATCTGTTAATTGTTCATAATCCATAACGTTATTTTTAATACACCACAATATGAATATTCAAGAAACGTATACAGCGTATTAAATCCGTTTATTTCTTATGGTGTAGTAATCACAGAGATTCGCATTCCACTAGGAGGCTTTTTCAAGGCAACGGTAGACATAAAAATGCAGGGAATTGCAACAGATAAGGAACATAGGGGATTTTTGAAAGTAACGTGGGTGATATCACATGCGTATTTCGTGAAATGTTTTTAGCTCGTAATTACACGGTGCGCGGCGTGTAATCTAATATTATTCCATACTGGAGTGGCAGATGAATGCATGACTTCTCTAGCGAGGGCTGTATTCTGCATGTCCTGGTTGACACTTCGTACGTGTTCTTTACATCTAGTGTCCAAGGATCGCTTTGTCATTCCGATATATATCTTTTCCGTGTTGTCAGGATATACCAACGGTATAGCGTACACACCCGCCTTTTCTTTTTCACACTGTCTCTCCTTGCAGCTTGATACTATATGTGATAATGGGGTCGGGGACTTCATTGCTATTAATATTTTGTATTTACGTAACAAATTCTTTAACCAATATGCAAAGCCTGGGATATGTGAGATGGATCCTGCGTACTTCATTGTCTTACTAGGTGATTTTGTTGCTGCCGACATTATACGATTTCTCACAGTTCTATGTATTCTGTCTATTTCATCCCTCTTGTATCCAGCCTTTAGACCTTTGCTATACATATTATGAATTTTCTTGTTATTTAGGTAGTCCGGGTGGCATACGTTATACGCTCTATAAAACCATGCCTAAAAGCAGAAAGTTTGTACTCTTTTGGGCAGTGCGAATCAGGAGAGACAAGGTTCGGTACTGCGGTCGGTTTATAATAAACGTAAAAATCGAACCTGGATGTTCTATTTCTTCTGAGCGCGACATCAAGATAATTCAACGTTCCATCCACTTCAAGCTCCATGGTGAACTTTATCGTATTATGTAGATTGTTTAACTTATGCATTAAATCTTTTAATTCGTCTACTCCATGTTCCTATATGAAGAATATATCGTCAACGTAGCGGATCCACACTCGGGGTTTCTTGATACACTTTAGAAAGATCAGATCTTCAAGCGGTCTAAGTACTGCTTTAGCAAGTACTGCTGATAGAGGGGAACCCATCGGTGCTCCTTTTGTTTGTTTGTAGATGTCATCATCCAATTTGAAATAGTTGTGGTTAGTAACTAGATTTAAAGCACCGATAATTTTCTTTCTTTGGGTAGGTGTGAATTCACGGGAAGTGACGATTATTTCTTCAAAGTTTCCAACAGCTTCTGGTATAGGTATAGACGGATATAAAGATACTATGTCGAAACTTCCCATTATATCACTGTCAAATATATTCAACCTTCTTGCGCGCTCCACAAATTCCTTTGTTGACTTGATGACGTAATCGGAGTTTTTTAAACGTTGAGATAAGAATACTGCTAGGGATTTTTCTAACATGTATGTAGGAGATTTGTTTTTCGCTACTATAGGTCTAAGGGCAGATCCCGGTTTATGATTCTTTAGCCGTCCGAAGTGGTGGAATTGTAGGGCCCGGAGGAAGTTTCGCTGAATTTCTTTACCGGAAACTAGGACAAAGATTTACCGGAAACTATTAGAGGACAAGGATTTACCGGAAACTATTAGAGGACAAGGATTTACCGGAAACTATTAGAAGACAAATATTTACCGGAAACTATTAGAAGACAAATATTTACCGGAAACTATTAGAAATTCAGCGAAACTTCCTCCGGGCCCTACAATTCCGTAAACATTAGTAAACAGTCCAGTCCAGTTGTTCGTCCTTCGCAGTGTCATGGTTTATTTTGGTTTTATAGCCCCTTTTGCGGATTCTAACTTGCTTGCATATATAAATTTCGATTTTTTTCAGAATCTCTCCTCAAATCTTTTATTATAGATCATTATATTCTATACCCTTTTGATAAAAAAAATAGCAGTTTCCCCTTTCTTTAAGCATTTTATGACCGCCAATTTTTCTCTTATTTCAGCACAACTGGTCTTCTTTTCACACTCATTCTGTCCGCTTAAAAATCTGGAATGAAAGTGAACTTCTTAACGGTGGTACGATCTAAGACACAGTGGGAAATATCTAATCACTCACCGTCTAACATTGGTGGAGAGATCTGCGCAGTAATGAAGAATGTCCAATCATACACCTCGATACCTAGGTTACGTCATCTGCGCCGGAGCAGGGGGCGAGATCAGCTCACGAAGAAACCATTTGTTTGGGGGAAGGTATATGATTAGGGAAGAAAAGGACGGACACTCCTAATGAAATTTAAAAAAAAATTGCAGCCAGGGGTAGCGGTTAGTCGTGTAAGGGGGATGACAGTGTGGCGAATAAACAGGAGTTCATTGTACTTCTCCTTTTCCCCCAAAACGAGTAAACTCAGTAACCGTTCTGGTTAGACGCATTCGAATTGAAAAAAGTTTCCGATAATGTTGTACTTTTTGGCAATTTCGTCGCCACTGAAGAAAAATTTTCGCACTGGCGCTCATTTCCAATACCGTAGTGTCATTCCGGTGACCGAGTGGCCACAAGGGTGGGCTACCCGCTAATCGTCTGCGTTAGGCCCGGGTAAAGCATGGGTGGTGTGTTTGCTCCCAGAAGGTTAGAGCAAGACATATCTGGAAATGCCCTCGTCAGTGGAGCAGTATCACTTTACGTGAAGCATATCACCTCGAGCGGCGACCATTAAAGTGTGGGAAAGTTGGTAGTTTTGAAGGCTATTTCAATGCATTTTTGTTGACCGAATCGCATTATTTCGTCGTAAATGTTTCTAATTTTGTATACAATTTGCTGCCGATGTGTGAGATAATGCTAGATTTATAAAATTCTGCATTATTTTGAGGCACCTTCCCATTTATATTTTAAATTGAAATTCATGAAACGTTAGTGAAAGTTAAAAAAAATACAAAATGTTAAAATTGAAAACTTTACTCCTCTGTGACGAGTAACGATCTCTGGTTAAGTATTAATATGGTTTCTCCAATCCAAAGCCACGCAATTCAAAAATATCCCAAAGCTGGAACTGCATGAAACTCCGTAGGGTATCTCCGTGACATGTAAACAACATCGGAATTTCCACACTTCATGGCTTCACGGTTGAGCGATCCAAAGCAACTCCAGAAGTCTTATTCTAACTTCCTTGTTTTTTGTTTTGCTCTGGCTGCTTCCCTTCCCTACAGCCTGTGATCCTAAAGTAGGGATTATTTCCCACCCAGGCATAACTTTTATAGCGTAAAAAGAGCCATTTGTCGTTGGTTGAAATCGATTCCGCATTCTTCTGCTCTGGAGCCAAATACTTTCTCAATTAGGCTACCAACGGAGTTTGTCGCTGCAACTTTTGCTGCCCTGACATGTCCGTCACCTCTGAGGTAGGTACGTCACATATATTGCCCCCTTGAGAAAGCGCTGGGACGGAATCGTAGGCTTCCGGGTCAGCCGACAAACCACACTTGAAGGTCAGCTCACTGTAGAAGAAGGAATTCTGACTACAATTTCTGACAATGTGTGGAAAGAACATCACACATTTTTTTCAAAGAACCCAATGGTCAGGAGATTCATTTTACTTTCGGGTGCCAACATATCGTAAAAGCTTTTTGTCTGGAATTGAACCCACATTCTTCTGCTCCAAAGCCAAATGCTTTCCTTATTAAGATACACCGACGGAGTTTGTTGCTGCAATTTTTGCCGTCTTGACATGTGCGTTACCTCTGAGGTAGGTACATCACATTTTTTTGAATCACCGGCAACAGAATGTGCTGAATTAGATGAGATTGCCACAAACCGATAGCAGTGTAGCCAACGTTGACCGCTCTCCTTTCCCTCAAATAACGCATGCCAAACACGAAAATTGTGTGGGAGAGCGTTGTGCTTTTCCCATCTCTATATGTACACTGCTTGTCTTCCTTGGGAAAATAAACACATTGGGATCTTTATAATGCATCTTTGTCAGGCATATATCCAGATCCAGGAAGTATATAGCGTCTTTTGGATTTTGGGAGTGAGTGTACTACTTAGGTTTAGCATACATCCCGGTTTGTGCATTGCCCCTTCGTTCGGATGCATGTAGGCAAACTATACGTACATAGAAAGCAATCACGAAGATATTATTGAATTGGTGACGATTTGGTGGGTGGAGCTTCATCTGCTTTTTCCGTCTCTATATGCACGTTTACCGCTGGTAAAATAAACACACTGGCATCTTTATAATGCATCTTTGTCAGGCATATATCCTGGGAGGGAAGGGGGGCTCTGGGGGCCCGGACCCCCACCCTCCGAAATGTTTAATTTTAATCATCTTATAGACAGATAGTTTTTCGTAGTCGCACAAACATTACTCTAGAATAATCTCAAAACCAATGCATTTAAACATGAGATTTTGTAAATTAAATTGATGTAAATATTTATCGTTTAATGTAGAGGTCTGCACTGATCGGGCAAGGTTCGGGTACGAAGAAAGTGCAACATACTGAACCAGGATGGAAAATGAAAAGTAGTTTAACGGGCCAGCTTTTTAACTATGTTATTCTAAAAATCGTGCTTTATTTTTTTAAATGTCGCTGTGGCTCTGAGTTGCTGTTTCTTTCAGTGACCAAATATATTTTCAGTAACCCCTCTCGCGCGATATTGGAGGCGAGTTAATGATTTGTGTGAGCAAATAGCGGTGCATTTCTGGTTACTTGTTCTACATGCTGTGACAGGAGAAGACATCCAGGAACAGGGAGACATCTTCATAGAATCTCTATGGGGAAATAGGGAATGGGGGACGAGACATTTTTGGTGAAGGACTGCTTGGGAAACACATGTTTCACTGCCCAAGGAACTATCGTAAGAAATCATTTTGTAAAATTTCAAACAACTCTTAAAAGGCGTGAAGAAATAGCTCTTATTTTCTCTATGTGTTCATGGACCTAGAAAAGCATTGTATTGCACACATACAGACAGGGCGGATTCTGTCGACGAAACCATGCCTAGGAATTTTAGTCTTATGGTCCACTACAAAAACACACGTACCCACAGAGGAACACCTCATGGAAAACATTCTTTTAAACCCTGGATGAAAAAGATCTGTTGAAATATGCATTGCAAAACTAATTCAGTCATTAGAATTTTCAAAGCAAACAGATTAGAAATTTTGAATTTGCTTGTAGCATTTACAGGTCATTCATGTAACATCTCTCAGAAAACTTGAAAATTTTCATCGCGCTGGAGGGAGAATCGAACCCACATCTCCCGATTTCCGTTCGAGTATGCTAACTGTTACGCACTCAACATACTCGAACGGAAATCGAGAAATGCTGATTCGATTCCCGCTCCAGGGCGGGGAAATTTTCAAGTTTTCTGCGAGGTGTTACATAGATGAGCAGTAATTGTTACAAGCATATTCAGGATTTATATTCTGTTTACTTTGAATATTCTAATGGACTACCATTTTAGTCCATGAACCAGTACCGGTAAATTATTGTTTCTTTTAAGATAAATGTGGGTATGACAAGAATACTTTGGACATCTATGCCGGAGAATCGCTTTCTGCTCTACGTGTGGTAATGATGGACCATCAATATTGTTACTAGTGCCTCTTTGAGATTACAAAAGAAGGGTAGGGCCTACGAATGTCCCTTGGGCTCCGAGCTTAACTATTTACAACAGTTAACTTTATTTATATCAGCGTGCTTGACCGGCAGCAAATTTTTCACTGAAGTAGAAAGAATTTTGCTTTGTCATTTGAGAGCAAACGCCCAACATATGTAATAGAAGGAAATGGTAATTCTTTTAAGATAATAAAAGTTTAGATAGGTAACATAAAGCTTAAATGAAGTTAACAATTGTTATTCATAAGTACCAAAATAATTATTCGTTCCTTCCAGACAATCCAGACAATCAAGAAACGAGAAAGTGGGCCATTTTTCGCGTGGTTCACCGGAAAATATCCTAGTGCTCCGATTCGCCAATCCGCCCCTGCATACAGACATATAAACTATCTACCAACAAGTAATTGGACACCCCTGCGATCGACGATATCTGCGGTCCTGATACACGTCACGGTCGCCGCCGTTAAATATCGTGTGGGAAACAACAACACAGCCAGTCGCATGCAAGATGTCACGCAGTTCTGAGCTCTCTGATTTCGAGAAAGGTGTAATCGTCGGGTATCACAGAAATGGCCGATCCATACGTGACATATCCAGCGAGTTGAAGTACCCAAAATCGACAGTGGTCTACGTGATTGTCAAGTGAAAGATGAGAGGTGACTGCAGGAATGTGCCCCGACCCGGCAGACCCACAAAACTGGGAGTTAGAGACCGACGGGTGCTGGCCAGAGAAATTCGGAAGAACCGCACCAAATCGATTAGCCACATCCGCGAGGAGTTTCAACAGGCTTCCGGGAGTGTTTTTTCGATGAATACCATCCGTAAGGAAGCCCATCTTCTCGGTTATCATGGACGTCCTGCCGCCCAAGAGCCTTTGATCACCAAATCCAATAGCGCTGCTCGGCTAACGTGGTACAAAGAACGTCGACAGTGGACCGTTGAACAGTGGAAACAGGTTCTCTGGAACGACAAATCAAGGTTCACCCTCTACCGTTCGGATGGCAGGGTCTGGGTTTGGTGCCTGCCTGGAGAACGCCTCCTGCCGGAATGTATTGTGCCAACTGTGAAGTTCGACGGCGGAGGAATTATGCTAAGGGGGTGTTTCTCCTGGTATGAAACGGGACCCTTGGTCGCAATTTCTGGTAGACTCAACGCCGAGACATACTGCACCATTTTGGATGACCATGCGCTTCCTACGTTCTGGTAGTTTTACGGGGTGGACCCATGTTACTTTCAGGATGACAATCCCACCTGTCATGTTGCGAGGTCCACCATGGCTTGGTATGGTGACAATGGGGTTAATCGAATGGACTGGCCTGCGCAGAGCCCAGACCTTAACCCTATCGAGCACCTCTGGGACGAGTTGGAGCGTCGACTTAAGGGGTGCCCCCACCGTCCTAAATCGGTGAAGGAACTGACCTGTCTTCTCTAAGCCGAGTGGAAGAAAATACCTCTAGCCGTCGTACAACGACTGGTTGAGAGTATGCCCAGGAGGGTCGCAGCTGTAATCGCCGCTCGTGGAGGCTCCACCAACTATTGAAGGTGAATAAACTTGGTTTTCCTTTGCTATCACAGGTGTCCAAATACTTGTTGGTAGATAGTGTATGTACACACACATACATAAAAGCAATTTTTCAGGACCTCCCCAAACATAAAGCTTGGATACGTGCCGAATTTTTGTTGGTGATTGTAGTGTATGGAATTTATATATTCATTCTGATATGATCGCATTCTTTTTGCTCCAAATCTTGCACGTTTGTTATTAAAATGACATAGTGAGGAGCATAGACATAGAGTTTTGTATATCTCAGGGCATGCTCAACGAAAAAAGAAAAAACGTGAAGGGTTTTTGCATTCATTTTCTTAAAAATGAATAAGAAAACAAATGAAAACGTTTTATTTTTAATCGCTATCCAGTAGTAAATTTTTTGGAAAAGTGCCCGTTTCTGATTAAATATTTATGCTTGTGAGTGAATTTAATTATTACCAGCAAAAACTGTTCTTGTTTTTTTCACATTTTTCTTAATCATTGCTTCATTTCCCTGTAGATTATGAAAAATGTTTGCTATAACGAATTCAGCATATAAATATAACTGAATGTTTTACACTAAATTAAATAATATACTCAACGCCAGGTGCATAACTAAACATTTCGACACCGGGGACAACCACAGAATATTGCGCACCCATGTGTCCTTTTTTCGGAATATTTTTTTTTATTGGAGGTTTAACCAGGGATTTATACACCCCCCCCCCCCAAATTTCTTCAGCATCCCCTATAAAAAATATCAACACCCTCCCATTTGGGAGGGTGTAACCAACGAAGATACACACCCACCCACGTACACATATGATGATGATGTTTTGTCACATCCCATCCGAAAGAAATCGAAGCTACATGATTGACAATTTCATACACAGAAAGAAACGATCACAAGAGGAAGACACAGATACAGTGCGAATTTTTTAAACATTATTTACGTTTGACTGTCATTCAGTATAGGGCCGGACAAAAAGCGCAGTCCCAATTGCGAAGACAAATCAGCTTTTGGAACAGCTCGCATTTGCCCTAGCATCATTTGGTTGAGTGTGAGTAGTATCATAATCCTTAACGAAGTAGGTTGGAAAACGAAATTTCTGTGGAAAGCCAACACTTTCGGGTTATTCGAAAACCCAGGCAAGGCCTGTTTTTTGCTTTTTTTTTATGTTCCATTTGTTGATGTGTACAGTAGCGCAGTCAGCAATAGATCCAACAGGTCCAAGACACTTTTTTACCTGAAATATTAGGGTATATGAAGGATACAAATGCAGCATTTGTTGCAGATTTGGTGAAATGAAAACTGGTCCATGGATGACCGAGTTAGTTTAACTACCTGCTTCAAAGAAATTAGAAGAAAAGGCTTTAAAACGTGAACAAAGCCGTTCACATATAATGGCCTTAGCTGCATCTAACTCAAAACGGGAGGGTGTGGATGTTAAAACAATGGTATCTATGCAGTCCAATAAACAGATGAAAAAAGAAAGTAACTAAACTAAGGATCTGCTAAAACTTGCGTACTACTTATTTTGAACGGAAATTCCACACATGATATCGAACTGGCCTAATCTAGTTGCGATAGCTGCTTTTGTGGATGGATCTAGTAATCTGGCTAATTAAATTAAAAATGATCCACAGAATACTCACACTTATCAACCACTGCCATAACAGCTTTCTTATAAGCATTTGGTGAAGCTCTTACAGGAGCAATTGCTGAACGGCTGAAAGGTATTCCATCATATTCAGTTATGGCTGATGAATGCACAAACATCAGTGGTCGTGAAGTGCTTAGCATTTGTGTTCGTCATATCGCTGCTGAGGGTGAAGGTAAAAAATTCAAGTTTGAAGAAACCTTTTTATCTGCAGGTAACCCACAGTCAACAAAAGCAGAGATGTTACAGATGTGTTGATTACTGAGCTAAGAAAATAAGGTTTGAATCCAGCGAACATCTCTGAAGTATCATTTGATGACTGCCAATTTTAGCGGAAATGTGAGCGGCGTCTAGGCGAGGCTGAAAGAGCATGCACCAAATTTATTATTTGTACACTGCGGAAGCCATCTTTTGCAACTCGCTCTTGCTCATAGCTGCAGACAAAGTCCTCATATCAAGAGAGTACTGAGCGCGCTTAATAAGCGCACATTCAGAATGAGACACAAAAAGTTGTCAATTTTGCCCATGGCAAAAATGGTGGTCAATAACATGTCTCATAAACTTGTTCAACCAGGGGAAACGAGATGGTTGTCGCATGAAGGCAGTGTTGAAGTAGTCGTACAGCACTATGCTTCTACGTATATGTATAGCCTTAGAAAATATCTACATTGAGGCTGGTGACCAGTTGTTTGATGCAGGGGGACTTTTGCTTCTGTTTCGAAAGAAAGCGACGATTTTCATCCTTGTGCTACTTTCTACTCTTTTAGCATCACTAGTTTGTCTCAGTAAATCTTTGCAGTCATCCCAAAGAAACTTAACGGAGGCAATTGTACTGATAAATTCGGTGCAAAAACACATCGAGGGTATTGAAATCAATGATTTGATGTTAGAAGCAATGGAAGTTTACAAAAAGGCTCTGGAACATGACATAAAAATAGAAGATAGCGACATGACTGATAAGTATTTGTTAAAGTTGGGATACAGCTACAAGAATAAAATTATACAAAAAAATAAGCCAGAGATTCTCTGACCAATTTGAGGAATTGGGAAAGTTCCATGGGATTCACTGAAAAATACTGTAAAACCCTGACTTTATGCAAAAATTGCCAACATGTGTGGAACCAATGAAAATGACATGTACAGAACGAGTTTAACATTTACAGGAGATACCTTAGGAATATTGAAACTTAAAACAATCTTATAATGCTTACATGTGGTGCAGAAAGAAAATCCATGTTCCCTTCCCTGTCAGCTGCAACTATGCGCCATTTACTGCTTCCTGTTGAAATTGCGAGTGTAGAAAAGACATTTTTGACAATGAACCGTATTTTGTCATCTAAGAGGAAATGCATGCTTCAAGCACATGTAGAAGCCTTAATGAAAATTTCAGTAGAAGGCCCAAAAATTTCCGATCTTAGGAGCCCAACCCATGAAGATGGTAAAGTGTAGAATCAGAGCATTGAACAATCTTATCACAAATGGCTTCAAAAGGGACGACGAAATATTTGAAAGATAAAAATGTTAAGAATGCTACACAACCAAAGAACTTGTTTATCTTTTTAAGAAATACTGTAATTGTTATTTTTAAATTATTAAGTGAATGTACGCGGCAAAATTATTAAGCAGAAGCTAACCTCATTTAAAACGGAAAAATGGCATTTATTATACAAAATGCTGTGTCATAGCTATGTTTCAAATTTAGCATTTGCCGTGAAAATCAACTATGACAAGGCACAGGCTACACGAATGTAACCTCCTAACTGTAAAAATGATCAATAGTCAATAATATACTGCCTGACAGAGAAAATGCTACACCACGATTACGTGAACGCAGCGCCATGCAAATTGAATGGTGGGTGAACACGTACATGTTATGCAAATGGTTGCATTTACAGGTCAGTCACACGAACGGCGCGCGGGATATAAGCGGACAACCAGACCGTGAGGCCATCAGCCGAGACGTTGTCACGGCTTCGAGAAGTGAGTGGTTCTGCTGCAACCGTGTCTGGAGAACGAACTGCTTATAGCCCATTGAGTTGCTCACGGTGGTCGTTAAACCTCCAACCAAAAAAAGAACAAGGGGTGCTAATTCCGTTAAAACGCCGTCGTACGCGATTTCATCAAACCGATGAGTTCATGAGAGGTGTCATCGTAGACTCTCATACCGCAGGATGGTCTTTGCGTCGTATTGCGGAAGAAACGCAACGTGATGCCACAATCATTGGTTGCATTTGGAGACAGTGGTCGTAGGAAGGATCTGTGCAATGTCGTAGGGGGACCGGAGCACGAAAACTGACGTCCGATCGCACCGATCGTGGCATCCGACGTCATGCCGTAGCGGACCCACATGCCACAACGGGCGCCATTTTGCGGAGTGCACGGGGAGGCTTGGATACCCCGATATAGACGCGGACAGTGTTGCGCTGATTGGCTATGTCTGGTTTGCTGTCCAGCCGTTCGTTGTGAAGGCTACCCTTAACAGCAAGCCATCGCCATCACCGCTTGGCGGGGTGTCGCTGCGTGGGGTGCTGAATGGAACAGTGTGGTGTTCAGCGACAAATCGCGGTTCTGTCACGCCACGGATGATCGCCGTGTGAGAGTCTGGAGGCGGTGTGGCCAACGGGAGGATTCCTCCCCCATTGTGGAGCGTCACACGGCCAGGCGACAGGGAATGATGGTGTGGGGTGCTATCAGCGCCAACAGCCGCTCACCGCTGGTACGCATTACGGGCACATAGACGGCACGCCGCTATGTTGACGAGGTACTGCGGCCCGTGGCACTACCGTATCTGCAGAGCACCCCAAACGCCGTTTTTCAGCAAGATAACTCCCGGCTACATACCGCTCGGATCAGCCTGAATGCTTTACATGGTGTGCGGATGCTTTCGGGGCTAGCTCGATCCCCGGACCTCTCGCCCATCGAGCATCTGTGGGACATGACTGGACGTCGGTTGAATACCCTCCCAACCCCGCAAAATGAAGATGAACTGTAGACCCGGATCAATACCACATGGTCCATGATATGGCCCCAGGACTCTCTCTATTCGGACTCTCATTGCCGCGATGCCACGTCGGATTGAACACTGTATCGCCCAAAATTTGGGGCACACTCATTGGCGCAACTGCGGAGGGGGCTTTGGGGGCTTAAGCCTCCTCCAAGGAGATTAAGAGCGACGTACGTTACATATTAAACATTCAAAAATATTATTTTACATGTTCAAAACATTACATAGTGTCTTCTATTACATGGTGTCTTCTTCCCAAAGCCCCAAAGAGATTAAGAGCGACGTACGTCACAACCCTATATAAACCATAGGCGTACACTGTAAACTATATATATATATATATATATAGTTTACAGTGAACATATATATATATATATATATATGTGTTCAGACTACCAATGCAAGGTCCTCTGGTTCGATCATGGCTGTTCTTGCGGAGGTGGTGTGATTTGCTAACAATCACCGAATATTCGCCGTGCATCGGACGAGCACGTTAAGTGACGGCCCCCAGGTTCGACCCACTGGTTAAATGGGTATCCTTTCCTATTTACCCCCCCCCCTGAAATTCTCTCACCCCTCTATGTGCAATATCGTACTTGTACGGTGGCGCCATCTACTGTACTCTAATCTCACTACAAACTGTTCTGTCAAAGTCGCTAGACTTGCTCTCATTCCTTCCGTTTCTGTGTCCCGCCCAAAAGGCGAACTCGCTGTAGGTGGCTGGGACCTAAAATCTACTCACTGTGGACGGAAGTCCTACAAGAAAATGCCTCATACTTGACTCGTACGAATTCCTGGGTGCGCCACTGGCCACCCTCCTTATTGATCATCCTGTGTATTCGGCCAGTGACAATTAAATCATTTGTTCTGGACCTACTTGGCTATCTGTGTGTGCAGTTTGGTCTGTTTTCGAGCATCCCTTCATGGTGTGGCAGTTTCTCTGTCAGGCAGTGTATTACTCATAAAAACTGACAAGGTACTAAAGGGTAAGGCTTTTTACTACTTTATACTGTATAAATGCAAAAGTTTTCTTTTTAATATTTAGGTATTAGCGCCTTTTTATTATCATAAAGCACAGTGGTCAGCAGCAGTTACATGAATCCTCCGCTTCACATTCAGTATTTTCTATCATAATGCAATAATTTTACTTTTTTTTTAATTCGAAGTTTATGTATACCAGCAGTTCCCTTCAGAAAACCACGAGAACGAGTAACGACCAGGGCGGTCATACACAGTTAGGGTTAACCAATGCTTGACTATTACCTATTTTGTAAACTTCGCTTCTCATTCTGATCTATCTTGGGGGACGTTTTGGCTCTCGCGCTCCTGGCTTCTGTTTCCAGACAGGGGATATAATTCCCCCCACTATGGAATGTGGTACCCTTTATTAGCGGGCAATTAAAAAAATATATATGTACATAGCAGTCAAATGTTTCTTTTTTAGTTTTATTGTTTAAGTCAGTCATTGCAATCATAAAACATACGTATCTCTTCATTTTAGCCTGCTACAGATTTTGCAATTATATTTTTGAATCATATCAGCATGCACAAGATTTGCGAAAATATCAGTGTCTACTGTTTCAGCAACCCATGTTAATAAAAGAAAATAACCATGTGAAGCTTTGTAAAAAGGTTTTCATTTGTAACCATTCTTAACTATAAAATATCAACAGTAGTCACTTTTGAAGTGTTCCGCAGTTTTTATCCTAAGTCAAAAAACAAATACGTATTTCACTACAAAAGTTTTCAGACTCGGAAAAATTTGCTTTCATGCAACACTCCCCCAAACATTTTCAGCGCCCCCCCCATCCCCAATTTGAAATTCCTGGATAAATCCCCGGGTTTAACGACCACCGTCAGCAACTCAATGGGCTATATACACTGAAGAGCAATTGAATTAGAGACAGCTGGCGTTATGCAAATGTGGCGTTGTGGGCGGCCCTGTAAACGGAAACGACATGACGTATGCAGCGATCCGACAATATAAGGAGTGATGCGACGGGAATCAGTAGGAGTCGGACGCAGTATGGGTAAGACGAAGGATCTAAACGCATTTGATCGTGGTCAATAGAGGAAAATGGAGAGTTCTGGGACAGGGGCAGCCCTCCATAGACTTAACATTGGCTACCCACGAGGCTGTCCCAGCTGTTCACTTGTCAGAATTTTTGTCACGTGATCGTCCCCATGATGTGCTGCTCTAGCGGTGCTTCTTGGAACTTTCGATGGATCTTTGTTTTTGAGGGATAGCAACGACGAGTAGGAAAGGGGCTGATATAGGAGGATGTCAACTAGATGTGCTGCCCCCTAGCGGTGCTGTGTCTTGGAACTTTCGATGGATCTTTGATTTTGAGGGATGGCAACAACCTAGTGGGGTCCGTTGGGATTTTTTGTATTTATTCCAGTGGTTTTCAAGCGGGAATTTCCCCCTCTTCGATGTTATTTTTCCCCGGAGGAAATTTTTACGTAACGATGCTGGAGAATTTTCTTTCCAATGGAATAAAAATGCTCTGATGGTCTTAGCGAGGTCCTAACTCACGATGACTTGGTTTCAAAAAATTGATCAGGTGGTCTCGTGTACTACGTATTCACTCTATTTTTTTTTTAAATTACTTTTACGTAATTTCATCATGTATTTTTTATATTTTTTGTATGTTTTGAGGGAGTTTTTTCGTGTAGATGTAATGAATTTTCTGGGGAACTTTTCTTTTCCTTTATTCAATTTTATTACAGATCATGAGACGAGGAAATGCTTTTTTAGAAACGATTTCGTTCCTGTTCGCAGTAATTATTGGACTTTGTCATTTTTTTGTGAAATGACTTCATGCTAATTCTGAGTCTTTCGCCTTTGCAATATTATTTTCTCGTAATTTTTTCGTGTGTTCAAGAACTCTACAGGTCTTTCACAGTTAAAATTCTGATGAAACAATATTTTCTTACTTTATTTCGCATATCATTATAGCTTCCCAATTTCGCTATTTTACTTCATCTTTTTTTGAAATTTCGTAAAACTTTTCAGTATGTCAGTAATTTGTTTCTTACTTGGTCAAACTTGTGACTCCTTTTATTTAGACTATTTTTTTTTCATTTCATTTCAACAAAACGATTATTTTAGATGTAGCAAATCATCAGATTTTTTGTTTCCTTATATAGCATATTTTCAAACTTGCTTAAAAATATTCCTCAAAGCTTGCATGTAGTCAAATATGCATTTTTTTATTCTTTCCTAGTTTGCTATACTTTTCGTGGACTGTCCCAACAAGAAAGCATTCATTGTCAAGACATACAATCTCAAACCTTTTTTCTCACGATAAAATTTGTATTCTTTGGGCTGAATATTTTTCTGTCTCGTCCGAAAAAACATTCATTCTAGAGGCAAAGCTAATGATTCCGTTCTTCCCATAAACATTATTTTTTTAACGTTTTACTAACTCACCAGAAAAGCAGTTATTCCCCACCCCCATAGCGAAAATAAAAAAATTCTTACTTCTTTTAGATACATATCGACTCAATCTATTTCTTTTCGAAATGCTGGTCATGACATTTCAACTAAAATTTCATACTTTCACCAAAAATCATATTCTTAAACGAGCTATTTTTTTACTTTATTTCATGTATAACTAAATTTTTATTGCTTCCTCACCTCATCAAAGTTAATAAGAACTAAGAACTCCCCTAATCTCATTCATTTCCCTCATTTAGTTCGCTTTAAATTGAGATGTTTCAAAACTTCGCGTATATTTCTTTCACTAAACGTCCAGTTCTCCCGTATCTGTCCCATCATTTTTAACTTCTGTGCCTGCTGCATTTTTTCTTTAGACGTTTAGTTTCATTGACCTTTTCTTTCGTTTTAATTAGGTTTTCATTGTCGTATTTTTTATTCATTGTCTCAGCAGAAAAAGCTTTCATTCTGGAGACATAGCGACTAAGTCCGTACTTTCTCTAAACATTTTTATTTCACGTTTTACTAATTCGTAAGAAAAGCAGATGTTTCCAAACTCTCATAGTGAAAATATCGTATTCCCCTAATTTTTCTTATTATATTTTTCCTTCTATTCAGTGTTGTATGATTCTTAAAACTTTGGTTTATTTTTATGAAACTTCTTTTTTTTGTTCTTAGTTGTTTTTTTTTTCTGATTCAACCTATCAATCTTTTTCCATTCGACTTTACTTTTGAACAGAAATGTATCTAAAATCGTCAGATGTATTTTAGTCTCTAAGGCCGATTCTTCCCTATTTCAAATAAAGTCATTGTAGGATTTTAGTGTAAATGCCCCTAAATCTTTAGAACTTCCTTTTCATAGTTACGTACTAATTCCTCGAGGTTTACATTAAAACATGAAAGAAGAGTGTTTTTACGCTTTCCCCAAGAAATTAACTTTGGAATCTCCATTCTTTCTACCGGAAAATGACTATCTTGTGCGACTGTTTTCACGCGTCTACTGCTTGCTGGAAAACCTCATATGACATGAAATCACTTTGCTTGGTAGATTAAACTAAATTCTGGTTTTGAACTTTGAAAGCAAACTCAAGCTAGCAAAAGCATAGTTTTCTGAGCGAACTTAAACTGTCTAAGATGACAAAAATCTAAAACTGGTGACTCAATGGGACACAGTGTTTGAACTTTGCCGTTCATTCAAGATTTAAGAGATCCGTAGTGAACCACTACAAGTGAAATAAGCAGACCCTGATTTAGTCCACTGTTTCCAAGGAAGGTAGAAAGCTAGTGTCGTAATTCAAAAGCTCATAACTCAAGCCTCCCCAGGATTCAATTTCGAACGGACGCATAGTCAGATGTCAATGCTTAGACATTGAAAAATTACTTCAGACAAATATTTTCTTACTTAAAAGTGCTTCAAGACAGAATTTGTATTACTTAAGATTTCCCTTAGTCAATATTTTTTCTATCTTAAAAACTTCTAAAGGGTTGATTTTGAAAAAAACAAAAACAAAAAAACACCGAGTTCTACCAAAAAGGTAAAATTTCCCCAAAATTGTATGAGGAACCAAAAAAATTTTGACGAAGCTTGAATGTTAAGTCTTTCAACCCATTTCTTTCTCTTCATGTTTCATTCCATAAACTTTCTTCAAATTCCTATATATCCAAGAATTTTGTTAAATGTCCAAGTTCGACTCCCCTAGAAATTTTCTGAAAATGATAGTTTCTCTTTTTAAAAAAAAATTCCAAAATAAGAATCCCTTCACTGAAACAAGAAATTCCTATTCAAAGCATTCCATCCCTCTTTCTACTTCAAATACTCTCTTTGTAAATCTAAGGAGCTGTTTTTTTTTAATATTCATATATTTTTCCCTCTAACTTTAGAAGATATTTTCCCAAAATGTATGTACATATTACGATAGTAAAACATCTTTCAACTGCTTGATTTTCAATTCACTTCACGCTGTCTTAAGGAATTTTTTTCATTTTCTTATAACACATAGACAATTTATTTTTCTTCCCATTCACTTCAAAGACTTGAGATCAACTTAATGGAGTCCTTTGAGAAAAACTTTCATAGAAAAGCATAAATGTACTGAAAATGTCAGTTTTCTTAAAGAAATCATAAGAATAAGAATTTTTTTACTGAAACAAGTTTCCCCTGTTCAAAGCATTAAGTGGCTCTTTTCGCATCAAATTCTGTATTTTCTCATGTAAACTTTATTCTTTTTCTACTTCATATCGTCTTTCGTTTCTTGTTTTTCCCTATGTAACTTAAAACTTCTTTTCTTAATCTATTTTTCATAAAGTATCACTCTTTTTCCCTCTCTCTCTCTCTCTCTTTTTTTCTTTTAAATGCATTCCTAAGTTCATATTGAGAAGGGTTTAAATTTTGATTGAAAGATGTTTGCAAAGATTGTTTTAGGAAAAGTTGAAAACAGATAAGGTTCGTTTCGAAAAGTTGAAAGCAGATAAGGTTCGTTTCGGAAAGTAAATTCTCTTATAGGGTTAAAAATGGAACACTTCATATTTCCTTAACCAGCAAAAACAGTCTTGCTGGGCCAGTAGTGAGCCATTGCTGGCAACCAGCACTGCCAGCAATGGCCCAGCACTATGTTGCCGCTGCCGAACCGTCAATAAAATGTCCGGGCGGCCAACAGAAGGGCCAGCAGTTCAGGCCAACAGGTGGCCAACAGTTGGCACCCCATCAGTTGTCATATGCCACAACAGGGCCATCAGTGGTCCATCACAGGCAGTAGCTGCCACAAGTGGCCCTTCAGTGGCCCTGCAAGCACGTGCCAAAAATGATGGCTAGCCTAATTTGGTCCACTATTGGGCCGTTTAGTGGCAGCCAGCAACCAGGTGACGTAACTGGTGGGCTTGCCAAATCTTGTCCGCCAATTTCTCAGTAGTAGCAATAATAATAAAAAAAAGCAAGGATAACCGCAGTTTCCTAAATCTACAATTTTTTTCTACCCTTACGAAGCTTGTGAATTAACGCACTGCACTGGGGAAATTTTCTCGACAGACCAGAAAAACGCCGTTTGCATCTGACTAGATTCGGTCCTGGGCCGTTTGCATGGAAGCCGCGCTCGCTACCGACCGGACTAATTCACGACGCTCGGGTACGTGCTGGAAGCTGTCTGTTTGGTATGCAATTTGTAATCGTATGCTTCCCTCTTTCATTTTATAATATTGCGAGGTATTTTTCATAAAAGTCAGTTTCATACAATTGATAAATTAATTTTTTCAACGTAACGATAGTTTTTTTACTTTAAGGGAACTTCACTCATTTTCAAGGCGTGTACATACTTAGAGTCGCTTTCCAAAGTTTTGTACTGTCCTTGCCGTCTTGAAAAGAGATTGTTGAATAAATATATATTTACCCGGGTTCATGTCACATTCTGTTACATTTTTAACGTTGTGTCTTTCCTTTCCGTTGTCCGAAGCTACATTTGTTTTAAAGAGTAAAAGATATTTTATTTTACTTCTCGTTATTTTTAGAAGCGAATTCCTCCCAGTTTTGTGTATTCAACAAATGGATGAGTACACCACATAGCGTTGCTTTTTTTTTCTTTCAAATAATTAAGAAATTTTGTACGCGTATAATTCTTTTTTTTTTTCCAACAAACGCTATTTTAATGGTTTTCCAGGATATGTGTTTCAAGCGGTTTCAAATTTTTTCTTGTTATTCATCCACTCCATTCCATGAATTGTGTTATTCATGGGAATGGAGTGGGTGTATTTCATGGCTGTAATCTAGTATTTCACGGCTTAATCTGATATCTTCGTCGACGTAAAATTTCATTAGGAAATTAATTCGCCTCTCCACATATGGATTTTTTCTTAACATCCACTAAAATAACACGATGGCGATAGCGTCGTCTTCAACTAACTGGTACCATGAGAGACACAGCAAGTGTTTCTTCTGCGCATGCGCAGTCCCGATGCTTCCACCTGCTGTTGGGGGTTGCATTGGTTGCCAGCAACGGGCCACTAGTGGCACTTGCTTGGAGGCCCACAATTCACGGCGATGCTGCAGGGACATCAATGACTCGCCAACTGATAGCGCTGCCACCAACGGACCACTACCGGGCCGTGAGCGGCAGATTTCAGCCAGCAGTGACCCATCACTGCCAGCTGGTGGCCAGCAGTTTCCCAGCACTTGTGTTTTTGCTGGGTAGGGGCGGTTTTGATGAAACACGTTTCAGTAAAAACAGTGAAATTCTCATTTAATAACATGGGGAACTATGAAATTTAAGAAGCACGTTTTCGTTCAAGGAAAATATTTTAAAAGGTCTATTTTCGATTCAGTTGAAAACGAATCAGGTAGAAAACAGAATGCAGTAGAAACAGTCACAGCAAGTTCCTGAAAGTTGAAAATAGATGAGGTTGAAAATGGATGTACTAAAAATGTCTTAGGAAAGAAATTTTTATGAAACACAGACTGTTTAGTTTTCCCAGGCTTCAGTGAGAGCGCTTCATCTTTTCAACTCAAAGAATAAAGCGAGTCAGTTTGAAACATTTCAAACTCCCCGAAAATAAGCCGTGTACTCTGGTTTCGACTCAATACAGTAAAGCATTGTTCTTAGACCAGTCGGAATTCCGCCCCGATTGGTTGCCTAATGGAAAACCTCAGACCCATCTCCAATAACAATACCCAAATATTCTTAAGAAAAGTCTAGCAAAAAAGCACTAGTTCCCCATTAAATCAATTGCATTCATCCTGTTACTGTTTTACACATTTCAAAAAAGAAGTTAACATTCTCACTTTTACTTTAAAGTTCTTTAAAAGCTTAATATTTTGATTCATTTCCATAAAAAAAATTATTTCCCTTAAAATTTAATTTAAGAAAATAATAATTACTCTTAAAATTTATGCCTTAAAACTAAAAATATTTACGCTTAATATTTCAATAAATAATAAATATTCGCAAACTCACCTTCTACCTTTGCCAATAAAAAAATTACTACATTCATTTCTGAATTTATATAATCGAAATCATTATTTCTCCAAGTAGTTCTTTTCCCATAATTGTAGAGAGGAACTCTTCTGAAATCTTCCCTTTTCTACATGTGTTCGACACAGACTGTTTAGTTTTTCCAGGCTAGGGGGTCTTCAGTGAGAGCGCTTCTTCTTTTCAACTCAAAGAATGAAGCGAGTCAGTTTGAAACATTTCAAACTCCCCGAAAATAAGCCGTGTACTCTGGTTTCGGCTCAATACTGTAACGCATTGCTCTCAGACCAGTCAGAAATCCCCCCGATTGGTCACCTAATTGAAAACATCAGGACCATTTCCAATAACAATACCCGAATTTCCTTAAGAAAAGTCTAGCAAAAAGCACTAGTTCCCCATTAAATCAATTGCATTCATCCTGCTACTGTTTTAAACATTTCGAAAAAGAAATTTCTTTTACTTTTTAAAATTCTTGAAGGCTTAAATTTTTGTCTCATTTCAATAAAAAAATAATTTCACTTAAAATTTAATTTAAAAAATTACTCTCTTAAATGTATGCCTCAAAACTAAAAAATAATTACGCCTAATATTTCAATAAATAATAAATATTCACAAACTCACCTTCTCACTTGCAAATTAAAAAAAAAAACTACATTAACAATTCTCCAGTCCACTTGAATTCCCTAACATGAACTTTGATTACAGAAGAAAATACAGAAACAGTCATAAAAAGATTTCATCCTAAATGAAAATAATGTTCTGAAATTGATTCCAGCCTGAATCCAATAGGACAGCTTTTCTCAGGTTGAACCTCCAGAACACAAGTGGAGACGAATGAAAACTCATCACAATTTTCAGATGGAATCAAAGCATTTGAACAGCTGGGGGAACCGACACACTGCTTCTTAGCGAAAGAAACAGAAACGTCTGGAAGATTCATACTGCTTCTTTCCCAATGAATAAATGTGGAAAAAATAAAATAACGTTAGCCAGCTGATGGAAACAGAATTTGAAAGACTTGATGACGCCTTACTTTATTCAAACTTACAACATAACTAAAATTCACTCAGCGTTTCCTTTGCATACTGTGACCAATGCATGACCCTTATCACAACACGTGTTGGTGTGTCACCATGCGTCAGCGCTTCACGGTGACTATACCCTTATCTTGTCATTTCGTGACGAAACGCTATCGACTGACAAAGCGAACTCAGCTAAGGGTTTATCTTAAGGAAAATTCTTAGAGAAACACGAAAGGATTTCATTATAATTAATTTTCATATCTTGAGAAAATAAAACTAAAATGTATTCGGTAAGAAATTCTTCAATGTTGAATTTTCCCCAAAATGAGAGAGGAATACGGAAAGCGAAAGAATTTAATCAGACACCTAGAAAGAATTCATCTCAGATTGAAAGACGCTTTTGAAAAAAAAAAAACCAGTAAACTATGAAATACTTTGTTCTTCACATAAAGAAAACACGGTGTACGATTCCAATATTCCCTTTTTTCTTAAAATTTCTCCAACGTAGTGACTTAGGTCAACTGAGTCCAGAAATGCTTCGTCTACTTTAGTATTTCGATTCCGAGGGAGTTCTTTCCGATACTGTTAAGCTATTTTCTCAAAATCCAGTTGTAAAATAATTTTGGTCATGTTTATTTGATTGTCGTCGTAGGAGAATTCCAATCCGTTCATGTCCACCATGTCATACATTGTACCCCCGAGAGTTTCTTCAAGCAGAAAAGAGCCATCATTCCACAGAAATTCTTCTTTTGGTGTTTGTAATGTTTCCAAAGTCAAATTATTTTTTTTCCAAGGCTTTCTTAATTAAAGCAGAAAACGAAATGAATCGAAGAAACGTCTGTTGTATGACTCTTAACATAGTAGATTTCTTATCAACCACTTTAGTTCAATGATCTCCGCACAGAGAAATTTCAGATTTCAAAATTTCACCATCCTGACCCACTTTTTCCTGAGTGAAATCCAATACATGGTGAAAATCTCGACTTATGCATTCCTTTGAGTGGGGAATCGCTCTCATGAAAGGGGGCAACGGTTAAAATCGACATTGATTAAAATTGGAGAGAGGAAAAATACGAGAATTGAATAAATAATGCATCGGCAGGATTCCCGAAAACATAAAAAATATGTTTTATATAAAGAAAAAAATTCCATGAAAAATATTGGAGGGGCGAAAGATTTCTCACTCAAAGGAATGCATAAGTCGAGATTTTCACCATGTATTGGATTTCACTCAGGAAAAAGTAGGTCAAGATGGTGAAATTTTGAAATCTGAAATTTCTCTGTGCGGAGAACATTGAACTAAAGTGGTTGATAAGAAATCTACTATGTTAAGAGTCATACAACAGACGTTTCTTCGATCCATTTCGTTTTCTGCTTTAATTAAGAAAGCCTTGGAAAAAAAAATAATTTGACTTTGGAAACATTACAAACACCAAAAGAAGAATTTCTGTGGAATGATGGCTCTTTTTTCTTGAAGAAACTCTCGGGGACACAATGTATGACATGGTGGACATGAACGGATTGGAATTCTCCTACGACGACAATCAAATAAACATGACCAAAATTATTTTACAACTGGATTTTGAGAAAATAGCTTAACAGTATCGGAAAGAACTCCCTCGGAATCGAAATACTAAAGTAGACGAAGCATTTCTGGACTCAGTTGACCTAAGTCATTACGTTGGAGAAATTTTAAGAAAAAAGGGAATATTGGAATCGTACACCGTATTTTCTTTATGTGAAGAACAAAGTATTTCATAGTTCACTGTTGTTTTTTTTTTTTTTGTTTTTTTTCAAAATCGTCTTTAAATCTAAGATGAATTCTTTCAAGGTGTCTGATTAAATTCTTTCGCTTTCCGTATTCCTCTCTCATTTTGGGGAAAATTCAACATTGAAGAATTTCTTACCGAATACATTTTAGTTTTATTTTCTCAAGATATGAAAATTAATTATAATGAAATCCTTTCGTGTTTCTCTAAGAATTTTTCTTAAATAAACCCTCAGCTGAGTTCGCTTTGTCAGTCGATAGCGTTTCGTCACGAAATGACAAGATAAGGGTATAGTCACCGTGAAGCGCTGACGCATGGTGACCCACCAACACGTGTTGTGATAAGGGTCATGCATTGGTCACAGTATGCAAAGGAAACGCTGAGTGAATTTTAGTTATGTTGTAAGTTTGAATAAAGTAAGGCGTCATCAAGTCTTTCAAATTCTGTTTCCATCAGCTGGCTAACGTTATTTTATTTTTTCCACATTTATTCATTGGGAAAGAAGCAGTATGAATCTTCCAGACGTTTCTGTTTCTTTCGCTAAGAAGCAGTGTGTCGTTCCCCCCCCTGTTCAAATGCTCCAGACGTTTCTGTTTCTTTCGCTAAGAAGCAGTGTGTCGTCCCCCCCCTGTTCAAATGCTTTGATTCCATCTGAAAATTGTGATGAGTTTTCATTCGTCTCCACTTGTGTTCTGGAGGTTCAACCTGAGAAAAGCTGTCCTATTGGATTCAGGCTGGAATCAATTCCAGAACATTATTTTCTTTTTTTTTTTTTTTTTTTTTTTTTTTGATTGAAGGTTTTACGACCACTGTGAGCAACTCAATGGGCTATAAGCAGTCGCCCGTCCCTAATTTAGGGTCACTGGTTCCAGGGAAGGGAGAGAGCCAGTGCCGTAAGACAAACACAACATCCATGCCTGACCGGGATTCGAACCCGGACCCCTTACGGACGAATGATCAGTGGCCAACGCCTTAGACCACTGCGCTACCGGGGCGGCAACATTATTTTCATTTAGGATGAAATCTTTTTATGACTGTTTCCGTAATTTCTTCTGTAATCATAGTTCATGTTAGGGAATTCAAGTGGACTGGAGAATTGTTAATGTAGTTTTTTTTTTTTTTAATTGGCAAGTGAGAAGGTGAGTTTGTGAATATTTATTATTTGTTGAAATATTAGGCGTAAATATTTTTTAGTTTTGAGGCATACATTTAAAGAGTAATTTTTTTAATTAAATTTTAAGTGAAATTATGTTTTTATTGAAATGAGGCAAAAATTTAAGCTTTCAAGAATTTTAAAAAGTAAAAGAAATTTCTTTTTCGAAATGTTTAAAACAGTAGCAGGATAAATGCAATTGTTTTAATGGGGAACTGGTGCTTTTTTGCTAGACTTTTCTTAAGGAAATTCGGGTATTGTTATTGGAAATGGTCCTGATGTTTTCAATTAGGTGACCAATCGGGGGATTTCTGACTGGTCTGAGAGCAATACTTTACAGTACTGAGCCTAAACCAGAGTACACGGCTTATTTTCGGGGAGTTTGAAATGTTTCAAACTGACTCGCTTTATTCTTTGAGTTGAAAAGAAGCGCTCTCACTGAAGACCCGCTAGCCTGGAAAAACTAAAGAGTCTGTGTCGAACACATGTGGAAAAGGGAAGATTTCAGAAGAGTTCCTCTCTACAATTATGGGAAAAGAACTACTTGGAGAAATAATGATTTCGATTATATAAATTCAGAAATGAATGTAGTTTTTTTTTTTATTGGCAATTTAGAAGGTGAGTTTGTGAATATTTATTATTTATTGAAATATTAAGCGTAAGTATTTTTTAGTTTTATGGCATAAATTTTAAGAGTAATTATTATTTTTTAAATTAAATTTTAAGGGAAATAATTTTTTTTATGGAAATGAGTCAAAATATTAAGCTTTTAAAGAACTTTAAAGTAAAAGTGAGAATGTTAACTTCTTTTTTGAAATGTGTAAAACAGTAACAGGATGAATGCAATTGATTTAATGGGGAACTAGTGCTTTTTTGCTAGACTTTTCTTAAGGAAATTTGGGTATTGTTATTGGAGATGGGTCTGAGGTTTTCCATTAGGCAACCAATCGGGGCGGAATTCCGACTGGTCTAAGAACAATGCTTTACTGTATTGAGTCGAAACCAGAGTACACGGCTTATTTTCGGGGAGTTTGAAATGTTTCAAACTGACTCGCTTTATTCTTTGAGTTGAAAAGATGAAGCGCTCTCACTGAAGACCCCTTAGCCTGGGAAAACTAAACAGTCTGTGTTTCATAAAAATTTCTTTCCTAAGACATTTTTAGTACATCCATTTTCAACCTCATCTATTTTCAACTTTCAGGAACTTGCTGTGACTGTTTCTCTGCATTCTGTTTTCTACCTGATTCGTTTTCAACTGAATCAAAAATAGACCTTTTAAACGATTTTCCTTTAACGAAAACGTGCTTCTTAAATTTCATAGTTCCCCATGTTATTCAATGAGAATTTTACTGTTTTTACTGAAACATGTTTCATCAAAACCGCCCCTAAGGAAATATGAAGTGTTCCATTTTAAACCCTATAAGAGAATATACTTTTCCGAAACGAACCTCATCTGTTTTCAACTTTTCCTAAAACGATCTTTGCAAATATTTTTCAATCAAAATTTAAATCCTTCTTAATTTGAACTTAGGAATGCATTTAAAAGAAAGAGAGAGAGAGAGAGAGAGAGAGAGAGAGAGAGAGAGAGAGAGAGAGAGAGAGAGAGAGAGAGAGAGAGAGAGAAAATCAACTCAAAAGAGTGATACTTTATGAAAAATAGATTAAGAAAAGAAGTTTTAAGTTACATAGGGAAAAACAAGAAACGAAAGACGATATGAAGTAGAAAAAGAATAAAGTTTACATGAGGAAATACAGAATTTGATGGGAAAAGAGCCACTTAATGCTTTGAACAGGGGAAACTTGTTTCAGTAAAAAAATTCTTATTCTTATGATTTCTTTAAGAAAACTGACATTTTCAGTACATTTATGCTTTTCTATGAAAGTTTTTCTCAAAGGACTCCATCAAGTTGATCTCAAGTCTTTGAAGTGAATGGGAAGAAAAATAAATTGTCTATGTGTTATGAGAAAATGAAAGAATTTCCTTAAGACAGCGTGAAGTGAATTGAAAATCAAGCAGTTGAAAGATGTTTTACTATCGTAATATGTACATACATTTTGGGAAAATATCTTCTAAAGTTAGAGGGAAAAATATATGAATATTAAAAAAAAACAGCTCCTTAGATTTACAAAGAGAGTATTTGAAGTAGAAAGAGGGATGGAATGCTTTGAATAGGAATTTCTTGTTTCAGTGAAGGGATTCTTATTTTGGAATTTTTTTTAAAAAGAGAAACTATCATTTTCAGAAAATTTCTAGGGGAGTCGAACTTGGACATTTAACAAAATTCTTGGATATATAGGAATTTGAAGAAAGTTTATGGAATGAAACATGAAGAGAAAGAAATGGGTTGAAAGACTTAACATTCAAGCTTCGTCAAAAATTTTTTGGTTCCTCATACAATTTTGGGGAAATTTTACCTTTTTGGTAGAACTCGGTGTTTTTTTGTTTTTGTTTTTTTCAAAATCAACCCTTTAGAAGTTTTTAAGATAGAAAAAATATTGACTAAGGGAAATCTTAAGTAATACAAATTCTAACTTGAAGCACTTTTAAGTAAGAAAATATTTGTCTGAAGTAATTTTTCAATGTCTAAGCATTGACATCTGACTATGCGTCCGTTCGAAATTGAATCCTGGGAGAGGCTTGAGTTATGAGCTTTTGAATTACGACACTAGCTTTCTACCTTCCTTGGAAACAGTGGACTAAATCAGGGTCTGCTTATTTCACTTGTAGTGGTTCACTACGGATCTCTTAAATCTTGAATGAACGGCAAAGTTCAAACACTGTGTCCCATTGAGTCACCAGTTTTAGATTTTTGTCATCTTAGACAGTTTAAGTTCGCTCAGAAAACTATGCTTTTGCTAGCTTGAGTTTGCGTTCAAAGTTCAAAACCAGAATTTAGTTTAATCTACCAAGCAAAGTGATTTAAATGTCATATGAGGTTTTCCAGGAAGCAGTAGACGCGTGAAAACAGTCGCACAAGATAGTCATTTTCCGGTAGAAAGAATTAAGATTCCAAAGTTAATTTCTTGGGGAAAGCGTAAAAACACCCTTCTTTCATGTTTTAATGTAAACCTCGAGAAATTAGTATCTAACTATGAAAAGGAAGTTCTAAAGATTTAGGGGCATTTACACTAAAATCCTACAATGACTTTATTTGAAATAGGGAAGAATCGGCCTTAGAGACTAAAATACATCTTACGATTTTAGATACATTTCTGTTCAAAAGTAAAGTCGAATGGAAAAATAAGAGCAATTAAATCAATAGGAAAAGACTGATAGGTTGAATCAGAAAAAAAAAACTAAGAATAAAAAAAAAGAAGTTTCATAAAAATAAACCAAAGTTTTAAGAATTATACAACACTGAATAGAAGGAAAAATATAATAAGAAAAATTAGGGAATACGATATTTTCACTATGAGAATTTGGAAACATCTGCTTTTCTTACGAATTAGTAAAAAGTGAAATAAAAATGTTTAGAAGAAGTACGGACTTAGTTGCTATGTCTCCAGAATGAAAGCTTTTTCTGCTGAGACAATGAATAAAAAATACGACAATGAAAACCTAATTAAAACGAAAGAAAAGGTCAATGAAGCTAAACGTCTAAAGAAAAAATGCAGCAGGCACAGAAGTTAAAAATGATGGGACAGATACGGGAGAACTGGACGTTTAGTGAAAGAAATATACGCGAAGTTTTGAAACATCTCAATTTAAAGCGAACTAAATGAGGGAAATGAATAAGATTAGGGGAGTTCTTATTAACTTTGATGAGGTGAGGAAGCAATAAAAATTTAGTTATACATGAAATAAAGTAAAAAAAAAAATAGCTCGTTTAAGAATATGATTTTTGGTGAAAGTATGAAATTTTAGTTGAAATGTCATGACCAGCATTTCGAAAAGAAATAGATTGAGTCGATATGTATCTAAAAGAAGTAAGAATTTCTTTATTTTCGCTGTGGGGGTGGGGAATAATTGCTTTTCTGGTGAGTTAGTAAAACGTTAAAAAAATAATGTTTATGGGAAGAACGGAATCACTAGCTTTGCCTCTAGAATGAATGTTTTTTCGGACGAGACAGAAAAATATTCAGCCCAAAGAATACAAATTTTATCGTGAGAAAAAAGGTTTAAGATTGTATGTCTTGACAATGAATGCTTTCTTGTTGGGACAGTCCACGAAAAGTATTGCAAACTGGGGAAAGAATAAAAAAATGCATATTTGAGTACATGCAAGCTTTGAGGAATATTTTTAAGCAAGTTTGAAAATATGTTATGTAAGGAAACAAAAATCTGATGATTTGCTACATCTAAAATAATCGTTTTGTTGAAATGAAATGAAAAAAAAAATAGTCTAAATAAAAGGAGTCACAAGTTTGACCAAGTAAGAAACAAATTACTGACATACTGAAAAGTTTTACGAAATTTCAAAAAAAGATGAAGTAAAATAGCGAAATTGGGAAGCTATAATGATATGCAAAATAAAGTAAGAAAATATTGTTTCATCAGAATTTTAACTGTGAAAGACCTGTAGAGTTCTTGAACACACGAAAAAATTACGAGAAAATAATATTGCAAAGGCGAAAGACTCAGAATTAGCATGAAGTCATTTCACAAAAAAATGACAAAGTCCAATAATTACTGCGAACAGGAACGAAATCGTTTCTAAAAAAACATTTCCTCGTCTCATGATCTGTAATAAAATTGAATAAAGGAAAAAGAAAAGTTCCCCAGAAAATTCATTACATCTACACGAAAAACTTCCTCAAAACATACAAAAAATATAAAAAATACATGATGAAATAACGTAAAAGTAATTTAAAAAAAATTGAGTGAATACGTAGTACACGAAACCACCTGACCAATTTTTTGAAACCAAATCATCGTGAGTTAGGACCTCGCTAAGACCATCAGAGCATTTCTATTCCATTGGAAAGAAAATTCCCCAGCATCGTTACGTAAAAATTTCCTCTGGGGAAAAATAACATCGAAGAGGGGGAAATCCCGCTTGAAAGCTACTGGAATAAATACAAAAAATCCCAACGGACCCCACTCGGTTGTTGCCATCCCTCAAAATCAAAGATCCATCGAAAGTTCCAAGAAGCACAGCCAGGGGGCAGCACATCGAGTTGACATCCCCTTTCCCACTCGGTCGTTGCCATCCCCCAAAATGAAAGATCCATCCAAAGTTCCAAGAAGCACCGCTAGGGGGCAGCACATCGAGTTGACATCCCCTTTCCCACTCGGTCGTTGCCATCCCTCAAAATCAAAGATCCATCGAAAGTTCCAAGAAGCACCGCTAATGGGCAGCACATCGAGTTGACATCCCCCTATATCCACCCCCTTTCCCACTCGTCGTTGCCATTCCTCAAAAACGAAGATCCATCGAAAGTTCCAAGAACCACCGCTAGGGGGCAGCACATCATGGGGACGATCACGTGACAAATATTCCTGACAAGTGAACAGCTGGGACAGCCACGGGGACAGCCAATGTTAAGTCTATGGAGGGCTGCCCCTGTCCCAGAACTCTCCATTTTCCTCTACTGTGGTCAAATTGTCGGGGCCCAGACGAATGGGTCACTCCATCTCGGAAGTCGTGCAGGCACTGGGATTTTCAGGAGCCAATGTGTCACGGGTGCACCATGAGTACATCGAATCCGGTAAAACCATCCTTGCAAGGCCCAACTGCCGTGTACAACAGCGTTGGCTAGCTCGCGTTGTTACAGCGGATAGACGGGCCACAGTGCAAGAAATCATTCGGCAATTTAACGCTGGTGCACAAAAACGTGCAAGCAGCCACACCATACAGAACCATCTCCTCGCTATGGGGTACAGAATCCATCGTCCCACGAGAGTGCAAAGATTAGCATGGGCGCTGGAACATCGCCACTGGACCCTAGACATGTGGGAAAATGTTGTCAGGACTGATGAGTCGAGATTCACGTTAGTACATACGGATGGCAGGATACGAGTACGGCGCAAACCACATGAAGCGATGGATCCTTCTTTCCAGCAGGGTAATCTTCAAGCTGGTGGGGGTGGCATTCTCGTCTGAGGACTGTTTACGTGGACTGAAATGAGACCCCCTGGTACGTGTGACATAGTCTCTCACAGGTCAACGTTACCGGGATATCCTGAACGACCATTTGCTCCCGTTTGTGCGTCTTCAACATCCCACTGGGGACCTCATCCTGCAACAAGACAATGCACCGTGCCATCGCTCCCGAATTGTATCCGAGTTGTTGGATGAACACTCCATCGACGTGACCTTGCTTCATTGACCAGCTAGGTCACCTGACCTCAATCTCATCGAGCACATCTGGGATGCCATCGAGAGAGATGTTCGAGGCTCTGACATCCTCCATCAAATCTTCGTGAACTGTGCGAGCTTGTTTAGGGGTCGTGGATCCGTATGGTTTCCCAACGCTTCCGGTGTGTTTTCGAGTCCATGCCGAGACGAATCGCCGCCGTCATCAGGACGAAAGGTGGTGCTACAAGTTACTAGACTGGTGTCTCTAATTCAATTGCTCTTCAGTGTATAAGCAGTCGCCCGTCCCTAATTTAGGCTCACTGGTTCCAGGGAAGGGAGAGAGCCAGTACCGTAAGACAAACACTACATCCAGGTCTCACCGGGATTCGAACCCGGACCTCTTTCTGACGAATGATCAGAAGTCTTCGCTTAGACCACTGCGCCACCAGGGATGCAGGGGAGGTTTTAACGACCATGACGAGCAACTCTTAGGGCTATAAACTGTCACCCGTTCTTAATTTAGGGACCCTGGTTCCAGAGAATGGAAAGAGTGCCGTAAGACAAACGCACTATCCACAGGACTCGAACCGGGGTCACTAGGACAAACAATCAGAAATACATCTATCTTTCCGTCTTATATACGTAAAGATAAAGACTGATCGATGAAACAAAATTAATGACATAACCTATAATGGTATCCCTAAGCGAGAAGCACAATCAAACTGCGTCACCCCGGTGGCGTAATGGAGCAAGAGACCATGCTTCCGACCATTCGCTCTAGATGGGTCCGGGTTTGAATACCGGGGGAGGGATGGATGGTATGTTTGTCCTATAGAGCTATCACTCTCCCCTCACTCAAGCCAGTGGCCCGAAATTAGAGACGGGTGATTGCTTACACCCCATTGAGTTGCTTACGGTGGTCTTTAAACATTCAAACAAACAAAAATGCAACAATTAAACTATGATTGTTCGTGCAGCTGATTCGGAACTTCCGTATCACATCAAACGGACCGAATGCGTCTGGTAGTCGTGGCTTTCAACCGCAATAATGATAGAATAGCCCTCAAGAGAATCTTTAACAACGTGGACATCTTTATCTTGAACCGCACGTACAGTTGCGCCTTCATTTCTGAATATGAGCAAATAACACCCCTTGAACGTTTTGAAGAAGAAACAGTAATTTTAAGCTGTGAAAGCTACCAAACTGGCGCAAAAGTTTCAATTCCAGTTGTAATCAGATTGTCAGCTGCGAGTTTTACGACCTGTCTTCAACTTCCCCATTTGTCTGGCTTGCTTAACGCACACTGTTTCAAAGTGTATGTTGAATATACAGTGAAACCTCCGCTAACAAACATCTCCGAACAACGGTAACCTCATAACGGCAAATTTCGGTTGGTACCGAACAGCTTCTGTAGGATTAACATTAGCGATAACCTCCGAATAACGAAACTTTTTAACAGCGGTCAACGGACACCCCAGTCTACCCCGAAGTAGATCTAACGGACACAATGTCCATTGGATTTTTTTTTGATTGGAGGTTTAACGACCACCGTGAGCAACTCAATGGGCTATAAGCAGTCGCCCAGTGACCCTAATTTAGGGTCACTGGTTCCAGGGAAGGGAGAGAGCCAGTGCTGTAAGACAAACACAACATCCATGCCTCACCGGGATTCGAACCCGGACCCCGTTCGGACGAATGATCAGAGGCCATCGCTTAGACCGCTGCGCCACCGGGGCGGCCATTTTTTGAATTTTACGTAGTTCCTTCGGTACTTCAGCAAGAGGATAAAATAGGGACCAAGAATATTTATTGTTAAATGCATAATGGAATGAATTACGGCTGACTGGGGTGTCCGTTGACCACTTCATGAAAGTGAAGAGAAAGGAGTTAAAAGTTTAGTTCCACATCAGGCGATCTGCAGCTTCCATGTTTGTTTCAATCCTTCACGGTGCAGGGGAGGTTGACGGGGGCCTGGAATTTTGCCGGTCCTGTGTGATATTTCTTGGTTTGGTCCCTGTGGGTGCTGTTCCTATTTTACGACGCGCGGCTAGCTAACGGTGCAGTTACGCTTTACTATGCAACATTTTTCTTCTTTTAATTTCCTATAGCGTACCCTAACCCTAATATCCTAGTTTGTTGTTCCTAAGAGCTGTTTAACACTGAACGCCACACACTACTTTCTTCAAATCCTCTACACCATGAATTATTCAATTCAGTTTTATTCAGCAGTCAACATTCGGAAAACGCACTTCAACCTTCTCTTTATTGTGCATAAGCTTCATACATTTATTCTGCTATTGCACAAAAGCAACGGCCTAGCTGTGTTAACTTAGGCCTAACCTCCAAACAACAGTGCCGCCCCTGTGGTGCAGTGGTCTAAGCGATGGCTTCTGATCATTCGTCCGAGTGCGAATCCCGGTGAGGCATGGATGTTGTGTTCGTCTTACGCGCTGGCTCTCTCCCTTCCCTAGAACCAGTGACCCTAAATTAGGGACGGGCGACTGCTTATAGCCCATTGAGTTGCTCACGGTAGTCGTTAAATCTCCAACATCCTCCTCTCTCCAACAACAATCACTTTCTTTCGGTCCGAGCAGTGACCGTTAGTCGGATGTTTTACTTGGCTGATGTTAACTGATAGAAACATCTGATTCTATGAGTTCTAATTTCAATATACAAACAGTTGCCGATAGATAATTTAGGTTGCCCTCGCAGAAATCTGAACATACTAAGCATTAGAGATCTGCACGGGCCCGGGCCTTCAATATTTAATGAAAAACAGACACGGGCCGAACAGGTTTCTTTTCTTTTTTATGAGCAAAACAATCGCTGTACGGTGCCTTTCTCGTTTGGAAAACTCACAACATACAGCAAGGGATAAAAAAAAATTTCCGTTGATGGAAAAAAACAGAAGTTTTGCGACATCCTCCTCTCTTACAAAACAATTGGAGTGGTTCAGCTCTCTTAGTTTTTCAATGTGAATGTGGTCCCTTCTCTCTCTCTGACTTCCACCATTCCTCTCATGCTTCAGGGCAGGCTATTAACTGCAGTATTTCTAAACCGAGCCACCCCCTCGCAGACGATCTTTTTATTGTTCTGGTTGGCGTCACTTTGTTCTCTAGATGTGTGAAAAGCTATTAAGTTGTCTTAAATGGCACGGGAGAAATGGGCTGGTAGAAACTTACTTCTGTGTATAAATCTGTGCCGTATTTTCCCCATTTGCACTCTCAGGCAACCGTTTTCAAAACTTCTGTGGGACTGGTTAGCTGGGCATTGTGTCGTGGTTTTCCCTTAGCTTATGCTCAGTTCAGTGTTGCTAATAAAAACTCTTCCATACTTATTATGGAGTTTAAGGAAACGAAAGATTTCCGCGAAAAAATCGTTTCCGGAGAATATGTGCTTGTAGACAATGTAAAGAGGAAAAGCGACATTTGGAAACATTTTAAATTACTGTAACGTTCTGAAACTACTCGGCCGGAAAACGTTGTGCAGTGCACTAAATGTAAAAAGCTTTTGAGTTACGATAGCACAAAATCTGGACATCGCATCTTAAGCGGCACAAATGTGTCCTCCCCCACCCCCCCACACACACACACGAGAGACATATTGGTTCCAGCGATATATGCCAGTAGAGATAGGTGCAGTTTATAAAGCCATAAAATCTTCTTCCAGGAGAACGATCAGACTCATAATTCTGGATATTTCGTACTTTTCGAATTAACATACACCCCCCCCTCCCCCAAGGATATTTCCGGGTCCAGCCGTAGGGAATAATAATTTGAAAACCCAGAAAATTTGAAAAGCATGGAAACTGTTCTTTTCATGCAATATTTTTTAGCATACAAACCCCGCCCCCTCCTCGGACGTCACGTGACTTACACAGAGTCTCAGAAATATTCTGAATGAACGTTTATTGTAATAGAGTAATACGTATAGCAATTAAGAAAACGAAAACTCTTCGAGTCGAATGACCGAGTGCACCAGGTGTCAAATTCGTGTTTTGGTAATTGTTGAAATTTTACAGGCTGGCCCGGACGTTGGAAACAGGAGAAATATACGGGACGGGCTTTAATAAAAAAAATGAAACTGGCCGGGCCGGGCTTTCCAAATTAAGGCCTGTGCAGACCTAAGCATGCCCTGATTTTTGAGGGAACATGCCAGTGCTATTCAAACTTCTTTTAATTATTTATAAATTTAATGATTTAATACTAAAAATACATATGGATTGCCAAACAACACTGTTTACGGTAATATTATAAATATCAATGAATTGGAAAACGGCAATCTTATGAATCATACAAAAATACGGCAATATTAATCTTATTATGAAATATCCATTTTTAAAAGGCTGAGCTTGTTTTTTCGAAGCTAGAAATTCAATTCGTGGACAAATGTTAGTGAGTGCAAGGATGAGTCCCGGCTCTGGATCAACGCAATTCTTCTTCTTAAGTTTTGATTGATGTTAGTGCAGAGAAGCCTTGTTTACACAGGTAAGTCGATGGAAATGGAAGAAGCTTTGAAATAGCAAGGTTACTTAACTCCATGAACTCTTTTCGAGCTGCTGTCCAAAAATCGGAGATTGACATGTTCTCGAACGTTACTTTTGGTGTGCTATCAGCAGACATTTCAATTAAGTCTTTTAATTTGACAGAAATATCAGATAAAGTGCATGTATTAAAGATATTTGTAACCCAATCGAGTGTTTTGCCCTCATTTTCAATCTGTGGAAAGTATTTCAAGAATGCTTCACTCAGCCGACCAAGTGGCATTTCATGATTCCCACCATACGGAATCACTAACAGTGACTCCATTTTGTTCAGTAAATTCATAAAGGGTTGGGAAAATCGCAATATTTCCAATATTAATACAATTTAACCAAAACAAAACTTTATTATACCTCGTAAAACCCCTTGATCTTGCTGTGTGCCTGAAAAATATTTGGATGAAACCCTTGGAGCTGTAGGCTGAGTTCATTTAGTTTGTTGAAAATGTCCACCAAGTAACTTAACTGGCAAAGACAGTCTTCATTTTCAAAATATGTGACTAGCTCAGATTTCAGTTCTGAAAGAAAACACATTACTTCTTACCTCAATTCAAACAGGCGGGTTAAAACTCGTCCTCGTGATAACCATCGCACCTCTGTGTGTAACAATAGTTATGTATGTGCAGATCCCATCTCCTCACACATTTCCTTAAAAGACGGGAATTGAATGCTCGGGACTTGATCAAATTGACTACTTTTACAGCACTGCTAAATGTTTCACGAAACGAGACCACTCTTTTCGCCTGTCATTAAAGCGACTCCGTCTGCTGATATACTGATGCACCATTCCCACTGTAAACCTAATTAAATAAAGCCTTTGAAAACTATCAAGGGTTTGAAAAATACCTTCTCCCTTCGTATGCTGTTGCAGTTCTTTACATCCGAGTATATCGTCAGTAATGACGCTTTTCTGAGCATCAAAATAACGAACGTACACAATCAGTTTTTCATCAGTTGAAAGATAGTTCGGCAGCTTTCAAATGAAAAAAAAAACAATTCTATACATTTTTTACACATCCGGACAAAGGTTTTTATCAACATTTCTTATTAATATAATGAATAGTTATGTAGCAGTTATTCAATTACCCATTAGAATATCCGGTAACGGAGAGAATATCGAATGCTGGTATGCTATGTTATAAAGTAAGGGACACAGCGAAAGCACACACATACACAATATTCCGATCTCAAACTTTTCACTTCTAAGAAGAGTGACAAGAGATTTAGCTAGGGTACAGTGGCGGAGGCTTAGACCTCCCGACCATTTCCCTGTCCAACTCAATACCTCATTCAGAAAATCCCGTTCCTATGCTGTTACATTATACATCAGCTGACCAGAAGTCCCGAGTTCTTGAGAACAGTCCTCGATTTTAGTTTACTGTCCCCAAAAACGTCGGATGCCTTTGGGGACGCAAAATGTCCTCAAATTTTGATGTTTGCCATCAAGTGTCTTTGAATTCATGTATTTATTCTGATGGAAAGAAATTGTTTCTTCATGAATCTAAAGCTGCCTGTCTAGCCAGTGGCGCCCATATGAGTACTTTTAGAGGGCTAAGAAAAATCCTTACCGCCTTCAAGGCTGGCAAACATTTTAACATTTTAGTAAAAGGTTCCGTTTATTTTAGTGTTTTAAATTTATAAAAAATTTGGCCATACCAACTGCTGGGGGGACCCCTCTTATGGGTGCCCTTATGTCTAGCAGAATAAATTAAATAGATTGATTACCTGATAGGGAAGAACTGTCTGATGATGCGAATCAAGACCTCGAAGCAATGTTCTGAGGAAATTCGACAATTCTGCCTGACTGTAATGTAGCTTTATCTCCGTCGGAATAAATATTCCATGTGGTTCGCCAAATAAATATTTTGATTCGCCTCAGTTAATATAAAAAATCATAATTTAAAACTTTGATAACATAAATACAAACATTATCATATATAGGAATTAATAAATGTATAAATATGTAAAAAATAAGTATAATATATAAAATAATCAAATATTTTTATAAATCATAACATAAATGCGCCTCGAAACATCGACAGAATGAAACAACTACGCAATACACCAGAGAAAACACGTACTGTGCAAATAATTGCAAACCGAACGACAGATGACACGTATTGTCCATCTGTCGTTCGGTTTACAATTATTTGGGGGCCGAACACGGAAGGAAACGCAATTTCTGTACCCGTAACACACACAAGTTTGTTCTTCCTTTTATATCTGACTTCTACATTGAGGTGACCAGACATACTCATTTTCTGGGGACAGTCCTCAATTTCTGAATCCCCATCCCCCCAAATTAAAATAGGAAAAACTGTGCTACACAAAAGTCGTATTACTTAATTGAATCTACCAAATGCAACTAAATTGAGCATCAATTGCTTATCTAATTGCAAGAAAATGGATTCCTAAAGGTGTGGAACTATTTTTGAAGCGGATGAATTTTTCCTTCAATTAAGTTACATACTGAAGCATCGAACAAAGTCACCTCGATAATTGTGGGGTTATTTCATTTCCGTTTTATTTATTTGATTGGGATTTAACGACTACAGTGTGCAACTTAATGGGCTATGAGCAGTCGACTGTCCATAATTTAAGATCGCTGACTTCAGGAAAGGGAGAGATCCAGTGCCATAAGACAAACACAGCATCCATGACTCATGAGGATTTGAAACCATCTCGGACGAATGGTCATTAGCCATTGCTTAGACCACTGTGCCACCAGGGTGGGCATTTCTGTTTCAAATGGATTTAATTAAAATATTTATAGGATGGGGAACCTCATCTTCAGCATTCACTTTCTTGCAATTAAATAAATGGTCGATGCTAAATTTGGTTGCATTTGATAGATTCTATTAAGAGTTCTACAACTTTTGTTCAGTACATTTTTCATTGAACTGTTTCTTAAATTGAAGTTATTGGACTTGAAATGTTCCTTCTCATAGAGATAACACACAGGTATCACGTGATTGTTGTCCACTAAGTGTATAATATTTTTTTTGGTTTCAGATATCTTTTTCTTGTACAGAATCACAATGAAATTTCAGTACAAATTCAAAATGTAGCTTTGTGTGCATGTGCTGCACCCCTATGAGTAATATTTAATATTCATCAGAAGTAATATTCTGCAAGATAGTATTTTATTGCTGTTTCATTCTTATTTCACATGGCCGCCCCGATGGCGCAGTGGTCTAAGCGATGGCCTCTGATCATTCGTCTGAAAGAGGTCCGGGTTCGAATCCCGGTGAGGCATGGATGTTGTGTTGTCTTACGGCTCTGCCCCCTCTCCCCTTCCCTGGAACCAGTGGCCCTAAATTAGGGACAGGCGACTGCTTATAGCCCATTGAGTTGCTCACGGTAGTCGTTAAACCTTCAACCCCCCCCCCCCCAAAAAAAATTTCACACGAAAATCATCCATCAGATTTATCGTATGTTTTCCCATGAAACTAGACAATTATTTTACAATTCATAACATTCTTTGCAAATCATCATCTTTACCATAATGTGTCAGACGTCTTCAATTTTGCATTGAAATTGAGGACATATCATTTGTCCTAAATTCTGTTTGCAGAAATTTGGTCACCTTATTTTATAGCATAGCATGAGTGTGGATACCATTTTAGATTTGCCAGAATTTGGTCAGCCCACCCACACAAGAAATGCCGCCGCCCCCCCCCTACTTTTTGCTGGTTACGGACAGTGCTCGTAATGGGCCAGTTTGGCACATCGGAATTTTTTACCCCTAGTATTTCATACCGGCCCTTTTTTTGCCCAGAATTTACATACCAGCACAAATTTTTGTAGTGGGAACTGCAGAAATTATTTTTTTCGTCCCTGACTTGCGAGCGAGCATTCTTAAACATGGAAACCTTATGTGACTCATGCCTTTGAGAAATAGTTGTGTGGGAACTATAAAGGGTAGGGGAACGCAGTGGCGGCCCGTCAGATGAGGCAAGTGAGGCGCCGCCTCACCTGAAATTCCGCAGAATGAGAAGTGAAAAAAAAAACCTTCTGTCAGTAACAAAGATATAAGAACTTTGCAGGATAAATGCAACACTGAAATTCACATTGTGATTCATGAATTAGGTTAAAGAAAGCTTTCGAGAAGAGGAATGAATCATTATTTTTGGCAAAGCAGCTGCATGTTTTAAGCGCTTAGAGGCGACCGGCTGAATCGTCTCGATGAGAAGCCGGTTTTGGGAACTGGGGATCAGAGAAGAGCCCTACAGAGTGAACCCCCCACCCCCACGGTCCGAGGTCTACCTAAAGAGGTGCCGGACTTCCAGTAAGAGAAAGGAAATTTCTGAGGCGACCCTCCATTTCGCTTAAACTGGAATCGCATCTCCGCTGTTATTGGAGAACCCAAGGATTGTGTATCCAATGGGCGCGGGAAAATGAGCAGATGACCTATGTGAAAAGTGGTTTCACAGGCGATGACGCCGTTCGCCTCTAGACGCTTTGGAGTACGATGATTTCTACGTAGCTTTAACTATTCGTCAGAGTGTATTTGAGTCTAACTTTTTGTAGTGTGTTTTCAAAAGCCGCGGATGGCTTAGTGGTTAGTGTTTCAGATTATCGATGCTGGGTCCCCAGGTTCTAGCCTGGGCTGATCTTTCAAAGATGGTGTGATTTACTAACAATCGCTGAATATCCGCCGTGCATCGGACGAGCACGTTAAGTGACGGCCCCCAGGCTGGACCCACTGGTTAAATGGGTATCCTTTCCTATGTCCTCCTTGAAATTCTCACACCCATCTATGTGCAATATCGTACTTGTACGGTGGCGCCATCTACTGTACTCTAATCTCACTACAAACTGTTCTGTCAAAAGTCGCTAGACTTGCTCTCATTCCTTCCGTTTCTGTGTCCTGCCCAAAAGGCGATCTCGCTGTAGGTGGCTGGGACCTAAACTCTACTCCCTGTGGACGGAAGTCCTGCATGAAAATGACAAATGCTCTCATTAAGTGTGTTTTCAATCCTCTCTTCTGCGGGTGTTTGCTAGTTCATAGTAATGTTGAGTTTTTCTTTTTTTATTGTTACTAAACAGCATATTTTGATTTTGGTTGGAAAATATGAATGGCCCAACAAACGACGTGATTTGTGTTCTGGAAGAAATTCCTTTTAAACACTGGAAAGATTATGATAAAAGGGATGTTCTCATATCTGGAAGACCGACACCTATAAGTTTAATATCTAAAGATAAGAAGTGCGGCAAATCGTTTTTTAGGTCTTTCAATAAATCATGGTACGAGATTTTTCCCTTGCTTTCTGGTAGCTATTACAAGCAAACTCTCTTTTGCTGGCCATGTTTACTTTTGAGCAATAAGAAAAATGTGTGGAATACAACGGGTTATTTTGATCTAAAAAACTTTTCTCGTAGTGCAAAATTGCACGAAAGCTCTAAAGAGCATAGAACTAACCACGTAGGTCTAAAACGAATGGAAAAAAACAAACACTATTTCTGATATGCTCAAAGAAAATGCTGCTCTTCATAAAGTCAAGTTTAATGAAAAGGTCAGACTAAATAGGCTTTTTATGGAACATATAATCGATTTAGTTGTCGTTCTAAGCAAGCAAGAACTGCCTTTTCGAGGACATGATGAATCTATTTCCTCATTAAATAAAGGTAATTTCAAGGAAATGTTCCAAATGTTACTTCGTAGGAGCACCCCAGAATTAAAAGCACATTTTTAAGAAATACGAAGCTTATTTTCTGGACAATCAAAAACAATACAGAATGATTTAATGGAGTGTATTCATGAATATATAAAAGTCCAAATAAATACCAGATTTGAAGATATGGGAAAGCTCGAGTTTCTGCAGCTAGTTGACAGCTCAAAATACCATAGTTATTCAGAGTCATTTCCATCCAGTGCCCTTAACACTCTCAAAAAATTTATCCAAACATTTTTACAGACACACAACGACTAAAGAACGAATTAGATTTTTTATATAATGATCACAACTTCAGGGAACTCAGTTTTCAGAAAACCTTGAAAACAATGAAAGAAAACGAGCTGAAAGATGTGTTACCAGAAGCCTACAAATTATTTTCTCTTGTATTGACACTGGCGTCAACAAGTTCTTCTGCCGAAAGGAGTTTTTTCTTGTTTGAAGAGAATTAAGACTTACCTCCGTAATACAACGGCACAAGATCGTTTGTCTTCACTCGCTAAAATTTCAATCGAGAAAGAATTGCTGAACCATCTAATGCCCACTCAACCATTTTATGATCTGATCATAGACAAATTTGCAGCCAAAAAGGATCGCAGAATTGAACTTATTTATAAAACATAAACTGAAAGCATTCTGTTCGAGACCAAAGCAAATTAATATCGTATTCCTCTGTTTTTAATTCCAGGTTTAAATTATTTAATACTTTTTTTATATAGAAATGTGCTTCCTTAGCTTGACTTCTCCTGTACATAGTTATCACGAGCCTGGACTTCAGTTTGTGGCCCGTGCTAAATGCACCTTCACTAATGTGCCAATCGAACTGTGACTTTTATTCAAGCTCAAGAAACACTTCGTGAGAAAAAAATTCTATTCAAATGATTTACTTTAAATTTTTAAGAAGTGGATCTCCGACCTGCGTTGGGATGTGTGACGCATTGACTAGCTAAAGAAACCGCGCAAATTGCGTATTTTCGCTCAAGTGTATTACATACAAGAATACTGGTAAAATATTTCTTTCTTTGTTGTAAAATTATCGAATAATTGTTTTCGTAAAAATATTGTTGCAAAAGTAGCGTATATTACACACATATATAGAGAGGTATATGTACATCATTTTTCCTCTAAAATTTTTGGATTTTTTCGTGAAGAAAGACTCCCCACGCCGTGTTTCATATATTTCTATAATTTTATTCCATTACTGTTGAATAATATTTGTATATAAGGGCTAAATGGCATGGGCTGAAGCCCTAAGGGATGGGGTTTACAGATGTTTATAACAAAGCGCCTACCCGGGACCAATGGCTTAATGAGACTTCCGAATCTCAGCGAATTTTAATGATTCAGCCGACTCGAAACCAGGACTTCAAAGATATCCAATGGGTGATACTGCCTTTGACATGAAACTTTTTGAAGGGGGGAGGGGTCTGCACTTCTGCTGTATAACTGTGTATAAGTACATATAACAAATTTTTTTGGGGGGTGGGGGCGCTTCGACAAATATTTTCCTATTGGTACGTACGCACATCTTGAATATTAATACAAAATGAAGCTAATTTAATAAAATGAAGAAAATGCAATTAATTATAGTTGTTTTAATAAAAATTTAATAAAGCAACTTCTTTGGCCGCTTTGCTTTACTTTCTCTTCTATTATCAAGAAATTACATTGCTTTCCGAGTTATATAAAAATCAATGAATTTAAATAGGGAAATTATCTATAAAACGTACTTAGAAAAAGCTAACTGTCTCGCCTAATAAGGGGGTGCAAACCACAACCCCCCCGGCTATGCCACTGATATATATATATATATATATATTCGTATAACGTTATACGAATTTATATATTTTTCAATATGTTTTACTGTTTTACATTTACATCAAGACCGTTCGCCTCACCAGCATTTTACACCACGAGCCGCCACTGTAGGGGAGTGGTGAACACTCAAGCTATAAATTCAGTCCTTCAAAGGATAGAAACAAAGCTACCCATAGTGCATGATCACATCTTGCCCAAGCCCCAGGTCATCTAACTACAGATGTCTGTAATTTTTATTTCATAATTAATTTAATGAATTAAATTAGAAGAACTTCTTCACAGAATCAAGAATTGGGGGTAATAGATTAAAACAAAAATTTTAGTTTTGCAGCAATGAGTACAAACATTTACTGCTTCGGAGCATTTTTTTCTTTTTTTTTTTTTTTTTGGAAGGTGGCAAAATTGATTAAAACTGAATATTCATTCTGATTGCGGAGATCCTAATGGTTCGACTTTCTAATTCATAAAAATCCATACTGGGAGGAGGCTGTCTTCTCAGCGTGACCTTAAGAGCTCTGGGCTAAAGTCTAACTGAATCACTAATGATTAGCCAAGGTTTGGAAGTCTCTTTAATCCGTTGGTCCTAGGGTACATACTCCTCGTTCGAAACAAGCCTAACCCCAGTCCTCAGTATAGCATAAGTAGTGCCCGCTGTACCCACAAACCAGCCAACTGAAATAGACTTCCACCATTTTTGACTTATAGTGCAATAGTATTCCATGGAATTGCCAGTTACATTTTCACACATAGGAATTTTTCTTCCGGGGATAATTTTTTATTTTTTCAGTTTTGAAGATTTTCTGATGAAGGTAGTTTCTCCGGATGATTTTTAGCTAAATATGAGTATACCGGCACTTCAAAATTTTCATTTCGAGCACTGGTCACAAGTTGCTACAAGAAAACTACAACTCCCAAACACTATTTCACAAAATATATCAGGGTTTGTAAAAAACCCACCTACCTACAAAAATCTTTTTTTTTTTTAAACCCACTTTGAGAAACCCGATAAAATCCACTCCAAGGTGGGTTTCCATTGTTGTTGTTTTTTTTATTTTCAGAGCAATATCACAATTTCTTTTTTTGTTATGGAAGCCGATTGCTTTTTTACATACGCTTTCTGCTCCAAGTCATTTCAAACATACTGAGCAATTATAAAGCACTTAATATTTGAAATAAGTCAATGAAAAGCTTGGGTGTACTGTAGACAACAGTGTTTAACAAAAGTCAACAATCAAAACAGGTAGGTGGATTAGTCAAAACAAGTACAGGGCTTGAAAAATACCCTGCCCAAGATGCCCGGGACATGTAAATTATTGGCCTGGGCAGGTAAGTAAAAAATCTAGTTGCTGGGTTGGGCAACTAAATTTAAGAACAAAGTTTGGAATGGAATTTCTTACTACAAGAAAAAGACAGGTGTCACAAGTCTTTTTTCGTTTCATTGCTAATCACCAGAAGTTATATTATTGTTATTGACAGAAGAATATTCACTTCCTTAATTATATTTTTTGCTCTAAGAGGTCCAGAAATTAGAACTTCATGCAGTTTTGCTCTATCACTAAATTTCTCAAATATCAATATCACCATACCATTTCATACCAATTTCAAGATCTTAAAACTTGAGATAAACACTTTGTGCTTGAACATTTTGAATACAGACCTTTAAAATGGAAATGCAAAGCCTGTGAAAAAAAGTTCATATTTTTTTTACTTGAAAAATGGAGGTTCTGATTTGTAATCGTAAAAAAAAAAAAAAATTTCCTGGGCATCCAGCTTTTACTACCCAGGCAGGTAAATAAATTTTGCACATGCCCAACTGGGCATGTAACTTTTCAGATATTTTTCAAGCCCTGAGGTAGATGAATGCCCATTTATATGTTAATGTAAATTCACGTACAAAATTTTGTCCTAATTGGTGTTGAGAACTTTCAAAAAAGCTATAAAATCATATTAAGATATTCCAGCAAAATTTGCATTGATTTCGGCAAAGATTTTGAAATACAATATTTGGGGAATTATTTTAAAAGACTACCTGCCCAGACCGCCGCTTCGAATGCAATTTATATACATGTTTATATACATGTATATATATATATATATATATATTCTATAAAGAAGATACCTAAGCAAAAAAATACATATATAATTTTGACTCACACCTAGTACAACATAGAAAAGGTTATGTATCTACCTGTGTGAGTAAAAGGAGAAAAGATAAAAAAATAAAATAAAACAACTGAATGTAGAAGGTGTCGAGAATACTGAGCCTTGGCTTTATCAAGGACCAGCAAAAACTCTGCATTTTCTCACTTCCACAAAGACCTAGTTGGAAATGGGTTTCTGCAAGGCCATAGATGCAAGTAACATTCCCACCTAAAATAGTTTAAAAAATATATATATATGTCATGTCCTCCGTAGAGTTGCATGACCTAGCACTAGTTAACAATTTCGCTTGCATCCATTAACCTTCCTGGCCCGACCCATGCTCTTCATCTGTTACTATTAAATATATATACTGAAGAGCAAAGCTGAAAACTAAGGAAAAACTTTTGAATTTAAAACGAAAGTTGCAAAAAAACCTGAAGATCAAAACGCGCAAACGCAGCAGTTACATATAGCATCTTAAGAGCATTTAATGAAGATAAAGAGGACTAATTTTTTTTTACCCCGAAAAAGTAACGTGATCCACACCTGGGCTGGGGTTTTTCAAAAATACCTGGGTTTTTTAAAACCCTGAGATATATACAAGCCAGATAACAGACAGTAAAATTTTTTGTAGCAACTGTAATATTAAATACCAATTGACTTTCTGCCTGGCTATGTCGCTGGGGTAAGTATCGAAAAATGCATTTGTGTTTGCACAGACTTTTCTTTACACAACCTCAAAAGATATACATATTATGAGACATATCCCTATGGACAGTCTCATGGTAAAACGTGCTCCTAATTGAACAATAAAATATCAAGGTATTGCGTACCTAATACTGGAATGCATATCACACATTACATGCTAAGTAAGCCCCGTGCTCCCACCCCGAGAGAAGCCTAATTTTGCAACAAGGCTTAGTTAGTTGAAAATATTTACAAATAAAACATTTTAGTTAAAATATTAATTTACAATCAAACATTCACTAATTAGAACACTCATACATTTAAAACTATCAATTAATTAAAACATGTCTCATTAGAAACAGCTAATACACATCTGGTCAGGAGACACGCCTCACTCAAAAAACACTTTGTTGGCATTATCGGTTATCACGGCGAGTGCTTTCACCGTCCCAAGGACAGTATCTTCAGGCCACCAACAAATTTAAAATGCACAAAGATTCCTCGAATGCAAGGTCTTTAGATATATTTCTCGCGTGTGTGTAGCTGCAGAAGTTGCATGCTGGGAAACGAAGGGGTGCAGCTTCCATCATGTGTCAGGTGAATCTCATCAAGTGCCGCCATCTATCATCAAATGAGTTGGTAAGTATCTATCATAAGTATAAATCTTTTCCCGTTGATGTAGAAACATTGAAATATTATTAACTTTTTATTAAATGGTGTGATTTTTATAATCCTCTTTTTTTTTTTTGTCTTTTTCTATGTATTTTTTTACTTTTAATTAATGACTTCCAAGCTGTATCAAGAGTAGTAGGGTCCTGTAAATTACATATTTTATCCTTTTGTTGTTCGATTATAACACTTTCTGAAATTCCCAACTCTTTTTCATTTGTATGGGTAGTTAACATTTTAATATTTTCCAAATCAGGATATTATTTATGATTAATACAGTATTGAATAAGTGCATTTTTTCTTCTTTTTTCTTTTTAATACTAGAAAACCAATCTATGTGCCTATTATGATTCCATGTCAATCTGAACAACCAAAAACTCACAAAATAAATAGTATCAGAAGTTGGGTAAAACGTGCCTTCACACATTCCTCAAATAGAAAGTATAGAGAAGAAGAAATTCAATAGATTATTAACAGAACTAAACAATATGGATATAATACAAAGACTGTTAAAAAGTTGATTTTTGAATACAAAAATAAATTAAAGAACACTGATCAAAACATACAAAAAAAAGAAACACAAATTTTCAGGTTCTTTTCCTTTTTTTAGAGGAATAAGTAGGACATTTTTAAGATTAATGAAAAAACATAACATTATTTTTGGTCATTCTGTTCAAAATATTGGTGATTTGGTTATAAAGAAAAATCTAATAAAAATATTCTACAATCAGTAGGTGTATATGAAATTCCTATTGTTTCACAGGATTCTGGGAGCTGCATCTCTTGCATAGGTTGTACAAAAAATAGATTAATGAAAAGATTACATCAACATATAAAAAACTGGAATAAAAAAGAAAAAACTGCACTTATTCAATACTGTATTAATCATAAACAATATCCTGATTTTGAAAATATTAAAATGTTCACTACTCACACAAATGAAAAAGAGTTGAGAATTTCAGAAAGTGTTATAATCGAACAAAAAAAGGATAAAATATGTAATTTACAGGACCCTATTACTCTTGATACAGCTTTGGAAGTCATTAATTAAAAGTGAAAAAATACATAGAAAAAAAAAAAAAAGAGTATAAAAATCACACCATTTTAATAAAAAGTTAATAATATTTCAATGTTTCTACATCAACAAGAAAAGATTTATACTTATGGTAGATGGCGGTACTTGATGAGATTCACCTAACACATGGTGAAAGCTGCACCCCTTCCTTAGTTTCCCAGCATGCACCTTCTGCAGCTAAACACACGCAAGGAATCCTTGTGCAGTTTGTTGGTGGCCTGAAGATAGTGTCCTTGGTATGGTGAAAGCGCTCGACGTGATAACGCCGATGAAGTGTTTTTTGAGTGAGTCATGTCTCCCGACCTGATGAGCATTAGCCGTTTCTAATGAGATATGTTTTAATTAATGGATAGTTTTAAATGTATGAGTGTTCTAATGAGTGAATGTTTGATTGCAAATTAATATTTAAACTAAAATGTTTTATTTGTACATATTTTTAACTAACTAAAACTTGTTTGCATATTTAGGCTTCTCTTGGCGTGAGCATATAACGTGTGATATACATTCTAGAATTAGGTATGCAATACCTTGATATTTTACTGCTCAAAAAATAATTAGTCAGCAGTTTTCACCTACATTAATCCTATATGTAGATGATATATCTTCTTCAATATTATCATTCGACTTAATGTTAGAAATTCCAATACATTTAGGATTTGATACTTTATAACACAGCTTATGCTTTGACCCTGGCAGTTTCCTTTCCCCATGGTGATCACAAAGCAGTAATTTTCACGGGTGAAATATCCTCAGCATTCTCAATTCTATTGGCTTTTTCAATATGCTCCCAATGTTCTAATGATGGTTGCTATATCATCATCACTGGAAGTAGTTCCAATATTAAAGGGTTCTTCAGGTGTCATTAATCACCATCTTGTTATAGTTAATGCATATCTGATATCCGGACATCACATTTACAACAGTGGATGGGGTGGCATCACATTTACAATACAGGGTGGCTAAACATTTAAGGGAATGCATGAAAATCACAGCTGCAAAGATTTGTGCTTTCTTTAGTATCTCAACTCTTATTAAAGATGAAACAGAAACAAACTTGTTCAAAATCATTCGTTCATTTCTATATGGTTTTTATGCATTTTAACTGGTATATATAAGATGTACTCGTGGCAGCTGAAAATGTTGAAACAATTTGTATTTTTGCCTTCCTCTATGACCCTTAAATTAAAAAAAACAAAATCATCATTATACACTGTGTCTGTAATCAAAGTTCACATTTCCAAGGGTGTTAGTGGTGGAACTATTGCTTGGATTGACTTCAAATTTGATATGACTCCTGAGGCAATGGAATTTTGCTTTAACAGAAAAACAAAGGTTAGTTCCAAAAACTTGCCTCCAGATGGATAAGTGGCACTGTAATCACATGTAACAGTGAGGAGCTGCAGTTATACATATTGCCACCATCCTAATATGCAAATTAAAAGTGCCCACAATGAGGCATGCTTGGAAAGAAACTGCTAAAAAAAAGCAGGCATTTCCACTTTAAAATATTGACTATTCACTGCAGGTGAGCAGTCAATATTTTAAAGCACAATCCACAGGTATCAAAAGATCATGCACTTCTTGTACAGTCATTTTACCAAAATAACCGCTGTGCCTTAACAGCACGGCACAAGTTAAGAACATTAAAGGACTTAAAAAATGGGCCAATGACTGTGAATGGTTTGTGTAAAATGATCCAAAAGTTTAAAGAGAAAGGTTCTTTGGATGTCAAATCTGGCACAGCACGGAAGCCAGTTGACAATGGAGGATGTAGCCACAGCATTTGAGAAAGACAGGATGTCAAATGTCGTGGAAGCAGTAGCACATGACATATTGCTCTCTTTAGGAAAGCCCTCAAAAGTACACATTACAAAGTTCTAAGAGGAATATATTCTTACAAGAATTCCAGTGTTCAGCACTTGCTTCCCTCGATTGGAGTATATGAGAAGCATTCACGCTGTGGTTTCTTGCTCAGGTTGAGCTGGATTAAGAATAGCCAGAAACACTTTGAGGACAGACAAAGACCATTTCTATCTACATGGTGCTGATAAACATGCACAACTACAGAATTTGGGAAACAGAAAATCTACTAATGTGCCGAAGATTCAGAGATGCCAATCAGTCCGGAAATTCCGGAGTCTGTAAGGTATTTCTATGAAACTACGGATTGGCAATAAAAAAAATGTTTTTTTTTCGTAATTTTTTCTCTCCAGATAAACGCTTGTGTTTTTCTATGTAATTGTATGAATTCTGCTTATCGCTGAAGTTGCGGCTTAGTCTGTTTTTTATTTCTGACGGCAGGTGTCATGAAAGCCGTGCTTAGGTGCTAGAGCCTTAAAATAACTGCTCGCGATTTGCTTGTTAAGCGATCCATCCCTTTAGTAAAGGATGAATCTGCTTGGGGTGGAACTGCAACCGCACATGCGTGCTGTGGTAAGGCAACTCAACTGAGAAGTAGCTCTTCCGAATTTGTGCTGTTTGCTTATAATAATGATGGCTGACTTAATTTCTAAAAGAAAGGGAATAAGAAATCAGAAGTTCTTACCAGAATACAGTGCAAAATGGCCATGTTTTAAAAAAGGAAAAACAGCTAGTAGTGCACTGTGTGTTGTTTGTAGTAGAGATTTTTCAGTAGTACATGGCGAATGTGACGATTGTTGTCGACATATTGCTGGGCCGAAGCATCAGAAACTTGCTGCTGGATTTGAAAACTCAAGGGTAGTTAATTCTTTCTTTAAAGTTGATGATTTTGAATCAATAACAAACGCCGAAACACTGTTTGCTATTTTCCTTATTGAGCATAACATTCCAATAGCGTGTAGTGATCATACGGTACCATTATTTCGTCACAAAAAATTGTGGGAAAGTACAGTGCTGGTAGCAACAAGACAACAGCTATGGTATCAACTTTAGTTCATGCAACATCTTAGAAAGTAGCCTTTTTTATGCAAAATGGTCCATATGCTGTTTGTACAGATGGCAGTAATGATACAGGAACACCACAATTGTACCCCATTGTTGTTAGTTATTTTGACACTGCGTTTGGAAAAGTGATTTCAACGTTACTGTGTATTGCTTCAAATGTTGAGAGATCCACAGGTGCATTAATTTTCAAGCTTCTGGATGATGAGTTTGTAGCACGAAGTATTCCATGGAGCAACTGTGTTGCATTTGGGAGTGATAATATATCTGTAATGGTTGGTGTACACAAAGGAGTTAGCAAACACATTCTTCAGTAACAGGAAAATGTATTTGTGCAAGGTTGTACATGTCATCTTGCTGCAGAAAGAGCATGCACAAAATTACCAGTTGCTATAGATGAGTTCTTAAATGATATTTATTTTTATTTGAATAAAAGCTTCAAATGTCAAAAAGAACTCAAACAGTTTCAAGAGATTTCTGGTGTTGCAACTCAAAAAATTTTAAAACGCTGTTTTACAAAGTGGTTATCATTAAATAATTGTGTGATGAATCTTTTGGAACAGTGGCCAGCTCTTGTAGCTTTTTTCTGAAATGAAAACTGCTTGCTTCAGCCTGAACTTAAGAAAAAAATATTGTTAAAACAGTGTCTAAGGAACTGATGTCAGCATATCAAAAGTTGTACCCTAAATTGATCGGCCAGCCAAAAAGCAAAAATTGGATAAAGGTCAACAAGAAATAGTTAATTGCATAGATAAGCATGTTCTCCCTCCCATAAAACAGTGAAGGCCTCAGGATTTATTAGCAAAGCACACATTTCTCAGAACCGAAAAAGTAGTGAAAGGGCAAAGGCAAGTAAACAAAAGGGGTGCTTAAAACTGGGAGACAGTAGGTTAAGTCGAATTTGTGCTATGTTTGAAGAATCTACTACTCAACTCTATTGTTTGTTTCTGAAGAACTCATTGCCTATATTTGACAATGTGAACAAAATTCTACAATCTGAAAAACCACTAATACACTGAATATGAAGAGAACTGCAAACTTTACCCCCTGAATTATACATTCGATTTGTCACCCCTGAATCGGTTGCTGCTTCAAAAGAAATGGCAGAGGTAAACTATTGTGATGTGAGAAATCATTGCAAGAATATCATAGTAATAGGTATTGAGACAAAACAATGCTTCAGGAAATTACTAAATGAGGAGAAAATAAATGAAGATGATGTAAACCAATTTTATTCTTCTCTTGTCAAGTTTTTCATAAGTGCCATAGATTACATAGTGATAAAATTTCCCCTTGAAGATCCTGTTTTGAAATATGCTGAGGTGGCTGATATATCTTTGAGATCTGAAGTAACATTTGAATATGTTGAGTATTTTATACAAAAGTTTCCAATTATATCTGCAAGTGATGTTGATAAAGTTGAGTTTCAGCTTCTGGGATACCAAGTAAGACAGATTTGATGACATTTTGAAATGTGGCCGAATTGACACAGTGTGGCACTTGATAAGCCAGATGAAAGATGGCAGGAGTTGCTAAATATGACTTGCTTGCAAAGATAATGTTTTTAGTACTGGTAATTTCTCACAGTAATGCAGAAATATAATGCGTACTCAGCACTGTGAGGAAGAACAGAACTAACTTTTGTCTAAATCTTTCTGAGTTCTATCAGATTTGCTGGTAGAAAAAAATAGAATGATTTCTGCAGAAGAATTGTGTTATAAACAAGATTTTTCAAAAGATATGATCAGGGAGCTATGATCAGCTACTTCTGCTTCCTTTGCGAAGGACTCAAATTTATTAACAACACAAGCTCATTTCTTTTCTCACTAGCTGCTTGATTTTTCTTTTCTGCAAAGTGAGTTAATTGCAAGACAATATAAAAACTTAATATTTTTCAGTTATGTGCCAAGAATATGTTTTATGTGAACTGTATTTTCAAGATTGAAATTTATGAGCAGGAATATTTAACTGAACAAAATGCTGACCTGTTTATGAGGTATGTTAAAATGTTGAAATTTTATATTTACAAATTTCAAATAATTTTTATACATTAAATAAATAATACATTGCTGTATTTTTATTAAGTTGTAATTATTTCATTAAATTATTTCATACTTTTGTAAATAATGTGTTAAATATCAGGCACGTTAGTACTCCTGAAGTTATGCTCAAAACTCCTGAAATTTACCTCAACACTCTTGATACGGAGCCTCCAGGGTGGCATCTCTGAAGATTGCACTTCATTCTCCAACACTCACCATTTGGTGTGGTTTTGCAGCAGAATTCACCATTGGATCCTTCTTTTTTGAGGAACTCAGTCCTGTGGGTCTCATTACATGCTCTTTCAATGCAGAGCAATATGCATCTCTTTTGGCAAATCAGATGATTTCAACAGCATTAGAGCCTCAATTCAACAGTTTTTATGCAGGATAGTGTTCCTTCTCACATTGCAAAGTCTGTCAACCAGTGGTGCACACAGTTTAATAAAGAAAGAATAATCAGCTCTCAGTTTCCTACAACTTGGCCAGTGCACTAACTGGATCTGAACATATGCGACTTTTGGCTTTCGAGACATCTAAAGAACATAGCCTATTATGGTCACATAGGATACCTTAAAACAAGCATTATGCTCCATATCAATATTTGCAGTGAAATATTTCAATCTGTGGTTCACCATACTATTTTGCCATTTCAGCAAGTTGCAGAAACTGGAGGACAGCATATCAGAAAGGCAGTTGTGTAACCACAAAGTTTTTTTTTTTTTTTTTCTTTTGCGTTTTTCTGTTGTATTTTTATCTACTGTAATAAAGTGCTACTTATCCCGCTGGAGACGAGTTTTGGAACTAATTTTTGTTTTTCATTCAAACAAAATTCTATCATCTCAGGTGGAGTCATATCAAATTTAACATCATTCTGAGCAATAGTTCCACCTGTAATGCCCTTGGAAATATGTGAACTTTAATTATAGACACCCAGTATAATCCACACACATAACCTCAAAATATAAAGTGACAAGCTAAATAACTATAAAATAAAAATTACTTTCTATTCTTGGAAATGTTAAAACTCATGTGCAACCACAGTAGTTCTCTGCTCATTATTTTTAGTGGTTAATTATAGTGAAATCTGCTTAGACTGCACTACCTGTGAAATGGAAATTTGTTTAAGGTGTCTTCAGAGGGAAACAAATTCTGTGTTTCTCATATTTTATGCAGGAAAAACCTACTGTAATGGAAAACTCCCAGATTTTTGTTTGGTTTTTGTTAAACTTATTATTAGCCCTTACCGAGAAAACATTCTTTACTCTCAATGAGGTTGGTCATTTTGCCGGCAAAAAGGTATTTTGAGCACAAATAGATAATTATATAATATATTTATATAATTATCTTATTTGTGCATGGGCTGTAAGATTTGTTAGTTCATCTACATCAAATTGGGTGTAAATTTTTTGGATTTTGAAATACTGTTAGTGTTAATAATTAATTTCTCAGTATAAACATGAGCAGTTTGCTAATAGCTTTTAATTTTGATTACTGTTTTGAATGAAGGAATGATTTTCATCCCTATTAATTGGGTAAACAAAATTATACCTTTATAAACATATAATTTGTATTCATATTTCCTTAAATCAGTTTCAAAGTGATAAAAATATATTTTATGTCAAAAAATAATACTTAACCCTTAAATCGAGGTTTAAAAATTCAAAATTATTTCTTTTCCCTTAAAATCATCTGTAGAAAACAAAAAATAACTTGATTATATTTCCCATACATAAACATAGTAAATCCCTATTTTTGACACTTTGGCAAAAACCTATTTTTGCCGGGACGTTTTTTTCCATTTTTTCCACCTTTAGCAAAAACTTGTCAACTCTGCTCTCAATCAGATGCAGCATGAAGAAAGTGATTATAGTATTTGTGATACCCAGTATGCATTTTTTAGCCATATGAATATGTGCATGAGACACAAAATGGCATCACTCATAAAGACACACACGAAAGATCCCTCCAGAGATTTCTTCTTGTTATTGATGAAGTATACAAAGATACAGTAATTCACAATACAACTACTGAATCTTTGGGGCTGGGAGTCAACAAGACAAAGAGTGGTCTCTACAAGATCACATTATCAAGATTAGAAACACAGGTGATTTTTGCACTTGCCAAGATACACACACACACACACACACACACAGAGCTCTAACAATACAGCTGATCTTTGCCTCTGAAAATTTTCAGTGCTACATGTACACAAGGAACAGTTTCATTTTTAACTTCTCTTGCTGTTCATGGGTTTGTGACATGTACATTGCCATAAACTGAAACTCTCCTCAAATTGCAGGATGATCTCTTAGATACAGCATGTATACTCATCATTGAAAGCCACTGGTTTTAAAACTGTACACGGAATTTAAATTTAGCTTATCAATTTAGCTGGTATTATGCTACAGTATTTTCAGCTTCAACTTCATCATGCCAAACTAGTTCCATGATGACATCATCATACCTGCCAACCTGAGAAAATTCAAATGTGCAAAATTGCATGTGAAAGGCATTTCTAATGATTTTTTTTTTTAAACTATGCGCAAACAACATTTCTAATGATTTTTTTAACTATGCGCAAACAACATTTTTAATGAATTTGGCTATGGAAATGCAAATATTTGTGCATTTCACAATTTTTAGATGTTTATAATATAAACAAATTATATCAGATTTTGATATCATACTCAACGTTTTCTGTCATCCGTAGCGGACCGACTATTTCCATAGCATACTCAATTTTTTTCGTCGTCCGTGGCGAGCCAACAATTTCCATAGCATACTCAACGTTTTCCGTCGTCGCAGTGGACCGATGATTTCCATTGCATACTCGATGTTTTTTGTCGTCCGTAGCGGATCTACGATTATCATAGCATGCTGGATGTTTTCTGTCGTCCGTAGTGGACCGACGATTTCCATAACATACTCTATGTTTTCCGTCGTCCATAGAGGACTGACTATTTCCATAGTAACTAAGTAAAATCTGCAGTAGTTGAAGTCCCTGAATCTTTCTTCAGCGTCAAGCATAACAGTGCACATGGAGAATTTACTGTGCCAAAGTCCCGACAGGGCACGTGTGTTGTGGCGCACAATGGCGCAAAATTCCCATATCTGTTATATATTTTATTTATAGGGATATTTTTAACAAAAAATACAGAAAATTTTAAAAATTTGGAAGAAAAGTTCTTCCGGACGGAAAACCAGAAGACTATAAAAAAACCGGAAAACTTCCGCAAATTCCGGAAGAGTTGGCGGTATGATTTAACTGAAACATTAACTAACATTTCTCAAGTAAGATTAATTTTTTTTTTAAATATATGGAAATGCGTAAAAAAAGCGATTTATGCGTAAAATCATAAAGAACAGTTAAAATTAAAAGTTGGCAGGTATGCATCATGCAGAAAATATGTGTTGGATTTAGACACTAAAATTTAATCCATCAATGCAAAACAAAACAATAATTGAACAGCAAAAAATTATGGTTAAAAAATTGTAAAAACACAACCATATGAGATTATGAAAAAGAATGGATGTATTGTTGAATGAAGATGATTCAACTAAAAGAAAAATGCACAAGACTGGAAATTGAGAAGAAAAATAAAATTCTTTGTCAACTGATCTGTTGATGAAAGGCCCTGAAATTTGTCTGGAACATTATAACAAGCGCATGCAAATAAAGAAAAAAAACATTACTGAGAAATTTGGTAAGGATGATTTGCATCTATTTAATAAATAGCTTGATAGTTTCAAGATCATGGCATTAGTTTAAAAGAAAACTGAAGAGAAAGCTCGGGATGTATTCGTTGCAACAGTTACCAAATGGTAAGAAAAATTTCAAAGCAGGTTGAACAATAACAGCTGCAAAACACAGTGAATAGTAATAAAACTGGTTTATTTTTAATTAATTTATTTTATGTACACCACAAAGCAAAATTCTTTGTGTGAAGGGAGACAACTACTGTACAGTAGGGTGTCCCCAAAAAAAAATTTTTTTAATATTTTGACTCACACCCACTAAAAAGTTTTGTTTGGTGTACTTAAGATCTCCTGTAAAATTTCAGCTTAAAAAAATATTTAGAGGTCCCTCAAGGTCGCCAAAAAGTTTAAAAAATAGTTTTAATTCAATAATTTTTAGTTACTTACGAAATTATTATTTTTTAAATATATTTTTTATTTAAAATGTTACATGCTTTTAATGTAGTTTCTAAAAAAATGTACTCTATTGGTAATATTTAGAGTAGAAAATATAAGAAAAATTATTAAGAAAATGACAAAAAAATGAACTTTATTCAACATTGCAAAATGCAATGCAAAAAGAATGGTTTACAGCAAAATTCACCTGTCAAGTTTAACAAGATAATAAAGAGGAAAATATTGCCTAACATTCTATAAATAACATAATTAATAATTTTTACATATCTTTAAGATCTTTACGGTTGCACTTCGCGAAGTTCTTTCTATGCATTTCAACTACCTGCAATAAATACTGTTTTTGTTCTTCATCTTTTGTTGCATCATTAAAACTTTCGATTAATGCTATGCCTCGCTCAGCACAGTCATTAACACATGGCAAATGTTTAACAATTTCTTCAGCTTCTTTAAAAGATTGTGTTTCTGGCCATTTCTCAACAGGCACGCTTAGGAAGTTGTCGTCTATTTGTGCAGTGTGAAAGAAGCTGCGAGAGATATTTAAGTCATCAAATTTTAAAGGAAGTTTCTTTAATAGGTGCAAATTCTTTTTTTCACTGATTTTACTAACATATATTACTCCTTGGCACTAAGAAGTGTTGAAAACAAACAAAGAGTGGCAAGCGCTTCACTTAAATACCAGGAGTGACATAATATCATCTTTAATCCTGTTTTGCATAGTTGTATATCATCATATTCATGCAATCTTTGTATCAGTAAAACGTCGTTCACTGGTGCATCTACAATAGACTGACATGTGTACCATGATTGAATGTATACGCATACAACAAACCGATTGAACCTTTGAAGGCCTTGAAATTGTTGAGGTGTCAATTGTATGATAGATTCATTTCCATCAAACAGTAGTTCAATTTTTAACGAATAAATGGCTTTTGCCATCCATCTAGCTCTGTGGAGAGCACCTGGTTTCCGAATAATATTGTTCACATATATTCCAATCATAAGAGCGGACAGATTTAATAGTTCTCTGTAATCATCTCTAGGAAAGTGTTTAGCAGCTGTCTGAAGTTGATTAGCAATAAAAATTTTCAAAGTGTTGGATGCTGCTATCAATGGCGTTGTTTGACATTTTGGGTTGTGGTGGTTAAATTCAATCCATTTTTCTCGAAATCTTTTAAACATAATGATTTCGGGTCCACTCGACGGTCCAAGACATACATGAAATACATCTGAAAGTATCACTTCCAACATGTGGTGTCTACAGGCTAACCACAGAAGGCTTCTTCCTATTTTATTTTCAAGAAGAACACATGTTCCTTTGAACTTTCCAGTATTTGAGCAGGTTGTGTCGAAGCACATACCAATAACCTGAGAATCACATTTCCATGACTGTAAAAGTTCAAAAACCGCATTAGCTGCTGCTTCCCCTGCACCAGATAACAGCTTAGGAATTCTAAGAAGTTTTGTACTACTATCTTTTAGAGAGGAAACTAACACTGGTAAACAGTCTACCTTTCTTGTTTCATTTAATGATAAATCAGGTAATAACTTTCCATCCCAATGAACTACTGATTTTGAGGCATTAAACTCCATTTTTATCTGTTGCGCAGTTTCACTACGTAAGCGTTGAAGTTCACGATGAACAGTACTTTTTGAAATAATTACAGATTTTAAAGTTTCATTACTCTTTAAACAGTCTGCTTCACCATCACCACCAGCCATGTTTAAGACAGATGCACGTAACATTGTTGACTTTCTTATACTTATATTATTTCTATCAAAAGCAGCAGCAACTTTTGGTGTTATCACAGACCTTCAACTTCGTTCATCTTTACCTGTATGCTTCTCACATAATAATTTTTTTTTTTTTTTTGTGGTGTAATTTCTGCAGCATATTCATCATTAGTCTTCTTTAGTTTTCACTTTCAGTCTCAGTCTCATCCATTGTTGACGTAAAAGACGCAGTTGATAAAGCAAAGGAATTCTGAGATGAAGCAGCTTCTTTTAATCGCTTTGCAAATTTTTTCTGTCGTTCAGCTGATCTTTTCTCACATGTACAAAGCTTTCTGTCCAGAGATCCAACACAACCTGTCCTAGATTGTCTTTGTAATCTGAGAAACTGACGATCCTCTTCATTTTTAATAAGCTGTTCCGAATTAGCGTGACTTATGACAAATAACATATCCAGATTTTCACTATACATTATTTGATTCTCTTCGTCTTTTGCATTATTCCTTTTTCGATTTCTCATTAAGCCTACTTGTTTGCCATATAAATCTTTAATCTTATTTAAGATATGCTGCTTATGTCTTATTGGCAACCTTGATTTTTCCCAAAATGGTACAATGTTATTGTTTACAAGATTAGCACTATCACTGATCGAAAGCTTCTTAGTACGGTGAAAGTACATAAAATTGGTCATAGCATCTCTTCCAGATAGCAGACGTGAACCTGTTACTGATTCAGTAGGATATCCAATAAGCCATACATAATTACTACTCCTAGTTTGTTTTGACATTATATTAAAAAGAAACACTAAAACAAATTTCTCTTCTGGACAAAACAGTAAAAAGGCAACACATACAATAGAAATATCTCAACAAACAGCAAAAGGCAACACATACAATAGAACAAACAACAACACATGTGCAATAAGTAATGTTAGTGGTTACGGTTAAAGTTTAAAGCTACAGTTAAGGTGAAATAAATTATGCTAGTAGTTACGGTTAAAGTTTAAAGTTACAGTTAAGGGGCAATAAGTGATGCTAGTGGTTACAGTTAAGGTTTAGAAATCATATATAGATATATAATTGCACTACAGAAGCAGGCGCAGCTTTTTAATTATGTTTTTATATTTAACTATGCTTTTTATTTTATTTTTGTTATATAGATACTAAAAATTTATTAATAATGAAAATAAAATATATAATTGATCATCACTTATGCTTTTGATTAAAATTCCCGATTTTCACATAAATCAGTGTAGCTTGTGTGACCTTGAGGGACCTCTTAATCTTTTCCAAATGAGCTCTAACTTCATATATTTTAATATTAGGAGTAGAAGAAACTTTTTAGAGGGTGAGACTCACTTTTTTAAGAATTTTTTTTTTTTTTTTACATTGAATTTTGGGACACCCTACTGTACAGCAGAAAAACAATGAAAATAACACCCACCTTCTTGTGCTCTTCTATGACTATTGAAATGGAGAAACTTTCATTTTAGTGGCCATAAAAGAAAATCACATAATAAAAGTGTAACATCTGATACCACAAAATGTGATCCGCTTGGGTAGGGATGATTTAAAAATGCTGTGGTATGCCTTCTAATAGATATAATACTTCAATATTAGGCAGAAATTATCTTCATAGATGGAAGTTGGACTTGGAAGAGTTCATACCAAGAGCTTAATTCTTGCCAAATGTTTTCTAACATCTGAGGAGTGATTTATGTGAATGATGCAGAAAATTTCACCTTCAAGTCGTTCAGATTTTGAAGTCGTGCGTAGACTTCACAAACCCCCACATGAAGAAATCGGGGTGGGGGTAGGTGAGATTCGGGCAGTTTACAGGCCAAGGAATAGGGCCATTGTGGCCACACCATATGTCATTGAATGTATTGAGGAAGTTCCTTACTTCCAGTGACCAGTGGGGTGTGGCCCCATCTTGCTGTAAAATGACATTGTTATCCAGTTGTGGTACCAAGAAGATCTTTAGAATGTCCAGGTATGGTCCTGATCGTACAGTGTCTTCAGATAAGAAAAAAGGACTGTACAGCTGGTGATGACTCACCTCACACCCATGGGTGCTCGTAGCTTAGTTTTCAGGAGGAGACAAACAGAAATTGTAATTATAAATAACATAGACAAACACCATACACAATTTTCCCTGTACCTCTTCGGTATCTAACATTTTTTACCACACTCTCAACACACAAATTTAACTGGAGACTAGAAGACTCAAAATCTACATAAAAAAAGATGGATAAATGAAATTAGATGGTGTATTAGTAAATATTAAAATTGGTGATTTTTTCAAGTGGCAATTGGCCAGTGGGTGGAGAAAATCTAGTGGCCACCATACTTACAGCTATTTCATGTTGTATACACATTTCATCACTGCACTGCATACCTTTTTATTTATTTACATAGTTAAATTTAAGCTTAGTAGTTACAAGGGCTCACTGTCTATTGTCCAGTGCAATTAAATGGATAAATATAATCTTAAAAGTTATATTTTTCTTCAACCACATCAACCAAATTTTCTAGACAATTTTTATTGGCAAGATAATTTAATCATTTTTATTTGGTCTCTTGCTATGTTCACAAATAAAATCTCTCAATCTCTCCACCATAATTGATAGCAGTGGATGGGTCAAAATTTTCAAGCAATACTTACTTTGGCTTACTTTATTTGCTGTGTATTTTCTGAAGTAATTTTTTGCATGAGCATTGTCTTGTCATCAAGAACATTGCCCAGAATGTTCATAATGGTCAGCAGTATTTCAACAATTTGTGCTATAACCTTCATGTACTAAAAATTACTTGTTTTTAGTTTCTCTAGCAGCTTTTGATGAGTTATTGATGGTAAAAAATGTTCAGACATGTTTCGAAGCTGCTTCCATTCTGCTGAATTTTTTTTTCATTGCATTTATTTTTGGTTAGGTTCTTCCCGAGGTCAAAATGAAAACTGGCTGTATAGTTTTCAAAAATGAATTTCATATCTTATAGCAGAATAATTTTGTGGTATGGTGTGGTTGCCAGTACTGAATCATAGCCATAGATCTACCATAGCTGAGATTGGGAGAAATGGGATACCAACCTGGTCACATTATTTTACAGACTCACAATAATTTCTAACCATTAACAGAAAATAAAAGTTCAGTAATTCCCTGGGTTGCTCTAATAAATATTACATTAAAAACATTGATAAACTTTCACAGGTGTTGAAAAAATAGTCATGACGAAATCAGAACACATGCAGAGTATCCCGATTCCTTCAGATTCTGTTCGGAAAATCGACGATCACTACTGAGATCGTCGATTTTTTTTTTTTTTTTTTGTCATTTTTTCCTGTTTGCCCACCTGACCTTTCAAATGGTACGAATTCTCCTAGCCACTACAGAAATTGTCGATCACTACAGAGTGCGTGAAACATCAAATATACTACAAAAATAAAAAATCTGGTTGTCTTTTTTTTTTTTTTTCCTGCAGAAAATGTTCAGTTTTTGTTAGATTTTATGGATTTGTCATTTTTTTCTGTTTGCCCACCTCAGACTTTCCAAATGCTACAAATTCTCCATAGTCACTACGGAAATCGTCTATCACTACTACGGAGTAAGGGAAACGTCAAGCGTATACAACGGAAATAAAAAATCTCTATGAAATAATGTTATTTAACACTTGTTCCAAGTTTATTTTCATGTTTACAAAATTCTAACATTCATTAAACATTTTTGGCCCTGTTTATTGGATATTTTTAATGTCATGACATTTGTTCAATATAATTTGGGCGTCTTCATGCCGTCCGTCGCCTAAAAATTGTTTTAGCACGGATGAAAATGTCATGCAAATTTCTAAATTTTGAATTTTTCTTACCCCAAGATGCATTTTTTTCACTTTCTGGTTATATTCTTATTTGTTATATTTTTTTCAGATTATGTTTCTCATTTTTAATATCTTCAGTAATAGTGAATAAGAACAACTTTGTATTTTAAAAGAGTTTTCTAGTGAAGCACAGTTTTTGTTATTTCTAACAGCTTGTTCTTGAAAACCAATCAATACGGAAAGTATTTTTCCTTTTCCACTATTTTAAAGCTAAATTAAATTTCAAAATAGGTAGTTATTCCACCCGTGATGGAATTGGCCTTTTCCGTGACTGCAGAGTTTGAAGACAGCACTGATTTTTTATGAAACTGCAGAGTTTGAAGACAGCACTGATTTTTTATATTTAATTTTGCTGAAAAACTTGTGTTAGCCCATTCCTTAGTAACATTTTACTGTATTAAGAGGCAGAACAAGAGTTTTTGTTTTTGTTAAAGCGAAATTTACACGTACAAAGGAAACGCGACTGCGTGGAATGAAAGACGGCGGCAGAAAGTGAAGTCCCGATTTTCAATATCTTATCTTTTTGTAAACAAAAGGAAAAATGCTTGTCTTTTTTGTTTGTTGATAAGCAAGAAGTGCCTAAGCAACGGGAAATCATGCATTTTCAGAGAAACTAAACTTTAAAAAACGAGCTGCTGAAGACAGGTTATGATGTCGTGCAGTTCCATCTAAAGCCACAGGTGACCATTCCCGACATGGTTACTTTGTGCCCCAAGTGGGAAAACAAAAATAGCCGCCCCCGTTCTTGAAGAGTGAATCTATAAGTAGATCATACGCACTTTTCTGCGGAAGAAAGGGCTGTTTTTCACGGCGCGTGAGTTGGATGATTTGAAAATGCATTTTCTATATTGCGAGTGTTTTAAAAAATGCAAATAAATTCTTTAGCAATGAAAAAATCTGGCTGGCCACCAGTCCGTGCGGACAGCCAAATTTTCGAGCGTGGCGACTAAAGTACCTACCTTTTTCTACTGGACATTTTATTTTATCCAGTTGCCATGTGGCTAGTGGCAACTGCTAATTTTAATCTTTATGTATTAGGATAATAAGGATGTTTCACTGTCATTATTTTGATCTTTTTGGCCACATGCAACAAGAAACCACAGTGATCTCTCAATTGGTTATCCAGAATACAAAAAAAGTACCCTCAAGACAAATTTCTGGGGAAAATTTTGAGAGATCTTTGTCCAGTAATAAATAATTGTGGCAGAGGATGACATTTTTTATTAGCATTTCATACTTTTCCATACTGTAGGTATGATCATGTGATCATATGTAGAGGATTTTAGGAAGGGAGTATCTGACCCCAGGTCTTAAACAACCCTTAGAAATAGGAAGCTAGGAGATTTGAGCTAGAGTGCCCGATGGGAAAGTGACACGGAAGCAAAGTAGAAAGGGGGAGGAAGACACCCTTATTTATTACCGGGAGGCCAGTACCCGGGGTCCGACGGCTTAACGTGCGCATCCGATATTTAGTGGATCGAGCGTTCGTACCTGCCTGGGATCGAACCTGAGGTCCTTTCCATGGTAGTCACGAACGTTGCCCACCCGTGGCCCAACTGTAGGTATGAACAACACTGTTCTCCAACATAGAATCAAAATTTTTGTTACTTTATACTGTTAATTTTTGCTTTTTCTAGTAGAAATTCCCAACTTTTTTTTTTTTTACTAAATACACGTGCACACTCAGAAGTTTTACAGAAAAATTAGCAATGAGAGTTATATATAATGTTATTGTAAAAATTTCTATAGTACCTTCTAGGAACAGAAAGGACACAGTCCAATCAGTTTCCAGGGGAGGACAAATGCCCCCTTTTGGCGCCCATGCCCGCACTACACATTTACCAGGGGGCTTGCTCTTTCCACTTCGTACAAAGCATAGGAGTCATGTAGAGCCCTAAATGAATTTCCATCCATAAAGGTAATTTTTACCACACAGTGACTTATTATATCTGTTACAAGCCATACCATAGCATTTTTAAATTATCTCTACGCAAACAGATCACCCTGTAATATACCAAATAGGACACATATGATGGTGAGAATGTCATAAAATTAAACAATCTCCTTGATTGTAACAGTGAAACAAAAGGATAGCAGTTACCTTGGAGCCCCGCAGCAGAATTGCGGCGACGGGGTCACAGATTTTATTTTGGGCCTGCAGACAAAAATGATGTCCCCCACACCCCTATTAAATCCTCTCTTTTTCCATCTTACAAAACTTCCCAAAACCAGAAGTTAGGCGGAGTAAGATTTCTCCCATAATCACATTTTTTTTCTTGCAACATTTCGTCTGTTCGGTATTTTTGTTAAACATCATTGTATTGCATAAATGTTTGAGTTTTAACTTGAAAATAGCAGCAAAATTTCAGAAAACGCAAATTTGGACAGAGTGATGTAATCTTGCACTCTTTTTCTCGCAATGTAGCCTTTGCCCCCTTGATTGTTGAACATAGTTTTATTACACTGTATAAATGTTTGCATTTAAGACCAAAAATGAAGAAAAATTTCCACAAATGGAAGTTGGACGAAGCGAAGATTTCTGCCGTAATTGAAAAATCGAGGCAAAAAGTTTCGACAATGGAAGCTAAAGGCAGCAGAGATTTCTCCCGTAATCGTCTTCTTTTTTCCCTGCGGTGTTTTCCCTTCACTGAATTATATTATCATATCATTTAAGTACATTAATCTTTGTATTGATGATCGAAAATGGAGGAAAAATTTTCTGAAAACGGAAGTAGGACAGAGCAAAGATTTCTCCTGTAATCATCCCCCCCCCCCCCCCCCGTGTCTTCCCTTCACGATATTATTGTTTAAGTATAATTTAATTAAATTAATGTTTGTATTTAAGTTTGAAAACGGAGAAAAATTTTCCGAAAACGGAAGTAGGAAATAATAGTATAGGGAAAACCAGAGTTTAAGCTGGCTCAAAAAATGCTGTAGCAAAAATGCTAAAATGAAGGAAAAAGTTGTAGCAAAATGCTTAAGAAATTTAGCCTCTTTTGTCGATGAACTGACGCGCAACGAATCGGCGTGACACCGTCCGACCGAATAATGGATGACGTTTCCGTCATATGACGGAATACTTCTACCCACGAATTAGCGGTGGAATTTAAATTTTTCCCCTGGACTACGGGAGTTCAAATTTTCGGAAATTTCGGAACACAATCGCATCTGATATTTAAATGTCTGGCGCCATTTTGCAACGGGACGCTAATTTTCTTGCGCGTTTTAGATTAATTCATCGCATTTTGCGAAAATAGCGATCGTAGCTTAACCTCTGGGGAAAACACCCCGGGAAGAAAAAAAAAGAGACGATTACCGGAGAAATCTTCACTCCATCCTACTGCTGTTTTTAGAAAATTAATACTTGTATTTAAGATTGAAAACGGCAGAAATTTTTCAGAAAACGGAAGTAAGGTGGAGCGAAGATTTTTCTCGTAATAGTTTTTTTTCGCGGTATTTTCTCTGTATTGTATTATTGTTCAAGTACCATTTAATTGTATTAATGTTTGTATTTATGATCGAAAATGGAGGAAAATTTTCCAAAAGTAGAAGGAGGACGGAGCGAAGCTTTCTCCCGTAATCATAATTTCTTATTCTCTAGTGATGTACCATCTGTCCTGTATTTTTTGTTAAATATAATTTTATCCCATAAATATTTGGGTTTCAGATTGAACATGGATGCAAAATTCTAGGCACAGAGGGAAAGATGTTTTGATCATAGTTATTGCAACCAGACCAGATTCTTTGTTATTTTAGGTAAGAAGACATAATAATATATTTTTTGATATTTTAGGTAGAAGACATAATAATAGATTTTTTGTTATTTTAGGTAGAAGACATATAAGATAGATACTTTCATTCTTTTTCTAAAATCTGTACCCATGCAAATTTTTATTACTTTTTCTCATCTTGCCTAGTGACCATCTGCGGGTGGTCACCCGCAGATTTATTGTGGCACCGTGACATCTGTCGCAGACTGATTAAGAACTTTCTGCTATAGGGGCAAAGTTTATGAAATTCAAGTAGTAAGTTTAAAAAATCTGTATTTTGTATATTATTTTGCAATCTTTTAACAAAATATTTTTCTATATTAGTTTATATTTTTAGTACAGTTCTTGAAAAATTCCGTCAAACAGTTTTTTTTTCTTTTTTAGATTTTAGATTCAGCCAATATAAGTTGATCTAGCTTTCTAAGGTATTTTTCAGAGTTCAAAATGTTGACATCTGAGCCACAATACAAGGTAAATATACACAAATAACACTTGTTAAAAGCTGCTGAATTTTGCACAGAATTAAACACTTAAGATAGATTTTTTGTTATTTTAGATGCACTTTTGGAAAGTCATCTTGCATTTGAATTGCAATTTTGGTAATTGTTTAGAGAGAGAACACAGATTAACTTTTTCAGTGATGTGGAAAAGTTAAATAATATGTTAGACAATAAAAGAATTATGTTTGCTGGAATCAAGCAACTCGAAGCCTGTAAAATGTAAAAAAGGGAGCAAGAAATGAACTCTTTTTTCACAGCAGAATAACCAGGATACAAGGCTTACCCAGCAGGAGTAGCAAATTGAAATAAAGGATGTGACAGTTGCATAAGGCTGACACTTTTCCCCAATGGCATCTCACACTTGGAACATTCAATCCCATTACCAGTACAATTTGGTCCCAACCCAATCATGAAACACGCCACCCCAACTTCCCACAGAAGATAAATATCATCACTAGGTAAGCTTTTTGTTGGAAAGCTTTGCTCTGCAAAACAATTCCAAATCATATCTGGCTATGAATAAAAATTTACATAACATAGAGGAATCAGATTTGTTTTATAGGATGATACCCTATAATTGATTTCAAACCAAAATGATAAAAGGTGTAAAAAGATGGCGAAAAAAAAAAAAAAAAGATAACAAGAGTTCATTATGTAAATGCTAATGGCACTGACTAAAAATGTACTGTTATAAAAAATGTAAAAGGCCATCTCGTTTCATGAATTGTCATCACAAACTTTGTTTAATTACTGTGTTTTCAACCCTTGCATTCTTATATTTAGAGATCCGATACAGTAAAATATGTTTATTTTATTTCTTCCTTATACAGTTCTTCAATTAGTTTTACCCTCCCCCTTTTTCTTTACATGAATCTCATTAAACATCGACCTTCGCTTACCACCAGATTAGCATGATGCACAAAGCATGGTGGTTTAACGAGGTTTGTATACATATATATTTAATTTTCAGAGCATGTTATATGAACATATATGTCACAGAACCACCATTTACAACTACAATGCAATCACATACTTTTAGACAAAATTTAACATATTTATACCTGCTTACACAGGAATCGGAAACAGGTAATTTCTGTTTTACAACTGAAGTACTTTAAGTACATTTTCTCTTCACTCATAGCACAATACATGAAACTTTCAACATAAAAGATTTCACAGGATAAAAAAATCTTGACTACCATATAATTGATGAACAGCCGAAGATTTTCAGTTTTTTTTGGAAAGAAACCATCCTGAGTGATGTAGTGGTTTGCATACATATGGTGGAAATCAGATGTGGGTGCAATTTTTGCTTCTGTGCTTACATTACCAAATATCCAGAAAAATTATCCACATGCATGAAAAGTTGGAAACTTTTACACATATTGTACATGGGTTTATATTGTTTAAGTATAGAAATGAAGCTGTTGACATTTACCCCCCCCCCCCCTACTTCCCCAAAGACATATAAATCTAAAGATATATGCAGCATCTGACTGTTATACATAATGCCCATTTAAAATATTACTAATAGATTGGCTGCTTCTTTAATTTTTTTTCTAGGTAGTTTAATGATTCCAATGACAACTGATGACTGGAACAAGGCGAAAGCCCGTCAATAATGACAAGGAAAAATAAGATAATGTAGTGTAATTTTTTAATAACCAGAAATTCTTTTCGTTTGTGATGCCAAAATGTGAAAGTATTTTTCATGAACATTAGAACAATAAAAAAAAATATATATTGGTTGCTTGCAGCAGGGATTCGACAATTAAAACAGGCAAATGATCTTTCCACTGCGGCCATCCAAAGGAAATTATATTGTTTATACCTGCTACTGGATCCAAGGAAGAGAGTTTTTTTTTTTTTTTTTTTTTTTTAAGGTTTAACGACCACCGTGAGCAACTCAATGGGCTATAAGCAGTCGCCCGTCCCTAATTTAGGGTCACTGGTTCCAGGGAAGGGAGAGAGCCAGTGCCGTAAGACAAACACAACATCCATGCCTCACCGGGATTCGAACCCGGACCCCTTTCGGACGAATGATCAGAGGCCATCGCTTAGACCACTGCGCCACCGGGGCGGCCAAGGAAGAGAGTAAGCCACAACAATAAAAAAAAAAAAGTATCATCTTACCTGCAGTATAAATGAGAACTGCTCAACACTGGATGATTACACTCTGTAAATGAAGAAGTTATCCCGATAAAGTATAGTGACCATTTTGGCAACTGCTTACAATCTGGTTAAAAATGCTAAAACAGCTATCATCAAATAATTTTATTTACTTTACATTAATCAGGCTCTTAGATAATCTAGAGGCTACAGAATGAAGACCTTATCAATACTAAGATGTGCGATTCCCCTTAGCATCCTCTGGCATATTACACGGTGCATCAGCTGGCGAGTTATCTGTTTTCACCTCACTTTCAGGCTTATGACTTTGTGCTGCTAAATTCGCTAATATAGCAACCATTTTATCATGACCTTCTTGTCGCTTTTTTAACTTTTGAGCTTTCTTCTCTTCCTTCTTCTTCATCTCCACTGCTTCCTGGAACCTTGGATCTTTAGGATCAACATCATAACCCAAAAGTTCACTGATCTCTTCAATTAACTCCTTTTGTTTCTGCTTCCTTAATGAAGCTTCCTTTTCATTCCCAGCCAACTTCTGATAATATTCCTTTTTCCAAGTCTCTAGTTCCATCATGTTTTTGTCAACCTCTGCTTCATATTCCAACCTCTCTCGAGTCTTCTGCTCCTCAACAGCTGAAACATTATCTAACATCTCCTGCAGAGGTGGGTGAAACATTTTATCATGTTCAATAATTTCGAGAAGCTCTTCCCTTGTAGGCCATGCAATCCCTGGGTTCAATGCACTTTGTTCGCCGAACTTTGCGTAATGCCTACGTAAATACTTTTTCCTGAAATGCTCCGTATTTTCCAACGGTGTAACTTCCTTTGTAATATACTTACGATACACCCTTTCCATCATATTGGATTTCAGTCTTTTTCTTCTCTATTTCTTCTTCATCGAGATCATATTTATTTTGTTCAAGTACGTCAGTATTAGTTTGCTTCTGCTGTGTGCAAAACGACAGAACAGTTGCTCTTCTGGTATAGAGAGAGGTCCTTTCCCAAGCTTCGAAGCGAATAGACAGACTTACTGCTGACTTCAAAAAACGCATCTCTACAGCACGTACAAAAGAAATAAGGACCGAAAAGAACAGTTCAACAAATGCAAATTAACGGCAGCAGCACAAAATATATATAATTATATATATATATATATTTTTTAAGCTCTTATAACACAAAAACTTTTTCAAATAGAGACTTTTTCCCAAACGTTTCAGCACATACCGTAAGAAAACATGAGGTCTGAGGAGCCAGGACCGGACATATGTTGTTGTTTTTTTTTTTTTTTTTTTTTTTTTTTTAATAAGACGATGAGGCTTATAGACAAAGCTTTGTGCCTCACAGCAACTAGTTGGCCATGCGGAAATAGCTAAAATATCTCCTGATCAGTAAGACACGAAGATGCACGACCAGCCACAGAGGAGAACCTCCTTGCGAATAGCACGTGAAGTCACAGGAGCAGCACAAAAGTCCATCAAAGGGGCACGCTCATGAGAAGGAATGTTAGAACAGGAGCGTCCTCACAGAGAAACGTCTTGAGAGAGTAATAAATTTCTCCAAGGCCCGAACTTTACGTTTTGCCACGGAAGCGTCCCGAAAGTCCAACAAAGAATACATTTGAGCAGAGACGGAGGTTGAGGAATGAGGGGTTGTCACTCCAAAACAAATCCTTCGATATGCACTGTACGCAGGGCAGGAGAGGAGGAAGTGAGGAACAGTCTCTGGCCCGGAGCCACAGAAGCACATCGGGGAAGAACGTTTTCGAATCAGAAAGAGGTAGCTGTTTAAAGGTGCCGTGTCCGTGCTTAATTTTGAATTATGATTGCTGAGGAACTTCGATAACAGTGTTCGCTAGGCCATCTGTGACGGAAGCTGATGAACGGATACAGCTCTGCCCACCCGGACGAAAGCCAGGCTGAATCAGAAGCGGTGATGAGCATGTTACCACTGTGCCGAGCAGCGTCGGAGGCTGTAACTGGGGGAAACAAGGCCAGGCCCTCAGCATGGCCCCGTCGGGCGGCAGCGTCAGCGGCCTCATTCGCTGGAAGACCAACATGAGCCGGGCACCAAACGAACACAATGTCCTCGTAGAAAGAATGGAGGCGTTGAAGAGAATCATGCAGAAGAACGATAATGTCTGGAGATTTGCGATTCAATGCCAACAAGGCCTGTAGAACAGAACGACTATCCGTAAGCAGCAAGAGGCCACCGCACGGGCCGGGAGCAAATTCAAGCGCTGATATTAGGGCCCATGCTTCAGCCGAGAACACTGAGGAAATAGTCGAGAAGGAGAACAAACGGCTGGAGTTGTTCCGTGGAAAAAAATGCCCGATCGCCACCGAGGTGTTAATCATCGAAGCGTCAGTAGCAATGATGTGGTGTGACGCTGAGAACTGGGCCAAGAACATCCCAAAGCAATGTCTGATAAGCATCGGATGCAGATATCGTTGCTGAAAAGGGAGACCCGAGCAGATAATCGAGTAGCAGGGTGCAGACGAAACAGGAGGAGCCGACAGAGCCTGGAGAAGATCGCTGTTGACGAAAAACGGCTCCTGTCGGAAGCGACTGAGCACGATTCCAAGGGGAAAGCCATGGGATTTCCAAGCGTAGAATGACAAGGCGTCCTCTTCTAGAAGAAGATGGGCGATAGGCGAGCGCTGACCCATCGACAAATGGCGGTACAAAAATCGGACTGTCAGGAGGGTGATTAGAGAACGCACGCTAGCGATTCCACATTCGGCACGCAAGACCGCCACAGGCGTCGAACGAGGAGGTGAATGGCTGCACGGAGTGCATGGTTGAGCAGAACTTCAAGAGCGTCGTAGAGATAGGTGGGGGAGGCAAACAGGACCGGAGCCGCATATTCCAGAATAGGCCGAATCACAGCAACGACAAAGGCGAGAGCGTTGGGGAAGCCAAGACCCCACCGGCGATGACAAACAACTTTAACAGCAGACAAGGCTCGGAAGACTGACTTCTTGACATGCGTGAGGTGGGAAGACCAAGTCAGGGAGGAGTTAAACCAGACCCCTAAAATCTTGATGGAGGACTGTCAAGTCACTGAGTCAGAGCCCAGCAGGAAAGGAGGGGCAGGCGACCGGCGCTTACGAGAAAAGTCAACCGCGAAGCTTTTAGAAGGAGAGAGACGTAAATCCCAGGATGATGCCCACTGAACAATGGAATCCAAAGAGGATTGCATATAGCTAAGTGCCGCCGCCCGGTTGGGACTATAGGAAACAATAAAAATATCGTCTGCAAATAAGAACATATGCGCATTCGGATGACAGCAATCAACCACATCATCAATGTATAAGTTAAAAAGGATAGGTGAAATGGAGCTACCCTGAGGAACACCTCGACACTGCGGAAAGGAGGAAGACACCGTTCCCCGCCAACGAACGCGAAATCTGCGCCGAGCAAGGTAGTCAGCCAGCCAACGGAGAAGACGACCACGAACACCCAGAGACACCAATTTCCCTAGGAGAGCAGGGTGACAGACCGAATCATATGCCGCCTGAAGGTCCAAAGACACCAGAAAAACATAATTATGTCTAGCTCGAGCCACCAGAAGATGACGTTGGATCGACAGAAGGCACGCCGATGTGGAACGTCCAGGCAAAAATGCAAATTGCAGCTTGCTGATCCGTTGATGAGAGATAATGAAGTCTGTTAGGCGAGAGACCAAGACTTTCTCCAAGATCTTCGAAAAAACTGAAGTGAGAGTGATCATTCGGTACGATGATAAGTCGAGAGCAGGTTTGTTAGGCTTCTGTATCGGAATCACCCAGGACTCTTTCCAGCATGAAGGATGAACGCCGGCTGACCAAAAAAGGTTAAGTAGGTCAACCAGCCAAGACGAATTCCACCTCCATATACGTCTCACCAGTTCGTAAGTACATCCATCAGGGCCGGGTGCAGAGCGTCGAGGCGATCCATTAATAGCCCCGGCAACTTCACTAGCAGTAAGTAACGCATCCATCTCAAGAGAAGAGTCATCATGGTCAATAGAAAAGGAGTGCACCGAACAGCCAGAGGCAGTGGAAAAGAGTTCACCAAACGCCGAAGCCTGCTCCGCCGGATCAGCAACAAGGAAATCGCCAATCCGAAGTAGCAGGTGATCCGGGGTCGAACCAACATGAGATTTCAGACGGCGCAAGAGGGAGAAAACGAAGATTGGCCTCGAGGTGTCGTTGCATTGTGCCTTCCAGTAGGCACGTCTCTTAAGAATGAGGAGGTGGCGAAGATTCCGTTCTTCCTGCCGATATAATGACCAAGCGAAGAGGCAGCCGGATGACTTAGCACAGCGAAGGAGGCGGCGTTTCTTGCGAAGCAGCTGAGCACAATCAGAGTCCCACCAGGGAGACCAACGTCGACGCTGACCGCTGAGCCGACGAGAAGCGTGGAGAATCAGGGAAATGCGGTCCAGGATCAGAGCGGCACCGTCAGGAGTGGAAGGAAGATCACCACGAGTAATCTTCTGGATAGAAGGCCAAGCCACTGACCAAGCAACTGGTTGTAGACCCAGAGCAGGAGGGGAGGGGAGCCAAACATCCCTGCCTCCAATGTTGTAATGACAGGATGATGGGTGCTACCGTAGGGGTCACTATCCACAGACCAGGAGCAGTACGGAACCAGCTGAGGAGAGCACATGGTGAGGTCCAAAACAGAACAAGTGGAACCCCTGCAAAAGGTAGAGGCCCCCGAGTTTAGGAGACAAAGATCTTGCGAGCAAAGCCAGTCCACGAACTCAGTTCCTCCCCGGCTCGGAGAAGTAGAACCCCAGCTAGGGGGATGAATATTGAAATCACCCACCACCATACAACAATGAGTGAGCAGTTGTTCGATCCGTCCAAGCAAGAGCGCCGAGAGGGGAGGAGAGGGAATGTATAAATTAATAATCCTGAGCGTGGTGTCGCCGGAGTAGATATCCGTCGCAAGAAGCTGCTCGTTCGAATCCGAACTGAAGATGTCCACCAATCTGGAAGAGAAATCCGACCTAATTGCAGTTAAGAGGCCACCCCCGACCCCCCCCCCCCCCCGATCACTCCTATACACCGTACGGGCTGGGAGGGAAAAAGAGAGACCAGGAGATAGCCAGGATTCTTGAATAGTCAAAATCGTGGCTGTAAAAAAAATAGAACTTTCGGTGAAATAAGGTCTTTTGGAGCGAAGGGACTGCGCATTCCATTGGACCAGCGACCAGCTATTCATGAAGAGAAAAGTGATCCGCTAGGCCAGATGCCGTCTTGAACCGCACGGAACAGAGGCCACAAAGAAACTTACCGTCGTCACAATGAACTTTCAGGTGTGACAGCAAGGCTGGACGAGAAGAGAAAGGCATGGCGCATGGAAGACACGAGTAGGTTCTGGAGTGAGAAAGTTTGACGGATTCAGCAGCAGACTCTACATACGGAACCACAGATTCTTCGCATGACAGGAATTTATCGGCGCTTAGGCCAGTGTCGGAAGGTTGCTCAGTAGGCACTGAAGAAGCTGGGCACGCCGCAACTGTAGTAGGAAGATTCTGCAAAATTTCAGCCTGTGGCACCTGTGCAACGGATGATGTGGGGCCAGCATGTAGGGAAGGAGGTGAAAGAAGATTCGTCAAAGAGTCCAATTTACTGGTGAGTTTAGAGATAATGTCCAGAAGCTGAGGGAAGGCAGAGGAGCAAGCACACGGAGGTTGAGCCTCAGTCGCCGCCGCCGCCGCATATGAGGCCTGGTGGACTTGAGGCACAGAGTCCCGAGCTTCTGGATAGCTGAGATTCTTCGAAGCCATAATATCTAGGATCTGCTTTTCTCGGAGGTAAATTGGGCAGTTCGTGTCAGAAGCAGGATGAGAGCCCTTGCATAATACGCACTGGAAGCTCGACGCCGAGCATACCGAAGAGTCGTGTCCTTCACCACAACGAGAACAGCGAGCGGCACTACGACAGGTTGACAGCAGATGTCCATAACGCTGACAGTTTTTGCACTGCCTAGGCGAATCCAAGAAGGGTCTGACCGCACATCTGGAATACCACAGATAGATAGTGTCACGGTTAGTAAAGCCCAGTTCTTCCACTAGGACCGAAGAAGTAGGGACCCTCGAGGAATTTACCGAACGTCGGAACCGAACAACACGAAGACAGTTCACATCACGGTCCAACAATTCTGAAGCAATTTCATCAACAGGGGCTTCAGTGTCCACATCTCGAACTAAAAACTTTGTTGTCATAAGCTTAGTAAGAACCTGAGTTTTGACAGGTACCTGAAGAAAATTAGAAAGTTGACAAATTTCCAGCAAGCAAATGAGATTCGAGGAACGCACCAATAAGTCACCTGAACGTAAAAACTGAACGTCTGAAATCGAGTCATGCATGGAAATATTGTCCACGAAGAACCTCTTCAACAACATGGGACGGACTCTGGGTAGCTTCCCAGAAGTCGCGGAAATAAGTATTTCACCACGAGTCACTCCGCTCGCAAATGCCCTACGCATCAATTCCTGAGGAGACCATTGAATCGAACAAACAAAGTCATTAACTGGAACTAGCAAACCACCCAGCTGAGGAAGCTCATCACCCGGCGAAGAACGCATTCTTTTAGCCGGAGTCGAGAAATCAGAGTCCCCCATCCCCGCCGGACCCACCGGCGGCAGCTAGGGCCCACCCCGAATCAACAGACCACAACAGACAAGAGCATGCAAAGACAATAATCCTACCTTGGATATGGGAAGAACCAACCGCCTGCAAAACTTTAGCAGGAAAAGAAACGAAAATAGAAGAGAAAACAGCAAGCCGCTGTTTCAAAAATGCAACGAAACAAGAACGCTTTCGCCAACGACGACACACCCAAAAAACAGTACCCTACGGGGTTCACCGATTAGAAACAGGAGAGCCAACTTCACACCAGCCAACCGTTGCCACTCCTTCCAACTTCGACATATGTTTTTTATTTTTTTTTGTTTTAATAAGACGATGAGGCTTATAGACTAAGGTTTGTGCCTCAGAACAACTAGTTGGCCATGCGGAAATAGCTAAAATATCTCCTGATCACTAAGACTTTTGCAGATGCACGTCCAGCCACGGAGGAGAACCTCCTTGCGACCAGCACGTGAAGTCACAGTAGCAGCACAAAACTCCATCAAAGACGCACGCTCATGAGAAGGAAGGTTAGAAATGGAGCGTCCTCACGGAGAAACGTCTTTAGAGAGTAATAAATTTCTCCAAGGCCCAGTGGCGGCTCGTGGTGTAAAATGCTGGTGAGGCGAACGGTCTTGATGTAAATGTAAAACAGTAAAACATATGTTATTGGCCGCCCCGGTGGCGCAGTGGTCTAAGGCGCTGGCCTCTGATCATTCGTCCGTAAGGGGTCCGGGTTCGAATCCCGGTGAGGCATGGATGTTGTGTTTGTCTTACGGCACTGGCTCTCTCCCTTCCCTGGAACCAGTGACCCTAAATTAGGGACGGGCGACTGCTTATAGCCCATTGAGTTGCTCACGGTGGTCGTTAAACCTCCAACCAAAAAAAAAAAAAACATATGTTATTGAAGAATATATAAATTCGTATAACGTTATACGAACACATATATATATCAGTGGCGTAGCCGGGGGGGGGGGGGTGGTGTTCGTGGTTTGCACCCCCTAAGTAGGCGAGACAGTTAGCTTTTTCTAAGTACGTTTTATAGATAATTTCCCTATTTAAATTCATTGATTTTTACATAACTTACAATGTAATACAAATAAATTACATTGATACATAATGTCAATGTAATTTCTTGATAATAGAAGAGAAAGTAAAGCAAAGCGGCCAAAGAAGTTGCTTTATTAAATTTTTATTAAAACAACTATAATTTATTGCATTTTCTTCATTTTATTAAATTAGCTTCGTTTTGTATTAATGTTCAAGATGTGCGTACGTACCAATAGAAAAATATTTGTCGAAGCGCCCCCCCCCCCAATTGTTACATGTACTTATACACAGTTATACAGCAGAAGTGCAGAACCCCCGCCGCCTCGGTGGCGCAGTGGTCTAAGGCGTTGGCCTCTGATCATTCGTCCGAAGGGGTCCGGGTTCGAATCCCGGTGAGGCATGGATGTTGTGTTTGTCTTACGGCACTGGCTCTCTCCCTTCCCTGGAACCAGTGACCCTAAATTAGGGACGGGCGACTGCTTATAGCCCATTTGAGTTGCTCACGGTGGTCGTTAAACCTCCAATAAACCCCTCCCCCTCAAAAAGTTTCATATCAAAGGCAGTATCACCCATCGGATATCTTTGAAGTCCTGGGTTCGAGTCGGCTGAATCATTAAAATCCGCTGAGATTCGGAAGTCTCGTTAAGCCATTGGTCCCGGGTAGGCGCCTTGTTATAAACAGCTGTAAACCCCCATCCCTTAGGGCTTCAGCCCATGCCATTTAGCCCTTATATACAAATATTATTCAAAAGTAATGGAATAAAATTATAGAAATATATGAAACACGGCGTGGGAGTCTTTCTTCACGAAAAAATCCAAAAATATTAGAGGGAAAATGTGCATATACCACTATATATATATATGTGTGTGTGTGTGTGTGTGTAATATACGCTACTTTTGCAACAATATTTTTATGAAAACAATTATTCGATAATTTTACAACAAAAGAAAGAAATATTTCACCTGTATTCTTTTATGTAATACACTTGAGCGAAAATACGGAATTTGTGCGGTTTCTTTAGCTAGTCAATGCGTCACTGACATCCCAACGCCAGTCGGAGATCCACTTCTTAAAAGATTCAAAGTAAATCATTTGAATAGAAATTGTTTTCTCGTGAAATGTTTCTTGAGCTTGAATAAAAGTCACAGTTCGATTGGCATATTAGTGAAGGTGCATTTAGCACGGGTCACAAACTGAAGTCCAGGCTCGTGATAACTATGTACAGGAGAAGTCAAGTTAAGGAAGCACATTTCTATATAAAAAAAGTATTAGGTAATTTAAACCTGGAATTAAAAACAGAGGAATACGATATTAATTTGCTTTGGTCTCGAACAGAATGCTTTCAGTTTATGTTTTATAAATAAGTTCAATTCTGCGATCCTTTTTGGCTGCAAATTTGTCTATGATCAGATCATAAAATGGTTGAGTGGACATTAGATGGTTCAGCAATTCTTTCTCGATTGAAATTTTAGCGAGTGAAGACAAACGATCTTGTGCCGTTGTATTACGGAGGTAAGTCTTAATTCTCTTCAAACAAGAAAAAACTCCTTTCGGCAGAAGAACTTCTTGACGCCAGTGTCAATACAAGAGAAAATAATTTGTAGGCTTCTGGTAACACATCTTTCAGCTCGTTTTCTTTCATTGTTTTCAAGGTTTTCTGAACACTGAGTTCCCTGAAGTTGTGATCATTATATAAAAAATTTAATTCGTTTTATAGTCGTTGTGTGTCTGCAAAAATGTTTGGATAAATTTTTTTGAGAGTGTTAAGGCGATTAAACTCGGACATATGTTGCCAGTCGCAATAAATAAAATAAAAAACCACTATGGAGGTAGCTATCAATCGATTTGCTCATCTGTACAAGACAACCGATTTTATATCGATGGCGTTTGTCATTGTTGTTGTTGAACACCTGGTTCCCTTGATCAGTAGCAAAGAATATAAACGCTTATTGCTGTTCCCTAGATTGCAATTAGCGTTGCTGAACAAAATTTGGTACCGATTGGCGATTAGATTGCGTTTCTTTCATTTGGATTAGATGTAATAATTGCGCCGCTTTGTGACACTTTGTAATTTCGAATTCGTTTACTAGTCATTGCTCACAGAAAATACCTACTTTTTTTTGTAAGGATGAGATGTTAGAAACATGAAAATATATAAGATGGAGAAAGATGAGAAAATTAATGAGGACATCACCCAGATAAAATGTAGTTCGGAAGTGGACAAGGGATGTGCTGTAAAGGATGAAATTTCCCCTTATGAGCGGAAGTACTATGCTCTCCTTCGACGCTGTGAATCAATCAGTTTGGTGAGTTCATAAAAAATTGAATGCTAAAAAAAAAAAAAGTTGCTTAGTGTTATGCATATTCATATCACAGATTTATTTAAAAAGTACAAGCATTTAGCTTTATCCAGTGTTTTTTTTTTTTTCTTTTTAATATGATCATATGTAGAGGATTTTAGGAAGGGAGTGTCTGACCCCAGGTCTTAAACCCTTAGAAATAGGAAGCTAGGAGATTTGGGCTAGAGTGCCCGATAGGAAAGTGACACGGAAGCGAGGTAGAAAGGGGGAGGAAGACGCCCTTATTTATTACCGTGGGGCCAGCACCCGGGGTCCGACGGCTGAACGTGCCCATCTGACGCACAGTGGATATTTAGTGGATCAAGCGTTCCTACCTACTGGGATCGAACCTGAGGTCTTCTCCATGGCAGTCACAAACGTTGCCCACTAGGCAACCTGTGGCCTCTTTATCCAGTGTTGACTGCCCAATTTATTTAAATATGTGAGGGGAAACTTCGGTGCACCTGCCCTTAAATGCTATTCGCTGTCCTGGTGGGGCAGTGGTCTTAGGCTAGCTTATGACACTGGTCCGAGATGTCTCCGCCTACGAATCAAGGCGAGGCAAGGTGTTGTGTTTGTCTTATGGCACTGGTTCTCTTCCTTCCGTGGAACCAGTGGTCCTAGGTTAGGGACGGTCAACTGCTTGCAGCCCATTGAGTTGCTCACAGTGGTCGTTAAACCTTCAAACAAAAAAATGCTATTCAAGAAAAAGAAAAAAAATCATTGTTTTCTGTTTAAACTCATTTGTTTGTAGCAAACTGGGTTGGTGCCCTAGGCTATCAGCTGTGCACCCCAAAAATTTATGTTATTCATTTTTGTGGTTAAACATATTGCATTTATTTAATAATTGCAAGATGCAGAAATACAATGCAAACCAAATGTAAAGAAAGAAATGGGAACTACATCTATTTACTCACTGGTCCAGTGAAAATGAAATTAAAATATTTTGTGTGCTTTATTTTTCACAAAATTAGCAACACTTTTCTTCAAACTTATGGTGCGCAACAATTTATTGTTTGATTGATAACATAGATAACCCAATAAGATTCTTTCCTAGATACCCTTAGAAAAAAAAAAAAATCCAGCAGAATGAATATAGCGGTAGAGCTTCTTTTACTCTCTCCCACTCTCATTACGAAACAGTCTGTGTGTGACAGCTGCTAACCTTTAGATGCCACATCGCCACTGTTTGTGATTGAAGAAGTGGGCAGACTTGATATTTCCATTGAAAGCCGGATAATACAGCTAATCCATTTTCTTAAAAAAATGTGTGCTGCCCTCATGTGTAACCTAACTTGCCTGCTGCATAAGGACGAGCTTGGTTTATGGCAGTTTTCAACAGATGCATGCTTTCACGTTGACATCGGATTTACTGCAGACTGACTTAAATAGACGCAGGTTATAGTTCTTTGTTTACTCAAGTAATAAGACTTCAAAAGTTACATTGATAATTGAAAGGATAAAATAGAATTGCATTTGTTTTTATTTTTTGTTCTCATTTATTGAGTCATTCGATTTTATCAACTCTAAATCTTGACGCTCCAGATTTTGGTGCCCTAGGCAGCAGCCTAAATTGCCCAGTGGTTGAAACGGCCTGGTATCAAAGCATTTGTAGATGCAAAATAGTTGACTTCTGTGAACAGTTTAGACATATGCAGAGTGTTTTTCACTCTGATCTTTTTCTAAAGATATCATCATCATCATCATCATTGTCAACCATTATCAATCCACTGCTGGACGAAGGTCTCCCCAAGTTTCCTCCACAACGGTCTGTCTTGTGCCAGTCTCCTCCATGTCACCCCTGCATACTTTCGAATTTCATCCACCCATCTCCCATGTGGTCTTCTTCTGGGTCTTTTCCTGTCCCTTGGAATCCAATCTAAAATTTCGGCTGTCCATCGATGATCTATCCTTCTGGCAGTATGTCCAGCCCATTGCCATTTCAGGGATGTAACTCTGATCATGATGTCTTCCACTCTTGTCATTTGTCGGATCCACGAGTTCCTCTTCTCATCTCTCCTGGTTACACCAAGTATGCACCTCTCCATGCTTCTTTGAGTTGTCTGCAGCCTTTGTATGTCTCTTTTAGTTAAGGTCCACGTCTCTGCACCATACGTAAGCACTGGAAGGATGCATTGATCAAACACTTTTCTTTTAAGACATAATGGCATATTGCTCTTGAAAATTATGCTGTTTCTTCCAAAAGCTCTCCAGGCAAGTTTTGTACGCCGATTAATTTCTTCATCAATGTGACCCTCACTTGATATCTGCTGTCCAAGATAAATGTACGTATCTGTTATCTCCAGCTTTTCTCCATCAATCGATAAATCTTCATTTCTTGTAAAAGCATTGAACATCACTTTTGTCTTCTGAAAGTTCATTTTTAATCCCACTTCTTTACTCTTGTCAGCAAGTCCTGGATCATACTCTGCAGCTCTGATGGGCTAGTTGCAAAAATGACTAGGTCATCAGCAAAACGAAGGTGGGTTAGATAATCTCCATTAATCTTTATCCCTTTGTTTTCCCAGCTCAGTGACTGAAAAACACCCTCCAATGTGGCATTAAAGAGCTTCGGAGATATGGTGTCACCTTGTCTCACTCCCTTTCCAATTTTTATGTGTGTTGTATTTTCAAACAGCCTAATCTTTGCACTTGCATTTTCATAGATGTTATTAATAATATTAATGTATGCATCTTCAATACCGCAGGTTTTCAGAGCCATTGTAACTGCTGATGGTTTCACCGAATCAAAGGCTTTTTCATAATCGATAAAAGCCATGCACAATGGAAGTTCATATTCCCTCGCTCTTTCAATTAGTTCTCTCAGCACATGGATATGATCTATTGTGCTGTAGCCACTCCTGAATCCAGCTTGTTCTCTCGGTTGAGCCATGTCCAGTGTTACCTTCAAGCGATGTGAAAGAACTTTAGTGAAGATTTTATAAACTACTGATAGGAGGCTGATAGGTCTGTAGTTTCCGAGATCCTCAATGTCACCTTTCTTATGTAGCAGGATCATTGTAGCAGTGTTCCAATCCTCAGGAATCTTTCCTTCATTAAGGCATCGAGTGAAAATTTGGGCGAGTACTGTTTCGATTTCTCCACTTGCTTCTTGTATGATGTCTACAGTAATTCCATCTTCTCCTGGAGCTTTTCCCTGCTTCATGTTCTTGATTGCATGTGCAACTTCTGCTGGAAGGACTGGAGGAACTCTGGTACTGGTAGCTTTCCTGATGTCTGGAGTGCATGTATCATCCCTTTCATATAATTTGGAGTAGAAATCTTTCACTCTTGTCAAAATTTCACCTCTATTTCTTGTTACAGAACCATCTTCTTTTCTCAGTGCCATAATCTGTTTTCTTCCCTTACTGAGATGTCCCTTTGCTATCTTTAGGCTTTGGTTGTTTTCAATTGCTTTCCTCACTAGTTCACAGTTGAATTTTCTTACGTCTTCAGTGATACTTTTTCGTATTGTCTTGCATAGCTCTATATATTCCACTTTGGAAGTCACATCTTCTTTAGTTGTCCTCATCTCTCTTCTTTTTTGCATCAACATTTTCGTTTTTCCTGATAATTTATTTACATGCAACTTGTTCTTAGACCCAGCTAATTTTGTTGCTGTTTCCATAAGAGCTTTGGTTACTTTTCTGTTAACTTCAGAGATGTCCACTTCTTCCGATGTTAGGCCTTCTAAAGCAGAGAACCTGTTCTTCAGTTCCAACTTGAAGGTATTATGGTGTTTTTTAAGGTTGGTTATGTCAATAGATTTTGTTTGTCTTATGAGCTTGCCACGTTCAAGTTTAGTGTTGAGCTGCATCTTACATCTCACCAATCTATGGTCACTACCTGTGTTGAACTTGTTTAGCACACTGCAGTCTTCTATGACGAATTTTTTGTTACACATAATAAAATCAATTTCACTTGTCGTCCCATTTGGATGTCTCCATGTCCATTTCCTGTGTGGCTTTTTCTTGAAGAAGGAGTTCAAGATGAAAAATCCTTCTAAAGATATATATATATATATATATATATATATTTCATTTTGTGTGCTTTATTTGCCATCCAGGATTTTCATGCGTCCATTCTAAGGAGGATTCAGGCGATTTTGAGTGCCAAAGGTGATCCCACACCTTACTAAGTAGGTAAACCCTGCTTTTCCTAGGTGTTCAAATTATTCTGTCCAACCTCTGTATGTCTTTAGTATATATATATATATATATACACACAGGGATGTAAGGTCAGGTGATGCGTAACATCACAGCTTCTCCTTGACAAATGTCAACCCCGCCTTCTCGTGGTACATCCTATTCCCACTAAAGGGGCTCTGACGACCGCCAATAGCGGTATAACTATACCATCGGGATTAGGGGAAATTCTATCCCACACTCACCAACCCGCTTGGCCAGCGTGGTGAGTTATGGCCAAACCCCTCCAAAATGATTCCACAACTTAAATCTTGGCCCTCAGTCTCCGGCAGCTGGAATGTACCTGGCCAAGGCAGCGGCCAGTGCGACATGAAGGCAGAGGGTGCTAAGAATCCCCGGAGGACCGGACTAGGCTGCCATCTGATGCTGACCTTGGCTACATACAACGGACGCTTCCTATCTTCTGATTCAAGGCTTCTTGAATTGGAAGAGGAACTACAAAGGATCAAGTGGGACATCGTGGGGCTAAGTGAGGTAAGGAGAAAAGGAGAAGATCTCATCGAACTGAAAAGTGGACATCTCTTCTACTGTCGTGGGACAGATACTGGCAGAACTAGTGGTGTTGGATTTATAATAAACAAGAAACCGAACGATAAAGTTGTAGAAGTTTAAAGTTCCTCTGACAGAGCTGCACAACTTGTTATCCAACTCTCGAAAAGATACCAGGCTCAGATTATTCAAACTTATGCACCCACCACAAGTCATCCTGAAGAAGAAATTGAAGAATTTTATGAGGAAATTTGTCATCTAAATAATAAAGGTAAGCAGCACTTGAAGATAATTATGGGAGATTTCAATGCAAAAATAGGGCAACGGCAACAGAATGAAACTTCAGTAGGTAAATTCGGTCACGGCAACAGAAACCAGTGTGGAAATACTCTCGTTGAGTTTGCAGTGGCAGAAGGGTTTTTCATCTTGAACTCCTTCTTCAAGAAAAAGCCACACAGGAAATGGACATGGAGACATCCAAATGGGACGACAAGTGAAATTGATTTTATTATGTGTAACAAAAAATTCGTCATAGAAGACTGCAGTGTGCTAAACAAGTTCAACACAGGTAGTGACCATAGATTGGTGAGATGTAAGATGCACCTCAATACCAAACTTGAACGTGGCAAGCTCATAAGACAAACAAAATCTGTTGACATAACCAACCTTAAAAAACACCATAATACCTTCAAGTTGGAACTGAAGAACAGGTTCTCTGCTTTAGAAGGCCTAACATCGGAAGAAGTGGGCATCTCTGAAGTTAACAGAAAAGTAACCAAAGCTCTTATGGAAACAGCAACAAAATTAGCTGTGTCTAAGAACAAGTTGCATGTAAACAAATTATCAGGAAAAACGAAAATGTTGATGCAAAAAAGAAGAGTGATGAGGACAACTAAAGAAGATGTGACTTCCAAAGTGGAATATATAGAGCTATGCAAGACAATACGAAAAAGTATCACTGAAGACGTAAGAAAATTCAACTGTGAACTAGTGAGGAAAGCAATTGAAAACAACCAAAGCCTAAAGATAGCAAAGGGAGATCTCAGTAAGGGAAGAAAACAGATTATGGCACTGAGAAAAGAAGATGGTTCTGTAACAAGAAATAGAGGCAAAATTTTGACAAGAGTGAAAGATTTCTACTCCAAATTATATGAAAGGGATGATACATGCACTCCAGACATCATGAAAGATACCAGTACCAGAGTTCCTCCAGTCCTTCCAGCAGAAGTTGCACATGCAATCAAGAACATGAAGCGGGGAAAAGCTCCAGGAGAAGATGGAATTACTGTAGACATCATACAAGAAGCAAGTGGAGAAATTGAAACAGTACTCGCCCAAATTTTCACTCGATGCCTTAATGAAGGAAAGATTCCTGAGGATTGGAACACCGCTACAATGATCCTGCTACATAAGAAAGGTGACATTGAGGATCTCGGAAACTACAGACCTATCAGCCTCCTATCAGTAGTTTATAAAATCTTCACTAAAGTTCTTTCACACCGCTTGAAGGTAACACTGGACATGGCTCAACCGAGAGAACAAGCTGGATTCAGGAGTGGCTACAGCACAATAGATCATATCCATGTACTGAGAGAACTAATTGAAAGAGCGAGGGAATATGAACTTCCATTGTGCATGGCTTTTATCGATTATGAAAAAGCCTTTGATTCTGTGAAACCATCAGCAGTTACAATGGCTCTGAAAACCTGCGGTATTGAAGATGCATACATTAATATTATTAATAACATCTATGAAAATGCAAGTGCAAAGATTCGGCTGTTTGAAAATACAACACACATAAAAATTGGAAAGGGAGTGAGACAAGGTGACACCATATCTCCGAAGCTCTTTAATGCCACATTGGAGGGTGTTTTTCAGTCGCTGAGCTGGGAAAACAAAGGGATAAAGATTAATGGAGATTATCTAACCCACCTTCGTTTTGCTGATGACGTAGTCATTTTTGCAACTACCCCATCAGAGCTGCAGAGTATGATCCAGGAACTTGCTGACAAGAGTAAAGAAGTGGGATTAAAAATGAACTTTCAGAAGACAAAAGTGATGTTCAATGCTTTTACAAGAAATGAAGATTTATTGATTGATGGAGAAAAGCTGGAGATAACAGACACATACGTTTATCTTGGACAGCAGATATCAAGTGAGGGTCACATTGATGAAGAAATTAATCAGCGTACAAAACTTGCCTGGAGAGCTTTTGGAAGAAACAGCATAATTTTCAAGAGCAATATGCCATTATGTCTTAAAAGAAAAGTGTTTGATCAATGCATCCTTCCAGTGCTTACGTATGGTGCAGAGACGTCGACCTTAACTAAAAGAGATATACAAAGACTGCAGACAACTCAAAGCAGCATGGAGAGGTGCATGCTTGGTGTAACCAGGAGAGATAAGAAGAGGAACTCGTGGATCCGAAAAATGACAAGAGTGGAAGACATCATGATCAGAGTTAAATCCCTGAAATGGCAATGGGCTGGACATACTGCCAGAAGGACAGATCATCGATGGACAGCCGAAATTTTAGATTGGATTCCAAGGGACAGGAAAAGACCCAGAAGAAGACCACATGGGAGATGGGTGGATGAAATTCGAAAGTATGCAGGGGTGACATGGAGGAGACTGGCACAAGACAGACCGTTGTGGAGGAAACTTGGGGGGACCTTCGTCCAGCAGTGGATTGATAATGGTTGACGATGATGATGATGATGATACACCCCCTTAAGAGCAGAGTCAAAAGACAAAATTTCACCTAAGAATTTAAAACTAAATTTGCTAAAAACCTGAAGATCATGACTCGCAACGCAGCAGTTATGTATTTTCAGAATTCACATACTATTAAGAAGAGACAGATGCAAAAAAATCTTTATCTGGTACTGAAACAACTAAGAAATACTCAAAAACTAACAGGTATGAGTAAAAAGGAGATAAAGTAATAGCAACCTGAATGTAGAAAGTGTAGAGAATGCCGAGCCTTGGCTTTATCAAGGACCAGCAAAACTCTGCATTTTCTCACTTCCGCAAAGACCTAGTTGGCGGTTTCTGCAAAGCCATAGATGCAAGTTTAATGCCCACAAAAATAATTTTATAATTAACATAACTTTCTCAGAGTTGTATGAGGAATCATTTAGTTAAAGTTTTTGCATGCATCTATAACTTTCCTGGCCCAACTCACGCTCGCCATCTGCCACAAAAAACAGAAAAACGATTATAAAAACCACAAGTTGTGAGAGTGTCTGAAAAAGCCATCAGAATTATTCAGCTAAAAAACATGTTGCCAAGCAACCTAGCCACCTAAGAGAGATTTTAAACATGAATAACAGTACCAAAGTACTACAAAATCTTAAGCTTTGTGGTGAAAAGCTTTATCCAAAATGCCATAAAACAAGAAACAAAAGAATAAAAAATTTTTTATAATGAGATTCCTAAAAGTAAACAGGATTTTGGTACCCACAACCAGGGCTCGACAAATCCCGGGCCCCAGGCGCCTAAAATTGGGGCTGTGGTGCCTAATTTTCTTCTTAGTTGAGATTTTGTAATATATTGCAGTAAATGCCGTAATTTCTGTTGTGTAATCCATAGATTATCTATTAAAAGGTTATAAATTTAGGTGCTGCGGACACCGGTAAAGAAAAAAAATAAAAAAATGGTGCGTCGTTTTAAAAAGTCCGCGAGGTAATTGTCAGGAGAGGTGGTGTTATTGGGAAAGTACCGAAAATGCGGTAACAGAAAAATGTAGCGTAACAGCGAGATAGAAGACTACAAAGAGATTGTAAGAATATATATTTGTTCTTTTACTTAGAAGTATTTTGTTAGAAAATATGACGCACGGAAGCCTACGCGGTGTGAGAATCCGTGACTCTCGGGAATCGCGCAGAGCTATTCCGTAGCGTGTAGCTGCGAATCACATCGCTTAGTTTTGGTGCGCTGATTGTATTAGTTAAGGTTTTTTCAGTATTCAGTTGAAACGTATTCAGAAATAAGACAATGCTATGGACTGTCCCCAATTTCAACGGATTTTTTAGTCTAACTAATGAACTGCGATAATGCGGCAACAGCTAACGATTTTAGTTCTTTTTTTACTTAAAAGTAACACAGAAGTATTCAAAATGACAGTTACTTTTTCAATAAGACGATCATTTTTTTTTCCTTGCATCTTTGGATTTCTGAGTCGGTCCTGTGAATCGCAGTTTTCTGTCGGAAATTACGATTCACTATTAACAGGATAGGTGCGGATCACGTGGTGCCGATTATACGACTGTTACGCATGCCAATTACCACGGAATGTTCGTATTTTCTACCGATTTAGTTGTCTAACTACGGATTCTACGAATTTTCATTTTGTTTAAAAAAAAATATTTTGCTATTATTTTATGATATACATAAGATTCTTAAGCGGAATCGCGGAATTCTTCCCGTTTTTTTGTTTTTGTTTTTGGTTTTTAGTCATCATTTAGATCGCTTCATGATTGAGGCAAAACTGAAGATAATTTTGGGGTTGGGTCATTTTCCGTCTGGGGACGGTATTTCGTGTTTCAAAGATTTCCAAAAACAGTAGTTAAATGGAGTAAAAGAATTTGTGTGTGAGGTGGAGGGTGGGGGCTGGATAAATGTTCGTCGGAGGACGGAATTCTATCTTTACGAAACTTTCGAAAACGGAAAGTCGACGGAGGTCAGATTTTTTTCCGTAATCATAATTTCTTTTTTCTCGCGATGTTGCCTGTGTCCATTATTTTTAAGTAATATTTTACTGCATAAATTTTTGCATTTCACCTTGAAAATAGGAGAAAAATGTCCAAAACCGGAAGTCGGACGGAATTCCTGTAATCTCTATCCCCCCCCCCCTGATGTTCCCACTCTCCAGTGTTGTTAAATTTCCCCCTCCCCTTAAGTTTTTACATTTAATCTTGATAAGGGAAGAAGAAAATTCCCGAAAACGGAAGTGACGAAGTTGGAAACTTTGTAAAAATTGATGCGTGGTGTTCAAAAGTATTAATATTCCCTAAGTTACACCATTTATCTGAAATAGTTGAAGCTTTGATATCATGTGCTCATGGTTCTCATCAGGCTGATGGTTGTTATCAGAGGGCACAAAAATCAAGAAAAGAAAGAAAAGCGACAATGAAGAAGTAGGGAGAGAATGATAGCAGCAGAAAGAAAAATTAAACAATCAATGCTGTGCAGTTGCAGAGTCAACAAAAGACAGACTAACAGTAGTCTGCATTCTTGCTGTCTATTTTGATTTTTCATCAGTTAAAATGTGCAGCTTTTTTTCCCCCTTCTTTGGTCTCATGTTGTCTTAAACTGCAATTTTCGAGGCAGTATGATCATATGGTAAATGGAGGCTCGGGCACTGCGCATTCATCATCATCATCATCATTGTCAACCATTATCAATCCACTGCTGGACGAAGGTCTCCCCAAGTTTCCTCCACAACGGTCTGTCTTGTGCCAGTCTCCTCCATGTCACTCCCGCATATTTACGAATTTCATCCACCCATCTCCCATGTGGTCTTTTTCTGGGTCTTTTCCTGTCCCTTGGAATCCAATCTAAAATTTCGGCTGTCCATCTATGGTCTGTCCTTCTGGCAGTATGTCCAGCCCATTGCCATTTCAGGGATTTAACTCTGATCATGATGTCTTCCACTCTCGTCATTTTTCGGATCCACGAGTTCCTCTTCTTATCTCTCCTGGTTATACCAAGCATGCACCTCTCCATGCTTCTTTGAGTTGTCTGCAGTCTTTGTATGTCTCTTTTAGTTAAGGTCCACGTCTCTGCACCATACGTAAGCACTGGAAGGATGCATTGATCAAACACTTTTCTTTTAAGACATAACGGCATATTGCTCTTGAAAATTATGCTGTTTCTTCCAAAAGCTCTCCAGGCAAGTTTTGTACGCTGATTAATTTCTTCATCAATGTGACCCTCACTTGATATCTGCTGTCCAAGATAAACATACGTATCTGTTATCTCCAGTTTTTCTCCATCAATCGATAAATCTTCATTTCTTGTAAAAGCATTGAACATCACTTTTGTCTTCTGAAAGTTCATTTTTAATCCCACTTCTTTACTCTTGTCAGCAAGTTCCTGGATCATACTCTGCAGCTCTGATGGGGTAGTTGCAAAAATGACTACGTCATCAGCAAAACGAAGGTGGGTTAGATAATCTCCATTAATCTTTATCCCTTTGTTTTCCCAGTTCAGTGATTGAAAGACATTTTCCAATGTGGCATTAAAGAGCTTCGGAGATATGGTGTCACCTTGTCTCACTCCCTTTCCAATTTTTGTGTGTGTTGTATTTTCAAACAGCCGAATCTTTGCACTTGCATTTTCATAGATGTTATTAATAATATTAATGTATGCATCTTCAATACCGCAGGATTTCAGAGCCGTGGTAACTGCTGATGGTTTCACCGAATCAAAGGCTTTTTCATAATCGATAAAAGCCATGCACAATGGAAGTTCATATTCCCTCGCTCTTTCAATTAGTTCTCTCAGTACGTGGATATGATCTATTGTGCTGTAGCCACTCCTGAATCCAGCTTGTTCTCTCGGTTGAGCCATGTCCAGTGTTACCTTCAAGCGGTGTGAAAGAACTTTAGTGAAGATTTTATAAACCACTGATAGGAGGCTGATAGGTCTGTAGTTCCTGAGATCCTCAATGTCACCTTTTTTATGTAGCAGGATCATTGTAGCATTGTTCCAATCCTCAGGAATCTTCCCTTCATTAAGGCATCGAGTGAAAATTTGGGCGAGTACTGTTTCAATTTCTCCACTTGCTTCTTGTATGATGTCTATAGTAATTCCATCTTCTCCTGGAGCTTTCCCCCGCTTCATGTTCTTGATTGCATGAGCAACTTCTGCTGGGAGGACTGGAAGAACTCCGGTACCTTTCATGATGTCTGGAGTACATGTATCATCCCTTTCATATAGTTTGGAGTAGAAATCTTTCACTTTTTGTCAAAATTTCGCCTCTATTTCTTGTTATAGAACCATCTTCTTTTCTCAGAGCCATAATCTGTTTTCTTCCCTTACTGAGATGTCCCTTTGCTATCTTTAGGCTTTGGTTGTTTTCAATTGCTTTCCTTACTAGTTCACAGTTGAATTTTCTTACGTCTTCAGTGATACTTTTTCTTACTGTCTTGCATAGCTCTATATATTCCACTTTGGAAGTCACATCTTCTTTAGTTGTCCTCATCTCTCTTCTTTTTTGCATCAACATTTTGGTTTTTCCTGATAATTTGTTTACATGCAACTTGTTCTTAGACCCAGCTAATTTTGTTGCTGTTTCCATAAGAGCTTTGGTTACTTTTCTGTTAACTTCAGAAATATCCACTTCTTCCGATGTTAGGCCTTCTAAAGCAGAGAATCTGTTCTTCAGTTCCAACTTGAAAGTATTATGGTGTTTTTTAAGGTTGGTTATGTCAATACATTTTGTTTGTCTTATGAGCTTGCCACGTTCCAGTTTAGTGTTGAGGTGCATCTTACATCTCACCAATCTATGGTCACTACCTGTGTTGAACTTGTTTAGCACACTGCAGTCTTCGATGACGAATTTTTTGTTACACATAATAAAATCAATTTCACTTGTCGTCCCAATTGGATGTCTCCATGTCCATTTCCTGTGTGGCTTTTTCTTGAAAAAAGGAATTCAAGATGAAAAATCCTTCTGCCTCTGCAAACTCAACGAGAGTATTTCCACGCTGGTTTCTGTTGCCGTGACCGAATTTACCTACTGAAGTTTCATTCTGTTGCCGGTGCCCTATTTTTGCATTGAAATCTCCCATAATTATCTTCAAGTGCTGCTTACCTTTATTATTTAGATGACGAATTTCCTCATAAAATTCTTCAATTTCTTCTTCAGGATGACTTGTGGTGGGTGCATAAGTTTGAATAATCTGAACCTGGTATCTTCTCGATAGTTGGATAACGAGTCGTGCAGCTCTGTCAGAGGAACTTTCAACTTCTACCACTTTATCCTTCAGTTTCTTGTTTATTATAAATCCAACACCACTAGTTCTGCCAGTATCTGTCCCACGATAATAGAAGAGATGTCCACTTTTCAGTTCAATGAGATCTTCTCCTTTTCTCCTTACCTCACTCAGCCCGACGATGTCCCACTTGATCCTTTGTAGTTCCTCTTCCAATTCAAGAAGCCTTGAATCAGAAGATAGGGAGCGTCCGTTGTAGGTAGCCAAGGTCAGCATCAAATGGCAGCCTAGTCCGGTCCTCCGGGGATTCTTAGCACCCTCTGCCTTCATGTCGCACTGGCCGCTGCCTTGGCCAGGTACATTCCAGCTGCCGGAGACTGAGGGCCAAGATTTAAGTTGTAGAGTCATTTTGGAGGTGTTTGGCCATAACTCACCACGCTGGCCAAGCAGGTTGGTGAGTGTGGGATAGCATTTCCTCTGATCCCGATGGTATAGTTATACCGCTATTTGCGGTCGTCAGAGCCCCTTTAGTGGGAACAGGATGCACCACGAGAAGGCGGGGTTGACATTTGTCAAGGAGAGGCTGTGATGTTACGCATCACCTGACCTTACATCCCTACCTTACTGCGCATTCACTTGCTTGGATTTCCTGTCTGTCAGGCATTGTGGAATTCTGAACACGTCTTACTGGTTTTTACTGGTGGAAGTTTCAAACTTAAATCTTGCGATCATGCCCTCGCAGGGGAATCAATTTTGTGTTTCTCACGTGCTAAGTTTGTTTCATTAGAGTCCTTGTTTGTTATAACGTTTTGTTGGAATACATATGTGTTTTTTACAAAGAGATGGATCGTTTTGTAAAATAGAGTCTATGTATGCGACGCAATACTAGTTATTAGTAACAAGGCTATTGCCAATGTTGGCAGGTATAGACTATTTTTTTTTTTTTTTTTTTAATATCATGGTCTGAGACATGTCGCGGATTATGCGAAGGAAGAAATTGTTTTTCTCAGAATTTCCCGATCTATGAATCATATGCTGCTGGGGATTATGTGTAGGTTTTTTTTTTTTTTTCACAGTCTTTGGATTACATGCCCTTGCGGATCTCATGAAGGAAAAAAATATGGTACTTTGGATTAATATGTACAAAATATGACATCCACAAGTAGTATTTTAATAAAATCGAAATCTGAAATTTTAATTTTTGAGATCATCTACTGAAAGAATGGAAAAAGAAAATTGTGAAGCAGATAGGAACTTTATTTTGCAATAAGTGGTTTGGGTAAAAAGTAAAACAAATTGACAACAAATATGGTTTACCACTTTTTGTTCCAACGTCATAACCAAACATGTATGTTTTTGTTCATGAGTTAGTGACTTCGTTTCACCTGGCGCCTAAATTTTGGAGCTGTTTCCTAGATCTAGAACATATTTGTTCGAGCCCTGCCCACAACTTTCTCAACAACTGACATCACAAGGAAAATAATAATAAAAATAAAAAGATGCTTTTAAAAAATTATATGAAGTTAACAATTAGTTGCAATATTTACAAATATTCCAGTAGTGCTTTAAGAGTATAATCATGTAGATATTATGTTCCTACCAACAATGAAAAAACATCGTTGACAACAAGAACAACAAAACGGCTAACTGCTCAAACAAAGTGCCCAAAATCACGCTAAAATTCCAAGTTAAGTGAAAGAGAAAAAACTCAAAAAGTTAGCAAAAATGCTTGCTCCTAATTCTTGATGCTAAAAAACTAAAAATTTCCGCCAGGAATGTTCATTAATTAAACTTAGAACAAAGTAAGTTTAAGAACAAAGATGAGAGCTTACCTTCAAAGCCATACTTGCATCTCAAGTGTCAAAACAACATGGCCGAACTTCCTTCACGGCTGCTCCCAGAACCAGGGGGAGGTTCCCAACTTTTCTCCGCATAAAAGACCCTGCCCGTTAAATTTCTGCCAAGAGAATTATACAACTAAGAATGAAGTCCTGCTTGTCCAGAGAGAATAGAATAACTCTCCAGAATACATGAAAAATATTATCAAATACACTAGTAGTCGACCACCAATAGCGGTATAACTATACCATCGGGATTAGAGGAAATGCTATCCCACACTCACCAACCCGCTTGGCCAGCGTGGTGAGTTATGGCCAAACCCCTCCAAAATGACTCCACAACTTAAATCTTGGCCCTCAGTCTCCGGCAGCTGGAATGTACCTGGCCAAGGCAGCGGCCAGTGCGACATGAAGGCAGAGGGTGCTAAGAATCCCCGGAGGACCGGACTAGGCTGCCATCTGATGCTGACCTTGGCTACGTATAACGGACGCTCCCTATCTTCTGATTCAAGGCTTCTTGAATTGGAAGAGGAACTACAAAGGATCAAGTGGGACATCGTGGGGCTAAGTGAGGTAAGGAGAAAAGGAGAAGATCTCATTGAACTGAAAAGTGGACATCTCTTCTACTATCGTGGGACAGATACTGGCAGAACTAGTGGTGTTGGATTTATAATAAACAAGAAACTGAAGGATAAAGTTGTCGAAGTTGAAAGTTCCTCTGACAGAGCTGCACGACTCGTTATCCAACTCTCGAGAAGATACCAGGGTCAGATCATTCAAACTTATGCACCCACCACAAGTCATGCTGAAGAAGAAATTGAAGAATTTTATGAGGAAATTCGTGATCTAAATAATAAAGGTAAGCAGCACTTGAAGATAATTATGGGAGATTTCAATGCAAAAATAGGGCACCGGCAACAGAATGAAACTTCAGTAGGTAAATTCGGTCACGGCAACAGAAACCAGCGTGGAAATACTCTTATTGAGTTTGCAGAGGCAGAAGGGTTTTTCATCTTGAACTCCATTTTCAAGAAAAAGCCACACAGGAAATGGACATGGAGACATCCAAATGGGACGACAAGTGAAATTGATTTTATTATGTGTAACAAAAAATTCGTCATAGAAGACTGCAGTGTGCTAAACAAGTTCAACACAGGCAGTGACCATAGATTGGTGAGATGTAAGATGCACCTCAACACTAAACTCGAACGTAGCAAGCTCATAAGACAAACAAAATGTATTGACATAACCAACCTTAAAAAACACCATAATACCTTCAAATTGGAACTGAAGAACAGATTCTCTGCTTTAGAAGGCCTAACATCGAAAGAAGTGGATATTTCTGAAGTTAACAGAAAAGTAACCAAAGCTCTTATGGAAACAGCAACAAAATTAGCTGGGTCTAAGAACAAATTGCATGTGAACAAATTATCAGGAAAAACCAAAATGTTGATGCAAAAAAGAAGAGTGATGAGGACAACTAAAGAAGATGTGACTTCCAAAGTGGAATATATAGAGCAATGCAAGACAGTAAGAAAAAGTATCACTGAAGACGTAAGGAAATTCAACTGTGAACTAGTAAGGAAAGCAATTGAAAACAACCAAAGCCTAAAGATAGCAAAGGGACATCTCAGTAAGGGAAAAAAACAGATTATGGCACTGAGAATAGAAGATGGTTCTGTAACAAGAAATAGAGGCGATATTTTGACAAGAGTGAAAGATTTCTACTCCAAATTATATGAAAGGGATGATACATGTACTCCAGACATCATGAAAGGTACCAGTACCAGAGTTCTTCCAGTCCTTCCAGCAGAAGTTGCACATGCAATCAAGAACATGAAGCGGGGAAAAGCTCCAGGAGAAGATGGAATTACTGTAGACATCATACAAGAAGCAAGTGGAGAAATCGAAACAGTACTCGCCCAAATTTTCACTCGATGCCTTAATGAAGGGAAAATTCCTGAGGATTGGAACAACGCTACAATGATCTTGCTACATAAAAAAGGTGACATTGAGGATCTCAGGAACTACAGACCTATCAGCCTCCTATCAGTGGTTTATAAAATCTTCACTAAAGTTCTTTCACACCGCTTGAAGGTAACACTGGACATGGCTCAACCGAGAGAACAAGCTGGATTCAGGAGTGGCTACAGCACAATAGATCATATCCACGTACTGAGAGAACTAATTGAAAGAGCGAGGAATATGAACTTCCATTGTGCATGGCTTTTATCGATTATGAAAAAGCCTTTGATTCTGTGAAACCATCAGCAGTTGCAAAGGCTCTGAAATCCTGCGGTATTGAAGATGCATACATTAATATTATTAATAACATCTATGAAAATGCAAGTGCAAAGATTCGGCTGTTTGAAAATACAACACACATAAAAATTGGAAGAGGAGTGAGACAAGGTGACACCATATCTTCGAAGCTCTTTAATGCCACATTGGAAAATGTCTTTCAATCACTGAACTGGGAAAACAAAGGGATAAAGATTAATGGAGATTATCTAACCCACCTTCGTTTTGCTGATGACATAATCATTTTTGCAACTACCCCATCAGAGCTACAGAGTATGATCCAGGAACTTGCTGACAAGAGTAAAGAAGTGGGATTAAAAATGAACTTTCAGAAGACAAAAGTGATGTACAATGCTTTTACAAGAAATGAAGATTTATCGATTGATGGAGAAAAGCTGGAGATAACAGACACGTACGTTTATCTTGGACAGCAGATATCAAGTGAGGGTCACATTGGTGAAGAAATTAATCGGCTTACAAAACTTGCCTGGAGAGTTTTTGGAAGAAACAGCATAATTTTCAAGAGCAATATGCCATTATGTCTTAAAAGAAAAGTGTTTGATCAATGCATCCTTCCAGTGCTTACGTATGGTGCAGAGACGTGGACCTTAGCTAAAAGAGACATACAAAGGCTGCAGACAACTCAAAGCAGCATGGAGAGGTGCATGCTTGGTGTAACCAGGAGAGATAAGAAGAGGAACACGTGGATCCGAAAAATGACAAGAGTGGAGGACATCATGATCAGAGTTAAATCCCTGAAATGGCAATGGGCTGGACATACTGCCAGAAGAACAGACCATCGATGGACAGCCGAAATTTTAGATTGGATTCCAAGGGACAGGAAAAGACCCAGAAGAAGACCACATGGAAGATGGGTGGATGAAATTCGAAAGTATGCGGGAGTGACATGGAAGAGACTGGCACAAGACAGACCGTTGTGGAGGAAACTTGGGGAGACCTTCGTCCAGCAGTGGATTGATAATGGTTGACAATGATGATGATATGTATTTAATTACCTTAGTGTACTTCTACAGACACTTCAAGTTCCTATTTATTTTATAAAAAGCACATACATACAGAGGTTGGACAGAATAATTTGAACACCTAGGAAAAGCAGGTTTTACGTACCTAATAAGGTGTGGGACGACCTTTGGCATTCAAAATCTCCCGAATCCTCCTTGGAATGGACGCATGAAAATCCTGGATGGTAGTTAGTGGGATGTAAGACAATTCATCATGCAAAAACTGCTCCAGGTCTTTGAGAGATGCAGGAGGAGGATAACGGGATCTTACTCAGTTTTCCAACTCAGACACAATGGCTCGATGATGTCTTAGTCTGGTGATTGTGGAGGCCAAGGAAGGTGTGAAAGTTCGGCCTTATGTTCCTCAAACCATGATTAGATATTCCGAGCTCTGTGAATTGGGGCGTTATAATTTTGATTATGGCATCCCTGCAAGAAACAATGTCTGAGCCATTGGATAAACTTGGTTGGCCAAAATTGTTTCATACGCCCTGCCAGTCATCCATCCTTTCATGGCAATCAGGGGGCCTTTGAGAACCACGATGTGACCACTCAGAGCATGACAGTACCACCACCATGCTGCTCTGTTATGAGCAGATAGCCTGGGCTGTGCACTTGTGACCGTACTCTCCACATGTAAACACATCCTGTGGCGGGGAATAGTGTGAATGTGGTTTCATCCAACCACATTACACGCTTCCATGCATCGGCAGTCCATGTTGTATGCTCCTGGCACCACTGTTGTGCAGTTACCAGTAGTTTTTGCAATAGCAGCTCTGCCATGAATATCTTGTTTATGCAGTTCCCTGCATACTGTTTTCATTGATACTGGAGTCTGGAAATACAGATTGAACTCTGCACTAATATTTGGCGCTATGGTCTTATTACGGGTAACAATCTGCTTTAATGCTCTCCTGTCTCTATCGGTCAGGGCCATTTTCCTGCCGCTCTTGTGTTTTGCAGACGAGGTTTTGCCGTGAACACTGTATGCTGTCATGACACTAGACACACTAGGGTCAGGTGGGGTAAAATAGTTATAAAAACAGCACATTTTTCATTTACACCTAGTTTGCAAAAATAATATTTTCATTTGCAAAAAAATTGCACTGAGTGTGCAAATGAGTTTGTCTGATAATATTTTAAGAACAATTTCAGTGAAAAAAACTGCAAATTGGTACTGATAATACAATTTAAAAACATGTTGTCAATTAACTACTTTACCTCATGGTTAGGGGTAAATAAGTAATGCATGGGGTAAAATAAGTATACCTGATTTAAGCTGACAATCACTTTAATTATATAAATAATTGTACATGTGGCTAAAGATATTCAGGGGCCTTTAAAGTATTTGAAATGTTTCACAACATATATATCTAGGAGGAAAAATAGTCTCCTCTGTGGTCCATCATTGGATCAGGATATTATTTGTGATGCATTGACTCACAAATAATATCTTTTATTATTTGTGATGCATCGACTACAGATATGTTTTCTTTCTCTGGAAATGCAAAATAGGAATTTCTACTTTTTTGTGCAAACTTGACTGTATATTCCTCATCTTGGTGAGAAAAAATGATTCCATGAAATAAGTGGTAACATTGTTGTTTTCCCAAGAAAGGCTAATTGAACCCATTTTCCGCCGCCCCGGTGGTGCAGTGGTCTAAGCGATGGCCTCTGATCATTCATCCGAATGGGGTCCGGGTTTGAATCCCGGTCAGGCATGGATGTTGTGTTTGTCTTACGGCACTGGCTCTCTCCCTTCCCTGGAACCAGTGACCCTAAATTAGGGACGGGCGACTGCTTATAGCCCATTGAGTTGCTCACGGTGGTCGTTAAACCTCCAATAAAAAAAAATCATTTTCCAATGTTGATTATTCGCCCATTAGTACTAGGCGAATTTTTCCTCTTCTGGAGAAATACTTGGTTGCAGTAGTATTTTCTTGGCTTAGTTTGCAGCAGATATTTTCTTGTTTTTGGCATCTCTGTTGGTTTTCTCTATACATAGTCGATCAATAGATTGATTAGCGGTTAAGACCTCTCCAGATTTTATTTGCATGCAGGTTCTTTTTCTTGAAGTCTCAGAGCATTTTTAATCTAATTAGACTGCACAGGTGATAATGTGTTTATAATAGCTGCTTGTGTATGTTTAAAAGGGGAACCTATAGTCCTACTTGATTGATCTTCCGCTAACCTCGTGGATGCCACAGGTTTATCAATCATTCCATTTGAAGTTGATGCCACTGGCTTGTGGATCGTTGTTGTTGAAGTAGATTCCATTTCTTCATAGGCCATTGCTGCTGAAGTTGATGCCACTACTTCATCAACCAGAGCTGTTGAAGTTGACTCTACATCTATGCCTTTCACATATTTTAGTAATCGCCGGTTAATAACATCCTTGTTTGGAGGAAATATGCCACTTCCCCTAAAGCCACTAACAGCATTTTCCTCAGAGCACTTTTCAAACAACTTCTTTAACAGTGTAGGGAAAGTTTATGTGTAGGAAATAGTTTCAGAGCAATATATTGCTTAAATGTCATACTGGTTTACATTTAAAAAATTTCCTGAAATGGTCCAAAAGGTAAGAAATGTAACTACCTGCTTCTTGTTTACTAAGCCTTACAGTATAACTGTTTTACCCCACAGAGGTTTTTTTGCTCCAAAATATTAATTTATCATTATTTTGTAACACAAATGCAGAATGTGTATTACTAGATCGGCGCGTTTGTATCTGTCGCATACAAAAGCTGCTCCGTAGTTAGGGCGCTGAAGCGTTCAAGCAAGGCACCAGCTGTTATCAAGGTCTCCTCTGTGGGTCAGGTCATGACCTTCGGTTGAGGTGATCTGCTAAAGTAGGGAGGAGCTTGCTCCCCGCAGAGTTAGTGGCGTCTGCCACTGCAAGCACGTACAGAGCGTGTATTCCGGTATGATTGTGATCAAAATTATTAGAATGTCAGGAAGGTACTTTATGACAACTACACAGGGTCAGAATAAAAATAATTATCCATTTCCTTTGTAGTATACTCCTATAACTAAAATTATAATTTTTCTCTTTAAAAACACTTCAATCGGGACTCGCATGTAGCTTCTAATATATTTAATTCTTCAGACTTATACAACTGCATGTGAAATAATTTATATACCTGCTGGATTATTTTATTTTAATCTTTTTAGCATGTATAAGGCTGTGTGAAAGAGAAATTAATTCACCAGTGGTAATAACTTTACTTTTCCCCAACTGCTCTGTAATGGTTTAGTGGAGAGGGACTGTGTTATTTCCTTCAATGCTATTTTCGATGCTGGCTCAATTATTATTAATTACTAGTCGTGAATCCCATATTCATAACGAGATTCTTCCACGTATTCGTGGAATTCTGCTTTTGCCATCATTTGGGTCATTTTCCTGACCGATGCAAAACTGAAGAGAATTTCTTGGGGGAGGGGGGTGTCTTTCCCATTTGGGGATGGTATATTCGTGTTTCGAAAGCGTAAGTTAACGGAGTTAAACAATTCCCCCTACAATAGTGGGTTTTTTTCTCGCGATGTTTCTTATACCCAGTATTGTTGTTAAATATCATTTCATTCCATAAATATTTGTTTTTCCGCTTGAAAATTTTGCCAAAAACGGAAGTCAGGCGGAGTAAAGTTATCTCCTGTAATCACGATCCCCCCCCCATGTTTCCCCTCTCCTGAGTTGTTAAATGTTATTCCCCTTGTGTTGTATTTAAGCTTCATAAGCGAGGGGGAATTTCCAAAAATGAAACTGAACGAGTTGGAAAATTTGCAAGAAATGATGCATGGTGTTCAAAAGCATTCATGTTCTCAAAGTTGCACCATTTACATGATGTATTTGTTAAGCTTTGATAACATGAAGTCGTGCAGGAAAGTTTTCAGCATGACAAATGAAATTGTCATCGGAGGAAAAAAGAAAGAAAAGCGACAATGAAGAAATCGGGAAAGAATGATAGCAGAAAAAAAAAAAAAATTACAGAATGAATGCTCTGCAGCTGCAGTCAACAAAAGAAACGGAAAGTAGTTCGCATTCTTGCTGCGAAATTTGATTTTTCACCCTGTTAAAAAGTTCCGCGTTTTTTTTTGTTTTTTTTTTATCTTTTGTTGGTCTGTTATGCATATTATTTCCCAAATTGCTCAGTACAAATACTTGCCTTTATACCGTATTATTCCTCCATTTGCTCCTTATAAATTCATTACTCAGGTGGCTTTTATTCGTCTTCTATTATTTCCACATTTCCAAAAACAGCTGTTTAAATGCACTTTTATATCTTGCTATGATTTTTATAATTGTTACCTCTGCTTTATTTATGAGTAATAGTTGTGATAATATTTTCTGTACTTCTGAAATTGCTTCGTATTAAAGCATGCGGAGTGGCTTGTATTAGAAACTAGATGCCTTCAATGTAGCCTAGTGAAAGGTTGAAGTGGAGTACGTTCCACATTATAAGTGTAAAATAATAAACCACAGAAGTTATTACCATACTTCTGTGGTTTATTATTTTACATGAAACTGATTTCTTGTCAGATCGTACTTTGATGTAATCATTCTGCAGGCCTTTTCTTGGAAGTTAATATTGGAAAGTGCAACTGCAGATGGCTTTCCATTTTCTGCTAGCAACTGCCTTTAATTTTTTCTGTTAAATGTTTTAAGGCCATCCAAAAATAAAGGAAAGCTGCTTCTCCCGTGCCGCTTGATCCTACAGGTGGGACGCACGCGTCAATAATAGCAAGTGTGCGTGCTCAAAGCAATTCCTCCTTTAGTGGAGAAGCACACTCTGCGCTTGGAAGTGGGAACTCGTAAGTTATCAGGAGCGAATGGGCTGATGGCTGAAGCTTCGGCAATTGCGCTTGCCGACAACTACTGCCTTTGTTCAGCGGATTGAATTTTACATCAATTTTTTTCTTCTTTGGATTTTGTATGTTGCAACAGAACTTTTAAGCTTCAAAGTTAGCTGAAATTCAGTTGTGCAGGAAGAGTTTTGACCAAGCCCGTAGCCAGGCATAGAAATTAGGGGGGGGGGGGTTAGGTCATTGAGGTCGGGCGGCTCTCCTCTGGCTACGACCTGGTTTTGACCTTTGTCCGTCCGGTTTCTTTTGCACCCTTCCTCTAACGCGTGCTGCAAGTCGGCAAAACAAAGCATGTGACTAACCATTGACCTGGGGCGAGTTGCAGCGGAAAACATTCCATTTATTTATCTGGCTCCACTTTCATTGTTCCCCTTCTACCTTACTCTCCCTGCAGGCAGATAGCGTCATGAAAGGTCACGTACCTGCAAACTGGTTGTCATTAACAGAGAACCCTTCTGTGGTGATAGTTCAACTTTAGTCGTATGCTTACGCATTTTATTTTATTTTGGTTTCAAGATTCTGTTGTGTTTTTTAACCTCAGCTTTGTGTGTTTTATTCATTTCAAAAAATGAAACGAGCAGCTGCAAGCAGAGATTTGGAAAATGGGAAGCAATCCGTTTAACAAGTTTTTTTGTGATTCCACAAAAAAGGAAAGATCCTGAGCCTTCCATTTCATTAGAAGAAACTGAGGTGGAAGTTAGTTCAGAAGATCTGAACATCCATTCCCCTTCACTGAGTCAGGCATACAGTGGAAAAAGGAGGAAATTTCAAACAGCATGGTTAAAGGATTTACTGTGGCTTACTTTTAATGAAAGAACAGGTATAGCACAATGTGAAATATGTGCTGCATTTCCTGGGATAGCGGATGTCAGTTCTAAAGTGGTAAAGGGTTTTGTTGGACCTTTCAAACTGGAAACATTTAAAAAACATGAGAAGTCATATCAGCATCAGAAATGCATGGTAGCACAAAATGCAGAATTACATCCAGAAACTACCCCTATTGCATTGTGTGTAAAAAAATGGATCAAAAAATGTTTGAGCACATGAAATCTGTTTTTAATATTGCCTATTTCATTGCTAAAAATAATAAACCTTTTAGCGACTTGGAAGGGCAATTGTTATTGGCAGAAAAATTAGGTATTGAAGTCAGAAAAGAATATAACAATGACAAAAGATGTAAAGAATTTGTGTCTTATATTGCAGCAGGGATAAGAAATGAACTGATTTGTGAACTGAAAGATCAGCATTTTGTAAGTTTATTGCTGGATGGATCAACAGACAAAGGAGGTGTAGAAGAACTTATATTATATGCAAGATATCTGAAAGACAAAGGAATAAAAGAAGTATTTTTATCCATCATTCCACTTGAAAGTGCAACTGCAGATGGATACATGAAAGCAATTTATAGTGAACTTGAAAGACTAGAGCTGTCAGAATGGTTAAGTTCCAATCATCTGATTGGTATTGGTACTGATGGAGCAGCCAGTATGATTGCTGAGAATGGTGTAGTTCAGAAGATTCGTCAAACATTGAGCCATGTGGTAGGTGTTCACTGTATTGCACACAGATTAAACTTAAGTGTGTTGAGTGCTGTAAAAAATGTAAAATTCATTGATGACATTGATACAGTTCTTAAGAAACTGTACAAATTTTATCGGTCATCACCAAAGAGAATGCGTCAACTGAAGCAGGTATCTGAAATTTTGCAGGGCCAACTTTTAAAATTTCAATTTCTCTACAAAGTAAGATGGGTTGCCAGTAAAGTTGGTGCGCTTGCTGCTCTGGTAAAAGATTGGAAATGTGTGGTGGTACATCTTGAAGATATTTCTAATGAGAAAGGGGATGCTTCTGCAGTTGCAAAGGGTCTGTTGAAGAAACTGAAGGATTTCAGGTTTGCCCATATGCTACACTTTCTGTTAGATTATCTTACTATATTTAAGAACCTGTCTCTCATATTTCAAAGGCAAGAACTTTTCATGAGTGCTGTTGAACTGCACATAAAAAGTACTGTAACAACACTCACTGCATTGATCGATGTTCCTGGTCATTATGAAGACATGTTCATCAGTAGCACAACACTGAAAGGCATTTATCAAGAAGTGCAACTGCATGGACTGAATGCCAGTTCAAGTACTTCCTTTGAAGTTGACAAAAAAAAAAAAACGTGGTGCAATGCGGAGCACAATATTTACAGGAAAGATTTCTAAACAATCATAACATCATTCAACATTGCAGGGTTTTTGATACCTTCACGTGGCCAACAGGAAAAGATCTGGAGAAGTTTGGAGTTGATGAGATAAGAGTCCTAGCTCAACATTTCAAAAAACAACTATCATCTCCAGATATGAATAGCAAAACATGCATAAATCTTCTCCAGAACGAATGGTATGAGTTTAAGGTGCTTGGACAAGGGATGAAGCTCAGTGAATTGTTGAACAAAGTGATGTCTAACAGTGACAGATTTCCAGTTTTAGGGAAACTCTTATCAATAATGTCAGTATTGCCTGTTTCCACTGTAAGTTGTGAAAGAGGTTTCAGCTTGATGAACCTTATTAAAAACAAATTTCGATCATCAATGGAAGCGGAGAGCTTAAATGATTTAATGATGATCAACTTTAATGGCCCCTCCTTATCTGAATTTGACCCTTCAAAGGCTATTGACAGGTGGTATTTTGGTGCTAAAACCACAAGACATATTCATGGCCATAATAGGGCATCTGGGATTTAGTTTTCTTACAATACTCTTTTTTTTTTTTTTTTTTTTTTTTTTTTTGGCTTTTACTCAGTAATTTAATTCTATCTCATTTGTTTAAAAAAAGTTTCCACATTTCAATCCTTCAATTGCTGCACAATATCAGCTAATATTAATATAATTTAATTGAAAGCAATATCATAAACAGTTTCCATATAATAGGAATTGTGAAAAATCACCTGCTTTATTGTCATAAGTAAATTGAAAGGCAAATATAAATTCAAAGACATAATTCTAAAGAAATTATGAGTCATGCAGCAAACTTACTGCATGTTGTGGTTCTGGAACTGAAATATCTTTGTGATTTCAACAAGCACCTAGACGTCAGGTATGTTTCTTATCGATATGTTTCATGTTATTTGTCAATGGTATATAAAATACATTCTACTCGATTATATATTTTTATGCTGCCCAGATTTCTTAAAATTGAGAGTAAATAAGAGGTAAAAAAAAAAATAAACCTTATGTCTTCCCCTTTCTGTTTATTGATATTTTATCAACTTTAAAGACCCCCCCCCCGCTACACAACCCTGGCTCCTAAATTTTGGAGGTGACTCCTAAATCTGAATCATATTTGTCAAGGCTGGGGGGGGGGGTACTTGACCCAGCACCTCGACCTAAGGTCTATTGTACATTGTATCCTGAATAAGTGTTTCATGCAATATCATGGATAAATTTTCTGAAACTTACCTCTGATTTACTTTAAATCCAAAGTTTTTATCAACAACACAACAAAGCTACTTTAACAAGGAAGTTCAAAATGGTTGCTAAGCATAACAGTACAGCAGCAAATATTATATTCTGCATAACAAATTATGACTCATACCTAAAACATATAATACTGGCAAAACAAAAATGAAAAAAATGTTTATTTATATTTTTTAGGAATTTATTTTTAAAACCTTCCTATTTTACCCCACCTGACCCTAGCTGTCGATACCTGCCCTACTCTGGTGACTGTTGTCATAGAGGCACCAACTAGCTGACCCCCAACAATTAGCCCTCTTTCAAAGTCCATTAGGTTGCCCATTTCGTTGTCACCCTGAAAGCAATTTTGCAACAAGACACTTTAAAATACACTTAAACAGGACCTTGAGGTTCTAAACAAAGCTGTTACATTAAAAAAGTGTTGGATACATATTCATATTGTGACATACGCAGCTGCATTAAAAGTCACGTCTATGAGTGTGGTGTTCACATTATTCTGTCCAACCCCTGTGCATATATGTAGGTATATACACACAACCAAAATTTTAGACTGGATACCAAGGGAGAGAAAAAGACCCAGAAGAAGACCAAATAGGAGATGGATGGATGAAATTCGAAAGCATACCGGAGTAACATCGATGAAACTGGCTCAAGACAGACTGTTGTGGAAGAAACTTGGGGAGACCATCTATCAGTGGATTATTGATAGAGGTTGAGAATGATGATGATATATATACTCAGACATGAAATAAAAGGAGGCCGAGGGAAAGGAGAAAAAAAAAAAAAAAACTGGGTAGAGAAAGAACAAGAAAACTGAATTTGGTAAACCTGGATATGCAAAATTGCTGCAGAGAAGGATTTATCTAGTCAACTTTTTTTTGTTTTTCTTAGCCATACAAAATAGTCTCTTCACGTTTCCTATTTGCTTTCAATGGTTTTTGCCTCACCTAGTTTTATTGGTAAGTTTAGTAGAAAAATACATGTACATGTTCTTCATTGTTTTTAACTTTTTGCGCATTATCACCATAGCTACTACCTGTCCCATTTTTCACATCTAAATTAAATCGAGAAATTTGTATTACAAACTTATTGTAATTTGAATAAACTGTACAAAACGTATGCTTACCTGTCTCAATTTCAGTCATTTTCCATTTAATAAAAGTTGGCTGACAGGTGCTATGGAAGAAGGTCAGTCAAGATGCAGTTGAATTAAAAGCGGACTCTATGAATCTTATCTGGACTGATAGTTCAAAGTTAAGAACACAAATAAAAGACTTTGAAAGGCTATGGCATGATGTAAAGAAACACCTTATACCAGTTAAATGTGGCAAAGTTCAGTTTAATTTAGATACGAAAAATGGGACAGGTAGTAGCAGAGGTGATAATGCGCAAAAAGTTAAAAACAATGGCAAATTTATTGCGTGTCTTTTTCCTTGCATTATTTAATATAAGAGCAATTTAATGGATAGTTTTATTGGGTTTTCTCTCTTCTAGTTCCCAAGTAAACTTTTTCTTCCTTCCTCTTTTCAGAAAATTTGCCCTCTTTTTCTTTTATATAATTTTTCTTCTTTAAATCTTATGCCCTTTTTTTTTTCCAGTTAATTTTGTAAACCCCTTACCACTATTTTTGGAATGATAAAATAATACTACCCCAACCTTCATTATTCTGTCTGTACATAAGATATATGGATGACATCCTCATAATAGTGGACAAAAATAATGAATCTCATCTAATAAACATCCTCAACCAGCCCTTCTAGTGGAATAAAAATTTTACTAGCCAAATGATGAAATCTGGCCGTACGAAATTTAAAAAAAAAAAAAATTATTCAGTAATTTCTCTACTTACGTTTCTATGAAATTAAATGGGTGCATGTTTTTTTTTACTTTCTAATGAGAGACCTCCCTATTAACTTCATAAAAACAGATGCAGAGCAGTTACTGTATACAGGGCTGCCAGTGGCTACTAAATAGGCGACTTTGCTATTATTTTTGATGACAGGAGACTATGGCTACTATTTCTTACAAAAAACAGCCAAAAGCAACTATTATCAGAAAAACTTGAACTATTTTAATTGTAAGGCTACTATTTAAAAAAAATGTAATTTGTGTTGCGTATGTCGATGTGCTTGTATAACATCAGTTTTAATATTGATACACGTGAATATCAACTTTGATATAGATATGTATATGTCGAATCCATGGTTCATACACATTAGGGTGGAGCGAAAAACACTTTTTTAATTTGAAATGTGCAATAGTTGCACATTTAATTCACCATGTGCATTAGTTACGATTTTGTTACTGAAATGACCACCCGAAATATGGATGACATTATTTGATATCTTAGGCTTCCCCAAGAACCTCAAAGTTTGAAAGTTACTGGCAAAAATGCTTTAAAAACACCCGCTTTCTCCAATTTGTAAATACTGTATAAGAAAATACTGTGTCACCATATTATTTAATATCACCTTTGAGTGTATAAACACAGGTAAAAATTCAGCAGATGTGAGTTAATTTCTTAGGCTTCCCCAAAGAGCTCAAATTTTGTCATATTTCTCTGAAATGCATAAGTTAATATGAAAATGCATATGTAAATATGATAGACACCAGCCTTACCTAGTAGTATAACTTGAGAAGTGAGTTTATTTCACTTGGAAATCAGACTGTTTTTCAAAACTTGGCATCAGCTTCCTGTCCAAAATTTTTGCTCTGATGAATCCATCTCTTGCAAGAAGGAAGCACACATGAGCAGAAGAATCTGTTACAATCTTAACCATCCTTTCTATTGCCTGAGAACGGCAGGGTATTTTTGTAAATACGGGGCAAGAACTTGGATATTTATCCAACTAGTAATTCCAGAAACTCATCGTCTTTCTATTTCCGTGTGATGGGAGGCCCAGTCACAATACCCCTCTTGCCAGTAGATTAGGTCGATGTAATCATTGCTCTGGAAATTCAGCTTAGGAATCTGAAACTTCCTAATGGTAGTTGTTTCTTCGGAAGATTTCCTGGCCTTCATGATGCGTTGAATTGAACAGCAAGCTCACGGACATACCTTCTGTCATCAAACAACATTGCAGCAAGCAAGTTTTTTGCATGGGCAAAATACGCGTTGTCATGGACGACTCTTTTTGCAATATCCTTTAAATTATCTGGAAGATACTGAAACCTAGATGTAAAGAGCTGCAAATTTCTTGGACCATCTTTACAAGTACCGTTACACTTGATCGTGAACTACGATGGTGCATATACTTTCATTACAAAGGTGGCTAATGAGACAAGTTGTGGTGTTGGATCACTAGTTCCAACATACAAACGCAGAATGTGATTTGCGAGGGTCAGCCAGCGGGAATTTGCAAGTGTTCCAGGATCCCGACTTACCAGATCTCGTGGGCAATCACCTGCCAGTGGCGGCTTTTCAGGTGAAGTAGGTCAAGTGCCTCTTCACCTATTTTACTCAAAATAAAAGTTTTATTCAGTATTTTTTTTTATAATATATTCTTTTTTGCCTTTATTCAATTTCAAAATACTCAAAATTTTGAATAGATATTAATTCACATGGCGCCCTCAATACAGAAAACAAATCCTTATACACAAAAATGAGAATGCTTGGAAGTCTGCAGTTTTCGGCTGAGTTGTCATGGTAACCGTGACATCACCCTCCCCATCTGTTCGCTCAAGTGAAGTGTTTCAGCTTCAGGCGCCTTAGCTGTGCATCTCTCAGTTTTTGAGCGTAAAGTCGTGAGAGATCACGGTGGAGCGGGCGGACTACCAGGATACCTTGCAATCTACTAGAGCTTTTCCCTTGTGGTGCTGTGGTACATTATTTTCCGAAAGGAATTTGTTCTTTCGTGCTTTGTGATTATTTGTTGAAAGCTTTAACTGATATTTTAGGTTTGTGTACAATTTAACTGATAGTGATAGTTTTTAGTATGCATCCTGTGGACGACATTGTTTGTAATTTATTGCAAACTTCATTTAATCTGTGGAAAGATGAAGATAAAAGAGACATTTTGCTTCAAGGACGACCAATGGATTCACTGACAATTGTTGCCAAGAGCGAAATCAAGAAGAGCGGTAAATCTAACAATATTAATTTTAAAAATTGTTGGTTTACTGAATATAAATGGATTTGCAGCACTTCTGTGTTATTTATTTTTTTTTTTTTGCCCTGCTTACTTTTTAGTAATAAACATTCAGCGTGGAATAAAGACGGATTCTCAGATTTATTAAGCGTAACACGGTCACTTAATAAACATCGTGATTCTAGCAAACATCTGAAATGCGGATTAATGTTAAAGAATTTTGAAAAAATTCAAAACACTATTGCCGATGCCCTGAGGAAGAATGCTAGGCTTTTGAAAACACATTTTAACGAAAACGTTCGTTTAAATAGACTTTTCCTGCAGACAGTGATTGATGCAGTATTAGTCTATACTGTATTTCAGCAAACAAGAACTAGCATTCAATGGTCATGACGAAAGCATGGGCTCAATAAATTGTGGAAATTTCATTGAATTACTTTCATTGTTGATATGAAGAAGTTTTTTAGAAATTGAAAATCAATACGAAAGGATAAAAAACTATTCAAAATGAATTAATTGAATGTATTTCTGAATATATAAACAATCACGTCAAAAATTAAATAATTTTTGATTCTTGATTCGGAAGGTGTATTGGTTGAGCGATTTTTGGGTTTCCATGATGTGAGTGAAGATAGAACGTCAGGAGCTTTAATCAAAATGCTAGACAAAATTTTGGAACAGTCTGATTACCAACACAAATAAATAGGACAATGTTATGATGGGGCAAGTATAATGTCTGGACACTTAAATGGGCTACAGAAAAAAAAGTCAAGGATAAAGCTTCTCAAGCTGTTTTTGTTCATTGCTTAGTTCATTGTTCGAATCTTGTTTTACATCAGAGTTTTCTAAAATTTCTAAGTGTCGAATACTTTTTGCAAGCCTCAGTGGAATTGCTTCGTATGTTCACAATTCTGCAAAGCGGTCTTATACACTTGTATCAACAACCGCAAGACGCAGACCAACCATAACAGAAACTCGATAGTCCTCCACTTCGAAATTAGTAAGTGTAGTTATTGAAGATTGGGATAAATTGAAGGAAGTGTTCGGATTTCTGATGAATAGCGAATAATCAGACAAAAAATCAATTCATTCTTGCCAAGGTGTTTTTTAATGATATGAACACTTTCGAATTTACATTTTTGGCTCCACCGATCTATTATTCGAACTTTTGAAGAAAAAATAACTACCGGTAAACATAAACTACTGTGTAACTCAAATTAAAAATAAACCTCGTGAAATTTTGAGCCATAAAAGGAACGATGAGGTATTTGAAACACAGTTTGGAAAAGCTAGCAAAATCACAGAAATAAGCGTGAGAATATGCTGCTCTTACACAAGAAAGAATTTTTCAAAATTTATAAACAATTGTATTTTGAAAATTTTGGACCACATTCTTGTGGAAATGGATATAAGATTTCAAGACTGTAAGAAACTTCAATTTGTCTGACTTGCTGACACAACCAAATTCTAATAATTTAATGCATGCTTTCCCTCTTGCGCTCTTGAAAATCTACATTTTTACGGAAACATATTTACTAAACACCAGCACCTTAAAAATGAACTGAGTCTTGTATATGCCGATGAAAAATTAAGGAATATATTGACTCAAGAACTCCTTCGAGTGTTTCACGGAGACAAAGACATTTTTACAGAAGATTATAAATTGGTTTTCCTCAGTTTAACAATTCCAACCAGAAGTGGGCCAGTGGAAAGAAGTTTTCTTAAAAGAATACAAACTTGCTCAAGAAACACAAGTTCCCAAGATAGACTTGCTTCTTTGGCAAATATTTCTATTCAGGAAGACATTTTATTGATGCTCACAAAAAAACAACCATCTAACCATCTTATGACGACATAATCAACAAATTTGCAGCTTTAAAAGGAAGAAAAATTGATTTAATATACAAAAAATAGGTAAGTCCTCATTAAGGGATTTTCATTGTAGACAGTAGATATCTTTTCATACTGCTCTTGTACCTCTTCACCTATTTTTCCAACCACGAGCCGCCACTGTCACCTGCAGAGACTGCCTTACAAATTTCCCACAAATAAAGTTGATCAGAGCTAAGATCTCCAAAGTTTGTCAGACTGAAATGAAAATTCAATTTTTTGGAAATTAAGGATAGGAATTTTTGCACACGTCTTCAGGTGCTTTCCAATAAATCAACTAAATCCTCTCAAACCTGATTTTCTCGTAGAGTGCTTCGGTGAGGTGGTGTAAATGCAATTAATTAAAATGACGTTGACATATAATCCAGTGCACGGGAGAATTGAGCTTATCTTCAAGGCGCCTAATTATATCTCCATTTCTGCCAGTATTAGTCACTTCCAATAAAGACTAACTCCAACAAGTCAAAGGCCTTCTGGTCCAATAAGCTGAAGATATGGTCGGAAATGTCCTTTGCACTCTTGCTCTTCAGTGCAAAATGTCCCAAATAGACCAAACCCAGTTCTTCAACAAGTGTAATATGCAGCTTCCGTTCTTTTCGTTTGTGCCACTTGCCATCATCTGTCTGTGTATTTGTAAGAGTTTCATCCCTTTCTTCCATCCAAAAATAGAGCAAAAATCTTGCGACCAGTCAAGTTAACCTCACCTTGAATTGCTTGGCGGGTCTTTTTCCTTTCTCGTCGTATTTTTTCCAGGTCAATAAGAGGTGCATTACATTCTTTTGACTGAACCTGTTCACTTACATTATGAAGCAACGCCGACGCAAGATCAGCTGCCGCTTGATCGCTGATGCCTCGCCTATCGCACTTCCTACAAAATAGCAGACAGTGTCATTTGACGCCTCGGTTTTGAAGAGCGATGTGGAGTGAAATCATAATCTTTCTCCAAGGCCAACAAATGACTAGGACCCGGCTCGTCTGGTTTTGCTGCAGAATTAGTATTTGTATCCTCTTCTGAAGTATCATTCTCGACTCGCAGGGCCGATTTCAATGATGCAGTTTTCTGTAATTTCCTATGGACATGCTCTTCCCTATCACTCTTGCAAGTTGATCTTTTCTTCAGTACACTGGTGGTTTTTGCATCAAGCCCACCTACTATCATTATTTTGTTTGTTCTCTGGTCTATTAGAAAGTCCCGCTTTTCAAGGGTAATTTTTTTGCAGAGCTGCACTTGCAGGTTCTAAAACATATGCACTTACACGAGCATATGTCAAAGATATGTTGTGAATATGCGCAAAATTGTTCAACCTTATTCCGGTAGGTTTCATACATTCTTGCATCATGTTTTTTCGGCTTTTAGATTTCAGTCTTGTATGCTGTAATAGGCTTTACAACTGATTTGTGGAGCGATGTCGGAAGAGATGCTTTCTTCCATACACTCAGCACTTTGTCCGTGACAATACTTGCTATTTCTGCTGCAGGCTCATAATCTGCACCTTCCTGCCTAAGAGGAAGGTGCAGATTATGAGCCTGCCTCACAAGGTAGTAATGGCGCATTACATCTTCATACGTAGACAACACATTTTCATGCATCTTCTTATAACTCCCGAGGATAAGGCAATCAGCTTTATTTCTTGTTTCAGCCATCATAAGTAGTAGAACGACAAAATGAAAATGCCGGTACCTCCAATCAACGTCACTAGGAGTGAAAGAAACTGTTGCATCATTATGACGCACCACCAGCGAACACTCTCTCCCAAAGGGATCTGTGCGACTGTGATGAGATGACTCGGTGAGTTCGCAAAGAGAGCTGCGCTGTGAGGGAGGTTGTGGGGTGAGGTGAAGAAAGTAAAAACAAAGGAGAGCGCAAGGTCGCAAGTTATGCATCTGAAAATCAACCCGAGGTTTCTAGAAAGTATGAGAGGGGGGACTGTTAATGTTAAGCCCAAATTGATAATGTTAAGGCTGCTGTTAAACAACATAAGTTGCCATGCTTCTTATCATGCCATTTTTGGCAAAAAATTACATACTTTAAGGGATCTGGGGAAGCCTAACGAATTAACTCGAACATCTGCTGAATTTTTTACCAGTGTTTATACACTCACAGGGGATATTAAATAACATGGTATCACAGTATTTTGTTATATTTACAAAATGGACAAAGCGGGTGTTTTTAAAGCATTTTTCTCTGTAACTTTCAAACTTCGAGGTTCTTGGGGAAGCCTAAGATATCGAATAATGTCATTCATATTTTTTTGGGGGGGGGGGGGGTCATTTCAGTAACAAAATCGCAACTATTGCACATGGTGACTGTAGGGGTGAGACATAGACTTTCGTGCTAAGTCCCACCTTCTTTCCGATAGGCGTCCGTGAGTTAATTTAACAACTTCCCCCTACAGCAAATAATCTGAGGTTCTCACTCCCGTAATTTATTAATAATAAATTTATCATCCAGGCCCCTCTTCCTCTGCCTTTTTGTGTAATTATCCGCGAATCAAGGAAGGGAGAGAATGGCTACTGTAAGGCACTTCATCAACTTCAATAAATACTTCGTGAATAAGAAAGATAATAAATTTAATGAATCAAAGTACTAGTGAGAGTCTGGTTCCGGTGCTAATGTCCACGTTGGCAGATTTGTGTGGCATGCGTCGTCCGTCACGAATTGTTCAATCTCAATTCCGTTGCCCTAACGCCACTCTAATATCCGAGTCGTTCCGACTCCACGCTGTCTCTTGACACTCTGTTTCACGCTAAAAACCAGGAACTGCGTTCCTCGGAGCATAAAATCTCCACCGTCTATCCGTCTTCCAGACACTCGTTGCAAATCCTTTTCACTTTCTCCCGAAGCCTCCAGCTTCACGCAAATAACAGGAACTGCGTTCCTTGGAGCATAGACGCCGCACGTCTACCCGCCGTCCAAGCGCACCTTGCAATCCTCCTTCTCTCTCCGAAGCTATGTCTTATCCCCCTCGCTCCAGAAGACCCCTCCCTTCTTTTTTCGGCCCCCTCTACCACGAGGCGCTGACCTACTACAAGGCGCTGACCTTGTCAGGTCCTGGAGCGAACCTGACCTTTGTCCGCAGGCACACTTTCTTCGAATCCGCACCCCAGCCGCTCCTGCTTCTGGGGAAATCGCTCTCCCTCGCTTATTGTCTCCGTGCCCGACGACAGCATACCACACATTCCATCTAACGGACTTCTGTTCGTGGAAACCAGACTCTATACAAACAGAACTAAGCATATAACAATACTGACATTCATTTACATAAAGGACGTATTCAGTCTTCCCAGACAGGCTGGCGCCCTTCTAACCTTGGGCATTGTATATGCACACAGTTAATGAAATAAAGTTATTTCCTTGTTTTTATGTACATAAATTAGCACTAGATCATATCTTAATTGATACGCATCTCATTATTACTCTTCACCCTTACAGTGACGTTTCAAATTAAAAAAAAAAAAAGTGTTTTTCGCTCCATCCTGGAATTCCATTCTGTCCTGGAAATGTCCTAAAATTCTGTTACATGTCCTGGAATTTTATCCATTCCTGCCTTTTTGTCCCTGCACGATGTTTTGTAGTTGAGGATTTTTCTACTGACATAACTTATGTCTGACAAATTTCCCTCCCCACCACCTGCAAAATGTGTGTGTGTTGGGGGTGCTATCAGTTTTCTTGTTTGGGAGGACTGAAGCTGCGTTATTAGCATCTTTTGTGTCATGTTTATGTTGTCACTTTGTCTGTCCTGCCGGGTAGACAATATCTCTGCAATTATTAGTTCGATTTGTAAAATTCTTTTTGTACTAGGAAGCTTAAAATGTGAGAATGGTGATCCGTTCGTTCTGTGTTTTTTTTTCGATGCACAACTTCACCGCTAGAGGGCGCAAATGGAGATCGTATCGAATTTAAAATGCATTTCATTTCATATATTTGCTTCTAAATATCCAATTGAAAAAATTCTCTTTCCTTTCGATGACATTTATAGCGAAGACTATTTTAGTTACCGTCCCTTTTTCAAATAATGCATAAATTTTCCGCTAGAGGGCGTAAACGTAAATGGCGATTTTCCCAATATCTCCGCTTCTAAAAGTCCGATTTGAAAAATTCTTCTTGAGTCGGATGCAGCTCTTGAGATTGAAATGTTTTGCATACAAATTTTCATTTCTGGTAAAGAATAGTTTGGCCACCAGGGGGCATAAATGTTTATTTTTGCTTCTGATGTATTTGCAACAAAATCTGAGCTGGAAACTCAATTTAAAAATTCTTCCGTGAACCGATACCGCTCAACTCGGAAAGGTTTTTGAGAATACTTCCTGCTTAAAATAGTGCACAATTTTTCCACCAGGGGCGTACACATATATCTTATTTTTGTCCATATCTCTGTTTCTAGGAGTCCGATTTGAAAAATTCTTTCTTTGTTGGAGAACATTTTCAGTGCAAAATGTTTCTCATAAGATTTCAAATATTTCTTAACACACAAGTGTGCCACTAGAGGGTGTAAGCTCATATTTCCGTTTACAGCAATATCTGCGGACTAAAAACCCAACTGAAAAATGTTCTTTTTCAGTCTGATACCTAACTATGAAAACTCCGTATTTGTATTTTCTTCACAAAAGAATGCACAATTTCGCCGCTAGGGGGCGCAAATATTTAATCTATTTTTCTTAATATCTGTACTTCTAAATGTGTGATTTAAAGAAATTATTTTAATATCAGATACCATTTACCTAATGAAACACTAGATTTGTGTTTGAGGAGGTTTGTGGTTCACAATTCTGCAGCTAGGTGGTGTTTGTGTACTTCTGTTTGCAGGCTATCTCTGCCTGTAAAAACCCTATTGAGAAATTTCTTCTTTTACTGTATGCCATTTGCTATAATAAAGATGGAGAGTGAATAAGATTTTTGCTACAATAAGAAAATCTTCTTCAAATAATGTACAACTTTCCCCCTAGGGGTTGTAAAGGTCAAAACGTTTTTCTTGCTATCTCTGCTTCTGGCAAATGTATTTGAAAAGTTATTTTTTCCTTAGCATAGCTGTTGCTATGAAGAATGCTTTTCTCCTGTTTCCATTATGCAAAATTCTTCCACTGTAATGCATAGTTACATCATGTTTCATTCTATATCTCTCCTTTTAACTGATCAATTTAAAAATCTTTTTGTCTCTAATACCTTCCTTCTGCTATGGGAAACGTTTTTTGTGCCATTTGTTAATTTTCGTAACATATTTTTTAGCCACTGATGGAAGTAAATAGCTGATTTTGTGTGTGTGTGTGCTTGGGGGATTTGTGTGTGTGTGTCTGAAATAAGGGAACTCTTTCACGTTTGAAATTTTTGTGCATACTTTGTTTGCTGGCAAGTAAACATCTAAAACATAGCTACAGCATCAAAATTATGTTAAAAATTCCTTCCATAAATAAAATGTAACACAAATACTTGCTACCATGATTATGTGTTTAAGAAATAACAATCCCTTTGGTCCTCTGAAAAAGTTCTAAATATTTCACCTTTCCTTACCCTTAAATTTCCAATGTAAGCATTATTTCAAAATAATTAAATACGAATAGTACGTATTTTATGTATTGATTGTGTGGTATATGATAGCATTTCAAAAGAAATGCCACATACCTATGTATTTTTGAGTTTTATGTTTTCATTTTTATTCTGTAATTTGCTTCAATAATTGAACTAAAGCCAAAGTAGAAAAATAAAAGTTTCTCAAAATCAGTGTAGTATACTACTGTATATAAAAGTTTAGTAGGTATTAAACCTGGTCACATTTTCAGTGACAGTTTTGGTATTTCAGTATTTTTCTGTGATTCCAAGTTTCTGATCAGCTGCAGCAGACATCATTTTTAACATTCTGCATTAAGTTTGCCCAAGCATGTAGGAAGTTGTTTGTTGTCGGTTGCAAATTGAACAGATGTATGGTTTCACTATATTTTGAGTAAGAGCGTTTGGATCGTATGTCCTGGAAAAATCCTGGAATTTTGCGATTGAAAAAGCTATAAACCATGCAAATCGATATTGATATGTCTTGTTCAGTTTATTGCTTTCTGCTTTATTGCAAATATGATGGAGGAAAGTCAATGGCAAGTATAGACTAGACCCATATGTGATTAAAGGAACGACCTACTCAAATCAGGATATTCCGCCAAAAAAGTGTCCCGTTTTTCTGTTTGGAATACGGCAGTGCCAGGAGCGAGCAGGTATCTTGCCTTTGCCATATTAAAGACTGTTGTTTTCTGTGCTTACTGAAGTTTTTTGCAGTTAAATGTATCAATTTTAAGTCAAAAATTTTGTACCTAAAATTTCAGGAATGATACGCAATTGTTTTTACAGCTTTATTTTCCGAATGACACGGAAAATGCACGTTTTCACCAACAGACATTTAAACTCACTTTACATTATCTACAAACTGTTTAATATAAATTAGGAATTGTTTATAATGAAAAAATTAAGTGGTAATCGAAAAAACACCTGGTGAGACATTTCTGTGTATCTGTTAAAAATAACGAGACAGTACTTTTTGTCATTTGAGTAGGTCGTTCCTCTAGTCACGTGGGTCTAGGTATAGATGTACTTGTATGTATAAGAATTTATTCCAAACAGCGAAATTAGGATTGATCATTTTTGGAGAGACATATTGTATCAAAAGACATAATTTGGAGACTGGAAATATCCATCTTCAGGGTTCCCACTCAACCTGGAAAACCTGGAATTCTCAGGGAATTTGAAAATGTTTCCAAAAATCAGGGAAAACTCAGGGAAAGTTACCCTTTTTTGTAAAGATCATGGAAAACTCAGGGAAAGTTACCCTTTTTTGTAAAGATCATGGAAAACTCAGGGAAAATTACCTCTTTTTTTTTTTTTTTTTTTTTGTAAAAATCAATGGATACTTTATTTTGCCAAAAAAACTTATTTTTTTCAAGATTTCAAACTTTTGCTTGCAATTACTGCCTGCCTAGAATTTGGTAGATCTTACTTTCAGTTATATTAAGTATTTCCTTTATTCTCTAAAAAAAGATGCAAAATTGAATTTTTAAAATTGCCAGTTATTAAGCTTTTGTTCAATTTCTGCAGGCAGTTGTTATAACATGGAACAATTAAGCACAATGGCTCCTGCTTGAAGAAACACTTCACAAGAGAACCAACCAAATGATGGATCAAAGTCCTATGTCTGTTGGTTCTCTTGAAACAATGTTTCTTTGAACAGAGCCATTTCGTCATTAAGCTCAGCTGCATTGTGTTATAGAAAAACTGAAACTATTCAACTGACAGATTTTTTCTTACATATGACCTGTTTCTATGGGAATGTATTTACAAATTCCGTGTGGGTAGTATTCACAAAAGTTCGTGGAACTTTGGTACAGAAAATAATGTGCACAGTTAGTTGTTATTAATGAAAAGCATGTAATTTTATAAAGACAAATTACATAAAGAATTTACAAGTGTGTGCTTTGGTGAGAAAAATGAATGGAATAGAATGAAATGTAACAATTCTTTGCAACACGCCACTCCAGAAAACTTTAAAAACCGCCTGGAGAACCTGGAAAAGTCAGGGAATTTTTTTATTGCTTTTGAGTGGGAACCCTGATCTTTGGCTAAAGTTGTGAAAGCATGCCTTGCTTTATCACATGACAACTTTGATGTAGAGAGAGGCTCTTCTGTATCATGAAGAGTTTTTCAGATGAGAAGGCTATGTCTGAGAAGATGAGATCTATGTCTGAGAAGATGTTGAATGAGAGACTAACAATTGGAGATGCACTAAAAATGTATAACAACCAAGTTGCAAAGGTGCTAATAACCAAAGAACTAATAAAATTAGCAGTTAATGCACATAGGTCATATAGCAACCATTTGGAAGAGGAGCAGGGATTAAAGGAACAGCAACTGAAAGCAGAGAAAGAAAGTACTGAGAGATTGAAACAAGAATTGCTAAATAAAGGATTTGAAGAGCAGAAAGCAAACTATAGAAAACATGGAAAAAGAGATAAAAATTCTTGATCAAGAAAAAAGAGAAACACAAGAATCATCAAACTCTGCGCTTAAAGAAGCCAGTGAGAGACTTAAGCAAGCATTAAAAAAAACGTACCTGCAATACGAGTTGCACATGGCATTCTAGAAGGATCAGAGAAACTCCGACAAAAGGAAAGACAACATGAACTTGATGCATTAAAAATGAATAGGGTAGTTCTTAAACGAAAATCCTCCCTAATTGATGCATTTATGCAGATAACCTCAAAAAAGGAATAAATCTAAGGTTAATGAGGAAGCTTTTTGTTCAGCCTACCGTTATATGCACTGATGGCAGTGGTATAAATTCACACTCAATTTTTTGAAATAATTTACTGCATATAACTCTTCCAAATGGCTACCATGGTATAAGAATAATATAAACTTTAAAGAGGACTCCCCCCCCGATGCTAAATGATAAAAAACAGTTTGTTTATACATATTGGAGGGAGGGGGGGGCATCATATAAAAGTTTTTGATGTTCCATGACAATAATTTTCAGAAGGGTTATAATCATTTCAAAAAATTTTAGCATTGGTTCATGGAATTATTGTCATCAGTGGGTGTAAGGATAATCTTAGTTTTACTGTTGTTACAGCTTTGAAAATCGATCATGGTTAACATCTAGGGATTTTAACTGTCTGCTGTTATGAAAGTAACCCAAATTAGAAGAAAGTCAAGTTTTTTGTTTTCTTATTTCTGTAATTATGAGTTGGAATAATTTTACAGGATAACGTAATTTCTTTATATTTGTCTCAGAAGCATCAAGGACACTGTGAAGAATGACTGTAACATTATCAAGGCAGGTGTATATCAGTGTAATGCTTCATATCAATTATACCTGACCTACACAGGCTTGAGCTTGAATAGTAAGACAGTTGTCCATGCCCTAATGAAATGAAGACGTTTCAGACAGCAGGGATCACATTCCTCCTAAAATTCCTAAAATTCCTAATATTTTGTGACCCTCCTTAAATTCCTAAAAATTAGACCTAAAATTTGCTATTCATCCTAAAATTTTCGTAAGCTTATTTTTATTAAAAACACAACCGTTATTAACGCCAATAAATTTACCATTACGGTAAGGTAAAAAGACCTGTTATTGTAGAAACACAGCCTATATGCTGTGCTGCCGAAGGGAGGGAAAAATGACGCCATCGAGATGCACTTGCTTCGGGGCGGGCGTTCCATTTTTTTTGCCTTTCGAACAGTTTTCGAGAGTAACAAGAGATCTAAGGGAAAAGGGGAGGGGGTCATTTTCACCCCTGGTTTGCGCTTTGCAGACGAACTCCGTGGCACGCAGAAGATCGTACTTTATTTTTGTACGTGCCTTGTGGAACCTCCTTTCTGCTGATGTTTTGTTATTGTAAACCGCAGGTATGTGGAAGCAAAGAGGAAACATGTGGTCTCCTTCCGTAACCTCCGGTAATGACGATGGGATGGTAGCTGAGTATTATCTTGGCAGGCAGTAGAGCACGTGATCATTGACCTTCGATCATGCGTCGGCGACAGCGACCTTCGATGCGCAATATATCTCGGCTCCGACTCGCTTTTGACTGAACTTGCGTGAGATGCGTATGATAGTTTCTGGTTTTACGTCTTTTATGGTGTTCTCTGTGCTGTGTGCAGGTTCAGTTCTCTAGTGGTGACCTGCTTTTTTTTTTTTTTTTTTTTTTTCATATCTTCTGACATCCTCGCAGCCAAATTTCGGGAAGTTGTCTGGTTTTGCAATATTGGAACGTGTTTTTGTACTTCCCTTTCATTTTCTGGTTAGTAATACAAGTGTTTAAGATGCCTAAATCCAAAACGAAATTTCAAGATGCGTGGCTCGCCAAAGAATTGGACGGAGTGAAGTTGAAAGAATGGTGTTCTGCAACTGAAACAATATTTTCTGCTAAGTGTATATTGTGTTCAGAAATTTTCAACATTTCTAATAGTGGCTTTTCACAAGTAAAAGCGCATCATAAAGGAAAAAAACATTTGCAGAAATTCCAAAGTAAATTTCAAAACAAGTCCATCCTGAAAGCCTTTGGAGGACGGGATCTTCAGCCCAAAACAAATATTAGTGAAGTACTGAGTCATGATTTACAGTTGGCTAAAGCCGAAGCATTATGGGCCATGAAAGTTGCTAAGGACAATATGTCTTTTGTTTCATGCACTGAAACAGTTGAACTTTTCAAAGAAATGTTTCCTGATTCTGCTATTGCAGCCAAAAATGCAACTTAAAGAAAAAAGTTGCTTATGTGATATCACATGGATTGTCAAAATATTTTGAAGAGGATTTGAAAAAGACATTGCATCTAGTAGCCCAGGAAAGGTTACTATAGCATTTGATGAAACTACAAATACACAAGTGAAACGGCAGTTGGATGTGTATCTCAGGTACTGGTCTTCAGAAATAAATTCAGTTTCTTGCCGATACCTAACAAGTGTTTTTCTGGGTCATGCAACAGCAGATATTTTGCTAAAAGAAATTCTTGATGTGTTATCATCCTTCAATATTTCGTTGAACAGAATTATTTGTGTATCCATGGACAGCCCAAATGTAAATAAGTGCTTTTACGCAAATTCAATGAAGTTGTAAAACAAGAAACAGGCCAGAAATCTTTGGAACTAGGTTTTGCAACCTGCATGTTGTTAGTAATGCATTTAAAATTTTTTTTGATAAGCTTAAATATAGATTTTGACAAATTTGCTACTGATATGCATTACTTTTTAAAGAGTAGTGCTGCAAGACGAGAGGATTATAAATCTGTCGAGGATATAACATTGGTCACTGCCAAATTTCTTTTGCGTCATGTCAGCAACAGATGGTTGACCGTTGGTTCTGTAGCCCAGAGGCTCTTGGATCAATGGCTAAATATTACAGAATATTTTTTAAACTTCTTGCCATCTCAAAAAATATTTGAAAAACAACTGCGCAATTCGGCAAGGTATAAAAGAATTCACTGTTTCCTGAAAAATGAGCTTACTCCTTGCTATTTAGCATTAATTTCATTTTCACACCAAAATTTTGAAAAGTTTTCATTATGTTATCAGAGTGAAGAACCAAAAATACACCAGTTATATTCTGATTTAAATACTTTAATGAGGAATGTTATGGCTCAGTTTATCCAAGATGATGTTATAGCAGGGAAATTTGGAGAAGACCTAAAGAATGTAGATTTTGAAAACAAAAATTCATGGAAAAAACTAGGGGAGTTAGAAGTTGGTATGAAGACAAAAAATCTCCTCAGGAATGTTCAGGAGACCAGGCAGAAATTATTTCTCTTAGATGTAAGATCATCACTAATTGCAACCACAAAATATTTAAAGTCAAATTTGCCATTCTGCAATCAAAAGCTAAGAGACATAGAAGTTTTAAAGGTAAAAGAACCAAAGAAAGAGTCAACTCAACTTTCAGTCACTGAAGGACTTTCGGAAATATCCAGAATTTCAAGTGTTTTGCATCTTTCTGAGGAACAAATTGATAGAGTAAGAGAAGAGTGGAAACTTTTAAATTGCGATAAGCCAACTCTAGATGAACTAGTGAAATTTTCAGAGGAAGGGCATATTCCAGTGCGGATTGATCATTACTGGCGTAATATATTTAGTATTAAAGACTCTAGCGGAAAAGAAAAATACTCAAATCTTGCTAAACTCATAAAGTCAATTTTAGTTTTACCTCATGGTAATGCTGATGCAGAAAGGGGATTTTTGGTTAACACTGCTCTGTTAAGGAAGGACAAGGCTAACTTAAAAGACTCAACTATAACATCATTAAGAATAGTTAAAGGGGCCATTAAACACTATGGATGTGTAAGTAAAGTTCCCATAACAAGAAATTTGTTAAATAGTGTTTGTGATTCACATAAATTTTATAAAGAGTATGTTGATAAGCTGAAGGAAGAAGAATCAAAAAAGGTAAAAGAAAGGAAGCAGAAAGAGAGGGAAAATAAGGAAAAGCAGCTAGTGAAAAAGAAAAGCTGAGTTTGATGACAAAATAAAAGAAAATGATGCAGAAATAAATAGACTTAAAAACGATAAAGAAACCTCCCTAGCAATAATTCAAGAGGGAACAGAAAGAATGAGAAAAGCTGTAGAAAAACAAAATACTGTTGAAATAGCAGTTGCCTCTAACTTGATCATACAAGGTTCAGTTGAAATAAAGAAAACTGAAAGTAAATTAGTTGTGGTAGAAGCAGAAAAAGATAGGCTAATCAGGAAAAGGTTAAAACAATAATATGAAAGTAATTCAGTGAACAATTGTACATAGTTCTTGGTTTTCAATTACCTTTTTAGGATATTATAATTTAATGTGAAACCTGAAAACTTTACTGTGAAAATCGTGAATTGCTGGTTCAACAGCATATTAATGTTCAAAGTGAAACTTGAATGTGATAAATATACTTGAATATGATAATAACACGTGAAAAGATAAGAACTGAACATTAGAAGTAAATCATACTTAAACTTTAGACATTAGACGTTATGCAAAAAATTTGGGTGTTAACTTTGACCATATATACTAATGGACTGCACATTGGCAATAGCTGCATCAAAGCCGCCATGGCTCAAACATTGGGCACGTCATCATCAGACTCCAAATTTCGTGTAAAAATGCTGTTATGATTACTAATTTACGCTGCAGAACTTCAGTGTTTTCGGTGTATTATGTGAATGCGCCTCATATATAATGAAAACTCTTCAGGTAAGTTTACTTATGAGCTATATACATGCATGATCGTGTTGTTTACATTTTGTGATTTATAATGTGATGAACATTTGCGAAGAATTTGGAACATGCATTCCATTTTTTTTTTTTTCTTAAGTTACTATATTTTTATATCAATAGCTGCAAGTTTCTGGTTAAGTAATTGAACTTTATTGACTTAGGTATTTAATTCGTTTCTTACCCATGAAAAATCATAGAACTTTCTTTACTATATCGCTCAGAGCAACCATAAGCACAGCAGGTGTAACCCATCTTTTTGACTGTTGTCATGTGATTTTATGTTGGAGCCAGAAATTTTGATGTCATGCGAGTCTATCAGTATATATGGTTGAAGGGTGTGAAGCAAACTCTTTACAATGCATACAAAGTTGTTTTACTAGATGTATACAAATATACATCTAGTTTTTATTGAAATACACTCCTAAAATTTTCCTAAAATTTTTCTAAAAATTCCTAAAATTCCTACCTAAAATTTTCCAGAAGTATGCTATGATCCCTGAGACAGGTTTTTCACATTTACCTTTCAACTATAGGAATCAAAATAAAATGTACTCTTTTACAACATAATTCAAAATCATGTTAAGCACCATTATTATTATTACTTATGAGTTAAAAGAGTTTCCATTATTGAAGAGGGAGATTACACTATACCCATTCCATTCCTGATGATAATAAACTACAAGTTTTCATTGTTTTAGTTCTAGGCTTCGTGTTTTGTTCAATACTAAACACATTCACAGTGTTTGATATTTATTTGCCATAGCTGTACAAAAGACAAGTTTGAAATATTTCTAAATGTTCATCTTATTCGAATGAGATTCTTGATATACCTCATATCAGATAACTATGATTATTATGTGTACAGAACAAAACAAGTGATCATCATAACACTGAATGACCACAACTATGGCCTTTCAAAAAAGAAATTCACAACAATTTTTTCAACACAGTGTATGAAGCCCACTTGGAAAATCTTATATTTTTTACTAACCACAAACGCTGAAGAAAGCTCTCCGTACTGGCTTGATACAGATGAAAACATCTGACCTCCAGAACAGTGACAAAGAAGGAAGTGTTTTGTAATTCCAAAGTTTGTATCAGGGTAGTTTTTGATATATAATTGAATTTTTTTTTCGGGGGGGGGGGGGGGGGTGTAATTTCCATAACCTTTATAGTTCTGAGTGTCTTGAGTAGCATTATATTGAAACTTAAGATGCCCTTTTTGTAGTGTATGGATGTGTGTGTGTGTGTATATATATATGTTATTTTTTCCCCCACCAAAATGTGAACATGTGCTAATTTTGTCACTGTGGTTTGAAATAAATAAAAAAAATTAACAAATTTTTTTTTTTTGGTGTAGAGCACTTACATTCTAAAACTTATACACTTTTTTGGGCAATTATTTTAGTCATTAACATAAATTGTTAAGGCTACTATTTAGGCTACTATTTTTACCATTAGTGGCTACTAAAGCAACTATTTTCTTGGGTGTGATAGGCTGGCAGCCCTGTGCATAGGATCATTAGATTGAGTGCAAATATTGCATATGCTTTTGTTCTAGAATGATTGATTTTTTGATAATTTATTTTCAGTGCTGTAATATCATTACTCTTACTATCTTAATTTACAGATACATAATTTATTTTTTAGAGGCCATTGAATTTAGATGTCTGATTTCTTTTTATATTTAAAACAAAGGGACAAAAGCTAGGATACATATACATAAAGTGGCACTAATAATGTTAATACAGTTTACCACTGATATGTACTATGTCTGATCTTCCCATCAAAGGTGCCCACCACAATCGAATAGCATTATGAGGATCAGAATCTTTAATTGAAGTGCCATAGCATCTAATCATCATTAAGTCGTTTAAAGTGTCACTATTCAGACATGCCCAATTACTGGTTTTTATGAGGTTCATTGCTGATGCTCCACGTCAATGGGCTCGTGCGTCGCTGCTGCGGAAGTGCTCGCGGGCTGTGCTGCAGCAATTTTCTTTTGCTTCCGATACTTTCTCATGCATTCTGCCATGGACATTGCAGTGTTTATCGAAAGCTGACGAGTTGCTCTTCTGCGTAGACTATGTTCGATGCATTTCTGCTTGGCTCTTCGATAAGTACATGCCGACATTGTGAAATTTTTTAAACTTTTGAACTGCGATCTAAAGTTTCACAACCAACACTGTATTTGATTTCACTTTTAATGTCTTAAATTGACAGATCGTGACGTTAGCTTTCGTTTGAGACCAATTTCGACGTCGCAGCGCTTTGCAGTGACGAGTTATACTGATTAGAAGTTTGCGCTGTGCATCGCAAAGCCCCCCCCCCTTCCGCTTATCGCTGCTCGTTAACTCAAGGTCACTAACAAGTCTTTGTTCCCGTAGCTATCGAATGACACTAGGTTGGTTTGACTCGCGTTGATAATATAGAAATTATTAGACCAAACTTGAAGCCCATTTTTTCGCAACGCTCAACTTTCCGTACTGGCCTGATATTAAAAATGTATTCACGTCAAAAATACCCTGCCACATACTTCCTATTGTTCCTAAGCTGTGGTGAATTTCTGAGATCCAACGCGTGAAACACGCAGCCTCATAATAGCATCATCGGCGCACGGAGGCCCGATAAGAAACCTGTTTAAACATCGTGTCTGCATCGTGATGGGACTCCGGATGGGATCGCTCACAAAGTATGATGTCCATGAGGATCGGCCGATATTCAAGTGTCTCGGACTGAGAAAACTGGTTTGAATAACAGTGCATGGTCACAGCTTGGTGGCGCGCATGATAGCGATTACGTCGCGAGCATTTACATAACGGTGGGGATGAATTGTAGTTTCGTCAGTCGAAATGTTGTAACATCGATGTTAAATTCACATCGGTTTTTCGCAATGTATCGATACATTGCCGAGTCCTAGTGGTGGTGGTGGGGGGGGGGGGGGGAGTTGGACAAAATAGTTGCACACTTGGGGGGGGGATCTACTTGCCATCATTGGCTACTATACTAAAAAATTTACTAGCCATTACGAAATATCTGGTCGCCATTTGGCGACTGGTGACCGACATTCGCGAGGCCTGTCCTCAACCTATTTAATACTATGGATAATTCTCTAAAATTCACTTTAGAACTTCAGCAAAACAATAGCCTGAACTTTCTGATGTGTCCCTTACAGCATCAGGAGGAAAAATTTCTACAAAGTTATATAAAAAAATCTACCAACATTAATAAAGTTCTGAAATACCACTATTACCAGCCCTTTTATATTAAATTTAATCTGACCTCGCAATTCCTAGAAAAAATAGAAAAACTTGATTCTTCAGAAACATCAAAGAAATTCCATAAAAAAAATTTAAGTAATAAGTATTTTTGCTGAAAATAATTATCCTTCTACAATTATAGAAAAAATTTTTAACAGAAAAATCAAATCAAACGACATAGCAGTAACATAAAACTCATCAGAAAGGTCACAATAAAAAAACAATAAAATTCAAAAATTCTTTCCTCCCATTAAACAAGAAGAGAACTACTACAATAAGAAGTTCTACAATAAGAAGGAGTGGTCTGCAGTGTAAACAGGGGTCATTCCACAGAATTTCAACAAGTGATGGTTGCTTGACCATTTTTGATTTTCTTTATACTTTATATATTGAAACCTATATACATGCAAAATTAAAAACCATTTAATTTTTATTTTGAAAAGTTTTTTTACTACAGGGTGTAAAAACGTAATTTTGCGAGACTTTGTGAAACACAATTAAGTGACTACAAAATCTCTTATTTCATTAACCAATAAAGATATTTGAAAAATTCAAAAATATTTGAAATTTGCACATTTTTTGGCATTAGATAAAGTAAGATTAATGGCTTTTAGTCAGAAAAAAAATTTCAGCAGTGATGTGAAAATAACGGTAGTATCGCTAAAAATGCCAGTTTTAGGAATTTTTTTCTCTTTGAAGGGAAAGAGATAACAATCTTTTTCTATTTATATGAATTATTAATTATGAGCAATCTTTTTCTATTTATATGAATTATTATGTTTCCAAGGTGCTGCCAAAAAATTAAAGTTGTTACTTCCTTCCCTTTTTAATTATATGAGAATTTAAAATTTTTTCAAAAATGAGCATTTTTGAAAGCTTATAACTAAAAAGGGACAGATGTAGGTGAACCAAATCAGGCAGGGAAACACCTCTCTGCATGTTGATAACCTAAAAATTTCAGTCTGTTATTATAACCCCTAGGTGAGGTACAGCACCTTGAATCTGGAAAATCTCCAATTGTTTTACTACATCTGATAGGCCTAAAATGAGGGCTATTTTCTATATAATTTATAATTAATTGCAATTTATAATTATTTATAATTTTATAAAGTCTATTAAAGAAGCTGAAAAGGGTAAAGGGGCTGGTTGTTAACCCTTTAGGTGCAGACTAAACTACACATTTACCCATGTTCTTACATGTTCAAACTTGCTATTAAGCAAAGAAAGTTAACTTGTAGTATGCAGGCTACAGCAGCATAGCATATCCTGACATGTTATGACTGGTTTTGAGGTCACTAGATTTCCTACCAGTCTAGACATCTCAGTGTTTTGACATATGAAGTTTAGTTCTGTAATTTGTCACTGTGCTTATTATTTTGTGTTGCCCTATAAATGTGGAAGTGGTGAGTTCTTAATTTACAGTAGTTGAATAACTGTCTTCTTTCTTTTTTATCAGTAGGTAAAGTGTGATATTTCCAGATTTTCAAATAAAACAAGTAAGAAAGTAAAAAATGCAATGTTCTATTGGAGTGATTACTAAGGAAGACTGCCAGAAGACTTCATATAGTGTGCTACTTCAGAGATCACAAACATTATCGACTTAAGCCAAAATGATAGAGAGAGGCTCATTTTACGGATTACTGGAGAACTGTATACTATTATAGCTATCATGGAAAAAAATAAAAATAAAAATAAATTGCTCAAGTACCCATCTAATCTTTTTGGCCATAGTTGTTGTCCTTCATATTGTGCATTGTGCCAGATTTTGAATTTCTTCTTTGCAGTACTTCTCCATTTTTCTTTATTTAGTTTCTGTATTTTGAAAGGAGAGACTCCAATAACTTTGCACACCTGGTTTATGTCACTGATGGCTGAATCAGCTGGTTCATAATCTGAAAAACATTGCATGACGTGATCTTTATCAGATTTTGAGGAGACTGCTTATTTTTCCAAGACTGGATTTTGACAAAGCATGCACTGTACAAAGATATTTCAGTAATCAGTGATACTTTATTAGATACACTTAGGTAATTCAATACTTATTTCCTGAAGAGATTTTTAATGCTTTTCTTGTGCACTGACATAGGGCTACAACAGGGCTGGAAAATTACCGGGCACCTAGAAATTTGGTCCTGGCGCCCAACTTTTTTTTTACTTCAAATTTTGTAATTTGCAGTCATTACTTTGAGTTCGTAGATGCAAAATGTAACTTCAACAAATTGTACATACATACATACATATACATACATACATAGATATCACTAAGCTGTTCTCTGAGATTCAGAGGTTAGCTCCAAAAAGAAATACAAACTTCCAGATATTTTTACTTATTGTTGTCGTATAAAACTTCGCCATTTACAGCGATCTTGACATACAACTCGTGCTTTACTGATATCCATTACACGCCGTACACAAGATCTTTTATACTTCATACTCATAATCTTTTTCTCATGCAGACACTCCTGAATCTGATCCACCCATGTCTTCCTTGGCCTTCCTCTGCCTTTCCTTCCTGCCACTTGGGTTGAAAATATTTTCTTAGTAAGCATTTAATCACTCATTCTTTCAACATGGCCAAACCACCGAAGCATATTGGTCTCCACCTTGCTAACAACATTTTGCTTTACATCACACAACTGCAATACATCTTCATTCCTCACACAATCATATCGTATCTTGCCACAAACCCCACGTACGTAATGCATTTCTCCAGCACACAAACGACTCCTATGTTTCTTCTGCAGTACCCAGGAATTTAATAAAATCAAACTCTGAAATTTTCTGCTTTGATCGCATTTATAAATTCTGTCAGTTTTTATCCTGAACCGTATGTTTCAAGCTGAGAAACACGATGAAATCCTCTGAGTCGCGTGACTCTCCTGTCAGATTGCGGAAGCATTGAAGATCACGCTGTTTGGTTTAAGGCTCTACGAGACCCGCCATCTTGTATTGCTGCTTTCTCTTGTTAACCAACGGGCAAGCGTATTTCACAAATTTCTTGGGTAATTTTGCACATTTTGGAACACCGTTTGTGGCTAACGCAAGATATATGATAAATAAAGAGTTCTCTGGTTTCAGAATTTTTATTGACATTTCCCTTCATTTTTTATCTGCAGCAAAAGTCGTACCAAGAAGTCTTCCATAATTTTATTAATTAATAAAAAATACTTGGTCCAAAATGAAAATCTGAAACCAGGGAACTCTTTATTTATCATACATCTTGCGTTAGCCACAAACGGTGTTCCAAAATGTGCAAAATTGCCCGAGCAATTTGTGAAATACGCTTGTCCATTGGTTAACAAGAGAAGACAGCAATACAAGATGGTGGGTCTCGTAGAGCCTTAAGTTGCTGGTCCGGGAGTAGAAACAGCGAAACGTGGTGACGCACGTCGCGGATTCTCGGAAAGGTTTGCAGACTGCTATTCTATTTTCTTAACATTGATTATTTTTAAGATTTCTTTAAATTTCAAAACAAAGGAAGGAAAATGTTCATGCATTTTTAACGTTGGCTCGCGTTTAAGATGTAAAGCTGTAATCGATTGATCACACAGACAACTGTAATCGGGACATTCCACGTCAGATCAATAAAAAAAAAAAATAAGTTTTTGACCTCACCATTTCTGATTTTGATGAAATTTGGTATGAAGCACACATATGACAAGGTAAGTAATTCTGCCAATTTTCAGATTTTTATTTTGAAAATTGTCCAAGATACACACATAATAAAAATCGAAATTTTCGTAAAAAAGGACAAACTCGCACACTTATAAATGGCTGTAACTGTTTTCCTAATTGTAGTACAGTGACAATTGAAACACAGCTGCAAAGCTAAAGCATCAATTGAGCTTTCTATAGATACCATACATGACCTTCTTGCAACAGATTAAAGTTTCAAGGTCATCCACTGTGACCTTTGACCTTGAATATCTCAAAACATGCCATCTTAAAAAATTACAAAAAAAATATATTTTATTGCTACAACATTCTTCTACCCATGTGCCAGATATTAGGCTGGCACCGCTATGGCAAGGCAGTGTAGGATTAATAGGAGTATATGTCCTCCAGGTTAGGTTCGGACAAATGTACAATAACTGTTTTCCAGAAGCATGTATGTATTAATTTCACAATGTGTTACAGGTTATATTAGTGGTGTACACATACAAGTGAACCGCTTGGTTAATAAGGTTGCAAACCAAAAGAATGTGATGCCATCTTGCTAGTGACCATCTCTATTTCGCTTCTCTCCATAAAATATGTCCGACCTGTTGCTGTTCGTAGGTCAACCTTCGTAATGACCGCTGTTTTATCCTTTTCTAATATATCTGGCTTCTGTGGGTATGTGAAAGACACTGAAGGTCCATGTGGGTGCAGAAAACTTATCTTAACTTGTTCTGTATGAATGTTCACATCCAAAACACAACCAACCCACCACTGGTTATCATACTCAACAACAACAACATAGCCACGAATATCCTCCAGATCCAGTTCTATTGGATTTAGCAATACTGACTCAACCTTGTATTCAGTTGAGTTTGAATACATCTTGGTTTTAATAGCTGTGCGGCTTACTGGTATTACACAGTGAAGTTTTTGAGTACCAGGAATTGGTCGAGCACTAGCATGACGTATCTCGAGGAACTCCTTGTGGTTCTCATAGTCCTTGTCCGTGCTGTATTTAAAATGGCACGAAGGAATGTTTCTGGAAGCCCAATCATACAGTTGTCGCAGTGTCATAATTTGGTCATTGTATGAACACTGAAGGCTGGCACGTGCAGCTAATCTCTTAATGGTGCCTGCCACGCCATCACATGGCCCCTTTCCATGTGAGGTGGCAAAGAAATGCCACTCAGCTGTGATACCAAAATCTACATCATGATGGCACAGATTGACAAAATTCTTCCTGTTCTTATACTGTGAGGCTGCACCGTCTGAGAAGTAATAGATGTGTTCTACTTTCTTGTCAAAATGTGATGATATAAACTGCAACAATTGGCTCTGGAAAAGGTGAACACTGATAGTGTCATGCTTAAGACATTCTGAGATGACAACAAAAGAAACATGATCCAACTGAAGTGTGTGTGAACTTTTGTAGTACACGACGAAAGGGTGAATAGTAGCTTGGGAATTGTTCCAGTGGTGTATCCTTGGACTGCATCCTGCAGTATGAAGGAATAATTCTCAGCAAAATCGCACAACACAACTCACTGATTATCATCAAGGTTTTCTTTCAGATTTGACAGAAAGTATGACTGCTGAATAGCTATAAAAGAATGTGGCAATAGCAATTTCACTTTTGATTCAAAGGTCTCAAGGAATTCTTCTACAGTGTTACAGACTGTCATAAGTGTTGTGTGATCAGTTGTAGTCCACAAATTATATACAATTTCATCAGTCCCATTCATGGTGAATAAGCTACTTATTTGCTCTAGTAAGTGTGCTATACCAGGACAAGAATCACACTTGAAGAAGAAGCATTCTGGAAGAGGAGGGTTACAAGTTATTCTTGCAAGGCAATCTTTGTATGTCCTAACTGGTAATTCATCATTACGAGTTAAGTCTTGCAATTTGCACCCTGCTAGCATAAGTTTTACATTTTCATGAGCACAACACACACAGACACAGTGTGTTCCACTTGCACCAGCCAGCACACAATTCTTTGGGCGTAAACCACAGAACTTTGAAAACCCTACTTTGACATAAGGATTCTTGTCTTTAAATCCTTGAAATATCTCTTTCAAATTTCCTAGAATAAGATGTTTCTGTTTTTGTACTTTTGATCCTGGTTCCATCATTGTAACAAAATCTTTTTTTCCTGGTAAACAACGGCTCACTTCATCACTATTATAGTATGCAATAACATTTTCAACTGTGCTGTCACTGAGAATTTTCCCAGGCCTAGGATTTGGAGTTGCTAAAATACCCTGCTCTTCCACAAGATTTTTAGACTTTCGTGCCATGCAATATGTTACACCAAATTTTTCCTGAATTTTACGAATACTCCAGGTTCTAGGTAATATTGTTAGTATTTGGACTTTAACACTGCTAGAGTCTGTTTCTTGAAATTTTTCTTTCAACTGTGAAATCATGACCGATTAATCAGACACTGTCACAGGATTATCACATTCTGGAACACCTTTGTAGTCTTTTATCACTTCACCAATTTTCTGATATTTCTTCTTACTGTACTGTCCAACACCTAATCTTTTTTTTTTTTCACAGGAGATTCGCCTAGAGAAAGTAACGTATCATTCAGACTATCCAAAGGTGTGTCTCTGTCAGTCCATATCTCACTCTTCACCACTCCTTCTGAATTATCTTCACTTAACCGAGGTTGTTTTGCCTCTGCATCTGTTTCAATTATACATGAAGGACCTGGCATTTCAGAGATAGATTTTCTGCATGAACTACATGTTTTCTGTTCTAATGTTATATTTGGACATTTCTGAACCATCCAAGGCTGTACTTTTCTCAGATTCTTTCTAAACCTTGTGTGTCCACTTTTACCCAGAGGATTGCAACAAAAAATTTGACTTTTAAAGTCCATTTTGGTTAATGAAACTGCACCTGCAAAAAAAATGATAAATAAATATAGTTTGATAAAAAGAAATTGATTAAATAAAGATAACAATAAAGATAAAATAAAATAACAATTAAACAGTTAACAATGTTACAGATAAATTGATAACCACACACTCACAAGCTCAGAATTGAAATAACAGGTAATGTAAAATGGTGTACCAGTAAGATTTCTCATTGGCTGTAATAAGAAGCCTCGCCATTGGCTTTAATAAGAAACCCTGTCATTGGCTCTAATAAGAAGCTTTGTCATTGGCTAAGAAGAAGCTTTGTCATTGGCTAAGAAGAAGCCCTGCCATTGGCTAAAATTGGTGGAGTTTCAATCTCTGATCTCAAAGATTTGTTGACATTATTTACTGCTGAAAATTGTGTCTATCAAGTGAAATTGCTGTCACATAGCATATTTCTGATAAATCTGTTGATCTGTTATAATATACACACATTTCATGTATAATAAACACAAATCCTCAACGTAAGAAATATTTATTGCATGGTATGTCTCTGTGCCTTACATACAGAAGGGTGCAGCATGACACTCCTATTAATCCTACACTGCCTTGCCATAGCGGTGCCAGCCTAATATCTGGCACATGAGTAGAAGAATGTTGTAGCAATAAAATATATTTTTTTCGTAATTTTTTAAGATTTTATGTTTTGAGATATTCAAGGTCAAAGGTCCAGTGGATGACCTTGAAACTTTAATCTGTTGTAAGAAGGTCATGTATGGTATCTATAGAAAGCTCAATCCTTTAGCTTTGCAACTGTGTTTGAATTGTCACTCTACTATAATTAGGAAAAAATTTACAGCCATTTATAAGTGTGCGAGTTTGTCCTTTTTTATGAAAATTTCTGATTTTTATTATGTGTGTATCTTGGACAATTTTCAAAATAAAAATCTGAAAATTGGCAGAATTACTTACCTTGTCATAAAAGGAGTGAGACAAGGTGACACCATATCTCCGAAGCTCTTTAATGCCACATTGGAAAATGTCTTTCAATCACTGAACTGGGAAAACAAAGGGATAAAGATTAATGGAGATTATCTAACCCACCTTCGTTTTGCTGATGACATAGTCATTTTTGCAACTACCCCATCAGAGCTACAGAGTATGATCCAGGAACTTGCTGACAAGAGTAAAGAAGTGGGATTAAAAATGAACTTTCAGAAGACAAAAGTGATGTTCAATGCTTTTACAAGAAATGAAGATTTATCGATTGATGGAGAAAAGCTGGAGATAACAGACACGTACGTTTATCTTGGACAGCAGATATCAAGTGAGGGTCACATTGGTGAAGAAATTAATCGGCGTACAAAACTTGCCTGGAGAGTTTTTGGAAGAAACAGCATAATTTTCAAGAGCAATATGCCATTATGTCTTAAAAAAAAAGTGTTTGATCAATGCATCCTTCCAGTGCTTACGTATGGTGCAGAGACGTAGACCTTAGCTAAAAGAGACATACAAAGGCTGCAGACAACTCAAAGAAGCATGGAGAGGTGCATGCTTGGTGTAACCAGGAGAGATAAGAAGAGGAACACGTGGATCCGAAAATGACGAGTAGAGGACATCATGATCAGAGTTAAATCCCTGAAATGGCAATGGGCTGGACATACTGCCAGAAGGACAGACCATCGATGGACAGCCGAAATTTTAGATTGGATTCCAAGGGACAGGAAAAGACCCAGAAGAAGAAAGACCACATGGAAGATGGGTGGATGAAATTCGAAAGTATGCGGGAGTGACATGGAGGAGACTGGCACAAGACAGACCGTTGTGGAGGAAACTTGGGGAGACCTTCGTCCAGCAGTGGATTGATAATGGTTGACAATGATGATGATGATGATGATGTGTGCTTCATACCAAATTTCATCAAAATCAGAAATGGTGAGGTCAAGAAGGTGATTGATCTGACATGGAATTGCTCAATCGATAGATGCCCCCTCCCACCCTATTTTATTTTTGCTTTCATTCTTCCATATTTTTCAAGCAGATAAGATATAATTGCTTTTCTTGAGCTTTGAATCTCGGAAGCAGTATTTTTATGCACTTTTGATGCACCATGCACATTTGATGTGCGTGGTGGTTAAAAGGGCATAAAAACATTTCGGAAGCTAATGCTCGCAGCTCCTCCTTTTTTTTTTTTTTTTTTTTACTAGAGCCATGCCGTATTTTTAAAGCATTTTCTGTTTCCGCAGCCGTCGGCTTTTCGTAAGTTGACGTCGCAACTTTTTTTCCATTTTGCTTCCAGATCGCTTCACTTCAGTATTCAGTTAGATTGATAAAGTGTCTTTTTTTTTGTTCTTGCTCTTTATTTTTAAACCATAGTTTTACACATTTTTATCGTCCATCTTCCGTTTTTTACGGTTACATTACGAGGCATTCCAGAAGTTGATCGCAGTTTTTGTGTTTTTTGGCTTCAGATAGCTTCATTTTAGTTAAATTGTTGCTGGTTTTTTTTTAATTTTTTTTTACAAAATCCATATTTGTTAAGCGTTTGCAACATTACCTTTCGTTTTTGCGGCTTTCGGAAGTTGACGATCTCATTTTTTTTCATTTTATTTATTGTTTTTTACTTCCAGATGGCTTTATCTCGGATTTTATTTTTCTGAAACCGCATCTTTACGTATTTTTTAGCGCTCTCTGCTTCATTTTCAAAGCCGTATTACGCTGTACTCCGGAAGCTGATGGTCCCAATTTCTGGTTTAGCTATTTTCTTCCAAATAGTTTCATCTCAGATTGATAAGGTTAAACGTTTTTTTTTTTTTTTTCCCACCATCTTTTTTATGTTTAGATTTTTATCAAAACTATAGAACCCTGAGATTTATAGACCAAATTTGAATTTCATTTAGCAGTAAGTAGTTTGGGTAATAGACAGTGCTTAATACACTTATATTATTACTGTTTGTTTCCGACATCATCACCATGCATTGCATTTGTGCATGATACTTTGAAATTTGCTTATGTCTCAACTGGCTCCTAAATTTTGGAGCTGGCTCCTAGATCTGGAGCTCCAGCCCTGGGCTACAATAACTAAGGCTTAAAAGAATAAATTCTACTTGAGCAAATATTTTGTTTTCATGATAGCTGCAAATAGTATCCAGTTCTCCAATAATCCGTAAAATGAGCATCTCTTTATCATTTTGGCTTAAGTCGGTAATGTTTGTGATGTATGAAGTCTTCTGACAGTCTTCCTTAGTAATCACTCCAATAGAACATTGCATTTTTTACTTTCTTATTTGCTTTATTTGAAAATCTGGAAATATCACACTTTACCTACTGAAAAAAAAGAAAGAAGACAGTTATTCAACTACTGTAGATTAAGAACTCACCACTTCCACATTTATGGGGCAACACAAAATAATAAGCACAGTGACAAATTACAGAAATAAACTTCACATGTCAAAACACTGAGATCAACTGGTAGGAAATCCAGTGAACCTCAAAACTAGTCATAATGTGTCTGGACATGCTATGCTTCTGTAGCCTGCACACTACAACTAAACTTGCTTTGCTTAATAGCAAGTTTGAACATGTAAGAACAGGGAAAACTATGTGTTTCTATCTGCACGTAAAGAATTAACAACCAGCAGACCAAGACTCCTTTACTGTTCTTTAATAGACTTTATAAAAATTATAAATATTATAAATTATATAGAAAATTAAGATTGTGCCAATAAATTGGATTAAAAAATACTTCTGTTGGAAAATAGAACATATTTAGCATACTTCTGTTGGAAAATAGAACATATTTAGGCCTATCAGCTGTAGTAAAACAATTAGCAATTTTCCAGATTTAAGGTGCTGTACCTCACCTAGGGGTTACAATAACAGAATAAAATTTTCAGGTTATCAACAACATGCAGAGAGGTGTTTCCCTGCCAGATTGTGTTCACCTACCTCTGTCCCCTTTTCAGTCATAAGCTTTCAAAAATACTCATTTCTTAAAATTTAAATTCTCATATATTAATAAGGGAAGGAAATAACTTGAAATTTTTTTTGGTAGCACTTTGGAAACAGTAAAACACATAAAAAAAGAAAAAAATGTTCTCTTTCTCTTCAAAGAGAAAAAAATTCCCCAAAACTGGCATTTTTAGCAATACTTCGGTTATTTTTACATCACTCTGCTGAAATTTTTTTCTGACTAAAAGCTATTGATCTTACTTTATCTAATGCTATAAAATGTGCAGATTTCAAACCTTTTTGAATTTTTCAAATATCTTTATTGGTTGAAATAAAAGAGATTTTGTAATCACTTGTGTTTCACAAAATCACGTTTTTTTACACACTGTAGTAAAAAAACTTTTCAAAATGAAAATAAAAAAAAATAGGTTTTAACTTCTCATGTATATAGGTTCCAATAAATAAATTATGAAAAGGATCAAAAATGGTTGAGCAACTAAAAAAATCAAAATTTTTTGAAATTCTACAGAATGACTCGCAGGAGAAACTGGGAGATAACCGTGCACCCGAGTAGCAGATCATAAAGCTGCTATAAGGAATGTATCCAACAAGACAGGCCTTTACAGATGCATACAGAGTACCAGACATTTGATTAACTGGGACTCTTTAAAAAATTATTTCACATTAACAGCACTGTGTAACAGCTCATCCAGTCCAGAAGATGTGTTTAATGCTGATGAGGTGGAGATATTTTTCCAGCTTCACCAAAGAGAACTGCACTTCAAGGAGACAAACATATTAGCATTAAAAGTCAAAGCAAGGCCTAACTCTGCTCTTCTGCTGCAATATATCAAGAACTGAGAACAGGAGAGGGTAATCCTACATGGGGACACCCAGTGAGTGTTGCACCATAGTAAGATTTTTTAACATAGATGCACATGGTAGTGAAACTCTCAAATCTGAATTTGGAAAATATTTTGCCCAATAATGGCTGAGATACAGGCATGTGAAAAATGGTCATTTTGACCAAATGGTGGCCATCTTAGATTCTGCACCAATGTCAATAAATGTAATAACTTGACAACTAATGGTTGAAATTCAATAATTCTGGTACCGATTTAAAGCTATGAGTGTATATGCCATATCAAAACAATAGTAAATTTACAATTCAATATGTTTATTACATGAAAAGTGCAAAAATCTAAATTTAGTTTTAGTTTGGAGGTTTAACGACCACCATGGGCAACTCAATGGGCTAAAAGCAGTCGCAAAAATCACCATCAGATTAATAGTTAACTGTAGTGGGCCATAAACAAAATGGCACATAATTTTTTTATTTTTCTTGAACTTGGTAGAAACACTAACTAATGTGTGTGCTTGAAGTAGAAAGAAATGAGGATGGTACTATTTCCTATTACAGACATAAATGGCATTTAAACATAAACACATCTATTTAAAGTTTGACAAGCAATATTTCAATCATTTTCACAAACACATTTTGGAAAAACACATAATGAACAAAAAAGAGAACTATTAATATTTGTAACAGTCAAAGCTGAAGCCAATGGATTTAATCTATCTTGAAGTTTTTGAATAATAGTTCAACAGAGTGATTTTCATCAGGTGAAATGTGATAAGTTCTTCCTGTAGTAGTCGTGAGAGAAGACACAATTTTCATTATGTGTTCGTACGGAATCCAACATACATCTAAAAGGTTGGCCATATATATGATGCACTTGGGCCATCAGGATGCATAAAGATAATTTTATAGTCATCGTTTTCCTTGAAGCATTCCAAAATCTTTCCAATCCACCAATTAATTCCATATGCACATGCAATGTAGTGTTCACTGTGGAGTGTAAGTGGTCTGATGGTTTCTTCAAATCCCAAATTAGCAATGAATGTTGTTGAGGAACCTGATACCTCGGAAACCAATAATTGGCTTTTGTTTATATGTACAATGCTGTGATTGGACCTCGTCCCTGTGGTTGTATCTGCCATGGCGTATCTCTCTGCTAATTGACAGTCGGAAAGTTCAACTTCAGATTTTTCTACAAAAAAAAGTTTTGTTTCAATTCCTATAATAGTTTCTTTTGCAAATTTATACAAATCAAATGCATTCAATATTGAATCTTTATATGGACGCTGAAGGCTTGCTTTGGTGGCCATTCGCTTTATGGTGCTACCTATACCATCACAAGCTCCTTTGCCATGACAAGAGGCGTAAAAATGCAACTCAGCCTTTACACCATGGTCTTCTTCATGATGACAGAGACTGACAATTTTTTTATAATTTTTATACTGGGCTGACGATTCACCACTGAAATACTTAATGTATTTAATTTGTGGCACTTGCATAATTAAATGCTTAACAATTACCTTTTGGAAAGCCCAAAATGTTATAGTGTCATGAATCAAATGGTCACTTATTATGCACATAGAAATAGATTTCACAGTATCACTAATAGTGTCCTTTTACATAGGCTAGAAAGAGATGAACTGTCACCTGTTCCGTTTTCCAGTGAAAACTTTGGATAGCATCTTGTATGATGCAGGTATAGTTTTCAGAAAAATCAGCCACAATAATAGCAGTATCTTCACTCAATTCATCCTTTGTTTTTTTTAAATACTGACTTTGAGCTTTTGTAAAAAAGCAATGTGCACATAAAGCAGATAGTTTCTTAACTAATTTGTCAACAAATTCATCAACTGATGTAATAATTGTTTTCAATTCTGCACCATCAGTTTTCACCCACTGTTTTTAAGTAATTTCATTGTTCATTTCTAATTCATTGGAAAGCATTAGTTCTTTAAGAATTTCTGGAGATGGACAATTAGCACACCTGTGCACCATACACTTTTCCGATTCAGTGCAACAAACTATTTTTTTTAACAATGATATGTAGTCTCTGATATGGATAGCATGAAGCATGAGTTTAATGTTCTGATGGTATATACAAACACACACTGAATGAATGTTGCTTCCAACAGTCACACATTCTCCTGGATGTAGTGAGCAAAATTTATACAGTCAAATTTTTAATTCATTGTTGTTCTTTAAATGCAACATATAATTCTTTTAAATTATACAAAATCAATCTTTTTGTTTTAACACTTTCTCATTTTCACTTGGAACAATATGCAATCTTTTTTTCCAGGGCATATATGACTGTTATTATCATCACAATAAAAATTAGTAACCTTTTCTGTAGTATCAGAACTTAATTTAACACTTTTCCTTCCACTAGGCATTGATAACATCCCTTCTGTTTCTTTTAATATTTTCTTGCTTTTTTTACTAAATGCTCTGTAGTATTGAAATAAGTCTTTGTTTGCTGGATTGTCCATGAATCTGGAACTAATGTCGGAATTTGAACCTTTTCTTTAAATGATGCATTTATAAACTTATTCAATAATTTTTCCATCATAGATATGCAGTCTGGACAAGTCTTGCCTTCTGAATTGTGTGGCTTACTGATAGTTTCAACACCTAATACTGTAGCTGTTTTAGTAGCAACACAGTTACTTAATTTCTTAAGTTTAGTGTGCATGTAACCACGTTTTCTCTTAGAGCTAAATCTACTGACCTTTATTAGCAATAAATCCAACACTTCACAGCTTTTATTCAATTGTTTTCTCACTATTGTGACTTCACTATAATCTTAATCACTGGTGACTTGCATGTCAGCAGTAGGTATCTCTGACTCACTAACTGAAGAATGTAATGAAGAATAACAAGAAATGCACAGTTTTTTCCCTGGAATGAGTACTTCCGGATTTGTCATGGACAAATTCAGCAAAATTGGTTTCAGTGATTTTGCTCTGATTTTGCTGGGATGTTTATTAAATGGATCACAACAACCTCTTTGCCTTAAACTGTACCATTTCAGATATTCATTCTTGCGAACCTTGCAGATACTTTCACCCACATAAACATTTTTATCTGTAATTAGACTTTGTAATCTCCTTTTTAATAATTCCAAATCATTTGAAGACAATGTAAGCACAGGAATAAACTCAATATCTAATGATACATTGAGTTTCTTGCATACAAAACATTCCATCTCTACTGCATAAAACTAAGCTATATTGAAATAATCATACAACAGAACACTGTTTGTTGACTGAACATACTTCTCTGAACACTTAAGCACAAATGAGCTCTGAAAGGGATAGTCAAGTCCCTCAGATAGTGAATGATGTAATATTGCATCATTCTTTGACTTCAACCAATCAGAAAACAGATGATGTAACACAAGCAATCATTTCAGGATTTGCATGACAATTGCTATTAATTGTATTTAACAGAATTTGTCTTTGTCTGTGCATAGTAAGTATCTTTTTATATTTCTAATTAAGATAATAAAATATAAGAATGCTACCTGTGTGGTTTTGAGGGAGCTTTGTTCTTTAGCATATTCTAGTACCAGGGATTTTTATACCTTGAATCCTGTGTATAACAGCTATTTTTCCAGTTATTATAAAATATTACCATCCTCATTTTTTTCTACTTCAAGCACACATATTAGCTAGTGTTTCTACCAAGTTTAAGAAAAAAATATTATGTGTCATTTTGTTTATGGCCCATTACAGTTAATTATTAATCTGAAGGTGATTTTTGCACCTTTCATGTAATAAACATATTAAAATGTAAATTTGCTATTGTTTTGATATGACATATACACTCCTGATATAAATAGCTTCAAATTGGTACCAGAATTATTGAATTTGAACCATTAGTTGTCGAGTTATTACATTTTTTGACATTGGTGCAGAATCTAAGATGGCCACCATTTGTTCAAAATGACCATTTTTCACATGCCTGTATCTCAGCCATTAATGGGCAAAATATTTTCCAAATTCAGATTTGGGGCTTTCATTACCATATGTATCTATGGTAAATTTTTTTTAAAAGTCTGCTACTATGCAGAGGCGTAACTAGGCATTTCTGCGCCTGGGGCAAGCTACAAATATTGTGCAATCACCGAAGTCGTTAACACAAATAAAAAAAAAAAAAAAAAACCTTTAGCGCTTGGTCCTTGAAATACATATTATTATAACCATGCTTGTTGCATTAACTTTTAAGACAGTAACACTGGTCTTGTGTGTTGATTACGCACAGATTTGCGTTATTTAGTATCTAGACTCATATGCAATTACAATTTCAAAATGATTAATGCTAGACACCGAGAGTAGCTTCTGATGTTTCACTTCATACTGAAATTTATGCTGTCTTTTTTTTTTTTTTAATCAAATTCTGTTGTAGTTGATTGATAACTAATAAACATTAACGGTTGTGCAATAGATCTTAAGAATAGGATAGTTTTTTGGCGGACCAGAAGAACAACTTTTACGACGTTACCACAGCCCCCATTGCGATTTTCATTGTAGTTCAACAACCTAACACTTAAATATTTTTATTGGGGTATGATACAGTAAATAGGATATTATCAAACTAGGTGTCATTTCTTATCCCAGACGGGAACAGCATTTTACCCTCTTGAATGTAGGAAATAGGTGGCAGAATTCAGCAGAACAGTTTTGTACATTTCCCTTTCCCTAACTTACAGTACCTTTTGTATTTTACAGCCCTAAATGGACTGCAAAATACAAAAGGTGGAAAAGTGATAAGATTCCCAACAGTGCTTTGGAGTTCGGACCTTTGGTATCACATTAAATGCAGCATGTTTTAGAGTAGTAATGATCAAATTTCCCCCAGAGAATCTACAGAAATGTGAACGACATCCTTATCATGCAAAGTATGAACACCCGTGCTTTATTTCTCAATGTGAACAAATTACATCCCCTGCACATTTTGGCGAAATATATTATAAGCAAATTCTGTAAATAGACAAACGACAAAGTATGGCAGTAAAAGGTGCACCAGAAACTTGTGCAAAAGTTTTAACCCCGATTTTAATCAGATTGTACACAGTGATTTTTGCGCCCTCTCTTGAGCTGCGCCCAGGGCAGTAGCCCCGCCTGCCCCTCCCTAGTTACGCCTCTGTACTATGGTGCAACAAGTTTTTCTTATGATGGGTGTCTTCACGTGGAATGACCTGAGAGTGTTGATTGATGTCAAATCTGCCCAGCCCTGCTATTTGAAAAACGTTCATTCACTGCCATTCAAGTATAAGTCGAGCAGGAAATCATGGATGGCAACAAAATATTTAATGAATGGCTTGTCAAATTTAATGCAGAAATGAAAAGAAAATTTCTTATTGATAATTGTATGCCTTATAATAAACCTCAACCCAAACTTACATCCTAGAGGTGCATTTTCCACCAAATTCTATAGCTGACATACAGGTTTAAGATCAAAGGATCATAATAGTTGTGAAAAGTTATTACCAAAGTCTGCTAAGGGAAGGAATTGTCCATGGCGTTAAAATGAAAGAACAAAAAATAAAGTAAATAAAAATAAAATAAAAGCCGGACATGCTATGCATATTATTATATCTAGAACATGGAGTGGTGTCATCCAAAAAACAATCATCAATTACTGGAAATGTGCTGCATTGACCAACTCATGTAAGAATTTAAGACAAAATAAAAGATATATATATATATGCTAAGCTGGAAGCATTGTGAAAATCAGTCACTATGTCAATTTTCATCCTAATGATGCACAACTGGAAGATCTTTTACTTGTGAATGACGATGTGTTTACTTCTTGTGAAATGGCTGGTGTTAATATCATCTTGTCAATAAAGGAAAATGAAATTAAAGGAAATGTTGAAAGCAATGAAGAGATGCTATGACCTTGGACACCCATATAGTGGGGCAAAAGCGGGTATTTACCCTCCCCTGGAGATCAAACCCTTTGTCTTCTTGGAAGGCACTACAGAGATTTCGCAATGAGAATAATTCTGATTGCTAATTTTTCCATAAAGTTTCTGGATGCCCGTGTGTGCAGTGAAAATAGGAAAAAAGTTGGAAATTTCCAGTAGAAAGGGAGAAATTTACTGTGTAGGAAGTAATGATGAAGTTTCTCATTGCATGTTGAATTGCGGTGCACATACATACAGTATGGAAAAGTATGAAAGACAAAGAAATGGAAAATATATCTTCCTCAACAGAGCAGCTATTCATTGCCGGACAAAAATCACTTAAAGATTTTCCCAGAAATTTTTCTTGGGCATTTTTTTCATTCTTGACGACCAACTGAGTGATCTCCAAGGTTTATGGTGCATGTGACAGAAGTGGCTAAAAGGATCAAAAGAATGACAAGGAAATTTCATTTACATCCATTTTTTTTTATGCAGTTTTTGGGTCTTCAAGTTTCCAATTAAATTTATCTGTTGAGAGTGTGGGAAAAACGGTTAGATAACAAGAAGCACAGTGGAAATTTGAATGTGGTGTCAGAGTCTGATTTCCACACGTGCACAGGGCCTCAAAACTTAATACTGAGGGGTCCCCAGACATAGGTCCCTCCAAATTTACTCGACTTAGGTCCCCAAAATTTTCATCAATGGAAGGGGGCCAGACACATGATGTGCACAGGGCCTTTACTGACCTAAGTCGGGCCATACATGGTGTTTGGTGTTTGTGTAGATTTTTCGAGGTTACAATTTCTGTTTGCCTCCTCCTGAAAACTAAGCTATGGGCGCCCATGGCTATGATCTCTTTGATGAATGTGTTTAGCTCTTCAGAAGCACTTTCATTCTTGGAAAAATTCCACATGTTGTGTCATCACAAATGAATGTTCTGGATCATATGTTTTACCAAATACCTTCTTTGCAGAACATTTTTAATATCTGGTGCAATAATTCATTGCCTTGTTTTAAAAAAATCACAATTTTCTACAAAAAAAAAATGGGAAATTAACAGTAACAAGTAAAGCTTTGATTTGCCAACTTTATTACTTATATTTCTTAAATGACTTTTAACTTTATAATAAGCAAAATTGCTTATATTATTTTTTATTTGGAATTTTCAAAATAAATGCACATGTAGATTGAAATTGTTTGGTAAAAATGGGAAATTCTGTTTTTATGAAATTTCATTATAACAAAAATATTTTGATGGCCCCATGAAGTTCATTCTAATGGGATAAGACTGATACGATGGATATAACAAATGCATATGAACAAAAAACAAAAAAAAGGTGTGAAGTATTTTTTTTGCTGTCTTAAAAAGGAACAAAGACTTGAGTTTAACTCTGTGAAGTAATGATGCATTTTGGAGTCAAAAGAATTTTGTGAGCCTTTGAGCAGAAAGGTGCTAAACTGATTGGCAAATAATACAGTGTATTATGTTTTTTTATGTATTGGGTATATAAATAAGTTTTGAGGGATTTTCCTTCGATGTCGTACTTATTACTGCTTGCACGTATTTTAAGGTGGCAACACTGCGATATCGCAGTACGAGACGCCAACTGTGTCAGAGTCAGTATACGACGTTTGATTGAGGTGCGAAGACGCATTTGTTTTACTCGATGGAAAATGGCAACTTTCGTCCCGACAAAACAGCATTTGCGGGAAGTCTGTTAGTGCATTACTTTATTGTCAAGAAAAGTGCTGCTGACAGCTATCACTTAATGTCAGAAATCTATGGTGAACATTCCTCATTCATAAAAACATGTGAGCATTGGTTTAGATGATTCAAAAGGAATAATTTCGATGTCAGTGATAAAGAACATTCTGGACCACCCAAAAAAATTGCTGATACTGAATTGGAAGCTTTACTCGATGAGGATCCATGCCAAACCCAAAGAGAACTAGCAGCAGCATTAAATGTTAGTCAACCATGCATTTCACAACGTTTAGTTGCCATGGGAATGGTGCAAAAAGAAGGGAATTGGGTTCCACATGCTTTGCGGGAAAGAAACCTTGAACGTCGAAAAACCATTTGCGAATTGCTGCTTCAAAGGCAAAAAATAAAAGTTTTTTTGCATTGTATTATTACTGCCGATGAGAAATGGATATTGTACGATAACCCTAAACGGCAGAAAGCATGGGTGAAGCCAAGTGAAACAGGTCCTTCAACGTCAAAATGCAATATCCATGGTTCAAAGGTCATACTGTGTATCTGGTGGGACCAAAAGGATGTGATCCACTATGAACTGCTTAAACCATCAGAAACTATTACTGGTGATCGGTATCAAACCCAATTAATGCGTTAAAAACGAGCTCTCACGCAAAAACGGCCGGAATGGGAGAATAGACCCAACAAAGTCATCTTACAGCATGACAATGCAAGACCACATGTTTCTGGACCTGTGAAAAAGTACTTAGAAGGATCTGACTGGGAAGTTCTACCCCACATGCCTTATTCACTAGATAATGCTCCATCGGATTACCATTTGTTCTGGTCGATGCAGTCAGCACTTTCTGGAGAACGGTTTAGTTCTTATGAAGACATCAGAAATTGGCTGGACAACTGGATCTTTTCCAAGGAACCGGAATTCTTCCTTCGGGGCATACGTTCACTGCCCGGAAGATGGGGTAAAGTTGTAACTTCAGAGGAAGCATACTTCGATTAATATTAAAATATTGTTTCTGTTCTCCAACAACATGTTTTGTTCACCTCAAATCCCTCAAAAATTATTTATATACCCTGTAAGATTCTGCTGAGGAATCACCAAAAGTTAAGGAATCCCAGACAGTGTGTAGAGATGTTTTCAGTGTCTACTTTTGTATTCAGAATGCAGTATGCTTTTGAAGAATCCTTTAGAGATTCTTAAAGTATTCTTCAAAAAGCATACTGTGTTGTTTTAAGTGCCATTTTTTAGAATATGAGATGCATATTCAATAAAATAAAATGAAATGGCATTTTAAAGATTTTTGTTAAGAAAAAAACGAAATTTTAATAAAGCTCATGTTGAAAATTGGCTTCCTAGTTTCTTAATTCAATTACTAATCAAAACTTCTATATCATATATCGTTGTTCAATTTTCGCTAAGTTGCGATGAACATACTTTTTACGTGGCTACGATATTCAAATTCGGTTGACATTAAATGTCTGTAAATACTGTTTCACACGTTATACAAGTTCCGCTATCGGGAGTTTGCAAAAGGACATTAACGTAGTATTGGCAATTGAAATCAAGTATAATAATAATAGTATCTATACTTACAATATTTATAGTGGCTGTAGGTGCTTTCATATGTCGTCATCCAAGAATGTGAATTCTTTCAATTGTGAAGTTAAAATTCATGATACTGTAAATCTGCGCCAGATAAAATTAAACAAGATGAATTTTCTACAATGCAAAAAAATTCTTTAACATTGATGAAATAAGAAACTGAATTAAAACCTTGTTGAATTTTTAAAAACGAACTACAATCCTGAAGAGGAGACAATCTTGACATGAAGCATCCTGATACATAATGAAAACCAAAGATGAATTATACTTTTGCCAAAACCTCAAAAAATAAACAATCTTGAAAAAGAAAAATACAAACATACAAATCTCCCGAATTTTGCGAAGCACCAAATTAGTTTCTGCTACAATTTATAGCCATCATCAGTGGTAGGTGCACGGACAATAGGATCGCCGCACTCAATGCTCAGGTATGCAGCTAACCCCAATGTATGTTCAGCCCTGTCGTGTAGATATTATGCATCATGATTTAGGTTCAACTGCACATATCAATGGTGTATCTGTTGTCAAACAAAAATATACTAGTAGCTTTTACGTAGAAATATTCAACTGTATTTTTAAGTAATATTTGATGTCACATGTTTTTTGTTAATATTTTTCCTCTTGAAATGTTTCATCTCCTGTTCAATAAGGTACCTCCATGCAAAGTGAAGCTCACTGGACTATTAACGTTACAGTTGTATCTTTTGGTTTTCTCAATGACTACAGCCTCGGAGGTTAGAATCTGGGCATGTGATCTATGTGATGTTAGAATTTTTGTGTTAGTCCAATCAGGAGTTACATGATTTTTGATACAATGTTGTATTAATGAAGTTTTTTCATCTTTTCTTGTCAGTTCGTAATATGTCTCATTTAATCTAGTCAAAAATCTTCTCACGCGTACTTCCGATATACTTTGTCTTTTTGGTTATCATCCGTAACTGTTGGAATGACATAAACTCCAGATTTATTTAGAATTGATCTATTATTAGTAGTAGTAAGTATGCTTCCATTGTCAATAACTGTTTCTGCGATGTTAATATTGTTGTTGTAACATTCTTTTTAAAATAGTACTAATAGGAGGTAAGTATGGAAATTTTCCATAATATTGCTGTATTTCTTTTTTAATGTTATTATCGAAACGATGTATATTGGCCGTAATGTTGTTATATAAAGATTTGACTAATCCTTTACTATATCCAAATTCTTCTGCAGTTTTTCAATCCATTTTAGCTCTTTGATCTCCAATTCTTTACTGGATGAGTGTGTTATTGCTCTTTTAATATAAAAGCGGAATGCTGCAGTCTTATATTTCCAAGGGTGTGTAGAATCTCAGATAATTGCCTCAGTACATATGATGGCTTCCGGTATACAGAATATTCGATAACGGAATTATAGAATATTCTGTATACCGGAAGCCATCATATGTACAGGCAATTATCCCAAGAGATTCTACACACCCTTGGAAATATAAGACTGCAGCATTCCGCTTTTATATTAAAAGAGCAATAACACACTCATCCAGTAAAGAATTGGAGATCAAAGAGCTAAAATGGATTGAAAAAACTGCAGAAGAATTTGGGATATAGTAAAGGATTAGTCAAATCTTTATATAACAACATTACGGCCAATATACATCGTTTCGATAATAACATTAAAAAAGAAATACAGCAATATTATGGAAAATTTCCATACTTACCTCCTATTAGTACTATTTTTAAAAAAAGAATGTTACAACAACAATATTAACATCGCAGAAACAGTTATTGACAATGGAAGCATACTTACTACTACTAATAATAGATCAATTCTAAATAAATCTGGAGTTTATGTCATTCCAACAGTTACGGATGATAACCAAAAGACAAAGTATATATCGAAGTACGCGAAGAAGATTTTTGACTAGATTAAATGAACATATTACGAACTGGACAAGAAAAGATGAAAAAACTTCATTAATACAACATTGTATCAAAAATCGTGTAACTCCTGATTGGACTAACACAAAAATTCTAACATCACATAGATCACATGCCCAGATTCTAACCTCCGAGGCTGTAGTCATTGAGAAAACCAAAAGATACAACTGTAACGTTAATAGTCCAGTGGAGCTTCACTTTGCATGGAGGTACCTTATTGAACAGGAGATGAAACATTTCAAGAGGAAAAAAATATTAACAAAAAACATGTGACATCAAATATTACTTAAAAAAATACAGTTGAATATTTCTACGTAAAAGCTACTAGTATATTTTTGTTTGACAACAGATGGCGACACCATTGATATGTGCAGTTGAACCTAAATCATGATGCGCAAATATCTACACGACAGGGCTGAACATACATTGGGGTTAGGCTGCATACCTGGAGCGAGTGAGTGCGGCGATCCTATTGTCCGTGCACCTACCACTGATGATGGCTATAAATTGTAGCAGAAACTAGTTTGGTGCTTCGCATTCGGGAGACTTTGTATGTTTGTATTTTTCTTTTTCAAGATTGTTTATTTTTTGAGGTTTTGGCAAAAGTATAATTCATCTTTGGTTTTCATTATGTATCAGGATGCTTCGCGTCAAGATTGTCTCCTCTTCAGGATTGTAGTTCGTTTTTAAAAATTCAACAAGGTTTTAATTCAGTTTCTTATTTCATCGATGTTAAAGAATTTTTTTGCATTGTAGAAAATTCATCTTGTTTAATTTTATCTGGCTAGATTTTACAGTATCATGAATTTTAACTTCACAATTGAAAGAATTCACATTCTTGGATGACGCATATGAAGCACCTACAGCCACTATAAATATTGTAAGTATAGATACTTATTATTATTATACTTGATTTCAATTGCCAATACTACGTTAATGTCCTTTTGCAAACTCCCGATAGCGGAACTTGTATAACGTGTGAAACAGTATTTACAGACATTTAATGTCAACCGAATTTCAAAACTTCTATTATGGGAATTTTTACTATGAATTTTTTATTTTATTTTAATTCCATCATCAATGACTGCAGAGGATTATCCCTGCCTCACATCTGACAGGATTAGGTGAAAAATAACTGTAACTGTCAAGGTCTTTTTGACAACAAAAGACAGCCTGAAGAAAGGCTGTCTTTCTTCAGGCTGTCTTGACAACAAAGACAGCCTGAAGAAAGAGAAAAGTTTTCTCTGAAAATTTGCTTTTAAAATAAAAAAATTCCTAGTAAAAATTCCCATAATAGAAGTTTTGATTAGCAATTAAACATTAAACTTTATGTGTAAAAACAAAGCAGCTTATGAATCATTGAAACTTTGTGATTTGCGAAATTAGCAGTGTGTGAAACTGTCCATGAAATGACATAGAAAGATGCCACTTAGTCAATCAACTAATGGTATACATGCACTGCAGGATTTACCTTCACACAGCCGATGGCCTACATTTTTGGTTCAAATGGTCATCCTCGCCAGATGGCTGATGACAGCCCTTTGGTGAGGATGTCTGTCAGCATTCTGTGGCATACAAAGAATTCCTGGGAATGGAAATTACTCTTTTTTTTTTTTAATCTAAAGTTTTTGCCAAGAACCATTTCAAATAAAGAAATATTGTCAAAGAAGCAAACAAGCAAACCTTTGCATGTTCTTGGTGAACAACAAGAAAGTGAGAGACAGGACCCTAATGAAAGATCATCAAGTGCCACAACACTATCGGTCAGACATTGGCATCTTCTGTCATAAACTGCAGATAAATGAATGTTCCGGCCAGTTTAAAGTTCAAGCAAAATTTGTAGTTTCGTGAATGGATTTTTCCGACAATTATGACTTCACAGTGTTTATGTTACTGTGAATCAGGGCTGGAAAAATATGCTCCAGATCTAGGAGCCAGCTTCAAAATTTAGGAGCTAGGTGAACTGAAAGCAAATTTCAAAGTATCATGCACAAACATAATGCATGGTGATGATGTCGGAACAAAGAGTAATAATATAAGTGTATTAAGCAGTGCCTATTACCCAAACTACTTACTGCTAAACGAAATTAAAATTTGGTCTATAAATCTCAGGGTTCTGTAGTTTTGATAAAAATCTAAACATAAAAGAGAATGTGAAAAAAGAAAACAAAACTTTTACCCTCATCAATCTGAGATGAAACTATTTGGAAGAAAATAATAGCCAAAAAAGATTGTTACCATCAGCTTCTGGAGTTCCACGTAATACAGCTTTGGAAACGAAGTTGGGGGCTTTAAAAAATACATAAAAATGTGGTTTTAGAAAAAAAAATCCGAGATCAAGCCATCTAGAAGTAAAAAAAGATAAATAAAATAAAATAAAATGCGACCGTCAACTTCTGAAATGCCGCATGGTCACAGAAATGGAATGAAATATTTGCAAATGCCTAACAAACATGGATTTTGTGAAAAAAAAAAAAAAGAGAAATCCAGCAGCAATTTAACTGAAATGAAGCTATCTGAAGTAAAAAAACGTAAAAACTGTGATCAACTTCCGGAATGCATCGTAATGCGACCGTGAAAAACGGAAGACGAACGATACAAATGTGTAAAAATATGATTTAAAGAAAAATAAAGAAGAAAAAAAAAAGACACCTTATCAATCTAATTGAATACTGAAGTAAAGCTATCTGTAAGCAAAAGCGGAAAAAAGTTTCGACGTCAACTTAGGGAAAGCCGATGGCCGCGGAAACAGAGAAAATGCTTTAAAAATATGGAATGGCTCTTGTAAAAAGAAAAGAAATCGCCTTAATTTAACTTTCAGTTAGATTAAAATTAGGCCTCCATGCAAAAAAAAAAAAAAAAAAATTAGGAGGAATTGCGACCATTAGCTTCCGAAATAATATTTTTATGCCCTTTTAACCACCACTCACATCAAACGTGCATAGTGCATTAAATGTGCATAAGCATATCGCTTCTGAGATTGAAAGCTAAAGAAAAGAACAATTATATCTCATCAAGTTGAAGTTATTTGTTTGAAAAATATGGAAGAATGAAAGCTAAAATAAAATGAGGAGGGGGCATCTATCGATTGTAGTTGTCTGCGTGGTCTATCGATTAATCGATTACAGCTTTACATCTTAAACGGGAGCCAGGGCCATCCATACGAATTGTGGGCCCCCCTGCAAATATTTATCACAGCCCCCCTACAAACATGATATATAGAAAACCCAAAGTAACAAAATAAATAAATGAAATGGAAAAATATTAACATAAGTGTTAATCAAAACGTCGAAGTATTTATGTGCTTATTTTTTTACTGCAGAAAAAAGTACTCTATACTGTAAACTTTTTAAACCATATTTACTGTTCTGTACACTTTTTTTATGCGCCGGAGATCAAGGCCGCCCCCACTTTGCCCGCCCCTAGAAACTGCCCTGGGGCCTGGGTCCTGGGTCAGTGTAGTGTATCCTAATTCAAGCATCACATAGAAGCTCTTAAGAAGTAGGCTACTTCAGTCAATCTAATTCATGAGAATTCAAAGCAGCGGCAACTTGAATCGCCTTACTTAAGCAGACACTAATTGTTCTATAACCTCACTAAAGTCAACCTTTGAAACCAGGTCACACTCAATGGGTAGCATTGTTAGACTGTTGAGTTTTTCTTGACCTAAGTATGTTCGCAAGTGATTCTTGATTAACTTTAATTTACTGAACCCACGCTCACCAGATGCTACACTAACAGGGAGAGTGACGAAAAGTCTTAATGCAATACACAACTCTGGGAACACACTCTGAAATTTAGCTTGGTAGATGTTGTTTAGAATGTGTAAGAGCAGGCTTTTAGTGTTTACTTTTTGAACTAATTCTGGAAAGGTTGCAGCAAAAATAGTTTCAAAATGTTCAATTTCACTCAAGAGATTTAGTGATAGATCTTCTGGATATCTCAAAAGGGCGAGGACTTCTACAGATTTCTTAGTCAAACTTGTCCCAACTTCTGTCAGTTCCTTCCTGGTCTTGAAAATAGCTGCAAAATCATTACAAATGTCTCTTATGTCCTGAAATCTTGTTCTCAGCTGGGTTGTAATCTTGTCAACTATTACATAAAACACATTTATTTTAAACTTTTCTTCCTCTGTCTTTTCAAGTAAAGAGTCTTCACCATCTTCTCTTCATCTTGAAAAAGTTTTCTTTTTCGTTTTCATTAAAGTCTGATTTGGTTTTAAATTTCTCAGCTATTTCTTTTGCTTTACTCAGGTATTGCAGGCAATTTTCTCTTGCTTCTTGGATCTCTTCGAGCAATGACTCTATGTTGTCTCTTTCTACTTTTAAAGAAATTTCTTCTGATTGTAAAATCAGGTTTCTCTAAATAATTTTTTTTTTCAAAATTTCTGCCCGAATGATGGCCAAAACAATGGTTTCAAACTTATTCAAGTGTATCAAAGGACTGTTTGATTCTGTTCTGCCATCACTGGAAAGATTACAGTTGTCTCTGATGTACTGGAGAGCTGCAATGATTTCTGGCAGATTTTGAGACAAAGGTTTGACAGCATCAATTCTTGAGCTCCACCTTGTGTCTGACAATATACTTATCAATTTGTCAGTGTTTCTCTTTCACAATTTTCCACCTTTCAGGGCAGTTACTAATGAAGTTGCATAGCTGGTTGATGGTTAAAAAGAATGTACTTGCTTCTGTGACTGCTTTTGCTGCATGCACACCAACTAGATTTAACGTGTGAGCAGCAACTAGATTCAATGTGTGATGTGTGGGAATAACTTTTGAATTAAAGTTATTCCCACACATCACGTATGTAACACCAAATCACTAAAGAATCTAAAACCAAACAATTTAGCTAAAATTTTTTTGAAAACTGCAGAAACTAACAACTTAAACACAGAAGGCAGTCGACTAATTGAAACAGTGTTGCTAACGTCATGTGTTAGGTCGCCGCCGGTGAAAGATTTCCCTTACGCACAACACAACATAATTTCCCTACGAAGAAGGAAATATCTATAATAATAATATAAATAAACAAAGACACAGCTCTTTCCACATTTAGCAACGCACAGCAACCGAAAAATTGTTATTCGGCTTCCACGGCGGCGCCCAAATAATTTTTCTATTGCTGTGCGTTGCTAAACGTGGAAAGAGCGATGTCTTTGTTTATTCACTGATGCCACGTATTTGGAGGATTTTCACTAAGGAAATATCTCTTTATTAGTTGTGTTGAAATAAAATCAAGCCTACAGCTTTCTCTCTTACCTTGTGGCATCTTCCATCCTATTGCTGCAGTAATCCATAACTGATGCACATCAATTACGACTACTTTTTACTTTACTTTAACAACACACACCATAATAGACGAAAACATGAGACAGATCCTTGCTAAAACATGAACAACTCTGTTTACGTCCTCTTCTCCCCTGCTGTAGCGCCCTCTCACGGTAGCGTTATCAGCAATGCATTATGCAATCTCCAAGTGTGACGACTGCTACCAGCCAAAGCAGTAGCCAGAGAAGAAGCCGGGTTGCGCTTTGCGACCTGTCTTCAGAGAGAGGTCAGAGTCCAGGAGAGAGCGAGGAGAAAGCGAACAAAGTATGAAGTTTATTTTTCCGCCTTGTGTAAGTCTTAACTGGGAAATGTGTATGTGATTCTGAAATATTAAATCTGTGCGCGTCAAATAGAGATGTGTGATCAATCGTTACGACATAACAGTAGCCAACACCTTTCAGGCTGGGCCCCCCACTCGAGTGGTGTTTGCCCCCTCCCCTATGGGCTACCCTGCTGGAGCCAACATTAAAAATCCATGAAAATTTCCTTCCTTTGTTTTAAAATTTAAAGAAATCTTAAAAAAATTAATGTTAAGAAAATAGAAAAACAGTCTGCAAACCTTTCCAAGAATCTGCGATGGGCGTCGCCACGTCTTGCTGTTTCTGCTCCCGGGCCGGCAGCTTAAACCAAGCATTGTGATCTTCAATGCTTCCACAATCTGACAGGTTAGTCACGTGACTCAGGACTTCATCGCGTTTCTCTGCTTGAAACACACGGTTCAGGAAAAAAAGCTGACAAAATTTATAAATGCCATCAAAGCAGAAAATTTCAGAGTTTGATTTTATTAAATTACAATTTGTTGAAATTACATTTTGCATCTATGAACTCAAAGTAATGGCTGCAAATTATGAAATTTGAAGTAAAAAAAAGTTGGGCGCCAGGACGAACGCCAGGTAATTTTTCAGTCTTGCTGTGAATAAATAAGATTTTTGCATTTTGTATACAAAAATTCTGTTTAAACTGAAGATTTTGTCGCAGCAATAATGTAGCCAGCACTAAAGTGTTTGCACCCCCAGTTTGTTGGTGGATGTCTTAAGCATCTGTTGTGATGTTTTGTTCAAAAATGCTGTTCTTTCCCTTCTTTTTCTGTCATTTTGCTTTTTAGAAAGATTGTGATAGTCCTCCTATGTTCATTTCAGGTTGCTATGTAGAACATGTGAGATATATGCTTTTTAACTGTATTTAACATCATTAACTCATGAATGCACAGGTATGCATACAGGAACAAATGCACATGACTAGCACAACAGCAGGTCTGGCTGATAAAAAACACCTGCATAGTTAACAGTGGATATACATAAAAGTAGTATATATACAAGTATTCACAATAGTGACATTTTAGAAAAAGTGCAGAAGAATATCAGTTACTGTACCTAAGATAAAGCTATAATATTTTAAACTTGCATTTAACAGTCTTTATAGCAGCACATATACCTATGTACTCATGGTGATAATAATGACCTTCATTACATAAGACACAAGGGGATTTTGACATCAAATTTTTTGTGGAATAAAAGTGTGTCATATATTCCAAAAAAGTATCATAAATGTTCTCTATCATCTAGCAGTAATTTGGATACTAATAGATTTGATTCTAAAATGATAACAAAATTGTTTTGGAAGACTATTGCACTAGTGTGTCAGTTTAATGTATCTTTTGACTTTTAAATCTATTTAAGGAATTTTGTGCATGTGTGACTTTGTAATTCAGTAAATTATACAGAATCTGTAAATTACAATAATATTATGTATACTTGTAAATATGTAATTCAGAGAATTTTGCAATTTGATGAATTTTTTTTCTATTCTGAATTTCGATGTGTACTTTTCATTGTTTAGAGCAATGAATGCCTCGTAAACAGAATATATCACGTAAAAAGGATTATTAGAAGATACAGGAGGGAAAGGGAGTAAGTATTTTTGAAGAATTCATTCATATTTCCTTTAACAGTTAGAATAGCAAAGGTTTTGTGACTTATATTTGTTAAAACATTAATTATGAAATGACAAATGTACTGGTATGACATTTTATTATGAATTTTTTTGTAAGTTTTATTAGTTATACTAAATTTATGTGCTGAAATTTATAGTAACTTTAACTAAATTACTGAACAGAAAATTAATGGTGAGGAGATCGTCTATGCCAATAACTTATTACACACAATTTTAGTAATTTAACAGAAATTAAAATCACTTGCTCATAACTTTACTCAGAATTTAATTAAATAAATTCAATTTTAACTTGAAGAGTTTTCAAATATTCTTCATATCATCTGAGTTATTTTTATATGTCAGACATTTCTGGCTTCTGGATCTTTAGCAAAACAAAGCATGTTGCCAATGATAAGAAACTGTATCCAAAGCTTTGTTTAAATAAAATACATAACATTTTGGTTTAAGAACTGGCCAATAACATAATAATTGTGGAACTTGACAACAAAATTCAAATTCTTTCTCTGTAAAATCAAGAGGTGCAGTTTTAATTTCTTTTCCAAAGTGCTGTAATATTTAAGTTTTCTGAAAGATGGTAACATGAAAAACAATAAAACATATATATAGCTTGTGGGACGCTAACACCAGAAAACTAATTATAAATATAATGATCCGATTTATTGGTGTCTAAAGTAAAGAAATCACACGAATTTCACTCCGTAAGTTTTCTCCGTCAACGGACGGCTTCATCAGGCGGTTACATAGAGAATATAGAATCAAAATTGTAGACAGAACGTTAATTCTAATATGACAAATGAAATCATGCATGAAGACCGCGCGCATAAATAACCACGAACATGGTGAATACAATATCTTAAAAGTTGATGCAAAAGCAAAAAATGTAAACTTTAGGAAGAAACTAGAATCATGAAGTCCATCTTGCGATGCCTAGCAGATGGCTCCAAGCTACCGGTAGTTCGAAAGAGACATCGGTGTTGAATACATCCTGCCTCGTTAATATCTCAACTGTTTCCCTTATGGCAGCTGTTCTTGCGTCTCCATATGGTGCGATCTTCAAGATATTCTGCCATTGGGGTTGAGCTTGATGGTTAGCTACTTCTTTGGCAAGTAACGTAGAAAGTTTCTTTTGTGCAACGTCCCTCTTATGCTCATTCATTCTCTCCTCAAATGACCTTTTTGTGAGACCTACGTAAAATTTAGTAGAGGAGTCTGGGTATAGCAATGGGATGCAATAGATGCCCGCATCTGTGAGCTTCAAGGTACTATTACTTCTTGCTGTGCTGAGAACGGTTGCCATGTGTTTAGAAGCTTTAAGGCCGACATCCAATCCTTTCTTCTGAAAGTGATTTTTAATAAAATAAGATATTTTTGGGATGTACGGGATCGAACCAACAAATTTTAAAGGTGCTCTTCTGTTCGGTGTAGCAAGTGTGTTGGCTTCAACTTTCGCTATTGTGTCCTCTACGCGGGAGACGCCAAACCCTCCTGCAAAGACAAGATCTTTCAAAGACTTAATTTCGGCATCATAGTCAGATTTCAAGGTGCAAAAATCTTTGGCTCTTTTAGCCCGGTATTTGAATAGAGCATAATTATGTGTTGTTGGGTTGGCTGATCCTGGTGGAATAGGATTAGGTACGTGCATGGGTTTATAGTAGACTTTGGTAGTGAGTGTACCTGAAATCGATTTTGTCACAAGTACATCTAAATATGGTAACTCTCCTTGATTTTTTATTTCTATCGCAAATTTAATGTCTTCATGTATGTTGTTTATGTCTACCATTCCACTTGCCAAAGAAGTAGCTAATCATCAAGCTCAACCCCAATGGCATAATATCTCGAAGATCGCACCATATGGAGACGCAAGAACAGCTGCCATAAGGGAAACAGTTGAGATATTAACGAGGCAGGATGTATGCAACACCGATGTCTCTTTCAAACTACCGGTAGCTTGGAACCATCTGCAAGGCATCGCAAGATGGACTTCATGATTCTAGTTTCTTCCTAAAGTTTACATTTTTTGCTTTTGCATTAACTTTTAAGATATTGTATTCACCACGTTCGTGGTTATTTATGCGTGTGGTCTTCACGCATGATTTCATTTGTCATATTAGAATTAACGTTCTGTCTACAATTTTGATTCTATATTCTCTATGTAACCGCCTGATGAAGCCGTCTGTTGACGGAGAAAGCTTATGGAGTGTAATTCGTGTGATTTCTTACTTTAGACACCAATAAATCGGATCATTGTATTTATAATTAGTTTTCTGGTGTTAGCATCCCACAAGCTATATATTTGTTTGCTGTTTCCGGGCATATAATGGACGCATATCATAAACTTAGACGATTTAGAATCAAGCTTGACATGGAACGATCGCACTTTGACTTCTTGCAAGAATGCAGAGCGCTGGACCTGATTCCTCCTTTCCTCAAGTTTTAAATCTACTCTTGACAATCCTTGGTTTCGGCGTAAAAAGTTAATATTACAGCAGCAAACGCTGAAGCACCTCATTCGCTCCAAAAGAGTTAGAGAATCATGGAGCTGGAATCCAAGTCCTTTAGCCTGCACGCTGATCTAACGCATCTGGTCTCACCTTTGGAGCTAGATATAATGCTAAGAAAAATAGACATGCTGGCCAGCAGAGAGCGTAAAACCCACGGAGCTCGCCACAAGAAGAAATTAGATAAGCTCAGGGCAGAACAGCATCCGAACGTTCCTCAACACCAAGATTTTATAATTCCAGTCGTTAATGTTTTACCCATTCAGAGCTTTTTTATAATTCCAGTCGTTAATGACACTTACCCATTCAGAGCTTGTGATCCTACAGAAAGCCTCGAAATTTATATTTGAGAGACCTCTGAGATACAAAGAAGTGGTGCCACAAATCGAAAGTGTCCTACGACATTTGCCAGTTTTTGAGCGTTACCCTATCAGATACAAATGCGCAGCCATGCTTACAAGTATCGCGGGCACGGAGTAGAAATTACATTCAGAAGCTCCCTAATGAATTAAAGAGGCTCAAAAATGATAGAGACATTGTTTTCCTGCTAACTGATAAGTCCGGGCAGATCGCCATAATGGACGAGCAAGACTATGGCATAAAAATTTGTTCTTTCATTGATTCGAACGCCGTTATGCAGACAAAAGACCCTCTCAACAGATGGAAAGCAAGAGTCAGGAAAGCTTCTAATTTTAAAGCCCTTCCAGACGCCATCAAGTGAGGAGCGAAACTCCCTCCTGGGGCATCCATACCCAAATTATTCGGGAGATTAAAGCACCATAAAGAGGGCAACCCAATCAGGCCGATCGTTTCAAGGTAGAAAGCACCATCAGCACACCTTGAGAAAGCCCTAGCAATTTTTCTTATGCCATTCCTTCCGAACACAGACAGAGTCCTTAGATCCTCAAATGACTTAATCTCCAAGCTAAAAGGTATCACCATTGCACAACAAGAACTTATTGGTAGCTTTGATGTTATCTCCCTCTACCCTCTGTTCCAATACCAGAAGCAACGCAAAACATCAATCGAACCCTGGCTGGAGCTAACCTTTATGACAAAGAAGCTCTGAAAGATATCTTTGCTGTTATTGACTTAGCTGTAGAATCCAACTTCTTTACCTATGGCTCCCACATCTACAAGCAATCAAAAGGAGTCCCGATGGGTTCAGCCTTGTCTCCAATACTCGCTGAAGCCATCATGAGACCTATTGAAGAGATCATACTCACTACTCTTCCCAGGACACCAAGAGTATGGCTACGCTATGCAGATGATATCTTTTTTGTCTGGGAGCACGGAGAAGCCTACTTGCAAGACTTTATGGTAGACATAAACAACATACATGAAGACATTAAATTTGCGATAGAAATAGAAAATCAAGGAGAGTTACCATATTTAGATGTACTTGTGACGAAATCGATTTCAGGTACACTCACTACCAAAGTCTACTATAAACCCATGCACGTACCTAACCCTGTTCCACCAGGATCAGCCAACCCAACAACACACAATTATGCTCTATTCAAATACCGGGCTAAAAGAGCCAAAGATTTTTGCACCTTGAAATCTGACTATGATGCCGAAATTAAGTCTTTGAAAGATCTTGCCTTTGCAGGAGGGTTTGACGTCTCCCGCGTAGAGGACACAGTAGCGAAAGTTGAAGCCAACACACTTGCTACACCGAACAGAAGAGCACCTTTAAAATTTGTTGGTTCGATCCCGTACATCCCAAAAATATCTTATTTTATTAAAAATCACTTTCAGAAGAAAGGATTGGATGTCGGCCTTAAAGCTTCTAAACACATGGCAACCGTCCTCAGCACAGCAAGAAGTAATAGTACCTTGAAGCTCACAGATGCGGGCATCTATTGCATCCCATTGCTATACCCAGACTCCTCTACTAAATTTTACGTAGGTCTCACAAAAAGGTCATTTGAGGAGAGAATGAATGAGCATAAGAGGGACGTTGCACAAAAGAAACTTTCTACGTCACTTGCCAAAGAAGTAGCTAACCATCAAGCTCAACCCCAATGGCAGAATATCTTGAAGATCGCACCATATGGAGACGCAAGAACAGCTGCCATAAGGGAAACAGTTGAGATATTAACGAGGCAGGATGTATTCAACACCGATGTCTCTTTCGAACTACCGGTAGCTTGGAGCCATCTGCTAGGCATCGCAAGATGGACTTCATGATTCTAGTTTCTTCCTAAAGTTTACATTTTTTGCTTTTGCATCAACTTTTAAGATATTGTATTCACCACGTTCGTGGTTATTTATGCGCGTGGTCTTCATGCATGATTTCATTTGTCATATTAGAATTAACGTTCTGTCTACAATTTTGATTCTATATTCTCTATGTAACCGCCTGATGAAGCCGTCCGTTGACGGAGAAAGCTTGCGGAGTGAAATTCGTGTGATTTCTTACTTTAGACACCAATAAATCGGATCATTATATTTATAATAAAACATATGCTGCCATCTATACATACCAGCAATGATGCATATGGGTCACTCCATTAAGAATCACCCAATTTAAAAAAGTTGTTGAATCACCATTTTTAAAAAATCTGAAATAAATATATGTATACCCTCATATTTTTTAGAGGTAAAAACAATTTTAAAAAATTCTCATATCATATCTTTTGGGGGAGAGGCCTCTAAGTAAGCACAACTTGTGATTGTTTTGGTAAAAACAGTACTTCTCTGGTTTTGGATGTTCTCCAAACTATTTATCCAATCGAGATGGGACAAACAGTATTTTTTTCATTGAGAAATGCTCTTTCTAACCATCTACTTAAGTTTACTGATCTATGGTATGAAGTTACTACAAATTCTGGGTACTTTGGTTGCCCATAACTGAAAATTAGTTTATTTCTCCACTTCTATTTTTAGCACGCCTTTTGTAAAAAAGATTGTGCTTACGTTATCGGTTTGTCCGTCCGTCCGTACCCACGATATCTCTCCAACTATTAGTCCGATTTGAAAAATTCTTTTTGCATTGGGAAGCTTGAAATATGCAAATGATGATCCTTTATTTTTTTATTTTTGTTTACGATGTACAATTTCGCCACTAGAGGGCGTAAATGCAGATGATGTCGAATTCAAAAATACGTTTTAATACATATATTTGCTTCTAAACATCTGATTAAAAAAAAATTGTATCTTCCGATTCCATTTATGTCGAAGAGTATTTTAGATATAGTTACTTTTTCAAATTACGCATAGATTTTCTGCTTGGGGGCGTAAAAGTAAATTACCTTTTTCCCGATAACTCTTCTTCTAAAACTCCAATTTGAAATTTTTTTCTTTAGCGGATACACCTCCAGATGGAAAATCTTTTCCATATAATTTCAAATTTTTGGAAAAGAATACTTTGGTCACCAGGGGGCGTAAGTATTAATTTTTGCTTCTGATTTATTTACCATAAAATCTGAGCTTCTAAAATATCGATTAAAAAAATTCCTTCGTGAACTAATGCCACTCACATCGATAAACCTTTACGGAATATTTTCTTCTTCAAATATTCCACAGTTTCTCCGCCAGGGGGCGTAAATGTATATCTTATTTTCGTCAATATCTCTACGTCTAGAAGTCCGATTTGAAAAATTTCTTCTTTGTTGGATAGTGTTTTCAGTGTGACATGTTTTTCATATAATTTCAAAATTTTCAAGTAATTCATAGACTTTCCGCTAGGGGGCGTAGAGGTAAATTATGTTTCCCCCATATCTTTGCTTCTAAATCTCCGATTTGAAAAATTCTTTCTGCACCGGATACAGCTCCTGATGGGAATCCGTTTGCACATCATTTCTAATTTTTGTGAAAAAATGGTTTGGCCACCAGCCAGGTGGCGTAAATCTTAATTTCAGCTTCTGGTGTATTGGCAGCAAAATATGAGCTTCTAAAATCTCGATTGAAAAAAACGTCGTTTTTAGACCGATAGTACTCATGTCGACAAACCATTTAAAAACATTTTCTTTTTAAATAATGCATGGTTTCTACGCCAGGGGGCATAGATGTCTATCTTATTTTTGACAATATCTCTACTTCTAGGAGTCCGATTTGGAAAATTCCTTCTTTGTTGGATAGTGTTTCTAGTGTGACATGTTTTTCATATAATTTGAAATTTTTCAAGAAATTCATAAACTTTCTGCTAGAGGGCGTAAAGGTAAATTGCGTTTCCCCCTATATCTCTGCTTCTAAATCTCCGATTTGAAAAAATCTTTCTGCACCGTATACAGCTAATGATAGGAGATCGTTTGCACATAATTTCGAATGTTTGTAAAAAATAGTTTGGCCACCAGGTGGCGTAAGTCTTAATTTCCGCTTCGGATGTATTTGCAGCAAAATATGAACTAAAATCTCGATTGAAAAAACAGTCATTTGTTGACCATACTACTCATGTTGACAAACCTTTTAGGAGCATTTTCTTCTTGAAATAGTGCATAGTTTCTATGACAGGGGGCGTAGATGTGTATTTTATTTTTGTCAATATCTCTACTTCTAGGAGTTCGATTTAGAAAATTCCTTCTTTGTTGGATAGTGTTTCCGATGCGAAATGTTTTTCCTAAAAATTCAAAATTTTCAAGTAAATCTTCAGGGTTCCCGATAGCGTGCGCAGACGCGCGTTTCGCTCAAAGAAATTTGAATTCGCGCAAGAAAAATAAAGTGACGCGCGAAATGGGCGCGCGCAGAAAGATTTCAATCGTGAGCTATTAGAATGGACAATCGACGAAGGCGATGCCGTTTCAGATCACGTGTGCCGATTTCATAACGTTACGGTACAATCCCAGTATTTCCCTTCCGGTCGTGTATATAAACGGATTACGGGATAATCCGCGTAGAGTGCAACGAGACGAAAGCCCACGCGCTGCTAAGGGTGCCAACCATTACGGTTTCGGCCACATGATTACCGAATTACGGACAGGTTGGAAGAATTGCGGATTTCGATGTATTTCGTAAAAGTTCTGAATTTTGTGTCCTTTTTTGTTAAAATTACGGTTTAAACTGCGATAGTATTTTGCGAATATATTTATAGTTTTTTCGCACAAATGCGAAAACTATTAATTGGTCCCGTTTCTAAGTGAGCGCCTTTGAAATTCAGATATCGGCAAAGCCAATATCGGACGGATATGGGGTGAAGAACGGCAAAGTGATATTACATAATATGTCGGAAAAGCCGATATCGGTGCAATGACGTCCGCATACCTGCCAAGTATTCCGGATTTCCCGAAAGTTTTACGGAGATTTGGGTAGTTTTACGGTCGGAAGACAGTTTCTTCCGGATTTTCGCTAAAATGGCTCGTGAATTTATTTTTTTACTGATGGAAATTGGTATCGTTGTTATTGTCGCTTAGTGTAAACTCCTGCTTTTGTTTTATTATGATCTCATAGCGATTGAATCTTATGTTATCTTATGTTTCTAGCTGAGAGCGATCGCACCCCCTCCCGCCAATCCTTCCAAACTTGCTCTCCCTCAGTGTTGCAATAGCTGCCCTAATTGCGCCAAAGTGCGATTTATTTTTTAATTCTGCGGCATGCAGAGTTCGCCAAAATGCGTAATTACGCGTCTAGTACGCATCAAAAAGTGTGTTTACGCATCGAAATTTTACCAACGCGTAAAAATACGCATCGGGACGGTATTTCGTCTTTCAAAACCGGAAGACAACGAAATAAAGATTTCCATAATCGTAATTTCTTTTTCCTGCGATGTTGCCTGTGTCCAGTATTGTTGTTATACATCACTTTATTCCAAAAATATTTGTATTTCAGTTGGAAAATGGAGGGAAAATGTCCGAAAACGGAAATTCGACGGCGCAAATACTAGGGGTGTTCAGATGAAAAGGTACGAAACGTCATAAGAACGTAACCATTAACATATTAGCCTATGCCGCTATGGGAGAACGTAGCGACACATCTAGGGATGCGATTGGAGTCGCCGGCGTGGATCGGAGCATGCGCGGGCGCCCCCATGCGCAGGAGAGAGCAGAGGCTCTTATAAAGAGCGCCGTCCAAGGTCCACTACTTGTTGAATTCCTCCAGCACAGACGAACCATTAATTCCGATGTGTACTGTGAGACACTCCGAAGCCTATGCAGGTCCATCAAGAACAAAAGACCGGGGCTGCTCACGGAGGGTGTGGTTCTGCTCCATGATAACGCGCGTACACACGTCTCCAGGGTCATGCATGCGGAACTGGCCAAGTTCCAGTGGGAGCAGCTTGACCATCCGCCCTACAGCCCGGACATGTCGCCCTGCGATTTCCATGTGTTTGGTCCCCTGAAAAAACATCTGAAAGGGAAGCGCTTCCACTCGGACGACGAACTCAAGGACGCTGTGCAGGACTGGGTCTCGTCACGGCCACAGGAATTCTGGGAACAAGGAATCCTTCGGCTCGTTAATCAATGGGATCGTTGTGCTACGGCCTATGGTGTATACTTTGAATAAAGTCTTCATTTATACCCACAGTGTCGTTTCGTACCTTTTCATTTGAACACTCCTTGTATTTCCCTGTAATCTTCAGGCATGAGCGTGCAACAGCTTCGAGAAATTTCTCCTTTTCCGTCATAATTGGAGTTTTCCTCGAGATCGATGCATAACTGAACAGAAATTTCGGGGCAATTGGTAGCGAAGGAGAATGGTTTTCGCTGGAAACTTTCGAAAACGGAAGTTTCGTCTTTCAAAATTTTCGAAAACGGAAGTTAGACGCAGTAAAGATTTCTCTCATAATCGTAATTTTTTTTTCACGCGATGTTTCCTCTGCCTAGTATTGTTGTTAAATATCATTTTATTTGATAAATATTTGTATTTCAGCTTGAAAATGGAGGGAAACTGTCCGAAAACGAAAATTGGACGTAGCAAAGATTTCTCCCGTAATTCTATTTTTTCCCCCCAACAATGTTCTGAGCATGTATATCCTGTATTCTTAAATATCCCCCCCCCAAAGTAAGGTTTGCATTTCAGCTTGACAAAGAGAGGGGGGGGATAAAGATTTTTCCCGTAATCGTAATTCTTTTTCCTGAAAACGAAAGTGAAGAAGCTGAAAATTTGTAAGAATTGATGCATGGTGTTCAAAAGTATTCATATTCTCAAAGTTACACTATTCATCCTTAATCTAAAATAGCGCTGTCGTACATTCGTGATGGATAAAATTGTCATCCTAGGTCATTAAAAAAAAAAAGCCACTGTCTTGTCATTGCTTAAATGAAATCAAATTATTTCTAAAATTGCATCATTCAATTAAAAAAAAAAAATTCAAAACCTTGAAAATCATCACAGTTTCTGAACTCCATCTATGAGTGACTGACACATCCCATACAGTACCGCTCTCCCCTAATAATAGATAATCATAAATTAACAGTTCTGGTACTGTCTCAAATCTTCTTGATTTTATAGTAAATCTTGATTTTTGCAATCAATCTTCTCGATTTAGGAATTTTTTGGGGGGGGGGGGCAATTGTGTTAACATACTTTGATAATCATTGCAAGTGAGTGAGATGCATGCTGCTCTCTTTGCCATGCCTAGAAACCAGTTCAACAGGTGAAAATATTGCCAAACTTGTGTCTGAAGAATTTCAGTATCTTGGTATTCCATGGATGAACTGTCTTGCCTTATGTGATAAGACTCCTGTTGTGGTGGGGAGAAAAATTGGTGACTCTCTGAAAAAAATAGTGTCTCTCTCTCTAAAAATTAAACTCATTAACAAGGTTTGTTAATCTTTTATACTTAAATACTAATTTTTTTTTTTGTAAATATTTCTTTATTTGTATTAAATAATTAACTGTAATAAAAATAGAGAAACCTACAATAAATAACTTTATTATTTATAAAGTGAAAATATGCGCCGCTGAATGCGTGTTGATGTCCCGGTTTTTGATTCTGAAAAGTTGGCAGCTCTGATATTTGTTCTTACTATAACACAATGGAAAAGTTCCTCATTAGAAAGAGGAAGCGTTCTACTGACGATTCTGCAAGTTCGGCATTGAATGCTACGATTTTAAACAGTGAAATATTTTGATTTTGAAAAGTTGGCAGCTCTGATATTTGTTCTTACTATAACACAATGGAAAAGTTCCTCATTAGAAAGAGGAAGCGTTCTACTGACGATTCTGCAAGTTCGGCATCGAGTGCTACGATTTTAAACAGTGAAATATTTTGATTTTGAAAAGTTGGCAGCTCTGATATTTGTTCTTACTATAACACAATGGAAAAGTTCCTCATTAGAAAGAGGAAGCGTTCTACTGACGATTCTGCAAGTTCGGCATCGAGTGCTACGATTTTAAACAGTGAAATATTTTGATTTTGAAAAGTTGGCAGCTCTGATATTTGTTCTTATTATAACACAATGGAAAAGTTCCTCATTAGAAAGAGGAAGCGTTCTACTGACGATTCTGCAAGTTCGGCATTGAATGCTACGATTTTAAACAGTGAAATATTTTGATTTTGAAAAGTTGGCAGCTCTGATATTTGTTCTTACTATAACACAATGGAAAAGTTCCTCATTAGAAAGAGGAAGCGTTCTACTGACGATTCTGCAAGTTCGGCATTGAATGCTACGATTTTAAACAGTGAAATATTTTGATTTTGAAAAGTTGGCAGCTCTGATATTTGTTCTTACTATAACACAATGGAAAAGTTCCTCATTAGAAAGAGGAAGCGTTCTACTGACGATTCTGCAAGTTCGGCATTGAATGCTACGATTTTAAACAGTGAAATATTTTGATTTTGAAAAGTTGGCAGCTCTGATATTTGTTCTTACTATAACACAATGGAAAAGTTCCTCATTAGAAAGAGGAAGCGTTCTACTGACGATTCTGCAAGTTCGGCATTGAATGCTACGATTTTAAACAGTGAAATATTTTGATTTTGAAAAGTTGGCGGCTCTGATATTTGTTCTTATTATAACACAATGGAAAAGTTGCTCATTAGAAAGAGGAAGCGTTCTACTGACGATTCTGCAAGTTCGGCATTGAATGCTACGATTTTAAACAGTGAAATATTTTGATTTTGAAAAGTTGGCAGCTCTGATATTTGTTCTTATTATAACACAATGGAAAAGTTCCTCATTAGAAAGAGGAAGCGTTCTACTGACGATTCTGCAAGTTCGGCATTGAATGCTACGATTTTAAACAGTGAAATATTTTGATTTTGAAAAGTTGGCAGCTCTGATATTTGTTCTTACTATAACACAATGGAAAAGTTCCTCATTAGAAAGAGGAAGCGTTCTACTGACGATTCTGCAAGTTCGGCATTGAATGCTACGATTTTAAACAGTGAAATATTTTGATTTTGAAAAGTTGGCAGCTCTGATATTTGTTCTTATTATAACACAATGGAAAAGTTCCTCATTAGAAAGAGGAAGCGTTCTACTGACGATTCTGCAAGTTCGGCATTGAATGCTACGATTTTAAACAGTGAAATATTTTGATTTTGAAAAGTTGGCAGCTCTGATATTTGTTCTTACTATAACACAATGGAAAAGTTCCTCATTAGAAAGAGGAAGCGTTCTACTGACGATTCTGCAAGTTCGGCATTGAATGCTACGATTTTAAACAGTGAAATATTTTGATTTTGAAAAGTTGGCAGCTCTGATATTTGTTCTTACTATAACACAATGGAAAAGTTCCTCATTAGAAAGAGGAAGCGTTCTACTGACGATTCTGCAAGTTCGGCATCGAGTGCTACGATTTTAAACAGTGAAATATTTTGATTTTGAAAAGTTGGCAGCTCTGATATTTGTTCTTACTATAACACAATGGAAAAGTTCCTCATTAGAAAGAGGAAGCGTTCTACTGACGATTCTGCAAGTTCGGCATCGAGTGCTACGATTTTAAACAGTGAAATATTTTGATTTTGAAAAGTTGGCAGCTCTGATATTTGTTCTTATTATAACACAATGGAAGAGTTCCTCATTAGAAAGAGGAAGCGTTCTACTGACGATTCTGCAAGTTCGGCATTGAATGCTACGATTTTAAACAGTGAAATATTTTGATTTTGAAAAGTTGGCAGCTCTGATATTTGTTCTTACTATAACACAATGGAAAAGTTCCTCATTAGAAAGAGGAAGCGTTCTACTGACGATTCTGCAAGTTCGGCATTGAATGCTACGATTTTAAACAGTGAAATATTTTGATTTTGAAAAGTTGGCAGCTCTGATATTTGTTCTTACTATAACACAATGGAAAAGTTCCTCATTAGAAAGAGGAAGCGTTCTACTGACGATTCTGCAAGTTCGGCATTGAATGCTACGATTTTAAACAGTGAAATATTTTGATTTTGAAAAGTTGGCAGCTCTGATATTTGTTCTTACTATAACACAATGGAAAAGTTCCTCATTAGAAAGAGGAAGCGTTCTACTGACGATTCTGCAAGTTCGGCATTGAATGCTACGATTTTAAACAGTGAAATATTTTGATTTTGAAAAGTTGGCAGCTCTGATATTTGTTCTTATTATAACACAATGGAAAAGTTCCTCATTAGAAAGAGGAAGCGTTCTACTGACGATTCTGCAAGTTCGGCATTGAATGCTACGATTTTAAACAGTGAAATATTTTGATTTTGAAAAGTTGGCAGCTCTGATATTTGTTCTTATTATAACACAATGGAAAAGTTCCTCATTAGAAAGAGGAAGCGTTCTACTGACGATTCTGCAAGTTCGGCATTGAATGCTACGATTTTAAACAGTGAAATATTTTGATTTTGAAAAGTTGGCAGCTCTGATATTTGTTCTTATTATAACACAATGGAAAAGTTCCTCATTAGAAAGAGGAAGCGTTCTACTGACGATTCTGCAAGTTCGGCATTGAATGCTACGATTTTAAACAGTGAAATATTTTGATTTTGAAAAGTTGGCAGCTCTGATATTTGTTCTTACTATAACACAATGGAAAAGTTCCTCATTAGAAAGAGGAAGCGTTCTACTGACGATTCTGCAAGTTCGGCATTGAATGCTACGATTTTAAACAGTGAAATATTTTGATTTTGAAAAGTTGGCAGCTCTGATATTTGTTCTTATTATAACACAATGGAAAAGTTGCTCATTAGAAAGAGGAAGCGTTCTACTGACGATTCTGCAAGTTCGGCATTGAATGCTACGATTTTAAACAGTGAAATATTTTGATTTTGAAAAGTTGGCAGCTCTGATATTTGTTCTTATTATAACACAATGGAAAAGTTCCTCATTAGAAAGAGGAAGCGTTCTACTGACGATTCTGCAAGTTCGGCATTGAATGCTACGATTTTAAACAGTGAAATATTTTGATTTTGAAAAGTTGGCAGCTCTGATATTTGTTCTTACTATAACACAATGGAAAAGTTCCTCATTAGAAAGAGGAAGCGTTCTACTGACGATTCTGCAAGTTCGGCATTGAATGCTACGATTTTAAACAGTGAAATATTTTGATTTTGAAAAGTTGGCAGCTCTGATATTTGTTCTTATTATAACACAATGGAAAAGTTCCTCATTAGAAAGAGGAAGCGTTCTACTGACGATTCTGCAAGTTCGGCATTGAATGCTACGATTTTAAACAGTGAAATATTTTGATTTTGAAAAGTTGGCAGCTCTGATATTTGTTCTTACTATAACACAATGGAAAAGTTCCTCATTAGAAAGAGGAAGCGTTCTACTGACGATTCTGCAAGTTCGGCATTGAATGCTACGATTTTAAACAGTGAAATATTTTGATTTTGAAAAGTTGGCAGCTCTGATATTTGTTCTTACTATAACACAATGGAAAAGTTCCTCATTAGAAAGAGGAAGCGTTCTACTGACGATTCTGCAAGTTCGGCATTGAATGCTACGATTTTAAACAGTGAAATATTTTGATTTTGAAAAGTTGGCAGCTCTGATATTTGTTCTTACTATAACACAATGGAAAAGTTCCTCATTAGAAAGAGGAAGCGTTCTACTGACGATTCTGCAAGTTCGGCATTGAGTGCTACGATTTTAAACAGTGAAATATTTTGATTTTGAAAAGTTGGCAGCTCTGATATTTGTTCTTACTATAACACAATGGAAAAGTTCCTCATTAGAAAGAGGAAGCGTTCTACTGACGATTCTGCAAGTTCGGCATCGAGTGCTACGATTTTAAACAGTGAAATATTTTGATTTTGAAAAGTTGGCAGCTCTGATATTTGTTCTTATTATAACACAATGGAAGAGTTCCTCATTAGAAAGAGGAAGCGTTCTACTGACGATTCTGCAAGTTCGGCATTGAATGCTACGATTTTAAACAGTGAAATATTTTGATTTTGAAAAGTTGGCAGCTCTGATATTTGTTCTTACTATAACACAATGGAAAAGTTCCTCATTAGAAAGAGGAAGCGTTCTACTGACGATTCTGCAAGTTCGGCATTGAATGCTACGATTTTAAACAGTGAAATATTTTGATTTTGAAAAGTTGGCAGCTCTGATATTTGTTCTTACTATAACACAATGGAAAAGTTCCTCATTAGAAAGAGGAAGCGTTCTACTGACGATTCTGCAAGTTCGGCATTGAATGCTACGATTTTAAACAGTGAAATATTTTGATTTTGAAAAGTTGGCAGCTCTGATATTTGTTCTTACTATAACACAATGGAAAAGTTCCTCATTAGAAAGAGGAAGCGTTCTACTGACGATTCTGCAAGTTCGGCATTGAATGCTACGATTTTAAACAGTGAAATATTTTGATTTTGAAAAGTTGGCAGCTCTGATATTTGTTCTTATTATAACACAATGGAAAAGTTCCTCATTAGAAAGAGGAAGCGTTCTACTGACGATTCTGCAAGTTCGGCATTGAATGCTACGATTTTAAACAGTGAAATATTTTGATTTTGAAAAGTTGGTAGCTCTGATATTTGTTCTTATTATAACACAATGGAAAAGTTCCTCATTAGAAAGAGGAAGCGTTCTACTGACGATTCTGCAAGTTCGGCATTGAATGCTACGATTTTAAACAGTGAAATATTTTGATTTTGAAAAGTTGGCAGCTCTGATATTTGTTCTTACTATAACACAATGGAAAAGTTCCTCATTAGAAAGAGGAAGCGTTCTACTGACGATTCTGCAAGTTCGGCATTGAATGCTACGATTTTAAACAGTGAAATATTTTGATTTTGAAAAGTTGGCAGCTCTGATATTTGTTCTTATTATAACACAATGGAAAAGTTCCTCATTAGAAAGAGGAAGCGTTCTACTGACGATTCTGCAAGTTCGGCATTGAATGCTACGATTTTAAACAGTGAAATATTTTGATTTTGAAAAGTTGGCAGCTCTGATATTTGTTCTTACTATAACACAATGGAAAAGTTCCTCATTAGAAAGAGGAAGCGTTCTACTGACGATTCTGCAAGTTCGGCATTGAATGCTACGATTTTAAACAGTGAAATATTTTGATTTTGAAAAGTTGGCAGCTCTGATATTTGTTCTTATTATAACACAATGGAAAAGTTCCTCATTAGAAAGAGGAAGCGTTCTACTGACGATTCTGCAAGTTCGGCATTGAATGCTACGATTTTAAACAGTGAAATATTTTGATTTTGAAAAGTTGGCAGCTCTGATATTTGTTCTTACTATAACACAATGGAAAAGTTCCTCATTAGAAAGAGGAAGCGTTCTACTGACGATTCTGCAAGTTCGGCATTGAATGCTACGATTTTAAACAGTGAAATATTTTGATTTTGAAAAGTTGGCAGCTCTGATATTTGTTCTTATTATAACACAATGGAAAAGTTCCTCATTAGAAAGAGGAAGCGTTCTACTGACGATTCTGCAAGTTCGGCATTGAATGCTACGATTTTAAACAGTGAAATATTTTGATTTTGAAAAGTTGGCAGCTCTGATATTTGTTCTTACTATAACACAATGGAAAAGTTCCTCATTAGAAAGAGGAAGCGTTCTACTGACGATTCTGCAAGTTCGGCATTGAATGCTACGATTTTAAACAGTGAAATATTTTGATTTTGAAAAGTTGGCAGCTCTGATATTTGTTCTTATTATAACACAATGGAAAAGTTCCTCATTAGAAAGAGGAAGCGTTCTACTGACGATTCTGCAAGTTCGGCATTGAATGCTACGATTTTAAACAGTGAAATATTTTGATTTTGAAAAGTTGGCAGCTCTGATATTTGTTCTTACTATAACACAATGGAAAAGTTCCTCATTAGAAAGAGGAAGCGTTCTACTGACGATTCTGCAAGTTCGGCATTGAATGCTACGATTTTAAACAGTGAAATATTTTGATTTTGAAAAGTTGGCAGCTCTGATATTTGTTCTTATTATAACACAATGGAAAAGTTCCTCATTAGAAAGAGGAAGCGTTCTACTGACGATTCTGCAAGTTCGGCATTGAATGCTACGATTTTAAACAGTGAAATATTTTGATTTTGAAAAGTTGGCAGCTCTGATATTTGTTCTTACTATAACACAATGGAAAAGTTCCTCATTAGAAAGAGGAAGCGTTCTACTGACGATTCTGCAAGTTCGGCATTGAATGCTACGATTTTAAACAGTGAAATATTTTGATTTTGAAAAGTTGGCAGCTCTGATATTTGTTCTTACTATAACACAATGGAAAAGTTCCTCATTAGAAAGAGGAAGCGTTCTACTGACGATTCTGCAAGTTCGGCATTGAATGCTACGATTTTAAACAGTGAAATATTTTGATTTTGAAAAGTTGGCAGCTCTGATATTTGTTCTTACTATAACACAATGGAAAAGTTCCTCATTAGAAAGAGGAAGCGTTCTACTGACGATTCTGCAAGTTCGGCATTGAATGCTACGATTTTAAACCGTGAAATATTTTGATTTTGAAAAGTTGGCAGCTCTGATATTTGTTCTTATTATAACACAATATAAAAGTTCCTCATTAGAAAGAGGAAGCGTTCTACTGACGATTCTGCAAGTTCGGCATTGAATGCTACGATTTTAAACAGTGAAATATTTTGATTTTGAAAAGTTGGCAGCTCTGATATTTGTTCTTACTATAACACAATGGAAAAGTTCCTCATTAGAAAGAGGAAGCGTTCTACTGACGATTCTGCAAGTTCGGCATTGAATGCTACGATTTTAAACAGTGAAATATTTTGATTTTGAAAAGTTGGCAGCTCTGATATTTGTTCTTACTATAACACAATGGAAAAGTTCCTCATTAGAAAGAGGAAGCGTTCTACTGACGATTCTGCAAGTTCGGCATTGAATGCTACGATTTTAAACAGTGAAATATTTTGATTTTGAAAAGTTGGCAGCTCTGATATTTGTTCTTATTATAACACAATGGAAAAGTTCCTCATTAGAAAGAGGAAGCGTTCTACTGACGATTCTGCAAGTTCGGCATTGAATGCTACGATTTTAAACAGTGAAATATTTTGATTTTGAAAAGTTGGCAGCTCTGATATTTGTTCTTATTATAACACAATGGAAAAGTTCCTCATTAGAAAGAGGAAACGTTCTACTGACGATTCTGCAAGTTCGGCATTGAATGCTACGATTTTAAACAGTGAAATATTTTGATTTTGAAAAGTTGGCAGCTCTGATATTTGTTCTTACTATAACACAATGGAAAAGTTCCTCATTAGAAAGAGGAAGCGTTCTACTGACGATTCTGCAAGTTCGGCATTGAATGCTACGATTTTAAACAGTGAAATATTTTGATTTTGAAAAGTTGGCAGCTCTGATATTTGTTCTTACTATAACACAATGGAAAAGTTCCTCATTAGAAAGAGGAAGCGTTCTACTGACGATTCTGCAAGTTCGGCATTGAATGCTACGATTTTAAACCGTGAAATATTTTGATTTTGAAAAGTTGGCAGCTCTGATATTTGTTCTTATTATAACACAATATAAAAGTTCCTCATTAGAAAGAGGAAGCGTTCTACTGACGATTCTGCAAGTTCGGCATTGAATGCTACGATTTTAAACAGTGAAATATTTTGATTTTGAAAAGTTGGCAGCTCTGATATTTGTTCTTACTATAACACAATGGAAAAGTTCCTCATTAGAAAGAGGAAGCGTTCTACTGACGATTCTGCAAGTTCGGCATTGAATGCTACGATTTTAAACAGTGAAATATTTTGATTTTGAAAAGTTGGCAGCTCTGATATTTGTTCTTACTATAACACAATGGAAAAGTTCCTCATTAGAAAGAGGAAGCGTTCTACTGACGATTCTGCAAGTTCGGCATTGAATGCTACGATTTTAAACAGTGAAATATTTTGATTTTGAAAAGTTGGCAGCTCTGATATTTGTTCTTATTATAACACAATGGAAAAGTTCCTCATTAGAAAGAGGAAGCGTTCTACTGACGATTCTGCAAGTTCGGCATTGAATGCTACGATTTTAAACAGTGAAATATTTTGATTTTGAAAAGTTGGCAGCTCTGATATTTGTTCTTATTATAACACAATGGAAAAGTTCCTCATTAGAAAGAGGAAACGTTCTACTGACGATTCTGCAAGTTCGGCATGGAATGCTACGATTTTAAACAGTGAAATATTTTGATTTTGAAAAGTTGGCAGCTCTGATATTTGTTCTTACTATAACACAATGGAAAAGTTCCTCATTAGAAAGAGGAAGCGTTCTACTGACGATTCTGCAAGTTCGGCATCGAGTGCTACGATTTTAAACAGTGAAATATTTTGATTTTGAAAAGTTGGCAGCTCTGATATTTGTTCTTATTATAACACAATGGAAAAGTTCCTCATTAGAAAGAGGAAGCGTTCTACTGACGATTCTGCAAGTTCGGCATTGAATGCTACGATTTTAAACAGTGAAATATTTTGATTTTGAAAAGTTGGCAGCTCTGATATTTGTTCTTACTATAACACAATGGAAAAGTTCCTCATTAGAAAGAGGAAGCGTTCTACTGACGATTCTGCAAGTTCGGCATTGAATGCTACGATTTTAAACAGTGAAATATTTTGATTTTGAAAAGTTGGCAGCTCTGATATTTGTTCTTACTATAACACAATGGAAAAGTTCCTCATTAGAAAGAGGAAGCGTTCTACTGACGATTCTGCAAGTTCGGCATTGAATGCTACGATTTTAAACAGTGAAATATTTTGATTTTGAAAAGTTGGCAGCTCTGATATTTGTTCTTACTATAACACAATGGAAAAGTTCCTCATTAGAAAGAGGAAGCGTTCTACTGACGATTCTGCAAGTTCGGCATCGAGTGCTACGATTTTAAACAGTGAAATATTTTGATTTTGAAAAGTTGGCAGCTCTGATATTTGTTCTTACTATAACACAATGGAAAAGTTCCTCATTAGAAAGAGGAAGCGTTCTACTGACGATTCTGCAAGTTCGGCATTGAATGCTACGATTTTAAACAGTGAAATATTTTGATTTTGAAAATTGGCAGCTCTGATATTTGTTCTTACTATAACACAATGGAAAAGTTCCTCATTAGAAAGAGGAAGCGTTCTACTGACGATTCTGCAAGTTCGGCATTGAATGCTACGATTTTAAACAGTGAAATATTTTGATTTTGAAAAGTTGGCAGCTCTGATATTTGTTCTTACTATAACAGAATGGAAAAGTTCCTCATTAGAAAGAGGAAGCGTTCTACTGACGATTCTGCAAGTTCGGCATTGAATGCTACGATTTTAAACAGTGAAATATTTTGATTTTGAAAAGTTGGCAGCTCTGATATTTGTTCTTACTATAACACAATGGAAAAGTTCCTCATTAGAAAGAGGAAGCGTTCTACTGACGATTCTGCAAGTTCGGCATCGAGTGCTACGATTTTAAACAGTGAAATATTTTGATTTTGAAAAGTTGGCAGCTCTGATATTTGTTCTTACTATAACACAATGGAAAAGTTCCTCATTAGAAAGAGGAAGCGTTCTACTGACGATTCTGCAAGTTCGGCATTGAATGCTACGATTTTAAACAGTGAAATATTTTGATTTTGAAAAGTTGGCAGCTCTGATATTTGTTCTTATTATAACACAATGGAAAAGTTCCTCATTAGAAAGAGGAAGCGTTCTACTGACGATTCTGCAAGTTCGGCATTGAATGCTACGATTTTAAACAGTGAAATATTTTGATTTTGAAAAGTTGGCAGCTCTGATATTTGTTCTTACTATAACACAATGGAAAAGTTCCTCATTAGAAAGAGGAAGCGTTCTACTGACGATTCTGCAAGTTCGGCATCGAGTGCTACGATTTTAAACAGTGAAATATTTTGATTTTGAAAAGTTGGCAGCTCTGATATTTGTTCTTACTATAACACAATGGAAAAGTTCCTCATTAGAAAGAGGAAGCGTTCTACTGACGATTCTGCAAGTTCGGCATTGAATGCTACGATTTTAAACAGTGAAATATTTTGATTTTGAAAAGTTGGCAACTCTGATATTTGTTCTTACTATAACACAATGGAAAAGTTCCTCATTAGAAAGAGGAAGCGTTCTACTGACGATTCTGCAAGTTCGGCATCGAGTGCTACGATTTTAAACAGTGAAATATTTTGATTTTGAAAAGTTGGCAGCTCTGATATTTGTTCTTATTATAACACAATGGAAAAGTTCCTCATTAGAAAGAGGAAGCATTCTACTGACGATTCTGCAAGTTCGGCATTGAATGCTACGATTTTAAACAGTGAAATATTTTGATTTTGAAAAGTTGGCAGCTCTGATATTTGTTCTTATTATAACACAATGGAAAAGTTCCTCATTAGAAAGAGGAAGCGTTCTACTGACGATTCTGCAAGTTCGGCATTGAATGCTACGATTTTAAACAGTGAAATATTTTGATTTTGAAAAGTTGGCAGCTCTGATATTTGTTCTTACTATAACACAATGGAAAAGTTCCTCATTAGAAAGAGGAAGCGTTCTACTGACGATTCTGCAAGTTCGGCATTGAATGCTACGATTTTAAACAGTGAAATATTTTGATTTTGAAAAGTTGGCAGCTCTGATATTTGTTCTTACTATAACACAATGGAAAAGTTCCTCATTAGAAAGAGGAAGCGTTCTACTGACGATTCTGCAAGTTCGGCATCGAGTGCTACGATTTTAAACAGTGAAATATTTTGATTTTGAAAAGTTGGCAGCTCTGATATTTGTTCTTACTATAACACAATGGAAAAGTTCCTCATTAGAAAGAGGAAGCGTTCTACTGACGATTCTGCAAGTTCGGCATTGAATGCTACGATTTTAAACAGTGAAATATTTTGATTTTGAAAAGTTGGCAGCTCTGATATTTGTTCTTACTATAACACAATGGAAAAGTTCCTCATTAGAAAGAGGAAGCGTTCTACTGACGATTCTGCAAGTTCGGCATTGAATGCTACGATTTTAAACAGTGAAATATTTTGATTTTGAAAAGTTGGCAGCTCTGATATTTGTTCTTACTATAACACAATGGAAAAGTTCCTCATTAGAAAGAGGAAGCGTTCTACTGACGATTCTGCAAGTTCGGCATCGAGTGCTACGATTTTAAACAGTGAAATATTTTGATTTTGAAAAGTTGGCAGCTCTGATATTTGTTCTTACTATAACACAATGGAAAAGTTCCTCATTAGAAAGAGGAAGCGTTCTACTGACGATTCTGCAAGTTCGGCATTGAATGCTACGATTTTAAACAGTGAAATATTTTGATTTTGAAAAGTTGGCAGCTCTGATATTTGTTCTTACTATAACACAATGGAAAAGTTCCTCATTAGAAAGAGGAAGCGTTCTACTGACGATTCTGCAAGTTCGGCATCGAGTGCTACGATTTTAAACAGTGAAATATTTTGATTTTGAAAAGTTGGCAGCTCTGATATTTGTTCTTACTATAACACAATGGAAAAGTTCCTCATTAGAAAGAGGAAGCGTTCTACTGAAGATTATGCTAGTTCGGCATCAAATGCTACGATTTTAAACAGTGAAATATTGCCTGAGAAATGTAGTGAGGCTGTTCCTGCTGTACCTCCAACTAAATAAAAAAAAATCTTAACTTTCAAGAGAAATGGCGCAAAATGTACGAGAGGCTTGAAGTCGAAACCGACGAAAATAAAACAATTTTGATGTTTTGTTCATTTTGCAAGGCGTCATCAAAACCAGCGTTATTTGCAAAAGGTAAGTTAATGCCATTCATTATTTTATCAATATATAAATGGTCTGTTTTTTCTCATCTGAAGAACTCTTTTCTAAAATTTGGCTCATGCTTGTATTGACACTGAGAATTTTTTTTTTATCCTGTCTTAATTTTTGGGCTAAAAGCCACAGCTCATACAGTGATTTTTTGTTTTCGACGTTGTAAAGGTCCCTATGTTTATTTTATTATTCATTGTTGTGAAAGGAGCCAATTTGCTCAAACGCTTTTGGGATGGGAAGTAAATATCCTCATCGGTGTCATGCAAATTTGTTTTGAAATTGTTAGACCACTTCAAAGATTTTGAAGATTTGAAATGCCTGTTAAAGTGAATATCCATATATATTTATTCTGCTAAAAAAGAGCTATGCTAGTTTTAAATTTGCAGATGTTGCAGAACTTTTCATCTGCATTTATAAAGATGTGTATCCAAGCACAGTGTTGTTGTATGAAATTGCTTTGGTTGTGCCAATAAGTTCTGCATCAGTAGAGCATTCTTTTAGCACACAAAATCGAATAAAAGATAAATTTCGCAACGGACTGAAAAAATAAACTTTAAAAAATTTGATTCGAATATTAGCAGCAAATGTAACACTAGAAAGCTTTCCATTTCACGAAGCTGCTGAAATATTTAATAACAAAATTAGAAGATATGTATAAAATATTTATATTATTTTTGTGTTTGTTCGTTTTTCCCCCCATAAATGTAGTATTTTTCTCTAAGTTTAAGATTGTTTAAAATTCACCCCTGATTTTTCAAAATCACCCCCAGAAAAAAGCCTGGGAGACATTTTCACCCCTGATTCTGGAACCCTGGCGAGAACCCTGATCTTAGACTTTCCGCTAGGGGCACAGAGGCAAATTGTGTTTTCTGTGTTATTTCTGCTTCTAAAACTCCGATTTGAAAAATTCTTTCTGTATCGCATACAAGACCTGATAGAAAATATTTTTTACATAATTTCTAATGTTTGGTAAATAATAGTTTGGCCACCAGTGGGCATAAGTGTTAATTTCTGCTTCTGATGTATTTGTAGTAAAATCTGGGCTCCTGAAAACTCTGACTAAATTTTTTTTTTCTTGGACCGATACCGCTCATATGGAAAATCCTTTCGAGAATACTTTCTTCCTAACATAATGCATGGTTTTCCCACCAGGGGATGTTAAGTCACATCTTATTTTTGTCGATATCTCTGTTTCTATGAGTCCGATTTGAAAAATTATTTCTGTGTTGGAGAGTGTTTCCGGTGCGAAATGTTTCTCATATAAATTCATGTTTTTCCTAACACACAAGTCTGCAACCAGAGGGCGTAAGCTCACGATTCTGTTTACAGCAATATCTGAGGGATGAAAAACCCGATTGAAGAACTTCCTTCTTCCGTCAGGTACTATTGTTTTCCATACCAGCTCCATTGACTTTGAATAGCTTTGATAATATTAATTTGCATCAGAACGGATTCAAAAGATGTGCTTATTACACCCGAAAATTCGTTGTCATCTTTCTTGTTTTTTATTGTTCTCCTGGGAATAGAAGAAGCGTGCCCTTCCCACCTCTGGTCTCTTCATGTATGCCCCTCCCCACCCCCTCACTCCAATAATTTGGTGAAGTCGACACCCCTGGTTTTACGGAACTGGATCTCTCCCTTCCAAGGAACCAGTGGCCTTAAATTAGGGATGGACGATTGTTTATAGCCCACTGAGTTACTCACGATAGTCGTTAAACTCTCAACAACAACAACAAAAAATAAATAAATCCCTTATATGAGAAAGTGTAAGAGTTTACCAGTATGGAATTTTTTCGGTATAGGAATTTTCCGTCAAACGTCCAGAACCACATTGTGAGAACTTTCATTACCAATGTGCCCCTCTCCCCAATCACTTAAATACTGATATTTTTAGCACGTCTTTGTAAAAAAAGACCGTGTTATGTTACCGGTTTGTCCGTTAGTCCGTCCTTCCGTCTGTACCCACGATATCTCTGAAACTATTAGTCCGATTTGAAAAATTCTTTTTGCATTGGGAAGCTTGAAATATGCGAATGATGATCCTTCATTTCGTTTTTTTTTTTTTTTTTTACGATGTGCAATTTCGCCGCTGGAGGGCATAAATGCAGATGATGTCGAATCCAAAAGTACGTTTTATTCCACATATTTGCTTCTAAACATCCAATTGAAAAAATTCTTTTATCTTTCGATTCCATTTATGTCGAAGAGTATTTTAGATATAGTTACTTTTTCAATTTACGCATAGATTTTCCGCTAGGGGGTGTAAAAGTAAATTACATTTTCCCCGATAACTCTTCTTCTAAAACTCCGATTTGAAAACTTTTTCTTCAGCGGATACACCTCCAGATGGAAAATCTTTTGCATATAATTTCGAATTTTTGGTAAAGAATGCTTTGGCCACCAGGGCGTAAGCGTTAATTTTTGCTTCTGATGTATTTGCCATAAAATCTGAGCTTCTAAAATATCGATTGAAAAAATTATTTTGTGGACTGATGCCACTCACATCGATAAACATTTTCGGAACAGTTTCTTCTTAAAATATTTCACAGTTTCTCCGCCAGGGGCGTAGATGTATATCTTATATTTATTTTTTTATGTAAAGAGAGCTGGTAGGAGAGTTTCAAAACCCTGAAGTTTTGATGAAGAAATATGCTTCTAAATTATGAGAAATCAAAAATGGGATTTTTTGTTTTTGTTTTTGCAATTTTAGAGGTCCATTTGCTCAAAAGTATGTTAATATAAAAATCTTAAATTTGCAGATTTGAAAGTCCTGTAGAAGTAGATTAAGCCCCGTAGATTTCATTGTGGAGGTTTTGTGTACTAATTTTTGATAATTTTTTGAGAACTGGAAAAAAAAAGAATGATTCTACGTTTTACACCGAAGTTTTTTCATTAGATAGACTTAGTGTAGTCATCATAGAAATTATTTTCACTCTTTTTTAAAAAGAAAGGTTGAGACACGCTGTTAAAATTTCTTTAGTGGGGGCAGGGGATTATGGGGACAGGAGTAGCAACATATAGAACTCATTTTTAATTAATTTTATATTAAAAATCAGGTGTTGTTTAAATATTTTATCTGAAATCTTTACTGATCAAAAGCACAGTTGATGATTAAAAAAACAAACAAAACTAGCCTGTAACCCTAAAATAACAATTTACTGGGGGATAACAAAAACCGAAACAGACACAATAAATGTCCACTCTAAACAATATGAAAAGAAGAATAACATAAAAAATGAAGAACATATCACCATTGGAGATTTTGCAGATAACTATATTTTCATACAAGATGAAGTACAATTTTTTTCATTGGGTAAACAAACAAGTTACTCTCCACCCATTTGTTTATCATCATCAAGATGAGATTCTGAACACCAAACCACATTCTGTGTGTTGAGTGACTACTTAAGTCATAACAGGGAGCAGGCGAATTCATCAAAAACAAATTTATGGAAAGAGCAATTTAACAAAAGGCGATTATTTCAAAAAAAAAAAAAAAAAAAATGAAACTAATTCATTGAAATGGAGTTTAAGACAAATGGCCACTAAACAGTTGGCCAAACAAACAAGTGCAGACACCCACTTTTTTGGGGCATATAAAAATTGCAGTATCTTGGTTTCAGATGTGCGCAAAGGCATAGCGATTAATGTTTAATGCCTTAGTAAAAGAGCAATAATACTTGTCATTGTGTCTAAACCTTATGAATCTGAACACGATGCAATATATGCCTTTTTAATGCTTACATAATAAATCAAATTGATAATGCTGCATTTTTACTTAAGAATCAAATATTAATAAACACGCCTAGGCTTTTTTTTAACAGTTTTTCTCCCGTCGTGCTCATATTCATAAGGTTTAGGTACCAAGTCAAGTTAGTATTATTGCGCTTTTACTTTGACATTAAATATCAATAAATAGGCGGCCTAGGTCTAGACCTTTTTAGTTTTTATTTGATTGTGCTCATATTCATCAGGTTTAGACACATGGTCTTAGATAGTATTATTGCACTTTTACTTAAGCATTACATATTAATACCTTGGCCTAGGTCTTTTTAACAGTTTTTATGCCATCATGTTCATAAAGTTTAGACACCAAGTCAAGTTACTATTATTGCGCTGTTGTTTAGGCGTTAAATATGAATACCTAGGCCTAAGCCTAGGCCTTTTCAACAATTTTTATTTGATTGTGCTCATATTCATAAGGTTTAAACACAAGTTGTAGTTAGTATTATTGCATTTTTACTTAAGCATTAACTATTAATACCTTGGCCTAGGCCTTTTTAACAGTTTTTATTCCAGCGTCTTCATATTCACAAGGTTTAGACACCAAGTCAAGTTAGTATTATTGTGCTTTTATTTAGGCATTAAATATGAATGAATACCTTGGCCTAGGTTTAGGCCTTTTTAGCAGTTTTATTCCGTCAGGCTCATCTTTATAAGCTTTGCATCAAGTCAAGTTAGTAATGTTGCGCTTTGACTTAAGAATAAATATTTCATACACTTGAACAAAATCTGTCAGAAAAACCTGGACCAAAGGCCTGCTGATTAAATATTTAGTGCCTAAGCAAAAGTGCAACAATACTAACTTGACTTGGTGTCCAAACCTTATGATACCAGCACAACGGAATAAAAACTGTTTAAAAGGCCTAAGGCCTATTTGTTAATATTTACTGCCTAAGTAAAACTGCAGTATTACTTAAATGACTTTGAGTCTAAACCTTATGAATATGAACACGGTGGAATAAAAACTGTTAAAAAGGCCTAGGCCTAAGGCCTATTTATTAATATTTATTGCCAAAGAAAAAGTGCAATATTACTTAAATGACTTGGTGTCTAAATCTTATAAATATGAACATGATGGAAGAAAAACTGTTAAAAAGGCCTAGGCCATGGTATTAATATTTAATGCCTAAGTAAAAGTGCAATAATGCTAACTTGACTTGGTGTCTAAACTTTATGAATATGAGCACTATAGAAGAAAAACTGTTAAAAAAGCCTAAGCTTAGGCCTATCTTTAGAGGTGGTTTATGGGGAAAGTAGACACAATGAAATCAAGACTGATTCTTGTAAGATTCTCTAACGGTTTTGTGGTCATCCTACATGAAAGTGTAATTTAAGAAAATGCCGCCCCGGTGGCGCAGTGGTCTAAGCGATGGCCTCTGATCATTCGTCCGAACGAATCCCGGTGAGGCATGGATGTTTTGTTTGTCTTACGGCACTGGCTCTCTCCCTTCCCTGGAACCAGTGACCCTAAATTAGGGACGGGCGACTGCTTATAGGCCATTAAGTTGCTCACGGTGGTCGTTAAACCACCAATTAAAAAAAAAAAAAAAATCTAAGAAATAAAAAAAATGCAATTTTTATACGTTCCCCAAACCCTTTTGTACCCACTTAGCCATATTCCAATTATAGTAAAAGTTTTTGACAAAAGCTTACCCTACGATATTGTATCTTTTGGTGATTTCGCTTTCGATGAATTCACCTGAAGCCCTAATTTTCAAAGAATTTGCTTTTCGACTAATTCTCCGTTTGATGAATCTGTTTTCGATGAATTCGTTTTTGACGAATCCGCTTTCTATTAATTCATTTTCATGTGGAGCCCTTATAACACATCTGCTGTGTTTGTGTATGTCTTCCAGAGAGAATTCCTTCAACATATTGTACCATTTCCTTGCTGTAACCAAAGTTTTATATTTTACTGATGGAGCTGGTGGGTAGTATACAGGAAAAAATCTTTGCCACCACACAGTGTGACTCTTTTTGCAGCTTCACAAGGGAAGAGTCCTTGTTATGGCATTGGGTAATCTGTAAAGCATTGAGTGCGCAAGGCCAGTATTCAGCATAGGCCAGAAAAGCCATCCAAAATATTAGTGATATGCACGAATTCTGCAAAACCAGCATCAAAGGAATTACATTCCTTCATGTTGAAAGAGTTAACAAGGAGTTAACTTTGCTATATGAGGTGACCACAAGAATAACAGGCACCTTACAGGAACAGCAGTTTCTTCCCCTGGATGAAGAGACCATACGAGTTTTCTTTGTCTCGAGATAAGAATATGAAGACAAAGTAAAAAGAGGTTCCTCAGTTAGGCCTATGAAAAAGGAAACTACAATTGTACAGTAAAAGCAAATTAGTATGTTGCCTATATCTATGACCTGATTGGTGGATTGTTGTTTTGTTGAAAATTCACTTAGCACAGGTAGAATTGTGATTTTTTTTTCACCCAAAAGGACTTGGAACTTCATTCAAACTCAGTGAGAATAACAAAATGTGGGTTTCTAATAACCAAATCCTTCAAGTAGCAAACAATGCCTACTGGAAGAGGTCACAATATTAGTGAGTAACTAAATGAACTAACACTTATACTGAAGAAGAAAGAGAAAATTATGCCTAATTTAAAACACCTGTGAGAGCAACTACATAGATGTGAAAATGTATTAATAAGCTATAATACCTTCATCATTAACCCAAGGTGCGTACAGTCCTTAAAAGTCCTTAGGAACTCCTTATTTTCGTTGGATGCTCCTAAAGGCCCTTATCATCATCATCATCATTGTCAACCATTATCAATCCACTGCTGGACGAAGGTCTCCCCAAGTTTCCTCCACAACGGTCTGTCTTGTGCCAGTCTCCTCCATGTCACTCCCGCATACTTTCGAATTTCATCCACCCATCTTCCATGTGGTCTTCTTCTGGGTCTTTTCCTGTCCTTTGGAATCCAATCTAAAATTTCGGCTGTCCATCGATGGTCTGTTCTTCTGGCAGTATGTCCAGCCCATTGCCATTTCAGGGATTTAACTCTGATCATGATGTCTTCCACTCTTGTCATTATTCGGATCCACGTGTTCCTCTTCTTATCTCTCCTGGTTACACCAAGCATGCACCTCTCCACGCTGCTTTGAGTTGTCTGCAGCCTTTGTATGTCTCTTTTAGCTAAGGTCCACGTCTCTGCACCATACGTAAGCACTGGAAGGATGCATTGATCAAACACTTTTCTTTTAAGACATAATGGCATATTGCTCTTGAAAATTATGCTGTTTCTTCCAAAAGCTCTCCATGCAAGTTTTGTACGCCGATTAATTTCTTCACCAATGTGACCCTCACTTGATATCTGCTGTCCAAGATAAACGTACGTGTCTGTTATCTCCAGCTTTTCTCCATCAATCGATAAATCTTCATTTCTTGTAAAAGCATTGAACATCACTTTTGTTTTCTGAAAGTTCATTTTTAATCCCACTTCTTTACTCTTGTCAGCAAGTTCCTGCATCATACTCTGTAGCTCTGATGGGGTAGTTGCAAAAATGACTATGTCATCAGCAAAACGAAGGTGGGTTAAATAATCTCCATTAATCTTTATGCCTTTGTTTTCCCAGTTCAGTGATTGAAAGACATTTTCCAATGTGGCATTAAAGAGCTTCGGAGATATGGTGTCACCTTGTCTCACTCCTTTTCCAATTTTTATGTGTGTTGTATTTTCAAATAGCAGAATCTTTGCACTTGCATTTTCATAGATGTTATTAATAATATTAATGTATGCATCTTCAATACCGCAGAATTTCAGAGCCATTGCAAATGCTGATGGTTTCACTGAATCAAAGGCTTTTTCATAATCGATAAAAGCCATGCACAATGGAAGTTCATATTCCCTCGCTCTTTCAATTAGTTCTCTCAGTACGTGGATATGATCTATTGTGCTGTAGCCACTCCTGAATCCAGCTTGTTCTCTCGGTTGAGCCATGTCCAGTGTTACCTTCAAGCGGTGTGAAAGAACTTTAGTGAAGATTTTATAAACCACTGATAGGAGGCTGATAGGTCTGTAGTTCCTGAGATCCTCAATGTCACCTTTTTATGTAGCAAGATCATTATAGCGTTGTTCCAACTCCTCAGGAATTTTCTCTTCATTAAGGCATCGAGTGAAAATTTGGGGGAGTACTGTTTCGATTTCTCCACTTGCTTCTTGTATGATGTCTACAGTAATTCCATCTTCTCCTGGAGCTTTTCCCCGCTTCATGTTCTTGATTGCATGTGCAACTTCTGCTGGAAGGACTGGAAGAACTCTGGTACCTTTCATGATGCCTGGAGTACATGTATCATCCCTTTCATATAATTTGGAGTAGAAATCTTTCACTCTTGTCAAAATTTTGCCTCTATTTCTTGTTACAGAACCATCTTCTTTTCTCAGTGCCATAATCTGTTTTCTTCCCTTACTGAGATGTCCCTTTGCTATCTTTAGGCTTTGGTTGTTTTCAATTGCTTTCCTTACTAGTTCACAGTTGAATTTCCTTACGTCTTCAGTGATACTTTTTCGTACTGTCTTGCATAGCTCTATATATTCCACTTTGGAAGTCACATCTTCTTTAGTTGTCCTCATCTCTCTTCTTTTTTGCATCAACATTTTGGTTTTTCCTGATAATTTCTTTACATGCAATTTGTTCTTAGACCCAGCTAATTTTGTTGCTGTTTCCATAAGAGCTTTGGTTACTTTTCTGTTAACTTCAGAAATATCCACTTCTTCCGATGTCAGGCCTTCTAAAGCAGAGAATCTGTTCTTCAGTTCCAATTTGAAGGTATTATGGTGTTTTTTAAGGTTGGTTATGTCAATACATTTTGTTTGTCTTATGAGCTTGCTACGTTCGAGTTTAGTGTTGAGGTGCATCTTACATCTCACCAATCTATGGTCACTGCCTGTGTTGAACTTGTTTAGCACACTGCAGTCTTCTATGACGAATTTTTTGTTACACATAATAAAATCAATTTCACTTGTCGTCCCATTTAGATGTCTCCATGTCCATTTCCTGTGTGGCTTTTTCTTGAAAAAGGAGTTCAAGATGAAAAACCCTTCTGCCTCTGCAAACTCTACGAGAGTATTTCCACGCTGGTTTCTGTTGCTGTGACCGAATTTACCTACTGAAGTTTCATTCTGTTGCCGCTGCCCTATTTTTGCATTGAAATCTCCCATAATTATCTTTCAAGTGCTGCTTACCTTTATTATTTAGATCACGAATTTCCTCATAAAAGTCTTCAATTTCTTCTTCAGCATGACTTGTGGTGGGTGCATAAGTTTGAATGATCTGAGCCTGGTATCTTCTCGAGAGTTGGATAACGAGTCGTGCAGCTCTGTCAGAGGAACTTTCAACTTCTACAACTTTATCCTTCAGTTTCTTGTTTATTATAAATCCAACACCACTAGTTCTGCCAGTATCTGTCCCACGATAGTAGAAGAGATGTCCACTTTTCAGTTCAATGAGATCTTCTCCTTTTCTCCTTACCTCACTTAGCCCGACGATGTCCCACTTGATCCTTTGTAGTTCCTCTTCCAATTCAAAAGCCTTGAATCAGAAGATAGGGAGCGTCCGTTATACGTAGCAAGGTCAGCATCAGATGGCAGCCTAGTCCGGTCCTCCGGGGATTCTTAGCACCCTCTGCCTTCATGTCGCACTGGCCGCTGCCTTGGCCAGGTACATTCCAGCTGCCGGAGACTGAGGGCCAAGATTTAAGTTGTGGAGTCATTTTGGAGGGGGTTTGGCCATAACTCACCACGCTGGCCAAGCGGGTTGGTGAGTGTGGGATAGCATTTCCTCTAATCCCGATGGTATAGTTATCCCGCTATTGGCGGTCGTCAGAGCCCCTTTAGTGGGAACAGGATGTACCATGAGAAGGCGGGGTTGACATTTGTCAAGGAGAGGCTGTGATGTTACGCATCACCTGACCTTATAAAGTACTTAAAAACTCCTTATTTTTGTTAAATGTTTTTAAGGGCCTTTAAAAAGTCCTTAAAACAGGTGTGAAAATCTTTCTGAAATCCACAGTTTTCTGAGTTTGTTTTTTTTTCATTTCCTAGCAGGAACAAATGCTACTTAAATTAATTATGGTTCATACGCATTCTGGAATTCCATTTTGTCCTGGAAATATCCTAAAATTCTGTTACATGCCCTGGAATTTTATCCATTCTGGCCTTTTTGTGCCTGCACGATATTTTATAGTTGACAATTTTTCTACTGATATAACTTATGTCTAACAAATTTTCCTGCAAAATGTGAGGGGGGGGCTGTTGGTTTTCTTGTCTGTTATAACTGAAACTGAGTTATTAGCATCTTTTTCTTTTGACGTCGTGCTTATGTTATTCGTCTGTTCGACTGGGAAGACCATATCTCTGCAATTATTAGTTCAATTTGTAAAATTATTTTTGTATTGGGAAGCTTAACATGTGAGAATGATGATCCATTTGTTCCGAGTTTATTCCGATGCGCAACTTCGTCGCTAGGGGGCGCAAATGAAGATCGTATCGAATTTAAGATATATTTTATTTCATACATTTGCTTCTAAATATCCAATTGAAAAAATTCTTTTTTCTTTCAGTGGCATTTATATCGAAGATTATTTTAGTTACAGTCCCCTTTTCAAATAATGCATAAAGTTTTCGCTAGGGGGCGTAACGGTTAATCACTATTTTCCCAATATCTCCGCTCTTAACTGTCCGATTTGAAAAATTATTCCTGCGTTGGATACAGCTCTTGAGGGAAAATGTTTTGCATATAATTTCTCATTTTTGGTAAAAAATGGTTTGGCCGCCAGGGGTGTAAGTGTTTACTTTTGCATCTGATGTATTTGGAATAAAATCTGTGCTCGAAACTCGATTGAAAAATTTCCTCCGTGGACCGATACCACTCACCTCCAAAACCTTTTGTGAGAATACCTCCTGCTTAAATAGTGCATAATTTTCCCACCAGGGGACATTCACCTACGTATATCTTATTTTTGTCCATATCTCTGTTTCTAGGAGTACGATTTGAAAAATTATTTCTTTGTTGGAGAACATTTTCGGTGTGAAATGTTTCTCATATAATTTCAAATATTTCTTAATGCACAAGTGAGCCACTGGGGAGCGTAAGTTCTCATTTCCGTTTACAGCAATATCTACGGGACAAATAATTTTCCGCTAGGGGCGTAACGATAAATTGCATTTTCCCCAATATCTGTGCTTCTAATAGTCCGATTTGAAAATTCTTCCTGCATTGGATACAGCTCTTCAGGGGAAATGATTTGCACCTAATTCCTCATTTTTGGTAAAGAATGTTTTGACCGCCAGGGGCGTAAGTGTTTATTTTTGCTTCTGATGCATTTGAAATAAAATCTGAGCTCGAAACTCAATTGAAAAAATTTCTCCATGGACCGATACCGCTCACCGCCAAAACCTTTTTGAGAATACCTCCTACCTAAATAGTGCATAATTTTTCCACCAGGGAACATACGTACATATATCTTATTTTTGTCCATATCTCTGTTTCTAGGAGTACGATTTGAAAAATTCTTTTTTTGATAACATTTTTGGTGCAAAATGTTTCTCATATAATTTCAAATATTTCTTAATGCACAAGTGTGCCACTAGAGGGCTTAAGTTCACGTTTCCGTTAACAGCAATATCTACGGGACTAATAACCCGATTAACAAGTATTCTCATTCGACCAGATACCAACTATGAAAACTCTTTGCGTGTATTTTCTTCCAAAAATAATGCACAATTTTGCCGCTAGGGGTGGGGGGTTGACAAATATTTAATCTATTTTTCTCAATATCTGTACTTCTAAATGTCCGATTTAAAACAATTCTTTTAACAACAGATACAATTTACCTTATGGAACATTTTAGGTTTGTATTTGAGAAGGTTTGTGGTTCCCAATTCTGCCACCAGGTGGTGTTTATGTACTTCCGTTTGCAACCTATCTCTGCCTTTAAAAACTCTGTTGAGAATTTTTTTTCTACTGTATGCCATTCGCTATGATGAAGATGGAGAGTGAAAAGTTTTTTGCTACAATAAGAAGATCCTGTTCAAATTTCGATAACAAGTTGGGCTTTTCTAAAATATATCAGTTGTGGATTCGCAAATGACAAAATTGGTAAATCATCTACAGAAAATGAAAAAGGTTACTGAAAATGAAGTTCTTTCACTTAAAGATGATTGCCAAAAATTTATTGTAACTATGTTATCAAATCTTATTGATAAATGCCCAGTCAATTATTCAATTGTATGCAATATAGTTTGCTTAGACCCCAAAAGAATGGCAAACAATGATACTGATTGTTTAGCCAAGATGAAAAAATCCTTTTCCATCTGAGTGAAACTAAAAAATTAGAAGAGCAACAATGTGAAAATATTCTATTGCAATTTAGAGGCATCTTAATGAATGAAGTAAAAATAGACTTTACTAATTTTTCTGATTTTAATGCCTCTGAAACCAAATTAGATGCTTTCTGTTTTGATGATCTTTGGAATGTGATAAAAATGTTTGTATTGTCACATGGCCAAGCAACAGTTGAAAGGGGGTTTTCTGTTAATAGGCAGATACAAGTAGAAAACCTAAAAGAAAATTCGTGCATAAATAAGCCAAAGAATTGTTTATGATCATATTAATTTTTGTGGGGGAATTCACAATGTAGAGCTTACAAATGAGTTGCAAGCTTCAGTATCTTTTGCTTGTAATAGATATATGTAACATTTGGAAGAGCAAAAGAATGAAAAGAAAGAGCCTGTAATCTCAGGAAAGAGAAAAAACAAAGGGATGACCTAAATATGTTAAAAACTAAAAAGAATTGATCCATTCCAAAATTACTGAAAGAGAAAAAATTAGAACTTGAAGCCACTGATTTAAAGATAGAACTCAAAAAGAATTTAAAAATTAATTTATTTTTTATTAAAGGCTTGTTGACATATAATTGTACCTTGCAAATTTTTAATTTAATTAAATACAGTAATCACATGCAGCATTTTTTTGTTTACGAATATGTGATAATTTATTATAAATGATTAAAAATTATGTTACAATATGAATGCCCTTTTAAAAGTGGTAAAAATTGACTTATAACTCCTTATAAAATTAATTAAGGTCCTTAAAAATTGCTTTTAAGGTCCTTAAAAAGTCCTTAGAAACTCCTTATTTTCAATTTCTGAAAATGAGTACGAACCATGTAACCATGATAAAGTGTTCTGCAAAAACAGTTATATAGTTGATTTTAGCGAAAGGAACAAAAATTTACAGAGTTTTGAAACTTTCAATTTCATCTGGTCCTGTAGTTCACAAAAGCTTTCCAACTGATTATGGTAAGCAAAATTCATCTTATCCTTTTCATATTGTTTAGAGTGGATGCTTATTGTGTTTGTTTTGGTTCTTATTTCACTCTAAATTGTTATTTTAGGTTTACAAGCTAGATTTTTTTTTTCATTAACTTGCTTTGTAGGTGTAGTGTTAAACATTTCAGATGAAATGTTGAAATGCTTAATGTTATACCTAATTCTTAATATAAAATTAATTAAAAATGAGTTCTATATTTTGCTACTCTCATATGCATAACCCCCTGCTCCCACTAAAAAAATAATTAACAGTGTATCTCAACTTATCTCTTTTAAAAAAAATGGGGGAAAACAATTTATGGGGTGACTACACAGAAATTGTTTTCACCCAAAAATTTTAATGCTTCCATGTAAGCAGCAAAATTGTTTGTTTTTCCCAGTTTTCAAAAATTTATTAAAAATTATTATACAAAACCTCCACACTGAAACCTTAAGGGGCCTTAATCTACTCCTATAAACTGAAATCTGCAAATTTCAGATTCTTAAACTAACATCTGAAATGGGCTTCAAAAATCGCAAAGAAATTTTTATCCCCATTTTTGATTTCTGATAATTTGAAAATATATTATTTCTTCATCAAAATTTCAGAGTTCTGAAACTTTTCTGCCAGCACACTTTACATAAATCAAAAATTAGATGTGGAGAAATAAACTACTTTTCAGTTATGGACAACCAAAGTACCCAAAAAATGAGAAAAAAAGACAATAATTTCTAATTGATTTTGTAGTACCTGCATAACATAGATCAATAAACTTAAGTATTAGTTGGTTAGAAAGAGCTTTTTACTGAAGAGAATGGAGTTTTTCCCATCTGAATTGGATGAATAATTTGGAGAACATTCAAAACCCAAGAAGTACTTTTTTTTACAAAAAATCGCAATTTGTGATTATTAAAAGCCCCCCCCCCAATACGAGATGTAAAGAAATTTTTTTAATTGATTAAGAAGAAGGTAGTGTAGAACATACTAAGTTACGTATAAAAGTTTAATGCAAATATATTTCAGCCATTACTATGGCCTTCATCAGTGCGACTACGATTGGTTTACATTGCCAGATTGGAAAGGTAAGTTTTGTAATGGTAACACCGGATGACGTAATGCAATGAGAGATTTCCAGATGTAAGGAACAAAAATGGGGAGCTCAGAGTTGCAATTTTTGGAAAATAAAATTTCCAAACTTTCTCTAAACCTCAGAGCATATTGATTTTGGAAGGGAGCCAACTTTTTAGTATCGGAAGGCCATAGTAATGGCTGAAATATATTTGCATTAAACTTTTATACGTAACTTAGCGTGTTCTACACTACCTTCTTCTTAATCAGTTTGTTAGTTACGTGCATTGCCTACCACTCATTTATTTTTAAATTGTTTTGTACTTCCAAAGTATGAAAGTTAACATACATTTATTTCAAATTTAAAAAAAATGATGGTGCGACAGGCATTGGGTGAACCATGATGAAACGATCCATATGTGCCTTTCATGTATTTGTGAAGAACTATTCATGAGATTCGTATCCCATTCATTTGATCTGAAACACTGATGATATATTGAGCTTTCTTGATACACGGATGAAAAATGGTCGTGTCACTAGCTGCTGTGAGGAGGAGTCTGATTCAGCCTTTGACAGTCAGAAAACTATTACACAGGATTGAATATGGCATTTCCATTATGTCTGCTCAGTCTTGTAAAATTTTGGTATGCTGTCTGCTCTCTTCTTGAGTCAGGATGTGATTTGTTTGAAGTAGGGAGCTTCAAGTATCCATACAAGGAAGTTTGTGGAGACGAAGCTGCTTGCACCACACAGAGTGGATTACTTCCTGCTACTAGAAGATGTTTGACAGGCCATGAAATGAAGTTAGAAGAAGAGCCCAGCAAAGGTAACAAGACTTGTGTATCACAAAAAATCAAATAGCTTACCCAAAGTGCTGGAACATGGTTTTAAAAAGCTTGTATTCCTGTTTATACAGCATTAACTGTCACATTCTGTTTTGCAAAAAAAAAAAAAAAAAAAAAAAAAAAGACCTATGCAACCAGGTCATTTGAGAAAGTTCTCATGAGGCATTCCACTTCTTCTGCACTGCAGTTTATGAATGGTTTGAGTTCTTCGAAGAACTGCTTGCAGATAACATGGTGCAGTCTCAGGACACTGAAGGGTAGCTAGAAACACCAGGCATAGTTATCAAAATGGATGAATCAAAAATTGGAAATGGAAAAAAAAAAAAAACACTGATCAGCTTGTGGAAGGTTTGTGGATCATAGGGTGTTCAAGAAGAATAAGAAAAAAATTCAGGGTACAGGGAATGCTCAATCAGTCACAATGCTGATTGCTCTGATCCAAAAACATGTGACCTCTGAATCTCTTTTCATGACATGAATTAGCCACCAGGGTCCAGCGGTGGCATGAGGTGGTGAGGCGAATGCCTAACGTTTTAAATTTTGTTTAAATTTTGGGCTGCATTTTGACACTTTAGTGCAAAAGGGCGTCATTTACACAATTCACCTACCCTTTTTAGAGCTATCGCTGGGCCCTGTTAGCCACATATAGACAGCTATAGTTGGTTACCAACACTTAACTGTTCTGCAAATTTTATCAATCTTGAGACTGAAGTTGACAAATAGTCAATAGAGAGCAACCGCTGACCACTTAAGGAGTTTAACTGTAGGGAATTGCAAGCTAAATTAAATGTTCAGAGAAGATTTGTTGGAGTATTAGTGTAGAAGAAATTATAGGCTTTTGTCTGAATTCCTGCTTGATGTATTAATTCAAATTATTTGGATAAGTAGGCCATTTCGTGTTGGAAAGTTTTATTCTTTTTGTTCAGAACAAAATGCTAATTTTCCATCTCCAAAGAGCTTGCTGAAAAAAAAAAAAAAGGATCCCTTTAAGGACCATTCCAAATATAAAAAACCTCATTGAGGAAGCAAACAGGCTAACCTTGGCTGGGTGCTGGCAAAGGCCACAGGAGTGAGATATAGGATGCCAGTGAAGCCTCAGCAAGGGACAGAATCAATATATTAGAGCCAGTGATTGGAAAGCTTCTGCTACATTTTTGAAAAGTAACTTGCTACAGCAGTGACTTTTACTACTTTTCAGCTGTGTTTTTACATTTATGCTTAAATTAAAAATGCAAATTATGAGGATCTTTATATCTACATTCTTACATATGGTATACACAGCTAAATACCTAAGTTAATTACACAAATAATGTATCTTTCTACACTCTTAATTAAAAAAAATGAAGCACCCAGAAAGAATCATACATGTGCAATGTACATATATAGGGAAGGATATGCAGCTCCAGAGCAGTTGGACCATTTATTTGGATAAAAAAAAAACCCAGCTACATGAGTGGAAATAGTCAGTACGTTGTAGCACCACCTCTGGCTTAGATACAAACAGTTGCCCTGCATGGCATTGATGCATACAGTTCATGGATATTGTCCTGAGGTATGGCATGCCAGATAGTGTCCAAATTGCGGGTCAGTTCACTGACATTACGGAGACGGGCGTAGGTGGCATCCCATCATGTCCCAAACATGTTTGATCGGTGAGAGGTCAGGCGATCGGGCTGGCCATGGAAGGGTGTCAACATTACAAAGACAGGCCTGAGAAAGCCATGCCATGTGTGGCTGGGCATTATCCTGTTAAAAAATTTCTCAGTGATTCTGCAACAGGAATAGCAACACTACAGGTTGTAGAATGTTGTCGACATACCGCTGAGCTGCAAGATCCGTGTGCTGGTTGTCGGCACCAAGTCCAAACTGTGACCCATCACTGAAGACAATACGACACCACTGGACACTATCCCATGTTGAACGGGCTTGACACCACTACAATCAGTGCCGGTGATGCTCACTGGTCAGTAGTAAGTGGCGGAGTGGTCTCTTGGAATGTAGTCCCCATGCTGCAAGTCTCCTGGCAACAGTCCAAATAGCTACTTACGTACCTGGGGACGATGCAACATGGCCACAGATGGCTGAGAGTGAAAAATTCAGTTCTGTTCATGTGGCTCTCACAATCGCTCGATCATTGCTTTCTGGGTTTTGCTCTCCTTGACCTGTTAGCGCCAACATAGTTTGATTGCCGCGTCATTCTGACCTAAATGCCTGGTGATACAGCAACTGGACCCACCAACCTGTCTCAGCCTAATTATGCATCCTCTCTCAAACTAGCTCAACTGCTCAGTGCTCACATTATGCATGGATCCAATGTCGAGGCATCCTCACAGTATGTGGAGGTTAATGCAACCACAATCCACTGTCACAATTATCCCAGCGTGAAAGCTTTGCTCCCATGCTCTGTGGCAGGCCACTATTTAGTCATTGGTCATTATTTTTTAATCATTTGCATATTCAGCCCCGAGGTACTTGCATGTGGAGTTTCATCAGGATCGAACGACTTTCTTGGGGTGCTTCATTTTTTGGCAGACTGTATTTACCTCAGCTCTGATCATCATTTGTAATACATTCAGTGATGCATGTTTGAGGCTAACTAGACTGCTTGTGAAGCTCAGGGAATTCAAATAAAAACCATATCAAGAAATATCTCTGAATTCATTCCCTTTGATTAAAAAATTCAAATCTCGCAAAAAACGGTCGTCAGTGAATCTTCTAGTGTGATCGTCATGTACACACTGTCTTCACAGGCTGACTGAGAAGACTTCCTAGTTATCACATGGCTAGCTTTCACTGTGTAAGTCAAACCAGGTGCATAATTGTAAGCAGGGCACACTTTGCCTCCTGTCCCAGCCAGTTGTGCTGAAGGAAATCTGGAAATGTCATGTATTTTGAAGAATAATTTTTGTGCCACTTTTTAAAAAGTAGCATAATTTGTAACATAATTCTGTGTTACAATCTCCTTCATTGAATAAAGCTCATGTTGAGAATTGGCTTCCTAGTTTCTTAATTGACTTATTAATCAAAAACTTCTATTATGGGAATTCTTACTAGGAATTTTTTTATTTTAATTACAAATTTTCGGAAAATTGATCCAGCAAGACTGGTTTAGATAGGCAGGTTAGAGAAACTGGCCACAGCATGGATTGGAATTCCGTTAAAGTCCTCAGTTTCCAAAGCAATTTTCAAAAGAGAAAGCTAAAAGAAGGAATAGAAATTGAGAAAAATGAGAATTCCATCATAAATTACTGCAGAGGATTATCCCTGCCTAACATCTGGCAGGATTTGATGAAAAATAACTAACCGTGATAGTGACGGGGAAAAAAGTGAAAAAAAAAAAAAAAAAAGACAGCCTGAGGAAGAAATTTGCAATTAAAATAAAAGATTTCCTAGTAAGAATTCCCCTAATAAAAGTGTTTGATTAATAATCTCTTTCATGTTGCTGCTACAATTACATTTTTCAGTTTGTAGGGATGCTAGATGCCATGCGACTTCCGATTGTGGTATCTAGATATTGTCAATAACAAATACAAGCCTGGGCTGTAGCACACCTTGGAGGATTTTTTTTTTCCTTTTTCAGAGTTGAATTATCTTCACTAACATTTAGCTGATGAGTTGCCCCATTCCTAATTTTGGGACTCTGATTCCAGTGATGGATGGAACCAAACACCATAGGACAAGCACTATGCTCAGGCCTCATCTCAAACTTGAATTCAGGCTGAGACTTCTGGGTGACTAGTTAAAAGCTCATGCATCTGACCACTAACCCACTGGCATGGTGATGAAAATAATGATAATAATGTGGCTTAACACTGCTTAGTTTCTTAAGTGTAGTGCACTCATATTCTGAACTAAAACTTCCAACTATTAATTTTTTCCTCTCATGGATGGCATGAAATACTGTCCTATAATATGACATTGATGTATTTGTGCATAGTTCTTCAGTTTTTTGCTGCTTAGTTTGTCCCTTAGAAATCAATAGAACTGGCATGGGGTACTATAGAAGTATCTGGATTTCTGACAGTTCTGCATTTAAAATTGTGATATATCTATTAAAACAAACATTTTTTGCATTGCTGTGAGCTCTCTGGTAAACTGTCCATGGACTCATGTTTTACTCTACTGTATTAGACCACAATTCAGATGCTAAATCTGAGGCCAATTAGTTAAATTTGCATGGCTGTGAATCATGGTAAGAGCAAGGAAGTAAATCCAGTGACAGTGTGAAGTATGAAGTTCACAATTTTAGTTACCACCAAGAGTACACTTTCGAAGAACTTCAGACTTGCTTTTGCACACAGTGCTTGCTGGTGGAAAATACAATGGAACTGCACAATAGGGTACTGAACTTCTTCACCAAGAAATTTTATAAGCCCATTATGTTTACCCACTATATTTGGGGCACCACCAGTTGTCACAGACACTATTTTATTTAAGTCAATCTCTATTTTTACTACAAATTCTTTTTCACTTCACACATTATATCTTTCCCTGTGATCGTAGTTGGCAAACTCAGCAATTTAATTAATTCCTCCCTTATTACATTCCACAAGGAAATCTAACAAAAACAGCTAACCTTGCTTGTGACATCACATCAGTGCTTTCATGAAGACATATTGAAAACATATTGGCATTGTCCAAATCAGATTTAATTTGGTCCAAAGCATCTTCAATCACTCCTGTTTTTCTCTCTTTGACAGTATTCCAGTGTTCCTGCTGGCTGGCATTTCCTTAATTGTATTCACAATTTGTTGCTTGTTGGGAAAATCTTCAAATAATGTCCATAGTTATTAACGACTCAATGCCATTGTTAGATTATGTGGTTATCATTACGTTTTAATATACTGTTAGAGTATAAATACTTGTGGTTTAATTTACTGTTTCACACGTTAATATCAGTTTTAATCGTCAAAAATCAAAGTTGTATTTCATCATTTCCAGAAATTTTTGATAAACACAAGTTTGATGTTATTATTTACTGTCCTTTGGTAATAGGCTTAACAGTTATGGTTCTTGATGCCATTGAGGTTAAGTGTCTCTGTTTAGCCAAAGAACAGTTAATGGTTACCTTGATGAAATCCAGGAATGTGAAGCACGACATCGTCTTCTTAACGTATTATTTCTCATACCAGTTTTTTCAGCTTTTTAAAGTATAAGCCTTCTTCAGTGAAAATGCGTGAAAATAATTGCAATAATAACACTCCTGTTGAATTGCTCTTTGCATGGAAATTCCTCATTAGAGCAAGAGAAAAAACAAAAACAAAAAAGGATAACAGAGAGTAAAAGAATTATGAAAAGATGTATCCACAAAAAAAGACTTTAATGACAATAAAGAACGACAGATGGCGACACTATATATCGAACACTAGGAGAGACATTCGAACGTAGACGGCAACAAAATTATGGAAAAACATAGTCATTCAGGCTGCTGCTAAGCGCCTAATAGTATCAGGTACTAAAATGATAGCACAAAAACTCACTGAAGAAGATTTATACTTTAAAAAGCTGAAACTGGTGTGAGAAATAATACGTTAAGAAGACGATGTCATGCTTCACATTCCTGGATTTCATCAAGGTAACCATTAACTGTTCTTTGGCTAAAAAGAGACACTTAACCTCAATGACATCAAGAACCATAACTGTTAAGCCTATTACCAAAGGACAGTAAATAATAACATCAAACTTGTGTTTATCAAAAATTTCTGGAAATGATGAAGTACAACATTGATTCTTGATGATTAAAACCAATATTAACGTGTGAAACAGTAAATTAAACCACGAGTATTTATACTCTGACAGTATATTAAAACGTAATTCAAATAATGTGTCAGACATGGCCAAGAAAGTGTCTTAAAAAAATCACAGTCACAAAGTGGTTTCCCATGCTGTGCTATACAGCAAGATAGATGCAAAACAATTTGATTGTGTTTCATATTGTTTCACTTTTTGAGAAATGTACTCCCTTCTTTTCTTCATGGAACAAACATTTTTATGATTCCTCTCAAAATGACGCTTTACATTGAATGTACGGGACACTACTGTTTCCATACACAGGCAACAAAAAGCTTTATTGATTTTTTTTCAATCACTCCGAACTCTGATGTCTACTGTTCTTGAAGTACTCGAGCACTATCTTTGTTAAGTTTCTGTTTTTTCAGCACCAAAAACATGTTTGCATGGTCTGGTTACAAAAACACCAGAAAAAGAAACAATTCCAATACACAAGAGGAATAAGCAGCAGCTACAAGCAAATCAACCTTAGTGACAAACTGAAGCTCTGTACTGGGTCACAGTGTTGCCCAGTTATAAATCTGAAATCTCTGTTAATTGTTCAAGGATACTTTTAGTTCTCACAGGAACTTGCCTTCTCATGCGTGTCTTCCTGTCTGGTTGGTTTTCTATCACTCATAGGGGGGAGGCTTGAGCTGAAGCAGGTGTGAACGTTGTGTGGTGGAAATCCATAGGAGCTGAATGATAAAAAGAAAAATAATAATTGTGTGTGCATCATGCTTGTCTTTTGGGAATTAATGCATAAGGTGAATAAATAAAGTGAAAGTGACTTACTACCCCTTTGGAGGACACTTTTTGGCCAGATTATTTTTCTTGTCAGAGTTCGCTTATTTGCAAGAACACACCACAGACATTCTGTCGAAAAATTATTGTTTTCAAAAACTTAAGATTTTATTTAATATTAATGTTTTCATATCGGCATGCCACCCAGTGACACACATGTCATAGTTTGCCTTACTGAAAGAACTAAGTGAAAGAGCAAATGAATATGACCTCCCACCATGTATTGCTTTTATTGATTATATGCAAAGGCCTTTGGTTGTGTGAAACTATCAGCAGTTATAATGTCTTTGAAATCTTGTGGTATTGAAAATGCATACATTAACATTATCAATAACATCTATGAAAATGCAAGTGCAAACCTCGGCTGTTTGAGAATACAGCACCAATTAATCTGTTGTCCAAGGTAAATGTAGGTATTAGTTACCCCTAGATTTTCCCCATCAATCATTAAATCTTCAGTTCTTGTAAAAGCATTGCATCAATTTTGTTTTCTGAAAGTTAATTTTTAGTCCTACTTCTTTGCTCTTGTCAGCAAGTTCCTGGATCATACTCTGCAGCTCTGAGGGGTGCTTTCAAAAAGACTACATCATCAGCAAAATGAAGGTGAGTTGAATAAATCTCCATTAATCATTTTTATCCTCTTGTCTTCCAAATTTAATGATAGAAAGACATTTTGCAATATGGCATTGGAGAGCTTGGGAGATGTGGGGTCACCTTGCCTCACTTGCATACATATCACTAAGCTGTTCTCTGAGATTCAGAGGTTAGTTCCAAAAAGAAATACAAACTACCAGATAGTTTTTACTTACTGTTGCCATATTAAACTTCTCCACTTACAGCGATCTAGACGATACAACTCGGCTTAAGATCGCTGTAAATGGAGAAGTTTAATACGGCAACAGTAAGTAAAAACTATCTGGTAGTTTGTATTTCTTTTTGGAACTAACCTCTGAATCTCAGAGAACAGCTTAGTGATATGTATGCAAGTGAGACAAGGTGACTCCACATCTCCCAAGCTCTTCAATGCCATATTGCAAAATGTCTTTCTATCATTAAATTTGGAAGACAAGAGGATAAAAACGATTAATGGAGATTTATTCAACTCACCTTCATTTTGCTGATGATGCAGTCTTTTTGAAAGCACCCCTCAGAGCTGCAGAGTATGATCCAGGAACTTGCTGACAAGAGCAAAGAAGTAGGACTAAAAATTAACTTTCAGAAAACAAAATTGATGCAATGCTTTTACAAGAACTGAAGATTTAATGATTGATGGGGAAATCTATGGGTAACTAATACCTACATTTACCTTGGACAACAGATAAGCAAGATTAAACATTGATGAAGAAATTAATCTAAGTATAAAACTTGATTGCAGAGCTTTGGAAGAAACAGTACAATTTTCAAGAGCAATATGCCATTATCTCTTAAAAGAAAAGTGCTTAATCTGTGCATCCGTCCAGTTTTTACCATTGATCAGAGACATGGACTGTAACTAAAAAAGACATACAAAGGCTGCTCACAACTGAAAGAAGCAGGGAGAGTGCATGTTTGATGTAACCAAGAAAGATTGGAAGAGGAACACACATGGATTAGGAAAATGACAAGAATCGATAACATAGTGATCAAAGTAAAATCCCTGAAGTGGCAATGGGCTGGACATATTGCTAGAAGAACTGATCACCTATGGACAACTGAAATATTAGAATGGATACCAAGGAACACAAAAAGACTCAGAAGAAGACCACCTGGGTGATGGGCAGGTAAAATTTGAAAGCCTGCTGGAGTTGCATGAATGATTCTGGCTCAAGGCAGACAGTTGTGGAAAAACTGGGGGAGACCTTCTTCCAGCAGTGAATTGTCATGGTTATTTGATGATGATATATATAGTTTGGATTGGATTGGATTGGATGGATGGATGTTGAAAAGATCTAGGCAGATCTTTACCCAGCCGTGCATTGATAATGGTTGATGATATGCACTGAAGTGCCAAAAAACTGGAACACCTCTCTAATACTGCATTGGTCTTCCTTGCGATCGAATAACGGCAGAAATGCGGCAGGGCATGGACTTCGCAAGCTCTCTGTAGTGTTGTGGAGACAATGCATACTAGGGCTGGGTGATGTTGGGATTTTAACATCGTGGTGTATCATCTTTGAAACATCAGTTTACAGGATGTATCATGATATCCGCTGATATTCAAAATCATGCCTTTCTTTCTGTTTAGAAAATTGCTTTTATAAAGTTAATTACAGACCATTTTACTAAGTTTATTAAAGTTCCAAAAGGTGAAAATATAATATACAGAACTTTTGTGAGTTCGGAGAAGAAATCTCAAAGATTTTCAATTCATCTCTGGTTAAATGCAGTAACATTTGAGGACATAAAGCCCCCACTTTTATTTGAAAAATTACACAATGCAATCATTTTGTTATTCTGCAAAATATATCTCTTAAGAAACTACATAATAATTTGTTCAGCAAAATAAGGTGTTCATGTCTTGAAACATATTTTGCTATCTGTTCTGTATGCGTCAAAATATATAAATTTGATTAGGGTATGCTACAAATACAAAGTTGAAAATTTTAAAATACACCTCATTAGAAAATTAAAAACAGTTTTTGTAGATTATATCATCTGTGTACCTATTTACATTGTCACCTTTTTGTATAAACAAAAATTTGAAAGTATGACACTAAAATAAAGCAATTAGCAAATGAAAAAGTATGGTAATGTTTTGCAAATTTATTGAAACAAAAAATATCTCTCAGTATTTGAAATTTCCTGTTGTGCGACAGAAAAATGTGCATCTCTGCATTTTCAGAAGTGAGAGTGCTGGCCTCTGATCGCATAATTTTTAAAATTTTTTTTTTGTCAAATATTTTAAGTTTCCGAATTAAATATTAAGCTTGCCAGAAGCAGTGTGAAATTACATATATAATTTTTCATGTTTGTTTGTGAACCTTGATAGAATTTAGATAGAATTTTTTGAACTACTGGTTTAGGAGAGACCATGGGAAAACATCAAGCCCAAAGAGCCTATTTTTAGCCATGCTTAGGTCTGATTCAAATGTATCATTTATGAGCATATCTACTGCACATGTGGTGTTTTTGTACCAATTTCCATTAATACAATATACATTTATAAATTCCAGAATGTCATATTTTTGTCTGTCTACTTGATGTACTGTTCACTTGAATCGATTTCTGTGGCAAAATACCTGTATCTAAAAATGCGTGATCCAGCGATTAGGCCTTTTCGCAGCCTATCCCAGGCCTGATTAAAAATTTTGAGAATGTAGCATGTTTTAGTATATTTATTTCATACTTAAAGCATTTACATCAATTTTGGAAGCAAAATTTCATTGGGAAGTACCCAAGCCTGCTGTTAAGCTTTTTTTTTTTTTTTTTGTGTGTGTGTGCCTATCTTAGGCCTGAACAATTTTTTTGAAAATGTAACATTATTTTATTTATCTACTTCATACTTTCTACTGATTTCCATGGGGAAATTCCTTCCGGAAATATCCAAGCCTGCTAATTAGGACTTTACTGCATAGTCATAGCCTGATTAAAATTTTTGAGAGTGTAACATCACTGTATCCGACTACTACATGATTAGTACATTTGTACCAATTTTCAGGGCAAAATTGCATGGGGATGTACCCAAGCCTGTAGTTAGGCTTTTGTGTGTGTGTGGGGTGGGGGTGGGGGGGGGGTCACACGCCGATTTTTGTGGTGAAATTCCTTAGGGAAGTACCCAAACCTGCTACTAGAAGCCTTTAGTGACTAGCCTAGGCCTGATTAAAACTTAAAAACATAACATTATTGTGTCTATTTGCTTCATGCTTAATACATCATTTGTACTGATTTTCGTGGTAAAATTCCATTTGAAAGTACTGAAGAATATGGTTAGGCCATTTTTTCCCCCTAAGCCTGATTTATATTTTGGGAAATTTAACAGTGGCTATATACTTTATTTTATGTATGCCGATTTTCATGCCAGAATTCATTCAAGAAGTGTGGAAACCAACCATCAGTTGTAGAAACCATTCAAGCCCCCCCCCCTTTGCAAATCAATAATGGTTTCTTCAGGTCTGATCTTGACTGGTACTATATGTGTACCAGATGTTATACCTAAATTTTGTGGGTAATTCTCCGAAAGGGTGAAAATGTACCGACAGACATTCGAGGAATTATATCATTGAAGTTAATAGTGCATTACGGGGATTACTAGGATATAAGTTTTCACTTTGTCAAATTTTCGGGTTGTACCCCAACGCTTCTTCAGGACTGACTAATATAGATCTATCTTAGTCAGTCCTGAAGAGTGTTGGGGTACAACCCGGAAATTTGACAAAGTGAAAACTTATATCCTAGTAATCCCCATAATGCACAATTAACTTCAATAATTCTTCACTAGGATTTGCCATGTCTTCATTAATTCACAAGAATTATATCATTTTAAGTACCCATAAATCTCTTGGTACTGTTTTGCAAAAAAAGATAAAAAAAAAACAACTGCCACTTACTTCTTAAACTGTGGTAAATTCTCGAGATCCAGCAGACTGCAGTCAAGATGTCAACACATGCTGGCCCGATGAAAAACCAGTTGAAACACTGTGTTTGCTTCATGATGGATTCCAACGCACGTGAAGCTGCGATGTTAGCAATGTCATTGTACTTCTCATGATGCATCGTCCAGTCCTACCAACAGACACATCTGGAGGTCCGCCAATGTTTCATGGAAATCTCGATGTAGAGTCTTGAATGGCACACAGCGAGATCATCTGATGATCATGATCTCTGCGTAGCAGCTACCGATGGTGGCATGTGTAACATTGGTTTGAGGAGACTGGTTCGAACAACTCTGCTTGGTGGTGGCAGTATGATCACATCGCGTGTGCGGTACATCACATTGGCAATGAATCATAGATTCATCAGTCGAAACACCGTAACATCGATGTTAAATTCACACCATTTTTTTTATGTATTGATACATCGCTCGACCCTCATGCACATCATGCTTCCTGAAGAGTGTCCCACAATTATGTAATATTCGCTGTAGAGGATTCCTGACATTGACGGCACGTTGAACTGCATCCCAAATGCATTTAATGGCATTTAAATCCAGCGAACGAGGGGGCCAAGTCAGGATGCCAAACTACATGGAATGTTCCTTCACCCATAATCAGGTAACTCTGGACACGTGCAATGGCACATTGTTGTGTTGAAGGAGGTTGCACCTGTTGGAGTGGTTGCATGACATGAACGAGTGTAAATGATCCTCAAGGATGGCTACGTATCTTCCACTGGTCAGATCGATCGGCAGATGTATCAGGCGTCCTAATGCATGCCAGCTGAAAACACTGCACACCATAACAGAGCCACCAATGGCCTGCATTGTCCCTTGTAGGCATGCAGGATCCATTGCCTCGTGGGGTTGTAGCCACAGCTGGTGTTGGCCGTCTGCCCGAAACAGTTTGTACCACAATTCGTCAGACCAGGCTACATGTTTCCAGTCATCTTGTATCAAAGACTGGCAAACCTAATGCTAGCCCTTCGGAGGCAACAAGCAGCTCCATCTGTTACTGCAAGAAGAAATACATAGATATTGGAAAGGTACATACAGTGTTTGATTCAACACATAATATATCGTATAAATAGTGCAGAAGGAATATTCGGGTACGAATGCGAACCAGCAAATTAGATCACAATTTAATTAGCAAGTTCTCAATTTCAATGAAAATCAGCTGTGAAACAGAAAATACGTCGCTACACACAACGAACACCTGATGCATGAAGTTGCAGCAAATCAATTTAAATATACCACATTATCGTTCCTTCATATTACCTTGAATCACCCGATTTTGTAACAAATTGTTTTATTGAAAAATATTTTTACCACATGTGCTCATGAAAAATGAATATCGCATAAAACAAAAAAGGGGTCTACAGATATCATGTTTACAAAACTATCACTGCTTTTCCTCAGACATGCAGAACTCTTTATATTTATTATTAATTGCAGTGCTATATTCATACTCAATAAACTAATTTTAAAAGCTATTCGCCGCCCCGGTGGCACAGTGGTCTAAGGCGCTGGCCTCTGATCATTCGTCCGTAAGGGGTCTGGGTTCGAATCCCGGTCAGGCATGGATGTTGTGTTTGTCTTACGGCACTGGCTCTCTCCCTTCCCTGGAACCAGTGACCCTAAATTAGGGACGGGCGACTGCTTATAGCCCATTGAGTTGCTCACGGTGGTCGTTAAACCTCCAATAAAAAAAAATAAAAATAAAAATAAAAGCTATTCCTACGTATAATTTGAAAGAATAACACAGCACTTTATCTCATCTAATTTTCTAACCAAGCACTTCTATGCCTCAGTAAGCACTATGTTCTTATGAAGCAAATGAACAATTAATACATCACTCCATCTAACTGATACATGCATACAAAAATCCCTTTCTTACCTTATTTTTTTCTTTGACTACAGACCTGTGTGAAATGTCTTTTTTTTTTTTTTTTTTTTTTTTTTTTTGTTGCTAAGAAAAGGTGACTATATAAGCATTTTTTAAGATTATCTTGTAAAAGATCAAAAAGGAGAACATAGCACAAGATAGGCACTGAAATATTGGTAAACAAGCTTTGTTTTTCTTCCTGCAATTATGATTTAGTCAAATCCTAGCTTTAATATGAACTGAATGTCAACAAACTGTTCTGTAATCAAATGATGTTTTGACCCACTTAGCACGAAATACGCCAATCCCCATGAGTGTAACTTTTACTGATGAAATTGTAAGATGTTTCTCTCGATAGCTAATCTGAGAATGTGCTCAGTTATTTTCAATCATTACACCTTGTATGCGATGATTGTGTAGCAACATTTGACAAAATTCACTTCGCCAAGCTGTTACCCATTGGCACCTTGTATTCAACGATTGTATGCTGTAAGCAAGCACAGAATAGCTGTGTTTATCACAACCACAGAAAACCGAATGGGTAAAAACACAGAAAATTCACTTCACCCAGCTGTGATCAAATAAATAAGAATTACATGACCACCTGACACTTTGACATGAGCACACTTTCCATTTGAAATTGTACTGTTAACACATTGACACCTTGGTATTATGCAGTGGCTCAGCGTTACTTGATAACCATGTCACATGGGCTTAAATCTGACATACTGGGTTATTATACCAAAGAATCTTGCATGTCACACAAGCATTAGCTTTCAGGGGTCACAAATGCTGTGTATTTCTAGCTTCCGAGGGGAGACGAACTTTAAAATGTTCAATGAACGCTGTTGATACACTGTCCAGAGAAGCGAAGAAAGTTTCCTCATGTTTTTCGCCATGTTTCTGGCAATTTAATTCAAAATATGATTAAAATTTTTGCATCCATAATTCATATTAGTTTTCCACTGGTGTGTTTCACCGAATAAAAAAAAAAAGTAGGGTAATAATTTATATAATATTTCCAAAAGAGGTGGAGCGTACAAAAGATGTTTACACAGAGAGCCTTGGAGGCTTTTAATCATGTTTTAAGCAATCTTATTCAAAAAATGATTAAAAATTTAAATCCATAGGAGAAAATAGTTTCCAACTGGTGTTTTTCAGCAAATTAAGAAATATGTGAGACAATACAAATACTTCATCTTTCCACAGAGTAGGAACACACATACATAGCTGTTTACGCAGAGAGCCTTGGAGGCTTTTCATCATGTTTTGGGCAATCTTACTCAAAAAATGTGATTAAAAATTTAAATTCATTGGAGAAAATAGTTTCCAACTGGTGTTTTTCAGCAAATTATGTCCAGATCTCACTCTTTACATGCATTGCGTACTTTCCAAATGAGACTAAGTCTTTTGTGGTAGCATGCAATGATATAAGCCATGACACAGCGCATGCTGTGTGTGCCATTCTGCTCATAAAAAGTGAAATTGCTAACACTTGTCCTTTAGAAGAATTTAAAACAATTGTTTACATCTCAGATGGAGCATCCGAGCACTTCAAAAACAAATATCAGTTCTATGAAGGGGGTACCCAAATGTAACAAGGAAGTGGATCTTCTCAGCCACAGGCCAATGCAATAGTGCATGTGATGGTGTGGGTGGCCTGTGCAAACATTTTGCTGCTAAATTCAGCTTACAGAAAGAAGCTTATCAAGCTATAAGAAATTCACCTTCATTTGTTGAAACTGTCTCCCCCTTGATCCGAAAGACTAAACTTCTACTCCTCACAACTTATGAAGTTCAATCCTACCGAACCAGCAAAGTAGAAGAGTGGGATATAGTAAATCCTGTTGTTGGAATACAGTCACAGCATTCCTGGTTAGTACAAGGAAATAAACCATCAATGGCCAGAACAGTCCAGCACCCACATAAAGCAGTGCAATTTTCAAGCCAACAAAAAAAGAACCCATTTCCTGTGAATGATTTTCAAATGGGAGAATTTATAGGATGCATATATGACGATAACTGGTGGATGGATGGGACAGATTACAAACATATCTAAAGCATTCAATGACATAACAGTATCTTTCATGCACTTGCATGGATCAGCCAGAGGTTTTTGGTGGCCAGAAGAATGTGGCAAGAAAACAGACAAGTGTCCAGTGCCCTTAAAAAATGTACTTCTAAAGGTGAATGCCCCAACTCCTGTTGGACATTCTGCATGACTTCATACCTTTGATGAGAAGGAAATCAATAAAATCCAGCAGCTTTTCTCAGTTTGAATAATTTGTAGTTATGATGGTAAGCTCATGATTTTGTTTTTTTGAGGCCTTTTTTCTTATGTAAATAGAAATTGAATCTTAACTGCAACTGAGATAGTGTATTGTATGTGTATAGACTACGGATTAAAAAAAAAAAATTAAACATGTACATAATTGACAATTATTAAAAAACATAAAAATGACTTTAAAATATAAATTGACACTGCAATTTGGAATATATACTCAAGTAAACTTTTCAGAAATATCTTCTGAAGTTTTTTTTAAATTTTTTTTTAATAATAACCCAAGAGAGAAGTGCATTTTCAAAAATTTGTAGGAAAATTTCAAGGTAAAAATCCAGTAACCTGATTCCCCCAGTTAACTGCCTTCCATTAAGACATTATTTGGACAAAATTTCAGAATTTTTAAAAATGGGGTTTTTGAAATATTGCAATTCAAATTTTTTTTTTGAAATTTTGTGTATTTTAAAAATTAATTTTATGAATTGCATGCATCACAGGATAAAAATAAAATTACTGCTAAGACAACCCTAGTATGAGTGCAAGTTGGCACACTTACCCACCTAATAAGTCATTTTCTTATAAAAAAAAAAAAAATTCTAAATTTGTGGAAAATTAAAATTTTTTGTAATAAATATAGACTTTTTTGCCATCTAGCAACATTCCCTTGATCAATTTCTGTGAACATAAAGAAAAGCCAATTCAATAGCTTCAAAATGTAAAAAAAAAAAAAATCAAGTCTCTACCTGTTATAGTACAGGAGCAGTGTACATTTAAAAATTTGGTGTTTCACATTATTTTCACCACAGGTGTATTTTTTGCCTATTTTCAAAATGCTGTAGCTCGACCAAAAAATTTTTATGAAAAATTCTTTTGCAGTACTTTATACCATTAGGGATGTAAGGTCAGGTGATGCGTAACATCACAGCCTCTCCTTGACAAATGTCAACCCCGCCTTCTTGTGGTGCATCCTGTTCCCACTAAAGGGGCTCTGATGACCACCAATAGCGGTATAACTATACCATCGGGATTAGAGGAAATGCTATCCCACACTCACCAACCCACTTGGCCAGCATGGTGAGTTATGGTTAAACCCCTCCAAAATGACTCCACAACTTAAATCTTGGCCCTCAGTCTCCGGCAGCTGGAATGTACCTGGCCAAGGCAGCGGCCAGTGCGACATGAAGACAGAGGGTGCTAAGATTCCCCGTAGGACCGGACTAGGCTGCTGTCTGATGCTGACCTTGGCTATGTATAATGGATGCTCCCTATCTTCTGATTCAAGGCTTCTTGAATTGGAAGAAGAACTACAAAGGATCAAGTGGGACATCACCGGGCTAAGTGAGGTAAGGAGAAAAGGAGAAGATCTCATTGAACTGAAAAGTGGACATCTCTTCTACTATCGTGGGACAGATACTGGCAGAACTAGTGGTGTGTTGGATTTATAATAAACAAGAAACTGAAGGATAAAGTTGTCGAAGTTGAAAGTTCCTCTGACAGAGCTGCACGACTCGTTATCCAACTCTCGAGAAGATACCAGGCTCAGATTATTCAAACTTATGCACCCACCACAAGTCATCCTGAAGAAGAAATTGAAGAATTTTATGAGGAAATTCGTCATTTAAATAATAAAGGTAAGCAGCATTTGAAGATAATAATGGGAGATTTCAATGCAAAAATAGGGCAACGGCAACAGAATGAAACTTCAGTAGGTAAATTCGGTCACGGCAACAGAAGCCAGCGTGGAAATACTCTTGTTGAGTTTGTAGAGGCAGAAGGGTTTTTCATCTTGAACTCCATTTTCAAGAAAAAAGCCACACAGGAAATGGACATGGAGACATCCAAATTGGACGACAAGTGAAATTGATTTTATTATGTGTAACAAAAAATTCATCATAGAAGACTGCAGTGTGCTAAACAAGTTCAACACAGGCAGTGACCATAGATTGGTGAGATGTAAGATGCACCTCAACACTAAACTCGAACGTAGCAAGCTCATAAGACAAACAAAATGTATTGACATAACCAACCTTAAAAAACACCATAATACCTTCAAATTGGAACTGAAGAACAGATTCTCTGCTTTAGAAGACCTAACATCGGAAGAAGTGGAGATTTCTGAAGTTAACAGAAAAGTAACCAAAGCTCTTATGGAAACAGCAACAAAATTAGCTGGGTCTAAGAACAAGTTGCATGTGAACAAATTATCAGGAAAAAACCAAAATGTTGATGCAAAAAAGAAGAGAGATGAGGACAACTAAAGTAGATGTGACTTCCAAAGTGGAATATATAGAGCTATGCAAGACAGTACGAAAAAGTATCACTGAAGACGTAAGGAAACTCAACTATGAACTAGTGAGGAAAGCAATTGAAAACAACCAAAGCCTAAAGATAGCATAGGGGTATTTCAGTAAGGGAAAAAAACAAATTATGGCTCTGAGAAAAAACGATGGTTCTGTAACAGGAAATAGAGGCGAAATTTTGACAAGAGTGAAAAATTTCTACTCCAAATTATATGAAAGGGATGATACATGTACTCCAGACATCATGAAAGGTACCAGAGTTCTTCCAGTCCTCCCAGCAGAAGTTGCACATGCAATCAAGAACATGAAACGAGGAAAAGCTCCAGGAGAAGATGGAATTACTGTAGACATCATACAAGAAGCAAGTGGAGAAATCGAAACAGTACTCGCCCAAATTTTCACTCGATGCCTTAATAAAGGGAAGATTCCTGAGGATTGGAACAATGCTACAATGATCCTGCTACATAAAAAATGTGACATTGAGGATCTCAGGAACTACAGACCTATCAGCCTCCTATCAGTGGTTTATAAAATCTTCACTAAAGTTCTTTCACACCGCTTGAAGGTAACACTGTACATGGCTCAACCGAGAGAACAAGCTGGATTCAGGAGTGGCTACAGCACAATATATCATATCCACGTACTGAGAGAACTAATTGAAAGAGCGAGGGAATATGAACTTCCATTGTGCATGGCTTTTATCGATTATGAAAAAGCCTTTGATTCGGTAAAATCAGCAGTTACAATGGCTCTGAATCTCAGAGAACAGCTTAGTGATATGTATGTATGTATGTATGTATAAAAATTGGAAAGGGAATGAGACAAGGTGACACCATATCTCCGAAGCTCTTTAATGCCACATTGGAAAATGTCTTTCAATCACTGAACTGGGAAAACAAAGGGATAAAAATTAATGGAAATTATCTAACCCACCTTCGTTTTGCTGATGACGTAGTCATTTTTGCAACTACCCCATCAGAGCTGCAGAGTATGATCCAGGAACTTGCTGACAAGAGTAAAGAAGTGGGATTAAAAATGAACTTTCAGAAGACAAAAGTGGTGTTCAATGCTTTTACAAGAAATGAAGATTTATCAATTGATGGAGAAAAGCTGGAGATAACAGACGCATAAGTTTATCTTGGACAGCAGATATCAAGTGAGGATCACATTGATGAAGAAATTAATCGGCGTACAAAACTTGCCTGGAGAGCTTTTGGAAGAAACAGCATAATTTTCAAGAGCAATATGCCAATTATGTCTTAAAAGAAAAGTGTTTGATCAATGCATCCTTCCAGTGCTTATGTATGGTGCAGAGACGTGGACCTTAACTAAAAGAGATATACAAAGGCTGCAGACAACTCAAATAAGCATGGAGAGGTGCATGCTTGGTGTAACCAGGAGAGATAAGAAGAGGAACTCGTGGATCAGAAAAATGACAAGAGTGTATAACGAAGTAAATTTCTCCGTCATTTCTGTCCACGCCAGGATTCGAACCCGGATCCCCTCATTCCGGAATAAGTCACTCTACCAGTTGAGCTACGCGGACATTTTATTCTGATTCCTATCTGCCTTTATGTCGTGTGCGTCCTTCTGGCAGGTACGTCACATCTCCTGGTACGTTACAAGTGGAAGACATCATGATCAGAGTTAAATCCCTGAAATGGCAATGGGCTGGACATACTGCCAGAAGGACAGACCATCGATGGACAGCCGATATTTTAGATTGGATTCCAAGGGACAGGAAAAGATCCAGAAGAAGACCACATGGGCGATGGGTGGATGAAATTCGAAAGTATGCGGGAGTGACATGGAGGAGACTGGCACAAGACAGACTGTTGTGAAGGAAACTTGGGGAGACCTTCGTCCAGCAGTGGATCGATAATGGTTGACAATGATGATGATGATACCATTAGGAGTAGCTACCATAGTTTTTTCAAAAAAATTGGAGGTGGTCACCTGACACCCCCTGCCTGAATTGAGATAGAAAGGGTCGTATGATTTGCAACACGCACACAGCCAGCATATGCTCAGGAACAGCTTTCAGTCCTCGCTAATGGCAGAACATCCAGTTTCTAAAATCTGATAGAAGTAGCTAGGTATTTGCCAGTCTATTCTCTCCAAGGTCTTTGTCATGTATATAATGGTGGTGTTCCCAAGCCCAGGTGAGGCACACAGCTTTGTGTCATTCAGTCAGCAAGGGCACTCTGGTAGGCTGTTGGCTCAAGAACCCCATAGAACTGTCCGAAATGTCCAAATGCGGATGTTACTACTGGCGCCAATATTAAATTGCGCTGTGATTTGTGGCAATGTTGCACACTGGGCAGATGTTATGATGCATGCCAGGCACTGCTGTCCACAATCATCCAGGGCTTTTCTATGGCCGCAGCAGTCATGCACTCTGGACCCGACCTACCATACCACCCCTACCCTGCCCTGAGTTTGTGTGGTCCAGGTACACCATTGAAATTGGTTGAACATGTAAATCCGCCGCCCCGGTGGCGCAGTGGTCTAAGGCGTTGGCCTCTGATCATTCGTCCGAAGGGGTCCGGGTTCGAATCCCGGTGAGGCATGGATGTTGTGTTTGTCTTACGGCACTGGCTCTCTCCCTTCCCTGGAACCAGTGACCCTAAATTAGGGACGGGCGACTGCTTATAGCCCATTGAGTTGCTCACGATGGTCGTTAAACCTCCAATCAAAAAAAAAAAAAAAAAAACAACATGTAAATCCAAATTTCATGGTAATTTCTGAGATGGAGTGACCCATCTCCCTGTCGCCAACTATCATATCACGTTTGAAATCGCTTCAATCTTGATAAGCTGCCATTTGAACTGCGAATGCTACTTGAGCTTGTGAAGATATCTGCCTCTATATGTACGTTGTTTGCAGATGATACTATTTACTGAATAGGTGTGGTGGCATGTAATGGAAATGGTAACACCCTTCCCATTTTTTTTTTGGCACCTCAGTGTGGGCAGGGGTTGCGCTGCTGATCACATTCTTCGCAATTTGCGAAAAAGAAATTGCTTTGGAGATGCAAAAAAAAGTTTTGGCAATTATCTTTTTGTACTGTTGTAATACATTAGCGAAAACTTCGAAAAAGCCAATGCAACCCCAGAGTGTGTGTATGTATATTTACTCATATTTCCTTTTAACTTTTGCATCAACTGAAGGAGTTGTTTCATATTTTATCTTGTATAACAAATTTGATTGTGTAATAACTGAAAAGTCATAGAATTTCATTAATAATCTATACATTTGTAATAAATTGTAAAGTAAAATTGATTACGATTTTGAAGTAAGGCAGCAATTTCAAAGAAGAATAGCAAAAGGTTTTGTGAAAATACAAACTGTTCCTTTAATAAAAGCACTGGAGATTGTGCAAATGCCCTGGAATGGTGAAGATAATTGAAAAAACAAAACAAAATGATTTCATAACTAATATATGGAGGAAAAAAGTCACTTTGATTTGAATTTTATAGCGTTTTTAAAAAGAGAACACCCAGGTTGTTTTGGACTGGCAGCAAGGTAGCCAGACCTGAACCCTGATTAGGGCGCAGGCATAACAACATGGATCTCTTTCTTAGCTACAAAACTGGCAATAACATCCCAAAAATCAAGTTTGCATGTAAATCACTTTGTATTGTTAAAAATTGTTGAAATAATAAGTTCATCAAAGCTATTCAAAGTCAATGGAACCGGTATGGGAAAACAATAGTATCTGACGGAAGAAAGAAGTTTTTCAATCTGGGTTTTTAGTCCCTCAGATATTGCTCTAAACAGAATTGTGAGCTTACGCCCTTTGGTTGCAGACTTGTGCGTTAAAAAAAACATGAATTTATATGAGAAACATTTCGCACCGGAAACGTTCTCCAACATAGAAAGAATTTTTCAAATCAGACTCTTAGAAATGGAGATATCGACAAAACTAAGATGTGACTTTATGTCCCCTGGTGGGAAAACCATGCATTATTTTAGGAAGAAAGTATTCTCAAAAGGTTTTTGCATATGAGCGGTATCAGTCCAAGAAAAGAAAAATTTAGTCGAGTTTTCAGGAGCCCAGATTTTGCTACAAATACACCAGAAGCAGAAATTGACACTTATGCTCCCTGGTGGCCAAACCATTCTTTACCAAACATTAGAAATTATGTGAAAAATATTTTCCATGAGGTCTTGTATGCGATACAGGAAGAATTTTTCAAATCAGAGCTTTAGAAGCTGAAATAACGAAAAAAACGCAATTTACCTTTGTGCCCCCTAGTGGAAAGTCTATGATTTACTTGAACATTTTGAATTTATAGGAAAAACATTTCACATCGGAAACGCTATGTAACAAAGAAGGAATTTTTCAAATCGGACTCCTAGAAGTAGAGATATTGACAAAAATAAGATATACATCTATGCCCCCTGGTGTAGAAGCCATGCATTATTTCAAGAAGAAAATATTCCAAAAAAGTTTGTCGACATTAGTAGTATCGATGAACTAACCACTTTTTCTTCAGTCGAGATTTTAGAAGCTCATATTTTGCTGCAAATACATCAGAAGCGGAAATTGAGACTTACGCCACCTGGTGGCCACACCATTTTTTTTTTTTCAAAAATTAGAAATTGTGTGCAAAGGATTTCCCAGCAGGAGCTGTATCCGGTGCAGAAAGAATTTTTCAAATTGGAGATTTAGAAGCAGAGATATAGGGGGAAAGCAATTTACCATTACGCCCCTAGCGGAAAGTCTACGAATTAATTGAAATTTTTGAAATTATATGAAAAACATGTTACACTAAAAACACTATCCAACAAAGAAGGAATTTTTCAAATCAGACTCCTAGAAGTAGAGATATTGACAAAAATAAGATATACATCTATGCCCCCTGACATAGAAACCCTGCATTATTTTAAAAAGAAAATGTTTCTAAAAGGTTTGTAGACATGAGTACTATCTGTCTACAAACGACGGGTTTTTTCAATCAAGAATTTAGAAGCTCATATTTTGCTGCAAATACACCAGAAGCGGAAATTAAGATTTACGCCCCTGGTGGCCAAACCATTTTTTTTTTACAAAAATTAGAAATTTTGTGCAAACGATTTCCCATCAGGAGCTGTATCCAGTGCAGAAAGAATTTTTCAAATCGGAGATTTAGAAGCAGAGATAGGGGGAAACATAATTTACCGTTATGCCCCCTAGTGGAAAGTCTATGAATTACTTGAAAATTTTCAAATTATATGAAAAACATGTCACACGAAACACTATACAACAAACAAGGAATTTTTGAAATCGTACTCCTAGAAGTAGAGATATTGACTCTCTAAGATATACAACTACGCTCCCTGGCAGAGAAACTGTGGAATATTTTAAGAAGAAAATATTCCAAAAATGTTTATTGATGTGAGTGGCATCAGTCCACGAAAGAATTTTTCAATCGATATTTTAGAAGCTCAGATTTTATGGCAAATACATCAGAAGCAAAAATTAACACTTACTCCCCCTGGTGGCTAAAGTATTCGTTACCAAAAATTTGAAATTATATGCAAAAGATTTTCCATCAGGAGATGTATCCGCTGAAGAAAAAAATTTCAAATCAGAGTTTTAGAAGAAGAGTTATCGGGGAAAATGTAATTTACTTTTAGGTCCCCTTGCGGAAAATCTATGCGTAATTTGAAAAAGTAACTATATATAAAATACTCTTCAACATAAATGGAATCGAAAGATAAAATAATTTTTCAAATGGATGTTTAGAAGCAAATATGTGGAATAAAACGTATTTTTGAATTCAACATCATCTGCATTTATGCCCCCTAGCGGCGAAATTGTACATCGTCAAAAAAAAAAAAAAAAAAAAAAAACGAAATAAAGGATCATCATATTCGCATATTTCAATCTTCCCAATACAAAACAGAATTTTTCAAATCGGACTAATAGTTGCAGATATATCGTGGGTACAGACGGACGGACAAACCTGTAACATAAGCACTATCTTTTTTTACAAAAGACGTGCTAGATAAGGGGCTAAGAGTGCAAACCTTTTAATGGCCCATTTGGTAATCAGGCCATACTTATACCATACTAGGTGAAAGCCCATCAGTAATGATGGGCGAAAATAAGATATGTAGAGTAATTTTTTGATAACCAGGTATTCTTTTTGCTTGTGATGTCCAAATATGAAAGTATGTTTCATGAGCATTACAACAATAAAAAAGTATATTGTTAGAGGCAGGAATTCAACAATTAAAACAGGAAAATACTCTTTCCACTGTGTCACCAAAGTGGGACAACAAACGTTCAAATGTTCAGACAAAGGAAATTATATTATTTGTGATTGTCTTGGGGGGGGGGGGGTAGTGGTTAGCATTCTTAAATGAAAGTCAGGAGAACCATGGTTCAAAGCTATAGAACTTCTAAGTTCTTAATGATTGGCTATAGGCAGAAAATTTACTTTTGGGTTCTGTACTGAAAGTAGTGAGCTAAATTTCTCATGTTTGTCGTTTCAGCAATTTTGATTGCAAGATTGAACTTACAGGTACTAGAGAATAAAATGTGTTTATCATAGCAGGAATAGAATTATTCTGTAAGTTTAAGTACAGTCTAATTGTTCAATTTCAGCTGTTCTTCCATAAAATTCATGCTGTTTAAAACCTGAATAACTGCCCAGCTTTTAAACATGGTCTCAAAGCTCGTTATCATATGCAACGTGATTCTGCTTATAATTGCACTTAGGGTGTAGAAATCATTATGTTTGTGCTGAGGGTGCAGTGTAAGCATAAAAACCAATATAACCAGTAATAAATTGTTAACAGGGTTTTAAAAGAAGAGTGCTGCAGTTTGCTGATTTTTTTTTTCACAATTATCTAAAACTGTATAGTTTTTAAACTGACCAGTGATAATTCTGCATTATCAAATGTTTTTGAAACACCAATGAAAAGGACACAATGTGGCAGGAGCTATGAAAGAAAAATGTGTTATTGCTCCACCAAGAACTTTTTTATGCTCTGATGCTTGCAGAAGTAATCAAGCATAGTTTCACCTATCATATTAATTCAGGCTTTAGGAACCAAATACAGTGGAAGCCTGTTATAATGTGGGTATACAGGAACAAAGCAATAACAGCATTATAGAGATACCTGCGTTATATTCGAAAAGGAATTTCTGTGTATGTATTTTGTTTGGGGGACACGATCAGACCTGTGTTTTATCTGATTACACAGTATAACCAACTGCATTATATTTGGCTTCCACTGTGTATTGTATCTAATAATTTCAAGATTACAAGTAAGTACGCTATCATAAAATTAGTTCATGCGCACTGTTACAAATTTGTAAGTAATGAAAGATTGAAGGTATTAATTACTGTATTTTAAGTTTGTTATACTGATGTGAAAAAATTATGAAATGTTGTGCAAGAGCACTTTGCAAATGAATAACCTGCTTCTGCTTTCATCTTTTGTTTTCCCAGATTTTTGGCCAAAAGGTTAGAATTTTATGGTGATGATTATAAAGCAGCCTCCACTTCATTACTGTCATCGGTAAGTTGTAATATTTTTACTTGTTTAAACAAAGATAATTATTGGTTTTAGTAATATTTTTACTTGTTTAAATAAAGATAATTATTGGTTTTAGTCTCTGATCTGACTCTGTTTAAAATGTTTAAATGAGGAAAAATGGTCATTATCAAATATTACCTGGAACTACATTGTATGTGTAAAATTTTAGATTGAGAGAATGCAAAACTGGAATTATTCATTAACAAAAATAAAAATCTTTTTCAGTCTGGGAGCCTAAGTTCAAAAATTGTGTAAACAGACTAGTTATGTAACTTGAACTTTATGAGTAGGTTACAGTCTGTGACAATAATTGTGAAACACTGGAAAATAAACAACTCAAAAGTAGATTTTTTTACCTTCTATTAAAATCTTATCTGCTTTACTCAGTTTTGCATTTGAGTAAAGCTTTCAAAGCTAGATGATTGGTCATAGGAATACATGCATGGTGTTGGCTTGTCATTTTGTTACTGGGAGAAAGTGTGCGCTGTTGCATGACATGTAGTGCATACTTAAATTACGCATATGTGACTTTATTAGCTAAAACCCCAGTCCTCCGCTCGTTTAGCAAAGCAGTATCTGGACATCAAAGCTGGTAAACTAGTTGTCTATGAGACCAATGAAGAAAAACACAAACAAAAGCTGAACTTTTTAACCAGGTGAAAAATCAGAATATATGCAATGAGAAAGTGTTAATATAATATAGCATTAGCATGATGGAATTGTTCACTGTAATTTATTTATGTAAATATTAAACTGGAGTCTGTATTCACACCATAAAATTACTGAATTTAAAATATAATAAAATAGTTTTAAAGTACATTGCATCAAAACATAGTTTTTTCTTGTTTTGTTTTGCTGTTGTACTTGCTAGAATATCAGTGCAAGTTTCTTCTTGTGAACAAGCCTTGCTCTTTTCTTAGCAAGTCCCATTACCATATGTCTTTTGTTGACTACAGTTTCACAACTTTCATTGCTTAATTTTTCTTTCAAGTTGATATAATTCCCTTCCCATTTCTTAATTGGTGCTTTTTTTCATTCTTTTTTCTATTCCTTTAGATGACAGTAATTTTATCCAACATGCTAGAAAAGCTTTCAGCGTAATGACTACAAATACATATCAAAGCTTCCAACATTTTAGATAACTTTGAGAATATAATGCGCTGTACTTGGCTTTCAATTCTGAAATTTTTTTAAAACTTTAGTACAGGGTTAAAAGATTTGCTAAAAAATTATGTATCCCATACTATTGTTCCCAGGGAAAATTCAAAAATAATCCACAGTGAGGCTGTGTACTGCAAATTTCTAATGGGAGGGCTTGAGAGAAAAGAAATAAAACTCTCCAATTTTGTAACTGCAATTATTCATAAGACAGTGGGATGCATCTAATATTTTCCCAAGATGTTTGTTTATCAAGGTATTGTTAATGGCAAAGTATCCAAAAAAAATTCTGGCACAATATTTTTTATTCAGATAGGCATAGCTCCATATCATATTTTATTTTCTTAATTAATCATATACTTATCATGAAGCTTTTTTTTTTTTTTTTACTTCTATGAAATATTTGCTCAACTGTTCCTCCCCCCCCCAAAATCCTTCCTCTGATTGTAATTATATTGAGCTACATTTCGTGAAAATTAATGTGTTATGTAATTTGGAGAAAGGAATTATCATCACAAAATACAGTTAGTGGCATTTACACACATACATTGTCATGTCTGTCAGAATAGCACTGGTGTGCTGGCACTGACCACAACGATTAAAGGCACAACTTAGCAAAATGATAAGGTGTAGTGAGTGTATGTAGAAATGTTACTCATTTTTAAATATGAAAATGTTCTTTAAGACTGAAAACATTTAAAAATATTTGATATCTTGAAGTATTTTTATACCCTTTAAAAGCACAGCACAAAATTAATATAACAGTTCCAGTTTTGGGATTTGTTTGATGCACAAGATCCAGACACTTAACTTTGTGCTCCACATGCTTGCCAAATTAGAATCTGCCACTACTTTTTGGGTAAAAAAAGTTTACAGTGTTTTATACTAAACAGAATAGAATAGAGAAGGTCCAGGAATATATATATATATATATATATATCCAACTCTCGAGAAGATACCAGGCTCAGATTATTCAAACTTATGCACCCACCACAAGTCATGCTGAAGAAGAAATTGAAGAATTTTATGAGGAAATTCGTGATCTAAATAATAAAGGTAAGCAGCACTTGAAGATAATTATGGGAGATTTCAATGCAAAAATAGGGCAACGGCAACAGAATGAAACTTCAGTAGGTAAATTCGGTCACGGCAACAGAAACCAGCGTGGAAATATTCTTGTAGAGTTTGCAGAGGCAGAAGGGTTTTTCATCTTGAACTCCTTTTTCAAGAAAAAGCCACACAGGAAATGGACATGGAGACATCCAAATGGGACGACAAGTGAAATTGATTTTATTATGTGTAACAAAAAATTCGTCATAGAAGACTGCAGTGTGCTAAACAAGTTCAACACAGGCAGTGACCATAGATTGGTGAGATGTAAGATGCACCTCAACACTAAACTCGAACGTAGCAAGCTCATAAGACAAACAAAATGTATTGACATAACCAACCTTAAAAAACACCATAATACCTTCAAATTGGAACTGAAGAACAGATTCTCTGCTTTAAAAGGCCTAACATCGGAAGAAGTGGATATTTCTGAAGTTAACAGAAAAGTAACCAAAGCTCTTATGGAAACAGCAACAAAATTAGCTGGGTCTAAGAACAAATTGCATGTGAACAAATTATCAGGAAAAACCAAAATGTTGATGCAAAAAAGAAGAGTGATGAGGACAACTAAAGAAGATGTGACTTCCAAAGTGGAATATATAGAGCTATGCAAGACAGTACGAAAAAGTATCACTGAAGACGTAAGGAAATTCAACTATGAACTAGTAAGGAAAGCAATTGAAAACAACCAAAGCCTAAAGATATCAAAGGGACATCTCAGTAAGGGGAAAAAACAGATTATGGCACTGAGAAAAGGAGATGGTTCTGTAACAAGAAATAGAGGCGAGATTTTGACAAGAGTGAAAGATTTCTACTCCAAATTATATGAAAGGGATGATACATGTACTCCAGACATCATGAAAGGTACCAGTACCAGAGTTCTTCCAGTCCTTCCAGCAGAAGTTGCACATGCAATCAAGAACATGAAGCGGGGAAAAGCTCCAGGAGAAGATGGAATTACTGTAGACATCATACAAGAAGCAAGTGGAGAAATCGAAACAGTACTCGCCCAAATTTTCATTCGATGCCTTAATGAAGGGAAAATTCCTGAGGATTGGAACAACGCTACAATGATCTTGCTACATAAAAAAGGTGACATTGAGGATCTCAGGAACTACAGACCTATCAGCCTCCTATCAGTGGTTTATAAAATCTTCACTAAAGTTCTTTCACACCGCTTGAAGGTGACACTGGACATGGCTCAACCGAGAGAACAAGCTGGATTCAGGAGTGGCTACAGCACAATAGATCATATCCACGTACTGAGAGAACTAATTGAAAGAGCGAGGGAATATGAGCTTCCATTGTGCATGGCTTTTATCGATTATGAAAAAGCCTTTGATTCGGTGAAACCATCAGCAGTTGCAATGGCTCTGAAATCCTGCGGTATTGAAGATGCATACATTAATATTATTAATAACATCTATGAAAATGCAAGTGCAAAGATTCAGCTGTTTGAAAATACAACACACATAAAAATTGGAAAAGGAGTGAGACAAGGTGACACCATATCTCCGAAGCTCTTTAATGCCACATTGGAAAATGTCTTTCAATCACTGAACTGGGAAAACAAAGGGATAAAGATTAATGGAGATTATCTAACCCACCTTCGTTTTGCTGATGACATAGTCATTTTTGCAACTACCCCATCAGAGCTACAGAGTATGATCCAGGAACTTGCTGACAAGAGTAAAGAAGTGGGATTAAAAATGAACTTTCAGAAGACAAAAGTGATGTACAATGCTTTTACAAGAAATGAAGATTTATCGATTGATGGAGAAAAGCTGGAGATAACAGACACGTACGTTTATCTTGGACAGCAGATATCAAGTGAGGGTCACATTGGTGAAGAAATTAATCGGCGTACAAAACTTGCCTGGAGAGCTTTTGGAAGAAACAGCATAATTTTCAAGAGCAATATGCCATTATGTCTTAAAAGAAAAGTGTTTGATCAATGCATCCTTCCAGTGCTTACGTATGGTGCAGAGACGTGGACCTTAGCTAAAAGAGACATACAAAGACTGCAGACAACTCAAAGAAGCATGGAGAGGTGCATGCTTGGTGTAACCAGGAGAGATAATAAGAGGAACACGTGGATCCGAAAAATGACAAGAGTTGAAGACATCATGATCAGAGTTAAATCCCTGAAATGGCAATGGGCTGGACATACTGCCAGAAGAACAGACCATCGATGGACAGCCGAAATTTTAGATTGGATTCCAAGGGACAGGAAAAGACCCAGAAGAAGACCACATGGAAGATGGGTGGATGAAATTCGAAAGTATGCGGGAGGGACATGGAGGAGACTGGCACAAGACAGACCGTTGTGGAGGAAACTTGGGGAGACCTTCGTCCAGCAGTGGATTGATAATGGTTGACAATGATGATGATGATGATGTATATATATATAATTGGAAAATTGTGCATGATGCATTTGAATTATAAGGACACAGATTCTGTTGACTTCCATTACTTCCCTGAAGTGTGCTGCTGCTTCCATATTTTTAATGTTAGTGATATATTGTTCTTTATTTTAGTTCTTGCAAAGGAGTGGTATCTTTAAGCTGAAATAAATGGTAGTAAAAAATATTGAAAAATTTTGATGTTGCCACCAATATAACCTGCAGTTTAAACCAACAACATAAAACACATAAAGTGTCAACAGTCTTTTTTTTTTTTTTTTTTTTTTGTATGGAAGATTTGCTAGCTGATTTATATCTAAAGTTGAACATTTTTTTTTTTTTTTTAGGAAAGTTTGATTCATGTTTGTGGGTAGTACATACTTTCTCCACTAATCCCAAGTGTGAAAATTAAAGATGCATAGTTAGATTTTTACCACCAAGCTGAAAACTTATACGTATAGCCAACAAATGAAATGTGAATTCTGCAGTTTTTAAATTGTGGAGATTTTTCCATCACCATATCCAATGCAAAACTCAGAGGAGAGGTGTTTGGAATAGGCACTGTTTCATTCATAAGTTGTGAAATGGTTGCTAGTGATGTAGAAATGAATATATTAGTTGCTAATATTGCTTATCTCCTTCTACAGAAGGAGATACTAGAACATATAACCTACCATCACATTTTTGCCTGCATGTTTTTTTTAGCATAGAATATTTTTTAATGAATTGGAATAAACTGCAGAATATTGAAATGTGAACACTTAACTGTAAAAATATTTATAGTGAGTGGCACTATAGTAATAAGTAAGCATTATCAGTTTAGTACTAGCATTCTTCTGTTTCTGATAATTTATAGTATGTGGTGGTTCGGAAATTAATGGTAAAACTGTTTAATTGGAATTTTTTAGCAACAACTATTTTTCATTGTACTCCAACCCATCATTGGGACTTGATACATAGGTGTTGTAACTTCCTTGATGACATCCAACCTATATCATATAATCTTTGATGTTGAGTTTTCCATAACTGAAAAGCTCATCATCCTTACACACCATTCAAATTACATTGATTCTGTCATATACAGAAACAAGTTAGTAAAATCATGCAATGCCTTGATTATGATACACTTTCCAACATACCAGAAATTATTACTCAAGTTATGAGGATAATGGCTGTGGAATAAATCTCGCTCCTGTGTCCTGACCTTTGACCCCATTTCAATGATATTCAACAGAACCGGTTCAGTACACCTCAAGAATAACATACTGAAGTTTTGTCGCAATAGAAGCAGTTTTACGCAAGTTATGAGAATAATGGCTGTGGAATAAATCATGCTTTTGTGCAATGACCTTTGACCCCATTTCGTTGATATTCAACAGAACCGGTTCACTATACCTCCGGAACAACAGGATAACGTTTTGTCGCAATCAAAACATTTTTTGGTAAGTTATGATGCACAAGGGCAATGGAATGGATCCCACTCCAGTGTCCTGACCTTTGACCCCATTTTGCCCATTTTCAATAGGGTTCGTCCCCAGTGGCTCCCTCCCACATACTAAAATTTCATCGAAATCGAATCATTTTTACGCAAGTTATGACGCATAAGGGCAATGGAACAAATCCCACTCTTATGACCTGCCTGACCTTTGACCCCATTTCGCCCATTTTCAATAGGATTCGTGCCCAGGTGGTTCCCTACCACATACTAAAAATTCATCGAAATCGAACCATATTTACGCATGTTATGACGCATAAAGGCAATGAAATGGATCCCGCTTTTATGTCCTGACCTTTGACCCCCATTCCACCCATTTTCAATAGGTTTTGTTCCCAGGTGGTTCCTTACCACATACCAAAATTTCATCGAAATCGAACCATTTTTACGCAAGTTATGACGCATAAGGGCAATTGAATGGATCCCGCTCTTATGGCGTGACCTTTGACCCCACTTCACCCATTTTCAATAGGGTTCGTCCCCTGGTGGTTCCCTACCACATACTAAAATTTCATCAAAATCGAAAATTTTTTACGTGAGTTATCGTGCCGACAGACAGACGGACGGACGGAAATAGCTGGAGCATATACGCTTCTTCAACCTACTATTGGAAAGCATAAAAAAGGCTACTAAAAGAACATACGCTATTGTCTTCAATTACAAATTGAACATTATTCTGTGTGACAATCCAGGGAAGTACATTTCATAACTTCTTCACTAAAGGTACTTCTCCATTCCGTGAGCAATATTAGTTACTCATATCTCAATAAAAAAAAAAAACAAGCCCCACAAGTGCTAGTTGCATCCTATTAGAGTACGGCATAAAACTAAAAACTACTATGCTACGGCTTAAAATCAATTTTTACAGCTAAAAAGAACTACTATGTACAAATTTTGATAAATTTTTCTGAAACTACTAATGAATACTTTGAGATATCCCCTTAATACAAATACTTTTGTCCTGAAGTTTTTCTTGTGTTTATATCACTCATAAGGAGAAGCGCCTTTAGTGAAGAAGTTACGAAGAATACTTCCTGGATTGTCACACCGAATAATGGGCAATTTGTTATTGAAGATAATAAGGTACATACATTCTTTTAGTAGCCTTTTTTTTTTCTGTATATGACAAAATCAATGTAATTTGAATAGTGTGTTTAGGATGATGAGCTTTTGAGTTATGGAAAACTCAATATCAAACATATATGATATTATTGACCACACAGACAGCCATATGGTTGCTCATGTATTGAATGGCTCCGGCAGTCTCACACAGGAAAATGTTGAATAAACAGAAGATACAATTGCTAAGACAATTTAAAAGGAAAAAGCTAAAACTTGCAAAAAATGAAGTACAATTGCAGTTCCTTGAGAATTGTCAGCACTTAAAAATTTAAATAAAGTCTGCTAATAGAAATGAATATAACATATTAAAAAAAAGAGATTGAGTCAGCAAATAAAATCTAAAAAGAACCTAGTGTTTGCTTTAAACTACGGTTTATAATTTGTGGCAAATATACCGGGCGTAACCAAAAGTCCGGAAACAGCCGCATAACTGGTGAAATAATGGTCATACAGGAATGAAACTGGTGACTAGGTATAGTTAATGGGCCATGGCTGATCGAATGAGACCAACGGCGGCACCCTCTGGCAAATACTTGCCATACTTATGAAAACTATCTTCGAAACAAAGCAAGATAGAGCAAAAAAGTCAATTGCAAAGTTGTAGAGCATCCGCTGGTTAGTAGGACGCGTGATTTGCTGTAAACCAGCAAAGGAACGCCTGTAAACACAGCGAATGCGAACGTTGGCCAGACAGTGATATATGCAAGAATTCAGCTGTCTACCTGTGCGATAGAACACTATACTATAAGTTGCAAATTAAAATCACTTTATTTACAATTTAAAACAGTGTCAGTTGGAAAACAGTTGGCTACCGCATCACAGTTTGCAGGCATAATTGCATTTTGTATGATTACATAAAAATGGTTACTCTGTTTCAATAGCGCCATCGTTCTTTTGTCCCTTATGCTTTATCGTGCATGTTACTTGTCGATTTCTAAGCATGGTTTTCCGACTGACACTGTCTGGCGAACGTTCACATTTGTTGTGTTTACAGGTGTTCTCTTGATGGTTTCTAGCAAACCATGTATCATTTCCTACTGACCAGTGGATGCTCTACAACTTTGCAATTGACTCTTTTGCCCTATCTTGCTTTGTTTCAAAGATAGTTTTCATAAGTATGGCAAATATCCACCAGAGGGCGCCACTGTTTGTCTCATTCGATCGGTCATAACCCTTTACCTATAACTAGCCACCAGTTTCGTTCCTGTACAACCATTATTTCACCAGTTATGTGGCTGTTTCTGGACTTGGTTACACCCTGTATATAAAACATCAAAGAATGAAAAAAGAACAGGGCATGTTGACTTACATAGACTTTTATTTTGATAAACCCCTGTGTGTAGCATATAGTAATGTTTTGTTGTTGTTTTCTACAAAGTGGTATTTTCAATGTTTTGAAAAACCATGTGAAGCACAGATAAAACTAACTAATTGAAGAATTCAAAATAAAAAAGCAGCTTCATTAAATTATTTCAAGATATTAACCCAACACTAGCCTTTGAAGATCTCAGGCCGCCTTGGTGGTGCAGTCTTCTGATGATTCGCCCGAGATGGGTCCGGGTTCAAATCCCATGAGGCATGGCTGTTACGTTTGTCTTATGGTACTGGATCTCTCCCTTCCCTGGAACCAGTAGCCCTAAATTAGGGACAGGTGACTGCTAATAGCTCACCGTAGCAGTAAACAGACATAGAACTTTCAGAAAAAAATTAACCAGTTTCTTTTTTCTTCAACCTATAAAAGTGATTTTCCTGAAATATGTTTTCCCAGAATCAGAAAATACTTTCCTCAGATTTTTTAGTTCTCCTTTATTTTCTGGTTTGTTTCTAATAAAGTAATCTATCATATCAGAGGTGGGGTTAGAAGGCCATAAAGCTATATCACTAGGATAGTATGAATTCATTGAACAGGTAGATATATCTATGCTCTTTCTCTTGATTTGTTGGTTCATGCTCTTAGTTGATTATTTGGTCTGGTTCTGAGGGTTGACAATTAAAATCATTCAGTGGCAAATGGGATGATTTCTCACATGCATCATCATTCTTACAGCTAGAGTCAAGATTTGAATTTATCAAACTAGCCTTACAATCATGATAATTAACCCAGCAATTGGGCATCTCCGAATTGACTGTAATTACTGTTTCACATGTGAATTTTCAAGTTTTCTGATGTGATTTAATTCACGTGTGAAACAGTAATTACAGTCAATTCGGCAATGCCCAATTGCTGTGTTAATTATCATGACGTATTTACCATGTATTATGAGAAGAATATTTCTTCAACTCTGAATAGCCTTACCATCTTTGTTGTCTAAACTTGAATGATGTGGGTGCTGTGTAGGTTCCAGTAGCACATTTTCTTTTGAAACACGTGAATCCGAAGGCTTTTTTCTCAATTCACTCATCAGCGGTATAACTTTACACAGGCTTCTGTAGGAATACTAATAAACTATTCTTTTGCTTTTGAAGATGTTCGTCTTTCTCTTCTTCCGCTTTTCATAACCTGAATCATAACTTCGTTTCACTGGCTTCATTTTCAGGAGAATCAGTCACATAAAAATGTGTAAACGAAACAGAAACAACAGCTCGATGCTGATTTTAAGGGCACGGTTAAGTGTTAATAATCACAATATTAAGTAAGTAACACTGTATAATACCACAACGTGGAGATTGAATGGAAACACAGAAATATACAGATTACAGACGATATTTTAGGTCATGTCGCGACGTTACCAGTGGTCATTGTCACTACCATGTACAAATAAAATTACTCTACAGTCAGCAAAATTTTACCCGCTTGTCAAGCAGGATAGCCAACTTTACATTTCTTAAGTAGAGAACAGATGACTAGCACTATACACTGAGTGGCCACTTTATTATGACCACCCCCTCAGTACTTCGTTGGGCCACCTTTTGCCTTTAATACTGCATCGATTCTTCGTGGCATGGACTCCACGAGATGTTGATAGGTGGTTTGTGGGATCTGAGACCATGCTTGATGAATAGCACTTTCCAGGAGTGTGAGATTGCAGAGTTGTGGATTCAGCTGTCTGATGGCTTGTTCAACTTCATCCCACACATTCTCAATCATGATTGTGGGGGCCACCTAAGCAAAATAAACTCACCGGCATGTTCCTGAAACCAATCTTGTACAATACGAGCACTATGGCAGGACGCATTATCTTGTTGAAAGTAGCCATCACCATTGGGATAAACCATCCACATGACAGGATGCACCTTGGTCCACAACGATATTTAGATATGATGTGCCAGTCAGACGTTGATCAACACGAATTAAAGGGCCCAAAGCATGCCAGGAAAACATTCCCCAAACCATAACGTTGCCTCCACCAGCTTGAAGGGTTGTAGCAATGCATTTGGGGTCCATGCTTTCGTGCTGTTTCCGACAAATTCTCACTCGGCCATCCGCATGGTGCAACTGAAAATGTGATTCGTCGGACCACATAATTTGTTTCCAATTATCGACTGTCCAATCCTTGTGCAAACCGGAGACGTTTTCTCTTGTTAACTGCAGACAGCAAAGGTGTTCAAACAGGCCTTCGGCTGCCATATCCCATCCAATGCAGTGGTACGGCGAATAGTGCATGCAGAGATCATTTGAGGGGATCCTTGATTAAGATGGGCTGTAATTTGCTGCGCTGTTGCCCTTCGGTTGTCTGTTACCAATCTGGACACTCTCCGTTCCACCCGAGCAGTCACTAGTCGATGACAACCACACGTTGCACGTAGAGACCCAGTTTTTTGGCTGACAGTCCAGTCTTTAAACACTTTAACAACAGCTGCTCTGGAACATTACGCGAATGTGGTGGTTTTGGTGATACTCGCTCCATGGCTCCGAGCTCCTACAAGCATCCCATGTTGAAAGTCTGTCAAATCGCATTTTTTACCCATCTCATCACCCAAAACTCACTTCTACTACTGTCGCAAGCACTAAGCTTTCACTTTTTATACTAGCCTCGCCCTCTGGCAGCAACAGCGTGCAGCCATAGCTCATTTGCTTAAAACTGTCAGGTGGTTATAATAAAGTTGCCACTTAGTGTATAAAGTTTGAACCATGACTGCTTTTCTATGAATCGGCAAAATATTATATTCATCAACATAACCTTTTCCTTCCTTTTCACTGTGAACCAGGGGTCCCTTCGTGACTGCTACTTGTGCAACACCATAAATCCACCCCTGCAAAAGGGAACTCATCCAAACAAATTTATGATGAAATATCAGTTACATTAGGTGATAAGTGCCCTTCCTATTCCACAGTCAAGAACTGGGTGGCTAGGTTTAGAAAGGACATTTGAGCACCCAAGATGAAGAATGTTCTGGGAGACCAACTCTAGTGACAGTTCCAGAAAATTCAGATGCCATTCATTCCATGATCCTGGTGATGTTCCGAGAATGAGTAGGCTATTTTAGACATGAGAAAGCTCTCAGCCAAATGAGTTCCCAAATGTCTCAATGCTGACCAGAAGTGTGATCAAGTGATTACTTCACAAACCATTTTGAATTTATTTCAGAGATCCTGTGGGATATTTGAACTATCTTGTAACTATGGATGAAACATGGGTCCATATATACAGGGTGATTCCTAAAGTCCTAAGTCACCTCAATAACTTGGGAACAAAGACAGCTAGAGCTATGAACGTAAGGTATGGTATAGTAAAACAACCATGCGCTATCGGATGAGAGTGACTGCAGCACCCCTAGTGGCAAAATGTGGAAGTTAGCACTCCTATCTCGGAAACCATGTGAGATACAGGAAAGAGATCAATTAGAAACTTGTAGAACATCAACGAATTAGTAGGAAATGACATATGGTAGAAACGGCTGGAAGCATGATGGAAACAAAAGTTTATTATACTCAGGCATGAATACAAATGGAGTACATTGGTCATATTTAATGCAACAGCGGTACTTACATAACATTGCGTTTAACGTAAATAGGGTTCAATGTGGCCACCATCTGCCACAATACACATTTGAATGCGAGACAGAACTTCCCGTTGTACATTCGCCAGTACAACAGGTGTCACGCAGCGACGATACGCAGTCTGAGATCGTGGAGACTCGTCAGTTCTACCCTGTACACATGATGCTTTAGGTAACCCCAGAGGAAGAAATCCATGGGAGTTAGATCCGGGGATCGTGGAGGCCATACTTCGGGACCACCACAACCAATGATCTGTTGCCCGAAAGTGCCTGAGCGCCGTCGTGCTGAATCCATAATGAGCGTACATCTTGCAGAGACAGATCATCTAACCACTCAGGTAATGTGCTTTGTAACAGCTGCAGGTATCTTCGTCCATTTAATGCGCCCTCATAGAACACAGGCCCAACAAGTCTGTCCTTCCAGACGCCACACCAGATATTGATCGACCAGCGCACCTGGTGCCTCATTTCCCATGTAAAAAATGGATTCTGAACTGCCCAGTAATGAGTGTTTTGTTTGTTCAGCACCCCGGCGGTGGGAACTGCACCTTGTCAGTCCAAAGGATGTTTGATAGAAAGGCCGCATTTTCATCTACGGCGTTCATTACAATATTGCACCAATCTAGACATCGTTAGTTATCCTTTGGCATCAGTACCTCAGCGGTACTGTACGGTACGGGTTGGGTTGGGCACCATGCTGATGCAAAATGTTCCACACACGGGATTGTGATAAGCCACATGCCATACTGACTTCCCTCGTACTGATGTGTGGGTTGGCCAAAACGTATGCCAGAACAACGACTGGTTGCACATCCCTACACATTCCGGTGGGTTGCCCCAAGCGGGGACGCGCTGCAATACTGCCTGTCTCTCGTAGCCATCAAATCGCGCGACTGATGGTCGGCGATGGACGAGTCGGAAATCGTAAGCCATACTGGCGTGACGCTTCTCTCGCGTTGCTTCCTAATTCTCCATATAGCAGTACCCTCTCGCAATACTGTTCATTCAAATAACCTGCCATGCTCGTTCTTTACCCGATACTCACGTTACGAATGACATAGCTCCTGACCGACGATCCTTTATACATTGCCACGCCGCACCTGATATGGCAGGTGAGGCGTTATGTCACACCAGAATTTGCATACGACACTAACAGGCGTGCAATCTCATACATTTCTCTGTGCTAGACTGTTACCGCGACAACGACACGAACCGGCTTCACACAAATTTGCGTTTCCAGCCTTCTACTTACCCCAGCCATTTCTACCATATGTCGTTTCCTACTAATTCGTTGATGCTGTACAAGTTTCTAATTGATCTCTTTCCCGTATCTCTCATGGTTTCTGAGATAGGAGTGCTAACTTCCACATTTTGCCACTAGGGGTGCTGCAGTCACTCTCAACCGATAGCGCAAGATTGTTTTACTGTACCATACCTTTAGTTGTCTTTGTTCCCAAGTTATTGAGGTGACTTAGGACTTGAGGAATCACCCTGCATATGATCCACAGACCAAAGAATGGAAAGAGAGTGATTCCCCATGTCCACAGAAGTCATCATGCAAGGTGTCTGTGTTCTGGGACAAAGATGGAAATTTGCTTGTAGATTATCCGGAAAAGGGTGAAACTATCACAGCAAAGTATTATGTTGCACTTCTCAACAAACTGAAGCAGCTACTGGTCTCCAAGCGTAGCGGCAAACTTTCGAAAATGATCTTGTTTCTTCAAGACAATGCCTCTCCTCACAAAGCGGCCATTACAGAGCAGAAATTATCTGATCTTTACTTTGAAATTCTGAAGCACCCGGCCTACTACGTTGGCCCCTTTAGAGTACTACCTCTTTCCTAACTTGAAAACACACCTCAAGCATTGAAGAGGCCACAGCAGCTGTGGATATGTGGTTTGCAGTACAACCAAAAGATATATATATATATATATATATATATTTTTTTTTTTTTTTTCTGATGGGTTAAAAAAGTTAGAACAGTGAAGTCATAAGTGTTTGGAACTCAGGGGAGATATGTAAATATGTTTTTTCAATCCCATAGCCAAAGACTTATCAGCACTTCCTTGTAGTATGGTAATTCTATTGCGCTAAAAAAAAAAAGTAGACATAAAAGATGCACACACTATTTCTTTTTCAGTTATTAAGAACTGTGTAATAGCTGCTGCCTGTTTACGAATTTCACTATAGGTCATTAGAAAATTATTTGCACTCCTGTCATTTGGCATAAAATACTGATTTACTCCCTCTGGCGTTGTGTAGAGAAGAGGAGGAGAATCATTGCACTATTTTTCTAATGGTATGAAAAAAAAAAACTGCAGAGATAAACTGAGTAATAAGAATTACTTTGGAACAGATAAAGATTTTGCTTAATATGCAAACTTTGAGTGTGTTATATTGAGTGTATTTAGAACTATGCACTTGTTTATTTCAGATATTTGGTGAAAGCAGTCCCATTCGATGTTCAGGCTCCCAGACTGATTTAACATATGGATGCCATGTCCCAGAACAATCCAGCAGCTTTACTTCAATCAAGCCAAAGATTGAAAAGATTGAACCACAGTGGCTTCCTCATAGTTTATGAGTGGACATTATTGTGATTCACAAACTGTCACTTAAAGGATTAATTTATTGCTGTGCTGCTTTAAGGCAGCAAGAATTTTAATTGTTTTGCAATAAACACTGTTTTGCTGACATTCTGTAAAGAATTTTCCTCCATGTTGTCTTTTTTTATGGTAAGATTTATATTTGAATATAACATTAACTCAAGTGTGGGATATGGTGGATCTACCACACTTGAGAAGGACGGTCCACCACGGAATCGACCTGGACTTTTTAAACAGCGTACGAGAAAGAGATCTCGGCTAAGTGAATGCAAGATTGGTGTATGGAATACTAGAGGTATAAATGGCAAGATAAATGAGGTGATTGAGGAGATGAATAAGTATAGGCTGGATGTGCTGTGTGTAAGTGAAACCAAAAAGAAGGAAATTGGAGTAGAAGTGAATGGCACAGTGAGTGTGTGGTCTGGAGTATTGGATAATGTAGAGGACAGTCTAGTATAGGTGTGATTTTAAGTGAAAAGATGAACAACTTGATTCACTATAGTTGTGTAAGTGAGAGAATTCTCTGGATTCGTTTGAAAGTGAAACTTCAGAGAATCGTAATTGTTGTAGTGTATGCTCCTTGTGACTCGGAACCTTCTGAAAAGAAGGAAGATTTCTGGGCTGCTCTTGTGGCGCATTGGTCTAAGCGATGGCCTCTGATCATTCGTCCGAAAGGGGTCCGGGTTTGAATCCCAGTGAGGCATGGATGTTGTGTTTGTCTTACAGCACTGGCTCTCTCCCTTCCCTGGAACCAGTGACCCTAAATTAGAGACGGGTGAATGCTTATAGCCCGTAGAGTTGCTCACGGTGGTTGCTAAACCTCCAATAAAAAAAAAAAAAAAAAGATATCTGGAATGAGCTAAAAGTTGTTTTGAGCCAGTTTGGTGCTAAAGAACAAGTTATAATAGCAGGGGATTTCAATGCTAGAGTAGGTGTGCAGAATGAAATTTCTGTCAATGTTTAATGATCCTTGTGTGAATGGTAATGGTTCACCATTACCAGATTAATTGAACTCTGCATTGAGAATGGTTTGTGTGTATCTAATATGTTTTTCAACCACAAGTACATCCATACATATACTTGGGAAAATCGTACTCTTGGTCAAAAGAGTGCGATAGATTTTGTTGTCTATGATCAACGTCTGAAACACTTAGTTGTTGACACACGTGTGATGAGAGGTGCAGATGTTGGTTCTGATTATTACTTGGTAGTGTCACGAGTGAAACTTAATGTTGGTTGGAGGAAAAGGAATAGGAAGAGACCCAGGATAGAAAGAATAAAGGTTGATAGGCTCCTTGAAGACCATCAGCGTTATTCTGACTTACTCAGAGAACGACTGAAGGAGCTGAAGTCTGGTGAGAGGGATGTAGAAAAGAAGTGGGAATGTTTTAAGAACTGTGTTGTCACTGCTGCTAAAGAGGTCTGTGGCACCACAATAGTGGGTAACAATAGAGGTGATGCTTGGTGGAATAGCGAGATTGAAGAGGCAGTAAAGGAGAAAGAAGGAAGCCTATTTGGGGATGTTGCAAGGTAGAGTCTGTGGATGAATATCGCTCAAAGAAGCGTGAAGCTCCTAAGCTGGTTCGCCAGAGTAAGGCAAAAGATAGGAAGGAGAAGATGGAAACGGCATGAACTGGCGTTTTGGAAAGATAGGAAGTCTTTCTGGAAGTACACTGTTGGCCACCCAAAATGCAACACCAAGAAGGAAGCATCTGATTGGCCTGAAATTCGCAGCATGCATCGCCTGCGAGAGAACATGCAAACTTACATCGCCCGCGAGATAACATGCAAACGATTGGCATTGCAGGGCATTTTGCAAATCATGTGCATCTGGTACGCCACCGAGAAGCACTATAAGAAGGGCACACAGAAGGCGGGGTGTAAGTTGTGGAAGTGTGTTGTGCTGCCGGACCTGTGCGTGGGAGGTTTTTGATGCCTCATCGCAGAATACAGCAGTCATTCCAGCATGTTTCGGAGTTCGACAAAGGACGAATAGTGGCTTATCGCGACAGCGGTTTATCATACCGAGACATCAGCGCCCGTGTGGAACGACATCCAGCCACAGTGAGGCGAGTATGGATTCGGTGGGTGCAGGAGGGACGGACCGACGTGAGCAATTGCTGCAGCCACGGCACACCACCAAACGAGAGGACTGGCATGTTGTGCTGCGGGCATTGACGGCTCGTACCGCCACATCATGAACGTTAGTGCAGGAATTGGGGTGGGTTGTGCAACAACCTGTGTCAGCATGTACCGTTCCATGTCGTCTGCAGGAGTGAGGACTTGTCGAATGGCGCCCACTGCTCCGATTACCATTGATGTTACTCCACCGGCAAGTGCGGCGGTAGTGGGCCGTTAAATGCTGCACCTGGACTACAGAATGGCACGACAGTGTCTTCTCCGACGAATCCCGCTTCTGCCTGCAACACCACGATGGTCGGATCCGCGGCGAGAGTCTGTACGATGCCTGCATTATGCATCGCCATACCGGTCTGTCGCCTGGCGTTATGGTTTGGGGCGCAATTGGATACGACACCCGCACCCCTCTGGTACGCATCGCCGGTACAATCAACAACAGCCACCACTACATCTCCGACGTTTTGGAGCCTGTAGTCCTCCCTTACCTGCAGGACCTGCCAGTGGCCACATTTCAACAGGACAACGTGCGCCCGCACGTGGCACGCATCGTGCAGCAATTCTTCACGGCCCACCAGGTGTCACTGCTGCCATGGCCCGCCTGTTCTCCCGATATGTCGCCCATCGAACACATCTGGTCGCCGATTGGCAACAGAGTGGTCCGGCAAGCACCACCCGCCGCTACGCCTGATGAACTGCGGCATCGTGTGGAAGCAGCCTGGACCGACATAACCCAAGCCCACACCCAAAGCCTCTTTCGTTCGATGCCGTGGCGTGTAGCGGCTGTTATTGCCAGCCATGGGGGCCACACGAACTATTGATGTCTGCATGCTCTGCAAGTCGCACGCTCCTGTAAGCTCAATCGTTTTATCTTTGTATCTGTTGTTATGTATCCAGTAAATCTGGCTTTGCTATCTCGTGTCCTTCTTGGTGTTGCATTTTGGGTGACCAGCAGTTTACATGAGACTCAGGAAAAATAGGGGAAACAAAGTTGTAAGTTGTGTAAAGAATGAGATCGAGGAAATGATATGAGAGCCCAATGAGTTAAGTGAAAGATGTGGTGAATACTTCTGTGAGTTATTAGATCAGGAAAGCAAAGATGTTTCTGAGACAGATGATGTCACAGTGAGAGATGGAAGCATAGGAGGGATCTCCAGAGAAGAAGTGTGTGAAGCTCTAAAATCTTTTCAGAATGGTAAGCAGGGATCGCATTTCTCCTAAAATTCCTAATATTTTGTGACCCTCCTTAAATTCCTAAAATTATACCTAAAATTTGCTATTCTTCCTAAAATTTTCGTAAGCTTATTTATTAAAAATACAACCGTTATTAACGCCAATAAATTTACCATTACGGTAAGGTAAAAAGACCTGTTATTGTAGAAACACAGCCTATATGCTGTGCTGCTGAAGGGAGGGAAAATGACGCCATCGAGATGCACTTGCTTCGGGGTGGGCGCTCCACTTTTGTGCCTTCGGACAGTTTTCGAGAGTAACAAGAGATCTAAGGTAAAAGAGAAGGGGTCATTTTCACCCCTGGTTTGCACTTTGCAGACGAACTCCGTGGCACGCAGATGATCGTACTTTATTTTTGGACATGCTTCGTGGAACCTCCTCTTTCTGCTGATGTTTTGTTATTGTAAACCGCAGGTGAGTGGAAGCAAAAAGGAAACATGTGGTCTCCTTCCGTAACCTCCGGTAATGACGATGGGATGGTAGCTGAGTGTTATCGTGGCAGGCAGTAGAGCACGTGATCATTGACCTTCGATCGTGCGCCCGACCTTCGATGTGCAATATATCTCTGCTCCGACTCGCTTTGACTGAACTTGCGTGAGATGCGTATGATAGTTTCTGGTTTTGCGTCTTTTATGGTGTTCTCTGTGCTGTGTGCAGGTTCAGTTCTCTAGTGGCGACTTGCTTTTTTTTTTTTTTTCTATCTTCTGTCATCCTCGCAGCCAAACTTCAGGAAGTTGTCTGGTTTTGCAATATTGGAACGTGTTTTTGTACTTCCCTTTCATTTTCTGGTTAGTAATACAAGTGTTTAAGATGCCTAAATCCAAAACGAAATTTCAAGATGCGTGGCTCGCCAAAGAATTGGACGGAGTGAAGTTGAAAGAATAGTGTTCTGCAACTGAAACAATATTTTCTGCTAAGTGTATATTGTGTTCAGAAATTTTCAATATTTCTAATAGTGGCTTTTCCAAAGTAAAAGCGCATCATGAAGGAAAAAACATTTGCAGAAATTTCAAAGTAAATTTCAAAATAAGTCCATCCTGAAAGCCTTTGGAGGACGGGATCTTCAGCCCAAAACAAATATTAGTGAAGTACTGAGTCATGATTTACAGTTGGCTAAAGCCGAAGCATTATGGGCCATGAAAGTTGCTAAGGACAATATGTCTTTTGTTTCATGATCTGAAACAGTTGAACTTTTCAAAGAAATGTTTCCTGATTCTGCTATTGCAGCCAAAATGCAACTTAAAAAAAAAAAGTTGCTTATGTGATATCACATGGATTGTCAAAATATTTTGAAGAGGATTTGAAAAAGACATTGCATCTAGTAGCCCAGGAAAGGTTACTATAGCATTTGATGAAACTACAAATACACAAGTGAAACGGCAGTTGGATGTGTATCTCAGGTACTGGTCTTCAGAAATAAATTCAGTTTCTTGCTGATACCTAACAAGCGTTTTTCTGGGTCATGCAACAGCAGATATTTTGCTAAAAGAAATTCTTGATGTGTTATCATCCTTCAATATTTCGTTGAACAGAATTATTTGTGTATCCATGGACAGCCCAAATGTAAATAAGTGCTTTTTACGCAAATTCAATGAAGTTGTAAAACAAGAAACAGGCCAGAAATCTTTGGAACTAGGTTTTTGCAACCTGCATGTTGTTAGTAATGCATTTAAAAATTTTTTTGATAAGCTTAATATAGATAGATTTTGACAAATTTGCTACTGATATGCATTACTTTTTAAAGAGTAGTGCTGCAAGAAGAGAGGATTATAAATCTGTCGAGGATATAACATTGGTCACAGCCAAATTTCTTTTGCGTCATGTCAGCAACAGATGGTTAACCGTTGGTTCTGTAGCCCAGAGGCTCTTGGATCAATGGCTACATATTACAGAATATTTTTTAAACTTTTTGCCATCTCAAAAAATATTTGAAAAACAACTACGCAATTCGGCAAGGTATAAAAGAATTCACTGTTTCCTGAAAAATGAGCTAACTCCTTGCTATTTAGCATTAATTTCATTTTCACACCAAAATTTTGAAAAGTTTTCATTATGTTATCAGAGTGAAGAACCAAAAATACACCAGTTATATTCTGATTTAAATACTTTAATGAGGAATGTTATGGCTCAGTTTATCCAAGATGATGTTATTGCAGGGAAATTTGGAGAAGACCTAAAGAATGTAGATTTTGAAAACAAAAATTCATGGAAAAAACTAGGGGAGTTAGAAGTTGGTATGAAGACAAAAAATCTCCTCAGGAATGTTCAGGAGACCTGGCAGAAATTATTTCTCTTAGATGTAAGATCATCACTAATTGCAACCACAAAATATTTAAAGTCAAATTTGCCATTCTGCAATCAAAAGCTAAGAGACATAGAAGTTTTAAAGGTAAAAGAACCAAAGAAAGAGTCAACTCAACTTTGTCACTGAAGGACTTTCGGAAATAACCAGAATTTCAAGTGTTTTGCATCTTTCTGAGGAACAAATTGATAGAGTAAGAGAAGAGTGGAAACTTTTAAATTGCGATAAGCCAACTCTAGATGAACTAGTGAAATTTTCAGAGGAAGGGCATATTCCAGTGCGGATTGATCATTACTGGCGTAATATATTTGGTATTAAAGACTCTAGCTGAAAAGAAAAATACTCAAATCTTGCTAAACTCATCAAGTCAATTTTAGTTTTACCTCATGGTAATGCTGATGCAGAAAGGGGATTTTCGGTTAACACTGCTCTGTTAAGGAAGGACAAGGCTAACTTAAAAGACTCAACTATAACATCATTAAGAATAGTTAAAGGGGCCATTAAACACTATGGATGTGTAAGTAAAGTTCCCATAACAAGAAATTTGTTAAATAGTGTTCGTGATTCACATAAATTTTGTAAAGAGTATGTTGATAAGCTGAAGGAAGAAGAATCAAAAAAGGTAAAAGAAAGGAAGCAGAAAGAGAGGGAAAATAAGGAAAAGCAGTTAGAGAAAAAAAGAAAAGCTGAGTTTGATGACAAAATAAAAGAAAATGATGCAGAAATAAATAGACTTAAAAAAGATAAAGAAGCCTCCCTAGCAGTAATTCAAGAGGGAACAGAAAGAATGAGAAAAGCTGTAGAAAAACAAAATACTGTTGAAATAGCAGTTGCCTCTAACTTGATCATACAAGGTTCAGCTGAAATAAAGAAAACTGAAAGTAAATTAGTTGTGGTGGAAGCAGAAAAAGATAGGCTTATCAGGAAAAGGTTAAAACAATAATATGAAAAAAGTAATTCAGTGAACAATTGTACATAGTTCTTGGTTTTCAATTACCTTTTTAGGATATTATAATTTAATGTGAAACCTGAAAACTTTGCTGTGAAAATCGTGAATTGCTTCTGGTTTAACAGCATATTAATGTTCAAAGTGAAACTGGAATGTGGTAAATATACTTGAATGTGATAATAACACGTGAAAAGATAAGAACTGAACATTAGAAGTAAATCATACTTAAACTTTAGACATTAGACGTTATGCAAAAAATTTGGGTGTGAACTTCGACCATATATACTAATGGACTGCGCATTGGCAATAGCTGCATCAAAGCCGCCATGGCTCCAACATTGGGCACGTCATCATCAGACTCCAAATTTCGTGTAAAAATGCTGTTATGATTACTAATTTACGCTGCAGAACTTCAGTGTTTTCGGTGTATTATGTGAATGCGCCTCATATACTAGGAGTGTTCAAATGAAAAGGTACGAAACGTCATAAGAACGTAACAGTTAACATATTTGCCTATGCCGCTATGGGAGAACGTAGCGACACATCTAGGGATGTGATTGGAGCATGCGCGGGCGCCCGCATGCGCAGGAGAGAGCAGAGGCTCTTATAAGGAGCGCCGTCCAATTGACTACTTGTTGAATTCCTCCAGCACAGACAAACCATTAACTCCGATGAGTACTGTGAGACACTCCGAAGCCTACGCAGGTCCATCAAGAACAAAAGACCGGGGCTGCTCACGGAGGGTGTGGTTCTGCTCCATGATAACGCGCGTCCACACGTCTCCAGGGTCACACACGCGGAACTGGCCAAGTTCCAGTGGGAGCAGCTTGACCATCCGCCCTACAGCCCGGACATGTCGCCCTGCGATTTCCATGTGTTTGGTTCCCTGAAAAAACATCTGAAAGGGAAGAGCTTCCACTCGGCCGACGAACTCAAGGACGCTGTGCAGGACTGGGTCTCGTCATGGCCACAGGAATTCTGGGAACAAGGAATCCTTCGGCTCGTTAATCAATGGGATCGTTGTGCTACGGCCTATGGTGTATACTTTGAATAAAGTCTTCATTTATACCCACAGTGTCGTTTCGTACCTTTTCATTTGAACACCCCTAGTATAATGAAAACTCTTCAGGTAAGTTTACTTATGAGCTATATACATGCATGATCGGGTTGTTTACATTTCGTGATTTATAATGTGATTAACATTTGCGAAGAATTTGGAACATGCATTCCATTTTTTTTTCTTAAGTTACTATATTTTTATATCAATAGCTGCAAGTTTCTGGTTAAGTAATTGAACTTTATTGACTTAGGTATTTAATTAGTTTCTTACCCATGAAAAATCATAGAACTTCCTTTACTATATGGCTCAGAGCAACCATAAGCACAGCAGGTGTAACCCATCTTTTTGACTGATGTCATGTGATTTTATGTTGGAGCCAGAAATTTTGATGTCATGCGCAGTCTATCAGTATATATGGTTGAAGGGTGTAAAGCAAACTCTTTACAATGTATACAAAGTTGTTTTACTAGATGTATACAAATATACATCTAGTTTTTATTGAAATACACTCCTAAAATTTTCCTAACATTTTTCTAAAAATTCCTACCTAAAATTTTCCAGAAGTATGCTATGATCCCTGGGTAAGGCTCCAGGAGTTGATGGCATAACTGCCAAGATGTTGAAATATGGTGGTGACTCTGTAATTGAATGTTTAACTGAAATTTGCCAGTTGTGCTAGGAGTTCGGAATGGTCCCTCGGGATTGGAAGGATGCTATTATTGTTCCCTTGTATAAGGGAAAAGGTGATCTGACTGAATGCAAGAACTATCGTGGTATTAGCCTACTAAGTGTGCCATGGAAAATGTTTGGTAAGGTTGTTATTGAAAAAGTATGGGGTCTTACATCAGAGAAAGTGTGGGATATTCAGAGTGGTTTTATGCCTGGTAAAGGCTGCACTAACCAGATTTTTGCATTATGCACGACGATTGAAAAGTATCTGGCTGTTGGTAAGAAAGTTTTTGCTTCCTTCATAGATTTAGAGAAAGCTTACGACCGAGTAAGTAGGACTCTTTTGTGGAAGGTATTGAATGAATATGGTGTTACTGGGAATCTACTTAATAGTGTAAAAGCTACGTATGCTGGTTGTAGAGCTTGTGTACGAGTGAATGGTGTTTTATCAAAATGGTTTTCTATTAGTGCTGGAGTTAGACAAGGTTGTGTAATGTCTCCATGGCTGTTTAATATATTTATGGATACACGATGCCAAAATAGATGATAGTGGTTTATGTCTTGGTGACATCTGTGTGTGCAGATTGCTGTATGCTGATGACACTGTCCTGTTGGCAGAGAGCAAAAGTGATTTGCAGAGTATGTTGTCTCGGATGTACGAAGTTTGCATGAAATTCAAACTGAGTATAAATAAGGGAAAACCCAAAGTTATGGTTTTTGAGAGAGGAACTGGTAGCACCGAATGTAATGTAAATCTAAATGGCACTGTGATTGATCAGTTGAGTGAGTTTGTGTATGTAGGAAGCATGTTTGACAGAGAGAACAAATTGGATAGTGAAATTAGTAGGAGAGTAAATTTTTCATTGAAAGTCATAGCTGCTCTGGGAGGTTTTCACAGGAATAATGGGTTCTCTAGAGAGTCCTGCATGGCTGTGTATGAAAGTGTAATTGTTCCTAAGCCGATGTACAGCAGAAGAAACATAGGAGTCGTTTGTGTGCTGGAGAAATGCATTACTTACGGGGTGGGTGGCAAGACACGGTCCGATTGTGTGAGGAATGTAGATGTGTTGCAGTTGTGAAGCAAGGTGGAGATTAATATGCTTCGGTGGTTTGGCCATGTTGAAAGAATGAGTGATCAGATGTTTACTAAGAAAATCTTTTTAGCCCAAGTGGCAGGAAGGAAAGGCAGAGGAAGGCCAAGGAAGACATGGGTGGATTAGATTCAGGAGTGTCTGCATGAGAAAAAGATTGAGTATGAAGTATAAAAGATTTTGTGTACGGCGTGTAATGGATATCAGTTAAGCCCGAGTTGTATGTCAAGATCGCTGTAAATGGAGAAGTTTGATACGACAACAGTGAGTAAAAATATCTGGTAGTTTGTATTTATTTTTGGAGCTAACCTCTGAATCTCAGAGAACAGCTTAGAGATATGTATGTATGTAATAATAGGTATTATAATGATAGTCAATAAGTATTTCAAACTACCCATATTTTATACCATACCTTATTTTTTGTACCATTAACCTTTCACCATTCTAAACTGCTTTAGCATGAAATCAAGATGTGGCAAAAATGAACTATCCATAGCGAGTTCTTCTGTTAGAAGGCAACAATGACCACTCTTGCCATATTCTAGTGTCTACATACAGAGCTCTTTGTCTTTAAGTGGGTTTTGCAGCAAAATACTGTAGTAGTGGCAAGCTGAGTGCTGTATCCTAGTTCTGTAGATATCACATCTAAAGCTAAATTAAATATTGTGAGCCTATCAGTGCTCTAAGTTCATTATATATACAGGGAGTTTAAAATTTCCACTGACAAAATGAAAGGGAAAGTCAGGCGTTCAGAAACAAACAAAAATCACATAGGAACATATTGATGCAAACGCCATCCAGAAGCGCTACACGTCCCCTAAGATAGATAGGACATAACACAGGGATGACAAGCAAGAAACAGTCGACAACATTTTATTTACACTATACTTGCACATGGCAAAATAGCGATGGTACGGACCAGTTTTACAGGTGTTCAAAGTTTCGTCCAGACGCACGACAAAGACACTGCATCGATTGGCGCCCATTCTAAAAATGCCTGGCGTATGCCGGAGACATCCAGCTGCCACAACGACTCTTCCTACTAAGTCTTCATCAGAGACAACAGGAGTTTCATATACGAGCCCTTTAAGATAACCCCATAAGAAAAAGTCTATGGGTGACAAATTGGGTGATCAAGGTGGCCATGCGATTGGTCCAGCACCCAGGAAAGGTGGCAGATGTTGTTTGACAGCTCTAGTGAAATGTGGGGGAGCTCAGTCGTGCTGAAACCACACGTGGCGGTGCAGAGACACAGGAACAGTATCCAGCATTTCTGGCAGAACCTTCTGCAAGAACATTAGGTACGTGTGTCCATTAAGTCTTGTGGGTAGAATGTACGTCCCGAGCAAACAGTCTCCAACAATGTCGGCCCAAATGTTGATGGTAAATCATCGTTGAGAGGCATGTGGGTCATCATGTGCCCATATGTGCACGTTGTGAACATTCATGACACCCTCTAGTGAGAAAGCAGCCTCCTAACTGAAGAGAACAGTTGCTAGGAACTTTGGGTCTGCCACACTTTGCTGTAAAAACCACTGTGCAAAATCAATACGCTGCCTGTAATCACAGGGCTCAAATGCCTAGACATGTTGCAGATGAAAGGAATGTAAGCTTTCATGATGTAAAATGCACCAGACGGTGGATTGAGACACATGGATGCTATGCGACAGCACTTGCATACTCTTCCCTTTATTCCATTTCCATTTCATGGAGAACACTTCCTTTGATGGCAGGTGTCCGCGTTGATCGGCCACGACCATAATCCCACCTGTGAAAACAGCGAAGGTACCCGTTTCGCACAATCGCTGGTGCAACGTGGGATACGTTAGAAGACTAGGTGCTAGTCTGTTGAGAAATCTCTCCTGATAAAGTCAAACTTCCACTTGTCCATTGCAGTTAGCAGCGCCATACGTTAGATGCATATTGGCGAATCTGCGATACGTGCTCGTGCACAATCCACAGCTCAATTGACGCAGGCTCACTCTGCCCACCCCATGGTCTCATTAACAATGCCCTCTAGCACCTCCGGATGGCATTTTGTGTCTATATGTTCATATGTAATTTTTGTTTGTTTCCGTACGCCTGACTTTCCTTTCCATTTTGTCAGCGGAATTTTGAATCACCCTGTGCATCTCTCTCTCTCTCTCTCTCTCTATATATATATATAGTGTCATGTGTACATACAGTAGAAACTGCTTATAATGAGGAACACTGGACCAACAGAAATCCTCACCATAACCAGGCACTTGTTAAATCTGTTCTAGGATGGGAGAAAAAATCCCCATTTAAAAATGAATATATGTTTATATTATATATCCACAATTGGATATCCTTGAAAGCTTTAATAAATTAAAGTAAAATACACACTTACATGAATACATAGTATAGGAGCAGACATGTGGGTGTGTGTGGGGGGGAATCATACTCCATAAAGTGGGTGGCAGAGAGATTCCCTTCCACAGCTCGCTTGATGAGCATTTTACGTACTCCCTCCCCGTCGCTTTTCTATAAATATTCTTCCACTAGGACACTAAGATTCCCCTGCACTGTTGCAATTTTGTTCTGCATGCCACCATTTTATTCCTCAATTCCAGGACAGTGTGTAGTGGATTTTCTCTGCCTTCTTAAATATGAAATTCCATTAAATTTTGTTTCTTAGCTTTTCTCTCCCTCATTAAATCTGTGATTTCATTGAATTTGGTTCATGAAAAACAAATTAGCTTTGAATTAACATTATGTCAAACTAAAGTTCCTGTTTTTCTTGTTAAATCAAGATGTCACAAAATAAGGGTTTGTTTTAAGTGGGTTATAACTGTGTGCAGGGTGCCCATGCGTCCTTGAAAACCTGGTAAGTCCTTGAATTTCAAAAAGATTCAAGGCCTGGAATGTCCTTAAATTTCTTTAATTATCCTGGAAAGTCCTTGCATTTTAAAATCCCACAGCCGAAAATTTCGATCGAAATTTCCAGACCAATTTCCTTTTTGTCATAATAAGTTGTTTACCTTTTGTACACATTTCTTCCTTGCACGTTTTATTCCTTTGGTTGTCTTGCATGGTTCAAGCCTCTAGTGCGGTGGTCCTTTTCTGGTTCATTCAATGCCTGGTGAATGCATAAGTCCATGAAGTGTACTGCTTTAATTACACTAAGTCCCAACAGCGTCTTCTTCCCCTTCAATGCTTCTTACCAGTGTGGGATCCACACTAGTAAGAAGCATTTTCATTTAACAGAGCTGAAGTTATGGTATCTTCAGCTCTGTTAAATGAAAATTTGGAAAAATTAATTTTTTTGCATTTTTATAGTTAGTAAGGGAAGGAGGCAGTTCAACAGGTGGTCCATGGGACTGCGAATGAAATGGTAGACGTGATTGACAAATTGTGCATGGCAACAGGTGATTGACTTGCTGCTGTTGTTCCATGAGAACGAAAAGTTGAAATTATTTGTTTGTGTTTGGCTCATTTTCCGTATTTTGGTTGCACTTTTTTTCTGGCCATAGAGTATTATATTACTCTTATGTATCTGACAATAGCATAGGATTACACCCAATGCTCATGGCATTACTGAGTAGGAATTCATTAAATTGCTTTTCCGGAAAGTTCTTTGCGATGTGAGTGTAGCGACTGAAAAAAAAAAATATTTTTGTTGGCTTAGTGTTTTGCTTTGAGATGTCTCTAGTTGTCATCTAATTGTTAGATATTGGAATTTTCTTGTTTTTGTGTTTAATAAATATGAGTCGTAAGTGCAATTTCAGTGATCTTTGGTTGCACAATCCCATGTATTCCATGTGGGTTGGTAAGGATTGTGGCAATAATCATGTTGCAAGATGTTTATTATGCTTAAAGAACATCAATATTTCATCCATGGGAGAGTCTGCATTGCGAAGACACATGAAAAGTAAAAAGTATGTGACCCTGTCCTGAAAACAAAAGTCGAAATTCCACCTTAGATGGACTGTCTGAAAAAGTACTGGCACGAGCATCACAAACACAGTCATCACCAGAGCCATCTTCATCATCAGCAGCAGGTTGTTTACCCAGAAAAGATCCTACAAAAGCCGAAATATTATGGGCTTTAAAAGTGGTAGAAAGCCATTATTCGAACAGATCATGTGCTGGAATTGATAAGTTGTTTCAATTGATGTTTCCAGACAGTGAAACGGCTCTCTCAACTTTTCTTGTGGGCAAACAAAATGTTCATATATTTGCTGCTTTGGCTTGGCACTCCATTTTAAATCACTTTTGTTGCAACAGATTAATGAAAGCAAAGATTTTGTTGTTTTGTTTGACAAGAGTTTATTCTTAACAAAAACAAATGGACATCCATATAAGATTTTGGGGACAAGAACAGAGTAACATCACAGTATCTGACTTCTGTGTTTTTAGGCCACGCAAGTGCAGAAATTTTGTTAGACAAACTTAAGCAATCTTTGAAGGATTTGCCTTTAAAAAATACAGTTCAGTTTTCTATGGATGGGCCGAATGTGAATTTAAAGCTTTTTTCTTTATTTCAAGATGATTTATCAGCCAATTCAAATGCATCTCTCTTAAACACCAGTACCTGTGGATTGCACATAGTGTATAATGCATTGAGACATGCTACTACTGTGAGTGATTGGGAAATAGAATAATTTCTCTCAAACCTATACAGGTTATTTAAAGATTCACCGACATGGCGTGAGGATTATTTAAATGTGGATAATGCTATAAAAATGCCACTAAAATTCTGTTCACACAGGTGGGTTGAAAATTCTCCTGTGTGTGAACGTGCTATAGAAATTTGACCCTTTATTTTGAAGTATGAAAGCTTGGTAGCCCAGAAAATTGTAAATAATCCTTGCACAGTTTCCTTTAATATTGTTCAAAAATGGGTGAAGGATCCATGGGCACTTACCAAATTATATTATTTTAATTCTATTGCAAAGCAACTGAGTCCCTTTTTAAAAAAGTATCAGGCAGATAAGCCAATGCTGCCATTCATGGCTAAAGACTTAGAGAAAATGGTACGGAATCTGATGAGTCGCTTTGTTAAAATGGATGTATTAGAACAAACAAAGACCATTATGGCACTTCTAAAAATTGATCTAACTGATATTAAAAATTGTTCCACTTATAGGATGATTGATATTGAATTCCAAACCGAAAAGGAGGTGAAAACTTTGCCATCAAATGTAAGTGAAAAGCAGATAATGGAATTTCGTATGAAATGCAGATCAATTTTGCAAAACCTTGTAAAAAAAAAATTGCTCACTAAATGCCCACTGCAGTATGCTCTTGTGCAGCACATGAAGTGTTTAGATCCTAAATTAATGAGTACTGAGAAGGAATCTTGCTTAAAAAGTATCAAGATTATTCTAGAAATTCTCATGGATGCAAATCATCTGAAACCTGGTGTTGTTGACACTATTATGCTGCAATTAAAGGATTTTATAAGTAGTGTTGCAGCAGTAACTTCAGATTTTAAACTTTTTGATAACAATTATGAGGAATTGAGAATAGATGTGTTATTTTATGAACATTTATCCTCAAGTAAAAACTATGATCTGTTGTGGGAAGTAACTAAAAAGCTGCTGTTGCTCTCGCATGGACAGGCATCAGTGGAGAGATGATTACACCATGTAAAGGAACTCCATTATAATAAGGAACTAATAATTGACAATATGAAAGAAAACTATTGTTTCACAAAGAATAATATATGACCATCTAAGTAACATTGGTGGCATGGAAAAGGTAGAGTTTTCAAAATTGCTTCTGAGTAATGTCAGATATGCTAGGCAAAGATATGTAATAAATTTAGAAGAAAAAGCTTGGGACAAGGCTAATTCTGCTTTAGCCCAAAAGAGAAAACCAAATACTGGATGAAATAGAAAGTATGAAAAAAGAAAAATGTGTAGAAAATGAAGTATTAGATTTATTAAAATCAGCTGATGACTTTGGCAACAAAAGCAAAAGATACTCATAATTTTAACTGCATTGTTAAATCAAATAGCTTTAGAAAAACAGCTCAAGACAAACAATCATTGATAAAAGAAATAGATTTTGAACTCAAGAAAAAAATGGATTTAGTGAATAATTGTAAATAAATTATTCACCCATTTGCTTAATATTTTTTAATATACTTGTTAATTATATTTTAACAATGATAAATTTAATGTTGTGTTAAAAGTACTAACATTTGAGTAGAAAAAATTATAATTATTTAAAAATTGATTACAGTATTTTCCTTTGTTAAATATTTTCACCTGAATAAAGTTTGTCATTCAGTAAAGAACTTTTTGCAAAATTTGGAGATGCATTGTTGCTAAGATTTTTTGTTTGCAATTGGCTACCAATTAAGAATACTATAATGAGTATCATAATACAACACACATAATTCTTGATATGTAATATATTCATTGTGGTTTAGGACATTGGAAACTTCATCCTTGAATTTTTTTCCCTGAAAAAGAGTGGGCACCCTGTGTGTGTGTGTGTGTGTGTGTGTGTGCATTTTTTCAATATATATATTGAAGAAATAACCAGAAAAAGGAAAATGGGGTATTTTTAAAAATTCCTCGACGTGTAAAACTATGCGTTGGGAATTTTTTTCGGCATGTAAAACTATGCGGCGAAGAATTTTACCAATTTGTAAAAATACGCATCGGGACGGTATTTCGTTTTTCAGAAATGAAAGTAAACGAAATAAAGATTTTTTTTTCCCACAATCGTAATTTCTTTTTCCTGTGATGTTGCCTCTGTCCAGTATTGTTGTTATATATAATTTTATTCCATAAATATTTGTATTTCAGTTTGAAAATAGAGGGAAAATTTCCGAAAACGGAAATTCGACGGCGAAAAAATTTCGCTGTAATCTTTAGGCACGAGAGCGAGACGGCTTCGAGGAATTTATCCTGTTCCATCATAATTTGGGTTATCCTCAAGATTGATGCACAACTGAACAGAAATTCTGACGCAATTAGTGGTGGTGGTGGTGGAGGAGGATGTTTTCCGCCTGAAACTTTCAAAAGAAGAAGTTTCGTCTTTCAAAACTTTCGAAAACAGAAGTTAGACGCAGTAAAGATTTCTCCCGTAATCGTAATTTTATTTTTCACGTGACATTTCCTCTGCCTAGTATTGTTGTTAAACATCATTTTATTTAATAAATATTTGTATTTCGACTTGAAAATAGAGGGGAAATGTTCGAAAACGGAAATCGTATGTCGCAAAGATTTCCCCCATAACTGCATTTTTTATTTCCTCAGTGATGATCAGAACATGTATCCTGTATTCTTAAAAATATTCCCTCCCAAAAAAAGTTTTGCATTTCAGCAGTTTGATAAACGGGGGGGGGGGGGGGGGTGTCCGAAAACTGTGACGAAGCTGAAAAATTTGTAAAAATTGATGCATGGTGTTCAAAAATATTTATATTTTCAAAGTTACACTATTCATCTTTTATCTGAAGTAGTGAAACAAATGAAATTTTAGTTTAGTATTGAAACACCACAGGTTTGTGAGGCTAACATTGAACAAAAATTAGGTAGGAATTTACTATATGTTTTTTTAATTATTATTTTAAACACAGTAATACTAGTTTAGTTATTGTGGCATATGCAGATATTTTTACTGCATATTTATTAATATAATTATGTTTTGTTTTGTGGTAAATGGCGTTCGCACAAAAGTTTTACTGATGCAGATTTTCCAAAGTTGGCAAGTATGAGTAAAGAGAGCACTTAGTCAAAATGGCCTGATGGAAGAATGGTGCTTAGACAGAGAAAGATGGGGGGGGGGGACAACTCTTGGAGATTGGAAGGCGACGTCAGATGCCATAAACAGATTATATATATATATTTTCTCATGAGATACAAGGATAAAACCTGGTCGATCTAGAAAAAAACTACATGTACATTAATTTTGACTGCTGAAGATCATAATTTTTTTTTTTTTTTAGATTTCATTCAGCGCAACAAACTATGAAACGTACTATACACCTGTATTAATAGTCATATTTCAAAATCCCCGGTGGTGCAGTGGCTTATGAACGTTCGTCCATGAAGGGTCTGGTTCAAAACCTGGCGAAGCATGGATGTTGCATTTGTCTTACAACACTGATTCTCTCCCATCCTTAGAACCAGTGACCTAAAAATTAGACGGGCAACTGCTTATACCCCATTAAGTTGAACACGGTGGTCATTAAACCCCCAACCAAGAAAAAAACAACAACAACTCTTCGTTTCAGAAATATAGCTTTGTCATCATTTATATGACATAATATACACTTACAAGCACCTCACAGCTATAAACATCTCCGATGCATATTCAGAGATGCCAACCTGAGAAAGGGATCATCAGTAAAACCGCTTTGACCTTCAGTAAGATTTTCAGTATATCAAAAGTATTTATTTTAAAATCTCAGAATCGTCATTGGCGTGGCGGGTGACACCTGACCTATTCGATGAAAAAAATGTCTCACGAGTGCCGACATACGAGCTATAGAGGTGTCGTAGGTGTGCTGGATGACACCTGACCTATTTGGCAAAAAAGAAATTCCTTGCGAGCATTAGAGGCGTCATCCGCATGGCGGGTGACACCCGACACGCCGCTAACATTTCTTTTTCTATTTGGGGAAAAAGAAATGTCTCGCAAGCACCGACATACGAGCTATAGAGGCATCATTGGTTTGGCTGGTGACACCTGACCTATTCGGTGAAAAAGAAATGTCTCGTGAGCGCCAACATGTGAGCTATAGAGGCGTCATCCCCATGGCGGGTGTCGCCCAACAGTCGAGCCGAAAGGGGTTAAAGCGTTTGCACCGAAATTTTCACAAGCACAAAGTCACATATAATCAATGTAGAGTTCACAAAAGGAGCTGAGCTTCCTCTCAGCTTTTGCGCATGGAACTCTCAAATGGCTGTACAGGGAATCGCGTGCCAAACAGCATACAAGGAGAAGCTCTGCCTCAGAAGTCAGAACATCGAACGCATATAGGGACTATCTGTAAAGTGAGTTTTATTTTAACCAAAAGACAGTAAAATATAGAAAATTGCTTGCAGGGATCTTGCGTGGGCTTTTCCATAGTCTTTTTGGGTAACTTCCGCAAAACTGTAAGATGGAGTGAAAATCCATACAAACTACGGAAAATCCGTATAAGATAGCATCTATGTGTATTTTGCGGAACTTCAGCCTGTTGTACACCTCCAATATCACCGTAGAGAATGCGTAACTCTGCTGGCAATAATACCAAAAATTGATATTGCCATCTTCATTATTAAGCGGAGCTCTCTTTACGAGACTAGACACGATTAGTTGTTCGTGCATAGGTACGAGATGACACATCCGATCACTGTTTTTTTGCATGCGATTGGAGATCGTCCATGGTCAGGTTTCGACGCCTTCCAATTCCCGAAATTCCATGTCATTGAGGAATAATCGTCCAAAAACTTGCATTTTTAGGGGTTTCTCCAGGTTTTGAAAAGGGGTTGTTGTTACCTATCTCCTCCAAAGATCTTCAGCCGATCATGGTGACATTTGCCACAGAGAAAGGGGAAGGACATGGTGATTGATCGTGTCATAATACCAAAAATTGAAATAATGACCATTAAAAAAACTGACCAATTTTAATAATAATTTAAAAAATCCACTCTATACGAGACTCGGGGAAAATTAGTTGTTCGGGTATAATTACGACGTGACACATCCGGTCACAGTGATTTTGGGCATGCAATTGGACATTGTTCATGGTCAGGTTTTGACACCTTCCGATTCCCGAAATTCCATGTCATTGAGAAATTTCAATTGGTACGTTTTTTTTAATGGTCATTATTTCTATAGGACACGACCAATCGCCACGATACAAACCTCATGTCACTAATAATTGATTTTTTTTTTCAATTAAAAAACCCATGTGAACATTCCATTACATTTGTTTACATTCGATAATCACAATTTTTCAAGACACAATTTGCTCAAGTTTTTAAGTTCTTTTGCTGCCAATTTGAAATTACATTGGTTCAAACTGATAAAAAAAAAAAAAAAAAAAAATAGGGAGCGGGGCACACTAGACACAAGAAAAATGTTAGAATTGGCCCCGGTAAGCCTTTTTTTTTTTTTTTCCTAACTGCTGAAGTAGAGGCCAGCAATATGGCATCAATGACGTTGCTTGTCGGTTTGGTGAGTCTTGATGAAAAAAACATGGTTCCTTATCAGAGTGTGTCTTTCCACTTTGTTTACATGCAACCTGATCACAACCAATGTAAAGGCATGAAGAAAAGTAGTTCATGATACATTTTAGGCATTTCTTTTTTAGAATGTTTCATACTTTTGTTCTGGAAGTCATAAATTTTATGCGTTCGTGTTTTAGAATTTGTTATAATAGACGCCTTAATGAGCTTACTTCGCTCAGAATTTGCCAACTGTACCCAAGTTATTGGTTACTGTTGGCAGCTTGTCCTAGTCATATTTTACAGTAAGTAGTGTACAAAAAGGATGTAAACAGAAAAAAATTGTATACAGTATTTGATGCTTCATTAAAGTGATGGAAGCTTCATAATAGAAATGCAATTGAAAATTCAGGCACCTTAGAGAGAGAGAGAGAGAGATTTGTTTTAGTAGATATATGATGTAATGATGTTGAACAAATGAAATTGTGATAAGAGTTCAAGCTATTTAAAAAGTATTGGTGTTACTTTATTCTATAGACATACCCTTTTGTTTTACTTCCCTTTCATCAACAGAATTGATTTTTTCGACTTATTTCTATCGAACTGAATTGTACTTAGCACAGCCTGGGTATACTATTTGAGATGCAATCTATATATTCTGATTTCTACTACAGTGAATGATTGTGTAACGAGTACTCCCCTTTTTCTCCCAGAACTCCCTAACCACAAAAAATATTTACTTCATAGGCACTATGCATGGAGACGTTGCTAGCACTGCAGTGATATCTTTGAATTACACAAATAAAGAAAAGACTAGTCATAATTCCTCTTTGTAAACTACGTTAATCATCTTTCCATTAGGTGCCGAATTCTGTTTTTTTTTTAGTTTTTTTTTATGTTTCCATAGCTCCAGCCATAAGTTTCCTCTTTCTGAAGGAATGTTAAAAAAACAAACAGAAAAACTGAGTTTAACAAACACCCTCAGCATGATTTTTTTTTTTATGAACTGTAGGTAAATTAAATTACCCCAACTCAAGGCTGGTATTTAAATGCTGCATGCTTCGTGAGAGTGACATACACTCATGACCACCAAATATTGTGAACACCAATGTATTAGGATGGTTGCAATATTTGGGACCACCCTTTAAACGTACCAATTAAAGGAACCCATTTTGATTCTTGTAATGCACATGTGAAAGAAGAATTATGCCAGTGCCAATGGCAGCACACACATTCTAGGTAACATTCATGTTCTTGGGCATTTCTGTGGGCCCCCTAGAAATTTAGCTTCTGATATGCCCCGTTTGAACTTTGACTTGAAATTGACCACTGCAACTTGAATGGTAATAAAAAAAAAATCATTATGCCAAACTGTTGTCAGAACCAAAGAGCAACAGTGGTCAATAAAAGGCAGAAACCTTTTGAAAAATTCCTAAGACTATGGTGGGCTAGCTAGCTATCACTGCATTTTGACATTAATAGGTGATACAAAGTTTCTTTGGAGAAAAGTAGAACAGTACTAGCTAGCACTTGAGGTAACGAACTGTAGTCATTAACCATACATTTAATATTGGATTGTCTGGAAAGTCCCGAGTGTTTTTTTATTTTATTTTTTTTATGTGAAATGAAACAAATGCAATGAGTTTAAGAACATACTTTTATTCCTCAAAGTAGTGTCCATTTTTCCCCACGACTTTAGTCCATCTTTCGGGCAATTTTAGAATGTCATCCCCGTAGAATGTGGTTGCCTTGGAGGCAAAAAATTCATCCACATACTTTTTGACAGTGCTGAGATCACCAAATGATTTTCCATTTAAAGAATTTTGCAGAGACCGAAACAAATGGAAGCCGTAGGGCGCAATGTCTGGGAAATACGGTGGTTGGGGCAAGACATCCCAGCCTATAGTGTGCAACTTTCTGCGGGTGACCAAAGAAACGTGCGGCCACGTGTTATCTTGCTGGAACAAAATACTCTTTCTTTTCACAAGTTCTGGCTTCTTCTGTTGCAGGTTTTGGTTCAATTGCTCCAACTGGCTGCAGTACACATCTGAATTGATTGTCTGATTGTGTTGTAGGAGCTGATAAGTAAATAATGCCTCTGCAGTCCCACCAAACAGAAAGCATAACTTTGCATCCATGAATATTCAGCTTCAGTGTTTGTTTACATGGTTCGGCAGCAAGACCCCAGGATCTCTTGCTCTACTACATTGTTGTAGACTATCCATTTTTCATCTCCTGTCACAAATAGTTTCAAAAATGGGTGCCTGTTGTAGGGTTTTAGAAGCATATCACATTGGAATACTGGTCCATGAAGTATTTTTCTGACATCTTGAGTGGGACCCAAACATCATAACGTATTCCAGCTTCATTCAATGTTCACGAACAGTACTTTTTGGCATTTTCACAGTCTCTGCTAACTCCCGAGTTGTTAATTTTGGGCTGCACTCAATTTCTGCCTTTATGACATTGTCGTCCACTGCTGAAGGTATTCCACATCAATCCCAGTTGTCTAAACAGAAATCGCCGGCTTTGAACTTCCCAAACCACCTCCAAACCATTGATTCAACAACAGCATTCTCTCCATACACTTCACAAATGGTTTTACAGATCTACGCAGCATTGCCCCTCTTTTTGTAGAGAAATAGCATCACATGCTGAAAATGCAACTTTTGATCAACCAATTTTAACACGTGCTAAACAAACACAACTTCCACTTATCATCAATCGCATGCAAATGCCACCTTTCATTGTTGCCAACATCTCATGTGTTTTCAAAAAAGTACGACTGCATATGCCATGCTCAATCATACACCTGTCACAAATGCACAGAACTTTCCAGACAACCCAATATTTAATTTAATTTTTGCTTCAAGGAAAATCTTTGATAATAAAGAGTATCTGGTAACTTTTGGGGCCAAACCCTAAGTTGTAAAATGAAATATTCCTCTCCATTTTTTTTCAGTTGCATGTTATCTATTATGAACATTATCTATGATGTAGGGGTGTGTTGTCTACTAGTTTCATATTTCGGTACACATGGGATATGCAACCACAGATTTAAATGACATTTTCTGTGCATGGTTTGATTGCTACATGTCATTTTTCTTTTTATACTTTTAGTTATAAACGAATTTACATTACTCGGTATGATAACATGCACAAATCTTTACCAGCAGCTATATTTGAGAGGCTCAAGTGGTGTCATATCCAGTGATTTGTAGACTTGGTTGATGCTAGCCTACCAGAAGTGTTATACCTCTTAAGGACAAACTAGCAAGACAATGATGACTATCATTCTGCTGTTGGAATAGAATGCAAGCACAGTGGATGAAAAGAGTCTGTATGATTGAATAAAATGAAAAAAAAAACTTGAGAGTTTTCAAGCCAATGAAACAATATTTTTCTCCTAAATACGCTCGTGGACAATGAATTTGGGCACCAAGAAAGAACATCGGATTGAACTGAAATTTTATGGATGTAATGATACAGATGATGACAAAAACAGAGCTGCAGGAAAATTACAGAGGGATATGTGGCACACAGTCCGGTCATCTTAAATAGTGCATCACACCTCCTCGTGCGGCGATACATGCTGCAATATGGTTTGGCATGGAGGCGAACAGACGCCTGATGTTGTCCTGTGGCAGACCGGCCCACACGTATTGGACGGTGTGCTTGAAATTCCGGAGTGTGGCAGCCGGCATTTCAACTGGTCCCACACCTGCTTGGTAGGGGACATGTTGGGGGAGCGGGCAAGCCATGGAAGTGTCTGGACATGACGTAGGCAGTCCTGGGCAACCCGAGCCGTGTGCGGGCGGGCATTATTCTGCTGGTATAGCGCACCTGGAATCCCGGCCAGGAATGAGCACACGAGGCCATAGGATCTCATCCACATACCGCTGGTCCGTCAATAATCCACATACTACTACTAGAGCTGATCAGCTATCATAGGCTATGGCTCCCCAGACCATAATGCCTGCAGTGGGGAAGGTGTGGCACTCAATAGTGAGGTTGGGATTGTGCTGTTGACCCGAGGACCTCCATACCCGGACATCTGTCCCCCAAAAGAAATGGCACTCATTGCTCAACACCACACATCGCCAGTCTGTGGCATTCCACATTGCTCTGGCCTGGCACCACTGCACACGGAGCTGGCGATGTTCCGGTGTTAATGGCAGTACACATACGGGGCGTTAGGATCGCAGATTTGCTTCCGTGAGGCATCGGTAAATGATTCGTGGGCACACAGGAGCCACTACATCTGCCTGTATAGTGGACCGGGTCCTAGTGGGATCCGTTCATGCCTGGCGCATGATCCGTCGATCCTCTCCACTGGTGGTCCTCTTGGTCGGTCCGGAACCACTCCGCTGTGTGGCGGGCCGACCACCCTGTGGTCGTTGGCGCGATGATCAGACCTCTTAAAGTTCATAAGTTGCATAAATTGACGTCTCTGGCGTCTACCCAGCATTCTTGTCACTCTGTACTCTTGCTTGCATTAGCAGGTGCTTTTTCCTTTCATGGGGCATCGACTACATGCCTGTTTATAAGGCTGCCGATTCGTGCTAGCAGCGCCACCACATGGTGTCTAGTCATGCGCAATTGCACCAAACGTGGATCATTTGCACATGAGCACGCACTCTAGCAATTTGCAAAGTTTCGCAGTTGTAGCATGCTTTCTTCTAGGTGCACGAATTTCATTGTCCGCTAGTGTGCATACACAAATCCACGTTTTATATATTGTTGGTCAATCACCGATTTTTTTAAATTTTTTTTTGCTGTAGGGTTTCATGATTACCTGAGCAACTTGTAAGGTTATAAGCAGTGTCCCATCCCCAATTTAGGGTTACTGGTTCCCAGGAAGGGACAGAATGAGCACTCTCAGTCTAACATCATGTACTCCAGTCTAGGCCTCGTCATGTACTCCAGTCTAGGCCCAACTCAGACAAATGGTCAGAAGCTAGCACCTCTGACCACTTGGGTTCCTAGGACAGCCAAATTGATCTCAATATCAACCTTTGAAAAAAAATAAATCATTAGTATGGGATTCTGTTTCAAGAAATTTCTAAACTTTAGGAGCATAACTCACCTGGTTCTAGTCATCACCCTATAAGTAACATGCAGTTGATTGCTAGTTAACAGTTCAATATTTGCTCATGTACCAGCTTTTGTTATCAGATTTATTTTGTTTTTCACATGAGAAATGTCAATACTCTGAACACAAACAATGAGGCATTTTCAATGGAGGAATTATGTACTGGATTTTAACATCGCATCTTAAATAGAACATAGTCACAACTGATGAAGACAAATTCTGTGGAAGAGAGATTCTTTTAATACGTGGAAATACATCAGAATAATTAACTCAGCAATCAGACATCCGTGAGTTGCCTGCATTTACTGTTAATCATGTAACATCAATCACATCAGAAAACTTGAAAATTACAGTGAAAAAATGTTTAATTACGGGTTTTATAGAAGAAAAATTTAATACATTTGGTGGTCAACTTTTCGAACTAGAATCTAGTTCATCGTCAGGACTGTAACTGGAGTAGTTGTTGCTAATCAGTCTGAAGTGCCCAACCACTATTATTGTTAAGTGTAGCATCTCTTCTCACTATTTTCATCCCTTCAAGTTTTCTCTTTACAACATGTGATTGGTGAAAGATTATTTTTATAGTGTCCCATTTTATATAGTGGACACTTGCTTGTACACATGTCTGTCTAATCCAATTTTGTTCCCTAAGTTTCTAATAGCTGCTTTATGTTCCTCCAGCTGAACTTTTACTCTTCTTTCCATTTTGCCTATATAGCTTAGTCTGCAGGTACAGTCTATGCTACAGACTACTCCTTGTAAATGTATGTATTTTTCTGTTGATTTAGAGACAGAAGGATTTTTTTTTTAACTTGTTAAAGTTATTCAGATCTGGAATAAGCCTGATGTTATATTTTTCACTGATCTTTTTTTAGCTTTTTCTAAGAGACCTTTGTGGTAAGTCATTTTGCTAGTAAACTTGATGCCAGTTTCCTGCTTCTTTTTATTTGCTTTATTCTTAAAAAATATGGGAATCAAACCCACATCTCCCAATTTCCATTCAAGCATGCTATCTATCCGTTATACCAATCAGGATGATGAATTCCCAAGTATCTCTGAGAGTTTATAATCTGAACATTCTCAAATGTTCACCAGTTGAAGCTAATTCTGCTTCCTCATAATGTAATAAAGTGAAATCACCAGTCTCTCAGGTATAAATTCTGTGGAAGAGGCATTTCTTAATACGTGGAAGTACATCAAAATAATTAACTTTTCTGTTGTGATTGATGTTATGTGAAGAACAGTAAATGTAGGCAACTGCTGAGTTAATTACTCTGATGATGACAGACATTAATAATGATGTATGAGATTTATTAAGTTGGGATTATACTGCAACGATTGTACTTGCTATGAATAACTGCTACCTGTGTTGTTGTTCTGTGAAAATTGCCAGAACAGATATGAGATCGCAAAGGAGATAAAGCACTTTTTAGTGAAAAGAAGTATTTCACTGAGATGGAATAAAACTCTAAGCAATGTGTAATGTTTATTGAGATGGAATATAACTCTAAGCAATGTTCATTGTGGCCTTTTTTTCCCCTTTGGATTCACAGAATTCCATTTTCATTGTCATCATCTTAGAGCATTATCAAGGCAAAATTTCTGGGGGGGGGGGGGGGTCTATAGAAAAATCCTTGCTAATAATTTGGGCTGTGAGGAAGAGAAGAACATCTAAATAGCCCACCTGCCAATCCTCTCGCTTTAGACAGGTGTCTCCCAATTTCAATTCATTTCTCCTGACTGTGTGAATTTACCAGTTTTCTATGATATGGCATTTATATGGTGATACTTATTTGGACAATTTTGGATGAATCTGGTATTTCTTTAATTACATTGTTGTTGTTTTTCTTCTGGAGAATGTATATATATCCACAAGTGAACATTTTCATCAAGGAGACAAAATTCAGTCTTTCAAAAAAAAAAAAAAAATTTAAGACAGATGGAATGAAAATTCCTCCGGTAATCTTAGTTTTTTTTTTTTTTTTTTTCTCTCTTACAGTTCTTATCTCCTGCATTACTGTTAGACGTTTTAAAGTAAATGTTTATATTTCAACTCATGAAAGGAGGCAAAAATTTCTGAAAACAAAAGTTTCACTGAGCAAAAAATTTCTCCCGTAGTTTCAATTTCTTTTTGCTCTACAGTGTTTGGGAAACTGAAATTGAGAGAAAAGTATTTATCATTCTTAAATTTTTCCAAAAATGTTCCTATTTCAGCTTGTAAAAGAAAAAGAAAAATTTGAAAATGAAAGTATTATATCGATTGAAAATTTGCCCATAATCCTAAATTCTTTTACTCACGATGTTCTCTGTGCTCCATTGGTGTTACATATATTTTATTCCATAAATGTTTACATTTCAGCTCTCGTAAAAGGAGGCTGAAGTTTTGGAAAACTTAGGAGGCTAAATTGTGTGGAAGAATTATTCTTTCATAATACATGGAAATGTACCAGAATTAACACAGCAATCAGGCATCTCTGAATTACCTGTATTTAACTGTTCATCATGTAGCATCAATCATATCAGAAAACTTGAAAATTACATTGGTTGATGTAATTTTTAAGTTTTCTTATGTGATTGATGTTTCTCCAGAAGAAAAAAAAACAATGTAACTTTTGGAAAGTTTAGACTGAGTGAAAATTTCTCTCTCAGTGTTCCTTTCTGTGCTGTATTGCTAAACATAATGTGCCTCCATAAATGTTTGCATTTCAGTATGAAAAAGGCAACAGAAATTTTCAATAGTGGAAGTTAGATGGAAAAAATTTTTCTTCTGTAGTAGTGATTTCTTTTTCTTCTGATGTTTCCCTCTGTTCTGGATTATTGTCAAGTTTTTTTCATCCCATAAGTGTTTGCATTTCAGCTTGAAAAGAGGCAAAAATTTCTGCAAACAGAAGTGATGAAATTGGGATCATCATAAGAATTTATGCATTATGAGCAAAGGTGTTTGTCTTCTCCAAGTGCACTATGCTATCTAAAATAGTGGAAGTTTCATGGTCTTCAGGCTGAAAACAAAGTCAGGAACAATGAATGTCAAAACCTATTTGTTCATACAAATTGAAGTGCAAACTTAAGTACAGGTTAGGCTAAGTGTGCAATTCAGTTCTTCAGTAAAAACAATATACAGAGGACGAGTCGAAAGTTTTGCAATATTTGCATAAATAAACACATCTGCTGTGGCGGGCATGTCACATGTTTAAACTAGTTCAAGTCTCACACTGCAGTCAGTCGAAAGAGATATAAAGTAGTAGTCGTTGCTGTGAACAGCATTGCATGTCGTTGTTCTGTCTGTGTTTGGGATGCCTAAAAGATGAACAGCCACAACTGGCTAATTAGGGAACTTTTGCTTTACATTTGAACTCTGCCGTAATGATGCTCAAGTAACATGAAACATTTGCTGTGTGAAAGGGGAAGGTTCCATGGACCACAGCACCACAACTAGATGATTCAAGAAATTTCACTCAGGTGACAGAAACCTCAATGATCAGCCAAGGTCAAGTAGGCAGTGAACTGTGAATTTGGAGGCCATGTGCTAGGCCGTAGAGGCAAATCCGACAACCAGCACTCTGAGATTATCAGGCGAGCTAGGCATATCACTGACCACCATGGTTTGTCACCTTCAGGACCTCAGCAAGGTCTACAGGAGCTGCCGCATTGACCCTCGCGAATTGACACCAGCTGAAGCAAACCGTCGAGTGGAAGTGTGCACTAAATTCCTAGAATACCTGTACGATATACGTTACATCAAGAGAATTGTTACATGCAATGAAAAGTGGGTCTATTTCTGTAATCCTAACACACAACTCCAGTGGTTGAGCCCGGGCCAGTTCCAAAACCTGTTGCCAAACATGGGTGGCTTTGAGCACAAGGTGATGCTCCGTTTCTGGTGGAATTTCAAGGGAATAATCAGTTATGAATTTGTTCCAGACGTCGGACCATCAACGCCAACCTCTACTCTGAATAGCTGGAGCAGATGTATGCCATTTTGGAGAAATACCCAGCACTGGTGAACAGAAAGTGCGCTGTCCGTACAGCAGGACAACCCTCGGCCTCATACCGCACGAACGACCCGGGCAAAACTCCAGGAACTTGAGGGCATCAAACTGATGCCACACCCAGCATATAGTCTGGACCAAAGCCCCGTCAGATTATTACTTTTTCCAGTCCATGGCTCACTTTCCTCATGGGTGGCACTTCAACCAGGAGGTGGCGGCAGCTGGGGTGAAGGGGTTCTTCGCATCGAAGGACAAGAACTGGTACTGCTGCGGAATCTAAGAACTGACAGACAGATGGCTGAAGACAGTGCAACATAATGGCCTATACTTTGAAATCTAGTCAGCTTTCATCGTAAAGTTGTTTATGAAGACAAAGTGATCCAAATATTGCAAAACTTTCGACACACCCTCTGCAATTCCAACCTTTGTCAAAATCTGAGCACATTTTTTTTTTCAAAAGTATTTTTTCATATTTTTGTCCAAAGATGTTTTTTCCCATTTTTACATGGTTTTTACTAATTTTTGTTAGTCTCATCAAAATTACCTTTTTGCCAGCAAAACCCAATCCTGATTTCTACATACACAAAAGTAAATATTTTATAATTTTATCTGCATGATTAGAAAGGCTGCAAATGCTCATGCATGGTTTTTATTGATACTTTAGTCAGAAATAACAGGATATTTGTTACTGATACGGTGGTTTAGGCAATTGAGTTTGTAAATTAAAAAAAAAAAAAATTGTCTCAAGGCTTTGGAATTCCTGTAACTGATGCAATGAAAATGTGTATGACATACAGAGTATAGAAGATGCTACTATACTATACTTCCATATTGAAAGAATATCTATGTCCATTTTTTTTATAGAGCATATTCTGTATTATTATATTTGCACTTTTAAGGTATTAAACCCCTGCAAAGTGCGCATAGTTTACGTGCAATTCATAAATGATATACTATTAAAAAGCACCAATCACTTACCCTAAAGATCATGGTAATTTCCATCCACAACACACTCACAGTTGACAAAGGTTTAACCACCTAGGAATGTAATGTTGTGTAAATATGTACATAGTTTTTTAATTGAATTGTATGAATGAGTAGTATGCTTGTGTGGTTTTTGTGGAATTGACGAGCTTATAGTTACATCTCATATGGCTTAAAAAAAAAACGATGTTTCATCCCCGGAAGAAGGAATCGTAAGCAAGATGTCTGTAAACCTTTGAAAGCCAACAACATTACGATAACTGACGTGCTGGAAGTGTGTTGTGGATGGAAATTACCATGATCTTTAGGGTAAGTGATTGGTGCTTTTTAATAATATATCGAGCATATTCTGCATTTTATTAGATATCTACTGCTACTTCTTTCTTGAACTGCACAGCATGAAATATGATTCTGACCCCAATGTATATAAAACCAAAAGGAAGTCTCATAGTAGAACTTGTTGTTTAGAATGACCTTTACCCTAGGATTTAAAGAGGGAAGATGTACAGTAAATGTTACATTCATCATTTACAGCAAGTTTTATTCTTCATCCAGCCATTCTTTACGGGGAAGGGGGGACTAAATTCTTTAACAAAATTTTAATATCTAAGTAATTAAAATCCAAAAATCTGACTCAACATTTCTCTGAAACGCAGTAAATGTCATGCTCTAAATTATTACCTTACCCATCAGCTGTATGCAAATAACATTTTGTGCATAACCATGTACTAAAATTATGTAATTTCCACAATATTTTTCATAATAATGGGAACTATACACATATCATAAAAAGATGTTGGCTAACAAATATTATGCGTGTGTTATGCATGTCTCTTTAGAACACAAGCATCTTTGTCACTGTTTTGAACAGGAATTAGACTTTAAAAATCTAAAAAGTTGAAGGCTTCAGAAATTTTTATTTTTTGTTCTCTTAATTAAATATTGAATCGAAATAACATTTTAAAACCATCTAGAATAACATTACATGAATGCCATAAACATTTTGTGTTTAAGAGATTGAACAAAAAGATGAAAAATACTATACATCTCAGATTCACTTGACTGTGCAAAATGTACATGTTCAGGCAGAATTAACAAACGTGTTTTTTGTGGGTGGGTATTTTTGCTTCTTCAATCTCATTTTAAATAGATTTCAGAGCTCCAGAAAAATGGAAAGTTTTGTTTTTGAAATGAATGAATGGATGGATGGATGTACCCACACAGTAAAGTGATGCAGTTAATAATTAAGTAGGCAGTGTTTTCACAGAAAAATAAAAACTTTCATATACATATGACACATTTTAATACAACTATTCTTATATTCAATCACCAATTTATAAAATGCATCAATGAAGCTTTACAAAAGTGTAGAGTTTGCAACTATATTTTATACAATTTCGTAGGACCATTTTTATTTTATGTTCAGCAGTTGGTGTCCCTTAGGGAAGTATAAACTACATACACTATTTCTCTGTCTTGTTCATTGTACTTTGATCTAGTGATGCTGTATCAAATCATGAATAAATAACTGATATGATATTTCTTCCATTCTGCCTGAAGAAACCCTGAGTTACCCATAATGATTCTGAAAAGGCATAAATTCCTTCAGTGACATCATTCACAGCTAATAAAAGCAGTCCTATTATATTTGGTGATAAATTCTGATCACCTTCCACCTTGAAAATGCCATAGCTAGGTGGGTGTTAAGTACATGATTATTAAATTGAAGTGTAAATATCTATATATATATATATATATATATCACTGTACATATTTTAAAAGTCAACAAATGACATATTATAAACAGTCTATAACACACATCCATTAGCCACTCTGTGGACTGGATTTGTACTAACTTCAAGGTTTGTCGACATCTGAATATTAGATGTAATTTTGTCCTGAGACAAGTCTTCTGTGAGCTTGACACCAATGTCAGATGTACAGTGCTCAGATATCACTCCATCACTGATGGTGTCAGGAAGACCTGCACTCACAGACTTGGTTGGCCCATCAGAATCTTCTGGTGCTTTGTAAAGGAGCCAAGCCATGAAAAAGAAGAGACATGATAACGACTTCACAACACAAGCAAGGATAAGGACGTTTGTACTCATTTTCTGGTTGTCATAGAATAGACATGCACCTTGTGTTTTGCAGTTGTTCTGCCATAGCACACAGCTTAGATCAATCAAAGATCCAAATAGTATAGGAGCTGGTATGGTACCTAGAAAACAAGACAAATTCAAAAATAATTTGTAAATACAATACATTAATGGAAACATACACTTCTTTAATGCAAGCTGTTACACAAGAATTATAATTTACACTAGCTGAAATGTAAAAATATTAGAAGTTGAAAATATCTACTGTAACAAAAATGAAAAATACACAACAGTTCCCAAAAGCATTTTTTTTTTCAGCACTTAATTTCTTTGCAAATGGGTTTAAACCTATATAAATTGATTGCACTCAACAAAAATTGTTACCTTTTTAACCGAAAATTTCGCAATGCACAGTAGGATTCTTGTGCTCCTTAAAAAAAAAAGGGGGGGGGGGCACGTGTTGCTAACTTACACGAAAAACGCTGGACGGAATTTTTATATTTATGATGAAAAGTTAGTCATTCCTTAAATTTAAAGACAAATTCAGAAATAAAAACAAAATTTGCAAAGGAAGAAGGATCACCATCTGAACTCAGTGTTGACATGACTAGTCTACATTTTAAAATGCTGCTTTCAAAAACTGCTACTTCCAAGGACAAATTTTCTTCTTTACAAAAGAAATAATAAATAAAAAAGTGTTTTTCCCCTGCAGTGCTGCAGTAAGAAATCACAAAATCAAATAAGGTCTGATTAGAAAGTCAAAAAGCCTGCCTGCATTAAAAGACATTTATCACACCCATTAGTCTAGTATGACACAGAAATTTTAAAAGTGCATGAATGAGTACAGACATTATTTAAAATTGGTTTCATGAAGAATCAATTACTTTTGTTGAATTTTTAACAGCAAAAAACCTTTCCAGAGGAACATTCTTCTGATTTATAACATGCAATTTCAACTGAAGACTGATGACCTTAGAAGTGAAAAAATAACTTTCAATTTTTCCCAATGTCATATGTGTTTGTCAAGCTACAATCAAGCTATGACGGAGGTCTGCAAGATGAAAAAGTGGTAGGCTTCTTAACAATTCCTAACTAAAGTTATGGAACATAGCTACAGGATATTATGAAACCTTAAAAACTATTATAGCCTTGGAATGTGGTGTAGCTGAAAGATCCAGCATGGATAAAATGTAAATGAGTTTAATCATGGCAATGGCTTTTTCTAAATTAAAAAAAGTGCTGAAAAATATTTGCAAAGCTTTTGGAAACAGGGCAATTAGTTGCCTTGTTTCCAAAAGCTTTGCAATTCTGGTTCAGCGCTTTTTCTCAGAAGAAGCCATTGCCATGATTCGAGTCATTGTATTTTAATTTCATTATTGTGAAAATCTCTGTTCTTTTACTACAATAGTTGCCAGACTGCAAAAATGATACCTGGTTACCAAGAATGCAAGTAACTACTTGAACAGTGGATAGGAAAAGATTAACATAAAATATATCCCAAAACTGGCATTACTGAACTTGTGAATCATAGTGAGCAGGATGATGAGGCAGCAAATAATTCAGCACTGGCAAAGGTGGAGAGAGAGAGAGAGAGAGAGAGAGAGAGAGTGGAAGTGGTTATGGCTGCTTTTACCTGTCAGACACACTGAAGCAGCTGGACAGATGTTTTGATATTCAAACAGCAGAAAGGCCTGTGAAGCTGGAAAGACAACTGAAATTTTGAAAGCAAAATACAATTTATACTACCTTAAATAATTTGAAGAGTTCCTGATAAAGCTTCTTTTATTTTTTACTTTACATATACATTACAGCTGTTTAGATCCGATAATCAACTCCCTCTTGTAGTTTCAATTTGAACATGTGATTTAAAGCCACAGGGAACACAAGTTGTAAAAGGTCTTTTTAAAAACAAAAGAAAAGTTTCTACAAACTTTTTGTTTTGTGGCTGGTTGGTTATTTGTGCTTTTGGTGTTGGGCAAAGAGTGCCAAGCACTAAGCTTAATCAGGCAAACAAAGAAAAATGTAACATAAAAAAAATAACCGAAGAACAATCGCAAAATAGAATCCCAGAGAGAGAGAGAGAGAGAGAGTGTGCACATTTGACACGAAACAATGTAATGGGCTATATAAAAAGGATAGACTACACAAACTGAAACAAACGCACATTTTAAGAAAAGGATAGTATATGATGGTATATAACACTGGTCATTTAAAAGATGATACACAGTTACCAATCACTTGTACAGTAGATAAAGCAAACTAGCACATTCATCACAAATGAACAACAGTCAATGGTGAATCATACATTTCATACAGCAAATAGCAGTGAGTGAAATGATGATGTCCAGTTCAGAGACTTTTGAATACATTGTAATGATTCAGGTAAAAGCTTAAAAAGCCAGAGTCCAAGCACTAGTCTGATGTGATGCAATTTGTTTCCTAATTATTGATACCACGACACCTGATGACAAATCTGTGGCCCTAGTGATACAGCATCATGGCTCTTTTAGAAACAAGGCAGTTAGTTATCTTGCCACCAAAAAAGGAAACAGACCTGGCAGCAGCACTCATTTACTCAAATTCCAACATGTCTGGGAAACCAGCAGAAATGAACCCGAAAATCAGCCTCATGAGCAGGACAGATAAAACGTCTCACACAGTGGGATGGTTTTCAACTACTGCAGATGAGAAAATCTAAAATGCTCAAGGAATCTAAATACACCATAGCAAGTCAATAAGGTTTTCACTGTACATGGATAATGTGCAAGATATAAAGTATGCATATCTACTGAAAATACTGTGGCCCCAGTTGGAATACACTCTTTGCAAACATCAATACAGGCAACAGCTGATCTTATGGTTCCACCTGACTTTAAGCCTTCTCTGAACATTAGAATGGAGCAACTAGTGCTCAGCACAAAACTGCTGGTATACCAATATTTGGGCTAAGTTACTGGACCATGAAGTAAAAGGAGTATGAATCTAGACATCAAGAAATTACCAGGGAAGCTCCTCAAAATTCTTGGTTTTACCAATCAACAACCAGCCAATTCCTGTATCTCACGCTATCAGATATATCTGGGGTCCAAAAGTTGTCATGCACGAGGTCCAATTCTCAAACAGGCAAACATACTCAGCATTACAAACCACGTCATATAAGTGATGATTCAGAAGTGACCACAACTTCAAGTAGAACTGAAGCAACAGCTGAAGATTATGCAAACTCAGTGATCGTTTGTTAAATTCTGCATACAGACTACAAACCAGAAACATAAACAAGGCATCCCTATACAAATATATGGTGTCCAGGTACTGAAGCATTAACCATAGGGTTAAGATATATACCACATTACTCATAATACAGTTTTGACCAAATGACACAACAACAGACTTGGAGCAGTGAAACCCTGTCTGCCTTCCGTTCGCACATGACACACCCAAAAGAATCTTCAGTAAAGTCAAAACTTTCATGCAAGAAATCTTAAGACATCTTGCATGCGCACAAAAGGTGAATGTATGGTCTATGGTAAGGCCCCAGAACATTATATTTAGCAAAACTGGAGCCCAATAATGAATAACTCTAGGTGCAATTGAGTTCTACAGCCATGCCAGTTTTGCAGTGTTTCCTGGAAACAGGATAAACCCATTTCTAGATTCTGATGCCATGATTTTGCTTATCAATGACTGCAGCTGAAGTTTAATAGAACCATGCTTGAAGACCAGCAAAAGACATGCAGATCATCTACACTACTACTACTGGGAAACAGTAGGGAAAAGTATATGAAGAAGAGTGTTTATGTGAGGAATGAAACGTCCTAGTTTGGGTGGAGCCTTGAGGAATGCCTCAGTCAGGGGGGGGGGCAGCACTATTTTTGAAGAAAATTGTTAAAATAAAAAAAAGAAAACATTAACTCACCTAATAATCTGACAGCTATCCACTGAACACCAAGAGCGAAAGATTTTTGACTTTCAGCTACACACCTGAAATAAAAGTAATGGTGTTACAACTTTTTCTTCTACATTAAATCCATTACTTTAGCAGCTGGAAGTAGAAGTACTCATACATTTTGAACAACTTAGACCAATTACATGGCAAATAAGTTTTGCTGTAGGCCCTTACCTGACTGAATAGTCACTTTAGTGAAAAGTTCTGAATATTTCAATTTGTAAAGCTCCTGTGCAAAAACAAATATATTAAGGATACTTCATAGCCTTCATTGTGTGCATTTATTCTCACTAAAATATGCATGTTTACCACCAGTCCTCGATGATTGGCCCAATGCCAGTTCACCCAAAGGGGACAGTTGGTTTAATCGTATGAGTTGTCCAATGCCTATTTGTCCAATGGCACAATCACAATGGACATTTGTTTTTTTTTAATTTTTAAGAAATAAGTTATTCTGCTCTTTATTGTGTTTCTAGAAATTACTTCCATCCCCAGAATGTATGTTTTAACCAGATTTTATAAATAACTGTACACAATTTAGTAAATATTTAAGGTTTGAAGTCTCACACCTTGTAATTAATTTAATAATTAAACATTTCAAATTATCAATGTTTGAAAACTATTATAAATTTTAACATTAAAAAGTTCTTTACAAAAAACCTTCTACTAAATGCAAAAGTATATAAAAATAGTAAGAATTTCTTATTTGTGACTCTTAGTAGTTTGTATGATATTAAGGTTTTATAACAAGAAAAAAAAAGTGTTTCACTGGTGTTGGAGCTTTGCCCATTATCACTAATCTCATCTACTGTTTTATAAGTAACTCCCTATTTTTCTTTCATTTCTTTTAGTGACCCCTTTCCATAAGTATAAGGCCTTCGACATTAAATGTAAAAGATAAATATTGAAAGGTGATGAAAATGGGGGTTAAATAACTGTAGTCCTAATTATTTCTGCAGCTTGGTTACCATATTTCCTAATATTGTGAAGACTATGTACCTTGTACATGAGAAAGTGCGATCAGAATGAAAACTAAATACAAATTTTTACACTTTAAGCAAGGATTCATTACTGTTGTTCATTTACTTTAGTTTTCTTTGTTTTTATCTCTTTAGTCCACTTTGAAAATGTTTGTTCTATTGAATAAACAAATCTTTCAAGACAAATGGCAGAAATGCACATAACCAAGAGTGACAGAATGTAATTTTAGTAGAATGAGCACATCTTTTAAACCAAAGAAAGTGTGATATGTAAAATGTGATAATACTCAAAATTTATTTGCATGTGAAATCTTATAAGCAAAGGGTTTATGCTATCTCTCAAAATTTTTGTTTAAAACTGACTTCTGCTACAGTGCAAGCACATTTTTCATAGTAGCAAATTGTATTTATTATAAATCAGGGTTTTTTTGTTTTGTTTTTAAGTTAGGCTAAAAATATCCAATCTATTTTCTGAAATTAATGGAAAAAGCATAAAAACAAACTGCAAAGATTATTTTGCAATGGAACTGTTACAGTTTCCAAAAAAAAAAAAAAAAAAAAAAAAAGTATAGTGACATAACATTTTTTTTTTCTGTTACTGAACTGCAAATGGGTTTGCTGTAGTCCAAGAAAAAGTTACAAAGAAATGTAAATAACCATAAATACATTCAACAAACCATATTAACCATAATATACTCAAGCTGCATTGTTAACAAAGTAAATAGAATATCTTTCAGCATATTAGCACTACAACAGATATTCAAAGTTTGGTATTAGCATTATAATGAAATATCTCTCTCTATTGCAATAAACTGTGAATAAAACTTATGAGGAAGCTTAAAGCAAACATTTTAAATAACTACAACAAAGGAAGGGGAAACAAAGTGAGAGAAAGAGAAAAATCCCTGCCTTACAGAGTGAATGAAAAAGCCCCCCCCCCTTCTTATTCAGAATTATCCGAACTGAAGATGCAACCATGTGTGTGTGTCAGAGAGACAGAGACCTCCCCTCACTGCTGGAGCTCAGGACATGAATTCAAGATATGAACATGTGAATTCCAGACTACTTTTCTCCATTCTGTGCAAAATTTACAACAGGAATTTTATAATTAGTTCCAAAGACACTACAAGTTCAGACAAATTAAAATAGGATGCTTGTCTTCTCCATTATTTAATGCAAAAAAAAAAAAAATCAATGTTGATTGAGTGGTTCATACATCACTTTCATGCAACAGTAAAAGATAGCATATGCACATTTTCTTTCTTGAAAAGAAAAGAAAAACTGAATTTGGAAAAAAGAAAAAAATCTATTACTGCAATATTGCTTATCGAATATAATATTGATAAAAATTTATCGAATATAATATTGCAGCTGGAGACATGTTTACTACTATAAAAAAAAGGCATCTTAATACAGACTCTTGGGGAAAGGTACTATATCATTTTTACAAAACTGAATTTTAACAAAAGCATTGGCTCAATGATTTCTGTGGACATTCCACAGAACTTGTTACCAGCTGATAACCTGATCAATACTGCAGAAGACTGATATTCAATTGCAATAAAAATTACATCAGAAATAATTAAATAGACAATCTTAAAGTAGCTTTCACTTGCAATACTTTTTAAAATAATTTGGCAGAATTTGATGACAAAGTCACAAAACTCAGTTCAATTTTTTTTTTTTTTTTTTTTGATTGAAGGTTTAACGACCACCGTGAGCAACTCAATGGGCTATAAGCAGTCGCCCGTCCCTAATTTAGGGTCACTGGTTCCAGGGAAGGGAGAGAGCCAGTGCCGTAAGACAAACACAACATCCATGCCTCACCAGGATTCGAACCCGGACCCCTTTCGGACGAATGATCAGAGGCCATCGCTTAGACCACTGCGCCATCGGGGCGGCAAACTCAGTTTGGACTAACTTTTTATTTATGTTAACACATTTCCTGCTGAGGCAATACACAAAACAAGATGCTTTTCAGATCTCAATAAACATGGCATGGCTTTTGAACTTCAGATCCTACATTCCAGTTCTGTTTACAGACAAATATAGGTGCTCTTATCTACACAATTATGAAACATCAGTATTTCAATGCTGTATATTTGTGGGCAAAATCTCTCAATATTAGTGTATGATATAGGACTGAAACGGAATCAGAAACCATGTAAGAACCATATACATATGTACTTTTCATATTTTTTAAAGGGAAAATATATTTTCTTCTTGAATATTTTTACCATGTTTAGCACTTCATTGTGTTATTTCTTTAAAATAGTTCTTGAAAGACCTTAAAAATCACAAAACAATTTACTTTCTTCATTGGTGGCAAAATGTCATTTACGTTTTAATATATTGTCAGAGTATAAATACTTGTGGTTTAATTTATTGTTTCACATGCTAATATTGGTTTTAATTGTCAAGAATCAAAGTTGTACTTCATCATTTCCAGAAATTTTGGGATAAACATAAGTTTGATGTTATTATTTAATGTCCTTTGGCAATAATCTTAAAAATGCTTAACCTCAATGACATCGAGTTATGGTTCTCGATGTCATTGAGGTTAAGCGTTTCTTTTTAGACAAACAACAGTTAATGGTTACCTTGATGAAATCCAGGAATGTGAAAGCACAGTCTTCTTAACATTATTTCTCATACCAGTTTCAGCTTTTGATGTATAAGCCTTCTTCAGTGAGTTTTTTGAGCTATATTTTAGTACTTGATGTTATTAGGCGTTTAGCTGCGGCCTTAATGCCAATGTTTTTTCATAGTTTTGTTGCCATCTACGTTCGAATGTCTCTCCTAGTGTTAGATATATAGCGTTGCCATCTATCATTCTTTATTGTCATTAAAGTCTTTTTTTGTGGATAAATCTTTTCATAATTCTTTTACTTTGCGTTATCCTTTTTTGTTTTTGTTTTTTTCTTTTGCTCTAAGAGGAATTTCCATGCAAAAGACAATTCAACTGGAGTGTTATTGTTGCAATTATTTTCACACGTTTTCTCAATTAAAACTGCTTCTGCAGTCAAAAGTTTATGTGCGCATGACACACATGAAAAACTGTTGCTGCAGAAGCAGTTTTAATTGAGAAAACGTGTGAAAATGATTGCAACAATAACACTCCTGTTGAATTGCCCTTTGCATGGAAATTCTTCATAGAGCAAGAGGAAAAACAAAAACAACAAAGGATAACAGAAAGTAAAAGAATTATGAAAAGATTTATCCACAAGAAAATACTTTAATGACAATAAAGAACGATAGATGGCGACACTATATATCTAACACTAGGAGAGACATTTGAACATAGACAGCAACAAAACTATGAAACAACATTGTCATTTAGGCCGTAGCTAAGGCGCCTAATAACATCAAGTACTAAAATGATAGCACAAAAACTCACTAAAGAAGGCTTATACATCAAAAGCTGAAACTGGTATGAGAAATTATACATTAAGAAGAAGATGCCCTGCTTCACATTCCTGGATTTCATCAAGGTAACCATTAACTGTTCTTTGGCTAAAAAGAAACACTTAACCTCAATAACATCGAGAACCATAACTGTTAAGACTATTACCCAAAGGACAGTAAATAATAACATCAAACTTATGTTTATCACAAAATTTCTGGAAATGATGAAGTACAACTTTCATTCTTTACGATTAAAACCAATATTAACGCGTGAAACAGTAAATTAAACCACGAGTATTCATACTCTAACAATATATAAAAATGTTATGATAACCACGTAATCCAACAACGGCATTGAGTCGTTAATAACTATGGAAATGTCATTTAGTTAAATTTTGGTAGTAGTAACCATCATAACTACTAAGCAGAGATTTAAAAGGGATATCCAAATATCTTTGACCACAAAGCTACTGATCAATGTAAGCAAAACAGCCTCTGTGACAGGGACACTACTTCCAGCTTTGCTATTTGTCCCATTCCCTCCACTAGTTTTCATTTCTGTTTTCATTCCATACTGCGATGGTCTTAGGACCATACATTCTAATACAAAAAATTGTTGTGGAAAAATAAATTTATCATTATTTAAATACAGTGGGTTCAAGCCAAACAAAGGAAAGAGTTTACTGTCTGGGAAGATATGGATAGTAGAACTGAAAATGAAAACAGGATAATCAGAAATGCAATGTGTAATTATGGAAAAAAAAAACAACTTAGCAAATGTGAATGGCAAAAGACTAACTTTTGTTTAGACAATACATATTACTAAGCTGTTCTCACATTCAGGGGTTAGCTCCTTCAAGAAAGCTCATCTGCCAGATTAAAGTTTAAAACTGATATTGCTAGATTTTACTTACTGTTGGTGAATCATTTACAGTGATCTTGGCACATAACTTGAGCTTCACTGACATCCATCATACATGACCTTTTGTACTTCATACTCATGATCTTATCTCGTGTAGACATTCCTGAATCTGGTCCTCGCATAATTCGCTAGGCCTTCCACCTTTCCTACCATTTGGGCTGAATAAATAACCCTTAGTAAGCATCTCATTACTTATTTTTTCAACATGGTCAAACCACCTCAGAATATTTGTCTCCACCTTACTAACAACACTTCAAACAGAAGTAATCGCTCTTTCCACGTTTATAAGTGAGTCACGGAAAAATTCTCATTGGCCGCCACCGAGAATCGAACCCAGGGTCTTCCACTTACGCGCTGGACATGCTACCACTGGCTTGGCAGTTAGTCGTATGCGAGTTTGGAGGAATTTGAGGCCGCTATGGTTTAGTGGTAGCATGTCCGGCGTGTAACTGGAAGACCCTGGGTTCGATTCCCAGTGGCGGCCAATGAAAATTTTTTTGCGACTCACTTATAAACGTGGAAAGAGCGATGACTTCTGTTTGATGTTCCTAATCCATGTCAATTAATTGTCTGTATTAATTATTTATTCGCCTCCTAGTTATTCGTTCAGTTGCTGCTTACCATCTTTGGTGAATCCCCAGCATTGTGCGGGGTACCAAGAAGTAACCTGCCAGGTGGCTTGGCAGTTAGTCGTATGCGAGTCTGGAGGAATTCGAGGCTGCTGTGGTGCAGTGGTAGCATGTCCGGCTCATAACGGGAAGACCCTGCGTTCTATTCCCAGTGGCGGCCAATGAGAATTTTTCCATGACTCACTTATAAAAGTGGAAAGAGCGACGACTTCTGTTTGATGTTCCTAATCCACGTCAATTGTCTATTAACAACACTTCGTTTCACATTACACATCTGCAACACATGTTTGTTTCTCACATGATGCAAAGAAAGTATTTGTTTAAGCAATGAACTCATGATTACTAATGCAATCTTTAGATACAAATGCCCACAAGTTCACTTAGTGGAAAGATAATAGAAATAGGAAAAATAATTGACTACAACATAACTGACTGTTATAGTGGGAAAGTCTAAGAAATGTGGTTAAGGATGCTCTAGTTTTCCACAGTTTTACATATCCAGTGATCAATTTTCAGTAGCTCTTAATTTTAGAGCCTTATACAGTTACAAGACCAGCAAAGATATTAAGGTTAATTATATATTATTGTTACCTTAGAGTTGCAGATAGTGATGGCATGCTGACAAGGAATGTGAACAACATTGACAAAAAGATGAGGAGGAGAAATATTGGCATGTAACTACAGTAGTTGGTGCATTTCTCCCGCCTGGCATGGATCAGAATATTATCTTCATCAACAGTTATATTCCTTCCATCTGACTGAATACAGCTGCATTCTCCATACATCTGAATGGAAACAAAATCAAAATTTATAACATGGAAATCACTCATTCATCAGCATAAATTTACAGGCAAGTATTTTTTTCCCTGCAAGAGATGTTTTTAACAAATGACCTAATAAATACAAAAAGGTAATAAATTATTACCACACTTTTTCAACACTAACATTTGCTATACATAATATCTAAGGTATTTTACCTGATATTGTCAAAGTATTTCTCACGTTGTTTGCTCTGTGAGGCACATGCTCCCTGTCCCGAGAGGTCCCTTACGTTACGGACCTTTGGTTAGTTATAAAAAAATTTGCAGAAATAAAACAGTTAGGTTATATATTTTCAGTTCCACATTCATTCACTTGCACAATCAAACATTTAAAATTTACTATTAATTAAAAGATTTTAGTAGAAAGAGTTATACTCATCGGGTCAGGAGACTTCTCACCAGGGGCTTGTTGTTACGGCGAGCACTTTCTGCGGTACTTTACCGCCATCTTCGGGCCACTATTTCTACACCAGGGTTCCTTGTGTGTGTGTAGTTTTGGAGTTGCTTGTCGGGAATCGATGGGAAGGTTTGCTGCCTGTATGTGTTAGGTGATTTGTTTCCAATGTGTCACCATCTATTGGATGAGTTGGTAGGTATCAGTCGTAAGTATAATTCTATTGTGTGTCTGTATGTGTTAGGTGATTTGTTTCCTAACACATACAGACACACAATAGAATTATACTTACGACTGATACCTACCAACTCATCCAATAGATGGTGACACATTGGAAACAAATCACCTAACACATACAGGCAGCAAACCTTCCCATCGATTCCCGACAAGCAACTCCAAAACTACACACACACAAGGAACCCTGGTGTAGAAATAGTGGCCCGAAGATGGCGGTAAAGTACCGCAGAAAGTGCTCGCCGTAACAACAAACCCCTTGTGAGAAGTCTCCTGACCCGATGAGTATAACTCTTTCTACTAAAATCTTTTAATTAATAGTAAATTTTAAACGTTTGATTGTGCAAGTGAATGAATGTGGAACTGAAAATATATAACCTAACTTTTATTTCTGCAAAAAAAATTTTTATAACTAACCAAAGGTCCGTAGCGTAAGGGACCCCTCGGGGCCGGGAGCACATGCCTCACAGAGCAAATAACGTGAGAAATACTTTGACAATATCAGGTAAAATACCTTAGATATTATGTATAGTTTAATCAAAAGCACGTTTATAACATAAAACAACCTATAAGGTTGCCTCATGAATTACATTTTTCGTAACCAATATTTGCTACACGCAGAATTTGAGTTACAGTAATACCTCTTCGGTAACACTGATTTTAACTTTACTGACAGATGCAGTACACAAGAGCTTACACAGTGCATCCTGGTCTCACACCTGTAGCTAATACAAATTTCCAGATGACCAGTATGTTGCGTGGCAGGAGTGGCAGACCTGTGTTTTGGGAGTGTGTTCCCAAATTGGTGATAATCCTCTAAAAACCTCATGCGTGCCCCTGGGAATTTTCATCATCAGATTATTTTTTGTCTATTGTTTACTTACAGACTGAAGCAAAATACAAACATAGTGAAGCCAATGCAAACCATTTATTTCTATTAGTACCGAAATACTGATGGGTACACCGAGTCTGCAAGGATTTTAAACATGTCGTATGACGTCAAATGCTCTCACAACCACTCAGCTGGCATGAGAAGTCATCCTGTGAAAAATTTTCACTGCTCTCATCAAAGCTTGCAAGGAGCAGGGATAAAACAGCAGATCACCCTTCCTTCTGGTCTAGTGACAGCACTTGCAGCAGTGATTGTTGAACCTTCCCTCTACGCTCATCCACTGATGCCTCTTCGAGTTACAGCCAGCGATAATTCTTTTGTGCTTCTTCTTAGATGAATCCAGTGAACTGCCATCCTCTTGCTGTCCGACTGCAGGTCTTCATTTGGGCATTTACCTCCAAAGACACATTAAACTGATACAAATCCCCATCTCTTAGCCCTTACTGAAGTTCTCTACGCTGTCTTCAACACTCAAAACTCGAAGGTATCCCTGAGTAACAGCTGCTTCATGTGGCAGTAATGATAATCATTATCATCGTTGTCAACCATTATTATCAATCCACTGCTGGACGAAGGTCTCTCCAAGCCTCTTCCACAACGGTCTGTCTTGTGCCAGTCTCCTCCATGTTACTCCCGCATACTTTCCAATTTCATCCACCCATCTTCCATGTGGTCTTCTTCTGGGTTTTCTCCTGTCCTTTGGAATCCAATCTAAAATTTTGACTGTCCATCGATGGTCTGTTGTTCTTCTAGCAGTATATCCAGTCCATTGCCATTTCAGCGATTTTACTCTGATCATGATGTCTTCCACTCTTGTCATTTTTCAGATCCACGAGTTCCTCTTCTTATCTGCTCTTGTCATTTTTTGGATCCACGAGTTCCTCTTCAACATGCTTCTTTGAGTTGTCTGCAGCCTTTGTACATCTTTTTTAGTTAAAGTCCATGTCTCTGCACCATACATAAGCACTGGAAGGATGCATTGATCAAACACTTTTCTTTTAAGACATAATGGCATATTGCTCTTGAAAATTATGCTGTTTCTTCCAAAAGCTCTCCAGGCAAGTTTTATACGCCGATTAATTTCTTCATCAATGTGACCCTCACTTGATATCTGCTGTCCAAGATAAACATACGCATCTGTTATCTCCAGCTTTTCTCCATCAATCAATAAATCTTCATTTTTTGTAAAAGCATTGTACATCACTTTTGTCTTCTGAAAGTTCATTTTTAATCCCACTTCTTTACTCTTGTCAGCCAGTTCCTGGATCATACTCTGCAGCTCTGATGAGGTAGTTGCAAAAATGACTACGTCATCAGCAAAACGAAGGTGAGTTAGATAATCTCCATTAATCTTTATCCCTTTGTTTTCCCAATTCAGTGATTGAAGGACATTTTCCAATGTGGCATGAAAGAGCTTGGGAGATATGGTGTCACCTTGTCTCACTCCCTTTCCAATTTTTGTGTGCTGTATTCTCAAACAGCCGAATCTTTGCACTTTTATTTTCATAGATGTTATTAATAATATTAATGTATGCATCTTCAACACTGCAGGATTTCAAAGCCATTTTAACTGCTGATGGTTTCACTGAATCAAAGGCCTTTTCATAATCAATAAAAGCCATGCAGAATGGAAGTTCATATTCACTCACTCTTTCAATTAGTTCTCTCAGTACGTGGATATGATCTATAGTGCTGTAGCCACTCCTGAATCCAGCTTGTTCCCTCGGTTGAGCCATGTCCAGTGTTACCTTCAAGCGGTATGAAAGAACTTTACTGAAGATTTAATAAACCACTGATAGGAAGCTGATAGGTCTGTAGTTCCTGAGATCCTCAATGTCACCTTTTTTATGTAGCAGGATCATTGTAGCATTGTTCCAATCCTTAGGAATCTTCCCTTCATTAAGGCATCGAGTGAAAACTTGGGCGAGTACTGTTTCGATTTCTCCACTTGCTTCTTGTATGATGTCTACAGTAATTCCATCTTCTCCTGGAGCTTTTCCCCGCTTCATGTTCTTGATTGCATGTGCAACTTCTGCTGGGAGGACTGGAAGAACTCTGGTACTGGTACCTTTCATGATGTCTGGAGTACATGTATCATCCCTTTCATATAATTTGGAGTAGAAATCTTTCACTCTTGTCAAAATTTTACCTCTATTTCTTGTTACAGAACTATCTTCTTTTCTCAGAGCCATAATCTGTTTTCTTCCCTTACTGAGATGTCCCTTTGCTATCTTTAGGCTTTGGTTGTTTTCAATTGCTTTCCTCACTAGTTCACAGTTGAATTTCCTTACGTCTTCAGTTATACTTTTTCGTACTGTCTTGCATAGCTCTATATATTCCACTTTGGAAGTCACATCTTCTTTAGTTGTCCTCATCTCTCTTCTTTTTTGCATCAACATTTTGGTTTTTCCTGATAATTTGTTCACATGCAACTTGTTCTTAGACCCAGCTAATCTTGTTGCTGTTTCCATAAGAGCTTTGGTTACTTTTCTGTTAACTTCAGAGATGTCCACTTCTTCTGGTGTTAGACCTTCTAGAGCAGAGAATCTGTTCCTCAGTTCCAATTTGAAGGTATTATGATGCTTTTAAAGGTTGGTCACATCAATACACTTTGTTTGTTTTATGAGCTTGCCACACTCTAGTTTAGCATTGAGGTGCATCTTTACATCTTACCATTTTATGGTCACTACCTGTGTTGAACTTGTTCAACACACTGCAGTCTTCCATGACAAATTTCTTGTTACACATAATAAAATCAATTTCACTTGCCCATCCATTGGGATGCCTCCATGTCCATTTCCTGTGTGGCTTTTTCTTGAAAAAGGAGTTCATGATGAAAAACCCTTCTGCCTCTGCAAACTCTATGAGAGTATTTCCACGCTGGTTTCTATTGCTGTGGCTGAATTTCCCTACTGAAGTTTCATTCTGTTGCCGTTGCCCTATTTTGCATTGAAATCTCCCATAATTATCTTCAAGTGCTGCTTGCCTTTATTATTTAGATGAATTTCCTCATAAAATTCTTCAATTTCTTCTTCAGGATGACTTGTGGTGGGTGCATAAGTTTGAATAATCTGAGCCTTGTATCTTCTCGAGAGTTGGATAACGAGTCTTGCAGCTCTGTCAGAGGAACTTTCAACTTCTACAACTTTATCCTTCAGTTTCTTGTTTATTATAAATCCAACACCACTAGTTCTGCCAGTATCTGTCCCACAATAGTAGAAGAGATGTCCACTTTTCAGTTCAATGAGATCTTCTCTTTACCTCACTTAGCCTGATGATGTCCCACTTGATCCTTTATTATATATGTGTAATATATTATTTATCATGGATGTGGTTTAAAGTATTGAGCGGTGACACTATGCCACGTGTCAACATTTATTTATTTTTTCTTGTTGTATGCTATAGGTTTGCCATCCCTGTTATAGGGTGTGTTCGAGTTTTGTGATTTGGATTTGAAAACATTTTATCGCTTTTTTGCAATACAGGTGTACCAAATCCTTACAGTTTGGATACATCTTGCAATGTTTTAATCACCTAGAAATCTATTGGCAATGGCAAGAAATCTGAATACAAATCACTATATGTTTTGTTACCTACCAGTTTGAATAAGGCCAAAATACAAGCAAAATACCTTACTTTAAATTCTTCACATAATATTTAGCATGAATTTAATGTGTTTTAACACCTTTATTAGTTTATTAAGTATTTTGCTGCATCTGTAAAAATATAAAAGGTACTTACAAAACATTCTTTTTATTTAAACAACTGTAATGCCATCCTATACAATAAAACAGATGTAAAATAGCAGTAAAATTAACTTAATCAAAAATGGAACTACTGTGATTTTTTTGCTGAAGTTGCATGATTGATGCAATAATAATTTTCAGAAGTTATAAATGAAAAGAATGTATCTGCAAGTTTTTCTTTATGTATATGTCAAATTACTACATTCAGTAATACATTCATTGTAGATTGAAATTTCCAGTGTAAAGCATCAAACATCTACATGGAGAGTCCTTATTATACAGCTGGTGGCTCTTGTAATTCTTCCAAGTGATGTTTATATATTACAAAATTTTGCCACAGAAATGTAAACAGCAGTTGTTTTGTACAAACTAATAGCTTAGACAAAGCAACAGTGAATTACATTTTTGTGGATAATTTTTTTGAAATCTATGAACACTCCTTTGGAGAATGACAAGAACTACCAGCTGTATAATGAAGGTAGATATTAGTTGTTTCACATTGGGAAATTAGGTCTACATTGAATGTAGCAATTTGACGAATATGTCAAAGGAGAACTTAAAGATTAAAGGTCTTTGCATTTGCATGTACAATGACAGCAAATGACAAACACACAAAAATCAGCATTCTCAGAAGAGTGAAAATGCACATTGTGTTAATATCTCTAAGGCTATTAAATAGTTTTTGTGATCATGCAAATATATAAAATAGTTATCTTCAGAGATGACATTGTTAGAGGAGGCTGTGCAGATTACATCAAGCAAGTCAAGGTCACATGACCCTGGAAATGAACATCTATCTTAGATTCAGTTTATTATAGGTGGAAAGATATCTGAGAATCACAAGTCACTGGGTTTTTATAGTGAAGGCTGGCTTGCCTTATGGTTCATTTGACTGAGTGTTAGACACAGAAGGTATGTATAGCTGTTGATTTTGTTGCAGTTGTAAATGAAGTGAGAATATTAGTCTGATATGGTAGAAACAAAAACTGCAAAAAGATCAGTAGATGAAGATATGGACGTGGCCTCTGTTAGTGAGGTGATAAAAACTGGTTTCAGTCAATTAAATCTTTTCCCTCCCTGAAAATGTAGCATTTTGGATGTCTTGTCAGAATCTTCAAAGGACAATTACAAGACAAATTGAGTGAATCAGTTTTACAAAGACATAGGTACCTGAACTCTGATCCTTGCATGCAAAGACCATTGCATATCAAGCTAGGCCTCATGAACCAATTTTAAATCAGTTGTGGTTGGATGAATCATACCACACCTGTGTTCAAAGGTGGATTCAAAACAAAGAAATGGGAGGAGATCCATAAAGAAAAATGAAAGCTAAATTTATGATCTGTGTGTGTTCATGTATGTAAATAATAGGACTTTGCAAGATCAGTTACTGCTCACGACCATTTCAATTAGCTTTGTATTTATAGAACACAATTGTGTTCTCTTTTTTAAATATTATTTAATAAAAACTTGTTTCAGTTGAATTTTATCAGGAAAATTAAATAAATATTTTATCTGCATAGTTTTGCAAAAAAAAAAAAAAACTTCAGGAGTGCCCAGTTTTAAAGAAGGGAAAGGGACACTTTTTTTTTTTTTTTAGTTGTCCCTCATCACCCTATGCTGGATCTGCCATTGCCTGTATACTACTAGTCAAATACAGGGTGATTCATAAAGAAGTATACAGTTTCAACGCACTATAAAACATGAACAATGCAGTTTTTTTAGAGACGGTCACAGATGTTCTATGTGTGCACCCTTAGTCACAGGACACACATTTGAATTTATTGAATATTCTGCCATTCATCATAGCAATACCATACATGACAGAATTCAACACAACAATACATTATTACAAGTAAATCTGTGCTTAGTAGTTAAACAAAACAAAATACAGTTTTAGTAATGTATCTGTAGTATGTTATAACACAATTACAATAAACATTCCATTAATTACAATTAAAGAACTTGCATAATTAAACCAAAATGTGTGAAGTAGATGTTAAGAAATGTAAAAGAATAATCTATGTGTACATATAGCACTGTATGTGGATGACATGGAGCCAGCGAAAAAGGCTTTAAAGAAAAAGCCTGATGAGATACACGCAGTCTTCCACAGTTTTCAAGCCGGTAATCCATTTCCGCCCAAACGTGATACACGCAGTCATCCAGGACTTTTAAGTTTGCACAAACAGCTCGTAGTTTCAAAATTTTCATGCCAATCGTAGATAGATTTTCTAGTTGGAGGTTCTTTTCCGAATCGTGATCGAAAATGCCGTTGCACAACAGTTACAGATTCCATTTTTCTCAATTCAAGAACACAAAACGCTTTTTCCACTGCAGATGCTGCCATTTTGACTGACTAGTCATGTGACATGCATGCTATTGTCTTATGTCACTTCCCTCAGTAGTGGGACACAAACTTTATGAGTACATCTACCTAACAGGTCGCAGTTGTGGTCCACGTCTTCAACTGTTACTGTTTTACAGCATCTGGAAACTGTATACTTCTTTATGAATCACCCTGTATAATACAATGCTGGGTAAAATAGGCTCATAAAAAAACAGCTGGTGAGCAACCAGATGTTGACAATCAAGAGGAAAATGGCACACCACCAGTATCATCTGACACAACAGGGCTTTGTAAAAATTGGCAGCATTCTGATCTTGTAATGTAGTCTGAAGTACAATAATTTTCAGGAGTCAAAATAAAATTTAAGGACTTTTCAAGGAGTCTTAGGGGGGGGCTCATTTAAAAAATGTAATTGCTGGCACAGATGTGCCATATTTTCACTGTGTCCATGCATGTAGCAACTCCATTTCTTCTGGGAGATTTGTTTCCCAATTATATGTATGATGTTCTCATTTAAGGAGTTCTACTTAAATTCCAGGAAATGTATGAAATCTTGTGTAAAATGAGAATAAGACTACATGAGAAAATGAGGTATAAAAACAATGTACATATTTTAAGCTCAACTTTTGTTTAATTTTGGTACCTTGTCTTGGAGTAAAGATACAAACATGGAGGTATTAGTTTCTGAAGATGTTGTGAAGTATTGAAGGGGGGGGTGAAAACTTCAGTTTTTTTGACAGCTTTTCATTACACAACTTAAAACATTGTAAAATGCTTTTAGGAACATAAGTCGAAGATTTTATTTTTTCACCAAGAGACGTACTTATTGTTCTTGAGAATTTATCAGATCCACTTTGTTTAAATATACCACAAGTTAATAGTGAAGTGCATTGTGGGAAGTGGGAATGCAGGATAAGCATGAAATGTCAAGTTCATTTTGGGGATTAATATCATAATTTCTTAAATATCTGAGTTTATATGCACATAATGGCTGCATTTGACATAACTGTACCTATTTAGTGTTCCTATGGTGAGCCTTATTATTGCAATTTGCTGCCTCATGTCGAGAGAACCCCATTTTTCGTTCATCACCAACTGGTCATCATTTGAGACTTATTGATGACAAAATCAACATACAAAAGGGCAGGTAACAACCAGAATCTTAAATTACTTATACAGGGAAATACTGTGTCAGGCAAAATCAGTGACAACTTCCAGAATATCCATGTTAAGATACTCAGCTAAAAAAATCAATTTAAATCATCCTCCAATAAATCCAAATGCAAACGAAGCTCAGTTGCTTCCCCTGGCTGTGGGATGGCTATGTATTAACACATGTGCACTCACTACATGCATCTCAGGTTTAATGGCACTGGAAAGAAGAAAGCTGCCTGCTTGATCCTCGTAAGCTGCTGAGAGTTCTATTTCTTAACTTATTTTTTTCCCCTGGAAAATGTGAAAACTGACTTTATTGCATTTAGTATTGCACTAAAAAACACTATTGTTTGGTGCATATAGATAAAGAAAAAAATCACTTTTGCATTTCAAAAATATGTTCAAAGTTAGTGGAGGAAAAAAGGCAAGTTTATCATTTCACATTTTCTGGTAACTGAAATTTTTGTGAACTTTTATTAATGCATCTTAGAAACTGTTACTGAGATAATTCACCTAGAATTATTCAAGTTTTGGCAGCTCACTTTAATTTAGTTCATGAGTAATGGCCAAATCTATTTGTGTGGTATAACAATTATTACAAGTGCCGTCTTGAAACGAGTTTCAGAGAGAAAAAAATACAATTGTAAAAACAAAATTTGCAATAACTACCCACTAGCAGAAACCATTGTATGGCACTCTAAGTTAAAAATGTAAAGTCATAAGTCCAGGGTGCATATATCTTTGCTAATAACTGTGAAAAATGAACATAAACATTTATACTTTTGCATTACAAATGAACAAAATGAAAAAGGAAGCTGGCATAAAAAGTTATTAACCATAATGATGAAAAAGCTTATTTGAACAGATAACTTAATAGTATATTGCTATGAATTTTTATTCAACAAATTGCTTTTCTTTGTGTAGAAGGGAGAGAGAAAACTGTTTCATGTAGCTCAAAAGATGTAGTGAACATGAAAGTGTTTGCTGGCAGATAAAGTAAATTAGAGAAAGTAAAGTATTAACATAAATCCTCTTTGCAATGCCCTGCTTGAAGTGTGTAGTGAAAGTGATGTTTGAATAAAAGGTAAAACCATTTTTTGTTTGTTTATGACCAGTTATGAGCTTCAAGAAATAATTTTCAGCATGCAAGAAACTTCGGAACTATAGCAGTGTCACTTGAAAGTTTTCTTTTGAAATGTACATCATTCTCTCTTCAGTGAATCCAAGTGTTCATAAGCTTTTATGAGAGATAAAAGTTTTAAATGTTTCTGCGTGTGCCTTTGACTGAATAATCATTTGTTTATGGGAGTTCAGTTATATTATTGCATGTACACAGAAAACTCATGTCAAGCATTTGATGACATTTGTATTAGTTTCATTTCAATGTTTTAATCAAATGGCTTCAAATGATGTGCAAACAAATTAAAGCAGGCCTAAGTATAAGTAATACATTTGAAGTTAAATGTTATGCAAAGTGTACACTGATGATTATAAATTAAATAGAGAGTGTTTGTGTGCTTAAAAATTGAGCGTTTGAGTGCTGATGTCTTCTAAGATGCAATGATCTCATGGAAAAAAACTCATTTTTTGTTCTCAACCTGGACATTGCATCAAAATTTTTTCTCAAGCATCTTAATTCAATTTTCGGCCCAGATGTGCCACAATATTATCAGAGTCAATACAATGAAAAATTTCAAATTCTGATTGAGACTTTAAATTCTGCTCTGATTTGCAGAACATCTATATACGAGGGTAAATCAAAAAGTAAGGTCTATGTTGTTGTATATTAAAGAAACTAAGATGCATACAAGATCACAATTACCTTATTTATCAACATAGTCCCCCTGTTGTTCAATGCATGTTTTATATCTATCTAAATGCTTCAAGTGAAAAGCTTCTGGATTCCTGCAGAGACAAATGTTTTGGGTTGTTTCTGCAGCAACAAATGCACCGCTTCCTGTACCTGGACATTACTTTCAAAACTGAGGCCTTACAAAGCATCTTTCAGAGGCCTGAAGACATGAAAGTCACATGATACCAGATCGGATGCTGTAAGCAGGATGTGGTAACATCTCAAACTTCAACTCTGTAATTGTTTGTTGAGTTGCCAATGCAGTATGTGGGCAAGCATCGTCATGCAGCAACAGCACTTTTTTTAATAACATTCCCCATTGTTTTGTGTGAATTGCTGGTTTCAATTTGTCTTTCAGCAAGTCAAACCGACAGTTATTTGAGTCACCCTGTGCTTGATGTGTTCAACAATGGGTCCTTTCATGTCAAAAAGGAGTCTGCATTAATTTTTGTGCCAAAGGGACAACTTTGAACTTCCTTTTGCATGGAGAGCACGGATATTTCAGTTCCATGCTGTGCCTTTTGCTATCGGGGTCATAATGACGGACCCGTGTTTTGTACCCAGTGACAATCCTCTCCAGAATACTGGGATCTGATTCATACCACTGCAAAAACATTCTGACAATTTCCAGGCGGCGCTGCTTATGTGCATCAGACAACTACTGTGGTACCCCATCTGGCACACACTTTATATCTGAGATCATCATGCACTACTCAAAATGCAGAACCATAGCTAATGTTTATCTTTTCGACGATCTCAGACAGAGTATAACCTGGCGATCTTCTTTAATGAGCACATCGATGCGATTGAGATGGTTCTTTGTGCGAGAGATTGACGGACGGCCCGAGCGAGTTTCATCAAGCACATTTGTCCTACCAGCTTGAAACTTTACTATCCACTTTTACACATGTCTCTGACTCATACATTTGTCCTTCCCATATTGCACAAGCATCCTACAATGAATTTCAGCGGGTTACACACCCTCACCCCATAAAAATCTCATTACACTTTGCTGCTCAACAATGGAGCATTCCGACAAATGAGGAGCCATGTTTACGCCCTTACAACTGCTGGGTAACTGTGGTTAGAAGATTGCCGATTGCATCTGCTACGTGTCAAGGTCACATGCCTTCCCCTCCCCCAAATAGCAATTTGCTGCAGCTATGCTTACCTACATAACAAGAGCATTGACCTTACTTTTCGATTCATCCTCATATAAGTGTTCTTCTACGGAAGTTATCCAGAGGGTGACAACTGAACACAAACATTTGGTTAAGTTAAAAAGTAGGATAACAGCTAAATGCATAAATGTTCAGTTACCAAGAAGGATGACAGTTGAATGTATAAGCATTCAGGAACACCTCTTTTGTAATAGGATGCTAAAAAAACTTACAGTTCTTGCATTTTTTATGCTTAATTTAGGCAAACAAAACTATGTTCTTGCATCTTTGATGGCCACATTATGTTGAATAACAAAACTCTTTCATTCAGAAAAGTTTTAGTTTAGCTGAAAAAGCAGGCTTCACACAACAATAACCACTGAAGGGGAGGGGGAGGCTTGCCTCTTTAACATATAAAGCATCTCCAAGTTTTCGAGAAAGTATTAAAACACTGCTAACCAAGAACTTCAATTCAGATATTCCTCACCAAATCCCATTTATTTGGATCACTCTACTTATCTTATCTGGCAACAATTCCTGCACCTTAAATTCACTTTGTTCTGGTAACCAGTCCTCCAGTTGATCACAGGTGATCAAGACCATAGTATGGTTACAAGCTCCCACTTATAAATAAGAATTTCATTACTATATGTAACTTTGTGTGTTTTCATGTTTTCACTAAATTCTAAAGTGGTTATTTTAGATTTAGCTTTATTTAGTTTCACAGCCTTTTTTTTTTTTTTTTTTTTTTTTATGGCTTTTCTTTTGCATGGGAAAAATACACTTTATTAGATATCTAAGACAGCAATTTAAATCATTACATACCTTTAAGCCTTCCACTTGGTAAGTTGTTTTGCAGCCAGCAAAGCATGGGGAATAATACATAATGTTATCCGTTCCACACACAGGGTCATATTGCTCAGGGGCACAATGACATTGTTGGTTGCATGCTGCTTCAAAAGTTGGACCACTTAATGGATTGGTACTACATAAAAGATGAAAAGAATGAATTTTTTTTCTTTTTACATGAATTTGTAGAGCTTTTTCTGGTTGATGAATTATCATATAACATATACACTTTAATGCAAAATGATTTTTAATATGGGTACTTTTACTTTCTGAGTATGGCAGATTAAAGAAAATTTGGAAATTCTGCCCTATTTTTTATTTACATTTTTTTTTCATCAATGAAAATAGTATTTTGTGTTCCATGGGCTGCATAAAACACTCATATTACATAAACTTGTATTTATACTGAACTTGTATATATTACATGAACTTGTATTTATATATTTTCCAAAAATGCTTCACACTTTGCAAAAAGTACATAAAATTTAAATCTAAGAGATTTACTGAAACTCATGTAAAATATTAAGATTAAACGCAATGGGCAACACAAGCAGGAATCAATAAAATCAGTTCAAATGAAAAATCAAGTTATTCCATAGTACCTACCTGTTTGGTAAAAGGACATTAAGACCAGCAAATTTGGTATTTGGGCAGTGAAGAATAAAAATAAACACCAGGCCAACACAGATGAAGGTAAAAATGACACACATTTTAATTATTCCTGCACATCGGAGATTCAACTTTTTCACCAGGTACCCTCCAAGAAATGTCCCACCACCTGCACCAGGAATGGTTACTAGCCCTAAAAGATTAAAAATACACTAAAGTATTTTAAATGCATTGACAAGGAGTGAAAACTTTTCACATTATGAAAGTGCTTATACACTGCACAAGACAAATATTGAAAACAAAATTTGCAAACAAATTGAATGCCCTTCGACAAAATACTTTAATTTCCCTGAACACAAATGCACAAAAGCCGTTTCTACACATTTCCCTAACTTTTCTCTAAAATTAGTCCTGCTTTGTTGAAATATTTAGTTAATGTGAAACATCAATCACTTCTTTGACTGATAAAGTAAAAACATATTTTAGTTGCTAGTGGATTTGAATGGAATGTTTTTTATTTTACCATTTGAGTGTGTATTATTTTTGCATTTTAAAATTGTAAAGCGTTTCTTCTTGTTATATGGTGATTGTATGGTTACAAATTGACAAATTGTCTCACTTATGTTGGTTAACTGGTGTACTATATATTCTTTTATAATTAATCTTAGATTATGTGATACATTGTTCTTTTCGGTGTTGTATTGTGATATTGTACAGCAAAAAAGTTCTAATAAATACATAAATAAATAAATTTGTACAAATCTGAATATTTCAGCTTGGTTAATTAAAAAAAATTAGAATGCATTTGTAAATGATTTGCAATTATATTACTCTACATATGTTATTTATTCTTTTTATTTGTGCTGCAAAATACCTAACATGGTCCAGGAATACCTGATGATTTAACTTTTGTGAATATCAAACATGTTTTATTCTGTCTTTTGAATATGCAAAAAAAGTGAAGAAGTTTGGAAAAGCAGAAGAAAAAACACAAGGTCCAGACTAAAGTTCTGAATCCCAGTTGCAGACACATAGGAAGAAACTTTTGCATTCAGATTCTTCCATGAAAGGGGCAAAATTGCTTGCTTTTTTAATCCCCATTTTTGTGACAGTTCATTGACCTCCAAAGAATGCTTCCAAAATGTTGTTAATTCCTGAAGGCTTCTTAATACAGTTGTGTGTGGGTTTGTTAACTTACAAATGAGAAATTTCAGATACCTTAGTCAGCAACATTTTTTCTGCTGTGACGACAAGCAGTGCAGAAATCTAAGTTAGGGTATAAATATGTTTTTCTCATTAGATTTCTCACTTAATTTGGGTATATTGGAGGTGAATGGCACACAAGCTTATGTAAGACCATAAGCAGTTTATCCACGAGTTTAGGAATATTAGTTGATTGTGTTGTGCTGAACCAACACTGCAGGGAATTAGGAACATGAATTAGAATGCATTTGAGGATTTACTTTGTTGGGAACAAACCCTTGTGCTCATGTAATTTGCCATTGACAAAGAAGTAAAAAAAAAAATTAAATTAAATTAAAAAAAACTAATAATGAAGAGACTAACTTCTCAGATAATGAGCATTTTTTTAATCCTTTCCATCAGAAAAATAATTTTCTCCACAGTGGATTTTTAAAAACCAATAAAATGAGCAAAAAACAGTGTTTCTATACTCTCTAGTATGGAAACCAGCTCATTATTTAAAATGAACAATGTTCTTCGTAGTGAATGGATCCAGTTACAGATGTATTTTCAACTGGATTTCCATAATTGGTAAAATATTTGAAAACAGAAATAGATAATTATACGCACAAGGAGAATAAATGTACATTACCAAAAAATAAATTATACAAAATCTTCCTCATTTGAAGCAAAAGGAGTTTTTCAAATCGAACAATTATTCAAATCACATAGATACGAAGAAAAATGTAATATAACTTTATGCCTTCTAGTGAGGAAACTACACATCATTCAATGAAAAGGGATTCAAAATATTTGTGGTCAAAAGCGCATCCTATAAGAAAGTATTTTTCAAATAGATTTCAAGAAGAAAAATTATCCTTTCAAATAAAAATATGCACCAACATCCCTAGCAGAAGAACTGTGCATTATGAGAAGCAGAAAATGTGCACAAAATATTCTTCATAGAAGCAGCTATGTATCGAAAAATGAATTTTTCCAATATGACTTGTAAGACTCAAGCAGGAAATTACGCATTACTTAAAGTGGACAATGTTTGAAGTCTTTATTGTACTGAATGGTAAACAGAATGAAAAGAATTTTTTAATCAAATTTTTAAAAGCACAAAACAGCTGTAGACAGAAATACACACTACCTAGAGACATAACCTAAAATTTTGGCAAAATGTTCTCTCACTGAACAGTATCTGATGTAAAAAGATAAGAAAAATAGAATATCTGTAGGGCATATGCACTAGTCGGAAGACTGTGCATTGTTTTGAGCAGAAACTGGGTGCAAACTGTTTTCTCAGGTGCACAGTATCTTCCCAGAAAATTATTTTTAGCGGCAATTATCTCCAGGAAAAAATAAATGAGTTGTAAACAGAAATATGCACTTATGGCCCCTAATGGTGAAATTTTATTACCTTAAAAACTGGAAATGATATGCAGAATATTCACTATCAATGCTATCAGGAGCATTTCTCTTTTTTTTTTTTTCTCAAATCCCACTTTTAGAAGCAGATATACTGAGAAATCTGTTACATGCATTTATTTACACCTTCTGGCAGGAAAACTATTTAAGCAGAAAAATATACACAAATATACACAAAGTGTTTTCTAAGGTGAGTTATAGCTGACTGAAAAAGAATTTCTGGAATTAGGTTTTTAGGGGCATAGATACTGCTGCAAATATATTGCAAACAGAAATACGTGCTCATGCTCCCCAGCAGCAAAGTAAAAGTACATAGCAACATTCCTAGCAGAAAAACTCTTAGTGACATTAGCTGCAAAAAAAAATTAAGAACATATGCCAAATATTTGGGTGGACTTTAGAGTTCAGCCCTCATCGTCTGCTTCAACCAACGCACTCCTGGAATCATGGGAAATGACATGTGTAGCGATAGGTAGCGCTGCCACTGCTTTCTTGTAATCAGCGTTTGCTTCCGCGCTGTCTAATTACGTAATCGCTCTTTGCTCAGTGCACGAGCCCGAGGCCCCTTTACTTAGTTTTGCTCTCCCTGATGTAAGCAATAGGTGGCTTGTGTTTTTCCCAGTGTGCGTTGTAACTCTGTTAGTCTGAAGATGTGAAATTGGAGGTGCTTTTTGAGGAAGTTGGGAAGGATGAAGAAACATGTATTGCATGGTGCGAGTGGAAAGGATTGCTTCCAACTGAATGAAAATGTTCTGCAGGTCATCCAATGAGTTTGCGAGTGGATATGTGTCATCGTTTAGGACAATTCAGGCGCAGGAAGAATCATGTTACAAGGAAAAATGAGCAGTGTTCCTGTTTACTTGGGACGTGGTTTGAAGCTGCTTGTATTCCCCTTGATAAGGTGATGACTCTTGTGTATTGCTTTGCCAAAGGCTTGTGTTATGATGATGCAATTGAGGAATCTTCCCAGGGTGGGGTTTGCACATCTTTTGCAACAGCCAGCGACTATTATCAGTCTTGCAGATAACTAGTCGCAGAGTTTATGGTGGCCTACGAACAAGACAAAGAACAGCTTGGAGGCCTTGGTGTAATCATAGAAATGGACGAGGCAAAGGCTGGGAAGTGGAAGCATAATTGTGGTCATCTCGTTGAGAGCACCTGGATCCTTGGCATATTTGAATGAGATTCGAAATGATTCAGGGTAGAGATCTGCCCAGAGAATAACCACTCTGCTCACACATTGCTGCCGCTCATCCAGAAGCATGTTCAACCTGGAAATAGTGTAATGACGGATCAGTGGGCTGCATACCGCAATCTCCCATCCTGTGGGTTCCAACATTTCTCAGTTAACCACTCACTCAATTTTGTTTATCCGACTACTGGGGGCGCATACTCAAGGTGTTGAGAGCAATTGGCGGCCCCTCAAACGCACACAATCTAATGGAATTACGAAGACCACTTGGCAGACCACATTCTCGAATACTTATTGCGATGAAATTGTAGTCTTTCCTCTGAACACTGCTTTGAGGTGATGATTGGCATCATCAAACAGTTCTTCCCTAGTACGTAATTTTTTCCACTGAAACATTCGTACTAGATAGCCAGACAGGTTCTCAATGAGAAGGAAACACTTCTTTTCCATCGTTATATATATTTAACACCTGAACTACTCACATTCCATAAAGGTCCTTTTCAGGGTCAGCCATATTACCAAATAAACCCATTCTTTTAAAAAACAACCTGTGCCGCATATTTCTTGTTCTTAGCGCCTCATATTTTTTGCCCCCCACACACCACACACCGATTATGTAACAGAGGCAGAGAACAACGCCAATGCAGCTGCAGCGCCACCTATCGCGAAACGTTTCTCCCGTGATCGCGTTGGTTGAAGCAGGCGATGAGGGACGAACTCTAAAGTGCACCCGAATATCTTTCATCAGAATTCTATGGTTGAAAACGGCAGGCTTTTCATGCAACAATATAACCACCATAGAATTCAATGAGAACACACACAGTTATATACAGTAATAAAATTCATTAAATGGAAGCTTTTGACCATTCTACAGTCTTGATCATCTGTGATCAACTAAAATCTCTTAAAATCTGGCAACAGTTCAGGCACTTCCAATTCACATTGTAGTTCTGGCAACCAGTCCTCTGATTCAGTAAAGCATCAGCATTTATGCAGCTTGGCAGGAAATTTATGAGTTGGAAAAAGACCAAAACCATTGTTCTTGCATTTTAGGCTTTCTAATAGAGATTTTTTTTAAAAAAATCAGTCTAATAGGTGTGAGAAATAAAGTACCCACAGGTGGATCGACATAGGCACATCAGGGTTGATTTTTTTTTTTTTAAAGATATGTAAAAAATATGTTAGCTGACTTGCCACTGTATAGTGTTTAGGCTTTATAATGAAAAACATTAACAGAAGGAATACTGAAGAGCCACTTGTACTGAGAAAAATGAAAATCATATAATAAAATTGTCTTATAAGCTTCAGATGCAAAATTTTTATTAAAAGCTTCATGTAAAGTTCTACTGAGGACTCAATTACAATTACTTTACTGATGTCCCAAACTGGATTTTTTCTGGATTGGTAAAACCATTCCAGAAAAAAATCTAGTTTGGGGCATCAGTAAAGTAATTGTAATTCATCCCTCAGTAGAACTTTAAGTGAAGCTTTTAACCTTCAACTATGTAGGTGGGTAAAAATCACATAAGTACGTAGTAGGAATGCTCACAACACCCCCAAAAAAGAAACAGTTGCATGTGATACGTTTGAAAATATATCAACTGTACATCATCTATAGATTCACTAGACCTTTACCAACAAGAAAAAAAAAATGTTAGAATAATCAATTTTATGAAATAGTCTTTATTCTTCTTTGAAAAGAAATTACCACATTTTTGAAATAATAAATAATTCAACATAACTAGAACATTGGAAATAAAGTTTGAAACTGAAAATAACATTCTGTTCTTGTTCATATGACACCTTACTGTAAGACAAGCTGTAAAGCAAACATATCAACACATTACACCAAATTATGATAATCAGAAAACTGCAATACCAAAACAGTGTAATGTAACTACATACATAGGGTGTTCACAGCACCCTTTCACCAATTTCACTTCACACAGAAAACAGAGCACGTAGAATGGCTTTGGGTACAATGACAAACTATATAACCTCTAATTGAAAGTACGTCATATACAATTGGGTAACGAATTTCCCCGGAGAAATAATTCTTCATAAATATATGGTAAGCATTTTAATGCTATTATTATTGACATATTTTCACTGTATTGCATGTAACTACTTCCTTCAGAAAACTTTAAAATTTTCATCGTCCTGGAGTAGGAATCAAACCCACACCTCCCAATTTCCGGTCGAGCATGCTAGTCATTACACCAGCCAGGACAAGGAAATTCCAAGCAACTGAACAGAGATATCAGAGAACCTTCAGATTTGCGCTAATCAAAGCTATTCCTGCCCCATCGAAATAGCTTCGACTAGCACAAATCTGAAGGTTCTCAGATATCGTGAGACGCTACGATATCTGAGAACCTAGGTCACGAGATGCTACGATGGGGCAGGAATAGCTTCGACTAGCGCAAATCTGAAAGTTCTCGGATATCTCCGTTCAGTTGCTTGGAATTTCCTTGTCATGGGTAGTGTAACGACTAGCACACTCGACCGGAAATCGGGAGGTGTGAGTTCGAATTCCACTCCAGGGCGATGCAAATTTTCAAGTTTTCTGAAGGAAGTGGTTACATGGAATACAGTGAAAATATGGCAATAATAGCATCACTCTAATTGAAAGATAGACAGTGACACTACAGTGTTGCCAACCACGTTTCAGAATTACCTACAATTTAAGATCGTGGAGTGCTGTGAGCACCCCGCATACCCAGTGCTGTAGTCATAAAATGAGCTGAGGTTATACTACAATAAAAAAAAAGGCACAGTACCTTTATTGGGGTACCGTGCCTTTTAAACAATTATGACTATGAGCTCACTTACGGATATGAATAAAGTATCTTCTCTCTCCTGTCAGTGATGACATGTTAAAGAGCATGCACAAGATTACTTTAATTTTTACTGAAATATATCCCATAAAGCATGACGAGATAAGTCCTTCCAGCACTGTTCTTCTCTAGAAGAAACCCTTGATCTATCAGTTGCTGAATAATGATTCATCAACCAAGATCTTAAATATTTTTTTGGATTAAATCTTTCAATGGGTGGTCCATTTGAATTTATGAACGGTTATCTACATTGGAGATTAACAAAGATGATCTCAGATCGGTTATAATGTTGTTCATTGAACTGAATCCTCATTCGCATTCAGCTGTCGAACAAGGTAGAGTTGAAATTGTTCCTAAGAGGGGTTTCAAGTTTTCTGGTACAACTTGGACATTTTCAGTTTATTCTCAGTCCCTGAATAGCTTGCATTTCATCTTGCTTCTAGTTCTCCATAGCATCTGTCGCATCGTCTGTTTTAATATTTATTTGCCGTTCTAATGAAGGAATATCCTTAAGAAGTTGTACATTTTCACTGTTTGAATCTAAACACAGTCTTGATTTCATTCTGTCAACAGTGCTTTGAATAAACTGGTTTCGGTTAACAGGCACAATTTTGTTGTTAGGAATGAATGGGATATTTTAAAATAATAATTCCTCGTTCGCTGCTAATGCTAAATGAGTTTTTTGCCCAGGATTTTCTCCAAAGCTCTCTATAATTCGTAATGGTTTTATTTCTTTTCTTTTTTTTTAACTGATGCCTGTATTTCACCATTTGCTGTATTTTCCCTGCTGGTCCCTGTATCTAGCCACCGTTTCATACAGTGATAAAATACAAACTCGGCGATAGTCAATCATGACTTCTTGGGCTTTACCACACTATTACAAAACATATAAATCCTCAAATATGGGGTCAATCTTAGTCATGAGAATATAAACTACTGCCAAAAAAACAAAACAAAAAAACTTTACGTCTTTCTTCTAAAGCAGACAAGACTGAATAAAAATAAAAGACAACACACAAGAGTACAGAGGAGAGAAGGTTTATTGAGAGAGGGCACAGAGGCTGGTGGGATAGGGCTTACCGGCTTAGTAATGTACATGTGGTAAAGGCCGGGTCTTCACAAGAACTTTTTCCCCAAGGGGTTCCCATCGTGACTCCGCTGTTTCCATTGTTCTAGCATTCCCCCGGCGATTAGCAGAGCAGTTTTGTTTACATTTCTCTTTCATGTCAGAGAGAGCAAACTGGTTTTGTCTCTCTGACTGCAGAAAATCACTGTTCATGTGAAACCTCTGAAAAATCACTGCCACCGTTCAGGTTTTTTTTGCTGACCATTATTTAAAAATGCCAGTTACTTTGAAAATCATAAATACTTGTTATAAAGTATAAATTTATTTTATAGTAATATCAGTATTAAACAAAAGTATTACATAGAACAAATTTTGAAGGTATACGTTATTCTGCCAAAAAAGCAGAGGATATATGGTATACACCGTCGTATACCCTCCACTACAGCCCTGCACATACCCACTTAAAGGTTAATAAAAATTTTGCATATGAAGCATACAATTTCATTATATGATTTTAAATTTTCTTAACATCAGTGGTTCAGCATTCCTTCTGGTTTCTCATACATACAGAAAGATGAGACATTTTCTGACTTGTTTTCAATCACTACATTCACACCTTTGGGATCAGTTCTACTGCTCTTGTGATAAAAATTTCAACACTGTCTACTGTTGTTTACAAAATGCACATGCTAATAGTAGAATGTGCTTTAAAAAGCTAGACATTTTGCTTTTCACACAAATTGTTTTATCGCTAACAAAATTTTTGAATTCACAAATCTCATATTTGTCAAATTCCGATATAAATTTTGTTTTTAAAATCTCTAAAACAACCCTAAAGCTATAAGTTGGTCTTTTTTTGCACGAGTGTAGTTGCAGATATACATTTTCATGAGTGTAAAACAAATAAATGTACTCTAATGAATTTACAAATTAATTACATTTGAACATAAGAAAAGTACAGAAGATTTTCAACCCAGCTTGGGTCTTGATCCAAGATCCCTATTTCTTCTTCTACTGGTATGGCGTTACATTTGCAGCACACTTCATAGCATTTTGAGCTGTCTGGCAGATTATATAGAGGATTTTACCCTGGAAATATCGAATTCCTCCTTGGTGTTACTGACTCATGAATGCATTAGCAGTTTCTCTTTGGAAGTATACTACAAAAATTGCTCCTTTTATTAACAACAGAACATTGTCTATTTGTGGAAGTATTTAAATTTTTGTACTTCATTTAATTGCAGTAGCAACCGTCCTCACTTTATTCCTATTATTTAAAAATATCTTATTTGGTAATGAAGTACATGTAAATGCAAATCTGCAACAAGCTTTGCTCTGAACATTTACAGGTGATCAAGACCCAAGCCAAGTTGTAAAAGTCTTTTGTACTACTATTCTTTTGTTTGAGGGCAACTTGTGTGTAAATTCATTTGAGTCCATATTTCAGAACATAAAACAAGGAAAGAAGAATTCATAGTGGAGGAGGCCATTGTTATAAAAAATATTAACTGTAACCATAATGAAAACCTAATCCTATCCTGCTTTAGTAGAAAACAAATTTAAGCAGAAAAATGAAAGAAAATAAAAAAATGAAAATATTGGGGGGGCAACCAGAGCTGTTACCACCAAAGGTAACACCTACTGGTCGTCTTCTGCTGGAACAATGTTAGGATGCATACCAGCAGAACAAAAAACTTAAAGACCAGAGTGGGAGAAGGAGAACCCTTTTTGATCACAACCATGGTGGCGTGAAGTTATCAAACATCTGAAGTTGCTTCATAAGGTATATATTACCAACAAAAGAACAGTGTTGCAGAACCCATGAAACAGATTAATACAACTGATTTTACCTACATGAAACTTATAATAACTTAAATTTGGAATTGCAGCAACACTGAAAGAGGTTTCAACACAAAGCAACAGTGTGAATACAATTTTAAGAGAAATACCAGTGGCTGCTTTTGCCAGCCAAGCACACCCAAGGACTTTGAGGTTCATACAAGTGAGACCAATTTAAATTAAATATAACCATAAAACCTACGGAATATTTTTATAGAGTTCATCAAGACAAGTTATTTGGGCATTATTAAAATACATGAATATATCATTAAGTTATCAAGAAAGCTACTATCTTATAAAAAATTTGTTAAGAAATGTATGTATTCAAGTGTTTTAAAATTAACTCAAACCTGACACAGCAACACAAATACTAACAGCAAAGAAATCAAAATTTATGTGTATGGATGATGCAAGCACATCAATTATGTGATGGTGGATGAATGTGCTTGCATCCACTATCACATAATTTTGATTGCAATGAAATCAAAATTTATGTGATGGTGGATGCAAGCACATTTGTGAATGTGTAAAAAGTAGTGGGTGTAAATTTAGGTGTAGAGAAATGTTTGTTACTAACCAACAACAACAGCAGCCCAGCTAGCAGCTATGCTGAATTGAGACTCTATAACCTTTGGGAGAAATGTTGCTAATCCAGATACAAGCATACCTGAAATAATAAAAAACAAAAATAATCACAACAAAGAAATGCAAATAATCTTTACTTCAAACTTAGTGAAACATGTATCATGTGATAAATGTATAACTCCATCACTGAAACATTTGCTGTTATTTCACCATGATTACAAATGCAGTTAAAGCAGGACACCTGCTTTATAATGATAACTATGCAACAACATTCCTCATTTATACATAGAAGTAGTAATCAGTAATTCAGCAAACCATCTTAAAGACACAAAGTTTTAATAAGTGAATAATACAAGCACAACAGTTTGAGTTCAGTGTGTAAACAGCAATGCACACACAGGGTTTTACTTCATCTTTAAAAACAAAGTCCATAAAAATAATTCTAGACAACATAATTCAAGAACAAGCATTTGCATGTATGACTTACTCTTGAATTTCTTCTGGGGAACAGGGGGTGATGTTATATAAGGCTACACAAGGAGTTACAACTCGTGCAAGCACTTGCACAAACCTTATCTACTGAAACAATACATAAAAAAAAACAAAAAAAAACATGATCCCCGTGTCCTATTACAAAAGATCTGTGCTGAATATATTTTGTTTAGTTTATTAAAAAAAATTCTGTTACAAGAGCCACAAGAAGCCAAACAGTATCATAACATAAGGTTTATACAATGATTAATGATTGGAAGTAGCATGCTACTTTTACAGCACCTTGACATGTAGCATTGCTACAAATTGAGAAAAGTACTTTTAGCAGCAACACGTATCAAAATAAAGAACAAACATATATAAACAATGAGCCTACTTAGTAATATAATGTAGTACATTGTTCCAATTATGACATTTCTGGCACGTAGACTTTGCTCAAGTTGTATCTTGCCGGAAAGAGGATTGACATTTTAACTCATTCATTATTTAACAGAGACCACCTAAAAAGCATGCAAACAGTTGTCAACCTAATATCATGCAAATCTGTAATGAAATGATGAACACGCCCTTCACACTGAAAAACACCAAAAAATCCATTAGTCACCAGTGGCAGCTCATGGTAGGAAAAATAGGTGAAGAGCTACAAGAGCAATATGAAAAGATATCTACTGTCTTAAATGAAAATCAGTTAATGAGAACTTACCTATTTTTTTATATATTAGATCAATTCTTTTTTCCCTTTAAAGCTGGAAATTTGTAGATTATGTCGTCAGAAAATGGGTGTTTCTTCGTGACATCAAGAAAATGTCTTTCTGAATAGAAATATTTGCCAAAGAAGCAAGTTTATCTGGAGAAAATGTTTCTAGAGTAAGTTTGTATTCTTTTAAGGCAAGAAAAGCTTCTTTCCACTGAAACACTTGCAGATGCAATTGTTAAAATCAGGGAAACCAATTTATAAGCTTCTGTAAAAATGCCTTTATCTCCATGAAGCACTCAAAGAAGTTCATGAGTCGATATATTCCTTAATTTTTCATCAGCATATACAAGACTCAGTTCATCTTTAAGGCGCTGGTGTTTAGTAAAAAAATTTCCGTCAAAATGTTGTAGATTTTCAAAAGCGTGAGAGGGAAAGCATGAATTAAATTGGTCGAATTCGGTTGTGTCAGCAAGCCAGGCAAATTGAAGTTTAAGTTTCTCACAGTCTTGAAATCTTATATCCATTTCCATAAGAATGTGGTACAAAATTTCAAAATACAATTGTTTATCATTTTGAAAAATTGTTTCTTGTGTAAGAGCAGCATATTCCCGTTTAGATCTGCTTATTTCTGTGATTTTGCTGGCTTTTCCAAACAGTGTTCCAAATACCTCATCGTTCTTTTTATGGCTCAACATTTCATAAGTTGTTTTTAATTTGAGTAACACAGTAGTAGTTTATGTCTATTGATTTTTTCTGCAAAATTTCAAATAATAGATCGGTGAAGTCAAATATTTAATTAAATACTATTCCCAAAAATGTAAATTCAAAAGTGTTCATATAATTTAAAAACCTTTGGGCAAGTTGAATTGATTTTTTTCTGATTGGTCACTATTTGTGAGAAATTCGAATACTTCCTTCAATTTATCCCAATCTTCAACTATTACACATACTAACTTCGAAGTGGAGGACCATCGAGTTTTCGTTATGGTTGGCATGCATCTCGCAGTTGTTGATGTGAGTATATTGTTTTTTCACCACTCAGCAAAGCGATCACTTCGCTGAGTGGTGAAAAAACAAAGGAATTACACTGAGGCTTGCAAAAAATATTCGACACTTAGAAATTTTAGAAAAACTCTGCTGTAATACAAGGTTCAAACGATGTACTAAGCAATAACAAAAACAGCTTGATAAGCTTTATGCTTCATTTTTTCTGGAGTCCAGTCAAGTGTCCAGACATTACGTTTGCCCCATCGTAACATTATCCTCTTCCTTTACGATTGTCCTATTGACTTGTGTTGATAATCACACTGTTCCAAAACTTTGTCTAGCATTTTGTATAAAGCTTCTGACGTTCTATCTTCACTCACACCATGGAAACCCAAAAATCGCTCAACCAATACACCTTCCGAATCAACAGATCTTATTATTAAAGAGCACTCGGAAGTCTGGCTATGTCTTCCCATCTACTTGAATATAAAAGCATTGAAATTCATTTATTTCATTTTTGACGTGATCTTTTATATATTCAGAAATACATTCAATTAATTCATTTTGAATAGTTTTTGAGTCACCTGTGAAGACATTTTTTATTGTTTCGTATTGATTTTGAATTTTTAAAGGAGTTCTTGATATCAACAGTGAAAGCAATTCCTTGAATTTCTACGATTTATCGAGTCAATGCCTTCGTCATGGTCACGGAATGCTAGTTCTTGTTTACTCAAATACAGTACTGCATCAATCATTGTCTACAGGAAAAGTCTATTTAAACGAACGCTTTCGATGAAAGGCATTTTCAAAAGCCTAGCATTCTCCCTCGGGGCATCGACAATGGTATTCTGATTCTTTTCAAAATTATAAAGCATTAATTCGCATTTCAGGTGTTTGATAGAATCCCCACGTTTGTGAAGTGACCGTTTTATATTTAAGAAATCTGAAAATTGTCTTCATTCCACGCCGAATTTTATTACTAAAAAATAAGCAGGGCCAACAAAACAGTTTTTGTAACACAGAAGGGCTACAAAGCCATTTATATTCAGTAAACCAACAATCTTTAAAATTAATATTGTAAGATTTACTGCTCTTCTTGATTTCTTTCTTAGTGACAATTGTCAGTCAATCCGCCGGTCATCGTTGAAGTAAAATGTCTCTTTTATTTTCATCTTTCCACCGATTGAACGGAGTTTGCAATAAATTACAGACAATGTCATTCACAGGATACATACTGAAAACTAAAACTATCACTGTCAGTTAAACTGTACACGAAACTAAAGTAACTAATGAAGTTTTTAACAAATAATCACAAAACACGAAAAACAAATCTCTTTCGGAAAGTATGTATCGAAACACCACAAAGCCCTAGCTAGTGGATTGCCAAGGATTCCCGTTCCACTGCGATCTCTTCGGAAGGTCACGACTTCAGGGGCAGAGGCTTGGCGTCTCAAGCTAAAACACTTCACTTGCCCGGCAGATAGGGGAGGGGGACGTCACAGTTACCATGGCAACTCGGGCGAAAAGTGCAGACTTCTAAGCATTCTCATTTCAGCTCTTCACTTGAACTGTTTTACGTATAAGGACCTGTTTTCCGTATTGGACGTGCATTGTGAATTGCTATCTAATCAAAATTTTGTGTATTTTAGCACGCAATAAAGGCAAAAAAAGAATATTATACGAAATTATTAAATGAAACCTTATTTTAAATAAAATAGGTGAAGAGGCACTTCACCTACTTCACCTGAAAAGCTGCCACTGTTAGTCACACACCAATTCTACACAGGAACCTCAAAACCAACAAATATATGTACAAATTTGAAATTTATGCAAAGAAACGCCAACAAATGTCATTCTTTAACCAAACAAATAATTGCATTCAGTGAACTAAAGAACAAATTCAAGATATTAACTATGCCTTTCATACCATCACGACTTCACTATGGAAGGGATAGTTAATATCATGAATTTGTTCTTTAATTCATTGAACGCAATTTGTTGTGTTGGTTCAAGAATGAAGTTTGTTGGAGTTTCTTAGCATGAATTTCAAATTTGTACATATATTTGTTGGTTTTAAGATTCCTGTGTAGAATTGGTGTGACTAAAATGGATTTTAGGTGTTTATCAGTGTGAAGGGCGTGCATGTTCATCATTTCATTACAGATTTGCATGATATTTGGTTGACAACTGTTTGCATACTTTGTAGGTAGTCTCTGTTAAATAATGAATGAGTTAAAATGTCAATCCTCTCTCCGGAAAGATACAACTTGAGCAAAGTCTATGTGCCAAAAATGTCATAATTGGAACAATGTACTACATCATATTAGTAAGTAGGCTCTTTTTGTTTATATAAGTTTAATCTTACAGAACATGTTTATTGTGAAGTACTTGCATAAGCTTTTGAGCTGTAGCAATACATTGCACTTTACGAACAAAATAAAGATTGTAGCACAAAATTATACTACAAATTGCGCTACTTTAAAACCTAAATTGTGAAAAAATAATTGCTCAAAATTCAAAACGAACTGAGTGTGTCATGCCTGCAATAACATGCCTGACATCTTGATTTGCATTGTGAAAGCCCATGAAAACATTACCTTTTTTTTTTTTTTTTTAATCTATACAGCCTTTGTCTGTTGAACATGAATATTTACTGTTTAAAAAGATCACATAACATCACATAACAAAACTGGTGAAGCCACATGCAGGAACACATTTGTGGAAATGTGGAGGTAAATTTTTCTCCTTCCTAAATATTGAGAAAATTCTTCCACCTACAAACAGTGTAATAAAGCATCGGTGTGTGCAATGCTTTATTATGCCACCAGTAAGTAAAGAAAATTCTTCCCTTTTTCATTTTAGAAATATGCATCAAGTACATGTTCACTTTGAAATACAATATCCTAAAAATGCATTGCGCAAATGCAATGGGATTTTGTTTTGTTTTGCAGTTTAATTACCACTACGAGGAACTCTTAGGGCTGTAAGCAGTCAGCCATCCCTAATTTGGGGCTGCTAGGAGGGGAGATAGTTAGCACCATCAGACAACCACATTACCTCATCCGTGACTTGAGCCCCAGCCCATTTTGGGTGACTCATTCGAAGCCCACACCTCAGACCACTCAGCTACCAGGGTGGCATTGTAAACAATGCATGTGTTTTATAGAAAATTAACTAGATGATGGATAACTTAACATCTAATGTTAAAGATATGTCTCTGTATCAAAATTTTCACACCCTCAGAAATCTGCAGTTTGGGGGTTTAATTATGCTAAAATGTGTTGCATATGATAGCCAGAGCTAAGAGGTAAATACAAAGGAGTGATTTGCCTTGGTATTCAGATCTGGATGTCATATGTAAGAATGTACATATAAAGATCATCTTTAGAATTTGCACTTTTAACTTAAGCTAAACATAAGAAACTATGTACTTTTCAGGGAAAGTAGTTGAAGCTAAGCTACTTTTTCAAGAATATAATAGTAGCAGTATCATTCCGGTCACTGGGTATATATACTGAAACCTGTGTTGATCACCTACCAAAGCAAGCAGTTTTGTCCTGCACAGATGTTATCACCAATAGAAACAATGCATGACAGACATCTATTTTGAGACTGCCTGCTGGATATGGCCACAGCAGCTGTTTTTGAAGCACAAAAGAGAATACACCTGCATTTCATGGTTACCACCATGAGGATCTTATAGAAAAAATTTTACTCAGTAAGTTCTAGAATGAAAACGAAAATACTGTGGATTTAAAAACATGAAACACCTTTTTCTTTATCTGTCACCCACCCCTGCATGAGACTAACTAGTGAGTGGTCCTAGGGGTCTGTTGAGTTCTTAGAATTTTGTTTGCAGATGGTATGGTTTTTCTGTTAACTAGGATATTCATGCTCAATCGTTAACTTTCCTAAATGAGAGTGTGAAGCCCAGGTAAAAGTTCATCCCTTCTCATCCCAGTGAACTTAACCTTTTTACCTAGTTGTTGTATTGTTTGAGCAGGCTTGGTGTAACCACAAAAGATAAGAGGAACTCATGGATCAGGACAATTACAAGAGTGAAACACATCATTGATCAAAGTAAAATCCCTGAAATAGCTATGGGCTGGGCATATTGCTAGAAGAACAAACAACCGATGGACAACTTAAATATTAGACTGGATACCGAGGGACAGAAAAAGATCCAGAATACTACATAGGAGATGGATGAATGAAATTAGAAAGCATGCCTGAGTTACATGGAGGTGACTGGCTCAAGACAAACAGTTGGAGAAAAACTTGGGTAGACCTTTATTCAGCTGTGGATTGATAATGCAGAGGCATAACTAATGCAGGGCAAGTGGGGCAGCTGCCTTGGGTGCAACTAAAGAGAGGATGCAAAAATCATTGATTAAAATTAGAATTGAATCTTTTGCACCAGTACAGTTTTTTCACACCATACTTTTTACTTGCTCATTTACATAATTTCCTTGTAATATGCTTTGCCAGTTTTAGTATCCTAGTAAATTAAAATTCACATTTCTTTCTCAAAAATTACAGAGGATATTAATTGCTTTCATTAAAAAATGATATACGTTGCAAGAGAAAAATATAAAAAATGAGTACGGTGATAAGGACAATGTCGTCTGTTTTATTAAAGGTTCTCTGCGGCTATTTGATCATTACTGTAACTGCGAGCGTGACATCTAGCTGCATTCACGTTGTTTGATGTCATACTGAAGTCCGAAACAGCTGGGGAAAAGCTCTCATAGAGATAACATTGGAGTGTGACATCAATTTTATCTTGTCAAGCTCTTTATTCAACTTCATTTGAATAAGTTCTTATTTTTTTTTTTTTTTTTTTTTTTTGATTGGAGGTTTAACGAATACCGTGAGCAAAAAGTTCTTATTTCAAATAACTATATACATATATTACAGAGATAGATATATATATATATGGTGTGTGTGTGTGTGTGGGGGGGTATTTCAATATTTTGTGGTTTGCTCTGGGTGCAGAAATACCTAGTTACGCCTTTGTGATAATGGTTAGCAATACGATGATATATACACTGAAGAGTTAAAGGATTACAACTGGCATATCCTTAAGCAAATCAATGCAACTGCAGGTAAATGATGGCATGTGGGAAAGTCTTGAAACTGTTATACATAACACCTGATACTGAGCTCTGTCAATCAATGTTATTTTTGTTCTTCAGATTGGAAAGGCAGCAGGCTTAAAATCGTAATATCCAGATGACTGGGTCACAGCATTTCTGAAATGACAAGGCTTGTGGGGTGTTTTTGTTCAGTCAGCAATGGTTACTTACCTTCAAAAAGTGGTATGAAGAGGGAAAAACCATGAACCACCAGCAAGGTAGGGGCCAACCACCACTCATCAATGCTAGAGGTGAGTGAAAGCTGTCCTGTACATTACAAGCCAATAGATAGGATACTGTAGAGCAACTCGCTGGTAATTTGAATGCTGGTGATGAGAGTAATGAGTTGCAACACACAGTACATTGAACCCTGCTGAAAATGGGGATGCGTAGCCACAAGCTGCTCCAAGGGTCCATGCTAACCTTGGTTCACCATTTAAAAAGTCCACAATGGGCACACAAGCATCAAAACTGTGCCTTGAATAATTGAAAGAAGGTAGTCTGGTTCAATGAATCTCATTTTCTATTGCACCATGTGGATGGTGGGATACATGTGCATTATTTACCTGGAGAAGTGTTGGCACCAGGATGCACAGTGAGATGAAAATGAGCCGGTGGAGAGAGTGTAATGCTTTGGGAAAGGTTCTGCTGGAAAACCCTGGGTCCAATCACTCGTGTGCTGGAAACTATGATGTCTACTACCTACATGAACATCATTGCATACCAGGTACATCCTTTCATGGCAGCGGTATTTCCCTCTAGTAGTGCTTAGTGAGAGGGCGAGCGGTCTTAGTGAGAGATGGGTTTGCCTCTTCGAGGCGCTCTATGGTAACAATGGCACACACAACAGCAACTAGGGCCTCTGTGAATCTTGGAGATGTGCCAGCTAGTTCTGTGTGACATTGGCGAAAAGACCCCAACTCACTGGGTTTTGTTCCAGAATCCTTAGGTTGAATATCCAACTGGAACTGTCAGCTGTGGGCTAATCCCCCACACTGATGTACTTACCTGATTAAAAAAACAAACAGAAATATTAAAAATGACTCAAGTGTGGAATATGGTGGACCTACCACACTTAAGAAGGACGGTCCACCACGGAATCGACCTGGACTTTCTAAACTGCGTATGAGAAAGAGATTTCGGCTGAGTGAGTGTAAGATTGATGGAATACTAGAGGTATAAATGGCAAGATGAATGAGGTGATTGAAGAGATGAATAAGTATAGATTGGATGTGCTGTGTGTAAGTGAAACCAAAAAGAAAGAAATTGGTATAGAAAAAGTGAATGGAATGGTGAGTGTGTGGTCTGGAGTATTGGATAATGTGAAAAGACAGGCTAGTGTAGGTGTGTTTTTAAGTTAAAAGATGAACAACTTGATTCACTATAGCTGCATAAGTGAGAGAATTCTTTGGATTCGTTTGAAAGTGAAACTTCAGAGAATAGTAATTGTTGTAGTGTATGCTCCTTGTAGTGACTCTGGACCCTCCGATAGGAAGGAAGATTTCTGTAGGTGTGCAGAATGCAATTTCTGATAATGTTCTGGGTAAGTTTAATGATCCTTGTGTGAATGATGATGGTGAAAGATTAATTGAACTGTGCATTGAGAATGGTATGTATGTATCTAATACATTTTTCAACCACAAGTATATCCACACATATACTTGGGAAAATCGTACTCTTGGTCAAAAGGGTGCGATAGATTTTGTTGTCTACGATCAGCGTCGGAAACACTTAGTTGCTGACACTCGTGTGATAAGAGGTGCGGATGTTGGCTCTGATCATTACTTGGTAGTGTCATGAGTGAAACTGAATGTTGGTTGGAGGAATAAGAAGAGGCCTAGGATGAAAAGAATAAAGGTTGAAAGGCTCCCTGAACATCAGCAGCATTATTCTGACATACTCAGAGAACGATTGAAGGAGCTGAAGTCTTGTGAGAGGGATGTAGAAAAGTGGGAATGTTTTAAGAACTGTGTAGTCACTGCTGCTGAAGAGGTCTGTGACACCACAATAGTAGGTAACAACAGAGGTGATGCTTGGTGGAATAGTGAGATTAAAGATGCAGTAAAGAGAAAGAAGGAAGCCTATTTGGGGATGTTGCAAGGTAGAGTTTCTGTGGATTAATATCGCTGTAAGAAGTGTGAAGCAGCTAAACTGGTTCGCCAGACTAAGGCAAAAGATAGGAAGGAGAAGGTGGAAAGGCATGAATTGGCTTTTTGGAAAGATAGGAAGTCTTTCTGGAAGTACATGAAGAAACTCGGGAAAAATAGGAGGAACAAAGTGTTAAGTTATGTGAAGAATAGGGTTGGGGAAATTATATGGGAGCCCAATGAGTTAAGTGAAAGATGGGGTGAATATTTCTGTGAGTTATTAGATCAGGAAAGCAAAGATGATTTTGAGACAGATGCAGATGATGGCACAGTGAAGGATGAAAGCACAGGAGGGATCTTAAAAGAAGAAGTGTGTAAAGCTCTAAAATCTCTTCAGAATGATAAGGCTTTGGGAGTTGATGGCATAACTCCCAAGATGTTGAAATATGGTGGCGAGTCTGCAATTGATTGGTTAACTGAAATTTGCCAGTTGTGCTGGGAGTCAGGAATGGTCCCTCGGGATTGGAGGGATGCTACCATTGCTCCCTTGTATAAGGGAAAAGGTGATCAGACTGACTGCAAGAAATATTGTGGTATTAGCCTATTAAGTGTACCAGGGAAAGTGTTTGGTAAGGTCTTTATTGAAAAAGTACGGGATCTTACATCAGAGAAAGTGTGAGATGTTCAGATTGGTTTTATGCCTGGTAAAGGCTGCACTAACCAAATTTTTGCATTACGCATGATGATTGAAAGGTATCTGGCTGTTGGTAAGAAAGTTTTTGCTGTCTTCATAGATTTAGAGAAAGCTTACGACTGAGTAAGTAGGACTCTTTTGTGGAAGGTATTGGATGAATATGGTGTTACTGGGAATCTACTTAATAGTGTAAAAGCCATGTATGCTGAGAGTAGAGCCTGTGTACAAGTGAATGGTGTTTTATCAAAATGGTTTTCTATTGGTGCAGGAGTCAGACAATACTGTGTAATGTCTCCATGGCTGTTTAATATATTTATGGATGTGTGCATGCATAATGCCAAAATAGATAATACTGGTTCATGTCTTGGTGATATCCGTGTGTACAGATTGCTGTATGCTGATGACACTATCCTGTTGGCAGAGAGCAAAAGTGAGTTGCAGAGTATGTTGTCCCGGATGCATGAAGTTTGCATGAAATTCAAACTGAGTGTAAATAAGGGAAAAACCAAAGTTATGGTTTTTGAGCGAGGAACTGTTAGTACTGAATGCAAGGTAAGTCTAAATGACACAGAGATTGACCAGGTGAGTGAGTTTGTGTATTTAGGAAGCACGTTTGACAGAGAGAACAAATTGGATGGTGAAATTAATAGGAGACTGAATTCTTCATTGAAAGTCATGGCTGCTCTGGGAGGTTTTCACAGGAATGATGGGTTCTCAAGAGAGTCACGCATGGCTGTGTTCGTTTGTGTGCTGGAGAAATGTGTTACATACGGGGTGGGGGTGGCAAGACACATTCTGATCACGTGAGATATGAAGATGTGTTGCAGTTGAGTAATGCGAAGCAAAATGTTGTTAGCAAGGTGGAGACTAATATGCTTAGGTGGTTTGGCCATGTTGAAAGAATGAGTGATGAGATGCTTACTAAGAAAATCTTTTTAGCCCAAGTGGCAGGAAGGAAAAGCAGAGGAAGGCCAAGGAAGTCATGGGAGGATCAGATTCAGGAGTGTCTGCATGAGAAAAAGTTATGTGTATGAAGTATAGAAGATCTTGTGTAATGCGTGTAATGAATGTCAGTGAAGCCCGAGTTGTATGTCAAGATTGATGTAAATGGAGAAGTTTGATACGGTAACAGTAAGTAAAAACTATCTGGTAGTTTGTATTTCTTTTTGGAGCTAACCTCTGAATCTCAGAGAACAGCTTAGGGATATTATGTATGTATGTGCCATGCCACACTGCCCGGATTGTTCAATAATAATTTGCAGTGCACGAGTAGGATTTCCTGGTACTGCCCTGGCCTACAAATTCCCTAGACATCTTTCCAATTGAGCATATGCAGTTTGTTTTGGAACAGAAATCTGATCTGCTGCAGCTCAACCACTTAACTTACAAAAGTTAAAGGATCTGCGGGTAACGAATTGGAACCAGATACCACAAGACACCTTTACAAATATTGTAACGCCCACGCCTCAGTGGGTAAGAGTTGTTTTGGTGGCATCTGGAGGACCAAAACCATATTAGGCAGGTGGCCATAATGTTTTAGCCTTTCAGTGTACATCTGAGTACTTTGCCTTTTGATCTTCCTAGCATTCTTTTTTTTTTTTAATTTTTGGGGGCTTTAACGACCACTGTGAACAACTCTGTGGGCTATAAGCAGTTGCCCATCCCTAATTTAGGCCCACCGATGCCACAGAAGAAAGACAGCCAGTGTTGTAAGACAAACACAACATCCATGCCCCACCGGGATTCAAGCCTGGACCCCTTTGGAACGAATTATCAGAAGCCATCGCTTAGACCACTGCGCCACCAGAGCGGCCTTCAGATGTTAATGCATGTCTCAAAGCATCTGACTTCAGTAATTTTTCAACAAACTTTTCATACATGAAAGTAAGACAAAAAGAATTAACACCAAAATTTTGAGTGAAACCTCTTCCCATAAAAAACAGACAATGCATAAAAAATGCATACATCATGGCAACTTTTTTAAAACACATTTTAATATTATATTTCATACAGTGCTGGTACACAGTTACCTTAGTAATATTATAGGTGAATTGTGATGCTTCAGGTGGCACAGCCAGATATCCTGCATAACTAGATGTGGTTCTACCCCCATGATAGTTATTAATAAAAAAAACTTATAAAAAGGCTTCCTTAAAGCACTGACAATATGGCAAAGATTAAAAATGTACAAGATAACATCTTTTAGAATTTAAGTCTATCAACCCTAGCAGAGCAGCAAATCTGACAGGAAATTAAAAGTTGAATACAATCCACAGGTCCAGATAGATAGTTTCAAAGTATGCTAAATCAAATATCTGTTTGAAATGTTTGATATTACTTTACTATATGTAGCTGAATTCATTTTTCTTTTCAGGAAATCTTCAGTATATCATAAGGGGGCCAACCTGCTCTACAGGATGAAACATATTTGTCACAATGAAGTTAAAAATGAAAACCAAATGTAAAGTTAGTGAATATGTCATGGGGATTTATGCAAGTAAAATAAAATGGTAGCATGTAGCATAGGATGACTGTGAAGGAAGCTTGGCAAGAAGGAAAAAAATTATACTTCTGCTGTTGTAGCATGTAAATTAAAGGAGTCGTGAAAGAAGCTTGGATGAGCAGAAGACATTAAATTTTTGTGAATGCTATCCCACTCCTCCAGCATGGGTGTGTGCTGATGTTGGAGAGTTTTTTTGTTTTTTTTCTAACTGCAATCAATCAACAAAATTTTGGACATAGCTAGAAAACTCTGAAAAAAGACAGTACTCAGAACAATACACATTAGTCATAATTTATTAATATATGTAGAAGAGCTCAGAAAATATTAGAGATACCAAAATTCAAATATGCTCGTTATATCATTAAAAAACTACAGGAAGCAGTGTAACATAACACCTACACGGTGCATACCTTCCGTTGCTCCAGCTAGACTTAAGAACACAAATGTTGGGTTGGTTAGTAAAAACTTAAAGGATGATGGCAAATCTCGTAAGCTAGTCCCAAATCCTGACTGGACAGCTGCACTGTTCTGGAGTTTTTGATGCATCTCAGAAACTTTTTCAGCTTGGATCTTAAGGGTTCCTACAAATAAAAAGAAAATAAAAGCTGTTAGTACCAAAAATAATGTAATACTTCCAAACTTACAGGGGAAAAAAAAACAAATGCACGCACACTAAGATGCTCTCTTTACCTAAAGAAACAAATTATTTATTTTCTTTTGAATGTCTCCAATGAAGAAAATACCTTAGGGTAACTGATGGTTGATGACTTAAAATTTTATTTATATGCCAATCAACTTGGGTAACAGAAATAACATTTCAGTTAGTAACATATGTATATAATTATCTTGAGGTTAATTGAGGGTTATCCAGTCTACAGGTGGTCAGATCTTTTTTTTTTTTTTTTTGCCAAGTTCAAAAAAAAAAAAAACAATCCTAAAATGAATGAACAGTCCAAAGAGTCCTAAAATTAATGCAGTTACAAAAAAAAAAAGGGTCAATAGTAAAATTGTGTAATGTCACTGAAGCTGGTTTGCCTCTTTTTAGTAGCAATGCATAAATATGATCAGACATAAAGGTAATACATTTTAGCAGTAAATGTATAAATGATCAGACATAAAAAGCTAATACATAAACAGTCGAAGCACAAGTGATGTGTATTCATTTATTGAAGATTAGAAAAATTCACAAAAGAGTCAATAAGATAAATTTAGTTGTTGACATGCAACTGCTTTTTACATTATTATAAGCATATTATGCTAACAAAGTCCTTTGTTTTTTACTTCTTTACAGTTTTGGAGTTTAAACAACAATTCCATGAGCATTTAAAGGCAACAAGGATTGTTTGTGACTAATTTTGGGAACTATTTCCATGGAAGGCACAAAATCAGTATCAGAGAATAAACACATGACCCATGCTTTAGCTTGTACGTAAGCACAGGCCCAACACAAACAATCAGCCAGAAGCTTGCACTTGACCACTGGGGCAGCTTATAAAGCATTTGCTGTGTTTTCATAGAACAAATAATCTATGAAAGATTCAGTTTTCACTTTGTTGAATTATTTATGAATTACTGTGTGCCTTGAATTATCCAAGGAAAACAAATCTTTGCAAAACAGCAACTGAAGATGTGTGAAGATGTTTCAATATTCTCAAGAATACAGTGGAAATATAAATTATATTTATTTTCTGAAATGCACAAAAATTGCATAATGGCTAGTGAAGTTTCAGTTCTAGTCCATATAATTTTCATATATCACATCAGCTTTGCACACATCTATGATACTAAAGAGGCTGCACCTGAAATTTGCTAATTCCCAGGTGGTGCAAGTTGCAGTGACAGAAAACAAGATAAGAACTGTGTTGACTGGATGAAGGTGGAAGTCTGCTTGAACACATTTTGTTTAGCATATGATGGGCGCACCTCCAACCTTGCGAAAAATGTAAAAAAAAATAACAAAAAAAAAAAAATTGGGAGTGAGAAACCTTATATGACTTAAAACCACCATAGTGATTAAGGCAATTATGTCAGGCTAGGTACAACACTGGTGGGAAAAATAGTATGTGCTAATGAAAGGTTTGTAAAGTAATAATGAGAGTAATACTGTAAGGCTTTAATCAGATTTTGAGGAATGTCCACAGAAATTTTATAGTTGTGCATATTTTGTAATGCTACAAATTTTATTTCATATCAAAATGTGCGAAAACCACTCTTGAAATACCGTTCATGATCAACAGATCAGTGGGCATGTACATGAATATGAGTACACAAGATGGAATACTTGCCAGCAATCTAAATAGTTGGATGCATCAATGTAAGGATGAGTACTACCCCTTCTTGATACTAAGTGGTTATTTTGTCCAGTTGTTTTATGTCTTAAGTGAGAATCCTGAGACTAGTACCATGCAGCCAAGTATATGACAAAATTAGAAGACATCAAACAGAGGTCATCGCTCTTTCCACGTTTCTAAGTGAGTCACAGAAAAATTCTCATTGGCCGCCACTGGGAATCAAACCCAGGGTCTTCCAGTTACGCGCCGGATATGCTTCCACTGCACCACAGCGGCCTCGAATTCCTCCAGACTCGCACACATTAACTGCCAAGCCAAATTAGCAGGTTGCTTCTTGGAGCCCCACACAATGCTGGGAATTCACCAAAGATGGTAAGCAGCAACTGAACCAATAAATTAGAAGGTGAATGAAAAATTAATACAAACACTTGACGTGGACTAGGAACATCAAATTCTCATTGGCCGCCACCTTTACCAGTTTGATTCCCAGTGGCGGCCAATGAGAATTTTTCCGTGACTCACTTAGAAACGTGGAAAGAATGATGACCTCTGTTTGATGTTCCTAGTCCACGTCAAGTGTCTGTATTAATTAAAATTAGAAGACTTCATTTAAAGTTGTGATGTTGCCGATCTGCTTCTATCAACCATCAGAAAAATTGTGATCAACACATGTACACAGCCATAGAACAGAATCATTACTTCAGACTAAACTCAATCATAGCTTCTCAGAAACTAGATAGCCATCATGCTATTCATCAATGTAATTTAATTCCTAAATTTGTAAAATGATCCTAATTGTGCTGGAATTGGAAATGAAATATATACCTCTTGGATCATTAGAAAATTAACAACCACATACTTGAAAAGACTGTATAGTCTCCATTCCTGTTGACTAATTTTGATAACATCACACCGAATCACCAGTTGGTGGAATGCATGTCATATCAAGTTATGACAATTTATGTTAACAATTGCAATAAATCTGTTTTAGCATCTTAAACTGATGTCATTCATATAACAACATGGAGGACAGGTTCCTTGATTATTTCAATCACTTCAAATTCACATTTATTAAGGTTAAAAACATCAGAGCAATGAACAATCTAGAACTTGACAAGGACTTTTAAAAAGCATGAAATTATGTACGTATTATGATTAACTTTTATGCAGTGGCTGTTGAAGTTTGTCATGGTAATTTTGAAGTGAGTTTCAGTAATGTAATTGTAATAGCTTCCTTTCTTTTTTTTTTTGCGGGAAAGGGGGCGGGGCGTTGAAAACTCAAGCTTCACGCAACAATATCACAAAGATTAGATCATCGGGTCAGGAGAAGTCTCCTGACCCGATGAGTATAACCCTTTTCTACTAAAATCTTTTAATTAATAGTAAATTTTAAACGTTTGAATGTGCAACTGAATGAATGTGGAACTGAAAATACACTGACGGAAAAAAAAAATCCCAACACCAAGAAGGGGTTGTGTTAGATAACCGACAGTTGGTAGGCGGTGAGAGTACATCTGTAAGATGACGTCTATGCAAATTTTGCGCTTGGCGCATACGTGTGGCGCTAGTAACGCCCCTCGGAGCATGCAAAGCAGGTTTGCTGTGAATACGCGCTGTAACGTTCGTGAGCGTTAGTTATCGTTGAGATTCGATGTAGTGTGTTGATGTTAGTCAAGAATGCCTTTAAGAAGACGAAGAAGCCATTATTACCAGCTCACGGAGTTTGAACGAGGTCGTGTAATAGGGCTACGAGAAGGTGGATTTTCTTTCCGCAATATTGCAGAACGACTTGGCAGAAATGTAGCCACTGTGCACGATTGTTGGCAGCGGTGGTCAAGGGAAGGTACTGCCTCAAAAAGACCAGGTTCCGGCCGGCCATGTGGCACTACTGAGAGGGAAGACCCCCGCGTATGGCGTGTGGCCGTGGCGCATCGTACCGCGTCTGCAGCAGCAATTCGAGCTGCAGTTGCCACCACATTGACACAACGAACTGTTACAAATCGGTTACTTGAAGGACAGCTCTGAGCCAGACGCCCTGTAGCGTGCATTCCACTTACTCCAAACCACTGCCGTTTGCGACGTCAGTGGTGTCAAGCTAGAGCTCATTGGAGGACGGAGTGGAGATCTGTTGTGTTTTCTGATGAAAGCCGGTTCTGCCTGGGTGCCAGTGATGGCCGTGTGTTGGTTAGAAGGAGGCCAGGTGAGCGCCTGCAACCAACCTGTCTGCGGCCGAGACACACTGGACCTACACCTGGAGTTAAGGTCTGGGGAGCAATTTCCTATGACAGCAGGAGCACTCTCGTGGTTATCCCATGCACCCTGACGGCACAGTTGTACGTCGGTCTGGTGATTCAACCTGTTGTGCTGCCATTCATGAACAGCTTTCCAGGGGTGTTTTCCAACAGGATAACGCTCGCCCGCATACTGCTGTTGTAACCCAACATGCTCTACAGAGTGTCGACATGTTGCCGTGGCCTGCTAGATCACCAGATCTTTCACCAATCGAGCACGTATGGGATATCATTGGACGACAACTCCAGCGTCACCCCCAACCAGCATTAACCGTCCCTGTATTGACTGACCAAGTGCAACAGGCATGGAACCCCATCCCACAAACTGACATCCAGCACCTGTACGACACAATGCATGAACGTTTGTGGGCTTGCATTCAACATTCTGGCGGTTACACCGGTTATTAATGTACCAGCATTTCACATTTAAAATGGATCTTCTCGCGCTTACAATAAGCTGTGATCTTGAAACCTTAATCGATTAAATATGTTACCTATACAAATGTATTGCCGCTATTTCATTCCTCTACAACTATTTTTTCATGGTGTAGGGATTTTTTTCCCCGTCAGTGTATATAACCTAACTGCTTTATTTCTACAAATTTTTTACAACTAACCAAAAGTCCGTAACGTACGAGACCTCTCAGGGCCGGGAGCACGTGCCCCACAGAGCAAACAATGTGAGCAATACTTTGACAATATCAGGTAAAATACCTTAGTAATCACGTTTATAACATAAGACAACCTATGAGGTAGTCTCATGAATTGCATTTTTCGTGCTACATTAGAGAACCATTCACCTAAAGTACTGCAAGCTTGCTAGCTGCTACACAAAGTAAATGTCTTGAAATATGCACTAATCTGGAACATTGAGTTTTTCCACCAAGATAGCAAATCTTTGTTCGCCAAGTGATTATCTCCTATGTTCAAATTGACATAGCCATGAACTTTAATTTCAGCGGGATAATTTATTCGAAACTCATCATCCAATTCTTGAACTATTCTTGATGATGTGTGTTATGCCATGAATAGTTTCATTATTGTTATCAAAGAAGCAGATACTTTGCATCCCTTAGTTTCATCAATTGCTGATTGAATATATGAATGCACATTTTTCTTTTATTTTAAAGAAAAGTTATAGTTATGTACACTTTTTTTTCAGAACTTTACAGTATCTGAATCTGTTGGAGAAACAGTGCAGTGCTTTAGGAACAAGGAGTACCTGAGGAGTGTCATATGTAAAGTGGGGACACAAATCTTTCAAGATCTCTAGGGGCTTCATCAAATCATTTCAAAAAATGTTTGTCAAAATTGACAAAATATCAGAATTTAATCCTTCTATATAAAGGGTTTTCTTTTTGTGTTCATGAACTCTAACATCACAATGTATTGGTAACTATCAAACACTGCATTTTAAATTGCATAATTTGCATAAAATCAACTATAAAGATTTAATATTAGAGACCAGCTGAGACTAGGGTGGGTCCCGACATGTACTCATCTCTACTCAGCACATAAAAAGTTTCTTATGCATATGAGTGCATGAATGCACACATTTAAAATAAATTTAACTGTGGAGGTAACTCATTGGCCAAAATCATGCTGACACATATCATAGACGAATTCAGACTAGACGACAAGGGGAATTGCATGATATCTTGGATATCGCATTTTATCAAAATGACAACAGACTGATTTTCTGAACTGTAAGGTTTCTTTCTCATAGTTGCATGACTTCATATAGCAGTATTCACCTGCACATTTTGTGGAAAATAATACCACACTATGTGTTAATAGAGTAACCTTATGTTATTATAAGAAATACACTGGCGGAAAGTGAAAAAAGAACATCAAGAAGGAGACTTCTGATACCAACAAAATTTATACAGCATAATAACAGAATACAGAGGATAACGTGATCAAAACATTATGGCAAAATACAGCTGCATTTTCTGGTAAACTGAAAAATAACATTTCCATGTAACATGGTTAGTACGAGGTTGAACCGCCATGAACTGTGTCACACTGTGCAATTCTGGCATGGAGTCTGTCGTACAGATGTTGGATGTAAGTTTGGGGTATTGAGTTCCAAGCATCCTCAACCTGGACGCGTAAATCGGGGAAGGTCGTGGCTGGCCGTGGAGACCGGATAAGTCGTTGTCCCATAAAATCCCACACATGCTCAATGGGGGACAAATCCGGTGAACGTGCAGGCCATGGAAGTTGTCTCACACCCTGAAGTGCATGTTGCGTTGCACGTGCTGTGTGTGGACATGCGTTATCTTGCTGGAAAACACCACGATGGACCGACCTTACAAATGGCCCAACAACGAGCTGAATGATGATGTTGATGTAGGAGGTGCTGTTTAACGTACCTGGTACAAACACTAGTTGTGTACGGGAGTGATAGCTGATCGCTCCCCACACCAGGAGACCAGGTGTAAGCCCTGTGTGTGTCACTGGTGGATGCAAGAAGGCTGGAGACGCTCCCCTGTGCGTCTGTGAACACGCATACGGCCATCTAAGGCTTCCAAGCAGAATCTGCTTTCATTACTGAACAAGACAGATCGCCCTTGTGTTTTCCAGTGCAGATGTTGGAGACACCACGCAACCATTCCTGACGGTGGGCTGGAGTTAGAGGTACACATGCCAGAGGCACACGTGCGCGTAGTCCTGCATCCAGTAGATGGCTGTGGATTGTTCGCACAGTCACCTCAGGTGCAACAGCAGCTCGGATTTGCGTCGCAGTGGATGTTCTGCTCTTCTTATGCGTCGATCGGTCGGCTCATCAGTCCGTCTGCGACTCCTGGTTCCATGTCTTCTTGTGTGGGAATGTTCCTCTGACTATCTATGCCACCATCATACCACCACCGATACTTTCCGTCCAATTCCGCTCCGCAATACGACGATACGACCACCCGGCCTCGCGGAGTCCGACTAGATGACCTCGCTCAAAGTCCGATAACTGCTGAAATCGTACACGTCTTCCATGTCCAGGCATTGCAGCTTCTTCAGGATCTTCGCACGTGTCCGTACGCCAACGACTGATTACATTCACTTTGCCGTACTCCTTAAATACCACTGATGATAATTTGCATATTATGCCGTGCTGTGGCGTAAGTGCTTGCCGGTTGGTCCCGAAATTAACATCACACCTACATAAACTTGACCCCATTAACATTTGTAAATTTCATGATCGTCCGCCAATTCCTTCTTGGTGTTCTTTTTTCACTTTCTGCCAGTGTATTTACCTGTTTCGTAACTTTTTTCCTTGTATCCAAGATATCAGAAAGCTGTTGTACCACATCCCATTTTCAACAAATCACTTTCAGTGCAATCCATTTCTGAATCGCAATCTATTTTGGAAACTGGATTTCACTACAAATAAAATTTTCAGCACAGAAGTACCACATTTTTCACTGCTTTCCATGTAGCCTTCTGTTCAGAAAACTTACAAATTGTATCATCCTGGAATGGGAATTAAAACCATATATCTTGATTTCTGTTTGAGGATGCTACTATCACACACCACCCAGGGAAGCAAACTTCCAAGCAACTGAAGCAAAGCTGATTCCTAAGCAACTGTAGCTTAGGAATCTGAACAACTTTCAGATTTTTGCTGGAACGATCCAACACTTCATTGCATCTTGATGACCTGTTCTCATCCAGAAATGGATCGGTGTTGTAAAACCCCAATGCCTCAGGTGTCATCTCTAATATCTGTAATGATATGGGTTGCTTCAGCACACATCTAAAAAGATGTTCAGACTCATAAACCACATTTGCTTAGTTTCAATTGCTTGGAAATTTGTTTGTCCTTGGAGGTGTAACGGTAGATAGAATATTTGAACAGAAGTCAGGAGATGCAGGCTTAATTCCCACTACAGGATGACGTAATTTTCATTTCCTGAAGAATAGGCTACATGAGAAACAGTAGAAATATGGCACTTCTGCCATGAAAACAGCATTTGTATGTGCCTGCCAGTGCTGGAGATGTCAAAAATCTTATGAATATTGATTGATTTCTTTATTCCTATTTCACTTCTATATGATGCATATAGAAATCTATACAGGGTGTTTCATAAAGAATGTCCCAATTTCAAAAGTGGATATCTCGGCAACCACGAACCACTGGTGAATGCGACTCATATCATGTCTGTGGGCGTGGCCCAGAGTTTGTTATGACTACTGCTAGATGGCAGGATGAGCATCCAAACAGCCGCTACGCTTAGTGAGTGAGAAGATGGCGTCAAGGCAACAGAAGGCGTTTTGTGTGCTCGAATTTAGCAAGACCATGTCCGGGATTACAGTAAAACCTTTCATGTAAATGGGAAAGTTTCACGCCACAATGTCAGCATATGGGGACTGGAGAATCCACATGAAACTCTTCAACATGAACGTGATTCACCAAAACTGAATGTGTTTTGCACAGTTTCTGTTAGAAAGGTTTATGGACCTCTCTTTTTGCGGACAACACTGCTAGGAGAAACTCCTATCTTGCAATGCTGAAGGATTGGCTACTTCCACAGCTGCAGGATGACTCTAAAGATTACATTTTGCAGCAGGATGGCACACCGCCACATTGGAACCTCCAAGTTTGTCGGTTTCTAAACAACACATTGCCTCAGCGTTGGATTGGACGCAGGGGACCCCCATGACTTGGCACTACACGCTTGGCTTCAGAGATCTCCAGACATCACACCATGCGACTTTTTTTTTTTTTATGGGGATACGTAAAAGACAGTATTTATGTTCCCCCTTTACCCGTTGACTTGGATGAGCTCCGAACGAGAATCACGGCCGCAGTAAATTTTGCGACTAAAGACACTCTCTGACGCATTTGGGATTAATTCAGCTATCGGCTTGATGTTGTCCATGCAGCAGGTGGAGGGCATCTTGAGCATTTGTAATTGTGGTGTGTGAAACTTCATACCTTCCTTCATACTTGGCTCTTTGTTTTGTAACTATCCCACATTTGCTTTATTAAATATACTACTTTGAAATTGGGTCATTCTTTTTGAAACACCCTGTATTTTATACCCTATTTTATTTTACCACCTTTTTGTGAAGAATAACCACACAAAAAAATCTTCAAGATTACATAAAGCATTAAGAATAAAAAGTAGAACACAGAACCTGGCAAAGTTTTTGGAAAAGCTGTCAGTGGGATGGCAACAAGAGCACCAAGAATGGCAGTGAAAATAAAGCCAATCCACCATGCTCCAACCCAAACACTGCTTGATGTAGTCAAACCTAGCCTAAATAGAAAAAAATGGAAATAATTACATGCATAAGGGCACTATAGCAAAATAAATAAATAAATAAATAAATAAAAAAAATTACTTACACAGACAAGAAAAAAAAAACACTTTCAACATAATGTTTTGCAAAATTATAAATATTTTCCCCACCATAAAACTTAAAATAACAAAATTAACAGAAAAACTCACTGCTAGGAATTTAACAGTTTCCTAAACTATACAGGAATGAAAGTGAATTCAGATTTCTAGATTTTTTTCCTCCTGAAAGTTATCTGAAGGAATAAAAGTAAGATGCATTTTTCCCCCTTTGGTTCATTCATAGATTGGACCCTGATATTGGAGTTTGACAGACACAACAATAGATTATTATTAACTATATGTCAACAAAATAGTTTCCATATCATCTACTGTTTCGCACGTTACTAGAAATTCGAGCACGGGAAAAACGTCCATATAATAAAAAATTTTATTTCAACTTGTCACTAATATTCTTTTTCTTTTGATGTTAATTATAACAGTTTAGAATTTTATTATGAAGATTACAAATTTATATGAAAAAATGTTTTTATATGTGCAGTCAAATGCATCATAAGTTGTCAAAGTCCTCCAATACGTAGAGACAATATGTATTAAATGATTAATATTATTCCAGTTTTTTAACTCGTGATTCACGAAATTAATACAATAGAAAAGAACTTTCGAACCTTTTGATTATGATGCGTTGAATCAGTAATAAGCCATCTTGTTATCGAAGAAGGCACAATTTTTCTTTCCTGTGGTATCAGCTTCCAAGTTGAACTTCGATCTTATAATTTCTTATTATAGATGATGGTTGCATGTTTCATTTTCGGCTCGATATCCCAAACTAGTTTCAATTCCTTCTTTTTGGAATCATCTTCAGTGGGTATTATGATCTACTTCTCATACACGTTGTGTTTCGGCCACTTACATCGATTCTACTGGCAGCGTCCGACTTTTCACGGCAGCTGTACTCTTGCGCATGCTATTTTTGGTATTAATGCACATTCTTAGTCGTGTTTTGATATAATTGGATGATATGAATTCCGATTCTAAATTAATTGGTGTTGCCATTCGTTTGTTGAAAATAATTAATAGTCTTTTATTATATTTTTTATCGTTAATTTCTTTTTCGATAAAATATTTCCAAGCTTACGGTAGACTCATTGGATCATTATTATTACAATTTATTTCTTTAGTTTTTTCAATCATTACTGCTTCTGAGGTTAATATTTGATTTTTAGTTTTATGTGAGGTTATTAATTTTGCATCATACCAATCAGGATAAGCTTCATTTTCAATACAATGATTTATTAATGATGTTTTGTTTTCTTTTTATTCCAGTTCGATATATGTTCTTTTAATCTGGTCTTAAACCTTCTTTTTGTACTTCCTATGTATACTTTATTTCTTTCATTTCTTTCTATTTCTGTATAATATTTTGTTGGTATAGAATATACTCCGGCTTTATCAAGCATTGATCTTCTTTCATTTCCAGTAGTTAATATAGTTTCAAGTTATCTATGACGGTTTCTGCTAATATCATTTTTCTTTAATGCATTCCTTCTTTAGGATATCTGTTATTGGAGGAATGTAGGGAATTTTACCAGCAAATTTTATTTCATTTTTTTGTTTATTTTTATGTTCATTTAAAGATTTCTTTATATTTTCAAGTATATCATCTATTATCTTTTTCTTGTATCCAAATTTCATAGCAGTTCTTTTTATCCAGTTAATCTCAATCCTTTCTTTGTGTTTATTACAGGAATGGGTTAATGCTCTTCTTATGTAAAATTGAAGTGCTGCCCTTTTATATTTCCAAGGATGATTTGAATCAATCGGAATTATCGTTGGAGTATAAGTTGGTTTTCGATATATTCAGGCGAAATAATATGATTGAATACGAAGTATATCGAAAACCAACTTATACTCCAACGATAATTCCGATTGATTCAAATCATCCTTGGAAATATAAAAGGGCAGCACTTCAATTTTACATAAGAAGAGCATTAACCCATTCCTGTAATAAACACAAAGAAAGGATTGAGATTAACTGGATAAAAAGAACTGCTATGAAATTTGGATACAAGAAAAAGATAATAGATGATATACTTGAAAATATAAAGAAATCTTTAAATGAACATAAAAATAAACAAAAAAATGAAATAAAATTTGCTGGTAAAATTCCCTACATTCCTCCAATAACAGATATCCTAAAGAAGGAATGCATTAAAGAAAAAATGATATTAGCAGAAACCGTCATAGATAACGAAACTATATTAACTACTGGAAATGAAAGAAGATCAATGCTTGATTAAGCCGGAGTATATTCTATACCAACAAAATATTATACAGAAATAGAAAGAAATGAAAGAAATAAAGTATACATAGGAAGTACAAAAAGAAGGTTTAAGACCAGATTAAAAGAACATATATCGAACTGGAATAAAAAAGAAAACAAAACATCATTAATAAATCATTGTATTGAAAATGAAGCTTATCCTGATTGGTATGATGCAAAATTAATAACCTCACATAAAACTAAAAATCAAATATTAACCTCAGAAGCAGTAATGATTGAAAAAACTAAAGAAATAAATTGTAATAATAATGATCCAATGAGTCTACCGTAAGCTTGGAAATATTTTATCGAAAAAGAAATTAACGATAAAAAATATAATAAAAGACTATTAATTATTTTCAACAAACGAATGGCAACACCAATTAATTTAGAATCGGAATTCATATCATCCAATTATATCAAAACACGACTAAGAATGTGCATTAATACCAAAAATAGCATGCGCAAGAGTACAACTGCCGTGAAAAGTCGGACGCTGCCAGTAGAATCGATGTAAGTGGCCGAAACACAACGTGTATGAGAAGTAGATCATAATACCCACTGAAGATGATTCCAAAAAGAAGGAATTGAAACTAGTTTGGGATATCGAGCCACGGAAAATGAAACATGCAACCATCATCTATAATAAGAAATTATAAGATCGAAGTTCAACTTGGAAGCTGATACCACAGGAAAGAAAAATTGTGCCTTCTTCGATAACAAGATGGCTTATTACTGATTCAACGCATCATAATCAAAAGGTTCGAAAGTTCTTTTCTATTGTATTAATTTCGTGAATCACGAGTTAAAAAACTGGAATAATATTAATCATTTAATACATATTGTCTCTACGTATTGGAGGACTTTGACAACTTATGATGCATTTGACTGCACATATAAAAACATTTTTTCATATAAATTTGTAATCTTCATAATAAAATTCTAAACTGTTATAAGGAACATCAAAAAGAAAAAAGAATATTAGTGACAAGTTGAAATAAATTTTTTTTTTATTATATGGACGTTTTTCCCGTGCTCGAATTTCTAGTAACGTGCGAAACAGTAGATGATATGGAAACTATTTTGTTGACAGATAGTTAATAATTTCTGAAACCACGTAATGTTTTCGACAAATGTTGAATTAATACAACAATAGATGTTGCTCTTTTGTTGTTTTCCTTTTCTGGAATGGCTCTTAAAAGTGAGTGAGTGAGCAGCAAAAAAGGATTTCTTCTGAAGAAAACACAACATTTTATTTCTTATAAATGCAACATAACCTGTCTGGTAGGTAATGAAGGGAATTCTTACCTTCCAGGTAAGGAATGACAAATATCATGGCTTCCTTAATTTCAGTTCTGGGCATGTATAAAAAAGGTACAGAGGACTTGTGTGTGGAGTTGTGCCCCAAAACCTCATGTTTTCTGACATTCCCATCCCTATCATTCAGAAGCATAAAGTTCCTCCACTCCAGTCCAGTCCATGATAACGGGAGAGTAATGGGCTACATATCGTTCCCAGCAACAGCCAGCTACACATACCTGATGGTCAATCACATCACCAATTTCATTTTTCCACAAAAATCACACTTGACACCCAAATGATTCAGTGCACATGGCATTCCTTAAATGCTGCTTCTTTACCATAGACACCAGGTTTTGGGCCAATAAGAGAACACTAACAGGAAGGGCAGTGGATGATTTAGAGTTACCAGGGCCCTGCAAAAGTATTGGTTTTGGGGCCCCATCTAACTTTGCCTGCCATCCTTGGAAAATAAATTGTTGAGCAACTGTCTTTTTAGTATGACTCTCAAAATGATCATTAGTCAGACTGCATTCAGCTAGTAAATTACCACTTGTACATGGTATACTTTGAATTTGGGCTGAATTATGCTCCTTAAACCCAGAACAGCAAATTTATCTCCAACTCTACGGCCCTTTCTTTGAGAATTTTTTTAACCATTAATTTAGAGGGCCTTCAGCCTTGTTTGGTCCCATGCCTGGGCTTCCTTGTAAATCTGCCTCTGTCTAGGGCTAGTCACTGAGATCGATGAAGACAATACTAGTCATTCCTTACATGAAAGGCAACAATTACCTACGAGAACAGAAAAGTATGAAAAGAATTGCAAGAAAAGAAAAGCAGTTTTTATTTCAGGAGAAATACTTTTATAGCCCACCTCCAACATGCAAAAAGTCTTTTTAACAGCCATTTCAAAAAATTACTCCCAAAACACCAGTGTGACTCAAGCTACACTATCACATGATGCAAGTTTCCCAATGCAGTGAAATCTAATGTCTCTGACAGACTCAAGTACCAAGATCATTCTGCAAATGATCCGAAATTTTATTACAGAAATGAGAGTTGCATAGAATCGATTAACTTGGTAAAAGCATCGTTTCTTTTGTTTAGATATCACACAAATTAAAATACTTGACACATTGTAGACCCAAAACTATAATGGTTTGCTTGATGGCAAAATTATTGGCTTCTCTGTATCAAGCAGTCTATAAAAAGCATGCTTTTAATATCTTGATATGTAGAATACATTTTACTTCTGATATTAAATTTTGTACTGTGGCCCATGCTTGTTATACAGCATATTAAAAACTGCAACCTGAAACTGGAGACAACTATGGGTAAAGAATGAAAATCAGTATTAAAGAGTTAACAATTATCAGTGGTCCCTTCCCACAGTTACTATTTAATATACTCAATGAAAACAAATGGAGCTTCCAGAGCTGCAATTTCATTAAGTGCAAGAAAAACAATTATTTGGTAAAATAAGTTCCACAGAAATCTTACTTTTGAAATACTGTATATAAATTGGCAATTCACTTTAGTCTGTTTAATTTTTATATACCCAAATTGTAGGAAGGGAATCTTTTCTGTGTTACTGAATTACTTTTCTTGTGCAAGGAAAAGGAATGAGATGGATTGTATGGGATAAAAATGAGCACTTACCCAGTAGGATCAACACCAATGTCAACGTATACTTTCAAGAATTGGCCCCCAATCAGATATCCGACAGCTGGACCTATCACAGCCATTGTATAGTAAATACCTGTAATAATAGAAATATTTTACCAATTAAAATTAGGCAGCAATTTTGGCTAAAAATTAGGTCATACATAAATAAAATCAACACAGGTCAATGCAAAACAGACAGAATGCAATTCAGTCTAACAAACATTCAACAAACCAATATTTCCATCAGGTCTATGATTGATTACTGTATTGAAGAGCATGGTTCATTTTTAATGTCCTCCTAGCAATACCTGAAAAACACGTACCTTATATTCTTTCAGCATGAAGTACCATATAACTCGTTAGGTCACTTGAAGTACAGTATGTGGCAAATATTGTGCCAACATCATTGAAATGAAACGCACAAAGGGAATTTTGCTGATTGGGTTAAGTGATATCAGCACCACAATGGAGACCACCAGAGCCCGTTTAAGAGAGGTGGTAGGTGGCTAGGGGGCTGCCGCGCCGGCCCCCGCATTTTCAAGGGGCCCCAGAATTATGCAAGATGCTTGAAGAATTGACAGAGTTTTACAGTATTTTATTTATTTTTTTAATTTTTTTTTTGCAGTAGTACAGCAAAAACTACAAGAAACTGCCTTGTATAAAAAAAAATTCTATTCCTTTCCGGGTTTTTTTTTTTTTTTGAAGTCCGCAAAAAATGTAGTCCATCCTCAAATCTATCCCTAGTACATCCTCAAATCTTTTGAAAGCATTACAGAAGTTTTTTGTACGTATCCGTAATTGGGGAAATTTTCACATATTAAGAATTCGTTTGATCATAATATTTGGATCATATTATTTTGCTCACTACTTCGATATAATTTTAACAAGCTGAACATAACTCTTGAAGAGGGGGAGGGTGTGTGTGTGGTTAAAGCAGAACTGAACTAGTATCCATTTTTTCAACCATGCATTTTTACATTTTTTTGCTAACACTGATTCGTACATGAATCATGGGATACACACTTCAATGCGGCGGGAATAATTGCAGTTTTTCAAAAGAACTAACACTGGGCACCGGGAGTTGCTTCTGACATTTCGCTTCACTCTGAATTTTATATTTTTTTTAGCATATTCTCTTGTAGTTAATTGATAACCAATAATCTCTAACGGTTGTGCAATAGATTTTAAAAACGGGCTAGTTTTTCGGCGGACCAGAGAAAGACCTTTGCAAAGTTATTGCTATTTTAATTGTTGCTTCACAATCTAACTTTTAAATATTTTTATTGAGGTACGATACTGCAAATAGGGTATTAGGGAACTAGGTATCATTTCTTATCCCAAACGGGAAAGTCATTTTAACCTCATTAATTGCATCAGAAATGGGAGACAGCACTCAGCAGCAGAAGAGTTTCGTGCATTTCTGTTACTCTGACTTACATCAAGGATGTTCTGTGTGGCGAAGCTGAACTGGAAGGGAACACACCATTTAGGGCATTAAAATACAAAATGTGAAGAAAGCGGCGAGATTCCCAACTGCTCTCGAGTTCCAACCTTTGGTACCACATTAAACGGACCGAATTCTGCTTGCAGCAGTAGTGGCAGTAATGATCGAATTGCCCCCAGAGAATCTTCTAAAATAAAAACGTCCTTATCTTGTAATGTACGCGTATGAAACGACTGCGCCGCCATTTCTGATTGTGAACTACTTACATCCCCTGCACAGTTTGAGGAAGAAATGCGAATTTTTAGCCGCCAAGCTACCACAACCAGGGGAAACATTTTTTAGGTTAATTCTGTACTAGAAACTGGTGCAAAAGTTTCAGTTCCGATTTTAATCAGATTGTATGCAGTGATTTTTTTTGTCCTCTCTTGAGCTGTGCCCAGGGCAGCCCGCCCCGCCCTAGTTACGCCTCTGCTGGGGCCCCAAAATACTGTCCAGTCCCCGGGCCTCGTCTCCTTAAATGTGCTCTGGAGACCACACATCTGAATAGCTGTGAAGAATGTGACAAGGTAGCAGAACGAACACTAAGATGAATGAATATTCCTACATAATCAGAGGCATAACTAGAAATTTCTGCACCCAGGGAAAACCACTAAATATTATTGCCCCCCCCCCCCTCCACCTGACTATTTGATATCTATTACTAATTTAATAGTGTATATTTGTATATAATAACACAAATACATGCTGTTTGAAGTGAAAATCCTCCAAATACGTGGCATCTGTGAATAAACAAATAAATCGCTCTTTCCACGTTTTTAGCAACACACAACAACCGAAAAATGGTGACCGAATAACAATTTTTTTGGTTGCTGTGTGTTGCTAAAAAAAAACGTGGAAACAGCGATGTGTTTGTTTATACCATGAAGTGATACAGCATTAAAGCTTTATTCCTTTCAAATAGGCCTATTTCTAATTTTCTAAGATCCAAGAAAAAAAAAGTTTATAGGTATACAGATGTAGAATAAAACTAATTACCAAACACTTGCATAACGCAATGAGTGTTCATGTGCCCCCCCCCCACAATTTAAAAAAATTCTATATAAATCAAAACTTTTTTGAATCAGTTTGAATTAAAACTTTTTTGAATCAGAATAATAATCCAGTTATATTTAAGAAAATAAAATGTATTAATAAAACAAAATGTAGGCAAGTTATGAATTAAAAAATATTCGGTTTTAAAGGTAATTATCACAAACAATATACTATATCTGAACGTTTGTCCCATTTTGGTGGCACAATGGTACAAGTACTTGCTTGTTTTAATTGTCGAATTCCTGCCTCAACCAATAGTTTTTTTTTTTATTATTGTTGTAAATGTTCATGAAATGCACTTTCACAATTGCACATCAGGAACAAAAAACGAATACCTGGTTATTTAAAAATTACTCTACATATCTTATTTTTTCCCACCATTAATGACGGGCTTTCACCTAGTTATAATATAGTAGCCATATTGATTTGCCTTTACATTTCAATGGGTATGTTTCAATTAAATTCACACTTGATGAAAATGTTTATAAAGTAATAATTCAAATGAACAAAAAAACAAACTTTTATAGATAAAAATTAGTGTGATTTTTGTTCTTGCTGATTTTTTCTATAATAGCAGTATATTTCATAACTAAGTTTCACACAGATTTCTGAATACTGTGCAGTAGTCAGGAAATTTTGATGTGAATTCAAAACAGTATTCATGTATGAAAATTAACTTGTTCCAAGCAAATAAATTCGCAGATCACTACAAAACACATTCACTTTTGTCATAAATCCTTTCCAGTATTCATTAAGATGAATAAAAAAAAAAAAAATACTGAAATTACAAATTCAGGTCATTCAGACATGCTGTAAATATCGGCCAGGAAGAATGTGAGGTGGGAGCGACCTCCTCCTTCAAGGTCGCCTTCAACCCCAAATTTAGCAGCAAAAGAGTAAAACAAACCAGTTCTAGATTTATAATACGTTTAAAAGAAAGATGATGCGAAATAAGATTTACCATTTTTTTTTTTTTGTTCTTATTTTTCTAAGCTCTGTGCCTAAAACTTGCTGCATGCCGAATGCTGCAGACCCATGTACGGCCCATACATAAATGAAATACACTGACGGAAAAAAATCCCAACACCACGAAAAAATAGTTGTAGATGAATGAAATGGCGGCAATACATTTGTATAGATAACATATTTAATCGATTAAGGTTTCAAGATCACAGCTTATTGTAAGCGCGAGAAGAGCCATTTTAAATGTGAAATGCTGGTACATTAATAACCGGTGTAACCGCCAGAATGTTGAATGCAAGCACGCAAACGTTCATGCATTGTGTCGTACTGGTGGTAGATGTCAGTTTGTGGGATGTAGTTCCACGCCTGTTGCACTTGGTCGGTCAATACAGGGACGGTTAATGCTGGTTGGGGGTGACGCTGGAGTTGTCGTCCAATAATGTTCCATACGTGCTCGATTGGTGAAAGATCTGGTGATCTAGCAGGCCACGGCAACATGTCGACACTCTGTAGAGCATGTTGGGTTACAACAGCGGTATGCGGGCAAGCGTTATCCTGTTGTAAAACACCCCCTGGAATGCTGTTCATGAATGGCAGCACAACAGGTTGAATCACCAGACCGACGTACAACTGTGCCGTCAGGGTGCGTGGGATAACCACGAGAGTGCTCCTGCTGTCATAGGAAACTGCTCCCTAGATCATAACTCCAGGTGTATGTCCAGTGTGTCTCGGCTGCAGACAGGTTGGTTGCAGGCGCTCATCTGGCCTCCTTCTAACCAACACACGGCCTTCACTGGCACCCAGGTAGAAACCGGCTTTCATCAGAAAACACAACAGATCTCCACTGCGTCCTCCAATGAGCTCTAGCTTGACACCACTGACGTCGCAAACGGCAGTGGTTTGGAGTAAGTGGAATGCACGCTACAGGGCGTCTGGCTCGGAGCTGTCCTTCAATTAAGCGATTTGTAACAGTTCGTTGTGTCACTGTAGTGGCAACTGCAGTTCGAATTGCTGCCGCAGCGCAGTACGATGAGCCACGGCCATACGCCGTACACGGCGGTCTTCCCTCTCAGTAGTGCCACGTGGCCGGCCGGAACCCGGTCTTCTTGAGGCAGTACCTTCCCTTGACCACCGCTGCCAACAATCATGCACAGTGGCTACATTCCTGCCAAGTCGTTCTGCAATATTGTGGAAAGAAAATCCACCTTCTCGTAGCCCTATTACACGACCTCGTTCAAACTCCGTGAGCTGTTGATAATGGTTTCTTCGTCTTCTTAAAGTCATTCTTGACTAACATCAACACCCTATGTCGAATCTCAACGATAACTAACGCTCACGAACGTTACAGCGCGTATTTACAACAAACCTGCTTTGCCTGCTCCGAGGGGCGCTACTAGCGCCACACGTATGCGCCAAGCGCGAAATTTTTATAGACGTCATCTTACAGATGTACTCTCACCGCCTACCAACTGTCGTTTATCTAACACAACCCCTTCTTGGTGTTGGGATTTTTTTCCCCATCAGTGTACGTACATGCGCCTGCACATGAACGAAATAATGCACAAAAATTAACTTATACTTACATGCGTGTACCCTTAAACTTCCATAAGCGCGTACATTCACAGAAATGGGGATGAGCTCGCGCGCACGCTGGTTCGAAAAATGGGGACACGCGCGCACGCTGGTTCGAAAAAATGGGGACACGCGCGCACGCTGGTTCGAAAAAATGGGGACACGCGCGCACGCTGGTTCGAAAAAATGGGGACACGCGCGCACGCTGGTTCGAAAAAATGGGGACACGCGCGCACGCTGGTTCGTAAAAAATGGGGACACGCGCGCACGCTGGTTCGTAAAAAATGGGGACACGCGCGCACGCTGGTTCGTAAAAAATGGGGACACGCGCGCACGCTGGTTCGTAAAAAATGGGGACACGCGCGCACGCTGGTTCGTAAAAAATGGGGACACGCGCGCACGCTGGTTCGTAAAAAATGGGGACACGCGCGCACGCTGGTTCGTAAAAAATGGGGACACGCGCGCACGCTGGTTCGTGAAAATGGGGACACGCGCGCACGCTGGTTCGTAAAAAATGGGGACACGCGCGCACGCTGGTTCGTAAAAATGGGGATGCGCGCACGTTGGTTCGAAAAAATGGGGATGCGCGCACGCTGGATCACTAGTGAAAGCATAGACGCCGACTTCGTGGGTTCGAGACACTTTTGAACCCCCCAATGATTTTATTGTGAGTTCCTCGATCCTCTCGTACTTTTGCGCGTATCTCGTGGGGAAAATACACGAACGCATATATGCATAAATTTTGTTTTTAGTTATCAATTCTTCAAGTTTGTATTACTCATTCCTCGTTTACTACCTATATACATACACTGTATATATAAAATGTGTATAGAAATTTACCCCTCCGACTGTTTATTGTGCTTCAAAAAAGAATTAGTGTTTGTTCGCGCTCATCAAATTTGACACGACAGACAATACCTCAAGTACCGTTGTTTAAAAGCATTTAAAACTGCCTCCTTTGTAAAAGAAAATTCTTCGGTTTGTCTGGGTTCCCACAAAATGCAAAAGTATAGCTCTAGATACGGATTCGAGAACCTGTTCGAGGTCATAGTGATAAAGGCGGAATTACTGTATGTTGTACAGTCAGTTGACCCATCCTATCTTTCAGACAGTAGGGGACCAAGGACGTTAGAAGAGAGGAGATGGTATCAGCCGCCGATGGTGAAGCCAAATATGATCATCTGGTTTCTTGCGCCCTCGGGGGGGGAGTAAGTGACGTGACGTCACTTCCTGAAGGCCTGTGCTGGAGCACAGGTTGATAGCGGCCGTCTCTTACTCTCTGCAGCAGTCCCTAAAGATCAACGAGGCTCCCACAGCTTTAACAAGGCCGTGATTGGCTGATGCGCAATATGCACTTCCGCTGTACGAAGCATAATTTTGTAGCATTTCTTTTTTTAGAAAATACTAAACAGTAATAATGTAATTTCTTTTGCAAATTTTTAGTTACGTGCATGTTTGTTTCAGTCTCAATTTTTGCTGACTGTACATGCTGCACAAGTACCTCTGAAACCTCTTCAAAGTCGACGATTTCCTCATAGAGAAGTACAGAAGCAGCCCAAGTTGGGCATCCTGAGCATACACAGCTGATACGAAGTGGAGCCTACGGAAAGCACAGAGCGTGCAGCTGATGCCATGTCCTCTCCCTTCTAACCTATTTTAACTCGCAAATCATTTGACGAAAAAATTTGTTGGCATTTTTAAAATTGGTAAAAACATCTAAAAATAAATTTTACATGTATTTTTTACTTTTATAAAGACAACTGAGTTGGAAATTCACACAGTATCTGTGTATTGCATATAATAATGTCCCGCCCACAAAAGCAAAATAAATGAAATAAATAATTATCTAGAAAAACTATTTTTCTGTAATTAACTATAGTTTGCTTCATTTTAACATTTCAGGCGTCATGTTGTGCCAGATAATCTGACTGAATAAAATTTAAATTAGACTTAAATCCTTTGAAAAATGCATGGGTAATTCGATTAAAAATTTCTGGAACCCCCAATAATTTTTCAAGTCGGCGCTTATGAGTCAAAGGATAAGTGCATGCAAGTTTAGCAGCATATGCATTAAGTGTAGGTACTCTTATGTTTAATTTTGCTTAAACGCGTTCAAGCATAGTTAGTTGTTCATGTGCGTAAGTGTATCTGAGTGAGCATTAGTGGCACCCAGAGAATTTCTTCATGGGGGTGGCCCAAAATATCGAAAATGCAAATAAAAATATACCAGACAAAACATCTCCCAAGACATTGGAAAAGTGGTAAAAAAATAACTCTGCCTATTAAAGTGCATTTTTAACGATTCGTAAAATATATATTTGAAGACATATACAAAATATTCGGTGAAACCATCAGCAGTTACAATGGCTCTGAAAACCTGCGGTATTGAAGATGCATACATTAATATTATTAATAACATCTATGAAAATGCAAGTGCAAAGATTAGGCTGTTTGAAAATACAACACACGTAAAAATTGGAAAGGGAGTGAGACAAGGTGACACCATATCTCCGAAGCTCTTTAATGCCACATTGGAGGGTGTTTTTCAGTCGCTGAGCTGGGAAAACAAGGGGATAAAGATTAATGGAGATTATCTAACCCACCTTCGTTTTGCTGATGACGTAGTCATTTTTGCAACTAGCCCATCAGAGCTGCAGAGTATGATCCAGGAACTTGCTGACAAGAGTAAAGAAGTGGGATTAAAAATGAACTTTCAGAAGACAAAAGTGATGTTCAATGCTTTTACAAGAAATGAAGATTTATCGATTGATGGAGAAAAGCTGGAGATAACAGACACGTACGTTTATCTTGGACAGCAGATATCAAGTGAGGGTCACATTGATGAAGAAATTAATCGGCGTACAAAACTTGCCTGGAGAGCTTTTGGAAGAAACAGCATAATTTTCAAGAGCAATATGCCATTATGTCTTAAAAGAAAAGTGTTTGATCAATGCATCCTTCCAGTGCTTACGTATGGTGCAGAGACGTGGACCTTAACTAAAAGAGACATACAAAGGCTGCAGACAACTCAAAGTAGCATGGAGAGGTGCATGCTTGGTGTAACCAGGAGAGATAAGAAGAGGAACTCGTGGATCCGAAAAATGACAAGAGTGGAAGACATCATGATCAGAGTTAAATCCCTGAAATGGCAATGGGCTGGACATACTGCCAGAAGGACAGATCATCGATGGACAGCCGAAATTTTAGATTGGATTCCAAGGGACAGGAAAAGACCCAGAAGAAGACCACATAGGAGATGGGTGGATGAAATTCGAAAGTATGCAGGGGTGACATGGAGGAGACTGGCACAAGACAGACCGTTGTGGAGGAAACTTGGGGAGACCTTTGTCCAGCAGTGGATTGATAATGGTTGACAATGATGATGCTGATGATGATGATACAAAATATATTTAAAAATAAGCAGCGAATAACAAAGAACGAAGGACCAAGTGATACATCGTGGGTAGGGCCCGTACCCCTGGGCCACTTCCACTGAGTGCACCACTGGTGCACATATACGTATTTATGATTCAGGCATGTATGGTTCGTTGTTGATTCCTCTTTTCTACACATCTTCTTGCAAAACTTTGCTCCGGATGGTCGTTTCGTTGCTATTAAACAAATCGAGTCAAACCACAGTCGATTCGACGTTAATGGTTAACAACAATTATATCATTTGAACATATAATCTGAACTTATTTCAACAAACAATACTAAGGCTGTGTCGATAACTAATGACAACCAGACAGCGAAAGATAGTTTCTGCAGTTTCTAGACATGCAGAGCAATAGCATTTAATACTAACCAAAATAGGATTAGGATTTATGAACAATAGGTATTTCTTACCTCCCGGGCAGTTCCTTTGCCACTTCGCTGGTTGACATTTTCAGTGTAGTTTAACAGAACGCTTACATATTTTTTATTAGGGTTACATTTGGTACTATGTATGGCTTTCAAATCACTACTAATGATCTCCCTTTCCGTGCTTCACAAACACCACATTCATTCGTACTAACGTTTTATTTTACATAAAATTTCTGTCAATCCGAAATATTCGCATATGGTTATCAAAGTTCCCTAAAATCTTAAGACGGTTGCACTCGTCATGTGTTCTGTTTAAATACAATAGTCACAAAAAATTAAGGGTATTGCGGTTTTGAATGGAAAACGTGGTGATATGCAAATTTAGTGATATCAGTTATCAGCGTGGGTAGCTACGTCATACGTAAATGAGTGTCAGAACACAGCATGTGGCGAACGAGCTCCGATAAAAAAATACCCTGCGGGAAGTGGGGAACGAGTTGTTTCACCGCTTGGTCTAGAAGTTTGCTGAATGTATTGCCTTCAGTGTGGGATTAACCTGAAATGATGCCCAGACGACGTTTAAGTATTGACAACAGAAGTAGGACTATTGGCATGTTACAGGCAGGTGTGCGGCAGATCGATGTGGCTGCTGCTTTAGGAGTTTCCCAAAGTGTAGTAAGTCGGCTACACACAAGATTTCTACGGCATGGAAATGTAGCAGATCGACCCGGAAGTGGTCACCCGAGGATAACCACTAGCAGGCAAGATCTACCTGACAGTAAGTACTCGAAGAAGGCCTAGTATCACTAGTAACAAACTCCGAGAATAACTTTTAGCTGCTTCTGGTGTCACAGTACGTACTCAAACAGTACGAAACAGTCTTCACGAATACGGACTTAGAGCAAAGAGGCTACTGAAATAACCTCAACTCACCGTCGTCAAAGATATACCAGGGTCCAACAACATGTCACGGAATACAGAGTTGCAACATGTATTTTTCGCAGACGAATCCCGTTTCTATCTTTATTCTAATACTAGACCAGGACACGTGTGGAGATCCAGCACATGAATGCAACCACACACTATGTGTAGTCCGTCCATTCTTACAGCAGCAGTCAGTTCTGGTCTAGACAAGAGTGTATTTTAATGGCCGTACTTTCTCGTATGTTTGTCAAGGCAACATGAATGCCTCAGTGCACCGAAACGAGATCATTGTGCCTTATTGTAACACTGTTTATTTCATGCTGCTACTGGACATGAATTCCGTTTTCTCGACGACAATGCAACCAGTCACCGTACCTGGAGCGTGCTTCAGGAGCTGGAAAATCATGGTATTGAATCTTCACTGCTGCCTTCGAAGTCTCCCGACTTTAATCCTATTGTGAACATTTGGGATGCTGAACAGCAACGTCTGGATAACCACGTTCCATACCCCAGTACACTGGAAGACCTCCGTAACGTGCTGCCTGTAATATGGTACAAGCTGTCTCAGACAGTAATGTCTTTGCAAGTATGCCTCGTAGGTGTCAAGACGTTTTTCGACACAGAGGTGGTGTTACTGTGTACTAAAATCCAGAGGTATGGACATTCTCCGAATTTTCCATTTTACCTGTATTGCAGTACTACTTCGTTGTGTACAGAAATTGCATAATAAATTGTTTTGGTAAACACACTCTTCATCGCTTATGTTACGTAGGCTTGCTGATGTTGTTTCAATGCGTGTTACTTCCGTCAGATGCAATATTCCTAAATTTTTGTGACCAGTGCATTTTGCAGGTCTGAAAAGGGTGGTCTCAAAGAAAAATTGGGTGCTGTAGGCCCCGCCTGGTATAAACTGCCTTCACCTGAGGGAAGTTTTTGCATCAGGAAAATGGAAACACAGGTGTATAGAATATGGTACCCTGACTAGTAAGTGACGAGAGCAAAGCACAGAAGAATGAGCTTTTAAGAAGATACGTAAACTTGTTTACAATATATTGTCTCTAGTGAGACCAAGAACTTAATATTATTTCTGAATCATGGCAGGTGTTTGGGGTCACAGGGATACAAACCTACGATTTTATTCTATATTATTATTCTAAACATCTGACTGGAAAAATTGGTTCATTCCCCCTACGCCTTCTCACCCTGTGCCTTCCCTATATTGAGGTCACCCTTATATTGGGGTCGCCTTCTCACCCTGTGCCTTCCTTATATTGGGGTCACCTTCTCACCTGTGCCTTCCTTATATTGGGGTCACCTTCTCACCCTGTGCCTTCCTTATATTGGGGTCACCTTCTCACCCTGTGCCTTCCTTATATTGGGGTCACCTTCTCACCCTGTGCCTTCCTTATATTGGGGTCAATAGCGGTTGTAAAATAGGGAAACAAAATTTCCGTCGAGGACAAACTCGCGCGTCGCGTTTCCCGCTAAGCCTTTTATTGCGGCCATAAAACACGGGAAACTTTACCTGCTTGAAAGGAGAAGTATACCTTTTAAGGGAGAATTATCTGGTTTCTTCGAAAGCAGTTAGCGTCGTGGAAATCTGTGTTAGAATTGATACCCCTCATGTTCTCTGAGTATTAATCCGATTTCAGTCATTTTCAACACATTCCTTCGATATGGACCATTTTCCCCCATCCATTCTATGGAAGTGAAGAGCTTTGTTTACGTATTATCATGCGTAAGTTTGGAAGAACATATCTGAAACAAGATGAAAATTTCCGGGAAAAGCGCGTAATCAAAAACGTATTTTAAAGCTATCCAAGCATTCCTTTTTCTTAGTTTTCAAAATAGTTAGACATACACAACGTGCGTTCAAAAAGTTTCTGGATTGGCGGCAACATGGCGCTACTGCCGTTAGTACAGAAATATTTCCACTATGTGCTTATTATATTTGAATCTATCAATAAACGTTCTCCTCAAGAAACTGATTGGGTAACATTCTATGCTGGAATCTTCCTGGATGATTTTGTTTTCATTTTTACTTTTAAGTAACAGCAATTGGTAATTTATCTGTATTGCAGCAAATAATACTTGTTGCAGTGGTACTAGCTCAGTTATTGGATAGTATATAGGTATCAGAGTATATTACCTATTATATTAACATATCTATTATTGGAACATACTATCTTAGAATATATTATATGTAGTTACAATGCTTCTGCATATACCACATTTTTAGTTTGGTTGTTTGTAATAATTAAAATGAATTGATTTTCCGAGCGAGCAATGTTACGAAATTTGTATCCATGCGAGCAGTGTTACGAAGGCACTAATGTGAAGAATGAAAACGTGACTGAGGTCAATTAAGCAACAGTTGCCCTCCTCCCCTATTTGTTTAATTCAGTCGGTATATTATATAGCATGTGCTGTTTCATTGTAAAGATATGAGTTATAACCCCCGAAACATTTTGTTGACTCTACACAAAATACCGGCCATAAAACTGTTAAAGATCTATTCGATTTGCAATTAACTTTATTTTTTTATAATTAAATACAATTTAAAATTTAACAGTTCATTTATAAATTAAAATTGTAAACAGACGTTTTCGCGCTTGTACATGCTAGTGATAATTTGGCAAAAAAAAAAAAAATGAAAATAATTTTACAAACTTCACAAATGTAAATTATTTTCCATAATTTTGTAAAGCAAAATGTACCGAAGAAACAAAAAGCAATTAATTTCTTTTTAAATGTTGGAATTTTTTTATGTATATCCCCTGTAACATTTGTTACAGATACTTCATAAAAAAACGAATAGAAAAGGTGCATTTTCCGGCTTTTAAAATCAATGCCCATCCCAATTTCTTAGTGCATTAAAGCAGTAAATAGCTAAATTTTTCAAAAGATCTAAGTAAATAAATCATTTACGGGTTTTAAGTGCAAAAGCGTTAGAAAATGAGTTTATTTTATAATACTTTTGCATTCAATTTCAGACAAAGAATCTCAACACATTCCGTTAATCTTTTGGCTCTGCGAGAACAGTTATTTGAGTCCTGGTTAACCAGTCAGATGAAGAATAAAATCCAACACGGAGACAGATGTCAAACACCATTGTACTATTGTTGATATAGTACGTACACTATCTACCAACAAGTAATTGGACACCTGTGATAGCAAAGGAAAACGAAGTTTATTCACCTTCAAATAGTTGGTGGAGCCTCCACGAGCGGCAATTACAGCTGCGACCCTCCGGGGCATACTCTCAACCAGGCATTGTACGACGGCTAGCGGTATGTTCTTCCACTCGGCTTGGAGAAGACAGGTCAGTTCCTTCACCGATTTCGGACGGTGGGTTCACCCCTTAAGTCGACGCTCCAACTCGTCCCAGAGGTGCTCGATAGGGTTAAGGTCCGGGCTCTGCGCAGGCCAGTCCATTCGATTAACCCCATTGTCACCATACCAAGCCATGGTGACCTCGCAACATGACAGGTGGCATTGTCATCCTGAAAGTAACATGGGTCCACCCCGTTAAACTGCCCCAACGTAGGAAGCGCATGGCCTTCCAAATTGGTGCAGTAGGTCTCGGCGTTGAGTCTATCAGAAATTGCGACCAAGGGTCCCGTGCCATACCAGGAGAACCCCCCCCCCCCTAGCATAATTCCACCGCCGCCGAACTTCACAGTTGGCACAATACATTCCGGCAGGAGGCGTTCTCCAGGCAGACGCCAAACCCAGACCCTGCCATCCGAACGGTAGAGGGTGAACCTTGATTTGTCGATCCAGAAAACCTATTTCCACTGTTCAACGGTCCACTGTCGACGTTCTTTGCACCACGTTAGCCGAACAGCGCTATTGGACTTGGTAATCAAAGGCTTGTGGGCGGCAGCACGTCCATGATAACCGAGCAGATATGCTTCCTTACGGATGGTATTTATTGAAAGAACACTGCCGGATGCCTGTTGAAACTCCTCGCGGATGTGGCCCAATGATTTGGTGCGGTTCTTCCGAATTTCTCTAGCCAGCACCCGTCGGTCTTTAACTCCCAGTTTTGTGGGTCTGCCGGGTAGGGGCACATTCCGACAGTCACCTCTCATCTTCCACTTGCCAATCACGTAGGCCACTGTCGATTTTGGGTACTTCAACTAGCTGGATATGTCACGTATGGATCGGCCATTTCTGTGATACCCGACGATTAGAGCTTTCTCGAAATCAGAGAGCTCCGAACTTCGTGGCATCTTGCATGCGACTGGTTGCGTTGTTGTTTCCCACACGATATTTAACGGCGGCGGCTGTGCCATGTATCAGGACCGCAGATATCGTCGATTGCAGGGGCGTCCAATTACTTGTTGGTAGATAGTCTGTGATTCGTCGCTGAACAGCACACCGTGTGAGAGTTTGGAGGCGACGTGGCCAACAGGCGGATTCCTCCGCCATTGTGGAGCGCCACACGGCCCAGCAACGTGGAATCATGGTGTGGGATGCTATCAGCAAAAACAGCCGATCACTGTTTGTACGCATTACGGGCACACTGACGGCATGACGCAATGTTCATGAGGTGCTGCGGCCCGTGGCTCTACCGTGTCCGCAGGCATCCCAAACATCGTTTTCCAAAATGATAAAGCCCGGCCACATACTGCGCGGACCAGCCTGAGTGCTTTACCACGGTGTGCGGATGCTTCCGTGGCCAGCACGATCCCCCGACCTGTCGCCTATCGAGCATGCTGGGACACGATTCGCCATCGGTTGAGTACCCTCCCACCCCCGCAAAATGAAGATGAACTGTGGACTCGGATCAATACCACATGGTCCATTATACCCTATGACTATTCGGACTCTCATTGCCTCGATGCCACACCGGATTCCACGCTCTATCACCCAAAATGGGGGCCACACTCTTCATTGATCATCCTGTACATTCATATAACCATTATCAATCCACTACTGGATGAAGGTCTTCCCAATAGCACCATGCTGCCCCGAAGCGGCAACATGGCACTACTGCCGTTATAGTACAGAAATATTTTCACTATGTGCTGTTATATTTGAATCTACCTGTAAATCAACGTTCCCTTTAAAAAAAACAACCCCCATTGGGTAACATTTTGTGCTAGAATATATATATATGCGATTCATGGGGAAAAGCGGGAGGTAATCTATACCTACGTTTACCTGGGACACATTAACGACGAAGTTAGTCGGCGTATTAAACTTGGCTGCAAGGCTTTTGGAAGAAACAGTACAATTTTCAAGAGAAATAATACCATTATGTCTTAAAAGAGAAGTGTTTAAAAGACATACCAAGACTGCAGACAACTGAAAAAGGCATGAAGAGATGCATGCTTGGTGTAACCAGGAAAGATAAGAGGAACTCGTGGATAAGGAAAATGACAAGAGTGAAAGAAATCATGATCAGAGTAAAATCCCAGAAACGGCAATGTCACTGGACAAGTTGCCAGAAGAATTGACAACCGAAATTTTAGACTGGATTCCAAGGGACAAGATAAGACCCAGAAGAAGAACACACATGAGATGGGTGGATGAAAGTTAAAACCATGCGGGAGTTACATGGAGGACAGAAGGAAAGTGGCTAAAGACAGACCATTGTGGAAGATATTTGGGAAGATCTTCATCCAGTAGTGGATTGATGGTGGTTGTATGAGTTAACGAAAAATTGCCCGGCCGGATAATTCCATTGTTTGAACGAAAATGTGGAAATTTGCGCCGACAACAGCAATTCATGTGCTCATACGTACTATATCAATACTACAATGATATGACTTGTGTTTGACATCTGTCTGCGTGCTGGATTTATTCTTCATCTGATTGGTTAACCAGGACTCAAATAACTGTTTTCGCGAAGCCAAAAGATTAACGGAATGTGTTGCGATTTTTTGTCTGAAATTGAATGCACATTGCACAAGGTAATACAGTATAAAATAAACTCATTGCCTAACGATTTTGCACTAAAACTTGTAAATGATTTATTTACTTGGATCTTTTGAAAAATTTAGCTATTTCCTGCTTAATACACTAAATTGGGAAGGGCATTGATTTTAAAAGCCGGAAAATGCACTTCTCTATTCTTTTTTTTTTTTTTTTTTTTTTTTTAATGAAGTATCCGTATTAAATGTTACAGGGGATATACATAAAAAAATTCCAACATTTAAAAAAAATTGAATTGCTTTTTATATCTTCGGTACATTTTGCATAACAAAATTATGGAAAATAAATCATATTTATGAAGTTCGTAAAATTATTTTCATTTTTTGATTACGCGCTTTTCCCAGAAATTTTCATCTTGTTTCAGATATGTTCTTCCAAACTTACCCATGATAATACGCAAACAAAGCCCTTAAATTCCATAGAATGGATGGAAAAAAGTGGTCCATACCGAAGGAATGTGTTGAAAATGGCTGAAATCGGATTAATACTCAGAAGGCATGAGGGGGATCAATTCTAACACAGATTTCCACGACGCTAACTACTCTCGAAGAAACCAGGTAATCCCCCCCCCCTATTTAAAAGGTATACTTCTCCTTCAAGCAGGTAAAGCCCCATCCCCCTCTTCTTATGGCTGCAATAAAAGGCGCAGTGGGAAAGGCGACGCGCGACTTTATCCTCCACTGAAATTTCGTTTCCCCATTTATTTGACAACCACTAATGCGGTGAACACCCGTTTCCCCTAATTCCCGTTTGCCCCAATCGCTTTTACCTAAATTCCCATTTCCCCTAATTTCGTTTAAGCTAATCTCATTTCCCCTAAAACTCGTTTCCCATAATTCACGTTTGCGCCAACCGTGTTTACTCGAAAATCGCTTTTATTTCCCATTTCCCCTAATTTTGTTTCCCCTAAATCTCGTTTGCCCGAATTCCGTTTACCTGAAATTGCTTTTACCCTTATTCCCATTTCCACTAATTTCGTTTGCCCTAATTTTAGTTAACCGAAATAAAACGGTGGGTTCTCGATATTTCAAGAAAATTCTTTCCATTCTTGTTGATGATGTCGACCACCATGCCAGCAAAAGTGTAAAGAAGTGCACGTGGTTACTACCATTATAAGCGGCTAGACCTTAACGCAGCCATTGTAGCCCTCACATCCAGCTTTTATTAAAGCAAAAAATAGTACATTATAATACATTTGCTGGAATTGTAAACGCAGAAGGCTTAGTGTACTAGACAGCCTCCCACCCCGTACAAGACTAAACTCCAGTTGTGAAAATGTCTTTCGTTAATTCAGTTCCACCTTTATATTAATAGTAGACGTCAGTCTATCCCGCTTTAATGTTTTCCCATTTGACACCATCACTGATTATATTTCATGGAAAAGGCTGCGTCTGTGTACGCGTGCTTCTTTAATAATTTGGCATATTTTCTGCATCTCGAAAATCAAAAATATTTAAAAACAAGAAAGATGACACCGAATTTTTGGGTGTAATAAGCACGTCTTTTGAATCCGTTCTGACGCAAATTAAATTTATCAAAGCTATTCAAAGTCAATGGAACCGGTATGGAAAACAATAGAACTGACGAAAGAAAGAAGATTTTCAATCGGATTTTTAATCCCTCAGATATTGCTGCAAACGGAATCACGAGCTCACAAACTCTTCGAAACAGAGATATCGACAAAAATAATATGTGACTTTACGTCCCCTGGTGGGAAAACCATGCATTATTTTAAGAAGAAAGTATTCTCAAAAGGTTTATCCACATAAGCGGTATCGGTCCAAGAAAAAAAAAATTAGTTGAGTTTTCAGGAGCCCAAATTTTGCAAGAAATACTTCAGAAGCAGAAATTAACACTTCTGACCCCTGGTGGCTAAACCATTCTTTACCAAACATTAGAAATTATGTGAAAAATATTTTCCAACAGGTCTTGTATGCGATACAGGAAGATTTTTTCAAATCAGAGCTTTAGGAGCAGAAATAACGCAGAAAACACAATTTACCTTTGTGCACCCTAGCGGAAAGTCTATGATCTACTTGAAAATTTTGAATTTATAGGAAAAACATTTCGCATCGGAAACACTGTCCAACAAAAAAGGAATTTTTCAAATCGTGCCCTTAGAAGTAGAGATATTGACAAAAACTTAAGAGCAAAACTGAAGACTAAGGAAAAAATTTTAGAATTTAAAACGAAGGGTAAGATATACATCTACACCCCCTGGCGTAGAAACGATGCATTTTTTCAAGAAGAAAATTTTCCTAAAAGGTTTGTCGACATGAGTACTATCGGTCAACAAACGACTTATTTTTCAATCGAGATTTTAGAAGCTCATATTTTGCTGCAAATACAACAGAAGTGGAAATTAAGACTTACGCCAACTGGTGGCCAAACCATTTCTTACAAAAAATTAGAAATTAAGTGCAAACGATTTCCCATCAGGAGCTGTATGCGGTGCAGAAAGAATTTTTCAAATCTGAGATTTAGAAGCAGAAATATAGGGGAAACGCAATTCACATTTACGCCCCAAAGCGGAAAGTCTATGAATTACTTGAAAATTTTGAAATTACATGAAGTTCATGTCACACTAGAAACACTATCCAACAAAGAAAGAATATTTCAAATCGGACTCCTAGAAGTAGAGATATTATAAAAATAAAATGTACATCTACGCCCCCTGGCGGAGAAACTGTGGAATATTTTAAAAAGAAAATATTCCGAAAAAGTTTATCGATGTGAGTGGCATCAGGACACGAAATAATTTTTTTCAATCGATATGGTAGAAGCTCCGATCTTATGGCAAATACATCAGAAGCAAAATTTAACACTTACGCCCCCTGGTGGCCAAAGTATTCTTTACCAAAAATTTGTAATTATATGCAAAAGATTTTCCATCAGGAGATGTATCCGCTGAAGAAAAAAATTTTCAAATCAGAGTTTTAGAAGAAGAGTTATCGGGGAAAATGTAATTTACTTTTACGCCCCCTAGCGGAAAATCTATGCGTAATTTGAAAAGCAACTATATTTAAAATACTCTTCGACATAAATGGAATCGAAAGATAAAAAAAATTTCAATCGAATGTTTAGAAGCAAACGTGGAATAAAACGTATTTTTGAATTCGACATCATCTGCATTTACACCCCTAGCAGCGAAATTGTACATCGTAAAAAAAAAAAAAACGAAATGAAGGATCTTCATTTGCATATTTCAGGCTTCCCGATGCAAAAAGAATTTTTCAAATCGGACTAATAGTTGCAGAGATATAGTGGAGACGGACGGACGGACATACCGATAACAGAAACACGATCTTTTTTTACAAAAGACGTGCTAAAAAACGGCAATTGGAAATGTTTTCCTTTAGATAATAGTTTCGAAAACTTTGTTTTAATACAGAAAAGCTTTCTTTGTTCGACAGTTATTCTTTTATGTATATATATATTTGTTATTTTTTTTTATTTTTTTTTTTTCATCATTGTCAAGCATTATCAGTCCAGTGTTGGATGAAGGCCTCCAAGTTTCTTCCACAATTTCCTGTCTTAAGCCTGCCTCCTCTTTGCTACTCCGGCATGCTTTCGAACTTCATCCATGCATCTCCAATGTGTTTTGGTCTCCTTGGAATCCAGTTTATAATTTCAATTGTCCATCATCGGTCCGTTTCTTATGGCAGCATGTCCAACCCATTTCCATTTTTTTTTTTTATTTGAGGTTTAGTGAGCACTTAATGGGCCATAAGCAGCCGCCAGTCCATAATTTAGGGCCACTGGTTCCAGGGAAGGGAGAGAGCCAGTGCCGTAAGACAAACACAATATCCATGCCTCACCGGAATTCGAACCCCTTTCGGACGATTGTTCAGAAGCCATTGCCTAGACCACTGCGCCACCGGGACGGCCCATTCCCATTTCAAGCATTGTACTCTGATCATGATGTCTTCCACTCTGATCATTTTCTTTATCCACGAATTCCTCTTCCTATCTTTCATATAGTTACACCATGTTTCTTTCGGTATCTTTTTTTTTTTAGTTAAGGTCCATGTCTCTGCTCCATAAGTAAGAACTGGAACGATGCATTGATTAAAGACTTAAGACATAATGGGATATTGCTCTTGAAAATTTTATTGTTTCTTTCAAAAATTCTACAGTTTTATACGCCGATTAATTTCCTCGTGAATGTGACCCTTGCTTGATATTTGTTGTCAAAGGTAAATGTAGGTATCGGTTACCTTGAGCTTTTCGCTATCAATCGCAAAATCTTTTTTTTTTTTTTTAAAGCATTGTACATCAGTTTTGTCTTCTGAAAGTTCATTTTTAATCCGCCTTTCTTTTCCAAGTTCATTTTTAATCCAGCAAGTTCCTGGATCATACTGTGTAGCTTTGAAGAGGAAATTTTTATCTAAAGTGAAAAAAAATTCCAATTGCAGTTTTTTTTAGAATAGTTAATTGATTTTCGAGATACGGAAAATGTACCAGATTAAAAAAGCACAGGTACGGACATTTTATGAAATCCAATCGCTAATTGGGAAAACATTTGAGCGAGATAGACTGATGTTTACCATTTAGGTGGAACTGAATTAACAAGAGGCATTTTTACAGCTGGAGTTTTAGTCTCGTACGTGGGGTCTAGAACACTAAGTACTCTTAAACATGGGCATTTTGCGTTTACAATTCCAGCGAATGCATTATAAATAATATTTCTTGCTTTAACAAAAGTTTTGCGCGATTTATAGTTTTTTTGTGAGGGGGGGGAGCTGGAGGAGACTGGTATAATCGGCGTCGTTACGACTAGCCGATTATAATGGTAGTAAACACGCGCACTTCTTTACACTTTTTCTGGTATGGTAGTAGACATCATCAAAAAGAATGGAAAGAAGAATTTTCTTGAAATATCAAGACCCACCGTTTTATTTCGGTTAACTAAAATTAGAACAAATGTGTTTAGGGCAAATGAGATTAGGAGAAATGGGAAATCCGGTAAAAGCGATTGGGGTAAACGTGATTAGGGCAAACGGGTATTAGGGAAAATGGATTATAGTAAGCGAGGCTATGCGAAAAAAGCACATGGTAAAAAGACGTAGCGGGGAAAACACCGGAAAAACTTTCTTCGCTTTGATACCATTTACAATGAAAATCAAGTTAGGGACACTTTCTTTTTTAAATAATACAGTTTTTCTTTCAGGGAGCGTAAATAAATTGCTTTTTGTACTACAATCTGCTTCTAAAAGTCCTTTGAGTTGACAGATGTCATAATTTCTGTTAAAAAACAAAACGAAAATGAACAGTTGTGCCACAAGAGGTATTGGTGTGCATTTCTGTTCCCCATGTATTGCATCATCAGCTGCACTCTGGGAAACTTTACTGAAAAAAAAATCCTTTTTCAGTCAGATATCACTCTCAAAAAAAAAAAAAAAAACCTTTTTGCACATATTTTAATTCTCATAATATTGCAGTTTTCCAGCCAGGAGACGTAAATGGTTTTCTGTGTAACTCCACTTCTAACGGTCTGATTTGGAAAATTTTTGTTTCGCCCGACAGCGATTTTAGTGGGTAATGTACAGCATATAACTTTTAATTTTCTATAAGGCGCAGTTTTACCACTAGAGGGTGTAAGTTCACATTTCTGTTTACAATGTATTTGCAGCAGTATCTCAAAGTATAAAAACTCTATAGAAAAGTTCTTAATCGGTCAGAAACTACGAATAACAAAATCAAATTTATGCGGATTTCCTGTCAAAAACTAATACACAATTTACCCGCCAGGGGAAGTCAAAATAATTTTTTCTCGTTACATATGTGCGTTTTCATGTATTTATATTTTGTTTTGTTGGAGGTTTAACGATTACCGTGAGCAATTCAAGGGGCTATAAGCAGTCGCCCGTCCCTAATTTTACGTCACTTTTTCCAGGGAAGGGAGAGAGCAGTGTCGTAAGACAAACACAACATCCATGCCTCAACGGGGTTTCGACCCAGACCCATCTAGGACGAATGGTCACAAGCCAGCGCATAGACCACTACGCCACCGGGGCGGTATATAACTGTGCTCCTAAATGTCCGATTTGAAAAATTCTTTCAAAACCGGATATCATTCTGGGAGTAAATGCATTTTGCATCTACCCCCAGATTTTTTTTTTTTTTATAGCGCACAGTTCTGACGCTTGGAGGCGTTTGTGTGCATTTCTTTTTGCAACTCTACATCAGTTTCTAAAACACCTATTGAAAAACTTTTTGTACAGGTGACGATTAAGAACATTATCCTCTTTAAATAATGCAAAGTTTTCTCGCTAGGGGGCGTATATGTAAAAAAAGTGTTGCTTTAAGTAAAAAAAGTGTTGCTTTTTCGGCCTGTAGAAATCGTACTTGAAAAATTTATTTTCCTGAACACAGCTTTTGCCATGAAGACTTCGGGCGTACTTTATTTTCAGTTATTCACCATTCTGCAACCAGGGAACGTCAGCATGCATTTCTATTTGAAAGAGTGTTTCAGACTCTAAACCTGTTGCGAAAATCCTGTACTAGTAAAATAGTCTTCATTATGAATAATAATTTGCACTCATTTCCTCCTTTAAACAACAGATTTCCCGCTAGGGGCATAAGGCTATATCAATGTTTTCATATCTCCCCTCGTTGTTCGATTTGAAAAATCCTTTCTGCTACGGATATCTTCTGTTATCAGAAACGCTTTTGTGCACAATTTCTGATATACCACACGTTTCTAACGCTAGTGGATGAAAGTAGTTATTGCTATGTGTGGATGTTTTACCGATTGTAAAAATCTGTTTTACTGTATTTCTTTTTCTGTAAGCAGTTCCATACACTGTGAAGAACAATGTTTGTATTGCATATTTAAAATTACACACGGGAATTTTTCAAGGGAGCGTAAATTTTATTTTTTGCGGAACTGTTTCTTCTAAAATTCGGCTTTGTATTATTTTATTTAGAAAAACAAGCTAATACTTTATATGTACGGAACTAATATCATAGAACACCTGAGCAAAACTAAAATTCCACGATAAAAAAAAAGCTCTTAAAATGTTGCCTACATCTGACTAAGTGGAAAGTGATGCGGCATAGTGTAAAATTCACTAGCTTCTCATTGCTCAATAGCATATAATCCAAACGTCACCTCATTGGAGGAAGTAATTCCCAATCCCTAACTCTAGAATACAACACGAATCGTTAATATTCTCGATCGAATCCGAATCGGTAATGTTATCGATGAAATCCATCGTATTGACTTTCCGCTACCTATGTTAAGACGTGTACGTGCTTATACTGTAGCTTTAGTCACTCGGACAGAAATAAAAATAAAACGATTTGTATTGTCTTTCCGCTACCTACGTTAACACGTGTTAATCCGTAGAGCTTTACTAACCAGAAATAAAAAGGTCACTCGAAATGAAAATAAAACACGTCTGTATCGACTTTTTCGCTACCTATACGTAACACGTGTTCATTCTTGGAATTTCAATTGCCAGAAATTCGGATAGAAATTATGCTTGAGATTTACATAATTTCCCTGTAAATGCAGTTTCCAAAGTACGTTAAGAAGCAGAATTAAAGTGGTGTATTAGCCGGGGACAGGAACAATTTTCTTTTGTTCAGAGCACTGCTTGAACAATATTCTCCTAAACATTATTTCTGAAGATCCCTAAACAATTTTAAAAAGCATTTCTTAGTAGCTTGAGACAAACGTGAATTTCCCAGTGCATTTGTCGAGAACTTTCTGCTTTTATCCGGAAACAAGATCTTGAGAACTTACCGCAATTATTATCCAGAAGCACGCGTGTTGCAAACGATTCAGGATTCGATAGATTGTATTAGCGATTCGTATCGTATTCTAGAGGCAGCGCCAATTGGAAGGACTGTGATTTACTTCCTCCAATGAGGTAACGTTTGGATGGCACATTATTGTTCAATAAGACGCTAGTTGTAAAGTCTAACATTTTTAAGCCAGGAACTTGTAGCAACCACTATTTAATATAGTAGGGAGGCTCATATCCCATAGCAATAAATTTCGAATATTTTCTGCAAAAAATTGATATTCGCTAGTATAGTCAACTGAAAGTTTTTGCTCGAACTTTTAAACCACGTACCTTGTATTGTTATATAAACCGATGAGCCATTACATTAAAACCACCCCCAGCCTAGAGAAATGAACGTGCCAGGAGACTGAACGGTGGCGCAGGTGAAGTTCACAGAGCAGTATATACACAACCCGAGGACCGGCTTTCGGTTAGTAGTGTTCGGAGTCAAAATGGGAAAGGCTGCCGAATTATCGGAGTTTGATAAAGGACAAATTGTGATGTCATGGCGCCTCGGAACTACGATCTCGGAAACGGCGCGACTTGTGGGTTGTTCACGTGCCGCTATGGTAAGCACGTATCAAAAGTGGTGAACAGATGGCCAAACGACGAACCGTCGTTCAGTCGTGTGTCGTCCGTAGCTCACTGATGCCAGAGGGGAGCGGAGACTGTCGCAGCACATTGTTCACAGCGACCTCATGGCCACAGTGCGACAAATAACCCGCAGCTACAACAGTGGTGATAGGGCAATGTATCACAGCACACAGTTCATCGCAGCCTTCCGTGCATGAGCCTGCGTAGCCGAAGACCCAGCCGGGTCCCAATAATGACTGCACGTAATCGCCAATAACGCATAAAATGGGCCCAAGATCATAGAGATTGGACCGTGGATGATTGGAAGAAAGTTGCCTGGTCTAACGAACAAGATTCCTGGTGCATCACGTAGACTGTCGAGCGCGGATACGCCGATTACCAACGGAGGCTATGGCACCTGGAATCACTGTTGGGCGGCGGCGGCGACGGTGTTATGCTGTGGGCGATGTTTTCTTGGGACACTTTAGGCCACATTATCCCAATAGCACAATCCCTGACAGCTGTCAGGTATTTAAACATCGTCGCGGACCAAGTTCACCCATTCATGGCAACTGTGTTCCTTGCTGGTGATGGCCATTACCAACAAGATGGTGCGCCACGCCACACTGCCAGAATCGTTAAAGAATGGTTCGAGGAACATGCTGGTGACTTTCTGTTAATGCCGTGGCCTCCAAATTCATCTGACATGAACCCAATCGAACATTTGTGGTTCCACTTGGAAAAGCGCGTTCGCGCTAAATCACCATCATCCCGAAATGTACGGGAATTGGAGGACCTGCTGTTAACATTATGATGGTACCAGATACCCCAGGATACCTATCGCCACCTCATAGAACCGATGCCTTGCGGGCTAAAGGGGGTATTACTTTTTTTTTTTTTTTTTTTTTTTTTTTTTGAGCTTTAACGACCACCGTGAGCAACTCAATGGGCTATAAGCAGTCGCCAGTCCCTAATTTAGGGTCACTGGTACCAGGGAAGGGAGAGAGAGAGAGCCAGTGCCGTAAGACAAACACAACATCCATGCCTCACCGGGATTCGAACCCGGACCCCGTTCGGACGAATGATCAGAGGCCATCGCTTAGACCACTGCGCCACCGGGGCGGAAGGGTTATTTAAAGCTTATTATGTAGGTGGTCATAATGTTTTGGCTCATCGGTGTATGTTCTGCTGTCGCGAAGCGCGAGCTTTTCCACGGTGTTACCAGAAAGAATCCTACAATAAAGAGTATACTCGTAGGAGGTAGTGAATGGTAATAAAACGATACTTTACATCAGTGGCGCACCCAGAAATTCCTGTTGGGGGGTCTATATATATATATATATATATTATTTGCATATACAGTACATATGTAGAGAGATTCATATGCGCACCTACAGTATACACATATACGAGTAGTATACGTACATTGTATGTGCATAGTATACGTACAAATTGTACATAGTGTGTGCGTGTGCATATAGTGTGTGTGTGTGTGTGTGTGTATATATGGGATGTAAGGTCAGGTGATGCGTAACTTCACAGCCTCTCCTTGACATATGTCAACCCCGCCTTCTCGTGGTACATCCTGTTCCCACTAAAGGGGCTCTGGCGACCGCCAATAGCGGTATAACTATACCATCGGGATTAGAGGAAATGCTATCCCACACTCACCAACCCGCTTGACCAGCGTGGTGAGTTATGGCCAAACCCCTCCAAAATGACTCCACAACTTAAATCTCGGCTTTCATGTCGCACTGGCCGCTGCCTTGGCCAGGTACATTCCAGCTGCGATTAAGGCTCTCCACAACTTAAATCGCAGCTGGAATGTACCTGGCCAAGGCAGCAGCCAGTGCGACATGAAAGCAGAGGGTGCTAAGAATCCCCGGAGGACCGGACTAGGCTGCCATCTGATGCTGACCTTGGCTACGTATAACGGACGCTCCCTATCTTCTGATTCAAGGCTTCTTGAATTGGAAGAGGAACTACAAAGGATCAAGTGGGACATCGTCGGGCTAAGTGAGGTAAGGAGAAAAGGAGATCTCATTGAACTGAAAAGTGGACATCTCTTCTACTATCGTGGGACAGATACTGACAGAACTAGTGGTGTTGGATTTATAATAAACAAGAAACTGAAGGATAAAGTTGTAGAAGTTGAAAGTTCCTCTGACAGAGCTGCACGACTCGTTATCCAACTCTCGAGAAGATACCAGGCTCAGATTATTCAAACTTATGCACCCATCACAAGTCATGCTGAAGAAGAAATTGAAGAATTTTATGAAGAAATTCATGATCTAAATAATAAAGGTAAGCAGCACTTGAAGATAATTATGGGAGATTTCAATGCAAAAATAGGGCAACGGCAACAGAATGAAACTTCAGTAGGTAAATTCGGTCACGGCAACAGAAACCAGCGTGGAAATACTCTCGTAGAGTTTGCAGAGGCAGAAGGGTTTTTCATCTTGAACTCCTTTTTCAAGAAAAAGCCACACAGGAAATGGACATGGAGACATCCAAATGGGACGACAAGTGAAATTGATTTTATCATGTGTAACAAAAAATTCGTCATAGAAGACTGCAGTGTGCTAAACAAGTTCAACACAGGCAGTGACCATAGATTGGTGAGATGTAAGATGCACCTCAACACTATACTCGAACGTAGCAAGCTCATAAGACAAACAAAATGTATTGACATAACCAACCTTAAAAAACACCATAATACCTTCAAATTGGAACTGAAGAACAGATTCTCTGCTTTAGAAGGCCTAACATTGGAAGAAGTGGATATTTCTGAAGTTAACAAAAAAGTAACCAAAGCTCTTATGGAAACAGCAACAAAATTAGCTGAGTCTAAGAACAAGTTGCATGTGAACAAATTATCAGGAAAAACCAAAATGTTGATGCAAAAAAGAAGAGAGATGAGGACAACTAAAGAAGATGTGACTTCCAAAGTGAAATACATAGAGCTATGCAAGGCACAGTACGAAAAAGTATCACTGAAGACGTAAGGAAATTCAACTGTGAGCTAGTAAGGAAAGCAATTGAAAACAACCAAAGCCTAAAGATAGCAAAGGGACATCTCAGTAAGGGAAGAAAACAGATTATGGCACTGAGAAAAGAAGAAGATGGTTCTGTAACAAGAAATAGAGGCGAAATTTTGACAAGAGTGAAAGATTTCTACTCCAAATTATATGAAAGGGATGATGCATGTACTCCAGACATCATGAAAGGTACCAGAGTTCTTCCATCCTCCCAGCAGAAGTTGCACATGCAATCAAGAACATGAAGCGGGGAAAAGCTCCAGGAGAAGATGGAATTACTGTAGACATCATACAAGAAGCAAGTGGAGAAATCGAAACAGTACTCGCCCAAATTTTCACTCGATGCCTTAATGAAGGGAAAATTCCTGAGGATTGGAACAACGCTACAATGATCTTGCTACATAAAAAAGGTGACATTGAGGATCTCAGGAACTACAGACCTATCAGCCTCCTATCAGTGGTTTATAAAATCTTCACTAAAGTTCTTTCACACCGCTTGAAGGTGACACTGGACATGGCTCAACCGAGAGAACAAGCTGGATTCAGGAGTGGCTACAGCACAATAGATCATATCCACGTACTGAGAGAAGTAATTGAAAGAGCGAGGGAATATGAACTTCCATTGTGCATGGCTTTTATCGATTATGAAAAAGCCTTTGATTCGGTGAAACCATCAGCAGTTACAATGGCTCTGAAATCTTGCAGTATTGAAGATGCATACATTAATATTATTAATAACATCTATGAAAATGCAAGTGCAAAGATTCGGCTGTTTGAAAATACAACACACATAAAAATTGGAAAAGGAGTGAGACAAGGTGACACCATATCTCCGAAGCTCTTTAATGCCACATTGGAAAATGTCTTTCAATCACTGAACTGGGAAAACAAAGGGATAAAGATTAATGGAGATTATCTAACCCACCTTCGTTTTGCTGATGACATAGTCATTTTTGCAACTACCCCATCAGTGCTGCAGAGTATGATCCAGGAACTTGCTGACAAGAGTAAAGAAGTGGGATTAAAAATGAACTTTCAGAAGACAAAAGTGATGTTCAATGCTTTTACAAGAAATGAAGATTTATCGATTGATGGAGAAAAGCTGGAGATAACAGACACATACGTTTATCTTGGACAGCAGATATCAAGTGAGGGTCACATTGGTGAAGAAATTAATCGGCGTACAAAACTTGCCTGGAGAGCTTTTGGAAGAAACAGCATAATTTTCAAGAGCAATATGCCATTATGTCTTAAAAGAAAAGTGTTTGATCAATGCATCCTTCCAGTGCTTACGTATGGTGCAGAGACGTGGACCTTAACTAAAAGAGACATACAAAGGCTGCATACAACTGAAAGAAGCATGGAGAGGTGCATGCTTGCAGTAACCAGGAGAGATAAGAAGAGGAACACGTGGATCCGAAAAATGACAAGAGTGGAAGACATCATGATCAGAGTTAAATCCCTGAAATGGCAATGGGCTGGACATACTGCCAGAAGAACAGACCATCGATGGACAGCCGAAATTTTAGATTGGATTCCAAGGGACAGGAAAAGACCCAGAAGAAGACCACATGGAAGATGGGTGGATGAAATTCGAAAGTATGCGGGAGTGATATGGAGGAGACTGGCACAAGACAGACCGTTGTGGAGGAAACTTGGGGAGACCTTCGTCCAGCAGTGGATTGATAATGGTTGACGACGATGATGATGATGATGATATATATATAGTATACGTACATAGCGTGTAGATATGTATGTACAGTATAGTATTCGCACATAAGTGCATATATATAGTATTCGCACATTAGTGCATATACATAGCATACTTACATAATGTGTGCATGTTTATAGTATAAGCACATATTGTATACGCTAGCTAGCTAGATACATAGGGTGTTCGAAAAGTTCTCGGCACGAAAAGGAAGGGAAAATCGTAAAAATAGGGTTGAAAAGATAAGTAGACACTATATAATTTTTTGAACATGTAAAATAATATTTTCGAATGTTTAATTTGTGAAGTACGTCGCTCTTAATCTCCTTGGGGGTTGTCGCTCATAATCTCCCTGGTTGAGCCAATGCTTTATGTTACGTTAAATTTGTTTTAATCACTGAAGTGAAAGTTTCTTTCGTCAGTAGGACTTATTTTTCTGTTTATCTCGCAGGGTTTTTAAAATTTTTTAGCATCTTCAGGCACAAATTTACATCAAACGAGTAGACATGAATCAGAAAATTTGAAAATTATATGAGACATATCTACTCGGTTGCTTAATTTGGCATCCATCTGCCTGTAACATCTATTTGACTATTATTCAAATCTACATATTTTTGTCAATCTGTAGTAGATTTGAATAATAGTCAAATAGATTTGAATATATAGTCAAATAGAGTTTATTTTCTCTAGAAAAACACTTTAACGGAATATTCGAAGGGTCAGACATAGAGATGAAGCACCGCCATTCATTCTGGTTGTTTCAAACACAGCATGAAAATAGAAATAACCCGCTAAATAATAAAACAGTTGTCACATGTATATGCAGGGCCATCTGTTACCACAGTAAGTAGGCAAATGCTGGGGATGGGAGGCACTTTCATTACCGCATAGGCCCAAAACGTGATTACTAAGAAGATGGGAAATTCCCTCTCCCTAAGTCATCACTCTTTTGGCGCTACCAGGAAGTCATTGCAGGACCCACACTTATGTCGGCAGTTTGCTACAAATATTTACCAAAATCTATCAGAATTCATAAAGGGCTTAGATTTTGACAGTGTTGAAGAATTGGCTCAAAATTTGCCTCCCAGTGGCAGCAAATTTTGGATGATCTAAGCGCAACCTTCTGATCGTTCGTCAGAAGTGGGCCCCAGTTAGATTCCCAGATGAGTCATAGATGGTACAACTGTCTAACAGTACTGACTCTCTCTACCTTCCCTGTAACCCCGAATTAGGTACAGGCGACTGCTTACAGCTCATAAAGTTGCTCACTGTTACCGCTAAACCCCAATTTTTGTTAAAAAAGCTATCAATTTATCAAAAGAATTAATACGAGAAGGGCAATCGAAGGACCCAAAGTATAAAGAAATTGTTTGACGAATTGGAAAGCAATGAAGTAGTTTTAAATGGACGGGATCATTTTAAAATAAAAGTATTTTAGAAGATCTGAAACCAGTTAATTCCAGAACTGTAATTTACTTTTTTCAAAACTACCGTTCAGTTAATGATCGGTTTAAAATATTTTGTGCTGACATGCCTAATTTAAAAATGCAAAATCTTGCTGACATTACCAGAATTTTTACACTTATGAAAATGTTAATATTGAAGAATTTAACGAAATATACCATTTCCGGGATGTAAGGTCAGGTGATGCGTAACATCACAGCCTCTCCTTGACAAATGTCAACCCCGCCTTCTCGTGGTGCATCCTGTTCCCACTAAAGGGGCTCTGACGACCGCAAATAGCGGTATAACTATACCATCGGGATCAGAGGAAATGCTATCCCACACTCACCAACCCGCTTGGCCAGCGTGGTGAGTTATGGCCAAACACCTCCAAAATGACTCTACAACTTAAATCTTGGCCCTCAGTCTCCGGCAGCTGGAATGTACCTGGCCAAGGCAGCGGCCAGTGCGACATGAAGGCAGAGGGTGCTAAGAATCCCCGGAGGACCGGACTAGGCTGCCATTTGATGCTGACCTTGGCTACCTACAACGGACGCTCCCTATCTTCTGATTCAAGGCTTCTTGAATTGGAAGAGGAACTACAAAGGATCAAGTGGGACATCGTCGGGCTAAGTGCGGTAAGGAGAAAAGGAGAAGATCTCATTGAACTGAAAAGTGGACATCTCTTCTATTATCGTGGGACAGATACTGGCAGAACTAGTGGTGTTGGATTTATAATAAACAAGAAACTGAAGGATAAAGTGGTAGAAGTTGAAAGTTCCTCTGACAGAGCTGCACGACTCGTTATCCAACTATCGAGAAGATACCAGGCTCAGATTATTCAAACTTATGCACCCACCACAAGTCATCCTGAAGAAGAAATTGAAGAATTTTATGAGGAAATTCGTCATCTAAATAATAAAGGTAAGCAGCACTTGAAGATAATTATGGGAGATTTCAATGCAAAAATAGGGCACCGGCAACAGAATGAAACTTCAGTAGGTAAATTCGGTCACGGTAACAGAAACCAGCGTGGAAATACTCTCGTTGAGTTTGCAGAGGCAGAAGGATTTTTCATCTTGAATTCCTTTTTCAAGAAAAAGCCACACAGGAAATGGACATGGAGACATCCAATTGGGACGACAAGTGAAATTGATTTTATTATGTGTAACAAAAAATTCGTCATCGAAGACTGCAGTGTGCTGAACAAGTTCAACACAGGTAGTGACCATAGATTGGTGAGATGTAAGATGCACCTCAACACTAAACTGGAACGTGGCAAGCTCATAAGACAAACAAAATGTATTGACATAACCAACCTTAAAAACACCATAATACTTTCAAGTTGGAACTAAAGAACAGATTCTCTGCTTTAGAAGGCCTAACATCGGAAGAAGTGGATATTTCGGAAGTTAACAGAAAAGTAACCAAAGCTCTTATGGAAACAGCAACAAAATTAGCTGGGTCTAAGAACAAGTTGCATGTAAACAAATTATCAGGAAAAACCAAAATGTTGATGCAAAAAAGAAGAGAGATGAGGACAACTAAAGAAGATGTGACTTCCAAAGTGGAATATATAGAGCTATGCAAGACAGTACGAAAAAGTATCACTGAAGACGTAAGGAAATTCAACTGTGAGCTAGTGAGGAAAGCAATTGAAAACAACCAAAGCCTAAAGATAGCAAAGGGACATCTCAGTAATGGAAGAAAACAGATTATGGCTCTGAGAAAAGAAGATGGTTCTATAACAAGAAATAGAGGCGAAATTTTGACAAGAGTGAAAGATTTCTACTCCAAATTATATGAAAGGGATGATACATGTACTCCAGACATCATGAAAGGTACCAGAGTTCTTCCAGTCCTCCCAGCAGAAGTTGCTCATGCAATCAAGAACATGAAGCGGGGGAAAGCTCCAGGAGAAGATGGAATTACTATAGACATCATACAAGAAGCAAGTGGAGAAATTGAAACAGTACTCGCCCAAATTTTCACTCGATGCCTTAATGAAGGGAAGATTCCTGAGGATTGGAACAATGCTACAATGATCCTGCTACATAAAAAAGGTGACATTGAGGATCTCAGGAACTACAGACCTATCAGCCTCCTATCAGTGGTTTATAAAATCTTCACTAAAGTTCTTTCACACCGCTTGAAGGTAACACTGGACATGGCTCAACCGAGAGAACAAGCTGGATTCAGGAGTGGCTACAGCACAATAGATCATATCCACGTACTGAGAGAACTAATTGAAAGAGCGAGGGAATATGAACTTCCATTGTGCATGGCTTTTATCGATTATGAAAAAGCCTTTGATTCGGTGAAACCATCAGCAGTTACCACGGCTCTGAAATCCTGCGGTATTGAAGATGCATACATTAATATTATTAATAACATCTATGAAAATGCAAGTGCAAAGATTCGGCTGTTTGAAAATACAACACACATAAAAATTGGAAAAGGAGTGAGACAAGGTGACACCATATCTCCGAAGCTCTTTAATGCCACATTGGAAAATGTCTTTCAATCACTGAACTGGGAAAACAAAGGGATAAAGATTAATGGAGATTATCTAACCCACCTTCGTTTTGCTGATGACGTAGTCATTTTTGCAACTACCCCATCAGAGCTGCAGAGTATGATCCAGGAACTTGCTGACAAGAGTAAAGAAGTGGGATTAAAAATGAAATTTCAGAAGACAAAAGTGATGTTCAATGCTTTTACAAGAAATGAAGATTTATCGATTGATGGAGAAAAACTGGAGATAACAGATACGTATGTTTATCTTGGACAGCAGATATCAAGTGAGGGTCACATTGATGAAGAAATTAATCGGCGTACAAAACTTGCCTGGAGAGCTTTTGGAAGAAACAGCATAATTTTCAAGAGCAATATGCCATCATGTCTTAAAAGAAAAGTGTTTGATCAATGCATCCTTCCAGTGCTTACGTATGGTGCAGAGACGTGGACCTTAACTAAAAGAAACATACAAAGGCTGCAGACAACTCAAAGCAGCATGGAGAGGTGCATGCTTGGTATAACCAGGAGAGATAAAAAGAGGAACTCGTGGATCCGAAAAATGACGAGAGTGGAAGACATCATGATCAGAGTTAAATCCCTGAAATGGCAATGGGCTGGACATACTGCCAGAAGGACAGACCATAGATGGACAGCCGAAATTTTAGATTGGATTCCAAGGGACAGGAAAAGACCCAGAAAAAGACCACATGGGAGATGGGTGGATGAAATTCGTAAATATGCGGGAGTGACATGGAGGAGACTGGCACAAGACAGACCGTTGTGGAGGAAACTTGGGGAGACCTTCGTCCAGCAGTGGATTGATAATGGTTGACAATGATGATGACCATTTCCTCGTATTTATGTTCAAAATTAAAATAGCCGCTCCGATGGTGCAGTAGTCTAAGCGCTAGCTTTTGATTATTATTCGTCCGAGAAGGGTCCGGGTTTCAATCTCGGTGAGGCGTGGATGTTGTTTGTCTGAAGGCACTGACTTTCTCCCTTCCCCGGAACCAGTGGCCCTAAATTAGAGCCGGGCAACTGCTTATAGCCCACTGAGTTGCTCATGGTGGTCGTTAACCTGTCGATAAAAAATAAATAAATAAGCTCCAAAATCATTATAACTTTATACTTGATGAGGACATTTCATCGATTTTTCCAAACGATAAAACCCACATTAAAATTTATTTTACATTGCCTATTAGTAATGTTTCTGGTGAACGTAGGGTTTCTCGGTCCTTAAAACGATAAGAAAAAAAAAAAACTACCTTCATGGTAACTTGATCTCAAGAAAAATTAGGCTCATTAGCATTGAACATGTTTTCAATAATATCGATTATGAAAATGTTATAAACGCATTTGCAGGAAGAAAAAAAAAATGCAGACAAATTTGTGCATAACTTCATCGAAATTTGTAGTACATAACAAAATTTTGCTTGCGTGAATTTGTTTAGAAAATCTAGTTTACATTATCAAAACTTATCTACATACCTGAGCACCAAAATGCTCTTTTTATAATAGTTGTGTAATATGAGGTATTTTAGATGTAGTCATATTTTGAATAAAGTTATATGTAATTATGTATCCTTATCGGCTTGAAAGTCATCAATAAATTTAAGAAATTTGTTTTACACCCCTTATGATAATTTGAAAGGAAGTTCCATATTTTACTTTTGCCTAGGAGCCCAGGTGCAGGTAAGGCTTAATCAAGATTGCCCTGGTCACATGCAGTCGGCAGAAAGTAAAACAAACGTGAGAAAAGCACTTCAATCAAGGGGGGGGGCAAGAGGGGCCATTTGACCTCCCTGGGAAATTGGATCATGCCCTTTCTGTCCTTGAAAGGCATTCCAGAGATTTCCGAGATAACACTGATCCTGATAACTAACTTTTCTGAAGAACTTCTGGTGGATGGGCAGAAAACGTTGGAAATTTACAGTAGAAAGCAATTATGAGATTTTCCATTGCATTTTGGAGAACAGTGTATAACACTTACAGTACGGGGAAAGTTTGAAAGGCAAAGAAATGAAAAACTATCCGATGCAGTGGCTAATCAATACTGGACACAGATTATTGGATTATTTTTTGTCTCGAGGTTATTTTTTTCATTCTTGATGACCTTCTGAGCGTTCTCTGGAGTTTCGTGGCGCATGTGTAGACAAAATATTCAAATGGACAAAAAAAAAAAAAATCTTATTGTCCTAACATGCCATCTAATTTCATTTATTTCATTTATCCATTCACCTTTTTTTATGTAGTTTTTGGGCTTCTGGTTTCCAATTAAATTTGTGTTGAGAGTGTGATAAAAGCAGTTCACATAGTGTTTGTACATATTATTCGTAGTTGCAATTTCAGTTTACCATTCCTGCAAACATGCTATGGGCGCCCATGAAGACACCATGTAACCAAATCCTAGAATGGTGACAGCGAGAGTGCGAATATTCTTTGGCTTCGCGCGCAAACGTGGTTACGAAACAGAGTGACAGAACTCACTCTGTTTCGTAACCACTATGGCCCGAAAATGGAGGAGGGGGCAGAGAGAGAGAGAGAGAGAGAGAGAGACAGACAGACAGACAGACACACACACACACACAGCTACCTGACCTTGCTAATGGCTACCTGACCTTGCTAATGGCTACTCTATGTGATTATTCATAAGGTAGATCATAGGCGTAACCATTGGGAAGGAGACGGGGGGGGGGGGTCAGGACCCCTCCAGATTTTCAGAGTCGGGGATACCCAATGTAAAGGACCCCTTAATTTTTCCGGGAATATAATGCAACACTTTTTTATGATGTGAACCGACTAAATTTAATAATATAAGATTGTGATTTTTCGTACAATACAAACACGTGTATATAATGTGTACTTAATAAAACAGTGATATCGGTTTCTAATAAGCAAAGTCAGTTCTACAACTTTGTAATTTAAATTTCTGCCCTACCTGTCAAAGTTTTGCAGTTGTATTTGCTAACTTCCACAATTCGCCAACGCCTGTGTCGTGCCCGTTAGATCGCGCCTTAGCAACTGCTATGCTACGGCGCGAGCGCGCGTTCGCCTGTGTGTGGTGTGGTGTGGTGTGGTGTGTATGGTGTGTGTGGTGGTGTGTGTGTGTGGGGTGTGTGGGGTGTGTGGTGTAGTGTGTGTGTGTGTGTGTGTGTGTGTGTATGTGGTGTGTGTGTATGTGGTGTGTGTGTATGTGGTGTGTGTATGTGGTGTGTGTGTATGTGGTATGTATGTGTGTGTGTGTATGTGGTATGTATGTGGTGTGTGTGTATGTGGTATGTATGTGGTGTGTGTGTATGTGGTATGTATGTGGTGTGTATGTATGCGGTGTGGTGTGTATGTGGTGTGGTGGTGTGGTGTGGTGGTGTGTGGTGTGGTGTCTGTGTGGTGTCTGTGTGGTGTGGTGTGTGTGGTGTGTGTGGTGTGGTGTGTGTGGTGTGGTGGTGTGGTGTGTGTGTGTGGTGGTGTGGTGTGTGTGGTGGTGTGGTGTGTGTGGTGTGTGTATGTGGTGTGGTGTGTGGTGTGGTGTGGTGTGTGTGTGTGGTGTGGTGTGTGTATGTGGTGTGGTGTCTGTGGTGGTGTGGTGTGTGTATGTGGTGTGGTGTGGTGTGTGTGTGTGGTGTGGTGTCTGTGGTGGTGTGGTGTGTGGTGTCTGTGGTGGTGTGGTGTGTGGTGTCTGTGGTGGTGTGGTGTGTGGTGTCTGTGGTGGTGTGGTGTGTGGTGGTGGTGTGTGTGGTGGTGGTGTGTGTGGTGGTGGTGTGGTGTGTGGTGGTGGTGGTTGTGTGAGTGGTGTGGTGTGGTGTGTGTGAGGTGTGTGTGTGGTGGTGGTGTGTGTGTGGTGTGTGTTGGGGATGGAATCCCAAACTATTTTATACAAATGTATATGTTATTGTATATATATGTATACATACAATCGGGGGGGGGGGGTCCGATCACTGTTTGTGTGATCGGACCCCCTCCCCCAGATTTTGAAACATGGTTACGCCACTGAGGTAGATCGACGACCAACTAATATGAAATGCACATTTGAATAAATTACTTATTAAAAACTATTTCTAGTGGTAGCACTGGATACTGGCACGCTTTGCTCCTGATCTGTGGTGAAAGATAGCGTATTCACAACCCACACCCAGTCCCGCTATTTTGTTTCCGTGGAAGTACATGTGATAGCAGCAATTAATTCCTAAAGAAGCAAAGCCATGGATGCTAATTTTAAATATTTAAACCTGATACTAAGCCCGGACCCATTTGCTAGGGACCGCTGGGTCCAGTCACGATAGAAGAAACTGTTCGCACCGACACAGTACGTCTTGAACGGCGGAGTTTAGGAGCATACTTGTGATACACGTGTCACACACGTGGAGCGGAAACACGGCTGCCGGCAGCAGCCCATTAATCTGAGTCGGTCGTACGGTTGGATCGAGTTACCAGCTTGCGCTAACGAGGGACGCGTGAATATGATTGATTCTTAATGGCCGAAGGATACGAACGCACGAGCAGTAGGGAGGACTCGGGAGAGGGGGGATTGGAATCGGGAAATATTACCTATGCAGTCGTGATTTGGCTGCCTCGTTCGTACCATAGAGGGCCTTTAATGACCTTTCTCGCTGTAATAACTTTATTTACATCAAATTGCAGCACTATGACGTTTAAGGTAGTACATAAAATACGGCGGGGCTGCTTAATGTGATTGTACATTGCAGAAATATCCTAGTGAAACGAGCGCGTTCCCTCAGATTTTCTTTATCCTTCTTAAAGAATTAAAACATATTTCTGAGGAACAGCTATTACTTTTAAGGGAAACTAGGCTGCTTCTTTTGGCAATTTAAATATTTTACGACACGTACATCGTCTATCTCCGCTTTTCGTGGGTAAACGTGAACTGAGTATTCCGTAATATATCCTCATCATTCTCGCATTATCGGGTATAATTTTGTCAAAACGTGGGCGTCGTCTGTAACCTCGCCCACGGTTGTGGTGGAGATAGGGGTTATACGTAATTGCGAATAATGGATACGGAAATGGGCAAGCAATTTGTTTCTTTTTAAACAACGAAGTTCCAGAAGAGTTCTTTTTCACGAGCTAGCGCAGAGATCACAAAAGAAATTTGTTGCTCCAGAATCAAAAGGGGACAAGAGTAGACACAAAGTTCCGAAATATTTGTCTACTTCACGATATTCTTTTATTTATAATAACATACTCTGTTTTACAATTTTTTATTTGATCACGCATTGTTTTTTCAACGAAATAACTGAAGAACATCACAATCTTTCTCAAACTTCACTTTCATTGACGTGTCCATGCACGTGTGATTCCCCCCCCCCCCCCCACACACACACAATTTTTTTTTAATACAAGATAAATATTGACAAGATTAAGTTCTGCGTTTTCCTCGTGGAATAGTTCTTGGGTATTTCCGGTCATCTCCACGTTACGAGAATTTATTACGAAGGCCGCAGCTAGCAAGGGGATAGGGGGATATAGAAGTGGATAGTCCTCTGCAAAGCAAGCGAATTTCCATCCTAGGAAATGAAATTTTAAATACTCTGAACTTTCTTTTCGATGGTGTGCTATAACGAGATTTTCATGTGCACATTATATTTGCAAAGCAAACTAATGGTTTTAAGGTGTACGATGTCAATGTCATAATTAATGAATAAAAGATAAAATTAATGAATAAAAGTGCACGGCAGCAATGTCATAATTAATGAATAAAAGACTGCAATTTTTAGGACACATATGAAAACATGATATACAATAATTGTGAAACTCTATAATTTTTTAAATTGCCTACTTTATTCTTGCTATATTTTGTAAAAATGACCGTCTAGTGAACATGTTTCTTGCACATACAAATATACCAGAAAACGCGGCGTTTTGTTTCACCCTTATTCCGTCAGCGCGTGGGGAGATAAGATCGAGTGCCGCCCGTTGACCGCAAAAAAAAAAAAAAAAAGAGCATGTTAATACCGTTCTCTAAAACTGAGCTTATTAATCTTTGCGATGCTTTTGAAATAACCTGCGACACACAACCAGAAACAAATTCGCTACGACAGTTACGCAATTAACGGATTTTATATTTTAGTACAATAAACAAATGTAAGAACAGAAAATTAATTCTTGTGTGGGTGCAACCGTAAGTAAAGTTACTACCATAACTTTCTGTTTAACATTACTTCACTTGACATAATCTAACCTGTACCAACAGTAATCTTATTATAACAATACCTCACAAAATACTCTTGATGCAAAGTATTACCATCTTTTGCACGATCTGAAATAGCGATGCATAAATACGAATAAAGCCAACTTCGATTATCATTTTGAAAACTATTCCTAAAAAATGGTTAAAATATCACGAAGTCAAAAGCATAAGAGTGTCCATCCATCCTCAGATGCGTCTGTGCACTACAAATGCAGAAGCGTAAATGAGTACGACATACAAAGGCGTGACGTTTGGCATCTGTCAATGCGCGTGCGCTAAAAAGATATTAGCTGGTAATTATCGATTATATTGCATAAATGTCGAATTAATATTGTCTTCAACGCTGGTCGACATGAGCATTTTTCACTGTAAAGGAATGTAGCTTGATTGATCATCGTTACAGCATATTTGTTTATGGTCGTCAATATATAGATTTTCTGTAAATGTTTAAAATTTCGTGTTTGCCATGGCTAAGATGATAACATGATTCCAATCTGGGTAGTGAGTTCCATTAACAAGTTAGTAAAATCATACAATGCATTGATTATGATACGCTTTCCAACATACCAAAAATCATTACTCAAATTATGAGAATAATGGCTGCGGAATAAATCTCGGTCCTGTGCCCTGACCTTTGATCCCATTTCGATGATACTCAACAGAACCGGTTCAGTATACCTCCAAAATAACATGGTAAAGTTTTGTCGCAATCGAAGCATTTTTGCCTAAGTTATGATGCATAAGGGCTATGGAATAGATCCCGCTCCTGTGTCCTAACCTTTGACCCCATATCGCCCATTTTCAATAGGATTCGTCCGCAGGCAGGCCCCTACAACATACTAACATTTCATCCAATGGATGTTTTACGCAAGTTATGACGCATAATGGCGATGGAAGTGATTCCGCTCCTATGTCCTGACCTTTGACCCCATTTCGCCCATTTTCAATAGGGTTTGTCCCCAGGTGGTCCCCTACCACATACTAAAATTTAATCGAAATCGAACCTTTTTTACGTTAGTTATGACGCATAAGAGCAGCGGAATGGATCCCGCTTTTTTGTCCTGACTTTTGACCCCATTTCGTTCACTTTCAATAAGGTTCCTTCCCAGGTGGTCCCCTACCACATACTAAAATTTCATTGAAATAGAACGATTGTTACGCGAGTTATAGTGCGGACGGACATACGCAAACAATGCGTGACGTAATGAGGCAGATGGAAATCTCGACCATCTGCTCAAAAGAGTGACGTCATAAAACTTTAATAGGATCCACACACAACGCGTGACGTAATGAGACAGATGGCGTGACCGCGCGCCAACATCTCAATCGCGAGATTGTGACGTCATAAGATTTCTAAGCATGGGTTACATTAATGGGACAACGCCATGACACTAAAAACGTGGTAATCCGGGTTGGTTATTTAACCCACTAAACGAATTTTCCTAAAGTAGAGATCAAGCTAAATCGATTTCTAATACCAGAAAACGGTAGGTAAACGACTTTCATCAAAATCCTTAGAGCCGTTTTCAAAATAAAATTTACATCGATACACGAATTGCTTCTTTAAGGTGGACGTCAAATAATTTTGGCTTTCTATACTTCCAATGGAAAAACTTCTGTACACATTTCCTTCACAACTAATGCGTTCGAAAGGATGGAAATTTGAACATCGATTAAAATAGCTTCATTTTATAACTTGGAATACTTAATATTTTCTAAAACATAACCATAATTATGCAATCCAACATTTGTCTACTGACGTCATCAAAGTACAGGTCGCGCTATCTTTTTTCTGGTTTCACCACCAAAGGAAACGTTGTTTTTTAATATAATTACACTGATCTGCAATTTTTCAACTTTTTTCTGTTGTTTTCAAATGAATAGGTGTAACTGAATGGATTTTTTGCGCTGATTCCGAAAATGACCTTCAAAATTCCGTATCACGTCAGGTTTTTTCACAAATGACGGAAATGTGAAAATTTAAAAAACCGTTATTTTTTAATGAAATTGCATTCACCACTGGGCTCCCCTTCAAACTTCCTCTTTTTGGATTGTCTTCGGTGTGCGTCCGTACAGTCTCTGTTCAACATCCAACAATAGTCGGCCATCATATGTACAGTCCACTTTCCTTGGTATCTCTTTTCAGTCACTTTAATATCCTGATGGAAGCGCTCGCCATGTTCTTCCGAAAAATCACCAAGATTGTTAGGAAAGTAATTTAGATGAGCATGAAGAAATTGAACTTTGAAGCTCATGTTGCAACCAAGCAGCTCATAGGATTCCAGCATGTCCTCGACTAAAGTGGTGTAATTTGAAGCCTTCGTGCTCCCCAAAAAGTTGTGTACCACATTTCTGAATACAGTCCATCCTCGCTATTCGCACTCACTCATGGTTTCCTCGAATATGTTGCCTGGCATTAATTTTCGTATTTGAGGGCCTATGAAAATGCAAGCTTTAATTTTTTCAGACGTGATTGATGGAAACTTACCACCAAGATACTGAAAGCATTTACTGTCCCTGCTTAAAGCTGTCACGAATTGCTTCATTAAGCCAAGTTTGACGTGTAAAGGTGGCAACAGTATTTTCGAGGGATCAACCAGTGGAAGTGAAAATGTTTTTTCGCCAGGTGTGAATGTACGTCCGACTGGCCACTGCTGCAGGACCCAATGTTCCGTCCTTGCTCTGGAATCCCATTCATACAAAAAGCAAGGAAATTTGGTGTAGCCTGCTTGTTGGCCGAGCAATATTCCAATCACCTTGAAATCCCCGCACAAAGACCATCCATGAAACTTGTACTGCACACTTTCCAGCAGTAATTTAAGGTTCTCGTATGTCTCTTACAAAGTCACAGAATGTGCTACCGGAATGGATGGATAGATGTTATTATTGTGTAATAAAACACCTTTTAAACTGGATTTGCTGGCATCTATGAACAACCTCCACTGTTCTGACTTGTAATTAATGTTGAAGTATTTCATGACTGCCAGAATGTCTCGACAATATACCAAACCGCCTTCCTCAGCAAAAAACGGAACCAATTTTGCTTGTCGGTGTATGTACCAGGAGAATCTCGTATTAGGACATAGTAAATTCTTTTCCTGAAGTCGTGATCCTAAAAGCTATGCTGTGTCTTTAGGTAAATTCAGATCACGAACCAAATCATTCAGTTCATGCTGGGTAAATGGCACTGGGGTTTCATCCTCCATGCTGTCCGGTTGGTACATCTCATCACTTGTATCACCGTCTGAATCGGTGTTGCATGGATATCCTTACTGATGGTCAAATGCCAAGTATATTGTGAACGTTGCAATATTTTTCGTATAATTTAAGTTCCTGGATGCCACAAATTAGACTTTCGTGTGGTTTACGCTGTCACGTGACGTCATCGTTTTCAAAGCAAATGCGCTATAGAAGTGTTGAGCACTTCTCTGTAATAACTGCATTTCGCTGAACCAGTAGGTGAGAAAAAAAAAATTGCACTTTTACATACTTCGGAGTATTTTTACGTAAAAATACGGACTTCTAAAAACACCATGGCAGTCTAGTATTCTTCTCCAAAATGCGTCGCCTGAACAGCTTTGCCTTGACCAAGTATTCTCGCTGCAGGCTTCAAGTTATAAAATACGGGACGCGGTTCTTGAAAATACTTTATTATTAAAGCGAAATATTGTGGCTAGTTGATATTATAAACACGAATGTAGTAAATTGGTACTTTGTTACGTGTGTATAGGTGGGAGGGGGGGGGTGTTCTTACAACAAGTTAGTAAAATCATGCAATGCATTGATTATGATACGCTTTCCAACATACCAGAAATCATTACTCAAGTTATTACTCAAATTATGAGAATAATGGCTGCAGAATAAATCTCGCTCCTATGACCTTTGACCCCATTTCGATGTTATTCAACAGAACCGGTAAAGTATACTTCCGAAACAACATTATAAAGTTTTTTGTCTCAATCGAAGTATTTTTACGTAAGTTATAACGCATAAGGGCGATGGAATGGATCCCGCTCCTATGTCCTGACCTTTGACCCCACTACACCCATTTTCAATAGGGTTCGTCCCCAGGCGGTCCCCTACCACATACTAACATTTCATTGAAATCGAACCATATTTACGCAAGTTAGGAGCGGGACCCATTCCATTGCCCTTATGCCGTCCTATGTCGTGACCTTTAACCCCATTTGTCCCATTTTCAATAGGGTTCGTCCCCAGGTAGTCCCCTACCACATACTAACATTTCATCGAAATCGAGCCATTATTACGTGAGTTATCGTGCCGACAGACGGACGGAGAGACGGACGGAAAAAGCTGGAGCATATACACTTCTTCAACCTACGGTTGGAAAGCGTAAATAACAGCAAGTGTTAGTGCTGTGGCCCTTGATGCTGTTTTTTACGCTTTCCAACCGTAGGTTGAAGAAGCGTACATGCTTTGTCCGTCCGTCCGTCAGTCTGTCTGTCTGTCTGCACTATAACTCGCGTAAAAATGGTTCGATTTCGATGAAATTTTAGTATGTGGTAGGGACCACTGGGGACTAATCCTATTGAAAATGGGTGAAGTGGGGTCAAAGGTCGCGACATAGAAGCGGGATCCATTCCATTGCCCTTATGCGCCATAACTTGCGTAAATATGGTTCGATTTCGATGAAATGTTAGTATGTGGTAGGGGACCACCTAGGGACGAACCCTTTTGAAAATGGACGAAATGGGGTCAAAGGTCAGGACATAAGATTGGGATCCATTCTACCGCCCTTGTCCATACTATTAAAGGAGCAATTCTGGTATGTAAATTTTATTTTGAAAAGGGCTGTAAAGATTTTGATGAAAGTCGTTAACCTACCGTTTTCTGGTACTAGAAATCGATTTAGCTTGATCTCGACTTTAGGAAAATTCGTTTAGTGGGTTAAATAACCAACCCGAATTACCACGTTTTTAGTGTCATGGCGTTGTCAAATTAATGTTTCCCAAGCTTAGAAATCTTATGACGCCACAATCTCGCGATTGAGATGTTGGCGCGCGGTCACGCCATTTGTCTCATTACGTCACGCGTTGTGTGTGGATCCTATTAAAGTTTTATGTTGTCACACTCTTTCGACCAAATGGTCGCGATTCCCATCTGCCTCATTACGTCACGCGTCGTGCGCGTACGTCCGTCCGCACGATAACGCGCGTAAAAAATCGTTCGATTCCGATGAAATTTTAGTATGTGGTAGGGGAACACCTGGAAAGGAACCCTATTGAATATGCATCATGACTTACGTAAAAATGCTTCGATTGCGACAAAACTTTATCATGTTATTTCGGAGGTATACTGAACCGGTTCTGTTGAATATCATCGAAATGGGATCAAAGGTCAGGGTACAGGACCGAGATTTATTCCAAAGCCATTATCCTCATAACTTGAGTAATGATTTCTGGTATGTTGGAAAGCGTATCATAATTAATGCATTGCATGATTTTACTAACTTGTTAAATTGTATTGATGCTCTTGCAGTTGTAGTTTCAAATTTCGAACTGTAGATCTGATCTACGTTGTCTGGATCCACTACCTTCAGTGGTATGCTATGAATTCCATGTCTGTCCTCCGTTCTAACCACATCTCGGTCATTCTTAACCATGGAGAGGATGTTTTTGGTTTTTAAATTGAAATTTAAATTATGCTTACTGCAAATGTTTTTTAAAGATCTTGCAATGCTAGGAATAAATGGGATGGATCCAACATATCTAGTTTCCGTATGGTCTTGGGTTAAGGTAGTAAAAGAAAGTCTTTTTAACTTGCAAAGTAAGCTATCAACAACCTTGTCAGAATATGTTCTTGCGATTTCTTTAAAGTGAGCGACCTCAGAGGTTTGGAATACTCTGGTTGAACACTCGGAGAGAGCACGTCGTAACATAAATCTTATGGAAGATAATTTGTGGGTCGCTGGGTGTGCAGAACCTTGAGGCATCATGGCAGTTAAGGAAGACGGTTTACTGAAGACTGAAGTTGAAACATTCTTAGTAATCATGTCGACCAGCGTTGAAAACGAACAGGATTAATTCGACATTTATGCAATATAATCGATAATTACCAGCTAATATGATCTTTTTAGCGCACGCGCATTGACAGATGGCAAACGTCACGCCTTTCTTTGTTTATATGTCGTACTCATTTACACTTCTACATTTGTAGTGCACAGACGCATCTAAGGATGGAAACAGTTGTGGGTCCGAAATATCTTATGCTTTTGACTTCATGATATTTGAACGCTTTTTTTTAGGAATACATAGTTTTTTAAATTATAATGGAAATTGGCTTTATTTCGCATTTACGCATCACTATTTCAGATCGTGCAAAAGACGGCAATACTTTGCATCAAGTGACTTATGTGGCACGAATATAATCTATCAACAAACTCACAAAAGAGATATGCTTTACGATATTTAGAATTTATCTGTCAACCTCATTGATCTCTACTTCGCCAACATCTTTACATTTAACCTGCTCTATTTTTAGCACTTTTCCAAAATACCTTTATCTTACACTCACACCTAAAAACGGGGTTTACAATAGATTTTTGTAATCTTCATTGCTATTTCTAATCTTTGCCGAAGATACATATTCAACTGTCTAACTGGGTATAGTCAACGCTGGAAAAGGAGAAATCACACTCCATGTGTACTGTAAAGGGTGACAAGCTTATAAAACAGGTACATGCATTAAAACAAAAGAAGAAAAACATGATTTATTTATCTCTGAGTCCTCAATTTCCTTGGGATTTCTTGATCATCTGGAGGTGTAGGCCTTCCATTCGGACAACCTCGATGGAGACAGGTCATCTCAAGAGTCACACGAATACTATTTTCCTAGGTCATCGGGATAATCCTGGATCTACACGATGACTGACTGTTCCGAACACTTGACTAGTTCAAGGGCTAAAACTAACACTAACGTCTAACTAAGATCAGTTCGAGATCTAATTAAGAATGACCAGCTCCACTCCTCCCCCTTTCCCCCCTCAAAACTGGGGGAGGGCAGTAAAACATTTATTAACTTCTCTAATTGGCTGTCGGTTTCCAGCACAAAACCAGTCATAGGGTTTGCTCTTTGTTTTTACGAAAAACTGCTTCCTCATGCTACGAGACCCGTTCGGCCTCCGCCCTGAGACGCGTTCAACCTTGCAGCATCACGTTCAAAAGAGCCAAGGCGTCATCAAAACTATATGTCCCTTTATGTGTGGGAGGGATTAGCAGTAGGAACCAAATGCGAGGTTACCAAGATGTCTGCACTATGCTGGGTAGAACAATTCCTTTTCATTTGCTAAGAGCAACATTAGCTATACTCTCTTCAAGAGGAAACATACTGTAATCAATGGGACCAAACACACGCCAACCATGGGAACTTACCTATGCTGTCTCAACGAAGAAATTTCCTTTGTCACTGGATTCGGAAATGCACATGTTTGTATGTTGTGCAAAATTTATTTAATTTTTGGGTACAACAGGTGAACAAAAATGAATTTTGTATTTAATTGTAAGTATATTTATTTGGGATGTAAGGTCAGGTGATGCGTAACATCACAGCCTCTCCTTGACAAATGTCAACCCCGCCTTCTCGTGGTACATCGTGTTCCCACTAAAGGGGCTCTGACGACCGCCAATAGCGGTATAACTATACCATCGGGATTAGAGGAAATGCTATCCCACACTTACCAACCCGCTTGGCCAGCATGGTGAGTTATGGCCAAACCCCTTCAAAATGACACCACAACTTAAATCTTGGCCCTCAGTCTCCGGCAGCTGGAATGTACCTGGCCAAGGCAGCGGCCAGTGCGACATGAAGGCAGAGGGCGCTAAGAATCCCTGGAGGACCGGACTAGGCTGCCATTTGAAGCTGACCTTGGCTACGTATAATGGACGCTCCCTATCTTCTGATTCAAGGCTTCTTGAATTGGAAGAGGAACTACAAAGGATCAAGTGGGACATCGTCGGGCTAAGCGAGAAAAGGAGAAGATCTCATTGAACTGAAAAGTGGACATCTCTTCTACTATCGTGGGACAGATAGTGGCAGAACTAGTGGTGTTGGATTTATAATAAACAAGAAACTGAAGGATAAAGTTGTAGAAGTTAAAAGTTCCTCTGACAGAGCTGCAAGACTCGTTATCCAACTCTCGAGAAGATACCAGGCTCAGATTATTCAAGCTTATGCACCCAATACAAGTCATTCTGAAGAAGAAATTGAAGAATTTTATGAGGAAATTTGTCATCTAAATAATAAAGGTAAGCAGCACTTGGTTGGTTGGTAGATTTTAATGGAGCAAGGGCCATGGTTGGCCAAAGAGCGCCAAACAAAAGACATCAAAACAAAACTAAATCAATAAAAACGTACACAAGGTTAAAAACAGGCTGATGTGGTAAAAATGAAATATGATAGTGAACAAGTTAAAAGCTAGATAAGTTTAAAAAAGTCAATTTCTTGTAAAAACGAAAACACTGCTTTCATGTCGCAGGCTTCGCCAATAATAGTTTGCAGCGTAGCTGCTCCTTCGTCCAACAGATGAGAGTGAAAATGACGAAAACGATGATCACAAAACCGAACACAAGTACACAAAACATGAAGGACAGTGAGACGACAGTTGCACGCCTCACACACCGGGACACCCTCGCCACACAGCAAAAAGCGGTGAGTAAAACGACAGTGCCCAATGCGGAGACGTGCAAGAACAACTTCCTCACGACGGTTCTTCCACAAACTAGACTTCCAAAGTCCGATCTGTGGTTTGATAGAATGCAGCTTATTGCTGCCCTGCTGAGACCACAGGGACTGCCACTCGTCCAGGAGAAATGTCCGGATTAAAGGTCGAAAATCTAGGAAAGACAGTGGCAGCCGAGCTGGCGACATGGAGGAAACAGACCTGGCAGAGAGATCTGCAAGCTCGTTACCCCGGTTCCCAACATGGCCAGGAACCCAACAGAATTGGACCAGGAAGCCATCACCCTCCAAAGTTCCAAGAAGACGGCGGACATCACATGACCGGTGAGTCCGTGTCCACCGGAGAAGAAAGGACTTGGATGACGGACTGGGAATCGGAGCAAATCATAGCGCAACGATGAGATCTAGACTGTATGTGACACAAAGAGAGGTGTACCGCACGCATCTCTCTGCCGAAAAGACGGTGGATTCAGGCGGAAGACTCTCAGCATGGGAGGCATCGCCACACACGAAAGCGGATCCAACAACCTCACCGGATTTCGACCAGTCAGTAAATACAGGCACGAAATCCGGGAAGAGAGACTGTTTCTCGGCAAAGAGCTGCTGGTACACCAGAGCAGGAGTGGAAGACTTTGGCCACACAAAAAGGGAAAGGTCAGCCATTGCTTGAACCGGCTGCCAAGGCGGTTTATTGTAGAACCGGGTCAAACCAATCCTTGACAAGTCTAGACCAGCATCGCGCACTAAGTTCAACAACCGAATCCCAAACGTCGGAACACAGGAAGGCCGGTGTGAGAATAGTCGGACACATTGCGGTTGGAAAATGGAACCATGCAGTGGATGATCAGGAAGAGACTTCAACTTGGTGAAGAATTGAAGAGACACCTGCTTACGTCGGATGCACAACGGCGGTTTATGGGCCTCGACATACAGGCTATGCACGGGAGAGGTACGGAAAGCACCAGTGCATAGCCGCAGAGCCTGGTGATGGACAGAATCCAGAGGCCGTAACACGGAAGGACGTGCCGAACCGTACGTTATGCAACCGAAGTCTAACTTTGACCGAATCAGAGAATGGTAAATGCGAAGCATTGAGCACCTGTCAGCCCCCCAAGATGCTCGAGAGAGGACCTTCAGGATACTCAATGACTTCGTGCACGACACCTTCAAAGACTGGATGTGAGGTCATAAGGTGAGTGCTCGGTCAAAAGTTAGCCCAAGGAACTTGGCTTCTGACACCACAGGAATGGTGGTACCATCCAGACGGAGACTGGGGAAGCAGCACTTGAAGATAATTATGGGAGATTTCAATGCAAAAATAGGGCAACAGCAATAGAATGAAACTTCAGTAGGTAAATTCGGTCACAGCAACAGAAACCAGCGTGGAAATACTCTCGTTGAGTTTGCAGAGGAAGAAGGGTTTTTCATCATGAACTCCTTTTTCAAGAAAAAGCCACACAGGAAATGGACATGGAGACATCCAAATGGGACGACAAGTGAAATTGATTTTATTATGTGTAACAAAAAATTCGTCATAGAAGACTGCAGTGTGCTAAACAAGTTCAACACAGGTAGCGACCATAGATTGGTGAGATGTAAGATGCACCTCAACACTAAACTCGAACGTGGCAAGCTCATAAGACAAACAGAATGTATTGACATAACCAACCTTAAAAAACACCATTAATACCTTCAAGTTGGAACTGAAGAACAGATTCACTGCTTTAGAAGGCCTAACATCGGAAGAAGTGGATATTTCTGAAGTTAACAGAAAAGTAACCATAGCTCTTATGGAAACAGCAACAAAATTAGCTGGGTCTAAGAACAAGTTGCATGTGAACAAATTATCAGGAAAAACCAAAATGTTGATGCAAAAAAGAAGAGAGATGAGGACAACTAAAGAAGATGTGACTTCCAAAGTGGAATATATAGAGCTATGCAAGGCACAGTACGAAAAAGTATCACTGAAGACGTAAGGAAATTCAACTGTGAACTAGTAAGGAAAGCAATTGAAAACAACCAAAGCCTAAAGATAGCAAAGGGACATCTCAGTAAGGGAAGAAAACAGATTATGGCACTGAGAAAAGAAGAAGATGGTTCTGTAACAAGAAATAGAGGCGAAATTTTGACAAGAGTGAAAGATTTCTACTCCAAATTATATGAAAGGGATGATGCATGTACTCCAGACATCATGAAAGGTACCAGAGTTCTTCCATCCTCCCAGCAGAAGTTGCACATGCAATCAAGAACATGAAGCGGGGAAAAGCTCCAGGAGAAGATGGAATTACTGTAGACATCATACAAGAAGCAAATGGAGAAATCGAAACAGTACTTGCCCAAATTTTCACTCGATGCCTTAATGAAGGGAAGATTCCTGATGATTGGAACAACGCTACAATGATCCTGCTACATAAAAAAGGTGACATTGAGGATCTCAGGAACTACAGACCTATTAGCCTCCTATCAGTGGTTTATAAAATCTTCACTAAAGTTCTTTCACACCGTTTGAAGGTAACACTGGATATGGCTCAACCGAGAGAACAAGCTGGATTCAGGAGTGGTTACAGCACAATAGATCATATCCACGTACTGAGAGAACTAATTGAAAGAGCGAGGGAATATGAACTTCCATTGTGCATGGCTTTTATCGATTATGAAAAAGCCTTTGATTCAGTGAAACTATCAACAGTTACAATGGCTCTGAAATCCTGTGGTATTGAAGATGCATACATTGATATTATTAATAACATCTATGAAAATGCAAGTGCAAAGATTCGGCTGTTTGAAAATACAACACACATAAAAGTTGGAAAGGGAGTGAGACAAGGTGACACCATATCTCCGAATCTCTTTAATGCCACATTGGAAAATGTCTTTCAATCACTGAACTGGGAAAACAAAGGGATAAAGATTAATGGAGATTATCTAACTCACCTTCGTTTTGCCGATGACCTAGTCATTTTTGCACCTACCCCATCAGAGCTGCAGAGTATGATCCAGGAACTTGCTGACAAGAGTAGAGAAGTGGGATTAAAAATGAACTTTCAGAAGACAAAAGTGATGTTCAATGCTTTTACAAGAAATGAAGATTTATCGATTGATGGAGAAAAGCTGGAGATAACAGACACGTACGTTTATCTTGGACAGCAGATATCAAGTGAAGGTCACATTGACGAAGAAATTAATCAACATATAAAACTTGCCTGGAGAGCTTTTGGAAGAAACAGCATAAATTTCAAGAGCCATATGCCATTATGACTTAAAAGAAAAGTGTTTGATCAATGCATCCTTCCAGTGCTTACGTATGGTGCAGAGACGTGGACCTTAACTAAAAGAGACATACAAAGGCTGCAGACAACTTAAAGCAGCATGGAGAGGTGCATGCTTGCAGTAACCAGTAGAGATAAAAAGAGGAACTCGTGGATCCGAAAAATGACAAGAGTGGAAGAAGACATGATCAGAGTTAAATCCCTGAAATGGCAATGGGCTGGACATACTGCCAGAAGGACAGACCATCGATAGACAGCCGAAATTTTAGCTTGGATTCCAAGGGACAGGAAAAGACCCAAAAGAAGACCACATGGGAGATGGGTGGATGGAATTCGAAAGTATGCGGGAGTGACATGGAGGAGACTGGCACAAGACAGACCGTTGTGGAGGAAACTTGGGGAGACCTTCGTCCAGCAGTGGATTGATAATGGTTGACAATGATGATATTTATTTTAACCTTATGTATCGCAAGTTTTTTTCCAAAGCAAAATTTTAACGATACAGTGCGAATGATGGATAACTCAAAATAAATTATTTCTGAAGGTGAATCGGTAGGAACAGCTGGGCCAATCATTCTCTTCCACACAGGTACCATTTATTGGTATTGTGGCTTAAGGGAACAGAGAAATGCCTTGTTTTTCGGGGAAACGGGGGGATATAGCGGAGGTGTGGTCGAGCCAAAAGCTGCAATAGCGTTCGTTACTTGGTAAGTGACCACGAGATATCAAGCTTCTGTTAAAAAAAAAGGGGGAAACGAAAAAAACAAACCAAAACTTGCATCTTTATTCGTGGAAAATAAAGTTTGAAGGGGAAATCACATAACGCCGCACCCAGTTTAAAGCCGCAGTTGAACTTACCACAGCGGAATCCTTATTTGAAGAACGTTTCGACCGACCTATATGGCAGCAGAGTAAACTGCATGACTTTCATCGAAGGTAAATGACGCAACGAAGTGTTAAAAAAACTTTATTTTTAATAACATTTCGAAAAGCCTGCGGAACTCACATCAAATAACATCCGAAGTGAAAACGCTATAGATGTGCGAAAAGTTTTTTACTGAACGGCAATCGTCATCAACGCTTTATTATTGTACTTGTGTAACTCTTTCTCCTAATGGGGGGAAAAAAACCCAACCCTTATACATGTTTACGAAAGACAAGTGTTTCACAGCAGGTTCGCGCGAGAAAGTATGGGATAGTGGAAGCGCATACAATTTTGGGGTTTTCCTATTGCGGGGGCTCACCGCCTACACTACGGCGAAGTAAAGAATAAAACCGCTGAAGCACAATTTATGAATCCTAGATAAAGATTTTCAAACAAATCTTGCGCGTAAAATGAAGGGCAAGACTAAATATCCTTGTCATCTTCCAAATTAATTATTCACATATAATCACAAAGGTTTCAAGATTTCATTCGCGCGACTTCTAGGCTCTCATGTTAACAATAATAGTCAATGACAAGTCGGCACTCCAAATTCTTTATAGCTCAGTGTCTGCCATAATAAATTCATGTATGCTACTGTAAACGGTTTTAAGCTTCACCTAACTAGGTGCAGCTTACAACCGTTTAAGTTTATAAGCTGCACCTAAGAGCTGCATTTTTGTAAAACAGTTTTGCGCAGCTACGTTAGTAATCGGAAAATACGGTAGTTCCCACTCTCATTTGTTCCTATTTTTCAACGTAGTCAGTCATTATTTTTTATTTTTTTCAGTTTTACGAAAAACGGATGGGAAATCCTTTATCGCACAGCAGCATCATATCATTTTGTCATTAAGACTTAGTATCTCACGCTTAGATCATAAGGTGTCACCTGTCCAAAATTTAGGGACATTTAATTCCAGCGAATGAACACAACGGACGCGGCAGGACCAAACACATCACACATGCCTTATTCGGAACTAGGACAATTACTCAGAATCCTGCGTCTATGACCACTCTGTCACCACGGCAACTCATGGATAGATTAACTGGTTTTCACTTGGCAAGGTCCAACTGATAAGGAGACAGACGAACTTCAGATGGCTGCTGTTCACCTAGCTGTTGGAAAGTGGCTAAACGACGGCCATCGCCATATTTTCATTTTGTAACTGCGCGAGGAAAGTATTCATACAGTTGATGAGAACTGGCGTCTAAACTGCTTGGGCCGAAGTTCGTTTGTTTTGCTGTTATGGTTTCACCATAGGCAGTCAGTAATCTGCTTCCGCTGTAGACCTTTGAAATCGTGAATATGCAAATTCTGATTTCCTTGTTACTCCTAGTTTTGCCGGTCCTGGTGTGCTAGGTGTTACTTCTACACGTTTGTCATGTGCGACAGTACTTGGTCACCTAACTTGAAATAAGACTTGATCCAAGTACATTCGAATTAAACTCTTCAAAAATCGCAAATCTTTTTCGTATGAGAACAACTGGCGCAGCGTAAGATGGCACAGGCGGTAGGGCCAAGAAGGTTAGAATAATACTTCTAGAGATGCCCCCGAGTCTCTCAACCGTGAAGCCTCAAGTTGTGGGAATTTGACGTTGTTTACATGATATCTATGTAATTTCAAGTGTGTGTATTTTGTAATTGGGTGGTTTTTGGTGGCAGAAATCGTGTTAACATCAAACCTGAATGAATTATACTTCTTACACGAGTGAAGGTTTCAATTTTAACGTTATGTTCTATTTAGAATTGCACTAATTTTCGTGTATTTCAATTTAAAATAAAAATGGGAAGGAGCCTCAAAATAATTAAGAATTTTATAAATTCAACATTTTCTCACGCATCAGCAGCAATTTACGATGCGAAATCGGTAACATTTGCCTCGGAAGGCGGCGCGATTCGGCCAACACAAAATGTACTGCAATAGCCTTGAAAACTATCAGCTTTCCCACACTTTGACGGCAGTCACTCGGGGTTACAGGCTTTACGCAAAGTGGTACTGCTTCATTAACAAGGGCATCTCCGGATATCTTTTTCTAACCTCCTTGGGAAGGGCACATTGTTTTCAAAAGCACACCATCTAATAGGAGTATTACTTGAAGTGTTGTCACACGTGCATTCATACAGTATTAGGCAGAACTGCGTATGGTTTGCAAAAACATGTTTTAATTTTACTTTGTAAAAAAACTAATACGGATGAAGTTATACTTCTGTACCCTTGTTGTTATGTCGCAGAAATTTAGTAGCAAATAAATAGAAGTCATAGTAATACATGAAATCAGCATTAACAATGAAAACTTACCTAAATATACGGAAGACATCTTGGTGGGAACATTCTCATCGAGGTAGGTACATCCCAGAGTGTAGAAGGGCGCAGCTCCTGCCCCATGCAGGAGCTGACCCAAGAGAAAGACGTACTTGTACATTGAGAGATGAGATATGTTGTCTACACTGCAATCTAAAGAGCTACTGTTGGAGTGCTTACACAGGTCTTCTTGTTCGTGGCTAAAAGTATAAGAACCGGACATGTAGTGAGGCAAGGAGAACACAAAAGAACCAAGAGCCAGCACCAAGGCACCGGTTCCAATGAATACAGGTTTGCTCCTAGAGCCACCAAAGTAACTGACCGGTATCAAGCACAGGAATGAAGCTATGTCGTAACCACTAGCAATAAGTCCAGAATCCGTGCTCCTTAGCTGATACCTCCGTTCTATGGTGGTGATGACCACATTGATGAAACCGTTAACGATGAGTCCTTGCAGAAACCCTGCCCAGCACAGCCAAAACAGGACCCATCGTGCTGAACGGAATTTCTGAAGAGTGTAAGGACGGAATGGGCCCCAGCCACAAGGTGAGCCGGAATCGTCCTCTTCATGGGCTGAGGATTCGCAGATGGGTCCGCCGGATCCACACGATATGGAGGCCACTAATGGTTCGTGGCTATGGGACTGGTGCATGTCCATCAAGTACCCGTCAATCAAGGATGAGCTGTTGCGAAGCGTTAGTTGGTCCCTAGGAGGAGCAGGTGCACGCGCCATGCTGACGTCATTCAGCGTTGCTCCCTCATATGGAGTGGCATGATAACGTCCTGGAAAGGGCGAAAGAAATACATACATAAATTTGTTAATTAGCGTTAATGCACGCAACAGGTATTTATCTCTTAAAAACGAATTCATTTCTAAAAACACATAGAACTAGGTATACACATTTATCTTGCGAAAGAACTGAAACATATGGAGGCCACTAAATGAACTACTTGTGACAGAAAAGTGAACAAAAATAGAGCGTAGCCCAGTTATGTGAAGAAAGCATTATAAAACTGCCAAAGTCCCGGGTGCATTTCAGAATATAAATCAATATTCCGGAAACACATTTAACAGTTTAGAATATAGATTACAGACTTGCAATCGCATCTTTTCCAACCATATAATGAATAGCACAGAGGAGGAGAGACAGAGGTCTAACTCTAGTGTTTAAGACAGCGCCCCAGTGATCGGACATGAAACTACGATAGCGCCTGTCACGTGATACGGTACCAGTGACTATATTTGTAAACCCTTGAAGAAGAAGAAGAAAAAAAAAAGGCCGACGGTTACGGTTCGACGTTTTAGTTCCATGTCCGTCCACTGACGCGCTGTTCTATTGAGATCTTCGGAGCCAAATTGTTGCCATGTGTCTCTACGGAAGACTAACCTCGGATTCTCCTGCTCTGTGATGAGTAAGTGATAGCTAGAAGGGAAAACGCTGTAGACCGCCCCGGTGGCACAGCGGTCTAAGCGTTGGCTTATAACTATTCGTCCGTGAAGGGTCCGGGTTAGAATACCGGTGAAGCATGGATGTTTGCGTTTGTCTTTCGGTACTGGCTATCAATGTGTTACTTGATCAACACTGGCTCTATGTGTACATTTGGTCATTTAGCATACAGTAAAAACCATGTTTGATATGTACTTGTTGATGTGAAACATCTGTATCTTTTCTATGTCTGCCCGTTTTTCATGTCACTGTACCACCAGGTCCAATAAATCATTAAAAAAACCCTTCAATCACACACACACACAAAATTCTGGTTGATACGTAACTGTATGATATGTGAGACAATAAGTCATGTAGCGCACGAGATTGCTGCGTGCTTTGAAGGCACGTGCTGTTTCAAAACAACGTCACTTAGGAAGAGAGCTTAGGCGCAACGGACGAGACAGACGTACGCATGTAGTTAGGGCTTATGTTTCTGATATTGTTCTATACAGTTAGGCTGACAAGCTATTTTTTTTTTTTAGTTACAGAGTGGCGTTGATTACGCGTACTATTAATAAAGTTTTGCGCCTTTCTTGAGTATTATTCATATAGAATAGAATTTTAAGGTCAAAACAAAAATTCCAAGGAAAACGGAAAATCTTGGTTATGATTACTTGCCACAACCGGAAACACTTCTCACCTTCTAGAAACCGGGATATCGTGACAAATGCACATGAAGTCACTAAGAGGTGAAGTGGACAATCTAGATCAGACTTAAGTACAATCGAAAGGAATTTTCCAGCCTCTCACCCAGAAACCGATATATATTCGAGGGGAACAGTTGGCAAACTGTTCCCCTCGAATAGCGGAAAGCACAAGGGAAAATATGTTGAGCACTTTCATCTGATTCGAAACGAATTTTTCTGTCTTCTAAAAACAGACAAAGATTTATACCACTTCGTAAATAACTGTGCACCGCAAAAAACACGAAAGTAAATATATGCATGGGTTCATACGCTTTTTCAATCACAAAATTCCATGACTTTTCCAGGACATACGATCCAAATGCTCTTATCTAAAATATAGTGAAACCATAGGTCTGTTCAACCTGCAACCTACGACAAACAACTTCCTACATGCTTGGGCAAACTTAATGCAGGATGTTTAAAATGATGTCCGCTGCAGCAAATCAGAAACTTAGAACCACAGATAAATACTGAAATACAGAAATTGTCACTGAAAATGTGACCAGGTTTAATACCTACTAAACTTTTATATACAGTATACTACACTGGTTTTGAGAAAAATTTATTTTTGTACTTTGGCTTTAGTTCAATTATTAAAGAAAATTACAATAAGAAAATCTCACAAAATTTAAATACATACATAGGTATGGGACATTACTCTTGAAATGATTTCTTATACCACACAATCAATACATCAAATACTATTTATATTTAATTATTTTGAAATAATGCTTACATTGAAAATTTAAGGGTAATTAAAGGTCAAAGTGTCCTACTCGCTACCGAACCCGGCATTTCTTTAATAAAATTAACACCAATGAAGATATTGCAACGAAATTTGAAGTGTACTTACCTCATTTCGTGCGAAATGTGATGACATCGCAACATGTGCTGGAAGTGGCCACCATTTGCGTCCAGACCGCATTGAACCCGGCGCTGTCCGCCAGCCAGCCGGAGTGCTCCTTAGTGGCAGACACATTCCCAAGTGTGGCGCCACTGAGGAGCAATCTGCCAGCCAGCCAGACGTGCCTCTCTGTTGCTTTGTTATGCCATTTAGCTGAGTATATCTACACAATATGGTTGTTGATAGGGATTGCTCGTGACTGTTCGTGTACGTGTGAAAATGTATCGGTATACTCTGGATGAGCGAGTGTTTATTGTTCGCACTTATTAGAAAACAGAATCGATAGTCTTGTCAACAGTAATTCCTGGAGAGGTTTGCAGGTAGACATCCGCCGAGCAAGTCCACCGTTTGGGCATTGTCGAGGAAACTGAAAACCAAGGGGACTTTATTAGACGACCATGCAGGAGGTCGTCCACAAATGTCCGAGGAAACGATCCAGAATGTAAAGGGGCCAACTACTTGCGTTTCCCAGTGTAGGGGTGAGACATAGACTTTCGTGCTAAGTCCCGCCTTCTTTCAGATAGGCGTCCGTGAGTTAATTTAACAACTTCCCCCTACAGCAAATAATCTGAGGTTCTCACTCTCGTAATTTATTAATAATAAATTTATCATCCAGGCCCCTTTTCCTCCGCCTTTTTGTGTAATTATCCGCGAATCAAGGAAGGGAGAGAATGGCTACTGTAAGGAACTTCATCAACTTCAATAAATACTTCGTGAATAAGAACGATAATAAATTTAATGAATCAAAGTACTAGGGAGAGTCTCGTTCCGGTGCCAATGTCCGCGTCGACGAATTTGTGGCATGCGTCGTCCGTCACGAATTGTTCAATCTCAATTCCGTTGCCCTAACGCCACTCTAATATCAGAGTCGTTCCGACTCCACGCTGTCTCTTGACACTCTGTTTCACGCTAAAAACCAGGAACTGCGTTCCTCGGAGCATAAAATCTCCACCGTCTATCCGTCTTCCAGACACTCGTTGCAAATCCTTTTCACTTTCTCCCGAAGCCTCTAGCTTCACGCAAATAACAGGAACTGCGTTCCTTGGTGCATAGACGCCGCACGTCTATCCGTCTTCCAGACACTCGTTGCAATCTTTTACGCTTTCTCCCGAAGCCTCCAGCTTCACGCAAATAACCGGAACTGCGTTCCTCGGAGCATAGACGCCGCACGTCTACCCGCCGTCCAAGCGCACCTCGCAATCCTCCTCCTCTCTCCGAAGCTATCTCTTATCCCCCTCGCTCCAGAAGGCCCCCTTCCTTCTTTTTTCGGCCCCCTCTACCACGAGGCGCTGACCTTGTCAGGTCCTGGAGCGAACCTGACCTTTGTCCGCAGGCACACTTTCTTCGAATCCGCACCCCAGCCGCTCCTGCTTCTCAGAAATCGCTCTCCTTTGCTTATTGTCTCCGTGCCCGACGACGGCATACCACACATTCCACCTAACGGACTTCTGTACGTGGAAACCAGACTCTATACAAACAGAACAAAACATACAATACTGACATTCTTTTACACAAAGGACGTATTCAGTCTTGCCAGACAGACTGGCGCCCTTCTAACCTTGGGCATTGTATATGCACACAGTTAATGAAATAAAGTTATTTCCTTGTTTTTATGTACATAAATTAGCACTAGATCATATCTTAATTGATATGCATCTCATTATTACTTTTCGCCCTTACACCCAGGATCACCTTTTATGGGGATATCTAAAAGGGAGAGTTTACCAAAAGAAACCGCGAACCATAGATACCTTGAAAGCAAACATCGAAGAAATTTAGGCAGTGATGGTGGACGTACTGGCAAGGACTTTTCACAATATCGTGCGCCTGGTTAAATGCCGTCTGGACGCAAATGGTGGCCACTTCCAGCACATGTTGTGATGTCATCACATTTCGCACGAAATGAGGTAAGTCCACTTCAAATTTCGTTGCAATATCTTCATTAGTGTTAATATTATTAAAACAATGCTGGATTCGGTAGCGAGTGGTTGTATTTGGAACTTTTTCAAAGGACAAAAGGGATTGTTATTCATTAAACACATAATCACGGGAGCAAGTATTTGTGTTCCATTTTATTTAGGGAAGGAGTTTTCAACATAATATTAATGCTGTAGCTAAGTTTCAAATTTTTACTCGCCAGTAAACAAAGTATGCACAAAACTTTCCAACGTGAAATGAAAGAGAATATCGAGAAAACCTTTCCAAGGGCTGTGTACAACTGCATTCATTATTGATCAAGGTAATTTTAACTGGGCATGACTAGAAAACCAATTATAGAAGATTCAAAGTGATTACTTAGCTCAGGAAATACTGAGAAACAACTAGATTTAAGTTTCTGATATTAGAAAGCAATCTAATTTTATGGCAAATCTTTATATAAAGTATTCATTAGAAAATTTCAGTAAAGGTCAAAATAACCCACACAAAAAAAAAAAAAAAAAAAAAAAAATCAGCTATTTACTTCCACCAGTGACTAAAAAGTACGTAACGAAAATTAACAAATGGCGCAAAAAACGTTTCCCATAACAGAAGAAAGGTATTAGAGACAAAGATTTTCAAATCGGGCAGTTAAAATAAGAGATATAGAAGGAAACATTATATAACTTTGCCTTTTAATGAAAGAATTTTGCATAATGAAAAAGTTGAAAACAGGCAAAAACCATTCTTCATAGCAAAGGCTATGGCTAAGGGAAAATAACTTTTCAAATACGTCTCCTGGAAGCAGAGATAGCAAGAAAAACGTTTTGACCTTTACAACCCCTGGGAGGAAAGTTGTACATAACTTGAAAAGGATCTTATTGCAGCAAAAATGTTATTCACTCTCCATCTTTAGTATAGCGAAAAGAATACAGTGGAAAAATAAAAAATTCTCAATAGGGTTTTTAGAGGCAGATATAGGCTGCAAACGGAAGTACACAAACACTACCTAGCAGCAGAATCTTGAACCACAAACATCCTCAAATATAAACCTAAAGTGTTCCATATATCTAAAAGAATTTTCTAAATTAAAATAGGACATTTAGAAGTACAGATATTGAGAAAAATAGATGAAATATTTGCCCCCCCCCCTAGCGGCGAAATTTTGCTTTATTTTGGGAAGAGAATACACATAAGGAGTTTTCATAGTTAGTAAATCTGACCGAGAGAGAATATTTTTCAATCGGGTTTTTAGTCCAGCAGATACTGCTGTAAACGGAAACTCCCTCTAGTGACACACTTGTTAGTTAAGAAATATTTGAAATTATATGAAAAACATTTCGCACAGAAAATGTTCTCCAACAAAGAAAGGACTCCTAGAAACAGAGATATGGACAAAAATAAGATATACGGTGGAAAAATTATGCACTATTTTTTTAAGCAGCAGGTATCCTCAAAAAGTTTTCCGAGGTGAGAGGTATCGTTCCACGGAGTAATTTTTTCAATCGAGTTTCTAGCTCAGATTTTGTTGCAAATACATCAGAAACAAAAATAAACACTTACGTCCCCAGGTGGCCAAATCATTCTTTACCAAAAATGATAATTTATATGCCAAAAAAAAATGCCCTCAAGAGCTGTACCAGACACAAAAAGGATTTTTCAAATCGGACTTTTAGAAGCGCAGATATTACGGAAAATCGCGTTTTATCTTTAATCCCCCTAGCGGAAAATGTATGCATTATTTGAAAAAAGGACTAACTAAAATAGTTTTCGATATAAATGTCATCGAAAGGAAAAATAATTTTTTCAATTGGATATTTAGAAGCAAATATATAAAATAAAATGCATTTTAAATTCGATACGATCTCCATTTGCGCCCTCTAGCGGCGAAGTTGTGCATCGGGAAAAAAAAACCGGAACGAATGGATCATCATTCCCACATTTTAAGCTTCCCAATACAGAATTTTTTTTACAAATCGAACAAATAATTGCAGAGATATGGTCTCCCTGGCCGGACAGAGTGATAACACGAGCACGACGCAAGAGATGCTAATAACGCAGCTTCAGTCCTCCTAACAGACAAGAAAACCAACAGCCCCCCCCGCATTTTGCAGGGAGTGGGGGAGGAAATTTGTCAGACATAAGTTATGTCAGTAGAAAAATCCTCAACTACATAACATCGCGCAGGGACAAAACGTCAGGAATGGAAAAAATTCCAGGACATGTAACAAAATTTTAAGACATTTCCAGGACAAAATGGAATTCCAGGACTTTTCCAGGACGCGTACGGAACCATTATATGTTATAAAACAATTTATTTTTTCCTCCGAAGGCTTTTTACCCATCATTCTGCAACGGACACTGCAGGAGATGTTCCAGAATGATTACAAAGAATATGTAAATATATGCTTTAAAGAAAATTATACACCAAGAAAAGACAGCAAAACTATATGGAAATCTAGATACCAAAGCAGTTTTTCTACTTGAAATTCTGGAAGCGAAGACAATTCACAGAGGAACGGAAAGATAAGGAGACATTCTAAGCAAGTCATTCTTCAGAAGGCTGCCAAAAAATACTACACAAATTCTATTCAGAATTCTGAGAGCCCCCTTGTACAAATTAAAACACAGTACTGGGGAGTGACTAGAGTGGGGAGTTGACTGAAAATTCATGTCAGTATCCTGTCAATCGTTTCACAATGTTATAATCTTAAATGAATTGTGCCACACTAGGCCCTACTTGGAACTAAACATGACGAGCTATTTTTAGGCATTCAGGCGCAGAACAGGCAGAGTTTTGACTTCAAAATCGTTTTTCAAGAAGCACCACCGAACGGGCTTCTCGGTCATTTTATTAGGAATAAAAATTCAAACAATTTTCAAATAATACATGTCAGATTTTAATTTTTAGATTTTAATTTTAAAGAACGGAAAAGTAGAGTAGACGTTTGTCTATTACACAATTTCTTTACCTGCCTGGGCATAAAAGTTAATTATAGCTGAAGAATTTCGGAAGAAAAAAGTTAATCACACAGCATTCTTATATACCTCACTTAATATCTGCCAGATATACCAGTTTTCACCTTACTGTGGCCTCAGTAAATTTCAAAACCTCTGGGTGTATCCTTATGAAATACATCAATGCCAATTCGAGTAGCTACCCGCACGGACCAAAGGTTTGACATGCTCTGCCCCAAGGCAATGAAAGCATACACAAATATTATTCTAAGACATTCTCTGTACAAAATGTTATCACTAACATCAGAGAAAAGAGGAGTAATTCCGCAATTCTGCAGGTGGGAACGCAGCAGGTTTGTCCCCGTAACTGCAAATGTTATTTCGGTCGGGCAGCGAGGGGATGTTTTAGAAACTGCTATCAGATACTTGCTACCCAAAACCTACCGCTATTAAGCCACTTAATGACAGCCATTAAAAGAAAATGATGGCTGATGAGTGTGCGTAACTGAACATATTACATTTTCCTCTTCCTTGTAGAAGTGCACAATTATATTTTACGCTATTTCATGAAGACTTCACCACCAGCACTTTCAGATTAATAACAAATAACGAGCACATCTTTTACATTCCACGGTCAAAATATCATCTTTAACTTCAAAACGAATGAAACAGCGATATGTAACAATTTAAATATTCGTTGCAAGGCAACCCATGCAGTCACCCCACCCCCCATTCTGATGTCAAACGGCAAAACCTTACCCAAAGATCAACGTTGCTAGAGCTAGAACAAAATAATTTACAAAATAACTATCCCAATCTTGAAGGAAATGCTGTACACAACCAGGTCTGTTGGAATTCTCGGCAGGTTACTGGCATGATTAAGACCACAAAAGAAAACGTATATTTTATTCCTTTGTGCAGTGACGTGGCAAAGGTGACTGGCGCCAGGAGGCAGTGGGTGGCGTACCTGAGAAACGCGTCCCCCACCCCACAAAAAGTATATCTTCAAGTCCCTTTTACGAAAAACTAAAATCTATTAGCTTTCAATTAATGAGATTTTTAAATTCCATATTATTAACTAGGTTTTATAAACGTTTTAGTAATTCAAATTGTTTGGAGCCTATAGGCAGGGGTCGCGCTGCCGTCGCCATCTTCGCAATTTGCGAGAAAAAAAAAAAAAAAAAAGACATTTTGGCGATGTAAAAAGAACTTTGGCGATTACCTTTTTGTACTGTTATAACACACTGGCTATAAAAAAAAAAAAAAAAACTGAATTTGGCGAACAAATTGGCGAAAACTTTAAAAGAGCCAGCGCGACCCCTGCCTACAGGTATTTTTCGCAAAACCAGAGTTATTGCACTATCGCGTGTAACACAAATGTACACTTGTAATTAACATAAGCGCCCTAGTTTTATACAACGTACTACAAAACACTTACACCCAAATCAGTCATATGCTAATTTCATTGTTTTAGAGAACTACTACGGCCAGCCTTCCTGAAATGTCTCACGAGCACATAAAACATGTAACTACCGCGTGACAGTGTCAAAGAACCTTTTCCGATTTATATGGAAATACAGTACATAAGTATACAAATAGTTAATAATTAAGAATAGCGGCACCCATACGTACAAAAAATTTCTTAAATTATTTACTCTTGAATATATATATAAAAAAAAACATAACATCATGCGACAATGATTTACATTAGTAAACAGTTTCCGCGAAGAATAAATTTTAGTTCATTATATTCTGAAGGATGCGTAGTTATGTGCAGTTAATTCACGAGTTCCATACTGACGTACTGGTCTCAGACTTTTAGTTGCAAGATTTCACTTAATCTAGAATCAAGATTTTTATAGACAGATTGAGTCGTCAAAAGTGAAGCTTGATATTCATAGGATTTATGATTTTGGCACAATGCGATAAAATATATTATAATTTGTAACGCTTTTTTCTTTCTTTCGCCGCCAATTCGACTTTAAATAAATCCTCATCAAGGAACATCTGATATTCCTTTAAATCATAAATTTTACAATAGCATTTAACATTTTGAAATTTCGTTTATAAGTTTTTTACATTTATACGTTTTTAAGGATATCCCCTTGAAAAACGTATAACCGAGGTTTCACTGTATACATTATTTTTCCTTCCTTTGAAAAACAACATAGACGATTGAAAAAAAGTGGTTTCGGGAAATTGATTTTAGTATCGGTAAGAACCTTCCCGAGAAAAGTTATTTCTGTATTCAATATATTCTGAGAGTTTATTTAAAGCTAATTTAACTTATCATAACACGCTTAAAATCTTGAACCTAGATTAGACAACAAAAAATGAAACAGTGCCAAGCCGATTCGTTGAGCATTAAAAAAAACAAAAAAAACAAAACCACAGCACCTAGCAAAATGGCAAATTAATACAAAAATAAAACATTATAGCCACCGTAGTGGCTAAGTGGTCTGAGGCGCTGACTTCTGATCATTCGGTGAAGATGAGCCTGGATCGTTTCCAAGTGAGGAATGGGTGGTGAATTTGTTCTGATGGGTGGCGTATTTATTTTTCCATTTTGTGGAATCAGTGGCCCTAAATTAGGGACGGGCGACTGCCTATAATGCCCTTAGAACAGCTCGTAGTGCTCATTAAACGTCGAGAGAGAGATGAACATGCAATTTTAAATAAAAAAAAACTGCATGTGAAAAGTATGTTTCCATACCCATGGGCGTAGTCAAGGGGGTCCTCGGGTCCGGACCCTCCCCTCTTGACGGGAGATTTAGTATGAATTTAAAGCAATATATATGCATACATGGGGCTTTCGCCTATGAACCAAACCCATGGCCTCCCCCCGCCCTTAAGAAATTTCTGGCAACGCCCCTGTCCATACCATAAAATTTCTTGCCATGATTCGTTTTCCAAATTCAGCAGCAACATTATGCCACCGGTTCCGGCACCCCTATAAACTGGCGCCTGGGGGTAACTCTCCTCTACCTCTCGTGTTGTACATATTCCATTAGAACGTATCAGTTTCTTTCCGCGATATAAGGAGGCTTATGGTACACCCATTTATCCAAGGTGCATACACTGAAGAGCAATTGAATTGGAGACAGCTGGAGTTATGCAAATGTGGCGCTGTGGGTGGCCCTGTAAACGGAAACGACATAACGTATGCAGCGATCCCACAATATAAGGACTGATGCAACGGGAATCAGTAAGAGACGGACGCAGTATGGGTAAGACGCAGGATCTAAGCGCATTTGATCGTGGGCAAATTGTTGGGGCCCGACGAAATGGGGCACTTCATCTCTGGGATTTTCACGAGCCATTGTGTCACGGGTTCACCGTGAGTACATCGAATCCGGTAAAACCATCCCTGCAAGGGCCAATGGAAAACAGCGTGTGGATGAGCGGGGTCATAGTCGGCTAGCTCGCATTGTAACAGCGGATAGACGGGCCACAGTGCAAGAAATCACTCGTCAATTTAACGCTGGTATACAAAAACGTGTACGCAGCCACACCATCCAGAACCATATCCTTGCTATGGGGTACAGAGGCCATCGTCCCACGAGGGTACCGCTGCTGACCGCACACCACAGGGTGCAAAGATTAGCATGGGCGCGGGAACATCGCCACTGGACCCTAGACATGTGGAAAAATGTTGCCTGGACTGATGAGTCGAGATTCACGTTGGTACATGCGGATGGCAGGATACGAGTACGGCGCAAACCACATGAAGCGATGGATCCTTCTTGCTAGCAGGGTACTCTTCACGCTGGTGGGGGTGGCATTCTCGTCTGGGGACTGTTTACGTGGACTGAAATGGGACCCCTGGTACGTGTGACATCGTCCCTCACAGGTCAAAGTTACCGGGATATCCTGGACGACCATTTGCTCCCGTTTGTGCGTCTTCAACATCCCACTGGGGACCTTATCCTGCAACAAGACAATTGCCATCGCTCCCGAATTGTATCCGAATGGTTGGATAAACACTCCACCGACGTGACCTTGCTTCCTTGGCCAAAGTCATCTGACCTCAATCCCATCGAGCACATCTGGGATGCCATCGAGAGAGATGTTCTAGGCTTTGATTCCACTCCATCAAATCTCCGTGAACTGTGGGAGCTTGTTCAGGGGTCGTGGATCCGTATGGCTTTCCAACGCTTCCGTTGTCTTCTGGAGTCCACGCTGAGACGAATCGCCGCCGTCATCAGGGCAAATGGTGGTGTTACACTTTACGAGACAGGTATCTCTAACTCAATTGCTCTTCAGTGTATAGTTATTTAAGCAATCGCGTTTCCAAAATAGCAAAATTAATGAATGCAAAACTGCTTAATGATGGTAACTTAAAATTTTTTTCAGTAAAATATGAGATTACATTTCTTCTATGAGGAAAGATAATGGCTGTTTCTGTTGCCTCAAGTTTTTTTTATTTTTCGAGGTTAGGCTACAAAAGCAGTCCGTATTTAATTTAGGGCCACGGATTTCAGGGAAGGGACACAACCAGTGCCATCGGACAAGCACACCACCATGCCATGCCATGCCTCATTCGGGATTCGAACCCAGGGTCTATCTTAGACCACACAGCCACCAGGGCATCATCACATGTTCAAAGAAATTTTCGGAACACATGAAAATAGGCGTATTAACGACGACGTATTATTATTTATTGGACTCCGCCATAAAACCAAGATATAAATCGAAGTGCTGTTTGTACACACGGATATAAATTTGTCATATCAATCCTCGGCAGAACTGGGTACGTTTTCGATTGTGTAACCAGATCTTTTAATAGTGTACCTCATTGCAAAATGTGTCCTCTGTGTAGACAAACTTAAATTAATGACATTACTTTGTTCACCTTAGCAACAGCTGGGTGAGGCCCAAACGCTTGGCCCGACGTTGAGAACCAGACGCCACTGATGGTTCTCTGAGATATAAAACAGCAGCTTTTCGGAAGACTCTGTCATGCTTACTCAGACTGATTTAGTAGCTGAGCAGTTGGTTCGCCACACAATTTCACAGGTCATAGATCCCCCTTGACTGACTATTTACTTGCTAATGTTAACAACGAAAGGCGGGATCGTCAACCCCTTCTTCCTGGCACTGCACCTCGGTATATAAGTTGTGTTTCGGTTCTCTTTTTTCTCCTGGTTTTGGTCGCAGTATATATTTCAATTAAGTGACGTTTACGTTAACTGAGTACTTTCAACACAAGAGCGTCATGTAAAAATCTGGCACAGCTGTTTTCACATTTACAATGTACAGGCATGTTTCAAGCTCGCTCTGTAACGGACATTATCCACATTGTCATATCAAAATGTGTAATTAGCAGAAAGCAGTGTTTTTGTCCGGTTTTTTTATTGGAGAAGTTTAAAGATAAAAATCAATTGTCAACGCACATTAAAAAAGAAAAACACATGGAACTGCATATAAGTATTACATCTCAAATGTATCCAAAAATCTCATTGCTATGGTAGACAAATTTGCACATACACAAATTTCTTCAGCAGCCGAAACAGTTCATAGATAGCTTAATAGTATACATAAATCAAATATCGATACCGCAACAAATCAAATATTTAAACAAATAAACTCATTGGATACAATACGAAGTTCTTGTACCGATCCTTAATCATGTAAAGACTCCACCCATATCAACAGAAATTTTATTCCACTAACATATATCAAAAACTTCACAGTCATGGGGTTTAAATCACTAACACCACTTTAAGACTTACCAAGTCAATAACTTCATTTATACGTTAATCAACAATACACGAATTTGCTATTTCAGTTATAGTACTACTTTTATTGGAAAAATGTGAATTTTGGGTGGATTTCCGCATATTTACGCTTTCAAGCAGTTTCCAACTCCGTCTTGTTTACATACAGCCTGCTCGCACATAGCATTTAAGGGGCAAAGAAGCTCCGCCACTGTAGAAAATCGATAAGAACATAGGACCAAATAAAAAATCTCGCGATTTGGAGTTTTGTTTCCGAATTGAATGTGTTTTAAACATGAAATGGAGGAGAACAAATCGATAGTGAGATGCAAAACAAAAATTCGCGGCTTAACAGAAGACGAACTGAAGACATTTATTGCATAGATGGTTAAATGTTCCTGAATGGTTAATAATAATAATGTTCCTGAATGGTTAACAATAATAATGTTCCTGAATTATTTTTCCTATTCTGTCGACTGAATTACTTTGATTTCTTAAAGAAATTTGAACACTGCATTTGGCACACACGTAGAAACAAAAATTCGAACAGCCAGTCATCCAAATAAATGTTCCTACGTAGAAGTACGCTTACAGCTTATGCTTCCTTTAACGAAAATCTAGTTAAAGCCCTATACTGACATAATTTACTAAAACTTCCAAATTATAAGGTGATCCGTTTGGGTATAGGGATAATTTAAAAATGATGTGGTGTGGCTTGTAACATATATAATAAGTCAATATTTGGCAAAAATTACCTTTATGGGTGGAAGTTTGTCTAGGCCTCTGCATGACCCCCCCCCCACCACCACCCTTTCAGATTCTGCAGAGTCCACACCGGGTGCTCAATTCTTGCCACGTGTTTTTTAACATCTGCGGAGTGATTTGTGCGAACGCTGCAGAAATTTTCACCTTCAAGTCATCCAGGCTTTGAGGTAGGTCCATTGTGTGAAGACGATGTTCCACACGAAGAAGGGGTGGGGGGGAGGTGAGATACGGGAATTTGCAGGCCAAGGGTCATCACGGCAACAACAGTTGTCATTGAATGTGTTGTTGAGGAAGTTCCTGATTTCCAGTGGGGTGCGGTCCTGTCTTGCGGTAAAATGACATCGTTATCCAGTTGTGGCACCAAGAAGTCTGTAGCATGTCCTGATAAGGGTCTTGATCGTACAGTGTCCTCAAAGAAGAAAGAAAGACCGTATTGCTGGTGACCATTTACCCCGCACCACACATTTACCACTTCGTAGAAAGCATGGGAATTCTGGGTACCCCGAATGATAGCGTTATGCCGCGTTGTCCCACTCTTCCACTCACATGAAATGTAGCCTCGTCTGTGAATAGCCATCGATCCAAAAAAGTGGTATCGGCTTCCATTCGCTCGCACATTAGGCAGGTAAACTCGAAATGGCTTACGTGGTCACGCTCCCGTACTGCTTACACACGCTGTAAGAAATACATGTACATTTTCAGGTAGCGTCGCACAATACGTTGACATGTGCTGTACGGTAACGTCAGCTCCAAGGATAGGTGTCGTAGACTTTTCCGCGGGCTACGCTTCAAAGCGGTGGAAACAATGGCTTCTTTCTGAGGCTCACGCTTACGGCCACAGAAGTTTGACTTACGATGAACCCCGTATCTTCAATTGTGCGATACCAAACACATAATATGCTCTCGTACCAAGGCGTCTTCCTGATCCCATAAAGACGCCGAAACTCTTGTTGAACAGATGTAACACTCTCAAACTTTGCGTACCACAGTAAACACTTTGCACGCTGTTGAACAGGGTCGAGAGAGAGAGAGAGAGAGAGCACCCGGTATGAACTCTACCGAGTCCGCAAAGGGGGGCCATCATGTAGAGGCATAGACAAACTCCCATCCATAAAGGTAATTTCTGCCACTTATTGATATATATCTGTTACAAGCTATAGCACAGCATTTTTAATTATCCCTACCCAAACCGATTACCAAATTTTTTTGATCTAACTGTAATAGATCTTCGAAGTAAAAAGAAAAAAATCCATTCTATTATTATCTTATATTTCCTTCGTACATTTTTATTTCAAAGAAAAGAACTTTTTCAAATGATATCTATTTGGCCTATCAATAACAAATTACATAATCTTCCTAATCACTATAATCTGCCAAATCACTTCGGCTGTATGATTTTTAATGAAATCTTTTTAATGAAATATGATTTTTAATGAAATCATACAGCCGAAGCGGTGGCAGGTTCGAATCCCGGTGAGGCATGGATGCTGTGTTTGTCTTACGGCACTGATTTCTCTCTTCCCTGGAAGCGGTGGCTCTAAATTAGGGACGGGAGACTGCTTATAGCCCATTGAGTAGCTCGTTATCGTTAAACTCCCAATAAAAACAAATTTTTTTGATCTAACTGTAATAGCTCTTCGAAGTAAAAAGGAAAAAAAAATCCATTCTATTATTTTCTTATATTTCCTTCGTACATTTTTATTTCAAAGAAAAGAAGTTTTTCAAATGATATCTATTTGGCCTATCAATAACAAATTACATAATCTTCCTAATCACTATAATCTGCCAAATCACTTCGGCTGTATGATTTTTAATGAAATATGATTTTTAATGAAAACATACAGCCGAAGCGGTGGCTTAGCATTCGTCCGAGATGGGTCCAGGTTCGAATCCCGGTGAGGCATGGATGCTGTGTTTGTCTTACGGCACTGATTTCTCTCTTCCCTGGAAGCGGTGGCTCTAAATTAGGGACGGGAGACTGCTTATAGCCCATTGAGTTGCTCGTTATCGTTAAACTCCCAATAAAAACAAAATTTTTTGATCTAACTGTAATAGCTCTTCGAAGTAAAAAGAAAAAAAAATCCATTATTATCTTATATTTCCTTCGTACATTTTTTTTTATTTTTCGTGTAAAAAATCAGTGTTATTAGAACGTTGGAATTGTTATTTTTTCCATAAAGACACCAGTGTGAAATTCATCCGAAGCTAGTTCCTTTGCCCCTGAAAGCTAGAAGCGAGCAGGCTGTATGTAAACAAAGCGGATCGATACAAGCGAAGTTGGGAACTACTTGAAAGCGCTGAGTTCTGGAAATCCATTCTTAATTTCAATCCATCCCATAAGAATTCGGCACATTGAAATCTGAAAGGAAACACGACAGATTTCATTTTTGGAGCTCTTACGATCCCTGTAAGCCAATTTTCCAACCACGGTTTCTGGAAGGGTTGAAATGGCTGCAAATGAAACAACTTGCACGCTGTTATATTCCTGTATTGCGAGCAGTTTTTTATTATTCATACATTTACGCCAGTTAAATCACAGTTTCAGAGAACATTCATCTTAAACTGCCAGTAACCTTAGAAATATGAAGACCAATCTGACATTTAACAAATGCTAATACGTAATTAACAATCTGAGTACATTAAAAATGAGTTAGATGAAAAAAACTCGAGATAGTACCCTGGTACTTTTGTAGATAATTTATGCTATGCATCTTCCGCATGCCAAGATCTTTGAGGATGTGAAATAAAATGAGTGATTCGACAGTGTACATTTATTTGTGTACAACACATTCGTGTCACTCACAACCACAGTTCGGTACATACGAAGTGGAATTAAATCATAACAACAAACAATAAATTTTACTAATTCCTGGCATTGAACGGTACTTAGGTAGGTGGATTAATCAATGCTATTGTCGTAAAACCAATGAAAGAAGATACGCGAGACATGGCGGCGGCAATAGGAAGTATTTTGACTGTTTAGTTTTTCAGAAACAATATTCATTTATATTATTATTATATATTATTCAGATTTAGACGAACGTAAGATACGACCCTAAAACTGATGAAATGGGATGTAGCTACGAAAGTCCAAGTGCGCATGCACAAACTAAAATCTGACCGGAAGAAAGAACAGCTGGATCGCAAGTTAGTGCGAGGAGGATTAATAAGTTTTAGTCTAGGATATCTGCAGGTTGCACCCTATCGTGTTAGACATCATTTCAAAGCTCTAGTCAATAGCAGGTTGCACCCCATCCCCCCGAGATCGAGAGGAAGCCAATTTTAGCTACGACGCACCGTTTTCACAGCATCAAATATGCATTTTTGTAATGGCTTTTATCGCATTTAGCATGAGGTTCTCGTAATTTACGCAGATTGCAATGAGATATTGTTACGTTTATATAAAACGTGAAAAAATTATGTTCGGGGATAGTTTAGTAGCATATATTGCTGAGTAATAATGAAATTAACTATTGTTAAGTCACTTCATGGAAAAGAATTCAAACATCAGATTTCAACAATGGTTTTGACTACTTCCGTTACCCATTTTCGATACACTGAAATGTATACTTGGGATTTACTTTACTACTGTCGGAAAAGATGCATAACATAAAAAAAAAAAAAAAAGAAAGTTGGAAACATTTTTTGTTTGTAGCATTTTAAAAGGTAATTCGTACTTCTTTACAGAATTGCCATATTTCCTGTATGTAGCACGTAAGTGAAATGTTATACACTTTTTAAACATCCAGTAAGGTTGGATAGCAATTTAACATCCATGAATAACTTCTTCCGTAACAAAATAGTAAATCTTGGCACCCTTCCCAGATAGCACATTTATGCAATTTAACGTTGGCCAAACACTGAGCCACAGTCTTTTAGGAATAGAAGACCGTTGGCTCAGCGGTTTTTTTTTTGTTTTTTTTTTATTGGAGGTATAACGACCACCGTGAGCAACTCAATGGGTTATAAAAGCAGTGGCCCGTCCCTAATTTGGGGCCACTGGTTCCAGGGAAGGGAGAGAGAGAACCAGCGCCGTAAGACAAGCACAACATCCCATGCCTCACCGGGATTCGAACCCGGACCTACTCGGACGAATGATCAGAAGTCATTGCTTAGACCACTGCGCCACTAGAGCGGCGCGGCGGCTCAGTGTTGAGCCTACGTTATATTGCAAGTCTGTGCTACATGGGTTATCTATCTGTAAATGGGGAGAAACTGAGGTTTTAAAATGAGGCTATAGTTTGGTTATAGTTCGTCGCATAAGCTATTTCTGTTAGAAATTAACTTTTACTTTTCGGATTAACAATCAGAGTGACTGAATTCTGCGATGGGAGCTGATTAACCAGATGTTGCGAGATTTTCGTCACATGCAACATATTCAAGAAAAGGCAACAGGCTTTTCATCATTCCGCGAAGTACGGACCTTTTGCCTTCTGTTTATTTATGCGGGTTCCATCTGCTAAAGGAATAAAAATAAACTTTTCACAGCAATTTTCAATAACAGCTTTAGTAACATATGCTCATGATGCTCAACACATTAATAAATTTATCTTATACGAAATTCCCTGACATTTTATTGCTGTGATAACGTTTTTTGGACAACAGGACAAAAACTAAGACTTTTTTTTTTTTTATTGAATGCGGGAAGAAAAAGGTGGCAGCGGGAAATGTTAAATGACTGAGATATTAATATTTTTATGGCTCGAAAATAAGAACTTGCGAAATCCGCGTGAACATTAAACAGAGAACTCTAAATCGGGTTCGCGCCGCATTTATTTAATGACCTCGCAGACACCAAAATTATTTTCCAAAGCAAATTTGCTTAAAAAAAATGCGCTGAGAATGAAATAGCTGTTGTTGACACTGCGAATGGAAATACATACAGAATTTTCAAAAAGAGCCAAGCTTGGAAGATAAATATAGCATTTTTTTTCCGAAAGAGCATTAGCACTTTCAACTCCTTTATCAATAATCAACCATCATCGTTAAATCGCCGTTGAAATTCTTGGTCGATTCACATGCGGCACCGTATTTGTGCAGTTTTCAGCGCCAACAATAAATTTATGCGTGTTTTGGTTTTCTGACAAGCATTCATCGCCCACTAAGTACGGAATTAAACGGATTCTGTGCAAGTAAACACGCATTTCTTCAGAATGGCACACATCTTAAATTGGGGAATCTGTTTCCTTATATGGGATGACATATTTGCTCGCTTCATAACCTCGAAACCCGCAGTGATTGCTATTCAGAGGAAGTACGATTAAATTTCAATGGCCCATCAATGGAATTATATACAGATACCTCGATATCTACGGGATATTGAAGTATCAATATATAATTATTAAATACCAAAAATATTAGCGAGACTGGTGGCAGACGCAGAAAACGCTCGGACAATGAATTTCCACTATCCAAGGAACCTTGTGGTAGAGCGTTTAATTCTTTGAACGGCAAAGAAAAATATTTTAAAAATTCCCTTAAAATTCTTACGAACGTCACGAATAGTCTCTAAATCAAAATTCTCTTCACGTAACGATTTTGTTTCTGTGTTTAACGAGGTACCTGAGCATCGAAAGCTTTAAGGAGTCTCGAAACCCTAATTTGAGAGTTATTGGCAACACGTAAGTGTATCTCCTTCGGAACCCGGGGACATCTCAGGTGATCAATCAGCAAGAAGCCCACGTTTCTGACCGCTCAACCATAGAGGCGGCATAGTTTCCTTGCCAGGACCTATTAAAAAGAGGAGCATCATGAATAAATTTTTACGAAACAATAAAGTTCGTACGTGGGATAAAATGGTTGAGAACTGTGGAGATTTGTTTTCCTTACTTAACATACGATTTCAGTTATAAACTTCAAAAGATTCAGTGCTGGCATATTGTTTGCTTGTAATACAGTGACGAATCTGATTTCTCCGCCTCTCATATCGCTCGGCACATTTATCTTCCCCAGAAAATAAAATGTGATGACGATTGACACTAACACAAGCCACAATGTCACCAGATCACAGTTGCATAGGGATGTCAAACGCAGCGCCATAGAGCGTTGCAAATTAAAAGATGCCGACGTTGCTCCAGATTTCCTGTTCGCGATATTATAAGCTTGGTTAACACTGGCCACTTTCGCTACGTCTTTGAAGATGACGTGAAGAGAGTCTGCGTAAAAAAAAAGCATCGTACTACATACACACAATGTAACCATCGTCAAAATGAAAAATACGGTTCATATTAACATTACGCTTCTCGAAGGATTTCCAGAATTGATGCTCCTTTAATCGAAAATCAATTCACAAGATTCTAATATTATACAAATGTGCACCTTGCACTCTGTTCCAAATACAAAACAAGTCAGTGACGATGGCATACTGAATATATCAGAACTATCAGAACTTGCAGATTGATGATTAAACCCTTAAAATTAAATCGTGTGAAACTTACGCTCTTCGGACCACATACTGCACGTGATTCAAATGCAAAACGAAACAAATTGTTTCACATGATATGAGCTGATTTGGGCAAAACTTTGTACCTACGTTTTTCAAAATAAAACTGTATGAACCTAATTGTTCCATGCTTGTAGCAGGTACATATTGATGCTGGTCACATAGATCTCGAATAAACCTCACGTGATTTTCACGGGGTGTCTGTCTTTTAGTTTTACGTGAATCGTGTATGTCAGGTGGTGTGCATGCACGGCGTTTTTTTTTTTTTTTTTCTCTTTTTAAACGCACAAATCCGTAAAGAAATCATCTCCAATTTAAATGGAAGGCTTAAAAAACTGATTTACTGGCATGGATATGCCTGAATTAACTTTTATGCTAGCGGCAAACTCATCAGAAAATTGCCTCCCTTTAGAGTGGGAATCGAACAAATAAACATCTTTCGATTTTTGCCCCACTACGTCACAATTACATCACCGAGGACAATGACTGTCCAAGCAATTCCTCGCCTTTCATCGAGACGTAAGATGCTTGGAAATGCAGTACACTGAGTGGTGTAGTGGTAGCACGCCCGAACCACAGTCAGGAGATATTTTAGTTTGTTCCACGACGATGCCCTTTTTTGAATTTTCCGAAGAGTCGGACCCATGGATAAAGTTGGTTCCGGCATCTAGTCAGCATAAGTAATTTTAGGACGAACTTGTTTTAATCAAAAATAAGTTTCTTAGCTCATGTACATCTATATTTAATACAGGACTTTGTATCCTAAAAAAATTTTTATCAATCCTTCCGTATGCAAAGAATCTCGAAAGATGTGCACTAATGTTGTATGAACTCTGTACGCCGCCCCGGTGGCGCAGTGGTCTAAGCGATGCTTATGACCATTCGTCTAAGATCGGTCAGGGTCCGAATCCCGGTGAGGATGTTGTGCTTGTCTTACGGCACTGGCTCTCCCTTCCCTGGAGTCAGTGGCCCTGAATTAGGGATGGAAGACTGCTTATAGCCCATTGAGTTGCTCACGGTGGTCGTTAAACCTCAAACAAAAAAACAAAAACAAAATAAACCACCCTCTGTACCTAACCATTAGACCAGTTTTCACTTATTTTAAAATAAGAGCAACTTCAATTCATGCCTATCAGACCAAACCGGTCGCGAGATCGATCCCGGTTCGTTGTGCTACTCTGAACTATTGAATGTACTGGCCGTGCGTCAGATGGGCAAGCTAAGCCATCGGACCCTGAGTTTTTGTTTGTTTGCTTATTTATTTGTTTGTTTGGGGGTTTAACAACCACCACGAACAACCTATAATGGAGCCAAACGCTGCCGCCCGTCTCTACTTTAGGGCCTAGGGAAGGAACAAAGCCAGCGCTATAGGACCAACACACCACCAATACTCACCCGGGCGCAACTCAGAAGAATGGTCAAAAGCCAACGCTTCAAACCTCTCTACGAAACCCTACAAGAAAATGAGAAGTAATCGGGGGAGGGGGGGCATTTCCACCAATTTATATACCGATTTAGTTGTCGAAATTATAGCTAGTGAGGTTAAACTGAAGCTTTTGTAACCATTACTGCCGTCCGTTTTGCAATCTGAAAATGTCATGTTGGTGATGACACTTATTGGGAAGCAAATTGGTAAGGGTTTTATAATCAAGATCACTGCTAATGAGGCTACACCGAGGAGTGACTGCGACGAATTCTTGTGGACATGCTTTTTGAAAACCCTTTCTCATTCCGAAATTTTCTATGAGAGTACTTCGGTCCTCAAGCTGTTCATTTCTGGTGTTTTTGTCTCCGTAGCTAGGATAACACCAATTATTCTTAATAACCCAATGGTGCTTTAAGCTTCATGTCTTGAAATACACTCTCTGCATTGTCCACACTGGATTCGGTACTAACATCGCATCTCTAAAGAACAGTAACGTAATCTGCTGAAATTTTAAACTCTGACCAGATCAGATTCGGATCGGGCTGCTTATTTTTTTTTTATTATTGGAGGTTTAACGACCACCGTGAGCAACTCAATGGGCTATAAGCAGTCGCCCGTCCCTAATTTAGGGTCACTGGTTCCAGGGAAGGGAGAGAGCCAGTGCCGTAAGACAAACACAACATCCATGCCTCACCGGGATTCGAACCCGGACCTCTTACGGACGAATGATCAGAGGCCATCGCTTAGACCACTGCGCCACCGAGGCGGCATCGGGCTGCTTAAAGATAATGCCATAAGTTGAATAAATAGATATCAGATAAGTATTCAAAATGGAAACAGACCCACACGATGAACTTCATTGAAGACATGTGGAAACTGGCCGGTTGTTAGATCGATACACATGAACACGAACCGAAGGTTCAAATATTGAGGCAACCTCAATTATTCAAACAATGGTCTTCAGTTGTACGTGTCTCGCCTCACCCCTAACGTAGGTTTAGTCGACTGAATGATCACCAAGCAACACTAGCATCCGATTCCCTACGGGAGTCTCACTGCGCATTCTCACGGACATAAACGCTTTATGATCTTGGAGACTTCGGTTCGGGGGTCGTACACATATTGCATTAACGAAGGCGGCAGCCCGACTTCTACTCTCGAACGCAGGTGTTTACATTTCTTCAGCGGAGCGTCCGATTTCTACCACACTACTCTGCAAATTGATAAGTGACAACAATTTCAGTAGCACCATTCACTTGCTGGCAGGACACGTTTTCTGGGTTTTGTGACTTCTAATACATTTTAAGCGTTTTCTTTCTCCTTGCACTTTATATTCGTACGTACTATTTCGATGAAACGAAAAATACATTGTTGTGTGAATATATGCCAATTTTTTGTTTCCTTTCTGTTTAACAGAATAGGACAGTCTCGCGTTCCATCTTCTCCTTCCGAAGTTCAAAATCTTCCATAGAATGAAATGTAATTTGCTTATATTGTAATTCAATGCCGCATACAATTTTAATGTGCTGTTGCAAGTCGACCAAACGCCTGAAACTCTGATTACAAAGACCACAGTGGAAATTGACTGAAGTTAGTTCCAGGTATTTCTGTAGGATTGCAATGAAACTTTTTCACGTGCCTAGATAAATTACTTTTATTACTTTTCCCAGAAAACTCACGTTTACAATAAGCACAAGAAACAGTTGTGGCGTTTGACATACTTCCAATTTTTTCGAAATACTTATCTTGTGCGCACGAGAGTAGATGCCTACAGACCTGAAAGCAATATAAACAACACCTGTGTTCGAGAGTAAAAGTCAGGCTGCCGCCTTCATTAATGCAATATTTGTACGACCCCCAAAACTAAAGTTCCCGAGATCACCAGGCGTTCATGTCCGAGAGCATGCGCAGTAAGACTCCCATAGGGAATCATTCCTGTCTAGAGACACTAGTCCAAGCAACGGTTCTGTAAATCGGGAAAGACGTGACGCCGTAGGTCCGACCGCCTTTGAAAAGAGGAGGGAACAGGTGTTCCATAAAAAAGAACAGACTGAGAAAGGGGATGAAAAATTAGAGTGTTAGGAATAACGTCGCCTCAAGGGCATGACGCTCTGTAATGAAGCAAGCTAAGTTAGTACCAATTTTGCTGTGCTATTAGTCTGGCATCGTGCAATCTAGTAGTTTCGGTGGAAGGTATTTTACTATATTATATTTTTGAAAGGAAGATTTTTTTTTTTTGTTCATTCAAGTTTCGAGCAACATTAGTTCAGTTCAAATTTATTTACTTGCAATCCAGGGTATAATACGTATGATATGTAATATTATATGCTATGTATTATGCCATCTTGCGTTTATACTTTTAATCTATTATATCAGTAAGCGTATGGGTATCATGTTTAACATCCATTTTCTTCACATGTGTGAAGAAGTTACACATTTATTTTGTAGTTACTAAAGTTCATAATTTTATATTTATATGTATTATTTTATTATTAATTTATGTAGACAGCCTCATTATTTACTTATTAATACTTTCATACCAATATATCACATGTGTGAAGAATTACATATTTGAATTTGATTCACAAGTGTGAAGAAGTCGCACATTTAGTACATCATCATCATTGTCAATCATTATCAATCCACTGCTGGACGAAGGTCTCCCCAAGTTTCGTCCACAACGGTCTGTCTTCTGCCAGTCTCCTCCATGTCACTCCCGCATACTTTCGAATTTCATCCACCCATCTCCCATGTGGTCGTCTTCTGGGTCTTTTCCTGTCCCTTGGAATCCAATCTAAAATTTCGGCTGTCCATCGATGGTCTGTCCTTCTGGCAGTATGTCCAGCCCATTGCCATTTCAGGGATTTAACTATGATCATGATGTCTTCCACTCTTGTCATTTTTCTGATCCATGAGTTCCTCTTATCGCTCCTGGTTACACCAAGCATGCACCTCTCCATGCTTCTTTGAGTTGTTCTTTGAGTTGTCTTATTAATGTATGCATCTTCAATACCGCAGGATTTCAGAGCCATTGTAACTGCTGATGGTTTCACTGAATCAACGGCTTTTTCATAATCGATAAAAGCCATGCACAATGGAAGTTCATATTCCCTCGCTCTTTCAATTAGTTCTCTCAGTACGTGGATATGATTAGTTCTCTCAGTACGTGGATATGATCTATTATGCTGTAGCCACTCCTGAATCCAGTTTGTTCTCTCGGTTGAGCCAGGTCCAGTGTTACCTTCAAGCGGTGTGAAAGAACTTTAGTGAAGATTTTATAAACCACTGATAGGTCTGTAGTTCCCGAGATCCTCAATGTCACCTTTTTTATGTAGCAGGATCATTGTAGTGGTGTTCCAATCCTCAGGAATCTTCCCTTCATTAAGGCATCGAGTGAAAATTTGGGCGAGTACTGTTTCGAATTCTCCAGTTGCTTCTTGTATGATGTCTACAGTAATTTCATCTTCTTCCTGGAGCTTTTCCCCGTTTCATGTTCTTGATTGCATGTGCAACTTCTGCTGGGAGGACTGGAAGAACTCTGGTACCTTTCATGATGTCTGGAGTACATGTATAATCACTTTCATATTATTTGGAGTAGAAATCTTTCACTTTTGTCAAAATTTCGCCTCTATTTCTTGTTACAGAACCATCTTTTCTCAGTGCCATGATCTGTTTTCTTCCCTTACTGAGATGTCCCTTTGCTATCTTTAGGCTTTAGTTGTTTTAAATTGCTTTCCTCACTAGTTCACAGTTGAATTTTCTTACGTCTTCAGTGATACTTTTTCGTACTGTCTTGCATAGCTCTATATATTCCACTTTGAAAGTCACATCTTCTTTAGTTGTCCTCATCTCTGTTCTTTTTTGCATCAACATTTTGGTTTTTCCTGATAATTTGTTCACATGCAACTTGTTCTTAGACCCAGCTAATTTTGTTGCTGTTTCCATAAGAGCTTTGGTTACTTTTCTGTTTACTTCAGAAATATTCACTTCTTCCGATGTTAGGCCTTCTAAAGCAGAGAATCTGTTCGTCAATTCTAACTTGAAGGTATTATGGTGTTTTTTAAAGTTGGTTATGTCAATATATTTTGTTTGTTTTATGAGCTTGCCACGTTCGAGTTTAGTGTTGAGGTGCATCTTACATCTCACCAATCTATGGTCACTACCTGTATTGAACTTGTTTAGCACACTGTAGTCTTCTATGACGAATTTTTTGTTACACATAATAAAATCAATTTCACTTGTCATCCCATTTGGATGTCTCCATGTCCATTTCCTGTGTGACTTTTTCTTGAAAAATGAGTTCAAGATGAAAAACCCTTCTGCCTCTGCGAACTCAACGAGAGTATTTCCACACTAGTTTCTGTGGCCGTGACCGAATTTACCTACTGAAGTTTCATTCTATTGCTGTTGCCCTATTTTTGCATTGAAATCTCCCATAATTATCTTCAAGTGCTGCTTACCTTTATTATTTAGATGACGAATTTCCTCATAAAATTCTTCAATTTCTTCTTCAGGAGACTTGTGGTGGGTACATAAGTTTGAATAATCTGAGCCTGGTATCTACTCGAGAGTTGGATAACGAGTCGCGCAGCTCTGTCAGAGGAACTTTCAACTTCTACAACTTTATCCTTCAGTTTCTTGTTTATTATAAATCCAACACCACTAGTTCTGTCAGTATCTGTCCCACGATAGTAGAAGAGATGTCCACTTTTCAGTTCAATGAGATCTCCTTTTCTCCTTACCTCACTTAGCCCGACGATGCCCCACTTGATCCTTTGTAGTTCCTCTTCCAATTCAAGAAGCCTTGAATCAGGAGATAGGGAACGTCCATTGTAAGTAGCCAAGATCAGCATCAGACATAGGAATAATTTAGTATATACATAGGAATAATTCATAACTTGATTGGTATTATTTATTTATGTAGCAGGCTTAGAGTTATTTATTATTGTTATATTTTTATTCGTACCAACATGACACGTGTGTGAAAAACACCATGTTATTTTGCATTTTAATTCAGATTTTAAGTCTCGCGTGTGAAGTTGCATTTTTATTCAAACGTGTGAAGAAGTTACATAATGTTTCCAACATATGGGGAAAATTATAATTACTTTTACATTTTTCAATGACCCTATAATAGCTATGTAGGAATATATTAGATATATACATTAATTATTTTATTGGGTTATTAATTTTATTATTAATTTTATGTGTGAAAAATTCATCAGTTCCGAATGTGGAGTTTTTAATTCACACGTGTGGAGTTTTTATTCACAAGCAAATGCGGTTGCTATTAATTTTATTTTTTTATTTTTATCATCATCATCATTGTCAACCATTATCAATCCACTGCTGGACGAAGGTCTCCCCAAGTTTCCTCCACAACGGTCTGTCTTGTGCCAGTCTCCTCCATGTCACTCCCTGCATACTTTTGAATTTCATCCACCCATCTTCCATGTGGTCGTCTTCTGGGTCTTTTCCTGTCCCTTGGAATCCAATCTAAAATTTCGGCTGTCCATCGATGGTCTGTCCTTCTGGCAGCATGTCCAGCCCATTGCCATTTTATGGATTTTACTCTGATCATGTTGTCTTCCACTCTTGTCATATTTCGTATCCACGAGTTCCTCTTCTTATCTCTCCTGGTTACACCAAGCATGCACCTATTCATGCTGCTTTGAGTTGTCTGCAGCCTTTGTATGTCTCTTTTAGCTAAGGTCCACGTCTCTGCACCATACGTAAGCACTGGAAGGATGCATTGATCAAACACTTTTCTTTTAAGACATAATGGCATATTGCTCTTGAAAATTATGCTGTTTCTTCCAAAAGCTCTCCAGGCAAGTTTTGTACGCCGATTAATTTCTTCACCAATGTGACCCTCACTTGATATCTGCTGTCCAAGATAAACGTACGTGTCTGTTATCTCCAGCTTTTCTCCATCAATCGATAAATCTTCATTTCGTGTAAAAGCATTGTACATCACTTTTGTCTTCTGAAAGTTCATTTTTAATCCCACTTCTTTACTCTTGTCAGCAAGTTCCTGGATCATACTCTGTAGCTCTGATGGGGTAGTTGTAAAAATGACAATGTCATTAGCAAAACGAAGGTGGGTTAGATAATCTCCATTAATCTTTATCCTTTGTTTTCCCAGTTCAGTGATTGAAAGACATTTTCCAATGTGGCATTAAAGAGCTTCGGAGATATGGTGTCACCTTGTCTCACTCCTTTTCCAATTTTTATGTGTGTTGTATTTTCAAACAGCCGAATCTTTGCACTTGCATTTTGATAGATGTTATTAATAATAATGTATGCATCTTCAATACCGCAGGATTTCAGAGCCATTGCAACTGCTGATGGTTTCACCGAATCAAAGGCTTTTTCATAATCGATAAAAGCCATGCACAATGGAAGTTCATATTCCCTCGCTCTTTCAATTAGTTCTCTCAGTACGTGGATATGATCTATTGTGCTGTAGCCACTCCTGAATCCAGCTTGTTCTCTCGGTTGAGCCATGTCCAGTGTCACCTTCAAGCGGTGTGAAAGAACTTTAGTGAAGATTTTATAAACCACTGATAGGAGGCTGATAGGTCTGTAGTTCCTGAGATCCTCAATGTCACCTTTTTTATGTAGCAAGATCATTGTAGCGTTGTTCCAATCCTCAGGAATTTTCCCTTCATTAAGGCATCGAGTGAAAATTTGGGCGAGTACTGTTTCGATTTCTCCACTTGCTTCTTGTATGATGTCTACAGTAATTCCATCTTCTCCTGGAGCTTTTCCCTGCTTCATGTTCTTGATTGCATGTGCAACTTCTGCTGGAAGGACTGGAAGAACTCTGGTACTGGTACCTTTCATGATGTCTGGAGTACATGTATCATCCCTTTCATATAATTTGGAGTAGAAATCTTTCACTCTTGTCAAAATTTCGCCTCTATTTCTTGTTACAGAACCATCTTCTTTTCTCAGTGCCATAATCTTTTTTTTTCCCTTACTGAGATGTCCCTTTGCTATCTTTAGGCTTTGGTTGTTTTCAATTGCTTTCCTTACTAGTTCACAGTTGAATTTCCTTACGTCTTCAGTGATACTTTTTCGTACTGTCTTGCATAGCTCTATATATTCCACTTTGGAAGTCACATCTTCTTTAGTTGTCCTCATCACTCTTCTTTTTTGCATCAACATTTTGGTTTTTCCTGATAATTTGTTCACATGCAATTTGTTCTTAGACCCAGCTAATTTTGTTGCTGTTTCCATAAGAGCTTTGGTTACTTTTCTGTTAACTTCAGAAATATCCACTTCTTCCGATGTTAGGCCTTCTAAAGCAGAGAATCTGTTCTTCAGTTCCAATTTGAAGGTATTATGGTGTTTTTTAAGGTTGGTTATGTCAATACATTTTGTTTTTCTTATGAGCTTGCTACGTTCGAGTTTAGTGTTGAGGTGCATCTTACATCTCACCAATCTATGGTCACTGCCTGTGTTGAACTTGTTTAGCACACTGCAGTCTTCTATGACGAATTTTTTGTTACACATAATAAAATCAATTTCACTTGTCGTCCCATTTGGATGTCTCCATGTCCATTTCCTGTGTGGCTTTTTCTTGAAAAAGGAGTTTAAGATGAAAAACCCTTCTGCCTCTGCAAACTCTACGAGAGTATTTCCACGCTGGTTTCTGTTGCCGTGACCGAATTTACCTACTGAAGTTTCATTCTGTTGCCGTTGCCCTATTTTTGCATTGAAATCTCCCATAATTATCTTCAAGTGCTGCTTACCTTTATTATTTAGATCACGAATTTCCTCATAAAATTCTTCAATTTCTTCTTCAGCATGACTTGTGGTGGGTGCATAAGTTTGAATAATCTGAGCCTGGTATCTTCTCGAGAGTTGGATAACGAGTCGTGCAGCTCTGTCAGAGGAACTTTCAACTTCTACAACTTTATCCTTCAGTTTCTTGTTTATTATAAATCCAACACCACTAGTTCTGCCAGTATCTGTCCCACGATAGTAGAAGAGGTGTCCACTTTTCAGTTCAATGAGATCTTCTCCTTTTCTCCTTACCTCACTTAGCCCGACGATGTCCCACTTGATCCTTTGTAATTCCTCTTCCAATTCAAGAAGCCTTGAATCAGAAGATAGGGAGCGTCCATAGGTAAAGTTACAGTTAAATTTATTATATTCACATGTGTGAAGAATACAACAAGGTTCTAGTTATCGGATTTTTATTTTATTTTTCCAAATCAATAGGTAACTTGAATTTTATATTTGTAAAGTACAACTGGTTTCTTTTTTGATAAATTTATTGGCATAAACTCAGTCCTGAAAAGGGCTTACCTTTACAAAAAAATTCTCAAAAGCTAGTTGTGGACAGTGTCTGCACAACTAACACGGAAGAGAAAGAAGTTTGAGAAGTTGTAGGATGGTTACTGTCTTTTATTTCATCCAGTTTCGACAGTGTAAATGCTAGCTGTGGACAGTGTCTGCACAGCTAGCAGTTGAAAAGAAAATAGTCTAGAAATTAGGAAAGGTTTTGAGAAAGTAAAAAGTCACACTTTAAGGTCTCTTACGCTCTCCACAGATGGCTGCCCTGCGCAAGTGATGAAGTCAAAGAAACTGTACTTACCAACCAAGGAATCACGAATGCAACCACGAAATGCACATAATTTTTGCGGAGCTCCAAGAGAAGACCAGCTGACCTAGGGGTGTCACCGACACAGAAAACAAAGTCAAGAGGCGTTGCCTTGAGTACCAAAGTCGGTAGAAAGAAATTCCACTAGCTACGATGCCATTACACTGGGGTAATGTAGTATTACTTGTTTCATGCAAATAATCTACCATTCATTCGCAAAAGTTTTTCCTTTGAGTGTGTAAGCAGGGATATACACTGAAGAGCAATTGAAATAGAGACAGCTGGCGTTATGCAAATGTGGCGCTGTGGGCGGCCTTGTAAACGGGAACGACATGACGTATACAGCGATCCGACAATATAAGGAGTGATGTAACGGGAACCAGAAAGAGTCGGACGCAGTATGGGTAAGACGAAGGATCTAAGCGCATTTGATCGTGGGCAAATTGTCGGGGCCCGACGAATGGGTCACTCTCTGACGTCGTGCAGGCACGGGGATTTTCACGAGCCACTGTGTCACGGGTGCACCGTGAGTGCATCGAATCCGGTAAAACCATCCCTGCAAGGGCCAACTGCCGTGGACAACAGCGTGTGGATGAGCGGGGTCATCGTCGGCTAGCTCGCATTGTAACAGCGGATAGACGGGCCACAGTGCAAGAAATCACTCGGCAATTTAACGTTGGTGCACAAAAACGTGTAAGCAGCCACACAATCTAGAACCATCTCCTCGCTATGGGGTACAGACTCCATCGTCCCACGAGGGTACCGCTGCTGACCGCACATCACAGGCTGCAAAGATTAGCATGGGCGCGGGAACATCGCCAATGGACCCTAGACATGTGGAAAAATGTTGCCTGGACTGATGAGTCGAGATTCACGTTGGTACATGCGGATGGCAGGATACGAGTACGGTGCAAACCACATGAAGCGATGTATCCTTCTTGCCAGCAGGGTACTCTTCAAGCTGATGGGGGTAGCATTCTCGTTTGGGAACTGTTTACGTGGACTGAAATGGGACCTCTGATACGTGTGACATCGTCCCTCACCGGTCAACGTAACCGGGAAATCCTGGCCGACCGTTTGCGCGTCTGCAACATCCCACTGGGGACCTCATCCTGCAACAAGACAACGCACCGTGCCATTGCTCTCGAACTGTATGCGAATGGTTGGATGAACACTCCACCGACGTGACCTCGCTTCCTTGGCCAGCTAGGTCACCTGATCTCAATCCCATCGAGCACATCTGGGATGCCATCGAGAGATGTTAGAGGCTCTGACCCCCCTCCATCAATTTTTTTTTTTGATTGGAGGTTTAACGACCACCGTGAGCAACTCAATGGGCTATAAGCAGTCGCCTGTCCCTAATTTAGGGTCACTGGTTCCAGGGAAGGGAGAGAGCCAGTGCCGTAAGACAAAGATCCATGCCTCACCGGGATTCGAACCCGGGCCCCTTACGGACGAATGATCAGAGGCCATCACTTAGACCACTGCACCACCGGGGCGGCCATCAAATCTTCGTGAACTGTGGGAGCTTGTTCAGGGTTCGTGGATTCTTAATGGCTTCCTAACGCTTCCGGTGTCTTGTCGAGTCCATTCCGAGACGAATCGCCGCCGTCATCAGGGCGAAAGGTGGTGCTACACGTTACTAGACAGGTATCTCTAATTCAATTGCTCTTCAGTGTAAGTGTATCACGCTATCTATTACGATGGTCTGAGGACTAGGATAATTATTTCACCATCAGAGAATTCACAATGATGAATGTATACAGCATTGAACGAGTCAACAACATCCTCGACTTCACTGACGAACCAGGCCGAAGTACTACTGTCGCTGGCATTACGAGTATGCCTCTCGCGAGTAGCTAGTTCTTGGATTTCTTGTCTACCACTTTATACGAGACAAAATCATCAACGACAATTATAGAGTGTTTAAGTATCATGCAAATCGCTTTACCAGCTGATTTGTTATTGATGTCACTCCGAAACTTGTGAATTTTTCATCAGATGAAACCAAAGCTTAACTTCTGAAAAAAAAAATATTTAACGCTTCGAAAATGAAAAGAAAGAGACTGATGTTATGTGCTTTAAACCATACTTCACTTCTCACGAGATTTTGATTCAAGATCGAACTTAGCCAACTTTCACAAACCGGAGCAAAACTGTTTTACAGTCATACAATTTCTGAGACCTAATTCTCATCTTCAAAAAAAAAAAAAAATTTTTTTTTTTAAAACTTGCCCGATGTTTAACTGCCTCCTCTGCGATTACGATCGATGCCAATTGCATTCCATTTCAATGCAAAACCAACAATTCATATACCGCCACCTTTAGGGACTGAACAGATGTACTCTATACTGATATAAAACATCTCTTGATATACCGCCACATCCCTTAGCATCCGTCATGCACTGCTGCAACCTGCCTTTTCCAACATAAAAACGTACTTGATGTATTGCCACTTGCAAGCTGTGTAAGAATTTCCTTCCAGTATTTTCGAATTGTGATACAATTGTGGCAAACTTTAATATTAAAGATATTGATTGAATCAATGCCTTTTAGCATTAAAATGTTTTGGAGCAAACTCGCAGAATGGCGCTATTTCAAATGCACTTGTTAAATTAGATTTTGCTCTGGAAATAATTAGATTGAAATTTAAAACACAAATGAAAAGAGAAGAGCCTTTTAAAATAAACTAAGGTATGTAAAATAATTTTTGTGTAATGCTATTAATTTTCACTTGATGAAGTTTTGGTAACTGAACATGATCTTTTATTCATTTCCTCATACGAGTAATTATAATGTTAACTTTGTCGTTTTACTATGCACAGTAAATTTCCGCATTTAATGGATACCAGAATCTTCTGAGATAGAAATTGACACTTCGAACTACAGTGCTCACTAAGTTCACAACATATAACTGCAGTTCTCTAATTAACATGTTTTAATTTAATGCTGATTATGTTTTTCGATAAATCATAATAAACAAAATTGGGGTTACTTAAAAATAAATGGGAAATTTGATATAACTCCAGTCTTGATGTAACGCAACAAAAGGTGACGGTACATCAAGAGTTGACTCTACCATTTTTGTGTTCTACATACGGAGGTCGAGGGGCATTTTGGTAATAGAAAATGTTCCTTTTCAACGTTGATCCCACCGAACTTGTTTGCCTTGCTTTTCATTTCTTTTAATTGATTCTTTCGGACAAAATTAATTTTATCAATGCTTTCCACCACCAATTAGGTATTTTGCTGCACAGATGTTTGTTCAACTTTCGCAGAGATTCTATGGAATTCAGTTAGTCTACGACAAGCAAGAATGTCTTTAAAGAAACCGGAGAGAAAAAAAAAGAATCGCAATGTGCAGATGACACGAAAAAAAAAAAAAAGACTTCCTTTTATGATGTGCACAGTTTTAGTGGCGTCAAATGGCAGTAGCCTTGGCGAAGGAGGAAACGGCACGTGCGGTGCAAATTACTTCGAAATTCCAAAATCGTCCATTGCTACGAACTTTGATGCTGTGAGAGGAAATGGGAAAATGAATGCTTATTGTTTCCAATAGGGTGAAATGGGTTTGTTTCGTACAGAAATGACGTAAGAATAATGGAGGAATTCCATCAGCTCAACTCCACGCGAAACAAAACATCGCATTTACGACTAAGGTCACTGGACTCTACACACCATCTGACGACCTAACCAGCCATTCGGTAACTCAAATCAATGTCAAGTTGAAGCATAAACACCGTGTAACTGAAAGTTAACTTCAGGTAATTTGAACTGCTTTACCACAAACGCGGTTTACTTCGGAATATTGGTTTAACGATTCTGTGAGTATTTCCGCATGCATGTTATTTTATTTCCAGTGCAACCTTTTGAACAATTTTTTCCGGCACAATAAAAAAGGTTCCCACTTAATGTTGTTCCACTTCGCACTCATTTTCGATTCGAACAGCTTCACTTCGTCCTCGAAAACGTTGCCTATATTGAAAACGACTAACTTCATTTAAATAAGAAGGCGGAATGCACTTTTCTAAACGCAAGCACAGTTTTGTTACAAAGCGGGACAGTGAAATTTTGTTTTATTCTACGACTAAGCGCACGCATAAAAAAAAAATACATGCGGAAACTGAACTGGCTGAGCAAGAGCTTGGGATAATAAGGAACGAAAAAGACTGTTCACAGCGCAAGCCATATATACACAGTGTGGCAAATAATTTTTAAGACTGGGTCTGTAAAATGAAATAGAAACAAGAAATTATAATTTGTTTTGGTTTGTTATTCAAAATAAGTCCCTCCGGCTTCAATACACTTGTTACAGCGATTTAATAATGATTCGAATGCTTGTTCCAGTTCACTTTGCGGAATTGCCTCCAAAGCAAGGCGTCGAAGCTGTTTGTATGGTCGAAATATCAAAATAACATCCTTTTAACGTCATTTTAAGTTTTGGGAATAAAGAAAAGTTACAGGGTGCTAAATCAGGCGAATACGGTGGATGATTCAACACACAGACGTTATTCTTCGCCAAAAATCTACGAACAAGAAGTGAGGTGGGATTGGGTGCATTATCGTGCAACAAACACCAACTGTTTTCATCCCGATATTCTGGACGAATGCGACGAATTCTGCCCATCAAATGCCTCAAAACATTTAAATAAAACTCACCAGTAATTGTTTGTCCACTTGGAACAAATTATTTGTGAATAATACCCTTACTATCGAAGAATGTAATGAGCATTGTTTTGATTTTCGAAGGAACTTTTCTTGTTTTTTTGGCTTGTGGTGAGTTTTTTGACTTCCATTCTGCACTTTGTCGCTTTGTTTTAGGATCATATTGAAAACACCATGTTTAATCACCTGTAACAATCGATTTTAAGAAGACTGGATCATTTTCAGCGGCTGAAATGATGTCTTCTGCAATGTGCACTTCTCCTTGATTTTTGTTCACTAGTTAACGTGCGTGGAACAAATTTAACACAGACTTTTGTTTCGCCGAAATCTTCATGCAGGATGGTTCGAATCGTTTCTTTGTTGATGTTTAAAGACTCTTCCATCATTCTTAGTGACGCACATCGATTGTTTGCCACGAAATCACGCACTTTTTCAATAATCGCAGGTGTTCTAGATGAACTTGGTCTTCCGGTATGCTTATCATCTTCTAGCGTATCTCTTCCGTGCAAAAAAACGTTTGCGCCACAGGAAAACATTTGATCTACTTAAACAAAACTCACCTTAAACTTGTTTCATCATTTGGTACGTTTCCGAGGCACTTTTACCAAGTTTTGCGTTAAATTTAATAACAGCCCTTTGTTCCATCTTAATAATTCAACATGAAAAAAAATGTACTTCTCTAATGAACAGCCGTTTCGTTTGAGTTACCTTAACAACTGCGCAGTACTTTTGGCAGAAAGCAAGCAGATGGTCACGGTTTATAACGCATTCGCGATTACACTGGTGGCGTCACCGTAGGCTGAAATCTAGCGCCGGTCTTAAAAATTATTTGACGCATTGTGTATATAGGCGCCGACGATAGGGGGGGCAAGGTGAATCCCCTCTAATAATTTTATTGGGGGTGGGGGCAGTGCCCAACCAATATTTTTCATCCTTTTTTTTTTTTTTTTTTTTTTTTGGAGGTTTAACGACCACCGTGAGCAACTCAATGGGCTATAAGCAGTCGCCCGTCCCTAATTTTAGGATCACTGGTTCCAGGGAAGGGAGAGAGCCAGTGCCGTAAGACAAACACAACATCCATGCCTCACCGGGATTCGATCCCGGACCCCTTACGGGCGAATGATCAGAGGCCAGTGCCTTAGACCACTGCGCCACCGGGGCGGCTATTTTTCATCCTGTTTAATTAAATAATCGCTTTAGCCTCATAAGGTGGACCAAGCTCCACCTTATTAAGCCAAAGCGATTTATTTCGATGAATAAAAACTTTTTACCCAATCTCAGCATTGCTCATTTGATAAGAAACTGGATTGCCAGCACCGTATTTAATGAGTTTGACATGTTCTCACGATATGTGGTAAACGCTTAAAACAATTATCAAAAATAAAATAAATAAAATACAGGAACTTTTAATCTCTAGCGCTTTTATTTAACAATTTATTTTTTTCTCTTTTCATTCTGCGTTTGAGAAACCCAGCTAATTTCTCATTTTTTACTAAACTTTGGAAATAAATTTTTTCTGGATATTTTTCTAAAATCACAGGCTGAATTTTATTTTTTAAAATATTAATATTCACCAAAATAATATTTCTGTTCCCTTGTTCATTTACTAATGGGCAATTACGACTGCGTTTTAAAATATACGTGCTGACAAGAGTAAATGAAAGCCAGTTCCTGCAGAGTACTTACTAAAAAATGCAAGCAAGTTCCTGCAGAGTGCTTATTAGAGTACTTTACTCACTCGAATTACTAGCTGGCAAGAGTACTTTACTCTTGCCAGCAAGTAATCTGGAGGAACTTGCTTGGCAAAGAGTAAAGAAGCGAGATTAAAAAACAGATTACCGAAAAACAAATGGATATGCATTGCTTTTATAAAATATGAAGATTTATAGGTTGATGGTATAAACTTAGAAGTAACTGATGCCCACATCTTCCTTGGACAGCAGATATCAAGCGAGGGCTACATCGAAGAAGAAATTAGTAAGCATATAAAACTTACTGAAGTGCATTTAGAAGAAACTGTACAATTTTCCACTTTGTCTTAAAGGAAAAGTGTTTAATCAATGCCACCTTCCTGTTATTCATAAATCAGAAAAGTGGATCTTAAAAAAAAAAAACATACATAGGCTGTGGCAGTTCAAAGAGGCATGGAGAGATGCATGTTTGGTATAACAAAGAAAAGTAGAAAAAAACAAAACAAAAAAGAACCCCTTGGATCAGAAAAATGGTTAAAGTGTACGACATCATGATTCAAGCCAAGACCCAGATGCGGCAAGGGTGGATGAAATTCGAAAGTATGCCGGAGCGGCAAGGAAGAAAACTGCTCAAAACAAAGTTATGAAAGAGATTTGGGGAGACATTCGTCTAGCAGGGGGGGGGGATTTAGAATGGTTGATGGTATACATCCCACAGGTTTCAAGGTTTCCGGAAGAAACAGCACGAACAAAGAGAAAAACTCGTTTGCATAATCAGTTCTACGTGTGCGTGTCAAATAATGCTAGAAATTAAAGAGCAGTTCTGCGATAAACCGGATCTTCATCGGAATTCAGCAGAGGAGATTACTATATCTTATGTAATGTGGAAGAAATATTCCTCTCATACGTGGAAAATACGTCATAATAATTGACACAGCAATCAGAAATATCTGAATTGACTATATTTACTGTTCCACACGTAATACCAATCACATCAGAAAACTTGAAAATTTTCATCGCCCTGGAGCGAGAATCGAACCCGCATCTCCCGATTATCGTTCGAGTATGCTATCCGATACATCACCCAGGACGAGAAAGTCACAAGTATCTGAGTGTTCAGATATTTGTGACTTTCTCGTCCTGGGTGGTGTAACGCATACTCGAACGGTAATCGGGAGATGCGGGTTCGATTCCCGCTCCAGGGCGATGAAATTTTTCAAGTTTTCTGATGTGATTAATATTACGTTTGGTAAATACGGTCAATTCAGAGATTTCTGATTGCTGTGCTAATTATTACGATTGTCATATCTGTTCTTTAGTTCTGCTCTTCCACCTTTCTTGGAGCCAGTAACCCCACGTTATAACTTAACTACTACTACTCCACATGTTCCACACTTATGAAGCTCGTTAGATTACACAAAAATTAAATTTGGGTGTTTTGAAGGTATAGCCCCGTTAAGTTTTTCTGTGCACGTTTTAACTGAAATATCATTGCAAAGCCAACAGACAGTCCCTGTGAGTGCGCTTTCCAGCAGACGAAGCATGTTATTTCTCACAGGAAAGCAAACTCAATGCATACGGAGAATACTTCTGACGGAATAGCATCCCATTTAAGTATTTACAGTACGACGACACACAGCAAATGATAACTAGGACGGGACATTCCTGTCGCATTTTTGGCCTTCTCCTGACGTTGGTTATTGTGTCTGTAGTTATTCCGGGTCTGCCGGAGGAACTTTCACGGAGGGAAGTTCGCTGAGCAAGTGAATAAAGGTGCACATACATTCACAAACGATATAAAAGAGATTATTTCAAGAGAAATAAGGCACACCTGATACTACTGTATTTCTACAGAAACAAAATGTACACAGAAATGGTTTCTGAGGCAGGGAAAAAAAAAAAAGCCCCTGCAGCAGAATTCACTGAGTCATTCTGGGGTGAAAGCTTTCCCATACACTAAACTTTTCCTATGAAGCAGCCAAGATCGAAAAAATTGACTTAGCATTTGTGCATTCTGGCTCTCAGATCTTCGAACATATATATATATATATATATATATATATATATATATATATATATTTTTTAATAACAGAGTTGAATTTTGCTGGGAATTTTAAAACAAAAAACTTCTGGTTGATTTCGCTTCTTCGTAAAAAGAAAAAAAATTAATTACATCCTTTTTTTTTCTTTTTTTTTTTTTTTGATTGGTAGTTTAACGACCACCGTGAGCAACTCAATGGCTTATAAGCAGTTGCCCGTCCCTAATTGAGGGTCACTGGTTCCAGGGAATGGAGAAAGCCAGTGCCGTAAGACAAACACAACATCCATGCCTCACCGGGATTCGAACCTGGACCCTTCACGGACGAATGGTCATAAGCCAGCGCCACCGGGGCGGCATAATTACAACAAACACATTCTATCATCGGATTATTATTTTTCTTTCGGGGTTTAACGACCACCAGGGCTAACTCTAAGGGTTGAAAGCAGCCTCCTGTCCCTATTTCAGGGCCACAGTTTCAGGAAAGGGTGAAAGCCAGCGTCGTAAGCAAAGCACACTATCCATGCCTCATCTGGAACTCGAGCCCGGGCCCAATCGGACGAATGGTCAGAAGCAAGTGCTTAAACCATGCGCCAACGGGCCCGCCCTCATCGAAACACTGCATTTATTTATTCGTTTTAACCGTACTTAGGCCTTTTCTACGATAAATATATTTTAAACAAGTATGTATTTTGGTGGAAAAAAGATCCTTTCAGTGTTTAAAGTTCAATGTAAAACGTGAACAAAAAAGAATGTGTTTGTTACAAATCAAAAGATTCAGATGATAAATTAACATCAAGGATTGCATGCTACGACAAACATTTCTTTATATACCGTCACTTACGCCGTGTATCCAGACTTCCCTCCCGGTTAATATATATTAAAATGCACATAATTTTCAAATACAGAATTTATACGCACACATAGGCGCCGACGTTTCATGAATGCCACTGGAGCGAACCAAATAATCACGAGAAAGTAGAATTCACTTTTAAAATTGATCGTCGCTTAACCACACACAATACAAGCACATGCGCACTAAAGCAATAACATATAGTACTGTACAATAATAATAATATATTTCAACTTCATGTTCGATGGAATTTTCAATTCCCAGATTAATTATACTTTATTTCTCATTGTCAAATTCCTAAATTACAGCAAACGTGTTTGCACGAACAGAAGATTTACGGATAAAGTCATTACCAATATTTACTAAATTTAAAGATTGACACAATATCATAGCAGTTAAGTACTGCCAAATGATTTAAACGTGGTTGTGATATCGTACTTCGCAAGTATGTTTTCACTCTTCGTAACATGGAAAATGAGCGCACAAGTTTTTGCAGCTCTGTTCAGTACACAAGGTGCTGTTTCGTCTTGCATACAGTGTTTCTTTCAGACATACATCCAGGGGGTGAAGCCCTCCCGGAAACGACCATTCGCCACGCCCCCCAGGAGACATTTTAGGTAACAGAGCCAAATTTTAATAAATTCAAGCTAAGATGAAAAAGGAAGTTTTTCTTTTTATGCTGCAAATATTTCTCCAATTATATTTTTTTTAAATATTTGTTCAAATTGTACTAGTTATAGAGTATTGTATTAAAATTGTATTACGACGCATGGTATTCAAAATATAATAAGTAGACTAATCATACCTAATTGTCTGGGAATCATGATTCAGGAACAAGAGTGCGTTGAATGCATTTTAATAGATTAAAATTTCAAGCCTCCTTTAGCTGAAAAAAGTTTGTTATTCCTGAAATGTTTGAAGAAGTAATTTTTATATCAGGGATGTATATAGAATTTTTCTTCGGGGGAGGCGGAACGAAAAAAGGAAATGTTTGAAATCCACCATCTGGAACAAAATTAAAGTTAATGAAATATTTAGAAAAAAATGCTTTCATTTTTCTTCATGTAAGTTGATACATTTTCATTAAATTAAGGCATTTTTTTCTATTATAAGTCGCATTTTACCCAAAAACTAGAAAATGTAACATTTACCGGGAGGGGTCCCCCTCTAAATGCTCCTCTGTGCTAGATATATAGTAATTACTTTTATATATGTAAATATAGTAGTTAAAATTATATATCATCATCATTGTCAACCATTATCAATCCACTGCTGGAAGAAGGTCTCTCCAAGCCTCTTCCACAACAATCTGTCTTGTGCCAGTCTCCTCCATGTTACTCCCGCATACTTTCGAATTTCATCCACCCATCTTCCATGTGGTCTTCTTCTGGGTCTTTTCCTGTCCCTTGGAATCCAATCTAAAATTTCGACTGTCCATCGATGGTCTGTCCTTCTGGCAGCATGTTCAGCCCATTGTCATTTCAGGGATTTTACTCTGATCATGTCGTCTTCCACTCTTTTCATATTTCGTATCCACGAGTTCCTCTTCTTATCTCTCCTGGTTACACCAAGCATGCACCTATCCATGCTGCTTTGAGTTGTCTGCAGCCTTTGTATGTCTCTTTTAGTTAAGGTCCACGTCTCTGCACCATTCGTAAGCACTGGAAACATGCATTGATCAAACACTTTTCTTTTAAGACATAATGGCATATTGCTCTTGAAAATTATGCTGTTTCTTACAAAAGCTCACCAGGCAAGTTTTATACCCCGACTAATTTCTTCATCAATGTGACCCTCACTTGATATCTGCTGTCCAAGATAAATGTACGCATCTGTTATCTCCAGCTTTTCTCCATCAATCGACAAATCTTCATTTCTTGTAAAAGCATTGAACATCACTTTTGTCTTCTGAAAGTTCATTTTTAATCCCACTTCTTTATTCTTGTCAGCAAGTTCCTGGACTCTGTAGCTCTGATGGGGTAGTTGCAAAAATGACTACATCAGCAAAACGAAGGTGAGTTATATATATAGCAAATGGAAAACTTGCCCCCTCCAAGGTTCCATTTGCCCCTCCCCAAACCCCCGGCCAAAAAGTCCTGAAAGAAACACTGCTTGCATATTTCCACATCTCCAAAACATGATACAGTTAAACTCTTTTCCTTTAAATTTGTCATGGAACATGTACCTATGTAGTTTTAGGGTATCAGAGTTCAAATCATCCCTAAAAAAAAAATCGCTAACAGTTTGGGGCGAAACGCTTGTATCGATTAAGAAGTTTTCAGCATATGGTAAAAACTCTTTGGTTTCAGTACTGAATCTGATTTGCAAACCCGTTAGCACATGATCAATAATTTCTTTATAAATTCTGTTATAGCGATCTTTCGCTGTGAAGACATTCGACCCCGGTGACTCCTGTTTACAATTTAGCAACCGAAAATAGCTTTCCATGGTTGCTCGAGCACCCCACTAACTCCCCTTCTCTCTTTGTAGGAAGAGCACAGTTAAGCTAAAAGAAAAAACTCAGCATTGTTAAGTAAAATTAAAATGTTGATGCAAAACCAACATATTTAAAAATCATGCATTTTCAGAGGAGACCGAGGGGGCCAAAACATGCTTTTGACCCCGCGGTCTAATCACTGAGGGGGCGATCGCCCCCGTGTAGTCGGCGCCTATGTACGCACACACATTTTGACATAATTATGTAGGTTGCCCGCAAGAGCGTTTGTGGTGTAAGTGTTTAAGTAGAAGCAAAAAGCCACAAAAAAGGGTTGACAGCTCCAGAGCTTTACAAATTTTATGCGAGAAAATATTGGAAGTAATATTTCCATAAATTTCAGAGAGAACATCGTAAGTAAGCCAATGAGAGATTGTAGGAATAACGAAGGGGAATAAACGCAAATAAAAGCTCCTCTTGTAACATGGGCAGTAGTGTAGAAAAGCCTTAGCAGAACAAAGGTACTTTCCCCCTAGGTTTAGCGGCGCTAAGGCACTTTTTGTGATTAGCAGGAAAGAAAAGCAAGGCAAACATTTATTTTAGATCATCATGTTTTTATTTTCAAGCACACTCGTATCTTAGCCGAATGTTCGTATTGGAAAGATGAGACTAAATTGTCGGATCACGCAATGAGGAGTTTCACAAACACAATAGTTCTAGTACACGTAAAGCAATGGGAAGTCATTTTTCAACACATTAGTCCTCACAAAAAAGAATAGTTACAGGAGATGACTTCACCTTAGGCTAAGACGGCAGGTGCTATAGGAGAAGCATCAGCACAGGTAATTTAAATAGCATGTAGACAAAATGACAACAGTTTTATGCTTGAGAAGAACAGCTCTAACAAACTCGCCAACAAAACAGCCCATTTCCTGATTCCATTTGGGCAACACAAAAGGACAGTGATGGCTGAGTGGTCAGAGGCGCTGGCTTCTAAGTCAATCGCTCGATATGGGAGAGGGTCCGAGGCGCTTGCTTCTAAGTCAATCGCTCGATATGGGAGAGGGTCCGAGGCCCAGATGAGAGGAAGGCAGAGAACTCCGGAGAGGAAGGCAGAGAACTCTACTCGGAGAGGAAGGCAGAGAACTCTCCGGAACCAGTAACCCCAAATCCCCGATGGGAGACAGCCTTATACCCACATTGATTGTTAAAACCTCCGAAACACAAAATAACATAAAACGTAGGTTTTATTCTCACACTCATCTAACCAAAAGCGGCGAATAAAAAAATCACATTAATTCAGTGTGACTTATTCGTATTACTCACACTGAATATTTGGAATCTTATAGAATAATAGATTAAAAAAAAAAAAAAACATTCTTAACATGTGACTCCCACATAACATTCTTTCATTTGAAATTGCCCAGACTTCGATGAAAATTGATAAAAATAATAAAATAATTAGTAATAAAATGCTAAATGGTAAAAACAGTTCAAATTTTAAATTGCTTTTGAAAATTATGAGTGTTTTCCTCGGTTGCTTTTACCTAATCGATTCACCGCTAAGGCGCTTTTCTCTTCTTAGCACTGAACAAGCAGGGCAATCAAGCATTATGAAAGATCCAAAAGAACACTTCGAAGAGAAATTATTAGCAAACGCATTCAAGCTGAATTTTTTGAAATCAAAATAAACAATCTGATTGTGAGGACCAAGACTTTATTTTCGGAGAGTTTAATCCGACGTGCGGATTAAAAAAGGCATAAAAAGCTCATTCCCCTCGGAAAGTGAGCAATCACCTCTCATGAAAGTAAGAGAATAATGATGATTCTTCAGCTAATGAGGATCCTCCATGCGTATGTTAATGCGTGTGTGTGTGAGCGCAAGTGTGTATAAGATACTTCCAATATCTCCCCCTCTCTTTATTCTCTATACTGGAGCAACAGCTTTTCCTAACTTTACTTTTTGGATCCATTCCGGCATAAATGCAACCAAGGGCGGCGGAAACAAGGCCGATTTCCGCGAAAACAACGTGAAGCGAAGGTAAACTTCAACGACAAAAGTCACCCCGGTTTTCACAGAAAAAAAAATGTACTGGCGATTTCCATAGGAACAAGGTGTACGGGTGATTTCGACACGTAAAATCAAATTCACCAGGACAGCTTTTCTTAGGAACGTAAATTCCTGACATTGACACTAGAAGTATAAGTAAAAATTTCCACACTTACTTTCGTGGAAGATACAGCTCGATCAAATTTAAGGGAACACAGCTCTTTTCAGATAAAGTAATTCCCTATCTTTTAAATCTCCAAAATCATATAAGTGCTTCCACTTTTGTTTCAAAAGTATTTAGTCCTGTTCTTCTCTGCGTTTATCCTTAAGCTGCTTTGTTAAAGTGCAGCGGCTACATCTCCGAATGACTCAGCCTTGAATTTTACCCATTACGAGATGCGTGAGCCTGGAGTAGTTATATCCAATTTTAGGTGCCGTACGAGAGTGAAGAAGCATCAAGAGAAATGACCAAGAAAAAATATATGCCGGCATTACTGAAAGTGCGTATCAGAAGATTTTCACATTACAAGATAAAGTGCTTAACTCACATCGGAAGTACGCCAGACGTCAATCCCATTTCGCGCGAGCCGTTCAAGGGAGTCAGGCAGGTTTCGGCCGGAAAACTCCGCGGGTCTCGTCACTTTGCAGAAGCAGCTGCATTTCGATGGAATCGCCGAAGCACCCACACAACAACAACAGCTCCGCGAACGCCCCATGGATGACGACGATGCCTCCGAGAATCCCACAGTTTCCGGAGAAGCGCAAGACGGAAGGACACTTTTCACCACTGAAACGCGAGCATGCGCTCTTCTCCTACCAGTGATCACTTGATCTTATTAACATAGCCCCTCCCAATTGATGATACAATGAACGAATAAAATTCCGAAAATAGAACAATTTCTCAGCATCTCGTCCATGTATTTCTTGGATAGTGAACATATAAATATTAAGAGTTAAAATTTATCATTGTTCTCGCATAAAACGGCATGTTCAACAGTGAAGTCATAATCCACCATTTATTTATCCGAATATCTTCACTTGTCGCATGATTTATGAGAACAATGCAAGGCTTACAAATGGAGCCATTAGAAAATTCACTTTAAAAAAGTACTTTACTGCCGTTGATTTCCCTGCAAAAAACCTGAAACGATTTCAGCATTGAAAAAAATATTTAATTTTTTATTTTATTCATTGTCTGTTTTGCAAAACAGACATTAACAAAGACATCACAGCATCTACAGTTGGAAGAAATCTTTAATTTAAGGTTACTGGGTTCACGGAAAAGACTGAATGGAGACTATGATAAACATAACCCCAGTCTCATCCGGGATTTAGCCCAGTACTGAAAGTACTACAAAGATTTAAGCTTTTCTTTTAACTTTCGCTGAAGAATTAGAACATTCAGCCGCCCCGGTGGCGCAGTGCAATAAGCTATGGCTTATGGCCATTCGTCCGAGAAGGGTCCGGGCTCGAATACCGGTGAGACATGGATGTTGTGTTTGTCCCTAAGTCAAGGTTACTGAGTTCATAGAAAAGACTGAATGGAAACCCTACGATGACATAATCCCAGTCTCATCCGGGATTTAGCCCAGTACTATAAGTACTTCAAAGCTTTTCTTTTAACTTTCACTGAAGAATTAGAACATTTAGCCGCCCCGGTGGCGCAGTGCAATAAGCTATGGCTTATGACCATTCGTCCGAGAAGAGTCCGGGCTCGAATCCCGGTGAGACATGGATGTTGTGTTTGTCTTACGGCGCTGGCTTTCTCCTTTCCCTGGAACCAGTGGCCCTAAATTAGAAACGGGAGACTGCTTATATAGCCCATTGAGTTGCTCACGGTGGTCGTTAAACCTCCAATTCAATCTAAAAGAACATTTAAAATGCTGCAAACAAATGTGTCCCACACACAAGAAAGTAAATGTCCAGTTATCAGAGTATACGAGGTCTATCACAAAAGTAATGAGATCGCAGTTTTTAAAACGTGGTGTAGCAACACAGGCATCAAAACCGCAATGCATTGTTGACCTCGAAACATTGCCAGCAAGAGACTCGATCCATTCAGTGAGTGTAGAGTAACGGTGAAGAAAAAAAAAAAACGGTGTGTTTGGTGACAGAGTCACGAAAATGGTGAACAGGAATCTCGAGCAACGTTGTACCATCAAATTTTGCGCCCAACTCCACAAAAGTGCAATGGAAGAGTACGAAAAGTTGCGAAAATGGCTTACGCAAGTCAGGCTTTATCCCGAGTGCATGTTTTTCCGATGCCACAAGGTCTTTTCGGAAGTGCTGGAAACAGTTGAAGACTAATCACGCGCAGGAAGATCTGTCACTGCGACATCCGAAAACGTGGAAAGGGTGGGATCTGATCAAGTGAGATCGGCGGTTGATAGTAAAGCTAATAGCAAATGAACCCGCTACGAGTCATCCATGAAATTGCAACAGATCATTTGTGAAAGTGGAAAATTTGCGCCAATATTGTGTCAAAAAACTTCCCCTCAGAGAAAAGGAGAAACTGCAAAAGAGAGAGTGCGTGTGTCTCCTTCAGCGTTTTGAAACTGAGCCAGAAATTAAGCGAGTAATGATGGGCAATGAAGCGTGGGGTTTTGAATGGGACCCCGAAACAATAGCGCCAGAGTGAAGAACGGCAAGCAAAAAAATTTGACTTGTTCAAAAGCAGCACGTAAGAACAAATCCAAAATCAAGTGAAAGTTCATCTGTTTTTGTTTCATGATCGAGGAGTGATGTGCAGGCCTCAAGATCAAACTCTTAACAAGACCTACAAAGGAGTTCTGAAACGGCTACGAAAAACGAAGTTATGCGTGTTCGACCAATTGGCTTTTCATCAAGACAGTCCGCTATGTCGTATTTACTGCGCTATCTGTACTGGAGTTTTTTTTTTTTGACGTCTAAGAATATCGCAGTGGTTACGCGTCACGCTATTCCTTCGATTTGCCCCCCCCCCCACACACACACAAGTAACTATTTTTTTCTTTTCACAATTCAAGAACCGCCTCCGAGAACATCCCCTGCAGACAACCGACAACCTCCGGAGAGCCGTGACAGGCATACTATACTGGAGGTACTCGCAAAAGACCTACAAAGCAATGCTTCCAGGAGTGGAAGGGCCTCTTCCAACGGTGTGTTTTCTTCAGAACAACCCTATTTTGAAGAGGATCACACTTTGAAACTGTGATTATATAATAATGTTTTCACTATCACTTTAGCGACGACTTCATTACTGCACACGACTATCTAGAAAAAAGTGATCAACTTTGTAATTATATATTAGATCAATATCAGGGGTTGCGCTGGCTTTTCTAAAGTTTTCGCCAATTTAGTTGCCAAATTTAATTTGTTTTCCCCAAAATGTTATAACACTATGAAAAGGTAATCGCCAAAGCGTTTTTTCCATTGCTAAAACGATTTCTTCTTTGCAAATTGTGAAGATGGCAATCAGCAGCGCGACCCCTGAATATTACCTGGTCCTAGTTTGTTCAAAGCCGTGCACTGGTAAATGTGGTGAAGGAATGTGAAGCATCGTTCTGCAGAGAATTTAAATATTAACGCTCTTATTTTTTTTTCCAGCTTCAGGAGTTGAGTAGAAAAAACGAACACGCGGTTCAAGTATTTACCTTACGATACGAATTTGCACAGTTATGGGTTACTTTCTCTGGAAGAGTAACCCTTTAGTCACATAAAGCCGAAACATTAGTTCAAACTCTTGTACAGAGAAAAAATTCGTGTTACTATATACGTAATAATACATTCTAATGTTTGGAAAGATACTAACAAATAATTTTCAAGCAAAAAAATGGCAGTATTTAATTGCGAAAGAAATAAAAACTACCGAGAGTTATGCTACAATCACACTAACTTGTTATTTGATGTTTACCAATGCATAGCAGCGATGACCAGAAACGTACGTATTAATAATGTTGAATTAAAGTCGATAAACAAGCATGAAAACCACGACAGAAAATCCCAGTAAAACACCTGTTTCAAATCATGCTATAATTTGTACCACATGTACCACGTTTTTGATTTAAAATGCACAAATAACCTCCGAGCAGAAAAAAAAAAAAAATCAGGAATTTCCCGTTGGTTAAGCAATTAAGACGAATGTCACGGATTTGAAAACAAAGAGCACAGTAAATGTGGTGCTGCTTTTTGATCTGCCTGCCTTTGGTCTTCGCCAGGACGGATCTTAGTACTATCATATTCCTGACCAGAAGCCCATCCAAGTATTACAGACCCAACGTAAACTTTGCAACTGCGAAAATTCAGCTCCTGTATATTAAGAAGGCTATATACAGTAGAGTCTAGTGCAAGTTAAAAGAAAAAAACAGTGCCCGAAAAAAGAAAAATGTTAGTACACCCTGAGGTGGCATCAGATATTTAATGTGCGGTAATCAGACCACTATGAGCAACTCTAAGGGCTATATTAGCAGTCTCCAGTCCCTAATCTGAAGCCACTGGTTCCAAAGAAAGGACAGAACTGGCGCCGTCAGACAAAACACATCACCTATGCTTCATTCGGGGATCGAACCTGGCCTGTCTGGTAAGAATTGTCAGAAGCCAGCGCCTCAGACCACTCGGTCACCGGGGTGGCAAAGTACGGTAAAGTCTAAAACAATGGCTACCCCCTTGGCCCCCACAGACGTGACTGAACAATCGACAAAATTCCGATTTCAGTAAGGAAGAAGGCGTTGAGGGAGCAGGTGTGTTGTCATCCATCAGCGCGCGCGTTCTAGTATAAAATTTACTTCCTGTAATTCTAAACTTCTCGTGATACATCGTAAAAAAAAAAAAAAAAGATTTTTTTGTCCCAAAGGAACAAAAAGGAACTGCTCCAGTGCATTAAATGTTGAATTATACAGCGTGAATGCACCGATAAGGTATTTATTATCTTGGACTTTGTGACACTACAGAGCTGATTACACACATTCAAAGGATTTTTCTGAATGAAGTCATGTTTAGAAATATGCCACCGAATTCCCTGGTGTAATGAGCATGTTTTCTGGCAAAGAGTGTAATCTGTCTTAAATAAGTTTAAAGGGAATAGTTAAATTAACGAGCGTAATCAACGTTCAAAAATCTGAAAGTTTCCGAATAGGGATAATGTCGGTCATGTTCCCAGCTGGTTTTAAATATCGGGAGAAATGAAAACATTTGAGACACCTAGTTAAAAAATTTAGCATCAGAAAAATCTGGAGTAGACCGGTGACAGAGTGGTCTGAGTTGTGCTTATGTCCTGTTTCTGAATGAGGACTAAGAGGTGGTGTGCTTATCTGAGGGCGCTGGCTTGGTCCTGCTCCTTCCATGAAACTAGTGATACCGAAATTAGGGACGGGCGACCGCTAATAGTCCTAAGAGTTGCTTCACAGCGGTCGTCTACCACCCACTCCTCCCGCAAGAAAATAGAAACAACAGCGAAACGCATGGATATCCTTACTGATGTTCAAATGCCAAGTATATTGTGAAAGTTGCAATAATTTTCGCATAATTTAAGTTTCTGGATGCCACAAATTAGACTTTCTTGTGGTTTACGCTGTCACGTGACGTCATCGTTTACAAAGCAAATGCGCTATAGAAGTGTTGAGCATTTCACTGTAATAACTGCATTTCGCTGAACCAGCAGGTGAGAAAAAAAAAATTGCACTTTTACGAACTTCGGAGTATTTTTATGTAAAAATACGGACGTCTACGCACTGTAATGAAATAAGGACTTCTAAAAACACCATGGCAGTTTAGTATTCTCCAAAATGCGTCGCCTGAACAGCTTTGCCTTGACCAAGTATTCTCGCTGCAGGCTTCAAGTTATAAAATACGGGACGCGGTTCTTGAAAATACTTTATTATTAAAGCGAAATATTGTGGCTAGTTGATATTATAAACACGAATGTAGTAAATTGGTACTTTGTTACGTGTGTATAGGAAGAAGTGGGGCTTTCTTACAACAAGTTTGTAAAATCATGCAATGCATTGATTATGATACGCTTTCCAACATACCAGAAATCATTACTCAAGTTATGAGGATAATGGCTGTAGAATAAATCTCGCTCCTATGACCTGACCGTTGACCCATTTCGATGTTATTCAACAGAACCGGTAAAGTATACTTCCGAAACAACATGATAAAGTTTTGTCTCAATCGAAGCATATTTACGTAAGTTATAACGCATAAGGGCGATGGAATGGATCCCGATCCTATGTCCTGAACTATGACCCCATTTCCAATACGATTCGTCCCCAGGTGGCCCCTTACGACAAACTAAAATTTCATCGAAATCGAACCATATTTTTACACAAGTTATGACGCATAAGGGCAATGGAATGCATCCTGCTCCTATGTCGTGATCTTTGACCCCATTAACCCCATTTTCAATAGGATTCGTCCCCAGGTGGTCCCCTACCACATACTAAAATTTCATCGAAATCGAACCATTTTTACGCGAGTTATCGTGCGGACAGACGGACAAAGCTGGAGCATATACGCTTCTTCAACCTACGGTTGAAAAGCGTAAAAAACACAATAAGGAGAAAATATTATTACAGATTTGTTTATTTGCGGGTTGGTTAAGTAAGAGTTCACTGGCGCAAAAGCTTCAATAGGCAAAGAGTGTCATTTTGCGGGGTTTAACGACCGCAGTAAGCAACTTAATGCAGCCGCCTGTTCCTAATTTGGGGCCACTGGTTCTAGGGAAGGGAGAGAAACAGTGCCCTAAAAGAAGCACACCACCCATGCCTCACCCGGAATTCGAAACCATCTCGAACGAATGATCCAAAGCCAGCGCCTCAGACCACTCAGTCACCAGGGCGGATATATTACTACAGATATTGATGTGTATATTTTAATCCTTGTAAAAAATTTTCCCTAGATGGCATCTGGTTTTACTTTTAGAGGCATTTTCGATTTCAGCAGCAACAACCGTTCACTAATTCAAAAATTGCTCTCAATGTGCCCTTGATTCGTTGTTAATGAGCTCAGATAAAGAAAGATCTACTTTTATTTGTCGCTCAGAACACATCTACTTTTATTTATCGTAATTTAAGGATACGTGCCGGAACTTAGCTTCGTTCTCAGTTATGAACTTGAATGTCAAAAAGTGGAGCTCAAAAAAAAAAAAAAAAAAAAAAAATACAGCTGCACCAAAAGCCAGTTAAACACACCTGTGGTCATTGAATAGCACTTTATTTTCGTAAAATGCTAAAATTCTATTCTCAGTGAGGAGACGAATACACTCGAAAGTGTATTCTAGTGCAGGAATGAGAACAGGTTTAACACACATTCCAGCGTTTCCGCAAATATCCCAGCTGTGGACCTGATATTCGGTACAGAATGAGATATGGCTAATTTATCTGCTTTTGCTGTGTACCACATTTCCTTCCTGAGAAGTAGAAAAAAATGTTAGGAAGTATCGCCAGCACTTTACACCGCCAGCACTTTACATGCACTTAGTTGGCAGTAAAACAAGAAGCAGCATGCTTGCTTCTTCTGGTTTTAGTTTCCTGAATATGTGCCGAAGCGCAGCGCAAATTCAACACATTACAAGCAGTACTGCGTGCGGTGAACGGGGTACTGCTTATAGGGAACAGCAATTAGGAGGCGAATATTAACACACAGGTTGAACGCCAGGGAGTTATCTGCCTAGGAGTAAGTAGGTGCTACACCCATTTTGATTCTGCCGAATTTCGAGTTGAGAAAGTCCACATTTCTTGAAACTGCAAACTGGGTCTCTTCAAGCGCTGGAAGACAAAATCTCCTAAATTCTAGGGCGGTCGTTGAAAGCAGGACAGCCTGTGATCACACGACACAGACACTGCACACAGGTCAAGCCACATAGTAAATGGCAAGAGGATGTGAACAGGAACATAACTTCAACCCTGGATGCAGAGCAAATCAGTTTACTTTCCCCATCTCCTCGAATACGTATTCAACTGTAGGTGAGCTGGGTACTGCTTTTGAAGTAGGGGGGGGGAGGATTATTCTGCTGAATAACGTTTAACAATAGCTATCAAAGTACAGCTACTCCCTTTTTCGATTAAATGCTGGCTAACTTCCTACTAAATATGGATCCTGGATTATCCGCGTGTCAAATTAAAGTCTGACACGAACTGTCAATGGTTTGGGTAAGTTCTAGGCTTGCTTAGAATAAGACCCACTCTTACGAAGAACAGAACGAAGTAAATAGGGTAATTCGATTGTCATGTTCAGAATGTTTAAGGAACAGAAATTAAGTTGATTTATAGAAGTATAATGTCCAGATTTGGTCAGATGAGAAGACATTCTAAAGACTTGGCTCTTCCCTCATTCAGACACCGATCAAACCGGGCACAGGGGACAACAGCGCCCTGCAAGGTGATAATTAAAAAGGTCATTCACAAATTCCAGTACACTAACTCCCAAATACATTTTCTGAATAACAAATTTTCATCAAAGGAGAAGTATGACGTAAGTCAACGGGGGTGTTTTGATACAATACACAAAAATCTAAAGTCAGTGGGATTGAAGACCTCCACCACTTAGAGTCGAGTAGAAAGTGAGAAATGCTGGGTAACAAGGTCAATCAGGTGATCGCAGTACCTTCCTTCCCAAAATAGCAGTTGAAATGTTAGCCACACATTACACTACTGGTAAGATCCATCCGGGTTTCAGTTGGTTTAGCTTTACATTACCCTACCAGTGAGATGTATCCGGGTTTTAGACAGTTTAGCCACACATTACTTTTCCAGTGAGATTCATCCGTTTTTTGTTTCTTTTTATCGAGTGTTTAACAACGACCACCGTGAGTAACTCAATGGGCTATAAGCAGTCGCACGTCCCTAGTTTTAGGCCACTGACTCCACGGAAGGGACAGCGTCAGTGCCGTAAGTAAAACACAACATACATGCTTCACGCGATTCGAACCCGGACCCATCTCGGACGAACGATCAGAAGCCATCGCTTAGACCACTGCGCTACCGGGGCGGTTTAGTTGGCCTTGAATCGCGCATACTTGAAAAGCAACAAGTTGAAGGCTATGTAGGACGTATCACGACAAAATCTCACAGTAAACAGATCCCTAAACGGGCGCACAGACACATGTTGCGGACACATCTTATAGCACTGCCTTCAGAACATAGCATGTAAAATTTACTTCATAGAAAGCTCATGGGATTTAAAATTAAGATGCAAAACTGACACTCACTCTATTTCACGCGGCTAGTGTTCCAAAAGTTTCAGTACTGGAATCTGCATTCCCTAGCGCGGCACACAGTTTTTCTCATATACATATCACACTGAACCCCAATAAATTTCTGCACGCACGGCAGTTCCATTGTTAAGGTGGGCGCCTAGTGATTTTGCTTCCTATACTTCCAATGGGCAAACTTCTGTATACATTTTCTTCACAATTAATGCGTTCCCAAGGATGAAAATTTGAACATCGATTAAAATAACTTCATATTATAACTTGGAATACTTAATATTTTCTAAAACAACCATAATTATATTAAAAATCAATAACTTTTTCTTTGGTGGTGCTGAGACCAGAAAAAAGATGGAGCGACCTGTACATTGATGACTTCAGTAAACAAATGTTGCATTGCTTAATTATGGTTATGTTTTAGAAAATATTAAGTACTCCAAGTTATAATATGAAGTTATTTTAATCGATGTTCAAATTTTCATCCTAGCGCGCGCATTAATTGTGAAGAAAATGTGTACAGAAGTTTGCCCATTGGAAGTATAGGCAGCAAAATCACTAGACGTCCACTTTAAGACGCTGCCTTGACGACCTACCTTACTTTCTGCACAATAATTGGAGTTCGCTAAGTGTAAAAGAGGGCAATTCCTTCAAGTTGAGGTATTCAAAAAAGTCAGTTGTGGTCAACATAAAAACCTATCATTGTACTAACTGTTATCAACTAAAAGACCATAATTAAAAACATTTTAGCCAAAGCCAGTTCAGCTTAACAAAAAAGTTCTACCTTTACCCTCTAGCTGTGCAGAATATTTCAATTCATATGTCGACGTTAAGAAAAAAAAAATCACTCATTCTATTCATTGTCATTTATAGTTAATTTAGTATTCCACACATCCTTGTGTCCAATTATCCCACAAAATTACTTGCCCCACACAATGACATACTCCAATTTGCCGAAGTGGATCTCATGGTCTCCTCTTAGAGTGACTGAGTGCGCGCATGCACGAGTGAGAGAGTTTCACAGGGACATCCATATAAATACAACGCTCCTCGAGCAAGCTTTCTTTGAGTTCCTCAAAATAAATGGAGGTAAAATTTCTACGACTGTGTGAGACTCGTTCCCTCCACGGATTGCGCAACTTTCACTCTAAGAGAACGAGCACCAGGCGATTAATAAACATTTGCATTTTACGTAACACGTTTAAAGTTGTCAGCGTTCATTTATAAGCTCCATTTTATTGCTTACACTAGTTAAATGAAATACATTTTTTTCCTTTTTTGGATATTCAAAACGAACAAACCCAACTAAAAGCGATACTTAACGATGTACAGAGACGGACCTACACGTACTTTTACACAAAGTGTATCACAGCATATATCCAGAAACTTAAAGTGATAAGCCAACTAACAGGTGTAACTGAAATACATTGAAATATTTGTTCCGTAGCGGACCATTTAATTCATATCTGTTCACCAACTAGGGAAAAAACAGATTGAAGAAAATGTACAAGTAAACTTTCACACGTAAAAAGTTGTTTCACAAGAAACACGTCTCTCAATTTAAAAGATGGTTCAGAACCCCTCTTACTGAACTCGAAAATCAGATTGTAGTATGACAAGTCTGTTACTTACATCTCACGCATGCTAAGTTACAACTATTGAGATGTTTCCCCGCATTCCACCTGTTCACCCACACACACAATTTCTACCTTGAACCTCATTTCCTCCACTCAGAAGTGAGACAGAACTGTAAGACGAATAATAAATATACAACGGGCGTTCCAGAAAAACAGAGCAATTTTTTCAGCTGGCAATAATGCGAAGGGGAAAAATACCCATGCAGACGACTAACTGAATTAAGGAAGTATCTATGGCAACAGTTATTAGCCGTGGCAGACGATTCTGGTTTTGTTATCGCGCAGTTGTTTAAGGTACGTCTGCATTTCTCCATACAGCTATGGAGGTAAGTAATTCAGAATTAGGAAGCGAAATGCGTTGTGCGATAAAAAATTTCCTATCGTTTGGGAAAATTTATCGCACAACGGTTCCAGAAACAGTTGATTTAATGAAAAAGCTTACAAAGATAAATGTTTAGGTGAGTCAACGATTTTTAGATAGCACCATGATTTCAAAAAAGGGCGTTTGTCGGCAGAACTCGCTTCTAGGCCTAGTCGACCTGAAAGTGTTGTTACGGAGCGTATTGTTAACACTGTTTGGGCAATCCTGCAAGAAGATCGAAGAATGACGTGTTAAGACATAGCGGCGTAAAAACGTCGGCATTCGGCATTTTACGCGACACATTACTCCTGCATCGTGTGTGTTCCAGATGGTACCTCATCACCTGACGAGAGAACAATTATTGGCCAGAGTTCAGGTGCGTCATGAGTGGAAACAAATGATTGCAAAGGATCCAAACTTTCTAAACACAGTAATAACTGCCGATGAAACATGGGTCCACTATTTCGACCCCTTCACGAAGTGCGCAACGAGTATCTGGAAACACAGGCTCACCTCCTCCGAAAAGCGTCCGCCAAACCAAATCTGCTGGGAAGGTGATGATAATTTTCTTTGATCATAAAGGTGTAGTTTACCAGCAAGCCATTCCTCAACAAATTACTGTCAATGCTGAGTGTTACATTTCAGTCTTGAAGCGTCTGCGATGACATATCGATTATGCGACCGAAACTGGTGCGCAAGTGGAGCTTACACCATGATAACACGCCCGTCCACATGTGGCTGCTTATGTTCAACAGTTTCTTACGAAATGCAGTATTAAAATCATGCCATAGCCTACTTATTCCTGACTTCTCCCCGTGCGTTTCTGGTTGTTTCCGACAATGAAGAAGTTCCGTGACGCAACATTCAACACAGATGCTGACGTTATTCAAGCTATACAGGGGTCGCTAAGGCAGCTTCCACAAAGTGCCTTCGCCACATGCTCTGGAAAGTGGACTGAACGATGAGACCGTTGCATCTCATCCGAAGGAAGATACTTTGAGAAAGAATCGCATATTTTGCTGTACGTATATTTATTCATTTTGTGTGATTTTACTCTCAGTTTTATGGAACGGCCGTTGTATACACTGAAGAGCAATTGAATTAGAGACAGCTGGCGTTATGAAAATGTGGCGCTGTGGGCGGCCCTGTAAAGGAAACGACATGACGTATGCAGCGATCCGACAATATAAGGAGTGATGCGACGGGAATCAGTAAGATTCGGACGCAGTATGGGTAAGACGAAGAATCTATGCGCATTTGATCGTGGGCAAATTGTCGGGGCCCGACGAATGGGTCACTCCATCTCGGAAGTCGTGCAGGCACTGGGATTTTAACGAGCCACTGTGTCACGGGTGCACCGTGAGTACATCGAATCCGGTAAAACAATCCCTGCAAGGGCCAACTGCCGTGGACAACAGCGTGTGGATGAGCGGGGTCATCGTCGGCTAGCTCGCATTGTAACAGCGGATAGACGGGCCACAGTGCAAGGAATCAGTCGACAATTTAACGCTGGTACACACAAACGTGTAAGCAGCCACACCATCCAGAACCATCTCCTCGCTATGGGGTACAGACTCCATCGTCCCACGAGGGTACCGCGGCTGACCGCACATCACAGGGTGCAAAGATTAGCATGGACGCGCGCCACTGGACCCTAGACATGTGGAAAAATGTTGCCTGGACTGATGAGTAGAGATTCACGTTGGTACATGCGGATGGCACGATACGAATACGGCACAAACCACATGAAGCGATGGATCCTTCTTGCCAGCAGGGTACTCTTTAAGCTGGTGGGGGTGGCATTCTCGTCTGAGGACTGTTTACGTGGACTGAACTGGGACCCCTGGTACGTGTGACATCGTCCCTCACAGGTCAACGTTACCGGGATATCCTGGACGACCATTTGCTCCCGTTTCTGCGTCTTGAACATCCCACTGGGGACCTCATCCTGCAACAAGACAATGCACCGTGCCATCGCTCCCGAATTGTATTCGAATGGTTGGTTGAACACTCCACCGACGTGACCTCGTTCCCATCGAGTACATCTGGGATACCATCGAGAGAGATGTTCGAGGCTCTGACCCCCCTCCATCAAATCTTCGTGAACTGTGGGAGCTTGTTCAGGGGATCGTGGTTTCGTATGGCTTCCCAACGCTTCCGGTGTCTTGTAGAGTCCATGCCGACTGTATGAATCACATAAAATAGATGTTTTAATTTCTTTTTGTTGACCTCCATTTCTACCATGTAGCATCCTTCCGTGGCGGTATTTGCTCCAGTAATACCTGTTATAATTACGGAAGAATCAATTTCCTGAAGCTGTGAACAGTTTTTCAACTTTTGTACTGCCGAATAGGCTAAAAGAGAAACAGTCGATCCGGTATCCAGGAGCGATGGTATAGTGTTATCTGCAATTCTGACTTTTATAATAATGAACGGGCTTTGCATATCTGCCGCACTATTAGAATGCCCTGCGGGAGATAACTTGACGACAGAATTAATGCCCACAGATTCTGTCGCTATCGGTTTAAACGTTGCTCGTCGCTGAAGCTTACAGTGTTTCTTTGAGGTGACTTGTTTCTGACCCTATTTCACCGCGCCAATTTCCAGTTTGAGCATTTTGCGCAGCGTCCGACAGCGCGCAGTTTCAGCTTTTTTGCCACTGCGGTCGGTCATCCCTCCGCGGTGACCTAGGTTGAGGCCAGTAATCACGCCTGTCATAGCGATCTGAGGGAGGCCTTTCTCTGCAATGCCTTTGCAGGTGCAAATATGAGCCACAGGTCCAACAACATTTATTATCATTTCCGTATCTTCTCGGAGTACTAGTGCCTCTGTATTCCAGCGGTTCTCTGCGCCGCTCTTCCTTTATTTCGGATCGGACATTTCGAATTTTTAATTCGCTCACCTGGTCCGTCAGTACTCTAATTGCCTCATCACTGGCCTCAAGCTTTTTCATTAACATTTGCAACATGCTCTTTTCTCTCGCATCCAATTTGGGCTGCGCATCCCTACTATAGAGTTCTGCGGCACCTGAATATTTGAAAGGAGAGCTCTCGGCATCAGGGTACGCGCAAACGGATGCTGCTACGGGTAGAGGCTGTGACGTAATTTTCATACAGCTCTCTTCATTGATAGCTTTAGCTACCGCCGTACGGTATTCTCGTGGATTCGAAGAAAGCACCCATCTTCTCAAACTTTGCTTCAGTCCTTGCAGGAATTGACCCAGCTTCGTTTGATCCTGAATTCTGCGCAATTCGGGAGGATCATTCGGGCTCTCTCTCAAGTAGTCGTTAGCTACGGCGTTAAGTCGAGCAGCATATTCTTTGACTGTTTCGTGCTCACGCTGGTAACAATTTGAAAGTGCGGCCAAACGCATTGACAGCGGCTCCTCAGTCTCGAAGCGTTCCTGCAAGATGTTCTTAAATTCTTCATAGTCCGCGGTGGTCCGCAAAATGGGGCTTAAATTTAAGTACTGGGAAGCAGCACCTCGCAGTTTTGTGCGTGCAATAATTATTTTTTTCCAAATCTCCCCATTAAGCCAAATTTCCGACATTCTCAATATTTTGGAAGAAACTTGCCGCCGAAAAATTTCTGTCTTCCGGATCGAAATTAGCTATCAAAGGAGAGCAAGATGCAACTAGCGCAGGGATACGATACGGATCATTATTTTGCTCGTCTGCCAGGATGCTGATGTAAATATTATACTTAAGAAATTCTTTTTATACCACAATTGCTAAGAAATGCTTGTTATACATGTATAAAAAAATCGATGAAAAATGTTTTTCAGAGATCACAAATTTTGACGTTTAGCAATAATGGTGTGTAAATGTTCTGATTGTTAGCTGCGTGTGGTGTGGGATTTCACTGTAAGAGTGGGTGCACTTTAAATATGGAAGAATCTATTTTTTACTTACAGCCCGTCGCTTGACTTCATAATCCAGAATGTTTTTTGACACACAAAGTTTTGATTGCTACACAAAGTCTAGTAGCACTATCACTGGTCCATCCAAAATGTCCCAATCTGTAGGAAAATTCGAACAGGAACAGGTCTCCACGATGAGGAATAAAATACTCTCAGGCCCCACCGTCGGTGACTTGAAGACTCCACGTTGCTGCATAGAAGAACCAAATACCGAAGAACCGCTGCTCTGCTTTTCATCGGCGATGCTCGGGTTCCACGCTGCTTATTAAAGATGCTCCCGGCTCCGTACCGGTGAATGGAAGATCTAGAGGGCCCCTGTTCGAGCGCCATTCAAATGTTACGGGGCTTGGAGCTGATGTCTATCACAGCGCCCTGTGTGGAGCGTTAGTTGATGCTTCCTTTGCATTAAGTTCGGTATCGGTGGTATAATCCCTAATTCTCCCAACTGGAGCAGATAAATACAATACAAACCATAGAAAAGTGAATCGATTGAGGCTAAATTTTGCAGTGAGGAAAACTTTTATTCAGATGTTACGGGGAATGTCATCAAGCTTTTGTCCCTCATTTTCGTGCTTTCATTCTTTTAGTTCTCCATCAGTATTCTACACCTCCGAAAATCCCCTTTTCCCTTTCCGGCCATCCAAACCGCTTCATTCCTCCGTTCCGACTCCCGAGGTTTTTCTGAGCTTCCTAAAAGTATTCCCTCCTCCTTCAACTTTTCGCCACCCAGTCCCCCTCATACCCGGAGAAAGAAAAACCCCTTGGTCAGTCTAATTCCAAGAAAGCGCAGCCACGCCTTCACTCTCAAAAACTCTTATCTTCTTAATTGCTTTGCTGTGACCCGTGGGAAAGGCAATACATTGCTTCCGCTGGCCTTCCATCCAAAATGGCGGGAATTGAAAAGAAAATGACTACAGAATCTCGCCTCTGATAAATATGGAAGCCCCGGTTACAGTTTCCCAACGCTTCCGGTGTCTTGTAGAGTCCATGTCGAGACGAATCGCCGCCGTCATCAGGGTTAAAGGTGGTGCTACACGTTACTAGACTAATTCAATTTCTCTAAATCAATTGCTCTTCAGGGTATGTAATCGTTTACCCAACCGCAATTAGATAGTTCTTAATGTGTATTGGGGATGTTCTGACCGATGCCCGTGTCTGAAAGAGTCTGCAAAACAGAGAAGGAATGTCTATTATAACGCATGTTATTATTTTTGTTAGCTGGGTTTTCCTACTTCGGGTTTGGTCTAGTTGCAACTCTGAGCACATGAACGGTATGTCAAGAAGCAGGCAGTAAACGCACTTGTAGCATTAAATCTATTAATTATTAACTAATGCTTACTACGCTGGTTGTTTCGAAATAAGTGTTAGTTGTGTAATTATTTACTACTACTTTCAACTGAACGTTCTGTTTAATTTCTCTGTTTTATTTATGTTCTTAAGCACCCCATATCGGCAGCCTACGTCAGGACTTCCTAGTCAGTCTCCTTTCCTCTTCTCCTTGTCCTACACCCAGATTTCTTCACAAGTTCGCCCCCCTCTCTAACCCCTGCTTTGAAGAGTACTTGGCACTTCGAAAGCAATAAAAACAAGAAAGATGACACCGAATTTTCGGGTGTAATAAGCACGTCTTTTGAATCCGTTCTGACACAAATTAAATTTATCAAAGCTATTCAAAGTCAATGGAACCGGTATGGAAAACAACATCTGACGGAAGAAAAAATTTTTCAATCTGGTTTTTAATCCCTCAGATATTGCTGCAAAACGGAATCGTGAGCTTACGCCCTCTAGTTGCAGACTTGTGCGTTAAGAAAAACATGCATTTATATGAGAAACATTTCGCACCGGAAACGCTCTCCAACACAGAAAGAATTTTTCAAATCGGACTCAGAAACAGAGATATCGACAAAACTAAGATGTGACTTTACGTCCCCTGGTGGGAAAACCATGCATTGTCCTTAGGATGAAAGTATTCTCAAAAGGTTTCTCCATATGAGAGGTATCGGTCCAAGAAAAAAAAAAAATTATAGTCGAGTTTTCAGGAGCCCAGATTTTGCTACAAATACATCAGAAGCGGAAATTAACACTTATGCCCCTTGGTGGCCAAACCATTCTTTACCAAACATTAGAAATTATGTGAAAAATATTTTCCATCAGGTCTTGTATGCGATACAGGAAGAATTTTTCAAATCGGAGTTTTAGAAACAAAAATAACGCAGAAAACGCAATTTACCTTCGTGCCCACTAGCGGAAAGTCTATGATTTACTTGAAAATTTTTAATTTATAGGAAAAAACATTTCGCGTCGGAAACACTATCCAACAAAGCAGGATTTTTTCAAATCGGACACCTAGAAGTAAAGTTATTGAAAAAAATAAGATACGCATCTACGCCCCCTGGTGTAGAAACACCATGCATTATTTTAAGAAGAAAATGTTTCTAAAAGATTTGTCGACATTAGTATCGTTCTACAAACGACGTTTTGTTCAATCGAGAATTTAGAAGCTCATATTTTGCTGCAAATACATCAGAAGCGGAAATTAAGATTTACGCCCCCTGGTGGCCAAACCATTTTTTACAAAAATTAGAAATTATGTGCAAACGATTTCCCATCAGGAGCTGTATCCGGTGGAGAAAGATTTTTTCAAATCGGAGATTTAGAAGCAGAGATATAGGGGGAAACGCAATCTATATCTACGCCCCCTAGCGGAAAGTCTATGAATTACTTGGGAATTTTGAAATTATATGAAAAACATGTCACACTGAAAACACTATCCAACAAAGAAGGAATTTTTCAAATCGGACTCCTAGAAGTAGAGATATTAACAAAAATAAGATATACATCTACGCCCCCTGGCGGAGAAACTGTGGAATATTTTAAGAAGAAAATATTCCGAAAAGGTTTATCGATGTGAGTGGCATCAGTCCACGAAATAATTTTTTCAATCGATATTTTAGAAGCTCAGATTTCATGGCAAATACATGAGAAGCAAAAATTAACACTTACGCCCCCTGGTGGCCAAAGTATTCTTTACCAAAAAAATTTAAATTATATGCAAAAGATTTTTCATCAGGAGGTGTATCCGCTGAAGAAAAAAAATTCAAATCTGAGTTTTAGAGGAAAGGAGTTATCGGGAAAAATGTAATTTACTTTTACGCCCCATAGCAAAAAATCCATGCGTAATTTGAAAAAGTAACTATATCTAAAATACTCTTCGACATAAATGGAATCGAAAGATAAAAGAATTTTTTCAATCGGATGTTTAGAAGCAAATATGTGGAATAAAACGTATTTTTGAATTCGACATCTGCATTTACGCCCTCTAGCGGCGAAATTGTACATCGTAAAAAAAAACGAAATAAAGGATCATCATTCGCATATTTCAAGCTTCCCAATGCAAAAAGAATTTTTCAAATCGGACTAATAGTTGCAGAGATATTGTGGGTACGGACGGATGGACTGACGGACAAACCGGTAACATAAGCACGATCTTTTTTTACACAAGACGTGCTAATAATTACGTAGTCTGTGTTCAGTTTCCTTCAATATGTTACCGATCACAGCTGAGGGCATAGTTAAAATAACTGCGATAAAACAATCGATAAAAACACCGAAAAAGGCTCCATTAACATACGATGCCCGATCGCTCTGGGAAACTGAACTGTGACGATGGCTATTGCCTCTGCTTACGTGCCCGCAACAGCGCCATGAAGTCTCAATTTGCTTACCGCAAGATGATGACAAAGAATCCCTACTATTCGTTATTATATTCTCGGTAACGAATAATATTCAAAGTCCACGCAACTTTATTTTTTTGTTCGGGGTTAAAAAAAGACCACCGTGAGCAACTTATTAGGAAGTCGCCCGTCCCAAACTTGGGGGCTACTTGTTCCACGGAAAGTAGGCAGCCAGTGCCGTAAAAAAAAAACTGCTGGAAAACAGCGATTTCTTATGAATCTTGGCGCGGGGGGGGGTGGTGAAGATCGTTAAGACAGCTGCAGAAAACTTAACAACGAACTGGATTTACTTCTCTCTCTTGGAGAAGAAAAGTCTCCCATCATCAGTACAGGAAACATATTTATGACTTTTATCCAAAATTTGGAGAATGGAGTCATAAGTCCAGCTGATACGAATGCAAGTAATACACATATGACGCAGTACGAAGGATCAGTTGTCTCAGGAAAGTCTTCACACACATCCAGCGCAGCGAATGTGGAAGTTCTGAAATGCCTATACTTACGACTTTTGGGCTCTAAACCCCTAATACCTATACCTCCACAACTAACTAATTAGAGCGTATTTGCATATTTATGAGAGTCACGCATCCATTCCTGATAACAGGAATTAACAAGATTAAGAAGCTTTATTTATTCCAAAGGGGTTCAAAAGTTAATGCGCTACACGATGTTAGAAGTCCGATAACGTCAGTGGAAAAGTAATAAGAAAAATTTATCGAGCCATCCGAGAGAAATCTTTCCTGACAAATATTCGGAGAAGACAACTTTTTACTTCCGAGACGTAACACTCATAAAAAAAAAAAAAAAATTACATGCGAAAAAGTAACAAATTGCGGCCAACGGTTCTGGCAAGCGACCAGGCCGAAAAGGCACAGTTTAAACGCGACACAAACTGCTCTCGTTTCAACACATTAAAGGCAGTTTTACTATGTGGTTAACGAACCACTGCCAATAACGTACTCTCACAGAACAGATCTTTATTCAGACGACAATGTGGTTTATCATCACTGCGGCATTGCGAATCAAGGCATGGAATCTTTTTAAAACTCAGATTTTCGGGAACATAAATTATCCATAAACAATTTTCAGAACGATGAAAATAAAGTTCAGGGTTGAAGGGAGAAATTAAGTGTTCACAGATTTCTGGGAGAGATCTACCTTTCAAAAGGTAAAGCGAATTTCTGGATGAGATAATTTCATATCTAATCTTAATTTTTTTTTTTAACCAATTAACACTTTGAAGTTGGAATAATGACCATGAATTCTAATGTGAGGTACAGTGGAACCTCGGTTATACGTTTCTCAATTATACATTTTCCTCTTTTATACATAATTCTGCGTTAATACCAATATTTTACTGTAGTTTCTAACGCTTTTTTTTAAAACTGTTATACGTAATTCAGTTATGTTTTTTACTATTATACGTTAAAATTTGAATTTCAGATTATCATATATACACGGTTCTTCGATTCTTTTATACGTAATCCAGTATGTTACAACTTTGAGAGAATTGAGAGAGTATTGTTGCGTTCCTTCTTCGTGCAGCCAAAGTTGAACTTTGATCCTATCAGAAAAAGGTATGTTTGTTTACTTTCGGTTTAGATGAAAAATTGGTTCCGTATTTCATGACTCACACACATATAATGCTATTTAAAATTGATAAATTTCTGGGACGTAACTTTGTGGATCCACTATTTCGTGGCGTACTGGGTTGGTGCGAACGAAATGTCCAGCGCGAACGAGCAGTGGAGACAGGCCCCCACCACAGCGGAATGGAACCACCCGCAGGTGTTGCGAGTATTACGTCACAGAGTTACTATAAATAGCTAGCACATGTGTGAAGAACAAGGTTCAGGCGTGTTTTGTTTCGAAGTAACGTGGCTTATACAAAGGAAACATGCAGACGCCGGATCTGAGAGTCATCTTCCTGTATGAATTTAAACTGGGCCATTCTGCAGGAATTGCAGTTCGAAACGCTAACAAAGCGTTTGGGGAGAATACAGCCAACGAACGAACCATTCGGCGATGGTTTGCAAAGTTTCGAAGCGGAGATACGGACCTGCAAAACGAAGCACGTGGTCACAGACTTGTTGCCGTTTCTGACGATGTTCTGTTACGTGTGGTTGAAGCGGATCCCCGAAACACGTGTCGTGAGATAGCGGCAGAGGTAGGTGTCCATCACACGACAGTTGTTCGGCGTCTGGCTGCGCTGGGTAAGGTCAAAAAACTGGACATGCCGCATGAGTTGACAACTGCCAACAAGACTTAGGGGTTTGGAAGTCTACACGTCGCTGCTAGCCAGGAATACACAGGGACCGCTACTGCATTGAATCGTCACCTGCGACGAGAAGTGGGTTCTTTATGATAATCGGAAACTATCTTCACAATGGTTAAGCAAGGCACAGACTGCTGGACGGCATCCTAAGTCACCCCTACACACCAAGATGATGCTCCTTGTCTGGTGGTTCACAGCCGGGATAATTCATCGGAGTTTCTTGGCAAGAGGTCAAACCATCGTTGCAGAACGTTATTGTGCTGAATTACACCAGATGCACCGCAAATTTCTGGAGAAACAACCGGCTTTGGTCAACAGACATGGTGGTGTTCTGCTCCAGAACAACGCCCGCCTTCATGTCGCACAACGAACGATGCTGACACTAAGTGCCTTGGGCTATGAAGCACTGCCACATTCTTTCTATTACCCGGATTTGTCTTCGACAGACTCATCTGTTTCGTCGCCTGGATCACTTCCTGTTCGGGAAACAGTTCACGACAACACACAACGAAGTTCAAGGTGCAGTTGATGACTTCTTCGGGTCCCAGCCATAAGGCTTTTTTCATTCCGGGATTATGGCCTTGCCGGACAGATCGCAACTATGTGTCGATGCAGAGGGGGATTATTTTGCCTAGGTAATTTGCCCTACTTTTCCGTTCTCGCCGTCCACGTGTGCTGGTTATTTGCCGGACATTTCATTCGCAGCAACCCAATAGAACAGAATCCCAAATATATCCTCAATATTTAACATTATGGTTTCAAATGGATGCACTCAGGATTTGCAGAAAAAAAAAAAGTTAATTCATGAGTTCCATACTGAAGCACAGGTCTGAGACTCTTAGTTGAGAGCATTTCACTTAATCTAGAACACATGGTGTCAAAAGAGAAGTTTTTCATGGACTTTATAAATACGTGGTAGGCAATGCACGTAACTAACAAACAAATTAAGAAGAATCTGTGCCTCAATTTGAAGCACACATGCTACTCATTCATAAATTCAAAGAACAATTCCCCATGGACGGCACTTTAACCAAGGATTTGTATGATTGCCTGTATTCTCTTCGTCAACACAGTTTCTTCGGTTTTAATAATAAATGCTATCAACAAAACCAAGGTGTACCGATGGGGTCACCTCCTTCCCCACTTTTGGCTGAAGTATACCTGCAAAATATTGAGCAATCAATAGTGATGCAACATGACCAACAACTACCTTATGGCTCCGTTATGTCGACGATATTTTTGTCATCTGGCCTCATCCTAAAAAAGATCGATTGCAACTCACAAATTTAATCACTGAAAAATTCCCGTCCATTAGATTCACTATTAATGAAGAAATTGATGGCAAGATAAATTTCTTGGATGTCAGCATCTCAAAATGTAATAATCTTCTTTCCACTTCTGTCTACCGAAAACCAGTTTCTACCAATAGCACTATTCCTTTCAATTCTCATACCTTCCACCAATATAAACTGTCAGATCTCAAAGTCCCTTATTCATCGAGCTCATTTGGTTTATAACACTGAAATTAATCTAACAAATAAATTAGCAAACATCCGCTTGATCGCTACTCAACATGGCTTTCCCCCTCTCCTGGTTTCTAAATTAATTCAAAATGCTAAGAAAAAACCAGTTGTTGCTCTTCAACCTGTTTCACCAAAAAAGGAACTAACATTTGCTGGCTCAATCCCTTACCACGAACCTTCTGCCTACAAACTCATCAGTATCTTCAAAAGGGAAGGATATAGACTTGCCATCCGTTCTTTCCCTTGAATTTCTGTTATACTCCGTAATGACAGAGACCCAAGACCTCCGCTTTCTTCGCCTAGAGTGTACAAAATTCCGATCAAGACTAACGTTGGATTAACCGCGTGCATAGGAAGTTCATTCCGGAAAATTCTTTGAAGACTTCACGAACACAAATCTGATGTGAAATTTGGAAAACCTTCATCTGCCTTATCTGTTCTTACCATGGCTGACACTTCCGCTATTTTTTTTTTTTTGATTGAAGGTTTAACGACCACCGTGAGCAACTCAATGGGCTATAAGCAGTCGCCCGTCCCTAATTTAGGATCACTGGTTCCAGGGAAGGGAGAAAGCCAGTGCCGTAAGACAAACACAACATTCATGCCTCACCGGGATTCGAACCCGGACCCCGTTCGAACGAATGATCAGAGGCCATCGCTTAGACCACTGCGCCACCGGGGCCGGCTTTCCGCTATTCCACTTTGGTCCGATACTAAAAAGTTGGCTCCCTTCCAAAATCGGTATGCTCTGAGGTTTAGAGAAAGTTTGGAAATTTTATTTTCCAAAAATTGCAACTCTGAGTTCCCCATTTTCGTTCCTTACATCTGGAAATCCCTCATTGCATCACGTCACCCGAAGTTACCATTACAAAACTTACCTTTCCAATCTGGCAACGTAAACCAATCGTAGTCGCACTGATGAAGGCCATAGTAATGGCTGAAATATATTTGTATTAAACTTTTATACGTAGCTTAGCGTGTTCTACATACGCTACCTTCTTAATTGGACTGACTTTTTGCAATGCGATAAAATATTTTAAAATTTGTAACGCTTTTTTCTTTCGCCACCGATTCATCTTTAAATAAATCATTGAGGAACATCTTGTACTCTTTTAAAGCAAACATTTTCGCAATAGCATTTAACATTTTGGAATTTCGTTTACACTTTTACGTTTTTAAGGGCATCCCTTAGAAAAACGTATAATCGAGGTTTCACAGTATTTATTAAAACCTGTTCAAAGTTGTAATATTATTTGATTCAACTTCATCAAGGGATCTGAAACAGGATGAACTTTCTTCACCTCAGAACACATTACAAAAACGGAACTTAAATTTACCCCCTTACTCTACTTTCACACTTCCACTTAAGAGACGATACCCTTCAATTTTCTTACTTTCGTTTGAGCCTTTTCACAGATGTACGAATATGTGACGGATCACTTTGTCCGTGTTCATTTCGTCCATGTTCAGTTGATCAAGTTCATTTCGTCCATGTTCACTTGATCCAGTTCATTTCGTCCATGTTCACTTGATCCAGTTCATTTCGTCCATGTTCACTTGATCCAGTTCATTTCGTCCACTGTTAATTTTGTCAGCTATTTACTTTGTCTACATTCATTTCGCCCTCAGAATGGATAGAATACCGTGAAAATTTTCTGTTTTGATGGCATTTTTATTACTAGGCAGAAGAAAAAGGTCAGCGGACATTACTTACATGCGATTTCCCCCCTGTTTAACCATCCAGGTGGCTGGAAGCTTTGGAAGAGGCAATGCGAAGTTTTGTTGACATGTTTAACTGGAGACATCCCTACAAGCATCCTGTCATTCTGTAATATTGGTCGTCGTTAATATTTTTATATATGCGTTCTCGCCACTATGAACCCGGGAATTTTTTCGACGCAATATTGGGCTCTCGCCGCTTTTGAACAGGTTTCCGATGAACGTATTATTGCCTTGTCGCTGCTTTTGGGCACAGAAATCTCTGAACGTATATATTATGCGTGCTTGACATCCAGAGGGTTAAGTGTTTCGATTAAAATACAACGATATTGAATGTTATTTAAAGTAAAAAGAGGAACTAAACTTTGAAAAGCTTTTTAATTATTTCGTGTAGTACGATGTTAATCACTATGACATAAATCAAAGTTTTATAAAAACATTTTTGATGTTTTGAAATACGTCTTCTAGTGTTTTCATACATTTCTTAGCTTTTCAGTATATTTATTTTTTATTCTGATTATGAATTTATTTTAATTTCCGCCTTACTAATTTTCATACGAATGAACTATAATGATCGTTACATGTGTCATAGCTATTTAAAACGAGAAAAAAATTCATAAATGTATAATGGTGAAAAAAGTTTAAATTAATATTTACTGTGAGTTTGCGGTGTGAGAGAAGGAAAATGGACTTTTTACATAAACGAGAAAATTTCCTCTTCAAGCCAGCACATTTATGGCCATTGGAATAAACTTTCATTTATGTCATAGTGACTGACATTGTACCACACAAAGGAGTTAAACAGCTCTTCAAAGTTCAGTTCCTCGTTTTACTTGAATATTTAAAATCGTTGTATTTTAATCGAAAAACTTAAACAGGAAAATGAATCGCACGTAAGCAATTTTGTGGGAGTAACAAAAATTCCTATCAAAAAGGAAAATTTCCACGATATTGCACCCATTCTGAGGACGAAATGAATGTAGACAAACTGAACGGTAGACGGAATAAACACGGGCAAAGTGATAGGGAACCGCAGGAATGGTGCTTCAATTTACAAATATTTTACCACTGTCGTGTATAATTGCATTTTTTAAGGGTGTAATATTTTATTGTTTAACGATTTCCATCTGGTTCCATGGAAGGAAACGAGCTTTCGCTGTATGGACAAACACAACACCCATGCCTTATCTGCAACTGGAATCAAAGGCCAACAATAACAGGAACTACACGCCAACCCCAATTTCAACTTTCGCCTTCAAACATGCACACAGATACCCCAATTACTTTTATAAAACACACGCATATTTACATCTTCAAATCGGAAGCCATTAAAATTATTGAAAAGGAAAGTTTAGATTACTTGGATATGCAATAAATCACGAGTTCGTAACTTCCAATAGTTTTATTTTTTCACGACGGAAAAGTTAAAAAAACACTCTCTCTCTCGATATTTGATACAAAATTCAGCCAAGGAACGCAAATATTTTTTAACATTTTTTTTTCTTCTTCCAACCTGAGAGAAGCCATTCCCGTGGAGTGTTTAAATTATGCATTTTCATTGTGGCAATATAAATGGGTGGCACGTGTTTAGCGCGCGCCTCAGAGAAAATAACCCTCGGCGGCAGGGATAATAAATGGTCTGTGAAGAGGAGATGACTTCGAAACCCGATTCTCTACTCCTAGAACGTGGTCACACATATTCAATGAAGTTAAGTCCAAGCGTAGGCTGACTCCACGAAAACGTTGCTATAGAGATTGCAGGCGTTGCTACTGGAAACAGTTGCCGGGCTGAAGAAAAAAAGAATAGCCATCTTAACCGCACCGTGACACACGCAGTGATGCTGAAAAAAGATGGAGAGCGGAGAGAGAGAGAAAAGACGAAAAAGAAGGGATTGTGCACAAGATCCATCGCAATTATTCAAGGGAATCAAATTTCCCAATCATCACCCATCTCAGGCTCCCACCAGCGAAAGAAGTCATTTCACCGTCGAGCGAACAGCGGGGGTTAAGCATATCAATCAGCTTCATTAATTGCATGATGAATGACTTTGGACGAGAGGACTTTACTTTCATCTTGGAGCATTCAGGTGGTAAACACTTCTGCACTTACAGAAAAGTAATTCTATAGGAGAGAAACAAAATGAGCGATTTGCGAATGCGCAGAAACATACGAAAACCCGAGAGGCGGAAATCAAGAGTACGAAAACCATGCCGTGTGCCTCCCCTCGTCTACGCTGATATGAAGTTTCATCTACGGCTGATAGGGGAGGGGGAGTGGGGTGGATGCTAACACTTGCTTTGCCATGGAGAATAAAATGTAAACCAACGTTTCTGAAACTGAGCAAAACAACTGAGAATGTTTTTATAAAAGAGAAATATGCGTACCTTACTTATCAACGAAATGTTCATCTTTTCCGAAATACTGTCCATTGCATCAAATACAGGCGTTACAACGTTCCTACCACTTTTTTAATGTCTTCTGGAATTTCTTATGAAAGGTGTCGTGCGCGAAACAATGGTGCGCCAAGCGACCCTGTTATATTTTATCGTGGACGAAGCGACACTGCTAATCAAATCATTTTACTTATACATTAAAATACAAATCGTAGTCACATTATTTACATCTAATTAATTAATTAATTAATTAACTAAACCAAGTTTTTTTTATACTAAATACAAGTTTTTAATATCATTATATCATCATCATTGTCAACCATTATCAATCCACTGCTGGACGAAGGTCACTCCAAGCCACTTCCACAACGGTGTGTCTTGTGCCAGTATCTTCCATGTTATTCCCGCATACTTTCGAATTTCATCCACCCATCTCCCATGTGGTCTTTTTCTGGGTCTTTTCCTGTCCCTTGGAATCGAATCTTAAATTTCGACTGTCCATCGATGGTCTGTACTTCTGGCAGTATGTCCAGCCCATTGCCATTTCAGGGATTTTACTCTGATCATCATGTCTTTCACTCTTGTCATTTTTCTGATCCACAAGTTCCCCTTATCTCTCCTGGTTACACCAAGCATGCACCTCTTCATGCTTCTTTGAGTTGTCTGCAGCCTTTGTATGTCTCTTTTAGTTAAGGTCCACGTCTCTGCACCATACGTAAGCATTGGAAGGATGCATTGATCAAACACTTTTCTTTTAAGACATAATGGCATATTGTTCTTGAAAATTATGTTATTTCTTCCAAAAGCTCTCCAGGCAAGTTTTATACACCGATTAATTTCTTCATCAATGTGACCCTCACTTGATATCTGCTGTCCAAGATAAACGTACGTGTCTGTTATCTCCAGCTTTTCTCCATCAATCGATAAATCTTCATTTCTTGTAAAAGCATTGTACATCACTTTTGTCTTCTGAAAGTTCATTTTTAGTCCCACTTCTTTACTCTTGTCAGCAAGTTCCAGGATCATACTCTGCAGCTCTGATGGGGTAGTTGCAAAAATGGCTACGTCATCAGCAAAACAAAGGTGAGTTAGATAATATCCATGAATCTTTATCCCTTTGATTGAAACATTTTCAAATGTGGCATTGGAGAGCTTGGGAGATATGGTGTCACCTTGTCTCACTCCCTTTCCAATTTTTATGTGTGCTGTATTCTCAAACAGCCGAATCTTTGCACTTGCATACATTATTATTAATAACATCTATGAAAATGCATCTTCAACACCGCAGGATTTCAGAGCCACTGTAACTGCTGATGGTTTCACTGAATCAAAGGCCTTTTCATAATCGATAAGTCATGCACAATGGAAGTTCATATTTCCTCGCTCTTTCAATCAGTTCTCTCAGTACGTGGATATGATCTATAGTGCTGTAGCCACTCCTGAATCCAGCTTGTTCTCTCGGTTGAGCCATGTCCAGTGTTACCTTCAAGCGGTATGAAAGAACTTTAGTGAAGATTTCATAAACCACTGATAGGAGGCTGATAGGTCTGTAGTTCCTGAGATCCTCAATGTCACATTTTTTATGTAGCAAGATCATTGTAGCGTTGTTGAAATCCACAGCAATCTTCCCTTCATTAAGTCATCGAGTGAAAACTTGGGCGAGTACTGTTTCGATTTCTCCAGTTGCTTCTTGTATGATGTCTACAGTAATTACATCTTCTCCTGGAGCTTTCCCCCGCTTCATGTTCTTGATTGCATGTGCAACTTCTGCTGGGGTGACTGGAAGAACTCTGGTACCTTTCGTGACGTCTGAAGTACAGGTATCACCCCTTTCATATAATTTGGAGTGGAAATCTTTCACTCTTGTCAAAATTTCGCCTCTATTTCATATCATCATCATCATCATCATTGTCAACCATTATCAATCCACTGCTGGACGAAGGTCTCCCCAAGTTTCCTCCACAACGGTCTGTCTTGTGCCAGTCTCCTCCATGTCACCCCTGCATACTTTCGAACTTCATCCACCCATCTCCCATGTGGTCTTCTTCTGGGTCTTTTCCTGTCCCTTGGAATCCAATCTAAAATTTCGGCTGTCCATCGATGATCTGTCCTTCTGGCAGTATGTCCAGCCCATTGCCATTTCAGGGATTTAACTCTGATCATGATGTCTTCCACTCTTGTCATTTTTCGGATCCACGAGTTCCTCTTCTTATCTCTCCTGGTTACACCAAGTATGCACCTCTCCATGCTGCTTTGAGTTGTCTGCAGCCTTTGTATGTCTCTTTTAGTTAAGGTCCACGTCTCTGCACCATACGTAAGCACTGGAAGGATGCATTGATCAAACACTTTTCTTTTAAGACATAATGGCATATTGCTCTTGAAAATTATGCTGTTTCTTCCAAAAGCTCTCCAGGCAAGTTTTGTACGCCGATTAATTTCTTCATCAATGTGACCCTCACTTGATATCTGCTGTCCAAGATAAACATACGTGTCTGTTATCTCCAGCTTTTCTCCATCAATCGATAAATCTTCATTTCTTGTAAAAGCATTGAACATCACTTTTGTCTTCTGAAAGTTCATTTTAAATCCCACTTCTTTACTCTTGTCAGCAAGTTCCTGGATCATACTCTGCAGCTCTGATGGGCTAGTTGCAAAAATGACTACGTCATCAGCAAAACGAAGGTGGGTTAGATAATCTCCATTGATCTTTATCCCCTTGTTTTCCCAGCTCAGTGACTGAAAAACACCCTCCAATTTGGCATTAAAGAGCTTCGGAGATATGGTGTCACCTTGTCTCACTCCCTTTCCAATTTTTATGTGTGTTGTATTTTCAAACAGCCTAATCTTTGCACTTGCATTTTCATAGATGTTATTAATAATATTAATGTATGCATCTTCAATACCGCAGGTTTTCAGAGCCATTGTAACTGCTGATGGTTTCATCGAATCAAAGGCTTTTTCATAATCGATAAAAGCCATGCACAATGGAAGTTCATATTCCCTCGCTCTTTCAATTAGTTCTCTCAGCACATGGATATGATCTATTGTGCTGTAGCCACTCCTGAATCCAGCTTGTTCTCTCGGTTGAGCCATGTCCAGTGTTACCTTCAAGCGGTGTGAAAGAACTTTAGTGAAGATTTTATAAACTACTGATAGGAGGCTGATAGGTCTGTAGTTTCCGAGATCCTCAATGTCACCTTTTTTATGTAGCAGGATCATTGTAGCGGTGTTCCAATCCTCAGGAATCTTTCCTTCATTAAGGCATCGAGTGAAAATTTGGGCGAGTACTGTTTCGATTTCTCCACTTGCTTCTTGTATGATGTCTACAGTAATTCCATCTTCTCCTGGAGCTTTTCCCCGCTTCATGTTCCTGATTGCATGTGCAACTTCTGCTGGAAGGACTGGAGGAACTCTGGTACTGGTATCTTTCATGATGTCTGGAGTGCATGTATCATCCCTTTCATATAATTTGGAGTAGAAATCTTTCACTCTTGTCAAAATTTCGCCTCTATTTCTTGTTACAGAACCATCTTCTTTTCTCAGTGTCATAATCTGTTTTCTTCCCTTACTGAGATGTCCCTTTGCTATCTTTAGGCTTTGGTTGTTTTCAATTGCATTTCCTCACTAGTTCACAGTTGAATTTTCTTACGTCTTCAGTGATACTTTTTCGTACTGTCTTGCATAGCTCTATATATTCCACTTTGGAAGTCACATCTTCTTTAGTTGTCCTCATCTCTCTTCTTTTTGCATCAACATTTTCGTTTTTCCTGATAATTTATTTACATGCAACTTGTTCTTAGACCCAGCTAATTTTGTTGCTGTTTCCATAAGAGCTTTGGTTACTTTTCTGTTAACTTCAGAGATGTCCACTTCTTCCGATGTTAGGCCTTCTAAAGCAGAGAACCTGTTCTTCAGTTCCAACTTGAAGGTATTATGTTGTTTTTTAAGGTTGGTTATGTCAATAGATTTTGTTTGTCTTATGAGCTTGCCACGTTCAAGTTGAGTGTTGAGGTGCATCTTACATCTCACCAATCTATGGTCACTACCTGTGTTGAACTTGTTTAGCACACTACAGTCTTCTATGACGAATTTTTTGTTACACATAATAAAATCAATTTCACTTGTTGTCCCATTTGGATGTCTCCATGTCCATTTCCTGTGTGGCTTTTTCTTGAAGAAGGAGTTCAAGATGAAAAACCCTTCTGCCTCTGCAAACTCAACGAGAGTATTTCCACGCTGGTTTCTTTTGCCGTGACCGAATTTACCTACTGAAGTTTCATTCTGTTGCCGTTGCCCTATTTTTGCATTGAAATCTCCCATAATTATTTTCAAGTGCTGCTTACCTTTATTATTTAGATGACAAATTTCCTCATAAAATTCTTCAATTTATTCTTCAGGATGACTTGTGGTGGGTGCATAAGTTTGAATAATCTGAGCCTGGTATCTTTTCGAGAGTTGGATAACAAGCCGTGCAGCTCTGTCAGAGGAACTTTCAACTTCTACAACTTTATCCTTCAGTTTCTTGTTTATTATAAATCCAACACCACTAGTTCTGCCAGTATCTGTGCCACGATAGTAGAAGAGATGTCCACTTTTCAGTTCAATGAGATCTTCTCCTTTTCTCCTTACCTCACTTAGCCCCACGATGTCCCACTTGATCCTTTGTAGTTCCTCTTCCAATTCAAGAAGCCTTGAATCAGAAGATAGGGAGCGTCCATTGTACGTTGCCAAGGTCAGCATCAGATGGCAGCCTAGTCCGGTCCTCCGGGATTCTTAGCACCCTCTGCCTTCATGTCGCACTGGCCGCTGCCTTGGCCAGGTACATTCCAGCTGCCGGAGACTGAGGGCCAAGATTTAAGTTGTGGAGTCATTTTGGAGGGGTTTGGCCATAACTCACCACGCTGGCCAAGCGGGTTGGTGTGTGTGGGATAGAATTTCCTCTAATCCCGATGGTATAGTTATACCGCTATTGGCGGTCGTCAGAGCCCCTTTAGTAGGAACAGGATGCACCACGAGAAGGCGGGGTTGACATTTGTCAAGGAGAGGCTGTGATGTTACGCATCACCTGACCTTACATCCCTATATATATATATATATATATAGTTCGGAGCTCCCTGATTTCGATAAAGGTGTAATCGTCGGGTAAAACAAATGACCGATCCATACGTGACATATCCAGCGAGTTGAAGTAGCCGAAATCGACAGTGGCCTACGTGATTGGCAAGTGGAAAATGAGAGGTGACTGTCGGAATGTACCCCGACCCGGCAGACCAACAAAACTGGGAGTTAGAGACAGACGGGTGCTGGCCAGAGAAATTCGGAAGAACCGCACCAAATCGATGGGCCACATCCGCGAGGAGTTTCAACAGGCATCCCGGAGTGTTCTTTCGATGAATACCATCCGTAAGGAAGCCCACCTGCTCGGTTATCATGGACGTGATGCCACCCATAAGCCTTTGATCACCAAGTCCAATAGCGCTGCTCTGCTAACGTGGTGCAAAGAACGTCGACAGTGGACCGTTGAACAGTGGAAACAGGTTTTCTGGAGCGACGAATCAAGGTTCATCCTCTACCGTTCGGATGGCAGGGTCTGGGTTTGGCGTCTGCCTGGAGAACACGCCTTCTGCCGAAATGTATTGTGCTAACTGTGAAGTTCGGCGGCGGTGGAATTATGCTATGGGGGTGTTTCTCCTGGTATGGCACGGGACCCTTGGTCGCAATTCCTGGTAGACTTAACGCCGAGACCTACTGCACCATTTTGGATGACCATGCGCTTCCTGCGTTGTGGCAGTTTTACGGGGTGGACCCATGTTACTTTCAGGATGACAGTGCCACCTGTCACGTTGCGAGGTCCACCATGGCTTGGTACGGTGACAATGAGGTTAATGGAATGGACTGGCCTACGAAGAGCCCGGACCTTAACCCTATCGAGCACCTCTGGGACGAGTTGGAGCGTCGACTTAAGGGGTGCCCCCACCGTCCGAAATCGGTGAAGGAACTGACCCGTCTTCTCCAAGCCGAGTGGAAGAAAATACCGCTAGCCGTCGTACAACGCCTGATTGAGAGTATCGCAGCTGTAATCGCCGCTCGTGGAGGCTCCACCAACTATTGAAGGTGAATAAACTTCGTTTTCCTTTGCTATCACAGGTGTCCAATTACTTGTTGGTAGATAGTGTATATTTATATATATATTTGATAATGGTTGACAATGATGATGATTATATATATGTATATACACACACACAAATCGTAGTCAAATTATTTACATCTAATTAATTAAGTACTTACATCTTCTGAATTTTGTAGCTTTTGTCCTTAGTCCAACTTGGTAATGTAGTTTAAACTTTTCAGGCATTTTTTAAGGTCTTTAGAATCTTCAAATTCGACGTGTGATGCACAAAATACAATTAAAAGAATTAGGAGAACTTTGTCCAAAAACGAAGAAAATGTATATACAAGTAGACGAACGCATTCGCAATATCATGGCGGAATTTGGAAATTCTAAAAGACTAAAAAAATGCCTGAAAGCATTACCAAGTTGGACTAAGGACAAAAGCTACAAAATTCAGAAGATGTAAGTAGCCTACTTAATAATTACATGTAAATAATTTGACTACGATTTGTATATACTGTATATATAAAATGATATTAAAAACTTGAATTTAGTATAAAAACTTGATGTAAGTAATCAATTAGATGTAAATAATTTGACTACAATTTGTATTTATACACTGCCGGACAATTGCTAAGGACGGATGACAATAGCAACGATAGCAACCATAAAATGGAAGGCAAGAAAATGTGGAAATCAGCATAAGTGCGGGGTACAGTAAGACGTGTTGTGCGTATGCAAATTTTGGATTGCCGAACTTGTTCGTGACGTCATAGCGCTGATAAGAGATATAAAGGATTTGACGCGTATTGACCGTTGTTGTTCAAACGCAAAGTTGAAAGGGAAAGAATCAATTGACGAACTTGCAATTTTCAGTATGTCTTCCCGACATCACCTAGATGATTTTACGCGTGGCCGTATTATTGGCAAGATTGAAGAAGGGCGAAAAATAACAGATGCTGCCAGGGAGTTCGACGTCATCCACAGTGTTGTTTCAAGGCTTTGGAAATCATTTCAAACAAATGGAGAGTGTAGCAAACGTCACGGGGGAGGTCGTGTTCGCAGTACGACACCTGCAGAAGATCGGTACATAGTGCTATCAACAAAAAGACACCGGCGCAGCACAGCTAGTGAGGTAGCAAATCAGTTTATGACTGCTACTGGCAAGCGGATCTCCCGAAAAACTGTCGCCAGACGTTTGCATGAAGGAGGACTATACGCCCGCCGTCCTGTTGTGTGCATCCCATTGTCCAGACGTCACCGTACCGCCCGTTTGCAATAGTGCCATCAACATCGCAATTGGACTGATAACGACTGGTCTGCTGTCCTCTTCTCAGATGAGAGTAGATACAGTCTATCGTCTGATTGTCGACGACAACTGATCTGGCGTGAGAGTGGTACTGCATATTGTCCAGCAAACATACAGGAAAGCGACCGATATCCGACATGTAGTGTCATGGTATGGGCTGGCACATCAGGATCAATGGCCGTAGTCCCTCTATGTGCTTCCAACTGGGACTATGACTGGCCAACGATACATTAATTATGTTCTGATACCTCATGTTCGCATGTTCCGTGGTGCTGTCGGTGACAGATTCATTTTCATGGACAACAACGCAACATGTCATCGAACAGTCGCTGTCCAGGAGTGTCTTGAGAGCAAGGATATTCAACGCCTCGTATGGCCAGCACGTTCTCCAGATCTGAATCCCATTGAAAATGTGTGAGATGCTTTGGGGAGGAGTCTTGCTGGTCGCCAATGCCCTCCAATAAACAAGGACACCCTCATCCGTGCACTGACAGAGGAATGGGATAAATTACCCCAACAGCTGCTTGATAATGTTGTGCAAAGCATGATACGACGTGTGGAATCTTGCGTCGCCCTCCATGGTGGCCATATCCCCTATTGACATCTTACGCCAGAACGCCTGCGGAGGGTAATTGCATTTTTCACGTTAACGTATTCTGCACAAAATGGACTGTTTGTCCCTTGAACACGTTCCAAAGCCTTCTGGATTTCAGAGCACAATAAAGTGTCTTTCTTGTAATGTCCTGGCATTCTGACATTTTATTTCACTTGGCATCCGACCACACTTACTTTTTTGTGCGCTATATAGCCGTTTATGATCAGTCCTTAGCAATTGTCCAGCAGTGCATATATATAGGTAAAATGATTCGATTAGCAGGGTCGCTTCGCGCACGATTTTGTGACAGGGTCGCTTGGCGCACGGTCACTTCTCGTACTTGTAATCTTCTGAAATGCTGTTGAAGCACCGCCTGTGCATCTGAAATAAGTTGTTGATCATTCTCACATTTGTCGTCCCCGTAATGTCTTTTTTTAAAATGGGGAACAACGAGAAGTCACGTTGTGACAAGTCTGGACTATATATGCAGGTTGGGATATCAACTTAATATTCATTTTCTCCAAATAAAAAACTACAGAACTCGCTATGTTCGGCCTTGCATTATCGTGGTCTAACACCCAATTCTTTTTCAGGTGTGGTCGTTTTGTTGTCACAGATTTCTGCAGATTTTGTAGCACTGTTTTGCAGCAGTCGGCATTTATTGCAGTTTTTGGAGGAACAATGTGTTGCTAAATCATAATTCTACAACGCAACCAACATGACCTTTCCCGCTGATTTTGACTGACGAACTTTTTTCGCTTTAGGCGACGAAGGCTATTTCCAAACACAGCTTTTTCTCCGCTTTGGTGTGTGGATCAAAATAGTGTATGTATAGCCAAGTTTCGTCGCCCGTAATTTCCCGTTGCATAACTTCTGGATCTTCGTTTACCATTCGCTTTAATTGTTGACAGACCTTAACTCGACGATCCATTTGTTCCTTTGTCAAGAAATAGGGAATCCAAGTTGAACAAACTCGTTTTATGCCAAAATGCTCGGTTAAAATTCTGTGAATTGATGATTTTGAAATGTGAACTGTATCTTCGATACCTCCAATTGATAGGAGTCTGCCTTTCCGTATAATAACACCTATTGTATTAATGTTTACCTCTTTAACACTCGTTGAAAGTCTTCCATGCGCAATTAAATCCGCCGACTCATGACCATCCATAGATTTTTTACGCCATCTGCAAATTGTGGATTTTCCTTGACATTCATCTTTATAAGCCTCTCCGAAAGACTTCGAAGTTGACAGCAAAATTTAATGGCGCATTTTTGTACTTTTTACACATCCATTTTTTCGAAAAATCACAGCACGAAGACACTTGTTAGGGGTTCACGAAACAACGCTTAGGCCTATTGAATTGCACGCTACCAACGACGCATGCGTGATAAACAAGTGTGGCCAGTTGCAATGGTTACTACAACGACTACCGTTTTTCAGAGACTCGTGCCAAGGTCGAACGCAGTATTGTACATTTTTTATAAAAACGTTCTCCGTTGTTTACGGACGAGCTATGTGTTAAAAAACAGCATTGGTGATATCCCTAAGGCAACTTTATCCAACCTTTTTAGCGATGTGGAAAACACTTGCACAAAGAATATAAGATGCAGAAAACACATCCCACCGCATATAAATATCAACATCGAGTGATTGCGTTTTCAATTTAACTATAACTGAGACAAAATTAATATATTAACATGTTGCTAGAAGTGTAAAACTATAAAGCTTTGTCACTATAAAAGAATAAGGTTTAAATATCTCTTTAAAGACCCCTCGCTGAACCGTCAAGGTGGACGTCCAGTGAAAATGCGCCACTATACAATGGTGAAAATTGAGTTACATAACTTTACACACAAGATATGTTTTCTGACTTCTGAAAATTGGCACATGGACGAAGAAGACATTAAACTATAGTCAGTGGCTTGCAACTTTGAGAAAAAAATTATAGGGAATATTTTAATATTAAATACACTACTCAAATTTCAAATTAATTTCACTACTCCAATTTCGGCGTGTTGGAGTAGTATTGCATATCGTTAATAGGTGGTGCTCTACATACGTCAAGTACTGGAAACATGACACTTCCTTACCTTTTTTCTTGAATATTAAAATTTTTCATACAAACAATAACTGAGTGTTATATAGACTTTTGTTTGGAATGTCAGTAATTATTTAAATCACTTACATAACAGTTTATTGGCTTTACTACCGGCAAACTTATGCAAATCAGAAATCAGATGCTGGTAATCTAAGATGCTGACGGAAGCTTTTTCAGAAATCACCATCTGATAAGGAAAAGACCACGAAATTCACTCACAAAAGTAAGACCTCCACAAGAAAGGGTCGCAAAAACAGTGCGATTTTCAGCATCGACTATGAACAGAACATATATGGCTGTTCATAGATGACGCTGAAATTACATATATGGCTGCATTGGATATGCCTTTATCTCCACCTTAAGTTTTAACTAAACTCGTTGCTCGTAGAAGCTGCAGCGATATACAGCATTAGCTAAAAACAGTTCAGTGTCAAAGAACCAATAAGTTAATTACTGTCTGAATGTCCCAACTTTCATTCCTTAAATTAGCACATCAATGAAGAACAACACGTTGAATTCATTTCATAATAATAAAATGGTAATATCAACAAGCACTTCATACTAGTAACTTGCTAATCGACAAGACACAATTATCCAGAAGATTTCTCGCTCTCGCTAAACAAATTCTGATCAACATACACTATATTGACCATAGACACCGGACACCCCTTCAAAAGCAAATAAACAGATCCGCTGCATTGTTAAGATGGGCGGTACAGCTGCAAAGGGTATAAAAACAAACCTGCAGCTGAACGCGATCATAGGTTGAGTGACTGCGATTTCAGGTTGAGTGAAAATGTCGCGGCGGGAGAGAACCGACTTTGAGAAAGGAAAGATTGTTAAGTGTTATATTAGTGCGTTGTTCATAAGTGAAACCGAGAGGCGTTTAAACATACCCAAGTCAACTGTTTTGGATGTACTGAATAAGTGGAAGACACATAGCGTGCCTGAAGCAGCAAAATGTACCGACAGACCAAAGAAAATCAGTGATAGAGGAAGTCTAAGCCTCAGGAGAGTCGTTACAGCTAATAGACGGAGTACCGCACAAGACCTCAGTGTACAGGTGAGTAAAAATGCTGGAACCTCGGCATGTACACGTACCATTCACACAGAACTTAATACCATGGGTTACCGTGGTCGTGCGGCTGCTCATAAGCCTTTCATCTCCACTGGGAATGCTACTCGTCGTTTAGCATAGTGTAAAGAACAATTATAGTGGACCGTAGATCTGTTGGCAAGCCAATTGCTCTTGGCAGCCATTTTGTAAATTTAGCACTTTTAAATTAATTATTTAAATATATTCACGATCGGGCAGCATCGAATTTTAAGTTTAATTTTAAGAGGAGGATATCAAAAAATATATGTAATTAATTAGCATGGAATGATTTTGGAAAACCCAAGGTTCAATGGAAAGGGGCATAATAAAGATTCATTTCAGATTTCTTTTTTTTTTTTCCATAAAAAACGGGGAGGGAGGGAGGGAGGAGAGAGAGAGAGAGAGAGAGAGAGAGAGAGAGAGAGAGAGAGAGAGAGAGAGAGGACCCCGTTCAACTTTCTCCCCCCTTCAGTCAGCTACGGAGAGCCACACCCGCATATGGCCAGAGGAAGAGTTAAGTGACCTTTACCCCTTTTCAAACTCCCCAACCTGCGGAGAACTCAAGGAACAGTAACGTCGTGCCATCAGGTAGATTCAAAAGCACCGCAATGAGCAATCAAGCCCGTGGCATAGGGACGCTGCAATTCAGGATGCCATAAACCAAATGCAGACGACCGCCACACCCCCGCGATCCAATTCACACACAAAGCGCGATACCTAAATTAAGAACTACGAAACAATACAGTTGACGTGAAGTAACCAACTAAAACTTATTACACCGGCAGGCGATAGAGGGAATCTCATGGTACGTATCTTTCAGCGATTCGCTGATCACGTTTAGTACAGCGGAGGCACCTAGTTTCTAAATTGACGAATTGGGAAAGATTTCTTTATGCGGCCATAGCCAGTCAGCGGTAAAATTTTGGTTTATGACAGGAAACAGGAGCGGGATTTGAAAACGTCCGACTTTAGCTCGGAAGTGACCACGAGTTTTGGACACGCATTCACTCAGAAAATCTTAGAGAGGCAATATTCTCTTCATCGCCGTCGAGCGGTGAGATTTCACCTAAGTTGAGGAGGGTTTCACGTAAGCGGCCCAGATACTAAGTCTTCAATATGCGGCCCTCGTAACCTGCATACTCAGCGCGAAGGTACCCTCCATTGATGGGGAGAAACAACTAAGCATTTTCTCAGCGAATAAAGCCGAGCAGGACTAAAGGAGTCCGAGGAATCGTAAGAGATGGAGATTGCGAGGCCAAGCTGACGATAGAACGAACGGCTGAACAGGCCCCATCTTGTGAGCCCCAGGAGGAAAATTCGGGCCCACCTTTCACTAAGAAACCCCAGGACCGGCGACCGTCAGGACTTCACCCATTCAGCGAGGACGAAAACACTTCCGCGACCTACGTCCAGTTATCCCGGCAGTGCGAGCCAGCCGTGTGCCCCTCCGGAGAGAGCGGAGTTTCCCGATCGACGTGTAGACAGGGGAGTGCCATCGGACCAGCAGTTTCAAGGAACGGAAATCGGCCAGAGACTTTTAATCCGAGGAGATTTATTTTACGACGCCCCGTCGCTGATGTCGACAGCTGAAGTGCGAGGTAAAGTACATCTAATTTCCCTGACAATTCACATATTTTAGTGACAAGCATATAAAATGTTTGTGATTTATTGTTAGGCGAAATTGGCACACTTTCTCCAGACAACTTAAACTTAAATTTTACAAAGAGTATTTTCATGATAATTTGTGTATGAACGACTGCCAGATGAGAGGCAGGAATTAAGAAGTATTGAATGAAAGTAATGTTCCTTCAGTAAAGTGAATTTAAGTGCCAGAGTTGGTACCTTAATTAAAATTTTGTTTACAGAAATTTAGTAGACACCTGCCTGAAAGGGCAGAGGCGTAAAAGTAAATTAGATCATTGAGTGTGTATAAAAAGTGATTAGCGGAATAAATTTACGACCAGATAGCAAGAAGTTATTACAGTTTAGTTGCAATTTAAGTGTTGATTGATGATATTTACAAGTTGAGCTTTTCTAAGGGTTTCATCAGTAGAGTTGAAATCTAAATTATTATCAGAAATTGAAGCAAAGCGTATTTCTCCATGCCAAATTTTTCATTGAGTATATTGTGTGTTAGGTCAAGTTTTTTCTGTATAAATATGTCAATGATTCGATCCGTGTGTTTTGGGCAGTTGAGTTATTTTCGAGTGTTTGGTATCGAGAGCATAGTGTTATTAAAGTACAGCGACATTACTAAAATTGAAGTTTATTTGAATTTTCATTTGAGTAAAAGCAATCTCTAGAGTTCATTATTTAACTTGGTGCAGATTTTCACATAAAGTAAAATTTTGTTAAATAATTGGATGGTTCTTCACGCAAACTGTACTAGGTTAAGTTTTCTCACAATAAACAGTTATTGTTATTTTACATCTCTGTTTTCTTTTACAGAACTTTGATTTTTCAGTGTTTAATGTTAAGGTTGTATGACGTGGGTAATCGAGAGAACAGGGAGTGTGGGATAACCTTATTTAGTCCTAGCGGGAAATTTTGTCTTTAAATTCAAACCATTCAATCCTTTCTTTTTTTCCTAAATTTAATTCAAATTAATCTTTAAAAAACATTGCGGCATATGAGAGTGTACGTTTCGCGTGCACTCTCATATGAAAACACAACGCACAGTCCGGCCGAAAATTTGTGTCGCCATCCTCGGAAGGAAACAACTCTTTGGTTTACTTTCGACGATCCATTTTAAAAGTTATCATTATATCCTTCCCTACCACACTCTGGGAAAGGGGGTGGTAATAGATCAATGGAAATGGGTCTTATGGACTGATGAATTCGGATACACGATCCATCAGTCTGATGGGCGTGTGTGGGTATATGGCGGCAGCCGGGGGAACGCTATTTACCACAGTGTACTGTTCTTACGGTCAAGTTTGGAATTGGCAGTGTACTCGTGTGTGTGTGTGGGGGGGGGGGGGTGTCGTGGTATGGTCCCGGCCCATTGGTTATCGTGGACAAACCTGTTATCCAGCACGTCTACCTCGATATTCTGGACAATTATGCCCTACGAACTCTGTGGCAATACTATGGAACCGAGCCTTATTGGTACCAGCAAGATAATACACCGATCCATAAAGCTAGGACTTTTACGGCGTGCTTTGACGATAATTCCGTATCGTGAGTGGACTGGCCAGCACAGAGCCCTGATCTTAATCCCATAGAGCACCTATAGGATGAATTAGAGCGCCGCATAGGAAGTTTGGAACCAAGGCCTACTTACTAAGCAACAGTTAGCGGCAGCATTATGTACTGAATGGAAGCGCATACCTAACGCTGTGTTCCAAAACCTTGTCGAAAGCATGTCTCGAAGGGTCAGTGTATGCTTTAAGACCAAAGGTTGACCGACACCTGCTAATGTATGTCAATAAATGCCATGTTGTGTTTCTCTTCTAGGTGTCCGGTGACTTTTGTCAATATAGTGTATATCTGCTCGTAATTTTTCACTGTCACTAACAATCTATCTGCATCTAAAAAAATCTGCTGTTACGATCTCCACATCGTAACCTTATCGTTCGCTCTTAGCTCCACGTCCACCTTGTATTGCTCTTTAAAACTACACTTACACGCAGTTGTGTTGGCCTTTGACTCACTGCTAGTAAACTCCTCTGGCGTAATAATGTTGTTAAGTAGAAAATGTTTAACGGGAAGAAAACAAATCTACATAAGAATACAGAGCTTCGAAGTGAAGGTTAAATTAGAGGTATGCGTCACAGCATATAGTAAATCATGAATGCATGACGATTAGCTAATACCAAAAGTGCATCTGTAATTGCTTGTGTAACGAACTGAGCGATGAAATGCAATATTACAGTCGACTTGTTGTGCATATAGGGAACAACCTATTCTTGTGTCGGGTAGTTTATGATAGAGATCCCAAAATATATCTGAATCGCGCGTTAGTTTCTTTAATGCGAATCCTTATGTGAAATTGAATATTTAGAATTTCTGTGGTCCGAAACACTAACTATTGTCGTAATGTTAAATTTTTTTGTTAAAGGTGCGTGGCAACCTTTAAAACATCATTTAAGTGTTTTAAAGGTTGCCACGCACCTTTAATAAGAAAATTTAACATTACGACAATAGTTAGTGTTTCGGACCACAGAAATTCTAAATATTCAATTTCACATAAGGATTCGCATTAAAGAAACTAACGCGCGATTCAGATATATTTTGGGATCTCTATCATAAACTACCCGACACAAGAATAGGTTGTTCCCTATATACACAACAAGTCGACTGTAATATTGCATTTCATCGCTCAGTTCGTTACACAAGCAATTACAGATGCACTTTTGGTATTAGTTAATCGTCATGCATTCACTCAAACACGGGTAACAATTTTTTTTAAGTTCGCACGTGCTTGGTTGAAAACACAGATTCGCTAAAGAGGTACAAAGTCCAAAGAAGCATTCACTCTCCTACCACGTGGTGCATTTTAGTGCTAGGAAAAGAGCAGACAATGCTCAATTCCAGAAACTAGAACCCGGGTACGTGCCTAGACAATGTTAAGTCAAATTGCGAATTATTTCACGTTCACAGACAAAAAAAATCTTTGCTTCGGAAACTTAGTCATAACGACAATCTGGCTCACATCAGGATATAATAAAGTTTTTTTTTTTATCCTTTCGTTTCGGGTTTTAACGACTCTTTATTTAATATAATAAGGAATCACCATCTCAAATTTAAAGTCATTGGCTCTAGGAAAGGTACGGAATCAGCGCCATAGGACTAAAACATGCCCAATGCCTCATCCGAGACCAGGTTCAACTCGCACGATTTGCCAAAACTCCGCGCCTTTAACCACTCGGCCACCACTGAAAAGGATGTGCAATAAAAGCAAACGTAATTCACTCAAATTCTGAAATGCTTCAAAATCCTTCATAAGTTTGTCAAGGCACTCTAGCTAACTGCCAACGGGTCACCTTCGTACGCTAGAGAAGGAACCTAGTGTCTCTCAACTGAAGGCATGCTCTGAAAACAAATGGAACCGATCTATCAAAACAGTTTTGATCCCTTCTCAAAATGGATATTTCAGAGTTTCAGTGTCAACGCTGACTGAAAAATCCAATTACTACGCCTACAGGTTTGTTTTCTTAACGGTCTCCGAGAACATCCAAGGCTAGGAGAAGTCACGCGTCCCTAACCTAAACCCACTGGTTCGTGGAAGACACAGAACAAACACCGTAAGAATACACATACAATATCAATGTCTCATTTAAAATTCGAATCTAGACGCAGATTTCTAAGGATTTAAAAGCCATCGCCCTACTTTTAGTGAAGTGGTCATGAGGTGGGCTAAGGTCATGGGGACGAAAAACCACCAACTTACCCGGCGTGCTATTTGATGCTATGCGGAAGCCAGTTCATAGGATTGTACCGAGCCATTCAAAAGTCCATGAACTCTGATTTCAAATATTTATTCCATGAATATAGTGATGCATAACTTATTTTAAATACACTTTTACATTGAAACTCATACTCATGTGTAATCAGAAAACCTTACACAAGATGCTGGGATTGTCCACCATTCTGTTGGATACACAAATTCACCCGACGACGTATGTTGGTGGGCACTCTTTTCAGTGTGTCGGCTATAGGATGTCGCTCACGGCTCTAATGCTGATTTTTCACAGCTTCCCAAGATTGTCGTGGTATACTGTCTTTCCGATAGCCCCACATATAAAAATCTGGAAGAATCAAGTCTGGTGAGCGAGGAGGTCACGGGTTTTCCCCGAGATCAGTCGATCGTGGAAGAACTTACGGAGCATCCCCATTGTCTTGTTTGAAACAACAATAATATTCCTCTTCTGCAAACTGCTGTGCGACATCTGCGAACGCAGCTGAAATAACATGTGTATCGAAAAAAATTATCCTCACAAATCCCTATCTAGAAATGGTATACCACACTCCGATTTTTTGGGAGTGAAGTGGGTCCTCATTGCAAGACGCGCGGACTTTTCGCAGCCCAGATGCGAGTGTTCTGACTGTTGACATATCCATTCAAATGAAACCACGCCTCATCACTGAAGAAATTGCTATTAAGCTGGTTATATTCACATTATTGCGCGTGAATCTCTTAAACTACTGGTAGTAGACTACGACCTTTGGCTTTTCCAAATCCAGTCCTTGCACTACCCGAACTCATTATAGTCGTAGCTTCAGATGTTTAGTAGACCTCTGGCAGGCTGAATAAGATGCTCCTGCCACAACCGCAGAAGTAACTTCTGGGGAGAGCGCTGCAGGGTAAGGTGAAGTTCCTCCAGAAACACGGGCGTCACCACGGATGGTAGGCCGCTTCTAGGCTATCCTTAACACTCACTACTCGCATCGCGAAAACGTTTCACAAGATTATACACTTCCGATTCCCCTGGTATAGAAGCATCAAGGAACTTTCGTTGAAACAGCTGGGTGCAACATTCGTAAGATTTTTCTGCAAAATAAGCTAGCAAAGCAACTCTTCTTCCGTGAGACTCGTGGGACTGAGTTTTACTTTTTACCAGTTCTCGCGTATGCGCTGTCACGTGGTGCGGCTCGTTCCCCAAGGTCACTCACATACGATTATGCCAAAGGAAACAATACTCCGACAACTTTTCTGGTTTTACAGCAAATAATTTTTTAAAATAGAGTTCGAAAACGAAAACTTTTGAATCACTCTGTATTTGGTCCACTAAGACTGTTCCCGTTCGCAACTGCAACAAACATTATCTCTTGTTACTCGAAAAAAGTGTACGGAATCTGAAAGCGATGAACGGCAATGTGGTTGTCCATGAACAACGTACTCCGAGATGAAAATGACACAGAGGTGCAGTAGCTCCAAGAAGCGTGGTGCCCATGCAACGGCATTTCGAGATTCAGTGTATACCATGAAAAACGCGTTCAAGACAAGCAAGCCGACTCCAGATTGAACAGCAACACACGACCCACAGTTACACTGCTCAGTGAAGCTGTAGGCATACTCTATATCGGCAACAAGTAGGTAGGTAAACAGACCATCAGAAAAACCCTTTTTACCAGATTTTTGTAATTCGCTGAAGTCCAGTCTCGCTGCTACTCACAATCAGAATTGCTCCAATGGATTGACTTGCTAAAGAGAGAGAGAGAGATCGCAAGGTTCGCACAACGCATACAATTCGGTGCCCTGAGCATAGTTTTAGTTCATGTGGTTGTTAACCCTCGACAGGTTACCACCTATGCCACACAATGGACTAAACGCTCAGAACCGATGCTCCTAGGAAAAACAAATCTCTAAAACGAGGAGTTGCTACAGCGAGAACAAGTGTTATTCGTGACTTCCGAACCACGTCGGATGTTTGGTGGCCAGGGACCCACCACTCACAAAATCGTAGGCTAACCACTCGGTCGCTAGCAGCAATTCTCAATTTTTAATGAACCCAGGCATTCACTATTTTCTCCGAGATTTAACAATGCGCCACAAGCATTTCAGGCTAGAAGGAGCAATTTCTTTTTAACTCAGCACCGACGACTCCCGAAATAAGTGCGTAATTAGTACATTTATGTCTTACCGTAATTCGAACCCAAACCCAGCAATACGAGTAGCCAAAAGTCGGCCCTTAAAACCAGCAATCCACTGAACGGCCAAAAAAACTTTAAAAAAATATGTATTGCCATCTCTTTCATAGAAGTCATACCGTCAAAATTATTTATTTAGACACAGTTACCATTACCAGTATTTCCCGAGAACTTTTCAATTTCTTCTACTGCGCAGTTTGGTGCGCAAGATGGGTAAAGTGGACGCTCGCATTTCTCACGGTACCACAGCTGTTACAAAACAGGGGTTACGAAAAATTCTCCGTCGAACAGCTGAGAACATTTCCAAGATTGAAATATAAGCTCCTGCAAATAAGACTTCTTTTTTTTTAATTTTTCACATCGGACACACCAACGGACAAAGCAAATAAAAAATTATTCTGTACTAGATTTTGATAATGATGTTTGTTCTAAAGCAAAATAACAAAAAAAAAAAAATCTAAGACCTTCCCTTTCCAGAAAAATACGCTTTCACACCTTAATATATCTTCACCCCGGGCATTTTATCAAAGACATACTAGAAATATCCCGGGGATCGGGTATCATCTTCCTCATTGGTGTTGTACTCAAAATCAGAAAGAACTACCCCACTGGAAATATCAATTTTGTATGTGTGCATTTGCAGATTGAGCTCGTGGTTGCGACAAAATTAAAAGTATGACAAGGTAGGGTGTTTTACTTGCGCAATGTAGGCATTGTGATACGCACCTCATTTTTTGGGAAAGAATAGTCTGTCTTTTCGCAACATCTTCCAGTACAATAAAAGAAGAATTGGGGGAGGGAGAGAAAGGGGGGACAGAGGAGGCTGTTCCGTCTGGAACTTTCCTCGTTTTTAGAGAACTTTTTTTTTTTTTATGAATACACTTCTTTATTTCTTGGCAGGCATTGTTTTGATGGAATTAGCAATAGTACTTCACTGCAGAAAGGAGCAATCAACCACAGCTCAAATTTCGCCTAGAGTACTTGATTTTTGTAATTAGAAAACTCAGTCATCTGATAAGAAACAATGGACATTTGACGTTAAAGAAATTAATTTAACGTAAAAATTTGGAGTCGTGTAATTCTTCAGAGTTCTTAAGTGATAAATCGCAAAGGTTTAACTTCTGGGCATTAATAAATTACAACTCCGGTTGCAGCCACAATTAACAACGGGTTTCATTCTTTTTTACTGAATTTCTTTTAACAACTTCGGCGGGGTCTGTTGCGGCACAGCTGTCAACACGCTGCTGACTTGGCCGTCTTCCTTTTTGGCAATTTGTTAACTTTTTCTTATCCCGGTTCTCCCTCTTCAGGTGGAACGATTTTTTTTTCCACGCTCTTTCCACGCAGTACCCGAACGGTAATTTCGTACATGAAAATTTCAAGACGTTGCAACTCGTATATTTTAACGCAGGGAAGTGTGATAAAACGAAAGGTTTAGATAAAAAATACGAGTATAATACTGTATTAGGTGTACAAATAAGTTTCAAAGCGTTTTTTGTGTAATGTATACCGCTAATTTACATACCCGACATTTCCTGCGTTGTCATGTGACCGTAACTGTTCCTGAGTATAAAATATGACACAGAAGTTTTCCCAATAGTCAAACGGTAGGGGAAAGGTGGGAAGTGATGCTGCATTTATTCGACACTGCATTCGTTACGAATTTCATCAAGGAAAAAGTGCTGCAAAAGCATGTGCATCGATCTATTCTGAGGGAGAATATTGTATCGAAAAGCACGTGTGAATTTTGGTTTAGACGGTTTAAAGCAGGTGATTTTGATGTTAGCAATCGAGAACGTAGCGACGCCCCGCAGAAGGTTGCACATGAGTAACAAAGAGCCAGCTGGATGAAGATTCGTCTCAAACGCAAAAAGAACCAGCTGAACAACTGGGGGTAACTCAACAAACCATTTCCAATCGTTTATGCGCAATGGGAAAGATTCAGAAGGAAGGAAAATGGGTACCACATGACCTGAGCCAGAGGAACAAGGATGAGCGCGTCATGAAGTGTTTGAATCTGTTGAATAAACAACACAGTCTTTCCTGTGGAAAATCGTTACGGGTGATGAAAAGTGGATATGGCACGGCAATCCCAAACGAAAAAAACACTGGGTAGACCTCGGTGAAGCAACGACTTCGACACAATATTTACTACAAGAGAGTTCTGCTGTGCATCTGGTGGGATATGAAGGTTCTGCTGTGCATCTATTATAAACTATTTGAACGGGGTCAAACTGTTATTGCTGATCGCTACAAGAGCGACAATTGCTGCGATTGAACCAGGAAATCTGTTGGAAACGACCATTCACAGGCAAAGGATTGCGTCCCGTGAAATTACTGCATGACAACGCTACGCCGCATGTCACGAAATCGGTCAAGGAAACGTTATTGACGCATGGCTGAGAAGTTTTGGAGCACCCGGCGTATAGTTCCGACATAGCCCCTTCAGACTATCATTTGTTTCGATCGATGCAACATGGTTTGTCTGCTGTACGGTTCCGGACATGTGACGAAGAAGGAAAAATGGGTAGACGACTTCATTGGGTCACATGACGAAGTATTATTCATGGCTGGAATCAGTCAGCTGCCCGACCTATGGCGGAAGATGATAGATAATGACGGCGCATATTTTGGTTCGTAAATGTATTGTTGCTTCCTCTCAAATTACATGTTGCGTTGTCTTAAAACGCTTTAAAACTTATTTGTACACCTAATATGTTCGCAGAAATAAGATCTCAGTCAATGCATTCGAACCAGAAATCTTTCGGAAGATGGGAGAAATACACTGAAAAGCAATAGAATTAGAGATACCTGTCTAGTAACGTGTAGCACCACCTTTCGCCCCGATGACGACGGCGATTCGTCTCGGCATGGACTCTACAAGACACCGGAAGCGTTGGGAAGCCATACGGATCCACGACCCCTGAATAAGCACCCACAGTTCACGAAGATTTGATGGAGGGGGTCAGAGCCTCGAACATATCTCTCGATGGCATCCCAGATGTGCTTGATGCGATTGAGGTCATATGACCTAGCTGGCCAAGGAAGCGAGGTCACGTCGGTGGAGTGTTCATCCAACCATTGGGATACAATTTGGGAGCGATGGCACGGTGCGTTGTCTTGTTGCAGGATGAGGTTCCCAGTGGGATGTTGAAGACGCACAAACGAGAGCAAACGGTCGTCCAGGATATCCCGGTAACGTTGACCTCTGAGGGACGATGTCACACGTACCAGTGGTCCCATTTCAGTCCACGTAAAAAGTCCCCAGACGAAAATGCCACCCCCACCAGCTTGAAGAGTACCCTGCTGGCAAGAAGGATCCATCGCTTCATGTAGTTTGCGCCGTACTCGTATCCTGCCATTCGCATGTACCAACGTAAATCTCGACTTATCAGTCCAGGCAACATTTTTCCACATGTCTAGGGTCCAGTGGCGGTGTTCCCGCGTCCATGCTAATCTTTGCACCCTGTGATGTGCGGTCAGCAACAGTACCCTCGTGGGACGATGGCTTCTGTACCCCATAGCGAGGAGATCGTTCTGGATGGTGTGGCTGCTTACACGTTTTTGTGCACCAGCGTTAAATTGCCGAGTGATTTCTTGCACTGTGGCCCGTCTATCCGCTGTCACAATGCGAGCTAGCCGACGATGACCCCGCTCATCCACACGCTGTTTGTCCACAGCAGTTGGCCCTTGCAGGGATGGTTTTACCGGATTCGATGTACTCACGGTGCACCCGTGACACAGTGGCTCGTGAAAATCCCAGTGCCTGCACGACTTCCGAGATGGAGTGACCCATTCGACGGGCCCCGACAATTTGCCCACGATCAAATGCGCCTAGATCCTTCGTCTTAATCATACTGCGTCCAACTCTTACTGATTCCCGTCGCATCACTCCTTATATTTGTCGGATCGCTGCATACGTCATGTCGTTTCCGTTTACAGGGCCGCCCACAGCGCCATATTTGCATAACGCCAGCTGTCTCTAATTCAATTGCTCTTCAGTGTAAATGCAAGTGAACTTCGAAAAATAAATACCTTAGAGAACACAAAATTAATTTAAGTAAATTATACTGCGCTGCAGTATACACATAAAATATTGGCAGAAAACCAAAGGCAGTGTTTAGGAATATTTTTGCTATTGCCTGCCTTTTGAATGCTAAATCTGACTTTACTGGGCTGTTTTTAATTAGATAAACTTCAGCAACATCAACATAAGCCCTTCGATTTTCGATTAGGTCTTATGTTTCCAGAAATGCTGTTAGAAGGTGAAAACTGTGGTTTGTGACTGGCTTTACTAACTTTTGTATTCCTATAATACTGCCAAAGTAAAATTAGCAAACATGATAAGGTAGCTAACCGTTCACGAACCCTAAAACCACAATGAAAGAATGAATTGGTAAAATATGCCACTTGCGCTATCGAATTTAGAGTTTTAATATATGAAACATACTCGTATTTTGATATGCAATAAAGGGTTCTTCCTTTCCTTAAACCACCCAGAAGAACACTACACTGCAAAAAAATTTCTGAAATTCACGAGCATTTTCCGCAATTCCTTTCTTATATTAACGATAAAAAAAGGGGGAGTTTTTCTGTATCTATTCGACGAAAAAATTACGGTAATAGGACAGATTCGCGAAAATACTTGAGGTTTAATAAATTGTTAAAATTCCGTTGTCTGTCGAAGAATTTGATTTTGAAGTTCCGTAGTGAGATCGGATATTGTGGAGAGCATACCGCATGAATTTTGGTTATGGCACGGGATATCCCTTCTCTCCCCTATTTTGTGCACCAGCTGTTATACACAGTCGTATCAAAATAATATGACCACCTACCTAATAATGGGAATAACCACCCTTGGCCCGGATGACAGTGGCGAGACGGCGTGGCATGGACGCAATGAGGCCCTGGAAGGTTGCCCGAGGCACACGTGCCCAATAGGACTGCAGCAGAGCACGGAGGTCCGGAGATGACGTGGTTGTAGGTCGGCACGTCGAACCTGTCGATCCAAATAGTCCGGCAAGTGCTCTATGGGATTAAGGTAGGGCGATTTTGCCGGCCAAGAGAGAACGGAGACATCGTTGTCGTGTTCCTGGAACCAGTCACGCACCCCTTAGCTACGGGGCAGGGCGCATTGTCCTGTTGGCCGACACCATCACCACCAGGGTAAACGTCCAAAATGAAGGGATGCATGTGGTCAGCGAGGATGGACATATAGCCATTGGCGTTCAGGGACCCATCCAGTGGTCTAGGTCATGCCAGAAAAATATCCCACAGACATGCACACTACAACCGCCGGTCTGTACTTGACAGACAAGCGTGTCTGGATGTTGGTTTACGCGTGCCTTACGCCGTATTTGCCACTTCCGTGGAGTAGAAACCTTAATTTGTCGGAGTAGGCAACCTTTCCCCACTCTTCCATTGTCCAATGACGGTGGTCCCACGCGAACTGCAAGCGTCGTTGGCGATGGACCTGGGTTAACATGGGCGCGTTGACGCAGCGTCGACTCCGGAGACCCAAGCGTAACAGGGTTTGCTCTACTGTTATCGGGGACACGTACCTGGCTACCCCAGCGTTCATTTGCGTGGTCAATTGCTGCACTGTTGCGTGTCGATTGCCGACCGGACCGCTCTGGGATAGACGGACTTTGCGGCTTCACAGTTATGATCTCGGGAGGTACTCTGTGTGCCAGAGGTCCTTGGCACACCCTTACTACATACAGCACCTCGCGGACAGCCCACGAAGTCTCCTGTTTTTGAGATGCCTCCACCCTTGGCACGGTAGCCGATAATCATTCCTTTTTGAACGTCCGTCAAATCACCACCTCTGCTCATTGTGCTCACGTTACGCACTATGGCTCATCTGTCCTGGTCGGCCGTTTATATCTCCGTGTGGTCGACCTTATCACCTGCACTATGTGACGCGCCTATAGGCGGGTACATGATTCCGGGGGTGGTCAGATTATTCTGATACGAACGTGTATATTGTGTTACCGTAAGAAACCGGGTACTTAAATTATTGTACAGGTGGTTGTATGATGTAATGTGTCAGTCTATGGAGTCCTTAAGATAAAAGCTATATAGCTATTAAGAGTAAATTTTACATTTAGAAGTTTTGTGAAATAATATAAAACAATACCTTTCACCTTTATTTAAATATAGTTAAGTTATTGTCAGTTAAGAAAAAAGAGATCAAGTTCCTAAGCATTCTGTTGCTTCGAAAAATGACGATGAAAAAAATAATTTTTAACAGTCCTCCTAAAGAAAAAATTAAATTATTACGAACGTATTCAAAAACCAATAAGCTTCAATAGAAAATAAAATGGTTAAATCACTCGCATCCAGAGAATCTCAGAACTCCGAGGTCGCTCGGATCAAGGAAATCACAAGATCATATGGTTACCTTGACAGTACCGTTGATAACGTATTCCATAAGTTAAAAAAACAAGACTTTCACCACTTTAACACAAGACTATACGAAAACTAGATATGTTGGATCCATCCCGTTTATACCGATACTGGCATGATATCTGGGTCAGGGAGACTAGCCGTTCCCAATCATTTCTTCGGTCATGGAGCAGAGAATAAAAGACCATTCAGCTATATGGGTCACTTAAAGGGTTAAACAGCATTTACCTAAATGTACAAAAGAGCACTACAGCTTTTACAAAATCCAGGGCACATGCGTCGAAGAATGCAAGCAGTTAATTTACTGAAGTGCATCGCTCAAACGATTTAAAAAAAACGTTCTTCTTGACGGTACTCTACTCCGTTTAACGAAAAGCACTAGTACAACATTAAATATTTAACGTAAACCGTTCATGTGCTGAAAGCTAAGAATTCGTAGCCAGATTTTGATAAAACTCCATAATGTGGGCCTTTAACTGAAAGCCTAACAATTTATTTATGACGTCATTATAGGTGGACCACATTTTCGCTTTCAGTGTTAGTCTACCGACGAGAATAGAGACGGAATAGCAGATATTTACATAGTCAGTGTTTATGGTGTTTGGCGCCATAAACACAGAAATGTCTTGACTAGTGACATAACTCAGCGCCCCCTATAGTTGCGCTATATCCCAAATCCAGTCTGTTTTGCTACATGAAATACCACAAATAACATTTGAACATTTGCTGTGTTCTGCCTGTTCAGACTACACTAGAAACCTCGTATTCTCCTTGGATGACTAGCACTGGAAACAAACATCCACTCCACTTATGACGACGTAATGAATGATTTGTTAGGTTTTTTTTTTTTTTTTTTTTTTTTACACGAAACTGATGCAAATGAATCCACTATACCAACGACAGTACTATTACTGAATCCACATACAATCCACTGATGGTGAATACAGTGGGAAATTTTGATCAAAGCCAGTTTGAGAGAGACTTTAAAAATGGAAATTTCGAACTGCGGTTAACCCGAAACTTAAAAGTACAGGTACAGTACAACGCCTTGTTATAAGTTTCTGCAAAACACAGATCATTTTTAAGGAAACTTGCCGAGACTAAATTACAAGAGAAAAAATCCAAAGCGTTGCCCAAAATCAGGGGTGCACAACCTTTTAACACTTACGGGCTAATTTCAGATTGACTGTACACAACGAGGGGCCGCAAATGGTACCTTCCAAAACAGATTCCAGAAATTCCAAAACTAAAATATTAAAAAAAAAAAAAAAAACTAAAAATAGTGTACCGAAACTGATTAAACAAAACAACTTACTTGCTTGAAAAATATGCAAGTGTCGCCAACCCCTACCTCCTCCCCTTGTTTTTTTAGGTCTCTAGTGAGAAATTTGACGTTTTTTTATTATTCTTTCGATATCTGATTCAATGTTGGACACAGCGATACGCAGATTGTTCTCGTCTAACTGATTCCTTCAAGTGTTCATCAGTTAGACGAGAACGATCTCCTGATTTCACCTGTTTCATTAGAGAAAATGATTGTTCGCAAAAGTAGGTGGTTCTGAATAATGTTACCGTTTTTTGAGCGTGGATTTTCAATCTCTTCATTTCACAAGGCAAGCAGTTTACGTAAAATTCTAAAGAAACTTCTGAAAATTTAGCCTTCAATTCACAGTTATTTTGAAGATCAGCAAGCTCCATCTGAAAATCGACGGACCCCGTTCCAATATTAGTTGCGAATGGTGTTGCAGAAACGTCATATTTGTGCGTAACCTCATAAAATTATCATATATTTATATTTGTATGTACCTCCATTAAATTTTCATACTTTTATGTATTACATGAGCAAAATGAAAACCTTAAAAGCGTGAGAGAAAAAATTCAAAATAGTGTCATTGTCCTGTAATTTGGCAATATTGCTACCAATGACTAAACGATTTTCTTACAGGCTAAATGCAAACAAGCTAAATGACGTGACAGTAGCAGTGTAAAGATGCTCACCCTACTTGAGACATACACCAAAGAGGAGCGTTAACGTTCTGTCATCCGTTGCTCGTTTAGTGAAGGCGTGAAACCTATTGAAACTCATCGTCGAATGAAGTTGCAGTATTGGTGATGCATGTCTGTTTCTCCAGCAGTGTACGAATGGATTAGGAAGTTCCAAACTGGCGTGAGTTCTGCGTCAGATTCTCTTCGACCAGGTCAGGCACACAGAGTAATAGTCCATTACAGCAGTTGAAGGCGATGTGATGGAAAATCGCAGTGACTGTGGATGAAACAGCAGCACTTTTGAACATCAGTTAACGACGTGTTGATCTCTGTCAAGAACTTTTGCGGCGCTTTGAAGCTGAAGATGATGGCTTCCTACAGATAATTGTTACCGGAAATGAAACCTGGGTTAACTATGATTAGCCAGAAACTAACAGAGCGAGAAAGGAATGGCCTTCCTCACCAAAACCGAAGAAGCTCCGTCGGCTGCAAACTGCAGGGAAGGTTATGCTGACTCTCTTTTGGGATGAACGAGGCGTAATTTTAGAGTACTACATGCACAGGGAGAACACTGTAACCAGTGACTCGTACACAGATCTTATCAGGAAACATTTTCGATCTGCCATCAAATCCAAACGATGTGCACTTCTGAGTACTGGTGTTTCGTTGCAACATGACAACGCTCTGCACCATACTGCCTGTGCAACCATAAAAGACCTGCTTTTCGCGTGTCTTCCAGATCCTCCGTAATCACCAGATCTTGCCTCCCAAGGGATTACCTCATCTTTGGACCACTCAAAGATGCGAAGGGAGGAAAGCCTTTCAGGTCCGATGAAGAGGTGCAGCAAGTGGTGCGTGAGTGTCTGCACACGCGACCGAAATATTTTTTCTCTACAGGAATCGTTGCACTTTGTAAGCGCTCGAGGACTTGTAGTGCAGAAAATGCAGATTACATTGAAATATGATACAGGTGTGTACCACTTTTGTTCAATAAATTGTGAGAAAAAATTATTTAGGGTTTTCGTTTAACTATCCCTTGTACACTATTTACCAACAAGTAATTGGACACCTGTGATAGCAAAGGAAAACTAAGTTTATTCACCTTCAATAGTTGGTGGAGCCTCCACGAGCGGCGATTGCAGCTGCGACCCTCCGGGGCATACTCTCAACCAGACGTTGTACAACGGATACCGGTATTTTTTCCACTCGGCTTGGAGAAGACAGGTCAGTTCCTTCACCGATTTCGGACGGTGGGGGCACCCCTTAAGTCGACGCTCCAACTCGTACCAGAGGTGCTCGTCCGGGCTCTGCCCAGGCCAGTCCATTTGATTAACCCCATTGTCACCATACCAAGCCATGGTGGACATCGCAACATGACAGGTAGCATTGTCATCCTGAAAGTAACATGGGTTCACCCCGTAAAACTGCCACAACGTACGAAGCGCATGGTCATCCAAAATGGTGCATTAGGATTCGGCGTTGAGTCTACCAGGAATTGCAACCAACGGTCCCATGCCATACCAGGAGAAACACCCCCATAGCATAATTCCACCGCCGCCGAACTTCACAGTTAGCACAATACATTCCGGCAGAAGGCCTTCTCAAGGCAGACGCCAAACCCAGACCCTGCCATCCGAACAGTAGAGGATGAACCTTGATTCGTCGCTCCAGAAAACCTGTTTCCACTGTTCAACGGTCCACTGTCGACGTTCTTTGCACCACGTTAGCAGAGCAGCGCTATTGGAATTGGTGATCAAAGGCTTGTGGGTGGCAGCACGTCCATGATAACCGAGCAGGTGGGCTTCCTTACGGATGGTATTCATCGAAAGAACACTCACGGATGCCTGTTGAAACTCCTTGCGGATGTGGCCCATCGATTTGGTGCGGTTCTTCCGAATTTCTCTGGCCAGCACCCGCCGGTCTCTAACTCCCAGTTTTGTAAGTCTGCCGGGTCGGGGCACGTTCCGACAGTCACCTCTCATTTTCCAGTTGCCAATCACGTAGGCCACTGTCGATTTCGGGTACTTCAACTCGCTGGATATGTCACGTATGGATCGGCCATTTCTGTTATACCCGACGATTACACCTTTCTCGAAATCTGAGAGCTCCGAACTGTGTGGCATCTTGCATGCGACTGGTTGCGTTGTTGTTTCCCACAAGATATTTAACGGCGGCGGCCGTGAGTTGTATTAGGACCGCAGATATCGTCGATTGCAGGGGTGTCCAATTACTTGTTGGTAGATTGTGTATTTGTGTGTACTGCAAGTATCCTATAAAGTTTTCATATTCCTATAATTTTAAATGTTTTTCTATAAATGTTTGACTAGTTTCAGCTTTGTGCGTCCTAAGATTGTGCCCGCAGGCCACATAAAATCAGGTAGTGGGTTGTACATGTCTGCTCTAAATCTTGTAATGCCACGTACATTGTTCATGGAGTACAAATAAGCTGCTGCTGCTTAACTAAACATGCACCAAGAAGTGGAATATAGTGTTCAAGGATCAAATATAAATTTATTCCAAGTCAAAACCACTTCCTGCAGTGACCCTCGCAGTGCAGTTGAATCACTATTTCACTTGCACCACACTTGTACAACAAATTTAAGCGCTTGAGCCACTGTATTACAAAGAACAAAAAGACATCTGAGTGCACTCAATAAATCTAACTTTCTTTTCTGTACATGTAAAAACTAATATATTACAGCCAAAAGGAACATGAAAAACAAGGTTGACTGTAGCGCAGTGACCAGAAGTTGGTTGTTTTTTTTTTGCGCAAGAGCCATGTTTGGTCAAAGGGGCGCCAGACACAAGACAGAAGTGACCAGAGGTCCAAGGAAAAAAGTACGAGAAAAATGATCTTGCACTACTAACAAGGAGTTTCCTCTGCCGTTTTGAGTTGTTTACGATATTTTCTTTGCCTGATAGAAACAATAACTCTGAAAACATACGCGAAACTTCGCGTGCGGATCCGGTCAGCATAAAAACCCGTAACACTAAAAACAGTTTAAGGAGTACAGAAACATGCTATATTAATCCTCTTAGCAGGTTCTTCATACATGCTGAAATTTAAAAGATTAAAAAAAAAAGCAGTTATAGATGCGTAATATTCAGCGTGATATGTTGGCATTTTCCATTTTTATAATTTGTCCTTTTCTAGGTATCCACAGTTTATCAGCACCATCCAGGTGCTGATGACGCACTATTAATGGACAGTATACCTAGAATGCCACATTGGAGGGTGTTTTTCAGTCACTGAGCTGGGAAAACAAGGGGATAAAGATTAATGGAGATTATCTAACCCACCTTCGTTTTGCTGATGACGTAGTCATTTTTGCAATTAGCCCATCAGAGCTGCAGAGTATGATCCAGGAACTTGCTGACAAGAGTAAAGAAGTGGGATTAAAAATGAACTTTCAGAAGACAAAAGTGATGTTCAATGCTTTTACAAGAAATGAAGATTTATCGATTGATGGAGAAAAGCTGGAGATAACAGATACGTACGTTTATCTTGGACAGCAGATATCAAGTGAGGGTCACATTGATGAAGAAATTAATCGGCGTACAAAACTTGCCTGGAGAGCTTTTGGAAGAAACAGCATAATATTCAAGAGCAATATGCCATTATGTCTTAAAAGAGAAGTGTTTGATCAATGCATCCTTCCAGTGCTTACGTATGGTGCAGAGACGTGGACCTTAACTAAAAGAGACATACAAAGGCTGCAGACAACTCAAACAGGCATGGAGAGGTGCATGCTTGGTGTAACCAGGAGAGATAAAAAGAGGAACACGTGGATTCGAAAAATGACAAGAGTGGAAGACATCATGATCAGAGTTAAATCCCTGAAATAGCAATGGGCTGGACATACTGCCAGAAGGACAGATCATCGATGGACAACCGAAATTTTAGATTGGATTCCAAGGGACAGGAAAAGACCCAGAAGAAGACCACATGGAAGATGGGTGGATGAAATTCGAAAGTATGCGGGAGTGACATGGAGGAGACTGGCACAAGACAGACCGTTGTGGAGGAAACTTGGGGAGACCTTCGTCCAGCAGTGGATTGATAATGGTTGACAATGATGATGATGATGATGATACCTAGAAACTGCAGTGGTCCAGAACATGGGTGGGTCTATGACCAAAATATTCTACCTTCTTGGAATCAGCATTATTTAATTACGAACGGACGGTTCATATTAGCCTTATAAACACATGGATCGTTAAACCTGGTAGTGGGGGGGGGCGGAGGTTGCAGTGACGGAAACGTAGAAAGGCATTTTTCTTCTGTGTCATAAATAACGAGGCACGGAGCGCAAAGGCCGATTAGTATTCAGGCCAATATTATCTTTTCATTAAAATAATGATTAACAACCATTATCAAATCCACTGCTGGATGAAGGTCTCCAAGTCCCCCCGCCCCCCCCCACACACACACAACTTTCTATCTTGAGCAGTCTCTTTCCTAGTCACTCCAGCATGCTTCTGAATTTCATCCACTCACATCTGTCAGTTGGTCGTTTTCTGGGTCTATAAAATATTGTTGTTTAAAAAAAAAACCCTCAGAAGATGATGTATCTCCAGTTGCTATAGATGAGATACATAGGCCTTAACTTTTAGACATACAGAGGCTGCGAATAACTGAAAAAAGCTTCGAGAAACATGCGTAACGTAATATAGAGGCGAAAACATGTGTCAAGACGACAAATCTGCAGCGAGATATTTTGTCCGCGTAGCTCAGTTGTGAGAGCGACTTACTCCGGGGTGAGGGGACACGGGTTCGATGCTCGTCGCGGACAAACTTAAGTTTTCACACATGCTGTGTGTAACCTGAAAAGAGGAACACGTGGATTAGGGAAGTGACAAAAGTTGATGACATCATGATCAAAATAAAATCCCTAAAATGGCAATACGCCATACATATTGCTAGAAGAACTGACCACCATTAGACAACTGAGATACTAGACTGGATATCGAAAAACAGGAAAAGACCTAGAAAAGACCACGTGAGAGATGGGTGGATGAAATTCGAAACATGCAGGAGTGACTCGGAGGAGACTGGCTCCAGACAAAGTTGTTGACGGGACATTTTTTTCTCTTGAAAATATCTTAAATCCGTGAATTGAATTTTTCTTTTTGTGCACGTGGAGGTAGATGTTTGTGCCCACGTGCGTGAGTGATTCAGTTGACGTAAACATGCAGTTTTTCACGTTTTAAATCATTGCTAAGATGCGTCAGGGAATCTCTCGCGGTAACCCTTTTTTTTTTCCCCTCCACATTTATTTTCGACACGTGATGTCTTTGGCAGATTACGCCCCACGTGCGCGTGCATCAATGTTGTAAAGCATGGAATTTTCAGTCTCCGGCCTTAATGCGTTTACCACAAAGTTCAACACGTGACGAGTTCCACTTTAACGGAGATGGTAAGAGATGGCAGCCCAGAGCTAAATATACCGTCTCTATTCGCGTCTTGGCAGCAGACTGGCAGCACGGTACGTCAGGAGTAGCCACCACATTCCGTGCTGGTCCTGTATTCTTTGCATAAGCATTTGAAATCCCTTGTATCTGCAAAGAAAATGTTATCAAATGCCAAAGAAACCAATCGTCGGTGAAAACTTCTTTCGCGGAATCGTTTTAAATCTTCTTGTCAGCAGGGGCCGAGAAAAACGAACTGTTCAAACTGCGTACATCTGAACTCAGTAGCTTTGCCATAGCTCTTAGAATGCATCTGCAAATGAACCGAACCTTTGTGATAACTGCTACTACAAAGTTACAGATGAGTTCACAAATACGCAACACTTTTCACTTATTGTTGATCACAAGTTTGGGGGCAGAGTTCAATCACAACTAAAAAAACCAAACAAACAAAAAAACAGATGATTATCTTCCTAAAGTTATTGAATCACTCAAATCTTATAACATAACTTTATTTCATAAGCACCAATAAACTCCCAATGTGCCGGCCTTCAATTTCATAATTAGCGATCAATCATTCATAATTAGCGATCATTCATTCATACATACATGAACGGTAATGATTATATAGCGTTAGTTCAGATTAGAGCACGTAACGTGTAGGATGCTGTCTAAAATAAATTGGCACACCATAGGACCTTTCCCGGGAGTATTGCTTCCTTTCCTTTAATAATTCTCTAGATCAGAGAGGTTTTCAACCTTTTTTTTTTTTTTTTTGAATTGCGGGACACGTAGCAAAATTAAATAGGACTGGCAAGCCATATATATATATATATATATATATATAGGGTGATTCCTCAGGTCCTAAGTCACCTCAATAACTTGGGAACAAAGACAGCTAGAGCTATGGAAGTAAGGTATGGTATACTAAAACAACCATGCGCTATCGGATGAGAGTGACTGTAGCGCCCCTAGTGGCAAAATGTGGAAGTTAGCATTCCTATCTCGGAAACCATGAGAGATACGGGAAAGATATCGATTAGAAACTTGTAGAACATCAACGAATTAGTAGGAAACGACATATGGTAGAAACGACTGGGGTAAGTAGAAGGCTGGAAACGCGAACTTGTGCGAAGCCGGTTCGTGTCGTTGTCGCATTAACAGTCTAGCAGAAAGGAATGTATGGCGTATGCGACCGCAAGCCTGTGAGTGTCGTATGCAAATTCATCGACCGCACGCCTGTGAGTGTCGTATGCAAATTCATCGACCGCACGCCTGTGAGTGTCGTATGCAAATTCATCGACCGCACGCCTGTGAGTGTCGTATGCAAATTCATCGACCGCACGCCTGTGAGTGTCGTATGCAAATTCATCGACCGCACGCCTGTGAGTGTCGTATGCAAATTCATCGACCGCACGCCTGTGAGTGTCGTATGCAAATTCATCGACCGCACGCCTGTGAGTGTCGTATGCAAATTCATCGACCGCACGCCTGTGAGTCGTATGCAAATTCATCGACCGCACGCCTGTGAGTGTCGTATGCAAATTCATCGACCGCACGCCTGTGAGTGTCGTATGCAAATTCATCGACCGCACGCCTGTGAGTGTCGTATGCAAATTCATCGACCGCACGCCTGTGAGTGTCGTATGCAAATTCATCGACCGCACGCCTGTGAGTGTCGACACATCAACCAACAGCGGTACATCACTTCCTATCAGACACTTTCGGGCAACAGATAATCGGTTATGGTGGTCCCGTAGCGTGGCCTCCACGATCCCCTGATCTAACTCCCATGGATTTCTTCCTCTGGGGTTACCTAAAGAATCACGTGTACAGGGTGGAACCGAGGAGTCTCCACGATCTCCGACTGCGTATCGTTGCTGCGTGTGAGAGCGTGACACCTGTTATGCTGGCGAACGTACAACGCGAAGTTCTGTCTCGCATTCAAATCTGTATTGTGGCAGATGGTGGCCATATTGAACCCTATTTACGTTAAACGCAACGTTATGTAAATACCGCTGTTGCATTAAATACGACCAATGTACTCCATTTGTATTCATGCCTGAATATAATAAAGTTTTGTTTCCATCACGCTTCCAGCCTTCTACTTACCCCAGCCGTTTCTACCATATGTCATTTCCTACTAATTCGTTAATGCTCTACAAGTTTCTAATCGATATCTTTCCCGTATCTCTCATGGTTTCCGAGATAAGAGTGCTAACTTCCACATTTTGCCACTAGGGGTGCTGCAGTCACTCATCCGACAGCGCATGGTTGTTTTTCTATACCATACACCTTACTTCCATAGCTCTAGTTGTCTTTGTTCCCAAGTTATTGAGGCGACTTAGGACTTAAGGAATCACCCTGTATATATAAAGGGTATTCATGTGTTTATTTATGAATATCGATTATTTCCGAGTATATATAAAGGATATTCATGTATTTATTTATGAATATCGATTATTTCCGAGTATATATAAAGGATATTCATGTGTTTATTTATGAATATCGATTATTTCCGAGCGGTTTTGAATTCCCAAACGTAACTTCCGGACAAATAAGTGATGCAGTTAACATACCTACATAAAACCTACTACGACTAAATGAAAACATAATATATATCATCATCAACGTTTGTCAATCCCCACTGTTGGATGAAAGTCTCATCCAGTCTCTTAGACAGCTTTCTGTCTCGAGCCAGTCTCTTCCATGTAACTCCGACATGCTTTTGAATTTCATCCACTCATCTCTCACGAGTTCTTCCTCTGGGTCTTTCCCTGTTCCTTGAAATCCAGTCTGGTATTTCAGTTGTCCAACAGTGGCCAGTAACTGTCCATCCCATAACCATTTGAGTGACTTCACTCAGATCATTATATCATCCACTCGTCATGTTCCTAATTCACGAGTTTTTTTTTTTTTTATTGGAGGTTTAACGACCACCGTGAGCAACTCAATGGGCTATAAGCAGTCGCCCGCCCCTAATTTAGCATCACTGGTTCCAGGGAAGGGAGAGAAACACAACCAGGACCCCTTTCGGACGAACGATCAGAAGCCATCGCTTAGACCACGGCGCCACCTGATCTTTTCTGGTTATACAAAGTTTCTTCCACAACAGTTTGTCTTGAGGCACTCTCCTCCATGTCACTCCCGCAGGCTTTCGAATTTCATCCACCCATTTCCCATGTGATCCTCTTCTGGGTATTTTCCTGTCTCTTGGAAGCCAGTCTAAAATTTCGGATGTCCATCGGTGGTCCGGCCTTCTGCCCAGAAGGTCGGATCACCGATGCCATTTCACGGATTTCACACACACACACACAGAGAGTAAGCTCTGCATTAGGAACACCTACAAACGCGTTGGTCCACCTTTCTGTGCAATCAAGGCTCGCAAAGGCTTAGAAACAGATTCTGCAAGGGGTCAAACATCCTCCATGCGTAACTTGACCCATGTACGCTGCTGCAGCGCCGTCAGTTCATTCTCGTTCCGTAGAGGAGGATCAGCAGTTCTCACACCCTGTTTTAGAATATCCCACAAATGTTCAATTGGGTTACAGTAGGGAAAGTTTGTGGAACAAGGCAATGTGACAATTTCGTTGTCATGTTCCTCCAACCACTCAGTAGTAATACGAGCCCGATGGCACGGTGCGCGTTGTCCTGTTGAAAGACGGCACTGTGATACGGATAAACCTCCTGCAGATATGGATGGACACGCTGGGCTAACAGGCCCCTGTAACGTCCACCATTCAGTATTTGTGGGATGATAACCAACGGACCTAGGGCTTGCCAAGAAAAAGCTCCCCAGACCAGAACACCAGCCTGTTGAACTCCAACTGTAAAACCAGTGGATAGGCTTTCATGCTGTTTACGCCACATGCGAACCCGGCCATCAGCATCGTGTAGCAGGAAACCGGATTCATCACTCCAGATGGCCTTCTCCCATCTGCCGAGGGTACATTGCTGACGTTTCTTGGCCCATGAGAGGCGTTGTTTGCGATGGCTGGGCGTCATCATGGGTACCCTCGTTGGTCTCCGGCTGTGGAACTCCAGGCGAAGATAAGTGGAGCGCATGGTGCATGTGGAAATAGGTCGAACTTCACCGCTGTTGCACTTTTGGGTGACTATTGCACGTCGTTGCTGAGATACCAATTGTGACACCCGACGTTCACCTCTAGGGTCAACCGTGTGTGGCGCACCAATGTGAGCCCTTCTGCTGGATGTCTGTGCATGGTTAATCCAGTTCTGGTACACCCTTGGTACAGTAGTACGGGAGCAGCCAACAACTGTGGCGGACCAATGTGAGCCCCTTTTGCTGGATGTCTGTGCATGGTTAATCCAGTCCTGGTACACACTTGATACAGTAGTACGGGAGCAGCCAACAAGTGTGGCTGACCAATGTGATCCCTTTTGCTGAATGTCTGTGCATGGTTAATCCTTGATACAGTAGTACTGAAGCAGCCAACCAGTGCGGCTGACCAATGTGATCCCTTTTGCTGAATGTCTGTGCATGGTTAATCCAGTCCTGGTACACCCTTGATACAGTAGTACTGGAGCAGCCAACCAGTGCGGCTGACCAATGTGATCCCTTTTGCTGGATGTCTGTGCATGGTTAATCCAGTCCTGGTACACCCTTGATACAGTAGTACGGGAGCAGCCAACAAGCGTGGCTGATCAATGTGATCCCTTTTGCTGGATGTCGGTGCATGGTTAATCCAGTCCTAGTACACCCTTGATACAGTAGTACGGGATCAGCCAACAAGCGTGGCTGATCAATGTGATCCCTTTTGCTGGATGTCGGTGCATGGTTAATCCAGTCCTAGTACACCCTTGATACAGTAGTACGGGATCAGCCAACAAGCGTGGCTGATCAATGTGATCCCTTTTGCTGGATGTCGGTGCATGGTTAATCCAGTCCTAGTACACCCTTGATACAGTAGTACGGGAGCAGCCAACAAGCGTGGCTGATCAATGTGATCCCTTTTGCTGGATGTCGGTGCATGGTTAATCCAGTCCTAGTACACCCTATATCTGGTCGCAGTTAAATTGGCTTAAATCGCCACGCTTTCTTATTACTGGGAAACGCTTACTGATTACGTACAGAGGATAGGTACGCACAATTTATAGTAGCGTCACGTTGATATCACGTAATACTTTGTTATCGCTCCGAATAACGCAAAGTTAACTCAGTGTGTTTAAGTATATACACGGATCAGTCAAAACATTAAAACTACCAGCGTAATATGATGTAGTTCCTCCTCTCGCTGCCAGATGAGGCATAGATTCAACGAGATGTTGGTAGGTGTCACTTGATATTTGGTACCATAATTGAAACGGAAGATCCCGCAGTTCCCGTTGTTGGGGTGATGCTACTCGTAGCCGTTGCTCCAACATAAACCACAAACGCTCGATAGGATTCATGTCCGGCATTTTGGAGGACTTGGCAATAAACGGAATTCCTCTACATGTTCTTGGAACCATTCCTGAATCTTCTTCGCATTATGGCATGGAGCATTGTCTTGTTGAAAGATTCCATCTTAGTCAGAAAATACAGTCGCCATAAAGGGTGTACTTGGTTAGCCAAGATGTTCAGGTACGTGACAGCTGTCAGAGTTCGCTCTACAGGGATAATGGGTTCAAGTGTTCCCCGAGAAAATATTGCTCGGACCACCACACTCCCTGCAGCAGTCTGGATCCATTACAAAATGCAGCCAGGTGAGAAGGCTTTCTTGGGTAAACGTTACACATGAGGTCGTCCGTCGACATGGTGCAACAGAAAACGGGATTCGTCTGACCACGAGGCTCTCTTCCAGTATCCTATGATCAAATATCGATAATTACGAGGCCACTGCAAGCGTTGACGACGGTGAAGGGCTTTGAGAATTGGCACACAAATGGGTCTGCGGCTGCGGAGGCCATATCCAAGAGCGTACGATGAACTGCGTGTTCGGACACATTGGGCCCTTCACCACAAATTGAAATTATAGGTAATATCTGCCACAGTAGTCGTCCTGTTGCTGCGGACAAGACGAAATAGCCTGCACTGACCTCGTCTGATATCAATGAGCAGTGGCTTGCTCACGCCTTGTCGACAGCTCAAAAGTCACCTGTTTCGGACAATCTTGTCGACAGCTCGAAAGTCACCTGTTTCGGACATCTTGCCGACAGCTCGAAAGTCACCTGTTTCGGACCATCTTTGATAGATACTAACTACTGTATAGCGTGAGCAGCTTACCCCGGCGTCGCTGTTTCGGAGATGCCCTTACCACGGCGTTTTGCCATAACTGTATGGCCTTTGTCAAAATCAGATAAATTCTTTGCTTTCCCCATGTCAAGACCAAACTAAATACTAACAGAGAGCTCCGGCCCGGGTATTATATATCATTCGAAAACCTTGGTACCTGGCCTCTAATTGGCAGCACGCGCGCTTATTTGCATAACGCAGACGTGATTTTAATGTTTTGGATCGACATATACGTATCATCATTGTCAATCATTATCAATCCACTGCTGGACGAAGGTCTCCCTAAGTTTCTTCCACAACGCTCTGTCTTGTGCCAGTCTCCTCCGTGTTACTCCCGCATACTTTCGAGTTTCATCCAACCATCTCCCATGCAGTTTTCTTCTGGACCTCCTGTCCCTTGGAATCCAGTCTAAAATTGCAGCTGTCCATAGATGGTCTGTCTTTCTGGCAATATTGTGCATCCCATTGCAATTTCAGGGATTTTACTCTGATCATGATGTCTTCTACTCGTGTCATTTTTCTGATCCACCAGTTCTTATCGCTCCTGGTTACACCAAGCATGCATCTCTTCATGCTTCTTTGATTTGACTGCAGTCTTTGTATGCCTCTTTTAGTTAAGGTCCACGTCTCTGCACCAGATGTAAGCACTGGAATGATGCATTGATCAAACACTTTTCTTTTAAGACCTAATTGACACATTGCTCTTGAAAATTATACTGTTTCTTCCAAAAGCTCTCCAGGCAAATTTTATACTCAGATTAATTTCTTCATCAATGTGGCCCTCACTTGATATCTGCTGTCCAAGATAAATGTAGGTATTGGTTATCTGCAGCTTTTCCCCATCAATCGATAAATCTTCATTTCTTGTAAAAACATTGAACATCACTTGTCTTCTGAAAGTTCATTTTTTTTTTTTATTGGAGGTTTAACGACCACCGTGAGCAACTCAATGGGCTATAAGCAGTCGCCCGTCCCTAATTTAGGGTCACTGGTTCCGGGGAAGGGAGAGAGCCAGTGCCGTAAGACAAACACAACATCCATGTCTGATCGGGATTCGAACCCGGACCCCTTACGGACGAATAATCAGAGGCCAGCGCCTTAGACCACTGCGCCACCGGGGCGGCAAAGTTCATTTTTAATCTCACTTTTTTACTCTTGTCAGCAAGTTCCTGGATCATACTCTGCAGCTCTGATGGAAATTATTATATATGCATGCACATTTAAAAATATAGATACGTTCATATACCTTGTATATAGACACTGAAGAGCCAGAAAAACTGGTACACCGGTCATACTTGGTAGGTATTTAACGGCGGCGAGACAGGTGCAGTCGTCGGGTATCACAGAAATGGCCGATCCATACGTGACATATCCAGCGAGTTGAAGTACCCAAAATCGACAGTGGCCTACGTGATTGACAAGTGGAAGATGAGAGGTGACCGTCGGAATGTGACCCCACCCGGCAGACCCACAAAACTGGGAGTTAGAGACCGACGGGTACTGGCCAGAGAAATTCGGTATAACCGCACCAAATCGATCGGGCACATCCGCGAGGAGTTTCAACAGGCATCCGCGAGTGTTCTTTCGATGAATACCATCCGTAAGGAAGCCCATCTGCTCGGTTATCATGGACGTGCTGCCGCCCACAAGCCTTTGATCACCAAGTCCAATAGCGCTGCTCGGCTAACGTGGTGCAAAGAACGTCGACAGTGGACCGCTGAACAGTGGAAACAGGTTCTTTGGAGCGAAGAATCAAGGTTCACCCTCTACCGTTCGGATGGCAGGATCTGTGTTTGGCGTCTGCCTGGAGAACGCCTACTGCCGGAATGTATTGTGCCAACTGTGAAGTTCGGCGGCGGTGGAATTGTGCTATGGGGGTGTTTCTCCTGGTATGGCACGGGACCCTTGGTCGCAATTCCTGGTAGACTCAACGTCGAGACCTACTGCACCATTTTGGATGACCATGCGCTTCCTACGTTGTGGCACTTTTACGAGGTGGACCCATGTTACTTTCAGGATGACAATGTCATCTGTCATGTTGCGAGGTCCACCATGGCTTGGTATGGTGACAATGGGGTTAATCGAATGGACTGGCCTGCACAGAGCCCGGACCTTAACCCGATCGAGCACGTCTGGGACGAGTTGGAGCTTCGACTTAAGGGATGCTCTCACCGTCCGAAAACGGTGAAGGAACTGACCTGTCTTCTCCAAGCCGAGTGGAAGAAAATACCGCTAGCCGTCGTACAACGCCTGGTTGAAAGGGTCGCAGCTGTAATCGCCGCTCGTGGAGGCTCCCCCAACTATTGAAGGTGAATAAACTTAGTTTTCCTTTGCTATCACAGGTGTCCAATTACTTGTTGGTAGATAGTGTACATCACAAGCGGAAATTAACTGTTACACCCCTGGTGGTCAAACCATTCTTTATCATAATTTAGAAATTACATGCAAAACATTTCCCCATTAGGAGCTGCATCCGGTGCAGAAATAATTTTTCAAATCGGAGTTTTAGAAGCAGAGATATCGGGGGAAACGCAATTTACCGATACGCGCCCTAGTAGAAATTCTACGAATTACTTGAAAATTTTGAAATTATATAAAACAAAACATATCGCACCGGAAACTATCCAATAAAGAAGGATTTTTTTCAAATCGGACAATTAGAAACAGATATTGACAAAAATAAGATATACATTTACGCCCCCTGGCGGAGAAACCATGCAATATTTTAAGAAAGTATTCCGAAAAGGTTTATCGACGTGAGTGGAACCGGTCCACGAACGAATTTTTTCAATTCGAGATTTTATAAGCTCAGATTCTGTGGCAAATACATCAGAAGGAGAAGCCATTCTTTACCGAAAATTAGAAATTATATGCAAAAGATTTCCCATTTACGAGCTGTAGCCGCAGAAGAAACATTTTTTTAAATCGGAGTTTTAGACGTTGAGGAAGTTTTAGAAGTAGAGAGTGAACAATTATTTCACGGGGAATCGTTTCTCATTGATATCTAATTTATGCTGCTCTGGCTTAAATGAACTATAATTCTTATTTCCTCAAACATGCAGCGACAAGAGCGGTAGTAGAGGTGTAGGCACAGGGGGCACGTAGCCCCCCTTGTGGATAATATTTTGATTTTTTTTTATTTTTACGCAGGGGCTAACTAATAGCGGCTAACTAATTTTACAAGCTTAACAGCTTGTAAAATTATCCAAGTAACTTTGAAAGTAATCTTTTTCATTCGATGGAATTGATAAAAGTTAATTCTGCAAACCGCCACTGTACAGCGATGGTTTATCTGCCAGCCCATATAATAGTTTTAAATTTGACAGGCAACGTACTGTAGTTCATAGCAGTATAATTTGTGAATTGCAGAGCCATTATGTGTTTGGGGGCAAGTCTATAGGAATTTAAACATCCTCATACGAAATTCACTGACAAGATGTAGTGGAATTCAAGATGATTTCCCTTACATTCGATGAAATACCAAGTTTCACAAGAGGCCTTCATTAAGGTGGTTCCACCTAACATCTCTGCCTTATGTTTCCAATGGTAAAACTTTACATATTTTCTTCACAATTAATGTATTCCCAAGAATGAAAATTTGCACATCGATAAAACTAACTAAGTTATAGCATAAGATACTTAATACTTGCTAAAACATAACCATAATAAAGCAATCCATATTTATTTGTCTACTGACGTCATCAATGTACAGGTCGCGCCATCTTTTAACAGGTCTGAACATTACTCAAAGAAAAATTGCTGATTTTTAATATAATTATGGTTATGTTTTAACGAGTATTAAGTATCCCATGATATAACTTAAAGTAAGTTCTATCAATGTGCAAATTTTCATCCTTGGGAACACACCAATTGCGAAGAAAATATGTAAAAACATTTTACCATTGGAAACATAAGGTAGAGATTTTAGGTGGAACCACCTTAAGTAAGGAAATTAAAACCTAAATTATGAGTTTGCCCGACTTGAAGAATTTTTGTTCTAGGGCTAACTTCAAAACAATCCTTGAACGAACTTTAAAAAGACACCAGCTGATTTCTTTTCGGTTTTCTTCCTATACCGGCGTGGTAAATTTATTTCATCATAATAAAACTCCGACATCGTTGTACGTAACAATTTATGATTAATATCACTGCTTTACACGGGCTTTGGCAAGTTCGGCTTTATTTCAGCTGACTATTTACATGAATCTATTTTCTGGAATTTTCTCATATACAAGACAGCGCTGTGATTTTTTTAAATTGCGTCGTCCATGCCTAAATTAGTCACTGGCTCCACAGAAAGTGGAGACACAGAACCAATGAAAGAGAACCACCCATTTCTTACCAAGACCCTCGACTCGTACACCTAGCTTCCTAACCATTTTGCTATGGATAACCACAGCACAACTCTGATCCCATCAATTTGCGTTGCAGTGTACACGTGACGCAATCACCTTTCTCTTCCATCTGAAGTTTTGTTCGATGGCTTCAGGTTTCGAATTGATAGTCATTAAAAAGAGCATCTCTCGCCCTCTGGTTATCGCACAATTGGTGTACTCTTTTTAATTGGGATTACGTATGCATTCCAATTATTTTGATAAGCCTGTGTTGAACACAGTTTCAGGGGAGAGAGATTTCTTTCTTTATTCACGCCATTTTTCAGAGTAAGAGGAGATCGCGTGGGGTGAGATAGGTGGGCGGTCATTTTAGGAGAGATTTCGCTTTAAAGAAGTATGACTAAACAGAATGAATTCCATCGAACATATTTTTTCTGACTAAGGTAATCTGCAGGATTGTACCTGCCGCCTCATCGAACGGTTGGCATTATTCCAGTTAAACAAGGGGAGGCCGGACTTGACTTCTATTCCTTTCTCAATCTATAGGCTTATTCGCTCTACCCATTTTTTTTTTTTTTTTTTCATTTTTTTTTCCATGGGTGCCATGTAGTCGCAAGAACGCAGAGGAAGTCACGAACGGAAGTCAATAGCCCCGTCAAGGCTGGAAACCAGGCTACGAGGGACACAAAGCGCAGGTGTTTTACTGCAGTGCAGGTGCCTACATTCTGATTGGTGAACAGACAGTCTCTCTCTGACACCGTCCAAAGCACAATGTAACAAACCGCATTATACGTCGAAATCCTTGTTCAAATGTGACCGATGAGAATTATTCTTGCGTTGAAACATAACAGCGCTCAATGCAATGCAGGAGCAGCTATATCACTCCACATGTTCATAAGATTCAAATTCATATCAAAAATAGTGTTCACGTTCGTGAGAAAAATTTTATTTATATAGGTTGGGTTCAGCAATGGCTTCATGACAGCATAACTGCCACTTAAATTCGAAATTGCGTTGGTAATGTTAACAATCAAATTACCCTCTATACGAAATATAAAACTGGGTATTTAAGTTGCGGTAGTTCAAAGCAGAGTTAAAGTATACCGAGGAAGTGCGTGTACCTTCGTAGAGTCATTACGTTAACCACGTGAGAGAAAGTGAGTTTCATAAACCGTCGCATAGCTGAGTGACTAAATTCCGGCGATCAAGTTTTAGGGGGAAACGCACGTACGAACAGTCACCAACTAACAGGCAATTCATTCCTCTACGGGGTAGCTTCGGGATCTACGGTATAAAACATTGTGTATACGTGTAGTTTATTAGCATTTTAACGGAGATGCACACATTTTGTGCAGTTTTACAAACTGCAAAATGATTTATATCGTTGCCAGATTTAAGACACTTTCTTCCCTGCAGTATGACACCTGTAAAGTTTCCGGGATCAATCATCGGATGCATCCGTAAGTCACATAATTGTGCCCTGCTTAAGATCATTTAAGGTACGTACACATTTCGCCACCGTAAATCCAGAAAACGTCTGTAAAGCTGCCATAAACTGGTATACCCAGATGCGATACTTTCGTCATTAACATTTAAATTCAGATTACGCCCCGATTCACTTTCTATTTACCGTTCTCCATAAATGTTTACAGTTCTCTGCTCTATAAGCGGGGCCGTTAACAAACATGTCACACAAAACTACAATTCACCGAAAACTGTACACAATTAAAAACATGGACAGTTCAAACATGGGATTTCTCAGACATAGCATATACACTAAGTGGCCACTTTATTGTCACCACCTGACAGTTTTAAGCAAATGAGCTATGGCTGCACGCTGTTGCAGCCAGAGGGCGAGGTTAGTATAAAAAGGGAAAGCTTAGTGCTTGCGACAGTAGTAGAAGTGATTTTTGGGTGACGAGATGGGTAAAAAATGTGATTTGACGGACTTTCAACGTGGGATGATTGTAGGAGCTCAGAGCCATGGAGCGAGTATCACCGAAACCGCCGCATTCGTGAAATGTTCCAGAGAAGCTGTTGTTAAAGTGTTTCAAGACTGGACTGTCAGCCAAAAAACTGGGTCTCTACGTGCAACGTGTGGTTGTCATCGACTAGTGACTGCTCGGGCGGAACGGAGAGTGTACACACGGGTAACAGACAACAGAACGGCAACAGTGCAGCAAAACCAGACCATCTTAATCAAGGATCCCCTGAAATGATCTCTGCACGCACTATTCGTCGTACACTGCATCGGATGGGATATGGCAGACGAAGGCCTGTTCGAACAGCTTTGCTGTCTGCAGTTAACAAGAGAAAATGTCTCCAGTTCGCACAGGAGCACAAGGATTGGACAGTCGATAATTGGAAACAAATTATGTGGTCCGATGAATCACGTTTTCAGTTGCACCATGCCGATGGCAGAGTCAGAATTTGGCGGAAACAGAACGAAAGCATGGACCCCCAAATGCATTGCTACAACCCTTCAAGCTGGTGGAGGTAACGTTATGGTTTGGGGAATGTTTTCCTGGCATGCTTTTGGCCCTTTAATTCGTATTGATCAACGTCTGACTGGCACATCATATCTAAACATCGTTGCGCACCAAGTGCATCCTGTCATGTGGATGGTTTATCGCAATGTCGATAGCTACTTTCAACAAGATAATGCGTCCTGCCATAGTGCTCGTATTGTACAGGATTGGTTTCAGGAACATGCCGGTGAGTTTATTTTGCTTAGGTGGCCCCACAATCTCCAGATCTCAACCCCATTGAGAATTAGTGGGATGAAATTGAACGAGCCATCCGACAGCTGGATCCACAACCCTGCAATCTCACACTCCGGGAAAGTGCTATTCATCAAGTATGGTCTAAGATTCCACAAACCACCTAGCAACATCTCGTGGAGTCCATGCCACGAAGAATCAACGCAGTATTAAAGGCAAAAGGTGGCCCAACGAAGTGCTGAGGGGGTGGTCATAATAAAGTGACCATTCAGTGTATATCACCATTTTAAAATTTCTTCTAAACAATTTGAATGCAATGTCAAATTTATGATTGGAAAATCTGTTGAGTCTATATAATGCGTGTTGAAACGAAAATCCTGCAAGTCTCGCATCCAAATAGAAAAGATTTCTATTAGCCCCTGAAGGAAATCAGGATTCATTTTACGACGAAAACAGGTTAAAATTACCCTCTTTCAAAACAGGAAGTCAATCGCTTCCTGAGGTAAGACAATACATAATTTGCCAACGTACAGGAAAAATGGAAATGTGATGTTAATCTTTGGTACAACACAAGAAACAAACGCAGTAGAATAATTTGAAGAACTACGAATATGTTGGTACAAAAATAAAGCAACAATGCACTTAATTTTGCAAGTTTTTTTTTTGTTTTTTTTCACCCGGTAAAAAATCCATTAATCAATATTCATGTTAAGCTGCTGGACGCCAACGCATATATTTTGAAAAGGCTACTAAACGGATGGTGATAAAAAAAAAAAAAATTCCACAAAATGTTAGGCATTACGATTTAGAGCCCCAAGCCCATGTTGACACAAATGTCGAATTCGATTGATAGCTGGGAGAGAAAGAAATACAGTATGCAAATTTCTGGTTCCACGCTGCTATTACGTTCGCTCAGGAGCAAGAAAGATGCACTATGGATAACCAGACTTTTATTCGTTGTTGTACGGGTGTTTAACGACCACCGTAAGCAACTGTAAGGGCAAGCAGTAGCCCATACATCTCATGCCTCATCCGGAACTCGAACCCTGGCGCACTCGAACGAACGGTCAGAAGCCGGAGCTTAAACCACTGCACCACCGGGACGGCGATAACTAGATTTCGAATCCGTCAATTTGCTATGGTGAGTCTTAATGCGCGTCAGTATGCGCTACTGTCAGACTGTGAATAATACAATGAACATTTAACGGTCGGAGCAATGAAGTGATTTAAAGACTAGAATTTGGGCTCACACATATGTTGCAGCAGCTCTTCAGGAATCCCAAAATGTGACAAGTGGACACCATGTCTGTTGCTGTAGCAAGGTCTCAAAACTGCCCTGAAATGGTGGTCCGAGGATTACTACGGCCTGGAAAGATCGGTATCTCAATAACGAAATCGGTGGCACTTTTCAGATGCTCTAAGAAGTGCCACCGGCGTTGTAATAAGTGATCAGACGTTCCGTAATTAACTGCAGCAGGGAGGACTTCGGGTAGAAGCTCCTGAGCCGAATGTCACTGTCTGCGGCAACCCAGTAAGACATGAATGAGCATAATATCCACAGTAGCAAGAGCAGCAGCAAAGCCCAAAGCGGCCTATTAAGTCCATATTTGGGTTGCGTTCCTATAGTCAATGACTTCGTGTCTATAGCGAACCTTAAAAACACGCAGCAGGCAGCCAGCATTTGTTCGAAAACGAGCGACAGTCAGCACTGCGCATCTGTTCCGCGGAGGCTGTCATAAGTGTGTGTGTGAGGGGGTGGGGGGTTGATTCGATGGACGCACAGATCATGTACTAAGACATCAGGAATGATTAGCGTGTGCCAGGACATCATCATCAGGAATTGTACCATTTTCACAGCGCAATAAGCCAGTTTCCTCTTTGTGGATGATAACGTTCGACCTCATCGAAGTTCGCGGTATTCCACGCTTTTATACACTCGCGGACAATGAAATTTGCGCACCAAGAAGGAAGCATCGGATTGAACTGAAATTTTATGGACGTAATGATACAGATTAATGATACGCATGACGGCAAAAACAGAGCTGCAGGGAAATTACAAAGGGATACATGGCACACAGTCCGGTCATTTTCAATAGTGCGTCGCAGAGCCTCGTGCGACGATACATGCCGCAATACGGTCCGGCATGGAGGCGAACATACACCTGATGTTGTCCTACGGCAGACTAGCCCACGCGTGTTGGACGGTGTGCTCCAAATCCCGGATAGTGCGGCACGGCGGCAACCGGCGTTTCAACTGGTCTCACACATGCTCGATAGGAGACATGTCCGGGGAGCGGGCAGACCATGGAAGTGTCTGGACATGACGTAGGCAGTCCTGGACAACCCGAGCCCTGTGCGGGTAGGAATTATTATGCTGGTATAGCGCACCTGGAGTAGAGGCCAGGAATGGGAGCACATGAGGCCGTAGGATCTTATCCACATACCGCTGGCCCGTCAATGATCCACATACCACCACTAGAGCTAATCGACTATCGTAGGCAATTGCTCCCCAGACCATAATGCCTGCACAGTGGGGGAGGTGTGGCGCTCGATAGCGAAGTTGGGATTGTACCATTGACCCGGAGACCTCCACACCCGGACACGATGCTCATCTGTCCCCAAAAAACGAAGCGGCACCCATTGCTAAACAATACACGTCGCCATTCTGTGGCGTTCCACGTCGGCCTGGCACCACTGCACAAGGAGCCGACGATGTTCCGGTGATAATGGCAGCACACGTAAGGGGCGCTGGGATCGCAGATTCGCTTCCGCGAGGCATCGGGAAATGGTTCGTGGGCACACAGGAGCCGCTACATCTGCCTGTAGAGTGGACCGGGTCCCTGTGGGATACGTTCGTCCCTGGCGCACTATCCGTCGATCCCCTCTGCCAGTGGTCCTTTTGGTCCGTCCGCCGCGTGTCCTCTGCTTCCAACAGAGTCTGACGGTATCGTCAGAACGATCCACATGGTGGACTATACAGCGCGCCGACCACCCTTCGGTTTTCATCCCGATGATCAGGCCTCTCTCAAAGTCCGTATGTTGCGTAAATCGACGTCTATGACATCTACCCGGCATTCTTGTCACTCTGCACTCTTGCTTGCGTGGGGGATCGACTACACGCCGGTTTATAAGGCTGCCGGTTCGTGCTTGCAGCGCCACCACGGAGTGTGTGGTAATGCGCACTCGCACAAAACGTGGATGATTTCCATACCAGCACGCACTCTAGCTATTTGCAAGGTTTCGCGGTTGTAGCATGTCTTCTTCTAGGTGCGCAAATTTCATTGTCCGTGAGTGTATCTACCTTCAACATCCCCCAGACCTTAATCCCATTGAGCTCGTCTACGATGCGCTGCACAGCAGCTTCGCCTGGCATCACCAGGTTTCTACATTTCCAGAACTCTTCTGTGGAAAGAGAGGAGGCATTTTCTCAAAGCCAACTGAATTACAGTAAAACCCCGAAAACTCGACTCCCATAATTCGACACTTCGGAAAACTCGACGTTCTCTCTCGCACGCACGCACGCACACACGCACACACGCACACACACACACACACACACACACACACACACACACACACACACACACACACACACAACCCCACGAAAATCTAAGGCCGTTTTATCTTTCCTTATTTGTACCGCGTGAGCTATTTCGTTGGGCGACGATTCCATACTTCATTATTTGAGTGACCTTGAACTAGTTTTACTCTCCGACTCGCACCTGGAAGCGGGAGATTTTCGACGGCCAATCAGATGCTCACATTCCTTTCTACTTTTGGAATGGTATAAGCTGTCTGGCCATTTTTGTTCTTTTGGGGAATCGTTGTGTTGTCTGAAGACGTTTTACGTAGTATGTGGCTATCTGTGCGTAGTAAAAATGTCTTGCGAGAAAATAAGGAAACAATGTTTCCTTCAATAGAGTGAAATTAGATGCAGAAAGTATAGATAAAAGATGGACTTAGGCGTTTGTCAGACTACAATTCTCGGCTGGAAAACGAAGAGAGCAGAAATAAAGTCGTAATGTGTTAAAAGAGTATGCAGTGAAACTATAAAAGAAAGGAAAAGTATGAAAGGTGCTGAATGTGAAAAAGTGAGTGAGGCATTGTATTTATGGTTTCAGCAGCAAAGAGGATAAGAAACTCCCATAACCGGGCCCATTTTGCAGAAAGAAGCCCTCGGATTTTACGAAAAGTTTCGAGAAGGAGGAGAGGCTGGATTTTCTGCTAGCTCTGGCTGGCTAGACAGCTGGAAAAAGCACTACGGAGTTAGACAGCTGAGCATTTGTGGAGAGAAACTTTCCTCTGACACTGAAAATGTTTGTACATTCAAGGACTGTTTTCACAAATTGATTGAAAAAGAGGGTCTCTCTAGAAATCAAATTTACAACTGCGATCAAACCGGTCTCAATTTCCGGATGTTGACTTCGAAAACACTTGCATCTAGGAATGAGAAATCTGCTCCAAGATACAAAAACAAGTAAAGAGAAAGTTACTATTCTGGCATGCAGCAATGCAACAGAAGAACACAAACTGAAATTGACAATCATAGGTAAGACGAAAAATCCCCGCGCATTTAAAAATACACTGGGTGGCCACTTTATTATGGCCACCCCCTCAGTACTTCGTTGGGCCACCTTTTGCCTTTAATATTGCGACGAATCTCCGTGGCATGGACTCCACGAGATGTTGATAAGTGGTTTGTGGAATCTGAGACCATGCTTGATGAATAGCACTTTCCCGAAGTGTGAGATTGCAGGGTTGTGGATCCAGCTGTCGGATGGCTCGTTCAACTTCATCCCACAAATTCTAAATGGGGTTGAGATCTGGAGATTGTGGGGGCCACCTAAGCAAAGTAAACTCACCGACATGTTCCTGAAACCAATTCTGTACAATACCAGCACTATGGCAGGACGCATTATCTTTTTGAAAGTAGCCATCGCCATTGGGACAAACCATCTACATGACAGGATGCACTTGGTCCGCAACGATGTTTAGATATGATGTGCCAGTCAGACGCTGATCAACACGAATTAAAGGGCCCAAAGCATGCCAGGAAAACATTCCCCAAACCATAACGTTGCCTCCACCATTTTGAAGGGCTGTAGCAATGCATTTGGGGTCTATGCTTTCGTGCTGTTTCCGCCAAATTCTGACTCTGCCATCGGAATGGTGCAACTGAAAACGTGATTCAATGGACCACATAATTGGTTTCCAATTATCGACTGTCCAATCCTTGTGCTCCTGTGCGAACTGGAGAAGTTTTCTCTTGTTAACTGCAGACAGCAAAGCTATTCGAACAGGCCTTCGGCGGCCATATCCCATCCGATGCAGTCAGTGTACGGCGAACAGTGCGTGCAGAGATCATTTGAGGGGATCCTTGATTAAGATGGTCTGTAATTTGCTGCACTGTTGCCATTCTGTTGTCTGTTACCAGTCTGGACACACTCAGTTTCGCCCGAGCAGTCACTAGTCGAAGACAACCACACGTTGCACGTAGAGACCCAGTTTTTTGGCTGACAGTCCAGTCTTTAAACACTTTAACAACAGCTTCTCTGGAACAATTCACGAATGCGGCGGTTTCGGTGATACTCGCTCCATGGCTCCGATCTCCTACAATCGTCCCACGTTGAAAGTCCGTCAAATCGCATTTTTTTTACCCATCTCGTCACCCAAAAATCACTTCCACTACTGTCGCGAGCACTAAGCTTTCCCTTTTTATACTAGCCTCGCTCTCTGGCGGCAACAGCGTGCAGCCATAGCTCATTTGCTTAAAACTGTCAGGTAGTCATAATAAAGTGGTCACTCAGTGTATAAAAAAGTACACAAATAAGAATGGCATTTTATTGACCTGCCTGTTTGATACAGAAGCCAAAAGAGCGCATGGATGGATGGATGGAGAAGCGTTTAGAGACTGGTTTGATCAAGAGTTTATTCCTTCGGGGGAAAGTTTCTGAAATCCAAAAATCGGCAACGGAAAACGTTTCTCATCCTAGACAACGCCCCATCACACCCTGATCTCGAACAATAGCAAGACTGAGATATTAAAGCCATTTTTCTCCCTAGAAATGCCAGTCAATGGATCAGGGCATTCTCGAAACTTTGAAGAAAACACACTGGCGTAAACTTATTTCATCACTAGCGTTAGCTATCGATGAAGACCTTAAACAATCGAAAAGTTAAAGAAAATTGACTTGGTGGACACAGTGGGGTGGATCGTTGAATCTTGAGCCAATAAGCTCTGTTCGTTCCTGGAGAAAGTTGCTTGACGATTCAGGAAATGAATTCCAAGAGAATCCAGAAGAAACCGAAAATTCCGAGCTAGTGGACTTAATAAAGAAGATTCCAGGTTGCGAAGAAACTACTGACGGTGATGTTGAGTGGATGAGGGAGGTTAAAAATGATCAGCTTCTGGGAGATGAAGAAATTGTTTGCACTGATAAAAGAAAAAGACGAAGAATCGGAAGGTGAGGAAATGGAAAATGAAGGAAAAGTTAAAAAGGGGGCGCACAGTGTCGTATTGAAGGCAGTTGAAGATACTGTGCGTTATTTCGAGGAGCAAGGTGGTTCTGCAATGGATATTTTATTCCTCCGTCGTTTACGTTATGAAACAACATGAAGAAAAGATGAGTGAGAGAGGCAAATCCAGCATCACCAGATTTTTATACAAAAGTGACTAGTTTCTTCGTTTAATATACTCATTTGTAGCAAAGTATACTATGAGTTTTGCATAATTCACTCCGGAGTCCGGAAAACTCGATATCGGTTCAGTCCACATTGAGTAGAGTTATCGGGATTCTACTGTATCTCATGTGCAGTATGCCAAGCGGTTGTGAAGAACCGAGGAGGTGTCAGATGTACTCATTGACTAGGTAAGCAGCGTGTGCTTCACATTCCTTCTGAGTCGACGAGGTATTCTTCCGTTTGAAAGCTGAAAGTTTTTGTCTGACTATTTCATGTCTGTTTTGAATAAATAATACACACTATTTACGTGGATTAGGAACATCAAACAGAAGTCATCGCTCTTTCCACGTTTATAAATGAGTCACGGAAAAATTCTCATCGGCCGCCACCGGGAATCGAACCCAGGATTTTCCAGTTACGCGCCGGACATGCTATCACTGCACCACAGCGGCCTCGAATTCCTCCAGACTCACGACTGACTGCCAGACCACATGGCAGGTTGCTTCTTGGAGCCCCGCACAATACTGGGGATTCACCAAAGATAGAAAGCAGCAACTGAGCAAATAACTAGGAGGAGAATGAATAATTAATACACACTATTGGCGTGGATTAGGAACATCAAACAGAAGTCATCAACAGAAGTCCCGGTAGCGGCCGATGGGAATTTTTCCGTGACTCATTTATAAACGTGGAAAGAGCGATGACTTCTGTTTGATGTCTGTTTTGTTTAATTAGTGGTTCATAATTAAATGCAGACATCTTCTTTACATGCTTCTTTCCCCTGCAATATCCTTAATAGTTTTTTCGGTAGTTTATTCATGAAAAGGTAGTAAAGATTTAGATACCTGGGATTCATACATCTACAGAATTAATTACGCTATATTATCAAAATTATTCTGACACTACCAAATATTTGCACAAGCGCAAAAACGTTTGCGCAGGAAGGTGCGCGGTGTGTGGGGTGGCACGTATATAAAGCTGAGATGTGTTATTAATAATGCTGAAGCGGATATGCCGCATGGATGTGAACTTTCAGAGTTCCAGCGTGCGCTGGTCATAGGATGCCACTTGAGTAACGGTTCCATACGGAGCACTGCAGCTAAACTAAACATATCAAAATCGACTACAAGTGATGTGAAGAGATGGAAGCGAGACTGTGCAACTACAGCAAAAAATCGTTCAGGAAGGCCTCACAAACTGACATAAGAGCCATGGTAAAAGATGTTAAGAAATCCCGTTCTTCCATTGCAGTTTTCATCGCTGCTGAAGTAGGAAATGCATGTAACGGCTCGGTTAGTACTATATCAGCAGAGTTGCACACGGTGGGTTATTGTGGCTGAGCAGCGGCATACAAGCCATGCACACATCACTACCGTGAATGCAATGCTCCGTTTGGAGCGTTGTGTCTCCCATCGTTCCTGGACTGTGGACATCTGGGAAGCTGTTCTTTGGAGTGACGAGTCACGCTTTTCACTCTTCCAATCTGGTGGGTGTGTTTCGATTTGGGGACAGACCTGGAAAGATTTTCGTCGGACTATGCTCCTCCAACTGTTAAGTTCGGCGGAGGTTCCATCACGGTATGGAGTTGTTCTTCGCATTTGTGACTCGGCACGTTGGTCTTTATACCACAAACCATGAACTCTGAAGTGTACCTCGACGCTCAGGACAATGCTTTCCTACCAACAACGTGACAGTTGTATCTTCCAACACGATGGAGCTCCTTGCCACACTGCACGGCGCGTGTAAGACTGGTTTGTTGAAAATGAGGTGGAATTGTTACGACTGGCCTGCTCAGAGTCCTGCTTTTAATCACGTACAACACCTCTACTAGGATGAACTGGAGCGACGGACACGAAATCGATTACAACGACAGTCCTTGCTCTCCACCCTGGCAAGCAGCTTTGCAGAACGAATGGCGAGCCAGTCCTGTCTAGACCTTCCAGAAATGTTGATACCTCCACGTGTATTGCCGCTGCCATACAAGTAAAAGGTGGACCGATTAACTACTTAACTGCGATAATAAAACCATTTGTCACAAAACATTGTGTTGTCCGAATACTTTTCATAATATAGTGTTCATGTGAACGGAAAACTGAACAACAGAGTAGAAGGAATGGGGAAAGAAAAAAAAAAAGGATTAAAACCAATGTACCTTTTAAACGAAAGAGGCTAGTCAAGCTGGAAGATAAAATTTAAGATTGTAGTTCGATCCATAATATTGTAAGACGCACTATTGAAAACTGTAAGATGTGTGTGTGTGGGGGGGGGGTTGAGCTAAACGCTGAAAAAAGAAAATGAGGTGTGGATGCACTCTGCTACTAAAAACGTCTGAATAAATGTGAGCAACTGCTGAAGTTGCGATTTCAAAGACGGCCTAGGCAGTAAAAATGAGCTGGCATGAAAATTTACTGTGAGAAGGGATGACATATTCATGATACACAGTGATGAGCACGGAACAACCAGGCACCATATGATGCGGAAAACTTGAGATGGAAGAACTATGTTAGAAACAACATGGAGTATTTAAAAAGCAAAGTAGTGTAAAGCAGGAATTTGTAGAGAAGGGAAATCAGCAAGAACCACTCCATCAAACCGTGACAGAAATCGATGCAAACAGTTTGCGACCTCAATCCGTATACAAGTACTGTGCATTTTTTTTTTTTGTATACCGAGCCGAGCAAGGCCAAGACTGATTTGAACTATAAATGCCATAAATGAAACTACAAGAAAATATATGTGCAGCTAGACTGGTCAGCACACTGTAAAAAATAAATGGTGCGAATTCAAGGAAAATTTCTGAAAATAACGTGTAGCAAAGTTGCGGTAGGTAGGTGTCCCTCATTTAACGAAATTTCCGTTTTAGAAGTTTCCGTTTCTTCTAACTTCCGTATTTTGACAGAATTTCCGTAGTTAGTAATTCCGTTTATTTCAGAAAAATCAGTTTCCAGTTTTTCAGTATTTGACTTCCTGACTTTTCAGCTCTTTTCTTTTCCGTGCCAGAAAGTCATGCACGTAAATAAGGTAGAACTCAGATTGCTCGATGAAATGTTTTTTTTAATATTTTTTTTATTAATGTGGGAGAATTAGTCATTTTATTTTCGGTTGTAGCTTATTACTTTTCTGAATAAGTTTGTAATAATTTCATTTTTAGCACGTCTTTTGTAAAAAAAGATCGTGCTTATGTTATCGGTTTGTCCGTCGAAACCATATCTCTAACTATTAGTCCGATTTGAAAAATTCTTTTTGCATGGAAAGCTTGAAATATGCAAATGATGATCCTTTGTTTCGTTTTTTTTTACGATGTACAATTTTACCGCTAGAGGGCGTAAATGTAGATGTCGAATTCAAAACACATTTTATTCCATATATTTGCTTCTAAACATCCGATTGAAAAAAAAATTGTCTTTAGATTTCACTTATGTCGAAGATTATTTTAGGTATAGTTACTTTTACCAGTTACGCATAGCTTTTCCGCTATGGGGCGTAAAAGTAAATCAGGTATTCCCAGATATAGTTTCTTCTAAAACTCAGATTTGAAAAAAAAAATTGCTCCCGATGAAAATACATTTATTCCATATATATAATTCTGAGCTTCTAAAATCTAGATTGAAAAAATTGGTTCATGGACCGATGCCACTCACGTCGATAAACCTTTTTGGAATATTTTCTTCTAAAAGTATTGCATGGTTTCACCGCCAGGGGGCGTAGATGTATATCTTATTTTTATCAATATCTCTGCTTCTAATAGTCCGATTTGAAAAATTCTTTCTTTATTGGATAGAGTTTTTGGTGTGACATGTTTTGCATATAATTTCAAAATTTCCAAGTAATTCATAGACTTTGCACTAGGGGGCGTACAGGTAAATTGTGTTTCCCCCGATATCTTTGTTTCTAAAACTCCGATTTGAAAAATTCTTTCTGCACCGGATACAGCTTCTGATGGGAAATCCTTTGTACATATTTTTAATTTTTGGCACAAAAAATGGTTTGGCCACCAGGGTGCGTAAGTCTTAATTTCCGCTTCTGATGCATTTGCAGCAAAATCTGAGCTTCTAAAATCTAAACTGAAAAAAAAATTCGTTTGTGGACTGGTACTACTCACGTCGACAAACCTAGGTATATTTTCTTCTTAAAATAATGCACGGTTTTTTCGCCAGGGGCGTAGATGTTTTTTTGTTTTTTTTGATTGGAGATTTAACGACCACCGTGAGCAACTCAATGGGCTATAAGCAGTCACCCGTCCCTAATTTAAGGTCACTGGTTCCAGGGAAGGGAGAGAGCCAGTGCCGTAAGACAAACACAACATCCATGCCACACCGGGATTCGAACCCGGACCCCGTTCGGACGAATGATTAGACGCCATCGCTTAGACCACTGCGCCACCGGGGCGGCCCGCGTAGATGTTTACCCAATTTTGATCAAAATCTCTACTTGTAGGAGTCCGATTTGAAAAATTCCTTCTTTGGCGCATAGTGTTTCCGATGCGAAATGTTTTTCATATAAATTCGAAATTTTCAAGTAAATCAGACTTTCCGCTAGGGAGCGCAATGGTAAACTGCGTTTTCCATGATATTTCCGCTTCTAAAACTCAGATTCGAAAAATTCTTCCTGTATCGCATACAGCTCCTGATGGAAAATGTTTTTCATATAATTTCTAATATTTGGTAAAGAATGGGTTCGGCCACCAGGGTTCATAAAAGTGTTAATATCTGCTTCTGATGTATTTGCAGCAAAATCTGGGCTCCTGAAACTCGACTAAATTTTTTTTCTTAGACCGATGCCGCTCACATCGAAGAACCTTTTGAGAATAATTTCTTCCTAAAATAATGCATGGTTTTCTCGCCAGGGGGAATAACGGCATAACTTATATTTGTCCATATCTCTGCTTCGAAGAGTCAGATTTGAAAAATTCTTTGTTGGAGAGCGTTTCCGCTGCGACATGTTTCTCATATAAATTCAAATTTTTCTTAACGCACAAGTCTGCAACCAGAGGGCGTAAGTTCACGATTCCGTTTACAGTAATATCTGCGGGATTAAAACCAGATTGAAAAACTTCTTTCTTCGGTCAGATACTATTGTTTTCCATACCGGTTCCATTGACTTTGAATAGTTTGATGAATTTAATTTGCGTCAAAACGGATTCAAAAGAATTCATTACACACTAAAATTCGGTGTCATCTTCCTTGTTTTCTGTATGAGGCAGTGGCGTAGCCAAAAGGGGAGGGGTTTGAACCCCTCCCTTGAGGGGAGGCTGAGCACAAATTTAAAGCGACATACGTGTTTACGAGGCTTTCACCAATGAACCAAATCCATGGACCCCGCTCTCCTTTAGAAATTTCTTCCTGCGCCACTGGTATGAGGACATTCTATATTACGCGTTTTTTTTTCCCTCGTGATTTTTCGAAGTAACAGAATGCGTTGAAACTAGAGATCGTTTTAAACTGACAATGACTTTCTATTAACCTTTATGTGCTGCTTTATAGTATTATTTCACAAAACTCCTAAATATAAAATTTACTCTTGATAGATATAACAGCTTTTGTCATGAGGGGTCCACTGACTAATACACAGACATCATATACAATCAATTTAATAGTTAATCAAACCTCAGGTATTCTCGCGAATTGCTTTTATTGTCGGAAATTTTCCGTCACATGGATATGGAAAAAGCGAGAACAGAATTCTTCCGACAATTATACGACAGGAATTGCGGAAAGGTTTCTGGAAATTCAGAATTTTCCGTTAACACCTCTTGAAAATGGCACTTTACCGTTAAATATACAGCAGGAACTGCGGAAAGACTTCTGAAAGTACATAATTTTCCGTTAACACCTCTTGAAAATGGCACTTTACCGTTAATATACGACAGGAATTGCGGAAAGGTTCCTGAAAGTACAGAATTTTCCTGAAGTACGAAAAATCCATGAAATTCAGGGGCTTTTTCTTCCTTATTTCACGGAAAAGGTATCAGAAATATGATTTGTTAATTTACGAAAGGAATCACGGAAAATGGTTCGTGGATTTCAGGTTTTTTTTTTTTTTTTACACTGCACAGCAAATTGATGCCGATACCCACTTACCCTTGTAAATCCAGGTTAAACGCAAACGTACGCCACCGGCTTTCTTCTTAGATGAGTTACTAGTGAATAACAGACGTATAGCCCAAGACAAGTTAAAAGCGCTGACAGTGTATTATAAATCTGTTTATTTATTAGTAATACTAGTGTGATATGGTACATACAAATAACTACACTAAGGTGTGGCAGCGTTTGCCTCTAAGAAACTCGTTGCAGCTAAAAAGTGGGGCACCGGATGTGGTCCTCGTGAACGGTTTAGCTGTACAATGTTCATATTTGTTTTTCAGATGAAATTTATATATTCCAGGTAAATGAAAAAATTAAAATGTTTTTTTTTACAAATAAAAAAAAATACAGAAATTTTACAGTTGCGTTGCTGTCTATAAAACAAGTGCCGTACTAGTGTTCAAAAATGCGCCATGGTCTGGCAAACTTTGGCCCTGTTTTTTTTTATTAAATACAACGATCATTGACTTCACTGATAACATCATTTCAACTTTGCAGTCCCTTATTTTCTAACAAAGGCATTTCCAAGGTTTTATTTTTATTTTAACCAAAATAGAAATGTATACCGTACTTCAGTTCCCCGGGGTTTACAGACAGTTCGCTCTCTCACCGCTGTAAAACAATGTCACATTTCCTCCGTAAAGTCTTTTTTTTTTTTCAGGGATAAAGAAAGACTGGCTCTCAGAGTCACCATTTCGTTCAAAACGCACATTTCTCATTTAGTATTTATTTTCTGTTTACTCCAATGGGTTACGCGCAGTGATCTCTCCAGAGCCTTCTGGTCGAGTGGTCCATCTGGTTGTTTTCCTTTATCACGCGGTTGGTGAGATCATGCAAATATTATGGACTTTTTTTAAATGGGCTTGTGAATTATGTTGTTCCATTTCAATGCTCTGCAACATTAATGAATTTACATCTTCTATAATAATAGGATTTCCATGTCTGTCGCCTACGGAGGAAACTACTGAACGTAGAACTTGAAATTTAGCATGCGCATCGCGTTTTTTTTTTTTTTTTTGTTAAACGAGCGTGATGGAACTTTTTTTTTAATTCGAATTCATCGATTTTTTAATTTATTTATTAGCTTTTAAAACATTTAGCCAGGGACGTCCCCAAGGGGATGCGAGGGTGGGCTAGAAATTTTGTTGCCACCCTGCCGCACACCCAGTTCAACATGTGCCGTTCTCTAGGTTTTTTTTTTTTTTTTACTTTAAAATACAATCATATAATCTGAACTTTACCAAGTAATAATGAGTCTCGTGTTTTCCGTTGTGTAGCCCTACGTATTTTCTTTCCCCCAGGAAGTGCGTTGTTTACTTCTCCGTAAATGAAGTTATCAAACTTGCACCCGTAGGGCCATGAAAATTTGATTTGTTCTCCACTATTCCAAATACTTGTTTAAAGCCTTTTCTCGAGTTGTTATATGGCCAGGGGTGAAAGAGGATGATGGATAGGAATTTACTGAGGGAGGCTATTACAAATAGCTCTACTGCCTACGTGTGGCACTATTCCAACACGGAAGATGGGGTCTAAAGCTATACCTGCTCCGGGGCACTGAGGGAACAGTACGTGGCTGACGCCTGCTATGTAAGAGATGAGTGCAAGCCAAGGTTTCTGGCATAAAGGAAAGGAGTTAAGGAAGGGGTAGGAAGTGTGCTTGCGTGCCCTTATTTCCCCTCAACCCTAATTCACGAAAACATTTACTTTCAAACCTTAAGATTTACTCATATTATTAAAATGGATGAACATAACATTAACAAAAAAGTCCCCAAACTTTCTTCTTCTTGTATTCCAAAACGTGCTAAAAACTTCGTCACAGTTCTAAAATTAACGAGTATATATCGGGGGATGGTGTGTAGGGGTTGTGTACACGAATTCCTTTGCAGTCTGTAGTAGAAAGCATTAAAAATTCTCTCTCTCTCTCAGTGGTTGGTAAATTAAGTTGCTGTCAAACTTGCCCCAGCAAAATTAGCACTCGCCCAGCTGTTCCCCACCCTGATTTCGAAGTCTTTCGAGGCCCCTGCATTTAACTATTGATGGAATCTGATTAACTATTGATGGAATCTGATCGTGCGGCATGCTGTTCCATGAAGTGACGCAACAAGTTAATTTCAATACTTACGCAACAATTATTTTACTAAATTATCGCCGAACAATTACTTCATTAAGTTTTACAAAACGTAACATCATCTTGCTATATGCAAAAGTTACAAGAACTTCATGCTAAATGAGATAAAAGACATTACAAAAATGTTTTTTTTTCTTTTAATTGTCGTAGCAACTTATATGCGCCAAACTTCACACATTTATGGGTGGCTGTATCGATCAGGCACGCTAATACTACAAACCTACGCAGGAGTACACCTATAAAATGCGCCGGTTTTCGGGGGGGGGGGCACTTTCGAAGTCTGACGTGTATGATTTCTCCAAGTAGCCAGACGGGTTTGTTTGCGTTTTAGATCGCGGATCTCCATGCGTTACCACGTACTATAAAAAATTCCACGCTGTTTTTGAGGGAAGATTTTTACTAGGTTTCTTCAACAAATGTTTCCGATTTGACATAACGTGCGCGATTTACAATTTGATCTTGCTGTTTACTGTGTAGAGTTCCGAAATGTGTCCTTCAGTCGAAGGGGTCGTCGAATTTATTTACGTTTCAAACCCGCGGCTCCCATTGAGTGACTACGCACCATATACAGTATCACGCTATTTTTTCGATAAGATTTCGACTAGGTTTTTTCAATCAATGTTTTGAATTTGACACAACGAGCACGATTTACAATTTAAAATTTGGTTTTGTTGTTTACTGTGGTAAACTTTCAAAATGTCGTTGTATCCTTCCGCCGGAGTTGACGGCAGGTTTGCTTAGGTTTCACACCGTGGCTCTATGTGTTACATCACGCTGTGAATAGTTCCACTGTTTAATAAACAGCAGTTCCCCGATTTTTAGAGAGGAAATATATTTGAATGAAATGCAAATTGAACACATGAAATGGAATGAAAAAAAAATGAAATTTCTCGCATTTCATTTTTTCACAGCTTAATGTTGCTATTCTTCCCTTTACTCAATCTCCCACATCATATTAACGTTTTATTTATTTATTTTATCGTGATGGAATCTGGATACTTCTGCATTCTACAGTGGAACACGAGAAACTATCAAGAAACCCATGTCAAGTGTCATTGGAGCTACTGTTACGTGGATATTTTAAAGTATTTATGTATCTATTCATTTCTCCAAGCAGGGAATTTTCTAGCGGAAGATTCGAAAGCTATCTGAGGTGGCATCAGTAATTGGACTCTTAAAGGCGAGATTGGAGATTCACAGTGAATAGTTCCTTCGTATGGAAGGTCGTTTTAAAAAACTTTAAGTGCCGAATCGTTTTATTGGTATTGTCATCGGCCGGAATTCGGGACGGGGTGATTATTTTATTGCGTTGGACGTTTCTGCTGTAGGAGCTAGGACGACGGTGAGGCCGCCCCGGTGGCGCAGTGGTCTAAGCGATGGCCTCTGATCATTCGTCCGAACGGGGTCCGGGTTCGAATCCCGGTGAGGCATGGATGTTGTGTTTGTCTTACGGCACTGGCTCTTTCCCTTCCCTGGAACCAGTGACCCTAAATTAGGGACGGGCGACTGCTTATAGCCCATTGAGTTGCTCACGGTGGTCGTTAAACCTCCACCACCCCCCCCCCCCCAAAAAAAAGGACGACGGTGAACACCCGTTTTCCCGTAATTCTTGTTTGCCCTAATCGCGTTTCCCCGAAGTCGCTTTTACCCGAATTCCCATTTGCCCTAATCGCGTTTCCCCGAAGTCGCTTTTACCCGAATTCCCATTTGCCCTAATCTCGTTTCCCCTAATTCACGTTTGCTCGAAACACGTTTACCACAATCGCTTTTCCCCGAAATCGCTTTTACCCCAATTCCCATTTCCCCTAATTTCGTTTGCCCTAAATCTCGTTTCTCCTAATTCAAGTTAACCCCTAAACAAGTTTACCCTAATCGCATTTACCCGCCCATTTCCTCTAATTTCGTTTCCCCTAAACACGCTTGTCCGTATCGAAGTTTCCCCTAAAAACGTTTCGTGTATCAAGTTTGCTCAATTCTCCTTTGCCTTGATTCACGTTTTCCTAAATTTATGTTTTCCCTAATTCACTGTTTGTCCTGATTCCCGTTAAGCGAAATAAGAAGTTTCTTTTATCGTCAAAATTCAGGAAAAAAATCCTTGTGTAACATAACTTTTTTTATCGTCAAATTCAGGAAAATACAGTATATGTGTATTTAATCATCATCAACCATTATCAATCCACTGCTGCATGAAGATCTCACCAAGTATCTTCCATCAACGGTGTGTCTTGACCCAGTTTCTTCCATGTCACTCCCGCATGCTTTCGAATTTCATCCACCCATCTCCCTTGTGGGTTTCTGGGTCTTTTTCTGTCCCTTGGAATCCAGTCTACAATTTCGGTTGTCCATCGGTGGTCAGTTCCTCTGGCAACATGTCCATCCGATTGCCCTTTTAGGGATTTCACTCTGATCATGATATGCTCCACTAGTCTTTGTATATCTTTTTTAGTTAAGGTCCACGTCTCTGCTCCGTACGTAATCACTGGAAGGATGCATTGATTAAACACTTTTCTTTTTGTGACATAACGGCATATTGCTCTTGAAAATTGTATTGTTTTTCCAAAAGTTCTCCATCCAAACAGAGGCACGCCAAGGACATTTGCCGCCGCTGGTACGAGAATATTTTTCAATTTTTATTCATTTTTACATGAAATAAAAACCTTTAGCAACATCATTTTCTCTTCCCCATAAATTAAAATTTTCACAAAACACAAGTCTCGTATAAAACTAAACGAAAAAAAAATCTGTAATGCTCTAGTTCAGTTGACACTTTGAAATATCCAAGTAGTCAGCTTCGTCACTGTCAATTTACACAAGTCCCCTTTACCGGTGAAAAAAAAAAAAGGTTTGTCATGTACGATAATATACATATTACAGCTTCTTTCTTGGAGGGGGCAATTGTTACATATATATACTAGCTGTGCCCACGGCTTCGCTCGCGTTGAAGATATCACTGAAAAACAGGCCTATGATAACACGTGTAATCCGATCCATCCATAAGAAAGATTAAATGGTCGGCAGTCAGTTTTTCACGTGAAAGAAAATTATAATTAATTTTTACATAAATTTAAGTACATAATTTTTATTTTATTTTTTGAAAATAATTCATAATTCGCATATATAACATTCTTTGTTCCGTTTCCAGTCGTTATCAAAATAAATTGATTGTCTGAACTGCCGGCTGTCGATAAGCCGAAGTAAAACTATCTGTGCGAGAAACATTTTGCGGGCATATGCTAACGCAGGAAAACTGTCGGAGGGTATGCCGAAAATATAAAGAATTTCTGGTCTGATTCAAAAATTTTCAGCGTTTACGAACTACAACTCAACAGATTTCTGCTACAGCAGGAAATCTGTCTGTCGGAGGTAGATGGGGGGGGGGGTGATTCCGAAAACAAACTTCTGTTCCGATTGGGAGATTTTTAGCGTTTAAAAACTGTGCAGCTCAACAAATTATCTGAGGGCACGTGCACAGGCAAGAAACCTGTCGAGGAATGAGCCCCCCCCCCCCCCCCGACAGGTTTTCGGGAGAAAATTTGTTGAGCTGTACTGTGTAAACGTCGAACATATCCCAATTGGACTGCAAATTCTTTATATTTAATATTTTTGGTATTAATATCTCCCCCACCCCCGACAGGTTTCCTGCGTTTGCACATGTCCTCAGATAATTTGTAGAGTTGTAGTTTGCAAACGTTGAAAATCTCCGGATCAGACCAGAAATCCTTTATATTTTATACATTGGTGTGCAAAAATTAAGGACGAAGAGGACAGATTAGCATAACAGCGGAACGAGCAGGCAGAACGGACCGAAAGACCACTCGGGAGATAGACTAGGGTCCGGTACGGTAGGGCATGCGCATATATGCAGCATGGCGTAGGAGGGGGGGGGTCGGAAGGGTATAAAGCACACGAGTGGTGTACGCTCAGCAGTTCGGTGAAAGCTATTGCACGGTGTACATCGGTTTGAACGACGTCGGGTTGCTGCCACAGTGTGATATGGCCAACAGGCAATTCAGTAGACGATATCTGGATCACTTTACCCGAGGTCGCGTCATTGGGAAGTTGGAAGAAGGTCGAAGTGTGACTAGTGTGGCCGAGGAGTTCGGGATCGCTCACAGCATCGTTTTACGAGCTTGGAGAGCATTTCAAACGACAGGAACAGCTATCTGAGGGTTTAGCAGTGGTCGTCCACGAAGCAACCACGGAGGCCGACGACCGATATATTGTCCTACAGGCGAGAAGAGACAGACGGCAGACAGCGGGAGAAATCGCAAGGCACATGCAGCAGACAACTGGACGTCCGTTATCGCGTTTTACCGTGGCCAGGAGGCTGCACAAAGGTGGTCTATTTGCACGACGACCAGTACGGTGTGTGCTATTAACGCCTGCTCATCGGAGACTGCGGTTTCTGTGGTGCCAGGAACAAGAACTGGACACATCAGCAATGGGGTCGAGTTCTCTTTACGGATGAGAGCCGATTTAGTCTGACGAGCGATTCTGGACGTTTACGCATCTGGAGAGAGCAGGGAACACCCAATCACACCTCCAACATCCTCGAAAGGGACCGGTTTGGAGGTGGCGGAGTTCTCGTTTGGGGCGGTATCATGCTTGGTAGCCGTACTGACCTCCACATCTTCCAAGGAGGCTCAGTCACTGGTGTCCGCTATTGTACCGAGGTTCTCCTGCCTCACGTGTGTCTGTTTAGAGGTTCTGTGGGTCCTGAGTTCCTCTTCATGGACGACAACGCTACACCTTATCGTACAGTGGCTGACAAGAGCTGTTGGAGAGTAAAGATATTCAACGCATGGATTGGACCGCAAGGTTCCCGGACCTAAATCCAATCGAACACGTGTGGGACCTTCTCGGGAGACGCTTGGTAGCACGTCACCAGCCGCCAGCAACGATTCCGCAGCTGCGATATGCGCTACAAGAAGAATGGGCCGCGATGCCTCAACAGATCCTTGACAACCTCGTCCTGAGCATAGCCAGACGCTGTAAATCCTGCAACGCAGTCAGGGATGATCATATCCCCTATTAAAGACTGGATTTTTCTTGGCAGCCGCCTGTCACATGGACGTTTCTGTCTTCTGTCCAGTTGTGCTCGAAGCTACCTTTTCAATAAAGTGCCTTTGTATCCTTTGGATTCCTTGTTTGGACGCTTTTGCTCACTTGTCCCATTTCTTACATCTTGGGGATCTTATGGTATGATTTGAGTCGACGTGGAGCACTTCTGCACGACGTTACATTCGAAAAACCGTTTCGTCCTTAATTTTTGCACGCCAGTGTATTATTATTTCACACCTATACTTCCATTTGAAATTGCTGGACTTCCACAATACATTCCTGGGCTTCAATTGACACCTGGGATTCCAGCTGTTAATGTAAGACCACATTTCAGAAATACGGATAAATGGTGCAATACGGGTGGGGTGGGGGGAGTAAATACTTTGGTCCTTCCTACTTTCAAAAATATTTTCTCAATACTTTGGCAGTCACAATCTCTGTACCATTAGACACAGAAGTGGGACTGTTTTAGTCCGTGATTAGGCTTTTCAAACACTCACCACGGTCAATTTGTAACACTCATTCGTCGGCAAGTACGCTAGGGCAGTTATATCCTTAATTTTGCCGTTTGTGCCATGGTCATATGCGTAAGAAAAAAAATCTTTCTTGGTGGCAGTTCTGACTACAAATACACAATCCGCCGATCTTGAGTACAGCACAAAATTATTACATGGGCAATACAGGCTAACTAGAGGAGGAAGAGGTAAAAGTTCTAACAATCGTGATAAAATTACCGAAACTATTTTGCACGGGGAAATAGCGTTTTCCACAGTACTTCTATTCACTTTGAGTTTGTAAATTAGGCCGTACGCTCGCATTCGCTGCTCTCGAATTCTAGCCGCCATTCGTACGTTCTTATCATTCCTAAGCTCCTTTGATGTGTTCCACAGGGATGATTACATAATACTGAATTGAATAAAGTTAACTTTTAAGGGTAAGTTCCCTTTGAACAGGAGAGGAGATAAACGCTGGGCCAGCCGCTTTCTCCTTATCTTCTTATCCACGGAGAGCCCTATACATAAAGGGTTTCAAATCTCATGACTCCTGTTGCAGATGTGCTTTTTAGAGAGGTTTAAAAACACCCCATGAATACGTACGGCTAGGAGACGCCACTTGTCCGCAATTTAGGGTCACTGGCTGCTAGGAAAGGGAAGAACTAGCCGGAACATGTAAATGTACAGCATCTAAGTATTAGGCGGTTTTTGAAATCAGGGTCTGTCCCCATACCAGAAGCGCAGAGACGGGCCACGCACGTCGCAGATTTTACTTCACACGAAAACGATATCCCCGGAACTTTTTTTAATCTTCTCTTGTGCCTGATTCGCGATCATGGGCGGAAGTTTTCCTTCTGGGGACGAAATTCCATCTTTCTGAACTTTCCGAAAACAGAGGTTAGGAGGACTGAAGTTTTCTACCGGTTACCACAACCGCAATTTTTTTCTCTCGGTTTTTCTGTCTTGTATTGTTGCCAAATATCCTTTTGTTGCACAAGTGTTTGTGTTTCAGCTTAAAAAATAGAAGCAAAAATTTTCGACAACGGAAGATGAAAGGGGTGAAGATTTCAATCATGTTTATTATTTTTTTTTCGTGGTGTATTGTTAAATTGGCATTTAATTACATAAATGTATGCATTTAGAATGGAAATTGTTTTTTCAGAAAACGGAAGTTGGACCGAACGAAGATTTCTCCTGTAATCGTATTTTTCCTCCTACGCAATGTTCCTTCTGTCCTGTACAGTTAAACATTAGTTTATTTTTAAAATCTTTGTGTTTCAGCTTGAGGATGGAAGCAAAAAGTTTCCGAAAACAGAAATCGGACAAAGCGATAATTTCTCTCGAAGTTTTTTTTTTTTTTTTTTTTTTTTGCGATGTTTCCTCTGTCATGTATATTACTGTTAAATATTATTTTATTCCATAAATGTTGGGGCAGTCGAATATCAATCTAACGTTTCTCAGATCTAACGCTATATCTTACACGTTTTGATATTCACGTTTTCTCGCATCTAAAGTTCCTATTTCTCAGTCCCAGAACCTTTTTCACCCCAAATTTTGGGTTTTTTTCCTTTACGGTTTGGAGCAAAAATGGCGTTAATCATCAAGGCCTCTGCATATTTCCGTCTTCTCCCCGTCACAGGGAGAAGAGAACAGAACCTTGTAAAGCGGCCGTTGGAATGGGTTGTTCAGACGCAATTTTGGCACACAGGCTTTTATTGCCCACATACTCAAGAGAATTAAAAGTGTAAAGTGATTAAGGTTTCATGGTGATACTAGATGCTGAAACTGACGAACCAGAGCCAGGAAATGACCGGGAAAATTAAAATCTATCCGAAATGTTAACATTTTAATATTACGTATACTGTAATAGCAACATTCAAACAAGCGGAGTAGCAAGCTTAGATGAAATTTGTGATGATGCATGAATACAAGGAAGATGAAAATTAGGAAAATGAACATGCTTCTTTCAGTGAAGCAATCGCAGGTTTAGAAAAATTAAAAATGCATTTTACCTTATATGGGCAACAGTGTGACGCCAGATTTAAGTGGAATTGAAAAACAATTACTTTTAGTTAAAAGCCAGCAAGCAACCATCACAGACTTTTTCAAGCATTAGTGCGATACAGCTCCTCTTAGCAAGGTAGTTGGATGGATGCGTATATACGTACGTATGCAAATTACATATTTTCTAACTTATTATTACTGCATACATTTTCCCGCAGGTATCTGCAATATAACTTTTTGTTCGGATTCACTTATGTGGTCTCGTTCGTGCGATAACGTACAAGGAAGAATAATCCGATTATTGCCATCAGGTGGCAATTCAAAGTGCCATTTAACGATTTTTCGGATTTAACGGTCATTTTTGGTGTTCCCTCCAAAAACGTTAGACTGCGATTCGACTGTATTTCGGCCTGAGGGTAAGTTGAAAGTTTTACTCGCTCTTAAAAGATCTGAAAAGTGTAACCAAGGAAAGCACGATCCGTGCTTGCATCGCTACTCGCAGCCCCTGTTTAGCGTGGCTGAAATAGTGGCTGACTTTGACTCCTGTGAAGTGTTTTAATGTTCACAATGAGAATGAATTAATTGTTAAAAATTCACGGTGCTGGTGAAATCTGAAAATATTTTTCGAATGGATTGAATTTTTTTACATTTTTATACTTATGGTAAAGAAAAAATTTATGGGGTAAGACTCGAAAATACTTAATTTTTTTCCTTATAATAGAGCGCCACTCCAATACACTGTGTACTTATACGTATATGCAAATACAGTAGACACCAGTTTATTGGAACACATCGGGGTTAGAACACTTTGGCCCATTAAACGGCCGCCAAAATTATAATTTATATCTTTATCTCAAAGGGCTAATTTGGGAAGTTCTTCAAGAACTGTCCTAAATAAACGGATGTCCCGATTAACTCATGGTTCAATTAACCGGAATCTATTGTATATGTATTAACAGGTGGTATTACATTTAAAAATGACGATCAAGTAGACAGTTGTGAGCATAATGCCTCATTTTTTTTTTTACAGTTTAAAGTGGGGGTGTTGTAGAAACATTTTTAAGTCGTGCATACCTGCCAAATTTCAGGAACTCAAATCTGTAAAAAATCGATATATGCGATGAAAAAAAATAATCGATAATTTCCATTAGATTACTTATCCGGCATATTGATAAATGTAGCAAACGTATCGATTAAAAGTCGATATGTTCCACAAATCAGGCATCAACTTTTGATCGTTGCTTTACTATAGAAAATTATTACTTTTGCGCCTGTTAATTTCTAAACTAAAAAGCTACCCACTCATGCGTCGTTTTATAATTGAGAATTCCATAATTGATCAATTTCCACGCAAGTTATTGTGCGAAAATTCTGACGAACAAATCTCGCTCATGTGCGCATTTGTCCTCAAAATTGCTGATAATAACCATTCTCAATAGGATTGGTCCACTATGCGTCCTGAGCAACGTACCGAAATTTCATAGCAATCATGCTTCGATTTTACTCAAGTCATCACGTAAAAGGGCGGAAGAATGAATCCCGTTTCTTTGTCCTGATCTTTGACCTGATTTCAACGATTTTCAATCCACTATCGTTCTGGAATGATATATCGCAATCGACGCTTTTTACGCACTGCAAGCAATTATGCAGAAGGCAGTAGGATGAATCTGGCTCCTGTGTCCTACCTTTGACCATTTTCAATAGGGTTCATCCCCAGGCTTGCTAGAGGCTATACCCATCATCAAGCAGAGCCATTTTTATGCAAGCTACGGTGCAGACGGGCAATGCTGGAGCATGTGCTTCAACCTACGGCTGGAAAGCGTAGAAAACTTACTAACGGACCAACAAAATAAATCATCGTCGGAGAAGCACCGGGTCGAATGAACATTAGACTTAGATGAGCCCGAGTTCAGTTCAGTTTATGCGTGGCGCAAGCTTTAGTGTTTAAAATAACGCAAAACGATAACCTGTAACATGTGGGAAAACTACGGACACATTTTTACGGTATAAACACATGTAGCTGGAAGTTTATTCGTAACTTACATCTGCGCTTTATTTTAAATGGATTAAGTTACGTAAAAAGAAAAGTTCTAATGGTGGGTGCAAAATAATCAGAAAAAAATCTGGAAGTAACGCTAAATCCGTAAAATTGACATTTTGCCCGTAAAACCAGTCGCATTTCCGTAAATTTTAGGAGTAAATCGTAAAACCTGGCAGGTCTGGCTTGGCAATGCCTGCCAGCTTTTACCCATGTTTACATCAAATGTTTCAAGAATAATTGGAAATGCAAGTAGTCTTCCTTGTATCAAACATACATACTTTTTTGTGTGATGTATTTCTAAATTCCAAAGGTTGATTTGGAACAATTGATAGGTAAAACGCTCTTAGAAATTTAATTTTTTATTTTTTATTTATTGTTAGTTGTTTCTATATTCATGCTTTTTATTTCTTGTACTATTAACGCACATCTCTCATTTGAAATCGCAGTTGGTTCAACTAACAAATACAACAGATCAACACTTTACTTAAATCCCAAATATGCTGGCTAGCGAGTGTGCTTTTATGTTTTTCTGAGAAAGATTTCATGCAGTAGGCATAGCTTTTAGGCACTACATTTTGTTCTTAGATTTCAAGACTAATGCTGGTTCTTAGAAAATTATCCATCGTAAGAGAAAACTGAGGTAGACTGCATTTTGGATTCCCTCTAAAATACTGATTATCCTGATAACAAAGGAAAACAACAAAATGTCATAAACAAGGTTATGAAACATGCACTGACCATAATTTTTGTGCATTTGGGTCCTTGATGAATAATGACAAATAAGCATTCCTTTAGCTTTAGAATAGTCTTTTTAACACAATCTTACACACAGGCTAACTTCTTTCATGAAGAATTATGGTTTCAAATATCTGTTTTTTGCAGTTAATTATTTGCTCATATCACAATTCATATGTAGGACGAATGACGCAAAAATAAGACTATCTTCAGAAAAAATACAGCAAACTCCACCCTCACCCTAAATCCAACAAATAAATTCTGGGTTCAGGGTGGACTTGATCCTAGTTATTTCAATTGCTGTAGTACCTAGGCTTTTTTTTTTTTTTTTTTTCTAGGTGGAAGAAATATAAAGTAGTCAATTTCATTTCTTTTTATTTCTACCTGTGCAACTTTTAATTTTTTTTTTAGTAGTTGTTTCTTTCAGTGACCACCCAGCAGATAATTTTGTGGAACCACGATATTCATCGCTGACTGATCAGGAACTTTCTGTCGTGAAGGTCAGCTAGAAGTCCTGTTCTAGAATTATCGAAATCACTTGCGCCTTGATATTCTCATATAAGTGAAGTAAAGTTCTTCGATGAATTCTGTCAAGTACCAGAGCCCAAAAAGTAGTTTAGCTCTATAAGGTAGTTCTCTGTTATCAGCTTCAGCAAAGTGGGCCATGGCTTCTACGAACTTGGTACAGGGAGTTGGCAACGAAACTGGAACACATGGGTTTAGGAGACAACAATTTATTAGTATGGTGTAAGGCATACTTTGGAGGCCAATACAACTGCAATTTGCCGTGGGAAGGACCAGTATAAGTCCTGTACAATGGCCAGAGGGATTTGAAGCCATTCCTCTTGCAGAAAAGTGGCTAGTTCACGACGTGAGCTGGTGGAGGAAAACGTTTCCTGACTTGCTTCTCCAAAATACACCCCAGAGTGGCTCAATAGTGTTCAAGTCAGGTGACTGTGCAGGCCATGACAGAGGTTCAACCTGACTTTCATGCTCAGTAAACCAATCTTCCATCAGTTTGGCTCTGGTGCGGTATCATCCTGATACACGGCACCACCGCCAGGGTACAATGTTTGAACTATTGGGTGCACCTGGTCCTCCAGAATTGTCCGATAGTCCTTGGTAGTGAGAATAATCAGAGGGCAGACAGACTGCCAAGATATTGCGGCCCAAGCCATCAACGATCCACCTCCGTGCTTCACTGTGGGCAATAAACAGTCCGGGTGGTAAGCCTGTGAGGGATGTCTCCACACGTAAGCTCTCCCGGTTGTGGGAAAGACAGAGAAGGACAACTCATCGGAGAACAGTACACATTTCACGTACGTCCACGATTTGCGCTGCTGGCACCATTGCAACCGACGTTTGGCATTCACACTGGTGATCGAGGGTTTGGCGATAGCAACACGACCGTGAATGCCGACCCGTTGAAGCTCCCAACGAACAGTTTTGATGGAAACAAGTGGGTCGCGGTGCGTATTCCATTCTGCAGTGAGTTGGGCAGCTGTGGTTTTATGGCTACCATCTGTGTTAGCACCCGGACGTCCCCGTTCAGGCAGCTTCCTCTTACCTCGACAGTTACTCCTATTAGATGCGGTTCCTCCCTCTTGCTAGTATGCCGACATGACCCTGGATACCGTGGCTCGCAATACACCACAAAGACTTGCTGTCTTGAGCACAGATGCACAGGCGAGACGCGCACCAACAATCTGTTCTCTTTGAAACTCTGATATGTCTCCCATTATGTTGTGTGAATCGCACTTTTTGAAATCCAGTTGTGCTACTGCTCTGCTAATGCAACCTTCCAACTCCGCTCTCGTTGATCGACTGCGAAATAGATGCCAGCTGGCCACCAGGGAGCGCGTACAGCGGCGTGATATGTGGGGAGCTATTTGCGCAAGTGTTTCAGTTTCGTTGTATACCACCTGTATGTCAAAATGATACCTCTTACTCCCTGCGTGCCCAAGCCAAAACTCTGTCAAAAGGATAGTAGGAACTATATTTTATTTATTTATTTTTCTTTCAAACTTTTAGGGCAAAACGTAAGCAGGTACGGAACACTTCGGAATTGCCGACAGCTTTACAGTTCCTTACCCGGCTGCATTTGAATGAACATAAAAAGTGCGTGTTAGGTGATGGAAAATATTTTAGCACAACTAAAAACTGCAGAAGGTAAGTCGAAGGACTGACAACTTTTTCGAGCAGTGCCTATAACAAATCTGCAATACGTATGCTGCACAAAGTCCGCCAAAAGGGCAATCGGAAAGTGCAGGGTTATCAATCAGGCGTTCTACTCTTTCCTGTCCCACCAAAACAGTCTTGCTGGGCCAGTACTCAATCCAGCACTGGAAGCCAGCACTATAGTGCCGGACTGGCAGTTGGTTGGGAAATGCATCGGGCCCACAGGTTTCATTCTCAGATCTTTGGAAGATATTTTATGAGTACTTCCGGTAGATACTGGAAGGTGTTCGGCAAATTCGCGAACGGATGAACGATTCTCTCTAATGACTGCTATCGCAATGTTGATCATCTCTTAGCTGCGTGAAGTTAAAGGTCGTCCACGACACTTCCGATCAAATGCGACATAGTCCTTCTTTGAAACCGTATCGTCCCATTTCCGTACACATCGGAATCATCTAGTGCCATTTTCGTACACAGATGTGATTATCCGTAAGCAGTGAGATAAGATAGATCATGATCACATGTAGAGGATTTTAGGAAGGGAGTGTCTGACCCCAGGTCTTAAACAACCCTTAGAAAAAGGAAGATAGGAGCAGAGCCGGATGGAGCTCTTGCGGGGCCCTGGGCGAAATTTCATTGCGGGGCCCAGAGCAAAATTTTATTGTGAGCACTAAAAAATAAATCTCGTATTTTAGTAAAGTCGTTTCTGAAAATTATCGTTCGTGAGGAAGACACACGAACACTACCGTAAAGACAAAACGATTATCTCAAAGAAGTATTTGCTTTAAGCTTAAGAAAAAGACCGTAATTCGGACTGAAAGTTCAGAGAGAGAGAGAGAGAGAGAGAGAAAGAGAAATAGAGAGAGGAGGGAAGAGAAAGAGAGATAAAGAGAAAAAAAGAGAGAGGGAAAGAGATAGTGAAAGATAGAGAGAGGAAGAGAGATAGAGAAAGAGAGAAAATGGGAGGGAGAGAGAAAGAGAAAATGGGAGGGAGAGAGAAAGAGAAAATGGGAGGGAGAGAGAAAGAGAAAATGGGAGGGAGAGAGAAAGAGAAAATGAGAGGGAGAGAGAGAGAGAGAAAGAGAGAACAAGAAAGAGAGAGAGAGAGAGAGAGAGAGAGAGAGAGAGAGAGAGAGAGAGAGAGAGAGAGAGAGAGAGAGAGAGAGAGAGAGAGAGAGAGAGAGAGAGAGAAAGTAAAAAGTGTTATCTTCTACGATTTTCTTTCCCGGGAGAAGGGGTTTAGGTTGCATTGTGACTCTTATAACAGCTTATTCACGAAATGATAAAAAGATACTTGCTTAGCGAATATTTTTGTGTAGGAAATATAATAAGGATCCCTCTAAAATAAACTGGTATAAACAGTTTTTTCCCCTGATACATGTTTAGTGATTGATTTTTAATGCACAGTCGAGTAACTGACAAATTAGTGACATTCTAAACTTTTATACGCGTTCATATATGAAAGTCGCCTTTTTTTTTTTTTTTTTTTTTTTTAATTTCTCGAAATGTTGAAAAAGTGGCCTCCATATGTAGTCCGAAAGTAACTTGGATATTGTTCATTTTATTTCCTTAAATTTAAGTATCAGGTTTTCACACAAATTGTTGGATATATAAAAAGTAGGTACCACAAAATGATGAAATTTAATTTGCTATTTCATGAATGCGGAAAAGATTAAGGTGGTTACAAAAATCATTTCGAATCTGCAAATCTCAGTGTCTATACGACGAACAGGAGGGATACCGTATTCAAAAATGGGGAGATTGGAAACAAAAAAAAAACGTCAAAAATATATTTTTAAGAGCCTTGTGCCCCAAAAATTACAAAAAAAAAAAAAATATGGTTATTTTTTTTTTACCGAAAATTATTTTGTTTTCTAAACTGCGGGGCCCCCTAAATGCGCGGGGCTCGGGCGACCGCCCCGGTTGCCCCTATGGCCCAGCCGGCCCTGGCTAGGAGATTTGGGCTAGAGTGCCCGATAGGAAAGTGACACGGAAGCGAAGTAGAAAGGGGGAGGAAGACGCCCTTATTTATACCGGGGGATCAGTACCCGAGGTCAGACGGCTTAACGTGCCCATCCGACGCACGGCGGATATTTAGTGGATCAAGCGTTCGTACCTACCTGGGATCGAACCTGAGGTCCTTTCGGTGGCAGTCACGAACGTTGCCCGTGAAGGAAGATAGAAGCTCCGGGGCGTACTTATATAGCCCCCGCAACTCCCTCCCCACTGCGGGAGGGTTCTATAACAGCCTCTAGAGATTCAGGAAAAAGATCTTACAAAATCTTTTGTGAAAACTTCGTATGAAACTGGTTAAAGGAACAGTCTGGAATTTTTGACAACAGCTTTGAACGAAACGTTAAAACGAAAAGAAATTTCTTTTTTCGCGGTTTTGAAATTAAACATCTGCAACAAATCTTGAAAACCTTAAAGATGGCATTAATGGACAGCCTGTTTGCCCTTCAGTTTTTATTGCTGTCCCCGCTTACCCTACCACGGGTGCCTATTTGTTGAGGAAAACAATGAATGGTGATCTCTGTGACGCCTGATACAATTTCACCGTACAAATTGTACAGAAACGGAACTAATCGATCTGCTATATACGGAAATGGGAAAAAATTCCCTTTCTTCGAAAATGGCACGTACGGAAGTGGAAGACAATCCTTTAAAACACTAAAAAGCCGAAGAACGTAGCATTCATTCGGAAAAGCTTCCTGAAGCAAACTAAACGTTTCAACAGCGAATTTTCCAAACGACAACGTAATGAAATGAATGTAACAAAACCCACGACACCTTATTTTACAGCTCAAATTTGCACATGTTGCCACTTTGGAGGACGGACCTAAATTGATTAGTAAATTTATGCCCTTAAGTTCCCAAAAAAGCCGGATTTTTACAATCGATAAAACGCCCAGAAATACTTTTAAAAACAGCTACTTACTTCCATCAGCGGCTAAAAAGTATGTTACGAAGATTAATAAATGGGGCAAAAAAGTTTCTCATAGCAGAAGGAAGGTATCAGATAAAAAGAGACTTTCAAATCGAACAGTTAAAAGAAGAAATATAGAAGGAAATATAACTCTACGCCTTCTATCGGAAGAATTTTGCATAATGGAAAAGTTGAAAATAAGCGAAAAATATGCTTCATGGAAAAAGCTATGTTAAGGAAAAAGACCTTTTCAAATATGTCTTCCGGAAGCAGAAGTAGGGAGAAAAGGTTGACTTTTATGGCCCTTAGCAAAAATCTGCGCATTATTTCAAGAGGATAATGCTACCCCCCCCCAATTTACTGTACCGAATGGCATACAGTAAGAAATAAATTTCTCAATAGGGTTTTTAAAAGCGGAGATACAGCTGCAAACAGAAGTACACAGACACGACCTAGCGGCAGAATTGTACACTAAAAAAAAAAAACTCCTCAAATTCAAACCTAGTGTTCCACAAGGTAATTTGCATACGGTGTTAAAATAATTTTTTCAAACTCATATTTAGAAGCAGATATATTGAGGAAAGCAGATTGAAAACAGGGCCCCTTAGCAGCGAAATTCTAGTAGTATCTGACCGAAAAATAATGTTTTGAATCGGGGGTTTTAGTCCCGCACACATTGTGGTAAAAGGAAAAGTGAGCTTGCGCTCTCTAGTGGCACACTTGTGCAGTAAGAAAAATTTGAAATTACTTCAGAAACATTTGGCACTGGAAGCGCTGCTCTCCAACAAAGAAAGAATTTCAAATCGGACTCTTAGAAACAGAGATATCGGCAAAAATAAGATATACATCTACGCCTCCTAAAGGAAAAAACATACAATATTTTAAGAAGAAAGTATTTCGAAATGGTTTTGCGAAATGAGCGGTATCGGTCCACGAAAGAATATTTCCAATCTACTTTTCAGAAGCTCAGATTTTGCTGCAAATACATCAGAAGCAGAAATTAACTCTTACGCCCCCTGGTGGCCAAACCATCCATTATCAAAATGTAGAAGTTATATGCAAAACATCCCCCCCCCATTAGGAGCTGCATGCGGTGCAGAAAAATGTTTCAAAGCGGAGTTTCATTTCATTTATTTTCATTTATTTATTCATTCATTCAGTTGCCACTACAGCAACTAGGAAAAGGAGGGAAAAGGCAGTGAGGCCTGACATAGCCCTCCTCTCCCCAGAATACAAAAAACAAAGCTTAACAGGAAAGGCAAGCCAACACATATATGGTAGGTTAATATATGAATATACACGTACTAGCTCACAACCAACACATATATCAATGTGTTCCATCATCAATAGCCTTCATTATATCTAAACAAACAACAAGTGTCATATGCACTTCTTTAAGAAGCAGAGATATCGGGGGAAACACAGTTTACCTTTACGCCCCATAGCAGAAAATCTATGCATTACTTGAAAAAGTGACTGTACCGAAAATAGTCTGCGATATAAATGGCACAGAAAGGAAGAAATATTTTTTTTCAATCGGATATTGAGAAGCAAATAGATGGAATAAAATGTATTCTGAATTCGATATCATCTGCATTTACGTCCTTTAAAGACGGAATTGTGCAACGCAAAAAAAAAAAAAGCAAACCGGAACGCAAGGATAATTTTTTTCATTTCAAGCTTTCCAATGCAAAAATGTTTTTTTTAAATCGGACTAATAGTTGCAGAGATATGACGCCCACAGACTGAGGGACGGACAAAGTGATAATATAAGTACGGTGTTTTTTTTAACAAAAGACGTGCTAAAAACAACATTGTTGCATCGTCATGTGTTTTTTTTTTTTTTTTTTTTTTGAGAGCAGTAAGTAATAAAGCAAGAATGAGAGTTTTCTATTAGTTTTAAGAGATCGTGCGTGCTGCATGTATCAGACGAACGGTAAAGTGAAGAAGCTAAATATGTACAATAACATTCCATTAGAAACGGCGTTATCTGTGCAGCAGAAAACTATATGTATGAAATGGTTCATCGAGACCAAATCAACAACCTAAATACAGAGGAATTTTATTGGTACGTATGCAGTGCATAATCTACCGTCATCATCAAACCGTGGCATAAAAGGGTAGGATCACTTCATGGCAACGATTCGAGTTTCAAAGAATTCCTGTCCATTAAACGAAGGTGGAATCTAGCATTTCAACGCAGCCCAAGCAAACTGACAAGACTGGCGTTTTGGGAGCTTTACATAATACATTATAACACTGTCCAGAAACTGCTCCGTAAAATACTAATATTGTTTTGCTCACAAAGTTCAAAATTTTCAAGCTTTACACGACAAACCTTAACGGAAGAGCTTTTGAATCAAGTTGACAATAATAACACACTTCTGAAGAGGTGATGTTTTCACCTAAAGCTTGATCGGGCAACTGGCCTTTCCTTTTCCCCTGAAAAGGCAGTGAGCATAATTGTTCATATGTTGGAATAATTCGTTTCACTACATCTACAGGAACCGCAAACTGAAATCTTGTCCCAACAAGATTAGGCTTCCTCACACTAGTCTCTACGTAAGAGAGCTTCTTGATAGGAGTTTCCGGACAGATGGATGCGCCGAGATGGCCCGATTTCTTGTTAGCCTTGATCTCCAGATTAAACCCCTCGAGATGTCTTGTGAGGATATGTGAAAGATATCGTGCACTCTACCCCAGTGAAGGTTCAACACAGGTAGTGACCATAGATTAGTGAGATGTAAGATGCACCTCAACACTAAACTCGAACGCGACAAGCTCATAAGACAAACAAGATGTATTGGCATAACCAACCTTAAAAAACACCATAATACCTTTAAGTTGGAACTGAAGAACAGATTCTCTGCTTTAGAAGGCCTAACATCGGAAGAAGTGGATATTTCTGAAGTTAACAGAAAAGTAACCAAAGCTCTTATGGAAACAGCAACAAAATTAGCTGGGTCTAAGAACAAGTTGCATGTGAACAAATTATCAGGAAAAACCAAAATGTTGATGCCAAAAAGAAGAGAGATGAGGACAACTAAAGAAGATGTGACTTCCAAAGTGGAATATATAGAGCTATGCATGACAGTACGAAAAAGTATCACTGAAGACGTAAGGAAATTCAACTGTGAACTAGTGAAGAAAACAATTGAAAACAAATAAAGCCTAAAGATAGCAAAGGGACATCTCAGTAAGGGAAGAAAACAGATTATGGAACTGAGAAAAGATGGTTCTGTAACAAGAAATAAAGGCGAAATTTTGACAAGAGTGAAAGAATTTCTACTCCCAATAATATGAAAGGGATGATACATGCACTCCAGACATCATGAAAGGTACCAGTACCAGAGTTCTTCCAGTCCTCCCAGCAGAAGTTGCACATGCAATCAAGAACATGAAGCCGGGAAAAGCTCCAAGAGAAGATGGAATTACTGTAGACATAATACAAGAAGCAAGTGGGGAAATCGAAACAGTACTCGCCCAAATTTTCACTCGATGCCTTAATGAAGAGAAGATCCCTGAGGATTGGAACAACGCTACAGTGATCCTGCTACGTAAGAAAGGTGACATTGAGGATCTCAAGAACTACAGACCTATCAGCCTCCTATCAGTGGTTTATAAAATCTTCACTAAAGTTCTTTCACACCGCTTGAAGGTAACACTGGACATGGCTCAAACGAGAGAACAAGCTGTATTCAGGAGTGGCTACAGCACAATAGATCATATCCACGTACTGAGAGAACTAATTGAAAGAGCGACGGAATATGAGCTTTCATTGTGCATGGCTTTTATCGATTATGAAAAAGCCTTTGATTCGGTGAAACCATCAGCAATAACAATGGCTCTGAAATCCTGCAGTATTGAAGATGCACACATTATTATTAACAACATCTATGAAAGTGCAAAGATTCGGCTGTTTGAAAATACAACACACATAAAAATTGGAAAGGGAGTGAGACAAGTTGACACCATATCTCCGAAATGCTACATTGGAAAATGTCTTTCAATCACTGAACTGGGAAAACAAAGGGATAAAGATTAATGGAGATTATCTAACCCACCTTCGTTTTGCTGATGACAGTCATTTTTGCAACTACCCCATCAGAGCTGCAGAGTATGATCCAAGAACTTGCTGACAAGAGTAAAGTGGGATTAAAAATGAACTTTCAGAAGACAAACGTGATGTTCAATGCTTTTACACGAAATGAAGATTTATCGATTGATGGAGAAAAAGCTGGAGATAACAGACACGTACGTTTATTTTGGACTGCAGATATCAAGTGAGGGTCACATTGATGAAGAAATTAATCGGCGTACAAAATTTGCCTGGAGTGCTTTTGGAAGAAACAGCATAATTTTCAAGAGCAATATGCCATTATGTCTTAAAAGAAAAGTGTTTGATCAATGCATTCTTCCAGTGCTTACGTATGGTGCAGAGATGTGGACCTTAACTAAAAGAGACATACAAAGGCTGCAGACAACTCAAAGCAGCATGGAGAGGTGCATGCTTGCAGTAACCAGTAGAGATAAAAAGAAGAACTCGTGGATCCGAAAAATGACAAGAGTGGAAGACATCATGATCAGAGTTAAATCCCTGAAATGGCAATGGGCTGGGCATACTGCCAGAAGGACAGACCATCGTTGGACAGCAGAAATTTTAGATTGGATTCCAAAGGACAGGAAAAGACCCAGAAGAAGTTGCAAAATAGCCAGAAGATCTTCAGGCTATTTTGCAACTTTCGTTTTAAATTCTAAAGTTTTTCTTATGTTTTCGGCTTTGCTCTTTAGTGTGTGTATGTATATATATATATATATATATATATATATATATATCATCATCATCATCATTGTCATCATTGTCAACCATTATCAATCCACTGCTGGACGAAGGTCTCCCCAAGTTTCCTCCACAACGGTCTGTCTTGTGCCAGTCTCCTCCATGTCACTCCCGCATATTTACGAATTTCATCCACCCATCTCCCATGTGGTCTTTTTCTGGGTCTTTTCCTGTCCCTTGGAATCCAATCTAAAATTTCGGCTGTCCATCTATGGTCTGTCCTTCTGGCAGTATGTCCAGCCCATTGCCATTTCAGGGATTTAACTCTGATCATGATGTCTTCCACTCTCGTCATTTTTCGGATCCACGAGTTCCTCTTCTTATCTCTCCTGGTTATACCAAGCATGCACCTCTCCATGCTTCTTTGAGTTGTCTGCAGCCTTTGTATGTCTCTTTTAGTTAAGGTCCACGTCTCTGCACCATACGTAAGCACTGGAAGGATGCATTGATCAAACACTTTTCTTTTAAGACATAACGGCATATTGCTCTTGAAAATTATGCTGTTTCTTCCAAAAGCTCTCCAGGCAAGTTTTGTACGCCGATTAATTTCTTCATCAATGTGACCCTCACTTGATATCTGCTGTCCAAGATAAACATACGTATCTGTTATCTCCAGTTTTTCTCCATCAATCGATAAATCTTCATTTCTTGTAAAAGCATTGAACATCACTTTTGTCTTCTGAAAGTTCATTTTTAATCCCACTTCTTTACTCTTGTCAGCAAGTTCCTGGATCATACTCTGCAGCTCTGATGGGGTAGTTGCAAAAATGACTACGTCATCAGCAAAACGAAGGTGGGTTAGATAATCTCCATTAATCTTTATCCCTTTGTTTTCCCAGCTCAGTGACTGAAAGACATTTTCCAATGTGGCATTAAAGAGCTTCGGAGATATGGTGTCACCTTGTCTCACTCCCTTTCCAATTTTTATGTGTGTTGTATTTTCAAACAGCCGAATCTTTGCACTTGCATTTTCATAGATGTTATTAATAATATTAATGTATGCATCTTCAATACCGCAGGATTTCAGAGCCGTGGTAACTGCTGATGGTTTCACCGAATCAAAGGCTTTTTCATAATCGATAAAAGCCATGCACAATGGAAGTTCATATTCCCTCGCTCTTTCAATTAGTTCTCTCAGTACGTGGATATGATCTATTGTGCTGTAGCCACTCCTGAATCCAGCTTGTTCTCTCGGTTGAGCCATGTCCAGTGTTACCTTCAAGCGGTGTGAAAGAACTTTAGTGAAGATTTTATAAACCACTGATAGGAGGCTGATAGGTCTGTAGTTCCTGAGATCCTCAATGTCACCTTATTTTTTTGCTTAGGTATCTTCTTTATAGAATATATATATATATATATATATATATATATATATATATATATATATATATATAAATATATATATACTTAAGAGCAAAACTGAAGACTAAGGAAAAACTTTAGAATTTAAAACGAAGGTTGCAAAATAACCTGAAGATCATTTTTTTGCTTAGGTATCTTCTTTATAGAATATATATATATATATATATATATATATATATATATATATATATATATATATATTCTATAAAGAAGATACCTAAGCAAAAAAAAAAAATACATATATAATTTTGACTCACACCTAGTACAACATAGAAAAGGTTATGTATCTACCTGTGTGAGTAAAAGGAGAAAGGATAAAAAAAAAATAAAACAACTGAATGTAGAAGGTGTCGAGAATACTGAGCCTTGGCTTTATCAAGGACCAGCAAAAACTCTGCATTTTCTCACTTCCACAAAGACCTAGTTGGAAATGGGTTTCTGCAAGGCCATAGATGCAAGTAACATTCCCACCTAAAATAGTTTAAAAAATATATATAAGTCATGTCCTCCGTAGAGTTGCATGACCTAGCACTAGTTAACAATTTCGCTTGCATCCAATAAACCTTCCTGGCCCTACCCATGCTCTTCATCTGTTACTATTAAACAGAGAGAAGAAGATTAAAGAGAACTCAAGCTGTGAGAGTGACATAATAATTAGAAATGATTGCAATTAAAAAAGGAAATGTTAATTTTTAACGAACAGATTTTTGAAAGAAAACTTGAGTCTAAAACCCCTACTCTACAGCTTATGACAGCACGAAAACGAGAATAAGTTAAAGATAATAATTAACTAAAGAAAACTTTGTGAAAGTTATATACCTTAAACAGTTAGTTGCAATATGTACAAAGTATTTCAGCAGTGCTTTAAGTGCATAATTAATTAGTTATTAAGAACTTAACTACTTTGAAAAAACAGCGCATAGACAGCGCATAGCAAAGGAACAAGCTTAGCCATCTTCTGTTCCTAGGTACCCCAAAAGACGCTCAAAGTTACAAAGAAAAGAAAGAGTTAAAACCCGCAAAAATGTTAACAGACAAACCAATGCCTAAAAGCTGAAAAGCTAAAAAACGACAGAGAAAAAGTACATGAAGTACAAACATTGAACTTATAAAACCTAGAACCCAAAAACAAGGAAGAGAGCTTACCTCTTGTGTGACAGAAACTTTTCTCCTCACAAGAGAAGAACATGGCTGACCTCTTCCGCCACTCCCTAGACGCTGGGGGGCAGTGAGGGTGGGGCTGATGGCCTCCTCATACAGCAAGAAACCAACGCGCGGAGATTTTAACCAGAGAAAAAAATATATAAACTTAAGACTGTGGATCTGTATGATCAGAAAGAGCAGAATTAACTCTCCAGAATACATGAGAAATATTATAAAATACACGAGCAGTTTATTTAATAATCTTTGCATGTATTAAATCACCTTAGTGAGCTTCTATAGATTAATCAGAATCTTATTAATTTTAATGTTGGTTTTACTATTTTTAGTATAGCTATCCTAGTGATGAATAACTAGTTTTCTTTTTTATTTGTTTTTATTTTCTTTTATAAACAGATTTTTAAGCTTTTTTTGTGATTTTGTTTATATTATTTAATTTTTTGTTTTAATAGGACCGTCATATCCATAGCACTAAGGTTCCTTTAGGTAGTTAATAGGCATCCTCTAGCCAACTTCCTTACGGCTTTGATTGGTCAGAATCATATTAACTGTGTAGAAAATTAAAGCAGATCTGCCAACCTTACTCTATTATTCAGAATAATTTTTCTTAAAGTTCTTTTGATGAAAGAAGAAGGAATTTCGTTCTCTAGAAAACTTTCTAATAGTATATTAATGTGGTAATTGAAGTCCAAATTGTTGCTGCAAATTCTTGAAATTCTTAGGACCTGAGAAATTAGTACATTCTCAATTACTTTGGTTGAAATGTTATTATTCCAGTGTAGATATTTAATTACTTTGAAAGGAAAATTAACTCTTTTATCAAAGAGGCTAATAGATGGGTTACCTCTGTTGAGCTTAATGCTTAAGTCTAGGAACTCAAGTTCCTGATTACTGTGGTTGGTTTTACATAAGTTAAGACAGCTAGGATAGATATTATCAAAATCACTCTCTATAACTTCTGAATTATTGATACACAGCAGATCATCAATATATCTAAAAGTGTAAAGGTAGTTATCTGAGCAGGTGGGGTGATTTTTAATGAATTTATATTCCTTAAAGAACAGGAATAGATTAGCGATATTCGTGGACGTTGATGTTCCCATTGGAATACCGTTCACTTGCTTATAGAGAGTATTATTATATAAGATATGGTTATTTTTTATGCAGCAATTGAGATAAGAGTTTTAAGTTCCTACATCAACAAATTGGTTAAGTTTAAATTCTGCATACAGCTCTTTAAAGGTAGTGATTATATCTGATAGAGGCAGATTAGTATATAGGTTTTCAAAATCATAACTATTAATATCTAGGGGACAAACTTTGAGTATAGTAGAAATTACTTCTGCATTATTATTAATTATCCAAAAATCTCTGTACATCAAGTTAGAACAGTTTCTAATGTGTTTCAAAACCTTCTTTAAGACATCTTCAAAAGCAAGATCTATTTTCTTTTTATGACTCCTTACTCCACTAGCTATGAACCTGAACTTCACATGATCCTTATGAAACTTAACCGTTGCAAAAAGAAATGGAAATTCAGGCTCATATCTTCTAGTTTGTGGAATTTTAAGTTTCTTGAAGAATGCCTTAAACCGATTTTCTAACTGCTTGGTAGAATAACTTACGGGCTCGTATGTTACTCTATTATTGAGTTCCATAGTTAACAATTCAAAATAGAACTTCTTACAGATAATTGCAAAATTATTGCTAGCTTTATCCGTAGTGGTAAAAATAAATTGGTCTTGTAGTTTGGAGAGTGACCTTTTAGCTTCTCCAGAGAAAAAGAGATTTCTGTCGAAACAAAAGTCCAGACCTGCCAACTCACCGGTGAAGCTATTGATTATATTATATTTCCATTCTGCGAAGGCCTCAATAGGCTGATTGTACGTTAAACTGGTTTTTACGATGTACCTATTTACATCTTGAGTGAAGCTCTCAAGAATCCTTTCTTTGGAAATTGTGAAGGAAGGTCTGAATTTAGAGCCATACTCTAATAAATTCCTAAGCTTTTCATTTTCTACAAAACTCAAGTTTCCGGTGATAATATGGTTGTAATTCTTATCATAGTGAACTGTTTCTTTATGTTCATCACAAGAACATGTAGTAATTACAGGAATGTAGCTCGAAGAGTTAAGTTTGTAGTTTTTAACTATTGACCCTAAGGTCTTAACATATTTAAATCTTACAATAGACTGGTGCCTGTGGATGGGAAAAAAAATTGCATTATTGTAGAACAGCTTCCTTACATTGAGATTATCGTAGGCTTTATTTAGGAACCTGATGGTAACAAAATTACTGGAAAATTCTTTAAGAGAAATTTTATCTTTAAGAATATGTTTAAGAATGTCCAGAACCAAAGCAAAAACATGCTTATCAACATGGTCAGCAGTTTCATTCCAGAATTTGAAAAAACTTTTAAGGACAGAGTGCTTGAAGGACTTGAGAATTTTGTAAGTATTTTTAACAAAATTAGTGCCAGTTTTAAAGCTTTCCAGAGTTTTTAGCAAGTTAGCAAACTCAACTTTGCTTGATGTGCGAAATAACCTCTGTCCTCTATTACCTCTAGAGCAGCTCTTATTATTAACAAGAAAGAAGAGTTCACGAATTGAAAATTTATGCTGATTATGCTTATTGTCAGAAAGAGTGGAATTAAGGCCATAGGGATAAAGAGACTGATGCTACAAAATTTCAAGGGATTCAGTTTCTAGCCGAGCAAAGAGGTCAGGGATAATATGTAGTACCTCTATTTTCACTTTGTCAAAACCATGAGTATGGAAATGCTCTAATTCAAAGGTAGAGTACTGGTTGGCGTTTGTGGAGGGGTTCACTCCTGAATTAGAGAACTTGTTTACTAGAGACCTGTGACCATTAATCCTAAGATGAAGAGGATTTTTACTTTGGCCAATATAGCTAAGGTTGCAGACAGTACAGGTGAGCTTATAGATGGTATTGTAGGCTTTGCAAAACTTGTTGGAGCAATTATCCTCAACAGAAGAATACAGGTTAGGATCTGCAGATTTACATGTCAAACAACGTTTGTCATTTCATAACTTTAGATTACCTTTGCCAGCGAGTTCATACACTATGGGAAAGGGTGCTAGCCTAACCGAGCGGGAGGACTTAAAATATCTGAGCTGACCTCCAATCCTTTCATCGTCCTTAGAACTCCACTTGGGCCATAACATACAAATTCTGAGCAAACCAACTAGGAAAAACTTTTTAGAAATAAGCAGTCCAAGAAAAGACCAAACTCGAGTATAAACTACACTCCAAAAAGCTGCATCCAAAACATACTAAAAATAAAAATTAGAAAATGAAAAAAAACCTCAAAAAAAAAAAAAAAAAAAAAAAAAAAAAAAATAATAATAATAATAAAACATTTCAACTACAATTTGCGCATGAGCTGCTAAATAATAAATTGAAATTAGTTACCTAAGAGCAAAACTGAAGACTAAGGAAAAACTTTAGAATTTAAAACGAAGGTTGCAAAATAACCTGAAAATCAAAACGCGCAACGCAGCAGTTTTGAAAATTCAGAATTCACATTCTATAAAGAAGATACCTAAGCAAAAAAATACATATATAATTTTGACTCACACCTAGTACAACATAGAAAAGGTTATGTATCTACCTGTGTGAGTAAAAGGAGAAAGGATAAAAAAAATAAAATAACTGAATGTAGAAGGTGTCGAGAATACTGAGCCTTGGCTTTATCAAGGACCAGCAAAAACTGCATTTTCTCACTTCCACAAAGACCTATTTGGAAATGGGTTTCTGCAAAATCATAGATGCAAGTAATAAGCCCACCAAAAAATATTTTTTTTTAAATATATATATGTCATGACCTCCGCTGAGTTGTGTGACCAAGCTTTAGTTAACAATTTAGCTTCCATCCATAACTTTCCTGGCCCGACCCATGCTCTTCATCTGTTACTATTAAACAGAAAGATTATTATAGAAAACTCAAGTTGTAAGAGTGACATAATGAATCGGAAATAATGTTCAGCAATAACAAATTGCCAAGTTCGCCTGAGAGAGAATTTAAACCTGAATAGCAATACAAAAGTATTACAAATTCTTAACGTTGCAATAAAAAAGGAAATATTAATTTTTCTAAAGCACAGCACAGATTCTTGAAAGAAAACTGGATTATAAAAACCCCCTACTCCACAACTTCTGACAACACAAAAACGAGAATAAAATAAAGACAATAATGAACTAAAGAAATGCTTTGTGAAAGTTATGTGACAAACAATTAGTTGCAATATGTACAGAGTATTTCAGAATTGCTTTAAGTGCATAATTAAGTAGTTATTAAGACCATAACTACATTGAAAACACAGCGCAGACTACAAGAACAATGAAACCGGCCGGCTACTTGGCCTTAGTTCCCTAAAAAACGCGCAAAGATACCAAGAAAAGAAAGAGTTAAAATCCGCAAAAAAGTTAATAGACTTGCTAGTGCTTAAATGCTTAAAGCAAAAAAAAAAAAAAAAAAAAAAAAAGAAAAAATGTTCAAGAAGTTCAAATATTGAACCTGGAAAACCTAAAACCCAAAGACAATGAAGAGAGCTTACCTCTTATGCAACTTAACTTCTTCCACCCTTGAGGAAACATGGCCGACCTTTCAACCCAAACTTCCAAACACCCCTGCCACTCCCTAGTCGCTGGGAGGGCAGTGTGGGTGAGGCTGAAAGCCTCCACACACTGAAAAAATCTTACTCGCGGAGATTTTAACAAGAGAAAAAAATATAATTAAGATTGTTGACCTGTATGATCAGAAAGAGCAGAATTAACTCTCCAGAATACACGAGAAATATTATGAAATACACAAGTAGTGTATTTAATAATCTTTGCATGTATTTAATCACCTTAGTGAGCTTCTGTAGACTATTCAGAATCCTATTAATTTTAATGTTAGTTATACTATTTTTAGTATAGTTATTCTAGTGAGTGAATAACTAGTTTTCTTTTATATTTATTTTCTTTTATAAACAGATTTTTAAGTTTTTTTTGTGATTTTGTCTATATTATTTATTTTTTTATTTTTAATAGGACCTTCTTATCCATAGCACTAAGGTTCATTTTTGTAGTTAATATCATCCTCTAGCCAACTTCCAAAAGGCTTTCATTGGTCAGAATCATATTATTAACTGTGTAGAAAATTAAAGCAGGTCTGCCAACCTTACTCTATTATTCAGAATAATTTTTCTTAAAGTTCTTTTGATGAAAGAAGTAGGAATTTTGTTCTCTAGAAAACTGTTTAATAGTATATTAATGTGGTAATTGAAGTCCAAATTGTTGCTGCAGATTCTTGAAATTCTAAGCACCTGAGAAATTAGTACATTCTCAATTACTTTGGTGGATATGTTATTATTCCAGTGTAGATATTTAATTACTTTGAAAGGAAAATTAACTCTTTTATCAAAGAGGCTAATAGATGGGTTACCTCTGTTAAGTTTAATGCTTAAGTCTAGGAACTCAAGTTCCTGATTACTGTGGTTGGTTTTACATAAGTTAAGAGAGCTAGGATAGATATTATCAAAATCACTCTCTATAACCTCTGAATTATTTATACACAGCAGATCGTCAATATATCTAAATGTGTAAAGGTAGTTATCGGAGCAAGTGGAGTGATTTTTAATGAATTTATATTCCTTAAAGAACAGGAATAGATTTGCAATACTCGTGGATGTTGACCCTCCCATAGGGATACCGTTTACTTGCTTATAGAGAGTATTATTATATAAGATATGGTTATTTTTTAAGCAGCAATTGAGATAAGAGTTCCAGGCTCATACATTAACAAATTGGTTAAGTTTAAATTCTGCATACAGCTCTTTAAAGGTAGTGATTATATCTGATAGAGGCAGATTAGTATATAGGTTCTCAAAACCATAACTATTAATATCAAAGGGATTTACTTCTTTACTTCGAGTATAGTGGAAATTACTTCCTCCACGGGAGCGCAGGACCGGAGAAATACGACAAGCATGGACTCCACTAGCTTATGGAAATATGCTGTAGGCAATGCACACCAAACTTCCTGCAGAGCGTTTCAGAATTCGGGTGTATTCAGAGCTCTCGGATTCCTGTGTTCGATAGCACGTTGCATGGCATCCCAAACCTGTTCTATCACGTTCTGATCAGAGGACTTGGGTGGGAATGGCAACACCCCAAACTCAGATGAATGCTCTTCTAATCATAACGTGGTGTCCCGATACTTGTGTGGAGGTACATTGACCTGTTGGAACAGGCCCAACCCCTCAGCATGAATGCAGGACATGAACGGCTGTACCTCATCAGAAACTATGCGCACATAGCATTGACGGGTCACAGGCATTTGTAGACTTACCAGCGGTCCCAGTTAAGTCCAGCTAAACACACCCCATACCATTACGGATCCCCCACCAGCCGGTACAGTTCCCTGTTGGCAGGCGGGTTCCATGTCTTCATGGGGTTTGCGCCACACACGAATCCTTTCATCTGACCGATACAGTTAGAAACGCGACTCGTCAGACCAGGCTGCACGTTTTCAGTCATCAGTGTCCAGTGGCGGTGTTGCCGTGCCCAAGTAAATCGCATAGCTCTGTGTCGTGCACCCATCAAGGGGACTCGAGTTGGGCGTCTACTTCCAAAGCCCATATCGTGCATGGTACGTTGCACAGTACACAGGAAATGGACTTGTTGAGGCTCTAGCATTGAATTCAGATGATACCTGCTAAAGTGTTGCACGCCTATCGCGTAAAACTATTCTTGTCAGCCGACGATGGTCACATTCACCCAATGTCTTTTTACGGCTACACTGGTATCGTAGGTTGGAGGTTTTGCCGGAATTCTTGTAGTCACGGTACACCCTTGCAATTTTCGTCCGTGAAAATCCGAACTTCGTTTCTATTTCCGAAATACTATGGCCCATCTCACGAGCGCCAACTATGACACCGCGTTGAAAATCGATTAAATCGTTATTACTTCTCATTCTCATGCCGAAAACAGCTCTGACAGCTGGCAAGGATGTCTATCGCTTTATATACGCACTGGTGGACGCAACCGAGTACGCGTATAGGTGATGTTGCTATGTATTTTGCATAAACTCGTCTGTACCAGTTTATCTGGTACTACAGTGCATGTATGTATACTTACAAAATACTTAAGTCCTTCAAGCACTCTGTCCTTAAAAGTTTTTTCAAATTCTGGAAAGAAACAGCTTACCATGTTGATAAACATGTTTTTGCTTTGGTTCTAGACATTCTTAAGCATATTCTTAAAGATAAAATTTCTCTTAAAGAATTTTTCAGTAATTGTGTGACCATCAGGTTTCTAAATAAAACCCATGATCATCTCAATGTTAGGAAGCTGTTCTACAATAATGAAAATTTTTTTCCCATCCACAGGCACCAGTCTATTGTAAGATTTAAATATGTTAAGACCTTAGGGTCAATAGTTAAAAGCTACAAACTTAATTCTTCGAGTTCCATACCTGTAGTTACTACATGTTCTTGTGATGAACATAAAGAAATATGATAAGAATTACAAGCATATTATCACTGGAAACTTGAGTTTTGTTGAAAATGACAAGCTTAGGAATTTATTAGAGTATGGTTCTAAATTTAGACCTTCCTTCCAAATCTCCAAAGAGAGCATTCTTGAGAGCTTCACTCAAGATGTTAATAGGTACATTATAAAAACCAGTTTAACATACAATCAGCCTATTGAGGCCTTCGCAGAATGTAAATATAATGTAATCAATGGCTTCACTAATGAGTTGGAAGGTCTTGATTTTTGTTTTGATAGAAATCTATTTTTCTCTGGAGATGCTAAAAGGTCACTCTCCAAACTACAAGACCTATTCATTTTTACCACTACGGATAAAGCTAGCAATAATTTTGCAATTATCTGTAAGAAGTTCTATTTTGAATTGTTATCTATGGAACTCAATAATAGAGTAACCTACGAGCCCGTAAGTTATTCTACCAAGCAGTTAGAAAATCGTTTTAAGGCATTCTTCAAGAAACTTAAAATTCCACAAATAAGAAGATATGAGCCTGAATTTCCATTTCTTTTTGCAACTGTTAAGTTTCATAGAGATCCAGTGAAGTTCAGATTCATAGCTAGTGGAGTCAGGAGTCATAAAAAGAAAATTGATCTAGCTTTTGAAGAAATTTTGAAGGTTTTGAAACACATTAGTAACTGTACTAATTTGAAGTACAGGGATTTTTGGATAATGAATAATAATGCAGAAGTAATTTCCACTATACTCGAAGTAAATCCCTTAGATATTAATAGTTATGATTTTGAGAACCTATATACTAATCTGCCTATATCAGATATAATCACTACCTTTAAAGAGCTGAATGCAGAATTTAAACTTAACCAATTTGTTAATGTAGGAGCCTGGAACTCTTATCTCAATTGCTGCTTAAAAAATAACCATATCTTATATAATAATACTCTCTATAAGCAAGTAAACGGTATCCCTATGGGAGCGTCAACATCCACGAGTATTGCAAATCTATTCCTGTTCTTTAAGGAATATAGATTCATTAAAAATCACTCCACTTGCTCCGATAACTACCTTTACACATTTAGATATATTGACGATCTGCTGTGTATAAATAATTCAGAAGTTATAGAGAGTGATTTTGATAATATCTATCCTAGCTCTCTTAACTTATGTAAAACCAACCACAGTAATCAGGAACTTGAGTTCCTAGACTTAAGCATTAAACTTAACAGAGGTAACCATCTATTAGTCTCTTTGATAAAAGAGTTAATTTTCCTTTCAAAGTAATTAAATATCTACACTGGAATAATAACATATCCACCAAAGTAATTGAGAATGTACTAATTTCTCAGGTGCTTAGAATTTCAAGAATCTGCAGCAACAATTTGGACTTCAATTACCACATTAATATACTATTAAACAGTTTTCTAGAGAACAAAATTCCTACTTCTTTCATCAAAAGAACTTTAAGAAAAATTATTCTGAATAATAGAGTAAGGTTGGCAGACCTGCTTTAATTTTCTACACAGTTAATAATATGATTCTGGCCAATGAAAGCCTTTTGGAAGTTGGCTAGAGGATGATATTAACTACAAAAAGAACCTTTGTGCTATGAATAGTCCTAAGAAGGTCCTATTAAAAAATAAACCTTAGTGCTATGATTAGTCCTAAAAAGGTCCTATTAAAAATAAAAAATTAAATAATATAGACAAAATCACAAAAAAACCCCTTAAAAATCTGTTTATAAAAGAAAATAAAAATAAATATAAAAGAAAACTAGTTATTCACTCACTAGAATAGCTATACTAAAAATAGTAAAACTAACATTAAAATTAATAGGATTCTGAATAGTCTACAGAAGCTCACTAAGGTGATTAAATACATGCAAAGATTATTAAATACACTACTTGTGTATTTCATAATATTTCTCATGTATTCTGGAGAGTTAATTCTGCTCTTTCTGATCATACAGGTCCAAAATCTTAATCATATTTTTTTCTCTAGTTAAAATCTCCGCGAGTAGGATTTTTCAGTGTGTGGAGGCCTTCAGCCCCACCCCACGCTGCCCCAGCGACTAAGGAGTGGCAGGGGTGTTTGGAAGTTTGGGTTGAAAGGTCGACCATGTTTCCTCAAGGGTGGAAGAAGTTAAGTACCATAAGAGGTAAGCTCTCTTCATTGTCTTTGGGTTTTAGGTTTTCCAAGTTCAATATTTGAACTTTTTTTCTTTTTTTGCTTTAAGCATTTAGGAACTAGCAAGTCTATTACCTTTTTTGCGGATTTTAACTCTTTCTTTTCTTGGTATCTTTGCGCGTTTTTTAGGGAACGAAGGCTAAGCAGCCTGCCGTTTCATTGTTCTTGTAGTCTGCGCTGTGTTTTCAATGTAGTTAAGGTCTTAATAACTACTTAATTATGCACTTAAAGCAATTCTGAAATACTCTGTACATATTGCAACTAATTGTTTAAGTCACATAACTTTCACAAAGCATTTCTTTAGTTTATTATTGTCTTTATTTTATTCTCGTTTTTGTGTTGTCAGAAGTTGTGGAGTAAGGGGTTTTTATAATCCAGTTTTCTTTCAAAAATCTGTGCTTTAGAAAAAAATTAATATTTCCTTTTTTATCGCAACGTTAAGAATTTGTAATACTTTTGTATTGCTATTCAGGTTTAAATTCTCTCTCAGGCGAACTTGGCAATTTGTTATTGCTGAACATTATTTCTGATTCATTATGTCACTCTTACAACTTGAGTTTTCTATAATCATCTTCTTTCTGTTTAATAATAACAGATGAAGAGCATGGGTCGGGTCAGGAAAGTTATGGATGCAAGCTAAATTGTTAACTAAAGCTTGGTCATACACTCTGCGGAGGTCATGACATATATATATATTTAAATTTTTTTTTGGTGGGCTTATTACTTGCATTTATGACTTTGCAGAAACCCATTTCCAAATAGGTCTTTGTGGAAGTGAGAAAATGCAGTTTTTGCTGGTCCTTGATAAAGCCAAGGCTCAGTATTCTCGACACTTTCTACATTCAGTTGTTCTATTTTTTTCTCTTTTTGCTCTCACCGGTCAATACAGAACCTTTTTCTATGTTGTACTTGGTATGAGTCAAAAAATTTTTTTGCTTCAGTCTCTTCTTAATAGAATGTGAATTCTGAATTTTCATAACCGCTACGTTGCGCGTTTTGATCTTCAGGTTATTTTGCATTTCGTTTTAAATTCTAAAGTCTTTCTTATGTTTTCGGCTTTGCTCTTTAGTATATATATATGGGATGTAAGGTCAGGTGATGCGCAACATCACAGCCTCTCCTTGACAAATGTCAACCCCGCCTTCTCGTGGTGCATCCTGTTCCCACTAAAGGGGCTCTGACGACCGCCAATAGCGGTATAACTATACCATCGGGATTAGAGGAAATGCTATCCCACACTCACCAACCCGCTTGGCCAGCGTGGTGAGTTATGGCCAAACCCCTCCAAAATGACTCCACAACTTAAATCTTGGCCCTCAGTCTCCGGCAGCTGGAATGTACCTGGCCAAGGCAGCGGCCAGTGCGACATGAAGGCAGAGGGTGCTAAGAATCCCCGGAGGACCGGACTAGGCTGCCATCTGATGCTGACCTTGGCTACGTATAATGAACGCTCCCTATCTTCTGATTCAAGGCTTCTTGAATTGGAAGAGGAACTACAAAGGATTAAGTGGGACATCGTCGGGCTAAGTGAGGTAAGGAGAAAAGGAGAAGATCTCTTTGAACTGAAAAGTGGACATCTCTTCTACTATCGTGGGACTGATACTGGCAGAACTAGTGGTGTTGGATTTATAATAAACAAGAGACAAGGATAAAGTTGTAGAAGTTGAAAGTTCCTCTGACAGAGCTCCACGACTCGTTATCCAACTCTCGAGAAGATACCAGGCTCAGATTATTCAAACTTATGCACCCACCACAAGTCATCCTGAAGAAGAAATTGAAGAATTTTATGAAGAAATTCGTCATCTAAATAATAAAGGTAAGCAGCACTTAAAGATAATTATGGGAGATTTCAATGCAAAAATAGGGCAACACGGCAACAGAATGAAACTTCAGTAGGTAAATTCGGTCACGGCAACAGAAACCAAACCAGCGTGGAAATATTCTCGTAGAGTTTGCAGAAGCAGAAGGGCTTTTCATCTTGAACTCTTTTTTCAAGAAAAAGCCACACAGGAAATGGACATGGAGACATCCAAATGGGACGACAAGTGAAATTGATTTTATTATGTGTAACAAAAAATTCGTCATAGAAGACTGCAGTGTGCTAAACAAGTTCAACACAGGTAGTGACCATAGATTGGTGAGATGTAAGATGCACCTTAACACTAAACTCGAACGTAGCAAGCTCATAAGACAAACAAAACGTATTGACAAAACCAACCTTAAAAAACACCATTATACCTTCAAGTTGGAACTGAAGAACAGATTCTCTGCTTTATAAGGCCTAACATCGGAAGAAGTGGATATTTCTGAAGTTAACAGAAAAGTAACCAAAGTTCTTATGGAAACAGCAACAAAATTAGCTGGGTCTAAGAACAAGTTGCATGTGAACAAATTATCAGGAAAAACCAAAATGTTGATGCAAAAAAGAAGAGAGATGAGGACAACTAAAGAAGATGTGACTTCCAAAGTGGAATATATAGAGCTATGCAAGACAGTACGAAAAAGTATCACTGAAGACGTAAGGAAATTCAACTGTGAACTAGTAAGGAAAGCAATTGAAAACAACCAAAGCCTGAAGATAGCAAAGGGACATCTCAGTAAGGGAAGAAAACAGATTATGGCACTGAGAAAAGAAGATGGTTCTGTAACAAGAAATAGAGGCAGAAATTTTGACAAGAGTGAAAGATTTCTACTCCAAATTATGTGAAAGGGATGATGCATGTACTCCAGACATCATGAAAGGTACCAGAGTTCTTCCAGTCCTCCCAGCAGAAGTTGCACATGCAATCAAGAACATGAAGCGGGGAAAAGCTCCACGAGAAGATGGAATTACTGTAGACATGATACAAGAAGCAAATGGAGAAATCGAAACTGTACTCGCCCAAATTTTCACTCGATGCCTTAATGAAGGGAAGATTCCTGAGGATTGGAACAACGCTACAATGTTCTTGCTACATAAAAAAGGTGACATTGAGGATCTCAGGAACTACAGACCTATCAGCCTCCTATCAGTGGTTTATAAAATCTTCACTAAAGTTCTTTCACATCGCTTAAAGGTGACACTGGACATGGCTCAAACGAGAGAACAAGCTGGATTCAGGAGTGGCTACAGCACAATAGATCATATCCATGTACTGAGAGAACTAATTGAAAGAGCGAGGGAATATGAACTTTCATTGTGCATGGCTTTTATCGATTATGAAAAAGCCTTTGATTCGGTGAAACCATCAGCAGTTACAATGGCCCTGAAATCCTGCGGTATTGAAGATGCGTACATTAATATTATTAATAACATCTATGAAAATGCAAGTGCCAAGCTTCGGCTGTTTGAAAATACAACACACATAAAAATTGAAAAAGGAGTGAGACAAGGTGACACCATATCTCCGAAGCTCTTTAATGCCAATTGGAAAATGTCTTTCAATCACTGAACTGGAAAAACAAAGGGATAAAGTTTAATGGAGATTATCTAACCCACGTTCGTTTTGCTGATGACAGTCATTTTTGCAACTATCTCATCAGAGCTGCAGAGTATGATCCAGGAACTTGCTGACAAGAGTAAAGAAATGGGATTAAAAATGAACTTTCAGAAGACAAAAGTGATGTTCAATGCTTTTACAAGAAATGAAGATTTATCGATTGATGGAGAAAAGCTGGAGATAACAGACACGTACGTTTATTTTGGACTGCAGATATCAAGTGTGAGTCACATTGATGAAGAAATTAATCGGCGTAGAAAACTTGCCTGGAGAGCTTTTGGAAGAAACAGCATAATTTTCAAGAGCAATATGCCATTATGTCTTAAAAGAAAAGTGTTTGATCAATGCATCCTTCCAGTGCTTACGTATGGTGCAGAGACGTGGACCTTAACTAAAAGAGACATACAAAGGCTGCAGACAACTCAAAGCAGCATGGAGATGTGCATGCTTGGTGTAACCAGGAGAGATAAGAAGAGGAACTCGTGGATCCGAAAAATGACAAGAGTGGAAGACATCATGATCAGAGTTAAATCCCTGAAATGGCATTGGGCTGGACATATTGCCAGAAGGACAGACCATCGATGGACTGCCGAAATTTTAGATTGGATTTCAAGGGACAGGAAAAGACCCAGAAGAAGGCCACATGGAAGATGGGTGGATAAAATTCGAAAGTATGCTGGAGTGACATGGAGGAGACTGGCACAAGACAGACCGTTGTGGAGGAAACTTGGGGAGACCTTCGTCCAGCAGTGTATTGATAATGGTTGACAATGATGATTAAATATATATATAGAGAGAGAGTCAGTGCGGTAAAACAAACACACCATCCCCGCTCGACTGTGGATTCGAACCCAGTTTCATCTCGGACCAATGGTCAGAAGCGTAAGACCACTGCGCCACCGGAACGCTTCTGATATTTTTGAAAGCATTTGGAATTAACTGGAATATCGTTTAGATGTCATTCGAAAAACTAAAGGCGCTCACATAAAAATCGATTACGCCGAAAAAAAAATTCCATCTGTATATAGCCTATAATAAAATATATGCGCAGTAATTAATTTTTTCATTTTTGCCATTCCTTTATGTACACCCTGTATAATGGAATGCTGAAATTTAATACAGGATTACTTCAAGATACAGATGGACATTAAAGTGATGAGAATTACTAATTCGTGGAAAGGTTAAATATTTGCATCAGTCAAAGGAATTTTTCACGGTAAGTAACTAAAGAAATAGCTATTTCAATAAATGTTCTGATGGATAAATGTTTCCAACGCAAACTGTTGAAAAAATCGTTAACCTTATTGAGTGCTCAGGAGATAGATTTTTCTGTTCACTTTTAAATGTGAATATATATAAGTTCACATGCATTTTTTTGACTCTGCCAGTCCCATATGGTCTTGCTGCCCATTTTCCTCTGAATATCGATATTCAACTACACTATAGACACGTTAACCCCTTCCCATCGTCAGAAGGAGACACTGTTACAATGATATTTCAGTTCTCAAGCCGCTCTATAATTTTGGCTGATTATTTCATCCCCGTTCACACATGATTACTGTGCAGGTACGCCTCACAGACAGATTGATGGATGGATGGATGGAAAGACGAACAGCAGGGATACAGAGGCCAGGTGACCAGCTGAACAATAAATGCCACGTCCTGGAAAAACTACGCTGAATACCCAACAAACAAGATACAAACCCGCACTTATGCTCCTAAAGCTAAGGGCAACACAGAGTTCTTGAATAAACTGCTTTCTTATAAAGTTATTTGAAAAAGTGTTGAATAAGTTATAGAAAGTCCTTTGCACGTACAAATTATGACACAGCAAGTCTTTTGCACGTACGATCGTATTTCACAAAACCAAAATATTTGACAAAAAAATGACAGTAAAGAAAGAATATAATGATCAACGTGTAAGTGCGATGCAGTTTCTGTTAAGTTAGAAAACATTATATACGTACATTTTCCCCCACGGAGAACTTAATTAGAACTTTGATATTCAACATTTTATTTACGCCATGCGCTACTGAATTTCACACAAAGCAAAAAGTATAATATAATAATAATAAAAAAAATACTACAGTCCTCTGTTCCGTACAATGATTTTGTGAAATAAAAAAAAAAAAAAAAAAAAAGGCAAGCAATTGATCTACAGAGAATACTCAAACCGGAAAACAAAATAGAAAAGAGAAGAGAAAATACTGATACTTTCCTTACCGGTTTTAAATCTCTAAGATTGCGTGCAATATTTCTGCATAACCGTTTTGTTTCTCCGCGTCGTATGTTGTACAGACTGTGTTTTTATTGACAATAAATACGTAGAAAGTTATCTGCCTCTGTAAACATTAAAGGACTTTAGTTTCTTTTTTGAGAAAAAAGAAAACAAACCAAAGTTCGATTTATTCTCGACAGGGGATGAAGTACGATAAAGAACGGTTTCAAAAAGTTTCAAGTTGAATCGCAGATTTCCCTCTGGGGCTGTTATGGGCGCTGAAAGTCAAATTCGCCTAAACAAGAAATATTTTTTGGAGCCTACATTATTAGCGCTTCGTTCAAGTGGAAATCTGACGGTGGTTTTTCGGTCTGCCGTAACCTCATACCACAGCAGAAAGGGGTTATTTAACTTCTTGCGCTTAAATGGTACGTCTCGATCACTAAACTTGATTAGGGATTTCGGGCGCACTGCGCTAGAGCCGCTATCGTTCGTCGGAACTTCACGAAATTTAGTATTTTACTTAATCTCCTGATCATTATTAGACCAAACTGGTCGAGTTCGATCATGCGACTTCTTCCTGACAGCTAGAATTTTTCTCTCACTCAATTCTTCGTATACCAGTCTTTGTGATACCTATTTATGACCCCCCCCCCTCTTTTTTTTTTTTTTTTTTTTTTTTTTTTACATTGCCAGTCAAACGGTAGCTCAAATTTCGGGAACCCTATAGAAATCTGGAAAAGCATCCCCCTGCAAATTTGAGCAGGATCACAACCCAACCAGCACTTTTTGAACCAGATGGAAAAGGAAATATTTTAGTAAGTGTAATAGTGTGTTGACAGCATCAGCTCCAAGTTTCCAGTGAAAGAATACCGGGAAGACTGATTATACGGAACCATTTCACTTACTAAAGGTTATTTTTTTTAACCAAAACTTCGTCCACTTTTCTACCGGTTCGTTGAGCCGGTACCTAAAATGACCAAAACAACGGGAATGAATGTTTGGTTAGTTATTATAAGCCTCAACCGGAAGCTATTTACGCTACATTGAGGGTAAATGTCCCAGGTGACAGTCCCATTTTATGTAGATGGAAGTCAAACTGTGCGGGCCTACTTCCAAAGAAAAATATTTTCCCATTTACGCAACGGACCCTGGAAGTCCCGATAAAATCGCATACAAATTCCACAGTTGCTTGCATACATGATAAAAGAACTGCATAAAAAAAAAAAAAAAAAGCCCGTAAAATAGAAGAAAACAAAAACGTTAAAAAAGAGAAACATCTGAAATAAAGGACAGAGCAAAATACTTAAAGAAAAAATAGCCAAATATTAGTGTGTTCGAAAATCTAGTCTGGCTATTTTTCTTTCAGTTAAATACTTAAAACACCGAAAACAGAACACCATCGGTGAACTCTTCCTGAAAATCACAACCTTCAACTATTTAAATCAATGGTTAAGAGTTATTTATACATTTTAAAAACACGTTTACAAAATTGTTCTCGAATCTACGTACTTTATTTTTGATCAATTCCCCATTAAATAAATGAAACAATTAAATTTACTTCGGACAAACGCTCCAAACTCGGGAACTAAAAAAAATGGCTGGTCCCTCTGAATAGCTAAATATGGCATACTCGAACGACACACTTCTAATGCTATTATTGCTAAATTTATCGGCCGTTTAGGCACACTGATATTCGCCATGCTGTTTTTTAGACTTTGTGGAACTGTACAACTTTTAAAGGTTTCTATAAAAAGTCAGCTTCAGAATTTCGTGTATATATGTTTGTCACAGCTCGCAGGTGCACTGGACGAACTTTCCTTTAAAGTTCTGCAAATTACAGGTGAAACCTCCTACTCCAATCCCCTTCCTTCCACTTCAAAGAGAAGAATAATGAGCGGACTTACTTGAATTCATGGTGATGGTGTTGATATGTTTAGTCTGCAAAATCCATTTTTTTTTTTTTTGTTTCAGCTGGTACTGGCAAAAGCGGATGATATTTAAAAATGCATCCTTCACGGTTCACCAGCTATCGCGGGTAGGCTCAAATTTCTCATAGCGGACGGCGTTTTTACCTCACTGCGATTCAAGGCAGCAGCGGCGAACTGGTTCCGCACGCTCACATCGCTCTGGGCATGAGACCACGTGTCGCCGGTGACGTCGTCTCCTTGGATACGCGTTCTTGGCAACCGAGAACACATTGCATCAACACCGAAAACCTCACATGATTCACTCACTACTGTGCTGCTAGTTGGCGCGGCGGTCACGTCTTGCGATTACGCCAAACAAAATGAAAGAGCCGCAATGTTATTACTACTACAAACACCACAAATCCCAGATAATTACGAATCTTCGGTGTGGGTAGAAAGAGCAAGGACATTTTTTTCTCACGCACTCGCCTGCTTCAACATAAACCACAAACACTATAAGGAAATTCGATATAACACAGATGTTAACCGTAAAATTATACTTTCCACATGAAGGGGGAAGGAATAAGAAATAAAAACCAATTCTGATATGAAAAAAGGTACAAAACGCATTTTGTAAATAAAACTACTTGTTCATTTTTAAATTTCGTACAGGAAAATTAAAATATTTTTTTCAATTTTTACAAGCGGTACTAAAAAAAAAACCTTCCTAAGGAACAACAACGGTTGGAGACTAAAGCATTAACAGAATTTAAGAAAATAAACTGTAATGTAAGGCTATTTGGTGTTTGCGAAGAAAACACTACGCTTTCCTAGATTAACTGAACAAGGGCATCGTATATTTTAAAAATGCGCAATCAGACTCCATATCCAAAGCACCTTTTTCTTCAGGATATCTTGCTGCAGCTGAACTACACTGTAGATATGTATCAGCGGCAAGAAACATTAATAAAGAACAAACATTACTTGGCATTATTGAACTATCTCAATGATTGGGCAGCTAGGACATTCTTTTTTTTTTTTAAATAGGATCGATCATGAAAGGAAAACCCCATTATATATACCGTATTTGAAATGGGCAATTTCTTATAGTTATTTACATCCTCGTAAGTCTGAAATAACAGAACCTAAACCACTGAACTTGACCCTAGCCGTAGAATTCAGTGGTGTGTTATTAGCTAACAGATGGAATACACAACGAATTTCAAATAAGCTGGTTTTAATCGTACTGGCTCACACTAAACTGTTCTCAAAGCCAACAAGTTAGGCTGGGAACAGTTTTCTCTTAAAGTAGATAACTTTGCTTAAAATTCCAACATCAAATGTTGTAAAAATTATTTTTTTACTAACAAACTACTACTCCCCATTTGCCTACAGATATTTCATACACTTTCACAACTGTCTTTTAATGAGGAAAGTGATATTACAATTCCCTTTCCTTATTATTAAAAGACAGTTCCCTACTTCTTAGCGTTCGGTAATTACATAATCGATAAATTAACTAGTGCAAAGGAATAAATTTAACACAAGATTATAATAAATCAATCAGTTATAATTATCGATTCAATAGCTATTAGCATTGTAAACGCATATATATTTTTTAAATATAATAAAAATGTGCACTATATATTGTTTAGTGTTAACTTAATTTTTTTGGAGGGAGGAAATAAAACAAATACGATATAACAATTGCTTATGAATAATTTTTGTGTACACATGGAATATGCAAGATCATTCACATGTATTTATAAATGAAAATAATTATTTTAATTGCCTCTTTTCTGGCTTTAGTTTCAGAAAATTTATCGATTACATCGTCATAATATCTTTAACGATATTATATTTAATCGAAATTATGCAGGGCTAGTTCATCGACGTAATACTTGTGCCTCCCCTGCTCACTGACATCACAGGTAGGGATGCTGAAATATAAAATCACATTAAACAGCCGACAAAGCCAAGAGGTGAGTGTCCAAAGATCATTTCTTTAATAACCTTTGACGAGAGCTCTGGTCACGTGAAGAAGGCGGAATTTGATCTTTGGACGAGACGTCCCTTCCTCACATGACCGGATGCGTATCTTTAAATTGAACCCTTAAACATCATTTTAAAAAGATGCTCTTCTACTTATGAGTGACTGATACAAGACTATACTTACTTAATAGCAAAATTTTTTAATTGGGCGCAATGAAAAAAGTGTCATTTCACCAACTGCTCAAGAAATTTTATTTATTCCGTTACTTACGCATTTTCATAAGTATTTTTTTTTTTTTTTTAATTTCAGGGCCCCACTTCATCCTGGGGCCTGTGCACCTGCTTAGTTACGGCACTGTATTTACACTGAAGTGCCAGAAAAACTGGTACACCAGTCTAATACTTGGTTGATCCCCCACGGGAGCAGCGCAGGACTCCACTAGCTTCTGGAAATATGCTGTAGGCAATGCACACCATACTTTCTGCAGAGCGTTCCACAATTCGGGTGTATTCCGAAGTCTCGGATTCCTGTGTTCGATAGCGCGTTGCATGACATCCCAAATGTGTTCTATCGCGTTCAGATCTGGGGACTTGAGTGGGATGGCAACACCCCAAACTCAGATGAATGCTCCTCTAACCATAATGTGGCGTCCCAACACTTGTGTGGAGGTGCATTGTCTTGTTGGAACAGTCCCAACCCATCAGCATGAATGCAGGGCATGAACGGGTGTGCCTCTTCAGAAAGGATGCGCACATATCATTGGACGGTCACATACGTTTTTAGACGTACCAGGGGTCCCAGTGAAGTCCAGCTAAACACACCCCACACCATTACGAACCCCCCACCAGCTGGTACAGTTCCCTGTTGACAGGCGGGATCCATGGCTTCATGGGGTTTGCGCCACAGACGAATCCTTCCATCTGCCCGATACAGTTGGAAACGCGACTCGTCAGATAAGGCTACATGTTTCCATTCATAAGTGTCCAGTGGCGGTGTTGCCGTGCTCAAGCGAGGCACATAGCTCTGTGTTGTGCACCCATAAAGGGGACTCGAATTGGGCGTGGGCTCCCAAAGCCCGTATCGTGCAGGGTACGTTGCACAGTCCGGACGCTGATGCTTATTGAGGCTCCAGCATTGAATTCTGATGATACCTGCGAGAGTGTTGCACGCCTATCGCGTGAAACGATTCTTGACAGCCGACGATGGTCACATTCACCCAATGTGTTTTTACGGCTACAATGGTATCGTAGGTTGGAGGTTTTGCCGGAATTCTTGTAGTCACGGTACACCCTTGCAATGGTCGTCCGTGAAAATCTGAACTTCGTTTCTACCTCCGAAATACTATGGCCCATCTCACGAGCGCCAACTATGACACCGCGTTGAAAAATCGCTTAAATCGTTATTACTTGTCATTCTCATGCCGAAAATAGCTCTGACAGCTGGCAAGGATGTCTATCGCTTTATATACGCACTGGCAGACGCAACCATCAGTGGCGTTGCTATGTATTTCGCATAAACTCATCTGTACCAGTTTTTCTGGCACTTCAGTGAATATATATTTCTTTCCCTCCTACCCATGCTGAACGAGCAAAAGTAGAAAATGCCGAACTGCTTCCAGCAGTACGTAATTCCTCGACAAAAATTAAGTCGCGCATGGCAGCTGGTGGTGTCCGTCATGCGATTCATTCAAGTTATAAGTACACAGTAAAAAATAAGTGGTGTGGATTCACTGAAAACTCGAAAATAACGTGCAGCAAATTTGCCAGTAGGTCTACGATTTTTTAACAACATTTTAGTTTGGAAAAGTGTCCACTTTAATAACGGAAACATTCAACATTTAGATAATTTTTCCGCTGTCACTACTTCCGTTTCAAGTTTTCCGTTTTTATACAGAAATTCCCGGAGTTTCCAAAAACTTCAATTTTGACTTTTGCAGTCCCTACACATACTTCAGAAAAAATTCCTGTTTTAACCAGTCTCTTCCCATAACGTAGCTCTCTCTGTGGAGGATCGAGATATTCCGGTTTCATGATGCGAGTAAAATGCTTTCCGTGAGGAGTTCGAGCCCACGATGGCTTGTACGTGAGGAAGAAACGCTGCTGCCTGCGCCGGCAAGACACACCATCTGTCTACGTTTGAGGTAGAAACACAGAGGATTGGAATGGTGGAATGGGTCGGATGATGAACTGTTTTTTGCTATGAATGCGGGCAAGTCATATTTGCTGCAGGAGCTTATTACTTTTCTGAACAAACTTATAATAGTTTCATTTTTTCTAAAGGAGGACATGTCAATGACTCAGTTATGTTTACGAACATGAAACATCACAACATATCACGAAATACATTTACAACTTACATTGTACTAATTGCGTATCACAAATCACTTTTTTCATCATTGTTTTTCAAGGAACTTGAGATTTTTTTGAAATCAACGACTTTCAATTATGTTTAAGGAAAGGTAAAATGTACTACTTCTAATTGTATTGTCACACAAAACCCGTAAATGTACAATTTGCTCTTGATAGCTTTAATAGCTTCTGTGTTCAGAGGTCCACAGAATGACACAGAGACCATACAATCAATCATCTGAACAATTCCAGTACCCTGTTCCTTTTACACTATCACAATACGTATATAGTGCAGCATGTCCACCAACTACACTGACGGAAAAAAAAATCCCAACACCAAGAAGGGGTTGTGTTAAATAAACGACAGTTGGTAGGCGGTGAGAGTACATCTGTAAGATGACGTCTATGCAAATTTCGCGCTCGGCGCATACGTGTGGCGCTAGTAGCGCCCCTCGGAACATGCAAAGCAGGTTTGCTGTAAATACGCGCTGTAACGTTCGTGAGCGTTAGTTATCGTTGAGATTCGACGTAGGGTGTTGATGTTAGTCAAGAATGCCTTTAAGAAGACGAAGAAGCCATTATCAACAGCTCACGGAGTTTGAAGGAGGTCGTGTAATAGGGCTACGAGAAGGTGGATTTTCTTTCCGCAATATTGCAGAACGACTTGGCAGGAATGTAGCCACTGTGCATGATTGTTGGCAGCGGTGGTCAAGGGAAGGTACTGCCTCAAGAAGACCGGGTTCCAGCTGGCCACGTGGCACTACTGAGAGGGAAGACCGCCGTGTACAGCGTATGGCCGTGGCGAATCGTACAGCGTCTGCGGCAGCAATTCGAGCTGCAGTGTCCACCACAGTGACACAACGAACTGTTACAAATCCGGTTACTTGAAGGACAGCTCCGAGCCAGATGCCCTGTAGCGTGCATTCCATTTACTCCAAACCACTGCCGTTTGCGACGTCAGTGGTGTCAAGCTAGAGCTCATTGGAGGACGGAGTGGAGATCTGTTGTGTTTTCTGATAAAAGCCGGTTCTGCCTGGGTGCCAGTGATGGCCGTGTGTTATTTAGAAGGACGCCATGTGAGCGCCTGCAACCAACCTGTCTGCGGCCGAGACACAGTGGACCTACACCTGGAGTTATGGTCTGGGGAGCAATTTCCTAAGACAGCAGGAGCACTCTCGTGGTTATCCCACGCACCCTGACGGCACAGTTGTACGTCGGTCTGGTGATTCAACCTGTTGTGCTGCCATTCATGAACAGCATTCCAGGATGTGTTTTCCAACAGGATAACGCTCGCCCGCATACCGCTGTTGTAACCCAACATGCTCTACAGAGTGTAGACATGTTGCCGTGGCCTGCTAGATCACCAGATCTTTCACCAATCGAGCACGTATGGGACATCATTGGACGACAACTCCAGCGTCACCCCCAACCAGCATTAACCGTCCCTGTATTGACCGACCAAGTGCAACAGGCATGGAACTCCATCCCACAAACTGACATCCAGCACCTGTACGACACAATGCATGAACGTTTGCGTGCTTGCATTCAACATTCTGGAGGTTACACCGGTTATTAATGTACCAGCATTTCACATTTAAAATGGCTCTTCTCGTGCTTACAATAAGCTGTGATCTTGAAACCTTAATCGATTAAATATGTTACCTATACAAATCTATTGCCGCAATTTCATTCCTCTACAACTATTTTTTCGTGGTGTTGGGATTTTTTTTCGTCAGTGTAGAAGGAGGAGGGGATATGCTTTGCCACAAGAACCGTAATATCATGCAATATGCTATCTCGCTACAGAACCTCAGAATCACGTTCGCCAATAGACGAGAGTAACGAATGTTGCTACCAAAAAACTTTAGTAGGGCTCTCGCGCTTACAGCATCCAATCGTGTGAATGATGAATGCTTCAGCAGAAGTGTTGAACTGAAATTTAATAGTTAATCCTACCTTTCTAAATTCAAATTTCCCTTCGCACCACTCATGTTGCCAAAAATTTTCCGTCATACGGATCAGGAAAAAGTAGGAATAGAATTATTATATTTGCACTTTTAAGGTATTAACCTCTTGCAAAGTGCGCATAGTTTACGTGCAATTCATAAATGAAAAAACCATTAGGAAGAACCACTCACTCACCATAAAGATCATGGTAACCTCCAATGACCACACACTTCCAACACGTCATTCATCGTGATGTAACTGGGCTTCCACAGGTTTACAGACTTCTTGCTTACGCTCCTCTACTTGACAGGGGTCTGTCAAAAGTAGAGGAGCGTAAGCAAGAAGTCTGTAAACCTGTGGAAGCCCAGTTACATCACGATGAATGACGTGTTGGAAGTGTGTGGTCATTGGAGGTTACCATGATCTTTATGGTGAGTGAGTGGTTCTTCCTAATGGTTTTTTCATTTAGGAATAGAATGTTTTCGTTAATATATGAACGGAATCGCAGAAAGGCTCCCTGTTAATTCAGGGATTTTTTAATAACTCTGCTAAAACCGGCAGTTTTCCGTTAACAGGAGAACGATAAACAAGAGTATTTCTGTCAATTAACGCATGAAGACCCCATGAAATCCAAGTTTTTGTCATCATTTCACGGAAAAAGCTTGAATCAGGAAAATGCTCCGTTAGTTCACGAAAAGAATCATGGAAAATGTCTCGTGAATTTCAGAAAATTTCCTACTGTGTAAAAATGTTACCTACAATCTTTAATGATAAATTTGCATGCTAAACAGCAATGACGCTGATTTTATTAATAAAAACAAACTTTTACTAAATAAAAAATACGGCGATTTTGAGTTAAGACTGCAAACTAATGGCAAATCAAAATGGCCTCTGCTGACTTTTCATGTCGCTTAAAACTTGAAAACAGTAACACGATACGATGTGCCCAAAGTGATGAAGTCTCTTGAGTGATAAACCCAAGTGCCCAGACACATGACCATCCAAAAATAGCGCAAAGTAATGCTAATTTTATCGTCTCTGAGATTTCTTTCTTCTCTCGTAGCACTGAAGTCAATCGTGCGATAAAATTTGAGTGAACACTACCGTGAACAAAATAAGTGACAAATTCGGTTTTCGGGGCAAAGGTAGTCCCTGTAAATTACATATAAAAAAATAAAAAAAAATTCTTACCTTCATCCTCTTTGTTTTGCACGTAATCTACTGAAACTATGCTGAGTTCGCCCTTCATGTCAAATTGTTATCCATTGAAAGCATATGAAAAAAGGTTGTAATCCACGTCTAGAAACAAGCTTTACAGATTTTTAGAACTGCAGCTTAATGCTAGCCGTCTGATGCAACCCGGCGCATCTGTAATGAAAATAAAAAAATGTACTTGATTCGCGGTTACCGAGTTACAAAGACATGAAACAAAAAAGAAGTCAAGAAAGCCATATTCAAATACGTAAACTAAAATAATTAAAGCTTTCACTAAATATCGAAATAAAGGAAGGCGGAATTTTCCAGTATGCTGTGCACTCGTACACTGCCCTACCATTAATATCTATCGACAAATCTTGATTTCCAGAACACTTGTGTGCTGAAACTTCTGGCTCCTATGACTGCTTCCAGTCTTCGTGGAATATGTTTTCCACCAGTCTTCTGAAAATGCCTGTCGATATCAGAGTTGGAAACGGATCAAACATTTTGGACCCGGACGTCAAATAATTGGACCCGACCCGGTTCTGTAACTGACCCCTATATACCCGTGGCGTATATTCGAGGTTCTACGCCCTACTAAGCTAGCTGCGAAGCCTAGAGAATGCACAAATAAAACTGAATTAAATATACACAAATAAAAGTCAATTATCAACGGTATTAAAATATGTCGATGCTTTCGGTGCGAAAAAAAAAAAAAAAACGCGTGCGGATTCGCTTCTTTGACCCAGCGGAGTTAGGCTACACAGCGATACGCAGACACGAACCAGGGCAACGGCAGGCGGACGTCGCAAGATGGCTCAACGTCGATCGTTCTGTGGTCAGCAGGATGTGGCAGCAGTTTCAAGCCACGGTTGCAGCTTCCCGAAGGTACAGCGAAGGTAGGCCAAGGACGACGACCTCCGCGGATGACCGGTATTTGCGGCTTTCGGCACGGCGGAACAGGACGGTTGCATCGACTGACCTCAGATCTGTTCTTGCGGCAGCCACCGGGCGGACGGTATCAGCTTCGACGGAACACAGAAGGTTACATGCAGGAAGACTGTATGCTCGGCGACCGGTATTATGCGTACTCCTCACCCCCCCCGCCATCGGAGGGAACGTTTCAATTGGGTACGAATGCATGTGAACTGGACTCAAAATCAGTGGAGGTCCGTTCTGTTGCATTTACATTTGTTGCATCACTCATACGAAATGTAAATGCTTTGTATCACATGTTCTTACGTTTTCTTTTTGTTGCATTTGGTCAGATAAAACTTACCACCAAATTTCATTGGAATCGGTTGAATACTTTTTGAGTTATCACGATTTTTCCATTTGTTGCTTAATGTATGGAAACCAGTGTATAAGGAGTTGCCTGTCCCAAACTGCGGACAACGTATTTCAGGAAAGGAGCACAATTGGCGCCGCAGGGCGACGCCACCCAATCTCATCGTGGACTTGAACCCAGACACAACTCAGATAATCAGCCGCTTCAGAGTATTCGGCCAGGGAGGTTGCGGTGCTAGTGTGTGTTCAAAAAATATATGTTTTGTTCTATCTGGCAAGTTAAGAACGCGTTAAAATCTGGAACTCGCATATTCCGTGTTACTGTCCTTTAAAGATTACAGCAACCGAACATGCAAATTACTGAATTTCTGTTTGTTGTCCAAAAACTTGAATCTTTAAACATGACGTAATTTTTTCATAAAGTAATGGTATAACTCGGTTTACAGCATATGTACGTGTGAACTACGCAAAACCAGCGAGAATTATCATAACCGTATTTCCCGGTCTTAGCGCTCCTGGCAAAGTGAGGATTTACTGCAATTCAGATCAGATCATATGTAGATGATTTTAGGAAGGGAGTGTCTGACCCCAGATCTTAAACAACCCTTAGAAATAGGAAGCCAAGAGATTTGGGCTAGTGTGTCCGATGGGAAAGTGACACGGAAGCGAGGTAGAAAGGGAGAGGAAGACGCCCTTATTTATTACCAGGAGGCCAGTACCCGGGGTCCGACGGCTTAACGTGCCCATCCGACGCACGGCGGGTATTTAGTGGTTCGAACGTTCGTACCTTCCCAGGATCGAACCTGAGGTTATCTCCATGGCAGTCATGAACGCTGACCACTACGCCACCCGTGGCCCACTGCAATTCTGAACATTCGACCTCAGTTTTTATACGTAGGCCCAATTGCGACACTTTCGGATATTGCTAGTGAGAAAAGAAGTTCGCAAAAATCATATCACGCTGTTTTGTTCAGAGAAGTGGCGCATCTATGAAGCGCTGCTATGCTGAACAAAGTTTTGCTCAGAAAACATAACACCTACATACGGATACAAAATAAGCTACCTAGTCCACACACTGATCGGATAGAATACAAATTTTAAGTAAAAAACGGTCCTTCTGAGTTTAGAAGGTGTTTACTGAAGAACGTGAATATGAATAAACGGTCATTTTCTTGGCATGAGAGTTAATATTTTAGAATCGCGTGACATCATTTACATATTGTTTTTGTGTGTAAAGAATTATATACGCAATAATAATAATAATAATAAAAAACGGCCACTCAAGTTCAAACTGAGAAACAGTATATCACAGTATTCAAATAACTTCTAGCTGGCATGTTCCAAACTAAAAACTACGACATGTATAAACAAATTTGTCAAAAATTAGTATGCCCCGTTTGTAAGTGTAGAAAGATCGCAATCTAAAAATTAAACCCTGAAAGAAAGGTTAGAAATCTCAATTTCACTAATTACCCTTCGTTAAATTTGACTAATGCGTATAAGATCTGAATTAATGGCATTCAGGGGTAGCTACAGGACAATGATTCGATTACTTGGCAAGGAAGACTCCTCGCTGAACTGAAATTGGCACAAAACCTGCATACTTTCAACATCATTAACAGGCTTCCTTCCTGTCAGGCGGGCTCCCTGAACATGAAAGGGCTTCATTTAATGACTTATTGTATTCTGGGTGATCAACTCACGCAGTGAACCCCATTAGGTAACGTCATAACTGTGAGTGATTAATTCCGTGCGAATATGACTACGACGCCAAGATACTATTAGAGTTCGGAATTGATGGTTTTTTCCATCGGAAAAATGAACGGAATTAACACAGTCGAACTCTGGCATACCACCATCGGAGAGACCGCTCAATTTAAGACGCTGTAGAGGAGAGTGTGTTTAACCTACGCCTTTTTTTTTTTTTTTTTTTTTTTTTTTTTTTGTGGAACCGATTTCATACGCACATACGTATTAAATGCGCAACTTATTAATAAATTTTGTCTAAGTGAGATGAAACACTTATCCAAACATGCCACACTTTCTTTTTTGGAGATTTAATAACCCCTTGAGCCTCCATTTATGACTAGGAGCAGAGTCCCGTCCCTAATTTAAGGAGGCCACTGGTTCCACGAAAAGAAAAACGTTAGCGGCGCAGGACAAGCACATCAGCCATGCCAGATCAGGGACCAGAACCTGGGCCCAATTCGAATAAGCGATCACTCGGCGACTGGAACTGTCACTTGTTGGTGCTGCAAACATTTTTTGTATGCGCGTTAACATAAACCGGAAATTTAGTTCATAAGGGAAACTTATAATCAGCATTTACATTTTTAAATAGGTACCAGTGTCCTCCCCCCCCCCCCCAGTCTTTTTTTGTCTGCATTTTTAGAGGATTCTCAGTATCCTCAGATTCAGAATCATCTGAAACCATTTCCAAAACCTCAAAACAGGAGAAGCAATTTAAGATTGTTTTATGGGCTACTCTACTCCAACTTCGTAAATTGCACCCAAAGAGCGACCGTGCATAATTGAGTGATCGTGTGATTTCTTCCAACCAAAAACCACTTTGCAACAACAACAACAGCTTGCGATAGGTGTACTTTAAACTGCAACTTTATTCATGGACTGCTAAATCACAAACAATATAATATCCTTTGTCTGAACGTTTGCCCCATTTTGGTGGCGCAGTGCAAAGAGCGTTTGCCTGTTTTAATTATCGAATCTCTGCTTCAGCCAACATCATCATCAACCATTATCAATTCACTGCTGGACGAAGGTCTCCCCAATTTTCTTCCACAACGGTCTGTCTTGCGCCGGTCTCCTCCATATTACTCCCGCATACTTTCGAATTTAATCTACCCATCTCCCATGTGGTCTTCTGGTCCTTTTCCTGTCCCTTTGAATCCAATCTAAAATTTCGGCTGTCCATCGATGGTCTGTCCAGCCCATTGCCATTTCAGGAATTTTACTCTGATCATGATGTCTTCCACTCTTGCATTTTTCTGATCCACGAGTTCCTCTTCTTCTTCTTACACACATATATATATATTATTGTTGCAATGTTCATTGTTGTAATATTCATGAAACATACTTTCACATTTGGACATCACAAACAAAAAGAATACCTGGTTATTAAGAAATTACTCTGCATATCCTATTCCCTCCTTGATTACTGACGAGCTTTCACCTAGTTTCCTATATGATCTGCAGAAAAAAATCAAAGTTCCATTTTTCGAAAAATTTTACTCTTGGATGTTTTTGAACAACTGAAAAAAAATACTTATTTTATGTGCGTGTGTCCATTTTTTATTCCACGAGAACAGTTCAGTTTTAAAATAGCCATTGCAGAGGCATTCGCTGCTTTTGTAATGACACACGTTTTATGCTTTTCCAAACATATTGGGATTTCAGATTTATCTATTACTGTTAGTTTACTCTTTTCCCCTGTCATGAGTGCACGAAAGCGTTTCCCTCCCATACACCCTTCAGTTCTAAACTTCAAATTTTATCCGAAATTACATTCAATGACCAGTCACATCACCAATGCAGAGATGCCTTCCTCATTTTATCCAAAACGAATTTTAAGCCATTTAAGTATCTAATCCTCCGTTGTTTGCCTTTCCATTTAAACTTTCACCGTGATCTGACCTAACATAAGGAAGTGTCTCAATTTGAAACGTTATATCAAACCACTACAACATGCACATTGTTCAGTCAGCTCCTCAGTTTTCAGGAAAAGCGGATCATTAGCACTTTTTCGCTGTTGCAACGAAACTTATCATTCACTACAGTTTTTATCAGGACTCATTGCTCGGGATATTCTTTAGTAGGCAGGGACATGCTTATTTTTGCAGTTGACGGCGCTAGATGCCGCCACGTGCATTTTACTTTCCATCTATAAGTGCGTCATTGGCTGCTGTTAAGTCTTCTTCGATTCACCCAACAAGGTGCAGGCGTGAACATTATGTTTCGATTTTGTCTGCTTAGTCTCGTCAAATTTGTGTTCTCTTTTTGAATAGGAGTGCGATTTGTCGAAAGTGGTTTGTACAAGGAAGTATATGAACAATTACTCCGTTTACTCAGGAGATGTTCGGCGAGACATGAAATGTAGCCAGCTAGAGGTAGAGCTTGGTCGTGGATTATAACACTCTTCAGAGGCAACCAGACTCACGTATTGGGCAGAACTGACCGACATCTGGGGACATAGCTCCAGAAACCTGAATTGGCTAGGCTAGCTCAGAAACACAGGAAGTTTGCATAAAAGAAAGTTTTGTAAGACTAATTTACATGCATGAGACTGACGAAGGAAAAAAGCTGAACTTTTAACCCGGTGAAAAATCGGAGCGCGCGGTGAAAAGGGGTGAATATAAACGCAGCATGAACAAGACTGAATTATTCCCTGTAATTTATTTATGCAATTACTAAACTGGAGAACATCACTATAATATAAAATTACTCAATTCAAAACAAAATAGAATGGTTTTAAAAGACATTGCTTCAGTTTTTTTTTCTTTTCTTTTTGTACTTATTTGCACAACGATTTCACCTTGATCATGATGTCATCGACACTTGTCATTTAGTTTCCTCTTGTAAACTCCTGCTTTCTTCTCAACAAGTTCCACAGACATATTTGTCTCTTTCACTGACTCTGGAGCTGCACAGCATCCCTGCTAACGTTTTTTTTTTTTTTCTGCTGCTTAGTATTCCCATTTCTTCATTCTCGTTATTAAGTCGAAAACAAATGCCGTCTCCTGCACGATACACTTTAATGATAAAAAACTATGTACAATTAAAATAAATATGTTTAAGAACTTTCAACGCCACAACGGCGTCATCCTCAGAAACAGTGCAGCAGTGAGCACAGAAGTGAGTAGCCTATATACTTTACAAGACACATAGTTAATGCGCATGTGCAATAATCGGCAAAGTCCAAATCAAGTTCAGCGGGTTTGCCGATTATTGCACATGCGCATTAACTACTATGTGTCTTGTAAAGTATATAGGCTACTCACTTCTGTGTTCACCACTGCTGCACTGTTTCTGAGGACGATTGTTTTCGATTTAGTAGCTTTTGGTGCACGAGTTAATTTTTTCATATTTCATTCTCGTTTTTTTTTTTTTTTTTTATGCCCTCAGATTTTGGCAAAGTTTGGATCAACTGCTTCTCCCATATAACACATTTTACTGAGGAACTGAACAACAGACACCTACTCTGCGTTTTACGTTTGTAGCTTTCACAGTTTGCATAGCTGAACAGATGTTCATTCTTCCTGACTTTAAAACTATAATTTCATCCATCATGCTGAAAGATCTTTCAGCCTGAGGACCATGAATGCACGATACCAAAAACTTCCACCATTTTAGGTAAATGGTGTAACTTGAAAGTGATGTATACTTTTGAACACGAAACACCATTTCTTACAAATTTCCCAACTTTGTCACCTCCGTTTTCGAAAATTTTCTCCTCCCTAATCAAGCTGAAATGCAAACATTTATTGAAGGGTATAACATTCAGCAACACAGGGTAGTGGGGATAACGGGGAATAAACAAAAATTACGATTACGGAAGAAATCTTAGCTTCGTCCAACTACCATTTTCCATCTGAAATACAAATATTTAAAAACAATACGTGGCAGATGGAATATCACGAAAAACAGAATTGAAGATTACAGGCAAATTTTCGCTCGGTCAAACGGAAATTGTATTTTAGCTTAAAAATGTAGACAACAAACATTTATGCAATAAAATGAAATTTAACATTAGAAAGTGAAAACGTCGCAAGAAAAAAACAATACGATTACGGGGGAATTTTTCACTCAGTCTAACTTCAGTTTTCGAAAGTTCTGAAGGACGGAATTCCGTCCCTTCCTTTTCCTCCTAACTAATTCCTCCAAAATTTCCCCGAGTAATTCTCTTCAGAATAGCAGCCCAAATGATGACGAAAAAAGCGGAAGAATCTCATGCCTGAATTTAACCTACGCATTCGCAGTTCAAAGTAGACTAGTCCAAGTCGGAATGTTTTTCCTTTGGATTCCATCTTTGTACCCCACAATAAATCGTACCACCAAAAAAAAAAAAAAAAAAAAAAAAAAAAATCATAGCGCACTAAAGGTAAACGAACGAGGGAGATAATGAATTTACTTCACGTCTTACTTTCCACGATTTTCCAAGGTCAAAAAACAATTAACAAACGAGGGTTTCTTCAAGCTCCTTGTGAGGAAAAGCAGCACACACAAGTTCCGATTTTATTTCACAAACCTCTCACTGTTCCTAGTATTTAACACGTATTCAGAAATTTGTATCTGGGAAAGAAAGACAAAAAAAAAAAAAAAAAGGATACCGTTGCTCTTAAGGGTGCTTATCAGTGTAAATTCGATCCCTCGGCGTCGGTGCGAGAAGAATAGAATCTCTACTACTCTATAATATAACTATTGGCAGTGACATCTTGCAAATACGATGATATCATCCATTCTGAAGAAACTAGTCCAGGGAACACTGTAAACGGAGAACCTAAAAGAAGGAAGAATGGAAAGTATTCAGAAACGGCAGATGATCCAAGGTTGGGCCACGAATGATAAAAAGGAACAGTAGGTCTCTGGCGCCAAGAGGAAAGACGCTTAAGAGCAGCAGTTACTTCCCCTTTCGAGTTTGTCACCTTCAAAGCCTTGAGATTTCAACCGCCTTTCCCCTCCCCCGTAAAAAAAAAAAAAAAAACCCGCTGGCGCATGAGCAAGCAATGCCCCCTTCCCTCTCCTGGACAGCATTATCTCATATCAGCTAATGGGGGAAATTGGTGAAACCAGCAATTTTAGCATCTCGGTTGAAAAACTAATTTCGTGAAATCGGCAATGCTAATAAAAAATAATGAAAGGCAAAAATACAAGGCGTAGTACACATTTCAGGCTGTCAACATTCAAACATTTTTCCTACTTCGGGTGAATTTTTGGAGCTGAACAATTAGGACATTTCCTAATTTATATATTTTTTTATTTTTTTAGATAGTAGTTCATATACTTACTTGCTCATCTGGGGCATCATATCTCAGTTTAAATTCTGAAAGAAATAATTTCTTTTGACAGCATACAAAGAACTCCATGAACCAGTAAATAATGACGAAGAGGGTACATGTCACTGGAAAGAAAAATAGACAACACTGAATTCCTCTGGTGCAATAAACACACCTTTTGAATATTCCCAGATACAAATTTTTTTTTCAAAGTGGATGTTTTAGAAAGGACGCATTTACACTCCCTAGCGACAAAAACTGTGCACGATTTAAAATAAACATTGAGAGTGTTACAAAATAATTCTTTCAATCGCAGTTATAGAATCAGTAAAACATTTGAAAGTATAACTTATGCGCATACTAGCGGCAGAAATGTGCGATACCAAAAATCAGGAATTATACACACAATGTTCCTCTCACAGAGGAATATATCTGAAACAAACGGAAACTTTCAAATCGAACCGTTTCGAAGCAGAGATCGGAAAAAACCCTAACAATTTCACGCCCACGGACATGTAAAATAGTGCACTATTTAAAGAAATCGGCGTAAAAGTCTTCATAGCCAAGGGTTTCTGACCAAGATGAATTTTTCACTGGGTTTTTAGTAGCGGCGATATTCTTACAATTTGAAATATAAATGATGCCTCCTAATGGTAGACCTGTGCTTACGAAAAAGTTGAAATTATTACACGAAGTATTATTCATAGTGAGAGTTATGCGCTACAAGAATAACTTTTCAAATAAGCCCTTTAGAAGCAGAAACAGCCAGAAAAAGTACACATATGCACGGTCTTAGTGGGTAAACAATGCATTATTTAAACTAAGTAACATTTGCAATCTTCAGTACAGGAAATGGCGTACAATGCAAAAAGAATTTTTTCCGGCCGAGATACATTGCAAACAGAAATACATCCTTATGCTAGCGGCAGAACTGTGCACTATGAAATTTCAAAAATCTGTAATTCTCCGCAGTGAATTACAGTATCAGACTAAAAAGTTTTTCAAAGCTGACTTTTAGAGGGAATATCGAGAAAAATAAAACACACATTTATGCACCCTAGCGCTAAGATTGTGCATTATTCTGATCAGGAATTATGCATAAAAAGGTTTTCACGGGATAAGTATAGTAACTAGCTAAAAAAATTGTTTTTCTTCCCAGTCGGGTATTTGAAGCGGAGATAATATTACAAATACGTTGCAAAGAGAAATATGTACCCTAACGGTAAAATGCTGTTACAGAAAATCAGAAATTATACGGAAAATATTCATCATAAACGCTGTGAAATGCAAAATATAATTTTTCAAATCGACATTTAGAAGCAAAGCTACCTGGAAAAATACAATATGAATTTAGGCCTTATAGATATAGCTGCATTATTTGAAGAATCTATACACAAATGGTCCTCAACAGAATTTTTTGTCAATCGAATTTCCAGAAGCAATGTTATGGAAATATATTTTTTGAATTCAGTAGCATCTACATAATTCGCGCCCCAAGTGGTATGGCTATACAACGGAAAACGACCAAAAGGTATGGATCTTAGTAAACACAGAGTTCAAGCTTCTCACTACAGAAAGAATGTTTCACATACTGCAGCGATATGGTATCCACAGACGTACGGACACAGCTATACTATTAGCATGTTTTTGCATTCAAAAATATACACGATACTCTCTGTTGGTGGACTGCGTATCTCTTGCCATCGTCAAATTTTTAAGTTTTCACGTGTTTTATAGAAACATAGTAGAACGTTTAAAATTTTACTTTTTCCGAAAAGATCTCTATTTTCGTTCAGAATTACTGTTATACCGAACACTAAAGGAAAAAACTCACTCCCCTCCCCACTCGCAAAAATATCTTTAAGGCTGTTTGGCGAAAATCCATTAGCTTTCAATTACCGAAATTTTTAAATTCCATGATATTAACTAGGTATTTTGGGCGTTTTATTAATTCAGATTATTTGGAACCTACACGTATTTTTCGTGAAACCAAATTATTTCATTTTATTGTGTGTAACACGAATGTGCACATTGCAGTTAAAATGAGTGCTGTAGTTTTGTACCAATACAAAGTACTAAAAAACACTTACGCCAAAGTTCATGTCTTTCAAATTTCATTGTTTTAGAGAACTAAGGCTCCAGCCTCTTTGAGATGCCTCAAGATCACACACATAAAAAACACGTAACTGCTGAGTGACAGTGCCTAATGATGTTTCCTGACATATACGAAACATAAGCAAGCTAAATACGTAATAATAATCAGATCAGATGTAGAGGATTTTAGGAAGGGAGTGTCTGACCCCAGATCTTAAACAACCCTTAGAAATAGGAAGCTAGGAAATTTGGGCTACAGTGCCCGATAGGAAAGTGACACGGAAGCGAGGTAGAAAGGGGGAGGATACGCCCTTATTTATTACCAGGGGCCAGTACCCGGGGTCCGACGGCTTAACGTGCCCATCCGACGCACGGCGGGTATTTAGTGGTTCGAACCTACCTAGAATCGAACCTGAGTTTATCTCCATGGCAGTCACGAACGCTGACCACTAGGCCACCCGCGGCCCAACGTAATAATAATTGTATAGCACAAAAAAGTTAAATTATTTAAATGATTTATTGATCAATATTTTTGAATATAAAAAACAACATAATGCCACAATGTTTTACACATAGTAAAAAAAAATTCTTGGCTCAGATCTGTTTCTTCGACCCCGCGAAGAACACCTCTTAGTTCATTACATTCTGAAGGATGCGAAGTTATGTGCAAACAGATGTAATACATAACACCTTATCCGCTTTGGCATAAAACTTTCATTCGTTGAATTGCCATTTCTTTCATCTTGTTAACATGCCTTATGTGGTTTTGAAAAGGGGCCCTAAGGAATAGCTGTTTTCTCGTCATCCAGATTTTTATAATTTAAAACCGTGAACATTTCCAAATATAATTTACTTATTTACTGAGAAATAATTACTTTTCTTTTTAATGCTTCATTCAAAGCTTCCGGCAAAAATTCCTGGCTATTTCTTTTAAGAGCTTTGTATGAACTTTCCGCAAAACAATTGTAAAATCTTTTTGACGAAGCTATAGAGGCCCTCGCAGCTGTGAGGCCCTTCAGCTATGCGGGGGTTGCGGGGTACGCAACCCCCGCATAGCTGAAGGGCCTCTGGCACTAAGAGAAGGATTAACTTAAGTAAAGTGATTAAATGCTTGAGGAAAATGCGCTCTGTAGTGCAAGGAAGTCAATGATCGCGATAACATTACAGGCTGGATTCGTACACATTTATAGAAAACAAATTCCATCAACGTAAAAAAAATTGCTGTAGTCATAGCGCTTTATTTTATATTTTGCAAATTGGGGTGAATTTTACACATTTAAAATTCTTATGAAGTCCTATGGGTTACGCTGTCAGAGTGTGTGTTACATCTTCAATGAAGTGGCAAAATTTCCCCTTATAAAAATGGCTCGGCATAAAACTTATCAAGCAATCTGGAGCTTAGCACAATGATAATAATACAAAATTTTGCTATGGCACTGAAGATTCGATCGTCATCTATTCCCACAGACATTGGCAGCAAAGAATCCAAATATCAATCTCCTTCAGTGAGGAAAGCGTGTACTAGAAGGAACGGCCATCTTGGACTCTTGGGAAGGTTTCTACAAGCTGTTGTGACTCCAATTGCACACACCTTATGTATTAGAGATGAGATCGGGCCCGGGCTTGGACGGGCTCAGAATTCATTAACTACCGAAAACCCCGGGCCCGGGCTCGGAATTACACGTCTTGAATTTCATTACTGTAATTAATTCAACACGTGTAATTCCGAGCCCGGTTGAATTTCATTGTGGATTTGCTACCATGGTGGAAGGATTTTCAATTTCCTAAGCTAACTGCCATGGCAAGACAAATTTTGCTTAGCAAGACTTGCATTATGCATTGTCCAAAGCTATGGCCCAAGCAAGGATTAGTTTAAGGAGGTCTGGTGTCGAAAAACTGGGAAAAAAAAATCACATTCCCATTTTTTGTATTTTATTAAAAATCAAGAATCTTACCTTTAAAATGATGTATTAATTTCCAAAATTGTGCAGTTAGAAGTAATGTTATTTATTTTTTAAAATTTCCTCACTCCCGCGATTTTTGGGGTGACGTTGGTTTTTAGTGCAGCAGGTAGAGTTTTAGAGAAAAGAAGATCAAGTTGAAGCGCTGAGGCAATTCTCTCTCTCTTTTCATGATGAACTTGATCTGGAAACTGCACACACATATGATAATATTGTGATTATTATACTATTAAGAGCAAAGCTTTGTTAATGTTACAAAATGCAGAATAATCTGGTCTTTAATGCTAGTACATTCTTTTTTTTTTTTTTTTTTGAAATTTACCTACATGCTTTTTTTTATATTCTATTACATCACTCTAAACTACCTTTACCAATTAGCATATATGCAAATTATATTGCAAAGATTAGTTTTCTAGAGTCAAAATTTCAAACACTTGCAACTGTCTGTACGGCGTTGTACGTTTTATAATGCAATTTATTCAAAATAAAAGTAAATTTAGAAATCAAAAAGAAATAACGAATGGGATTTTTTGTTTCCAAACGATTTTCTTTTCTTCAGCTTTTACCAAAATTACAGATTCCCCTGTTGACGTATATTCTAAATTAACTTTCCTTTTTAGTTTCTTTCCCTATGTAAATCTTGAGTTTATTCTCAGTTATATTTCACTCTTAACGTGATATCTTTTCTCTCAAACGAATACTGTTGGCAACATAATTGAGGTTGAATGAACGTTACGTATGCCTGGGATTTGATAAGAACAAGAGATAAAAACGACGACTAAACTGTTGCTTGGCGAGCGTTGTTAAAGAGAGCGTTGCTTGGAGAAGTGTTGCAAGTTGAGCGTTGTGTTGCAGAGCGTTGTGTTAAGAGCTGTGTGGTGTGTGGAGATTTTAATGCAATATGCTATGTTACGATGTGTTGGCTACATCCTGAATAAAGCATCTTTTCCGTAAGTTTGACTTCTGTTGTTTACGTGTTTCGTCTGGCCGTTAAGGTTTAATTTAGGAACTATTTCTTCGTATGGTGATGTTTTTAAAATAACGTAGAAGTAAAACAAGACTTCTATGTCATACCTGATACGGTCAAAGGGCACGTTGATTATTTATTTTCAAACCCACATTTTAGAACATTTGGCTTTATGCGTAGTATTTCTAAAAACATTAATATTGTGAAGTGGATTAACTGAACTAAACTTTTTAAACTAATGATTTTTTAACTAATCCTTGCTTGGGCCATATCTTTGGCCAGTGTAAAATGCATAAATGCAAGACTTGATAAGCAAAATTTTCCAAGAATCTGGGCCCGGGCTCAGAAAACACATACAATCAAAGAAAGCGGGCCTAAAATTGAGCCCGAACTCATCTCTATTATGTATAACAAACTAAGGTAGCTGGAAATATGGCTCTCAAACATCTTGCACTGCAGCATCACACGAGATGAAAGAGATAACAGGTCTCGCACTCCATGGTAGTCATCGCGAGCAGACTTGCAGGGAGCTAAAACAAAGTGACGCGATTAATCCAAACATTTCGACCATTTTTTTTTTTCAAACATTTCGACCATTTTTTTTCTATTACTATTCCAAGAAAAAATTCCAGGACTTTTCGCAAAAATCAAGGACTTTCTAGGCGTGGGAAACGGAAATTCCAGGACTTTTCCGCAAGGGTCGTACGAACTCTGTACAGAAACCAAAGAAGCTTTTTGAATTTACGGCTACGAAGATTTTAACTTGCAGCTGAACTTTTTCTTTTTGCCACAGTAAATGTCAAAAGTATTTGAGGTGGAATAGGTAGTGCAGTGAAGAAACTATTGCGAAGACAAGTCTACAGAGTCCAATAGCAACTAAATTTGGACCTCACTAAAACTGAGTTTGCAAAGAGAAGCATCCCATCAGCCCAGTTTTGATGTTGAATTAATATTTAGAACAAGTCAACACAAAACACAAGATTCAGTATCAATAAACACAAAATTCATGATTAATGAGGCTATTTATCAGAAATCAGATTCTTTCTTCTTAAGGTTAAAATATGCAAGGTTAAATTATTTCAATTACTCCAAATATTTCATTCAGTGGAATTTGACTTAGTTACTGTGCTGTTATTTGATTTTGTTACTGTGTAACGAAGTATGCGAGTTTTCATGTGCATTAACAAATCAACGCGGCAATTCCAGAAATCAGTTTCCAAAGAACCAACGGCGCCACCCCACCCCCGCCTTTTTTTTTTGGGGGGGGGGGCTCAAAATATTGAAGATGCAAATAAAAATACTCCGTAGAAAACATTTGAAACATTGGGAAGCGATAACAAAAAATATCTCCGCCATATTTAAATGCGTTTTCAATTATTAGTACAATATATATGCAAAAAAATTAACAAATATGGTTAAAAATACGCAGCCAATAACAAAACACTAAGGACCCAGTGATACCTGGGCCACCCCACTGAGTGCTCCACAGCAAAGGACCATCATACCCGTCAAACCCTGTAGCTCTTGTCATATCTTCTGCAAGAGTCTTTACAGTGTCGACTCATCTATCGCAATTGCAGTTTTCACACCGTAATTAGACTACTATTGACATCTTCCCCAAACATTTTCCTTAAAAAACTTTACTTTGAAAGAATACCTTGCGCACTTACAGCGTTTACTAAGACTTTTCTTTAATAAAGCACTTCCATCAAGAAGCTAAATATCCAGTCCACCGATTTATAAACGAATTATTATAAACATGAAGCAATATTTCGCTACTTTAAAAACTGGCAGTGTTAATATTCTACCTTGAAAACTGGCATTAATGCTTTATCTAGATAAAGCATTAATGTTCTGAAACGAAAAAAAATTTTTTTGGATAACTTAAATTTAAACTGTCTTGTAAATAACTTTGGACCTATTCTTATAAAATTCGTATACCGTTTATCAGCCCTATTGACCTTTAACTTGCGTTCTACTTTTTAATTTTATCTTTCACAGACCATAAGTTATAACCATTTGAAAAATGTACTGTGGCACAAAACTCTACTTTTCCTGATGCTTTTAAGTGAGAATAAAAATCCGAAGGATGTAGTTAAACTGCGGCTAAAGATTTTAGGTCATTGCAATTCCACAAGAAAATTGATGCGGTGAGATAATTTCTTTAAAAACTAACTAAATTGTATCTCACCGCTTCAATCCAGACAGGTGCGCCGACAAACCCACTCTGGCCTCTTACCTTTCCCTTTGATGTCCATTCAATTGGCAACTTGATTAAGAGTCCAATAAACAAAAAGTAACCTCTTTCATTCAAGCACTACTGCTGCTTGCGTGTTGAAGAAGTAAGATAGAAACAAGTAGCATATTTTCAGAAAAAGGGAAATAAATTTGTCTGTAGTTCGTAGTTCACATTCCGGAAGAAAAGTACAAAAAGTGGAGAATGTTACCGGCCGTGCACAGTAAAATCTGGAGCAAAATTATATACCGTTGGACAATGGCGGCTGCAGAAATTTCAAAACGCAGAGGGAGGGTGGGAGGCACCTTATTATCACTACCGATTTGATTGAAAAACAAAAAAGACGTTCAGAATAATTTGGAGTTTACAAACTTTAATAGTGAAAAAAAAAACGTGAATCCAAAAGTAATTCTTTTTGTAGGGAGAAGGGGCAGGGGTCCCTGTGCCCACCTTCTGCAACCGCACCTCCCGTAGATTTTAGCCACAATTTACCTATGAGGTTGTGGCTAAAGCTTAAGCTGCTGTCGTTTTCCTTTCCCTTCAACCACAATTTACCTATGGGTTTGGAGACCAGCCATGGCTCTCGCCGCAATTTGCTAACACTAAATTAAAAATTAAAAAAACCGAGATTTTTCCACATGTTCCATAATACAACTATTGTACCAAAAATCCTCCAAATTTGTGAGATAGTGCTTCATAGTTCTCGCTGATTTGACATGGAATGGTTCTTAGAAATATGTCTATTCGATTACAAAACTATTTTCCCCATTCGTCTCTTACGAATGAGATATTGCAACATACCGGATGCGCCATTTAAAAGAGGACCCCGTGGCCAGACGTTGTTAGGCGGGTTAAAGTTGTTTGGCTGGTTTCCAGTTAAAACCGTTTTGTTCCACTTGTAACCGGTTTCTGCGTTTACAGCTGCTAAGGAATTCTCCGGAGTGGTTAGTCACAGCCAGAGCAGCGTAGGTACGCGGTCATAAGTGTAAGTGAAGAGAGAACAAAGGCAGCGGAAATGGTTTTAAGAGCGGAACAGCGGATTTTATTGTGGAACAGTATTTCAGAAATAACTCATGCAACGAGTTCTTTACAGAAATATTTCCACATTGTGCAGCACCGGCGAAATCAGTGGTACAGAAGTTAGTGCCGAAATTTCGTGAAACCGGCACGGTGTGCAACAGGAAAAGAAACAAACCCAAGACCATTCGTACTGAAGACAATATCAAGGATGTGTGCACAATGATGTTACAAAGCCCTCGAAAGTCGATTCGCCGATGATCGTTAGCAACGGGAATATCTGTCATGAGTAGTAGAAAAGGACGGATTCTGGCTTAAACTGGAGCCATAGACTTAACATTAGGTGTCGGCCGGAGCAGCCGGAGCCAGCCGGAGCAAGCTGCAGCCGAGCGAACGGAGGGGGCGTGGTCAGTAGCAGCCTCCAATTCCCCGCTGCAATTTTTCCCCCTCGACCGAAGGGTGTGCTTATCTCCGAAGATAATAGTATTTATTGGACTTTGTCGAATTTTGGGGGAAATCAATGAAGGCTTATTCCTTTTTTTTTTAATTTAATGAAGGTTGTTTCTTTATTTATTTTCCCCTCTCTCGACCCCATCCCCTTAGGTTATTGTTATGTAAAACGTTTTTTCCCTCGTAATTTGTTGATTTTTCAATTAATTTTCATGAATTCCTCATGTGTCTTCCCTAATGAAAATTATGTAGGGTAAGTATTATTTCTCTTTTATTTTCTCGAATGATACGGTCATGTCCTCATCTCAGGAAATGTTATTCTGATATCTTATTTTTGTTCATAAATGGATCTTTTCTGTCATTTCGAATTTATTTTTCGCTGTTATGCATGCTCGTTATCTTTTCCTTTGTTTCTAGTGTAGAAAGGCACGGAGGCTATTGACATAAGATTAGCCCTCTCCCCACCCCCTTCCCTAATGTTCTTGAAGCGTCCTTCTGAGAAAGGTGAAGTAAAATGTGCGGGAGTATTTTGTATCCTGCGTGTTCTTGTATTGACTTTAGATAAATCGACCTTCCGTTGCGGTGTTTGATTTCTCCCAGAATATTCATTCTTGGTATCAATGAAGGAAAGCACGGGTTAGTCACGCGTGTTCCCTCATTAACCTAATCTCTGTCAGATGCTGAAGGATTTCCTTTGTTCGTTGTTGTGAATAGTTAGAAAGATTACAAAGTTTAAAGTAGTCTATGACTAAAAGGATGCTATTTACAGCCTAACGTGCTGCGGTATTGACTTTAGATAATTGTCCTTCTTGTTTCTTCTGGATCTTTGATTTTGAGGGATGGCAACGACTGAGTGGGGTCCGTTGGGAGTTTTTGCATTTATTCCTGTGGTTTGCAAGCAAGATTCCCCCCACCCCCTCTTCAATACTATTTTTCCCCCGGAGGAAATTTTTACGTAACGATGCTGGGGAATTTTCTTTCCAAGGGAATAAAAATGCTCCTAAGGTCTTAGCGAGGTTCTAACTCACGATGATTTGGTTTCCAAAAATAGTCAGGGGGTCAAATGGTTTTCGTGTACTACGTATTCCCTATATATATATTTTTAAATTACTTTTACGTTATTTCTTCATGTGTTTTTATATATTTTTTGTATGTTTTGAGGGAGTTTTTTCGTGTAGATGTAATGAATTTTCTGGGGAACTTTTCTTTTTCCTCCATTCAATTTTATTTCAGACCATGAGACGAGGAAATGCTTCTTTAGAAATTATTTCGTTCTTGTTCGCAGTAATTACTGGACATAGACTTCATGTTAATTCTGAGTCTTTCACCCCTGCAATAATATTTTCTCGTAATTTTTTCGTATGTTCAAGAACTCTACAGATCTTTCCCAGTTAAAATTCTGCTCAAACAATATTTTCGGTCTTTATTTCCTCATAGCTTCCCAATTTCCGATATATTTCTTCCTCTATCTTTGAAATTTCATTAAACTTCTCAATAGGTCAGGATTCTTTTTTCTTGGACAAACTTATGAGGCCTTTTATTCAGACTATCTTTTTTTTTCCATTTCATTTCAGCAAACGATTATTTTAGATGCAACAAATCGTCAGATTTTGGTTTCCTTATATAGCATATTTTCCAACTAGCTTAAAAATATTCCTCAAAGCTTGCATGTATGTCAAATATACATTTTTTTTATTCTTTCGTAGTTAGCCATACTTTTCGTGGACTGCCTCGACAGGAAAGCATTCAATGTCAAGACATACAATCTAAAACCTTTTTCTTTCGATAAAATTTGTATTCTTTGGGCTGAATATTTTTTCTGTCTCGTCCGAAAAAACATTCATTCTAGAGGCAAAGCGACTAATTCCGTTCTTCCCATAAACATTATTTTTTTATTATATTTGATATTCAGAGTTGTATACATTTACTATCCAAAAAAGAGATATTTAATGTAAAGGTATATTCTTCCAAGCTGGGGAAATATATGTATATCTTAGTTCATTTCCAGTTAAAGGAAATGCATCTTTATATTTCAATATGAAAAAAGAAGCCCTATAAGTGAAAGCTCAACCTAAAGACGGATAGATTGTTCACACTCTCTCTACTCTATGACATTTCTTTACTGAATATACCATGGCCTTTTTTTCATGAACTGCTTTAAAATCTTCGTTCTCACTTTACTATTGTCAGATTCCATGTCCCTCCAGTTCTTTACTGAGAAACAGAAGCATTTATTCAATTTTAATTTATTAAGAGAGTAGAACTCTTTTAAGGCTTTCGAAGTACTTTCAAGTCTTTCATTACGAAAATTTTCATTGTCATGAAAGAAGCCATAATCGAGATGATTTACTATCGTTTCAATGAAAGTGTTTACGCATTCATTGCTATGATGTCAGATTTCATTTTCTTATACTTCGAACAGAAATGAGTTTGAATCATTCGTCGAGAAAACATTTCTTTCATATATATATATATATATATATATATATATATATTTTTTTTTTTTGCCTCCGAATCAAACGAACTCAAAAAATAAGAGACGCACTTTAATATTTTTTTTTTCCTCTTATGAGAGGAATACGGGAATATGATACCAAAATTAAAGAATAAAGAATATCGACTTTCCTCTCAACACCGTACATTTACGTTTTTTTTTATTTTCAATAAGCTATTTCTATATTTTTACAACTGAATAGAATTATTTATTGAAAAAGTCTAAGTAAGACGAAAAATGGTTTTGTTGATTGCCTAAGAGGATGATTTTGGAAATTTTCGTTTTCTGGTAATTGTAAAAATCTCATAGAATAACATGGGAAAACTAGCATGCATAAAAGACTGTTTTGGATCGAGTAAATTGAAAGAATTTTACAAAGTTCATTTCAGAAAAGTACATTCCTTCCTAGTGTCAAAAACGAATCACTTCGTTTTTTCTAAGATACACTTTGGAATCTTATAAAAGTGCATAGGGTCAAAAACGATTTTGATGATTTTACTAAGATGACAGATTTCGGATTTCTTGTGATAGAAAATACAGTGAATTTCCCATTGAATAACATGGGAAACTGCGAAATTTAAGAAGCACGTTTTCGTTCAAGTAAAATATTTTAAAAGTCTTTTTTCGAATCAGTTGAAAACAGACAGGGTGTGTTTCTGAACAGTTCATTATTTCCCAAGATCAAAACGAATCACTTCGTTTTCTTTTCTTTTTTTTTTTTTTCCTAATGTGCGTTTCTGAAAGAAGTAAAAATAGTTTAGCTAGAAAATTGGAAAGATATTTTTATGAATCCTAGACTGGTTATTTTCGTATAGCTAGAAGGGTCTTCAGTGAGAGCACTTATTCTCTTTACAAACTAAGAGAATGAAGTGTAGTCAGTTTGAAAAAAAATTCAAACTCCCCTAAATTTAGCCTTTTGTCCTGGTTTCGACTCAATACTGTAAAGCATTGCTCTCAGACCAGTTGAATTCCTGGCCCTTAATGAAATACATTAAGCCTTTCCCTTAAAAATAAGCAATCTCTTCTTCAATACCAGATCCCCAATAAATTTCTTTAAGAGTTATTCATTCCCACTTTTACTTTTTAAAACTTAAAATTCATTATTATTTAACTCATTACAAAAAATGAAACTCATTCATACAGAAAAAATATAAATGAATAAAAATAAATAAAGTAGTCCTAAAAAGGACTGTTTTTCTGGGTCCCCTTCATACAGCTGCTCCATGATCGGTATAAGGAATTTTTTTTTACCTGCTGATATCTCAGCACATTGACTTCACAGTCTCTAGCAAGTTCTTTACAATTATACTTTCCAAGAACGCTTTGGACGGGACATGGTCTCCAGTGACTGCAACAAAAGATTCTGCTAGAATCTTGGGGTTAAGCAATGCAACGGCATCATCGAAATACTTTTGCCACTTGGATTCGGGGGTGGCATATGCACAGCTGTGGGCCGTGATGTTTGCGAATATGCGATTTGGGGGTTGGTGGCACTCCATACAATAATATAAGTTATTGACATGTTCCTGAAGGCGATCCCTTACCATGTCAGCAAGCATGATGAAAAACTCTTCATCTGAGATGGAAGCAACAGGGGAAGAAATCCTTGGATGGTGCAAAACAGCCTTTCTAAAGACAGGTCCAAATAGTAGTTGAGTAATGCTGTCCCATATTTTTCCACATTGATCAATAAGAGTTCCAAATTGTTGACAAGTCAGCTTTATCGGAACAGGATTCAATCGACGAAAACCATGAATTCTGGGGAAAGCACTTCTAACGTGTAACTGCCAGAAGCATCTAAGAGGGAAGGACAGCAGGAAACGATAAGTTCACGATTAATCAAGATGTCACAATTCATGCCTTGAATCCAGTGTGATTTTCCCATGAATTTTCGGAACGTTGAAGCTGACATTGTTATTCCATTCTTAGAAGGGTAGAAAGATTCCCCATCTTTCCTATAACTTCGAATATGAACTCGGACCGTGTTGTTAAAATCGCATACTTTTGCAAACGTGTTTTCACCTAAATAAAAATGATGAGGTGCAAGATTTTTCATAGAAATTCTTGGGAGGATAACTTCTCCACACGATTTGGGCTTTAAAGGAACGGACTCACATAGCTTCTTAGCGAGAGTAGCAGAAATTTCACCACTTTGCTTCATCGTGGAAATGGAATCGGTAGCGCTCAAAGCAACAGACAAAAAAGAAGTGACTCGTTTGAAGACTAAAGACAAACTGAAGGAACAGCTCTTATTCTAAGTCAAAACTGAGAAGAGGTTGGAGTTCGTCACTTGTTTACTGTCATGGGTAAAGAACACTCGGTTATCTTCTTTCTAAAAGTCAAATTCAATCTAATGTTTGGAGCATTCTTTTGTTGAGGCAGACCATGACTCCAATACGAATTAGTTTGTGGCAGGATCTGTAGTAAAGTTCCAGATCTCAAAGATAAGGAAACTGGTTTAAACCCGTTTCGCTTGAAAACAAGAGTCTCTTTCCTGTCCGAGAGATACTGATGTAATACAAGACAAAGGATCTAATTCAGCTTCGTCATCATGGTGATCACCGATTTGGTTATCACCATTTCTTATAAAAGTGCATGGGGATCAAAAAACGATTTTGATGATTTTACTAAGATGACAGATTTCGGATTTCTTATGATAGAAAATACAGTGAATTTCCCATTGAATAACATGGGAAACTACGAAATTTAAGAAGCACGTTTTCGTTCAAGTAAAATATTTTAAAAGGTAATCAGTTGAAAACAGACAGGGTGTGTTTCTGAACAGATCATTATTTCCTAAAATCAAAACGAGTCACTTCGTTTTTTCCTAACGTACGTTTCTGAAAGAAGTAAAAATAGTTTAGCTAGAAAATTGGAAAGAATTTTTTATGAATCCTAGACTGTTTATTTTTTTTATAACTAGAGGGGTCGTCAGTGAGAGCACTTATTCTCTTTACAAACTAAGAGAATGAAGTGTAGTCAGTTTGAAAAAAATTCAAACTCCCCTAAATTTAGTCTTTTGTCCTGGTTTCGACTCAATACTGTAAAGCATTGCTCTCAGACCAGTTGAATTCCTGGCCCTTAATGAAATACATTAAGCCTTTCCCTTAAAAATAAGCAATCTCTTCTTCAATACCAGATCCCCAATAAATTTCTTTAAGAGTTATTCATTCATCCTTTTACTTTTAAAACTTGAAATTCGTTATTATTTAACTCCTTATAAAAATGAAACACATTCACACTTTTACTTTAAAAAACTTGAAATAACTTCATACAAAAATGAAACCCATTCCCTTTTTTACTTTTAAAATTATAGAAAAAATAGATGATACAGAACATAGGTTCACTTTCTCATTCACACTCATGCATACAGAAAACAAAATTAAATAGTGCTATTTGAGCTGCATGGAGGTGTCAAGATGGGTGGGAAAAACCTCCATCTATCATTCAATTGGACTAAAACTGTTGAAGGATGTGAGCTATTCTCACTAGCTCCTCCATGCAAGCTGTCTGTCTCGAGGTTGGCCATCCCAGTCGATGATTTTATTTCAATCATTTCCACTTCGGAATCTGAATCCCAAGTAAGATCAATAATTTCAACTTCGTGAATCTGAATCCCAAGTAAGATCAATAATTTCCGGATCTTCAGAAGTTAAGTCAACAACCTCCGGTTCTTGGGTAGAGTCTTCCACAACCCAGAAGTTTTCCCACTGTGAGGGGGAGGAAGAGACCTAATCCACTGATTAACGTAGAAATCGTCTCTAGATTCCTGGAGGAGAGAGAAAAAAAAAAATATATATATATAATAAGAAATAAAAAAAAATAAAACCCTACATCCTAGATAAAGCAAAGAGAAAAATTAAAAATATTCTTACCGAGTCGAAGTCCAGGGGAGGTGTAGGGGAATTATTTCCTTTCAACATCTGTGATTCTAATAGCATGCGTTACTTCAAAGAAAACTTCGAGAAGCTGTGAGAATCTGATATCTCTCTTGCTACTATTATACTAGCAGAAGGATTGATAAGGAGGGATCATGTGATAACATACACGGAATAGAATGGTCTTTGAGGTCAACTTAAATCGACAGATCGCTCTATTTTATAAACTTTCCATTGTACAGGAAATAACATCTAGTCAAACGCATGGAGGGAAAATCAAGTAATCTTATCTGTATTCCTTCGTTGAAAGTGTAATGCTGATTCGAATTTAACTTGAGAAAGGAAATGTTTTGTATCTTTTCTAAACAAACATACACTTTCAACGAAGGAATACAGATAAGATTACTTGATTTTCCCTCCATGCGTTTGACTTAGGGAACAAAGGATTTTGAGATGTATGCAGACGTCATTTCCTTCAGGGAGGAAGAGTGCTATCGATTCCATTTACGCTTGGTCTTAAGTATACAGAACATTGATTAGATACGCGTTAGAATATTTTTACCTCCTTAGAAGGTCCCATGAACTATGGTGATTGAGAAAGATGTTATTTCCTGTACAATGGAAAGTTTATAAAATAGAGCGATCTGTCGATTTAAGTTGACCTCAAAGACCATTCTATTCCGTGTATGTTATCACATGATCCCTCCTTATCAATCCTTCTGCTAGTATAATAGTAGCAAGAGAGATATCAGATTCTCACAGCTTCTCGAAGTTTTCTTTGAAGTAACGCATGCTATTAGAATCACAGATGTTGAAAGGAAATAATTCCCCTACACCTCCCCTGGACTTCGACTCGGTAAGAATATTTTTAATTTTTCTCTTTGCTTTATCTAGGATGTAGGGTTTTATTTTTTTTTATTTCTTATTATATATATATATATATATATATATTTTTTTTCTCTCCTCCAGGAATCTAGAGACGATTTCTACGTTAATCAGTGGATTAGGTCTCTTCCTCCCCCCTCACAGTGGGAAAACTTCTGGGTTGTGGAAGACTCTACCCAAGAACCGGAGGTTGTTGACTTAACTTCTGAAGATCCGGAAATTATTGATCTTACTTGGGATTCCGATTCCGAAGTTGAAATTATTGATCTTACTTGGGATTCAGATTCCGAAGTGGAAATGATTGAAATAAAATCATCGACTGGGATGGCCAACCTCGAGACAGACAGCTTGCATGGAGGAGCTAGTGAGAATAGCTCACATCCTTCAACAGTTTTAGTCCAATTGAATGATAGATGGAGGTTTTTCCCACCCATCTTGACACCTCCATGCAGCTCAAATAGCACTATTTAATTTTGTTTTCTGTATGCATGAGTGTGAATGAGAAAGTGAATTTATGTTCTGTATCATCTATTTTTTCTATAATTTTAAAAGTAAAAAAGGGAATGGGTTTCATTTTTGTATGAAGTTATTTCAAGTTTTTTAAAGTAAAAGTGTGAATGTGTTTCATTTTTATAAGGAGTTAAATAATAACGAATTTCAAGTTTTAAAAGTAAAAGGATGAATGAATAACTCTTAAAGAAATTTATTGGGGATCTGGTATTGAAGAAGAGATTGCTTATTTTTAAGGGAAAGGCTTAATGTATTTCATTAAGGGCCAGGAATTCAACTGGTCTGAGAGCAATGCTTTACAGTATTGAGTCGAAACCAGGACAAAAGACTAAATTTAGGGGAGTTTGAATTTTTTTTTCAAACTGACTACACTTCATTCTCTTAGTTTGTAAAGAGAATAAGTGCTCTCACTGACGACCCCTCTAGTTATAAAAAAATAAACAGTCTAGGATTCATAAAAAATTCTTTCCAATTTTCTAGCTAAACTATTTTTACTTCTTTCAGAAACGTACGTTAGGAAAAAACGAAGTGACTCGTTTTGATTTTAGGAAATAATGATCTGTTCAGAAACACACCCTGTCTGTTTTCAACTGATTACCTTTTAAAATATTTTACTTGAACGAAAACGTGCTTCTTAAATTTCGTAGTTTCCCATGTTATTCAATGGGAAATTCACTGTATTTTCTATCATAAGAAATCCGAAATCTGTCATCTTAGTAAAATCATCAAAATCGTTTTTTGATCCCCATGCACTTTTATAAGAAATGGTGATAACCAAATCGGTGATCACCATGATGACGAAGCTGAATTAGATCCTTTGTCTTGTATTACATCAGTATCTCTCGGACAGGAAAGAGACTCTTGTTTTCAAGCGAAACGGGTTTAAACCAGTTTCCTTATCTTTGAGATCTGGAACTTTACTACAGATCCTGCCACAAACTAATTCGTATTGGAGTCATGGTCTGCCTCAACAAAAGAATGCTCCAAACATTAGATTGAATTTGACTTTTAGAAAGAAGATAACCGAGTGTTCTTTACCCATGACAGTAAACAAGTGACGAACTCCAACCTCTTCTCAGTTTTGACTTAGAATAAGAGCTGTTCCTTCAGTTTGTCTTTAGTCTTCAAACGAGTCACTTCTTTTTTGTCTGTTGCTTTGAGCGCTACCGATTCCATTTCCACGATGAAGCAAAGTGGTGAAATTTCTGCTACTCTCGCTAAGAAGCTATGTGAGTCCGTTCCTTTAAAGCCCAAATCGTGTGGAGAAGTTATCCTCCCAAGAATTTCTATGAAAAATCTTGCACCTCATCATTTTTATTTAGGTGAAAACACGTTTGCAAAAGTATGCGATTTTAACAACACGGTCCGAGTTCATATTCGAAGTTATAGGAAAGATGGGGAATCTTTCTACCCTTCTAAGAATGGAATAACAATGTCAGCTTCAACGTTCCGAAAATTCATGGGAAAATCACACTGGATTCAAGGCATGAATTGTGACATCTTGATTAATCGTGAACTTATCGTTTCCTGCTGTCCTTCCCTCTTAGATGCTTCTGGCAGTTACACGTTAGAAGTGCTTTCCCCCAGAATTCATGGTTTTCGTCGATTGAATCCTGTTCCGATAAAGCTGACTTGTCAACAATTTGGAACTCTTATTGATCAATGTGGAAAAATATGGGACAGCATTACTCAACTACTATTTGGACCTGTCTTTAGAAAGGCTGTTTTGCACCATCCAAGGATTTCTTCCCCTGTTGCTTCCATCTCAGATGAAGAGTTTTTCATCATGCTTGCTGACATGGTAAGGGATCGCCTTCAGGAACATGTCAATAACTTATATTATTGTATGGAGTGCCACCAACCCCCAAATCGCATATTCGCAAACATCACGGCCCACAGCTGTGCATATGCCACCCCCGAATCCAAGTGGCAAAAGTATTTCGATGATGCCGTTGCATTGCTTAACCCCAAGATTCTAGCAGAATCTTTTGTTGCAGTCACTGGAGACCATGTCCCGTCCAAAGCGTTCTTGGAAAGTATAATTGTAAAGAACTTGCTAGAGACTGTGAAGTCAATGTGCTGAGATATCAGCAGGTAAAAAAAAATTCCTTATACCGATCATGGAGCAGCTGTATGAAGGGGACCCAGAAAAACAGTCCTTTTTAGGACTACTTTATTTATTTTTATTCATTTATATTTTTTCTGTATGAATGAGTTTCATTTTTTGTAATGAGTTAAATAATAATGAATTTTAAGTTTTAAAAAGTAAAAGTGGGAATGAATAACTCTTAAAGAAATTTATTGGGGATCTGGTATTGAAGAAGAGATTGCTTATTTTTAAGGGAAAGGCTTAATGTATTTCATTAAGGGCCAGGAATTCAACTGGTCTGAGAGCAATGCTTTACAGTATTGAGTCGAAACCAGGACAAAAGGCTAAATTTAGGGGAGTTTGAATTTTTTTTCAAACTGACTACACTTCATTCTCTTAGTTTGTAAAGAGAATAAGTGCTCTCACTGAAGACCCTTCTAGCTATACGAAAATAACCAGTCTAGGATTCATAAAAATATCTTTCCAATTTTCTAGCTAAACTATTTTTACTTCTTTCAGAAACGCACATTAGGAAAAAAAAAGAAAAGAAAACGAAGTGATTCGTTTTGATCTTGGGAAATAATGAACTGTTCAGAAACACACCCTGTCTGTTTTCAACTGATTCGAAAAAAGACTTAAAATATTTTACTTGAACGAAAACGTGCTTCTTAAATTTCGCAGTTTCCCATGTTATTCAATGGGAAATTCACTGTATTTTCTATCACAAGAAATCCGAAATCTGTCATCTTAGTAAAATCATCAAAATCGTTTTTGACCCTATGCACTTTTATAAGATTCCAAAGTGTATCTTAGAAAAAACGAAGTGATTCGTTTTTGACACTAGGAAGGAATGTACTTTTCTGAAATGAACTTTGTAAAATTCTTTCAATTTACTCGATCCAAAACAGTCTTTTATGCATGCTAGTTTTCCCATGTTATTCTATGAGATTTTTACAATTACCAGAAAACGAAAATTTCCAAAATCATCCTCTTAGGCAATCAACAAAACCATTTTTCGTCTTACTTAGACTTTTTCAATAAATAATTCTATTCAGTTGTAAAAATATAGAAATAGCTTATTGAAAATAAAAAAAAACGTAGATGTACGGTGTTGAGAGGAAAGTCGATATTCTTTATTCTTTAATTTTGGTATCATATTCCCGTATTCCTCTCATAAGAGGAAAAAAAATATTAAAGTGCGTCTCTTATTTTTTGAGTTCGTTTGATTCGGAGGCAAAAAAATATATATATATATATATATATATATATATATATATATGAAAGAAATGTTTTCTCGACGAATGATTCAAACTCATTTCTGTTCGAAGTATAAGAAAATGAAATCTGACATCATAGCAATGAATGCGTAAACACTTTCATTGAAACGATAGTAAATCATCTCGATTATGGCTTCTTTCATGACAATGAAAATTTTCGTAATGAAAGACTTGAAAGTACTTCGAAAGCCTAAAAGAGTTCTACTCTCTTAATAAATTAAAATTGAATAAATGCTTCTGTTTCTCAGTAAAGAACTGGAGGGACATGGAATCTGACAATAGTAAAGTGAGAACGAAGATTTTAAAGCAGTTCATGAAAAAAAAAGGCCATGGTATATTCAGTAAAGAAATGTCATAGAGTAGAGAGAGTGTGAACAATCTATCCGTCTTTAGGTTGAGCTTTCACTTATAGGGCTTCTTTTTTCATATTGAAATATAAAGATGCATTTCCTTTAACTGGAAATGAACTAAGATATACATATATTTCCCCAGCTTGGAAGAATATACCTTTACATTAAATATATCTCTTTTTTGGATAGTAAATGTATACAACTCTGAATATCAAATATAATAAAAAAATAATGTTTATGGGAAGAACGGAATTAGTCGCTTTGCCTCTAGAATGAATGTTTTTTCGGACGAGACAGAAAAAATATTCAGCCCAAAGAATACAAATTTTATCGAAAGAAAAAGGTTTTAGATTGTATGTCTTGACATTGAATGCTTTCCTGTCGAGGCAGTCCACGAAAAGTATGGCTAACTACGAAAGAATAAAAAAATGTATATTTGACATACATGCAAGCTTTGAGGAATATTTTTAAGCTAGTTGGAAAATATGCTATATAAGGAAACCAAAATCTGACGATTTGTTGCATCTAAAATAATCGTTTGCTGAAATGAAATGAAAAAAAAAAAAGATAGTCTGAATAAAAGGCCTCATAAGTTTGTCCAAGAAAAAAGAATCCTGACCTATTGAGAAGTTTAATGAAATTTCAAAGATAGAGGAAGAAATATATCGGAAATTGGGAAGCTATAAGGAAATAAAGACCGAAAATATTGTTTGAGCAGAATTTTAACTGGGAAAGATCTGTAGAGTTCTTGAACATACGAAAAAATTACGAGAAAATATTATTGCAGGGGTGAAAGACTCAGAATTAACATGAAGTCTATGTCCAGTAATTACTGCGAACAAGAACGAAATAATTTCTAAAGAAGCATTTCCTCGTCTCATGGTCTGAAATAAAATTGAATGGAGGAAAAAGAAAAGTTCCCCAGAAAATTCATTACATCTACACGAAAAAACTCCCTCAAAACATACAAAAAATATATAAAAACACATGAAGAAATAACGTAAAAGTAATTTAAAAATATATATATAGGGAATACGTAGTACACGAAAACCATTTGACCCCCTGACTATTTTTGGAAACCAAATCATCGTGAGTTAGAACCTCGCTAAGACCTTAGGAGCATTTTTATTCCCTTGGAAAGAAAATTCCCCAGCATCGTTACGTAAAAATTTCCTCCGGGGGAAAAATAGTATTGAAGAAGGGGGTGGGGGAATCTTGCTTGCAAACCACAGGAATAAATGCAAAAACTCCCAACGGACCCCACTCAGTCGTTGCCATCCCTCAAAATCAAAGATCCAGAAGAAACAAGAAGGACAATTATCTAAAGTCAATACCGCAGCACGTTAGGCTGTAAATAGCATCCTTTTAGTCATAGACTACTTTAAACTTTGTAATCTTTCTAACTATTCACAACAACGAACAAAGGAAATCCTTCAGCATCTGACAGAGATTAGGTTAATGAGGGAACACGCGTGACTAACCCGTGCTTTCCTTCATTGATACCAAGAATGAATATTCTGGGAGAAATCAAACACCGCAACGGAAGGTCGATTTATCTAAAGTCAATACAAGAACACGCAGGATACAAAATACTTCCGCACATTTTACTTCACCTTTCTCAGAAGGACGCTTCAAGAACATTAGGGAAGGGGGTGGGAGAGGGCTAATCTTATGTCAATAGCCTCCGTGCCTTTCTACACTAGAAACAAAGGAAAAGATAACGAGCATGCATAACAGCGAAAAATAAATTCGAAATGACAGAAAAGATCCATTTATGAACAAAAATAAGATATCAGAATAACATTTCCTGAGATGAGGACATGACCGTATCATTCGAGAAAATAAAAGAGAAATAATACTTACCCTACATAATTTTCATTAGGGAAGACACATGAGGAATTCATGAAAATTAATTGAAAAATCAACAAATTACGAGGGAAAAAACGTTTTACATAACAATAACCTAAGGGGATGGGGTCGAGAGAGGGGAAAATAAATAAACAACCTTCATTAAATTAAAAAAAAAAGGAATAAGCCTTCATTGATTTCTCCCCAAAATTCGACAAAGTCCAATAAATACTATTATCTTCGGAGATAAGCACACCCTTCGGTCGAGGGGGAAAAATTGCAGCGGGGAATTGGAGGCTGCTACTGACCACGCCCCCTCCGTTCGCTCGGCTGCAGCTTGCTCCGGCTGGCTCCGGCTGCTCCGGCCGACACCTAATGTTAAGTCTATGGCTCCGGTTTAAGCCAGAATCCGTCCTTTTCTACTACTGTCATGTCATGCCGAAGCATACTTAAGGTGGATTTGCATTTTCGGCCATACAAAGTTATGGCGCTCCAAGAACTTAAAACTTCTGATTATGCAAAACGAATGCAATATTGTAAGTGGTTTCAGAAAACCATTGTCAGCGGTGAAATGGACCCAACACTATTACATGACAGATGAAGCATGGTTTCATCTGTCCGGGTATGTCAATGGGCAAAACAGCAGGATTTGGATCGACATGAATGCCAGAGGGACAATGGAGAATCCTCTGTACGACCAAAAGATAAGCGTTTGGTGTGCTGTGTCTGCGAAGAGGATAGTCGGCCCAGTCTTTTTCACTGACACCATCAAATCGGAGCGCTATGTTCAGCAACTGTTGAACCCACTTGTTGCCGCACTTACAGAAGAACGAACATATGCTTTCTTTCAGCAGGGTGGTGCAACGGCGCATACTGCGCGGAACAGCTATGTGCTGGGCATGAAGTGTTTGGGGAGGACAGAACTGTATCGAAAGGACTATGGCCACCCAGATCACCCGATCTGGCCACCTACGACTTATCTGTGGGGATCATTGAAAGGGAAAGTGTACGCAACTATTCCACACACCCTTGATGAATTAAAAGTGAAAATTACGGATTCCGTAGCCCAGATTATTGCCGAAGTGTTGTGGCGCGTTGCGAACAACATGCTCCGTCGAGTGCAGCTGTGTCTTGATGTCGGAGGACAGCACTTTCAGCAATTCTTGTAAACGCAGGTAAATTACACGTGTTTTCTGTCATTTCAACTATTCTTTACCATGTATAGTAACATTGCCTGACTGTTGTCTTTCATTATACACGGGCCTCTTTTATATATGGCACACCATGTATAAGAGCACATTCACGTTTCCTAGTTAACTTTCGTGTCAGAACTAAGTATAATTTCCAAATTCATACAGGGTTTCCACTCAAAAGTAATAAAACAAATTATTTGACTTTCCAGGTTCTCCAGGTGGTTTTTAAAGTTTTCCAGAGTGGCATGTTGCAAAGAATTGTTACATTTCATTCCATTCCATTCATTTTTCTCACCAAAGCACACACTTGTAAATTCTTTACGTAATTTATCTTTATAAAATTACCTGCTTTTCATTAATAACTAACTGTGCACATTATTTTCTGTACCAAAGTTCCGTGAACTTTTGTGAATACTACCCACACAGAATTTGTAAATACATTCCCACAGAAACAGGTCATATGTAAGAAAAAATCTGTCAGTTTAATAGTTTCAGTTTTTCTATAACACAATGCAGCTAAGCTTAATGATGGAATGGCTCTGTTCAAAGAAACATGTTTCAAGAGAACCAACAGACAAATGACTTTGATCCATCATTTGGTTGGTTCTCTTGTGAAGTGTTTCTTCAAGCAGGATCCATTGTGCCTAATTGTTCCATGTTATAAAAACTGCCTGCAGAAATTGAACAAAAGCTTAATAACTGGCAATTTTAAAAATTCAATTTTGCATCTCTTTTTAGAGAATAAAGAAAATACTTAATATAACTGAAAGTAAGATCTACCAAATTCTAGGCAGGCAGTAATTGCATGCAAAAGTTTGAAATCTAAAAAAAAATTGTTTTCTTTTTTGGCAAAATAAAGTAACCAATGATTTTTACAAAAAAAGGGGGGGGGAGTAGTTTCCCCTGACTTTTACAAAAAAAGGGGGGGGGGTTAATTTTCCCTAAGTTTTGGAACCATTTTCAAATTCCCTGAGAATTCCAGGTTTTCCCTGTTTTCCAGGTTGAGTGGGAACCCTGTCATACCTAGTTCGGACACGAAAGTTACTTTTCTAATGGGGCTTCAATTACACGGTGACAATGTAAACAGATGACCGTACATAACACATATGCAAGACATTTACACATACACACTTTAAGAAGCCACTTAGAAAGAGGCTGCGAGTGACCTTGTGGCCATTTTTGGCCAAAAAGTATGATTTAGGAGCAGTTATTTCTGGGTTGGATTCTGAAGCCACCAAGCTCTGGCAGTGGTTCGGAAGGTTGGCGACATCGAGGTAAAATTCCTAGTTATAAACAAGTCACGCATACACCTTAATTCGAAAACACTTTACTTAGCTTTTAGGGCTTTCCAACCATGGAACTCGAATTAGAATTTCAACACTTCCGTTTTCAGGACACAAAAAGCTTCTTCAAGTGTACAGTAGCGAACAAATTAATCCGAACGCTCAGTTTTTCGAAAAAAGTTGTATAATAATTTCGCAGGAAAATACATTCACGGACAATAAAATTTGCTCACCAAGAAGAATGCATCGGATTGAACTGAAATTTTATGGACGTAATGATACACATGGTGACAGAAACAGAGCTGCAGGACAATTACAGAGGGATCTATGGCACGCAGTCCGGCAATCTTCAATAGCGCGTCGCACCGCCTCGTGCGGCGATACAAACTGCAATACGGTCCGGCATGGAGGCGAACAGACGCTTGATGATGTCATGCGGGAGACTGGTCCACACGTGTTGGACGGTGTGCTCCAAATCCCAGATAGTGAGGCACGGCGGCAGCAGGCGTTTCAACTGGTCCCACACATGCTCGATAGGGGACATGTCCGGGGAGCGGGTAGGCCATGACGTAGGTAGTACTGGGCAACCAAAGCTGTGTGCGGTCGGGCATTATCCTGCTAGTATAGCGCACCTGTAATCCCGGCCAGGAATGGGATCACATGGGGCCGTGAGATCTCATCTACATACCGCTGGTCCGTCAATGATCCACGCACCGCTACTAGAGCTGATCGGCTATCTGAGGAAATGGCTCCCAGACCATAATGCCGGCAGTGGGGGAGGTGTGGCACGAGTTTAGATTGTGCCGTTGCCCCTGGGACCTCCACACTAGGACACGACGATCATCTGTTCCCAAAACGAAGCGGCACTCATCGCTAAAAAACACACGTCGCCAGTCTGTGGCGTTCCGCGTCGCTCTGGCCTGGCACCACTGCACACGGAGCAGGCGATGTTCCGGTGTTAATGGCAGCACACGTAAGGGGCGTTGGGATCGCAGATTTGCTTCCACGAGGCGTCGGGAAATGGTTCGTGGGCGCACAGGAGCCGCTGCATCTGCATGAATAGTGGACTGTGTCCCCGTGGGATCCGTTCGTGCCTGGCGTATGATCCGTCGATCCTCTCTACCGGTGATCCTCCTGGTTCGTCCGGAGCCGCTCTGTCACATGGCTACTACTTCCAACACAGTCTGACGGTATGATCAGATCGATCCACGTGGCGGGCTATATACGGCGCGCCAACCACCCTACAATTTTCAGCCCGATGATCAGGCCTATCTCAAAGTCCGTAAGTTGCGTAAATCGACGTCTCTGGCGTCTACTTGGCATTCTTGTCACTCTGTACTCTTGCTTGCGTCGGCCGGTGATTTTCTCGCTTTCATGGGGCATCGACTACACGCCTGTTTACAAGGCTGTCGGTTCGTGCTTGCAGCGCCACCACAGGGTGTGCGGTCATGCGCAATCGCCCCAAACATGGATCATATTTGCATACCAGCACGCACTCTAGCTATTAGTAAAGTTTCGCGATTGTAGCATGTTTTCTCCTACGTGCGCAAATTTCATTGTCCGTGAGTGTAAGTACAACAATTAAATACCAACTAGCTAATAATTTATGCCCGCTCTTCTATTCCTAATAAGTTCATTAATTCGCTTAGACATACTCTACCAACATAAAACACATTTTTCTCATTTCTGCATCTCTAAACCATACCTTAATAATGGATTGTATTCAGTTATCCTATGTATCACAATTAAATTTTCCAAGTCTCACTCACTATGGCCCACAAATGTTCTATTGGGTTAATGTCAGGAGAGTAGCCTGGCTATTGCAGCATTTGGATGCTGTGATTTTTGAAAAACTCACTTTTTACGAAGTGTGGCATGGCGCAAGATCCTGCTCGAAAGTTAGCTCTGTCTTTCTGGATGTGTGGGACCACTCTATTTTCTCCAATATTTTTATGTATTTGTCATTTTTCATCATATCGTCAACAGGCACAAGTGATTCCGGACAGTCATGTGCAAAACGACCCCAGAACATCTGCTTGGCTGGGTCGTTGAAGGTGGACGGGAGCAGTCTTCTCAGCCGCTGATTTACGGACATAGTGTGCTTCATCGCCTTGGACAAAGAAATAGGTCTCATCTGAGGATATGGCCTTCTTCCAGTTTTCAAGTCCAGTCTTTGTCCTATTTTGCCCACTGGAGCCTCTTTTTCTGCTTAGTCTCCGTCAAAGGTTGTTTCTTATTTGGTCAGCGGGCAATCTTCCATGCTTCCAACAATCTTCGACAGACTCACGTCAGAAACATTAATCCCACTAGGTGCAAAGTCTCAGTCTATAGCAGACAATGTAGAATTCATTTTGCTTTTCCTAACTAGTAAACGGTCTTTATTATGCGCAGTTTTCATTTTTCGCCCACATTTTTTTTTCTGACTGGAGAAAAGAAAACCTTTCTAAAAATAGCATTAACAGTATTCAAAACCAACACCACACTCATTGGCAATTTGTCTTCGAGTCAAGGATGTGTGCTGCGAAAGAGGACATATTTTTGAACGCTTTCTTGGAAATGTATCTATCTAATGTGAACAAGTGGACACGAAAAACAAGAAAGATGACACCGAATTTTCGGGTGTAATAAGCACGTCTTTTGAGTACGTTCTGACACAAATTAAATTTAACAAAGCTATTCAAAGTCAATGGAACCGGTACGGAAAACAATAGTATATGACGGAAGAAAGAAGTTTTTCAATCGGGTCTTTAATCCCTCAGATATTGCTGTAAACGGAATCGTGAGCTTAGGAACCCTTAGAAACAGAGTTATGGACAAAAACAAGATGTGACTTTACGTCCCTTGGTGGGAAAACCATGCATTGTTTTAGGAAGAAAGTATTTACAAAAGGTTTCTCCATATGAGCGGTATAGGTCCAAGAAAAAAATTTTAGTCGAGTTTTCCGGAGCCCAGATTTTGCTACAAATACATCAGAAGTATAAATTAATACTTATGACTCCTTCTTACCATACATTCTTATCATACATTAGAAATTACGTGAAAAATATTTTCCGTCAGGTCTTGTATGCGATACAAGAAGAATTTTTCAAATCGGAGTTTTAGAAGCACAAATAACGCAGAAAACGCAATTTACCTTTGTGCTCCCTAGCGGAAAGTCTATGATTTACTTGAAAATTTTGAATTTATAGGAAACATTTCGCATTGGAAACACTATCCAACAAAGAAGGAATTTTTCAAATCGGACTTTTAGAAGTAGAGATATTGACAAAAATAAGACATACATCTACGCCCCTGGCGTAGAAACCATGCATTATTTCAAGAAGAAAATGTTCCTAAAATGTTTCTCGACATGAGTAGTATCGGTCCACAAAAGACTTTTTCAATCGAGATTTTAGAAGCTCATATTTTGCTGCAAATTCATCAGAAGCGGAAATTAAGACTTACGCCACCTGGTGGCCAAACAATTTTTTACAAACATTTGAAATTATGTGCAAACGATTTCCCATCAGGAGCTGCATCCGGTGCAGATAGAATTTTTCAGATCGGAGATTTAGAAGCAGAGATATAGGGGGAAACGCAATTTACCTTTACGCCCCTAGCGGAAAGTCTACGAATTACTTGAAAATTTTGAAATTATATGAAAAACATGTCACACGGAAAACACTATCCAACAAAGAAGGAATTTTTCAAATCGGACTCCTAGAAATAGAGATATTGACAAAAATAAGATATGCATCTACACCCTCTGGCGGAGAAACGGTTGAATATTTTAGGAAGAAAATTTTCCGAAAAGGTTTATCGATGTGAGTGGCATTAGTCCACGAAAGAATTTTTTCAATCGACATTTTAGAAGCTCAGATTTTATGGCAAATACATCAGAAGCGAAAATTAACACTTACGCCCCCTGGTGGCCAAAGTATTCTTTACCAAAAATTTGAAATTATATTCAAAAGATTGTGCATCAGGAGATGTATCCGCTGGAAAAAAATTCAAATCGGAGTTTTAGAAGAAGAGTTATCGGGAAAAATGCAATTTACTTTTACGCCCCCTAGCGGAAAATGTATGAGTAATTTGAAAAAAACCTATCCAAAATACTGTTCCACATAAATGGAATCGAAAGATGAAAGATTTTTTTTTCAATCGGATGTTTAGAAGCAAATATGTGGAATAAAATGTATTTTTGAATTCGACATTATCTGCATTTACGCCCTCTAGCGGCGAAATTGTACATCGTAAAAAAAAACGAAATAAAGGATCATTCGCATATTTCAAGCTTTCGAATGCAAAAAGAATTTTTCAAATCGGACTAATAGTTGCAGAGATACCGTGGGTACAGACAGACGGACTAACGGACAAACCGATAACATAAGCACGACCTTTTTTTTACAAAAGACGTGCTAAAAATGGGAAACACCATCAAGAAATTTTGCAGGTTTTAGTTTAACATCGTGAAACCATGCCCGAAACTACTAAACTGAAACCAAAACTAATATTGTTGGGAAATAAAACAACCGAAACTCGTAAACTAGAACCAAAACTTTTGTGAACTAATACAAAAAACGAACACAAACCAAAAACTTGACGAAAATTGCAGTTTGTTCGAACTAATTTATTCGTTATTGTCCAAGTCAAATCTAAAATCATTTAGAAAAATTACCTTTAAAAAAATATCAACTTAAAAAAAAACAGTGCGGTGGTATTAGATCTTCGGGAATCCATTCCCGAATTAGTTCGACACCAGTTTAAGGGCGTCCATGGTAAAACAAGGAAAGCAAATAAAACCTGATATACTTTGCTCAGTGCGGTTACGAGTAATTCCCCATGTAGGCAAAACAAACGAGGGAGGAATGAGCGAGAATTACCCAGGGTTCTTTCTTCTTAATTGCACGAACAACTAATACTGCGTTTCCTTCGTGTAACAATGAGGAATTAATTTAGACAAACATATACATGTTAAAGCAATTCATACGTGCTCCAATATACATTGTTGCGTTCCTTAATTTAGAACACAGGATTGTAACATTTCCAAACCTTCACTCGTAATGAAGCTTAATTACTGGGGATTGCCCTTCACTCCTCCACTATGTAGTCACACGGCGAAGCGGCAGTACGTACATCTCTAATCCGATAAAATCTGTCCACAAGCTCCGACCACACCCAAGCATGGATATAATCCTCCAGGGGCTCATAAATCCACCACAATTACTCCATAAAATCCCCCCACAAATCCCAGAATGAGGTTGAGGATGTCCGACACTGGAAGGATTACCGGCGCAGCCTGTGTGACAGCTGCTATTACAAGCATGAAAACTGGAAGCGATTTTCTTGCATGGGAGGGAAAGGATATTTACGGAACTCAGGGATTTGGAAGCCTGCATATTATGCTGGTTCTTCTCTTAGCAATAAACAAAGACCGAATAATTTCCCTGCAAGACTTGTTCCTGGAGCTAGAAAACCTATTAATGTACAAAAGGCAGCAAATAACCATATGGAATAATAGATCTTGCGTCAGGCATCTATGCAAAAAAGTTACAAAGAAGTGCTTTACCGTACAGAAATTTAACTGAGTAACACCGCAGCTTTAAAAAAAAAATCTACAGAAAAGATTGCAGTGGAAACACAAATGTAATAAAATACGTTTGGTTTATTTCTGCGTTTAACGACAAACGTGAGCAACTCTGAGGGCTATAATAAGCGATCCAGGGGTGGATTGGCTTAGTCACGCGGTGGGCCGCTTCTGGAACTTTTTTCTTTGTTTTTACAAAATCGTATTATTCGAATTTGGTAAGCAATACCTTTTTTTCATAACTTTTTTCTTTTGTGCACCTGTGTGTAGTTTCAGACCGTTGGTGAAAGTTTTTCTGGTTGACATCTCTTGAAACTATATTTATGCCAACCAATGATTTATTTTACTGTGAATGTGAGATATTCTTCCACACCCACATTCCATCGCTGGGTTGCTGATGCTCAATAAGGAGTTTCACCTCCGACTTTCATTCTCATACACTCCGTAACGTCTGTGGTGGAATGCTTTTATGACTAACCGTCTACCATACATTCCACCTTTTCTATAAACCAACAGTACCCATCTAATGGTGCGGTGTCTGCTACCGGCGCCTGACAAGCGCAAAATTATATGTAAGTTGCTGGCGCGCACGATTTCGTGATTCATACGTAGGTTAAAGCTCATAAGTGCCACGTGCAGAGGATTCAGAACTGGATCGGATCGCGCGGGCCGATTAGTCGTATCCAGTCCAACCCTGAAGCGATCATCCATTCCTAATTTAGAGCTACTGGTCCCAGGTAAGGGAGACAGTCAACTCGCTAAAAAATTGAATTACAAGTTGGGCCGGGTTCGAGTCAAGACTCGAACCCGGCCCAACTTGTAATTCAATTTTTTAGCTTATTACACATATACACGATATCAAACTCCTAACATTCTTTTCTCCAATTTAAATACACTCAGTACGCAAAAAATTAGGGGTACGGGTGGGGGCAGTTGATATGGGCATCCCCACAAGCAGAGTGGAACAGATCCGAAATGAAAGTGGGCAATAAATAGGTGGACGTTCGCCCATGTTTGTCGATTGTGATCCAATAGTGTAACGCAATCGAGAAACATGGGTAAACGTGATGATCTGAGAGACTTTGATCGTGGAAGCATTGTCGCAGCACAGAAGACTGGTCATTTTTTTTTATTGGAGATTTAACGATCACCGTGAGCAACTCAGTGGGGTATAAGCAGTCGACCGTCCATAATTTAGGGTCACTGGTTCCAGGGAACGGAGAGAGCCAGCGCCGTAAGACAAACAACATCCATGCCTCACCGGGACTCGAACCCATCGCTTAGACCACTGCGCCACCCTGGTCATTCTATCTGCCCAAGTGTTAACCCTAGGGTTTCCGAGGACAACCGTAACAAGGGTGTACCGCGAGTATACCATCGACGGATGTACCAGCGCTCAGAGATCAAGTGGTGGTCGACCAATACGTCGTTGATAACCAGAGTCGACAGACTATCCAGGCTGGTACAGACCGACTGCTCGGTAACAGCGGCGCAAATCACATCCAGGTTAAATGTCGGAAGCCCAAGGAGAGTCAGCGAGTGAACCGTACGACGCACCATCCACACCCTGGGCTGCGGGAGTTGATGTCCTACTCCTGTGTCACGATTGATTGCTCGTCATCGGAAATTACGCCTCGCCTGGTGCTGGGAACATCGAAATCGGACCTCTGCAGAGTTGTGCCGCATCCTGTAGTCAGATTACAGCCCTGCACGGACCGGGCCCTTGCCCGCACTTGCATGTGTACCGTGTAGTCAGTTTGTTAATAAATTTAGGTCATTCTGTTTTTGAAGTCTGTCTTTCCCTTCCCGTGATCATATTTCTTGTTCTCGCAATCATTCTTCTCTCTCGCCTTGTACTATTTTTTATTTATTTATTTTGCGCGCGTCTTCTTTGATCATTGGCAATCGAACTCCCCTTTGAAACCATATTCCATTTATTTCGGAAGTTTACACCAGAAAAACCCTTGCTCCGTACGATGATTTGCATTTATAGGAATTAGAAATCAATTAAAGCTTCAATATGTGCTAGTAAACTATTCTTAGGCTCCGTCTTTATAAATTTGATTTGCTACTTGCGTTGTTTTAAATATGGGTGAATATTGGGTTGGGTAAATTAGAGGTTTGAGGAGGAACACAATCGGAAAATTGTGTTACATTTGGATTTTGGGAGTTATATCCTAAACCTGAATAATTAAAATCAAAGACGTGGGGCCAACAGAACGAAATCATATTCTGCATACGAGAGTTTGTTGTATTAACTATTAACCGTTAAGCATGTTATTGTGTGTGCAACTGAGCATCAATTTATATTATGTTCTGAGCAAAAGTATCAAAGAAGACAGTACTTGACTCGTATACACAGTGATCTTACCCTACGATGGGTTCGATTATAAAATGACGATAATTTACTGAATACTATTTACTGCATTTGCCATATTTCTGGTTACTGGTGGGTTAGTTAACTTACTTATGCCTTCTTTTTACACGAGTTTCGAGTTGTCCTAAAAGTTACAGTACAAATACAGTCTATGTTAAAGCTAGTGACAGTTACGCAAATAAAACCTATGCCAGACCTGAATGGCCGGGTCGGGTCGGGCATTAACTTGGTGGGCCCGGAATAAAACTATTGCCTCTGCAGGGCTCTAGATCAGACGAATCCGTTTGCAGCTGTACCGAGTTGACGGGAGGGTGGCGGTGGCACTTTTTAGGACGAGCAATAGATTCCCATATGCAGACGGTATGGAAAACCCAAACTTTTAGTTTTATAGTCCCCCTCAATTTAAACAAGAGATAAATCAGATGATATGTAGAGGATTTTAGAAAGGGAGTGTCTGACCCCAGGTCCTAAACAACCCTTAGAAATAGGAAGCTAGGAGATTTGGGCTAGAGTGCCCGATAGGAAAATGACACGGAAATGAGGTAGAAAGGGGGAGGAAAACGCCCATATTTATTACCGTGGGGCCAATACACAGTGCCCGACGGCTTAACGTGCCCATCCGACGCACGGTGGATATTTAGTGGTTCGAGCGCTCGTATCTTCTGGGATCGAACCCGAGGTCCTCTCCGTGGCAATCAGGAACGTTGACCACCCGCGGCCCAAACAAGACAGAGTAAACAACGCAGCCTATATGTTCTCCGTGTGCTGGCTGGGAGGCTTAGTTTATTGGGGGTGGCAACGCATTAGGGTGCCAGACTTCGGAGATCGAGCATCCAAAGCTAAGGGCAATTTTGAGCAATAACGTAGGACAAGAAAGCTAGCCATGTTACACCAAAATCAGCGTACATGGTCCACAATCTCTGAGCGTCCACGTGATGTCTACATTCATCACGTGCACACAGTGTTGCCAATTGTTGAAAAAACCTATGGCTGAAATGCAAAAGAACAAAAAAAAAAAAATGCGGTTCGCATTACCACCCGAGGATCATTGGGGCGTGCCCTAATGCAACACGTGCTTTCTTACGCGTACTTCGGTAGCATATACACTGAAGAGCAACCGAATTAGAGACAGCTGGCGTTATGCAAATATGGCGCTGTGGGCGGCCCTGTAAACGGAAACGACATGACGTATGCAGCGATCCGATAACATAAGGAGTGATGCGACGGGAATCAGTAAGAGTCGGACGCAGTACGTTTAAGACGAAGAATCTAAGCGCATTTGATCGTGGGCAAATTGTCGGGCCCGACGAAAGGGTCACTATCTCGAAAGTCGTGCAGGCACTAGGATTTTCACGAGCCACTGTGTCACGGGTGCACCGTGAGTACATCGAATCCGGTAAAACCATCCCTGCAAGGGCCAACTGCTGTGGACAGCAGCGTGTGGATGAGCGGGGTCATCGTCGGCTAGCTCGCATTGTAACAGCGGATAGACGGGCGAACAGTGCAAGAAATCACTCTGTAATTTAACGCTGGTGCACAAAAACGTGTAAACAGCTACACCATCCAGAACCATCTCCTCGCTATGGGGTACAGAAGCCATCGTCCCACGAGGGTGACGCTGATGACCGCACATCACAGGGTACAAAGATTAGCATGGGCGCGGGAACATCGCCACTGGACCCTACAAATGTGGGAAAATGTTGCCTGGACTGATGAGTCGAGGTTCACGTTGGTACATGCGGATCGCAGGATACGAGTACGGCGCAAACCACATGAAGCGATGAATCCTTCTTGCCAGCAAGGTACTCTTGAAGCTGGTGGGGGTGGCATTCTCGTCTGGGGACTGTTTACGTGGACTGAAATGGGACCCCTGGTACTTGTTACATCGTCCCTCACAGGTCAACGTTACCGGGATATCCTGGACGACCATTTGCTCCCGTTTGTGCGTCTTCAACATCCCCCTGGGGACCTCATCCTGCAACAAGACAATGCACCGTGCCATCGCTCCCGAATTGTATCCGAATGGTTGGATGAACACTCCACCGACGTGACCTCGCTTCCTTGGCCAGCTAGGTCACCTGACCTCAATCACATCGAGCACATATGGGATGCCATCGAGAGAGATGTTCGAGGCTCTGACCCCCCCCCCTGCTCCTCCATCAAATCTTCGTGAACTGTGGAAGCTTGTTCAAAGGTCGTGGATCCGTATGGCTTCCCAACGCTTCCGGTGTCTTGTAGAGTCCATGCTGAGACGAATCGCCGCCGTCATCAGGACGAAAGGTTGTGCTACACGTTACTAGATAGGTATCTCTAATTCAATTGCTCTTCAGTGTAATGGTCAAATGTAAATTAGTCATTTACTTTTTTTCGTCTCCTTTATTTTTTGGTGATTGATCACCGATGTAAAATAAATAACATTCCAAACTGAAATTTATACGAAAAAACCTTATTTCGAGATTTTAAGATTATGGAAGACCTTCAGCTTCCTGAAATGGTGTAACCACGTCCTTGTTTATTTTATATATTATCCTTATTTTCAGCTGACACGAAATCTAGAAGATCCGGGAGTTGCGCCCGCAAATCAGCCATTCATTTCGCATCAATTTAAAACAATGAAAGTCAACAGCACTCAAAATTTGAAAAAGTAGGAACTGTACACCAAATTATACTCAAAATAGTATAACTATACTAAAAATCCGAAAATTCTTGGCGTAGAATAAATATAAAATTGTCCAAGCTTTCGCACATCAATCAGATGGCTTTCTCAAGGGTTGATGTGCGAAAGCTTGGAAAATTTTATATTTATTCTACGCCAAGAATTTTTGGATTTTTAGTATAGTTATACTATTTTGAGTCAACATCACTATTCAAATTACGAGAACATGAATATCAAACACTTTACACTTACGTATGCAACATTAACCATGATCAAAAACCTTTCCCTCACTTTTCGCAAATAGAAGGATTTCGGATCCAAGGTATAACAACACGGCACATCATTACGTCGACTAAATTCATGAAGAAGCTGGCTGCATTTTAAAGCAGTTTCTAACAAAAATTTAAAACACGCAGCATACTACTCGAGATGCTGACATATCGTATTTTGCAACCGAATGAGCACGTGATATTCACTTTAAATTTACACGTACCACGGAAACGAAAATTTTCTCGGAATCAAGATATCTGTGCTGAAGAATGTTCCTAAAATATTGATAAGTTACTGAACACAAAATGTATTTCCTGATGAGAATAACAGAGCAGAGTTCCTCATACCACTAATTTACGCTCTTTTAAAATTCCTGATAAATTTACTAGAGATAAAAACTACTATCCAACTGATGTCACATGCGTTACTGAAAATAAATGCACACTATCCAATATCAACCTTTTCTTAATTTTTGTTTTTAAAAGAGCGGACACTTCGTGAGTCTTGTCAAGGTAAAAAGTTCGTGGCCACACACGGTTTTCTTAACTCCCCTCAAACATAAATGTAACGTTAGAAGACACGTCATAGGGAGGTCAAATCTCTTGAAACTGGTCTCAGGGGTGGACAAAGGTTCGTAAATGTTAATTCATTCTGCCCTTGAACCGTGTTGCATCCATCACTGATGAATACGAAATTCATTCTCAGTTCTTTTGAGAGTACGTCAGCCATTGAAATTAAAACAGGTTATGTTAAGCTAAAATTTCGGGCTCTCTCCTATTCAAATGCTCCAGAAAGTCCCCTAGAACTTCGTGCTTTAACTTATGCACTACTTTCTTTCGGATTTCGGCTTGTTTTTTTACTGATCTCAAAAGTCAATCAAAATTTACACTTCCAGTGCAAAAAAAAAAAAAAAAAAAAAAAAAAACATCTCAGGATAATGAATTGAATATGAGAATGCAATAGCTCTACACTAATACTCGCCAAAAGAAAGCAGAAGTGCCACGCATTTCATAGAAAAATGTGCCGTTGCACTGGATGCACAATCATCAGCGTTAACCAAAAGCCTTCACTTCAGAGTTACAGCAAAGAACATAATGCGAAATCCAGCCATCAGCGTACGGAGATAAAGAGAGGCATGGGTCACTTGCACTCACACCAAACTTTTGACCCTTATCTTGTACGTCAGTTGCACTCAGATGAAGACAACAAAAAGATCGATTACACTCACCCAGCCCTTGCTTACTACGTAGAGGAGGAATGTGAAAAAATTTGTGGATGGAACAGGGATGTTCTCTGCTGGAAAATGAATGCTCCACCGACTCATTGAACAAAAAGTGACATCATTCATCAAACCTGCGATTATAGAAGTAACAGAGTTATGTACAGCGAAAAAGGAAAAAATAAACTATTGATACATTCAGAACACAAATTCTATAAAGATCGAGAAACGGGGTTAGGATCGAAGTGGCGTTAAATGCTTGGCAAAAACTACACGCGGACACCAATGTTTCGGTTATTTTGCAATCTGATTTGTGCCACAACCATGACCCACCAAAACTGCTGTCCTGTGAAATCATGTCAAATAGTGTTAAGCGAAATACAACAGACGATATTCCGGAATGGCCAGTAAAACTGATTAGAAAAGAGATTAAAAAAATAAAATGAGAAAATAAACCTTTTGAAGGGTTAAGAGTAAACCTCCTCGTGGTCCCCTGGACAACGTTAATAGAGTGTAGACATTACCGAAGAGAAATACAAGCTTACGTATTAAATACATATACAGAGACATTAATGTCATACGTATATATAACTTACGGTTCTAAAAGCGCAATTTTTTAACAGCGAAAAAGACTGAGGGAGTTCGAGTGCAGTAATTTATCATCAGGAAGAAGCTATGAGTGCAACTCACCCTTTTCGGAGTTTGAGTGCAACTGACCAACACCCGTACAGCGATATACCTGTGGTGATGTCACGCTTAATGGTGAATGGGCAGCAGGAGAACTAATTAGGGGATTATGTGCCTTATGAGTAGGGCGAACTATTTGCGGTTTCAGAGAAATTTCATCAAAAATTATGTGTTATACAGAAAAAATCCGATCCATCACCAATAGGCAGGGAAAATCCGTAGGATACTACTCCACATAGCGTAAGAAAAGAAAAAGTATGTATATAACTTTGAGATCCTGTTATACTGAAGATGTATGCATATGCTTATATTAACAACATGCATAAAAATGTGAGCAGTCTAACATCCTTTAGACTGTTCCGGAACACTTCACGAATAAAAATTCGAAAGGGAGCAAGACAAGGTGACACTGTATCTCCCAAGCCCTTAAACAATACACTGCAGAATGCCTTTCAGTCAATGCACCGGGGAGATAAAGGAATTGTGATTAATAGAGATCATTTAAGCACCTTAGTTTTGCTGACGACATAGTCATTTTTTAAGTACCTGCTCAGTAATGCAGTGTATGATCCCAGGAACTTGCTAACAAGAGTAAAGAAGTGGGGTTAAAAATGAACTTAAGAAAACAAAATTGAGCACAATGCTTTCACAAGAACTGAAGATTTAGAAGTTGATGGGCAAATTTAGAAGTAACTGATGCCTACATTTACCTTGGACAACATAACAAGCTAGAGCCACATATTATAGATGAAATTAATAGGAGTATAAACTTGGCTGGAGTGACTTTAAAGGAAACAATCTTTAAGAGAAAGAAAAGTATAATCAATGCATCCTCCCAGTCTTTACTTATGGATTAGAGACATGCACCATAAATAAAAAAGACATACAAAGGCCACGAACAACTGAAAGAACCGTGGTGCAACCAAGGAAGATAGAAAAAAGGAATTCATAGATTAAAAAAAAAAAAAAAAAAAAAAAAAAAAAAAAAGCGGAGAGTGGATAGCATCATGATCAAAGTAAAGATTTTCAAGTGGCAATGCGCTCGACATCTTACTAGAAGAAATGACCAATGCTAGACAATTGAAAATTTAGGCTACATACCAAGGGACAGGAGAAACCCAGAAGAATACCACGTGGTAGATGAGTGAAGAAATTAGACAGTATGCCGGAATAACATGAAAAAGATTGGCTCAAGACAGAGTTATAAAAGGAAGAGATTTGGAGAAACCTGTCATCCAACAGTGAATTTAGAATGGTTGATACAATATATTTAGGCTTTTTTTTTTTCCATATTTTTTTAATTTAATTTTTGCAACTATGAGGTAGTTTATGCGTTTAAATTTGTGACATGAGATAAGTGATATGAACTGTTGAAATGGTGTTACTCATAAAAATTCTGGAATTCGTCCAAGTCTGATGGAATCTAAAATCGTTGCATTGGGCATGTTTTCTAAATGTCTGGACTCTTTAGGTCGGTACGGCTGCTAAAGGGATGTCTAAGAGAAAAGCAGGAGGGCCTAGAGTCGCCATCGCTTCCGTCCCCCCCCCCCTAGTGTCGCACATGAGTTGCACCTTCTTCACCCTATAGAATGGATCAACAAGAATCAATTGCCAGCAAGTTTTTAAGGCACCTTACCCCGAAGCGAACTCATAAGTACATGACTTTACGCACGACACAATCTTTTCAAATGCCGCGAGAATGATATAATTTGAGAAATACGTGAATGGTCACACTTACCAGCAAAATAAATTTCGACCTGTACGCCGTAAGTCATCAGTTGTGCATTGCAGATCAGCTGAACTGAACTGTATTTAGGGGAAACCTAACCTGAGTATGAAGTACATGCTGAGAGTGACTTTTTGCAGAAAAGATCTCGTGGTTTTTCAGTATTTCTGATAGAATGCATGTGTCGGGGAGCATCACACAAACCCTGAGGGGTGTGCCACCGCGACGGGATGCTGCACAGAAGGAAACTTCCTGTTGATCCTTCTATAAGTGCTCTTCCTTGGGAGACACCTTGATCCTCGCACTTTTCCACTTCCAGACACGGGATATACAACAGTGAGGCCCTAGAGGAGTCGGGTACAAATTAATAGCTCGAGATAGCTAATAGGATTATTATTTTTCAGAGTATTTCCCCTTCAGGAGGAAAGGAGCAAAGCTTAGGGCCCCCAAACTACTAAGGCTGTCCGCTTACCCTCCCACCCGAAGTAAATATTCTCTGGGTATGGCCTTTCTAAAACGCATGGCCGATTGACAGAAATGACAAAGACGTCACAAAAAATGAATATCTGTACTTTTTTTCTTTTTTTTTTTTTTTAGAAATACGATTGAAACAGATTTTTGTTTATCAAATGTACGTGCGTACAACATTTAGAACTAGGTACTTTTTAAAATCTAGTTTAAGCTCGATTACGAGCTTTTAGACTGGAACTATATTATGCAGCGGAAGTTACGTTTACCAATAAAGTGTCTTTTGTCCCATTCGGATTTTAACCAAACTTGGAACAAAATGTTCATCATCACCAATGATGGACACAAAAAATTTCGTTGAAAATCCAATAGGTTAAGGAGATTCCGGGCGCGGAAGTTATCCCATGAAACGTAACACAAACGCACAAAATTTGACTAACATTTCATTGGAAAATTGAGTGAAATCCAATACAAAAATGAAGATTAACACTTGAACGTTCAAAGCAAAATCAAAAATGGGCAATCAGCACATCGGGAAAAACTAATGTTAGTACAATTATCGGTACTACAAGTGCCTAATTCGGGTTTGAAACAATATTCTAGTGGTGCTACATAATGACCTGGATGACAGAAATGGAAAGCCTTGAGGGAAGCTTTCCATATTTCTCATCCAGATCATTGACCACAACGTTCAGGGATGAGATACCTATATTTGAAAGGCATCTCATCCCTGAACGTTGTCGTAGTAATATTCAGCTTTGGATGTAGGATTCTTCAGATAATACAAGCAATTTGTTCGGTTTATTATTGATACAATAATAACGTATCAAAGCTTCAATATTTGGCAGCGAGACAACTTCTTAAAATTACAGTCATTTTCTGTCTTCCAATTTAGCGCTCCTAGATTCAGAAATTTTACTAAGCACGCTTTTTCAAAGTCAGGCTTTCTATCTTCTCATCCAGGTCATTATGTAACAGCACTAGAATTTCAAACCCGAATTAGACACTTGTAAGTCCTTACAATTGTACTAATTAGTTTTTCTGATTTCTTTATTGCCCATATATATTCTGCTTTGAACATTCAATTGTTAATCGTTACACTTTTATTTAATTTCTCTCGATTTTCCAATAAAATGTTAAAGTCAAATTTTGCGCGTTTCTGTTACTTTTCCTGCGAAAACTTCCGCGCCCTGTACATTGGATTTCCGCGAAATATTTGACATGTGTTCATCATTGGTGATGATTGGTACCAAGTTCGGTTAAAATCAGAATGGGACAAAAAGGATGTTTTCTTTGTCAGTAACGATAGTCTGGTTATCCTTTGCGCGAGTTCAGGCATACGAAGATATGTATTTACACAGCTGATCACGCATTCCATAGTAACGATCAGTGGCGTACCCAAGATTTTTTTTATTTTGGGAAGTGAAGATTAACTTACGGACGAAAAGCTACTTATTTTTTTTTTTTTTTAAGTGCAGGGTTTTTTTCCGCTTTTTTTTTATCTACACGGTTTTTCACCTAAATAGTATAACTGCATCATGCTATTTAACAGTATTGTGTGTAGCGCTAAAATTTGTAGTATTCACTTATTTAATGATATTCTGTATATCAACGAGTAAAACAGAAAAAATGACGGCACGATTATGACAAAATGCCGAAAAAATTTATCAACGCAAAGAGCCTTGTCGATAACTAGCATTTAAAAAAAAAAAAAAACCTTCGAAAATGTTAGCTGTCAGATCTTAATTGGTGTTTAACTTTGAAAACCCAACCCTCACTTCATAATCAAACGATAGCATCACGAAACGTAACACACACATATATTGAACAAAACTTGGATCATTTGAAAATCCAAAAAGCAATACTTACAATTATTTTTATCAGTCTATGGAAATATATATACAGAAGCTAAAACAGGTGTGTGTGTGTGTGTGTGATCCTTATCATACGAACAACACATGCACATCTCAACACCAACTACCGGAAACGCATAAGCAGAAACAATCTGGCTATCATTACGAATCACTGTTTTTTTAGCATATAAGCGGTCACTGGTCTTTGATTTGGAGCCGCTAGTTCCAGAAAAGGAAAGAGCTCCCCTTTCGGAACTCGAACCCGGACCAGCTAGAACGATTATTCGAGACGAATGACCACTTGGTCACAGGGACGGCGCATCTGAATTTGAGATAAAGAACAATGCAGCCGAGTTTCTTCAAGGGCCTGAATTTCGTGAAATCCCAGTATGTGGCGAAAACGCATGCCAGAAAGCAGACAATTTCAGAAAGATTGGAAAATACTGCGAATAACGTGTCGTATGTGCACTTAAGCTTGTCACTCGCACTCTGCACTAATAAAATATTCAGCAGTGAATATTCATTTGGAGAAATGTACTTAAATTCTCACGCGGAGATAAAAAGTCATTTACCAAGTACCAAATGCAATGAAAATGTAGGATCGCCGATCTTCCAAAACTTCATGAAAATGCGCAATCACTGTCAGAAACGCGGACAGGTTGAACCAGTGGTGTTGGAACGGCATTCCGATACTTTTCATTTTCCCGCCGGTACGCGTTCGGTAAACCCTATACAGCATAATTTGTTTGATTTTTAAAATACGAATGTCTTATAATTGTTTTCCACTAAAAAAATGCGACAAAAAAAAAAACTCAACAGTTAGTGAAATTAACGTCTCATGTTTGAAACGTAGATAGTTGGTCTCTAAATCCATTCTCATTTGCCAGTCCCTTGAAACTCCTTTTTCTACTGTTAAGGACGTTGAGGTGGGAAACGTTGCAATATTAAGCGATTCAGCTATTTGCTTACTATGTGGTAAAGTACGCACTGAATTTGGATGTTTCGGGGATGCGCATGCATAAATTAAAAAAAAAAAAAAAGTCGAATCCATGCAGAGATTACTACGAAAACGTCAAGATTTCTGGAATTATTGTTATATGACAAATACTTATACAAAAAATAAGATCGATCAAAGCTCCAAATTTCTTTTTTCAACTCCGAAAATGCCTTCTTATTGCCGAAATGTATGCAACATGTTGAAATCTCCGGTTGCATTTAATTCTCCCATAATAAACAATCAAGTTCTCGTTCAAAATAGGAACGGTCTCCTAGCGATCGGTGACGTCACTGATAGTGCATACCGAGATGAGGGAGGAGCCGGGAAATTCCTTCGGGAAATGGGCGGCTATTTCGTGGAGGAGATGGATTTCGTCGAATTGAGCGATTACACGATCGGTTTTCCTCCCTATGTCCTCGCCGTACTGTGCCAACCACAGAAAAAGAGCTCCCATAGTCACCCCCCATAGAGGCCACTTTCTATGGAAATGAGCCCAGAAGAGGAAACTGAGTTATTCATCTTCTTTTATCTTACACTCATCCCTGTGTTGCATCGAGAGATTGGACTAGGGCGAGACAGGCCGACCAAGCCCCATACGGGATTTCCCCATTTCCACTCAAATCGAGTGATATTTTAGACGGAATGACATTCTCACGACCCTTTTTTAACTTCGAAAGGGAATATTTGCGCGCTTTTTCCCCCTCGTAAAGCGTAATATAAGAAAAAGGCCAGAGTGGAACAATTTTCTGAGAACAAAAAAGGGATACTGCTATATGAGCTGTATCATGAAAAACGTATACATATCTTTTTGAATGCATAAAACGCGAGACCAAATCTCCAAGCAAAATGTTCATGGAAAATATCGAGCAGGACTCATGCGCTAGAAACAATGGTGCGGATTGGTCTGCGTAATACTGGCCACAAGCAAAATGTTTCCACAAAAGAAAATTTAGATAATTCACCCAGAAAGCTGCTTACGCTGTCCCTTCATTTCAGCTACAACAATTCCAACATAGTGTATATTTATAGAGGTTCATTTTTTATTAGCTTGTCCACGGTGCACCGAACCTTCTTAGGAATATTTTAGTAATCCAGTCTTTCTACACAGTGTGATCCCAAAACATGAACACCTAGAAAAAAAAAAGGCAGGATGATAAACCAGAGCAAACTGATTTAGCGAATACTTGTAGATTTTCTATGAAGAAAGCAATAAGCTCCACGTTGATGAGCCGTATTTTAACAGGGTGCCACGTAACTAGTTTGATGAAAATAATAAAGAATAAAGGGAACAGAAATTTGTATCTACCGGTTTTATATGCCAGAATTCATTTTAACACAGTTGCTTATATGTACATAACGAATAGATCATGTTCCTGATCTATTACTCACCAAACGTTAGCTCCATATAAAACAAGAGGGGAAGTGGGGCAGTGTAGATAAATTACACATTCTTCGTGGTAAAATCATGAGAGTAAGTCTTTTACTATGAATTTTGTGATTGTTATTTAATGCTAAATTTCTTAACTTCAAAAATCAAGTACTACTATTCTCTTTACCACTTCCCTTTGTTTGCGCTTTCCAACCGTTTGTTGAAGAAACGTATATGCTCCAGCTTTGTCAGTCTGTCCGCACGATAACTCGCGAAAAAATGGTACAATTTCGATGAAATTTTATTATGTGATAGGGGACAACCTGGGGATGAACCCTAATTGAAATGGGGTCAAAGGTCAGGACATAGGAGCGGGATCCATTCCATCGCCCTTATGTGCAATAACTTAAGTAAAAATGCTTCGATTACGACAAAACTTTATCATGTTGTTCCGGAGGTATACTAAACCGGTTCTGTTGAATATCATCGAAATGGGGTCAAAGGTCAGGGCACAGGAGCGAGATTTATTCCACAGCCATTATCCTCATAACTTGAGTAATGATTTCTAGTATATTGGAAAGCGTATCATAATCAATGCATTGCATGATTTTAGTAACTTGTTTTCTTCCTGAAATTAACTTTTATTTCAAAACATTTTCTCTTCCTTCTATATTTAAAAACATATCCTGAAAATCTAATCGCCAAGTACTACAACACAACGTGTTCTAAATTAGAACCACAGGGAGCAATATTTCGTTCACCTAGAGTTTCAAAACAAAAGTTCTGAAATATTTTTTTCGAACGAACCAATTATATAAGCTCATCGTACAAAATATTAGCCACCTCTGCAATTTCTCGCCCAATACTGTGTAACACCTCGCTTCGCTTGAATAAGGTATGGATTCCACTAATCGTCGGATATGGTCTACATCAAGTCTAGCAAACACCTCCGACAATACCAGTTGTATTTCTGCAACATTAATGTTCCACCTTCTGTTCCAGTGTTACAAAGATTTTCAATGAGATTTATATTCGGCGTCCTTGCGGGCCAGTCCATGTGTTCCAATGCTACTTTATGCTCCTCGTGTCAGTTACAAGCAATTTTAACCTTGTGTACCATTGCGGTTTGCATCCTAGAACACCAGAATGTTTGTGTTCGGCTTTCAAATGATGAGCAAAAAGCAACACATATTCATCTAGAGTCTTCATACAGCTTACCTGATTGAATCGTGTCATTTATCAACCCCAATGGGCTTTATTCAAGTTAGGCAAAGAATCTCCAAAACATCACAGATCAACCTCCAGTTTGAATAACACCCCTCGGCACAGTCAGGATGGAATATTTCATTACTCCTGTGATACACTACGTCTTGCATTTTTGGAATACAAACAAAAACACGAAGCATCTGATCAGAAAATCTAATGCCTAAGAGTGCTAACCTCGTCGCAACAGGCTGTGCTTTACGCAGCTCTTAGCAGAAGTCTTCTCGGAGGTACTCTGACTAGAATTTTAAGTGTTCTTCCGGAAATATAGGAAGATGTGGTATTTATTTCACTGTCTATAAAAGTTCCCCTTTAGTTTGAAATAGGTGGCAGTTATTAGAAGTGATATTCGTCGGCGGTCCCTGTCTGTGAGCACCGTCTGCCGACCACAGTAACTTCTACGATTGACGGTCGAATTGGATGTACACTATTGTTAACACACTCGTTCTGCGGTCCCGTTCAAAATATCAACTAATTTGGCTACTTCGTTCGCAGAATGTCTTTTAGCCTCCTACCAAATGCAACTCCACCTTTCTGGCACTCAGTCACGTCTTTCTTCCGACCCACACACGGCAGAAACAATGTGCAATCGGCACTCGACTGGGAACAGGAAGATAGTATTTCAAATTAAAAAGTGCCTTAGCGGTGAATCAGCATAAGTAAGAACAACCCGAAAGGAAGACCCTGAAAATTTTCAAAAGCAATTTAAAATGTGCTTTTATTTACAAATTTTTAAGAAATTTATTATCACCTAGCACTACCATTTTTTGTTACACTACTCAGTTTGAGCAACTGAAAACAAATGCTTTTACCCTGGGTTCATGATAAAGTTTGTTTTTTTTAACCACTTTTGTCATTCCACACAACGTCAAACATTCAGTGTGTATAAGTGCGCGCTGCCTCAAACACTTGAGGTCTTTTGTGTTACTCATAAACAATGACAGAAAAAGCTCAGGAGATGGCTTTTATTGTAGCTCGACTGGGAGTAGCTAGCGAGTAGTTTAGCGGAAATGCATTCTTAACAATAAAACACTTGTCTCACTTAGCTTTTACGGTTGTTTACTATCAGTGCAGTCAGAGGGGCTCTATAGCGTAAAGCGATTCTCATTCTCTTTACGATAGAACTCTTGTTTGTTCATGGGATGTTCTATTACGTGATTCGACTCTATAGTCTCGTCCCTTTAACGCAAACATTCATTTAAGAAACTAGTATGATGGCATATATAACACAATATTCCTTACCTATGCATACAAGATCATTTACAAAAATTCCCGTGCCCATCTTTTCGTACCATCTAACCATGGAAAGTGCTGTATAACACTAAACCTTAGGGATCAAAAAAATAAAAAAAAATGAGCACGGTTTTTTTAATCCTTTTCCACGCAAATAACATTTTTCAGAGTTATTCATAGACAGTAAAACCGATTAGAAAAAAAAAATCAACCGGATTTCTACATAAAACATACAGAAATAGACACAGCCACTTATTCCTACTAGCGGCTTAAAAGCTTGCTACAAAAATAAACAAATTGCGCATAAAAAAGTTTCTCATATCAGAAGGCAGATATCAGAGAGGGATTTTCAAATCCAACTGTTAGAAGAAGAAATAGAGGGAAATACTGATATAACTCTATGCCCCTAATGGAAGAATTTTGCATAATGAGAAAGTTGAAAATATGCAAAAAACATTTTCCATAGCAAAAGCTATGCTAAGAAAAAAGGAATTTCTTCGAAATACCTCTCCTGGAAGCAGAGACAGCGAGAAAAAGGTTTTGACATTTACGCCTCCTAGCGGGAAAGCTGTACATTTAAAGAACATAATGTCCCCCATCTTTATTGTAGACTAGCCTATAGCCTGTCCTAGGACGGTTGTTTTTAAGCTTTAAATAAAAATTAATATATAGAGGATGTTTCCCGTTTTAAGACCGTGAAATTTTTAATTGAAGCAGATTGAAAGCAAATCAAATAGAGGCCGGCTTTTTTTTGTAAGGAAATATAGTAAAAATTCATTCATGTCAAAACTGAAAATTGTATGCTATTTACGTTTTTCAAAAGACCTCGTGATAAACAAACATTCTGTGCAAAATATCTGTTGTTTAACAATTTCCCTTGTAGTTCAGTTGTTTTCGTGTCAACTTACCTTAACGTTTGCTTTGATTTTTCGCGTTAAATTACTTTTTCTCCGGCGCACGTGTTATTCCGTTCACGGCTTGCTTTATACTGTCCTATTCGAAGGTTAGTTTGAAATTTCATACCGAACCTTTTTCTTCAAAATAATGCGGCATCTAGCAATTACAAATCGGAGCTATCTAAATTATCGACAATGTGCTGTTGGGGTGACCTTTGTTTTTAGATGCAATTTTGCTCACTTCGACACCGCAAGATTTCAGTTTTTACTGTAGGTTAGAGCGTTTAGATAAATCGATATTTTGCAAAATGTATAATATAATCAGCACTAAACTCGGAAAGTTAGTTAATTTTAAAAAAAGTACAAAATAATTAGAGCATACATATTAATATTCGAATTGTGCTAAATTAAATTAATATACAAACGCATCTTGCCATGATATTAAAATTTTAATTCGAATTTTGTAGATCGGATAAATAGAACTCGGGTCATTAATAATGCAATGTTTTAAAATTAGCACGCGATCACTTTGACATCTAAAAGTGATCGCGTGCTATTATATAGCAGGTAATCATTTTGAAATCGCGAGAGCACACACGAATTGACCAATAAGTGATGGCGCAACAATGCAGACGTTGCTGTGACATCAAGTGATCTGGCTGTTTATATTATATATAATGGCATACAATAAGAAGATACATTTTTGAATGCCGTTTTTAGAAGCGGATATATAGCTGCAAACACAAATACCACCTAGCGACAGAACTGTGGACTACAAAAAAACTCCACAAGGTAAATTATATCCAGTGATTTAAATTGGACATTTAGAAGTATTATAGATATATAGAGAAAAATATATTAAACATTTGCTTCCCTAGCGGGGCAAATTTTGTATTATTTTGGAAAGGAAAAATACACGAAATTGTTTCATAATGAGTAGCTGATTGAAAAAGAATTTTTTCAATCAGGTTTTTAGTCCTGCAGATATTGCTGCATACATGCTGTACACGGAAACGAACTTACGCTCTCTAGTGGCACACTAGTGCGTTAAAAAATTGAAATTATATGCAAAACATTTCGCCCCAGAAACTCTCTCAGATAAAGAACTTTTCAAATCTTACTCTTAGAAGCAGAGATACAGACAAAAATAAGATATACATTTAAGTTCCTGGCGGAAAAACCTATGCACTGTTTTAAGCAGAAGGTATTCTCAAAAGGTTTCTCTTGGTGAACGTACCTCTCTACAAAAGAATTTATTTATATCGAGTTTTCAAAAGCGCAGATTTTACTGCAAATACGCCAGAAACAGAAATATACACTTACGCTCCCGTGATCAAAACATTCTTTACCAAAAATCAGAAATTATATGCAGAACATTTCCCACCAGGAGCGATGCAAAAAGAATGTTTCAAATAGGACTTTTAGAAGCAGAGATATCAGGGGAATTGTCATTTACCTTAATTGTCCCTTAGGGGAAAATCTATGCATTACTTGAAAAAGAAACTAACCAAAATATTCTTCATTATAAATGGCGTCGAAGGAAAGAAAGAATTTTTTTTTTCAATCGGTTATTTAGAAGCAAATATGGAATAAAATTCCTTTTAAATTGATAGCATTTGCATTTACGATCTCTAGCGGCGAAGTTATGCATCGTAAAAAAACGGAAAGAAAGGATCATTCTCACATTTCAAGCTTCCCAATACAAAAATAATTTTAAATCGGACTAATAGTTAGAGATATGATGTCCACAGACTGACGGGCAGATTGACAAAGTCGCACTATAAGCACGTATTTTTTTTTTTTTTTTCTACAAAAGAGGAGCTAAAAAGCGTCTTTCCGTGCACCAATGACTAGGCATGACACTACATAGCAAATGCAAGCTCATATGGCTCAATACAGCGCTGCATTACTACAAGCATAACATTTACCGGTGTATCAAGTCAACCCTACCATCTACAGTAGGGCTGATTAATATTTTGCTAGATGTTCTTAGGTGGAAAAACAAAGCCTTCCTACTCTCAAACAGTTTCTCAACGGTCGTTTGAAACATTTTCGAAACTGAGCCCTGAGTTGCCATGCACGTTTTCTGATACGGAACAGGCTGCGGCGGATTCAAGTATACTCATTGAATATACGCAAAAAAATTGTGTATTGGAACACGTTCAGAAGTTGAACAAGGGGGAAACATGCGTATCTCAGTTCGCTTAAAGAGTAGGTCTTACATGTATGCTATGTATATGCATGCACTAAATCATTTGGTGTACCCTCATGTTATGTCTGCGGAAAGAAACACTCAAAATCCGTGTAACATGTTAGATAACACTTTTGCAAAAAGTGTTATCTAACACGTTTAATGAATTTGAAATACATACACATTAAATAGATATAGGATTATACATGTTAACTAAAAAAAAAAAACGCGTTAACTGAATCTGAAATACGTAAATGCATCAAAATGTGACATCACACTCCTGAAACTAATTTCTCCACGATAGTGATTTCAGAAGCTTTAAGAAATACGTAGGTCGTCCAATAAATCAGAGAGAGAGAGAGAGATATTACATGGGAGTTGTTTATGTCACCACATCAGCAATACATGCCATAGACATACAAATGGTTATTTTCCCACAGAGTCGCCATACACATTAAGACATTTATCCCAGCGATAAACGAGTTTAAACATTCCTTCACGGTAGCAAACCCATCCAAGGTTATTAAAGTATTGCAGAACTGTGGTCTGCAATGCCGCCTCGCCCTCGAATTGTTTAATCGATAAGAAGTTGTTTAATAGGCCAAAGATGTGATCATCTGATAAAGCCAGGTCGGGATTGTATGGAGGATGTAAAAAGAACTTCCCACTTCCGCTTTACGATTCAAGCTTTCGTCTAATTTGATGTGTTAGGTTTAGTACCATCGTGCAAAAGTCTCACTCCATCGCTTAAACGTCCTGGCCTCTTTCGTTTAATAGCTTCCTGCAATTTTGTTGGAGTGTCACTGTTAATTGCTGTTTTACGGGGAGGGAGATATTCACAGAGAAGGCCTGCAGAATCCCAGAAAACCGACGCCTTTGTTTTCTTTACAGACGGCTATACCTTGAATTTTTTGGATGTTGGAGATTGTAGATGCTTCCACGTCACTGAGTTCCGTTTAGATTCGGGGTTGCAATAGTGCACCCATGTTTCATCCCCCGTCACAATGCTTAACGAGTTTTCTTCATCATGGTAACGGTGAGGTTTTCGAGTGAAGCATCCGTTCTGTCTGTTTTAGGTCTGTCGGACAGCATTTTTGGAACACACCGACAAGAAACTTTACAAAACACTAACTCTGTGACGATCTCACGGACAGTACTTTTAAAAATACCTGTCTGTTCAGTAATTTCACGAACTTTCACTCTTCGATCTTTCCTTAGCAAACCTTCGAAAAGAACATAATTTACTTTCCTGTGCGAAGTCCTTGGTCTGCCTCTGTGCTTCTCGGAATCATTGTTCAATTCCGTTCAACCATTTGGGAGTTTCCTGCATCACACTGACACCTCTTTTCGGCTTAAAACGTTCTGTCCATAAATATTCGCTAACATGCGATGAATATCGCTTTATATGACACCTTCCGCTTGTAAAGAAACTGATGATTGTTGGTAATTCTCACTTGGAATACTTTTCAATAACACCATCCATTTCGTTCGCTTGCCAGCCGCAGACTACTTATCGGAGAACAACAACGAATGTGAGACAACTGCTCTTCATTCATACGATGCATTCAAGAAGCCTAAGTCACACTTGCGCGCGCATACGTGCATCAACACCACGTGTATCTTACTTGCAAACGTACTGAATTTACGGAGATTATGACGTTCTTTTTCAGTAAATTTTAGGAACATACTCCGAGGCAGAAGAGTGATTTAGTGTTTAAGTTATGTTCTTGAAACATGCAATATTTAAGTATTTTAACTTAAATTGGATCTGGATGGGAAAGTCTATCACAACTTAACATGAAACCTTTCTTGACTTGACTGACTAATGGATTTTAGCAATAGCTTGTCATCTCTCAAATGTTCACTGAGGAACTTACTCCTACAAAAATTAAACTGCTTCAATTTCATGTTATTTTATCTTAATTTCCTGAGAATCTACGATTATTTCGGTTCAACTTACGTTTAGAAAAAACCTCTCTTTACTAGACAAAAAAAACAAAAAAACTATAAAAGTTTCTTCTGCGTCTCTCTTTAAACGGCAAATTGTATGGTAAAAAATTCCTACCCATACCAAAACTTTTCGGACCCAGTAGAACATTTTGAACAAATTTTAAAATGTTTCGTAATTTCCTCTCCGCTCTTCCTTCAGCGCGTAAAGTATTGATCAGTCAAAACTAATTCCAAAGCGTAGTCTTTTTACTAGGTCTTACTGAAAATATTTAAATTGGAATCAGTAAATAATGAATGGAAAAGTGAAAATTGCAATTCATTCACCTCCACGAAGTCCGCTTACAACGTGCTAATTAAGTCGAAACCCACGGAATAATTTTTATACATATGTACCTAACGGAAGTTAATAAAGACATGTCAGTTTAAAAATATTTGATATCCTGCTATAAAAGATGAATTATCGGTGATGGGACGTTTTACATCAAAGTATTTGCCACTTTTAATATTAATAATAATAATAAAATGCACGTAGCTACCAATTGAAGACAGGAGAATAGAATCGCAGCTATGGAGCAAAGAGAAGCCTAGAAGTACCTTCGTATGCTTCAAGCACAACGCCTGGAACAAAGAAATCAAAAACAATCTAGCCACCAAATACAACCAAAGGCTGAGGAGACTAATGAAGACCAAGCTCAACGCTCGCAACTTCACTAGGGCTATCAACACATACGCAGTTCCAGTCCTCATGCATTCCTTCGGAATCATCAAGTGGACCACAACAGAGCTTGAGCATATAATGCGCAACACCAGGACAACCCTCACTAAACATCGCCAGCACCACCCAAAGTCAGCAGTAGAAAGGCAATGCCATCATTGGACGTGCAGATGGAGGACGGAGAATGACTGATCACCTGGAACACAGAGACAAAGAAATCAGCAGTGTCAGAAAATACTTCCATCAGAACAAGGGGCTCCCTTCACGAAGCGATAAACTAGAGTGACAAGAAGTACACAGCCTTAGACCTCTTTACTCAGAACACAGAGATTGGAACGAGGGAGCCAAAAGAAGAAGCTTGGAGCAAGAAAGTCCTACACGTAAGGCACTACAACGATCTGCAATTAAACCACGTGGATATGACTGCCTCAAATGCATGGCTAACAAACGGATCACTCTTCCCCGAGATCGAAGGGTTCCTGATGGCTTTATAAGATCAAGTTGTAAACACCAGAAACTACCGGAAGCATATCCTGAACGACACGTCAGTGGAAAGCGACAAATGTAGGCAATACCATCAAGCGCCACAGACCATCCAATATAGCACAGCAGGATGCAGAGTCCTCACACAGAGTACACGAACAGGCACAATCAAGTCGCCAAGATTGTCCATCAGAAATTGGCAAGAAAGCACCACCTCCTTCCAACATCGCTTCTAGGGAACAACACGCACAAGATGTACTGGGACAGATCGATCAGAACAGATAAGACCATTCCCCACAATCGTCCTAATCGACAAGGAGAAGAAGTCAACATACCTCATTGACATAGCCGTGCCCAACACGTTCAACATCCAAAAGACGCACGGAGAGACGCTGTAAAAGTGTAACGACCTACGATACGAAGTCAAAGAAATGTAGCATATGGAGAACGTCACCGCCGTCTCCATAGTAATATCAGCCACAGGAGTTGTACTTAAGACCATTCACAGCTCTATACAGACACTAGCTTCAACCTAACACCTACATGCAACTACAGAAGGCAGCTATCCTGAACACTTGATAGAGTAAAAAAGTTCCTGGACAACTGAGAGAAATACCATTTCCCAGACTTGGTGCGTCGCGTCATAGTCGTCCCGGAAGGAAGAGAAGAAAACCCCAGGAAGAGGTGGAATCTCAATAATAATAATTACCACATTTCGCACAAACTTATGTGCACAACTTTCGCATAACCATTCGGAAAGCCACTGTAGGGGGGAGGGAAGCTATAATGTATAACACTACCCCAGTACATGATGACAAAAACTAAGGATCATTTGCTTTAGCTTTTACTATCCTAAGTGTCACATACCTGCAATCACTTTACCGCACATTTTAAAACAGCACTGGAAATACCAGAAGTAGAAGACTTAAAATTAGTGATCAGCTTACGTGTACGAATAGCAGGCCACCACGAATACGTAATAATCACAGAAGGTCCAAAAAGGTTTTCAGTAATCACGTCAGACAGAAATAAGCCAACTCGACAAGCGAATGTTCAGCAACGGTGTCATGGTAAAATGACTTCTATCCGCGATATTTCCCGATCATTTGATACGAGTGCTGGAAGAGTATTTTCACGAGCTACAGAATGAGCAACCCAAAAAAACAATTGAAAAAAATACTTAGCGTCAAAAATTTATTTACACTAGTGCTCAGAATTGAAGCGACAAGCACAAGAAATGAAGTAAAATACACATCAGTGGACAAAATGAAGTTAAATAGATGCAAGCGGGATGATGTACAGTGTTACATCCCGGGGAAAAAAAAAAAAGAATGTTAATTAGAACATGTTAATCAAAACGAAAAGCAGTTGCACTGCTTTTCGTTCTGCTTATCAGTTTCCATCTCGGAAAATTCTGTTATACATTAAACACCGAAATTTACTTAAGTTAATATTTTAATTATAAAGAAATTAATAAAAAATCATGTTACGTTACTAAACTTTATCAAGTGAAAATCAATGCATAACACAAAATCATTTCACATACCTCAGTTTCTTTAGAAAAAAAAACTCGTCCGTTTTTATTTGTGTTTTAGATTTCAAACCAATTATTTTCAGAGCACGAACTAATTTAAGAAGTGCGTTTGAAAGATCGCCATCCTGCCGGCTGTCTTCAAAGAATTTTCATAATGTTAAAAGACACTGATTCGCATCTTGATTGAATCAATGTCTTTAACCACAACTGAATCACGGTTCGAAATATCAGGAAAGGGAATTCTCATACAGTTTGCAAGTGCTAGTACATCAGGTATATTTTGTACTGGCAAAGGCAGGTTGGAGCAGTAATATACAGTACATTAGCGGATGCCAAGGGTATCGCGGTGTATCAATGGATGTTTTATATACAGCATATCTATTCAGATCCAAGGGATGGCGTTATGCAAGGGTGGCGGTAAATCGAGGGTTGACTGTAGAAGCATGTAGATACAACTTATATTCCTGCTCATCTGGGTGGAATGGAATGTGGCCCAAACTATCACTTCACCACCTCCATATTGGTCCCTTTCCCAAGCGACGGTGGGACGACACGTTGCTCCACATTCTTTCCATATGAACATCTACCGAGATTCAGTTTGCAAGAAGAATCTTGACATGTTAGTGAAAAGCATATTAGCCCCTTCTGGCTGGAGACCATTGTTTTCATTCATTGGTCTATGCACTTCTTTTTGTACGTATGACAGTATTTGGAGTAATATTTCTTTGCATCACATCAGTGGCGATTTAATTTTTGTGCTTGATGCTTTAATTGAGGCCAGTGTATATACTGTGAACCAGAACGAAACAAAGTAACGTTTGCTTTTTTATTTTTGTATTTCAGGAGCAACTATAGCAGAAACACGAACACCAGTATTTCTTATCTTTATAAAACTTGGTGTCAGTGTTGGTTTTTCCGCCGTGTGCTTGGTTCCTGGGAAGCGCAAGACACTAAATTGTTTGCTTTGCACCTGACGAAAACGACATCAGCTCAGATGCAACGAAAATTATTGGTTGTTTACGTATGAAGCATAGCAGTAAAGTGCTTTCTGCAAAGCCGCAAGCTACAAAAAAAGACGAGAAAAACCAGCTTAATCCTCAAAAGACCACAACCCCACGATCCGCACGGTCAACCTCTGTCAAGGCACAGCTGTGGGCGCGCCTAAGAACGCCACAGCATCAACAGTTCTTCGACCCAACACTAACTTTATTACATCCTCCCTGACAAATGTACATTGTAAATATAAAATGAATTTTTTCTTCTTCTTTTTCGACTTTTCTCCCCCGCTCACTTAACCGTCAAGCACCAGACCGTGTACAGTCTGTCGGTGCTGACGCAGTTGAAGTTGACAGCTGCCACGAGGGATTAGGCTTTACCTGAAATGGAATAAGAAAATATAGAGGATTATGATGACTCCCCACCCCAACACCAAAGGCCAAGGCATCTCTCTCTCACCACAGCAGCGTTCAGCTCTCCCCTGTGAAAGGCAAAGGAGGAGGAAAAACCGAGGGTGTGAGTTGAGAACTCAAAGTGCAGTGGAAATACTTGAGATTTCAACAGAACCACGTTTCTCTAACATCTTTGCTACAACAGAAAGAAAAAAATCACTAAGAAATGGACGTAATAATTCTGCAGGAAAGAATTTAAGATCAAGGAAAACATTTCTAGCTGCCGAAAGCAAAATGATGCGGATGTTACTGATTTCACCGTAGGTGCTGGAGGAATGGCAAACAAAACTCAAGACTAAATTTCAATCCCTGGATGCATGAATGTACGTCATATACGGAGCCAAACATTTTTTTCATTAATTTTATGAATTAATGCTCTTTTGTTGCATAATTTTTCACCTTGTGTTCCTTCTCTATCATGTTTCCTTAGAGATAACAAACGAAAGTTTCATTATGTATTAGAGCATTAAAAATCATTTTCCCCGTAACTTCGGAAATGTAAAACGAAAATACTGTTAACTGTTTCAGCAGCTGTATTTGCCCATTTTGGTAGTTATTTATAATGCTATGAAAATGGCTAATTAGGTACGTGAAAGAAAAAGCCTTACTTTTCCTTTTTTTCCAGCGTGTTGCGTTATGGTAAGTCAGTTAACAACGAAAAAAATAGAGAGAAATATCCTGGTACTCTTCGTAGATAATTTATGCTATATATCTTTCGCATGCTAAGATCTTTGTGGGTGTAAAATAAAACCAATGATTCGAGAGCAGATTTATTTATGTAGAACATATTGTATTTATTCGCGTCACTTACGACCGCACCAAGTCACAGTCCGGTACACTAAGTTTAATTAAATCATAACAAACAATAAGGTTTGCTAGCTTCTGACATTGAGCGGTAGGTGGATTAATGAATGCTGTTGTCGTAAAACAAATGAAAGAAGACATGCGAGTCATAAAATTAAATTACTAAGCTGTGGCGGCAGCAAGAGTACTGTAAGAAATTAGACTGTTTCGTTTTTCAAAAACAATATTACATATTATTCAGATTTAGACGAACGTAAGAAACTACCCTGATACCGATGAAATGTGACGTTGCTACGCAAGTCCGCATGCCCAAGCTAAAAATCTTACCTGCAGACAAAAAGCTGAATCGCAGCATGTTAGTGAGAAGAATTGGTAACTTTTGGTCTAGGATATCTACAGGTTACACCCCATCGTCTAATGCATTAAAGTGCTCTTCAACAGCAGGTAAACCCTCTGAAGGAGGGGGAATCGAGAGAAGCCACATTTCGGTACGACACAACGTTTTCTTAGCGTCAAAAATGCATTTTTGTAATGGCTTTTATCACATTCAGCACGAGGTTCTCGTAATTTACGCAGATTGCAATGAGATGTTGTTACGTTTGTGTAAAACTTGAGGAAATAATGTTCGGCGATAGTTTAATAAAATATAATGTTGAGTAACAATGATTAGAGTAACATTAAGGTAGTTCCAGCTAAAAATATCTGCCTTATGTTTCCAATGGTAAAACTTCTTTACATATTTTCTTCGAAATTAATGCATTCCTAAGGATGAAAATTTGCACATCGATAAAACTAACTAAGTTATAGCATGATATACTTGCTAGAACATAACCCTAACTAAGCAATCCAACATTTGTTTGTCTACTGACGTCATCAATGTACATGTCGCGCTATCTATTAACAGGTCTGAACATTACTCAAAGAAAAATGATTGATTTTTAATAAAATTATGGTTATGTTTTAGCAAGTATAAGTACGCCATGCATGCTATAACTTAAAGTTAGTTTTATCGCTGTGCAAATTTTCATTCTTGGGAATACATTAATTGCGAAGAAAATATGTAAAGAAGTTTTACCACTGGAAACATAAGGCAGATTTTAGGTGGAAACACCTTAGCTGATTTTAAGTAACATTAACTATTGTTGCATCACTTCATGGGACCACATGCGGCACGATTAGATTTCAACAATAGTTTTGACAGTGATGCACCATTACCCATTTTCGTTACATCGATTTTTTTCTACTTGGGATTTACTTCACTACTGTCGGAAAAGATGCATAGCATAAAAACCGTAAAGGAGGGGGGTTCCCCCAAAAGTGGCTTACACTATTCACGTAAACGCCAAACTAATTAAGAAATGGGGAGTGGTATTTTGTAGTGGTATTAAGAATGCAGTTGCGCTAGAAATGCGGTATTTCTAGAACGACAGATCAAAATCATAATACTAAGAGTACTGCAAATATGCTTTCGGAGAAATCGGGAATGAAAACTTGAAAGTCTTTCCAGAGAGATATTTTATTTTTGTAATCCATTGGCACAAAGGACTACGTAGGCCGTACAGAGCACAGCATGAGAGTTTTTACCGCTGCACGAAACAAGGGCACAGGTACAACGGAAAAACGCTTAAAAACACGAAACTACAGAATGTTTGAATAAAAAAAAATATGCAAAAGTAACAAAAACTAACAAACGCGCTTAAGACGAACTGCGAACACTTTCAATATTAGTTGCGACAAAAGAGTTAGTAATTTTGTCCAGATCCCATCTTCCGAAAAAAGTGCAGACTAACTCGTAACATGCATCAATTCATACACTCCAAACATAACAAGTGTTTTAACACTTTTATAAGTTAATAACCGCGCAGCTTTCAGCGTGTTGGTAGGCAACACCAACGAGTTTTAACTGGCACATAATCTCAGTAGCAGAAAAAACATTTAAAACACAAATTCTGCATTTGAAAGATTCCGCAAAATGACTACACCGAAACATAAGCTGTTACCCTAATCTCATTAATTTCAGCGCAAGTTAATCAGCAATAACCTTCTTTGATATCATCTAAATTAAAATCACTTCGCTTTCACGCAGTTCTTGGGGAGATACATATATTGAGATGGCCCCACAAATAGCTTTCTTTCAGCATTTAATGAGCCACTCCTTGCTACGCTTTTAATGTTCAGAGATACACAATTACTCACTGTTTCCTGGTTCGACTGTTCATGAAGTTCATTTGTCTTAACGGGATTCACATATTTTTCCAGATGGTTGTAGGACGAACAATGGCTCTCACGTAAGAGGAAGGCACACGTGAAAAGTTACTAATGAAAGAAGTATGCAGCTAATCTGATGGTTGCAAGGAAGAGCACACAACGTGGAGTAGGGGACACGCCCGCGCTGTTTTCAGGGAAAGAAGGGAAACCCAGAAGTTTTGATTTCTCGCTTGAAGGTGATACGATGTAGAGTTTGAGTGAATCTCCGTGTGACGGGGAATGCTTTTCGGCTCCCTGAGAAAATGAGGGAAAGACTCTTCTGATGTTAGAAACTGGAACTCAGTAGCAAGATAGCAGGGAAAGATAACCGATAGAACACGCGGGAATACATCAATGCGTAAACAGCAAAAAGAGTGATATAGAAATCAGGATAAGCAAGTCCGTGACCTTCTCCATACACTGCACCGAATGAACGCCACCACTGTGGAAAAGCGAGTTTTCATTTAACTAATAATTCATTTATTTCATCATAAGCGGAAAATATAGCTCCAGACCAGGAACTGTTTAATTATGTTACAAGCGAAGGCCTGACGAATCTACGCGACAGGGCATTAAAAGAAATCCAGTGAACAGCCCTACAACAAAACACTGGGGATTGGGTGTAAGAAATTTCCTAATAAGGAGCTAAGTATCCGCAGAATCACACAATTCCTATGCAGAAGTGTTATATGGAATTATTTAAAATATAATTAAATAGTGACTTTGGTTATTCTGTGTGCGAATAGCAGCTAGAAATTCGCCTTCAGTTAAAAAAGCGCTTAACAGATCCCTCGAGAAAAGTCTTTCCTTCGTTGACGGGGACCACCCACGAACAAATGGACCCCACACCTTCTTTATCCCCCCAGTTGATGGAAGACACATTTGCTTTGAGAAATCCCTCAGCAATTACATCTCCCGCTGGAAGTATATACTATTTATCAAAACTTATATTTCCCCTCCCTTCCCCATTCAGAAAAATCAAGATCCAAGTGCGCGAGCGTAACCATCTGTTGTTACGTTCTATTTGTTCAAATATTTATTTATTTGCTTGCTTCCCTGCTCCAATGACATAGGAACCTGCAAACAGGGATTCTTCTACAAATCTTGAAGATTACAATCCGATTTTTGGTGTAAATGTGACAAGGATGGTAAGTCAGATAATATCCGAAAACTTGAAAATTTCATCGTCCTGGAGCGGGACTAACCCGCGCCACCCATATTGCGCCCGGGTATGCTAACCACTACACCACCCAGAACGACCAAGTCTCAAGTTTCCAATTAATTTGAATATAACCATCACAGGATTCGCTAGTCGAAGCAACCGGCATTCATGTTTAGCGAATCTGGAGGTTAAGAATCCTATCCCGTGATCGCCCGGAGGAGCAGATAAATCGTGACAGAAATACGGGATTACACCATATAATACAAGTATGGTGTAATATACATGCTCAAGGACGATGAAATTTTCAAGTTTTCGGATATTATCTGACTTACCATCCTTGTCACATTTACACCAAAAATCAGATTGTCATCTTCAAAATTTGTATTATATGGTGTAATCTCGTATTTCGTTCATGAGGGATTCTTCTGTTGAGTTGGCATCCACTTAAATACCTAATAATAACCACGCAAACAGAAGTTTCCGAAATATTTTGTTCCAGTTCACATATAGGCACTGCGATTTTCTCCTCGGCACATCCCATTCAGGATCAACAGCCATTTCTTCAAACTGTCTCACAAACATCAACAACTGGCGGCTTCTGAATACTCGCCAGGATTGACGCTCCTGAAGCTTTCCCTGCTACCACGTCAGACAACATACTAACAAGGCATGGTTTCATAAATCAATTTTAAATAGCTGCACAGCTTTCTAACTTCAGTTTGTTGGTAGGTACATCCACGAGTTTGCACCGGAAAGCCAAGAACAAGGGGAAGAAAGAACCTTTGACGCCTCATTACATTAGACAAACACAATGTCTAAAAACCTGCTTGTAGTAATTAGTCGACGAGATTCATGTGCACTAAGGTAAGCACAAAATCATCCTCCGTTTTACACTGTGATGAATACAAAGTATTACGTAAGTAACAGAACTCATTGATACACTAAGTACATAAGGCTACTTCATTATCCGTTTATTGGCGTAAGAAATTCAGCATACCTTCTTGCCAAGCTTTCGCTCATTGACGGATGGTTTCTTCACGGCTAACAGCGAAGAACAAACTGAAATAGTTTGTTAACATTTCAATTTGTTCTACGCAGCTAGCCTTGAAAAAGAAATACGTCGATAAGCGAAAGTTTGGCAAAACGTATGTTGAATTTCTTAGACAATAAACCAATAGTTACTTTACTCTTATTTTTATTCTTACAAAGTATTACGTCCACCTACGCCTGCCTTCGACAATAGCTTTCAGCTCGGTTTTGTCAGTGCGTCTGCTTTTCAAAAACGAAAATACAGGGGTAGCTTAACCGGAAAAATATTATACTGAGAGTCCGATAGAGATTAAAAAAATCCTGTAAATAAAGTATAACAATATACATAAAAATATATGCCGCATATCTTTAAAAAAATGTAACTGAAGCCTGTGTAAAATGGTTCTTAATTGTAAACGTAACTGTTCGTGTGACAAACTACGATTTATGAATCTTTACTGAAGAAAAATACATCTCTTACACGTTACATAAATGCGTAATTAATTAAATGACTCGTTTTCTGGGATAACCGAATCAAACAAACGCACCCGGGAAAAAATTGAAATCTATAGATTTCTTAAGATTCAGTAGAAAAATTACTTTTATTACGAAACGAATAATTCAGATGTTTTAGCCCTGCCGAACGAAAACCAGGCAAATTAAATAATTGGCTAAAGAGACCTTGTGAGACATTCATTAAACATTTATTATTGTAATTAATGCATGAAACATTCGTTCAGGAAACCACAAAACGCTCGCGGTTGCGATGAAATCGCCAAGTAGGAATGTAAGTCACGTTCAATTCTTTGACGATTAACTCATTACACGATTACCAAAAATACGCTTTTGCAATACTATTACCCTTTCTCGCACAAATGTTTTTTTCCCACTCTGAAAAGATGTCAACTTCCGTAGTATGACAACTCAGCGGTTGCGTTGATGACACGGCTGTTGTTACTCCATTAATGTTGACATGTATTATTACATCATTTTACACATTACGAATAGTTCGGATCAACGACCGCAAAGCCGAGGAAAACGTAATTTGTTCATGAAATACTTCCCCTCGGGAACGGTGCCAACGAAATAAATGTATATTGAAGATGTCGCGAAAACAATATTCTTCACAAAAGTAGCATTCATGTTATCATAAAAAAAAAAAAAAAAACTCAACAGTATTTACAAAAATGAATTTTCACATCAATATGTTTTCAAATTCCGCGGTGAAAAGCTGTCCTCAACCTACGTCACTAATTCTGCGACAATGACAATTCTTGAGATCTTGTTTTTTGGATTCAACTTCAAATTGTACGTTGCATTTCAAAATAAAATCCTGTTTTTTCAGCCTGCTATGTAAAAGATAGGAGTTATTCATGTTATGCAAACGAAAAGAAATATAAAGTTCACTTAAACTGCAGCCACAGCAACAAAAATTTTACCAGATTTTCATAATATTCAAAATGGTGCTAAAGAGCACGAAAAGTCATATGTGCTTCTTTCAGCATGCTCATAAGCACAAGAATATTCAGTTCAGCCATAAGACTTAACCAAAAAAAAAAAAAAAAAAAAACGTATCAATCAGCGTCTGGGCCATAAATTTTCCTGAAATTATGAATGATTTATTGCACTGAAACATTTAATTGAAAATGTATCTCAGTAATCAAAAGAAGGAGGACTACTTTTGCTCTGGCACAATTACTTGAAACCGGTAGCCTTTGACTGTGAATACAGGAAATTTGAAACATCTACATTTTTCTATTACGATATTACCAGTGCAATTAATGTACAGTTCTTCCAAAGGACAAAAGTTTATCCTTTAAAAGCCTCTGGTTTTAAAAGTTTGGTTAATGAGGTTGTTTGTTCTCTCATTTGGAGCCAAGATGAAGAGGTTTTAATTTTTACCAACAGAGATGGATATGGAAAAAGAATATGGGTTGAGTCCAACAACTTTTAACGATTACCCCTGTTCTTGTTGTTACTCTGGGCGAAACTGAGACGAACAGGAAACTGTAAGCGTTTAAACTAAAGTGGCAGCATGACCAGTCATGATGGTGGTCTCGATGATATTTTACATAAGTTTCTGGACAGTCCGTCGTGTTCTATTTCAAAGTGTTGGTGGATCCAGACTACATCAAGATAGGATAATAAAAAAGGTCAAGATGAGCTTGAAGAATGCGTAAATGGAGGAATAGCAAAGTTAAACTTTGAAGAAATGAAATGCAAGAAAAATCAGAATCTTATTTAATTTTTTGTATTCTGTTTCCATTTCATTGAAATATATTTCCTCTCTAAAAAAAGAATCGCGTTACTAATTTTTTAAAACAGTGGAACTATTTATAGCGCGTAGTAACACACGGAGACCGCCGTTTGAAACACAGAAACACGCCGATAACTGCGGCAGAAGGATATAACACGCATCGAAAGTCTAGCACAGTAAACAGCAAAATCAAATTTCAAATTGCGTGTGATATGTAAAATTCGAAACATTGGTTGAAAATACACTGCTGGCCACCCAAAATGCAATACCAAGCAGGAAGAATCCGATTGGCCTGAAATTCGCAGCATGCGTCGCCCGCAAGAGGACATGCAAACGATTAGCATTGCAGGGCATATGCAAATCAGGTGCACCCGGCACGCCACCGAGAAGCACTATAAGAAGGGTGCACAGAAGGCGGGGTGTAAGTAGTGGAAGTGTGTTGCGCTGCAGGACCTGTGGGTGGGAAGCTTCCTGATGCCTCGTCGCAGAATACGGCAGTCATTCTAGCACGTTTCGGAGTTCGACAGAGGATGAATAGTGGGGCTTATCGCGACAGCGGTTTATCGTATCGAGACATCGGCGCCCGTGTGGGACGACACCAGCCACAGTGAGGAGAGTATGGATTCGATGGGTGCAAGAGGGACCGACGTGAGCGATTGCCGCGGCACACCACCGAACGAGAGGACCGGCATGTTGTGCGGCGGGCATTGACGGCTCTCACCGCCACATCACGAACGTTAGCGCAGGAATTAGGGTGTGTTGCGCAATAACCTGTGTCAGCACGTACCGTTCGACATTGTCTGTAGGAGCGGGGACTTGTCGCACGCCGCCCATTGCTCCGATTACCATTGGCGTTACACCACCGGCTAGTGCGGCGGTAGTGGGTTGTTGAACGCCGCACCTGGACTACGGAATGGCACGACTTTGTCTTCTCCGACGAATCCCGATTCCGCCTGCCACACCACGATGGTCGGATCCGCGTGTGGCGGCACCGCGGCGAGAGACTGTATGACGCCTGCATTATGAATCGCCATAATGATCCGTCGCCTGGCGTTATGGTTTGGAGCGCAATTGGATATGACACCCGCACCCCTCTGGTACGCATCGCCAGTACACTCAACAGCCACCTCTACATCTCCAACGTTTTGGAGCCTGTAGTCCTCCCTTTCCTGCAAGACCTTCCAGCAGCCACGATTCAACAGGACAATGCGCACCCGCACGTGGCACGCATCGGGCAACAATTCTTCACGGCCTACCAGGTGTCACTGCTGCCGTCGCCCGCCTGTTCTCCCGTATGTCGCCCATCGAACACGTCTGGTCGCTGATCGGCAACCGAGTAGCCAGTCAAGCACCACCCGCGGCTACGCCTGATGAACTGTGGCGACGTGTGGAAGCAGCCTGGACCGACATACCCCAAACCCACATCCAAAGCCTCTTTCGTTCGATGCCGCGGCGTGTAGCGGCCGTTATTGCCAGCCATGGGGGCCACACGAACTATTGATGCCTGCGTATTCCGCAAGTCGCACGGGATGGCAAGCTCAATCGTTTCATCTTTGTATCTGTTGTTATGTGTCCAGTAAATCTAGCTTCGCTATCTCGTGTCCTTCTTGGTGTTGCATTTTGGATGGCCAGCAGTGGAACTTCGTGCGTGGTAACACGAAGAGAGCCCCGTCTAAAACGTAAAGAAAACCGCCGGTAATTGCAGCAAAAGAATACTTACTCGTATCACTTCGGAAGTGCATCCAAAAATGTTGGCACAGTCTATTAATATTGTTGCTTCTATTCTCCCGTAGGTCTTTTCCGCATCGGTTTGTAGTAATATTGGGTTGGTACGAATGAAATGTTCTGCGAAAATGAGCAGTGGAATCAGGCCCCCACCACAGCGGAATAGAACCACCCACAAGTGTTGTGAGTATTACGCCAGAGTTACTATAAATAACTAGCACGTGTGTGAAGAACAAGGTTCAGGCGAGGTTTGTTTGGACGCAACGTGGCTTGCAAAAGAAACATGCAGATGCCGAATTAAGAGTCATCTTCCTGTATGAATTTAAAGTGGGCCATTCTGCGGGAATTGCCGTGCGAAACGTTAACAAAGCCTTTGGGGAGAATACAGCCAACGAACGAACCATTCAGCGATGGTTCGTGAAGTTTCGAAGCGGCGATACGGACCTGCAAACGAAGCACGTGGACCGACCTGTTGCTGTTTCTGAGGATGTTCTGTTACGTGTGGTTGGTTTTTTTTTTTTTTTTTTTTGATTGGAGGTTTAACGACCACCGTGAGCAACTCAATGGGCTATAAGAAGTCGCCCGTCCCTAATTTAGGGTCACTGGTTCCAGGGAAGGGAGAGAGCCAGTGCCGTAAGACAAACACAACATCCATGCCTGACCGGGATTCGAACCCGGACCCCTTACGGACGAATGATCAGAGGCCAACGTCTTAGACCACTGCGCCACAGGGGAGGCTACGTGTGGTTGAAGCGGACCCCGAAAAACGTGTGATATAGCGGCAGAGGTAAGTGTCCACCACAAGGCTGTTGTTCGGCGTCTGAGTGCGCTGAGTAATGTCAAAAAGCTGGACATGTGGCTGCCGCATGAGTTGACAACTGCCAACACGACTAGGCGTTTGGAAGTCTGCACGTCGCTGAGTGTCAGGAATAAACAGGAACCTCTACTGCATCAAATCGTCACCTGCGACGAAAATAGGGTCCTTTATGATAATCTGAAACGATCTGCAATATGGTTAAGCAAGACATAGCCCGCTGGATGGCATCCTAAGCCACCCCTACACACCAAGAAGATGATGCTCCTTGTCTGGTGGTCCACAGCCGGGCCGGAAAAATGAATCGGAATTTCTTAGCAAGAGGCCAAACCATCATTGTGGAACGTTATTGCGCTGAATTACAACAGAGGCACCGGAAATTGCTGCAGAAACAACTGGCTTTGGTCAACAGACATGGTGGTGTTCTACTCCAGGACAATGCCGCCCCCTCCCTCATATCGCACAACGAATGATGCTGACACTAAGTGTCTTGGGCTATGAAGCACTGCCTCATCATTCCTATAACTAGAACTTGTCTCCGATAGAGTATAATATGTTTCGTCGCCTGGATCACTTCCTGTCTGGGTAGTTCAGGACAGACGACAAGGTTCAATGTGCACGTGATGACTTCTTCAGATCCCAGCCACAAGACTTTTTTCGTTCCGAGATCATGGCCTTGCCGAGGGGGATTGTTTTACCAAGGTAAGTTGTCCTACTTTTGTGTTCTCGCCGTCTACGTGTGCTGGTCCTTTTGCCGAACATTTCATTCGCACCAACCCATAGTATGGTTCGATAAAAAAAATAAATTGGCACATATAAGTTGCTACGCCAATACAAAACGGATTTTTTTGTAACAGCTTCTATCACGTTTGGAGTGAGAAAGGAGGTTAGAAAAGATGGAGGTCAGCCGATTCACTTGATGAAATCAAAATGAAGTCAGTGAAACGTCACGATTATGACGTCGGTCTCCGCCGCCATGTTGATGAGACGACTAAGATCAAAGCATCACATTGAGTTATGAGGATAGAACTGACGTTTACGGAGTTTTTGTTCTATATCTTTAAACCTCAACATGAGGATTAGCAAAAAAGTGATTATTAGGTAACATATAATAGACGTTTAATGTTCCCAACGATACAAGTTTATCGATGATTCTGAACAGACATGTTCATTGATGTGTGATGTTCTTAGATCATCAGACATGCACATCAGCCTTAAGTATAACTTTTTTTTCTACGTATCAGTTTATGGGTCGCACCTTTGCAAAATCGAACCCTTCAGAATACATGAATTGCGCACTTCATATGAAAAATGTGGTAGTCACCTGAAATTTGACATTTCGAAATGTTTATAATGAAAACTTCGTTTAAGCGTTTACTGGAACTGATTAACAAAGAGTGCTAAACATACGACCACTAAATTAATCCTTTATATTAAACGTTTCTCCATTACATGCACACGTGTCTGAGAAAGATCCGCACAGAAAAATCAGCCATTTTGCCGTGATGCACTCAATCCGCCACCGAAAGCACAGATCAAGAGCATCATGTACAGTGGTGGGCAAAAGTATTGCATCACCTGCAAAAACTGAGAATTTTTAAGTTTAACTCTTTTTTAACTAACTAATTTTTTAGTTATTTCATCATTTTATAAGTCATTAGATGCGAAATTTAATGGAGATTTCAAAAATGTCTTAGTTTTTCCTATAGCTACTTCTGTTCATAACATACATTACAAAAATCATGACCAAATCGAAATTATTATGAAGAGAATAGTTTATCAAATACTTAGGTTTACAGCAATAAATCGTTTTTCTAATTCATAAGGAATAAAATAACATTTAAATGCAGAAATATAATAAAGCAAAATTATAAAATGTATCTAATATTTTGTTGCCAGGTTTTGGCTTTAATCACAACTTTGCATCTTTCTGGCATACTGTGAACAAGGTTTTGTAAAAGATTGGGTTAAACAATACGATTCCTAATTTGAATTACATTTTCAATGAGTTGAATTCTGAATATTGGCTTCTTTTTTGATATTTCATACGACACTTTGAGAACCACAAATTTTCGATCTTGTTTAAGTCCGGTGACTGTGGTGGCCAATCAAGATGCAGAACATTTTTTTCCTGTAACCACTTTTTCACTACTTCAGCAAGATGACAGGGAGCATTGTCATCTTGAAAACTGAAATTGCTGTCAAAAAGACGAAATGATGATAGCATCTTGTTTTCTAATATCCAGATGTATTTGTGGGCATTTACCGTACCATCGATAATATGGAGGTTATATTTACGCCACGTGCACACATGCAGCTCCAAATCATGAACTTCGCCGGATGCTTATAACAGTAGTCACTAAGCAACTTGGATGAAATTCTTCATGCTTGAATCTCCTTACATAGATTCCAATTAAGGCAAATTACTCCGATTCCAATTAAGGCAAAATTCTCATTCATACTAAAAAGAAAATTTTCCCATTGCTTGGTTGTCCACGAGACATGTTTTTCCCGCTGAAGTCTACGCTGTCTTTGATTTGCAGTTAACAGTGGTTTACGCCTGCCTTTGCTGCCACATAAGTCATAGTGAAGCAGTTAGTACCTCTGCTAACAGTAGAGGTACTAACAGTCACTTCATACCATCTTTGAAGCAATTCAGGTGGATTAAGCCTCCTATCTGCCAAGCTTAGCTTTGTGAGCAGTCTGCCCTGTCTGGTTGTAGTGGATCTGGGCCTTCCACTGCGAAGCATATTTTTAATATCACCAGTGTCTTTTACTTTCTTCAGTAGCATAACAACTGTAGATTGATTATAGCCCACTCTTTCAGCGATTTGCCTTGAGAAATATCCCTTTTCATGCAGAACAACTATTTTTATTCTGTCCGCTGTGGACAATTCCACAGTTTTAACTATTATTGAGGATATGCAACAACAAGAAGCGACCACTACAATGCTCTAGTAGTATTTTTGTAATTTTTGTGTAGGACTTCCGTCCACAGTGAGTAGAGTTTAGGTCCCAGCCACCGCCTTTTGGGCAGGACACAGAAACGGAAGGAATGAGAGCAAATCTAGCGACTTTGACACAACAGTTTGTAGTGAGATTAGAGTACAGTAGATGGCAGAGGGGTGAGAGAGTTTCGGGGGGGGGGGGGCATAGGAAAGGATACCCATTTAACCAGTGGGTCCAGCCGGGGGCCGTCACTTAACGTGCTCGTCGGATATTCAGCGATTGTTAGTAAATCACACCATCTCTGAAAGATCAGCCCAGGTTCGAACCTGATGACCTTGATAGTCTGACTCCCTAACCACTGAGCCATCCGCGGCTCACAATGCTCTAGTAACTCTGGTCAACCCTTATAAAGGCTGCAGTAGGATTAAGAGAACATTAAGAAGCAGCCAATCAGGTAAAAGAATGTCTATGTTTGGCTGTAACAACTGATATATGCAGCTAACGTGAATTTCAATGTGTTTGTCAAACCCCATATTTTATATATCGTATCTTAAGCACAGAAGTAGCTATACGAAAAACTAAGGCATTTTTGAAACCTCCATAAATTTCGTATCTAATGACATATAAACTATTAAATAATTATGAAAATTAATTAAAAAAAGTTAAACTTAAAAATTCATGGTTTTTGCAGGAGATGCAATACTTTTGAACACCACTGTATTTGCATGATTAGATATAAAAATAACACAAATGTGAAAGTCATATCAATTACTCATAAATCATTACATTACTGTAAATATTTTTTTTACTGTAAGTTATGTTGCATTCTTGTGTGCTAAAAATTTAGCAAGTTTCAGAATCAGTAGTTTCCGAAAGACACTCCCCAACGGCTTCCTACAAAACATAACATTTTTAGAAAACTTAATATTCTATGCAAAATAACCGATGAAAAGGTACACCAGCAGGTGCCTCAGTTGATGGGTTGACACATCCAAATGCACAACACTATCCCAATGCGAAAGAAGTTTGACGGAAAAAAGGTATATTCCCTATCCTCACAATTGTGAAGTACTCGCAACGTCTCACTGTTGCTGGCGCAGTACTCTAAGCACTGGCCCAATATTCGTCAGAGATGGATCTGGTGGGTTCGAATCCCAGTGAGGCATGGACGTTGTCTTACGGCACTGGCTCTCTCCCTTCCCTAGTAGCTCACGGTGGAAAAAACATCTCACTGGGCGTGGCTGTCAACACAGTTTCACGTTTGTGACATCATTCTACTCCATCTATTCTTTAACTTCCTTGGGAGTGATGTTCTCGTAGTTTACACGCAACAGTGAGATGAAATGCTGTTGCGTTTACTCAAAGTGAAATGAAGCATTGTTGTGCAAGAGTATAATGAAATTATTGCGTAACAATGAAACTACTCGAGTGAGCCTGTGGCACAGAATACAGCAAAATCAGATTTCAACAACGTCTGAATGCTTTAAAAAATAAATTAAGAATTGGCAATTTCGAATTTCAAAAGGGCACCTCGGTGCCCTTTTGAACACCCCACGCTCGCTTGCACATTCATGCCATATTTAAAGTTTCTTCTGCATTCGGTAGTTTCTTCTGTCGGCGAATACCAGACAGGGGCACGATAATTTTAATATAGATTAGTACGAGCGAAGACGCCCGGCATTGACAGAGTTTAACCCAAAATACATGAACTGGTTTTGGGCCAGCGTTGCTTCAGTTTTCCTGAAATTATGAATAGGAAATAATATACGGAAACATTTTAACAGCAATATGTTCCAATAATCAAAATCTAAGTCTATATTATCTATTAAACAAACATTAAGAAGCCCACATACAATTAAGCCAACGAATTATCTCATACCCCAAGATTAAATAGTCAAGGTGAGGTGGGAGAATGCACAAACGGAGGAATAGTAATGTTAAGCTTTGAAGAAATAAAATGCGCGAAAATTCACTTTTTTATAGATTCAGTTCCTGGTATTCTATTGTATATATAAATATACATTTTATTTGAAATATATTTCCTTTCAAAAAGTATCGGGGCACTGTTTTCAAAGAGGAGTAACACACGAAGAGCAGCGGAGTAAAATAAAACGTAAACAAACCGGCGGGCAACTGTGTCGGAAGGACACACGTATCACTTCGGAAGTCCAGCCCCAAATTTTGGCACAATCTATTAACATTTTCGTTTCTAACATGTTTGACGCGAGGTTCTCATAGCTTACCTAAACAGCAAGATCAAAGCTTTGAAAATTATTTAAAATTCTGAAAATTTTAATTTCAGAAAAAAGGTCTCCAAGGTGCACACTCATGTGCCTAGGCAGGATTCTACCAAATTTCAAACCTCTAAGTTCAGTAGCTTCCTCTGTAAGTGAAGATCACATATACGCGGGAATCTTGAGAGATTATATATATGTATACAGTATACTGTATATAACCCTATTTGAAAAAAAAATCAGGGTTTTTAGAAGCGTACATTAGACTGCAAGTATATGGCACACAGAAATATACACTTATGTCCTTAGTGGCGAAATTCTGCTTTATGAAAACTCGAGAATTATACGCAAAATATTGATAAACTAAGAACTTTTTAAGTCTGACTAATTGGTACAGATATATGGAATCGGCAGACATACGGACACAGCAGTGCTGTAATCTCTTCTTTTTTGTATTGTGCTAAAAAAACCAAGAGGATTTTTGAAGGCGATGTCAAAATTTTTGTGAGCAAGATGAACCTTCACTGAGGTGAGAGCCACTGTCTCCGGACGCAGGAACAAATTTAATCGTACGCTCGAATGTTAATTAGTTCCTTAGAACAGAGGGAAATCAATATTATTTAATTAGTTCTTAAAACAGCGGGATACCAATATATAAATAAAAGATATCAATATCGTCTAAGTAGTTTCTTTGAATAGAAGGCTATCTATATTATAAACAAGAGATATCAATATCGTCTAATTAATCGGTTTGAACAAAAAGATATCAATATAATTTTGATGAAGCAAGTCGTTGGCCTCAACTACCTTTTGTTATTATGTCTGTATTCAGAGATACCAGTTTTATGAAATAATTTTCAATTTGATTTGGTATCGCCTCGTATGTGTGCAATATGATAGAAAGCAGTTTTTTAATTTAATTTTGGTAGATTTTTTTTTAAGTACGTATTTCATATGTGAAGGTTCTCACACAATATTGAAAAAAAAAAAAAAAAAAAAAAGAGGCATTTTAGACAAGTACTTCTGTATGCTACACGTCGATTTCTATTTATATAATTCCAAGAAGTAGTGTAAAATGTACAAGTGACGTTATGAAGTGCTTCATTCATGAATAGATTAGGTCATTACTCCACAAGAGCAATAATGAATGCCGGCGGAAGTATTTCCTTGATACGGTGCTTCCACAACGCCATGACTCAAACACGGTTAAGAAAGGCCAGACAGGAACATGAGGACCGGTCGCCAGACGTTACTGGGTCATTGATGGAACAATGGTTAGTTCACTTTGTTCCCTTCACGAAAAATGTACTAGTTGAAGCCATGAAGGAGGAGGGGGAAGGGATCCGACGTCATTGACTTTTCGGTGATGATAAACACATCTTTTGAGAAATAGCTTCGAATTTAGTATCTTGTTAAGTAAGGTACTAAATTAATAGCAGTCTTAAAATTGCTAAACTCACAAATATTGCCGCATTTCCTTTTTGGATACTTTGAAAGCTAAATACCAAAAAAAAAAAAATCTGCCTAATACAAACGTAGATTTAGGCAAACTATCGGAAAAAAACTACTCATGAAAATTGATAATATATTGATTATCCTGGCAATTTGGCATAAGGTTTCTTTACAATCTTACTTCAAAAATCTGAGTTACCGTGCGAAATGCAGATATATACTAACGCCACCTACACGAGAACTCGCATTAAGAAAAGCATAAAATGCAAGGATGATGTTTTGGTGCTTATCGACCGCCATGAGCAATTCGTACAGTTATAAGCCGTCGTTTGCCCCTAATTTAGGACAACTGGTAACCAGGGAGGGAGATAACCAGTACCACAAGACAAAACCCGAGCCCATCTCAAACGAATGGTTAAAACCTAACGCCTCAGATCAATAGGCCACCAAGACAGCTAAAATAAATGGAAAAATTTTGGTCTGACTGCAGCGATCAGATGAAAAACAATTGTTAGTCTTTTAGAAAGTAAAGTTTTACAGCTCAAATGCGATGTACGGATAGGTCCCCCGGAAAGAAAACTACTTCATGAATGCTGAAAAATGAGTGGGTGGGAATCAATGGCGTACCTAGGATTTCTTTATGGGGGCGGCCCAAAATATAGAAGATGCAAATAAAAATACCCCAGAGGTATCTCCCAAAATATTGGGAATAGGCGGAAATATTTCAGCCATATTGAAGTGTATTTCTAATTATTCGTAAAATATATATTTAAAAACGTTTACAAGTATATCTAAAAATAAGGACGAAGAACGAAGGACCAAATGATATCTCATGGCGAGGGCCCATACCCCTGGCAGTGGGAATAGTTCCTGTTATCGGCAACAAAAATAATTTTAGGTTCTAAAAGCGGTGGTATCTCGGCAAATAAAAATATACGTTTCTCAACACGTAACACTGATATACAGTTAAGGCACCTAGTCAACATTTGCCTAAATCAAAACGAAGAAAAACGATGGAGAACCTTACGCAGGGTTGAAAAAAATTTACTTTCTAACCTGACTTATGGAAAAGATACGTCCAGCAGGATACGCTTAGAACACGCTAGACAAAAATTTAAAAGACCTTTCGCTAATCGTTAGCAGGACGCTGATAGTGCGATGGGTTTTCTTCAGTTTGCTCTTAATAAGAAGACATGCTGTAGCTGGGAAACAAAAAATCTGCTTCGGCAAAGACAGCAGCTGCTGTAAAACATTAATTCTGGCAGAAGCACCCCGACTTCATAAATACGGAAGTGAAGTAGCCAAGTTAAGCGTGGTGTGGATGCAGTTGAGTTACTACCCCCCATCTATTTCTCCGTCTCCATACTAGACATCCCCTCTGTTGGAGCCACAAATCCCTCTTTCCGGTGCGACCACGCCTGTCTGACCGCCACCTCCGAAATCCCTCGTCGGCGAAAAGGATTTCCATCCTCATCCCCTCAACTCGGTGTTCCGAGTCAAACTGATGCACCATTAGCCTCTCTTCCAGTTCCGCATCAGCCGAGGAAATTACGTCCGACACTACGGGTACTGCGACGACGTCCTAATACGCGGCGTGTTTTTCAAACAATGCTGTCAACTTGGTTTGTTTCTAGTATATATCATTTTGTCCGTTTCACCTTTTTTTCCCTACTTATTCGAATTCTTCAACCGCTTCTTCCTGCCGAGGTCGAACACCATTTTTCTTTTCAACTTTTATGAAAGTGAAGTGGGATTTTATAAGTGACGAGATAATGCCAAGGATTCTGCTTTCAACACAACATCCCGAAGAAGTGCGCGCTCAGTATTAACTCCAAATGCCTCTAGAGAAAAGACAAGCAGTTTTTAAAAGCAGCGTGGTTTGTTCTGACAGTACGTTAAAGCACAGGTTTCCCTATCCTGTTTTTGTTATATTCTTTATCTTCGTTTAAAATGACTTTTCAGCGTATATGCTAAGTATTTTTCTTCTTGCAAAGATGTGCGAGATTTTTCAGCTCATATTTTTGTGGGATAAAAAATAAATAAAAGAAGCATTTAGCGTCACGCGAAATAGGTAATGCGTTGCGTGTATGTTTATGGGAAATTTTAACATTAGCTTAGTGAGTCGTAATTGCGCAGTTATCAGTTCCTTACCATATGCGAATCACACGTCGCGAAAACGCAAACAATGAAAAATAAAAACGGAATACACAATACATGGTTACACTCTTCAATAGGTGCTACGGCGGCCTTTACTTGAGAATATGAATTGCAAACAAGACAAGGGGACCAAAATGACATACAGCAGAACCTGCTTATAACGAGGAGTTCGGGATCGATGAAACCCTCGTTAAATCCCACCATGCAGAAATATGCACATATACAGTCAAACCCCTATTTAACGGACTGCGATTTAACGAATTCCACGATTTTACGTACATTTTTTATGGTCCCGACGGAATCGCATTGAAATTAATGCTTGTCGTTTCCCGATTTAACGTACACATTTCTCCTCCATTTAGCGAACATTTTCTATTTTTTAAATCACAAAACTACGTTAACCAGCATTTTCACGTTAAAAGTTAGCCCAAATGCAATCCCATGATGATATTTTCGATTAACAGATTGGACTAAATGCATCAGATTCTGATGAAGAAGAACTGAAAGTTAGCTGCTTTAAATGATGCTGGTAACAGTGTAGAATGTGTAAAAAGTACTTGATGCCCTTTGATATTAATGATATTTTTCATGCACTTCATAAAATAGAAGCTGCAATTTGTAAAGCTAAACGTTCAGAAAAAAAAATTCTTCTCTAAAGCATTTCTTTTCTACAATATAAAAAGGTAATCAACATATATTCCGTTTTTACAAGTTAATTAGTACTAACTGATGTTCTGTTTCACGCAGTTTAAGATACTGAAATCATTATTTAAGAAGCTAAATGCTTGAGAAAAAAAATCAACTGTCGTATTTTTCTCGCAATTTTAAAATAACCTTAAATTTTTATGCTTCATATCGAAGTCTAATATCTACGAATTATGTATTTAATATGCAAAGTAAATGTGTCCGTATTATAACATTTTTGATAATAAATTCGTAATTAAAAGTACTATACATAATTTAAATGTCACTGAAAGAAAGAACATAACTGCTTACGTATTCTATTATGAACATTAGCTAAATTTGAATGTATCATTCGAAAGGCTTCCTTGATTTAGAGAATTCCGCGATTTTACGTACAAGACTGTTGGTCCCTTGGAGTTCGTTAAATCGAGGTTTGATTGTATATATTTTATGATGTAGTCACAACAATTTGATGTACCGGGTGATTCAAAAGTTCGCTTGAAAAAGATCTAAGGGTCAGAGAGACATGCGGTTTGCAGATTAATATTCACCGAGGTACGGAATTATGAATGGCATCAAGAGAAAAAAATAGTTCAAAATCTCGACAACAGAGGGCGCTGCTGCAGAAAAAACGACGAGAGGTGAGAATTGTGAAATGAGATCTACGTTAAATTAATGAAACTTACTTTATTTCAGCATGATCTACAGATGCAAGTGCTCAATGTGCCTGCCACCACATTCCAGTACTGCGTGCAGTCGTGGTATTACGCCTGATACAGCATTGAACAACGTGTCAACGGGAATAACTGATGATATCTCCTGCCGTATGGCGTCTTTCAGCGATTGTAAGGTCTGGGCATTACCTCTATAGACACGGGATTTCAAGTAGCTCCACAACCAGAAATCGGCGGGTGTGAGATCTGGAGATCTAAGAGGCCATTCGTGTGCACTATACCTGCTCAACAGACGATCGGCTCTAAAAGTCTCACCCTAACGTTGCTTTGTGCGAGTAATGTGCAAACGTCACTTATGGGGGCATTTTCTGCACAGCGGCCTCTATTGTCGATATTTTGAACTATTTTTTTTTTCTTGATGCCATACAAAATCCCGTACCTCAGTGACTATTAATCTGCAAACCGCATGTCTCTTTGACCCATATATTTTTTAATTGCATTTTATTTTTCAAACCGAACTTTTGAATCACCCGGTATTGGTGAGATTGAATTATCTACACACTAGTACTGTGGTCAATTAAATCTTTCAAATGCATTGAACTTGACAACCACGTGCGATTGGCCGATGTTTCACTACACAACACACGAAGCAAAAGTGGCGCCGATCCTTCAAATGCAACGCTCACTTGGAAGGCGAAAGGGGAAATAGGAACAATTCTAGGAATTGTTATCTCTTGTTTCTCCTCCAGCGACAACGCTATTCCATTATTCCTCTCTGCAATCTTCGCCCAGAAATCCAGTAACATGTGCCCCACACCGCCTCTTTTTGAAAAGGGTGGCCTGCTTTAAACTCTTGACACGATATACCCATTCCAGGGGGCGGGGTGCAAGAAACTCTCTACCATCCCTTGAAATGGGTGGTGGAGAGTCTCTTGCACAACTCACTGCACTCGTTGAGCGTTTGATGTACTTCTTGCAGATTGCTTTTCTATCAACACATACTCACTAGCACACAAGGATTCATTTACCTCCCGCTGTTGCGATTTCGTCCTCCTATCGACCCAGTGGTTTAAGCGCTGGTTTTTGACTACTCGTTCGAGATGGGTCGGGGCTCGAATCCCGGTGAGCCATGGATGTTGTGTTTGTCTTATGGCACTGGTTTTCTCCCTTCCCTGGAACCAGTGGCTCTAAATTAGGGACGGACGACAGTTTATAGACCATCGATTTGCTCACAGTGGTCGTTAAACCTCGCAAAACAATTTCGTCCAGTATGCCACCATTTCTACACTGTAAAAGTCTAAGTGGTGTGAATTCACGGAAAATTTCTGAAAATAATGTGCAGCAAAGTTGCCGGTACGTATCAGTATTGTACCGAAATTTCAGTTTTTAAAAGTCCCCGTTTATTTTTAACTTCCGTACTTTCTCAGATTTTCTGTACTCAGCAATTCCGTTTAATTCAGAAAAGTCCTTTTCAAGTTTTTTCGCATTTATACAGAAATTTCGCAAAATCGAAGACGCTGAATCTTTCAGCCTTTACGCCAGAAAATCTTCCGCGCCGGTTGTGGGGCTCAAACTGAGGTCGTTTGAGTTAGAAACCGCGCGCGTCTTAGCCACTGAGTCAGAATATCTTCGGAATCGCACTCGTGTTCAAGGTCAAACTAATTGCACGATAATGAATTTTTGATTTTTTCATTAATGCGACTGATTTAGTCATTTTGTTTTCTGTTGGTGCTTGTTTTCTTCAATACGTTTGTAATCATTTCAATTTTTCTGTAAGAGTACTTATCACAAATTGGTAAGAATTTTCTTGAATTGTGATTTTTCGAAGCAAAAAAATGCTTTGGAACTTGGTCTCTTTTTTTAACTGAAAATAACTTTCAATTATCTTTAAAAAAAGTGAAATGTGCTGTTCTATAGTATTATTTTACAACACTTCTAAACATAAAATTTACTCTTGATAGCTATAATAGCTTTTGTATTAAGCACCCCACAGACTGATACATAGGCATCGTACAAATCATCTACACAATAATGTAAGTACCGGGTTTCGTACGGGAACACAATATTTCTTTCCGTCATTTCACGGAAAAGGGATTAGAAATGTGCTTCGTTAATTCACGAAAGGAATCACGGAAAGTGGATCGTGAATTTCAGATTTTTTTTTTTTTACCGTGTATATTCCTCCATTCCAGGAGACCGCACATTTTTTTGCCTCGTTAAATATTGAATTTCATTGAATTTTTTTAACTTGTGGCTTGGTGAAAATCTGCCAAATACGGGGAAACAATGTAAATAGACAAAGTCATCGCTCTTTGCACGTTTTTCTTTAACACACAGCAACCGAAAAATTGTATTTCGACACCGCTGGGATCGTACCCAGATCTCTCGTTAATTGCAGAGTTCGTTCGCCTTACGATGCGGTGCCAACAATCCACGGCGCTATGTGTGTTTATCTGTCAGCATCTGACTTCACAAATCCGTAGGGATGGACTCAGCAAGAGTTCGGTTCTAGCGGCGTCGAAATACAATTTTTCGGTTGCTGTGTGTTAACGAAAAGCGTAGAAAGAGCGATGACTTTGTTTATTTACATTTACCTTGTGGCTTTTTCTCTCTCCCTCGTTCAATCCCGGCAAATTAACTCCGAATTAACATTACACCAAGCAAAATTTTCTTTTTTGCTCGTTATATCAGAGATCTCGCTGAATACGGCCTGGTCACAGGCGGATTCTACTGCATTTACATAAACGAAACAATAAGTATAGAGCGCTAAGAACTCTATAATCATTAACAGTCACAATTTTCGACAACATGGATGTCCTTGGAAGAATGAATTCTGATTGCTATAATGTTGACTTTCGAAACCTATGAAACAAAAAAATTATTAATTAATGCTTAGCCCCATCCTTAAAAAAGTAAAAATTTCAACAGCAATCAATTGAAACACGTTTACCCTCAATTTATTTCAGTTTTAATTAGCGGAATTGATTTACGAGAAATCAAAATACAGCACCTTTTTTTTTTTCCTGTGCTTTCCCAATGAAACTTAAAACTACCGTTTATAAAATTCCGATCACAATTTTTCGGTAGCAATATGGAATTAAAAGAAACACTATACTGATAGTTACTGCAAGCTATAACTGGCAGGAAAACAGATGGAAAATCGGATGTTGCGTGGATAATCTTGTAGTGTTGTTCACCGCTCACCCATGTGAAAAGAATCTCTCTGATATAAATTCGTAGTAGCAGATACAGTGGAAGACGTAAAACAATTTTAATCATTAGTGAGAAAATCTTTGTCATGATTTGTTATTCAATGGAAAAAGAATTTTTGCAACCTTTTATTTACATGTAGAGACATCGTGCGGGATGAGAATATAAATGTAGTCACATAGCAAGAAAATATTATGTGCGTCTGTACTTACTCTACTTGGGAGGTAAATTGCGAACCATGAAAACCAGAAGGAATGGATAATATCAGCTATTATGTATAGCTATACTGTTAAACAGGTTTTTCAATCCTCTTTCAGCAAACCTAGTACCAAAATGAAATTAGTAATTAAAGCCGCTTACAAAGCAAGTTTTGCATCAGTGAATGCGCGCGCGCGCACACACACTCACAGAGAGAGAGCTCTGGGATTACAGAACCAGACGCCGAAGCGTGGGGTGTGTCATGTGCTGTATGTAAAGTGGTTCATTGGCACACTTGTCAGAACTAGAGCCGCTGATGACCTAGTGGTCAGCGTTCGTGACTGCCACGGAGGAACCTCAGGTTCGATCTCAGGAAGGTACGAACGCTCGAACCACAAAATATTCGCCGTGCGTCGGATGGGCACGTTAAGCCGTCGGATCCCGGGTACTGGCCCCCCGGTAATAAATAAGAGCGTCTTCCTCCCCCTTTCTACCTCGTTTCCATGCGACTTTCCTGTCGGGCACTCTAGCCCAAATCTCATAGCTTCCTATTTCTAAGGGTTAAGGCCTGGGGACAGACACTCCCCTTCCTAAAATCTTCTACATATGATCTGATCTGTCAGAATATAATGGTAGTAGGGAAAGTAAATCAGATGAGCTCATAAGTACTTTTTCTTAAAGGAGAACGGTATACTTTCCTAACTTTAATTTTTTCATACTTTTCTTTTATATCACACTGTTCCCCTCCAAATAAACTACTGTTCGTGAAAATTGCAACACCATGAAGGAATTATGGTAATCACATGAAACTTATAGAATATGGCAGAGCAGTGTAGGACAAACAAATGATTAGAAGTGCATAGTCATTGCGCATGTCTGGGCACGGCAGCGCCCTCTGAACAGTCGAGTGAGAGGTATAAAGAGGGCTGTTTAGGATACACACCAGTAGTGCATCGCGAACAGCGAGTTGTGAAATGGCCTCCAGGATTCAATATTCCTCGACGACGACGAAATATCACCATACGACAGACTTTGAGAACGGGGACGAATGATTGGTCTGCGTGAAGGTGCATTTTCGTACCGAGACATTGCGGCTCGGACGGGACAGAACGCTACGACGACAGTGGACCGAGGAGATCCAGGTGCATCGACAATCCGGCAGTGGACTGAGAAATGTAGAGACACCGTGGGGTGACCAACACCTCGCCCGCATGGCAGTAACTAATCGTTCCGCATCTTCGCAAGTGGTAGCACAACAGTGGAGCACTGCAACAGGTGTAGCATTGTCTGCCTCCACAATTCGACGCCGTGTGCTGCACAGAGGACTGGTTGCAAGCATCCCTTTGCGACGGATTCCTTTGACACTGAATCATGGACGCCTCAGGCTGGAATGGGGTTTTCAATACAGACAATGCCGTGCTGTTTGGCAACATGTCGTGTTTCGGATGAGTCCCAATTCAACTTTGATTACCATGATGGCCCCTTACGCAATAAACGGCATTGTGGTGAGCGCTTCTTCCAGCATGCATTGTCGATCGTCATACGGACCGAACGCCAAGTGTGGGGTGCCATTGGGTACCATTCGCGATCTCGGCTGCTACGACTTGAGGGCAATCTTAACAGTGACCGCTACATCAGGGAAGTAGCACAGGCAGAAGTCATACCCTTCCTTCAGAGCACTCCTGGCACTATATTCCAGAAGGACAATGCCCGACCACATGTTGCGAGGAAAGTTCAAGCCCTATTCGCAGACAGCAGATCCGCTTCGTCCCTGGTCTGCACACGTTCGTCAGACATGTCTCCTATTGACCATGTCTCGGATATGGTCACTGAGCAACTGTCCCATCTAAGTCCTCCAGCGGCCAGTACCAAAGATCTATGGACTTGCATACATGCCGCCTAGCAAGCAATTACCTAGGACACTATCCAACGCCTTTTCGATTCAATGTCACTCCGTCTAGAAGCCCTCATTGCAGCTAGCGGAGGCTTCACAAGATAATGATTTTTTGCAGCAAAAAAAAAAAAAAATTGTTGTATTGTTCTGAAAATTAAATCACTTATGTACAGTCATATCAGTAATGTGGGCTATATTTCACTCGAATCTCACGATTCCTTCTTGGTGTTGCAATTTTTACAAACAGTAGTGTATTTATTTTTCCCTCACACAAGAGGTCCAAGTAGGCAGTAGGAACGTTGGTACTAAATCTTGTTAAGGATCTCTGATTGACTGCACACCTGTCAGACCACACTGGAAATGACAATGCTACACGTAGCTGAGCTGATGACTGACTTTGAAAGCGCATGATGGTTGCATGCCACCTTAGTAAGCTATCAGTAAGCAGCGTTGCCACTCTTCTGTGACTCCCAAAATCCACTGTCGTCGATGTTCAATTATATAAAGCAGATGGTGCCAAAACAGCAAAGTCGCGTTCTGGGAGGCAGCACAAACTGAGTGGTCGTCCCAAACGAAGCTTACTGTGAGATGTGAAGATGACACGCATGTTCTCTGCCACAGACCTGACCTGCGATGCCTCATAAGCCACTGGAACAGATATTTGCACCATAAAATTTTATCGGAAACTTCATGCCCACAGTTACCATGCTAGGTCAGCTACGCATAAGTTCTACACTTCTCCAGGCAATATCAGACAATAACTGCAGTTCGTGGACAACAGAGGAGTGGAAGAGGGTCATGTGGAGTGACGTGTCATGGTACTCCCTTTCTTTCGGATGGACGTATTTGTGCGTGGCGTTTGCCCGGTGGATGCTGTCAGGCAGGTTGTACTGTCCCTACCGTTAACTTTGGAGGAAAATCTAATGATGTGGGGCTTTTTCTGCTGGGGAGGACTGCTCTTTAGCTGTGGAGCTCTCCAGCCTAACGACTACCAGGTACGAAGACATTCTTAAAAATTGTGCACTACCTATGCTGTGGGAGTACTTCACCACAGACACCTGCATGCTGCAGCAAGATCGAGCGTCTTGTTACACTGAAAATGTCTATCCAGGCCTGGTCTGAGAAGCAGGAAGTCCAAGTGTTGGATTGGCCGGCTCAAAGACCGGATTGATATCTAATAGAACGCCGAATCCGATTTCTGCCGGTAAGACCTCCTCCTACGGAAGCTTTCAGGAGGAAAATTCCGGTATAAACCTACCGGCATCTGATAGAAAGGTTGTCTAGAATTGTTTCTTCAGAATTAATGATCAAAGGTGGGCCGACTATATATTGATTTCGATTAATAAATGTTCTATCTGTTCGAACAGGGTGTTAGAATACTTTGTCTGAAAATGTAGTTTCACCCCATTCAGTGGAAAAACGGTGCACAGTGAAATGTAGATAACGCATGGAAAGTTTTGACCATAGTTTTTGCTAATCAACTGTAAAAAGAATATTCGAGCCCATCCCTTGTAAGCGCAAAACACTTTAATGTGTTTACATCGCCTTGCGGAAAAAGGGAGCTTCAAGAAAAGTGGAAAACGAGTTTTTTTTTTTTTGATTGAAGGTTTAACGACCACCGTGAGCAACTCAATGGGCTATAAGCAGTCGCCCGTCCCTAATTTAGGGTCACTGGTTCCAGGGAAGGGAGAGAACCAGTGCCGTAAGACAAACACAACATCCATACCTCACCGGGATTCGAACCCGGACCCCTTTCGGACGAATGATCAGAGGCCATCGCTTAGACCACTGCGCCACCGGGGCGGCAGAAAAACGAGAGTATCATTCTTATGAGCATAGGTGATGGTAGGATAAAATATTTTTATTCAGGCAATTTTCGGCAAAGCTTCCTAAGTAGGACAAAGACTTGTGTATAATGTTTGACGCTGAAAAGCAAACTACAGAAATTATCCCAAAAACATTACATCAGAAGTCTTATGCTCAGCTAGGGAAATATTGTTAAGTGGGTTCAGATTAAGTCGGAGGAACGCAAACCGTTATCATAAGTTAATATTAATCACTATGAACATTAATTTATATGGATAAACTGGGTTTGAACTTCTTTTGTAGATGACGAAGTTTATGAAAACATAATAAGGATGTAAGGGCGTGTGAATTTTGTGGGAGTGATTTATCATGACAAGTGCTACGAAATTAGCTGGTAAGGGAAAACCTACAGCAACATGGATTGGTGGTGTAAAATTGGCAGTTAGCGATACATGAAGTCAGAAGCTTTTCATTTTGTTTTCAATTTTCCTGTCAGAAAAAAGAATTTTTTCTATCAGCAGAGAGATACGAAGAAAGTTTGTTGGCAATCAGCTTTAATGTCTAATTTGTTTTGAATTAATCGAATAACCTAAAGCAAAAGAAAAGCGAATGATCATCTTTGTGATGTCTATTACCCAAAGTAAAAAAGTAAAATAAAATAAAAATTTCAACTATGATTTACAAATGCTGTATAACATGCCTAAAGCCGGGCACAGTAGTAACACTGCAAGCCCTTCAAATTTTTAAGACCTTAAAAATTACATTCCTGCTCAAAATTCCAATACATATCGTTGTGATTCATAAATTGCAAACGTTCTTTAACTCAACGTAGGTTCTATCCAAATTCAGTGAGAAAATTTGGTTTTAAGAACATTTAAACTGTTGATTAAATCGCTTCATGTTTCATTTTCAGGCCACCTACCCATCCGGATAAGTTGGTCAGTGTAGTAAGGAATCGAGACAACATTAAGAGAAATACGGCGGAGTAAAATTTCAAGTGCCACTAGAGAGACGCGAGGGAAAACGAATCCGTTTGGACCATGTGTTGCTTCATCACAAATGTTATTTGGTCACAATGATTTCCTCCGTGAAAATCAGGATGACTTCCTGTGACTTTTTGAAAGGCATGGCAGCCGCCCAGCTGATCTCGTTGCTTCCTCTCAGTGCAGGAGAAGAAAGGAAATCACTGACGCAATCATAGAAACGTTTCTCTCAATCTTTCTAAGGTTGTTACGGAAGGCGAAGTGGGGTCCAGAAAATACGTGTGGATGATGGAGCTCTGCGGGGAAGCCTCATCGGTTTCACAGCACGAGACTAGCACAACAGCACCACCCAACTCCAGAAACATCTTTCGCCTCCCCCCAGCCCCCCAAATGCCCGTGCCTCCCTCTCCTAGGGGTAGACGTACATAGGGAGCACACAACGTGCAGAATAAATGGGGTCAAACATTCTAACTGATTCCCAGACCAGTTCTAGAAAACAATTATTTACTTGCAGCTGCCCATAGTTAAAATGTAATTTTCACATACATGCATGCATGCACATCGCTAAGCTGTTCTCTGAGATACAGAGGTCGGTTCCTTAAAGAAAGCTCATCTACCAGATTAATGTTTAAAATTGATGGTGATTAACTTATCGTTGATGTATTATATCAAACGTCTCCCTTTACAGTGACCGCGCCAAATAACTCGAGCTTCACTGATATCCATCACATGTCTCACACGAGACTTTTTCTACTTCACAGTCATTATCTTTTTTCTCGTGCAGGTGTTCCTGAATCTGGTCCTACCTTGATTTTCTTGACCTCCCTTTCCTGCCACTGAATAAATTCTCTTTTACAATTTCTCCTCTCGTTCTTTAAACGTGGCTAAACCACCTAAGAATATTTGTCTCCACTTTACTAAAAACATTTTGCTTTACATTACACATCTTCGTTCCTCACATGATCGGAACGTGTCTTGCCACAAACCCTCCCATAAGTAACGCATCTGTTCAGCGCACAAACGACTCCTATGTCCCATACACCGTACCCTGGTTTCACTGCAGATTAAGAACAACTGCACTTTCATATACAGTCATTCTTCATTCAGGACCTTTTTGAGGACTCATTATTCCTGTGAATCCTCAGAAAGCTATGACTTTCGATAACGAATTCACCCGCCTAGTAATTTCACCACTCGTCTATTTTATCGGTCAAACATGCATGAAGAAGTAAATTTCATTTTTATGCCAAGGGTGGGATTCGAACATACAACTCTCGGCTGCGGAGCTCTGAGTCCTATCCACTATACTACACTGGCGAGTACTCTCACTGCTATCTGCCTTTATCTCATGTGCGTCCTGCGGGGGAAGGCACGTCACAACACCATGAGCGAAAAGGTGATGTATTGCTTTAGAAAACCTGTTCAATACTGGCTTGTGAATGCATAATCTTACTGGTGAGAGTTCTATAACTTTGTCCGAGGTGTCTCTCTACTTATTGCTTCACCTATGAAAATATCTACCTTATGTCTGGATCGACTTCGGTTTTCGCATGATCAACAGCCAGAGAGTATTTCTGTTATTGCAGGCATGATTGAAGCCAAATTTTATGAAAACTAAGGGAGAGTGTTTTATTAAGATCTTATTCACTGGAAGGAATTTGCGAAAGCCACTCAAACTGATACATGCGTGATATCGTGACAGCATTCAGGGAACGGTCTGAAAATGCTACTCAAAAGAGCGTCCGCACGTGGTACATAAAATCTACGTGGTGATGTATTTATTGGCGTCGAGGAAATAGTAGGCAGAAGCAACATCTACGTAAAGTTATGGGTTGGTCTACGTAAAGCGTTAAACTGTCAGCAGGTCTGGCCTTAGTACTTCCACGGCCCTAAAAAACTGACTGGGCGGCCCGGAATATTATTTGATAGAAAAACGTGAATTGTTATTAATCGTTTAAAAAGACCAAGTTTCTTTTACATGTATATATATCAGGTCGTTCGGAAAATAATGGCCGATTTTCCGAGGTGCCACATTCAACTCGCCCACAATGCTTGCAGACCAACCCATCCGCAGCCGCCATTCTTACAAATTGAAGAGCGACTCAGACGCCACATACACGCCATAATCAGTTGAGCTGCAGTTGTTGCTACACGTGTGTGAGTGGTCTGTACAACTGCCTTTATCTCAAGGAGCGAGTTGCGGGTGATTCTGCTTCAAGAGTTCAAATCGGGTCGTAAGGCAGCCCAAACCTACCGTAATGAGGTTGAGGCATGGGGCGAGGAGGCAACATCTGAATGTACTGTTCGTGGGTGGTTCGAAAAATTACGTTCCGGTGACACGAGCCTGCAAGATGAGGAGGGCCGAGGACGACATTCGGTCATTGATAAACACGCTCTCAAGGCAAATGGAGGCAAATCCTAGCGTCACAGTCAGAGAACTTTCCAAAAAGTAAAATATGTCGGTGTCAACCATTTCCAAACATCTCCATGAAATTGGTAAGGTCAAGAAACTCGATACATGGGTCCCAAACGAACTGACGAAGCATCAGAAATAACTGCGGTTATACAGTAACCCTCTGCTTCGCAACGAAAGGGGGCACCTGCTTGATTGCATTGTAACCTGCGATGAAAAGTGGGTGCTATACGACAACCGTAAGCGATCTGGACAGTGGCTGAACCACTGAAATAGCATTCGAATCCACGGTTGACGTCAAAGAAGGTTTGTTGATACAGTGGTGGACTGTTCACGGTGTCATACACTACAAGTTCTTGAATGCTGATGAAAGCAATTACCTCAGTCACATATTGTGAAGAAATTGACCGAATGCACCAGAAGTTGTGTTCGAATCAACCATCTTTGTTGAACAGGGAGGTTCCTATCCTCCTCCATGATAACGCGAGACCACACGTGTCACAAATGATGAAACAGAAACTACACGAACTGAGGTTTGAAACCCTCCCACACAAGGGCGTCGGAACCGCGCGGGGGCAAAGAAGACAGTTGCCCACGCACACAAATGAGTGTGGGGGCGAAACATCACATTTGCCCCCTCAGTTTTCTTCCTTTTCAAATTACATATGTTCGTGATTGGAAATGTCAAACATTTTATTTTTTATAAGTTCATTTTGATAAAAATTGAGCATTGCTCTTCATTTTCCACCATGAACTATCTTGAAATCGGAATATTTTTTTATTGCTACTTACTCCTGAGTTCTGAGACACCAAGAAATGGTCCAGAGGGCTGGTTCCTGTTTGAAAACAAGCAACGTTTTGCGTCTCATTAGGTGTTAAAAAATTAGTCTAAAAAAATGAGTAAAAAGAAATAGGGAAATGGAATTAAGTTGAGGAATGAGATATAAGTACCTTCAATGTTGAATTTTAAGCGTCTACGGATACAATTCATACGGAATTCGTACCAATCCGGAAGTATCAAAATCTACAGTTTAGCGCCGTTCGTGTATACAATTAATTTGCATTGAAAAACTATATGGATACGAAAGCGTTTTCTTTTTAGATGAATGTTTAATCGAAAGAAAAAATTGTTCAGCAAATTTTCCTAATTAAGTCAGCACGTCTATTCAGTAGTACGATAAATTTTATGCCATGATAAAATATTTTGTTCTGCGACATCTTGCCCCCGCTGTCAAAAGAAGTATTTCAACACAACTGCTACCACATCCAGCCTACTCGCTTCACTTGGCAGCTATCGATTTTCACCTGTCCATGCATTTTAGCAATTACCTCAAGGACAGAACCTTCAGAAACCGAGAAGAGGCCGCAATTGCATTCCGGGACTTTACGTCCAGGGAGCCAGGTTTTCTTCCGGACTGGCACTGAAGCACTTGTCACTCGCTGGCAGAGGGGTGTAGCTGTTGAAGGCGACTATTTGGAATAAAACAAGGTTGTGTGCTATGAGGTATGTCTCTCATTTCCACACTCCAAATGGGCCACTATTTTCCGAACAATCTGGTACATGCAGTCAACCTTTGATGCACCACCACTGTCTGTTTCATTAGAGTGTGGCGTTTTATCAAGGGGTGGTGTTATACCAAATTAGGAGTAATTATTTTTAAGTAACTCAAATTTTATTATGGTTCCTCGGAAATAATTAGCATCAAATTAAAAAAAATGTTAATTAGTAAAATGCAATTATCTGTTGTGTACCTAGTGCGCAATGTAGTTCGGAGTGTCCGATTTGATCTCGGAAGCTTCTAGTATGCCTTAAATGCGGAAATTTACTTTGCATAGCCGAAAGACAAAATTAACAATTTAACTATAACGAAATGAATAAAAAATCATGCGACGTTACTACAACTTTATCAAGTGAAAATCAACAGTATTACAAAAATCGTTTTACATACCTTTTCTATTTTAAAAAATCGTGTATTTTCATTTGCTTTAGATTTCAGTATTTCCATTGTGATGTTCGCAAATTTGTCTTCTGCTATATGGTAAGGACTGTTCTTTTCGACTTTTTTTTTCTATACAGCAAACAACCTTTTTGTTTTGTGTTGTTTGTTTTAGGTGCTTGTCAACTGCTGCAGACTAATTTGCAGACACAAGGAGATAAACTAACAACAGCAGGGAGGGGGTAAGTGGGGTGAACGTTATGTCCCTGAAAAAAAGGTATCAACTTATTTGTCACCTTAATTGACAGTTTGTACAGGGTTTAAAGAACGCAAGCACTTCTTTTCCGCCAGAGAGGACAGGGGCGGGGCTGAGAAGACGACACCCCTACTCACAAGGCAGCAGCTTGAATCAAAGGCAACAAGGCCCACCGCAGGCACTCTTCGCTGATGCTTCTCTGTGCACAAATAGAGGACATGGTTAAGGGGTAAAGGGTCGTGAGACATGCATTAAGTCCCAATAAATAGAAATAGATTACCCCCACCAATCAGAATAAATCTAGGCTGTAATGATATCCCAAACTGATAAAGTTCTGTGACTTATTCCTCTTTTTTTTTAACTTCTGTGCCACTTTACGAAAGCAGGAGCAGTCAAGATGGACTCTCTCATTGAGGCATGTCTTCGGAAGGAGCAGCTGACTTCTGCCATATGCAAAGCCCGCGCCTGCCATTTTTCCTCGCTAAAAGGTTTGCCATAATTGAATCACGGTCCGGGGAATCAATTCATACATAGCTTGCAAGCGGCGGTACATCAAGTACGTTTTGTGTTGGGAAAGGCAGGTTGGTGCAGTAATACATATTTGGCGGATGCCAAGGGTGTGGCGGTATATCAAGGGACGTTTTATTTACATAGAGTACATTTGTTCAGACGCAAGTAGTGGCGTTACAAAAAGGTGGCGGTATATCGAGGGTTGATTATATATGAAATATACTGTATATACACTGGTCAGAAAAAGTTCGGGATATTCCGGTTTCGAAGGGAAAACGTGGTGATATGTAAATTAAGCGACTACTGGAGATCAGTTATCAACGCGAGTGTAACAACGCGTCACAGCACGTTTTGTGCGAGCTCCGATAAAAGTACCCTGCAAGAAGTGGAAAACTGATTATTTCACCGCTTGGTCTAGAAGTTTGCTGAATGTATTGCCTTGAGTGAAGGATTAACGTAAAACGATGTCCGGACGACTACTGGAGATCAGTTATCGACGTGAGTATAACAACGCGTCACAGCACGTGGCGTGCGAGCTCCAATAAGAGTACTCTGCAAGAAGTGGAAAACGGATTGTTTCATCGCTTGGTCTAGAAGTTTGCTGAATGTATTGCCTTGAGTGCAGGATTAACGTAAAACGATGTCCAGACGACTTTTAAGCATTGACAACAGAAATAGGGTTGTTTGCATGTTACAGGCAGGTGTATGGCAGATATATGTGATCGCTGCTTTAGGAATTTCGCAAAGTGTAGTAAGTCGGCTAAACACGAGATTTCTACGGCAAGGAAATGTTGCAAATAGACCCAGTAGGCAAAATTGCTACCTAACAGTAAGTGCTCGAAGAGGGCCTAGCATCACCAGTAGCAAACTCCTGGAATCACTTCCGAATTGCATCTGGAGTCATAGTATGTAGACAAACGATGCGAAACCGTCTTCACGAGTAAGTACTCAGAGCAAGGAGGCCACTGAGATGCATAGCACTCCGTCGTCAAATATGTACCTGGGGCAAACAGTAATGTCACGGAATACAGAGAGGCATTGTGTGCTTTACGTAGACGAATCCCGTTTCGCTCCTCATCCTGATACTCGACGAGCACACGTGTGGAGATCCGGCACATGAATGCAACCACACTTTGTGCATTCCGTCCACATTACCAGCGGCAGTTAGTTCTGGCCTGGGCAGGAGTGTGTTTTAATGGCCGCACTTCTTGTAAGCCTCGTAGGTGTCAAGATGTCCTACGACACAGAAGCGGTGCTATCAGGAACTGAAATCTAGAGGAATGGACATTCTACGAATTTTTTTTTTTTTTGATTGGAGGTTTAACGACCACCGTGAGCAACTCAATGGGCTATAAGCAGTCGCTTCTCCGAATTTACCATTTTGTCTATATCGCAGTGCTACTTTGTTATGTGCAGAAATTTCACCATAAATTGTTTTCGTAAACGAACTCTTTATCGTTTGTGTTACGTAGCCTCGCTGATGTTATTTCAATGCGTGTTACTTGAGTCAGAAACATACATCCCTCATTTCATGCAATATCCGAAACGTTTTGTGACCTATATACACTGAGTGGCCACTTTATTATTACCACCCCCTCAGTACTACGTTGGGCCACCTTTTGCCTTTAATACTGCGTCGATTCTTCGTGGCATGAACTCCACGAGATGTTGATAGGTGGTTTGTGGAATCTGAGACCATGATTAATGAATAGCACTTTCCAGGAGTGTGAGATTGCAGGGTTGTGGATCCAGCTGTCTGATGGTTTGTTCAACTTCATCCCACAAATTCTCAAAGGGGTTGAGATCTGGAGATTGTGGGGGTCACCTAAGCAAAGTAAGCTCACCGGCATGTTCCGGAAACTAATCCTGTACAATACGAGCACTATGGCAGGACGCATTATCTTGTTGAAAGTAGCCATCGCCATTGGGATAAACCATCCACATGACAGGATGCACTTGGTCCGCAACGATGTTTAGATATGATGTGCCAAACAGACGTTCATCAACACGAATTAAAAGGGTCCAAAGCATGCCAGGAAAACATATCCCAAACCATAACGTTGCCTCCTTCAGTTTGAAGGGTTGCAGCAATGCATTTGGGGTCCATGCTTTCGTGCTGTTTCCGCCAAATTCTCACTCGGCCATCGGCATGGTGCAACTGAAAACTTGATTCATCGGACCACATAATTTGTTTCTAATTATCGACTGTCCAATCCTTGTGCTCCTGTGCGAATTGGAGACGTTTTCTCTTGTTAACTGCAGACAGCAAGGATGTTCAAACAGGCCTTCGGCTGCCATATAACATCCGATGCACTGTACGGCGAACAGTGCGTGCAGAGATCATTTGAGGGGATCCATGATTAAGATGGTCTGTAATTTGCTGCACTGTTGCCATTCTGTTGTCTGTTACCAGTCTGGACAATCTCCGTTCCGCCCGAGCAGTCACTAATCGATGACGACTACACGTTGCACGTAGAGACCCAGTTTTTTGGCTGACAGTCCAGTCTTTAAACATTTTAACAACAGCTGCTCTGGAACATTTCGCGAATGCGGCGGTTTCGGTGACACTCGCTCCATGGCTCCGAGCTCCTACAATCATCCCACGTTGAAAGTCCGCCAAATCGCATTTTTTACCCATCTCGTCACCCAAAAATCACTTCACTACTGTCGCAAGCACTAAGCTTTCCCTTTTTTACGCTTTCCAACCGTAGGTTGAAGAAGCGTATATGCTCCAGCTTTTTCCGTTCGTTTGTCCGTCCTTCCGTCTGTCGGCACGATAACACGTAAAAATGGTTCGATTTCGATGAAATTTTAGTATGTGGTAGGGGACCACCCGGGGACGAACCCTATTGAAAATGGGTGAAGTGGGGTCAAAGGTCATGCCATAAGGGCGGGATCCATTCAATTGCCCTTATGCACTTGCGTAAATACGGTTCGATTTTGATGAAATTTTAGTATGTGGTAGGAAACCAATGGGCACGAACCCTATTGAAAATGGGCGAATGAGTCAAAGGTCAGGCAGGGCATAAAAGCGGTATTTATTCCATTGCCCTTATGCGTCATAACTTGCGTAAAAATGGTTCGATTTCGATGAAATTTTAGTATTTGGTAAGGAACCACCTGGGGACGAACTCTATTGAAAATGGGCGAAATGGGGTCAAAGGTGAGGGCATAAAAGTGGAATCCAATCCATTGCCTTTATGCGTCATAACATGCGTAAATATGGTTCGATTTTGATGAAAATTTAGTATGTGGTAGGGAACCACCTGGGCACGAACCCTATTGAAAATGGGCGAAACGGGGTCAAAGGTCAGGCAGGACATAAAAAAGCGGGATTTGTTCCATTGCCCTTATGTCATAATTTGCGTAAAAATGGTGCGATTTCGATGAAATTTTAGTATGGTAGGGAGCCACTGGGGACGAACCCTATTGAAAATGGGCGAAATGGGGTCAAAGGTCAGGACACTGGAGTGGGATCCATTCCATTGCCCTTGTGCATCATAACTTACCAAAAAATGCTTCGATTGCGACAAAACGTTATCATGTTGTTCCGGAGGTATAGTGAACCGGTTCTGTTGAACATCAACGAAATGGGGTCAAAGGTCATTGCACAAAATCAAGATTTATTCCACAGCCATTATTCTCATAACTTGCGTAAAACTGCTTCTATTGCGACAAAACTTTAGTATGTTATTCTTGAGGTGTACTGAACCGGTTCTGTTGAATATCATCGAAATGGGGTCAAAGGTCAGGACACAGGAGCGATATTTATTCCACAGCCATTATCCTCATAACTTGAGTAATAATTTCTGGTATATTGGAAAGCGTATCATAATCAATGCATTGCATGATTTTACTAACTTGTTATACTAGGCTCGCCCTCTGTCGGCAACAGCGTGCAGCCATAGCTCAATTGCTTAAAACTGTCAGGTGGTCATAATAAAGTGGCCACTCAGTGTGTGTGTGTGTGTGTGTGTGTGTGTGTGTGTGTGTGTGTGAAATATATATATATATATATATATATATATATATATATAAGCTGTGTTTTTTTTTTCTTGTGGCGGCAATGCCTGGGCCTTTGGTAATGGGAGCCCCTTCAGAACCCCCCCGTTAATCCGGCCCTGCGTATAGGCACAAAATAAGACACCTGAAACTGCAAAAAGGCAGAACACTTTGTTGGTTGTTCCCAAGTGTTGCCGTGGACAAGACAGGACATGCGCCTATCTAACAAACGTAACAGTACGTGCAGTGTTGCAACCTGCAGGCAAAGATTATTAAAAGGACACCAGCATTACCTATTGTTTGCGTCCTCTAAAATGTTTATAGCACAGTAACACCAACGCCTCACATAAGGGTCTGGTTTCGCTCATGCAGTTGAAGCACAGAACAGAAATACGAGCAAGTTTAAAAATTCTACTGAGCTCTCTTGACACGAAAAATCTCAAAGCTGCTTTAGAAGAATGCCTCGGATGCAATAACGTGGCTGAAAAGATCTCTTCTCCATCAGCCCGTAGCATCCATCTAGGAAGCCAGGAGGAAAACGCCACCATTCTTTTAATTAATCGGAAGCCTTTCGGCGATTAAAGCAGATAAATCATTCTGCAGCAGCAGCAGCCCACATCAGGCTTATACACTTTAGGACTAAGAAAGGATGGTGTCAACGCCAGTGAATGTTCCCGGAGGAGGGGCAAAGTTGATAAAGCGAAGGAGGGAATATGGTGATTAATACAACACACTTCCCTCAACTGCGAGATATACCACTGTCCTTTATGGAGGGGTGAGAAAATAAAGCTTGACCTAAAATAATTCAGAAAACTAAGAAGAAGGGAAGGGGGGAAAATGGAGAGAGGAGTGAGAATTCGCTTGGGTGAGTCACCCCCTTCAGATAACAGGTCGACCCCCATCCTCTCGCCCATCTGGGTGATAGATGGGAACCGTCACCTTGTCACATCACCACATTCGACAGTGCGATATAAATTGAGCTATGTGGAAAAGCGCGACGTACAGGCGCAGCCTTTGAAATTGGAAGTAGTACTTGGGGCCCCCAGCCTCCCGACATCTGTCCCCCGTGGGGGGTTGGATGCCGACCGAGCAGAGAAGTGTAGATGGACCCACTTTCACATCTAGTGAGCAAGTTTAAAGCTTTCGATTTACTTCGCCACTTCCGCAGAACATATTTCCATTCCTCCGCCTCCTCTTCCATTTTTATTTATTAACCTCGCTGAGATTGGCGAAGTAATAAAAGATATTCGGGGGAAAGCGATAGAGATTGGCCAGATAAAAGGATGAGAAAGTGGCACTTTATTTGATTTTCTTCCATTGCCTCCCTATTTCTTCGATCTCTAGCCTTTTAAAAGATTACTAATTTTTAAAGAACCCCAAAATTTAAAGTGCTACGTACTGCGGGGGTCAATAAGAATATTATGCTAAAGAACAATCTCATGCACCCATTAAAATCGCAATAATAATGCAGAAATAAGGTACTTTCTTTTTACTGAGACCATACCAGCATTAGATAACTAATGTATATATGGACGAATACTCCACTCCCACAGACAAAGCAAAACAATTTATAATTCCATTCTGTGCCACTCTACCTAGCGGATACTTCGGTTTCGTCAAGGTTCATAATATCTTTGAAGAAATAGAAACTGGATTTTTTTAATTATTACTGTATTATTATTGGAAGTTTAACGACCACCGTGAGCAACTCAATGGGCTATAAGCAGTCGCCCGTCCCTAATTTAGGGTCACTGGTTCCAGGGAAGGGAGAGAGCCAGTGCCGTAAGACAAACACAACATCCATGCCTCACCGGGATCCGAACCCCTTTCAGACGAATGATCAGAAGCCATCGCTTAGACCACTGCGCCACTGGGGCGGGGGAAAACTGGAATTTTCATGTCTTTTACTAATTACAATGAGAAATCAGCGTGTTTCTTGTAATGTTTTCCTACACAAAATTCCTTATAATCTGTTTGCTAGTCAAGTTTACTGGGTCGACAAATTAGGTGATCAAGCTTTTTTTTTCATCCACAGATTTTCGAAGAGAAAAAAGCTGAACTTTTTACCGAGTGAAAAATCGGACCCCGCGGCGAAAAAATGTGAAGATAACGCATCATGAGCAGGACAGAACTGTTCCCTGTAATTTACCAGGTAGTACCCAAAAGTTCCGGGACTGGGTCCGTAAGTCCATAGATACGATTACAAAGCTGAAGCACATCCTTCTTCAAAATAAGACCTTGTAACGACACACTTCAGCCAGTGACTGTAGAGTTCGTCGAAGCACTTCTAGAACCCGTTCTTTACAATGTCCTTCAGTGCAACCAGCGATGCGTTTTTCACTTCTGCGCTCCAAAACAGAAGACCCTGAAGTCGATGTGCCAGCTCAGAGAAGAGGTGGAAGTCGCATGGGGGAGAGGTCAGGAGAGTACGGTGGGTGTGGGAGGACAACAGTTCTTGTTTTGACGAGAAACTCACAAACGAAGAGTGGCCTATGTGTCGGTTCATTGTCGTGCAATAGCACCCACGACTGATCGCCCCCACAGCTGAGGCCTCTTCTTGCGGATCGAATCACGCGGATGTCGCATGCTGCCCAAATACAGCTTCTTGACAGTGTGTCCTTCAAGGATAAATTCAAGGAAAACAAATACGCTGGATGTCGAAGAAGACCTCTAAGCATGATCTTGTCTTTGCTGCGATCTTGGTGGAATTTTCGCTTCCGTGGAAACGATTGCGATTTGCACGTAGTTGATGCCACCTTAGTCTACGGGTGGAAAAGGAACCCACATTTTTTCACCCCCCTCCCGTTATGATTCTTCTGAGAAATTGTGAGACTTGATCGGCGGCGGTTACGAGATCGTCCGCCATTTCAATCGGTATGGCCAACTGACCTTCAGTTAAAACATTCACTGCCGCGTGACGCCGAACGGCGCCATACAATACTTGGCCCAGGTTCCGACGACGCCGAACGGCGTCGTGATTGTGGCTTAATATTTCCCTTCCTAAAACCTTCGGTACTTGAAGAGAGGTATCTGTTTTGTTACAGGTACTGGGAATGAGTATCCAACGCTTTAAAAATGATCGCGAGTTTGGGATAGTGGATTCTTTTCCACGTGGTTTAGGGAAGGGAATAAGTTGACTCCCCATAGACTTCACACAGCATTCGCTTTCCACTGCAATGTTTATTTTCCTTTAAACATCACTGGTTTTATGGTGAAGGGAATTATCAATAAATAAATGCTTGGGTGGCAGTAAAGAGCATTTGCTACTTAGAGTTCATACGCAACAGTGCAGCCTATTGAGGACGCTAAAGAGATTTGAAGGAAACCCATACTGACTTCAATGATTAGTTTTGTAGAAACAACGGATATATTCAGAGAAGCTATCTCCGGTCCCTCTCAACCAAAAGTTCATCGATGTGCACATCCTGCCGTAGAAATAGATGATCCCGATAATTTGTCATCATATGCAGAAACGTATTCTTTTAGTAGCTGTACTATAGTACGACCAGCAGTGAAAGTGATGAATGCGACGTTCTCTCTCATATTCCGCCTCAACAGGCGGAGTATGGCTATGATCTTCCCTACGTCACGAGAATAATTCTGTTCACTAGAGTACTAGGACTGAAAATTAATATGACAGGTATTGAACCAATCGGATTTTTCAATCTTTTTGCAACTGAAGAATTTTGCAATTTATTACTTACCGTATGACGAAGTACATTTCTCCATTTTTATACCAAGGGCAAGATTCGAATCTGCTACTCTCTGCTCCTGAGCTCCGAGTGCTATCCACTATACTAACTGGCATGTTCTCTCACTGCTATCTGCCTTTATCTCATGTGCGTCCTAACCGTCTACAGGATAGTACGTCTACATGTACTATTTTGGCATGACACAACCGTCTACAGGATAGTACGTCTACAGCATATGCATTGTAAAGCAATGCATATGCTGTTGACGTGTTTACATTCCTGGAGTTACTGAAGGCTATAATTACAAATATCAATCGTGGGCATGCAAAGCTATGAGATCCGAACACGGGTAGGTTGACCCAAATGTATAGAAGCTCATCAATGGTGCTGCGTGACGCCTTGTGGAGTCTCGGGAGATTTACCCGGCTTTCTTACCGGCACCGCGTGCTTGCCGTTAAAATAGTAGAGTGGCAGCGAACGTGTTAACATGCGTAGGACGATGTGATGACACACCCGGTGCATCTTCAGGTCTCCTGTTGGTATCCTTGCTCACGTAGTCTTAGACATCCCACGGGCCTCTGCTATTTGCTCGATCGTCTTTTGTCTGTTGGCGCGTACGATAGCCGCAACCTTCGAAATGTTTTCACCCGTGCGAACTGTCACTGGCCACTAGCTGGGTTCGTCGTCTTCGACCTCCTGTTTGGCTTCTCTGAAGCGTCGATGCCAATCGAATGTGTGTGACCACCACAAAGCATTTTCGCCATAAACTTGCTTCAACAACTCTTAAGTTTCTGTTGACTTTTTTCAAACGCGTGACGTAGATGGTCGAAACCAATTTCCCTGTGAGGAGAGAAGGGGAATAATGTAACGTAATCCAATAATTACCGTGGGTATGTGTGATACACGTACTTTGACGTACAGGCGTAGTCCAGGAATTTTTGGGTCCTAATCCATGTTTAGGTAAATATTAAACAGGAGTACATTTCCGTATTTACAATGTAAAATTTCTGAATTCAAAACAAAATAAAATTGTTTTATAAATAAACGAAAATCTGTAAAACGTACTGCCTGTAAAGCGAGTAGATTTTCTGTAATTTTTGAGGGTAAACCGTAAAACTTGGCAGGCATGATATTGAATTAACATGTGTGTTTTTGACCAAATATGACACTTGCGTATATACAGAGTGCTTGCTACAGATTTAAATCGTACGCAAACTGTTACGGATTTAAGTCATGCACAGAGTGCTACAGATAGTCATATTCAGAGTACACTCACTGTCATAAAAATCCGCGCACCAAAAAGGAGGCGTCGGATTGAAATGAGATTTTAGTAGTGAGATGACACATACCACTGACAGAAGTGATTACAATATCACAGTAGCAGGACCATTTCCCGCGGACATACGGTACACATTCCGGTCAGCGTTAGTACCGCGTCGAACCGCCTCGTTCTCAGACTCAGGCGGTGATACGGTCCGGCATGGAGTCAAAGAGACGCCTTATGTTATTCTGGGACAGATTGGCCCACACATCTTGCAATTGACGCTCTAAATCACGGACACTGGGACATGGAGAAAGCTGGCGTCTCATCTGGTCCCACCCGTGCTCGATGGGCGAGAGATCAGGTTATCTGTAAGGCCACGGAAGCGTCGAAGCATGACGTATATATAGTCCTGGGAAACCAGAGCCGTGTTAGGACGGGCGTTATTTTGTTGGAAAATGGCTCCAGGCCGCCCCGCCAAGAAAGGCAGCACATGGGGCTGCAGGATCTCCTGTACGTAGCGCTGGGCTGTCAACGTCCCTCGGATCACTGCGAGGAAAGTCCGGCTGTCACAAGCGATGGCTCCTCAGATCATCACCCCTGCAGTTCGGGACATGTGCCGCTGTACAGTGAGGTTGGGACAGTAGCGCTCACCTGCGGTCCTCCGCAGTCTGACACGGTGGTCGTCCGTTCCCATAGAAGCGGGATTCGTCGCTGAACACTATATGTCACCAGTCCGTAGCATTTCACATACATTGCTCGCTGCTGACACCACTGCAATCGACGCCGACGATGGTCAAGTGTTAATGGCCGAAAACGTAAAGGCCGTCGAGAGTGCAGATTCGCCTCTACCAGGAGTCTGGAAATGGTTCTGGCGGACACAGGAGTCCCTTGTACAGCCGCCACATGTCTCTGGATATTGGACAAGGGCGTCGTTGCATCTGTGCGTGCCGCTCTGACAATCCCACGGTCTTCTCTGCTGGTGGTGTGTTTGGGTTGTCCAGAGCCAGTCCACCGTGTCTGGGGGCCTTCCCGTGTCATTGACCGGGCCAAATGGCCTCCGATTCGGCGAGCAGGCCACCTACTCTCCCTCTCTCACACCGCAACGATACGGCCTCGCTCAAACTCAGTCAGTTGCCCGTACGCATATCTACGGCAGCTTCTCGGCATGTCTATCGCTTAGGGATCTCACCTGACTCATACCGTGCACAACGGCACGAACGTGGAGTTATATTAATAACTCCGTGCATTCCTTTTGTCATTTTCTTGTAGGACTTCCGTTCACAGTGAGTAGAGTTTAGGTCCCAGCCACCTACAGCGAGATCGCCTTTTGGGCAGGACACAGAAACGGAAGGAATGATAGCAAGTCTAGCGACTTTGACAGAACAGTTTGTAGTGAGATTAGAGTACAGTAGATGGCGCCACCGTACAAGTACGATATAGCACATAGAGGGGTGAGAGAATTTCGGGGGGACATAGGAAAGGATACCTATTTAACCAGTGGGTCCAGCCTGGGTGCCGTCACTTAACGTGCTCGTCCGATGCACGGCGGATATTCAGCGATTGTTAGTAAATCACACCATCTCCGAAAGATCAGCCCAGGCTTGAACCTGGGGACCTTGCATCGATAGTCTGAATCACTAACCACTAAGCCATCCGCGGCTTACGAATGTGGAGTCCCCTGCGCGGCGCCTTTAAGCCCCAAGGATTGCGATTGCAGCGCCGGTTTTGGACGCGCGGGCTTGCGGAAACGCACGAAACTTTAATCATTTGCATGTCTACCCTACCCGTAGCTATTCGCAGATTTTCGTGTTAACCGCACGTTTTTTTCTTGGTGCGCGGATTTTTATGACAATGAGTATATACTGTATTAAGTCATATTCAGAGTAAGATTTACCTGAGTAGTCCTGGAAAAACATACTAGGCAAAGTGGGTCACAAACGTTATCGCCTGAAAACAATGTTCCGTCAAGCAAATAACGCATTGCCGAAGACAAATACTCAGCTGTTATCAGTGAAATACACATCAAGAAGACACGATTTCAGTCCTTCTTCCGAAAGAAAACACAAGCACGAAAAAAATTGAGAAATATTTACGATAACAAAAACAAAGGTTGTGTGTAAAGAATCGGCATACAAAAATTACTTTAAAAAATGGTACTGGTTTTAATCTACAGACCGATCTAATACAATACCTTTATTTGACTTAAAATATACAATGTATCTATATGATTCTGCTTTGCACTTTTAGGTAGGAACGATTTCATTTATTTACTGCGTACAACATGAAAGCAGCAATTTCAAGACATACAAAAGCAATTTCGGAAAGGCTCTCCTTTTTCTCCAAGAAAATGAAGTTGCATTCAGTAACACGAGAGAGAGAGAGAGAGAGAGAGAGAGAGAAATTGATGGTGGCCACTAGAAGCAAAGCCATCACGGACTTTCACAGCTAATCAACTAGCGTTATGGTCAATACAGCACCGACCAAAGGTGACGGCCTGATATGATTAGGATATATGGAAGACACATCAGTGGCTGACGAAGAATAGGTCTTTAGGGACGCAAAGGGCAAATACCCTTTGGGTTGCTTAGTAACAGATTCGCAAAGGATGACAGTCATCCTTTGTTGGAAAGGTCTTCCGTCATAAGTGACAAGAAAAGATGCATGACAGCCATTGTGGATGAAATCAAGTTACCCTAATTGATGCAGTGCTGAAATTTAGTTATGTCTTCGCATGATGCTTAATAACTCCAAGATTGGTCGGATTAAGTTGGGGGAGGGGATGTTCTTCGATCCAATTTACTAAAACGTCGAATCGAGAAGTAAGTTAACTGAGTCATGCTTCAAAGACCGTAGAAATACATACGAATTCAAATTCAACGATACCAAAGTCCCGATAGGTCAAAATTATTATGTAACACAGGCTTATAATTATGAAACACACAACGGAGACTATGGTAACTATGAAACAATAAACTACACTTCAACAAAAAACTGGATGAATTCGTCTTACGAATACCAAGATAGTTTAAATGTGGCCACAGCAGCGAGAAGTATACAAGATTCACAACGGAGACTATGGGTATCAAAATTTTGACTCCCACTTATACACCTAATTTATGCAAGAGACTGACGAAGAGAAATAAAACCTGAACTTTTCAACCAGGTGAAAAATCTACACGCGCGGCGCAAATTTGTAAATACAGGGTGATGCACATAAAACCAGCCCCAAACCCGATTTGGGTTGCAGTTGTAAAGTTATATTTCGTAGTTCGCCGCTGGAAGCTATTAGAAGTGTCGCGCATGCGCATGATCCTCCACGCTCAATCGGACAGTCTGCGGCTGTTTTTGGAAATTCAGAGCACTTCATAAGGGAGACGTGTCCATTACTGTCAATGGCTCTTAGAGAAGATTGCACTGCTCGACTCATTTCTCTTCCTTTCAACAGACGAAACTTGGTTTCGCCTTTCGGGGTATTTTTTTATTATTGGAGGTTTAACGACCACCGTGAGCTACTCAGTAGGCTATGAGCAGTCGCCCGTCGCTAATTTAGGGCCACTGGTTCCAGGGAAGGGAGAGAGCCAGAGCCGTAACACAAACACAACATCCATGCCTCACCGGGATTCGAACCCCTTTCGGGCGAATGATCAGAAGCCATCAGACCACTGCGCCACCGGGGTGGCCCTTTCGGGGTATGTCAATTCGCAGAACACACGACATTAGTCAGCTGAGAACTCACACGTGTTCCAACAGAAACCACTCCACGATTTAAAAGCCGCTGTTTGGTGTGGAGTGTCAGGCCAATGCATCATAGGACAGATTTTTTTTTATTTTTTTCGAGGAGAATGTGAATGCAGACGACTATCTATGGAATCTACGAAGAGTTTGTAAGCCAGTTGACACCACATGAACTGACTTATGCCTTCTTCCAACAAGGTGGAACGACTTGTCATACCTCTGATGGTTCACTCGCTCAAATCCAGTGATTTTAACTCAGGAAAGGACAATCAGCAAAGATCTATAACCACTCCGCTCTCCCGACTTATCACAGAGCGGCTTATCTGTGGAGAACGCTAAAAGAGAAATTCTACCGTAACAACCCTCGAATGTTGGAAGAGTTAAAAACCAACATACGGCAAGAGATCGCCGAATAGTGGGACGTTTTCCTGAACATGCGGCGGCGACCGGAAAAATGCATCGAGGTAAGTGGCGACCACTTCCAACAAACTTTGAAAAGGTATGTAAAAATGCTGATAAATGTGCCAATTCTCAACATTACAGCCTTTTTTTTTAGTTTAAAATACCGTTTATTTACCATAACAAATGTAACTGAAATGTACGGTATACATTATAACCAAATAAAAGTGTACAACTGAAACGATGAAAAGTTTTGTCGTCTTTAGCACGATTTTAATGATAAAAAATGAGTAATATATACAATTAAAAACATGAGCACTTTCGAGGCAGCGGCTGCCTCATCCTCAGATGTAATGAATAAAAGACGCACTTGATCTATATATAATATAGATCATTGTATTGTGGGAAGCTTGGTAAGTTAATAGCCAATAGTAATCTACATGCGCCAAACTATTGCGTATACTGTTGGACCAATGGTTTATGAAGAAAACATGGAAATATATAATAGAAATCAGATATGGTGTAGGGTGGGTAAACATTCAATTAAAGTTTATATTACAATTTATAATTTACTGTTTTAATAAGCGACTTCCAAACATTATGTAACTCATAGGGGGCATGTTCACTACAACATTGTACTCCGGAAGCCTCAATATATACACTTTCTGTAATTAAATGGTCAAGTTTACTAGGTGTTAATTATTCTTGCATTACTCCAGTCGGAATTAAGATAATTTTGGATAACAGATTTGGAAAGGGATGTACAGTACATGACTGTTTTAATATTGTATTTATGTTCTTTTATTCGTAATCCTAGATTACGTTCTGTAGAACCCACATAATTAGAGGCTGTTTTGTCTTGTAGTTGCCTTAACCAGCGGGATATTGTAAATACCCCACTGTCCCATTTTGCTATTCTGTTCACAATCCTTACGAACTACAGAAAATAAGTTTCGTGCTCGTGAACCAAATTTTAATCCATATGGTTTACATAGTTGTGTTAAGGTTCTCGTTAAAGGTGGATTATATTGCATAGAACCAACATATATGGAACTGCAGTTGGAGTTTCTTGACAGGGTAGTATGCAGGTCATATTTGGCCCTTCTAAACACATGCCTAATCAGATATTTAAGACATTCATATTGCTCAGCTAAACCAAAAATATAGTTAACTTCTTGCTCAAATAATTCAGTGGTTGATGAATTTGAGTGAGCTCTTCTAAAACAAATAGAATAATGCTGACAGCTTATGTTGTTTAGGGTGTGATGAATGAAAAGGTATTAAAACAGGTGTACGACAGGGTTTTCTATATACGCAAGTGGTAATACAATTAAGATTATAGTTCTTACGAATAAGAATATCCAAGTAAGGTAAACTATTATCAACTTCAAATTCTATCGTGAGCCTGATAGTTGGGAACATGGATGATAGTTCGTTGGCGAATAAGTATAAATCATCCCGGTTGTATAAATCATTATAAGTATAAATCATCCCATGCAACCAGGATGTCGTCAACGTACCTTAAATAAAGCAACGGGCGGTAAGGGAAAGAACTAATGACCTGATTTTCGATGTGCTGTAACAAAATTTCAGCTAGAACAGCAGACAGGGGGGAATCCATTGGGGATCCCTCCAACTGTTGGTAAATGCTGTTTTGAAATTTAAAATATGAACGTTTCTTAACAAGACGAAGTGCGTTCATAATAGCATTAATTTCTGAACTTGGGATATGGGACTCAAAAAGTTTTGCCTCAATGATATGATGTGTGGCCTCTACAGGTACATTAGGGTACAATGAGACCACATCAAGAGATGCCAGAATGAATGGCTGCGATTGTGTCTGAAGCAATCGCAGTCTTTCAATAGCCTTTGTGGAACTTTTAATAGAATAAAGTGAATCCACAGTATAAGTGGCAAGATATTGGGCCAAGGCTTTTTTTAAGGGTCTGGTGGGGCTAACATAGCCTGACACCAAAGGACGAATGGGGAAATTCTCTTTATGCGATTTAACCCGTCCGAACATATCAGGCACACGATAGCCGGGGGAGGGGTGAATGCATGTGAAAAACCTTCAAGAAAAATATTAGCCTTTTTTAGTCTTTGAAGAGCCGTTACAGTGGCTTGACTAGGATCACTTTGAATAGTTTTTTGTGGAATAGTATTGATAACTTCACGCATTTTTTGAACATAGTCACAATTATTCAATAACACAATCTGATGAGATTTATCTGCAAGCACAATAGGCAAATCATTATTGTTTTTGAGTTCAACCAATTGTCTTTGTTCTTGAATAAAATCAGGCTGTGGAACAGGGTGACTAGAGTCCGGTTGTAAGGTATGTGCCATTATCACTTTGGCATAATCCTTATGCTGTTCAGGAATATATTTAACAATGCTTTCCACCTGGGTAGTAGTGTTCAGTATAAATCCTTTAGATAGTGGATAAGAGTATTTTGCTCCCTTATTTAAGGCCTTGGTTGGCAGACTATTAATTTCAATATTACTGAGGTTTTTAAATTTTGTTAGAACTGTGTTTTCCGAGCTACCATGGTTGATTAGTGTACAACTGTTTTGCATTTGGGGTCGGCACTGTATAACGCAGTATGAGCAAAACGGAATTATTAACTGTAATTTATTTATGTAAATACCAAACTGGAGCGCATCATTTTATTCAAAATACAAAATTACTGGATTCAAAATACAATAAAATTGTATATATTAAGGTAATACAACGTAGTTTGTCACAATTATTTATTTTTTCATGCCGACCATGGTTTCGCTGGGTATTGACCTAGCTTCATCAGGACGAATGGCACGTAAATATTCAAATTGTATATGACATCATAAATGGTGTTTACAGTCACGTGTTTTGGTTACATGCTTCCACGCGCTTGATATAAATGGCGTGGATGCCATGTCATTAACAAGTTGCGAAGACTTCTAACCAAAACACGCGACTGTAAACATCATTTATGATGTCATATACAATTTGAATATTTACGTGCCATTCGTCCTGATGAAGCTAGGTCAATACCCCGCGAAACCATGGCCGGCTTGAAAAAATAAATAATTGTGACAAACTACGTTGCATTACCTTAATATATACAGTATATAAGTGTCACAAGACTGTAGTCTTTGAGATCAAAACAGAACAATAAAATGGTTTTAAAGGATTACTCTAGTTTTCCTTTTCTTGCTTTGTAGTTGCGCTTGCTTCCGTATCAGCTCAAGTTTCCTCTTGCGTGTAAGCCTCGCGTTCTTTTCAGCAAGCTCCACAGCCACATTTATATTTCGTTGACTCTGCAGCTGCACAGCATCAATTACTAATTTTTTTGTCTGCTGATATCTCTCCATTTTTATTTCTTCATTGTCAATTTTTCTTTCTTTTTTATGCTCTCAGATTTTGGCAAACCACGAATAAATTTCTTCTTCAAATAACCTATTTGACTTACCCCTGTGCTTTAAGTTTAAAGTTCACAGTTCGTATAGCCGAACAGATTTCCATGTTCACTCTTTCAAACTTTATGACTATAATTTCATCCATCATGATGAAGGATCTTTCATGCCTCAGGACCGTGAATGCACGATATAAAAGCTTTCCCTATTTTAGATAAATGGTATAATTTTGAGGTGGTGATTCTTTTTTTAACATCATGCATAAATTCTTATGAGTTTTTCGACTCCGTTACTTCATAAATTTGTCTATCCTTTATAAATCGGAAATGTAAACATTTATGGAGAAAATAGCGTTTAACAACAATACAGGACAGTGAGTATGTCGCGGAAAAAAAAAACCCCGATTACAGAAGAAATCATTGCTCCGTCCAACTTCCATTCCCAGAATTTTTTTCTCCACTCGCAAGCTGAAATACAAATATTTAAAGAAAAAATGACATTTAACAACAATGCAGAGCAGAAGAAACACTGTGAGAAACAAACTTTAAGACTACAGGGAATTTTTCGCTCCGTCTAACTTAAACTACTGTTTTCGAAAGTTTAGAAAAAGACGGAATTTCATCGGCAGACGAAAAACTACTGCCATCCCCGCCAAATCTCCAATTTTGAGTCACTCAAGAATGACCCAAATAACGAAAAACGTGGAAATCCGCTAATCCACAGGAGAATCTCGTGACTGCGAAACATATGCAGTCAATTACTTTACTCAAATTCTCGAAAAAAAAATGTTACTGCTGTTTCTTTTACTTTGCAAAGTTCATTTTGAGGGGTCAGAAAAACAAGTTAATGGACTCATCGCAGTCTCTGACAGAGCAAAAATCTTTTAAGTGCAAGCCTTTAAGTCGAAAGAAGTAAAAAAAAACGAAAAAGCCATCATGTATTTTATAACACGCATATTTAATTGTATGAAAAAAAGGACACAAAAAATACGTAAAAGAAATGTCCATTAGTGTAACTTATGAGTAACGAGTCCTCCCGGGACCAAATTTAGATTGTTTTGCTGTTTCCAAACTGTTAGGTGCTATACTCATTGGTGCTATATCGTTTTCCTTCCGGATTTACGTCCCGGATGTCTGTTATATGTACCGAGTTCATTTATATATATCACCAATAAAAATTGGAAAGGCAGTGAGACAAGGTGACACCATATCTCCCAAACTCTTTAATGCCACATCGCAAAATGTCTTTCAATCATTGAACTGGGAAAACCAAGGGATAAATTTTAATGGAGATTATTTAACTCACCTTCGTTTCGTTGATGACTCATTTTCGCAACTACTTCTTCAGAGCTCCAGGAACTTACTGACAAGAGTAAAGAAATGGGATTAAAAATGAACTTTCAGAAGACAAAACTCATGTACAATGCTTTTACAAGGAATGAAGATTTATCGATCGATGGGGAAAGGCTGGAGATAACCGATACCTACATTTATTTTGGGGGCAGCAAATATCAAGTGAGGGTCACATTGATGAAGAAATTCATCGTCGTATAAAACTTGGCTCGACAGCTTTCGGAAGAAAGAGTACAATTTTATAGAGCAATATGCCATCATGTCTTAAAAGAAAAGTGTTTAATCAATGCATCCTTCCAGTGCTAACGTACGGAACAGAAACTTGGACCTTAACTAAAAAAGTCATACAAATGCTGCAGACAATTGAAAGAAGCATAATGCATGCTTGGTGTAACCAGGAAATATAAGAAGAGGAACTCATGGATAAGGAAACTGACAAGAGTACAAGAAATCATGATTAGCGTAAAATCACTGAAACGGCAATGGGTTGGACATATTTGCCAGAAGGACTGACCGCCAAAACTCTAGAATGGATTCAAAAGGGACAGGAAAAGTCCCAGAAAACAACCACGTGACAGATATGTGAATGGAATTCGAAAGCCTGCGGGAGTGACATGGAGACTGGCTCAATACAGACCGTTGTGAAAGAAACTTGGGAAGACCTTCATCCAGCAGTGGATTGATAATGGCTGACAACGACAAACACACGCGCGCGACCTTAGTCAATAGTTGATGAAACTGCAGAAGCCGATAGTGTTAAACAAAAACTTGCAGGACACATTTATTGCGGAAATCCTATCTGCATACACTGTAACCCCACCTAGCTTTGTGTTAATGAGCTATGAATTTCTTCCATACGATTCTGTGGTTGCCATCTCTTTCCATGGGTATCTGAAATAGTAGATATTGATACTTTCAGAAATCTTGTGAATGCTGAAATTATATTTAGAAGTATGTATATCTGCAAAATGTGTAGCAAACTAAAATGGGAAAGATACGTTTCGGGGTTGCAACGCCAAATTTTAAACATGTTATAAACAAGAAAAACAAAAATCGATTACTATACACAGACTTCAAATTTGGGGGGGGGGGGGAGAAAGAAAACTTCGCATTATGGCAGAAGATACAGGGTAACGCTGAGAAATTTATTGTAAATGCGAACTGCTATTGGCATTTGTGTTATATGACAATGAAAAGGAATAACACTTAAAAATTCAGGAATGACGCGCGAACGTTCCCGCTATTTTTTTTTTTTTTTTAATTGGAGGTTTAACGACCACCGTGAGCAACTCAATGGGCTGTAACGCAGCCGCCTGTCCTTAATTCAGGGTCACTGGTTCCACGGAAGGGAGAAAACCAGTGCCGTAAGACAAACACAACAATCACGCCTCACCGGGATTCGAATCCGGGCCCTTCACGGACGAATGGTCATAAGCCAGCGCTTGACCACTGCGCCACCGTGGCAGCCCCACTGTCTCTCGAATTGCCTGTTGTTTCTTGATCGTCCAACGCTCCTTAAGCAGTTATTTTCACAATAGACACTGGAACTTCCTACGTGTATTAAATGAGAAAATGTTTAAAAACTCAAACTGGATTCTTTGTCACCTACAGGGGGGGGAGTAAAATCAAGACGAATGCAGAAACCATGAGAATAAAAAGGTTAATACTAAATTAGAATTGTTTGAAAATGTCTGCGTCGTTATCTGTTATATAACATTCAGCTCTCGCTTTTCGAACGCAGTTAAAGAGTGAAACGTTTGCTCAAATTACGATACACTTTACTTTCTGTATTGTTAGCCGACTTATGTAGCAAGCACGCAACTAACTTCAAAAATTTCATTGAATTTCAGAATTTTTGCGCATATCAACATCATTGAATTATGAAAACGCAAGCTTTCCCGCTGCGGTATTTTCACTGCAGTGAATGTATGAAACTATACATGGAAACTGTACAGCGATATTTTGAAAATCCTTATGTTTATCACATGATTTTGGTCACAAGAAAAACTTATGGTCACCTACTTAACAATAAACGCTCTTTTGAGCATAAAACAGTCAATGAACTCAAGGCTCTGCGGATTCCTCGATTTACAAAACCTAAAATTCCAAATGACTTCATATTTGTACTGCTTCTCTCAAAAGTCAGGACACTGTCTGTGTGCAGCCATTCTCTAGAGACACTTTAGCACATCCGGCTAGCAACTAAGCCAAAAGAAGTCGTCCATACATTCCCTACAAACCTGCCAACTTCCAAGAACTGAAATCCGCAAATTATTGTCAGTAAACATTTAATCGATATGTTCGATTAACTGATGTATCGAAAGTTTGATTAAATACATAGAACGTATTGATCAAAAGCAGATTTACTGTACAAATGATTTGTCGATTTTAATCGATTTCATATACTATATATTATTTGGCACTCACGCTAACAGCAATTAAAATACAATCGCTACATAATTATCACATTAGTAGGTTTAATCGATATGTTCGACTGACTAATGAATAAAAAGTATTGATTAAAAGCCGATTTATTGCGCAAATGATCTGTAGACTTGAATAAATTTCACACACGAAGTATTTCGCAGTAGATACATAATTATCTCATTAGTAACAATCATTCAGATAATGTTAGAATACCTTTCGGAGGGAAGGTGGGAAGGGTAACTATACCACCGTGAGCAAATCGATGTGCTATAAGCAGTCGCCTGTCTCAAATTTAAGACCACTGGTACCAGCGAAGGGAGAGAGCTAGTGCCAGTGGCCATAAGACAAACATCCATGCCTCACTGGGCTTCGAACCCAGACCCACCCAGACCCATTTCGGTCAGAAACCAGCACTTAGAATAACCTCTCCAAACGCAATTGAAGTCTCATTTGAGGCTGATATTTTTTATTTCTATCTTTATTTTTTTAGCAGTAATCGCCAATTAAAATCCTACAGCAGCTTTTTCACCAAGTTCTTGGGCTGCGGGTGGCCTAGTGGTCAGCGTTCGTGACTGCCATGGAGATAACCTCAGGTTCGATCCTGGGCAGGTACGAACGTTCGAACCACTAAATACCCGCTGTGCGTCGGATGGGCACGTTAAGCCGTCGGACCCCGGGTACTGGATTCCCAGTTAATAAATAAGGGCGTCTTCCTCCCCCTTTCTAATTCGCTTCCGTGTCGCTTTTCTATCAAACACTCTAGCCCAAATCTCCTAACTTCCTATTTCTAAGGGTTGTTTAAGACCTGGGGTCCGACACTCCCTTCCTAAAATCCTCTATATATGATCTGATCACCTAATTCTTCCGGCTATTCTGCGAGCAGAGAGTTGGACGTAGACAGTGGGAGTAAATACGATGAGGGAAATCAGGATATACAGGCGCCGTGGTACTTGGACTCTTATTTTGCCCTCGAAAATTGCGCTAATCTGGGGGAGGGGACTGAATTCTGTAAAATGCAGTTCGTAAAATAACCTTAAAACAAGTAAAATTTCCGTACATTTTACGAGTAAACAGTAAAGTGTGTCCCTAATTTTGGAACACTGGTTCCAGAAAAAATGGTAGAATTAATGCCACAAACAACCCATGCAGAGAATTCGCTGCGATGTACGAGCACCATAAACGAGCACAATAGACCGCCATGGCAGGACGAAATTTATGCTGAAAACTGTCACAGTTTTGAAAACTATTTTTTATTTTCGTTACGAACTGGTTATAGTTCATAAACTCTCCATTATTTTTAAGTTGTTCATTAGTAACGACACATATCACCGACTATTTCATTGGGTTTTTTTTTTTTTTTTGTGCTTCATTAACACCCAAAAACACACAAGACTCGGGATTCAGCACCTAACCGTAACTTAGGATTATAGGCAAATGAGTGAATTAGAATCTGAGGACAAATCACATCTGTCTCACGCAGAATTCGAAACATTCTTCTGGAACAAAAGAAGCTGCTAACTTAACGGCTGGATTACGCGGGTAGATACGAATTTGCCTTAATATCTAAGAGGAAACATTACTGCGTGTACGAGTGTTCGTAGTGCGATACGGAACGTATCGATGACTTTCTGCATGACGCATCTAGCAAAGACACAAGTCTAACACAACTTCCTATAAATGGGCGATTGGGTCGTATTCAGTTTATTTTTATTTTTTTTCGAATTTAAATTATTTTCTACTTTTCTTGAAGAAAAAATGTGAAATTTTCCTGTACGATTTAAGGACAGAACCGCCTAATTAATTCAAAAATATCGTTATGGTATCTACACGTAAACCAGATCCAAGACGTTGTTTCGACAACACAGCAAAAAAAAAAAAAAAAAAAAAAAAAAAATGTCCCACAAGACACTTCACACACGAAGCACCTAAATGTACGGCGGTGTCTGTGTCTACTAGCAACGTTGAGAGACAGTATTTTAATTTCAGTTGATGAAAGTCTTCCCTTAACGAAACACATGGGTTATGAGTAACTTTTTTGTTAAACATTAATCACCTGCGCAAGGCACGCCTGGCGAAAGCACAAATTACACAACTTTTTGTTGTTGTTGTTTCGGGGGTTTAACCCTTTAACTTAAAAGACCATGATCCAAAAATCTTGTATCACTCTAAATACCATAACGCCCGAAACTGTGTTATTTCACTTCTTTTTTAGTAACAACAATAGTGACTGAGGGTGACTCCTGCTGATCCCCCATATGTCGAGAAAATTTGAAAAACAAGTAAGGGAAAAAAATCCGACTCACTCTAGACAGGCGTTTCTGGCGTCTATGGCCGTTTGTACGTACGGGTGTTATGGTCGTTAAAGGGTTAACGACCACCTTAAGAAACTCTAAGGGCTGTAAAGCAGTCGCTCGCTCTTAATTTAGGGCCACTGGTTCCAGGGAAGAGAGCCTGCGCCGTAAAACAAACAAACCATCATCACCGGGGACGAGAACCCGAACAACGAGAGGTTCACAAATAATATACACAAAATTTACATTCCTTATTCATAAATAACATTTTTAGGGTCTATTTAACAAGGAACAAAAGGGTGAAAAGAATTTTTTTCTCTTTACGATTTTGTTCTTACAGATTTATCGGAGTTACGCCAAAAATGGTCACGTTATCCAACCAAAACGCAGGCATACGACAAGAAAAAGCAGCTATATAGCAGTTAATTTACTGTTTAACGCAACAGTAATTTTTAGATGACATAATTCGATTACCTTTGCCTGAAAGAAAGTTTGTAAATAATGTGAGTCGCACGACGGACGGCCCAGCAGTAACAAAGCAGCTGGCTACATATGAATTTCTTGGTGAATTAGGAATGCCAACTCTCCCACGATCTTTTATGGCGACCCGTGCTGCTTCAACAGGAGGGAAGGTTTGATGTTTATCACATGATCCATAGAAGGAACTGATCATCAATCTCGCTTTCCAGATCGAGAACAGATCAATTGGCGACGGGTCTCTTCCCGCAGCCATACCCCTCTAGGGAACTATACATCACTGAACTCACTTAAAATGCGATAATCGCTGTCACCCGGCTTGTGCACCGAGATGAGGTGCGAGGGTGGAGAGGACATCCGCTGCTGATACAACTATTTATCAATTCCGATTCGGCTCCACGAATGAAAAGGAGGCGGAAGAGGAGGACTCGGTGTCATGATACACGTTCGGGATTGGGACATGGAAATTTCATGGGCCATCTGTCACTCGTGCTGGGGGACATCATTTTGGTTGCACTGAGGAGGAGGCAGGCTCTTCATAATGTTGTAGTGACGATGTAAGATTTTGCAATAGGACTCTGCAGTGTCCTCAACAGCAGCAGAGATTACTCACAAAATTTCACTCTCCACGGAAAACGCGGACAAGGAGAAAGAATTTCACTTCAACTATCCCAACAACTCTATTCTCAGAATAAGTTTGGTTTGCTGGTATGCTAAAAATAAAACTACAAGGTAATTAAAGCTAAAAACATGAGATGTATTATATTTAATTATTTTCATAGTTTTATTTCTCTGAGAAAGAAAAAATAACAGCCTGGTGAGATAATTCATTTTCCCGCGAGGAACCAACTATGTGCTGAAAAAATTATTTCGAAGATTCGATTTCCGAACTTCCAATACTAAAGTCCGGATATAATGTATAACAACGCTGGAGTTAATGAGCTATCCATGCGAGCATTGTGATTTTAATGGAACAGTGTTTTAAGGAATACCTTTTTAATACAACTGCTAGTTCACTCTGTATAGCAGAAGCTACTGAGCTTTGTAAGTTAACGGACATCAATAATAAAAAAAATACGTAGTTCAGTGCAGCAGCAAAAATGCTTTTGCTACAACAGAAGGAGTGAGTGCTTCTTCTGCAATAGCTACTGCTTTTAATAAAAAAGTGTGTTTGCTTTTCGGTATTAAATAGTGTTTCACATAACAATCGTGTAAGAAGTAAACTGATACGGCACTACCACAAAATGTCTTGAGATTTTAAGAGATAAAATGGAGAGATCTGTATGCGACACATAAAAGCCTATACATACGGGGTGATCATTTTATCATGCAACCCGGCATTCAATGGCGCAGAACAGAGCATTTGGTAGCTGTAAAGGGAGAAAGTGTGTGACATGCCGGTAGATGGCAGTACCATGCTCCCGAGATAGGAAGCGCAGGTGCGTGGTTAGTTACGTTCCAGACCAGCGAGAAGAACGCTGTGTTTGCGGAAGTTACTGACTGACATTACAAGATGCCATTTTCAACGGCACAACTGGTATTTATTGTGGAAATGTATTTTCAACAGCAATCATATCCATATGTACAGAAGCAATTTCATCGAAAGTATCCTGACGTGCCTGTGTCCAACAAATAAACAATTATGCGAGTCATCAACCGTTTCCGAGAGACTGGGAGTGTTGGTGACAAGAAGGCGAGGAGACCCCATGTGTTAACGGACGCCAAACTCGAGGAGGTACGGGCAGCATTACAACATTCGCCAAGGAAGAGTTTGCGTCAACTGGCGGCACAACAACAACAGATGTCGTATGTGAGTGCACACAAGGTCACAAATAAATTATGTCTCCGTACGTAACGTGTCCACTGTGTACAAGAACTAAAAAAAACGGAAACGCACCAACGAATTGCGTACTGTAAGTGGCTAACGACATTGGTGAGATGTCACGGAATAGGCCTGTTGGATAAAGTGTTTTTTCAGTGATGAGGCGTATTTTCACTTTAGTGGATACGCCAACAGTCAGAACCACAGATATTGGTCGACAGAAAACCCACGTGTGTTGCACGAAACACCGTTACATGCATTGAAAGTCGGGGTGTGGTGTGCAATTTCACGACGGCGAATAGTGGGGCCCATATTTTTTGACACGACCCTCAACAGCCAGTCGTACCAGGACATCCTTATGCAATTTGTTGCACTTCTGGAAGCAGACGAACGTTATAGTTAACTGCAACAGGATGGGGCAGCGTGTCATACGTCTCGTGACACCCTGCAGTTTCTTGAAGACATGTTTGATGACCGCCTGATTTCAAAACGTTTGAGGCCCCCTAGATCACCTGATTTATCTCCACCGGTTTTTTTCTCTGGAGGCATTTCAAATCAAAGGTTGTGTATACAGACAGAATTCACGTACTGTATACGAACTGAAGCGGAGCATTACCAGCGAGATTATGTCTATCAACTGTACGCTCCTACGCAAGGTGTCATCCAACATGCTTAAGAGGGCTCACACCTGCCTTGCAGCTGCGGGTGGACATTTCGAACACCTCCTGTGAACAAGTACGTATGTCATTTGGCGTCATTCGTTGTCGGTATCTCGTTTTCCTATTAAACCCATGATATGCCTGTATTTAACTGGTTTTCTATATATTGAGCACATTCTGAATGCCGGGTTGCGTGATAAAATGATCACTCGGTATTTTTTGCAGCCTTCCTTTCACCGTTGGTTCCCTAAATCGCAGAGCCTGTACCTCTGAAAAATCGAACAGCACACTTCTTGACTATTTCTTAATGACTGTCTGAAAAATCTTAATTCCTTAAAGAAACTAAGTGCAATGCAAACCTATTTTTGTCGTTGTAGGACGTGACCTTACCGCTTTGTCCACAGATTCACTATCGTGGCTCAGCAATTGCCGTCATATAGATGCCTCACGTCCAAGGGAAGAGAGTATCATACGAAGTTAAAAAAAAAAAAAAAAAAAAAAAAGACCATCTCTTTTTGTTCACTCATCTACCTTAACAAAGTTGTATCACTTTATCAATGTTCACACACCAAATATTGACAGTGCTCAGCCTGATTTATTCATTCGACTAAACCGCATTTGTTCATTTCATCCGAGGACTTTCCGTCGAAGGCGCGTTCAAGCGAACAACAGGCCAGAACGCAGCCCGATAATTGCTCAGAAACCCAAAGAACCTGTTAAAGTTCTCCCTTGTCAACTGCTTTAGGTCGTACCATCCATAAGGTACTACGAACAATACGTCCTCTTAAGTAATCACCAATTACGAAGAACCTGTTATGACAAAAAATCGAGTGTTTACATTTCAATAGTTTCCATGGATGCTGTGAAAACGGAAACCTGTCTAAAACGTAAAATAGTTTTAGCCCCTTGGATTCAGTCTTCGACAGGTTTCGCTGTAGGAGGTCAGTGTGTTTTTGTATGCCCAACCTAGTACACAAACGAATTTCTTACTTCAGATATTGTTCAGGTTTTTGGCATCACTGGCAAAAAAAAAAAAAAAAAAAAAAAAAAGAGAGGGGACAATCATAAGGTTAGAAGTCACAAATGGATGGCAAAAGGCAGAATTTTTTTATACTGCAACACGTGACCAATTGCGGAAATCTGACACTGTAACGGAAGCTGCAGTGAACAAAATGCTATATGTTTTATGTCCCTGCCCGATACAAAAATATAGCTGTTCATTAATTTATTACCATGAGCTATATCAAGTTGAAATACTACTTCGATTAAGTCTAGGATGAACTGCGAACGATAAGTCTGATTACGACCGAAGTTCAGGCACAATATTCAATCTAAATCAGTGGCGTACCGAAAAACTGAAGCCGCTCCCCCCCCCCCCTCGCAAAAAATGTTTTCGAGGCCTTTTTCCGAAAATCTATTAGCTTTCAATTACTCATTTTTTATTTCCATATTAATAACTAGGCTTTATAGGTGTTTTAACTCAAATTCTTTGGAAACTACGAGTATATTTCGTAAAATCAAAATTTCACTTTATTGCGTAAAACACAAATGTGTACGTTGTAATTAAAATGATTGCCCTGGTTACAGATACAAATTACTACAAAATACTTACGTCAAAGTTCATCATATCAGGCAAAATTTATTTTAAAGAACTAAGGCCTGCTCTTTGAAATGCCTCACGATTGCACACACAAGACATGCACCTGCCGTGTGTCAGTGTCTAATGACTTGTACGATTTGTACGAAATTTCACAACATAAGTAAGTAACGAATAAGAACCGTAGCACACACACAAAAAAGTGAAACGACTTAAATTATTTATTCTGGAATATAAAAAACACGCTTAACATAATGCCACAATGTTTTGCACACAGTGAAAAAAATCTTTTGACAGTAAAAAAAAAAAAAAAATGACAGGTCTCTGATTTTTCGCTCCCACGAAAAATGCCTTTTAGTTCATTATATTCTGAAGGATCCGCAGTTATGTGCAAACAACTGTACAAATTATATTCATTGGTATGAAAATTCAGCTTGATTTCACATTCTCTTGTTAGCATACTTGCATAGAAACAACTATTGCGAGGGCTGTGAAAAGAGCCTCAAGTTCTCTTGAATAGCTGCTTTCCTGTCATCCAGTTTTTATGACACACGCCCCTGATCCAAATCATCACGAACATTGAATGAAAATGATATCTGGTGTTCTACGAGATAACGGCCAAAACTGCAATGCTTAAAAAATTCGTGTAGTTAATTCTAAGCACGAAGAAAATCGACCGATACACAGCTATAAACTTATTTATTTTGGTTCGATGCGCGCACTCTCAAATTCCACCATGAACAACTCGATGGGCTATATAAGCAATCGCCCGTCCCTAATTTAGGACCACGGGCTCCAGGTAAGGGAGATCGGCCGTGCCGTAAGAAAAACAACATCCATTTCTCACCGGGATTCGAACCCAGACCCACCTTGGACGAATTATTAAAAGTCAGAGTTTAGAACACTGCGCCACCGGGGCGGCGCTATAAAATTACATTTCCGCTATCTGAACAAGTCTGAGAAGTTTTGAATGACAAATACAAACGTAAATGACGTGACAATGGAATTATGAGAGTGCGCGCATCACTGAAGCAGGACCACAGAACAGTTTAGATGCTTCTCCTGCTGTTTCATCGCGTGGCGTATAAATCTGCTCCGCAGGATAGATTACGTAACGTCTTATTCGAATACAATGGAACTTTTTCTTTTGGAAATTATAATTTCTGATATAACTAATACAGCATCGACTTGTGCCTGTACATCGGGATTGCATGTCTGTTTCGCAAAGTGAAACCCTACAGATCAAAGAATATTCTCGGTATGGGTGGAACGATTTAATGAAATACGGCAGTAAATGATTAACTTACAGCTGTGCTAACTGTGAAGAAATGCTAGTTCAATGAACTGGCAACCCCCCCCTCTTGGAAAATGATGCTGTACTTTATAAAACGTCACATTATTGTGATTGCTTTCCCCGTAAAATTCAATATTTTTATTTTCAGCCAAGGCGCGTAATTTGGAGAGTGTTATGGGTAATGAAAAGTAAAACAAGAAAGATGACACCAAATTTTCGGGTGTAATAAGCACGTCTTTTGAATCTGTTCTGACGCAAATTAAATTTATCAAAGCTATTCAAAGTCAATGGAACTGGTATGGAAAACAATAGTGTCTGACGGAAAAAAAAGTTTTCAATCGGGTTTTTAATCCCTCAGATATTGCTGTAAACATGGTTCATACACTTTTTTAATCACAAAATTCCAGTACTTTTCCAGGACTTTCGGATTTTTTTCCAGGACATACGATCCAAACGCTCTTACTTAAAATATAATTAAACCGTAGGGCAAACTTAATGCAGAATGTTAAAAATGTTGTCCACTGCAGCTAATCAGAACCTTAGAATCACGGATAAATACTAAACTACCAAAACTGTCACTGAAAATGTGACCAGATTTAATATCTACTAAACTTTTGTATACTATATACTACACTGATTTTGAGTAACTATATCCAAACTATTCTTCGACATAAATGGAATCGAAAGATAAAAAAAAAAATTTTCAATCGGATGTTTAGAAGCAAATATGTGGAATAAAACGTATTTTTTGAATTCGACATCTGCATTTGCACCCTCTAGCGGCGAAATTGTACATCGTAAAAAAAAACGATATGATGGATCATCATTTGCATATTTCAAGCTTCCCAATGCAAAAATAATTTTTCAAATCGGACTAATAGTTGCAGAGATATCGTGTCTACAGACGGGCGGACGGACAAGCCGATAATATATAAGCACGATCTTTTTTTACAAAAGACGTGCTAAAAAAAATTGAAGTGCTGGAGGAGAAAATAAAATGTTAAGTTCCAGTGTCACCTATCTTTTTAAAATCTCCAAACTCAATTTCAGTATGAATAGACTCAAGGGAGCAAAAACGAGGTTAGTGAGTAGGAGTTTTGCAACGGTTTTACTTACACACTTCATACGTGCATATTTCGTACTTCATTTAAAATATAATTAACGCTTTGACACCGATGTAATCTGAAAGTTTCCTAGTTTGCCGCAATTATATTAAAACTCCATTATGTTTAACTTACCTAGAAAGGTGCATATTGAAGAAAGTTAGATCCTGCTAATTAAAACCCATGAAGTACCTCTTACCTGGAAGGCTGTTCCCAGCTTAACCTCAATTAATCCTAGTCGTATTTACGAACTGCATTATATTTGTTATTTAAATATTTTTTTTAAACTATTAATATTTTTCTAATTTTTTTAAATTCTGCATTTTAATAACTTAATCTGAACATCTTCTGGTCCCCACTCTTGCCGGAATTTGTTGAACCGTAGCAAAACAAATCGCTTCATGACCTTACAGCGAAATTACTCTTTTCGCCGTTGGCCGAATTCGAACCCATATCACTCTACTCCGAAGTGGCGGCTGTTCTATCGACTGCTACGTTTATCGCTGCAACTTGCCGCTTTAACTCATGCGTCACCTCAACCCCCTTCCCCGAGAAAGTGAAAAAGGTTGAGGTACGAAATGTTTCGGGTCCGCCGAAAAATCATGCTTGAAGGAGCTCACTGTAGAAGAAATGTATATATTAATTCTGTAAGGTTTTTTTACTGTGAGTCCTATTTTGAGAGAACGGCTGAACGTAAAGATATGGTTGAGGTATCAAAATGTCTTACCATGTAGATGTGCCAGTGGAAGAGAAAAATGAGATTGGGCCAACGGTTCGGGTGTTGTGGGGCGGCAAAGTTCCCATGTAAAGTCTATGGGAGAAGCGCGCGATTGACATTCGATCGCCTGGGGGTGACTCACGCGCTGTTGAAAGCCGAGCATGGAGGGACGGAGTTAGTCCAAACTCCGAAGTCTTATCTTTTCTGAGCGAACCGTTGCGCAAAGCAACGCTAGCAGGCATTCCTATCGAAGTTATTCTCATCAGAACAGCGAACACTCTTGAAGACCTGATTGCGTTATGCCGTTGGATTGTGCGGTGTATACACAGAGTGGCCACTTTATTATGACCATCCCCTCAGTACTTCGTTGGGCCACCTTTTGCCTTTAATACTGCGTCGATTCTTCGGGGCATGGACTCCACGAGATGTTGACAGGTGGTTTGTGAAATCTAAGACCATGCTTGATGAATAGCACTTTCCAGGAGTGTGAGATTGCAGGGTTGTGGATCCAGCTGTCTGATAGCTCGTCCAACTTCATTCCACAAATTCTCAATGGGGTTGAGATCTGGATATTGTGAGGTGCCACCAAAGCAAAGTAAACTCACCGGCATGTTCCTGAAACCAATCCTGTACAATACGAGCACTATGACAGGACGCATTATCTTGTTTAAAGTAGGCATCGCCATTGGGATAAACCATCCACATGACAGGATGCACTTGGTCCGCAACGATGTTTAGATATGATCTGCCAGTCAGACGTTGATCAACACGAATTAAAGGGCCCAAAGCATGCCAGGAAAACATTCCCCGAAACCATAGCGTTGCCTCCACCAGCTTGAAGGGTTGTAGCAATGCATTTGGGGTCCATGCTTTCGTGCTGTTTCCGCCAAATTCGCACTCGGCCATCGGCATGGTGCAACTGAAAACGTGATTCATCGGACCACATAATTTGTTTCCAATTATCGACTGTCCAATCCTTGTGATCCTGTGCGAACTGGAGAAATTTTCTCTTGTTAACTGCAGACAGCAAAGGTGTTCAAAACAGGCCTTTTTTTTTTTTTTTAATTTTTGATTGGAGGTTTAACGACTACCGTGAGCAACTCAATGGGCTATAAGCAGTCAACCGTCCCTAATTTAGGGTCACTGGTTCCAGGGAAGGGAAAGATCCAGTGACGTAAGTCAAACACAACATCCATGCCTCACCGGGACTCGAACCCGGACCCCTTTCGTACGAAGAAACAGGCCTTCGGCTGCTATATCCCATCCGATGCAGTGAACGGCGAACAGTGCGTGCAGAGATCATTTGAGGGGATCCTTGATTAAGATGGTCTGTAATTTGCTGCACTGTTGCCCTTCTGTTGTCTGTTACCAGTCTGGACACTCTCCGTTCCGCCCGAGCAGTCACTAATCGATGACGACACGCGTTGCACGTAGAGACCCAGGTTTTTGGCTGACAGTTCAGTCTTTAAACACTTGAACAACAGCTGCTCTGGAACATTTCACGAATGCGGCGGTTTCGCTGATACTCGCTCCATTGAAAGTCCGTCAAATCGCATTTTTTACCCATCTCGACACCCAAAAAATCACTTCTACTACTGTCGCAAGCACTAAGCTTTCCCTTTTGATACTAGCTTCGCCCTCAGGCGGCAACAGCGTGCAGCCATAGCTCATATGCTTAAAACTGTCAGGTGGTCATAATAAAGTGGCCACTCAGTGTATATACAATTTAATATTCATTCGATCCAGTTTATTCACGTAGGCCAGACGTTTCCCATTATGTAAAGATGTAAATAAACATTACGTTGACCATTGTAAGTGAAAATATTATGGGCGACTGCTTATAATAGCCCATTGAGTTGCTCACAATGGTCGTTAAACCTTCGGTCAAAAAAAAACACGAACCTGGACTATTGTCTTTACTGAAGTGGTTGAATAAATTTGTCAATCAAATGAAGTCTACATTTGTTGTATCATACCAGTTTATTCTTTTCTAAAAAAAAAAAAACTAACCGTCGATTCAGACGGGTGAAGAGTATTCGCAACGCTAATCTCATGCCAACAACATTTACAAACACTGTTGTGACTGAAAATAAGAGTCAAAGTGTGCTATCCAGTTGAACTTTTGCACACGATCGAGATGAGTGGCCTTACGCCTCACATTTTACAACTGAAAAAGGCTGCAGTCGTGATGCTCATCACGAACCTGGCAGCCTCAGTGGCGCAGTGTTCTAAGCGCTGGCTTAAGATGATTCGTTCGTGAAGGGTCCGGGTTCGAATCCCGTGAAGCATGGATGTTGTGTTTGTCTTACGGCACTGGCTCTCTCTCCCTTCCCTGGAACCACTGACCTTACATACATTAGGGACGGGCGACTGCTTATAGCCCATAGAGTTGCTCACGGTGGTCGTTAAACCTTCAGTCAAAAAAAGAAGAAAAAAATCACGAATCTTTAAGGAAATGCTTGAATGAATTTGTCAATCAAATAAAGTTCACATTTGTTGTACCATATGAGTTTATTCTTTTCAAAAAAAAAACAAAAAAACTAACAGGTTCCGACGGGTTTCGTGTAGTTCTTTTTTAATTCAAGACGGTGTGTGAAAGAATAATCACATTTTTTTTCCGAACTTCACGACAACGAGATTCATTTTTACGTTGGGGCCCCCAAATAACAAAACTTGCCCTTTCTGCCGGTGGCGGGTTTTAGGCTAGGACCACACGAGCTATAATTACTGCCGGATTTCTGCAGTTAATGAAGCTGTTACAAAAGTTGCAAATAAATGGCTAGACGGTAGCCGTTAAATCTTGCTCTCATCACAAGTGCTGCTCGGCCAGATGAGCAATATTTGCATCAGCCAAACTGCGCATCGAGTTGGGTGATGATAGTGTAATGAAACATTGATCACCAGAGTAATAATAATAAAAAAACGCTGTTCAATTGTTAATTTGTTTAATTATAATTCGTCGTCGACGTAGGCGAACATATCATAGGAAGTGGTGGATTCATTCTATTTATCAGTGAAAGATCACACAACGGAAAGTTTGCACTTATTCACAGAAAACTTCCGACAGTTCCCAAATAAGTTTTTTCAATATTATAGAATGTCTATAGACTTTCTTCTCTCCGTTGGGAGTGATAGCCTTAAAAAATCTAATACTGTCATGAGGCATCGTATATGCGTGGAAGAAAATGCTTGTGTAACTTTCATCCACGCATCAGTTTTCATATTCTTATTTTCGTAGTCTTCACATTTCGGATCGAACAGAACTGGATACTTTTGAACTTGAATTATTATAAGTTCACTTTGAATAACATACATCGTGATTAATATCAAAAACTGAATAGAAACAAATCACACCCCTCACTCGCTTCAAATATCACTGTGTGTGGCCAGCATTCCGGCTGCAAATGAAGCTCGTAAAATAGGTCGTGGCGCATTCTTCTGCGACATGATCTTGATATCGCACTCCTCACTACCTGATTGGCGACATTTACCACTGCGTGTATAGTCATTACTGTTGCAGGAATTTGAGTACATTTCTTGTGTTACAAAAGTAGCAGTAATCGGGCAGTAATTATCGCTCGTGTGGTCCTAACCCACATCTTCCCACTCCGGAGCGGCTGTTTAACCAATTGAACTACGAGCCGGCAAGGCTTATCGTTGCAACATTATGTTTTGACTTATACGTGGTGCGTCACAACCTCACACCCACACTGATAATACACTGAGTAGCCACTTTATTATAACCGCCTGACAGTTTTAAGCAAATGAGCTATGGCTGCACGCTGTTGCCGCCAGAGGGCGATGCTAGTATAAAAAGGGAAAGCTTAGTGCTTGCGACAGTAGTAGAAGTGATTTTGGGTGACAAGATGGGTAAAAAAATAAATGCGATTTGACAGACTTTCAACGTGGGACGATTGTAGGAGCTCGGAGCCATGGAGCGAGTATCACCGAAACACCGTCGCATTCGTTAAATGTTCCAGAGCAGCTGTTGTTAAAGTGTTTAAAGACTGGACTGTCAGCCAAAAAACTGTCTCTACGTGCAACGTGTGGTAGTCATCGACTAGTGACTGCTCGGGCGGAACGGAGAGTGTCCTGACTGGAAACGGAAAACAGAAGGACAACAGTGCAGCAAATTACAGACCATCTTAATCAAGGATCCCTCCAAATGATCTCTTCACGCACTGTTCGCCGTACACTGCGTCGGATGGGATATGGCAGCCGAAGGCCTGTTCGAACACCTTTGCTGTCTGCAGTTAATAAGAGAAAACGTCTCCAGTTCGAACAAGGATTGGACAGTCGATAATTGGAAACAAATTATGTGGTCCGCTGAATCACGTTCTCAGTTGCACCATGTCGATGGCAGAGTGCGAATTTGGCGGAAACAGCACGAAAGCATGGACCCCAAATGCATTGCTACAACCCGTCAAGCTGGTGGAGACAACGTTATGGTTTGGGGAATGTTTTCCTGGCATGCTTTGGGCCCTTTAATTCGTGTTGATCAACGTCTGACTGGCACATCATATCTAAACATCGTTGCGTACCAAGTGCATCCTGTCATGTGGATGGTTTATCCCAATGGCGATGGCTACTTTCAACAAGATAATGCGTCCTGCTATAGTGCTCGTATTGTACAGGATTAGTTTCAGGAACATGCCGGTAAGTTTACTTTGTTTAGGTGGCCCCCACAATCTCCAGATCTCAACCCCATTCAGAATTAGCGGGATGAAGTTGAACGAGCCATCCGACAGCTGGATCCACAACCCTGCAATCTCACACTCCTGGAAAGTGCTATTCATCAAGCATGGTCTCAGATTCCACAAACCACCTGTCAACATCTCGTGGAGTCCATGCCACTAAGAATCTACGCAATATTAAAGGCAAAATGTGATCCAACGAAGTACTGAGGTGGTAGTCATAATAAAGTGGCCATTCAGTGTATATATACATACATACATACGTATTGAGAGAACTAATTGAAATAGCGAATGAATATGAACTCCCAATACGTGTGACCTTTGTGGATTCCGAAAATGCCTTCATTCCGTGAAACCATCAGCAGTTAAAGTGTTTATGGTATTGAAGATGCATATTTGTACGGTTAATATTTAAAACGTCAATCAAAATGGAAATGCAAAGGTCACAACTGTTCAAGGACACAAGACATAAAAAACTGAAACGGAAGTATGACACTATCAATTAAGCTCTTCAGTTCTTCATTACAGAATTGTCTTTCCATCATTGAACTGGAAATTCAAGAGGATAAAGATTGGAGATAATTTAATCCACATTCGTTTTGCTGACGACATAGTAGTTTTTGCAAGTATTCTCTCAGAGCTGCAGGGTGTATCCCAGGAATTTGCTATCGTGAGCACAGAAGTGGGATTAAAGATGAACTTACAGAAAACGAAACTGATGTACATTAACAAGAACTGAAGATTTAGAGGACGATGGGGCGAAATGGAAGGAACTGATGCCTACATCCACCTCGAACAGCAAATGTCAAGGGATGATCACACTGAAGAAATTAATACGCGTATAAAACTTGCGCGGTGTGCCTTACAAAAAAATTACGATTTTCCAGAGCAATTGACTTATGTCTTGAAAGAAAAGTGTTTACTCAATGCATCCTTTCAGTGCTTACTTATCGATCTTAACTAAACAAGCCATCCATACAGGGATTGGAAATAACTCAAAGAAGCATGGAGACAAGTAAGCTTGGTATGACCAAGAAAGATAGGAAAAGGAGTTCTTGGATCAGGAAAGTGATACGAACTCATAACATCTGGATTAAAATAAAGATCCTCAAATGGCAATGGGCTGGACATATTGCTAGAAGAATTACATTGAACACCTACAATACTAGACTGGACAATAAGAGACAGGAAAATACCCAGAAGGCGACCACGTGAGACATGGGTAGAATTCGAAAGCATGCCGGCGTGACGTGGAAGCGAATTGCTCAAGACAGTAGTGGAAAAACTTCGATACCTTCATCCAGGAACGGACTGTGAGAATGGCGATATAACACACACTGAAGTAGCAAATGATTAGAACACTTACATAATAACGTGTTAGGCTACCCTTGGCCTTCAAACAGCCTTGATTCGATGTGGCATGGGTTCAGTGAAGTGCTGATATCGTTCTACAGGAATGTTCACAGCCAAGACGATGTGGTGGCGCGTCAGTCAATTTGGATTTCTCAATTCCATCCGCAGATGTTCAACTGGGTAAAGTTATGGGGACTGCGGAAGCCAACTGAACACTTTGAAATCACTGTCATGCTCCTGGAACCATTGTGTGACGATTCGAGCTTCGAGGAATGGCGCATTATCCTCTACTGGAAGCAGCATTTTGTATCAAGAAATACCATACACGTGCACGGAAGTGCCTCGTCCAATATGTTAAGATATCCCGTGGTATCAAAATGTTCTTCCAGAGGTATTAACCCTTAAACACATACATGAAAAGAAAATGAACACTTGTTAAGAAACCCGATGTCGTCGCCATCCCGGTGGAGCAGCGGCCTGCGCTCTGGATTCTGACCATCTGTCCCAGCAGGGCCCAGGTTCGAATCCCGGTGAGGCATGGATGTTGTGTTTGTCTTACGGCCCGGTGTGGCTGGCTCTCTTTCTATTCTGGAGCTAGTGGCGCTGAACGGACGGGCGACTGCTAATATTCCATTGAGTTGTTCACGGTGGTCGTTAAATCGTTTATCAAAAAAAAAAAAAAAGAAAGAAAGAAAAACGATAGTCTGGAAGCTGTTTTCGTGGCGGACATTACACCGCCTCAACTAGCTTGTAAGAAGTTAATACTAGGAAACTGGAATTCATCTATTTGTGCTGTTGACGTCATATCAATCGGCGTGTATTAACCAGAAACCTGATTCATAGGACTAGGCAATCTCTTTCCGGTCAAGTCTTAGTGCTCCCGTGATGTCGGGTTTTTCAGCAGAAGCAGTGATATACGAAGGGAAAGTCTGTTTTTTTTTTTTTTTTTTATTGGAGGTTTAACGACCACCGTGAGCAACTCAATGGGCTATAAGCAGTCGCCCGTCCCTAATTTAGGGTCACTGGTTCCAGGGAAGGGAGAGAGCCAGTGCCGCAAGACAAACACAACATCCATGCCTGACCGGGATTCGAACCCGGACCCCTTACGGACGAATGATCAGAGGCCAGCGCCTTAGACCACTGCGCCACCGGGGCGGCCAGTCTGCTGTTGTAGGACATTTGCACCAATCTGCAGCTGGCAGTGTTAGCTGAAATTCTATAGATGCCGCTGCGGTACTGTGTGTTTATTTGACGCGGTGGAGTAAGTCTTACCTGGTACAATACTCTCGCAGTGCAGTTGCTCTCGAACACAGACTACTAGCCCCCGTCCACGGGAAGACCGCTGACTTGATATTTTGTTGTACACTGAAGGGCCAGAAAACTGGTACACCAGTCTAATACTTGGTAGATCCCCCACGGGAGCACACGACTGCAGAAATACTACGGGGCAAGGACTCCACTAGCTTCTGGAAATATGCTGTAGGCAATGCACACCATACTTCCTGCAGAGCGTTCCACAATTCGGGTGTATTCCGAGGTTTCCGATTCCTGTGTTCGATAGCGTGTTGCATGACATCCCAAATGGGTTCTATCACGTTCAGATCTGAGGACTTGGATGGGTATGGCAACACCCCAAACTCAGATGAATGCTCCTCCAACCATAAAGAGGGGTCGCGACACTTGTGTGGAGGTGCATTGTTCTAGTGGGACAGGCCCAACCCATCAGCATGAGCGGGTGTACCTCGTCAGAAAGGATGCGCACATAGCGTTGGCCGGTCACAGACGTTTGCAGACGTCCCAGTGAAGTCCAGCTAAACACACCCCATACCATTACGGAACCCCCCCCCACACACACACACACCAGTCGGTACAGTTCCCTGTTGACAGGCGGGATCCATGGCTTCATGGGGTTTGCGCAACACACGAATCCTTCCATCTGCCCAATACAGTTGGAAACGCGACTAGTCAGACCGGGCTACTTGTTTACAGTCATCAAGTGTCCAGTGGCGGTGTTGCCGTGCCCAAGCGAGGCACATAGCTCTGTGTCGTGCACCCATCAAAAGGACTCGGGTTGGACGTCGGCTCCCAAAGCCCATATCGTGCAGGGTACGTTGCACAGTCCGGACGCTGATGCTTGTTGAGGCTCCAGCATTGAATTTTGATGATACCTGCGAGAGTGTTGCACGCCTATCGCGTGAAACGATTCTTGACAGCCGACGATGGTCACGTTCACCCAATGTCTTTTTACGGCCACACTGGTATCGTAGGTTGGAGGTTTTGCCGGAAATCTTGTAGTCACGGTACACCCTTGCAATGGTCGTCCGTGAAAATCCGAACTTCGTTTCTACCTCCGAAATACTATGGCCCATCTCACGAGCACCAACTATGACACCGCGTTGAAAATCGCTTAAATCGTTATTACTTGTCATTCTCATGCCGAAAACAGTTCTGACAGCTGGCGATGATGTCTATCGCTTTATATACGCATTGGCGGACGCAACCGAGTACGCGCATAGGTGACGTTGCTATGTATTTTGTATAAACTCGTCTGTACCAGTTTTTCTGTCACCTCAGTGTATGTGAACCATTCAATGGATGCCCTCGATATAGTTCTTGCATAGCTGATAAAGTTAGCCGTTTCCCAGATGTTTGCACCTGCCCGCCTTACGTCCACTATGCTGCCTCGATCGAATTCGTTTAAATCACAAGTCTTTCTCATATTGCCGCTATCAGGGCCGCGGGTGGCCAGTAGTCAATGTTCGTGACTGTCACGGAGAAGACCTTGGGTTCTATCCCAGGAAGGTACGAACGCTCGAACCACTAAAGATCTGCCGAGCGTCGGATGCGCACGTTAAGCCGTCGGGCCTAGGGTAATGGCCTCCAGGTAATAGATAAGGGCGTCTTCCCCCCCCTTTCTCTCTCGCTTCCGTGTCACTTTCCTATCGGGCACTCTAGCCCAAATCCCCTAGCTTCCTATTTCTGAGAAAGACCTGGTGTCAGACAATCACTTCCTAAAATCCTCTAGATCTGATCTATTGCCGCTATCCACGCTTCGCACACGTCTGAACCCTTTGCAGTGAATTGCTTGTAAAGGAGTCTTAAAAGTTGCGTATGTAAGTGAACATTCCATGAGTTTGATCGGTATTTATTGTGACTAATAATTTGCTACTTCAGCGTGTGTATATAGGTATATATCGAATGATCATTGAATTATGACCACTCCTATCAAAAGTGGATGGCGGCCCGTTGACCACGTGATTTCTGGAGAGGAATCGATTAGTCGACCGATGCAGCATATCTCAGGTGTGATTATGTAGTAAAGTTCGGAGTGTGAGGGGTAAACGGAAGGATTTATCAGACTTTGAGAAGGGACAGATCGTGGGAGCTCTGAGAGGGGGTTGCCTCGATTTCCGAAACGGCTGAACAGGTGGATTGTTCGCGAGCCAACGTACTTAAAAGTGTATCAGGACTGGCGTGAAAATAGTCAAACAACCGACTGGGAGGCAAAACTCCACGGGACAGCGAAATATTGCTGTAAGAGATCAGCGCCGGGTCCGACGACTCATACAGACCAACAGACGTAGAACTGTTCATCAGTTGATTACCCAATACAACAGAGGTCAACCCGGAACAGTATCTGTTATGACCATGAGTCGCACGCAAGGACTATAACAGCAGACGACATTCTCTTCTAACCACGGTTCATTGGCGCCAAAATTATGCAAGTTGAAAGTCGAACGACTGGAAAAAAAAGTGTCTCGGTCTGACGAGTAGCGTTTTATACTCCACTCCGTGGATGGTCGTGTATATATTTGGCGCAAACAACACGAGGCACTCCAATTCATCCTGCATGGTCTCCACATTGCAAGTTGGTGGAGGCTGTTGGATGGTGTGGGGCATGTTTACCTGGCAGGAACTTGGACCCCTGGTGCATGTGGAACAACGTATTACTAGTACCAACTATCGTGAATTACTTGCTGACTCTGTGTACCCAGTAATGTTGCACCTTTTCCCCCGAATGGCGACGGTGTCTTCCAAGATGACATTGCGCCAAGCCATATGTCCAATGTTGTGCAGGAATGGTTTAAGGAAGACATTTCAGACTTCCTGCATATCGATTGACCTGCGAACTTCCCCGATATCGACCACATAGAGCACTTCTGTGACGCTATGGAACTGCATATCAGACTTCTGGATACACCAATCACCACCATACCTGTATTGAAGGTCACATTACACACAGTTTGGTTGGCCATACTTCCCAGCTGCTTCTGGCATCTTATTGAATCGATGCCATGTTGGATAGCTGCTGTACTGAGAGGGAAAAGAGGACCTACGAAGTATTAGGTAGGTCCTCTTTTAATAGGTGAGTGGTCATAATTCAGTGATGTGTGTGTGTTGGGTCGGGTCGAAAATACATAAATGTTTTTGATCGAATTGCTTTAGTACGGAAAAGTTGCCCCTGGTATAGATGAAGATAATGCCCCAAAAAAAAATCTAAATCAGACAATATTTTTCATTCGCGCACGATCAAAATTATACAAATTTCCAAAACTTACGGAAATTTTATTGATTTTTTTTCGTACCGAATAAATTTACAATCGAATCGCTACAGTGCGGGAAAGTTCCCTCTAGTACAGCAAAATATAATGCAAAAAGATTTTTGAAGTAAGACAATATTTTCCTTTCGCGCATGACGATCAAAATTATAGAAATTCCACAAATATTTAGACATTTGTAGAGATTCGTTCCAAATACAAATTCTCCCCTCCACCGACTTGCGGCTGAGACCCATCGACCTTGATCTTGACAAACACGCCATTTTGCTGCTGAGACACGTATCGATCTTAAACCCGCCGTTCCTTCAACCAGTAAAGAACTAGCTCGGAACCAGTGCGGATCAGAGTTTGAGTTTAGATTAGATCATATGTAGAGGATTTTAGGAAGGGAGTGTCTGACCCCAGATCTTAAACAACCCTTAGAAATAGGAAGCTAGGAGATTTGGGCTAGAGTGCCCGATAGGAAAGTGACACAAAAGCGAGGTAGAAAGGGGGAGGAAGACGCCCTTATTTATTACCGGGGGGGGCGGAGTACCCGAGGCCCGACGGCCTAACGTGCCCATCCGACGCACGGCGGATATTTGGTGGTTCGAGCATTCGTACCTGATGGGATTGAACCCGAGGTCTTCTCCGTGGCAGTCACAAACGTTGACCACTAGGCCACGAGTTTGAGTTTAGGCCAGTGGCTTTACTTAAGTACTTATCTTTTACCTTGTGATATCACAGTATCATTTTACGTTTTACAATTACGGAAGTAGCACATAAACATACTGTATAATGAGGCTGGAATCTATTTGCTCTTTATTTGGTCATCCAAGATATCTTGTTTTAAGTGAACTATACCTACACAGAGATGTAACACGGTGCTGTTTTGAAGCAAGATATAAGCTGGAATCTGAATGTAACTCATCTGTTGAGGAGGCAGTGGCAAACAAAATAAAATCTGTCTTTGATAAAGCATGCACCCTTCAGTATCTCGGTGTAGAATACGGAAGCTTATTAAGGCGTACCAACAGCTTAGTGATTATGAAAAACTACCAGTTATCGACTTCCAGACCATTGAGTGTACAATTCCCGAAGAGACCTGAGCAAGGCCAGAGATATCTATTCAACATATAAATGGCTACATGTTCAGATGATCTCGCTATTCGTTATCCAGGACCACTTTAACATTCCAGATGGTTAACAGCAGCTAACAGAGTTCTTCGTTCATGCATATACGTAGAGACGCCGTCAGTTGAATTGAAACAAATAGTTTCATTTATTCTGCTTTCATACATGCTTGTGTGGTTTATCATAAAGAAGAAACCCTCTTTCACGGATGGGAGAAAACATGTATTCATGGAGATGCAAACTTCCCGATATTTGCCAAACCACTGCTTCAAGTTACAGATCCTGTTATCGAGCGTAACGCACACTTTACGCATCCTGAGAACCTGCTCTTAGCTATGGCGCTGCTTGAAAGACAACATATCAGAGAACTTTGGTTGAGGCGTATGAAAGCCAGACAATTTCCCCAAGAGAAATTACCAGGAATTTATTGATAACAAAACTTAACTTTTCTGCAGTTTACTACACTGAAATAATTGACGGGCATTCTTGCAAGTTGTCATCCCGCCATTTTTTTTAACATCAGACATTACCCAATTTCTTCACTCATACAAACTGGGGCTGTACCTGACCGGGACGTAACAAACTTCCCTGCCACAACAATCTGTAAAGCAATGTGTGAAACTAGTTACAGAAGCATCAAGCAAGGTTTGTGGTGCCAGAGACGGGTAGACCCGTGCAACATTGCTATCAAGATCTATCATGCCTGAATTCTCAAATAAGGCTGCCTTCAAAGTGATTCCCAAAAAGAAAAGGAACAAAAGTAATATTTGAAACTGAAAAATTGTCTGAATTTGTTAAATTTTTATAATTTTGATCGTCATGCGAGAATGGAAAATATGGTTTTTAATTGAATTTTTTTTAAATTATATTTAGCTATAGCAGAGGCAACTCCACTATAGCGATTCGATTGTAATTTATTTGGTACTTATCAAAAAAATCAATAAAATTGTAATTTTGGAAATCACTATAATTTCGATCATCATGCGCGAACGGAAAATATTCTCTGATTTAAAAAATATTTTCTTTTCATTATCTTAGATATACGAGAGGCAACTTTTCCGCACTATAGCGATTTGATGAAAAACACACATTTCGGTATTTTCGACCCACCCTAATTTGCATATACCCCTAATGAGGTTGTCATTGCTTTTTAACTTATGGTCCCCATTTCTTGTACCTCCCTGCAGTGGCGTAGGAACGCTTTTGATTTAGGGGGGTACAAGCTCATGAACCTTACATCTCAAGGATTAAGCCATCTATGGATTACCCCCTCCGAATTTTATTTTGGGGGGGGGGGTAGTATATTAGAGTTTATAAAATACGTATACTGATCAGGAATTCATCCGAATGAATATTATCATCATATTATTAATTATTACCATTATTATTTTATTGCTGACAAAGTTCACATTATTAATTTCTTATCAGAAAATGAATGTAGAAGATTTTTTTTTTTTTTTTTTTTGGTGTTCTCTTGTTAATTTTTGTACTTTTTTTTCCATTAAAATATTGAGCAGGGACAAGTCAACATTAGGATGAATTTCTGTCAGCAGGGTTTGGAAAAGAGGGATTTCTCAGGAAATGTTATATAACTCTTTACAAGAAAGAATTAAATTTCTTATCATTTTTGTTTACATTAATAAAGTAAAACCGCAGTAAGATAAAAACTGCTCTACCCGCGAAGATAGTACCATTGAAGCATTATGAAGTCTATATTAAAAACTTTGAACGATACATAGGCTGACAATTGATGTAAAAAGCACATTGGTCTGGTGCAAAGCTAAATGATGGTGGAGATATGGAGGAATTGGAGTTCTATGAGTGGTATGTGAAATCCGTAATGCACTTGTTCTATTGCTACAAATCTTAAGACAGAAAACAATTTTAGTGCCGGGGCTGCGGGCGCTGAAATATCCACTTGTGCATTAAATTTGTTTTTAAAAGTGCAGAAAGGATGACCTGATCAAGATGCATGGAATTTTAAGAGAAAAGAAACACTGATCACAAGCATGTTATCAAGCCCTAGCCCTACCATATGCTGTTTGAAGTTATTAACAAAAACCTCGCACTCTTCGTTTCCGTGCAGAACTAATTTGCTGGAGTTTCCCAGATGGTTGGCCAGTTTTTGGTGGATGAAAAGCCTCCCACTACAAGCTTCGGATATAAAAAAAAAACAAAAAACAGATGACCCGTGATACACTGCCGGACAATTGCTAAGAACGGATGACAATAGCAACGATAGCAACCATAAAATGGAAGGTAGGAAAATATGGAAATTAGCATAAGTACGGGATACAGTAAAACGTGTTGTGCGTATGCAAATTTTGGATTGCCGAACTTGTTCGTGACGTCATAGCGCTGATAAGAGATATAAAGGATTTGACGCGTATTGACCGTTGTTGTTCAAACGCAAAGTTGAAAGGGAAAGAATCAATTGACGAACTTGCAATTTTCAGTATGTCTTCCCGACATCACCTAGACGATTTTACGCGTGGCCGTATTATTGGCAAGATTGAAGAAGGGCGAAAAATAACAGATGTTGCCAGGGAGTTCGACGTCAGCCACAGTGTTGTTTCAAGGATTTGGAAATCATTTCAAACAAATGGAGAGTGTAGCAAACGTCACGGGGGAGGTCGTGTTTGCAGTAAGACACCTGCAGAAGATCGGTACATAGTGCTATCAACAAAAAAACACCGGCGCAGCACAGCTAGTGAGGTAGCAAATCAGTTTATGGCTGCTACTGGCAAGCAGATCTCCCGAAAAACTGTCGCCAGACGTTTGCATGAAGGAGGACTATAAGCCCGCCGTCCTGTTGTGTGCATCCCATTGTCCAGACGTCACCGTACAGCCCGTTTGCAATGGTGCCATCAACATCGCAATTGGACTGATAACGACTGGTCTGCTGCCCTCTTCTCAGATGAGAGTAGATACAGTCTATCGTCTGATTGTCGACGACAACTGATCTGGCGTGATAGTGGTACTGCATATTGTCCAGCAAACATACAGGAAAGGGACCGATATCCGACATGTAGTGTCATGGTATGGGCTGGCATCATGATCAATGGCCGTACGTTCCTCTATGTGCTTCCAACTGGGACTATGACTGGCCAACGATGCATTAATGATGTTCTGCTACCTCATGTTCGCATGTTCCGTGGTGCTGTCGGTGATAGATTCATTTTCATGGACGACAACGCAACATGTCATCGAACAGTCGCTGTCCAGGAGTGTCTTGAGAGCGAGGATATTCAACGCCTCGTATGGCCAGCACGTTCTCCAGATCTGAATCCCATTGAAAATGTGTGGAATGCTGTGGGGAGGAGTCTTGCTGGTCGCCAATGCCCTCCAATAAACAAGGACACCCTCATCTGTGCACTGACAGAGGAATGGGATAAATTACCCCAACAGCTGCTTGATAATGTTGTGCAAAGCATGACACGACGTGTGGAATCTTGCATCGCCCTCCATGGTGGCCATATCCCGTATTGACATCTTACGCCGGAACGCCTGCGGACGGTAATTGCATTTTTTTCACGTTTACGTATTCTGCACAAAATGGCCTGTTTGTCCCTTGAACACGTTCCAAAGCCTTCTGGATTTTAGAGCACAATAAATTGTCTTTCTTGTAATGTCCTGGCATTCTGACATTATTTTATTTCACTTGGCATCCAACCACACTTACTTTTTTATGCGCTATATAGCCGTTTATGATCCGTCCTTAGCAATTGTCCAGCAGTGTATTTCTTTAAAAAAAAAAAAAAAAAAAAAAAAGAGAATAAAAACAAAATAAGTAGCATATAAATTTTACAGTTCACTCTTTATGAATGATTGGTTTGTGTTTGCTAATATCTGGGGGTACAGTATATATTAACGTACCCCTCTCCAAAATTGGGGGCATTGTACCGCTGTAACCCCCCCCCACCCCCGTTCCTACGCCACTGCCTCCCTGTCTACAGCAGCACTTCGTGAAATGCGGAGAAACAAAAGCAATTCCAATTTCACCGAGTGTTCAATGATTTCCTCAAAAGTACGTAGCTACTTCGAAGTGTGGTAAGCACGGCTAACTGAGCACGGACGCTTGACTGGGTGAGCATTTAACTTTAACCTTTTAATTGCTGGTACGAATTAACCTGGGGTTAGCAAAATGGGCTGAAAGTAGCTCCAAGGAATATATTCGCTGTCTCAGAAGTGGGTCTAACGCAGCTGGAACGAATGAACCTGCGCATCAGAAAGCGTTGCTTTCCCCTTAGTTTTGTTAAAGTGGTCATTTAGGTGATGATTGACACTAACCCTTTATGGCTGTACTTTCTAAAAGCGTACATGAGACTGACTAAGAAAAGAAAAAAGCTGAACATTTTAACTGCGTGAAAAATCAGAATGCCTGGTGAAACAGTGTTAATATAATGCTACATGAGCAAGACAGAGTTGTTCACTATAATTTATTTATGAAAATACGAGTTGTACCGAAAGTAATGCAAAAGTGGGCATACATTTTTTATTAACTGACAGACGTCGTTCAAATTGCTGCACATGTTCGTAGAGTAACTCGTCCTCTATAGTAACCCTTCTTCACTGCAGGTAAATAATGGATTCTCAGCAGAAGCAAAGTGCCATCATTGAGTTCTTGACGAAGGATGGTTGCAGGCTGCCCGACATCCACAGAAGGCTACAGAATGTTTTCGGAGACACAGTTGACAAGAGCAATGTGCACAAATGGATGAAGTTTAAAGAAGGGGAAACCAGCATTGAAGACAAACCACGCAGTGGGACACCATCATCTGCGACCACGGACACGAATCGTCGGCAAGTGGATGAATTGAATCAAGCGGAGAGACTAGTCACAATCCGTGACCTTGTTTGCACAACTGGACTGTGGTCACAATGCCATACAGAAGACGGTGGAAGACTTAGGGTATCGGAAAATGTGTGCAAAGTGGGTACTTCGGCAGTTGGCACCCGTTTTGAAGGAGAGAAGGGTGGAAGTCTGCTGAAAGCGTTTGAAGCCAATGAAGACACCGTACAGCCCAGATCTAGTGCCCTCCGACTTCCACCTGTTTGGTCCAACGAAGGACAGTCTGCCGGACAACGATTTGATGACACAGACGTAGGTACAGTGGCTGGGAAGAAGTGTAATTTTTCCAAAGAGGATTCGAGAGTTGGGTTCAACGATTGCGCATATGCATCGCTTGTGATGGAGACTATGTTGAGTAGTACTTTTGTATACAGAAAGAGTTACTCTACCAACATGTGCAATTTGAACGACCTCTCAGTAAATAAAAAAAGTTATGCCCACTTTTAAATTACTTTCGGTACAACACTCGAATTAAATTGGAGCACATCACTGTATTCAAAATATAAAACTAATAATATTTAACAACATACGATAAAGGGGACATCGCGGGAGGGGAAAAATCACGATTACCGGCGAAATATTCGCTTTGGCTCCGCCCCACTTCCGTTTTCTATCATTTTCAAGCTGAAATACAAATATTTATGGACTAAAATGATATTGAACAACAACACTGGTCAGAAAGAACATGGTGAAGAAACGAAATTGCGATTACTGGAAATTCTTCACTCCGTTTAACTTCTGTTTTCGAATGTTTTGAAAGATGAAATGAGACTGAAAATTACTACCCCCCCCCCCCCCCACAATTAATTCCTCCCTAAATTTCTCTTCAGTTTTGCATCGATCTAGAGCCGATTCAAATGATGACAAATAAATAAGCGGAATTCCGCGAAACAATCTCGCGTACGTAAAAGGTCTATAACCACGACGACGAATCTAAGAAGACAAGATTTTTCAGCCGCATTTGTTTCTACCCAGTAGCATTACGTAAGTGTTAGGGGGAGCAACTGTGTTGGTGTAGCTTTACTGAATATTTCTGTTTATGCAGGGTAGACAATTTTAGGCACCATTTGGTCCAGATACATCAGCCGCTTAAAGGATTAAGAGTAAAATCCGCAGGCTTAATTATTTAGAAGGAGAAAGTGATGATTCTCTCATGAGGACAAAACGCACTGAGGGAATAGGTTTGGGTACGATTCCGAACTACTTTCATACGAAAGGTCAGAATAAGAAAAGGATTACTTTGTTATGACGCCCAAATATCATTCCTAGGTTGGCTATGACATGTTTCTGTAATGGCAGACAGCCTCACTTAGTATAATTTATTTACTTTTTACCGCAATTTTGTTCCCCAGGGGAAATAAACCAAATTTACCTCGATGATAAAACTCGCATAATGTCATGAAAAGTTGAGGCATTAGACACTTAAGTGGCAGCTTTCTTTTTTATTTTGGGGGTTTTACGACCGCTGTGATCAAGTTGACGGGCTATAAGCATTCGCCGGTCACTAATTTAGGGATACTGTCCAGGGAAGGGACAGCCCAGTGCCGCGTATGATTAACCACACATCCATCCATGCCTTAACGGGATTTGAACCCTGCCATATCTCGGACGAACGGTTTCAACTCTCTGCCCATTTTCTTTACCTAAAAAAATTAGCATATTTCTAAAAGCACACAAGACGCTATTATTCCATTTGCCGCCTTGATATTTGACAAAAACGGGGAGAAGAGGGGGGGGATCTTTAATGTTTCGAATCAAAGACAGTCAGTCGGTACACTGTTAAACATTTTGTGGTAGGTTACACTAAAAAGTGGTGCTACACCATTTTCTGAGGGAAAAAAATGCCATTTTGTGGTTGAAACAAACCAACAACATGGTGGAGCCTTGCACCATAGTGTGGTGTAACCTTGTATCATAACGTGGTGCAAAGTTGAACTACAAGGTGATTCACTCGGGACTGAATACTTATGTGGAATATATGAGATGGGGAAATATACGATGATCGTGAAACCCGAACGCAGCGGTTCCTTATTCCCTGACGAAGTAGTCGACATGCATTACCTGTGAATGTCTCCCGGGCAGCTGGGTGGCGTCGGACACACGCGCTATCTGTCAGGTAGTGGTGGGGGAATAGCGTGTCTCCGTAGATAGTTTGAGCAAAGAGGTTGAATGAAGATGGTATACTCAATTGAAGAGCGTGTGTTCGTTGTGCGTCAATACTGGGTAACTGGTTCCTTCATATAATGTCAGAAGGAGTTTCTGAAGAAATTTGGTGGGCGTAAACCACTCATCAGAACCACCATTTCAAAATTGGCAAAGAAGCAGGAGAGAAGGAAAAGCTGAGTGAATCCGCATACGGGCGGAGGACACTATACAGGATGTGAAGCAGCAGTTATTGGCATCCCCACGAAAATCTATTCGGCGGTTACCCCAAGAGACTGGAAGATCGTATTCGACATGTCAAAGAACAGACTAACAGGCGAAGATTAAACCGTACCGTATCACGGCTGCGTACGAGTTACAGCCACCGGATTTTGCAAAGCGATTGGCATATTGTCAATGGTTTGGCAAATTTTTCGTTGAAAACCCCGCCCTGTTGGACATAACATGGTTTACTGACGAAGCATGGTTCCATTTATCCGGCTATGTAAACTCGCAAAATACACGGGTGTAGACCAGTGATAATCCCCACGCCATCCATGAAGAGCCATTGCATCCAGTGAAAATCGGTGTCTGATGTACGGTGGCCCCACGCCGTATCATTGGGCCAATCTTTTGTTAAAGAATCAATGTATGTTTACATGGATCAAGGTATGTTTTACATGGATCAAGGTATGTTTTACATGGATCAAGGTATGTTTTACATTAATTTCATTCAAATGTGCCTTTGCAATCGCGAGTTAATTAAAAAAAACCCAAGAAAAATGACACCGAATTTTCGGGTGTAATTAGCACGTCTTTTGAATTCGTTCTGAAGAGAATTAAATTTATCAAAGCTACTCAAAGTCAATGGAACCGGTACGGAAAACAATAGTATCTGACCGAAGAAAGGAGTTTTTCAATTGCATTTTTAATCCCGCAGATATGCTGTAAACGGAATCGTGAGCTTACACCAGCTGGTTGCAGAATTGTGCGTTAAGAAAAATTTGAAATTATACGAGAAACATTTCGCAGCGGAAACGCTCTCCGACAAATAATTTTTTTTTCAAATCAGACTCTTCGAAGCACAGATATGGACAAACATAAGATATGCATCAACGCCTCCTGGCGGGAAAACCATGCATTATTTTAGGAAGAAAGCATTCTCAAAAAGTTTTTCTACGTGAGAAAGAAAAAAGATTTTTTAGTAGAGTTTCAGGAGCTCAGATTTCGCTGCAAATACACCAGAAGCAGAAAGTAACACATTAACACTTACGCCCCTGGTGGCAAAACCATTCTTTACCAAATATTAAAAATCGCATGGAAATTTTTTTCCATCAGGAGCTGTATGCGGTACAGGAAGAATTTTTCAAATCGGAATTTTAGAAGCAGAAATATCGCGGATAACGCAATTTACCTTTGTACCCTCTGGCGCAAAGTCTGATTTGCTTGAAAATTTTGAATTTATATGAAAAACATTTCGCATCGGAAACACTATCCAACAAAGAAGGAATTTTTCAAATCTGACTCCTAGAAGTAGAGATATTGACAAAAATAAGATATACATCTACACCCTCTGGCGGAGAAACCATGCAATATTTTACAAAGAAAATATTCCGAAAAGGTTTATCGACGTGAGTGGCATCGGTCCACGAACGAATTTTTTCAATCGAGATTTTACAAGCTACGATTTTATGGCAAATACATCAGAAACAAAAATTAACGCTTACGCCCCCTGGTGGCTAAAGTATTCTTTACCAAAAATTAGAAATTATGTGCAAAAGATTTTCCATCAGGAGCTGTATCCGCTGAAGAAACAATTGTTCAAATCCGAGTTTTAGAAGAAGATATATAGGGGGAAACGTAATTTACTTTTACGCCCCTAGCGGAAAATGTATGAGTAACTTGAAAAAGTAACTGTACCTAAAATACTTTTCGACATGAATGGACTCGAAAGATAAAAGAATTTTTTTCAATCGGATAATTAGAAGCATATATACGGAATAAAATGTATTTTGAATTCGATATCATCTGCATTTACGCTCTCTAGCGGCGAAACAGTACACCATAAAAAAAAAAAGCGAAATACAGGAACATTCGCATATTTCAAGCTTTCCAATTCAAAAAGAATTTTTCAAATCGGACTAATAGTTACTGAGATATGGTGTCTACAGACGGACGGACAAACCGATAATATAAGCAAGATTTTTTTTTTTTTTACACAAAAGACGTGCTAATAAGTGTTCAGTCCCGAGTGGATCACCCTGTATGCTGTTGAGTTTTGTTTGCACCACACAATGGTGTCTTTCCTTAGAAACTGGTGCAGCTGATGTAGCACCACCTTTTGGTGCAACCTACCTTAAAATTTTTAACAGTGTAACTTGTGATACTTTCCAGCGGCGACGCCACCAGTTCACAGTTTGCGAAAGGAGGGGAATATTAGGGAAGTTCAGCATCGTATGGAGGAGGGGGCATAATATCTTGTAGTGCTTAGCAAATATTTTGAAAAAAATATCAGGTACATACAGTATGTCGAATTTATTCAATGTACGGGAACCACGGGTAGGAACCTCCATGGCCTTTAACAAGTTACCATTTCTTCGCGATTTCAGCTTGCTTACGTCACTTTTTTTACTGTTTGTTGTCATAAGGCTGTTCACGAGTTTCTATAAACTGGTAAAGAATCTCAACTTTTAAAACTAATTGCGAAAATTGTGTCTTTCTGCTAATCTTACTATCTATTTCACAAAATACACCCTAAATTTAATAAAAAAATGTATCTTTTTATATAAAGTTTCTGTAAATCCGAAATTTTCGCATATTTTTATCCAAGTTTCCTGAAATTTTAGTTTGTTGCACTCGCTGTGTGTTGTAGCTGCTTAAATATTTTAACAGGGCCAAAGGATACGACCAAAGAAAAGTTGATGTAGCGTCGCGCCTGATGCTTTCCGTCAACACGAACGATACCTGACACAACGTTAAAACTCTAAAATTTAATCTTTTTTCTTTGAAGGAGAAAGCGAAATTTTTCATATGTTGACATCTACACACTTAAGGAAAGCATATAGTAACTTATATTCTGGAGAATGAACATCAAACAATGAATTATTAAACTCAATCTTAAATTTATAGTTTCCGTCGATTCCCTTCTACGAATTACACAAAGCAAACCATCAGTGAAAATTCTTCATCCAAAAAATGCTTGCGAAAAGAAATACTTCGCAATTCAGTCACGTAGTTAAACTTTATGCTATAACAGTAGGATTAAAAGGTCAGGGACGACTCTTGCAGGTGCGAGGACAACTGTCATTCCCTTCTCAGGAGTTCTTTTGTCAAGGGCATTTCTTTGGAAACGTAATTGTAACCTATCCCAGGGACATGCCATAAGCAGAAGCACGTAGGCGGATAATGAAATTTCAACGTACTTTTTAAATTCCAGTTATCAATGAAAACAGTCTGACTTGAAAGTCAAATGCGGGGAACACACACAATTCAAATTCTTAACCCCTTTTGTAGCTGTTACTAGACCCGCTACACATAACCTTGATAGCTGACGCCTCCTTCGCAGATAGAGAACGGCAATTAAGACTGTGTGTGAGCCAACGGATTTATTGCAATATCCAAAATGTTACACAGAAATCACTACAATTTAAAAAAAAAGTGCTTCAGTGGGACAGCGCCTTAACTACCACTTTTAAAACTTCATGAACGTTCTGAAAAAGTACTGCAGCCAAGCCTTTTGGATACTTCAGTACAATTGTCTCTGTCAAACAGTAAACGGTCACAAAGATGGTCACTATTCCGATCTCAGCTCTTTGCTGTGAAACAAAGCAAAGAACTCATTCTAAAAATGTCCAGCCCTGAATCAAATAGAAGAAACTAGCTAAACTTCACAGAAAAAACTAGTGCCTCGACTTTCAGCTAATCTAAATTAAATTTATAAACTATGACAAATCTTTATCACAATAATTTTTAGGCTAAGAGCCGCGACTCTCATGATAACCAAGAAAGATAACACCGAATTTCCGGCTGTAATGAGCACATCTTTTGAATTCTTACTGACACCAGTAAAATATATTTCAAATATATTCATAGTTAGTGGAACCCGTACAAAAGAAAAACCATCCGCATGTTTACAATCGATAAAACATCTAAAAACACGAACAATTACTTTCTCCCACCCGCGACTGAAAAGCATGTTACGAAAATTAATAGTGCACAGAAAGTTTCTCTTAGTTGAAGGACGATATCATCAGAGACAAAGGGATTCTCTTAAATCAAACAGTTAGAATAACAGATATAGGGATAAACATTATAATTTTACGCCGCAGCCCAAGTGGTCTAGCTTCTGACCATACGTCAGAGATAGGGTTCGGGTTCGAATCCCGGTGAGCCACGGATGTAGTGTTTTGTCTTACTGCACTGACTCTTCTCCGAAACCAGTGGCCCTAAATAAATTAGGGACGGGAGACTGCTTATAGCCCAATTAATTGCTCACTGTGTAGTCGTTAAACCTACACCCCCACCCCCTCCTCCTCCAAAAAAAAAAACTACGCCCCTAGCGGAAGAATTTCGAATAACAGAAAAGTAGAAAATATGCACACAAAAAAATTAATCCGTATAGCATAAGCTATGCAAAGACAAAAGAACTTCTTAAATAAGTCTCCTGGTGGTAGAGATAGCTAGAAAAGGATTGACATTTCTGTCCTCTAGCGGCAAAAATGTACTATTTAAAGAGGAAATGTTCCCCATCTTAAATGTAGAAAATGATACACAGTAAAAAAAATATATTAATAGAGGGTTTTTAGAAGTGGAAATACAGCATCAAACAGAAATACACACTAACACCACCTAGCTTCATAACTGTCAATTACAAAAACCCAAGAGCACAGGTAAAGTGTTCTAGAAAGTAAATGGTATACGGCGTTCCAAGAATTTTTTGAAATCGGACTTTCAGAAGCAGAAATATGGACCAAAAGAGATAAAGATATTTGCGTCCACTGGCGAGGAAACTGTGCACTGTTTTTGGCAGCAAATGTACACAAAAGTTTTGGCATTTAGAAAAAGGATTTTTTCAGTCCTTTTCTGACCGAAAAAGGATTTTGGTCAGATAAGGTCCTTTATCTGACCGAAAATGGATTTTTTCCATCAGGTTTTGAGACATGCATATATTGCTGCTAATATGCTGCAAACGGAAACGTGAACTTATGCCCGGTTGTGGCACTTTTGTGCGTTTAGAAAATTTTTAAATTATATGCATAACATTTCGCTCTAGAAACACTCCGCTAAAGAAAGGATTTTTAAAATCTGACTGTTAAAAGCAGAGATATCGATAAAAATGAGACATGGCTGAAAAACTATACAATATTTTAAGCAGAGGGTGTTCCTTCAAAAAGTTTTCCGGAGTGAGAGGTATCTGACCGCGAAAGAATTAAATCTAATTTTTAGATGCGCAGATATTGCTGAATATACACCACAAACAAAATTATACACTTACGCCCTTATGGGCCCAACCATTTTTTAGCAAAAAATTAGGAACTATACCATACATGAGACTGACCAAGGAACAAAAAAGTTGAACATTTTAATCGGGCGAAAAAAATCTGAACATGCGACAAGAAAGTGTGAATATTAAGTAACACGAGCAAGGTGGAATTGTTCACTGTATTCATAATATAAAATTACTGAATTCAAAGCAAAATAAAGTGATTTTAAAAGACTTTATACTTAAAGTAATTTTAAAAAGCTTCAAACATCTCTCTCTCTCAATCTTTTTTTTTTTTTTTTTTTGGTACTTGATAGAACATCAGCTTAATTTTACTCTTGTGTTGCTTTCTTCTCAGCAAGTTCCATGGCCATATTTGTCTTTTGTTGACTCTGCAGCTGCACAGCAATCTTCATTTAGTTTTTCTTTCTGTTGATATAATTCCCTTCCTATTTCTTCACCACTTTTCTTTCCTCCTCCCCTTTTATTCCCTAGATGACAATTTATATATCATGCTGGAGGAACTTTCAGCCTGAGGACCACGAACGCATAATATCAAAGCTTTCGCTACTTTAGATAAATGGTGTGACTTTCAGAATACGAATACTTTTGAACACCATGCATCAATTCTAACAAATTTTCAAACTCTGTCACTTCCGTTTTTGAAAAATGTCCCCTCCCTTATCGAGCTTAAGTGCAGACATTTATGGGGGAAAGTAACACTTAGCAACAAGACAATAGTGAAGAAAAAAATGCGATTTCGGGAGAAATCTTTGCTCCGACCGACTTCCGTTTTCAAAACTTCTTCCTCCATGTTTAGGTTGAAATGCAGTATTTGTGGAATACAAGGATATTTAAGAACAATACTGGGCAGAACGAAAATCGCGAGAAAAAAAAAGATTATGGGAGAAATCATCGCTGCATCCGATTCCGTTTTCCAAAGTTTCGTAAGACGGAATCCCATCAAACAAAAAACGAATCCCTCTGCCCCACCATTACCCCCAAAATTTCTGTTCAGTTGTGCATTGATCTCGAGAACGCCCAAAATGATAACGGAAATGGCGGAATTCTTCGAATCCACGGAAGAATTTTTGCCTGAAGACTGCAGGGAAATCTTCGCGCCGTCTTAACTTGCGTTTTTGGAAATCGTTGCCTACAGTTTTCATGCTGAAATACAAACATTTATGCAATAAAATGACATTTAATAACAATATTGGAAACAGGCAACATCGCGAGAAAAAAGAAATTACAATTACATGAAAAAACGTCACTCCGTTTAACTTCAGATTTCGAAAGTTTTGAAAGACGAAATACCATCGCCAGACGGACCCTCCCCCTCCCCCTCCCCCATTTCTCTTCAGTTCTGCATCGATCTCGAGCATGAACCAAAATGATGACAAAGAAAAAAAATCCGCGAATCCGCAGAAAAATATCACGTATGCTATATGTAGAACATTTCCCACCATGGGTTCTATATGCTGCAAAAAGAATTTTTCAAATCGGACATTCGGAAGCAAAGATTTCGACGAAGTTCCAATTTGATTTTACCCCCTCTAGCCGAAAAACTATGCAGTACTTGAAAAAGGAACTGTGGCCAAAATATTATCAGTTATAAATTATATGTAATGGAAGAAAAGGGTTTCAATCGGAACTTCAGAAGCCATTATGTGGAATAATATATATATTTTGAATTCGACAGCATCTGCATTTACGCCCTCTAATTGAGATGTTATGCATCGTTAGAAAATCGGGAAACACCTATCATTCTCACATTTCAGGCTTCCAAATGCTGAATTTTTCAAATAGGTCTAATAGTTGCATAGATATGGTGTAGACGGACGGACAAATTGATATGAGCACGTACTTTTTATTTTATTTTTTACAAAAGACGAGCTAAAAGCATACCGGGTGGTTGAAAAGTCCCCTAGGGGTTTCGATTGACAACTGCACAAAAACTAACAGATCCACAGCAACGCGGTTTGCGGCATTTGAAAGAGTAAATATTCGAATTTTTAACGCCATCTCTTTCTAACAGATGGTGTTACGAGCTTGCAAATACCGACGCTGACTGCGAAACAGCTGAAAATGTCGTCGCCGCAGGAGAAAGCAATGTGTGTGTGCGTTGGTTTTTTGAGACTAAGTCTGTGATTACGGTACAAAGAAATTACCCGTCGGACATATGGGAAAGATCCACCGAGTGATTTCAGTAACAGAGTGTCAGAAGAAATTCTTGGATACTGGTAGCGTCTTGGACCGGCAAAGAGTGGCATACAGTGAATAAACAGTGCAGATCAAAGAAGAGGTTTTCGCTCGCAGTCCTAGCAAGTCCACGAGAAGGGCCTCTTTACAACTGAATGTTCCATTATCAACATTGATGGGAGTGCTTCACAACCGCCTGAAACTAACAGCATACAAAGTGCAACTCCTACACTAGATTAAACCGAACGATGGACCTCACCGCTTAGCATTCGCTGGGGATATGTTGGAGTGGCTGGAAGTTGATGAAAGTCTCTTACACCGTATTATGTTCTCGGATGAGGCAACCTTTTTACTTGAACGGAAAAGTCAACACTCAGAACGTTCGTATATGGGGTAGAGAAAACACACATTCGGTCAGGGAGCACGTCGCGCACAGTCCAAAGTTGCATGTTTGGTGTGGGCTCATGCATAATCGTGTAATTGGACCATTCTTCTTCGAGCCCACAGCGCAAATGAATAATTACCTGGACATGTTCAGAACTTTGCGGTTCCTCAACTACAGGATTTGCAACCAAACGTCATACTGCAACAAGATGGCGATCCCCCACTTTGGGGACTTGACGTTCGTGAATACCGGAACCATGAGTTCCCCGACAGTTGGATTGGCAGAGATGGTCCATTCCTTGGCCACCCTGGTCCCAGGATATCACTCCTTTAGACTTCTTCCTCTGGGGCTATGTCAAGGTCATGGTTTACCGGTAAAGATTAAGCAGCCTTCAGGAGCTCAAACAGCGCATTACAGCAGTGGTTGATAGAATCGATCCTGACAGGTTGGAGGGTACATGGCAAGAAATTGAATACCGACTGGATGTGTTACGTGCCACCAAAGGCGCACGTGTAGAGGTGTATTGAGGTAAGATTATTAAACTCGAATATTTACTCTTTCAAATGCCAGATACCACGTTGCTGTAGATCTGTTCGTTTTTGCAGTTGTCAATCGAAAGCCCTAGGGGACTTTTCGACCACCCTGTATTTCTTTGATTTCCAACTGCAGTAAATAACGCCAGAATTGTTTTCTCAACACACGCATTGGCAAATTAATATTTAGTAAAAAAATTTAAGGATCAACTATTTCATAAAGAAAAGTCACGTGGTGGGAGTAAAAAAATTATGAAATTCAAGAGTATTCCTTTAGTTATCGTATACAGAAATTAATAAGGCAATTAAAATTCTTACGGAAAATGTTCCAGATTTATCAAACAATACGAAGGAATATTTACTTACGAACTAATTAAAATTTTCATTTCGATTTTCAGTGATCATCCCAGAAATTCGAAAGTAACTGAACATTTTAAAGATGTAAAAATTGATATTTCTGTAACATCAGGCATAAAAGATTTTTCTTTTCCACTCATTTACGTTTGTTTCCGGAAAGTACTTTAAAATTCAGAATTTTTCAGTCCTTCAGCAGCAACTTTTTATCGGATTTTCTATCTTTAGGAAACAAAACTCCCTATTTAAAAAATACACTGTTTGTGAAAATATCAACACCGTGATGGAACTGCAAGTATTAGTTTGAAACTTACAGGATGCGTACAACAGGTTGGGACATGTAAATGATTAAAATGTCAGTGAAAATGTGCATGCGGTTTCCGAGAAGCGCCCTCTGAACTATCCGGTCTTGGGTATTAAAAGTTGATTCAAGCGAGATGTTGCAATCAGTGAAGAGCCGACATGGAGTCGAAACGGTGTTTCTTGTGTCTTGCTATGCCCCATCGCCGAAAAAGGTAGGCTGCCCCCGGTGGCGTTGTGGTCTAAGCGATGGCTTCTGATCGTTCATCCGAAAGGAGTCCGGGTTCGAATCCCGTTGTGGCACGAATGTTGTGATTGTCTTACGGCACTAGCTCTCTCCCTTCCTTAGAACCAGTGACCCTACATTAGGGACGGGCGACTGCTTACAGCCTATCGAGTTGCTCACGGTGGTCGTTAAACCTACCTACTACCCCCCCCCCCAATATATATACATATATACAAAACCTAATTTATCTTGGACAGCCGATATCAAGTGAGGGTCACATTGGTGAAGAAATTAATCGGTGTATAAAATTTGCCTGGAGAGCTTTTGGAAGAAATAGTATGATTTTCAAGAGCAATATGCCATTATGTCTTAAAAGGAAAGTGATCAGTGCATCCTTCCAGTGCTTACATATGATGCAGAGACGTGGACCTTAACTAAAAGAGACATACAAAGACTGCAGACAACTCAAAGCAGCATATAGAGGTGCATGCTTGGTGTAACCAGGAGAGATAAGAAGAGGAACTCGTGGATCAGAAAAATGACAAGAGTGGAAGACATGATCAGAGTAAAATCTCTGAAATGGCAATGGGCTGGACATATTGCCAGAAGGACAGATCATCGATGGACAGCTGAAATTTTAGACTGGATTCCCAGGGACAGGAAAAGACCCAGAAGAAGGCCACATGGGAGATGGGTGGATGAAATTCGAAAGTATGCGGGAGTAACATGGAGGAGACTGGCACAAGGCAGACCGTTGTGGGAGAAACTTGGGCTGACCTTCATGCAGCAGTGGATTGATAATGGTTGATGATGATATATATATAAAGGTAGAGATGTTTCAATCAGTGAAGAGCTGACATTGAGTCGAAAGGGCGTTTCTTGTGTCCACTTGTCCCGTCACCGAGGAAGATCGCATTATGAGCATGCACCTAACGGACTTTGAGGGAGGGAGGAAGGTCTGTTGTGATGAGAGAAGCTGGATTTTCCTGCCGAGAAATTATCACTCGTACGGGACGAAACGCCAGCAAAGTACAGTGATGCAAACCTGACGTCAGTGGACAGATCAGTACGGGACCAAACGCCAGTACAGTGATGCAAACCTGGCGTCAGTGAACAGATCAGTACGAGACGAAACGCTAGTGGACAGATCAGTACGGGAAGAAACGCCAGTACAGTACAGTACAGTGATGCAAACCTAGCGTCAGTGGACAGATCAGTACGGGACGAAACGTCAGTACAGTGGACATATCAGTAAGGGACGAAACGCCAGTACAGTACAGTGATGCACACCTGGCGTCAGTGGACAGATCAGTAAGGGACGAAACGCTAGTACAGTACAGTGATGCAAACCTGGCGTCAGTGGACAGATCAGTAAGGGACGAAACGCCAGTACAGTACAGTGATGCAAACCTGGCGTCAGTGGACAAATCAGTACGGGACGAAACGCCAGTACAGTGATGCAAACCTGGTGTCAGTGGACAGATCAGGCTCGGACGCACAGAGATCCAGGAAACGGACCCCGAAAGCTTACAACTGTACAGGATGACAAACACCTGCATGCATGGGCATGGCAGTGACATCCACGGTGTTAGCGAAGCAGTTGAGCACTGCTACATGTCAGGCTTTGTCCTCCAGCACAATTCGACGTAGTCTGCTTAACAGAGAACTGGTCGCTAGCAGCTCATTGCTACTCAATGCTTTGACCCCTCAACCCCAGACGCCTCAGGTTGGAACGGGGTCTCGGACGCACTTTGATTGGCAACAGGTAGAGTTTTCTGACGAGTCACGATTATCATGATGCCTGATAAGAATTTAGAGAACCCTTAACGGTCAACGATACATCAGGGATGTTTTAGAGGCAGAGGTGATATCCAAGAGCTATATTCCAGCATGACAATGTTCGGCCACATATGACTCGGAACGCCCAAGACCTCTTCTCCACAGCTTCTTCCTTGGCCAGCACATTCGCCTGATATATCCTCAATCGCACATGTCAGGGACATGCATGGTAGCTAAGCGACTGGCAAGTTAAGCGCCTCCACCTGCCACCGCAAATGAGCTCTGGTCTCGCATGGAAGCATCCTGGCAGGCTATCTCCGAGGACGATATCAAAAACTTTTCCACTCAGTGTCACGTCATGTAGAGGCTGTTATTGTTGCTCGAGGTCGCTTCACACAACACCGAGTTTTGAAGTGAAAAAATCTTGCGTACTCCACAAATGCAATCACATTTTTTCTGTAACATGAGGAATCTGTGATACAAATTACATTTGAATAGCGCGATTCTTTCTTGGTGTTGCAATTTTCACGAACAGTATACATAATATAAACGAAAATGCGCCATTGTCAAGTTGTGGAAACTCTCCGAAAGTGAATGTTTCGAGGTATGAGAAGTTTCCGCAAACTGAAAAAAAATATTACCCATACAGTTCGTTATTATAGATTTCACAATTCCCGTTCTAGTATTTACCACGTGCTGGACAGAGGAACACAAGTGTGAGTGTTTTCCTGTTAGAGAGCATCCTGTCAGCATGTTGAAAAACACGCCACGCCTGTGGTAATCTGAAGTACGTCAGCTACTAGGAAGTAATATTTCGAAAGTATGAAACAAGACTGCTGCAATATCACCCAGAATTTGGTAATGCATATTTTCAGCGATCTAACTAATGCATAAGAACAGAATTTCCGTCCGGAATTTTTTTACAATGGCAGGCTGAAATTAATCACATCAGTTCTTAAACTCGCAAAATTATCGAACTCATACAAAATTAAGGCCAGCTCTTCTGCATTTAGGAAACAGATCTTTTTGCACGGCATGAAAAAATAAAGCCTATTTGCTACCAATGCAACTTTGAAAAATAACACTAAATTTAAAATCAGAATGAAACTTCCAATATTTAAAGTAATTAATTACATTTAGTACTACTGTATATTCTTTTTTTAATTGAAGGTTTAACGACCACCGTGAGCAACTCAATGGGCTATAAGTAGTCGCCCGTCCCTAATTTAGGGTCACTGGTTCCAGGGAAGGGAGAGAGCCAGTGCCGTAAGACAAACACAACATCCATGCCTGACCGGGATTCGAACCCGGACCCCTTACGGACGAATGATCAGAGGCCAGCGCCTTAGACCACTGTGCCACAGGGGCGGATTACTGTATATTACCATGGCTTCACAGAACAAGTGCGACTGCTATTCATGACTGCGACGACCCTATCGAAATTTCACTTCCTACACAGAAAGTAGCACTGAGAGGCAGTTTTTTACTGTAAGCTTTTTGTTTATGCTAAAAACAGAAGTAATCACAAACGCAAAATAAATATGCGTTCTAGAGAGCTCCTTTAACAGCAAAGGTGTAGCAAAGGGTAGGGGAGTGCTCGAGTCCGGACCCTCCTTAAAGGTAATCGAGTACGAACTTAAAGCAACAAAAAACAGAACAATTACTGTAAATATATTTAAAAAACAACAACTCGGATTCGAATTTATAAAGGAAAAGCTGGTATATCTATCAGGAGAAAAAAGAAAGGATTGTAGAACATATTGCAGCTGTCCATCCATGGCTTCATCAGGGGCCGACACAGATCCCATCTCTAACATTTCTACACAAACCAGAAAGTGTTGGTTTAACATACACTATATTGACAAAAGTCACCGGACACCCCTTCAAAGCCAAATGAACGGATGCGCTGCGTTGTTAAGATGAGCGGTACAGCTGCAAACGGTATAAAAAAAGCCTGCAGCTGACCGTGATCTTATCGCACTGTGAGGTAGAATGAAACTATCGCGACGGGAGAAAACTGACTTTGAGAGGAAAGATTGTTGGGTGTTATATTAGTGGGTTGTCCATAAGAAAAACGGAGAGGCGTTTAAACATACCCAAGTCGACTGTTTTGGATGTACTGAATAAGTGGAAGACACATTGCGTGCTTCAAGCAGCAAAATGTACCGACAGACCAAAGAAAATCAGTGATAGAGGACGTCGAAGCCTCAGGAGAGTCGTTATAGCTAATCGACTGCACAAGACCTCAGTGTACAGATGAGTAAAAATGCTGGAACCTCGGTATGTACACGTACTGTTCGCAGAGAACTTCATTCCATGGGTTACCGTGGGCGTGCTGCTGCTCATAAGTCTTTCTTCTCCACTCGGAATGCTGCTCGTCGTTTAGTATGGAGTAAAAAACATTTATCGTGGACCGCAGATCAATGGAAACGGGTCCTATAGACTGATGAATCCAGATACACGATCCATCAGTCTGATGGCCGTGTGTGGGTATGGCGACAGCCGGGGGAACGCTATTTACCACAGTGTGCTGTTCCTACGGTCAAGTTTGGAGATGGCAGTATACTCGTGTGGGGGTGTATCTCGTGGTATGGTCCCGGCCCATTGGTTATCGTGGACAAACCTGTTAACCAGGACGTCTACCTCGATATTCTGGACAATTATGTCCTACTAGCTCTGTGGCAATACTATGTTGGTAGCAGCAGGAGAATGCACCGAGCTATAAAAAGCAAGGACTGTTACGGCGTGGTTTGTCGATAATACCGTATCGTGTGTGGACTGGCCAGCACAGAGCCCTGATCTTAATTCCATAGAGCACCTATGGGATGAATTTGAGCGCCGCATAAGAAGTTTGGAACCAAGGCTTACTACTAAGCAACAGTTAGCGGCAGCATTATGTGCTGAATAGAAGCGCATACCTATTGCTGTGTTCCAAAACCTTGTCGAAAGCATGTCTCAAAGGGTCCGTGCATGCATTAAGGCCAAAGGTGGGCCAGCACCGTACAAATGTATGCTAATAAATACTATGTTGTGTTTCTCTTCTATGTGTCCGGTGACTTGTCAATACAGTGTATAGGCAATATATATAATCCTCTTTAAGAAATTTCTGGCTACGCCATTGTTTAACAATGTTAACTGCTCATCGGAGAGGATTTCAGAGGTCCCAAAAAGGGAACCTCTGAACTAACTTGGACACGAACGCAGAAGCATTTTTTGTGTCCACTCGAAGGTGAAATGTACACAATGCGAGACATGCGAGTCCAGTTATTAGCAACTGAAGTGCAGTGTCTACGGTAGAAAATCTTTCCCACCGGAAAAAAGAACAGTTCCCACCGGAAAAACGAGCACAAGCAAGAGATTGGGATCGCAGGAATATTAAAGGTCGGAGCCCGTGGAGCTACAATCAGCTACACAAGGAAACGACTAAAAGCTCCGGAAGTAGACGTGGAAAGTGGTAAGTTGTCGTTACGTATGTTACCTCAAAAAGGCATGAGAGTGCATGTTTCATTCCCCCTTGAAATCTCAGTAGTTAAGGTCAATTCTCTTGCGAGTGCTCATTTAAAATTTGGTATATGAAACTCCAAAAGAAAAGAAAAAAAAATCATTAGAAATTAACCCTAAAAATTAAATACAGTCAACTCCGCTTCTAGTGAACCTCTTGGGACTCGCATATTTCGTTCACTATGTCCGAGGTTCACTAAAACCGAAGTGTTTTCCCTTAACCTAAATTGAGTGCAATGGTGAGTAAGAAAATAAAATATGTACATATGTATCTAAAAAATAATATTTTTATGTACGTAGTGGATATTCATTAAATTAAGTAAACAAAATTAATTTACATTACCTTAACTAACATAAAAATAGCCTGTTATGTGCCGCTGTTTGCGTAAACAGTTTTAATAAATAATTTCTTTGTATTTCTAGACTGTGTTTCTGCTACACTCAATTCTACATTTTCCATACATTCTACGAACTTTAGCACAGTCCTGACACCCCCCCCCCCCCAACATCTGTCATTGTTGAAACACGTTCTTCACTATCGTCCTCGTTTTCTTCCGTGCTGGAAGTCTTTTACAGCCTCGACAATAGTTTCATACGACGGGATTTCATTCGTTATAACTTCACAGTCAGCACCGATAAAATCTTCAGTTTCAGTGGAATTCGCACCTATATGCTGAAGCAGGTCCTTAAGAATCGAACCAACCTCTTCTTCGAATACCACACGTCCAGTAGCCAAACCAGACCTCCAGAAACAGTTCTGTATAGTGACAGTTGACAAACTTCCAAAGCTTTGTTTCCAAAACGTACAGCATACAGAACATTTATTGATGTGTTCTGCTTTGATTCCGAGGCTTGGATTAAATGAAGCGTTACTTGCCTTCCGTAATAGGTTTTAAAGCTGCGAATCACATTTTGCTCCATGGATTGGGGGGATTGACGTGGTGTTGGCAGGCAGGAACACCATCTTGATGTTGCCGAGGTTTTTAATCCTACCTTTGTCCTTCAACGCAATTAAGGAGTAGTACGCTTACAATATTGTTCTCAACACATTCTTTCAACTTTTTACAAGAAGGTTTGCTTTGAAATAAGTTACAGTTTCATGTTACAAGTACATTATTTTCTTTGAAGCTTTATTTTTTAGGTTCACTATAAACGAAAATTTTAATGTACATTTCCGATTTTGCGGGTCGGGAACAACGATTTAGATTCACTATAGCCGAATGTCCAGAGTTGACTGTATCTGATTTTGATCTAGATAAAATAGAACTCCACCGATACCCATGTATCTAGCTTTGAAGAAACTAAATCGAGAATAAATATTTCTTCTGTGTTAAATTTCACCAGTCTCTCAAATATTTCCAGAATTGTTCATAGTGTGAATCTTCTAAATATCTTAACACTGAATTATCCAAATCACCAACGTTACAGTTCAGAATTAAATTTTCGAAAGATTTAGTTGTTTAATTTGTAAATCAGACATCTCTTAAATTCACAATTCTTATCACTAAAGCGGCATATGGAAGAACATGGGATTCCCATGTTTTCCCATTTGAAACATAACCCAGTGCACCCGTCGACCCTGAGCTTGGAGAACTTTAATTAGGGAACCCAACCTCATAGTGGACACCAAGAGAGAGGAAAATTTTAGAAGGTAATGAATCATGCAAAAATTCGGCCTTTCAATTTATTCACACTGCAGCGAATAAGACGCAGCAGCCGGTTCGCCTTGCTATTTAATTGGACGGGGCGGTAATATAGATTGTAGCATGCCCTTATACACGATTTCATTTACCGAGGGGAAGCGATTCGGGAAATTCAGCACGGTTTTGTTTTTTCATGTTTATGCTCCCAAACGTCTCATTGTGTTAAATACCAATGTAGATAAAACGTCAGGCACACCTTTTTTCGTTACTTTTTTACTAAACACATAGTTAAAATCACAGTACTTCATTCCTTCCTACAACATGAAGTTAGAATTTTTTTCAATAAAATACCCTCAAAATATACATATATGTATATTAGATACTGCGTAAGCAATGTACTTCCTGATTTTGCCAATACAAATTCATGAACAAGTAACCTGTTTAAGGGACGGCGCGCTGTGATTTTAAATCTTGTACAAGTTATAGTGCTGCTCCTCATCGATTTTCATTCTTAAACGATTTCTCCTGAACGCAGATCACCAATGCTCCCAAAGTAAATGGAGTCAAGAATAAGTATTCCCCGAAGGGAATTTCCCTTAACACCTACGACCATCGACATCTTTCCCTCCCCCTTCCATTCTGATTCCTTCCTTCACCGCGGAAGGAGAGAGAATTGCTTTTCTAAGACGCGCACCTCGAGCAAAGAATCTCGCGCAGTTTTCATTTCCCCGGGTACAAAAACATCCCCATCAACAATCAATGTCGCAGTGTATAGCCCGCTATGACTGACTGGTTGTCTTTAATCTTCAACACTTCTCTCGTTCGCTGTGTAAACATCCATCTCGCCTTCCCAGCAACCGCCGCGCGAACGGATATTTATAACCTCATGCTTACGCGACTGAAACACAGTTTGCCCCAGAACACGCGCATTTAATTCTCGCTTCACTTTGCTTTTGGGAATATAGCGCCTGGATCTCGAGTGCGCTGACACTCCACGTGAGATATTCATTAGATCCCAGCTGAAAACAAGTTTGACATCAATGTCATAAGGGTTGTTGACCAGATGCACTCGGGAATTATCAGGATACGAAATGCCACAATTCTTTCGGGAGAGGAGAGGGGGGGGGGGGGGATGGATGCCCAAAAAACGTTTTACTTATCAAATATTGGCTTGCAAATATACAAACGAGCGAAACAACTTAAAAATGATAACTCACCAGTTCGAGCTCTAAAGTTATGTATATCGATTACGAGCATTCAATAGGAGTCTTATGGTAATGGGTTTCCACAGTAGGAAAACTACGAAAAACACACAATTACGAGAATTACATTCCCACATTTGGCATACTTCAGTTCTTTTACAAGCATTAAATGGCAACGAAATAAGCGCGAAAAGGAAATTAAATTACAGGAAATTTATTGCTCCCGGAAAGCCGGTTAGGAAAACATAACATCTGCAGCATGTATGTGTGTGTGGTAGAAGAAAACAGGGGAAAAAAAACGTTACTTATCTTTTACCTACGTTTTTATTTTAGCTACGGTAACTGTACCGAATTGCAAATAAACTTTTTTGAAGAGGAAATGACTGAACTAAGTTACAATATAACATTAAAATGCTTGAGTTATTCCAAATGCCCAAAATTGAAGATTTTATGCTTTTATCAACTATAAAATAACCGGGATTTCGCTAGCGGAGAATATGACGTGTTAAGCATATTCAGTGGAATACAGTGTTTAAACGTCGCTTTTTATTCGCTAGCGGAGAATATGACGTGTTAAGCATATTCAGTGGAATACAGTGTTTAACGTCGCTTTTTTATGCCGTTAGAAAGTGTTTTTCTTATGGAAAAAGTTCGTAAATGCTTTCTTAGTAGTGCTCGTCTGTCTCATTTGCTGGAAAACACTATAACAACGGCACACACACATGCCTTCTCAGATGTTCAGTCGTGCGATTAGTTGTTTCAATGAAGGTGCAGTATGGTAACTAGCATCTCTAGACAGGAATGATTCCCTATGGCAGTCTTACTGCGAGTGCGCACGGACATCGACGTTTGATGATCTCGGGAACTTCAGTTCCGGGGTCGTACACATATTGCATTAATGAAGGCGGCAGCCCGACTTCTACGGCCGCAGGTGTTGTTTATATTGATTTCAGGTCGGTAGGCGATACTCTAGTGCGCAGAAGATAAGTAGTTCAAAAAAACTTGAAGTATGACGAACCCCACTACTGTTTCTTGTGCTTATTTGTAAGCGTGACTTTTCTGGAAAAAGTAATAAAAATAATTTATCGAGGCACGTGAAAAAGTTTCGTCATCTTACAGAAATACATAGAACTTCAGCCTTTTTTTTTTGATTGGAGGTTTAACGACCACCTTGAGCAACTCAATGGGCTATAAGCAGTCGCCCGTCCCTAATTCAGGGCCACTGGTTCCAGGGAAGGGAGAGAGCCAGTGCCGTGAGACAAACACAACATCCATGCCTGACCGGGATTCGAACCCGGACCCCTTACGGACGAATGATCAGAGGCCAACGCCTTAGACCACTGCGCCACCGGGACCGCTCAGCCAATTTCCACTGTGGTCTTTGTAATCAGAGTTTCGGGCGTTTGGTCGACTTGCAACAGCACATTAAAATTGCACACAGACATTGAATTTCAATATGAACAAATTACATTTCATTCTATGGAAGATTTTGAACTTTTTTTTTTTTTTTATTGGAGGTTTAACGACCACCGTGAGCAACTCAATGTGCTATAAGCAGTCGCTCGTCCCTAATTTAGGGTCACTGGTTCCAGGGAAGGGAGAGAGCCAGTGCCGTAAGACAAACACAACATCCATGCCTGACCGGGATTCGAACCCGGACCCCTTACGGACGAATGATCATAGGCCAGCGCCTTAGACCACTGCGCCACCGGGGCGGCTTTTGAACTTTGGAAGAAGATGGAACGCGAGACTGTTATATTTTGTTAAACGGACAGGAAATAAAAAAAAAATGGCAGATGGCGACACAGCAATGTATTTTTCCTGTTATCGGAGTGGCATGTACGAATGTAAAGTGCAAGGAGAAAGAAAACGTCGTTTAAAATGCATTGGGAGCCACGAAACTCAGAAAACTTGTCCTGCCAGCATTGTTGCTCGTGTTCAGCAAGTGAATGATGGTACTGAAATTGTTGTCACTTATCTATTTGCTGAGTAGGAATCGAACGCTCCGCTGACGAAATGTAAACAACACCTGCGTTCGAGAGTAGAAGTCAAGCTACCGCCTTCATTAACGCAATATGTTACGACCCCCAAAACTGAAGTTCCCGAGATCATCAAGCGTCCATGTCCATGAGCATGCGCAGTAAAACTCCCATAAGGAATCATTCCTGTCCAGAGACGCTAGTCCCTGGCCGCTGCTTCAGTTGGCGCTGCAAACAGAGAATTCTGGAGTCTCGAGGCACTCGGTTTTAATGTTAAGTTCCCTCGCTTACTCTTGTACTCGCTTTGGTGCAGTCTTACTATATATATACTCCGGGCACACCTAACAGAGCAGGATGATTCCGCCATTGCAATATAGTTCGCACTTTCGCCTATTAACAGAGTTGATAAAAGATACATTTCAGACATAAAACATTAAAATAATGGTTGAACTGATAAAACGTAGGGATATTTGTGCAATTAAAACGTGGTCTGTAATGTATTTACGAAAGCATATCCGCTACAGCGAGCGAGAATATGACGTCATACAATAATCTGACCACTCCCACGGCTTCTCTCTCAACGGCTGGCGTTCAGTGGCCGAATATGGCATTTCGCTCTTTGAAGTGGCGTAGAGATACTGGTGCAGTGAGTGTGAATAGGTCGCCGTAGCGTATCTCCTGTTATCAGGTTAGGTACGCCCGGACTACCGAAAAGGAGGGTGCTTATTTTTCCGTTTTGCTGAAGGGAGTAAATCAAAATAGATTCTTATGGCATTTCGCTACATAAATCTTTGTGTGGATTTTTTTTTTTTTTTAATTCGGCATTTCCGTTGTAGGATTCTTCAAACCCGTCCCGAATCATTATTGTATGATAAAATATCTTTTAATATTCACTCTCACCCGTGGTCTCTTTGCGCCATTTTCAGCGGCAGCTGCGAGACAAGCATGCTCACGAGACAACATGTAGCACCGATCACACAAGTTGCGAGCAGGTGAACAACGCTTGATTCACAATAAGAATAGCGTCAAACATATTTTCTAATGCAGATGTTTACAGTTTCAATGTTGGTGAATGGAAAATCCGGGTACTTAGGAAAAGTCAAGGAAAAACAGAGGGATTACCTTAAGTTCAAGGAGATCAAATGCTCCTGGGCTTTGGAAAAGTATAAAAACTTTGTTTGGTGGATCACAGGGCTTTTTGAGTTTCGGACCTTGCTGGCGTCGAAAGCGCTGTAGAAGAGTCCTGAAGAGTCGTTAGGACGTTCGAGCTTACGTAACAGTAAGGCATTTTTTTCTGGATACTTCTCAGCGAACTGCAGGAGGGAAAAGATTAAACTCGTGGCTAATAGCGGTCAGGGTTCACACTGTTAATAGCGAACGGGATAGTTGAGATTTACGTAAACCGGATAGAACAATAAAGCACGAAGCTAAAGTAATCGTGCTTGGAAAATTCATTAAATATCTTTATTGTTATGAGAAAAGTTTGGACTATATTTTACGTGTATGGTTCCGTGTAGAGTAAGAGTCAGCTTCCTCAGATACATTTAAAAAAAAATGTGGGACTAACATGACTTTGCCGCAGACACATCAAACCAAAGAAAAAAAAAAGAGGGGGGGGCTCTCGCTGGATCCTACGGAGTATAATACTACCGTAAAAGCAGGAAATACGTGAGAGGGTCGTTATAGCCGTAAAAACACCCTTTCCTAGACCGCATTCTTTATTTATTTATGTACTTACTTATTTATTTTTGTCGAATGTGCCCTACAATTATATTGGAGTTGGTTTCCGAACGAGAAAGGAAGAATCATTAGGAGTAAAAATCTAAAGAAAGAAAAGCAAAAAAGCCTTACATTCCCACACTATATCTTTCCCAGTGCATTTTTATATTCTCTAAGATTACAAACCAGAAATGTCCTCTATTTGGTCGCTTTATGATAGTTATGATTTTCCGCCAAAGTTATTTTCCAAGAACCCAGTTTCTGTATTTATTCTTTTATTTCCCATTTTGACATTACACAATTTAAATACTTTCCTTTTCACTTCCTATGATCCCAGGTTTAAAATGGTACGAGAACTCCACAATTCTCCAGGCAACAGATATAGTATGCGATTTTTAACTGGACTTTAAAAGTCTGTTTAGCTTAAATTGTCATGGTTCTTCCGGAACAAAACTTTTCAGTTACATTTATTAAGTGTGGGCCAGCCATTTTTTATAACTAAGAGATAATAAATTTTAAGCTGTTACCTATCAGTGTTCAAAAATGTCAAGGATCATTAAATTTCACGAGCAGTTCCATACGGAAGTACAACAATGGTCTCACCTAGAAGAAAACAAAAAGGAAAATCAGTTTATTCCACATCTTACGACAAAATGTCAACAAAGAAAAAATATATTATTTCTTAAAACGCTACAAGAGGCAACTGTAAAATGAAACAAAACCGGCGATCGTTAAACGCAATGGACTCGAACGGAATTATGCTTTTTTCTCACTCCGCTCTGCTAGATTGTTCTTTCGGAAGGATTGATTCAATTCGCTCATCTCACGAGATATTCTTGTGTAAGGAAAATATTCAGAAGCGAGAGGGGGCATCCTGTTTGGAAGACATTGAAAGTAAAGTGCGAAAGAAGTGGAGTTTTTAGGGAATACATGTAGATTTGTTTATAGTGAGGACTTCGTATTGCACAACAACGCTTTGACGTGACTTCAGGAACACGGCGGCGGGCGTTTTTAAATATTAGGCTTTTTTTTTTTAAATACACTGATGGCCTCCCAAAATGCAACACCACGAAGGAAGCATCCGATTGGCCTGAAATTCGCAGCATGCGTCGCCCACGAGAGGACATGCAAACGATTAGCATTGCAGGGCATATGCAAATTATATGCGCCCGGCACGCCATCGAGAAGCACTATAAGAAGGGTGCACAGAAGGTGGGGTGTAAGTAGTGGAAGGGTGTTGTGCTGCCGGACCTGTGCGTAGGAAGCTTCCTGATGCCTCGTCGCAGAAGCATTCCAGCACGTTTCGGAGTTCGACAGAGGACGAATAGTGGCTTATCGCGACAGCGGTTTATCGTACCGAGACATCGGCGCCCGTGTGGGACGACATCCAGCCACAGTGAGGCGAGTATAGAATCGGTGGGTGCAGGAGGGACGGACGGACGGACCGACGTGAGCGATTGCCGCAACCGCGGCACACAACCGAACGAAAGAACCGGCATGTTGTGCGGCGGGCATTGACGGCTCCCACCGCCACATCACTAACGTTAGCGCAGGAATTAGGGTGTAGTGCGCAACAACCTGTGTCAGCACGTACCGTTCGACGTCGTCTGCAGGAGCGGGGACTTGTCGCACGGCGCCCATTGCACCGATTACCACTGACGTTACACCACCGGCGAGTGCGGCGGCAGTGAGCCGTTGAACGCCGCACCTGGACTACGGAATGGCACGACATTGTCTTCTCTGACGAATCCCGCTTCTGCCTGCAACACCACAATGGCCAGATCCGCGTGCGGCGGCACCGCGGCGAGAGACTGTATGACGCCTGCATTACGCATCGCCATACCGGTCTGTCGCCTGGCGTTATGGTTTGGGGCGCAATTGGATATGACACCCGCACCCCTCTGGTACGCATCGCCGGTACACTCAACAGCCACCGCTACATCTCCGACGGTTTGGAGCCTGTAGTCCTCCCTTACCTGCAGGACCAGCCAGCAGCCAAGTTTCAACAGAACAATGCGCGCCCTCACGAGGCACGCATCGTGCAACAATTCTTCACGGCCCACCAGGTGTCATTGCTGCTGTGGCCCGCCTGTTCTCCCGATATGTCGCCCATCGAACACGTCTGGTCGCTGATCGGCAACCTAGTGGTCCGGCAAGCACCACCCGCGGTTACGCCTGATAAACTGTGGCAACGTGTGGAAGCAGTCTGGACCGACATACCGCAAGCCCACATCCAAAGCCTCTTTCGTTCGATGTCGCGGCGTCTAGCGGCTGTTATTGCCAGCCATGGGGGCCACATGAACTATTGATGTTTGCGTGTTCCGGAATTCGCACGGGCCTGTAAGCTCAATCGTTTCATCTTTGTATCTGTTATTTGCCCAGTAATTCTGGCTTTGCTATCTCGTGTCCTTCTTGGTGTTGCATTTTGGGTGGCCAGCAGTATAGAAACTGGCCAAACAGTGCCTTGACGTCTAACATTCTTCACCATTATATTGCTATTTGTGATCAGTTTTCATATCCGCTCCTGAACTTGACTTTTCCGGACATAATCTCGTAGAGGTGAAGATAAGTCCAACTGAACCTCCACCTCTCTCCACACACACAGGGGCGCATACAGAAGCTTACCCTGAGAGGGAATTTCCTCCACAATCTGGTCCAAAATAGGGGGGGGGGGCTAAAGAAGCGTTATTGATTTATTTAAACGGAAGCGTCGTACCGCCCTATAAACACTCAAAAATAACAATCTCTATAAATCACAAAACGCGGAAGAGCAGCAAATCACCATCCCATCCATGGTGGCAGATTTTCTGCTTTTCAATAAAAAATGAGCTTAATACTTTTTTTAAATCTGTAGGTTTGAATATTTTTTTAAAAAACAGTTTGAACCGAGTTTGAGATCAACAGTTTGAATCAAACGTACATGTAAGCGTACCTGATAATTAAAATTTGAGGTGTTCCTTTATACTTTCAATAACTTATACGGCCCTCTGATTCAAACGGAACTTTTATTTTTGTTTTCTACTTCAAGGGAAGTAGCAACTTACTATTAAAATTCATTAAATATTTCTGCTAACATAAAAATCTATAAATTTGTGAAGCTTTTAATGTATCTTTGTGTTTTACTTGCTATTTCAACAGCTGCTCAAAAAAAAAAAAAAGCTTGCATGCCAATTCAATAATCATATATTCATGTGAGTGTTGGTAAATTCCGCCCGCTAACTGCAAAATTTAATAGCTGCTATTAAATTTTGCAGTTAGCGGTATATATTCAACATAAAGCATCATAGCATATTCAACATAAAGCATCATAGCGCACTAGTTTAAGAAAGCACTCCGATGTGAGCGTGCAATACTATATTATAAGCGATAACAAATATATAAAAGCATAAGTGTCTGTCAATCGCCTATAGAAGAAACTACTGAACATAGACTTCAAATTTCGCTTCGCACAAACATGAGCAACCTAGCGGCCCATCTGATCTTCCATTTCAGTTTAAACGCCTACAGTTTCCTGTTTGTCTAAGTTTCGCCGTGAGTACCAACAAGGATAGAATCAATCGTTAAAAGTAACTGGACTCAACCTAAACAAGAAAGAAGACACCGAATTTTCGGATGCAATTAGCAAGTTCTTTTGAATCCTTTCTGACGCGAATGGAATTTATGTTATTCAGAGTCAATGGAACTGGTTAGGAAAACAATCAAGCGGGTTCCTACAGTCCACAAAACATCCAGAAATATACTGCTCGACATAGAAATTGCCCCATCTAGAAGGCGTGAAGATAGAGGGGTGAATTGAGCATGCAAACAGGAATACACAAGGGTTTACCTTGTTATTTTCAGCCACGTACAGTGTTTACCAGATGAGATAATGCAGCACTTACTGAGGCGTACCCATCTACAATACAATGAGATAGGTACGCTTTAGTAAGTGGTTGCACCACCGCGAACGGCAATACAGGCAGCAATACGGCGTGGTAATGAGTCATACAGTCGACGGATATCGTCCTGAGGAATGGAACACAAAGCACTGTTGACTTGCTCCCATAATTCATCGAGATTGTGTGCAGGCCCATTCGTTCACAAACGACGTCCTATGTGTCCCACAGGTTTTCGATTGGCAATAAATCGGGCGATCTTGCTGGCCATGGCAGTGTGTGAACATTTTTGAACATGGTCTACACTCGAGCGGTGTGTACACGGGCGTTATCTTACAGGAAAATGGGATACTCAGGACAGGTATCAAAATGAGCCGCAGAACCTCGCTTACGTATCGTGCAGCTGTCAATGTGCCCGTGATGCGGACAAGAGGTGACCTGTTGTCATGCGCAATAGCACCCCATACCATGATGCCTGCTTGACGCGCGCTGTCGCGGTCGGAATGAAACCGGCATCCATCCGCTCGCCAGGGTGTCGCTAGAAATGGATTCCTCTATCGTCACCACCCAGACAGAAAATAAATTTATCACTGAAGACCACAGTGGTCCATTAGTGAACCCAGTTCGCATGACTTCAGTACCAAGCCAGACGAGCGTTGCGATGGCTGGTCGTCAATGGCAGTTGACGTAACGGTTGCTTCGGCACAGGTTTGCTACATGTAACCTTCGGTTTACAGGTAGAGTCGTTATGGTGACGTCCATGGCCGATGGCACAGCATGGCGAATATCGGTTGCAGTGCTTTCTGGTGACGAAGGAGCGTGTCGAACAATCCGCCGACCTGACGTCTATCGGACTGCACCGCTGCCGCACGTACGAACTTTCCTGTAGTCACTATGCCAGCAGCGTCTAGCAGTTCGTGCATGCCGTTGCTCATAGGCAGCGATACGACGTGTAGACCAGCCTGCATCACACAAGCCTACAATTTTTCCTCTGTTGAACGCATCTGAATGGTGATAAACCTGCCGACGGCGTCTACTCGGCATTTTCGACCTTCGCTGAACAGTTTCCCAGTACAAACAACAAATCTGAAACGTCTGCGACACTTCCACCAGCCCTGCAATTAGCATGTTCTATGTCGAGCAGTGTAGAAGCAGCTACTTACTTCCACCAGCGGCTAAAAAGTATGTTACGGAGATTAACAAATGGCGCACAAAAATTTATCATAGCAGAAGTATCTCAGACAAAGATTTTCAAATTGAACAGTTACAAGCAGAAATATACATGTAGAAAGAAACATGATATAACTCTACAACTTCTAGCGGAAGAATTTTGTATAATGGAAAAGTTCAAAATACGCGAAAGATATTCATAGAAAAAGCTAGGCTAAGGAAAAAAACTTTTCAAATACGTCTCCCTGAAGCAGAAATAGCGAGAAAAAGGTTTCGACCTTTACGCCCCCATGCGGGAAACTTCATTATTTAAAGAGGATAATGCTCCACATCTTGACACAGTAAAAAAGAAATTTCATAATAGGGTTTTTAAAAACTGACATACAGCTGCACACAAACGCCACCTGGCGACAGAACTTTTAACTATAAAACTCGTACTAACCCAAAGTGTTCTACAAAGAAAAATGGCATAAGAGTTAAAATAATTTCTCAAATCGCACATGTAGAAGCAGAGATACTGAGAAAAGTATATTAAATATTTGCGCCACCTAGAGGCGAAATTATGCATTATTTTGGAAAGGAAATACAGAGTTTGCATAGTTGTTTGTATCGGACCGAAAAGTAGATTTTCAATCGGTTTTTTACTCCCAGAGATATTGCTGTAAACGGAAATTCGAACTTACGCCGTCTGGTGGCAGACTTGTGCGTTAAGAAAAATTTTTAATTACACGAGAAACATTTCGCTCCAAAAATGCTCTCTAACAAAGAATTTTTCAAATCACAAACTTAAAAGCAGCGATATTGAAAAAAATAAGATGTACATCTACGCCCCTTGGCGGCGAAACTATTAGGTTATTTTAAGAAAGTATTTTCAAAAGGTTTTTCGAGGTGAGCAGTATCAGTCCACGAAAGAGTTTTTTCAGTCGAGTTTTCAGGAGCTCAGATTTTGCTGCAAATACATCAGAAGCCGAGATGAACACTTACGCCCCCTGATGTCCAAACCATTTTTCCCCAAAAATTAGGAATTATATGCAAAACATTTCCCATTAGGAGCTGTATCCCATACAGGAAGAATTTTTCAAATCTGAATTTTAGAAGCAGAGATCTCGAGGAAAATGCAACTTACTTTCGCGCCACCAAGCGGAAAATCTATGTGCAACTTAAGAAAGTGACTGTACATAAAATAGTCTTCAGTGCAAATGGAATAGACAGGTAAAATAATTTTTTCAACGGATATTTAGAAGTAAATACATGCAATAAGATTTATTTTGAATTCGATATCATCTGCATTTACGCTCTCTAGCGGCGAAATTGTGCATCGTAAAAAAACAGAATGCAAGGATCATCATTCTCATATTTCAAGCTTCCAATTTTTTTCAAGTTGGACTAATATAGTTCCAGAGATATGGTATCCCACGACAGACGGACAAACCGACAATATAAGTACGATCTTTTGCAAAAGACGTGCTAAAAATTTTAAATGTTTCAAATTTTCTGTATGTACAGTTGATAAAGACTGCCTTGTTTAAGCCAATTGTGCCGGCACAAGTATAGATTTCGTTGGGTTGTTTCTTTATTGCAACACATCTCAATTAAATGTTACCATGAGATATATAACCTACTCACAATATCTGGAAAGCTCAGAAAATGCTGGCCCAGAAGCCGATTCGTGTATCTTTTGTTAAACACAGGCAACGCTGGGAATCTTTGTTAGTTCACAATAAGAAGGAATTTTTGTTAAGCCACGAAGTTCTTGATGTGGTTATGCCAAACATCGGAATCTAATGAATTTTCACAAATAAATTTTTTGTTAGCACGTCTTTTGCAAAAAAAGATTGTGCTTACGTTATCGGTTTGTCCGACCGTGAACACCATCTCTCTGCAACTACACTGGCGGAAAAAGAAAAAAGACCACCAAGAAGAAGACTTCTGATACCAACGAAATTTATAGAGCATAATAACGGAATACAGAGGATAACGTGATCAAAACATTATGGCAAAATACAGCTGTATTTGCTGGTAAACTGAAAAATAACATTTCCATGTAACATGGTTAGTACGAGGTTGAACCGCCATGAACTGCGTCACACTGTGCAATTCTGGCATGGAGTCTGTCGTACAGATGTTGGATGTAAGTTTGGGGTATTGAGTTCCAAGCATCCTCAACCTGGACGCGTGAATCGGGGATGGTCGTGGCTGGCCGTGGAGACCGGATAAGTCGTTGTCCCATAAAATCGAACACGTGCTCAATGGGGGACAAATCCGGTGAACGTGCAGGCCATGGCATGGAAGTTGTCTCACACCCTGAAGTGCATGTTGCGTTGCACGTGCCGTGTTTGGGCGTGCGTTATCTTGCTGGAAAACACCACGATGGACCGACCTTACAAATGGCACAACAACGGGCTGATTGATGTTGTTGATGTAGGAGGTGCTGTTTAACGTACCCGGTACAAACACTAGTTGTGTACGGGAGTGATAGCTGATCGCTCCCCACACCAGGAGACCAGGTGTAGGCCCTGTGTGTGTGTCTCTGGCGGATGCAAGAAGGGTGGATACGCTCCCCTGTGCGTCTGCAAACACGCATACGGCCATCGGAGGCTCCCAAGCAGAATCTGCTTTCATCGCTAAACACGACAGATCGCCATTGCGTTCTCCAGTGCAGACGTTGGTTACACCACTGCAGCCGTTCCTGACGGTGGGCTGGAGTCAGAGGTACACATGCCAGAGACACGTAGTCCTGCATCCAGTAGACGGTTGCGGATTGTTCGCACAGTCACCTCAGGTGAAACGGCAGCTCGGATTTGCGTCCAGTGGATGTTCTGCTTGACAACGCCGCTCTTCTTATGCATCGATCGGTCCGCTCATCAGTCCGTCTGCGACTCCTGGTTCCACGTCTTCTCGTGTGGGAATGTTCCTCGGACCATCTACGCCACCATCGTACCACCACCGATACTGCCCGTCCAATTCGCTCCGCAATACGACGATCCGGCCTCGCGGAGTCCGACTAGACGACCTCGCTCAAAGTCCGATAACTGCTGAAATCGTACAAGTCTTCCATGTCCAGGCATTGCAGCTTCTTCAGGGTCTTCGCACGTGTCCGTACGCCGACGACTGATTACATTCACTTCGCCGTACTCCTTAATACCACCGACGATAATTTGCATATTATGCCGTGCTGTGGCGTAAGCGCTCACCGGTTGGTCCCGAAATTAACATCACACCTATGTAAACTCGACCCCATTAACATATGTAAATTTCATGATTGTCCGCTAATTCCTTCTTGGTGTTCTTTTTTCACTTTCCGGCAGTGTATTAGTCAGATTTAAAAAAATTGCATTGGGAAGCTTGAAATGTGAGTAATTAATACAGACATTTGACGTGGACTAGAAACATCAAACAGAGGTCATTGCTCTTTCCACGTTTATAAGTGAGTCACGGAAAAAAATCTCATTGGACGCCACCGGGAAATGTGAGAATGATGATCCTTGTATTCCAGTTTTTTTCCCGAAGCACAACTTCGCCACTAGAGGGCGTAAATGTAGATATTAAATTCAAAATACATTTTATTGCACGCATTTGCTTTTACACATCAGATTGATAAAAAATTCTTCCCGTCGATGCCATTTATAACGGAAAGGCACAATTTCTTTTTCAAGTAATGCGTAGCTTTTCTGCAAGGGGCGTGTAAAGGTAAATTGCGTTTCCCCCGATATCTATGCTTTTAAAACACCGATTTGAAAAATTCTTCCTGCATCGAAACAGCTTCCTCACGGGGAATGTTTTGCATATAATATCTGTTTTTTTGTTAAGGAATGGTTTAACCATCAGGGGCGTAAGTGATGTTCATTTCTGCTTCTGATGTATTTGCAGCAAAATTTAGGGTTCTGGAAACTATTGAAAAAATTCCTTCGTGGATCAATACAACTCACTTCAGAAAACCTTTTGGGAACATTTCCTGCTACAAGTAGTGCATAGTTTTCCCGCCAGGGTGCGTATACGTATATCTTATTTTTGTCAATATCTGTACTTCTAAGAGTACGATTTGAAAAATACAGGGGTTCGGAAATGATGTATACAATTTCAAAGTTGATTAGTACAAAATGTATTTGCAATACGAATGTTTCACGTTTTGTCCAAGATTAAGCAAGTTCTTAAGTTTATAGCTTTGCAATCAATACACTTCCACATGCGCTCCATTCGTTGTGCGCAGGATGTCGAGGCGGTAGTCAATTTCGGACCAAGTACGGTGCAGAATATCTGGGGTGACGTGGAGGAAGGCTGCAGTAATGCGCGCCTTCAGCTCACCGAGGGAGGCAACCTTTGTCTGGTAGACAATGTCTTTAAGGAAAACCCATAATAAAAAAAAAATCACATGGTTTTATGTCTGGCGAACGGGGAAGCCATGTCATTGGACCTTTGCGTTCAATCTGCCGACCAGGAAAGTGCTGATCCAAGCATGCACGAACGTCTGATAACCAATGAGGGGGAGCTCCATCTTGCTGGAAAATGACGTTTGGAATAGCCTGCAGTTGCGGAATGACGAACCTTTGTAACATATCCAGGTATGTGCCACCACTTATGGTTGGTTCAACAAACAAGAATGGTCCAATCACCCTGTCCTGCATAATGCCATCCCAAACATTAACTTTGAGGCTGTGTCTTGTGTGTTTTTCTTTTTTTGATTGAAGGTTTAACGACCACCGTGAGCAACTCAATAATGGGCTATAAGCAGTCACCCGTCCCTAATTTAAGGTCACTGGTTGCAGGGAAGGGAGAGAGCCAGTGCCGTAAGATAAACAACATCCATGCCTCACCGGGATTCGAACCCGGACCCATTTCGGACGAATTATCAGAGGCCATCGCTTAGACCACTGGTGGTCGAAGATTTTCGAATCCCGAATTCGGCAATTATGTTTGTTGTTGACTGTATCCGACACATGAAATGTCGGCTCATCACTGAAACAGATTCTCGATAGGAATGTAGAGTCGCTATCAATGCGATGAAGCATTTCTACCGCAAACGCTGCACGACGCACTCTGTCATTGAGCTTACACCCTTTGCACCAGCTGCATTTTGTATGCGTAAAGACGACGATGTTTTCTAGCACTGTGTGAACCGTTGTGGCAGGTATCCCCAGTTCGCGACTAGCTGAGCGAATGGACTTCGATGGGTTCCGTAGGCATGCCTGAAGCACAGCCTCCGCGGATTCTTCGGACACAGATGGTCAGCCGCTGCTCGTCCCTTTTAACTCACTACAGGTAGCTTTGAATTTGGCTACTCACTGTTGGATATCTTGTACTTCCTCCTGAAATTTTGTTGGTGGTTTCATCTTGTACTCCCCTCCTGAAATTTCTGTGGACTTGGGTCAGCGATTTGGACTCCGCAAACCACATCACGCAAGCAGCTTTTTCCTGTGGCGTCGCCATTTTTGCTATGTTGTGTCACACTGCGCTACCGTCACTTATCAAAGGTAAAATAAAACTTTAGAACTTGCTTAAACTTGGACAAAACGTAAAACATTCGTATCGCAAATACTTTTTGTACTAATCAACTTCGAAATTGTATACATCATTTCCGAACACCCTGTACTTTCTCTAATGGAGCGCGTTTCCGGTGTAAATTGTTTCTCATATAATTTCAGATTTTTCTTAACTCAAGTTTGCCACTAGAGGTTCACATTTCGATTTACTGCAATATATGAGAGATTAAAAAACCGATTGAAAAAAACCTTTTCAGAAAGATACACTATGAACACTCTTTGTATGTATTTTTCCCCCGAAATAATTTAGATTTCGCCGCTAGGAGGTGCCAATGTTTAATCTGTTTTTCTCAATATCTCGGCTTCTACTTGTGCGATTTAAGAAATTCTTTCAACGCCATTTACCTTGCGGAACACTGTCAGTATTTGATAATTTTTTTATAGTTCACAGTTCTGTCGCTAGGTGGTGTTTGTGTAGTTCTGTTTGCAGCTGTATCTCCACTTCTAAAAACCTTATTGAGAAATTTATTTTTTACTATACGCCATTCGCTACAATAGAGATGTAAAACATTATCCTCTTTAATTAATGCACAAATTTCCCGCTAGAGTGCGTAAAAATTAAACCTTTTTTCTCTCTATCTCTGCTTCTGTGAGACGCCTTTGAAAAGTTCTTTTTCCTTAACATAGCTTTTTACCATGAAGAATAGTTTCCTCCCCTTCTCAACTTTTCCATTATGCGAAATTCCTCTGCAAGAAAAGTCGTAGAGTTATGTCATGTTTCCTTCTACATTTCTTCTTTTAACTGCTCGACTTGAAAATCTTTGTCTCTGATACCTTCCTTCTGCTATGATGAGAAACTTTTTGTGCGCCATTTGTTAATCTTCGTAACATACTGTTTTTAACCGCTTGTGGAAGTATCTAGCTGTTTCTATTTCTGGATGTTTTATCGAATGTAGAAATCCGGTTGATTTTTTCTAACCGGTTGCACCGACTTTGAATAACTTAGATAAATTTTATTCACGTCAGAAATGATTCAAAAGACGTGCTCATTACAACCGAAAATTCGGGGTCATCTTCCTTGTTTTGTATTGAATGAGGAAAATGGAACAAAGTTTTATTCACTCTGTTTATTAGTCTTTCTCAGAAAATATTCAACATAAAGCATCATAGCGCACTAGTTTAAGAAAGCACTCCGATGTGAGCGTGCAATAATTTTTTCTTTTATTTCACCTGAAATCAGATCCCATTCAGAACAAAATCCAGTTGTAAAATGCTATAAAACGTTACACCAAAAATCTGAAAAACAATTTTGGAAAGTTAATTATTTACGATATTGGCTACGTTAAAGGGAAAAATTAATTACGTGGTGCAGTTGACGCTGCGCTAGACAAACTTCAACACACAAGTATAGGAAGGTGGAAAACGGTTGAGCATGATCTGCCATTTTATATAGGGTGCTCTGGAAGTAACTACACACCTATTCAAAAGCAATGTTTTATTTTAATGTTGCAGTTCGTATGATATTCAGCGTTTCTTTCAGAAATATATGCGGGGGAGCGGAGCCCTCCCCCTTCCCCCACCGGAAACAACCATTCGCTCCCCTGGAGACAAATGTTAATAAATTCAGGCTATAATGAAAAAGAAAGTTTCGTTTCTTTTGATGCAACAAATTTTTTCTCTAATCACAATTTTTTTTTTATTTGTTCACGTATTAGTTTATTTTGCCTAAAAAGTGTGTTAAGACACATACCGTTCTTTAAATATAATAAGTTCACTAGTCCATTCGTCTTATATGATAGAAAATGCGAAGAACTGTGCAGGATGTGAATATTGTCATAATACTAATGAAATGGCATTCAGTGTAACGGACGTTAAAAAAAAATAACACAAGTGTAACTGAGTGAAAGTGATTAAATGAACTCTGCATTAGGAACTTCATTTATTATTTCCTATGTTATATGGCTGCATTTTTCAAGTAAGTACTAAACCATTTTTAAACTACTCATCCCAACAGGGGTTTTCATTCTACAGTTTTAATTCCACATGTGCATTTTAAATTGTAATTATTAGATCACATGCAAAAAAGTTATTTTACAGTGCTGCTCTATTCTGAAAGATCTGCTGGAGAGATAAACAAATTTTTTATCGAATATTTGCAAGTTAAACTTCACATTTTAAACCTAGCTTCCCCTTATGCGGCAGCATTTAAGGGGTTATAGGATGTCCATAAAGTCTTTCTCACATTACAAAAAATAATATAAAAAAATCAATGTAAGTTAAAATAAAATGGTTGGCAACATAAATGTAGCAGCACTCAAAAATTTTTTCTGTTCTTTAGGTGAGCGCTACTGCTGAATAAGAGGAGCATTTCATCGATGATGGGTTTAATGCAAAAAAAAAAGCGGCGTGCGTGTTGTGGTTCCATGAGATGAAACTGGCGGTTACTGCCAAGCGTCATTTCAGAAAAGAGAACAGACGATCACCACCAAACCAAAAAAGCATGGTATGAAAAGTTTAAAGCGACGCGTAGAGTTCGTTACACAAGAGGCAGCTGTTCAGGAGATATTTCTGCGAAGCCCCAGGAAATCCATTCGTGCTTCACAGAAAACGGATTCCCCATGCCACGGCTCACAAAATTTAACACAAACTTGTTCATCTGTATGCTTATGAAGTACAGATCGTTCAAGCTCTTCAGCCTGATGACCGGCCTCGCCGTGCTGCATTAAAGACAGAGATGTTGCAGCTCGTGGTAGTAATTATCTGCACCGTGTCTGTTTCTCCGATGAAGCCACATTCCACGTCTCTGGTACAGAAAATACGCACAATGTGCGAATCTGGGGGATCAGAAAATCCCCATTCTGCCATCGAACAACAGAGGACTATAGCCCGAAAGTGAACTTACCGTCTCAGTTATCTCCGAAACTAATAGTTGAAGAGCAGAATAACGGACGTCATTGGTTCTGTCTTTGCTGAGATGTTAAACAAAACATGGCGTGAAAATCGAATATCGTTTAGATGTCCTCGGGGCCAAAAACGGCGTCATGTTGAGGTGGTGTACTGACCCCGGAAAAAAAACTACTTGTGCACCATCACCGTCGTGCAATCCTTTTCTTGTACCTGTAATACATTTTTTATATTAATTTTTGTAATGTGGGAAAGACTATATGGATACCCTGTATATTTGTATTTCGCGATTGAATTTTTTTACAATAGAATGAGATTTTGTGGGTGTAATCCAATTTGCAATACTTTGGCGCATTATCCTGTTGGTAATGGTAATCACCAGCACGAAAAACAGTTGCCATGAATGGGTGAACTTGATCCGCAACGATGTTCAGATACATGACAGCTGTCAGGGATTGTGCTATTGGGATAATGGGGCCTAAAGTGCACCAAGAAAACATATCATCATCATCATTGTCAACCATTATCAATCCACTGCTGGACGAAGGTCTCCCCAAGTTTCCTCCACAACGGTCTGTCTTGTGCCAGTCTCCTCCATGTCACTCCCGCATACTTTCGAATTTCATCCACCCATCTTCCATGTGGTCTTCTGGGTCTTTTCCTGTCCCTTGGAATCCAATCTAAAATTTCGGCTGTCCATCGATGGTCTGCTCTTCTGTCAGTATGTCCAGCCCATTGCCATTTCAGGGATTTAACTCTGATCATGATGTCTTCCACTCTTGTCATTTTTCGGATCCACGTGTTCCTCTTCTTATCTCTCCTGGTTACACCAAGCATGCACCTCTCCATGCTGCTTTGAGTTGTCTGCAGCCTTTGTATGTCTCTTTTAGCTAAGGTCCACGTCTCTGCACCATACGTAAGCACTGGAAGGATGCATTGATCAAACACTTTTCTTTTAAGACATAATGGCATATTGCTCTTGAAAATTATGCTGTTTCTTCCAAAAGCTCTCCAGGCAAGTTTTATACGCCGATTAATTTCTTCACCAATGTGACCCTCACTTGATATCTGCTGTCCAAGATAAACGTACGTGTCTGTTATCTCCAGCTTTTCTCCATCAATCGATAAATCTTCATTTCTTGTAAAAGCATTGAACATCACTTTTGTCTTCTGAAAGTTCATTTTTAATCCCACTTCTTTACTCTTGTCAGCAAGTTCCTGGATCATACTCTGCAGCTCTGATGGGGTAGTTGCAAAAATGACTACGTCATCAGCAAAACGAAGGTGGGTTAGATAATCTCCATTAATCTTTATCCCTTTGTCTTCCCAGCTCAGCGAATGAAAAACACCCTCCAATGCGGCATTAAAGAGCTTCGGCGATATGGTGTCACCTTGTCTCACTCCCTTTCCAATTTTTATGGGTGTTGTATTTTCAAACAGCCGAATCTTTGCACTTGCATTTTCATAGATGTTATTAATAATATTAATGTATGCATCTTCAATACCGCAGCTTTTCAGAGCCATTGTAACTGCTGATGGTTTCACCGAATCAAAGGCTTTTTCATAATCGATAAAAGCCATGCACAATGGAAGTTCATATTCCCTCGCTCTTTCAATTAGTTCTCTCAGTACGTGGATATGATCTATTGTGCTGTAGCCACTTCTGAATCCAGCTTGTTCTCTCGGTTGAGCCATGTCCAGTGTTACCTTCAAGCGGTGTGAAAGAACTTTAGTGAAGATTTTATAAATTACTGATAGGAGGCTGATAGGTCTGTAGTTTCCGAGATCCTCAATGTCACCTTTCTTATGTAGCAGGATCATTGTAGCGGTGTTCCAATCCTCAGGAATCTTTCCTTCATTAAGGCATCGAGTGAAAATTTGGGCGAGTACTGTTTCGATTTCTCCACTTGCTTCTTGTATGATTTCTACAGTAATTCCATCTTCTCCTGGAGCTTTTCCCCGCTTCATGTTCTTGATTGCATGTGCAACTTCTGCTGGAAGGACTGGAGGAACTCTGGTACTGGTATCTTTCATGATGTCTGGAGTGCATGTATCATCCCTTTCATATAATTTGGAGTAGAAATCTTTCACTCTTGTCAAAATTTCGCCTCTATTTCTTGTTACAGAACCATCTTCTTTTCTCAGTGCCATAAACTGTTTTCTTCCCTTACTGAGATGTCCCTTTGCTATCTTTAGGCTTTGGTTGTTTTCAATTGCTTTCCTCACTAGTTCACAGTTGAATTTTCTTACGTCTTCAGTGATACTTTTTCTTACTGTCTTGCATAGCTCTATATATTCCACTTTGGAAGTCACATCTTCTTTAGTTGTCCTCATCTCTCATCTTTTTGTTTACATGCAACTTGTTCTTAGACCCAGCTAATTTTGTTGCCGTTTCCATAAGAGCTTTGGTTACTTTTCTGTTAACTTCAGAGATGTCCACTTCTTCCGATGTTAGGCCTTCTAAAGCAGAGAACCTGTTCTTCAGTTCTTGAAGGTATTATGGTGTTTTTTAAGGTTGCTTATGTCAATAGATTTTGTTTGTCTTATGAGCTTGCCACGTTCAAGTTTAGTGTTGAGGTGCATCTTACATCTCACCAATCTATGGTCACTACCTGTGTTGAACTTGTTTAGCACAGTGCAGTCTTCTATGACGAATTTTTTGTTACACATAATAAAATCAATTTCACTTGTCATCCCATTTGGATGTCTCCATGTCCATTTCCTGTGTGGCTTTTTCTTGAAGAAAGAGTTTAAGATGAAAAACCCTTCTGCCTCTGCAAACTCAACGTATTTCCACGCTGGTTTCTGTTGCCGTGACCGAATTTACCTACTGAAGTTTCATTCTGTCGCCGTTGCCCTATTTTTGCATTGAAATCTCCCATAATTATTTTCAAGTGCTGCTTACCTTTATTATTTAGATGACAAATTTCCTCATAAAATTCTTCAATTTCTTCTTCAGGATGACTTGTGGTGGGTGCATAAGTTTGAATAATCTGAGCCTGGTATCTTTTCGAGAGTTGGATAACAAGTCGTGCAGCTCTGTCAGAGGAACTTTCAACTTCTACAACTTTATCCTTCAGTTTCTTGTTTATTATAAATCCAACACCACTAGTTCTGCCAGTATCTGTCCCACGATAGTAGAAGAGATGTCCACTTTTCAGTTCGATGAGATCTTCTACTTTTCTCCTTACCTCAGTTAGCCCCACTTGATCCTTTGTAGTTCCTCTTCCAATTCAAGAAGCCTTGAATCAGAAGATAGGGAGCGTCCATTATACGTAGCCAAGGTCAGCATCAGATGGCAGCCTAGTCCGGTCCTCCGGGGATTCTTAGCACCCTCTGCCTTCATGTCGCACTGGCCGCTGCCTTGGCCAGGTACATTCCAGCTGCCGGAGACTGAGGGCCAAGATTTAAGTTGTGGAATCATTTTGGAGGGGTTTGGCCATAACTCACCACGCTGGCCAAGCGGGTTGGTGAGTGTGGGATAGAATTCCCTCTAATCCCGATGGTATAGTTATACCGCTATTGGCGGTCGTCAGAGCCCCTTTAGTGGGAACAGGATGCACCACGAGAAGGCGGGGTTGACATTTGTCAAGGAGAGGCTGTGATGTTACGCATCACCTGACCTTACATCCCATATATATATATATCATCATCATCATTGTCAACCATTATCAATCCACTGCTGGACGAAGGTCTCCCCAAGTTTCCTCCACAACGGTCTGTCTTGTGCCAGTCTCCTCCATGTCACCCCTGCATACTTTCGAATTTCATCCACCCATCTCCCATGTGGTCTTCTTCTGGGTCTTTTCCTGTCCCGTGGAATCCAATCTAAAATTTCGGCTGTCCATCGATGATCTGTCCTTCTGGCAGTATGTCCAGCCCATTGCCATTTCAGGGATTTAACTCTGATCATGATGTCTTCCACTCTTGTCATTTTTCGGATCCACGAGTTCCTCTTCTTATCTCTCCTGGTTACACCAAGCATGCACCTCTCCATGCTACTTTGAGTTGTCTGCAGCCTTTGTATGTCTCTTTTAGTTAAGGTCCACGTCTCTGCACCATACGTAAGCTCTGGAAGGATGCATTGATCAAACACTTTTCTTTTAAGACATAATGGCATATTGCTCTTGAAAATTATGCTGTTTCTTCCAAAAGCTCTCCAGGCAAGTTTTGTACGCCGATTAATTTCTTCATCAATGTGACCCTCACTTGATATCTGCTGTCCAAGATAAACGTACGTGTCTGTTATCTCCAGCTTTTCTCCATCAATCGATAAATCTTCATTTCTTGTAAAAGCATTGAACATCACTTTTGTCTTCTGAAAGTTCATTTTTAATCCCACTTCTTTACTCTTGTCAGCAAGTTCCTGGATCATACTCTGCAGCTCTGATGGGGTAGTTGCAAAAATGACTACGTCATCAGCAAAACGAAGGTGGGTTAGATAATCTCCATTAATCTTTATCCCCGTGTTTTCCCAGCTCAGCGACTGAAAAACACCCTCCAATGTGGCATTAAAGAGCTTCGGAGATATGGTGTCACCTTGTCTCACTCCCTTTCCAATTTTTACGTGTGTTGTATTTTCAAATATATACATATATATATCTCCCTACATCACAGGAGGAGCTTAGGAATGTTTTTGAAAATGAAACGAGCTTGGATTTATTTGGAAGTTTTGGAAGTCAATTCCAACATCTATTTGTAATAAAAAAGTAAACAATCAAATTCTAATGTTAAGATAACATTTTGTTTTTTGCTCTGAAATAAGTGCATAGTTACTTTCCAAACACCCTGTAGTGTTTGTACAACATCAAGTATAGAGTAAAATTTCTTTCGACTCACTAAAGTTGATCAGTTAATAACATTCACTTAGTCCAAGGCAACAAATTTCATACCAGATGATGAGCAGCGGGATTTATTAAGTTGCGCAACATCATAACGGAATTAATCGCCACGTCACCTCAGTGCTTCAGCTTGACAGATCATGATGTCTGCATCAGTCTGCAACTTTCCATGTTCAGCAAAGCATTGAGTTTTCTACGAATTCTTAAGATTTTTCAAGTTTTCGGATATTATCTGAATTACCATCCTTGTCATATTTGCACCAAAAATCACGGATTGTCATCTTCAAAAAAATTTTCCGTTATAAATTTTGTATTTCAAATGAAGTTACAAACTAATCAACAATGCAAGAAAGCAGCATTCTCATCATAGAAACGCATTCGAGCATTGTTGATTTTAACCAAATTAGGTATTACGGCATCACTGAATCCATCTGCCGTTTTGCATACGTAAAATATTTTACTTTGTTCGCACATTTTTTAGGATTCTCGTGGTACTAGGTTCCGAATGTTATTTTATTATTACTTGTTAACAAAGCACACACTTCGAATTACAAGTTTTATGCTATGATCGAGTAAGGTATCGCTTCGCATTCTTAATTTGGGTAGCACAGTACGAGTGTTAACACAAAATAACGTATGCCTAGCGAAACAGGTAGCTGGAAATGAAAATAAAGAAACTGCAGAAGAAATCAAAGTGTTTACGACAGACAGAACTTTACGTTTTCAAGAAGGAGCATTCTTACGGAAACAGTTATACCGCTGGTTAATGGGTATATCTCTAAAACATAACCTGCTACCAATAGTAGGCATTAACAATGTAAGGGTATAACCTACTCGGATATGTTACAGAAACAGTGCTCGGACATAACGCTATAAGAGAGCGGTTTCATCAGGTTAATTATTTCCACAAGTTCCTATTTGAAGAGTATGAAACTTCATTGCGCCCCCCCCTCTCTGCTTGCTTTTAGCCTTTCAGTACTTTCTTTTGCTAAACATGTGCTTGCCAATAACATCTACAGATTATTGTTGGCTTCAAGGGAAGAGAGATAGATAGAATCCACCACAACAGCCGATTTGGTCAGAAAATATTTGAGAAGTATTTTTCGCTCTGACCAATATTAACGCAAAAACCAAGGGGTGTTTCAATCGAAACTTTAAAATAAAAAGGATCAGTATTACAGAACATTTATTAACAGTTAATAGATTGTTATTCCGGCAAATTTTTACGGTAACAGCGTTCAAGACAGCCGCATTCCATTTTTCGCGCTGGGTAAAACACCTGACATAGAAATGGAAAAATTATTTTTTACTATAAATTGTGCTAGCTGGAAGAGTCGCGGAAAGTGTTCTTCTGAGAATTTATCAAGCGTTCAAGAAAATACGCCCCAGTTATCGAGGAGGTGTATCCAAATGCTACCTAGTGAGAGTTTGGAGAAAATTACTTCTAAGAATAAATTTAACATACAATAGACTCCCTCTTAATGTAAACACGGCGAGAGATACGGCAGTTAATTGAAAACCCAGTTAACAGAAACTACAAATCGCTATCGACAAAAATAGCTGTGAAATTAAAGCGTGAGAACTGGGAGAGGACGAAGTGAAACTCTAGTATAATCCTACACACACACACACACACACACACACACACACACACACACACACACACACACACACACACATTTCTTCCGAGTTGTCTGACCGAATGTCACGGTTTAGTTCACTTGACATCCACTCATACAGATCCAGTCTAAGTGGTTATGACAATGAATTAACATGATGAAATAATGGTGTCGCTTTCTGTCGCTTATTCCATAGATCGAAACCGCTCCTAACACTCCTATTAGCGTGTTCCCGAGATGTATGCAATAAAAATGGTAACCACTAATTTATTAAGGACAACATACTTTATTGAGTAACAAACGGTTTAACTCGATGACTAGGTGCAATTTATAATAGTAACGGAAGTGAGTCATCGGAAACAATTTCACATTAACTGATACCATTTAATAGTGAAGTCAGCTTCAGAACTGGAATCGCAGCTCTAACGATTATGGTGGGATTAGAGTTCCAGCATTAACAGTTCAGCCAGTGAAATGGCAGAGTGAAATTATGAGCAGCGGTTACTAAGTACTCAGCACAGAGAAGTCAAACAACAGGATAGAAAATTGCAATTTAATTTATGCACGCCGTTAACCGCTATGAACAGATGTATCACAAAATAGCACTGTGGAAGAAAGTCATTTTTTTTTTCGATTGAGTGTTTAACGACCACCTTGAGCAACTCTGTGGGCTATAAGCAGTCGCCCGCCCATCCATAATTTAGGGCTACTTTTTCTAGGGAAGGGAGAGAGCCAGTGCCGTAAGACAAACACAACATCCACGCCTTACCGGGATACGAACCCAGACCCATCTCTGACGAATGGTCATAAGCCATCCTTAGACAAATGCACTACTGGGGCGGAGGTGCGGTTTTGAAAGTCGGGTGGGAATTAATAAGGCAAAAATAGTCTGCAAGACACTGAACAGTCATTTACCAGTGCTTTGAAGATGTTCTTCTCGTAGTCGAACTGTGAGACCATTATCTAACGACATTGGAAACTAGTTACAAATCAAGAGAATGTTGCAGATGAAGCAAAAACTATTGTCTCATGATCAGTCCAATTCTATTTGTCCGATCAAACGTCAACCAACGGGACAACTGTCGCTTTCCAGTATAAGCTTTGACTCCTCCCGCGAGACCCAGTAAACTAGAATCAAGCGCTAACACTTAATATTAACAGCACTCAAATGCTAGATTCAACATTACATTTTTTCAAACAATGCAATCTTTGGCTTACCGCGATAACCAATGAGTAACAAAACAGTTGATTATTGCAACGCCTCATATCATAGTTATGACACACACACACACACACACACACACACTATACTTTATATCTGGGAAAATTCTACTGCCTGGGGCTGCTTCCTCACTTCCAGCACAAACAAATCGTCACAAAAGTAATATATCAAACCTTTTCACAGGTGAAAGGTGAAATTAAAGAGAAAAGCAACTGAAGAGTCGATCAACAACACAGCGGCATGTAACTTCCTAACCACAGGAGCACCTCTGTTCACGGAAAACACTCAGTATAAAAACATCTGTGGGTGGTCATATTTCAGAAAACATCTCACGTGACTGGCGGCAGAAAATCTACAGAGTTCGAATACAACCATTCACAGCACGCAGAAAAATGCCATGGATTGAGTTTTAATCTCTAGTGACACACATACGTTGGGCACCGTATGATGAATAATGTCGAGCCAACGACGGAGATGTCTTGATGGCCGTCTCCCTTGCGAAAAGTAGATCGTTAATAAAGATAATTTTTTTTTTAGTTGTTGTTTGGGTGTTGAACGACCATCGTGAACAACTCAATAGGAAGTCGCCCATCCCTAATCCAGGACCACTGGTTCCAGGGAAAGGAGAGAGCCAGTGCCGTAAGACAAAGACAACATCCATGCCTCACCAGGATGAGAACCCGGACCTCATCTGGGACGAATGGTCATAAGCCAGCGTTTAGACCACTGCGCCACCGGGGTGGCAACAACAAAGGAATAGGCAAACCGTGCTTAATGTTTTCCCTTAAGGATTTTTAATACAACTTTGAAGATAATCCACATCTAACTAAATGTATTTCCTCAGAAGCATTTGAGTGTTCTTTTCAGAACTTATTTATCAACAATACGCGCACGATAAATCCCATATGACAAAAACAATCGTTGGCTAAAAGAAAGAACGATGCTACAACATTCATGCAAAGAATCATCATCTGGTGTTAAAGGTGGTAATCGGTAAAAAAGTCCGAGGAAAAAATGTCGGAGACTGTTGATAAACGCGGAAAAAAAGTCCAGGAAAAAAAAAGTCCGAGATGGGCGTTTTGATTGTCATCTTCGGCTAACTAATAAGTCGATTTGACATACTGTTTGAATGTTGGGGGTGGGGGGGGGGGCATACTTTCATTATTTACCTAGTGTGGTGGGGTTGCCGGAAAACCGCCACACGTTTTTCATTAGGGGGCCGGGAACAAAGTGCTATTCCCCAGAGGAACACTTTGAATGTGTGGCAGTTTTCCAAGTTTCCTAATTATGTTTTAGTTTTCCAAGGCGCCTAACGACGGGAATTAGCTCCTTTGTCTGAATTTTCACGCCGGTTCATACCAGTTTAGGGTGACTGGCCACAAAAGTTCAACAGGAGGGAGGGGAGTATAAAGATCGGCGTACATTTCTTAAAACTACAGTGTTCAACGAAACAACAGAATTACACATGACTCATGCTGTGTTCAGAAAAGGACGATAAGGTGGGATTTTTTAATAACGCTGATCTTGTGCTTAGGCACTAAATATTTACATAACATGTCATGTTTGTAATACTTTTCTTTTACTTAATTAATTCATAGGGCCTATAACTTGGCCTTTTTAACAGCTTTTAATCCGCCGACTTCATATTCATAACGTTTACGTATCAAATAAAATCAATAGCACTTTTGCTTAGGCACTAAATATTAATTTATAGGCCCTAGGCCTTTTTAACAGATTTTATTCTACCAATGTAATATTGACAGCATTTACACGTCAAATCAAGTTAAAAATAATACGCCTTTACTTAGGCACGAAATATTAATTCAAGAGCCTAGGCCCTTTTACTAGTTTTTTATTTAACCAATGTCATATTCACAACGTTTACACAGCAAATCAAGTTAATAATATTGGGCGTTTACTTAGGCAAGAAATATTAATTTATGGGCCCTAGGCCTTTTTAGTGGTTTTTATTCTACGGATGCCATATTCATAACGTTTACATATCAACTCAAGTTAATATTATTCCGCTTTTACTTAAGCACTAAATAGTTTCATTGGCCCTTGGCTTAGGCCTTTTTTAACAGTTTTTATTCTAACGATGTCATATTCATAACGTTTATGTATGAACTGAAGTTAACCATATTGCACTTTTACTTAGGCACTAGTTATTAATTTATTGGCCCTATGTCTAGTAATTAATATTGAATGCCTAAGTAAAAGTGAATGCTATTAACCTGACTTGGTACATAAACTTTACGAATATGACATCGGTAGAATAAAAAGTATTAAAGAGGCCAAGGCCTGGGGCCTATGAATTAATACTTAGTGCCTAAGTAAAAGCGCAATGCTATTAACTGAAGTTGATAAATAAACGTTATGAATATGGAGTCGACGGATTAAAAACCGTCAAAAAGGCCTAGAGCCTATAAATTAATATTTTGTGCCCAAGTAAAAGCGCAATATTATTAACTTGATTTGCTGTGTAAACGTTGTGAATATGACATTGGTTAAATAAAAAAACTAGTAAAAGGGCCTAGGCTCTTGAATTAATATTTCGTGCCTAAGTAAAGGCGCATTACTATTAACTTGATTTCCCGTGTAAACGCTGTCAGTATTATATTGGTAGAGTAAAAACTGTTAAAAAGGCCTAGGGCCTATAAATTAATATTTAGTGCCTAAGCAAAAGCGCAATGCTATTGATTTTATTTGATACGTAAACGTTATGAATATGAAGTCGGCGGATTAAAAGCTCTTAAAAAGGCCAAGGTATAGGCCCTATGAATTAATTAAGAAAAGTATTAGAAACTTGACGTGTTAAGTAAATATTTAGTGCCGAAGCGCAAGTGCAGCGTTATTAAAAAATGCCATCTTATCGTCCTTTTCTGAACACAGCATGAGTCATGTGTAATTCTGTTGTTTCGTCGAACACTGTAGTTTTAAGAAATGTACGGCGATCTTTATACCCTCCTGTTGAACTTTTGTGGCCAGTCACCCTAAACTGGTATGAACCGGCGTGAAAATTCAGACAAACAAAGGAGCTCCTTCCCGTCGTTAGGCGCTTTGGAAAACTAAAACATTAGGAAACTTGAAAAACTGGCACACATTTAAAGTGTTCCTCGGAGGAATGGCACTTTGTGCCTGACCCCTTAATGAAAAACGTGTGGCAGTTTTCCTGCAACCCCACCACACTAGGTAAATAATAAAAGTATGCCCCCCCCGCCCCCAACATTCAAACAGTATTTCAAATCGACTTATTAGTATGGCTCATGATGACAATCAAAATGCCCATCTCGGACTTTTTTCCTCGGACTTTTTACCTAGATTCGTTAAAGTTTGGGCTGATGCTGTCCAAATGTTTATGTGCTTTCTGGGCTGTTCAATGCCAGAAACGTCATGAGATGTTGAAAAGAGACATAGAAAAATGACAGAGGTCAAGTTTACGTTACGCTTGAATGTTGGGCATGTAACCCTTCAATCAAGTCCAGCATCTACACCTCCAGGGATCATAGCATACTTCTGGAAAATTTTAGGTAGGAATTTTAGGACTTTTTAGAAAAATTTTAGGAAAATTTTAGGAGTGTATTTCAATAAAAACTAGATGTATATTTGTATACATCTAGTAAAACAACTTTGTATACATTGTAAAGAGTTTGCTTCACACCCTTCAACCATATATACTGATAGACTGCGCATGACATCAAAATTTCTGGCTCCAACATAAAATCACATGACAACAGTCAAAAAGATGGGTTACACATGCTGTGCTTATGGTTGCTCTGAGCGATATAGTAAAGAAAGTTCTATGATTTTTCATGGGTAAGAAACGAATTAAATACCTAAGTCAATAAAGTTCAATTACTTAACCAGAAACTTGCAACTATTGATATAAAAATATAGTAACTTAAGAAAAAAAAATGGAATGCATGTTCCAAATTCTTCGCAAATGTTCATCACATTATAAATCACAAAATGTAAACAACCCAATCATGCATGTATATAGCTCATAAGTAAACTTACCTGAAGAGTTTTCATTATATATGAGGCACATTCACATAATACACAGAAAACACTGAATAAACTTACCTGAAGAGTTTTCATTATATATGAGGCGCATTCACATAATACACAGAAAACACTGAATAAACTTACCTGAAGAGTTTTCATTATATATGAGGCGCATTCACATAATACACAGAAAACACTGAAGCGTAAATTAGTAATCATAACAGCATTTTTACACGAAATTTGGAGTCTGATGATGACGTGCCCAATGTTTGAGCCATGGCGGCTTTGATGCAGCTATTGCCAATGCGCAGTCCATTAGTATATATGGTCGAAGTTCACACCCAAATTTTTTGCATAACGTCTAATGTCTAAAGTTTAAGTATGATTTACTTCTAATGTTCAGTTCTTATCTTTTCACGTGTTATTATCATATTCAAGTATATTTATCACCTTCAAGTTTCACTTTGAACATTAATATGATGTTGAACCAGAAGCAATTCACGATTTTCACAGTAAAGTTTTCAGGTTTCACATTAAATTATAATATCCTAAAAAGGTAATTGAAAACCAAGAACTATGTACAATTTTTCACTGAATTACTTTTTTCATATTATTGTTTTAACCTTTTCCTGATTAGCCTATCTTTTTCTGCTTCCACCACAACTAATTTACTTTCAGTTTTCTTTATTTCAGCTGAACCTTGTATGATCAAGTTAGAGGCAACTGCTATTTCAACAGTATTTTGTTTTTCTACAGCTTTTCTCATTCTTTCTGTTCCCTCTTGAATTACTGCTAGGGAGGCTTCTTTATCTTTTTTAAGCCTATTTATTTCTGCATCATTTTCTTTTATTTTGTCATCAAACTCAGCTGTTTTTTTTTCTCTAGCTGCTTTTCCTTATTTTCCCTCTCTTTCTGCTTCCTTTCCTTTACCTTTTTTTATTCTTCTTCCTTCAGCTTATCAACATACTCTTTATAAAATTTATGTGAATCACGAACACTATTTAACAAATTTCTTGTTATGGGAACTTTACTTACACATCCATAGTGTTTAATGGCCCCTTTAACTATTCTTAATGATGATATAGTTGAGTCTTTTAAGTTAGCCTTGTCCTTCCTTAACAGAGTAGTGTTAACCGAAAATCCTCTTTCTGCATCAGCATTACCATGAGGTAAAACTAATATTGACTTGATGAGTTTAGCAAGATTTGAGTATTTTTCTTTTCCGCTAGAGTCTTTAATACTAAATATATTACGCCAGTAATGCTCAATCCGCACTGGAATATGCCCTTCCTCTGAAAATTTCACTAGTTCATCTAGAGTTGGCTTATTGCAATTTAAAAGTTTCCACTCTTCTCTTACTCTATCAATTTGTTCCTCAGAAAGATGCAAAACACTTGAAATTCTGGTTATTTCCGAAAGTCCTTCAGTGACTGAAAGTTGAGTGGACTCTTTCTTTGGTTCTTTTACCTTTAAAACTTCTATGCCTCTTAGCTTTTGATTGCAGAATGGCAAATTTGACTTTAAATATTTTGTGGTTGCAATTAGTGATGATCTTACATCTAAGAGAAATAATTTCTGCCTGGTCTCCTGAACATTCCTGAGGAGATTTTTTGTCTTCATACCAACTTCTAACTCCCCTAGTTTTTTCCATGAATTTTTGTTTTCAAAATCTACATTCTTTAGGTCTTCTCCAAATTTCCCTGCAATATCATCATCTTGGATAAACTGAGCCATAACATTCCTCATTAAAGTATTTAAATCAGAATATAACTGGTGTATTTTTGGTTCTTCACTCTGATAACATAATGAAAACTTTTCAAAATTTTGGTGTGAAAATGAAATTAATGCTAAATAGCAAGGAGTTAGCTCATTTTTCAGGAAACAGTGAATTATTTTATACCTTGCCGAATTGCGTAGTTGTTTTTCAAAAATTTTTTGAGATGGCAAGAAGTTTAAAAAAATTTCTGTAATATTTAGCCATTGATCCAAGAGCCTCTGGGCTACAGAACCAACGGTTAACCATCTGTTGCTGACATGACGCAAAAGAAATTTGGCTGTGACCAATGTTATATCCTGGACAGATTTATAATCCTCTCATCTTGCAGCACTACTCTTTAAAAAGTAATGCATATCAGTAGCAAATTCGTCAAAATCTATATTTAAGCTTGTCAAAAAAATTTAAATGCATTACTAACAACATGCAGGTTGCAAAAACCTAGTTCCAAAGATTTCTGGCCTGTTTCTTGTTTTACAACTTCATTGAATTTGCGTAAAAAGCACTTATTTACATTTGGGCTGTCCATGGATACACAAATAATTCTGTTCAACGAAATATTGAAGGATGATAACACATCAAGAATTTCTTTTAGCAAAATATCTGCTGTTATATGACCCAGAAAAATGCTTGTTAGGTATCGGCAAGAAACTGAATTTATTTCTGAAGACCAGTACCTGAGATACACATCCAACTGCCGTTTCACTTGTGTATTTGTAGTTTCATCAAATGCTATAGTAACCTTTCCTGGGCTACTAGATGCAATGTCTTTTTTCAAATCCTCTTCAAAATATTTTGACAATCCATGTGATATCACATAAGCAACTTTTTTCTTTAAGTTGCATTTTGGCTGCAATAGCAGAATCAGGAAACATTTCTTTGAAAAGTTCAACTGTTTCAGAGCATGAAACAAAAGACATTGTCCTTAGCAACTTTCATGGCCCATAATGCTTCGGCTTTAGCCAACTGTAAATCATGACTCAGTACTTCACTAATATTTGTTTTGGGCTGAAGATCCCGTCCTCCAAAGGCTTTCAGGATGGACTTATTTTGAAATTTACTTTGAAATTTCTGCAAATGTTTTTTTCCTTTATGATGCGCGTTTACTTGTGAAAAGCCACTATTAGAAATGTTGAAAATTTCTGAACACAATATACACTTAGCAGAAAATATTGTTTCAGTTGCAGAACACCATTCCTTCAACTTCACTCCGTCCAATTCTTTGGCGAGCCACGCATCTTGAAATTTCGTTTTGGATTTAGGCATCTTAAACACTTGTATTACTAACCAGAAAATGAAAGGGAAGTACAAAAACACGTTCCAATATTGCAAAACCAGACAACTTCCCGAAATTTGGCTGCGAGGATGTCAGAAGATATGAAAAAAAAAAAAAGCAGGTCACCACTAGAGAACTGAACCTGCACACAGCACAGAGAACACCATAAAAGACGCAAAACCAGAAACTATCATACGCATCTCACGTAAGTTCAGTCAAAGCGAGTCGGAGCCTAGATATATTGCGCATCGAAGGTCGCTGTCGCCGACGCACGATCGAAGGTCAATGATCCCGTGCTCTACTGCCTGCAACGATAACACTCAGCTACCATCCCATCGTCAATACCGGAGGTTACGGAAGGAGACCACATGTTTCCTCTTTGCTTCCACCCACCTGCGGTTTACAATAACAAAACATCAGCAGAAAGAGGAGGTTCCACAAGGCATGTACAAAAATAAAGTACGATCTTCTGCGTGCCACGGAGTTCGTCTGCAAAGCGCAAACCAGGGGTGAAAATAACCCCTCCCCTTTTCCCTTAGATCTCTTGTTACTCTCGAAAACTGTCCGAAGGCAAAAAAGTGTAGCGCCCGCCCCGAAGCAAGTGCATCTCGATGGCGTCATTTTCCCCTCCCTTCAGCATATAGACTGTGTTTCTACAATAACAGGTCTTTTTACCTTACCGTAATGGTAAATTTATTGGCGTTAATAACGGTTGTGTTTTTAATAAAAATAAGTTTACGAAAATTTTAGGATGAATAGCAAATTTTAGGTATAATTTTAGGAATTTAAGGAGGGTCACAAAATATTAGGAATTTTAGGAGGAATGCGATCCCTGCACCTCCGAACGATGCAGATTTAACAGAATACAGTTAATGAAAAGGCATACGTCTAATCCTGAATAAAAGACACAAAAGAAGGGGAGGGGTTCTGACCGTCATAGGAGTTAGAATCGAATTTGAAAGATGAAAATGAGGCGACAAGGGCTTAAACATCAGAGATGGAAACGGGTCACGGGTCAAAGAGTTGACAATTTCTAGCGGGTCAAACGGGTCGGGTCAAGGTGTTCATGACGCAATTTCGACCCGGTTTTATCTCAGTTTTATTTTTGAAAAGCAGAGAAAAAATTTCAAAAAAAAATGCGCACTGTGGAATTTTGTGCTCGATACTGGTGACCAACCAAGGACTGAAAAATGATTTGTCATGCAATACGAAGGAAGAGCGTACTCAGAATGAAAAGTGTCCCTTCCTTCTGAGGGGCAATGATGAAAAACAACATCCACATTTTGGAAACTTTCAATTCATCATAAACTTGTGAAAATTGGTGTTAATGTGAATCGCATTCTGGGATTTGATATGTTATCAAGAAAGCAGCAATAACTACAATTCAGCAAACAAGTTGCTTAATTCAATTTTTTTTTTACTGTGGCGCCATTAAAATTAGGTGCGACAGCCTTAACACTACAGCGGAGGGATTTTCTGACTCTCGCAGATGTATTTGGAAACATGACGAAAGCTTGCTGAATCTTTGTGCTTATTATACCACAATAATAAACTGATTTAATAAGCTATATGCGTTTCTTGAGTGTGCGTAAAACAGCTGTCTTGCAAATGAAGGACGAGAGTTTCTAGACTGAGTAAATTATACGTTCCATAATACATTTGTTTGATTTCCATGTAACCCCAAGAAACCCGCTGCGCAGGGACTTTCTGAACGCTCTATGTATATATTATAGTTCAAAGCAGATTTGTCCGGGTCCAATTATGTGACTTCCGGGTCGGGTCAGGCTCCAAAATTTTTGACCCGCTTCCAACTCTGTTAAACACAACAACTTGAATTTACTGAGAAACAGCATATGCATCATTTTTTTAGCATCTAAAAGTGAACATAACTCGAAAAATAAAAACTCAACCATCACTAAACTCAAACAACGCACATACTTTAGTTCATCTATTTAAAAAATTTCCCTGGATTGTTTTTATTTAACCACAGGTGTTCGTATTACTTAGCTGTATACACCGAAGAGCCAAAAACATCACCAGCCAAATATGACTTCGGTCCTACACGCGCCGCCAAAACGGCTCTTACTAGAGGAGGCATGGAAGTTACATGATTTTTAAAGGTGCCTTGTGGTACCTGGTACCAGCAGATCCTTTAACTCTTGTAAGTTAAAAGGATCTGCTGGTAACAATCCTTTAACTTACGCAGATTGGATTTGTTGTTCCAACACAGAGCCTCGATTGGATTGATGTCTCGGGAATTTGGAGGTCAGGAAAATACCTGGAAATCTTCCTTATGTTTCTCGAACCATTCAACGAACAGTTCGGGCAGTGTGGAATGGCGCATTATCCTGTTGAAAGATGGCACTACTAGAAGGGAATGCCGTTGCCATCAAAGGATGTACCTGCTCGGTAAAGATGTTTAAGTAGGTGGTACATGTAAATGAAGGACTGAACCCAGAATTTCTCACCAGAACATTGCCCAAAGCATTACACTAACCTCACCGGCTTGTTTTCGTTCCGTCGGGCATCCTAGTGCAACACTTCCCCGGGTAAACGACGCACACGTACCCGGGCAGTCCACATGATACAACAGGAAACTAGATTCATCAGACTAGAAGACCTTCTTCCAATCATTCGAGGTCCAGTTTCGATGCTCGCGTGCCCACTGTAAGCGCTTTCGACGGTGAAACGAGGTGAACGGCCTGCGGCTATGTAGCCACATTTTCAGCAGGGTTCGATGCACTGTGTGTTGTGACGCATTGCTCCCGTCACCAACATTCAAATGACCGCTGAGTTGTGCTACGGTATCCGTTCTACTGGTTCGTACAATACGGGATAGCCTTCGCTCACTCCAGCATCGGTCATATGTGGTCGGCCCACACCTTTTCGGCGGTTCGTGGTTTTCCTCCTAGAGACACTTTTTTTTTTCATTTGGGGTTTAAAGGCGAGCAACTCGATGGACTATAGGTCGGCTGTCCCTAATTTAGGGCCACTCTAGCTCCAAGGAAGGGAGAGCCAGACCCGTAAGACAAACACAACATCCATGCCTCGCTGGAATCCGAATCTATCGCGGCCGAATGGTCAGAAGGCCACTGCACGACGAATGGTCGCTTTAGACTACACGGTCAGAAGACCATCTCAGACGAATGGTCGCTTACACCACTTCGCCGACCATTATTTGAAGGTACTAACCTTGTCTTTTTTAATTCAAGTCGCCTGGCCGTTCCCATCTGAAGAACAATAACAACACTGATTAATAGAGCTCAGTATCAGGTGTTATTAATAACGTTTTATAACTTTCACACGCGCAGTCCTTTACCTGCAATTCCTTCGATTTGCACAAAAACGCGCTGGTCATAATGTCTTCTCCCTTTGGGGTAGCTGCTATTAGCTCAAATATTGTAATTCTCTTGTCGGGAAGCTCGCTGTAGACAAGCTGCTGGTAGCCCGCGTACTAGCACCGGTCCGTGGATCACTATTTTGAGAAGCACAGATCTAACCTTTCCCACAGACAAGCTATAGAACCTCCGTGCATTATCTTGTTCGCACAATCATGGACATTGCTCACAAGAGCTGTCAGCCTTTGATTCATCGCTTGTTGTTTCCTCGACCCTTCCTTTACAAAACACACTGTCATTTAGTATTCATTCTAGGTCATAATGATTGCTAGACAAAGTGCTTTGTCCAGTAATCAATTCCTACCACACCAAAACAATGGAAATCACACCTCGGTAACGTTTTACTTGAATGTTACGAACATCTGCTATTTAAATCATGGGCAAAGAAACACATGCTATGTGCAAATTTCGTGTTTAAGAAAACGAAAACTTTGATAATGACGCTGTAAAATATAGGGTTTGTCTGTAACGACGAGTTCATCACTTAAGAGCAATTCAGTGCTTGTATTGTTTGAGGAAAAAACACGTTAGACATTTTAATAATACTTTGGAAATGGTAAATTTTTATTATGTTGCTAGTCATCAGAACTTGCACGAGGAATTTCCTGAACAAACAGATGTTCATACAAGCAGCACTAAGGGAAAGGGGGTCATTAAAGATGACCAACTGTGGCGCTGTAAGGGAAAAATTTAGTCTAACACAAACATACTGCATGCAGTTACTTCGGTCATGTTAAAAATGAAAAACAAACTTTAAGTTCAGTAGCCTGCCACTGTTTACTATACAAGCAAATCTGTCAAACGAAAACATTCACTTCGTAGAAAAAGATTACCACTGCTGCTGCGGGTAGAAGGTTAATGACTCCCAAGTGTTAAAAGGGTTTCCATAATTTATACGACTGCAAGCTTTACGAGGTCGTTAAGATACTGAAGTTGACCACCCCGTGCCGCAAAATGGCGACGGTGTCGGGTTCAAGGTCACGGAAAATTAGGGTGTGGGTGAGTTGAGCTGATAGAGCGTGTATTTCCACCACAGCTTTATCTCATTCATTCCTGATAACCAGCTTTGACAGCTGAGACAACAAGAACTCTCAGTTTTCCGTTCAAGATTATGCACAGCCTGATCGACTAAGTAAGAACAAAGAGGTTTTCAACGCGAGGGGAGGGGTTGAAAACTTCTTTGTTCTTACTCAAATAAGTAAGAAAATCCGTATATTGCTGCATATAATTTTTTCATTACCGTTCTCTATTTCACATCTAATTCTTCCCCCATACAATAGGCTCACTGACAGGTGCTCTGGGAATAAACCTTGTTTAGGGTCCGAACCCATCTTGAAAAAATAGACGCCAGCGCATCAGACCAGTCGTTACTCTGGGTCACAACATGACTGTTACAAATACTCGTAATATTTGGAGATTACAAGACCCATGGGCGGCGGCGGAACGCCATAATTTCAGGGAGGGACCAACTTCCCCGAAAGTTCAAGAGAGAGAGAGAGAGACAGACTGTAGGTTATACAGTATATGCAAGTACTCGTACAAATAATCTTCAACTACTGACAATCCACTGCTGGATAAAGGTCTCTTCCATAACCTTTTATCTTGAGCAGTTCTCTTCGAAGTCACTCCAACATGCTTTCGAATGTCATCCACCCATCTCCCAGGTTGTCTGCTTCTGGGTCTTGTCCTGCCCCTTGGTCAAATCCAATCTAATATCTGTTGTTTAACGGTGGTTAGTTAGTTCTAGCAATATATCCAGCCTATTGCTATTTGGGAATTTTTTAAAGACCTTTTTAAAGTGAAAAACACAACGGTGAGTTAACTTTTCAATGTATGTGTACAAAATAAGTTTTTAAAGTTGTACTTGAAGCGTTTTTCAGAAAACTGCGCAACGTAGTGACGGTCTCCAGAAAATTTACATTACAAAAAAAAAAAAAAAGTGTTATATCATACACTGAAGAGCAATTGAATTAGAGATACCTGTCTAACAACGTGCAGCACCACCTTTCGCCCTGATGCCGGCGGCGATTCGTCTCGGCATGGACTCGACAAGACACCGGAAGCGTTGGGAAGCCATACGGACCACGACCCCTGAACGAACTCCCACAGTTCACGAATATTTGATGGAGGGGGTCAGAGCCTCGAACATCTCTCTCTCGATGACATCCCAGACATGCTCGATGGGATTGAGGTCAAGTGACCTAACTGGCCAAGGAAGCGAGGCACGTCGGTGGAGTGTTCATCCAACCATTCGGATACAATTCGGGAGCGATGGCACGGTGCATTGTCTTGTTGCAGGATGAGGTCCCCAGTGGGATGTTGAAGACGCACAAACGGGAGCAAATGGTCGTCCAGGATATCCCGGTAACGTTGACCTGTGAAGGACGATGTCACACTGACCAGGGGTTCCATTTCAGTCCACGTAAACAGTCCCCAGACGAGAATGCCACCCCCACCAGCTTGAAGATTACCCTGCTGGCAAGAAGGATCCGTCGCTTCATATGGTTTGCGCCGTACTCGTATCCTTCCATCCCCATGCACCAACGTGAATCTCGACTATCAGTCCAGGCAACATTTTTCCACATGTCTAGGGTACAGTGGCGATGTTCCCGCGCCCATGTTAATCTTTGCACCCTGTGATCTGCGGTCAGCAGCGGTACCCTCGTGGGACGATGGCTTCTGTACCCCAGAGCGAGAAGATGGTTCTGGATGGTGACTGCTTACACGTTTTTGTGCACCACCGTTAAATTGCCGAGTGATTTCTTGCACTGTGGCCTGTCTATCCGCTGTTACAATGCGAGCTAGCCGACGATGACCCCGCTCATCCACACGCTGTTGTCCACGGCAGTTGCCCCTTGCAGGGATGGTTTTACCGGATTCGATGTACTCACGGTGCACCCGTGACACAGTGGCTCGTGAAAATCCTAGTGCCTGCAAGACTTCCGAGATGGAGTGACCCATTCGTCAGGCCCCGACAATTTGCCGAAGATCAAATGCGCTTAGATCCTTCGTCCTACCCATACTGCGTCCGACTCTTACTGATTTCCGTCGCATCACTCCTTGCATTGTCGGATCGCTGCATAAGACATGTCGTTTCCGTTTACAGGGCCGCCCACAGCGCCACATTTGCATAACGCTAGCTGTCTCTAATTCAATTGCTCTTCAGTGTATGTGAACCACAAATTTTTAAGATGTTTCGCAAAAAGACCCAACTCCAGTAAAGGGAACCATGAAATTCCAGGAGGTCCGGACCCGCGTGTTTCCTACCTTCCGCCGCCCATGCAAAGGGATACATTATAATTCTGGACCCCTCTCCGCCCCATACGAAAGTGCCATGTTTTCTTCAATTGCAGTTCTATCCGCTCGCATGTTACCAGTTTCTCACGATGATCCTGTCCTCTGCTGTGAAGTCCTAACACCCCTAGACAGCCATTCAACGATATTGCACCACTTAGAAATGCCCTTTGGTATTTTTGCCTTCGCAATGTACAGCCTAAATTTTCACGATGACCACTTTTTCAATAACCGATTTGTAGCAGGCAAATAATGCTCTTCAACTCTGCAATTTAGATTTCTCCTCTATCATATTTTCGAAAAGTTCTTGAATTCGCTGTTAGCGACGCTGAAGTCAAGATGGTGGTATTCGTCCTTCTGCCACTTACACTAGTACGAACGTATGAGCCTCCGTTCGCCTATAAAGCGGACGTTGCGCGATTTTACAACCTCTATATATCTCTGTTGGGAAAGTTTCCGGCCCTATGTTTATACTCCAATCAGATATTGAGGTAGGTCAACTTCCCAAAATTTGGCAAAACATTTTAGATACACCCTGTATATGCCAGATGATTTGTCAAATGCGACTCAGCATTTCTCGTTAAGTTTACACCCACAGGGAAGGTTTGGACGCAACTACCTATGTCCCATGGGACTGTTGTGCTGCTTATCAGAAACTAAGTTACATTCGATTGAACCTCGAAGCTAAGATACAATCTGACCTGTCTACCTTGTGTGGTAATTGCGAGTCGATACAGTTTTGAGCGCCAGACAATGACGTCACAACCAGCAATTTGAGGGAAGGAGGGAGAGCAATGACAGAGAACGGAACTATGACCTTACTTGTAAAAGGGTCCAATAATCTGGGCCCGACGGCATAACGTGTTCATCCGACGTGTGGCGAGCATTCAGTCATTCAGAGCACCGGGTTCGATCCCGGAAGCATCTGGTCGAAAAGCGGTTGCTCTAACCAGTAGACCACAGGTGACTCATACCAGCTAAAAAATTCGCACGACATAGTATTCTTGCAGATATAACGCAATACTGCCAACGCCTTGGAATTTCGTACGACGTTCCGGTAATTATAACACTGAGTTAAAAATCCTGTGATTAAGTTACCATAAGCTGTTCTCAATACGAAACTTCTAGAGGAACAATTCTTGTTCACTTTCCCATAGATTGGCATCAAAGTATACGGGCAGTGATGAACTGAAGCTTTCTTATCTATGGCATGCGTATATTATATTGAATTACATAGAGAAATGTCCAGTCGAATTTCTCCAGAAAATAATTTTTCCGTATGAGTTTACTCTACGGACAAACCTTTATTTTATTAATAACAGTTATCTTGCCTAAGTATAGCAGAGTCCTTAGCTTCACAAGCTACAGGGAGAGTTCCAACTATGGCATGGGGTGCCGGGCTCAAGTTCCCATTCTTTTCTTGAATCAGACCTAAATTAGGAATACTGACAGCTAAAAGGCGAAATGATGTTCACTGCTTCCTTGCCGCAAACACATTGCCACAGATTCAGGATTACTGACAGACTGCCAGGGCCAGCATTTACCGTAGGCAAATGCTGGGAGCCCGCGATTTTGGAGGGTTCGTTTTCATTATCACACGCACACATCGTGATAACTGAGGAGAGGAAAAATCAATCCTTTAAATGCTACCAGAAAGTCATTGTTGGACCCACATTTATGCGTCTGCAGTCTGCTACAAAACTTTACGAAGATCAAACAGAATGCATAAAAGAACTTAAGAATATTTTGACAATATTGAAGAGTAAACTCTAAATGTATCAAACTAAATATGAAAAGCAGTCAAAGGACTCAATGTAGAAAAAATGCTTTCGAGGAATAGGAAATTAATAAGGAAGTTTTAAACGCATGGGGGCGGACAGTCGCGGCTGCGCAGTGGTCTAAGCGCTGGCTTCTGACCATTTGTCCAAGACGGGTCTCGGTTCGAATCCAGCACGACATGCGCGTGTGTGTTTTACATCCACACAGAATTGAAAAGAAAAAAAAGTTTCCCGATTTCTGGTAACAGTTAAACAAACAGAAAAAAACTTGAAACTTATTTTAACATCATTTACTTCACCCCAGATTGTGTTTGTTTTACATGTCAAAAATCCAAACGTTGCACTCTGAAACTTTCCGACAAGTGAAAACATTTTCGGCGTACTCAGGAAAATTTTAAAGCTTGGGCAGTTTGGTGTGAACTTAGGGAGGAGGGGGGGAGGGGGCAGAATAAAAATGCTTCGACGTTGAGATGACTGTAGAAATGCTGCTGTTCTGTTTAGCCCCTTCGCACCACATTGGGAGCCAGTTGTAGGAAGTCTCTCAGAAAACGTTACATGCTTTTTATGGTTATATTGTACATTGGCCAGGGCAGCTTTTAGTACATTTGTGATTCGAAAATCGCATCGATACGGCTAAATTAGTTTATTGCTCAGGAGGAGTCAGAAAAACCCGTCCCCTTCGATCTAGGGGTCGAGAGAGACTCGGACAGAGGTCTATGGAAAGGAGTAGGACAGAGAGCGGTGGGTAGATGATGGTCGGTGGAAGACGTTTTCGAGTCTACGGCAAGGACCGCGCAAGAGAATGAAAAGTTACGTAGAACTGGAGTAAAAAATAAAAGAGCGAATAATTAAGAAATATAGTAAGTAGCGACAGAACAGAGAGTAAAGTAATAATTTAGTAAGAAAATTCTAGGACAATTTGAACTATTATAAGTTTAAGCAAATAATAAATTAATTGAAACTACAACTTCAACTGTTCCTTTGCTATATATTTACTGCAGTGAGCTGCAATTAACAGGGCCGGATTAAAGTCGTAGTGGGCCCCTAATCATTATTTCAGGTCCTCAAAGAACTGATGACGGAGACTCATTATGAAGTCCAGTAAAGCACGAATCTCTAGTAATATGCACTAGATTTGTGATAATTAATACGTAGTGAATTTTTCAAACTAATGAATTACGTGATTCGTTTTCGTACCAACAAGTCACTGCATTTTTCACGTCAGTGAAAAGCTTTAGATTCCTAGATTTTGTCTTGGACTTTTTAATATTGTACCCTTTTCTTAGTGTATCTTTTTTGTCATGCAAATTGCAAATAATTTTGCTGAAATTTTTTTGGCTCATTTACGCGATGCTTCAAGCTTAAAAATGTTTAAAAAGAAACTAAATTTTTCATTTACTTGAGACTCATATTTAGGCGTCAGTATGCAAACTGTATTAGCAGCAGTCAAATATTATACAAATAAACATAAAATGGAATATCTGAGTGGTCATAGCTGGATAAAATCAAATTTCGGAAAATAATTTACGAAGTTACATACACCCTTCAGTTTTTAGTAGAACATGTTCTTTGGACATTTAGGCAATCTTTCATAAGACTCAATGGAAATAAACAAATGCATAACTTTGGTACCTCACGTTGCAGTGATGCTTTTAACAAGCTAAAAAACTGGTTGCTAATAATTAATTCTAGAGCTGAGTTTTATGCTGATTCCAGGAGGTAACAGCATAACAAAGTATAATAATAATAGGAAGTACCAAAATCACTGAAGTATAATTTACTACTGGTACAAAATCACAGTGATCTGAGTACGAGATAAGAAACGGACTCATTTTTATAACAATATAGCCATTCTGTCAACCTCAAAAAGGCATTTTTCTTGCTTTCGTTTGTGGCAAAATTGTGTTAAGTTATACAAAATCGATCGGTCTCACCAAATCATTTTCAATGACCATTTGCATCAATGACCTTGACCAGTGGTGGTGAACCTGCGGCCTTTTGAATGAATCCAAATATTGCAGAACAAATCCTTTTATTTGTATTATGTTTTTATTACTTTCATTTTAATCTTAAAATGACCGCATTTAAACTACCAAAGGGTAAAAGATGATTCAACGAAATAATGCTTCCCAACTGGCGGCCACAATTAAAACATAAGTCAATAAGGGCTATTTTGACACCTGCCACTCTCATGATTTCATTCCATGGCTCCTAAAGAACTACAGATGGAATTGATTGAGGTCTCAGAAGAGGGCATTTTGAAGTCCTTATTTGGCGCTAAGAAAGATACAGTTGAAATATGGGAAAATGCAATAGAATACTCACGCCTCCGGCAACGTGCAAGAAATATACTTTCTTGCTTTTCAACCACTTATTCTGAGAATCTACATTTTCCTACTTAACCGAAATCAAGACGCCCTTAAGGTCACAAATGCTGGAAACCATTTAGAGGATCAACTGAAAGTGCGGACCTCCATGTCACAACCAAATATTCAAATGCTTTCCAACAAAAGCAGTCACAGTCATTAAAAGGTTAGTTAAAAACGTAAAAGAAATTAACAAATTTCTTTTACGTTTTTTGAAGTTAGTTAGTACATAGTAAGATTTTTACAAAATAATGTACATTTCGAAGTATATCTAATTCAAGTTTCTTGAATGCGGCCTTGTTAGATTACAGCTAACATAATGCGACCTTCCAACATGAAAAGATTTCCACCTCTGACCTTGACTAAGCACTTTCAATTACATTTTCATTGCTGGCGCTTTCCTTTTTTGGTGTCTACTTCTGTGTTTGGCTCCCGAAGACATACAAGATTTGTAGAAGGCAAGCTTTACGATTCCAAAATATTAGATTAAACGTAATATGACGCACAGTAAAGGCTACTGACGAGTGACAGCAATTAATTTTAACAAGAAGCCGGCTGGGTGGAATATGTGGTAAATCCAAGCACACACTGATCAGCACCACTTGAAGTGCTTCGTAGTGAGAAATCCGAAGCAGTCTCGCCGACGCCACTGTACATAAACTTAGCTAAAAGTTCACGCTATTTAAGTCACTACCTTGAAAGATTTTCACTTTGCAGCTTCTATGATCGAGTGGAAAGCATACGAGACAAAAGTCAAGTGCCTTGACAGCAGGACAATGAAACTCACGAGCACCAAATAATATCAGAAAATTAAAAGAATAAGTACACATAAGCTGTGTATTATTGTTGCACGGCATGTCGCCTGGGCCCTTGGTAATGGTGGGCCTCGAGGCTATAGCCTGCCCTGTTAATAAACTTAAACATTGAACCCGAACAGGGCATACAAACGACAAGAGCCCATCTAAAAAGACATTGTGTAACATTTTGGAAAAGAAACTTAAAACTAGACATTTAAGCAGGGCCGTAGCCAGGGAGGGGCTTTAAACCAGGGACGTCGCTTGACTTCGAAATCTGGATGGGAGCCGGGGAGGGGCGAGCATTACTTTTGGTGGGGGCAAGCTTGATAGCAACGTTTTCTCACGAAACACAAAGAACGAATTTTTAATTTTTTTTTTCTTATTGAAGGTTTGACAACCACCATAAGCAACTCAATGGGCTATAAACAATCGCCCGTCCCTAATTTAAGATCACGGATTCCAGAGAAGGGAGGGATGGAGCCCGTGCCGTAAGACAAACACAACATTCATGCTTCACCGGGATTCCAACCCGGGTCCTTCTCGGACGAATGGTCATGAGCCAGCGCTTAGACCACTGCGCCACCTGGCGGCTTTAATGCTTTACACTACTGGCTACAAAGGAATTCGTACAATCCCCACCCTCCACCTGGACACACATACATACACTGGTTTAACATACAAGTGTTGGTAGAATGTCGCCTTCAACTTTTTGTTTGCTCTGAATGCATTGTCTTAAATTGTTTTTCAAAGTTTCGTATTTTTGCTTAGTAAAATAGTACTGTGCTTGAATAATTTATTTAAAAAGACATTTTTTTGTTTTTATGCAAATCAAATTTTAACGTCGTGCCACTCCGACACAATACTTCTTCCCTCCTTTTTTTTTTTTTTTTTTGATTGGAGGTTTAACGACCACCGTGAGCAACTCAATGGGCTATAAGCAGTCGCCCGTCCCTAATTTAGGGTCACTGGTTCCAGGGAAGGGAGAGAGCCAGTGCCGTAAGACAAACACAACATCCATGCCTGACCGGAATTCGAACCCGGACCCCTTACGGACGAATGATCAGAGGCCAACGCCTTAGACCACTGCGCCACCGGGGCGGCTCTTCCCTCCTTAACTACCTTCCATGAAACCAGAGACTTCGCTTTGCACTCCTCTCCTACAAAGCATCGTCAGCCACTTTCTGCACTTGTACTGTCCCGGGCCAGTCTTAAGAGCGTTAGTGTAGCTTTGGACACCACTTTTCGTGTTAGAATCCCCTATTTTGTAAAGAAAACAAACAGAGCAATTAGTAGTGATCCACCTCAATGAATTTCTATCCACCCTACTCATTAGCCCCCTGACCATACAAACATGAAGAAGAGACGATGCGGATGCTATTTTGATAAACTTTTTTGGAGACATAAACAACGCACTTCCTAAGAGAAAATACGCGGGACTACATGAAATACACAATACTTATTACTTGGCAAAGTTCAGATTTTATATTTTAAAGTTAAATATAATAAAGACAAATTTCAGCGTGGGTTTGGCATTCCGTTGGCGACGTGCCCGGTTTAAACCCTTCCCGAAATGTATTAAGTAAAGAGAGGATAGATAGATAGATTCATATACTTGTGTAAGTAGTATAACATGTAAGTCGTAATTTGAAAAATAGGGATTATTAAATAGAGTAATTTCATGTGCAAGTAAAATGTGACAGAAAAAAATTTAACATATGTATAAAGTACGGAGAAATTTTTTAATTCAGAAACCCTCCCAGAAAATTCTTTCTAGCTAGGGCCCTGCATTTAAGGTGGACGTCAAGTAATTTTGCTTCCAATGGAAAAACTTTTGTACACATTTCCTTCACAATTAGTGCTTTCCCAAGGATAAAAATTTGAACATCGATTAAAATAACTTCATATTATAAATTGGAATGCTTTTTTGTTTTCTAAAATATGACCATAATTATATTAAAAATCAATAACCTTTTCTTTGGTGGTGTTGAAACCAGAAAAAAGATGGCGTGACGTGTACTTTGATGACGTCAGTAGACAAACAAATGTTGGGTTCCATAATTATGGTTATGTTTTAGAAAATATTAAGTATTCCAAGTTATAGAATGAAGCTATTTTAATCGATGTTCAAATATTCATCCTTGGAAACGCATTAATTGTGAAGAAAATGTGTATAGAAGTTTTTCCATTGGAAGTATAGTAAGCAAAATTACTTGACGTCCACCTTAAGGGACAAATACTGCAAACTCTACTAATTTAAAAAAGAAAAAAAGCACATTGTATGCTTATTAAAACCTATTTGAGACCAAATAGATCTATTCCGAAAAGGATACACATAAAAGTAAAAAATAAGTCATTCCGGAGAAATTAGTCCAAAATATTAATAAAGCAATCATTTTCACAAAATCCACCTCATCCGCTTCTGAACGAAACAGACCCCCCCCCCCCCCTCCGCCTCTTGTTTTGGTGTTTAACGATCACCATGAACAACTCGCAGGATATAAAGACGACGCCCGTCACTAGCTCAAGGGAGAGAGTCAGTGCCCAGGACTAATCCGACCCCATCTCGGACAAATCGTCAGAAACCAGCGCCTCATAGCACTCTGCCACTGGGGCGGCTACTCCCTCTTTAAAAGACAATTCTTTAATGAACTTCAATCTTTATCAAAGCTGCAAAGCGTTTAACTGATTTTAACAGAATTCAACAAAATTAAAACATCATTTGCTACTAAAAAAAGTATTCCACAATTAATCGTCCTAGTGACAAAAACAAATCAAGATACTTGAAACTTTTGAACGGAGTTTGGACGATTTGCAACAACTGAGTAGCCATTTATCATCAAGAAAACAACACTTGCTCCGTCCCACAGAGAATTTCGACCCCGGAGAATGACAAACAAAAGCCAACAAACGATGCCATGTCTCTGCAGCAGATGTGCTGTTTGCCAATGAATTGAAGAAAACCTTGTGTCCATATGTCATCGACTTAACTGCCGCCGCCTTGCCAGCATTCAGTTCGGCTTTCAGCGTAGAGATGGGTATGCTCACCAGAGACTATTTAGCAAATGCGCCAGACTGTCAATATATCAACCGGTTTTGGTTAAGCGTACACTAGACGCAGAAGTCATTAATTTACTTGCTGAAAGAGAGACTTTTAACACACCTACTTTAAAAAAACTTAAAAGTTGAAATTTATGCTAACGTATATTTCTGTTAACAGTTATGGCAAATGAAGCAATAGATTTAAATACTAATTTTCACTGCCACTGCCAATCCTTTGAATTAAATTTTAGCTAATAATGACTTAACTAGGTACTTCGAGTTGGCGCTGCTTCTACACTAATATACAGCAGTTATTAATGTATGCAGGCTTTACACACGGGTTTACATGAACATGGGTAGCCACTATTAGATAAACACTCAATTAACTGTAAAAGGCAATACTGAATCAGTGTAACGTTTTGAATAATATTTTCACAAGAAATGTAGAATTTGATATAACCTAACTAACCCACCGAATGTGTCAGTTACTTGATATATTGCATGAGATCAAGTACGTCAGAATCTAAAACATATATACACTGAAGAGCAATTGAATTAAAAGACAGCTGGCGTTATGCAAATGTGGCGCTGTAAACGGAAACGACATGACGTATGCAATGATCCGACAATATAAGGAGTGATGCGACGGGAATCAGTAAGAGTCGGACGCAGAATGGGTAAAACGAAGGATCTAAGCGCATTTGATCGTGGGCAAATTGTCGGGGCCCGACGAATGAGTCACTCCATCTCGGAAGTCTTGCAGGCACTAGGATTTTCACGAGCCACTGTGTCACGGGTGCACCGTGAGTACATCGAATCCGGTAATACCATCCCTGCAAGGGGAAAACTGCCGTGGACAACAGAGTGTGGATGAGCGGGGTCATCGTCGGCTAGCTCGCATTGTAACAGCGGATAGACGGGCCACAGTGCAAGAAATCACTCGGGAATTTAACGCTGGTGCACAAAAACGTGTAAGCAGCCACACCATCCAGAACCATCTCCTCGCTATGGGGTACAGAAGCCATCGTCCCACGAGGGTACCTCTGCTGACCGCACATCACAGGGTGCAAAGATCAGCATGGGCGCGGGAACATCGCCACTGGGCCTTAGATGCGTGGGAAAATGTTGCCTGGACTGATGAGTCGAGATTCACGTTGGTACATGCGGATGGCAGGATACGAGTACGGCGCAAACCACATGAAGCGGTGGATCCTTCTTGCCAGCAGGGTGCTCTTCAAGCTGGTGGGGGTGACATTCCCGTCTGGGGACTGTTTACGTGGACTGAAATGTGACCCCTGGTCAGTGTGACATCGTCCCTCACAGGTCAACGTTACCGGGATATCCTGAATGACCATTTGCTCCCGTTTGTGCGTCTTCAACATCCCACTGGGGACCTCATCCTGCAACAAGACAATGCACTGTGCAATCGCTCCCGAATTGTATCCGAATGGTTGGATAAACACTCCACCGACGTGACCTCGCTTCCTTGGCCATCTAGGTCACCTGACCCTCAATCCCATCGAGCACATCTGGGATGCCATCGAGAGAGATGTTCAAGGCTCTGACCCCCTCCATCAAATCTTCGTGAACTGTGGGAACTTGTTCAAGGGTCGTGGATCCGTATGGCTTCCTCTATATATATATATCATCATCATCATTGTCAACCATTATCAATCCACTGCTGGACGAAGGTCTCCCCAAGTTTCCTCCACAACGGTCTGTCTTGTGCCAGTCTCCTCCATGTCACTCCCGCATATTTACGAATTTCATCCACCCATCTCCCATGTGGTCTTTTTCTGGGTCTTTTCCTGTCCCTTGGAATCCAATCTAAAATTTCGGCTGTCCATCTATGGTCTGTCCTTCTGGCAGTATGTCCAGCCCATTGCCATTTCAGGGATTTAACTCTGATCATGATGTCTTCCACTCTCGTCATTTTTCGGATCCACGAGTTTCTCTTCTTATCTCTCCTGGTTATACCAAGCATGCACCTCTCCATGCTTCTTTGAGTTGTTTGCAGCCTTTGTATGTCTCTTTTAGTTAAGGTCCACGTCTCTGCACCATACGTAAGCATTGGAAGGATGCATTGATCAAACACTTTTCTTTTAAGACATAATGGCATATTGCTCTTGAAAATTATGCTGTTTCTTCCAAAAGCTCTCCAGGCAAGTTTTGTACGCCTATTAATTTCTTCATCAATGTGACCCTCACTTGATATCTGCTGTCCAAGATAAACATACGTATCTGTTATCTCCAGTTTTTCTCCATCAATCGATAAATCTTCATTTCTTGTAAAAGCATTGAACATCACTTTTGTCTTCTGAAAGTTCATTTTTAATCCCACTTCTTTACTCTTGTCAGCAAGTTCCTGGATCATACTCTGCAGCTCTGATGGGGTAGTTGCAAAAATGACTACGTCATCAGCAAAACGAAGGTGGGTTAGATAATCTCCATTAATCTTTATCCCTTTGTTTTCCCAGTTCAGTGATTGAAAGACATTTTCCAATTTGGCATTAAAGAGCTTCGGAGATATGGTGTCACCTTGTCTCACTCCCTTTCCAATTTTTATGTGTGTTGTATTTTCAAACAGCCGAATCTTTGCACTTGCATTTTCATAGATGTTATTAATAATATTAATGTATGCATCTTCAATACCGCAGGATTTCAGAGCCGTGGTAACTGCTGATGGTTTCACCGAATCAAAGGCTTTTTCATAATCGATAAAAGCCATGCACAATGGAAGTTCATATTCCCTCGCTCTTTCAATTAGTTCTCTCAGTACGTGGATATGATCTATTGTGCTGTAGCCACTCCTGAATCCAGCTTGTTCTCTCGGTTGAGCCATGTCCAGTGTTACCTTCAAGCGGTGTGAAAGAACTTTAGTGAAGATTTTATAAACCACTGATAGGAGGCTGATAGGTCTGTAGTTCCTGAGATCCTCAATGTCACCTTTTTTATGTAGCAGGATCATTGTAGCATTGTTCCAATCCTCAGGAATCTTCCCTTCATTAAGGCATCGAGTGAAAATTTGGGCGAGTACTGTTTCAATTTCTCCACTTGCTTCTTGTATGATGTCTATAGTAATTCCATCTTCTCCTGGAGCTTTCCCCCGCTTCATGTTCTTGATTGCATGAGCAACTTCTGCTGGGAGTACTGGAAGAGCTCTGGTACCTTTCATGATGTCTGGAGTACATGTATCATCCCTTTCATATAATTTGGAGTAGAAATCTTTCACTCTTGTCAAAATTTCGCCTCTATTTCTTGTTATAGAACCATCTTCTTTTCTCAGAGCCATAATCTGTTTTCTTCCCTTACTGAGATGTCCCTTTGCTATCTTAAGGCTTTGGTTGTTTTCAATTGCTTTCCTCACTAGCTCACAGTTGAATTTCCTTACGTCTTCAGTGATACTTTTTCGTGCTGTCTTGCATAGCTCTATATATTCCACTTTGGAAGTCACATCTTCTTTAGTTGTCCTCATCTCTCTTCTTTTTTGCATCAACATTTTGGTTTTTCCTGATAATTTGTTCACATGCAACTTGTTCTTAGACCCAGCTAATTTTGTTGCTGTTTCCATAAGAGCTTTGGTTACTTTTCTGTTAACTTCCGAAATATCCACTTCTTCCGATGTTAGGCCTTCTAAAGCAGAGAATCTGTTCTTCAGTTCCAACTTGAAAGTATTATGGTGTTTTTTAAGGTTGGTTACGTCAATACATTTTGTTTGTCTTATGAGCTTGCCACGTTCCAGTTTAGTGTTGAGGTGCATCTTACATCTCACCAATCTATGGTCACTACCTGTGTTGAACTTGTTCAGCACACTGCAGTCTTCGACGACGAATTTTTTGTTACACATAATAAAATCAATTTCACTTGTCGTCCCAATTGGATGTCTCCATGTCCATTTCCTATGTGGCTTTTTCTTGAAAGAGGAGTTCAAGATGAAAAATTCTTCTGCCTCTGCAAACTCAACGAGAGTATTTCCACGCTGGTTTCTGTTGCCGTGACCGAATTTACCTACTGAAGTTTCATTCTGTTGCCGGTGCCCTATTTTTGCATTGAAATCTCCCATAATTATCTTCAAGTGCTGCTTACCTTTATTATTTAGATGACGAATTTCCTCATAAAATTCTTCAATTTCTTCTTCAGGATGACTTGTGGTGGGTGCATAAGTTTGAATAATCTGAGCCTGGTATCTTCTCGATAGTTGGATAACGAGTCGTGCAGCTCTGTCAGAGGAACTTTCAACTTCTACCACTTTATCCTTCAGTTTCTTGTTTATTATAAATCCAACACCACTAGTCCTGCCAGTATCTGTCCCACGATAATAGAAGAGATGTCCACTTTTCAGTTCAATGAGATCTTCTCCTTTTCTCCTTACCTCACTTAGCCCCACGATGTCCCACTTGATCCTTTGTAGTTCCTCTTCCAATTCAAGAAGCCTTGAATCAGAAGATAGGGAGCGTCCGTTATAGGTAGCCAAGGTCAGCATCAAATGGCAGCCTAGTCCGGTCCTCCGGGGATTCTTAGCACCCTCTGCCTTCATGTCGCACTGGCCGCTGCCTTGGCCAGGTACATTCCAGCTGCCGGAGACTGAGGGCCAAGATTTAAGTTGTAGAGTCATTTTGGAGGTGTTTGGCCATAACTCACCACGCTGGCCAAGCGGGTTGGTGAGTGTGGGATAGCATTTCCTCTGATCCCGATGGTATAGTTATACCGCTATTGGCGGTCGTCAGAGCCCCTTTAGTGGGAACAGGATGCACCACGAGAAGGCGGGGTTGACATTTGTCAAGGAGAGGCTGTGATGTTACGCATCACCTGACCTTACATATGTCAGAATGTAAAAGAAATGTCAACCCATGCTTTCACATGCACTAAATTCAGAGACAATATTGGCTTTCGCTGTCTACCCACAATTTCAATCAAATTTGAGAATAAATTTGTGAGATAGACAATTGGTTTAATGTTTAAGTTCCCACATTCTTGAAAAAAGTGATAAATCTTAGGGTGTCACGGAAGTGCGGTAGAATTACTGCGATCAAAGTTTCTACAACAAAGGACGCTATCAGAAAATGCTGTTTACTGAAGACATGCAAAACAAGTATATGCTGATAACAGCATCAACTCCAGGGCCGAAACCCTGTTATATATAAAACAGGGGCCTCGTCTTTTAAAATCATTTCTGGAAATGAGCTATCACTCTGGACTTCATTTTATTATCGCTGTTACTATTTTTTTAGTTAGCATCTTTATCACTATTATCGCTTTTATTTTTATTGCTGTTATTTTTGTGAAGGTGTTATTTTACGTGGGGTTTCGTTGCACTCTCTTATCGGTCAATCTCCAAACCTTTTATTAAAGAAGTAGTTTTATTTTTCACAAAACCCTTCGTTACTCTTTTCTGAAATCGGTTCCTCACTTCAAAGATTACAATCAATGTTACGTTAGAATTTATTACAAATTCGTAGATTAATCAAATTCTACGACTTTTCAACCTTTGCACTATCAAATTTTATACACAGGATGCGATATGAAACTCCATCATGCAGGCACGGACTGGGTGGGCCGCCTGGATACCGAGAAAATTCCCGGTGGATTGCCATATTCTGCGCTGGCACGCCTTATGCTAATCCAAGAAAAAAATGTATATATGCATATATGTGTCTTACACCATGCTTATAGAAGAAAACTAAGTTACACTCAAACGGTAAAGTTTGTTTACCAGTTCGGGAGCTTCTAAAAAAAACAAGAAAGATGACACCGAATTTTCGGGTGTAATAAGCACGTCTTTTGAATCCGTTCTGACGCAAACTAAATTTATCAAAACTACTCAAAGTCAATGGAACCGATATGGAAAATAATGGTATCTGACGGAAGAAAGCAGTTTTTCAATCGGGCTTTTAAATCCGTCAGATATTGCTGTAAACGGATTAGTGAGCTTACGTCCTCTGGTTGCAGACTTGTGCGTTAAGAAAAACATGAATTTATATGAGAAACATTTCGCACCAGAAACGCTTTCCAACACCGAAAGAATTTTTCAAATAGGACTCTAGAAACAGGGAAATCGACAAAAATAAGATGTAACTTTACGTCCCCTGGTGGTATAACCATGCATTATTTAAGGAAGAAAGTATTTTCAAAAGGTTTTTTTATATAAGTGGTATCGGTCCCAGGAAAATAAATTTTGTCGAGTTTTCAGGAGCCCAGATTTTGCTACAAATACATCAGAAGTAGAAATTAAAACTTATGGAGCCTGGTGACCAAACCATTCTTTACCAAACATTAGAAATTATATAAAAAATGTTTTCCATCAGGTGTTGTATGCGATACAGAAAGAATTTTTCAAATCGGAGTTTTAGAAGCAGAAATAACGCAGAAAACGCAATTTACCTTTGCGCCTCCTAGCGGAAAGTCTATGATTTACTTGAAAATTTTGAATTCATATGAAAAACACGTTTAGCATCGGAAACACTAACAAAGAAGAAATTTTTCAAATCGGACACCTAGAAGTAGAGATTTTGACAACAATAAGGTATACATCTACGCCCCCTGGCGTAGAAACCATGCATTATTTTAAGAAAAAAAGGTCCTAAAAGGTTTGTCGACATGAGTAGTATCTGTCTACGACTTTTTTTTTATTCGAAATTTTAGAAGTTCATATTTTGCTGCAAATACATCACTGAACTGGGAAAACAAAGGGATAAAAATTAATGGAGATTATCTAACTCACCTTCGTTTTGCTGACGACATAGTCAATTTTGCAACTACCCCATCAGAGCTGCAGAGTATGATCCAGGAACTTGCTGACAAGAGTAAAGAAGTGGGATTAAAAGTGAACTTTCAGAAGACGAAAGTGATGTACAATGCTTTTACAAAAAATGAAGATTTATCAATTGATGGGGAAAAGCTGGAGACAACCAATACCTACATCTATTTTGGACAGCAGATATCAAGTGAAGGTCATATTGATGAAGGAATTGATCGGCGTATAAAACTTGCCTGGAGAGCTTTTGGAAGAAACAGCATAATTTTCAAGAGCAATATGCCATTATGTCTTAAAAGAAAAGTGTTTGATCAATGCATCCTTCCAGTGCTTACGTATGGTGCAGAGACGTGGACCTTAACTAAAAGAGACATACAAAGGGTGCAGACAACTCAAAGTAGCATGGAGAGGTGCAGGCTTGGTGTAACCAGGAGAGATAAGAAGAGGAACTCGTGGATCCGAAAAATGACAAGAGTGGAAGACATAATCAGAGTAAAATCCCTGAAATGGCAATGGGCTGGACATGCTGCCAGAAGGACAGACCATGGATGGACAGCTGAAATTTTAGACTGGATTCCAAGGAACAGGAAAAGACCCAGAAGAAGACCACAGGAGAGACGAAAGTATGCGGGAGTAACATGGAGGAGACTGGCATAAGACAGACCGTTGTGGAAGAAACTTGGGGAGACCTTTGTCCAGCTGTGGATTGATAGTGGTTGACAATGATGATGATGATATCAGAAGCGAAAATTAGGACTTACGCCTGTGGTGGCCAAACCATTTTTTATAAAAATTAGAAATTATGTGCAAAGGATTTCCTATCAGGAGCTGTATCCGCTGCAGAAATAATTTTTCAAATCGGAGATATAGGGGAAACGTAATTTACCTTTACGCCCCTAGCGGAAAGCCTATGAATTACTTGCAAATTTTGAAATTATATGAAAAACATGTCACACCGGAAATTCTATCTAATAAAGAAAAAAAAATTTCAAATAGGACCATTAGAAGCTGAGATATTGACAAAAAGATTTACATCAACGCCCCCTGGCGGAGAAACCATGGCATATTTTACGAAGAAAATATTCCGAAAAGGTTTATCGACGTCAGTGGCATCAGTCCACGACAGAATTTGATCAATCTAGATTTTAGAAGCTCAGATTTTATGGCAAATACATTAGAAGCAAAAATTAACGCTTACGCCCCCTGGTAACCAAAGTATTCTTTACCCTTTAGCGGGGTTCAGAGCACCGAATTGGAAGATACAGCTCAATTTGTTTTCCACTACAGTAGAGGAACTTACTGGTTTATACATACTTCATTGGAGGTCGTACGACAGGAAAAGAAACCTTGAATGAAGTAAACGTTTCAGTGACTGACGAGATGAGTTCAAATGCTAAAACTCCACTCACTGTTTGCATCGATGCGTTCCATCAAGTGATAAGATCTTGTTATCCTGACTCAAAGCATCTGCTAGGCAGAAAAATAAGAAAAACCCATCAACAGATTTTATGAAGCGAAGTTTCGAATTTGGATCACGTAGTGCCTGCCCATGGTGCCTTCCGCTGTAAACCAAATCCCTTCGAAAAAATTAAAACGAAGCACTCCTTGAAGATGAAGTAGAGTGCAAGAGACTGCTCAATTACAAAGTTCATTCGGTCAGCCGTGGAAGAGTATCGCTGCGTTTGGTGCTAAAGAAAAAAAAAATCGCAAATTCTTAGAAAATCATATAAAAAGAATTTCTACAGTTTGAAAATGAGAAAGAGAACATGAGTACTTATTTTGCGACATTACTTGTGCGAAGAATTGTGCACAAAGAAACAATGATAGACAGGTGGAAAGAATAAAGAAAGTAATCTGAAAAGAGAAGCAAACATCATAACAAATAGATAAAAATGCTGGGAATACACTAAAAAAAAAAGGCGGTATGAATTCACAGAAAATTCCTGAAAAATAACGTGCAGCAAAGTTGCCCGTAGGTGTCAGTCTTTTAACGAAATTTCCGTTTTTGAAAGTTCCCGTTTCTTTCAACTTCCGTATTTTGACAAATTTTCCGTTGTCAGTAATTCCATTTATTTCAGAAAAGTTTGTTTCGGGTTTTAATGTATTTTTACAGAAATTTCGCAAAATCGAAGATTCTGAATTTTTCAGCACTTCTTTCACCAGCTTCCTTTCCCTTTGCCACTGGTGGCCTTCGATCCGAGGTCACTGGGTTGGCCAGCTAAGCCAAAAAAAGACTCGTAAATAACATTCACGTTCAAGGCAGAACTCTAATTGCGCGATTATGATTTTTTTTTTGTTATTAATGCGGGGAAATTAGTCATCTTATTTTCTGTTGGAGCTTATTTTTTCTGTGAATGTGTGTAATAATTTTTTTGTTTTCCTATACGGGGACTTTCCTAAATTATGTATTTTTTTCATCGTGATTTTTCGAAACAATGTTTTGGAACCTGAGATCTTTTTAAACTGACAATGACCTTCAATTATCCTTAAGGTGAAATGTACGGCTTTGTAGAATTATTTCACAAAGCTCCTAAAATTAAATTTACTCCTGACAGCTATAATAGCTTTTGTGTTACCTGTACAAAAATTTAAGTACCCGGTTTCTAACGGTAACACAATGTACAATAGCTGGTGCACAAAATGGGGGAGAGGGGAAAGGATATCCGTTGTCACAATAACTTAAATATCATGCAATATGCTATCCACAATATGCGATTTCCCTACAAAATTTCAAAATCAGGTCCACCGACAGACGAATGAAATTTAATTAATCAAACCTCAAGTATTACCAGGAATCGCTCCTATTACCGTAAATTACCGGAAATTTTCCGTCATATGGATACGGAAAAAAGTGAGCAGAATTTTCCCAGTAATAAAGGAATTGCGGAAAGGTTTCTGGAAATTCAGAATTTTCCTGGCATACGAAAAATCCGTGAAATTAAGGAAATATACCACCAACTTACGTTCAAGGTAGAAACGAAGATTACCGGAATCGTACGACGATGAAATGTTCTTAGCTATGAATGCGGGCTACCCATTTTACTTTCTGTAAGAGTTTATTTTTGTGAATAGGTTTATAATTTAATTTTTTTCTATAAGACTTATGGGGGGGGATGCAATTTGTGATATTTTTTCAAAGCAACAATGTTTTGGAACTCAGATTTTTTTTACACGGACTTTCAATAGCGTTTAAGAAAAGGTAAAATGTACTACTTCGTACTAGTATTTCACAAAACCCTAAAATATAAAATTTACTCTTGATAGCTATAAACGTTTGTGTTAAGGGGTCCACAGAGTGATATATAGACACGATACAATCAATCTCTCGTACGAAACTTCGAGTAACCGGTTTCACACCATAACCTTTTCAGCCCCATCTCGCTGCAAGTTTATTTCATATCTATGCAAGTGGAAACCTCCGCCAATCCCCAGGATCTTAAAACAATTGCAGAAAGCTTTAAAATTAAGACAGAAACAATAGGTGAAACACTGCACCCGAAAATGAAAATTAGGACATGAAATAGGTGCACCAACTTGCGGATGGTAGTGGGGTCCGTTGCGACAAATAACCTTAATATTATGAGATATGTTATTAAAATATCCGGTTTCGCTACAGAACCTGAAAATCAAATCCGCCGACAGACGACTGAAATTTAATCGAAGTGGTGTATTCATTCATCTGGTAGAAAGTTGACTTTGCCAATCCGACTATTAGGAATAATGATTTTGAGAAAACGAATACAACGTACGGCACTTACCAGAGAAACGATGTACTAGGAAAATATATATAGTGAAACTTTTTTTTATCGGTAACCTCCACCCAAGGAGAAGTGCCAGTTGGTACAGAACAGTTACGGTAGGATTAGCATTAGTGATAACCTTCGAACAACGGAACACAGTTGTGCAACTTGATAAAAGCTTTCTGAAGTACCTTTTGATTTTCCTTAGTTATTTATGAAACTACAGTAATATGGAAGCTTCAACATAAGGGATTATTTGCAGCCTTGAAAAGGCTGTCATAACCACTAATAACCCAAGTAATCAATGCGCATGAGCTCTGCAACATGAAACAATGCATTCCAGACAAAAAATGCTATATTTATTGTAGAATTTATTAAAATTTAGAAAAATGTCCTGTGATACAAGGAAAAATCTGGTATCTCGTATAACGTTCGATATTCTAGATAAATCAAGGTGCTTTGGGTTCCTGTTGTCGAGCAGCACAACTTTGCGTGTTTTTTATTTTTATTTTAATTGATTAACCGCTGTACATGTAAACACACAGGTGTAATTCTTAGGGGGGGGGGTCGGCTTTTTACCAAGACGTGCAGATTTTTATTGAATAAACAGTGCAGATTTTTTATTAGTTTATATTGTTTATTTCTAGGTACTAATAAAAAAATATAGTAAAATTATTTTGTTTTGTTTTTTTCAAGAATTTGTGTGTTTCCATGTCTACCGATTCCCTATTAATTCAGCTGAACAAAAATATATATATATACACTGGCGGAAAGGGAAAAAAGAACACCAAGAAGGAAACTTCTGATGCCAACGAAATTTATACAGCATAATAACGGAATACAGAGGATAACGTGATCAAAACATTATGGCAAAATACAGCTGTATTTGCTGGTAAACTGAAAAATAACATTTCCATGTAACATGGTTAGTACGAGGTTGAACCGCCATGAACTGCGTCACACTGTGCAATTCTGGCATGGAGTCTGTCGTACAGATGTTAGATGTAAGTTTGGGGTATTGAGTTCCAAGCATCCTCAAATTGGACGCGTAAATCGGGGATGGTCGTGGCTGGCCGTGGAGACCGGATAAGTCGTTGTCCCATAAAATCCCACACGTGCTCAATGGGAAAAAAATCCGGTGAACGTGCAGGCCATGGAAGTTGTCTCACACCCTGAAGTGCATGTTGCGTTTCACGTGCCGTGTGTGGCCGTGCGTTATCTTGCTGGAAAACACCACGATGGACTAACCTTACAAATGGCACAACAACGGGCTGAATGATATTGATGTAGGAGGTGCTGTTTAACGCGCCCGGTACAAACACTAGTTGTGTACGGGAGTGATAGCTGATCGCTCCCCACACCAGGAGACCAGGTGTAGGCCCGTGTGTCGCTGGCGGATGCAAGAAGGGTGGAGACGCTCCCCTGTGCGTCTGCGATCACGCATACGGCCATCGGAGGTTCCCAAGCAGAATCTGCTTTCATCGCTGAACACGACAGATCGCCATTGCGTTTTCCAGTGCAGACGTTGGCAACACCACTGCAGCCGTTCCTGACGGACTGGAGTCAGAGGTACCCATGCCAGAGGCACACGTGCACCTAGTCCTGCATCTAGTAGACGGTTGCGGATTGTTCGCAGTCACCTCAGGTGCAACGGCAGCTCGGATTTGCGTCGCAGTGGATGTTCTGCTGTCTGTGACTCTCGGTTCCACGTCTTCTCGTGTGGGAATGTTCCTCGGACCATCTACGCCATCATCGTACCACCACCGATACTTCCCGTCCAATTCGCTCCGCAATACGACGATACGACCTCGCGGAGTCTGACTAGACGACCTCGCTCAAAGTCCAATAACTGCTGAAATCGTACACGTCTTCCATGTCCAGGCATTGCAGCTTCTTCAGGGTCTTCGCACGTGTCCGTACGCCGACGACTGATTACATTCACTTCGCCGTACTCCTTAAATACCACCGACGATAATTTGCATATTATGCCGTGCTGTGGCGTAAGCGCTTACCGGTTGGTCCCGAAATTAACATCCACCTACTTAAACTCGACGCCATTAACATATGTATATTTCATGATCGTCCGCTAATTCCTTCTAGGAGTTCTTTTTTCACTTTCCGCCAGTGTATATATAATATTTTTTATATATCAAAATTTAATAAAATAAAAACTGAACTCATCGAGTTTTTATTTTATTAAATTTCGATATATATATTTGATCAATTTATAATGATATCAAATATAATTTATATATACATGACGAATGTACTTAGTTCCCCAATCGATCATTCCTAGCGAAGTTACTGGTGCTGAAACCTTGTCCATTACGTCACACAATTCGACGAAGACATTACGCACATTATACCGAAACGAACGTCGTGTGCTTGCGTAACCAGATGTGGGTGGAACTGGACAGTGGGGTCAGGGGTCATATAAAGGCAATTAGTAATCGCAAGTGCCTAGCAGGCATTCCCCTAGTGTGACACCTCGGTTAGGGGGGGGTGTACACCAGCGAAGCTGATTCCCAACCGACCTTGCCGAAATCCTGTATTGCACGAGGTATGGAGGACTCTTAACGTTTAACGGACACCTCAGTTAGTCCTGGACGAGGTCAAAACGAAAAAATAAGTCCTTGTGTATGCAAACCCTCTCACTCTTATGTTTTTATATAGTTCGTCCAGTTAGGAAACAATTTCCTACCGTTGTTACTCTGCTACTTCGGCGGGAGGACGCAGTTGAGAACAAGAAATTTTGCACGTGAAACACTGTTTTGGAATATAGGGTTGGAGTACAAGTGGAATTCAAATAGCATGCTTAGATCAAAGGAAAGGCGTTAATGCTTAGCTGGTGGTGATTGATTACCAAACTCTTAAGTGAGCACTAGGGAACGACAACGAGAAATATTCATGCACCTAAATTGCAAAGATATTTGCTTGTCGATTTGACTCAGTCAAAAATTCATCAGCAAAAGCTTTCAATTCCTACTTATTTACTGTTGTAAATATCGAAATTTTCGATTTTAAACTAAGTTCAGTTTTCAGAAGGCCAATGCGATGTAGTCTGCATTGTGATTTCTCCAGCACTAGCTGGCACTGATCAAATCTGGCTCCGATTCATCTTCATGAATTTGCTCAATTCCACTGATTTTTACCGGATGAATTTTTTGGTGTGCAGCAAAATCTCTATTTTATCCGTGGGGTGTGTACCTTTTCACTCCCATTTCGCGCCAAGGTTAGTTCATATCCATGCAAGTGGAAACTTATGCCAAGGACTTTCAACAATTGCAAAAAGCTTTCTAACGTTTTTGCACTTCTTTAAAATTAAGAGAGAAACAATAGGAGAGGAGAAACATCGCGCCCAAAAATGAAAATCGGGATATTTTTAATGGTGATGAAACTGGTGTGGTGTTTCGAATGGAGTCAGACAAAACATTTTCTGTAAAGGTTGATGCCAGTAAAAGAGGTACCAATCTACAAAAAAAAGTATCTCATTTTTGCTGAGTGAATTATCTATTGCAATAAAAAATGAGTTTCGCTCAGCATTTTGAAAATGCACTAGAATAGTTCCCTATGTGCATAAACTTCATACACCCACTTTCCCCTGTCCAAGGAACTTGTTCAAGCTAATCAGTAGCTACCTGTCTGACAGAAGGATCAAGTTCGAAGCGGGGAATGGACAATCCTCGCGCTCGTACCACAGAGGGTGTCCGGAAGGATCCAACTCAGGGCCGCTATGTTGGAACATAGTTGCAGACGCAGCTTTGAATCTAGACCTGGGGCCGGCAGTGGAAATTCAAGCCTATGCGGACGATTTCCTTCTCGTGGCCTCTGCTTCAGGGAGACACGTGATCGAAAGGGAAGCGCACAGTGCCCTAGCTGTGCTAGATAACTGGAGCAGGGAAAGCAAACTGCTTTGCGTCTGAAAAGACCACTCTCATAGCAATTGCAAAGAGTGGAGTAATGAAAACACCACCAAGTGCAAATTCCTAGGGTGCACTATCAAGGCGGTGCGACAAATGCGATACTTGGGTGTGGTCCTTGATCAGAGTCTATCAGGGTTGCCACACCTGAGACATCTCCGCACAAGGTGCACGTTGATCCTTAATAGATTGAATGGCATGAGGTTATCGGGCAAAACCAAGAAGGCCATCTATCAGAGAGGAATAGAAAGAATTCTGACATGCTAGTGGAACATGGTGGACCCCCACAGTCAGAATGAAGAAGGGCATAAACCAAATCCAAAGGTTGGCCCTACTAGGGATCATCGATTGCTTTCGCACAACCTCGACACTGGCACTTTAAGTGCTGGCGGGGTGCGAGCCGGCAGACCTAGTAGTGGAAAGGGAGGCAGCAATGCACTGCCTAAGGTCAGGTGAGGACCCCTACCTTCTCGGTGTGCCACATCGAGCCTCCAACATGGAGTTGGAAAGCGTAGACTGGAAGATCCACCCGGCAGAGGAAATTTGCCTACCGTGGGACAAGGAGAAGCCCACGGGAGTTGGGCATGAGCTACTCACGGATGGCTCAAAGTTAAAGGGACAAGTGTGTGCAGGCTTCTGCGCGTTCTCTGATAGGAACAAAGCGACAGCAGAATGCGTAAAACTGTCGCAGAACGCTTCTGTTTACCAAGCAGAACTTCTGGCGATAGAAAAGGCACTCACCTGGGCACTCCCCAGGCGCAGCGACGAAATAATCAAACCCTACTCTGACAGTGAGGCAGCACTGCAGGCTCTGAGAAGATTCAGGGAAAGAAATCCCATCGTCCAGAGGATTAAAACCCTTCTGTGGGCAGAAGGAGATGGGGCAGTTAGTTTCCACTGGGTACGAAGACATGTCGGGACCCAGGGAAACGAAAGGGCGGACCAGCTGGCGAAGGCAGCCACGCTGAAAGAGACTGTAGACGTGCAATGCAGAACGCCGCGCAGGAGCATCCGCGCAGCCTTTGCACGTCAGACCATGACCGAATGGCAGGTCAGATGGTACACGGGAGAGACAGGGCGGGATACACACAGAGTGTTTCCAAAGGTCTCGACCAAACGTGCACAGACAAACAAGTTCCTGAATCAAGTACTCAGCGGCCATGGCATCTGCCCCAAATACTTGGTCAGATTCGCCATCTGGAACTGCACCTGTCCCTGTGGAAATAGGGCAGCAAGCATCGAACACTGCGTGTTTGAATGCAGCGGCTTCGCCAAATGAAGAAACACACTGATCCCAGGTGTGCAAAGAACGCGAAGATTGGATCTGCTCATCCAATCCTCCGTTAACAAGAGGGGGATAATAGCCCTAGTTGAGAGGCTAACCCTCCAGCAACACACGATTTTCCCCAACCAAACGGGAACCGAGACGCAAGAAGTGAACGTGCACACCGAAAGCGATTCGGACTCTGAATGAGGGCAAAAGTCTGTGGTCAAGTGACAAGTTAACTACCATTGTAAAATACCTTGTAAATGCACTAGTTTCAATATCTCAATGTTGTGAGTCCTAAGCATGAGGACAGTGTATAGATGTGTGTAAATTCGTTGTTATAGTAAATAAAGGGAAATTATTCTCCTAAAAAATCAAAGCTGTTCGAGGGGAAGACAATCACCCAGTCAACCCTAAAAATTAACGGCCTGTCCCGCCAGACAGAGCGGGAACCCAGCTAAAGTGCGCTAGGTCGGCTGCCAGCACGACATCGCGGGCTGGTCTCTGGACCACGGGGGTGGCCAGGGTCTGAACCAGTGTCTCAAGGCCGGATAACTGTCGCAACATTTTTAAACAAAATCCAAGGTGTTCCATTAGACCCCACGGAGCCAAGCGACATTGGCGGAACGGGACAAAGAAATCAGTATTATTACAAAGACGAAATTCACGAGTAGCATTAACTTAGGTCTAACCTCTGAACAACGGCACCTCAAAGCAACGGTCAGTTTTTGCTCTCCCAGTGATGACCATTATTTGAAGGCTTCACCACTGTAGTTCTTCCAAACAGACTTCCAAACTCGTGAATGCTTTTTACCGACTGACCAAACAAAATAAAAGGAGCTGATTTCCTACTTACATGTCAAAAGAATTCTAAAAATTGCGAAATCATTACAGCGTGCATGAAAGGAAGCACATGTTGATCGTTTTGTACGAGTTGATTGAAATTAACACACTCTGATGTTAAGGTGAAACAGATTATATATTTATCTTGTTAGGAACCATTAACAAGACATCGTTGGAACTGGCTTTTCGTGTGGGAAGTTTAACAACTACGGATGCACGAAGTTCCTCATTGTAAATCATCATTAGAAACTTAACGAACAGACATTGCAGATCTGACATCATTCATGGTTTCCAGTTCTGACGTCAGAAATAATATAGTTTTACTCACCCACAGAGTCTTACAAGTCTTTAATTAAACACCGCGACAGGCTGTTAACAAGTTAGTCATTGGATAAATACCGATGCACAAACTTTTCAAACACTGAAAGCAAAGGATTTATATTTTTTTTTGCCGAACGTATCCAGACGAATATTTGCAACAAACATTCCTCTCCCACCTCCTTTATTTTCTCATTCATTTACTTATTTTATAAGCAGAATTGAAATCCATTACTGAAAATAGATCTATGTACTGAACAATTACAATGTACTATCCCTGTAAAAGGCCATTTCTCGAAAATCAAACTAAAAATTTGGTTCAAGTATGAGACACTAGGTGGTATTTACCGTGGTATAAGAATCTTAAATTACCACTGTTCAACATTGTTTTTGGCAAATGGAGCAATGAAGATGTTTAAAACAACTTTTCACGCTGAATTCAAATGTGCAATTTTTTTTATGACCCACAGTTTTTGTGATAAAGCTTATTATTAATAAATATATTCAAAGATTTGACCTATTTTGTTACAATGGGTTATGTAATTCTCCAACATATTTAAGTATTGGGTTAGTGTGAATGAAATGTCCGGCGCGAACGAGCAGTGGAGACAGGCCCCCACCACAGCGGAATGGAACCACCCACAGGTGTTGCGGGTATTACGTCACAGAGTTACTATAAATAGCTAGCACGTGTGTGAAGAACAAGGTTCAGGCGTGTTTTGTTTCGAAGTAACGTGGCTTATACAAAGGAAACATGCAGACGCCGGATCTGAGAGTCATCTTCCTGTATGAATTTAAACTGGGCCATTCTGCGCCAGTTGACGCTCGAAACGTTAACAAAGCCTCTGGAAAGAATACAGCCAAAAAAACGAACCATTCAGCGATGGTTTGTGAATTTTCGAAGAGGAGATACGGACCTGCAAAACGAAGCACGAGGTCACAGACTTGTTGCCGTTTCTGACGATGTTCTGTTACGTGTGTTTGAAGCGGATCCCAGAAACACGTGTCGTGAGATAGCGGCAGAGCCAGGTGTCCACCAAACGACAGTTGTTCGGCGTCTGGCTGCGCTGGGTAAGGTAAAAAAGCTGGACATGTGGCTGCCGTATGAGTTGACAACTGCCAACAAGACTAGGGGTTTGGAAGTCTACACGTCGCTGCTAGCCAGGAATACACAGAGACCGCTACTGCATTGAATCGTCACCTGCGACGAGAAGTGGGTTCTTTATGATAATCGGAAACTATCTTTACAATGGTTAAGCAAGGCACAGCCTGCTGGACTGCATCCTAAGCCACCCCTACACAGCAAGATGATGCTCCTTGTCTGGTGGTTCACAGCAGAGATAATTCATCGGAGTTTCTTGGCAAAAGGCCAAACCATCACTGCAGAATGTTATTGTGCTAAATTATACCAGATCCACCAGAAATTGCTGGAGAAACAACCGGCTTTGGTCAACAGACATGGCGGTGTTCTGCTCCAGGACAACCCCCGCCCTCATGGCGCACAACGAACGATGCTGACTGACACTAAGTGCCTTGGGCTATGAAGCACTCCCTCATCCTGCCTATTACCCGGGCTTGTCTTCGACAGACTATCATCTGTTTCGTCGCCTGGATCACTTTCTGCCAGGGAAACAGTTCACGACAGACAACGAGGTTCAACGTGCAGTTGATGGCTTCTTCGGGTCCCAGCCACAAGAAGTTTTTCGTTCCGGGATCATGACCTTGCCGGACAGATGGCAACTATGTGTCGATGCTGAGGCGGATTATTTTACCTCTGTAAACTGTCCTACTTTTCCGTTCTCGCCGTTCACGTGTGTTGGTCCTTTGCCGGGCATTTCATAAACAGTCAGACAGACGCCAGACCGATGAGTTATGCAGCGTCTCGCGATATAAGCACGTCATTAGTCTGAGCAACCCACACCAACAGCGAGTTGACATTCACTGTGTACGCGCTGAGAAAGTTTGAGTTCTCTCTTGTCTAGTGATTAGATAACCGTGCAACTGTGTTGTGGCCGATACTGTCATAATGCCAAGGAAGTGTTTAAATAATTCAGATACCTTCTGTTATGTGTGCGGGGAATTGACATTTAAAGCTCCGCAGTGAAATTACACTCGACTCATTAAAAATTATTACGAGTTTATATTTCGGCTGTACAGTGGGTGACCAAGATAAGAACTGGGCTCCTCATATCTGCTGTTAGACCTGTGTGAAACGTCTGACAAAGAGGTGGGGAACCTTTTCATGTTGGAAGGCCACATTAAGTTATCTGTAATCTAACAAAACCGATTCAAGAAACGTCAATTAGATATCCTTCGAAATAAGTTTTATTTTGTAAACCAGAGTTATTTAAATAAAACTAATAATACTGGTTTTAATTTGTAAACCAGTATTATTAGTTTTATTTTGTAAACCAGTGTTATTAGGAAGAGGGAGGAGATTGTACCTTACTAAGCATTAGTTCGTTGAATCTTTTATAGCATTAGTTCGTTGAATCTTTTACTGCACTAACTTCAAAAATAAAAAAATATTGATTCTAAAGTTAACTAACCTTTTAATGACTTTGTTGTGACTGCTTTTTGTTGGAAAGCATTTGAATATTTGGTTGCGAAATGGAGGTCCGCACTTTTAGTTGATCCTCTAAATGGGTACCCATCATTTGTGACCTTAAGGGCGTCTTGATTTGAGTTAAGTAGGAGAAATACATCCGCAGCAATAAGTGGTTGAGCAAGAAAGCGTTTTTCGTGTATGTTGCCGAAGGCGTGGGTATTCTATTGCATTTTTCCATATTTCAATTTGATTTCTCTTAGCATTAAATAACGACTTTAAAACATCTTCTGAGAGCCCAATCAATTCCATCTGTAGTTCTTTAGGAGCCATAGAACGAAATCATGACCGTAGGTGGTGTCAAAATAAACCTTATGGCCAAAGTAAAAATATTCCAAATACGTGGAGTAAGTGAATAAACATAGACATCGCTCTTTCCACGTTCAGTAACGCACAGCAACCGAAAAATTGTTTTCGGCCGCCGCCGGGGAATCGAATCCCGGATCTCTCGATATCTAGCCCAGCGCGTTAGCCATACAACAATCCACGGCGCTATGTGCGTTTTTCTGTCAGCATCTGACATTATAAATCCGTAAGATGGGCTCAGCTACTGAGACGTCTCCACTTGGTGAGCATTAATGGCACTGGCTATATATTAATTACAGCAGTTAAATCCAAAGCGAAAATATTCCAAATACGTGGCGTCAGTGAATAAACAAAGACATCGCTCTTTCCACGTTCAGTAACGCATAGCAACCGAAAAATTGTTTTTCACCCGCTGCCGGGGAATCGTTAATGCCCACCAGATGGAGACGTCTCAGTAGCTGAGCCCATCTTACGGATTTATAATGTCAGATGCTGACAGAAAAACGCACATAGCGCCGTGGATTGTTGGCCACCATGGTGTACGGCTAACGCCCTCGTCTAGATATCGAGAGATCCGGGTTTCGATTCCCCGGCGGTGGCCAAAAATAATTTTTCGGTTGCTGTGCTTTGCTGAATGTGGAAAGAGCGATGTCTTTGTTTATTGCATATTATATAGCCCTTATGGCCTAGTAATGTTTAATTGTGGTCGTCAGTCGGGAGCATTAGTTCGTTGAATCTTTTACTCTTTGGTATTTTAAATACGGCCATTTTAAGATTAAAATAAAAATAGTAAAAGACGAAAAAAAACATTAATAAAAATAAAAGGATTTGCCCTGCAAAATTTCGGTTTACTCAAAAGGCCGCAGGTTTCCCACCTCTGGTCTGACAGAATGGGAAAAGGGTTCCAGGCATATGCATTCTGTAGTTCCCATGGTTTGGAAAGAACCGAAAGGTCATTCATCAGACATATTTTTGTTTAACAAACATAAAAGAAATAAGTAAATCCAAACACACAGTGATATAATCAAATTTGCCATCTGCTATCAGACCAGTTCCTCACAGTGAAGACTTACCTTACCACAGCCTCCAATCAACATAACTGTAGAAGATGAAGACTGAAGATGATGCAGCTAGCTAGCCCGATTCAACACAAGGAGCAACATGACTATTTTTGAAGCAAGTACATCTTTTGAGTCACATGTGTAAAACTCAAGGTGATTTAAACGACCTCGTTCGGGATTTGAATTTGTCCAAAACATAGGCCGAACTCTTGGGGTCTAGGCTGGAATCTACTTCAGCGAGACACTAAAGTGTGGTGTTTTCGTAACCTCCACGATGAGTTTAAACAATTTTATTCCCAAGAAAATGATTTAGTTTATTGATTGCAACACTATTTGCCCTGTGATGGATGCTCTTGGTCATGAACATAAAAACAACAGAGTCGCGACTGTTCATTGACTCCTCTAAAACTAGTTTGAAAGGTGCACTTTAGCACAATGGAAAAAAATTTCCTCTCTGTGCCACTAGTGGCATAAGCTAACATGAAAGAATCTTAAGAAAATATGAAATTCTTTCAGAAAATATTCAGTACGGCAAGTACAATTGGAATATCTGAGGCGATTTAAAAGTCATGCGCTGTTTCTTGGTTTGCAGCTCGGCTATACTAAAATTTATTGTTTCTTGTGCGAGTGGGAAGAAGGAATCACATGAAGAAGGAATGGACAAAGCGAGGATTATTTACTCCTGGACAGAAATATGTTGCACATCCTTCACTGGTCAACGCTGAAAATATTTTTTCACCTCCACTTCATATAAAAGTGGAGCTTTTTAGAAACTTTAAGGCCATGGATAAAAATGGTGCTGGGTTTGCTTATATTTGAAGAAAACGTTTCCTCGAATAAGTGATGCTAAAATTAAAGGCGAGGTTTTTGTGGGCCTTCAAAATTAGAGCTTTGATTCAAGATGGAAAATTGGAAGATTTATATATATTAAGCCAAGTTAAAAAAGCAACGTGGAGATCCTTCAAAAGTGCTACGTAAAAATTTTTGGGGCATTTTAAAAAGCACAGAACTGCCGTGATTATACTGTAAATATACAATATATCAGATTCTTACATTCATATTACACCCCATATCTTTGAATTCTGTCAGACCAGAGGTTTCTTCCCTGAGAATTCTTTTCCATTTTGTCAGACCAGAGGTTTCTTCCCTGAGAATTCTTTTCCATTCTGTCAGACCAGAGGTTTCTTCCCTAAGAATCTCGGTGCCGTCAGCGACGAACATGGCGAGCGATTTCACCAAGACATCTCGATCATGGAAAAGAGGTACCAGGGAAAGTGGAGTTCTAGCATGCTGGCCGACTATTGTTGGACACCTAACAACAGGGATGTTCCACATGCTAAATACAGAAGAAAACCATCGACTGTCACCTTTTAGGTAACATGAAGTGTTATAAACGTACGCAAAAATATTTTTTTTTTCAGATTTAACCTTAGTCGTTAAAAATCCCTGCGTGACAGAGAAAAACTGGTAATATACTATTTGAATTCAGCATAAAAAGTATTGTTACAATCAGACGGTTTTTCTTGTGTGGCAAAAACTTAAGTTTTATTGTGTAAACCAGTGTTATTAGGAACAGGGGAGGAGATTGTACCTTACTAATTATAAAACAAGCGCGCGCGCGCGCACACACACACACACACGGACGGACGGACGGACGGACGCACGCACGCACGCAAAGATGCCATTGTTATATTAACAAATATCTGCCGATATAAGTATATTACGCGATGACGCTACTGATACCCCCTCCCCCAATGCATGTGTTAATAGAGACGAGCTGTTTTATCAGAGTACCTTTTAGGATGTCATGCAGTTTGTTTGTCATGTTATACCTATGCAATATATCAGATCTTTTACAAACCTGAGGCGATGGTTTTAGTATATACAAGTTTATAACCAAAAACAAGCGCGTCTACAATGTTGCAAGTTTCAAGAGAAATTCTGGAAAACATGGACATAGCCTCGTGAAATCAGAAGGCGATACTTCTAAAGGAGTCATTATATAGACGATATTCAGTGCTAAACGAAAAATGGAGCAAAGGGAACTCACTTTGTTCACGTTTTTTTGTAATAAAAATTGCAGAATATATTCGCTCTTCTGACACACATTTATTTTTCCAATTATCATTCAATTTTCCCAGGTACACCTAAAAAGGTCAGTCGCTGCACCTTCAGATGCCCTCTAACCTCACGACAATAGAAGAGGTGAACACTTCTGATGCCAAGTTACAAAGCTTGTATTATAGCCACAGGTGGGGCAATGGATATAGAACACAAATCTTACTTTTCCACCCAATCACAGAGTATGTTAAGACTCTTGTCCCACCGATACGTTAACTTTTGGAACACTTGCGCGAATAATTCAGCGTCAAATGCCCGCATCCAACGCAACTACAAACTTCACAGTCACTGCAGAAATGTTTCCTGTCAAGAAGCTGTTCGTGACAGCCGAACAGATTGGAAGTCCAAGATCCTGGCTATACGAAGTTTAACGACCACCGTGAGGTTGCGATGGGCTATAAGTAGTCACCCTTCCCTAATTTACGGCCACTGGCTCCAGAGAAGGGAGAGAGACAGTGCCATAAGACAAACACAACATCCATGCTTCACCGGCATTCGACTAACCAGACCCATCTCGGATCAGAAGCCAGCATTTAGACTATGGATGGTGGACAAAGAAAAAACCAGTCGAACCGGTGACAAAGTTTGTCCCTCGGAACGAACGTTGTGCCCAGCCGAACCTCTTCGCGAGGTGCGTTGTCACATTTGCAACATGGGAGGCGAGCGTTGTCATGCAAAGAGATCACCCCTCTTGTGAATATGCTAGTGCGCAGCCCACACAACGTCCTTCAAACGCCGGAAAGGAGTGCAATATCGGTCGGAAACTCTGAAACGATGGTTGTTCCGTTGTCTAAGAGAATGTCTGGGCCTTCCAGAATTGTTTTTTACCCCCTTTGTTATTTTCTTCTGGAAATCATCTGGTTTCAGATATGTTCTTCCAAACTTAAGAATGATAAGATGCATACAAAAGCCTTCAAAATTCTGAGAAAAGTTTAGTTTGTTCTCAAGAACCCCCGTGGGGGCCATTTACATAAAAAAATCGCTGGGGCAAAATGTCCATATCGATGGAATGTGTTGAAAATGGCTGAAATTAGATGAATACTCAGAGCGCATGAGCGGGATCAATTCTTCCACAGATCTGCACGCCGCTAATTCCTGTGAATCAAACCAGGTGTATTCCCCTTAAAAAGGTATACTTCTCCTTTCTAGCAGGTCAAGTTTCCCTCGTTTTATGGCCGCAATGTAAGATACAGCGGAAAGATGCAAAACGAGATGATCTCTCCGTCTGAAATTTCGTCTCCCCATTTTACAAACGCTTATATATAATGACCCCAACATAAAGCACACCGGGAAAAGACACTAGGAAAAAAGACATAACACGGGTATGAACCTCTCAAAGCAGTTGTCAGCTGCTCCTTCACTGTCCCAGAGCAGTTTTAAAAGCGCTAATGTAGTTTTAGATTTATTTCCGTGTTGTAATCCTCTACTTAGTAGTACAAACAAACGGCGAAGCAATTAGTGACTTCGTATCCACCCTCCTCATTCATCCCTGGCCATACAAACAAGAAAAAAATACAAACTAAGGATTTGGAAGAGTGAAGGGCAGCTGAATTTTCATTGCCCCGCGGATGCCATTTTAATAACTTTTTTCAGGAAGAAATAAACAACGCAATTGCTAAGGGGAAATGCGTAGGGCTACACTACGAAAAATACGACACTTATTATTACTCGGCAAAGTCCAGATTTTAAGGCTAAAAAAATTGAAAACGTGCACTTCTTGAACTGAGTGGCCGGCAGGATGGGCAAAAATAATTGCAGGCACCCTCGCAACGTTCCTGCCTTAGACCGCGCGAGTTTTTCCGTTTGCATACGTTCAGATTAACACTGAGTTTAAACGTAAGTATCGCGTTTAACTTTCGAAGGAAAAAAATATCAAGTGCGCATTTCGAATGAAATTTTCTGCGTTATCATATTCGGTCCGAATTTCTATGCAGACGAGAGATATGATATAACTCCCCTTCTGTTCGTCAAAATTTATCTACTAGGTTTGCGACGATTTAATGAACTGAAGCACGTCCTTTGTTTCTTACTAATTTTGTAATAGTACGCACACTAGTCAGTGCAGTCACGAAAACTAAACATTTAAATGAAAAAACGTTATAGCGACATAAATGCTGGTGGCACCAACGGTGATGAAGAGTGCAGTGGAGGAATACAATCACGGAATTAAATTTAAAGACAGTGAGGAAGCAGGGCTTATTGTCATCAATGATAAGTCAGCGCCTTTGCCCTTGCTTTATCAGCTTCTCTACATAGAATTTTGGAAATTGAAATTCGTTAACGTCAGTTCACGCCACGACAAAGCGTTAAGGCGAGGCTTACCGGAGCTAAAGCACTTTTAGTGGTTAGATGAACTCAGGGCTCAGGCTTTTTATATCATCGAAATCAACGGTTGCACGCAGCATGCAATGTAATCAAAGTAACCAAATAATTGCAGCACTTTAAAAGTACTATAACTATTTCCATACAATTCAATTTTTACAAATAACATTTTCATTAAGACATACACATGATGAAATATACATAACATTTTCAAAAAGTTACATACTAAATTAAATAAGTCACACAAACTGACAAGAAGGTGCGAACACTTCGTAGCTAATACATCAAAAGTCCCACCACAGGAAGCATAACCAAAGTAAATAATTACAGAGCACCAAAGTAACACTATAATCTTTTAGTTTTAAATAAATTGAAGCACTGCAACAGATTCTTTATAACAAGTCGTTGCGATGTAATGTGGCAAGGGAACCAAGAAAAAAAGGCTAACAAATAGCCTGAGAGCACCTAGTCCCCCAAAAAAGAATCTAAATCGTCAAGTCTAGGAACAATTTAACCGTAATACAATAAATTGAAGTAACAAAACATAATATATAAACCAACCGTTAAGAAAATATTAAGCTCTCTTTTAAATACCAAATAGTGCGGTCACCGTCTTGATCCGAAGCCGGCAACAGAATACACAATGCCGCCCGATCTGCGTCTTTCCCGAAACTAGTGTCAATGCCAATACCCTAAGAGTTGCTCATGGTGGTCGTTAAACCCAGCAACCAACAAACAAACAAATAAACAAATAGATAGATGAGACGGCACAGAGTGACCACGCAGTAGGGGATCTCACGGGTCATAAGAGTTCAACTTCAAAGAGAATATGAACTCTTTTTTTTTCTAGAAGACTCAAAATAAAGATACAGCAGGTCGATAATCCGTGGGGCTAAGATTGCACTGCTCCGAGAGAAAGAAATGATAGTTAAGGGCATTTCTGCTAAACGGCTCACCGCCGGATATCGGCTCCAATAAAATGTATCGCCTGAGCTCACTGATTCCCCATGGGAAACGGACAACAAATCTTCATCCACTTCGTGATCTTAGGAAAAACTGCGCATTAATCACATTTAATTGATGGGACTATTTCAGTTGTATCTCTTCAATGTAATTAATATGTATTATTCACAATGAATATTCAGAATTCTGTAGAACGACAGAGCTACATTTAAGTAAAAATTTAGTATTCTTAGTAGTGATTGGAAATAGCACGCTACAAGTAGCGCTGATGCTGTAGCACGCTACTTTTATAGTGTGGTATGTAGCATCGCTATAAGTAGGAAACAGCAGTTGTAGCACACTACAAAATAAGGAAGTAGCTTGTAGCTGAAAATCACGCTACAAATCGTGCTATTTTTATAAAAAGTGAAAAAAAAACAACATGTTCTTCAGATCACATACCATTGCCAGACTTCCTGACGCGTAACTGGCTGTAACAAGGGGGGGGGGGGGGGCTGAGTGTGCTCTACTCTCAAAAACGTACCTGACTTAACTTACACTTCGAAAGATTGCCAGATTTGGGTAATCTCAATTACCCTGTGAAGACAGCGAGCACGAGGCAATCACACTAGTTTTTTTTTTGTTTTTTTTTGGTTGGAGAGTTAACGACCACAATGAGATACTCGATGGGCTATAAGCAGTCTCCCGTCCCTAATTAGGGCCACTAGTTCCAAGGAATGGAGGGAGCCATAGCCGTAAGACAAACACAACATCCATGCCTAACCGGAATTCGAATCCGGACTAATCTCGGGAGAATGGTCAGTAATCAGCGCTTAAGCCACTGCCCACGGGGTATGACACTAAAGGTTTTATCGAAGACAGTTCATTGATTGCGAGATTCGATTCTTTTGGTAAAAGAAAATGAATTGGCAGATATAGAATGATGTGGATTTTAATTGAATTACTTGTGCTTCTGAGCTAGTCTGTCTAGCTTGAAATATGCACCACTGAATGAGTTAAAATGTGTTACATATACAAAGGTAAATTATACTTGTGTAATTTAACCTTATTTTTAATTCTGAATACTATACAAGTATGCAATAAATGCTCATGTAAATATCATGCTCAGAATTTGCACTTTTAATTTAAATCAAAACGTGAAAAGTAGCTGAAAAGTAGCAAAACTTTTCCAAAAAAATTAAAAAGATTAAAATAAAGTGTAGCTAGCTACTTTTCAGGAAAAGTAGTGGAAGCAAACTACTTTTTCAAGAATGTAGTTGTAACAGTAGCAAGCTACTTCTAAAACATAGCTTTCCAATCACTGATCAGAATCTACATATGGGATCTTATGGACTCCCATGTGTAACATTTTTTAAATTGCTCAAATTACGCAGTTTTAATATAAATTGATGAACGTGCGTAGTGATGAAAATTTAATAAAAAAAATACTAAATAGTAAAAACAACAAATCACATTTCACACTGCTTTAAAAAATTTTGAGAGATTCCCGAGTTGTGTTGCCTTAATCCGTTCAGCGCTAAGGCACTTTTTTTATTTAGAACTAACTACATCACTGGAAGTAGAACGTTGCCTACGCTTTCACGCAAAGCTGTCTTAACTCAAGTTATGAGATACATTTCGGCAGGTCCACAGCTTTTGCCGGACGTTCTCCAATCTTCTTCACTTATTCTCTTCCGAAAGTCCCTAATCCGCGTTCACCGGATACCTCTGGTTTTTTCTCAGTGCTATCCTGAGACTACAACACCGCGGGGTCCTGCCAGTGTAGACCCTCAGTCGCCTCCACATTCTCATGTTCCTTTCTCGCTCCAAAAACGTCTCTCCGAAATTCCCACCGAAAAACTCTGAGCCGCTATAAAAATTGGAGACTACGCCACTCCGACTAGACACAACCCTCCAACGAACACGGAATTATTCGGCGCCAACTGCTTCCATTTGGGCACCAAGGCGATTCCGTAACCTCTAAGGTTGAAAAAGCAGAGATTGTGCCATTCCTGCTGAACTATAGTACACAGCAACTCCTAAACTCAGGGATTTATACCCATAGGTATTAGGTACACATCTCTCGCAATTTCCTCAGACACTTCTAGATTTTTTTTTTCTTTTTTTGGAAAGTACCATTCACACATTTTTTTTTTTTTTTTTTTGAAAGTGTCTCACTCACACACTTTTCTTTTCGTTATTACATAGCACAGTTGTCAGCAGCCGTAAGCAGAGTTGTATAAAAAAAATGTATCTGTAACACCATTGAAACAGAAAACTTGCTGCAAACCCACGAAGCACGAACCACGGTACTAAAAAGATAATTTGAAGAAAAATTAAAAAAAACAATATAATTATTAGAACATTACAGATTTCATGGAGAACAAAATAAGTGCGCCCATTACGATTGAATGTGCAGCAATGTGTGTGAAATTGATAGATTCGTATTTTACCTTCTACCACAAATGAGGTGGTTAAAATTAACATGGTTCAACTTCCATCATATTTTCTTTTTGGGTGCGGGGACTGCGCTTCCATGTGGTTTTATTAGTTATACATATTTATTTAGTCTATAATATCTTGAGCTGATGGTGGGAAATGGGTAAAACGGCAAAATTAAAGCAAAAGGGAAAATTTATCTAAAACAAAAAGAAAATTGTGAATAACAGTTTTACTTATTTTTTAATCTACAAGCGAAAACTATCTGCAAAATCTGCTAATAATTTGGAAACTATTCGCGTACGTTTGCAACTCTGACAGTTACATGAATTCCCCAGTTCTACGTCGAAGTCTCTTCTGTCAAAATTTCAAATACGAACGTATATTGCATTACGTATATAGAAGTCCAATGTTTCTTTAGTTTTTCTTGTTTAAAGTCAGTCTCACACCCACACAAAAGGTGTGAATGTACGTAACGCTTCATTTTAGTCAGTCATGAACTTTACATATATTCTGAATATTTCGGCGTGCACAAGATTTGTGAAAATGTCTACTATTTCAACCCATGTTAATCACAGCTATTGAAACCAAGAACTGCGCCTCTGAAGGAATCGGGGGTTGGAGGTGGGGTGTGGAACGCCAAATTCCTTTGCAGCCGGTAAATAAAGTATTTTTTTTTTCAGTGTTTCGTAAATAAAGTTGCTATCAAACTTGTCCCAGTAAAAATAATACTCGCCCAACCTAATTTCAAAGTCTAGCAACGTCCCTGGACCGGGGAAGGGCTCCACGAAGTGAAGCTTTCCTTCTAATTTTGTGTATATTATATATAAGGTCAGGTGATGCGTAACATCACAGCCTCTCCTTGACAAATGTCAACCCCGCCTTCTCGTGGTGCATCCTGTTCCCACTAAAGGGGCTCTGATGCCCGCCAATAGCGGTATAACTATACCATCGGGATTAGAGGAAATGCTATCCCACACTCACCAACCCGCTTGGCCAGCGTGGTGAGTTATTGCCAAACCCCTCCAAAATGACTCCACAACTAAAATCTTGGCCCTCAGTCTCCGGCACCTGGCCAAGGCAGCGGCCAGTGCGACGTGAAGGCAGAGGATGCTAAGAATCCCCGGAGGACTGGACTAGGCTGCCATCTGATGCTGACCTTGGCTATGTATGGACGCTAATTATCTTCTGATTCAAGGCTTCTTGAATTGGAAGAGGAACTACAAAGGATCAAGTGGGACATCGTCGGGCTAAGTGAGGTAAGGAGAAAAGGAGAAGATCTCATTGAACTGAACAGTGGACATCTCTTCTACTATCGTGGGACTGATACTGGCAGAATTAGTGGTGTTGGATTTATAATGAACAAAAAAACTGAAGGATAAAGTTGTAGAAATTGAAAGTTCCTCTGACAGAGCTGCACGACTGTGTTATCCAACTCTCGAGAAGATACAAGGCTCAGATTATTCAAACTTATGCACCCACCACAATTCATCCTGAAGAAGAAATTGAAGAATTTTATGAGGAAATTCGTCATCTAAATAATAAAGGTAAGCAGCACTTGAAGATAATTATGGGAGATTTCAATGCAAAAATATGGCAACTGCAACAGAATGAAGAACTTCAGTAGGTAAATTCGGTCACGGTAACAGAAACCAGCGTGGAAATACTCTCGTAGAGTTTGCAGAGGCAGAAGGGTTTTTCATCTTAAACTCCTTTTTCAAGAAAAAGCCACACAGAAAATGGACATGGAGACATCCAAATGGGACAAGTGAAATTGATTTTATTATGTGTAACAAAAAATTCGTCATAGAAGACTGCAGTGTGCTAAACAAGTTCAGCACAGGTAGTGACCATAGATTGGTGAGATGTAAGATGCACCTCAACACTAAACTCGAACGTGGCAAGCTCATAAGACAAACAAAATGTATTGACATAACCAACCTTAAAAAACACCATAATACCTTCAAGTTGGAACTGAAGAACATTTTCTGCTTTAGAAGGCCTAACATCGGAAGAAGTGGATATTTCTGAAGTTAACAGAAAAGTAACCAAAGATCTTATGGAAACAGCAAAAAAATTAGCTGGGTCTAAGAACAAGTTGCATGTGAACAAATTATCAGGAAAACCCAAAATGTTGATGCAAAAAAGAAGAGAGATGAGGACAACTAAAGAAGATGTGACTTCCAAAGTGGAATATATAGAGCTATGCAAGACAGTACGAAAAAGTATCACTGAAGACGTAAGGAAATTCAACTTTGAACTAGTAAGGAAAGCAATTGAAAACAACCAAAGCCTAAAGATAGCAAAAGGACATCTCAGTAAGGGAAGAAAACAGATTATGGCACTGAGAAAAGAAGATGGTTCTGTAACAAGAAATAGAGGCGAAATTTTGACAAGAGTGAAAGATTTCTACTCCAAATTATATGAAAGGGATGATACATGTACTCCAGACATCATGAAAGGTACGAGAGTTCTTCCAGTCCACCCAGCAGAAGTTGCACATGCAATCAAGAACATGAAGCGGGGAAAAGCTCCAGGAGAAGATGGAATTACTGTAGACATCATACAAGAAGCAAGTGGAGAAATCGAAACAGTACTCGCCCAAATTTTCACTCGATGCCTTAATGAAGGGAAGATTCCTGAGGATTGGACCAACGCTACAATGATCTTGCTACATAAAAAAGGTGACATTGAGGATCTCAGGAACTACAGACCTATCAGCCTCCTATCAGTGGTTTTTAAAATCTTCACCAAAGTTCTTTCACACCGCTTGAAGGTAACTCTGGACATGGCTCAACCGAGAGAACAAGCTGGATTCAGGAGTGGCTACAGCACAATAGATCATATCCACGTACTGAGAGAACTAATTGAAAGAGCGAGGGAATATGAACTTCCATTGTGCATGGCTTTTATCGATTATGAAAAAGCCTTTGATTCGGTGAAACCATCAGCAGTTACAATGGCTCTGAAATCCTGCGGTATTGAAGATGCGTACATTATTATTAATAACATCTATGAAAATGCAAGTGCAAAGATTCGGCTGTTTGAAAATACAACACACATAAAAATTGGAAAAGGAGTGAGACAAGGTGACACCATATCTCCGAAGCTCTTTAATGCCACATTGGAAAATGTCTTTCAATCACTGAACTGGGAAAACAAAGGGATAAAGATTAATGGAGATTATCTAACCCACCTTCGTTTTGCTGATGACGTAGTCATTTTTGCAACTACCCCATCAGAGCTGCAGAGTATGATCCAGGAACTTGCTGACAAGAGTAAAGAAGTGGGATTAAAAATGAACTTTCAGAAGACAAAAGTCATGTTCAATGATTTTACAAGAAATGAAGATTTATTGATTGATGGAGAAAAGCTGGAGATAACAGACACGTACGTTTATCTTGGACAGCAGATATCAAGTGAGGGTCACATTGATGAAGAAATTAATCGGCGTACAAAACTTGCCTGGAGAGCTTTTGGAAGAAACAGCATAATTTTCAAGAGCAATATGCCATTACGTCTTAAAAGAAAAGTGTTTGATCAATGCATCCTTCAAGTGCTTACGTATGGTGCAGAGACGTGGACCTTAACTAGAAGAGACATACAAAGGCTGCAGACAACTCAAATAAGCATGGAGAGGTGCATGCTTGGTGCAACCAGGAGAGATAAGAAGAGGAACTCGTGGATCTGAAAAATGACAAGAGTGGAAGACATCATGATCAGAGTTAAATCCCTGAAATGGCAATGGGCTGGACATACTGCCAGAAGGACGGACCATCGATGGACAGCCGAAATTTTAGATTGGATTCCAAGGGACAGGAAAAGACCCAGAAGAAGACCACATGGGAGATGGGTGGATGAAATTCGAAAGTATGCGGGAGTGACATGGAGGAGACTAGCACAAGACAGACCGTTGTGGAGGAAACTTGGGGAGACCTTCGTCCAGCAGTGGATTGATAATGGTTGACAATGCTGATGATATGCTAAATAGATTCAATATAAACTGAAGACTTTTTCTCCGTTTCTGAAAGCTGACGAAAAAGAAAAAGTCAGACTTCAGGACATTTTTAGAGTACTACAGTATCACGAATAACTGAATAAGTAAATAGACAAAGTCATCGCTCTTTCGACGATTTTCTTTAATTAACACACAGCAACCGAAAAATTGTATTTCGACACTTCTGAGATCGAACCCCAGATCCCTCGATACCAGCCGAATGCGTTCGCCTTACGCTACGGTGCCAACAATCCACAGCGCTATGTGTGTTTATCTGTCAGCATATGACTTCACAAATCCATAAGGATGTGCTCAGCAACTGAAAGATCGCTTTATGCTACGATGCAAACAATCCACGGGGCTATGTGTGTTTGCCTGTCAGCATCTGACTTCACAAATCCATAGAGATGGGCTCAGCAACTGAGAAGTCTCCATCTGGTGGGGCTTAATGGCACAAACTGTCTCCACGTATTTGGAAGATTTCACCATTTCTCTCGCTCTTTGGATTTATTAGCTATAATTAAATAGATTGTGCCGTTAAGTCCCACTACATTGAGAAGTCTCAGTTGCTGAGCCCATCCCTACGGATTTGTGAAATCAGATGCTGACAGATAAACACACATAGCACCGTGTATTGTTGGCACCGTAGCGTAAAGAGAACGCACTCTGTTAGTTACCCAGAGATCTGGGAGTTCGATCCCAGCGGTGTCGCAATACAATTTTTCGGTTGCTGTGTGTTAAAGAAAAACGTGCAAAGAGCGATGACTTTGTCTATTTACATTGTCTCCATGTATTTGGAAGAGTTTCACTTAATAAATAATCCTTGCTTGTCGTGGTACATGCACTACTAATCCTGTGAAATTAATTTCACGCGACGAACTGTTTTCCAATTAAAGCGTTATTTAAAATTTCAGGACGAACATATAGACGAAACAGTGGAAGTTTTAATTCCTTTCACTTATGGATGAGAGCATGGTAAGAAATCTTCTGGGGTTTCAAGTAGTCTGAACAGCAATACAAAATGTCGGTTTTAATAAAATGACGTAATCTGCCTATTAAATCAATATCACAAAAGAGAAATGCCAAGTTAGAAAAGGGCTCACTCACTATTAAGAATGGGGGGGGGGGGGCGAATCAGACCAGCATTTGGCGGAGTAAAGAGGCCATTACAGTCACTTTCTCTTTGACACTTTTGGCGTTAAGATTCTCAGCTCCTTTCTTCTCCCCCAAGCCCGCCTCTCATTCACTTTCCACTCCCCAGTCCACTTAGAACGTCGCAATATGCTACGAAATGGTATTTAAGGAAACTGAATGGGTCATAGAGAGCAACAACCTCAAGAGAAGCGCGCTAACCTAGTGGAAATTCAAGCATCATCTACAAGTGTTGATGCATACGTAAACGCGCAAAAAACGCTGTGTGCATAAATAATTAATTGATGTTTTAACAATGGAGTTACCTATCCGCTTATTCGTCTCGAATGCTGTTTTCATTTCTTTTCACCCCCTGGACAGTATATTCCTTACTTGGAGATTGGGACGACTTAGTTGCTCACTATGTTCTTTAATATGAATTAAAATCTCAGTAACAAAATGTCAATTGTATTTGCACGTACAGACAAAAGTGATGTACAATGCTTTTACAAGAAATGAAGATTTATCGATTGATGGGGAAAAGCTGGAGATAACAGATACCTACATTTTATTTACCTTGGACAGCAGATATAAAGTAAGGGTCACATTGATGAACGAGTTAATCGGCGTATAAAACTAGCCTGGAGAGCTTTTGGAAGAAGCAGTATAATTTTCAAGAACAATATGCCATTATGTCTTAAAAGAAAAGTGTTTGATCAATGTATCCTTCCAGTGCTTACGTATGGTGCAGAGGCGTAGACCTTAACTAAACGAGACATACAAAGACTGCATACAAATCAAAGTAGCATGGAGAGGTGCATGCTTGGTGTAACCAGGAGAGATAAGAAGAGGAACTCGTGGATCAGAAAAATGACAAAAGTGGAAGACAAGATGATCAGAGTAAAATCCCTGAAATGGCAATGGGCTGGACATATTTGCCAGAAGGACAAAACCACCGATTGACAACCGAAATTTTAGACTGGATTCCAAGGGACAGGAGGAGACACAGAAGACCACATGGGAGATGGGTGGATGAAATTCGAAAGTATGCAGGAGTAGCATGGAGGAGACTAACACAAGACAGATCGTTGTAGAAGCAACTTGAGGAGACCTTCATCCAGCAGTGGATTGATAATGATTGACAATGATGGTACATCGGTTTTTACCGTGAAAGCTCACCATAAACAATTTCGAAAAACTACGAATATTTTATTTGTACCGAAGGTGCATTATATGCTGAGCCGCGGATGGCTTAGTGGTTAGCGCGTCAGACTATTGATGCAAGGTTCTGAGGTTCGAACCTGGGCTGATCTTTCAGAGATGGTGTGATTTACTAACAATCGTCGAATATACGCCGTGCATCGGACGAGCACGTTAAGTGACGGCCCACAGCTGGACCCACTGGTTAAATGGTTATCCTTTCCTATGCCCCCCATGCAATTCTCTCACCCCTCTGTGTGCAACGTCGTACTTGTACGGTGGCGCCATCTACTGTACTCTAATCTCACTACAAACTGTTCTGTCAAAGTCGCTAGACCTGCTCTCATTCCTTCCGTTTCTGTGTCCTGTCCAAAAGGCGATCTCGCTGTAGGTGGCTGGGACCTAAACTCTACTCACTGTGGACGAAGTCCTACAAGAAAATGACAAATACTGTGGAAAGCCTTTCCTTTGCATTATATGCTGAAAACCTAGTAAATTGTAAAGAGGAAAGATGTGACCCTACTTCATGGGCGAGGAAGCGTATGGGAATAAAGTAACATGTCCCCCTCAACTTCTGACTTTAATTTATCTCCAAACGTTAAAGTTTTTCCCTTTCCAAAGTTTTTCAATTTCAAAAACATTACTATAATTTAAATTCAGAGTAATTGAGTACTCCACTTTTCTAATATCAAATGTATCGTTGCGAGTTATTTTTATTTCCATACCACCAACATGCTTAATGTAATCGCATGAAAACAGGATTTGCTGGATGACGTCAAGCTCAGAGACTTCGCCTTCCATGTGCCTTGCTGGCTCTGAATGTCTTGTGTAATCAGCAGATCCTGAGTGACCTTCCTACTTGAATGCTGGTGACGGAGTAATGTGTCACAACACACACTACACCAAACCCTGTTGAAAATGGAAATGCACAGTTGCAGGCCGCTCTGAGTGCCCATGCTAACCTCGATTCACTGTCGAAAGCGCCTGCAATGAGCACGCGAGCATCAAAACTAAACCTTGAATAACTGGAAATGGTAGTCTGGCCCGACGAATCTCGTTTTCTGTGCGTCGTTTATCTGGAGGAGAAGTGTTGGCACCAAGATGAGCCGTAAGTAAGCCTGTGGATGAAGTGCAATGCTTTGGGCAATGTTCTGCTGGGAAACCCTTTGTTCAATCATTCAAATGCAGGAAACCATGACGTCTACCTAAACATCACAGCACCCCGGGTACATCGTTTCATGCCAACAGTATTCCCCTCCAGTAGTGTCTTCTTTCAGAAGAATAATGCGCGACGCCACACTGCCCGGATTGTTCGAAAATGGTTCGCGGAACACGAGGAAAACGTCTAGGTATTTTCTTGGCCACCAAATTACCCAGACATCAATCCAATTGAGTATCTGTGGCTTGTGTTGGAACAGCAAATCCTATCTGCGTACGGCTCAACCACGCAACTTACAAGAGTTAAAGGATCTGTTTAGTAACGTGTTGGAACCAGATACAACAAGACGCCTTTAGAAATCTTATAACGCCGATGCCTCACCGGGTAAGAGCTGTTTTGGCGGCACGTGGAAGACCAACTTCATATTAGGCAGGTAGTCATGTTTTGGCTCTTCGGTGTATGTGTACACAGTAGAACCGACTCATAACGAGCCTGTATTTAACAAAATCCCGCATTTAATGAGCAAAACACGAGCTTTTGTTTTATATCTTGTTTAGTCAAAGCTAACTTAATCGTTTTTAGCGAACAAAATTTAATGTAATCCCGGATTTAACAAGGGAGAGAGCTAAAACTGATCTCTTAACAAGCGAAGTAACAAAATTTAATGAAATTCCGTATTTAACGAGGCACAGAAAACCTTCTGTGCACTCTCCTGGAATAGAGGAGTGGAAATGGTGGCATACAGAACAAAACTGCGACAGCGCTGTGGAATCTTGGTGTGCTAGTGGAAGAGTGTTGATAGAAAAGCAACGGGATGGGTGTACATCAAATACTACAGTGAGCTGTGCAAATCCCCGCCACTCACTCCAAGGGCCTCGGCAGCATCGTGTCAGCGGAATTCAAAATAGACGCCCTATTCCTAGGCATAAAGATAGTTGTGTTTCACGCACATGTATTAAGTGGATTTCTGAGCGACGATAGCAGAGAGGGATAGGAGAGTAAGGGAATGAGGTCTGTGAGAGGAAACAGGAGATAACAAAACATGGAATTGTGTCCATTGCCACTGTCACCCTCAAAGTGAGCGTTACATTGGAAAGGTCGGTGCTGCTTTAGCTTCAAGTCTTTAAACAGCGATCAATCTCATGTGCCGTTAAGGAATTCTAAAACTTTTGTAAGTGACAAAATGTCTAACACAAAAGTGTTATCCGTAAACGACAAAATAGCCAACCTAAAAAGCTAGAAAATGGTGAAGAAATGTTGCCATATGTTATGATTTATTCGAATATACACTATCTACCAACAAATAATTGGACACCCCTGCAATCGAAGATATCTGCGGTCCTGATACACGTCACGGCCGCCGCCGTTAAATATCGTGGTGGGAAACAACAACGCAACCAGTCGCATGCAAGATGCCACGCAGTTCAGAGCTCTCTGATTTCGAGAAAGGTGTAATCGTCGGGCATCACAGAAATGGCCAATCCATACGTGACATATCCAGCTAGTTGAAGTACTCAAAATCGACAGTGGCCTACGTGATTGGCAAGTGGAAGATGAGAGGTGACTGTCGGAATGTGTCCCGACCCGGCAGACCCACAAAACTGGGAGTTAGAGACCGACGGGTGCTGGCCAGAGAAATTCGGAAGAACCGCACGAAATCGATTGGCCACGTCCGCGAGGAGTTTCAACAGGCATCCCGGAGTGTTCTTTCGATGAATACCATCCGTAAGGAAGACCATCTGCTCGGTTATCATGGACGTGCTGCCGCCCACAAGCCTTTGATCACCAAGTCCAATAGCACTGCTCGCCTAACGTGGTGCACAGAACGTCGACAGTAAACCGTTGAACAGTGGAAACAGGTTTTCGGGAGCGACGAATCAAGGTTCACCCTCTACCGTTCGGATGGCAGGGTCTGGGTTTGGCGTCTGCCTGGAGAACGACTCCTGCCGGAATGTATTGTGCCAACTGTGAAGTTCGGAGGCGGTGGAATTATGCTATGGGGGTGTTTCTCCTGGTATGGCACGGGACCCTTGGTCGCAATTCCTGGTAGACTCAACGCCGAGACCTACTGCACCATTTTGGATGACCATGCGCTTCCTACGTTGTGGCAGTTTTACGGGGTGGACCGATGTTACTTTCAGGATCACAATGTCACCTGTCATGTTGCGAGGTCCACGATATGGCTTGGTATGGTGACAATGGGGTTAATCGAATGGACTGGCCAGCGCAGAGCCCGGACCTTAACCCTATCGAGCACCTCTTGGACGAGTTGGAGCGTCGACTTAAGGGGTGCCCCCACCGTCCGAAATCGGTGAAGGAACTGACCTGTCTTCTCCAAGCCAAGTAGAATTAAATACCACTAGCCGTCGTACAACGCCTGATTGAGAGTATGCCCCGAAGGGTCGCAGCTGTAATCGCCGCTCGTGGAGGCTCCACCAACTATTGAAGGTGAATAAACTTCGTTTTCCTTTGCTATCACAGGTGTCCAATTACTTGTTGGTACATAGTGTATAATACAAACCGTATGTGCGTATTGTCACGTATGCACAATTTCACGAAATATAAACGTATATGCATAGTCACGTATGCACAATTTTACGAAATATAAACGTATATGCATATTTCCAAGTCAGCACAATTTAAAATGATGTGAAATTCATTTTAATGTGACATACTTGAAAGTCTTAATTTCAAGTTTTCACTCAATCACAGTTGAGCTTTCTTAGGATAATTTCCTGCTTTATATACTTAGTGACTTCATATCCACGGCAGAAATAAATTAGTCCAAAATAATTAAAAAATGGCAATTTTAATGCAAGAAAAAAAAATCACTTATCCTGAATACTATGAAAAAATCTTGCTCATTCAATTCTTCAGGGGCAGTATTTGCGTGTAGAGTTCAACGCCACATACTAGGATACTCCTCGTAAGAAATCATACTTTTCTGCAATTGGGCAACGACTGGTCGTTAGCAGTTAATTATTCAAATATAGTTTGAATGTGCACTGAGTGATCACTGAATTATATGACCACCTACTTAATACTTCGTAGGTCCTCCTTTCGCCCTAAGTGCAGCAGCAATCCGACGTGGCATCGATTCAATAAATGGCCGGAAGCAGTTGGGCCAACCAAGCTGTGCGTAATGTGACCTTCAATGCAAGTATGGAGGCGATTGGTATATTCAGACGCCTGACATGCCGTTTCATAGTGTTCACACAAGTGCTTTATGGGATTGATATCGGGAGAATTCGGGGGCCAATCGATATGCTGGAAGTCCGAACAGTGTGTTCCGCAAATCATTCCTGCGCTACACATTGGACCTATGGCTTGGCGCACTGTCATCTTGGAATACACCGTCGCCATTCGGGAAAAAAATGCACCATTGCTGGGTGTACTGACTCAGCAAGCAATTCACGATAGTGGGCACCAGTCATACTTTTTTTTTCACATGCACCAGGGGTTCAAATTCCTGCCAGGTAAACATGCTGCACACCATACAACCGCCTCCACCGGCTGGCAATGTGGAGACCATGCGGAATGGATAGAATGCTGCAGGTTGTTTGCGCCAAATATGTACACGACCATCCACGGAGTGAAGTAAAAGACTTGACTCGTCAGACCAACACACTTTTTTCCAGTCATCCTACGTCCAACTTGCATGATCTTTGCACCAGGCGAGTCTTTTGCGCCGATGGGCCGTGGTTAGGAGAATATGTCGTCGGGATCGTTTGCTGTTTTTGACTATGGGTACAACGCATGGTCAAGACAGATTGTGTTGGGTAGTCAACTGTTGAACAGTACTGCGTCCGTTGGTCTGTACGAGACGTCGGAGCTGGCGCTCACCTCTCACATCAACCTTTCGTTGTCCTGTGCAATTTTGCCTCCGGGTCACTGACAATTTTCACGCCAGTTCTGATACACTTTAACTACGGCGGCCAGAGAAGAAACCAGTTTTTTTCAGCCGTTTTGAAAATCGGGGCACCCACTCTCGGAGCTCTCACGATCTGTCCTTTCTCAAAGTCCAATAAATCCTTCCGTTTACCCATCACGCTCCTAATTACACTACCAAGTGCTTAACTCACACCTTATATATGCTACATCTGTCTAGTAATCGCGCCCTCTCGGAAATCATATGGTCAACGGGCCGCATCCACTTTTGATAGGGGGCGATCATAATTCAGTGATCACCTGGTATATGTTCTACCAAGCTCTATTTTATCTAGGAAGTTAAGATACAACTAACGAAAGTTTAAAATACAGCAAACTACTAGTTAAACACTAATTTCATGCATCGCAATGGAAATTAACATCTGAATTGAACATCTGTAATAACGACTGTTATAACGCTGCAGCCCAGAAGTTTTTACTTCTTTTGATGTGTACCTTTAAATAATGCTTTATTCGTTTTGTTTTGACAATCCATCATGCTGTGGATGCGATATCTCCGCTTCCAGAAGATAGACACGAAAATTTCTTTGATGGAGAAAGAGAAAACCATATCACACATGGGCGTAATACTTGGAATTCTACAGAAGTTCCTACCTGATTTCGAAATACTATGAAACGCGTTTTTAGTTATTTTGCTAATTTTCTTTGCGAAGAATTTGTTTAGTGTACAGTGCCCAACCATTAATTTACCGGCCCCGGGAGAAAGCAATTGAGCGGGCCCCCTTTCCTCTCGGATGTCAATAAGCCCTTTCTATGAAAGCAAAATTAGTTTGTGCAGTCGAAACAAATGAAAAAAGTACATAACGGGGGTTTCCACTTTACTGTTGTTTATGAACAGCCTGAAAGATAAATAAAAGCATTAAGATATATATTTTTTGCACATTTATAATCACGCAGCAAAAAATCTAGAAAAACCATTCGATGACGAATACTTTTTAAAGTTTTACACATGCTTCCCTCTTAAAATTTCTGTCCTAGACACGAAGTTTTATAATTTTACAGGCTTTGCCTCCGATTAATATGCAGTAAGCTGAATTTAATCGATAAGAACGCATGGTGTCGGCTGTTCCCGCTTAAGCTCCTAGTCTGAGCATCGGCACACGGTTTGAAGGGGCTACAAAACAAATAAATATAAAATTAATGCTTATCGGTAGAAGATCAGTTCAGAAAAATCTTTCGTAGTAAAAAAAGGAAAGAAAAAATTTGAAAGTAATAGAAACACCTATTTCTTGAGAAAAAGAAATCAGTTCTGCATTAAGTGCTAACCATGCTTGCCCCTTTCTCTCTCCTGCACAAAGAAATTTCCACTTAGTTTGATTTTTGCACAAGAGAAATTTCAGTCGCTCACAACTTCACAAGCAATAGAATTTAAAGAGAATATTAATTAAATTAAAAACGAATAGCTATTTTCCTGCTCCTTGCAAAACTTTTTAAGAATCATAAAAAAATATCTACAGAACAAACATCCACACAAAAATGACCTCGGAAAAAATGCACAAATCTGGAAAATATGCAAAAATGCCCATGACAATTCTACATAAATAATATTGCTTAGCTTTGATTCTCGTCCTAGTTTACTGGGTGCAATTTAACTTTAGTTTTGGGGATGTAAATCACTTAGTTTCTATTGATTCCTTTTGCACGCCTTCTGAATAACTAGACTTGTTCATAAAATATAGCAAAGAAAAAGATTGACTTACGATGAGCTACTATCGCTGGAAAAACATTTACTACTCTCACACTAAGATTTCCCTCTAGTACTATTTTCCAAAGCCAATGGGTAAACATTTAGCAGAAACCTCAAGACCCATTTTTGAAGATAATTAACTACCAGGAAGTTTTTTTAATAAGTGCTTGGCATTTCACGGTCTCTTACCCAGTGAAGAACAGTGTTTTATTATTCAGCGCGATTACGGCTCCACCTTCGCTTCTTTTTTTTAATAACTTTCTTCCAAATTTTGTTTTTTTTTTCTTAAAAAATAAAGGCATTTCTCTCTTCTCTGGCCCTTGACACTAAATAGTCCTTTGTCCGTGTAGTAGAGAATTATTGGCACAGTTTTTCGTACTGATTCACATCGGGAAGTTGAATTATCCATCATTTTCCCTCCTGTGGCATCCCAATTTTGCTTTCTTTAAAAACAAAAGTGCAATACGCGAATAAATAAAGTATTTATATAATGAAATACAAAGCTACGTGAATTGTTATCTGCTGATGTTCGCCAGAGCTTTGCTATTTCTGCATTGTTTACACATTCTCACAGGTGGGAGAGGCAAAAAATCCGTAAGAAAACTGCACTTGGCTACGGGCTGCTTCCAATGTTCAATCTTCATGGATGTGTACAGTTGAAAATTTAGTTAAAAGTTTTTCAGTTTTATCCACATTTTTTTTTTCATAATTTAAATTGTCACTAATTTGACCTGCCTTGCTAACCCGCGGGCCCCCCTGGAAGCCTTTTTCATTATTTGATTCACAATGGTTTTAAGATTTGGAGCACCAGTCTCTTTACTACAGCAGAGAAAGATTTTAAACAGTATACAAAGGAAATAAGAGGGCATAAATATTGATTACGTGTTTGATCCAGATGATGTGTCCACCATTCATTGAAAGTTTATCGATATGGGTGTCTAAACTTCTGTATGTGTGAAAAATTATTATGAACTGACATTCAAATCACGGTATTAGAAGCGGCGAGTCGACATTCGGACATATTGTAATCTAGCACAGAAATTTCCACTGAAAGAAGAATCTAAGGTGTTATTTGGAGTTTTAGGCACTTGAAAGCTGCCCAATAGGTATTTTGAGAGACTTCCTTCATTTTGCCATTGCATTATATCGTTTTTTACAACACATGTTCTAAAATCAATTTGTTCTACCCAGCTGAGAAGGATGGAACTGCTTAATCGCGCTCTTCCCAGATGAACGGAATATATACATAATTATTGCTGTACCAGCAATTATCTCCAGGTTAATTGCTACTATCTGCACCTTAAATGTATGCGTGCCTTTCTCATAAGAATTTTTGTTTTGTTTTTGTTGAGTTAGATGACTTTTTAATGTAACACAGAAAAATTAAAGGAGAGGAATTATATTTTCCATATTCATAAGCTTCAAAAATTAGAACTTCAGGTGCGAGTTTATTTCGCACCCGAAAATCTTATCTGCAGCAACTGCGTGTTCCAGTTCAATGTATTCCAGTAGTACAACCCTTTCTCCTCTGAAAGACTATTTCGACAGGGCTCATACTTCCACAGCAATCGCACTCTAGATATAACAGGGATAATCAGTTCAGATTCTAAGGACCATTTTTTTTTTTTTTTTTTTTTTGATTGGAGGTTTAACGACCACCGTGAGCAACTCAATGGGCTATAAGCAGTCGCCCGTCCCTAATTTAGGGTCACTGGTTCCAGGGAAGGGAGAGAGCCAGTGCCGTAAGACAAACACAACATCCATGCCTGACCGGGATTCGAACCCGGGCCCCTTACGGACGAATGATCAGAGGCCAACGCCTTAGACCACTGCGCCACCGAGGCGGCTCTAAGGACCATGAAACCACTGAGTTCTGCACTTACCTTCTCATTTTGACCTTCCATGGGGGACACCTTGACCCTCGCACTTCTCTTTCCTATTTCCAGACAGGAGATATAATGGAACCGCTTAGGCATGTGGCAATCCTTCTACCAATCCTAATGATTCACTGTCAAGATGTAACCCGCACCGCACCATGCGATCAGTTGCAATCGTTCATGACATATTTTTCAGATTTGCAAATTCTTCAAGCTCAGGGGGCTATGCTGAAAATCTCGTATCAGAGAAAGGATCATTTCACTTACTGTTCCCTCTAAAAGATTGTGTAAGATAGGCTGGTGAAAAATGCTTACTGGGTGGAGTTTGTGTACCCCCCCCCCCCCCCGCCCGAGAAATGAAGCTAATATGTCCCCCTAGGAAAACATTTGTTGAAAACACTTTTACACTGCAAATCATTAAACTGGAACAAAATATAGCACAGAATGACAGAACTCATGAGTCGAAATGAGAAGTCCATATTGTTTTCCTTATATTTTCTTGACATCAGGAACCTGTTGGGAAAGAAAAATACCCGGGTGGGCCACCGAAGGGAAAGGTGAGGCGCAAGAACAAACACTATTACAAATTACGTTGGATACTCCCATAATGACAGCTCGAAACCGGACAGAAGCCCAAGTCGAGTGAACGTTCATCTAGCACAAAATTTAATCAAACAACTAAAACATGGCGGCCGTTATGCTGAGAAATGGTAAGTATTGCCCGTAAGAAATTACGCCCAGTAACAATTATTTTGTTACACACTAGGGGCTGCGCCTCTAGGCTTGCTACACTCGTTTCCAGAGTAGCGCTCGAGCCCTGCAGCCCGATCTCCAAGTATATCACATGAAATAACTGGAAAATTCATATAAATTTCAATTTTTATTGCATGTCTAAGCAAATAAGGCTTGTTATTCCGAAGTTGCAGAGTTTTTTTTACTGTCGTTAATTTTTGGAAGGTCGGACTTTTGTCGTTTTAACTTATAGCACTTACTAAATTTACAACTAAGTAAAACAACAGCGGTCCAAAAAACATTTCCGTAAATCGTTATGCTAAACCGTTAAGGTGGACGTAAAGTAATTTTGCTTCCTACACTTCCAATGGAAAAACTTTTGTACACATTTCCTTCAGAAATTATTGTGTTCCCAAGGATCAAAATTTGAACATCGATTAAATTAACCTCATATTATAAACTTGGAATACTTAATATTTTCTAAAACATAACCATAATTATATAAAAAACCAATAACTTTTCCTTTGGTGGTGTTGGAACATATTTTTGTGGTCAATACGTTTTGCGCTGCAAAAGTGCCGCGAAATTTCTAAAACAACGGCGGCAGTTACTTTTTTTTAGAATAGAGATACACCGCTTCTTGCCCTACAGTTTCTTTGTTTTCGAGCTTTTTTTCAAAAGTTTTCTGAACCTTTATTAACTTTGAACTGGAGTTGCGCATCCTTTACTAACTTTGAACTGAAGTTGCGCAGCCTTTATTAACTTTCTACTGCGTTTTCCAAGGAAGGAATGGCCAAATAACCTTCCGGTGCATTCGGTTGAAAAGGAAGATTCCTCTCAATATTTTAAATAAAATAATCCTGTCGTACAGTATATGTAATAAATTTCTCATAAAAGTTGGATTTGAAAAATAAAAGTCATGTCTTTGATTAAAAATAAGATTGATAGATATAACCAATAAGAAGATCGCAGCTCCACAGAATTATTACAAATCTTTTTCTTACACCAAATAATATGCTGTGGGAGTATTTTACACCTAACTGCACACCAGGATTCGGTTTTCGGTGGATCCATATTACCAGATCAAAAGCCGGAAAGCACTGGTAATTCAACTAGGAAGTCGTACAAACACACAACTTCAAAATTCTGAGAATTTCAGGATAAACAACACCCTAATACACAACAAGAGCCGAACACGACTGTCTGTGAATGAACATTAATGAGCCTAACGGTTCTTAATAAACAATACACCGACATTACTACTAACAGAACATTCATAAGCATTACAAAACAGCCTATCCCAAAATGGCCTCTTTTCTTTTTGCCAAAGTGCGACTCGCGTAGCTGGGCCAACTCTTAGTTTCTATAAATCATTAATTCAGCTACTTCACTTCTTAAGATTGACTAATAAAAGTGTTACGAAACCCATAGTCAAAGCAAATTTATATTTTATGATTTACCTATTGTTACATATGTAACTCGTGGCCAGAGATAGAAACGGGTTACGGCTCAACGGGTAGAAAATTTCTTGTGGGTCAAACGGGTAGGGGTCAAAGCGTTCCTGGCACGATTTTGACACGGTTTTATTTCAGTTTTATTTTTGATAAGAACAAAAATTTTCCGAGGAAAATCGTGCACTTCGGAATTTTGTGCTCCTACTGGTGCCCCCGGACTGAAAATGATTTGTCATACAACAATAAAAGAAGAGTGTCTCTTCCTTCTGAAGAGACATGATGAAAACCACATCCACATTTTGGAAACTTTCAACACATCATAAAGCATGTGAAAACTGGTGTTGCGGTAAAACATTCTGAAGCTTGACATTATCAAGAAAACAGCAAAACCTGAAATTAAACAAATTACTTAATCGAAAAAGTTTGACTTGAGGACCATTAGAATCAGGTAGAACAGCCTCAACATTACTGCGGAGAGACTTTTGTGTATGTTTTTAAACGCAGATGTGTTTAAAAACATACACTGAAGTGCGAAAATTCATGGGACACGCACGCCACAGTTTTTATCAATTGTGAGGTGTAATCTCGTGAGTCAGGTTGAACAACCGCCAGTAGGATTATGGCAAGCCGACGTGAATTATCGGAGTTTGAACGAGGCATGGTAGTTGTAGCCAGACGGATGGGACATTTAATTTCCGAAGTTGTGCGAACATTCAACATTCCTCGAATACCTCATAGAAGGCATTACCACCCACTGTGGACAGCGCATTGGCCGACCACGGGTGCTGAACTGGCCGCGACCAGCGGCGTCTGACCACAATTGTCCATGCTAACTGACAAGCGATACTGGCTCATAATATCCACATTCAATGCAGGAGGTACCAGAGACATACCCATCAGGTCAGTAAAGCGTAATTTAGCGTCTATGGGCCTCACCTGCGTTCGTGAACACGGTAATTGGACCCTGGAAGTCACTGGCAATATGTGGCGTAGTCCGATCAATCACACTACCAGTTATTACGAGCTTATGGCAGGATTCGGGTGTGTCACAGATTCTATGAGGCCAAGGACCCAAGCTGTCAACAAGGCATTGTGCAAGCTGGTGGTGGTTCCGTATATATGTCGGGTGTCTTTATGTGGCTCGATTTGGGTCCTTTGGTCCTCGTAAACATGTCATTAACCAGTAATCGCTTTGTTACTCTGCTGGGTGAACGTTTGCACCTCTTCATGTACCGCAACAACGATGGGGTTTTACGGGAGGACAACGCACGGGCCTACGTTGTCCAAAATTGGTTCGAGGAGCATTCTGGACAGTTCCGAAGGATGGTGTGGCCACGACGTTCGTCCGACATTAACTCAAAAAAAGCACTTATGGGAAGTGGTGGAAAGGTCCATTCAACATTCCTAGACGGATCTTACCACCACAAAAATTAATCCTAATTTATGACTTTTCCACCACAACATTAATCGGTATATATATAAATATATATACACACTGAAGAGCAATTGAATTAGATACAGGTGGCGTTATGCAAATGTGGCGCTGTAAACGGAAACGACATGACGTATGCAGCGATCCGCCAATATTAGGAGTGATGCGACGGGAATCTGTACGAGTCGGACGCAGTATGGGTAAGACGAAGGATCTACGCGCATTTGATCGTGGGCAAGTTGTCGGGCCTGACGAATGGGTAACTCCATCTCGGAAGTCGTGCAAGCACTGGGATTTTCACGAGTCACTGTGCCACGGGTGCACCCGTGAGTACATCAAATCCGGTAAAACCATCCTGCCAGGGCCGACTGCCGTGGACAACAGCGTGTGGATGAGCGGGGTCATCGTCGGCTATCTCGCATTGTAACAGTAGATAGACGGGCCACAGTGCAAGAAATCACTCGGCAATTTAACGCTGGTGCACAAAAACGTGTAAGCAGCCACACCATCTCCTCGTTATGGAGTACAGAAGCCATCTTCCCACGAGGGTACCGCTGCTGACCGCACAGCGCAGGGTGAAAAGATTAGCATGGGCGCGGGAACATCGTCACTGGACCCTAGACATGTGGAAAAATGTTGCCTGGACTGATGAGTCGAGATTCACGTTGGTACATGCGGATGGCAGGACACGAGTGCGGCGCGAATCACATGAAGCGATGGATCCTTCTTGCCAGCAGGGTACTCTTCAAGCTGTCGGGGATGGCATTCTCGTCTGGGGACTGTTTACGTGGACTGAAATGGAACCCCTGGTACGTGTGACATCGTCCCTGACAGGTCAACGTTACCGGGATATCCTGGACGACCAGTTGCTCCCGTTTATGCGTCTTCAACATCCCACTGGGAACCTCATACTGCAACAAGAAAATGTACCGTTCCATCGCTCCCGAATTGTATCCGAATGGTTGGATGAACACTCCACCGACGTGACCTCTCTTCCTTGGCTAGCTAGGTTACCTGATCTCAATCCCATCGAGCACATCTGGGATGCCATGGAGAGAGATGTTTGAGGCTCTTCCCCCTCCATCAAATCTTAGTGAATTGTGGGAGCTTGTTTAGGGGTCGTGGATCAGTATGGCTTTCCAACGCTTTCGGTGTCTTGTCGAGTCCATTCCGAGACCAATCGCCGCCATCAGGGCGAAAGGTGGTGCTACACGTTAGTAGACAGGTATCTCTAATTCAATTGCTCTTCAGTGTGTGTGTGTGTATATGTATATATACTAAAGAGCAAAGCCGAAAACATAAGAAAAACTTTAGAAATTAAAACGAAAGTTGCTTCAGTCTCTTCTTAATAGAATATATATATATATATATATATATATACTTAAGAGCAAAACTGAAGACTAAGGAAAAACTTTAGAATTTAAAACGAAGGTTGCAAATTAACCTGAAGATCAAAACGCGCAACGCAGCAGTTTTGAAAATTCAGAATTCACATTCAATAAAGAAGATACCTAAGCAAAAAAATACATATATAATTTTGACTCACACCTAGTACAACATAGAAAAGGTTATGTATCTACCTGTGTGAGTAAAAGGAGAAAAGATAAAAAAATAAAATAAAACTACTGAATGTAGAAGGTGTCGAGAATACTGAGCCTTGGCTTTATCAAGGACCAGCAAAAACTCTGCATTTTCTCACTTCCACAAAGACCTAGTTGGAAATGGGTTTCTGCAAGGCCGATACATAACCTTTTCTATGTTGTACTAGGTGTGAGTCAAAATTATATATGTATTTTTTTGCTTAGGTATCTTCTTTATTGAATATATATATATATATATATATATACTTAAGAGCAAAACTGAAGACTAAGGAAAAAATTTTAGAATTTAAAACGAAGGGTGCAAAATAACCTGAAAATCAAAACGCGCAACGCAGCAGTTTTGAAAATTCAGAATACACATTCTATAAAGAAGCACTTAAAGCACTGCTGAAATACTTTGTACATATTGCAACTAACTGTTTAAGGTATATAACTTTCACAAAGTTTTCTTTAGTTAATATTTATCTTTAACTTATTCTCGTTTTCGTGCTGTCATAAGTTGTAGAGTAGGGGGTTTTAGACACAAGTTTTCTTTCAAAAATCTGTTCGTTATAAATTAACATTTCTTTTTTTTTAATTGCAATGTAAAATTTGGATTTCTTTTGCATTGTTTTTCAGGTTTAAATTCTCTCTCAAACGAACTTGGAATTTCGTTATAGCTGAAAATCATTTCCATTTATTATGTCACTCTCACAGCTTGAGTTCTCTTTAATCTTCTTCTCTCTGTTTAATAGTAACAGATGAAGAGCATGGGTCGGGCCATGAAGGTTAATGGATGCAAGCGAAATTGTTAACTAGTGCTAGGTCATGCTACTCTACGGAGGACATGACTTATATATATATATTTTTTAACTATTTTAGGTGGGAATGTTACTTGCATCTATGGCCTTGCAGAAACCCATTTCCAACTAGGTCTTTGTGGAAGTGAGAAAATGCAGAGTTTTTGCTGGTCCTTGATAAAGCCAAGGCTCAGTATTCTCGACACCTTCTACATTCAGTTGTTTTATTATTTTTTTATCTTTTCTCCTTTTACTCACACAGGTAGATACATAACCTTTTCTATGTTGTATTAGGTGTGAGTCAAAATTATATATGTTTTTTTTTTGCTTAGGTATCTTCTTTATAGAATATATATATATATATATATATATTACATTACGACCGCTCCCAGCCTAGAGAAGTAAGCGCGGCTGGAGATCGAACAGCGGCGAAGGTGAAGTTAACAGAGCAGTATATATACAACCCTAAGATTGGCTTTCGGTTAGTAGAGTGTAAGGAGTCAAAATCGGGAAGCTGCGAATTTATCAGAGTCTGATAAAGGACGAATTGTGATGGCACGGCGCATCGGAACTACGATCTCGGAAACGGCGTGGCTTGTTCACGTGCCGCTGTAGTGACTACGTATCAAAAGTGGTGCACAGATGGCCAAATGACTAACCGTCGTCCAGCCGTATGTCGACCGCAGCTGATTGACGCCAGAGGGGAGCGGAGACTGTCGCAGATTGTTCACAGCGACCACAAAGCCACAGTGCGACTAATTACCTGCAGCTACAACAGTGGTGATCAGGGCAAAGTGTCACAGTAAACAGTTCATCGCAGCCTTCTGCACATGGGCCTGCGTAGCCGAAGACCCAGCTGGGTCCCCATGCTCACTGCACGTCATCGCCAACAACGCATGAAATGGGCCCAAGATCAATGGGATTGGACCGTGGATGTTGGAAGTAAGTGGCCTGGTCTGACGAATCAAGATTCCTAGCGCACCACGTAGACGGCCGAGCGCGGATACGCCGATTACCAACGAAGGCTATGGCACCTGGATACTCTGTTGGGCGGAAATAAGCCGGCGGCGGAGTTAAGCTGTGGGCGATGTTTTCTTGAGACACTTTAGGCCTCATTATCCCAATAGCACAATCCATGACAGCTATCAATTATCTGAACATCGTTGCGAAGCAAGTTCACCCATTCACAGCAACTGTGTTCCCTGCTGGTGATGGCCATTACCAGCAGGATAATGTGCGAAGCCACACTGTCAGAATCGTCAAGGAGTGGTTCGAAGAACGTACTGGTGACTTTCTGTTAATGCCCTGGCCTCAAAATTCACCTGACATGAACCCAATCGAACATTTGTGGTTCGACTTGGAAAAGCGGTTTCGCACTAAATCACCACCACCCCGAAATGTACAGAAACTGGAGGGACTGCTGTTGACATTATGGTACCAGATACCGCAGGATACTTATCGCCACCTCATCGAATCGATGCCTCGCCGAATGGCTGCCGTTCAGGCGGGCTAAAAGGGGTCCTACAGCTTACACCTTATTAGATAGGTGGTCATAATGTGATGGCTCACCGGTGTATATCATCAACATAAATATCACCATCATTGTCAACCATTATAAATCCACTGCTGGATGAAGGTCTCCAAGTTTCTTCCACAATCAGTGTACTGAGAGAACTACGTAATTGAAAGAACGAAGGAATATCAACTCATTATGTATGCTTTTATTGATTATGAAAAGGCCTCTGATTCCATAAAACTATCAGCAGTTACAATGGTTTGAAATCCTGCGGTATTGAAGATACATACATTAGAGTATTATTAGTAACATCTATGAAAATGCAAGTGCAAAGGTTTGGATATTTGAGGATGCGGCGCCAATAAAAATTGGAAAGGGAGTGAGCCAAGGTGACACCATATTTCCCCAACTCTTTAATGCCACATTGCAAAATATCTTTGAATCATTGAACTCGCAAAACAAAGGGATACAGATTAATGGACCTTCGTTTTAACTCACCTTCGTTTTGCTGATGACGTCCTTTTTGCAACTACCCCTTCAGAGCTTCAGAGTATGGCAGAGGAACTTGCTGACGAGAGTAAAGAAGTGGGATTAAAATAAACTCTCAGATGACAAAACTGATGTACAATGCTTTTACAAGAAATGAAGATTTATTGATTGGTGTGGAAAAGCTGGAGATAACCGATACCTACATTTTATTTACCTTGCACAGCAGATATCAAGCGAGGGTCACTGAGGAAGAAATTAGTCGGCGTATAAAAGTTAGTTGAAAAGCGTATGGAAGAAATACAGTTGTACAATTTTTAAAAGTATCATGTCTTAAAAGAAAAGTGTTTTATCTATGCATCCTTCCAGTGCTTACGTATGGTGCAGAGACGTGGACCTTAACTAAAAAAGACATACAAACTCTGCAGACAACGGATAGAAGCATGGACATATATGCTTGGTGTAACCAGGAAAGGTAACAAAAGGAACTAGTGGATGAGAAAAATAACAAAAGTGGAAGACATGATCAGAGTAAAATCTTAAAATGGGAATGGACTGGACATATTTGCTAGAAGGACGGACCACCGATGGACAACCGAAATTTTAGACTGGATTCCAAGGGACAGGAAAAAGGCCCAGAAGTAGACCACATGGGAGATGAGTGGATGAAATTCTAAAGCAAGCGGGAGTGCCATGGAGAAGACTGGCTCAAGGCAGAACGTTGTGAAAGAAACTTGGGGAGACAGACCATTTCGCAGCGAATTTGTAAAGGTTGACAGTGATGACGACATACAGGGTGTCCGAGAATTATTGGACACATTACAAAATTATATGAAACAAAATATTAAACAGATAGAAAGAAACTGACTGTACTAACTTTACAATGTAACTACACAAGTTAATAAATTTCGATGTGAGAATCCTTGGTTGCTCGTAGTACGTCCAAGCGATACTTTATTTCATGCCATGTATTGGCAAGCATCTGAGGAGTTATGGAATGAATAGCAGCTGTGATACGCTGCTTCAGTTCCTGCAAATCAATACAAGCCGTCTGATAGACACGATCCTTCACATAACCCCACATGGAAGTAATCCAATGGAGTTAGATCTGGAGAGCGAGGAGGCCACAGAATGGGACCACTACGCCCAATCCATCTGTTGGGGAAATGCTCATTTAGGCACTTCCCTACACACGTTGACCAATGCGGAGGAGTCTTGTTGGAAAACAATGTTGTCATATCTTTTGATCTGGGGTATAGCGAAATGTTTTAGCATATCCAAGTAAATGTCACCATTTATGGTTTTTTCGCAGAAGAAGAAAGGGCCAATCACTTCTCTTTTTGATAGGGCGCACCACACATTAACTTTTGGAGAATCACGTTCCAGTTCAATAGCAGCACGAGGCGATTCACTGCCCCATATCCTACAGTTGTGATGATTCACAATACCTGATACATGAAATGTGGGTTCATCACTAAAAATTACAGTACTGAGAAAGTTTTCGTCGTTTTCCACTCGATTCAGCATATCCACAGTGAAATCGTATCGCAGAGTATGATCATTTACATGCATCTTTTGCACTATTTGAATTTTATAAGCATGAAACTTTAATTTCTTGTGCAAGATATCGTGAACTGTCGATTTCGGAACGAACAGTTCTCTGCTTGCTTTACGAACGGATTTCCTGGGGCTTCGTCGGAAACTTTCATTAGCTTGGTCAATCGTCTCACCGCTGAAGCTAGGCCTACCGGCTCCTCCACGATGTTCCACATTGCCAGTTTCTTTAAACTGTTTCATCCACCGCTTAGTTGAATTCGTTGACGGAGGATTACAACCATACTCTAAACGGTAACGTCTTTTAACTTTAATGACATACTTTAATTCCGCAAGCCATAACACACACATCGCCTTCTGCTGTACGGATGACATGACTACTGATTGCGCATTTCTCATACATTCCTTATAAGGCTACGCCATCTATCGGATTCTGGGAATAACAATTCTGCAAAACAAAAATATAGAAACCGTGTTAGTAGTAATACGTGACATAGAAAAACAATGCTCAGTTTTTTTGTTTTTTTTTTTGTACAAAATTTTGTAATGTGTCCAATAATTCTCGGACGCGCCGTGTGTGTGTGTGTGTATCTCTTTCACTTAATTTTGGAAATTATGCGCGTTTATTAGCACTTAGTTTGAGTAGTTAGCAGTTTTATCGAACTAGTTGTCAACGATGCTTTTCCATTGTTGGTAGGTGCATAAAAACTTCATTACACTCTTAAAGCACTCCTGGAATATTTTGTAAATATTGTAACTAAATGTTAACTTCCTGTAATATTTTACAAAGCATCATTTAATTTATTTATTTTTTTTTTGTTCTTGTGACGTCCGTTTTTGTGGAAGTTGTAGGTACAAAAATCCTATTTACTTTCAAGTCTGTTGTAATTTTTATTATTTTATGGCATTTTCGGAAAATCTTTTTTACCACAAGGAATAAGATTTGTCGTACTTTTAGTACTGTGATTCACGTTTAAATACTCTCTCAGGCTGTTTGGTTGCTCAACCACGCGTTTTAGCTGAATATTTCTGATGATTTGTTCAAACCTTCTCACAACTTGTGTATTGTTTGAAATCGTTTTTCTGTTTTTTGTGACAGATGACAAGTATGGGTTGGGCCAGGAAAGTTATAGATGCATGCAAAAACTTTTAGTAAATTATTCTTCACGCACGCTTGAGGGCGGTTTAGTTAATTAAAAATTTTAGAGGGATTTTAACTTGCATCTATGGCTTTGCAGAAACCCATTTCCAACTAGGTCTTTGTGGAAGTGAGAAAATGCAGTGTTTGGCTGGTCCTTGATAAAGCCAAGACTCGGCATTCTCGACACTTTCTACATTCAGGTTTGCTATTACTTTATTTTAATTTTTTACTCATGCCCGTTGGGTTTTGAGGTTTTCTTTGTTTTTGTCCTTGTTAAATAAAAAAATTATTAGTCTACTTTGCAGTGTGTGATTTCTGAATATTCACAACTGCTGCGTTGCGCGTCATGATCTTCAGACAGTATGTTAAACAAATTTGGTTTTAAATTCTTTGGTGTAAATTAAGTCTGACTTTGCTCTTGTGTGTGTGTGTGTGTGTGTGTGTGTGTGTGTGTGTATTCTATTAAGAGACTGAAGCAAAAAAAATTATATATATATATTATATATATAGGGATGTAAGGTCAGGTGATGTGTAACATCACAGCCTCTCCTTGACAAATATCAACCCCGCCTTCTCGTGGTGCATCCTGTTCCTACTAAAGGGGCTCTGACGACCGCCAATAGCGGTATAACTATACCATCGGGATTAGAGGAAATGCTATCTCACACTCACCAACCCGCTTGGCCAGCGTGGTGAGTTATGGCCAAACCCCTCCAAAATGACTCCACAACTTAAATCTTGGCCCTCAGTCTCCGGCAGCTGGAATGTACCTGGCCAAGGCAGCGGCCAGTGCGAAATGAAGGCAGAGGGTGCTAAGAATCCCCGGAGGACCGGACTAGGCTGCCATCTGATGCTGACCTTGGCTACGTATAATAGACGCTCCCTATCTTCTGATTCAAGGCTTCTTTGAATTGGAAGAGGAACTACAAAGGATCAAGTGGGACATCGTCGGGCTAAGTGAGGTAAGGAGAAAAGGAGATCTCATTGAACTGAAAAGTGGACATCTCTTCTACTATCGTGGGACAGATACTGGCAGAACTAGTGGTGTTGGATTTATAATGAACAAAAAATTGAAGGATAAAGTTGTAGAAGTTGAAAGTTCCTCTGACAGAGCTGCACGACTCGTTATCCAACTCTCGAGAAGATACCAGGCTCAGATTATTCAAACTTATGCACCCACCACAAGTCATCCGGAAGAAGAAATTGAAGAATTTTATGAGGAAATTCGTCATCTAAATAATAAAGATAAGCAGCACTTGAAGATAATTATAGGAGATTTCAATGCAAAAATAGGGCAACGGCAACAGAATGAAACTTCAGTAGGTAAATTCGGTCACGGCAACAGAAACCAGCGTGGAAATACTCTCGTTGAGTTTGCAGAAGCACAAGGGTTTTTCATCTTTAACTCATTTTCCAAGAAAAAGCCACACAGGAAATGGACATGGAGACATCCAAATAGGACGACGAGTGAAATTGATTTTATTATGTGTAACAAAAAAATTCGTCATAGAAGACTGCAGTGTGCTAAACAAGTTCAACACAGGCAGTGACCATAGATTGGTGAGATGTAAGATGCACCTCAACACTAAACTTGAACGTGGCAAGCTCATAAGACAAAAAAAATCTATTGACATAACCAACCTTAAAAAACACCATAATACCTTCAAGTTGGAACTGAAGAACAGATTCTCCGCTTTAGAAGGCCTAACATCGGAAGAAGTGGATATTTCTGAAGTTAACAGAAAAGTAACCAAAGCTCTTATGGAAACAGCAACAAAATTAGCTGGGTCTAAGAACAAGTTGCATGTAAAAAAATTATCAGGAAAAACCAAAATATTGATGCAAAAAAGAAGAGAGATGAGGACAACTAAAGAAGATGTGACTTCCAAAGTGGAATATATAGGGCTATGCAACACAGTACGAAAAAGTATCACTGAAGACGTAAGGAAATTCAACTGTGAACGAGTGAGGAAAGCAATTGAAAACAACCAAAGCCTAAAGATAGCGAAGGGACATCTCAGTAAGGGAAGAAAACAGATTATGGCACAGAGAAAAGAATTTGGTTCTGTAACAAGAAATAGAGGCGAAATTTTGACAAGAGTGAAAGATTTCTACTCCAAATTATATGAAAGGGATGATACATGTACTCCAGACATCATGAAAGGTACCAGAGTTCTTCCAGTCCTCCCAGCAGAAGTTGCGCCTGCAATCAAGAATATGAAGCGGGGAAAAGCTCCAGGAGAAGATGGAATCACTATAGACATCATACAAGATGCAAGTGGAGAAATCGAAACAGTACTCTCCCAAATTTTCACTCGAAGCCTTAGTAAAGGGAACTTCCTTGAAGATTGGAACAACGCTACAATGATCCTGCTACATAAAAAAGGTGACATTGAGGATCTCAAGAACTACAGACCTATCAGCCTCCTATCAGTGGTTTACAAAATCTTCACTAAAGTTCTTTCACACCGCTTGAAGGTAACACTGGACATGGCTCAACCGAGAGAACAAGCTGGATTCAGGAGTGGCTACAGCACAATAGATCATATCCACGTACTGAGTGAACTAATTGAAAGAGCGAGGGAATATGAACTTCCATTGTGCATGGCTTTTATCGATTATGAAAAAGCCTTTGATTCGGTAAAACCATCAGCAGTTACAATGGCTCTGAAATCCTGTAGTATTGAAGAAGCATACATTAATATTATTAATAACATCTATGAAAATGCAAGTGCAAAGATTCAGCTGTTTGAAAATACAACACACATAAAAATTGGAAAGGGAGTGAGACAAGGTGACACCATATCTCCGAAGCTCTTTAATGCCACATTGGAAAATGTCTTTCAATCACTGAACTGGGAAAACAAAGGATAAAGATTAATGGAGATTATCTAACTCACCTTCGTTTTGCTGATAATGTGGTCATTTTTGCAACTACCCCATCAGAGCTGCAGAGTATGATCCAGGAACTTGCTGACAAGAGTAAAGAAGTGGGATTAAAAATGAACTTTCAGAAGACAAAAGTGATGTACAATGCTTTTACAAGAAATGAAGATTTATCGATTGATGGAGAAAAGCTGAAGATAACAGATGCGTACGTTTATCTTGGACTGCAGATATCAAGTGAGGGTCACATTGATGAAGAAATTAATCGGCGTATAAAACTTGCCTGGATAGCTTTTGGAAGAAATAGTATAATTTTTAAGAGCATTATGCCATTATGTCTTAAAAAGAAAGTGTTTGATCAATGCATCCTTCCAGTGCTTACGTATGGTGCAGAGACGTGGACCTTAACTAGAAGAGACATACAAAGGCTGCAGACAACTCAAAGTAGCATGGAAAGGTGCATGCTTGGTGTAACCAGAAGAGATAAGAAGAGGAATTCGTGGATCAGAAAAATGACAAGAGTGGAAGAGATCATGATCAGAGTTAAATCCCTGAAATGGCAATGGGCTGGACATACTGCCAGAAAGACAGACCATCGATAGACAGCGGAAATTTTAGATTGGATTCCAAGGGACAGGAAAAGACCCAGAAGAAGACCACATGGGAGATGGGTGGATGAAATTCGAAAGTATGCGGGAGTAACCTGGAGGAGACTGGCACAAGGCAGACCGTTGTGGAAGAGGCTTTGAGAGACCTTCGTCCAGCAGTGGATTGATAATGGTTGACGACGACGATGATGATATATTTTAGAGGTGGGACGAATCCTAAAAGGTTCTCGAATCCTCCATATAAGAATAATTATAAGAGATAAAAGGAAAGGAAAGACTACTTTAAATTAAGTTTTTAATTGAAGCAAAATTTGAAATTGTGTTTAACGAGTAACAAATTAACGAATAGTTTTCAAAAAATATATCCATACTTATTAAGAAGATACAATTGAAATTTACATTTACGAAATGAAGTACATAACTCTTGAGGTTCATTTCCATTTTCTGAACATAATTTGACAAAAAAATATTTGAGCAACAATTCAGGTTTTTTGGCATTTTCTTTAATAACAATAGTCCCAAAACCTTTTAAATCAAAGCAAGTGTAGAGGTGGGGAGGATTATTTCAAGAGTTAATGTAGATAAACACTAAACATGGAACACTTAATTGAGTAAATTATTTCCAGGAAATTAAGGAAAATCAAAAACATGTTTGTATTAAGAGTTAATAAAAACACTAAACACTTAACTCTTTCATGGCAATGTAAAAAAATCAGAAACCTTTAAAAACACTAGCATTCGAACTCGCTCTGTGTCTAGCCTACTTTGTTTTTTATCAGCTATGATGAAACCTGATGTGCTGAATAGTCTTTCTGACCATTGCTGTAGATGGTGGTGTGATAAGAACTTTTTAGAGAGTTTCCGCAAATTTTGACTTTTTTTGTTGTCCTTCCAGTATTTAAAGATGTCCGCAGATGGTGGAAGCAATGTTTCTGCTAAGTAGGCATTTATTTCTTCTTCGGGAGACAAACTGTTACTATGCTCACTGCTGGTAGATGGTGTCGTCAATGAGAATAGTAACTCCACATGCTATGAACTCGTTGTTGAGCTAACGATTTTTGCGTGGTATCTCTGACTTTGTTCTGAAGACTGCAGATCACTGTGATCTGCTTGCAAAATAATAATATAAGAAATTTCAATGGCCAGTGTTGATATAGCTTGTTCAGGGGTTGTTTTTTGTTGTTTTTTTTTTTTTGCTCAGAAATACACTTCCTTTGAATCGGGGATCCAGTATAGTTCCAAGAGCGTACAATTGTTCGGTTTCAACAGACTGATAGCGCCTTTTTACGGGTGTAAGCAAGTCATTTCGAAAACCCTGCAGGGAACCTAACATTAAAGGAATTATTTTTGAGATTGTTACTTCGCTGAAACTGGCCACAAATGTAGCTCTATAGAACACATCTGGAATTCGTATCACTTCTCTAGTTGTCCACTGTCGAGCACTAAGATCTACCTGAAAATTGAACTCTGTAGCAGATAATAAAACAGCTTGCTTTTGTTCCATGAGACGAATGAGCATGTGAAGCTGGGAATTCCATCTAGTCGGTTCGTCATGTATCAAAGGATGAGATTTAAGATTTAGCTTAGCTTGAGAAGCTCGTAAGACTTTCATGGCTTTAGAAGAATACTTGAAATGTCCCACAATGCTCCGGCAGGTTGACATTTCCATAATTTCACTCCTGTTCAGTAAACCATCTTTGAGAACTAATTGAAATGTATGAGCAACGCATGACAAGTGGTCAAAGATACAGCGTTCTAAAGCTGCAACCATATTAGGCCCATTGTCTCTCATGAAACACAGAACTTTTTCTAACAGATTCCATTCTTTCATAGTGTTGGTAATGAAAGTTTCTATTGCAGGTGCTGTATGTGAAACTCCTGCAAAGGGAATACATTCTAAGCACAATTGATGATACTCAAAGTTTTCATCTATGAAGTGAACTGGGAAACTGCGGTAATCGTGAGAAGATGTTTATGACCACATGTCTGTTGTGATTGCAATAAATTACACTGCTAGCCACCCTAAATGCAACACCAAGAAGGACACGAGATAGCAAAGCCAGATTTACTGGACACATAATAACATATACAAAGATGAAACGATTGAGCTTCCAGGCCCGTGCGAATTACGGAACACGCAGACATCAATAGTTCGTGTGGCCCCCATAGCTGGCAATAACGGCCGCTACACGCCGCGGCATCGAACGAAAGAGGCTTTGGATGTGGGCTTGCTGCCACAGTTCATCAGGCGTAGCCGCGGGTGGTGCTTGCTGGGCCACTCGGTTGCCGATCATTGACCAGACGTGTTCGGTGGGCGACATATCGGGAGAACAGGCGGGCCACGGCAGCAGTGACACCTGTCGGGCCGTGAAGAATTGTTGCAAGATGCGTGCCACGTGCGGGCGCGCAGTGTCCGGTTGCAACGTGGACGCTGGCAGGCGACTGCAGCTAAGGGAGGACACTACAGACTCCAAATCGTCGGAGATGTAGCGGTGGCTGTTGAGTGTACCGGCGACGCGTACCAGAGGGTTGCGGGTGTCATATTCAATTGCGCCCCAAACCATAACGCCAGGCGGCGGACAGGTATGGCGATGCATAATGCAGGCGTCATACAGTCTCTCGCCGCGGTGCGGCCACACGCGGATCCGACCATCGTACTGTTGCAGGCACAAGCGGGATTCGCCGGAGAAGACAATGCTGTGCCATTGCGTAGTCTAGGTGCGGCGTTCAACGGCCCACTGCCGCCGCACTCGCCGGTGGTGTAGCGTCAATGTTAATCCCAACAATGGGCGCCGTGCGACAAGTGTGTTGTTGCGCAAAACACCCTAATTCCTGCGCTAACGTTCGTGATGTGGCGGTGCGAAGCGTCAATGCCCGCCGCACAACATGCCGGTCCTCTCGCTCGGTGGTGTGCCACTGCAATCACTCACGTCGGTCCGTCCGTCCCTCCTGCACCCACCGAATCCATACTCACCTCACTGTGGCTGGATGTCATTCCACATGGGCGCCGATGTTTCGGAACGATAAACCGCTGTCGCGATAAGCCAACATTCTTCCTCTGTCGAACTCCGAAACGTGCTGGAATGACTGCCGTATTTTGCGATGAGGCATCAGGAAGCTTCCCACGCACAGTTCCGGCAGCACAACACACTTCCACTACTTACACCCCTGTGCACCCCTTTTTATAGTGCTTTTCGGTGGTGTGCCGGGCGCACATGATTTTCATATGCCCTGCAATGCTAATCGTTTGCATGTCCTCTCTCGGGCGACGCATGCTGCGAATTTCAGGCCAATCGGATGCTTCCTTCTTGGTGTCGCATTTTGGGTGGCCAGCAGTGTATGTTTTATCTAAAAGATTCACAACTTTTACTTTTTCTTCTTCATACACCTCTGGAGTTACCTCTTGTGCAAAGTGTTCCCTGCTTGGGATGATATATTGTCGTCTTGTTTAATTTTAAGTATTGTGGTGGAAGCCAACTTATCAGAAGAATCGTTGAAGGTTACTGTCATTGGAACAGGGAAGCAAATAAATAAGTAGTTAAACAAATTGAATGTAATGACAGATTATTTCGTTCGCACGTATCTTTATTCATCAGATTGGTGGAATAGGGGAAATAGCAGTTAGTCTGAATAAATGGTATATACTTCCAGCTGGAAATGGATATTACGGACGGCTTTCTCTACGTTTTTCTTGCCAAATCTGTTCTTATCCCTAAATAGTTACATGCCCGCTTGCCCGTTCTCCACTGAAATATCCAAGACCTTCCCGTTTATGACTTCCGCGTCCCTTTCACTCTCTGTGCCCTTGACGTAAGAAGATGAATGTCCTTAATTGCTTACCGACGAATTGTGCCTGGCGAGATCTCTCTGAGGGAAAGTGGTGTCCAACGACGGGGGAAAGGGAAGGTTCCAGTCCGTGAAAGAATAACTTTTGAAGATCTGTTGAGCGCATTTTAAACTGAGGGTGAATTTCTCGGATGTAGGTAAAAATACCCCCGGGAAAAAATACTCCCGGAGAAAATACCCCCGAAAACTGAAAAGCGGAAAAAATGCCCCCGGAAGAAATACCCCAGAACAAACGGTTCACTGTAAACTGCCAGACAGGAACACTAATGTGTGGCAGTGTTCCGGTGTGGCAATTTACCGGCAACCCTGCCACACATCTTCAGCAACTTGGCTACAAAAGTTCAAGGGGGGAGGGGTCTATAAAGATTGCCATTTCTGGGCCTGCATTGTGAACTGAATTGGGAACTTCAAACGAATTTCGCGAAAACGTTCCATGTAAGCCAAGCGATAATTGTACTTTAATTTGAAGAAATACATTGCCGAGGTACACTTTGTTTGGGGGGGGTTCTACCCTGAACTTCCGTAATATTATATCCTGGGCCGCTGGAGTCTGCCAGTGTATCCAGGAAGTTCCCCTTGAAGTGTACGCGAGGTCCATGAGCTGGGGGGTTCCCCCAAAATGTTAAAATGGACGTAGAGCTGTAAACATTAGTACCATGCTTTATATAATAATTCTGTACACGACCACGAATTTTCAGGAGGGTTGGGTAACCCCCCCCTGAGTTTCTAAGAGCTATTCAGGGGTAACATCGAGGATACACTGACCGACTCTAGAGGTCCAGAATATAAAATTGCGGAAGTTGGGAGTACAGCCCTCCAAACCAAGCACCTCGTATCCCTTTCACAGGCTTCACCAAATTTCTGGGGGAGGGGGAAGGTCATACATAGTTTGCCATTAAACACACAGCATGAAGCATAGAAATTGCGAGCAAATCCCTTACCTTGAACACTTGTCTGCGCTCTTAGAAACTTGGGGGAGGGTGAATTCACCCCCCACCTGAAAATTCGTGGTCATGTACAGAATCATTATGTAAAGCACGGTTCTAATGTTTACAGCTCTACGTCCATTTTAACATTTTGGGGGAATCCCCCCCCCCCAAGCTCTCACGGACCCCGCTGGCGCTTAAAGGGGAACAGCCTGGATACACTGACAGACTCCAGCTGCCCAGAATATAATATTACAGAAGTTGGGGGTTGAGGTCCCCCCCCCCCCAGTGTACCTCGGATCCTCGGCAATTTATTTCTTCAAATTAAAGTACAATTCTCGCTTGGCTTACATGGAACGTTTTCTTGAAATTCGTTTGGAGTTCCCAATTCAGTTCTCAATATAGGCCCAGAAACGTCAATCTTTATAGCCCCCCCCCCCACCTGCCCTTTGAACTTTTGTGGCCAAGTTGCTGAAAGATGTGTGGCAGGGTTGCCGGTAACTTGCCACCCCGGAACACTGCCACACATCAGTGTCCCTGGGTGGCAGTTTACAGTGAACCGTCAGTTCTGGGGGCATTTTTTCCGCTTTCAGTTTTCAGGGGTATTTTTTCCCGGGGGTATTTTTACCGTTTACCGAATTTCTCAAGCTGCCGTTCGCCCACCAAAATAACCAAAGTTACAATTTAATTGAAGTTTAAATATTTCCATATAACAATATCTTGGCTCAAGTTGGCATATCAACTTTTTAAAACCTTTATCTTCTACTATGGGCAATAGTTGGTTACCTTTTGCAGATCATTTCGGCGACTAATTTGGTAATTGGTTTAGCTCTTGTCTCCATGCTTAAAAAGCATTGCATTGTATCAATAAATGCTTTCAAAGTCAGTTGGTTAGAAGATACTGCTTTGCGTTTTACTGGGGTTGCTTCGAAAGGGCTTTGTTCTCCATAAGAAGCTGCTGCTGAGCCTGGACTAGGAGTTGAACTAACTGATGCAAGACTCCCAATGACAGCTGGATCTTCTGGGCCATTGTTGTCTTCCAATCGTGGGGTTTCCTTTGACAGTCAAAGTGCTTAAGGGTGAAGCTAGAGTCAGTAATGGGGATGGTGAACTTCTTTCAGTTTTTGAAATTTGGATGAATGTTTGGCACGAATGTTTCCACATTGTTGAAGTAGTATGTGATCCTTTTCCTCTGGATATTTTTGCAGAACACAGACTGCAATTCGCATAATTTTCATTATCAGAAATTTGGAGATAGTTCCAGTTATCAGAAGATGCTGGAGATGTCATCTTATGGGTTGACAGTCGTCGCAGGTTACAAGAAGATGCGATGGTCGTGTGACTGGCACAAGATAAATCGCTCCTAAGTATGCGTAAATGCTGTGGTTAGCGTAGAAACTACGTAGGAATAAAAACAAAGCGTGAGAAACGCCGAGATAGAGACAAAAAAACACAGACCGGATAACGCCGAGTGTATACTGATAGCGTGTGCTTGTGAGACGCTGCGGAGAGTTTAGTAGAACTAGAAACGCTGAGCTGTAGACAGTAACTTGAGTCATGTGCGCGTCATGGCTCAAGGTCATACCCCCTTTCTCACGTTCGTTATTACGGTAACGGCTGCCGGGAAAGAGAAAATACGGCTAAGTCAGTTTTCCCATTATACTTGAAGTATGGTGGCTAAGGCACTGTCCGATGGGAGACGCCAGTCGGTTTGGCGGTTGCTCTCTGTGTTTGGCTGAACAATTCCTGCACTGTTATATCCGGTTTGGAAGTAACGAGCTATTTCAAATAGCTGTGAACACACTGTAGACGATCTTCTTCGATTGTTTTCTAATGTCAGAATTCGTCATGCTCACAAATATTCGAACAAATCTCTCTAGAACAAGCACCAAACGCCAAGTTTTTTAGGTTAGGATTCGAAAGACTAAAAAAAACCGCGAAGATTTGACGTTTCGAATCTCGAATCTTTTTCAATATCCACGGGATTCCAATGTCCCATCCCTAAAATTATATATGTGTGTGTGTTTGTGTAATTACAAATTTAGTTTCGAATTTATAGTTCAAAGCAGATTTGTCTGGGTCGGATCCGAGTCGGGCCCCACCATTATGTGGCGTCCGGGTCAAAACTTTTGACCCATTTCTAATTCTGCTCGTGGCCCGCTGTCCGAATTTAATTTCGCAAGGATAAGATAGGAACGGTCGGGGTCGTACCCTTGATCAGAGAGCAATTAAGAGCGCAACACATATTTCCAAGAGAACGTTTCTAACAATATTTTAGTTAAGGCTTTTTTTTTTTTTTTTTTTTTTTTTACAAATATTTTGCGTAACATAATAAGATTTTTCCGCCTCGCCACTGTAGTACGTAATACACTGCTGGCCACCCAAAATGCAACACCAAGAAGAACACGAGATAGCAAAGCCAGATTTACTGGACACATAACAGATACAAAGATGAAACGATTGAGCTTCCAGGCCCGTGCGACTTCCGGAACACGCAGACATCAATAGTTAGTGTGGCTCCCATGGCTGGCAATAACGGCCGCAACACGCAGCGGCGGCATCAAACGAAAGAGGATTTCGATGTGGGCCTGCGTTATGTCGGTCCAGGTCGCTTCCACACGTTGCCACAGTTCATCAGGCGTAGCCGCGGGTGGTGCTTGCTGGGCCACTCGGTTGCCGATCATTGACCAGACGTGTTCGATGGGCGACATATCGGGAAAACAGGCGGGCCACGGCAGCAGTGACACCTGGTGGGCAGTGAAGAATTGTTGCACGATGCGTGCTACGTGCGGGCGCGCATTGTCCGGTTGAAACGTGGCCGCTGGCAGGTCCTGCAGCTAAGGGAGGACACTATAGGCTCCAAAACGTCGAACATGTAGCGGTGGCTGTTGAGTGTACCGGCGACGCGTACCAGAGGGTTGTGGGTGTCATATTCAATTGCGCCCCAAACCATAACGCCAGGCGGCGGACCGGTATGGCGATGCATAATGCAGGCGTCATACAGTCTCTCGCCGCGGTGCCGCCACACGCGGATCCGACCATCGTGGTGTTGCAGGCACAAGCGGGATTCATCGGAGAAGTCAATGTCATGCCATTCCGTAGTCCAGGTGCGGCGTTCAACGGCCCACTGCCGCTGCACTCACCGGTGGTGTAACGTCAATGGTAATCGGAGCAATGGGCGCTGTGCGACAAGTCCCCGCTCTTGCAGACTACGTCGAACGGTACGTGCTGACACAGGTTGTTGCGCAACACACCCTAATTCCTGCGCTAACGTTCGTGATGTGGCGGTGCGAGCCGTCAATACCCGCCACACAGCATGCCCATCCTCTCGTTCGGTGGTGTGCCGCTGCTGCGGCAATCGCTCACGTCGGTCCGTCCGTCCCTCCCGCACCCACCGAATCCATACTCGCCTCACTGTGGATGGACGTCGTCCCACACGGGCGCCGACGTCTCCGTACGATAAACCGCTATCGCGATAAGCCACTATTCGTCCTCTGTCGAACTCCAAAACGTGCTGGAATGACTGCCGTATTCTGCGACGAGGCATCAGGAAGCTTCCCACGCACAGCTCCGGCAGCACAACACATTTCCACTACTTACACCCCGCCTTCTGTGCATCTTTCTTATAGTGCTTCTCGGTGGCGTGCTGGGCGCACATGATTTGCATATGCCCTGCAATGCTAATCGTTTGCATGTCCTCTCGCGGGCGACGCATGCTGCGAATTTCAGGCCAATCGGATGCTTCCTTCTTAGTGTTGCATTTTGGGTGGCCGGCAGTGTAGAAATACCAGCGCCAATAGGATTTCAAAATAACGGGGCATATTTCACATACAATATATTCTATGTATCACTCAGTGCGATCTTTACGAAGTACGGTACAGTAAATTCCGGTTAATTGTGCATCGGTTAATCGGGGCAGTCGTTTATTTGGGACAATCTCGAACATCCCAAATATTAGCGCTTTGGGATAAAGTTTCGCATAACAGGAGCAGCCGCATAATTAGGCCAATGTGTCCCAATTAACCGGAATTTACTGTAATTATACAACGAGAGCAAGGTGTAAAGCACTTTAAAATGGCAATCACTGACCAACTGTCAGCGCTGAATCCCATAGAAGAATTTATATGAATTCCATCAGAATGAGTAAAATTGAAATCTTAGTAATATGTCGAACCACAATATGCAAGTCCAGAACGCGTGGGAGAATTAATACAATTCGGTATCAGGCAATGTCACACGAATGACGTTTTATTTTCCTCATGTCAGGATATCCTGCGGTTAAACTGACTTATGAGAATTTACATACCTGTTTAGCAGTAACCAGCCAATGTCATACTAAAATAGTATTATCCAGCTAATGTCACACGAAGGGATATTCAAAATAATATTCATTGCTATAACCGAAAGTCATAGTTTTAGAATGCATGAACAGTAATAAGTTCTGAATGTGGACATCAATTTTGGTGAAGTTCTGTAAGAAAAAAACCTCGTGGGAAGAACATACGTCAAACTGAATGAGTGCTTACAGTATAAACCAGACAATGCATTAAACAGTACAATGCGAAACAGATAGGCCATATATGAGCATGTCCAAATCAGCATTTGATAACTCTATACGCAGAGTGCTCGTGCAATACATCGCACATGAGTACAGTGCATACATACCCAGAACACCAGGAATGATCTCGATGGTGGCTGCACGAGTGATAGCGTAGAATGCTTTCAATAGAAGTGTATAACACTATGCAGTTATTACCCAATTCGAAAGGCTGACGTGCCGAGACCAGAGGCTGATAACGTAAAAATGGCTCTATGAGGTTTGAACTGAGCCATTGGAGCCGTAACGGGAAAGACATGTACTACGAACACTAACTATACCAGGGGTGGCCAAACAGTCGATCGCGATCGACCGGTGGTCGCGAGCTCTTTTAAGGTCGATTGTTTGTTCCTACGGTCGACCCTTTTGGCGAACGTAATGTCGAGGAAGTTTCATCAAACATTTCCTCTACTTTCCTCTTCGATTCTTCAGATTTAGAATCATAAATTGTGAAACTTCAATTCGACATAGTATTGAAGGAAAGAGCGTCAGATAACACATTTTGGACTATTGTCAGAAGAAAAATATCCCTGCTTGAGATCTGTAACTTTCCGGCTGACTGCTTTCTTTGGATCCACATATCGCTGTGAAGCAGCTTTTTCAGAAATGAAAATAATGAAATCGAAATACAGGAGCTGCCTGACTGATGCTCATTTAAAAGCGTGTCTCTGACTATGCCTTAGTTACTCTAAACTTTGTGATGACATACAGTATCACGCATCACCATCTAAGAACTAAATACTGTAAATAAAGAGTCTAAGTAAAATTATATAGTTTGTTTGAAAAATAGTGTTTCAGAAATAAAAGATGTTTTAAATATTATTTTTCTGTATTTGTTTCCAAACTTACAAATCCACACACGCTAACAAAACACTCGTGATATAGGTTTATTCCTATTTAAATATGCCTATATCACGGCGATAAACCATGGTAGATCACAATAGGGAATGATAGCTTAAGGTAAATCTTCCTCAAAGTTTGGCCACCACTGGTCGACACTGAAGAGCAACTGAATTAGAGATATCTGTCTAGTAACGTGTAGCACCTCCTTTCCCCCTGATGACGGCGGCGATTCGTCTCGGCATGGACTCTACAAGACACCGGAAGCGTTGGGAAGCCATACGGATCCACGACCCCTGAACAAGCTTCCACAGTTCACGAAGATTTGATGGAGGGGGTCAGAGCCCAGAAAATCTCTCTTGATGGTATCCTAGATGTGCTCGATGGGATTGAGGTCAAGTGATCTAGCTGGCCAAAGAAGCGAGGTCACGTTGGTGGAGTGTTCATCTAACCATTCGGATACAATTCGGGAGCGATGGCACGGTGCATTGTCTTGTTGCAGGATGAGGTCCCCAGTGGGATGTTGAAGACGCACAAACGGGAGCAAATGGTCGTCCAGGATATCCCGGTAACGTTGACCTGTGAGGGACGATGTCACACGGACCAGGGGTCCCATTTCAGTCCACGTAAACAATCCCCAGACGAGAATGCCACCCCCACCAGCTTGAAGAGTACCCTGCCGGCAAGAAGGATCCATCGCTTCATGTGGTTTGCGCCGTACTCGTATCCTGTCATCTGCATGTACCAACGTGAATCTTGACTCATCAGTCCAGGCAACATTTTCCCACATGTCTAGGGTCCAATGGCGATGTTACCGCGCCGATGCTAATCTTTGCACCAATGTGCGGTCAGCAGCGGTGCCCTCGTGGGACTATGTCTTCTATAACCCATAGCGAGGAGATGGTTCTGGATGGTGTGGCTGCTTACACGTTTTCGTGTAACAGCGTTAAATTGCCGAGTGATTTCTTGCACTGTGGCCTGTCTATCCGCTGTTACAATGCGAGCTAGCCGACGATGACACTGATCATCCACACGTTCTTGTCCACGGCAGTTGGCCCTTGCAGGGATGGTTTTACTGGATTCGATGTACTCACGGTGCGTACATCGAATCCAGTAAAACCTCGCAGGGATGGTTTTACTGGATTCGTGACACAGTGGCTCGTGAAAATACCAGTGCCTGCACGACTTCAGAGATGGAGTGACCCATTCGTCGGGCCCCGACAATTTTCCCACGATCAAATGCGCTTAGATCCTTCGTCTTACCCATACTGCGTCCGACTCTTACTGCTTCCCGTCGCATCATTTCTTATATTGTCGGATCGCTGCATACGTCATGTCGTTTCCATTTACAGGGCCGCCCACAGCGCTACATTTGCATAACGCCAGCTGTCTCTAATTTAATTGCTCTTCAGTGGATAGCTATGCAACTAAAACGTTATTTAGCATTTCGTGGTGATCCGGTTTTAGCTATACGTATGAATAAAACTGTCTTACACCTTTTACTTCTATATTTTTCATATATACAATATATTTCCGAAAGTTATCCTGTACAGTATCTTCAGAAGTTATTGAAGGTTCCTTTGTCAAACAAAGCTGTAACTTGATCTACGCTGAACAACAAAGCCATTGGAGTTACAGCTAGAGACAAGTGTCACACGTTGCTCATGACACTTAACGAAGGGCTCTTCAAAGCAGCATCTCCCTTCATGACTTAACTTACCCCCCTTCCCAGCCAACTCATCAATCATTTGCTACGTACAACCCTGTCTTGATGCAGAATCTCTGGAACACTAGAGAAGTATGGCATAATGACATGGACACAGCTTCATAAACTTCTATGATCACCAGTTTTCTCCTTTCAGTAATTAATGCGTCAGCAGCAAGACCTTTCACTTTTAGATCAGGTAATTCATCGAGCACCGTTACTAATTTAAAATACGATGTTCTGAATCAAACTGAATATGAAACGATAACAGCAAATATTCAGGAAATGTTCTTCTAGGATGGTAAATTGCTCTATCCATCTGAACCCAACGACAATCTGATCTCGAGAAGAACAAATCAAGGCTCCTGCAAAGGGCCTTTAAATTATCCATGTGCACGACGTGAGTAGTATTCAGCGGCAGAGCTAGTCGAATTTACCGTAGATCATTGTTTCACTACAAGCCTTGCTTCGGGCATGTTACCGTTAGTTTCAGAAGATTTTTTAAAGCAGAAATTCTTCCGATATCGTCACCGCATTTCCAAATTCCGAGAAGAGTAAACATACAAAAACGTGATCCCGACAGAAGCGTATCGACATCTGAAACTTCCGATGACGTAAGGATGAAAGTGTTGTCTTTAGTATATCAACTGGCAGAGTAATCTAACATACCAGTTGTCGCACCGAGGGTTTAAAATCAGAAATTATGCTCCTACCTACAAGTGCTAGACATCACTATGTAACACAGGACATAGAAAAAAAAAGTTTTGTTATTTTGGAGGTTTAACGACCACCGTGAGCAACTCAGTGGGCTATAAGCAGTCGCCCCCTCTAATTCAAGGTCACTGAATCCACGGAAGGGAGAGAGCCAGTGCTGTAAGGCACACAACATCCATGCCTCGCCGGAATTCGAACAAGGACCATCTCGGACGAATGGTCAGAAAGAAGCCAGCGCTTAGAGCACTGAGCTTCCGGGGTGGCAACTCTATAATACTACAAAGACGTCTATGCAGACTGACAAACATTTTGCGTTAAACATTTCTTTAAGGAGGAGGCTGTTTACTGTTAAACAGGTATGTGAATTCCCATAAGTCAGTTTAACCGCAGGATATCGTGACATAAGGAAAATAAAACTTCCATGCACTCACAGACGATTCGGGATTGGTACAATATTCTACTTTGCAGAATGGTTGGTTGTCACTTTTCTGGCGCAAGAGCCTCAAATGGGCCAAAGAGCATCAAGGGTAACAGATTTAGCGGAAGCAAAAGGTAAAACAAAAGAGAAAAAAAGAAAGGTAAGCCACACGGTACACACAATGTGAAACGGTATAAATGGCCTACAGAGAGAGATAAGACTACAAACTCACTCAAAAATACCAACACAGCGTAGAAAAGAGAATGCACAGAAGCCCAAGTAATAGAAACGTGGAACTCTTCACGATTTGAAAATCCTCTAATCACGTAGCGTCAGTGAATAAACAAACGTACAAAGAGCGATGTCTTTGTTTATTCTTCACGATTTCGCGTGTCTTTCTTGCGAAGTGACCATGTTAATCTATGTGTCGCTCCAATTTCAATATATGACCTGCGGAAACAAATACCTTCGCAGAATGCTGGACTTAATATATTTGAAGCAGCAAAAGCGAATATGTACGAGTAGTTATGGTACTGATTCAAAGGAATCACCTTATACAGTGTTACACAAAAAAAAAAAAAACTAGCTCAACCATTTGGAAAAACTTCGACATCACAGGTGGTGTGCATATTTCTTTGAATTGCACAAAAATCGGAGAGAAATCTTATACTAGGAAAACTAATGCGATAAACTTTAGTCCATATTTGCCACCATTTGGTGCACAACTGAAGCACGAGTTTTTGGCCGGTTTCGCCGAATTTTCTTTTCACCGAGTGCATTTTTTTTATGAAACTTACTTTTAAAATGTGCAGTATACAGCACACACCATCTTACCGATCCGTGACTTTCAATTGGGGGGGGGGGCATCCCGTTAAATGCCGAAATTTGAGGGTACTCCGACGTACTCGCATATAGCTGCACATAAAAATCTCCAAAACACTTTACCACGACTGCCTTTATACTATGTCAACAAGGAGGTAACACTGAAAGTACTTAAGAAATGTAACAGTTAAAATCGGTGTTAAACAAATAAACAAGAAAATGCACACAAATTTCAAGAACATGGACACTTAAATCTCAAACAGCCGTCCTTAAATATTCTGCTCCAAAATTTGACTCAGATGGAGAAAAGAAATTTTCCCCAGTGAATTCAATATGTTTTCAAGTGGCTAAAGAACAAATTTCATTCTTTTTCTTCTAAAATCGGAGGAGAAACTAGTGTATTTTGACTCTTGTGTTATTCAGTTTAACTCACTGCCATATTTCAGTGCTATAGATACATCTTACGATATTTTCAAATTCGTGTTCGGTGCATTCTCCTTAGCAATGGAATTGAAACTATTGTACTAGTTTCTGGCAGTTTTTCAAGTTATGCTTTGTCATTTGTCCATTCAATCGCTCAGACCACTGAGTCACCGGGGCGCCAAAATTTAATACTTAGGGGCATACCCTAATGGGGAAGAAATAGCTGAAGTTACAAGTGACAAAGCCTTTGTTAAATTGCTTTATTTTTTTTTTTTTTTTTTTGGTTGAGGTTTTAACGACCACCGTGAGTAACTCAATGGGCTATAAGCAGCCGCTCGTCTCTAATTTAGGGCCACTTGTCCCATGGGAAGGGAGAACCAGGGCCGTAAGAGAAACAACATGCCTCATCGGGATTCGAACCCAGACCCAACTAGGACGAATGACCAGAAGCCAGCGCTTAGACCACTACCACCGGGGCAGCACGAAGAAAAGTCGGAAACAAAGGATCCTTCGGAGCTCGGTAAAGGGCTTAATTTGTCGGTGCCCGTACGGCTGGAGCGATGGTTTTTTAAACAGCAGAGCTGACTGGTTTCTCAAAAGGTGAGATATCCCGGGTCTTTAATTAGTGGAAATTAATCCACAACTAACTGTGCATGATTACTATCTGTCAGGAACGAGGTCGCCATCAACTGAGAAGGCTTCAACAGGGAAACATGATTTCCTGTGTGCAGCAATTGTCTGAAGCAATTGATGAAGGTTGTTTCCGACCAAACTCTCAGCAAACTATGCGCAGGGAATTGAAGACGATTGGTATCGCACGCCTATAAGGAAACTGATTTCTGCAAAGAACCTGAAAAGTTCGTCTACACTGGGGTCAGGAAAACAGTGACTAAAATTAAAGGCTGGAAAGAAAAAGGCATGGGTCTGACGAATCGCTGCTCACCTTGTCCTGTACCGACGGTAGGCAGAGAGTTTAACGGGAGCCACATGAGGCAATGGTATCAGCTTACTGTGTAAACACAACAAGGTTCTGGAGGTGGTGTTATGGTGTGGGGCACGTTCTGTTGGTACAGAATGGATCCTCTGATGTTGCTGGAAGGTCTGGTTTCTTCCAAGGATTATCTGAACATTATTCCCGATCAAGTCCATCCTGCAACGTTGACTTTTTATCCAGCAGGTGACGGCTGTTTCATGGAAGACAATGCTACTGTACATCGCGCAAGGTGTGTTCAACAGTGGTTCACAGTGTGCATGACAACTACTTTCACCATCTTTCCTGGCCACCACAAAGTCCGGATTTCAACCCCATTGAGAATGTATGGGAATGTTAAAAAACAGATCCGGGAGCTAAGTCCTCTTCCGTCAAGTCTGAGAAAGTTAAGGGTTTGTCTGGTGAACGCCTGGTATGCTATAGACGTACTCCAACACCTTTCGGAATCCATGGAAAACCGCATAAGTACTGTAATTCGAGCTAAAGGAGGTCCAACCCAGTATTGAATAAAAGTTTCTAATTTATTGGCTGGTATACATATACATGCGGTGTGAGATATGTCGTCTCATATCATCCGATTCCACCCCTAAGCAGTGACGTCACTAGGCTTCGAAATCTGAATGGGCGAACATTGGGGGGGGGGGGGGGGCAAGCTTCATAGCAATTTTTTTTCTCTCTACGAAAACACAAAGAAATAATTTTTTAATACTTTTCACTACCCGCTACAAAAGAATTCGTGCAATCCTCACCCTCTCGACCTGGACACATACACGGATCTGACTTGCTACGCCACTGGTGTAAAGATACAAGTGTTACTCGAATGTCGCCTTCGACTTTTTACTTGCTATGAATACATTGTCCTAAACTGCTTTTCAAAATTTTGCATCTTTGCTTACGAAAATGGTATTGTACTTGAACAATTTAAAGGAAAATATCGTTTTTGCTTATCTAAATCAAATTTTAACGCGTGCTACACAGACACAGTACCTCCCTCCTCCTGAACTCCCTTCCTTCACGCCAGCGACTTTGCCTTGTACTCCTCTACTACAAAGTAGTCTTCGGCTGCACTCTCATTGTCCCTGAGTAATCTTGTGGGCGCTAGTGCAGCTTTAGACTCCACTTTCAGTGTTAGAATTCCCTATTTTGTAAAGAAAACAGAGAAATTAGTAGTGATCCCTTAAGTGAATTCTTGTCTAACCTCCTCATGATTGTATGAAAGAATGCCCACGGAAAAAACGCCCGCGGAAAAATCGCCCACAGACAAAATGCTCACGGGAAAAATAGGTGATCGACTGATAAGTTTATATGTCTGTTATAAACGGTGTTCGGACAACTGGTCACAGACTGCTGGCCAAAAAACCGTTAGGGGTCATATAAAAATTGTGGTTTCTAGGCCACCTCACCTACATAACGCGAATATGGGAATGACGGAATGAAAACTTTTAGAAGGGCCTAAACGTTAGTCCTAATATTTTCTGCCTGAGTAATACCGCAATATTAATAATTTGATGCGTAAAATATTTTCTGCAAACCTTACAAATACGAGAGAAAATTTCAGATTGCACTGATGGACTGTAGAGGTTGTATGGTGTTGGCCTGAAAGCAGTGGTAGTCTTATGCAACATTTATTTAAAAACATACTAATGATTCATCGTTGTCTTCAAGCCAACTGCTATACATCAATACCTCTGTAGTTCTGACATCTGTTTGTTATATTTGCGAACAACATGCACTTTGGATCAACAACTCCTCACGACTTAAACACCCAAAATGAACTGCGATTCTCACAGCAGAAGTTGTGTATGTATTTTGTAGGGACCAAAAAATTAAAAATGTGGTGCCATTTTGTGTTGTCATGTGGCGGGTACGTAGAACTGGACACATTGCAATTTCAGTGCCATAAAATTGTTCTGCATAAACAAATTTCGTGTGGCTATATTCCCCACTACTTCAGCAACTATTGTTCATAATTTTTTTTTTTTTTTTAATATTTCATTTTCAGTAAGAAATTTAGACATTTCCATGATTTTCGGAGCTAAGACTAAGTGGAGAATTGGCCACAAAAATTTTAAGGGGCCGTATAAAAATTGCGTTCTGGGCTGCTCCGTGGCTACGTCTCCCCGAGATTGGTTATGTGACATACATAAAATGTCCGTAATTTCGTATTTTCTTATTTACGGTATTTTTCTAGAAACTACAACTAAAATTCTCTGAGAGTATGTGCGAACCCAGGAAACTTGTCGGGGGAGGGGGTGCTTAAAACCTAAAATATAAAGAATTTCTGGTCCGATCGGGAGATTTCCAGCGTTTACAAGCTACAACTCGTCGAATTATCTGAGGGTATCTGCTGCCTCAGGAAACTAGTCGGGGGTGATGGGGGGGGGGATACCAAAATCGTAAAATATCAAGAATTCGACAAATTTTCTTAGCGCATGTCCACTCTCTGGAAACCTGTCGGTGAGGCGGGGGTGGGGGTGGAATACCAAAAGTGTAAAATATGAACGATTTCTCGTCCGATCGGGAGATTCTCAGAAATTAGCAGCTACAACTCGACACATTATCTGAAGGCATGTGAATGATGAAAATCTCCGGGTCGGAAGAGAAAGGAACCAAAAAATTAGGCACCAAAAAATTAGGGACAAAATTCTTCATATTCTACACTTTTGGAATTAACCCCTCCCCCCGACAGGTTTGCTCAGTATGTTCATGCCGGGAGATAATGTCTCCAGTTGTAGTTTGTAAATGCTGAAAATCTCCCGATCGGACAAGAAATTCTATATATTTCACAAATATCATATACCCTCCCCCCCCGGGTTTGCTGAGTAGGCACGTGCGCTCAGATAATTTGCACACTTGTAGTTTGAAAACCCTTAAATCTTTTGCTGAGTTGTAGATCATAAACATTTTTTATAATTACATTAATTATCGCAACTAAGAAAAGACGAAATCACGGAAACTTTATATGACTCAGATTACCAACCTCTGGCGGGGGGGGGGGGGGCAAATTCTGGTTCTGGGCGCAAGAAGTAACTTGATACTGCCGCAAGTTTCGAAGCAACCTATAAATTTAGATGACATATATGGTTTGTTTCTTGGGGTGGGTGGGGTCTTGTTGCTTTGTGAGCTCCGTTGAATTATCCATCTCGCACCTGCGGAGCTGGACAGCAAACGACTGTGACGAAAAGCAGATGGCTCTCTACCCGCTGTAGAAAAGAGAGAGAAGGAGCGGCCTTGTTCGGTGACTGATTTCATACAATCAGTTCGGTGGTCAGCAAGAAGGATCTGTACACCCATACATATAGAATATATATTTTTCAATAGTTGCTACATTTTTAATTTGACTGATAAACAGTCACTCGTGGTAATGCGGAGTTGCGGTCAGTATATGCTTGTTCACCAGCTGCTGTATTCTGATTTTTTCCAATTAATGTAATTCTTTATAACAAATGTTTATGGTCTACATCTTAGCAAAAGATTTAAGGGCTTTCAGACTACAAGTCTGCAAATTATCTGAGCGCATGTGCTGCCTCAGGACACCTGTAGGGAGGGGGGCGGGGTTAATACTAAAAGTGAAAAATATGAAGAGTTTCTAATCCGATCGGGAGATTATCAGCATTTACAAGCTACAACTCGACAACTCGACAGATTATTTGAGGACACGTGCCTACTCAGCAAACCTGTCGGGGGGGGGGGGGGGGGGGGTTAATACCAAAGTGTAAAATATAAAGTATTTCTCTTCCGACCCGGAGAGTTTCATCATTCACATGCCTTCAGATAATGTGTCGAGTTGTAGCTGCTAATTGCTGAGAATCTCCCGATCGGACGAAATTGTTCATATTCTACACTTTTGGTATTACACCCCCCCCCTCGCAGACAGGTTTCCAGAGAGTGGACATGCGCTAAGAAAATTTGTCGAGTTGCAGTTTGTAAATGCTGAAGATCTCACGATCGGAAGAGAAATGCTTGATATTTTACGATTTTGGTATTACCCCCCCCTCCCCGACTAGTTTCCTGAGGCAGAAGATACCCTCAGATAATTCGACGAGTTGTAGCTTGTAAACGCTGGAAATCTCCCGATCGGACCAGAAATTCTTTATATTATAGGTTTTAAGCACCCACCCCCCTCTCCCGACAAGTTTCCTGGGTTTGCACATACTCGCAGAGAATTTGTTTAGTTGCAGTTTCTAGAAAAATATCGTAAATAAGAAAATACGAAATTACGGACATTTTATGTGTGTCATAACCAATCTCGGGGAAATGTAGCCACGGAGCAGCCCAGAACGCAATTTTTATACGGCCCCTTAAAACAGTTCATCAGTGCAATTTCCTCTGGTATTTGTAAGGTTTGCAGAAAATATTTTACACATCAAATTATTAATATTGCGGTATTACTCAGGCAGAAAATATTAGGACTAACGTTTAGGCCCTTCTAAAAGTTTTCATTCCCATATTCGCGTTATGTAGGTGAGGTGGCCAAGAAACCGCAAATTTTTATATGACCCCTAACGCTTTTTTGGCCAGCAGTCTGTGACCAGTTGTCCGAACACCGTTTATAACGGACATATAAACTTATCAGTCGATCACATATTTTTCCCGTGAGCATTTTGTCTGTGGGCGATTTTTCCGTGGGCGTTTTTTCCGTGGGCATTCTTTCCTCATACCCTCCTGATTAGCCCTCTGTCCATACAAACATGAAAAAGCTTAAACTAAGGAATTGGAAGAACGGAGAACTGAATATTCATGGCCCTTTGGATGCTATTTGGATAACCTTTCTACGGAGACTTAAAAAACGCACGTCCTAAGGGGAAATACATAGAGCTGCATGATATAAAACACAAGATTTATTACTTGGAAAAGTCCAGATTACATTTTAAATATATTGAAAAATGGCACATTTTCAATTGGGTGGACAAGACAAATTTTAGCCCACCCTCGCACCCCCTTTGGCGACGGCCCTTACCCTAACGAGTCCAAACATGGATGAAATCTATTCTTGGGTCTCGTAAAACTAGCTTTTCCAATGTAATTTTACTCGTACGGTAATAAGTCCCATGGTTGCCTCTTAAAATGGACTGAATGAGGTAAAAAAAAATTTAAGAGAAAATGGGAAGTCATTAAATACCGAATTAAAGCACAAAATGTTCATTACATTCTAAGCAAAGTCGCCAGAAATAACACATTAATTTCTGAACTCAGTCACAGTGCAGTATTTTTAGTAATTATTACTCTCAAAGTAATTTGAAATGAGCTTGCATCTAAGCTAGTAAATTTATACTTGTAGCGTTGTAGGGGGGCATACTTCGAGTTTGTGTGGAACCATGGTTCCAAACACTCAGAACGGCGAATTCACCCCTCGCTTTACTTTTTTTTTCAGAAGCAAAAAAAAAAAAAAAAAAAATGAATAAGTAAATAAAATAAAATCTTTATTTTTGAGGTCCTTCCAGCATTGCGGAGCCCTGGGTTCCTCGTAAACCCGTTCCTGTTCCGTGCAATCTAACAGTGCTGAATATCCTTCCAAATCAGAGTACTGTTACGGGCGGGTTTTCAGCTTTCACTGTTGCCGACAATTCTTCGCGTCATTTAACTTGTCAGTTGTGTTCTGAGGGACAACAAAGCTGTCTCTCAACCGCAGACATTCAAAATACCCTTCGGATCAACCTCTATTTTTTTTTTTTTTTTACTTTCATCCTTCTGAGGCTCATCAATCACTCGTAACGTACGCTGTAGTCTAATCTTGATGTAAAAGTCTTCGGACATGCGAAAGTAGAGCTTCAACCTACACTTAGATACAAACAAACGAGAATTTCAAAGGTGCTATAAATAAATAAATCTAAAGGAATGCAGCGCCCGTGCAAACACCCGAGTTGAAGATAATGCCCTGAGTAGCTTCCTTTTCGAAGATGAACGGAAAGAGGAGAGAGAGAAGTAGACACCATTGCAGCGCCGGAGAAGTGTCTGGCAGATTGAATAATGACTCCCTATTTTGCGGTTCCTTATCTTCTGCTGCTTGAAACCCTGTTGACCTCAGCGCGGTGTCATATCGGAGGCACACCAGGGGGTCGGGGACATCTTGACACAAGTCCGACAATGAATGAATAGAACACCAGCCGGAGTTAAAAAAAATATATATTTGAGGCCATTCTGTGTAGGCAACAAACTCTGTTGTAGGTCAGGTTTGACAATAGATTTTAGCGATAGCACCATTATATCCAACATCAGACCACCCCCCATACGACCAATGGGGATTCAAAGAATTCTCCTTTTCATCTGTTCGGGAATGAATCATAATGTACTTCGGGACACCAATCGCTTTGTTATGCTCCGTCAACTCAGATCGTATAACAAGATCTGGATGCATAATAGCATGGCTTCGTTACACACAGTCACAGTAATGAAATCCAGAATCCTTAGGTAACGTAACCGAGCAAATTCGCATCTATGGAGACTATTTCTGAAGTCAGGCTATCTGGATTTAATAGAAAACATGAAATATTTTTTACAGGCACTACGATTATATCCCTAACCGGCGAGCATAGGTTTCGGTTTCTTAAGAGTCTTACATTTGTTTTACATACGAGAATGTATTAGCAAATGTCCTTGATACGTCAGCAGTTTGACCACTCACATCTTTAGGAGGCATTACGCGAAGTCTTAGAAGTAACGATCACGTCTCTCGGCTATACTCATTTAGCATGTCTCACAATATTCTAAAATGATAATCAGCATTCTAGAATATTCCAAAGCAACGATGTATTTATAAAATATCACATGAATTTTTCACCGGTAAACTACTACTAGCAAGAGAATTTTTTTTTTTTTTTTTTTTTTGTCTTGCTGATCCTTATATTATTATCCAAAACGGATCATCATAAAATTTCTACTATACACACATATACTGACCGTATCGACTAAAGGACAGCCGCAAAAACGGAAAAAGAGAAACATCTGCGCAAATAATTGTTTCACCCCCATGTGTGTGTGTGCTAAAAGTGTTCGAATTTTTGTGATTTCTGCACGCAAACTAACAGGAGGATCAACTTAAAGTTTTTTTCCGGTTGGAGGTTTAACGACCAATGTGAGAAGCTGAACGGACTGAAAGCAGTAGCCCGTCCGTAACTTAGGATCGCTGGTTGCAGGGAAGGGAGAGAGCCAGGGCAGTAGGCCGCAAGACAAACACAATATTCATGCCTGACCGGGATTCGAAACCGGATCCATCTCAGAGGAATCATCAGAAGCCAACGCTTATACAACTGCTCCACCGGGGCGGGGCGGCTCTCAAAGGGTTTAAATTTTCACATCTGCGCATCTTTTCTCCTCCCTTAAAGCGGAAACCCCGTCTTCGTTCCTAGATCCCCGTGCAACTGGTTCTTGACACAGAAAACCAACAACGGCTTTCCAAGTTTGTCTTTTTTTAACGACGCCAATGAAAATTTAAAATAAGGAAGGGAGTCATCATCAGTCCAAATTTAATTTCTGGAAGAGTGAGGGTACCGTAAAAATCAAGGTAACATTTACTTGTGTGGATTCGAGTCCAGCTCAGCAGCAGGGGTAATAACTAGAAGTAAACGCTCTAGAGACCAATAGTTTGATCGCGCGGGTGACATCTGAGTGATTACAAGCTATAAAGTCGGTGGCTTCAGCCTGGTAGTTAGAAAATGGATTCCCGTCGTTGCTCATGTTAAAGCCCTGAAGAGCGCATGACGCTGACGGCCCTGGGATTTGGATCCCCAGTTACAAATAAGGTCACTTCCCTCCTACTCCAATACCCACTGGGCTTTATCTTACCACTCTTCTGTTAGGTGTTCCAACCCGCACCTCCGTTCTTCAGTTTCTCTCGGTAACGACCCAAAAGCTGCTTCACAAGAAGCTAGTTCACTCTAAGCCCAAGCTTTTTCGAGAAAAGATAACTAAGCTTAACTTGTTTTTTTTTTTTTTTTGCTTATTCGTTGGTTGTAACGCTCGCCATTCGCTGGCAATACATTGAATCATCGAAACATCTCGTCGTTGGCCCGAAGTAAATTAGGGTGAGACCAACGTACGTGTGCTATGGGCTGCAAGTGGCCTCCATCCAGACGGCAGCGGGATCAATCCCTAACAGGTTGAGTTGCTCTAACCACTGAATACTCGACGTGAATTCCGTGGACATGTGAATTGTGTGGAATCCTCGAAGTATTGGACCCCCGTTACAAATAAGATCTGTTCCTTCTCTTAGCCTTTGCTTTCTCCCTGGAAGCGTCCGTTGTGATGCCATAGTCTGGCACTCCCAACTGTCACCTCGCACTTTCAATCTGGAACTCCTACTTCTCTGAACTGTCTACCATCTGTCGTATTTGAGATTCTAGGTTCAATCTAATGCGACTTCATTACTGGTAAACAGCACACAAGTTCCGTGGGACACACGCAGATGTGCCTAAACCTTCCCTTTTGGTGTATATACTGTACAAAAAAATTGGCTGGGTGGTGACGTATATGTGTGTTACCGGGGTGGGTGCAGTGTTTATTCTTCGTTCAGATTGTTTTACTTTCCTGCAACCAACGTTCAAGAAACTCCTTCAGGCCTTCGGAGTTCCATATAAATATTTAAAACTATTAGGACAATTCCTTGTGTGTGAGTGTCATACTGAGAAAAGTACCAAGGTTGTGTTAACATGAACAGAGAGGAACTCTCTCGACTTTGAAGCAATGAAGATTAAGAACACAATAACCCTTTAAAAGTTCATACAAATCCGATTTGTAAAAAATCCAACTACAGTAGAACCCGCTTATAACGAGCCCGTATTTAGGGAGATCTCAGATTTAACGAGCAAAACAGGAACTTTTGTTTCGTATAATGTTATTAATTCAAAGCTAATTTGATCGTTTTTAACGAACGAAATTTAACGAAATCCCGCTAAGATAACCACTTAACAAGCAAAATGACAAGATTTAATTGAAATCCCGCTAAGATGACCACTTAACAAGCAAAATAACAAGATTTAATTGAAATCCCATATTTATTGGGGCAGAGAACATCTGATCCGCACTGTCTTGGAATGGAGAAACGGAGGAATCCTTGTGTGCTAGTGGGAAAATGTAGATAGAAAAACAAGGAAGAATTACATCAAATCCTCAACAAATGGTTTGTGCAAGACCCTCTTCCGCCAACCAGTCCAAGGGGCTATGCTTTGGGTGTATCGCGTCAGCAGAGCTGAAAACATGCCATCTATACTCCTAGGCAAAAAGAGGATCGGGTGGGAGGGGCGACTGATGCACATTAAAGAAGATTTCTGGGGGCAATTGCAGAGAGTGGTAGCACAGTAATGGAATGGGAATGTCGCCCGAAGGGGTGAAATAGGAGGTATTTCCTGGAATTGTGACCATTTCTCCTTTCACTCTCCAAGTGAGTGTTGCATTAAAAGGATCTGTGCTACTTTCGGCTTATAATATAAGCATGCCAGTGTTTTTAAATGTATTGTACTTGTTTTAGTAGAAGTTCAGTCTATACATACATATATTTGAACATTAAATTACGTGGGAGATAGGCAATGTATATTAGAACAAAGTCCTCTATAATACTGTTACACACGTAGTATATGAGTTTCGAAAAGACAAGTTTACTTCAATGATAATGGAATATTTATAGTTGAACTTGTGCTGGTGTTTGTGTTGAACTTTGAACGTGGAATGCCTTTAATGATGTGGCACAACACTGGACAAAAAGCGTGATTGATTGCATACTGTACATAAAAAAATATTCTTAAGTTCAACTATAAATATTCCATTATCATTGAAGTCAACTTGTCTTTTCGAAACTCATATACTACGTGTGTAACAGTATTATAGAGGACTTTGTCCTAATATACATTGTATTGTACTTGTGTTGTGGTAGGGGATTATTTTGATAGGGGTGAGAGGGAGACGCGCGCTTAATGGGGTTTACATGCAGCAAACTAGTCAGGGATTAACTTCGAAACACGATTAAGTAGGGAGTGGAGATTTTCTAGAGTCAGACACTCCCTTCTTAAAATCCTTTACATATGATCATTTGATCTGGAGTTTGAAAAGGGATACCTTTGGAGATCAAAGGGTAGTACACGGGACTTTTGGTCTGAAGGGAGTTGAGAGGTCTTTTGGATTGGTGGTCTCAGGGAATGGAACGTTTTTGAAAAGCGTCGGCTGATTTTGTGTCGGCGTAGCCGGAAGGTTGTTTACGAAAAGCACGAAGTGCGGTCTAAAGTACATAAGACGGACGGAGAGAGACCACATCTATGAAAAGTTTTCCATTGACCTGCCCTACGATAATTTCCAAGCCACATAGTGACACAAAATTAAACTACTTGTTGTTACTATTACAGAGGAAAGTCTGGACTCAATATTTTTAGGTGTATGACTATGGATCGAACCAACAAATAACATGTGATGGCTCTCGCTGGATAGCAACTACGTATATTATGAAAGAGGCGGAGCAAGCAAGGGTCTTTACAAGACCTGTTCATAAATATCACGTTGCACAATACTTTGGGACCATAAAAACTAAAGCATCCGTCGTGCTTCTTCTCTACTGAGGACGCGGATGCTTCCGTATGCCGAAAAAAGCACTCACTTGCATTTTCTGAAATGTTCACAGCAGCGCAATGTGTCAAAGAAAATATATTCGCTAGGAATATTTTTTTATTCTCACACGTAGCCGTGAAATGTACAGGCATAGCCTTAGAACTAAAAACTTGCATGCGAATTAGTTACGATTGTTTAAACAATTTGAAACTGCTAGCTACCGTTTCTTCTCTGTAAAAGCTCATAAGTGAACAGACTTACAAAGCACGTTGGAACAAAACACACAATTTTTTCTATTTTTTTTTTTTTTTTTTTGTATAATCAGCCATAGCGAACGTTTAATATTCACCACCACTGTTCACTACTGATCATGAATTCAGCATTTACATTAACAACAATAGAAAGTACAAAAGTTCTTGGCGTACTGCTTTCAACTTGATCCTTCTTTACTCATACTAACTTACATGCACAGAAAACCTATCTAGCATTTTCTTTTAAGTCAACTTGGCAAATATGCATATACACTTTTCTCACTACGAAGTGCGTGTCTGGCATGGTTCTGAAGCCAACTATTTCCTACTTCCACGTGACAAGCATCCTTAATATTCAGAATGCGCATTAACAAAAGGAAGTTTCGCCCCCCCCTCAATTCCTTCATACAGCAATCCCACCAGGGACTACTTTTCTGGCACACATTTTTCACACACACATAAAATTACAGCCGGGAGCCAAAGTAAATAAATACGTGGAGTCAGAGCAGATGCAAAGCTTTGCTGGCCCTTGGCCAATTTACATTTTATTGAGAAAATACAGCACGAAAACAGATGCATTCGAAACATGTGAAAATGTAAGGAGCGTGAATAACTTTTATTTTGGAGTTTGTGGAGCTCCCAGACGAAGTAATTCTTGCGTAAACGAGACATCGGCGCTTTAACACAAGAGGAAGAGCGGCACCACAGCACCCAGAACTCATGTCTAACGTCGACTCGAACGGTTCGAATACAGCTTAGACAGTCTGAAATATAACTGTGTTAAAGGGCAATAAAACTGTTGCCTTTTTATACGAGCAGGGCACTTAGCCACTTTCTTTTTCTTGTGAGATCTAACAACTGCTGTGAGCATGTAGGGCTACAAAGCAATCACCAGTCCCTAATTAGGGAGCCACTTGTTTCAGCGGAAGGAGAAAACCAGTGCAGTAAGACCAGTGGCGACGTTCAATAACACCACCTATCTCATCGAGCATTTAATCCCAGCCTAATTCGGACGATTAGCCAGAAGCCCGGGCCTCTGACCACTTTCTCCGCATTTTGACTGATTAGGGTAATATTTTAGCTGCCGGGCTTAGTCGCATGTTTCTGTGGTTACAACTTTTAACATTTTGCTTCAACCTTCAGCATTCGGGGAACTCCACAACTCGGTAGTAGGTAGAAAACGGGGCTCCGGGAACAGTGAGAGCCGAGAGCGAGGGGCGTGGCATTAAGTGCGAGGTACTGAGAGCTAGTGGGCGTGGCACAAAGCACTCAGAGCGGGGGAGTGAGAGTTGGACAAATAAGAAACGTTTTGTGTGGTGGCAACGGTTTGGGGGCAGCAGCCATGGTCAAACGGGATTATCACATCAGGTGGGGCTTGGGGGGGGGATGGAAGGAGGTTGTGGATGATGGATGTTTCGCGCAGGGGAAATGCTTCTATGTTGACGTCATTCTCCCTCAGGACACATACAAGTAAAAATCGGTATTAAACATGTTTGTGCTTGTCAAATGTTTTGTTCGAATTTGTTGGTGTTGAGTAAAGGATAGTATCCTCGAGGGTAGTCATATGATCTATTTCTTTTATGTGATTGGCTACTCCTCCTTTCGAACGAGACTTCTACTGTTAAACGTTTCATTTCAACTTTCGTCTTCGAACGATTGAGAGGTTTTTGAGCAGTACCTGAATTTCTATTTTGTGCACGATTTTGCAGTCATGTCAGCCGCAAACACTACTGGAAGTTCGTCAATGATTCTACATCTGAATAATTTACCAGAGAATTGTTTTCATATTGGGGAAAATATCTTTGCATATGTATCTTCATATACTGGTCAAGCCTGCGTGCATATCAGAGAATTTAAGTGTTATGGTGACAAATGTTATCCTAACAAATATGGCATTTGCATATCTTTACGTCAATGGGATGAAATGATATGGGTGAGAAAGATACCATATCACGTCATCTAGCCTATGGCATATCTGGCACACAGTTTTCATTCGAGAGGTTTCTGCAGCTGAAAGTTATTGCACGAAGTCGCGAAATTGCTATCGGTAAAGAAATTTATAGTGTGAAGACGGGGAAAGTTTATAAGTCATATTTCTCTCTCTGAAGAAGGGCAATGGAATGAACTAGTTCGTATGTCTTCTAGTGTATCACATCAATTGGTTGTGAAATTTTACCGAAATAATTCTTTTGACAACATTTTCAAGGAAGTGATGCAATTCAAATGGTATAACACTATCTGGCAATGTTTCAACACCACTGAAAAGTGAAAAGATATTTCAAGAACTCAAAACCGTTCTCCAAAATGCAATAGTTGCATATTTGAAAGAAAAAGCAAAATTAAAGTGTTTAGATTTATCTGAAGGGTTTTCGGACGACGAGTGTTTCTACACAGCCCTTTTGGGAATAGAATTTAGTAAAATAGTAGAAGATTATGTGGAATTCTTAGAAAGAAGGAACTTGATGTCGTCTGTAACCGATGATTTTATACAAACAGTAAATTTAGAAAACATTTTCAGCGCCATCAAGGATGAAATTCGTGAAAGTGACTTTGAATGAGAAATCATATGTGAAGGAACCATCTACAGAAAAGGAAAAAAAAAGCCCTTTTGAGGGCCACCCAATTTTATCAAAAAAGGATTACCATTATCGTACATGTTTTCAATGCGTGCATGTGTGTGTGTTGAAATGAAGCTGTCTCATGTTTTAGTTTAGATTTCTTTGTTTCAACATGTGTGTTTTCCTTTATTTTAGTTATCGTGGAAATTACACATTGTAACTTCTTTTAAATGCACGGTTCAATCCTACATTAATACACAAAATGTTCTGTTCAAAATTAAATGGTATCCATAAAGTGAATGTTCCCTACAAATCTCAACACGTGACTACACTCCTTTTTTCTAACGTGAAGGTCTTGGGAATTTTTGAAATGTCTTCCTTCCTCCCACCCAACATGTGTGACGGTTGTTTTAAAGTAAGCATTACACGTTCCTTGGAACAGTTGGAAGTAATCTTTATTCGCTAATCCTGCAAACACTCCAATGTTTAACAAGTAACCTCTCACCTGTGAAAAGACTTACAAAGGATTGATCGTTATTCATTAATTTGAGAAAGTATAATTTCTCTCATGTATTTCTCTACCTTTTAGAAAACAAATTTGCTCTCTGTTGCGATTTCTTAAAGGGAAGAATTTTACAAAGTCAGCTTTTGAGTCAACAGCATTTTAAAGGGTAGGTGTTTTTGAAAAATATGGAATTTTATCAACACAAATTTTCATTGAATAACATGAGAAAAGCAATGTATTAAAACGACAATTTTCGAATAGTTATTTTTCAGGGTAAGTTTTTTGATGAAGAGATTTTCGATCGAGGCTAAAATTTACAAAGCAAATTTCTGCAGGAATGATTTTTGTGTCTAATATGTTTCTTATTTTTATAAACTGCAGTGGATCATCAGCGGGGAACCACTAATTAGTGGAGAGTCCTACCCATAAAGGGTATCCTTTGCAGTATCTTTCGCCATTTCGACTCATTAATTCCCGGATGGCTTTTTTTTTTTTATTCCAACATTTATAAACACTTATATAATCAAATACATTTATAATATAACAGTTATATCCGTTAAATTTTTCACCATTTTCATACATGGCTTTTACTCCATTCAGCAAATCCTTCATGTTGATGTTTCGAATAAAATTTTCGTCAATAATACTGGACAGTTTCCCACACTGTCGAACGGTGTGGGAAACTGAAAGGATTTGCTGAATGGAGTAAAAGCCATGTATGAAAATGAATGGTGAAAAACTTAACGGATATAACTGTTATATTATAAATGTATTTGATTATATAAGTGCTAAATTGTATATGTATTTGATTATATAAGTGTGTTTTTAAATGTTGGAGAAAAAAAAGCCATCCGGGAATTAATGAGTCGAAATGGCGAAAGATACTGCAAAGGATACCCTTTATGGGTAGGACTCTCCACTAATTAGTGGTTCCCCGCTGATGATCCACTGCAGTTTATAAAAATAAGAAACATATTAGACACAAAAATCATTCCTGCAGAAATTTGCTTTGTAAATTTTAGCCTCGATCGAAAATCTCTTCATCAAAAAACTTACCCTGAAAAATAATAACTATTCGAAAATTGTCGTTTTAATACATTGCTTTTCTCATGTTATTCAATGAAAATTTGTGTTGATAAAATTCCATATTTTTCAAAAACACCTACCCTTTAAAATGCTGTTGACTCAAAAGCTGACTTTGTAAAATGCTTCCCTTTAAGAAATCGCAACAGTGAGCAAATTTGTTTTCTAAAAGGTAGAGAAATACATGAGAGAAATTATACTTTCTCAAATTAATGAATAACGATCAATCCTTTGTAAGTCTTTTCACAGGTGAGAGGTTACTTGTTAAACATTGGAGTGTTTGCAGGATAAGCGAATAAAGATTACTTCCACCAACTGTTCCAAGGAAGGTGTAATGCTTACTTTAAAACCAACCGTCACACATGTTGGGTGGGAGGAAGGAAGACATTTCAAAAATTCCCAAGACCTTCACGTTAGAAAAAAGGAGTGTAGTCACGTGTTGAGATTTGTAGGGAACATTCACTTTATGGATACCATTTAATTTTGAACAGAACATTTTGTGTATTAATGTAGGATTGAACCGTGCATTTAAAAGAAGTTACAATGTGTGATTTCCACGATAACTTAAATAAAGGAAAACACACATGTTGAAACAAAGAAATCTAAACTAAAACATGAGACAGCTTCATTTCAACACACACACATTGAAAACATGTACGATAATGGTAATCATTTTTTGATAAAATTGGGTGGCCCTCAAACGGGCCTTTTTTTTTTTCCTTCTTTTCTGTAGATGGTTCCTTCACATATGATTTCTCATTCAAAGTCACTTTCACGAATTTCATCCTTGATGGCGCTGAAAATGTTTTCTAAATTTACTGTTTGTATAAAATCATCGGTTACAGACGACATCAAGTTCCTTCTTTCTAAGAATTCCACATAATCTTCTACTATTTTACTAAATTCTATTCCCAAAAGGGCTGCGTAGAAACACTCGTCGTCCTAAAACACTTCAGATAAATCTAAACACTTTAATTTTGCTGTTTCTTTCAAATATGCAACTATTGCATTTTGGAGAACGGTTTTGAGTTCCTGAAATATCTTTTCACTTTTCAGTGGTGTTGAAACATTGCCAGATAGTGTTATACCATTTGACTGCATCACTTCCTTGAAAATGTTGTCAAAAGAATTATTTCGGTAAAATTTCACAACCAATTGATGTGATACACTAGAAGACATACGAACTAGTTCATTCCATTGCCCTTCAGAGAGAGAAATAAGTGACTTATAAACTTTCCCCGTCTTCACACTATAAATTTCTTTACCGATAGCAATTTCGCGACTTCGTGCAATAACTTTCAGCTGCAGAAACCTCTCGAATGAAAAATGTGTGCCAGATATGCCATAGGCTAGATGACGTGATATGGTATCTTTCTCACCCATCATTTCATTCCATTGACGTAAAGATATGCAAATGCCATATTTGTTAGGATAACATTTGTCACCATAACACTTAAATTCTCTGATATGCACGCAGGCTTGACCAGTATATGAAGATACATATGCAAAGATATTTTCCCCAATATGAAAACAATTCTCTGGTAAATTATTCAGATGTAGAATCATTGACGAACTTCCAGTAGTGTTTGCGGCTGACATGACTGCAAAATCGAGCACAAAATAGAATTTTTTTATTTTTTTAGTTGGAGGTTTAACGACCACCGTGAGCAACTCAATGGGCTATAAGCAGTCGCCCGTCCCTAATTTAGGGTCACTGGTTCCAGGGAAGGAGAGAGAGCCAGTGCCGTAAGACAGACAACATCCATGCCTGACCGGGATTCGAACCCGGACCCCTTACGGACGAATGATCAGTGGCCAGCGTCTTAGACCACTGCGATACCGGGGCGGCAAAATAGAAATTCAGGTACTGCTCAAAAACCTCTCAATCGTTCGAAGGCGAAAGTTGAAATGAAACGTTTAACAGTAGAAGTCTAGTTCGAAAGGAGGAGTAGCCAATCACATAAAATAAATAGATCATGTGACTACCCTCGAGGATACTATCCTTTACTCAACACCAACAAATTCGAACAAAACATTTGACAAGCACAAACATGTTTAATACCGATTTTTACTTGTATGTGTCCTGAGGGAGAATGACGTCAACATAGAAGCATTTCCCCTGCGCGAAACATCCATCAATCCATCATCCACATCACCCACAACCTCCTTCCATCCCCCCAAGCCCCACCTGATGTGATAATCCCTTTTGACCATGACTGCTGCACCCAAACCGTTGCCACCACACAAAAAAGTTTCTTCTTTGTCCAACTCTCACACCCCCGGTCTGAGCGCTTTGTACTACGCCCACTAGCTCTCAGTACCACGCCACCTCGCTCTTAGTGCTACGCCCCCTCGCTCTCGGCTCTCACTGTTCCCGGAGCCCCGTTTTCTACCTACTCTCGGTACACTGGGGCACGGTGTCTTGGTCGTAACTACAGTATTTCCAAAACATTAATACACTTAAAAAATGCAGATTAAACGACGGTTCGACGGATTTAGGTTGTGTTTTTAATGGACTTGACAAAAATAACACTCGAGAGCCACCATTTTCAGTAAGACCAATGGCGACGTTCAAGAAGCACAAATTTAGAAGTGCTTAGCAGAAATGTTAAGGGAGAAAATTTTCTGTCACGCAGATTTTACACGACGCTGATCATGTTTTTCCCCGTAGAAAAAGCTTTCAGGTACATACTTGTACGTAGCATTTATTCAGTACATAAAGTCCATGGAGGTTCCCAGTACTACAACAAGTTACCATTTCTTTTCAATTTTAGCTTATTTATATAGTTTTCATCTTATTTTAATGTTTGCCATTTTAAGGCTGCTTATGAGTATCGATTTGTAACCTAACAAAGAATCTCTTTCTCTCATCTTTTTAAACCATAATTACAAAATTTGAGTCTCTCTACTACTCTTAGCCATTCGTTCAGAACACTATTTCCCAGAAGTACAACACTAAATTTAAGAAAAAAAAAGGTTCGTTTTACATAAGAAAATTTCTGTGAATTCGAAAAATTCATGTGCGTTTATCCAAGTTCTCTACAATCTTTGATGGTTGCACTCGCCGTGTTCTCTAACAGCTTCATTTGGGTGGGGGGGCTCAAAGTTCGGTGTGCTTAAGCATACCAGCAACGTCGCGCCTGGCAACGACCCTACGCTAGATCCGAGAAGAAAGGGTGGAGAGGTGAAGTTGTAAACCTAAAAGGTTTTTCATGTACCATTCCTAAGGATACAGTGGTGGTTGTGAAGACAGTCTTACAGTGCAGAGCATGGACTGTTCTCATTTGTTTTCTCCCGCGGTTCGCACTACTATATATATTTTTTATTTTTCACTACTAGCTGCAACATTACGCCTGGATAAACGGCGGTTGTTTTTTAAACATTGCTAGACAGCAACACAGAAGGAAGAATAGCACAACACGCAACATTCAGACCGCAACCGCTGCTCGAAGCAGGTGTGATCATGTGTAGAGGATTTTAGGAAGGGAGTATCTGACCCCAGGTCTTAAACAACCCTTAGAAATAGGAAGCTAGGAGATTTGGGATAGAGTGCCCGATAGGAAAGTGACACGGAAGCGAAGTAGAAAGGGGGAGGAAGACGCCCTTATTTTATTACCGGGGGCCAGTACCCGTGGTCCGACGGCTTAACGTGCCCATCCGACGCACGGCGGATATTTAGTGGATCGAGCGTTCGTACCTGCTGGGATTGAACCTGAGGTGCTTTCCGTGGTACTCACGATCGTTGCCCACTAGGCCACCAGCGGCCCTCGAAGCAGGTGTGTGTCCAGCAACGCGATTTAACGTCTCAAGATAGTTTTTTTTTTTTTGATTGGAGGTTTAACGACCACCGTGAGCAACTCAATGGGCTATAAGCAGTCGCCCGTCCCTAATTTAGGGTCACTGGTTCCAGGGAAGGGAGAGAACCAGTGCCGTAAGACAAACACAACATCCATGCCTCACCGGGATTCGAACCCGGACCCCGTTCGAACGAATGATCAGAGGCCATCGCTTATAGACCACTGCGCCACCGGGGCGGCCAAGATAATGTTCTTTCGTAATGAAACATCATTGACATATCCATCTTCACGTCGCTGTATGAAATGGTGTAAAAACGCAAAGAAACTGAAGCTTGCGTAACTACCTTTAGTAACTTTTTACGATTCGCAGAGAAGACATGCACGACAAACTAACATTATCTAAGTTATAAAAATTGGCACTAAAACTGATTTTTGGTAGAACACAGAAACGTTCTTAGCTTTCTGATACGCATGTGTTACTTGGGAGGCGGGTCCTCACCATTCGCAATGGCTGAGTAACTAATTCAAATGTCTCTTTCCTTCCTCTCCCTTTTTCTTCCTTGTTTCTGCTCTAAGGTTCCCTTTTGCAATTAGTCAATTAAGAAAATACCAGTTTTGTAAAAGTAGAATTACATTCCACTCACGCGATCCAGTAATAAACCTAAATCTTATCTTTTCCTGTCGCTTTCCTTTACATTCATACTATAATTGCAGTACTTTGAGATTTTCGCAAGACGTATTTTCCTTTAAGTTTTTCCCGGTAGGTTTTCAGACAAACACTTTCCTCAACACGACCCTTTGGGTGTATTGACGAAACTCATTTCCCGATGGCTACTGCTTTAGGAGTTTCGCAAAGTGCAGTAAGTCGGCTGCAAAGTCAGTTTTTGAAGTTTCTACACAAATATGGAAACAAAAATAGTTGATCACTTTATTATTTACGATCTTTGTTACATTAAAAAGGGAAAACATCAGCATTATGGGGATTGCATCACACAGTCGGCCCCTTGCTTTCCCCTTACTTCTGACGGATCCGCTACAGCAGCGCACCCAGAAATTTCACAAAAGGGGTGGGGCGTGGCACACAGAATTTTCTCAAGGTGAGGGTGATCCGAGAACGCGCCAAACGGGGTTCAACGGGTGCTAAGCACCCGGGCGCCAGATTCCGGGGGTGGAAGAACCCATAATCAATTTTTTCAGTTGATAAATTAATATCAGTGACATGGGAGAAGTTATGAAAACGTTATACTGTGAGAAATCGTAATGCTAAGTGGAACGTTTACTTTTTTAGTAAAAATAACTCATTTATAATTAAACAGAAAACGTCTTGAAATCAGAATAATTTGTACTGTTTTGTTCAGTAACAGATACCGCGGGCAAAGGATTGAAAATTCTTTTTCTAATTTTTTTTTTTTTTTTTTTTAATCTTGAAGATTTCAGCATAAATGAATGCGTGGCCAGCGCTATGACAAATGGGGCCAATATGTAGGAAAAACACAATGGACTTTAAAAAGCATAATTTGTCGACTTAACACCCTTACGCAATTTATGTATTTTGAGCGGCTCATACTTTAAATCTGGTCGTAAATGCCGACGAAAAAATTTCCCTACAGATGAACATTTTCAGCATTGTTCAAGAAATATATATGCTTACTTTTCTGAATTATCTTATCGTTGGCAAATTTTTAAGAAAAAGCTTCCAGCGTTGACCGTAAAACAGGGTGGGAAAATATTATAGGATCGATGCAATACGGGTAACGAGCACGTTAACACAATTTCGATGTATTCCACGATATTAGATATCTTGGTTAGAATAGCTAAAGAGACGCCCGTCATGTTTAATATTACATGTATATATACTGCTGGCCACCCAAAATGCAACACCAAGAAGGACACGAGATAGCAAAGCCAGATTTACTGGACAGATAACAACAAATACAAAGATGAAACGATTGAGCTTACAGGCCCGTGCGACTTCCGGAACACGCAGACATCAATAGTTCGCGTGGCCCCCAAGGCTGGCAGTAACGGCCGCAACACGCCGCGGCGGCATCGAACGAACGAGGCTTTGGACGTGGGCTTGGGGTATATGTCTGTCCAGACTGCTTCCACACGTTGCCACAGTTCATCAGGCGTAGCCGCGGGTGGTGCTTGCCGGGCCACTCTGTTGCCGATCAGCGACCAGACGTGTTCGATGGGCGACATATCGGGAGAGCAGGCGGGCCACGGCAGCAGTGACACCTGGTGGGCCGTGAAGAATTGTTGCACGATGCGGGCCACGTGGGGGCGTGCATTGTCCTGTTGAAACGTTGCCGCTGGCAGGTCCTGCAGCTAAGGGAGAACTACAGGCTCCAAAACGTCGGAGAAGCAGCGGTGGCTGTTGAGTGTACCGGCGATGCGTACCACAGGCGTGCGGATGTAACATCCAATTGCGCCACAAACCATAACGACAGGCGAAGGACCGGAATGGCGATGCATAATGCAGGCGTCGTACAGTCTCTCGCCGCGGTGCCGCCATATGCGGATCCGACCATCGTGGTGTTGCAGGCAGAAGCGGAGTTCGTCAGAGAAGACAATGTCGTGCCATTCCGTAGTCTAGGTGCGGCGTTCAACGGCCCACTGCCACCGCACTCACCGGTGGTGTAACATCAATGGTAACCGGAGCAACGGGCGCCGTGCGACAAGTCCCCGCTCCAGCAGACGCCGTCGAACGGTACGTGCTGTTACAGGTTGTTGCGCAACACTCTAATTCTCGCGCTAACGTTCGTGATGTGGCGGTGCGAGTCGTCAATGCCCGCCGCACAACATACCGGTCTTCTCGTTCGATGGTGTGCCGTGGCTGCGGCAATCGCTCACGTCGGTCAGTCCGTCCCTCCTGCACGCACCGAATCCACACTCGCCTCACTGTGGCTGGATGTTGTCCCACATGGGCGCCGATGTCTCGGTACGATAAACCGCTGTCGCGATAAGCCACTATTCGTCCTCTGTGGAACTGCGAAACGTGCTGGAATGAATGCCGTATTCTGCGACGAGGCATCAGGAAGCTTCCCACGCATAGGTCCGGCAGCACAACACACTTCCACTACTTACACCCCGCCTTCTGTGCACCCTTCTTATAGTGCTTCTCGGTGGCGTGCCAGGCGCACATGATTGGCATATGCCCTGCAATGCTAATCGTTTTCATGTTCTTGCGGGCGACGCATGCTGCGAATTTCAGGCCAATCGGATGCTTCCTTCTTGGTGTTGCATTTTGGGTGGCCAGCAGTGTATATCGTCATCCACCTCAACCCTTATCAATTTTCCGCTGGATGAAGGTCTCCCCAAGTTTCTTTCACAACGGTCTGTCTTGGACCAGTCTCCTCCATTTTACTCCCACATGCTTTCGAATTTCATCCACGCATCTCCCACGTGGTCTTCTTTTGGGTCGTTTCTTGTCCCTTGAAAACCAGTTTAAAAATTCGGTTGTCTATCGATGGTCCGTTCTCTTGGCAATATGTCCAGCCCATTACCATTTCAGGGATTTTATTCTGATCATAATGTCTTCCACTCTTATCATTTTCCTTACCCACGGGTTCTTCATCTTATCTTGCTTAGTTATCCAGGGTGTCCAAAAAGTCTTTCCCTGATTAGAAACGTAATTCATATCCGCTGTATGTATGTTACAGATGTGAAACTGGTGCCAAAATGTTGGAAAACTAACCAAGTTTTTTTGTTGCAGTTTCTTTTTTTTTTTTTTTTCTTGTTGTTGGAGGTTTAACAACCACCGTGAGCAACTCAATGGGCTATAAGCAGTCGCCCGTCCCTAATTTAGGGTCACTGGTTCCAGGGAAGGGAGAGAGTCAGTGCCGTAAGACAAGCACAACATCCATGCCTGACCGGGATTCGAACCCGGACCCCTTACGGACGAATGATCAGAGTTGCAGGTTTCCGCAACGTGACTGCAGTGTCATCTATGAATTCAAGGTGTTTATAAACACGAAAGACTGGCTAAAGACAGACCGTTGAGGAGGAAACTTGGGAAGACCTTCATCCAACAGTGGACTGATAATTGTTGAAGATAACCACTAACAGCATTTTCTAAAGTTTCATACAAAATTTGGGAATAAACTATTCTGAAGAAGTGTGCCTCACAAATATCAGCTGTCATACACTGTAAAAAGATTTTAAAAAAATTATCAATTCACGGAAAATTCCTGAAAATAAGGTGCAGGAAAGTTACCGGTAGGTCTTAACGAAATTTCCGTTTTGAAAAGTTTCCGTTTCTAACTCCAGTATTCTCATAAGTTTTCTGTTGCCACTAATCAAGTTTATTTCAAAAACGTTTCTGGTTTTTCCATTTTTATACAGACATTTCGCGAAAACTTCGATTTTGACTTTTTCAGCCGTTTCAGAGATTCTTTGATGGCCTACAAAGTGAACGAATCCTTTCTCTGACTCTGGCGGAGTTCGAAGGACAGCGAAGCGCGCTACCGACTGTTCTAGAAAGACTCTTACCCCATGCTCACGTATAAGGTAAAAATGAAGACTAATCGCGCGATAATATGTTTTTCACTATTAATGCGGGTTAGTTAATTTCTGTATGAGCTTATTTACCTGAATACATTTATAATAATATTTTTTTCTTATAGGAGAAATTATCACAAATTGCACTTTTTTTTTTTTTTTTTTTGCGATTTTTCGAAAAGAAATTTCTTTGAGATCTTTTTAAACTACAATGACTTAATTATATTTAACAAAAAGTGAAACGTACTGCTTCGTGTAGTATTATTTCACGAAATCCCTAAATAAAAAAATTTACTCTTGATAGCAGCTATAAATAGCTGCTGTCTTAAGGAGTCCACAGACCAACAGATTCATACAATCACCCGTACAGTAATTTAAATTACGGTAACACAATAGCTGATGTACCAAATGGGTGGAGAGGAGGGAAAATATCTGTTGCCACAATAAGCTAGCTATCATGCGAAATGCTATCCACGATATCTGATCTCGCTACAGAACTTAAAAATCAGGTCAGACTGAAAGTTAAAGTGGGCCGCGGGTGGCTTAGTGGGAAACGTTCGTAACTGCCATGGAGAAGACCTCAGGTTCGATCCCAGCAGGTAAGAACGCTCGATCCACTAAATATCCGCCGTGCGTCGGATGGGCACGTTAAGCCGTCGGACCCCGGGCACTGCCCCCCGCCTTCCCTCCGGTAATAAATAATGGTGTCTTCCTCCCCCTTTCTACTTCGCTTCCGTGTCACTTTCCTATCGGGCACTCTTGCCCAAATCTCCTAGCTTCCTATTTCTAAGGGTTGTTTAAGACCTGGGGGTCAGACACTCCCTTCCTAAAATCCTCTACATATGATCTGATCTGAAAGTTAAAAGTTAATCAAACCTCAAGTATTCCCGCGAATCACTTCTAATACCGGAAATTTTCCGTCTTATGGATACAGAAAAAGGGCGAACAAAATTTCTGGTTAATATACTAAAGGAATTGCGAAAAGATTTCCGAAAATCCCCTCTTCAGCCCGCAAAACAGCGACCATTCGGAGAGGTATCGATTCAATGAGGTGGCGGTAGTTATCCTGGGATATCTGGTACCATAATGTCAACAAACAGCAGGTCCTTCAGTTCCCATACATTTCGAGGTGGTGGTGATTTAGCACGAACCCGCTACGTCGAACCAGAAATGTCCGATTGGGTTCATGTCAGGCAAATTTAGAGGACAGGGCATTAACAGAAATTCACTGGCAAGTTCCGCAAACCGCTCCTTGACGATTCTGGCAGTGTGGCATGGCGCATTATCCTATTAGTAATGGTCACCACCAGCAGGGAACACAGTTTCCATGAATGGGTGAACTTGGTCAGCAACAATGTTCAGATACCTGACAGCTTGTCAGGGATTGCGATATTCGGATAATGGAGCCTAAAAAGCGTCCCAAGAAAACATCGCCCACAGCATAACTCCGCCGGCCTGTTACCACCCAACAGTGTATCCAGGTGCCACAGCCTCCGTTGGTAAACGGCGTATCCGCTCTCTGCCGTCTACGTGATGCACCAGCAATCTCGATTCGTCAGACCAGGCCACTTTCTTTCAATCATCCACGGTTCATTCTCGATCTTGGGCCCATTTCATGCGTTGTTGGCGATGACGTGCAGTGAGCATAGGAACCCGGCTGGGTCTTCGCCTACGCAGATCAATGCGCAGTAGGATGCGATGAAATGTGTGCGGTGGCATATTGCTCTGATCATCACTACTGCGAGTGATTTTTTGCAGTGTGGGCCATGCGGTAGCCATGAACAATGCGTGTCAATCTCTGCTCCCCTCTGGCATCAATTAGCTGCGGATAACACACGGCTAGACGACGTTTCGTCGTTTGGCCATATGTGCACCACTTTTGATACGTACTCGCTACAGCGGCACGTGAACAACCCACAAGCCGCGCTGTTTCCGAGGTCGTACTTCCGAGGCGCCGTACCGTCACAATTTGTCCTTTATCAAACTGATACATCGGCAGCTTTTCCCAATCTCACTCCGAACACTACTAACCTGAAGCCGGTCCTTGGGTTGCATATACACTGCTGGTCACCCAAAATGCAACACCAAGAAGGAAGCATCCGATTGGCCTGAAATTCGCAGCATGCGTCGCCCGCGAGAGGACATGCAAACGATTAGCACTGCAGGGCATATGCAAATCATGAGCGCCTGGCACGCCACCGAGAAGCACTATAAGAAGGGTGCACAGAAGGCGGGGTGTAAGTAGTGAAAGTGTGTTAAACTGCCGGACTTATGCGTGGGAAGCTTCCTAATGCCTCGTCGCAGAACACGGTAGTCATTCCAGCACGTTTCGGAGTTCGACAGAGGACGAATCGTGGCTTATCGCGACAGCAGTTTACCGTACCGAGACATCGGCACCCGTGTGGGACATCCAGCAACAGTGATGCTAGTATGGATTCGGTGGGTGCAGGAGGGACGAACGGACGGACCGACGTGAGCGATTGCCGCAGCCGAGGCACACCACCGAACCGAGAGGACCGGCATGTTGTGCGGCAGGCATTGACGGCTCGCACCGCCACATCAAGAACGTTAGCGCAGGAATTAGGTTGTGTTGCGCAACAACCTGTGTCAGCACGTACCGTTCAACGACGTCTGCGGGAGCGGGGACTTGTCGCACGGCGGCCGTTGCTCCGATTACCATTGACGCTACACCACCGGCGAGTGCGGCGGCAGTGGGCCGTAGAACACCGCACCTGGACTACGGAATGGTACGACATTGTCTTCTCCGACGAATCCCGCTTCTGCCTGCAACACCACGATGGTCAGATCCGCGTGTGGCGGCCCCGCGGCTAGAGACTGTATGAAGCCTGCATTATGCATCTGCCATACCGGTCTGTCGCCTGGCGTTATGGTTTGGGACGCAATTGGATGTGACATCCGCACCCCTCTGGTACGCATCGCCGGTACACTCAACAGCCACCGCTACATGTCCGACGTTTTGGAGCCTGTAGTCCTCCCTTAGCTGCCGGACCTCCTAGCGGCCACGTTTCAACAGGACAATGCGCGCCCGCACGTGGACCGCATCGTGCAACAATTCTCCACGGCCCACCAGGTGTCACAGCTGCCGTGGCCCACCTGCTCTCCTGATATGTCGCCCATCGGACACGTCTGGTCGCTGATCGGCAAGCACCACCCGCGGCTACGCCTGATGAACTGTGGCAACGTGTAGAAGCAGCCTGGACCGACATACCCCAAGCCCACATCCAAAGCCTCTTTCGTTCGATGCCGCGGCGTGTAGCGGCCGTTATTGCCAGCCGTGGGAGCCACACGAACTATTGATGTCTGCGTGTTCCGCAAGTTGCACGGGCCTGTAAGCTCAATCGTTTCATCTTTGTATCTGTTATGTGTCCAGTAAATCTGGCTTTGCTATCTCTTGTCCTTCTTGGTGTTGCATTTTGGATGGCCAGCAGTGTATATATACTGCTCTGTGAACTTCACATGCGCCACCGTTTGGTCACCAGGCGCGCTCATTTCCCTAGGCGTGGTCCTAACGTAATGGTCATCTGTATATACACTGGCGGAAAGTGAAAAAAGAACACCAAGAAGGAATTGGCGGACTATCATGAAATTTACATATGTTAATGGGTCGAGTTTATGTACGTGTGATGTTAATTACGGGGCCAACCGGTGAGCGCTTACGCCACAGCACGGCATAATATGCAAATTATCATCGGTGGTATTTAAGGAGTACGGCGAAGTGAATGTAATCAGTCGTCGGCGTACGGACACGTGCGAAGACCCTGAAGAAGCTGCAATACCTGGACATGGAAGACGTGTACGAGGTCGTCTAGTCGGACTCCGCGAGGCCAGGTGGTCGTATAGTCGTATTGCGGAGCGAATTGAACGGGAAGTATCGGTGGTGGTACGATGGTGGCGTAGATGGTCCGAGGAACATTACCATACGAGAAGACGTGGAACCGGGAACCACAGACGGACTGATGAGCTGACTGATCGACGCATAAGAAGAGCGGCGTTGCCAAGCAGAACATCCACTGCGACGCAAATCCGAGCTGCCGTTGCACCTGAGGTGACTGCGAACAATCCGCAACCGTCTACTGGATGCAGGACTACGTGCACGTGTGTCTCTGGCATGTGTACCTCTGACTCCAGCCCACCGTCAGGAACGGCTGCAGTGGTGTCGCCAACGTCTGCACTGGAGAACGCAATGGCGATCTGTCGTGTTCAGCGATGAAAGCAGATTCTGCTTGGGAGCCTCCGATGGCCGTATGCGTGTTCGCTGACGCACAGGGGAGCGTCTCCACCCTTCTTGCATCCGCCAGCGACACACAGGGCACCAGGTGTAGGGAGCGATTAGCTATCACTCCCGTACATAACTAGTGTTTGTACAGGGCACGTTAAACAGCACCTCCTACATCAACATCATTCAGCCCGTTGTGGTGCTATTTGTAAGGTCGGTCCACCGTGGTGTTTACCAGCAAGATAACGCACGCCCACACACGGCACGTGCAACGCAACATGCACTTCAGGGTGTGAGAAAACCTCCATGGCCTGCACGTTCACCGGATTTGTCCCCCATTGAGCACGTGTGGGATTTTATGGGACGACTTATCCGGTCTCCACAGCCAGCCACGACCATCCCCGATTTACGCGTCCAGGTTGAGGATGCTTGGAACTCAATACCCCAAACTTACATCCAACATCTGTAAGACAGACTCCATGCCAGAATTGCACAGTGTGACGCAGTTCATGGCGGTTCAACCTCGTACTAACCATGTTACATGAAAATGTCATTTTTCAGTTTACCAGCAAATACACCTGTATTTTGCCATAATGTTTTGATCACGTTATCCTCTGTATTCCGTTATTATGCTGTGTAAATTTCGTTGGTATCAGACGTCTCCTTCTTGGTGGTCTTTTTTCACTTTCTGTCAGTGTATATGATGTCCATGACAACATATACAATATATTGACAAAAATCACCGGGTAGCCCTTCAAAATTAACTGAACGGATCCGCTGCGTTATTAAGATGCGCGGTACAGTTGCAAACGGTATAAAAACAAGCCTGCAGCTGACCGCGATCATATCGCACTCTGAGGTTGAGTGAAAATGTCGCAGCGGGAGAGAACTGACTTTGAGAAAGGAAAAATTGGGTGATATATTAGTGGGTTGTCCATATGAGAAACCGAGATGCGTTTAAACATACCTCCCAAGTAAACTGTTTTGGATGTACTGAATAAATGGAAGACACATGACGTGCCTGAAGCGGCAAAACGTACCGGCAGACCAAAGAAAATCAGTGATAGAACACGTCGAAGCCTCAGGAGAGTCCTTACAGCTAATCGACGTGAGTACTGCACAAGACCTCAATGTACAGGTGAGTAAAAATGCTGGAACATCGGTATGTACACGTACCATTCACACAGAACTTCATACCATGGGTTACCGTGGTCGTGCGGCTGCTCATAAGCCTTTCATCTCCACTCGGAATGCTACTAGTCGTTTAGCATGGTGTAAAGAACATTTATCGTGGACCCTAGACCAATGGAAGCGTGTCCTATGGACTGATGAATAGAGATACACGATCCATCAGTCTGATGGATCGACTGATGGATTCCGGGGAAACGCTATTTACTACAGTGTACTGTTCCTTCGGTCAAGTCTGGAGCTGGCAGTGTACTGGTATGGGGGTGTTTTTCGTGTTATGGTCCCGGCCCGTTGGTTATCGTGGACAAGTCTGTTAACCAGCAAGTCTACCTCGATATTCTGGACAATTATGCCCTACCAACTGTGGCAATACTATGGAAGTGAGCCTTGTTGGTACCAGCAGGAGAATGCACCGAGCCATAAAAAGGAAGGACTGTTACGGCGTGGTTTGACGATAATTCCGTATCGTGTGTGGACTGGCCAGCACAGAGCGCTGATATTAATCCCATAGAGCACCTATGGGATGAACTAGAGCGCCGCATAGGAAGTTTGGAATCAAGGCCTACTACGAAGCAACAGTTAGCGGCAGCATTATGTACTGAATCGAAGCGCATACCAATCGGTGTTTTAAAACCTTGCCGAAAGCATGTCTCGAAGGGTCAGTTCATGCATTAAGGCTAAAGGTAGACCGACACCGTACTAGTGTATGTCAATAAATGCTGTGTTTCTCTTGTAGAGGTCCAGTTACTGTTGTCAAAGTAGTATGTGTGTGCGTGTGTGTGAATCGTACGAAAATGCAAATATTTCTACAGATGTTTTGAATTAAGAGTTTTACTTTGCAGTTCAGGTTAGTTGTCTGGAAAAGGCAAAATATTACTGATTATTGCTTTCATGTGTACACTCAGTGGACAAAAACATTAAGAGATACCTACTTAAAGAGTGCTTTTGCCCTCCTGTAGCGCGAATAACAGCCTGCATACGCAGTGACATTGTCTCCACCTGATGCCAGAAAGCAGAGATATTGCCATTCTACCAAAGAATATCTAACTGATAAGAAGGTAAGGCTCAGCGAGACGTAACTAGCGCCACTATATTATGCGGCAAAGAATTACTACACAGAAGCCAACATTACAGGCTGATGCCGCAGGATGCCGAGCAGACTGAGTTAGACTGAGCATGCGTGTTTGTGTTCAAAGAATATAAACGCTTGTTTGTGTTGGCGTTTTGTTCAAAGGTTTTGTTGTTCTCATCTAGATCTGCGTTTATATTACAGCCATGAAATACACCCACTCCATTCCGATGAATAACAATTCATGGAATGGAGTGGATGAATAACAAGAACAAATTTGAAACCGTTTGAAACAAATATCCTGGAAAACCATTAAAACAACGTTTGCTGAAAAAAAAAAGCTATCGTTACGTTGAAAAAATTAATTTATCAATTATATGAAACTGACTTTTATGAAAAATACCTCGTAATATTGTAAAATGAAAGAGGGAAGCATTCGATTACACAATGCATACCAAACAGACAGCTTTAAGCATACACTCAATCGTGGCGAGTTAGTCCGGTCGGTAGAGAGCTCAGCTATCACGCCAGCGGCCCAGGTTCGAACCTACTCAGATACGAACGGATGTTTTTTCCGATCTGTTGAGAAAATTTCTCCAGCGCAGTGCGTTTAATTTACAAACTTCGGAAGGGTAGAAAAAAAAATTATAGCTTTGGGAAACTGCGGTTGTCTTTGCTTTTTTTTTTATTATTATTATGGCTGCTACTGGGAAACCAGCCTCAGCATTTTTGACATTTAAGGTATATTGTAAATATGAAATTCATGCCAAGCAACCTGGTATTACTACGGTGCTTAAAGTGAGAATAAAACTGCTAAAATTTCCTTAAAATAATATTAATTGCTAATGTATATATTTGTTTCACCAAAAGAAGGGACAGGAGGGATACTCAGAAAAGAACAACAAAAAAAAAAATGCTTTAGTAGACCCAATGAGACCGAAGGAAACAGTCGCAGATCAAAGCTTAGCTTCCTTTCCGTGAAATAGGCTTCCCGTCCCGTGTCTCCTACGCTTTTTGCGCCTGAATGTTAACTTTCCCGCAGAGCATCTGCTGCCGCATTACATGGTGGCGCTGCTGTCGCCTGTTTTACATTATCTCTACGAGAGTTGAGCTTCTTCACGCGAAGCGTTTATATTCTTTGATTCTACCCATGGCAGCACTATCCACAAATTGAGTCAGACGTCGGACAGGATCCATGCATCAGACGTTCCGCTCCACGGAATCGCAGAGCTTGCACAGGGTTACACAATCTGGGGACCTTGTCGGCCACTGCACGGTCCCAAACTCAGTGTTCTTTGAGCCATGCGTGGGAGCGCACGGCCCTGTGCGGTGGCGCATTGTCCTTCTGAAACAGACCATCGGCCGCAGGATGCGCGAATGCCATGAAAGCGGGAAGGTGATCAGCCAGCACATGTTGTTAGCGCGCAGCGGTTAAGTACCTCGTCAGACACACTAAGGGACGTAATGTGGGTCATGAGAAGGCTCCCCAAACCATCACATAGCCACCACCGCCTTGAAGACAGCCAACTTTGTACGACGGGGTCACACCCGCATCCTCCCGTCAGCTCGCGGTACAGCTGAAAACGCAATTCATCTAACCACACGACGCGGCGCTGCCCTGTAGGGGGGTCCATTTCTGATGTTTCCGGTACCAGGCGAGGCGGAATGTCCGATGACGAGCAGTCAACAGTGGCTCACAAATAAGGCGTCGGCTCCCATAGCCCCGAGTATGCTGCATGTGCCGTAACGTTCGTTCGCTCGCTCACTCACTGACGCTGCTTCGGCCTCCGACCTTTAACCTGGACGTGAGTTGCGCTGCCTGTGCCAAGCAGTCTGTCTGCACGAGCCTGGATCGTCTACCTTGACTCCGATCATCAATGGCATGTGATCAGCTACTTCTTACACTCTGGACGCTGGTACTTTCGTCGATGATATACTCGCTGTACACCTTGATACGATTGCCTTCGGGTGCTTACCATTTGGGCCATAGAATAACCCATCTGTCTTGCGCGATCAAAGATGCTCAGATCACCAAGTTTACACATGTTCGTTGATTGCGATACACCGTTACGAAGCCCTGGGGTCCTCCCTATTTATCATTTGCGTTCGGTATGGGTCTGTTTCACTCTGCACGGGGGATCCCCATGTCAATTGATCATCACCCTTATGTCTAATGTTTTGTCTGAGTGTACATATATACATTATAGGACACTGCCTCCACCGTTTCAGTAAGCATCTTAGTAAGCATCTTTTTTTTTATTGGAGGTTTAACGACCACCGTGAGCAACTCAATGGGCTATAAGCAGTCGCCCGTCCCTAATTTAGGGTCACTGGTTCTAGGGAAGGGAGAGAGCCAGTGCCGTAAGGCAAACACAACATCCATGCCTCACCGGGATTCCAACCCGGACCCTTTCGGACGAATGATCAGAGGCCAACGCCTTAGACCACTGCGCCAACGGGGCGGCCAATTAGTAAGCATCACCCGCCCTTCTTATGCTCGCACGAAATCGAACATCAACACGCTCCAGGAATTCTGACGCTACCAGACCAACCTTTTTTTTCTCCATGTAGTCTTACTCCGTTGTAAGCTTGGGCCGCGAGTAGCCTAGTGAGCAACGTTCGTGACTGCCACGGAAAGGACCTCAGGTTCGATCCCAGACAGGTACGAACGCTCGATCCACTAAATATCTGCCGTGCGTCGGATGGGCACGTTAAGCTGTCGGACCCCGGGTACTGGCCCCCGGTAATAAATAAGGGCGTCTTCCTCCCCCTTTCTACTTCGCTTCCATGTCACTTTCCTATCGGGCACTCTAGCCCGAATCTCCTAGCTTCCTATTTCTAAGGGTTGTTTAAGACCTGGGGTCAGACACTCCCTTCCTAAAATCCTCTACATATGATCATGATCCGTTGTAAGTTAGAACCTGTCCAATATGCCCATAAATTAATTATCAATTTCCTACACTTTCGATTACACTACAAAATATTTTTGGCAGTAAGCTGCACCAAAAAGTGGTACTACACCACTTTTGGGACAAAAAGTAAACCATTGTGTGATGTATGAAACACAGAAAAAAACGCGCAATGGTTGCAGTTTCGCTCCATTCAGGTTGGATACCAGGATATGGTGCATTATCGCTTCATGTTTTTATATATTTCGTGCATTTTAGCTGTCTCAAAAGTGATGCAGCTGGTGTAGCATCACTTTTTGACGCAAACTACCACAATATTTTTAACATAGTACAACACAATGAGAGAGCCTATCTTACTGCGCCATAAGGGAAGGGTAAATGCTTCTCCGTCGCAGAGCGTGGAAAGAGACATCCTATGTCATTCTGTTACATTAAGACTAAGAAGTGCCGAAAGTCATTGACGCAGTGGTATAAGCGCTGACTTATGACCATTCGTCCGTGTAGGGGTCCGGGTTCGAATCCCGTGAGGCATGGATGTTGTGTTTGTCTTACGGCACTGGTTCTCTCCCTTCCCTGGAACCAGCGACCCTAAATTAGGGACGGGCTACTTAGCCCATTGAGTTGCTCACGGTGGTCGTTAAAATTTCAATCCAAAAAAAAAGTCATTACAAGTTTCCATCACCTTAAAGTAGTGTTTAACAAAGCATGGTCCCCGGAACTCTGGGTTAGTCACCCCGAGACACTTTCAGGGAGTCCGCATGGCCAAAACTATTTTCACAATATCTCTCATTCTCTCAGGAGTGTACAGTGTTTTCCAGAGGCTACACGACATGTGATGCGGTCTGACGGCAAATGTAATGTGTGCTTGTGCTTTCTGGGATTTTCAAAGGTAGTAAGTAGTCTTAGGGTATAAATATATACGTTTTCAGAGATTAACTTCATGTGCTTTTACTAGTGCGAGATAGACCAATGGATTTCAATATCACAGAATACGAAAAGTGCATTGATACGATACGGCTTCAGCTTCCACATTCCAGATGACCTGCAAAAACTATCACTTGTTGACTTTTGGTGTACTATCAAAGAATATCCACAATTATCTGAAAAGGCTATTAAAGCACTCCTTCCATTTCCAACTATATATCTGTGTGACGCCGGATTTTCTTCACATACTTCAACCAAAGGCTGAATGCAGAAGCAGATATGAGAAGCCAGCTGTTCTATTAGGCCAGATATTAAAGAGATTTGCAAAAATGTTAAACAGTGCCCGCCACTCTTTTTTTTTAAAATAGCTACTTTTCAAAGAAAATTCTTATGTTAATATATAATGGGTTTATTTTTTAATTAATATTTTGAAAAAATTTCAATTTCAATTTCTAATACTGTAAATATCGATAGATATAACCCACATTAACGAAAGCTCTGTGGTATCTTCAATCATTTTTAAGAGTGTAAGGTGGTCCTGAGACCAAAAAGTTTTATGACTTCTGCCCTAAAGTATGGTTCATTTTTTAACACACGCCGCAGAACAGAATACCTCTCGTGTGGTGATTTCCTTTTTCAATCGTTCTGAGGAAGGGATGAGAAGGCTCCGAAATCCGAACATTTCTCCGGTAGGCAGGATATATTATAATGACTTCACCCATCTGATCGAGATTTTGCGTAGTCACTCAAACCACTAACCGGAAAACACCTTTTTTTTATTTTGGGTTCCTTGCGTCATGCCACAAATCTCAAAACTAGTTGTACAGCCTACCAAAGAGCGAACAGATGAAATGGAATTGGATTATAAGCCAGTAAATTTGTGTCACGAACTGTTCCTAGGAAAAGTGTGTTCGGAAAATTTTAATATTTTATTTGTAACATCCATTCGGTACGTGCTACATGTAACCGCTTTATTTTAGAATACATATACTTGATCTGTGCCTTTCCACTTGTTTAGGGGAAGTATTAATAAAGACCGCTTTAATAACACAAAAACTTTGTAGTAGCATCCTTTGTTATAAAAGTTTTCAAAATACTAATAATGCTCAATAAAAAGTACAATTAAAGGCATTTCATAGTTCAGATAAGGTACCTTCATTCTTTCCATGCAGATAAGAAGCACACGAACGTAATTTAAATTTTCACTTGATAAAAATGTTTGTACAAGGGAAATTTAAATTATAAAAACACACACGCACACAAACACTGAATTAAAAAACAACTAAAAATCAGGAAAACTTACCTGATTATTTTATTTGAAATACATTGCACCTATACGTTAATACCAGAATTGGCACGATCAGCTAAAGAAAGGACTTGGAGATGTTATTTTTTAGTATGGAGTACAGAGCTAATGTCACAGTCGGGCCGCGGGTGGCCTGCTGGTCAACGTTCGTGACTGCCACGGAGATGACTCAGGTTCGATCCTGGGCAGGCACGAACGCTCGAACCACCAAATACCCGCCGTGCGTCGGATGAGCATGTTAAGGCGTCGGACCCCGGGTACTGGCCCCCCGGTAATAAATAAGGGCGTCTTCCTCCCCCTTTCTACTTCGCTTCCTTGTCACCTTCCTATCGGACACTCTAGCCCAAATCTCCTAGCTTCCATTTGAGGGTTGTTTAAGACCTGGAGTCAGGCACTCCCTTCCTAAAACCCTCTCTCTACATATGATCTGATCTGATGTCACACTCCTTTGTCTCCGACGTCTTGAAAAACTTTTCCTTTTAAAGGCAACTTTGATTCAGAGAATAGAAAGTAGTCACACGGTGATAAATGTGCAGAATAGGGCGATGGTTGAGAACACTTCTTTTCGTGCCAGAAATTGCTGTCACTGACTGGTCTGTGTGAGGGTGCGTTATCGTGAAAAAGGAATCATTGCCTGTTTTTATACTCAGACCTGACACGAACAATCCTCTTCCACAATCGTTCCAAAATGGATGTGTAACCATTGCCAGTGACAGTTGTACCTTCAAGAATGAACTCAATGAACTCATGATGCAGAATTCCCTTGCTGTCGTAAAAGCACACAAGCATAGCCGTAATTTTGGACTTCGGTAACCCGACCTTTCCTTTGGCTGACTGTGGCGTCTTCCACGAGCACTGACGCTTTCGCTTCAGGATCATAACGAACACACCATGTCTCATCACCTGCCACAATGCTTTGGAGAAGATCTGGCATTGTTTCTGCAGTTTCCAGGAGGTCATTTGCGTACTCCACTCCCCCTACCCCAAAATCTTGACGAATCACCTCTTTACTAACACCGAGCTCACATTTAAGCATCCTCAAGGTCACACAACGATCACTTATTTGTTTTTTTATCCTTTCGTAAACTTTGAGTTCACACGTCCGCCTTTTCGTCATTTTCCAAATCTTCACGCCCATCCTTGAAACATGGACACAATTAGAATATTTGCGCACGAAACAGGCAATTAGCCCCATGCATATTACGTAAAAAGTCAACTGTCTCAGATGCAGTTTTTACCGATTTTCGAAGAGAATCGGATATTTGCTCTCTGCTCCATGACAAAGCGGCGACAATGTTCTTCCACCGAATGACGTCATGCACAGCGTAAATAATCTGCGCAATTCTCACGAAAATGCTTTTGCCTCCGTATAAATGACTTATCAAGAAACCATGCTTTCCCGACACGTGTTTTTTACAGAGACGTTTTTTTTTAAATCAGTCATTACTTAATTGCCGTACTGTGTACATGTACGTACGAATATGAAGCATATTCCTCACAGGAAAAAAGAAATTTAAGTTAGGTACGACTGCCCTTTGCAAATTTCAAACACCTAATCTCGAGCACTATTACGTGTTTATTTACTTATAGAATAATAATCGATTTTTACAAAAAATCAGAAAATATCAACCCCTTTCTATCCCGAAAGGAATTCCTTAAAATTCCCATAAAACACTATAAATAAATTTTAAAATAAGCAGGCACAAGATATCCTTGTCTCTTAAAGTACAACATTTGTTACCGCGTTTTAAGTTCAGAAATATTACTACATGTAAATATACTTAAGTTGCACACCGATAAAACCCACCTCAAAGTCAGTGCTCATGATGTTGCCCACCGAAACATTCTTGGTTCAACTGTTTCAGTGGGCACCTTCATCCAAGACTAAAATTGGTAGATTTCATTCACGGAAACTAAAGAAACGAATTAAAACCAAAGATTAAGAACTGAATCACTCTGTGCAACTTAACTTGCTCCAGCGATATAGTCAAATTCCAACTCAGTGCGAATTATTCTAACAGAACGTCAATTTACCGCTTAGTCGAATAACGTTTTAATCGCAAAACAACATATGCACACTCTACCAGCATTAAACTATACCGCAACAGCAGCTTGTCGGGGTCAAAATAATGCCTGCTCCTGTGGAATTCTATACTCCGAATCAACCTGTAAGTAAGAGTGTGTACTATTGTAGAAGATAAGAAACACCTCCGCCACGCAAAGTAGTTCCTAGCGTTTAGAGCGAAAAGCAACAGAATTATTGCTCAGAAACATCTTTGTTTGCGCCGCAGTTAATCGGGAAATGTAAGAAATTTTCAAAATGGCAGAGCGTTTTAGAAATAGATTTGTTTGAACTTCGCACTTTTGGCAACTGACTGTTCAGCTGGGAAATATACGTAACTTGGAGGGGAAAGGCTTCTCCCAACATTCGCGACACAAACAATAAATTGGCAATCGGGGGAATGCGAGGGGGGGATTTAAACTGCTGTAGGGGAGAGAGGTAGAAGAAAAAGTATGATGCAATGAGCTTGGTTTAGAGCAAAAAGCCGTATATAGGAGGGGGAAGGGAGCAATGCGGGAGGGCGACGCGGTTTGATACAGTTCTGCCGGAGACTGAGCTAATCGTATCAACTTCCACTGTGGTGCGCACTCTTAGGTTGACTTGGAGTAGTCCCAGTCTAATTGGCGTCGCCCATGATCTAGGTCTATTGTCCTGCGACAACCCTAAAGCAACAATACACCTCCGAGCAGCAATCCATTGCAACCGGTCTACGATAACTCGCGTAAGAGAGCATTCTAACGCAAGTTTGTTGGTTGCACATCAGGTCTAACGGCCTCTACACAGTAAGCAAGTGAACGTTAAAGCCTTTACGGCGGCCATATTGTCGTCTAATGTGAGCTCAGTGAACTTCTACAGTTAACGATTTGATTCAGTGGAACTCGGTTAATTTCTTGGAATTAAGACCCCTCTAATTTGGACACAGTCGGTTCAAACTAGAAGGGTCTTAATTCCAAGAAATTAACTGAACTCTGACATGAGAATTGTTAGCCCCAAATTAATCACTATCTTGGCTACGCCACTCAGCATGCGGGAAAGCAGCTGTTGGCAAAAAAAAAAATATGAATCTCTTTGAATACAGAAAAATGTTTTATCCTTACGACCGAACGAAATGAATAGCACGGAAAACACTGCAGCTTACAATTTCCTATTAGATTTGGCACATCGCTGAGCCATGAGTGCATCATTAAAATTTGTCACAAAAATGCAGAGGAATTTTGTTCCTGCTAACGAAGAAAGCATGTATATCTAGCAGCTAAAGATATTTAATAATTGACATTATAAATTGCGTCTTCATACGTTTCTGAGAAGTATTTACGCATGCTTAGTTTCTTAAATACGTGCGTTACAGGATGAACACGTTGCCAGTCAGTTACTTTAATTTTTGTAAGGGAAACAAATTCCTTAGAAGCAATCTGCTGCAAACATTCCCACTATCACTGAAGAAAAGGAAAAATAAAAAGCAAAATAAAACACGGCAAAAATCACTTTATAAACATCGCATAGCTAACATACTTTTACTTTGCGGAGCCGAGGATACCCTTTAAATTGAAACTCATCTGCCCGTTTTCTTCTTTTACTCCTTTTTATCGCTTCAGTCGCGATTTCATCGAGATTTCACGGGAAATGGAATTTCTCGTCTGAGGAATTCCAGGAATCCCCGACGAACTAGGACGAACAGTTGATTTTCATTCTTTTCGTGAAAAAAAGAAAATCGCCTCTGAATTGAAAGTTGATCTCTCGGATAATGGAATCCGTTGGTTTACACTGAAAATAAGATAAACAGTAATCCTTCTCGGAAGAAAAATCTACTTCGCGAAACAGCCATGAAATGAAAGAGTTTGTTGTTTATGTTCGGATAATTCCAAAACAAAACTTTTTCATAAGCTCCGTTATTCAGCCAGGAAAACCATTCGTCAGGCTCGGGATTTTCGGAAGGAATAAAACGCTTTTTCCGAACACTTTCCACTCTCATTACCCAGAGGTTAACAGTCATTATAATTTCTTCATAGATTTACTCACTGCACTTGGATGATTCCCAATATACTCATTCCCAGAAACAGCGTGTATGGCTTTATTTCTTTTATAGCCAGACAAATGTTGCCGACAGCAAGAAAAAAAAACTACAAAAAACAAAAACCCTTACACTAGGCATAAACAACCTCCTGCGCGTGGATCGCAATTCGATCGGCCAAACTATTTTTACCCGTCACAGTGAAAAGGGTGTTAAAATAACTTTCAATAAGTCTGCCAACGGGCCTCCACGATTGATCTAGCATTAAGACAATTCACAAATTAATAGATTCACGAAAGCGAACTTGGTCACGCACGCAAAATTCAGCAAAACTGAGATTGCAAACATTACGCGGCACTGAGATACCATGCTGAGGTGTTACAGCAGTGAACAGACGATCCGTTCACAATGAATGAATGACTCTTAACAGTGAATGGCGAACGATTCGCTCATACCGCTGTGAGTGATCATTCATTCCTCCATTACTGCGACCTATATTGAAGTGGCAGCACGTTTAACTTTATTCCGCTCGCATGTGTTCGGAAACGAATTCCTAATGAAAATAATGTCAGAATTCAACGTCAGTCGTTATGTGAGCAGCAACATAATGATGAAACTTAATGGAAATGATACTTGAATTCCATTCATTGGAACGGTGTGCCGGATTGTTCACCACGAGCCAGCTCGTGTCAAATTATTCACTGTTCTCTTTTGAGCAGAAAAACTGCGGCTATGAAAAGCGCTTTAGTCGTAAACACGAGATCCCTGCAACAAACGATTTACTTAGTGATTGAAGTGGCAACCTGGAAACTGGTCATAGAATGAAAATACCAACGTTTACCACAATAAAAGGTTTATTATACATTGACTTTCGCAAAGCTTTTGGTTCAGCATCATCAGGACGAATGGAGCAAGAACATTCAAATCATTGTGATATCAACAGAGTTCTGACGGTCACGGTTTTTCGTGAGAATGTTTACGCTCCATTCGTCTGATGATGCCGAGCCAAAAAGCTTTGCGAAACCTATAGTCGATGTATAATAAACCTTTTACTGTGGTAAACGTCGGTATTTTCATTCTATTTCAACACCGCAAGTAGTCACAAATTATATGGATATTGGTCATTATTTGAATGATCATTCGTGAATGACTTTTGCTCGAACGATGAATCAGCTCCCAAGAAGAAATGATTTATGTCATTACTACTGCAGTGTGATCTCCACATTAGCATTGTATTGAAGCAGAAAGGGAGATGCCCGGTATTGGGGCTAATTTTTGTTTGCTTGGGAGCTTAACTAGCACCGTGAGCAACTCAATGGGCTATAAGCAGTCATCCGTTCCTACTTTAGGGACACTGGTACCAGAAGAGAGAGAGCCAGTGCCGCAAAACCATCCATGCCTTACCGGGATTCGAACCCGGACTCACTCGGACAAACGAAGCAAAGCCTTTAGGACACTCGGGCACGGGAGCCCTCGTCAAGCTTCTGTCAGCCTCTAAGGCCGTAAAACGAATCGCCTGTGCTTAATTTAGGGCGATTTGCTCCACACAAGGGGAAGAGCCAGCTCCGTACAACACACGCAAAGTATATGCGTCATTCCAGATTCCAACACGTGCCTAACACGAATGAACAGCCGACGCCCGCGCCTCTGATCACTCGGCCGACCAGTAACTCATTCCGGATACTTGTGGCTGTCCGACTTCAAAAGAAACACGTCTGTCGTGTATATTATTAGTGCTCGGTTAATAATTACTGGCTACTACTGTTATATTTTATTTCACATTGCTCCATGATAAAATATTACGAAATTTCCGCAGTATCTTCTTTCACCTGCAGTTAGCTGCGATTCGATGAGCAGCGACAACGACGTACCCATGAATATTTCGATCCGACGAAAGTTTTTCAAAATGTCTATTTTTGCAATCTCCATATTTTCGTCGACCTACTGTAACAAAATCAACTATTTTTTTTTTTTTTTTTTGTATTTATGATATTGCGTGAAGTATTTGGGAAGGCACTGAAAATTCCGCCAGAAAAATAAGGCACGTTTTTTCATTTAAAAATTTCCACTGATTTAGTTTGATTCCCTGACACAAGGGCCGTAGTTGGCCAAAGGAACACGTGAACGTGCTATTTTTATGTATAAAAGGTCGGCTTAGGCCACGGCAATCAAATGGAAAACCAGCTAAGCTCTTGCGGTAACATGTATTTCATTTTGTGCCAGTGTCCACATGAACAATTACTTCACAGCAAAGCCGATTTGATTTTTTTTTCAAAATGGATACCCCAGGGACGGTTCACATTCTTCAAACAAATCCTGGAAAGTCTTAAATTCTTCATGAGAAATAAGATAGAGACCAAAAGACCTCTCGACTACATAGCATAACTCTCCACAAGGGATCGGCATCAGACCCAGAATTATTTCAACATAAGCCACAGATGCTATGAAAGAATAGTAACTCAACAGCACCACGTGACGTATGAACATCCAGCCTTTTAGACTGTATGCTTCTTAAGTGTATTCTCCAACACACAGGACTTATTATTAACTTCAGGTCAGACATGCACTTCCCTTGGTGGTGAAACACAGAAACTTAAACATTCAGCAAGCTCCAGCCTACACTAAACTTTACGGCAGAGTGACATGGGGGCTAGATCTTCGTCCTTTGATACAAACAGTCCTTCTCGCCATGAGAATGTCCATCCTGACACGAGGGTTAAAAGAGCTAGCCGCATTGCCATGTCCCGGTTTGGCAATCTTTCGACATACTTTCACAATTCAGATGTGTCATCCTCGGTTGGTAACTTTGCATCCACAGAACTTGAACACTTGCTTCAAGAGTTTTAGATTCAAGAAAGAAAAAAAGAATTCTGGTATAGGCATATTTTCCCGCACTATGGTCCCCAATACCTCCACAGGGCTTTAAAACACTGTTTAACAGTCACATCCACAGCCTTAACAAAGTAAGAGAGAAGCCTCACCACATCAAGCATCAACGCGAAACTCGAAAAATCAGCTTTTGACAGATCAACAAGTTTCTCATGCACGAAGGTCAAAATTATTCCTACTCCTACGATGTGCGAAACAAAACCATCCATCACTTCAACAGCAGCGTTCAAACTACTAGGCAGACGAAAAACGGGAACAGAACGGGACATGACTTCAACCATTCCGTCGCATGACTGACATAAAATGTACTTTTACCCACCTTTAGCGAGAAGTTAGCTATCTGTCTCGCGATGTTCAGAGTCAAGTTTTGGCCAACGGATTGGAGATTTCCCATGCAAACGAACTGAAAATAAAACGAAGGCTGCATTACCGCACACACTAGAAAAGGACCAACTCCGAAGATATGACACAAGGTCAGGCCACAACAAACAAACATGTACAAGAAACAAATCCTCTCATGATACATTGGACCTGCGATTTACACGGTTTTGTTTTAACTGTCGAAAAGTTTATGAAACATTCTTTCTATACTGTTTAAAAATACAGTTTTGCAAGGTTTTCGTTTTTGTAAAAATAACTAGCACGCACTGTTGCATCCACTTAGAACACTGCACAATTAAGCTAGGTTGCCATACAGTTAGTCTTCAAACAAGAAGAAAGCGTCGAATGCGGTATAGAGAACAAGGTCTGCACATGCCTGTACCGGAAGGTTTAACATTTAATATAAGGTCTGAAAGGAAAAGAATTCATTATCAAAACTCGACGATCATGTTGAGAAGCGAACTCCAGAAAACACTACATCCCTAATTTAAGGTTACTCGCTCTAGGAAAGGACGAAAACCAGACTCAATTAGTAAACAACAATTATGTCTCGTACTGAGGAAACAGGCCTTCAGAGTACGATAAATTTTCCTGGCGAAACTAAAACAAAGTCTATCTATACGTACATGCACCCACGTGACACCAGCATGGTAAGTCTGTGCATATGGTAAATTAAGAACTGAAATAAGCGTACCCAATTTTGCTATGATCCACATCACAACATACTAACATAAAAATGAAGACATGTTAATGTATTAACGCCACACTACTTTTCTTGCCCTCGTTATCACTGAGCAAGCTTCCGTCAGCTAGATTTTATCGCTGTATTCTACCAATAAAACATTATGTTCATGCAAGATCATGCAAATAACTCATTTAATCTCAAACTCGTAAATCAGAGGGCGATGAACGACCTGACTCACATAGATAAAGGACCTATCATCCGGATCATAAAATGTGTTGAAATGGAGATGTATTGCTCATTCCTCTCCCTCCCCCTATGGAATGATAAAAAACATATATTTTTTCTTTTTAGAATTGCATCATACAAGTCGGAGTTTCCGCTGAACCTTGGCTTAGATTTAAGGGGGTTTTCCCTCCCAAATTTAAGATCTCGAAAACATGCCAATAACAAGCAAGCTACAATTATGAGTTCTATTCTGGCAAACACTCAATAGAAAAGCATGATGGAGAAGTCAAATGTGTAATGTACTATGGCGCCGGCGCAATGACGGTGTGAATAAAAGTGGCTGAAAGCAAATAATGAAAAGCCGAGCGTGTTATTAGTATTTGGAGGTACATAACATCTAATATGTACGAGCACAACAATAAGAACGCATTCAACATTTTATTCATTAGTCACCTGGTATTCGCATTTTTCCCTCGGGATTTAAGAATCTCATAAATGTTGAAGGTTACAATGAGTCTTCCATACCTAATTTAGGACCATTGATACCTAGGAAGGGAAACAGCGCTGGAAGGACCAAAACATCTACAGTAGTTCATGAATGGAATACGGGATTACACCATAAAACACAAAATTTTGAAGATGACAATCCGTTTTTTGGTGCAAATATGATTCAGGATGGTAAATCAGATAATATCCGAAAACTTGAAAATTTCGTCGTCCTGGAGTGGCAATCGAACCAGCGTCTCCCAGATAGCGCCCGGGTATGCTAACCACTACACCACCCAGAACGACCACGTCTCAAGTTTCCGATTAATTTGAATACAGGGTGATTCATAAAGAAGTATACAGTTTCCAGATGCTGTAAAACAGTAGCAGTTAAAGACACTGACCACAACGCGAACCGTTAGGTAGATATACTCAAAGTTTGTGTCCCGCTACTGACGGAAGAGATGTAGGCGATAGCGCGCGTCACGTGACAAGTCAGTCAAAATGGCAGCGTCTGCAGTGGAGGTGTTTTGAGTTCTTTAATTGAGCAAAACGGAATCTGTAACTGTTGTAAAACGGCATTTTGGATCACGATTCGGAAAAGAACCTCCAACCAGAAAATCTATCTACGATTGGAATAAAAATTTTGAAACTAGGCCTACGGGCTGTTTGTGCAAACTTAAAAGTCCTGGACGACCGCGTGTATCGCCTTTGGGCGGAAATGGATTACCGGCTCGATGTGTGTCGTGTGACTAAGGGTGCACACATAGAACATCTGCGACTGTCTCTAAAAACACTTGAAACATTCCCCTACAATTCTGTTACAGGTAACATAAAATATCTTACATTGTTCTTGTTTTACAGTGCGTTGAAACTGCATACTTCTTTATGAATCACCCTGTATAACCATCACAGGATTATCTAGTCGAAGCAACCGGCATTCATGGGTGGTGTAGTGGTTAGCATACTCGGGCGCTATCTGGGAGACGCGGGTTCGATTGCCACTCCAGGACGACGAAATTTTCAAGTTTTCGGATATTATCTGACTTAACATCCTCGTCATATTTACACCAAAAAAACGGGTTGTCATCTTCAAAATTTATATCTACAGTAGTATTTACAGAAACTATCACTTCAAAAAATTTCGTGTCTTCTATATTTAAACGATAACCACACCCGTTTATGGCATCGCACACTCATTGCGGAGGTTCGTCGATTAGAACAGTATCTTTCATTTTAGAAGATACAGAAGGAGCAGCAGTTGAGAGAGCAGCCAATTATGGGATCGCTGCAGGTCAAACTGCAGTGGGGAAGTATGTGCAATCAACCCAAACCACATGTGTATGGCAGTTGCTTTCAGCGTAGAAGGATTTTCTGCACGTTGGATAGCTTCTTCTCTGCACAGTAATCAATTCCACGTTGTCTCGTTTGCAGTCGAAACTGTCTATAACAGACTGTCACCAGAAAAGCAGGAAATGTGTGTTGGGGAGGGGGGGATTATTGTCTACTGTATCTTAAGGCAGAGTGTTTAAAGCTTTTAGAAAATCTGGAAAACTAACATGCGACACCCAACATGTCGAAAACGAAAAAGAAAGAGCATACAGGCATAAAATGTGATTATAAGACGTTTGCACCAATTTGGACTGAAAGTCCGTCGTCTCAGGAAGAAGACACTGCTGACCAAGAAAATGAAAATGCAGACGCCGGAATGGACCAAGATACACGTAAAATAGTCTGCAGGCCAATGGAATCAGGTTGTTTTCTAGGATGAATCGAAATTAACCTCAATGGCTCAGATGGCCAACAGTCTGAACAAAAGGGCATGGCGAAAAATTCCATATCCTCCTGTTTGTGTAACGACAACAGTGAAGTTTCCTAAGTCAGATGACTCAGGGCTTGCAGTCTTATCATGGAGTTACCCATCTACTTTCTGCTTACGGTTAATGAATGTACAGACAGACATTTTAGACTACAGCTTTTTTCCTACAATTTTGACCTCTCACTTAGAGAAACAACATATCTCGAGACTCGTGAATGAAGTTAAGACGATTCAGCTCCCTGCCATAGGGTTAAAATGATAGGTGTTACCAATGTTTAGCTACTGTCATTTAATGTACTAACGCCTTGACATAATTTTGTTTCGCCACAGTTTCCTATTGTTATTTGCCAAACAGGTGAAAAATAGGTTGTACGAGCAGTCTTAACAGTCACGTAAAGAAAACAGCCCAGATCTCAAACCCGCTGAGAATTATTTGAACCCCATGGACGAGGCAATCAACACTTCTCAGAGTTGGCTATTGCTAATTGTTGTTCCATTCCTTTCCTAAGTTGTTAAAAACTTATTGCAAAAATCTCCATCCAAAAAATAGGATTTAAATGTCAACAACCATTCCACATGCAGGTTCATGCAGTTTCTTTGAAAACAACTTTGTGTTGCTGCCCCCCCCCCCCCCAACTCGAGGATTCCAAGCCCAGTAGAACGAGAAGTCAGATGCCCGCGCCCTAGACCACTGCGCAACTCACTAAACTTGCACCAAAAACTAAAGACAGTAGTAGCCTATAGTAAAACTGTAAATACCCATACCCACTGTGCGTGAGATGTAAACATTCATAGAAAATTACGATTTCAAAAGTGGGGTACAAAAGTTCTAATTTTCAGCTAGAGTACTTTTTCTTTTGAAGGTTTAACGACCACCGTGAGCAACTCAATGGGCAGCCACCCATCCCTAATTTAGGGCCAATGGTTCCAGGAAGGGAGAGAGCCCGTACCGTAAGACAAATACAACATCCATGCCTCACGGGATTCGAACCCGAACTCCTTTCTCGGGCGAATGGTCATAAGCCAGCGCTTAGACCACTGCGCCACCGGGGCTGCATTACAGTTAGTAAAACTTTTTACTAAATTACTATAGATAAACAGGATGAAGGATCTGTGTATGGTATCAAAAATAAACTGATGACATTTGGTTGGTACTATATTTTGAAAGACTAGGAATCGCCGCCAATATTGATTTCATGTTGCATACTCCAGTCAAGGGATGTAAGGTCAGGTGATGCGTAACATCACAGCCTCTCCTTGACAAATGTCAACCCCGCCTTCTCGTGGTGCATCCTGTTCCCACTAAAGGGGCTCTGACGACCGCCCATAGCGGTGTAACTATACCATCGGGATCAGAGGAAATGCTATCCCACACTCACCAACCCGCTTGGCCAGCGTGGTGAGTTATGGCCAAACCCCTCCAAAATGATTCCACAACTTAAATCTTGGCCCTCAGTCGCCGGCAGCTGGAATGTACCTGGCCAAGGCAGCGGCCAGTGCGACATGAAGGCAGAGGGTGCTAAGAATCCCCGGAGGACCGGACTAGGCTGCCATCTGATGCTGACCTTGGCTACTTACAATGGACGCTCCCTATCTTCTGATTCAAGGCTTCTTGAATTGGAAGAGGAACTACAAAGGATCAAGTGGGACATCGTGGGGCTAAGTGAGGTAAGGAGAAAAGGAGAAGATCTCATCGAACTGAAAAGTGGACATCTCTTCTACTATCGTGGGACAGATACTGGCAGAACTAGTGGTGTTGGATTTATAATAAACAAGAAACTGAAGGATAAAGTTGTAGAAGTTGAAAGTTCCTCTGACAGAGCTGCACGACTCGTCATCCAACTCTCGAGAAGATACCAGGCTCAGATTATTCAAACTTATGCACCCACCACAAGTCATCCTGAAGAAGAAATTGAAGAATTTTAAGAGGAAATTTGTCATCTAAATAATAAAGGTAAGCAGCACTTGAAAATAATTACGGAGATTTCAATGCAAAAATAGGGCAACGGCAACAGAATGAAACTTCGGTAGGTAAATTCGGTCATGGCAACAGAAACCAGCGTGGAAATACTCTCGTTGAGTTTGCAGAGGCAGAAGGGTTTTTCATCTTGAACTCCTTCTTCAAGAAAAAGCCACACAGGAAATGGACATGGAGACATCCAAATGGGACGACAAGTGAAATTGATTTTATTATGTGTAACAAAAAATTCGTCATAGAAGACTGCAGTGTGCTAAACAAGTTCAACACAGGTAGTGACCATAGATTGGTGAGATGTAAGATGCACCTCAACACTAAACTTGAACGTGGCAAGCTCATAGGACAAACAAAATCTATTGACATAACCAACCTTAAAAAACACCATAATACCTTCAAGTTAGAACTGAAGAACAGGTTCTCTGCTTTAGAAGGCCTAACATCGGAAGAAGTGGACATCTCTGACGTTAACAGAAAAGTAACCAAAGCTCTTATGGAAACAGCAACAAAATTAGCTGGGTCTAAGAACAAGTTGCATGTGAACAAATTATCAGGAAAAACCAAAATGTTGATGCAAAAAAGAAGAGAGATGAGGACAACTAAAGAAGATGTGACTTCCAAAGTGGAATATATAGAGCTATGCAAGACAGTAAGAAAAAGTATCACTGAAGACGTAAGGAAATTCAACTGTGAACTAGTGAGGAAAGCAATTGAAAACAACCAAAGCCTAAAGATAGCAAAGGGACATCTCAGTAAGGGAAGAAAACAGATTATGGCACTGAGAAAAGAAGACGGTTCTGTAACAAGAAATAGAGGCGAAATTTTGACAAGAGTGAAAGATTTCTACTCCAAATTATATGAAAGGGATGATATATGCACTCCAGACATCATGAAAGATACCAGTACCAGAGTTCCTCCAGTCCTTCCAGCAGAAGTTGCACATGCAATCAAGAACATGAAGCGAGGAAAAGCTCCAGGAGAAGATGGAATTACTGTAGACATCATACAAGAAGCAAGTGGAGAAATCGAAACAGTACTCGCCCAAATTTTCACTCGATGCCTTAATGAAGGAAAGATTCCTGAGGATTGGAACACCGCTACAATGATCCTGCTACATAAGAAAGGTGACATTGAGGATCTCGGAAACTACAGACCTATCAGCCTCCTATCAGTAGTTTATAAAATCTTCACTAAAGTTCTTTCACACCGCTTGAAGGTAACACTGGACATGGCTCAACCGAGAGAACAAGCTGGATTCAGGAGTGGCTACAGCACAATAGATCATATCCACGTGTTGAGAGAACTAATTGAAAGAGCGAGGGAATATGAACTTCCATTGTGCATGGCTTTTATCGATTATGAAAAAGCCTTTGATTCGGTGAAACCATCAGCAGTTACAATGGCTCTGAAAACCTGCGGTATTGAAGATGCATACATTAATATTATTAATAACATCTATGAAAATGCATGTGCAAAGATTAGGCTGTTTGAAAATACAACACACGTAAAAATTGGAAAGGGAGTGAGACAAGGTGACACCATATCTCCGAAGCTCTTTAATGCCACATTGGAGGGTGTTTTTCAGTCACTGAGCTGGGAAAACAAGGGGATAAAGATTAATGGAGATTATCTAACCCACCTTCGTTTTGCTGATGACGTAGTCATTTTTGCAACTACCCCATCAGAGCTGCAGAGTATGATCCAGGAACTTGCTGACAAGAGTAAAGAAGTGGGATTAAAAATGAACTTTCAGAAGACAAAAGTGATGTTCAATGCTTTTACAAGAAATGAAGATTTATCGATTGATGGAGAAAAGCTGGAGATAACAGACACGTACGTTTATCTTGGACAGCAGATATCAAGTGAGGGTCACATTGATGAAGAAATTAATCGGCGTACAAAACTTGCCTGGAGAGCTTTTGGAAGAAACAGCATAATTTTCAAGAGCAATATGCCATTATGTCTTAAAAGAAAAGTGTTTGATCAATGCATCCTTCCAGTGCTTACGTATGGTGCGGAGACGTGGACCTTAACTAAAAGAGACATACAAAGGCTGCAGACAACTCAAAGCAGCATGGAGAGGTGCATACTTGGTGTAACCAGGAGAGATAAGAAGAGGAACTCGTGGATCCGAAAAATGACAAGAGTGGAAGACATCATGATCAGAGTTAAATCCCTGAAATGGCAATGGGCTGGACATACTGCCAGAAGGACAGATCATCGATGGACAGCTGAAATTTTAGATTGGATTCCAAGGGACAGGAAAAGACCCAGAAGAAGACCACATGGGAGATGGGTGGATGAAATTCGAAAGTATGCAGGGGTGACATGGAGGAGACTGGCACAAGACAGACCGTTGTGGAGGAAACTTGGGGAGACCTTCGTCCAGCAGTGGATTGATAATGGTTGACAATGATGATGATGATGACTCCAGTCAAAAAAATGAAAAAAATCCGGAAACACGTCTCTCATGCCTACACGTCTCACCTGGAGAAGTTACTCAGGTTCTAGCTATGAAAAGCCAGCGCTGTTTTAACAAAAACGTCGCCGATCTGCCAGCTTTCGCACCAGTTAATTAAAAATGCTGCACCTGCAGCTGAATGTAACGTGACAACGCTAAATTTTCCTAAGAGTGTTTTCCTATCTCCGAGAGTGAGATTCTGCGCGACACGCAAAATTATCGCCGTGACACTACCAATAACGACAAATCTATTTTTCGTGTTCAGTGAACGAACGCGGCAGATGTCCTTGGAAAACCAAACATGCAGAATACATACCAAAGGCAAGCACAGTTTTTATCGACATCACATTTCGATGACCGGAGGTCCTACGGCCTCTCGTGACAAGTAAAATAAGTGCGACGAGTGTCGATTGAACCTTTTAAGTATTTTACTGCTACAGGTACGTTTTCGCGGAAGTACATGGCACACAAATAAAGCATGCACCAATCAGAATTTATATATGCATACGTGAGCAAACTACATTGCAAAGGTTTTCAACGCAGTCCAGCTTTCAAGCTATTTGTTTTTACTTTATGTGATACTAAACGGCAGCTGTTTATTTCGAGATTAGTTTCCGAAAAAAGCGAAATAACAGTCCAAAACGTTTATTTGTCTGCCCTAAGAACTTTACGGACAAGGAAGTTGGACAAGTACTAGGTCCTGAATTTCGCTGAATAAAATTAGGAAGGTATTATGTAACGTATTTATGCTTTTCATTAGAAAAATTCATGAAAATGTCAGCGAAATCACCCTTTTTGCACTACAAGCATTTACTGCTTTTAAATGATTCGCGTATTAGCAGACTCCTACTTCAGAAAACATCTTTCAAACACTTTTCTGCTTATAGTGCATAGTAGTGCTTTTTTTTTTTACTGAGATTTACCAAATCAAACTAAGGAAGAACGAACACTTGAAAGTATTGCCAAACTCAAATGAAATCAGAAAATGCTCAATTATTTCTTTTTCTAATTTTTTTTAATCTGAAAAGCGTGCTGGGATTTTTTTCAGAATTTTAAAAATGCGTTTTAATATGAAAACAAGGCGCATGCTACGTGTTTTATGTAGTAACGAATAAAGCAGTGGTGGCAGGACGTGCATAAATCAACAGGATTAAAGCAATTTTGAAAATCCGTCTTGGAAACAAGGCATAATAATTATTTCAATTCAAGGAAGTTATTTTGAGGAGGTGGCTATTTTTATCATTTGCCTTCCTTGTCTTCAACTGCCAAACTTAATGCACACGGAAACCGCAATAATCAGGAGACTTAAAAGGTAGGTCACGATTTCCATACACGAAAGGTCACAATGGTTCTTTTATGTTTGTTGTCCCAAATAACAAAAAGCCGGTTGCCGCTCAATACGAAAGATTTGCATAACGGGAAAGAGAAATACTAAAAGAACACCTGATAACTATGCGTAAAGGAAAAACTCGACGAGCCGTGAATTTCAGACTGGTCACGTGAGCTGACGATAACTAATGAAGTCTCATGATTTTCCAAACCAGCTGAAACCTCGTAAATATACGCAACACCTGAATAAATCCTACGCGCTGAGATTGAAATGTTTAGCCAGAACGCTGTTTTCCTTGCTCAATTTTTATACGAAAGCTGTTCATAACACATTTTTCCGCACAGATGTTTGAGTTAGAATTGTTGTAGACACCTTTGTATTTTCTTCCGACAGGCCTTTGTTTGTCACTTTGTATAAACTCCCAATTTTACACTATTTCTCATTACAGTAAAAATAAGTCGACACAAACTTCCCTACAAAAAAAATGTCCTTAAATTCACAAAACGTTTTCCGTGATTGCTTTCGTGAATTAACGAAGTACATTCCTGATTCAACCTTTTCCGTGAAATGACGGGAAGAAAAACTGAATTTCACGGATTTTCCACGTGAATTGATAGCAATATTCCTGTTAACCTTTCTGCGGTCAATAACTGAAAATTACTGTTTTTACGGAGTTACTGGAAAATCCTGGATGTTGAGGGCACCATTCCAAAACTCCGTTTTTATATACACTATATTGACCAAAGTCACCGAACTCCCCTTCAAAAGCAAATGAGATACTCGGTACAGCTGCAAACAGTATAAAAACAAGCATTATTAATGTACCAGCATTTCACATTCAAAATGGCTCTTCTCGCGCTTACATTAAGCTGTCATCTTGAAACCTTAATCGATTAAATATGTTACCTATACAAATGTATTGTCGCCATTTCATTCCTCTGCAACTATTTTTTCGTGGTGTTGGGATTTTAGTCATATGGAGCCGCGGTTGGCTTAGTGGTTAGTGTTTCAGACTATCGATGCTGGGTCCCCAGGTTCAAGCCTGGGCTGATCTTTCAGAGATGGTGTGATTTACTAACAATCGCTGAATATCCGCCGTGCATCGGACGAGCACGTTAAGTGACGGCCCCCAGGCTGGACCCACTGGTTAAATGGATATCCTTTCCTATACCCCACCTGAAATTCTCTCACCCCTCTATGTGCAATATCGTACTTGTACGGTGGCGCCATCTACTGTGCTCTAATCTCACTACAAACTGTTCTGTCAAAGTCGCTAGACTTGCTCTCATTCCTTCCGTTTCTGTGTCCTGCCCAAAAGGCGATCTCGCTGTAGGTGGCTGGGACCTAAACTCTCCTCCCTGTGGACGTAAGTCCTACAAGAAAATGACGCTGAGCCCCTACCTCGATCATATCGCACTGTGAGGCTGAGTGAAAATGTCGCGGCGAGAGAGAACTGACTTTGAGAAAGGAAAGATTGTTGGGTGTTATATTAGTGGGTTGTCTATAAGAGAAACCGAGAGGCGTTTAAACATACCCAAGTCAACTGTTTTGGATGTACTGAATAAGTGGAAGACACATGGCGTACCTGAAGCAGCAAAATGTACCGGTAGACCAAAGAAAATCAGTGATAGAGGATGTCGAAGCCTCAGGAGAGTCGTTACAGCTAATCGATGGAGTACTGCCCAAGACCTCAGTGTACAGATGAGTAAAAAATGCTGAAACCTCGATATGTACACGTACTATTCACAGAGAACTTCATTCCATGGGTTACCGTGGTGGTGCGGCTGCTCACAGGCCTTTCATCTCCACTCGGAATGTTACTCGTTGTTTAGCATGGTGTAAAGAACACTAATCGTGGACCCTAGATCAATGGAAACGGGTCCTATGGACGGATGAATCCAGATACACGATCCATCAGTCTGATGGCCGTGTGTGGGTATTACCACAGTGTGCTGTTCCTACGGTCAAGTTTGGAGATGGCAGTGTACTCGGGTGGGGGTGTTTTTCGTGGTATGGTCTCGGCCCATTGGTTATTGTGGACAAACCTGTTAACCAGCACGTCTACCTCGATATTCTGGACAATTATGCTTTATCAACTCTCTGGCAATACTATGGAACCGAGCCTTGTTGGTACCAGCAGGATAATGCACAGAGACATAAAAAGCTTACGTCGTGGTTTGACGATAATTCCGTATCGTGTGTGGATTGGCCAGCACAAAGCCGTAATCTTAATCCCATAGAACACCTATATGGGATGAATTAGAGCGCTGCATAAGAAGTTTGGGATCAAGGCCTACTACTAAGCAACATTTAGCGGCAGCATTATGTATTGAATGGAAGCACATAGCTGTGTTCCAAAACCTTGTCGAAAGCATGTCTCTAAGGGTCAATTCAAGCATTAAGGCCAAAGGTGGAGCAACACCGTACTAATGTATGTCAATAAATGCTATGTTGTGTTTCTCTTCTAGGTATCCGGTGACTTTTGCCAATATAGTGTATATTAACGAGAAAATTTTGTCCTCTCTTTTTTCGTATTCATATGACGGAAATTCACAGGCAATAAGAACGGTTCGAGAGTTTGATTAACTATTAAATTTCAATCGTCTGTTGGCAAACCTGATTTTCAAATTCTATAGCAAGATCGGATATTGTAGACAGCATATCACATGATATTAGGGTTATATTACCCTCTGCTTAAAGTACGCAATAGTAGCTGTGAAAAAGAAATGAAAAGAAAGGGTCATTTTCAATAGTCACTGACAAGAGGACGGACGCCCTTCATTTATTCACATTCTTTAGCTTACGGTGATAAACTGAATTGGGTTTCTTTTGCAGAAAACCTAATTTATGACTGGACATCTTAAATTTCTGATGAAACAATTTCGTCAAGTTAATTACAAAGCTATAACCTACAGAAGTTAAAACTTCATATTTAAAAGCCTGCTTGATATAGATTTACAGCCCGGGTGAATTTGGAAGTAATCAGCCGTTCATAAATCGATTGGAGGTCACGCAAAAATAGATTTTAATATATCATGTTTTCTTTATGTGGCTGACTTTCAAACTTGCTCGAATTAAATCTAAAATTTGATAAAACATCGTTTCGTAGAACCTCATGAAAGGAAAACTGCTGTTTTGTAAAAATATTACAAGCGTCATACAGCTAACTGGTGAACCTAACAAACTAAAAATTTCGCTTTATGAATGTGCTGGAAATATTGCATTGTAATGGTGGTTTCAAAAGAAAGCTTAACAATTCTGCGAACATTAAACGGCTTAGCACATAGGTAATTAGGTACATAAGTATACATTTGGCAGAAGCACATAGGTAATGCAAAAAGTAATAGCAATTTGAAAATTTCGCGGTAACCGCAACGGATAGAAGCTGACGCTGCACACACGTTCGCAATAGCTTACGAGTAATTCGAACACGCGCAGCGCTCTGCCGTTAATCTAGTTGAAACCATGGTCAAATAAACATGGACGCTCCGCTGCGAGATTGTAGCATTGTTGAATAACAAGCCGCAGTGAGATTTTTTGAGAAAAAGGAGTGAAACCTGCTGAAATGCGTCGAAGGATATTGGCTCAGTACGGAAGTGAAAACAGCATGATTTAACCAAAAGTTTACGAATGGGTAGAAAGATTTAAAACGGAAAGAACCAGTTTAACCGACGAAGCTCGATCTGGTCGGCCATCAACATCGCGCACACAAGCCCGAATCGACAGGACGAATGGCTTGATCAGACATTACGGATTACCTTGTCCGCTGTTGCTACGCATTTAGATATCAGCTATGGATCCGAACATGTCATAGTGTATGATGACTTAGGGTACCGTAAAGTTTGCGCAAGATGAATACCCAAACAGCTACCTGACCTGCACAAGCAACAGCGCGTGGAGGTTGCTACCCAATTACTGACACGTTATGAAGAAGATCCGAGTGTTTTGGAGCGGATTGTTACCGGCGAAGAGACATTGGTTCATCACTGTGAGCCGGAAAGCAAGAAACGAAGCGTGCAGTGGAAACACCCGTCTTCTCCAGTAAAGAAGAATTTCAAACGACAGCCCTCCACCAAGAAAATCATGCTGACCTTCTTTTGGGACATGAAGGTTCCTATTCTGGTGCATTTTCAGAAACACGGACAAACAATGGCCAGTGCAACGTACTGTGTTATGCTTAAAGAGAAACTAAAACCTGCAATTCGCAAAAAAAAAAAAAAAGACGAGGAATGCTGTCAAATACAGTCTTGTTGCACCATGACAATGCACGGTGGAGGCAGTACAACTGCGGTTTGAAAGTCTTCCATATACCCCATTACAGCCCTGATCTAGAGCCATGCGATTATCACGTCTTCGGTCCACTTAAAGAGGCTGTACGCAGTCGCAGATTCATCTCTGATGATGGAATTAAGGAAGCGGTGCAGACCTGGATTTGGCAGAAGCTTCTCCCAAGGGATAGTGAAGCTAGTCGAACGGGTACAGAAAGTGCACCGACCTGCAGGGGCACTATATGGAGAAATGAGATAACCGTTATGTTAATTTGCTTACAGATACAGTTATTAAAGGCTATATTGCCTTTTTATTCTCCCCCGTAACTGTTCATAAAATGAGAATTCTAACAAACACATAGCCAGATATTGTTTTAAAGTGAAAAAAATGCCACTGCTATCTCTATCTTCTTGATTCACAAGCAGAAAAATAAGGAAACAGACGCCCGCTCTCCGGATCACCAGAAAGAATGTCTCTCAGACGTGTGTGCAGCAGAGATATTGTAGCGAACGAGTTAATTACACTGAGTTAATTTCACACGCCAGACACTGAGTTAATTTCACATTAAAAAATCTGAGAAATGATTAAAAAAAAAACTTTAAACTTTCTACAGGAAAAAAATATGGAAAGAAAGTAACAGGTTCTCTCATAAGACTTCCTTTCCGTTGTATGAAAACGAGTTGTACGTGTAGCCCAATACCTTTATTTCCGACGTGGTTTGGAGTCCGAGCTAGTTGGTGGCACCTAATCAGAAACTTTTAGTACTGGTGTAGTTTATGATAACCCAGGCTTGTCTACGGCTGTTGAATGTCTTCCCCTGCTTCAATCTTTTTCTCCAAATTCAAACGAGCCATATTTCTGCGACATTTCTGTTGATCTAGCTGTGTTCTGCTTCTGTGGTCTAACCGGTTTAGACGCCGAAAAGTAAGTTTGTTTGGAAGTTTATAACGACCACCGTGAGCAACTCCATGAGCTATAAGCAGTCGCCCGTCTTTAATTTAGGGTCACTGGTTCCAGGGAAGGAAGAGCCAGTACAATAAGAACAAATACACAGCCCGTGCCTCAACAGTAATTAATTTCGTGCATCAGAGATCCTAGTTATATTTATTTTACCGTCTATACACGATGAAGATTTTGAATCTAAATATTCAAATCCGAAAAAGATCTTAAAACCACCTGCAACCAGATAAATATCTTTATTTGATCATTCACACACTACTAGATCTTTCAAAACGCCAAGCGTTTCATCTTCAGGTATTAGCTGATCAACAAAAATTAGAAACTTTATGTTTATATTACAGCAGTTCAAAAAATGGGTAACGTATTTTATAATCATTCGCGTGGTGTCAATAGCGCGTGAGTTGTTACTGAGTATCATACAACTGCAAGTGTTATTGGCTCGTACATTAACAAGTCAAAAGAAAGTCTTAGCGAGTATTTTTATTGGGTTTGACTTCGCCGAAATAATGTTGTCCATGGAGTCGGGATCGTGATGGGTTGGTCCTCGTTGCAACACTTTTTATCATATTCGTAAATAAAGAGACTTTCCATAAGCAGTTATAAAAAAGATGAAACGCTTGGCGTTTTGAAAGATCTAGTAGTGTGTGAATGATCAAATAAAGATATTTATCTGGTTGCAGGTGGTTTTAAGATCTTTTTCGGATTTGAATATTTAGATTCAAAATCTTCATCGTGTATAGACGGTAAAATAAATATAACTAGGAGCCCGTGCCTCATTCGCGACTCGAACCAAGGTCTATTTCAGATGACTAACCTGAAACTTGCGCCTTTTGACCACTCGGCCACCGGTGCGGGTAGGTGACGTTAAAAGAATTCTTCCTATAATCTGATGTAGGAAGGCATCACAAGACTAAAAATTTGAATTCATGCCTCCTCGAGAAAATTCGCGAGAGAAAGTTAAATGAATGGAAAAATTTGAGCTGCAATTAGTTATGAATGCAAAATAATTTAAATGACACTTACGTGATGTTTTACAGTACCAAATTTAAATACAGATTCATGGCAAGCTGCAAAAAAAAAAATGCGCACAATGTTGGAAAACAGAAAACGCATGAAATGCATGCAGAATTTTGCTCGTTTCATTATTTAACACAAAATATTTACAATCCGACTTTTAGAAGCAGTTTATTTTTGTGTTTGGAGGTGTGGGGGGAGGGGTTGTATTCGGGGTTTAACGACCACCACACCACTAGCAACTCTAAGGGCTACAAGCAGTCGCCCGTCCCTAAATAAGGACCACTGGTTCCATGTATGGGAGATATGGGGGGCTTGAATTCGGTACCAACATATGGCGAATGGTCAAAAAGCCGCAGCGCCTCAGACCACTCCTCCCCAGGGGTGGCCGTATTGAACAAATTAGTAAAATTCGCGTGTTCACCATTCATTAGGAAGGCCATGCTTTAAAAAAAATGTCTAACCACTGTCGTGGCGCAGCTATAGAACGCAGTCAAGTTTTTCAGATCAGACTAAAAGATACAGTTATATCGAATTTAGAGATGGTGAAACAAAGTGATACAAAAAGAATTATTTTTTTTTCCTTAATCAATAGAAGTGCTTAAAACTAAGAATAAGTTACAACAAAAATCTGTGCTGATTTTGATCAGCTCTGCTTAAAAATGGGTGACACGAGGACGTGGGTAAGTTGAAACTCAAGTCGGGTATGACAATATATTAAAACATAAGCATTCAGTCCTATATAAAAACACAACACAGATTTCAGGAGCCATAATTTTTTTTAACAGGTGTACACTTTAAAAAGCATGTTTTAAAAATTAAAAGTGCATGCATATTAACAGACCACTCTTTTCGTCCGACTCAACATGCACAATATCTCCGCATCTTTAATTCGAATAATCTATTTATCGAAAATTCTGGCGTAAGAACCATACTTGAAGAGCACAAAGTGAAAATTATATATATATATTAGACACTTTTGGAATGCCAATGCCCATTTACTGGAACACCGTGCGGTTACACAACACGTACTTTTCCACAGCAACAGTAAAATTTCAAAAATCTACAATACAGCACTATCGTATTTGACTGCGTTTTGCACTAACCATGGATGGGGACGTAACGATTCATGCACTTCGGAATTTCTGCTAAGTTTTCTTGCCAGCGATGTAAATTCATTTTTGGCACAATACCTACATTTTTAATGCAGAGACAATTCATTTTGAATTACGAACAAAACTTTTCATCTAGTTTTGGCACTGCAGATACAAAGTTTTACCGATAAGTGGCACAAATGTTTGTTTTTGCAAGGTACGTAAATTTCTATTTGCATTTAGCAAAGCATCTGTGCTAAAAAATTGGACGAAAAATCAGTCTTTCATCTGAAACCTACAAGTAAATAAATATATCTATGCATTTTAATGCTGAGACAATTCATTTATGCTCAGGCTACGTGGATTAAAAATTATATTTAGTTCAATGACCTCAGTTTCAAATTATCGGAACTTAAAAAATCTCTAAAATCGGCTAGCTTTAGCCATGATCAATATACTAGCTGATTTCCTGATGCCCTATTTTCCCAGCCAGGAATCGTAGTGATATATATCTGCATTTGAGACTACGCCGGCATTACTAAAGCGTACATTTAAAAAATTCTCTTTGCACCCTAATTCTTGTAGCGAAGACTAATTTTTTCATGACTTTTTCCGCTTTTCTAATGCGGACTTCTTCAGTAAGGTAGTGCCTGCTTAAAATTATGTTCATAATGGCTAGCCTTAACCGCAAATAATACTATCCAAGTTCGTACTTATTTTTCTCTACAAGGAAATAAGGCAGCAACATACTTGCATCTGACAATATCTCTGGCATTATAATGTATGTCCAGTTTCAAAACATTTTTTTCATCCGGCTGTTGTAACCTCAACCGATTTTTTGGGCATTTTCCACCTTTTCTAGTGCGAAATACCACTTGCGCAGTTTAGAACATTACGTTGTACAACCTTTCGAGCTTTTGTCAGAGAACCCACTACACCAGAGAATTCGGTATCGCCCTTCTTACAGTATTTCATCTTATAACACAATGGTATTTAATACATGGGCTGATTTTACCCTGCACAGTAAAACAATACATTCAGCTTTTCTAAAATGCTGCTGGAGCGTTATTCTGGGCCTCTGCCAAGAGGCGAAGTGAAAATAATAGCGATCAGAGAGGAAAGGCGTTTATAGCGCTCAATATTTATAAGGGTTGGGCAATCACTTCACCCTGCACACACACAAACAGAAAACAGCTTCATTTCAAAGGACTTATTTCAGTTTATCTTGTCCAAAATGTAAATATTTTACTTTTCCATGATGATTTTCATATGATAAAAAGCCTGCAAAACGCATTTTTACTAAATTGTGTTGCAAATACTTTCGACAACTATTTCTCTAAGTGGAATGTTTTCTTTATTCCTCTCAAAACAAGAATTTACCAATTTTACTTTCACCTGGTGAAAAAAATGTAAAGGTCTTTCTTGGAAATACAAGACACTCAACATGCTGCTAAGCAAGCATTTAAACTTTTTGACTTCTAATTTCAGTAAAAAAAAAATTCTGAGTGTTTTTACAGCAAATACAGCGAATGATAAAGCGTGAAGCAGGAATTTAGACTTTCACTAAAAAAACACGAAACAGTTAAGTCAACTTTCCGGAGGAATTTATAGACTTTTACTGAAAAACACGAAATTGTTAAGTCAACTTTCCGCAGGAACAGGAAGGGAATCGAAAGCAATGAGTGTGCATTTGAAATACTTTTTACTCGTTTAGCAAACAACTTAACATTTTGTATGTGTCTAGTAACAATATTTACCTGAATGTGAAGCTCAGTATGAAAAAGATGCCTACACAAGATTTTGGCAAAAGTAGCTTCGAAGAATGTTACAGACACGTCAGGCAGAGTGAATGCAGCCAGTTCTTGGTATCCAAAATGATTCTGTAAGCGTTGGCCACAAACTGCGATGTCATACACAGCATGTGGTTACGCCAAGCACCCAAGTTCCTGGCAAATTTGTACGTTCCAGTATTCAGCTTTGTGCTTGGTTATTTTCAATGTCAGACATTACCAGCACACAAAAGGAGGTGGCTTTGCGCTTCAGTTCAGGCAATTGCCAAAACTGGAATTGACAGAAATGAAGACAAATGGAAGGGAGGAGTTGAATTTCTTCCATTTGTACCCACGGAACAGCCACCTAAAAATGTAGTGATTGCAAAAACTGAATGCAGCAGAGTTCATAGCATGAACTCAAACCATAACAAAGCCTTCAACACTAGAACTTTATTTCCTTTTTGTTTTGAGTTAGAGCTATTTCGTCTCAAAACAGCGCTTTACGTTTGCGTAATCACGTAAAAAGTAAAAACACAAACTCAACTTACGAAGAATATGATCCAGCAGTACGACGATTTACTCAGATGCAAAAGTAGTCAATTTACACATTCATGTAACACATCCAATCACATCCTCACCTATTATTTCTTTGTTTGGGATTTTAACGACCACAGTGAGCAAATCGATGGGCTATAAGTAGTTGCCCGTCCCTAATTTTGGTAAAGCCCCCCCCCGGTGGGGTAGTAGTCTAAGCGTTCGTCAGATATGGGTCCTGGTTCGAATCCCAGCGAGGCATGGTTGTTGCGTTCTTCTTAGGACACTGGCTCGCTCCCTTTCCTGGAACCAGTGACGGGCGACTGCCAATAGCCCATTAAGTTGCTCACGGTGGTCGTTAAACCATCAATAAAAAATCAAAAAAATCTGGGTCACTGGTTGCTTAGAAACCAGCACAGAATCCCACCAAAAGAAGAAGTGTTTACTAGTGTTTCCACCAAAGGAAGAAGTGTTTACTAGTAGCCAGTGCCATAAGACAAACGCAACACCCATACCTCATCGGGATTCGAAGCCAGACCAATCTCGGACGAAAGATCAGAAGCCGTCGGTTAGACCACTGCGCCACAGGGGCCGGCACCTATAATTCTTCTATAATTCATTGGGCTACCAGATTGAAATTAAAAAAGAAAATTACCTGAAAAGAAATCCCAGCAATCAGCAGAAATCCAACACCTTTACACTGTCAAACTTTAACTCATTTTGAAAACAATCTTGTAAGCATACAACCACGAAAATTTGCTTTAAAACCAGCACAGAATTACAATCATATTCATAAAAAAAACAAAAAAAAAAAACCATTTACTTAATCCGAAGCACAGAGTAGGAAACTAGCATACCGAAGTAAATCACATTAAACGAACATATTGAAGTTGCTCAAAAATTCTGATGTATTTATTACACGTAACACTTTCTTAGACGTATTTTGGTAACTTGCTGCTCACCTAACAAAGTTACGTCAAGCCTACGGTGACTAAAATTCACATTTGGTTGTCTGTTGTTGGTTACACTGGAACGACTTACACCCCCCCCCCTCCCATAAGGTATGGGTGGTGTGTAATCTTGACTTACTTGCGCCCTTTCCCCAGAACAAGTGACCCTAAATTTGAAATGGGAGAGTCTTTAAATCTTTCGATGCTCACTGGGGTCATATCAAACAGAAAAAGAAGGTGGTACATGCTTCAGCTGTCTTTCCCTCTTGCTCTACGGTTGCTTTTTTTGCGGAGATTCCTCCTTTCAAAATTTATTTGGATAAAAAGGGGGAGGGGCGCTGTGTTGGGTGCACAGAATTTCTTTACCACGAGACATGTGAGATGTCTCATTCATTCATCATGCAATAAATTCTGTTCGCGCTCAGGGAAAAGATCTAGTAGTAAAATTCTAAGAATATTACTAAAGTACCGGGGTTGCAATATACCTGGGTAGCAAACGAAGATTTAGGTTTTTCTTTTAGACTTAGGGAAGTCGTGCCATAATGTCTGTCAGTAAAAAATATCTGTTCATCGGACCACACGCTCAGGAGAAACTGAAATTAAACAAAGTGGTTTTCTTGCAACTACAAATAAACCCTGAAAATGAGAAGAAAATGTTAAGTACAATGATATTGCCTCAGTTATTGATGTCTTTTTTTGTGGGGTGGGTGGGGAGATGGGTAACGACTCCTACGTGCATGTGAGGCTATCATAAGAAGTCACTTGAAAAGGGAGAAAAACTACATCCACCTTTAAGTTTGAAACACAGTTGCAGGGCTCAACACTGCTTCTTCAGCATATCGACATTCGAAAACGACAGTTTCTGCCTGTTACCTTCGTTCCAAAACGGCACCGTTGATGTGCCTAGCCGTTTGCACGGTGAACCTGTCAGAACATATTTTCTTTCTTGTTCGGTATTATAATTCTGTACTTTAATAAGTGATAATGGCGTAAGAGGGCCACTGGAGCTGAATAAGGAAGCGATACACTGCTAGCTAGCATTAGCTGGGGTATATGAGTGAAACTGTTTTCACCTAATCAAAAGGTGAACCAGACCAGCTATGCCCGTAAAATACTATTTGTTCTTGAATAACCATTTTAAAGCCTGGAGGATATGTGTTCATCGGGCCATTTACCTAAGGAAGAAGGGGATTCCACCAAAGGAAGAAGTGTTTACTAGTGTTTGATGTTAAAATTTCTGACAAAAAAAAAAAATAGCCCCTTACTACTTTATAGTATTAAGAGTATCTAAATCCATTGGTTGTACGCGATCCAACTCAGCCGTATGGAATGTAGCCCACTTTGAGGGAGGGGTTATCGACCCCCATGAGCATTTAAGATTATGAATACCCGATTACTAAGCCGATCGCTCCAGATACAACACACAGCGCCATACGACATGCACCATTTGTGTTTCATCGGTGACGAACTATTAGCAGTTCGTGCTTCTGACCACCTGACAACCGGGACAGCGACTTTTATTTTTTTATCAAATGCTTTTCACTGTACACAAGAAGTATCACCAACTTTGAAAGGGGTGGTAAAATTTTGATTGGGAATTAATATATCAATATAAAAGCATAAGTTACGCCGTCAAGAGATAAATATTTCTGTAGATATAGACCCGTGTGTATGTACGAGACTATTTCGTACATCAGTCCACTACTCCAATGACGACCATACAAATTTCCTAGATTTGTTTACACCAGACAGTTTCCCGAAAAAGTGTCTTGAGAGTCAGACTGGCTCCAGGATTTCTGCATAGGAGAATCTGGGAGGGATCTGGTAAGGAGGTGTGGTGGGAGAGTACTTGTCTTGAAGCTGCGTTTGTATAGTTAACACACTGCTTTTATTGAAATTGTATGTTGCAGACTTTTTTGCAGGGGGTGGGTGAGATTATGGGGATAAAGTCCTCATTTATCCCCCATATTTTCAGATTTCCATAACGAGGGTGGGGCAAGCCGCTTCCATTATGGAGATCAGTGATGAAGCACTAAGAAACTCACACCAATTATCACTCAAGGCACCTTTATCTTTGTTTTGGGGTTTAACGTCCTATGAGCTATAAGCAGTCCCCCGTCCCTAACCTAGGGCCACTGGTTACAGCGAAATGATACAGCCTCACGCACTGTCCACACCTTATCTAGACTCGAACTCAGGCTCATCCAGGCGTGTACTGATAGCCCCCGCAACCACCGCGTTGCGGTGGGACTCACGGCTAAGAGTCTTTATCCTCAGCAAAAAGCATTTTAGAAAAATTTTTGTGGAAACTTCACAGGAATAAAGAAATAACCAGCAAATTTTTACGATAGCTTTTAAAGAAGTATTAGCAAGAAACGTAATTCTTGGTTGCTTTTTTTTTTTTTTTTCTCGCAGTTAAAATTTATAAAACTGGATGACGGGAAAACAGTTATTTCAAAAGACCTGAGGCCCCTCTGTATTATTCGACAGTCACAGTAAAGATTCCTATACATGCATATTAACAAGAAAATGTAACAGATCAGTTGAATGAAAAGTTTTTACCAATGAGGATAAGGTGTAATACACAATTGTTTGCACGTAACGACACATGCGTCATAATATATAAACTGAAAAGTGTTATTCGCGGGGAGAAGCAGAAACCTGTGTCATATTTTTCATAACAGAGTCAAGAGGGGAAAAGTTTTACTATGTAAAACATCTTGTAGCATTATGTCAAGTGTTTTTTAAATACAATAGAGTAAATAATTTAAGTAGTAGTTCCTTTTTCTGTGCCACAGTTCTTAACTTATTTGCTTACTTATGTTCTGTATTTTTGTATAAATTGGAATAGGTCATTAGACAATGTCACATGGAAGTCACGTGTTTTGTGTGTGTGATCGTGGAGCATTTCAAAGAGGAGGGGGCTTAGTTTTTTAGAAGAATAAAATTTGCGTGATATATTAAACTTTGGCGCAACTGTTTTGTAGTACTTTCTATTGGTATAAAATTAGAGCAACTATTTCAATTACAACGTGCACATTTGTGATACACGCAGTAAACAGAATATCAATTTTGGTTTTTCGCAAAATACCTGTAGGTACCAACGAATTAATTATTAAAACGCCATAAAGCCTAATAAATACGGAATTAAAAATTTAGGTAATTCAGGGCTCATAGATTTTTGCAAAAGGGCCTCGAGAAGATTTCTTGCTGGGGGGGGGGGGGGGGGGAGGTTTTCCGGTACGCCACCGGGCCCATCTTGGACGAAATGTCAGAAACCAGCACTTCCACACCTACGGCCCGGCACCTATAAGAAAGTGCGCTCCGGTGATAAAAAAAAAAAAAAAAAAAAAACACTCTTACTATATGAAATTTATGTAGTCTTATGCGCAGGTTCTCAACATACTACTCGTCCGCACTGACTAAAATACAAGTAAATAAACTAAACTTCGGTTGCCCCACAATTTTTTTCAAACCAGCCTAACAAATTTATCAGAATGAGCAATAGTTCTTTCCAGGAATTACCATAAAAAATATTTATATACAACTTAAACCGTCCTATGCAATGAATTAACAAAAAAAAGCCTTCCCAAATTTTCTTTGTCACGTTGAAAAGACTTTAAACACCTTACGTTTATTTAGTCGCAAGTTTTATGATCTACGCGGAAAAGCACAATATAAACAAACGACGCATCGCCATCGTTTAGTGTGTGAAAATAACAGAAATCTCACCTTTTGTTGGGCCAAACAAAAGCTAGTCTTTTGTTTTTTTATTCTTTTGTAACGGATTGTTGTCCCAAGTCCTTCGGGGGCTGAATCTTGAAGAACGAACCTCCGCCTCGTACTCCGTCGGAGGTGAAGCTCATAAAACCTGTTGCCAAAATCGCCCAACTTCGTGCTGCTCAGCAGCTCTGTGGAGAGCCACGTGGGTCGCGGAGGAGCGATCTACTCTGCCGTTGAGGGGTGAAGCGAAGGTCGATGGTTTTGACTTAAACAGAGAGCGGGAAAAAGACGACACGTTGCGTCTGCTTCCGGTCCTGGCCGGCTTGCACGGCACATACACCCATTCTTAAGAAATTTTACCGCGAAAAATTTTACTCTTTCCCCGGTATCGCGGAAGCAATTTTTTAACTTCCCGAGTGATGTTATTCTTAGCAGTAAGCAAACTGGTAACAGTTCTAATTAGGTTTTCCCACCGGAAGTTTGAATGCATTAGACAGGGACGTATTTAAGTATGAAGAAACTCTCCGAATTCTTGTCTTTTTTTCCCTTCCTTCATGCTACTACGTAGCACATGAATCAGATCAGGGGAGGATCTAGACAACGTGCAATGGGGAGTCCATAAAAATAAAAATTAAGTTCACGAAAATGAAAAGGAAATTGTGAAGTAAGGAATGTACATAGTCAGGGGTGTACTGATAGCACCCGCAGGGCGTGGGGGTGGGTTGGAGGTGGAGCTCGCAGCTAATAGGGTGAACACCCGTTTCCCCTAATCCGTTTCCCCTAATTCCCGTTTACCCTAAACACGTTTACCCCAATGGCGTTTCCCCGAAATCGATTTTACCCGAATTCCCATTTCCCCTAATTTCGTTTGCCCTAATCTCGTTTCCCCTAAATCTCGTTTCCCCTAACTAACATTTGCCCTAAACACGTTTGTTCGTATCAAAGTTTCCCCTAAAAACGTTTACTGTATCAAGTTTGTTCTAATTCTCCTTTGCCTTGATTCGCGTTTTCCCCAATTCATGTTTTCCGTAATTCATGTTTGTCCTGATTTTCGTTGAGCGAAATAAAACGTTTCTTTTATCGCCAAAATTCAGGGGAAAATATCGGATTTATCGTCAAATTCAAGGAAGAAATCGTTGTATGTAATTTTTTATCGTCATATTCAGGAAAATATATGTATATTTAATCATCATCATCAACCATTATCAATCTACTGCTGGATGAATGAAGATTTCACCAAGTTTCTTCCACTACGGTCTGTCTTGCCCCAGTCTCCACCATCTCACTCCCGCACGCTTTCGAATTTCATCCACCCATCTCCAATGTGGTCTTCTTCTGGGTCTTCTCCTGTCCCTTGGAATCCAGTCTAAAATTTCGGCTGTCCATCGATGGTCTGCCCTTCTGGCAATATGTCCACCCCGTTGCCATTTCAGGGATTTTACTCTGATCATGATGTTTTCCACTCTTGTCATTTTTCTGATCTACGAGTTCCTCTTCTTATCTCTCCTATTTACGCCAAGCATGCGCCTCTCCATGCTTCTTTGACCTGTCTGTAGTCTTTGTATGTCTCTTTTAGTTAAGGTCCACGTCTCAGCACCATATGTAAGCACTGGAAGAATGCATTGATTAAACACTTTTCTGTTAAGACATAATGGCATATTGCTCTTGAAAATTATGCTGTTTCTTCCAAAAGCTCTCAGGCAAGTTTTATATGCCGATTAATTTCTTCATGAATGTGACTCTCACTTGATATCTGCTGTCCAAAATAAATGTAGGTGATGGTTATCTCCAGCTTTTCCCCATCAATCGATAAATTTTCATTTTTTGTAAAAGCATTGTACATCACTTTTGTCTTCATCACTTTAGCATTGTACATCACTTTTGTTGTTTTAATCACACTTCTTTACTCTTTATCCCTTACATATACGTACATATATATATATATATACATACACACCATTGCTCTATATCCCTCTCTTATCCCAGTGGTCAGTAATGTTTGGTCTTGAAGAAATTTAGTACTTATGAAGAAATCAGCATTTATTGAAGAAATTTGCAGTCTTGATGTTTTCAGTGTGTGTCATCATCATCATCATTGTCAACCATTATCAATCCACTGCTGGACGAAGGTCTCCCCAAGTTTCCTCCACAACGGTCTGTCTTGTGCCAGTCTCCTCCATGTCACTCCTGCATACTTTCGAATTTCATCCACCCATCTGCCATGTGGTCTTCTTCTGGGTCTTTTCCTGTCCCTTGGAATCCAATCTAAAATTTCGGCTGTCCATCGATGATCTGTCCTTCTGGCAGTATGTCCAGCCCATTGCCATTTCAGGGATTTAACTCTGATCATGATGCCTTCCACTCTTGTCATTTTTCGGATCCACGAGTTCCTCTTCTTATCTCTCCTGGTTACACTAACCATGCACCTCTCCATGCTACTTTGAGTTGTCTGCAGCCTTTGTATGTCTCTTTTAGTTAAGGTCCACGTCTCTGCACCGTACGTAAGCACTGGAAGGATGCATTGATCAAACACTTTTCTTTTAAGACATAATGGCATATTGCTCTTGAAAATTATGCTGTTTCTTCCAAAAGCTCTCCAGGCAAGTTTTGTTCGCCGATTAATTTCTTCATCAATGTGACCCTCACTTGATATCTGCTGTCCAAGATAAACGTACGTGTCTGTTATCTCCAGCTTTTCTCCATCAATCGATAAATCTTCATTTCTTGTAAAAGCATTGAACATCACTTTTGTCTTCTGAAAGTTCATTTTTAATCCCACTTCTTTACTCTTGTCAGCAAGTTCCTGGATAATACCCTGCAGCTCTGATGGGGTAGTTGCAAAAATGACTACGTCATCAGCAAAACGAAGGTGGGTTAGATAATCTCCATTAATCTTTATCCCCTTGTTTTCCCAGCTCAGCGACTGAAAAACACCCTCCAATGTGGCATTAAAGAGCTTCGGAGATATGGTGTCACCTTGTCTCACTCCCTTTCCAATTTTTACGTGTGTTGTATTTTCAAACAGCCGAATCTTTGCACTTGCATTTTTATAGATGTTATTAATAATATTAATGTATGTATCTTCAATACCGCAGGTTTTCAGAGCCATTGTAACTGCTGATGGTTTCACCGAATCAAAGGCTTTTTCATAATCGATAAAAGCCATGCACAATGGAAGTTCATATTCCCTCGTTCTTTCAATTAGTTCTCTCAGTACGTGGATATGATCTATTGTGCTGTAGCCACTCCTGAATCCAGCTTGTTCTCTCGGTTGAGCCATGTCCAGTGTTACCTTCAAGCGGTGTGAAAGAACTTTAGTGAAGATTTTATAAACTACTGATAGGAGGCTGATAGGTCTGTAGTTTCCGAGATCCTCAATGTCACCTTTCTTATGTAGCAGGATCATTGTAGCGGTGTTCCAATCCTCAGGAATCTTTCCTGCATTAAGGCATCGAGTGAAAATTTGGGCGAGTACTGTTTCGAGATCTCCACTTACTTCTTGTATGATGTCTACAGTAATTCCATCTTCTCCTGGAGTTTTCCCCCGCTTCATGTTCTTGATTGCATGTACAACTGCTGGAAGGCCTGGATGAACTCTGGTACTGGTATCTTTCATGATGTCTGGAGTGCATGTATCATCCCTTTCATATAATTTGGAGTAGAAATCTTTCACTCTTGTCAAAATTTCGCCTCTATTTCTTGTTACAGAACCATCTTCTTTTCTCAGTGCCATAATCTGTTTTCTTCCCTTACTGAGATGTCCCTTTGCTATCTTCAGGCTTTGGTTGTTTTCAATTGCTTTCCTCACTAGTTCACAGTTGAATTTTCTTACGTTTTCAGTGATACTTTTTCTTACTGTCTTGCATAGCTCTATATATTCCACTTTGGAAGTCACATCTTCTTTAGTTGTCCCCATCTCTCTTCTTTTTTGCATCAACATTTTCGTTTTTCCTGATAATTTGTTTACATGCAACTTGTTCTTAGACCCAGCTAATTTTGTTGCTGTTTCCATAAGAGGTTTGGTTACTTTTCTGTTAACTTCAGAGATGTCCACTTCTTCCGATGTTAGGCCTTCTAAAGCAGAGAACCTGTTCTTCAGTTCCAACTTGAAGGTATTACGGTGTTTTTTAAGGTTGGTTATGTCAATAGATTTTGTTTGTCTTATGAGCTTGCCACGTTCAAGTTTAGTGTTGAGGTGCATCTTACATCTCACCAATCTATGGTCACTACCTGTGTTGAACTTGTTTAGCACACTGCAGTCTTCTATGACGAATTTTTTGTTACACATAATAAAATCAATTTCACTTGTCGTCCCATTTGGATGTCTCCATGTCCATTTCCTGTGTGGCTTTTTCTTGAAGAAGGAGTTCAAGATGAAAAACCCTTCTGCCTCTGCAAACTCAACGAGAGTATTTCCACGCTGGTTTCTGTTGCCGTGACCGAATTTACCTGCTGAAGTTTCATTCTGTTGCCGTTGCCCTATTTTTGCATTGAAATCTCCCATAATTATTTTCAAGTGCTGCTTACCTTTATTATTTAGATGACAAATTTCCTCATAAAATTCTTCAATTTCTTCCTCAGGATGACTTGTGGTGGGTGCATAAGTTTGAATAATCTGAGCCTGGTATCTTTTCGAGAGTTGGATAACAAGTCGTGCAGCTCTGTCAGAGGAACGTTCAACTTCTACAACTTTATCCTTCAGTTTCTTGTTTATTATAAATCCAACACCACTAGTTCTGCCAGTATCTGTCCCACGATAGTAGAAGAGATGTCCACTTTTCAGTTCGATGAGATTTTCTCCTTTTCTCCTTACCTCACTTAGCCCCACGATGTCCCACTTGATCCTTTGTAGTTCCTCTTCCAATTCAAGAAGCCTTGAATCAGAAGATAGGGAGCGTCCATTATACGTAGCCAAGGTCAGCATCAGATGGCAGCCTAGTCCGGTCCTCCGGGGATTCTTAGCACCCTCTGCGTTCATGTCGCACTGGCCGCTGCCTTGGCCAGGTACATTCCAGCTGCCGGCGACTGAGGGCCAAGATTTAAGTTGTGGAATCATTTTGGAGGGGTTTGGCCATAACTCACCACGCTGGCCAAGCGGGTTGGTGAGTGTGGGATATAATTTCCTCTAATCCCGTTGGTATAGTTATACCGCTATTGGCGGTCGTCAGAGCCTTTATAGTGGGAACAGGATGCACCACGAGAAGGCGGGGTTGACATTTGTCAAGGAGAGGCTGTGATGTTACGCATCACCTGACCTTACATCCCTTCAGTGTGTGTATATATATATATATATTCAGTCACTGAGCTGGGAAAACAAGGGGATAAAGATTAATGGAGATTATCTAACCCACCTTCATTTTGCTGATGACGTAGTCATTTTTGCAACTAGCCCATCAGAGCTGCAGAGTATGATCCAGGAACTTGCTGACAAGAGTAAAGAAGTGGGATTAAAAATGAACTTTCAGAAGATAAAAGTGATGTTCAATACGTTTACAAGAAATGAAGATTTATCGATTGATGGAGAAAAGCTGGAGATAACAGACACGTACGTTTATCTTGGACAGCAGATATCAAGTGAGGGTCACATTGATGAAGAAATTAATCGGCGAACAAAACTTGCCTGGAGAGCTTTTGGAAGAAACAGCATAATTTTCAAGAGCAATATGCCATTATGTCTTAAAAGAAAAGTGTTTGATCAATGCATCCTTCCAGTGCTTACGTATGGTGCAGAGACGTGGACATTAACTAAAAGAGACATACAAAGGCTGCAGACAACTCAAAGTAGCATGGAGAGGTGCATACTTGGTGTAACCAGGAGAGATAAGAAGAAGAACTCGCGGATCCGAAAAATGACAAGAGTGGAAGACATCATGATCAGAGTTAAATCCCTGAAATGGCAATGGGCTGGACATACTGCCAGAAGGACAGATCATCGATGGACAGCCGAAATTTTAGATTGGATTCCAAGGGACAGGAAAAGACCCAGAAGAAGACCACATGGGAGATGGGTGGATGAAATTCGAAAGTATGCAGGGGTGACATGGAGGAGACTGGCACAAGACAGACCGTTGTGGAGGAAACTTGGGGATACCTTCGTCCAGCAGTGGATTGATAATGGTTGACAATGATGATGATGATGATATAGCATTGAACATGACGGACGTCTCTTGAACTATTCTAACCAAAAAATATATTTTCTATTGTTACATATTCAAATAAATTGTATAAAACTAAAAGTAGAATTCGAAATAATTGGTTTACGTATTAAATGAAATTATAAATGAAATTATTTTTCCTATAAATTAAAAACTAAAGCTTTAAGAAAGCATACAAACAAACGTAGTTTCAGGTAAAATTAACTTTTGTAGCTCTTTGTTTTCTTTTTGTCACAAACTTTGTACCAATGTCCAAATTGTCTAAGTCTGTGGCACTTTTGTTTTAAATGCTAACTTTCACATTTAATCAGAAGTAACTTTTCATAATTTTAAGTTGGAAAACGATCTTTCAGTGTAAGCTACTGCTACAGACAGTAAAAATTTGAAAAGAGCGTTTTGTGCACCTTATTGCCGCTATCAGTTCTCAGGAATGGAAAAGGCGGCATTGTAATTTTTTTAATTACAAAAATTTTTCTTTATCCTTTTTGGATTTCAAGTTTAACAGAAAGAAAAGGAAAGATGTTTATTTTCAGGCAGTGTAAAAATCCATAAAATCCAAAACAAAATTCGTATAACTTAACATTGTACACGTGTGCCCCCCCCCCCTACAGTTTTCTTGAAGCAGCATATGCCCCCCTCAGATAATTTGTTGACTTGTAGGTTGTAAATGCTGAAAATCTCCCGATCGGACCTGAAATTTTTTATATTTTATACTTTTGGTGTTGCCCCCCCCCCCCCGAAAGTTTCGTGAGGCAGCACATGCCCTCAGATAATTAATTGCAGACTTGCAGTTTGTAAATCCTGAAATTTTTGTACAGTTGTAGATCATAAACATTTTTTATAAAAAATTGCATTAATAATCGCCATTAAGAAAAGACGAAATTACGGAAACTTGATGTGATTCAGATAACCAACTTCCGGGAACGTGGCCACGAAGCGGTCGAAAACGCAATTTTTATACGGCCTGTTAAAATGTTTGTGGCCAGTTTACCGATGGCCAGTTCTCCTACACCCAATCAGTGATGGTGCTAACTGGGAAAACATTCAAACTGGACAAACTGACGTCTGCTGTTAATGGGGAATTCAATTAGCAAAAGGCATTTCCACGGCTCATGCTTTGAGTCGTACGGTGGGGAGAGGGGAGGGGTCTAGTACGCTAAGAACTCTTATAAAGTGCGCCTTCTGCGTTCACAATTCTAGCGAATGCTTTTCAATACTATTTCTTGCTTTAATAAAGGTTTAATGCGATGTAGTACTTTATCTGTGAGGGAGGGCAGCGGGGGTGGGGGCGTTACGGATTCAATGGCTGCGTTAAGGTCTAACCGTATAATGGTCCTCACCATGTGCACTTCTTTACACTTCTGTTGGCATGGTTATCGACGTCATCAACAAGAAAGGAAATATTAATTCTCTTGAGATATCAAGAACCACCGTTTTATTTCGGTTCATAAAAATTAGCACAAACATGAATTATAAGGCAAACGCGCATTAAGAAAAGCTTGATACGGGCAAACGTGAAATAGGGAAAACGAGATTAGGGCAAACGAAATTAGGGGAAATGGGAATTCGGGTAAAAGAGATTTCGGGGAAACCCCACTGGGGTAAACGTGTTTAGAGCAAACGTGAATTAGGGGAAACGAGATTTAGGGGAAACGAAATTAGGGAAACGAAATTAGGGGAAATGGGAATTCGGGTAAAAGCGATTTCGGGGAAACCCCTTTGGTTTAAACGCGTTTAGGACAAACGGGAATTAGGGGAAACGAGATTTAGGGGAAACGAGATTAGGGCAAACGAAATTAGGGGAAATGGGAATTCGGGTAAAAGCGATTTCGCGGAAACGCCATTGGGGTAAACGCGTTTAGGACAAACGGGAATTAGGGGAAACGAGATTTAGGGGAAAGGAGATTAGGGCAAACGAAATTAGGGGAAATGGGAATTCGGGTAAAAGCGATTTCGGGGAAACGCCATTGGGGTAAACGCGTTTAGGACAAACGGGAATTAGGGAAACGAGATTTAGGGAAAAGGAGATTAGGGCAAACGAAATTAGGGGAAATGGGAATTCGGGTAAAAGCGATTTCGGGGAACCGCCATTGGAGTAAACGTGATTAGGGCAAACGGGAATTAGGGGAAATGGATTAGGGGAAGTGAGGCTACGCGGCTGAGAGGGCCTCTAGCTGCAGCAAAAAGATTTTAGAACTTATTTTCCCGAAACTGCGTGTGAAACTGGGTAAAGAAATAGCCAGAAATTTTTGACGGCAGCTTTGAACGAAAAAGTAAAAATAAAAGCAATTTTTTTCCTCAGTAAATAAGTAAAATCTCTAGAAATTCTGAAGTTGTTGAAGAAATTCGTGTCAATAACACTAATTGTTAGAATAGCAGATTCGGAGTTTACAAAATACCTTTCAAGGCCCTGGATACCGTTGACATAGATCGAATTTATGTTGGATCCACCTTGAGGAATTTGAACTTTCGTATGCGGATCACAAGTACAGTGTCAAAACACTTAAACTCTACAGCACTTGCAAGTTTAGTTAACCAGGGAGCCCACCTCCTTCTATGGAATGAGGCAAGAGTTATTTCTTCTCACAACAACAGAAATACGACTTTGCTAGGGGAGAATTAACATATCGTCAATAACGCTGATAAATGTTGTAACGTGTGACGTACCTGCCAGCAGGACGCACACGACATAAAGGCAGATAGCAATCAGAATGAACGCCTGCGTAGCTCAGTTGGTAGAGCGACTTGTTCCGGAATAAGCGCACTGGGGTTCGATTCCCGGCGTAGACCAAAAATGACGGAGAAATTCACTTCGTTATAATGGCGCCCGAACTATCCGGATGACCCGACCGTTCAAAATCTCGCAATGGTGTGATGTTATTTTCACACCGCGAGATAGGAAAAATCAGATAATCCCTTCTCCAGCGCTTCGAAAAATAAAATGTGTGTGACGTTGCATTCCACACACCAGATTGACTGGGAGTTCTCAAGTGCACGTTCTACAGTGGATGGCTGCCTGCAACGATTCATGGTCACGGCCGACCCGTGGGCCATGCTCCCGGCCCTCTTTCGCGGGGGGGATGTGACGTACCTGCCAGCAGGACGCACACGACATAAAGGCAGATAGCAGTCAGAATGAACGTCTGCGTAGCTCAGTTGGTAGTTCGACTTGTTCCGGAATAAGCGGACTCGGGTTCGATTCCCGGCGTAGACCAAAAATGACGGAGAAATTCACTTCGTTATAAACGATAAAGTGGCGTCGTCCCACATCCGTACGTGCCATTTCCGTACAAATGGATTTTTATCTAATTTCCGTACACATCCAGATCGTCTACTAGTGCCATTTCCGTGCACAGATGTGAGTGAGAAGCTATTCTAGGGGACTTGAGACCCTATTCACAGTCATGGCATTTTTATTGTTGTTGTTTTTCCTTCTCTTCCCTTAAAAATGTTAGAATACAATAGATTTCGTGTTTGCGTTTTTTAGGCTTTTACACTTTTATATTTTTGAGACTTCTGACTCAGAGTTCACAATCAAAATTTAATCTTCGGTGCACAGAGTGAATTCGCTGGCGCCCCTGTTGAGCCCGTTTATTTAAATCTAATTATTTATAATTTTTTATGGGATTTTCTTTCAATGGGCAAAACGTTGCGGCATTACGTTAAGTGCATTTTTTTGATATTCAAGAGTATATAATTTAAGTAATTCTACTTTTTTTGTGCTACCATTATTAATTGTTATTTATTTGCTTATGAACTTTCTGTTTTTTCGTACAAATTGCTAAATGTCATTAGACAAGTGTTTTGTGTGTGTGACCGTGAGGCATTTTAAAAGAGGCTGGTTTTATTTCTTTAAAAAGAGTAAAAGTTGCATAATATGATTTACTCTGGTCTAATTGTTTGCAGTACTTTCTATTGATATACAACAAAGGCAGTCATTTTAATTACCACGTAAACACTTGTTTGCACGCAATAAAGTGCAGTAATTGTGGGTTTGCGAAACATGCCTGTAGGTACCAAAGAATTTCAATTATTAAAACGCCTATAAAACCTATTATTGAACGCCCATAAAACCTAATGTGGAGTTTTAATCTTTCAGTAATTGAGAGCTAATAGATTTTCACGAAAGGGTCTCGAATATATTTTTTTGCGGGAGGATGCCGAATTTTTCTGCTACGCCACTGCAAGGGGTTAAGTCAAAGATCTTATCTTTCTTTTTCATTTGAACTATTACCATGCGCGGAAAAGCCCCCCCTTCCTGCATTTGGAAATTACCGATAGAAAAATTCTCCCGCTTTTTTGAGTTAACGGCAGTGCATAAATTGCATTATACACGAAATACCGAATGTGGGAGAGATTATTTCTGGAGTCGGCATGTCCATTTTTACCGCAACTTACAGATACACTATCTATCAACAAGTAATTGGACACCTGTGATAGCATAGGAAAACGAAATTTATTAACCTTCAATAGTTGGTGGAGCCTCCACGAGCGGCGATTACAGCTGCGACCCTCCGGGGCATACTCTCAAAAAGGCGTTGTACGACGACTAGCGGTATTTTCTTCCACTCGGCTTGGAGAAGACAGGTCAGTTCCTTCACCGATTTCGGACGGTGGGGGCACCCCTTAAGTCGACGCTCCAACTCGTCCAAGAGGTGCTCGATAGGGTTAAGGTCCGTGATCTGCGCAGGCCAGTCCATTCGATTAATCCCATTGTCACCATACCAAGCCATGGTGGACCTTACAACATGACAGGTGGCATTGTCATCCTGAAGGTAACATGGGCCCATCCCGTTAAACTACCATAACGTAGGAAGCGCATGGTCATCCAAAATGGTGCACTAGGTCTCGGCGTTGAGTCTACCAGGAATGGCGACCAAGGGTCCCGTGCCATACCAAGAGAAACACCCCCATAGCATAATTCCACCGCCGCCGAACTTCGCAGTTGGCACAATACATTCCGACAGGAGGCGTTCTCCAGGCAGATGCCAAACCCAGACCCTGCCATCCGAACGGTAGAGGGTGAACCTTGATTCGTCGCTCCAGAGAACCTGTTTCCACTGTTCAACGGTCCACTGTCGACGTTCTTTGCACCACGTTAGCCGAGCAGCGCTATTGGACTTGGTGATCAAAGGCTTGTGGGCGGCAGCACGTCCATGATAATCGAGCAGATATGCTTCCTTACGGATGGTATTCATCGAAAGAACACTTCCGGATGCCCGTTGAAACTCCTCGCGGATGTGGCCCATCGATTTGGTGCGGTTCTTCCGAATTTTTCTGACCAGCACCCGTCGGTCTCTAACTCCCAGTTTTGTGGGTTTGCCGGGTCGGAGTACATTCCGACAGTCACCTCTGATCTTCCACTTGCCAATCCCGTAGGCCACTGTCGATTTTAGGTACTTCAACTCGCTGGATATGTCACGTATGGATTGGCCATTTCTGTGATACCTGACGATTACACCTTTCTCCAAATCAGAGAGCTCCGAACTGCGTGGAATCTTGCATGCGACTGGTTGCGTTGTTGTTTCCCACACGATATTTAAAGGCGGCGGCCGTGACGTGTATCAGGATCGCAGATATCGTCGATTGCAGGGGTGTCCAATTACTTGTTGGTAGATAGTGTATTTCATAAGTACATTCGACATGCTCTGCAGTTGGTAGTTCCCTTGTTTCGCCAGTTGCTTTTCTTCTGATTCTGTATTAAGAAGATTTCAGTGAAGGTAACAGTGAAATTTCTGTTAGGAATTTGTAACTTTGCCTTAAAAGGGGATCCATTTCTTCCAGGGATATTTGTGAAATAGGCTCCTCATCCTCTCTCGTCCTTTTTCTTGCATGAAAAACGCTTTTCTTTACCCCTGTCATCACTATGTCTGGCTTGTAGACGTGTGGAGACACATACACGACGATACCGTCTTTATTCTTCAATGTTTCACTGCAATTCTCATTTCTTTCTTTTATACACAACCAACTAATGACGCCCTGTTTGGTTTTTCTATGCTGCTGGTACTTCGCATATGCGGCAGCGGATTTATTTTTTGTCGTCTGAATGATTTCCATTTAAAATAAAAAATGCAAAAAATCGCACATGAAATTAAACATCTCCGACGAATACTGAAGACTCTAATGGCATTAGTTAGTGTGCAGCCAGATCATATCAGATGTAGAGGATTTTAGGAAGGGAGTGTCTTATCCAGGTCTTAAACAACCCTTAGAAACAGGAAGCTAGGAGATTTGGGGTAGAGTGCCCGATAGGAAAGTGACACGGAAGCGAAGTACAAAAGGGGAGGAAGACGCCCTTATTTATTTCCGGGGGCCAGTAGCCGGGGTCCGACGGCTTAACGTGCCCATCCGACGCACGGCGGATATTTAGTTAATCGAGCGTTCTTACCTGTCTGGGATCGAACCCGAGGTCTTCTCTGTGGCAGCCACGAACGTTGCCCACTAGGCCAGCCGCGGCTCCTAGTTTGCAGCCTGTTTGCCCGTCAGTTTTTATTGCTGTTCCTGCTTACCCCACCATGAGCGCCAATTGGTTGGCAAAAACAATAAATGGTGATCTCTGTCCCTGTTACGTCGGAGGAATTCGGGCAGTGGATCGGCATTTACTTTCTCCCTTAGTATTCCCATCGTCTGTTACCAGGCGCGGTGAAACTGTACGAAAATGGCACTAAGCGATCTGCAATGTACGGATATGGCACGTACGGAAATGGGAGACAATACGATGAAGCACCCAGATTCATACCTCCACCTTGGATACAATTAATTTCGAACAACAAGGAGCAAAGAAACCATTAACTTGAACTTTATTTCAGAACTCACCGAATAACAATTAAGACATATAACGAAGTAAATTTCTCCGTCATTTCTGTCCACGCCAGGATTCGAACCCGGATCCCATCATTCCGGAATAAGTCACTCTACCAATTGAGCTACGCGGACGTTTTATTCTGATTCCTATCTGCCTTTATGTCGTGTGCGTCCTTCGGGCAGGTACGCCACATCTCCTGGTACGTTACATCATCTACCCCTTATTATTTTTTTTTTTTTTTCGAAGTGCTGGAGAAAGGGATTCTCTTATTTTTCCTATCTCGCGGTGTGGAAATAACATCACACCATTGCGAGATTTTGAACGGTCGGGTCATCCGGATAGTTCGGGCGCCATTATAACGAATAAATTTCTCCGTCATTTCTGTCCACGCCAGGATTCGAAACCGGATCCCCTCATTCCGGAATAAGTCACTCTACCAATTGAGCTACGCGGACGTTTTATTCTGATTCCTATCTGCCTTTATGTCGTGTGCGTCCTTCGGGCAGGTACGTCACATCTCCTGGTACGTTACAGACACAACAATCATTAGTCAGAGTGTGGTGACGTTTTTTGAAGTCATTCGGGAGCTGAACGTAGTGTATACAAACAATAGTGATGTTCCACGGTGAACTCTTTTTCAAACTTTTACAATATCTGTTTTAGAATTTACCTGAGGGTGTGCTGTGAGCCAGCACGAAAGATCTAGTGATGTGATTTTGACTTTCAGCTTTTGCTTCTGTGTAAATAAAAGTCATTTTCACTGTTAAATTTGAATTTCACCTTATATCGTGAAACGACGGCATTCTAACAATTAGTCTCTAGAAATCATTCTCACGGTCTAAGTGTTTAAAATACACGGATGATGGGAAAGCAGCCATTTCAGAGGAATTGTGGCTTTTTTCAAAGACGCTGCTATTGTTCTCTTGTGTGTTATGAAGAGAATGCGACAGAAACAATAGTTCAATGAATGAAATATTTATAGGACAAAATGTAATGCATTGCAGTTGTTTTCACATAACTATACGCATTCTTCAGAGCATAATGAACTAAAAACCTGTTTTTCGTAAGGACGAAAAATAGTCAACCATTATCAATCCACTGCTGGACGAAGATCTCCCCAAGTTTCCTCCACAACGGTCTGTCTTGTGCCAGTCTCCTCCATGTCACTCCTGCATACTTTCGAATTTCATCCACCCATCTCCCATGTGGTCTTCTTCTGGGTCTTTTCCTGTCCCTTGGAATCCAATCTAAAATTTCGGCTGCCCATCGATGATCTGTCCTTCTGGCAGTATGTCCAGCCCATTGCCATTTCAGGGATTTAACTCTGATCATGATGTCTTCCACTCTTGTCATTTTTCGGATCCACGAGTTCCTCTTCTTATCTCTCCTGGTTACACCAAGTATGCGCCTCTCCATGCTTCTTTGACCTGTCTGTAATCTTTGTATGTCTCTTTTAGTTAAGGTCCACGTCTCAGCACCATATGTAAGCACTGGAAGAATGCATTGATCAAACACTTTTCTGTTAAGACATAATGGCATATTGCTCTTGAAAATTATGCTGTTTCTTCCAAAAGCTCTCCAGGCAAGTTTTGTACGCCGATTAATTTCTTCATCAATGTGACCCTCACTTGATATCTGCTGTCCAAGATAAACGTACGTGTCTGTTATCTCCAGCTTTTCTCCATCAATCGATAAATCTTCATTTCTTGTAAAAGCATTGAACATCACTTTTGTCTTCTGAAAGTTCATTTTTAATCCCACTTCTTTACTCTTGTCAGCAAGTTCCTGGATCATACTCTGAAGCTCTGATGGGGTAGTTGCAAAAATGACTACGTCATCAGCAAAACGAAGGTGGGTTAGATAATCTCCATTAATCTTTATCTCTTTGTTTTCCCAGCTCAGCGACTGAAAAACACCCTCCAATGTGGCATTAAAGAGCTTCGGAGATATGGTGTCACCTTGTCTCACTCCCTTTCCAATTTTTATGTGTGTTGTATTTTCAAACAGCCGAATCTTTGCACTTGCATTTTCATAGATGTTATTAATAATATTAATGTATGCATCTTCAATACCGCAGGTTTTCAGAGCCATTGTAACTGCTGATGGTTTCACCGAATCAAAGGCTTTTTCATAATCGATAAAAGCCATGCACAATGGAAGTTCATATTCCCTCGCTCTTTCAATTAGTTCTCTCAGTACGTGGATATGATCTATTGTGCTGTAGCCACTCCTGAATCTAGCTTGTTCTCTCGGTTGAGCCATGCCCAGTGTTACCTTCAAGCGGTGTGAAAGAACTTTAGTGAAGATTTTATAAACTACTGATAGGAGGCTGATAAGTCTGTAGTTTCCGAGATCCTCAATGTCACCTTTTTTATGTAGCAGGATCATTGTAGCGGTGTTCCAATCCTCAGGAATCTTTCCTTCATTAAGGCATCGAGTGAAAATTTGGGCGAGTACTGTTTCGATTTCTCCACTTGCTTCTTGTATGATGTCTACAGTAATTCCATCTTCTAGTGGAGCTTTTCCCCGCTTCATGTTCTTGATTGCATGTGCAACTTCTGCTGGAAGGCCTGGAGGAACTCTGGTACTGGTATCTTTCATGATGTCTGCAGTGCATGTATCATCCCTTTCATATAATGGAGTAGAAATCTTTCACTCTTGTCAAAATTTCGCCTCTATTTCTTGTTACAGAACCATCTTCTTTTCTCAGTGCCATAATCTGTTTACTTCCCTTACTGAGATGTCCCTTTGCTATCTTTAGGCTTTGGTTGTTTTCAATTGCTTTCCTCACTAGTTCACAGTTGAATTTTCTTACGTCTTCAGTGATACTTTTTCTTACTGTCTTGCATAGCTCTATATATTCCACTTTGGAAGTCACATCTTCTTTAGTTGTCCTCATCTCTCTTCTTTTTTGCATCAACATTTTCGTTTTTCCTGATAGTTTGTTTACATGCAACTTGTTCTTAGACCCAGCTAATTTTGTTGCTGTTTCCATAAGAGCTTTGGTTACTTTTCTGTTAACTTCAGAGATGTCCACTTCTTCCGATGTTAGGCCTTCTAAAGCAGAGAACCTGTTCTTCAGTTCCAACTTGAAGGTATTATGGTGTTTTTTAAGGTTGCTTATGTCAATAGATTTTGTTTGTCTTATGAGCTTGCCACGTTCAAGTTTAGTGTTGAGGTGCATCTTACATCTCACCAATCTATGGTCACTACCTGTGTTGAACTTGTTCAGCACACTGCAGTCTTGGATGACGAATTTTTTGTTACACATAATAAAATCAATTTCACTTGTCGTTCCATTTGGATGTCTCCATGTCCATTTCCTGTGTGGCTTTTTCTTGAAGAATGAGTTCAAGATGAAAAACCCTTCTGCCTCTGCAAACTCAACGAGAGTATTTCCACTCTGGTTTCTGTTGCCGTGACCGAATTTACCTACTGAAGTTTCATTCTGTTGCCGTTGCCCTATTTTTGCATTGAAATCTCCCATAATTATTTTCAAGTGCTGCTTACCTTTATTATTTAGATGACAAATTTCCTCATAAAATTCTTCAATTTCTTCTTCAGGATGACTTGTGGTGGGTGCATAAGTTTGAATAATCTGAGCCTGGTATCTTTTCGAGAGTTGGATAACAAGTCGTGCAGCTCTGTCAGAGGAACTTTCAACTTCTACAACTTTATCCTTCAGTTTCTTGTTTATTATAAATCCAACACCACTAGTTCTGCCAGTATCTGTCCCACGATAGTAGAAGAGATGTCCACTTTTCAGTTCGATGAGATCTTCTCCTTTTCTCCTTACCTCACTTATCCCCACGATGTCCCACTTGATCCTTTGTAGTTCCTCTTCCAATTCAAGAAGCCTTGAATCAGAAGATAGGGAGCGTCCATTATACGTAACCAAGGTCAGCATCAGATGGCAGCCTAGTGCGGTCCTCCGGGGATTCTTAGCACCCTCTGCCTTCATGTCGCACTGGCCGCTGCCTTGGCCAGGTACATTCCAGCTGCCGGAGACTGAGGGCCAAGATTTAAGTTGTGAAATCATTTTGGAGGGGAAAATAGTCAAGAGAAAAACGTTTTATAATGTGCAAAACACTGTGATAATATGTTAAGTGTGTTTTTATTGCAAAACACTGTGATAGTATGTTAAGTGTGTTTTTATATTCAAGGGAAAGTAATGTTAGTAATTTTTTTAAGTGTTTGATAGTACTTTGTATTGCTGTAAAACTACAGCAATGGTTCTAATTACAACGAGCACATTTGTGTTACACACAATGAAATGCAATAATTTTGGTTTTATTAAAAATGTTGCTGGATTCCAAAGAATCTGAAATATTAAAATGCTCATAAAACCTATTTAATAATATAGGGCTTTAAAATTTCAGTAATTGCAAGCTGACAAATTTTTTTAAAGCAACACGATTCGTAGCATAAATACCTGTAGGTTCAAAAGAATTTGAATTATTAAAATTCCCATAAAACCCATTTTATAGCATGGAATTTTCAAATTTCTGTTATTGAAATCTAACAGATCTTCGCAAAAGGACTTCATAGATATTTTAGCGGGGGCCTCGAGTCTTTCCGGTACGTAACTCTGAATAGTGTATAACATACGAATAGGAATGGATTTTACAGATAAAAGGGAGCTAACCAAGTTTAAAACCCTGAGACAAAACAGGGGAAAGAAATCAAAATTTACATAATCACAAAAGAAAGTATCAGAATGGCATGATTGAACACAGCGCAGGATCCAGAGATTTGGCGGCCCTAGGCAAGAACCAGGTTACGGGGCCTTTGTTCCTCCTAACCAGTCGTTTCGAGAATTTCGGAAAACATAGTGCAAGGGAATATTTAGTTCTGAAGTTAAAGGGAAAAATATGTATAAGGTATGAAAATTAGAACGAACTGTAAAACATTGGAGAGAGGTGTTGTTCCTTTTTAAAGAATTTCCGTTGTTGTTCCTTTTTAAAGAATTTCCGTTGTTGTTCCTTTTTAAAGAATTTCCGTTGTTGTTCCTTTTTAAAGGATTTCCCCACTCATCACATGTATGGTACTCGCAATAAAGATAGGAAAATAACTATAAAGTATTATGGTTCAAAGCAATCTAATACTTCTCTAGAAAAATTAGCCTGATATAATTTACTGATTATATTGTTAACACAAACGCTACAGCAATTCTTAGAACTGTATTAGAAAGATGTTTAAACAAGAAATGATGATGGTGTTATACCTCTATTAAGGTAGGAATAGCGTAGTAATTCTTTGAAAATCGTGGACCTCAAACAGATACGTAACTAAGCATTTTTTGCGCCAGGGGCAAACCACAAAATAATGTGCCCCCATCTGTCTTTTGTTCTTGTATATATATCGGTATTCTCGACACTTTCTACATTCTGTTTTTCTATTATTATTATTTTTTTCTCTTTTTACTCACACCGGTCAATATATAACCTTTTCTATGTTGTACTTGGTGTGAGTCAAAATTTTTTTTGCTTCAGTCTCTTCTTAATAGAATGTGAATTCTGAATTTTCATAACTGCTGCGTTGCGCGTTTTGATCTTCGGGTTTTTTTGCAACTTTCGTTTTAAATTCTTGAGTGTTTTTCTTATGTTTTCGGCTCTGCTCTTAAGTATATATATATTAACCATTATCCATCTACCGCTGGATGAAAGAAGTATCCAAAAGTTTCTTTCACAGCTGTCTATTTTGAGCCTGCCTCCTCTGTGTCCACCATGCTTTTGAAATTCATCCACCTATTTCCCACGTCGTCTTCCTCTCGAGCTTTTTTCATCCCTTGGCATCCAGTCCAATATTTCAGTTATCCATCGATGACTCATTCTTCTAGCAATATGCCCAGCCCATTGCCGTTTCAGGGATATTACTTAGATCGTGATGTCTTCCACTCTTGTCATTTTCTTGTTCCAAGAGTCCATTTTCCTATCTTTCCTGCACCAAGCATATGCCTCTCCATGCTTACTCCAATTATCAGCCGCCACTGTAAGTCTCTTTTTGTTAAGCTCTGCAGTATGTCTTTGCTTCATACGTTAGAAGTGGAAGGATACATTGATTAAACATTTTTTTTTCATGACGTAATGGTAAATTGATCTTGAAATTGTACTGTTTCTTCCAAATGCGTTCCAATCAACTTTTATACGCCGATTAATTTCATCAACGTGGCTCTCGCTTGATATGTACACTCATCGTCAATAAAATAGTTGCATCCAGAAAGACGCGTCAGTTTGCAATGCTATTCGGAAGGAAGGTAAAGGATACCAGGAGCAATAAATGATTCAGTACTGAGACTGATATGGGCAATATTTATTGTACTACACGCCAATAAGTAGTGTTTCTCAATATGGCGTCGGGCCGCCATGTTTGCTCACACAGCATGCCAGACGTCTCCGCATGGAGTTGTACAGGTTCCTAATGGTGTTCTGCGATAAGCCATACCATACGGCTTGAATCTCCTCACGCAGTTCCCGCAGATTGTGCGGTAGGGGTGGAGTGTGGATAGCGCGTACAAATGCATCCCACACATTTTCAATCGGCGATAAGTCTGGCTATGTGGCTGACCATGGCAGAGTGTCAGTGCCTTGAAGGCAAGCTCTAGAGACAACAGCAGTATGCAGACGAGCGTTGTCCTGTTAGAAAATCGCACAGGAATGAGCGTTCAGAAAAGGTAAACTCACTGGTTGTAGGACCTCATTAACGTAACGTTGGGCGGTCAAAGTGCCTGTAATGAAGACCAAAGGTGATCTAGCATCGTAGGCAATTGCACCCCACCAAAGAATATCTGAGAATGAGTTAAGGCTCGGCGACACGTAACTAGCGCCGCCGTATCCTAAGATACAAGATGCAGTTCACAGAAACCAACATACAGGCTAAGGCCGGAGCAGACTGCGCATGCATATTTCTGTTGACTTCAATTCTGGCAAACAGTCAGCCCTCAGCCACTAGGATACAAGATGCAGTGCACAGAAACCAACATACAAGCTGATGCCGGAGCAGACTGCGTATGCGTATTTCTGTTGACTTCAATTCTGGAAAAGAACAGTCAGCCGAGCTACTCACAGCACGTGATTATTACGTTAATTAAGGCTTTCGTTTGTTCCTCAGTTTTTCAGAAACATTTTCAGTAATGCCAAATACTTGGAATTGTCTGCATTTTGTACCTAACTATAATACTTGCTAAAATTTAATTTAAATAGTAATACTAATGTTATTGCATATTTTTCTCACCAAAATAAGGGACGGGCGGAACATCAGAAAACAGTAACAAAAAACAAAACAAAAACTGCTCTAAGCAAATAGTCATCAGATCGAAGGAAACCATCGTGGATCAAAGAAAAGCTTCAGTGCCGTAGTCCCCTTAACGTCTTTTGATCCTGAATGTTTGCTTTCCGGCAGAGCACATAATCTCTTAGCTTGTGGTGGCAATGTTGTTGCCTGTTTTACTTTATCTCTACGAGAGTTGACGTTCTTCACCGAAGCTTTATATTTTTTCACCCCACACCGTGACACAAGGCCTTCTGGACGTGTAACGCTCGACAATAAACCGTTCGTCTTGGCGCTGACCACGGTGCCTCCACACACGGATTCTGTGGTCGTCTCCTACAAGACAAAAGCGTGACCCAGCACGGGGATAACTGGTTTTCCAGTTATTTGGGGAGCGGCGCCCCCACGGCCCGAGCTGACCTTGTGACGGTTTTTTGTTTTTGTGCTTTCACGTTACCGCAGGGACAGCTGTTCATCCAGCTGATGGGGAGTAGCGACCCCTCGGCCCCAGCCGACATGTTTTGTTTGGTTCTTCCCATTACAACTTTGTGTTGCCACTACCTTGACAGCACCCGCCTCAGTTGTAGGTTGCTGAGGTTGTGATTATGCGCCAGCTTTTTCCTTTCCTCTCGCTTTCCTCTCCCTTTCCTGTTTTTACTTTCTTCTCCACTACCTGTTCTTTTTTCTTCTCCATTTTCTACTCGACTTGCTTCTCCATTTTCTGTTCCTCTCTTGTTTTTCCGGGCTGGTTTGCTAGACCTACCTGCACGTTTGCCGTGTGCGGTGACCCGTAAGGTGGAAAAGGGGATGCTGGAGGCTGAGGTTTCTGGTGGCCAGGTTGTTGTTGTCGCCAGTCGCCAACACTCCTCTTTGCCCCCTGCTTCACCCTAAACGAACGGCTAATCATTTCACCCCGCCTCTAAAAACAAAACAAAAAATCTTTCATTGATAGTTCTGTGTCTGGCGCTCTTTGGCCAAACCTGGACCTTGCGCCACTAAAATCAATTAACTAACTAACTAACTAACTAACTAACTAACTAACAAAAGCGTGACTCGTCACTGAAGATCACACGCTGCCATTCGGAGTAGCTCCATGACAATATGGCACGACACCATTGCAGTCCTTGGCGACGATACAATGGTGTTAAGGACAGTCGTCGTAACGGCCTGCGTGCGTGTAGTCCTACGTCGTGCAGCCATCTGCCGATGGTGCTGGCACTAATCGGATGATGCATGGAGGGTACCACTGATCGCTGAATATCCGCATTCTGGCTGCTGGGTCACTCCGCGCATGTCGGATAACCTAGTTCCGCCTCTGGCCTCAAAAACTTCGTTTCCAGGGTCGTGTTCGCCACTGTCTCCAATCATCATCGTTCATCGTCTCGAATCACAGTACTCGCAAGGGTATTTTTCCTTTTTTTGTTTTGTAAGCATATGATCTACCGTTTCACTAAAGAAATGATAAACAAGTTAGTAAAATCATGCAATGCATTGATTATGATGCGCTTTCCAACATACTAGAAATCATAAAATGGCTGTGGAATAAATCTCACTCCTACGCCCTGACCTTTGATCCCATTTCGATGATATTCAACAGAACTGGTTCAGTATACCTCCGAAATAACATGATAAAGTTTTGTCGCAATCGAAGCAATTTTACGTAAGTTATGATGCATAATGGCGATGGAAGTGATTCCGCTCCTTTGTCCTGACCTTTGACCCTCATTTCGCCAATTTTCAATAGGGTTTGTCCCCAGGTGATCCCCTACCACATACTAATATTTAATCGAAATCGAACCTTTTTTACGTTAGTTATGACGCATAAGAACAGCTGAATAGATCCCGCTCCTATGCCCTCACCTATGACCCCATTTCGTTCACTTTCAATAGGGTTCCTTCCCAGGTGATTCCCTTCCACATACTAAAATTTCATCGAAATCGAACGATTTTTACGCGAGTTATCGTGCAGACGAACATACGCACACAACGCGTGACGTAATGAGGCAGATGGGAATCGCGGCCATCTGCTAGCAAAAGTTTGACGTCATAAAACTTTAATAGGATCCGCACATTTGTTTGACTGCTGACGTCATGAAAATACAGGTCGTGCCATCTTTTTTCTTCCCAATTAATGCGTTGCCAAGAATGAAAATTTTTTTTTTTTTTTTATTGGAGGTTTAACGACCACCGTGAGCAACTCAATGGGCTATAAGCAGTCGCCCGTCCCTAATTTAGGGTCACTGGTTCCAGGGAAGGGAGAGAGCCAGTGCCGTAAGACAAACACAACATCCATGCCTCACCGGGATTCGAACCCGGACCCCTTACGGACGAATGATCGATGAAAATTTGAACATCGATTAAAATAGCTTCATTTTATAACTTGGAATACCTAATATTTTCTAAAACATAACCATAATTATGCAATCCAACATTTGTTTGTCTGCTGACCTCATCAAAGTACAGGTCGCGTCATTCTTTTTCTGGTTTCAACACCACCAAAGGAAAAGTTTTTGATTTTTAATATAATTATGGTTATGTTTTAGAAAATATTAAGTATTCCAAGTTATAATATAAAGTAATTTTAATCGATGTTCAAATTTTCATCCTTGGGAACACATTAATTGTGAAGGAAATGTGTACAAAAGTTTTTCCATTGTAAGTATAGGAAGCAAAATTGCTTGACGTCCACCTTAATAATATAGAATAAGGGCAATGGAATGGATCGCAATCCTATGTCCTGACCTTTGACCACATTTCGTCCATTTTCAATAGGGTTCGTCCCCAGGTGGTCCCCTACCACATACTGAAATTTCATCGAAATCGAACCATTTTTACGCACGTTATGGCGCATAAAGGCAATGGAATGCATCCCGCTCTTATGTCCTGACCTTTGACTCCAATTCACCCATTTTGAATAGGGTTTGTCTCCAGGTGGCCCTTTACCGCATTGTAAAATTTCATTGAAATCGAACCATATTTACGCAAGTTATGACGTATAAGTGCAATGGAATGGATCCCGCTCCTACGTCGTGACCTTTGACCCCATTTGTCACATTTTCAATAGGGTTCGTCCCCAGGTGGCCCCCTACCACATACTAAAATGTCATCGAAATCGAACCATTTTTACGCCAGTTATCGTGCGGACGGACAAAGCTGGAGCATATACGCTTCTTCAACCTACGGTTGGAAAGCGTAAAAAATGCTCTGTTCAGCGTCCCCCTGAACTTGGGGCCCTGTGCGGTGCCGTCTGCACCGCTCAAAAGCCGGCACTGCCATAGGCGTAGTGTGGGGCACGGAGAAGTTTTTAGAAAATAAAAATTTTAATGTAAGAACAAGCCTACGATGGTGCAGCATATATGAATGGGAGGCTTAATGAAGTCGCTACGAAGTTCGAAGAGGAAGATCCAGGAGCTTTATGCACACAGATTGTTATGCTCACCCTGTAGATCTGACTGTGACCCGCTTTTTTATAAAGCAGTAAAGCACGGCAAAATACTGCCATGTAGAGAACTCATTATATAGCATTATTCATGTACCAGCCGCCCTGGTGGTAGTGGTCTAGGCTCTGGCTTCTGACAGTTCGTCTGAGTGGATCCCGGTTCGAATCCCGTAAGGCATGGATAGTGTGTTTGCCATACGACACTGCCTGTCTCTCTTCCCTGGAAACAGTAACCATAAATAAGGGCTGAGAGACTGCTTATAGCCCTTCGGGTTGCTCACGATGGTTGTTAAACTCCGAAGCAAAAAAGAAAGAAAAACATTCATGTATCAACAAGAAAATTTGTAATGTTAAAAAGAATTAAAAAAAAAAAGAGAGGACTATGTTTTCAGAAAACTTTGTATTTTGTCAAAAATATGCTGAACTGTTCGCATTCTTTATGACCCGCAGTGATTGGAGAGTAATGAATTACAAAAATATTTCTCCAAAAGAAAAGACATCAGTTTAATGATGAATACAGAGTTGACGTGGACCAGGAACATTAAATTGAAGTCATCGCTCTTTCCACGTTTATAAGTGAGTCACGGAAAAAATTTCTCATTGACTGCCACCGGGAATCGAACCCAGGGTCTTCCAGTAAACGTGGAAAGAGCGATGACTTCAGTTTGATGTTCCTGTTCCACGTCAACTGTGTATTTATCATTCATTTGCCTTCTAGTTATTTGTTCAGTTGCTGCTGTGCATCTGTGGTGAATCCCCAGCATTGTGCTGGGCTCCAAAGAAGCAACCCTGCCATGTGGTTTGGCAGTTTGTCATTTGTGCTGCAGTGGAAGCGTATCTGGCGCGTAACTGGAAGACCCTGGGTTCGATTCTCGGTGGCGGCCAATGAGAAATTTTTCTATAACTCACTTATAAATGTGGAAAGAGCGGTGACTTCAATTTGATGATTTGATATTAGTTTATACTTACTCGTGTCCCCTCGCCCGATTTTTTGGTTACACTACGCCTGTGGGCACTGCAATAAGGTATAGTAAATTTTAATTCAATAAAAAACATTTACTATGCCATAGTAACCTCTTACATCCGCGATTGGGTCAAATACGCATTACAATCTTGTCAGTATAACTAGCCATTTTCTTTTAAAACTTTCTCCGTCGAAGTATGAAATGCGAGCCCTATGTCTATTAATGAAAGGCGAAGCTTATATTTATTAATGAAAGGCGAGCCCTATATATGGCGTCATTACGGTTATCAAATTTTTGTATTCCTAATTTAAAATGTGGAACTGCTCATACTCATTTTATGGGAAAATTTGGTAAGAACGGTAGTTCCACCAGATTAAGGGTGGTAAGGAAGAATGGGCTCAATCAAGCCTTTAGAACTTTTTGCTCCGTCGATCCATTAGAGTGCCCCTTCTTTCCCCAGACAGTTTAAAACATTTAGAGCACATGCTGAATGCAACAATCTCAGAGTTCAAACTACTCAGACGAATAAGAATAATTCAGTTTTTGTCTTTCGTGGTTTAATGACCACTATGAGCGATAACTATGCAACTTATATGGGGTAAGCAGTCGCCCAACCTTAATTTACGGCCCCTGGTCCCGATGAGTGTCTAGTGCATTAAGAGAAACACACCACCCAAGCCTCACCCACGACTGGAACATTGGCCCACCTCGGACGAACAGTCATAAGCCAGCTCTTGTGTATTTGGGGTGCGGGTGGGGTTAGCGTGAGCAACTCAATGGACTATAAGCAGTTGCCTGTAGAGGTCTGCACGGGCCCGGGCCGGGTCGGGCCTTTGCTCATTTCTAAGTTGGGAAAACGGGTCGAGCCGGGCCTTCAATACTTAATGTAAAGCAGACACGGGCCGAGCAGGATTTTTTCTTTTATGAGCAAAACAATCGCTGTACGATGCCTTTCTCGTTTGGAAAACTCGCAACACAGCAGCAGGATAAGTTTGAATAATTTCCGCTGATGGAAGAAACAGAAGTTTTACGACATCCTCCCCTCCTACAAAACAATTGGAGTCGGTCAGCTACTTTGTTTTTCAATGTGAATGTGGTCCCTTCTCACTCACCCTAACTTTCACCCTTCTCTCATGCTTCAGGGCAGGCTGTTAACTGCAGCATTTCTAAACCGAGCCATCCGCTCGCAGACGATCTTTTCTATTGTTCTGGTCGGCGGCACTTTGTTCTTAGATGTGTAAAAAGCTTTTAAGCTGTCTTAAATGGCACGGGTGAAATGGGCTGGGAGAAACTTACTTCTGTGTATAAATCTGTGCCGTATTTCCCCCATTTGTATTATCAGGCAGCCGTTTTCAAAACTCCTGTGGCACTGATAAGCTAGGCAGTCTGTCGTTGTTTTCCCTTAGCATATGCTCAGTTTAGTGTTGCTACTAAATGCTCTTCCATACTTACTATGGAGTTTAAGAAAGCGAACAATTTTCTCGAAAAATTCGCTTCCGGAGAATATGTGCTTGTAGACAATGTAAAGGGGAAAAGCGATTTTTGGAAATATTTTAAATTACTGTCCCGTTCTAAAACTAGTCGGCCCATAAACGTTGTGCAGTGCACTAAATGCAAAAACTTTTTGAGTTACGATAGCACAAAATCTGGAACATCGCATCTTAAGCGGCACAAATGTGCTCCCCCCCCCCCACACACACACGAGAGACATATTGGGTTCCAGCGATATGATATGCCAGTAGAGATAGGGGCAGTTTATAAAGACATAAAATCTTCTCCCAGTAAAACGATCGGACTCATAATTCTGGATATTTCGTACTTTTAGAATTAATCCCTTACCCTCCTTATCCCCATAGATATTTCCGGGTCCGGCGGTAAGGAATGATAATTTGAAAACCCAGAAAATTTGAAAGGCATGGAAATTGTTCATGCAATATTTTTGAGTATACAAGCCCCCCCCTTCTGAGACGTCAGGTGACTTATACAGAGTCTCAGAAATATTCTAAATTAACGTTTGTTGTAATAGAATACATGTAGCAATTAAGAAAATGAAAACTCTTGTGGAGTCGAATGACCCAGTGCACTATGTGTCAAATTCGTGTTTTGGTAATGGTTGAAATTTTACGGGCCGGCCCGGGCCTTGGAAACAGGAGAAATATACGGGCCGGGCTCGGCCGCGCTTTCCAAATTAAGGCCCGTGCAGACCTCTTATAGTTGCCTGTCCCTAATTTTAAGTCAGTGGTTCCAGGAAAGAAACAGAGGCCTGTGCCGTAAACTAGTGCGCCATCCGGGCTGGTCATCCGGGACTTGAGCCTGGTCTATCTCGGATGAGTGATCAGGCCAGCGTTAAACCACTGCGCCACGGGTGCGGGGTGGCTGCGAAATTTTAAGATTTAACGCTGCATCATAGGCGATTGTAAACATTTTTATCGAAAGTTACAAAGTAGCAGCCCCAGTGGCACAGTGGTCTAAGCACTGGTTTCTGAGCATTCGTCAGAGATGGATCCGGGTTCGAATCCAGTGAGGCATAGATATCGTGTTTATCTTACGGCACTGGCCCTGAATTAGGGAAAGGCGACAGCTTACAATTCATTGAGTTGCTAAGAGTGATCGTTTGCACCCTCCCACACACTTATGAGCAATCGCCTGCCCCTCCCACACACATACACATACAAAAGTTACAGATGAAAAATCTTATAACGGAAAAAAATTTGAGAAACCAAAAAGACATGCTTTTATAACACACTAAGAAAAAAAGAAAAAAGATTTTAACGAATTTTGTCGTCTCTCGTGGACTTCCCCAGCCATTTGCGCAAGGTTCGGGTAAAATCTGTAACCTATAAAACACAAATTTTCGATGAAATTTCAGTCAAACATTCCAGGATATGTAGAGGGTGATTCATAAAGAAGTATACATTTTCAACGCACTATAACACAAGAACAATGTAAGATATTTTATGTTACCTGTAACAGAATTGTAGGGGAATGTTTCAAGTTTTTTTTAGAGACAGTCACATATGTTCTATGTGTGCACCTTAGTCACACGACAATTTTCGCTCGAGTTCCTAATTGTGTTCACCCGGCGTAATATTGGGAGCCAAGGGGGTGTCGAGTGGATACTGTTTCTGCGATTCCCTGATTTAGGGCTGACGCAGCTTCAGGATCCACTGACGCGGCGTTGTGATTCACACAGCAGATTTTCCTTTGGGAGTCAAAGGGTCCGCTGTGTGCCGCAATGTTTTCGTGAACGTCTAGTTTAAAATAAAAAAGCATAAGTGAAGTGATTTTCTAAGTCCCTGTCGTAAAATTATATATTCTCCAAAAAATCCAGGACTGAGCACACAATTTGTAACTAACGAAACACTCATGATGGAACGTAGACCAATTAACAAAGTAAACAATTTATTAGTTAGGTTTTGCATAATAATAGATACACTCACGATACTAGCAAAAAATAATTTCGACTCTCTGACAGGAACCTGTACTCAATTAACTACTCGCTTACGAGAACCTTAACTGACGGAAAACATTCGTATGGACTGATCCGATAAACGTTTTATGAGGGGACACCAAAAGAAAGAATAGGATGGATTTCCTACCTTAACATCCGAATCTGGCCTGGCGATCCCATGGCGGCTGTGGAATCCAGGGTATGACGTCCTGGCGGTTACACATAAATTAAAAGTTCTTTGAACGATGTGGGCTATGCCTCTAGGTAGTCGCATCTTAAAGTCTCTGGGTTCGCGCCGCTGACCACTCCTGACCCGGGAGAATTCTCGTCCGGTGGGTCTTATCTTCCATCCGCAGCTTGGAAAATTTGTATGCCGCTTACGGTAGCTTCAGTCTGCCGTAATATTTGGCAGCTCCTAGGTGACAGTCACGGAGGAAAGTGCAAGTGATGCACGCCGTGGAAAAAAACAAAAAGTGCAGTGTTCCGTATTGAACGTAAAAGTAAAAGTGAAGTGACGAAGTTCTTCTCCCTTGTAAAAAGTTTCAACGAAAACCCCAAGAAGACCCACATTACCTCAAAATATCCCATCATCCAATCACTAGCTGGCGAACGCAAGCCTCCCTGAATTAAATTCCCCAGTGTAAATCCTACTGGTCAGAGAATTAACATTTTGTTCATCCATTCGTTAGAGGGTCAAAATTCCTACCCGTTCCCGTGAAAATTCTGAGAACCACTCAAGTTACGTTTGCCGCGTGATATAACCACCGGCCATAAATCCTTACCCAATTAAACTGTTAGCTCCGGTTCCAAAAAGTCTACGGCCCGCCCAACACGCATTGTGGAGGCTAGACACGGTGGATACTTCTATTGCGCTAAATAAAACATACTACAAATTCAAGAACACAAAACGCCTTCTCCACTGCAGACGCTGCCATTTTGACTGACTAGCACGTGACACGAGCGCTATTGCCTACGCCACTTCCCTCATTAGCGGGACACAAACTTTATGAGTGCATCTACCCAACGGTTTGCAGTTGTGGTCCGTGTCTTCAAATGTTACTGTTTTACAGCATCTGGAAACTGTTTACTTCTTTATGAATCACCCTGTATATATATATTGGTGCCCACCTGTCTTCTATACGGGCTTCAACCCTGACTTCGCTTCTTAGAAGAGCTTTGAACACTGATTTCACCATTGCGTTAGATCATCAACAAAACGAGAGAGAAAGAAATGTCAGTGACACCAACCATACCCCGGTTTCAATTATATATAACGGGGAAAATATCAAGAACAAAAAAGCTGAGAACGCGAATTTTACCCTGGTCAACAAGCAAAATGTATCCTTTATCTAAACAGTTAAATCTTACTAAATTTGTGTTGCTGATCACGAATATAACAATGAAATTTGAATCTTAGCTCTAGTTTTCATGATACACTGCCTAACAGTCATAATGGAAAATGACCAAAAATTAGGGATATATTTTATCACGGAATGGCAGCACAAGGCTCTAAAAGTGTATGCCCATCGAGCTTATTATATTAGTATAAACTCGATGTGTATACCCCTTAGAGTCATGAAAACTGCTGTCACATGGGTCAGAGGTTTTCATCTCCTAACCACATTGTTGTTCGGTTTATGTTACAGGTGTCATCTCAGCTGTCTTGAGTGTGTTTCTATAGATTTTCCGCATTTTTTTTTTTATATATTAGATATATAAGTTTTCCACAAATTTCTTATATATATTAGATAGATATAGATTTTTCGCAAGTTTTAGGTAAATATGCCAGGTGTTGTTGTTAATAGTGCTGATTGCTTTTGTTATGCGTGTGGGGAAGGGACATTTTCCGCCCAGAAACGCACCATAACGCCTTTAGTACGGAAGGCTTACTATTATTACTTACGGTGCAAGGTAAAAGACCAAAATAAAAAACAGGGGTCACATGTGTGTTGTAACAACTGTGCTTGCAATCTCTGAAATTGGATTAGTGGCAAAGGACGCTGTGTGCCTTTCGATGTGCCAGTGGTATGGAGAGAGCCTAAATATTATGCAACAGATTTCTATTTTTGTTCGGTGCATCCTCTTAAGGAGTGCCGTAACTACCGGAGAAGTAGAGAGGGCGTTAGCCTTACCAGAATCGTCAAACCATGGCGTAATTTCATGCTTTGAGGTGCGTAAATTATAGAATGTACAACATATGAATAAATTTATTGGGCACGGCAACACAAAAAGAATGGTATACACTTCAATATTTTTTTTATAAAGAATTTTGTTAACCACACAAAGTATTTCGCGCAATTTACCATTATACAGCATATTCCAGATGATGACGGTTAAATTGATGACATGATGACGCATTCCACATGATGACGCATTTACCATGGCGCAGCTTATTCCACAATTCCGCATATTCCACATGATGACGGAAAAATCGAAGGAAAATTTGAAATTGCAAAAACAATGTTGAAATCACTATTAATTATGGTAGAAGAATTAATGCAGACATTAGAGAGCTTACTACCTATAAAATCTGATTTTTCTATCTCTGCACCGTATATAGAGCCATTATCAGTTAACGTTAAAGCCTGAAACAACAAAATATGAAAATGTAGTTTTTCCTCTGATTTATTTTCTCCTTACTTCCTCCAGAACCTCATCAACATGTCCACTAAGTTTTACGTTTTCCCAGATTTTCACATAAGCCTCATTCAAGCATTCCATTGCCACGAGATATTTTTGGAGAGAAAAGGAGTCGGGCATTTAAAATGTGTGTCGTTTATAATGCTAGCAAACGTGGCAACACCTAAGAACCAAATAGGGACGAAATTTTCACACTTTTCTGATGAAAAGGGGTATTAATCTAGGTGATCACTGGGTAAGAAAAGTGTTAAATGAGCTAGACTTCAAGATGCTAATGGAGTTACCTACAGGAGATTAAAGTATTAGTAAAAGATGAACAATTAAGTTAACTTGCATTCCGTTTTCCAGGACTGCAGGCTTGTAAACTAACTAGCACGAGAATTCCCTGTCCATCGGTGGGTCCGTTCTCCTGGCAACATGTCCAGCTCATTGCCATTTTAGGGATTTTACTCTGATTATGATATCTTCTACTCTTATCATTTTTCATACCCATTTTTCAAATCGGACTCTTAGAATCATAGATATTGGCTAAAATAAGATACACATTTACGCTCCCTGGCCGAAAAACCATGCATTATTTTCAGAAGAAAATATTCCGAAATGGTTTATCGACGTATTTGGTATCGGCCCACGAAAATTTTCTTTTCAATCGAGCTTTTAGAAATCCGGAAGTGGTCATCCGGACCGTTGCCAAGCGACTTGTGACACTGGGAATACACTCAAGGAGGCCACTGCGCCGCCTACCACTGACCAGCGAGCATCACCGGCACCGGTTGCAGTGGTGTCGGGCCCGATCAACGTGGGATAGTGTCCATCGTCGTCGTGTTGTCTTCAGTGATGAGTCGCAATGCATACGTGTCTGGAGACGAGCCGGCCAGCGCACGGATCCTGACTTTACAGTCGAACGGCACAAAGCTCACACACCGGGGGTGACTGTCTGGGGAGCCATTTCCTACGATAGCCGGACACCCTTGGTAGACCTCTGTAGTACCCTCACCGCTCAAAGCTAGGTCGATGACAACCTGTTGTGTTGCTATTCCTTCGCAGTATTACTCAGCAATTTTTCATAGGATAATGCCCGGCCACACACGGCGCGACTCACCCAGGCCCGCCTTCGTAATGTCCACATCATTCCATGGCCAGCCCGACAGTCGAACCTCTCACCGATCGAACATGTTTGGGACGAGATAGGACGCCAGCTATAACTATCCCGGAATGTCGGCGAGCTGGCCCGCAATTTGGACACTATCTGGCATGCTGTACCTCAGGGCAGTATCCGTGAACTGTATGGTCTATGTGACGCCGGGTAACCGCTTATGTCCGAGCCAGATGTGGCACTACAACGTACTGACTGGCTCCACTCCTGTATGTGTTTTATCCGAATAAATGGCCCAACTATCCTGGAAGTGCAATAATTTCTTTCCTATACATGTACACTAGACATACCAATTATCATCTCGGTTGGATGATTTCTTCTGGGTGCTTAGTTTTTTTTTTTTTTTTTTTTTTTTGTACACACAATTTTGCTACTAGGGAATATAAGTGTTCGTTTCCATTTTTACCATACTTGGAGTCACATTTTCGCTTTTCTGAACTGATCTGAAAAAATCCCTTTTGCCTTGGCTATCTTTCCTTATAAGAAATACTTTCGCAGAATTTGTAATTTTTCGTAGCGCACATTTCAGACACTAATGGCTGAAAGTAGGTATTTCCAGTGCTTTTTTCTGGAAAAAAGGTGCCGGTACTGACCTTGAAGATATTGTTACAGCAACTTCCACACTTTTAACATATCCTCCAATATACCCTCGTCGTCTCTAGATCGCTTCTTGCTTTTGGTATCAAGTGCAGAATCACGACCTCGGAGCAGCCATGAGTCCACATATTTTCTGGGGTTGAACTGAGTGAGAGGAGGTCCTACTATCCTGATGAACATCAGTGCCGAAGTTGTCCGTACAAACAGAGATGACCTAGATGAAGTTACTATAAGATTCATCTGAAATAAACTCTTTCACGTTCACCGGAAGATATTGCAATTGTGCTCAAAGTGTGATTTAGATGTAGTATGTCCGAGACTTTATTTACTTGAAGATTCTCACGGAAACCACGAACTGCTTCTCTTTCATTTAAGCGGAATTTGCGTGCTAACTTTCTAGTGTCAGCTTCACGAAATGTCAGATGCTTCCCAGGATTTTCTGGCCAATACTTGGAATCTAAAATCTTGGCACATTCAGGCAAATCAGCATCATCTTCTTCAAGCAAACGCTTTCCAACAGTCTCTTTCAGACTTTTATACAGTAGAAAGCAGATGAACTTATTGCAGAACTGTGTCTTTCGATTTGTGTGGAGCTCAATCCCTTTGAACTTCATGTTCTTCTGACTTTCAAGAGACATACTGTAGTACGGACCAGGATTTTTTATTCTCTCCTCAAAAGTTGAACTGCGTTATTTATCTTCCTGTCTGCTTTGTATAAGTCAATATTGCTCTCTTGTAAATCTAGACTTAGTTTCACACATAAGGCCCAAATCAAGAACAAATTCGCATGACGTTAGTTTTCTTAAAAGGCCCTCATAAAGACAGCGATCTGTTTTGCTTCTTCTGCTGTCTTCTTTTGCCTCCTGAAAGTGATGGACGAGGTCTTCAAAGTCTTGCCACACTGCAGAAACAGTACAGAAGCTATATATGCAACCCAGCGAGTGCTTAAAATTCTGCCAAATTTAAGAAGTTGAAGTTCTAGAATCCCAGCACATTCCTATAGTTCCCTAGCATTCTTAGGTGAAGCAGGATAAGTAACATAAAGTTCGTCCATGAAACTCTTAGAGCGATTCACTCCTACCACATTGTTTACTGCTGTGTCACTAACAGACAATTCAAGGCGATGGCTAGCACAATGCCAGAAAATAACACTAGGAAACTTGTCTTGCATTAGAACACTAGGAAACTTGCCTTGCATTCGTGACCACTTTGTCTTGCATAAGCCTCAATTCTTGAACACAGTACCATCTGCCGGAATATTTATAATACATTTTGCTGTCAATAAATCGCAATTTTTTAACGCCTTAAGGAAAAAGGTGCCGGTACTGCGTGCCGTTGCGTACCGCCAGAAAAATAGCATTGGCTATTTCTATTTGTGCAGATATCCGGTTGATATACATGCATATATTCTTTTCTTTTCTTGCAACCGGTTCAACACACCACGAAGAATACTCACATTGAGCATTTTAAATTATGCGCAGGGTTTCTCAAGGACGCGTAAATGCACCCTCGTTTTTGCTGATTTTTTTTTTCTGAAAGTCTGCTCTAAAAAAAATCGTGTCAGAAACAATTCAGAAAAAGCGTTCATCAAAGCGAGAATCGGTGTCATCTTTCTTGTTGTTTTTTTTCTCTTTTTGTGCGCTAATTTATTTCCGTTTCAAAAATCCGCTTTGAAAAAATATTTCTTAGTTGGAAAGTGTAAACGAACACACATGCTTAAAGTATGCAATAATTGGATGTCATATTTCTTTCTTTAGGTTTACGAAATAATGAAAATACAAAGATGTGCTACGATATATTGAAGAAGAATGCAAAAAAGTACCCAAAAGCAACCATCAGATCTTTATAGTGAAAATCTACAGAAATTGCATCAAAACAAACAGGAAGTGCAAATTATTGAAGTTTATGTAAGGTGCTCAAAACATGCACAAAGGACATCAAAAAGGAGTATGATATCCTTGTAGGGCTAACAATGTTTGATAACGGTGAACCATATTTAGTGTTAGGTTGTTCCGAAAAGGAGGCAACAAATCTCATTCTGCCACAATCTCTACCTTTACCTCATTTAGCTTCCAAGAAAGTGGTTACCAGCTTGCAACACTCCTCAGAGGGCGTTACATACACATTCAGTTGGATTTAACTCTGGGGAACTCGCTCGCCAGGTTATTTGTTGGATATCTTGAGTTTCTATGTATTCCTCCACCAGCTGAGCTTTACGAGAATGGGAGTTGTCGTCCATAAAGAAGAAATTTGGGCCATCAGTCACATATCATGGGCCTCCTGGCCTAGAGTCCATTCATATTTAATCGTCGTAACACAGTTCTACTGGAAATTCTTTCACCAGTGGATGGAGCAACCAAAAAACAGTTGCTGCGAGGTCATCATTATGTTCCGTTTTGCCGATAGAATCAGATAGCTTTGGCTCTGGCTTTCATAGTTCTGGGGCGATCTTCATTAGCTCCTCTTGTAATAGTTCCCGTGTCTTGGAGCTGCCTCCATAATGTAGAACGATCTTTCTCGGCACACTGAACTGCTGTGCTACCTCCGCTTGAGACTGCCCTGCTCTAAGTGGTACAGTCCAGTTGCCTGTAATCTCAAAAAGTCGTTTAAACGATGATGACTTGTCATTTGGAGTAGTGATGAAGTGCCTCATCTTCTGAACATGTAAAGATTCGGGAATGAAACCAAATGGTAAAATCACGAATTCACATACAGTAATTTTCTGCTGTTGAGGTCGTAGATTTTGATTCTATATTTTCAAAAATTTTTGCTACTTGTCAACGACATGGCATTCACACCATTTCTATCAAGTGCATGGAAGAAACAGACAAAAATCCGTGATCTTCAACATCGTTGATGATGTCACATACGATTTCAATATTTACGTGCCATTCGTCCTGAAGAAGCTGTGCCAAAGCAACAACGAAATCTTGGTAGACAATAAAAATAAAAATATAATTGTTACTAAAAATTGTTTACCTTAATCCTATATTCCTCACAATGCCTGCAGTCTGCCAGAAGTTTGGTGTTTTCAGTAAACATTTTACGATGCCTCAGTTTGTTGCTAATTAAGAGCATAGTGTTATTATTTTTTAGCCACTGCACTTTTCCATGCGTTTCACTGTAATGAGGACTGGGTAATAGCAACTCAGTTGCACTTTGTTTTGGTGCCATACAGTTGCATCGTTTAAATTCTACACAAATTTCCGACACGGCCTTCGGAAGTCTTATTTAGACTGCTGGCTGCCTTTCTTGGTGCCGGGTAGCTGTTAATTGCACTCATCTTGACCCCCTACTCCTTATCTTAATCAATTCCACTGAGAAGAGAGGGAACACTAAAGGTCAGCTGAACCGTGTCTACGTAGGTCACGGCTGCACTCACTCACCCTTTGTTCACTAGAGGGGGACTGTTCGGGACAAGTGGAGAAGAGAAACGGATAGCAAATCTAAACTACACTGCTGGCCACCCAAAATGCAACACCAAGAAGGACACCAGATAGCAAAGCCAGATTTACTGGACACATAACAGCAGATACAAAGACGGAACGATTGAGTTTACAGGCCCGTGCGACTTGCGGAACACGCAAACATCAATAGTTCGTGTGGCCCTCATAGCTAGCAATAACGGCCGCTACACCCCGCGGCATCAAACGAAAGAGGTTTTGGATGTGAGCTTGGGGTATGTCGGTCCAGGCTGCTTCCACACGTTGCCACAGTTCATCAGGCGTAGCCGCGGGTGGTGCTTTCCGGTCCACTCGGTTGTCGATCAGAGTCCAGACGTGTTCGATGGGTGAGATATCGGGAGAACAGGCTGGCCACGGCAGCAGTGACACCTGGTGGGCCGTGAAAAATTGTTGCACGATGCGTGCCACGTGCGGGCGCGCATTGTCCTGTTGAAACGTGGCCGCTGGCAGGTCCTGCAGGTAAGGGAAGACTACAGGCTCCAAAACGTCGGAGATGGTGCGGTGGCTGTTGAGTGTATTGGCGATGCGAACCAGAGGGGTGCGGGTGTCATATGCAATTGCGCCCCAAACCATAATGCCAGGCGACGGACCGGTATCGTGATGGATAATGCAGGCGTCATACAGTTTCTTGCCGCGGTGCCGCCACACGCGGATTCGACCATCGTGGTGTTGCAGGAAGAAGCGGGATTCGTCGGAGAAGACAATGTCGTGCCATTCCGTAGTCCATGTGCGACGTTCAACGGCCCACTGCCGCCGCACTCGCCGGTGGTGTAACGTCAATGGTAATCGGAGCAATGGGCGTCGTGCGAAAAGTCCCCACTCTTGTAGATGACGTCGAACGGTACGTGCTGACACAGGTTGTTGCGAAACACCCCCTAATTCCTGCGCTAACGTTCGTGATGTGGTGATGCGAGCCGTCAATGCCCGCCGCACAGCATGCCAGTCCTCTCTTTCGGTGGTGTGCTGCGGCAATCGCTCACGTCGGTCCGTCCCTCCTGCATCCACCGAATCCATACTCGCCTCACTGTGGCTGGATGTCGTCCCATACGGGCGCCGATGTCTCGGTACGATAAACCGCTGTCGCGATAAGCCACTTCGTCCTCTGTCGAACTCCGAAACATGATGGAATGACTGCCGTATTCTGCGACGAGGCGTCAGGAAGCTTCCCACGCACAGGTCCGGCAGCACAACACACTTCCACTACTTACACCCCGACTTCTGTGCACCCTTCTTACAGTGCTTCTCGGTGGCGTGCCGGGTTGCATATGCCCTGCAATGCTAATCGTTTGCCTGTCTCTCGCGGGCGACGCATGCTGCGAATTTCAGACCAATCGTATGCTACCTTCTTGGTGTTGCATTTTGGGTGGCCAGCAGTGTATAAGAAAGTAGAGAGCAGAAGTTTTGTAAGACTAGGAGACGTGATCAGTTTGAGGATTTTATTTCGTGAAATGTGTGTCATACACCACTACAAGACATGATTTTTAGGTAAGATTAACAATGTACAGCAGCAATAGAATAAAAATGCCAGAAATTAATGAGAAAACGTTTAATTAAACTCAAAAATAATTTTTATTGGACCTCGTCAACTTAACTATTTTTCCTTCAAACCCTTCTATTACTTCTGCGAAGCAGAGACGTTTTTCTCCTTCATGGTAGAAACAATATCCCCATTTAGAATATAGCATTGCTAAAGATGCTGCTGCTTATTGCTTTGTTTGTTTTCTTTTCCCTGAAAATCCAGATAGGGAGAAATCAGATTCTACTTGGAATGAAACAGGTGTAAGGCAATGGCACAAAATGAATAGTGTCAGTAAAGATGAATTGGGAAAATTATCTCAGCGTTTCTCTTCTAAAGCTCACAAAGCTGCACTAGTTGATTTTTTCTGCTATTCGCAAAAAGATAAACATGTCGATATTCTTAACAAAATAAATTTATAATAATCAAATATTCTAAAATTCAAAATTGACGGCATGCCCTACATGAAATTAAGTCGATCTAATTTAATTGGAAGAATTCGGTCTTCCTGGTGTTGCACTTTTAATGGCAAGCAGTGTACATTCGATACAAAGATCTGAGTAGTAAAGTGTATTAACAAAAGCGTTTGTTTCTTCACTGACATTTCTTTCCCCACCGTTCAGGAGGCTTGAATGGGGAAATTAAATACGATGGTTTGTTAACATCTCAGTCGACTCTGTAATATCCATTGCTCGTCCCTCTTTGTATGCAAAATCCACGTCCTCCCGGTCCACATAACACTGGGCTTTTGGTTCCTTCCGCTTTTGGGCATAGGTCTGAATCTAAGATAAGCCATGGTTGCTGTATTTGTTCTTACGGTACTGCTTCTCTTCCTTTCCCAGAACAAGCAGCTTAAATTGGGTTGGCGTTGCCTGCTAATGGAGGTAAAACAAGTAAAAAGTTTCATGAATAGGATAAGTAATGATTATATTGGGTCAAACATGCGGGTCCTATTGTAAGCTTCACTGCACTTTCACGAATTTCAGAAAATGGCGCATAGAAAATTTCTACCTCCGAGAGCTAGACGCAGTGGTCTAAGCGCTGGCTTCTGACCATTCGTCCAAAATGAGTCAGGGTTAAAATACCGTGTAAGGCATGAATGGTGTGTTTGTGTTAGGGCGCTGGCTCCCTCCCTTCCCTAGAACCAATGGCCTCCCAAATTAGGGACAGGCAACTCGATGGTCGTTAAACTCCCAACAACAATCCTCCGAGACTGATCATTTTTTTTTTTTTTTGTTCGAGGTTTAACGACAACCGTGAGCAACTCAATGGGCTATAAGCAGTCGCCCGTCCCTAATTTAGGGGTCACTGGTTCCAGGAAAGGCAGAAAGCCAGTGCCATAAGACAACCACAACATCAATGCCTCACGGTATTCGAACCCGGACCCCTTTGGACGAATAGTCAGAGGCCATCGCTTAGACCACTGCGCCACCGGGGCGGCACTGACCGTTTCGTGTCGATTGAAGTCCGTAAGCAAAAGAACAAATACCTTTGCGAAGTTTAATTCAACACTTATTAATACTTTAATCTGAAATCACAGATGCAATGAACACAGTGCGCTGTGTTTAAAAATGCAGAAACGGGCAGCACGAATTTCTTGCCGTTATCAGATGTGCCACAACATCTTTGAGAAAACTCTGTTTAATCGGAACAACACTCCTCTTTGTTTTCCCTTCCTAGCAACGCTTTCAATAGGCGTTCAAGCACAACAAACAATGATTTCTGTGAGGTTTGCGTTGGCAGGTGGATCAAAGATCGGAAAGATGGATTTGTGTGCGTGCGCTACCTTTCTATGGGTTGGTCTCTGCGCTGCATGCGTCGATATAAAAAAATTCCTGTCTTAAGAGAGTCTAAATCTGTCAACTAAACAAACAGAACCCCGCGGATATTTTTTTAAGGGAAGAAGATTCTTCAGAAGCACGTAAATAAAGATCTTCAAGGAGTAACATGAGCTAATCCCTAAGGAACAGTCATACAACAGCAAAAATGTCATCCAGAAGTAAAAATACTACAGAAGGGGGTGAGGGGTGCGTTATAAAAAACATTCTATATTTATTTCTTCGTTATTCTAAAAACATTTTATATTTATTTTTGTTTCTCCGATCGTATGATTGTCAATTTCTGCGCAGTTTTAATTGCTCTAATTATTGATACTTTTTTTCTAACTGTTTTTTAGCACATCTTTTGGAAAAAAATCGTGCTTATGTATCGGTTTGTCCATCCGTCCGTCTGTAGACACGATATCTCTGCAATTATTAGCCCAATTTGAAAAATTATTTTTCAATTGGGAAGCTTGAAATATGAGAATGATGATCCTTCTTTTCGTTTTTTTTTTTACTCTATACAATTTCGCCGCTAGAGGGCGTAAATGCAGATGATGTCGAATTCAAAAATACGTTTTATTCCATATATTTGTTTTTAAACATCCGATTGAAAAAATTATTTTATCTTTCGATTCCATTTATATCGAAGAGTATTTTAGATATAGTTACTTTTTCAAATTAAGCATAGATTTTCCGCTAGGGGGCGTAAAAGTAAATTACATTTTCCCCGATAACTATTCTTCTAAAACTCCGATTTAAAAAAAAATTATTCAGCGGATACACCTCCTGATGGAAAATCTTTTGCATACCATTTCTAATTTTTGGTAAAGAATACTTTGGCCACCAGGAGGCGTAAGTGTTAAGTTTTGTTTCTGATGTATTTGCCATAAAATCTGAGCTTCTAAAATATCAATTGAAAATTTTTTTTTCGTTTGCTGATGCCACTTACATTGATAAACTTTTGCGGAATATTTTCTTCTTAAATATTCCACAGTTTCTCCGCCAGGGGCGTAGATGTATAACTTATTTTTGTCAATATCTCTACTTCTAGGAGTCCGATTTGAAAAATTCCTTCTTTGTTGAATAGTGTTTTCAGTGCGACATGTTTTTCATATAATTTCAAAATTTTCAAGTAATTCATAGACTTTCCGCTAGGGGGCGTAGAGGTAAATTGCGTTTCCCCCTATATCTCTGCTTCTAAATCTCAGATTTGAAAATTTCTTTCTGCACCGGATCCAGCTCTTGATGGGAAATCGTTTGCACATAATTTCTAATTTTTGTGAAAAAATGGTTTGGCCACCAAGGAGAGTAAATCTTAATTTCTGCTTCTGATGTATTTGCAGCAAAATATGAGCTTCTAAAATCTCGATTGAAAAAAACGTCCTTTGTAGACCTACTCATGTCGACAAACCTTTTAGAAACATTTTCTTCTTAAAATAATGCATGGTTTCTACGCCAGTGGGCGTAGATGTATATCTTATTTTTATCAATATCTCTAATTCTAAAAGTCCGATTTGAAAAATTATTTCTGTGTTGAAGAGCGTTTCCGGTGCGAAATGTTTCTCATATAAATTCATGTTTTCTTAACGCACAAGTCTGCAACCAGAGGGCGTAAGCTCCCGATTCTGTTTACAGCAATATCTGAGGGATTAAAAATCCAATAATAAAACCTCTTTCTTAAGTCAGATACTATTGATTTCCATACCGGTTCCATTGACTTTGAATAGCTTTGATAAATTTAATTTGCGCCAGAACGGATTCAAAAGACGTGCTTATTACACCCGAAAATTCGGTGTCATCTTTCTTGTTTATTTTGGAGTTCACTAAAACTATGAGCTATATAAGCAATCGCCCTTCCCTAATTTAGAGCCACTGCTTCCAGGAGGAAAGGACATAGCCCGTGCATCAAACAAGCACACCACCAATGGCTTATGAGGAAACAGGCTCGTTTTTTTGTCTTTTCTTTAGTTTGGAGGCTTAACAATCATCGTGAGCAACTCAATGGGCTATAAGTAGTCGCTAGTCCCTAATTTAAGGCAACTGGTTTCTATAGAAGGGAGAGATAGCCAGTGCCGTATGACAAACACAGCATCCATGCCTTATCCGGGATTCCAATCCGGGCATGCCGAACGAATAGCCAGAAACCAGCCGGTCCTCGATTGGGTTCAGATTGAAAGAATTTGGGACCCAGTCCCCTACTTGGACACCATTTTGGCGAAGCCAATCAGTGGTGGAGCGTGCAGTATCAGGCTTGTCGCGATCTTTCTGGAAGATCGCATCCCTCTGCGGACGAAGGTGGTCCCCTGAAAGCGGAAAATGTTGCAAAATTGCCTGGTAGCGTGGTGTATTGACAGTCCCATTATACGGTACCAAATCACCAATGCAGGAATTCCCAAAACACTCCCACACTTGCACAGTGCTTGGGAACTTGCCTTCTTGCTTCATAGAGTTTTGAGCGAGTCCTTCATTCTGCCGGCGGATGTCTGACTCTCTATCCGATATTTCCGTATAGGACTGGGAAGGGCGGCTCATCTGACAAAATCATCCTCCGCCATTGAGCCTCTGTCCAGCACAGGTGGTCCCTGGCCCATGCGAAGCACTTCTTTCGCTGAACTGGCGTCAACATGGGCTTTCGCTTACTCTCGTGCTAGCCGTGGCCCATGCCATGTAGCCTGTTACTAGCAGTTCGTTGAGATACAGGTCGGCCTATGCGTTCGCTCTACAGTTCTGCAGCTTTCACGAACGTACCAAGTCGGTAATTTATGACAAGGCGCCACAAAATACGATCTTCCCCTCCAGTAGTGGTTGGCAGTCTACCGTTGCTGCATCCAGGGCGTGATGGAACCGGTTTCCTGATAGTGTCTGAGGAACGTTCGGATAGTATACTCGTCCAAATACCATTCGCGAGCAATCTGCCCCATAGCTGATTTATTCCGTCGTTTCTGCAGGATCTTCTCGCGTACCTGTAGTCCTAACCTCTGTCTCGCCATTTTTTGGAGTTTTGAACAACGCTGAGACTGCACCAGATTTTATACTGCCCTTCGTTTGCATATTGCTGACTGCGAAAGACACAGCAGCAAAAATTTGCGTGTCCTACTGAGCAATAACTGGCGAGTGCTGGCTGCACGTAAATTTATTGCTTCCGAGCAGTGGTCGCGGTAAGTTTTTGGACAGGGAGTAAAAAACTTATCACATGATTTTCAAGAAGTATTTTGTGTTTTCTAGAAGTAGCACGCCCCCCTCCCCTTAAATTTACAAACGAATGCCATAAAAATTATCACTTCTAAAAAAAACTGTTTTTTATTTCTATTAAAAATATGCATTACAATAAAAAAATATGTTCTTGGGACATGAAGTTATTTTAATTATTTTGATAAGTAAGACATAATTTAAAATAGAATAATAATTTCTAAGTTTAAGAACATGCATTCTCACCTCTGCGGCAAAGATGAAAATTCTGTGATATATATATATATATATATTGTACGTACAATTCTTCCTACAAATGCAATTATGTATTGCAATAGGTTGTAATTGAGAATGATCTTAGTCTCTCATATTTTTGATAAAAAATACACTCATTTGTGAAGTTCAGTTCTGTTCATTTGCTGGAAGAAGTGACTTCTTCCAGCAAATGAACAGAACTTAAAATCCGCGACATATCAACACTGATCTTTTAATGAATATAAAGGAGTATCATCAGTACGTTTACTTTGATTTAGTGTAGTAATTATTATTTATGAGTGTAACCTTCTTTCCTTGCTGCTTTTTTTTTTATTGGAGGTTTAACGACCACCGTGAGCAACTCATTGGGCTATAAGCAGTCGCCAGTCCCTAATTTAGAGCCACTAGTTCTAGGGAAGGAAGAGATCCACTGCCATAAGACAAACACAACATCCATGCCTCACCGGGATTCGAACCCGGACCCTATCTCGGACGAATGGTCAGAAGCCACCGCTTAGACCACTGCGCCACCGCTACTTTTGCAGTGAGTAACAACAGCGGAAAGGTCCAGATCACATACAACCTCTCCATCTTTTATTAAGAATGGAGGTCCTGTCTCTTAAATTCTTGCTAAATCTTGCAGATAAATGTCATTAATCCGTTTTTGCTTCTGATTCGTAATGCGGTTTTGAGTAAATGATCAAATGATCATATGTAAAGGATTTTGACCCCAGGTCTTAAACAACCCTTAAAAATAGGAAGCTAGGAGATTTGGGCTAGAGTGCCCGATAGGAAAGTGACACGGAAGCGAAGTAGAAAGGAGGAGGAAGACGCCCTTATTTATTACCGGGGGCCAGTACCCGGGGTACGGCGGTTTTACGTGCCCATCCGACGCACGGCGGATATTTAGTGGATCGAGTGTTCGTACCTGCCTGGGATCGAACCTGAGGTCCTTTCCGTGGCAGTCACGAACGTTGCCCACTAGGCCATCCGCGACATGGTTTTGAGTAGGAACACCTCTTGCACAAGGTGCTGTGGTTAGTGGATGGTCAAAACAATCCGATCTAACACTGCAAAGCTTTCATAAACAAGATATCTGTCAGCAGCAGATAAAATTATTAGGTGGCAAAAGTCCCTCATTTGCATTATTTTATACTTTGTTAGCAATGGCAAAATTTCTAAAAATATTGCCACGGGGAAGGTCTTAATTTTTCTTTCTTTAAAACTGAAGTTTCTGTGCAGCGGTACGTTGTTTAGTGAATCTTGTTTTGATACAAAAGAGAGTAATGCCGACATGTTTAGAAATTGGTAAAAATCATTTTGATAGAAAACAGTGATTGATGCTAAGTTAATTAAGTTTTTCATTCAAATTTTCCTCCAGTTTTGTTTACAAAACTTCTGAATTTTGGAAAAATGTTGCCTCTCCTATTTCGTTAGGGCTTACACGTACTCTACAGCCCTTTTGTAGCACTGTCATTTGCCGGGCACGATAGCAGAGCTCAAGGCCACTGGAATTTCTCCTCCCAAGTTGTGACATAGATAACACAGTTTTTTCACGAATGCCTTGGGTATTTGGGATCGTGTTTTCCCGCAGCCCGAGATACACGAAACCTGGAGGAGAGGCAGAGTGGGGGTGGGGAAAGAGGTAGGAATTACATTATCGATGGAGCAACTGCTGTGAGGAGTCGAGAAAAAAATAATAGTAGTGATAATTAAAAAAAATACCCTAGAGGTCGATATTTAAATCAGGTTAGATAATTTTTGGAGTAGTAAAATTGCGTCCCAATATTTTTTCAGCAAGTAATTTTTGTTTTTGATGAGTGAAATACGCCTGTCCAGGCGCTAACGCGTTTTCTGCCTCCGAGTTTTGGGAGGAGTAATGCCTACAGGCATCTCGAGAGACGCCTGTTACAGTTTTTGTACCGATTATTGTTGTAAACCATATAGCTCAAATACAGTACTTTGTTTATTAAACAGATTTCCTCACAAACGGAAACGAATCCTCTTTTTTTACCGTTTATTATTTTTTTCTTTGATTGCAGGTTTAACAACTACCGTGAGCAACACAGTGGGCTATAAGCAGTCGTCCGTCCCTAATTTAGGGTCACTGACTCTAGGGAAGGGAGAGAGCCAGCGCCGTAAGACAAACGCAAAACACAACGCCTCACCGGGATTCGACCCTGACCCATCTCGGACAGATGGTCTGAAGCTCGCTCAGACCACAGCGCCACCAAGTCGGCTTCTTACCGTTTACAACGACCAAGCATGGGGTGTGCGTACGTTATTGCCATGAGGAAGGTATTTTACGGTAGTGAAGGAAATTTCTACTAAACTGCTTTCCACCGGCTGTTTGCTATTATGAAAAGTCCCGTGAGTTTATTCTTCGATTCCTTATGAATAACACAAAAGAAATCCCCTGCATCCATCTCATAATCTTAGGAATAAATACGTAATTAGTCACACTGAATTGATGTGACTATGTTAGTTGCATCTGTTCAACCTAACTAATATGTATTATTATTATTATTGTTAAGGAATCGTGTAGAACGACAGAGAGCTATTTAAATAAAAAATTTAAATTCTTAACACATGATTCATTCAACATTCCTTTATTTAAAATTGCTCAAATTAAGCAATTTTTATAAAAATCGATAAAAAATCAAACCAAAATTTCTTTTGCACCACTAACATGGCGAAAAAGGGAGGCGATATATCATGTAGATGTGAAGGGCACAGCATGCAAAGAACAATGGTTTGAGCAGGTGTTAATTGCAACAAACAGAAAAACATCTAAAGAAAGGAACCAAAATAGTCGACAACAGGCTGTTTATGATAGAATGTGCATTACATAATACAACCAATGCACTATCAGTATAATGTGAGAGACCCACGAGCAGTGTAACAAGCTCGGATCCGCCAAGACATGCTATCGATAAGGTTATCCAACAGCTCCTAAGGTCCTTGGTTGCGGTCTCCTCCGTCCCGGAGCGTCTTTCAGGCACCTACACGCGTACTCGATAGGGATCATATCCCGCGAAAGTGCTGGGCAATCCATCCGAGTGATGCCAACGTTTAACAGATGCAAAACGTTACGTTTTGCCTTTATTTGTAGACCAGACGTGCCATGCCCTATATACTCGGCGTTATCATCTTGGAGAACGAAAGCCTCTCCGACCGCGACATATAAACAACAGGTTCCAGGAGGGTGGCGAGCCGCGGATGGCTTAGTGGTTAGCGAGTCAGACTATCTATACAAGGTCCTCTGGTTCGAACCTGGGCTGATCTTTCAGAGATGGTGTGATTTACTAACAATCGCTGAATATCCGCCATGCATCGGACGAACACGTTAAGTGACGGCCTCCAGGCTGAACCCACTGGTTAAATGGGTATCCTTTCCTATGCCTCCCCTGAAATTCTCTCAGCCCTCTGTGTGCAACATCGTACTTGTACGGTGGCGCCATCTACTGTACTCTAATCTCACTACAAACTGTTCTGTCAAAGTCGCTAGACTTGCTCTCATTCCTTCCGTTTCTGTGTCCTGCCCAAAAGGCGATCTCGCTGTAGGTGGCTGGGACCTAAACTCTACTCACTGTGGACGGAAGTCCTACAAGAAAATGACAAATACTGTGGCCCCACTGTGGCCAGGAGGGTGGCCCTGTACGATGCTGCAGTCATCACGCCGTCAATGCAGAGAAGGGGCGTACTGCGGCCGTGCATGATTCCGGCCCCAAACGTAGCTGAACCGCCACCATGCTGCACACGAAGTCGTGTGCAGCATGGTGGCGGTTCCGCATTAGACAATAATCGAGTACGAGTCTGGGATGAACCTGGTAAGTCGTGACGTGTTACCAGGTTCACCCCAGACTCGTACTCGATTATTGTCGGGGATCAGACATATCCGGGTTTCATTCGTAAGCAGCACGTTGTGCCAATCCGCATGCGTCCACGTCAGGTGGGCAGTTGTCAACCGGCGCTTTGCTTCCCTGTGGCGTGCTGTCAGCTGGAGTCTCCGACATAGGGCACCTTGAACGCAGATGTGCATCATGCAGCCTATTTCGCGTGGTATGCATCGACCCGACAGTTCCGGTGATTGGCCGCCCCGGTGGCGCAGTGGTCTAAGGCGTTGGACTCTGATCATTCGTCCGTAAGGGGTCCAGGTTCGAATCCCGGTCAGGCATGGATGTTGTGTTTGTCTTACGGCACTGGCTCTCTCCCGTCCCTGGAACCAGTGACCCTAAATTAGGGACGGGCGACTGCTTATAGCCCATTGAGCTGCTCATGGTGGTCGTTAAACCTCCAATCAAAAAAAAAAAAAAAGTTCCGGTGATTGATGATGCCAGGTCATTGAGGAATTCGGGTTCTGTCGTTGTGCGGTTCCTGAACACCGTTAAGACGAAGATACCGGTCGTCGCTCATGGTGGTTAATCGAAGGCGACCTCTCCTTTGCCTGTCGTCTACTTTTCCACACTCCTGGTAACGTCGCCACGTCCGCAGGACATCATTACGGAGGCACCCCACGTGCCGTGCAGTTAAGCACAACGACAGACCTTGTCATCGCAAAGTCACAATCCGAGTACGATAAAATGTTAGAATATGTCTAACCATCCCTGTCTTCACACTGCCTTTCCTTTCTGCGAGGCAGTGGACCGTTTTTTACGCTCCTCATCGTTCTGCACCGACCAAAGGCCGTGCAGCCAGCTGACAGCAATCGCAATTTACAAGGACAGCAGAACAGCTATCATCTGCATTAGCTGGTTCTATGCAAATGACCTATATAGTGTTTCGTTTTTCCGCTCCCTTCTGCTCTTACGTGGCATGGGTGGAGCATAACTTTTTTAGTGTGTGTAATAACGAAAATTTAATAAAAATACTAAAGAATGAAAACAACAAATCAGATATCACAGGGCTTTTGGAATTCTCATTACCTTAGATAGTTCCAAAAGCCCTTTGAGATCTGATTTATTTTACTTAGTATATTTCGTTAAATTTTCGATATTTTTTTAAAACAACAAATCATATTTCACAGGACTTTTGAAAATTTTGACATCTTCTGGTTACTTTTTCTAAACCCGTTAACTTCTAAGCTACCTTTTTGATCTACATCACTGTTTGCGGCCCACGATTCCAGGAGAGCCGTCCATAAAGCGCCGTAAGTTGTCGGAGGTGGATTTCGGACTTAAATGTATCGCCCCACTTCGTTCCACGGATGCTGAATTGGGTTTAGATTCGGAGAGTAAGTGAGCTTTTCGAAGATTGGGAACTCATTGGAATGCTCCTTCAGACCATCCTGCGCCAAACGAGAGCAATGGAACTGGGCGTTGACTTGTTAAACGAAGGCATTCTGCTGGGGAAATGAATAGCTGTGAACAGGTGTAGGTATTCGACGTGTACGCCAGCATAGCCTTTTGCTCAGATGGTGGTCTAACTAAGTACAAGGAACACCAATATGGCTCACGTAAACAAGTCCAAGAATATTACACCGCCTTTTCCGACTTGTGGCACTCTACTTGACAGTTTGTTTCCATGGTCTCGTGGGGTCTGCACCGTATACGCACTCTCCGGCAAGCGTGTTGTAGTTGGGCCTCGATTCATCAGCCAAACTACCGGTATCCAGTCTTCTACGGTCTAGTGGTGATGTTCCTTCACCGACTACAGCCTCATAGTCCGGTTGCGTGATCTTAACAAGGGTATTTGATGTGAGTTTCGGCTCCCATAGCCCAGTAGTGGCACCGTACGTCGAGTAGTCTTTGCATTAAACCTTGTAGGTGTGCATCATTGAATGCAAGAGTTATTCTCTGCATTGCGGCGCTCAACTTGAACGTCAACGGCCAACTTATAACTACATTTTCTGCGGCGGCTGCCTATTTTGATGTAATCTTGATACAAACGTGCGATGCTTGTGCGCGGAAATCCCAGACGTTCTGCAGTCGCAAAGATGGAGCTTCGCATATTGCTTGCACCGCCTATCTGTCAACGTTGCTCAGGCCTCTGTATTTATCCATCATCTAGGTCACAGGTACGCTATATATGACTTACTTATGTAGCTTGCAGGGGATTTTGGTAGGCATCATTGTTGAATGCTGCCACCCCAAATCCCCTGCAGGCTACATAAGTAAGTCATATACCTACCTACTTGAATCGGGGTAGAGAAGATTTGTGAATAGGGTACGCTGCGTATATTATTTTGCACTTTCAGTATGAAATTATACATTAGTATTATATATAATAATATATAATTTCATACTGAAAGTATATTATATTTTGTACTTTCAGTATCTTCAAGAAGCCTATGGCAATTCTTGAAGATGATAGCTAGCGTAGTGTTATAGTAAAAATCGTAAACTCTGTGACAAATGAATAAAGCTTGAAATTTTTGTAGTTAGTAATGACTCTTATCTACACCATACCGCAAATTGGGCATTAGTCACGCGGTGGGATTCGAATAGGAATCTACCGAAATTCTCTTTCTATACGCTGATAATTACAATATCCAGGAGAACGTATCTGCAAGTTAGTGAAGTACGAATGTTTCAACTGATCCCCAATGAGATAGCTATGGATCTTTCATCTGCAGAATGTTTTTCAATACAAATCATACTCTCACATTCTATCCCTCTGTCTCCCTCTCTCTACATACAAATCAAATACTGAGATTCGACATCGCGAATCCGTAAAAAGTGTAAATTTTCTAGTTAGCAGGTAAAATAAAATTTTTGATCCGTAGGTGATGTCCTTCCTACCATTAGCTAGATTTACAATATACAAATTCGCGTTTTATAGAGCAAGCGTGCGACTCGGTGTAAATTGGTTTACTTATAAGTGAATCATCAATCTGCATGAAACTCTTGGGTAGCAAAGAATGTCTTTCCTTTGCTGCAACCTGTAAAGCAATGTGAAGATTTCAAAGAAACAAACTCGGGATATCATACATCTCGAATTTAAAGGAGGCAACAGTGTAGGGACCATAAACTCTAAAGATGTGCATAGAAGCTTAAATCTAAACATAACGATGTGTCGCCGTTAATTCTGGAAGTTCAGTTCAAACCAGTAAAAGCGAGTTCGGACCAAACTGCTAAATTGGAGAGCATTCTATGGAAAGCCGCAAGAGAAGTCAGTCCTGGCATAACACTTAGAAAACTTTCTCAGCAACTCAATTCAACCCAGTTCCCCATTTCATGGAAAAGATAACCAAACTTTTTCACTCGAATTATCTCTAGACAAACTTAACAGCGGAAGGACATTACCGCATTTTCTCAGATTTCAGTCTCTATTTTCTCATCCTAATGTTGGACGGCATGGACAGTGACTTACCCAGGGGATTCGGATAGAAGGTGAGTGCACGCCACGAAAATATTTACTTTGTAGTCTACGAAAAAAAAGTGTGAAAATGAGGTGATCGCAGCTGATACACACTATTTGCAAAAAAAAAAAAAAGAAAGAAAGAGAAAAAAACCAAAACACCCCGAGAAAGTCGTTCGATTCCGATGAAACTCTGCATAAAAGTATCGCAGGTGCAAATATGCAAATAATTAAACACGTTAGTAAAATCATGCAATGCATTGATTATCACTGGTCAACAAAAAAAAAAAAAATAAATAAATTTGGCCTCGATTTTTGCAGCTGTTTAAGACTAATTTCAGGGTGCTGATTCCAAATCTGATCTCAGATTTGCTCTATCACATCTCATTTTTATGCCATCAGCATACCCTATTTTCATTGATTTTACCCGAAATTAACTCTTTGTCACTTATGATTGCAAGTTGTTGCGAGTCAGTGACTGCTTTAGTGTTAAAATATGGTGTTGTATTTTTAGGATAGTGTGTTTATAATATCATTTTATGTAGATATCCACATTTTTTTAATATTTTGCTTCTGCAGGTCGTGATCTAGCAATGGCTACAACATCCGAAAGAAGGAAATGCGGTAATTACGCAGATATCTTCTGCTACATCTGTGGCAGCTTCACTTTGCATCATCAAAGACGCAACATCAATACCTTTGTCAAGAAGGTTTATCTTGCATACTTTAAAGTACGACTTGGAGACCAAGACAAAAATTGGGCTCCTCACAAAGTGTGTAAAACCTGTGTTGAAACTTTGCGATCGTGGTCTAAAGGAAAGAATGCTAAGCTGAAGTTTGGTGTGCCAATGGTTTGGAGAGAACCTACAAACCATTTAGATAACTGCTACTTCTACCATGTCAATGTAAAAGGTTTCAATAAGAAAAACAAACAGCACTTACAATACCCAGATATCCCATCTGCCAGACGACCACTTGAGCACTGTGAGGAAATACCTGTGCCTGTATTTATTGAGCTACCAGAGATTGATGTTGAATCCCTCAGTTTAGCTGCTTCTACAGATGATGATGGTGCTGCTCAGATCGAATATACGCCATCTGATGCAGATTATGATAAAATTTCTCTGTTTAGTCAGCCTGAATTGAATAATCTTGTAAGATATTTGTATTTGCCGAAGCAGTCTGCTGAATTGTTGGCTTCCAGGCTGCAAGAGAAAGGATTACTCAGACCTGGCACTAGTGTCTCCTTTTATCGTAACAGAGAAGCAGCACTGCGAAAGTACTTGCATTCAGATGGTCAACTTGTTTATTTTAATGATGTTGAAATGCTTCTTCTCAATATGGGACTGCCCGCATATGATTCAAGTGAATGGAGACTTTTTATTGACAGTAGTAAAAGGAGTTTGAAATGTGTGTTACTTCTCAACAGAAATATATATGGTTCAATCCCAATAGTACACTCTGTAAAAATGAAAGAAGAGTATGCCAACATCAAGATTGCTCTGGATAGATTGGAATACCATGTTCATGGATGGGTAATTTGTGTTGATTTGAAAATGGTTAATTTTCTGCTGGGTCAGCAAGGAGGTCACACCAAATACCCTTGTTTCCTGTGCTACTGGGACAGTATGGCTACATTAGAACACTGGGTTAAAAAGAACTGGCCACCAAGAATCAGTTTGATGCCTGGTGACAAGAACATCAAGAATGAGCCTCTGGTTGATAGGAATATAATTGTATTTCCCCCACTGCACATAAAACTTGGGTTAATGAAGCAATTCGTCAAAGCTCTTGATCACACTGGAGACTGCTTCAGCTATATATGTTCTACCTTTTCAAGTCTCAGTGCCGAGAAGAAAAAGGCAGGGATATTTGATGGCCCTCAAATAAGAACACTCATCAATGATCCACACTTTGTTGCAACAATGACTGCGGCAGAGGCTAAAGCTTGGAATGCATTCTCTGATGTGGTGCGGAATTTCCTTGGGAACAGGAAAGCGTACAACTATCGAGAGATTGTGGAGGTGCTGCTCTTGAGTTTCCAAGCACTTGAATGTAGAATGAGCATCAAGGTTCACTACTTACATAGTCACTTGGCCCAGCTTCCAGAGAACATGGGTCACGTGAGCGAAGAGCAAGGTGAACGCTTTCATCAAGACATTAAAGTTATGGAAGAACGTTACCCAGGCCGATGGGACACAAACATGATGGCAGATTACTGCTGGTCCTTGATGAGAGACATTCCACAAGCTGTACATCGGAGATCGTCAAAGAAGAGGTCGTTTATGCAGATGTAACATCATATTGTTAATCAGGAAAAACCAAAATGTTGATGCAAAAAGAAGAGAGATGAGGACAACTAAAGAAGATGTGACTTCCAAAGTGGAATATATAGAGCTATGCAAGACAGCACGAAAAAGTATCACTGAAGACGTAAGGAAATTCAACTGTGAGCTAGTGAGGAAAGCAATTGAAAACAACCAAAGCCTAAAGATAGCAAAGGGACATCTCAGTCAGGGAAGAAAACAGATTATGGCTCTGAGAAAAGACGATGGTTCTATAACAAGAAATAGAGGCGAAATTTTGACAAGAGTGAAAGATTTCTACTCCAAACTATATGAAAGGGATGATACATGTACTCCAGACATCATGAAAGGTACCAGAGTTCTTCCAGTCCTCCCAGCAGAAGTTGCTCATGCAATCAAGAACATGAAGCGGGGGAAAGCTCCAGGAGAAGATGGAATTACTATAGACATCATACAAGAAGCAAGTGGAGAAATTGAAACAGTACTCGCCCAAATTTTCACTCGATGCCTTAATGAAGGGAAGATTCCTGAGGATTGGAACAATGCTACAATGATCCTGCTACATAAAAAAGGTGACATTGAGGATCTCAGGAACTACAGACCTATCAGCCTCCTATCAGTGGTTTATAAAATCTTCACTAAAGTTCTTTCACACCGCTTGAAGGTAACACTGGACATGGCTCAACCGAGAGAACAAGCTGGATTCAGGAGTGGCTACAGCACAATAGATCATATCCACGTACTGAGAGAACTAATTGAAAGAGCGAGGGAATATGAACTTCCATTGTGCATGGCTTTTATCGATTATGAAAAAGCCTTTGATTCGGTGAAACCATCAGCAGTTACCACGGCTCTGAAATCCTGCGGTATTGAAGATGCATACATTAATATTATTAATAACATCTATGAAAATGCAAGTGCAAAGATTCGGCTGTTTGAAAATACAACACACATAAAAATTGGAAAGGGAGTGAGACAAGGTGACACCATATCTCCGAAGCTCTTTAATGCCACATTGGAAAATGTCTTTCAATCACTGAACTGGGAAAACAAAGGGATAAAGATTAATGGAGATTATCTAACCCACCTTCGTTTTGCTGATGACGTAGTCATTTTTGCAACTACCCCATCAGAGCTGCAGAGTATGATCCAGGAACTTGCTGACAAGAGTAAAGAAGTGGGATTAAAAATGAACTTTCAGAAGACAAAAGTGATGTTCAATGCTTTTACAAGAAATGAAGATTTATCGATTGATGGAGAAAAACTGGAGATAACAGATACGTATGTTTATCTTGGACAGCAGATATCAAGTGAGGGTCACATTGATGAAGAAATTAATCGGCGTACAAAACTTGCCTGGAGAACTTTTGGAAGAAACAGCATAATTTTCAAGAGCAATATGCCGTTATGTCTTAAAAGAAAAGTGTTTGATCAATGCATCCTTCCAGTGCTTACGTATGGTGCAGAGACGTGGACCTTAACTAAAAGAGACATACAAAGGCTGCAGACAACTCAAAGAAGCATGGAGAGGTGCATGCTTGGTATAACCAGGAGAGATAAGAAGAGAAACTCGTGGATCCGAAAAATGACGAGAGTGGAAGACATCATGATCAGAGTTAAATCCCTGAAATGGCAATGGGCTGGACATACTGCCAGAAGGACAGACCATAGATGGACAGCCGAAATTTTAGATTGGATTCCAAGGGACAGGAAAAGACCCAGAAAAAGACCACATGGGAGATGGGTGGATGAAATTCGTAAATATGCGGGAGTGACATGGAGGAGACTGGCACAAGACAGACCGTTGTGGAGGAAACTTGGGGAGACCTTCGTCCAGCAGTGGATTGATAATGGTTGACAATGATGATGATGATGATTGTTAATAACCTTTTTGTTGTACATATTTTTCTTATCTTCACAATTCAATTCTTACATGGTAATATGCATTCACTGACATTGATATGCAGTCACTCTCTCAACTTAGTGCTACGGCTCATTAAATGTTTGTTTCATTATTATTATTTATTGTATCTTATCTTGTTCTTGTATGTATGTCTGTTTAGCCATTCGTATATGAGCATAAATTTGCTGTTTTTATTGAAAATGCAATATTTGATATCACAAAAACATGATGTGATAGACAAAAACTGATGCCAGATTTGGAATCAGCACCCCAAAATTACTTTAAACCCGTTGGACAACCTTATGCCAGAAAAGGTGTGTTGATCAGTGTTATGATGCGCTTTCCAACATACCAGAAATCATTACTCAATTTATGAGGATAACGGCTGTGGAATAAATCACGTTCCTGTGCCCTGACCGTTGACCCACTTCGATGATATTAAACAGAACCAGTTCAGTATACCTCCGGAACAACATACTAAACTTTGTTGCAATAGAAGCATGTTTAGTCAAGTTATGAGGATAATGGTTGTGGAATAAATCTTGCTCATGTGCCCTGACCTTTGACCCCATTTCGACGATATTGAACAGAATTGGTTCAGTATACCTCCGGAACAACATACTTAAGTTTTGTCGCAACAGAAGCCTTTTTAGTCACGTTATGAGGATAATGGCTGTGGAATAAGTCTTGCTCCTGTGCCTTGACCTTTGACTCCATTTCGATGGTATTAAACAGAACGGGAGAACCGGTTCAGTACGTCTCCGGAGCACCATGATGAAGTTCTGTCGCAATCGAAGCATTTTTATGTAAGTTATGACGCATAAGGGCGATGGAATGGATCCCCTTCTATGTCCTGACCTTTAACCCCATTTCTTCCATTTTCAACAGGATACCTTCCCAGGTTCTCTCCTAAAACATACTAAAATTTCATCAAAATCGAACTACTTTTACTCGAGTTATCGTGCGGACGGACGGACAGACAGACAGACGGACAAAGTTGGAGCATATACGCTCTTCAACCTACGGTTGGAAAGCGTAAAAAATAATGCCCAATGACTAAATAGTGGCCCGTCACAGCGCATGGCAACCGTGTATTGAGGAGGATATATCAAGAGCAAATATCGTACGGAAGGACAATTGTGACAGCGAATTGCGGTTGCATTAACCTCTATGGAATGTGAGGATGCCTCGACGTCGGATCCGTGCACAATATGAGCAGTTGAGCGAGTTTGAGAGAGGACGTATAATTGGGCTGAGAAAGGAGGGTTCTTCAAGTAGCCGTACCGCCGGACACTTGGGACGGAGGAACGCGGCAGAGGGACGTTGTTGGCGCCCATGGTTCGAGGAGGGTACAACCCAGCGGCACGAGTGCAGTGGACCACCGAGGGAAACGGCATAACTGGAGGATCGAGTGATTGTGAGAGCCGCACGAAAAGAACCGAATTCGTCGCTCTCAACCACCCGTGGACATGTTGCGTTGTCTACAGGTACGGAAGTGGCCATTTGGAGGTTGCGAGACGACTTGCAACACTGGGACAACATTAGAGGAGGCCCCATCGCTGCCCACCACTCACCAACGAGCATCGCCGGCACTTGTTGCAGTGATGTTAGACCCGATCACCGTGGGAGAGTGTCCAGTGGTGTTAGACCCGATCAACGTGGGAGAGTGTCCAGTGGTATCGAGCGCAATCAACGTGGGAGAGTGTCCAGTGGTGTCGAGTCCGATCAACGTGGGAGAGTGTCCAGTGGTGTCGAGAACGATCAACGTGGGAGAGTGTCCAGTGGTGTCGAGCCCAATCAACGTGGGAGAGTGTCCAGTGGTGTCGAGTCCGATCAACGTGGGAGAGTGTCCAGTGGTGTCGAGTCCGATCAACGTGGGAGAGTGTCCAGTGGTGTCGAGCCCGATCAACGTGGGAGAGTGTCCAGTGGTGTCGAGCCCGATCAACGTGGGAGAGTGTCCAGTGGTGACGAGCCCGATCAACATGGGAGAGTGTCCAGTGGTGTCGAGCCCGATCAACGTGGAAGAGTGTCCAGTGGTGTCGAGCCCGATCAACGTGGGAGAGTGTCCAGTGGTGTCGAGCCCAATCAACGTGGGAGAGTGTCCAGTGGTGTCGAGTCCGATCAACGTGGGAGAGTGTCCAGTGGTGTCGAGCCCGATCAATGTGGGAGAGTGTCCAGTGGTGTCGAGTGCGATCAACGTGGGAGAGTGTCCAGTGGTGTCGAGCCCGATCAATGTGGGAGAGTGTCCAGTGGTGTCGAGCCCGATCAACGTGGGAGAGTGTCCAGTGGTGTCGAGCCCGATCAACGTGGGAGAGTGTCCAGTGATGTCGAGCCCGATCAACGTGGGAGAGTGTCCAGTGGCGTCGTGTTGTCTTCAGCGATGAGTCACGGTTTGCACTTGGCACCGATGACCAGCGCATACGTGCATGAAGACGAGCCGGCCAGCGCACAGTTCCAACCTTCACAGTGGAATGGCACTTGACTCGCACACAGGGAGTAACTGTCTGGAAAGCCATATCCTACGATAGCCGGACATTCTTGGTAGTCCTCCGTATCACGCTCGCGGCTTAACGGTTGGTGGACGACAGTCTACAATGTGTTTCCATTCTTGTCACAGCGTCACCGAACAATTTTTCAACAGGATAATTTCCAGGTCTGCCTCCGTAATGTCGACACCCTTCCATGGCCGGACCTCTCACCGATCGAACATGTCTGGGGCACGATATGCCCATATGAGTGTGGGGGAACTGGTCCGCAATTTGGACACCATCTGGTATGCCATTCCTCAGAACATTATCCATATACCTTATACGTCAATGCCACTCCGGGTAACCGCTTGCATCCGAGCCAGAGGTGGTGCTACAGCGTTCTGGCTTGTTTCACTCGTGTAGCTGTTTCATCAGAATCAATGGCCCAACTGTTCTGGCATTGCAATCATTTCTTTTCCTATACATGTACATTGCACATAATAATTTTCATCTGCATTGGATGATTCCTTCTGGGTGCTCCGTGTTTTTTAAGCAAAGAGTGTGCACCTGTAGCATGCATATATATTGCCATTATCCTCATTCGAGATATGGGAACAGAGAACAGCGAACTCAGCTACCTGTGTAGCGCATTTGAGCGCCTATCGATTTCTGGAAGTTTAAGTCCTTAATTGGAACAGCACATTCGGTAAAAACATACCATCCACGCAGTGATAAATTGTTTTGCGGTGTTTGAAGCCAAGACATTGGGGTGGGGTGGGGGTGGGGGTGTTGCTCTCTATCTCTCTGTCATCTCCATGTTTGTACCCATCAGCATGAACTCATGATTCATAGCATTATGATCACCTACCTAATACCGTTTAGGGCCGTCTTTTGCCGCGATATCAGCTCGCTTCCGGTTTGGCATCAACTCCATTAAATCGTGGAAGGTGTCCTCAAGTATTCGGTACCAGCTGTGCAGAATGACGTCCGGTGACGGAACGAGACTGCGTTACACTACATCACACAAAAGTTCGACGGGATCCATGTCAGAACACCTGGCAACAAGAGGAGCACCGAAATGCTTGAACGTAATCTTAGAACCATTCATGCATAATGTGGGCCATGTTACATGAGACGCTGTCCGGCTGAGAGTCCAGTACCATCTGGATATACACTCATTGTTAAAAAAATGTTGCACCCAGAAGGACGTATCGCTTTGCAATGCTATTCGGGAGGACAGTAAAGGTTACCAGGAACAATAAATGATTAAGCATTGGGACAGACACGGGCGATATTTATTCAGCTATACGCCAATAAGTAGTGTCTCTCAGAATGGCATCGGGCCGCCATGTTTGCTCACACAGCATGCCAGATGTCTCGGCATGTACAGGTTCCTAATAGTGTACTGCGATAAGCCATATCATGCAGTTTGAATCTTCTTACGCAGTTCCTGCAGATTGTGCGGTAGGGGTTGAGTGTAGATAGCGCATCCAATAGCATCCCACACATTTTCAATCGGCGATAGGTTTGGCGATGTGGCTGTCCACGGTAGAGTGCCAGTGCATTTAAAGCAAGCTCTCGTAACGGTCTTCGTGCGTGTAGTCCTACATCCAGCAGCCGTCTGCCAATGGTGCTGGCACTAATCGGACGATGCATGGAAGGCACCACTGCTCTCTGAATATCCGCAATCGTCGTGGCTATTGAATCACTCCGCGCATGTCGGACAACCCGTCGATCATCTCTATCCGTGGTTCATCTTGGTCTTCTAGAAACCCTTCCTGTCGCTGCTGCGTGCTATGGTAATTTCCGCATGACCGGTATGGCGCGCAACCCGACGATACCATCATCCCGCTTCCTGGAACCCGACGATGCGGCGCATCTCGAACTCCTTCAACTGCTCGAATTGCTTTCGAACTTTTCTCCGAGGCATACCTCATTTACAAGGGATGCAACCAACACAATAGCACAAGTCAAAATATCAAGCACGCGCAACGGGACGACCTTATATAGCCGGTCAGGCACAGCGTTACGACCCCTCCTGGCCTCCTTGCTTACGTCAAATGCGCGGCCGGGCGTGGTACTTGAATCATTTGCATGTCTCACGATGTCAAATCTACGCACAAAGTATCATCCCTGTTGGTTGCTTCCTTCTGGGTGCAACGACTGACGATGAGTGTATGATCACCATGTAGGTAACGCTTACTCCGGAATAATGCCTTAGGTTCGATCTAGCGGTGAGGATGTGTTCAGCAGGGAAGAGGAGACCTGCTTATATCCGTGAAGACATACCTCATAAAGTGGCACTACCACGGTTGCAGTTGTTCACTGGCGCCGCGTCTATCAGCGTATTGGGCCTGGAACCTGGATTCATCGGACCAATCGAATGATTTCACAGTTGTCCAATGTCTAGTCGCGGAACTCTTATGGCCATTGTCGATCAACATGGGCACATGAAGAGGCTGCCGACTCAATATGCCCATCGCCAAAGCGTGTGCATGAATGTGTCTTCGGAAGCGTTTTCCCTGTGCTTTGGTTGAAACATGCCGTTAACTGAGGGATCGGAAGCTATCTGTTATTCCAGACAGCAAATGTAAACTGGCTTTTACCTCGAGTGTCAGCCAATGGTTGTCCGCCACGTAGAGTGGATGTATGCCTCGCGTCAGCCCATTCCTGCAACATATTTACTACAGCTGCCCTCGATCAGTCCACAATTCTTGTGGTTCCTGAGTTGCTGGCTCTCGCCTTCTCGCGCTGAAAATAATTCCCGGTTCAAACTCCGACAAGTTCTTCCTTTTACCCATTGCACGGGCTTTGTACTAACAAAATGCCAGGCTCTGCCGATGCAGTTTATACGTCGTATATACATATATTCCACGCCAGTCAGTAACGTCACTGCTGCGAGCTGCGGGAGACGTCCTCTCCTGGAAACAGGGATAGTCATAATCCTTACGATAGCATTTAAATTACGCCGATATGCATATAGAAATGAATAAATTTTCAATTCAACTCAAAATTCTTATGTCACGAAGCCTTCCACTTAAAGCAGAAAACCATTTTTTCAAAGAAAACACTCAAAATGTATTTACTGGATTATGGCGATCCAAAATAAGGAAGAAACACGCCTTAGAACAGTCATACTTCGAGCTCGAGTATTCGGATTCCATTTACAAGTAACTGGATGAATCCTCTGGTATTCACAGGTAGAATTACTTGTGACAAGAAAAGTATCGGAAACACTATCCAACGAAGAAGGAATTTTTCAAATCGGACTTTTAGAAGAAGAGATATTTACAAAAATAAGATATACATCTACACCCCCTGACGTAGAAACCATGCATTATTTCAAGAAGAAAATGTTCCTAAAACGTTTGTCGACATCAGTAGTATCGGTCAACAAACGACTTTTTTCAATCCAGATTTTAGAAGCTCATATTTTGCTGAAAATACATCAGAAGCGGAAATTAAGACTTACGCCACCTGGTGACCAAACCATTTTTTACAAAAATTAGAAATTATGTGCAAAGGATTTCCCATCCGGAGCTGTATCCGGTGCAAAAATAACTTTTCAAGTCGGAGATTTAGAAGCAGAGATACAGGGGCAAAGCTATTTACATTTACGCCCCACAGCGGAAAGTCTATGAATTACTTGAAAATTTTGAAATTATATGAAAAACATGTCACACTAGAAACACTATCCAACAAAGAAGGAATTTTTCAAATCGGACTGCTAGAAGTAGAGACATTGACAAAAATAAGATATACATCTACGCCCCCTGGCTGAGAAACTGTGTAATATTTTAAGAAGAAAGTATTCCGAAAAGGTTTATCAATGTGAGTGGCATCAGTCCACGAAAGAATTTTTATAAACGATATTTTAGAAGCTCAGATTTTATGGCAAATACACCAGAAGCAAAAATTAACACTTACGCCCCTTGGTGGCCAAAGTATTATTTACCAAAAATTTGAAATTATATGCAAAAGATTTTCCATGAGGAGATGTATCCGCTGAAGAAAAAAAAATTCTAATCGGAGTTTTAGAAGAAGAGTTATCGGGAAAAATTTAATTTACTTTTACGTCCCTAGCGGAAAATCTATTTGTAATTTGAAAAAGGAACTACATCTAAAATACTCTTCGACATAAATGGAATCGAAAGATAAAATAATTTTTTCAATCGTATGTTTAGAAGCAAATATGTGGAATAAAACATATTTTTGAATTCAACATCATCTGCATTTACGCCCTCTAGTGGCGAAACTGTACATTGTAAAAAAACGAAATGAAGGATCATCATTCGTATATTTCAAGCTTCCCGATACAAAAAGAAGTTTTCAAATAGGGCTAATAGTTGCAGAGATATCGTGGGTACAGACGGACGGACGGACAAACCGGTAACATAAGCATGATCTTTTTTTACAAAAGACTTGCTAAAAAAGGAACAACAAGATAGAGAAACGTAGAAACAGGTTGATACGCAGCAAAAGTTAAATTTTGTAGCAAATCTTTTAATTGTATGCTAACTGATTGTGTCTTGCTCTTCCCGAGTATAACATTCCAGATTCATTGTATGAATACTGATATTTATTGCAGTGATTGATTGTGTTATAAGTACCTCCCCCTGAATCCCCTAACCACGAAAGATATTTGCTTTTTATTCAGTCTACAATTCTAAATCAAAAAGTAACTGAACTGATACTGCAAGCGACAACAGCCGAACACATGTAATAACGGCAGTTAGACAAGTTAGACAAGACGGCACCTCCATTGCGCAACGCTATACGTCACTGTGGCACAGGCAGTGAGTGCGCAAACATGAAAGCTCCTCTTTCCAAATGCACTCTCAAAATGTCGTGATAGGGTTTCTTTGGGCAGAAAGGGCCAAGCCAGCTGAAATTTACAGAAGAATGTCACCATAATATGGTAATAAATGCACGGCCCACAGAACCGTTTACGAATGGATAGAATGGTTTAAATCTGGCAAAATAAGTGCAACCACGAGCCCATCAACGTTGCAAACTCAAGCCTATGTCGATCGTGTGAATTCTCTCATTCAAAAAGATTGACGGATTAGTTGTCTGCTGTGGCTGATATGTTAGACATATGTTATGATTCTGCTCTGCAATGGTACATGGCGACTTAGAATACCGGAAAGTATGAGCTAGGTGGGTTCCGAAACAGCTGATTGATCAACACAAACAAACGGCGAATGGAGGTTTCCACCCAAGTTTTTACATCGCCATGAAGATCCAAGTTTTTCACTGAGTTCGAAACCAGGATACACCGTTCCGAACCTGAAAGAAAGAAACAGTGTGTGTAGTAGAAACAGCGCCTTAATCTCCAGCAAAAAAAGAAGTTCCATAGTGTCCCTTCTGTCAAAAAAGTCTTGCTAAACTTATAGTTTTGTAGTATGCATGGGCCTGTTCTGGAACGTTATCAGATATATGGACAAACTCTTACCTGTGCAAGATATTCAGCATTGTTTAAAGGCAAGCTGAAACCAGAGATTCACAACAAAAGACAGGGTCATTGTCAAAAACTGCTTTTTTCTCTCCGTAAAAGTGCTCGCCCCTAAGGCAGCGGCTGCGACAATTCAAAACCTCAAATTTCAAGTTCTTCCGCATCCACCTTGTAGCACGGAACTCGCACCAAGCGATTTTCATCTCTTCGGCTAAAAAACAAGTATTAATGATCGGCTGTTTGGTAATGAAGAAGTGAAAGGTTTCAGCAACAGCCGAAAAAAATCTTTTTCGACGGGACTAAGAAATTTGTGAACATTTATAAAATTTGTGTGGCACTGAAGGGAGATTAGACTGAAAAATAATGCTACAGTTATGTAAGTTTCATTTTGTTTTTTGTAACTACAATGAAACTGTCTTTACTTTTGATTTATTATCGTATGTATGCAAATAATTTTAGCAGCGCAGTAACAGTATTTTTTTGAATACATGATTATACGGGGAAAATCTCAGTTAAGTTCATAATACCTTTTCGTAAATTATACATATTAAATCATTTGTATTTCTTTAAATAATTTCTTTTAAATCATTTCTATAATGATTTTAAAAGAAATGTAATGAAAATGAGTTTGACAAACGCACCCTGTATAATCTTTTCGAACCACAGATAAAGTAATTCACTCAACTTCAGACCGGTGGTGTAGCAGTGTATGCACCCCAAGAACAATATGCGTTCGTCGACAGAAAAAATTCTGACCACCGATCAAGCAACGATGCCCAAATTGAGGGAAGTTGTTTTGCATCTGGCGATACACACGTGGCACGAACATTCTCATGTGCTAATGATAGCATATTCAAGATCACACACTCGTTCTCAGCTGTGTCTCTGGTTCCCAAAGAAACGGCATAGCGTGGCAAGTATTTTTGCTTCTAGTGAAACCCCCATTTCGAATATCGGCTTGAAACGGGCCACTAGAAACAATGAAAAATAGCCTATCAAATTTTAAAGTGTCTACTATTGTTTCCCGATGAGATATGGCTGCTACAGACATTTACACGTTGTGCCGTATATATACCTCTAATTAATCTTCCTTTTGAATTGCTGTGTTCTCGTGAATTTTTGGTTTCTTCTCGTCAAATGTTTTTCTGACTTAACGACACGCTGTTTCCCCCGACGAGTTTTTCAAAGTTATCAACCTGATAATGAGTCAAAAATCAATAAAATGTAAGAAAAGTTCGATTAGAACTTCTCTTACATTTTATTAGAATGTTGTTGGTGTGGAATACGATATGCTAAGTTTTAGGTGAAGAGCGATAAGTATTATGCGAAGAGGTATAAATTATCTTATCAAAAGTATCCAGACACCCATTTTGAGCAGTGGATTTGCTCATAAACGTCATTGCCATGGTGCATACAGTTCTAAAACGACGAACGTGGTCTGGCGAACATCATAGACAAGCATAAACAGTAGAATGGGCCGTACGGCAGAGTACAGTGGCTTTCAATGTGGCACGGCCATAGAGTGTCATATTAGGAACAAGTCAGTTCGGAAAATTTCTGCCCTACTGCAGTTGTCCCGACCAACTGTGAGTGATGCTATTGTAAAATGGAAACGCCTAGGAGCAACCTGGTGAGCCACGTAAAATGATAGATCGGGACCACTGAGTGCTGAAGTGGGTGGTGCGGCAAAAATAACCTGTCCTCAGTTACAACACTCACCATTCAGTTACGAAATTCCTCTGGAAGCAACGCCAGCACCACAACAGTTCATTGAGAGAAGAAGCGAATGGATTTCAATGACCGAGCAGCTGAACACAACCATAAAATCATCAAGATCAACGCCAAACGTCGGTTGGAGTGGTGTAAAGCTGGGCACCAGTGGACTATGGAGCTGTGGAAACGCGTTCTCTGAGGGGATGAATAACACTTCACCATCTGGCAATCCGATGGACGAGTCTGGATGTGGAGGATGGCAAATGAATGCTACTTATCCGAATGGGTTGGGCCAACCGTGAAGTTTGGTGGAGGAGACATCACGATCTGGGTCTGTTTTCATGTTTTCGTGCCTTGGACTGGGCTCCCTAGTTCCAGTGCCCGGAAGTCTTAACGCTGCGGCCTATAATGGCCTTCTCAGAAATTCTGTGCTCCCAATATTATGGCAACAGTCCGACGAAAGCTCATTCGTTTGCTAAAAGAGCAATGTCCGCGCCCACTAAGCGAAGTCCGTGCAGGAATGGTTTGGTGAGATAGGTATAGAAGAACTTGATTGGCCTGCACAGTGGCCTGATCTCAACCCCATCGAACATTTCTGGAATGAATTGGAACGAACCGTCCGACATCAGTGACCTAACTGATTAATGTTTTTTTTTTTTTTGGCATAATGGAAGGCAATTTCCAAAATCTAGTGGAAGGCCTTCCCAGTAGAATTGAGGCTGTGACAGCAGCAAAATATGGACCAACTCGATATTAATTCCTTTCCTACTGCAGGAAGTTTGTGGATAGGCAAATAATGTCTGAATACTTTTGATCAGATAATGTAGGCTGATTTTGTTTGTTGTATAGCGAACGAATATTGGATTTAATTGTGCGTTGTTAAATTACAGCGGGTTAATAGTCGAATTACTGGATTTATACCATCGTGTGTAACTTCAAGTGACGTGCGAATAAAGATTGGACATTGAATTAGTAAGTAATGCATCTGTCGAATCGTTTACACTGGGTTTTCTGATTTAAAGTGTTTAATTAGAGAATGTGCAATGCTTATTAAGTTTACAGCTTCAACTACTACATCAACGATACGAATTGAAACATAAGGGTTTAACAAACATGCTTTAGTCGTCAAGTTACCTTCAACTTTGAAACCATTAACTCTTATTATTTTATAACACATTCTCTTTTATTATTATTAATTATAGATCATGCGTGAAAAAAGTGGTAAAAATAAAAATCATTGTTCTGCCCTAAAGTTTAGTTCGGGGAGGCTGATGGGGTACACGTGTTTTTAAGGAGATGTTAGAAACAAAAGGGACCGTGTTGTTATGTGGTATCTCGATTTCAATTTAAACAAGGAGTAGCACAACGTGTCAGAAGTTGATTTCCGTTTCCTAAAGGCTCTAAAATTCTCATGACTTCAGGCCCTGCAGTTATTACCGCGGCAAGCCCCGTTTGGAAACTTGAGGGCATAAATTTTGTTATTGAATTTCGATCAACTAAGAGGCAACATTGACATTGGGTTTCCTAGTATAGGCGATCCAGTCTCATCGTTGGGACTTGAAAGCGTTGTGTTTCATAGGAACTCGTACGAAGTTGTTGCAAGAACTCATATGCCGCAAAGAAATTAAGTTTAACAACTAACATTTCAGTATCATGCTTGAAATCGGGGTATCTTCGAAGAAAGAAAACTTTTACTTTAAGTTAAACCACAAACACCGACACTCGGACTCATTTGCAGAGCAGCGAGAAGAAAAACACGTTGTTTAAAGAAACAATTATAAAATTTATTTTGTGCATATTTCTTAATTTTGGTACAATTTAATGGTGGGACCAGATTAAGTTATATTAAGAAATCTCTACAAAAAAAAAGTTATGGCTTAGCCTGAGAATTATAGAAATAGAAACGTTCCTATCAATCCAACTAGTACGAGATGAGCAATAATATTTCATTTCTAAAACTACAATGAATACTCATCATGCAAGGGATTGAAATATTTGGATGATGTCTTAACCTAAAAAATCTGCTGTGCAACACCGATCCGGGGGTTGAGGAAGGCGCGTGTCTTCTTGCGGTCGGGGTCTTTGGCTGGTATCCTCCGTGGATAAAACGCAGCCCGGGAGCTCTCGACACATGTCTTCTCTATTTTCCTTGGGTACCTAACATCCTGCGGGATTTGGGTCTGACGACTAACTTGTCTCCATTTCTACGGATAACAACTACCAGCAACAACACCAACACCAACCACAACACGTCAATTTCTCCAAGTTTTTCATTTTATTTTAGTTTCGCTTTCGCTTACAACCATGCTGCTAGGCGTGACCCTACCTCATGAAGACGTCCCTCGCACCTTCATTGGTTTCTCCCCCCCTCCCCATCGTTTGTAAGTGGCATGCCGTCCGGTGGATGCTGACCAGTGGCTACTTCGAGCAGATGTTCTCCTGGCCAGCTGATCATCTGCTGAGCTAAGCCCTTTAAAAATTTATTTGGCCCTAACTGTCACCCTGTTTCGGAGTTCTATTATATGACCATCCGAGAAAACCCTTTTTAAATCTTTAAGCATGCTCGGATGTACGTACCTGACTGAAATATGTTCCCCGACACAGAGCCTGGGTGACATTTATTACCTAGCCTTACCTTCTTACCAGATTTAAGATTCTTTCTCAGACTTCCATCGCATAGTCACCACTGACCCATTGTTAGCTAGGGTTGCATTATGTAATCCGCAGTGCTGTTGCTTCGCAAATGCCGGGAAATAAAAAAATACCTTTCGCTTCATTTGCGGAATTTTGCACCTGGCCATGCGTTTGCATTTCGATCTCCTTCCCACGCGAAGAGAAAGCAAGGAGAGAAAAAAAAAAAAAAAAAAAAAAAAGGAGAAGAAAAGTAAAGGAACCAGCGAATCCTTATGCGGCCTGGGTCGAGATAACATTTCCTGCACCCAATTAGGAATTACTCTAATTAAGAAATAAATAATTAACTATGTTAATTAATTAACATAATTAACACAATTAATTAGGTAATTAAATCCAGAATTTGGGTATTTCTTTACCAGAAGCAATGTGCCCGAAATTAGAAGAATTTTCGCGGCAACACACCAAAGGACAAAGGTACGAAAATTAAGAATATTATATGATCGATGAACTGGAAAAACAATTTTTGAGCTAGGGGAAAAGCCTCTTCTCTAGGTCATGTCAAATTATCAAAATTTATACTGAACTTCCACAAAGGGAGATTCGCAATATCATAAAAAAATTGTTTTCGAAAACATTCGCTTTGTTTTAACTGCTGTTAGGAACGAAAAGAGTTTTCGTTACAACTAAAATAGTCTTTAAACACGCAGTCAGAAATGTTTATGTTTTTAAGCAGTCCTGGTTGGAAATGAGTTAGAAATAAATGTAAAATAAAATATCAAAAAATCTCCGTTTCGCATGAGTTATCAGATAACTTTTTTTACTTTTTGTTCCAACTGAAATATCTTCTTCACAGTGTCACTTAAAAAATTTCAAAATTCCAACTTTCAAATCTGCAACGGAAAATTACGAATTGCGTTAAAAATATAAATGCGTCAAATGTTTGACACATTTATATTGTGCTTTTTGATTCCTTACCAACCACAATTTTTTTTTTTTTTTTTTTTTGAAAATCTCAAAAGCAAGAAATTATCAATCGAATAGCTGCAAGGGCAGCCTAAAGCTTAATTTATTTAACTATTTTTTGTCAGACAAAACATTTATCAATAAACAGAAAAACTAAGGAAATTCCAGGCTTGTTTCCGATCGGTGTCGGATCCCCATATGATAGATACCATGTTCCCAATCCATTCTCAGTGCATGTTCATACAACGCAGTCTTGGTTTTCGTGTATTCTCCGGGAACATTCGTAATTTTAGATACCACAACCCTCTCACTCGCAGATGTAGCCTTTCCGGTGACACAGATAACTAACTAACTCCCTCAGTACCCTTGAATTAAGCAATCTTTATCATCTTCTGACATCTTATCAATGTCAGATCTTTGATTAGTATATCTTCTTTTTGACAGATTTTTGACAGAGTCTCACTGCTAATTGATAATGATACAGTAATTAAGCAAGCATGCAATCAGGCTGTTTATCTACGCAGTTAGGAAAGTTTTTCAAACAAATTTCTCTTGTAAAATCAAGTTATTCTTTCCTGTATCATGTCTTCAAGAATTACAGTAATTAGCATAAGTATTCTAAATGTTCATCTTATTAACTAAATTGTTCCCAATTCAGTGAAAATGGAACGTAAACAATAAAAAATAATAATAACTTCAAGTTCTGTTCTTTCGTTTCCCCTAGAAAATGGGAGCCCCTACCGCAGTTTTATTAATGAGCTTCTCGTTGGATTAATTCACAATTATTTTTAGTTCTGTATTTCCACGAAATTGTGGAGTGCGCGTGTAACACATTATGCGTAGTTCCTTGTTCAAAGTCTAGACATGGTAATTATCGCGAGTGGTAAAATTTCTTTTGTGTAGAACTCTTTTTTTACATATGTTACGGTGCCGTCCGTTGAGCAAGATAAACTTGTTTGGTTGGATTCCGCATCTTCTCTTTGCGTTCCCGGAAATGTTTCGTGAAAATGCTCTCATGCTACACCTACATGTTGTCCGAACGGCAGACCGACAAATAAAGGAAAAAAAAAACAACAGAAACTAAAGCTACTTATCTTGTAACACTGTATCAAATAAATAAATCAATAAATAAATAAACTCATAGTGCTGTGCAACTGACTCCTCATTCAAATCGCAAGTTTATTATAGTGAAACACCCAATATCAACGTAATTATAATTCAACGTAAAATAATATCCCAATTTGTAGTTTAGAATACATAGGCTTCTTTTGAAGAAAGATGTTGTTTCCGTGTGTGTGGTATTAACGATTGCCACATTTTTGACGAGCAGCAATTCCTGCACATTTCATGCATCAGTAGTTTGCTTTGAGCAAAAAGTTATGTACTGCTCTGGGCGTGGATTCAGCGTACGTTTGTTCTGGGAAAAAACTTTCAGTTACTAAAAAAATGTCAAGTTACTGGGGAATATCCAGTTCTTTTTTTCATTTCGAGACTTAGCAGTCAGTGTGAGCAACTCTATCGGCTATAAGCGGTCGCCTGTCCCTTACCTGGGGCCGCTGGTTTTGTGTAGGGTCGGAGCCCATGCCTTATGCGGTGATTCGAACCCAGCTCATCTCGAATGGGCGGTAGGAGCCATGGACGTAGGAATTCCTCCATGCTTAGAACACTCCGTCCCAGCGGAGGCGGTACTGGGTTCCTGCATCATTCTAATCTAAATTCACATCTGCGCTCCCACCCATATCATATTATATGTCATCATAAACCATTATCAATCCATTTCTGGATAAAGGGTTTCCCAAGTCCTTACTACGACTTTCTATCTTGAGCCAGTCTCTTCCACCAAGCTACTCCATCACGCTTTCGACATCTACCCATCTCCTACGTGGGTTTCTTCTGGGTCTTTTCCTGCCATGTGGTAATCAATGCGAGTTTAAAAAGTAACGAGACTGATTTTACATGCACAAGTGTAATGTAGTAAACATACTTACGTTTGCATACTTTCCAAGTATCATCCATCTACCTGAGTGCAACGGTCCCACCTTTCTATCCACTTCCATAGGGTGTGTTCGAAGCCCTTCCTCTACACGTCATTCAGGATACCCATCACAGCGTTGTTCAGTTCAGTGCTTGATATAAACCAACGCCCACTCAGCTTTTTTTTTTTTTTTCAATTCAGGGAATAGGCGCCAGGCCCGGTGAATTCGGAGTGGTGCGTCATCATTTCCATGCCCAGATCTTGGATAACCTGCTGGGTAAGCAAAGCACACACAATGTGCAGGGGCATTATCTTGATGCAAAATCCAATCAGTTTGTGCATATTTTGGGAGTTGGGGGGGGGGGATTTCTTTAGAGGACCTTTGAGGACTTCAGAATAGCAGGCACCGGTAAAAGTTCGCCCTTGTGGTACAACATGGTCAAACACAATTCCTATTTTATTGAAGAAAACCATGTGCATGACCTTCGCTGCACTTGCTTGAACCTTTGCTTTCTTGGATCGGGGACTCTAGGTGTTTCCATTGGGTGCTCTGTTGATTTGTTTCTGGATCAAGAAGGTTAAAAAATGTTGCATCACATGTGACAACTCGATCCAAAAAGTGTGGCTCACGTCGTAACCGGCATATCTATTGGCGACAAGTTATAACACGATTTGTGAACAAGTGGAGAATCCACTTTGCAGAGACTTTTCGGTACCCCAACCGGTTTCTCACAATAGCATTAACGGAACCCCAACCGGTTTCTCACAATAGCATTAACGGAACCAACCGACATCTGCATGACATTAGCAACCTCCTCAATGGTCATTCGGCGGTCTTCGCGCAGGAATACCTTGATGGTATTAACATCAACCTCGGTAGTCAATGTCGAAGGCCTACCGGAGCGTGACGCATGTTCCAGACACTCATAACCATTCACAAATTTCTTGTGCCATTCAAAAACTCTTGCACGGGACAAAGCATCTTCTTCATAGGTTGTTTTAATAATTTCGTGCGCTTCTGTGGCGGTTTTATTTAAACGCACGCAGAATTTTATAGCTGCTCTTAATTCCAGTTTTAGATCCATACTGGGTTACAGAAACACATCTGAACTTTACGCCGTTTACTACAAGAATGAACCAGCGGAGCGCTGTAGCGCCGGGTAGTCAGGTAATTGACCTTGTAGGTGTTCCGACACAAGCAGCTGCATTTTTCTGCGTGGGTTTGTTTTGGCGCTTGACGTCAGTCTCCTTACTTTTTGAACGATCTACGTATAGTATTTCAGTTGTCCAACGGTGGGCCGTCCTTCTATAAATATGTCCAACCGTTTATCACTTGAGAGTCTTCACTTTGACCATGGTGTCAGCAACGCTTGTCATTTCCCTTATCCATGTATTCCTTTTCTCATCTTTTCTGGTTATATATACCAAGTATGCATCTCTCCATGCTTCCTTCAGTTGTTTGCAGCCCCTGAATATATTTCTCAGTTAAAGTTCATGTCTCTAATCCATATCTAAGAACTGAAAGGATGCACTAATTTAACACTTTTCTTTTAAGACATAAGCGTAAATAGCTCTTGAAAATGTACTGTTTCTTCCGAAAGCTCTCCAACCAAATTTTATACGGCTACTTATTTCTTCTTCTATGTGCCCTTTGCTTGATATCTGTCGTCTAAGCTAAATGTAGGCATCGATTACCTCTAAATTTGCCCCATCAACTTCAAAACCTCTAGTTTTTGTAAAAGCATTGTTCATTAATTTCATTTTCTGTAAGTTCATTTTTAAACCCACTTCTTTGTCCTTGTCAGCAAGTTCCTCGATCATACACTCATATTATGTATATGTAGCTTTCATAATATAAATCTCAAAATGCTCTTACGCCATTAAATCTAAATTACTAAATTTGGTAAAGCCAATTTTAAAAGTGTATACCTCAATAATAAAAAATCGGCAATTTGTCCAAAATGGGCAAGGATTTAAAATAATCTAAACCTTTTCTTTGTTTATTTATTTATTTTCAGCGCTCAACGAACCATTGAGCACGCAGAATTAACAGGAAGTAGCTCGTCTCTCTTTGTGCACATTGGTTCCAGGGAAGGGATACAACAAGTGTCGTGGGATTCCGGCTAGCACTCAGCTGGCACAATTAGGCAGAAGTCCTCGACTTCTGACGAATTGTTAAATCCAGTAGAAGTGTAGTCTTTCTTTCTTTTTAAAGACTGCACTTCTACTGGATTTAACGTTCATTGATTACTTTGTCATGTTTTTGTAAAAAAAAGAAAAAAAAAGAAGACATTTTGAAAGCTGTACAACAACACAATAATAATAATAATAATAATAATAATTTTATTGGTTCGGGTAGTGACCCGTGCGTTTTGCAGCGAATAATGGGCTAAGTACCGATATTTAAACAAAATTTCAACATTGGGCAGAAAATTTCCTTTTGGGCACCTTTCAAAATTTTTGGAAGTCAGGAGGTTAAGGATACATATCTGCTTTGTAAAATCTGTTTCAGCAATACCCACCAAACTGCCAGAGTTTAATGCCGGCTGCAGCCTGGTTTCTCGTATCTGTATAAAAAAAGTTTTGTGAGATACCTATACATTATTTACATTCTCCCAATAAATATGAGCAGCACATTTAGGAATTTATCAAAATCAGGGTATTTATTTTGCTTTTATTTTCTTATTGCTTTTCTCAGCATTTTTCAATAAAGTGAAATCATTCACGATAATTTTGAAATATTTTAGCAAGACTGTCTCACCCATCACCAAGCTTTTTCCTCCATAAAAAGTTTCCTTTCCCTGAGGATACTTAAACAACATTAAGTTTAGAAACCAGACCTTATTTATTTATTTGAAAGAAAGAAAACAGTATTTTATGTGGATTTTCCTGGCATTTTATTTTTTAAAGAGGTGGGGCCGAGAATAAAAGATTTTCATCTGGCTTCATAATCTCCATGGACTGTTTAAAGATTATTGGCGAAGTGGCAATTTACAGAATTTTATATTTAGAGATCATTGGTAAATTTAGAAGCCGTTAAACTAATGCTTGAAGGAAAACAAGACGTCAAATATATTCGCTAGGAAAACATTTTCGTTGAAAAGATAAATATAAAAAAAAGGTCAAGGTAAACAGGGAAGAGTAACATTCCAAACTTAATAACGATGGTCAAATTAATTAGTTCATAAAAGAGGTATAAGTATATTGTTAATATACTGAATCAGGGCCGTAGAAAGAAAGAATTTTCTGGGAGGGTTTCTGAATTTGAAAAATTAATTTTCACCGTACGTTATACATATGTTAAATTTTTTTCTCTGTCACATTGTACTTGCAAATGAAATTCTTCTGTTTAATACTCCCTATTTTTCAAATACTGACATACATGCTATGCTACTTATAGAAGTATATGGATCTATCTACCCTCTCCTTATTTAAGTACGGCATTTTATTGGAGGGTTAAAACCCCCAAAACCCTTCCCTAGCTATGGGCCTGTACTGAATAACATTATATTAACAATTGAAATATTTCCAGCATAAATTTCTGTCCTTCAGTTTTTGCTTTTTTTTCGAATACGAAATACACTGGCGTGCAAAAACCAAGGACGAGACGGTTTTTCAAATGTAACGTCGTGCAGAAGTGCTCCAGATCGACTCAAATCATACCATAAGATCCCCAAGATGTAAGGATATGGGACAAGTGTGCAAAACCGTCCGAACAAGGAATCCAAAGGATACAAAGGCACTTTATTGAAAAGGTAGCTTCGAGCACAACTGGACAGAAGACAGAAACGGCCATGTGACAGGCGGCTGCCAAGAAAAATCCAGTCTTTGGTAGGGGATATGATCACCCCTGACTGCGTTGCAGGATTTACAACGTCTGTCCTAGCAGAAGACGAGGTTGTCAAGGAGCTGTTGAGGCATCGCGGCCCATTACTCTTGTAGCGCCAATCGCAGATGCGGAATCATTGCTAGCGGCTGGTGACGTGCTGCCAAGCGTCTCCCGAGAAGGTCCCACACGAGTTCGATTGGATTTAGGTCCGGAGACCTTGCGGGCCAATCCATGCGTTGAATATCTTCACTCTCCAACAGCTCTGCGACAGCCACTGTACGATGAGGTGTAGCGTTGTCGTCCATGAAGAGGAACTCAGAACCCACAGCACCTCTAAACAGACGCACGTGAGGCAAGAGAACCTCGGCACAATAGCGGACACCAGTGACTGAACCTGCTTGGAAGATGTGGAGGTCAGTACGACTACCAAGCATGATACCGCCCCAAACGAGAACTCCACCACCTCCAAACCAGTTCCTTTTTATGATGTTGTAGGTGTGATTGCGTGTTCCCTACTCTCTTCAGATGTGTATACGTCCAGAATCGCTCGTCAGACTAAATCGGCTCTCATCCGTAAAGAGAACTCGACCCCATTGCTGATGTGTCCAGTCCTTGTGTTCCTGGCACCACAGAAACCGCAGTCTCCGATGAGCAGTCGTTAATGGCACACACCATACTGGTCGTCGCAAATAGACCACCTTTGTGCAGCCTCCTGGCCACGGTAAAACGCGATAACGAACATCCAGTTGTCTGTTGCATGTGCCTTGCGATTTCTCCCGCTGTCTGCCGTCTGTCTCTTCTCGCCTGTAGGACAATATACCGGTCGTCCGCTGCCGTGGTTGCTCGTGGACGACCATTGCTAAACACTCGGACAGCTGTTCCTGTCGTTTGAAATGCTCTCCAAGCTCTTGAAACGATGCTGTGAACGATCCTGAACTCCTCGGCCACACTAGTCACACTTCGAACTTCTTCCAACTTCCTAATGACGCGGCCTCGAGTAGTCATCCAGATGTCGTCTACTGGATTGTCTGTTGGCCATATCACACGGCGGCAGCAACTCGACGTCGTTCAAACCGATGTACACCGTGCAATAGCTTTCACCGAATTGCTGAGCGCACCCCGCCCGTGTGCTTTATACCCTTTCGACACTCCCCCCTGTACGTCATGCTGCATATATGCGCATGCTCTACCGTACCGGGCCCTAGTCTATCTCCTGAGTGATCTTTCGGTCTGTTCTGCCTGCTCGTTCCGCTGTTATGCTAATTTCTCCTCTTCGTCCTTAATTTTTGCACATCAGTCTATATCTGTAGATATGGTGTACATTAGGATGATGCCTTGAAAGTAACATTTCATGGGATCAATTTTAAAACCTGAGTTTTTTTAACTGTATAGATGTTTTGAACATTCTTCTATTAATAAGGGTTCAGAAAAATATCTACACAGTACGCTCCTCAAAGCCCTATAGTAACTGCATAGACGTACTTGGAAATGTCTCCTCTGCTGTGAGGATCGGTTGCGACGTATTACCTGTCAATGCGATCCTGCTCATTTTTCCTTAAACAAAATTTGGCATCGTTATTAAGTTCGGTGTGCTACTTTTCCCTGTCAACCTTGAGCTTTCCTGTTTATCTTTCCAGCGAGAGTGTTTTCCTTAAAGAATGTTTTTCATGCGTTGTTTTCCTTAAAGCTTTAATTGAACGGCTTCTTGATTTTCGTTACTTCTTCAGTCACTAATTCCTTTTCCCGAATTTGTCATTTTAGTAAACGAAATACATATCAATATTATATCAGTATCATATTTCTAATTTTAGCCGTCAGCTTTATTTATACTGTTTTTATGGTGCAGTTTTGAAACGGTATGAACTAGTTGGTGAAGATTTTCGTTCTTAAAGTCTCATTAGCATCCTTATTGTAGGACAAATAACGTTGTGAATGTTTTTACGATTTTAGGTTCTTCTATGTTGAAATACTATTAACAAAATACTTAACATCATCCCTGACGGTCTCAGAAATGGACAAGAGAAGAAGCGAATGGATTTTAGTGGCCGAGATGTATAACTTACAAGGATATATTTGCTTCTTCGCCTAGACTATTTCAGTGCACAAAACACCAAGATAGCATGCGTCGAAATATACACTCAGTAAAGCCCCTTTCGTCGTACCCACTCAAACTTTTTCTTTGTTGCGTCTTTTCACTTACTTTTTCTTTATGAACGTACTGAATATGACAAGGATGGTATATTTGTCCAGACACAATTCCTTTACATAACTTATATATGACAAGGATGGTATCTTTGTCCAGACACTATATAACAAGGATGTTATCTTTTTCATATTTACACCAAAAAACGGATTGTCATCTTCAAAATTTGTATTACATGGTGTAATCCCGTCCTTCATGATTATACAGGGTAATTCAAAATTATTGCTGCCTCGATTACAAATGACAATAACGTGTTTATGAAGACAAATAGACAGCTGATATCCCTACACAAGAAAGAAGGAAGTTGAGAATTTTATTGGAACCTACTGCTGTGTTGCTATGGGGATGTAGAAAAGTGTCCTGCCCACAACGACCAATCTGAACCGTTGGATTGGCTGTTGTGTACAGGACGACAGGGTTTTCTGCAAGTGGTCCCCAGGTTTCCGGTTCGTACTCCTTGTGACTTTTTTTGTGGGGGTATGTCAAAGACCAGGTGTATGTGCCACCTTTGCCGAGAACACCGCAAGAACTAAAGATGCGCATTCAGCTTGCACTGGCATCAGTGACTACAAACATCCTTCATAATGTATGGCGTGAAATGGATTACCGTTTGGATGTTGTTCACGTGACCCAGGGGAGTCACATAGAACATTTTTAAGATATGGAAACAGAATTCTAAACTTCCTTCTTTATTGCGCAACAATGTGATCCCTGTATCTATGTTCATAAACCAGGTATTGGCATTTGTAATCGGGGCAATCATTTTGAATTACCCTGTTTATACAGGGTGAGTCAAAAGTCGCAGGACAACCTTGTATTTCAGAAATGGGAGGGAAAATGGAATATCTAAATATCCCAGCAAAAAATCGGCGAGGGGGGCCTATCTTTTAGGCTATTTCTGGAACATGGACGCCATCTTGATATCCGCCATATTGGATCAAGGTCTAATTTTTCAAATGGTAAGGGGATCATGTTGCATATCAGACTAGACCAGAATTTTCTCAGAAATTGTTTCCCGTAATCATATTTGACATATGTGTTGTGTTTCATAAGTTATCAACACAGAAAGTTGAAATAACAACCTCTAAAGTATCCTGTGATGTGCAGCTATCTGATGTGTTGAGTGTGTTGTCCCTGTTGTTGAACACATAGTTGAAGGCACTTGATCCAGTCGTTATGCACCCGCACGAGAATATCGGGAGAAATGCGGTCACATGCCTCCAGGATGCGTTGCTGAACGTGGTGTTTGTAGCTGATTTCTCAACATACAATAGGTGTTTCACAAGACCCTACCGATAAAAGATGAGTGATGTGAGATCGGGAGATCTGGGTGGCCATTACACAGGACCACACCGGCCAATCCAATGACCAGGGAATTGAACATCTAGCCACTGAGGAACAGTTGCTCCGTAATGTGATGGAACCCCATCGTGTTGCAAATAAGAGGGGGAACTGCCATCTTCATTCAGAAGGGAAGGGAACACTGTTTCCTGTAGCATTTCCCGGTAGCGCTGAGCATTTAGGTTACTGTCGATGAAAATGGGTTCGATTACACGGGTTCCCCATATTCCACACCACACCATAACCATTGCATTACCAACGATGCTAGATGCTTCCGCCCAGTGAGGGTTCCTGTCACTCCAGTACCTGTGGTTATGACGGTTAATCTAACCTCACCACTGATATAAAAATTGGCCTCGTCACTGACCAAAATGCCCTGTGCCGATGAGGGATCCCGTTGATGATGGTCTAAAGCCCAGGTGCAGAACTCGACAAGTCTATCAGGGTCATCTTTTGATAGTTGCAGCTGCATCTGGATCTTGAACGGATGCCAGCGAACGATATGATGAATCCGTACTATATCTGACTGGCTGATACCGCATTCTAATGCGAGCCGTCCTGTGCTACGTTATGGACTTGTTGCAACGGATGATAAGACCATAGTTGATGTTAACTTGTCGGTAGCAGTTTTCGGCCGACCACTACGTGGCTTGTCGTTCACAGTCCCAGTTTCTCGGAATTTGGATATCAGGCACGCGACAGAGCTCTGTGAAATTGGTGGTCTTTCTGGGTGCCAATTGTTGAAGTCTGCGGCTATGATACGGCAGCTGCGTTCCCCAGACATTAGGATCACCTCAATCCTCTCCTCTTTTGTCAATGCCATCTTTGGTTACCTGCAACAAACAACGTTTGTTTCAAATTTCTGTGTTGATAACTTGTGAACTACAACACATAATGTCAAATCTGATAACGGCAATCAATTTCTGAGAAAATTCAGGTAACATGACCCTCTTACCATCTGGGAAATTTGACCTTGATCCAATATGGCGGATTTTAAGATGGTGGCCATGTTCCAGAAATAGCCTAAAAGATAGGCCCTCTCACTGATTCTTTGCTGGGGCATTCAGATATTTCATTTTCCCTCTCGCTTCTGAAATACAAGGGACCCTGTATGTAGCCCATAGCGGTTAGTAATTTGTGGATGTGCTGAGAGAACACGCCTCTGTATATCCGCTAGCAGACCATTCGTTGAAACAGCGAAGCCGAGTCAACATACAGTACAGCGTTTGATTGAATGTTGATTAACGTTGCAAAGACTTTAGTCTTCACAGTGACTGATTCCTGTTTTCAGTACTGCTGATTTGATAACAGATCGTTTCAAATACATAGTGTAGATGAACCAGTGAAGACCGTAGCACACAAACAGAACGAACCAAACGCAGGGTTCTTGCCAAGAGTAACAAGGGTAACCTTATAGTGCCTTTGTCTTTACGAGGACCGCAGCTGTTCGACACTGTGTGGTAATGAGAGGAAGGACTGCTCAGCGCTCTTCTCACCTCTTCTTCCTTTTAACTTCCTGCTGTCGATACATACTCAACATGCAATGTTCATCGAACATCAATTTCCATCTAACCTACATGAAATTAAGGAGAATTAAGCGAGGGACCACACAGTAAGCGCAGCTATGTTAGTAAATTATAAGAAAATGACTGCCTAACTCTTGTCTACCTAACTGAATGTCTAATAATCACACTACTGAATCTAACGGACCAAGGTGTGGCAACTGTCGCATAGGCGAAAGGTGTTTTTAGGAAATAACTTCAGCAGTTTTTCCTAATTTTGCAGGTGAAGTCCTGGAAAGAAATGGCCCCTATTCAGTTATATCGGGACGTCCATAAAGTACGTCGGTGATTTTTTACCATTTTTCGACTCCCCCGCCCTCCCCCATGACACATCTTGTCCGATTGTTGACCCCCCCATAAAAAGTACGTCATAACCCCCCCCCCCCTTTTTTTTTTTTGACGACTACTTTTAGAAGTCCGTTGAGAAACAGAAAGAAAACATGTAATTATTTAAAGGAATCTTCCACATATTTATACTTTTTCTTCAGAAAATACTTATTATTTAGGCAATAATTTAATTCTACTCGAACTTTATCATTCTGAAATAAAGATCTACAAATGAACGCATGCATTCAAGGTCGCAACACTCACGATCATACAATCTACAAAACACGATAGATTTGGTAGTACAAATACGAGAACTTAAGATTGTGATTTAGCTAAATATTATCCGAAATCTGAAATATTTCATACATTTTTTTAACTATCAAAAGAAGAAATAAGGAAGATGACAGAATTTTCGGGTGTAATCAGCACGTCTTTTGACAAATCAGTTCTGATGCGAATTAAATTTACCAAAGCTATTCAAAATCAATGGAACCGGTATGAAAAACAGTAGAATCTGACCGAAGAAAGAAGTTTTTCAGTCGGGTTTTTAATCCCGCAGATATTGCTGTAAACGGAAACGTCCACTGACGCCTTCTGGTGGCAGACTTGTGCATTTAAGAAGAAATTGAAATTATATGCGAAACATTTCGCAGTGGAAACGCTCTCCTACCAAGAAAGAATTTTTCAAATCGAACTCATAGAAGAAGAGATATCGACAAATATATTATATGCCTCTACGCCTCCTGGTGGAAACCCGTGCATTATTTTAAGAAGAAAGTATTTTCAAAAGGTTTTTTATATGTGAGCGGTAGCGGTGCACGAAATAATTTTTTCAACTGAGTTTTCAGGAGCTCCGATTTTACTGCAAATATTATTCATCAGACGCAGAAATTAAATCTTACGTCCCTGGTGCCCAAACCGTTTTTTATCAATTATTACAAATTATATGCAAAGCATTTCCTATCAGGAGCTGTATCCGGTGCAGAAAGAATTTTTCAAATCGGAGTTTTAGAAGCAAAGATATTGAGGAAAACGCAATTTATCTTTATGCCCCATGGCGGAAAGTCTATGCATTACTTGAAAATTTTGAATTTATATGAGAAACATTTTACACCGGAAACGCTGTCTAACAAAGAAGGAAATTTTCAAATCCGACTTTTAGAGGCAAACATATTGACAGAAATAAAATAGACGTCTACGCTCTCTGGTGGAGAAACCATGCATTATTTTAAGAAGAAAATATTCTCAAATGTTTATTGACATAAGTGGTATCGTTCCACAAAATAATTTTTTTAAACGGGGTTTTAAATTCTGCGATTTTGCTGCAAATACCTACGAAGCAGAAATTTAACGCTTACGCCCTGTGGTGGCCAAACCGTATATTATAAAAAATTACAAATTGCAACAAAAAAAAATATTCTTTCAGCAGCTGTACCCGGTGCTGGGAAAATTTTTCAATCGGAGTTTCAGAATTTTTCAAATCGGAGTTTCTCCCCCCTAGAGGAAAATCAACGAATCACTTGAAAGTTTCGAAATTATAGTAGAAACATGTCGCACTGGAAACTCTGTCCAACAAAGAAGAAATTTTTGAAATCGGACCATTAGAAGCAGAGATTTGACAAAAACAGGATAGACAGTATATATCTACGCACCCTGGCGGAAAAACCACACATTATTTTAAGAAGAAAACATTCCGAAAAGGTTTGTCTACTTGGATAAGTGACTGTGCTTAAAATAATCTTCGACACGAATGGAATCGAAAAGTAAAAGAATTTTTGGAATTGGATGTTTAGAAGCAAATATATGGAATAGAATGTTTTTTTGAAATCGATATCGAAACACATTCTATTCCATATATTACGCCCTCTAGCGGCAACATTTTGCATCGTAAAAAAACAAAACAAATATCATCATTCGCACATTTCAAGCTTCATAATGCAAAATGAATTTTTCAAATTGGGCTATTAGTTGCAGAGATATCGTGTTTATAGACGGACGGACGGACAAGCCGATAACGTAAGCACGATCTTTTTTTCAAAAGGCGTGCTAAAAAAGACAAAAGAAAACGAAGGAATGCCATCCACTATATTTTTGCCTCTGGACGTCCGAATTACTAAACCATGTCACATTTGGTCCCTCTCCCCATGTCACATTTTGTCCGGTTGTCCGAACTCCCCCTGTAATCTCGGACTTACTTTATGGACAGCCTCTATCAGTGTTACCTTGATATAAGGAAATACTATTACAGAGAATATAATATGATACCCAGCAAAAACACAAGGGTTGGGAAACTGTTGGCCATCACCTGGTAGTGATGGGTCACTGCTGGCTGAAATCTGCCGATCACTGTACGTTAGCGATCCATTGGTGACAGCGCCATCAGTTGGCAGCCATTGATTGCCCTGCAGCATCGCCATGAAGTACGGGATTCAAAGCAAGGCCAATAGTGGACCGTAGCTGGCAACCGCAGCAACTCCAACAGGAGGTGCAAGCAGCGGGACTGCGCATGCGCGGAAGCACCGCAACATGTGCGCAGTCTTTCGTGGTACTAGTTAGTTGAAGACGACGTTATCGCCATGACTTCATTTTAGTGGATGTTTAGAAACAAAAGCCATATGTAGAGAGACGAACTAATTTCCTAATGAAATGACGCATCGACGAAGATTATCGTCGGAGGAAAATCATATGCATAATTAATGAACTGTAAAAAACGGATGGGGAAACAGGGGCACATAGGACCTAATAAGGAAAATCGAATAAAAATCGCAAGTTAAAACAGCACTAAAGAGAAAAAAATGACATAATGATATTTGTAATATTGTCGTGGTTATGGCATGGTTTTTATTTATACGTTCGTTTTATTTTCGGGGAAAAAGCACAAAATTCGAAGTAACTGAAATGGTCCTATCTGCCTCATAACATGGGGCACAGGGGACCATAAGGTGTCGTGTTCCCTGTTATATGAAGACAATATATCGCATTCAGTTTATATCTTCTATTTACGGATACCATTATGATTTATTAACAATGTATTCAATACAAGGTACAATGTTGCAATTATAAAGAACACATTGATACGAACTTCCGGGCCGAGCTGGGTTAATCATCCCACCGCTCGCCACCAATTGTTACGAACGTCCGTCGTGGTCGTGGGTTGTTATATCCCACCGTTGACCACCAATTGATCTGAACGTGCCGAGCGGTATAATTTAGTAGCACTCGTCACCAATCAATAAAAATGAGACTTGAAGGTTCTTTTTAATTCGGGAGCTGCCATAAATGGGCGAGAACGTTATGTTTGCTGAAATACAGGTAAGTAATACACCAGAGCCTATAGAATGAACAGAGCAAGATTAACCATTGAATTTCTTTATTTTATGAGGAGATTCTATCCCGGGGCCTGGCCCACGGAGCTATAAATACTGGTAATGTTCTCTATTATGAGCCAAAATAATTTCTACTCGGGATTCAGAGATCAGATTTTTCGCCTCAAAAAGGGGCGTTTAACAGTTCTAAATTTAGAGTCCGGTATCTATTAAAGATTACAGTTCCTCCGCTCAGTGATAGGATAACACAGACAAATAAAAGTACTCACGTATGGCTCACTGTTGTGCTATATAATCCAGGTGTTTTTCGAAGCACTATTTTTCAGTAACACTCTCTCTCACACACTTTATTTATGTTGGAGGATCCTTTTTTACTTCCTTCCTTGACTGCCGAAACAGTGGTGTTTCCACCTGTGTGTAACAGAGGGTCATCAGTAATGTGTTGGTTTTCCCCTCTTTCTTTCCGCGTCGTAGAGAAACACCAAGGATTGATTGACTCCTCGTCACCAGAGCTCAGTCCATGCGGATTCTGCCCCCGAACTCGGCGTAGGGGACTCTGTAGAAGGCGGCAGGGGAATTTCTCTCTCGAAATCCGTCAAGAAAGTTCTTCTGCAGGAAAGAAACAACGTTAAGCAATGCTCCGGAAAGGTCGCTGACCTCCCACTGTGGAAGGAGACGGCGTCATAGGCAGACGGGTTCGCACTTCGTGGCTTTACCGATGCTTATTTCCTAGTCGGGCAAAGATCAGCTGGAATTGTATCTCTAGCAAGAGAAACTCTCGCGACGTTCTGGTCGGTCTGTCATCAGAGTACGGCTCTTTATACGCAAATATCGCAGCTCTTTTCTGCGGTAGTTGAACCTTCCTCTTAAGTTCACGAATTTTACCATACCTGGCGGGCTTACCTCCAGCCACCAAGTATTAACTAAGCCCTCTCTTTTCCATCGTACTTTCGCGGCTTATCCTGCGCTTAAAGTACCGTGCTATCATCGGTGTGAGTCGGATTTCAGGTTTGTACCTAGCGGGCTCACTACGGCTGTCCGCTGCGTAGTCCCTCCTTGCGAGCTTTTTCTCTCATGGCAATCTCTCGGCTCGGCTTACAACTGCGTTCCGAGATAATTCCTGGCGAGTTTTTCCGTCTGTCCTCCTGCCAGCGTACCGAGATCACTAACTGTCTTCCTTTTCCTACTTTTGGCCATTCCCCGTCACGTAAGCCTCATCTGTTTCTCTTCACCAGACACTTGAGATTGCTCTCATGCCTTTCGCACGGAGCGTCGATGCTCTTGCGAGAATGGTGCCGTTTTTGACCCTTTCTCCTCGTAATCATAATTTTTTCGCGTTCCCAACAGATATTTGGCACTAATGGCACACTTGAAACCGTCTTTATGGGAGTCTGAGTGTTTCTCAATTGCCGTCTGGTGTGGTCCCTCGCTGCTCATGGACCCCCAGAGATGATCCACTAATTCCTTTGTTTCCACCTAGACAAAGAGAATAACAAGACTTCCCTAATTAAAGCAACTCCCCCAATTAAAAATAAATTAATTTTCCAATTTAATTTACAATAGGCCAAATATTTAATTTAATTATCGACATAATTTAACCACGCCTATTAAGTCCGTCCCTCCTTCTTAATAGTAATTAATTTAGACCCCATTTTCGCATCATTGCCCCCTCCTTACTAAAAAAGCTCGTCCCGAGCGTTCGCCTTTTATTTGCTTGGGACTCCTGACCAATCCTGATCTATGCCTAACATACAAGAAACCTCTTATTGGCCCTCCCAAAGTTTCTGGTACCGCCTCACTGACTTCATTGGGATATCCCCTGCTATCTCCGCATACCTGGCATATTTGCATAAATTAACTTGGTCACCGCTGTTCCGGAGCCATCCCTTATACAACACTGTTTGATACATACACTACACGGTAAATTAAATTGTTACTACACCAAATTCCACTAACACTGCACGATTCTACCCAGTGATTATTTTCACTAATATTACTACTAGTACACGATACCAAAAATTCTTTCACTAAACCATTATTTCTTATACACATTCCACAAATACTACACCAACACTGTACAGGCACTTTACAAACACTTACCACTAGTACTACCCCAAATACTAACCGAATAATGCACACATTCTACACAAGTACTGCATTAAACCTTTAAAAATTAATCTACATTCCGTGAATTCCACGAACATTCCACATTCTATGATGACAACATCAACAATCTGGCAATGTATTCCATAAGAAAAATCAGACCAATCAAATCTCGTTATTCTTTTAATTCACGTCCTCACACTAGCAACAGACACCAATCATCGGCCTACACCGGAACCTGAATTTCAAACTCACAGAAATTTATATCAATCTGACTTCCAAAAGACACACTAATCAGAGCTCACCTCCCGTGGCTCACCAAATTTCATAGGCTCCTTCTATTCCAAGTCGGTCTCCTGAAATCGGTACTTTTCTCAGCCTATACACTTTCTTCAAGTTCTCACATTTTCCGAGCCTTCGTTACCATTGCCGGCCTGACAGCCTCATTAACATTCCGGTAACCATGTAGTCAGCCAAAAACAATTCAAACATTCAATTTCTCAAAATTCCAGTAATTTCATAATTTCCCACATTTTCATAAATTCCGAACTCCATGCAATTTCACTCGAACAAAAACACATCACTGAATTGGATTCCGAGACAATGCATTTCAACTAAACCGAAAAATTTGGAGATCGTTAGGTGCGCCACCCATATTCTTTTTTTGTCGTAACCTTCACCTCATTGGTCACACAGCCACCAGGAAAAGTCACATTAACATTTTTACTTTCGCTCAGACAATGTTCCAAAAACCACAGGGAATCAATCCGTCCCTGACACTCAGATATTTTATCCTCTGAAATTGCATCACAGGGTGATGTTGCCGTCCGTGCATCCTTCGAACGTGCACTCCAGAAAGAAAACTTTTTGCTGAGTTATGATTCAGACACTGAGTTCTGAGGTGAGAAGGAAGATTCAGTGGTACGCTCGGACGCGCCGCCAATGTAATTTTAATTTTACCCCGCGTCGGAATGCTGAAACCGAAACTCCGGAGATGCGTGCTCATCTCCACCTTAGCTCACCGTCGGATGTTCAGGGAGAAATAGCCCCTCGTTCTTCTGACCACTGCGAATCGAGTGCCCTCGCTTCCATCTCCTTTTCATACCGACCGGACTTTCATAGCTACAGGTATTGGCGTCCAGCCATTCCAACGAAAAGAAAAATCTCAAGCACATTTGCATTAGCAGGGCAACGAATCAGCAATCTTTGCGTACTGGACACGAATTTCCAATGCGTGAAAATTTCTCTCGAACAGTGACTCTGGCACGGGGCGCATAACTGTTCGTTACGTGTCGAAACCGAAACAAATTCTTCACCACTTAACTGCCATGCCCTCTTACATTCCACAGCAAATTCTTTCAGTCCATAACTGGTAAGTCGAACGACTGACAACTGCGCTTAGCAACTATACCAATTATAGTTTTTCCTCGAATAGGCTTACCACTGCTATTCAGTTAGGGAACTACGTTCTCTCACGGACTGAAATCTGCCAAGAAGAAGAACCTTTCTCTCTCCATATAACTCACACACATGTTCTCGAATAGGCTTACTACTGCTATTCAGTACATTTGCTCGAGTACATTTGCAAAGATTGCTGACCACTGCTACTCAGTACTTTTGCTCGAATAGACTGACCACTGCTACTCAGTACATTTACTCGAATAGACTGACCACTGCTACTCAGTGCATCCGGATTATATCCTCAAAAATTATAATCCCAGCCCCTGCGTCATCTTTTCCAAAATTTAATCCTTCTAGCTATGCTCCGTGACAGACGTGAAATTTTGCCTACACAACACATGCAACACATTTTCATACAAAGTCAAAATGCAATTTACAATTCCAAAATCATAATCCTTTTTCCCGGTCCGCATCAGTTCCGAATGATAAAGACACACTTTACCTGTCATTAGTTTCTTCGTTTGAAACACATTTTCCGACGGACCCTTTTCACGTTCCATCGCATGAACTGATCGAACCCTAATCTTGTTACATATCCCTCGCTGTGTTTATTGACAACAGCGGGACAAGAAAAACAGCTAACTGAATTTTTCTTTTTCTTTTTTCTTCTACCCCTCTCCCAAAAGTTACCTTCCTTGGTTGGGGCTCCGCTGAAGTCATTACTATCACCCATCTCAGTTTCGCAGATAGAACTCTTCAATACGGGGAGCTTACTTTCAATCATGACTACTTCTCCCTCATCCCCTTTTATACCCGGGATGGTTTCTACATGGCTGAGTTCGGAAACTCCCTCACAGACGACTTTTCCATCGCTCTGAGGACTACTATCCAATTCAGATTCTAGACCTACGCCTGTCACTAAGGTCGAATTCTCATCCCCTTCGAGATTCTTAGCTATGGGTTCCTCTACCACAAATTCTTCTCTGGGCTGCGTGTGACATGCAATGTGCATTTCAGCATTCAATTGAACTTCACAATCACTGACATGCTCATTAACTACGCTAATCTTAGAATTTTCTTCTTCACTGTGAATCTGCAACTGAGCTGTCAGCTCGTTATTTTTTGGGCTTGTTCTCGTCTACGTGATTCCATCTTTTCTAGGAGAGCTTTTATTTCTTCTCTTCGCGCCGTAACCTTCTCTTCCACCGCTTGTAGCTTTTCTGTGAGGATCTCCAATCTCTGCTTTTCGTCGGCTAATGCCGTTCTTATTTCTTCCATTTCCTGGTATTATCTTGCTCTTGGCTCTGGTATTCATACAATAAAAAATCTCCTGCTTAGCACCGTCCCGCACCAGTCTCCTTTCGGTAAATTTTTATTACCCGAACGTCACAACGCTGCCACCAATTGATGCGAACTTCCGGGCCGAGCTGGGTTAATCATCCCACCGCTCGCCACCAATTGTTACGAACGTCCGTCGTGGTCGTGGGTTGTTATATCCCACCGTTGACCACCAATTGATCTGAACGTGCCGAGCGGTATAATTTAGTAGCACTCGTCACCAATCAATAAAAATGAGACTTGAAGGTTTTTTTTAATTCGGGAGCTGGCATAAATGGGCGAGAACGTTATGCTTGCTGAAATACAAGTAAGTAATACAACAGAGCCTATAGAATGAACAGAGCAAGATGAGCCATTAAATTTCTTTATTTTATGAGGAGACTCTATCCCGGGGCCTGGCCCACAGAGCTATAAATACTGGTAATGTTCTCTATTATGAGCCAAAATAATTTCTACTCGGGATTCCGAGATCAGATTTTTCGCCTCAAAAAGGGGTGTTTAACAGTTCTAAATTTAGAGTCCGGTATCTATTAAAGATTACAGTTCCTCCGCTCAGTAATAGGATAACACAGACAAATAAAAGTACTCACGTATGGTTGACAGTTGTGCTTTAAAATCCAGGTGTTTTTCGAAGCACTATTTTTCAGTAGCACTCTCACTCACACACTTTATTTATGTTGGAGGATCCTCTTACCTGTATGATTTAAGCGCTCGGAGGATCCTTTTTTTACTTCCTTCCTTGCCTGCCAAAACAGTGGTGTTTCCACCTGTGTGTAACAGAGGGTCATCAGTAATGTGTTGGTTTTCCCCTCTTTCTTTCCGCGTCGTAGAGAAACACCAAGGATTGATTGACTCCTCGTCACCAGAAGCTCAGTCCATGCGGATTCTGCCCCAGAACTCGGCGTAGGGGACTCTGTAGAAGGCGGCAGGGGAATTTCTCCCTGAAATCCGTCAAGAAAGTTCTTCTGCAGAAAAGAAACAACGTTAAGCAATGCTCCGGAAAGGTCGCTGACCTCCCACTGTGGAAGGAGACGGCGTCATAGGCAGGCGGGTTCGCTCTTCGTGGCTTTACCGATGCTTATTTCCCAGTCGGGCAAAGATCAGCTGGAATTGTATCTCTAGCAAGAGAAACTCTCGCGACGTCCTGGTCGGTCTGTCATCCGAGTACGACCCTTTATACGCAAATATCGCAGCTCTTTTCTGCGGTAGTTGAACCTTCCTCTTAAGTTCACGAATTTTACCATACCTGGCGGGCTTACCTCCAGCCACCAAGTATTAACTAAGCTCTCTCTTTTCCATCGTACTTTCGTGGCTTATCCTGCGCTTAAAGTACCGTGCTATCATCGGTGTGAGTCTGACTTCAGGTTTCGTACCTAGCGGGCTCACTACGGCTGACCGCTGCGTAGTCCCTCCTTGCGAGCTTTTTCTCTCATGGCAATCTCTCGGCTCGGCTTACAACTGCGTTCCGAGATAATTCCTGGCGAGTTTTTCCGTCTGTCCTCCTGCCAGCGTACCGAGATCACTAACTGTCTTCCTTTTCCTACTTTTGGCCATTCCCCGTCACGTGGGCCTCATCTGTTTCTCTTCACCAGACACTTGAGATTTCTCTCATGCCTTTCGCACGGAGCATCGATGCTCTTGCGAGAATGGTGCCGTTTTTGATCCTCGCTCCTCGTAATCAAAAATTTTTCGCGTTCCCAACAGATATTTGGCACTAATGGCACACTTGAAACCGTCTTTATGGGAGTCTGAGTGCTTCTCAATTGCGGTCTGGTGTGGTCTCTCGCTGCTCACGGACCCCCAGAGATGATCCACTAATTCCTTTGTTTCCACCCAGACAAAGAGAATAACAAGACTCCCCTAATTAAAATAACTCCCCCAATTAAAAATAAGTTAATTTTCCAATTTAATTTACAATGGGCCAAATATTTAATTTAATTATCGACATAATTTAACCACGCCTATTAAGTCCTTCCCCCCTTCTTAATAGTAATTAATTTAGACCCCATTTTCGCATCAATATATTTTGATTAAATATAAAACATAACTTTGGAATAACGAAATATTGCCAAATTAATGAAGCTACTGGCAAAATAAACATACGAGATGATCGATAACGTTCGAATTACAAAAGTATAGGCAAATTATTTAAAGCTATTGGCAAAATATTCATACTAGATTGTCGTCGTGTTCATCAACACCTGCACAGGCATCGTGTGCCCAGTTGTTGCACTCAGAACAGTGTACCGACCCTTCTCCATCTTTGGATGAATAAAATTTCTCTTTGCAATAGATGCATAGAACATCATCGTCATCAGTTTCGCTGCTGTCAGCACTTGACCTCCAAAGTTGTCTGTTGCAAAGGTTTATTTTCTTTGATGGTATTGTGTTCATTTCTTTGCTACCTGACGCCACATTTCAAAATTGCCTTTATTCTTCAGTAAAATAACATTTCTATGTACATGACAATGGAATTCTGCCAATAAATACAGCGGTATATACATCAGCTGGAAAGTTCCAGTGAAACGTAAAACAAAATATTGTTAAAATCATAAAAAAAATATTTCGCCACGTAGGGCGAAGGAGAGGCAGACAATAAAGCACGAGCGATACAAACGAAAATGTTTACCTACAGTATTGTAGACAGGGCAAGACATGATTCTATACTATGCACAAATTCCAATTAAGCATTACTACCATACTAAAGATTAAACATTAGGTACTAATTCACAGAAATGCAACAGTGATGCTACATTCAAAATTTACAACATATGTACAGAAGTATTCAGTGACAAGGGGAAATAACGCTAAATGTACTCAGAAGGGCATCTTGTTGCATTAAATTATACACACAGTGACTAATATTTTTAAAAAAATATTCAACATAATGAAGGGGACATTGCGTGGGCAGTAAACTGTGCAGAAGGAAGAATTATATACAACAACATAAAACCCAACATTATCGAAGAGAACATGGGAAACATATTGAGCTATCTTCAATGGCACATTAAAACAGAAAAATCACAAATAGCGAAGCACCAAAAGATTTCGTGTAAGAGCTAGGTGATGGAATGGGAGACACTAGTTTTGAATCCATCTTGAACCATTCGCATATCCACTAGATCCAGGAGGACAACCATTTAAGAACTGTGGTGACCTGCGTTGTCTAGGAAATAAGAGAAATGGTGGGACATATTGACCACTGGCAGAAATCGTGCGAACAGCAGTTACATTCACTCCTCTTTCTGCGCTTACAATGCTTCCAACTTGTTTTCGACCTTTCATTGCAATGATTCGCATAGGAGTGGGAACTGCATTTAGTTCCGTCTCATCTGCATTATATATTTGACCAGCCCCCAAAGAGTATTTTCCCCATTACGCCTTTTAAAATATCGAAAAAACAATCTACTTGGGGTTTGTTGAATCCAGATGCTCTTGCAACTCATGTAGGTTCCGGAGCTCTTAACGCTATTGATGGGTTCCGTTTTCTGAATGATGCAAGTCTCGAGACTTGCAGTCGTAGCCTGCAAGTCTCGTATTGTTATTGAAACTGTGTGGCAGGTTTAGTTTTTCCGCTAATTCATAGGCTATTTTTCTTACATCTTGAGAAGTCAAACCGTAAAACTTCATTTCCATTTGCAAAAGATGGTCAACTAGCAGTTTTTCCTACTCTGTCGAAAATACAGGTTTAAAATTATCGTTTCACTCTAAGTCCTGTGGCTTGCTTACTTTTCAGTCTTCTTAATAGACAGGTCTTAGGAATGTCATATAAAGTTGATGCTTTCCTAATGCTTATTCCATCATCTATAGCTTTAACAGCTTTTGAAACTGTTTCTGCCATCCATTTGGGCCCATTCGTCTTTCGTTTGCACATACGTACCATCTGCAAATCAGAAAAAAAAATAACATAACTTTACAGAATTTACGGATAAATACTATCAAAACGTAGGTAGGCTTACAACCAGTATAAAGTATTTTTGAAATCGCAAAGATAATACTATCCATGGGACACAGAGGACCACCGGTTCTCTGTGCCCCAAATGATTTGGTCCTTTCTGCCCCGAAACGCCATTTTCTTTTACACAGCATGCTACAACCTTACAACCAAACGGTTCCTTTCGACTTTACTTTTTTTTTTTTTAATTGGAGGTTTAACGACCACCGTTAGCAACTCAATGGGCTATAAGCAGTCGCCCGTCCCTAATTTAGGGTCACTGGTTCCAGGGAAGGGAGAGAGCCAGTGCCGTAAGACAAACACAACATCCATGCCTCACCGGGATTCGAACCCGGACCCCGTTCGGACGAATGATCAGAGGCCATCGCTTAGACCACTGCGCCACCGGGGCGGCCGACCTTACTTGAAAACAAACGCTAATAGTTAACGCAAAATATTCAAGCGCTCAATATTTCTTACAAGCTTGTAGTAAAACACATTAATATTGCAATTTTAATTTAAAATGATATAGCGCTTACCTCTAAAATCACATTTTCGCACGACAGCACAGGTTTGCAACTGATTATAGCAATGGCCGACAGCACACTTAACATAAACGTTTTAAAGGTTCGTATTTCACGCATTTGCTTGTACGTGTCAGCACCTTCCGTACTAATATTGCCGTGGACCGTTGTGCCCCGACGGTCCTACGGGGGGGGGGGGGCTCGGCGTCATTTTCTTGTAGGACTTCCGTCCACAGGGAGAGTTTAGGTCCCAGCCACCTACAGCGAGATCGCCTTTTGGGCAGGACACAGAAACGGAAGGAATGAGAGCAAGTCTAGCGACTTTGACAGAACAGTTTGTAGTGAGATTAGAGTACAGTAGATGGCGCCACCGTACAAGTACGATATTGCACATAGAGGGGTGAGAGAATTTCAGGTGGGGTATAGGAAAGGATACCCATTTAACCAGTGGGTCCAGCCTGGGGGCCGTCACTTAACGTGCTCGTCCGATATTCAGCGATTGTTAGTAAATCACACCATCTCTGAAAGATCAGCCCAGGCTTGAACCTGGGGACCCAGCATCGATAGTCTGAAACACTAACCACTAAGCCATCCGCGGCGACGGTCCTACGTGCTCCAGTCTCCCCTATTTATAGAAACTCATTTCGTAGCAAAATTTCTGCTCTAACATACGAAGAATCGAGAAAACAAATAGCCGTGAAACACATTCACTCCATTCCCATGAATAACAAGAAATAATTTCTGTATAATTTTCATACACTAAACCGCGTCGCGGAAAGACATTAAAAAAGCCGTTATGTTGGAAAAAAGTAACAATTATACGCGTACAATATGGGTATATTGCTACAAAATGATCAAATATCCGGGAAAAAAAAAAAAAAAAAAAAAGCTGCGCTATGTGAATATAATGTACTCATCCATGGGTTGAATACACAAGATTGGAGGAATTCGCTGCTAAAATTAACTGGAAGTAAAATAAAATATATTTCCTATTTAGAACAAATGTAGCTTTGGACCGTGGGAAAAAAAGATACAACGTAAAAAATGTAACAGAATGTGACATAAACGGGTAAATATATTAATTAAACAATCGCCTTTCAAGACCACAAGGACAGCACAAAACTTTGGAAAACGTCTTCAAGTTGGTACACTCGTAGAAAGTGAGTGAAGTTCTCTTAAGGTAAATAAAAAACAATTGTTACGTTGAAAAAACAAATTTATGAATTATATGAGACGGACATTTACGAAAACTGACTCGCAATATTGTAAAATTAAAAAAGAGAACCCTTCGTTTCACATCGCGCAGGAAAGAGGCAGCAAACGTTCACGCTTTGGCAAACTAGTGTAGTGGCTAAAGTGTACTCTTCGCAAACACGCAGTCGTTGGCTTGATCCTACCCTCATCTACGGAGGTTTCTCCGGACCTGTGAAGGATAATTCCCCCCAGGCCATACCATGCACAAATTTCGTTGGGAAAGAAAGAAAGAGGAGTTTGTGCCTTTGGTGAACTGTGATTATCTTTTTTTTTTTTTTTTTTTTTTTTTTTTTACTACTACTAGGAAATTGGCGGAGAAGCTTCGGCGAGCCATCAGTTACGTCACGCGATCCCCGGCTGCCACTGGTGGACCACATTAGTCTAGCCATCATTTATGGCTTGTGCTTGCAGGACCGCTTAAGAGCCGCTTGCGCTTGTGGCAGCCACAGCCTGTGTTGGATACCTCATGGCCCTGTTCTGGCATATGACAACTGATCAGGGTGCCAACTATTGGCCAGCTGCTGGCTCATGTGGTGGCCGCGGGGACATTTTATTGATGTTTGGGCAGCGGCAACATAGTGTTGGGCCACTGCTGGCTTGAGGGCTGTCCCAGAAAGACTGTTTTTATGGGTAGTAGGTCCCCTTGCCTCCGTCTTACAGTCGGCAGGATGGGAAGTTTGTGACGGCCATTAGGGGATATCAGTATCGCTACCGTTAGCAAGAAAAAACAGGGTTGCTGGACCAGCACTCAAGCCAACACTGGCTGCCAGCAGTGGTTCAGTACTGTGTTGCCGCTGCCCAACCGTCAATAAAGTGTCCCGGCGGCCACCACACATGGGCCAGCAGTTCAGGCCAGTAGCTGGCCAACAGTTAGCACCCCCATCAGTTGTCATATGCCAGAACAAGGTCATCAGTCATTCATCAAAGGCAATGGCTGCCACAAGCGGTCCTGCAAGCACGTGCCACAAATGATGGCTAGCCTAATGTGGTCCGTCAGTTTCCCGGCAGTGGAAGCCGGCAATCACGCGACGTAACTGATGGCTTGCCGAATCTTGTCCGCCAATTTCCCAGCAGTAGCCCTAAAAAAAAAATCACAGTTCCCCAGAGGCACAACTCTTTCTTTCCCAACGAAACTTCTGCATGACGGAACGGCGCAGGCGAAATTTCTGCATGACGGAACGGCGCAGGCGAAATTTCTGCAACAGATCCGGAAAAACGTCCGTTCGGACCAAGGTAGCATCGAACTCCCCAAACTCCTGTTTGCGAAGCGGACGCTTTAGCAACTAACTAGTTTGTCATATATGAGCCTTTGTTTGAAGGCGAGCAGCTTTCCTGCGCGATGTGGAACGAAGGGTTCTCTTTTTAATTTTATAATATTGCGAGTTATTTTTCATAAATGTCCGTTTCATATAATTCATAAATTTATTTTTTCCACGTAACGATTGTTTTTATTTACCTTAAAAAAACTTCACTCATTTTCAACGAATGTACCAAATTAAAGACGTTTTTCAAAGTTTTGTGCTGTCCTTGTGTCTTGAAAAGCGATTGTTTAATTAATGTATTTTTTTACTCGTTCATGTCACATTCTGTTACATTTTTAAAGCTGTATCTTATCTTTACCACGGTTCGAAGCTAGATTTGTTGTAAAGAGAAAAGATATTTTATTTTACTTGTCGTTATTTTTAGCAGCGAATTTCTCCAATCTTGTGTATTCAACCCATGGATGAGTACATTATATCCACATAGCGTTGCTCTCCCCCCCCCCCCCCAATAATTGAAAAATTTTGTATGCGTATAATTCTTATTTTTTTTCCAACATAACGATTTTTTTATGTCTGTACGGGATTTTTGTTTGAAGCAGTTTAGTGTATTTTAACGAAAGATTATACAGAAACTATTTCTTGTTGTTAATGGGAATGGAGTGGGTGTGTTTCATGGCTGCCTATATTCTCGATTCTTTGTGTGTTAATGCAAGAAATTTGCCACGAAATGAGTTTCTATAAATACATGAGAACAGGGGCGTATTTAGAGGAAGGCCTTGGCCTCCTCCGAAAGTATTTCATTTTTTTGCTAAAATGCGACTTACATTATAAGAAATGCTTTAATTTAATAAAGATGCAGCAACTTACAATAGAAAATAGTGCTTTATTTTTTTCTTCTATTTTTCATTAACTTTTATTTTATCCTGATGGATTTCAAAAACTTCCATTTTCGGTCTGCCGCCCCCGAAAGAAAATTCTATTTACGCCTCTGCATGAGGGTAATTGACTATTTCTTACAATTTATTAATTATTTAATTAATTTTCTTCCGACGGTAATCTTCGTAGACGCGGAATTTCATTAGGAAATTAATTCGTCTCTGTACACATGGCTTTTTTTTTCTTACCAACCCACTAAAATAATTCGATGACGATAACGTCGTCTTCAACTAACTGGTACCACGAAAGACTGCGCACGTTGCTTCAGCGCATGCGCAGTCCCGCTGCTTCCACCTCCTGCTGGGGTTGCTTTGGTTGCCAGCTACGGGCCACTAGTGGCACTTGCGTGGAGGCCCGCAATTCACGACAACGTTGCAGGGCCATTAATGGCTGCCAACTGATGGCGCTGCTACCAACGGACCGCTACTGTACCGTGAGCGGCAGATTTTAGCCAGCTGATGGCCAGCAGTTTCCCAATACTTGTGTTTGCAGGGTAGCAACCGTTCAAAAAGTGTTTCCCAGAGCAATCGAGCATTATACGTGTATGTAGAGTTTTTTTAGGTGATATTTTTGTTGTTATTTTTGTTTTTTTGTAGCACCAATAATTTCTGTGCCTCGAGCTAGCAGTAGCAAGGTGAGCGAAAGTGATCCTAGACTATGTAATTAGTTTACAGCTCTTACGGAGGCATTTGTTATTTTCTTCAGAACAAGGTGAGGCGATAGGTCCGGAACAAATAATAGAGGCTAATTATTAATTAGTTAATTGGTAATTAGTTAATTAGTAATTAGTTATTTAGTAATTAGTTAATAATTGCTAATTAATTGTAATTAGTTAATTATTAGAAAGAGAAAGAATAGAGGGGTCGGAGATATAAGGTAACGGAAGGAGTAGAGCTCGGATGAGTGTTTTGTCCCTCGAGGAGTCGAGATGTACGGGAAAAGAATGTTGCACAGGAAACACGTATATGTACGAAACAGCGATAAGTAGAAACAAAATAATGAGATAAGTGAAAGCGCAACTAAATAACTAGGTCAATTCCAGGGCAAACCGAAACTGTAAGTCGTAGCTAGTAATAAGCGTCAAAGAAAAGTTAACCACGTCTTTATCTGGACTTTTATATTAAGCTCGCCTTTATCGGGCTCACGTGCGCTTGAACTGAACGTAGCTCAAGAATAGTGGCAGAAAATGAAGAATTATGCCTAGGCGTGTGGGACTAAGATTGCATAAAAATTGAGATTCATCGTGGCTAATGGTTTAGTTTGCGGCACTGGTTTCCAACAGATGGGACGTCAGTCGGAAAACCATCCTCCGGTTTGAACAGTCATCCGACATACAGCAGTGAAAAAAAAAAAGTGCGTTTATTAAAAAATCAGTTTCTACACTTCGTCGCCTTGAAAAAAAAAAAAGCGTACCTGTGAAGGGCGGATGTGTCTGAAATACGAAATTTTCTATTGCAGTGTTCTAATGCAAAAATGTAATTAATCAGACAAAAAAACTATAGTAAAACGAATAAAATAATAGTAATAGACCGCAGTGTATTTTAGTTACAAAACAAAGTTACATACATGATTTCACTTTTAATCAAATGCGATGAAGTACAGAGGGTCAGGTCAGTTGAAGGTTTTGCAAAATTTCGACTACCTTTACGACGAAAGCTGACTAGCATTCAAAGTATACTTACCTTTACTACGAAAGCTGACTAGCATTTAAAGTATACTTACCTTTACTACGAAAGCTGACTAGCATTCAAAGTATACTTACCTTTACTACGAAAGCTGACTAGCATTCAAAGTATACTTACCTTTACTACGAAAGCTGACTAGCATTCAAAGTATAAGCCATCGTGTTGCGCCGTCTTTAGCCATCTGTCTGCCAGTTCTTCGATTCCGCGGCGGTACCACTTCTTGTCTTTCGAGGCGAAGAACTCCTTTACCCCAGCTGCCACCTCCTCCTGGTTGTTGAAGTGCCGTCCGCGAAGGAAGTGGGTCATGGACCGGAACAAGTAATAATCCGACGGGGTTTGGTCCAGACTATATGCTGGGTGTGGTATCAGTTCGATGCTCTCAAGTTCCTAGAGTTTTGCCCGGATCGTTCACGCGGTATGAGGCGAGCGCTGTCTTATTGTAGGAGAGCGCCTTTTCTGTTTACCAGTGCCTGGTACTTCTCCTCCAAAACGGCATACATCCGCCCCAGCTGTTCAGAGTAGAGGTTGGCGTTGATGGTCCCACCGTCTGGAACAAATTCCTAATGGATTATCCCCTCGAAATTCCAACAGATGCAGAGCATCACCTTGGGCTCGAAGCGCCCACGTTTAGCAACAGGTTCAGGAAGCTGGTCCGGGCTCAATCACTGCCGTTGTGTATTAGGATTACTGAAATAGACCTACTTTTTATCGCACGTAACAATTCTCTTGATGAAACGTACATCGCGCAGGTTTTTTAGCAGTTTCGTGCACACTTCCACTCGGCGCTTTGCTTCAGCTGGCCTCAGTTCGTGAGGGACAATGAGACATCTCCTGTAGACCTTGCCGAGGTCCTAAAGGTGACGAACCACAGTGGTCTATGATATGCCCAGCTCGCCTGATAATCGCCGAATGCTTCATAGTTCGGGCCACATAGTTTTGCGGCTTAATTAATTACAAAGACCAGGGGTAATTTACTTTTAATTTTTTTACTCAATTTAAATTATTATTTTTTTGCTCCCTTCCTGCCTCCTAAACTCCATTTTCCCCGTTGGAGCATAAAGCCCAGGTGCTCAAGGCGGTGTACCGCGGTTTCACCGGACACCCGTGGAGAATGGCCAAGGAATTTATCTTTTTTTCACTCTTGTGAGAAAAAGCACGGCATTCACGAAATATACGAAATGGTCCCAGTGCTAGCGTTGCTGGTGGGACAAAACATCCCGGTATTTCAGGAATGCACATGCAAGAGTCCGAACCGCGGTCAGATGAATAGGCGAGTTATGTTTTACAACCATCTCCTCGATGAAGGAGACACCAGCAAAAGTCGTAAAGTACATCGCGGTGTCACTAGAAAGTCGTAACTCTTTCAGAGGGAAGTCCCGTCAAATTCTTCGCTATTCATCAGACCTCAGAAGTTATGTCCCATTGAAATTGCGGAGGTCTAACCTAAACGGCCGCTACACTCAACCCGCCAGCTGCTGCGAAAAGGTAGCTGAGTGGACCAGAGGACCAACCAATAGCCACTAAGCTCGAGCACTGGTCAGCTCAGCTGGCAAATCCAGACCACAGGCGAAAAGTTCGTAGAAGACAGGAGGCACGCCCTTACCACGTGGAAAATTAAAGGAGCGTTGATATATACACAGAAAAAAAGCGTAAGAGGGAGGTATTCGGAGGATAGTTATTCAGGGAGAGATTCGGAGAGAAATTATTCAAGAGTATTCAGCGAGATATTCAGAGTCGAAAACTCGTAGATACACTACTGGCCACCCAAAATGCAACACCAAGAAGGACACGAGATAGCAAAGCCAGATTTACTGGACACATAACTACAGATACAAAGATGAAACGATTGAGCTTACAGGCCCGCGCGAATTGCGGAACACGCAGACATCAATAGTTCGTGTGGCTCCCATGGCTGGCAATAACGGCCGCTACACGCCGCGGCATCGAACGAAAGAGGCTTTGGATGTGGGCTTGGGTTATATCGGTCCAGGCTGCTTCCACACGTTGCCGCAGTTCATCAGGCGTAGCCGCGGGTGGTGCTTGCCGGGCTACTCGGTTGCCGATCAGCGACCAGACGTGTTCGATGGGTGACATATCGGGAGAACAAGCTGACCACGGCAACAGCGACACCTAGTGAGCCGAGAAGAATTGTTGCATGATGCGTGCCACGTGGGGGCGCGCATTGTCCTGTTGAAACGTGGGCGCTAGCAGGTCCTGCAGATAAGGGAGGACTACAGGCTCCAAAACGTCGGAGATGGTGCGGTGGCTATTGAGTGTACCGGCGATGCATACCAGAGGGGTGCAGGTATCATATCCAATTGTGCCCCAAACCATAACACCAGGCGACGGACCGGTATGGCAATGCATAATGCAGGCGTCATACAGCCTCTCGCCGCGGTGCCGCCACACGCGGATCCAACCATCGCGGTGTTGCAGGCAGAAGCGGGATTCGTCGGAGAAGATAATGTCGTGCCATTCCGTAGTCCAGGTGCGGCGTTCAACGGCCCATTGCCGCCGCACTCGCCGGTGGTGTAACGTCAATGGTAATCGGAGCAAAGGGCGCCTTGCGACAAGTCCCCGCTCCTGCAGACGACGTCGAACGGTACGTGCTGACACAAGTTGTTGCGCAACACACCCCAATTCCTGCGCTAACGTTCGTGATGTGGCGGCGAGAGCCGTCAATGCCCGCCGCACAACATGCCGGTCCTCACGTTCGGTGGTGTGCCGCGTCTGCGGCAATCGCTCACGTCGGTCCGTCCGTCCTTCATGCACCCACCGAATCCATACTCGCCTCGCTGTGGCTGAATGTCGTCCCACACGGGCGCCGATGTCTCGGTACGATAAACCGCTGTTGCGATAAGCCACTATTCGTCCTTTGTCGAACTCCAAAACGTGTTGGAATGACTGCCGTATTCTGCGACGAGGCATCAGGAAGCTTCCCACGCATAGGTCCGGCAGCACAACACACTTCCACTACTTACAACCCGCCTTCTATGCACCCTTCTTATAGTGCTTCTCGGTGGCGTGCCGGGCGCACATGATTTGAATATGTCCTGCAATGCTAATCGGTTGCATGTCCTCTCGCGGGCGACGCTTGCTGCGAATTTCATGCCAATCGGATGCTTCTTTCTTGGTGTTGCATTTTGGGTGGCCATCAGTGTAGATAGAGTTATGTAGAGATGTAGAGATAGAATACTGATGCTGAGACGGAGGCTGAGTAACCTTAAACGCGATAGATAGTTCCGGAGCTGAAAATCGGTAGGAGAAAATAATCCAGTTAAGTCCGGAGTCAGCATACCCGAAGATTATTCCTCTGCCAGCGTGGGACCTCAGCGAGCGACAACCCAATCGACGGAAGGTAAGATGACGTTGTTTTCCCCAATTCCAGTTCCAATGTTATCTGTGTATATACATATGCATGGTCGCTATGCCTCCTCGAGATAGATTGAGGGATTTATTTTAAAATTAAGCCCAGGAGTGTAACAGGCTTACGCAGCGGTGGACCGGTCAACATGGCTAATTTTATTATTTTAATTTAACGTAACTTTTATTTGGCCTCCACCTGAAGGCTGTAATTGCTTAAATATACTTTTCTTATAATAAACATTGTTAATTACTTAACCTGGTGTAGCTAACTTTTCTAGGCTGTGTATATTTGTCTAATTCAGAATTTGCGGCATATGGGTTTTTTACGAATACCTCGTAACGAACCTATATGAAACGCAACGCGACGTCCGTAAACTTTGAGATTGGGTTCCTTACATTTATGGGAACGCAACCTCACTGTTTATCCAATTAGACGATGATTAAGTATTCCGCGACCACCGTACTACCGGGGCGTGGTAATAATGCTGGTTGTTGGATTTGCCTCCACGACCTGGCGCATGGCCTCCGAACCCCCGGTTCGCGGCCTACCTGTTCTTGGCTGATTTTCGAGGTATCTGTCGCCTGAGTCAAATTTCTTGAACCATCTGGTTGCAGTGCTGTGATTTACGGAACCTTCCTTTTACGCATGACAAATGTTTCGTGTTGCTTGAGCAGCGTTATGGCCGAGCTCAAACTCGTAAAGCAAAATTTCCCTAATTAGCCGGTTGTGGCTGTTCATCTTTTCGGCGTCCCAACCACAGAAAGAACGACGACATGCAATGTTGTTCGCAACAACGACTACCACTTTATATCCTTTTCGACTGACTGCAGGGCGCAATTTGAACTAGTTTAAACACGTGACATACCCGCCGCAACACATTCGTTTATGCAAATATTGCAAAACTTTCGACTCACCCTCTGTAAACATTCGTTTGTGAATCGAAGGGGCAAATTGTTTTTCGTGCTTATCTCCTTTTCTTTCCAGAAAAAAATCCAAACTGAAAATAGTAAGATTTTTGAGAATAGTGCCATTCTGAACACTGTACTTCTACAGTATAAGGTGGAGAAATTACGTTATTTTAAAATGAATAACACTTTTTTTAACCCTGTTTCTTTATTTAACAATAGGCCCTGAAAATTATTATATTTCGCTCAGCCAAACTGTTTATTGTACTGCGGTGAATGTGCTTCAGTATCGGTTAGTCGAAAAAAAAATCGTCAAAACATGACATGTAATATTTTGTTTTATTATCACTGGGCCAGAAAACGTGCGAAACGATGGCTTCAACATGTTTCCAAAGTAGCTAGAATGAGATTAAGATCTCATTTGTGAGTCTTGCGCTGCTTTCAGATGCGAAATAGCTGAGTTCGTAGTGATTATTGTTCCAGACGGCTCTTGTCTGAAGGGCTCGAAGGAAGGCGAAGTTGTTATTCACACCCTACTAATTGATGGTGTGCGTTGCTTAGCCGACGAGAGCTATGACAAACAACAGAAAAAGAAAAAGCTCTGTGTGCTCGATTGAACTCGGTGACCCCAAGAGATTCGGCATATCATCACCGAAGAAAAGACGCGGATAGAATGAGAAGATTTCCCATCATTCCTCAGCTCAAGGACACCTATTTTACCCGTCTCACTAATGCTTTCAGACAGCGTGTGTACTTAATTAGGAGATTTACAAACCGTCAGTCATGCCACATGGCTCACGAGAAATTCTGCAGAACACTGTTTGCATGCGAAACGTGGGCCTTTAAGGCAGTTTGTTATTCGCACCAACAAGCTATAAGACGTATGTCCGTATCAGAGACATTGAGCTGCCCTGCCGGAAGAGGGAAGAGACGGGGGAAGGCTGCTCTGATGCGTATTCAAGTCGTTAGGTGTCGAAAAAGAGCACTCCCCGAAAAGTAATGGGTGCTTAATCAGGCGTCATTTACATAAACGAGTTCGTTTTTGTTTTACACTTAGCGGCTGGGAAGCAAGAATTTGTGTCACTCACTGGAAGTCATTGCTGCACAAGAATGAATAACGGCAAAATAAATAAAGTCTAAGGCAGTGTTTCCCAACCTTCTTTTGGCAACACAGCACTGTGTCTCAAGAAAGATGTACGTATACATTTCTACTAGGCAAAACAATGGGTTGCTATATGCATGCGTACGTTATTATGTTATTTAGAATATTATAATGCATTAAGCCCTGTATGTTCATTGGATTGTAGAGAACCCAACAATACTGCAGAACGGTAGATTACAATACGACAGACACATTTTGCTTACAAATTATAAAAGACTGTCTCGAAGAAATACGAAGAATTATAAAGAATATCTTGAAGAAACACTGAAATTGATGGAAAACTCCTGCACTTTCTTTACCGCTAGAGAAACTGCTGCACCGCGAAAAACTCTTATATTGAAAAATTCCTACACGCAGCGCCAGCGAAAACCTTGTTTGTGTCTCAATGCAAAGTATCTCTGTTGCGTACCTTGGTGAGCTTTTAGAAGTGTTTTAGATTTCCTATGCACACATGAATTTGTCTTTCCCCCTCCACCCCGAAAACAGTTAGAGAATAGATCTTTTAGTCTTTTTCAGTTATACAGTGACATAAATTATCACGAGGCAAATGATGCTTTCATTCACGCTTACAGATCTGGAAAAAATCCTCTGTTTAGGAAATGGAACACATCAAAAAAATTAAAGTCTTAAAAAGACAGCACTTTTTCACTCTTTATTCATGTACAGAATGTTAGCACCTGTTTGCTTCAGACAAAACATAAACACTACAAATTTTGAAGATGACAATCCGGCTGGGTTGAGCCCGACCTGTGTTTCCTTTTGCCCGTCCTAGCAACTCACACAACAACATAGTGCCCGACCTCTTTCACATCTTTTGCCCGACCACTTTATATGCTTCGCCAGATCTCAATCATCAGACGCCCCTCCCAACTTGCTTGTCTGGCTACGGGCCTGATATGACAAGGACGGTAAGTCAGAAAATATCCGAAACCTTGAAATTTTCGTCGTCCTTGAGCGGGAATCGAACTCGATATAAGTTTCCGATTAATTTAATCGAAACCAAATTAATCGGAAACTTGAATCGAAATTTCAAGTTTCCGATGGCCAGCAGTTTTCAAACACTTGTGTTTTTGCTGGGTACTGCATACGTTGAATAAATACTACGTACAGTATTCACTTGAAAACTTTTTTTTTTACTAGGGATAACATCATCAACGTAGGATAAAATGCGCACCTTTTTTTGCCAAAACGTCTGCACTTCAAAATTTGTGCCCTCCTTCCATTATGCTTAGCCCCCCCCCCCCCCGGTAATAGCTCACCCAGATCTGAGTGGTTGGCGTTACCACTGATGTTTAGATAAGTGGTACACGTCACTGTTTCTTGCATATAAATGACTGGGTCCAGAGTTACCCAGCAGAACATTGCCCAAAGCATTACAGTTCCTCCACTGGCTTGTTTTCGTCTCACGATGCATCCTGACGAAACACTTTCGCAGGTATGCGACGCACACTTACCATATGGTGCAACAGGAACAGAGATTCATCGAACCAGACGATGTTCTCCCAATCATTCAAGGTCCAGTTTTAATGTTCACGTGCCCTATTGTAGGCGCTTTCTACTGTGAACCGACGTTAGCATGGGTACTGGGAGTGGCCTACGGCTACGCAGCCCCATTTTCGGCAGGGTTCGGCATTTTAGTTGTTTTGTTGTTTCTTCTCAGTGAATGAGACCGATTTTCCCAATTAAAACCAGCGCACATATGAACTCATGACATTGTAATGTGCTTGTTAAACGTACAGTCAGGGTTGGCAGCGTAAATTACGTGTTACTTATTTTACATAAATCACGTGTAATTTATACGCATTTTACGTCGCGTAGAAAACTACACCGAAGAGGCATTACATTATTACCACCTACCAAATAAGCTGTAAGATCCCTTTAGTCAGCAAAACAACGGCTACTCAGCGAGGCATCGATTCGATGAGATGGCGATAGGTATCCTGGGGTATCTGGTACCATAATGTCAACAACAGGTTCTCCAGTTCCCGTACATTTTGGGATGGGGGTGATCTAGCGCGAGACCACTTTTCCAAGTCGAACCACAAATGTTCGATTGGGTTCATGTCAGGTGAAACTGGAGGACAGGGCATTAACAGAAAGTCACCAGCATGTTCCTCGAACCACTTCTTGACGATTCTGGCAGTGTGGCCATCATCAACAGGGAATAAAGTTTTCATGAATGGGTGAACTTGGTCAGCAACGATTTTCAGATCCCTGACAGTTGTCAGGGATTGTGCTAAATGGGACCTAAAGTGTACCAAGAAAACATCGCCCACAGCATAAGAACGTCGCCGTCGGCTTGTTTCCGCCCAACAGTGCATCCAGGTGTCATAGCCTCCGTTAGTATTCGGCGCATCCGCGCTCGGCCGTCTACGTGATTCACCAGAAATCTTAATTCGTAAGACCAGGCCAATTTCTTCTAATCATCCACGGTCCAATCTCGATGATCTTGGGCCCATTTCATGCGTTGTTGGCGATGACGTGCAGTGAGCATGGGGACGCAGCTGAGTATTCGGTTACGCAGGCACATGCGCAGAAGGCTGCGATGAGCTGCGTGCTGTGACACATTTCCCTGACCACCACTGTTGTAGGTGCGGGAGATTTGTCGCACTGTGGCCCTGCGGTCGCTGTGAACAATGCATGACAGTCTGCGTTTCGCTCTGGCATCATTGAGCTGCGGACGACACGCGGCTAGACGACGGTTCGTCGTTTGGTCATCTGTACACCACTTTTGATAGGTACTCACTACAGCGACACCTGAATAACCCTCAAGCCGCGCCGTTTCCGAGATAGTGGTTCCGAGGAGCCATGCCATCAGAATTTCTCTTTTATCAAACTCCGATAAATCGGCAGCTTTTCCTATTTTGACTCCGAACAGTCCACTAACCGAAAGCTGGTCCAAGGGTTGTATATATACTGCTCTGTGAACTTCACCTGTGCCACCGTTCGGTCTCCAGGCGCGCTCATTTCTTTACGCTGGGAGTGGTCATAATGTAATGGCCCACAGGTGTAATTTATTACAGAATTTTTTACGCGACGTAATAATTAATTTACATGAAAATAAATAAATAAATAAATAGCCATATTAACGCAACTGGAAGTAAGCATTTATTTTAAATTGTTTTTTTCTGTGGTTTTAAAATTTTATAACCACATTACAGTGGTGAAATATCAAACACACATAGGAGAAGAATGCTAGAACATTTTTTCAAAAAGATTCACGCTTCTTTTAATTTGGCAGTTATTAATCTTCATGATTACTCACCTAAACTAATATCACTCTTAACAATTTCAGTGGCATTTATTTTATCCAGAATAACCAGAAAAATTCAATGTCTCTTACAGTTAAATTAGAATTGCACTTTTTTAATACTAAATAATGTGTTATACAGTGACATTAATTTTATTCTTGGAAAAACAATCAAAGAATAAAACGTTGCAACAAGAAAGTTTCACACACGTGCAAGAGTATCTCCAATGGCCTATCAACTAGGAGGTTTATACGCTGGACGTATAACTTTACATGGTTCTTAAACTGAACAGAATCCACCACACTAAATGGAATGTTACAGCCAAAGAAGAACTTGGCAACGGCATGATCAATACTTTCCTTCACGCTAATATTCATCTTGTCGATAAATGCAGCTATACTCATATTGGAATTTGTTGACGTAGATGGACTCGACGAAACCGGACGACAACGTTTTTGAGGAATCGCTGTTTCAAGATCTTAAATTAAGGGTGTAGATATAATTGAAGCTGAGGCTGGAGTGCGCGTATCATACACACTGCTATTTTGTTGAGCTGGAGGGTCGTCAACAGCAACAGAAATGTTCGATTCTCCATCCTGAACGGATACATTGTTGAGTGGTCTCAAAGTAGAGTTTTGTTTATTGCATACTCTTCTATGAGCTTGAAGGGGCTGTGTTGCTGTATTTTTAATTATCGAACCACAAAATATACATTTTGCGCAGTTTTTATGCCCAAGTTTTGTGGGAATAAAGCCAACTTCGTCATACTTGCTATGCAAAGGTCTTCCAGGGTACAAGTACGACATAATGACCTCAACTGTTTTTTTTTTTTTTTTTTTTTTTTAATACAAGATATTACTAACTTCAAAGTCACTGGTTATAAACGCTTACTGAACGCTTCGGAAAAATGCTGTGAACTGAAGTTAATTTTGTCATTTCATCCTTTTATAATTCCTAGACGATCAGATCACGAACAATATAGAAGTGTATAGTAAAAGTTATAAAGGTGCCGCCTCTGGGAAAATATTCACAAAGAGTTCTCATAAGTAAACATTAAATTTTGTATTTTCGCATTTAATTTGCCGCTGTGAACAGGAGGACTTCATCGGTCATCGGAATGAAGGAAAATAAACGAAGTCGGAATTACGCACAAAGACACTATTCATTCATAAAAATTACCGCAATGAGAAAATAAAGAGTTCAGCATCTCTCTATTCTAAAACAAGTTAGTAAAATCATGCAATGCATTGATTATAATACGCTTTCCAACATTACAGAAATCATTACTCAAGTTATGAGAATAATGTCTGTGGAATAAATCTCGGTCCTGTGCCCTGACCTTTTTTCCTTTTCCCTTTCTTTTCTTTCTTTCTTTTTTTCCCTTTTTTTTTTTTTTTTTTTGCTGTTCAAGAGGTAATATCCTTGATCACATTTCGATGATATTCAACAGAACCGGCTTGGTATATCTCCGAAATAACATAATAAAGTTTTGTCGCAATCGAAGCATTTTTACGTAAGATATGATGCATAAGGGCTATGGAATAGATCCTGCTCCTGTGTACTAACCTTGGACCCCATTTCGCCCATTTTCAATAAGGTTTGTCGCCAAGTTGTCCCCTACCACATACTAAAATTTCATCGAAATCGAACTTTTTACGTTAGTTATGGCGCATAATAGCAGTGGAATGGATCCCTCTCCTATGTACTGACCTTTGACCCCATTTCGTTCACTTTAAATAGGATTCCTTCCCAGGTGATCCCCTACCAGATACTAAAATTTCATCGAAACCAACGGTTGTTACGCGAGTTATCGTGCTGACGGACATACGCACACAACGAGTGACGTAATGAGGCAGATGGGAATCACGACCATCTGCCCGCCGCAAAAGTGTGACGTCATAATTCTTTAATAGGATCCACACACAACGCGTGACATAAAGATACAGATGGCGTGACCGCGCGCCAACATTCTCAAACGCGAGTTGCGACGTCATAAGATTTCTAAGCATTGGTAACATTAATGGAACAACACCATCACTAAAAACGTTATAATTCGGGGTGGTTATTTAACCCCTGAACGAATTCTTCTAAAGTCGAGATCAAGCTAAATCGATTTCTAGTACCAGAAAACGGTAGGTTAACGACATTCATCAAAATTGTTACAGTGGACCCCCCCCCTCCCCCATCCTACAACCTGAAGAAAACTCTAAAATTTGTCCGCCATGTCGCGTATTGTATGAGGCAGCTGGGAATCACAGTTCGGCAGGCTCACATGTTTTTTTACAATTTACCTTTGTTTTATTTATTTCTCATTTACGTTTTTTTTTCTTTCGGCTGTTCTCTAAATTAATTAACGCCGCCCCGGTGGCGCAGTGGTCTAAGCGATGGCCTCTGATCATTCGTCTGAACGGGGTCCGGGTTCGAATCCCGTGAGGCATGGATGTTGTGTTTGTCTTACGGCAATACTTATTAAAAATTCGTACGTATAGGAGATAATTACTTAGAGGCGTGCTGTCTCCGTACGATATCATCAAACCAACATCTCTGACTGTACAATAAAAAACTTTATTTACAATAAAAGACATGATTTTAAAATATTTAAAAAATGGCAAGATCTTTCGGGGCTACAATAGCACCCGTCTTCAGGCCACCCAAACAGTGCCACAAAGCATAGGGAAGTGCTTCAATATATAACCAGTCTCCCCCGCGAGACCCACAATACATTTGTTCAAAACCGCAGGTGATGCCAATAGAGAAAAAACAGCAGAACAAAAGTAATATGTACAAATAATGTAATCGATTAATTAAGGTCCTCCTCTTCAGTTTTTTGAAGGGGAGAAGTAATTATTTTTCTCCATTGTCTAGGAACAAAAACAGGTAAGTCCAAGTTACAACAGGTATTACCATAAGAGATTATATACAGACTCTCGGTAAAAAAGACGGTTTGTTTGTTCACATTGGAGGAGAGTACTATTGTATTAGGCCAATCGGGAGAGTAACCTCCCTGGCGAACAGCTGTAGTAAATGAAGTAGAAATGCAGTCAGTTCGAAGTGCATATTTATGTTCAGACAATCTAATGTTCAGACTTCTAAGGGTAGAACCTATGTAGTATTTGATATCTTCGTTAGGAGCTGAGGGAAGCAATGGGATACGATATATTCCTGGTTTATTCAAAGTGGCAACTTGATCTCTGTCGTTACGTATGGTAGAAAAAATGTTTTTGGTGCAAATTCCAAATTTAATATTATATTTAGTACATACCTTCCGCAATATAGAAACTACGGGAGGGATGAAATCAACTTTACCAACGTATATAGGGGGAACGACTTCCCTTGACAACGTCGTAAATCTTAGTCTTTCAAATTTCTGTAGAAGTTCCCGAAAGAAGCAGGCGGGATATCCAAATGATATGGCCATGTTCTGTATAAGAGCTAGTTCGTCCTGACGTATCTTACGGGTAGAGGAATGAGTAAATGCTCGTTTAATTAAAAAACGTAAGGCTGAAGCTTTGTGTTCCGGGGGTGCGAAGAGGTAAAAGGTATAAGACAAGGTGTGAAGGTCGGTTTTCTATAGACGGATAATTTGATAAGGTTAGAAGTCAAGTCACGAGTTAATAAAATGTCCAGAAAGGGTAATATACCATTTTGTTCAAGTTCCATTGTGAAGGTGATAGTAGGATATTGGTTGGACAGACATGTGGTAAATTCGTTCAGAAGTACCATGGAGTGAGGCCAGAAGACCAACATATCATCCACGTATCTTAAGAGGAGTGCCGGTTGATTCGTGAATTGGTTCAGAACTTTATCTTCCAATGACTGCAGTAAAATTTCGGCCATAACAGGGCCGAAATCTTACGGCACTGGCTCTTTCCCTTCCCTGGAACCAGTGACCCTAAATTAGGGACGGGCGACTGCTTATAGCCCATTGAGTTGCTCACGGTGGTCGTAAAACCTCCAATCAAAAAAAAAATTAATTAACAAAATTGCGGGATAATTAGGAAGTCGCTCCAATGCTCTTGAAGGCAAGAAATGTAATATTTTGCCATTTTGAATTGCTAGACCTCACACATAGCCCTGAAGTGAAACATAAAAATTCCTATCTCAAGGGTCTTCGAGGGGGTGAAAAGCGAACGAGGAAAAATGGGTTTTCGAATGCGGATGGAAGCAGCAATGTCCGAAGTGGTTTTTCACTTTTCTTTTTTTCTTCTTTCCGCTTGTAGCTTAACGCTGTGGTCCGTATGTTTACATCAGTGGGTGGGCCAAGAGACCCTCAGCAGACACATAACTCTGCCCGCAAGAAAGATACTCTGACGTCTGCGAAGGACAATGCGCAATTAAGAGTATAGAATCGCCGAAAAGAATAGGGGGTGAATTCGAGCGTCGTTTTCGGTCAGCAGTTGCTGATGTACACTTAAGGTAAAAGCACGTCTGATTTCGCTCGGCCGAGAAAACTAATCTCAGGGCTGGCGGTCACAACTCCTTAAAAAATGGAAACAAAACCTGCAAGGGGCATATTTGAACTGCATACTCAGGCAGGGTAGATGTTATGCTAACGGAAAGGAACTGACTGAATTGGGAATGAACGGTCAGAAAGGACGGAAGGTAGCGACGGACGGAATCTACTATAGCAGCAGCGGAAGTGAGGGGGTCCCACTCTCCAAACAGTTGATGGTCAGAATCATTGCTTCACGACAACAGAAATCATTTCCCAGGAACACAGAAAATCAGTCTCGGAACACGCAACAGCAGATGTGAGAGGGGCTATTTTGTTTAACGGCCACCTTCAAATCGTCACGAGAGTAGATCGGTGTGCACTGTAATCATTGCAACGAAGTGCGGCGTGATATCACCATTTTAATTGTGTGCTTCATTTACTTCAAGCTTCAAAGTGAAGTGTTAATTCATCGGTGCTGCTACATGGTGCAAGTGTTTGTGTGTGTGTGTTTTTTTTATCTTGTTTTATTATGTGATGCACACTGGATTTGCACAGCAAAGTCACGAAACTGTAAGTAGATGAATATTTCCTTTTTCTTTCTTCGCACATCTGCGAACTTGTGCCATCCCGACACCCAAAGCTGCATGGACATAGATGCAGTAATGCTGAGTGACTGAACCTCAGAGGAAGTACCTGCACATACAAATTTCAATTTCTTACAGGGCCCATTTCCTGATTAATTTTTTTTACAAGAATGAGGGCGAGGGTGTGGCCACAAATTCCGCTGGGCGGGACAGTTTCTCTTAACTTTGGTTCAGGGCCAATGCGAGCGGGGAAGGGATCTGCAGGTGCATGCTTATTAGATTTAGTTAATTAACTTTGGCAGTATTTCGCACCTATAATCGTATACCGCAAATTAACGTGCTTGTGTATTTTGTGTCGCGAGTACTTTTAATGTGATCGTTTGCATATAATTTTTTTTTCATTCTCTAAGCAATTGTATATGAATATCACCTGCCGCTCTATTTAGTGTGTTAACGATAGTATCTCTTGATCAGATCGTCCGGTGGGGACTCAGTCGGCTTGCGTCGTCCGACAGTAAAGTGTGATACTGTGTGCTGCCCACATAAGAGGGGCAATTGTCTATGCGCCCAGAGAGCGCCGTATCTGTTTAAATCTCACAGAACGTAATTAAATGTTGTGTTGTGCATTTGTGAATCATGTGTTATTTGCGAAAGTGAGTGTTGTTCTGGCTGGTTGGGGATTGAATGTACCGGAGTAAGATCCGGACCACAACATTCCGTCACGAATTGGTGATTGCGGGCGAACCTCATCACAACTCTCTGATCCCAAAGTATCGCTTTATTTTATTTTATTTTATTTTTTTATTGTTGTATTATTTTTGTTCACACGGTGGATTCACCCAAGCCTTTTGCTTCGGGTCATCCTTCAACTTTTCATTTTTTATGTTCTGGTGTGAATCTTTGAGTGCAGCGGTGCACCTGAGATTCTCACCTGGTGCCGCGGCCAACTAAATTGTACGACAGGTTCCAAGCACCGTTACCGGCCGACTCGGCAAGAACACTGCTAGCGCCGTGTAACAAAATTCTTAGAGCCGTTTTCAAAATAAAATGTACATACATACATACAAGAATTGCTACTTTAAGGTGGACGTTAAGTAACTTTGCTTCCTCTACTTCCAATGGAAAAACTTTTGTACACATTTTCTTCACAACTAATGCGTTCCCAAGGATGAAAATTTGAACATCGATTAAAATATCTTCATTTTATAACTTGCAATACTTAATATTTTCTAAAACATAACCATAATTATGCAATCCAACATTTGTCTGTCTACTGACGTCATGAAAATACAGGTCGCGCCATCTTTTTTCTGGACAATTAATGCGTTCACAAGGATGAAAATTTGAACATCGATTAAAATAGCTTCATTTCATAACTTGGAGTACTTAATATTTTCAAAACCATAACCGTAATTATGCAATCCAACATTATGTCGTCCACTGACGTCATCAAAGTACAGGTCGAGCCATCTTTTCTCTGGTTTCAACACCACCAAAGGAAAAGTTATTGATTTTAAATATAATTATGGTTATGTTTTAGAAAATATTAAGTTTTCCAAGTTATAATATGAAGTTATTTTAATCGATGTTCAAATTTTCATCCTTGGGAACACATAATTGTGAAGGAAATGTGTACAAAAGTTTTTCCATTGGAAGTATAGGAAGCAAAATTACTTGACACCCACCTTTAATAATATGGGATAAGGGCGATGGAATGGATCGCAATCCTATGTCCTGACCTTTGACCACATTTCGTCCATTTTCAATAGGGTTCGTCCCCAGGTGGTCCCCTACTACATACTGAAATTTCTTCGAAATCGAACCATTTTTACGCACGGTATGACGCATAAGGGTAATGGAATGCATCCCGATCTTATGTCCTGACCTTTAACCCCACTTCACCCATTTTGAATAGGGTTCTTCCCCAGGCGGTCTCCTACCACATAGTAAACTTTCATTGAAATCGAACCATATTTACGCAAGTAAATGACGCATAAGGTTTATGGAATGATCCCGCTCCTACGTCGTGACCTTTGACCCCATTTGTCACATTTTCAATAGGGTTCGTCCCCGGGTGGTCCCCTACCACATACTAAAATTTCATCGAAATCGACCCATTTTTACGCCAGTTATCGTGCGGACAGACGGACGGACGGACAAAGCTGGAGCATATACGCTTCTTCAACCTACGGTTGGAAAGCTTAAAAAAAGTAACTGCCGCTGTCGCTGTTTTAGAAATTTCGCGACACTATTGCTTTCCTAGTTCGCAACGCAAAACGTATTAAACACAAAAATATGAAATTTACATCGTTTGTAGAGAACTGTTTGGAGAACACGCTGAAATAAACCGTTTCTCGATTCTGGCAGTACACCAAGAGCTAATGTATTTCAAACTTAAGGTAAGCAAAAAAGTGCTATCAGGTCGTGTTCCGGACACACTAACAGCAACAGAACCACACGAAACTTTGTAGGCATGTAGTGCCAGGATCGAATTATTGCACCTCGTCGCTTTTTTTTTTTTTTTTTTTTTGAATTTCGATTTATTTTACGATAAATTAAATTTCTAAATTTCACAAAATTATCTATTTCGCGATGGGATCCATTTAAAAAAACGGATATATGGCAAACTATAAGTCATAACTCACTGCAATTTTTACATTATAAACTTACAATTATCGTCCATTTTTTACAAAAAAAAATTAAGAAAAAGTATTTTTCTGATTTTTAAGCATATTTTAAAGACGCAAAGGAAAGAAACGAACGGCTTGTCTTCATAAGGTATTTATTGCTCAAAATGTTAGGTATAAAAAACGCCTCTACAAAATATGAACAAGTACAGAATACAAAACAGTAACAAGATGTGGGAGAGAACAAGGTAAACGCAAGCATTTAAAAAAAACAATAACAACAGTGTAAAGGGTGTGAAAAAGAGGGCGCTCACAGGCTGCCCAGTTGAACAGTAGTAAAAAAAAAGTCTGAGTCCGTTGATAACAATAGTATTAAACTGTGTCTAAGAGTTCGTCGAAAACTAAACAAAAACAGACCATAAAGCAGTACAAGTTCAAAGGAAAACAATTTCAAAACAAAACGTTTATTCAGAAGAAAAAAACTCAGTCTAGTTGGGAAATCATGAACAGGCTGTTGATTGTTTTCGAGTTCAGCTGTGAGCAACTTCAGCATGTACCACAGACGATGCTGAAGCTGGGCATCTTCAGGGGGAACGGAAACGTTAATCAAAAATTCATCAAGCAATTGCAGTTGCTGAAGCATTTCAGGTAACCAATTTAACTTAGATTGAATACACGGGATTGTTAGAAATTTGTCAATCCTAGGGCGTTGAATTAGTTCAAGAAGTTCAGTAAATGTGAGCGGTTGCATTGGAACAGAACAGTCTTTGAACAGAGCGGAAAGTTTGGGAATGGTGGGAAGAGAAGAATCATCTCCAACAACATCCGAAGCAATCGATGCTGATTCACTTAAATTAGCAGCAACATCCATATCATCATCAGTAGGGAGGCAAGCGAATCTGTTTGTTGTACGAAGTTGAGAAGAAAATTTTTCTACGCCAGGTGAGGTTCCAGAGGAAGTGGCAGAAAATTTGGTCCGAAAACGCTTAGAGCGACGCGAAGGCCTAGGAGAAGACTCGGCAGAATTTGGGCGTTTCCCGGCAGTTTTGGGTCCAGAGGAGCCCACCGAAGTAGGAAGAGGTGGAAATGACATGTCAACAATGAGAGCAGATTTGAACAGTTCAGAAGCAGGTGTTTGCACTTGCGAAACAGGCTGTGAAACGGGAGGCAATTTGTTGCTTGGTGGTGGCGCGTGAGAGCTGGGCAATGATGACGCAGTAGTTTCGGAAGAAAGCGGCTGCTCGGAGTTGAATGGAAATGGCAGTTCAGTGCTTGGCAATAACTGCGTAGTTGTTTTGAAAGAAAGCGCCTGCTCGGAGTTGTATGGTAATGGCTGTTTAGTGCTTGGCAATAACTGCGTAGGAGTTTTGAAAGACAGCGGCTGCTCGGAGTTGAATGGCAGTAGCGGAACTGAAACAGGTGAAGACAACGAAATATCTGCAGTCATTGAAGGAGCAAGTAGCAGAGATGGTGACGTGGTTGACATTGGAGAAACAGTTTGTTCAGTAGTAAGGGCGGAGGAAGTGTATGATGGAGGTGTGTCACGAACCTTCAACGAAGGGACAGCACCTTGCGCAAGTGTGCGCTGAGGGCACTCATAAGCCAGGTGTCCCTCAGCTCTACACCGGAAACACTGGACACCAGCAAATAAGTTGAAAACGTATGTTCGTGTGTCCGTAACAAGTTGCAGAGATGTGGGGCGGTTAGAAATGGCTTGGTCAGTGGGGAAAATAACACGATATTGGCGACGTCCTCCTTGCACAAATTTGAATGGAGAGTCTCTGGCAGCAGCTGGGAGAAATTTAGTCTCTCCCACTACTAGACCAAGAGTGCCGAGTGCAGCAACAAGTAAGTTGTCAGGAATAGCAGTAGGCACAGGAGATAATGTCACTGTGACCGGGCGCTGTGCAGAAGCAACAGGTTGCAAGTGAAAAGAGCCAATATCAATGCCTGTGGCAAGAACGGTGTCGGTGGCTTTTTGGTGAACAAAATGAACGACAACACCCTCCAATGCGAATAATTGAAACGATGCTTTCCTTGGGAACAACTTTAACCAAGGCCTCCAAATAGAGGGGGAGGGGGTGTCACGAAGAGACGGAAAATACACACTTAATAGCAAAGCTGAGGAAAGTTCTTTACCTGCTGGTGAGTCGTCAGAAATCCGAATCTTGAGAACTTTATCTTCTCTAGAAAATTCTGGTTGCATTGAAAGAGGTGCATGAGATTGGTTTGGACGAGCAGTCGCAGCTTACGAGCGTGGAGGAGAAGCAGCCGTGGCAGCAGAACGTGACTCGGCATCCAGGATATGCAAATTAGGACGAAGAACATTCGATGCAGAAACATTAGGACGAAGCACATTAGAAGCAGAAACACAATTAGAAGTAGACAAATCCACTTTTGAAGAGGTCATAGTTGTCTCACAAGCGGTCGATGTAGCCAAAGAAAATCCAGCTGAGATAAAATCAGCAGACGGAACTTGCATTTGTACTTGGGAAGCAGCCATCATGGCCGCTAAGCCGAACAACACAACACTGTGTGCTGCAACTGCGTCACACAGAAGAAACACAAAATAACGAAACAGAAGGCACACACACTCACTTCAAGTGAGGCAAAACGGTGAAAACACAACACAGTCAACACGAACCACTAACGCAGACGATAAATTCACAGGAAAAAAAACATTTTTTTTACATACGCAAAGGAAAGAAACGAACGGCTTGTCGGTCTTCACGATAACCACAGAGGAAAGTTCTGGTCACGTGACCTGCTGTCATGGGGACGCAGAGAATTTTTTATACATATGTTTTGTTGGTAAAGCCATGACTGTTGTTTCAGGTGGACGTCAAGTAATTTTGTTTCCTATAATTCCAATGAAAAAACTTCTGTACACATTTTCTTCACAATTAATGCGTTCCCAAGGATGAAAATTTGAACATCGATAAAATAGCTTCGTTTTGTAACTTGGAATACTTAATATTTTCTAAAACATAACAATAATTATGCAATCCAACATTTGTTTGCCTACTGACGTCATCAAAGTACAGGTCGTGCCATCTTTTTTTTGGTTCCAACACCACCAAAGGAAAAGTTATTGATTTTTAATATAATTATGGTTATGTTTTAGAAAATATTAAGTATTATAAGTTATAATATGAAGTTATTTTAATCGATGTTCCAATTTTCATCCTTGGGAGCACACTAATTGTGAAGGAAATGTGTACAAAAGTTTTTCCATTGGAAGTATAGAAAGCAAAATTACTTGACGTCCACCTTAATGGTTTAGCATAACGGTTTACAGAAATGCTTTTTGGACCGCTTCTGTTTTCCTTAGTGGTAAATTCAGTAAGTGCTCTAAATTCAAACGACCACAGTCCGACCTTCCAAAAGTTAACGACAGTAAAAAAAACTATGAAACTTCGGAATAACAAGCCTTATTTGCTTAGACATGCAATAATATTTGAAATTTATATGAATTTTCCAGTTTCTATTTTCATGTTATATACTTGCAGATTGGGCTGCAGGGCCCGAGCGCTACTTTGGAAACGAGCGTAACAAGCCTAGAGGCGCAGCCCCTAGTAAAATAAAAATACATAAGATGCCGACTTCTGATAGGGAACACAAAGTGACAAAATCCATAAGATGAAAATTGTCTGTGATTAATAATAACATTGGATAATATACGTAAGGGTCTGTGTCGGTGAGTAGCACAGCAAAACGGAGAACCCAATGTGTGGTGTCGGCGTGTCGTTGGGAGGGATAGAAGAAATGAAAAACGTAATATGGAGAGCTCGTTTGATTTGCCGCCAGTAATCCACGCACGTGTCGCTGTTAGCCTGGGAACTCGAGTAACATTGCAAGATTTTTTTTTTAATTGTATTAAAAGCAAGTTTTGAATTTGTAAATTTTTTTGCATTTACGACATAAATTACGCGTTTTTTACGCGTATTTTACACATTTTTTATGCGTCACGTAGAAAATCATTTTTTAACGCGTAACTTCCCAACCCTACGCAGATTACTTACTATCTCTGTCTCCTACACAGTGATTGAACAAATTTTTATATACACCTCGATAACAATATGCAAAGCAGAAGTTTCGTTTCCAATTACATTAGACGCTGAAACTGGCAATGTCTAACGATAGAACAGGTCTCTACGCATTGGAAACCAGTCATGGAAAAGTATAATCATGGGAAAAGGGAACTACGAAAGTGAGTTTAATTTCGATCGGATAGTAGCTGCGAGAAAGGCTGATTGTTCAGTCACCGAAATTGTTGAACTGTTGGAATTTCCACGTCGTCACTCATCGTCAAAAAAATTGTTGCACCCAGAAGGAAGCAACCGACAGGAATGAAACTTGGTGAGTAGGTTTGACATCGTGAGACATGCAAATGATTCAAGTATCACGCTCGGCCGCGCATGTGACACCAACAAGGAGGGGACGTAGCGCTGTGCCTGACCGGCTATATAAGGTCGTACCGTTGCGCGCTTGCCCTTCTGACTCATGCTGTTGTGTTGGTTGCATCCTTTGCAAGTGAAGTATTTCCTCGGAGAAAAGTTCGTAAGCAATTCGAGCAGTTGGAAGAGTTCAAGAGGGGCCGCATCGTCGGGCTCCGGGAAGCGGGATGGTCTTATCGCCGTATTCCGCGCTATACCGATCGTGCGGACATCACCATAGCACGCTGTTGGCGACAGTGGATAGAACAAGGCACGCAAGAGCGACAGAAAGGGTCTGGGAGACCTAGGCGAACCACGGAGAGAGAGGACAGCTGGTTTGTCCGACTGCGCGGAGTGATCCAACAGCCACGATAGCGGATATTCAGCTATCAGTGGTGCCCTCCATGCAACGTCCGATTAGTGCCAGCACCACTGGCAGACCGCTGCACGACGCAGGATTACACGCACGCAGACCGTTACGACAACTGCCCTTAACAACAGTGTCCTCGCCAAAGACTGCAATGGTGCCGTGCCAGACTGTCATGGAGCCACACAGAATGGCAGCGGGTGATCTTTAGTGACGAGTCCCGCTTTTGTCGTGGAGGAGACGACCACCGAATCCGTGTGTAGATGCACTGTGGTCAGCGCCAGGATGAACGGTTTGTTGTCGAGAGTCACACGCCCAGAAAATTTGGTGTCATGGTGCAGGATGGAATTACCTACGATGCCAGATCACCCTTGGTGTTCATTACAGAAACTTTGACAGCCCAACGCTACGTTAATGCGGACTTGGAACCAGCGGCCTTACCTTCAATGAACGCTCATTCCGGTGCGATTTTCCAACGGGACAACGCTTGTCCGCATACTGCTGCTGTCTCGAGAGCTTGCCTTCAAGGCACTGACACTCTGTCATGTCCAACCCCATTGCTAGACCTATCGCCTATTGAAAATGTGTGAGATGCTATTGGACGCGTTATCCGTACCCCATCCCTACCGCACAATGTGCAGGAACTGCGTGAAGAGATTCAAGCTGCATGGGATGGCTTATCGCAGGACACCATTAGGAACCTGTACAACTCCATGCCGAGACATCTGGCGTGCTGTGTAAGCAATCATGGCGGCCTGATGCCATACTGAGAGACGCTACTTATTGGCCTGTACCTCAATAAATATTGCCCATATGATTTCAATATTTAATCATTTATTGTTCCTGATAACTTTTACCTTCCTCCCGAATAGCATTGCAATCCGACACGTCCTTCTGGGTGCAACTTTTTTTTGACGATAAGTGAGTGTATACTGTATACCAAAGTTACGTGAAATATGGCAAAACTTTCAACCAAAGAAAGAAATGTGGCCGTAAACGTTCAATTGACTCTGAAGGTGAGCGTAGACTGTCCCGCATCGTTACAAGGAATCGCACGGATACCGCGAAGCAAATAACGTCAGACTGTAATAAGGGCATGTCTATATGTTCATGCACAAAGATTCTCCGTCATACCATGAAAATAAATAGGCTATAGTAGTGGACGTCCACATTGTGTCTAATTGTTGACTGCAAGGGCCAGAAAGATTAGGTTGCATTTTACAAAGGGCTGTCGCAAATGAAATGCGGAAGACTGGAAACACGTCATCTGGCCTGACAAATCACGGTTACAACTCTGTCACGCCGATTGGCGTAAACAACACAAAGCGACGGACCTAGCTTGCCAAGCTGGGGACATATAGGCATGCGGAGGCAGTGTAACAGTTTGAAATGCATTTATATGGACCCCCTTTGAAACCTTCGTAACTGCTTAGACCTCAATCTCTCGGCATAAGGTATGTGAACATCCTCGCTGCCCACCAACTACACCCGTTGATAACGATTTTATTTCGGCAATAGGACGGCATCTTTCAACAGGATAGCGCCACACCGTATACTTTCCGAGTCGACCAATTGGCTCCAGGAGCATTCAAGGGAGTTTTCCATACCTGAATAGCCCTCTCGATCGCCGGACCTCAACCCCATTGAGAATCTGTGGAACGAATTGGAAAGATCTGTTCGAGCCCGCTAATCCCCACCGAGAAATTGAACGTCCTACTACAGGCGAACCTCGCTTGTAGTAGGAAACCTCCATATTTTCAACACCTCATTGAGTCCTTACCATGACGTCTGACTGCTGTTGTAAAGGCAAAAGGTGGAGTACATGCAAAAGGTAAAGTGCAACTGTGCACCTGTACCGTTATTAAGCAGAGGTACATAATAATCTGTGCATTCAGTTTAATTTGCTCCGTTCATTTTGTTTATTCTGGTTGGACAGGAAAGCATCTACAGGTTCGACAATTCCAGTTCTTTATGTTAGTCAGCAGCCTGAAGCGCCTGGCTTACAGCCTGGCTGAAGAAACAGGGCAGGAAATAAATGAAATGACGTTGGGTTTTTACTTTATGCATCGTTCTTCTGTCGTACGCCATATCCTGAGATTATGAAATTTCTCGCGGCACAGAAGTCTGACATGATGTCAACAAGCTGTGTCCCATCAATGGTTGGCACATACCACAATTTGGAAACTGCGACGCACTTTATGATTGCGAAATGCTAAAAGTTAAACCTACCATGGTAAGTTTAGCCATCCATGGTGCTATGAATAGTTAAACTTGTACGGATGCATCGGTTGTTGAGTGAATCTTCGGAGAATGGTGAAGCAGCTGTGCTCCTATACCGTAAATGACATTCGGGGCGACACGAACCAAACTGCTCTACGAGAGCTGTCCGGGCCTTAGGTGGAAACGAATGGAAGATGTTGCCCTAAGCATCATGTAATTACCCCATAACGAACAATGGAGCGAACGTCGTAAAACCTAAAACCTTGTTCTGTATGTGAGGGAGTGGTACTCATATCACATCCAATAGGACAATACGCTGACATTAGCTCAGAGACTTCTGCTACGTCCTTTCCGTAACACTCATACACAGTTGTGCTCTGAAGTCCTGTTTCCATGAAATGTTATTGTAAGAGTCACGGATACACCGCTCGCCTTATACTATGTAAATACGTATATGCATTCTAAGATTAATAATTTATTTTAGACTGTTTTCGATTTTGCGATTTTTTTTTCTGTGAGCTTCGGTAAGAAAAGTGGAAGCAAATCAGACGGTTGGCGCCAACAACACAACGTTATTTATTGCCAGTAATCCTTGAAGCAAGCTATGAGAAACAGAAACCACCCATGTTGACATAATGGCGAGCCTTCCTTTTTTCTTTTCTTTTTTTTTTCTTTTCAATGCACTTTACACTGTATGTAACGGTAGGTTGTTTAATGCTCCGCTTGACGGCTATTTGTGATTCTGGCAACAAAGAGTTAAAATGATGCAGACAGGAGATTATCCAGAGAACAGTCAAAGGTTAGCAAAAACCAATGAAAGGAAACAGGAAGACAGTGCAGTCAGAATCGGAGGAGCAATTCGAACAAGATTTGGATGCTTTGCGAAAGCAAGCCGAAACGGCGATTTTGTGAGAACACTTCGGCGGGACTTCGAAGAGCTTGAGAAGTGCGCGTTACGAAAGAAAATCAGAGACGCTAGCCTTAGGCAAAGTTTCTAGGTTATTGACCGTATCGAACAAGCTAACCGAAACCATTTCGCTGAATTTATGGATTAAATTATATTTGTTTCTGTTAATCTGATCTGGGTCCCGAGTGTGTTTTGTAGTTGTCAGTTCGAGCTTTTGTGTACACTGGCTCGTAAATGAGATAAAAACATAGTAAAGTTGAACCAAGGGAATTCGCGGAAATTGAAGAGGACCAAACACGAGGTTTCCACTAGAAGCAGTACAAAGCGGGACCCTACAATTATGATGCAGAGCAGGGCGATTTTTGATGGGAATGGAATCATAAATTTCCACAGTCAGTATACATGGTCAAACAGACCAATCCTGACTCAGTATCTGTGCACCAACGTGTGGCCCGACATCATGGGTGACACGTTTGTTGGTCTGTGATAGCAACTTGTGCATTTCAGAGGATCGGAATATACCTGCACTCGTTTTGAACCGTTTTATATAGGATTCCAGAAGTTGTACCCTTGGCCGTACATCGGCATGTGCAGTTTACGCATACATCGTGATAACACGACTATCTTCAGCGTTGAACTTGGCTTTTTCACGAGTCTCTTATGCGCTGGCTTGCCTTATTTCCCGATTTAAATTCATCTGACTTTTATTTATGGGCCATTCCAGATCCATTGTTTACATCTTACCTGTGAACACTGACCACGACTTGTATCACGTGTAAGATACGGCAGTTCACAAAGCCCCAGAAATGCTCGAAAGTTATCGAGTCTTTATGTCGCAATTCCGATTCCTTTATTCAACCGAGGATGATAACTTTGCACGTCTGATGTGCTGTGCGATATGTTTTGCCAGTGGATGCCAATGAAGTCCATTATGTTTTCGGCAAGCGTCTATTTCCACGTCTATTTTACAAGGTGCCTTGCCCATTCGTTATTTTTAAGTGAAATTATGCATCGCAAGATGTGAATATACAGTTTGTACATAATGTGACACCTGACCCCGTGCCTATAGAATTGGCATTGGGATTGGTATCTCTTATGAAGTCAGTGTGGAAATTCACCTCACAGGACTCTTCCGAATACTAGAATAACTGTACCTCTGTGATGACGCATTTTAGGGGCCCCATGTTTTTTTCGTACCTTTAGTCTCATGACCTGATAGCACCTAGTTCATGTACTACCATTCAAGGTTTACTGTACACACACTTACATCTTTCGACGTTTAGACCTCCTTTTTTTATAGCTCAAAATAAACTGCACTTTCTTCAAATTTATCCATAAAATAAGAAGGGGATAAAAAGGAAGAAAATCACGCATTTCAACTCCAAGCGGTTTCATTTTTCAGAAGAACTTTGCTTCTGTTTATTGACCACGCTGGACTGATGTACAAGGATCACTGATTTCTCTTCTGTTTTATAGATAAAAGGTCAGCAGAGATTATCCATTTTATCCAGATGCCATCAGCCTTTTCTTTAATTTTTCTAGTATCAGATAAATCAGCGCCCACTGTTTACTGTGGTTTTACAAAATGCTAACCAAAAAAAAAAAAAAAAAAAAAAAAAAAAAAAGAGTCATTCAAAGAGAGAGAGAGAGAGAGAGATTCTGAAGCCGTCGAATATCTTTTCCTAATAATTGTGCAGTATTGTGACATTTTTATGTGCGTACATATCAATAAGCCGTTCTCTGAGATTCAGAGGTTGGCTCCACAAAAAAAGACAATCCGCCAGATAAATGTTTAACTGATTAATTACTTACTGTTGCCGTATCAGACGTCTCCATTTACAACGATCTTGGCACACAGCTCGAACTTCACGGATATCCATCACATGACGTACACAAGACCTTTTGTACTTCATACTCATAATCTATTTCTCAATCAGACATTCTTGAATCTGTTTCTTCTATGATTTCCTTAGCCTTTCTCTAACTTTATTTCTTGCCACTTGGGCTGAAAAAATTTTTTTAGTAGGTATCTCAACAGTCATTTTTTCAACATGGCCGAGACACCAAAGACTTTAAGTCTCCACCTTAATGACAACATTTTGCCTCACATTACACAAATGCAACACATCTTCATTCTTCACATGATCAGAGAGTGTCTTGCTATAAATCCCACGTAAGTAACGCATTTCTCCAGCACACAAACGACTCCTATGTCTGTTCTGCAGTGCTCAGGTTTCACTGCGTACCTCAGAGTAAGAACAATTACACTTTCATACACATCCATTCGAGACCCTCTTGAGAACCCATCATTTCTGTGAAATCCTCCGAAGGCAGAATTGAAAATTTAACTCCCGTCAGTGTTTAGAGCTTAAACTGTGGACATCACAATAGTGGTATTTATTCGTTTCTAGATTGTGTATTCAGAAAATTGTTAAACAAAATCAATATTATTAGTCGTTGATACGGAAAATGCTTTGTTTCGAAAGTTTTTTTAAAAATGTTTCTTCAATCATTGAGCTACCCCAGTGTTCTTTCGTGTTTCGCTATTCTGTATAGTCTTTTCACTGTGATTTAAATGTTACCCCGTTATTTTCTATTGCTTCATTGTTTAGTTCTCTTAATTAGGTGAGCACTTTGACCTCCGTTGAATTCAAAGTCTCTGGCTTTGTAATTAGAGTCCACTTCACGGCTGAAGGGAAAAACCAAGCAAACAAAAATTAGCCATATCATAGGTCATTACTGTATTAAGTTTCGGTAAATGCATTACTTTGTGTTCATTAACAAAGAAAACTGCAATATTAAAAAGCAATTACAATGTCTGAGAGTAGACAGTATTATTGGTATTAATTGCTCAGCGTGAATAAATTTCTAAGATTAACTTAAAGACAACTAAAAAAGTTGTCCACTCTAACGGATCCATCCACTTCTATTAGGGTGGGCCGAAAAAAACCTTTTTTAATTTGCGTATCGCGTAGTACAGAAAAGTTGTCATTTAGATTAACAAGAATAACAAAAGAAATTTTTTGAAATAAATTAATATCTTACGTCTCCGCACGGCACACTAATTTCGCGATTTCCCGACCGCATTGGGTCGTAAGTAAATACGGAGGGAATTTTTTTGTAATTGAAATCGAGTAACTCCCTAGTGCTGAAACGTGTTCTTTAGTGTTCCCAATAACAGTAAAAAAAATTTTGAAGTTGATTAATATGCTATGTCTCCGCACTACACGCGAAGTTAACCATTTTCTTCCCACATTTGGCCAGTAGGCCTAGGCTAGGTAAAGGCATCCTGGCATGTAAAGCATCGGAAAAATGTGTAGGAAATTGTACTGTTCTGAGTGCGCAAATGCGTGTACATGTGTAGTACACTCAGTTTGCTTCGCAATGTGTAGCATGTAGCTCTTCGCTTGCTTCCAGTGTCTGATATGGAAACAACTCAGAACTCACCACGAGGAGGTGGCTTCACTTCGAGTTCCGCCCACCCTCTTTCTGACTCAGAATTTTATTTCTACGTGGTATATCTTGTTCGGTAATCCGCTTTACACGAAAAATGGGGCATTAATTGCCGTGATGCAGTTGTTGCTGTTATGAACGAATCTCTAGCTTCAAATCCACACACTGAGGCAGCTGCTTCGGTCAACAGTTTCACGCAACGTTCCACAACTTGCGTGTGGCATGGAAACTTGGTTATTTCTTCGCCAGCTGCGGCAGATGTTGCGATTAGTCGATCCAGATCTTCGTCTGAGATGTGTTTTGTCAGGGGTGGTTGGGTAAGGCGCGTTTTAGTCCAATCGATCATCTCATAATACTCATTAGCATTAAAATTTAATTGCGGCACTTCGAATTCTCTTATGACATCATTAATTTGTCGTTGTCTATCTTTCTTTATTCTTCTCCATCTAAGAGCTCTAACGTGGGTGCGTTCGTCCGCAATCATACTTAGTGACTGAAGAACGCGTTTCTCTTGATGACTGAATCAATTATTTCATTGCACTTCAAATCCATGAAGCGCGATAAGTTGATCAATTTCCAAAAGTGTTTGGTCCCTTCTGTGCACGAAGGCTTCTTTTTTACGGAAAACCAGACCGGAGCATATACTAGATACTTTCATTATGTTGTTGGCAAAACAGATCAAAGTTTGCGATGGGTTTTGAGTGGCGACATAGAGGCGCTTGTCTCTGTTAGCTGTCGTCAGCCACCGCGAATGTCTCAGTGGTCCTGGATATCTTCTAGGAAGGCTGACATCACAGTCTCCCTATGACACAGCGCAAAAGATTTCCAGTTAATACTGCTGGTCGGTACTCATTTCACGTGTATCCTGCAATTCTTTCATGTGTTATGTCCATTCTACATGAATAGCTGCAAAGTCAACTACTGGGAGGTTTTCACAGCCGTCTAGAGCTGCCCAATCTCTCCTGAACGAGTTGTAGGAAGTGTTGATTTACCTCGAGTTCATCAGGCAAATAGTGAAATGGAAGTTCATTGAAATGGAACAAGCACACCAGCCACTGCAAAGAACGTTGTAACTGAAGTTCCAATTGACGTATAGCACACACACACACACACACACACACACACATATATATATATATATATATATATTCTATAAAGAAGATACCTAAGCAAAAAAATACATATATAATTTTGACTCACACCTAGTACAACATAGAAAAGGTTATGTATCTACCTGTGTGATCAAAAGGAAAAAAGGTAAAAAATAAAATAAAACAACTGAATGTAGAAGGTGTCGAGAATACTGAGCCTTGGCTTTATCAAGGACCAGCAAAAACTCTGCATTTTCTCACTTCCACAAATACCTAGTTGGAAATGGGTTTCTGCAAGGCCATAGATGCAAGTAACATTCCCACCTAAAATAGTTTAAAAAATATATATATAAGTCATGTCCTCCTTAGAGTTGCATGACCTAGCACTAGTTAACATTTTCGCTTGCATCCATTAACCTTCCTGGCCCGACCCATACTCTTCATCTGTTACTATTAAACAGAGAGAAGAAGATTAAAGAGAACTCAAGCTGTGAGAGTGACATAATAATTAGAAATGATTTTCAGCCATAACGAAATTCCAAGTTCGTTTGAGAGAGAATTTAAACCTGAAAAACAATGCAAAAGAAATCCAAATTTTACATTGCAATTAAAAAAGGAAATGTTAATTTATAACGAACAGATTTTTGAAAGAAAACTTGAGTCTAAAACCCCCTACTCTACAACTTATGACAACACAAAAACGAGAATAAGTTAAAGATAATAATTAACTAAAGAAAACTTTGTGAAAGTTATATACCTTAAACAGTTAGTTGCAATATGTACAAAGTATTTCAGCAGTGCTTTAAGTGCATAATTAATTAGTATTAAGAACTTAACTACTTTGAAAAAACAGCGCATAGACAGCGCATAGAAAAGGAACAAGCTAAGCCATCTTCTGTTCCTAGGTACCCCAAAAGACGCTCAAAGTTACAAAGAAAAGAAAGAGTTAAAACCCGCAAAAATGTTAACAGACAAATCAATGCCTAAAAGTTGAAAAGCTAAAAAACGACAGAGAAAAGGTACATGAAGTACAAACATTGAACTTATAAAACCTAGAACCCAAAAACAAGGAAGAGAGCTTACCTCTTGTGTTACAAAAACTTTTCTCCTCACAAGAGAAGAACATGGCTGACCTCTTCTGCCACACCCTAGATGCTGGGGGCAGTGAGGGTGGGGCTGATGGCCTCCTCATACAGCAAGAAAACAACGCGCGGAGATTTTAACCAGAGAAAAAAAAAATATATAAACATAAGACTGTGGATCTGTATGATCAGAAAGAGCAGAATTAACTCTCCAGAATACATGAGAAATATTATAAAATACACGAGCAGTTTATTTAATAATCTTTGCATGTATTAAATCACCTTAGTGAGCTTCTATAGATTAATCAGAATCTTATTAATTTTAATGTTGGTTTTACTATTTTTAGTATAGCTATCCTAGTGATGAATAACTAGTTTTCTTTTTTATTTGTTTTTATTTTCTTTTATAAACGGATTTTTAAGCTTTTTTTGTGATTTTGTTTATATTATTTAATTTTTTGTTTTAATAGGACCGTCATATCCATAGCACTAAGGTTCCTTTAGGTAGTTAATAGGCATCCTCTAGCCAACTTCCTTACGGCTTTGATTGGTCAGAATCATATTATTAACTGTGTAGAAAATTAAAGCAGATCTGCCAACCTTACTCTATTATTCAGAATAATTTTTCTTAAAGTTCTTTTGATGAAAGAAGAAGGAATTTCGTTCTCTAGAAAACTTTCTAATAGTATATTAATGTTGTAATTGAAGTCCAAATTGTTGCTGCAAATTCTTGAAATTCTTAGGACCTGAGAAATTAGTACATTCTCAATTACTTTGGTTGAAATGTTATTATTCCAGTGTAGATATTTAATTACTTTGAAAGGAAAATTAACTCTTTTATCATAGAGGCTAATAGATGGGTTACCTCTGTTGAGCTTAATGCTTAAGTCTAGGAACTCAAGTTCCTGATTACTGTGGTTGGTTTTACATAAGTTAAGAGAGCTAGGATAGATATTATCAAAATCACTCTCTATAACTTCTGAATTATTGATACACAGCAGATCATCAATATATCTAAAAGTGTAAAGGTAGTTATCTGAGCAGGTGGGGTGATTTTTAATGAATTTATATTCCTTAAAGAACAGGAATAGATTAGCGATATGCGTGGACGTTGATGTTCCCATTGGAATACCGTTCACTTGCTTATAGAGAGTATTATTATATAAGATATGGTTATTTATTATGCAGCAATTGAGATAAGAGTTCCAAGTTCCTACATCAACAAATTGGTTAAGTTTAAATTCTGCGTACAGCTCTTTAAAGGTAGTGATTATATCTGATAGAGGCAGATTAGTATACAGGTTTTCAAAATCATAACTATTAATATCTAGGGGACAAACTTTGAGTATAGTAGAAATTACTTCTGCATTATTATTAATTATCCAAAAATCTCTGTACATCAAGTTAGAACAGTTTCTAATGTGTTTCAAAACCTTCTTTAAGACATCTTCAAAAGCAAGATCTATTTTCTTTTTATGACTCCTTACTCCACTAGCTATGAACCTGAACTTCACAGGATCCTTATGAAACTTAACTGTTGCAAAAAGAAATGGAAATTCAGGCTCATATCTTCTAGTTTGTGGAATTTTAAGTTTCTTGAAGAATGCCTTAAACCGATTTTCTAACTGCTTGGTAGAATAACTTACGGGCTCGTATGTTACTCTATTATTGAGTTCCATAGTTAACAATTCAAAATAGAACTTCTTACAGATAATTGCAAAATTATTGCTAGCTTTATCCGTAGTGGTAAAAATAAATTGGTCTTGCAGTTTGGAGAGTGACCTTTTAGCTTCTCCAGAGAAAAAGAGATTTCTGTCGAAACAAAAGTCCAGACCTGCCAACTCACCGGTGAAGCTATTGATAATATTATATTTCCATTCTGCGAAGGCCTCAATAGGCTGATTGTACGTTAAACTGGTTTTTACGATGTATTTATTTACATCTTGAGTGAAGCTCTCAAGAATCCTTTCATTGGAAATTGTGAAGGAAGGTCTGAATTTAGAGCCTATATATATACTGAAGAGCAAAGCTGAAAACTAAGGAAAAACTTTTGAATTTAAAACGAAAGTTGCAAAATAACCTGAAGATCAAAACGCGCAACGCAGCAGTTATGAAAATTCAGAATTCACATTCTATTAAGAAGAGACCTAAGCAAAATATATATATATTTTTTTGACTCATACCAAGTACAACATAGAAAAGGTTATGTATCTACCGGTGTGAGTAAAAGGAGAAAAGATAAAAAATAAAATAAAACAACTGAATGTAGAAAGTGTCGAGAATACTGAGCTTTGGCTTTATCAAGGACCAGCAAAAACTCTGCATTTTCTCACTTCCACAAAGACCTAGTTGGAAATGGGTTTCTGCAAAGTCATAGATGCAAGTAATAAGCCCACCAAAAATTGTTTTAAAAAATATATATATGTCATGACCTCCGCAGAGTTGTATGACCTAGCTTTAGTTAACAATTTAGCTTGCATCCATAACTTTCATGGCCCGACCCATGCTCTTCATCTGTTACTATTAAACAGAAAGAAGAAGATTAAAGAGAACTCAAGTTGTGAGAGTGACATAATAATTAGAAATAATGTTCAGCTATAACGAAATGCCAAGTTCGCCTGAGAGAGAATTTAAACCTGAATAGCAATGCAAAAGTATTCCAAATTTTTACATTGCAATTAAAAAAGGAAATATTAATTATTTAAAACTCAGATTTTTGAAAGAAAACTTGATTCTAAAACCCTCTACTCCACAACTTCTGACAACACAAAAACGAGAATAAATTAAAGACAATATGGATGCAAGCTAAATTGTTAACTAAAGCTAGGTCATACAACTCTGCGGAGGTCATGACATATATATATTTTTTAAAACAATTTTTATTGGGCTTATTACTTGCATCTATGGCTTTGCAGAAACCCATTTCCAACTAGGTCTTTGTGGAAGTGAGAAAATGCAGAGTTTTTGCTGGTCCTTGATAAAGCCAAGGCTCAGTATTCTCGACACTTTCTACATTCAGTTGTTTTATTTTATTTTTATCTTTTCTCCTTTTACTCACACCGGTAGATACATAACCTTTTCTATGTTGTACTTGGTATGAGTCAAAAAAATATATATTTTTTTTGCTTAGGTCTCTTCTTAATAGAATATATATATATATATATAGCACCGTTTTTCCTGCCGGTATTTATAACAGTTCCATCGAACCCTAAAGCAATGAGAAAACTTGAGTCAATGCCATTAACTTCTAAAAACTTAGCGATGCTGTTTACGATGCTTCTGCTATGAACAGAAGTGGGGGTCATATGGCCGAGGTACTTCGATCCAGGCTCCTCCAAGAAAGTAATGTGCTCTTCTTTCTTCTCGGAACGATAATATTTATCATCTTTCTTATCTAGGAACAGAGTTGAGTCATTCCTTCCATCAAAATGGAGTCCGCGAAGGACTTTTCTGTCTGTATGGGCTTTTTCCTTTACATAATAATAACTTACTTTTTAATAATAATAACTTAATCATAATAATAACTTAATTTTTTCACGGATAATTTTGTTTTTATCAATGACCTCCTCTAGACTATCGACTGTAATGATGCCCAGTAGAGATTCGCCCATGAGAACAACAATTGCATCCGGGCAATTAATGCCACATATTTTGAGTAAAGCGGATTACCGAACAAGATATACCAAGTAGAAATAAAATTCTGAGCTGGAGGGAGGGTGGGCGGAACTCGAAGTGTAGTCATCTCCTCATGGTGATGGGTTGTTTCCATATGTGACACTGGAAGCAAGCGAAGAGCTACGCGCTACACATTGCAAAGCAAACTGAGTGTACTACACATGCACACGCACGGTGCACTCAGAACAGTGCAATTTCCTACGCGTTTTTCCGATGCCCTACATGCCATGATGCCTTTACCTAGCCTAGGCCTACTGGCCAAATGTGGGAAGAAAATGGTGAACTTTGTGTGCAGTGCGGAGACATAGCATAGTAATCAACTTCAAAAAATTTTTTCACTGTTATTGAAAACACTAAAGGACACTTTTCAGCACTAGGGAGTTACTCGATTTCAATTACAAAAAAAATCCATCCGATTTTGCTTACGACCCAATGTGGTCGGAAAAACGCGAATTTAGTGTGCTGTGCGGAGACGTAAGATATTATTCGATTTCAAAAAATATTATTTTGTTATTCTTGTTAATCAAAATGGCAACTTTTCTGCCCTAGGTGATATGGAAATTAAAAATAAAGTTTCTTTTCGGCCGACTTTAATTTCTATTCATGCAAAGTTATATTTTGATTATTACTTCAAAGAAAATCGTCATAATTCGTGGATTAATGAGACCCTGTAGAGCAACAGAGGAGCATGAGGCCAAGCGATTTCCTGTGGTGCTAACAATGCCATAGTTACCAAACACATCTTCTTACGTCCCTCTGAACAAATTGTGCTGTAATTGCTATGCCAATGCTTTCGTACCTGCTACATCAAAACCTCGGATTTTTTAACCTAGTGACATCTTCTCAGGAAGTTAAGGCCTCGAACTATTTAAAAATCAAAGGAAATAAACTATTATTGAGGAATTCCAAAAACTCAAATAGATCACGGCGCTCTGAAGAGTGCCCACTGAATTACAACTACCTACCCAGAACGGCCTCCATGTGGCTTAGCATAGACTCCACAAGGTGTCTGTACTTTCGTGTGGAGATCTGTTTGTATGCTGGTCCGCAGTTCCGATATGAAGCTGGATGTGTGACGCACTACAGTGGCGAATCACGTGTCAAGACAACAAATCTACAACGATGCATTCCGTCCGTGTAGCTAAGTTGCGAGAGCAACTTATTGCGGAGTGAGGGGGCGTGGTTTTGATCAAGGTCACGAAAAATTTGTGTTTTCACACTGGTCCCTTTGGATTCTTTGAAATATGCGTGATGTTTGTTCCACACATCCTCTGGAATTAATGAAAAAATTGCTACATCGCTTCAAAAAAAATAAATAAATAAATAAAATGAAAGTTAAGAGGTAGATGATGTGACGTACTACAATGGTGAATCACGTGTCAAGACGACAAATCTACAGCGATACATCCCGTCCGTGTAGCTAAGTTGGGAGAACAACTTACTGTAGAGTGAGGGGTCGTGGTTTCGATCCCCATCACGGACAAATTTGTGTTTTCACAGATGGTGTGTCTAATTACCTTTAACGGCGTGCTACAACTCACAGGTGTTCAGTTGGGCGGAAATCATGCGAGTTTCGGAGCCATCCGAGGTATCTCATATCAGGACTGTGCTCGTGAAGGCATTCATGCATGAGGCGGTTCCATCGACATGAAGCGTTACTGTCCTGAAAGAACCCATCCTCCTGTGGGTGGAGGTACAAAATTGTGGGGTGTACCTGGTCCGCGGGCAGTCCCTGGTAACAGCCGGCGTCCATATACTAGTCCACACGCCCCAGGGGTCCCAGTTCAGGCCAGTATGCTCCATATCATGCAACATCTTCCACCTGCCTGGATAGTAGATGCTATGCATGAAGGTTCCATAGCTTCACGCTGCTAACTCCAAATACGGACTCGACCATCTGTAATCTCGGCGCTGTTTATTCGTCGCTTTTTTGGCAGTTGATTTATCAAAGGTCTTCCCCTCATGGATCTCGCCCTGCACCCACCGGTCACTGGTACTCGACCAGCGTCTAGAGACTTTTTTTCCTTTTGTACCCTGATCCCAGATCTGCTGGCTTTCAGCCTTTGGTCTCCGCGAATCACCTCGCTTTAGCCCGCTTTCCGCTTGGTTTCAAATTCGTCACCTCGAATCTCCCGAGGTATCTACGCGGAAAAGAGCCACCGTATTGTTGCATCCAATCTGTTTTATTCCTCGAATTGTTTTTTACAGTATCTCGGATAATCCCTATGAACGTCTTTCAACCATTTCTGTCAGGAGGATATCTATTAGCCGACGCCAGAATATGAAACATAAAACAACTTCGGTATTACATATCAGAATATTATACTTTTACAAACAAGATCTCACCCCGATTAAAATGTGGGTGATTGGTTCACAGCTCTTAATGGCTAGCATCAGGTACTAACCCCTGCCGTATTCCTTCATTGGCGACAACCGTTTACCTTGCTTCCGTTTTCTCACGGAGCTTTTACAAAGCGGAAACGGCAAAATACAAAATCATCTTACAATAAATTGTTAACATTGGAATATGAATACATATCAACCTGCCATAAGGTGAACCAAGTATCCGTGAACCCTAAAGTAATATTAAGATAATACACTGCTTTGAAATAGGAATATGTTCCATTAATGAAAAGGGAGGAGTTAAAAAAAGGGGGGGGGTAAAATCTATACTTATGCCCCAGCACTAATGGCTGAAACCAGCAGCCGTTAGTGACAATGAATATTGGAAATTTAAAACATTTACATTTCTCTATTACATTGTAATCAGTGTAATGTACAGTTCTTCCGAAGCGAAAGTAAGTTTACCCTAGAAGAGCCTCTTGGTCAGCATTTGGAGCTAAGATGAAGAGATTCTTATTTTTGTCAACTCTTCAGTAACCGACATAGAGCTGGCCATAGGATAAGCATGGATTTTGCAGATTGCATCCAACCACACTTTTAAACGATTATTCCCCTGTTTGTGATACTCATGAAAACCGAGACGAACAGAAAACTGTAGGCATTTAAACTGAAATGGAAAGTCATTTGGGACGATTGAAATGCGTGGGATAAAAACATGGTCTACTGCAGTCTGCCACTCATGATGTAACTTCAATGACAGCCTAACATTGGCTTCTTGGTAGTCCGTCGTGTTCCATTATAAAGTGTTGGTGGATCCAGATTATGTCAAAATAAACTAAATAAATAAATATGCAAGATGATTTGGGAGAATGCACAAATGGAGGAATAGCAATGTTACTTAAACTTTGAAGAAATGAAATGCAAGAAAATTTCCATTTTGTTACATTTCTTTTCTTGTATTCTATCTGCATTTCATTGAAATATATTTCCTCTCTAAAAGAATCGCGAAGCTATTGTTTTTAAATAGAGAAACTATTTATAGAGCATAGTAACACACGGAGAACTGTGGTCTGAAACGTAAAAAATACGCATCGGAAGTCCAATACAGTAAAAAGCAAAACCAAATTTCAAATTGTAAATCGCGCGCTTTAGGTCAAATTTGTAACAACGGCTGAAGAAGCCTAGTTAAAAATCTTACCGCAAAAATAGCTTGGAACTATTTATATTGCGTGGAAAAACACAGAGAGCCGCTGTTTAAAACTTAAACAAACTAGCCGGCAACAGGGCTGAGTGAATGAACGTAACACCTTCAAAGTGCCTCCCCCAAATTTTTGCACACCCCATTAATATTGTCGCTTCTTTTCTCTAGTAGGTGTTTCACCTCATAGGTTTAAAGTACTAATCAGCCTCGATATTGCCACTTGTAGTTGTGTAAAAGATTAGCACGTAAGTTGCTACGCCAACAAGAAACGGATTTTTGTAAAGCTTCCATCAGATTTGGCGTGAGCTTCTCGTAGTTTACGCGCAACAGTGCAATGCAATATTGGCCGCCCCGGTGGCGCAGTGGTCTAAGCGATGGCCTCTGATCATTTGTCCGAACGGGGTCCGGGTTCGAATCCCGGTGAGGCATGGATGTTGGTTTTGTCTTACGGCACTGGCTCTCTCCCTTCCCTGGAACCAGTGACCCTAAATTAGGGACGGGCGACTGCTTATAGCCCATTGAGTTGCTCACGGTGGTCGTTAAACCTCCAATCAAAAAAAAAAAATGCAATATTGTTGCGTTTACGCACAGTGTAATGAAATAATATTGCGTAAAAGTGAAATGAGCTACTGTTACTTGGGCTTATGGCACAGCATACCACAAGATCAAATTTCAGCAATGGTTGAAAGCTTTAAAAATTTAGTAAATTCATTAGAAATTTGCAAATTCGATATTGAAAAAAGAAAATGCTTCGAGGTGCCAACTCCATTTCCCTGAAGATTTTTTTGCCAAATTTCAAATCTCTACGGTCAATAGTTTCTTCTATACGAGACTGACGGACAGACACGGTACTTTTTATTATTATGATGGCAGTATTTTTAGGTAACGGGGGAAATATACATTTTGTTTTTCGTTAATCGGCCTGGAAGGCAAAAATGTGTTACGATCAGGCCTTGACTCGTTGTTTACGCATAATCCAATGATGTGGTGCTTGCAATTCGAATACCAAAGCATTAGATTCCGGTCAGCTGCCGAGCCTTTCGTTTGACTGCGAAAACATGACATGCTGCTGTCTTTAAAAATTGCATTTCAGTACAATATTACTTGTCTCCATGTGTAAGAACAGTAACTCCCTGCTGTGTTAAAAAGTACCATACTGCACAGGGACGGATCCAGAAGCTTACCTGAGAGAAGGCGGTTGCTCGGGCCTCTCCCTCTCTCTCTCTCTCTTTCTCTCGCTCTCTCCCAACACTGGACATGGCTCAACCCAAGAGAAATAATTGGATTCAGGAACGGGTACATCATATCCATGTACTGAGAGAACTAAGAGAGAGAGAGAGAGAGAGAGAGAGAAAAGGAATATGAACTCCCACAATGTGTGGCTTTTATTGATTATGAATAGGCCATTGATTTCTCTAAACCATCAGTGGTTTTTGTCTTTAAAATCCTATGGTATTGAAGAAGCATGCATCAGCATTATTAATAACATTTATGAAAATGAAAGCGCAAAGTATCGGCTGTTTGATATCACAGCCTTTTTAGCACGTCTTTTGTAAAAAAAGATCGTGCTTATGTTCCCAGTTTGTCCGTCCGTCCGTCAGTTCGTCTGTACCCACGATATCTCTGCAACTATCAGTCCGATTTGAAAAATTCCTTTTGCATTGGGAAGCTTGAAATATGGGAATGATGATCCTTTCGGTTTTTTTTTTAGGATGTGCAATTTCGCCGCTAGAGGGCGTAAATGCAGATGATGTCGAATTCAAAAATACGTTTTATTCCACATATTTGCTTCTAAACGTCCGATTGAAAAAAATATTTTATCTTTCGATTCCATTTATGTCGAAGAGTATTTTATATATAGTTACTTTTTCAAATTACGCATAGATTTTCCGCTAGGGGGCGTAAAAGTAAATTACATTTTTCCCGATAACTCTTCTTGTAAAACTCCGATTTGAATTTTTTTTTTCTTCAGCGCATACATCTCCTGATGGAAAACCTTTTGCATATAATTTCAAGTTTTTGGTAAAGAATACTTTGGCCACCAAGGGGCGTAAGTGTTAATTTTTGCTTCTGGTGTATTTGCCATAAAATCTGAGCTTCTAAAATATCGATTGAAAAAATTCTATCGCGGACTGATGCCACTCACATAGATAGACATTTTTGGAATATTTTCTTCTTAAAATATTCCACAGTTTCTCCGCCAGGGGGCATAGATGTATATCTCATTTTTGTCAATAGCTCTACTTATAGGAGTCCGATTTGAAAAATTCCTTTTTTGTTGGATAGTGTTTCCAGTGTGACATGTTTTTCATATAATTTCAAAATTTTTGAGTAATTCATAGACTTTCCGCTAGGTGGCGAAGAGGTAAATTGCGTTTCCCCTATATCTCTGCTTCTAAATCTCAGATTTGAAACATTCTTTCTGCACCGGATACAGCTTGTGATGGGAAATCGTTTGCACATAATTTCTAATTTTTATAAAAAAAGTGGTTTGGCCACCAGGGCGCGTAAATCTTAATTTCCGCTTCTGATGTATTTGCGGCAAATTATGAGCTTCTAAATTCTCGATTGAAAAAAAAGTGGTGTGTTGACCGATACTACTCATGTCGACAAACCTTTTAGGAACATATTCTTCTTGAAATAATACATGGTTTCACGCCAGGGGGCGCAGATATATATCTTATTTTTGTCAATATCTCTACTTCTAGGAGTCCGATTTGAAAAATTCCTTCTTTATTGCATAGTGTTTCCGATACGAAATGTTTTTCCTATAAATTCAAAATTTTCAAGTAAATCATAGACTTTCCGCTAGGGGGCACAAAGGTAAATTGCGTTTTCTCCGTAATTTCTGCTTTTAAAACTCCGATTTGAAAAATTCTTCCTGTATCGCATACAAGACCTGTTGAAAAATATTTTTCACATAATTTCTAATGTTTGGTAAAGAATGGTTTGGCCACCAGGTGGCATAAGTGTTAATTTCTGCTTCTGATGTATTTGTAGCAAAATCTGGGCTCCTGAAAACTCGACAAATTTTTTTTTTCTTGGACCTATAGTGCTCATATGGAAAAACCTTTTGAGAATACTTTCTTCCTAAAATAATGCATGGTTTTCCCACTAGGGGACGTAAAGTCACATCTTATTTTTGTCGATATCTCTGTTTCTAAGAGTCCGATTTGAAAAATTATTTTTATGTAGGAGAGCGTTTCCGGTGCGAAATGTTTCTCATATAAATTCATGTTTTTCTTAACGCACAAGTCTGCAACCAAAGGGCGTAAGCTCATGATTCCGTTTACAGCAATATCTGAGGGATTAAAAACCCAATTGAAAATCTTCTTTCTTCCGTCAGATACTATTGTTTTCCATACCGGTTCCATTTACTTTGAATAGTTTGATAAATTTAATTTGCGTCAGAACGGATTCAAAAGACGTGCTTATTACACCCGAAAATTCGGTGTTATCTTTCTTCTTGAAGATTCGAAAGGGAAGGAAACAAGGTGTGTGACACGATATCAACCAAGCTCTTTAATGTCATGTTGCGGGCGTATCAATCATTGAACTGCGAAGATAAGGGAGATAAAGTTTCATAGAGATTACTTAACCCACCTTCGTTTTGCTGACGACAAAGTCATTTTTGCAAGGACACCCTCAGAGCTTCAGAGTATGATTCAGGAACTTGCAGAGAGTAGTACGGAAGTGGATTTAAAAACAAGCTTACAGAAAACAAAATTAATGTACAATGATTTTGCAAGAACTTAAGGTTTGGAACGTGAAATCTGATTGAAGTGAAAACTGAGAAAATCCGTGTAGCTTTGTTTGAGCGGTTTCCCTGCACATTAGAAACTCCAGCGAAGAAACTGAAAATGCAATAAAAGGCCGTAGGGAAAGTGTACCAAGCAGTCGAGATAGAACGGTGTAACGTATCAACGTTTAAATACAACCTGCCCTGTGAAACTGGGGTTAGATTTTAGGGAGGTTTACGTACACAGAGGCGAATTTTATCCACAAAGTACTAACACGAAGCAACTATGACTTTCAAAGGACGACGGTTGCATTCACATTCTCTGTTTTCAATTAATAATGATACCAAACAGTACCAAAAATAGAACAAAACACACACCACTCATTGTTTTTCACCATTAATCAAAATTCCTTTTCACTACCGTTTTGAGATTCAGAAATAGATTTCTGAATCTCAAAACGATTGTGAGATTCTTTTTTTTTTTTTTAATTGGAGGTTTAACGACCACCGTGAGCAACTCAATGGGCTATAAGCAGTCGCCCGTCCCTAATTTAGGGTCACTGGTTCCAGGGAAGGGAGAGAGCCAGTGCCGTAAGACAAACACAACATCCATGCCTCACGGGATTCGAACTCGGACCCCTTACGGACGAATGATCAGAGGCCAGCGCCTTAGACCACTGCGCCACCGGGGCGGCATAGTGAGATTCAACAAAGGATGCAGAGATTCAGAAACAGATTTCTGCATCTCAATCGTTTTTCTTTTGTGCTGCAGCTAGAACAGAACGTTTTATCTCGAAATTCACACCAAATTTCAATTGTAAAAATTTTAAAAAAATTAACGAAAATCCGGGCATGTTTTACTGAAATTTTGCAAAAAAATACATTCATTATTTATAATCTTGGACATTTAAGAAAAAGAAATTGTAGCGTAAGAGTCTTTTCTACTTCTACGTCTTTTTAACACATCAACATACTAAGAAATAATTCCTAAATGAAAGAAACCTTAACGGCCAGACGAAACATGTAAACAACAGAAGTCAACTTACAGAAAAAGTAGCTTTATTCAGGATTTAGCAAACACATCGTAGCATAGCCTATTGCACTACACTCTCCACACACCACACAACGCTTTTTTCAATAATCAGTTTACAATCCAACGCTCTTTCTTACAACGCTCTCAAGCAATAGATAGTTGTCGTTTTTATCTCTTGTTATTATCAATATCAGGCATACGTCACGTGCATTCAACCTCAATTGTTGCCAAACGTATTCGTTTGAGAGAAAAGATCTCACGTTAAGAGTGAAGAATAACAGAATAAACTCAAGATTTACATAGGGAAAGAAACTAAAAAGGAAAGTTAATTTAGAATACACGTCACAAAATGCTCTGGATCCGTCACAAGTACTGCAACATGTTCATTCCCAATCGAAGCGGCATACGTTAAATTTCCTTATGTGCAAGGAAAACTACATAATTCATGACTCGCGGTTATCTTCAAAAGCGCTGTAATTCAAAATAGTAATGCCCGTCCCTTCTTGGTTATCGTTAAACGCATTGCAAAGTTGTAGGATGAAAATCTTTCAATATATCTGCTGACATGAATATCAGAGGTCAAGAATATTAGCATGTTTTTCCCGTGTTTATGCCTTTTCCGATTAAAACAACTCTACTGAAATATTTAAATGCGTCGCAGACACACAGACACACACACACACAACCCACACGCAAAGAATCTAGTTTTATTTGAACAAACTGTCCCTGCTGCCTCAGTTTCAGTCCTACCTTTCTCCCTCACTCCCATAACTTTTTTCAGATGACTTTACTTTGCATTACATGGAAGTTCACGATAAAAAATTAAAGGTATGTTCTGAATTTTCTTTTTCTCCTGAATGCACGAGTACCCAGAGATCAGACAACAGACGAAATTACATTTTTCTTTCTTAGCAAAGACAGCCGTATTTCTTCTGGAGCTCAATATTCTTCGTAAAAACTGAAATGCAAAAACAAATATTTTAATAGCAAAAGCTGTTGAAAATGGATTCCTTAAAAAAAAAAAAAAAGATGGGGGAAAAATGAAAATGCAAAATACATGACGACGATCATCCTTTGCGAAAAGCAACTGTAGGAATTTCGGTAATGCGCGATAGTAATTAAAAATGTACATGCATGAAAGAACTTAAACTTCTGCGAAAACATTTTTAAACGCAAATGACATTCACTGAAACGGAGCAACAATTAAAAGAAAAACAACATTTCACCACAAAACACGGAAAAAAATACAAGTAGGCTCAGTTCTGATTGAGTCGTCAGTTTGGAACGCAGGACTACGACTTGCAGATCGGAGAGTTGAAATGAACTAGTCGAGTATGGTCTGAAAGCGTTTATTTAATTTGTTATAGCCAACACAGGTCTATGATATAAAAAGCAGCTTACATAATTTTTACAAATAATGCTGGATACATTGCGAACACAAAGCAGATCGATACACGAATTACCCAACGTGGTGCTCTGTCTTCTTGGGCTTCTTACATTCCTCATCACTTGCTATTGTCTCTCGTTTTGATTTTCTCCACTTTTTCTTCCGTTCATTCTGCGAATTCCGCGGCATTGTCGAAAATGTTAACCCGTTCACACGAAACAATTTTTAAAAATTTTAGTTTAAACCACTGCGATATGTTCTTTATATATTTGAATAGATCTCGTCCAGCGTTTTAAAACGATACCACGCACAGTCGTTTTGCTCTAACGGTTGACCAGATAAACCGCGATATTGCCAAAAGTGTTCACCGGTTCACAAGAAAACAATTTTTAAAACGTTCAGTTCAAACCACTGCAAAATGTTCTTCGTATATTTGATTAGATCTCGTCGAAAGCTTTAAAACGATATCACGTGTTGCAGAGATAGACTGAAACAAACGCGCCGGCACACCCAGAAATATTGTATCATCTACTGCGAACACAGGGAGCGAGAGGAGCATCGCGGGCACGATGTATTGCGCAGTACGCGAATTGGACTCTATGCTGTTTGCGAATATGCTAACACTATTAGTGTGTCGCACGTATTTTCGACGCTGTAATGATTTAAGTTGGGACCTATATTTGTCGCAGGGGGCCACACTATCTGAGGAGTTAGACATAGTCCTACGTCAATAGTACTTTAGTTGATAAACAGTAGAATATCTGATGGTCCTCTAGAGCCTGAAGTAATGTAACATGGCGAGAGATATTAAAGGAGGTATGGAAGGAAAATCGGGGATAATTTGATCGGTATTGCCTTAGAAAGGTGAAAAAAATCAAACATTTCTTCTCCATAGTTTTGAATATTATTTCGGGGAAGCAGTGGCGTCGGGTCATTATAAGCATCCAGGGCACACATGAAAATGAGAAGAAAATTGTGAGTTCTTTTAATCGGAAAAATTCTGAAAGAAAATCTGTATTAGTAGCCAATACCCAGATTTTCTGAATGCAAATTTGAGCCACTACAGTAGTTGAGTAATTGGGTAACATATTACAACATCCCATATCCGTTTACTAGAGGGCAATGAATCGTGTCCACGGCTGAATACTGCGTGCATAGGAGAGCCGACTCTAACCTAGTCGAAGCTTCAGAGATCGGTATAAACAAACGAGCAGATGCGCGCTGAACTGCGCATGTGTGAAACTGTCTTTTTCTGGGCTGGTCGCAAGTTTGCTTTCGCGTCGTCCCACAGTGAACTGCTGATTTTTGTTTGTGTTGTTAAGCTGTTTGGTTCGCTCTTGTAAATAAAATGAACAAAGTGGACTTTTTATTGGAACACTCTTTTAGTCTATTTACGGATGAAAAAACAACAACAAAAAAAAAAAAACGTCAAAGACTTGGGCACTCACCGACCAAATATTTGCTTTCTGCAAAAACATAAGAATTAGTCTAGAACTCTACTTTAAAGCGTGTAAAATCTTGCTTACATAATACAATGGGGTAAGGACGGTTAACTGACTTAACTGTTTTATCTGTTGAGGAAAAGTTCATTTCAGAAATTGATAACTTTAAAGCGAAGGTTATCCAGAAATTCGCCGAGCAAGAAAAAAAAAAAAAAACAGAGTTCAGTTCCTTTATTAGTGAAGTAAGGCAAAAACCTAAGCTTTTATTTTATGTTATACAACACTGCATATATATAAATAAAATTTCTACCTGATTCTATGTGGTTCAGTATGATTTTATCAGGTGGCATTTGGAAACCTTACAATCAACTAAAATTCTCTTTCACAGTACGGAAGAAGGTTCAGAACAATTTTAAAAATATTTAGCACCGGATAAATTTTGTCACCATACGCCACTGGGAGTGGGGGGCGGGGAGAAGAATTAGTACTTGAAAATTAAGAAAAATTTAATCTCGGTTTACCCAATATTAAACATCGTTTTTCACAAAACATTTCATGTTACTGACAAAAAGAAAAAAATAAGTATTATTTCTCAGCCTAAAATAAATTGGGACGACATTTCAGTTTTTCCTGTTTCGGAAAGTGACGACAACCGTGAACATCTAATCGTTGTAAAGAATTACCATGCTCTAATTTAAAACCATTGGATCTGGGGAAGGAACTGAATCAATGTTGGGAAGGTCAAGGGATCTGGATGGCCACTCCATTCGGTGAATATCTTCCTCTTGGAGAAAACCGTCGACCAAATAAGCTCGATATGGTTTGGGCATTATCGTACATAAAAAATAAAATCTGGACCAATGGTCCCAACGGCTCCTCTGAAAGACATATGGATTCAAGATCATTCTCCGTACTTCAGCGCAGTAACAGAATTCAAGATCATTCTCGTAACAGGATTCAAGATCACTCTGAAACACGTGCAGGTCTGTACGACGTTCGTCATGATACCTGCTTGAACCGTTACGTCACCGCCTCGAGAGCAGTCCGCTGTTTTTGTTTTGTTTTTTGATTGTAGGTTTAACGACCACCGTGAGCAACTCAATGGGCTATAAGCAGTCGCCCGTCCCTAATTATTGGCCACTGGTTCCAGGGAAGGGAGAGAGCTAGCGCCGTAAGACAAACGCAACATCCATGCCTCACCGGGATTCGAACCCGGATCCCTTTCGGACGAATGATCAGAAGCCATCGCTTAGACCACGGCGCCACCGGGGCGGCGAGTAGTCCTTTGCCCTGATGTTATAGAGACTGCTGTTGGTCCCTTGTTCTCCCCTGCTGAAAATACGTCCCGAATCAGTAATTTAACTGAATCGTGATTAACTTGTAAAAAAAAACTTCTCCCACTGGTCTGGATCCCAAGTGTGATGTTGGCTGCTGCACGTTAAACTAGCTCGCCGAGCAGCGGAAATCTGAGAGACACAAATAAGTGGTCTCCTTGTAAAACGTCATTGCCCACGAAGTCTTCTACAAACATTATGCCTTGAAACCCTCTTTCCTGCAGCTGCTGCAACTCCAAAGAGAGTTGCTAGAGGACATCTCTCCTTTCCGTCTGGCATTCAGACTCACAGAGAGATCGTTTGCAGCAGTCGTGGCTGCGGTACTGCCTTGCTCTGGTCGACGATGAACATCTCTTGTCTGTTGAAACTGTCTCCAGAGTCCTCACAAAACATCTTGGGAAACATTCACTGCTCTGGAAACTTTCATCTGGGACTGACCTGCTGCCTTCCTACTAATCGCTCTTCACCTTTGAAAATCATCCATATGTCTTGTGAAAACACAAGTTTGTCCGCGACCGAAACCGCACCCCCTAACTCCAGAGTAAGTTGCTCTCCCAATTAAGCTACACAGACGAAATGTACCGCAGCACATTTGTCGTCTTGACACGTGATTCACCTCTATAGTACGTTACATCATCTCTCTCTTAAATTTCCTTTTTCTTTTAAAGCGAAGTAGGAATTTTTCATTAATTCCAGACGATGCGCGGAACAGACATCACACATTCTTCGAAGAACTCAACGACCAGTAGATCCATTTTTACGTTCTGTGACGGAGATCGAATTCGCGCCCCCTCACTCCGAAGTAAGTTGCTTTCCCAACTAAGCTACACGGAGAAAATGTACTGCTGCTGATTTGTAGTCTTGACACGTGATTCACCACTACAGTACGTCACAGTCTTCGTGGCGTAGTCAGCTCGACGAGCAACTAAACTGAAAGCAGCCATTTCTTAGAACCTCTAGGAAATGCAAATAGACTTGCGCGTCTTTTTAATGCAATCCTAATCAGCATATTTCGGCTTACCTGCGGCAAAAGTAAATGAAAGATAGTCTGCCACGTAGCGAAATTTCCGTATTCGCCAATTTTTAATGCATTTATTTTTTCATACAGCGGGAGCTGTATGCATTTTTGTTGATCATGCGGGTACTTTAATTTTGAGCACCAGTGCAGATTTTAAAATATCTCAATTGTTTCGTAAATCAACACTATGATTGTGTCAGTTATTGTATTTTGCCAGTGCTTTGATTAAACTTAGGAAATTCCCTTCCACAATAATGAAAAATTTGATTTAGAAGATGCTCGAATAATGCTACTTCTGCGCGTCGGTTGTCGAGTAGTCAAAGGCGCGGCATTTTGGCTAGTCTTTTGAGTTGGGCTTGGGTTCGAAGCCGAGATGAGGCATAAGTCTCACGACGCCGATTTTGCCCCTTCCAGGAACCACTAGCCTCAAAGTAGGGGCAGGCGACACCTCGCGTCAATCAGTCACTTGCGTCAACTCGTCAACTACGACGATTCATCGCGCGTCAATTCGTCGTCCACGACAATTCATCGCGCATCAATTCTTCGCGGACCAATTCGTCGACTACATCAGTTCGTCGAGGTCAAATTCGTCCCGTTTACAAATTTTGGTTACATACAAATCGCATGCAAAAAAACGTACGGTTTCGGTTGCATTCTGCTGTGATCATATTTATAAGATTTGGACACCCAGACAGGTTAGTAACATTACGTTTTTTTTTTGGCACTAAAAATAAATTAATATGCCTAGGCCTAACCTTAGGCCTTTTAACAGTTTTTATTCCATCGTGCAAAGTTCAGACACCAAGTCAAGTTAGTATTATTGCGCTTTTACTTAGGCATTAAATATTAATACCTTGGACTAGGCCTAGGCCTAGGCCTTTTTAATGGTTTTATTCCATCGTGTTCATATTCATAAGCTTTAGACACCAAGTCAAGTTAGTATTATTGCGCTTTTACTTAGGCATTAAATATGAATGCTTTGGCTTAGGTCCAGGTCTTTTTAACAGTTTTTATTCGATTGTGCTCATATTCATAAGGTTTAGATACCAAGTCAAGTTAGTATTATTGCGCTTTCAATTCGGCATTAAATATGAATGGCCTAGGCCTTTATAAACGTTTTTATTCGATTGTGCTCATGTTCATAAGGTTTAGACACAAGGTCTAGTTAGTATTATTGCGCCTTTACTTAGGCATTAAATATTAATACTTTGGCCTAGGCTTACGCTTTTTCAGTAGTTTTATTCCGTCGTGCTCATATTTATAAGCTTTCCATCAAGTCAGGTTAGTAATATTGCGCCTTTACTTAAGAATAAATGTTTCATACACTTGAACAAAATGTGTCAGAAAAGCCTGGACCAAAGGCCTATTCATTCACATTTAATGCCTAAGTAAAAGCGCAATATCACTAACTGGACTTCACATCCGAACTTTACGAAAATGTTCAAGGCAGAATAAAATGTATTAAAAAGGCCAAGGCTTATTTATTAATATTTAATGTCAAAGTAAAAATACAATAATACTGACCTGACTTGGCATCCAAACCTTATGAATACCAGCAAAACGAAATAAAAACTATTAAATAGTCCTAAGCCTAAGGCCTACTTATTGATATTTACTGCTTAAGTAAAAGCGCAATATTACTTAAATGATTTGGTATCTAAATCTTATGAATACGAGCACGATGGAATAAAAACTGTTAAAAGGCCCAGGCCTACGGCCTATCTATTAATATTTAATGTCTAAGTAAAAGCGCAATAATACCAACTTGACTTGGTGTTTAAATCTTATGAATACGAGCACGATGGAATAAAAACTGTTAAAAAGGCCTAAGCTTAGGCCTAGGCATATAAATTTATTTTTAGTGCCAAAGAAAAAGCTTAATATAACTAACCTGTCTGGGTGTCCAGACCTAATAAATATGATCACGCGGAAGACAACCGAAAGCGTACGTTTTCCTACATGCGATTTGTATGTAACCAAAATTTGTAAACGCGACGAATTTGACAGCGATGAATTGACGTAGTCGACGAACTGATGCGCGACGAATCGTCGTAGTCGATGAATTAAGGCAAGCGAGGAATTAACGCAGGCGACGAATTAACGTATAACCCCTTAAAACCATAGATGTTCACGGGAATCGTTAATTCCGGAAATAAATTAACAAGGCAGTTTTATTAGCATAATATATTTGACCAGTCAAAAGAGAAAAAACAAATGTCGAGAAATTCGGTTTTTTCAGTTTTGGAGATCAGACAGTTTTTGCTTACAACTGAGTACAGAAAAAAAGAATAAATTTTTTATAACACTTTCAGGCTGCATTGAAACGGAATTTTTTTTTATTTATTGGATTATTTTTCACAATTTGCAAAATCTCAAAAAAAAAAAAAAAAAAAAAAAAAAAAAAAATGCTAGATTCCGATGACCTTTGGCTGCAGATTAGGGATATGTAAATCGGTGGTTCACAGACGTTGGTCCCTGATGAGAAGGCGACGTTTTGGACAGGAGTTTAAACAAAAAGGCAAAGAGCTGTACAGAACAGATGCAAGTGAAAATGACAACACGCCTGAAAATATGGTCTCACTAGGAGAGAATTTTCGAGTGAACCAGTTAATCCTTGGTTATAGGTAAAAAACTTAGAAAACAGTTACAAAACCCAAAGAAATAATATTCACCAGAAAAAGAATTACCAACCACCAAGGACTTTTTGAGTCTCTCAAAAGTATTAGCAGTAAATATAAAATTAAGCTTGCTCCAAATATAAGAAATAAAATAAAAAAATGTTGTTTAAAAAAAAAAAAGGAAATTTTTATCATATTATTAAGGCTGTCTTTCAATAAGTGTTAGGGTTCATCTTCTACTCTATCTACATTGGCGGAAAGTGAAAAAAGAACACCAAGAAGGAACTGGCAGACGATCATGAAATTTACATATGTTAATGGGGTCGAGTTTACGTAGGTGTGATGTTAATTTCAGGACCAACCGGTGAGCGCTTACGCCACAGCACGGCATAACATGCAAATTATCGTCGTTGGTATTTAAGGAGTACGGCGAAGTGAATGTAATCAGTCGTCGGCGTACGGACAGGACACGCGCGAAGACCCCGAAGAAGCTGCAATGCCTGGACATGGAAGACGTGTACGATATCAGCAGTTATCGGACTTTGAGCGAGGTCATCTAGTCGGACTCCGCGAGGCCGGGTGGTCGTATCGTCGTATTGCGGAGCGAATTGAACGGGAAGTATCGGTGGTGGTACGATGGTGACGTAGATGGTCCGAGGAACATTCCCACACGAGAAGACGTGGAACCGGGAGTCACAGACGGACTGATGAGCGGACCGATCGACGCATAAGAAGAGCGGCGTTGTTAAGCAGAACATCCACTGCGACGCAAATTCGAGCTGCTGTTCCACCTGAGGTGACTGTGCGAACAATCCGCAACCGTCTACTGGATGCAGGACTACGTGCACGTGTGCTTCTGGCATGTGCACCTCTGACTCCAACCCACCGTCAGGAACGGCTGCAGTGGTGTCGCCAACGTCTGCACTGGAGAACGCAATGGCGATCTGTCGTGTTCAGCGGTGAAAGCAGATTTTGCTTGTGAGCCTCCGATGACCGTATGCGTGTTCGCAGACGCACAGGGGAGCGTCTCCACCCTTCTTGCATCCGCCAGCGACACACAGGGCTTACACCTGGTCTCCTGGTGTGGGGAGCGATCAGCTATCACTCCCGCACACAACTAGTGTTTGTACCGGGTACGTTAAACAGCACCTCCTAGATCAACAACATCATTCAGCCCGTTGTTGTGCCATTTGTAAGGTCTGTCCATCGTGGTGTTTTCCAGCAAGATAACGCACGCCCACACGCGGCACGTGCAACGCAACATGCACTTCAGGGTGTGAGACAACTTCCATGGCCTGCACGTTCACCAGATTTGTCCCCCATTGAGCACGTGTATGATTTTATGGGACAACGACTTATCCGGTCTCCACGGCCAGCCACGACCATCCCCGATTTACGCGTCCAGGTTGAGGATGCTTGGAACTCAATTCCCCAAACTTACATCCAACATCTGTACGACAGACTCCACGCCAGAGATGCACAGTGTGACGCAGTTCATGGCGGTTCAACCTCGTACTAACCATGTTACATGGAAATGTTATTTTTCAGTTTACCAGCAAATACAGCTGTATTTTGCCATAATATTTTGATCACGTTATCCTCTGTATTCCGTATTTATGCTGTATAAATTTCGTTGGTATCAGACGCCTCCTTCTTAGTGTTCTTTTTTCACTTTCCGCCAGTGTACAATGTAAATTATTTTGTGCACATTTTCTCGAAGACTATCACTTTGTAGTGTCTCAAATTTTGAGCACAAATAAAAACGACCCATAGCTAATATATGCCATAGTTATTATTCCCAAAAATTTGTCAGAATTTTTTTAATTCAATTTATCTGACTCGAAAGCATTCCAATTCGGCGGTAGATGGTGCGATAAGTTAGCATAGCAGTCTTTCTATCTGGAAGCGACGAAATCTCTTAATTATGCCTGCTTTCTCTAATTATCTGAGCTAAATAGAAATCAATGAATAGGGACAAAAGTGAGATTGGAATCTTTTCTTCTATGGATCATCTTAAATCCTACTGTGCGTTCATTTTTTGAAGAGAAAATGTGTAAATTAGTAGAGAACCCCTGAATTTGAGCTATAGAAAATCCGCCTACTTACTGAGCTCCACCCCCAAATAACGTCATTGGTTAAAACCTAACAGCGTGTATTTTGTTTTGTTTTTCACTGTGGAGCCAACGAAAGACCGCTTCCATTCTGAATATGGTGAGGTCTGCAGTGATTCGCTGACGCCAACTTCTGGGTTAGTCACTTAAGACGTGAAAGCCCCGTCCAAGGAGTGATTTTTTTGCACCATATATCGCAGAACATGAACCCTTACACTCATTCAAAGACAACCTTAAACGCAGATAAGATACTTTGCGTTATTTTATTGTAGTAATAAAAACAGCGGAAAGAATTTTACAAGTGCGGGAAATTGAATACGAAGTTAAATGTAAGTGTGTACCTTCTTATATAGGGGAGGCAGGTCTCTTGCTAGTGACTTAATAGTAGAACACAGATGTTTTATCATCAGCTGTACTACCAAGGTAGAAGTGGATGTGTTCAAGCACGAATTCACCTAAGTTGAACCACGACTGCAAACACAGGTTTCATCGTCCAGGCGTACGAACTAGAAAGCGAGCATTCGTGAATGATTCGTTCACAACGAATAACTCTTCATCGCGAATGGTTCGCTCTCATTGCTGTGAAAGATCGTTCAAACCCACCATTACTCCAACACACACTGAAGCTTCATCATCAACTTTCTTCCGCCCGCATAAATTCAGATACGAATTCACAGTAAGGACAGTAATCTCGAGAATTAATAAATGTCAACCGTTATGCGAGTGAGCAGTCAGCTAGAAAACAATGGTTAAACTTAAGAATGCGGATGATACATGAACGCGATTCACTTGAAAACGTGCCCATGGACATTGCTAGACTTCGAAATCAAAGTGAGCGAGAATTATTTTAGCTGGGGACAGTTCGATAGCAACTTTAGTAACGAAACACTGAAAGAAATAATTATTCATGCTTCTTATTACCGGCTACAAAGGAATCCGTGCAATAAAAATACACACGTGAATCTCAGAAGTTAAGCTGCTGGTAAACCAACAAAATAACACGAAAATGAGAAAATGAGTGGTGGGTTAGTGCTGTAATGTACACCGATGAGCGATTACATTATGACTACCTACCTAATAAGCTGTATAGGACCCTCTTTAGCCTGCAAAATAGCGGCCACTCGGTGAGACATCGATTCGATGAGGTGGTGATAGGTATCCTGGTGTATCTGGTACCATAATATCAACAGCAGGTCCTCCAGTTCCCGTACATTTCTGGGTGGTGGTGATTTAGCGCGAACCTGCTTTTCCAAGTCGAACCACAAATGCTCGATTGGGTTCATGTCAGATGAATCTGGAGGCCAGGACATTAACATAAAGTCACCGGAGTGCTCCTCGAACCACTCCTTCATGGTTCTGGCAGTGTGGCATGCCGTATTATCTTGCTGGTAATGGCCATCACCAGCAGGGAACGCAGTTGCCATGAATGGGGGAACTTGGTCCGCAACGATGTTCAGATACCTGACAGCTGTCAGGTATTGTGCTATTGGGATAATGAGGCCTAAAGTGTCCCAAGAAAACATCGCTCACAGCATGAAACCGCCTCCGCCAGCCGGTTTCCGCCCAATAGTGCATCCAGGTGCCATAGCCTCCGTTGGTAATCGGCGTATCCGCGCTCGGTCGTCTACGTGATGCACCAGGAATCTTGATTCGTCAGACCAGGCCACTTTCTTCCAATCATCCACGGTCCAATCTCGATGAACTTGGGTGCGTTTCATGAGTTGTTGGCGATGACGTGCAGTGAGCATGGGGACCTGACTGGGTCTTCGGCTACGCAGGCCCATGCGCAGAAGACTGCGGTGAACTGTGTGCTGTGACACATTGCTCTGATCACCACTGTTGTAGCTCGGGTGATTTGTCGCACCGTGGCTTTGCGGTCGCTGTGAATAATGCGTGAGAGTCTCCGCTCCCCTCTGGCATCAGTGAGCTACGGATGGCACACGGCTGGACGATGGTTCGTCGTTTGGCCATCTGTGTACCACTTTTGACACATACTCACTACAGCGGCACGTGAACAACCCACAAGCAGCGTTGTTTCCGAAATCGTAGTTCCGAGGCGCCGTGCCATCACAATTTGTCCTTTATCAAACTCCGATAAATCGGCAGCTTTTCCCATTCTGACTCCGAACACTCTACTAACCGAAAGCCGGTCCTCGGGTTGTATATATACTGCTCTGTGAACTTCACCTGCTCCACCGTTCGGTCTCCAGGCGCCCTCATTTCTTTAGGCTGGGGGTGGTTGTAATGTAATGACTCATCGGTGTATACACGGCCTAAAAGCAAGTGGGTAACTAACGTTTCTTAATCGAACTTGGTGCCCAACGATGGGCATTTTTTTAAATAATAAAAGTTCCTTTGTGAAAGTTCAGCGGCATCAGAACCATGGGAGCAGAGGGGGCAGTTGCCCCCGTAATCATTTGCGTGCAGGGGCAAAACTTTACACCTGTTCCCTCACTTTTCTTCGTTTCCAATTATGACCGGAATCAGAAATGGGATAAATATTTGGATCTTTTTATTTCCTACCATTTAAAATTCCTTCTGACAAAACCAAATGTTATTTTCAATTTTAATTATTAACTATTTAGTATTCTGAATTTTTTAATGCGATTCCTAAGACGCTGGTTAAACTCTCCTTGCTTGGAAAAAGCTTTTCCTCCAGGAAAAAGAGTTTCTCGAAGTACCAGACTTACGAGAAAGAAACCTGTCTCACGAATATATATATATATATATATATAATCACTGAACTGGGAAAACAAAGGGATAAAGATTAATGGAGATTATCTAACCCACCTTCGTTTTGCTGATGACGTAGTCATTTTTGCAACTACCCCATCAGAGCTGCAGAGTATGTTCCAGGAACTTGCTGACAAGAGTAAAGAAGTGGGATTAAAAATGAACTTTCAGAAGACAAAAGTGATGTTCAATGCTTTTACAAGAAATGAAGATTTATCGATTGATGGAGAAAAACTGGAGATAACAGATACGTATGTTTATCTTGGACAGCAGATATCAAGTGAGGGTCACATTGATGAAGAAATTAATCGGCGTACAAAACTTGCCTGGAGAGCTTTTGGAAGAAACAGCATAATTTTCAAGAGCAATATGCCATTATGTCTTAAAAGAAAAGTGTTTGATCAATGCATCCTTCCAGTGCTTACGTATGGTGCAGAGACGTGGACCTTAACTAAAAGAGACATACAAAGGCTGCAGACAACTCAAAGTAGCATGGAGAGGTGCATGCTTGGTATAACCAAGAGAGATAAGAAGAGGAACTCGTGGATCCGAAAAATGACGAGAGTGGAAGACATCATGATCAGAGTTAAATCCCTGAAATGGCAATGGGCTGGACATACTGCCAGAAGGACAGACCATAGATGGACAGCCGAAATTTTAGATTGGATTCCAAGGGACAGGAAAAGACCCAGAAAAAGACCACATGGGAGATGGGTGGATGAAATTCGTAAATATGCGGGAGTGACATGGAGGAGACTGGCACAAGACAGACCGTTGTGGAGGAAACTTGGGGAGACCTTCGTCCAGCAGTGGATTGATAATGGTTGACAATGATGATGATATATATATATATATATATATATATATATATATATATATATATATATATATATATATGGCCCTACCTCTCCACTGGTTCCAGGGAGAGGTAGGGCCAGCGCGGTAAGACAAGCGTATGTCCATGCTTCATTCGGGATTCCAGCTGCGGCCCACTCAGCCGAAAGTCAGAAGCCAATTTATTAAAACGCTATCGGGGCGGCCGTCTCACGAACAACCATACCAGTCTTATTAAAAGACAGTTATCGTGAAATTACTGAAAGCTATTTTGTTTTTATAAGAGTAGGAACGTCTTTTATTTCACATAAGTAAAAAAAAAAATCAGTGTTTCTTTAGACCTACAGAAACAAAATGTAATGGGGAGAATGGAATGAAATACGAATATATTTTTATATTGGGTTGGTGCGAATGAAATGTCTGGCAAAGGACCAGCACACGTGGACGGTGAGGACGGAAAAGTAGGACAACTTACCTAGGCAAAATAATCCCCCCTCCCCCAGCATCGACATATAGTTGCCATTTCTCCAGCAAAGGCTATGATCCCGGAACGAAAAAAGTCTTGTGGCTGGGACCCGAAGAAGTCATCAACTACACGCCGAACCTCGTTGTCTGTCGTGAACTGTTTCCCTGGCAGAAAGTGATCCAGGCGACGAAACAGATGATAGTCTGTTGGAGACAAGTCCGGGTAATAGGTAGGATGAGGGAGTGCTTCATAGCCCAAGGCACTTAGTGTCAGCATCGTTCGCTGTGCGACATGAGGGCGGACGTTGTCATGGAGCAGAAGAATACCATGTCTGCTGACCAAAGCCGGTTGTTTCTGCAGCAATTTCCGGTGCATCTGCTGTAATTCAGCACAATAACGTTCTCCAGTGATGGTTTGGCCTCTTGCCAAGAAACTCCGATGAATTATCCCGGCTGTGGACCACCAGACAAGGAGCATCATCTTCTTGGGGTGGCTTAGGATGCATTCCAGCAGGCTGTGCGTTGCTTAACTATTATGCAGATCGTTTCCGATTATCATAAAGGACCCACTTCTCGTCTCAGGTGACGATTCGATGCAGTAGAGGTTCCTGTGTATTCCTGGCTAGCAGCGCCGTGCAGACTTCCAAACCCCTAGTCGTGTTGGCAGTTGTCAACGCATGCGGCAGCCACATGTCCAGCTTTTTGACCTTACCCAGCGCAGCCAGACGCCGAACAATTGTCGTTTGGTGGACACCTACCTCTGCCGCTATCTCACGACACGTGTTTCGGGGATCCGGTTCAAACACACGTAACAGAACATCGTCAGAAACAGCAGCAGGTTGGTGACCAATTGCTTCGTTTTACAGGTCCGTATCTCCTCTTCGAAACTTCACAAACCATCGCCGAATGGTTCGTTCGTTGGCTGTATTCTCCCCAAACGCTTTGTTAGCGTTTCGAACGGCAATTCCCACAGAATGGCCCACTTTAAATTCATACAGGAAGATGACTCTCAATTCGGCGTCTGCATGTTTCTTTTGCAAGCCACGTTACGTCTAAACGAACCACACCTGAGCCTTGTTCTCAGGATCAGATCAGATCATATGTAGAGGCTTTGGGGAAGGAAGTGTCAGACCTCAGGTCTTATAACGAAGTAATAATTTCTCCGTCATTTTTGGTCTACGCCGGGATTCGAACCCGAGGCCGCTTATTCCGGAACAAGTCGCTCTACCAACTGAGCTACGCAGACATTTGTTCTGATTCCTATCTGCCTTTATGTCGTGTGCGTCCTGCTGGCAGGTACGTCACATCTCACCCCGCCCCCCCGAAAGAGGGCCGGGGGCATGGCCCACGGGTCAGCCGTGACCATGAATCGTTACAGGCAGCCATCCACTGTAGAACGTGCACTTGAGAACTCCCAGTCAATCTGCTGTGTGGAATGCAACATCACACATTTTTATTTTTCGAAGCGCTGGAGAAGGAATTCTCTGATTTTTCCTGTCTCGCGGTGTGGAAATAACATCACACCAATGCGAGATTTTGAACGGCCGGGTCATCCGCATAGTTCGGGCGCCATTATAACGAAGTAATAATTTCTCCGTCATTTTTGGTCTACGCCGGGATTCGAACCCGAGGCCGCTTATTCCGGAACAAGTCGCTCTACCAACTGAGCTACGCTGACATTTGTTCTGATTCCTATCTGCCTTTATGTCGTGTGCGTCCTGCTGGCAGGTACGTCACAGTCTTAAACAATCCTTAGAAATAGGAAGTTAGGAGATTTGGGCGAGAGTGCCCGATAGGAAAGTGACACGGAAGCGAGGTACAAAGGGGGAGGAAGACGCCCTTATTTATTGCCGAGGGGCCAGTGCCCGAGTCCCGACGGCTTAAAGCGCCCATCCGACGCACGGCAGATATTTAGTGGTTCGAGCTTTCGTACCTGCCCGAGATCGAACCCGAGGCCTTCTCCGTTGCAGTCACGAAAGTTGGACCTTGTTCTTCACACACGTGTTAGCTATTTATAGTAAGTCTGTGACGTAATACCCGCAACACCTGTGGGTGGTTCCATTCCGCTGTGGTGGTGGTGTTGGGGCGGGGGGGGGGTCTGTCCCCGCTGCTCGCTCGCGCCGGACATTTCATTCGCACCAACCCAATACATACATAATGTATAGCATAAGGGGTAATGTAAGATGTATGGCATAAGGGGTACGGCTTTTGTGAAATTCATACCAATGTGCAGGTCAATTTAACATCGTTTATAATATGAGAAAAATATTTTGCGTCAAAAGAAACCCTATGACATAGATATAAAATTCAAGTTTTATAATAATTTAACTTTTATCAATATGATCGTTTCATCTGTTGCATCTACAAATGACGTCATCACGTCCTGTTTTACAACAGTTTAACGTTGTGATAAAAAAAATGCATACCCAAATATCATGTCCCGTTGTTAAAAAATAATTTCGAAGCTCCTGTAAAAGTTGCACATCTTACGGTTAAACATTGCTCACTAGAAAGTGTTAATTAAGTTTAGATGTAATGTCCTTCATGTGAAGGAAAGTTGTGTGTCAGAGAAGAAAGGAAAGACGCGGTATAGAACTCCCTTACAGAAAAGCAAAAGAAAAAATGCGACAAGAAGGAGAGTTTATTATGTGTGCGACCTAATGGACACTCTATTTTAAACTTAGATTTTTTTCTTTTGTCACAGTGGCTGCTCAAAGCAGAACTTCACAACACGTGCCAAAACCCAACCAAGTACAATGTTTATTCATAATCTCTTACATAACTCATTAGCGTTACCAAAGCTCTTCTTTTGAATGTGATTTTAGACATAGAGAGAAAGACAGTCCTTGTAATGTCATGCAGACTGCATTACTCACTCTCTCTCTTTCTTGGTAAATATTTCCCCTTAAAATTTTTTTAAGTCACTAAACAGGTGCCCTCGAGTTAAAAATGGAAAAAAGGAAAGGAGAAGTATCGTGTACTATGTAAATGAGGAATATTCAAACAGACGCTTTTTTTTCTTGAGGAGCGCAGAAGTTCAAAGGCATGCGGAAACAAAATATGACAGGTTTCTGTTAGATTTCCGAATAAATTTTTTCACAGGGCATGAAAAAAGAAAAGAAAATTATCAAAATGTCTGATTAAAAAAAGGGCACAAACTATGGCTGTGATCCAACGTTTTGCGAGAAAATAACTGCGTAAAATGTTTGTGTTTCGATACGCAAGGGTTATATCGTTTCTGCTGCACCTGTGAAACGCACCACTTTCGATAAATTTAAATCCGAGTATTTCTTGCAACGCACAAGCATTTCTGCAATTAGATTTGTCGTTGTTCATGAAAGAAGAAAGACTTACATACAATCAAAATACTTTTCAATGCGCCACGAGTCATTTTTAGCACATCTTTTGTAAAAAAGTACGTGCTGATGTTATCACTTCGTCCATCCGTCTGTCTATGGACACCATATCTCTGCAACTGTCAGTTCCTTTTGAAAAATTATTTTTTGCATTTGAAAGCATGAAATGTGAGAACGACGATTCTTGCTTTCTAGTTTTTCTACGATGCATAACTTCGCCGCAAGAGGGCGTAAATGCAGGTGCTATCGAATTCCAAATATATTTTATTCCACACAATTGCTTCTGGGCATTATTTTTTCCATTCGATACATTTATAACGACGATTATTTTGGGTACAATTTCGTTTTCAAGTAACACATAGTTTTCCCGTGAGGGAGCCTAAATTTAAATTACAATTTCCTCGAAATCTCTGCTTCTAAAAGTCCGATTTAAAAAAATATTTGAACATCGTATACCATTTGCTTTCTGGAACATATTGTCTATATTCATGGTTTTTTTGTAGTTTACAGGTCTGGCGCTAGGTGGTATTAGTGTATTTTTGTTTAATGCGGTATCTCTGCTTCTAAAAATCCTATTGAAAATTTTCTTTTTTCCTGTATATTTACTCTCTACAATAAAGGTGAGGAATATTATCTTTTTAAATAATAAGAGGATTTAAAAAATTATTTTTTCTAAGCATAGCTTTATACTTTTCATATATATTTCACTTTTATGTTATTCAAAATTCTCTTCTGCTATGAGGCTTAAAATTATATCACGTTTTCCTAGTAGTTTTCTGTTTTCCAGCTCTTCAGTATATCACGTTTTCCTAGCAGTTTTCTGTTTTCCAGCTCTTCATTATATCACGTATATAATGAAGAGCTGTTCCATAAAACTGTTCGATTTCAAAATCGCTTTGTCTCTGATATCTTCCTTTAGCTACATGAAAGTTTTTGTGCACAATCTGTTAATTTTTTCGTAACAGAAGTTTCAACCGTTAGTGGGATAAAGTAATTTTTTGTATTTTTAAATGTTTTATCGATTGTAGAAATATGGTTGACTTATTTTATTTTGTGTACTTTCTTATTTAGTTTTTGCAATGGGTTCCACTGATTTTGAATAACTTTGAAATGTTAAATATTTTATTCGTATCGGGAAGGATTCAAAAGATGTGCTCATTGCAACCGAAAATTCGGTGTCATCTTTCTTGTTACTGTTTTGTATGTTTTCCAGATACGTAGGAGGTTTTAGAGGCTCTCAAAAATCTGTCTAGGTGATGCAAACGTGTTTCTATGTTTTTGACACTCCCGTTTCTAAAATACAGAATGAAATATCAATAATTTTGCGTTAAGACATGAGAGACAACGAGCAAAGTTTCCCATTTATTTTATGCTTTTCACGATGCACATACGTGTGCTATTATAGGTGACGTAAATGTGCATTTCTGAATATTCGCATTTGCCGCGATATTCGCGGTTCAAGAAATACAGTTAAAAGTCTGCTTTTAACCCTTTAACGACCACGATCGTAAAATGTTTTGTCGCTTAGAATACCATAACGCCCGAAAATGTCTGCTGCTTGTTGCAGAATTTCATTTCCCCTTCCTTTTGCAATAACAAAAGAAGGATTAGTCTGGGTCTCTACTAATCGTATAATATTCGATCTATACTCCTGTCATCAGAGTCCATTTAAGAGGAGGACTAGGGCGAGCTGCAGCCCCTGGCCCCGCAGTTTTAAAGAGTCCCAGAATTATGCAGGATGCTTGAAGAATTGACAGTTCTACATTTTTTTTTATTTCAGATTGCACAGCGAAAACTATAAGAAACTGCCTTGTGAAAAGAATTCTATTTCTTTCCCCTTTTTAGGAGGAGTCTGCAAAAAGTATAGTTGCCCCCAATCCATCCTCGAATCTTTTGAAAGCATTACAGATGTGTATGTGTGTGTGTGTGTGTGTGTGTTCTGTACACATCTGTAATTGGGGGAAATGTTCGTACTTTGAGAATTCGTTTGAATCACATTTGGATCATATTATTTTGCCCACTACTTCGATATAATTTAAACAAGCTGAACCCTGAGGAAAGGGGCGGGGGGGGAGGGGGTCGTAAAGCAGAACTAAACTGGTATCCGTTTTTCAATCATGCATTTTTACATTTTCTTGCTAACATTGATTCGTCCATGAATCATGGGATACACACTTCAATACAGGGGGATATTTTTTTGGCTTCCTCACCACATTTTGGGAATGTTTTCTCCTGGGTATTTTCGTTCATCTACTCATAATGAAATCATAGATGCGCCACTAATACCGGGGTGCCGCCCCGGTGGCGCAGTGGTCTAAGGCGCTTGCCTCTGATCATTCGTCCGTAAGGGGTCCGGGTTCGCATCCCGGTCAGGCATGGATGTTGTGTTTGTCTTACGGCACTGGCTCTCTCCCTTCCCTGGAACCAGTGACCCTAAATTAGGGACGGGCGACTGCTTATAGCCCATTGAGTTGCTCACGGTGGTCGTTAAACCTCCAATCAAAAAAAAAAAAAAAAAAATAATACCGGGGCCCCAAAATACTGTCCAGCCCCCGGCCCCCTGTCTCCTTAAATGTGCTCTGCCTGTCATACATTGACCTTCGAACGTTTCCCTGGGGCAATCAGTACATTCTTCTACTGAGATCCTCAGGCAGATAGGAGGCATTGGTAATATCCGGAAAATCTTGTTTAATTTACCCTTTTCTTGTTCTTTCTTGTAAAAAATATGCTCTCAATCTCTTTATTTGGATTGAACAAAATGAAAGAATTTTATGACACATTTTCTCCCATAAACCCCGCTTTTGGGACAATGCAAAGATTACAGACCAGACAAACAAAGCAGGTGTCAACAAAGCAAGAGTTCTACTGAGCGATGTCAGAAGGCTGAATGATATGGCCCCGGCACAAACCAGCTCCTGGTTCACTTCTTTGTTTAGCGACCGCAATGACGACTGAAGTTGACTCTGCTAATCCCTCGGAAGCCGTGCAACTACGAAGAACATGGGAGGTAAGAAATCATCTTCATGCTATACCGCGACTCGGGCGTTTGTGGTTGTCTGCGTGCAAGGGGGCGTTAGGCGCTATGGTCGCGAATGGGTTAAAGCGCACGTACTGACAGTGATAGCAACTAAAAGCTGTCTTGAATTTTTCCAGATTATTGTGATTTCAAAATTTCTCGCTAGAAGGCAAAATCGCACCTTTCTGATTTGCGCGTTTAAAAGTCCCAATTTCTAAAACAGTTTACTTTTTTTTCCACATCATCATCAACCATTCCTTATCCCCTGCTAGATAAAGTCCTCCCCAAGTTTCTTCCACAAATCTCTGTCTTGAATAATCCTCTTCCATGCCACTCTGGCATGTTTTCGAATTCCATCTGCCCATTACCTACGTTACCTTCTTGTGGGTCTTTTCCTGTCCCTTTGTATTCAGTTTAGTATTTCAGTTGTCCAGCAGTATGTAACAACTTCCAGCAGTATGTACAGCGCATTGCCACTTGAGAGTCTTTACTTTGATGATGATATCGTCAACTTTTGTCAATTTCCTGATCCATGAGATTTGTTTTTCTATTCTTCTTGGTTATATCAAGCATCCATCTCTCCATTCTTCTTTCTACATATATCCCTCTTCATCTGCATGCTAAAATTTCTCAAATGCATACTTCAATCTAGTACGCTGATTCCACTTGTAAAGGTCGGATTCTTTAAATTATTTATCCCTTCCTTGTATAGGAAAAATGTCACGGCCTCTGATGTTTAGATTTGAAAAAGAAACTAAGCAAAATCTGTTTTTCAAGGGTCAGCGGTAATTATGGACTAGAATTTTCTATGCACTTACCAACTTTCCCTGATGGGATATTTTGAACTTTTTGAGCATATTAATATTTGAATTTATCGCAATGTCTTTGCTACTACCATCAGATTGGAAAAAATTATTTTGAACATGACCAATTTTATTCAAGTGTTGTTTAGGAGGTCTTTGGTTGTTAGAACCTTAGAATGTATAAACATATATACACATGTACATACATATATAGGAAAAAATAACTTAATTATGCTTAAAAATACATTTGATTTAACAGTTTAATTGCTGTGTAATAACAATAGTCATATTACAGTTTTTCTATTCATTACGGACTTTTTGTGATTAGGTGCCAACGAACTCTTCCGTATTATTTGGCTGTACAGGAGTTTAAAATGAGTTCATTTTCATCAGGTTTTAATTCGATAAAAATATTCGTTCTAGACAGCAAAAGCCCTCAATATTTTTGCACCTACATGCCCTATATCGATAGGCGAAAGCCGTGCGAATTCTTAGAACCTCCCTCAGAACTGAGCATGAGCAAAACCAAGATCAGGCAATAGTTTTTCGAGAATTTCAACACCAAAGAGGAAGATAGGAGAATGTCCCACATATCGCCCATCTTTTTCAGAAACAGGTAAAACTCATTAACTCAGGGCATGCAGGTACGCAAAATTAGTGAACACTTTCGCAATATTATTAGTCTGAACTTTAAAAGAATGTAACGTCTAAACTGAGCAGCCCGTGCACACACGCACGCACACACACACACACACACACACACACACACAAGCACGCACGCACATTTGTGAAAACAAAAACCTCTTTTGAAACATTGCAGCACTAACAAGTGAAATTCAGTTAGTATTATTATGCTGTTTGAAGTGTTATTCTGTATGTGGATAATAATAATATGATTAGGCATGTGCAACTAAGAGCCTTCAACTCTACCTGTGCGACTGTGAAGAAACAGTATGTTTCCCGTTTTACTATTATTTATTCCTTACTTGTAGAAAGTAAATATGTTAAACACGTGAAATTTGCTACTACCTCTTTCCAAAGTATTGTACAAACGCTGTTCCATAAAAACTGAGTAATTTTTTCTTGAATTGGCAACAGTGCGAAGGGGAAGAATAACCACGCAGACGACTAACTGAATTAAGGAAGTATCTATGGCAAAAGTTATTAGCCGTGGTAGATGATTCCAGTTTTGTTATTGCGCAGTTGTTTAAGGTACGTCTGCATTTTGCCATACAGCTATGGACGTGAGTGATTCAGAGTTAAGAAGTGAAATGCGTTGTGCGATAAAATTTTGCTATCTTTTGGGTAAAACAGCTCCAGAAACAGTTGATTTAATGAAAAAAGCTTGCAAAGATTTGGGTGAATCAACGATTTTTAGATGGTGCCATTATTTCAAAAAAGGGCGTTTGTCGTCAGAACTCGCTCCTAGGCCTGGTCGACCTGCAAGTGTTGTTACGGAGTGTATTGTTAACACTGTTTGGGCAATCCTGCAAGAAGATCGACGAATGACATGTGAAGACATAGCAGCGTCAACTAACATTTCAAAAACGTTGACATCCCGCATTCTACGTGACAAATTACTGCAGTATCGTGTGTGTTCTAGATGGGTACCTCATCACCTGACGAGAGAACAATTGTTAGCCAGAGTTCAGGTGTGCCATGAGTGGAAACAAATGATCGCAAAGGATTCAAACTTTTTAAGCGCAGTAATGCCGATGAAACATGGGTCCACTATTTTTACCCCCTCACGAAGTGCGCGACGGGTGTCTGGAAACACACAGGCTCGCCTCCTTCTAAAAGAGTCCGCCAAACCAAATCAGCTGGGAAGGTGATGATGATAATTTTCTTTGATCATAAAAGTGTAGTCTATCAGCATGCCGTTACTCCACAAATTACTGTTAATGCTGAGTATTACATTTCAGTTTTGAAGCTTCTGCGACGACACATATCGGTTAAGCGACCGGAACTAGTGGGCAAGTGGACCCTACACCATGATAACGCCAGCCCACATGTGGCTGCTTGTGTTCAACAGTTTCTTACGAATTGCAGCATTGAAATCATGCCACAGCCTGCCTACAGTACTGACCTCGCCACGAGCGATTTCTGGTTGTTTCCAACAATGAAGAAGTTCCGTGACGCAACATTCAACACAGATGCTGACGTTATTCAAGCTGTACGGGGTTCGCTAAAACAGCTTCCACAAAATGCCTACGCCACATGTTTTGAAAAGTGGACTGAACGATGGGGCCGTTGCTTTTCAACCGAGGGAAGATACTTTGAGAAAGAATAACATATATATTTTGCTGTACCTATATTTCTTCATTTTGTGGGATTTTACTTTGTTTTTATGGAACAGCCGTTGTACTTTAGTATATTGTTATTTTGACAGTTCCCCAACATTTATGAATGCTTTAAATAAAAGTTCGCAAACAAACATGAAGTGCTTCACCAAGACAAACAATAACAGGGTTTTATTTTTTGTGGAAAAGGTCCCTCATACTGGGAACTTGTGATTTCAAACGGGTGTTTCGGTGAAGGATCCTTGTTGTTTAGACATTTCTGTTAGGGAAGGTTTTTGCCTCGAGGAGCCATCTGGAGTTTTCCTTCCGGATGACGGCTGCGGCGGGCTTTTATGTCCACTTAAGTCACCCCTACTGCTTGATAAGGGCTTCTGAAAAAAGAAATAACAAAAAATTTGACAGAGATGGTGAACATTTTTACTTTCTAGATAGAACACACATAATTAAATCAAGAGAATTAATTAGTTTACAATGTCACACATAAGCTTTACAAGGTTGCAACAAATACAAGCCGTAGTATAATTACCATTTCAAGGTCTCCTATACCGTTGACGCACTCAGGCTTAGTCGTGGCCTTCGTGAAGATAAGGTCATGGCAATTAATTTAGTGACGTCACACTTTTCTTTAGGCCTAGATATATTCATTTAAAAATTCGTTTTCAAAGAAAATAGCGGTTATTTTGAGATGTATATGTCTTTCTCGATTATTTTTTATTTCGAGTCAAAAGACATAAATAACATATAATTAATATAGCCAGTTTCTTCTTATCTGTTTTAATTCAATAATGAGCAATAGTGAAACGTCTCACAGTAAGTGGTATTTACTTTGAAAAAATAATAATAATACTTCATATGGCTGGACCTGACGGAACGTGGGAAGTCACTTAATTAAGTGTTATGCTTCTCTTCTCGAAGACCCCAGCTCAGTACGTCTTTTACCCAGTGTGAAATTATGATTATATGAAGAAAATGTGCTATGCCTGAAGTTTCCAGTATAACATATCAGGGTGATTCGAAAGTTGTCGTTTTCTGTCAGTTGATGAAAACGTGTATAAAAGCATAAACGTAAAAGTTCAAAGTCGGAAATTGAGTCCATCGTGATCGATGGTCCTACACCACCTTGACGCCATGTCTTGAATCACTCTGTGAAAAAATTCCTTCGGTTTGGAGACGAAAAAGTCCTGTACCTCAAGTTCAATATCGTGGATGTTTTGGATGTATTTTCCGCGTAGAAAATGTGCCATGGACCAGAATAAGTGATAGTCCAAATGCGCAAGATCAGAATATAAACTGGGTGGGGCGTTGGCTCAAAACCCTCCAGTTCCTGTATTTTCCCCTTAATTGAACGGACCCTTGAGCAGGAGCATTATCCTATCGGAGGATAACTCGTTTACGGTTTACCAGAGCAGGGTAATTTCGGTTTAAAGCGGCATACATCTGCTCCAACTGGCCACAATACAACTGTGCCTTTATGTGTCGGTCATCTGGAACCAATTCCCAATGAATTGGGCACTGAAACTTTTACCATACGCATAGCATAACTTTGTGCTTAAATCGACCTCTTTTTGAGACTGGTTCTGGTGGCTTTTTTGGGATCTAACCACTCTTTCTCATGTCGGGATTCCAGAAAAATATCCACTTTTCATCACATGTCACAATTCACCTAAAGAGACTCTCATCCTAAGGATTTTTCAGCAATTGGCGACATATATGCACATGTCGCTGAGCTTGAATGGGGTACTTGTCGACAGTTTCTGTGCGTCTTACCGAGCTTGTGCAGTTCGCGGACATCTGTGGGCTCTGAGGTATACCCAGCTCTTTTGATAGTTATCTAGTGCTTGTGCACGCATTTGACTCTACGACTTGGCGTACAGCTTCAGAATTCACCGTCGAAGGTCGTCCAGCAAGTGCAATGTCTTCAAAGCTGCACTCGCCATTTTTAAACAGCTGAAACCAAAATGCCGTTCTTTCAGACACTGCTTCTTCACCTTTCACAGCACAAATTTCTCTCACTGCAGTTGTAGAGGTCAACTTTTTTTAAAGAAAAACCATAACAGCACTCGGATCGTGTGTTTCCCGTCCATAGCTTAACAGCAGAAAATTTTCCAATAAGTTACGACATCATGTCCTTCTATTTATACCAATTAGACGTTACAGGTTTTCCGATTATACGTTGTTCTTATCGGCATAACGCATGCGCACCGAGTAATTGCCTGACGCAACAACGCCAGACAGAATGGCGCTTCTGAAACTATAAACTCAGTAGACTCCGTAAGTTTTTTTATTTATGACACTCGCAAAAAAAAAAAAAAAAAAAAAAAGGAAGACAGAAAACCGCCAGTCGTCATCTTTTGTTATCTTGTTAGGACAAAACATTCAGGGAAAATTTCCAATTCTGTAACAGAACAAAACATCGAAATTAATCTAATTTTAAAAGCATTTTATTTGCAGCATGCATACTTCTGATTCATTAATACAGACATTTGACGTGGACCAGGAACATCAAAGGAGAGGTCATCGCTCTTTCCAAGTCTATAAGTGAGTCACGAAAAAATTCTCATTGGCCGCCACCGGGAATCGAACCCAGCGTCTTCCAGTTACGCGCCGGATATGCTTCCACTGCGGCCTGAAATTCCTCCAGACTCACACACACTAACTGTCAAGCCAATTTGGCAGGTTGCTTCTTGGAGCCCCGCACAATGCTGGGGATTCACCAAAGATGGTAAGCAGCAACTGAACAAGTATAATTAAGAAGCAACAATGTGGCGGCCAATGAGAATTTTTCCGTGACTCACTTATAAACGATTCCCGGTGGCGGCCAATGAGAATTTTTCCGTGACTCACTTATAAACGTGGAAAAAGCAATGACCTCTCTTTGATGTTTCTGGTCCACGTCAAATGTCTGTATTAATTATTCATCTGCCTTCTAATTACTTGTTCAGTTGCTGCTTACCATCTTTGGTGAATCCCCAGCATTGTGCGGGGCTCCAACAAGCAACCTGCCAAATTGGCTTGGCAGTTAGTGTGTGTGAACCTGGGGGAGTTCGAGGCCGCTGTGGTGCAATGGAAGCATATCTGGCGCGTAACTGGAAGACCTGGGTTCGATTCCTGGTGGCGGCCAATGAGAATTTTTCCGTGACTCACTTATAAACGTGGAAAAAGCGTTGACCTCTCTTTGATGTTCCTGGTCCACGTCAAATGTCTGTATTAATTATTCATCTGCCTTCTAATTACTTGTTCAGTTGCTGCTTACCATCTTTGGTGAATCCCCAGCATTGTGCGGGGCTCCAACAAGCAACCTGCCAAATTAGCTTGGCAGTTAGTGTGTGTGAACCTGGGGAGTTCGAGGCCGCTGTGGTGCAATGGAAGCATTTCCGGCGCGTAACTGGAAGACCTGGGTGCGATTACCGGTGGCGGCCAATGAGAATTTTTCCGTGACTCACTTATAAACGTGGAAAGAGCGATGACCTCTCTTTGAACTTCTGATTCTTCAGTTTTTATTTGAAAGAGCTTCTCATTAGACGATACGGTTTTGAAGGAATTCATAAATGGTCGTCGATGCGTTAGTCCGTCAGCTACGTAGAAAAAATATCTTCCAAATATTTTTTGCAGAGGGGCATTCACAGATGCTAATTAAATATCTTATAACTCAGGAGGAGTGGAAGTCTCATGGACTTCAAATGCTCTTCGCATTTCTCTTGAGATAAAGTTAAAATTCCGCCTCTGTGTGAGTGTGTGACCTTTCTTTCAATTTCTTTTTCTCCAATTCCCTTTTCTCTAGGAAACGTATTAATCCTATTTCTTGGGATTAAACATACGCAAAGGGCGAGTTTTTTTGTTACTTTTTTTTTGTCATCATTTGTTGTGTAACTGAAATTTAGAATGCCTCTACTTGAGTTGCCTCGTCCTGTCTAGTCGGAAAGGGTTTTGGAATGTACAAGGTTTAATCAAAACATTTTTGCCAACATTGTTTTATTTAACATAATACATTGTTATAAACGGTTCAGAGTTCACAGATAAAAGATAAATTTTCGATGCTTTTATTCAGGCACCACGTATCCAGGCATATCCGAATCTGGATGCTTTGAACCCTAAGATACAAAATAATTCCTAAACTCTCTTTGCAGGTTTTTGAAACATTTAGAGCCTATTCAATATACTATTCAAATGGGTTTTGGCAAATTGTTTTTACTCATTATTACACAAATCTAATCATTATAATGTATATACGAATTCGTAGATAAATGCATAAGTACGATTGGGCGACAGGATTGGACCTGCGTTATATCCAATTCCACTGTATAACAGACCGCGTTGTACCCGGCTTCCAATATGTGTGTGTGTGTAAGTGCCCACCCGCGTGCTTGCGCAATATACACTCATCATCGAAAAAATAGTTGCTCCCAGAAGGAAGTAACCAACAGGAATGAAACCTGGTGGGTAGGTTTGACATCGTGAGACATGCAAATGATTCAAGTACAGCGCTCGGCCGCGCATGTGAAGCAAGCAAGGAGGGGTCGTAGCGCTGTGCCTGACCGGCTATCTAAGGTCGTCTCGTTGCACGTGCTTGCCATTCTGACTCGTGATGTTGTGTTGGTTGCATCTTTGCAAGGGAAGTATGTCTCGGAGAAAAGTTCGGAAGCAATTCGAGCAGTTGAAGGAGTTCGAGAGGGGCCGCATCGTCGGGCTCCGAGAAGCGGGATGGTCTAATCGCCGTATTGCGTGCCATACCGGTAGTGCGGATATCACCATAAGCACGCTGTTGTTGGCGGCAGTGAATAGAAAAAGGCCCGCACCAGCGACAAGAAGGGTCTGGGGGACCTAGACGAACAACGGAGAGAGAGAACCGACTGGTTATCCGACATCCGCGGAGTGATCCAACAGCCACGATTGCGGATATTCAGCGAGCAGTGGTGCCCTTCATGCAACGTCCGATTAGTGCCAGCACCATTGGCAGACGGCTGCACGACGTAGGGCTACCCGCATGCAGGCCATTACGACGACTGCCCTTAACGCCATTGCATCGTCGCCAAAGACTGCAATGGTGTCGTGCCAAACTGTCATGGAGCCACTCCAAATGGCAGCAGGTGATCTTCAGCGACGAGTCCCGCTTTTGTCTTGGAGTCGACGAATACCAAATCGGTGTGTGGAGGCACCGCGGTCAGCGCCAAGATCAACGATTTGTTGGCGAGCGTCACACGTCCAAAAGGCCTGGTGTCATGGTGTGGGGTACAATTGCCTACGATACCAGATCACCTTTGGTGTTCATTACAGGCACTTTGATAACTCAACGTTACGGTAATGAGGTCCTGCAACCAATGGACCTACCTTTTCTGAACGCTTACTCCGGTGCAATTTTCCAACAGGACAACGCTCGTCCGCATACTGCTGTTGTCTCTAGAGCTTGCTTTCAAGGCATTGACACTTTACCATGGCCAGCCTCATCGCCAGACCTATCGCCGATTGAAAATGTGTGGGATGCTATTGGAAGCGCTATCCACATTCCACCCATACCGCACAATCTGCAGGAACTGCGTAAGAAGATTCAAGCTGCATGGGAAGGTTTATCGCAGGACACCATTAGGAACCTGTACAACTCCATGGCGAGACATCTGGCATGCTGTGTGAGCAAACATGGCGCCTGGACGCCATACTGAGAGACACTACTTATTGGCGTGTAGCTCAGTAAATATTGCCCATACGAGTCTCAATGTTTAATCATTTATTGTTCCTGGTAACCTCTACCATCCTCCCGAATAGCATTGCAATCCGATACGTCCTTCTAGGTGCAACTATTTTTTTGACGATGAGTGTATTGTTTTTTTAATTCTATGAACACATATAGAAAAGAAAATCTTTTTCTTCACTCATTTTAAGAGTTTAAATTTTTATGAAACGACATTTTTATCAGCAGGTTTATAAAAAATTTACTTTCTAATAACGCTTCATCATCAACTGACTGTATGCAAAGACACTAACAACTATGACACAGCATTGCAGAAACAAGAGTATGGGCACAGATAAGGACTGCATTAAATATTTCTCCCTCAAGTGATAGGTTGGCTCCGTTTCTACTTCGTTTAAAGTATAACAAACAACTGTCCATTTCGACTTCGGATCAACAGCTAGTGGTAATGGTTTGGACTGAGATGAAGGTCACGCTATTAAATGAATTCCACATTCTTCCTTTCTGACGACGCGGTGTCTGTCGGTCATACCACACACTCAATGGTTGCAAGCAATACTCAGGGATGAGGAAGGTGTAGTTTAAAGCTTCGGGTACTGAAATGAGGAGCGACTGATAAATCACTGTAGTTAGAAATTTATTTTTCAGCTATCAGGAGTTGGCTGGACGCGATGGTTCTTTGAACATTAAAACAGGTGTTTCGTAAGGCAGTCCCTCACCAAAAATGTCTCACCTCTCCAATCTTTCTTCTTCCTGGATATATTTTCCTGTCATAAAATGTAGAACATGTAACTAGAAATGCATAGGTAATTGCTCACATAAATCACTAACTAGTCTCCAATAACGTGCGGGTGGAACTATTGAAAATATACTTGGACATTAACAGAGAGAGAGAGAGAGAACCACATTGAGATTTTAAAAAATAACTGTTAAGGAACAATATTTAGAGTAACATACATAGTTAAAATGCTGGCCCGGTTGAACTACTTTTCATTTTCCAGTCGGTTCGTTATACTTTACTTTCTCCGCACCCGAACCCAGCCCGATCAGGGCAGATCTCTACATCAAACCATAAATACTTACCTCAGTTTATAATTTGCAAAAGCTCATGTTTAAGTGCATTGGGTTTGCGATTATTCAAGAGTAATGCTTGTGCCACTACAAAAAAATTATCTATCCATAAGATGCATATTTAAACATTTCAGTGGGGGAGGGGGGGGTTGGGATTGCTCTGGACAACTAAGTCCCTCTCCCTGCATATGTGCCTGCTTTAATATTTTTTTAAGGTGAAGCGCAACACTTCACTCGTTTTCACATTCTTCACTGGAACAAAGAAATGAAAGTTACAGCGACTTCTAACCGCGCTCTTGAACAGGGGGCGGGCCCTTTTCAAAAAAAAAAAAAAAAATGCTTCCAGAAATGATCTAATCATTATCGAACTCCTTTTCATTATTATTATTTTTAATTATTGTTGTGAAAGTAATACGTCATGCAGGGGTTTTTTTTTTGTATTCTTTATTGCTCAATATCCAATGCTTTCATTAAAGGAGCAGTTTCAATTTTCACAAAACATTTTGTTACTATTCCCTGAAATTTCTGACTCATTTCAAGGTCGCCAATAATTTTTCTTTTCATTTTATTGCAAATTCTAAGATTATAAGAAATTATTATTACAAATTCATGAATTATTAACCAAATTCTACGACTTTTCTGCTATATTACACAATCGAATTTGCTAATAGGATGAAAGGATAAAATGTAAAACAGCTCCATCATTTGATGAAAAGGTTGAAATAGAAGGAAATATGTGTGTACACACAAACACACACACACACACATAGATAGATAGATAGATAGATGTAGATACAGATATATATTTAAATATATATGATGAAAGCTGCCAGTGCTACATGAAGGGAGAGGGTGCTAAAAATCACCGGAGGACCGGACTAGGCGGCCATTTGATGCTGACCTTGGCTACTTGCAATGGACGCTCCCTAACTTCTGATTCAAGGTTTCTTGAATTGGAAGAGGAACTACAAAGGATCAAGTGGGACATCGTCGGGCTAAGTGAGCTAAGGAGAAAAGGAGAAGATCTATTGACATGAAAAGTGGACATCTCTTCTACACTGATGAGCAACTGACTTAGAGACAGCTGGCGTTATACAAATGTGACGCTGTGGGTGGTGGCCCTGTAAACGGAAACGACATGACGTATGCAGCGATCCCACAATATAAGGAGTTGTAACGTATACTCTAGATTCACTTTCCTTTTGATTTTTACTATCTCTGGTTATTTTATTTTACTATATAAATTATCTTCTTACTGAACGAGATGTTTTTCTCCCGCTGAATGAGATCTGGCAATGAGTGTAAGTCATGACGTGGTGGTAGCCAGTATAAATAGGCGCGTTCAACGAGACGTAGGGAGAGCTGTTGTTGTACGGAGAGAGCTGTTGTTGTACGAAGTGAGCTGTTGTTTATGTGTCAGAGAGCTGTTGTTGTATAGAGAGAGCGGTTGTCTATGTGCGTGAGAGCTTTGTTTCGTGTGTAAAGAGATCTTCGTTTATGTGAGAGCCAGAAGTTTACCAAATAAAAGATTGTCTTAGTAAGTACGTCTTTCTCAGTTCATAGTTTTGTCAGATCTCTGTCTGGCTGTTAGGTTAATTTCATTAGTTGATTATTATTAACAACCAGCATAAGACTTTATTCATCTTAATTACTACTACAACATTACTAGCAGTTAAAAGCTTGTTCATTATTATTACTACACTACTAGCAGGAAAATTTATTCGTGATATAATTAACAAACAACAAGCATTAGAAGAAGCATTAGCTTAGAAGAAGCATATATTCATTATAATTCAGTAGCAGAAGCGATATATTCATTATAGAGTGATGCGACGGGAATCAGTAAGAGTCGGACGCAGTATGGGTAAGACGAAGGATCTAAGCGCATTTGATCGTGGGAAAATTGTCGGGGCCCGACAAATGGGTCACTCCGTCTCGGAAGTCGTGCAGCCACTGGTATTTTCACGAGCCACTGTGTCACGGGTGCACCGTGAGTACTTCGAATCCGGTAAAACCATCCCTGCAAGGGCCAACTGCCGTGGACAACAGCGTGTGGATGATCGGGGTCATCGTCGGCTAGCTCGCATTGTAACAGCGGATAGACGGGCCACAGTGCAAGAAATCACTCGGCAATTTAACGCTGGTGTACAAAAACACGTAAGCAGCCACAATATACAGAACCATCTTCTCGCTATGGGGTACAGAAGCCATCGTCCCACGAGGGTACCGCTGCTGACCGCACATCACAGGGTGCAAAGATTAGCATGGACGCGGGAACATCGCCACTGGACTCTAGACATGTGGAAAGATGTTGCCTGGACTGATGAGTAGAGATTCACGTTGGTACATGCGGATGGCAGGATACGAGTACGGCGCAAACCACATGAAGCGATGGATCCTTCTTGCCAGCAGGGTACTCTTCAAGCTGGTGGAGGTGGCATTCTCGTCTGGGGACTGTTTACGTGAACTGAAATGGGACCCCTGGTGCGTGTGACATCGTCCCTCACAGGTCAACGTTACCGGTATATCCTGGACGACCATTTGCTCCCGTTTGTGCGTCTTCAACATTCCACTGGGGACCTCATCCTGCAACAAGACAATGCACCGTGCCATCGCTCCCGAATTGTATTCGAATGGTTGGATGAACACTCCACCGACGTGACCCCGCTTCCTTGGCCAGTTAGGTCACCTCACCTCAGTCCCATCGAGCACATCTGGGATGCCATCGAGAGAGATGACCCATCTCCCCCTCCATCAAATCTTCGTGAACTGTGGGAGCTTGTTCAGGGGTCGTGGGTCCGTATGGCTTCCCAACGCTTCCGGTGTCTTGTCGAGTCCATTCCGAGAAGAATCGCCGCCGTCATCAGAGCGAAAGGTAGTGCTACACGTTACTAGACAGGCATCTCGAATTCAATTGCTCTACTATTGTGGGGCAGATACTGGCAGAACTAGTCGTGTTGGATTTATAATAAACAAGAAACTGAAAGGATAAAGTTGTAGAAGTTGAAAGTTCCTCTGACAGAGCTGCACGACTTGTTATCCAACTCTCGAAAAGATACCAGGCTCAGATTATTCAAACTTATGCACCCACCACAAGTCATCCTGAAGAAGAAATTGAAGAATTTTGTGAGAAAATTCGTCATCTAAATAATAAAGGTAAGCAGCACTTGAAGATAATTATGGGAGATTTCAATGCACAAAAAGGGCAGCGGCAACAGAATGAAACTTCAGTAGGCAAATTCAGTCACGGCAACAGAAACCAGCGTGGAAATACTCTCGTTCAGTTTGCAGAGGCAGATGGGTTTTTCATCTTGAACTCCTTTTTCAAGAAAAAGCCGCAAAGGAAATGGACATGGAAGCATCCCAATGGATGGACAAGTGAAATTGATTTTATTATGTGTAACAAGAAATTTGTCATGGAAGACTGCAGTGTGCTGAACAAGTTCAACACAGGTAGTGACCATAGAATGGTAAGATGTAAGATGCACCTCAACGCTAAACTAGAGTGTGGCAAGCTCATAAAACGAACAAAGTGTATTGACGTGACCAACCTCAAAAAGCATCATAACACCTTCAAATTAGAACTGAGGAATAGATTCTCTATTTTAGAAGGTCTAACATAAGAAGAAGTGGACATCTCTGAAGTTAACAGAAAAGTAACCAAAGCTCGTATGGAAACAGCAAAAAAATTAGCTAGGTCTAAGAACAAGTTGCATACGAACAAATTAATAGGAAAAACCAAAATGTTAATGAAAAAAAGAAGAGAGATGAGGACAACTAAAGAAGATGTGACTTCCAAAGTGGAATATATAGAGCTATGCAAGACAGCACGAAAAAGTATCACTGAAGACGTAAGGAAAATTCAACTGTGAACTAGTGCGGAAAGCAATTGAAAACAACCAAAGCCTAAAGCTAGCAAAGGGACATCTCAGTAAGGGAAGAAAACAGATTATGGCACACTGAGAAAAGAAGATGGTTCTGTAACAAGAAATAGAGGCGAAATTTTGACAAGAGTGAAAGATTTCTACTCCAAATTATATGAAAGGGATGATATATGTACTCCAGACATCATGAAAGGTACCAGCACCAGAGTTCTTCCAGTCCTTCCAGCAGAAGTTGCACATACAATCAAGAACATGAAGCGGGGAAAAGCTCCAGGAGAAGATGGAATTACTGTAGACATCATACAAGAAGCAAGTGGAGAAATTGAAACAGTACTCGCCCAAGTTTTCACTCGATGCCTTAATGAAGGGAAAATTCCTGAGGATTGGAACAATGCTACAATGATCTTGCTACATAAAAAAGGTGACATTGAGAATCTCAGGAACTACAGACCTATCAGCCTCCTATCAGTAGTTTATAAAATCTTCACTAAAGTTTTTTCACACCGCTTGAAGGTAACACTGGACATGGCTCAACCAAGAGAACAAGCTGGATTCAGGAGTGGCTACAGCACTGTAGATCATATCCACGTACTGAGAGAACTAATTGAAAGAGCGAGGGAATATGAACTTCCATTGTGCATGGCTTTTATCGATTATGAAAAAGCCTTTGATTCGGTGAAACCATCAGCAGTTGCAATGGCTTTGAAATCTTACGGTATCGAAGATGCATACATTAATATTATTAATAAAATCTATGAAAATGTAAGTGCAAAGATTCGGCTGTTTGATAATACAGCACACAAAAGTTGGAAAGGGAGTGAGACAAGGTGACACCATATCTCCCAAGCTCTTTAATGCCACATTGGAAAATGCCTTTTAATCACTGAACTGGGAAAACAAATGGATAAAGGTTAACGGAGATCATCTAACTCACCTTCGTTTTGCTGATGACATAGTCATTTTTTGCAACTACCCCACCAGAGCTTTAGAGTATGAAACAGAAACTTGCTGACAAGAGTAAAGAAGTGGGATTAAAAATGAACTTTCAGAAGACAAAAGTGATGTACAATGCTTTCACAAGAAATGAAGATTTATCGATTGATGGAGAAAAGCTGGAGATAACAGACACGCACGTTTATCTTGGACAGCAGATATCAAGTGAGCGTCACATTGATGAATAAATTAATCGGCGTATAAAACTTGGATGGAGAGCGTTTGGAAGAAACAGCATAATTTTCAAGAGCAATATGCCATTATGTCTTAAAAGAAAAGTGTTTGATCAATGCATCCTTCCATTGCTTACGTATGGTGCAAAGACGTGGACCTTAACTAAAAGAGACATACAAAGGCTGCAGTAACTCAAAGAAGCATGGAGAGGTTCATGCTTGGTGTAACCAGGAGAGATTAGAAGAGGAACTCGTGGATCAGAAAAATGACAAGAGTGGAAGACATCGTGGTCAGAGTAAAATCCCTGAAATGGCAATGGGCTGGACATACTGCCAGAAGTATGTCCAGGACAGACGACATTTTAGATTAAATTCCAAGGGACAGGAAAAGACCCAGAAGAAGACCACATGGGAGATGGGTGGATGAAATTCGAAAGTATGCGGGAATAACATGAAGGAGACTGGCACAAGACAGACCGTTGTGGAAGACGCTTGGAGAGACCTTCGTCCAGCAGTGTATTGATAATGGTTGACAATGATGATGATGATGATGATATGATGAAGAAATTAAATGGCGTATAAAACTTAGTTGGATAGCATTTGGAAGAAATAGTACAATTTTCAAAACAATATGCCATTATGTCTTAAAAGAAAGGCGTGTAACCAATGCATCCTTCCAGTTATTACGAATGGAGCAGAGACATGGACTTTAAACTAAAAAAATACATACAAAAGCTACAGGCAACTGAAAGCTGCCTGGGGAGAGGCATGCTTAATGTAATCATGAAAATGAGAAGACGAACTCGTGGATCAGGAAAATGACAAGAATGGAAGACAACATGATTCGAGTAGAATCTCTAAAATGACAATGCGCTGGACATATTGCTAGAAGAACGGACTACCGATGGACAACTGGAATATTAGACTGGATACCAAAGACAGAAAAAGACCCAGAAGAACATCACACGGGAGATAGGTGGATGAAATTCGAAAGCATGCCGAAGTGATATGCAGGAGACTAGCTCAAGATAGAAAATTGTAGAAAAGACATGGACTTTCATGACTTTCATCCAGCAATGGATTGATAATGGTTGACAAGACATTGGATGTCATCATCATCATCATCATCATCAACCATTATCAATCCACTGCTGGATGAAGGTCTCCCCAAATTTGTTCAACAATTGTCTGTCTTGGGCCTGTCTCCTCCATGTCACTCCAGCATACTTTCGAATTTCATCCCTCCATCTCCCATGGGGTCTTCTTCTGGGTCTTTTCCCAGTCCCTCGGAATCCAATCTAAAATTTCGGTTGTCCATCGGTGGTCCGTTCTTCTGGCAACATGTACAGCCCATTGTCATTTCAGTAATTTCACTCTGGTCATGATGTCGCCCACTCCTTATCCACAAGTTCCTCTTTTAATCTTTCTTGGTTACACCAAGCATGCATCTCACCATGCCTTTTTGAGTTGTATGTAGTCTTTGTATGTCTTTTTTAGTTAAGGTCCATGTCTCTGCACCGTACGTAAGCACTGGCAGGACGCATTGATTAAACACTTTTCTTTTGAGACATAATGGCATACTGCTCTTAAAAATGGTACTGTTCCTTCCAAAAGCTCTCCAGGCAAGTTTTATACGCCGATTAATTTCTTCATCAATGTGACCCTCATTCGATATCTGCTGTCCAAGATAAATGTAGGAATCGGTTGTCTCAAGTTTGGTTATATATATACATACCAACAAAATAAAAAAAGCATAGACAAGAATCGAAGTGCAAGTCCAAAAATAGTTCCAAACCGAAAATCTACTACTGAAACTGCCAACTCTCCGGGGCAAAAGGAGTTTGAACTCAATCCGTGTAAATTTGTTTAACCATCTTAATTCCAAAAGCAAATGTCTAACATGTACAAAAATGGAAACCTGAAAACAACTCCAACGCAGAACAAAAAATGAAAAGGCCAATAATTAGCTAACAATCGAGGAAGGAGCATAGCAGCCTGCCCAAAGAAATAGATAAAGAAAGTAAAGAAACACTCGACCAAAGACTAAAAGTAACACATACAAAAACTTTGAACACACAAATGAAAGTAAAAATGGAATAAAAATGAAAATAACTTTTCAGCTATTACACAATCAGGTAGTAAACGTGGAATAAAAATGAAAAATGATTTTCACTTTCATTTTCAAGATCATTTTCATTTTTATTCGACGTTTACTTTCATTTGTATGTTCGAAGTTTTTGCCTTACTTTTAGTCTTTGGTCGAGTGTTTAGTAACTTTATTTATACATACATATACACTGAAGAGCAATTGAATTAGAGATACCTGTCTAGTAACGTGTAGCACCTCATTTCGCCCTGATGACGGCGGCGATTCGTCTCGGCATGGACTCAACAAGACACCGGAAGCGTTGGGAAACCATACGGATCCACGACCCCTGAACAAGCTTCCACAGTTCACGAAGATTTGATGGAGGGGATCAGAGCCTCGAACATCTCTATCGATGGCATCCCAGATGTGCTCGATGGGATTGAGGTCAGGTGACCTAACTGGCCAAGGAAGCGAGGTCACATCGGTGGAGTATTCATCCAACCATTCGGATACAATTCGGGAGAGATGGCACGGTGCATTGTCTTGTTGCAGGATGAGGTCCCCAGTGGGATGTTGAAGATGCACAAACGGCAGCAAATGGTCGTCCAGGATATTCCGCTAACGTTGACCTGTGAGGGACGATGTCACACGTACCAGGGGTCCCATTTCAGTCCACGTAAACAGTCCCCAGACGAGAATGCCACGCCCACCAGCTTGAAGAGTATCCTGCTGGCAAGAAGGATCCATCGCTTCATGTGGTTTGCGCCGTACTCGTATCCTGCCATCCGCATGTACCAACGTGAATCTCGACTCATCAGTCCAGGCAACCTTTTCCCACATGTCTGGGGTCCAGTGGCGATGTTCCTGCGCCCATGCTAATCTTTGCACCCTATGATGTGCGGTCAGCAGCGGTACCCTCGTGGGATGATGGCTTCTGTACCCCATAGCGAGGAGATAATTCTGGATGGTGTGGCTGCTTACACGTTTTTGTGCACCAGCGTTAAATTGCCGAGTGATTTCTTGCTCTGTGGCCCGTCTATCCGCTGTTACAATGCGAGCTAGCCGACGATGACACCGCTCATCCACACGCTGTTGTCCACGGCAGTTGGCCCTTGCAGGGATGGTTTTACCGGATTCGAAGTACTCACGGTGCACCCGTGACACAGTGGCTCGTGAAAATCCCAGTGCCTGCACGACTTCCGAGATGGAGTGACCCATTTGTCGGGCCCCGACAATTTTCCCACGATCAAATGCGCTTAGATCCTTCGTCGTACCCATACTGCGCCCGACTATTACTGATTCCCGTCGCATCTCTCCTTATATTGTCGGATCTCTGCATATATCATGTCGTTTCCGTTTATAGGGCCGCCCACAGCGCTACATTTGCATGTCTCTGATTCAACTGCTCTTCAGTGTATATCGCTCTTTTCCTGGTCCTTGGTTGCCGGACCTGCAGACTTCTACCAGGAAGTAAGTCACTGTTTCCACTGATGGAACAGACTGAAGGTAACACCCGTCTGCTGGCTGGTGAAAGTCAAATAAATGGATGCTACAAGAATCTTATAATATCTGAATGTTCCTGTGGCGTGGAGACAGACAGGAGAAAAGCTATATTCAACTTCCGTAAGAGTGAGTTCAATGTTTCCGATCGTCAGAAAAAATAATTTAAAGCGCACTGCTGATTTGTATTTCGTGAAATTTTCACAGGAAATGTAAATGTCAGGTAAAATTATGTCGACAAAGAATTTTTCGTTTGTCCTCGTAATAGAATGAGTGCAACAAGAGACGTATAACGCTGCTCAGAAAATCTTTAAATAACAATGACAAATGACTGTCCTATGTCGCGTAAAAGCTGCGATTGCTTTACTCAAACTGGATCTGCTCCTTGGAGGATGTCAATAGATGCAGCTTAACATGTTTGGTTCGTGAAAAAAGTGTTCGTACGAAATTTTTTTTGCGCTGTTGCATTTCGTAAAATCACTCCCCACAAATCGCTTTTTCCTGCACATTCGCCATTGTAGCTACGAACAGGAAAAAAACACGCAATGGTAAACAACAAAGCTTCAGATGCTTATTTTTCAAACGTTGCAAACCTTATTTCTGTCAGTAGTGTAGTTATTTTTTATTAATTTTCACAAAAAAAAAAAAAAAAAAAAGGCAAAATGTTTGGACCACCCAGTATATGCGCGTGTGAATATGGCATAAAATCCCGATTTGTATGCGAGAAGTGCTAACGTCGAAAATTTCTATTAGTATTTCTATTACGATGTTTTGATCAGTCCTTAAAGTAACTCCGGTTTTACGGATTTCTTCTTGTTCGTAAAGCGAAGACTTATTTCTAATTTGAATATTGCGCTTTTGGACACAAAACGTGATGCAAACTTTTCATTAAGTTTTTGTTTTTATATAAATTTTTTATTCATACTTTGTGCCGCCTGAGCGAATAAATTTATTCTTTAGTTACTTCTCCTTTCTCTCATCATAAAAACTACTACGACGCTTTTTCCATTTTTTTTTTTTTTGATTCGCTTCTTTGAGGAATCATTTATCTTCATCTAACGAGCTATTTTATATCTTGTGCCGGAGAAAGGAAACACAAACCCGCATGACCCTCATCGTGAGTAGAGCATCGTTATAATGATCTCTGCGCTGTCTCTCTGTTTTTATTTTATGCGAACTTCGGCACAAATGTCATTCTTTCTACTCCTTTCTTTTTCTTTTTTGTCTTTACATATTTCGTATTTATTTATAATGTGCACGGAAACAAATTCATTCATGTAACACGCGTCAGGCAAAATGATAACAAATGTTTACAAATGTGTCGTAAAGAAAGAAATATGGTAAACTGTTATGTTTAGTCATCAAAACAAGATCACATTTCTTCTTACTCAGTTGCACTTTCTACGACAGCTTAGAATGCGAAAATTTCCTGAAGTGAAGCAGTTTTTTATTTTTTAGTGATGACAGCTGGGAAATCTTTTAGTCTAAAGCGTTTATTTCATCAGCAAACTTGCTAGTTTTCATTACTTAGATTGGCTAGTATGGAATTATTTTCAAGCAAAAAGAAAAAAGTTTATTATTTTCTGCTTGTTTTTTAGAAATACATGTCGCAAAAATCAGTCATTAAGGACAAAGCCGATAATCTGATGACTAGGAAAATTTCCCTGACTGAACTTTCTTGAGTGTCACAGAAGGTAACCGTTTTCAGATTTCGTAAATTTTCAGGAATCCGTGTGAAAGATTTTCCTCGTCTTGAGCATCCCCCCCCACTTTCCAGATATCGAGTGAGGGTCACATTGATGAAGACAGCTTTTCCCGAGAGATCTGATGTCTTAAATCTTGGTGCATGTGGTTCCGAAATTAGATTGTGCCAAATTTTTGATTTTCTTTAAAGGAAATACGAGTAAAATGTCGGCATATATTTTACAGTAAAAAAGATTTTTACATTGAAATTTATAATCCTTGTGTTTTTTTTAAATTACTACACCTATGTTAAATGTTATAGGGTGCAGCCTAACTTGTGGAAAAATTTTATATTTCATTTATGCGGTAAATTTGTGTTTCAAGGCGGCACTCATAGTTATAATTAATTACGGTAATTGATCCTCTAATTTGTTCATCACTGCCATTGTTAAAATTTGTTCATTATTTGATAAGTGCATAATTCGTAGCCTTCTGGCAAACGAGAATTGTGAAAGGCCACATGGCGACAGACCATCTCTATTTCGGACTCATAGCAACAGTCTTGTGCATTTTCAACTCTAACGAAAGTCTGCAAAACTCACCCCCCAAAATTCCCTCTGGAAGCCAAGAGACATTCTGGTGGTTGCATTTTTCTCCGAACTGAACGGGATAAGGGAGAACCGACTACCACCCACAGCTGAAAACAAGGTGATAAATCCCTTTTCAAGTGGCTAAGAGAAGCCCTGTGACAGGACAAAGAGGAGAGAAACGAGGAGAAGCAAGCGGCGAGTCATTCGGAGGGCGGATTCGAAGAAAAGACACGCACGAGACCAGCACCAGCGAGGAGCATGGAACCAAGGTCTGAGAGCTGACCGCTGGGAGAGCTCGGGAAAAAGAAGCAGAGAAGCAAGTAAGGAGGGCTATGAATGATCCTCTTAAACGAGGACATCTCAGTCCTTTGGACTTCTCGACCGATACTAGGTCGACATTAGTGCACTTTTGCCTAGGCGGTCTACATACGAAAACAGGCAGGATATTTCTTGCCACTTCTCTGCACTGAGGACCTCAGACAACGGTTGCCAAGGTATGTGGTCTTTATACGAACATTTGCTCACGACTTACAAGTGCCGTCGGACAGTGAACAGCATATAGAACTCTGTCCCCTGTGAAAGGGAGTACGCACGACAGCGGAGGCCTCCAACACATTTTATTCGTGATTTTTATTTGTGTTATGGCCATAAGTTTTAAGAGCTCTTCCCTGCTAATTTGGCGTCAAGCCTATGCAGGTGTGTGTAATGGTATAGAGATATATATAGCTTATAATTAAACTGCGGCAGTCATGATAATTACTGTATCATTTTAATTGCTGGTACCCACGCTCGTACTCAATTATCGTTTTCTAAAGTGTGTATTTAAATGTTTTGGGTAATCTCTCACATATGTTTCCTTCGCTCTATTTGTTTATTGTGCATACTAGAATTTCATCAGTGAACAGTGTTTGAATAAGTATTAATTGTTAAATCAGAGTTAGTTAAATCAGTGTTATCGTTTAATCAGTGATAAAGTGGTTAAATCATTGCGCATAATTAAGCTGCCGATAGAGCAGCCCACCATACATTCATCTCAGCAGATTTTTGTGCCACTTCATGGATAAAGGTGGCAGTGTATATAATATAACGTTGGATATTAAATGTCAAGCGTACGTGAAATGAGCGTTGGGTATCTTTTCGAGTGTGTGTGTGCGTTGCTGTGACTTTTCGGTAGATTGGGACGTGCTGGAGTTAAATCCAGGCATCCACGCCCAATCGCGGTACGGGTTTTGCGGGAAGTTAATAATTAATTTGTTATAATTAATTATGGGAGGTCATTATTAATTATTGGAATCAGATAATTAATTTGTTGTTGCAGAATTTTCGGTTGTCAACGCAAGTAGGAAAACTCCTTGCTAGCCTCTAGCAGCAGAGGAGGAGAGCAAAATTTTTGACAAAATTTTCTTTAGTGTTTTTTTTTATTTTTATTTAGATGTTTATTTTTTTCGGTGGAGATATCGGGTGCTTCACTGCAGGCGATACTTCACCCGGTGCCGCGGCCACATCAGCCTGTAAAGGTAAGATCCAACAATTGGTTCCGATGACCAGGATTCTTACTTGTTTGTACCTCCAAAGCAGAGCAACACACACAAGCGTTCGGAATATTGCGAATTGACTGCCATATCAAATTTATTTCAGTACGAGCATATTTTAGCATATCATAAGTATTGTAAGCCTTAAGCATTTTTGTGTAAAAGACTGCCTTAGGTTAAGTGTATTTAAATATGGCAAATAAAGGAGAGAAGCCGAACACCAAACCTACTGACTCAGATGATTCTGATCATCATGATGGGGAGGAACATAGCATTCCCACAGGAGAATCAACTGATCTGGTAACTAGTAATTCAGTAACAAGTATCGCAGGAGTGTCAGAGACTAGAATGACAGCTCCAGGTATGTTAATGTACGGCGGTGAACAGATAGCAGGATGCATTAATATGCTCAGATATTTTACAGGCACAGATCCTCTATATCGTGCCAAACATTTTTTTCAAGATGTAGAAAATGTAGCTACAGTAGGGAGATGGAGCGAACAAACAAAATTGGCAGTAGTAAAGTCGAAATTCAGGGAAAGGACTGCAGAATTTTTGTCAGATAGTGATGAGCTGAGATTAGAAGGAAATTATGAAAATTTTAAACGTTTAGTGATCGATCGTTTCCAAGCGGAAGAACCTCTTATTACCCGTATGAAACAATTCATGAGTTGTGTTCAAATGCCGGGACAAGATGTAAGACAGTATGCAACGCGACTCAAAAGTGCAGAGGCAAAATATTTTGGTCATACAACTGATATGTCAGAAGACATCAGGCAGCATAGGGATCAGACAGTGATGTGTCAGTTTGTATCTGGTTTATCCGAATCTATCAGGCGCTGGGTTTTAACGAAGTGCCCAGAAACTCTAGACGCTGCTATTCTCACAGCAATTCAGGAAGAAGATAATTTGGCGCTCATGAGTAAAAAGGCATGAGTAAACGCAGTAGAGAGATCGGAAACAAACCCAGGATCTGATTTATTAGCGCGTACTTTGGAAGAGATGATGGCACGAATGGAAGCGACGGAAAGATCAGTGGGTCAGTTAGCCGTAAATTTTCAGGAAAGCGAAAATCGGAGACGAGAAAGAAACTCCAGAGAGGAAGAAAGTTTGCAGTTACCCAGGTTTCAGTCATCTGGACGACAGTATGGGGCAAATAATAATGAACGCAGAGGATCGGGTACTCGAAATCGCCCGCGCGCTGAGAACCAGCAAGCGCAGTACAGGAGCAACAGGATTATGTGCTACGGATGCAGACAGGAAGGTCATGTGATCAGGCTATGCCCGAATAACGGTCGAAATAGGGATAGGGCAGAAACAACACCGAAACAGAGGTTTATTAATAACAACGACAGAGATACTCATTATCAATCAACAGGAAAGTTTAGTGCTCCAGGATCCGAGCGTAAGAACAAACAGTTAAACTGAATCGGAGTCGAACTGTGAGAGGTAGTGCGGCTCAGAAATATTTAAAACCCTCTAAAGTGCGGTACGTGTCTATGAAAAATGGGAATGATTTACCAATCATTAATGCGGATCTGGATGGGGATAAAATTAAAGTGCTAATTGACACAGGGTCATCAGTCACTTTATTAGCTAACGATGCTTATCGTAGATTAAAATTTCGCAGAAAGTTAAAATCTGTTGATTTAAATGTAAAAATCAAAAGCATCACAGGAGAAGTGATTCAAACGCTGGGTTGCTACGAGGTAAATCTGCGAATTAAGGGAAGAGACATATGGGTCAAGGCATTTGTGACAAAAAATCCCCTGAGTCAAAATTACTCAGCTTTGTTGGGAATAGATGCTTTACGAGACCACCGTCTTACGTTCGAAGCAGATACAAACCAGCTTCACTTCCCTGACCCCCCATCTCAGCCACCCACCCAACAGGAGCGGAGAGGTAATGATGTTTCCAACAGACACCCCAGGATAGCAGCACTGACTCGTAAAACTTGCATTCCCCCCAACAGCGAAACTTTTCTCCAAGTTGCGCTTAGTAAACCCTCAGTGGGGAAAACAGAAGGAAGTATTATGTTCGAGCCATTACCGAGAGCACGCAGAAACAGGTTACTTTTAGCACGTTCAGTTAATAATGTTTCGGCAAGCGGACTGTATGATGTAAGAGCGGCTAACCACAGTGATTCACCAATTTGGTTAAATAAACATACGAAACTCTTTCAGGCAGACCCGGTGGAAGTTAAGCGTTGTTCGCAAGGAACATCCCGAAAATCTCAACCAATCTCTGTGGAAGATTTTAAATTAGATCACCTGGAATTTAGCGAACGAGAGAAAATGCTAAATTTATTGCAGAAATATTCTGATGTTTTTGCACGGAATTCTTTAGACTTAGAAGGTACGGATCTTACAGAGCATGAAATTCATCTCACGGATGATAAACCTATTAAGTTGCGTCAGTATACTGTACCACATGCCCTAAGACCCGAAGTAAAAGCTCAGGTAAACGAATTACTTGACGCAGGAATCATATCAAAATCAGATAGTCCCTACAGCTTTCGTATTGTTCTCGTGAGACGCGGAAACTCTTATCGTTTCTGTATTGATTTTCGAAAATTAAATGAAATTACCCGAAAGGATAGCTACCCTGTTCCCCGAATCCAGCAAACTTTATCCTTACTACATGGATGCAAGTATTTTTCAAAAATTGACCTTTTGGCTGGTTATCACCAAATTAAAGTTAGAGAACAGGATAGGCATAAAACTGCTTTCTCATGCGAATTCGGACATTTCCAGTGGAATCGCTTGCCTTTTGGACTTTGCATCAGTCCGGCAACATTTGAAAGAGCACTTGATTCTCTATTTATGGACAAAAGAGATGATGGCATTTTGGTATATGTGGATGACATCTTGTGTGCCTCCAGGACATTATCTGAACACCTTGAGAAATTGGAATTAATTTTCCAGAGATTAAGGAAGCACCATCTAAAAATTAAGCCCAGTAAGTGTGAATTTTTGGCGGAAGAAGTGACATACCTAGGGCACCTTTTAGATCGTCAGGGCATTAGACCTAACCCACAGAACGTGGAAGCTGTTCGGGAATTCCCTACTCCACGGAAAGTGAAACATGTTCGAGCATTCCTTGGAATGGCAGGATATTATAGGCACCACATCAAAGATTTTTCGTCCATTGCCTTACCGCTAACAAACCTTACTAGGAGAAACGTGAAATTCATTTGGGACGAACACTGCGAGAAATCTTTTCGAGAGCTGAAACATGCACTAGTGAGTGAGCCACTATTAATATTTCCTGATTTCAGCAAGAAATTTTTCGTCACCACAGACGCCTCCAAAGTAGCGATTGCCGGCATTCTCGAGCAGGAGGATGACGAAGGACACAGACATCCCATCGCTTACTTTAGCAGGAAACTTAATACAGCTGAGAAAAATTACAGCACGACAGAACAGGAAGCACTGGCAATAGTATCATCCATCACCCATTGGCGCGAATATTTGGTAGGTCAGCAGTTTACGGTCATTACCGACCATAGACCTCTAAAGTGGCTTATGAATTTGAAGACTCCTAATTCTAGACTGGTAAGATGGAATCTTAGTCTGTCGGAGTATAACTTCGATGTGCAATATCGACCAGGAAAGAAAAAACACAAACGCCGACGTGCTATCTAGGCACATTGCAGCAGTGGAAGCCAATGATACAGTCGCAGTTGTACCACTTAATAACAAAACTCTGAAATCAGCACAAAGAACAGATCCTAAATTAGCTGAAGTAATTGATTGTCTTGAAGGGCGTTATTATTCAGCAGTCGACAAAATTACTGACACCTATTTTATGAGGGACGACCTTTTATTTCATTTTGCCTTACCAGCAAAAAACAGCCCACGGAAATTGATCGCAGAACAGTTAGTGATACCTGATAAGTTAAAATCAGAAGTGATGAAATCAGAACATGACGGACTATGCGCCGGTCACTTCGGTTTTGAAAAGACACTTGGGAGAATTAAACAGAAATACTTTTGGATTAACATGTTATCAGATATCAAGAACTACACGGCGAACTGCGAACAATGCCTGAAACGTCGTGGTTTCAAAAAGAAGCAAAAAGCGGGTCTAATTACCCCGGAAATTGTATCTGTCCCATGGTCCAAAATTTCGATGGATATCGCTGGACCTCTTACACTGACAGAGGATGGAAATAAATATTTATTGGTTGTCACCGACTCCTTCACTAAGTACATCGAGCTGATTCCATTAAAGACTATGCGATCTGCAGAAATTGCCGAAAAATTTGCTTCTAACGTGATAGCGCGTCACGGTGTCCCACATCTGTTACTCACGGACAGAGGAACAAATTTTTTGTTCGATTTAATGACCGAGTTGTACCGTAAGTTTGGCATCAAAAAACTAAATACATCTCCACACCATGCACAGACAGACAGACAAGCCGAAAGACAAATTCAGACAATAATGCACTCTTTAGCAATTTATTGTTCCCCTAAGGGAAAGGATTGGGACAAGTATACAGAATTTGTGGCCATGTCCTACAGAAGCGCGACTCACAGTGCTACTAAAGAAACACCCAACTTTCTCATGTTCGGAAGAGATCTGAACATGCCAGGACAGTTGTTGAATGAGGAAATCCCTTTTAACTACGCTGAATCCCAGAGCTACGCCGAGAGCTTAGTCACGAGGATGCAAGAAGCGTATAAAATTGTCAAGGATAATCTGGAAGAGGCAGCCCAAACTTCCAGGGAACATCGAGCAAAGTCGGCTGTAGACAAACAGATCAAGATTGGGACATAGTGTACCAACACGACCCATCAGCATCCAAAACAAGGTCGTGAAAGTTGGCAAAACCTTCTATAGGACCTTTCAGAGTAATTGAGAAAACATCCCCAGTGAACTTTAAAATCGCCCCAGTAAATGATATAGACGAACTCGACTCACACACGTAGACAGGATTTTCAAACCACCACAGAGAAGGGTGTTTGACACAGGGCAATTTCAAGATGAAAAGGGGATGAGGAAATTTCGTTGAGCATAGGTATGCCAACCGCAGACGAAAGGCATCATGAAGAAGAGTTCTCAGAGCAGGATGATGACTGGGTGACTCCCGCTTGGCCGGTGATCACAAGGGATATGCGCTGTTTTCAGCCGCATGAATCGAAAACACGTCAGGGGTTGGAAGAGACCGGGACGGCGGCCCAGCCTGCTCCCATGTTGGAGGACGCAGCAGCTCACGGAGGAGACGCAGAGGGGAGCAAAGAAAAAAGTTCCCCATCATAACGAGAGCGTCGTTGAGACCCCGAGACGAGCACGGGAGAGTGGGGAAACCTCTCAGCTTTGGACATCAGGCTGAAGAGGAAAAATCCAGCGAAGAAATGGTTGCAGACGAGGAGGATAGTGATAGCACAGAAATATACAGTTGTGAGGAGGAAGAAGATTTCGCGAGCCAAACTCAGGACCGCGCAGAAGTGCAGACCTAGATAAGAGGAAAGGCACGTTGAGTCCAAAAGGGTTTTGGTCGGACACACATTGGCTCTCACCCTGTGTAACTTATGTTTATATTCTTTTCTTGTTATGGGCAATGATGAATGGATCAGAGATGTTATCGAAACTTTCCCATTACCCTTGATGTGTCTAAAATCCGGAATTAGACATGTCATGGAATATGGGAAAGAAAGAAAAGAGGGAGATATCCATATTCAAAATTTTCCATTCTTCAATGAAAAAAAAATACATTCATATTTTTTTTTCTTTGGAAGGTAGAAGGATTGTTATAGGGTGCAGCCTAACTTGTGGAAAATTTTTATATTTCATTTATGCGGTAAATTTGTGTTTCGATGTAACTGCAAGGCGGCACTCATAGTTATAATTAATTACGGTAATTGATCCTCTAATTTGTTCATCACTGCCATTGTTAAAATTTGTTCATTATTTGATAAATGCATAATTCGTAGCCTTCTGGCAAACGAGAATTGTGAAAGGCCACATGGCGACAGACCATCTCTATTTCGGACTCATAGCAACAGTCTTGTGCATTTTCAACTCTAACGAAAGTCTGCAAAACTCACCCCCAAAATTCCCTCTGGAAGCCAAGAGACATTCTGGTGGTTGCATTTTTCTCCGAACTGAACGGGATAAGGGAGAACCGACTAACACCCACAGCTGAAAACAAGGTGATAAATCCCTTTTCAAGTGGCTAAGAGAAGCCCTGTGACAGGACAAAGAGGAGAGAAACGAGGAGAAGCAAGCGGCGAGTCATTCGGAGGGCGGATTCGAAGAAAAGACACGCACGAGACCAGCACCAGCGAGGAGCATGGAACCAAGGTCTGAGAGCTGACCGCTGGGAGAGCTCGGGAAAAAGAAGCAGAGAAGCAAGTAAGGAGGGCTATGAATGATCCCCTCTTAAACGAGGACATCTCAGTCCTTTGGACTTCTCGACCGATACTAGGTCGACATTAGTGCACTTTTGCCTAGGCGGTCTACATACGAAAACAGGCAGGATATTTCTTGCCACTTCTCTGCACTGAGGACCTCAGACAACGGTTGCCAAGGTACGTGGTCTTTATACGAACATTTGCTCACGACTTACAAGTGCCGTCGGACAGTGAACAGCATATAGAACTCTGTCCCCTGTGAAAGGGAGTACGCACGACAGCGGAGGCCTCCAACACATTTTATTCGTGATTTTTATTTGTGTTATGGCCATAAGTTTTAAGAGCTCTTCCCTGCTAATTTGGCGTCAAGCCTATGCAGGTGTGTGTAATGATATAGAGATATGTATAGCTTATAATTAAACTGCGGCAGTCATGATAATTACTGTATCATTTTAATTGCTGGTACCCACGCTCGTACTCAATTATCGTTTTCTAAAGTGTGTATTTAAATGTTTTGGGTAATCTCTCACATATGTTTCCTTCGCTCTATTTGTTTATTGTGCATACTAGAATTTCATCAGTGAACAGTGTTTGAATAAGTATTAATTGTTAAATCAGAGTTAGTTAAATCAGTGTTATCGTTTAATCAGTGATAAAGTGGTTAAATCATTGTGCATAATTAAGCTGCCGATAGAGCAGCCCACCATACATTCATCTCAGCAGATTTTTGTGCCACTTCATGGATAAAGGTGGCAGTGTATATAATATAACGTTGGATATTAAATGTCAAGCGTACGTGAAATGAGCGTTGGGTATCTTTTCGAGTGTGTGTGTGCGTTGCTGTGACTTTTCGGTAGATTGGGACGTGCTGGAGTTAAATCCAGGCATCCACGCCCAATCGCGGTACGGGTTTTGCGGGAAGTTAATAATTAATTTGTTATAATTAATTATGGGAGGTCATTATTAATTATTGGAATCAGATAATTAATTTGTTGTTGCAGAATTTTCGGTTGTCAACGCAAGTAGGAAAACTCCTTGCTAGCCTCTAGCAGCAGAGGAGGAGAGCAAAATTTTTGACAAAATTTTCTTTAGTGTTTTTTATTTTTATTTAGATGTTTATTTTTTTCGGTGGAGATATCGGGTGCTTCACTGCAGGCGATACTTCACCTGGTGCCGCGGCCACATCAGCCTGTAAAGGTAAGATCCAACATAAATTTGGCTGTCTTCCTTCATTTAATTATCCCTTTATCAAAAAAACAAACAAAAAAAAATGTCGTAATTCACTCCGTTTTTGAAACAGAAATTTCCATTTATTTGATTTCGAACGAGAATGTAAAAGAAAAGGTACTCCCTTTCTATCTCTGAAGCGGAATTACTAGATGTGATTTGTGGTATGACCTCTAATAATTTTTATGATGAATTATGACTTCTAATAATTTTTATGAATTATGACTTCTAATAATTTTTATGATGAATTATGACTTCTAATAATTTTTATCATAAATTTCATAATTTGGGGAATTTCTAATTTTAATCTCCTATAATAAATTTGTAAAAAAATTGTGAAATTCAATGACCTTTGTATCAAATATCTCCACAAGATATTATTACGAAGAAATTTTTTTTCTAGCTGTGTGAAATAGTAAAACATGCGTCTGAGGTACAAATTTCAGTTTGCGTGTGGACAATGTGCAACATGGCGAATAAGCGAGGATTAAATAAAACGTTTTGTGGAATACATCAAAGAGGCACATGAAATATTTTTGCAGCAGGTGTCTTTGAATGATCCCCATTTCAATTTGCGTAATTTGGGGCCTATGTGGAGAAGGTTTTCGTAGGGTCAGTAAGTGATCAATGCTATTAGTAATTTTAAAAACCGATGAAAATAAGAAAAACATTATTTTCTTTCATCTGAGTATTATTTTAAAAAAGACGAACTTTTATTTTCAGCTTCCTTAACACGAGTTTATAACGCAATTAAAAAACATGGTTAGTTAGTTTCTCCATTGGAGTGAATTTTTTGGCAAGGTTATTAAATTGGGCAATTTATGGATTCATCCCTTTTCTTTCAATTTTCAAATTTCCTCGTTGCTCAAATACTTTTTAAAATTGATTTTTAAAGACAATGTTCTAAAGATTCGCAATTTAGGGATTGTACACCATTTCCGTAAAATTTATTAAAAATGGCTATGGTTGATGAAACAAACAATATTTAGGAATACAAAACGTTTCGAAACTAGATTAATATTTGAAAACTACCATTTTTAATTCCAAGTTTTGAAAGTCTCTTGACGGAAGCAGTAAGTTTTGGGGAGAGGAATTTAAGGAACTGAGGCGGCCCCGCCCCGCCCCGCCCCCCCCGCCCCGCCCCGCCCCGGTGACACAGTGGTCTAAGCAATGGCTTCTGATCATTCGTCCGAGATGTGTCCGGGTTCTAATCTCGGTGAGACATGGATGTTGTGCTTGTCTTACGGCACTGGCTCTCTCCTTTTCCTAAAACCAGTGGCCCTAAATTAGGGCCGGACGAGTGCTATGAGTGGCTCACGGTGGTCGTTAAACTTCCAATAAAAAAATAAAAAAATAAAAACTATTTTCTGTAAACCATGTAAGGTTCCTGAAGGTTCAGTAACTATGAATGAAACAGAATTATAGCAAATAATTCACTTACGAATTAGGTTTTTGTTGCAAAGTTTCTATTCCGTCGACCAGGATGAAGCTTCCCCGCAAATATAATAGCAGTAATTGTTGATTAACAGGAAAACACATATTACTACACAAGCTTAAAAACTTATTCGTAGTAAACAGATAATGTGCATAGGTGAAGAGCTAAGCCCTCCCCCCACAACATTTATCTACCCCAAAAGGTTTATTATGATATTCAGGTAGAGTTTTTATCTGAGACTGCAGCACACAAGAACTGTAACCACGATTCACCCATGCCAACGTGAAACACTTAACAAGTTAACGCAAGAATCAACTTGAAAAAAAACCTTAAAAATAGTACAAGACCTTTGTAGTTTAACTCGACGATAGCCTTTTAGCTCAAATACAATAACTCATTCGACCACTTCATTCATTTTAACAGCAGCTAGGTCGTATGCATATTCCTTTTCCTAGTTTGACTGACTGCTAGTGGACTTCAAAAGAAAGTCTCTCTTGGCAGTTCCAACCTGGCGTTCAGAACAGAAGATATAACGAGAGATAAATATAAATTTACATACGAGGCGAGAAACAAAAACAGGAAGTTAAATAGGGTAAAATACGTCACAAACATTATCAGAAATAAATCGAACTTTTACTTCCACTGAAGCAGCCAAATGTTTTCACATCATTTCTATGATTTTCAGTGAAATAGTTTTGAAATCACTACTGCTGGAATTTAAAATAAATTGGAAGCAAATGAAAGAACTTAAGCTTTTCCGAAATTAAGAGTTCTTTAAGGTCCGTTAAGAAAGAAGCTAGTTTTGGTCAAACCTTTTAACATGAAAATGTTTAACTTCACCTTGGCTTTCAGTGAAAACAGAAGAAAGTGAAATGAAGAATGTGCCATTTACGACGGAAAAATCTGGAAAATGTGCAAGTACGCTACAACATAAAAAATAAAAAAATAAAAATGCAAAATTTTGAATTTGTAAGCACTTACTTCTGTTTTTGGTCTTTGTGGAACAACATCAGGAACTATACCCCTGGGAGGTAAGACAGGTTTATTTGTGTCTGCACTCGAACTCCTCCCTAACGGTTTCCTTAGGACTTTCGATATTTTGGACCTGAGGCTCTTTTCCTTCTCATCTTTTTGTTCTTTGGAAGACGAGGACCCCCGAAGCCTTTCGGGTTTGAGACGTCGATGCTCTTGGTCCTTCTGAGAAGTTTGAGTTTATCTTTTAGAGTTCTTTTCTGTGTTGCTGCTGTCGGAACACTTTCCACGCTTCCAAGGCTGCCTGCTCCTATGCTTCCTTCCCTCGAGGAAGGAGCCTCAGAGTCAGTCATTATAGGAGTTCTCAGTAGATAGCTCCTACGCTGCTGAATTTGGAGGGAGCCATACCGGTACTCGGAGTCAGGCAGTGAAGTATCCGATTCGTACCCATAATTCCTCATTCTTAAACTCAATAAACTTCCAGATGGAGTGGATACTCCACTCTCGCACTCCGATTCCCAAATCTTGAGTAGGTCCTGGTTGCCAAGCGACTGGTCCAGAGACAGAGATTTGCGTTGCAGTGCCTTTGTCCTCGGTGGCGGTCTGATGATCATACTTGGCGGTGCAACTGGATAGTTCGTCACTCTCTGAGGATTCATCCACCTCTGGCTTGGATCTTTCAGCTGAGGACGACTCACTTCCTGTGCCGACACCGCTCTACGGGATGAAAAAGAAATAATACAGATTATTTCATGCAGGCGAATTAAGCAGTGCTTATACAACAAATGAGTTAATCGCGTTATATGCACCTTTGTTACAGCAAGGGTTTTAGCTTACCGAAAACTTTCTTTTTCAAATAATAGTTAATGGAAATCCGACAGAGAAATCTAGGTATTTTCACCAGTTAAGTGAATAGATGTAGCTCAACCTTCTGGAAATACGATTTTCTGATGCCGCACAAAATCTCACCGCGAAGAACAGCTCTGTCGTGGACGCAGTAGATTTTCTGAGATCTTCTGCCACGATAAGAAAGACTCTACCTTGTCTTTCGAACAGGCCTGACGAGAGAGGGTAGGAGGAGGCGTTGTAGCACCGGGGCCCGGGCGCCTAGGAGGGCCCAGAGCCCGTTTCTAAAGTAATTTTTTTCTAATTATTGTTTTATGGTGTCCGAATATTTTTCAAGATATACCGTCACCAGATTTGGGAAGTTACGCGTGAAAAAATATTTTCTACGTGACGCGTAAAATACGCGTAAAAATGCGTAATTTATGTCATAAATGTAAAAAATGTAATAAATTCAAAACTTGCTTTGAATACAATGAAAAATAAATGAAAGTGTTGTTTCGAAAGTGTTTTTAAAATAAAATTTTCTAAATATATAAAATATTTGATTTATACACTGAAGAGCAATTGAATTAGAGATACCTGTGTAGTAACGTGTAGCACCACCTTTCGCCCTGATGACGGCGGCGATTCGTCTCGGCATGGAATCGACAAGACACCGGAAGCGTTGGGAAGCCATACGGGTCCACGAGCCCTGAACAAGCTCCCACAGTTCACGAAGATTTGATGGAGGGGGTCAGAGCCTCGAACATCTCTCTCGATGGCATCCCAGATGTGCTCGATGGGATTGAGGTCAGGTGACCTAACTGGTCAAGGAAGCGAGGTCACATCGGTGGAGTGTTCATCCAAACATTCGAATACAATTCGGGAGTGACGGCACGGTGAATTGACTTGTTGCAGGATGAGGTCCTTAGTGGGATGTTGAAGACGCACAAACAGGAGCAAATGGTCGTCCAGGATATCCCGGTAACGGGACGATGTCACACATACCATGATTCCCATTTCAGTCCACGTAAACAGTCCCCTGACAAGAATGCCACCCCCACCAGCTTGAAGAAATACCCTGCTGGCAAGAAGGATTCATCACTTCATGTGGTTTGCGCCGTAATCGTATCCTGCTATCCGCATGTACCAACGTGAATCTCGACTCATCAGTCCAGGCAACATTTTTCCACATGTCTAGGGTCCAGTGGCGATGTTCCCGCGCCCATGCTAATCTTTGCACCCTATGATGTGTGGTTAGCAGCGGTACCCTCGTGGGACGATGGCTTCTGTACCACATAGCGAGGAAATAATTCTGGATGGTGTGGCTGTTTACACGTTTTTGTGCACCAACGTTAAATTGCCGAGTGGTTTCTTGCACTGTGGCCCGTCTATCCGCTGTTACAATGCGGGCTAACCGATGATGACCCCGATCATCCACACGCTGTTGTACACGGCAGTTAGTCCTTGCAGGGATGGTTTTACCGGATTCGATGTACTTACGGTGCACCCGTGACTCAGTGGCTCGTGAAAATCCTAGTGCCTGCACGACTTCCGAGATGGAGTGACCCATTTGTCGGGCCCCGACAATTTGCGCACGATCAAATACGCTTAGACCCTTCGTCTTACCCATACTGCGTCCGAGTCTTACTGATTCCCGCCGCATCACTCCTTATTTTGTCGGATCGCTGCATACGTCATGTCGTTTCCGTTTACAGGGCCGCCCACAGCGCCACATTTGCATAACGCCAGCTGTCTCTAATTCAATTGCTCTTCAATGTATGTACTACTGCAATACACATTAAAACATGTTTGTTTTTTTTAATTTCTTTTTAATTTAATTTTACTACAATTTCAAAAAAATTGACCTTGAAACTCCGATCATAATTTTGATATAAAACTACCACTGTTTATTTGCAACGACATATCACTGATGAGCGAAGGGGAGAATATGAAAAATTATCCACCGCAAAAAAAGGATTAAAGAGTTGCAACCGGTCGGGTTGTCGGGAAGTAAGGGAATGGTGGGTGGAGGGGGGGGGGTAGGTGAGGAAACGGAAATATGAATTATGTGGTTAGTGGAGGAGCCGGGATGGGGGGGATTTTATTGCACTGGGGCCCGAGCTCGCTCTCAACGGCCCTGGTTTGGAACAAGTATACCTACTGAATATGTTACAAACACAAAATACAGTCTTTCTTATAGTCGTATTAATTAAATATGTAATTCTCCACGTTCTTAAAGTACTTCACATGCGTAAACACATAGAAAATGGCATACAGTAGAGCATCAATTATATGTTTCCTATCATGTATACGTTGAATTCCTGCCGTCACGGCAATCTACGACATACGTTAATGTTAATACTCGTATATCTGAGTTTAACATTATTCGTCAGACTGTTCATTAATACTTTTTCATTTTCTAACTAAAAGGAAAAAATCCTCTTTTTGAGCCTTTGGATAGCAAGGAGAACCACTTGATTTTTAACTGCAAAACTCATTTTCTTCTTTCCCGTTAATAACTACCACAGGCATCTGGTGAGGACAAAAATCTGTAGCTGTCTACTTTGGATAGTGTGAATTGGTAAAAACAAAATTTTTGTGGTTTGAAAGCTATGGGCTTTGTAGCTTGGCAAAAGATTTTACCAAATACGGTTAAAAAAACTGTTTAGGCCATGCTGAATTCCATTTCAATGAAGGTCCTTTGTAACTGGATGATTCGGAACCAGTAAAAATGTGGTCGAATATATGTACAAGAACTTTTGGGTATTACGCCAGCTGTGGTTCCGAACTTGCAGCGTCACTTTTGGCAATTAATGAATTGATTGAAATGAAAAAAGATGATGAGAACAGCAGTGACAGTAATGACGAAGAAAGTATTATCACTCTGCCAACACCAAACTTTACCCAAGCTCTTGCTGCCTATGATGTGATGAAAACATTTCTCATTAGTCATGATGTAAACGAGAGTACTTAAAATGCATCCACTACGATGTACAATGAACTTTTTTCATTACGTTCAAAAAATGAATTTCAGGCTCACTTCATATGGTATTTTAAAACTGTAATTGACAAATAGCGCCCAAAGGTCTGCTGTTAATCCAACGTAGCGACAAAAAAAAAAAAAAAAAAAAAAAGATACACCACTTATCCGTTCCATAAAATATTTGTAACAAATTAAATCAAACATTTACTTTCTATGTTAAATACTGTAATTTAAAAAAAATAGAGATTCGCATTTTGTTTTATAGAAATACCGTTAAAATTCGAAGTTTTGCTTATACTTTTTTCACAGTTATACAATTTTTATTTTGGTCTCTGGTAAAACATATAATCGGTACTTTACTGTATTTGATTAGGATATACACCGATCAGCCAAAACATTAAAATCACCTCTGCGTTATGCGAATAAACGCGCGTGCAGCCAACTAGCGTCATGTGCGAAGGTCGCGAATGATATACGTATACAATAACTGGGTCGGAGCTCCCTCATTCAGTATTTCGTTTCGTCTCAACGTGGGAAAAGCAAAGATTTATCTGATTTCGACAAAGATCAGATCGTTATGGCCAGCCGCCTTGATAAGAGCACTGCCGAAACAGCGACACTGGTAAGCTGCTCACGCTATGCAGTAGTTAGTACCCATCAAAGATAGGTGACACTTCGAACCGTCGACAGGGCGGGGGCAGCAGGACACACCTCATTGATGCCAGAGGTCAGCGCAGGCTATTTCGTCTTGTCCGCAACAACAGGAGAGCCACGGTGTCTGCCATTACCCATAATTTTAATTGTGGTGAAGGGCCCAATGTGTCCGAACACACAGTTCATCGCACGCTCTTGGATATGGGTCACCGAAACCGCTGAATCATTTGTGTGCCTATGATCACAGCCGTTCACCTTCGTCAATACTTGCAGTGAGCACGTGATCGTCGACATTGGACGATAAAAGACTAGAAGAAGGTCTCATTATCAAACCAATCCCGTTTTCTGTTACACCATGTCGACAGACGAGCTCGTGTGATGCACTGTGCGACGGATCCAGGTGGCTTCAGGGAGTGTGACTTCTTGGGGAACACTTGGACAAATTATCCCTGTAGAGCAAACTCTGACAGCTTTCATGTACCTGAGTATCATGGCTGACCAAGTGCACCTCTTTATGGAGACTATTCCCTGGCGGAGATGGCGTCTTTCAACAAGACAATGCTACATGCCACACTGTGAAAAAGGTTCAGGAATGTTTCCAAGAAAAGGAATTCCATTTATTGCCATGGAATTCCCAAATTTGCCGGACATGAATCCTATCGAACATTTGCGGTTTGAGTTGGAGATATGGGTACGAACGTCATCATTCCAAACACATAATTTACCGGAACTGAGGGATCTTCTGTTGTAGTCATGGTACCAAATATCAAGAGACGCCCACCAACATCTCGTTGAATCTATGTCTCATCGAGTGAGAGCTCTTCTGGCGGCGAGAGGAAGACCCACGTCGTGTTAGGATAGGTGGTTTTAATGTTTTGGCTGATCGGTTTACATTGAAATATCAGTTTATTAGGTGCACCTGCTCCTGTCACGTAAATAGCTTACTCCAACATGTAAGACGTCACTTTGGATCGGTGTGCAGTATAATGAGGCAAACCAGCTGTTCGAGTATCGGTTAGGGTTCGATTGAGGGTCGCAATGGGAAAAACGAGTGCTCTGAGGTAATTTGAACGTGTCATGATAGCTGGCTCCTGGTGTGGCTGTTAGAACATCTCCGAACGACAGTCCTCCTGGGTTTTTTACGCACAACCGTGTCAAGGGTATACCGTGATTGGTACGACACGCAAAAAACTTCCAGCAACCCCCAATCCCGTGGAACATAAAAGCAGCTGGTGAAAGGAAACTGGCGACATGATCGTCGGCTATTGCTGACCATTCCCGACATGAGCCGATACGTGGTGCGTTCAGAGTAACCCCTGGCACACCAGTGTTGAATTCTGCAGTGATTTATTGGGTAGTGGCCCATCTGTTCTCTTATGGGATTTTCGCCAGTCTCCTTTCACCCTTATGATGCCCTAGTTGTTTTCGTCGATCTGGATCGCCCATAGCTGGAAGTTTTTTGTGTGGTCGCATTACTCATGGTAAACAATTGGCAGTGTTACAGTGGACACCCCCCCCACCTAACGCGACATGGCGGACAAATTTTAGAGTTTTCTTCTGGTTTTAGGTTGGGGGGGGGGGGGTGTCCACTGTAACAGCAGGGTTCTGCGCGAAAAGCAAATCCGTTTAGAGGTTCGAACCGACACGTATGGCACCAACTATCATGCCCCGTTCAAAGTAGCTCAGATCATTCGTTTTGCTCATTCCAATTCTCAATCCAATGCAAACAGGTTCTCGACCAGCTGGTCTGCCTGATTTTATATTTCATACCGCCCTTGCGTGCTTTCTTACGCACTGAAGTGAGCCATCTATGTGATAAGGGCAGGTGCAACTAATAAACTGGCATCTCACTGTGTGTGCTCTTTCATATGAAATATTTCACAAACATTTTAAGCTGCATTTCTTAATTAAAATATGTTCCGTAGATTCTTGAGAATTATGCATACGTGAAACTCTAAATGTAGGGCTTATACGCTTATTACGAAGAAGCTTACTCCACTTGCCGATAAAAATGTTGATAAAGTTATGTATATACTTGTAAGCCGGAAAGTTAGAACAGTACTACTTTCAAAGGAAATATCAATTGCAAAGAAGGGAAAGTTTCAACAGCAAAAGTCAGGTGTCGGTTTAATTTCATTACTACGCATGACCTTACCTTTCTCAGATTCTTGAGATTATACTTTATCAGCTTTTATGTAAAGAATTTTTAACTTGTCGGAAAAACTTCAGGAAACCTAGTTTCAATCACATAGTGGCTCGCAGCAAAGCGGAAGTCATAATATTTTAAGTTTCCACTATGTGGTATTTTTATTGGTGGATCCATGTACTACATATCACATTTCCCATAGTTCTCTCCCGCACACGATACGTCCTAACAACTCGACTACTAGTTACCTAAAACATTGCTTTAAACCACAGTTTCAATAAGCATCAGAAGGAAGCTGATCTTCTGCTTATGGTAAATCGTATGTTAAATCACACAAAGCTAATTTTAAACATTTAGCTGAGGACAAGTAGTTGCTGTTTATTGATTACTCATTTTCTTATGCTACACCGACAATACCCGTGAAACCTAATTGCATACGTTGATTAAGTGTTGAAAGTGTGATTTAGGACTATCTACACATCTTCTTCATTTTTGTTTTAATTTTTGTAATAAACACAATGCACTAACAAATAAATAGGCAATTCCTTCAGGGTAAACTCATCTTTAGCACATGAAAAACAAGGAAAATGATTGAACGTTAATCCTTTTTAAATGCTTATAAAATCGAAATCCCTCCCACAAACAGCATTCTGTCTTTTATCATTTCCGTGTACAAAACAATATCTTGAGAAAATATGAAAAAGAAAAAACGAACGTGAGATAACGAAAGCGGAAGCTTACGCTGCCTATTTTGTCTGAGATATTCAACACCACATCTAACATATCCTTCCGAGTTTTTCCGAAATGCACAGTCTTGTAATGAGGAGAAATTTTAGAACAATAGTTCAGCTTTAAAATTTCTGACAACAACGCAAGCTCTAAAAGACCAAACACTGGTGCTCAAACTTATCGGATAATCTACAAAAACGTATATAGAAAAATATCTACAAAACGTATATACAGGGTGCATAGGAAAGTCCCTTTAGCCTGGAATAACTTGCGAACGAAGAGAGGTACAGTTATGCAAGTGAGATAACGGTGTAGTAAAGCGACTACGCCCAATCGAATGCAACTAATAGCAGTGCCCCTAGTGGCGAAATGCGGAAGTTAGCTATTGCAAATCGAAAACGAAAAGAGATAGAGCAAAATTTCCAATTACAAAGTTGTAGAGCATCAATTAATTGGTACAAAACCGCATTTGTTTTACACGGATAAGACCCTGTGGAGTCCGCAATTGGACGGTACAGGTTAATGGTCATCAGCTAGTCTTTACACGGATAAGATAAATTGTCGCCTGAATACTGTTACACGGCACTAGCAGTGTTCCTGCCGAGTCGGCCGGTAACGGTGCTTGAGACCTGAAGTACAATTTAGTTGGCCACGGCACCAGGTGAGAATCTCAGGTGCACTGCTGCACTCAAAGATTCACACCAGAACATAAAAAATGAAAAGTTGAAGAATGACCCGAAGCATAAGGCTTGGGTGAATCCACCTTGTGAACAAAATAACAACAACAAATAAAAAATAAAATAATCTAAAAAAAAATGATACTTTGGGATCAGAGTTGTGATGAGGTTCACCCGCAATCACCAATTTGTGACTGAGTGTAGTGGTCCGGATCTTACTCCGGTACATTCAATCCCCAACCAGCCAGTACAACACTCACTTTCGCAAATAACACATGATTCTCAAATATACAACACAACATTTAATAACGTTCTGCGAGATTTAAACAGATACGGCGCTCTCTGGGCGCATAGACAATTGCCCCTCATACGTGGGCAGCATACGGTGTCACACTTTACTGTCGGAAGACGCAGCCGACTGAGTCTCCACCGGACTATCTGAACAAGAGATACTACTCTTTAACACACTAAATAGAGCTGCAGGTGATATTCATATACAATTGCTTAGAGAATGAAAAAAAAATTATATGCAAACGATCACATTAAAAATACTCGCGACACAAAATACACAAGCACGTTCATTTGCGGTATAAGATTATAGGTGCGAAATACTGCCAAAGTTAATTAACTAAATCTAATAAGCATGCACATGCAGATCCCTTCCCCGCTAGCTTTGGCCCTGAACCAAAATTAAAAGAAACTGTCCCTGCCCAGCGGAATTTGTGGCCACACCCTCTCCCTTATTCATGAAAAAAAAAATAATCAGGAAATGGGCCCTGTAAGAAATTGAAATCTGTATGTGCAGGTATTTCCTCTGAGGTTCAGTCACTCAGCATTACTGCATCTATGTCCATGCAGCTTTGGGTGTCGGGATGGCACAAGTTCGCAGATGTGCGAAGAAAGAAAAAAGGAAATATTCATCTACTTACAGTTTCGTGACTTTGCTGTGCAAATCCGTTGTGCATCACATAATATCACACGACAAAAAAAAAAAACACGCACACACACACAGACACTTGCACCATGTGGCAGCACCGATGATTTAACACTTCACTTTGACGCTTGATGTAAATGATGCACACAATTAAAATGGTGATATCACGCCGCACTTTGTTGCAATGATTAGAGTGCACACTGATCTATTCTCGTGACGATTTGAAGGTGGCCGTTAAGCAAAATAGGCCATCTCACATCTGCTGTTGCGGTTTCCAAGATTGATTTTCTGTGTTCCTGGGAAATGATTTTTGTTGTCGTGAAGAAATAATTGTGAACGTCAACTGCTTGGAGAGTGGCACGCCCTCACTTCCGCTGCTGCTATAGTAGATTCCGTCCGTCGCTACCTTCCGTCCTTTTTGACCGTTCATTCCCAATTCAGTCAGTTCCTTTCCGTTAGCAAACCATCTACCCTGCCTGAGTACGCAGTTCAAACATGCCTCTCGCAGGTTTTGTTTCCATTTTTTTATCGAGTTGCGACCGCCAGCCCTGAGATTAATTTTCTCGGCCGAGCGAAATCAGACGTGCTTTTACCTTAAGCGTATATCAGCAACTTCCCATTTCACCTGTATATTTGTTAGGTATCGAAGCCACCACGCTTACGCTCATATTTTTCTTTCGCCATGTTTTTATCCCGTCGCACTTACACGTAGTGGCTTCGCTGCTTACGTGACCACACACACGCACACATGGGGCCTCGCTTCGCCCCGTAAGACAAGCGCATCTCTTCACTTCCTCCACAGTAGGGGATGAATGGGGGTGACGATTCCACACTGCAGGGGTTGGCATCCGAACCCGACTTTGCTTGGCTTCGCTTCTCATTAGAATGACCACTGTCCACTCGCAGACTTCTTAATTTCCCTGTAACTTGGCTTTCATTAGGCCAAACAGTCGCTGATTTCCATTACGCTCCAGCCTAGAAATTTCTGCTTTATCCCGCGGATTCAGGCATTCTGCTGTCTTTATGGCAAACTGGCATCTCCATCAGCCGCCACGAGTTGTCTCCATTTCTTACCAAATGCGGGGAGGTTTGCTGCTTCATTTTTCCCAATTCATTTTGCTGCAGACCCAAGGCATCCAGCCTTTCACATCGGAGAGCGTACAGACAACTGAACTTCCTTCCTTATGTTCATGCCAAGTGCGAACTCTTATTTTTCTGCACGGACCACACAGAGAGCAATTGTTCTCGAAAATGCCCCAAACAATATACAAATTTACGATTATTCGCTAAACCTTTTGTCCCCATCTTCATTCATTTACTCAAGTGGACCCCTCTTCGAAAGGTACCATTCCGTGTTGCTTAGGCTCCCGTCAGCTGCGCCCTGATATTTATGACCTAACAGAGCTATTCTGAGACCACCCAGCCAGAGAGAGAATTCTTCGCCTCTTTTCTTTCCAAACCCCCAGATAAAACTTTATCTGCTGTTTACACTTTTAAACTCCAATCCAGCCTCGAACATAATTAATACTTAATTAATTTCATACATCAACCACGCCCATTAATTACTAAATTAATGGCGGGGGTGGGTCGTAACATCGGCCCCTCCTCAAGAAATCCAGAAGTCCTCTTCTGGGCCTATCGCTTTGCTCTTATCAATTTCCAGAGCAACCATTGAGTGCTACCTTTTCCCACAGGTAGAAACAATTCAAAATGGCAAAAATATTGCGTTTCTTGCCTTCAAGAGCATTGGAGCGACTTCCTAATTATCCCGCAATTTTGTTAATTAATTTAGAGAACATCCGAAAGAAAAAACAACGTAAATGAGAAATAAATAAAAAAAAACTGAACTGTAAAAGAACATGTGAGCCTGCCGAACTGTGATTCCTAGCTGCCTCATACCATACGCGACATGGCGGACAAATTTTAAAGTTTTCTTCAGGTTTTAGGATGGGGGGGGGGGGGGGGGTGTGTCCACTGTAACAATACCCTAAAATGTCCGAAATCGATGCGCGACCTTTTGTGTGAACGTTTGAAGGGAACAGGCATAGGTATGAGCAAATACACACAATTTATTGCATAAATGCGTACTTATGTCAATACAGTTTGGTGACGTCAGACAAAAAAAAAAAGGCAAACTGACGCACAGTGATAAAAAGTTAATGTCGAGTATGTTCGAAGAGTTCGCCATTACCCACGATACACATTTGTATTCGTGAAAGTAACTCTGCATACACATTCATCAGCATGGAAGGTGTCACACTATTGCAAGCATCTGTAACATGACGACGTAGATCCAGCAGACTTGTAGGCGCTGTTGCATACACCGGATTTTTTACGAAACCCCATAAATCCAAGCTCGCCATTCTCTCACAGCGTACGTAGACCTAAACTTCTGATCATGGTACATCCTGCTACTGGTTTTAATATCGTAGGTACGGTACAACGTCACAATCTGCATTTGCATACGGCTACATTTGCGAAATCTAAATATGCAGATTCGAATCGTAGCACATCGATTTCGGACATTTTAAGGTATTCAGGCGACAATTTATCTTATCCATGTAAAACAAATGTCGTTTTGTACTAATTAATTGATGCTCTACAACTTTGTAATTGGAAATTTTGCTCTATCTCTTTTCGTTTTCGATTTGCAATGGCTAACTTTCGCATTTTGCCACGAGGGGAGCTAATATTGGTTTCATTCGATTGGGCGTAGTCACTTTACTATGCCGTTATCTCACTTGCATAACGGTAGCTCTCTCCGTTCGCAAGTTATTCCAGGCTAAAGGGATTTTCCTATGCACCCTGTATACAAAAACGTTTATAGCTGCCCTCTATTCACATCTTATAACTATTCTAGGCTACTCTTTATTCCACTTCAATAGCACATCGAGTTGATTATGTCACGAAGACATGACGGTGATGATTTTCAGCGGTGAAGAGCGATTGTCAGAGCGAAAGCAGGTTAGTTCCAGAGGGAAGTTTCTAGAGCATTGAATAATCCACAAAGTGTCCCCATCAAGACCCAGGAGAAAGTTTTAATAGACAGGGGTTGTTCTTCATCGACAAGGACAACACTGTCTTAAAGCCACAACTGCTGCAGACGATTTCTACATGATTCTGATTGCCAGACCGCACAAAGAGTTATCCGCTAGACTTTAGAGCTTGAAGAACCTACAGGAACGAGGGTTTCAAGGCAGTTTTGCAGCAGACTTTGAGAGCAGTGCCATTATGCAAAGAGACAAGCTCTAAGTCTATCGGATATCTCTTGTGCATTCAGGGAAGCCGCGGATCAAGATTTTATTTTTATGGACGATAATACCCAACCTCACCAAGATCATTTGGGTCAACGATTTTCTCGAAGAGGAAGATATTCGAGGAATGGAGTAGCCACTTCAATCCTACTGAAAAGACGAAAAAAAAAAAAAAACTGTGTGAACATTTTGCACTTTGATCAAGAAAATCAGTGAGCACACATGAACTCAAATGTCAAGAAGTTCACAAAGAAAAATCATCTCTTGTGAAAAACAAACTGAAAGCTGTGTCATTAGAAATCAGAGGTACAATCTCGCATTCCTTTTTAAAATAATAAAAAGTGATTCTCAGTCATAACGTTGCAATTTTTTCAAAGCTGTAATAGATATGAAGACATGCATGAACCTTTTTTTGCTCTCGGTCTCAAAAAATATTTCTTTTAGTTTCTAATCAAGAATTGCATAACTCGTTGATTTTGTATCGCGTAATTTTTCATGAAGTTCTAGATCAGAAGTTGGCGCACTGAAATATTTGTGTTTCCGTGGGATGAACACGGTTATTATCTTCCTGTGATTTACAAACAGAATATTGTTTTGTGAAAAGGAAATTCCATTTAAATTCCCTGAAACAAGGCGAATAAGAGAGAGCAGGGAATAAAAAAATGGAAACCAGTAAAAAGAAAAATATAAAGGCATCACCGGGAAACTAACGATAAAGTTTTCTTTTCCAGGCTGAAAAGAAAATGTAACTTAGGTTACATTGAAAAATATCTTTAATAGGCACTAATCCTTTTTCGTGGAAAAGTGCTTTCAAATATCTTTTTCAAATGGTCATTTACGAGAACAAATGGTGGTGACAAATGGCGTGTGAATATTTTCCCCGCTGTCTCACGCAATGTTTAGAAATGAAATTAAGTTTTCCTCCGGAACAGAAAGAAACTAAAACGCGGTTTCCACGAATGAATTGAAGAAATTCCTAGGAAATCAATTTAAGAAAAAGGACTTACCGCCGGAATGAAATAGTTCTCTTAAACCTTTCGTCTTCTTTAAAATTAGTTGCTGTTTTCTGCAATTCCAAGAACTGCGTTTTTACCTGTTTTGTGAGAAACAAAAGGAAACGGCATTTATCAAACGTCATGAACAAACCACAAAGACGAAACTTCGCAAACTGATTAAAGTACAAAACTTCTGTGAATAAATGCTTATGATACAAATGCTTATGCATGTTATAAGTTGTTTAACATCAAGATTTTCAGGATGAGAAAAGAATTTTTATTAATGTTTAAATAACAGCACTCATGCAAGACACGACTGCCAAATACAGAAAAAACTACCATAAGTAAGTAAATATCTGTGCAATATTTTTGATATTTTTTATGAAATCACGGTAACTGGAAAAGTATACTAAACTGATGCTATCATAATGGTACAATTGTCTACCTTTTGAAATTTTGAAATGCTTCTTTCTTTCTTTTTGAGAACAGTGCGATAAACCCATACAGATGAATCGAATAAAGCACATGCCCCCGGTTACAAGGATACCTCTCATTTTCTATTATTTCATTGTGCCGAGAAAATGAGGACAAAAATTATCTAAGATTGAGATCGCCGAAATTCAAGAATAGATTTCTAAAAAATCTGTGAATTTCGTATAATTAAGTAAACCTCCGTCATTTTAGAGCTCGATAAGTTTTTCATTGATGATATCTCCTGCGAGGAATTGAAGTAACTTACCAACATAGGCCTTATCGATGTTTTCAAATCCAACTATCCTTTGCAGCGCTGACGATGTAAGGAACTGAATTGGAAAGCTGAGCTTCAGGAACAAAGTCACGAGAGTGAGTCACATAAGGCCAAATTTTTTCCATGCTGCCTTCATGCAAGACTTCGAAACTTCTTTTTGCCCATACACTTCCAATATTTTTGGAATCATTTTTTGATATTAAAGTTCTTCCAAATATCTTTTACAGAAAGTTAATCTCCATCGGTAACCATGAATAAATAACCTGTGGAGATATATTTTGAAAAATTGATCCATATAAGTTGAATACGGGATTTAGTGTCTCTGATCAGGAAGAGTAGTAATGTTCTCACCAACATCGTCGATGCTTGGGGAATGTCCAGGCACATTTTTATCCAGGAGGAAATTTTTTAAATGGCTCATTTATGGTCTCGTCATAAGCTAAGACTTTAATTAATGACGAAGTTCATTGGAAAGACAGAATTTAAACACAGCTGCGGAAGTCAGCTTTTCTGTTAGACCACTATACAACAGGCAAATGCTCATTAGAAGAAATACCGAGTGCTCGTGAATTTTTGGAATGATCTACCATTAGGGGTTTGGTTTTATGATTTCCAGATGCATTTTATCAACAACAATATGAGGAGATTCTCGGAGGCTTCAAAACCAGCGGAAATCTTCTCTTGCACTGAGGCGAATGTTCCGCTTGACATACCTTTCAAGGACAACCCAGTTTCATTCAGATGGAACACTTGCTGACGCAAATAACCGTCATTAAACTGGGCTATAAAGTTCTCAGCATCAACCGAAGAAACCAGATACATGCTGCAGTCTTGCCTGTTAGCGTTAGCATATGGAATCTATATCAACCTTAAATAGTTCAAACCACCCAGCATTTGCGGCAAAAGGCTCCACTTTAGAGTGGGACTCGATAACATTCAGGTTCTCAAAGTTCTTGTTTTATCCCGAATAACACCGGTATACACTGATGTGCCAGAAAAACTGGTACACCAGTCTAATACTTGGTAGGTCCCCCACGGGAGCGCAGGACTGCAGAAATACAACGGGACATGGACTCCACTAGCTTCTAAAAATATGCTGTAGGCAATGCACACCATACTTCCTGCAGAGCGTTCCACAATTCGGGTGTATTCCGAGGTCTCGCATTCCTGTGTTCGATAACGCGTTGCACGGTCATCCTAAATGTGTTGTACCACGTTCAGATCTGGGGACTTGAGTGGGAATGACAACACCCCAAACTCAGATGAATGCTCCTCTAACCATAAAGTGGCATCCCGACACTTGTGTGGAGGTGGATTGTCCTGTTGGAGCAGGCCCAACCCATCAGCATGAATGCAGGACATGAACGGGTGTACCTCGTCAGAAACGATGCGCACATAGCGTTGGCCGGTCACAGACGTTTGTAGGCGTACCAGGGGTCCCAGTGAAGTCCAGCTAAACATACCCCATACCATTACTGAACACACCACCCCCACCACCACCACCAGCCGGTACAGTTCTCTGTTTTCAGGCGGGATCCATGGCTTCATGGGCTTTGCGCCACACACAAATCCTTCCATCTGCCCAATACAGTTGAAAACGCGACTCGTCAGACCAGGCTACTTGTTTCCAGTCATCAAGTGTCCAGTGGCGGTGTTGCCGTGCCCAAGCGAGGCGTATAGCTCTGTGTCGTGCACCCATCAAGGGGACTCGTGTTGGTCGTCGGCTCTCAAAGCCCATATCGTGCAGGGTACGTTGCACAGTCCGGACGCTGATGCTTGTTGAGGCTCCAGCATTGAATTCCGATGATACCTGCAAGAGTGTTGCACGCCTATCACGTGAAACGATTCTTGACAGCCGCCGATGGTGACGTTCACCCAATGTCTTTTTACGGCCACTCTGGTATCGTAGGTTGGAGGTTTTGCCGGAATTCTTGTAGTCACGGTACACTCTTGCAATGGTCATCCGTGAAAATCCGAACTTCGTTTCTACCTCCGAAATACTATGGCCCATCTCACGAGCGCCAACTATGACACCGCGCTGAAATTCTCTTAAATCGTTATTACTTGTCATTCTCATACCGAAAACAGCTCTGACAGCTGGCGAGTATGTCTATCACTTTATGTACGCACTGGCGGACGCAACCGAGTACGCGCATAAGTGACGTTGCTATGTATTTCGCATAAGCTCGAATGTATCAGTTTTTCTGACACTTCAGTGTATATAGCACGTTGATTTTGATGTTCATTTCATTAAGCCGACATCCTTCCCAACGTGTTCGTAATTCGAGGCCTTGTTTGTGTGACCTTACTAGCTGCCATCCTCATCGCGCTTTTACAGCTTTGTTATTCTTCCTATCAGGGGCGGCTCTTACCAAGGGGATAATGGGGTCATCCCCCACCTCCACCTCCGAAGTTTAAAAGCCAATTTTTTTAATAGATATATATAGAAAGTATCCACAGATATAACTGCTCCGAGTCTACTTAGACTTCATTTAACTTTCTCTCGCCCCCTCACTCTTGTGTCCGACCGTCATTGTGTGTTCCCCTTCGTCAAAACAAGCTGGCGCCGAGCACTTTTTCCTTGGAATTTATTGAAGGGCACGACTGCCAGTGATACCGAGAATCGTATGACGTAGTTTGCAATGAGCCAATGAAGCACTCTCGCCGCTCGAGAAGTGTTCATCGGAGCGCATGCGTAGAATGCCTCAGTGGGGATAATCGGAAGTATTCCTTCCAGGTCGTTCGACCTTAACAGGTTTGGAGTCGCACGTGGCCGAAGTTTACCTCATTTCTCCGTGCGATGTGACTACGCTGCGAAAGGGATGAGTAGACGTGTTTATCCGGTGTTACATTTGTGTCTGCATGAAGTTGGGAAACGTGGAGTGTCAATATAACCGTGCTTTTCCCGTGTTGTGTTTAGTGAAGTGCGAACAAAATGGTGATATTAAACCTACATTTTTATAATGAACGAAGTTTTTTTCCAAAATTAAGAACTTGAATTTCAGAATTAAAAAAAGAAAATGTAGATTTTTACTACACCAAAACGTTAGAAGAATAGAATTTAAGAACACATCAACCAGATGATTTTGTTCTTGACAATAGCAAAGGCGAATGTTACACGGCACTAGCAGTGTTCCTGCCGAGTCTGCCGGTAACGGTGCTTGAGACCTGAAGTACAATTTAGTTGGCCACGGCACCAGGTGAGAATCTCAGGTGCACTGCTGCACTCAAAGATTCACACCAGAACAAAAAATGAAAAGTTGAAGAATGACCCGAAGCATAAGGCTTGGGTGAATCCACCTTGTGAACAAAATAACAACAACAAATAAAAAATAAAATAATCTAAAAAAAAAAATGATACTTTATGATCAGAGTTGTGATGAGGTTCACCCGCAATCACCAATTCGTGACTGAGTGTAGTGGTCCGGATCTTGCTCCGGTACATTCAATCCCCAACCAGCCAGTACAACACTCACTTTCGCAAATAACACATGATTCTCAAATACACAACACAACATTTAATAACGTTCTGCGAGATTTAAACAGATCCGGCGCTCTCTAGGCGCATAGACAATTGCCCCTCATATGTGGGCAGCATACGGTGTCACACTTTACTGTCAGATGACGCAGCCGACTGAGTCTCCACCGGACTATCTGAACAAGAGATACTACTCGTTTACACACTAAATAGAGCTGCAGGTGATATTTATATACAATTGCTTAGAGAATGAAAAAAAATTATATGCAAACGATCACATTAAAAATACTCGCGACACAAAATACACAAGCACGTTAATTTGCGGTATACGATTATTGGTGCGAAATACTGCCAAAGTTAATTAACTAAATCTAATAAGCATGCACATGCAGAACCCTGCCCCGCTGACGTTGGTCCTGAACCAAAGTTAAAAGAAACTGTCCCGCCCAGCGGAATTTGTGGCCACACCTTCTCCCTTATTCATGTAAAAAAAAAAGTAATCAGGAAATGGGCCCTGTAAGAAATTGAAATCTGTATGTGCAGGTATTTCCTCTGAGGTTCAGTCACTCAGCATTACTGCATCTATGTCCATGCAGCTTTGGGTGTCGGGATGGCACAAGTTCGCAGATGTGCGAAGAAAGAAAAAGGAAATATTCATCTACTTACAGTTTCGTGACTTTGCTGTGCAAATCCGTTGTGCATCACATAATAGCACACGACAAAAAAAAACACGCACACACACACAGACACTTGCACCATGTGGCAGCACCGATGATTTAACACTTCACTTTGACGCTTGATGTAAATGAAGCACACAATTAAAATGGTAATATCACGCCGCACTTTGTTGCAATGATTAGAGTGCACACTGATCTATTCTCGTGACGATTTGAAGGTGGCCGTTAAGCAAAATAGGCCCTCTCACATCTGCTGTTGCGGTTTCAAGATTGATTTTCTGTGTTCCTGGGAAATGATTTCTGTTGTCGTGAAGAAATGATTCTGACCAGCTGTTTGGAGAGTGGGACACATTCAATTCCGCTGCTGCTATAGTTGATTCCGTCCGTCGCTACCTTCCGTCCTTTTTGACCGTTCATTCCCAATTCAGTCAGTTCCTTTCCGTTAGCATAACATCTACCCTGCCTGAGTACGCAGTTCAAATATGCCTCTCGCAGGTTTTGTTTCCATTGTTTTTATCGAGTTGCGACCGCCAGCCCTGAGATTAATTTTCTCGGCCGAGCGAAATCAGACGTGCTTTTACCTTAAGCGTATATCAGCAACTCAACATTTCACCTGTATATTTGTTAGGTATCGAAGCCATCGCTCTTACGCTCATATTTTTCTTTCGCCATGTTTTTATCCTGTCGCACTTACACGTAGTGGCTTCGCTGCTTACGTGACCACACACACGCACACATGGGGCCTCGCTTCGCCCCGTAAGACAAGCGCGTCTCTTCACTTCCTCCACAGTAGGGGATGAATGGGGGTGACGATTCCACACTGCAGTGGTTGGCATCCGAACCCGACTTTGCTTGGCTTCGCTTCTCATTGGAATGACCACTGTCCACTCGCAGACTTCTTAATTTGCCTGTAACTTGGCTTTCATTAGGCCAAACAGTCGCTGATTTCCATTACGCTCCAGCCCAGAAATTTCTGCTTTCTCCCGCGGATTCAGGCATTCTGCTGTCTTTATGGCAAACTGGCATCTCCATCAGCCGCCTCGAGTTGTCTCCATTTCTTACCAAATGCGGGGAGGTTTGCTGCTTCATTTTTCCCAATTCATTTTGCTGCAGATCCAAGGCATCCAGCCTTTCACATCGGAGAGCATACAGACAACTAACTTTCTTCCTTATGTTCATGCCAAGTGCGAACTCTTATTTTTCTGCACGGACCACACAGAGAGCAATTGTTCTCGAAAATGCCCCAAACAATCGACGAATTTACGATTATTCGCTAAACCTTTTGTCCCCATCTTCATTCATTTACTCAAGTGGACCCCTCTTCGAAAGGTACCACTTTTCCTCTCCGTGTTGCTTAGGCTTCCTGTCAGCTGCGCCCTGATATTTATGACCTAACAGAGCTATTCTGAGACCACCCAGCCAGAGAGGAATTCTTCGCCTCTTTTCTTTCCAAACCCCAGATAAAACTTTATCTGCTGTTTACACTTTTAAACTCCAATCAAGCCTCGAACATAATTAATACTTAATTAATTTCATACATCAACCACGCCCATTAATTACTAAATTAATGGCGGTTGTGGGTCGTAACATCGGCCCCTCCTCAAGAAATCCAGAAGTCCTCTTCTGGGCCTATCACTTTTGCTCTTATCAATTTCCAGAGCAACCATTGAGTGCTACCTTTTCCCACAGGTAGAAACAATTCAAAATGGCAAAAATATTGCGTTTCTTGCCTTCAAGAGCATTGGAGCGACTTCCCAATTATCCCGCAATTTTGTTAATTAATTTAGAGCACATCCGAAAGAAAAAACAACGTAAATGAGAAATAAATAAAAAAAACTGAACTGTAAAAGAACATGTGATCCTGCCGAACTGTGATTCCTAGCTGCCTCATACCATACGCGACATGGCGGACAAATTTTAGAGTTTTCTTCAGGTTTTAGGATGGGGGGGGGGGGGGTGTCCACTGTAACACGAATTAAACTTTAAAGGCAAGTTAATGCTATTATTAAAAACAATTTATAACACCTATAAAATTACAAATAAAAATAAATTATAGTACCTATAATGGTTATTATGAAAAACAGTTTACAGGACTTGTAATTATTATTAAAACAATTTATAAGGCCTGCAATGTGTTTGTTGTGTACAGCATTGTCATGTTAAATATTAGTTATGTGTTAGGCGCTGTACACGCGTTTATACACACCTGTGTACTACGAGTACTTTTTTTAATATCCCCGCCTGCTAAAATGCGTTAGGGCCGTCACTGCTTCCTAGCTTGATTTCTTATTGTTTCAACGGTTTCTCTGGTTGTTACTATGTCAAAGGTCGTTCGTTACGTTCTCCCCTCGAGAGTTATGTAGTCCCTTAGTGTTTTGCCCTAGTAGGGCTTCATTTACTGCTTTTCCATTTTTTCATGAGGATCTAATTTAATTTAGACACGTGTCATTTGTTACACTTCATTAATATATTGCGCAAAGTTAAAACCGTATACAGTATTTTATAAAATACTGTTTATGATGCTTCTAGCTCTACAGCTGCAGAGTGAAATCTGACACATTTCATCATACAGTGGTGCCCTATGTGTTCTTGCTTAAGCGGCGAGGGATGTGCGCAAACATAATGACCTTCACGATTGGCTACTTCGTGGCATGGCCAGCGTGTGATTCGGTTTTTCAAATTTCTCTCTCTTCTACCACTGCACTGGAGATTCTCAATTTAGTGTGTATCATATACATTGAAGAGCAATTGAATTCAAGATACCTGTCTAGTATCGTGTAGCACCACCTTTCGTCCTGATGACGGCGGCGATTCGTCTCGGCAGGGACATGACAAGACACCGGAAGCGTTGGGAAGCCATGCGGATCCACGATCCCTGAACAAGCTCCCACAATTCACGAAGATTTGATGGAGGGGGGTCAGAGCCTAGAACATCTCTCTCGATGGCATCCCAGATGTGCTCGATGGGATTGAGGTCAGGTGACCTAGCTGGCCAAGGAAGCAAGGTCACGTCGGTGGAGCGTTCATCCAACCATTTGGATACAATTCGGGAGTGATGGCACGGTGCATTGTCTTGTTGCAGGATGAGGCCCCCAGTGGGATGTTGAAGACGCACAAACGAGAGCAAATGGTCTTCCAGGATATTCCGGTAACGTTGACCTGTGAGGGACGATGTCACACGTACCAGGCGTCTCATTTCAGTCCACGTAAACAGTCTCCAGACGAGAATGCCACCCCTACCAGCTTGAAGAGTACCCTGCTGGCAAGAAGGATCCATCGCTTCATGTGGTTTGCGCCGTACTCGTATCCTGCCATCCGCATGTACCAACGTGAATCTCGACTCATCAGTCCAGGCAACATTTTCCCACATGTCTAGGGTCCAGTGGCGATGTTCTCGCGCCCATACTAATCTTTGCACCCTGTGATGTGCGGTCACCAGCGGTACCCTCGTGGGACGATGGCTTTTGCACCCCATAGCGAGAAGATGATTCTGGATGGTGTGGCTGCTTACTCGTTTTTGTGCACCAGCGTTAAATTGCCGAGGGATTTCTTGCCCTGTGGCCCGTCTATCCGCTGTTACAATGCGAGCTAGCCGACGATGACCCCGCTCATCCACACGCTGTTGTCCACAGCAGTTGGTCCTTGCAAGGATGGTTTTATCGGATTCGATGTACTCATGGCGCACCCGTGACACAGCGGCTCGTGAAAATCCCAGTGCCTGCAAGACTTCCGAGATGGAGTGACACATTCGTCGGGCTCCAACAATTTGCCCACGATCAAATGCGCTTAAATCCTTCGTCTTACCCATACTGCGTCCGACTCTTACCGATTCCCGTCGCATCACTCCTTATATTGTCGGATCGCTGCATACGTCATGTCGTTTCCGTTAGCAGGGCCGCCCACAGCGCCACATTTGCATAACGCCAGCTGTCTCTAGTTCAATTGCTCTTCAGTGTATTATTCCAGATTGCTAGTGATATGGGAAGGTGCGAAGTATTTCTCTCCTATTACGGGAAAATGTAAAAATGGTTATTGTTTTTCCTTCTTCTTAAAATTTAATCTTCACATAATTGTTGCACCCTAGTTTTTTCGCACAAAAATAAGGCGAAGGGATTATGGTACGCACAACGTGCCACCAAATCGGTGATGATCGAGCATGGTGATTTGTGTTGTAGATTTGGCATGCTCAACAAACCAGTCATACTCACAGTCACTCGGCCACCGAGACGGCGAAATTGCGATATGGAAGAGATATGTTAGATGAGATAGCTTATAATAAGGTGCACCTGTGCAAGTGAAATTTCACAGTAAAAAAAGAAACTAAAAAGAAATTACACGAAGTATAAACTAGAAGTACTCTAACAGGGAGTGTTGATACTGTGGGCCTCTGGGCAGACAGTTGCAAAGCAATGTAAAGGCAGTAACATAGAATGCTACTGGAAGTTTAAGTGTTATAATGAAATGCTTGATGTTTATTCAACGAGGATACAAATTTTATAAGTAAATCCTAGGCTTAGCAAAGCTGGATTCCCTAATGAAGTACGTTAACTCGGCCGTGCTTCCCTTTGCCTTCCCTGCAAGTCTTAAAACATTAACGCATGGTCTACTTGCATAAAATTGTAAAGCAAAAGTACACCCTCTCGGTGACCGTAAGCTGCGACAAATTCTTACATTCAAGCTTGGATTCAATATTATGTCAGTTTTTTTATTATAATAAAATTAAAAATATTGTGACAGTTTTTCCCCCATAATAAAATTAAAAATTTTGTTCCAGTTTTTCTGTTATAATAAAATTAAAAATATTGTGACAGTTTTTCTACCATAATAAAATAAAAAATATTGTGGCAGTTTTTCTATTATAATAAAATTAAAAATATTGTGCCATTTTTTCCCCCATAATAAAATTAAAAATTTTGTTCCAGTTTTTCTATTATAATAAAATTTAAAATATTGTGACAGTTTTTCTACCATAATAAAATAAAAAATATTGTGCCAGTTTTTCTATTATAATAAAATTAAAAATATTGTGCCAGTTTGTCCCCCATAATAAAATTAAAAATTTTGTTCCAGCTTTTCTATTATAATAAAATTAAAAATATTGTGACAGTTTTTCTACCATAATAAAATAAAAAATATTGTGCCAGTTTTTCTATTATAATAAAATTAAAAATATTGTGCCAGTTTTTCTATTATAATAAAATAATAATGAAATAAGTTAAAACAATAATAATAATAATGAAATAAGGCACAGTACGATTCTTTATTGTATTTGTGATCAATCACTGAAACAGCGTTTGTGAATTACCGCAACACTGCGTTAGTTAACTGCAGAGCCCATTTAAGAGGGGTGCTAGGGGGCTGTAGCCCCGGGTCTCGCATTCTCATGGGGGCCCCAGATTTATGCAAGATGCTTTGAAGAGTTGATCAAGTTCTACAGTTGTTGTTGTTTTCTGATAGCACAGCAAAAACTGCAAGAAACTGCCTTGTGAAAAATATTTTCTATTTCTTTCCGCTTTCTTAGGAATACGCAAAAAGTATAGTCGTCCCTAGTCCATTCTCAAACCTTTCGAAAGCATTGCAGATGTTTTTTTGTACACATCTGCAATTGAGGGAACTTTTTATACATTAAGAATTCGTTTGAATCATAATACTTGGAGCATATTATTTTGTGTACCACTACAATATGATTTCAACAAGTTAAACCCTTGGGATGAAGGGCGGTTGGGATTAAAGCAGAACTGAATCGGTATCCATTTTTCAACCCTGCATTTTTACATTTTCTTACTAACACTGATTCTTCCATGAATCATGGACTACACACTTCAATTTGGCGGAGATATTTTTACGGCTTCCTCATCATATTTTGGGAATGTTTTCTCAGGGGTATTTTTATTCGACCACCCATAGTGAAATCCTGGATGTGTCATTAATACTGGGGCCCCAAAATACTGTCAACCCCCGGGGCCCCTGCATCCTTAAATGGGCTCTGATTTACTGTAATGAAATGAAAAATTTTGAATTCCTTTCACTGAGTTCCAATTAAGGTGACTAACTTTTCACCGCAGTTATGTACAGTCTTGTACAAGGTCTTCACGAGATCAGTTGCTTCATCTTCACAGAAGTGCATTGTGTTATGATCTCATTTGTTCCCACACATATTTTGTGAAGAGACACGGATTCGGGAGTTGTTTATAAAGAAAGAGAGAAAGAGAGGGCTTTAAAGATTAAAAAAAAAAGACATCATATAGCACATCTGGTCTTTTTGTTTTTCCGCAGATGTAAAGCCAGACAGATATGAGTGAAATGTCACAGCTCGTGATGGTATTACCTTCGCAATGGTGTCCTTGAATTCAGGAGTAATTTCACGTTTTACTGCTTCTTCATTTTCGAGAATCACTGAACTGGATACCTTTTCAACCTAAAAAAAAAAAAAAAAATAAATAAAAAGATAATTTCATTCATGTAGAATCGAACTGATTCCTTGCAAATTTATTTTATCACTTCATTTAAGTGTGAAAAATGATCTTAAAGTCTTATTTCACTAAGTATACATTCACTGTACACTATTGGACATTTTAGTTAAAAGCTGCGGTTTCTTAAGTAAAATAAATAGTCATGCAAAATGCAATAGAGAGTATAACAAAATCGCTTTACAGGGTTACTTAGATTTGTTCGATGTATAAAAGAAAAATTTTGGCCACTATGTTCCAAGCTGTTTTGGGCCCCAAGGACACATACATTCACAAGCAGCAGACGCTTTGCATTATATATGGCTCCCCATCTCACAGCCGAACATTTGTCGGATCGCCTAGAATTGGATATCTTTTCTATCTTTCATTTTCACCTATTCATCGCATCTACTATCTTAACTGAGAATACATTGCCCCCAAACGGCGAGTGGTCATAGGCCACGTTTTCCTTCTTCATTCGTTGAGTTAAAGAACAAACGTCTTGGTTAAATATAACGCTGAGCATTCATGTGGTTTGCAGTGGCAACACACGATATCTAATAGAAAATAGAATGACAAAAGTGTGAACTGTCCCATTGAGTACTCCGAGTGGTCATAGGCTTTGCAAAATTCAGTGAAAGAGCAGGTTTCGTAGCACTGGCATCAGGAGAGAACAGACGTAGTTGCACAAACCTTTATGATGGTTGGCGGACACCATAAGTTTTCGAAGCGTGGATAATGTGATTGTCCGAATGTGCAGAACTTGTTGAACACGGTAGATGTTCAAAAAGTGAAAATCCGTAGTTGGTAATATATCCATGGAAAGACTGATCTGTGTTCTGGACAATGATGCTTTTGAGAAGCTTTGTGGTGGCAAATGATGCCTTTGAGAAGCTTTCCACGTCTTGTTCTCTTGGCACTTTTGCCTAATTGCCCCATGAATTCTGAATATTATTCGGAAAGTACGTTCTGTCTGTTCCCCAGACAGTCTATCAGCAGACAGGGGCCATTACTTCATCACCTCGTCCTAATTCCAAACAACTGGGGGCCATCACTTTGTCAGCTGAACAGACAGAGTTTGCTTTTCCTGAAGTGGAGATAACAGGGGCTTTCACTATTTGGATTGTTCCTTCTGTTAAAGAATATCAGTCTTGTATAAAATTGCATATCTCTGTATATTTACTGATCTCTGTATAAAGTTACATATCTCTGAACAAACGGATTTGTCTCAAAGAGCAGTAAATATTCCTTGAAAAGCTCGCACTGCCACCGTTTCTTACCCGAGGTCAGCATTCTAGAGACCCATAGTACTTTAGTCATTTAAAAAAAATTTTGGTGATGATATCTTGAACTCTTTCCTGTAATGTCTGAAGTATACTAGCATTTCGTGGTAGTCAATGATCGCTGTCCCATAACATATCATGGTAGTCAGTCTTCGGAGTCTCATATTATGTCATGGCTTTATCGGCATTTTCAGTGTTGGTGTACATGCAGGCCTTCTAGCCCTGGGCTCATCTTTGAGACTCTCCCACCCCTGTTTTAATTCAGATGTCTGCCACTTAATTTTTGCATACAAAAGAGTAAGTTCACCTGATGCATTCGCTCAATCAATACCTTTGTTAGATAATTCTTTTTTCTTGCAAAAATTCAGTGAAAGCACCATCCCGTAACACCTTCGTTTTCATGTTTTCGTCTGATATCTTTCGGCACCTGTGAAGAAATTATATTGTCGAATATGTTTAAGTTTTGCGTGTAAACACACTAAGGCTTGATTAGTTCACGCCTCATAAGCATTATAGGGATTTTTTTTTTTGCTTTTTTATTTTCCAAATGATTTATAGAACTTTTTAGTCATTCTACATATTTTTTTTAGTTTCTTTGAGAATTTAGATAACACGTTAAATATTTTTCCGCAGTCCTCAGGAGCCTGCAGCAAGTAGATGAAAATTAAGTTAGAAAAATTAATTTCAGTAGCAAATTAGCAAATTAACGCCATGGGCACCCCCTACTTAGCCACAACCGTAAACTTTATAACCCACATAAAAAACAAAAAAAAAGGAATAGTAAAACGTTTTTCTTTTTGAGAAAGTTTAGGTTACAGTGACTTCAAGACTTTTATGAATTATTCCAAATAGTAATTTCCTTAAATCATTAGTAATTTTCTTAAATTTTCTAAAGGTTGGAAGTTTGTCATGTCTTTGCAATGGCAGTCTTGTTCTTCTGGCATCATTTCATGTATTTAAACCAAAAATCATTTTAATAAGTAATTTTCCTTAATTCATTTGTAGATGTTAGGTTAAATTTTTCCATGGTTGAAGAAATCCTTTTTGCGTAACAGGTGGGTGCAGCTATTAAGAATACACACCTTGCTATAATAAATACGGCAAGAGCTGATGAAATAAGAGAAAACCCAGAAACCTGCTGGTCAAACCGTACAAAGCAGTACGAGGAGTAACAAGCACGTCCCCTAAGTTATGTTAGAGGGGTTTTTCGGGGTTCCTTTCTCTGCCGTGGGTTCGTCAGGCTTTCGCTGTAAGGTAATTAAACAATTTCGGGCTTTTAGCAATTTCTTCCTTTATGACGAAAGGAGCGAATTATCATCTAATCACAAAGTGCTATTCCGAAAAGCTGTTCTTTTTCATGATAACAGTGAGTGGTTACGGTTTGTTTGTCTCGGTACGAAATGCTAATAACGACGTATTGTACACGTCGGTATCAGCATTTCGACGTGTACAATGTGACGTATTGTACACGTCGGTTTCTTTTTTTTTTTTTTTTTTTGATTGGAGGTTTAACGACCACCGTGAGCAACTCAATGGGCTATAAGCAGTCGCCCGTCCCTAATTTAGGGTCACTGGTTCCAGGGAAGGGAGAGAGCCAGTGCCGTAAGACAAACACAACATCCATGCCTCACCGGGATTCGAACCCGGACCCCTTACGGACAAATGATCAGAGGCCATCGCTTAGACCACTGCGCCACCGGGGCGGCGGGTTTCTTTCTCTTTCACATGTTTATCGTTATACTTCAGCTACAGAAAGTCGTACTTTTTCCAGGTTTCACTAAATTTCCACCCGATTTTCCATCTCTGCATAGGGCATTCGAATTCTACATCCTTGCCCCTCCAAAAACACTTCCCTGGCTCTACTCAAACGTCACAGCACTTTTGTCTTTTTCTCCTTCTCCTTGATAAAAACGAGGGCAGCACCCCCCCCCCCGCGTCGAACTGGTCAGTTTGCAGTCTTTTTTAACCCCTCTCATATCCCATCAAATTCGAGGCATCTGACTCCTCTCTCAGCAATCATTGACTAACTATTCGCGCCTCCTTCCCACTCCCGAACTATCATCTCGATTACGCTTCTTTGTAAAGAAGGATGCAGTCTTCTGTATTTTGACTGTACTACAAGTCAACCTAAGAGTGTTCTATTGTGAAAAGTTATGTAATCGGCTCACAGCCTTTCCGGCAGAACGCCAGAACGATATCACTAATCGCCACATCTCACTCCTGCTATGTTTTTCGGTCAAGCATTATTCCAGCACTGGTCCCCACATTTACGTCCATACCGTGAAGAATGTTTCCCCCACGGCGGCTAAATCACCCCCCCCCCCCTCGCATTTCTCCGATTATCAATTGATCATACTTTCAGCAGCTGCCTGCTCAGCTGCTGCTGAAAGTACGAGGCTTATTTTTGATTGATTAACTTTTCATGTCAAATCTATTTATAACACGTTCCCTGCCGTTTTGAAAATTTTTTTTAAACAGCAGTATTGTCACGTAAACTGTTGAGCAAACCAAAATAATGATTTTAGAAAGCAGTTCAGTTTTTTTTCGCTCTAAACGCTAGGGACTATTTTTCACATCTGTAGACAGCAACACTTGACGACGTATGGGTCAAATGGACAATAAAGCAATGATAAACCTGCCGGCGTAGTTCAACTGGGAGAACAGCCGCTCCGGAGTAGGAAGATGGGGTTAGAATCCCACTGTCGGTGAAAGAAATATTTTATATCGAAGGTAGCTGTTTCGTACCTTCCAGAATGATGCACTCTTAAGTTGACTTGGAATATAAGAGATCTATGATGGGGATATGTGTACTTGAAGATTGTTTCACCTAGATAAGGGGGAATAAAAAACAATAAGGGCATTTCCGTACTGAAATTTATGAAAGGACCGCATCTTGTTTTCTCCGAACACCGGAAGCAGGGAATGGTCAGCTACTCTCTTTTATTAGCAGGTGACTGAAAACGATTAAAGGGACCATCTCCTAAAGACTAATAATAATATAAAAAAGAAATAAATGAAACTTACAAGATAATACTAAAAGAAGGTTATTAGTGTTACGCTTTCCTGAAAGTGATAGGATCACAGTAACAGCTACCGGACGAAGCAAATACTCATCGTTACGCATATACACTTAAAAAAAAAGGTGCTTGTGAACGAACAACTTGTTGAAAATAGGTCTTATGGGTCCGTTTCAGGAAAACAGGCTAACGAAAAAGGCATTTTTGGTAGTATGAGTCATTTATTTTTTCGAAAATTACGTAACATAGGAGCATGACGGTATGAATATGTACATTTCGTATCTATGTATTTTACTGGAGTCCACATGACCTAGGAAATGAAATGTCCTAAAGTAGAAGAGCAGAAAGTAAGAGAAACTTAAAAGCAGGAAGCAATAACTTACGTCTTGTGTAATCTCGTCAATCTTTGCTGTCAGTTCGTGAGCCACTTGCAGCTTTTGACGCCATTCTTCCCTTTCTTTCAGGAGAATTTCCCGTTCTTTTTTCATGCGATCATACATGCCCCGCAACTTGGCGTGTGACTCCCTCAGCTCCAACAGATTGCTATGCAGCTGGAAAAGTAAAAACAAGCAGCGGTTAACGCTCAATTTACTTTCAAAAGAATGCAAGGAAGAATTTTAAAAAATGCACAAAGGAGAAAACTGGAAACTATTGTTCATTTCTGGCAAGAAGTTAGCAACAGGACACCGACAATGAAGCACAAATAAGTCATTCTTACATTTTTTTTTCGTTCAATAATCCCTCGCCATTTCTTATAACGGGTTTTTGATATTAATACTTGGTGTTGCGATAAAGTTGTTATAGCTCTGTTTTGTTAATCAGTATCTCAGTTGCATGGCCCTTTAATTTCCGCAATGATTTGTAAGACTTTGTATAAATGTGTCTTATGAAACCTCACCTCCTTGAAAAATTTCGTTTAAATCTAACGGGATTTAAATCTTTTTTCGGCTATCAATTTTTGGTCACTTCTGAATATATTAGGTGAACCACAAACGATTAACATTATATATATTAAGATAATACAACGTTTGTCACAAGTATTTATTTTTTCACGGCTACCATGGTTTAGCTGAGTATTGACCTAGCTTAATATACGTATATATTTAACATTATATTATATGCGTGAAACTGAAGGATGATTGGGAATTAATGTATTTTGTTGGCTCATTCTGGTGAGGGAGTACTATTAAATTTCTTAAATCTACTAATGCTAATAGGGTACAGATGTACTTTGTTGTTCCACTGTGGGTAGGGACTTATAGTAACATCGTAATTCATTGGTCCATTGACGATACTGAGAAGGAAAACCTCCGGTTGATGCGCGAAGAGTGATTTCCTAGCGGTATGCTTGGAGAGAGATTGATCCTCACTGTTCTTGGTAGGAAGCACTAGTGCTTTGTTGATCCTTGGGCCAAGAGTGGCGGAACATCCCTAGCATAACTCTCCACTGATGAGCATGAAGCTCATCAGTGGAGAGTTATTAAAAGCCAATATACATTTAGTAGATGTGTTAGGAGTGTCTCAGTAACAGTGCACTTTATTGTGCCAACAGTGGCTGAACATTTCTATAATCACCTCGATCACGGTGTATAATTAAATACCAGGTTATTTAGGTAGCTCGTGGAGGATGATAGAGTACCTGTTCAGAAGTGAACTTACATTTCATAGTCCGTTCAAATTTATGGGATTCTCATTACCCTGTAAAAAAGAGGAAAATCTATAAGTAAAAAGGAACCTTAATCAGAAAAGCTTAATCTCATCTTCATTACAACAAATGCAGCTGGTATCTGGAAATGCATGACTGACAAACGAGTCACAGATGTGTAGCTTGTTTTTAATAATTCGACGCACACGTCTATCGCACAACTTTATTGTCCATCTCAGATTCTTCCATCCCTGGCTGAATCCAAAAATGTTACCCGTATATCCTCCGGAATATCGTGCAACATTGGAGGAACACGATTTCGCAGGTATATGTTGCCGGGGGTCTACAAATATTCTATACAGGAAACAAGCCATTCACCAATAAATTCCTACGGTATCGCGCAGAACGAGGGAATAGTAAAACTGGGAGAGTAGTTAGCGAGCAGAAAATTCTGGGAGCCCGACGAAGGAAAACAAAACCCAGGGAGCATAAAACAGATACGGGGATTCAGGCATCCTAAGAGGAAAAATATAAGTTTCGTATTTCATATTTAGTCTAAGCCCCTGGCTGGGTAGGTTTTCTTCTTCATGAGAAAATTCTTTTTTTATTTTTCTTGTTTTTTCTCCGAACTCACAGGAATTTAAGGTAGGGGCTCGTACCCACCCCTTCGTTAGTAAAACGAAAGAACGTGAGAGAGTCGCTGAGATTTTGCACGCTCACGGGAGGGGGCCCATTAGCCGCGCCATTCCTTTTGAGAGTAGCACGTTCTCAGCAGTAAGAAAAAGGACGAGTAGAGCATATTTCTCGTAGAGGGCGTACCTGGTTGACACCAACATAAAGGGTCACTCAGGAAATGGTGAAACGGTCCGATACCGTTTGGAGACCCAAGCTGAGAGTTTGACAAGGGAAAGAAACATCCGTCTTCTACTAGGGGTGTTCAAATGAAAAGGTACGAAACGACACTGTGGGTATAAATGAAGACTTTATTCAAAGTATACATAATAGGCTGTAGCACAACGATCCCATTGATTAACGAGCCGAAGGATTCCTTGTTCCCAGAATTCCTGTGGCCGTGACGAGACCCAGTCCTGCACAGCGTCCTTGAGTTCGTCGTCCGAGTGGAAGCGCTTCCCTTTCAGATGTTTTTTCAGGGGACCAAACACATGGAAATCGCAGGGCGACATGTCCGGGCTGTAGGGCGGATGGTCAAGCTGCTCCCACTGGAACTTGGCCAGTTCCGCGTGTGTGACCCTGGAGACGTGTGGACGCGCGTTATCATGGAGAAGAACCACACCCTCCGTGAGCAGCCCCGGTCTTTTGTTCTTGATGGACCTGCGTAGGCTTCGGAGTGTCTCACAGTACACATCGGAGTTAATGGTTCGTCTTAGCTGGAGGAATTCAACAAGTAGTCAATTGGACGGCGCTCTTTATAAGAGCCTCTGCTCTCTCCTGCGCATGCGGGCGCCCGCGCATGCTCCGTCCACGCCGGCGACTCGAATCGCATCCCTAGATGTGTCGCTACGTTCTCCCATAGCGGCATAGGCAAATATGTTAACGGTTACGTTCTTATGACGTTTCGTACCTTTTCATTTGAACACCCCTAGTAGCATCTCCAAGCTCCCACCCCTTCACCGACGAATCACAGGGATTCACTTCAGGGATGAAACCCAATGCCAAACGAGGAGAAGAAGCCCCGACCAATGAACGGAGCGAAATTTCGGGTAGGGTTACAGAAACTCAACCTCCGAGAAATCGACGGAGGTCCGGAAGAAGTTTGAGTGAGCAGAGACAGAAATACAGAAAGGTTTTGAGAGAAGTAGCAAAGGGGCCCGAGACAGGAGACCCGGAGAGAAATCTACGATGAGGTACAGCAATCGCAGGAGACAAAAAGTTTGAGAGAGGTAGAAAGTGGTCTCGAGACAAGGGACTTGGAGAGAAATCAACGATGAGGTAGGACACTGAGTTCTCGGAAAGAATCAACGAGAGAGTTAGTGGGACATCAATTCCGAGGCGAGAAGAATGGTTCTCGGAGGACAACGTCGGCTAGAGATTCATATGCAAAGTTTGGAAAGCGTCAGGACAGACGCAGAAGTTAGTGATTATGTTCGCGAGAGAGACTGTTATGAACTTTAACGTGGACCGGTTGGGGTCCCAGCTTTAAAAGCTTCGACAGCACGAACTGCGGGACACAAACGACCGGATACCGCAGAAAGATTTGGGTGAAATTTTCTTGAAATCTAATATCTCAGTAACATGAGTATGCATGATCTTGTCTCCCTGTACAACCTCGGTAGTAAAGTTAATTTTCTCTTGCAAGTGCGCATTTAAAATACAATTCTTATATTTGCGAAACGTTATCGCGAAATAAGTATCCAAATTTAACTTGCTCCACCGATCCCATGTATTTGCTTTAAGGAAACTTTTTCTAGAATTAATCATTTATTTGCTATTGAAATTTACCCGAGTATCTCAAATCTTTTATAACACGTTATTGATTGACTTTTTTTTTTTTTTTGGCTTTATCGCTAAAGTAAAGAAGCCTCAAATTTCGGCAGGACAGAAACAGCCTGTCTTAGGAAGTTAAAGTTCCTCATTTTGGTAACCTCAGACACCTTTTAGATTTTCCAAACTTACTTCATGCAATTTTCTATTTCTAAGCGGCATATATGGACGGGCATGGTTTTTCCATGTTCTCCCATATGAAAAACAACACAATGCACCCGTGGCCCCTGAGCTTGGAGACCCTCAATTAGGGAACCCAACCTCACGGTAGACATCAGTAGGCGGAAGAAAAATAGCGGATAGGGAGTTACGAAAATTTCCGGCCTTTTAAATTTCCTCCCACTGCAGCGAATAAGACGCAGCAGATGATTCGCCAAACCCAACAGGGGGCGGTAATAAGATGTGTAGTTTGTTTTAAAAAATTCGACGCACACATCTATCGCGCAACTTTATTGTCCATCTCAGATTCTTCCATCCCTGGCTGAATCCAAAAATACTATTCGTTACAGAGACTCTTCGATCGTACCAAAAAAAGTATCATATAATGATACTTTTTTTTATAATCGTGCGCAGGTCGATTCAATTGCAGACGACGTCGAATGTGGTCCCACAGATTTTCGATTGGGGATAAATCTTGCTGGCCATGACCGTGTTTGAACATGTTGCAAACATTCTTTGGAGACCCGAGCCGTGTGTACACGGGCGTTATCTTGCTGGAAAATGAGGTGCTGTTGGCCATTCAGGAACGGTGTCAAAACGGGTTGCGGAACCTTGCTCACGTATCGTGCAGCTGTCAGTGTGCCCGTGATGCGGACAAAACGGGGCCTGCTGTCATGCGCAGTACTACCCCATACCATGATGCCTGCCTGACGGCGGTGTGGCGGTCCCGAACGAAACCGGGTCCCGTCCGCTCACCAGGGTGTCGCCAGACACAGATCCGTCGATCGTCAGCACCCACACAGAAACAAGATCCATCGCTGAAGACCACAGTGGTTCATTCATAGCCCCAGTTAGCATGGCTTTGAAACCAAGCCAGACGAGCGCTGAGGTGGCTGGCCGTCAATGGCAGTCTACGTAAGGGTTGCCTACTGCGCAAGTTTGTCACATGTAACCTTCAGTTTACAGTTTATGGCGACGTCCATGGCCGATGACACAGCGCGTCGAATATCGGCTGCAGCGTTTCCTGGTGAAGAACGAGAGTGTCGAACAATCCGCCGGTCCAGGCGTGCTGACGTATGTCAGACTGCACCACTGCCGCTCGGACGCACGTACAAACCTTCCAGTAGCCACTGGTGGCAATAGCGCCCAACAGTTCGTGCATCTCATTGCACACGCGCAGCGATACGACGTATAGACCAGCCCGCTTCACACAGGCCCACAATTCTTCATCTCTGAAACGCATCCAAATGGCGATATACCGCCCGAAGGTGTGTACCTGGCATTTTCGGCCTTCGCTGAGCACTTTCACAGCACAACAATGAATGTTAAACAAAATGTGGAACGTCCGCGACACTTCCACCAGCCACCACACATTACCAACTCTGTTGCTTCTGTCTCCTTTATCTTACGAAGGTGTGACGTCATCGGCCTCAGTTTAACGTCATTGGTATATCTTGAGTGGGTACACCTGCCCTGTGATTTGCATGTTTGTAACACACCTCAGGGGTGGGACAACTTCTATGTCGATCATTGTATATATGTATATACTGTATAATATAGCATGTCTTTAGAGCCGCGGATGACTCAGTGGTTAGCGAGTCAGACTATCTATGCAAGGTCCTCAGGTTAGATCCTGGGCTGATCTTTCATAGATGGTGTGATTTACTAACAATCGCTGAATATCCGCCGTGCATCGGACGAGCACGTTAAGTGACGGCCCCCAGGCTGGACCCACTGGTTAAATGGATATCCTTTCCTATGCCCCCTCCTGAAATTCTCTCACCCCTCTATGTGCAACATCGTACTTGTACGGTGGCGCCATCTACTGTACTCTAATCTCACTACAAACTGTTCTGTCAAAGTCGATAGACTTGCTCTTATTCCTTCCGTTTCTGTGTCCTGCCCAAAAGGCGAACTCGCTGTAGGTGGCTGGGACCTAAACTCTATTTACTGTGGACGGAAGTCCTACAAGAAAATGACAAATTCAGAATATACAGCATGTCTTTGAAAATCAGTTTTTTGATCAAGTTATTTCCACCTTTTCCTTCATTCACTCTTAGACGATGATTCTAAAATTTGATTTTTGAAATTTCCCAAATATTAATACGTGCGCGAGCAGTTTATGTTCTTTTCAAGGTGGTTTATATTCTCACAACTGTATGAACCACGTAATCTTTCACCTTCCTCCCAAATGGACATGAAGAGTCGTAAATAATTACAGGCTTTGTTCACAATATACACTCGCGCGTGGCCGTCCTAAGGGGTGAGCCAACGGTGCCGATCACTAGGGCTCCCACCTGAACTGGGGCCCCCAACGCCCCAAGTGACTTATGCGTTTACAAAGAGGCCAACTCTTTCACCACTCACCAGCAGTTTTTTGTATTTATTTAAAGAAAAAGAAGAAACACCAGTGTAGAAAGTTGGAAGTTTTCCGCACCCATCCCCCCCCCCCTTTTATTTTTCAAACCTTGCTCGTAGCTTCGATTTCCCGAGGAGACAGGAGAAAAAGTAGGTGTTAGGGTGGATCTTTTGTGACAAAATAAGAAACAAAGAAAGCCGACCTCCCACTCGGTCTCAAGTGGGGGTGATAGGGATTTGATAAAACAATTAAATGAAAATTCTGAACAGAAGTAAAAATGCGTGATTCGTAAATATGTATCATGTACACTGGTGTGCAAAAATTAAGGACGAAGAGGGGAAATTAGTATAACAGCGTTCCGCTGACCACTCAGGAGATAGACTAGGGTCCGGTACTGTAGGGCATGGGCATATAAGCAGCATGACGTAGGAGGGGGAGGGGAGTGTCGGAAGGGTATAAAGCACACGGGCGGTGTACGCTCAGCAATTCGGTGAAAGCCATTGCACGGTGTACATCACTTTGAACGACGTCGAATTGCTGCCACCGTGTGATATGGCCAACAGACAATATTCTGTAGACGACATCTGGATGACTTTACCCGAGGTCGTGTCATTGGGAAGTTGGAAGAAGGTCGAAGTGTAACTAGTGAGCCCGAGGAGTTCGGGATCGCTTACAGCATCGTTTCACGAGCCTGCAGAGCATTTCAAACGACAGGAACAGCTGTCCGAGAGTTTAGCAGTGGTCGTTCACGAGCAACCACGGTGGCGGACGACCGGTATATTGTCCTACAGGCGAGAAGAGACAGATGGCAGACAGCGAGAGAAATCGCAAGGCACATGCAACTGACAACTGGACGTCCGTTATTGCGGTTTACGAGGCCAGAAGGCTGCACAAAGGTGGTCTATTTGCACGACGACCACTACGGTGTGTGCCATTAACACCTGCTCATCGGAGACGGCGGTTTCTGTGGTGCCAGGAACAAAAGAACTGGACATATCAGCAATGGGGTTGAGTTTTCTTTATGGATGAGAGTCGATTTAGTCTGACGAGCGATTCTGGACGTATACACATCTGGAGAGAGCAGGGAACACTGAGTCACACCTCCAACATCATCGAAAGGGAACGATTTGGAGGTGGCGGAGTTCTCGTTTGGAGCGGTATCATGCTTGGTAGCCGTACTGACCTCCACATCTTCCAGGGAGGTTCAGTCACTGGTGCCCGCTATTGTACCGAGGTTTTCCTGCCTCATGTACGTCTGTTTAGAGGTGCTGTGGGTCATAAGTTCCTCTTCATGGACGACAACGCTACACCTCATCGTACAGTGGCTGTCGCAGAGCTGTTGGAGAGTGAAGTTATTCAACGCATGGATTGGCCCGCAAGGTCCCCGGACCTAAATCCAATCGAACTCGTGTGGGACCTTCTCGGGAGACGCTTGGCAGCACGTCACCAGCCGCTAGCAATGATTCCGCAGCTGCGATTGGCGCTACAAGAGGAATGGGCAGCGATGCCTCAACAGCTTTTTGACAACCTCGTCCTCAGCATGAACAGACGTTGTAAATCCTGCAACGCAGTAAGGGGTGATCATATCCCCTACCAAAGACTGGACTTTCTTGGCAGCCGCCTGTCACATGGAAGTTTCTGTTTTCTGTCCAGTTGTGCTCGAAGCTACCTTTTCAATAAAGTGCCTTTGTATCCTTTGGATTCCTTGTTTGGACGGTTTTGCTCACTTGCCCCATATTGTTACATCTTGGGGATCTTATGGTATGATTTGAGTCGATGTGGAGCACTTTTGCACGACGTTACATTCGAAAAACCGTCTCATCCTTAATTTTTGCACTCCAGTGTATATATCCAATCATCGCTGTTTAAATAAATGACAATGAGGGGGCCGCATATCGGCATTTTTGTCCTGGCGTATCCAATTATCTGGAAACGGCGCTGATTGGTTTATTTCTATCTTCTGTGTTAATTTAGTTTTCGTTGAATATTTTATAGAATAAGTAAGAAATGTATCCTTGAGCACCCATTTTCTTGTAATTTACTAATTAACTAAGTGTGAGTGCTTTTGGTGCATGGAGTTCTACAATTTTTGTCATGTACCATTTTCCATTCAAGTGGTATTTAAAAAGTTACTGGATATTGCTTGATATTGAATGTTTCTATATCAGTTGTGGAAGAAACTTGGGGAGACCTTCATCCAGTAGTGGATAGATAATGGTTGACGATGCTGATGATGATGATACATAAATATCAGGGGCCTCGAAAAATGTGATGGCCCAGGGCCTCCAAAAGGGCTAAGACGGCACTGCACTCTCGTTGCAATAAATCGTTTGGCATGTAGAAGTTCTGAAAAAAAAGAAAAAAGAAATGATAGTGCTGTCCATGTAAAATTAAAAAAATAGGGTTAATGTAATTTTTTTTTTTGTGGGGCTGTGAGGTGATGCATATGTCAAAACCGCAAAGTTGCAGCTACAAACTTCGTGTGTGTAGCTTAATTGTGAAGTCATTTGGATCTGGAGCAGAAGGATGCGCATTCGATTCCACCATCGGCAAATGGCTTTTACGTTATTTTGCCGCCCGAACGTAAAATGAATCTCCTGGCCTTTTGGGGTTTTTTGAAAAATGTCTGATGTCCGTTCCACACATCATCTGGAATTAATGAGAATTCCTTCTTCTGCAGTGAGCTCCTTCAAGCGTGGTTTGTCGGCTGACCCGGCAACCTACGATTCTGTCCCAGCCCTTTCTCAAGGGGGGGGGCATGTACATGGCGTACAAAAGGTGACGCACATGTTAAGACAGCAAGTTGCAGCGAAAAAACTTCGTCGGTGTAACTTAATTGGGAAAGCATTAATTAACACCCACGTAATCGGCATCCACGGTCAGACGTCGGGTAAGTTAAAGAAATACATGTGTGTAGTTTGAGGTGTATGTGGTGTTACATTACTACTAAGTTAGATGTTTTCCATACTGCTTGCAACACCCTTAAAACTGTTAGTTTTCTATTTTATCTTGTTAATATCTTAAAGTTCATCATTAAATAACCTCGCCATTGCTTTTCTTCAAAGTCAAAGTTAAAAGTTCCATAACCGTGTTAGTATATTTTATTAGTTAAATGGTGTTATTACTAATATGAATATTAAGCCGTCATCGTCCTGATTCCACTGTGTGGTGTCTTCTGTCGAAAAGCGCATCGTCGAACAATCTCTAAATAGACGTGCACTTTGGAACTGTAAGTCTGTCTTCTATTTTACTCTAGTATTGTTATGTTGTTCTTAGGGTATTGTCCAACGGAAAGAGATAACGACTTTTGCGATACCGACTGAGCCTTATACCTTATACTTCGTGCTATTTTCCACACGTCTCGAAAAGAGCACGAAGTATAAGGTGAAGGGCTCAGTAGGTAACGCAAAAGAAATTATGAATCATGCAAAATAAATAAATAAATAAATGAAGAAGAAGAAAGAGAAAGAAAGTTACTTTATATTTTGAATTTCTTACAATTACGAGATCTCAAATGCGTATGAAAATTGAGTTTACCATTCAATTTATGACGTATACCTTCAGGTATTCCTATTTTGTTCGAAAAATTTCTGGAACCCCATGCATGGTTTTCCCTATAATTTATTCCGCTGAAGTGCCATTTTTAAAAGATTGATATCACCCAAAGAAATTCAAGTGAGCAGCTATTGTTACGTCATATAGATAAATTTTGAGAACACGTAATGACCTGTACACTGAATTACGCATTCAGACTTTATGTTATAAAAGAAATATGTAGATTGCGCATAGAATAAATTTTCTAGCAATGACTTCGACTTGTTTTGTAAATTGGCATAAACCAACTTCAATATAAAGATAACTATACTGGCTTACACTATATAAAGATAACTATTACTGCTAAGTACTTCTCAGAGCTAACTGATAATACTGTGTATGTAAAAAACCTATGAAAGAAAACAACGTCAGTTATTTTTGTGGTTTGTTTTTCAGATGAAATGTGTCCCCTTTCTTTCTCTTTTTTCTTACCGCGTTTGATAATTTTCTCGAATTCACTTGTGACTGCCCCTTTGACTTTGAAAAAGACATAGCAGACTTTTTAGTAGCACCATTGCCTTGGCACAGTAGATAAGAACGTATGTATAAAAACTGAATTATGGTTTTGGGGAAATGGAATTTTGTCAGCAATTATGATAAAAGAAAACAAATCCTACAGAAAAAGATAAACACAGAAGTGCCCCATGTCTCTTCACACTCTCTTTACCTGATAAAAAAAGCATTTAGGAATAAAAAAAAAGTGAGTGATAGCAGGAAATACGGTTTCCTACAGAACCTTTTTTTCCACGATAGAGACTATAAAAGGCTCTTATCATATTTTTTCTCTCGGGAAGTGTTGAAAGTAAATGAGTTGCGGTTCATTTCCGAATAGAAGTGGCTTCTATCTTTTAATGGCACTAACCTCTGACATCCTCCTCCTGTGATCTTGATGTTCCTTGTCAGTGGATGACCTCATGTCGATGAGTTGCCTCCTGGTTGCCATCTTTTCTTTGGATAAGTCATTCTCTGTGGTTTGGAGGCGCGCCTTAAGGTCGGAAACCAGTTGCTGAGACTCTCCCAGAAGATGCTGCAGTTCGCCTCTCTCCTTTTCCCAGGCTAGCTCCAGTCGTGTCTTGGCGAAGTTTCTCGTCTGACCCCTGGTGCTCTCCAATAATTTTTGCTCTTCCAGCTAATTAAAAGAAAGAAATGGCCACTTAAAAATGCATTTCTGACAGCCCGACAGAATTATGGATAGTTAATGAACGCAAGAAAAACAAGATACAGTTTGTTTTACTTTATATGATACTTTTAATGACAAATATCTAATAAATTGCCATGCTCAGTCAAAAAATAACACAAATGAGTTACACTCGCAGAAGAAATTTGTTTCCAGCGGAACAATCGCTAACTATATAGAAGCGTTACGCATAATAAATATCGGATATTTTCAACAAAGAGATATAAGAAAATCTGAAAAATGCAAGAAAACGTTTTGAAAACTGTGATAAAAATTAATTTTCAGTTAGAAGCCAAAATACTATATCTGTTACTAATATACACTGCCCTGCCGTTAGTATCAGGACATCCCTCTATTGATAATAAATTAGGTCTTACGCCAGTGCCACCTCACAGTCCCGACTTTAAATATACTCGTTAAATACACAGTTGACGTGGACCAGGAACATCAAATAGAAGTCATCGCTCTTTCCACGTTTACAAGTGTCACGGAACACTTTCTCATCGACCGCCACCGGGAATCGAACCCAGGGTCTTCCAGTTACGCGCCGGATATGCTTCCACTGCACCACAGCGGCCTCGAAATTCTCCAGACTCACAAAAACGTGGAAAGAGCAATGACTTCTCGTTTGTGTGTATGGAGAATTTCGAAGCCGCTGTGGAAACATATCCGGCGCGTAATTGGAAGACCCTGGGTTCGATTCCCGGTGGCGGCCGATGAGAAATTTTTCCGTGACTCACTTATAAACGTGGAAAGAGCGATTACTTCTATTTGATGTTTAGATATACTCGTACGGCTATGATAAGACAGTAATACGACTTTGAATGGAAGAAGCCTCCATCGACAAAGTTAAGTTTTTTTTTTTTAGTTGGAGGTTTAACGACCACCGTGAGCAACTCAATGGGCTATAAGCAGTCGCTCTTCCCTAATTTAGGGTCACTGGTTCCATGGAAGGGAGAGAGCCAGTTGCGTAAGACAAACACAACATTCATGCCTCACCGGGATTCGAACCTGGACCCCTTTCGAACGAATGATCCGTAGCCATCGCTTAGACCACTGCGCCACCGTGGCGGCATAACTTATTTCCAGTGCGGACTGACAATAGCTTGCCACATAAGCAGTCCCTCCGTATTTGTGACATTTCAGCGCCATTGAAAGTCCCTAGGTCGACGGTTGGTGATCTGATATGCAAGTAGCATCGGACTGGTTTTGAGTCTTCCACGAAACGACCCAGCTAACAGACAGTGACAGGAGCTAGGACAGTGACAGGATCCTAATGAAGCTAGGTCATTGCCCAGCGAAACCATGGTCGGCTTGAAAAAAATAAATATTTGTGACAAATACATTGTATTAAATTAATATATACAGTATTTTCTTTCAAAAAAAATTGAAATATCTCTCTCTCTCTCTCTCTCTCTCTCTCTCTCTCTATATATATATATATATATATATATATATATATACACTGCCGGCCACCCAAAATGCAACACCAAGAAGGAAGTATTCGATTGGCTTGAAATTCACAGCATGCGTAGCCCGCGAGAGGACATGCCAACGATTAGCATTGTAGGGCATATGCAGATCATGTACGTCCGGCACGCCACCGAGAAGCACTATAAGAAGGGTGCACAGAAGGCGGGGTGTAAGTGGTGGAAGTGTGTTGTGCTGCCGGACCTGTGCGTGGGAGGCTTCCTGATGCCCCGTCACAGAATACGGCAGTCATTCCAGCACGTTTCGGTGTTCGACAGAGGACGTCGTGACAGCGGTTTATTGTACCGAGACATCGGCGCCCGTGTGGGACGACATCCAGCCACAGTGAGGCGAGTATGGATTCGGTGGGTGCAGGAGGGACGGAAGGACCGACGTGAGCGATTGCCGCAGCCGCGGCACACCACCGAACTAGAAGACCGGCATGTTGTGCGGCGGGCATTAACGGCTCGCATCGCCACATCATTAACGTTAGCGCTGGAATTAGGGTGTGTTGCGCACCAACCTGTGTCAGCACGTACCGTTCGACGTCGTCTGCAGGAGCGGGGACTTGTCGCACGGCGCCCATTGCTCCGATTACCATTGACGTTACACCACCGGCAAGTGCGGCGGCAGTGGGCCGTTGAACGCCGCACCTGGACTACGGAATGGCACGACATTGTCTTCTCCGACGAATCCCGCTTGTGCCAGCAACACCACGATGATCGGATCCGCGTGTGGCGGCACCGCGGCGAGAGACTGTATGACGCCATATGCATCGCCATACCGGTCCGTCGCCTGGCATTATGGTTTGGGGCACAATTGGATATGACACCCGCACCCCTCTGGTACGCATCGCCGGTACACTCAACAGCCACCGCCACATCTCTAACGTTTTGGAGCCTGTAGTCCTCCCTTACCTGCAGGACCTGCCAGCGGCCACGTTTCACCAGGACAATGCGCGCCCGCACGTGGCACGCATCGTGAAACAATTCTTCACGGCCCACCAGGTGTCACTGCTGCCGTGGCCCGCCTGTTCTCCCTATATGTCCCCCATCGAGCACGTCTGGTCGCTGATCGGCAACCGAGTGGCCCGGCAAGCACCACCCGCGGTTTCGCCTGATGAACTGTGGCAACGTGTAGAAGCAGCCTGGACCGACATACCCCAAGCCCACATCCAAAGCCTCTTTCGTTCGATGCCGCGGCGTGTAGCGGCCGTTATTGCCAGCCATGGGAGCCACACGAACTATTGTCTGCGTTTTCCGCAAGACGCACGGACCTGTAAGCTCAATCGTTTCATCTTTGTATCTGTTGTTATGTGTCCAGTAAATCTGGCTTTGCTATCTCGTGTCGTTCTTGGTGTTGCATTTTGGGTTGGCAGCAGTGTATATAAAATCGAAGCTAACATTCTAAGCAATAAGTCACTTTCTGTAAAAGAAACGCATTTTGCAAACAATATTCAATATAAATAAAATAAGATTCATTCTTTAAGACATTTATTTCCCTACCAATGACAAGGTTAAGTCATTGTTAGGAAAATCCCTCATATAGCTATTTTTGTGTTTTCGGTGAGCTGGTGGTGCCATTCCGAGCTGACTCAGAACTCTTTCAGGAGAATAAATTAAAAACCATTAATGAGAAAACTCCGAAACATTTATTATCCTCGAAAATTAATTCCTTTTAATAAATCTGGTGTTTGGTTTAAGAGGAAAGATTTTTTTTCTTATTTCGTTGTAGTCTATAATGGACATTTTTGCACTCTGATCGATGAAGACGTGCCTCCGGGAAGTTTTGTCTTTTGTACATGAAAACAGCTTTTCATGAAGTAAGTGATTGGCTTTTAAAAGTTCTTTTATTTCACCTCAGGAAAAGAAAAGCGTTATGCACAGTATTGGTGGATTTTCTGCCTTAGTGCGTGAAGCTTTTTTCGTTGTGAAAAAAAAATTAAACAGGTATCTGTTCTTAAAAAGTAAAAAATTGTCGCAAAGAAAGAGTTAGTTTTCAAAGTAGATAACTTTTGCTCTCATAGATAAAGGTTTGTGTTCTAATTTTTTTCCGTTGTCAAATGATTTTTTCAGAAGGTTTTTTCCTAAAAGAAAATAATATCTTGTTGCGAAGGAAGAGCTACTTACCTATAATGGATAATTTTCTTGTCATATTAATAAACATCTAATTCCAGGAAAATTCTTCCACTGTAGGTAGAAATATTCTTAAATAAAACAAGTGTCTGACTTTTTTTATCAGGAAAAAAAAACGTATTGAAAGAATTGCTTATTGCTGTGTACATTTTACCGTACTAATCTATAAAGATGGGTATAGGTCTTTTCATTTTACTTGCAAATATTTTTAACAAAGAATACTCATTTTTTTAACGGGAAGGTTTTATGTGTGCAAATAACGGGATTTCTATCACAACGAACCTGGCATTATTCTGAACGATGAGTTTGTGAGAAACGTTTCCCAACTGAACAACAAAATTCTGTTCATTAAAGTCAGTATTTCTTTCACAAAGAAGTAGTTATTTAGTAAAATACATAGTTTTCTATCCTTATCTAAAAAAAAATTCGTTTTACGGGAAATACACATTTCGTGATGTACATGTACTATAGGCCAGACTGATGGTGTTACAAATACTGCAGTTTATTCAATGACCACTTCACCATATAGATATCGGTGTCCCCGCAGATTCGCTGAAAACGAGACTAAAAATAAAATCTTCGAAACAAAAGTGGAAATAAAGAAGCTGTGCGATGTTGCACATTAAGGCTAATATACAGAGTCATACAGGAGCTTCCTTCCAGTGAGCTTCTTTTAATGAATTTTCTCTCAAGATACAGATGTCCCACAGTATTTCAATTCTTTTTCGCTCTGTGTTATGCTTTTTTATAGTCTGTGAAATCTACCAAATTTTGCAAAATGAGTACTCATTTCCCCATTATTCGATTACGATGTGATTCCTAGTGTAGATATTCTTTCGAGATTCCTCTTTTGCCGTGCTGAGGAAGGAACACTGGCTCGTTGGTTATTTGTGGAACAGCGACTACTTCCTATATGACCAATTTCCTAGCATGTCTTTTTCGGAGTCATTTATTCTTAGCATTACATGACAAAATGGAAATTATTTGGTCTGAGATTATTTCTTTTCTTTGATTCTACCAAAAGATCATCTGAATTTTCCTTTATTTTTTTATTTTTTATTTTTTGCAGCAGTTGAAAAATGAGACATTAACACAGCTTTTCCTGGCTGATTTAGTGTTTGTCATTCTCAATAGCATATTTTGTAATTGTTCTATGGTGCTGTTTCTTATAAATAAATATCTTTTTCTGAGACTTGCATCTTATCACTGTGAGAGCCACATTATTTTTGATTCCAAAATTCTTTTCGTTTTAGTTGATTTATGCTTTCATTTAATGATTTTGTACAGACCTTTGGTTCTTCATTTACGTAAGTAGTTAAGAATACAGTGAGTTGCCATTTTATTGGACATATCTTTATACAGTAAATCCATGGAAAGCAACATCACGGATAGGGTACTTACAACATCTGCATGCACGAACTGTACTTAAGAAATATTTAAAAACAAAAAATCAAAATCAAAAAGTTGAAATTTGTCGTCACTCATGAAGCACATTTCAGTATTTCGAAAAATTAAATAAACTGAGTCTCATAGCTAATATACTAGGTAATATTCTTAAATTCAAGTAAAATGAGAGAAAAACGGCAGTTGCTGTCTTTGTGAATTCAATACTTGGATATGAAAGCAAGGGAAATAGAGATAGGCAAGACTTTTCTTTTTCAAAGTTTTATACAAAGTCAAAGAAAATCGTTGTCCTAGGAAAAGTTGGCTTCAAGAGCAAAGCGTTCACAAAGTCTTGAAATTTAATAACTATTTGATCCTATAGGTTTGCATAACCAGTTTAACTTTAGATACGATCAACAAGTTCCCAACGTTAACAAACAGACAAATTTTCCCTTATGTTTGAAGTGTCAAACAGATTTTTTGGAAACTGTATTACTTGCTACAAAAGGTCTGCAAGGGCCGGGTCGGGGCTTTTTTTAGTTTAGAGATCAAAGCAACGGGCCGGGCCGGGTTTTTCCCCACACATGTGCGTCGACCTATTATTTTTCTCACAATGGTAAAGAAGAAAAAAGTCGTGTTCCCCGATCTCCTGGTGTGTTTAATTGTTTCGCTGGCTTTACTTATTTCCATGACATCGCCCAGGGCGTAATCAGAAAACCAAGGAGAGGCACTCACAGTGTTTTTACCAATCTGTAGGTATTAAGATGGTAAACCCATTTTGGGGCTTGTTGACAACAAAAAGATTCGACCCTGAGCGAGTGTGTGTGTTGTGTACAGTGGGGGACGGAGGGTGTCTGCAGTGGGGTGAGGGTGTGGGTGTTTTTGTATGACAGAGTGGGACGACATAGATTTTTTTCTCCTACCCCTAATCTATATAGGTATTGGCTTTTGTAGTGTTACCGCTTACTAGTTCAGAGAAAGGGAGATTCTGAACGCGCTTAGTCTTCCTTTTTCTCTCTTTTTAAAGGTTATATTTTTCGGTAATTGTCAAAGTTTAGTTAATATTTTTAGGCTTACCTTGAACTAAATATTTTCAATAATATCTCATTTCATTATGTAATTTTCACATTTTAATAAAATACAATGGAAAGACAAAATAATACCAAATGGCACATCACGGGCCGGGCCGGACCTAAATAAGAGTTGCAATTAACGGTCGCGGGCCGAGTGTCTGATATTTGAAACGGGCTGGGCCGGGCTTGGGCCGTGCCGGGCTCACCAAATTTGGCCCGTGCAGACCTCTACTTGTTACAAACCTGAGAAAGCAGTTTTTCCCGAAAACGATTCGCTGCAGGTTTACGCAATGCATAGCGAATAAAGAAGATGAATTTGGAATACAATTTTGACTTCTTGCTTCTATTTTGGAAAAGATAAACACCGACCTGCAAATCAGAGTCTTTCTGAAAGTATTTTGACGCGGCTTTGGATCCTTTTCTAAATGTAAGAAGAAATGTTACAACAGGCAGCTTCTTTACCCCCATGAAGTTAGTTAAAAAGATGAAGGGAACGAATTTTGTTGGCTCCATAAGTTGCTTACGAAAGGAAGTGCTTTCATCAGTCAAGAAACAACGTTTGCCTCTGTACACAACTTCTCTTATGAAACACGCAGAAACGTTTACCAGGACAAGAAAGATAGAAAGGTTACTTTTCTAACACGTTTCACTCAGCCGTGGAAATTGGAAACGATTCCAAAAAACTTCCCGACATGATCGCCTTTTAAATAATATGATATGAATAAAGAAGAAGATATGAAGTAAATACTCGTAATTCACGGGCCAGTTGGCAAAACATTATTCTGTAAAATCTACATCCCGTCATTGACCAGTGCAGATCTTTTGCGATGTACTGGATCTAGTGCTCAAAATGCGTGAGTACTGTTCTAATCAGTAGAAGAAATGAAAATTAGTTGGAGAAACTTTATTCAGCAGTTAACAGAACTGCTAGAAAGGAGAGCTCATGAGAGATAAACATCAAGTAAACTACAAAGATGACCCGAAGAAGAGAAAGAGTCAAATGCAAAAAGGCGAGCGTCTTCAGTGACATACATCAAAATGCAAAAATAATACTTTGGACAGATGCGATTATTTCAAGAAACCTTCCTGAGGAAAATGCACAGTCGCAATGGTCAGACGTTGTATTTCATGTTTCAGTGGATAAGATGCTTTTCAACGCAAAACTTTTGCTCCTAAGCATTTCCTTCTCTCTCTCTCTTTCTTTTTTATCAAGGCTCTTAGGTGCAAGTATAGCAAGCATTCATATAATTTTGTATATTTCCGTTTCCTATTCTCTCACGATTTCATAGCATGCCGGAAGTTTTGGTAAATGAGTCTCAAAGATCTGGTACTAACGTAGCTTTTGCCACGCTAAATTTATTATCAACTGAACACACACACACACACACACATACGCACACACAAATCAATATTTATCTTTATAAGACTAAGTCTTTATTGGTGCATTTCCATTCCTATATCATTGTCAACCATTATCAATCCACTGCTGGACGAAGGTCTCCCCAAGTTTCCTCCACAACGGTCTGTCTTGTGCCAGTCTCCTCCATGTCACTCCCGCATATTTACGAATTTCATCCACCCATCTCCCATGTGGTCTTCTTCTGGGTCTTTTCCTGTCCCTTGGAATCCAATCTAAAATTTCGGCTGTCCATCTATGGTCTGTCCTTCTGGCAGTATGTCCAGCCCATTGCCATTTCAGGGATTTAACTCTGATCATGATATCTTCCACTCTCGTCATTTTTCGGATCCACGAGTTCCTCTTCTTATCTCTCCTGGTTATACCAAGCATGCACCTCTCCATGCTACTTTGAGTTGTCTGCAGCCTTTGTATGTCTCTTTTAGTTAAGGTCCACGTCTCTGCACCATACGTAAGCACTGGAAGGATGCATTGATCAAACACTTTTCTTTTAAGACATAATGGCATATTGCTCTTGAAAATTATGCTGTTTCTTCCAAAAGCTCTCCAGGCAAGTTTTGTACGCCGATTAATTTCTTCATCAATGTGACCCTCACTTGATATCTGCTGTCCAAGATAAACATACGTATCTGTTATCTCCAGTTTTTCTCCATCAATCGATAAATCTTCATTTCTTGTAAAAGCAACCCGCTTGGCCAGCGTGGTGAGTTATGGCCAAACACCTCCAAAATGACTCTACAACTTAAATCTTGGCCCTCAGTCTCCGGCAGCTGGAATGTACCTGGCCAAGGCAGCGGCCAGTGCGACATGAAGGCAGAGGGTGCTAAGAATCCCCGGAGGACCGGACTAGGCTGCCATTTGATGCTGACCTTGGCTACCTACAACGGACGCTCCCTATCTTCTGATTCAAGGCTTCTTGAATTGGAAGAGGAACTACAAAGGATCAAGTGGGACATCGTCGGGCTGAGTGAGGTAAGGAGAAAAGGAGAAGATCTCATTGAACTGAAAAGTGGACATCTCTTCTATTATCGTGGGACAGATACTGGCAGAACTAGTGGTGTTGGATTTATAATAAACAAGAAACTGAAGGATAAAGTGGTAGAAGTTGAAAGTTCCTCTGACAGAGCTGCACGACTCGTTATCCAACTATCGAGAAGATACCAGGCTCAGATTATTCAAACTTATGCACCCACCACAAGTCATCCTGAAGAAGAAATTGAAGAATTTTATGAGGAAATTTGTCATCTAAATAATAAAGGTAAGCAGCACTTGAAGATAATTATGGGAGATTTCAATGCAAAAATAGGGCACCGGCAACAGAATGAAACTTCAGTAGGTAAATTCGGTCACGGCAACAGAAACCGGCGTGGAAATACTCTCGTTGAGTTTGCAGAGGCAGAAGGATTTTTCATCTTGAATTCCTTTTTCAAGAAAAAGCCACACAGGAAATGGACATGGAGACATCCAATTGGGACGACAAGTGAAATTGATTTTATTATGTGTAACAAAAAATTCGTCATCGAAGACTGCAGTGTGCTAAACAAGTTCAACACAGGTAGTGACCATAGATTGGTGAGATGTAAGATGCACCTCAACACTAAACTGGAACGTGGCAAGCTCATAAGACAAACAAAATGTATTGACATAACCAACCTTAAAAAACACCATAATACTTTCAAGTTGGAACTGAAGAACAGATTCTCTGCTTTAGAAGGCCTAACATCGGAAGAAGTGGATATTTCGGAAGTTAACAGAAAAGTAACCAAAGCTCTTATGGAAACAGCAACAAAATTAGCTGGGTCTAAGAACAAGTTGCATGTAAACAAATTATCAGGAAAAACCAAAATGTTGATGCAAAAAAGAAGGGAGATGAGGACAACTAAAGAAGATGTGACTTCCAAAGTGGAATATATAGAGCTATGCAAGACAGCACGAAAAAGTATCACTGAAGACGTAAGGAAATTCAACTGTGAGCTAGTGAGGAAAGCAATTGAAAACAACCAAAGCCTAAAGATAGCAAAGGGACATCTCAGTAAGGGAAGAAAACAGATTATGGCTCTGAGAAAAGAAGATGGTTCTATAACAAGAAATAGAGGCGAAATTTTGACAAGAGTGAAAGATTTCTACTCCAAATTATATGAAAGGGATGATACATGTACTCCAGACATCATGAAAGGTACCAGAGTTCTTCCAGTCCTCCCAGCAGAAGTTGCTCATGCAATCAAGAACATGAAGCGGGGGAAAGCCCCAGGAGAAGATGGAATTACTATAGACATCATACAAGAAGCAAGTGGAGAAATTGAAACAGTACTCGCCCAAATTTTCACTCGATGCCTTAATGAAGGAAGATTCCTGAGGATTGGAACAATGCTACAATGATCCTGCTACATAAAAAAGGTGACATTGAGGATCTCAGGAACTACAGACCTATCAGCCTCCTATCAGTGGTTTATAAAATCTTCACTAAAGTTCTTTCACACCGCTTGAAGGTAACACTGGACATGGCTCAACCGAGAGAACAAGCTGGATTCAGGAGTGGCTACAACACAATAGATCATATCCACGTACTGAGAGAACTAATTGAAAGAGCGAGGGAATATGAACTTCCATTGTGCATGGCTTTTATCGATTATGAAAAAGCCTTTGATTCGGTGAAACCATCAGCAGTTACCACGGCTCTGAAATCCTGCGGTATTGAAGATGCATACATTAATATTATTAATAACATCTATGAAAATGCAAGTGCAAAGATTCGGCTGTTTGAAAATACAACACACATAAAAATTGGAAAGAGAGTGAGACAAGGTGACACCATATCTCCGAAGCTCTTTAATGCCACATTGGAAAATGTTTTTCAATCACTGAACTGGGAAAACAAAGGGATAAAGATTAATTCCTATATAAATTATTCAAAAAATGAGTTTCTTAATGCTTATCCTTAAAAATTTAAATATATTATACTAATAAATTCCTCAAGAGGACAATAATTTGAGCTGAGGCTAATTTCTCTTATGAGCGGTCAAACTGATCAATCCCGGGGTTCATTATATATGACAAAAGCCCAGCGGTTTGAGTGTTAGAACTGTGTTACCGCAGTCGCTGAAAATCATGTAGTACTGAAAAGTTTGGTGGCACTAAAGGTGATGCTTGGTGATTCAGTAGATTTAAAATATATTTAGACAGAAAAAAAGTGTGCACCTATATATACAGAGAGAGAGAGCGGCTGCAAGACAAAGTCTAGAAGCATGAATATCGCTGAAAAAGCTGGAAACAGCAAAGGTGGTGAACAGAACAATTCGTTCAACAACAAAGCTAGTGAACGAAATGAACAGAAGTATTCATTCGTTCAACAGCAAAGCTGATGAACGAAAGGAACAGAAGTATATGTTCAGCAGCAAAGCTGGTGAGAAAAATGAACAGAACTAATTTTTGAAAAGACGGAAAATCATTATAAAAGTGAACAATACGAAAAAGAAACAAGGAAATTAAAGTTTTCAATGGTATGTAAAACAGGATTGAAGAGATGAAATGAAAGCCTAACGAGTTAAGTGAGAAATGGAAGTAGTACTTCTGCGAGCTTTTAGAACATGAAAACAAAGATCATTCTGGCGTAGGGACAGATGACGCATACAGGGAGTGGGAGAGAGAACACTGCAGTTATTCCAAGAGAAGTGGCTTGTGAAGATAATAAATTCTCTGCAATAAGATAAGTCCCCCTACGGTAGATAGCATAATGACTGATACGTTGAAGAACGGTGGTGATTCTGTCATTCTTTGTTTAGCAGAAATACGTCAGTTATGTTGGTAGTTAAGAGTCATTCCTTTGGGTTGGAAGAATGCTGCCATTATTCCTTTGTATAAGGGAGAAAAAAAGGTGATGACATTTAATGCACGAACTATATCAGGCTGTTCAGTGTTCCAGGAAAACTATTTGGAAAGGTCACTATTAATAAAGCACGGGGCCTTTCATTATAGAAAATGTGGGATGTACGCAGTGCTTTAATGCCGGGAAAGAGGCGTACTAATCGAAAATATTTGCATTACGTATACTAACTGAAACGTGTTGGTAAGATAGTGAGATCTGCTTGTGAGAAAGGTTTTGCTGCATTTGGTGAAGGCATATGACCGAGAAAGCAGGGAGATTTTGTAGAAGGTCTTGAAAATTGCAGTGCAACTGGGAATTTGCAATGCTGTGTGAAACTATGTATGCTGGCAACGGAGCTTGTGTGAGAGTAAATAATATCTTATCTAGTGATTTTCTTCTATCTCAGGAGTCTGTGCCATATGTTCAACACCGTATAATATGTTCATAATTGCTACACTACGGAAAATTGTTCAAAAATCACTCTTTTTTTCTCTACCTACTTGTCCGCCATACATGTAGACAAGTAGGTGGAGAGAAAAAAGAGATTTAATGTCTGAGAGATTACATGAATGCGATGGGCAACGAGGCAGTATAATGTGTCCTAAGTCAGTAGATCGTATGACTGCCAGCTATACATTCGGCAACATGGCGTGGCATCGAGGGAGAAAATCCCCAGATGGTGTCCTGAGGTATTGCTGACCATGCGCTGTTAACCGGAGTCTACACATCATAGACACTGCGAGGGGTCGAGTCGTCTGCTAATGACGGCCCACACTTTCTCTATTGGGGAGAAGTCTGCGGATCTCCCTGCCTAGATCAGCACTGTCTGCTAATGTCAGCAGTGTGCGACCTGGCTTTGTCTTGTTAAAACTGGGCAGCAAGGATACCACGAGGCTACGGCAAGGAAATAGGCAGCAGCACCTAATCGATGTATCGCCGTGCTGTCATTGTACACTCTATGTGTACGAGAGGTGAACGGCTGTTGACACTGTTAAACCATGACACTAGGCTGAGACGTTTTATGAAGCTCAGGCGTGGCAACAGCATCAGTCAGGTGACCGCGTTGTCTACAAATTCTCAATCGGCGATTGTCGGTGTTGAGACAGAAGCGAGACTCATCGCTTAATATGACGATATGGTTCTATTCGTCTCGCGTGGCGTATCTAGTAAAGTACCATTGTAAACTTGCGCGACTATGTGCTGCGGTGAAAGGCAGTCGTCGCAATGGCTGGGGAGACAGCAAACCTGCCTCAGCTAATCTGAGATATTTTGTTGGTGTCAATACGTGGATGTCCATTGCTACCTGTACACCTGGTCGAACGTCTTCCGCTGTGGATTGGGGGGATGCTGCCACTTGCCTTCGAATGTTGCGATCCAGGTGTTCGGACATCAGCCTACATGAACCAGCATCACATGTGCGTCGGAACCGCGGGGGCAGAGGGGACAGTTGCCCCCGCAAGCAAATGAGTGTGGGGGCAAAACATCTCATTTGCCTCCTCAGTTTTCTTCCTTTTCAAATTACATACTGTATGTTTGTGATTGGAGATCTCAAACATTCGTTTTCTTTTTTGTTTTGTTTTTCAGAAGTTCATTTTGATAAAAATTGAGTATTGCTCTTCATTTTTTACCATGAACTATTTAGAAATCTGAATATTTTTTCTTATGTCACTCACTCCTGAGACGCCAAGAAATTAAACAGTCCAGAGGGCTGGTTCCCGCTTGAAGTCCAGAAAGTTTGTCTCATTAGACGCAAAAAATGAGTCTTCCTCTAAACAAATGAGTAAAAATAAATAGGTAAATGGAACTAGGGTGAGGAATGAGATATAAGTTTCTTCAATGTTTAATTATAGCGTCTACGGCTCAATTCTTACGGAATTCGTACCAATCCGGAAGTATCAAGATTTATAGTTTAACGTTTAACGCTGTTCATGTGTATAGTTAGTTTACATTGAGAAACTATATGGATATGAAAACTGTTTTTTTTTTTTTATAGATGAATGTTTAATCGAAAAAAAAAAAAATTTCAGCAAATTTTCGTAATGAAGTCAGCACGTCTTCTTTTACAGTAGTATGATAAATTTTATGCCAGGGTGAAATATATTGTTCTCCGACATCTTGCCTCCGCCGTCAAAAAATAGTTCCGACGCCCCTGCAGCCCCACCACAGCGACGTACATTACCTATCACGAACTATTGTTGTTACATTCGCCGGACAGTTGTTGCATCCCGATGCGTTTTCATCGCAGTGCGAAGCAGTGACAACCAGCCGTGTGTAGCCCTATATGATGAAGCCTCTGATAAAAGTGTCCTTGACCGCCGGACAGTTGTTGCATCCCGATGCGTTTTCTTCGCAGTGCGAAGCAGTGACAACCAACCGTGCGTAGCCCTATATTATGAAGCCTCTGATAAAAGTGTCCTTGAGATGATAAGATTTCCGATGACGCCTCCCAGCCATTCTCAGTCCTTACACGAGCTTTCGCTACCGAGATCAGTCCGATGCAGTGGTCTACACGCCCAGGTGAGGACGACTAAACTTAGCCACGTTGACCCGTTTTACCCTTTTATCTCCCTAACCTACCACGTGATTAGTTCGCAACAGCAATCATTTACATAACCCACCTGTTGACACATACCCACCTGTTTGCATAGTCCTGCTCTCTGATTGTAGAAGTCAGCTGCACAGCATGTTGCCTATAATGACGGAAGTGTGCATGAAATTCAAACTGAGTGTAAATAAGAGAAAAACCAAAGTCCTAGTTCTACAGTCTGCTTCCTGAGTGCAAAAGTCAGCTGCATAGCATGTTGTCTAAAATTTTTGTTGGGTAAGGGTTTCCTAAATAATTTTTCCGTGAGTAGGGAAAGTCTGCAATTTTGAGCTACATAACTGGTGCTCAACTTTTCTCTGTTAATAACCTCCAAAAGTCCTTATCAGTATTTTGCACTCGTTGTTTTACTTCAGAAGCAATGCTGTTATCATTCCTAAACTACCATCAGGAATAACAGCCTCCACCAGACCCAACACAGCTAGTTCGAAGGACGTCTCAGCTACACTTTATCAAATACAAAGGGTAACAAAGTCCAGCGCAGCTTCCGATCGTCCCATGTATTTGAAAAACAGCGTGAATAACTGTAAGCGAAACATTGCTATGATCATCATCATCGAAGCTTAGATTTATTTATATCCGTATAGTCGTTGGGAAAAACGCTTCACAAACACACTCGTGATCAACTGAAAATGCTGGTTTCACAACAGCACAAAAAAGGATTAAGGAAGAATCGCTTAAAAATATAGCAAGATATCCGTCCGATCAATTAAGCTTGATTTTGCTTCGGTGGTTTAATCGTGTAACACTCATTTGTTTTACAATGTGGGAATTAAAAATCTGTACAACATTTTTCCGGGTTTTGAGAGTAAGTCTTGCCATAAAAAGAAGACTTTTGGTCGTCATAGGAAAAGTATAATAATTCGGAATCATCATTTTCTTCCCTGTTTTCATTGCTTTCCCCCTTGCAACCAGTTGAACTTTCCATTTTTTCTCCTCTGTTTCCCTGCTTTTGTACGTAATTAGTCTACTTGCGACGCGTAGAATTTAAACACTGAATTGCTGTTGGAATAAAACTTAGGCTATTCTGCTTTTGCTCTTGTTTTTATTCTTTTCCCTACATATCATTTTCAGGACACTTGTGCGGAAAGTTAAACACGATATTTCCATGTTTAGAATTTTCTCACGAAGTCGAGTTCATAAGATTTTCACCAGTCATCGGTGTGAAATGTTTCTTGCAAATCAACGGACTTGTTACGCCACTCTTGGCATTTTCAAACAGTGTTGTTAACACGGCCGTTCACGTTCATCATTAGCATAGGCTTGCACAGTAAGGTAACTTCACTTACTGCCTGTTGTTTCAACTGGAAAATTCTTGCTGTTTACGGAAATCTTAATTTTCTTCAGCTCGAACATACTGCAGCGAAAAAAAGTGAGAAAAATGTGTGAAAACAGACTTCAAAGTGTCAGCAGTAATGTGCTCGTAACAAGAAATAGAGGCGAGATTTCCACCATATTAAAAGAGTTCTACACTACACTATATGAAAGTTATGGCACATCTATTCTAAACAATAAGAAATGTACCTCCAGTCTCCCCGGAAGAAGTTGCACATGCAATTAAGAACATGAAACGGGGAAGAGCTCTAAGGGGAAAATGGAATTGTGGACATTATTCAAGAAATAGGAACTACGCTCGTCCAGGTTTTCTCTAGATGTCTCAATTAAGGGAAGATTCCCGATGATTGGAACAATGCTATAACGATCCTGCTACAACAAAAAAGGGACATCTCGGGAACTACAGACTCGTCAGCCTCCCATCAGTTGTTTATAAAATATTCACTAAGGTACTATCGCTAGAAAGAAGCACCTGAACACATGGATCAACTAAGATAACAAGCTGAATTTAAGAATGGCTGTAGTATTATAGATCACATCCATGTCCTTAGAGAACTAACTGAAAGGGGCGAGGGAATATGAACTCCTATTATTCATGGCTTTTATTGATTAGGAAAATGTTTTTGATTCCGTGAAACCATTAAAAGTTTCTTACAACGGAAATCCTGGTGTGTTGAAGATGCATACATGAATACCATTTACAACATTTATGAAAATGTAAGTCAAAGGTTTGACTGTTCGAGGTCACAGCACGTATAAAAATTGGAAAGGGAATGAGAAAAGATGACTTAATATCTCCCAAACTCTTCAGGGCAGCATTGTAAAATGTTTTTCAATCATTGAACTGGGAAGTCAAAGGGATAAAAATTTGTAAAGATTATTTCGCATACTTTCGCTTTGCTGATGATATTGACATTTTCGCGCGTACCTTCTCAGGTCTCCAGGGTATGGTCCAAGAACTTACTGGCAATGGTAAAGAAGTGGGCTTAAAATGAGCTTACGTAAAACAAAATTGATGCAAAAAGCTTTTTCAAGACCTGAGGACTTTGTGATGGTGGAGCAATTCTAGAAGTAACCGATGCCTACATTCACCTTGGACAACAGACATCAAGCAAAGGCCACATCGAAGAAGAAATTAATGGACGTATAACATTTGGTTGGGCAGCGTTTTGGAAGAAACGGTATAATTTTTACGAGCGATTTACCATTTTGTCTTAAAAACATAAAGGTAAATTGCTTTGCCAGGTCTTAACCAAATATATATATAAATATATATATGAATCATCTCTGGACCACCGTTGTCCGAGTTTTCCTGAAACTATGAGTAGGATATATTGCACGGAAACGTTTAACTGAAATACACTGAGTGATCACTGAATTATGACCACCTACCTAATACTTCGTAGGTCCTCTTTTCGCTATCAGTACAGCTGCTATCCGACATGGTATTGATTCAATAAGATGCCGGAAGCAGCTAGAAGGTATGACCAACCAAGCTGTGTGTAATGTGACCTTCAATGCACGTATGGAGGTGATTGGTATATCCAGACGCCTGATATGCCGTTCCATAGTGTCACACAAGTGCTCTATGGGATTGATATCGAGGAAGTTCGGAGGCCACTCGATATGCTAGAAGTCCGAACTGTGTGTTCCTAAAGCAATTCGTGCACAACATTGGGCCTGTGAGCCACAGGCCCATTGTAGTCTTGGAAGACACCGTCGCCATTCGTGAAAAGGTCCAACGTGGCTGGGTGTACAGAGTCAGCAAGCAATTCACAATAGTGGGCACCAGTCATACGTTGTTCCACATGCACCAGGGGTCCAAGTTCCTGCCAGGAAAACATGTCCCACACCATACAACCGCCTTCACCGACTTGCACTATGGAGACCACGCAGGATGGATCGAGTGCCTCATGCTGTTTGCACCAAGTATGTACACGACCATCCACGGAGTGCAGTAAAAGACGTTACTCGTCAGACCAGCACACTTTCTTCCAGTCATCCGACGTCCAGCTTCCATGATCTTTGCACTAGATGAGTCCTTTACGCCGATGAACTGTGGTTAGGAGAGGATGTCGTCGGGGTCGTCTGCTGTTATAACCCATACGTGTGAGCGTGTGACGCATGGTCATGACAGATACTGTTTCGGGTTGACCTCTGTTGTGTTGGGTAGTCAACTGTTGAAGAGTACTGAGTCTGTTGACCTGTACGAGTCACCGGACACGGCGCTCACCTCTCACATCAACCTTTCGCTGTCTTGCGCAGTTTTGCCTCCGGGTGGTTGTTTGACCATTTTCACGCTAGTTCTGATACAGTTTAACTACGGCTACTCGCGAACAACCAACCAGTTCAGCCGTTTGGTGGGAAATTGAGGCACCCGCTTTTCGAGCTCCCACAATCTGTTCTTTCTCAAAGACCGATAATTCCTTCCGTTTATCCATCACGCTCCGATTTTTTACTACCTAATGCTCTACTCACACCATATATATGCTACGTCGATCGACTAATCACTTCCTATCGGAAATCACGTGGTCAACGGGCAGCATTCACTTTTGATAGGGGTGGTCATAATTCAGTAATCACTCTCGTGTATGTTTCAGTAATCAAAAGAAAAGAATTGAAATACAAAATTTACACTTTCACAAATCTGTTCCTTTTATCCGCATGTGTTTCGTTCCATTTTGCACTGTATAAGCATTTTTTTCATGTAATTGAACTCTTTATGTACTTACATTACGCAGTAAGACATCAGCAGGTCCCCGCTCAAGGATGGAATATAATTAAGTAAGGTCTGATAAACACACACACAAATCAAGGCAACAAATCGCGGCATATGTCAAAATAAAATAGAAAAAAATATTCAAGATGAGGCGGGAGAATGAGCGAATGGAAGAATAAGAATATTAAGCTTTCCAGAAATCAAAAGCGAGAAAATTCTCATTTTTTCCGCCTATTTCATTTTTCACATTCTATATGCATTTTATTACAATATATTTACTCTCAAAAAGTAACCTGGCAATACTTATAGTGCATATTAACACATGGAGAGCTGCGGTCTAAAACATAAACAAACCCACCGGCCGTTGCGACAGAAGGAACGATGGCCGTGACACTTCGGAAGTCCAGCTCTCAATTTTTAGCACAACATATTATTATTGTCGCTTCTACCACGTTTGACGGGAGGCCCTCGTAGTTTGTTTTCCTCAAAATTACGCAAAAATGAAATGAAATGAAATACTATTGTTGCATAGAACACCGTAAACAGCAAAATCAAATTTCAAATTGTAAATCACGCGTTATATCAAATTCGAAACAATTATTGTCGAATCTTTCCGTTGAAATAGTTTTGAAAATTAATTAAAATTTTACACATTTTAATTTAAAAACAAAAGGGGATGGTTCTAGGTATACACTAATGTGTCTCGGTGACTGACAGACAGACACGGGAATTTTGTAGCTGCAAAAGATTCTAAAAAAAAAGAAGAAGAAGAGAATGTTATAAGGATTCATGCTAAAGATGAACACGGGCCCGGGATATGACAAAGAGCCCGGAAACAGATCCCGACCAGCCCCGGGCAGGCTTATATATCAAATTTTTGACTAACACCCGAGAGCCCTTACGGGCCCAGCCTCAAGTTAATTTTCCCTTTCACTTTTTAAATTAGTATTCATTTAACACTGCTAACGGAATTAACTAAAGCAGTAGAAAACGCGCATCTGAATGGTTAGGCTATATATAGTCTCTCTTTTGTTCTTGCTTAAAATTCGTAGTTATTGTTTATTGCGTGTTTCGCGTGCATTTGTATGTAACTCAAAAACATCTCTGAGTGTTTTAAAAATTATACTTGCTAACTAACTAACTATATATACATGACGTCGAGGAAACAAAGATACCCAGAATTATATATAGTACAAACAACTGTAAATTGCATTGTGAATCATTCAGTGATGTACTTGTACTTTTATATAATTTATTTATTTAGAGTAGCCAGAGTGAAGACAACCACTGGATCACTAAGTTTCATGCTGTATTACATGCAAGTTTATAATTTCGAACTATTAATAATTTGCTAATAAAGGTTATTATATTTCCAAATAAGGGTGAATGTGACAGTTTCACCAAATAATAACTAAAGTAAATGCCAAAACCAGCTCTGTCCCAGTAGAGCTAATGTAAATTTCCATGTATTAAAAAGCACTACTATCTGCATGTGCACATTTATTCAATACTTAATCAGGCATAATCCGTCAGCAAAACAGAAATACGCAATTCTCACGTCATGCAAAAATGATAAAGATTTTATAATAATTTTACAATGAAAGTTAAGGGTTCTTATTTAAATTTGAATGAAAAAATAAATAAATGCAGTTAATTAGGTAGACTAATTAACTCGATACACTTGGGAAATAAAATGAAGGTCATTTTGTTTCCTGAATATGATGTACATAATAATAAATCATTATTTATCATATTAATGACTGACCTGGGCCTGCCATAAATAATGATATATAACGGGCCCGTGTATGACCTGGGCCAGACCCGGGCCTTAAAAAAGGAGCCTGTGCTCATCTCTAATTCATATATCTGCTGCAGCATCCGAATTTCGAAAGAAGGGTGACTTCGGCTTATGTCTTCAGGTTTCTTCGTTTGTCTTTAAGAGGTGGTTATAGGATTTTTCGTTGCGATGATACTCCCTCACTCCATAGCAACACTATTTCCTGTCTCAATCTCACCATAAATGTACACAAGAAATTTTTATTTAAAAAGCGTTACAGAAGAACAACTCCAACATTATTCTTATTTTTGATGTGTTAATGCGTAACCTTTTTTTTTTGTTTGTTTGCTTGTTTGTTTCCTGTGTTGGCAGTTCGATGGATCCGAGCGAACTGGGACCAACCAACGTTGTTAATAGTACATGCACAATAAATTATAACGTTACAAATCATTGAAGAAGAACTGAAATATGTTGAATTCATAGATGATTTTTTCTCTGTTAAAGCAAGAATGTTACACTTGGTTTGAAAATCAATATTTATCTTCCGGAATTTTTTCATGTTTCATATTTTTCTTTAATGTCACATAAATTATTTTACATGGGACACCGCTTTTTCTTAAAAAAGTTGGTATGTCTTATAATACGTAATCCATGTTTAAATTCACTCACATTACGGTGGCTAGAGTGACGATGGGGAAGGTATTGGCTGAAAAATTATTCTGCCTATCAAAAGGGCTGGTCATTTTTTTAGCTAAAGAAGAAATTCAAAAGAAGCTTCTTTCACAAAAACTTTCTTCAGAGCATTTCGTAAATTCTCTGACAGTGCGTTAGTGAACGTGCCGAGTATTAATAACTGCATATTCTGAGAGTCAACCGAAATCCTAATTCAAAAATGACGAAAATCTAATTCAAAAAGCTGTTTCAGACAATTGTGAACATCAACTTTGCATATGTTATTTTGTTTAACTGTTTGACTGCCTTCAATATTCTGTAATTTTCTTTGTTTGATTATCATTATTACTTTAAAGAACGTTTTATGTCTCGTTAGGTGCTTCAAGTTCCTTGATTTTCTTCGGTCACAACGTGGAATTCAAGCTGGGCTGTCAATATTTCGCCAGATAAAGAGGTTGGGTGAGTGTGTGTAGGAGGGGAGGGTAAGGGGGAAGCAAAGCCTATATGTTGAAAGCTCACATATTCCGTTCATGGCGCATCTTGAATGCATCTTTTTTAAAATTTTAAACTAGAGGCTTTGGAAATTTCCTATCGCGATTCCGAAAGAACTTCCGAAAAAAAAAAGGGGGGGGGAAGGAAAGGGTGATTTTCACTCCTTTGGTTTACCATTTTCCCACTGTTAACTTTTGTAGTTCATTTTTTCAAATTATAGCCTAACACGCAAGGCCTTTACATGTTTCAAATAGCTAAAGAAGATAGGCTTCAGAAGTATCACGAATTTAAAATTCTAGGAGTTATCGATACAGGACAAAGAACGCATAAGAAAAAAATATATTAAATTATCTGTTTTGTTAACGCTCCACAAAAGTTTCTGAATAGTTGAAGAATTTTTTGAATTAATGTTGAACGGTTCGGTTAACTTGTTCCCATCTGTACATCTTGACGTCGAATAAAGCAAAATCAGTATTCGTAATTTATATTTGCTGCCTCAAAATTCATTACTCATCCGAAAATAAACTACAAACTGGCAAAAAAAAAAAAAAAGTACATACGGATATACTTAAAAGAAGATGACAAAAGAGTTCATTCTAAAAGTTAAGAAACGCTCAGTTTTATGTTTTCTTTAAAAGCCTATACTGTCAATAATAATTTGGTGAGTTATAATGGGTGTCCGACACTCAGAGCATCAATGGAGTCGGCGCCTATGCAGCCTTTCATGCAGGGCAGTGGAGAGCAAGCTATTTGACAGGTGGCGCAGTGGTCTAAGCGATGGCCTCTGATCATTCGTCCGAAAGGGGTCCGGGTTCGAATCCTGGTGAGGCATGGATGTTGTGTTTGTCTTACGGCACTGGCTCTTTCCCTTCCCTGGAACCAGTGACCCTAAATTAGGGACGGGCGACTGCTTATAGCCCATTGAGTTGCTCACGGTGGTCGTTAAACCTCCAAAAAAAAAAAAAAAAAAAAAAAAAAAAGAGCGAGCTCGGGCCCCGGTGCAATAAAATATTCGGGGGCCCCCACCTCGGCTTCTCCACTATCCATATTTCCGTTTCCTCACCCACCCCTTAACCCCCATTCCACTACTTCCCGACAACACGACCCGTTGCAACTCTTTAATCATTTTTTTGCGGTTGTTAATTTTTTATATTCTCCCCTCCGCACATCAGTGATATGTCATTGAAGATATACAGTGGTAGTATTATGTCAACATTATGATCGGAGTTTCAAGGTTAATTTTTTTTTAAATTGAAGTAAAATTAAATTTAAAAGAAATAAAAGAAAAAAACATGTTTTAATGTGTATTGTAGAGTAGTAGTACATATAAATCAAATATTGTATATCTTTACAAAATTTTATTTTAAAAACACTTTAGAAACAACACTTTTATTTTTTTATTATATTTAAAGCAAGTTTTGAATTTATTATATTTTTTACATTTATGACATAAATTACGCATTTTTACGCGTATTTTTAAATTTTTAAGCGTCACGTAGAAAATATTTTGTTACGCCTAACTTCCCAACCCTGGGGACAGTATAGCTTGGAAAATATTCGGACACCATAAAATATTAATTAGAAAAAAAAATTACTTCAGAAACGGGCTCTGGGCCCCCTTTGGGGCCCGGGTCCACAGAATCGCCTTCCCCTCCCTCTCGTCAGGCCTGAGGTAGGGGATCCCGCAGGTTTCATTGGAACAGGGTCCCATGAAATTTGAGCCACGGCCCTGCAGCTCGGTAATTTGTTAAATAAAAGTTAAGGTAAAGCCCGAAGATTGTTAGGGTGTGAGTTCAGTTGATGATGAAGATCTCTGTGTCACCAGAAAAGTTACACTGTCAGTTTGAACACTTCTACATTCTAACAAAACTTTGTTGCATGTGTCGCCATCTATACGCTATTGTTCTCAAATGAAACAATAGACCGTATGCATGACGTCACGAAACCGCGGTTCTCGTCACTTTTTCGTTTGCTGCTTTCTTGCAGAACAACTGGTGTACAAGTGAGATCAAAGATGCATTACATGAGCTACGTAAGTGGGTTATCTGGCGATCAAAAATAGCTTTATTCTGATAAATTGAAGTTATTAGGCAATTGTGGTGACCCATATGTAATTCCGTACTCATTTTTCCTGAACAATATTGAGGTCTTGCCACGAATAGAACACGGCGATATTGTTAATTATTTCGTTTTTTTTGCATTAACGCCTTCACTCCTGAGCAAATGAAATCGTGCAAGTCATTCATAAAGAAAGGTTAATTCCAGCCTAAAGATCGTCATAGAGTTTTTGTAGATAATGCATCAGTAAATTTATGAAGATACCTGTTACAAAATGTAAACTACACACTCTAATATTCCTTCGTTTCCGGCCATCAATGTCAACTCTGCTGATACGTGATAACCACAAATTTTGGCGCTTCTGAATATTTTTTTTATAATTCTGATCCCACTTCGTTCGCTCAGATGGTAATCTATAATAGGACACATCATTATCTCTCCCACTTCGTTACCGCAGCCGAAAATAGCACATAACACCATCTTCTTTAACTCTCCACAATGCAAATCCAAGGAGTGTTTGTACAACAGCTGATCACCAGGTCGTCTGCTAGGATGGTTTACCTTGCTGTGACGTCATATGCATACGGTCTATGAATGCTTTATCAAACCACACACACATGCACACACACAGTTGACAGTGGTGCTCATATGAGTACTTTTAGGGGGGGGGGGGGGGGGGCTAAGAAAAATCCTTACCTTCTTCAAGGCAGTCAAATACAACAAAAATAAAAAGTTTGATAATTGCAATCAATCATTAATATCCTATTATTTTTCAAAATGCTTTAAAAAAAGGTTTCGTCTATTTTAGAGTTTTAAATTTATCAAAAATTCGGCTTTACCAACCGGGGGGGGGGATCGATCCCCATAGGAGCCCTTGCACACACACACACACATGTTACTGTGTAATTTTTCTACTGATAAATCCTCGTGGAATTTCCACGAGTTAAATTAAATTCCATGGCCTAATTTAGTTTAACTATTTCTGTACTTCAGTCACGCTTTATTTTGCCCCATTAGAAATTTGTTGGGAATATGCTTTTATTGAAGAAGACATTTTCTGCTAAATAATGCTTTTAATGAGAAATAAGAGCAGGTAACATAGATTTGCGTTAATGCTAAAAATGCGACTGAATTGTTTAGTTATTTTCCAAAGTTTACACGAAACTTGACTTAAATTCCGCGAAAATGACGCATTTGTGACCTAAAGTACTTTTTTCTCTCCTCTTTTGCCTAAAACAGCCAGCTGTCTTGTTTTATTTGAACTTAGACCTATGGCGAATTTTTGATTATTTACCAATTTAATTAAGGAATTGGTTTTACAGTTTTTATTATAAAGATCAGTTTATTTCTAATTTGTAACTCTAGGATGAGTGTAGCTTTAAGGAAAACTACAGGAGTGAAGTGTACTGCCATTGCATTTCGAAAATGACGAATGAGAATAATAACCGCCAGCCCAGTTATCGGTTGATTTACTGCTTGAAAGTATAAACTTAGTTATGAAAAAGTGTAATTCTACAAACTGAAGGAGTTCGTTTCGCCTGCTACTAAACTAATGCAAAAGAGGTACGTACATTTCTATGATACCACTATATTATATTATTTTCTAAAGTTTTATAAATATTGCAAAATAACAACTGAATAAAAAAGGTGTGATACAAAGTGTGCCTGAAAAGTTTTACCTTCATGAAGAATCAAAATTTCAAGAAAAAAGTTTTATTACCATTTATCTTCAAAGTGCATCCTTCCTAACCCGATTCACCTCTTTGCACGGTCGTAGTACAGCTTCTGCATGGCTCTGTGGAACTGAGCTTGTGGAAACCTATTAACTTCCTTGTCAAGCTGTTCTGGACTTCTGAAACACTGTCAAAATGGTGCCTCTTCAGGTAGGATTTCACTTTGGGGAATAGAAAACAATTACTGGGTGCCAAATTCGGAGACTACGGAGAATGGTGAAGCACTGTAACGCTCTACCGTGCGAGTAACTGCTTGATGATGGTCGTGTTGTGCAAATGGACATTGTCGTGAAGCAAGAACAAGTGATCTGACACCACTGAATCCCGCTCAACGTGCCGAATTCTTTTCATCAAGCTACTGTAAAATTCAGACCGCTGTTTGTCCTTTCAGCAGAAACTCTTTCTACACAACTCCTTGGCAATAAAAAAAAAAAAAAAAAAACAGTAGTAATAATCACGAACATCGTTTTGATCCGAGATTTTTGGAAGCGGAGTTCGTCGCTTCGGTGGCGCAGTGGTCTAAACGTTGGCTTCAGACCATTCTTCCGAGATGGGTCCAGGTTCGAATCCTGATGAGGCATGGAGGTTGTGTTTGTCTTACGGCACTCCCTTCCCTGGAACCAATGGCATAAATTTGGGATGGTCGACTGCTTATAACCCATAGAGTTGCTCACGGCAGTCGTTAAACTCCCAAACAACAAATAAACAAACAAAAAAGCAGAGTTCCTTCGGCTTTGACGAATTTTCTCCAAACCATGCAGCTGATTGTCTGTGTTTTTCCGGGTCGTACGCAAAGCACACCGCAGTTCATTACCAGTTATGATTTTTTTAAAGTTCGGATCGTTGTCTGCCATCTCAACCAAATCCCGATGCGCACTAATTCTTCTGTTTGGTCCTCAGTGCATGTGGTTCGAAGCACGAGCACACGTTTTTTTGTTTTTTTTAGTTTTTTTTTTCAAGTCTTCGACAAGAATCGAACGCATCTTGCTGATGTGAAGCTCATTTGGTATCAGCGACAATATTCATTAACAGCTGATGAACTTTTGTCGATGATGATGCCCGTGCAAGATTCGGAGGGCCGATCACTCCTTACATCGTCCTAAACTTATCCCGCCCTCCACAGGATGTTTCATACTAGTGTTACACAGCACTAGCAGTGTTCCTGCCAAGTCGGCCGGTAACGGTGCTTGAAACCTGTCGTACAATTTAGTTGGCAGCGGCACCAAGGTGTGAATCCCAGGTGCACCGCTGCACTCAATGATTCACACCAGAACATAAAAAATGAAACTTGGAAGAATGACCCGAAGCATGAGGCTTGGGTGAATCCACCGTGTGAACAAAAATAACAACAATAAAAAATACAATAAACTAAAAAAAAACGATACTTTGGGATCAGAGAGTTGTGATGAGTTCACCCGCAATCGCCAATTCGTGACTGAGTGTAGTGGTCCGGATCTTACTCAGTACATTCAATCCCCAACCAGCCAGTACAACACTCACTTTCGCAAATAACACATGATTCACAAATACACAACACAACATTTAATTACGTTCTGCGAGATTTAAACAGATACGGCGCTCTCTAGGCGCTTAGACAATTGCCCCTCTTATGTGGGCAGCATACGGTGTCACACTTTACTGCCGGAAGACGCAAGCCGACTGAGTCTCCACCGGACTATCTGAACAAGAGATACTACTCGTTAACACACTAAATAGAGCAGCAGGTGATATTCATATACAATCGCTTAGTGAATGAAAAAAAATTATATGCAAACGATCACATTAAAAATACTCGCGACACAAAATACACAAGCAAGTTAATTTGCGGTATACGATTATAGGTGCGAAATACTGCCAAAAGTTAATTAACTAAATCTAATAAGCATGCACATGCAGATCCCTTCCCGCTCGCTTTGGCCCTGAACCAAAGTTAAAAGAAACTGTCCCGCCCAGCGGAATTTGTGGGCTACACACCCTCTCCCTTATTCATGTAAAAAAAATAATCAGGAAATGGGCCCTGTAAGAAATTGAAATCTGTATGTGCAGGTATTTCCTCTGAGGTTCAGACACTCAGTATTACTGCATCTATGTCCATGCAGCTTTGGGTGTCGGGATGGCACAAGTTCGCAGATGTGCGAAGAAAGAAAAAGGAAATATTCATCTACTTACAGTTTCGTGACTTCGCTGTGCAAATCCAGTGTGCATCACATAATATCACACGACAAAAAAAAAAAAAAAAAAACACGCACACACACACAGACACTTGCACCATGTGGCAGCACCGATGATTCAACACTTCACTTTGACGCTTGATGTAAATGAAGCACACAATTAAAATGGTGATATCACGCCGCACTTTGTTGCAATGATTAGAGTGCACACTGATCTACTCTCGTGACGATTTGAAGGTGGCCGTTAAACAAAATAGGCCCTCTCACATCTGCTGTTGCGGTTTCCAAGACTGATTTTCTGTGTTCCTGGGAAATGATTTCTGTTGTCGTGAAGAAATGATTCTGACAATCAACTGCCTGGAGAGTGGGACCCCCTCACTTCCGCTGCTGCTATAGTAGATTCCGTCCGTCGCTACCTTCCGTCCTTTTTGACCGTTCATTTCCAATTCAGTCAGTTCCTTTCCGTTAGCATAACATCTACCCTGCCTGTGTACGCAGTTCAAATATGCCCCTCGCAGGTTTTGTTTCCATTTTTTTATCGAGTAACTGTGACCGCCAGCCCTGAGATTAATTTTCTCGGCCGAGCAAAATCAGACGTGCTTTTACCTTAAGCGTATATCAGCAACTGCTGACCGAAAACGACGCTCGAATTCACCCCCTATTCTTTTCGGCGATTCTATACTCTTAATTGCCCACTGTCCCTCGCAGACGTCAGAGTATCTTTCTTCCTGGCAGAGTTATGTGTCTGCTGAGGGTCTCTTGGCCCACCCACTGACGTAAACATACGGACCACAGCGTTAAGCTACAAGCGGAAAGAAGAAAAAGAAAAGTGAAAAACCACTTCGAACAATGCTGCTTCCATCCGCATTCGAAAACACATTTTTCCTCGTTCGCTTTTCACCTCTAGAAGACCCTTGAGATAGGAATTTTTATGTTCCACTTCAGGGCTATGTGTGAGGTCTAGCAATTCAAAATGGCAAAATATTGCGTCTCTTGCCTTCAAAAGCATTGGAGCGACTTCCTAATTATCCCGCAATTTTGTTAATTAATTTAGAGAACAGCTGAAAGAAAAATCAACGTAAATGAGAAATAAATAAACAAAAAGCTGTGAACTGTAAAAGAACATGTGAGCCTGCCGAACTGTGATTCCGAGCTGCCTCATACAATACGCGACATAGCGGACAAATTTTAAAGTTTTCTTCAGGTTTTAGGTTGGAAGGGGGGGGGGGGTGTCCACTGTAACATTCCATTACCCCATGAGATAAAAAAAGGGATGACTGGATGAAGTTTATTCATTCAATCATTCTATTTTTTTAATTGCAAACACTCCACTCCTTTCCCACCGTCGCAAGACACCTAATTCCGGACTTAAGTGCCCTGAGAACGGAAGGAAAGTTTAAGGATTTCATCACACGTTCATTGCTGCCCGTCGAGATAGGCGGAAATGAAATTTAAATATGAGGCATAGCTTCGAGAATCCACGAGTTCCACAGATCTCTCAGGTTCGATGCTCCTACACCCGCTTTTATCTGCGCTCGATGCCAAATTCTTGCGTTCCACTGTCTTCGAGTTCCTTCTCAACATCGTAGATAATCGTGGTGTCACCGTTTTCCTGGGGATTCACTATAATCTCGACTGCTCCCCGTCTGTCAGTGTGTGGCATGGTGTTACTAGCCCTTAACACCCGCCCGTAATCATCCCTTGGTCTCAGCGACGCACGCGAAATGATTGGAGGACTCTTGACCTGGCTTCCCTGCACTCTTAAGGGATTCACAATCATGCGGGTTCGCGCTGCAAAGGGTTCGGTTTCCAGCCCTCACACTCTTAAGGGATCCACAATCATGAGGGTTCGCGCTGCAAAGGGTTCGGTTTCAGCCCTCAGCTCATCGCTATCAGATAGCAATTCAGCAGCTCTCTCCCAAGAAATTTATATTTTGCAATCGCGAGTTTAGTTTGCTCACTCCATCTACCCACCATCGCTACACTTTCGACATCCTGAAAAAGTGTTTGGCACGATACAGCGGATCAGTGCCTGTAAATAGCCTCAACATGTTTATACATCCCGCTATTTGCTCACCGTAAACCATAGGTGCGACTAAAGCTGTTTGTCTCAGCTGTGTTGTACCCGCTGTACTTGTAACAGGTGTACCCTCTTCCGGAACAATTGCAGCCCCAGTGCTCACATGTTCTCCGTCAGAGTGATCATCAGAATCATCTGAATCCACGTGACTCGCAGATGACGATTTCTTCGTGTTAGCCATTTTGTTTTTCTTATCCACTAAAAATATGGCAGTTCTTAGAAAACAGCTTAAGGCTTACTTAATGCTAAATTATACAAAATTCGCACCGAACAAAACTAAATAAAAATAGTAATGGCAGTCAATTCGCACGTATTTTACGAACATGAGTGTTGCTCCGCTAGTTGCAAAATATAGGTATCGATCCTGGTTACGGCACCATTAATGTTACACAGCACTAGCAGTGTTCCTGCCGAGTCGGCTGGTAACGGTGCTTGAAACCTGTCGGACAATGTAGTTGGCCGCGGCACCAGGTGTGAATCTCAGGTGCACCGCTGCACTCAATGATTCACACCAGAACATAAAAAAATGAAACTTGGAAGAATGACCCGAAGCATGAGGCTTGGGTGAATCCACCGTGTGAACAAAATAACAACAATAAAAAATACAATAAACTAAAAAAAACGATACTTTGAGATCAGAGAGTTGTGATGAGGTTCACCCGCAATCACCAATTCGTGACTGAGTGTAGTGGTCCGGATCTTACTCCGGTACATTCAATCCCCAACCAGCCAGTACAACACTCACTTTCGCAAATAACACATGATTCACAAATACACAACACAACATTTAATTACGTTCTGCGAGATTTAAACAGATACGGCGCTCTCTAGGCGCTTAGACAATTGCCCCTCTTATGTGGGCTGCATACGGTGTCACACTTTACTGCCGGAAGACGCAAGCCGACTGAGTCTCCACCGGACTATCTGAACAAGAGATACTACTCGTTAACACACTAAATAGAGCAGCAGGTGATATTCATATACAATCGCTTAGTGAATGAAAAAAAATTATATGCAAACGATCACATTAAAAATACTCGCGACACAAAATACACAAGCACGTTAATTTGCGGTATACGATTATAGGTGCGAAATACTGCCAAAGTTAATTAACTAAATCTAATAAGCATGCACATGCAGATCCCTTCCCCGCTCGCTTTGGCCCTGAACCAAAGTTAAAAAGAAACTGTCCCGCCCAGCGGAATTTGTGGCCACACCCTCTCCCTTATTCATGTAAAAAAATAATCAGGAAATGGGCCCTGTAAGAAATTGAAATCTGTATGTGCAGGTATTTCCTCTGAGGTTCAGACACTCAGTATTACTGCATCTATGTCCATGCAGCTTTGGGTGTCGGGATGGCACAAGTTCGCAGATGTGCGAAGAAAAGAAAAAGGAAATATTCATCTACTTACAGTTTCGTGACTTTGCTGTGCAAATCCAGTGTGCATCACATAATATCACACGACAAAAAAAAAAAAAAAACACGCACACACACACAGACACTTGCACCATGTGGCAGCACCGATGATTCAACACTTCACTTTGACGCTTGATGTAAATGAAGCACACAATTAAAATGGTGATATCACGCCGCACTTTGTTGCAATGATTAGAGTGCACACTGATCTACTCTCGTGACGATTTGAAGGTGGCCGTTAAACAAAATAGGCCCTCTCACATCTGCTGTTGCGGTTTCCAAGACTGATTTTCTGTGTTCCTGGGAAATGATTTCTGTTGTCGTGAAGAAATGATTCTGACCATCAACTGCCTGGAGAGTGGGACACCCTCACTTCCGCTGCTGCTATAGTAGATTCCGTCCGTCGCTACCTTCCGTCCTTTTTGACCGTTCATTTCCAATTCAGTCAGTTCCTTTCCGTTAGCATAACATCTACCCTGCCTGAGTACGCAGTTCAAATATGCCCTTCGCAGGTTTTGTTTCCATTTTTTTTATCGAGTTGCGACCGCCAGCCCTGGGATTAATTTTCTCGGCCGAGCAAAATCAGACGTGCTTTTACCTTAAGCGTATATCAGCAACTGCTGAAAAAAAACGACGCTCGAATTCACCCCCTATTCTTTTCGGCGATTCTATACTCTTAATTGCCCATTGTCCCTCGCAGACGTCAGAGTATCTTTCTTCCTGACAGAGTTATGTGTCTGCTGAGGGTCTCTTAGCCCACCCACTAAAGTAAACATACGGACCACAGCGTTAAGCTACAAGCGGAAAGAAGAAAAAAAGAAAAGTGAAAAACCACTTCGGACATTGCTGCTTCCATCCGCATTCGAAAACACATTTTCCTCGTTCGCTTTTCACCCCCTCGAAGACCCTTGAGATAAGAATTTTTATGTTTCACTTCAGGGCTATGTGTGAGGTCTAGCAATTCAAAATGGCAAAATATTACATTTCTTGCCTTCAAGAGCATTGGAGCGACTTCCTAATTATCCCCGCAATTTTGTTAATTAATTTAGAGAACAGCCGAAGGAAAAAAAAACAACGTAAATGAGAAATAAATAAAACAAAGGTAAATTGCTTAAAAAACATGTGAGCCTGCCGAACTGTGATTCCCAGCTGCCTCATACAATACGCGAGATGGCGGACAAATTTTAAAGTTTTCTTCAGGTTTTAGGTTGGAAGGGGGGGGGGTGTCACTGTAACACTAGCGAAAAATATTGAACTATGATACCCATCACCACAAGCTGCACGCACCATTGCAGTTGTATCAGCTCCACATTTCCTGCTTCAAAGCAAAATTCGATTGTCACTCTACTCAGTACATGAATTAATGAAGAAGGGTGATTTTACTGCACCAGCTTAAACACGACTTTCCAGCAGACCGCTTTGTGAACGCTCCTGAAACTTGGCACCGAGCCATTTCAGATTCGATGGTGAATAGTTCCAACAGAGGCCAATGGATGACTAGCACTATCGTTTAAACAAAATCGGTCCTAAAAATATTTGGAAAATTTATTCCTTGTAAATTCAGTATGGAAAATATTTAGGAATTAAAAAAATGAGACTGCCATTGAATTATTGGATATAGTGCGCACGAATTTCTGATGAAAAGTCTTGAAGTACTAAATGCATTGTTAGGAACTCCAGTGCATGAAATCGATAATTTTCGGGAAACCGTAATTTTCTAACTAGTATATGGATAGGAACGGTAATTTTTCCAACATTCTGTTCAAGCAGAATTTTTTTTCATTCTACTGAACCAGAAAAAGGAGACATACACATGTGTAAGTTGTAATGAGTACAAACTTACATTTAGAAGGGAATTTTTATATTTGAAAAGCTGTAAAATGCATGTAACACCTCAATGAAGGTTAAAGCTATTCTACGAAAAAATATTTTTTTTGTAAATCAACTTCGTGTGTAATTGAAACATGCATCATTCCTAACAAAGGAAAGCTTTGAAAAGGAACAAAAGCTGGAAAACGTGTGATCAACAGTGGCGGTAATATAAGTTGCGCGCAGCGTAAAAAAGTTTTTTTTTTTTTTTTTTTTGATTGGAGGTTTAACGACCACCGTGAGCAACTCAATGGGCTATAAGCAGTCGCCCGTCCCTAATTTAGGGTCACTGGTTCCAGGGAAGGGAGAGAGCCAGTGCCGTAAGACAAACACAACATCCATGCCCGACGGGATTCGAACCCGGACACCCTTACGGACGAATGATCAGAGGCCAGCGCCTTAGACCACTGCGCCACCGGGGCGGCGTAAAAAAGTTGTGATGCTGCATTTAGAAGCGAGGGTTCCTTGCCAAATGTAAACATATTATTACTCTCATAACGGGTACTAGTAATTATGGACCTCGAAAAAACCACAAGGTATATTTGGACTAAGAAACACGAAAACAGTTCCTTGAAAAAAAGGTGAGGAAATCTAAAGTTGAAGCAAAACATGAATGTTTCGAATCCGACATATATGTGCTGAAAAATGATTTAAAAGAAAGTGCTTAAAGTATAACTTCGTTCGTCTGTAGATGCGATATCATCATTTTTGTTGATCGATTTAAGAAACTTCTACTTGCATCAAACAGCGCTAACCATGAGAATGATATTCACGCGCTTTTGGATTTTTCCGATGAGCTGTTTTCCAATTAGAAGGCGTGCAAACGTTTCTATATTTGGAACAATATCTCCGCTTACAAAAATCGGAATTGAAAAGTTATTTTAATAAGATAAGCTGTAGCAGTAATGAATATCATCTTTTGTTCCCGGTTTTCCAAGCGCACGGTTTTTCCTCTGAGGAAAATTGTAAGGATCTCGAACTTCCCTCCCGATGAGCAACGATTCTCAAGATTGGTTTGGCCGGCAGGCAGAGACGTTTTATCACATTGGCGTACCCGGCGTTCGCGTGGGAGCCTCCGTCAAACACCGTTTTGATTGAGTCACCCAAGATACCTGTGTTACTCCATTTTCCCACTCCGACTCACACTGCAGAGAGCGTGTTTTCTATTTCTCTTTTAAGATTTGCTGAGTCTAAAAGAGGGGGAGAGGAAGGAAATACGGAAAGAAAAAAAAACACTTGTAGTTTAAAGCAAATTTAAACACAGTGCTCGGGTTGTTTGTAGGTCTACTGGAGATTTCATTCCCGTAAAAATAAGATGCAACGCAACCAAGTTTATTGCTCCATGGGCGGTTGTGGAAAATGCGCACACCCTCATAGAGTTCTAGAGCTTTAGCTAACTGAGGGATGCTGTCCCCACGGCCCTAGCTGACCATGCAACTGTTTTGCAACTGTATCTGACGCCCTTTGGTCAACCCTGCCTCTTGCGCATTAACTCCAATAAAAGAAACGAACAAAATGATAAAAAAAGGTAAGTTTAAAGCCATTCTTGAACCTTACATTATTCTCCCCCTCAAAACCTCGTGGCTTTAGTCTAGGTCACTAAATTAATCATACCACCAATGTGCCACATACTTGAAGATATTCAGATGCTTTTGTTGAGAACAATTTTTCAATAGATTTTCAGAAATGCATTTATTTCTTTTTTCATTAGATTTATTTACAATAAATACTTATATTGATTATATTATTGTGAATCTACTGAAAATCAGAAAAAATGCACCAATACCTTGAATTTCACTTGACTTTGATATAAATCACGTGCTTCTACTTAACCTCCATTGTTTCAAGACCCGGGATTAATGTCGCACAATTATTTTCTCTTTTCCTGTCTCATTTATATGAGGACTTTTTACGCAAACGTAATATAGTATATATCAATTATATACATATGGTAATGTGTTGCTAAAATACACTGGAAGAAATTTTTATTGTATTTTCTTGAGATGAAAAGGGAAACATGTACCTAGCAATATTTTCAGGTTTTAGATGATAAAATGGAATGGAATTATCAGCGTGCGTGCGCGCGAGGGACGAAAGAGGGGAGAGGGGCGCTGGTGGGTTGCGGTGTCAAGGAGCGCCGGGGGCCTCAGAAGTTCTTAAGGCGTCGCTGTGGCGGCAGGGTGTTGGGAAACATTCTCTCGGTACGGGTTTCCACAGCTAATACTTGATTCCGTTATGTGCTATTTTGCCGTAAGAAAATTCGCATGGCTTTCCCTGACGAAAAGGCCATACGAAAACTTCTGAAGTCAATGCAATAATACACAGTGCCGAATATATCCCATGCCTTTACCTGTCAACAAGTGCCACATGATTCGTATCGACCGGCCATGTTAAAAGTCATTGTTCAAACAATACTATATTTCATCATCATTACCACGAAACAAAAGATCCTGCAGAACATCAGCCCACATCTACTGAATTTTCCCTTATTAGTTAAAGGTATATTTGGCCCATCTTCATTTTCGGAAGTTGGATTAGGAAAATTCTTTTTTGAAAGAGATATAACTATTTATGGAATAACAAGGATTATACTCACACTTTCCGATAGATGAAATACAATCTCCTTGTATTTGGTAAATCTTGGATGGAAAAAATTCTCTAAGCAAATAAACAGGTCGTTCACACATTTCGCTGAGGTCGTTCACACATTTCGCTGAGGTCGTTCACACATTTCGCTGAGGTCGTTCACACATTTTCCAGTACTTTTCGACCTAGAATTTTCTTGTTAAATGGTAGTCCTGGTCGCGTTTACTTTGGAGTCCTATCTGCACTCGTAAATGTCAGATTATAAGAAATTATTTTTACCTGGGCAGCTCTAGACATGACTCAAATTTTTCCATGTATTTTCAGGCTTTTCCATGCGATATATTTTCTCGCTAAGCAGCATAAAGGTTATTTAGTGTGACTATTAATTTTGAATTTTTTTTTTCATTCGTTGCAAAGCCGTAACCACGACCAAGACTACATGTACACATTGTCTAATTTCCAGTGCCGATTTTATCGCTAGTGAAGGTAAACATATTTTTTCCCTTTGGCCGCTGTTTGAAATTACAGTCGTCGAAATGATTTTTTATCCAGTGGAAGTTTATAACCATAACAGAAACTATCTGTATAGATTTCCCTAATTTCTTTAAACAATTTTGCAGCTGCGCGGAATACATGCGCATTCTTAAAAAATGTATTTAAATGACTAATAAAGAGTATAAATTAGGGTGCATTGAAGGAACCTTTTCTTTTTCTTTTGCATTACAAAATAATCATGGAATGAATTTCGATTTGATTTGGAATGAACTGGAGGCTAAGGCCATTTCATTTACGTGTGCTCCGCCTGTGCATTTTACACTGATCAATGATCATATGTAGAGGATTTTAGGAAGGGAGTGTCTGGCCCCAGGTCTTAAACAACCCTTAGAAATTGGAAGCTAGGAGATTTGGACTAGAGTGCCCGATAGGAAAGTGACACGGAAGCGAAGTAGAAAGGGGGAGGAAGACGCCCTTATTTATTACCGGGGGCCAGTACCCGAGGTCCGACGACTTAACGTGCCCATCCGACGCACGGCTGATATTTAGTGGATCGAACCTGAGGTCCTTTTCGTGGCAGTCACGAACGTTGCCCACTAGGCTACCTGCGGCCCGCGTTTTACACTTTTGTAAACTTTCCTTTTTAAATGTTTGCCATCGTTAACAGTTTCTACATGTTAAGATACAGGAACCGTAGCGACACAGGCGCTCATATAGGGGGCAAGAGAGAACATTTGCTCCTCCCTAGAAATCAGACGCCCTTCCTGTTCTTGTATGGAATTATAAGAGATTCTCGCGGTAACACTAATTAATTTTGAGGGCTAGTTTATTTGTAGAACTTCTGGATGCGGGTGTATGCCGTAAAAATAGGAAAAACGTTCGGAAATTCCAGTAGAAAAAAGCGAAATTTATAGTAGAAAGTAATGATGAAATTTCCCATTGCATGTTGGAGAACAGCATACATACGTAATGTTTAGAAAATTATGAAAGGCAAAGAAATGTAAAATGTATCATCTTCTGCAGCAGCTATTCACTGAGATCTCTCGAAAATTTCCCGAGGAATTTGTATTGAGTGACTTTTTTCATTCTTGGTAACTAGTTGAATGATCTGTAAGGTTTCGTGTAGCATGTGACATATTAGGATCGTACGGGTGTGGGGTGTCGTTCACGTGATCGAAAGGTCACTTGATCGAAAATCACTTGATCGAAAGGTACACTTCACCGAAGGGTCACTTGACCGAAAGGTACATTTCACCGAAGGGTCACTTGACTGAAAATCACTTGACCGAAAGGTACATTTCACCGAAGGGTCACTTCACCTAAAAGTTCATTTCATCAAAAGGACATTTGATCGAAAAGTTCATTTCACCGAAGGATTACTTTACCTAAAAGCTCATTATATCGAAAGATCATTTCACCGAATGGTCAGTTTATCAAAAACTTAGAATTTTGATTTTAGAGATCTGTTGGATGTGGTGCGGGTTTTTGAAAAACTGGCCACCTAAACATTATCGGATTGTATGAAAAATACACTTTAATTTCTATGAAACACCTCCTCATGAGTAGGTTTTTCGAAATATAACATTAATTAACACATTGACTGCCATTAGTATCACCCGTGATGCTCAAAAAAAAAAAAAAAAAAAAAAAAAAAAAATTGCACGCTGCTCCTTGAGCATCACCGGTGGCCTGACAGTGTCTTTTGGAATTAAATGCTTCATATGCCTTATTTACATGTCATTATTTTCAATCGATACATATCAGTCACAATATATCGCTTTTTACCCATAGCCCCTAAGTAAGTATTTACGCATTCTTATGTGGCAGTGAATAAGGCCTACTAGATTTGTGCCTTTTTGTCAAATTTTAATCCTCTGAGCTCATATTCATAAGAGTTACATCGCAATCAAGTAAATAATGTTCCACTTTTACTCAACCACAAAATATTAATTTTTCACCGTAGGCCTACTAGATACAGGCCATTTTAACAGATTTTAACCGTACTTATGTTCATAAGCATTACATAAAATGTAAAGTAACTTTTTATGTAAACCTTATGAACATGAGCACGCACGGTTAAAATTTGCTAAAAAGGCCTAAGTCGAGACCTAGGGCCCTAAAATTGATTCTTTTGGCCTGAAAAAATGTGCAACATTATTAACTTCACTTTTTATGTAAACCCTATGAATATGAGCACGCACTTTAAAATTTGGTAAAGAGGCCTAAGCCGAGACTTAGGGCCTTAAACTTGATTCTTTTTGCCTGAAAAAAATGTGCAACATTATTAACTTAACTTTTTATGTAAACCTTATGAACATGAGTTCGCACGATTAAAATTGGGTAAAATGGCCTAAGCCAAGGCCTAGAGACCTAAAATTGATTCTTTTTGCCTGAAAAAATGTGCAATATTACTAATTTTACTTTTTATGCAAACCTTATGAACATCAGCACTGAACATAACTTTTATGTAAACCTTATGAACATGATTAAAATTTGCTAAAAAGGCCTAAGCCGAGGCCTATTGTCTTAAAAAACGATTTGTCTTAAAACTAAATTTTTGCGTCCTATGTGACACGGAGAAATCAAAAGTGCAATTTGAGTATAATCCCCTAACGTTTAGGTGGTCTGTCTGCCGAACTTGCACCATGCTTCAACAGATCCTGTAATGAAATCTAAAGTTTTTGATAAACTGACCCTTCGGTGAAATGACCTTTCGATGAAATGAACTTTTAGGTAAAGAGACCTCTCGGTGAAATGAACTTTTCGATCAAGTGACCTTTCGGTGAAATGTACCTTTCGATCAAGTGACCCTTCGGTGAAATGAACTTTTCGATCAAGTGACCTTTCGGTGAAATGTACCTTTCGATCAAGTGACCCTTCGGTGAAATGAACTTTTCGATCAAGTGACCTTTCGGTGAATGTACCTTTCGATCAAGTGACCCTTTCGGTGAAATGAACTTTTCGATCAAGTGATCTTCCGATGAAACAATTTATTCGGTGAAGAGATTTTCGGTCAAGTGACCCTTTGGTGAAGTAAACATCGGGTAAATGAACCAGACCCGGATCATACAAATGCGAAAAATATTTCCTTATTGTCTTAACATGCTGTCAGGTTTCATTTATCCATCTTCTTTTTATGTAGTTTTTGGGCCTTTTGGTTTCCAATAAAATTTATGTGTTGAGAGGTGGGTAAAATCCGAAAGGTAACAAGAAGACAAAGGGGAATTTGCATATAGTATTTATACATATATGTTATTCGTTGTTACAAATTTTATTTGCCTCCCTCCTGAAAACTAAGCTAACGCTGCCCGTGCATTGCGGCCACGCCTTCAATTTGGAAATATGTATTTTCTTACCTGATTAATCTTGGACTTGAGTTCAGACATCTGAATTTCCCAGGTGTTGCGATCTGTCTCGATTTGCAGTTTCAGGTTTTTGTTTTCCAAGATGCTGTCATCGAGCTGCTCTCTGATGTCTTCCAGTTGACTGCGCAGTTCGTGAACTTTCCTCTTCGCTACGTCAGCCTAAATATTGGCAAGTTGAGAGAAAAAAAAATCAATTCATTGTATGATTGTTTTACCAATGTAAAGCTTCTGCACAAAACACTGAGTTACGAAACAAAACCGTAAACATTGGCAAAGACAGTCTGGTTGAAGTTCAGACAAGTTGAAACTCTGGTGTGTGATTTGAAATTCTGAAAATTCGAACATAACCCATTTCCCATAAACTTTTTCCAACAACTAACTTTGCTCTTTCCGAAACATTTTTAATGGGTTGGGTCATACGAAATATCCGAAGTGAGAGTGCCACCAGCAAGCCCTCATATACATATAGAGAGCACCTACCCGCCTAGACAAAATAGTTCCCTTCTGCACTGAAAATGGGTTACGAGACTGTGAGGCAAGGAAGGTGGTAACGGCCTGACACACAAGTTGGTTGTTTAGGAAGGAAATGATCCATGTACTGGAAGAGCTGATAATCTGTGGGAGCAAGGTCTGGGAAATACGCGCAGAGCTGCAGAGTTTCAGTTCAACTTGTGGATCTGTTGGACGGTCCTTTGGGAGACATGTGGACGACCGTTGTGCGAAATAAGAACCCCATGCTTGTTGACCAAAACTGACTGCAACGGTGAATTTTTTGCAACTGCTGAATTTTAGCACAATGGCAGTCAGAACTGATGATCTTACCTGGTCGGAGATGTGAATGATGAATGAAGCTAGCAGAGAAAACGATACGAGAACCAGAACTTTCCGCGGTGTGGGAGTGGCTTTGGACAGTGTTTATGTGGCTTCGTACTATCCAAACACTATGCCGATCGCTTACGATTGTTCTAGAAGACCGACTTTTTATCATAGGTTACGATCTGAAGCAGGAATACCTCCCGTCTGTGCCCGGTAAGGAGGGAAATGCACGACTCCAGACGACGTGTCTTACTGACTACTGTCGATTCGTGTGACACCCAGACATCCAACTTTTTCACCTTTCGTAGAATGATGTGCACGGACCTTCACTGTGATCTCACGGACACTTTGCCGCGTGTCAGCTTTCATCTATCCCAGGTACTGGTGGGCACCACGAAGCGCATTTCCAAGAGAGGTGTCTCCTGCTAAAAATTTTGCGAACCATCAGTGCATAGTGCTTTCATTCGCAGAACCCTGCCCAAACGCCGCGTTAAACGTTTCGAGCAGTCATACCCAAGGAATGTCCGAGTTTGAACCCATTCAGAAAAATTATGCGCAAGTGACCTGTCTCCACGTGAAATTTTTATTCTTTATTAACATTAAGAAGTTGGTTGGTTTACCAAGTTTTTTGAAACAATGAACATTTAATATATTGTTCATCGTAGTTTCGCTGAGTAATGGCTTAATTTCGTTAGGACAAGGAGCATGGTGTTTGTATGCTGTCGTTAAGACTGCACTAATGACGTTAGCGGTCACGGTTTGGGACCTGTTTCCATGCGTATTAGAGGAAAGGTTTGGACGCTGAGTCATTCACAAGTTGTGAGTGATTTTAGAAACTGCGGGAGGCTTCCAAGGTAGCTTTAAGATTTAATCAGACTTTAACAAAATCAAATAGAAATCTTTTGATTGTTTTCATGGCAGTGTTCAGCTATGGAGGATTTCTTTAGTCTACAGGTCCTCACATATGTTTTGTTTTTCTTCAATGAGAAACGCCAGCCTCTGCGAGTTTGATGCAATTCGAAACTTTCCAAAAGGTACCTAAAACTGTTGGCAACGCCTCATTTGCAGTCGGCAGAGTTGCCATTAAAGACACGCGAAAAGACATAGTTGCAATTCCTGTTGATGAATGAACAGAAAAGCGGCGCGGGTCTCTGCCCAGGTAGCACCGCCGTGCAATTTAACGTAGGTCCAACACTGAACCAACGTCTTCTATTCCTAAAAACGGTGGCTCAATGTTGGGTCTACGTTAAATTGCAAAGCTGTGCTACCTGGGTGGATGATTCGCGTAGAAGGACTGGGCTGGAGTCTTGGATGTGGCATGAATATTGTGTTTTTCTGATGACGCTGCTTGTGTCCATCTTCTAAACCAGTGCCTTAAATATAAGACGAATAGCTGTTTGAAGTTTCAGATGCTTACAGACAGTTTCTAAATCATCAAAAATGACCCCCCCCCCCCCTCCAGACACACACACACAAAAGAGGGGGGGGAGAAGAAAAAAAGGAAAACATAAGAAAAAACAAGAAAAATTACGATGCAAACGAAATCGAAAAATATGGAAATGCACCATGGCAAAATAATATAAAATTTCGTCAATTGTCATTATTATTTAAAATCATCAGTTAGAAGGAATACTACACACTGAAGTAACAAATTATTACTAACACCTACTTAGGAACTTGTTAAGTCGCCCTTGGCTTTCAAAACAGCCTCTATTCGATGTGGTATGGATTCAACGAGGTGCTGATATAATTCTACAGCTATGTCCAGCCGAGCGGATGTGACAGTGTCCGTAAATCGCCGAATGTTCGCTGGAGGAGGATCTCTTTTACGAACGACCTTCTTAATCTCATCATATAGGTGTTCAATTAGGTGTAAAGATCTATGGACTTTAAGGGCATTTTAGCACTTCGAAGGCACTGTCGTGCGGCTGCAAATACTGTGTGACGATTCTAGCCTTGTGGCATGGAACATTGTGCTGCTGGAAGTAGCTCTCTCCATCAGGTGACACCATGCACTTGCATGGGTGTGCCTGGTCAGCAGTAATGCCTTGTGGCATTCAAATGGTATTCCACAAGCATTAAAAAATCCAACATCCGCCACGAAAACAGACCCCAGACCATTACACCGCCTCCACAAGCTTCTACAGTTGACGCTAGACAGGTAGGCTCTATCGATCTAAGATGTCGACTCCATAGTATGGCCCGTCTGTCTTCATGTATTAACTGAAAACTTGATTCTTCGGACCAGGTGACCAGTCTTCAGGTCGAATTTAGTGCTCCCGTGGCTACTGCAGACGAATTTGTTGGTTTTTAGCAGGAAAGAGTGGTATATAAAAGTTATACGTCAATTCGTCGCGCGTCAATTCGTCGCGCTTCAAATCGTCGTGCGTCAATTCGTCGCGGACAAATTTGTCGACTACGTCAGTTCGTCGCGTTCACAAATTTTGGTGGCATACAAATCGCATGCAGGAAAACGTACGGTTTCGGTTGTCTTCCATCGTGATCATATTTATAAGGTTTGGACACCCAGACAGTTTAGTGATATTACGCTTTTTCTTTGGCACTAAAAATAAATTGATAAGCTTAGGCCCTTTTAACATATTTTATTCCATCGTGCATAAAGTCCGCGCATAATAATTCATAAAGTTTAGACACCAAGTCAAGTTACTATTACTTAGGCATTAAATATTAATACCTTGGCCTAGACCTAAGCCTTTTTAACAGTTTTTATTACATCGTGTTCATATACATAAAGTTTGAACACCAAGTCAAGTTAGTATTATTGCGCTTTTACTTAGGCATTAAATACAGTGTTAATAAATAGGTCCTAGGCCTAGGCCGTTTTTACATTTTTATTCCATCGTGCAATTAGGTAAAGATCTACATCTTATGAATGTAAAGTAAGATTTAGATTCATAAGATTTAGACACCAAGCCAAGTTAGTATTATTGCGCTTGTACTTAAACATTCAATATTAATAAATACGCCTTAGGCCTAGTCCTTTTTTACATTTTTATTCCATCGTGCTCATATTCATAAGATTTAGACACCAATTCATTTAAGAAACATTGCGCTTTTACTTAAGCAGTAAATATTAATAAATAAGCCTTATGCCTAGGCCTTCTTAGCAGTTTTTATTCAGTTGTGCTGGTATTCACAAGATTTGGTTACCAAGTCAAGTAAATATTATTGCACTTTTACTTAGGCATTAAATATGAATAAATACGCCTTATTTTATTCCGTCGTGCTCATTTTCGTATGGTTTGGACATGAAGTCCAGTTAGTAATATTGCGCTTTAACTTAGGGATTAAATATTAATCAATAGGCCTTTGATCCAGGCCTTTCTGTCATATTTTGTTCAAGTGCATGAAATATTTATTCTTAAGTAAAAGCGCAATATTACTATCTTGACTTGATGGAAAGCTTATAAATATGAGCACGACGGGATAAAACTGCTAAAAAGGCCTAAGCCTAGGCCTGTCTATTATTATTTAATGCCTAAGTAAAAGTGCAATAATACTAACTTGACCTTGTGTCTAAACCTAATGAATATTAGCACAATCGAATGAAAACAGTTAAAAAGGCCTAGGTATTCATATTTAATATCTAAGTAAAAGCGCAATATTACTAACTTGACTTTGTGTCTAAACTTTAGAAATATGAGCACGATGCAATAAAAACTGTTAAAAAGGCCTAATCTTAGGCCTAGGCAAATTAATTTATTTTTAGTGCCAAAGAAAAAGTGTAATATTACTAATCTGCCTGGGTGTCCATACCTTGTAAATATGACCACGACGGAAGACCACCGAAATCGTACGTTTTCCTGCATGCGATTTGTATGTAACCAAATTTGTGAACGCGACAAATTCACGTACTCGACGAATTTGTCCGCGACGAATTGACGCTGGCAACGAATTGACGCGACACCATATATGAAGGGTAGGTCTACTGTATTAGCCCGTCCGCTTCCATGTGCGGCTGGCTGTGTATGCTGAAATTCTCTTTCCAATACCTCTGTTGCACTGCGCGGTTACTTGATGCAATAGAGCTCGTTTGTTCCCTCGTACAATAATCTCCAGCCACCTTTGCTCTGGAAAATTAACCAGTCGTGAACCACTCACTGTACACCCTTGAGACAGTTGTAATTACATAGCCAGAAGGTATGCAGTTTCTCAGATGCTTGCACATGCCAGCCTGGCGTCCACTGTCATGCCTCTTTCGATGCTTTAACTACGAGTCTTTCCCATATTGGCCCTATCTACGTAACGTACACGTTTGAATCCTTTGCATGAGCTGTGTGTATAGCTTTCTCAACGTCATAGTTGCGCCCCTAAATGAGGATGGCACGTGCCTGATTGCTATTGGGTGTTCCTAATAATTTGTTACACCAGTGTAGGTTTTGTGACTGGATGACTTCCTTGTTTGAAGGGGTAATACTCATAGCTTCCACTTATTTGTATCGGTTCAGAACACCTTCTCTATTAAATATAAACTAATTAACTCACTTCTTCCTTATGCCTGGCTCTTTCTCTTTTCAGAGATCCTGTTCGTACTTCTTCTGCAGTTTTCTCAATGGTGCTCATCTGCGACTTGAGCAAGTCTCTCTCAGCTGCCAGATTGGCGATTTGTGTCTGCATGTTTTGTATTTCAGAAGTCATGAAAGTCATTCTTCCTTCGTAGTCTGTTTTTGAGCCTCCATCTCGGCTTGGTGACATTTTTCGGAATGCTCCAGTCGAATTCTGATGTCGTGCGTATCTCTGAGGCCTTCGGATGTCCTGGAAGCCGCAGACATTGCCCAATTCTGTCTCTCCGATCGCTGAAGCTCCAATGTCTTATTCAACTCTTCGATCTGAAACACAAACAGCAGTGTCAGGAGGGATGCACAAAAAACCTAATAACAAAAATACGAAAGTAAATTTGCACTTTGATCACAAAAGGAAGTAACGCGGTACCCATGTTTTTCATCAGTTTTTGTATTATGAACAATTAGCACCACATGTGACTAAGGTAAAATAGAAAAAAAAAATAGACGGGCAACACCACTGAAGCCATACCGGCCGCCCCAGTGGCGCAGGACGTCCTGGAAGCCGCAGACATTACAGAGTGGATGGAGTATGCGAAGAGATTGTTAAGAGATCGTGTTGCATTATTGTGAGAGGATTCATTGTCAACTAGAAAGAACGCAAGACTAAAGCATTTTTGTGATTACTACTTCATGTTAATGTGACTGCTGCAGTTTAGAAGAATAAAATTTTGGAATTTAGCATAAGTTGTTCATTCTTATGACCCTTGGCAGTTTTCTGTTTTGTCGGAGTTCTGTTTTGTAGTGACTATATTATTTATTGTGAGACGTACCACAGAGGTGAAGCAAGTGTCAAGACGATAAATATGCAGCGACACATTCCTTCGATGAAGTTAGTCGGTTAGAACTGTTAGAAATTATTATAAGAACTATGACTGTCAGAGTTCCACGACATTCGAACTAGAAGCCTCAGCGCATGTTTAATAGAATTGCAGGTGGCGTTGCGCGTACTGTTTTATTTGTTTACTCTAGTGAGCGTTGCCTGGATGCCCGTTTTACTGACGTCGGTAAGTCTTCTACGCAGTTTGATCTTTGACTGAACAACAACAATGTCGGTGATGTATGGAGAGTGCGCGTATTGGAATAGTGAGTTATTACATTTGTGTGGAGATGCATTTTAGTAAATGTTCAAGTGTTTTCATTCAAAGAGTTTATAACAAATAGCTAGTTTCATTTGATGAAATGTGGCATCTATTTGCTCTCTGCTGACTAAAGACCGGATCTTCGTGCAGCTGGTAAGTGGTTTACTGCGTCACATAAAAGGCTATCATCAATTATAGATTTATTTATTTAGAAATAATTAACAAGAACAACCGGATTCCGAATGAGGAGGTGTGGATTTGTGAATTTCACAATTCAACTAGTGATTTGGTAAAGACTAAAACAACTTTAAAATCTCTAAAAACACTATACGGTCAGTCTTTTGTGGTGACAGGAAATCACTCCTTATTTTACACACTATCTTTGTGATGGTGTACTTGGGTGAAGGTATTCGAGAGAGGAGTTGTTAAACCAACCTGAATTAGTGGTACATACACAAAAGTTTTGTTGCTCATACGACTCACCCGCTGCAGTGAAGATCACGTTGAATACATTGCCATTCCTTTCTTTTGGGAAAGGAGAGTTTGAGCAACTGAGAGGGCTATAAGCTGTCGCCCGGCCTGAAGTTTGGGCCACTGGTTCAAGAGAGGGAACATCCAGTGCAGTACGACAAACACACAACCCATTCATCATCCGGTACTTCAGCCCAAAACCATCTCAGACGAATAGTCCAATGACTTACAACACTCGGTCACCGGAGTGGAATATCATTGTCCTCTTAACAAACGATGAACAGACAGGACCATAGGGGATAGGGGGATGAAGATTCGTCTGGGGGAGCTCTGTATTCAACTACAAACTGTATTTTTTTAAAGCTACAGATGCAGGTTCTGCTTTGTATTTTTGCGTCTTTGCTAATTTACTTCACAAGCTAATAATTTTCCCGTGCCTAAGCGTAAAAATAATAAAATAAAATACAAAACGTGAATGGGGGGTGGGGGGTGAACTCACTTGAAATATAATAAATCCCATCTGTGAATTTACTTGATGCTGGTTGAGTTGCAAGTTCCTTATGGCTGGAGGCAAAAACACTTCCAACTAGCATGGGCAAACTATTTATTTTTTTATTTTACTGTTCTAGTCCCTTCCGTGAATCCACGGAAGGTCATCGGGTAGTTATTGATGTCATATTTTGACTTTTTCAACTCCTTTTCACATTTTTCTTCATATTTAATCGTGTATTCTCCCTTGCTGGTGCGTATAGGTAGCCCCTTCTTACCGTGGTCAACAGCCAAATCCCCCACCCTTTCCACTCAAAATCCAAAATCTTTCCGATCCCCTCAATAACCCCCTTTCCTCCAACCCAAGAATCATAAAACCTCTGCTATTTACTGTAAAGCCATGGACAAAAAGAAGCTGAAACCACTTTGTCTCTCGCGCACAAGGATTTCCCTTTGGCACTATTTTCTAACGTTTAGAGGGATTCACTTAGCTAAAATGTCTCCACAAAAACACTTATCTATAAGTAATTAAGTGCCGGAGGATTCTGAGCAGCAGCTTTCATCAAAAAGGGGAAGAGTTTTAGTTTTCAGTGTAAGTATGTCTCCACGCTTGATTTTCTCTTTTTTACCTTGTTCTTCTGAATATTACGTTTCCCGAGTTGAGGGGGGGGAGAAGCATTTCTCCTTCTTTATAAATCTTAGCACCATTAAATTCTATGATCACGCAGTACAGAATTACTAAAATTACTGACGCAGCCGTTACTACTAATGCACTTCAAGAAGTCGAAATTACTTTTATTTCTTTTGAATTACGTTCATGCTGCATCATTTCACTATTAATTCCCTCTTCAAAAGTCCGGTAAAGGAATAATTAATAAAGTATTTAAAAGCCTGTGATGAAATATCTAAGCAAGTACATAGTGTGAAAGAAATATTCTTTTCATAATACGTGGAAAATACGTCATGATGATTAACACATATTCTTCTCATAATACGTGTGTTAATTATCATGAAGTATTTTCCACGTATTATGAGTAGAATATTTCTTCCACACTACATACCTGGACTACTGGTGATTATTTAACTACGCTAGATGGCACCACTGTTGCTTTGATTAAGAATGCGATCGGACTATATATGGATGTTCTTAACACTCAGATACTTGTGACTTTCTCGTCCTGGGTGGTGTAACGGTTAGTATGCTCGAACGGTGATCGAGAGATGCGGGTTCTATTCCAGCTTCAGGGCGATGAAATTTTCAAGTTTTCTGATGTGATTGATATTACGTGAAGAACAGTAAATACAGGCAATTCAAAGATGTCTGTTTGCTGTGTTAATTATCAATACCTAAGCAATTTACGCAAACCGTCGAAATAAAATTCAGAGCCTTTTCAATGTCTCCCATTTTCTAGGTGGGGGAAGGATCAGTAGCCTTGTAAGGGGGCTGAGCACTCTCTAGCCCCTGCTAGCTATAGTCCCGTGAACAGATACACAAAGTATGTAAACGGTTGGCGCGATTAGGATTCTTATTATAATAAGGAGGAGCAAGTGTCTGATGTATAAGTTCTACTAGCCTCCTAGGTTTAGTACTTTTCTGTATCTAGTTATGCAGGCTAGGCTCATTATACAGACAGTATACAAGATGTTACAAATCTGTTTCAGGGCACAATGCACTACATCTGACGAAACATTTTCACTGTGAAAAAAACATAAAAATGTGACGGTTGACATCACCATTAAGATATATATCGTATTGAAACAGCATGGACCTTAATGGCTGCATGTAACTCTTGCTGTGTATTTCACTGAAACAAACAAATTTACTATTCTCTAGGAAGCTTGAATGCCAAATAACTTAGTTAATTTTATTTTGGCGATATCATTAATCCCTGCTTTTAGAATATTATTAAGCATGTATGTCAAAATGTAACATGTTTTTCACTGTTTCTGCACAGCTTTAAAGGAAGCTGTGAAATTCAAACAGTTTCTTTGCTGGTGGCGCTTCTCGAACCCACATCCTTCAGCTCCGGAGTCCGGTGCTTTCCCAACTAAGCTACACTGGTAAGGGCTTTTCGTTGCTATTTGCCGTCTTGACATGTGCGTCACTTCTGAGATAGGTACGTCACAAAGCCAAAGGCCTTCTAATCTTTACAATTTCAAATCTTGAAATTTTTCCTTACGTCTTTCCCAGTTCACGATTTTTGCGATATTTTTCGCGATCATTTTAAATCCTACACTTCATTTTTAGATGTTTTTACACTCATTATCTAACTGACAAGGCTGATAATATTACCGTATAACATATTTCTCCCATCACCGACTTCCGGGAACCATTTCTCGAATTTTCAATTTTGTGCCTGTCGTTTTCGACCAGAGTTTAATCGTTGGATCCTTTCTCCTGATAACTTTAAGAAAAAAGAAGAAAGAAAATCACGTATGTCACTTGAAAGGAAAGTCTGAAGTATCTCTTGAGGTCATGAGCAGTTCAGTCTTTGTTACATGCAATTGTGACGTACTACAGGAGTGAAAACATGTGTCAAGACGACAAATCTGCAGCGAGGCATTCTGTCATCGTAGCTCAGTTGGGAGAACGCCTTACTCCGGAGTGAGGGGACAGGGTTTCAATGCCCGTCGCGGACAAACTTGTGTTTTCACAGAACATACGATTGAAATACGGTATTTGGAAGTGGTGTAAATGTGGTACATATTGTTACACGGCGCTAGCAGTGGTCCTGCCGAGTCGGCCGGTAACGGTGCTTGGAACGCGTCATACAATTTTGTTGGCCGCGGCACCAGGTGTGAATCTCAGGTGCACCGCTGCACTCAAAGATTCACGCTGGAACATAAAAAGTGAAAATTGGAAGAATGACCCGAAGCATGAGGCTTGGGTGAATCCACCGTGTGAACAAAAATAACAACAGCAATTAAAAAAATAAAAAGCAAAACTTGGGGATCCGAGAGTTGTGATGTGGTTCACCCGCAATCAGCAATTCGTGACTGAGTGTAGTGGTCCGGATCTTACTGCGGTAAATTCAATCCCCAACCAGCCAGTACAACACTCACTTTCGTAAATAACACATGGTTCTCAAATACACAGCACAACATTCAATTACTTTGTGATTCAAACAGTAACGGCGCTCTCTGGGCGCAGAGACAATTGCCCCTCTTATGTGGGCAGGTTGCACAAAGTATCAACACTTTACTGTCGGACAACGAAAGCCGACAGAGTCCCCACCGGACTATGTGATCAAGAAATACTACTCATTACCACACTAAATAGAACAGCAGGTGACATCGTACAAAATCGCTTAGAGAATGAAAAAAAAATACATATGCAAAAGATCATATTAAAAACACTCGCGACACAAAAATACTCAAGCACGTTAATTTTCGGTATACACGATCATAGGTGCGAAGTACTGCCAAAGGTAATTAACTAAATCTAAGCATGCACATGCAAAACCCTGCCCCGCTGACGTTGGCCCTGAACCAAAGTTAAAAGAATCTGTCCCGCCAAGCGGAATTCGTGGCCACACCATCTCCCTTATTCTTGTAAAAAATCAGGAAATGGGTACTGAAAGAAATCGAAGGGTGTATGTGCATGTACGTTCTCTGAGGTTTAGTCACAAAGGAGGCTCAGTATTGTTGCATCTATGTCCATGCAGCTTTGGGTGTCGGGATGGCACAAGTTCGCAGATGTGTGAAGAAAAATAGAAATATTCATCTACTTACAGTTTCTTGCCTTTGCTGTGAAAATCCTGTGTGCATCACATAATAAAACACGACAAAAACACACACACACAAACACTTGCACCATGTGGCAGCACCGATGAATTAACACTTTACTTTGACGCTCGATGTAAATGAAGCACGCAATGAAAATGGTGATATCACGCCGCACTTTGTTGCGTTGCTGAGAGTGTGCACAGGTCCACTCTTGTGAAGATTTGAAGGTGGCCGTTAAACAAAATAGCCCCTCTCACATCTGCTGTTGCGGGTTCCGAGTCTGATTTTCTGCATTCCTGGAAAATGATTTCTGTTGTGAAGAAATGATTCTGACGGTCAGCTGCCTGGAGAGTAGGACCCCCTGTTATAGTGGACACCCCCCTCCCAACCTAAAACCTGAAGAAAACTCTAAAATTTGTCCGCCATGTCGCGTATGGTATGAGGCAGCTAGGAATCACAGTTCGGCAGGCTCACATGTTCTTTTACAGTTCAGTTTTTTTATTTATTTCTCATTTACGTTTTTTTTTCTTTCGGCTGTTCTCTAAAATTAATTAACAAAATTGCGGGATAATTAGGAAGTCGCTCCAGTGCTCTTGAAGGCAAGAAACATAATATTTTGCCATTTTGAATTGCTAGACCTCACACATAGCCCTGAAGTGGAACATAAAAATTGCTATCTCAAGTGTCTTCGAGGGGCTGCAAAACGAACTAGGGAAATGTGCTTTCGAATGCGGATGGAAGCAGCATAGTTCGAAGTGGTTTATCACTTTTCTTTTTTCTTCTTTCCGCTTGTAGCTTAACGCTGTGGTCCGTATGTTTACTTCAGTGGGTGGGCCAAGATACCCTCAGCAGACACATAACTCTGTCAGGAAGAAAGATACTCTGACGTCTGCGAGGGACAATGGGCAATTAAGAGTATAGAATCGCCGAAAAGAATAGGGGGTGAATTCGAGCGTCGTTTTCGTTCAGCAGTTGTTGATATACGCTTAAGGTAAAAGCACGTCTGATTTCGCTCGGCCGAGAAAATTAATCTCAGGGTTGGCGGTCGCAACTCGAAAAAAAAATGGAAACAAAACCTGCGAGGGGCATATTTGAACTGCGTACTCAGGCAGGGTAGATGTTATGCTAACGGAAAGGAACTGACTGAATTGGGAATGAACGATAAAAAAGGACGGAAGGTAGCGACGGACGGAATCTACTATAGCAGCAGCGGAAGTGAGGGGGTCCCACTCTCCAGGCAGTTGACGGTCAGAATTATTTCTTCACGACAACAGAAATAATTTCCCAGGAACACAGAAAACCAGTCTCGGAAACTGCAACAGCAGATGTGAGAGGGGCTATTTTGTTTAACGGCCACCTTCAAATCGTCACGAGAGTAGATCAGTGTGCACTAATCATTGCAACAAAGTGCGGCGTGATATCACCATTTTAATTGTGTGCTTCATTTACATCAAGCGTCAAAGTGAAGTGTTGAATCATCGGTGCTGCCACATGGTGCAAGTGTCTGTGTGTGTGTGCGTGTTTTTTTTTGTCGTGTGATATTATGTGATGCACACTGGATTTGCACAGCAAAGTCACGAAACTGTAAGTAGATGAATATTTCCTTCTTCTTTCTTCGCACATCTGCGAACTTGTGCCATCCCGACACCCAAAGCTGCATGGACATAGATGCAGTAATGCTGAGTGACTGAACCTCAGAGGAAATACCTGCACATACAGATTTCAATTTCTCACAGGGCCCATTTCCTGATTATTTTTTTTACATGAATAAGGGAGAGGGTGTGGCCACAAATTCCGCTTTGACGGACAGTTTCTTTTAAATTTGGTTCAGGGCCAACGTCAGCGGGGCAGGGTTTTGCATGTGCATGATTAGATTTAGTTAAATTAACTTTGGCAGTATTTCGCACCTATAATCTTATACCGCAAATTAACGTGCTTGTGTATTTTGTGTCGCGAGTATTTTTAATGTGATCGTTTGCATAGAATTTTTTTTTCATTCTCTAAGCAATTGTATATGAATATCACCTGCAGCTCTATTTAGTGTGTTAACGAGTAGTATCTCTTGTTCAGATAGTCCGGTGGAGACTCAGTCGGCTTGCGTCATCCGACAGTAAAGTGTGACACCGTATGCTGCCCACATAAGAGGGGCAATTGTCTATGCGCCAAGAGAGCTCCGTATCTGTTTAAATCTCGCAGAACGTAATTAAATGTTGTGTTGTGTATTTGTGAATCATGTGTTATTTGCGAAAGTGAGTGTTGTACTGGCTGGTTGGGGATTGAATGTACCGGAGTAAGATCCGGACTACTACATTTAGTCACGAATTGGTGATTGCGGGTGAACCTCATCACAACTCTCTGATCCCAAAGTATCGTTTTTTAGTTTATTTATTTTTATTGTTGTTGTTATTTTTGTTCACACGGTGGATTCACCTAAGCCTTATGCTTCGGGTCATCCTTCAACTTTTCATTTTTTATGTTCTGGTGTGAATCTTTGAGTGCAGCGATGCACCTGAGATTCTCACCTGGTGCCGCGGCCAACTAAATTGTACGACAGGTTCCAAGCACCGTTACCGGCCGACTCGGCAGGAACACTGCTAGTGCCGTGTAACATTCTCACTTCCGCTGCTGCTATAGTAGATTCCATCCGTGTTTGCCTTCTGTCCTTTTTGACCTTTCATTCCAAATTCAGTCAATTATTTTCCGTTAGCATAGCATCTGCCCTGCCTGAGTATGCAGTTCAAATATGCGCCCTCGTAGGTTTTGTTTCAATTTTTCTCATCGAGTTGTGACCGCCAGCCCTGAGATTAGTTTTCTCGGCCGAGCGAAATCCGATGTGCTTTTCTTTCCAGCGTACATCAGCAACTGCCTCCCCAAAACGACGCTCAAATTCTCCCTTATTCTTTTTCGGCGATTCTATACTCCTAATTGCCCATTGTCCCTCGCAGACGTCAGAGTATCTTTGTTGCTGACAGAGTTATGTGTCTGCTGAGGATCTCTTAGCCCACCCACTGAAGTAAACATACAGACCACAGCGTTTAAGCTACAATCGGTAAGAAGAAAAAAAAAAGTGAAAAACCACTTCGAACATTGCTGCTCCCATCCGCATTCGAAAGTACATTTTCCATCGTTCGTTTTTCACCACCTCGAAGACCCTTGAGATAGGAATTTTTATGTTTCACTCAAGGGCTATGTGTGAGGTCTCGCAATTCAAAATGGCAAAATATTACATTTCTTGCCTTCAAGAGCATTGGAGCTACTTCCTAATTATCCCTCAATTTTGTTAATCAATTTCGTGAACAGCCGAAAGAAAATAACAACGTGAATGAGAAACAAATAAAAAAAAACAACGTAAATGAGAAACAAATAAAAAAAACAACGTAAATGAGAAACAAATAAAAAAAACTGTAAATTGTAAAAGAACATGTGAGCCTGCCGAACTGTGATTACCAGCTGCCTCATACAATACGCGACATGGCGGACAAATTTTATAGCTTTCTTCAGCTTTCAGGTTGGGAGGGTGTGTTCACTGTAACAATATAGGTCAAGAAGTGGTGTAAATGTGGTACATATAGGTCAAGAAGTGGTGTAAATGTGAAGACATATCCTTCTTTCCAAGCGAGTATCTTGATTCAAAGAACTTAAATTTCTGCAAATATAAGTATACATCGTGATTTCGGTAGGTTATGTCTGTCGTCTCCGTAAAGACGAAGTGGGATTGTTGTCTTGTGTTATTCTTGACCCTTACACAACCTAATTTCTTTAACTATTTGCAATGTATCAGATGTAAGCAGTCCAGTCCTTGGTATTCCATTTTTCAGGGAGGGGAAACCTTTGCGTCACTATAGTTACACTGCTGGCCACCCAAAATGCAACACCAAGAAGGAAGCATTCGATTGGCCTGAAATTCGCAGCATGCGTCGCCCGCGAGAGGACATGCAAACGATTAGCATTGCAGGGCATATGCAAATCATGTGCGCCCGGTACGCCACCGAGAAGCACTATAAGAAGGGTGCACAGAAGGCGGGTGTAAGTAGTGGAAGTGTGTTGTGCTGCTGGACCTGTGCGTGGCAAGCTTCCTGATGTCTCGTCGCAGAATACGGCAGTCATTCCAGCACGTTTTGGAGTTCGACAGAGGACGAATAGTTATCGCGACAGCGGTTTACGGAACAGAGACATCGGCGCCCGTGTGGGACGACATCCAGCCACAGTGAGGCGAGTATGGATTCGGTGGGTGCAGGAGGGACGGGCATACCGACGTGAGCGATTGCAGCACACCACCAATCGAGAGGACCGGCATGTTGTGCGGCGGGCATTGACGGCTCGCACCGCCACATCACGAACGTTAGCGCAGGAATTAGGGTGTGTTGCGCAATAAAATGTGTCAGCACGTACCGTTCGACGTCGTTTGCAGGAGCGGGGACTTGTCGCACGGCACTCATTGCTCCGATTATCATTGACGTTACACCACCGGCGAGTGCGGCGGCAGTGAGCCGTTGAACGCCGCACCTGGACTACGGAATGGCACGACATTGTATTCTCCGACGAATCCCGCTTCTGCCTGCAACACCACGATGGTCGGTTCCGCGTGTGGCGGCACCGCGGCGAGAGACTGTATGACGCTTGCATTATGCATCGCCATACCGGTCCGTGGCCTGGCGTTATGGTTAGGGGCGCAATTGGATATGACACCCGCACCCCTCTGGTACGCATCGGCGGTACACTCAACAGCCACCGCTACATCTCCGACGTTTTGGAGCCTGTAGTCCTCCCTTACCTGCAGGACCTGCCAGCGGCCACGTTTCAACAGTACAATGCTCGCCCGCACGTGGCACGCATCGTGCAACACTTCTTCACGGCCCACCAAGTGTCACTGCTGCCGTGGCCCGCCTGTTCTCCCGATATGTCGCCCATCGAACACGTCTGGTCGCTGATCGGCAACCCATTGGCCCGGCAAGCACCACCCGTGGCTACGCCTGATGAACTGTGGCAACGTGTGGAAGCAGCCTGGACCGACATACCCCAAGCCCACATCCAAAGCCTCTTTCGTTCCATGCCGCGGCGTGTAGCGGCCGTTATGGCCAGTCAAGGGGGCCACACGAACTATTGATATCTGCGTGTTCCGCAAGTCGCACAGGCCTGTAAGTTCAATCGTTTCATCTTTGTATCTGTTGTTATGTGTCCAGTAAATCTGGCTTTGCTATCTCGTGTCTTTCTTGGTGTTGCATTTTGGGTGGCCAGCAGTGTAGATCTTGTCCCCATCTTTCAACCAGGATGACTCAGAGTAGTTATGCTTACCGATAAATTTCTCACACGAAATACACCGCCCCGAGCACATAGCTTGATGCTGAATCCATCCGAATCAGATTGTTAGAAATAATGACATCTATGGCAATGGTGTACAGTACAATGCGCGCCCGCACGAAAAAGCCTTTGATTCGGTTAAACCATCAGCAGTTACAATGGCTCTGAAATCCTGCGGTATTGAAGATGAGTACATTAATATTATTAATAACATCTATGAAAATGCAAGTGCAAAGATTCGGCTGTTTGAAAATACAACACACATAAAAATTGGAAAAGGAGTGCGACAAGGTGACACCATACTCCGAAGCTCTTTAATGCCACATTGGAAAATGTCTTTCACTCACTGAACTGGGAAAACAAAGGGATAAAGATTAATGGAGATTCTCTAACCCACCTTCGTTTTGCTGATGACATAGTCATTTTTACAATTAACCCATCAGAGCTGCAGAGTATGATCCAGGAACTTGCTGACAAGAGTAAAGAAGTGGGATTAAAAATGAACTTTCAGAAGACAAAAGTGATGTTCAATGCTTTTACACAAAATGAAGACTTATCGATTGATGGGAAAAAGCTGGAGATAACAGACACGTGCGTTTATCTTGGACAGCAGATATCAAGTGAGGGTCACATTGATGAAGAAATTAATCGGCGTATAAAACTTGCCTGGAGAGCTTTTGGAAGAAACAGCATAATTTTCAAGAGCAATATGCCATTATGTCTTAAAAGAAAAGTGTTTGATCAATGCATCCTTCCAGTGCTTACGTATGGTGCAGAGACGTGGACCTTAACTAAAAGAGACATACAAAGGCTGCAGACAACTCAAAGTAGCATGGAGAGGTGCATGGTTGGTGTAACCAAGAGAGATAAGAAGAGGAACTCGTGGATTCGAAAAATGACAGGAGTGGAAGACATCATGATCAGAGTTAAATCCCTGAAATGGCAATGGGCTGGACATACTGCCAGAAGGACAGATCATCGATGGACAGCCGAAATTTTAGATTGGATTCCAAGGGACAGGAAAAGACCCAGAAGAAGACCACATGGAAGATGGGTGGATGAAATTCGAAAGTATGCGGGAGTGACATGGAGGAGACTGGCACAAGACAGACAGTTGTGGAGGAAACTTGGGGAGACCTTCGTCCAGCAGTGGATTGATAATGGTTAACAATGATGATGATGATGATGGCAATGGTGAAGAAGAGATGAAGGAAAACTCCCTCTATTTTTAGAAAAAAGAAAAGGAAAACTGGAAAAAGATGGACGAAACGGGCCAAATCTTAATACCAAAACTTAAAATCTATTTCAATTTATTCTCTGGAATTTAAAAAATGTTTTAATAACTTTATGAAGATTCGGGTTGCTCAAATCATCATAAAGTTATAAAAAAAGGTTTAGTTTAAACTTTGGTTTAACTGCAAGGTTTCACGCTCAGTGCACTTGTAAATATCACTAACTAAACACTCTCAAGCAAAGAATAACACTTTAATAACCAAGGTTACTTCATGAATCAACACTAACTTGCGATAAGTCCACTGGTTTTATGAGATGATATGGCGTGTCATCACTTTTTAAGCACATTAGCCAAAAAACACTTCTTGGCTTCAAATCAAATCACATCGCCAAATCGCTGTATCGCTCTGCATTTAACAAATTGTAATCTCAAACGAAACTGTTCGTAGCGTTAACAAGAAATCTATCTTTCTCTAACACAGTGTTTCCCAACCGCCGGTCCGCGAGGTTTTTTCTGCCGGTCCGGGAGAAACCTGTTATTTTATTTATTTTTCTTTTGAATCAAAATGGAAGCAATGTAAGAGGAAATCTAGATCTAAATTCGTTTGAATATCTGTCGCAGAAGATTAAAAGAAGCGTGGATCGCTAATCTCTTCACAGAAGATCTGAACTCCTGCTGGCTAACTCACCAGGAAAAGGAAAGCTTTGTTGAACTTCCTTCTGATGCCAGTCTGCTATCGATGTTCAGATCCAAATCTTTGACTCAGTTTTGTGGTATTATGGGGAAAGAATATACAAGTCTCAGCAGCAAAGCAATGAAATTATTGGTAACTTTTTCGACCACGTATTTATTGCGAGAAAACCTCTTCAGCCGTTTCGGCAATCAAAACAAAGCACAGGACAATAATTGACATTAATGCTGCACTGCACCCTCGCAGAAAGGCTGGAACCACAGCTCGAGAAGATTATCGTGAAGCAGCATCAACAGATGTCGCATTGACCCCAGAAAAAAGGATATTAACGGTAAGGAGAATATTGTGGGATATTGATTATGGATTGCACTTGTTAATCATTAAAGAATATTAACAGATTAAATGATATTAACTGTAATTAGGTGACATGGAATAATCTGGTATTCAAATTATGGATTGTACACAGCGATCATTATAATACAGAATATCACAAGATTAAGTTTTCAAAAATAGCCTAAAGGTTTTGTTTTGGCATCGCCGGTCCGCGAAAATTTCCCCAACGTTTTGTCGGTTTGCGAATGCAAAATGTTTGGGAACCCCTGCTTTAACATATCAACTCTGCCTCTTTTTACAGTTTGACTCTGCCTTCTTGCTACATTCATTCACCACGTTATATGTACCTCTGACTCGCTACCAGTAATGCCATCTTGGACAATTATTCAGGGAAAATAATGTGTCCTAAAGTCAGAAAACGTGTAACAAGAAAAAAGCAAATTTACATAAGAATGTAGAAACTCAAAAGGAAGGTTAAATGAGAGGTATAGGCCATAACTTTCTCAAAAAACCTCCTGCACAATGATTCAAATTTTAAAGGAATTGATTGCCAGTACCTACTTTGTAACTCGTTCTGGTCCTTTAGAGAGCATAACGACTCAAATTCATTTAAAGGGAAGGTATTAAACTCATTTTGTGGGCCACCTGCAATTCAATATAGAGACTCACAACTTGATATCAGTCCGTAGAAATATTCTCAGACGGCTTAAGCATGTAACTCTAGGAGAAAATTTTCTAGTTGTACTTCTTAGAAAAATTTCTAGTAGCGTCCATTGTCATAGGGTACTGCTTTGATTTTGCAGAGTTTCGGTTTACGTGTTACTTCTTTTTGGGCGTAAATCAAGTTTCCGGCTAAAACTCTCTCAAAGATGAGTTCGATTCATCAGCCTTCAAGAAGTCGCCTCCGGAAAAAAACATAGTAATCACTCTAGACGTCTAATTCCTATCCGTAAACACCTCCAAAATGACTCTACAACTTAAATCTTGGCCCTCAGTCTCCGGCAGCTGGAATGTACCTGGCCAAGGCAGCGGCCAGTGCGACATGAAGGCAGAGGGTGCTAAGAATCCCCGGAGGACCGGACTAGGCTGCCATTTGATGCTGACCTTGGCTACCTACAACGGACGCTCCCTATCTTCTGATTCAAGGCTTCTTGAATTGGAAGAGGAACTACAAAGGATCAAGTGGGACATCGTCGGGCTAAGTGAGGTAAGGAGAAAAGGAGAAGATCTCATTGAACTGAAAAGTGGACATCTCTTCTATTATCGTGGGACAGATACTGGCAGAACTAGTGGTGTTGGATTTATAATAAACAAGAAACTGAAGCATAAAGTGGTAGAAGTTGAAAGTTCCTCTGACAGAGCTGCACGACTCGTTATCCAACTATCGAGAAGATACCAGGCTCAGATTATTCAAACTTATGCACCCACCACAAGTCATCCTGAAGAAGAAATTGAAGAATTTTATGAGGAAATTCGTCATCTAAATAATAAAGGTAAGCAGCACTTGAAGATAATTATGGGAGATTTCAATGCAAAAATAGGGCACCGGCAACAGAATGAAACTTCAGTAGGTAAATTCGGTCACGGCAACAGAAACCAGCGTGGAAATACTCTCGTTGAGTTTGCAGAGGCAGAAGGATTTTTCATCTTGAATTCCTTTTTCAAGAAAAAGCCACACAGGAAATGGACATGGAGACATCCAATTGGGACGACAAGTGAAATTGATTTTATTATGTGTAACAAAAAATTCGTCATCAAAGACTGCAGTGTGCTGAACAAGTTCAACACAGGTAGTGACCATAGATTGGTGAGATGTAAGATGCACCTCAACACTAAACTGGAACGTGGCAAGCTCATAAGACAAACAAAATGTATTGACATAACCAACCTTAAAAAACACCATAATACTTTCAAGTTGGAACTGAAGAACAGATTCTCTGCTTTAGAAGGCCTAACATCGGAAGAAGTGGATATTTCGGAAGTTAACAGAAAAGTAACCAAAGCTCTTATGGAAACAGCAACAAAATTAGCTGGGTCTAAGAACAAGTTGCATGTAAACAAATTATCAGGAAAAACCAAAATGTTGATGCAAAAAAGAAGAGAGATGAGGACAACTAAAGAAGATGTGACTTCCAAAGTGGAATATATAGAGCTATGCAAGACAGCACGAAAAAGTATCACTGAAGACGTAAGGAAATTCAACTGTGAGCTAGTGAGGAAAGCAATTGAAAACAACCAAAGCCTAAAGATAGCAAAGGGACATCTCAGTAAGGGAAGAAAACAGATTATGGCACTGAGAAAAGAAGATGGTTCTGTAACAAGAAATAGAGGTGAAATTTTGACAAGAGTGAAAGATTTCTACTCCAAATTATATGAAAGGGATGATACATGTACTCCAGACATCATGAAAGGTACCAGAGTTCTTCCAGTCCTCCCAGCAGAAGTTGCTCATGCAATCAAGAACATGAAGCGGGGGAAAGCTCCAGGAGAAGATGGAATTACTATAGACATCATACAAGAAGCAAGTGGAGAAATTGAAACAGTACTCGCCCAAATTTTCACTCGATGCCTTAATGAAGGGAAGATTCCTGAGGATTGGAACAATGCTACAATGATCCTGCTACATAAAAAAGGTGACATTGAGGATCTCAGGAACTACAGACCTATCAGCCTCCTATCAGTGGTTTATAAAATCTTCACTAAAGTTCTTTCACACCGCTTGAAGGTAACACTGGACATGGCTCAACCGAGAGAACAAGCTGGATTCAGGAGTGGCTACAGCACAATAGATCATATCCACGTACTGAGAGAACTAATTGAAAGAGCGAGGGAATATGAACTTCCATTGTGCATGGCTTTTATCGATTATGAAAAAGCCTTTGATTCGGTGAAACCATCAGCAGTTGCAATGGCTCTGAAATCCTGCGGTATTGAAGATGCATACATTAATATTATTAATAACATCTATGAAAATGCAAGTGCAAAGATTCGGCTGTTTGAAAATACAACACACATAAAAATTGGAAAGGGAGTGAGACAAGGTGACACCATATCTCCGAAGCTCTTTAATGCCACATTGGAAAATGTCTTTCAATCACTGGACTGGGAAAACAAAGGGATAAAGATTAATGGAGATTATCTAACCCACCTTCGTTTTGCTGATGACGTAGTCATTTTTGCAACTACCCCATCAGAGCTGCAGAGTATGATCCAGGAACTTGCTGACAAGAGTAAAGAAGTGGGATTAAAAATGAACTTTCAGAAGACAAAAGTGATGTTCAATGCTTTTACAAGAAATGAAGATTTATCGATTGATGGAGAAAAACTGGAGATAACAGATACGTATGTTTATCTTGGACAGCAGATATCAAGTGAGGGTCACATTGATGAAGAAATTAATAGGCGTACAAAACTTGCCTGGAGAGCTTTTGGAAGAAACAGCATAATTTTCAAGAGCAATATGCCATTATGTCTTAAAAGAAAAGTGTTTGATCAATGCATCCTTCCAGTGCTTACGTATGGTGCAGAGACGTGGACCTTAACTAAAAGAGACATACAAAGGCTGCAGACAACTCAAAGAAGCATGGAGAGGTGCATGCTTGGTATAACCAGGAGAGATAAGAAGAGGAACTCGTGGATCCGAAAAATGACGAGAGTGGAAGACATCATGATCAGAGTTAAATCCCTGAAATGGCAATGGGCTGGACATACTGCCAGAAGGACAGACCATAGATGGACAGCCGAAATTTTAGATTGGATTCCAAGGGACAGGAAAAGACCCAGAAGAAGACCACATGGAAGATGGGTGGATGAAATTCGAAAGTATGCGGGAGTGACATGGAGGAGACTGGCACAAGACAGACAGTTGTGGAGGAAACTTGGGGAGACCTTCGTCCAGCAGTGGATTGATAATGGTTAACAATGATGATGATGATGATGGCAATGGTGAAGAAGAGATGAAGGAAAACTCCTCTATTTTTAGAAAAAGAAAAGGAAAACTGGAAAAAGATGGACGAAACGGGCCAAATCTTAATACCAAAACTTAAAATCTATTTCAATTTATTCTCTGGAATTTAAAAATGTTTTAACAACTTTGCGAAGATTCGGGTTGCTCAAATCATCATAAAGTTATAAAAAAAGGTTTAGTTTAAACTTTGGTTTAACTGCAAGGTTTCACGCTCAGTGCACTTGTAAATATCACTAACTAAACACTCTCAAGCAAAGAATAACACTTTAATAACCAAGGTTACTTCATGAATCAACACTAACTTGCGATTTATGAGATGATATGGCGTGTCATCACTTTTTAAGCACATTAGCCAAAAAACACTTCTTGGCTTCAAATCAAATCACATCGCCAAATCGCTATATCGCTCTGCATTTAACAAATTGTAATCTCAAACGAAACTGTTCGTAGCGTTAACAAGAAATCTATCTTTCTCTAACACAGTGTTTCCCAACCGCCGGTCCGCGAGGTTTTTTCTGCCGGTCCGGGAGAAACCTGTTATTTTATTTATTTTTCTTTTGAATCAAAATGGAAGCAATGTAAGAGGAAATCTAGATCTAAATTCGTTTGAATATCTGTCGCAGAAGATTAAAAGAAGCGTGGATCGCTAATCTCTTCACAGAAGATCTGAACTCCTGCTGGCTAACTCACCAGGAAAAGGAAAGCTTTGTTGAACTTCCTTCTGATGCCAGTCTGCTATCGATGTTCAGATCCAAATCTTTGACTCAGTTTTGTGGTATTATGGGGAAAGAATATACAAGTCTCAGCAGCAAAGCAATGAAATTATTGGTAACTTTTTCGACCACGTATTTATTGCGAGAAAACCTCTTCAGCCGTTTCGGCAATCAAAACAAAGCACAGGACAATAATTGACATTAATGCTGCACTGCACCCTCGCAGAAAGGCTGGAACCACAGCTCGAGAAGATTATCGTGAAGCAGCATCAACAGATGTCGCATTGACCCCAGAAAAAGGATATTAACGGTAAGGAGAATATTGTGGGATATTGATTATGGATTGCACTTGTTAATCATTAAAGAATATTAACAGATTAAATGATATTAACTGTAATTAGGTGACATGGAATAATCTGGTATTCAAATTATGGATTGTACACAGCGATCATTATAATACAGAATATCACAAGATTAAGTTTTCAAAAATAGCCTAAAGGTTTTGTTTTGGCATCGCCGGTCCGCGAAAATTTCCCCAACGTTTTGTCGGTTTGCGAATGCAAAATGTTTGGGAACCCCTGCTTTAACATATCAACTCTGCCTCTTTTTACAGTTTGACTCTGCCTTCTTGCTACATTCATTCACCACGTTATATGTACCTCTGACTCGCTACCAGTAATGCCATCTTGGACAATTATTCAGGGAAAATAATGTGTCCTAAAGTCAGAAAACGTGTAACAAGAAAAAGCAAATTTACATAAGAATGTAGAAACTCAAAAGGAAGGTTAAATGAGAGGTATAGGCCATAACTTTCTCAAAAAACCTCCTGCACAATGATTCAAATTTTAAAGGAATTGATTGCCAGTACCTACTTTGTAACTCGTTCTGGTCCTTTAGAGAGCATAACGACTCAAATTCATTTAAAGGGAAGGTATTAAACTCATTTTGTGGGCCACCTGCAATTCAATATAGAGACTCACAACTTGATATCAGTCCGTAGAAATATTCTCAGACGGCTTAAGCATGTAACTCTAGGAGAAAATTTTCTAGTTGTACTTCTTAGAAAAATTTCTAGTAGCGTCCATTGTCATAGGGTACTGCTTTGATTTTGCAGAGTTTCGGTTTACGTGTTACTTCTTTTTGGGCGTAAATCAAGTTTCCGGCTAAAACTCTCTCAAAGATGAGTTCGATTCATCAGCCTTCAAGAAGTCGCCTCCGGAAAAAAACATAGTAATCACTCTAGACGTCTAATTCCTATCCGTAAACACCTCCAAAATGACTCTACAACTTAAATCTTGGCCCTCAGTCTCCGGCAGCTGGAATGTACCTGGCCAAGGCAGCGGCCAGTGCGACATGAAGGCAGAGGGTGCTAAGAATCCCCGGAGGACCGGACTAGGCTGCCATTTGATGCTGACCTTGGCTACCTACAACGGACGCTCCCTATCTTCTGATTCAAGGCTTCTTGAATTGGAAGAGGAACTACAAAGGATCAAGTGGGACATCGTCGGGCTAAGTGAGGTAAGGAGAAAAGGAGAAGATCTCATTGAACTGAAAAGTGGACATCTCTTCTATTATCGTGGGACAGATACTGGCAGAACTAGTGGTGTTGGATTTATAATAAACAAGAAACTGAAGCATAAAGTGGTAGAAGTTGAAAGTTCCTCTGACAGAGCTGCACGACTCGTTATCCAACTATCGAGAAGATACCAGGCTCAGATTATTCAAACTTATGCACCCACCACAAGTCATCCTGAAGAAGAAATTGAAGAATTTTATGAGGAAATTCGTCATCTAAATAATAAAGGTAAGCAGCACTTGAAGATAATTATGGGAGATTTCAATGCAAAAATAGGGCACCGGCAACAGAATGAAACTTCAGTAGGTAAATTCGGTCACGGCAACAGAAACCAGCGTGGAAATACTCTCGTTGAGTTTGCAGAGGCAGAAGGATTTTTCATCTTGAATTCCTTTTTCAAGAAAAAGCCACACAGGAAATGGACATGGAGACATCCAATTGGGACGACAAGTGAAATTGATTTTATTATGTGTAACAAAAAATTCGTCATCAAAGACTGCAGTGTGCTGAACAAGTTCAACACAGGTAGTGACCATAGATTGGTGAGATGTAAGATGCACCTCAACACTAAACTGGAACGTGGCAAGCTCATAAGACAAACAAAATGTATTGACATAACCAACCTTAAAAAACACCATAATACTTTCAAGTTGGAACTGAAGAACAGATTCTCTGCTTTAGAAGGCCTAACATCGGAAGAAGTGGATATTTCGGAAGTTAACAGAAAAGTAACCAAAGCTCTTATGGAAACAGCAACAAAAATTAGCTGGGTCTAAGAACAAGTTGCATGTAAACAAATTATCAGGAAAACCAAAATGTTGATGCAAAAAGAAGAGAGATGAGGACAACTAAAGAAGATGTGACTTCCAAAGTGGAATATATAGAGCTATGCAAGACAGCACGAAAAAGTATCACTGAAGACGTAAGGAAATTCAACTGTGAGCTAGTGAGGAAAGCAATTGAAAACAACCAAAGCCTAAAGATAGCAAAGGGACATCTCAGTAAGGGAAGAAAACAGATTATGGCACTGAGAAAAGAAGATGGTTCTGTAACAAGAAATAGAGGTGAAATTTTGACAAGAGTGAAAGATTTCTACTCCAAATTATATGAAAGGGATGATACATGTACTCCAGACATCATGAAAGGTACCAGAGTTCTTCCAGTCCTCCCAGCAGAAGTTGCTCATGCAATCAAGAACATGAAGCGGGGAAAGCTCCAGGAGAAGATGGAATTACTATAGACATCATACAAGAAGCAAGTGGAGAAATTGAAACAGTACTCAGCCCAAATTTTCACTCGATGCCTTAATGAAGGGAAGATTCCTGAGGATTGGAACAATGCTACAATGATCCTGCTACATAAAAAAGGTGACATTGAGGATCTCAGGAACTACAGACCTATCAGCCTCCTATCAGTGGTTTATAAAATCTTCACTAAAGTTCTTTCACACCGCTTGAAGGTAACACTGGACATGGCTCAACCGAGAGAACAAGCTGGATTCAGGAGTGGCTACAGCACAATAGATCATATCCACGTACTGAGAGAACTAATTGAAAGAGCGAGGGAATATGAACTTCCATTGTGCATGGCTTTTATCGATTATGAAAAAGCCTTTGATTCGGTGAAACCATCAGCAGTTGCAATGGCTCTGAAATCCTGCGGTATTGAAGATGCATACATTAATATTATTAATAACATCTATGAAAATGCAAGTGCAAAGATTCGGCTGTTTGAAAATACAACACACATAAAAATTGGAAAGGGAGTGAGACAAGGTGACACCATATCTCCGAAGCTCTTTAATGCCACATTGGAAAATGTCTTTCAATCACTGGACTGGGAAAACAAAGGGATAAAGATTAATGGAGATTATCTAACCCACCTTCGTTTTGCTGATGACGTAGTCATTTTTGCAACTACCCCATCAGAGCTGCAGAGTATGATCCAGGAACTTGCTGACAAGAGTAAAGAAGTGGGATTAAAAAATGAACTTTCAGAAGACAAAAGTGATGTTCAATGCTTTTACAAGAAATGAAGATTTATCGATTGATGGAGAAAAACTGGAGATAACAGATACGTATGTTTATCTTGGACAGCAGATATCAAGTGAGGGTCACATTGATGAAGAAATTAATAGGCGTACAAAACTTGCCTGGAGAGCTTTTGGAAGAAACAGCATAATTTTCAAGAGCAATATGCCATTATGTCTTAAAAGAAAAGTGTTTGATCAATGCATCCTTCCAGTGCTTACGTATGGTGCAGAGACGTGGACCTTAACTAAAAGAGACATACAAAGGCTGCAGACAACTCAAAGAAGCATGGAGAGGTGCATGCTTGGTATAACCAGGAGAGATAAGAAGAGGAACTCGTGGATCCGAAAAATGACGAGAGTGGAAGACATCATGATCAGAGTTAAATCCCTGAAATGGCAATGGGCTGGACATACTGCCAGAAGGACAGACCATAGATGGACAGCCGAAATTTTAGATTGGATTCCAAGGGACAGGAAAAGACCCAGAAGAAGACCACATGGGAGATGGGTGGATGAAATTCGTAAATATGCGGGAGTGACATGGAGGAGACTGGCACAAGACAGACCGTTGTGGAGGAAACTTGGGGAGACCTTCGTCCAGCAGTGGATTGATAATGGTTGACAATGATGATGATGATGAACTTACTCTACGTGGGCAATAAGACGAACTTCCAGGAATCTGATTACGTCCAAGTCAATGCTCATATGATAAATTCATGAGCGGATGGATTTCTTCCTCCTTGAAAGCGTTGTGTTTGGGGTCTAACACTTAGGGCCGAGATACATTTCATATCACAGTTGAATTAAAATTAATTCAGTTTTCGTTTATCCCGTTCTTACACCCCTCTAACATTAGTAAAATGTATGCGTATTTTATATTATTAAACAACCGCACCCCCCCGGTGGCGCAGTGGTCTAAGCGATGGCCTCTGATCATTCGTCCGTGAGGGGTCCGGGTTCGAATCACGGTGAGGCATGAATGTTGTGTTTGTCTTACGGCACTGGCTCTCTCCCTTCCCTGGAACCAGTGGCCCTAAATTAGGGACGGGCGGTTCCAGGGAAGGGAGAGAGCCAGTGCCGTAAGACAACGGTGGTCGTTAAACCTCCAATAATAAAAAAAAAGTATAGGTGCGCATACATGGCTCTTTTGTTTTCTCTGCAAAGTTCCAGTATGCTTATACACCGAAGAGCCAAAACATTACGACCACCGCGTCTTTATGCGAGTCGAAGAAACTGCAGATAAAGAACGGCGCGTATGAAAGTCATGAAAAGGTATAAATAACATCTGATTCTGAACTCTGTTAATCAGTGTTATTCTTGTTCTTCAGATGGGAACGGTAGTGGACTTAAGCGAGTTTGACAAAAGACGTGTGTTGGCCAGACGACTGGATCAGAGAAATTTCCGAGACGACAAGGCTTGTGGGGTTCTCTCGGTCAGCCGTTGTTAGTACCTTCAAAAAGTGGTTCGAGGAAGGACATTATGGTCATACTTGGAGGAGGAAACCCCTCCCCTCAACTCGCCGGCAAGGCGTGGGTTCAACACGGCTCATCGATGCTAGAGGTGAGCGAAGGCTATCCCGTATGGTAGAAGACAACAGAAAGGATACTATGATGCAACCCTTTGGTAATTTGAATGCTGGTGACGGGAATAATCTGTCACAACACAGAGTACATCGAACCCTGCAGAAAATGGGGCTGAGTAGCCGCAGGCTTTTCTGAGTGCCCATACTAACCTCGGTTCACAGTCGAAAACGCCTACAATGGACACCCGAGAATCAAAACTTGACCTTGAATGATTCGAAGAAGGTCGTCTAGTCTGATGAATCTAGTTTCCCTTTGCACCATGTTGACGGGTGGGTAAGCGTTGGAATCAGGATGCATCGTTGGACGGAAAAAAAGCTGGTGGTGGAAGCGTAATGCTTTGGGCAATGTTCTGCTGGGAAACCCTGGGTCTAGTTATTCATGTGCAGGAATCTATGATGTCTATCACCTACCTAAACATCACTGCAGATCAGGTACATCTTTTCACAGCAACGATATTCCCCTCTAACAGTACCTTCTTTCAGCAGAAAATGCGCCATGCCACAGTACCCGTATTGTTCGAGAATGATTTGCGGAACATGAAGACTTTCACTTTCTCCAAACATCAATACCGACCACGTGTTGTTTGTGTTGGAACATTAAATCCGATCTGTGGTGGCTCAACCACGTAACTGACAAGAGTTTAAGGATCTGATAGCAACGTGTTGGCTAAAAGAAGACACCTTTAGAAATCTTGTATCGTCTATGCCTCGTTGGGTAAAAGCTGCTTTCGCAGTATTTGGAGGACCAACATCATATTAAGCAGGTGGTCACAATGTTTTGGCTCTTCGGTGTAGGTAGCTGATAAGCACTCAATAAAGAAGATCCCAGCACTTCATACAGGTTTTAAAATCACTAATTATCATAACCCACGTTTTAACCAAAGTATACGCAAAGTGCAAGAGCTGGTGAATCATTTAAAGTTACTACATTTGCTCTAAAGTTTGTTGATAAAGAGAGAAGACAATAGATTTACCCTGTTTCTGAGTCGCTCTCTCTCCTCTTTTAAGTGTCTCTCTTCTTTCTTGTAGGATTCAATCAGGCTGTCTTTGTCATTCACAGTATCTTTCAAACGGGATCTCTCCGACTCGAGCTTTTCCATCTTTTCAAGCTTCACATCTTTTAGTTTTAGTTGTTCCTGCAAATGAAATAAATATTTGTAACCTCACAGATTAATGGCATAATTTTAACCTCCAAGTTTTGTTTAGTTAGAAAAAGTGAGATGATCTTTATGTATCATAATACACTCCCCCCCTCCCCCCCCAAAAAAAAAAAACAAAAAAGCAAAAAACGAAGCACCCGAGAAAGTTGTTCGATTCTCATGAAATTCCGCGTGTAAGTATCTCAGGACCGAATATGCAAATGAATGAAAAATAACGACCAGTGACTAAATGGTGGCCCTCCACAGTGCATCGAGGAGGTATATCAAGAGCAACGCTCGCATGCTGGCACAATTGTGGCAGCGGATAAGTTGCATTGACCTCCGCAGACTGTGAGGATGCCTCGACGTTGGAACTGTGTTCAATATAAGTAGTTAGGGAGTTTGAGAGAAGACGTATAATTAGGCTGAGAGAGGCCGGTTGGTCAAATAGCTGTATCACCAGGCAATTGGATCTGAGCGTTGCGGCAATCTGCAAATGTTGGCGCCAATGGGTCGAGAAGGGCACAACCCAGTGGCACGGTGGCAATGGATGGCTGAGGACGACGACAGAACACAAGGATCAAGCGATTGCGAGAGCCGCACGAACAGAACCGAACTCGACACTCTCAAACATCCGTGACTATATTGCGTCGTCTACAGGTACAAAAGTGGACATCCGTACCGTTGCCAGACGACTTGCGGCATGAGGCTACATTCGAGGAGGCCATTCCGCCGCCTACTACTGACCAGCGAGCATCGCCGACACCAGTTGCAGTGGTATCAGGCCCGTTCAACGTGGGATAGTGTCCTGTGATGTCGTGTTGTCTTCAGTGATGAGTTGCGGTTTGCGCTTGGCGTCGATGACCAGCGCTTACGTGTCTGGAAACGAACCCGCCAGCGCACGGATCCTGCCTTTACCGGGGAACGGCATTTGGCTCGCCCACCGGAAGTGACTCTCTGGGGAGCCACTTTCTACGATACCCGGTCACCCTTGGTAGTCCACCGTAGTACCCTCACGGCGGCTCAACGCTACGTCAACGACATTCTACGACCAGCTGTGTTGCCATTCCTGTCGCAGCATTACCAAATAATTTATCAACAGGATAATGCCCGGCCACACATGTCGCAGCTCTCCCAGGCCTGCCTCCGTAATGTCAACACCCTTCCATGGCCAGCCCGATCGCCCGCCCTTTCGCCGATCAAACATGTTGGAACATGATGGGACGCCACCTATGCTCATCCCGGAATGTCGGCGAGCTGGCCCACAATTTGGTCCCCATCTGGCATGCTATACCTCAGGACAGTATCTATGAACTGTATGCGTTTACGCCATGCCGGATAACCGCATGTATCCGAGCCAGAGGTTGCGCTACAACATAGCGACTTGTTTCACTCGTGTATCTGTTTTATCCGAATAAATAAACCAACTGTTTGTTGTGCAATTGCAATAATTTCCTTTCCTATACATGTACATTGCACATAACAATTTCCATTTTGATAGGATGATTCCTTCTGGACGCTTCGTTTTTCTTTTGTTTGTTTTTTTGCAGACTAAAAGTTTCGGACAGTGCAGAAAAAAATGAAAACAATGACTGGCTTTATCCATCCCCTGTTGGCGGATATTTGAAATATTTATCCTGAACTCTTTATTTCGGATGGCATACACTTCACCTGGATATGCAGTACCTGCGAGCAAGCAACACACACATACACAATTTCGACAAGTCAAGACTGGTTGGAAGATAGTTGCATCTTTGCTCCTCTGTAAAACTTGAGACAAATATTTGCTTGATAAGTGGCTATCTTCAACATTAAAATACACAGTTTGAGGTGTGTGACGAGTCCTAAAATCCTCAGTCAAAAAATGAACGACCATTTTTCGGCGATTTCGCACTACACTCACCATCTGAACTGCACTGCAGCTTCTGTAGGTTCACAGACATACAGAGCCCTCTTTACTTATGACAGACACTCGTCTGAAAAAGGACGTATCTACTAAGAAACAAAACAAACAAACATGAACTGCTTTCTGTTTTATCTTCAAATACTAAAACTGCTAATTTGTGGTTGTCATCTTTCCAATAAGACCGTGAAACAGGATCTACGGAGCGTTGTTCCGTGCAATAGGTCCTCGTTGAATTTAAAGCATGACAAAAATGTTCTGAATTAAAAAAAACGATCACGAAGTACCGATGAAATGGAATATGTTGTGTAAGTACAAGTATTGAAAATAACATATGTTAATTGAAGCCACATTCCTGCTGTGTTGTTCAGGTCATCGTAAAGACCGACTCCCATCTACGCCAGTCTCAGAGCATTCGCGTAAATGTGACAGCAAAATTCACAGAATGTCTTGAAACTGATTTTCATTTTCCGAGCATACACATGCTCTTAGTAGAGCAATCAATATTTCAGAAATGTCACTTACGACCTCAGTAACAGCATGAATTAATTCCAGAAGTTACTGGATGCTTCTTAAAATAACGCGCTTCTTTAGATAACTATAAAGAAGAGCATTCAGTGAAGTTGCATCTACCAAACGTTTTGACGAAGGTCTCTGTCCCTGAATACGGATTCCATCCACCTGCTACATGGACACTAAAAATGCGGACAATAAATACTCTCCTTTTGGAAAAAGCCTCCACCAATTCAACAAATCGCTCGAATATGTTTAAGTAACCTCCTGAAGTGATGGTTGCGTTGAAGAAAGTACGGTCGACAATCCATCTCTACCTCCTGTTCGGAAAGTTTTAGCTCTTGTCTCTGCCTCCTCTCTCTCTCTCTCTCTCTCTCTCTCTCTCTCTCTCTCTCTCTCTCTCTCTCTCTGTGTATATATTGTATATCTCTTTCTATATGAGAATGATACCTCTGAACTAAATGTCAGACCTATAGGCATACACGTTTCGTGTTTCCACACTTCGGGTAAAAGGTTAACTCAGCCAACTACACAAGCATTATACACTGAAGAGTAATTGAATTAGAGACAGCTGGCGTTATGCAAATGTGGCGATGTGGGCGGCCCTGCAAACGGAAACGACATGACGTATGCAGCGATCCGACAATATAAGGAGTGATGCGACGGGAATCAGTAAGAGTCGGACGTAGTATGGGTAAGACGAAGGATCTAAGCGCATGTGATCGTGGGCAAATTGTCGGGGCCCGGCGAATGGGCCACTCCATCACGGAAATCGTGCAGGCACTGGGATTTTCACGAGCCACTGGGTCACGGGTGCACTGTGAGTACGTCGAGTCCGGTAAAACCATCCCTGCAAGGGCCAACTGCCGTGGACAACAGCGTGTGGATGAGCGGGGTCATCGTCGGTTAGCTCGCATTGTAACAGCGGATAGACGGGTCACAGTGAAAGAAATCACTCGGCAATTTAACGCTGGTGCACAAAACCGTGTAAGCAGCCACACCATCCAGAACCATCTCCTCGCTGTGGGGTACAGAAGCCATCGTCCCACGAGGGTACCGCTGCTGACCGCACATCACAGGGTGTAAATATTAGCATGAACGCGGGAACAACGCCACTGGACTCTAGACATGTGGAAAGATGTTGTCTGGACTGATGAGTCGAGATTCACGTTGGTACATGCGGATGGCAGGATACGAGTACGGCGCAAACCACATGAAGCGATGGATCCTTCTTGCCAGCAGGGTACTCTTCAAGCTGATGGGCGTGGCATTCTCTTCTGGGGACTGTTTACGTGGACTGAAATGGGACCCCTGATACGCGTGACATCGTCCCTCACAGGTAAACGTTACCGGGATATCCTGGACGACCATTTGCTCCCGTTTGTGTGTCTTCAACATCCCACTGGGGACCTCATCCTGCAACTAGACAATGCACCATGCCATCGCTCCCGAATTATGTCCGAATGGTTGGATTAACACTCCACCGACGTGACCTCGCTTCCTTGGCCAGCTAAATCACCTAACCTCAATCCCATCGAGCACATCTGGGATGCCACCGAGAGAGATGTTCGAGGCTCTGACCCCCTCCATCAAATCTTCGTGAACTGTGCGAGCTTGTTCAGGGGTTGTGGATCCGTATGGCTTTCCAACGCTTCCGGTGTCTTGTCGAGTCCATGTCGAGACGAATCGCCACCGTCATCAGAGCGAAAGGTGGTGCTACACGTTACTAGATAGGTATCTCTAATTCAATTGCTGTTCAGAGACATGATTTCCGAGGTCACGTCGGTGGAGTGTTTATACCAGCTATGAGTTCAGCTCTGATACTTCTAAATCAACCCCAATAATATTAACATTTGTTTCACATATGGAAAACATCAACAAAGCTATGGTAAGATCCATTAATTTTCCATTCGCGATGCAACACGTAAATCGAAAACTTGCTTACTTGAATATCGAGCTTTTCTTTAAGCCAGCTGTCCTGCCTGGTATTATAGGTTTCCTTGAGGGTACAAAGCTCAGCATACACCATTTCATATTCTCGCCTCAGTCTGCCAAGGCTGCCTTCCACCTGCTCTTTATCAGCAACAAGGCGGGATTTCACCTGCACAAATTCCTCTTCCAGCTGATCGTACTTGGATGTGAGATCATCATAATCCTGCTTGCTTTTCTCTAATTCCTTCTCCAAAACTTTCATCTTTTGCGCCTGAACTTCCAGGTCGTCGATTTTTGCCTGGCTCTTCCTCAAATCCCTTTCCATGGCCACAAGACGCTCTCTACTCTTAAGAAGTTCTTCATCTCTATTTCTTTGGACTCCATCAATTTCCTTCTCAAGTTTTTCTCGCCGTTTCACTTCAGATCTTATCTGCCCTTCCAGTTCATGTATTTGGAGTTCAAAATCGTCCTTCTCGCGACGATGCTGAGTTGAAGCCTGGCGATGTTTCTCATTGGCTTCCTTCAGGGATGCTTCCGCCTAAAAGGAAAGAAAAATAAGAAGAGTTAAAACAGTCACATGAAACTCCAATGAGTACAGAACAGTTATTTTCAATAATTTCGTTTACTCCAACAATGTAAACATACTTCATTCCTTGACAGTCACAATGACGATATACTTAAGTAAAATTGCCAAGCATAAAATTAAGAGACATGATTTCCTTTTGTTTTTAATAATTACGCTCAGAGATGATAAGATTATAAAATTCTTCGATAATTTCTGTCAGCAGTCTTTCCCACATACAATTCTTCTGGTTTGTGCAAATCCTGACAGTTTTATCAGATGCAGTGCTGCAAAAAACTGAAAAAAATTCAATGATCTTAACTTTCACAACTGAGTTCTCCCGGACTATAAGAGATTTACGTAACTTCAGTGAGATTTCAGTTCAGGATTTGGACCAAGAGTGGATACCGAAGAGCTTTTGAAGCAATGAACTCAATACTTACAATCTATTACACATTTCATTAAAAACTTGAGAATATGATGGAGAAAACTTCAGATTATAGAAAATGTGTGCAACTTTTTCATTAAATTCTACAGAAATATACACAAAATCGATGTACTTCCTAAAGTTTTCTGTAATTTTTTACAATCCCTTACTTGTTTGGCAGTGGAATAAAATGCGGTGAAAGACTGGAATAGTTCATTATGCAAGGTACTTTACAATAAAAGTATGTATAACAGTTTGTTTCGACGTTCTTTTTGTTTGAAACAACAGGACAAAATTCTTAAAGAGTGATGCTAATAATTTACCAGAATGTTAATAAATGATACCTTTTCACAAACTATTGAAAGTGGGGAAATTAAATGACCAGTGCAACCTTTAAGCAATAGATAATTCATTTCTGGATAGTTCATTTTCTTTTTCATTACATGTTTACCCTGCAAAAATGTCTGCTTTTTTTTCCACCAAATCATGGCGCTGAATTTAATGTGATATAACGGAATTAGATTGGTAAAATTGTACATATATATATATATATTATAAATGGTCATCAGCAATGTTTTTGCATTGCTGATCATACTTCCATGACACGTATCAGTAAATTGTCCTCTGCGAATCAGGGGTTTGATTCTCAAAGCAAGATTGCCTGCTAAATCAAAGCTACCGATTATGTTATATTTTACTTACTGTTAATGTACCAAACATTTCCATTTACAGCGAAGGCACACGACCTGAACTTCATGATGTCCACCACACACCTCACACAGGAAATGTTTTACTTCATACTCTGTATTTTTCCCTGGTAGATATTCTTAAATCTGGTTTTCTCATCATTTCCTTGACTTTCTTTTTCTTTTTATCTTTCCTGTCGCTTGGACTGAATAAATTCTCTTAGTTGACACTTCATCACTCATTCTTTCAACATGGTCAAACCTCCTGGAAATTATTTATCTCTACTATATTTACAGAATTTTGCTTCGAACTACACATCTTTGTTACACACATGAACAGAATGAGGATTGTTACAAATTTCTCTTAAGTAATGCGCCCCTTCAGAACGTAAACTACTCCCGTGCCTCTTCTACAGTACCTATTTTTTTTTCGATTGAAGGTTTAACGACCACCGTGAGCAACTCAATGGGCTATAAGCTGTCACCCGTCCCTAATTTAGGGTCACTGGTTCCAGGGAAGGGAGAGAGCCAGTGCCGTAAGACAAACACAACATCCATGCCTCACCGGGATTCGAACCCGGACCCCTTTCGGACGAATGATCAGAGGCCATCGCTTAGACCGCTGCGCCACCGGGGCGGCCTACAGTACCTATCGTACATCAGAGTAGCAACAATTGCATTTTCACTATCGTACATCAGAGCAGATACAATTTCACTTTCATACACAGCCATCCGGGACGTTTCCGAGAACCCATCACTCCCGTAAAATCCTTTCAAAGCTGATTTCATAGATGGCGAATTTTTTGCTTACTAAATTAGAGATCTAATCATCTGTTTTCTCTGTCAAAAATGCTTGCGAAACACAAAAACTCATTCACCTGCTCTTTCTCTGCACCACTGATCTGGAATTCAGTAGTAACAGTTTTTCGCCCCACAATCATTACTTTGGTTTTTTCCCTTATATATACTCAGTCGCGTTTCATACAAACTTAGTTCATCCTCAACAGCAAACTCTACAACTCACTTTTGCTCTTACACAATAGGATTATGTTATCAGGAAACAGCAATCCGCACTCTTGGAAATTCGTAAGACATACAGGGTGTCCACAAAGTCTCTTTACAACTTTGAACACTTATTACGGACACCCTGTGTTATGTAAGTTCATGGTATTTGTTGTATAATATACTGTAAATATCAAAGTTTTAATTGACATTGTCATTTTTTGTAGTATGTTCCTCACTGACGTAGCAGGTGCTGTTCTATGTAAATGTGGTCCCCACAGAAGAGAGCGAGGTGCGTCGCTTGGTTCATCGAAAGAAAATCTGATACACAAATCCAACGACATTTCCTGACAGGTATGGGAAAACCTCGCCATCTTGTCCTAGTATCCGTCAATGGCACCAGAAGTTCATGGAGATTGGGTCCGTGTTGGATCAAGATCGTAATGGCCGCCCACGAACATGGAACATGTTCGTGATTCATTTTCACGAAGCCCGAAGAAGTTCATTCGTTCATTCGTTCCACTGCCAGAGAACTACAAATGCCCCAGTCCACGGTACACAGGGCGCCATATAGACATCTACGCTTACATGCATACAAAGTGCAACTATTACAAGCACTTGAGGCGAACGATAGACCACGACGAAAAGAATTCGCAGTAACGATGCTGGATACATAACTTGTTAGAAGTCTAACGTTGAAATTACTGTTTCTCACGTTATATAAATCTTGAATGGACGGGTTACCCCTAAACAATTACAACATCCGGTAGTTAACATAAGAAATTTTGTTAATAACACAATTCACCGAAATTCATAAGGTAAAAATTATACTACTTACGATGGTCGGATGATATATCAGTATTTTAGCATAACTAGATATTATCTTTAGATATTGTCTTGAGTTGAGCGATAAGTTACAGGCGTAATACTTTAGAGCAAAGTTCGCATTAAATGTTATGTACTAATGAAGATATACAGATGTGCAGTACTGAACTGAACGAAATACTATGAAACAATTATGAAATAAATACGGGATTACACCATGTAATACAAATTTTGAAGATGACAATCCGATTTTTAGTGTAAATGTGACAAGGATGTTAAGTCAGATAATATCCGAAAACTTGAAAATTTTCATCGTCCTGGAGCATACCTGGGCGCTATCTGGGAGACGCGGCTTCGAGTCCCACTCTAGGACGATGAAAATTTTCAAGTTTTCGGATATTATCTGACTTAACATCCTTGTCACATTTACACTAAAAATCGGATTGTCATCTTCAAAATTTGTACTATGAAACAAATTTGGACACATTCACTGATGTCAAAAGCACATGCAGCACCATAAGACGAAAACAACACCCGAACATTATAGTCAAAGAATGAAGACCTGAAATGACTAAAATTGCAAAACAACTTTCAACTCATAAAAAACAATGTTTTAAAAAGCATACGAAGGTTAAAAGTGAACTCAAAACGAAAAAACAACAACAATAAGACGAAAAACGTAATGGGGCAACCTCGGTCATTCATCAACCAGACTGCTTTCGGCATGCTTTCCTGCATCCATTGTCAATGGTTTGAAGGTCCCCAGTGCGTCTGCACTTGATGTTGATGTAACGGTTGCACTTCACACACTGACATATCCGCCGAGTCGTGGCAAATGATGTAGTAGATTGCGCATGCCCTTACTTTGCTCTATGCCATTTCGACCATGAACGAGAACATGTTGCAGCGCACATGGTTGGGACAGGAGTTTCGGCTAGACGTTCTACACGCAACAAATGGTGCGCATATTGAGCTTTTGTAATGAGGTAGAAAAAAACTTTAGGCTTCGCTCTCAACCACATTTCTCTATCTCATACAGTGTATCCGTAAAAAATGTGCAAAGTTGTAAAGAGACTTTGTGGACACCCTGTATTATACCAGTACTGTCTATTCTGGCATCACACTTGCGTGCATCCCTAAATATATTGAACAGCCATTGGAAAATTGCACAACCTGCCTGACTCCCGCATCAATGGAACGCATACGAAAGCAAACTTCATTTACACGTACACACGCTCTACTGCCAACATATAAGTACATGGTTTTCGCACTTTCAAACTTATTCCCAATTATACCGTAATTATTCAGGACTTTCCAAGGAGAAACACCCTGTTTTCCTGTTTTCTCTATCATAAGACTTCTTCGAATCTACAAAAGGCAGGAAATTTTTTTTACCGACAGGCAAAAACGTTTTGATCAATATATTAGAAGCAAAAATTTACAAGTAGTTAATGCAGCAGCCTGTACCAGGCTTATCTAACGTCGAGGCCCGAACTTTGTCGATTTTGGCATTTCCTAAACTTTTCCTGGAACACTAAAAAGGCTAATACATGATAAATCTTTTATTCAATCTGATCATTTTCACCCTTATACAAAGGAACAATGGTAGCATCTCTGTAACTACAGGAAGCTATCTTCCAACACAACCGACAAATCTCAGCTAAACGATCAGCAACAGAATTGTCCTCAAATTTTAACATATCAGATGTTACGCTGTCTACTCCCGGGTCCCTACCAGTTTTGAAGAAATAATATAGATTTACAAGCCTCTTCTCTTGAGATCTCTCCTCTCTCTCTTTCTCTCTCTCTTTCTCTCTATCTGTGGCATCATCTGTTTCTACTCCGAAATCATCTTTGCTTTCATGTTCTAATAACTCGCAGGAGTATTCACCTCCTCTTTCATTTAAGTCATTAGACATCCTTATCATTTCTCTAATCCTATTCTTCGCACAACTTAGAACTTTATTTCTCCTGTTTTTCTGTACTTCCACAAAGACTGTCTGTCTTTACAAAGAGCCAGATCTTTCCTGTTGTTGCTACACTTTGCCTTACTCTGGTGGACCAGCTTTTCTGCTTCACGCCTTTTACTGAGATATTAAGTCACAGTAACTCTTACTTACAACCCCTTCCAACATGCTTCCCTGTTTAACTTCACAGGTTCTTAGCGGAAGATAGGATTGCCTCCAAGGGGCTTTCTCTCGCTCTCTCTCGTGGGCAGAAATGGCACACACAAAAACAGCAAGGGCCTCTATAAATCTGTGGAGATGACACAAAATTAAGCGTATCTATAAATACTGGAGAGGTAAAATCCAGTTCTGTGTTACATTGGCCGAAAGTCTCCAGCTCAATTAGTGTTGTTCCGGAATCCTTAGGAGGAATGATCAGCTGGAACCATGTCTGTACTATTGAAATACCAGTTAGATCTTTGTGACTTTGGCCACAAGACTCCAACTTAGTGGGTTTGTTCCGGAATCCTTAGATGAAATGACTAACTGGAAAAATCTCTGATATTGTTACGGTACCAGCTAGTTCTGTGTGATATTGGCCCAAAGATAAACTGTAAGGCATTCCTCAGAACTCCTCTGCTATACGTTTTGCGCCTCAAACAAAGTTTTATTCGGCAGTGCTCGAAAAAACCAAGCCGTTTTATCACCACTAGCAATGTGTTAAGGTTCATAACCTTCAATGAGTTGATATTTTTCGTATCCAGTCCGAAACTCTTTTCTCGTTGACGTCTGCTGCTTCACCACAAATTTCCTTGAACGAAATGTTGTGCTTCTTTATTTATTTGTTTGTTTTGGGGGTTTAACGACCACCGTGAGCAACTTGATGGACTATAAGCGGTCACCCGTCCCTAATTTAGGACCACTGGTTCCAGAGAACAAAGACAGCCAATGTCGTAAGACAAATCCATGCCTCACCGGAATTCGAACCCAGACCAATCTCGGACAAATGGTCAGAAGCCGGTGCTTTGACCTCTGCACCTCAGGGTGGTGTGCCTCTTTCTACAATTCTCTAACTATCCATTAGAAGCATGGATCTCTTTTCCAAAACTTTTTGCTACATCGCTTTCTCGTATTTCCAGCATATGGCATGAAATTGGCAAATTTCTTGCTCTTGCATTAACAAACTATCCCAGACAATCTTATTCAACTCTATTTCCAGGTTTGGGGATTTTTCTGTTAGTTTCGTTGCTACCTTCGCGCCACTGCTCTGTTATCTCACCTTTTCGCTTTAAAAATGTCACAAATTTATGTTTTTTCGGCAGTGAACTTCTCTATCAATTGCTTAACACGCACACTTTCTTTTTCGTGCATTTGAATAAATTTAACTTTTGCATCCAAATCGAGAACTTTCATCTTTGGCGCCATGACAAGAGGCGAACGAACGAACGCAACTCACACCATGCAAAGGCTGTGAATGATCATCTCAATGAATTAATGTTAACGAATTAAATCTGAGCGTCTCGCTGAAATCCGTACGAAACAGCTAGCTGCGAAAACTTTGGACTTTGTATCCAGCAAAGAGAGAAATGCCGATCACATGATCTAAACCTGAGTCTCGCTATGTGCTTAAGGAGAAGCCAAACAGTGAATGTGCCGTAGTCTGTGTTTGTGTAAACCACCAAAACGTAATCTCTCTCTCTCTCTCTCTCTCTCTCTCTCTTTGTGTGTCTGTCTAATTATATCATTTTCAATCACAAACGAATTTGTTACGTGTGAATTCATCACTACATTTCATCGTGTAATATTTATTATTCGATTGAAATACTTGATGGCACGTGAACATCTGAGAACTTTCCGCTGTTGAAACGTTCATTTACTGTCCTGCCATTTCCATTTCCGCCTTGGGCAGGTTTCGTTTTAGACACACGTTAAACAGTACGCAATTTTCTATTTTTCTTTTCCGGACCCAAAAGAAGTTCCGTTTTGGGCAGGTTTACATTTTATGACGGTTCTTCCTGAAACAGGTTTTACTGTACATTGATTTTCGCTGATTTACATTGTTCTAACAACTAACGTTCATGGATTGATCATATCTATGGAGTAAAAATTCGAACAACATCCTACTTTTTGTGACCAATTATAATTTTGCATCATCTGATTGGGAACTGACTAAAAATACGGAACGGAGAACACAAAGGGATAAACTTCAGAATATGTCATCATTCTAATGAAAAGTGCATTCTGCCTATTAACTCGCTTTTTTTACTAAACAAATGCTGTTAAAGTCATTACTCCTTAGCTACATACGTGCTAATATTTTTTCTGATATGATCGATTACCTTCTCGAGCTTTTCTCCTGCTTCGAGCAACTTTTTCTTCAATATTTTCTCCTCCTCTCGAATAAGTTGCACTTCAGCTTCTGATTTTTCTCTTGCCTCCCTCAGCGCAGCATCCTTCTTCTTCTTGTGATCATCCCGCAGTCGTGACTCCTAAGGGAATAAAAGAAAGGTAGAGAAATCAACCTGTTTTCATACAAGCATTTCTCAACTGCAGTATCAAGCTCTACAAAAATAAAATTCCGGATGTATTCTAAAACAGAGACAACATTTCCCGGAATTAACCAAGTGAATGATTAGTATTTTGAAAAAAATAAATAAAAAAATGAATAACAATAACCAACTGTCTTTTAATAGAAATACTCTAGGTCGATTGTACGTTGCTTTGTAGACGCCAAACAAGTTGCAAAGTAAAACAAAAACTTTTTAAGCAGTTAATCAGAAATGCTGAATTTTCCTGATTCCAAATTGTTTGACTGAAACAAACAATCAAATTTTGTCTTTGAAAAAAAACACATCTTCGTGCTGGGAAACTGGTGGAAGAAATTTGGAGAAAATGTTTTCTCATGTTGCTCATGAGACGAAGATTACCTTCGGTGACGATGAAACTGACAAGTGAAGACTTCTCTCAAGCAGATCATCAGGTGGACTGTGCCTTTTTGGTGGCAAACAAATTAAAAAAGAACATTGTTTCGAAAGTGCGTCAAGTGGAAGCGCCTTTCTGATGCTAAACTGGCAGAGAAAATGGGAAGCAAACTTATTTTCAAGTATGTTTTTCTTCTTGATGATAAAATTTAGTTTAGGATCGATTCGGCATTTGCTCCAGAAAGAAGGAAGAAATTCAGAACGCCCTTTCTGTTGAGGTACGGTGTTTCTGTGTTTCTTAGTACGCTGTTTATTTTGTTTCAGGAAGAAGGGAGATATTTAGTACGCTTTAGACTTTTTATTCAGACGTGTAGCTTCTAGAGCTACATTTTTGAATAAAATGTCAGAGTATATTTCCTGTTTCTTTTGTGGTAAAAAACTGTGAGCTATGATAACTCCTGAAATAACAGATTCACGAAACAATTGCACCAAACAAAACTTCTAGAACTGTTAGAACACTATCGGAAGTACTTAAATTTGATATCAGTTGCCCATTTTATTTTATTTTTTGCAGCGTTTAACGACCACAATGAATATCTAAAGCTATGAGCTGTCTCCTGTCCCTAGTTTAAAGCCCTATTTCCAGGAAACAGGCACACCACTAGTGCCGGATTCGGGACTCGAGCTGGGACCCCAACTCTGGAGATTACTCAGAATCCAGCGCTTCTGGTCACTCGGGCACAAGGACGGCGCCGCGTTTTAGAACGTAGGATGATCGATGCTTAAATTTTAGGACTATAAAAAGTTGAAAAAATATTTTCAATTTTAAATAAAGGTGAATAAAAAGAAGTATCACGCTTTTGTTAATACCTAAATTTTGAAAAAAATCATGCTCACAAAAACTGAGCTATTTTTACTTGTCAGTTTTAACCGATTTAAGAACACATTTCGTCAAATGAAAAACAGTTTCCTTCTATTTTAACCTCCTTATCAGAGTAATTCTTTAAAAAACCGTCTATCAATATCTTGTTTACCAAGATTTCGTAGGTATCTACAGCTGTTCGCTGAAGCTTCCTCTTCACCATGAAAGCCTTTCTTACGAGTTTCATTCGGTTGTTAAAGTTTCTTTCCATAGAAGTTGTATGAAATCAGGGGTGGATTGGCCCACCGGGACACCGGGACATTTTCCGGTGGACCACACGAAAAACGTCCCACTTTCTCGCATCTTCATTGTGTGGAAAGAACGAATAATTATCTTGGTAGTTATGAATAAAGATCTTTAACTTCATTTAGCTTTATACACTGGCGGAAAGTGAAAAAATAACACCAAGAAGGAGACGTCTGATACCAAAGAGATTTATACAGCATAATAACGGAATACAGAGGATAACGTGATCAAAACATTATTGCAAAATACAGCTGTATTTGCTGGTAAACTGAAAAATAACATTTCCATGTAACATGGTTAGTACGAGGTTGAACAGCCATGAACTGCGTCACACTGTGCAATTCTGGCATGGAGTCTGTCGTACAGATGTTGGATGTAAGTTTGGGGTATTGAGTTCCAATCATCCTCAACCTGGGGACATAAATCTGGGATGGTCGTGGCTGGCCGTGGATACCGGATAAGTCATTGTCCCATAAAATCCCACACGTGCTCAATGAGGGACAAATCCGATGAACGTGCAGGTCATGGAAGTTGTCTCACACCCTGAAGTGCATGTTGCGTTGCACGTGCCGTGTGTGGGCGTGCGTTATCTTGCTGGAAAACACCACGATGGACCGACCTTACAAATGGCACAACAACGGGCTGAATGATGTTGTTGATGTAGGAGGTGCTGTTTAACGTACCCGGTACAAACACTAGTTGTGTACCGGAGTGATATCTGATTGCTCCCCACACCAGGAGAACAGGTGTAGGCCCTGTGTGTCGCTGGCGGATGCAAGAAGGGTGGAGACGCTCCCCTGTGCGTCTGCGAACACGCATGCGGCCATCGGAGGCTCCAAGCAGAATCTGCTTTCACCGCTGAACACGACAGATCGCCATTGCGTTCTCCAGTGCAGACGTTGGCGACACCACTGCAGCCGTTCCTGACGGTGGGCTGGAGTCAGAGGTAACATGCCAGAGACACACGTGCACGTAGTCCTGCATCCAGTAGACGGTTGCGGATTGTTCGCACAGTCACCTCAGGTACAACGGCAGCTCGGATTTGCGTCGCAGTGGATGTTCTGCTTGACAACGCCGCTCTTCTTATGCGTCTATCGGTCCGCTCATCAGTCCGTCTGTGACTCCCGGTTCAACGTCTTCTCGTGTGGGAATGTTCCTCGGACCATCGACGCCACCACCGTACCACCACCGATACTTCCCGTCCAATTCGCTCCGCAATACGACGATACGACCACCCGGCCTCTCGGAGTCCGACTAGACGACCTCGCTCAAAGTCCGATAACTGCTGAAATCGCACACGCCTTCCATGTCCAGGCATTGCAGCTTCTTCAGGGTCTTCGCACGTGTCCGTACGCCGATGACTGATTACATTCACTTTGCCGTACTCCTTAAATACCACCGACAATAATTTTCATATTATGCCATGCTGTGGCGTAAGCGCTCACCGGTTGGTCCCGACATTAACATCACACCTAAGTAAATTCGAGCCCATTAACATATGTAAATTTCATGATCATCCGCCAATTCCTTCTTGGTGTTCTTTTTTCACTTTCCGCCAGTGTATTATCTGTCTAAAATGTTGTTTTCTTTAAAAAAAAAGTTGGCTTTCCCAACCTTTTTTAAAAGAAAACATCTATATATCTTCTATCTCTCTATATATGTGGCCTTTGCCTTGAAATGACAAAGCTAAATTCTCTTTACTTCAGTGAAACATTTGCCGTCGGACCGAGCACGCTGTTTTAAATAAATTAAGCTAACTATGGTTATGCGTAAGTCGTTGGACTGGGAGCTAAATGGTCATTGGTGGGCCCTATCCTCGTTTTGTAATCTTAAAGGAGGCACTAGTAACGATTTGATAATCCATTATTCCCACACCTTTATCCACGTACAGACATAAAAGACAAAGCGATTCTGGGGTAGAGTTTTGCGAAATCTGTGTCTCACCCTCATCTACCTTAAAAGCAACAATGTTTTACCGTTACTGGTTCATAGACACAAATGGTAATTCATGAGTCAAAATAATGGGTAGACTTAAAAACGGCGTCTACTCAAGGAGGTGGTACGAATACCTAGTACATGATCAGTGACCAAATAGATATAATTACAGCACCCTGTTTCGAGCATGGTTTCATATGCTTAAAACATTAAACCATGAGTGGATTTTCAAAAATTTTCATCCTTAAATTGCTGTTAGAATTTTTTCATGACTGAATTCGTTTTACAATGCATATTTCAACAGTTCTCTTTCATCCAGGAGTTAACGGATTTTTTTTCATCAGGGTACGTTTGAAGTGTTCCCCTGTGGGTACGTGTGCTTTTGTAGTTGACGGCAAGACTAAAATTCCCGGCCTCGTTTCGTGGGCCCAATCCGCCCCTGTATGAAATTTATGAATTTTGTCCAGCAGTTTGTTTTTAAATGATGTAGGAAGAGTACTACAATAAGCCTATTTTTCGTCTAATAGTTTTGTCATTTATCTTGCCATTCCTAGTTTTCTGTATTCAGAAGGTTCTGTACACGTTGAATTTACTTAAGACTTTTTCCTTCTTATGAAGAAAATTAATTTTGGTTGCAATAAACATTTACATAAAATTGTGGCCAGAAATAGTAAACAAGCTGCTTTTATAATCTTTTCTATTATTTCTCTTTCTTCCTTCAATTTATTATTTAATGATAAACGAAGTTCTTCAATTTCAGTTATAAGTGGTATGTGTATTAGAATCAGTCGGAAAGAGGAGACAACAAAAACATAAGTCACTCATAAAACAACCCTTGCCAAGGGATATAGCATATATAATTTATTTCGCAAATGTAATAAAAACAGATATGTTTTCCTGAGGGATCGAAACGACGAAAAACAATGAATTCTGGTGACACACGTTTTCCTAAAATTCCCCCCTCCCCCTCCCGAAACCTTCTGTCTAAGAAGGTTTCTGTAAAACAGAAACGTAACATATGAAAATCCTTAACTTTGCATTAAGTAAAAAAAATTATTAGAAATACTAGTGTTATGTGAAACATCTTAATCACGAAATCTGTCGAAAGTAGAAAAAAAACATTGTAACACTGTACTCAGAATGCAATCGTAAACTGTGCAGAGACGTAATGAAAGCAATAGTTTTTCATGAGAAAAATACTGTACACAATAAAGATTTTACATGAAACCAAATTTTGTGGGGCATGGGGAAGAAGAGGTAATGGTATACACACTATCAGGCAAAAGTGAAGAAATATATTGAGAACAAGTGGGAAAATCTAAGTTAAAAAAAAATAAGCTGAGACTGAGCAAGAAAAACTGTCAGAAACTAAAATTGTCTCAAATTAATTTGATAACTATACTGCTCCTGCTGCAAAATCTGCAGCTAAGTATTGGATTTACATTTCAAGTTAGACAATGATTTTTGGGTAAGCAGCTTTTAATTCTGTATTAATCACAAGTATTTGAATAATTCATTTTGTTCTGATTTCGCAACTAGGGTGTGTCTCCAATTTAACCTCAGATATTCAGGAGAAATAAATGTATAAGCTGATGCAATAAATAACTGACACTTAACTAAACATTTTGTACAGCAGCATTGACCAATACAGCTGGTAGCTCTTGTTACGTCAATTACAAATAGAATTGCACTAAATTAACTCAGAGGATACATGGTAAAAGAAAAACAGTGAGCTGGGCAAGAGGAATTGCAATAGTGATCGAGAATATATAATCCATTCTGGAAACAGTCGATAGATTAAGTGAACATTTGCCAACATGAAAGAAGATGTAAAACATTAAGATGCCAACTTTTAATGTCTATAATTCGATAAGAATTTCTACGCATAACAAAAGCAGATACGTAATTGTTTTGTGCATGATATCAAAGAAATCTTTAAACTGATGTAAAATTATGGCAAAATTCTCCAAATCAAAATTTTTCGATTACATGGGCACTTTTCGTTAGAATGAAACATTTTCTTACAGTCCTTTTTTTTAGGGTTTTTATTTTGAATTGCCAACAAATAGGCCAAAATTTAAGAGAAAAAAATCCTTGTGAAATCGCAGAAGCTCCTTTACAATTTTTTAGAATTACTACTCAATATGCATCTTTATTTTATAACGTTTCTTTGGAGTTTTCACCGGAACGACATGCAAACTCGAATTACTATATGAAGAGTGTTGTCAAATGTCAAAGAATGCATTTCAAATTGTAATCACTTCCAGTTTGAAACAGTCGGACGTGTGGTTCTTTTTTTTTTTTTATTGGAGGTTGAACGGCCGTGAGCAACTCACTCAAACGGCTATAGGCAGTCGCCCGTCCCACATTTAGAGCCACTGGTTCCAGGGAAGGGAGAAAGCCAGTGACGCAAGACAAACACAACATTCATGCCTCACCGGGATTCGAACCCGGACCTCTTGCAGACGAATGATCAGAAGCCATCGCTTAGACCACTGCGACACCATGGCGGCGACGTGTGGTTCATTATTAGCAGTATGGAACCTTCGAACTCTGGGATTAAGTTTTCAGATCAATGTGCTAACCATAACTCTCACGAAATATTTTTATGAATTCGTAGTACATCTACCTCAAACGGAAGACCCTCTTTTCGAACACCAAAGAGCGGCTTGTGCACCGATCCAGGATTCAAATTGTAATAACAAATACTGAACCAGAACGTGGCTAATTGAAAAATGAATATATGTAATATATCCACTTGGTGAATCTGTTAAAATATGTACATACGGAAAAAAGGACGGGAAATATACATATGTTTCACAAACAATGCTCCTGTTGCATTAGTTAAACTGAATATAATTGCCAAGTTAAACTTGGGCAAAAGTTCGAAACATAAATTAGCAGAACAAAAAGAGAGAGAGGGAAAATAATCAGTCATACTTTCTCAATATACATCTGTTCGTTATGGGTGAGCTGCTGCTGAAGATTATCTATTTTACTTCGAAGCTCGCTAATGGTATGTCGCAAGTCGTCTCTTTCTTTGGTGAAACTGACAGCCACCTCACTCTGTCGGTTGTCAGTATGTCGCAGTTTCGTCCTCTCGTCTTCCAGCTAAAATAAAAAAAGAAACACGATGAAACTGATTTCTCATTTGTAATGAACATGTTTTCTGAATCAAAATTATAAGAAATATAAAACGTAATAGTAATCGAACATTCGTTAGCACATGAAATTTTGAAACTAAAGATTTATGATTACTAATAATATGTTCCCCATCGAGAAATGCAATCCGAAGAAAAAATAATAATTTTTACAATTGGTCTTTAACACGTTCCCTGCGGCGACGTTTTTCAGCGATTTTATGTAGTACGTTACGACCCACTGGTGGGGTCATAACTGTTTCAATACAGTGCTGTACGACTCGCCGGTGGGTCGTTTAAAGATATATACATAAAGTGACTGATATCCACTACAGATTTATGTATAGAAACTTTTTCTTCCTCTTCTGAAAAATGTAGAAGTTAACGCGTTACGACCCACCGGTGGGTCGTAATGCAGCGAACGTGTTAAGTAGCAGAGAAACGGTTGCAAATTGAGATATCCTGTTGCATCCCTCCCAGAAACCGAATTATGGTAGTAGAAAATCCCACAAAAACTATCTGAAGTATGTCCTTATGTCTTAAAAGAAAAGTGTTTAATCAATGTATCCTGCTAGTGCTTACGTATGAAGCAGAGATCTGGACCATAATTAACAAGTTTGTAAAATCATGCAATGCATTGATTATAATAAGCTTTCCAACGTACCAGAAATCATTACTCAAGTTATCACTCAAGTTATGAGAATAATGGCTGTGGAATAAATCTCGGTCCTGTGCCATGACCCTTGATCCCATATCGATGATATTCAACAGAGCCGGTTCGGTATACCTCCGAAATAGCATGATAACTTTTGTCGCAATCGAAGCATTTTACGTAAGTTATGATGCATAAGGGCTGTGGAATAGACCCCGCTCCTGTGTCCTAACCTTTGACCGCATTTCTCCCATTTTCAATAGAATTCGTCCCCAGGCAGGCCCCTACAACATACCAACATTTCATCCAAATCGAAGCATTTTTACGTAAGTTATGACGCATAATGGCGATGGAAGTGATTCCGCTCTTATGTCCTGACCTTTGACCCCATTTCGCCCATTTTCAATAGGGTTTGTGGACAGGTGGTCCCCTGCCAAATACTAAAATTTCATTGAAATCGAACTTTTTTACGTTAGTTATGACGCATAATAGCAGTGGAATGGATCCCGCTCCTATGTACTGACCTTTCATCGCATTTCGTTCACTTTAAAAATAAGGTTCCTTCCCAGGAGATACCCTACCGGATACCAAAATTTCATCGAAATCGAACGATTGTTACGCGAGTTATCGGGCGGACGGACAACGCACACAACGCGTGACGTAATGAAGCAGATGGGAATCGCGACCATCTGCTCGCAAAAGTATGACGTCATAAAACTTTAATAGGATCCACACACAACGCGTGATGTAATGAGACAGATGGCGTGACCGCGCGCCAACATTCTCAAACGCGAGATTGTGACGTCATAAGATTTTTAAGCATTGGAAACATTAATGGAACGACGCCATGACAGTAAAAACTTTATTATTCGGGGTGGTTATTTAACCCACTAAACGAATTCTCCTAAAGTCGAGATCAAGCTAAATCGATTTCTAGTACCAGGAAACGGTAGGTTAACGACTTTCATCAAAATTCTTAGAGCCGTTTTAAAAATAAAATGTACATACATACATACAAGAATTGCTACTTTAAGGTGGACGTCAAGTAATTTTGCTTCCTATACTTCCAATGGAAAAACTTCTGTACACATTTTCTTCACAATTAATGCGTTCCCAAGAATGAAAATTTGAACATCGATTAAAATAGCTTCATTTCATAACTTGGAATACTTAATATTTTCTAAACCGTAACCGTAATAATATTTTCTAAACCGTAACCGTAATAATATTTTCTAAACCATAACCGTAATTATGCAATCCAACATTTATTTGTCCACTGACGTCATCAAAGTACAGGTCGCACCATCTTTTTTCCGGTTTCAACACCACCAAAGGAAACGTTATTGTTATAATTATGGTTATGTTTTAGAAAATGTTAAGTATTCCAAGTTATAGTATGAAGTTATTTTAATCGATGTTTAAATTTCCATTCTTGGGAACACACTAATTGTGAAGGAAATATGTGCAAAAGTTTTTCCATTGGAAATGTAGGAAGCAAAATTACTTGACGTCCACCTTAATAGTGTGGTATAAGGACGAAAGAATGGATCCCGATCCTATGTCCTGACCTTTGACTCCATTTGTCCCATTTTCAATAGGGTTCCTCTCCAGGTGGTCCCCTACCACATACTAAAATTTCATTGAAATCGAACCATATTTACGCACCTTATGACGCATAAGGGCAATGGAATGCATCCCGCTCCTATGTCCTGACCTTTGACTCCACTTCACCCATTTTCAATAGGGTTCGTCCCCAGGTGGTAACCTACCACATACTAAACTTTCATTGAAATCGAACCATATTTACGCAAGTTATGACGCATAAGGGCAATTGAATGGATCCCGCTCTTATGGCGTGACCTTTGACTCCACTTCACCCATTTTCAATAGGGTTCGTCCCCTACCACATACTAAAATTTCATCGAAATCGAACCATTTTTACATGAGTTATCGTGCCGACAGACGGACGGACAGACGGACGGAAAGAGCTGGAGCATATACGCTTCTTCAACCTACGGTTGGAAAGCGTAAAAAATGACATACAACGACTGCAGACAACTCAAAGAGGCATGGAGAGGTGCATGCTTGGTGTAACCAGGAAAGATAAGAAGAGGGACTTGTGGATAAGGAAAATGACCGAGTGGACGACATCAGGACAAGAGTGAAATCCCTGAAATCACAGTGAGCTGGACAATCGGCATGTTGCTAGACGAATAGATCACCGATGGACAACCGAAATTTTAGACTGGATTTCATGGGACAGTAAAAGACTCAGAAGGAGACCCCATGGGAGATGAATGGATGAAATTCGAAAGCATGCCGGAGTGACATGGAGGAGACAGGACCAAGACAGACAACTGTGGAAGAAACTTGAGGATATATATCATCATCATCATTGTAGCAATTATCAATCCAGCAGTGGATTGATAATTGCTACAATGATGATGATGATATATGTGTATGTATGTATGTATGTATGTATGTATGTATGTATGTATGTATGTATGTATGTATGTATGTATACTAAATGACAGAAAATTGAAAAGCAAAACGAAAAGTGTCAATGAAACGTCTACTTTAAAGATTTAAAGAAAGCTTTCAAGACAAAAATAAATTTTTGAAGCGAATGCTTGACGAGGAGAAATATAGAAAAGTAATTTGCATTTACTCCAACTTGCCGAAAGTTGGGAAAACACAGTGTATAATGTTCTTCATAATGAATGGTATCCGGCACAAAAAAGCTTTTTAACAGGGCATTTAGAATCGGAAATATATTTACAAGTGGAAATTTGCACTTACGCTTACTACCGGCGGACCTGTGCGTTTTAAAAAACCAGAAAATAAACGCAAAATGTTCTTCATAAGAGAAGACATCCGACAAAAAATGAATTTTTCGAATTGAATCTCTACATGCAGAGGTGCCATAGAATTCGTAACACAACGTCATGCCCCAAGCGGGAAAACTGCGCGTTACTTAAAGAGGCCTCATGCAAAATGTTCATCGCAGTCAAAGGTATCCGATCCGATCAAGAAAGGCTTTTTGAATCGGATTTTTAGAAGCTAGTGTAAACTCTTAAATAGAAATATATACTGACATCACTAGCAGCAGAACCTGGCATTCTGAAAAAGCAGAAAATATACAATTTTATTATTCTTTATAGCGGAAGCTATGAAACTGAGAAGCAATTTTTCAAGTAAAACATTAGAAGTACCTACCCAATAGTGTATTGATCCTCCTCTAGCGCGAATTACAGCGTGTACACGCCAAGACATCGACTCCACTAGATTCCGGAGGGTTTTCGGAGGTAATGCCTGCAATCGAAAACCCTCCGTCATCTAGTGAAACAACCATACCTGTTGAACCGTTGTTCACAACTCCGCAGAAGACGTCAGTCCAGGATCCATGGATCTGATGTTCTGTTCCACGGCATCCCATAGAGCTTCCACAGGTTTTACATGCGGGAACCTTGGGAGACACTGGATGATTCCAAACTCAGATTCGTATTTCTCGTGCCATGCCTGGGTGGTGGCGACCTAGTGGGGCGAAACATTGATACTGAAACAGACCATGGGCCTCAAGATGCGCGAAGACCATGAAAGCGTGTAGGTGGTCAGGCAGCACATGCTAGTAGCGCGCAACGGTTAAAGACCTCTCCAGACACACCAACGTATTTAACGTGTCCCATGAGAGGACTCCTAGAACCATCACAGAGCCACCACCGCGTTGAACAGGGCCGATATGGCATGACAGGGCCATGGGTTCATGCTTTCAACGCCACACTCGCACCCTCCCGTCAGCACAGTACAGCTGAAAACAGTATTCATCTAACCAGATGGCGCGGCACTACTCTGCAGCGATCCAGTTTTGTTTGATGTTCCCGGCATCAGGCGAAGCATAATGTCAGATGTTGAGCATTCAACAGTGGTACACGAGTAGGGCGTTGACTTCCGTAGCTCAGGGTATGCAGCGTGCACTGTACCGTTTGCTCGTTGACGCTGCCTAGGCCTTCCAACACTTAACTTATCGTACTACAGACAGCAAACTTGTGTTCCTCATTTTCATTTATCAAGTACGAAACCTTCATATTCAGACTTAACCTTGAAGTCATTTGCGCCGCTGTCGCCAAGAGGTCGGTCTGTACGTGTCTGGATAGTCTACGTCGACCCGGGTCATCAACATCGTGTGGTCGGCCATCGCTTGCTCCCTGGGCGCTGGTATGTCCGTCGATGGTATACTCGCTGTACACCGTTGGTACAGTGGTCCTAGGGTAATTACCACTTGGGCGGTAGAGTGACTTATCTGTCTTGCGCCGACAATGCGTCCACGATCAAAGTCACTCAAATCACCATGTCTGCCGATACTCGTCGATTGTGATAAACTGTCGGAAAGCCCTGCTGTTTCCCTATTTATCGCCTACGTTTGGTTTGGGTCTGTTCCATTATGCGCTTGGGATACGCATGTCAGCGTCCACTGCCCATCAGCCCTATCTCAAACGTTTTTTGTCTACTGAGTGCACACACACACACACACACTGACAAAAAAGAAAACGAAGCACCCAGAAAGAATCATCCAATCGAGATGAAAACTGATATGTGCAATGTAGATGCACAGAAAATGAAAAAGGTTTGCAATTCCAGAGCAGTTAGGCCATTTAATCGAATCAAACAGCAACGCGAGTGGAACAAGTCAGTACGCTGTCAACGATCTGGATGGCCACATCCGTACCTGTACACGATGCAACATGACCACGGATACTCCTTAAACACATTTATAATTTTCGTAGCTCCTTTTAGCACGTCTTTTGTAAAAAGATCGTGCTTCTGTTATCGGTTTGTCCGTCCGTCCGTCCGTCTGTACCCACGATATCTCAGCAACTATTAGTCCGATTTGAAAAATTCCGTTTTGAATTGGGAAGCTTGAATTATTCAAATGATGATCCTTTATTTCGGGTTTGTTTTTTACGATGTACAATTTCACCGGTAGAGGGCGTAAATGCAGATGATGTCGAATTCAAAAATACGTTTTATTCCACATATTTGCTTCTAAACATCCGATTGAAAAAATTTTATATCTTTCGATTCCATTTATGTCGAAGAGTATTTTAGATATAGTTACTTTTTCAAATTACGCATAGATTTTTCGCTAGGGGGCGTAAAAGTAAATTACATTTTCCCCGATAACTCTTCTTCTAAAACTCCGATTTGAAAAACAATTTCTACAATGGATACATCTTCTGATGGAAAATCTTTTGCATATAATTTCAAATTTTTGGTAAAGAATACTCTGGCCACCAGGGGGCGTAAGTGTTAATTTTTGCTCCTGATGTATTTGCCATAAAATCGTAGCTTCTAAAATATCGATTAAAAAATTCTTTCGTGGACTGATGCCACTCACATCGATAAACCTTTTTGGAATATTTTCTTCTTAAAATATTCCACAGTTTCTCCGCCAGGGGCGTAGATTTACATCTTACTTTTGTCAATATCACTAATTCTAGGAGTCCGATTTGAAAAATTGCTTCTTTGTTGGATACTGTTTTCCGTGTGACATGTTTTTCATATAATTTCAAAATTTTCAAGTAATTCATAGACTTTCCGGTAGGGGCGTAGCGGTAAATTGCGTTTCCCCCTATATCTCTGCTTCTAAATCTCCGATTTGAAAAATTCTTTCTGCACCGGATACAGCTCCTGATGGGAAATCGTTTGCACCTAATTTCTAATTTTTGTAAAGAAATAGTTTGGCCACCAGGGGGCGTAAATCTTGATTTCCGCTTCTGTTGTATTTGCAGCAAAATATGAGCTTCTAAATTCTCGATTGAAAAAAACGTCGTTTGTTTACCGATACTACTCATGTCGACAAACATTTTAGGAAAATTTTCTTCTTGAAAAAATGCATGGTTTCTACGCCAGGGGCGTAGATGTATATCTTATTTTTGTCAATATCTCTACTTCTAAGAGTACGATTTGAAAAATTCCTTCTTTGTTGGATAGTGTTTCCGATGCGAGATATTTTTCCTATAAATTCAAAATTTCCAAGTAAATCATACACTTTCCGCTAGGGGCACAAAAGTAAAGTGCGTTTTCTGCATTATTTCTGCTCCTAAAGCTCTGATTTGAAAAATTCTTCCCGTATCGCATACAAGACCTGATGGAAAATATTTTTCACATAATTTCTAATGTTTGGTAAAGAATGGTTTGGCCACCAGGGGGCATAAGTGTTAATTTCTGTTTCTGACTTATTTGTAGCAAAATCTGGGCTCCTGAAAACTCGACTAATTTTTTTTTCTTAGACCGATACCGCTCATATGGAAAAACCTTTTGAGAATACTTTCTTCCTAAAATAATGCATGGTTTTCCCACCAGGGGACGCAAAGTCACATCTTATTTTTGTCGATATCTCTGTTTCTAAGAGTTCGTAAGCTGACGATTCCGTTTACAGCAATATCTGAGGGATTAAAAACCCGATTGAAAATCTTTCTTTGGTCAGATCTATTGTTTTCCATACCGGTTCCATTGCCTTTGAATAGCTTTGGTAAATTTAATTTGCGTCAGAACGGATTCAAAAGACGCGCTTATTACACCCGAAAATTCGGTGTCAACTTTCTTGTTTTCTATTGATCTTACTGCCTTCTACTCTTCTCGAATATCAAACATTTGCATCATATTTGTAGTAAAGAATCAATCAGATAAGCTCTTTCATTTAGATAATGCTATATTCCTAGCTATCACTCTAGAGTCGACCTTATACGTTCGTTATTGCTTTCATTATTTCTGTTCAGTAATACTGAAAGTAATGACAATAATATTGAACGTGTAAGGTCGCTAGAATTCGAGATGATGGCAAGTAATGATGCAGTAATGACGCGGATACGGATATTCTGATATCGGAGCATCAGTATTGGCGGTTGGAGGGATACTGTCATTAATACTGATCGTGTGAGGGCACGCGCGTCATTACTAAGTTCGAATTGCGAATATTCAGACATGCGATTGTGTTACTGAGATGTTTTTCTGCATGTCCTTAATTTAATTTAGAGTTAATTATTTATTATTTTTTCTCAAACTGACCGTTCATGACTTGCGTACTCTTTGGTATTTGGTTAGCTTCTTGGTATCTTATTAAAGGATCTCCTTTTACAAGTTCATTGGGATGCTGTAGCACTTTTCATAAAAAAAATTGGATCTATCTGCTAACAGTGTTTTATATGAGTAGTATTCCTGAAGTAATGATCTTGTTAGGTAAATCAATAACTTTATTACATCAGATATTTTTCTACGCAAAGTTATGTTCAAAATAATCTCCTTTATAGGCGAGCGCCGTTTCTGAATGCAAAGACTGAAATCCTGTTTGGAAATATTCAAGAAAGTATTGTCTGACCCATCTCCGAAGCTTTGATTTATTTTATGAATTACGGAGTGTGAGTTTCGAATTTTCACGTGGTCCAAAGAAGAGATATCCTGGATTATCTGACATGTGAAATATTTCCTAGCACATTTTTAGAGAAAACTAGGAAATCGTGGGTCAGGAAACTGCCAAGAGCTGATGGTATCAGCATCAAAGTAAAGACCCTAAAGTGGCAATGGGCTGGACAAATTGCTTGCAGAACTGACCACCGTTGGATAACTGAAATACAAGATTTGACACCAAGGAACAGGAAAACACCCAGAAAAGGGACCACGTGGGAGATGGGTGGATGAAATCCGAAAGCATGCAGGATTGACATATGGAAGATAATTATCAAGGCAGAGCTGTTGAAGATACTTGGGTGAACTAGGTCTACCAAAGTCTCTCTGAACACTTATCATGGGGTTTTTTAGCCATTTCTTCATCCAACACCGGCGCTTAACATGGCGTTTCGTTCTTAAAGCTAAAATTATAGCTAAATGGGCTTTTCTTTTGTTCATCCATTCTCGAATGCAGACAAAATCTGTGCACTCTTCGTAGCTACTCGACTGGTACGTAAGCAAAGTAATGACACTCAATAATGAGCGTGTAAGGTGTGAAAAAAATGACGGAGTAATGACGGCGCCGTAATGAAGTGCAGTAATGACAGTATAATTCAACGTGTAAAGTCCGGCTAATAACACCACTCTCCGTAATTCTCGAGGCCCTCCTTTTATGAATCATCTTCCCCTCCTGTTCATTCTTCTACTGTCCTTAAGCTCTCGATCACTCTTTGTATCTCTTTGGACCTCTGCTCTGGCTTACTTTTATCATTCAAATCCAAAAAATTCAAATCATTACGTGAATCCTCTATCTTAGTTGGGCCGTTTATTTGAATAAAACAGCTACACGAGTGGAACACGTCAGTACGTTATCAGCGACCCGGATGGCCACTTCCTTACCCGCATACGATGCAACATGGCCCCGGATGGTTGAAAGCGACAAATTCGGTTCTGTTCGTGCGGCTTTCAGTCGCTCGATCCTCGTGTTCTGTCCTTGCCCTCTGCCATCCGTTGCCTGCGTGCCGCTGGGTTCAGCCCTCCTCGACCAATTGGAGCCAACTTTATCGGATTGTCTTTTCGCACGGACCAAATGCGAGGCGATACGGCTACTTGACCAACCGGCCTCTCTCAGCCCAATTAAAAAACTCTCGTCCTCTCTCAAAACTCTCAACTGCTCGTATTGTGCACGGATCCGACGTCGAGGCATCCCTGGAGGCTAACGCAACCGATCCTCTGTCACAATTGTCCCAGCGAGCGAGCTTTGCTCTTGATATACCTCCTGGATGCGCGGTTCCTATGCGCTGTGGAGGGCCACTATTTAGTCATTTGTCGTTATTTTTTAATCATGTGCATATTCAACCCTGAGGTACTTGCATGCGGAGTTTCATCAGGATTCGAACAACTCTCTGGAGGAAGCTTCGGTTATTTTTTGGGTTTTTTTTTTTGCAAAAAGTGTATTTATCCCATTTGACCTTCCAGTGAGTGAGAGAATAAAGACATTGGAATTGTTACGTAAGTCTGGTATGCCGATTCGTTTCTCTGACCATCAATATTTACTTTAACTATTCAAGAAGTTTGTACATTGTTCTACAAAGTTCTATTAGAACATTTAACAAAAGACTGCGTTAATCGTTCGAAACGCAGCCGATCAAAAAAGCTTTAATGATGCCACAGAAGTTAACAAAGAACAAAGAACTACACTGCTGGCCACCCAAAATGCAACACCAAGAAGGAAGCATCCGATTGGCCTGAATTTTGCAGCATGCGTCGCCCGCGTGAGGACATGCAAACGATTAGCATTGCAGGGCATATGCAAACCATGTGCGCCCGGTACGCCACAGAGAAGCACTATAAGAAGGGTGTACAGAAGGCGGGATGTAAGTAGTGGAAGTGTGTTCTGCTGCCGGACCTGTGCGTGGGAAGCTTCCTGATGCCTCGTCGCAGCATTTCGGAGTTCGACAGAGAAAGAATAGTGGCTTATCGCGACAGCGGTTTATCGTACCGAGACATCGGCGCCCGTGTGGGACGACATTCTGCCACAGTGAGGCGAGTATGGATTCGGTGAGTGCAGCCGCGGCACACCACCGAACGAGAGGACCGGTATGTTGTGCGGCGGGCATTAACGGCTCGCACCGCCACATCACGAACGTTATCGCAGGAATTAGGGTGTGTTGCGCAACAACCTGTGTCAGAACGTACCGTTCGACGTCGTTTGCAGGAGCGAGGACTTGTCGCACGGTGCTCATTGCTCCGATTACCAATGACGTTACACCACCGTCGAGTGCGGCGGCAGTGGGCCGTTGAACGCCTGCACCTGGACTACCGGAATGGAACGACATTGTCTTCTCTGGCAAATCCCGCTTCTGCCTGCAACACCACGATGGTCGGATCCGCGTGTGGCGGCACCGCTGCGAGAAACTGTATGACGCCTGCATTATGCCTCGCCATACCGGTCCGTCGCCTGACGTTATGGTTTGGGGCGCAATTGGATATAACACCCGTACCTCTCTGGTACGCATCGCCTGTACACTCAAGAGCCACCGCTACATCGCCGACGTTTTGGAGCCTGTAGTCCTTCCTTACCTGCAGGACCTGCCAGCGGCCTCGTTTCAACAGGACAATGCGCGCCCGCACGTGGCACGTATCGTGTAACAATTCTTCACGGCCAACCAGGTGTTACTGCTGCCGTGGCCCGCCTGTTCTCCCGATATGTCACCCATCGAACACGTCTGGTCGCTGATCGGCAACCGAGTGGCCCGACAAGCACCACCCGCGGCTACGCCTGATTAAATATGGCAACGTGTGGAAGCAGCCTGGACCGACGTACACCAAGCCCACATCCAAAGCCTCTTTCATTCGATGCCGCGGCGTGTAGCGGCCGTTAATGCCAGCCATTGGGGCCACACGAACTAATGATGTCTGCGTGTTCCGCAAGTCGCACGGCCCTGTACGCTCAATCGTTTCATTTTTGTATCTGTTGCTATGTGTCCAGTAAATCTGGCTTTGCTATCTCGTGTCCTTCTTGGTGTTGCATTTTGGGTGACCAGCAGTGTATAAAGGCCGTTCCACAAAAACTGAGAATAATTTTTTTCAGTTGGCAACAGTGCGAAGGGGGAAAATAACTAAGCAGACGACTAACTGAATTAAGGAATGCCAGCAGTTATTATCCGTGGCAGACGATTCTGTTTTTGTTATTGCTCAGTTGTACGTCTGCATTTCGCCATACAGCTATGGAGGTGAGTGATTCAGAATTAAGAAGTAAAATGCGTTGTGTGATAACATTTTGCTATCATTTGGGTAAAACGGTTCCAGAAACAGTTGATTTAATGAAAAAAGTTTACAAAGATAAATGTTTGGGTGAGTCAACGATTTTAAGATGGCACCATGATTTCAAAAAAGGGCGTTTGTCAGCAGAACTCGTGAATAGGCCTGATCTACGTGAAAGGGTTGTTACGGAGCGTATTGTTAACACTGTTTGGGCAATCCAGCAAGAAGATCGACGAATGACGTGTGAAGACATAGCGGCTTCAACTAATATTTCAAAAACGTCGGCATCCCTCATTCTACGCGACTAATTATTGCTGTATATCGTGTGCGTTCCAGATGGGTACCTCATCACCTGACGACAGAACAATTCTTAGCCAGAGGTTCAGGTGTGTCATGAGTGTGAACAAATGATTACAAAGGATTCAAACTTTCTAAACACAGTAACAACTGAGGATGAAACATGGGCCCACTGTTTTGACCCCCTCACGAAGCGCGCAACGAATGTCTGGAAACACACAGGCTCGCCTCCTTCTAAAAGAGTCCGCCAAACCAAAGCAGCTGGGAAGGTGATGATGATAATTTTCTTTGATCACAAATGTGTAGTCTACCAGCATGTCATTCCTCCACAAATGACTGTCAATTCAGTCTTGAAGCATGTTGTAGCGTTCCCAGTCTTGGATAATGACGTCATTACTGACGCCAATGCTGACGTCAGAGAGCTGAGAGGAAAACTTTGGTGTCGACAGAAAGCAGAGAGACTGAGTGAAGAGCGTGGGAAGAGAGGTTGTTTGTTTTGATTTGTAGGGAGGTGACATGGCATAAGAATCGTATTGTTTCTTTTTTTTGTTTATTAAATTAAATGTTGTGATTGAGAATGTGTGATAGTCATATGTGATAGTAATGTGATAGTATTTCGTGATGATGGTGAAGACGCCACAATGTGCAACGACACATATCGATTAAGCGACCGGAACTGGTGGGCAAGTGGACCCTACACCATGATAACGCCAGCCCACATGTGCCAGCTTGTGTTCAACAGTTTCTTATGAAATGCAGTATTGAAATCATGCCACAGCCTGCCTACGATCCTGACCTTGCACCGTGCGATTTCTGGTTGTTTCCAACAATGAAGGATAAGTTCCGAGGCGCAACGTTCAACACAGATGCTGACGTTATTCAAGCTGTACAAGGGTCGCTAAAGCAGCTTCCACAAAATGGCTTCGCTACATGCTTTGAAAAGTGGACTGAACGATGGAACCGTTACATATCATCCGAGGGAAAATACTTTGAGAAAGAATACATATATTTTGCTGTACCTATGTTTTTTCATTTTGTGGGATTTTACTTTCAGCTTTTAGGGAACGGCCGTTGTATATAATATGAGAACTTCGAGGACATAATATGTAGTTTGGAATGTGTTGTGTGCATAAAAGATGTCCAGTGAGAGAAGAATGGTGAAGGGCGGGGGAGGCTCAGAGTTTCACATATTTTGGAAATATGATTGTGGGTTTCTGTACATTAGCCAGATAATTCCCATGTCGAGCAGTTCCCTAACTACAGAAGTAACAGTATATACTGATTAGAAGCTTTCAGGCTAAACTGCTGACTGTCATAAAAACTGTTTTCGCCGGTGAGCAGTAAACGTAAGGAAATTGGGAATGAATGAGTACGACGTATATTGTCGGCAAATAGCTAAATGATCATGGTGGGTGATACAGTGGTGGGAGATACAGACTTGGAAAGACATACACACACATTCAGCACGACTGTAGACTTCGCAGAAAATGAGCGATAACATTTTCCCCCTGAAGTTCCATACACTCACTGACTCCACAACTTGAAAACTGTGGATCGTAAGGTACAAGGAAAGACAAAACTGTAAGGTCTATGACTGGAAGAAGGCTCGTTGATCTGATGAGTCCTCTTTTGAGTACCCCCGAGAAAATCTTTTAGGGTTTATAATTTTTCCCGCGAAAAGCAATTTGCATGAACAGTCAAAGTGTGCCTCATACAGTATGGGTATCTGTAAAAAATACAAATGACTTGTTCTCAAGTTCTTGTCCACTGACGATCCACAGACTTCTTCATGATACAGTAACTGCAGTGTTGATCAATTGATTCGTCAGAGACTTTAAAACGAACTCTCGGATGCTGTGCTGTGCTCTTTGCCTCAATTAACGAAATATATAGTTGATTCTATACAGATGAGTCTTGATATCAAGCAGCTAGAAATTTACGCTCTTTGAAGCTACTCAGACAAAGTTTGTTTAGCAAATGAATGTACCTCATTCCTTAGTTGGTTACATTCCTTCCTCAGAGATGTTAAGTCACGTTCTGTCTTATCTATCTGACTGCGGAGATCTGAAGCTCGTTCTTCTGCTTTGGCCAGTAGTTCACGATGCTCGTCAACCTGAAAAATGGAACAAAAATGCATTTAAAATTTAGGAAAAATATCTTCGGAAAATAAATTGCGTTGAAAAGTACATTCTTTAAAGAAATAAAGCAAATTTGCTTAGCATGGAAGTTATGGGAGGGAGGGATTTGATGTCTCAGACGATTGCTTTGCTCACATCATAACAAATTAGGCCTACGTTTGTGAAACAGTTATCATAAACAACTGCTATTTGGAAGAGAAACTTTAATGTCGCGGACGATTGATTTCCTCACATCATAAGAGATCAAGCCTGTGTGTGGAAAAGTCAACATCAACATTTGCTATTTCGAAGAGAAACGTTAATGTCTCAGGCGATGGATTTGCTCACATCATAAGAGTGTGGAACAGTCATCATCGACATTTGCTATTTAGAAGAAAAATTTTATGTCTCCGACGATCGATAAACTTTAATGTCTCGGACGATTGATTTGCTCACATCATAAGAGATTAAGCCTGTGTGTGGGACAGTCAACATCGACATTTGATATTTGGAAGATAAATTTTAATGTCTTAGACGATTGATAAACTGCAATGTCTCAGACGATTGATTTGCTCACACAATAAGAGATCAAGTCTGTGTCTGGAACAGTCAACATTAAGATTTGCTATTTGGAAGAGAAACTTTAATGTCTCAGACGATTGATTTGCTCACATCAGATCAAGTCTGTGTGTGGAACAGTCATCATCTACATTTGCTATTTGAAAGAAAAGTTTTATGTCTCATACGATCGATAAACTTTAATGTCTCGGACAATTGATATGCTCACATCATAAAAGATTGTAGAACAGTTATCATCAGGTGAGCATTTGAAGGGGGTTCAGCCCGAAGATTTTTTTGAATGCGACTTAACATTAGAAAAAGTCTTTAATTTAACATAAATGCCTTTACTTACATTAGAAAACAGACAATGCTTTGATGTTTTCTTCCATTTTCCATTAATTTTTTAATACTAATGGATTTTAAAAACTTCCATTTTTTGGTCTGCTTCCCGAAAAACAAAATCTATTTACATCCCTGTTATCATCCACATTTGCTATTTGGTAGAGAAATTTTAATGTCTCAGACAACAGATTTTTGCTCACATCATAAAAGATCAAGCTTGTGTGTGGAACAGTCATCATCGACATTTGCTATTTGGAAGAGAAATTTTTAAGTCTCGGACGATTGATTTGGTCACATCATAAGAGATGAAATCTGTGTGCGCCGCCCCGGTGGCGCAGTGATCTAAGCGATGGCACCTGATGATTTGACCGAAAGGGGTCCGGGTTCGAAACCCGGTGAGCAATGCATGTTGTGTTTGTCTTACGGCACTGGCTCTCTTCCTTCCCTGGAACCAGTTACTCTTAAATTAGGGACGGGCGACTGGTTATAGCTCATTGAGTTGCTCACGGTGGTCGTTAAACCTCTAATTAAAAAAAAAGCCTGTATGTGGAACAGTCAACATCGAGTTTTGCTATTTGGAAGAGAAATTTTAATGGTTCAGACGATTGATTTGCTCACATCATAAGAGTGTGGAATAGTCATCATGGACATTTCATTAACAGTCATCATAAGCCTGTGTGCAGAACGGTCATCATCGACATTTCATCAACAGTCATCATAAGCCTGTGTGCGGAACAGTCATCATCGACATTTCATCAAAAGTCATCATAAGCCTGTGTGCGGAACAGTCATCATCGACATTTGCTATTTGGAAGAGAAATTTTATGTCTCAGACGATCGATAAACTTTAATGTATCGGACGATCGATAAACTTTAATGTCTCGGACGATTGATTTGCTCACATCATAAGGGATCAAGTCTGTGTGTGGAACAGTCAACATCGACATTTTCTATTTGGAAGAGAAACTTTAATGGCTCAGATGATTGATTTGCTCACATCATAAGATTGTGGAACACTCATCATCGACATTTCATCAACAGTCATCATAAGCCTGTGTGAGGAACAGTCATCATCGACATTTGCTATTTGGAAGAGAAATTTTATGTCTCAGACGATCGATAAACTTTAATGTCTCTGACGATCGATAAACTTTAATGTCTCGGACGATCGATAAACTTTTATGTATCGAACGATTGATTTGCTCATATCATAAGAGACCAAGTCTGTGTGTGCAACAGTCAACATCGACATTTGCTATTTGGAAGAGAAACTTAATAATGTCTCAGACAATTCATTTGCTCACTCACATCATAAGAGATTAAGACTGTGTGTGGAACAGTCATCATCGACATTTGCTATTTGAAGAGAAGTTTTATGTCTTAGACGATCGATAAACTTTGATGTGTCGGACGATTGATTTGCTCACATCATAAGAGATTGTAGAACAGTTATCATCAGGGACATATTTGATGGAAGGGGGGGTTCACCCCGAAGATTTTTCTTTTTTTTTTCTTTTTTGTTAAAATGCGACTTAACATTAGAAAAAGTCTTTTATTTAATAAAAATTCATTTACTTACATTAGAAAACAAACAATGCTTTGATGTTTTCTTCCATTTTTCATTCATTTTTTTAATACTAATGGATTTCAAAAACTTCCATTTTTTGGTCAGCTACCCGAAAAAGAAATATATTTACAACCGTGTTATCATCCACATTTGTTATTTGGTAGAGAAATGTTAATGTCTCAGACGATAGATTGTTGCTCACATCATAAAAGATCAAGCCTGTGTGTGGAACAGTCATCATCGACATTTGTTATTTGGAAGAGAAATTTTATATCTCAGACGATCGATAAACTTTAATGGCTCAGACGATTGATTTGCTCACATCAAAAGAGTGTGGAACAGTCATCATCGACATTTCATCAACAGTCATCATAAGCCTGTGTGCGGAACAGCCATCATCGACATCTCATCAACAGTCATCATAAGCCTGTGTGTGGAATAGTCAACATCGACATTTGCTATTTGGAAGAGAAACTTTAATGGCTCAGACGATTGATTTGCTCACATCATAAGAGATCAAGTCTGTGTGTGGAATAGTCAACATCGACATTTGCTATATGGAAGATAAACTTTAATGGCTCAGACGATTGATTTGCTCACATCATAAGAGTGTGGAACAGTCATCATCGACATTTCATCAACAGTCATCATAAGCCTGTGTGCGGAACAGTCATCGTCGACATTTGCTATTTAAAGAGAAGTTTTATGTCTTAGACGATCGATAAACTTTAATGTCTCGGACGATTGATTTGCTCACATCATAAGAGATTGTAGAACAGTTATCATCAGGGGCGAATTTGAAGGGGGTTCACCCCGAAGATATTTTTTATTTATTTTTATTAAAATGCGGACTTAACATTAGAAAAAAAAAGTCTTTAATTTAATAAATATGCATTTACTTACATTAGAAAACAAACACTGCTTTGATGTTTTCTTCCATTTTCCATTAATTTTTTAATACTAATGGATTTTAAAAACTTCCATTTTTTTGGTCGGCTTCCCGAAAAAAAATCTATTTTCATCCCTGTTATCATCCACATTTGCTATTTGGTAGAGAAATTTTAATGTCTCAGACGATAGATTTTTGCTCACATCATAAAAGATCAAGCTTGTGTGTGGAACAGTCATCATCGACATTTGCTATTTGGAAGAGAAATTTTAAGTCTCGGACGATTGATTTGGTCACATCATAAGAGATCAAATCTGTGTGTGCCGCCCCGGTGGCGCAGTGGTCTAAGCGATGGCACCTGATGATTTGTCCGAAAGGGGTCCGGGTTCGAAACCCGGTGAGCATTGCATGTTGTGTTTGTCTTACGGCACTGGCTCTCTTCCTTCCCTGGAACCAGTTACCCTAAATTAGGGACGGGCATCTGGTTATAGCTCATTGTGTTGCTCACGGTGGTCGTTAAACCTCCAATTAAAAAAAAAAAGCCTGTATGTGGAACAGTCAACATCGAGTTTTGCTATTTGGAAGAGAAACTTTAATGGTTCAGACGATTGATTTGCTCATATCATAAGAGTGTGGAATAGTCATCATCGACATTTCATTAACAGTCATCATAAGCCTGTGTGCAGAACGGTCATCATCGACATTTCATCAACAGTCATCATAAGCCTGTGTGCGGAACAGTCATAATCGACATTTGCTATTTGGAAGAGAAATTTTATGTCTCAGACGATCGATAAGCTGTAATGTCTCGGACGATCGATAAACTTTAATGTCTCGGACGATTGATTTGCTCACATCATAAGAGATCAAGTCTGTGTGTGGAACAGTCAACATCGACATTTGCTATTTGGAAGAGAAACTTTAATGTCTCAGACAATTCATTTGCTCGCATCATAAAAGATTAAGACTGTGTGTGGAACAGTCATCATTGACATTTGCTATTTGGAAGAGAAGTTTTATGTTTCAGACGATCGGTAAACTTTAATGGCTCGGACGATTGATTTGCTCACATCATAAGAGATTGTAGAACAGTTATCATCAGGGCCATATTTGAAGGGGGGTTCAACCCCGAAGATTTTTTTTTTTTTTTTTTTTTTGTTAAAATGCGGCTTAGCATTAGATAAAAGTCTTTAATTTAATAAAAATGCATTTACTTACATTAGAAAACAAACAATGCTTTGATGTTTTCTTCCATTTTCCATTAATTTTTTTAATACTAATGGATTTCAAAAACTTCCATTTTTTGGTCGACTTCCCGAAAAAGAAAAATCTATTTACATCCCTGTTATCATCCACATTTGCTATTTGGTAGAGAAATTTTAATGTCTCAGACGATAGATTTTTGCTCACATCATAAAAGATCAAGCTTGTGTGTGGAACAGTCATCATCGACATTTGCTATTTGGAAGAGAAATTTTATATCTCAGACGATCGATAAACTTTAATGTCTCGGACGATTGATTTGCTCACATCATAAGAGATCAAGTCTGTGTGTGGAATAGTCAATATCGACATTTGCTATTTGGAAGAGAAACTTTAATGGCTCAGACGATTGATTTGCTCACATCATAAGAGTGTGGAACACTCATCATCGACATTTCATCAACAGTCATCATAAGCCTGTGTGCGGAACAGTCATCGCCGACATTTGCTATTTGAAGAGAAGTTTTATGTCTTAGACGATCGATAAACTTTAATATCTCGGACGATTGATTTGCTCACATCATAAGAGATTGTAGAACAGTTATCATCAGGGGCGAATTTGAAGGGGGTTCACCCCGAAGATATTTTTTATTTTTTTTATTAAAATGCGACTTAACATTAGAAAAAAGTCTTTAATTTAATAAATATGCATTTACTTACATTAGAAAACAAACAATGCTTTGATGTTTTCTTCCATTTTTCAATAATTTGTTTAATACTAATGGATTTCAAAAACTTTTGTTTTTTGGTCGGCTTCCCGAAAAAAAAAATCTATTTGCAGCTCTGTTATCATCCACATTTGCTATTTGGTAGAGAAATTTTAATGTCTCAGACGATAGATTTTTGCTCACATCATAAAAGATCAAGCCTGTGTGTGGAACAGTCATCATCGACATTTTCTATTTCTCAACTGAAATTGTGGTATTAATTGTTGCCATTAATATGTATTGTTTCTTAACCTAAATTTTAGTTTTAATATGATAAGCAATGCATTCTTTGCCTTAATCCAAATTCTATTATTAATGCCTTAACTAAGCTAATAAAGTTTCGTACGTCTGTAACGTATACTCTAGATTCAGTTTCTTTTTGATTTTACTATCTCTTGTTATTTTATTTTCCTATGCAAATTTTCTTCTCACTTAACGAGATGTTGTTTCTCCCGCTGAATTATATGTGGCAACGAGTGTAAGTCATGACGTGGTGGTATGCAGTATATATAGGCGCGCTCAAGTATACCAAAGAGCTTCGTTTTATATGTGATAGGTTCTTCCTGATTATTGATATGCGATTTACCTACGTTTCTACGATATTGCGATAGTACGAAAGTTCGGACTATCAGTAGTTGTGTTATTTTGGAATGTGTATTTGAGTAATACCAGGAGCTCCACAATAAAAGGTTAAAAGTGAGTACGTTTTCTTAGTTCATTTTATTGTCAGACCTCTGTCCGGCCGTTAAGTCTATTTTCTTGAGTGTTTGCGTTAAGTTCAGGGTATATTGTGTTTACCGCTCTAATAAGGAGCCTTCAAGGTACTAATGTACTAAAACCGAAGTTATATTACTGATATTCAAGATAATGAGGAACGCTGAGTAAAAATAAATTCCATATTCTTGGAATTTATTGCACGTGCGTGTCTTACCTAAACAAACTCTAGCACTTTGAAGATTAAGCACACTTTAGCTACGTCAAGTAACCTTTCAATAACCCGAACGTGACTTAACGTAAGCTTTCCTGCACTACACGTCCAGCCGGAGCATTTTTTTCATTATAACTGGCGCCCGAACATTTCTTGAACACGAGGTACTGACAGTTATTGACTATGTCTTCATTACCTGAGAAAACTTCACTATTTCAACCTGAATCAAGTTTCGGTGGAGGTGGGGTTATTTTCGACAATTTGCAGGAAGCCTGTGGGTCTAACTTTGATGTCAATGATTTGCACGTACCCAGGCATTCCTCACAATTTCGTCATTCACCAGTTTCATATCACTCTGAGTCGCGGGTCGTACCTGAGGTATTTCAATCCTCTCACAGAGGCAAAATGCTTGCACATTTCGTGCCGCATGAGGGAGCAATTACTTTCAATGGTTTGGAGGGGTCCTTGAAATTTCTCGAGGATTTGGAGGATCATTTCGACTTATACAATGTTCCTCAAGATTGCAAAGTGCAAATAGCAGGCACTTGCTTGAAAGATGCCGCTAAGACCTGGTATCGGCAGTGGAGAGTATCGAACCCGGATTCTCGTTATGAGAATTTCCGAGCGGAATTTTTAGAAGTCTTTCCTTTCGGCCTCAGTCGAGCTGGCCGTGCACAACAACTTTTTTCTCGTAAGCAAGAACCCAACGATAGCCCTGCTACGTTTGCTTTAGAAACAATACGCTTGTATAAATTATGGGATCCACATGCCAGTCATGTCGACATGTTGGACACCCTATTGCAACAGCTCGATCCATTTCTACAGGATTTTATTGAGGTCCGACACCCTGCTACAATACATGAATGCCTTTGCCTCATACGAACGTATGAGGAGCGACACGGCAAACATGGACCAACTAAACATGCTCGGGAACCCCGGGAGGCTTATCACGAAAATCCTCAGCAGCATAATAGGCCTAATGACTTTCAACACGAGCGTACACAGGTGCAAGTCCAAGCATCATACGTACCACCGCACAGAAGAGTGGTACACCAACCGCTAGTTTCTAAACAATTTTCTGGGTACAGTACAAATGCACAGTATGTTCGACCCCGTTACAATCCGCAGAATTCGGAACATTTTTATGCTAAGGGCAATAATGCTTTTTCTGCCCGTGCTGAGGGAAGAAATAATAGAAATGGAAATTTCAACAGAAATGCGGAGTTTCCGCAGCAGTTTTCACGAAGTTTTTCTAAGCGTGAAAACTTTACCGATACCAGGCAGGGCTGAGGTTTCAGACCGCATGAAAATACAACCAGGAATTCTTTAAACTTCCAAAGGAAGTAGACCGAGGGTCGGCACTGCTTCCTGATACCAAGAATTCTGACCCTAATATAGTATTATTGACTGTCCAAACTCCTCAGTTGCCTGATATGTTATTGACAATTGAAGATATTATTGTCGAGACAAAGTTCGACAGTGGTTCTGAAATATCAGCCCTAAATACGAAGTTTTGCACTGAAAGTTTTCCTGCAATACACGTCCAGCCTGCGACGCAGTATTTGCGAGGTGCAAATAACGAAATATTCAGTATCACAGGAACTGTCACATTATCTCTAGGGCTGGGAAAGGCTCGTTTTACGCATTCTTTCCTGCTCATAGACGACCTACCTGTTAAATGTCTAATGGGCATAGATTTTATCAATACTTTTAAAATTACCATGAATTTCGAACAACATGTTATTTCTATTCCGGAACCTGTCGAAGTGATTCCTAAAGATCCTATAGACATAACGAATTTGTTACTGAGTAAACAACTGAATGAGAGGCAACGAAACCAGCTTTCTCAACTTTTGAATGAAAGACCTGGTTTATATTCCGACCAACCCGGTTTCACACAGGTGGTTTATCACGTCATTGACACTGATGGTTCGAAACCGATAGCGTCGAAACCTTACCCTTGTGCTCCCCATAAAAAAAATGAAATGCAACGTCAAATTTCAGAAATGATTAAACAGGGCATAATAAGGGAATCAACAAGCGCCTGGGCCGCACCTGCTTTTCTTGTTCCAAAGAAACAACCCAACGAATTTCGTTTCGTGACAGATTTCCGCAAGCTAAACCAAGTCACGAAAGCGATAAATTATCCACTACCTGTCATGTCGCATATTTTGCATGACCTATCGTCAACTAAATGGATGTCAACCTTGGATTTGGCGAGTGGATATTGGCAAGTTGCGGTACATCCAGACTCCGTAGATAAAACAGGCTTTGTGACTCCTTTTGGGGCTTATGAATACCTGCGTATGCCCTTTGGACTAGCCTCTGCACCTGCTACTTTCCAAAAGCTTATGGATACGGTTCTCAGACCTGTTCTAGGTCCCCATGTGCATGTATATTTGGATGACATTATTATTACATCCGAGACTTTTGACGAGCACCTTTCTCTGCTCAAACAGGTGTTCCAACTCATGTACAATGCTGGCTTGACGTTAAAACCTAGTAAATTCCAGATAGCGAGGGACGAGATTGTATATCTGGGGTTGAAAATCACTCCCCACGGCTTATTTACGGATGATGAAAAAATCAGGCCTATAGTTGTCTTTCCACGGCCAAAAACAGCCAAAGAACTATCACGCTTTCTGGGAATGACCGGATGGTATCAGCAGTTCGTCCCCGCTTATGCTGCAATCAGTGAGCCATTATATGCTTTGAAGCGTAAATACAAGAAGTTTGTTTGGACACCTGAGGCTAAAGCAGCGTTTCAAGCACTGAAATCTACGTTGACTCAGCCTCCTGTATTAGCTTTCCCAGATCATACTAAGGAATTTGATATTTACACTGACGCATCCGGAGTTGGTCTTGGTTGCGTTTTGTCACAAGCTGGGCATCCAATAGCTTTTGCGTCCCGTACTTTAGCCAAAGCTGATCGCAATTATTCAGCTACGAAACGCGAATGTCTTGCTGTAGTGTATGCTCTTGAAAAATTTCAATGCTATCTCAACGAATTGACAGTTAATATAATTACGGATCATTCTGCTCTTCAGTATTTGAATTCTGCTAAGCACCTCTCTAACAGACTTATGAAGTGGGCTCTTAAGTTACAAGAGAGCAATATCAAAATTTCGTACCAGCCAGGTCATAAGAATCCATTACCGGATGCATTATCTCGCGCCTCGATTAGTGGGGTTCCCACAGAAACTACTCCTGGATGTCAGCCTTTACTTTTAGTAGCTGATATAACATCCAGAAAGCAGATAATGGCAGAATTAGTAAATGATCCAGATTTTTGGGAAACCTATAATTTTTTGCTTGCGGGTTCACCACAACAAAGTGATCCTTCTCTGGCTGGGAGGTCACAGCATTTTGAAGTCATAGAGGGTCTTCTTTACTATACGAAATCTAGGACTACTAGGGCAGAGTTTCGCCCATGTATTCCGAGAACCCTTAGAATGGCCCTTTTAAACGAATTTCATGACAAACCTATTGCAGGCCATTTAGGTATTCGCAAGACCCGTTGTAAATTGCGGGATGTTGCCTATTGGCCTGGCATGTACCAAAGTGTGCTCTCATACGTTCAATCATGTCACTTGCGTCAGATTTATAATTACCGTAATGTAAGACCGGCCGGTCACTTGAAATCTAGTTCAAGTTCTCATGTTTTTGACATTATTTCAATAGATTTATTGGGACCTTATCCTTTATCTGTTAAAAACAAAGCTCGTTACGTTTTAGTATTAACCGATAATTTCTCTAAATGGGTTGAAGTTTTTCCCATTAAAGCCGCTACGGCGGAAGTTATTTGTAATGTATTAATTAATGAAGTATTCTCTAGATATGGTGCACCTAATCAAGTACTTTTGGATAATGGTCCCCAATTTATTTCTGACATTTTTGAAAGAATGTGTGCGAGACTACACATAAAGCATAAATGCATTTCCCCATATCATCCCCAGAGTAATCCCGCGGAACGAGTAAACTGCACGCTAGTTAAAATGATCGCTACATTTGTCATGTATCATCACGAGCGGTGGGACGAACATCTTGAGCTTTTTTGTTCGCCCTCTGCTCGTCTGTTCACGATTCTACTAAGTTTACTCCCGCAGAACTTTTTTTGGGTCGAAAAATTAAGACCCCTTTTGAAAATTTAACGGATATTATCGACGAACTAAACCAGCGACCAACTCCGCAATCAGTACGAATCATGGCAGAGAAAGCTCGTGTTGCAATGATAGGAGCACAAGCGGCTCAAGCAAGATACTATAATACTAGGCGTAGGGAACCAGATCTTGTCGTTGGAGATCTAACTCTCTTGAAGACACACTTCCAGTCTTCTGTTTCTCATACTTTAGTAAAGAAATTTGCACCCAGCTACGAAGGTCCATATCGGGTGGCAAATGTGTATGAAAATAACATTATCCTTGAAAAACCTGACAATCAATTTCAATACGTACACGTTGCTTAGTGTCGCAAGTATCATGAACGAAATATAGATTTTATAATCAACCCTACTCAACCTTCTGTTCCACAGACTCAAGAGTCTATATCACACGATCAACCTCCAGAAATTTTGGACGGACCGACGAACCTTTTTGAAGAATCTCCAGTGATTTTTTCTTCACCCTCCCCTCCACAAGACTGGCTTCCCAGAACGCAACCTGATTCTACCATAAGACGAAGGCTCGAATCAAGTTCTTCAAAGGCTAGTATCGTTCCTTTCCCTCCAACCATTGCCAAGACTATTGCTGCACCATTCCCTAATAACTCTGCACCAACACAAGCTCCTACTTCCTTGAATACCTCGTCAGAGTGTATTCCAATAGGCAGAAATACACATCGCCCTGCACGACCACTAACTTACAGCAGCGACTCAGAGTCATCACATATTTCTGATTTACCAGATATAGACAATAGTTTGACGATTCCTAAACGTCAGACACATATTACAAACCGTCCAGCAACACCAAAAGCTGGTCGAAAACGCAACTTGTCTCCCCAATGTGCTTCGCCGCAACAGCGACGAAGGCAGAGATCTTTGCATCCGCCCGGGTTTCACCCTGGAACTTACGCTCAGATCAAACAGGGCCGATGCCTGCTTCTACTGTCATGCCAAAAAGTAGAAAGAGAAAACAAGCGATGTGGCCGGAGCCACGTCCCTTCAAAAGAATGCTGGAAGGACAACACGGGCCCCAGCACAAAGGGACAACATATCGAAAGCCTGGGGAGCCCGCTCCTGTCAGACGCAGGGAATTCCTGACCGACAGACTTCAGCCGTTCCTGACTGCTCCTGTCAGACGCAGGGAATTCCTGACCGACAGACTTCAGTCGTTCCTGACCGTTCCTGTCAGACGCAGGGAATTCCTGACCGACAGACTTCAGCCGTTCCTGACCGCTCCTGCCTGACGCAGGGAATTCCTGACCGACAGACTTCAGCCGTTCCTGACCGTTCCTCTCAGACGCAGGGAATTCCTGATCGACAGGCTTCAGCCGTTCCTGTCAGACGCTGGGAATTCCTGGCCGACAGACTTCAGCCGTTCCTGACCGTTCCTGTCAGACGCAGGGAATTCCTGACCGACACACTTCAGAATTTCTTGACCGACAGACTACAGATGTTCCAGATCCATTCAAGTCGCAGAAAAGATCGGCGCCACCAGAATTTACCAGTCCGATTAGGCCTGGAAAAAGATATCGTACTAGGGTTTTTTATGCGTCCTCGAGATAAGTAAGTTCTCGTGGACAGGTTATTTTCTCATTATGTTGTTTTTCCTGCACGACCAGTTGGCGTGACAGAATTTTTTTTTTCCGTGTGGGCCTACGCATTCTTTTTGTGATATATGTAGTTATATATATATATATATATATATATATATATATATATATATATATTCTATGTCCGTCTACTAACCCGATTTATATATATATATATATATATATATATATATATGTGTGTGTTAGGGGTAAAATAGTGAAAATTGTTACTGTTAGGCAGCTACAAGCAATCTTCGCTGCTGATACAGTTTGTTTGTAATCAACGATAAATATATATAGTGTTGAAAATATGAGGAAGTAAAATGAAATCAAAAAAGTGACTCCTGCTGGGCAGAATAAAAATAAGGTATATGCCGATGCAATTTTGTTCTGTACACATATAAAAAGTGTTTCCTGCTTCACAGACGACAATAGCTGCGGACACAGGTTTACTGAATTTGTTATGCCAAGCTTGAAGTTGTAAATACTGCTGCCACACACACACACAAAAAAAAAGTAGGACGATAAACGTCAGTCAGCGAAATGTAAGACTACACTCAAAATTTGATAGGTTTTTCAAAAAAAAAAAAATATATATATATATATATAAAGGGGGAGATGATGTAACGTATACTCTAGATTCAGTTTCTTTTTTATTTTACTATCTCTTGTTATTTTATTTTCCTATGTAAATTATCTTCTTACTGAACGAGATGTTGTTTCTCCCGCTGAATTATATGTGGCAACGAGTGTAAGTCATGACGTGATGGTATGCAGTATATATAGGCGCGCTCAAGTATACCAAAGAGCTTCGTTTTATATGTGATAGGTTCTTCCTGATTATTGATATGCGATTTACCTACGTTTCTACGATATTACGAAAGTTCGGACTATCAGTAGTTGTGTTATTTTGGAGTGTGTATTTGAGTAATACCAGGAGCTCCCCAATAAAAGGTTAAAAGTGAGTACGTTTTCTTAGTTCATTTTGTTGTCAGACCTCTGTCTGGCCGTTAAGTCTATTTCATTGAGTGTTTGCATTAAGTTCAGGGTATATTGTGTTTACCGCTCTAATAAGGAGCCTTCAAGGTACTAATGTACTAAAACCGAAGTTATATTACTGATATTCAAGATAATGAGGAACGCTGAGTAAAAATAAATTCCATATTCTTGGAATTTATTGCACGTGCGTGTCTTACCTAAACAAACTCTAGCACTTTGAAGATTAAGCACACTTTAGCTACGTCAAGTAACCTTTCAATATCCCTAACGTGACTTAACGTAAGCTTTCCTGCAGTACACGTCCAGCCGGAGCATTTTATTCATTATACGTCATAGGGTAGAGGCGGGTTTACCATTAGGCCAAACTGGGCCATAGCCCGGGGCGCTGCATATTAAGTGGCGCCAAAATTATGGGAATAAGTGTGACAAAAGTCGTTTTATCTTATCACGAAAACAAAAGAAATATTTGGAACATTCATTAACGGAATTTGCTGCAGGACCGTATTTGCCAGTGGGCTTTGGTTGAGCTACAACTCAGGGCGGCAAAAAGAAAACGTAGAAAAGATTTTGAAAAACGAAAAAAAAAAAAAAGAGCAACAGGAAATGTTCCGGAAACAATCAGACAGCGGCCCCCTAGACAACCCTTGAAATGTGTGATAATATGAGAAATAAGGAGCACCAAATCCGTAAATATTATTCTAACTTTCAACAGCTCTGCCGACAATTGAAAACATACCTATGTTCTGTGTTATCCAAATGTCGTCTCTGCTCCTTAGCTCTCTTTCGTGTTGAATATAAACACTTGAAAGGTTTGGACAGCGAAGATCTGATAGATTCCTTTGCCACTCAGCATTCGCTGAAAAATCGGATTTTCTGCAGCTAACAATAAACTTAAAGATATACAGAATAACCCACATATAGTGCTTCTTAAAAAGTGGTCATGGAATATCCAGCATTGGTTTTGATCTTATGTGGCATAATTAGTGTGAGAAAATTTACTTATGTATTATACATATGAATTTACTTCGCAGAATTAGGGACTTCTGCTTGTAGTCAATATTGTTTCATCATTTAAACATTTTTTGTCCTTGTTAAATCAATTTTAATTTAGAATATCTAAAAAATACTGATCTGCATAGCCTGCAAAGATTTCTACTGTTGTTTTTTCAATGTGTTTCTGCTTCGAACTGCACGCATAAATAAAATTTTGGATGGCCTCGAACTCCTAAACGAACGTTTGCCCATTTTCTTACCTTATTAGGCTTTTTTTATAAATCCTGTATGTCCGTCCAGTGGCTTTAAAATAGCTTGTGAATTATTTATAGTTTTTAATTCTCATATACCTGTTTTTTTAACCGAATTGGTAATGCAAGCATAAGGAAAATATGCTGCGTGTCATTAATGCTAAGCATTTTCTATACATCAAATAAGTTAATTAAAGCCATGAAAAGCTATGAGAAGCATCGAATATATAGGGACAATAAGGATCGAAATCTTCCACAGAAAAGTAGAAATCTCTAGAACATTTCAGATTACCGAATTACAGTTTAACATAACCTCGTCGTGGCCACCCCGGTGGCGCAGTTGTCTAAGCGATGGCCTCTGATCATTCGTCCGAACGGGGTCCGGATTCGAATCCCGTGAGGCATGGATGTTGTGTTTGTCTTACGGCACTGGCTCTCTCCCTTCCCTGGAACCAGTGACCCTAAATTAGGGACGGGCGACTGCTTATAGCCCATTGAGTTGCTCACGGTGGTCGTTAAATCTCCAAAAAAAAAAAAAAAAAAAAACCTCGTCGTGCTCCCAAAATGTTCGTGCTGATTTAACGCCCCGTTTTGGGAGATACAAATGCCAATTGCACATAACATAGTTTCATCGGAAAAAGTTGTTGTACTATGACTGGAAGTTTTTTTTTTTTTTTAAGCAGTCGCCCGTCCCTAATTTAGGGTCACTGGTTCCAGGGAAGGAAGAGAGCCAGTGCCGTAAGACAAACACAACATCCATGCCTCACCGGGATTCGAATCCGGACCCCGTTCGGACGAATGATCAGAGGCCATCGCCTAGACCACTGCGCCACCGGGGCGGCGACTGGAAGTTGGAGGGGCAAATTTAGAGATGGCCAGGGCGGCACAATCAAGGAGGTTATATTACTGGAGACACCACTCCTATCCACGCAGCATTGGCCGCCATAAGTCACCGTCTGTGCTGCAAATGACGTCATGAGCAGGCACGACGCAGCCGCAGAAGAGAAGCTGCTTGGAAACCAATGGAACAAAAGCTTTTAAGCGTATAAACAGATAAAATGAGTAATTCAATAATCTTTATCAATGATACACAAGCTTACTGTTTCATCAACGGTATAATTTAGTTCATTTTTGCCTGCTTGTGACGTCACACCACAGAATAGCTGTGATCTATGGTGGCAGAGCCAGTGGTGTCTCCAGTAATATAACCTTCTTGGGCACAATCCCCAAATACACCCCTGGCTCTCTGACAGCCTGGGGTGCGTTTCTCTTAACACTGTTATTCGAACTGGTCATTTAGGGGCAGATGATTAACCCTAATCCTTTCTGACTGATTACTTGCTAAATGGACTAAAACAACGAAGTATAATCTAAGAGAGGAGTTGTTTGAGTTCCTTGTTTCTGCAGATTGGCATGTTGTTCGTTTGGAGGGAACTCCCCTTTCCCCCTCTCTCATCTCAATACTGATGAGTCGCACAAACTATATCTCACGAGTAAACGCCGTCTTTGTGCTTATAATTGAAGTAAAATAAAACTCGGCTTTGCTTAAATCAAATTAACTCATATTATGACACATCAATTTAATAAAACCTTATGATATTTTAAAAACAGATTAAAAGACATGAGTACTTTCGGGCCATCGCATGGCCCATCTTCAGATGGAACAGCCAAATTGACAAGATCCGCATGATATATACACACACAAGAACACAGTCAAAGTCGGTTGTTATACGTATATGCAAAGAAGGAAGACATTCCTCCCGGCACATTATCCCACGGTTACGGGTAATTCAAAGTCTCTAGGATTAGAGTTAATCAATACCTTATAGGCATTGGGGAGCTCATAAGGCATATAGTCATTACAACAAATATTTTGTGAATGAAAAATGAACATGCTCTCGGTAAGAAACAGCGTGCTACGATTTTTAGGGGTAACCAGAATTTTAAGACTTTCCCAGTCCGGATATAAAATCCCTTCTGTAACTTTCCTAGCAAGTGCTGTGTTGGTACCTCCTGTCTGGATATTATATTTATGTTCCTTAACCCTGCAAGACAAATTCCGTCCGGTAGATCCTATATAGACAGATTGAGTAGTTCCGAAAACATCTTTTAATGGAACACAATAGACACCCCATCTTTGTAAAATATCCGTCGGGGTCCTGTCCTTTCTAACAAGTGGTAGGATATTAAGAGAGCGAGTGCCGAAATCCAATCCAAATTTCTGGCAAATGTTACGAAGAGTTTGAGTAATTGAAGCAATGAAACGAAATGGTGTGGGCAAAAATGGTTGTAATGTAGTAGCAAGTTCACTTTTAACTCGGGCATGGATCCGGTTAAAACGTATTCAGGCTATCCCCTTTCCCCAACATGCTTTGGGCCATGGCACAGAGATTAAAAGACTCGAATGGAGCGCTTATTTCTTGTGACAGGTTTATAGTCGATACTGCTGAGATGAGAGCGGGAAAGGCATTACTTTTCCGTAGCTTTCGTAAAACCCTGTCGCTATGTTAACATATTTGTTTGGGAAATGCAAAAAAATCGTCACTATTTGGTTCCATTGGGTCCCATCGACCGCTTAAAGGATGGCGGCGGGAAGCTGAGTCTCACAGAATGGTTACCTCCATGAAGTAGGTTTCTATAAGGTCAAGGCTTGCATGGTGCTGCCAGTGACAGGAGAGAAGAGCGAACTGGTTACAACACACTCTCCATGGCGTGAAGACCAAGCTGGACTATTTATCCAGTGACTAATATTCCACGCTGCTCGTGCGTTTGGATATCCCTTGGTTTCTGCGCTTGCATTCTCACTTTGTCCTTTCCGGATAAATAATCGATTCTCATCTCTCTGTCATTATTTATTAGCAAAAATGTCAGCTGCTAAGCTTTCTGGTTGGGAAAATAGAAAAAGGAAGCTCAAAAAGACTCAAAAAGAGTTGAGAGTTCAAAATCGTAAAAGTTTCAAAAGAGGGTCAACATTTAAAAAAATGTCAAAATTAATGATAAAAATTTAAGCAGGTACAAGATGACAAAATAAGTGAAAAGCAAGTGCGCTGCTTGGTCATTTTGTGACATACTACAGAGGTAAAGCACGTGTCAAGACGACAAATCTGCAGCGATACATTCCGTCAGTGTAGCTCAGTTGGGAGAGCAACTTACTCCGGAGTGAGGGAGCGCGAGTTCGATCTCGGTCACGACAAATTTGTGTTTTCACATTGGCCCCCGACCGTAAAAATGGATGTACTACTGGCTGTCGGGTTCTTCGAAAAATGTGTGACGATTGTTCCACACATCGTTTGGAATTAATGAAAAATTCCTACCTCGCTTCAAAAACAAGAAAAAAAATTAAGACGGAGATGATGGAACGTACTGCAGAAGTAAAGCACGTGTTAAGACGACAAATCTGGAGCGATAAATTCCGTCCGTGTAGCTTAGTTGGGAAAGCAACTTACTCCGGAGTGAGGGGGCGCAAATACGATCTCCTTTACGGACAAATTTGTGTTTTCACAATTTGATGTAACGACTTGAAAGTCATTGGTCCAGTGGATCCATTATATTCGTCACAGTGCGGCGAATACGAGGAAAATGTTATCAGAACTCGTCACAGAAAACAACAATTTCAAGAGGTGCAAGGAAGTAAAGGCCGCCCCGGTGGCGCAGTGGTCTAAGCGATGGCCTCTGATCATTCGTCGGTAAGGGGTCCGGGTTCGAATCCCGGTGAGGCATGGATATTGCGTTTGTCTTACGGCACTGGCTCTCTCCCTTCCCTGGAACCAGTGACCCTAAATTAGGGACGGGCGATTGCTCATAGCCCATTGAGTTGCTCACGGCGACGGTCGTTAAACCTCCAATCAAAAAAAAAAAAAAAAAAAAAAAAAAAAGGAAGTAAAGAAACCGGAAAACAACATTCACAGAAGAGGCAAAACATTATGATCAGCGTGTGTTAATGCAAATCCAAGCAATTGTAGGTAAATGACGGCGCGTGTGATGGTCATTAAATGGTATAAATAACACTTGATACTGAGTTCTAATTTAATCAGTGTTCTTCAGATGGGAAAGGCAGCAGATTTAAGCAAGTTTGACATAAGTCAGGTTGTAATGACCAGACGACTGGCACATTACAGGGCATTTCCGAGCACAACTATCAGCCGTCGTTAGTGGCTTCAAAAAATGGTCCGAGGAGGAAAAAAACACGAACCACCTCCAATCCGATTACGGCTCATCGATGCTACAGGTGAGCGAAGGTTGTCCCGTAAGGTACGAACCAGCAGAAGGGACACTGTGGCGCAACTCACTGGTGCTTTTTTTTTTTTTTTTTATTGGAGGTTTAACGACCACCGTGAGCAACTCAATGGGCTATAAGCAGTCGCCCGTCCCTAATTTAGGGTCACTGGTTCCAGGGAAGGGAGAGAGCCAGTGCCGTAAGACAAACACAACATCCATGCCTCACCGGGATTCGAACCCTGACCCCTGACGGACGAATGATCAATGGCCATCGCTTAGACCACTGCGCCACCGGGGCGGCCACTGGTGCTTTGAATACTGCTGACAGTAGTAATGTGTCACAATGTACAGTACATCAAACCCTGCTGAAAATCGGGCTGCGTTAGCCACAAGTTGCTCCGATTGCTATGCTAACCTCAGCTCGCCATTCAAAGCGCCTATAATGTGCACGCGATCATCAAAACTGGATCTTGAATGGCTGGAAGAGGGCCTTATGGTCGGATGATTTTTTTCCTGTTGCACCATGTGGACGACCGGTGGATGTTAATGCATTTTTGTGATGCAAAACGTTATATATAATTTAAATATGAAATTGAAACTGGAAGTAATTTTTTTCTGCATCAAAATGCATTTATTTGAGAGGGGAGAGCCTCCCTCCCCTCTCAAATAAATTATGACCAGCGTGGTCTAATTTTTCCTGGAACAGGGTGGTGTAGTGTTCAAACCCGTACCCGTCACAAAGCTTCTGTTTTCTTTCCTCTTTTTTTCTACGTCTTTTTTTATTGGAGATTTAACGACCACCATGAGCAACTCAGTGGGCTATAAGCAGTCACCCATCCCTAATTTAGGGTCACTGGTTCCAGGGAAGGGAGAGAGCCAGTGATGTAAGACAAACACAACATCCATGCCGCACCGAGATTCAAACCCGGACCCCTTTCGGACGAATGATCAGAAGCTATCGCTTAGACCACTGGGCCACCGAGGCGGCCTACGTTTTTAGCACGTCTTTTGTAAAAAAAGATCGTGCTTCTGTTAGCGGTTTGTCCGTCCGTCCGTCTGTACCAACGGTATCTCTGCAACTATTAGTCCGATTTGAATTTTTTTTTTTTGCATTCGGAAGCTTGAAATGTGCGAATGATGATCCTTAATTTCGTTTCTTTTTAACGGTGTGCAATTTTGCCGCTAGAGGGCGTAAATCCAGATGATGTCGAATTCAAAATTACGTTTTGATCCACATATTTGTTTCTAAACATCCGATTGAAAAAATTCTTTTATCTTTCGGTTCCATTTATGTCGAGGAGTGTTTTAGATATAGTTTCCTTTTCAAATTACGCATAGATTTCCCACTAGGGGGCGTAAAAGTAAATTACATTTTTCCCGATAACTCTTCTCCTAAAACTCCGATTTCAATTTTTTTTTTCCAGCGGATACATCTCCTGATGGAAAATCTTTTGCATACAATTTCGAATTTTTGGTAAAGAATACTTTGGCTACCATTGTTAATTTTTGCTTCTGATGTATTTGCCATAAAATCTGAGCTTCTAAAATATCGATTGAAAAAATTATTTCGTGGACTGATGCCACTCACATCGATAAACCTTTTCGGAATATTTTCTTCCTTAAATATCCCACAGTTTCTCCGCCAGGGGGCGTCGATGTATATCTTATTTTTGTCAATATCTCTACTTCTAGGAGTCCGGTTTGAAAAAGTCCATCTTTGTTGGATAGTGTTTTCCGTGTGACATGTTTTTCATATAATTTCAAAATTTTCAAGTAATTCATAGACTTTCCGCTAAGGGGCGTAAAGGCAAATTGCGTTTCTCCCTATATCTCTGCTTCTAAAACTCCGATTTGAAAAATTCTTTCTGATGGGAAATCGTTTGCGCATAATTTCTAATGTTTGTAAAAAAAATGGTTTGGCCACCAGGGGGCGTAAATCTTAATTTCCGCTTCTGATGTATTTGCAGCAAAATATGAGCTTCTAAATTCTCGATAAAAAGAAAACGTCGTTGGTAGACCGATACTACTCATGTCGACAAACCTTTTAGGAACAATTTCTTTCTCCGCCGCCCCGGTGGCGCAGTGATCTAAGCGATGGTCTCTGATCATTCGTCCGAAAGGGGTCCGGGTTCGAATCCCGGTGAAGCATGGATATTGTGTTTGTTTTACGGCACTGGCTCTCTCCCTTCCCTGGAACCAGTGACCCTAAATTAGGGACGGGCGACTGCTTATAGCCCATTGAGTTGCTCACGGTGGTCGTTAAACCTCCAATAAAAAAAAAAAATTCTTCTTAAAATAGTGCATGGTTTCTTCGCCAGGGGGCGTGGATATATATCTTATTTTTGTCAATATCTCTACTTTTAAGGTTTCGATTTGAAAAATTCCTTCTTTGTTGGATAGTGTTTCCAGTGTGACATGTTTTTCCTATAATTTCAAAATTTTCAAGTAATTCATAGACTTTCCGCCAAGGGCGTAAAGCCAAATTGCGTTTTCCCTTATATCTCTGCTTCTAAACCTTCGATTTAAAAAATTCTTTCTGCACCGGATACAGCTCCTGATGGGAAATCGTTTTCACATAATTTGTAATTTTTGTAAAGAAAATGGAATGGCCACCAGGTGGCGTAAGTCTTAATTTTCGCTTCTGATGTATTTGCAGCAAAATATGAGCTTCTAAAATCTCGACTGAAAAAAAAAAAGTCTTTTGTTGGCCGATGCTACTCATGTCGACAAACCTTTTAGGAACTCCTTCTTCTTGAAATAATGCATGGTTTCTACGCCAGGGGGCGAAGATGTATATCTTATTTTTGTCAATATCTCTACTTCTAAAAGTCCAATTTGAAAAATTCCTTCGTTGTTGGATAGTGTTTCCGATGCGAAATGTGTTTCCTATAAATTCAAAATTTTCACGTAAATCATTTAGACTTTCCATTAGGGCGCATAAAGGTAAATTGCGTTTTCTGCACCTAAAACTCCGATTTAAAAAAAATTATTCCTGTATCGCATACAAGACCTGATGGAATTTGTAGCAAAATCTGGGATCCTGAAAACTCGACTAATTTTTTTTCTTGGACCGATACTGCTCATATGGATAAACCTTTTGCGAATACTTCCTTCCTAAAATAATGCATGGTTTTCCCACCAGCGGACATAAAGTCACATCTTATTTTTGTCGATAACTCTGTTTCTAAGAATTCGTAAGCTCAAGATTCCGTTTACACCAATATCTGAGGGATTAAAGACCCGATTAAAAAACTTCATTCTTCCGTCAGATACTATTGTTTTCCATACCGGTTCCATTGCCTTTGAATAGCTTTGATAAATTTAATTTGCGTCAGAACGGATTCAAAAGACGTGCTTATTACACCCGAAAATTCGGTGTCATCTTTCTTGTTTTATTTACAGGCGAAAGTCCTGGAAATATCTGCATTCTGGCTTCCAAAGTTCTGTGAATACGCGAAAATTAATCAACTCGCGGTTTTTTTTATTAGATATCGTCAAACAGTTTTTTTTTCATATACTTGACAATACAAAAAATATTCTGAAAAAACAGGTAGGGACTTATGGATATCAGATATGAAAATACGGAACTTAAGAGCTTATGCTCTTTTTTTTTAAAGTCTTTTGTATTTTAGAAACAATTTAGTTTCGCCGAATTATTGCAAACAGCTTCCTCCAGGGTAGTTCACATTAAATGGAGGTCAGGCCTAGCGCCAGAGGTATTTCGCAAAATCCTTGGCAGTACAAGTTTTAGTAGTAACTGGAATACTACCTCTTAAAAAATTAACCAGATAAAACTTTTACCGTCGTTATGACATTTTGCAACTGGTTAGAGATTTGGAACTGGGTAAAATAGTTTGATCACCAGATTTTATCATGATTTCCGGGTCCACAAAATGAAAATTTGCTTTAGATCCTGGTTAACAGATTTTTTTAATGTCTCAGATGGTCGATCCGCATGAGTCATACATATCAGTACAGTTTGCAGAATCATCATAAACATTCGTATTATTCAAATTTTGTGTTTTAACCATGGCAGTTTAAAAATACGTTCGATGTTTCGTTCTCAGTAGTTGTACCATTAGAAAACCGATAATGCATAGCGAGGATACATTGCCTGAAATTTCGGCTGAGACTTGAAACATTTCGTTTACAATACAATGCGTGGATATTTCCATATGCTTCAGAAACCATTGATGATAAAAAAAAATTTAAATCACCCACTGTGTTTTACATCAATAAACTGCGTTACCCACTTAGTCAAAATAATGTCTTAATGTCTTAGCCTTCATATGTACTCGTATCATAGGACAACCAAGTGTGTTTGGTTTACTATGGACATTTTTTCCATTGCCGAAAAACATAATTTAGGTTTCATTTCCAGTACTGCCATTTTAAGGCAATAATTGTTTTACAAACATTGCACGCTTGTAGAAACGCTTGAAAGAACAAGGAACAATCGTTGAAAGAACATATGAACTATTACGCAGCCCTTTTTTGTAGTTTAAATACTCTTGCCCGTCCATTCGAAACATTATTAAAAAGCTAACGCTTTCGTGGTCGGAAGGTAGCAAAGCGTTTGGCATGTCGGCTTCCATGGCCAAGTTCCAGAGTTGTAACTCAGAAACTCGGCCCTGGAAGCCAGTGTCTTTTTGTAGTCATGGAATTTGTAATAAAAATAAACTTCGTTGCGAATTATCATGTGGGAGACATAAGCGAATTTCAGGTGCTCTCAAAATATCAATTACAAGGGAAAATGGATCTGTATACAAATCAACTGATAATGCTTTTTGTTAATTTTTTTTTTTTTAAATCAGCAATTCATCTAATTGCGAAAATAGGAGCAGAGCATTTAATATACTGGCCTCAAGGACCAAGTTTCTGAGTTATCGTACCATGTGATACCCAAGTGCTATTTTTTTTTTTTTTTTTTTTGTTCTTGTGTGTCTTCAACTTTTATTCTTTCTCATATGATGAGTCGGTAATTTCTCTAAATCAGAGACGAGAGAGTGGCCTTGCTCCTCGCTGATGCTTAAATAATTAAGTTCTTAAAATAAATAAACAAGGCGCTTTCACACGCTTGTGATCTGATACGAAATTGTTAAATTGTTTTGATTATTTGTATGGTGGTTAAGAAGTTGCTTGTCTTCGGTGCACAGTTGCCGAAAAAATGAGTGTATTAATTTTGCGTGATCTGGAAGAACTTCTTAGCTTGATTACGGGAAAAAATCGTCGTCATTATTTTTGTCTCCAACTACTGTAAATTATTTTAGATTATAATTATGGGAAGAGAAATTCAAAAGTCTCAGATGGTCGATCCGCTAAAATCATGAGGTATCAAGACTTCTGCGACTTTTCTTCCCACTGTTCTATGTGTGCAATCAAGCTAAACATGCGCAGTCGTTCGTTCTTTAACTGAAACAAATACACCGGTTTCCATAAATTGAGGAACGAAATGAAAAACCGCGATACGTTAACTAATCATCGTTAAATATGCACCGAATTTGCCTATGTTACAGGCAGAGTACTACAGTAACAACGAATGGTATGCAAATGATTGGCGTTGCCATAGCTTTATGCAAATTAACAACAGCGTAAAACTGGTTGTTTCTCAGTGAGTCGCTAATTCCCGTGCAGAGATTAAAGAAAAGATTTCGTGATAGAGATTGTGTTGTAATGACTTCGAGACGTCATTTACCAGTGGAATTACGCTTCAGATCAGCAGGTAGACTGGAAGCAGGCCAAAGTCAGGCTATTGTAGCAAGATGGCTGAACGTAAGTCGTTCTGTGCTCCAAAGGCTGTGGAACCGCTTCCAAACCACGAAACCATGTTCTCGCAGGTAGTCTACAGCCAAGGTAGGCCTAGGGTAACAACTTCCTCCCAAGATCGATATTTGTAGCTATCTGCGCGGCGAAACAGGACTGCTACGCCGACCCATCTTCGATCTGTCCTTCCTGCAGCAACCAGAAGGACGGACGGTATCAGATTCTACGGTAGACAGAAAGCTACGTGAATGAGGGCTGTATGCTAGGCAGCCCGTACCGAGAGTGCCACGGGTCGACGTAGAGAACATTTGAATTGGGCGCGCATGCATGTGAATTGGAGTCCAAATCAATGGAGATCTGTACTGTTCATGGAAGAGTCGCGGTATGTTTTACATCGTGATTCTCGGCGAATTTTCATCTGCAGAGAGCCAGGCACCAGATATCATCCCTCTCATATTCGTGAAAGGGACACGTATATGGTGGAGGTAGTGTACTTGTATGAGAAGGTATCTCTTTATGCGGACGTACTGACCTCTACTTGCTGCCAGGTGGCAACTTGAACTCTCGGATGTATGGAGATGATATCCTGGACCCTTTGTTCGACCATATGCAGGTCGAAAAAAGGGTCCAGGATATTAACTCCATGCACGTCATCTCGACATATTCATACTGCAAGCCGATAATGCTCACCCGAACACTGCGCGGCTGGTTGAGCAATACCTTGAAGGGGGGGGGCTGTTATTGTCCGTATGGAGTGTCTAACACGCTCTCCTGACCTTAACCCAATCGAGCATGTGTGGGATGCTCTAGGTAAGCATGTTGCTGCCCTCAACATCTTCTCTCCGAACCCCGCAGAGGCTTCAAACTGCTTTACGGATCTCATAGACACCATTATTAACAGCATGGAACATCGCTGTCGGATCTGTATTGCTGTTCGGGGTGACCGCACTCCATATTGAGACACTTTTTAATTTGATTTTTGGAATATTGATATATGTCTTTCTTTTATTTTTACAGCAAATACAAAATGTAAATGCTTTGTATAAAATGTTCTTGCGATTTTCTGTAACACATGGCACAATAAAGATTTTCACCAAATTTCATTCAAGTTGGTTTCATATTTTTTGAGTTATAACAATTTTTCAATTTTATCCATAATTTATGGAAACCAGTGTATTCCGAAAATTTGTCAATGTGTCTTAAAATTTCACCTTTAAATGAACCGAGTCACGTGATGGAGCCAACACTTGACGCGTTCCTCAGAGTTTGTACGTGGAAACTTTTTAAGAACATTTTACGTGAAAACACACAGTTCTGTTCGTAACTGTTGTACCTTCTTACGATAAGTTCATATAGTCAAAAAGCTATAGCGAGATTTCATCTCAGATAGTTAATGTATCGTTTCATGAGATATCGAGACTCATGCATACAAATTGTATTTAAATTTTCACTTTCGAAACTATGATGTTTAATTTAGTGCAAAACCCCTTTTCCCAGAACTCCTGGAGAAAGCAGCGTTACAGAATTTTTGGAAATTTTTGTTTTTGGATAATACAGGTAAAGTTAGTGCACATTGAAAACTTTGCGCTAATGCGCCCGTGGCATTAGCATAAATTTGTTACCAGCTTGTTTATAAATGAATATTTATTATATGTGTTTATATTACAACATTTTATATGAATTTAAAAGAAAGCACGAAAAAGCAGGTTTTGCATAAGAAACTTTCACCACCTTATCATTGATATGGTGGTAACAAGCTTATCTTACAGCACAATACCCACGTGTTGAATTTTAACATATCTGGAAAAATATTTTGGTCAAGACTTCCGAACATGAAGTTGACCCTGTAATGGGTGGGGAGAAGCCTGCGTTTTGCTGATAGGTCTTCCTTTTGTTTCCTAGCAAAGAATGATAAAATGGGTAATCAAATGAAATTTCGTGGAAATACATCAAAAATTTTACTATATGTAAAACAATTAACCCTTCCCATTTTTTGTTCTTTTTTCCACAAATTAAGGCGATTTTCTAGCGTCTTATTAAAACAACGGCGATTAACACTTTTCTTCACAAATACGGAAACCGAAGTTACTGCCTTTGATAATAATATACTTATCCGGAAAGATAGATTCTCTTTACGGAAAAAAAAAACAAAAAACGGTAAAACTGATTTACATGTAAAGAAATCTTTTTTTTTTTGATTGGAGGTTTAACGACCACCGTGAGCAACTCAATGGGCTATAAGCAGTCGCCCGTCCCTAATTTTGGGTCACTGGTTCCAGGGAAGGGAGAGAGCCAGTGCCGTAAGACAAACACAACATCCATGTCTCACCGGGATTCGAACCCGGACCCCTTTCGGACGAACGATCAGAGACCATCGTTCAGATCACTGCGCCACCGGGGCGGCTACCGTAGCTTACATAGTGGTATACTCTTAGGTTGACTCTGAGTATAGTGTCGATGAGATCATTGCAGATCTGGGTTGCTCGGTGGATGCCGGAACAGCGTACGCCCAAAATGAAGTACGCATGACTGGAAGCATGCCAACGATTATTCGCACACTACGAAAGCAAAGATTATGATATCCTGTAAAGCACTGTCACGGCGGGTGCATCACTACAACCCGGAAATGAAAAACCAGCCAACTGAGCACCGTCACCCCACTTCTCCCAGAAAAGAAAGATTCAAGATTTACGCTATCTGGGTCTACAGAGGTATCAACCACCGGGAATACGTGGTAAATATCCAATTTATTAAGCATACACTGAACGACGTGTATCGGAAGAAGTTTCAATAAACTTTCAACCTTTGGTGGATCCAGGGAAGGCTCGAGGACACAACCTCCCCCCGCCCCTTCCCCCCGCCCCTCCCCCATTCCCGTCCCACGGAACCTTTTTTTAAACATTTTCCAAAAATAATTGAGTTAAAAACTGGTAACATCTAAATTTAATGTCAGTGTTTGTTTTTCGTATATCCAGTATAATGTGTAAGATGATAATATGTCGAAAATGTAGAATTCCGAATAAGGAGTTCCTAAATTAGGTTGAGAAACCCGAGCCAACAGCGCCATGCGCCTTTTGGCAGGTGAAAGAGAACCTAAGAGAGTTAGGAGCAGATTACCCTGATAGAATAGCACGAAAGAAAAGTATGGAAATATTAGAGCACAAGGAGTAAACGGTTACCCGTTAAGTATTGAAGTTGTAAGCTGCCCTACATACTTACCTGCAACAACAAGCTGTTCCGAGCGATATTTCTCTCCGCAGAAAAATGCCCGGTACACCTGTGCCACAGATGAGTACAGGGGGGAAAGAAGGTAAGGACACGGGAAAGGGGAACCTGAAAAAAAAAACCATCACACACAGAATACGTTTCCCAGAGGAAAATCGACGTTCAACACCGGATAAGACCAAACTGGCCATTTTCTCAGTGTTTCTCTCGGGTCCGCTATTGCTTCGTTACTCGTTAGCCAATGAGAGAAAAGATTTTTCCCCATTGGTTTAACAATTTTTTCTCAGGTTTACTTTTGTTGATTCTTGCCTGACATGTCAGAGTAACTATAGCTGAGCTGGTGTGATCACAAGATTACACCGATCGAGGTTTAAGTTACTCATTTTGAGTAAACAACAGAAAAACAAAAAAATAAATAAATAAAGCTACAATCAGGGTTTTTATTCCTTATTTAGGGAGCCGGTAGTATAAGGGCCAATCATTTTTTTCTTCGCTACTTGTCTGCTTGTTGCTCAATTATGTGCAACAGCGGAAAAAATTAAGTCCTGTTTTATTTATTTATTATTTTCTTTTTTCTTTTTTTTTTTTCAGAACTAATGCGTAAGAAAAAAAAATTATTTTAAAAGACAAGACCAACAACACCTTGTTAGTTAGGGTAAGAGATATTCAGTACAAAAAAGATAAATCTTTTATGTAACATTTTGCTCGGCCCTTAAAAGGGCCTTTTTTTTTTTTTTTTTTTTTTCCCCAGAACTCCTGATATTCACTTCTTGCTTTCTTCCCATGTGTGAAGAATAACTTCAATTTAATCCCAGTTATTTTTTATTTTTTTGGAAGTATAACTGTGAACTGGATTCTTTTCAGGAATTTTATTTAAAATAGCCTTCGGTCTTTTAAATTTGTCAGTCTCATTGACAACATAATTAAGGGCCTCCCTGACAAGAGGATTGGGATGTTTCTTGGCTTTTTCGTAGTACCTTTGCGCTAGATCATACATAGTATAATGTACAGAGTTGATATTTAGCATACTACGGATAGCATTATTGGATGTTTTTCCACCGAGTCCTACTATCATACGTAGAGTTTTATTTTGAAACGAGGTAATATTATTTTTTTGCTGCTTTCTGCAGTTACCCCAGATAGGACAGCCATAGGTAATCACCGGGCTGAAGCATGCTTTCCATAACAAGGATTTATTTTTTTTGCTAAGCCTTTTATTTTTAATTATGGCTTGGAGACATCCTCTTAACTTAAGAGCTTTGGCCAGGGTTTCCTTAATATGCTTGTTCCAATTCAAATTATGATCCATAATGAGGCCTAAATATTTGACATCCTTTACCCAAGGTATTTTTTTACCATACAATTCAATTTCAAAGACAGGATTGTAATTGTATGTTTTACGGGAGAACAGAATTGCTTGTGTCAGTATCAATTTTAATTTTCCAGTCTAGGAAGTAATTCTCCAGTTTTTCCACATTAGTATTGCAACATAAATGTTGCTTGATTTTTATTCATGGAAGTATAGGCCAGTGCAGTGTCGTCAGCTGTAGTCAGATTCCTGTTGTTAAAATTTGGGAAATCTGAAGTAAAAATAGGAGCAAGTACACTGCCTTGTGGAACACCGGCTTCAATTATTTTTTTTGAAGATTTCTTCTCATTAATTTTTGCACAAAATGTTCTGTTTTCAAGATAGGATGTGATTATATGAATAATCCAAGGTGGGAAGTCATGTGCTATTAGTTTGTAGATAATTGCCTCGTGTGGACATTTATCAAAAGCCTTAGCTACATCCAGGAATATAGCCGCTGTGTGCTTTTTATTCATTATTCCTTCTGCACATTTTTCAGTAACTCTCGAGAGCTGGTGCACCGTGGAGTGTTTGTCACGAAAACCTCCTTGAATAAATGGAATAACTGGGTATTCTTCACAGAACTGTTGCATCCTAACAAGTATAATTTTTTCAAAGATTTTCCCATGGTTGGGAGCAACGAAATCGGTCTGTGATTTTCAGGAATTGTCGGGTTTTTACCTGACTTGGGTAATAATATTACCTATGCTGTCTTCCAATCATCAGGGAAATAATTTAATTTAATGGCACAATTGCATATTTTAGTAAGGGTTTGCACATACTCTTTCGGTAATGTTTTCAGAATTTTATTATTTATGCCATCTTTGCCCGGTGCCTTTTTATTTTTAAGATTATTAATGTGAAACCTAACTTCTCTTTCACTGATGGGTAGTGGTTTTTCAAAGTCAGGAGGAACAAAAAAATTTTTTGGCCCTTAAAAGGTCTCTTGTTTTTTCTTATCTTTTCAGTTTCTAGCGTTCCGGACCTGTGAGAGGTCGTAGCACCTTTAACTTGAAGTGGATTTTCGATTTTTGCATTTTTTGGATTCCGGACCCGAGAGAGGTCGTATCCACTTTATTTAGAGGTTACTGTCTATCGGACGTAAGAGAGGCCGTAGCATTTACTACTTTTGGCTGCTGTTTTCTATGCCTTGTCCTATTTTTTTTAAAGGAGCCTTTCTGTTTACTTTTAATTGGGGATGTTAATACAGGTTTTTTTTTACTAGTAAATTCTTCATAGAGTTGTGCAGTTTGGGTGATTAATCTAGAATTTTCTACATCATCCGCATGTTTAAAATAAGTATCCAGGGCCTTTTGCATTTTAATGGCTACATCAGTGCCAGGGATATCATTTATTTTAAACTGTTTTTTGAGTGAGTTTGCAAAGATTTTCGCTTTTTCTTCATCGGTTCTAACTACCGTCCCATCTGCTTTCTGGAGGGGTGGAAGTAATCTGATATTTTTATTTTGCAAACTTGAAGTAAGGTTCCACAGGGTCATTTTATTTTTTTATTCGAATTTTCAGAGTAGTCAATATGTGTTTCCTCTAATAATTGGCCCCATGAACCGTTTTCAAACCTTCTGATATCTCTTTTGATTTGCCTGTTAAGGGTGCAATAAAGGTCATAAAAATATTTTATTTCTGGTTCTTTGCCATTTACTGCGGTACCTATTTTTCTCCTTAATAAGATCCAATAATTCTTTGGGTAAAAAATACGGGTTTCTTTTTTCTTTGGCAGGAGTTTGGCAAGCCTCCATAACCTTTTTAATGGCAAGGTTAAAGGTTTCAATGACATTGTCAATTTCTTCTTTGCTATTGCAATCTCGAATTGCTGGAGGTGGTGCTAGCTTAATTTTTTTTTCAAATTGCTTTAGGTTCGTGACCATTTTGGGTGCTACCATTACAGTTTTATCAGTAAAAAGCTGCAGATGAACGGGGTTATGATCAGATGAGAGCGCTGCTGCAGTATAGATTTCATAATAATATCTATTATTTTTGAATAGCGCAAAATCTAGCACATTACTAGTTCCTCTTAACGCTGTTCTGGTGGGCTCGGAAGGTGCCCCCAGATCAATATTTTTATTTAAGAGATATCTGAAAATATTGTTCCCACTTTTATTAGCTCTAGGACAGTACCAATAGCGGTGTTTGCTATTAAAATCCCCCGCTACTATGGTGGGGATCTCTTCTTCAAAAAGCTTGTCCAGAGCTTCACTGGTAACCGTATGTGACGGATGATTATAAAAGGCCGTAAACTTGATCGGGCTATTTTTAGTTTTAATTATAACCGAGTGCGCTTCTTGACCATCTTCAGTGTTGCAAGGTGTTTCACTTTGCTCTAATCTATCAATAACCGCAATCAAAATTCCGCCGCTTTTGGTGGTTTTGTCTTTCCTATAAATCTTGTAATTGGGTATTTTGAATTTAATTTTATCGCTTAGCCATGATTCATTAATTAACGCAACGTCATTTTTTTTGTACTTTAAGTAGGCTAAAAATTCTATGTGTTGTCTTTTGATACCCTGCGCATTCCAAATAAGAATGTTAAGGCCATTTGTTTCCGTTATTAAACCTTCATCCTCAGAAAAAGAACGGCCCCTAAATGGACCTTTTTTTTACCTTCCTCAGAAAAAATGGGTAAGGATAAGGAGGTGGTGCAGGTGAAGGTGCACTTAAGAGGCATCTTTCCCCTTTTCTCTTCCTTGTTTTTTTTAAAGCTGTCTTTCTCTACGGCTATGCTGCTAACTGTAATACTATCTTAGGCATTAGTAACAGCATTTAACCGAAGCATTTCTTCCTTGTTGTTACTTACAACTTTTTTACCTGCAGTGTTGTACGTGTAACACGGAGAGACTTTTTTTCCGCTTCCTTTAATTCTTTGCTAAGTCTTCCAGTGAAGTAATTTATTTTTCTTTTCTTTATAGTTTTATTGGTTTCCTCTCTTTTGCAGCTAATTTCATCCTCGGAAAAAGAACGGCCCCTAAATGGGCCCTTTTTTTTTCCTTCCTCAGAGAAAATGGGTAAGAATAAGGAGGTGGTGTAGGTGAAGGTGCACTTAAGAGGCATCTTTCCCCTTTTCTCTTCCTTGTTTTTTTTTAAGCTGTCTTTCTCTACGGCTATGCTGCTAACGGTAATACTGTCTTGGGCATTAGTAACAGCATTTAACCGAATCACTTCTTCATTGTTGTTACTTACAACTTTTTTAACTGCAGTGTTGTACGTGTAACTCAGAGAAACTTTTTTTCCGCTTCCTTTAATTCTTTACTTAGCCTTCCAGTGTGGCAATTTGCTTTTCTTTTCTCTATAGTTTTCTTATTTAACTCTCTGTTGTAGTATTTTGGACCTAAATAGTTTTTCACATCTGCATTCATTTTATCAACCAAGTTGGTGTTTTGATAATTCGAGAGATGTTTTTGTATCCTTTGCTCTAGCACAGAATTTGGTACGTTGCTTTAAATTACAACCTTTTTTTCTCTCTGTGTAATAAATTAACATTACGGAGATATTTATTTGGGTCTTTTTTTAATAATTCTGTGTCTTTTATCACTTCCTGTAATTTGAAGCTTTCACTGCTTTCTTGCAGTGCGTGAGGTTGTTCCTTGCAAACATTTTTTTCTGCGTTTTTTCCTCACTTTTATTGAAACTTTTTTGTGTTTCAATTTTTTTTGTCGTAAAGCTGAGCTTTACTCGTGTGAATTTGTGTTCCAGTCTTTTCTAACTGCGTTTCCTTCTCCTGCAGTGTACAAATGGCCAATTCCTTTTTGAAAAATTTTTCAGTCGGCCCTAAAAAGGGTCTTTTTTTTTTCGGTAGACTGACGCAGATTCACACTCTTTTTACGAAAAATCTCACAGGAATAGCCTGATGCCGTAGCACTATCAGGTCTATTTAAATAGTCAGGTCCCGGAGGATTTTCTGAACTAATTTTTTCCAACAACAAATAGTCAGGTCCCGGAGGATTTTCTGATCTATTTTCTTCCAACAACAAATAGTCAGGTCCCGGAGGATTTTCTGATCTATTTTTTTCTAACAACAAATAGTCAGGTCCCGGAGGATTATCTGATCTATTTTTTTCTCATACTTACCTTATTTTTTCTGGTCTTTTTATTAACACTGTTGCTCAACTCGGGAGCTAAACACCTTAGTCTCCTGGATTTACGAAGACCATTTTCCGCATCAGTTCTGCTACAGATTCCAGCAGTAGGGGGGGGGTGAAACGGTTAATCCTTTGTTCAACATCAGATTCTGTTCCTGCATCCTTAGCGTCGGCAATCCCTTTGCGCAACGAAATTTTTAACGGTGTGCTAACAGCAGTACGAAGAGAAGTGGATTCGGAAAAATTTTAATAGAGCTTTGAAAAAAGCTTAGCTACTAAAAGATCTCCTAACCGGACTGATTACAATAGACTGGTAACCCAGAAACTATCTAAGATGCGACGAATAAAACCTTCCGAAGAAGCAAAAAGTTGCGAGACAGATAGCCTAACTAGCGGGAGACCACACCACGTGCGACCGTCCCGTTAGGAATCCAAGCAGCAACTGATATCTATAATCCGAAAATGTAGAATGATGGAAAGAACTTTATGCATCAACCAGTCGCCAGTAGCAAATGTAGGTCTCCTCTTCTCCTGTGGTAAATGAATCCACCAGTGCGTTCAATTGAAATATCTCGAACACTTAACAGAAAATTCATTATAATAGTTATTCTTCTCGGCACAAATTAATGTAATGCATGCTTATACAAGGTGCGACCTTAATGTCTCAGATGGTCGATCCGTTCACACATCATGAGATATCAACAGACTTGCAAACTCATCATAGACATATTTGCGCTCAAGTGCTAAGATTCAAATGGATTTAGATTTCAAGCTTTGTAAGTTTAATGTCTCAGATGGTCGATCCGCTCAAATCATGATGAATCAAGACTATTGCAGTCATCATCATAGACATTATATTATTATGGGTACGGTGGTATTGTTACGGGTATACAGATATTGTGTGCCTTGATACACTGTATTGTTACGGGCAGGGCCTGCCCTATGTAATATGGCGCCCCGGGGCGAGAGTGAATTTTGGTGCCCCATATCAGGGTCCAGCTCCCCATTCACCCAAGTAAATATTCTGGGAAGGGCTTTGGTTTGGAACAATTCAACAAAAGAGATACAAGTTAAAACATTTAAGACATTTCATTGATATTCAAAACTTTAACAAAACCTCCTTCAACTACAGATTTAAGATAATTTTTTTTTTTTTTTTGGTTGGAGGTTTAACGACCACGGTGAGCAACTCAATGGGCTATAAGCAGTCGCCGGTCCCTAATTTAGGGTCACTGGTTCCAGGGAAGGGAGAGAGCCAGTGCCGTAAGACAAACACAACATCCCTACCTCGCCGGGATTCGAACCCGGACCCCTTTCGGACGAATGATCAGAAGTCATCGCTTAGACCACTGTGCCATCGGGGCGGCTAAGATAATTTCACTTTCCTTTTTTTAATTTTTTTATTGGAGGGTTTTTGTTTTGTTTTTCTTTGATTGGAGGTTTAACGATTTCATTTTAGCGAAAGTTGTCATTGCTTTTGATAGGCCAATTTTCTGAGCAATGCCATTTTCTATTGACAACACAGCTAATGAAGACAGTCTATTGTCAGTCATTGTAGACCTCAGATAGTTTTTGATTGGTTTCAGCTTAGAGAATGTACGCTCCGCACTTGCCGCAGTTACTGGAACTGTCAGAAGGATTCGCAAAGCAATCCAACTGTTGGGGAAATTATCCTACATTTTCATTTCGAGAGGAAACCGTAATGCTTCTCGAGGGTTGACACATTTAGTTTTACATGGCATAATGAACTTGAAGTGTTTTAGCTCTTGTGCTAATTCTGCACCATTTATGTCTGATGAGGCTTGTTCACTTAAATCATGGTGTAAATCCATGCAATCAGCTTCCAAGTTCTCCGGCAGACATTTAAAGTTAAATGGGAAACCCCATAACTTAGTTTAGCTAAGTATTTGCTCAAATCGCTCATTTAAGGTACTTTGAACTTTGTCAACTGCGGCAAAGATGAAATCTCTTTTAAACTTTACTTCTGCAGTTTTCTCTAATTCATCTTTCACCTCGTAGAGAAACATCTTTGTACGTTTTCTCCTTCTGGTTTCTCGGAAAACGGCCTCTGCTTTCAGGCTCTGCACTTTTTGCAGCTTTCAGTTTCGCTTCATCGAAGCCATTGTCTCTGAAAGCTTTGATAAAGTTAATTGCTCCCTCTATCATAGCTGTAGCAACAATTTGGCCACAGTCAGCATTTTGCATGAGTTTGTTGATGTTATTCACTTGGTACAGTAGATCATAACACACATGGAGTCCAACTAAGAATTTAAAATCGCATAACTGTTCTGTGAGGCAATAAATATCAAGCTTCACTCCCGCGTCGAGAGATGAGCTTGTGTTTTCACAGATCTATATCAAGCTATCATACACTTGTTTTTGTCTGAGTGCAGATAGTTTTGACCGTGTCGATTCTACTTTCCCATGTTGTCGTACAGTGTGGCTTCACGGTAATTGTTGGAACGTGCTTCAAGAGAACACTTCATCTTTGTGTCGTTGCAGAAAAAAGTGCGTATATTCTTTGGAGCACTCCAAAGAGAATGATTGCTTCGGTGGATACTGTCGCTACGTCAGATATAACCAAATTTAAGGAACGGCAGCCGCGCGGAAAGTAGAATGCTCGAGGGTTCATCTGCAATACCCTCGCCTGTACGCCTTCGTTTTTTCTTTTCATATTTGAAGCATTGTCATATCCTTGGCCTCTTAAGTTATTAAAATCTAGGTTGTTCTCCTGCAAAGTTTCTAGGAAGTTCAGTCAGTCCTTTTCCTGTGATCTCATTTGCTTCTGTAAACCCTAAGAAATGCTCTTTTGCAGTAATTTCATCGTTACTGAAATCTGTAAACCTGATAATCACAGAGCTTTTCCGAGCGGCTCACATCTGGAGTGCAATCCAAAATGATTGAGAAGTATTTTGATTGCTTGGCTTTTTTACGGATGTTCATTAATATTTCATTTGCCATCAGATTGATGATCTCATTTTGTACAGTTTTCCCCAAATAATGGTATGCTACAGAACCATCTTGGATTCTCCGCAGGTATTCCCGCATTGTATCGTCAAACTGCCCAAAAAGCTCAACAAGTCCAAGGAAGTTCCCGTTATTAGCTGTAAAGGGTTTGTCTGACGATTCCCTGAAAGCAAGATTGTGCGCAGACAAATAAAACAATATTGCTATTAGTCTTTTCAATGCACCACTTCACGATTTATCATAGTCAAATGCAAGGCATCAACACCCTTGTTCATCTTGAGCCTTTTTTTTCTGTTTCAATCCATGTACAATATGCTAAAGAATGACTGCGGGATGTCTCATGTTCTTTGAGACGATCAGCGAGGTGCTTCCAGTCGTCGTAACCAGTTATTCCTAGATGTGACGGTATTGGATATGACGGTTTTGTAGCAGGGAAAAGTTTGCAACACAGACAAAAAACACGGTTCGTCTGAATTGAATATACCAGGCATCGCCTTTTCAACTCCACCATTCGGTAACTTTCTCATGAAGTGTTTAGCAGAAAACTGGCAATTTTTGTCATCTACTTGGAAATCTTTCTTCTCAAGACTTTGACTTTGTAGTCCGATTCCAACCATAAGAACAGTGTCAATGAATGACGAAGTGATATTGCCTGGCCAGTTGGCAGGTCTGTGAAGTCAATATCGGTCAAAGAGGAGGAGGCACGTATCTGTTGATATTGTACATTCTGCATGGTTTTCTGTGTGAAGTTCTGAGCTGGATCTGAAGCATATTTCGTCGATCAGTGGGCATCAGAAGACTCTTCTTGCGGTTGGTTTTTCTCTTCAACAGCAATTCGAGTGCGATCTGTCAAATGCTCGGTGACATCAAGTTTATCAGCTGAAAAGCAGTGGATGTGATTAGGATCAGATGCTTGCTGTTTCTCAGGAGGTCTTTGAAAAAACCTTCGCAAACGTTCAGAGGATCTTTGATCTTCTGCTTGTCTCTCTGCCTTCCTTTTCCGGTGCTGATAACCAGATAGTTTTGTCGTTTACATATTTCAGCACCTAGAAATAACTTAAGAAGCACTTTAAAATCGACGCCCACGCTCTTTAAAAAAAGGCAAAATATGCAGCCAAATATGCACTGAAACGTCCTCAGGAAACTTGGATCGTGCACTCAAACGCTCAGGGGCTTCTCAGCTTCTCTCAACATTTTCTTTGACCTTCGCACAGGTCAGGCGATTTCCGTCGACCAATCACAGCAAGTCACGTTCCCCATATTAAAAAAAGTACTTGTTTTCGCTCTGATCAATGTCAAGGTCAAGGTCGCCAGACGCTAGTGCATATGCACTGAAGAATTAGTTTGCCGAATACAAAAAAAAAAAACGTCAGAAACAAAAGTTAAAGAAAGAATGCATCACAAATAACATAGGCATAAAAAATGTTTTACGAAAAGTGTCTTGCCGAGGACGGGTAGGTTCGAAAGCTGTACAACGGTCGAAATTTATTGAAAATGTGCGAATATTTTCGAAAATATTTCATATAAAAGCTGATATTGAATCAAAGCTAATATAGAATCAAAATGCAAACATATTTGAGCATTTGTAAGAATACTGTTATGTAGCAAATTTTTATCGACTTAATTAGATCGCACGTCTGAATCAACCCTCGCTAAGCTCAGCTAAGGTATGCCATGTGACCTCGCTAAACTCTAATATCTCTGCTCTTTGTAAAGCGCTGGTATATGAACAAGAGATATATAATATACTGCTTGTTTCTGTTCCATGCGCAGAAGCGTAAATTCAGTTCGCTGGACAAAATACTGTGCAGATCATTCTCATTCGAGACTCGGCATAACGTACACATAACGTACACATAAACGCAACACTTACTTCATTCTGTTCTCGCTATTTACAGTAAGTTTTCGTCACAATATGCTCAAAATTATTGTAAAACAAACAAAGTACCCAAAAAAGGCGCAACCGCACAACATGGTCCCGAGCTTTTTAGACATGCTGAAATATGCAAAGTATGAAAAATATGCCTTGTTCAAGAGAAGTCACAAAGTTAACAAAAACCAATGCAGATGAAAAATTCACGAAATCAATGGAAGAAAGGCGTACTCAAGATTAGCACGCGGCAACCAATACTCCTACCTGATTGGTCAGCGGTATCTTTGATAAGGGCGGCATGTACTTGAGTGGCTGAAAATTTTCTAGAACAAAAGATGTTTCCGCAATAATTTTTGAAAGAGTGATAACTTTTTTTTTTTTGTGCACAGCTAAAGATTTGTTTCTTTATTACCATATTTCGAGTTTTATTTTTGGCGCCCGGGGCGTGTGCCCTGCTTGGCCCGCTCAAAGGCCAGCCCAGGTAACGGGTATGATCGAACCGTTCACACATCATGAGATATAAACAGACTTGCAAACCCATCATATACATATTTGCGCTCTTCAAGTGCTAAGATTCAAATGGATTTAGATTACAAGATTTGTAAGTTTAATGTCTCAGATGGTCGATCCACTCAAATCATGATGAATCAATATTATTGCAGTCATCATCACAGACATTATATTGTTACGGGTATTGTGTGCCTTAATAATTCGATTAGTGAGGTGTAGAAAGAGCGTTAATTTTGTTTACAAAAAGTAATGACTCGTGTCTTTTCTCGTGAAAGGGAAAATAATTCTTTGAGATACTTGTGTTAGTGGGGGTGAACGCATTGGAAAAGGCGCCGGTTTCGGTCCTCAACGTGTCCTCAGAGGTCCAGTTTCCAAAGTGTCAGCGTCGCTCTGTATCAGATGTTTGGAAGCAGGACTGTCGTGATGAATGAGTACGGAAAGTTCATGGCGATTGTGAGAAAGCGGAAGAGACAAGACAGAGTTAATGAAGATTTAAATGCTGGGTCACTAAGAAGTGTCATCCCGCAATATTTCCGAAAGTAGAGTGCTGTACCCTTTCGATTTTGCGCGTTGGTTGATAGCTGTAAGAAATTTGTAATGCTATTTGAGATAAAACAAGACCTAGAAAGAGATAAATAGTGGAGCCCATGGCAACAAAAAAGGAAGCGAGAAGTAAATTGCAGAAAAGGATTCCTCACGAAGCACCTGTCGAGAGAGTCGGCAGCAGTGAGCCGAGAGACGGCTCGGACAAGAACAGCGCGTCTGTATGTACCACGGAAAGAAGAAAAGAAAGACCGTCGTGTCTCTTGTCCGGGAAACGACGGTGCGAGAAGCTGGACGGACGCGGAATAATTTTCTTCCTAGAAACCGATCGTGTTAGATAACTTGGGTTCGAACTGATAAAGGTAAGTTTAAATGTTGCTCGAAATCGGGGGACTAGCGTGCTCCCTTCTGCTAGGAAGGAAAATGTTGTTCTTTGCCGGGATATCGGAGCTAGAGAGGAACCCTCTGGAGACCATTGAACTAGGACACGAGATACAAAATTAATTAGTGTTTCCGAGTGGCTGGGATTCGGACGACCTGTGATGCCCAAAAGAGCTGTGATCCACGCGTAGATTACACTTACCTTTATACATAGGTGACATACGTCTAGACGGCAAGTAGCAGTAATAAGCCCTAGACGGCGTAGCTTAATAGGGAAAGCATTCGGCTCCGGAACAAAATTACGAGGGTTTGAGTACCGCCACCGGCAAATTTGGGTTTCACATTGAGGCCCGAACGCAAAAAATGAATCTACCGGCCGTTAGGTTCTTTGAAAAATATGTGCTGTTCTTTCCACACTTCGTCTGGAATTAATGTGAGCGCCTTCTTCGCTTCCAAAAATGTGTGATGTTTATTTCACACATCGTCTGGAATTATTGAGAATTCCTTCGAAAGAGAACTACTTCAAGCGCGGTTTGCCAGCTGACCCGTAAACCTACGAATCCGTCCCAGCCCTTTTTCAGGGGGGCGGATATATGCGACGTACTACGGAGATGACGCGCATGTCAAGACTGCAAGTAGCAGTGATAAGATAAGCTCTTGCCGGCGTAGCTTAATTGGGAAAGCCAAATGCTCTCCCAATTAAATGGTTACATGCTTTCCCAATTGAACGGTATTTTTTATTTGCTTACACAATTTTGTGGACTATCCCGAGAAAGATTGGGCGAGTGGTGGCTTTGGTGGCGTCTGTGGTGGGTTTTTTTTTCCCGTTCGTTATGAATCAACGAGGGAGAACAATGGGGTTTTATTTTTGGGGGCGTGTAGTATTTTGAATGATGGTGGGAGATTGTACCCTTTTGACATGGATTGGTGCTCGGGAAGTGGAACTTCCTTATAGAGATTTAAGGGAATGATTTAGTTTAATTTTTTTTGTGTGTGTTTGGTTTTATGAACAGTAGTTAAGATTCAGGATGAAATCGTAAAGTGGTCTTAGTGAGTCTGTTTTGAAGGCAGAGCATAAGGAAGTTCCTTTAGGGTCTGGTTGATTAGTTTAAGTAAAATATGAACTTTGTAAGTTTAAGATCTAAGATTTGAAATGGAGAAGGAGATAAAGAAGAAAGCAATAGCTAGGGAAAGAAAGATTTTTCAATTGAGTTTTATTAAGAGATCATATCGGACTCGAGGAAGGGTTCCTCGAATTCATAAAAAAGCTGATGAGACAAAACAGATGAGAATTCAAGAGGATAAAAGTTTTAGGTGACCCCAGTAAAAAATTACAGGGATAATTCTTAAGGTAACCATTCTTAAGTATTCCGCGAGGAAAATTAAACAAACCATCCTCCCATGAAATGTATTCCACATTAAATCCTGAGACAAGTTAAGATTCTCCTTCTGCGAAATCAAAGGGCGAGCCGTTAGTTTCAGCTAAACAGGTTACTATAAGCAGAAGGATGTAGGTTCGAATCTCGCCACCGAAAAATTTGGGTTCGCACTCGTGGGAGTGACGGAGGACGGAAGATTACTTCATCAAACTGAAGACATCGGTCCATGTTGCCAGCGTTCGTATGCAGGTTACATCGAACAGCTTACCTATCCAAACAGTATGTGTGTGAATCTCGAATCGTATAGTAAATAGCAATCATACAGGTGCATAAAATCAGTGGGATCAAATTAAATGTTTACCAAATTAAACTCTGATCCACCAAAAAAAAAAAATAATAATAAAAAAAATAATGAATAACAAAAATACTTTTGAGATACCAAATGATGATAGATCGAAAAACGAAATTTGTATCACTAAAATAATAACGGTTCCTATTGTTTTAGTAATGCCTGTATTTTAAATACTATGGTTATACCGAATTTAGTAAATGTTCACCAAATGACATCATCATCATCATTGTCAACCATTATCAATCCACTGCTGGACGAAGGTCTCTCCAAGCCTCTTCCACAACGGTCTGTCTTGTGCCAGTCTCCTCCATGTTACTCCCGCATACTTTCGAATTTCATCCACTCATCTCCCATGTGGTCTTCTTCTGGGTCTTTTCCTGTCCCTCGGAATCCAATCTAAAATTTCGGCTGTCCATCGAGGGTCTGTCCTTCTGGCAGTATGTCCAGCCCATTGCCATTTCAGGGACTTAACTCTGATCATGATGTATTCCACTCTTGTCATTTTTCGGATCCACGAGTTCCTCTTCTTATCTCTCCTGGTTACAACAAGAATGCACCTCTCCATGCTACTTTGAGTTGTCTGCAGCCTTTGTATGTCTCTTTTAGTTAAGTTCCACGTCTCTGCACCATACGTAAGCACTGGAAGGATGCATTGATGAAACACTTTTCTTTTAAGACATCATGGCATATTGCTCTTGAAAATTATGCTGTTTCTTCCAAAAGCTCTCCAGGCAAGTTTTATACGCCGACTAATTTATTCATCACTGTGACCCTCACTTGATATCTGCTGTCCAAGATAAACGTACGCATCTGTTATCTCCAGCTTTTCTCCATCAATCGATAAATCTTCATTTCTCGCAAACGCATTGTACATCACTTTTGTCTTCTGAAAGTTCATTCTTAATCCCACTTCTTTACTCTTGTCAGCAAATTCCTGGATCATACTCTGCAGCTCTGATGGGGTAGTTGCAAAAATGACTACGTCATCAGCAAAACGAAGGTAGGTTAGATAATCTCCATTAATCTTTATCCCTTTGTTTTCCCAGTTCAGTGATTGAAAGGCATTTTCCAATGTGGCATTAAAGAGCTTGGGAGATATGGTGTCACCTTGTCTCACTCCCTTTCCAATTTTTATGTGTGTTGTATTTTCAAACAGCCGAATCTTTGCATTCATAGATGTTATTAATAATATTAATGTATGCATCTTCAATACCACAGGATTTCAAAGCCAAATGTGTAACACTAAATTTACCCGACAACACTGCCAAAATAAATTTTTTCTTTTGCGATTACTGTAAACAATTTGTCAAAAAAAAATTATTACGTCAAATTATTATTTACCTAGCATAATTAAAAGCCTCGCCCTCTCTTGACGTGCCGCTTCAACAAACGCGTTGGGTCAAAAGGTTCCCGAAGAAGAAACGGATTGTCAAAACGAGTGCCGTTAAAGAACAGCACTGAATTACAGCGGTGTTACAGTATTCCAAGTGGTGACGCATTGGAATGTGAAACTTACGACAATCCCTGAGAAACGTTCGATGAGCACAAGTAACAACATTTTAGCGAGTGGGAAGTAGAATAGCCATAGGACAAGACTGATTGGCTGAATGGCACATGTAATTGCCCAAACTATCTCAGAGATTACGTTTGTGAACATTTAGTTGGGTTAGCAATTCGCCTGAAATATGTTGAACCACCTGCTGAAGCAAGGAATGTACCAATCGGGGAAAACGTAAAACAGGACGGCCAGAAAAATCAAATAAAGCCTTACTAATTCAATAATTTCTTATTTCACGTTTATTATGTGATGTTATTTTTAATAATTAGTGAGACTGATTTCTACATCATGATTATTATTATAAAACTTTAACATTAAAAGTTTAGTTTTCATTGTTTTAGCTTAACACCTATAACTACAAGTATTTACAGGTAACTGCAGACACGTATATGGGTATTACTACTGTTATTTTTTGGTCAGAAAAAGAACTTTAGATTTGTCATGAATTATTAATTTTAATTTCAGTTTCAATATCATAAGAAATAACATAATTATGATTACATTTTCCCCGTTTTAAAAATATGTGTACGGGCGATCTAAGTGAGAGATGGGTTTGCCTCCTCGGGGCGCTCCGTGGTAACAATGGCACACACAACAGCAACTAGGGCCTCTGTGAATCTTGGAGAGGTGCCAGCTAGTTCTGTGTAACATTGCATTGGCGAAAAGACCCCAACTCACTGGGTTTTGTTCCAGAATCCTTAGGTTGAATGACCAACTGGAACCGTCAGCTGTGGGCTAATCCCCCCCACTGATGTACTTACATGATTAAAAAGACACAAAGAAATCAATATCCGGGATCTAGTGTGGGATATGTTGGACCTACCACACTTGAGAAGGACGGTTCACTACGGAATCGACCCAGACTTTCCAAACGGCACATGAGAAAGAGATCTCGGCTGAGTGAGTGTAAGATTGGTGTATGGAATACTAGAGGCAAGAGTATGGAGTACTTATAAATGGCAAGATGAATGAGGTGATTGAAGAGATTAATAAGTATAGATTGGATATGCTGTCTGTAAGTGAAACCAAAAGAAAGGAAATTGGGATAGAAGAAATGAATGGAACGGTGAGTGTGTGGTCTGGAATATTGGATAATGAATATTGGCACAGGCTGGTGTAGTGTGATTTTAAGTGAAAAGATGAAGAACAACTTGATTCACTGCATAAGTGAGAAAATTCTTTGGATTAGTTTGAAAGTGAAACTTCCGAGAATAGTAATTGTTGTAGTGTATGCTCCTTGCGACTCGGAACCTTCGCATAGGAAGAAAGATTTCTGGAATGAGCTAAAAGCTCTTTTGAGCCAGTTTGGTGCTAAAGAGAAAGTTATAATAGCAGGGTATTTCAATGCTAGAGTAGGTGTGCAGAATGCAATTTCTGACAATGTTCTGGGTAAGTTTAATGATCCTTGTGTGAATGCTAATGGTGAAAGATTAATTGAACTCTGCGTTGAGAATTGTTTGTGTGTATCTAATACGTTTTTCAACCACAATTACACTGAAGAGCAATTGAATAAGAGATACCTGTCTAGTAACGTGTAGCACCACCTTTCGCCCTGATGACGGCGGCGATTCGTCTCGGCATCGACTCGACAAGACAGAGGAAGCTTTGGAAAGTCATACGAATCCACGACCCCTGAACAAGCTCCCACAGTTCACGAAGATTTGATGGAGGGGGTCAGAGCCTAGAACATCTCTCTCGATGCCATCCCAGATGTGCTCGATGGGATTGAGGTCAGGTGACCGAACTGCCCAAGGAAGCGAGGTCACGTCGGGGGAGTGTTCATCCAACCATTCGGATACAATTCGGGAGCGATGGCACGGTGCATTGTCTTTTGTTGCAGGATAAGGTCCCCAGTGGGATGTTGAAGACGAACAAACGGGAGTAAATGGTCGTCCAGGATATCCCGGTAACGTTGACCTGTGAGGGACGATGTCACACGTACAAGGGGTCCCATTTCAGTCCACGTAAACAGTCCCCAGACAAGAATGCCACCCCCACCAGCTTGAAGAGTATCCTGCTGGCGAGAAGGATCCATCGCTTCATGTGGTTTGCGCCGAACTCGTATCCTACCATCAGCATGTACCAATGTGAATCTCGACTCATCAGTTAAGGCAACATTTTTCCACATGTCTAGGGTCCAGTGGCGATAATCCCACGCCCATGCTAATATTTGCACTCTGTGATGTGCGGTCAGCAGCGGTACCCTCGTGGAACGATGGATTCTGTACCTCATAGCGAGGAGATGGTTCTGGAGGGTGTGGCTCCTTACACGTTTTTGTGCACCAACGTTAAATTGCCGAGTGATTTCTTGCACTGGGACCCTCTATCCGCTGTTACAATGCGAGCTAGCCGACGATGACCGCGCTCATCCACACGCTGTTGTTCACGGCAGTTGGCCCTTGCAGGGATGGTTTTACCGGACTCGATGTACTCACGGTGCACCCGTGACACAGTGGCTCGTGAAAATCCCCGTGCCTTCACGACTTCCAAGATGGAGTGATCCATCCGTCGGGCCCCGACAATATGCCCACGATCAAATGCGCTTAGATCCTTCGTCTTACCCATACTGCGTCCGACTCTTACTGATTCCCGTCGTATCACTTCTTATACTGACAGATCGCTGCATACGTCATGTCTTTTCCGTTTACAGGGCCGCCCACAGCGCCTTATTTGCATAACGCCAGCTGTCTCTAATTAAATTGCTCTTCAGTGTATATCCATATATATATACTTGGTAAAATCGTACTCTTGGTCAACAGAGTGTGATAGATTTTGTTGTCCACGATCAACGTCTGAAACACTTAATTTTTGACACTAGTGTGATCATTACTTGGTAGTGTCACAAGTGAAACTGAATGCTAGTTGGAGGAAAAGGAATAGAAAGAGGCCCAGGATGGAAAGAATAAAGGTTGAAAGGCTCCCTGAAGATCATCAGCGTTATTCTGACTTACTCAGAGAACGACTAAAGGAGCTGGAGTCTTGTGAAAGGGATGTAGAAGAGAAGTGGGAATGTTTTAAGTACTGTGTTGTCACTGATGCTGAAGAGGTTTTTGGCACCACAATAGTGGGTAACAATAGAGGTGATGCTTGGTGGAATAGTGAGATTGATGAGGCAGTAAAGAGAAAGAAGGAAGCCTATTTGGGGATGTTACAAAGTAGAGTTTCTGTGGATGAATATCCCTGTAAGAAGCGTGAAGCCGCTAGGCTGGTTCGTCTGAGTAAGGCAAAAGATAGGAAGGAGAAGGTGGAAAGGCATGAATTGGCTTTTTGAAAAGATAGGAAGACTTTCTGGAAGTACATGAGACTCAGGAAAAATAGGGGAAACAAAGCTGTAAGTTGTGTGAAGAATAAGATCGGAGAAATGATATGGGAGCCCAATGAGTTAAGCGAAAGATGGGATGAATACTTCTGTGAGTTATTAGATCAGAAAAGCAAAGGTCATTCAGAGGCAGAAGCAGATGATGTCACATGGAAGGATGGAAACACAGGAGGGATCTCAAGAGAAAAGGTGTGTAAAGCTCTAAAATCTTTTCAGAATGGTAAGGCCCCGGGAGTTGATGGCATAACTGCTGAGATGTTGAAATATGGTGGTGACTCTGTAATTGACTGGTTAACTGAAATTTGCCAGTTGTGCTGAGAGTTAGGAATGATCCCTCGGGATTGGAAGGATGCTATCATTGTTCCCTTGTATAAGGGAAAAGGTGATCAGACTGAATGCAAGAACTTTCGTTGTATTAGCCTACCGAGTGTGCCAGGGAAAGTGTTTGGTAAGGTCGTTATTGAAAAAACTCGGGTCTTACATCGAAGAACGTATGGGATGTTCAGAGTGGTTTTATGTCTGTTAAAGGCTGCACTAACCAAATTTTTGTATTACGCATGATGATTGAACAGTAACTGGCTGTTGGTAAGAATATTTTTGCTGCCTTCATAGATTCAGAGAAAGCTTACGACCGAGTAAATAGGAAATTTTTTGTGGAAGGTATTGAATGAATATGGTGTTACTAGGAATCTACGTAATAGTGTAAAAGCTGCGTATTTTGGTGGTAGAGCTTGTGTACGAATGAATGGTATTTTATCGAAATGGTTTTCTATTGGTGCAGGAGTCAGACAGGGTTGTGTAATGTCACCATGGCTATTTAATATACACTATCGACCAACAAGTAATTGGACACCCCTGCAATCGAAGATATCTGCGGTCCTGATACACGTCACAGCCGCCGTCATTAATATCGTGTGGGAAACAACAACGCAACCGGTCGCATGCAAGATGCCACGCAGTTCGGAGCTCTCTGATTTCGAGAAAGGTGTAATCGTCGGGAATCACAGAAATGGCTGATCCATACGTGACATGTCCAGCGAGTTGAAGTACCCAAAATCGACAGTGGCCTACGTGATTGGCAAGTGGACGATGAGAGGTGGTTGTCGGAATGTGCCCCGACCCGGCAGACCCACAAAACTGGGAACTGGAGACCGATGGGTGCTGGCCAGAGAAATTCGGAAGAACCGCATCAAATCAATTGGCTACATCCGCGAGGAGTTTCAACAGGAATTCGGGAGTGTTCTTTCAATGAATACCATCCGTAAGAAAGTCCATCTGCTCGGTTATCATGGACGTGCTGCCGCCTACAAGTCTTTGATCACCAAGTCCAATAACGCTGCTCGGCTAACGTGGTGCAAAGCACGTCGACAGTGGACCGTTGAACAGTGGAAACAGGTTCTCTGGAGCGACGAGTCAAGGTTCACCCTCTACCGTTCGGATGTCAGGGTCTGGGTTTGGCGTCAGCCTGGAGAACGCCTCCTGCCGGAATGTATTGTGCCAACTGTGAAGTTCGGCGGCGGTGGAATTATGCTATGGGGGTGTTTCTCCTGGTATGGCATGGGACCCTTGGTCACAATTCCTGGTAGACTCAACGCCGAGACCTACTGCACCATTCTGGATGACCATGCGCTTCCTACGTTGTGGAAGTTTTACGGGGTGGACCCATGCTACTTTCAGGATGACAATTTCACCTGTCATGTTGCGAGGTACTCTATGGCCTGGTATGGTGACAATGGAGTTAATCGAATGGACTGGCCTGCGCAGAGCCCGGACCTTAACCCTATCGAGCACCTCTGGGACGAGTTGGAGCGTTGATTTAAGGGGTGCCCCCACCGTCCGAAATCGATGAAGGAACTGACCTATCTTCTCCAAGCCGAGTGGAAGAAAATACCGCTGGCAGTCGTACAATGCCTGGTTGAGAGTATGCCCCGGAGGGTCGCAGCTGTAATCGCCGCTCGTGGAGGCTCCACCAACTATTGAAGGTGAATAAACTTCGTTTTCCTTTGCTATCACAGGTGTCCAATTACTTGTTGGTAGATAGTGTATTTATGGATGCGTGCATGCGTGATGCTAAAATACACTGGCGTGCAAAAATTAAGGACGAGACGGTTTATTGAATGTAACGTCGTGCAGCAGTGCTCCACATCGACTCAAATCATACCATAAGATCCCCAAGATGTAAGAATATGGGACAAGTGAGCAAAATCGTCCAAACAAGGAATCCAAAGGATACAAAGGCACTTTATTGAAAAGGTAGCTTCGAGCACAACTGGACAGAAGACAGAAACGTCCATGTGACAGGTGGCTGCCAAGAAAACTCCAGTCTTTAGTAGGGGATATGATCACCCGTGACTGCGTTGCAGGATTTACAACGTCTGTCCATCCTGAGGACGTGGTTGTCAAGGAGCTGTTGAGGCATCGCGGCACTTTCCTCTTTTAGCGCCAATCGCAGCTGCAGAATCGTTGCTGGCTGCTGGTGATGTGCTGCCAAGAGTCTCCCGAGAAGGTCCCACACGTGTTCGATTGGATTTAGGTCCGGGGACCTTGCGGCCAATCCATGCGTTGAATATCTTCACTCTCCAAAAGCTCAGCTACAGCCACTGTACGATGAGATGTAGCGTTGTCGTCCATGAAGAAAAACTCAGGACCCACAGTACCTCTAAACAGATGCACGTGAGGCAGGAGAACCTCGGTACAATAGCGGACACCAGTGACCGAACCTCCTTGGAAGATGTGGAGGTCAGTACGGCTACCAAGCATGATACCGCCCCAAACGAGAACTCCGCCACCTCCAAACCTGTCCCTTTCGATGATGTTGGAGGTGAGATTGCGTGTTCCCTGCTCTCTCCAGATGTGTATACGTCCAGAACCGCTCGTCAAACTAAATCGGCTCTCATCCGTAAAGAGAACTCGACCCCATTGCTGATGCGTCCAGTTCTTGTGTTCCTGGCACCACAGAAACCTCCGTCTCCGATGAGCAGGCGTTAATGGCACACACCGTACTGGTCGTCGCACAAATAGACCACCCTTGTGCAATCTCCTGGTCACGGTAAAACGCGCTAACGGACGTTCAGTTGTCTGTTACATGTGCCTTGCGATTTTTCCCGCTTTCTGCCGTCTGTCTCTTCTCGCCTGTAGGACAATATACCGGTCGTCCGCCGCCGTGGTTACTCGTGGACGACCACTGCTAAACTCTCGGACAGCTGTTCCTGTCGTTTGAAATGCTCTCGAAGCTCGTGAAACGATGCTGTGAGCGATCCCGAACTCCTCGGCCACACTAGTCACACTTCGACCTTCTTCCAACTTCCCAATGACGCGACCTCGGATAAACTCATCCAGATGTCGTCTACTGGATTGCCTGTTGGCCATATCACACGGTGGCAGCAACTCGACGTCATTCAAACCGATGTACACCGTGCAATAGCTTTCACCGAATTGCTGAGCGTACACCGCCCGTGTGCTTTATACCCGTCCGACACTCCCCCTACGTCATGCTGCATATATGCGCATGCCTTACCGTACCGGACCATAGTCTATCTCCTGAGTGGTCTTTCGGTCTGTTCTGCCTGCTCGCTCCGCTGTTATGCTAATTTTTCCTCTTCGTTCTTAATTTTTGCACACCAGTGTAAATAATACTGGTTTATATCTTGGTGACATCCGTATGTGCAGATTGTTGTATGCTGATGACACTGTCCTGCTGGCAGAGAGCAAAAGTGAGTTGCAGAGTATGTTGTATCGAATGCACGAAGTTTGCATGAAATTCAAACCGAGTATATAAATAAGGGAAAAACCAAAGTTATGGTTTTTGAGAAAGGAACTGGTAATACTGAATGTAATATACACTGAAGTGCCAGAAAAACTGGTACAGACGAGCTTAAGCAAAATACATAGCAACGTCACGTATGAGCGTACTCGGTTGCGTCCGCCAGTGCGTATACATATAAAGCGATAAACATCCTTGCCAGCTGTCAGAGCTGTTTTCGGCATGAGAATGACAAGTAATAACGATTTAAGCGATCTTCAACGCGGTGTCATAATTGGCGCTCGTGGGATAGGCCATAGTATTTCGGAGGTAGAAACGAATTTCGGATTTTCACGGAGGGCTATTGCAAGGGCGTACCGTGACTACAAGAATTCCAGCAAAACCTCCAACCTATGATACCAGTGTGGCCGGAAAATAACATTGGGTGAACGTGACCATCGTCGGCTGTCAAGAATCGTTTCACGCGATAGGCGTGCAACACTCTCGCAGGTATAATCGGAATTCAATGCTGGAGCTTCAAGAAGCATCAGCGTCCGGACTGTGCAACGTAACCTGCACGGTATGGGCTTTTGGGAGCCGACGCCCAACTCGAATCCCCTTGATGGGTGCTGGACACGGAGCTATGCGCCTCGCTTGGGCACGGCAACACTGCCACTGGACACTTGATGACTGGAAACAAGTAACCTGGTCTGACGAGTCGCGTTTCCAACTGTATCGGGCAGATGAAAGGATTCGTGTGTGGCGCAAACCCCATGAAGCCATGGATCCCGCCTATCAACAGGGAACTGTACCGGCTGGTGGGGAATCCGTAACGGTATGGAGTATGTTTAGCTGGACGTCACTGGGACCCCTGGTATGTCTACAAACGTCTGTTACCGGCTAACGCTATGTGCGCATTCTTTCTGACGCGGTACACCCGTTCATGCTGATGGGTTGGGCCTTTTCCAACAGGACAATGCACCTCCACACAAGTGTCGGGACGCCACATTATGTTTAGAGGAGCATTCATCTGAGTTTGGGGTGTTGCCATTCCCACCCAAGTCCCCAGATCTGAACGTGATAGAACACATTTGGGATGCCATGCAACGCGCTATCGAACACAGGAATCCGAGACCTCGGAATACACTCGAATTGTGGAACGTTCTGCAAGAAGTATGGTGTGCATTGCCTACAGCATATTTCCAGAAGCTAGTGGAGTCCATGCCCCGTCGTATTTCTACAGTCCTGCGCTCCCGTGGGGGACCTACCAAGTATTAGACTAGTGTACCAGTTTTTCTGGCACTTCAGTGTATGTCTAAATGGCACAGTGATTGACCAGGTGAATGAGTTTGTGTATTTATGATGCATGTTTGACAGAGAGAACAAATTGGTTGGTGAAATTAGTGGGGGTGTGAATTCTTCATTGAAAGTCATGGCTGCTTTGGGAGGTTTTCACAAGAAAGCTGGGTTCTCAAGAGAGTCCCGAATGGCTGTGTATGTAAGTATAATTGTTCCTACTCTGATGTATGGCAGTGAAACCTGGGTGCTACAGAAGAAACATAGGAGTCGTTTGTGTGCTGGAGAAATGCGTTTGTGGCAAGACACGTTCTGATTGCGTGAAGAATGAAGATGTGTTGCAGTTGTGTAATGTGAGGCAAAATGTTGTTAGCAAGGTGGCGACTAATATGCTTCGCTGGTTTGGTCATGTTGAAAGAATGAATTATGAGATGCTTGCTAAGAAAACCTTTTTAGCCCTAGTGGCAGGAAGGAAAGGTAGAGGAAGGCCAAGGAAGTCATGGGAGGATCAGATTCAGGAGTGTCTGCACGAGAAAAAGATTATGACTATGAAGTATAGAAGATCTTGTGTACGGCGTGTGATGGATGTGAGTGAAGCCCGAGTTGTATTGTCAAGATCGCTGTAAATGGAGAAGTTTGATACGGCAGCAGTAAGTAAAAATTATTTGGTAGTTTGTATTTCTTTGTGGAGCTAACCTGTTAATATCAGAGAACAGCTTAGTGATATGTATGTATGTATGTACGTTTAGTAAATATTATTTTGCTTACAAATGATAAAAGAGACTAACAAGAAGTCAATATCTGGTTATTGATTTAAAATTAGATATCATCTAAAATTTGGTGAACATTTAGTATTTTGTGGAAACAAAAAGTAAATATCTATTCAACACTTTAAGATTAAATATGGTCTAAAATTTGGTGAACGTTAGCTATTTTGGGGAAACGAAAGTATTTTTTGTATGCATATTTTCATTAAGTTTGGTAAGCAGTTAAACACAAGCTAAAATCAATGACAGTATTTATGTGTGGTATAGGTGTTTATTCTCTGAATAACATTGGAAAGGCGTGCGTTCTAAAGAAGCGTGTACATGTTGATTACCATTCGAATAAAACAAGTAGACTCACTGTAAATAGTTTCTGACCCTGTTATGCATGACGGCATCTGGTTCTGCTGGATTCGGTCAGGCTGTAGAGAACCGTATCGGATGAAAACTGTGCAAAGACGGACAATACATGTCTATGAGATATCGTTGAACTGTAACGATACATTCAGCCTCGGCGTATATTTAAATAAACGGCATCCTCATGTAATCTAATTTTATGTTAACCAGTTAAATGTTTTATTCATGCTAAGTCCTTCCCATTCATTTCTTTAAGTCTATGTTGCCTGTTTGCTCTAAGCCTGCCTCCAAGGCCATTCAATAAATGCTTCCAAATTCTCGCTGTATCTATGCATGTTCGAGGAATATAAGCGTGGTGTACGGAGCAACGTGATAATACTGTATTTTCACTTTCATAGGTTTCGGGAAAACTCCTACAATATAAGTAAATTTTGATCACTGCAAACTGCAAAATTCGATTTCACACTACTTTTTATAAATTGCCATTTGACAAATTTTTTCGATATTGTGTTCTCGTATTTTAGATTTTAAAAATACCGAAATTTTCATAAAACAGGTAAGTACGGAGTGTGTTGTGTATTGAGTGAGTCATTTATGTCACGAGGGCAGATGTACTTAATGAACTGGCATCTCAATGTGAAAACAGTATGTCTTTCTAATTCCTGCAAAATGTCCGCTTTGTGAAATGTTATTTAATTTCTTCATCGTGTTGAGTTGCTTTACGTGAATGTAATTTAGAAACGTATAACAGGAAGAGTAAATTTAATGTCTCAGATGGTCGATCCGCTCAAATCATCTTGAATCAAGATTACTGCAGTCATCATCATAGACATTTATTTTTTAACTTTCATAACATTTTGAGAAAACTCCAACAACAGATTTAAACTTTCATCACTGCACATTATATTATTCGATGCCATACTAATTTCGATGAACTGTCGTTTGACAAAAGACTTTGATATTGTTCACTCGTATTTTATATCTTAAAATACAGAAGTTTGCTGAATAAAACAGGTAAGTACGAAACGCTGGACCACGATGTCTATTTGTGTTGCTTTTTGCATGTACAAGGACAGTAATATTGTATATCTTGATATTATTATTTCGTATAGTTTAAAGGTTGTGAAATTCATGGATGTTCTTTAAAGCCTCGTACAGAGAACATGTTTTCATTTTTTTTCGTTATCCTGATTTAAAAGAACCTCGTACTACGGTTTTAGGAAAGGGAGAATCGTGATCATCATAATTAAACTGATAAAACTGAATAACGGCTCATGTTTTCCATGACAATATCTTCACAAATAATACATATCGCGCAAGATACACCCATCACTGAAAGAAAACCAATAGCAGCGATTGTCTTGCTGATCTCGTTCAGGCAATTTATGGTGCGGTTCTTTAAACTAGGTATTCTAATGTCTCGGACGGTCGCGATAAACTCATACCATGAGGTACGAGGATCAAGACTTGAAAAGCATCACCGACAATTATTCTTGCAGCATTCATTCTAAAATTTTATCGCTGAAAATTAAAATGCTTAAAAAAGTGCTTGTTTTACCTGTTAATTGTTCTTGAGTAAAGTGATTCACTATGTACATTTTTATATAGGGCGTAAGATATGACATGGGGGTTCAAAATGACATTTTTGACTCCAACAACATTTTAAAAAATGAAATGCTTGACACCTGCAACGCTTTTCAAAATCCATTAAGAATCTTCGTAGAAATGCAAGCTCTTGAAGGAGTGATTTGACAAGGCCATGTTAAAAGGTGTTTTCTTGAAAAAGGAACTCCACAAGGTTACAAAAAGAACTTTACTTTCCTGTTGAATAATTAACTTCACGACGAAAAGTGCCACTGATTCCATTGTTTCAGCGTCAGTGCCAGTTTTGAAATACTTAGTTTCACTGGCGCACCTAGAATTTCTTTATTAAGATGGCCCAAAATATTGAAGATGCAAATAAAAATACTCTGGAGAAAACATCATCCAAAAAATTGGGAACCAATAAAGATATCTCTGCCATACTGACGTGTATTTCCAATTCTTCGTAAAATATATATTTAAAAACATATACAAATATATTTAAAAATAAGCAGCCAATGACAAAGAATGAACTCAGTGAGAAGGGCCCGGGCACCTGGGCCACTCCCTCTGAGTGGGCTGCTGCCTAATCTCATTCAGTTCCGCTTCTAGTCTCTTCCCGGAAAGCCTTCTCTTTTAAGTTTGACAAGTACGCAGCGGTATCTACTGGCTGACTTTTACAGAAGAATAATGATTTCCACTACTTTCACCGTCACCTAAACTTATTTGCTTGGCTAGACTTGAACTGTCTGCAGAAAGTCCTCCGTTGTTATTGTCGTTTTTACTCACGGTAATTTAATTAAACCTGTGATTTGTACAGTATCATTCGGAAACTGTTTGGATGCCTAATTCTAAGAGAAAAATGAATTAGCCTGACGTTCATACGGTGATAGGGCGGTGACTGTATGTGAGTTTTACACATGGTTACACATAATCAGACGTAATCTGCAGTAGTGTTCAAAGAAATTCTGCATCACCTACATGTGTAATAGTTGCGATATGTGAAGCTTATTTGACGGATGGATATTGCTGTGATAAGAGTTTGGTGTCAGCAATACTTACTTAGGAAAGGAATGCAACAACAGTTAGCAATAGCAAACTCTGTGAGGTGTTTGTTTAACGGAAGGAAGGAAAAAAGTACAAACACCTGTATTCACAGGAAACAATAAATAGCGTTTTGGAAGTAAATTAGTGAGTCCCCAAAACAACTGACTCAAGCCAAAGCCACGTAAAAAGCATCAGGAAAAATTATGACAGGTCAATATTTTATTGAACCACCCTTTGCCTTAATGATTGCACGACAACGACAAGACACAGACAAAATTAGGCTTTTGATGCAATCTGATGACAACCTGTGGTACCAAACAGTGGTGAGCGATTCCTGAAGCTCACGAAGTGTTTGCGGCTTCTTATCTGTATCAGTCTTGCCCATGTAATCCTAAGATTTCTCAAGGAAGGTGAGATCTAGGCTGTTTTAAGCCATGACAGGATGCTAATAGAACGCTGCGCAACCAATTTTTCACTTATTTAGAAGAAAATAATACTTGAAACTGCGGAGAAACAACATACACAGCGACGTAATAGCCAAAAAAGAGTTACACTTACTATTTTAGCTCTGGTACTGAATTACAGAATAGAGAATACTGAATCACTCTTACCGTTTTGGGCATGGTGCTGAATCGCCTTGAAAATATGTGCCCACTAGACTCTTCAAAGTGGTAAGAAATTGTTGGCAATAAGCTGAACTCTAGGATGTCTCTGTTTGTCTGTGCATTCACTGGACCGTTTATCTAATGTCGTCGGCAAACTCCATGTTAAGAAATGAAGCTGCAAGCCATTAGACTTTTAGGAAACTTTACCGTGGGCGTTGCAAAATCCGGATGAAATTCAATTCATCCCCTTGCCTTTTCTTCAGTCTGCTGACCATCTGAGCCATGAAGGCTAAATTTTCACTTATCCGGAAAAATAACGTATGTACTTCCACTGTTCTGAAAACCAATATACGCTTACCTTGGCCCATTCCAACCGCTGCATTTTCATTTTCTTGGTCAAAAGTGACTTTCTGATGCAGCTGGTGCTCAGTCCAGCTTGGAATAAACGCTTTCAAATGGTTACAGTACTTGCTTATTATACCTGTACGCTCTTTCCATTTCGTTTTCAGGCCTATGAATGTAACGAGCTGGTTTTTCAGAATGTTAAAGGCTTAAACACTCTGCCTCGAGATGCAGTGTACACTAGTTTTCAAGCAGTTCTGTTTTTCTGGCTACAGAGTTTGTTGTGGACAGTTTCAACAGCAAACGAGACAATGTAGATTGATTGCAGTGCAGGCGAGAAGATATTTGACATGTAGATAGCCCTTCTGCACTTAAAGAAACTAATATAAACTTCTAATTTGGTGTTAATTGCACGTATTTTCTCATTGTAACTTGCCCTGTAGTGACCGCACAACTGGTTGATTCCTCAACTGCTTCACACCCTCCAACGTAGACTATGCACTTTTCTCAGAGGCCATCGACGAACCTCTCCGAAAAGTGTGTAATGCCATACACAGGTACGGCTACCATTTACAAGCATCAGAGGGGTGAAGAATGCAGTAGACATGAATTTTCTCGAGGTAATGCAGTTTCTTTTAGCACTACTGTATATCGCCTGATAAACTTAATAAGAAAAAAACAGCTTAGGTACCTTCACTCTGGTTTGATTTTAAGAAGGCTAATGAACAATTCAGTAATTCCTGCTCCAATTTATTTGAGACTTCCAAAGCCAACCATAGCTGATGTAGCGAAAATATTGTAGCATGTGAACGCTACTGCTGCTAAAAAATGTCTGGAGGGTAGAGAAAATGACTGGAATTGATCGGAGAAATGCATAATAGGTCGCTCTATCAACATGAAACAAATTCTGAAAGCCATCACAACAGAAATTTAGATATCAACAAATTATTCAGTACACATATCCACCGTTCTTAGGGAGTTACACTGCCTTAGTTTTCACGGCGGTGCAGCAGGGCACACTGACTGTGTAACAGTACTGAACGCCAAACGTTTTTTATCAGTGCGCGCTTTGCCCATCTTCCGTCGTCACTCGTTTAATGGAAGACGGTGCTACAGAGCAAGCAATTGTGTTTCACGTATTTGTGGTGAGTTGGTCGCATTTGGGTGCGGAAAACAGCGTCGAAAATGTTAAAAGAACTGCTCAGTGCTAAAGACAGGTTAAGAGAAGATAGTTTGATATTGGAGAGCTGTTTATTTATTTGTCTGTACATCCGTCTATTTTAGTTTTGTTTTGGTTTTATTTTTTGTGGGATGTTTAACAAGTCCGTTAGCCGTTATGCCCCAAACCTTAAATTGGGTTTATTCATTGATATCCTAGAATTCCATGCCGACCGCACTTTGTGCACCTCGGTAAGTTTTGAAATTGGCCCTTGCCTGACTTAGTCGATAATGCTTCTATTTATATTTTAGAAGTTTTAAACACCTAATTTGAGAAAAATGAATTTCTACATTACCCTACGCAGCCCGTAGCCCTAATCTGAATCCTACTGAACTCCTTTGGGATGAGGCGGAGCGTCGTATCAGGGCGATGTCAGTGCACTTCTCTCATGCTATTTTAATTACTGCTGCTTTGAGGGAGGAATGGAGGCATATAAAAACTTTCTTTTCCCATCATTTGGTTAAACGCTTTCCTATGAAAATCGGTGTGGCCGTTACGACCAAACGTGTGTCATCTTGATACTGACTTTGGAAGTAAAAGCCGTTTTACGGACACAATGCCAATTTTTACATACTTTTGATGGAATAGTGTCGGTAGAGCCAGAGATTAGAACGTCTCAGACGATTCTTTCATTAAACGAGTTACCCAAACTGCGTCAATTCATCATCATTAACATTCAAACTCTTCCTGCCCAAATTTAAACGTGATTCATCAATAAGTTATATTAGATGCAGTAAAATTTTCAGCGAACATCTCTGATATAAATAATTTGAACTTGTAAGCATTTTGAGAGTAACCCACTGAACGGTTTAATTTTTGAAATTTAGCATTCTTCAGAGTTCATTTAGAAATTTGGGGACGTGAGTAATTATATGAAGCTCAATTCCTGGTACATCTATTTGTGAATTCATTCTGCTTATGAAACTTGAAATGGTGATAATTCAATGTCTCAGATAATTGGTTAACTCATATCATGAGATTTCAAGACTGTGGTATATTCATCACAAACATGTATCACCTGTTTATACAATTTAAAAAAAACTGTCTGCAGTTAAACAATTTTTGCGAAGGGGTTTCTATTTAAATTTCATGTGAAATCGTTTAAGATTTCACCATAGGAAACAAAACGGTAGCACAATCCGTCCCAAATTCTTTTTTTCTTTTCTTCAGGGTTTAACAACCATCATTAACAACTTTAAGTGCTGTAAGCAGTCGTTCGTTCCTAATTTGAGGCCACTAATTCCAGGAATGGGAGGAAAAACAAAACACCAATGGCTCATCCGGGATTCGAAATCGGGCCCATCTCGGACGACTAGTCAGAAACCAGCGCTTCTTCCCACTCAGCTACCGGGACGGCCTAAACCTTTTTGTGTTTCATGATCGACGTAGTGAATATCAGCATTCTGATTATCATGTCTGCTTATAACAAACTCTCTAAGGCCATGGAAGGAAAGATTTTAGTGTCATAGACTGCTTCATTAAATAGAAGCATGAGTTGAAACATTAGAGACATTAATATTAATCATCAGATGTAATCTTACTTTCAGTCCACCAGGTCTAAACCTAAGTAAAACCTTTGATATCAAGGCTAAGATCATAAAACACCTCTGCCGGACCGGTGTCGCAGTGGTCTAAGCGTTAGATTATGACCATTTGTGTGAGGTGGGTCCGGGTTCGAATCCCGGTGAGGTATAGATGCTGTGTCTGACGGCACTGACTCTCTTCCTTCCCTGGAATCAGTCGACCTAAATTAGAGAAAGATGACTGCTTAGTGCTTATAGCTCATCGAGTTCCTCCTGGTGACCTACAAACAAAAAATAAAATAAAATACCTCTATTTAAATGCATTTATATGATGATTTGCATTCTTTTGTAAAAATTTCATCATGGAATTTCCAGAAATGTGATTCGCCACTCGCAATTCAGCATATTCAGATATTGTTCGCTAAGAAAGAAGGAAATGCCGTGAAACTTTGTTCATGTAAACAATCGGCGGTAGAAACTGCAGCTCATCGCCTCTTTGAGGAAAGAAGAAATATCATTATGAAGGCACAAATTATAATGCTTGCAGAAATAAAGCCTTTCATCCGAAACAGATGGTTGGTATTATAGTTTTTTAATAAAAATAATAATAAAGATACAAAGCGCAAAATACCAAGTGCCATGAAAGAGATTTCAAAGCAACCCGACCGATATCTTTCAGCGGCACTTGAAATCCCGACCGTGAAGCAAAACAGACTACAGGTATGTCTTGGTACGTTGCAGTCTTTGAACATAAAAAAAAAATATTAGGATAAAGAAACAGCTACAAAAAATATTCGAGGACAGGTTACTTCTCCTTTTGAAATTCCATCTAATATCAAGAACTTATCTAAATCAACAAATACATATACTCTTTCTATATGACATACAGCTTTTGTATTGTTTCCTGGGCAAATACTGAATTACAGAATTTGCAAAGATTGAAATGGACCACGACGGCCAAGTAAATAGCTCATCATACGAAATACGGCTTCGTGAGAATGACCTTACTTAAAAGTAAGAGGAAGTGTAGATATCAAAGGACAAGAAACATAGCGAATCACTTCAGGAAATATCCAAACATTCATCATCATCATCATCATCATCATTGTCAACCATTATCAATCCACTGCTGGACGAAGGTCTCCCCAAGTTTCCTCCACAACGGTCTGTCTTGTGCCAGTCTCCTCCATGTCACCCCTGCATACTTTCGAATTTCATCCACCCATCTCCCATGTGGTCTTCTTCTGGGTCTTTTCCTGTCCCTTGGAATCCAATCTAAAATTTCGGCTGTCCATCGATGATCTGTCCTTCTGGCAGTATGTCCAGCCCATTGCCATTTCAGGGATTTAACTCTGACCATGATGTCTTCCACTCTTGTCATTTTTCGGATCCACGAGTTCCTCTTCTTATCTCTCCTGGTTACACCAAGTATGCACCTCAACATGCTACTTTGAGTTGTCTGCAGCCTTTGTATGTCTCTTTTAGTTAAGGTCCACGTCTCTACACCATACGTAAGCACTGGAAGGATGCATTGATCAAACACTTTTCTTTTAAGACATAATGGCATATTGCTCTTGAAAATTATGCTGTTTCTTCCAAAAGCTCTCCAGGCAAGTTTTGTACGCCGATTAATTTCTTCATCAATGTGACCCTCACTTGATATCTGCTGTCCAAGATAAACGTACGTGTCTGTTATCTCCAGCTTTTCTCCATCAATCGATAAATCTTCATTTCTTGTAAAAGCATTGAACATCACTTTTGTCTTCTGAAAGTTCATTTTTAATCCCACTTCTTTACTCTTGTCAGAAAGTTCCTGGATCATACTCTGCAGCTCTGATGGGGTAGTTGCAAAAATGACTACGTCATCAGCAAAACGTAGGTGGGTTAGATAATCTCCATTAATCTTTATCCCCTTGTTTTCCCAGCTCAGCGACTGAAAAACACCCTCCAATGTGGCATTAAAGAGCTTCGGAGATATGGTGTCACCTTGTCTCACTCCCTTTCCAATTTTTACGTGTGTTGTATTTTCAAACAGCCTAATCTTTGCACTTGCATTTTCATAGATGTTATTAATAATATTAATGTATGCATCTTCAATACCGCAGGTTTTCAGAGCCATTGTAACTGCTGCCAAACATTCACTGTTAGATAAATACTTAGAAGTTGTTGAAAATGACTACATTCCCTTGAGATTGACATCATACAGATACTGAACTGTCGCGAACCAAAATCATGTGGGAAATATGAGACTTTAAACCCTTCCACGAGAAGCTCTGTCACACTCTTCGCGACCCCACTGTGGACCAACATTGATCAAACAGTGATTTAAGGGAAAAGATTTGTATGCTGATATCTGGCCTTCATAATCATCATATAGATTGAGATTATGCCTACTAGAAACTACAGTATAAAAAGCTTATTGGGAAAATCAACACAGCGCTTAAAATGCAGAAGGTGTGATGACTATTCATAAAGTATCGATATTAAACTTCAGGGTACTCCACTCTCACTCAAAATGAACCTGTGGAGCTATATATCTAAAAAATGAACATCATCCAGTGAAAAAATTGTAAAAAGCCACCATCTGATGTAGGAGAATATCTATGATTACAATAAATATACTTCTGAAGAAGTGTTTGAAAATAAGAACATCGGAATCTACACTAACAGAACAACCTTTACCAACAAGATTCTTGAACACAACTGGCTGTATTACAGTAGCAGGCAAAAAGATGAAAACAATCACACCGCCTAATATATGTGTTCCACTGAAATTAATTCTGTGCAAAAAAGAATGAAAATGTTGCTTACGAACTCCAGAAATTCAACAAAAATACCGTATCATTGTGACAGCCGTTTTTTACTTTACAATAAAGTCCCTTACCTCTTTCTGCAGGTCCATTTTCTGGGCTTCAAGCATCCTGTTGCTCCTGGCCATTTCGTCCTTGAGTACTGTGGTGGCATTCAATTTCTCTTGTGTGTCTCTCAGTCTGGATGTCTTTTTCTCCAGGGCCTCTTCCGCCGCCCTAGCTCTCCTTTCCAGGTCTTCCCTTTCCATTAACAAGTCCTTCGTTCTTTTCACTAAATCAATGTCGGCCCCCATCTGCTTCGACAACTGATTCAACTGCTCTTGAACGGAGGCAGCCTTGTTCTTCTGAGCCAGTGCCTCTTGTCTCAGAGTCTCACGCTCAAGTTTTTCGCGGTCTAATTCCTCTTTAAACTTAGTTTCTTTCTGTTTCAAATCTTTAACCAGAACTGACATTTCCTTCTTCGTTCTTTCAAGCTCTTCTTCCAGTCCTTCCTGTATTACTTCCCTGCTTCGTAAACTCACTTGAAGTTCACCTGTAGAAAATACAAGTTAGTTTCGGTGATTTTGATTCAAAAATGTTATATAATTGCATTTATCTCATGAAATGTATAATAAAAGCACTTGTCTTCTCATCCTTACAGACTAAACTAATTCACGAGGATAGCCATGAAAACATTGATCCCAAATCAAAATAACAAAAAAGTGAACAGGTAGAAGCAGGTAAGTTCGAAATTATCGAATTTGTTGTTGGCCTACACTGAACAGTTCACTCTGAATATTGTAAACATTATCAATATGTACTCATAGATCAATATGTGAAGCAAAAGACACGAGCGAATGTTTTAAAGGGACTTTGCATGAAGTTCTTTTCTGTTGTTGTTGTTCTTGTTAATAGATGTAACATACACAATAGAGCTGATTCATAGTAAAACACAAATAATAAACGATTGTAACCTACGAAGAAAGGAAGTGACAAAATTAAAGCATTTTGGAAACAATCAGTTGAACAGCGGGAGGGCAAATTCGAAACTTATTTTCTGCTCTTTCTTTTCGTGTGTAATCTGTGTACTGGTGTTATATTTGCACGATGAAGAAAATTTGTTGTTGTGCTGCTTGCTAACCTGTGACGGACTGATGAATGGCAACGGAAATCGGAACAATTCTATTAAAATAAGAATAGGATATTGATTTACAGTTTTAAACCCAAAAGAAATCCAAGCGTATTTTGGATGCCCCTCAAGGGTAAAATTATTTATTTATTTTTTGTTAATTCATGAGAGCAGGTTGACTAATATAACAAATTCTGAGTGTGTCTTTTATCTTTACCATAGTGAAATATCCCATTACTCTTCTTGATAACAAGTGCCCTCTGCAACTCTGGTGGTCGAGTCGTCAGAGGCGTAAGATTCTGACTACTCGTCCTAGATCCACCTGGGTTCAAGTCCCAAATGAAACATCGGTCTCACGTCATGAATCCGCGATTCAGGGCCACTGATTCCTGCTATCTCCAGTCGCAGGAATCAGTGGTCCTAAATTAGGGATGGACGACTACTTATAGACCTTATAATTGCTTTTGGTGGTCGTTAACCTCGAAAGAAAAAACACAATATATCACTCTCTACGAAGAGACCTCGTAATAAAAAACTAAAAAACTTGATTTACCAATTCCCTGAACACTCAGGTAGAATCTATCAAGGAAAGAATCTATGTATCTATAGAATCAGTAAACAGTATCTAGTAGTACTTCTATTCTTTTTGTATGAACAAAGTCAGTCCTCAGAACATTACAGATCCACAATACTTTCTTTATTGTTATTTTCTTACTTGTAAAATGCTGCGCCAAACTATTTCTAATTGAATTCCTTTTCTTTCAGACTTGGAGCAATATGTATGCTGGAAAGTTTTAATTTAGAGATCAAACGTTAAGGAAAATACGTAAAGATGCATTTAAAAGGTCTGGTTCCTGATAATAAGAAATCCCGGGACAGTTAGGATTCACTCTGATGTGTGTGTTTATATGCATGAGGGCATAAACACGCGTTGTAATGCTGACATATTACATACTATACGTTGATTTTGAAAAAAAGCAATGAGGATTGAATTATAGAGATCACGTGTAAAGAAAATTTGTATACCAATTAAATGACTGATTCGTGGTCTGTGTATTGCTGAAGTAAATCAAGGTACAACAAAAATACACTCACTCGTTTAAGTGTTAAACTCGTTCAACGTTTTTCGCTGTGAAAAACAATGTGTCTCCGTATTGTTTATTTTAATACATGTGAAACTTTTCTTCTGATGTTCATGTCTCACAGAACTATAATCTCATTGACTCTTTGGGACAAACGCACGCGACTGTTAATTTATATTGTATATCTTTCACATGTGGCTGAAAAACCATACAATCCAACACACACATACAAAAAAAAAAAAAAAGCTTGTAGGGATCGTCGACAAATATTGTAGCACCGGGCTCCACGAATACTAAGTTTACCACAGTTTCCAGCTGAACTCACAGACAGGATCAGTGAATAGCGTCAATACGCAATAGTTGCTTTTTTTAATGTATGTGTATATTTTCATAACACATCGACAGGAACTAGAGATATGGAAATATGATTTCAGCAAAAAAACAGCTTGAAACAACATCGCATAAAGCATGGCAGATGAAAAAGACTAAAACATTAAATAACAATAGCATCCAACTCCGCAAACAAACCCTAATAAGATAACTAAAATCATTGTCGACGAGCAAGAGTATCTCCATTTCTATGCATTACTTTTATTTTCCCAAGCTGATTTTTCGCGCCAATCCTATGTTATAAATATAAGCCATTACTAGTATCCTAACAAAACGCTTAACGGCTGAGCACATGTTCACTGTAGTAACAAGACTATTGTTCTCCTTTCTTATACATCTGGAGGTGTACGAATAAGTTTTCCAGGAACATATTATTCACCATGAACACTTAATGCTGTGAGACAGTGCGTAACATTAATTTCTTCTCTTACATCCCTTGTCTCCAGTGCATAAAATGTGAAAACTACATACTGCCAGATTTCATTCACCAGTAAGTAAATTCCAACACTTTTCGTCACAAACCACCATTCCGTATACCTCACAAGTGGTACTTGCAGTTCCAGCCGACACACTGCGGCGAAAAAGAAAGAGAAGTTAAGACTGATGTCTATATTTAAATTAGCTTTTGTGTATTTATTATTATTTGTTTCTCTAATTTTATTGGAGAAACAAATAGCTTTTAAAATGATAATTATTATTCTCATTCCTATTATATTTTCCCTCAATGCCATGGATTACTCGCCTAATTTTATTGCACTCATATTTGACTTTAAGTTCAGTTTTCATTTCTCAAGCATTTGTTTTTCTTTCTATTTGTTCGCACTGCTCCTTGCGTTCTTAATTTCACCGTCCGGCTGTGTTTTGTTTTGCAAGTATGGAGAAAGCAATTTACATATGTGAATTGACCACTGGAGCGATTAACACTGGATGAAGTCATGATCCTTCTTAATCTTGGCTATGTTGTCAGCGCTTAGTTATTTTTCTCCACTTGGTGCAAATCCTGAGTAAGTACTTTTCTGATGCTTAAATCTATAACGAAAACTTTATTGAGAATAGTGTCGTTTGAGCCTCTGTTTCTTATTCGTTTCAGGCAGAGGACCAAGTTCAGCCATAAAGTCACATAAATAAAACCTGTAGTCCATGTGACGTATATCTCTAATTTAACCTTACTTTTGAGTTTCTATTTTCTTATTTTAATTTAATTGCTTCTGGATTAAACATTTTCTAAACGAACGCACATTACTTCTCTGAACAGCTTTTACAATTTGGCAACACTAACAGTGGGTAAGAACAACACAAAATGCTTACATTGAACGTATAGCGGAGTCGTATAGATATAAGCAATACAGTATGGTTGGAGTTGTATAGATATCAAGCAATCGTGATTAGACTGTTAAACTTCATTATATTTAAAACTTGAAATATACAGCATGTGATCAACGAACAAGTGCCATTGTTATATGATTGATATCTGCGTTGAAGCCATCGGGATAATACATTGAACAGCAATTCGAATTTGATATACCTCTCTAGTAACGTGTAGCACCACCTTTCGCCTTGATGACGGTGGCGATTCGTCTCGGCATGGACTTGACAAGACGCCGGAAGCGTTGAGAAGCCATACGGATCCACGATCCCTGAACAAGCTCCCACAGTTCACGATGATTTGATGGAGGGGGTCAGAGCCTCGAACATCTTTCTTGATGGCATCCTAGATGTGCTCGATGGGATTGTGGTCGGGTGACCTAGCTGGCCAAGGAAGCGAGGTCACGTCGGCGGAGTGTTCATCCAACCATCCGGATACAATTCGGGAGCTGCATTGTCTTGTTGCAGGATGAGGTCCCCAGTGGGATGTTGAAGACAAACAAACGGAAGCAAATGGTCGTCCAGGATATCCCGGTAACGTTGACCTGTGAGAGACGATGTCACACGTTCCAGGGGTCCCATTTCAGTTCACGTAAACAGTCCCCAGACGAGAATGCCAGCCCCACCAGCTTGAAGAGTACTCTGCTGGCAAGAAGGATCCACCGCTTCATGTGGTTTTGCCGTACTCGTATCCTTCCATCCGCATGTACCAACGTGAATCTCGACTCATCAGTCCAGGCAACATTTTCCCACATGTCTATAGGGTCCAGTGGCGATGTTCCCGCGCCCATGCTAATCTTTGCACCCTGTGATGTGCGGTCAGCAGCGGTACCATCGTGAGACGATGGATTCTGTACCCCATAGCGAGGAGATGGTTCTGGATGGTGTTGCTGCTTACACGTTTTTGTGCACCAGCGTTAAATTGCCGAGTGATTTCTTGCACTGTGGCCCGTCTATCCGCTGTTACAATACGACCTAGCCGAAGATGACCTTCCTCATCCACACACTGTTGTCCACGGCAGCTGGCTCTTGCAGGGATGGTTTTACTGGATTCGATGTACTCACGGTGCACCCGTGACACAGTGGCTCGTGAAAATCCCAGTGCATCGTGAAAATCCCAGTGCCTGCACGACTTCCGAGATGGAGTGACGCATTCGTCGGGCCCCGAAAATTTGCCCACGATCAAATGCGCTTAGATCCTTCGTCTTACCCGTACTGCGTCCGACGCTTAATGATTCCCGTCGCATCACTCCTTATATTGTCGGATCGCTGCATTCGTCATGTCGTTTCCGTTTACAGGGCCGCCCACAGCGCCACATTTGCATAACGCCAGCTGTCTCTAATTCCAATGCTCTTCAGTGTATTCTGGCATTGGATTATATGGATGCCGGCTTGATCTTCCTATGAGAAGAGCTAAAAAAAAACAAAAAAAAACCCGAAGAGTTTGTTAAAGAAGTAGTGCTGATTAAGTGTTAAGGCCGTTGAGATCTTTATTCATATAATTATTACAGAAGTAAAATGTACACGGAAAAGCCAAATCATTGTCACCACCTGCCTAATATGATGTCCCATCAAAGAAACTCATACTCTTGTAACGTACCAGGAGATGTGACGTACTTGCCAGAAGGACGCACACGACATAAAAGCAGATAGGAATCAGAATAAAACGTCCGCGTAGCTCAATTGGTAGAGCAACTTATTCCGGAATGAGGGGATCCGGCTTCGAATCCTGGCGTGGACAGAAATGACGGAGAAATTTACTTCGTTATAATGGCGCCCGAACTATCCGGATAACCCGAACGTTCAAAATCTCGCATTGGTGTGATGTTCTTTCCACACCGCGAGATAAGAAAAATAAGAGTATCCCTTCTCCAGCACTTCGAAAAAAAAAAAAAAAAAAAAAAAATAAGGGGAAGATGATGTAACGTACCAGGAGATGTGACGTACCTGCCCGAAGGACGCACACGACATAAAGGCAGATAGGAATCAGAATAAAACGTCCGCGTAGCTCAATTGGTAGAGTGACTTATTCCGGAATGAGGGGATCCGGGTTCGAATCCTGGCGTGGACAGAAATGACGGAGAAATTTACTTCGTTATACTCTGCTAAACACGGACGCTACAAGATTTCTAAAGGTTTCTTGTGATATCTGGTCTTTAACTCTTGTAAGTTAAAAACCAGATATCATAGAAACCTTTAAATCATCAGATCTTTAACTCTTGTAAGTACGTGGTTGAGCCTCCGCAAATCGGATTTGCTGTTCTGACACAAATCACAGATGCTCGATTGGATTGATGTCTGGGGAATTTAAAGACCAGGGCGATATGGAAGTCTTCCTCATGTTCTACGAACCATTCTCGAACAATCCGGGCAGTTTGTCATGACGCATTATCATGCTGACAGAAAGCACTGTTAGAGGGAAATGTCGCTACCAAGAAAGGATATACCTGGTCTGCAATGAAGTTTAGGTAGGTGGTAGACGGTATGGTTCCCTACACCTGAATGACTTGACCCAGGGTACCAAACAGAACTTTGCCCATACTTCTTCCACCCGCTTGTTTTCGCCCTACGGTGCCACCCGCTGCCAACGCTTCCCCAGGTATACGACACAGACGTACCTGGCAGTCCGCATGGTGCAACAGAAAACGAGATTCATCGGACCAGACGACCTTCTTCCAATCGTTCAGGGTCCAGTTTTGACGCTCGCGTTACCATTGTAGGGGCTTTCGAGGTGAACCCAAGTTAGCATGTGCACACAGAGAGACCTGCGGCTATGCAGCCCATTTTCACTAGGGTTCGATGTACTGCATGTTGTGACACATTACTCCCGACACCAGCATTCAAATTACCGGCGAGTTGTGCCACATTACCACTTCTGTTGTCTCGTACCATACGGGATAGCCCTTGCTCACCTCTAGCATTGATGCGTGGTGTGGTCAGCCCTCACCTTGCTGGTGGTTCGTGGTTTTTTACTGTTACAGTGGACACCCCCCACCCCCATCCTAAAACCTGAAGAAAACTCTAAAATTTGTCCGCCATGTAGCGTATGGTATGAGGCAGCTAGGAATCACAGTTAGGCAGCCTCACATGTTCTTTTACAGTTCACAGCTTTTTTTTTATTTATTTCTCATTTACTTTGTTTTTTTTTCTTTCGGCTGTTCTCTAAATTAATTAACAAAATTGCGGGATAATTGGGAAGTCGCTCCAATGCTTTTGAAGGCAAGAAACGCAATATTTTTGCCATTTTGAATTGCTAGACCTCACACATAGCCCTGAAGTGAAACATAAAAATTCCTATCTCAAGTGTCTTAGAGGGGCTGCAAAACGAACGAGGGAAATGTGCTTTCGAATGCGGATGGAAGCAGCATTGTTCGAAGTGGTTTTTCACTTTTCTTTTTTCTTCTTTCCGCTTGTAGCTTAACGCTGTGGTCCGTATGTTTACTTCAGTGGGTGGGCCAAGAGACCCTCAGCAGACACATAACTCTGTCAGCAAGAAAGATACTCTGACGTCTGCTAGGGACAATGGGCAATTAAGAGTATAGAATCGCCGAAAAGAATAGGGGTGAATTCGAGCGTTGTTTTCGGTCGGCAGTTGCCGATATACGCTTAAGGTAAAAGCACGTCTGATTTCGCTCGGCCGAGAAAATTAATCTCAGGGCTGGCGGTCGCAACTCGATAAAAAAATGGAAACAAAACCTGCGAGGGGCATATTTGAACTGCGTACTCAGGCAGGGTAGATGTTATGCTAACGGAAAGGAACTGACCGAATTGGGAATGAACGGTCAAAAAGGACGTAAGATAGCGAAGGACGGAATCTACTATAGCAGCAGCGGAAGTGAGGGGGTTCCACTCTCCAAGCAGTTGACGTTCAAAATTATTTCTTCACGACAACAAAAATCATTTCCCAGGAACACAGAAAATCAGTCTCGGAAACTGCAACAGCAGATGTGAGAGGGGCTATTTTGTTTAACGGCCACCTTTATATCTTCACAAGAGTGTTGTACTGGCTGGTTGGGGATTGAATGTACCGAAGTAAGGTCCGGACCACTACACTCAGTCACGAATTGGTGATTGCGGGTGAACCTCATCACAACTCTGATCCCAAAGTATCATTTTTTTTAGTTTATTTTATTTTTTATTTGTTGTTGTTATTTTGTTCACACGGTGGATTCACACAAGCCTTGTGCTTCGGGTCATTCTTCAACTTTTCATTTTTTATGTTCTGGTGTGAATCTTTGAGTGCAGCAGTGCACCTGAGATTCTCACCTGGTGCCGCGGCCAACTAAATTGTACTTCAGGTCCCAAGCACCGTTACCGGCCGACTCGGCAGGAACACTGCTAGTGCCGTGTAACATTAATTCCTCGGACCACTTTTTGAAGGTACTAACCACGACTGACCGTAAGCACTCCACAAGCTTCGCCGTCTCAGAAATTCTCTGACCCAGTCGTCTGGCCACTATAATTTTCCCTATGCAAAATACGCTCACGTCCGCTGCCTTTCCCGTCTGAAGAACAAAAACAACAGTGATTAACAAAGCTCAGCACCAGGTCTTATTTATACCGTTTCACGGCTTTCACACGCTCTCTAGTTTACGTGCAGTTGCTTCGATTTGCATAAAGACACGCTGGTCATAAAGTTTTAGCTCTTCGGTGTATATTCAAGGAAGTTCACTGCGAACATTAACTAGAAGGAACACACTCGCGGTAAAATACTTAATAAACAAAGCTTAAACTCTGCAGGGTGGAGAGGTGGGAAAACGCGTAAAGGGTGAAGATTGTAGATATATTGTGGAGATTTATGTTTGTTAAAATTATATGAGCTTGCTGTAAAGGGAGGGGGTCTACGGTCCCTAAATCAATATAGTGCAATTAAGACAGTGGATTTCGGTACTCTATTATACATCATCTAGCCGTTAAATCGTTGAGGATTTAGTACTCTTTTAAAGTCAATCATACATAAGCTGAAACTGTTAAAATTCAACCATTTAAATCAATGTTAGAGTAGCTGAAAACATAGAGTCCAGTATTGTCTTACTCAAAGAAGGAGCAGTTGAAATTCTGAGGCTCTATGCTGTCTTAATCAGCCATACTGTATTTAATACGATGAGGTTCAACATCCCTTCAGTGAGAGACGGATCAGTTACTTTGGTGGAATTCAGTTCTCCCTTGGTCAACGACGGAATATTTTAAACGCTGTACATCTAAATATATATATGGCTTTAGGAGCCGTCACGACGATGACCTTAACTTATGATTTTAGGATGCTGTCACAGTGTTATCCTGCATTAAGTCATTGCCTTTATTCCATAAAGCGATAGCAGTCTGCGATGTTTTTTGTTTTTTGTTGTTTTTTTTGTTTTTTGCATATTTTTAGTTAAGTACAATAAAAAAGAAAAAAAGAGGGAAAAAACAGGAAAAATGAGCGTGTTCATATGTTTTGTTTTATAGGCTGATTATGCTGATTTTAAGTGACGTTTCTATTGCGGTTCAAGCATAGTACACTGCTGGACAATTGCTAAGGACGGATCATAAACGGCTATATAGCGCATAAAAAAGTAAGTGTGGTTGGATGCCAAGTGAAATAAAATAATGTCAGAATGCCAGGACATTACAAAAAATACAATTTATTGTGCTCTGAAATCCAGAAGGCTTTGGAACGTGTTCAAGGGACAAACAGGCCATTTTGTGCAGAATACGTAAACGTGAAAAAATGCAATTACCGTCCGCAGGCGTTCCGGCGTAAGATGCCAATACGGGATATGGCTACCATGGAGGGCGATGCAAGATTCAACACGTCGTGTCATGCTTTGCACAACATTATCAAGCAGCTGTTGGGGTAATTTATCCCATTCCTCTGTCAGTACATGGATGAGGGTGTCCTTGTTTATTGGAGGGCGTTGGCGACCAGCAAGACTCCTCCCCAAAGCATCCCACACATTTTCAATGGGATTCAGATCTGGAGAACGTGCTGGCCATACGAGGCGTTGAATATCCTTGCTCTGAAGACACTCCTGGACAGCGACTGTTCGATGACATGTTGCGTTGTCGTCCATGAAAATGAATCTATCACAGACAGCACCACGGAACATGCGAACATGAGGTAGCAGAACATCATTAATGTATCGTTGGCGAGTCATAGTCCCAGTTGGAAGCACATAGAGGGACGTACGGCCATTGATCATGATGCCAGCCCATACCATGACACTACATGTCGGATATCGGTCCCTTTCCTGTATGTTTGCTGGACAATATGCAGTACCACTATCACGCCAGATCAGTTGTCGTCGACAATCAGATGATAGACTGTATCTCCTCTCATCTGAGAAGAGGACAGCAGACCAGTCGTTATCAGTCCAATTGCGATGTTGATGGTACCATTGCAAACGGGCGGTACGGTGACGTCTGGACAATGGGATGCACACAACAGGACGGCGGGCGTATAGTCCTCCTTCATACAAACGTCTGGCGACAGTTTTTCGGGAGATCCGCTTGCCAGTAGCAGCCATAAACTGATTTGCTACCTCACTAGCTGTGCTGCGCCGGTGTCTTTTTGTTGATAGCACTACTATGTACCGATCTTCTGCAGGTGTCTTACTGCGAACACGACCTCCCCCGTGACGTTTGCTACACTCTCCATTTGTTTGAAATGATTTCCAAAGCCTTGAAACAACACTGTGGCTGACGTCGAACTCCCTGGCAACATCTGTTATTTTTCGCCCTTCTTCAATCTTTTGCCAATAATACGGCCACGCGTAAAATCATCTAAGTGATGTCGGGAAGACATACTGAAAACTGCAAGTTCGTCAATTGATTCTTTCCCTTTCAACTTTGCGTTTGAACAACAACGTTCAATACGCGTCAAATCCTTTATATCACTTTTCAGCGCTATGACGTCACGAACAAGTTCGGCAATCCAAAATTTGCATACGCACAACACGTCTTACTGTATCCCGCACTTATGCTAATTTTCACATTTTCCTGCTTTCCATTTTATGGTTGCTATCGTTTCTATTGTCATCCGTCCTTAGCAATTGTCCGGCAGTGTATTACGGTGCGTAAACATAGTTTGCCAGGCACCTAAGAGTGCCGAACAAAACAGTCAAATGAAGTACTGTTACTTCCATGGCTTGTAAGAGAATTTCGCAAGTTTTGTTTGTTTTTTTCACTCATAGATAAGCAACAAACTTCAGTGAGACTTACTTATTTCATCCTGCAATTCGCAAACAACTTCTCTGAGCTCAATTCTGGTGGCCGAATCCCTGACAGCTTTAGAAGGTCTCTTTCTACAGCTGATGCTGTCCTTTAGCTTTTTATATTCTCTGAAAACAAACAAAAACCCCAATTTTTATTGCATAAGTGCAAAGGAATGAAAACTTGAAACTTTTTTAATTGAGAATTAATAATGAAAGTAATAGATAACAACGTACAACACCAAAATAAGTTATTTGTAGAACGTGAAACGGATCAAAAGTACTATCATTTCGTCCTTGAATTAAGGTTTTGAACATCTAAAGATTAAGGAAAACCTTTACCTGGTAGAGAATTTTAGAGTTTTAATGGGCAAGAATGAGTATGCCGATAATTTGATTTGTTCAGTGCTAACTCAGCTGAACACAATACAGATATTGGGTGATGGTCCTTCTTTAGCATACTGCAATTCTACCAGAGCTAGGACAATTGCTAATAGCTGTTAAAAGATGTACCTTGTACTAACTGCGAAAGATATTCACAAATGACTCAGTGTGCCCGCTTCGTAAAAAATGAGGAAAGAGAATTAGGGAGAGTTCTTGTACAGCATTCGGAAACTATAACTTTCGTGGTGTACCAACTTAAATGTGAAAATAATATTCCATGGTTGAAGAAACTCGGATTTAAATTATTTAAAAATCTGCAGAAAAATGTCTTACGTAAAAGAAGAAATCCCACCTTCTTTAAAGAAGACTTTGAAATGAAGGTAAATCTGTATGCCATCACAAAATATATTTAAACCGAAAATTGTTATTTAAAATTAAATTCAACAGAATAATCTTATTTCCATATGCAGATTACGTTACTACTGGATTTAAAAGCGGAGCTAACATTACAGTCCATTCGTCAGTGTTCATATAGAACCACGTGAATAATCAAGAATATAAGGTATAAAGTCTCCTGGCATCAGCAGAACTCCACAATTATGCGCTAATATGGCTGAAATTAACCGGAGGTCTTTAATATTCTGTAAACACTAAGTGACAACTCTAAGGATTAAAGAAAATTCATCAAAACATGCAGCTTTAGCAACCGCATGCATGCTACGAACAGAATGGGAATTAAAACACCAGTAACGTAAACAGAATCAAATCAACACACTTTCACTCTAAAGTTAGATTTCAGGCTGCATCAAAACGTTTTACCCATAAAGTCCATATATTTTCCCAAACTTCCCTAGAACTTGTAGTGTTTAAGGGTTCACACTTAATTAGATGGTATAAAAAAGTTTGACTTGCAAGCACATCCTTGTGACGAGTCGTTTATGGGGTCTAACACGAGCCAAGGTTCCAGAAGACGAGCTTTTACATAGCCATCATATCCGTATTTGCAGAATCATCAAACTCGTTGAATAACAGAATAACACTTATACAGTAATTACTAACAGCACTTAGAATGCTCGAAGTATTACAAACCTTAGACTAACAATCATAACTCTAAGCCACATAAAGACACTAACCTATGTAATTGATCTCGTTAATAACTTCCTGATCTCTAATACCTAACATACCTTTCTATGCCATACGACACTAGTATTTTTAGTTAGGGAGTATCTGACCCCAAGTCTAAAGCTGCCCTTATAGAAGAAGAAAGTTAGGAAGGTTGTATAAGAGAACACAATAGGGAAGAAAACTGGAAATTTTCAGAAACAGAGGGAAGGTTAAGTCACACCGCTTGAACAAGTCCACCATAAAAGAGGAATAGCACTCATTCGAGGGGTGATCGTATCGCCCAAGCATCACTCAACCAACCGGCACCAACTACCCTCCGGAGAAAAAAACAACTGGAACTGGAGCAGCACATAAAGTAGACACAGTCCTCACCAACCTGAAAAACAGAACATCCGACTTAGTCAAAATACTTATCTGGTGGTCTGTCTATCACACACCTTTTAAGGCTGACTTTCGTTAGGCTGGATTACGAACGGATTTGGTGTTGTTAATTTGATGTTGCTTTTTAGTTGTTTCGCTTTGTGCGTGATTATCACCTTTTTTTTGGTCTTCAAGGATCTAAGTTATTTTCAAGTTAATGTGATTTGAAAATTACTGTATGTTACGACTATTGCGTTGTTTAGCTATTGGAGGGTATTCGTTGTGATTTTGTTGCATGCCTAAGATGGAATAAAAATATGATATTCTAAGTAAATTGTTTTTCACTGAATTCCTAGACGTATTTTGAAAGTGGCATTCTCTATGCTTCATTAACGACATCAAAGGTTAAACTATCCCGGATGTATACTAAGACGAACTAACTACGTTAGTTACTCAAGCTGCATGTGACGTTTAGTACAGAAAGCATATCAAGAAATAATTAAAATTTTTATAAGAAAAGATAAACAAAAACGGAAGGTAGAATACGTGGCATAAATCCCATAACTCTGTAAGTCATTAAAGCCAAAGAACTCTGCAAGCACACCTAGAACACTACACCTGCCTAGATGGGAGGTGGGTATATGAACAACGGCCTGACGACTGCCTTTTACAACAGTATTTTGTGGGGTATTATAAGAAAACTTCCTTTGTTAAAAAGTGGATTTGGTTTCCCGATGCTCTGCATAGCTCTCTTTGTGATGCAGTTCGTGCTGTCTACCCACGAAAGTCTGCTATCTATACTTAACCCTCGAAAAAGTGTTCCAGGGTATAGTTTCGTGGAACATCACTAATTTCGGTCCTCTTTGGAGACATCAAAAGAACAGCGCACTGCTCTTAGACTAACTTATTTTGATTCGCTAGTGTTTTAAGTCTCCAGCTCAGAAAGAAAGTTCTAGAAGAACGTTACATTTTTGAATTTGTTCAGAGAACACACCTTTCTAATCGCTGTACTAATCAATTTATACTCACGTATTCCTGACTTGATTGACTGCAACTGTGACCTAAATAAATAAATAAACTCTTGGGATTTCCGACGTAACGTTTAGTACAGAAAGCATATCAAGAAATAATTAAAATTTTTATAAGAAAAGATAAACAAAAACGGAAGGTAGAATACGTGGCATAAATCCCATAACTCTGTAACAAAGAGTGACATAGACTGAAACGGGGCTTGTTTATCAGTTCAGATGTTTGATAATGTAGGACAGCTATCAGAAGAGATATCAGGGTTATATAGCAGGCCAGTTAAGCAAGGGATAAGGATTATCTTTTTGATAGAGGTAGTGAACCAGCTTTTCACAGGGAGAATTAGTTGGAAAATCTGGTGGTTCTTTTCCTATACACAGAAGTAAATTTAAACTTTTTTTTTTTAAGAAATGAAACAAATTACTCTTGAGGTGTACGGTAAAAGTCTCTGAGCAAATAATCGACGCTGATTTTGAATTTCCGTGAAAAACTTTGAATAAATAAATCACCATGTTATAAAAGTCGATTGTTTGGGGATCAAGAACTCTCTTTGCACGTGATAACTAACAGTTTTAGATTTCTAGCGAGGTTGAGTTTAGATTTTAAAAAAAATAACAAAACGCCTCTAAGCCTTCATGCTTTTTTCTATAATATCTGATTTGAAATGAAATCTTTCAACCAGTGTTTACAATGGTGATTTCAAAGAGAATTTGCTCTTAGTAATCCAGTGGGGAGTCAAAGAGTGCCATGTCTGAGACTAGGCAGGAATTATAACAGTGATTACGTAGAAAGACAATATGATTCAGAAAGCACTGTTTAATGCACGATGTAATTACTTGTGATGCAAACCTTCGTCGGGTTTTAAAAGGGGTTTACTAAAACATAGATTACAATATTACACAAGTTAAAAAATCACATAAATAAACGAGATCTTTTAACCTAACATTCAGGTCATCTTCAGGTTTTGCTGAAAAAACACTGTTGTCATAGGTGGACACCCTGCATTATATATACCAAAGCAAGAATGACTCATCGCGACACTGCACATGCGGCGCACCAAATGACACAAAATATATCACCAAGAATGAAATATTACGTGGTCTACACTAAAAATACTATTTACAATGTAAGATAGAGTTTTGTTTAAATTGTAAGTCTGCTGTTCATTCTATAATTATTAATACACGTTTTCCATGCGGTAGGTACCACATATGGCATATCAAAGTTACATTTTTCTTGCATGAGATAGATACAGATGCTTTCAGCGAATATTGTTGTTCGCTGTTGTTATTACTTTAACTGTATCCCAGTTTGGATCATATGTTCCAGTTTCGACAAGACATGCTCGTGCAGTGGTTCTCAACCCTGTACGAATATCATACCTATGCTCCAACACGCGAATTTTGACGCTTCGCCGCGTGGAGCCTACAGTATATATACTTTGTCCACCAGGTTGGGGTCCTGGGGTGTGAGGGGTATGGAGTATACTCCATGTTTTTGTTCCAGTTTTATAGAGTCACGATCTTGCCTAATAATATTCTTTGGACTTTGGGATGAGTTCTCATCCCAAAGTCCAAAGAAAACCTCTTAGATTTCGCTATTTCAAATGGATACACACGTGAATGTGTGGGACACCTTTTAGCGAATCACCAGAGATTGATTTTTACTTCATTACAACAAGAAACTAGAACTGCAAGATTCGTTGGTGCAATGGACTATATACATGAATGTGTGACCGGGATGAAAACATATGTAAGAGGTTTGCTTTGGACTTTGGGGTGAGAACAAAAAACTGATTTTCCATTATTAGGCAAGATCGTGACTCTATAACATTGGAACAAAAACGTGGAGCTCACACCCCGGGACCCCAACCTCGTCGATAAAGTATATATACTGTAGGCTCCACGCAGCGAAGCGTCAAAATTCGCATGTTGAAGCATAGGTATGATATTCGTACAGGGTTGAGAACCACGGCACTAGCACGTCTTGTCGAAACTGGAACATATGATCCAAACTGGGATGCAGTTAAAAAGTAATAACAACAGCGGACAACAAAAATATGACATTATTCGCCGAAAGCATCTGCAATCTGCATCTATCTCATGCAAGAAAAATGTTGTAACGATGATATGCCATATGTGATACTGTTACAGTGGACCCCCCCCCTCCTGTAAAGCCTGAAGAAAACTCTAAAAAAAATCCTTGTTGTCGCGTATTGTATGAGGCAGCTGGGAATCACAGTTCGGCAGGCTCACATATGTTCTTTTACAGTTTACAGTTTTTTATTTATTTCTCATTTACGTTGTTCTTTCGGCTGTTCACTAACTTGATTAACAAAATTGCGGGATAATTAGGAAGTCGTTCCAATCCTCTTGAAGGCAAGAAATGTAATATTTTGCCATTTTGAATTACGAAACCTCACACATAGCCCTCGAGTGAAACATAAAAATTCCTACATTAAGGGTTTTTTCGAGAGGGTGATACACGAACGAGGGAAAATGTGCTTTCGAATGCGGATGGGAGCAGCAATGTTCGAAGTGGTTTTTCACTTTTCTTTTTTTTTCCTTCTTCCAACTTGTAGCTTAAACGCTGTGGTCCGTATGTTGTATGTTTACATTAGTGGGTGGCCAAGAGGATTGTATGAAAGAATGCCCACGGAAAAAACGCCCACGGAAAAATCGCCCACGGAAAAAACGCCCACGGAAAAAACGCCCACTTTTCGAAAGTAGGAAAAAACGCCCACGGAAAAATCGCCCACAGACAAAATGCTCACGGGAAAAATATGTGATCGACTGATAAGTTTTTATGTCTGTTATAAACGGTGACAGGACAACTGGTCACAGACTGCTGGCCAAAAAATCGTTAGGGGTCATATAAAAATTGCGGTTTCTTCGCCACCTCACCTACATAACGCGAATATGGGAATGACGGAATGAAAACTTTTAGAAGGGCCTAAACGTTAGTACTAACATTATTTTCTGCCTAAGTAATACCGCAATATTAATAATTTGATGTGTAAAATATTTTCTGCAAACCTTACAAATATGAGAGGAAAGTTCGGATTGCACTGATTGACTGTAGAGGTTGTATGGTCTTGGCCTGAAAGCCGTGGTAGTCTTATGCAGCATTTATTTAAAAACACACTAATGATTCACCGTTGTCTTCAAGCCAACTGCTATACGATATTTTTCTAGAAACTACAAATAAAAAATTCTCTGCGAGTATGTGCAAACCCAGGGAATTTGTCTGGGGAGGGGGGTGCTTAAAATCTAAAATATGAAATATAAAGAATTTCTGGTAAGATCGGGAGATTTCCAGCGTTTACAAGCTACAACACGTCGAATTATCTGAGGGTATCTGCTGCCTCAGGAAACTAGTCGGGGGGGGGGGTAATACCAAAATCGTGAATATCAAGAATATCTCTTCCGATCTGGAGATCTTCAGCATTTAGAAACTGCAACTCGACAAATTTTCTTAGCGCATGTCACTCTCTGAAACCTGTCGGCGAAGAGGGGGGGGTAATACCAAAAGTGTAAGATATGAACAATTTCTCGTCCGATCGGGAGATTCTCGGCAATTAGCAGCTACAACTCGACACATTATCTGAAGACATGTGAATGATGAAAATCTCCGGGTCGGACAAGAAATTCTATATAATTCACAATTATCATATAACCACCCCATTTAGTAGCTATTGAACAAAACAAGCATAAACTGAAGAGGATTGCTAATACACTGCAGTGAGGGAAATGTATATTATAGCAGTGAGGGAAATGTATATTATAGCAGTGAGGATGGGTGTTAGTGCGTATTTTTTTCTTTTTACACTGGGAAGAAAAGAAGTATGCCTGTAACTTGAGATTATACTACTCACGGGGAAGACACACCCTGACCGGTGGCCAACCGATAAATTTAAATGACATATATCGCTTGTAATTTGGGGTGCGGTCGCTAGCAAACGTTCGCTGCAGCTGCAAAGTACCACTTTGACGAAAGACAGATGTCCCCCCCCTTCCGCTCGCCGTACTCAACAGACAACAGTGGAAAGAAAGCACATTACACAAAGTTATATCAGTAAACTGCGGCTTTTACGAAAATCGCTTTTACAATTAAATGCATTAAACTTTAAAAGTATTTATAAATAACATAATCTGACTTTTAATGATTTCTTTTTTAATTGATATAGTTAAATAATAAACATGCATAGTTTTATAAAAATTAAGACCTTACTTTAAAAAAATAAGAATAGTCACAAATTTATTATAGTACAGCCGAACTGGAATTTTTTAAGAAAGTAGCTACTCTACAGTAGGAAGTTGAAAGTTAACAATCTTATTTGGTTCTTCACTAGGCCACCCGCGGCCCTTAAGTCATAAGTCCTAGGCCTTGGCCTATTTAACAGTTTTTATTCTAACGATGTTATATTCATAACGTTTACGTAACACATCAAATTATTAATATTGCGGTATTACTCAGGCACAAAATAATATTAGGACTAACGTTTAGGCCCTTCTAAAAGTTTTCGTTCCGTCATTCCCATATTCGTAAAATTTACATAACAAGTATACAAGTATTGTCAATAATCAAACAAAAGTCATCGCTCTTTTTTTTTTTTTTTTTTTTTTTGATTGGAGGTTTAACGACCACCGTGAGCAACTCAATGGGCTATAAGCAGTCGCCCGTCCCTAATTTAGTGTCACTGGTTCCAGGAAGGGAAAGAGCCAGTGCCGTAAGACAAACACAAAATCCATGCCTGACCGGGATTCGAACCCGGACCCCTTACTGACGAATGATCAGAGGCCAACGCCTTAGACCACTGCGTCACCGGGGCGGCAAGTCATCGCTCTTTCCACGTTTATAAGTGAGTCACTGAAAATTCTCAGTGGCCGCCTCCAGGAATCGAACTCAGGGTCTTCCAGTTACGCGCCGGATATGCTTCCACGGCACCACAGCTATTCCTATTCCACGTCAAATGTCTGTATTAATTGTCAATAATATTGCGCTTCTACTTATGCACCATACATTCAATCCATACATTAATTAATAGGCCGTAGGCCTAAGCCAATTCAACACTTTTTCTTCGCCTGTGAATTAATTAAGTGTCGCCCCGGTGGCGCTGGCCTCTGATCATTCGTCCGTAAGGGTCAGGGTTCGAATCCCTCTCAGGCATGGATTTTGTGTTTGTCTTACGGCACTGGCTCTCTCCTCTCCCTGAACCAGTGACCCTAAATTAGGGACGGGCGACTGCTTATAGCCCATTGAGTTGCTCACGGTGGTCGTTAAACCTCCAATCAAAAAAAAAAAAAAAAAAAAAAAAAAAAAGAATTAATTAAGTAAAAGAAAAATATTGCAAACTTGACATGTTATGTAAATATTTAGTACCTACGTAAAAGTGCAGCGTTATTAAAAAATCCCACCCCTTAGGGTCCTTTTCCGAACATACATGAATTATGCTGTAATTCTCGCTTGGCTTACATAGAACGTTTTCTCGAAATTTGTTTGGAGTTCCTAATTCAATTCTCAATGTAGGCCAAAAATCGATAATACTTACAACCCCCCCCCCTTGAACTTTTGTGGCCAATTCTCCTACACCCATTTCCGTTATGTAGGTGAGGTGGCGAAGAAACCGCAATTTTTATATGACCCCTAACGATTTTTTGGCCAGCAGTCTGTGACCAGTTGTCCTGTCACCGTTTATAACAGACATAAAAACTTATCAGTCGATCACATATTTTTTCCGTGAGCATTTTGTCTGTGGGCGATTTTTCCGTGGGCGTTTTTTCCTACTTTCGAAAAGTGGGCGTTTTTTCCGTGGGCGTTTTTTCCGTGGGCGTTTTTTCCGTGGGCGATTTTTCCGTGGGCGTTTTTTCCGTGGGCATTCTTTCCTCATACCGGCCAAGAGACCCTCAGCAGACACATAACTCTGTCAGTAAGAACGATACTCCGACGTCTGCGAGGGACAATGGGCAATTAAGAGTAGAGAATCGCCAAAAAAGGGTAACGCAGAATTTGAGCGTCGTTTTTGGAAGGCAGTTGCTGATGTACGCTGAAAGAAACAGCCATCGGATTTCGTTTGGCCGAGAAAACTAATCTCAGGGCTGGCGGTCACATCTCGATGGGGTAAAATTGAAACAAAACGCCTGTGAGTCTGAATATTTGGAACTGCATGCTCAGGCAAGGTAGATGCTATGTTAACGGAAAGGAATTGACTGCATTGTGAATAAACGGTCAAAAAGGATAGAAGGAAGCGACGGATGGAATCCTACTATTGCAGCAGCAGAAGTGAGGGGGTCCCACTCTCTATATGCAACTAGCGGACGGAATCATTTCTTCACGACGACAGAAATCATTTCCCAGGAATGCAGAAAATCAGTCTCGTAACCCGCAACAGCAAATGTGAGGGGGGCTATTCTGTTTAACGGCCACCTTCAAATTTTCACAAGAGTGGTTCAGTGTACACTCTCATCAGCGCAACAAAGTGCGGCGTGATATCACCATTTTCATTGTGTGCTTCAAATTACGTTGTGTGCTTCATTCACATCGAGCGTCAAAGTGAAGTGGTAATTCATCGGTGTGCTGCCACATGGTGCAAGCGTTTGTGTGTGTGTGTGTGTGTGTGTGTGTGTGTGCTTTTTTTTTGTCGTGTTTTGTTATGTGATGCATTCTGGGTGTACACAACAAGGTCAAGAAACTGTAAGTACATGAATATTTCTATTTTTCTTCACACACCTGCGAACTTGTGCCATCCCGACACCCCAAGCTGCATGGACATAGGTGCAACAATACTGAGTGACTGAACCTCAGAGGAAGTCCCTGCACATACGAACTTCGATGTCTTACAGGCCCATTTCCTGATCTTTTACAAGAATAAGGGAGAGGGTGTGGCCACAAATTCCGCTTTGAGGGACAGTTTCTTTTAACTTTGGTTCAGGGTCAAGGTCAGCGGGGCAGGGATCTGCATGTGCATGCTTATTAGATATAGTTAATTAACTTTGGCAGTATTTCGCGCCTATAATCGTGTATAAAGAAAATTAACGCGCATGTGTATTTTTGTGTCGCGTGTGTTTTTATGTGATCTTTTGCATATGTATTTTCTTTTTTGTCATTCTCGAAGCGACTGTGTATGATATCACCTGCTGTTCTATTTAGTGTGTTAATGAGTTGTATTTCTTGATCAGATAGTGTGGCGGAGACTCTGTCGGCTTGCGTCGTCCGACAGTAAAGTGTTGATACTGTGTGCTGCCCACATAAGGGGGCAATTGTCTGTGCGCCCAGAGAGCGCCGTAACTGTTTGAATCACAAAGTAATTAAATGTTGTGTTGTGTATTTGAGAATCATGTGTTATTTGCGAAAGTGAGTGTTGTACTGGCTGGTTGGGGATTGAATGCACCGGAGTAAGATCCGGACCACTACACTCAGTCACGAATTGCTGATTGCGGGTGAACCACATCAAAACTCTCGGATCCCCAAGTTTCACTTTTTATTTTTTAATTGTTGTTGTTATTTTTGTTCACACGGTGGATTCACCCAAGCCTCATGCTTCGGGCCACTCTTCCAATTTTCATTTTTTATGTTCTGGCGTGAATCTTTGAGTGCACAGATGCACCTGAGATTCACACCTGGTGCCGCGGCCAACAAAATTGTATGACAGGTTCCATGCACCGTTACCGCCTGACTCGGCAGGACCTCTGCTAGTGCCGCGTAACAATTTAAACAAAACTCTATCTTACATTGTAAATAGTATTTTTAGTGTAGATCACGTAATATTTCATTCTTGGTGATATATTTTGTGTCATTCGGTATGCATGTGCAGTGTCTCGATGCGTCATTCTTGCTTTGGTATATATAAGGTAGGGTGACCATCTATGACCACAGTATTTTTTCAGCAAAACCTGAAGGTGACCTGAATGTCAGGTCGAAAGATCTCGTTTATTTATGTGATCTTTTAACTTGTGTAATATTGTAATCTATGTTTTAGTAAACCCCTTTTAAAACCTGACGAAGGTTTGCATCACAAGTTATTACATCGTGCATTAAACAGTGCTTTCCGAATCATATTGTCGTATTCTGCACGAAGAAACGTAGAAAGAAATGCTCAAAAACTATCATCTACCGGTAAAAACTAAAAATTACGATCTCATAGAAATGAGAATTCAGGTGTTGCCCGGAAAATGAATAGTACGGAGTGTTGAATGAGTTCCGTGTACGAAAAGAAAAAAAAATTGAAATTAACTTTCCTGCGAGTGACATATTATATTAGGTCTTGAGCTTCTCTTTTCCTTAAATAAATATCGCCTTGAAGGGCAGAATCGTTTGATCTTTAAATTAAAAAACAGGAAAAATTTACATGTTTTATTGTTTCTAATTCGTGAAAGTTGATTAAAAATAATAAACTTTTATCTTTTTTGGGGGCATTGGTTAGCATGGGGATTGTAAAGGTATGCAATCATATAAGCGGAAACATGTATGCTGAAACTCATTTGGGCATGAATACGTCAACTCAGTGGATTAAGCATCTGGCGTGTCTTTACCTATTAAGCCTTGTGTTATCAACCTCCAACTGGATGACCTTGCTCTGCAGGGTTGTAAGCTCTTCCTCCTTGGTCTTCATCTTCTTCTTCAGTGAAGTGATCAGATCATTCTCATTATCTGTTGGAGCCTCTTTACGTGACTTATAGTCCTGGATGATTGCCACTGGCTCCTTTTGGTTCTTCTCCAGTTCTTCCTTCATTGCGCTCATTTTCCGTTCTTGCTCTTCCATCTTTTGCTTTAATTCCAAGTTCTCAAAGTGGATTAGATCAGGCGAACTGAGAGGTGGTTTTTTGCTTAAGCGTAAAGTCATCCTTTTGTTCTCGGTGGTTAATTTGTCGTTTTCCGATTCCAAGCTGGAAACCTGAAACATATGACGATTCATACAGTTAGTAAGAAACTTTTTGTTTTGCTAATGTCTCAATCTAAATCAATAAAGTGTTTTAACATTTCTGTTCCATATTAAAGCACATATCTGTCGTTACTGATTAATAAGGCACTTGAATCGATATTAGTAAACAACCACAGATATGTATTTTAACTGTGTTTGTTATCATATCACTGGCAAAAAACTAATAACATATCTTAACCTGGATCAATAAATATCCAGTGATTTTTTTTAACTTCTATTAATCATTAAAGAAATGTGTCGGAAAATTTAGTCATAATGCAACTAAAATTAGATCAATAAATAGCCGGAGATTTTCTTTAATACCTAATAGAAGTTCTGAAGACATACCTTATTAATAAAGCTTCTGAATATAGACTAATAAATACACAAACACCCCTTTGAAACTTATGTTAGTTGTTATTTTATTTATTAATTGAAATTCAATATTTTTATTATTTGTATTTTGTCGGAATAGCGTTTTTCAATCAGTTTGCTTCAAGTAGATACGAAGCAAAAATATGGGTCGTACCCTACAAATTGTTACATCAACCACAGTTCCTAGATATCGCAGTAATTATATTCTGTTATTTTCAGATGATTTTTTAACCCACGGATGAAAGTTTAAATAACTCATATGTAAGGGGGAAATCCGTACCTCTGATAATTCATATTTAAATCCTATAGTAAGAAGTCCTCAAATATACGTTAGCAGAAAGAGCTTTCATTTAAGGTCATATTCACGTTAGCATAAAGAGCTTCCATCTGTGATCTTATTTTCGTTATATTTAAAAGGTTCGCATAACAATTTATCAGCATTAAATGTTTTTCTCTTATTTTTGACATATGCTCCAATATTTATGAAAACAAATCGCGGAATTTTATATCCTCCGACATGAAACATGCAAAAAATCTTTGTTAGAAAAAGTGTGTAAAACATATTTCCGATGCCGAAGATACTGTAATAAATAAATTGTATGTATACTACTACAACATATATATTACTTACTAGTAAAAAGAAGCGTTGCAACTACTTATCAATAATAGAAAGAATCATTAGTCGGCCTTTGTCGACATTGCTTTAACTTTAGTGGGACGTTAATTAAAACAATAATTTTGCGGAAAAGAAATACTGAATATTTTCTCGCATGCTCAGTTCATGTTAAAAAGGACAAATTCTGGTAAGTGTAACAATTTCCAGTCCAAAACACATTAGTGTCCCAAAATTAACGTGACAAACACAAAATCGTGAACAACGCAAGATTCACTCGACAGAGTTGAATGACAGTCGGTACCGACATACATATTTTGATAACGCAACAATGCACAACAGAAAAGAAATGCCATCACTGTTTGAGGAGGAAGAATCCGCATGGCAGTCCAAAAGCGATAAAGCAACAGTTACGGATTTTTGAGGGGCTAATAGGGAGAGTGATTACTTCGAACAGGAATACAACAACGAGCCCTCATGCTGTTTACAAGGCGGTGAATCAGAGTTTGAAGCTATAAATGCCACTGCTCCACCAAGGCACGTCGGAGCCCAGAGAGGGTTTTGGAAAGGGGCTGACGACTAGCAATTGTTCTTGCCATGGAATACCACACATGCTTATCGGATTCAGGTCCAGAGATCCCGCGGGCCATTCCATCCAGGTACTCGTTGACTAGCCGAGCCCAGAGAGGGTTTTGGAAAGGGGCTGACGACTAGCAATTGCTCTTGCCATGGAATACCACACATGCTTATCGGATTCAGGTCCAGAGATCCCGCGGGCCATTCTATCCAGGTACTCGTTGACTAGCCGAGCCCTGTGAGTGCGGGCTTTATAGTCTATAAAAGGAACTGGGGACCAACAGCTCCCCTGAAAAGTCATACATAGGTCTCTAGGATATCCTCATCCTCCCTGTAGCGTGCAGCAGTCAGGGTGCCTCCTGGAAACACGTGCAGCAGTGTACATGGAGCCAGCTCGAACCAGAAGTCTTTCAGTACCGTAATGGTCAATTTTCCTAATGTTGGAGGGAAGATTTCGGCTTCCCGTCTCTCTCCAAATGTACACACTTCGAGTATCCGTGTTCAGACTGTACCGCAACTCGTCACTGAAGGGAAGATAGGCCCATTGATCCGGGGCGATTGTGTTGGACCCAATTCAGACGGACCCTTCCGTGCGATGCGGCGAGTGGGTTACAGACCATTGGCCTTCTTGCATACAGACCTCTTTCGTGGAGTTTTCTGTAAACTGTTTGCCTCGACATGACAACTATCTTAGCAGAAAAGAATTCCTGCAAGAGTTGCCTAGCTGTGGACTCCCTATGGCACCGAGCTGTTAAAGACAAATAACGGTCGTCATCTTGGCTTATTGTGGCTCGTAGGCGTTTCCCCGACACATTCAGCGATCTTGCTACTTTAGCTTGCAATTGCCCTGCTTCCAATCTACCGATCGCTCTTCACGGTAAAGAGATGTGTGGAGCTAAGCGATGATGTGGAGCCATTCTTTCACACTAACAGTCCAACCCAAGTTTCAATTGCAGCATCCCGCTCAAAACAACGTTCATTAAGGTTACGTGCCTGCCAGCTCGATGACGTACGGTCGTCATATGCACATTTCCATAAGAGCAAGAACAATGTTGCTTGAGTACGTCGACTTAGCTTTTCCCCTTACATATATCTCCGAAAAATGTTTACAATCGGTCGTTTCGTTTTGCAAATATTCTCGAATTTGTATGTGTCTCGGTAATTTTGGACACCAGTGTACTTATATCCAATACAACTTTTTCATGTGAACATCCGTGCTCATATTAATCATTACTGTAAGTAATGTGCATCTAGACTGAAATAAATAGACAAAATATTTATCGTTCATTCAGAACAGTGCGGCAAATAACGACTACAGTGTTGACGAATTTGACAGTAAAATGAAATTAGCATTAAAAAAGAGCTCATTTTCCAAACTACGCTTATTATTTGATTTGCGCTGTTTTTCATTTTTCAAGCACTTTGAAGCTCAAGCACAGAAAATTTTAAAGAAAGACAATCTTTAGGTGAGTTGAATTTACGTCTTAGCATGTATAAAGCAAAATGGAACATAAGATATTTATATATACCCAAGTTAATATGTAGATAACGTTTTGCTTTACTATATTTTTTCTTTCTCTGATGATCTCAAAGGTTGAGACAGTAGTCAAATCCTAGAAGTAGTTGACTTTTAGCGAGAAATGAAGAACTAATTTCTCAGTTTCTTAAGTAATCTCTCTTCAAACTAATAATTATGCCTTGAATCATCGGGAGTTAACGATCACGTATTTCAGGTAAGTTTCAAACTTAATCTGGCGCAGTTATTAATCGAAATTTTGATGTAATCAATAATTTTCTAAAACCTAAAGTATTCCTAGATTCTTGCGGATGAGCTTTTTCTTGATCGATGCAAAAGAATGTTTTCCATTTCATTCGTAGTAGAAGAGATATCGTGGTGAATGCAAAGATACACGATCATCCCGATGGACGTGTAGCCAGATGAGTAGGTCTCTGGCTTGTCATCCGAGATGCGTCCAGGTATGAGATATTGGTGGTCCGTTTGTCTTATGGTTTCCTCCCTTCTCCTAAAACCTGTGCTTCAAGTTAAAGACGGCCGGCTGCTCGTTAAACCTCAGTAAAAAAATGCATGTGCGCTTTTAACTGTAAAATTTTCAAAGTGAAATTCTCGGAAACCTGAGAAAATTCTTGTCGTAGCAATGGTTACAGCTGCCTCGGTGAAATAAGAAATTTTTCTGCCCGATTTCCACAAGAAGGGATATCTGTCCAACACAGACACGTTTATGCTACTGAGCTAAACGTTGCATCGAGAACACCTGGGAAGTATGTGAATACTTTTCGCCATGGTATCAGTCGTCCGTCTGTTCGTCGTCTATATTTATCAAGAAAAAATTCATTTTGAAGCATTTTTGTCTGAACGTTTTGGAATATTTGCCATGAGAAATCTATGTGTTTTTTTTTTGTCAAGTTTTTTGTGTTGTGCACATAAGAGTTGCATTTTAATTTCGATACAAAAAGGGCAAAACTGCAAAAATATGATATAAGTTGAAATGATCAGGTAATATTTTTCAGCTGTAATTAAATATTTTTCATTTGTACAGATTCAGTAAATAAGTTACAATACTTTTATATATTTTTCATTCGTTCGAATAAGGTGGTCACATGAATGAACATAATGTTTGATCTTTGTATGCTGACTCTCCATTTTTCCTTCTGATCATAACATTCCTGTGACTGTAGAGCGCCCGTGTGTTGACATTTTTTTCTGAATTCTGACATACCCAAAGAATTGGCTCTATCACCTGATCTCTTCTTTCACATACTAATGACCTCCTTTTTTTACAGCTAGACCAATCTTCATTATTTCTGATGATAAAGCCTTTCATGCATCTCATGCCGTAAGTTATTCACGCTGTTCTAATGAAAGCAAGGGAATGCACTATAATATTGTCTCTCTCTTGAACAGCAACTATGAAATCAGTCTGCGATGGAAAAAGAAAGCCTTTTTTCATTATTCAATTTAAATTTCTCAAAATACAATCCCTTTCTTCAAGGAAACTAAAGGGATAAAAATTTCACTTCTGTTTTCTTATACGCAGGTAGAAAAAGAGCCAATCTGTGACTATTTTTGGTTTAAATATTTTCTCCAACTTTCAGTTGCATGGTTACATTTCTTCTCTAGCTAGGCTTACTTTAAAGAAAATTCGGATCTCTCTTCCGAGCTAAGCGATTTTATTTACCTGAATATCTTTTTACACTGAATGAATCAGACCTCCCCCCATTGAATGCAGGGCATCAAGCGAATTTCAAGTGAATTTGATGAGCTCTGAAAAGTGAAATTTTGTGTTGATTTATCTTAATAGCTTCTCGATTTTCATGTGCTTCGCTGTTTGCCTGCAAGTGATTCACATGTAGTGCATGCTCTGCATGGAACTACAGTAAAAGGTACCTGGGAAAAACTGAAAAAGTGTTTATAAAGACGCATGCTTATCCAGTACATTGTTTCTCTGCTGAGACGAGGTGCTTTATTTTATTAGGTACAAAAGCCATTCCATAAAAACTGAGTACGGTCTTTACCTTAGACCGTAAATCGGGTATTGGAGTGCTAAATTGTGTTGCAGTTCTTAAAAGTAAAAACTGGAACTTTTTACGAAAAAAGTGCCTTGGAATATTTTCTCAAAAAATATCTTCCTCTTACGCCCTACTGAATTTGTAAAAGTTTATAGGATTGAAGATCGTTAACTTTTTGTCTTTTTGTAAAAATATATTTGATTCTCGCATGAAGTATACGGAAATATAAGTTAAATCTAAACAAGCACGTCGAGAGGAATTAAATCTCTTCCAAAGAAGAAGTAAGCATACGTCACTGAATATGTCGTCAGGTGACCTACTGGTAACAATGTCAGATCTGTGTGTCAAGAAGGGCCTACCGACCACCAGGAACAATTCCAAGGAAGATAAGTAGTCACCTGTCCCTAATTTCGGGTTACTGTTCCACGGAAAAGGGACAGCCAGCGCCATAGCACAAGCACACCATCCATGCCTCACTCGGGACTCGAACCCGGACCCAGCGAACACGATTAGCTAGAAACCTAAGCCTCTGATCGTACGATATTAGCGAGGCTGTTTTAAAGTAGTGTGATAAGATTTTTGCTGTGTTTATGGTCTGTGTCTCTGTCCAAATATTGAATCCAATAAACCTTAGTTTAGGCTGAGAGGACCACCTTAGGGTTTTACATTCATAAGTAATTAAAAATCAGAAAAGAAAAGGAAATCTAATGACCATCAGTTTTTCAAAAAGCAAGGAGTCATTTGTGTTGAATGTTACAAGTTGACAAAGCAGTTATTATGTTTGATGCCAAAATATTCAGTGCTATTTCCTTAACAGAGTTATCTTTGAGTATCATCGGAGTGTAAGTTATTTTGATTACTGCGGATCTGCATATTACATGCATTTTGACTCTCTTGGTGTTACCATTGGTCTGTAAAGAAATAATTATACACTCAGGAATGACGCTGAGGACATTGCCATTTAGGTTTTGCTTTTTAATCCATTGTTTTTCTTCTGAGATTTTTCCCTTGTGATTATAATAGCATGTCTTCGTCCTAGTGAAATATTTTTGTCAGTGAAAACGAACTTTAGTAGAGGGATAGAGTACCCTGATCGGAGAGAGCAAGAGAATAGCAAAAAATGTAGTTAAGAAGTATACAGTTACTTACTGAGACTGACATTTTGTTTAGTTTTTTTCCGTTATCCCAAATGATGATGATGATGCTTGTTAACGCTTTACGAAAATCCTGTTCATCGACTCTTTAAGCAGCTGTAAGAGTTTTTGCAGTGGAAGCAAAAATATCTGTGAATTTTAAAATCAGAGTAATTTTGACGAAAATGAAATCAACTTTGATGATTTGTAAAGTGAACATTGTGCTACTAGTCACGAAATCTGTGATTATGGATCAGAGTTTGGAGCCCGGTAGTTACAATACGTCAAAATGTTGCTTGCTTTCGTGAGATTGAGTATAAAAATAGATAAAAGAAATAAAAAGAAATGGTAACATGTATTGGATCCCAAAAGTTGATTATATTACATAAATAACGACAAACCTTCCTTTATTTTAACCAAGTTGCCCAATTTTCCTTGTTAGAATCATAGAAAAAACACACACAAAAGTAAAATGCAGAAAGCATCAAGCATTAAATCAAACGTAGAAGTTTTACCGTCTTATAATTATATAATGTCCTAGATTAGTGCAGTTTGAACCGGTTGGTATCAGAAATCACTGGGGTTTTTTTATTTTACTTTTCCACATACCCTTTTTTTTAATAAGTTGTACTGCACATGTTAGAATACATTAATTTAGGGTTTATAAAGTACATTATGATTTCATTTTACTCCACAAAAGGTCATTTTATTAAGTAAAATGAAAACTTAGTGTATTTTATAAACGAACTTAGTGTATTTATAAAATGAAAACTTAGTGTATTTATAATTCTTTGCAGTGATTGTATTTGATCGAATAAGATTCTCAATCCTTTCTAAGCCACATATTTTTACAATTTAAAAATATATGCATGTGCCACCGACAGAATGTATATCTGAAATAGATAAATACGTGCCGGATATAAGATATATATTTTGCATAAATCACAAACACAAATGTTTTTAACGGATTCATCAAAAGTGCGAATCATAATTCTGTTTAAAAATCAGAGATAAAGAAAAAAAGAAGAATATTGTATTGAAACACATACCTAAAGGATTTGTGCGTTTCAGAAATTATCATAACCAGAAGATCACTTGATTTTTCGTAAGTTAAAAAGTAAGTAATTAGCAATATTCTGTGCTACATATATTTTATTTTCCCTTTTCTTAACAATACGAGTATGTGAAAATTTCATTCAGTTTGAGCGGAAACTTTTATGTTCTAGCTATTGAAACAGAACAACTGAAGATATTCTGCTTTCTGATAAGTTATGTGTTCTAAAATGTGAGAAGGATAACATAGGTACAACCGTGAAAAAAGGATTAAAATTCAACTAAAACACTATAAAATAATTAAGAAAAATTGAAATCACAACCTTTTGCATCTTCGGGACAATTATGTAGCTTCTTCCCTTCTTCATCATTTGTTCCCAGGTGATGGTTGTGTTTTCGGAAGGTGTGGGAATCACAGTCAGAAACACAACACTATAACGCCATTCTGTGTCACGCAGTCGCCTCAGTTTTCCCTTGAAATGCAGCAAAATGGCCCTGAACGTCTACTTCGGCATTGTGTTTTTTTTATGGGCAATTTGCTGTCCATAGCCAATGAATATCTCTAAGTGTGGCATTTACAATAGGGTATTTGTTTACCAACTGACTTCTCTGGAAACGAAAGCTCGGTATTCGGAAAAACCTGTTCTTTCGCACTTTTTTGAAGAATTCATCACCATTAAGAAATATTAATTACTTTAAATGTTTCATTTGAGAATATTTAAAAATTTACTTTTCCTCGACCTAAATTAAAGTATGAAAAACTGTAAACACTCTGGGGTTATCCTCGCCGTGTGGTTACACTAACCATGGCTTGCTAATTAGTGTTTCTTAATTGAAATGCCTAATGATGTTTAAAAACTGCATTACTATCCATACCTCATGTGTGAAGGCCGTTATAATCTACAATATGTTAGTTTTGCAGAAACAGGTCCAACTGAAATAAAAATATATTTTTTTTATGAAGAATGGGTATCTGTCCTTCAATTAAAACAGGGAAAACGTACGATAGAGGGAAAGTATTATCAGGACTTCATATAAAAGTAGCATTTATAAAAGCTTCATTTTTCAACTTTACTTATTTTCTGAAGTATACAATATTTATTGTAATATTAAATTTAATATTTGAAGTATGTTATACCTGTTGCAAAATTAAATTTAATTTCTGAAGGGTTTGCGGGGTTTGGAGCCAACGGCCACCGTGGGCAACTCAATGGGCTATCAGCAATCGCCCGTCCTAAATTTAGGGCCATTTTCCAAAGAAGAGAGAGCGCCAGTGCTGTAAGACAAACACAACATCCATACCACACCAGGATCTGAAGCCGGACCCATCTTGGACGAATGAAATTTCTGAAGTATGCAATATCTATTATAACAGTACAGTTAATTTTTGAAATACATTAAATTCTATTATAGCATTGCATTTAATTTTCGATGTAATATCTGTTATATAATTAAATTTAATTTCTGAAGATATGATATCCACATTTTGCAACAGCATATAAAAATGGCTTACGTTAAACAATAATTCATTTTTCAAGTTTCTCCACTTTCTGAAATTGCGATTGTTTAAACCCAGTCATTGAAGCCCAATGTAACACAAAAAACGACGCACATTATTTTCCCTTATGTTCCTCTTCCCGTTCATAGTGAGATCTTTATAGCAAAAAATATGCATCTTTATAAAAACACAGAAGTAAAAATAAAATTTGCAGAAATGTCAACATTGACACTAAATTTATTAAACATTCAGTGCTCAAATTTTGAAGATGACAATCCGATTTTTGGCGTAAATGTGACAAGGATGGTAAGTCAGATAATTTTTGAAAACTTGAAAATTTGTATTATATGGCGTAATCCCGTATTTCTTTCATGATTCAGTGCTCATTGCATTACGATCACCCCGATGCAAATGAAGTTATTATATACAGGCATAGCGAGGAGGAAGTTGGGTATATAGGATAAAGCAGTGTATATAAGAGTTTTTGTGGTTCAGTTGAGAGCGAAATTACGGTCGAGGTGTAAGGATTTATCGGAGTTTCCGGGATGCAAAATTGTATGTGCACGAATGATTGATGCATCCATTTCGGAAATGGCGATACTTGTGGATTGTTCGAAGACTCCGTGGTTAAAATGCACCAAGAGTGGTGCTACAATTCGAAGACTCCGTGGTTAAAGTGTACCAAGAGTGGTGTTACAATTCCAAGACTCAGTGGTTAAAGTGTACCAATAGTGGTGCTACAATTCGAAGACTCCGTGGTTAAAGTGTACCAAGAGTGGTGCTACAATGGGAAAACAACCAGTAGGCGACACAACTGTAAAGGACATCAAAAGGTGGATGAACGACAGGTGCTTCGCTCGTACAGAGCAATCGGCACATCACAGTTTCTCAGTTGAAGGCCCAGTACGATATGGGTCAATCAGAAACAATAACCTGGGCGGATGTGCTTCGTACGCTGGTACGGAAGGGCTGCAAGAGCAGATGCCCTATGTGCCACCTTCTCCTCACAACAGTCCATCGACGTAAACGACTCTTCTAGTGCCAACGACATTCGGACAATACAAGATTGGAAGCAAGTGTTCTGTTCCAAGGAATCACAAGATGAGCTCCATTCTGTTGATGGTCAAATCCGCATTTTGCGTTAGCAGTATCAGGTTATGGATCCCTCATGCATGACATCGGCTTCCCAGACCAGTGGTGGTAGTTGCACGATATATAGTACGTATAGCTGGCATGAACTGGGACCTCCTGGTGCGTGTGGACTAAGATATGGACGCCAAGTATTAACAGGCAGGGTACACCCAATTATGGGATGTACAAGCCAGACCATGTACACCCATAATGTTGTACCTTCCCCCGGAGGCTGATTGATTTTTCCAGGAACGAAATGTACCGTGTCTTCGAGCTCATCTCGTGCAGCTATACGTGCTATATATCGTGCAACTACCACCACTAGTCTGGGAAGCCGATGGTTCTATGAACACAGTGCTAATATATATGACATCTCGAATGGCCACCAAACTCGCCTGATCTCAACTCAGTTGAACATCTGAGTAAATTGTGGAACACTAAATGAGGCAGGTTGATACACCACTCCACTCCACACTGAAAATGTGAACCGAAATACAAATAATTTGGCTGCAGATTTCCACACAGCTGTACAAGCACTTCGTGGAGTCGATGCCACTTCAAGTGGCGGCCGTTCTCCGGGAGAAAGGAAGGCCTACGAAGTATTAGGATGGTAACCGTTATCCAGTGAGCACTCATTGTATATCAGGCATGTGCTTTTAATTAAGAGTAAAAAGTAGTTTTCGTAAATGCAGTATGTTATAGCTGGAGCATTTTACAAGAACATTCCAAAACAGTCACTTAAATAAATCAGTTGCACATGCAGTGTAATATCATTTATGCTACGAGCGCATTTGTTCCTAACAAATGGCCTTTTAGTGTATGTGATAGTGTCTTAATGATGTTGCACATTGTTTATGAGGATTTTTTTTTTTATTTTCGTGCATCAAATGATTTCTGATTGGGCAGTTGTTGCAAATATGTCTTTAAATGACGTTGAACTGTGGTAGCGCATTTTCTTTTTTTTTTTTTTTTTTTTTTTTTTTTTTGGAGGTTTAGCGACCACCGTGAGCAACTCAGTGGGCTATAAACAGTCGTCCGTCCCTAATTTAGGGCCACTTGTTCCAGGGAAGAGGGGGAGCCAGCGCCGTAAGACAAACACGACATCCATGTCTCACGGGATTCGAACCCGGAGCCATCTCGGACGAACGCATATTTTAATGGCGTCCTTATCCTTACAGCATGTGGAGTATTCTTGTTACCTGTTGTTATGTACAACGTGTATGTGTGTGAGCGTGTGTGTGTGTGTGCGCGCGCTTACCTTCTGCCTGAGAATGCTGGCTTCCTGTTCGACAAGCTGGAGCTGCCTTTTGAGGTCAACTGAAGAGTCACTGTCCAGGGAACGGCTTCTAACCATGACTTTCGAAGCTTTCTTTCTGTAGATTTCCACTTCAGACTGCAATCTCTCGATCTCCCTTTCTCTTTCAATCATCTTTTTCCTCGCTTCTCGAACTTCGTGCTCCAGCAGTCGAACTTTGTGTTCCCAGTACACTCCAGGACTAGAGCTGTCTTTCGGCAACTCTGGTAGCTAAATAAAATAAAAAATCGAACTAAACTTTCAACATACTTTACTGTGCTAACCTGAATTAAAATAAGAACAAAAGGCAGCTTCGGGTTGTTGCTTAAAGCGAGGAATATGAAAAGCAAAAAAGAACAAAAATTCACATTCCTTTTCAGATACACTGACGGAAAAAAATCCCAACACCACGAAAAAATAGTTGTAGAGGAATGAAATGGCGGCAATACATTTGTATAGGTAACATATTTAATCGATTAAGGTTTCAAGATCACAGCTTAATGTAAGCGCGAGAAGAGCCATTTTAAATGTGAAATGCTGGTACATTAATAACCGGTGTAACCGCCAGAATGTTGAATTCAAGCACGCAAACGTTCATGCATTGTATCGTACAGGTGCTGGATGTCAGTTTGTGGGATGGGGTTCCACGCCTGTTGCACTTGGTCGGTCAATACAGGGACGGTTAATGCTGGTTGGGGGTGACGCTGGAGTTGTCATCCAATGATGTCCCATACGTGCTCGAATGGTGAAAGATCTGGTGATCTAGCAGGCCACGGCAGCATGTCGACACTCTGTAGAGCATGTTGGGTTACAACAGCGGTATGCGGGCGAGCGTTATCCTCTTGGAAAACACTCCCTGGAATGCTGTTCATGAATGGCAGCACAACAGTCTGAATCACCAGACCGACGTACAACTGTGCCGTCAGGGTGCGTGGGATAACCACGAGAGTGCTCCTGCTGTCATAGGAAATTGCTCCCCAGACCATAACTCTAGGTGTAGGTCCAGTGTGTCTCGGCCGCAGACAGGTTGTTTGCAGGCGCTCACCTGGCCTCCTTCTAACCAACACACGGCCATCACTGGCAACCAGGCAGAACCGGCTTTCATTAGAAAACACAACAGATCTCCACTCCGTCCTCCTATGAGCTCTAGCTTGACACCACTGACGTCGCAAACTGCAGTGGTTTGGAGTAAGTGGAATGCACGCTACAGGGCGTCTGGCTCGGAGCTCTCCTTCAAGTAACCGATTTGTAACAGTTCGTTGTGTCACTGAGGTGGCAACTGCAGTTCGAATTGCTGCCGCAGACGCAGTAAGATGCGCCACGGCCATACGCCGTACACGGCGGTCTTCCCTCTCAGTAGTGCCACGTGGCCGGCCGGAACCCGGTCTTCTTGAGGCAGAACCTTCCCTTGACCACCGCTGCCAACAATCATGCACAGTGGCTACATTCCTGCCAAGTCGTTCTGCAATATTGCGGAAAGAAAATCCACCTTCTCGTAGCCCTATTACACGACCTCGTTCAAACTCCGTGCGCTGTTAATAATGGCTTCTTCATCTTTTTAAAGGCATTCTTGACTAACATCAACACACTACGTCGAATCTCAACGATAACTAACGCTCACGAACGTTACAGCGCGTATTTACAGCAAACCTGCTTTGCATGTTCCGAGAGGCGCTACTAGCGCCACACGTATGCGCCGAGCGCGAAATTTGCATAGACGTCATCTTACAGATGTACTCTCACCGCCTACCAACTGTCGTTTATCTAACACAACCCCTTCTTGGTGTTGGGATTTTTCCCCCGTCAGTGTATATTCCTTAGGGTATGACTACTTTAAGTCTTCACATCTCTATCGATCTGTTTTGTTCTTGAAATTAAGAACTCCGATTTTGAAATGTTGGTCAAGAAAGACCCCGCTCTTGTTTCCTTTACAGCGGTTTTTTGTCTCTGTATCAAAAAACTACCCTTACAATTACAATATTCACAATAAATTTATCACAAAACAATATACTGTATAAAGGAGTGCCACTGCAAGAACTGATAAGAGATTATTGCATTTAAAATTTGAACGGAAGTAGAATGTTTTCCCTAGTGCAACTAAAGTTTCCACCATGCAATTTCATTTAGTGGGTCGAAGTGCAGTCAAAAGGTAAATAAAGCGAAGTTAGAGAGAACCGAGTACGATGAGAGCTATGTTCAGAGACTGAGACCTGATGTTCTGAGAGACATGATACGACAGGAGTACGATATGTAATATAAGATTGTTTTATGTGGATTATATTTGATGACGGCGAGCAATTATTGTTAAAAGTATATTTTTATGAAATTTAGTAGTGCAGTGTGTTTCACCGTGCTGTTACAAGAGACGAATTGATGTAACGAATGCTTTACGTGCTGGGAGATATACAATAAAACGAACTTTTGATTTGTAAGTACTGCCTCATCCCTTAACCTGTACCGTTTATTTGAAAGTATCTAATTAGAGATTTGTCTACGTTTAATTAAGGTTGCAAGTACTGCGAACAAGCAACGAACGAATTAGAATAGGTCAGGGTTCATCTAATTAAGTTTACGACGAGTGACATTTAAGGTGAAGTTGAAGTTAGATCTTAAACAGTTATATTTATATAGCCAGTTAAATTCGATTGTTCTACAGTGAGTTATATTCTTCAACCGCCTTGTGGTTGAGCACGAAATTTAACAACACACAGTTTTAGAAGAGCCAGGTTTTAAACCTAGTTCGACTTCCCAAAGCACTGATTTAGGTATAGGCGAGTGTCAGCTGAAGAAGGCGTTTCACGAAAATCAACTTTTACTATTTTTCTTTCTCAGACAAGGTGGCCTTTGATTTATGAAGCCTGGTCGCCAGTTTCGACATTCTGTGAAACAGAGGGCAATGCAGCTTGCAAAAAGACGTTGAACGTAAGAATAACGATAAATTTACCAAGCTCAATAGCTCCCACAAGAAGTGAACTTTTATTACAATATCTTTGCAGCGTTTACCAAAGCAAGACTCTTCTTCTCTTACTTTTTCTTACTTTACTTTATTCCTTTTCCTTTTCTTAATTGTTGTTATTATATTTGTTTATTTCACTTTTAGCACAGCTTTTGAAAAAAAGAAAGTGCATGCTCATATGAGAATTTCGTTCGTCTCTCTGTGAACATCGAAACACTGTGCTTATTTTAAGGTCGCCACACACTGCGTCGGAACGGAGGAATTTTGTCCGCACTCTGGGTCGGAACTAAATAGACGGAACGGAACCATTCATTTAGTAGACGTCCATCCCGTTGGAAGTAGTACTGTGCGTACTGTAATCGCTATCTTTTTAACTTAACTCATATACGTAATTATAAGTTGTTTATTTAGCAAACAATCTGACCTTACCAGCAATCTGCTTGCATATTTTCCTACGAGGGGACGACGGAAACTTGTGCCAGCTCGGAGAGTTAGAAAGCCAGGAGCAACTTCGCGATGTTTACCTCGGCCAGGAGGTAATGCGGTTCCTGAAGATTTCAACAAAGAGGAAAATTTTGAAGCTTCTTTCAAATCACCAGAAGGCCAGGTAATCTGGCAAGACTTCTTCTTCTTCTTTTGGTCTTAACGCCCATAGTGAGCATTTCAGTGGGCTATAAGCAGTCGCACGTCTCGAATTTGGGGCCACTGGTTCTTGGGAAGAGAGAGCGCATGTGCCGTAAGACAAACCCACCATCCGTGCGTCACCTGGGATTCGAACAAGGACCTATATCGGACGAATGCTTAGAAGCCAGTGCTTTGTACCACTCAACCACCAGAGCGGTAGCGTAGCAAGTTGAGATGTTACACAGAGGAATGCGAAACACAGAATAAAGTGAAAATATGGGGACATATATGAAGCAACATCTGTTTTCTTCGTTGGCAGAAGAAAATTGTGTATTTAATATAATAGCATTATCTGAATGAACATAAAATAAAATGACGCTCATAATTAAATTCTACAAAAAAACAAAACAAAGACAAACATAGAATAGCAGCATTATTAATAACCTACTGAGGCAAATTTTCTTGTGTGTGTGTGTATTTTTTTAACTAAGCGTAGTTTTATTAAATGTGAATAAAAAAAGTCATTCTTCACTTAGCAGATTTAGTGAGTTTTTCTGATGTTTCATCACGGTACTGTAATAATGTTTATGACTAATACAAAAATGGATTTGTTTGCCCAGCATTGATTAATATTTCGTCAATCGACATTCCCGAAACAATAATAAAACAATTTCAAAGCGGAACAAGTGAAAGCGGGAAAATCAGATAGCGCCAAGGGCTCGCTGTCTGATGATGCAATTAAGTAAATCGCTACGGGAGGTGGCTTAACTAAACGCATGGGCGTCGCTTGGAAAAAAAGCACATCAGTCAAAAACATTTTCAGCCAACAATACCCAAAATTTCCGTTCCGTTCCGAAAGGAAAATTCGGAGACGTTACGATGTAATGTGCGGGATTCCACTGGAAATTACGATTACATTTTTCTCCGTTGTTACTTTCCAACACTTTGCTTCCTTTCCAAAATAGTGTACGGCAAGCTTTTGTCCAATCAGAAAAAAATATTTTCCCACTAGAAACTTGCTCTTAAAATAAACTGTAAGAACGAAGATCTATACCTTTTCTGGTTCCTTTCCGAAGCATGCATAAACTCGCCGCTAGAGAACGTAAATGAAAATGCTTTACGCAGGGCAGCCATGGGACCCTTCCCATTCCTACTTGGAAGCTACTGCGGACGATGGTCGGCCATTTTATGTCACTTGGTGAAGGACACAGCATTGTGAGTTGGCTCTTGCCTTTGTTCTTGTGCAATTTTTCTATCTTGTTTTAATTGTGTTCGTTGAAAGCGGTAAATATATTTTTCTTTTTCGGCTTTGGTGCAAATTGTTTTTCTAACCTTTTGAGTTTTTTCTTTCACTTAATATTGGAAATGTGCGCGTTTTTGTGCACTTTGTTTTGAGCAGTTTGCTGTTTGCTCGACCTAGTGTTCAACGACGTTTTGTCGTAGTTTGTTGGTGCAAAATTTCTCCCTTTATGTACACTTAAAGCACTCCTGGAATATTTTGTAAATATTGCAACTATGTATTTGTTACTTTATGTATAAAGAGTACCTGACCATTAAGCTAGCGCCATAAAGAGTACCTGACCAAAAAGATAGCGTCAGAAAAATATATATTTATATTTCTGACTCAAAGTTTTCCCACTAGGAGGATTAAATGCATATTTCTATTTTCAAAATTGTCGTCGCTTCTAAAATCCGATTCAAAAATCAAAAATTCTTTTTTGGTCAGGTACTCTTTGCGAGAAACGTTCGACGTGTATTGTCTCCCTTTCACAGAGATAATAATCCCAAATTTGGGATAGAGGGCGTATTTCTAATTTTTACATACTGTGACGTGCCTGCCCCGCAGAATGCACATGAGATAAAGGCAAGTAGTAGTGAGAGCACATGCCAGTGTAGTATAGTGGATAACACTCGGAGCTTCGGAGCCGAGAGATGTGGGTTCGAATTCCACCCTTGGCATAAAAATGACGGAGAAATTTACTTCGTCATATTGGCGCCCGAACTTCCAGGATGGTCTGGCTGTTAGGTTTCTCGCAATGGTGAGATGTTCTTTTCACACGGCGAGACAGGACGAATGAGAATCTCTTCTTCAGAGCTTCGAAAAAATAAATCAGTGTGATGTTACGTTCCACACACCAAATTGTCTGGGACTTCTCAAATGCACGTTCTTCATCGGATGACTGCCTACAGCGATACATGGTCCGGGCTGACCCGTGGGCCATTCCCCCGGCCCTCTTTCGGGGGAGGGGGAGATCTCACGTGTCTGCCTCAGGACGACATGAGATAAAGGCAGATAGAAGTGCGAAAACATGCCAGTGTAGTATAGTGGATGGAACTCCGGAGCTGAGAGGTGTGGGCTCGAATCCTGCCCCTGGCGTAAAAATGATGGAGAAATTAACTTCCCTCATAATACAAGTGAAGAAAAACTACTAAAATAACTAGTGGGTCGTCTATATCTAAGGTGTTAAAATGAAGTTGTCAGATCATCCATTCAGCAAAAAAGTCAAAAATTTTATATCACGAGAACTTGATTACTTAAAGTTCTTTCTGCATCATGCGGATGGCAGGATCGGAATTTTACACAGACAACATCAGGCCTGGAGCTATCCTGTCTGGTGTCAACAGTACCGCCCGGTGTGCTGATGTGGGAATGCTTTTCTAGTACGCATTAGGCTCCTTGATACCTATCGAAGAACATCTGAATGCCACGGCGATTCTGAAAATCGTTGTCGACCAAATTTATCCCTTCATGGTTACGGTTTATCCTCAAGCAGATGGACATAATAATTACACGGCGAGAGTGTTATCTTATCGAAGATCCCTATAATCCTCAAGTAGATAACACTTCCTCTCTGATATTATTACCACATGATTCCAGGAACATGCTGACGAAGACAAATTTTCTTGGTTTCAGAAGCCTTCAGTCCCCGGATTAAAACTCATCGGACATCTGTGGGACGAAGTAGAACGGATTGTTCCCTAGAGTTTGTGCCGAAGTCCAATTTGTAGCCCCTGCGAGACTCGATCACTTTCGCATGGTACATTTCTGCACGATGCTTCTATATGTTCCACGTCCTATCGAATTCGGGCTGTTCTGCAGGCCAAGGGCGGTGTAACACGCTACTAGGTAGGTGTACTGAATACTAGGTAGGTGTACTGAATACTAGGTAGGTGTACTGAATAGTGTCTCAGTGTATATTTTTGTTTATACAAGTTCTGTGCTATATGTACGAGTATACATGTATGCATTGCATTGAAATATACACAGTCGAGTCACATTATTGTGACCACCTCCTACTTTTGACGTCTACAGCGCGTAGCCAATGAAAGAAGGCGCGTGTCGTGAGCTGGCTTAGAGGATATATAAGGTTTGTTGTAGGCTTTCTGAAAACATATCACTCGTTGCTGTCATGGATAAAAGGAGCGATTTATCAGATTTGTAAAAAAGGATGATTATCGGCTTTCGGGCCAAGGGTGGCAGTATTTATGAAACTGCGCAGTTTATGAACTGTTTGCGTGCTGTTGTGGTTAAAGTGTGTCGTGATTGGAGAAATAACACCATTGCGAATAAGCGAGATGGAAACTGCGGAGCACCACGTGCCATTGATGTGAGAAGTGAACGTCGGCTATGAAGGTGCGTGAGGGCCGATCGACACGCTACAGTGGAGCAACTCACTGGCCGAATGAACCAGGAGGCTACCGGAAATGTGTCTAAAACGACATTTCAGCGAACCCTGCTGCGTATGGGGCTCCGATACAGACAGATGGTCACTGCACCTGTGCTAACGGCGGTGCATCGCCAGAAAAGCTTTACATTTGCACGGCAATATCGAAATTGGGCCTCCGCGGATTGGCAAAGGATTTTCTTCTCTGATGAGTCACGTTTTCTCCTTCATCGAACGGATGGACGTTGGCGTATAAGGCGAAAAACATCGGAGAACAAACACTCTTCAACCATTGCTGGAAGAACACAAGCTGGTGGGGGTAGGGTTATGGTCTGGGGAATGTTTTCATGGCATTCCCTGAGTCCACTCATACCTGTGGAAGGCACTTTGAACCGAATTCGTTATGAATCCATCCTTGCAAACCACGTACACCCATACATGCTGATTGTCTTCCCTGGGGCGGATGGGATCTTTCAGCACCATAATGGGACGTGTCACATAGTTAGAAATGTCCCAGAGTGGTTGGAAGAGCACGGTGAAGACTTCAAAGTACAACCCTGGTGCACTAATTCCCCAGATTTAAACCCAATTGAGCATCTGTGGGACCACCTTAATCGTGTTGTTCGCTCTATGGATCCCCCACCACGCACCCTCCAGCAGCTGTCAGATGCACGGCAGTCAGCATGGCTCCACATACATGTGAACACCTTCCAGCACCTTATTGACTCTCTCCCAGCCCGTCTAGCTGCTGTCCGCGCTGCACACAGCGGTTACTCTGGATGGTGGTCACAAAAATGGCTGGTGGTCACAATAATGTGACTGGACCGAGTATAACAACACAGGATACTGTTGCCTTAGTGTAATTTATAAACCAATATATAAGAAACGTATACGCATATAGCATTATTCTCGTATCGAAGTATAGTAGATTCCGGTAAATTGGCCCATCAGTTAATCGGGGCAACCATTTTGGGGAGGGGACAACTCTTGAAGAACATCCTAAATAAACTATCTCTTTGGGATAAAGCTTCGCATGGGGCAACCGCTTAACTAGGCCAGTGTTCTAACCCCGATTTGTCCCAATTAACCTGAATCTACTGTGTTCGTCAGTTGTTTGGAGTGATTCTGATTACCTGTAGGCCCATTTTAGATAAATCACGCAATTACTCACCTTCAATTACCTGATTTTTGTTAAGCTGATCAAGTAGAAGGCGGCTTAGAACTTCACCATTCACTAACATTTTCCCTCGGTTCAAGTCTGCAAGTCCCATTTCTCTGCTCAGTCATATCCTATCGTTTCTGCTCATGATGGAAACTGCTGGCTTATCACCTCCTTTGGAATTTCTCTATCATGTTCAAAGCCTATTTTTCTTTTTAACAGAGAACTGTCCATGAAAGTAGAATTTCTCTTCTTGGAATTTGTTGGAAACCCAGAGCAGTGTGTCTTTAAATTTCGGCAAACTAATATTATTTATTTAATTTTTTTCCAGGGTTTAACGACCAGCATGAGCAACTGGGAAGGCAATAAGCAGTCACTAGTCATAAATTTGGGGTCACTGACTCCAGGGAAGGGAGAGAGCCATCAGAAAAACACACACCACCTATGTCTCATCTGAACTGGAACCCGCGCTCGGACGAATGGTCAGAAGCCCATTCGCCCACTGAAGCGGCAAACTAAAATTCAGCAACACGGATATTTTACAAAAGTACTGGCATATATGTTTAAAGCCCCGTAGCCTGTTAATGAGTGAAACTAACTATTGGACCTGACGAGCTATCGGTGCGAACTTTAAGCTTAGTTTTTTGCCGCTCTGGTAGCGTAGTGGTCTAAGCGCTGGCTTCTGACCATTCGTTTGTGATGAGTCCTGCTTCGCATACCGGTGAGAAATGGATGTGTGTTTGTTTACGGCACCAGCTCTCTCCCTTTCCTGGAACCAGTGGCCCTAAATTACGAACGGGCGACTGCTTATAGCACATTGGGTTGCTCACGGTAATCGTTAAACCCCCAATAAAAAGAAGAAAAGAAAAGGACGTAGCTTTCGGATATCTTAGTATGCTGGTGGCACACAGTCACTTTGCTGTCGGACTTAAAGCAGTCCAGCAAGCTATAACAGTTTTAACCATAGTCGACTGATCCTGATTCTTCAAGCCCGAACGGTTTTCTTTTTTATTCTTTCAGTGGGTGAAAGGGCATTGATCTTTTATTTCTTCGTTGTATTTTTATTTCAGTATATACTTGTATCTTACGGAGATGCGTTTCCTACTAGTACAACTGTGAACTAACTCATACTTTCAGTCAGCTTTTAAAGTTAAGTGAATTTCAAGTGCGCCTTCGAGTATCGTATAAACGAAATATGAAACGTTGCAGTTTCGAACTTGTGGATTTATATAACTGTAAATGATAGACGTTATGACCATGAAATCACAAGTAAATATTATTTTATACAAGCGCTAAATGTTTTTTCTTTGCCAGGAGTAAAGTATTTTTCTCCGTCCGCCATCTCCCCCGCCCAACCCTTTGTCTGCAATCATGTGGAGCATTGTGATGATACTTTGCACATTAACGCTTCCACCCACGTACGATATAATGGATGTGGTAATTTTCTTTCATTAAGCACTCCGTAAGTCTCCTATCAAAGATTAACTGATTTGGACTGCGATATCCAATGACGTTAGAAAGACTTCGTCTTTTTCCCTAGAATTAATAGCAAAGCAGATGCCTTTATCGAACACTTTCTGTCTCCGCGCGTAGTGTTTCATAACAACAAGCATGTACTCTAGCGCCTGGTGGAACATTGAACTCAAACAAAATAGAATGAACGGCTACTCTTTCAAATAGTGACAAAATGGTACATCACTAACTTTGACTAAATAACACGTTAAGTTCTTTATCTTATGTATGGTTAAGAGCAAAATGAACGCGTAAATTCTGCGCTCACCGTTTGGGTACCACTCTTCAACTGAGCTGAGTAATCTTCATAGACTTATTTTAGAGGAGACAGCTGCTACAAGTTAACCCAAATGTGGGAAAGAACAGGAACTTTCCAGATTAAATTTTCAAGCAATTTACATGCGCTACTCCTGCAACACACAAGAGTACATATTTAATCCATTAGAGTTCCAGTGCTTCATATGAATTGTTATACTCACATCAATGAGAGGTTGGTTGATGACTTTATCTTGGAGGTACTTGACCTCGGAGAGCAGATTTTCGTTTTCTTTCTCGGTGTCTTCAAGTTTTCTTCTGACAACGGCCATCTCTTGCTCCACGAGTTCAAGCTGTATCTTGAGGTTCTCTGACGAGAGCTCTTCGTCGTCCTCATCTTCATCTTCGTCCTTCTTCTCTTTCTTTCCCCGGTTGTCCTTAATGAGTGCATTCAGTTTCTTCATCTGCATCATCAGTGTTTCATTTTCTTGTTCCAGGGCACTGATCTTCCTGCGCATCGTCTTGGCTTCATCTTCACTGAACTTGAGTTGCTCTCTCAGATCATTCTCTCTCTCCATAGTGTCGTACAACTCGTGAGTCAGGCTTTCGTAATCTTTACCCAAAAGGCCGTCCTTTACTGACTGGGGTATCACAGGCTAGAAGAAAAGAAAGAATAGTGAGCGAAAAGCACATTAGTATGAGAAGAAAAGACCATGGTATTATTATAACGAAACATGAAAATGAATTATACAAGGTAATAATGTGCTACGAAATAAGCTCAGTCCTGAATTCAAATTAATAGCATGCATAGGGTGGATATTACCACATGTAACGTACCAGGAGATGTGACGTACCTGCCAGAAGGACGCACACGACATAAAGGCAGATAGGAATCAGAATAAAACGTCCGCGTAGCTTAATTGGTAGAGTGACTTATTCCGGAATGAGGGGATCCGGGTTCGAATCCTGGCGTGGACAGAAATGACGGAGAAATTTACTTCGTTATAATGGCGCCCGAACTATCCGGATGAGCCGACCGTTCAAAATCTCGCAATGGTGTGATGTTATTTCCACACCGCGAGATAGGAAAAATCAGAGAATCCCTTCTCCAGCACTTCAGAAAAAAAAAAGGGGGGGGGAGATGATGTAACGTACCAGGAGATGTGACGTACCTGCCAGAAGGACGCACACGACATAAAGGCAGATAGGAATCAGAATAAAACGTCCGCGTAGCTCAATTGGTAGAGTGACTTATTCCGGAATGAGGGGATCCGGGTTCGAATCCTGGCGTGGACAGAAATGACGGAGAAATTTACTTCGTTATGCACATGCCCGATTTTTCAATAAAATGCGAATCATAAACTGTGTCCTTAAGCTCATTGTACGATAGTAAAAGGAAAAACTGCATTCATGAACTCAATTGGGCATTGATTCTCTATTTTGCTTATCTAAGCAAAATAGAGAATTAATGGCACGATTTCTAAAAAGGTACAGGAAGAAACTTCGCGTAAATATAAAAAACATCACAAACAACAGAAATAGCTTTCGTTTAGCCTTTAAAAGCTATAAGTAGAAAAAAAATCTCGGTCCGTTTCTTCAATGCGTTGTTTTCCTTAGAGAGTTGCAGTGCGGAACTGGGGAACGAATTAATAAAATTAAAATGCGTGAAACTTTTTACTGTTCAAAACTGAAAGAAAAAAATATATATAATAGAAACGAAGCTAGATCGCGTCTGTGAGCTCTCCAAGTGCCGTTTTTGCATAATAAATCGGCGAAGGTGGCGTTTTAACACGAAACGACTCTTAGAAGTATATATTTTGGAATGTAATACTTTGTGAATATGCTATCTTTTAAATGTGACGATTTCTTGAAGGTGTTCAAAAAGGACATTAAATTTCTTCTTAGGAAGAACCGTGTCTATCTCTCTGACTTTTAGCAGTAATGTCAGGTGCATTTAGCATCGCTGTCATTCTCTTCCTCATAAAGGAGCAATGAGTAATCAACGCTTATCAGTTCACGTCTCTCAAACTTTTTAAAGTTCACAGTTCCCATAAACAAACAATACATGATGATTTCTAAAATGTCTTACGGAGAGTTAAAGTAGAGGACGATTTTCGTTTCACAGCAGCATCGAATTTGAGCACTTACGAAGTGCAGTTTTTGTTTCAGAGCTGTCAAAATGGGATTTCTTAAAACTAAAATTCCTGTGTGGTACATAATTTTGGTGGGAAGGGCGCACCGTCCAGCGAGAAAAACTTAGAATGAACACTAGATATATCATCAGTACCCATTTAAATATAATTCACCAAGAATTAACAGAAGTCCACAAAAATCACCGCTATAGAAGCTGAAAGGGTCCGGACAGGTACCATTCGTCGACACTAAGTACAAGCTGCAGTTTTTTTTTTAGAACTACTAGTTGAGAACAACTTCCAGAAACATCAAGATACTCAGATTTTTAAAGAAGCACAGTTGGTGTCTTTGAGGAAGTCAAACGCACCTTTCTCTCTCTCTCTCTCTGCTGCTCACGACAATTTTTCTGAGTATTCCAGAGCTGTCAAGTGCCCAAAGGCTCACTAAATGACGAGAGACAATAAACAATCGAAAGAAATGTCGGGACAACAAGATGTGGATCGAAGTGATTCTTGGAACAATACAACATCCGGTACGTGACAGCATAGACCCATTTTTGTAAGAGCGCTGCAACTTCTAACCAGCGTGGGTGAAACAGCAGATAACAAAGACTCCTGACTCACACGTCCTAGATATTCGTAGCTTTTAACATTAACGTTTCAATAATCACATTCGAGAAATGTTACAACAGTATGACCACTTGTGTCTAATTCTGCACCTCTCCAGCAGTAATGATGTGACGAAAGTTCACCAGACTACTATGAAATGATGATCTGAGAAGTAGTTTATGAATTTCTTTGGATTTTGCAATATAAGAACAACAGAGTGCTACAGTTCATGCCTACGCTATTTCAGATCAAACATGCTTGCGAAAAGTAATGTTGTACTTCAGCTAAGGCATCCGTAATGCAGCGATGCTACTGTTGACAAAAACTTATATGACTGCTTTCTAATGCATAGCTGTCTCGTTTCCGCAATCATTATCAGTCCATTGCTGGATGAAGATTTCCTGAGTTTTCCATTTCTCGGCACTGCTTATATCCCGCACTCCCACAGTCATAACTATTTCCTCATGTGACTTTTTTCTCAGTCTACCTGTTAGTCTGCTAATCTGCTTGCATTACGTATTAACATATCCCTGTTATATAAACACCGAGTGGCCAGTTTCTCAGCATCACTTGTCTAATAATATGGACAACCTTTGACATTTAGAAGAGCTGCAGTTCATCTCAGTATTAATTCTATCAGACTGGGTTGCACTAGACACAAATGTCATCCCACAGATGTTCAATGGGATGTTCCATGTTGATTCCTGTGAACTGAGGTGGCCAATGAAGTTGGAAAAAATCTCCATCATGTTCTTGAAACCTTTCCAAGAGAGTGTGGGGACTGTGACATAGTACATGGTCGTTTTGGAAACATCCATTACCACGGAAGTACAATGAGTGTAAAAACTTTATTGTTGCAAAACAATGTTTTTTTCATTTACAAGATTCAGTGCAAAGATGTTTCACCATACTACTGAAATGTTTAAAGCGCTGTTTGTATTCTTGGATACGGGTACCCACGCCCAGCACAAGGTTTCGGCAAAACCTCGCGAAGTGAGGTCATTTCGCCGTAGTGAGCGCGGAGCCTGAGTGAGGAGAAACCCGAAATAGGGGTGGAAGAAGGGCCCTTCCTGGAACGCCAATGAGAGAAGAGGGGTGAACGTTGTGGTAGCAGGACATGTCTCTAGCTGCTGGGAGTGGATACACGCAGCCATCTGTGTTGACGTTGAGAAGTTACAAATAAATTGTGAGATTCGCAAAAATCTTAACATCATTAATGAAGGCTTGGTCTTATTCGCGGCACAGCAACTTCTTGCTTCCCTGCAACCGAATATTCAAAAGTTAGGGAGAGTTGGACGGTAGAACATACAAAGGACCTGAGTAGCAAGGTCCCTACAAAGATCATAGTCGAATAAACTTGATTAGCAATGATGGTGAAATATGCTTGGGAATTCAGGTGTGGTAGAACTTGTATTAGGACTCCAAAACGAAACATGGACCACACCATTACGCTGCCTCCTCCAGCTTAGAAAGTAGTGACCATGCTGCTGTTTCCAAGATCTGAATTTTTATAATTTCATCTGCATGTTACATTTGAAAACGCGATTCATCAGACAACATTATCTGCTCCCAATAATTCAGAACACATAACCCGTGCTTCCGTGCCCACTGTAGACGCTTAGTCTTGTTCGCTGCAGACAACAATGGTGTATAGACCGGACTTCTGTTGTTGTAACGCAGACGGTGCACCTTGCGATAACACCACGCTTTTTGAAGATGACAATCTTCAAATATGGCGTAATCCCGTATTTCTTTCATGATATTTCTTTCATGACCACGCTTTTTATTGTCCGTTATTAAATCCTCTGTTGTTCGATTAATTTTTGCGCGTCTGTTGTGCCATACAGATCTGACCATGTTCTCACCCCGGAAATTAAATACCCGTTTTAAACCACAAATCATGAAATCGTTACCGGCTTTTTTGTTGCTCTTCCATATTCCAGAAGTGCTGCAATTTTGCTGACACTTGCACCACTCCTCCGAGCATCCATGCTCAAAGTCCGTTAGATTACGCCGCTTTCCCTTTATACCTTCCGCAAAGTATTTTGAAGTACTAGAGGGAGAGTATGATCAAGTGTTCCATTCACGTGATCATATAATTGCAGTGACGTCACGAAAAGGGATGATTCATTCGTCTATTTGCTTACAATGATCTACTGGTTAATATAGCAAATAAATAGCATATCGTCAGCCGTTATCAATTCGCTGCTGGATAAAGGTCTCCCAAAGTCTCTTCCACAACATTCTGCTTTAATCCAGTCTTCTCTCGCACTCTTGACACGCTTCCGAATTTCGTGCACCCATTTCCGACATAGTCAAATTTTGAATCTTTTTCTGTCCCTTGGTATCCAGTCTAATATTCCAGTTGTGCAACGGTGCTCAGTTCTTCTAGAAATATGTCCAACCATTACCACTTGATGGTTCGACTCGTCGGTATGCGATGAAGAGGACATTAGGAAGGAGATGAGACATTTGATGAATAATACGAGTCGGAATTGTGTTAAGTCTGCTCAGGGTGAATGACATCGGGAAGAACGGTATTGTGGCATTGAGAGAAAATCTGCAAAAAGCTTATGATCACAATTTAAGATGCTGATGGATCGCCAGTTCCTGTGGTTGAGCAAATCTCTCTTCTTGGAGAGCAATCGGATAATCTTTGCCGCAACCAGAACCATTTACTTACACCCATTTCTTTAGTTTCAAACCAGACCGAGTGTATGGGTAATTGAAGTTTGATTCCGACGACTATTAACAGTTACAGAGAATCGGTAACTTTTTAACTTAGAACTACGTCTTCTGGTGCGATACAGATTAGCGGTGCACCCGACATAATTGCGCAACCGATTTCAACTCGCAATAACTCCGGGGTCATCGGGGGCGTGAAAACGGCGCTACTATCGTTTAATAGCGCATAGATAATATTTAGTGACAATTATAAGTGGTGGGTCCGGCGGATCAATGTCAGTTCGTGACAGCGCGCCGAAGTGGATGGTCATTTTTGTGATCTGCGCCTCGAGTATACTTTTGTTTTCGTTTTCAATGCTTCTGAACTAAAGGTGATTGAACATAGATTTTGGTATGCAATTAATGTTAACAAAGTGGACTATTTGTGTGAATTGAAAAAATACAGTTGCAACTGTTAACAAAGACAGTAGATGGTAATGTAACTGTACTTTATTAATATTGCTCTGCTTAAATACTTTTAAATGATCCTACCAAATCCGGTGATCTTGCACGTAATTTATATCATTGATGTTCCATAGACCATAAACGTGGTTAGTGGAACCACGACTACCAACAGCATCAATTTTAATCAGAATTTTTTTCGCAGATTTGTAGAATTAGCGGAAAAAGACAACAACATCAAAATTCCAAGAAAATGCGAAGTTGATCACAGAAAGGAGCTGCGGAAACTCAAGAGACTGGCAGAACAGGAAATTCGTGGACCCAAGAAACCCCGAACTATCAATGCCGAATATTCACGATCTTATCATAGACACAAAACAGGGCATATGTAGTTCTACGTTTAAACACAGCGGGAGAATCCATCTCGGTCCCATCCGGTTTTTTTAAATATCTTCTTATAGTATTTGTTTATTTATATTATACACACATCGTCAAAAAAATAGTTGCACTCAGAAGGATGTGCGGATTGCAATGCTATTCAGGAGGAAGGTAAAGTTACCAAGAATAATAAATGATTAAACACTGAGACTGATATGGGCAATATTTATTGAACTACATGCCAATAAGTAGTATCTCTCAGTATGGCGTCGGGCCGCCATGTTTGCTCACACAGCATGCCAGACGTCTCGGCATGGAGTTGTACAGGTGGTAACCTGCGATGAGCCACCCCATGCAGATTTAATCTTCTTACGCAGTTCCTGCAGATTGTGCGGTAGGGGTAGAGTGTGGATGGCACGTCCAATAGCATTCCACACATTTTCAATCGGCGATAGGTCTCGCAATGCCGCTGGTCATGGCAGAGCGTCAGTGCCTTGAAGGAAAGTTCTCGAGACAGCAGCAGAATGGGACAAGCGTTGTCCTGTTAGAAAATCGCACCGGAATGGGCGTTTAGAAAAGGTAGGGCTACTTGTTGCAGGACCTCATTAACATAACGTTGAGCTGTCAAAGTGCATTTAATGAACAGCAAAGGTGATCTGGTATCGTAGACATTTTATTGCACCCCACACCATGACACCAAGCCTTCTGGACGTGTGACACTCGACAACAAACAGTTCATCTTGGCGCTGACCACAGTGCCTCCACACACGAATTCGTTGGTCGTCTCATAGACAAAAGCGGGACTCGTCACTGAAGATCCCCCTCTGCCATTCCGTGTGGCTCCTTGACAGTCTGGCACCACACCATTGCAGTTATTGGCGATGATGCAATGGTGATAAGGGCAGTCGTTTTAACTGTCTGCGTGCATGTAGTCCTACGTCGTGCAGCCGTTTGTCAATGGTGCTGGCACTAATCGGACGAGGCATGGAGCTGAATATCTGCAATCGTGGCTGTTGGGTCACTCCACGCATGTCGGACCACCCGTCTTTCCTCTCTCTCATCGTTGTTCGTCTAGGTCCCCCAGACCCTTGTTGCTGCTGCGTGCCTTGTTCTATCCACTGCCGCCAACACCGTGCTATGGTGATATCCGCACGACCGGTATGGCGCGCAATACGGCGATTAGACCATCCCGCTTACCGGAGCCCGGTGATGCGGCCCCCTCCAACTCCTCCAACTGCTCGAATTGCTTCCGAACTTTTCTCCGAGACATACTTCAGTTGCAAAGGATGCAACCAACACAACAGCACGAGTCAGAATGGCAAGCACGCGCAACTGGGCGACCTTGTATAGCCGGTCAGGCACAGTGCTACGTCCCCTCCTTACTTGTGTCACATGCGCGGCCGAGCATGATAATTGAAGGATTTGCATGTCTCACAATGTCAAACCTACCCACCAAGTTTCATTCCTGTCGGTTGCTTCCTTCTGGGTGCAACTATTTTTTTGACGATGAGTGTATTATTTTATCATTTTCTTTTCCTCTTTAATTTTTATTCTTCTTTTTTCTTTTGTTTAAATGCTATTCTCACTTCTACAATGGAAAGCCGATTGTAGGAAGTCATTCGTTTTATTTCAAGCCGGAACAAATAATCTTTATTATGACATAACACAGAGAAATCCTTAACATACATGCTTTGTCAACATTCGTTGAAAGACTTGCTGCGTGCTTCCAAACCCTCAGATCGCTTAAACGAAAGCTGCTTTCGCATCTGTAATAACATTATTTTGAGCGGATGCCAGCATGCCTCGAAGCAGTGAGTGTCTAAGGTTGTCTTTACGCCGCGCTGGATTGCACCCAACATCAAAAAGCCGGCACTTCTGCACAAATGCAAGCCGCATTTTATGCTCAGATTAAATGCGTAATCATGGGCAAGAAGTCATTAGAGAAGTTAAAAATAAAAGCAACGATTTCAGCTCAAAATCCCTCTCCCGCAGCGTAAACCTGTTTCCCAAGAAGCCTCAAATTTCTCAATGGGTGCTTAAAGTAGGAACCTGCGAGCTCACACCCATCTAAAATCGGGGAACCCGCCACGTGATCTGACCTTTGAGTTTTGCACTCCATTCTCCGTATGCTGACTAAGCTAGTAAGCAGCTTATTTATCTATTTGCTGGATTATTATGAAGCAGAAAGTTGATAACTAATCTCCGACGATAACAGTTCATGATTTTTACAACGAATTAAGCAAGTAAATTTACAGATAGTAAATCGTCAAATAATCAAATTCCGTAGCTACAAAGTGAAGATACGTTTTAAAATTTGTGTACTAAACTACATCAAGAACATGAAAGCTGCTTGGAACTACTTTGGGTAAAGAAAAACTTGCATTTTTATAAAACATTCATAATTTTCTCTGGTCGTTTACTTCAAAAGTGACATTCACGTCAGCTGGTAACTTCTTCACTATGTTGTGTAAAATATGTACTGAAATTTTTACTGCTCCTGTAGATACATCTGCAGGAAATGTGGCAAATTTTGAAATGTCAAGATCAGTAGTCGTTAATGAGCTGCTTTCAAAAGCATGTTTGTATCGTTATTTCAACGAATTCTGTACTAATTTTAATTCAAAAGTGCAATAAGTTTCCGAACCGCTATCAGTTAGCCTGATACCATAACTTTATTTTTTTAAATATCTTTTAGTGAGAACGAATCAAGAAGATTGTGCCACTTTTTTTGTTCATTGAATTGTTTTGAGCGTTTCAAAATAAAGAAAAGAAAGATAATTAATTGTGGATCTGATAACTGCTATTTAGCTTTTAAGAATTTGCATGGTTCTCTGTCTTTGAAAGATCTACAATATTAGGCGGCAGTGTGCGTGTTTCCAATGTTTGAATTTTTATTTTATTTTATTTTTTTATTCACCAAACTCACTGCATATTCTTCCCGAAATTTTGCTTAGAATTTAAATAAAGAAAAAGAAGTTTTGAAGAGATGTAAAAACTCAATGACACAGAAAAACCAGCACTGTAAAAACTTCGAAGTTTTTTTGTCCGCTGAACTTGCTGTTACGATATTCCAAACATGGTGTTGCTGCACGCCACGAAAGCAACGAATTTTTGGGACGGGTCTGGGATTTTCATCTGTCTAATCTTCAACGGGCCAAGCAGATGTAGCCAATTTTGAGAAGAAAGCGATATGCGCCTGGGCGTGTGGTAGACCAAACAGAGGCCACATGTATCGCACAAAACTGTGTTTGGACACAGACATCTCAGTTGTAGGCTGGTACGGCACTTTTGATTTCGGCTTTAATTCCGCGTAAGACATGGACCTTGTGTTCCTCTTTCCGAGGATGGTTTTCTCTCTCTACACGAAGCAACGGGTAGGGGCTAAATGAGCTCATCCTAATTCTTTCTTCTTATGTTATACTTGGCAACAAATTTTTACAAAGGTCTTGCGCCCAAGATTAAATTTATAATCTCTTATAGATTTCGAGGTGCTGAACACGAATATGACAACGAGAATGCAAAATTGCCTACGGTTTGTGAGAGATCCGCCCGCAATAGTTTCTTATACGTACTTTTTTTTTTTTTTTTTTTTTGATTGGAGGTTTAACGACCACCGTGAGCAACTCAATGGGCTATAAGCAGTCGCCCGTCCCTAATTTTGGGTCACTGGTTCCAGGGAAGGGAGAGAGCCAGTGCCGTAAGACAAACACAACATCCATGCCTGACCGGGATTCGAACCCGGACCCCTTACGGACGAATGATCAGAGGCCATCGCTTAGACCACTGCGCCACCGGGGCGGCCTTATACGTACTTACCACATGTACCGGTAAATGCCCGCTTCTACATCCGACGTTGCTTTGCCTCTTGCTTGTATAGCTGCTTAGAATCATCTCTAGCGAGCGTCCAACGATATTCACCCAACATAGAAGTGGACCACTTTCCCTGGTATATTTTCAAAATCGTTGCAGTTTCCCGATGGAAAAGTTCACCGTACTCATCACTAAACATGCCGCAATTGTCGGAAAAGAAATCCAAGTGGAATGGATCAAGTGTATCTATAAGGACATTGTTGCAACCAAGCTTGTGATACAGAAACAACATGTCCTCAACCAGTTCCTTGTAGTTTTCTTCCCTGACCTTTCCGAGGAAGTTAGTGGACACCAGACAAAACGCGTACCAAGCTTTTTTCTCTTCACCCTGTAGCAGGTTATCGAACATCTCGTCAATGAAGAGCTTTCGGAACTGAGGACCCATAAAAACTTCCACTTTAATTTTTGCTTTGCTGAGTCGAGGGAATTTGTCAGCCAGGCAGTGGAAGGCTCATCCAGTCCGGTCGATGGCTTTTACGAAGTTTATTGCCAGACCGAGTTTGATGTGTAGGGACGGTGGCAGAATTTTATGCGTTTTTGCCAGTGCTGGGTGTTGAATATTCTTCTCTCCGACCTTCAGAGATTAACTCGCAGGCCACTGTCTCTTCACATAGTGCAAATTCCTTGCACGGCTGTCTCATTCACACAAAAAACAGCGGTATTTTTATTATTCCAGCTGCAGACTCATCAACACACAGACACTACCTTCAAGTTACCACGGAGATGCTAGCCGTACTTGCTGTATTGAAGACAGTACAACATCTGTTTTAGGTCTTCGTAGATTTCTTTCACGTAAACAGCGTGTTCGGCTGTAACAGATGGAAGCTGGTTTCCACTGTGCAGGAACACAGCCTTGAGACTCAATGCCGACGATTCTATGAATAGTTACCATTCGTGCGGGTTATGTTTGATTCGAAGGGCATTCATCAGGCCATCTACATCGTAGCAGAACACAAAGCAATCTTCTTTTCGGAAGTAAGGCGCAAACTGCTCGTGTCGAGTGCAAAACGAAATCACATGGACGTTTTCCTTTAGAAGATTCCAATGTAGATGTCTTGACCCCAGTAACTCCGCTTTGGCCTTGGACAGCTTCAGATCGCCAAAAAGATCATTCAGTAATTCTTGTGTGAAAATGTGTGGCGCATATGACGCACCACGGCCGACATATGGATCTCCATTAGACGCCGAAGGCTCAGGAGAACCCGACGTGAGTTCACCTCCATCCTCTCAATCGTTGGAAAATTCTTTCGGAGGTTCGGGAACGGGAAGTCCTTCGCCGTGCGAAACTGGTCGGACAGCAGATGGTATATTCGAGTACGTTATTGTCCACTTCTTTTTCCTCGTGATTCTTCCCAAAGTAGGTGCAACAGTTCAGAAGTAGCAGTCATTTCCCTGATTGTTTGGCTCCCTCCAAACCATAACAAGTTAGTAAAATCATGCAATGCATTGATTATAATACGCTTTCCAACATACCAGAAATCATTACTCAAGTTATTACTCAAGTTATGAAAATAATGGCTGTGGAATAAATCTCGGTCCTGTGCCCTGACCTTTGATCCCATTTCGATGATATTCAACAGAACCGGTTTGGTATACCTCCGAAATAACATGATAAAATTTTGTCGCAATCAAAGCATTTTTACGTAAGTTATGATGCATAAAGGCTATGGAATAGATCCCGCTCCTGTGTCCTAACCTTTGACCCCATTTTGCCCATTTTCAATAGAATTCGTCCCCAGGCAAGACCCTACAACATACTAACATTTCATCCAAATCGAAGCATTTTTACGTAAGCTATGACGCATAATGGCGATGGAAGTGATTTCGCTTCTATGTCCTGACCTTTGACCCCATTTCTCCCATTTTCAATAAAGTTTGTCGCCAGGTGGTCCCCTACCACATACTAAAAGTTCATCGAAATCGAACCTTTTTTTACGTTAGTTATGACGCATAACAGCAGTGGAATGAATCCCGTTCCTATGTACTGACCTTTGACCCCATTTCGTTCACTTTAAATAGGGTTCCTTCCCAGGTGATCCCCTACCAGATACTAAAATTTCATCGAAATCGAACGATTGTTACGCGAGTTATCCTGCGGACGGACATACGCACACAACGCGTGACGTAATGAGGCAGATGGGAATCGCGACCATCTGCTTGCCGCAAGAGCGTGACGTCATAAAACTTTAATAGGATCCACACACAATGCGTGACGTAATGAGACAGATGGCGTGACCGCACGCCAACATTCTCAAAGGCGAGATTATGACGTCATAAGATTTCTAAGCATTGGTAACATTAATGGAACAACGACATCTTTAAAAACGTTATAATTCGGGGTGGTTATTTAACCCACTAATTGAATTCTCCTAAAGTCGAGATCAAGCTAAATCGATTTCTAGTACCAGAAAACGGTAGGTTAACGACTTTCATCAAAATTCTTAGAGCCGTTTTCAAAATAAAATGTACATACATACATACAAGAATTGCTACTTTTAGGTGGACGTCAAGTAATTTTGCTTCCTATACTTCCAATGGAAGAACTTCTGTACACATTTTCTTCACAATTAATGCGTTCCCAAAGATGAAAATTTGAACATCGATTAAAATATCTTCATTTTATAACTTGGAATACTTAATATTTTCTAAAACATAACCATATTTATGCAATTCAACATTTGTTTGTCTACTGACGTCATGAAAACACAGGTCGCGCCATCTTTTTTCTGGACAATTAATGCGTTCACAAGGATGAAAATTTGAACATCGATTAAAATAGCTTGATTTCATAACTTGGAATACTTAATATTTTCTAAACCATAACCGTAATTCTTCAATCCAACATTTTTTTGTCCACTGACGTCATCAAATTACAGGTCGCGCCATCTTTTCTATGGTTTCAACACCACCAAAGGAAAAGTTATTGATTTTTAATATAATTATAGTTATGTTTTAGAAAATATTAAGTTTTCCAAGTTATAATATGAAGTTATTTTAATCGATGTTCAAATTTTCATCCTTGGGAACACATTAATTGTGAAGGAAATGTTTACAAAAGTTTTTACATTGGAAGTATAGGAAGCAAAATTACTTGACGTCCACCTTAATAATATGGGTCAAGGGCAATGGAATGGATCGCAATCCTATGTCCTGACCTTTGACCACATTTCGTCCATTTTCAATAGGGTTCGTCCCCAGGTGGTCCATTACTACATACTGAAATTTCATAGAAATCGAACCATTTTTACGCACGTTATGGCGCATAAGGGCAATGGAATGCATCCCAATCTTATGTCCTGACCTTTGACCCCACTTCACCCATTTTGAATAGGGTTCGTCCCCAGGCGGTCTCCTACCACACAGTAAACTTTCATTGAAATCGAACCATATTTACGCAAGTTATGTCGCATAAGGGCAATGGAATGATCCCGCTCCTACGTCGTGACCTTTGACCCCATTTGTCCCATTTTCAATAGGGTTCGTATCTAGGGGGTCCCCTACCACATAGTAAACTTTCATTGAAATCGAACCATATTTACGCAAGTTATGACACATAAGGGCAATGGAATGATTCCGCTCCTACGTCGTGACCTTTGACCCCATTTGTCCCATTTTCAATAGGGTTCGTCCCCCGGTGGTCCCCTACCACATACTAAAATTTCATCGAAATCGAACCATTTTTACGCCAGCTATCGTGTGGACAGACGGACGGAAGGACAAAGCTGGAGCATATATGCTTTTTCAACCTACGGTTGGAAAGCGTAAAAAACAGCAAAGGGAATCGACACTTTAGTGCCTTTCAGCTACTCCGGATGATTTCTAACACACGTACAGCAGCATATGTGTAGGACCCATGCCTCGTCCTGGTCCCCGATTTTGCATCCAAAGTAAAGCTGATACGCCTTTTTTACTATCGGAGTGATGGCCTTTTTCTGGCTTGCAAACATCACTTCCCCGCATATATATAACAAAAGTTATTTAGAATATGGGATGTAAGGTCAGGTGATGCGCAACATAATACAGCCTCTCCTTGACAAATGTCAACCCCGCCTTCTCGTGGTGCATCCTCGGCGTATAAAACTTGCCTGGAGAGCTTTTGTAAGAAACAGTATAATTTTCAAGAGCAATATGCCATTATGTCTTAAAAGAAAATTGTTTGATCAATGCATCCTTCCAGTTCTTACGTATGGTGCAGAGACGTGAACCTTAACTAAAAGAGACATACAAAGACTGCAGACAACTCAAAGTAGCATGGAGAGGTGCATGCTTGGTGTAACCAGGAGAGATAAGAAGAGGAATTCGTGGATCCGAAAAATGACAAGAGTGGAAGACATCATGATCAGAGTAAAATCCCTGAAATGGCAATGGGCGGGACATATTGCCAGAAGGACAGACCATCCATGGACAGCTGAAATTTTAGACTGGACTCCAAGGGACAGGAAAAGACCCAGAAGAAGACCACATGGAAGATGGGTGGATGAAATTCGAAAGTATGCGGGAGTAACACGAAGGAGACTGGCACAAGACAGACCGTCGTGGAAGAAACTTGGGGTGACCTTCGTCCAGCAGTGGATTGATAATGGTTGACAATGATAATGATGAATGATTTGGAATATTAACACAGTTACCAGGCATCACTACTGCTGGTTTTACACTGCTGGGATTACTTGTGTATATAACGCAGGTATAAATGGGGATGTAGCCCAGGAAGTCGCACAAACACTTGATCAACTTACGAGACTTCAGTTTATACCAATGATTGCATCATCTTACGTCAGCGATGCTATGATTTAACTGCATTGCATCAGACAATGATGTAATAGCTCTGGGAGGGGGGAGGGGTGTTATGATGGGCTGATTCAATATGACGCGATATGTTGCGAATTGAGTCTCTTCTGAACGAGTGCCAATCGTCAGATTTTATTGCCATTTTCGTGTTCAGCATACTGAAAAAAGATTCGCTATTGTCACATTTCGAAGGAAACAAAAATACGGATCAAATGAACTGACATCTTGCTTACTAATAATGATGTACTCAGAATGTAAACTTTACAAAATCAAGAAAGAGGGGAAGGATGGAAGCGACATTTTTTTTTTTTTTTTTTTTTTTTGCATTGGGAAGTTTGAACAGTGAGAACGATGATCCTTGACTTTTGGCCTTTTCTGGAGGCATAACTTCGCTGGTACCGGGCGTAAATGCAGATCCTATAGAATTCAAAGTATATTTTACTCCATATCATTGCTCCTAAAAATCCTATTAGAACATTTTTTTACGCTTTCCAACCGTAGGTTGAAGAATAGTATATATGCACCAGCTTTGTCTGTCTGTCCGCACGATAGCTCGCGTAAAAATGGTTTGATTTCGATGAAATGTTAGTATATGGTAGGGGACACCTGGGAACGAACCCTATTGAAAATGGGCGAAATGGGGTCAAAGGTTCATGGGAGAAATTGGGTCAGAACACAGGAGCGGGATTCATTCAATCGCCCTTATGTGTCATAACTTACGTACAAATGCTTCGATTGCGACAAAACTGTATCATGTTGTTCCGGAAGTATACTCAACCGGTTCTATTGAATATAATCGAAATGGGGTCAAATGTCAGGGCACAGGAGCGAGATTTATTCCACAGCCATTATCCTCATAACTTGAGTAATAACTTGAGTAATGATTTCTGGTATGTTGGAAAGCGTATCATAATCAATGCATTGAATTATTTTACGAACTTGTTCTTATTTTTTCAGGCACTTGTTACCAGGACGACTATTTTGCATACTATTTTGTCTTAAACGACGCCCAGTTTTCTCGCTAGGGGAAAAAAATATTAATTGCATTTTCTTCGATGTCTCTGTTTCAAAAAAAGCATGATTTGAAAAGTTCTTTCAGTGTCGGTCGGAGCTTGTGGTTAAAAGTATTTTGCATATAATTTCTAATTTTTCGTAGCAGAGTTTGGCCAGAAAAGAGCGTAAGTCCGATATATTTACGGTAGAATTTAAGCTCCTAAAAATTCGGTTGAAAATATTCCTTTTCGGTTGGTTACCGCACACGACGGAAAACTTTTTGAGTATATTTTCTACTTAAATAATTTACAGTTTTTTTTCCTAAAAGGCGTAAATATATATCGTATTTTTTATATATCTACTTTTAACAGTTTTATTTGGATGTGTGTGTGTGTGTGTGTGTGTGTGTGACAGCGTTTGAAGAATATTTTGCCAATTTTAAGTAAAGCACAATTTTGCAACCAGGCGGCGCAAGCACATATTTCTGTCACAACATATTTGCAGTCGCATCTGGGGGCTTTAAAAATCCCATTAAAAAAATTCTTTTTCGGTAAGACGCCGCTCACAATGAAAACATTTCATGAATATTTCCTACTCAAAATAACGCATAATTTACCCTCTCGGATGGGGCCAAATGTTTATTTTATTTTTCTCGATATCTATACATCTAAATAACGAATTCGAAAAATTCTTTTAACATCGGATACTACTGACCTCGTGAAATATTTTGCATATATTCTCAGATTTTCCGAAGCAAAATTCTAACGCTAGGTGGGGTTAGTGTGTATTCCTGTGTACAGCTGTATGTTTTCTTATAAAAATCCTATGCCGCCCCGGTGGCGCAGTGGTCTAAGCGATGGCCTCTGATCATTCGTCCGAAAGGGGTCCGGGTTCGAATCCCGGTGAGGCATGGATGTTGTGTTTGTCTTACGGCACTGGTTCTCTCCCTTCGCTGGAACCAGTGACCCTAAATTAGGGACGGGCGACTGCTTATAGCCCATTGAGTTGCTCACGGTGGTCGTTAAACCTCCAATCAAAAAAAAAAAAAAAAAAATCCTATGCGGAAAACTTTTTTGTACTAAGAGGATAATGCTCCATTCGCTATGGTAAAGATTGAGATCCGCTCTAAATATGCACAGTTTTCACGCTAGGGGAAGTAAATGCATCAAAATATTTTTTTCTTTCTGTCTTAATCATAGAAGTCATATTTCAAAAATTCTTTTTCCATCGCATAGCTTTTGTCATAAAGAATAATTTGCCTATATTTGCTACTTTTTTCATAATTAAATTAACTGGGGGGAGGGGGTATATTCCTATTTGCGAATGAGTGTCCCCGATTCCAAAATCCCTTTTTTCGGCGCTATGGGGAATAAAGTTACATGACGTTTTCCTCCATATCTGTTCTTTTAATTATTAGGATATCTTCTATTGTAAAGAACATTTAGGATACAGTATGAGATTTTTCGTAAAGCACATTTCTGCTGCAAGTGAGTGTAATTTGCTATTTCTGCTTGTGGTTGTTTTACCGATTCTAAAAATCCGGTTGGACAAATGTTTTTTGTAATTGGTTCCATTAACTACAAAGACCAGTGCGCACATTTTCGTATTTTAAATATGTGCAGTTTTTGCGTTAGAGAACGTAAATGCATTCCCTTTTTAGCTGATTTTTTGTTTTTCTAAAAAACTGCTTTGAAGAATTTTTTTTGTGTCGAAAAGAATTAAAAGATGTGCTCGTTGCACCCAAGAATTCGGTGTCACCTTTCTTGTTTCACGTTATCATTATTATTTTCCTATTACATAATTTATTTACTGTGTTAATAGACGGCATAAAGACACATTACCCACGACGAAGTATGAGTCACTCTTTGATAGTCCAAAGTATAAACTACGTTTTCATCCGTTCAGACAGTGTTCGTTTTTAAATGTTGTTTTTTATAAACCATGATCGCGTTTTTTCATAAACATGTCTGGCAGAATTCAATGCGGAACTATGGAAGTTCTGTTCTTTTGTATTAAGAAACGAGTCGCGAAAAATTCGAATAAGGAAAAGGGGAAAATGCAACTGAAACGATTTGAAAACATGTGCTATGCAAACGCATTTAGAACTCTGTAGCGTCCAACTTACGTGCTCTCGCTGGCATATAAAATAACCTTGAAAAATACCCTTAAGCAGCAAATGATTAGGAACACTTACAAAATAACGTGTTGAGCAGGTCTTGGCCTTAAAAACAGATCGATTCAATGTGGTATGGATTCAACAACATGCTGATACCTTTCTATTCAGAAAAGATGTGATAGTGTCGGTCAATTGCCGAATGCTAGCTGGAGGAGGGTCACTGTTACGAATGGCTCTCTCAATTTCATCAAACAGGAGTTCAATTGGGTTAAGCTCTGGGGACTGTGCGGGCCATTTTTGCACTTCGAAGTTACTGCTGCGCTCCTAGAACCACTGTGTGAAGATCTGAACCTTGTTGGCTAGTGCATTATCCTTTTGAAAGTAGCCCTCTCTATCAGAAAACATTACGCATGAACGGGTGTGTCTGATCCGCAATCGTATTAAGATAGCTCGTGGCATCTAAACACTGTTCCAAAGGTATTAAGGAGCCAAATGCCCACCATGAAGACAGGACCCCAGACCATCACACCGCCTCCACTAGCTTATGCAAGTAGCACTAGGCAGGTGGGATACATCAATTCGTCTTGTTGACGCTATATTCTGGCCCATCTATTGGAGTGCATTAACTGAAAGAAAACATTATTCATCGGGCCGGGCGACCTTTTTCCAGACCTCAGGAGTGCAGTTTTTGTGCTCCCGTGCCCACGAATTTGTCGGTTTTTAGAAGAGACTAGTGGTACACGAAAAGGAAATCTGTTGTTATAGCCTGGTCGCGCCAATGTGCGACGGACTGTGTATGCTGACATTTTCCTCTCAATGCTTTTGTTATAGTGCGCAGTTACTTGACGCAGTGCAGCTCGTTTGTTACCTCGTACAATCCTCTCCGGCCGCCACTGCTCTCGAACATTCACCAAGTATTTACGTTCACAAAGACTACTGATTGCTTTTTTAGTTGTTAGTGCACAGCTCTTTGTACATCCTCCATCCAGTTGTTCTTGCATAGCCAAGAAGGCTTGCCATTTCTGAAATGCTTGGATCTGGTCGCCTAGCTCCCACTGTCATGCCTCTTTCAAAGTCGCTTAAATCACGAGCCTTTACCATATTGCCTCTATCTCTTCGTACATGCCTGATCCTTTGACTCAGTGCTGACTCAGCTAGGCATTTTCATGTAAGACTTCCGTCCACAGAGAAGGTTTAGGACCAAACCACCTACAGCGGGTCCGCCTCTTGGGCAAGGCACAGAAACAACGAGAGCAAGTCTAGCGACTTTTTGATAGAACGGTTTGTAAGTAAGAGAGAGCATAGTAGATGACGCCACCGTATAATGTTGCTCATAGAGGGGTTAGAGGGAGTCAAGGGGAGTAGGAATATGGATACCCAACGTATCCAACTCGGGGGCCGTCATTTAATGTACTCGTCCGATGCACGGCGGATATACAGGGATTGTTAGCAAATCACACCACCTCTGGAAGACCAGCCGAGGCTTGAACCTGGAGACCCCAATCAGTAGTCTGATTCGCTAACCACTAAGCCATCCGCTGCTCGCCTGGTCCTTTGCAGTGATATGTTTATAAAGCCATCTCAACATCATAGTTGCGAACTTAAGTGAAGATGGCACGTGTCTGATTGTTATTGGGTGTGCCTTCTAATTTACTACTTCAGAGTATCTCTTCGTTAGGTCCAGTAGCATTGACCAGGGGCTACTTGTAAAGAACAGATTGAAGAAGACATTGCATACAATCTAGATTGAAGTCTTGTCTTTCCCTTCCCAATCTTTTTCTTCATTTCCGTGAAAACACACACCGTCCTCAACCCTTTACACACGACAGCCAACACCAGGATTGGACCACGTGCAGAAGAAATGTTAATTAGACGTCAAATCTTCCTTTCTCATTTCAAGTGAATCTACTATGGAGTGTTATATTCTAAAGCCCCAGATATCAAAAATTAACTTTAGGCCTTACATTTATTATTACTATTACACTGCACAACTTACGTAAATCAATGAGTGTCTGATCTCAAAATTATATCTGATGGTGATTTAGCAACAGGTATAGACTGGATTCCGAGGGACAGGAAAAGACACAGAAGAAGACCCCATGGGAGATGGATGGATGGAATTCGAAAGTTTGTTGGAGTTATATGGAGGAGACATGCTCAAGACAGACAATTGTGGAAGAAACTTGGGGAGACCTTCATCCAGCAGTGGATTGATAATGGTTGATCATGATGATGATGATACAAAAATAAATATTGTTCAACAACATATTCGGATGTTCAAAAAACCGTATTCGTTACATCGTACGATAAACAAAGATTAAATGTTCTGCCATATTACGTGTGCCGCCCCGGTGGCGCATGAGTCTAAGGCGCTGGCCTCTGATCGTTCGTCCGAAAGGGGTCCGGGTTCGAATCCCGGTGAGGCATGGATGTTGTGTTTGTCTTACGGCACTGGCTTTATCCCTTCCCTGGAACCAGTGACCCTAAATTAGGGACGGGCAACTGCTTATAGCCCTTTGAGTTGCTCACGGCACGGTGGTCGTTAAACCTCCAATAAAAAAAAAATATTACGTGAGAAAAAAAAAAAAAAAAAAAAAGAACAAGTGTTTCCTTTCAAAGACGATGATTCCTGTTTTCGGGATCAGAGGGCTCGATGGTTGATCGGAAGGTGGGGTCCCTACGGGCCTATATATCAGTTTCCCTGTTTTGTTTTGCACTATGGGTAGACTTTACTGCTTTCTCCATAAACTCTTCATGCCCCCTGTTAAAAAATGCACACTTGAGAGGTAAAGGAAATTTAATATCGACTAAACACCAATGTAATGCAAATAAGATTTTCGAAAACTTTTGATCCAAGGCTTGTTTTATTCTTACCCGATAGCTGTAAAATTCTACGAACCTCTATTGCACAAGATAACATAATTTACATAAGTGAAAGAAACTAAAAGGAAGATTCAGATAGATATTAGCGTCACAGAGAGTAAAAATGATTGTTAAAAATTTCTTTTGTTAAAACCTCGTTCCGTACGAGAATTTTTTTTTAATATTATCGCTCGAGAAAGTAAACTTCTGCTTCTTGCAAATATGAATCAGTCTATCACAATGATCATACTGATGCGAAATCATTCGTTTCGTTGTTTCTGTTCTACAATTTCGGGGGCTAAGATAAAATATTTACTTGCTTAGTGGCATGTTCACAAGTTGATAAAGGTTCTAAAATATTAATGTCTCCTCCCAATCAAAAATTCTTGATGTTCAATTCTGTCATCGTCCTTTCCCTATGAAAATCCCGTAGCAGAAAATTTAAAATGGCAATGAAAGTTTAATAAATCAGTGACAGTTTTCATTTGCTAATGAATTCCTAGTCGTAGAATGCCTGCAGGGAGAAGTGCTCAAAAACCAGTGAGTATTTGGATATGTCTCGAGTGCAGTTTGCAGAGTTTGGGGATGACTGTCTTTTGATGGAAGGCGCCCCTGAGTCTGGGTTTAGGACATTGTGTTTTGCGTTCGGCATCGACCCAAACACCCATTGCCGTTCTCAAAATAACCGAAACTCCCTGCTTTCGCAACTTCTGTGGCATCCAACCAACAACGTCGTCGATCCCTTCGAATGAACATAACTTACTAGCTTCTTTTAACGGTTATAACGGCTTCACGTATTTTTTCCCGTTAGAGTGAATATCTGCTGATAAACTCAACAGAAACAGTTGTTTTGAAATAAACACACCCTTGAACCAGGAAAGATATGAAATATCTGAAATTCCAGAAAGCGTGTTTTATAAATGGCAATGAAATATAATAAAGTGCAAGAATAGGGGTGAAAAAGTTTAAAAATAAGTGTTAGAAATTGGAAGACGACTTCAAAATGTGGGTCGTTGCAGTGCTGTAGCTCAAAATTAGTTTTAACAAATGAATCAAGAGTTTCTTAGTAGCAATTATCTGAGATACAGGTGTTGGAAAAGCAGTAACGTTTTTCTGGAAATTGCTCTACGTGAAACAATGAAGATGTTCATGTCTTAAGAAAACACATTAACCATAAAAAAAGTTAACAAAAAAACTGAGTCTTCCTCACAAAAGAATGAAAAAACAAAGTGTTTTTGAGAGTTACCTTCATGGATAGATGCGAATCATTTGATTTAAGCCACAGAGAGCAACCCCATTAAAACACAAAAGGTTCACAAAATGGAGAACCTGCATGACTTTTCCATCTTGAATTTTCCATCACACGTTCAGAGCTGTACATTTTGTATTTCAAATCCTGAAGCGCTGACTTCTGGCCATTCGTCTTAGATAAGTTCGGTTTCAAATCCTGGATGGGGCATGGGTGGTATGTCCGTCGGATGGCATTGGATCTGTCCCTTCCCAGGAGCCAGTGGCCCGAAATTAGGGACAGGCGATTGCTTGTAGCCCTTAGACTTGATCTTGGTTGCCGTTATCGTTACCCCCCCCTCCCCAACCCCAAAACATAGGAAAAGTACTTCGTCACGAACACTCAAAAAGCGGACCAGCGACAGGAGTTACTAACAGAGGAATTCATGTATTAAAAAGATGTGTAAGACTGCAGGTAATTCAGTTTAATTCGAAATTTTAAAAATCACGTGGCAAACCAACAACTGTTCGTAAACAAAGATTTTCTCAACCTACACTACTGTTTGTGAAAATTGCAACACCAAGAAAGAATTGCGCTATTCAAATGAGATTTATATAACAGATTCCTCGTGTTACAGGAGATAACTGATTGCATTTGTAGAGCTGTACAAGATGTTTTCGCTTCAAAATTCAGTATCGTGTGAAGCCCACTCAAGCAACAATAACAGCCTCTACATGGCGTGGCATTGAATGGAAGAGGTTTTTGATATCGTCCTGGGGAATAGCCTGCCTGCTGCTTCTATGCGAGACCAGCGTGTGTGTGGTGATTGGCGGAAGTGCTTGACGGACCAGCTACTTACTCGTAGCTACCGTGTCCCAGATATGTTCGGCCGGGGACGTATCCTGTGAACGTGTAGGCCAGGGTAGAAGCGTCATCTGACGTGCATGAAAGAGGTCTTGGACATTCCGGGCCACATGTGGCAGAGCACTGTCCTGTTGGAATACAGCTCCAGGACAACTCTGAAGGAAGGGTATCACCTCTGCCTCTAAAACATTCCTTATGCATCTCTGGCTATTCAGGATTCCCTCAATTCGTATCAGGCGACATCATGAATTGAACCCAATGGCGCACCAGACCATGACACTTGGCGTTGAGCCGGTATGACGCTGCAGGGTGCCATCCAACACGACGTCTTGGAACACGTATGCGACCATCATGGTGCACCAAGTTGAATCGTGACTGGTCAGAAAATGTTACCTGTTGCTAATCAGCGAGCCAATGTATGCGTTCGAGACCCCGTTCCATCCTGAGGCGTCTGGGGTCGAGGGGTCAAAGTATTGCGCAGCAATGAGCTGCTAACGATCAGTCCTCTGTTAAACAGACTACGTCGAACTGTGCTGGAGGACAAAGCATGACCCGTGGCAGTGCTCCACAGCTGCGCTAACACCGTGGATATCGCTGTGCGATCGGTCATTGCCATGAGGAAGAGGTGTCCGTCATCCCGTGATGCAGTCGTGCGATTTTGTACTCCGTTTCCCAGATGTCTGTGCGTCCTAGCCTCATCTGTCCACTGACGCTACGTTCTTATTACTGTACTGGCATTTCGTCCTGTACGAGTGACAATTTCGCCGAAGGAAGATCCAGCTTCTCTCATCCCAGCAATCTTTCCTTGCTCCAAGTCCATCAGGTGTTCATAATGCGACCTTCTTCGGCGACGGGCATAGTGAGACACAAGAAACACCTTTTCAACTCAATGATGACTCTTCACTGATTGCAACATCTCGTTTGAACCAGCTCTTTATACCCAAGACCGGACAGTTCAGAGGGCGCTGCTCCGAAACCGCAAGCGCATTTTCACTGACATTTTAATCATTTGCACGTCCCAACCTGTTGTACAAATCCTGTAAGTTTCAAGCTAATATCAGCCGTTCTTCACGGTGTTGCAATTTTCACAAACAGTAGTGTATCTTAAATAAAGCAGCGTCAACAAACTTGGTAATATTCATGGTTGGGTCCAGGTTCGATTCCTGAATGAGAAATGTGTCGTGTGTTTGTCTTACGATGCTGTATTCCAGAGAACCAATGATCCTAAATTAGGGACGGGCGCTTCTTTAAAGCTTTAGATGCTCACGGAAATCCTTAAACCCCAAAACAAGGAAACAAAAAGAAACTGCAATACAGCAATTCTTATTAAAGTATTTTACAATGGATATACGACCGATATCAGAAACTACTGTTCTGATAGGCTAATATCAACTGATTCCAAAATATTTACCCGAGAATTGTCGTGAATGTTTACACAGTCCGAGATAACTGCAAATTGATAAAATGTATAGGTTTCAGATAAAATTTCAGTGCAAGGGAATACAAGCTAGAAGACATTAATTTTTTTATTTATAGGTTATGAGAAAGCCTCGGATTCTATTTCGGAAGAACAGTCTTGGAGGCACTTGAACAACCAAGATCATAACCGCATTTATTCGGATGTCATCCATTCTGTTAAGTTAGTGAATCGTTCCAACCTAAAAAAAAGCTGCACAGAGAACTATTTTCCGAAATGCTTTACCACAATTCTGTGGAAAATATTTAAAAATTCAGTTGGAAATCCGAAGAAGAATCGCTTCAAATCAGGCAATAGGCAAATTTAAATCACCTGAGATTAGAATAATTACATGATTTTTCCAGCTGGTTCATGTCCACGACGGGAAAGTGGGATTATGCAAAAGAAAGGAGAATGTAGAAAAACTAAGCATGAGAGAATAAAGCAAGATTAAAAGAAAATTCTGTATAACTAATTTTCAAAGGGAAGGAAGTGTTAGACTTGACAACGGAGCTATTACCATACGTACGGACAGAAAATGAGCGTACCGGGAAATTATTGAGAGGATGTGGCAAATGCAGTCCAGTTTGCTGTTTTTCTGTGCATAAAAAACGAACAAGATTTCTGTCTGCCTTTAGAGAAAGAATTCGATAAATGTATTCTTTCAGTTTTGACATACGAAAAGTAAAACCTCGATCATCACTCAAAATTGATCAGCAAAATGACTGCTCAGAAGCAAATCGAAATATCGGTTTTCGGTATTTCTCTTCAAAGACAAACGAGTGAAAGATATTATTGTACATTATTGAGAATTTATAGTTGTCGAAACACAATTGGGAACATACCGGAAGCGCTTCCTAAAATTTACATGTAGGCTGTGATCTGACACCGAAAGCCGCAGCGAACATACAGAGGAACAAGAGACGGAAAGACGAGTTCGGACAGCCAGCCTGCACGGAGAAGGCAAGACGAAGATTGATAGACATAGAGAAAACTTCGTCCAGAAGCGGACTGATATAATGATTCATAAAGAAAGCAAAAAAAGACGGCACAGGATTTTCAGTGATAATGAGCACGGCTTTTGAATCCCTTCTAACCAGTAAAAAAAAATCAAAACAAATTTTAAGAAAGGAGAAAATCAGCGTATGCATTTAAACCCCTGGCGGAAAACTTCCGCATTACCTAACATATATAATGCGCGTTCCTTTTCACACTGAAATCGGGTCGCGGGTAGCCTAGTTGTCAGCGTTCGTGACTGTCATGGAGATGACCTCCGGTTTTATCCTGGGCAGGTACGAACGTTTGAACCACTAAATACCCGCCGTGCGTCGGATTGGCACGTTAAGCCGTCGGACCCCGGGTACTGGACCACCGGTAATAAATAAGGGCGTCTTCTACCCCCTTTCTACCTCGCTTCCGTGTGGCTTTCCTATCGGGCACTCTAGCCCAAATCTCGTAGCTTCCTATTTCTAAGGGTTGTTTAAGCCCTGGGTCAGACACTCCCTTCCTAAAATCCTCTACATCTGATCTGATCTCACAGTGAAATCTGCAAAGAAGATTTTTTCAGTCGGATTTCTGGAATCGTTAAAATATTAGTAATGATAAATACAATATTTTCGCTTGCTAGCGGCAGAAATGTGCGTTACGAAAACTTATAAATTGCACGTAAAATGTTCCTCCAGTAGAAGATATCCGAGCAAAAGGATTTTTCAAATTGAACAATTAGAAGAAAAGATATGTAGGAAAACGTGATATAATACTGCTTTATTTGAGGGAGAAAATGGACGCAAAATGTTCTTCACAGCGAGAGATATGCGATTGATAAAACATCTTTTGGGGGTAGTGAGGTTTTAAGGACCACCATAAGCTGCTCGATGGGCTATAAGAAAACAAACACAACATCCATGCCTCACCGGGATTCGAACCCAGACCCACCTCGTCGGAAACCAGCGCTTAGACCATTACACCACCGGGGCGGCAACACGTCTTCAAGTGCGAATATTAGAAGCAGAAATACAAAGAAAATGCCAGGTAGTTCCTTCATATACACACTGCTCAATAATGAAATTGCCCCACCCGAATTCACTAAAGGCATAGAATATGAGGCGGGAAATACATGATTTAATTTCTGAGGCAGTACGTCTGTTTGACAGGCTACAGACAGGATCACGTGACAACTTCAAATACCTTGTGTGACCACCATGTTGTGGAATCCAATCAGACACACGGCGCGGCATTGAGTGAAAGAGCCCTCTACTAATGCCCTGGGGTATCTGGGGCCAAGCAGCGTAAGCTGTCACATAATTCAGCAACATTCCCGGATGACGAGGAGCAGCTTGCACACATCGTCTAATAAGATCCCATGCATATTCTATGTGTCATAGGTCTGGAAATCTCGTTGGCCATAAAAACATATGGACCTTTGTAGGCATAATCGAAAGATGTTAGCAGTGTGTGACCGAACGCTATCTTGATGGAAAATGACCTCTGGGATACCGCTCAGAAATAGCAACAACACCGGCCGTAAAACTGCATCCACGTACCATCGGGCTGTCGCCGTGTCCGTTATGCCCAGTAGAGGTGACTGGCTATCGTAATTACTGGCCCCCTTACGAGCATTTCTAGTTGGCAAGCAGTGTGTTTCTAGAGGACAACAACTGGATACTCCCTGTAGCAACGTCGTCGCCAAATCTGCCTCGCCAATGTTTAACTCTCGGACGTCTATAGTCACCGATACAGCCCGTCCAATACATCCTGCAGTTGCTTGTGGCTTCGCAATTGCCTGGCGACGAATACACCAATCGATGTGTGCTGACGTCTGCCTGACTGCACCGGTCCCGCTATGGTTACTGGCCGTGCCTTCTAGCAACCGCTGTTGCCAACAACGTCAAACTGTCTTATCATCCTGATGCGCATAGGGAAGCGATTCCGCGAATCGACCAACCAGGGAGACCTACAGTCCTTCCTCCCTCGAACCCGTTCAGCTGGTGACAGGGCTATCGACACTTTTGGGCCTTGAATTATATGCTACAGAAGGCCTCAACACTCCGTTCTGTTCCATGCGAATTGGAGTATGATACAACATAGCTTCGGCGTAATGCGTAATGCATGACGTAGTTTTAGTAAAGCAGTGTCTGATTCGAAGTCTCAAACTACCCTTTCAAAAGAAGAAAACCAGGAGAACATGACTTCGGTGACCCATTTCCGCCCTTTTATCTCTCGCGCATCTCACGTAATTGGTTGCATACTCGAATGATTTGCATATCCCACTTGCGTAAAGTCGCCTAACAATTTACGATGCCGATAAGCCGAATCCTTCTGGAAGGGACAATTTCAATGTCGAGCAGTGTATGACCCTTGAAGGGTATATTTGTGTTATTTAAAATGGATGATGTTGCCAAACTTTATCCTATCGAATAGCACACAGGGCAAAAGGAATTTCTTTCACTGGGATTATTAGAAGCCAAGATACAGCTGCAAACAGAAATGCATACTTATGAGTCCTATCGGAAAAATTGAGCATTATGAAAAATTTAAAAGTATGTGAAAAAAGTTCCTCTCAGTGCAGGTTCATCCGGTGTAAAAAAACTATTTTAATATGGGTTTTTTAGAAGAAGAGGTAAAGAGATAAATAAAATATGCATTTATAAAACCGTGCATAAAATATTTTCCATAGTGAACGGTATGTGACCCAAAAATATTTTTTTCAGTCTGGATTTTAGACGATTAGACACAGTTGCAAATGTGTTGTAAACAGAAATATGTACTTACGTTCCCAGTGGTAAAACTGTTCATTATGAAAAATTACAAATTACATTCAAAACATTCTACTTCATGAGCATTATCCGAGGTGAAAATAATTTTTCAAGTCGGACTTTTAAAAGGAGAGAAATAGGAAAAATTCGTATTCGATTACGGCCCTAAGTGAGAAAGCTGTGAATTTTTGCGTTCTTTGCGGTAAAAAATATGGGAGCAAAAAATAAATTTTCCTATCATATTTTAAGATGCAAATACACTCACGGACAAAAAAATTTGGACACCGAAGGAAGCATCGGATTGAACTGAAATTTGATGGACGTAATGATACAGATGATATACATGATGGCAAGCACAGAGCTGCAGCACAATTACAGAGGGATCTGTGGCATGCAATCCGGTCATCTTCAGTAGCGCGTGCACCGCCTCGTGCGGCGATACATGCTGCAATGCGGTCCGGCATGGAGCTGAACATACTCCTGATATTGTCCTGCGGCAGACTGGGCCACACGTGTTGGAAGGTGTCCTCCAAATCCCGGATAGTGCGGCACGGCGGCAGTGGCGTTTCAACTGGTCCCACACATGCTCGATAGGGGACATGTCAGGGATGCGGGCAGGCCATGGAAGTGTCTAGACATGACGTAGGCAGTCCTGGGCAAACCGAGCCATCTGTGGGCTGGCATTATCCTGTTGGTATAGCTCACCTGGAATCCCGGCCAGGAATGGCAGCTTATAGGACCGTAGGATCTCATCCACATACCTCTGGTCCATCAATGATCCCCGTGCCACTACTAGAGCTGATCGGTTATCGTAGGCTATGGCTCCCCAGACCATAATGCCTGCAGTGGGGAGGTGTGGCGCTCGATAGCGAGGTTGGTATTGTGCCGTTGATCCGGGGACTTCCACACCCGGACACGATGATCATCTGTCCCCAAAACGAAGCGGTACTAATCGCTAAACACCATACGTTTCCAGTGTGAGGCGTTCCACGTCGCTTTGGCCTGGCACCACTGAACACGGAGCCGGCGATGTTCCGGTGTTACTGGCAGTACACGTAAGGGGCGCTGGGATCTCAGATTCGCTTCCGCGAGGCGTCGGAAAATGGTTCGTGAGCACATAGGAGCAGCTACATCTGTCTGTATAGTGGACCGAGTCCCCGTGGGATCTGTTCGTACCTAGCACACGATCCGTCAAGCCTCTCTACCGGTGGTCTTCCTGGTCCATCCGGAGCTGCTCCGCCGTGTGGCAGTGCCGTAACGTGTCCTCTGCTCCCAACACAGTTGGACGGTATGGTCAGAACGATCCACGTGGGGAGCTATACGGCTCGCCGACCACCATTCGGTTTTCAGCTCGATGATCAGGACTCTCTCAACGTCCGTAAGTTGCGTAAATCGACGTCACTGGCATCTACCCGGCATTCTTGTTACTCTGTACTCTTGCTTGCGTTGGCCTGTGCTTTTCGCTTTCATGGGGTATCGACTACACGCCGGTTTATAAGGCTGCTGGTTCTTGCTTGCAGCGCCACTACAGGGTGTGCGGTCATACGCAATCCCACCAAACGTGGATCATTTGCATACCAGCAAGCACTCTAGCTATTTGCAAAGTTTTGCGCTTGTAGCATGTCTTCTTCTAGGTGCGCACATTTCATTGTCAGTGAGTGTGTATTGTGAATTCAGTAGCATTTGTACTCACGCCCCCAGCGGTACGTTTTGCCGTAGAAACAGACCAAAAAAAAAATGGATATTCATTTTCGCAGTTCAGGATCTCCAATGCAAACCGAAGTTTTTTAAATCAGATTAATAGATGCAAAATGTTCCTATGTAGAGGATTTTAGGAAGGGAGTGTCAGACCCCAGGTCTTAAACAACCCTTAGAAATAGGAAACTAGGACATTTGGGCTAGAGCACCCGATAGGAAAGTGACACGGAAGCGAAGTAGAAAGGGGAGGAAGACGACCTTATTTATTACCGGGAGGCTAGTACCCGGAGTCCGACGGCTTAACGTGCCCATCCGTCGCACGGCGGATATTTAGTGGATCGAGCGTTCGTACCTGCCTGGGATCGAACCTGATTCCCTTTCCGAGGCAGTCACGAACGTTGCCCACTAGGGCAACCGCGGCCCCTTTAATAGATGCAGAAATATGGTGTCCACATACGGATGGGCGGGCATAGTGATACGGCCACTATGACCATGTTCTTTTTTATAAAAAGATGCGCTAAAGAAATCGCATCTTTGTCCTTTTGAAACACTTGAGTAGTTCCAAAACTTTTCTTGGATGAATTTTTGTTCTGGAAATTTTAATTCCCCCTAAAAGAGGAGCTTCTGAATATGTCTTGCAAAATAGGGTGTTGCAAATAACCCACATGAGGAACGATGTAAGCCCGTGAGAGTACTTAGTCGAAGCTGAATTATGGGAACTATGCCAAAACTGTTTAGCAAGTGAATATAAAGTGTTACAAGATAGCCTCTGATGGATATAGAAAGGAATGCAATGAAAATGCGGACAGTTCATTTACCTACCTCGCAAATACCAACCTTTGATGGGCATAAAAAAACCCTGCAGGCTTTCTGTTGGTCTTTTTTCGACTCTGTTCGGTATAAAATTCATCAATGAACCTTTCAATTTCTGTTCCTCCAGAGTTTTCCGTATCTATTCAGAAGTCTTTTTATGTTCTCCTCGTGAGAAGTTTCTCCAAGATTCTTCAGATAATATTCATTTTTATCTCAATAAATTTATTAAAAGTGTTTCAATTTATTGACATCAGTACGCTCCAAACACGTTACCGAACACGACGATGTATTCTGTGTGTATTCATTTTAAATATTTGCTGAAATCCCATTGGATTTAACAAAACGGGATTTTTTTTCTATTAAGAATGAATGCAAGTCATAAGAAATTATCCGATAAATTTTGTTCACTTTAATTAAATTAATTGCCGCAAAACTAACCTTAAGATCATTTCGCAAAATATGATCTTACTCTTGAATTTCAGTATGAATGCGACACACACACGAAGTGTAAAATGTCGTCAAAAACTAAGTACTCATTAATGACGTAAGTACTTAGTGAGCAATCTCATCGGCTATAACCATCATCATAATCGTAATAAAGAAATACGCAAAATAGGTTACGTTTAAATCCGCTCACGTAAATTACGTCTGGTGATTAAAATTTACTTAAAGAGGGAGTAATTTCCGAAAGTGCTTCGAATGAATTTCAGTTGAGATTAAAAATCTCTCTAAAGTGGCAAATGACACTGCAGTAAGGTAAAGATTAACGCTTGGAGAGCTGATCTAATTCATAGTTACTATGAAAAATCCTAGAGCTGAGGAAGGAATTTGAAATCTATTTTGAGCAGGGTTTATATTGTACAAAATTCTTTAAAATGAATGTTCTAAACTTATTTTCTGCAATTATTATTCTTTTTCCAAACTCCAGTGAAGGAATTTGGGTTAATGGAGAGAGAATTAAGGTCATTAAGTTTGCTGGTGGCCAGGCAATTGTTTCAGGATTAGCCAAATCATTACGGCGCATGATGTCAAAAATACACAAAAATGCGGATATCTATGGAATGAAGCTAAATAAAAATAAGACAAAACTAATGCTCATAGGAAAGGATCCAAAACAGGCTTTTATTGAAATTGAAGGACCATACATCGAACAAGTTAAATCATTTCGCTATTTGGGTCAAATTATTACTGAAGATGCGAGATGTGAAAAGAAAATTAGAATGAGACTGGGGATGGCAAAAACGGCTTTTACAGATAATCAAAGACTACTGACAGCCAAAATATAGATCTAAAACTGAGGAAGAGAATTTTAAAGGCATGTGTTTGGCCAGTAGCTCTCTACGGTTCTGAGGCATGGGCATTTACCAAGAGGGAAGTGAAAATGCTGGACAGATTTCAGATGTGGGCTATAGAAGAATGGAGAGAATAAGTTGGCTCGATAGAAAGACTAATGAAGTGGTCCTGGAGAGAGTGGGAGAACCCAGGAATCTGACCAACATGTTAAAGAGAAGAAGAATGTTATGGATGGGACACACATTGCGCCATGGGGGGCCCGATTCTGAAAGTTCTGGAAGGGAAAATTCAAGGCAAGAGAGGAAGAGCATTGACACGGAATAGTTTTGTGGCACAGTTACTCCAAGACACCAATACTAGGGCATACTATTACTTGAAGAGAACGGCGGGGAATAGAGAGGAATGGAGAGACAGAGTACATCTACTGAACAGCCAGTTCTTGGACTGAGTAACGAAGAAGAAGAAGAATTTTTTCCTAACTGGACTCATTAATAAGTTCTGAAGAAATAGATCGAAGTTCTAACTCCAGCATTTATTCCAGGTAAATCTTTTTACTTCCTTTTTTTCTTTGAAATCCTTGAACTCAAAAGCATCCTGTTAAATCATCAATAAATATATAAATGTAGTTTTTTTTTATTGACTCACGTAAATTGTTCTTTATTTTGCCCCTACAAAATAATTTTATCAAGTGTGAGTGAATCAGTTTGTTTAATTTGAAGTAATTAATTTGGGCAATGTGCTTCAAAGTTAATAATAAACATGCTTTTATTACAATTATACCTCTGTTTATGACCCTGATTCGAACTTGAATGGAATGTCGCGAATCGAAGTCCGTAATAAATTATTGTATTTTCCTAACTTGGCTCCAGGACTTTGAGATATTTTTTCCAGTAAGTCACATTTAGCTAACAAAAGGAAGTGAAGTTGTGCTTTAAAGTATGTATACTAACATTACTGTAAATTGTATTTTACGAAACATGTTATACATTTAAAGACAGTTAAATATATTTAAAACTTACTTTTTATTCTTTTTATTTTTTACGAGGGATAGTTTTCGGGTACGAGTTTTTAATCTCTAGAGTCTTTCTTATATTCAACTTATGAACTCCGTGAAATTTTCTATCTCCGTAGCAAACTCATATGTTCGCCCAACACTCCCGCTATCTCTCCCTTAAGCGCTTCGATATAATTGGGTGTCGTTTCTTAGGGTGATTCTATCTTTCATCAACAGATGCGAGTAATTTCCAGCAATGGGAGTAGTATTTTTTAATATTTTTTGTTACAGGTTTTTACCACTATGCATCTGTCATTTATATTTTATTTCCTACACAAACCATTTTATTTGTTTATTTTTACCTTAAATTGCATCTCTCGTTTCAGTATGATACGTCTGTAGACATAAGATTCGTTTAACATCTGGTTTCATTTTTTGAAATTCGAAGCATTTACGGAATAATGATATGAAAGATTTAAGTTCCAGAACAATAAAGATGTTTAAATGAAGATTCAAAGCAACTTAATAAAAAAAATTATAAAAATAATGAAGTATTAGAAAACAGCCAATAAATTAGGTTGGGATTGTTATATAAAACCATTTTGGCCAATCGGACAAATACTCTGTTATATGACAAAAGTCGTAAGAACACGATCACATGACTGATATACCAGTACTAATAACGCTCTGGCGACTTATGCTGTTAAATTCTGTAGACATGTGGAATTGGCTGAAGACATTAAACAAATGTGGAGTCTGAAGGCAGTCCATATACTTTCTATTGTAGTTTCTTTAGTGTCTGTAATCTCCTGGACTTACAGTTCAGCTTAATGTTTTGAGTATAAGTACAATATTTAAGGTACAGGATCAGAGAGGGTCACTCCATGTCAAATCAACCAGGATTCTAGACCTTGATGTCTCAGATTTCGATGATTTTTGGTTTAAAATTTGTACCTATGAAATATATGGGAAATCCCAATTTTTAGGTTTCTTGTCAGCGGTTTTTTTATTTCTGATTTTCATAAATGGCAAAAAAATAAAAAAAAATAAAAAAAAAATGCCAAATTTCGCACCAACGTTCTTCACAAAAAAATTAGAAAGCCTGCAATCACTGATGCTAGAGGGCTCATCTACAGGTCATTTTAAAGCTCTTTTTATGGGCTTTACTTTGATATGCAACACAATCCATTTTGGGTGGTAAAAATTGTGAATCCAAAACCTCAAAACCTCTGTTTATGAAAACCTCAAACACACCCTTTTTGATTTTTTCAGAAACATATGTGTTAATCTTAAAAATGTTGACTAGAGTTATGCAAAGTTTAGAGATGGAGAAATGATGGGGTTTTGAGAAACAGATTTTTGAACCAGAGTGGTACACCTGTAGACATTATAAAGGTATACAGCTAACTATCGATAGCTACTGATAGTTGTATTTAGCTGGACTGTCGGAAATATCGGCTGTCGATAGTTTTCCATCCCTACGCAGCAGCTATTTTAATGATAAGCAGACATACAGTAACTAACTGACGTAATTTAAAATAATAGGCTAAATCATCCAGTGAAGTTGTTTAAAGTGACACAGAGTGGTAGTTAAAAATTTTAAGTTTTTCTCTATTCCGTATTACTTACACAGTTCATATAATTTATGGTCATTTAGTCCACTAGTAAAAAATATTTACAGAAAATAATTAACTAATAAATCTCTCATTTTACAAGTTACAGTATTTCAACGCCCATATTCTTTCTTTTAAATAAGTTCATAGTGAACTTACTTCCTTGTAACGAATGAAGCTTGACATTCCCTCCTGTGTAAGTGTATACGTTCTTACTGTTATTGTGCAGGCATCTATTTTTCTCAAGAGAGTATCAGTCGAAACACAAAGAATATCAAGTCGAGGTTTGGGATAGTAAAACGATGGAGCTCGTCCTTTAGGGTGAACAGAGATGACTTTGTAATTGTTTGATTCATGATTTTTAGCAAAAATAAGCAAGCTGCTAAGACCGTCATAAACAAAAGTGACGAATCCAGACTCAACTTCTTGAAACTCTGTTGGGCTTTCTGAAGCCAGAGGAGCCTCTATGGATTCTCGAGTACTGAGAGAACATGACTCACAAATGGTGATATACCTTTAGCCTGCATGCAAAACCAGCGGCTACAGGTATGTCTTCATTTATGAGTCAGACAGTGAGATGACTGCGTGAAGCTCCTGTGTTCCGTGTACTGTTTGTGACTCATCAAAACGCGAAGACAGTCTTTCTCATTTTCATAATACTCTTCATTTGCGTAGTACATGAAATTTACGCTGATTATGTTTTCCTTCGTAAAATCATAAAACTTCCGGGGAGTCGCCAGGTGGTCTTCATACGGTCTTTGCAAACTTGCTTTGGTAGCAAGCCTTTTGGTAGTACCTGCATGTAGTGACTTGAATAATACCAACACTGTTTCATATTTACATTTGTTCCTTCCTGTTAGTTGTTGCTTTTGCAAGTTACTGCATGTCAGAACTTTCACTGCTCTTCAAAATAAAACATGTTCATGTAACCTCCTTAAATTAAAAAATCTGCTTCTCAAAACCCATCATTTCACCATCTCCAACCTTTGATACTTCTAACCAATATGTGTAAAATTAATATACACATATTTTCCTTAATTCTAAAATGGTGTTTTGAGATTTTCAAAAACAAAGATTTTAAAAATGGGTCACAATTTTTCTACACCCAAACTGGGTTCCGTCGTATATTAAATGAAAGCCCATAAAAAGAGCTTTAAAATGAGCTATATAGATTAAACAAGAAAGATGATATCGAATTTTCGTTTGTAATAAGCACGTCTTTTGAATCCGTTCCGATGCGGATAAAAATTCTCAAAGTTATTTAAAGTCAAGGAACTAGTTAGAAAAAAACCCCTGGATTTCTACAATCGATAAAATGCCCCAAAATTGAAACGTCTACCCACTTCCACCAGGGCTAAAAAGTATGTCACCAAAATTAACAAATGGTGCACCAAAACTTTCTCATAGGAGAAAGAAGTATCAGAGACAAAGAGATTTTCAAATCGAACAGTTAAAAGAAGAAACATAACTCTACACCCTACCTGAAGAATTTTGCATAAAATGGAAAAGTTGCAAATCGATTACGTCTCCCGGAAGGAAAGACGGCGAGAAAAAGGTTTTGATCTTTCCGTTCCCTAGCGGGAGAGCTGTGCATTATTTGAAGAGGATAATGTTATCCATCCTTATGGTAGCAAGTGGTAAAAAAAAAGAAATTTTTCCACAGGGCTTTTAGAAGCGGAGATACACTACAGCTTCAAACAGAAAACACAAACACCACCTAACTACAAAACTGTGAACCACAAAAAGAAAAAAGCCTAAAGTGTTCCACAAGGCAAATGGTGTCCGGTTAAATCGGAAGTTTAGAAGCAGAGAAATTGAGAAAAACAGATTAAGTTCTTGCGCTCTCTAGCGGGGGAATTGTGCATTAATTTGGAAAGGAAATACACACAAAATATTTTCACAGCTAGTAGTATCTAACCGAAAAATAATTTTTTCTATCGGATTTTTTGTCCAGCAAATATTGCAGTAAACATGCTGTAAACGGAAACCTGAACTTACGCCCTCAAGTGGCAAAGTTGTGCGTTAAGAAAAATTTGAAATCATACGCAGAATATTTCGCTTTTGAAACGCTCTCCGATAAAGAAAGAATTTTTCAAATCGGACTCTAAAAAGCAGAGATATTGTAGAAATAAGATATACATCTACATCCCCTGGCGGAAAAGCTATGCATTATTTTAAGTAGAAGGTATTCTCAAAAGGTTTTCCAAGGTGAGCGGTATCGGTCCACGAAATAATTTTTTCCACTCGAATTTTCAGAAGTCAAAATTTTGCTGCAAATACATCAGAAACAGAAATAAATACTTACATCCCCAAGTTGCCAAATTATTCTCTACCAAAAATTAAGTCATACGCAGAACATTTCCCACAAGGAGCTGTATCCGATGCGGAAAGAAATTTTCAAATAAGACTTTTAGAAGCAGAGATATCGGGGAAATCGCAATTTATTTTTACACTTCCTAGGGGATGCATTATATGAAAACGAAACTGTACCCAAATTAGTCTTCGTTATAAACGGCATCGAAAGGAAGGGAGAATTTTTTCAATCGGATATTTAGGAGCTATTAATATATGGAAAAAAATTATTCTGAATTCGACAGCATCTGCATTTAAGCCCTCTAGTGGCGAAGTTATGCATCCGGCAAAAAAAAAGCAAGGATCATTGTTCTCACACTTCAAGCTTTCCAATGCAAAAAGAATTTTTCAAATCGGACAGATAGTTGCAGAAATATGATGTCCACATATCTGGACGGACGGATAAAGTAATACTATATAAGCACGTACTTCTTTATACAAAAGACGTGTTAAAACTCGCTGACCCCAAAAATGTAAAAATTTGGATTTTTTCATATACTCAACTGGTACAAACTATAAACCAAAAATCATTGAAATCTGGTACATAAAGGTACAAAATGTTTGTGAGAAGGCGGACGAGAAAGGGACTGTAAGATTGCTTGCCTACGAGTCCCTGCTAACATGAGGACTATGTGTCATTGCTGTAGATGAAAAAAATGTAGTAATATAAATGATAGTGTTTTAAACATAGCGCTTTATCTGAAAAAGTTTCGTTCCTCTGTATAAAGAAAGAGCTATGTGCCAACCTTTACGGGGAAAAGGACAGAAGCTATATTTTAAAGGAGTTTTTGAAAATGAAGATCTGGTAGAACAAAGTGTGCACTATATTACTCCTCATAACACTTTATAAATTGAAGTGTCAACTATTAACATATGATATGTTTTCAGTCTGACAGCTAAACAGAAACATACGCATGTATAACGTTTAATTAAAATGTGGAATTTACAAGTTATTCGTGAAAGAAATAAAGCCAGGAAAATAATAGATGACTAATCGCAATACAGTTAATGTCTTTCCTGTATTTCTTACCGTTTTCTCTTATTTGAACAGCTAAAAAGTACTAAAATTCCATACCTAAAATTTTAATAGCTCTCGCTACTTCATTATGCATGTGTTGCAATAGCTGTCGGAAGTATCAGCTTGTATGGATCAGCAAAATAAATTTAGAAAATCAGTATATTTTCTTCAGTATTTTTCCGGTTTTCTCCCGATGAAAATACTTCTCAAGTCACTGACGTGCTTAATAAAGCGACAAGAAGGTAAGGTGGTGCAGGAAGAAACAAATATCCTCTGATCCTAAAATAACTTGATCTATTTCACCGACACAGCAGCAGCAACGTGTAGGCAAGACCCAAAGAGCGGAGTTTAACAGCTGGAAGCCACGTGCCTTTTGTAGTGCTTGCATCTTTCCCTCGAGCCGTGTCCCAGAGTGCTTCTCAAACACATCGTATCTTACACCACGTTATAACGAACTCTAATAGCACAACGCACTTCAGGAAGAGAATTTACTGATAAAGTATATCTACAGGAGAGCTGTTTTCGCTGGTTAATCAATACGGGAACTAAAAGAAAAACTTTCTCGGGATGCGGAAGAAAGAGGAAGAGAGCGCTGAAAACCTTACACAAAAAGAGAAAGAAAAATATTTCCCAGCTTTCAAAGTCACTTATGAACGTCCCCATTTGCAAAAAAACAATAGAATTTTGGGGGGAAAGGGGGGAAACCTCGAATTCCACTATATCAACATTTTGGTAAATTATCCTTGAAAGATGAAAATTTGGTAATTATCTTGTGACCTATTCATATTGAAGCACAATTCATTTTTGCTCACTTCATAAATAGACAACTTTTTAGACAGTGGCTAAGTTTAGATGAACAGCAGTTTCTCCTGTTGAAGAAGGAGCAAATCGAGACTGTGCGGTTTTCGTCTCAAGTCTCTTCCTGGGTTAGTATCTCGTCATCAACTTCTGTTACACGCTGCTAGAGCAGAATACCTCATCGAAACTTATTTTAAATTGTAGTTAGTAATACAGTTATAGTTAGTACCTCATCGTTAAATTATGCCATTTTATAGCATAATTTAATGACGAAGCATTGGCGTCTTATTTAATTTACAGATGGTGTTTTAATTCGATCATATTTACGCATTTTCTTTCGCAGTTAAACATGGAAGGAGATGTTAGATTACGGGAAAAGTTAGGAACTCCTTCGTAAGTTAATTAAAGTAAAAGAATTGAAGAAACGTCTTTGAGAAAAATTTTCAGTTTTCTGACATTGCATTGTTCCTTCTAATAACTTTTTACGGAGATGTATTACACAGGATCCGATAAATACCATTTGTGATGGAACACTGGGGGAACAATAGAAAAATGCGACATCATTTTATTGCTTTTGTGGCGTGACACGGGCAGGAGAAGCGCCATGCTTGGTATACTGTAACAACAAGTGCAATATAGCTACTTCTCAGACAAATATTGTTTAAATAAACCTTTTTTGTGGAAAATTGGTCGTTAAAGGCAATGCCTAAAGTATTTAGCACCATGATCAAGTTTTGTTCTTCCATTGTAAGATTTGAAACTGCTCAAATATAATTTACTTGCAGTTTGAACATTCTAACAGCCACCAGTTTGGTGGATAGCATAACCAAGAATGGAATTCCAAAGTTTCAGTGTAGCACGAAAGAATGAGTTGGCTAAGAGGTCAGCTTATGGCCGACACCCTAGCCAAGTGGTCTAAGGCTTTGGCTTCTGATCACTTCATCCGAGATGGGCTAGAATGGGGCACATGGGTGGTGTATTTGTCCGATGGTGCTGGCGCCGTTCCTTCCCTGGAATCAATGGTCGCAAATTAGGGACGGGCGACTGCTTATAGCCCTCGAGTTGCTCATCGTAATTGTTAAACTCCAAAATGAATAAGTTCAGGAGGTGGGACAACTCTTGAAAACAGCATCCGTGAAAACACCGGGAAATTGTACACGGAAGTGTATCTTCCCCTTTGCGGGAAAGGACTCTACAAAATGATTAAATAGAGAAACTGATCAAGTAACTTGCTGTTATGTGCGCGACATCTGGAAGTTTAGTGTGGATTTGAATGATTTCTCCCAAATGCAAAAACAGATTACTGCAGGTTTGGAAAACCTTGTGCATTACATGGTGTTAAAATTATTTTATCAAAAAGCATTGCCAAGCTAGAAAAACTGCTTTTTTGAGGGAGAGATCGAGTGGGAGAAATTCAGCGCTGGAGAAAAAGCGTGGCTATGACATGAGAAGAAAGAGAAGTACGCTTTGTCAAGATTACAGTATATCTAACATAAGAACAGGAGGCGGCTGTGACATTTCTACTGATTACAGCAGAAGGCTAGATTTTGGATATAATTAATATATAATATGTTGTTTTGATTCTATCGACAAATGTCATCATCCCCGCAGTTCAAGGAGAGAAGCAACACTGCAGTGATATCATGGTGTTCAGTAGTAATGTGTGAAAAACACGACATAAAATGAGACCTTTTGGAGCCCAGGTTCGCGAGGGTATTTTGGTTAACCTTCTCTTTTCTGTAAAATTGAAAGAATAAACAGTACGCCAATAAGTTACAAGAATAAAATTTCTCCACCAAATTTTGAAAGGATTTCAGTTAAATATGCAAAACAACTTAATGCCTTTCTGGGGGCATGTTAAAATTACTCAAAACCATCACTCGCCCAATTTTGAGGAAGCAGATTTTGAACAATTATTTGCCGCAACTACCTTTTCTGAAGCTTTTTCAAAGCCCAACATATCATTTTGCATACATTGTCACTCTCCAGTGCCAAAGGGATGGACACTTTGGTAGAAGAACTGACCATCGTTGGGCAACTGAAATACTAAAACAGATACCAAGAAACAGGAAAAGACCCCAAAGGAGGTCACTTGAGAGATGGGTGGATGAAATTCGAAAATTTGTCGGAGTGACATGGAAGAGAATTCCTCAAGACAGAGAGTTGTGGAAATGATTTGAGGAGACTTTCATCCAGCAGTGGATTGTCAATGGTTGATGATAATGATGATGATTTGGTCCCAAACACTGCGGAAAGCAAATATCTTCTTTACTTTTTTTATTCTGAGTGACACTGCTATTTGCTGTATACAGTGATGATGAAGTAGATGTGGATGCAGACCTATGTGTGAGACAGAACGTAGAATCACCTGCACTTACCATTTCACGATATGTGATGAAAGTTCACAGTGACTGCTCGTCTTATAGGATAAAACGGTAAGCTCATAGCACAAAGACTGTCAAAAAAACAACAACCTAGAAACGTCAAAGACAATTTTCAGAAGATCTTTTAGGAATTCTAATCCCTCCTTTGGCTACCACTTGTGTCTTCGGCTCCTTGAGAAGCTGCATGGAGGTCGCAGATTTCATTTAAATGTTAACGTTTAGCGTGAAGATTGCATGGCTCGATTTGTATTTTTTTCTGATTTGCTTCGGAGTTTAACGCCCCTTATTCCATAAGCATCTAAGGCAATAAGAAGCAGATTGTCACGTATTTGGAGCCACTAGTTCCACGAAGGGGTGTTAACAGCTTCCCTTGGAACAAACGCACCACTCAAGCTTCATTCCAAGGCGGACTATTTACCAGAAGCCCGCACCTTTGACTATTCGGCCACCGGATAGGGAATAAGCACTTTGTTTCCACGCTCTTACTACATGCAGCTGTCGGTAAACTTTATGTCGAACTAATATTGCTTGGGCTCAAATCACAGGCATAGCCTGGGAGGAATCAAATGCGATGATTCCCCTACAATAGGTTTGACTTTTGCAAATAATCAAATTTTAATTACTTCTAAATAATATATATTTTTTAAAATAACAGTATTTTCAGCTTTGTTAAGAAAAATTGTGATTAAATTAATTTTCTGAGTCGCCAAAGATATGAGGACATAATTTTTTACTTTATTAAAATTTTCCCTGCATCGAAAAAGATGTATACAGTCGTTATCCCATTTTAGAATTTATTCATTTTTGTATCCATAAAATTTAAATCAACTGGAATTCGCACTTTTGCAGTTCCCTTCTTCATCAAAAGAATGGTCTAGGTTACGCCTATGGCTAAGAGTGAACCCATTGTAGCAAGGGCGCCCATAGGCAGGGGGGGGGGCTCGAGCCCTCCCCACCTAGCCGTTGGTATAGCCAAATTTTTGAAAATTTTAAACCACTAAAATATACGAAACCTTTTTTTAAAGCATTTTTTTTAATATTTAGATATTAATGATTGATTGTATCAATTATTTATGTTGTATTTCAGTATCTTGTACATTTACTAAAATGTTTGACAGCCTTGAAAGTGGTAAGGATTTTTCTTAGCCCTCCACTAAAAGTACTCATATGGGCGCCACTGCATTGTAGCCTCAAGATTAAAGTCACAAGTTGTGCTCGTTAAATCCCAAACATAAAAAATAAATAAATGAAATACAAACGCCAAGTTAACAAAATAGATTTTGCATCAACGTAAGTGCGAGAATGTATTGTTGTATTCTAACTGAACAACAAAACGTAAAAAAAAAAGTAAATATTTGAAACTAAGCTCACAATTTTGATTTATAATGACCCAAAGGAAGCATTTATTTCATTAATTTCTGTATCGCTCTTTTCCGTTTGTTTTAAAAATATGAATATGCATTACGTTTGCGCCGAGATGCATGTTGGCAACCTTTAACTTTGTGCCCGTTACATCTGTATCCTGAATTCCCCAAACATCTGGCGTCTTACATGAACTACTGGAGCACCCAAAACTCAGGAGAGATCCAAAACTCTGTCAAGAATTTCAAAATTACTCCTATTGACCAAAAAGTCTTTCACATAAGCAACCTATGTAAAATAAGACACCGCACGTCGCACGCTAGATCTACACCGATAAGCCATTACATTATGACCATCCCCAGGCTAGAGAAATGAGCACGTCTGGAGACCGAACGGTGGCGCAGATGAAGTTCACGGAGCAGAAAATATACAACTCGAGGACCGGCTTTCGGTTTCTAGAGTGTTCGCAGTCAGAATGAGAACAGCTTCCGATTTATCGGAGTTTAATAATGGACAAATTCTGATGGCACGGCGCTTCGGAACTACGATCTCGGAAACGGCGCGGCTCGTACGTTGTTCAAATGCCGCTGTAGTGAGTACGTAGCAAAAGTGGTGCACAGATGGCTAAACGACGAACTTTGTCCAGCCGTGTGTCGTCCGCAGCTCATTGATGCCAGAGGGGAGCGGAGACTGTAGCGCATTATTCACAGCGACTTCAGGGCCACAGTGCGACAAATCACCCGCTGCTACAACAGTGGTGATCAGGGCCATGTATCACAGTACATAGTTCATCGCAGCCTTCTGCGCATGGGCCTGCGTAGCCGAAGACCCAGCCGGGTTCCCATGCTGACTGCACGTCATCTCTAACAACGCATGAAATGGGCTCAAGATCATCGAGATTGGACCGTGGATGATTGGAAGAAAGTGGCCTGATCTGATGAATCAATGTTCCTAGTGCATTGCGTAGACGGCCGGGCGCTGATACTTCGATTACCAACGGAGGCTATGACACCTGGATGCACTGTTGGGCGAAAACAGGTCGGCTGTGGCGGTGTTATGCTGTGGGCGATGTTTTTTTTTTTTTTTTTGGGACATGTTAGGCCCCATTATCCCAATAGCACAATCCCGGACAGCTGTCAGGTATATGAACATTCACTTATTCACGGCAACAGTATTCTCTGCTGGTGATGACTATTACCAACAGGATAATGCGCCATGCCACACCGCCAGAATCGTCAAGGAGTGGTTCGAGAAACATGCTGGTGACTTTCTGTTAATACCCTGGCCTCCAAATTCACCTGACATGAACCCAATCGAACATTTTTGGTTCGACTTGGAAAAGCGGGTTCGCGCTAAATCACTACCATCCCGAAATGTAGGGGAACTGGAGGACTTGCTGTTGACATTATGGTACCAGGTACCCCAGGATACCTATTGCCAGCTCACCGAATCGATGCCTCGCCGAGTTGTAGCTGTTTTGCGGGATAAAGGGCCTACAGGTTATTAGGTAGATGGTCATAATGTAATGGCTCGTCGGTGTGAAATAACTTGCGGATATAGACAAAATGTATCCTGTTTGATCGCAGCTTAGAAGTACATATCATCGCTGAGAACTAGCATCGAGAATATAAAATCCCGCCATTTTATTTTACTATTAATGCTTAGAGAAAGAAGCCTTTATTTCTAGCCTTCAATAACACTTGAAGTGCATTGATTCAGTGATTAAAAATTGAAAGTAGTTTTGAGGGGGAAATGAAGAATAGCAGTGCTCGAAAAATCAGCATTTACTTTTTTGATGGCGCAGCTGATAATAAATCACCTTTATTATTTAACAAAAAATTACCATTATCGCTTGATACTATATCACTTTTATCACTGTAATAATTTCATTTTAAATTTCCTCCATAATTTTAAGGAAACTTTTACGTTGTCTTCGATTTTCAAGGATTTAACATTTATAACACCAACGTGTATTTAACACGTTGTATGTTAAAATATACGTTAAATCTTTGTGTGGGATATGCTAAAGCAGTTTGCACAGTTATTTACGCGATTCTATTTTTACCTTATTCTCACAAGAAAATAAACTGTCACCTAAATATTTTTAATCTTAATTTTCTTTTCATGTTCTTGTGAAAAGATTTGTCTTTTCAGTGTATAAATCTATTATTAACTTTCAGTTTCGGTATTGTTTAAAGAATATGTGACTTGTATCTGAGTTTATACTTTCTAGAATTCACTACATATGCAGAAACAGTATTCGTTATTTTACTTGGTAGCTCTCTCATACATCTGGTAGCACCAGATATCAAAATGTGCAGATGGGCGTAACTTGAACCGCAACTCTTACTACGGCTTTTCACTTTTATGTTGCAGAAAAAAAATTACTGCTTCTTTTAGTTCTCACAGTCTTTAGTACTTTAAAAAGATGAAGAACGTTACCTTCACGTTTGGCTTTTTTTTTTTACTTTGTGTTTATTCTTTTACTTAAATGGCAAACGAACACGCTGAATATCATATAGTATAAATACAGGGTGATTCAAAAGTCCCCGAACTCTGAATTCAAATAGTTCTACCACGAATATAGTAATGTATAACTATTTTTACATACTGTTATATTGACACTCATACTTACAGGTAATGAAAACCACTTTACAATAGATGCTGGAATCGCCCACCATTCTATTGAAGACACAAATTCACCCGACGAGACATGTTGGAGCACCCTCTTTTCTGCGTGTTGGCTGGCATGTCCCTCACGGCTGTAATAATGTTGTTCCGCACGTCCTGTACCGTCTTAGGGGTGTTGTAGTGAACTGTGTCTTTCAGATAACCCCACAAACAAAAATCTGGAGGACTCAAGTAGGGTGAGCGAGGCGGCCAAAGTTTTTTCGAGATTAATCGATCGTAGAAGAATTCACGGAGCATCTCCATAGTGTCGTTTAACGTGTATCACGTTGCTCCATCTTGTTGAAGCCAACAGTAACGTTCGTGTTCTTCCAGCATCGCTACAAATTGATGGATGATGTCTGCATACACAGCGGAATTTACAGTTGTGTCGAAATAAAATGGCCCTACAATTCGCCGTCTAGACATGGTGCACCACACTCCAACTTTCTGACAGTGAAGTCCAACCTCATGCAATGCGGACGGATTCTCCGCAGCCCGTATGCGAGTATTTTGGCTATTGACATATCCATTCAAATTAAACCATACCTAGTCACTGAAAAAAGTGTTGTCAAGCTAGTTAGTCACATTGTTGCGCGTGAAACTTTTAAACCGTTGGCATTGCCTTTCCGAAACCATTGCCTTTCCGAATCCTTTGGATTCGGAAAAGGCAATGCGCTTTTCCGAATCCAAAGGACGTAGCTCTTGCACTACTCGTATTCTGTATGGCCGTAGCTTTAGGCGTTTAGGAGCCCTCTGGCAGGCTGAATACGATGACCCTAACTCTTGACACAGCCGCCTAAGTGACCCGGAGAAAGCACGGCAGGGAAACGTGAATTTTCTCCAGGCCGCTTTAGACTTATGCCGAACACGACTTATCTCGCAAAACCGGTTCACAATTTTATAAACAGTTGTTTTCCCTGGTATAGGAGCATCAGGAAACTCCCTTTGAAAGAGCTGGATGCAACTTTGGTAAAGTTTTTCCGCAAAATAAGGGTCTAACAAAGCGACTCTCTGTTCTGGCGTGATACTCATGTCTGACAGAACGGCACTTCTCGCCAGCGCTCGCGTAAGCGTAGTGTCATGTGGTGCTATCACGTGGCGCAGCTCGTTCCCCAAGGTCACACAAAACAGCCACAAGCAGCAATTCTCGGATATCTTTTATGGTTTTACAGCAAATAAGTTTTAAAGTATAATGTTCGGGGACTTTTGAATCACCCTGTATAATCCGACAGGAATTTTGGATCTTGCGCCTTCCATTCAGAATGTTTCAGTGCTATGGACAACTTCTGGCTTATTTGTTTTTCTCCTTCCCTCAAAAAATCAAAAATATTTCATGGAACTTTCATGAAAATCAGAGTTTCCAGTTAAACGGTTCAGCACTTAAAGAGCTCATGTGCAAAAAAATTAAATAAAATAAATTCATGGCAGATCTACAATACTTTTTGACAAAAATTAAGTTATGTGTGCCGTGCCTACACCATAGGACGCACATGAGATAAAGGCAGATAGCAGTGAGAGCACATGCCAGTGTTGTGTAGTGGATAACACTCGGAGCTCCGGAGCCGAACGTAGCAGGTTTGAATCTGTGCCCCTGGCATAAAAGTGATGGAGAAATTTACTTCATCATATATGAAAAGCTGGAGATAACCAATACCTACATTTATCTTGGGCAGAAGATATCAAGTGAAGGCCACATTGATGTAGAAATTAATGGCGTATAAAACTTGCCTGGAGAGCTTCTGGAAGAAACAGCATAATTTTCAAGAGCAATATGCCATTATGTCTTAAAAGAAAAGTGTTTGATCAATGCATCCTTTCAGTGTTTACATATGGTGCAGAGACGTGGATCTTAACTAAAAGAGACATACAAAGACTGCAGACAACTCAAAGTAGCATGGAGAGATGGATGCTTGGTGTAACCAGGAGAGATAAGAAGAGGAACTCGTGTATCAGAAAAATGACAAGAGTGGAAGACATCATGATCAGAGTTAAATCCCTGAAATGGCAATGGGCTGGACATACTGCCAGGACAGATCATCGATGGACAGCCGAAATTTTAGATTGGATTCCAAGGGACAGGAAAAGACCCAGAAGAAGACCACCCGGGAGATGGGTGGATGAAATTCGAAAGTATGCGGTATTAACATGGAGAAGACTGGCACAAGACAGACCGTTGTGGAAGAAACTTGAGGAGACCTTTGTCCAGCAGTGGATTGATAATGGTTGACGACGACGATGATGATGATGATATGTTAAATGCAACAAAAAATATAAAGCACATATACACTGCCGGACAATTGCTAAGGACGGATGACAATAGCAACGATAGCAACTATAAAATGGAAGTTAGGAAAATGTGGAAATTAGCATAAGTGCGGGATATAGTAAGACGTGTTGTGCGTATGCAAATTTTGGATTGCCGAACTTGTTCGTGACGTCATAGCGCTGATAAGCGATATAAAGGATTTGACGCGTATTGACCGTTGTTGTTTAAACGCAAAGCTGAGTGGGAAAGAATCATTTGACGAACTTGCAATTTTCAGTATGTCTTCCCGACATCACCTAGATGATTTTACGCGTGGCCATATTATTGGCAAGATTGAAGAAGGGCGAAAAATAACAGATGTTGCCAGGGAGTTCGACGTCAGCCACAGTGTTGTTTCAAGGCTTTGGAAATCATTTCAAACAAATGGAGAGTGTAGCAAACGTCACGGGGGAGGTCGTGTTCGCAGTACGATACCTGCAGAAGATCGGTACATAGTGCTATCAACAAAAAGACACCGGCGCAGCACAACTAGTGAGGTAGCAAATCAGTTTATGGCTGCTACTGGCAAGCGGATCTCCCGAAAAACTGTTGCCAGACGTTTGCATGAAGGAGGACTATACGCCCGCCCTCCTGTTGTGTGCATCCCATTGTCCAGATGTTACCGTACCGCCCGTTTGCAATGGTGCCATCAACATCGCAATTGGACTGATAACGACTGGTCTGCTGTCCTCTTCTCAGATGAGAGTAGATACAGTCTATCGTCTGATTGTCGACGACAACTGATCTGGCGTGATAGTGGTACTGCATATTATCCAGCAAACATACAGGAAAGGGACCGATATCCGACATGTAGTGTCATGGTATGGGCTGGCATCATGATCAATGGCCGTACGTCCATCTATGTGCTTCCAACTGGGACTATGGCTGGACAACGATACATTAATGATGTTCTGCTACCTCATGTTCGCATGTTCCGTGGTGCTGTCGGTGATAGATTCATTTTCATGGACGACAACGCCACCTGTCATCGAACAGTCGCTGTCCAGGAGTGTCTTGAGAGCGAGGATATTCAACGCCTCGTATGGCCAGCACGTTCTCCAGATCTGAATCCCATTGAAAATGTGTGGGATGCTTTGGGGAGGTGTCTTGCTGGCCGGCAATGCCCTCCAATAAACAAGGACACCCTCATCCGTGCACTGACAGAGGAATGGGATAAATTACCCCAAAAGCTGCTTGATAATGTTGTGCAAAGCATGACACGACGTGTGGAATCTTGCATCGCCCTCCATGGTGGTCATATCCCGTATTGACATCTTACGCCGGAACGCCTGCGGACGGTAATTGCATTTTTTCACGTTTACGTATTCTGCACAAAATGGCCTGTTTGTCCCTTGAACACGTTCCAAAGCCTTCTGGATTTCAGAGCACAATAAATTGTTTTTCTTGTAATGTCCTGGCATTCCAACATTATTTTATTTCACTTGGCATCCAACCACACTTACTTTTTTATGCGCTATATAGCCGTTTATGATCCGTCCTTAGCAATTGTCCAGCAGTGTATTAGTAAGAACTTTCTACTAAATAACTGTATTAAATATATCTGAGTAATATACGAACAGAGTAAAATGTGAGAAATAAAGCTTTTGAAAGGCCGTGTCTTTGCAGAAAGCTCAATAGTTTGATAATTTTTTTCATGCAGTAACAACATATCAGTAGCAACCAGCAGCGATCACTTTCTAGAAAGGGCCTTTGTACCAGGTCCTACTTCACAATTTTCAATCGTATCTATTCCAATTGAATGAATGACAACTCCACCAAACCTAGTAAAAAATATTTTTAGCTAGCTGCTTCAGAAGAAAACATACCTGAGGCGAAGGCGTGGGATTTCTCGTTCTTAAGTTATCGTTCTCAGTTTCCAGCCTTTTTATAGCAGATTTGAGGACCTCCATCTCGATGTTCATATCTGCTATAAGGCTTTTGGTCATCTCCAGCTCCTTCAGTTTTTCTCTGTCAGTATTCAGTTTAATTGCTGCTTGAAACTCACGAATCTTCCGGGGGAAAAAACAGAAAATAAAAAAAGAGTCAGTTATTGAAATAGAATGGAAAACAACAGAACATATATATGCAACATACTCGGAAATGAAGTACCTAGAAAGAATTAAACAAGTAACATATCACTCGTAACATTTCTTTGCTATTGTGACACAACTGAAAGCTTACGAAGGGCCTTTAAAAAGTTCTTGACATACATCTGCAGAACAAAAAACGTTGAACTAATCTCAACGAAACTTTTATTGTCGTTCAAAGTACTCTCCTTGAGCATCTATGCAAAGTTGCAAATATCTGCGCCAATTATGGAACGCCTGGTGGTACTGCTGTTGGAGAATACACCGCAACTATGAATGAAAGCATTTTGCAAAGTCTTGCACCGTGGAAAAAGGCTATCCCTCAAGTTCCTTTATGATTTTTGGAGACAACGAAATATCAAATGCTGCAAGTTTGGCTAACTACGTAGGTTGGAGCAGCTGTTTGATTTTCCCTGCTCCAGATAAGCTGTAAAAAGCCGGGTTTTCTGAGCATTGGAATCGTCATGAAAAAGGAGGGCCTTTGACACGCCTGTTGTTCAGCGCTGCTCCTACATCAGCTCCTTGCCGCTCCAGTGGCGCAGTGGTCTAAGCGATGGCTTCTGACAATTCGTCCAAGATTGGTCCGGGTTCGAATCCTGGTTTGGCATGGATGTTGTGTTTATCCTACGACAATGGCTCTCTCCCTTGCCTCGAGTCACTGGCCCTAAATTAGGGGCAGGCGACTGCTTATAGCCCAATGAGTTGCTCATGGTGGTCGTTAAACCTAAAAACAAAAAACAAAGATCTCCTTACCCATTTTGGGCAAAACAATGTTAGTGTAATATTGGCCATTTATCGTCATTTTTCAAAATATGACGCCCAAGGATACCACTCGTTGGGAACTGAAAACAAATTATGAACATCTGGCTTCAGCGAAAGCCTTATCAAGATACTATGGGAGTCGTTTTATCTTCTGCAACCTTTATTGCTCTTTATAGGAGTTGTATAGTACTAAAGCCACGTCTCATCACCTGTAACAATCCCCGTTAACCGTTTGATGCAACTAGGGTCGAAAATTGCCAGCGCCTCCTTGTACAGGTCGACTGTAGCTTAATTTCCTGTTCTCTCAGTTTGTGGAGTATAAATTTGGCACATATCTTGCGGAACTTTAAATGTCGACGAGTAATTGTTTCCACACTGCCAATCGATACAAAGATATCCAAAATTATCATTCGAATGGGGTCGTGACAGCTTTTCTAAAAATGTTTACGAACAGCAGCTATGGTTATTTCATACTCTTCTTACTTCGGTATTCCCGCACGAGGTAGAGCTCCGAAGCTCTGCTGTCCTCTGAATTTGTACACCCAACCCGTAACAGTGCCATATAAGCAGGAGTGATTCCTGTACACTTGTAATAAATCTGTATGAATTTTTTTCGAGTCATCTCAAAGCTACAGCCTTGTGAAAATGTAAAATCTATCGTCGCGGTGCGTAGGATCCATAGCAAAACCGCACTGAATTCGCAGACAAAAACTTCAAGTACCGCCAGCAGAGAGAGAAATGAGGAAATGGCCTTTGTTTTTAACTTGTAATGACAAGTTTATACAAGCTTCCAAACAAGGCGAAACTCGTTAACTTCCTAACAACGGATACAAATCTAACGGCACTTCTGGAAAACTTTTTGAACGTCAAGGTTTTAAAAAGTGAGTTATTTGCAAACATGAGTTCTATTTATAAAATGTGATACATAAGAGAGTTCTTTTATTTCAGTTGGCATCAATAAATGTCATTATCACTTGTTTATGCAAGCGATGTCTGAAGGATCAGAACAGCTGCATAAAGGGAAAATTTTAGCAAAATCGAAATAACACTTGACCGTAGTTCCGGAACGCAATGAGTTGAATTTCATAAAATACACTGTGGAACTGTTAATGTGAATAGTAAAAATAATGATTTATAAAAACAAATGAATGCAAGTTAATAGGGTAGTAATTACATGAAATGTGAAAAACGAAATGAATAAAGTTAGTTATAAGCACTATTAACTTGTATGATTTATAAAAATGAAATCCCTGCTGTTAAAGAAAGATATTGTTTGGCTAGGATATAATTTATAGTGCAGTCACTCTCAAAGCTTCATCTCTCATCCAAAGACTCATTCGAGAAATCACACATATTCTACGGGCTTTATACATATAACACTCAGTGAAGGTCCATACAGATGAGAGGGAAAGAAATGCGAACAGACGAGATGAACGATTAGTTTAAGGTCTAAGCTCACGACAAAAAAGTGAATATAGGCAAATTTCTAACTTTGAGAAAGAAGACGGAATAGGAAAGATGAAAAGGATTAGCAGATTGGCAAAAATGAGAAAGACGACGAGGTTCGTGAAGATTAGAACAAGGACGAAATTCTGAAAGATGAAAAGGACTATGAATTTTAGAAAGATAAGAAGGGCGACAGAGTTCACAAAGAAGATAAAAGCCACATGTGCGAATGGACGATAAAGTTAAAAAAAAACGACGAGGTTCGCATAAGTGATAAAGAAAACGAAGCGTGAAAGAACGCGTGAGAAGGACAACAGAGATCGAAAAAGATGAGGATCTTAAGGTTCGTAAAAGGACGAAGGCGATAAAGTTAGGAAAAGATCAAAAATGACAACGGAACTGGGAAGCGAAAAGCACGAGTTTTGCAATAACAAACAAATCCAGCGTTCGAAAAACGAGAATGACGAAAAAAATCGCTAACATGAAAAGAACAACAATGTTTGAAAAGATGAGAACATCTGTAAAGTGCGTAAGGGTGAATCGGGCGAAACTATTCCAAAGATTATAATCAGTCTGTATCTGAATTTGTAGCTTGGAAATACTGAGTGGCTAATAATTACACGAAATGTGAAAAACGAAATGGATAAAATTAATTATAAGAACTATTAACATGCAAACAAAATAATTTTTATGAAATACTGCGTGGATATTTCCATAACTTGTTGGGAAGTACAGAAACAGTTATGTCAGAGTAATAGTTCAAAATAATTGAAATCATTAAACATCATTTCACAGGTGAGATTTACAGAGTGAATCACTCCTTTAGCTAAAATATTACGAAGACATACAATGAGTGATAACTGAATTATGACCACCTACGTAATACTTCATAAGTTCTCCTTTCACCTTCAGTACAGCAGCTATCCGCTGTGGAATCGATTCAATAAGATGCCGGAAACAGTTGGGAGGTAAGGCCAACAAACTGTGTGTAGTGTGACCTTCAATACAGGTATGGAGGTGATTTGTGTATCCAGATGCCAGATATGCCGTTCCATACTGTCCCACAAGAGCTCTATGGGATTGATATTGGGGAGTTCGGAGGCCAATCGACATGCTGGAAGTCGGAACTGTGTTCCTGAAGTCATTCCTGCACAACATTGGATCTGTGGCTAGGTGCATTGTCATCTTGGAAGACACTGTCGCCATTCGGGAAAACGTGCGCCATTGCTTGTGCTTTTAAGCAATTCACGATAGTGGGTACCCGCTACACGTTATTCCACATGCACGAGGGGTCCAAGTTTCTGCCAGGCAAACATGCCCTACACCATACACCTGCCAACACTGGCTTGCACTGTGGAGACTATGTAGGATGGATCGAGCACCTCAAATTAAACGTTTGCGCCGAATACGTACACGACCGTCCACGGAGTGGAGTAAAACCGTGACTCCTCAGACCAACACACTTTTTTCCAGTCATCCGTCGTCCAACTTGCACGATATTTGCACCAGGTGAACCAATGATCAGATCAGATCAGATCAGATGTAGAGGATTTTAAGAAGGGAGTGTCTGACCCCAGGTCTTAAACAACCCTTAGAAATACGAAGCTAAGAGATTTGGGCTAGAGTGCCCGATAGGAAAGTCACACGGAAGCGAGGTAGAAGGGGAGGAAGACGCCCTTATTTGTTACCGGGGGCGGCAGTACCCGGGGTCCGACGGCTTAACGTGTCCATCCAACGCACGGCGGGTATTTAGGTTCGAGCGTTCGTACCTGCCCGGGATCGAACCTGAGGTTATATCCATGGCAGTGACGAACGCTGGCCACTAGGCCACCCGTGGCCCAGGTGAACCAATGAACCGTGATTAAGAGAGGATGTCGTAGGGATCGTCTGCTGTTATAGCCATACGCTCAAGTGTGCGACTCATGGTCATGACAGATACTATTCCGGGTTGACCTATGTTGTATTGGGTAGTCAACTATTGAACAGTGAGCTGCGTCTATTGCCCTGTACGAGTTGTCAGACCCGGCGCTCACCTCACCTTTTGCCGTCCTGTGCAATTTTGCCTCCGGGTCGTTCGTTGTTTGACTATTTTTACGCTAGTCCGGAGACACTTTAACTACGGTGGCTTGCGAATAACCCACTAGTTCCGTCGTTTGGGAAATCGGGGCACTCGCTCACCGAGCTCCCACAATCTGTTCTTTCTGGAAGTCCGACGAATCCTTCCATTTACCCATCACGCTCCGAATTTTACTACCTACTGCTCAACTCACACTTTGTATATGTTACATCTGTTGAGTAACCGCGCCCTCTCGGAAATCACGTGCCAACAGGACGTATCCACTTTTGATAGGGGTGGTCATAATTCCGTGTTCACCTGGTTTGTATCAGAAGTACAGGTGTGACCAATTGGTTCTAAATATAGGTACGTATTAAAATGTAGATAAATAGTTAAATGCGCGCCTACTCGGAAATTCAGTTTCGCTGTGAAATGTGCTACGCTGGTATTTTTTTATAAAAATACTACGAAGAGTTGTTTTCTTACCTTATCTTCTAGACTGTGCCGATCTAATTCCAACTGCTCGCACCTCTTTTCTGCCTTCCTGAGCTTGAACTGGAGGACGCGGCAATTCTTATTAGCAGTTTCTACTTCCTTTTTGAGTCCTCGAAACTCAGAAGCTTGATCTTCCCTGAAGTTGTCGTGAAGCTCCTCGAGCTCTTGCTCCAGATCTCGAACTTCCTTCTTAATCTCTTCATTCTCCTCTACAAGCTCTTCACAGAGCGTCTCAGTCTGCTGTAACTTTAGCTTCAAAGCCTCTATCGTTTGTTTGGATTTTTCAGGAGGTTCTCTTTTACTGAGTTCACCTTTAACTGTTTTCAGTTCAGTCTTTAGCTTTTTATTTTCGTCCTTAACTTCATCTTGCTGTGCTTGTAACTCAGTGATTTTGACTTTCATTTTCGAAAGATCTGCAGCAGCCTTTTCCAGTCCCTCTTTTTCCTTCTCAGTTGTGGCTTTTTTCCTTATGAGTTCGTTCTTTTCCTTTTCCAATTTCGAAACACTCTCTTCAGAACTTTTCAGTTGAGATTTAAATTTTTCAATTGTCTTTTGTAAATCATCGACTTGTTTCTGGAAATTTGGCTCCGGATTTTTTGGTGTGCTTTCTAGTTTATCCCTCTTCACTTTCTCCGCTGTCGGCTTCACTTTCAGAACAAATGCCACGTCAGCAGAAGACTCTGGTTTCTTCTGTCGCCTTCTGTCTTCCATTTCCCTTGCTGTGATGGTCTGTATCTTCTTCTTGTTCTTAGAAGAAGACGACTCCGATGATTCTTCACTCTCATCCTCTTCACTCTCAGATGAAGATGACGAAGAACTTATTATACTTTTTGTAACGTGTGGTTTAGACTTCGCTTCCTCTTTCATACTTAAAGACCGACCAACAACAGTTTTTTCTTGACTTTTTGTATCGGGTATTTTATAACTCCACGATCTGTTAACTGAAGTTTTGTTTTCTGTTAAGCTATTTACTTTTTGACTTTCTTTTTTTATTTCTTGAACTTTCGACTCCCATGGTTTTGGCTTAGGAGCATCTTTATCTGTCGTAATGCTTGCAGTTTGCCTTTTAGATTCCCATGAAGACATCTTTTTGTCATCTTTATCAGTTGTTTGGGCGTCTTTAAGCTTCGATTCCCATGGTCTCGTTTTTGTAGCATCTTTATCAGTGGGTTTGGAATCTTCAATTTTAGTTCTCCAAGTTTTTGTTTCTGGCTGTTTTGTCTCCCATGGCTTTGGCTTCGGGGTATCTTTAGCTGCGTCTTTTGATTCCTGAATTTTGGATTCCCAGGGTTTTACTTTTGGGGTATCTTTAGCTGCGTCTTTTGATTCCTGAATTTTGGATTCCCAGGGTTTTACTTTTGGGGTATCTTTAGTAGCATCTTTCGATTCTTGGGCTTTCGATTCCCAAGGCTTGGGCTTTGGAGTATCTTTAGAAGTATCTTTCGGTTCTTGAGCTTTAGATTCCCACGGTTTTGGCTTTGGTGTTTCTTTACCACTTGTCGTATCAAACTTAGATGTCAAAGCTCTTATTTCGCTGAATTTTGAAGCTTCTTTCGGTTTGCTTGAAGTTATTCCTTTAGATTCCGTTGATTTAGTTTCAGTAGTTTTACCGGCGAGAAATCTGGATTGGACAGGTTTGAGCTCTGTCGTTGTGTTCTCATTAACTTTACTGACAGAGGACTTGGTGTCTTCCTGTTTTCTCAAGCCGTCCGAAGAAAATCTAGATGAAGTCGTTGCTTCGGCGTCCTTTTCTGTTGTCAGTGCTGATCCCCTGAAACGGCTTTCATTTGGTTTACTTGTGTTCAGTGTGGACGATAACCGCGAAGCTGCATCTCCAGATTTGCCGAGTTTCTCTGGAAGGGGTGGCCTATAATCTGATTTGGAGTTTCTTGCACTAGCGTCCTTAGCTTCATCAGACCTTTTAAACCTAGAAGATGTTTCTCTCTTCGCAGATTGAGTATTTTGGTTGGTTTCCTCGTTTTCTTTTTTTCTCTTCAGTCCTACTCCTGTCTCTTTGACGATAAGGTGGAGGACGCACGTGCACTGCAAAGCTGGTTTCGTCTTCGTCATCGTCCTGCAGAAGTCGACTCCGCCGTCTGGCTCTCTCAACCGCGTAGTCCTCCTCAGTTTTGGATGTTTCCGACTTTTTAATGTCGTCTAGAGAAATGCGGTAGGAAACACGAGAGTCTTCAGCGTTTCTAAATAAAGTGTCTATTTTCCCCTTCTGCTGCTCTCCGCTTCCCTCTTTTTCTTGAAACCAGCTGGAAGTGGAAGCCGATCTCTGCCGAGTTTTGTGATCCAGAGGCGAAATGGTGAAACTCGCACTAGTGTCTTCGGTAACAGAAGTCTTTCGTGTTTCGGTTACGGCTACGGACTCCCGTCTTCGCCGAGGAAGAGGCACCGTAAAAGTTGTCGATACATCATAACTAGTGTTGTGATCGTTGAAGTCTTTAAAGCATCTCCGACACCTGTTGGGACGGACATGGTGGGGCATAAAACCAGGGCACACAGTATTCATGACTTGCTGAGTGGGACAAACGGAATGGAAATAAGAAAACTATCAAATTTCAGTGTACGTTATCCATCTCAGGATGCACACAATTTTTCCGTTCACTTTCGTACATACATATGTTCCAACGATGTGAGATTGACCACATTTCAGCGAAGTCATTCTTTTTAAGAGAAGCAACACGCACTTGGGAATTTTCTACAGTTTACACTTTTTTTAACTTAAAGGCGTTCAGTAACACACAAAAAAAAATTGATGTCTGACGGATTTCTCGAATGCCTTATGTTTGGAAGTATCAGCATTTCAGAGTATTTTCTTTTATCACATTTCAGTGCTTTAACACAAATGCTTTGGAATCTTGTATTTCATCGCTTGTTCTCTGAGATTACACTTCACTAATAAAACGGCGTTAATAGTATTTTCCTTGAAGTTGCACAACAGATATATAACTTGAGTACTGTGTGTTATTTGTGTCTTTATAAATTCTTAGCAAGGTAATTTACTTCAAATTTTTACCGTTTCTTTTTCTCGAAAATTTAAAAATATAAAATTGGAAACAATTTCTGAATAATAAGGCTCCCTTATTTCAGTAGAAATTCCTTAAATAAATATCCTAAAAGATGCTCAGATTTCTTCTGATCTCTTTTTTAGGCACTTGGTTGCTTGGAGTTCGAACTGAAATTCCTACGGAACAAAGTTAAACTGGTTACGAGTTCCTGAAAAGAAAAATAATGTTGGTGAGACTCAATATATATAAGCACAGTTTGTATAGAACTAATGTGTTCAATTTCAAAATATGTCATATTGTGTTAAATGAAGGAATACAGACGGTAAAAGGTTAAGTATTTCAAATTAAAAAAAGGTCGTAGGGTTTTCCGAAATTTTTGCGTTTTCTTTTGATGAAACTTTCCTGATTTTGTAAAACTGATTTGTTCACTCAGATTGACCAACATTTATACTCAATCGTAGTATCATTCTTGTTAGGTTTATTACACGAACTGGAAAATAATAAACCAGCCGTGAGTAGTCAGAATTAAAATATTTTTGTCGACATACCTGGTTTACAAACAGAAAATTTTGCTAACATTACCAGAACTCCAAAAACACTTTGAAAAATGACTTTAAAATTTAAAAAATTGATGAAAGACTATACCATTTCCTTAAAGTAGCAATTTCCAAGATTATTATAAATTTATACTTGATAACAACATGTCATCGACTTTTCCAAACGTTGAAACTATAGACCGTATGCATATGACGTCACAGCAAGGTAAATCATCGTAGCAGACGCCCTGGTGATCCACTGGTGTACAAGCACTGTTTGGATTTGCATTGTGGAGCGTTAGGGAAAATGGTGTTATGTGCCTTTTTCATCTGAAGTAACCGAAGTGGGAAAGATAATCATGTGTCCTATTATAGATTACCGTCTGAACGAACGAAGTGGGGTCAGAATTATGAAAATTTAATTCAGAAGCACCAAACTTTGTGGTTATCACGTATGTTGACATTGATGACAGGAAACGAAGGAACACTGGAGTGTGTAGTTTACATTTTGTAACAGGTATGTTCACAAATTTACTGATGCATTATCTGGGAAACTCTATGAAGATCTTTAGACTAGAATTAACCTTTCTTATGCGTAAGGTTATGCTGTTTTTTATCGTGAATGTATCCACTGCTGTAGGGGAGTGAATATCTTATGAAACCTTCATATATATGTTGGGTTCCCAGGCAGATTTTGGAAAAATTATCTCTTGATAACATTCACCAGTTTATTATTATTGTCATTATTATATACAGCATATGGTACAGAGACTTCGTGCTACTCGCCAGAATTATTATTATCATGATTATTATTATAACCTTACCTGTGTACAGCTGAGGATTTTTATCTTATCTTAAGTTTCAGGTTGGGGAATATCTAAATTATTGAAAGGAAAACTTTTGTATATGCTGTTGGCACAGAAGTTGGTGGCTGTGTGGGAATGCAGAATTTCGAGTTCCTTTCAAGCAAAACCATTCCCCTTCCTACAATATTGTTCAGGAAAATTGTGTATGGAATCATATGGGTCCCCACAACTGCCCAATAACTTTAATTTATAAGAATAAAGCTGTTTTTGGTCACCAGATATTCCCCTTACCTAGCCCGTGCAATGCATCTTAGATCTCACTTGTACACCTCTGCAAGAAAGCAGTAGACGAAAAAGTGACGCGAACCGCGGTTTCGTGACGTCAATGCATACGGTCTATATTAAAATTTTTATTTAACATTGCCTTTAGTGAACGTGGTTTCTTTTTCCTAAAAGGCTAAAAATACCTTTGGCTCAAGAAAAATTAAATTCATTAGCACTGTTGTGCATTGAACAAGACGTTTTCATCCATTTTGATTATGAAAATGCTATAGATATATTTGCCGAAAAACAAATGCAGACAAATTGTGATGGCCAGTTGTCTGGCCATTACAATTTGGACTTTGACAAACTAGCATTGCCGTTCCCATTTGAAGAACAAGAAGAAAACTGATGTGCTGTGCTCTAAGCCTCGTAGAAACTATTCTTAAATTTGTTTAAATTGAAGAAATCTTACACCGAAGACTCAAACCTTATTAACAGATCTCAGAATTAGGTGTTATTTATACCGTTTCACGACCTTCACACGAGCCGTTGTGGACCTGTAGTTGCTGCTATTTGCATAAAGATGCGCTAGTCATAATGTTTTGAATCTTGTTTTCTTCATTATAAACAAATTTAAGAACTATTTCCATGAGGCAAAAAGAACTTGTTTAGTACTTTTGTTTTTATGCTTTTGAAACCTGACTAATAAAGTGAAGACAAATTTTTGTGTTTTACGTAGATTATGTCACTTCCATCATTCAATAAGAGCAGTTCCTATTTATAATTTTTATTTTAATAACTGCACCATCTGCGATTGATCATTCCCGTAGACGTGAAGTCGTCCTGACCAGTTGGCTAGACATTTTAGGAATTATAATGAATAAACTTCTCCGCCTGGACGTGTAGTGCAGGAAAGCTTACGTTAAGTCACGTTAGGGTTATTGAAAGGTTACTTGACGTAGCTAAAGTGTGCTTAATCTTCAAAGTGCTAGAGTTTGTTTAGGTAAGACACGCACGTGCAATAAATTCAAAGAATATGGAACTTCTTTTTACTCAGCGTTCCTCATTATCTTGAATATCAGTAATATAACTTCGGTTTTAGTACATTAGTACCTCGAAGGCTCCTTATTAGAGCGGTAAACACAATATCCCCTGAACTTAACGTAAACACTCAATGAAATAGACTTAACGGCCAGACAGAGGTCTGACAATAAAACGAACTAAGAAAACGTACTCACTTTTAACCTTTTATTGGGGAGCTCGTGGTATTACTCAAATACACACTCCAAAATAACACAACTACTGTTAGACCGAACTTTCGTACTATCGTAGAATCGCATAACAATAATTAGGAAGAACCTACCACATATAAAACGAAGCTGATGGGTATAGTTGAGCGCGCCTATATATACTGCATACCACCACGTCATGACTTACACTCGTTGCCACATATAATTCAGCGGGAGAAACAACATCTCGTTAAGTGAGAAGATAATTTGCATAGGAAAATAAAATAACAAGAGATAGTAAAATAAAAAAAACTGAATCTAGAGTATACGTTACAGAATGGCATATAAATAACTACATGATTGCTCCAGGATATGCTGGAGCATGCGAAGATAAGAAGACAAAACATATTTGAGCATGAGATCTTTTTTTTTTTTTTTTGGAGGTTTAACGACCACCGTGAGCAACTCAATGGGCTATAAGCAGTCGCCCGTCCCTAATTTAGGGTCACTGGTTCCAGGGAAGGGAGAGAGCCAGTGCCGTAAGACAAACACAACATCCATGCCTGACCGGGATTCGAACCCGGACCCCTTACAGACGAATGATCAGAGGCCAGCGCCTTAGACCACTGCGCCACCGGGGCTGCCATGAGATCTTTGAAATGCATTTTAAGAATCACATGGAAGTAAAGAGGGAATTCATGAATTCCAGAAATTTCCTTACATAACTGAACGAAGCAATTCGGCGGTAGGCAGGGTAGAGAAAATTTTGCTTCTTTAGTTTTAGAGTATGACTTTCTGTGTGCATCCACGCGTTCTGTTCGGAGCAGTAGCAAAGTTAATTATTTTGAGATTCTATAATCTTTTCTTTTTAGAAGGGGAATGGGGGGGGATTAGGTTACCCAGGAGCAACTCCGAGATTTATAAGCAATCGCCTGTTCCTAATTTGGAAATGCTGGTTCCAGGAAAAGCGGTTAGCCAGTGCCGTAAGACAAACGCAACACTCATTCCTCATCTAGGACTTGAACCCGGGCACAGCCTACGCTTCTAACCACTCAGCTACCGGATGCGGCTGATTGTGTTTCTACGGGAGGGAAATTTTGTTTTATTTTTTCAGACTTTCTGGGCGTCACGGAAATTCCTCTTGGAGAGACTGCGAAGGTTGGTAATATGCAAAATTTGACATTTAGAAGTTTGAGGAAGCTAATTCCAAAATTCTAGGGAAGTACTCTCTAACTCAACTTCACATATTGCTATTACACATAAAAACAACAACAGACAAAAGGAAAGAAAGGAAAGAAACTAAATTGAAAGTTTGAACTAAAACGTTTGAAAGTCTTCTTTTGGAGCATTTTAGACTTCATTTCTGTATATTGAGAAGTAATTTAATAGAGCTGCTTTCATTTAAAAGATTATGAATGGAATCTTGTTTAGAGTAAATAAAAGTCGGTAAGTTTCCACAATTTACGGATAACGACTCAAAAGTACAGTATTATATCTATGAACTATTATTAGTAACTAACTTAAAGAAAAATGGGAATGTTTCATGGGGATAATTTTCACTTGCAACAGCAATACTAAGTATACAATTTTTTCTTTTTTCCCTACCCCAAAGGGAATAGAAGAGCCAAATCTAAATTACTCGTGAGTCTTTTTCATTTTGACTTTCAGTGCGCGCAGTAGATGATCCTAAAAACCGCATAAATAAGGAATTCGCTGGACAGTACCACGTTTAATTTAAATTTGCACAGGAAATAGAATTTAATCACTTAGAATGTGGTGATTGTCTTCTTGCAGGGTTGATCATGCGACAGATTTCTGAGACTTAGATTTCACGAGCACTAGGTACAAGAGTACAGAGCTTGTACGAAAGTAGACATTGAACAAAAATGTTTGAAAGAAATATGAGCCTGGGGCATTTCACAGAAAGGGGGTCTGAAGACTGTACGAATTGTCAAATTGTCTTGCAAGAAAATCTACAATCCAATTACTCCAGCTGTCCACGCGAGTGAAGCGTGAAAACTGGTGACGAACAACGATACACATACCTAACCTCCATGGGCGAGCTGTTGTGCATAGTTTTCTGATAGCAAGGGTTTATGCTCGACAGCTGTTGTGCATAGGTTTCTGATAGCAAGGGTTTATCTCGACAGCTGTTGTGCATAGGTTTCTGATAGCAAGAGTTTATGCTCGACAGCTGTTGTGCATAGGTTTCTGATAGCAAGGGTTGATGCTCGACAGCTGTTGTGCATAGGTTTCTGATAGCAAGGGTTAATGCTCGACAGCTGTTGTGATAGCAAGGGTTAATGCTCGACAGCTGTTGTGATTGCAAGGGTTAATGCTCGACAGCTGTTAAACATAAAGAAAAAAGCATCGTGGGATTTTCGGAATTGTGCACAAATTACGTACATAACAAATAAATTACTTGCGACACAATTTCAATTTTTGTAAACAAAAGCCAGGACAGCTGTTTACCAAGTTCTTTGAAGAATTGATGTGTTAAAAAAAGTGCGAAGTAAAAACAAAACAAAAAAATCTCGCCTGTCCATTTGTATGTTTGTTCGTCTTTGGACAATTATTTTCGCTTCTAGAAGTAGAAAACTGCGTTTTGTGTTGGATTGTTGTAAGGCCCAGTGTAAGTACGCATTTGTATCTGACAGATTTAAGCATGACCGAGTGAAAATGTATACGTCGCGCCAGTGGTCTAAGCGATGGCTTCTGATCACTCGTCCGAGATGGGTTCGGGTTCGAATCCTGGTGAGCCATGGACGTTGTGTTTGTTTTACGCGCTGGCTCTCTCCCTTCCCTGGAACCAGTGGCCCTAAATTAGGGACGGGCGACTGTTTATAGCCCATTGAGTTGCTCAAGGTGGTCGTAAAACCTCCAATAAAAAAAATGTATACTTTTATCAGATAGATTTGTGACCATTTGTAAGTCTATATTTATATCGGACAGATGTAATTACCAAATGTATGTGTCCATTTGTATCTGACAGGGTAAATATAACCAAGTTCATGTGAGCATTTGTATTAGACAGTTGTAAGTATGACCAAGTGTAAGTGTGTATTTGTGATTCAAAAAAGTGTGAATCGCTTTAGCTGAGTCCCGGATTGCTTCTCTTCATCACAGGTGGTACTTAATTAACATGAATCAACTAATTGAACATTGAACACTAGAAACCATAACGGCTAAAAGAACGTCAAAGAAATCGTACTCACAAGGTTCAGTCTTTTATTTCACATTCGTCGAGGAGTAATACGGCAAACACTCTACTTAATCAAATAGTTTGGTCGAAGAACATATGCAACGAGACACAATCTTTACTCTCTCTCTCTCTCTCCCTCAAAGATACACAATATTGAGTTAGCTTAAAACTTTTATAAGAACTATTCACAACAATTCGGAACGTCATGCTCCGAAGTGACATAAATGTAACATACAGTCAACGTTCGACAAACAAGTGAGCGACTACACAAGTCAGCGTGAACTTGTGAACACCTGCAAATCAAATCAAATCTAATCTCTCGTACAAATCAAATCCTTTTTCTGTTCGCGTGAATTTCAAAAACAGCAACTCTTAGCATCAGCTTTATCATACGTCACAACACTTTGATGTTTACTCGTTGCCAAAACACAAATTCGTCGAGAGGGAAAATGTTGCGTTCAGGGTGTAAAACACTTAACGAGAATAAACCGAAATTTACATAAGACAGGAAGTAAAAAGAAAGGTTAAATTAGAGTATACGTCACAAAAAATGGAAATGAATTTAATATTTTGATTAAAATGTCATTCGTCAGCAGTAATTTTCTTTTCCTTCTTCTGAAGTTACATTGCGAGCAGTGCAGTGACTCGGCAGGGGAGGAAACCGGTGTGCTCATTGCGGACATAGATGTAATTTAATGCAAAACTCTTCATTTTAGTAGAAGCAATGCATAGAATAGTCCAAGCAAGAAACACTATGTCGTCTGTCTGTGGATGTGGACATGGTATTTCCGCTGCCTTGGGATTTTCAAAAAGGCTGCACGTGATTCTGGAAAAACACAAGGCATTCTCAATCTGAGTTGCTTTTTGAGGAAAGATGTATTCATTTCGTTCATGACTTCGGTAGTGTCGATTTTACTGAGATTCCGCAAAGCATGTGCTTTTTTTTTTTTTTTGTCTTTCATGAAGTCTAAAACTGTGCTAAACAAAACGCTGGGACAGTTCCATGGTATACATTAATTAACACAGCGGTAATGGAACTCTGGCAGATGCTGAAGATTGCGTAAACTTCGCATGACTATATTCCATTGATTTACAATGTTAACGAAAATCTTGCACGTCAACAAGATGATTCAGTCCATGAGAATGGATTTTTGAGCAGCAGTAAATCTCACGAAAGCTGTATAAGAATACCTGGAGAGAGTCAAACGAAACATAAATTATTGTATCGAAATTTTCCTTGAGCAGTCAAAAGCGTGTCAGTTCCAGATGAATGGTTTATTGGTCAATTGATGAAATGGGTTAAAATTTCTACCCAGCAAATTTTATTGACGCTTTTACATTTAACTGAAAAATGAAAAGTACCTCCAAAATTGCTTGTACAATTATGCACCGAAGTTTCCCTTTTGGCGTGTGAGCAAAAGAAATTTATGGTTTACTGTTTTAACGAGTGTTACTTGGGTAGTTCTGCGTACTAAGAAAATAGTTTGGCCTAATGTATTATTATACTGTATGCAATAGAAATGTTCGAAATTGGCGTGTGATGAAATCAGTCTGCTAGGTTAGCGCTATATGTCAGTAAGCCTGCGTACAAGTATAATGAATATACTTCTTCTACCAGCTAAGCTAATTATAATGAATAAAGCTTTCAACTACTGAATTATATGCTTGTACTAAGCTTCTAATAGTGAATTCAAATGGTTGTTGTTACTAGTTAATTAAGATCATGAATAAAGTCTCCTGCTAGTAGTGTAGTAATAGTATTGAACAAACTTATAACTGGTAGTAATGTTGTAGCAGTAATTAGGATGAATAAAGTCTTAACGCTGGTTGTTAATAGTAATAAACTAATGACATAAACCTAACAGCCAGACAGAGATCTGACAAGAACTATGAATTGAGAAAGACGTACTTACGAAAAGCTCTTTTATTATATAACTCTGGAATCATCCAACGCACACACACAACTCGTTTCACAATAATGAAGAATCAAACTAATCACATAGAACGAAGCTCTCAATACAACAACAACAACAAACTCTCTCCTTCACATAAACCAACGCTCTCAGTACAACAACAAACGCTCTCCGTACAACAACAAACGCTCTCCGTACAACAACAAACGCTCTCCGTACAACAACAAACGCTCTCCTCAGGTATCGCTGAACGCGCCTATTTATACTGGCTACCACCACGTCATGACTTACACTCATTGCCAGATCTCATTCAGCGGGTGAAATAACATCTCGTTCAGTAAGAAGATAATTTACATAGAAAAATAAAATAACCAGAGATAGTAAAATCAAAAGGAAAGTGAATCTAGAGTATACGTTACATCATCTCCCTCTTAATTTTTTTTTTTTTTTTTTTGAAAAACCTGTTAATTTTGGAGTGTAAGTCTTACACTTCGTTGAATGACGTTTATCGACCTCTTTTTTTGTTTTGTTGTTTTGGTGGCAGCAGTATGTACAATATCAAACTTGGCATGACAAAATCAAGAAATCTGTATTCGTCTGTGAAACTTATATTTTTGAACAAAACAAACCTGCATCGGCATACCTTCCTTTTATTCTGCCTAGCAGGAATCACTTTTTTAATTTCAAATTACGTTCGCATTATTCGTTGAATACACACCAACTGTATCAGCAGCGAAGATTGCCTGGAGCTGCCTAACAGTAACAATTTTATTATTTTACCCCTAAGCACATAGATATATAAAAAAAATTTGGATTAGTAGATGGACATAGAAGAAATATAAAAAAAAAACACATATATACACAAAAAAGAATGCATAGGCCCACACGAAAAAAAAAAATTCTGACACGCCAACTGGTCGTGCAGGAAAAACAACAAACGGAGAAAAGAACCTGTCCACGAGAACTTACTTATCTCGAGGACGCATAAAAAACTCTAGTACGATAACGTTTTCCAGGCCTAATCGGACTGGTAAATTCAGGTGGCTTAGATCTTTTCAAGGACTTGAATGGATCTGGAACATCGGTCTGCTGTCGGTCAAAAAATCCCGGCGGCTGACGGGAACGGTCAGGAACGGCTGAAATCCGTCGGTCCGGAACGGCTGAAGTCTGTGGGTCCGGAAATCCCTGCGGCTGATAAGAACGGTCAGGAACGGCTGAAATCCGTCGATCAAGAACGGCTGAAGTCTGGCGGTCCGGAAATCCTTGCGGCTGATAGGAACGGTCAAAAACGGCTGAAGTCCGTCGATCAGGAACGGCTGAAGTCCGTCGATCAAGAACGGCCGAAGTCTGGCGGTCCGGAAATCCTTGCGGCTGATAGGAACGGGATCCCCCAGGCTTTTGATATGGAGTCCCTTTGTGCTGGGGCCCGTGGTGTCCTTCCAGTATTCTTTTGGACGGACGTGGCTCCGGCCACATCGTTTGCTTTCGCTTACGCCCTCGTGGCATGAGAGTAGCAGCAGGCATCGGCCCTGTTTGCCCTGAGCGTAGGTTCCAGGGGCGAAACCCAGGCGGATGCAAGGATCTCTGCCTTCGTCGCTGTTGCGGCGAATCAGATTGGGGAGACAAGTTACGTTTTCGCCCAGCTTTTGGTGGTTCTGGACGGTTTGTAATAGTCAAATTATTGTCCATAACTGATAAATCAGAAATGTCCGAAGCCTCAGAGTCGCTGCTGTAATTTAGTGGTCGTGCAGAGCGATGTTTATTTTTGCCTATAGGAATACTTTCTGACGAGGTATTCAAGGAAGTAGGAGCCTGTGTTGGTGCAGAGTTATCAGGAAACGGCGCAGCAATAGTCTTGGCAATGGTTGGAGGGAAAGGAACGATACTAGTATTCGAAGAACTTGATTCGAGCCTTGGTCTCATGGGAGAATCAGGTTGCTTGTTTGGAAACCCGTCTTGAGGAGGGGAGGGTGAAGAAAAATCACTGGAGATTCTTCAAAAATGTTTGTTGGTTCGTCCAAAATTTCTGGCGGTTGATCGTGAGATATAGACTCTTGAGTCTGTGGAACAGAAGGTTGAGTAGGATTGATTATAAAATCGATATTTCGTTCATGATACTTGCGGCACTGAGCAACGTGTACGTATTGAAATTGATTGTCAGGTTTTTCAAGAACAATGTTATTTTCAAACACATTTGCCACCCGATATGGACCTTCGTAGCTGGGTGCAAATTTCTTCACTAAAGTATGAGAAACAGAAGACTGGAAGTGCGTTTCCACGAGAGTGAGATCTCCAACGACAAGATCTGGTTCCCTACGCCTAGTATTATAATATCTTGCTTGAGCCGCTTGTGCTCCTAGCATTGCAACACGAGCTTTTTCTGCCATGATTCGTACTGATTGCGGAGTTGGTCGCTGGTTTAGTTCGTCGATAATCCCCGTTAAATTTTCAAAAGGGGTTTTAATTTTGTGACCCAGAAAAAGTTCTGCAGGAGTAATTTTAGTAGATTCGTGAACAGACGAGCGGAGGGCGAACGAAAAAAGCTCCAAATGGTCATCCCATCGTTCATGATGACCCATTACAAATGTAGCAATCATTTTCACTAGCGTGCGGTTTACGCGTTCCGCAGGATTACTCTGGGGATGATATGGGGAAATGAATTTATGCTTAATGTGTAGTCTCGCACACATTCTTTCAAAAATGTCAGAAATAAATTGAGGACCATTATCCGAAACTACTTTATTAGGTGCACCATATCTAGAGAATACTTCATTAACTAATACATTACAAATAACTTCTGCCGTAGCGGCTTTAATGGGAAAAACTTCAACCCATTTAGAAAAACTATCAGTTAGTACTTAAACGTAACGAGCTTTGTTTTTAACAGATAAAGGATAAGGTCCCAATAAATCTATTGAAATAATGTCAAACACATGAGAACTTGAACTAGATTTCAAGTGACCGGCCGGTCTTACATTACGGTAATTATTAATCTGACACAAGTGACATGATTGAGCGTATGCGAGCACACTTTGGTACATGCCAGGCCAATAGGCAACATCCCGCAATTTACAACGGGTCTTGCGAATACCTAAATGGCCTGCAAGAGGTTTGTCATGAAATTCGTTTAAAAGGGCCATTCTAAGGGTTCGCGGAATACATGGGCGAAACTCTGTCCTAGTAGTCCTAGATTTTGTATAGTAAAGAAGACCCTCTATTACTTCAAAATGTTGTGACCTTCCAGCCAGAGAAGGATCACTTTGTAGGGGCGAACCCGCAAGCAAAAAATTATAGATATCCCCAAAATCTGGATCATTTATTAATTCTGCCATTATCTGCTCTCTGGATGTTATATCAGCTATTAGAAGTAAAGGCTGACATCCAGGAGTAGTGTCTGTGGGGACCCCACTAATCGGAAAGCGAGACAATGCGTCCGGTAATTGATTCTTATGACCTGGCTGATAGGAAATTTTGATATTGCTCTCTTGTAACTTCAGAGCCCACTTCATAAGTCTTTGAGATAGGTGCTTAGCAGAATTCAAATACTGAAGGGCAGAATGATCCGTAATTATGTTAACTGTCAATTCGTTAAGATAACATTGAAATTTATTAATAGCATACAAAACAGCAAGACATTCACGTTCCGTAGCTGAATAATTGCGTTCAGCTTTGGCTAAAGTACGAGACGCAAAAGCTATTGGATGCCCAGCTTGTGACAAAACGCAACCAAGACCAACTCCGGATGCGTCAGTATAAATATCAAATTCCTTAGTATGATCCGGGAAAGCCAACACCGGAGGCTGAGTCAACGCAGACTTCAGTGTTTCGAATGCAGCGTTAGCCTCAGGTGTCCAAACAAACTTCTTGTATTTACGTTTTAAAGCATACAATGGCTCACAGATTGTAGCATAAGCGGGGACGAACTGCTGATACCATCCGGTCATTCCCAGAAAGCGTGATAGTTCTTTTGCTGTTTTAGGCCGAGGAAAGTCAACAATAGGCCTAATTTTTTCATTATCCGTAAATAAGCCGTGGGGAGTGATTTTCAACCCCAGATATACAATCTCGTCCCTCGCTATCTGGCATTTACTTGGTTTTAACGTGAAGCCAGCATTGTATATGAGTTGGAACACCTGTTTGAGCAGAGAAAGGTGCTCGTCAAAAGTCTCGGATGTAATAATAATATCATCCAAATATACATGCACATGGGGACCCAGAACAGGTCTGAGAACCGAATCCATAAGCTTTTGGAAAGTAGCAGGTGCAGAAGCTAGTCCAAAGGGCATACGCCGGTATTCATAAGCCCCAAAAGGAGTCACAAAGCCTGTTTTATCGACAGAGTCCGGATGTACTGCCACCTGCCAATATCCACTCGCCAAATCCAAGGTTGACATCCATTTGGTTGACGACAGGTCATGTAAAATATGCGACATGACAGGTAGTGGATAATTGATCGTTTTTGTGACTTGGTTGAGCTTGCGGAAATCTGTCACGAAACGAAATTCATTGGGTTGTTTCTTTGGAACCAAAAAGGCAGGAGCAACCCAGGCGCTTGTTGATTCCCTGATTATGCCCTGTTTAATCATTTCAGAAATTTGACGTTGCATTTCCTGTTTCTTATGTGGAGCACAAGGGTAAGGTTTCGACGCTATCGGTTTCGAACCATCAGTGTCAATGACGTGATAAACCACCTGTGTGAAACCAGGTTGGTCGGAATGTAAACCAGATCTTTCATTCAAAAGTTGAGAAAGCTGGTTTCGTTGCCTCTCATTCAATTGGTTACTCAATAACAAACTCGTTATATCCATATGGACCGTAGGAATCATTTCGACAGGTTCCGGAAAGGAAATCACATGTTGTACGAAATTCAAAGTTATTTAAAACGTATGAATAAAGTCCATTCCCATTAGACATTTCACAGGTAGTTCGTCTATAAGCAGGAAAGAATGCGTAAAACGAGCTTTTCCCAGCCCTAGAGATAATGTGACAGTTCCTGTGATACTGAAGATTTCGTTATTTGCACCTCGCAAATACTGCGTCGCAGGCTGAACGAGTATTTCACGAAAATTGTCAGTGCAAAACTTCGTATTTAGGGCTGATATTTCAGAACCAGTGTCGAACTTTGTCTCGACAATAATATCTTCAATTGTCAAGAATATATCAGGCAACTGAGGAGTTTGAACAGTCACTAATACTGTTTTAGGGTCAGAATGCTTGGTATCAGGAAGCAGGACCGACCCTTGGTCTACTTCCTTTGGAAGTTTAAAGGATTCCTGGTTGGATTATCATGCGGTCTGAAACCTCGACCCTGCCGGGTATCGGGAGAATTTTCACGATGAGGAAAACTGCGTGAAACCTGCGTCGGGAACTCCGCGTGTCTGTTGACATTTTCATATCTATTACTTCTTCCCTCCGCCCGGGCAGAAAAATCATCATTGCCCTGAGCATGAAAACGTTCCGAATGCTGCGGATTGGAACGGGGTCGAGTATACTGTGCATTTGTACGATATCCCGAAGATTGTTCAGAAACTCGCTATTGGTTTGCCACTCTTCTGTGTGGTGGGACGTATGAAGCTTGAGTGTGCACTTGTGTATGCGCGCGCTGAAAGTTATTATGCCTATTATGCCGCTGAGGGTTTTCGTAATATGCCTCGCGGGGTGCCCGAGCATGGTGAGTTGAACCATGTTTGCCATGTCGCTCTTCATACGTTCGTATGAGGCGAAGGCATTCATGAATTGTGGCAGGGTGTCGAACCTCAAGAAAATCTTGTAAAAATGGGTCGAGCTGCTGCAATAGGGTATCCAACATGTCAACATGACTGGCATGTGGATCCCATAGGTTATATAAGCGTGTTGTTTCCAACGCAAATGCAACAGGGCTATCGTTGGGTCCTTGCTGACGAGAAAAAAGCTGTTGTGCAAGGCTAGCTCGACTGAGGCCGAAAGGAAAGACCTCCAAATATTCTGCACGGAAATTCTCATAATGAGAATCCGGGTTCGACACTCTCCACTGCCGATGCCAGGTCTTAGCGGTATCCTTCAAGCAAGTGCCTGCGATTTGTACTTTGCAGTCTTCAGGAATATTGTATAGATCAAAATGATCTTCCAGATCTTCGAGGAACTTTAAGGATCCCTCCAACCCATTGAAATGAATTGTTCCTGCATGCGGCACGAAATGGGGAAGCATTCTGCTTCGCTGAGAGGATTGAACTCCCTCCGGTACGACCCGCGACTCAGAGTAACAGGAAGCTGGTGCATTACGAAATTGTGAAGAATGCCTGGGTACGTGTAGATCACTTATATCAAAGTGAGCCCCACAGGCTTCTTGCAGATGGTCGAGATTAATCCCATCACCACCGAAACTTGTCTTAGGGTAGAAAATTGAAGTTGTCTCCGGTAGTGAAGACATGGGTAATAATTGTCAAGATCTCGTGTTCGAGAAAAGTTCGGGCGCCAATTATAATGAATATACTTCTTCTACCAGCTAAGCTAATTATAATGAATAAAGCTTTCAACTACTGAATTATATGCTTGTACTAAGCTTCTAATAGTGAATTCAAATGGTTGTTGTTACTAGTTAATTAAGATCATGAATAAAGTCTCCTGCTAGTAGTGTAGTAATAGTATTGAACAAACTTATAACTGGTAGTAATGTTGTAGCAGTAATTAGGATGAATAAAGTCTTAACGCTGGTTGTTAATAGTAATAAACTAATGACATAAACCTAACAGCCAGACAGAGATCTGACAAGAACTATGAATTGAGAAAGACGTACTTACGAAAAGCTCTTTTATTATATAACTCTGGAATCATCCAACGCACACACACAACTCGTTTCACAATAATGAAGAATCAAACTAATCACATAGAACGAAGCTCTCAATACAACAACAACAACAAACTCTCTCCTTCACATAAACCAACGCTCTCCGTACAACAACAAACGCTCTCCGTACAACAACAAACGCTCTCCTCAGGTATCGCTGAACGCGCCTATTTATACTGGCTACCACCACGTCATGACTTACACTCATTGCCAGATCTCATTCAGCGGGTGAAATAACATCTCGTTCAGTAAGAAGATAATTAACATAGAAAAATAAAATAACCAGAGATAGTAAAATCAAAAGGAAAGTGAATCTAGAGTATACGTTACACAAGTCAGTTCCGTTTAATTTTAATTTATCTCGTAGTATTCATACTACAAGAAAATCTAGTCTTACCGGTCAAGATCAGTTCCGAATAAAGTAATAGACGGAACCGGTTAACAAAAGTTTGAGCAGATCTCATAAATTTCGTTTTAGTAACATTACCTGTTGAATGTACTTCTGGAAGATAACGTAAGAAATGCGTTAGAAAATAATCAAATGCAATGGTATTGAAACATGCTAAAAATACTGTTTCTTCGTGAATGAATGATTGAGGTTCCCACAAACCAACTCAAAGGAGTAATCTTTTAAATAATGTGAAAAGTACGTGGATTTTTGTTTAAAATTCTGTTTCACAAAAATGTTCTCAGTACAAGACAATTAATTCAAAGCTCAGTAGTTGAAGGCTTTTCCAGCTTTCGTTCTGTGGGCAAATCCAGAGCAGGACATGGGTATTATTATTTGACCTTCTTAGCTCCAGTTCTCTCACTTTGCCCTGGAACCAGAGGCTGTAAATTAGGGATGGGCGACTCCCTATAGCCTTAGACGTATACGCAGGTCGTCAAACCTGAAAAATATTTCATTTGGACTATCCGACATTAAGATTCCATTAAGCCTTGGCTAAAAATACGCGTAAAATAACTTCCATTTAGGGATAATGATTTCCATTTAATGAAGTTCTGTCAAAATTCCCTTTATGGTTAGTCCTGACAATTCGAATTTTAGGAATTTCTATCAGCAGTTTCGTACCATGACAACACACCTGTTTGCTTAACTAAAACCTTTGTTCTTTTCTTGGCCGACTGATCAATAGGAATAGACAGAATAATTACTAACATCTTCTCAATTTTGTACTTGCTAAGGGTTGAATAATCAGTCAATATTTAAACTCACTCAAATTTGGTTCAATTTAGAACGGTTTACAAGCGACTTAGTCATATCAAAGATTTAAGATAGACGATGTTGAAAATGAAACAGTTGGGAAACGTAGATAAATGTACCAAACAAAAAGACGCAGCTTTAAAATTCGGCATTCCAGTAGACAAGGTATCTGCAATTTAAAGCAGTCCTTTGCCAATACAGTGCAGTGAAGCCAGTTCATGTTTAATATGAAAATGAGTATGAAGCTTTTTTCGAATAAGATTCAATTAATGTGTGGTAGGAAGGTATTTCATTTGCGGTCCGTCCATGTATTAAGGGAAATGTTACGATATGTGTGAAGCATTGAACTGTTTGAACTGGGACATGCTGAATTTAAACAAATGCTAGATGACTGAAAAAAGTTCGAGGAATCGCATGATGCATTTCTGAATCAATAAAAGAATAATAGCGAGACATGACTGAATCCGAAATCCAACTGTTTTTTTCGAAAGCGAGATGTAGTGATACTGCCGTAACGCCAAAAGGATATGAAGAGATGGTTGACAGTTGTTAGTGTTAAAAAGAAATCCAAAGAGGAGAAATCCCAGATTGTGGGAAAATTGATAATATAGAATATGGTTTTCCTTCAGTTGAGGAAGAAACGGTGTATGGTTTTCCTTCAGTTGAGGAAGAAACGATGTATAGTTTTCCTTTAGTTGAAGAAGAAACATCATAGTGATAAATATTTTCTTTGATACGTGAACAAAAAGAAAAAAGAAAAAAACAGGTGAAGAGAATTAAACTAACTGATTTATCAAACCTTCGCAATGTGACCTGCTTAATGCATTTAAAATTATTCTACGTGCTATAGTTTCAGACACATGTACCAATAACATATTCCATTTCGTACAAAGGTGTGATATTTTCATAAATACAGCATTTTATTCAACTAAAAAATCCAGAAAAAATTATTTTTCTATACGAACAAATGTTTAATATGCTGTTTATTTCACGAACAAGTCAAATTTGAAACTCTCTGTTTTTATTACTACATATAATATTTCAAACTTTTCCCACGAAATAAACAGCATATTAAACATTTGTTTGTATAGAAAAATAATTTCAAATAAACGGTGTCAAATGTTTTAAACAAAAGTTGTTGTTTTTTTGTTTCGTGGTTTAACGACTATCATGAGCAACTCTAAAAACTATAAACAGTCGCCTGTCCCTAATTTATGGCAGCTGGTTCCAGGAAGAGGAAAGAAACGCAGCACACCACCCATGACTCACCGGATTCGAACCCAGGATCAGCTTGGACGATTGACCAGAAGCGTACGTATCTGATTACTCGCTCACCGGGGCGAGATTAAATAAGAATACATGCTTATCAGTTTTACATACGTGCTATTTTTAACGTCAGTATATGTTCGTGGAATTGTAATATATTGAAGTGGAAAATTTGATGAATGCCTTAACTACACTGCAAACGCTGTCTTATGTTCAAACGATTTGTTACTCATGCATTTACAATTCGACTCCTAACGAACTGTCGTATTGCTGTTTCTTTATGAAATCCTGATTGGGATCACGGTAAAATATGATTATAAACGAAACTCATAGCACGAATTGATATTTCTGCCATTCTTCTTTTTTTCAGTCTTCGTACACAGCACTAAAGTTCTGGCATTCCTGTGCAATGAATTTTCCGTTTAGCAAACACAGTGAACCTGTTCAAACTGATACTGTGTGAAACAGAAACCTGTTCGAGATGGAAAAAAATTTCAGTCCCGAAAAAATGTATAGAAAGTTCCACGTTACGTCTCTTTTATGAGACGGAAACTGCAAAACGTAGGTAATAACTCCATATTTCATATCTTTCACGGAGGCGAAAAGTTTTTAGCTGCTCATTAAAATAATCAGGACTTTCAAAGAAAATGCTTTGCTCTTATCGTAGAAAGAAGAAAATGATTCTATAGATATTTTCTGCAGACAGCCTTCTTTTACTGCTCAGAGCATAAGCTGATAATGCACAAGTGGTAGAACAGTAAGGAGAGCACTGGACATTTGCTTTCTGAGCTTCTAGTCGTTCTCTAAACTTATAGAGATGTTAATGGCACACGTAATTACTTATGTTTTAGCACGTCTCTTGAAAATAAAGTACACCTTTATGTAATCACTATGTCCGTCAGTGGACACCATATTTCTGCATCTCTTAGTCCAATTTCAGAAATTCATTTTGCGTAGGGAAACCTGAAATATGAAAACGTTGATTTTTGCCTTTTGGTGTTTTTTTTTTTCCATGCATAACTTTGCCGCTGGAGGGAGTAAATCCAGACGCTATCAATAATATACTGTATTTTATGCCATATCATTGTTTCTAAAAACTAAGTTGAAACGATTCCTTTTTCGTTCGATACTTTTTTATACAACTTTCTTCTTCAAATAATATCCAGTGTTCCAGCTAAGAGGCGCAAATATATATTACATTTTCCCCAATATCTCTCAGCTTCTAAATGTCCGTTTTGAAAAATTCTTTATGCGATGGATAGAGTTCAACGAATACAGTTGTTAATATTTCGTCACGAACAGTTTTTCTACAAGGGACGTAAGTACATACTTCTGTTTGCAATACATTTGCTTCGGTATCTGCGTTCCTAAAACTTCGACTGAAAAAAAAAAGAAAAAAAAAGTATATCTGTATCAGGGATTGTAGATATATATCCTGCTTTTTTGCTCTTGAATATATCGGTTTCTTGCATTCTTATTTGAGTAATTCTTTTTTCTTTTCCTTTTATTATTTTTCCGTTCGTTTCGTTTTTTGTGGAGCATTTTGCATATGATTTCTGATTTTTCTGAACTCATAATTTTGCCACTACAGGGCACAAACGCATATTTCTCTTTTTTTACAGGGGACTCCCCCTAACCTAAAACCTGAAGAAAACTTTTAAAAAATTCCCAACATGTTGCTAATCGTATGAGGCAGCTGGGAATCACAGTTCGGCAGGCTCACATGTTCTTTCACAGCACATGATTCTCAGATGCACAACACAACACTTTGTAGCCATATCTTCGCATCTAAGCACGCGAACGAAACAAAATCCTTTTCGGTCATTTACAGCTCACTAAAAAACGTTTTGTGTATATTTCGTGGCCAGAAGAAGAATGAAAAATTCAGCCGCAAGGGGATGCGAATATAAAATACATTTCTCTTGATATGTCTCCTTCTAAAAGTCCGATTTGAAATGTTTTATAACATCTGAAACTATTCAGTTTATGGAACGTTTTGCATATGCTGTTGGATTTTTACGTATGATGCTGATTTTTGACGCTACGTTACCGTCAGTGCGTTTTTATGTTTGCGACTGTATCTCCGGTTCTAAAAATACTTTTGAAAAACAAATTTTCTTTTACTGTTTGCCACTCGCGATGAAAAAGATTACGAACATTTTCAAATAGTGCACAATTTCACGCCCACGGAGAGTATATGTAAAGACCCCCCCCCCCACCCCTCCTCTTTTTTTTTTTTTTTTTTTGCTGTCTCTGCATCTGAAGTCGCACTTGACAAACATGTTTTCAAACCCCACAATTTTTGCTGTAAAGAATATTTTGCTGACATTTTCCACTTTTTCATAATTCACAATTCTTGCGCCAGTGGTCATCAACATGTATATCTATTTAAAAAGTAAAGAGTATCTCCAATTTAAAAAGTTCATTGGAATTTTTTTTTAGGAGGATAACGCACAGCTTTTCCGTTACGTCTCCTGACGGGAAAGCTGTGCATTATTTGAAGACGCAGATGAGAATAAAATATTCTTCAAAGTAAAGGGTATCTTCGAAAAAAAAAAAAAAATTATGGATAACGCACAGTTTCCCGTTACGTCTCCTAACGGGAAAGCTGTGCGTTATTTGAACACGCAAATGAGAATAAAATATTCTTCAGAGTGAAGGATATCCTACGAAAAAAAACAAAAAAAAAAAACAAAGCAAAACAAAAAAAGAATTTTTATAGAGTCGGAGACACTCTTTAATTTTTCAATAGATATACATGTTGATGACAACTTGCGGAAGAATTGTGAATTATGAAAAAGTAGAAAATACCCGCAAAATATTCTTAATTGCAAAAATTGTGGGATGAAAAAATATTTTTTAAGATGCGACTTCTAGACGCAGAGATAGCGAAAGAGATAAAAAACAAGTCTTTGCATATACTCTCTTAAGGCGGGAAAAGTGTGCACTATTTAAAAAGGATAATGTTCGTACTCTTATACGTTGCAAATGGCAAACAGTAAAGGAAAAAAATTCCGAATGATTTTTGAAAGCGGAGATACAGTTACAAACATAAAAACGCACCAAAGTCCCCTAGCTTCAAAACATTTTAATTAAATTAATTTTTTCCATATCCCTCCTAACAATTCCATATAGAAATTGTTTCAGCCTGGGATATCTTCCGCTATATGGGTAATATTTTTTGTGCAATCTGTAAAAGTATTATATATGTAGCTGATTTTTTTGCTTTTTCTAAAAATCTATTCGGAAAAACTGTTTACTGTCGAAAAGGATTTGAATGACATACTCATTACACCCGAGAGTTCGGGAGCATTTTTCTTGTTTTGTTTGGAGTCAATAAAACGATGAGAGATCTCGGTGAGATAATGTCATCCGCGTGGTGAGATAATGTCATCCGCGTAGACCGGATTATATGCACTAAAGAAACAGCAAAACATCACTTAAATTGTGAAATATGCATTTACCTTTTTTGTATAGCTGATCTATTTCATACTTTTCTCACAAGTTATATCTTTTTTCACTAAAACGCGGAATATTCGATTTTTCCATCAGCAATTAAAACCTTGGGTAATCGGAAATTCATGCTTTTATCCAAACTTTCTTACTTGATATAATCTCAGGTATTTTGTAAGGTCAGGTGATGCGTAACATCACAGCCTCCCCTTGACAAATGTCAACCCCGCCTTCTCGTGGTGCATCCTGTTCCCACAAAAGGGGCTCTGATGACCGCCAATAGCGGTATAACTATACCATCGGGATCAGAGGAAATGCTATCCCACACTCACCAACCCGCTTGGCCAGCGTGGTGAGTTATGGCCAAACACCTCCAAAATGACTCTACAACTTAAATCTTGGCCCTCAGTCTCCGGCAGCTAGAATGTACCTGGCCAAGGCAGCGGCCAGTGTGACATGAAGGCAGAGGGTGCTAAGAATCCCCGGAGGACCGGACTAGGCTGCCATTTGATGCTGACCTTGGCTACGTATAATGGACGCTCCCTATCTTCTGATTCAAGGCTTCTTAAATTGGAAGAGGAACTACAAAGGATCAAGTGGGACATCGTCGGGCTAAGTGAGGTAAGGAGAAAAGGAGAAGATCTCATTGAACTGAAAAGTGGACATCTCTTCTATTATCGTGGGACAGATACTGGCAGAACTAGTGGTGTTGGATTTATAATAAACAAGAAACTGAAGGATAAAGTGGTAGAAGTTGAAAGTTCCTCTGACAGAGCTGCACGACGCGTTATCCAACTCTCAAGAAGATACCAGGCTCAGATTATTCAAACTTATGCACCCACCACAAGTCATCCTGAAGAAGAAATTGAAGAATTTTATGAGAAAAATTCATCTTAATAATAAAGGTAAGCAGCACTTGAAGATAATTATGGGAGATTTCAATGCAAAAATAGGGCAACGGCAACAGAATGAAACTTCAGTAGGTAAATTCGGTCACGGCAACAGAAACCAGCGTGGAAATACTCTCGTTGAGTTTGCAGAGGCAGAAGGATTTTTCATCTTGAACTCCTTTTTCAAGAAAAAGCCACACAGGAAATGGACATGGAGACATCCAATTGGGACGACAAGTGAAATTGATTTTATTATGTGTAACAAAAAATTCGTCATTGAAGACTGCAGTGTGCTGAACAAGTTCAACACAGGTAGTGACCATAGATTGGTGAGATGTAAGATGCACCTCAACACTAAACTGGAACGTGGCAAGCTCATAAGACAAACAAAATGTATTGACATAACCAACCTTAAAAAACACCATAATACTTTCAAGTTGGAACTGAAGAACAGATTCTCTGCTTTAGAAGGCCTAACATCGGAAGAAGTGGATATTTCGGAAGTTAACAGAAAAGTAACCAAAGCTCTTATGGAAACAGCAACAAAATTAGCTGGGTCTAAGAACAAGTTGCATGTGAACAAATTATCAGGAAAAACCAAAATGTTGATGCAAAAAAGGAGATGAGGACAACTAAAGAATATGTGACTTCCAAAGTGGAATATATAGAGCAATGCAAGACAGCACGAAAAAGTATCACTGAAGACGTAAGGAAATTCAACTGTGAGCTGGTGAGGAAAGCAATTGAAAACAACCAAAGCCTTAAGATAGCAAAGGGACATCTCAGTAAGGGAAGAAAACAGATTATGGCTCTGAGAAAAGAAGATGGTTCCATAACAAAAAATAGAGGCGAAATTTTGACAAGAGTAAAAGATTTCTACTCCAAATTATATGAAAGGGATGATACATGTACTCCAGACATCATGAAAGGTACCAGAGTTCTTCCAGTCCTTCCAGCAGAAGTTGCTCATGCAATCAAGAACATGAAGCGGGGGAAAGCTCCAGGAGAAGATGGAATTACTGTAGACATCATACAAAAAGCAAGTGGAGAAATTGAAACAGTACTCGCCCAAATTTTCACTCGATGCCTTAATGAAGGGAAGATTCCTGAGGATTGGAACAATGCTACAATGATCCTGCTACATAAAAAAGGTGACATTGAGGATCTCAGGAACTACAGACCTATCAGCCTCCTATCAGTAGTTTATAAAATCTTCACTAAAGTTCTTTCACACCGCTTGAAGGTAACACTGGACATGGCTCAACCGAGAGAACAAGCTTGATTCAGGAGTGGCTACAGCACAATAGATCATATCCACGTACTGAGAGAACTAATTGAAAGAGCGAGGGAATATGAACTTCCATTGTGCATGGCTTTTATCGATTATGAAAAAGCCTTTGATTCGGTGAAACCATCAGCAGTTACAACGGCTCTGAAATCTTGCGGTATTGAAGATGCATACATTAATATTATTAATAACATCTATGAAAATGCAAGTGCAAAGATTCGGCTGTTTGAAAATACAACACACATAAAAATTAGAAAGGGAGTGAGACAAGGTGAAACCATATCTCCGAAGCTCTTTAATGCCACATTGGAAAATGTCTTTCAATCACTGAACTGGGAAAACAAAGGGATAAAGATTAATGGAGATTATCTAACCCACCTTCGTTTTTTACGCTGACGTAATTATTTTTGCAACTACCCCATCAGAGCTGCAGAGTATGATCCAGGAACTTGCTGACAAGAGTAAAGAAGTGGGATTAAAAATGAACTTTCAGAAGACAAAAGTGATGTTCAATGCTTTTACAAGAAATGAAGATTTATCGATTGATGGAGAAAAACTGGAGATAACAGATACGTATGTTTATCTTGGACAGCAGATATCAAGTGAGGGTCACATTGATGAAGAAATTAATCGGCGTACAAAACTTGCCTGGAGAGCTTTTGGAAGAAACAGCATAATTTTCAAGAGCAATATGCCATTATGTCTTAAAAGAAAAGTGTTTGATCAATGCATCCTTCCAGTGCTTACGTATGGTGCAGAGACGTGGACCTTAACTAAAAGAGACATACAAAGGCTGCAGACAACTCAAAAAAGCATGGAGAGGTGCATGCTTGGTATAACCAGGAGAGATAAGAAGAGGAACTCGTGGATCCGAAAAATGGCGAGAGTGGAAGACATCATGATCAGAGTTAAATCCCTGAAATGGCAATGGGCTGGACATACTGCCAGAAGGACAGACCATAGATGGACAGCCGAAATTTTAGATTGGATTCCAAGGGACAGGAAAAGACCCAGAAAAAGACCATATGGGGGATGGATGGATGAAATTCGAAAATATGCGGGAGTGACATGGAGGAGACTGGCACAAGACAGACCGTTGTGGAGGAAACTTGGGGAGACCTTCGTCCAGCAGTGGATTGATAATGGTTGACAATGATGATGATGATGATGATTTTGGCCGCTAACTCTTAGCAACAAAACTGCGTTTCTCAGTGCACTCAATCATTCATAGATCAAACTTAACGCACGTACCAGAGCTCTGTCATGTGGTTTTGACATAGCTAACATTTGGTATGCTGAGATCAATAGGTTTGAAAATCAGTTCACACCACTAAATATCGCATCTTGTGTTTGTGCGCAGATCCGTATAAACTTCACCTCAGCTTTCGTGGGAATCGAAGAAAATTTCCCTTCAGGAGGGTCAAACATCAAAGCACTCCTAAACAGGACATTTCTCATGTCGCGTTTACTGTTGCCACGTGTGGAGAAAGGAAGTTTATTTTTTTTTCATTCTCATGGTTTCAGTGGATGGCAGATCTTTGATCTATCGCCCATCTTAGAAGTTCGTTATGTTAGGGCTACTGCTTGCTTTTTCAGGCCTCGGGAAATAAAAGCATGTTTTCTTTTTCAGTAAACTTTTTAAGTAACTGTACCTTAAAAAATCAAATAAACCGAAAACTTGCTTTGCTTGAAATATGCATTTTTACCGGAAATTTGCACGTTTTATGCATTTATGTGTATCAACGTCAAAAATGGCTAAAATACGCAATTAGTGGATCTTTTACATACAATATACGGACTCTAAGATGAAAAACTGAATTAGAATCATTCGAAACACTTAGCTTATCATTTCAGGTAGTCTAGGGGTATATTACTTTTCTACTTCGAATTTACTGCACCTGTACTTCTGTGTTTGAGCTAGTTCCGTAATATTTTTGAAAATGGCATTACACCAAAAATATATAGTCTTAGACAAAAAACATTGAAATCCTCAAAGCGAAAAAAATTATAATTTCAACTAGAGCCCATTTAAGAGGGAGGTTTTGGGGGCTGAAGCTCGGGCCCTGCATTTTCAAGGGGCCTCAGAATAATGCAGGGTGCTTGAAGAATTGACAGAGTTCTGTAGTTCTTTTTTGTTTTGTTTTTTTATCAGATAAAACAGCAGAAACCATAAGAAACTGCCTTGTGAAAAAATTCTATTTGTTTCCGTTGTTTAGGAGGAGTACGCAAAACATATAGTAGCCCCCTGTCCATCCTCTAATCTTTCAAAAGCATTACAGATGTTTTGTGCACATCTGTAATCGGGGGAAATTTTCATACATTAAGAATGCGTTTGAATCACGATATTTGGATTATATTATTTTGGTATAATTTGAACAAGCTGAACCCTGGGGGGAGAGGGGGATAAAGCAGAAATGGACTGGTATCCATTTTTCAACCCTGCATTTTTACGTTGTTGTTTTTTGCTAACACTGATTCGTCCATCAAGAATCATGGGATACACACTTCAATATGGCGGGTGTATTTTTATGGCTTCTTCAGCATACGTTGGGGATGCTTTCTCCTGTGTATTTTTATCCGGCCACCCGTAGTGAAATCCTAGATTTACCACTAATACTGGGGCCCCAAAATACTGCCCAGCCCCCGGCCCCCCTCCCCGGTAGCACAGTAATGTCGAATCGACGTCGATGTTTGGTTACCAGGTCGATATTACGTAGAGGCATAGTTTTCGACGTAACATTGATGAGACTGGACGTCAAGAAAAATCATTGCATTGAATTTCAGTATACATGTAGACGGTTTTACGCAGTTTATCCCTTTAGTTCTATTAGGTCGAATCGATGTTTTTTATGCGATCTGTAATCATCGCGTGCATGCGCCTTTGCAACCAATACGCCAAACAAACTTTTTGGATGCTGGGATGCTAGTCGGTTGTATCATTTTTGTTGTAAGACGAGATTCTTATCAGTCTCCTTTTTTCACCGGTAAGTCAAAAGTTTTTTTTTTTTTTGTTTTTTTTTGCTTAAGTATGTTTTTATGACAAGTTGAGTCTCGTTCCTTTAAGTAGAATTACTTTTTAAGCTATATAATTTGTACGTACGCATATCCCAATTAGGGATAGGCCTAGCGCGATGCTGACACTTCATCAAAAATTCTGCGAAATTTTTGAGAATTATGTGTCTTTTCGAATGCATCCGAAAGGACTTGGATGTTGAAACAATAAAAAAAAAATTATATGATCTTTTAATCGCAGACAGCGTCGTAGAATCGTACTACAAATACGAATACATTCTACGTTTTATGCCACGATTAAAAGTTTAGAATTTCATGTTTCAACATCTAAATTACAGAGTAAATGTAGATTCGACATTACAACAGCAGGCCCGTAGCCAGACAAGCAAGTTGGGAGGGGCGTCTGATGATTGAGATCGGGCGAAGGATATAAAGTGGTCGGGCAAAAGATGTGAAAGAGGTCGGACACTGTATTGTTGTGTGATTTGCTAGGACGGGAAGAACAGGTCGGGCTCAGCCCGGCCTGGCCCTCCCCTGGCTACCGCCCTGTACAACAGTATTAGAATCGATGACTAAACTGCGTAATATCAACGTAGAATCGACGTCTACACTACGTAGCAACGATGTATATGTTTCTCTCGAAAGGTCGAATCTTCGTCTACTGATGACTTGATATGGACTTAATGGGTTTAATATTTGACGTCGAAAAGAAGTAACAAAAGTGGACATGGATATTTATATTCGACGTTTCATATCGACCAAAAATTCGACGTCGAATCGATGTGATGTGCTATCGGGGCTGTCTCCTTAATTGTGCTCTGATTTCAACATGAAGCAAACTGAAGAAAAGTTTAAAATCGGGAAAGCCCAATTTTATGAGATTATGAAAAAGAAAGAAGAAATAATGGATGCATGACTGAATGAAAATGGTTCACTTAAATGAAAACTGCGAAAGACTAGTAAGAAGCAGATAAATGAAATTATTTGGGAATGATTTGTAGACGCAAGGTCACGAAATTAGTCTTTGTCTGGACTAATTTACTTGCATTTTCTGCAAGTAAATGCCCCCATCCCCAGAAGGCTCCAAAAAACGTATATCACTTTTACGCGTCAAACGAATTGCTTGATAGCTTTAGAAAAAAGGACATGCAACCATTTTGAAAGAATTTTACGGTGAAGTTGGGGATGTATTGATCGAAAAAGTGAACAAATGGATGAGAATTGGCCGAAGGATACAAGCCCAAAAAACACAGTTAAAAGCGGTGAAACCGGTTTTTTATTTTTTGTGCGCTGCCTAGCAAAATATCCCTGCTTGATGGGAAGAAATAATGTGGAAGGAAAACAGTCGAAAAAGGTCTGCCTTTTTCTGTGTTTTTATGACAGGTGAGGCAAGTCGGCAAAACTGCGTTGTTTTAAGACAGCAGACGTGTAAACAAAAATATCAGTTGAGTGGAAAGCAAATAAGATACCCTGGACGACTACGAAAAGTACGGAGAAATGGTTGATAGCTTTTAACTCAAGAATTGAAAAACAATAATGGCATGCTACTTTATTTCCAGATTATGCAACTTGCCATCCACAGGTTGAGCTATCGCATGCTTAACTAACACAGCAACCAACAAACACTACAAGTGTTGCCCAGTCAATAGGTCAAGGAATCATTCGCAACTTAACAATCAATTACTGAAAACTCTTTTTGCAGTTATTACTCGCAAATATGAAAAAGTGTTTTAATTGTTTTAGCAAAATCTATAACCGTTCGTGGCGCTGTGATGTGGATTTCGGTGACAGATCACAAAATGAAGCCAGAGATAAGACTGTGTGACGTATTCCTCTAAATAACCTTCCTTTGAGTTTCTGTTTTCTTATGTAATTTTTTTACTCCTTGATTGAAAGTTTTCTCACTGATCAACTCATTAATTCCTCTAATAACTGTAACATTTTGGCAATGCTTGCAGTGGAGTGGGTGAGAGCAACATAAAATGGCAACATTAACGTAGTAGGAGAAAAGTGACGAGATTTATGTAGTGGAGTTGTAGAGATGTCGAGAGATTACAAGTAAATTGTCAAACGTTGATATTGCGAAAGATATAAAACATCAACAACTGCGGAAAGATTCCCGTGGGTGTCTGGTGCCATAAGATATCAGATTACATTCGTCTTTTATTGCTACACTACCAGCGCAGAGACACTCATCTGGTAAACCCAGGCATCTTGGGGAAGGAAAATCCAAGAGCAAAGTGCGTCCAGGGCTGACTTGAGAGGGAATTTTGAATTAGAGATACCTGTCTAGAAACGTGTAGCACCACCTTGCGCCCTGATGCCGGCGGCGATTCGTCTCGGCATGGACTCGACAAGACACCGGAAGCGTTGGGAAGCCATACGGATCCACGACCACTGAACAAGCTCCCACAGTTCACGAAGATTAGATGGAGGGGAGTAAGAGCCTCGAACATCTCTCTCGATGGCATCCCAGATGTGCTCGATGGGATTGAGGTCAGGTGACCTAGCTGGCCAAGGAAGCGAGGTCACGTCGGTGGAGTATTCATCCAACAACTCGGATGCAATTCTGGAGCGATGGCACGGTGCATTGTCTTGTTGCAGGATGAGGTCCCCAGTGGGATGTTGCAGACGCACAAACGGGAGCAAATGGTCGTCCAGGATATCCCGGTAACGTTGACCTGTGAGGGACGATGTCACACGTACCAGGGGTCCCATTTTAGTCCACGTAAACAGTCCCCAGACGAGAATGCCACCCCCTCCAGCTTGAAGAGTACCCTGCTGGCAAGAAGGATCCATCGCTTCACGTGGTTTGCGCCGTACTCGAATCCCGCCATCCGCATGTACCAACGTGAATCTCTACTCATCCGTCCAGGCAATATTTTTCCACATGTCTAGGGTCCAGTGGCGATGTTCCCGCGCCCATGCTAATATTTACACCCTGTGATGTGCGGTCAGCAGCGGTGCCCTCGTGGGACCATGGCTTCTGTATCCCATAGCGAGGAGATGGTTCTGGATGGTGTGGCTGCTTACACGTTTTTGTGCACCAGCGTTAAATTGCCTAGTGATTTCTTACACTGTGGCCCGTCTATCCGCTGTTACAATGCGAGCTAGCCGACGATGCCCCGCCATCCACACGCTGTTGTCCATGGCAGTTGGCCCTTGCAGAGATGGTTTTACCGGATTCGATGTACTCACGGTGCACCCGTGACACAGTGGCTCGTGAAAATCCGAGTGCCTGCACGACTTCAGAGATTGAATGACCCATTCGTCGGGCCCTGACAATTTTCTCACGATCAAATGCGCTTAGATCCTTCGTCTTACCCATACTGCGTCCGACTATTACTGATTCCCGTCGCATCACTCCTTATATTGTCGGATCGCTGCATACGTCATGTCGTTTCCGTTTACAGGGCCGCCCAGAGCGCCACATTTGCATAACGCCAGCTGTCTCTAATTCAATTGCTCTTCAGTGTATGAACGACGAATAAGTGGTATTGTCATGCGACTGATATTTGTGTTGATACGAGCTAGATTATATTCTGGCAGTGAATTACATTGATGTCCTGAAGTATAGAATAAATTGTTGGAATAACGTAAATCAAAAGCTGATTCTTTCTACCTGGCCGTTTTTTACTTGTTTCAGAAGTGTGGTTTATGTGTAACGAAGCTATCGAAGAACATTAGCCAACTAGTAACCAGATTATCTAAATTGAACTCCAGCTAATAAAGCTAGAACCCTACAGCTGTGCTTCCAAAAAAGCATAATTCCCTGAAGGAAACACTTCCGATAACGACGGGTACGAAACTAATAACTCACAAACCGCACCAGAAAGAAATTAAAGTCATAAGAGCGTAAAAGAGTTGGCATCCTTACGGTAACAGCCAACCTTTGCGCGTGTTTTTCATACATTTTTGTGGTCTTTGGACAAACAAGGCACGTGCTCTAGTTATTCTAAATTAACAAACAAACAATAAGTGAAGAACAATGTGTGCATGTGTATGTACATATAGCAACTGAAGCTCCCGCAAAGAGTTCAGACCACTGCTAGCAACGGGCCGCATGCGGAACGAAATTATGCCGGCTGCAAATGAAGAATAAATCAAATATCATTTTGGATTAAAAAGAGAGGAATCAAATCTGAAATGTTACATTGTATTGTATAAACACAGCAAAAAGCATTATGTGGATCTTTGCTGGGTCTGTTAAATATTATACAATGGACAAATTAGTGAAAATAAGGAATTTAATTATGGCAAGAAACCATGTTCTTCTGCACAAGAAATTCAAAACATTTTTAGATGAACTTGATGCCTAATATGGCAACTTGCTTCTGCACTGTCGAATGTACTGGGTAAGTACTTGAAAATATTCAGTGAAATTTTTTCAACTTCTGAAAGAATTTTATCACTCTTTATTGGAAGAAATGAAATGTGATACTGATCTAATTAAATATCTCAGTGATGTCGCTTTTCTTAACTCACTACCTTTGATAACTGATATCATGCAGTGTTAGAATGAGCTAAATGTAGCTCTGCAAGAGAAAGACCAAAATATCTTTAGTCTTTACAATTGCAACATATTCTCTAGGACAAGAAGTTATAGCCGTCTGTCTATACACGTTTTTTACACTGCAAATAAAAAGTTAAAACATTTGCGAGTTAAAACTATTTATTTACAATAAAACTTTCTAAACATAAGATCTTTAGAATCTACACTAGACTCATCCTCAGATAAAAGACAAATGAACAAGGTAGAGCTGCGCATATAAGTATACATGGGATATTTAATGATATTTCATTATTTCATTAAATATCCCATGTGTACTTATATGCTGTGCTCTACCTTGTTCATTTGTCTTTCATCTGAGGATGGTTTAGTGTAGATCCGGAAGGTCTTATGTTTAGATATTTTTATTGTAAGTAAATAGTTTTAACTCGCAAATGTTTCAACTTTTTATTTTAAGTGGAAAAAATCGTATATAGGCGGCTATGACTTCTTGACCTTGAAGATTATTGCTGCACGAAAAATTTTATTCAACGTATACTCTAATTTAACTTTCCTTTTTAGTTTCTGTTATCCCATGTAAATTTTGGTTCATTCTCTTTAAGAAGCTTCTAATCTTAATTCTACATTTCTTCTCTCGCCGAATGTTGATTTGGCAACCTGTCGTTAAGTCAAAAGTGAGTAACGCTTATAATGAATATGATTTTTAACTAAGCTAATTATCGTGAATATAGCTTTCACTAATATTATAATGAATTCAAATGGTTGTTGTTACTAGTTTCTTCTAGTAATGGTTGTTGTTACTAGTTAATTAAGATCATGAATAAAGTCTCCTGCTAGTAGTGGAGTAATAGTAATGAACAAACTTATAACTGGTAGTAATGTTGTAGTAGTAATTAAGATGAATAAAGTCTTATGCTGGTTGTTACTAATAACACTAAATGAAATAAACCTAACAGCCAGACAGAGGTCTGACAGTAACTATGAACTGAGAAAAACGTACTTACAACAAATTCTTTATTATTGAGACTTCTCGCTCTCACATAAACGAACTCTCTTTATACAGCACCAGCTTTCTGACACATAAACCACAGCTCACTTCGTACAACAACAAACGCTCTCTCTATACAACAACAACGCTCTCTCTATACAACAACAAACGCTCTCCTTCACATAAACCAACGCTCTCCCTTGGTATCGTTGAACGCGCCTATTTATACTGGCTACCACCACGTCATGACTTACACTCATTGCCAGATCTCATTCAGCGGGTGAAATAACATCTCGTTCAGTAAGGAGATAATTTACATAGGAAAATAAGATAACCAGAGATAGTAAAAATCAAAAGGAAAGTGAATCGAGAGTATACGTTACACGCTTGTTAGCGAGACTGATAAGGTCGCAGATGGCCTAGTCGTCAACGTCCATGACTGCCACGGAGAAGCAGTCATGAACGAACGCTCGGACCACTAAATATTCGCCGTGCGTCGAATAGCACATTAAGACGTCGAACCCCGGGTACTGCCCACCCCCCCGGTAATAAATAAGGGCATCTTCATCCCCCTTTCTGCCTCTCTTCCGTGTCACTTTCCTATCGGGCACTCTAGCCCAAATCTCCTAGCTTCCTATTTCTAATGGTTGTTTAAGACCTGGGGTCAGACACTCCCTTCCTAAAATCCTCTACACATAATCTGATCTGAACGAAACTGATAAAGTGATGTTTACAATTGTATCACAACGCTCGTTAGAAGTTGTCTATAGCGAGATATCTTTATAATTGCTTCGGAGAGAGGTTGTTAAGGGAGCTCAGACTACTTTAATGTTATGCGATTAGTGTTTGACCTAATACTAGTATAATTTGATTAATTCTTTCACGTTAAACATTACGCTTCGTTGACATTGAAGCCTTAAACTATCGTTGAGTTCGTAATACTTAGAGTATTCTGTATATTGAGAATCTGTTGCATTTCGATGTCTAAGTACTAGAAGGATTACGTACGAAGTCAATTCTGTTTGCGATCTTGTGCTGGCTTGAATACCCACCAATAAAAGATTGAACTCGTAAGCAGACTTGACTTTCCTGGCCGTAAATGCTATTCAGCGCTTAGTCAGTTCTGTGTTACATATTTTAAGCTATTCAGAGCACGATTTAAACTTTATGGAACGTTTCAGTAAGAAGAGTGTTTACATTGAAGTACGCTAGTGTTTTTCAATACAAGCGTAACTGATATCTTCAACCATATACACTAAAAACATTACACAGTCAGGCTAGTTCCTAACAAACTGTTATTGTTAAAATCAAATCTAGAAAGAAAGATTTTGACTCACTTCGAATCCAGCAAGGAGCTTTTCAATGAAATGAAAATACCTGGTGAAACTAGAGATTTAAAAGTATTTGTTCCTGAGTTAGGCACTCTTTTCAGGAACTTTGATGACAGGTATAAACAATTTGATGAACTCAACCCAAGCATATGCCTTTCAGCAATCCATTGAATATTAACATTGAAAGCATAAACCCCATTTATCGAATGGATTGAATTATTTGAACTTCAAGCCGATGAATTTATTAGAACTCGATCAGAGACTGAAGCTGAATTGTTTAAACTTTTTTTCACTGAAAAATATCCAAACATAGAAGATTTGGAATTGAAGTTATTTCAGTGTTTGGAAGTACTTACTAATGCGAGAAGGCATTTTCTGGCATCAAATATAATGTAGTCAAAACACAGCAACGGTGTGAATGATTCTACTATTCTGCTCTTGAACAATTACTTCGACTTTCAACGACGAGCTTCGAAGTAGGTGTGCAACAACTTTTAGCGGAGTTAATCATCCAGAGTGCGCTTACTAAATGTGATTGTTGTTTTTTAATTTTTAATTTCAAATTTTTATGTTAAAAAACGTTTTAACTTTGTATGTTATTAATAAATTGAACAGGACATCTGTGACATATATTCTAAATTAACTTTTCTTTTTAGTTTTTTTCTCTATGTAAATCTTGAGTTTTATTCTCAGTTATACTTCACTCTTAAAGTAACATCTTTTCTCTCAAACGAATACTGTTTGCAACATAATTGAGGTTGAATGAACGTGACGTATGCCTGAGATTTGATAAGAACGAGAGATAAAAACGACGACTAAACTGTTGCTTGGCGAGCGTTGTAAAGAGAGCGTTGTTAAAGAGAATGTTGCTTGGAGAAGTGTTGCAAGTTGAGTGTTGTGTTGTAGAGCGTTGTGTTAAGAGGTGTGTGGAGATTTTAATGCAATATGCTATGTTACGATGTGTTGGCTACATCCTGAATAAAGCATCTTTTCCGTAAGTTTGACTTCTGTTGTTTACATGTTTCGTCTGGCCGTTAAGGTTTAATTTAGGAACTATTTCATCTTGTGGTTATGTTTTTTTTAATAACGTAGAAGTACAAAAGACTTCTACGTCATACATCTTCATATTTACATCATCTTATATATATATATATATATATATATATATATATAAACTGTATATTACAAAAATATTAGCCGCCACCTAATTCTTTTAAAAATATTTCCCCGCGGTTCTGTAGAAGTTGGACAGCACTGATTATCAAGCGACCGGCAGCAGTAACAGTGATGGTGACAAAACAATTATACTAATGTGCAGAAAAAAATAACTAAAAAATCTTACGTTAGCACTCTAGAAAGTTTCTCAGGCATTCAAATTATTAGAAATGCTAAGCAGCGTGAGATTTTAGATTCAGCATCGTGCCATAAGAAAGTCGTCAGTGCAAGAACTAATTCCGACTCTTTTAAACTCTGTGTTAAGTAAATACTGTAAGTTGGAATAACATTCTAAATAATGCTGCGTTTTGTGAAAATTAAACATTAAACTTAAAAAAAGTTCTGCACTTTTTTGAGAAGCAATTTTCACTCTGAAAGTGAAATGCATTTTTACTTTGAAAAATACACACTTTGGATTATTTTCTTTTGTAATCTCTAGAACTACTTAATCTGCCAGAATGTCAATTAACTATTTGTGTTTAAATGTTTAACGCAATGGCATTTAATTTTTTTTTTTGAATTGGTTTTTTACAACAGCTGCTATCTCTGCACATGGAAATAATGAATCTCGATGGTAAGAATGTGTATTTAAAGTAACCAAATATTAATCAATCTATGAAATTACCCTCTATTTTTAATTACACTCTTCGCAAAATAAGAAAGAAAGAAAAAAAAACTAAGCACCCGGGAGGAATCATCCAATCGAAATGAAAATTGGTTTGCGCAACAACGTCCATGTACAGGAAAGGAAATGACTGCGATTCTAGAGCGGTTGCCCATTTATTCGGAAAAAACAGCTACAGGAGTGAAACAAGTCAGTACGTTGTAGCGCCACCTCTGGTTCGGATACAAGCGGTTACCCGGAGTGGCATAGACGCCTACAATTCACGGATACTGTCCCGAGTGTCCAAATTGTTGGCCAGTTCGCTCATATTTCAGGTTAGGCGCTAGGTGGCGCCCCATAATGTTCCAAACATGTTCGATCAGTGAGAAGTCCAGCGATCGAGCTTGCCATGGAAGCGCGTCGACATTACGAAGACAGGTCCGGGAGTGACGTGCCGTGTGTGGCCTGGCATTACCCTGTTGAAAAATTGCTCGATGCTGCTGCGACAGAAATGCAACACAACAGATCGTACAATGTCGTCCACGTACTGTTGAGCAGTGAGGGTGGTACGGAGAACTACCAAGGGTGTCCGGCTGTCGTAGGAAATGGCTCCCCACACAATCACACCCGGTGTACTAGCCGTGTGCCGTTCCATGATAAAGGCAGGATCCGTGCGCTGGCCATTTCGTCTCCATACACTTATGCGCTCGCCAGTTCGTCTCCATACACTTATGCGCTAGCCAGTTCGTCTCCAGACACTTATGCGCTCGCCAGTTCGTCTCCATACACTTATGCGCTGGCCAGTTCGTCTCCAGACACTTATGCGCTAGTCACTGTCGCCAAATTCAAACCGTGAGTCATCACTGAAGACAACATGACGCCACTGGACACTATCCCACGCTGATCGGGCCCGACACCATTGCAACCGGTGCCAGCCGGCGATACTCGCTGATCAGTAGTAGGCAGCGTAGTGGCCTCCTCAAATATAGTCCCATTATATCAAGTCCCCTGGCAATGGTCTAGATGGCACTTCCTTACTTGTAGACGATGCGACATGGCCACCGATGGTAGAAAGCTCCGACTTTGACTCTGTTTCGCGCGGCTCTCACAATCGCTTGATCCCCACGGTCTGTCGTTGCTCTCGTCCGTCCACTCCCCGTGTGCCGATGATTTGCGCCCTTCTCGACCCGTGTAATTGCGCCAACATCGCCCGATTGCAGCGTTGCTCCGATCCAAATGCCTGACGATACGACGACTTGACCAACCGGCCTCTCTCAAACTCACTCAACTGCTCGCAGTGTGCACGGATCCGACGTCGAGGCATCGTCACATTCCATAGAGGTTAATGCAACCGCAATCCGCTTTCACAATTGACCCTGCGTGCGAGCTTTGCACTTGATATACTGTCCTCGACGCGCGGTTCCCAAGCGCTGCGCTGTGGCGGGTCACTATTTCGTCGTTATTTCTTAATCATTTGCATATTCGACCTTGAAGTACTTGCTTGCGGAGTTTCATCAGGATCGAATGATTTTCTCAAGGTGCTTCTTTTTTTTCTTTTTTTTTAATCAAATAGTGTATTTTTGGATACACTTCCGTAGGTAGCCAAAGATTATCTGCATCGGGAAAGCCATACCATTTCATTGTTTCGAACATACCTGTATGAAACGGAAACCTGTTCAACACGAAAAAAAATTTCTGTCCCTCCATCTTCTTTTTGAACAAGGATACTTGCGACTTCTATACACAAAAATTAGACTGCATTCAGAAAAGTTCATGGGATATCAAAAAATTAATGGGAGCGGAAACGTAAGCTGAAGTTCAAGTTCTCTCAAATAGATGTCTCGGTCAAATGAAACTCCTCACCAACTGAATATTTTACAATAACCAATTTGAACCTAATACTGTTGCTTACTTGAAATCCGAAGAACATTTTCACTGAGTTAAAATTAAGTGTGGTTAAGCATCAGCTTGTTTGGTTGTTTGGTATTATTGTTGTATCTATTCACACTTCCGTGCTGCGCGCGTTTCACATTGCAGGGAGTCTTGTGCATGCACAATCATACTGTAGGTAACTTGTGCATTGCGAAAACGCGTTTATAATATCTGGACTACTTCGTTATTAAAAAATCCCTGATTCATTCTTTCGCGATTTTTTTTCACTTAAACTGTATTTCCCCCTCGATTTCTCTGTATTTCTCTGTTTTGTTCCTTTTTGTTATTATTATATCATTGCAGGATTGAAATTAGAATATGATTGATATAACCCTCTTGTGACTAATGCGATCACTGTCAGCGTTGTAACCATTGAAAGTATCTACTGAATCGAATAAAGAGAGAATAGCACTTAGACAAATAAAAAAAAAAAGCATTCCAACATTATCAATCTCCCGTTAATCTTCTTGTCAAAAACGTTAAAAGTGTTTTAAGTTCGTTTCATAAACATATTGAAAATAAAAAAAAATTATTAAATGGTTATTCGTGTTAACAGATTTTAGTAGTCTTCAAATTCCCACTGATTAAATAAATTTAGTCCATACTATCAACTGATTAAATTTTCTAGTCCATACTATCAACCCGCTGCGGCTTTCATTTTAAAACAATGACTTATCGTAAATTTGAATGGTAAACATTCGTTCAACACCATTACTTATAGTCAGTTTTAAGCAACTTGTAAATAGTCATAACATCTAAATCATCTTGAATATAGCTGCTAGTAGTTTCTCAAACATGGGTAGCCTCAGTAATGGATTATTTCTGCCGCAGTTTCAGCACAATACTTTTTGTCAAAATGTGTTCCACCAGAACTTCTTCCTTAAGCGGGGATGGGGGAGGGTATGATCTCCACAAGCATTGATCCACTAAATTCAGGAAAGATACAAAACCAAGGCTGTAGTAGAAGCACACCACCTATGCCTCATCCGGAACTTCAGCATGGGCTCCAGAGGATGATTGGTCAAAAGCCAGCGCCTCTGACCACTCGACCATCCAATGTGCTTATTTCACATTCCACTCACACCCACATCCACACCCACCCACCCCCACCCCCCACAAACATAGAGCAATTATACCAGCTTCTGTTTATGTTCCGTTCTTCATAAATATCAAATTTCACTATTGCCAATATGAACCTCCTTCTTATCCTCTCGTCTTTTCCAATCCGCATTACTTCATGTTTTCATTTCTTTCGTTGCGGTAGCTTCCCGATATATGTGCGATGTTCTAAGATATTATGTTATATGAGTCCCGTGCTACTTATTTAAATTATTATTGTGATGTGCTTTACTTTCCAAGAGCTCGATTCCTCTTCTCTGAAGTTAAGCAACACATCGTAGTTAGAAAGAAAAATCAGGTTAATCTATGCAAGAAATGTCACGCCAGCCAAGATTGTTGGAAATATTCAGACCAAGAGCACATAGAATATTACGGAGTTTCCCAGGTAAAAAATTACCCAAACTTAAGTTTGCAACTGTGAAAAGTAGAATCTGCTAGCATACAGAACAAATTCTTAATACTTCTAAAATGAGGCAAAAAAATGTGATGTCAAGTTTAGTACATAGGTGCATAAACCTCCGTTTCCTTCACATAGTGTTACCCGAAGTCGAAGACCTCGACAATTTAAGCTGACACAAAATCCCACGAAAACTATCTCTGTAAAACTATCTCTGAGTGGCCACTTTATTATGACCACTCCCTTAGTACTTCGTTGGGCCACCTTTTGCCTTTAATACTGCGTCCATTCTTCGTGGCATGGACTCCACGAGATGTCGGTTTGTGAAATCTGAGACCATGCTTGATGAATAGCACTTTCCAGGAGTGTGAGATTGCAGGGTTGTGGATCCAGCTGTCTGATGGCTCGTTCAACTTCATCCCACAAATTCTCAATTGGGTTGAGATCTGGAGATTATCGGGCCACCTAAGCAAAGTAAACTCACTGGCATGTGCCTGAAACCAATCCTGTACAATACGAGCACTATGGCAGGACGCATTATCTTGTTGAAAGTAGCCATCGCCATTGGGATAAACCATCCACATGACAGGATGCACTTGGTACGCAACGATGTTTAGATATGATGTGCCAGTCAGACGTTGATCAACACGAATTAAAGAGCCCAAAGCATGCCAGCTAAACATTCCCCAAACCATAACGATGCCTCCACCAGCTTGAAGGGTTGTAGCAATGCATTTGGATCCATGCTTTCCTGATGTTTCCGCCAAATTCTCACTCGGCCATCGGCATGGTACAATTGAAAACGTGATTCATCGGACCACATAATTTGTTTCCAATTGTCGACTGTCTAATCCTTGTTCTCTTGTGCGAACTGGAGACGTTTTCTCTTGTTAACGGCAGACAGCAAAGGTGTTCGAACAGGCCCTCGGCTGCCATATCCCATCCGATAAAGTGTACGGCGAACAGTGCGTGCAGAGATCATTTGAGGGGATCTTTGATTAAGATGGTCTGTCATTTGCTGCACTGTTGCCCTTCTGTTGTCTGTTACCAGTCTGGACACTCTCCGTTCCGCCCGAGCAGTCACTAGTCGATGACGACCACACGTTGCACGTAGAGACCCAGTTTTTTGTCTGACAGTCCAGTCTTTAAACACTTTAACAACAGCTGCTCTGGAACATTTCACGAATGCGGCTGTTTCGGTGATACTCGCTCCATGGCTCCGAACTCCTACAATCATCCCACGTTGAAAGTCCGTCAAATCACATTTTTTACCCATCTCGTCACCCAAAAATCACTTCTACTACTGTCGCAAGCACTAAGCTTTCATTTTTTATACTAGCCTCGCCCTCTGGCGGCAACAGCGTGCAGCCACAGCTCATTTGCTTAAAAATGTCAGGTGGTCATAATAAAGTGGCCACTCAGTGTATAAACTGACATTAAATCCCACGTTAACTGTCTAAATTCATGCTAAATTCTATGAAAATGATCTGCACATACGTATATAGCATATATGTGTGTAAACTACGTACATAAACAAATCTTTTAAACTCACACTTAATCGCACGAAAATGCTTTAAACTGGCATTAAATTCATGGTAATACTAAATTTCTGGAGTGGAGAACTAGATGTACTGTCATGCTCATAAAAAACAGAACACCTGAAAGGAATAGAGCTACGACTTTGATAATTTTTACAGGATATACTAACCAATCAATATCGCAGAAATGATTAGCATTTCAGCGTCATAGGTGCATGAATACCGCGTCGAGGCAAATCAGATCGCGCAATGTCACAGACCGGAAACAGGCCATTTTTCTGTTATAAGCACCGCGTGGCTCGGTCGGCATGACAGTGCTTGATCAGCAGTGGGTAAGGATGCCTCGTAGTCGTTCGTGTAAGACAGTCGTACAGTCACGTAAGTTAGTTCGACAGAAGGCGCATTATCGGCATGAGAGACTAAAATGCTTCCCTCCGAGAGATTGCTGGTCGTGTGCGGGCCGTAGTGAGTCCATCGTGGCAAGAGTGTGTAGGGAATGGTACGAAGAAGGGCATAGGACACGAAGAGGATGTTCTAGACGTCGTACACAGACAACGACAAGAGACAACCATCATCTCATGAGGATGACTTTGAGAGACCGTTCTGCATCATAAAAGGCGTTGGCGCAGCAGTGGCGAACTATGACGCATTCTCCCATATCAGCTATAACAGTACGTCGTCGGTTATTACAGTTCGGACTGCAGGCTCGTCGGCTCTTTCTCAAGCTGCCTTTTACACCGCAGCAACAGACTTCCAGGCTGCAATGGTGCATCGAACGAAGGGAGTGGGGTGACGAATGGCACAATATCATATTCTCGGACGAAATGCGCTTCTGTTTAGGCGAAAATGATGGCCGCATCTATGTCGTCGACGACAGGTGCTGAGGCGTTGGGAGGAATGCATTTGCACCTAGTATACAGCACCAACACGATGAATTATGGGCTAGGCTGCAATCGGATACGAAAACAGATCTCCTCTTGGGAGAGTTCATACTAGCATGACGAGTGCCCATTACATCAATGACATTCTATGGTATGTCGCCCTTTCGTACCTGCAGGACGTCCCCGGAACCACATTTCAGCAGGACAATGCCACACCGCATATTGCAGCGATAACACGTGCCTTCTTCATGGATAGCAACGTTCCACTTTTGCCGTAACCGGCTAGATCACCGGATTTATCACCCACAGAAAATCTCCGGGACATGCTCAAACGACAGGTGCAGCTGTACGACCTTCCGCCAGCAACTCTTGACGAACTTTGGGGGCGGGTCTATACAGCCTGGATAACTATTCCAGAGGACACCATTCGCACAGTATTTGATTCGATGTCTTAGCTATTACAGCAGGTGATACAAGCCAGAGTTGGTCACACCGATTATTAGCTACATCGATCCATCTGGTACGCATGACACCAAGATGCTAATCATTTGTTCTGTATTGCCTGTAAAAATCAAAATCCTAGCTCGACTTCTTTCAGGTGTTCTGTTTTTTCATGAACATCAGTGTAAATTCAAGGGAATTAATAAAACGTTAAATAAGTATGATAAATGTATTATAATACAGTGGGTCAAACTCTGGCTTAACACGATGTCTTCTCAGCTCAAAACTACGATGTAATCTGAAAATTTTGATTCTGTTAAAGTGGTATTCTTAATTTCAATGCAATGAAAAAGCCATATAAGGAATACTTAAAACATAAGCCAAGCCGTCCATTATACACATTGGGAAAACTATTCCATCTTCACCACCAGAACTTAGTTTATCATGGCTCATATAACTTTTAACTCTAGACCGACAAATTTCATTCATATGAACAAGAATTTAAATATTTAAATAAATTAATAGAGCCTTTAAGGTATAGATTATCTTAATAAAGTCAACTCTGCCTTCAGGTGAGTTGACTGTACTAAGATAATCTCTTACAAAAGAGACTCTGAGGACCTAATATTAGCGGGATAACTATAATATCAGGATATATAGAAATAATATGTGGCACTCTTCCTGGAAAAAATGTCAGTCCATTCCTAGTCGGTACAAAGCACGAACAAAGGAGAGGGTTTAAGACAGGATGAGCACCCTGTCGCAAAAGGTCTACTGCTATCATATGCAATGAGAATCCATGAAAACAAAATGACTTCTAGGACGTTCCCTGTAATCAACTCGCAGTTATATCTTCTACCTCTGCGAAATAAGTGCTGGGGGTACTTCACAAAGGACGGGAACTTAAAAGGAATTAAATCCGAATACTTTTTCTCAGAGTGGTAATAGTTATTGTGATGCACGTGACTGAGAGTGGAGTGTAGCCGACTTAACGGAAATATGAATGAAGGATCCATGTACTGTGCATTCAAGAAACCAAGTGTAAAAGGAACGGAAAAGGACTTGGGTACTTATTACAAAAACACTTGTGGTACAGCTAGCATCCAGGGCAGGGATGAAGTACAATGATCATATCAGAGGACCTAAAAGATAATATTTTGAAAGTGAAAAGAAGAAATGATTGACTAACGAATGTACGAATTACATTAAATGAATTGGCAATGAATATTTTCTCTGCTTATGCAACACAAAGCGCTGTGCACTGAATGAAAACGATTATTTCTAGCAGTTGATGAAGGAAGCATTGAAACGTATATGAGAAGGTGAGCGAGTGTTAACGGTCATGTTGGAGGTGCATGAAAGAAGAGGATATGGTGACAGAAAGCAAGATGGAGACGGGATAATTTCGCCGTGGGGTTTGATATGACACTGGCAAATGGTTTCTTTTAAAAAAGGACCGCCTTATCTCTTATGAGAGTGGAAGAATAACGTCACAGACATGTTATGTGTTGTATAAGGGATCCAAGGGAAAAGAACTTATAAATTGTAAAGTAATCCCAGGAGGAAATGTTGCACCACAGCATGAGGTATTTGTCTTGGACTTGAAAAAAAAAGAGAAAAATGAGACTAAGGAGATAAGAGGTCATAAGAAAGAACGAAAATGAAGAAGACATATAGGTCAACTTTCAGAGAAAGAGTACTTTAAGAAATAAGAACAAAGGAGCTGGAAGATGTTCAAGAACGGTGACAGAAAGAGGGATTCTAGGAACGACTTTGGGAAGATACAGTCTGGCAAAGAAACATGGAGTTAGGGTGATGAAGTATGTTCATACAGCAAAAAGTAAAAAGAAAAAAAGGTAAGTACATATGGACTGTGACACAAGATTAGAAGTTGTACAAAACAGCCAGAAAAGCAACTAAGGAGGGAGTGAAAATTGCTAAGGCAGAGTGTATGAGTGGAATTAACGAAAAACTGGAAAAACAATACCGTAAAAAAAAAGATGTTCAAAACTTCAAAAGCAAGAAACAAGGTTCCGAAGGATATCACTCATATCAAACAAATAGAAAAATAAGTTGGATGATCCTCACAAGTCGCACGACGTAAGAATGAGGTGGAAGATATACTTTCACAAACTCCTGAATGAAGCGAACCAAAGATTAATTGGTAAAGGACAGCCAAATGCTGAAGTTAATTGGGAAATTACCTTGCAAAAGGGTAAAGGACAGCAAAATGCTGAAGTTAATTGGGAAATTACCTTGCAAAAGGGTAAAAGATGCTCTAAAAATCATGAAGAATGGAAAACTTTGTGGGCCACACAGTGTACCACTGGAAAGCATAGGAAGAAGCGGGTATTGACATCTTGTGGGATTTAATATAAAAAAAATATTTAGCAAAAAGCTATACCAAATGAGTGGTGGAGCAGTGTGTTAATACATATTTATACAAAAAAGGGGATGTACAAGACTTCAACAACTACCGGGTCATAAAACTAATTGTGCATTCAATGAAGATATGGGAAAGAATGCTGGATAACTTATAGAAGCCGCCCCGGTGGCGCAATGGTCTAAGCTATGGCTTCTGAGCATTCATCCGAGATGGGTCCGGGTTCGAATCCCGGTGCGGCATGGATGTTGTGTTTGTCTTACGGTACTGGCTCTATCCCTTCCCTGGAGCCAGTGACCCTAAAATAGGGACGGGCGACTACTTATAGCCCATTGAGTTGCTCACCGTGGTCGTTAAACCTCCAATCAAAATAATAATAATAATAACTTACAGAATGTGAGAAGCGGTAAAATTGAAGAACACTTTGGATTTATGCATGGGGAAAGTGCAACAAATGTCATATTTGTCCTAAGACAACTCATGAAGAAGTACATAGTAGGGAAACCTATCCTTACACATGATACTGGGTGTGCCATATAAAAGCGGCCCCGTGGCAAGACGTTGTTAGGCGGGTAAAAGTTGTTTGGCAGGTTTCCAGTTAAAATCGCTTTGTTCTACTTCTAACCGGTTTTTGCGTGTACAGGTGCGAAAGAATTCTCCTGAGTGGTTAGTCACAGCCAGAGCAGTGTAGGTACGCTGCCATAAGTGTAAGTGAAAAGAAAACAAAGGCAACGGAAATGTTTTTAAGTACGGTACAGCGGATTTTTATTGTAGAACAGTATTAACTCATACAAGGTTTTAAATGAGTTCCTTACAGAAAAGTTTCCACATTGTGCAGCATCTGCGAAATCAGTGGTACAGAAGTTAGTGCGGAAATTTATAGATGGATAATCGGCCCATTCTTTTTCACTGACACCATAAACTCGGAGCGCTATGTTCAGCAACTGTTCAACCCATTTGTTGCCGCACTTACAGAAGAAGAGCGAACATATGCTTTCTTTCAGCAGTGTGGTGCAACGGCGCATACTGCGCGGAACAGTCTACGTGCTGTGCATGAAGTGTTTGGGGAGGACAGAACTGTATCGAAGGGACTATGGCCAACCAGATCACCCGATCTCTCCACCTGTGACTTATCTGTGGGGAGCATTGAAAGGGAAAGTGTACGCAACTAATCCGCACACCCTTGATGAATTAAAAGTGAACATCGTGGATGCCATAGCCCAGATTACAGCCGACGAGTTGTGGAGCGTTACGAACAACATGTTCCGTCGTGTGCAGCTGTGTCTTGATGTCGGAGAACAGCACTTTCAGCAATTGTTGTAATCGCAGGTAAATTACTCCTGTTTTCTGTCATTTCAACTATTCTTTACCATGTATAGTAACATTACCCAACTGTGGTCGTTCATTATACTCGGACCTCTTTTATATGGTACACCCTGTATTTATAAATCTAAAGAAGGCATACTGAAGAGTAGTACCATGGAAGGAAATATGGAATATTCTGAGAGGGAAGATTGAGCTAGAAAAAAAAAAAACGCGAAGTTTATGAAGGAAACGTACAGAAATTCCCGTACATGCATCTGACGTGGCGTAGGGAAGACAAAAATGTTGATGTAAGAATTTAAGTACACGCAAGAATGAGCATGAAACCTATTCCAGTTTAACACTACTTTAGATGTGGCAACAGCAGGAGTGAGCGAAGTAGTACCGTTGATTATGTTCTCCGCAGATGATGTGGTGTGATGTGCCAAGAGTATAAAAGGAAGCAGAAGAAAATTTAGAAAACTGAAAAGATAAAAAAAGCTTTAGAAGACAGAGGTTAAAGATAAAAAGAGCTAAAACAAAGCGCGAGTGTTGCAATAAAGATGAAGAAAACCAAGTTGATGTTGTTAACATCCAGACAGAAAGGAGTGACGAAAAGAGTGGCAAGATTCAAATACCAGGAATCGATGTTGGAGGAAGATGGAAATCTGAAGAACGAAGTAAACAACAGAGTGCAAGCGGGAAGGAATAACTGGAGAAAAATATCAAAGTGTGATAGAAGGATGTTAATGAGGCTAAAAAATCTGGGTTTCAAGGCTATTGGGAGCCTATCAATGTTGTACGGCGCTGAGACCTGGTCAATTACAAGATCTTTGTAGAATTAGCTAAACTCGCTAAAATGAAGATGCTGAGGTGGATGTGTGGTGTTACCAAAAAAAAAAAAAAACGAAAAAAAAAAAAAAAACCCCAAAAAAAACGAAATAAAAAACCGGATATGAGCAACAATTGAAATGACAAAGGTTTCAAAGTTCAAAGAGCCACAGAAACAAGGTTGTGCGGTCATGTTTTGGGAAGGTAGAAGAGTTGCGTGAGACGCAGGTTTGTGGACATGAAACTCCTGGAAAGTAAACTGAAGGGAGACCTAAGGTGAGATGGAAGGACTTTGTCGACAATAACATGACGGACAAAAAATTGAAGAGCTAGATGATGACACAATGCATGAAAGAGTGGATTACGGGGATCTGTAATAGCGACCCCATGTTTTAAAAAGAAATATGTGTTGTAAAATGAATTTTTTTTTAAATGCCACTCCGCTGGCATCTGATTAATCATCCGAGATAATCCCAGGTTCGAGTTCCGATAAGGCATCTGATGACACTGGATGTGTCCCTTTCCTTGAACAGTGGCCCCAAATTAGAGATCAGGGACTGCTTACAGCCCTATGAGTTGCTCACGGTAGTCGTTAAATCTTCAATCATGAAAAAAACATCGTAAGCAACTCGATGGGCTATACGCAGTGACCCGTCCCTGATTTAGGGGCATTGGTTCCAGGGAAGGGAGAGAGCCAATGCCGTAAAACAAACACAACATCCATGCCTCCCCAGGATTCGAACCCGGACCACTTCCGAGCGAATGATCAGTAGCCGTTGCTTAGACCACTGCGCCACCGCGGCGGCCACGATGGTCTTTAAACCTCCAAACGAAAAATAAATAAAACAAAAGTATGCGTTTTAAAAAGAAAGGAAACTGTTTAGTGCTGAGTAAATTTTCTCCACTCTACTCCCGATATTTTTCATCATGATCCAAAAAACCTTAAGAAAGGCAAAATTTCTCCCACACGATTCCGAACTCACGAACTCGAATCAATTTTTCAGATATTCAATGACAAACAAGAAAGCATATTATTTTCTAATAAGAGATGAATTACACTGATCAACAAAATTCAATATTGTAGTTTTTCCTAATATTTCAATTACATACGGTGTAAAGCACACAAAAACGATGAAAAAAATCTCTACTTGATTCTTATTTTTTTAATGGAGGATTTGTTTTTATACCTTACTACAAAATAATACATTGTTATAATGCATTATTACTATTGGATTGTCGGAAAATTCATGACGTATTTTGGCACCCGATGGCGGTTGGGCGGTTTTGGAAGTGCTAGAGGCATACGCAGCTCTGTTATCGCTATGGCATTCGACAGGTGCCAGTTCTAGCTGTAGTCTAAAAGGAATAGTGAGCGATTTGGTTGATTTGCGGAGTTTTGACATCAAGTTGAAGATGGAAGACCAAACTGTGCATTTCTCCCATGTTTTACTGTTTTACTTCCGTAAAGGGAATAACGCGCGTCAAGCTTGTGAAAAGTTGCGTGGTGATAATGCTCTACAAGAACGTGAGTGCCAGCGGTGGTTCGCAAAATTCCGTGCTGGTGATTTTGACCTCAACGATGCTCCTCGGTCCGGGAGGCCCACCGAGGTTGATGACGACCAAATCAAGGCATTGATCGAATCAAACCCACGTTACACGACACGAGAAATTGTAGACACATTGCACATCCATCATTCAAGCGTTCACGACCACCTGAAAAAGCTGGGATACGTAAGCAAGCTCGATGTGTGGGTTCCTCATGAACTCAAAAAAGCTCAATTGACGGCGCGCATAAACATCTGAGATATGCTCATTAAACGTGAGGAAAACGATTCTTTTTTGAAGCGACTGATAACTGGTGACGAAAAGTGGATTGTGTACAACAATGTGCTGCGCAAACGGTCTGGGTCCCGACGCGCTGCTTCGCCTCAAACGACATCCAAAGCAGACATTCATCAACGGAAAGTTCCCGTCTCAGTGTCGTGGGATTTTAAAGGTGTCGTGTTTTTCGAGCTTCTACCACGGAACCAAACAATCAATTCGAATGTGTACTGTTGGCAATTGGATAGTTTGAACGAATCCATTATCCAGAAACGTCCAGAGCTCGTTCATCGTAAAAGTGTTGTGTTCCATCTCGACAACGCGAGACCGCACACAAGTTTGATCACCCGCCAAAACTTATTGGTGCTTGGGTGGGATGTGTTGTCACACCCAGCATATTCGCCTGACCTTGCGCCGTCAGACTTCCACTTGTTTCGCTCTCTTCAACAGTCCTTGCGTGGTATAACGTTCAATTCAGATGAGGCTGTAAATCAGCACCTTGTACAGTTTTTCGCCACGAAAGGCAGGTCCTTCTATGAACAAGGCATTCTGCAGCTCACTGAAAGATGGCAAAAGATTATCGAACAAAACGGGCGGCATTATATCATTGATTGATCTTTGTTCTTTCTATCAATAAATGACCTTTGCAAAACATGGCTAAAATACGTCATGACTTTTCCGACAACCCAATATGTATGCATAAGTTTATTCTTCGATAGGATATATAAAATATACAAAAGAGGATTTGTTTTTATAAGTTACTATAATGCAAGAGTACTTTATACAGTATGTTACTACAATATATTTGCATACGCTACATTACAATTAATTTACATTTTACAATGGGAACATATTTTAGGTGTATTAATGTGCTGTTTTAGCAAAGTTTTTACATTACATGTTTTTTCGTTTATACTGTTGTTTAGGAGCATCTCTCCTGATGGACAGACAGTAGTCAGTAAGAATCGCTTCATTCCACTGTGCACGGTAACAGTTCTCCATGACAGATATCTGCTGATCAAATCGTTCACTATGTTCGTCACTAACTGCTCCCATACTTTCGGGGGAAAGTCTAGGTGAGATTAAAGGAAATGCAGTTTAAAGAAATGTGACAACCCAATTTTTGAAAAATTTTCACCAGCTTTTGAACTATGCTCTTATAGTCTGCAGCTTTAGTATTTCCGAGGAAATATTGCGCAACATCTTTGAATGCCAGCCATGTTTCCTTTTCTAGTTTCTGAAGAATACTTTCAAAACGGTCATTTTGAATGAGCTTTCGAATGTCAGGACCAATAAATACTCCCTCTTTCATTTGAGCATCTGCTATGGAAGGGAAGAGATCCCGGATAAACCTAAATGCCTCACAGTCCCGGTCCAAAGCTTTAGCAAAAAAATTTATCAATCCGAGTTTGATGTGCAGTGGTGGGAAAAGTATGCATAATTGTATATCCACTGCTGCTACAAGACGTTCGTTCACTACATTCTTAGCACCGGGATTCAGAGTCTGCCGTGAAGGCCGCTTTCTAACATGGTAGTGTTTCTCTTTAGCGCGACTGTCCCATTAGCAATGGAAACATGAATATTTAGTATATCGCAGTTGCATTCCTAGTAAAAGAGAAATGACCTTCAAGTCACTACAAATTTTCCAATGAAAATCATTGTAATTCAGCACATGTAATGGCTTTTTCAAGGTACCATAGGTTGCTTTCCCCTGTGAAGCATATCCAACAGGAATGGAGTTACTGTATATTTGTTGCCAATGTGTAACAGTACTGCTTTTAAACTCACTTTCGAAGCATCAATAAACAGTCCCCATTCCTCTGCCTTGTGATACAGATCTAAAGAGGACATCAGGCTGAGAATGTCGTTACAAAAGCATATTCGTCATCTTTTTCATAAAAACGAATAAAGTCTTTGTGTCGGTCACGATACACGGAAATGGAAATACGTACATCATTATCCAATACATTCTACTCTTTCAGCCTTGATCCAAGCAATTCAGCTTTATTTTACTTCATTCCAAATCACGAACGAGGTCAGTGAACTCTGCTTGGCTGATCATATGAGGCGTTGAATGCTTTTCTGATGGAATATCCTTCCTCGCCTTTTCCACTTTCGTGACTAGTTGATGGAATGCATTCCTCTTCCTCCAAAGAACAGTTTACAGGTGGCTGTGGTACAGGATGCGCATCACTGTGAGGTACTGGCCTTGTTGCGGAATCCATGCTGAGATACTGCACATGCTTTTACTTCTTAAAATTAATTCCTTTTACTGCTGGAGTCATACAGAAGTAACAATATGTTGCATGATCTCTAGGTTGCCTCCAGATCATCGGCATGGCGAAAGGCATCGATGTTCCCTTTCCCCTAATCCACTCTCGAAGCCGAATTGATACGGCGTTCACAGCAGAAGTGCGGCGCCCATGACTTATCTTGCTCGCCAATGTGGTATCCGAAATAATGTTTATAGGCTTTTCTAATTAAAGAGGTTATACGTCTTCTACGCTTAACACTAACAATTTCGCCACATATTTAAACTATTACTAAAATTCACGCATTTACGAAACATAACTATCTTATTACTTGTTACACTGATCGCAGTTTTATCTAAATGAACGAAGCTTTTCAACACTGCGTCAGACTGTCTGACGTAATCTGCCTCACTGGCGCCTATACCTATTGCATCACCTACTTCCGGTGTCGTTTGTCTTCATTCAAAAGGAGCTTAAAAATGCAATAAAATAAGGTCACGGCGATAATTCAAACATCAGTATCTGTGAAATGTTAACCAACTTTACTTTTTTATGATTACTTTCGATATCCCGGAGGGTATGTTTATCGAAATTAGTTACAACTTCCCTGGGAAAAATTTCTTGTTGATCAGTGCTATTTATTCCGTCTGGGAATCACATTATATTCTGACTGATTACGACATTTATCTAATTGCCATTTTTCAGACTTTCAAGGTTATCACTGTTTGCCTCAATAAATACTAAATTAAATCCCAATAAATACTTAATTCTCAGTTATTGACTCAGTCCTTTCGAGAGTGATCATATATGGGATGCCAATTTTATTCTGAATTACTATTTGAAGGATACAACGCAAGGCAGCATTCAGACGGTGGGCCAACATCAGCCCAATGTAACAGAAGGAGTAATTCTTTGGCTTAATGTATGCGTAGTTTTTCCTTAAGCTGACATTTAGCCAACGACGATCTTTTTCAATTTATTATTGTAGGTATGTTTCTGGTAAATAAAATGTTTGTGATAAGATCACAAAAATCCGTAGAAACATCAAGGAAGTTCAGGACGAAACCATAACCGAAAATTGGACGGAAATGTTTGTTTGCTTGTTGACGTAACACTAAACTATCCTCGCCTTGAAGTAGGCCACCGAGGCATTTCGTTATTGGGCCAGCGTAATTTCTTATACGTTGGCCTAACGTATGTGTGCTACTGGGGCAGGCTCTTTGTTTTTTTATAGTAAATTTCAAATTTTGGAATTCTACATCAATTCTTTTAGAAACTGGGACATACAACGTGTATTGATCGCATTGTAGTCTAAATTTCATACCTGCCGCTCCAACGAACTTTTTCGAAATCAGAAGGGTTTTTACGTCCCATTAGCAAATTTTCATACCTGAGTTTCGAATATCTAATTTGATTTGTTCCGGACTGATCGTTTTCGAGTATTTTTAGTATTGATCGTCATTGATCGTCGGCTGCTACTAACGACTGTGAAGTAATGTGGGTTCAACGAAAAGCTCGAAGCTTTAAGTGCGATCAAATTAAAACAGAGTGAACGTAACGTAAAAGTTATATAAATGTCTTCAACCAATTTAAAACCATTATATTAAATATGTGTTCATGCTTTCGTGCTGTTTCCGCCAAATTCTCACTATGCCATCGGCATGGTGCAACTGAAAACGTGATTCATCGGACCACATAATTTGTTTTAAATTATCGACTGTTCAATCGTTGTGCTCCTGTGCGAACTGGAGACGTTTTCTCTTGTTAGCTGTCTGACTGATTTTATAAAACTGACTGATTTTATTCTGTATAGCACCACCTTCCCAGCTGCTTTATTTTGAAATTGTCTGTGCTCTTTTCCTTTGATAGTAAATTCTAAAGACTGAGTTACAAGTTCCTAAATAAGTAAATTTGGCCTATAGAGTTGCTGCACAGAAAAATTAACTGATTTCATTCTAAACAACTTCACTGCCATTCGATTTCCTTGAAAATCAATAAAATTCAAACCTTTTTTTTTTTTTTTTTTTTTTTTTTTTTTTTTTTTTGAGCGCGCATTAAATTTTGTCATATGCTTTAAGTTTTCAGCTTGAACTGTTCAAAACTAAACTTTCATTGGAGCCCCTCTCACCACCGCTACAGTTAAAACCCGTCACCCACCTTAAAAAATTATCTGACCGCGATAAATGAATATGTCGGGCAATTCAGTCATTTATGCTAATTCAGCAGTCGAATTTAAAAGGAAAAGACAAGCACTCTCTCGTTATCCCTCATCTAATCCGCTTAAAAAAATATTTAGATGTCTATTCCTAAACCAGGGTCAATCGAAGATACTTGGGAAATTATTCAGTGTCAGTTTCATGATGAAGCTAAAACAAGATAGGTGACACCGAATTTTCGGTTGTAATGCGCATGTCTTTTGTCTTTTGAATCCCTTCTGACGCGAATTAAGTTTATCAAAGTTATTCAAAGTCAGTGCAACCGGTTAGGAAAAAATCAACTGGATTTCTACAATCGATGAAATATCCAGAAATAGAAAAAGCTACTTACTTCCACCAGCGGCTAAAAAGTATTTACGAAAATTAACAAATGGCGCACAAAAAGCTTCTCATAGTAGAAGGAAGGTATCGGAGATAAAATGATTTTCAAATTGAAAAGGTAAAAGGAAAGGTATAGAAGGAAACATTATATAATTCTACGCCTTCTAGAGGAAGAATTTTGCATAATGGGGAGGGGAACATAGGGGGAAAATATTCTTTATGGGAAAATCTATGCTAAAGAAAAATAACTTTTCAAATACGTCTCCCGGAAGCAGAGACCGAGAGAAAAAGGTTTTGACCTTTATACGCCCCTTGGCAAGAAATCTGTGCATTATTTAAAGAGGATAATGCTCGACATCTCTACTGTAGCGAACGGCATCCAGTGAAAAAGAAATTTCTCAATAGGATTTTTAGAAGCGGAGATACAGCTGCAAACAGAAGTACAAAAACATCAGCTAGCAACAAAATTGTGAACTATAAAACTCCTCAAACATCAACCTAAGTGTTCCACAAAGTAAATGGCAACCGGTGTTGAAATAATTTTTTAAATGACATGATGAAACAGAGATATTGTGAAAAAAGATTAAACATTGGCGCCCCCCCTAGCTGCGAAATTGGGAAGAAAATGCACACAGAGTTTTCATAGTTAGTAGTACCTGACCAAAAAATAATTTCTTTAATCAGGTTTTTAGAACCGCAGATATTGCTCTAAACGGATACGTGAAATTACGCCCTCTAGCGGATAACTTGTACTTTAAGAAAAATTTGAAATTATATGAGAAATATTTCGCACCGGAAACGCTCTCCAACAAAGAAGGAATTTTTAAAATCGGACTCTTAGAAGCACAGATATCGACAAAAAGAAGTTATACATCTACGCCCCTGGCGGAAAAACTATGCATTATTTTAAGAAAGTATTCTCAAAAGTTTTTTCGAAGTGAGCGGTATCTGTCCACGAAAGAATTTTTTCAATAGAATTTTCCGAAGCTCAGATTTTGTTGCAAAGACATTAGAAGCAGAAATAAGTATTTACGCGCCCTGGTGGCCAAACCATTCTTTACCAAAAATTAGAAATTATATTCAAAACACTTCTCGTCAGGAGCTGTCTCTGATACAAGAAGAATTTTTAAAATCGGAGTTTCAGAAACAGAGATATCGGGGGAAACCCAATTTACCTTTACGCCCCCAAGCGAAAAGTCTATGCTTCACTTGAACATTTTGAAATCATGTGCCAAACATTTCGCACTGGAAACTCTATCCAACAAAGAATTAATTTTTCAAATCGGGCTCTTAGAAGCAGAGACATTGACAAAAATAAGTTATACATTAGCGCCCCCTGGCGGAGAAACCATGTATTATTTTAAAAAGAAAATATTCTGAAAAGTTTTATCGACATAACCGGTATCGGTCCACGAAAGAATTGTTTCCGTCGAGCTCATAGAAACTCACATTTTGCTGCAAATACATCAGAAGCAGAAATGAACACTTACGTCCCCTGGTGGCCAAACCATTCCTGATCAAAAATTAGAAATTATATGCAAAACATTTCCCACAAGGAACGGTTTCCGAAGCAAGAAGAATTATTTAAATCGGACATTTAGAAGTAGAGATATCGGGGAAAACGCAATTTACCTTAAGGAAAATCTGTTCATTACTTGAAAAACGAACTGTGCCCAAAATATTCTTTGTTATAAATGGCATCGAATGGAAGAAATAATGTTTTCAATCGGATATTTAGAAGCAAATACATATGCAATGAAATATATTTTGAATTCGATATCATCTGGATTTATGCTCTCTAGCGGCTAAGTTTTGCATCGAAAAAAAAAGAAAAAAAAAACACGAAGGCAAGGATCATCATTCGCACATGTCAAGCTCACCAATGCAAAAAAAAAAAAGAAATTTCAATCGGACAATTAGTTGCAGAGAAATGATGTCCACAGACGGGCGGACGGACAAACCGATAATATTAGCACGATCTTTATTTACAAAAGACGTGCTAAAAGAAAGTGGACAAAGATACCATGATGCTATTTAGGGTCATCCGTACCGGATAAAGTTTTCCAGCATAGAACAAGTGAGATTGTATGAAGCATGTGACATCATTTTTGTTAAATCCATTAAGTTACTTTTTAGTAAGTTTTAGAGCGAAGGGTACCCCCCCTCCCGCTCCCCCGATCTCTACTCTCCCTGATAGCAGCCGAGTGATGTGTCCTGCGTTTCTGCATTGTCTTCCGCTGCCAAAAAACTTAAATTAGAAATAAGTTGATCCTGTTAGTCTTCAATGCCGAAGAAAGTCCCTTAACAAAAGTGTAAAACAAAGAAAGACCTCGCTGTTGACGTATAAATAGAAAAGAATAAAAATAGTTTTACAAATTCTATAAAACATTTTTACAAATCTCGGAAAGTACACGCTTTGTACTTCGAAAAGTATCAAATTCAAAGTTTTTGAAACCAAAGTTATCGTTGTGTGTTTCATTCTTCGCAAACTCGTCTTAGCACAATGACCTGTACAAAATTAGACCGATTGTTTAGCAACTTGGAAGGAGCCCTGCTGATCATCACGTTGAATCTGTGACGCAGTGATTAAGTTAAATGGGGATTAGGATGAATGAACTGCAGAAGCAACTACGGGAGCATCAGCTCTTGTAAAATATTCACACCTCTTCCTTCGACGACGTAGTTAACTGAATTCTTCAAGGTGATGGCGGCAGGTCCTAAACACACATGAGACAGCAACTTAATTATTATAATCCTATAAAATACGAGCTTCCGGCTTTGCTAGGCCTGGGTTCGAGATTTGGGTAATACATGGATGTTACATTCCTTCTTTGGAACCAATGGTCCTAAATCAGGGGCAAGCGATGGTCAAAAATGCATTTGATTTGCAAGTCGTTCAACTCCAATAAAAAAAAAGCTTCCGTAAAAATTAGATACACCTGTTTGCTTTTTCGAGAAAGAATTGGAAGATGAACAACAATGATGAACAAACATTTTGTTTTTTCAAGTTTACCAAAGTTTTGCTAGCTTCATCAGGACGAATGGCATGTAAATATTCAAATTGTAAATGAAATTATGAACAGTGTTTACAGTCACATATTTTGGTTAGTTGCTTCCACGTGCTTGATAGAAATGGTGTGGATACTATATCATTAACAAGTTGCGAAGGATTCTGATAAACACTGCCTGACAAAGAAAATGCCACACCATGAAGCCTGACAAAGAAAATGCTACACCATGAAGCCTGACAAAGAAAATGCCACACCATGAAGCCTGACAAAGAAAATGCTACACCATGAAGCCTGACAAAGAAAATGCCACACCATGAAGCCTGACAAAGAAAATGCCACACCATGAAGCCTGACAAAGAAAATGCAACACCATGAAGCCTGACAAAGAAAATGCCACACCATGAACGCTCGAAAACAGAACAAACTGCACACACAGATAGCCAAGTTGGTCCTGAACAAATTATTTAATTGTCACATACTGACAGGCTCCAGTAACCGAATATACAGGATGATCAATAAGGAGTGTGGCCCCCATTTTGGGTGATACAGCGTTGAATCCGACGTGGCACCGAAGCAATGAGAGTTCGAATAAAGTCCTGGAGTATCCTGGACCATGTGGTGTTGATCCGAGTCCACAGTTCGTCTTCATTTTCCGGGGGTGGGTGGGTACTCAACCGACGTTCAATCTTGTCTCACAGATGCTGGATTGACGTGCTGGCCACGGAAGCATCCGCACACCGCGTAAAGCATTCAGGCTGATCGGAGCGATATGCAGCCGGGCGCTTTCCTGTTGAAAAACGGCGTTTGGGATGCCCTGCAGATACGGTAGTGCCACGGGCTGCAGCACCTCGTCAACATAGCGGCGTGCCGTCGATGTGCCTGTAATGTGTACCAACGGTCAGCGGCTGTTGGTGCTGATAGCACCCCAAACCATGATTCCATGTTGCCGGGCCGAGTGGCGCTCTATGGCGGAGGAATCCGCTCGTTGCCACGTCGCTTCCAGACCCTCACACGGCGGTCGTCCGTGGTGAAACAGAACCGCGATTCGTCGCTGAGCACCACACTGTTCTATTCGGCACCCCACGCAACTCTGGAGCGCTACCCTTAACAGCGAGCCATCGTCGTCACGCCAAGCGGTGACGACGATGGCTCGCTGTTAAGGGTAGCCTTCGCAAGAGACAGCTGGACAGCAAACCAGACGCAGCCAATCTGCGTGACACTGTCAGCGTCGATATCGGAGCATCCAAGCCTCTCCATACACTCCGAAAAATGTCGCCCGTTGTTGCCTGTGAGTCCGCTACGGCATGACGTCGGATTCGACGATCAGTGCATTCGGACGTCCGTCTTTGTGTTCCGGGCACCCTACGACGTTGCACAGATCCTTCCTGGGAACACTCTGTCCAAATGCGACCGGCGGTTGTGGCATTATGCTGCGGCGTTTCTTCCGCAATAGGACGCTAGGACCATCCTGCTGTACGAAGGCCTACGACGACACCTCTCGTGAACTCATCCGTTTGATGAAATCGCTTACGACGGCGTCTTAACGGCATTGCCAACCCCCCGCCCCTCTTTGTTCGTTCCCCAGACACGGTTACAGCAGAACCACTCACTTCTTGCGATCGTGACGACGTCTCAACTGATGGCCTCACGGGCTGGTTGTACGCTTATATCCCCCGCCGTTGGTGCGATTGGCCTGCAAATGAAATCATTTGCATAACTTGTACGTGTGCACGCACCCTGCAATTTGCATGGCGCTGCGTTTACGTCTTCGTGGTGTGGCATTTTCTCTGTCAGGCAGTGTATATGGAAAGCTTCCAAAATATCAAGTTTGGTGGTTGAATCTGGCTTGTCGATTAGCTTTGCTTATAAAAGAAATTTATGGTCCTTTTCGTAACAGTGTTTAGCTATCGATGACTTCTATATAGGACAGACCCGTAGAGTCTTGCGTTTTCGATTAAAGAAGCACAAGACCTATATTCGGAACTGTGACCTAAAGAAGTCATTGATGGCTAATTGCTCTAGTTCCAATAGGAGAAAGAGGGGATGGAAGTCTCAGCGCCGTTTGCTGTTGACTGTCCTATATCGAGAGCAGAGAAATTCAGCACGCTGGAAGAACCTTGTAGCTGGCTTGAAGACTCAAGTGTGGTGGGGCGTAGGCAGCAGAACCGTCCTGTTATGCACGTGCTGACCGACACACATACCGTATGACAGGAGCCATGGTTACAGACAGGAGCCTTGATTACAGCCCGTCTAAAAGTCAGATTATGTGCTGGCAGCAAATCACATGCATGCACCTTCAGCTAGAATAAACAATATGAATCTCAATTCAAAATTTTTTAATGTGCTACAGCACGGTAGCACGAAGTTACTGACCGCAACTGGAATAAAGGTGTGGCGATGATGGACCATCCGCGTAGCCCTACTTCCCCTAATCCGTTTCCCCTAATTCCCGTTTGCCCTATACACGTTTACCCCAATTGCGTTTCCCAGGAATCGCTTTTACCCGAATTCCCATTTCCCCTAATTTCGTTTGCCCTAATCTCGTTTCCGCTAAATCTCGTTTCTCCTAATTCATGTTTACCCTAAACACGTTTACTCCAATCGCGTTTCCCGAAATCGCATTTCCCCTAATTTTGATTTCCCCTAATGTCGTTTGCCCTAACCTTGTTTCCCCGAATTACGTGTGCCCGTATCAAGTTTTCCCTAATTCGCGTTTGCCTAATTTTTTTGTTAACCGAAATAAAACGGTGGGTCTTGATATCTTAAGAGTATTATTCTTTCCCTTCCTGTTGATGATGTCGACCACCATGCCAGCAAAAGTGTAAAGAAGTGCATGTGGTTATCTATGTATTAATTTATAAGGTTTTTTACTGTAAGACCAGTTGAGAGAGAACGGCTGAACGTCAACATATGGCTAAGGTATCAAAATAAATGTCTTACCATGCAGATGTGCCAGTCGAAGAGAAAAATGAGAGTGGGGCAACAGTTCGGGCGTTGGGGGGCGGCGGCAAAGTTCCCATGTAAAGTCTATGGGAAAAGCGTGCGGTTGACATCTGATCGCCTGTGGTTGACTCACGCGCTGTTCAAAGCGCGAGTATGGAGGGATTTAGATAGTCCGAAGTCTCTCTTCTCAGCGAACCGTTGTGCAAAACAACGGTAGCAGGAATTTGTTTGAAAGTTCTTATCGGAACAGCGAACACTCGAAGACCTGATTGCGTTGTGCCATTCGACTGTGTCATGTATATAATTTAACATTCATTCGATCCAGTTTATTCACGTAGGTAAGGCGTTTCCCATTATATAAAGATGTAAATAAACTTTCCATATGAGTTTATTCTTTTCAAAAAAAAATAAAAAAATCGTCGATTCCGACGGGTTTCGTCTACCAGGGAAAAAGAAAAACTATTCGTCGATTCCGACGGGTTTCGTCTACCGAGTTTGAATCCCGGTGAGGCTTGGATGTTGTGTTTGTCTTACGCCACTGGCTCTCTCCTTTCCCTGGAACCAGTGACCCCAAATTAGGGACGGGCGACTGCTTATAGCCCATTAAGTTGCTCACGGCGGTTGTAAACGTATTTATTTCATGTAAAAATGAATAAAAATTGAAAATATTCTCATACAACGTTAGGCAAATTCCTTTGGCGCGCCCCTGTTTAGATGGAGAACTTTTGGGAAAGACAATACAATTTTCAAGAGCAATATGCCATTATGTCTCAAAAAGAAAAGTGTTTAATCAATTAATTCTTCCAGTGATTACGTACGGAGCAGAGACGTGGGCCTTAACTAAAAGAGACATACAAAGACTGAAGATAACGGAGAGCAGCATGAAGAGATGCATGCTTGGTGTAACCAGGAGAGGTGAGAAGAGAAACTCATGGATAAAGAAAAGGACATGAGTGGAGGATATCATGATCAGAGTGAAATCCCTAAAAATGCAATGGCATGGCCATGTTGCCAGAGGAACTGACCACCGATGGACAACCGAAATTCTAGACTGGATTCCAAGGGACAGAAAAAGACCCAGAAGACCACAAGGGAGATGGGTGGATGAAATTCGAAAGCTTGCGAGACTGATATGGAAGAGACTGGGTCAAGACACACCGTTGATGGAAGACACTTGGTGAGATCTTCATGCAGCAGTGGATTGATAATGGTTGATGATGATGAAGAAATATACATAAATTTTCCTGAATTTGACGATAAAAGAAACCTTTTATTTCGCTTAACGGGAATCAGGACAAACATGAATTAGGGAAAACATAAATTTAGGAAAACGCGAATCAAGGCAAAGGAGAATTAAAGCAAACCTGATACAAGAAACGTTTCTAAGGGAAACTTTGATACGGACAAACGTGAATTTGGGGAAACGAGACTAGGGCAAACGAAATTAGGGAAATGGGAATTCGGGTAGAAGCGATTTCGGGGAAACGTGTTTAGGGCAAGCGTGAATTAGGGGAAACGAGATTAGGGCAAGCGAAATTAGGGGAAATTTGAATTCGGGTAAAAGTGATTTCGGGAAAACGTAATTGGGGTAAACGTGTTTAGGGCAAACGTGAATTAGGGGAAACGAGAATTAGGGGAAACGAGATTATGGGAAACGAGATTTAGGGGAAACGAGATTAAGGCAAACGAAATTAGGGGAAATGAGAATTCGGGTAAAAGCGATTTCGGGGACGCGCAATTGGGGTTAACGTGTTTAGGGCAAACGGGAATTAGGGGAAAAGGGTGTTCACTGGGCCATCACAATAGGAACTAGTGTTTCCTTTGAGATTACAAAAGGAGGGTGTGGTATGCCAATGACCTTAGGTTCCAAGTCCAACGACCTACGTCTAATTGTGCACTGTAAAAAATAAGTGATGTGAATTCACGGAAAATTTCTGAAAATAACGAGCATCAAATTTGCCGGTAAGTGTACATCTTTTAATGGAATTTCTGTTTTTAAAACTGCCTTTTTTTTTAACCTGTATTTTCACAGTTTTTCCGTAGTCAGTAATTTCGTTTATTTCAGAAAAGACAGCTTCAAGTTTTTCCGTATTTAAAAAGAAATTTCGCAAAATCCAACACGCTGAATAATTCAGCCCGTAGGCGAGAGAATCCTTCAGCGCCGGTGCTGAGGATCGAGTACAGGCCGTTTGGGTTGAAGCTGCGCGTCTTAACCACCGAGACAGAAAGTCACAAGAATCAGTCTGATTTTTTTTTATTTTTTTTGTTCATTAAAACGAGTGATTTAGTCATTTTATTTTCTATTGGAGCTTATTATTTTTTTGAATACGTTTGTAATAATTTCATTTTTTCTGCAGGAAGTCTTGTTATAAATTATGTACTTTTTTCATCGTTATTTTTCAAAGCAACAGAATGATTTGGAGTTTGAGATCTTGTTTTCAACTGACAATAACTTTCAATTATCTTTAAGGTAGACGTCAAGTAATTTCGCTTCCTATACTTCCAATGGAAAAAAGTTCTGTACACATTCTCTTCACAATTACTGCGTTCCCAAGGATGAAAATTTTAACATCGATTAAAATAGCTTCATTTTATAACTTGGAATACTTAATATTTTCTAAAGCATAACCATAATTATGCAATCCAACATTTGTTTGTCTACTGACGTCATCAAAGTACAGGTCGCGCCATCTTTTTTCTGGTTTCAACACCACCAAATGAAAATTTATTAATTTTTAATATAATTATGGTTATGTTTTGGAAAATATTAAGTATTCCAAGTTATAATATGAAGTTATTTTAATCGATGTTCAAATTTTCATTCTTGGGAACACACTAATTGTGAAGGAAATGTGTACAAAAGTTTATCCATTGGAAGTACAGTAAGCAAAATTACTTGACCTCCACCTTAAGAGAAGATGCAATGTACTGTTTTATGATATTATTTCACAAAACTTCTAAATATAAAATTTACCCTTGTTAACTGTATAGCTTTTATCGTAAGGTCTCCACAGACTGATACATAAACATCGTACACTCACCTGCTGTAAAATAAATTAAGTACCCGGTTTCTTACGGTAACACAATATATAATACATAGCTGGTGCACAAAATGGGGAAAAGGAGAAGAACTATCCTGCGCCACAGTAACCAAAATTCATGCGATATATAATACTATCCATAATAACAAATCTCCCTACAAAACTTCAAAATCAAACACTTTGACAGACTACTGAAATTTAACAGTTAATCAAACCTACAAGTATTCCCGTGAATGTCTCCTATTACCGGAAATGTTTCGTCATATGGATACGGAAAAAGTGAGAACGGAATTTTTCGGTTAATAAAAGAAAGGAATTGCAGAAAGGTTTCTGAAAATTCGGAATTTTCCGTTAACACATCTTGAAAACGGTAATTTTCCATCAATATTAAAAAGGAATTGTGGAAAGGTTTCTGAAAATTCAAACATTTTCTGGCTTACGTAAAATCCGCAGAATTCAGAGGATTGTTTTCGTCATTTCACGGAAAAAGTTGTATGAGACATACGCTACGCTAATTTACGAAAGAAATAACAGAAAGTGGGTCGTGAATTTCAGAATTTGTTTTGCAGTGTAGTAAGCTTCAGATTAGTTAAGTTAGAAACAGCGTGCTTAGTCCGGAAGCATTTTTCTCGCATGAAGCACATAGAGTCTTGCAATAGAAAGAAAATAATTTTTTTTTCTTGTAAGGAACCAACTTTTCTCAGACAGAAATAGAACCCAAATGAAGACATTGATTAATTATTATTATTGATAAGTACCAAAATAGTTATTCGTTCGGTCCAAAAAAAAATTCAGACAGAACAAATACGGCAAAGTGGGCCATTTCTCGAGTAGTCCGTCGGGAAAAGTCCGGGTGTTCCGGTGCGCCTATACGCTCCTGGTTTACGCAATAGGTTCTTAAAAAGTTTTTTTGGCAAGCATAAGAATCAAAGATGTACGAGGGCTATGTCATAATTCTTGAACACTAATGAATAAAAAACTACGAAGAAGTGGAGCGTATTTACCAATGTTTTTATAGGCCCTCCACATAGTCTCCGGTCATGTCTAGCACCCGTTGCAAAATCCCCGGCAAGCGTCGTACTCCGTCAGCAGAGTCGTTTTTACGGATAGAGCGCATTGACCGCTCTATTGTAGTTAGAATGGCGTCTTTTGTTGGGAATCTTTGACCTCTCGAAGGCTCATTTAGCTACCTAACCGAGTCAAAATCGCAGGTAAACATGTCGGGTAAATAGGGCGGATTCCAACCCCATTTCTGCAGTAGTTTCTGCTGCTACAGTAGCTGTATGGCAACCAGCATTGTCGTGCAACAATATCGGCTGTTCTTTCAGAAGTTCAAGTCTTGCGGCGAAGTGCAGGTCGTAAGGGATGTTCTAGGAATTTCTTGTAATACTGTTCATTAACTGTTGTCCCAGAAGGCACAGCATGGGTGAGAATGTCCCCAAACCAGTCATACGCAACAATAAGCAACACTTTGACGTTACTGGGAAACTGGAAAGGTTTTTTTTTTCATTTTTTTTTTTTTTTTTTTTTGGTCGAAGGGAACTTTGATATCGCCACTCAGACGATTGATGTTTCAGCTCCGGCTCGTAGCTACGCTCCAGCGTTTCATCCGCTGTGATTATGCGTTTCAAGGAAGCTTCACCTTCCAGTCGATAACAATTCAAAAACATTTCAGCCACAGCAAATAGGTGCCATTTTTGAACGTCCGACAGATGGTGAATGACCCACTTGCTGACGATTTTCTTCATTCACGGATGCTGTGTCAGTATCCTGTGAACAGTAGTTGAAGAAATGTGTACCTCACAAGACAATTCCACGTAAGTCCATCGTCGGTTAATGTTCGACAATTCCGGGACTAACGCCACATTCTGTCATCGGTGACCTCGACAGGTCTCCCAGCACCAGAGCGATGATCAACATCAGCACGACCCTTCTCAAATGCCAACACCCACCTTCTCACTGTTGAATATGGCAATGCATTAACATCGCATGCTTCTCGCAATCACTTTGCACACTGTGCGGCATTTCACCCGCGGGCAACCTATATTTTCACAAAAGAAATCTGCTCCCTACGCGTGAATTCCATTACCGTGCTTACCACTAGAGATGTGTCGTTCGCGAACGAATCAGCAAACTGAGTCATTGGCGAACGAATCTTTCCTGAAAAGATTCGATTTCGCAAAAGAACAGACTCCCTGAATGAATCAGAATAACTTCTTACTAGACATCAAAATTTCACGACGGTGTCTCGGTGAGGTTAATGTTCTAATCAGAAAATCTTATCTTATTCAGAAGTATACAAATGCAATAAATTACATGAACGTTTCGAAAGGAACTTATAAGAAAATCGGGGAACCAATTTTTCGCGAGAATTAAAAGCAAATTTAAACTTAAAAATCAGCTACTAAACCGGAAACTATCAACGAACGAACGGATCCGACTCAGAATCGTTTCCCTTGATACAAGTCGTTCGCTAAACCGAAAAATCAGTGACCGAAACGAACGAATTGGTCCGAACGAATCTCTTCAGTGAGTCGAATCCAAAGAATCGGTTTGCCCATCTTTACTTTCCACTCCCACATCCGGTTTCTTCAGCTGCTGTCACTGCCTCCTAGAGGCCAGCGCATAGGGGCCGTCCATAAAGTACGTCCGTGATTTTTTACTATTTCTAGACTCCCCCCTCGCCATGTCACATTTTGTCCAATTGTTGACACCTCCCCCTAAAAGGTACGTCCTCATTCCCGCCACCCCCCCCCCCCTTTTTTTTTTTGACGACTGCTTTTAGAAGTCCGTTGAGAAACAGAAAGAAAACTTAATTATTTAAAGGAATCTTACATATATTTACAGTTTTTCTTCAGAAAAAAATTATTATTTATGCATTTATTTATTCCCAAATGCTACCCGAACTTTATCATTCTGAAAAAAATATCTACAAATGAACGCATGCATTCATGTTTGCAACACTCCCGATCATACCATCTACAACACATGTTAGATTTGGTAGTACAAATACGAGAACTTAATATTGTGATTTAGCTAAATATCACCAGAAAACTGAAATACTGTATTTCATACATTTTTAAACTATCAAAAGAAGAAAACAAAATAGATGACACCGAATTTTCGGGTGTAATGAACACATCTTTTGAATCCGTTCTGATGCGAATTAAATTTACCAAAGCTATTAAAAATCAATGGAACCGGTATGGAAAACAGCAGTATCTGACCGAAGAAAGAAGTTTTTCAGTCGGCTTTTTAATCCGCAGATATTGCTGTAAACGGAAACGTAAGCTGATGCCCTCTGGTGGCAGACTTGTGCGTTAAGAAAAAAATGAAATTTTATGAGAAGGTTTTTCGATGTGAGCGGTATCGGTCCACGAAAGAATTTTTTCAATCGAGTTTTCAGAAGCTGAGATTTTACTGCAAATACATCAGACGCAGAAATTAACTTTTACGCAAACTGGTGGCCAAACCGCTCTTTATCAAATATTACAAATTACATGCAAAACATTTCCAATCAGGAGCTGTATCCGGTGCAGAAAGAATTTTTCAAATCGGAGTTTTGGAAGCAGAGATATTGATGAAAACGCAATTTATCTTTACGCCCCCTAGCGAAAAGTCTATGTATTACTTAAAAATTTTGAAATTATATGAGAAACATTTTACACCAGAAACTATCTAACAAAGAAGAAATTTTTCAAATCCGACTTTTAGAGGCAGAGGTATTGACAGAAATAAGATAAACGTCTACGCCTTCTGGTGGAGAAACTATACATTATTTTAAGTAGAAAATATTCTCAAATGTTTATCGACATGAGCGAAACGAAAGAATTTTTTTAATCGAATTTTTAGAATCTGAGATTTTGCTGCAAATACCTACGAATCAGGAATTTAATGCTTACGCCCCCTGCTGGCCAAACCATAGTTTATAAAAAATTAGAAATTACAACAAAAACATTTTCCTTCAGCAACTGTAATCGGTGCTGGAAGAATTTTTCAAATCGGAGTTTTAGAAGCAGAGATATTGACAAAAACAGGATATATATCTACGCCCCTGGCGAAAAAACCATACATTATTTTAAGAAGAAAACATTCCGAAAAGTTTTGTCTACGTGAGTAGCATCGGTCCACGAAAGAATTTCTTCAATCGAGATTTTAGGAGCTTAAATTTTGCTGCAAATACATCAGAAGCAGAAATCAACACTTACGCCCAATCGTGGTCAAATCATTTTATACCAAAAATAGAAATTATATGCAAAATATTTCCCATCACGAGCTGTGCCCGCTGAAGGAAAAAATTTCATATCGGAGTTTTAGAAACAGAGATATCTGGGGAAAAGTAATTTACTTACTTAGCGGAGAATCTATGCATAACTTGGAAAAGTGACTATGCTTAAAATAATCTTCGACACGAATGGAATTGAAAAGTAAAAGAATTTTTGAATTGGATGTTTAGAAACAAATATATGGAATAGAATGTGTTTTGAATTCGATATCATCTGCTTTTACGCCCTCTAACGGCAAAATTTTGCACCGCAAAAAACAACAACGAAATATAGAATCTCCATTCGCACATTTCAAGCTTCCTAATGCAAAAATAATTTTTCAAATCGGACTATTAGTTGCAGAGATATTGTGTCTATAGACGGACGAACAAACCGATACCGTAAGCACGATCTTTTTTTACAAAAGATGTGCTAAAAAAGACAAAACAAAACGAAGAAATATCATTCACTATATTTTCGCCGCTGGACGTCCAAATTACTAAACCACCCCCTCAACCATGTCACATTTGGTCCGGTTGTCAGGATCCCCTCTCCCCCTGTAATCTCGGCCGTACTTTATGGACGGCTCCATACTCACTTTGTCCGCGGGTGGGGGAAGGCATGGAGGAGGTATGATACGCGCGCTACTGCAATGAGAACATCGTCATGATAAGTGAAGATATTTTTATTACTTACTGATCAATAATTTTGACATGGCCCCCGTACGTCCGGAAATCGGATTGATGTAAAGGTGCATCAGATTTTCCATATATTTTCCAGATTTACCTGGTGCAAAATTCTTTCGTAGAAAATTATTTTTGTGTCGCATACGCTTTGTGAGCCTGATCCAGCTTTACAACTCTGATGTGGACAATTTTCAGATTAATTGGTGTGAACATACATTTTTTTTTGTTATACGTATATTAAACTATTATACATACATATATAATGGTTTATTTGTCTAGTAAACCATTTGGAATAAATATATTTTCATGATATAGAAGTACGAATATATGACATTTTTTTTATCATTGTATTGTTGTATATAATGTCTAATGACGGTTAACGACACTCTAGACATTGGGGACATCAATCGTCTCTTTCTTTTCCCTCTTTGTTCGAAAGACAACTCATAACGTAATGTAATGTAATGTAAAATGAACTTTAAATGAAATATAGAAATTGTTCTAACTCCCACCCAATCTTAAAAAAGAAAGCTTTAAAAATTTCCCATAAAAAAATCAATGACATTTACAAAAAAGCAGGCTCAAGAAAGGCACTACAACAGAAATTAAAGAGTTATATCAGATAGTCTTAAGAAAAAAAAGCCTGACAAAACGGAAACCCTCAAAAAATAAAACCTAACTATTTGTACGTAACAACTCAACAATGAAATGGGCACCTACCCCTTCAGAAAAGCCCCGAGAATCTACCAGAAAATTAGGAGACAGTTATCGTCTCCGTTTGCTGCAGGAAAGTAATTTCTTCAGCTTGCGAAGTCTCATTAACGTCTTCTTCATCTGTGGAGGCGGGCGACCGCTTCATAGGCCTATTAGGAGAGACAACTCGAGATCTACAAGACGATGTGGAAGAAGGTGGAGCGCTGGGAAATGTTTCAGAAAAAAATGTACTTCATAACATCTCAGATCATTCATTTATATATATATATCATCATCATCATCATCATCATTGTCAACCATTATCAATCCACTGCTGGACAAAGGTCTCCCCAAGTTTCCTCCACAACGGTCTGTCTTGTGCCAGTCTCCTCCATGTCACCCCTGCATACTTTCGAATTTCATCCACCCATCTCCCATGTGGTCTTCTTCTGGGTCTTTTCCTGTCCCTTGGAATCCAATCTAAAATTTCGGCTGTCCATCGATGATCTGTCCTTCTGGCAGTATGTCCAGCCCATTGCCATTTCAGGGATTTAACTCTGATCATGATGTCTTCCACTCTTGTCATTTTTCGGATCCACGAGTTCCTCTTCTTATCTCTCCTGGTTACACCAAGCATGCACCTCTCCATGCTTCTTTGAGTTGTCTGCAGCCTTTGTATGTCTCTTTTAGTTAAGGTCCACGTCTCTGCACCATACGTAAGCACTGGAAGGATGCATTGATCAAACATTTTTCTTTTAAGACATAATGGCATGTTACTCTTGAAAATTATGCTGTTTCTTCCAAAAGCTCTCCAGGCAAGTTTTGTACGCCGATTAATTTCTTCATCAATGTGACCCTCACTTGATATCTGCTGTCCAAGATAAACGTACGTGTCTGTTATCTCCAGCTTTTCTCCGTCAATCGATAAATCTTCATTTCTTGTAAAAGCATTGAACATCACTTTTGTCTTCTGAAAGTTCATTTTTAATCCCACTTCTTTACTCTTGTCCGCAAGTTCCTGGATCATACTCTGCAGCTCTGATGGGGTAGTTGCAAAAATGACTACGTCATCAGCAAAACGAAGGTGGGTTAGATAATCTCCATTAATCTTTATCCCTTTGTTTTCCCAGCTCAGCGACTGAAAAACACCCTCCAATGTGGCATTGAAGAGCTTCGGAGATATGGTGTCACCTTGTCTCACTCCCTTTCCAATTTTTACGTGTGTTGTATTTTCAAACAGCCTAATCTTTGCACTTGCATTTTCATAGATGTTATTAATAATATTAATGTATGCATCTTCAATACCGCAGGTTTTCAGAGCCATTGTAACTGCTGATGGTTTCACCGAATCAAAGGCTTTTTCATAATCGATAAAAGCCATGCACAATGGAAGTTCATATTCCCTCGCTCTTTCAATTAGTTCTCTCATCACGTGGATATGATCTATTGTGCTGTAGCCACTCCTGAATCCAGCTTGTTCTCTCGGTTGAGCCATGTCCAGTGTTACCTTCAAGCGGTGTGAAAGAACTTTAGTGAAGATTTTATAAACTACTGATAGGAGGCTGATAGGTCTGTAGTTTCCGAGATCCTCAATGTCACCTTTCTTATGTAGCAGGATCATTGTAGCGGTGTTCCAATCCTCAGGAATCTTTCCTTCATTAAGGCATCGAGTGAAAATTTGGGCGAGTACTGTTTCGATTTCTCCACTTGCTTCTTGTATGATGTCTACAGTAATTCCATCTTCTCCTGGAGCTTTTCCTCGCTTCATGTTCTTGATTGCATGTGCAACTTCTGCTGGAAGTACTGGAGGAACTCTGGTACTGGTATCTTTCATGATGTCTGGAGTGCATATATCATCCCTTTCATATAATTTGGAGTAGAAATCTTTCACTCTTGTCAAAATTTCGCCTCTATTTCTTGTTACAGAACCATCTTCTTTTCTCAGTGCCATAATCTGTTTTCTTCCCTTACTGAGATGTCCCTTTGCTATCTTTAGGCTTTGGTTGTTTTCAATTGCTTTCCTCACTAGTTCACAGTTGAATTTCCTTACGTCTTCAGTGATACTTTTTCTTACTGTCTTGCATAGCTCTATATATTCCACTTTGGAAGTCACATCTTTAGTTGTCCTCATCTCTCTTCTTTTTTGCATCAACATTTTGGTTTTTCCTGATAATTTGTTCATATGCAATTTGTTCTTAGACCCAGCTAATTTTGTTGCTGTTTCCATAAGAGCTTTGGTTACTTTTCTGTTAACTTCAGAGATGTCCACTTCTTCCGATGTTAGGCCTTCTAAAGCAGAGAACCTGTTCTTCAGTTCTAACTTGAAGGTATTATGGTGTTTTTTAAGGTTGGTTATGTCAATAGATTTTGTTTGTCTTATGAGCTTGCCACGTTCAAGTTTAGTGTTAAGGTGCATCTTACATCTCACCAATCTATGGTCACTACCTGTGTTGAACTTGTTTAGCACACTGCAGTCTTCTATGACGAATTTTTTGTTACACATAATAAAATCAATTTCACTTGTCGTCCCATTTGGATGTCTCCATGTCCATTTCCTGTGTGGCTTTTTCTTGAAGAAGGAGTTCAAGATGAAAAACCCTTCTGCCTCTGCAAACTCAACGAGAGTATTTCCACGCTGGTTTCTGTTGCCATGACCGAATTTACCTACTGAAGTTTCATTCTGTTGCCGTTGCCCTATTTTTGCATTGAAATCTCCCATAATTATTTTCAAGTGCTGCTTACCTTTATTATTTAGATGACAAATTTCCTCATAAAATTCTTCAATTTCTTCTTCAGGATGACTTGTGGTGGGTGCATAAGTTTGAATAATCTGAGCCTGGTATCTTTTCGAGAGTTGGATAACAAGTCGTGCAGCTCTGTCAGAGGAACTTTCAACTTCTACAACTTTATCCTTCAGTTTCTTGTTTATTATAAATCCAACACCACTAGTTCTGCCAGTATCTGTCCCACGATAGTAGAAGAGATGTCCACTTTTCAGTTCGATGAGATCTTCTCCTTTTCTCCTTACCTCACTTAGCCCCACGATGTCCCACTTGATCCTTTGTAGTTCCTCTTCCAATTCAAGAAGCCTTGAATCAGAAGATAGGGAGCGTCCATTGTAAGTAGCCAAGGTCAGCATCAGATGGCAGCCTAGTCCGGTTCTCCGGGGATTCTTAGCACCCTCTGCCTTCATGTCGCACTGGCCGCTGCCTTGGCCAGGTACATTCCAGCTGCCGGAGACTGAGGGCCAAGATTTAAGTTGTGGAATCATTTTGGAGGGGTTTGGCCATAACTCACCACGCTGGCCAAGCGGGTTGGTGAGTGTGGGATAGAATTTCCTCTAATCCCGATGGTATAGTTATACCGCTATGGGCGGTCGTCAGAGCCCCTTTAGTGGGAACAGGATGCACCACGAGAAGGCGGGGTTGACATTTGTCAAGGAGAGGCTGTGATGTTACGCATCACCTGACCTTACATCCCATATATATATATATATATATATATATATATATATAATTTAAAACACAAATAAAAAATAAAACACTGTATATGAAGTCATGTAGGAAGCCTAACAATTTTGATGATTAAATCATCATGAAGTTCATCAGAGCAGGTAAATTTCAATATCACATTTTTGTCGGATTACAAGCAAACCTCGGTAATTAATGCGCATGAAATTTGCTTAAACGAATTGGGGAGCGCTCTCGCAAATTTCGGTTATAGAATGCATTCCATAACCTTGCCGGCTAAGAGACTAAACGGTTTGCCTGGCTCGTCTGTACAATGAATAGTGCGTTTTAATGGATCAAGGGCAAGAAGTATTCACCATGCACACCGTGAATGAGTAAACGTAAGAAATAACAGAAGTGTATGGTTAACCGCTAGGTTGTCTGTCAGTCACTGTACTGTATTTTTTATATCAACTAAGATTTGTAAAATAAGTCTAAGGAAGTAAATCCGTCGCTTATTTTCAAAAAGGTGTTCACCTTCTCCCTTTCTAACATTCATTTCTAAAATTTTTACTAGGTCTCATAGAGTTCCTTATGCTATGGGGGAGGAAGGTTACATTTAGTGAGAGGTTTCTTTCCCCCTCATCAAAATGGCGTATCGAATGTCATTAGCTCAAGCTAAGCCATTGAGATATTATGAGTACAAAAATCTGAACGTAACAAAATTTCATGTATGGAAAGCATTTAAATGTAATAACAGTGTTTTAGTGATTTATAAAATGACAAGAATACGGATGTGAACATCGGTACCATTGTACGAGATCTGTTCAGCGTCGTACAAGGGCTCCGAAATAAGTTAAAGCTTTGATCTATGCCTACATCTCTATCTCTCTATCAATCTTTTTTTTTTTTTCTTTTTTTTTCCCCTCCGAAAAGAGTTTTCTGGAATGGGCAGTTTCAAGAATACTCTGAACAAACCCCTTTATAAGCTGTCGTTATAAAAAACACAAGCTGTCATTACAAATCCTCAAAACCGCCGAAATCAGTATCGGTTACTTAACAAATTGTAAATTAATGTAACAGTTTGAAAATTGAATCCGCACGCAGCCTTCAACGTTATTTTTCAATATTCTGTTCAAAGTGAAAACAAAAGTTCAGTGACATTATAGTTTAAATCAGTCAACGATCAGGCTTGAGTGCGCGACGATTTAGAAACAAAAAAAAAAAAAAAAAGATGGGGGGGGGTATTTTTGTAAGTGTTTATAGAGTCGGAGAAATCCTCACATTTAACTCAAAGTTACCGTCCTTAAGGAAAAGTTGGATAACCAAAACTGTAAACCAGGGTGGTATGTAAATTGCAAACTAGAGCGTGTAAATTGCGAACCAAAATCAGACCGCCATTATAACTCTGTATGTAAATTGCGAACCAAGGCCCATGACCGCTATATGTAAATTCCGAACCCACTTCTCTGAACATCTGCGAGAATTAACTAAGCTAGCTTGTCTGTTTTGATTGGCTTGCTTTAGATATATTTTTTGTCGTTCGACGAGTTTTACGCTTTTGATCTCTGAAAAAGGAAAAGATTTGTTAATCGTGGACGCCTACACTTACCGCAAAATGAAGATATTGAAAAGTGAGGAGTGTTTCTGGTTATGCACAGTTAGAAACTGTAAAGCAAAGGTTTTCATAATCGGATCGAATTTTCCTCCAAATTTGTGGGCAGAGGCCAGTGCATCTAATGAACACACTACAAATGCATGCGAGTCCTTTCATTCTAGATTCAACGCCCATTTTATCATCTGCACCCAAGTTTGTAAAATTTCGTAGAAGTGTTGACATTATTTCAAACGCGACGTACATTGAAATTCAAAGTGTGAAAGATCCAAAGAGAAGAATCAGTAAAAGTGCCCTCCAACGAAAAAAAATTTGCAAGAAAAAATAGACGATTACCAAAGAGGACTTATTTCAAGAATTTCTTATGCAAAATTTGCATCGTATCAAATGTGATTGTTTCCGAAAATGGGGGGAAGATTAGCATGGCCCCTGCGCAATGATGACAAACTGGTTTTCTTGTTTTCGTGAATACATTGCTTTACATTGTTTTTATCATTATTTGTTTACTTTTGATACTCTTTAAGTACATATATATCGACTTAACACATTAGTTGTTTTCTTGAATAATTTAATTAAGTACATACGTATGCTAAATATGGAACATTACAGAGAAAATTAACAGGGCCCCTGCTCAGGATGACAAACTAGTTTTGTTGTTTTCATGAATACATTGCTTTAAATTGTTTTAATCATTATTTTTTCGTACTGGTTTATCTTTTAATATCGTCAGAATGGGCACAGAAAAGTTGTGCCCGTCTTGGGCTTTAATTTGCAATTTACATATAGGGGTTGAGGGTGGTCTGATTTTGGTTCGGAATTTACACGCTCCGGTAAACCGGTTTTGTTGTTAAAATTCGAGTGTGCGGAACAGTTAGTTATGTGGTTTAAATTTGAGTTACCAAGGGACTCGAATTGAAACGGTTACACTGTTTAAATTCAAATTCAAGTTTAATCGAAAAAAGAGATAAAAAAAAAAAAAAAAAAACTTCCGTATCCAGAATTTCAAATCATGATAAAAATTCTAAATGAAGTTTCTGTTGCTGTTGTAAACTGACTGAGACATTTAAGCGCTATCATGCTTTTAACATGATAAACAAAAAGTATGTGTTTTGATATAGCAAATATATTTTACAGGTTCAACAATTTCATTTCAGGAAGTTGTATAGGAATATATAATTTCAGAAGAAATTAGGCCATTGGATAATTTTAAGGAATAGTAAAATATACATAAAGCATGTGACTCAGCATAATTTTATAGTGGATTGCTTCTAACCATAAATGCGGCCTATCGTCCATCTGTTTTCTTGATAAATAAAAGAATTAGCAGAAATACTAAAAGTTACAGATAAAATAAAAAAAATTACACAATCAATTTTTATCATTGCAAGGTTATGTTCTACTTTGTTTGCCGCTCAACACTTTACCTGTACCTCTTTCCGTGCACTTAGAAATGTGAACGAAGCAATTTTTTCGCTACACTTCCAACAGACACAGGTTTCAAGAATTATTCCTACGAAGATTTTCGATGATTCATTCGTTATTCATCACTTACCTGTGTTTTAATTTCTACTGGCGCCACTTTTCCGTTATCTATACAAATAAGACAATCAAATTCCAGCGAAGTTGACGAACACAGATGTATGGACCAACTAACTTTCCATTAAGGTTAGGTATCCTTGGGATCCGACGAAACACATCAAAATAAATAAAAAAAGAAAACGGCACTTTACGGAGGGCGTAGGAAATTCACTTCACACAAGAAGAAATATTTACAGGCCTGCCTCTATTACAATTGTTTTTACCCTTTTTTTTATTTGTTGTTTTTTTAAATTTTTTAAGGGGCCAAAGGTGGCCCCTTCCTACTCCACCAGCATGTCTGGACTTCGGCGCACACACACACACACACAGGGATCTGTTCCAGTTGAGACGGTCCTGAAATACCTGCAAATGACGTCGCTCCCAGCAGGTCCCAACGGGGTAGTATTTTTGGCAAAAGGGAAGAACGTTCTCCTCCGGAAGTAGCGGCGCAAGAACTGAGGAGAGGTGGGAAATTTTTTCAGTTACGTCATCGAAAACACAGATTGTTTCTGACTTAAAAACATAAGCGAATCATTCATTTGCTACTTGAAGGTGCACGACTTGCAGAAGGTTGACGGCTTCGTGACGCACCGTTTTATTAATCACCAACTTTAGATGAATGCGACAGCTACTCGAAACACTGAATCTCTCGCTCATTAGAAACCCAAGTTTCACTCCCGCTTTAGATAAATTAAATTTAAAGTTTTTTTTTTTTTTTAGCAACGTTATAGAATCAGTGCCATGGCAAACTACAAAAAGAGACAAAGTTACTATGTTACGATGTCATAAAATTAATCTCGCGCCATGTAAATTTCATTTTGCATTAAATTCCAATTGTTTCTTTATTTTCATCACATTTTCAATGGAGGGGGGGGGTACGACAACCATGGGCAGACCAGAGGAGCATAAACATGCCCCTCCGAAGCTCGAACCTGGGCCCATCTAGGACGAATAGTAAGAGTTCAGTGCCTCAGACCACTCGGTCTCCGGAATAGCCTTTTCACCATAACTTTATTTCATTTCTTTTTTAATTACTTCTACTACTTATTAATCTTTATTTCACATTTTCTTTATCTTTCATCTTATCATTTACTACTTTAATTTTCAATTTATGTATACTTTTTTATCCATGCACTAATTTTTTATTAACATTTTAACATATTGCTGCATAATAAATTAAGGTAGGATGAAAATAAGTACAAAGTAAAACTAAAAAGAAATAGACAAGAAATAGTTCTAAAGAAAGCAGACACAAACTGTAAAAAAAAAAAAAAAGAAAGAAACTTTTACTTCTGAGGTATTGTAAAAAATGTTTTCTGAGAAGGATCAAAGCCTTGACTTCGGCGTTCGTCCTGTGTGTGTGTGACTTTGTCCCTGTCTTTTTTTTTTTTCTCTCAGTTCACCAATGCAGAGCCCATTTAAGAAGGGGACTGCAGCCCCCGGGCCCGCATTTTCAAGGGCCCCAGAATTATGCAGGATGCTTGAAGAATTAACAGAGTTCCACAGTTTTTTTTTTTTTTTTTTTTTTTTTTTGCGGATAGCACAGCGAAACTATAAGAAACTCCCTTGTGAAAACATTTTCATATTTCTTCCCTTTTCCTTTGGAGTCAGAAAAAAGTATAGTCGCCCTCAGTCCATCCTCAAATCTTCCGAAAGCATTACAGATGTTTTGTAGACTATTTCATACATTAAGAATTCGCTGGAATCATGATATTTGGATCATATTATTTTGCCCACTACTTCGATATAATTTCAACAAGCTGAAATCAACCCGGGGGGGATTAAAGCAGAACTGAACTGCTATCCATTTTTCAAGAATGTATTTTTACATTTTCTTCCTACCACTGATTCGTCCATGAACTATGAGATACACACTTCAATACGGCGGGGATATTTTTATTTTTATGGCTTCCTCGTCATATTTTGGGAATGTTTTCTCCTGGGTAGTTTTATTCATCTACCCACAGTGAAATTCTTGATGTGCCACTAATACTGGGGGCCCCAAAATACTGTACAGCCCCCGGGTTCCCTGTCTCGTTAAATGTGCTCTACACCAATATTCATGAAATCATTCACAGTAAACCAAATGGGAAATTCAAAACCTTGGCTGCAAAATTCAGAGGATTGCAGTTGATGATTCATAAAACGACATCATAATCAACAGAATTTTTGGCCTGATTTTTGTTGCTCCCTAAAATCAGCTTGAAGCTGAATAGTTTTTCCAAATTCTAGTGGTTTAATACCAAATACTGTATGTAAAACGCCAGAAGATCTGCACGTACAAAAACACTGTTTTTGATCTATCAAACATTCTTGTTTGTTTGTTTTTTCCTGGAAAGAAAAGATATTTTTCATCCGATTTGTTTAAACTTTTTACCGGATTTTAAGAATTAATCAGAGATTTTGCTAATTTACAGTTCAAAATTATCTAAGAAATGATAAGGATTTTTTTTTTTTAATCTTTCCAACACATTTCCAATTCTCGCTATTTTACGACTTTACGTGGATTTGGTGGAAATAAAAAATGAACAAGGACAGTAATGTTTTGTAGATACTAAACGTATACTCCCATTTTTTGTTTATCTTTTTTTCGTGCAAAAGAAAATATCAGGTGAAATGTCGTTTTGTAATAAGCTGTTTCAAACTTTTCCGGAGTCTGAACGTTCATCGGAAATCACAGAATGTTCGTACGAAGAAGATGTTCGGAAAGTAATGCTTCCTCGCAGGCATCTTGTGCAAGAGGTGTGACCTTAAAGTGGAGCATTCATCTACTTGTTCTTTTTGACCTTCAGTTTGCACTGAGGTACGTTTTGGGTTTTGCGTTGCATTCTGTTAAAAATGGATGACTCGCTTTCAACCCGTACAAACGCACGAAACAGCAAGCTGCGATCGGAATTTTGACGCAGGAAAATGAAACCCCCATCGAATTTACTGGAGGTTAGCGACTTTTTATGGCAAAGATACTAACTGCAATATATAGTGCGGGTCGTTGAGTGAGCAAATCAAGGAACAGGGGAGAAAAACTGAACCTCAACAACTAGCAACTCAGGATTTGAATGAACATGCAAAACGTCAACGAACTTATTCATGAAAATTGAAGACGGTAGGTCTGGCACTTAGAGAGACATTGGTTTAGCTCTACTCCAAGTCACCGTAAGAGTATACTCAGAGGCGACTTCAGATTTGTTGGGGCCCTAGGCGCTAAAAGATTCAGAGGCCACTTCCCCCTTCTTATCGCCTCAGAAATTTTCATCTGTCAGATTAACAAAAAAATAAGTAAAGTGAAGAAAAAGGTTTTTACGTTTTTAAAATATCATTCTACCTTCCTTTTGTTAGAACGTTTTGTAAGAAACAGTGTTAGTGTAATCACTTTGTCTGTCTTTGCACATCGAAGTTTTGGTTATTAGAAAAATACACTCGTCGTCAAAAAAATAGTTGCACCCCGAAGGACGTATCGGATTGCAACGCTATTCGGAAAAAAGGTAAAGGTTACCTGGAACAATAAATGATTAAACATTGTAACTCATATGGGCAATATTTACTGAGCTACACGCCAATAAGTAGTGTCTCTCAGTATGGCATTGGGCTTCCATGTTTGATTATACAGCATGCCAGATACCTCGGCATGGAGTTGTACAGGTTCTTAATGGTGTCCTGAGATAAGCCATCCCATGTAGCTTGAATCTTCTCACGCAGTTCCTGCAGATTGTGAGGTAGGAGTGGAGTGTGGATACCGCGTGCAATGGCATCCCACACATTTTCAATCGATGGTAGGTCTGGCAATGCGGCTGGCCATGGCAGAGTGTCAGTGCCTTGAAGGCAAGCTCTCGACACAGCAGCAGTATGTGGACGAGCGTTGTCCTGTTGGAAAATCGCACCGGTGTGAGCGTTCAGAAAAGGTAGGGGCACTGGTTGCAGGACCTCATTAACGTAACGTTGAGCTGTCAAAGTACCTGTAATGAACACCAAAGGTGATCTGGCATCGTAGGCAATTGCACCCCACACCATGACACCAGGCCTTCTGGACTTGTGACGCTCGACAACAAACCATTCATCTTAGCGCTGACCACGATGCCTCCACACACGGATTCGTTGGTCGTCTTCTCCAATACAAAAGCGGGACTCGTCACTGAAGATCACCCGTTGCCATTCTGAGTGGCCCCTTGACAGTCTGACACGACACCATTGCAGTCTTTGTCGACGATGCAATGGTGTTAAAGACAGTCGTCATAATGGTCTGCGTGCGTGCAGTCCTACGTCGTGCAGCCGTCAGCCAATGGTGCTGGCACTAATCGGACGATGCATGGAGGGCACCACTGTTCGTTGAATATCAGCAATCGTGGCTGTTGTGTCACTCCGCGCATGTCAGACAACCCGTCGGTCCTCTCTCTCCATGGTTAGTCTAGGTCTCCCAGACCCTTCCTGTCGCTGCTGCGTGCCTCGTTCTATCCACTGCCGCCAACAGCGTGCTATAGTGATATCCGCACTACCGGTATTGCGCGCAATACGGCGATTAGACCACCCCACTTCCCGGAGGCCAACGATGCGGCCCCTCTCGAACTCCTCCAACTGCTCGAATTGCTTCCGAACTTTTCTCCGAGACATACATCACTTGCAAAGGATGCAACCAAAACAACAGCATGAGTCAGAACGGCAAGTACGCGCAACGGGACGACCTTACATAGCCGGTCAGAAACAGCACTACGACCCCTCCTTGCTGAGGTCACATGCGCAGCCGAACGTGGTAGTTGAATCATTTGTATGTCTCACGATGTCAAACCTACTCACCAAGTTTCATTTTTGTCGGTTGCTTCCTTCTGGGTGCAACTATTTATTTGACTATGAGTGTATTTCAAAAAAATTTTGCGGTTAATAAGAAAGTGAAGGACATTAAGTTTGGCACTTCAAATATCCCATATACTTTATGAATTTACCGCTAAGGGCTGTCGAAGTCGAAAGTTCAAAAAAAAAAAAAAAAAGTTCTATTGTGAGGAAACTATTCAACTCAGAGGAAAAAATTATTTTTGCGCCTCTCAGATTAGGCTTAACTGCTCCTTCTCAAATATTTAAACTTTCCAGTTCACTCGTTAATTTCCTAGAGGCGTTAGTTCAAGAATTTAGTTTTCACGCATTTTTCAAAAATTAGTTTTGCTAATGATCGGACATAAACATTCATTTAATTTTGCCAGTTTTAAATTTCTCTGCTAGTTCATAAATTTCCCGCTAGGAGTTCTGAAGGTGGAAATTTAGTAAATTTTAGTTTTACGCTGCAAAGAGACCATTTCAGTTACAGCAAAAGTTCTTCTTGAGTTTGATACATTAGGCAAAACTGATTTTTTTAGCACCTTTTTAGTTGCAAATTTAACTTGGCAAATTTAACGCTAAGGGCGCTGAAAATGGAATTTCTCTAAATTTATCAGTACACTGCGTATGAATTATCATAAAATTGGAATGCGTTTCAATTTCAAAACATGCTCCTTCCACTGCTTCAGCTTTGGAAAATCATCTTGCTTTTACGTTATGAGCAAATTAGTAGGCAACGAGCATGGTATCAAGTAAAAGTAAAATACTTGAAGACATTGGCAACCGGATGAGTCCTCTACATTAAAAATTCGGGTAAAATGCAATTTCTGCTCAGTACTTCTCTTGAAAATGGTGGATGACTTTTCGTGGAGCAGTTTTTCTGTGGTGAACAATTCCCTAAATCGAAGAGAGCCGTCATAGACGCATGCCATGGACCAAGAAAGTTTGACAGTAAGAATTTCATCAGTCATCGTAAGTAAGCGAGAATGTGTTTCTTGAAAGCATTTCTTCTTATTATTTTCATCGGAAAATTGAGAAATTCTGCATTTTCTTTTATTCTGTCAAAAAGATAAGTGAGATTTTTTTTATAACTGCACTACAGTTATCAGAAACAGAAGCATAAGAATTAAATGCAGAAGATCCGATTTGAAAATGGAAAAATAGAAACCACAGCTTTTAGAGTAAGAGTATCATTGAAACTTTTTTATTAGTTTTTCAAGTTAGTTCTATGTCGATTTAAGGAATAAAAAAGGTGAGAATATTTGATAACTATCAGTATTAAACCAGAGAAGAAGAAAGTAATAAGAAAATGTGGCAGTACAATAGAAATTTCTTTTAACACTATTAAATAACAAAAATACACTGGCGGAAAGTGAATAAAGAACACCAAGAAGGAGACGTCTTATACCAACGAAATATATACAGCATAATAACGGAAGACAGAGGATAACGTGATCAAAACATTATGGCAAAATACAGCTGTATTTGCTGGTAAACTGAAAAATAACATTTCTATGTAACATGGTTAGTACGAGGTTGAACCGCCATGAACTGCGTCACACTGTGCAATTCTGGCATGGAGTCTGTCGTACAAATGTTGGATGTAAGTTTGGGGTATTGAGTTCCAAGCATCCTCAACCTGGACGCGGAAATCGGGGATGGTCGTGGCTGGCCGTGGATACCGGATAAGTCGTTGTCCCATAAAATCCCACACGTGCTCAATGGGGGACAAATCCGGTGAACGTGCAGGCCATGGAAGTTGTCTCACACCCTGAAGTGTATGTTGCGTTGCACGTGCCGTGTGTGGGCGTGCGTTATCTTGCTGTAAAACACCACGATGGACCGACCTTACAAATGGCACGACAACGGGCTGAATGACGTTGTTGATGTAGGAGGTGCTGTTTAACGTACCCGGCACAAACACTAGTTGTGTACGGGAGTGATAGCTGATCGCTCCCCACACCAGGAGACCAGGTGTAGGCCCTGTGTGTCTCTGGCGGATGCAAAAAGGGTGGAGACGCTCCCCTGTGCGTCTGCGAACACGCATACGGCCATCGGAGGCTCCCAAGCAGAATCTGCTTTCATCGCTGAACACGACAGATCGCCATTGCGTTCTCCAGTGCAGATGTTGGCGACACCACTGCAGCCGTTCCTGACGGTGGGCTGGAGTCAGAGGTACACATGTCAGAGGCACACGTGCACGTAGTCCTGCATCCAGTAGACGGTTGCGGATTGTTCGCACAGTCACCTCAGGTGCAACGGCAGCTCGGATTTGGGTCGCAGTGGATGTTCTGCTTGACAACACCGCTCTTCTTATGCGTCGATCGATTCGCTCATCAGTCCATCTGTGACTCCTGGTTCCACGTCTTGTCGTATGGGAATATCCCTCGGACCATCTACGCCACCATCTACGCCACCATCATACCACCACCGATACTTCCCGTCCAATTCGCTCAGCAATACGACGATACGACCACCCGGCCTCGCGGAGTCCGACTAGACGACCTCGCTCAAAGTCCGATAACTGCTGAAATCGTACACGTCTTCCATGTCCAGGCATTGCAGCTTCTTCAGAGTCTTCGCACGTGTCCGTACGCCGACGACTGATTACATTCACTTCGCCGTACTCCTTAAATACCACCGACGATAATTTGCATATTATGTCGTACTGTGGCGTAAGCGCTCACCGGTTGGTCCCGAAATTAACATCACACCTACGTAAACTCGACCCATTAACATATGTAAATTTCATGATCGTCCGCCAATGCCTTCTTGGTGTTCTTTTTTCACTTTCCGCCAGTGTATAAATAATGTGATATTCTCGAATTTCTTTATTTTTTTCAGCCTAAATATTAGCCCTTTTGGTTTTGGCTGGTTTAGGAGATTAGGGCTGAGAAATAACTTGATCATCCTACCCCAAAAGGGAAAACATAATTAACAACAAATACCCCGATCATCAGGACAGTATCTATGAGCACTCAACTCAGGGGGGGAGAGAAGAGAGGATCCAACACAGATGTTCTCCTTTGGCTGGAAGTAGCACGTGAAAGTAATTTTTATTCTAGCAAGCCAGTTAAGTATTCCCCTTAAACAATGAGTGTGCATGGGAAGCGCGAATCCTTCCTTCACCTATCACTAAAAGGAAGACTATATTATTTTAACTGTTCCTTTCGAAACAAGTACCTCAATAAGAACTCGAAAATTTGGAGTATCAACAAAGTAAGAAAAAATATATGTTACTAATATCAGAAGGTGAAACATCAATTGACAATACAAACAAAGTGGTCGCTTTAAGGATTTATTTGTTTTGGTCCGTGAAAACCAAAACAAAACTGGCAATCCAATTATATATTTTTGGGGCCACTCAAACTTTGGGGTCCTAGGGGCGCGCCTAGTGCCCCTAGTCGGAAATTCGCCCATGAGTGTACAGCTCTTAAAGGTGGGTGAGCCTCATGACGCCCTATTCGTGGAACGCAAGAACAGTATCAATCTACGTTACAGTGCTCTCTTGCATGCTGTTTCCTTTCTGTCAAGCAATTGAGGAGCGCGCAAGCAAAACCAAACATGTACCTCACATCTAGATTTGCAGTAGGTAGGGAAAACGTTCATTGAGTTATGCGCAGTGAATTTCATACTGTACAACTATCAGCCACTTTCCTTTTGATGCTTCAAACACGTCTATAGATTTGATTCAGATCAAAAATGTTTTGAAATCAAAATATTAAACTTTTCGTTGTTGACATGTTTGTTTTTGTTCGGGCTTCAAGTGACATGTTTGTTTTTGATCAGATGCCCTAGTGACTTGTTGGATGTTGCTTGAACGTATTCTGAATTTAATCTACCTATCTATGCTACCTATCTATTCTATAATCAACCTGCCTTTAATAAAATACCTATTATCTGACAAAAATCTCAAGGTTTGAAAGAAAAAGCTGATGGAGAAAGGGAAGCATTTTCACTTTTCAGTTGATATATTTTTTTATTTTTGGTCATTATTTACCAAAGTTGTTGGCATATGTTGGTATGTCTTTATTTCGCTCAATTTAAACGAAAATAATAATGGTGACGGATCACTGTCCGTGTTCATTTCGTCCACGTTCACTTGGTCCAGTTCATTTCGTCCAACGTTCACTTTGTCCACTGTTCACTTTGTCCACTGTTCACTTCGTCCGCTGTTCATTTAGTCCAATGCTCACTTCGTCCACTGTTCATTTCGCCCACCGTTCACTTTGTCCACATTCATTTCGACCTCAGAATGAATGGAATACCGTCGAAATTTTCTGTTTTCATGGTTTTTGTTATAGGCAGAAGAAAAGGCCAGCAGACATTGCTTGCATGCGATTTTTTCCGCTGTCGGAGTTTCTCGATTAAAATATAACGATTTTAAATGTTATTTAAAGTAAAATAAGGAACTTAACTTTGAAGAGCTTTTTAACTCTTTTTATGTGGTATGATGTCAATCACTACAGCATGACTCACGCTATGTTCGGAAAAGGACTATAAGATGGGATTTTTTTATAACGCTGCATTTTTACTTAGTCACTAAATATTTACATAAGATGTCAATTTATTAATGCCGCCCCGGTGGCGCAGTGGTCAAAGCGATGGCCTCTGATCATTCGTCCGAAAGGGGTCCGGGTTCGAATCCCGGTGAGGCATGGATGTTGTGTTTGTCTTGCGGCACTGGCTCTCTCCTTCCCTGGAACCAGTAACCCTAAATTAGGGACGGGCGACTGCTTATAGCCCATTGAGTTGCTCACGGTGGTCGTTAAACCTCCAATCAAAAAAAAAACAAGTTATTAATATTTCTCTTTTACTTACTTAGGCACTAAATACTAATTACTATGCCTCATGCGTAGGCCCTCTTGACAGTTTTTATTCTGCCGATGTCATATTCAAAACGTTTACATATCCATTCAAGGTAATCATATTGTGCTTTTACCGTGGCACGAAATATTAATTCATAAACCCTAGGCTTAGGCCGTTCCAACAGTTTTTATTCTACGGGTGTCATATTCATAACGTTTACCTCTCAACTCAAGGTAATAATATTGCGTTTTTACTTAGGCACCAAACATTAATTTACTGGCCTTAGACCTAGGCGGTTTAACAGTTTTTAATCAGCTGATCTCATATTCAAGCGTTTACATGACATAACAATTTAGTAATATTCCGATTTTATGTAGGCACTAAACATTAATTCATAGGTCTTAGGCCTAGGACCTTTTAACGTGTTTATTGTACCTATGTCCTAGGCCCTAGTAATTCAAATTTTATGCCTAAGTAAAAGATCGATATTAATAACTTGACAAGTTATGCAAATGCTATGGACATCTAGTGTAATGGATTAAAGACTGTTAAAAAGACCTAGGTTTAGTAATTAATGTTTGGAGCCAAAGTAAAGGTGCAACGTTACTAACTTGACTTGATATGTAAGCGTTATGAGTACAACATGGTTAGAATAAAAACTGTGAAAAAGGCCTAGGGACTATGAAATAATATTTAGTGCATAAGCAAAAGCGCAATATTAATTTGATATAAAAATGTTACGAATGTGACGTACTTAGAATAAAAACAGTGAAAAAAGGGCTAGGCCTACGGCCTATGAAATAATATTTAGTGGCCGAGCAAAAGCGCAATATTATTATCTTGACTTGATATGTACACATTATGAATATGACATCGGCAGAATAAAAACTGTCAAAAGGGCCTACACATGAGGCATAGTAATTAGTATTTAGTGTCTAAGCAAAAGAGAAATATTAGGCGTCTTATGTAAATATAATATTTAATGCCTAAGTAAAATTGCAGTTTTATTAAAAAATCCCACCTTATAGTTCTTTTTCGAACATAGCGTGAGTCATGCTGTAGTAATTGGCATCGTACCACATAAAAAGAGTTAAAAAACTCTTCAAAGTTCCTTGTTTTACTTCAAATAACATTTAAAATAGTTATATTTTAATCGAGAAACTCCGACAGAAAAAAAAAATCGCATGCAAACAATGTCCATTGACATTTTCTTCTGCCTATAACAAAAACTCCATGAAAACAAAAAAATTCCACGGTATTCCATTCATTCTGAGGACGAAATGAACGTGGACAAAGTGAACGGTGGACGAAATGAACAGTGGACGAAGTGAGCATTGGACTAAGTGAACAGCGGACGAAGTGAACAGTGGACAAAGTGAACGTTGGACGGAATGAACTGGACGAAGTGAGCGTGGACGAAATGAACACGGACGAAGTGATAGGGAACCAATAATAATAGGTGGTATAAAAAACGCTTGACTGAGAAGAACGGATTTTACGAAACTTAGAAAACAAGTACATTAATAAAACTCAAATATGTAGGCCACAGTCGTCCCCCAAGCAGTCACATTTTTCCTGTTCGTCATTTTCATTAGGCAGTGAAGCAGGTCCATCAATCAGTCTTGCGTACCAAATTCTTCGTGGGAACTTCGCAACTTCTCTCCATGAATTTGCAAAAAGGTTTGAAAAGGGAATCCGCATCCTTTTTTTTTTTTCGCACCTGAAATTCCATTCTCCAATGGTAAAACGTGCGTAATAAACTTCATATGGCTGCACGCGAAGTAATCCCTTTTTTCTTTCAGAAGAGTCACTTAAACCTTTTCATGTTCAAATCTATAAAACAACTGACCAATGACTTGCACGCTGCAAGTGCTTCTTTTACATCTTTTCTTTTTCTAGGCATTTTGGATATTTTAACCTTCTTCATGCCATCCAAAGTCTTGCATATTGCTGAAAGTGACTTACACCCAATCTTTTTCTAGGCACCTCACTATTCCCAAATCGCTATACACTTTCAGGTGCTCATCTGTCGTATAAATGTAAGGAATTTTCTTTTGTTGTTTTTCGATTATCCCGAAAACCCTGTCAGCTGGAAAAAAATATGGCTGCGAACCAGAAAATACAAAGTGATGTTTTGGACAGAACACGTCGGGTTTTTAGCCACAACGTTCAATAAGGCATGAACATTTTTATCTTGACATGGCAATAACTTTTCACGAATGAATAATGCATCACATGGACGAATTTTATAGCACGAGAACCGAGTGTTCTGATGTTTGGAACCATCTGGTGCACCATAGCGTTCTGTCTTAGCTTTTTCTTTCGCACTACCTCTTTTCGTTCTTTTCCTTTGTCCTTCCTTCACCGTTACTAAATCATCTCGGACCTCTTCCATATCTCTAGAACTATGACAAACGCGTGAAAATAATCACCACGTTTTAATAGAACACGTCGACTGTCTGAAAACACGAATGCCACTCCGTCACTCTTATCAGCTTCGTCACATGACCGAATTCTGGAGCTCTGATTGGTTCACTCGACATGTTTGATTTTGCTTGAGCCAGCTACTGGGATATGTTCGCTTTTGCTCGAATCGCGCATTTTTCGCCTATAAAATGAGTAGGAGCTCTTTGGTTTGGGTCAGCTTATGATACAGAAACGGAATATGAAACGGAATGACATCCAACTATTACTTGATAATTCCCATTTTTGTGACATGTTAGGTTTTGCTTGTACGCTCCTCAATTATTCTCGCACTGACCACAAACCCATACCATCACACAAGCAGTGGGGAATGTGAATGGGGATGTGTTGGTGTCCGAACTACTTCCCCTACGGCCTGTTTAAGTAACCCCTCCCCTCCAGTTTTACCGACTGTCAATTTATTGTCGCTTGTTGCGAATGTTAGGAGATGTCTTCCACCCCTTGCCCCAAATCCAAGTTAGTTCCCGGCAGGACAGCAGCAGCCGGAAATGCGAGACTCTTGATAGAGTAATTTCTCAAATCAAATTTATTTCTAAAAACGCTCTGACTTTCGGGAAATTTGTTTTAGATAGCAATTTTGTTCGATAAACTGCTGAACAAACAAAAAGGTATTATGTGCAATAGTTGTGGTGCTTTCCGCTCTAAACGCTAACCACTACCTTCCGTTACGGAGGTAGTTGCTCCGTACCGCAGCTTTTTTTTGTTTGTTTGATTGGAGGTTTAACGACCGCCGTGAGCAACTCAATGGGCTATAAGCAGTCGCTCGTCCCTAATTTTGGGTCACTGGTTCGAGGGAAGGGAGAGAGCCAGTGCCGTAAGACAAACACAACATCCATGTCTCACCGGGATTCGAACCCGGACCCCTTTCGGATGAACGATCAGAGGCCATCGCTTTGACCACTGCGCCACCGGGGCGGCTACCGTAGCTTACAAAATGGTATACTCTTAGGTTGACTCTGAGTATAGTGTCGATGAGATCATTGCAGATCTGGGTTGCTCGGTGGATGCCGGAACAGCGTACGCCCAAAATGAAGTACGCAAGACTGGAAGCATGCCAACGATTATTCGCACACTACGAAAGCAAAGATTATGATATCCTGTAAAGCACTGTCACGACGGGTGCATCACTACAACCCGGAAATGAAAAACCAGCCAACTGAGCATCGTCACCCCACTTCTCCCAGAAAAGAAAGATTCAAGATTTACCCTTTCTGGGTCTACAGAGGTATCAACCACCGGGAATCGTGGTAAAAGGCAAGAAACTCATTTCTGGGCCTATGTAAATACCCTAAAGACGCTGAAACAAAGAATTAGTCGCGTTCGTCAGGCGAAAGGTTAATGCACCTTCAACATGACGACACTAGACACTACACCAGTAACTGCCACTTTAAGTGCGACAGATAACATCGGATTTGAAGTTGTTCCACAATCTCCCTACAGCCCAGTGACTGCTGATTGCTGGCAGCACTCTACAAAAAACTCAAAGAGAGTCATGTCACACTTTATGTTGATGTTCAAACTGCTACGAGAAAATATTTTCGAGAGCAGTATGAAGAGTTCTGGAGAAACGGGTTCGAAAAACTATTTCGGCACTCGGGGCTTTGTATCGAACGAGAGGGATACAATCTAGAAAAATAAGGTATAAAAATAAATGATACGTTTTGCTTTTTGTTTCATTTCGATACCTTGTCTGGGAGTAAAAATATAAACATGCAATTATTATTTTCCAAACAACCTACATAACTTAAGAAATAAACGAAAAACCTGAAGACCGAAAAACTGAAAGCCTATGAACTGAAGAAATAAAGTAAACATTTTCTGCTAAAATATTCTATAAAAATATCTATTCAAAATTTCAAAACTGTCCAAATGTTTGCATCATTACGCAATACCTGTATGGAGTATGGACAAAGAAATTCAGTATAGATGTTAATGAAGAAGTAATCACGTGCACTTGTGTGTGTGTGTGTGTGTGTGTGTGCTTAGGAACGCTGTGTTCAGGGTTCATACAGCTCACATATAGTTAGAAACAAAACAAAACATTAAAATTAAGGATTTTTCAGGTACCTCTAAATTTCTTCCTTCACCCAGGTCTTTGCCAAAATATAATTTTTGGCTTTGAAAGTCACATAATAAATTCAGCACTTCAAAAAGTAAGTGCCATTTCAAGTACGAATAAAATGGACTTTAGGAAATAGAGAAAAATAAAACAATCGAAAAAAAAAACAAAAATAAAATTCGTTTAAGCGGGTTGCAGAGGCGCTAGCTCTAGGCTCTCTGCACCAGAAATAGAATATACAGGGTGATTCATAAAGAAGTATACAGTTTCAACGCACTATAAAACAAGAACAATGTAAGATATTTTATGTTACATGTAATAGAATTGTAGGGGAATGTTTCAAGTTTTTTTAGAGACAGTCACAGACGTTCAATGTGTGCACCCTTAGTCACACGTTGAATGGCGGTGCAAACACTATCGACGACTTCTTCCGATACACGCGGTCATCCAGGACTTTTAAGTTTGCACAAACAGCCCGTAGTTTCAAATTTTTTATGCCAATCGTAGATAGATTTTCTGGTTGGAGGTTCTTTTCCGAATCGTGATCGAAAATTCCGTTGCACAACAGTTACAGATTCCGTTTTGCTCATTTCAAGAACACAAAACGCCTTCTCCACTGCAGACGCTGCCATTTTGACTGACTAGTCACGTGACACGTGCGCTATCGCCTATGTCACTTCCCTCAGTAGCAGGACACAAACTTTATGAGTACATCTACCTAACGGTTCGCAGTTCTGGTCCGTGTCTTCAACTGTTACTGTTTTACAGAATCTAGAAACTGTATACATCATTATGAACATTATGAATCACCCTGTAAAGAGGGTGAGCCGTGAGCGCAGAATGTCTCTAAATAAAACATATAATCTAACTAAACGCAAAAAAAAAAAAAAAATAAAAAAAAAGCCTGACAAATGAAAAAAAAAAAAAAAATGGGAGTCATATCCGGAGAGGAGCAAGCGTTAAAAAAGCCTAACAAATTTGAAAAAAAAAAAACAACAACTAGAAAGATGACACCTAATTTTCGGGTGTAGCAAGCACGTCTTTTGAATCCCTTCTGACGCAAATTAAATTTATCAAAGTTATTCAAACTCAATGGAACCGGTATGGAAAACAATAGTATATGACGGAAGAAAGAAGTTTTTCAATCGGGTCTTTAATCCCTCAGATATTGCTGTAAACGGAATCGTGAGCTTACGCCCTCTGGTTGCAGACTTGTGCGTTAAGAAAAACACGAATTCAAATGAGAAACATTTCGCAGCGGAAACGCTCTCAAACACAAAAAGAATTTTTCAAATCGGACTTTTAGAAACAGAGATATCGACAAAAATAAGATGTGACTCTACGTCCATTGGTGGGAAAACCATGCATTATTTTAGGAAGAAAGTATTCTTAAAAGGTTTTCCCATACGAGTGGTATCGGTCCAAGAACAAAAAAATTTAGTCGAGTTTTCAGGAGCCCAGATTTTGCTACAAATACATCAGAAGCGGAAATTAACACTTATGCCCCGTGGTGGCCAAACCATTCTTTACCAAACATTAGAAATTATGTGAAAAATATTTTCCATCAGGTCTTGTATGCGATACAGGAAGAATTTTTCAATCGGAGTTTTAGAAAAAGAAATAACGCAGAAAACGCAATTTATCTTTGTGCACCATAGCGGAAAGTGTATGATTTACTTGAAAATTTTGAATTTATAGGAAAAACATTTCGCATCGGAAACAATATCCAACTAAGAAAGAATTTTTTAAATCGGACTCCTAGAAGTACAGATATTGACAAAAATAAGATATACATCTACGCCCCCTGGCGGAGGAACTGTGGAATATTTTATGAAGAAAATATTCCGAAAAGGTTTATGATGTGAGTGGCATCGGTCCACGAAAGAATTTTTTTCAATCGCGATTTTAGAAGCTCAGATTTTATGTCAAATACATCAGAAGCAAAAATTAACACTTACGCCCCCTGGTGGCCAAAGTATTATTTACCAAAAATTTGAAATTATATGCAAAAGATTTTCCATCAGAATGTGTATCCGCTGAAGAAAAAAGTTTTCAAATGGGAATTTTAGAAGAAGAGTTTTTTTTTTTTTTTTTAATTGGAGGTTTAACGACCACCGTGAGCAACTCAATGGGCTATAAGCAGTCGCCCGTCCCTAATTTAGGGTCACTGGTTCCAGGGAAGGGAGAGAGCCAGTGCCGTAAGACAAACACAACATCCATGCCTCACCGGGATTCGAACCCGGACCCCTTACGGACGAATGATCAGAGGCCATTCGTCCGTATCGCTTAGACCACTGCGCCACCGGGGCGGCATTAGAAGAAGAGTTATCGGGAAAAATGTAATTTACTTTTACGCCCCCAAGCGGAAAATCTATACGTAATTTGAAAAAGTAACTATATCTAAAATACTCTCCGCCATAAATGGAATCGAAAGATAAAATATTTTTTTCAATCGGATGTTTAGAAGCAAATATGTGGAATCAAACGTATTTTTGAATTCGACATCATCTGCATTTACGCCCTCTAGCAACAAAATTGTACATCGTAAAAAAAAAAAAAAACGAAATGATGGATCATCATTCGCATATTTCAAGCTTCCCAATGCAAAAAGAATTTTTCAAATCGGACTAATAGTTGCAGAGATATCGTGGGTACAGACGGACGGACGGACAAACCGGTAACATAAGCACGATCTTTTTTTACAAAAGACGTGCAAAAACGTTTAGTCATATCCGGAGGGGCAAGCGTTGATGATTAAGTCCGATGTCATCTGTCTCCGTAGAAGAGCAGCCGTCTTCCTCATGATCTTCTGTTTCTTCTGCTCTCCACAGTTACCAGCAGCGCCGTCCACGAGGATCAAGCCAAAAGCACCAGAAGAAATCGAAAACAAGAAAGATGACACCGAATTTTCGGGTGTAATAAGCACATCTTTTTTTTTTTTTTTTTTATTGGAGGTTTAACGACCACCGTGAGCAACTCAAATGGGCTATAAGCAGTCGCCCGTCCCTAATTTAGGGTCACTGGTTCCAGGGAAGGGAGAGAGCCAGTGCCGTAAGACAAACACAACATCCATGCCTGACCGGGATTCGAACCCGGACCCCTTTCGGACGAATGATCACAGGCCAACGCCTTAGACCACTGCGCCACCGGGGCGGCAAGCACATCTTTTGAATCCGTTCTGACGCAAATTAAATTTATCAAAGCTATTCAAAGTCAATGGAACCGGTATGGAAAACAATAGTATCTGATGGAAGAAAGAAGTTTTTCAATCGGGTTTTTAATCCCTCAGATATGGCTGTAAACGGAATCATGAGCTTACGAACTCTTAGAAACACAGATATCGACAAAAATAAGATGTGACTTTACGTCCCCTGGTGGGAAAACCATGCATTATTTTAGGAAGAAAGTATTCTCAAAAGGTTTTTCCATATGAGCGGTATCAGTCAAAAAAAAAAAAAAAAAAAAAAAAAATTAATCGAGTTTTCAGGAGACCAGATTTTCCTACAAATACATCAGAAGCAGAAATTAACACTTATGCCCCCTGGTGGCCAAACCATTCTTTACCAAACATTTGAAATTATGTGAAAAATATTTTCCATCAGGTTTTGTATGCGATACAGGAAGAATTTTTCAATCGGAGTTTTAGAAAAAGAAATAACGCAGAAAACGCAATTTACCTTTGTGCCCCCTAGCGAAAAGTCTATGATTTACTTGAAAATTTTGAATTTATAGGAAAAACATTTCGCATCGGAAACACTATCCAACAAAGAAGGAATTTTTCAAATCTTACTCTTAGAAGAAGAGATATTAACAAAAATAAGATATACATCTACACCTCCTGGAGTAGAAACCATGCATTATTTCAAGAAGAAAATGTTCCTAAAAGGTTTGTCGACATGAGTAGTATCGGTCAACAACGACTTTTTTTTCAATCGATATTTCAGAAGCTCATATTTTTCTGCAAATACATCAGAAGCGGAAATTAAGGCTTACGCCACCTGGTGGCCAAACCATTTTTTACAAAAATTAGAAATTATGTGCAAAGGATTACCCATCAGGAGCTGTCCCCGGTGCAGAAAGAATTTTTCAAATCGGAGATTTAGAAACAGATATATAGGGGGAAAGCTATTTACATTTACGCCCCCTAGCGGAAAGTCTATGAATTACTGGAAAATTTTGAAATTAAATGAAAAACATGTCACACTAGAAACACTATCCAACAAATAAAGGAATTTTTCAAATCGGACTTTTAGAAGTAGAGATATTGACCAAATGATGATATACTTCTACGCCCCCTGGCGTATAAACCATGCATTTTTTAAGAAGAAAATGTTTCTAAAAGTTTTGTCGACAGGAGTAGTATCGGTCTACAAACGACGTTTTTTTCAATCGAGAATTTAGAAGCTCATATTTTGCTGCAAATACATCAGAAGCGGAAATTAAGACTTACGCCTCCTGGTGGCCAAACCATTTTCCCACAATAATTAGAAATTATGTGCAAACGATTTCCCATCAGGAGCTGGATCCGGTGCAGAAAATGTTTTTCAAATCGGAGATTTAGAAGCAGAGATATAGAGGGAAACGCAATTTACCTTTACGCCCCCTAGCGGAAAGTCTATGAATTACTTGAAAATTTTGAAATTATATAAACAAACATGACACACTGAAAACACTATCTAACAAAGAAGAAATTTTCCAAATCGGATTTCTAGAAATAGAGATATTGACGAAAATAAGATATACATCTACGCCCTCTGGCGGAGAAACTGTGGAATATTTTAAGAAGAAAATATTCCGAAAACGTTTATCGATGTGAGTGGCATCAGTCCACGAAAGAATTTTTTTCAATCGATATTTTAGAAGCTCAGATTTTATGGAAAATATATCAGAAGCAAAAATTACCTCTTACGCCCCCTGGTGGCCAAAGTATTCTCTACCAAAAATTTGAAATTATATGCAAAAGATTTTCCATCAGGAGGTGTATCCTCCTGATGGAAAATCTTAAATGTTTTCCTGGTGAAAAACATTTTTCAAATCGGAGTTTTAGAAGATGAGTTATCAGGAAAAATGTAATTTACTTTTACGCCACCTAGCGGAAAATCTATGCGTAATTTGAAAAAGTAACTATATCTAAAATACTCTTCTACATAAATGGAATCAAACGATAAAAGATTTTTTTTCAATCGGATGTTTAGAAGCAAATATGTGGATTCAAACGTATTTTTGAATTCGACATCATCTGCATTTACGCCCTCTAGCGGCAAAATTGTACATGGTTAAAAAAACGAAATGAAAGATCATCATTCGCATATTTCAAGCTTCCCAATGCAAAAAGAATTTTTCAAATCGGACTAATACCAGTTGCAGAGATATCGTGGGTACAGACGGACGGACAAACCGATAACATAAGCACGATCTTTTTTTACAAAAGACGTGCTAACAAAGCTCAGAATTTCTACTTTAATTCACATATTTTTCTTTATAGTCCCCCTGATGCTTGATACAGATATGCCAATGTTTAACAAGTTTTTTAAACCAGTCTCTATAAAATGGCACCAAATCTGGACAGCAGTTAGGGTGTTGAAGAACTTCAAACCCGATTTTCTGTAAGGCCTTTGAAGTGAAAGTACTGACATGAGATTTTGCATTGTGGTGTTGCAAAATCATTGGCTTTTTTCCCCATGCACAAGGTTTATTATTTGATTTTTAAGGTATGCACTTAGCTCTCAGAGTTGATAGATGTACCCTGTACTCCTAAAAGGCCTTGTAGCCCCACAACACAGAGAGCATGCACTTACTGGCAGAAATTTGAGTTTTGAATGTTTCGCTCAAAGAGAAGATGGGCGTCAATATTCCAGCAATTGATTTGTCATTTCTGGGCCATAATGGTGAATCCAACTCTCATCACCAGTCACAATGCTTTGGAGAAAATAACTTCCATATTTTTCATTGCGAGCAAGCAACCTTTGGCATGTTTTAAGTCTTGATTTCTTCATTACAGTCATCAGGTGATGCAGTTCCCAACAAGAACACACTCACTTTGTTGTAACCTAAAATGTCAATGTCATTGACACTACTACCCTACCTAATATTCACTTTACCTGCTATGGTTCTCTGGGTTATTCTTCAATTTTTGCAGATAAGCTCATCAACTTTTTGCCTGTTCAAATAGCAAGTTTGTGATTATGGGCTTCTCACACCATGATGATCTTTTAAGGCCAACATTCCTCCACTCTCTATCCTTTGATTTTCTTACCCAATGACGAACAGTGCTTATGTCCAAAGTTCCAGATTCATTAGCTGCCACTAATCTAGTATAAATTTCTTTGAGAGGTACAGTTTCACGAGTTAAAAACTGTATAAATGACCATTGTTTGACATCCATTGACACGGTTGGTTTGGCTTGTTGATTTTTATGACGCAAGGACCATTTGACACAGCTGAAAAAGAATCATCCATTTTAAACACAAGTACTGTAAATATGAACAAATAGATGACAGAGTTCTACTACACAGTAAAATGAAGATAATAGCACAAAGGATCATTTGTCATCTGACTGATTGCTAGGCAACAAATAACGTGTGACACACTTGCCCACATGGAGGCATTACCTATTTTACATGCCTCTAACATTATCTCTCTCCTGCTGAAAATGTTTTCATTTTAACCACTTCTGGTTTTGTAATTTAACTTGAACTAAACATAGTGTGTGATGTCCAAAATTCTCATCTCAACTTTAAATTCTAAAATTTTAAGATCAACTGAATGATTTTTTGCTCAGATATCACAAAAAATGTTTTTGTGTTGAAATGTTTTTTTTTTCCCATAATTACACTACAAATTACATTACAGTGAAGTTTTTATCACTTTCACAAAGTACAGTCTGGTAAACAGGGCCAGAGAAAGCGTTTATCTAGAAGGACAAGACTCAAAATAATGTCCCCTAGAGTTCAAAAGTTTCCTCAAAGAGTTCAGTTTTTACTTTCTCGCACCTCCGTTAAATGGAATTATCATGATTGTTCAAAAATAGCACCTCCGGTTTTTGACATAATTTTATTAAAAATGTAAACATTATGTAGATATGCAAGAGCCAAGGATTGTAAATGTCAAGTAAAATGTAAAAGTTATGTAAATGCCAAAACAGCACTCTACAGAATGCAGAACAAATAACAAGCAAGCTCAGAACGAATGCGTATCAGATAGCGAACGTAACAATAGGAAGATGCTTTCAGGGTAAGGCTTGGAAAAATTCCGTTCAAGGTAAACACTTAGAAGGGATTTCTGTGAATACTGTATACATACACATCACTAAGCTGTTCTCTGATACTTAGAGGATAGCTCCTGAAAGAAAGCTCATTTGCCACATTAAAGTTTAAAACTGATGGAACAAGATCTTACTTACTATTTTGATGTATCAAACATCTCGTTTCCAGCAATTCTGGCACACAACTTGAGCTTCACTCACATTCAACACACATCTCACACAAAACCTTTTTGTACTTCATACTCATTACCCTTTTCTCATGCACACATTCCTGAATGCCTTTCCTCTACCATTCTTTCCTGCCACTTGGGCTGAAAAAATTATCTTAGTAAGCATCTCACCACTGATTCTTTCAACATGGCCAAGCCACCTAAGAACATTCGTCTCCACCTTACTAACGACATTCTGCTTCAAATTACACATCTGCAACACATCTTTGTTCCCACATGATCAGAATGCGTCTTACTGCAAACCCCCTGTAACAAGATTGTTCTCTCCAGCACACAAACGACTTCTATGTCCCTTCGGCAGTACCTAGGTTTCACTGCTATACATCAGAGTAGGAACAATAACACTTTCATATACAACTATTCGGGACTTTTTTTGCGAACTCGTCATTCCCGTGAAAACCTCCTAAAGCAGCTATGACTTTCAAAGGTTAATTCACTTGCCTGCAATTTCGCCTACTTTGTTTTCTCTGTCAAATATGCTTCCTAAACATAAAAATTCAATTCTATCTCTGTGCCATTCAGATCGATATTCCACTCAGTACTAACAATTCCTTTCTCAAAAACCATAACTTTGGTTACTTTGGATTTTCGCTACTCTTAAATTTCACCATATGTATAAAATACACTGGCGTGCAAAAATTAAGGACGAGACTGTTTTTCGAATGTAACGTCGTGCAGAAGTGCTCCACATCGACTGAAATCATACCATAAGATCCCCAAGATGTAAGAATATGGGACAAGTGAGCAAAACCGTTCAAACAAGGAATCCAAATGATACAAAGGCACTTTATTGAAAAGGTAGCTTCGAGCACAAATGGACAGAAGACAGAAACGTCCTTGTGACAGGCGGCTGCCAAGAACAATCGTCTTTAGTAGGGGATATGATCACCCCTGACTGTGTTGCAGGATTTAAAACGTCTGTCCATGCTGAGGATGAGGTTGTCAAGGAGCTGTTGAGGCATCGCGGCCCATTCCTCTTGTAGCACCAATCGCAGCTGCGGAATCGTTGCTGGCGGCTGGTGACGTGCTGCCAAGCGTCTCCCGAGAAGGTCCCACACGTGTTCGATTGGATTTAGGTCTGGGGACCTTGCGGGCTAATCCATGCGTTGAATATCTTCACTCTCCAACAGCCACTGTACGATGAGGTGTAGCGTTGTCGTCCATGAAGAGGAACTCAGGACCCACAGCACCTCTAAACAGACGCACGTGAGGCAGGAGAACCTCGGTACAATAGCGGACACCAGTGACTGAACCTCCTTGGAAGATGTGGAGGTCAGTACGGCTACCAAGCATGATACTGCCCCAAACGAGAACTCCGCCACTTCCAAACCGGTCCTTTTCGTTGATGTTGGAGGTGTGATTGCTTGTTCCCTGCTCTCTCCAGATGTGTATACGTCCACAAATCGCTCGTCAGACTAAATCGGCTCTCATCCGTAAAGAGAACTCGACCCCATTGCTGATGTGTCCGGTTCTTGTGTTCCTGGCACCACAGAAAACGCACTCTCCGATGAGCAGGCGTTAATGGCACACACCGTATTGGTCGTCGTGCAAATAGACTACCTTTGTGCAGCCTCCTGGCCACGGTAAAACTTGATAACGGACGTCCAGTTATCTGTTGCATGTGCCTTGCGATTTCTCTCGCTGTAGGACAATATACCGGTCGTCCGCCGCCGTGGTTGCTCGTGGACGACCACTGCTAAACTCTCGGACGGCTGTTCCTGTCGTTTGAAATGCTCTCCAAGCTCGTAAAACGATGCTGTGAACGATCCCGAACTCTTCGGCCACACTAGTCACACTTCGACTTTCTTCCAACTTCCTAATGACGCGATCTCGGGTAAAGTCATCCAGATGCCGTCTACTGGATTGCCTGTTGGCCATATCACACGGTGGCAGCAACTCGACGTCGTTCAAACCGATGTACACCGTGCAATAGCTTTCACCGAATTGCTGAGCGTACACCGCCCGTGTGCTTTATACCCTTCGGACACCCCCACCCCACGTCATACTGCATATATGCGCATGCCCTACCGTACCGGACACTAGTCTATCTCCTGAGTGGTCTTTCGGTCCGTTCTGGCTGCTCGTTTCGCTGTTATGCTAATTTCTCCTCTTCGTCCTTAATTTTTGCACACCAGGTATAATTTCACCACATACGCTGCTGGCCAAATCCAACACCAAGAAGGAAGCATCCGATTGGCCTGAAATTCGCAGCATGCGTCGCCCGCGAGAGGACATGCAAACGATTAGCATTGCAGGGCATATGCAAATCATGTGCGCCCGGCACGCCACCGAGAAGCACTATAAGGGTGCACAGGTGGGGTGTAAGTGTGTTGTGCTGCCGGACCTGTTCATGGGAAGCTTCCTGACGCCTCGTCGCAGAATACGGCAGTCATTTCATCACGTTTCGGAGTTAGACAGAGGACGAATAGTAGCTTATCGCGGCAGCGGTTTATCGTACCGAGATGTCGGCGCCTGTGTGGGACGACATCCAGCCACAGTGAGGCGAGTATGGATTCGGTGGGTACAGGAGGGACCGACGTAAGCGATTGCCGCAGCCGCGGCACACCACCGAACCAGCATGTTGTGCGGCGGGGATTGACGGCTCGCACCGCCACATCACGAACTTTAGCGCAGGAATTAGGGTGTGTTGCGCAACAACCTGTGTCAGCACGTACCGTTCGACGTCGTCTGCAGGAGCGTGGACTTGTTGCACGGCGCCCATTGCTCCGATCACCATTGACGTTACACCACCGGCGAGTGCGGCGGCGGTGGGCCGTTGACCGCCGCACCTGGACTACGAAATGGCACATTGTCTTCTCCGACGAAATCCGCTTCTGCCTGCAACACCACGATGGTCGGATCCGCGTGTGGCAGCACCGCGGCGAGAGACTGCATTATGCATCGCCAGTACACTCAACAGCCACCGCTATGTCTCCGACGTTTTGGAGCCTGTAGTCCTCCCTTACCCGCCACGTTTCAACAGGACAACGCGCGCCCACGCATGTCACGCATCGTGTAACAATTCCCCACGGCCCACCAGGTGTAACTGCTGCCTTGGCCAGCTTGTTCCCCGATACGCCGCCCATCGACCACGTCTGGTCGCTGATCGGCAACCGTGTGGCCCAGCAAGCACCACCCGTGGTTGTGGAAGCAGCCTGGACCAACATACCCCAAGCATACATCCAAAGCCTCTTTCGTTCGATGCCGCGGCAGATATTGCCAGCCATGGGGGCCAACCGAACTATTGATGTCTGCGTGTTCCGCTAGTCGCACGGGTCTGCAAACTCAATCGTTCCATCTTGTATGTTGTTATGTGTCCAGTAAATCTGGCTTTGCTATCTCGTGTCCTTGATGTTGCATTTTGGCTGGCCAGCAGTGCATATGTATGTATGTATAGCAAAAGCATATTAAGTGAATGAACAAAAAAATATAGTAATAGTTAAAGTTCAAAGGTTTGAGAGGAATGATGATATTTAGGTATTATAACACTCTTTGAACTCTTGGGAGCAGAGAAATGCTTCCCTGCTGACAGGAAGGGTATTTTAGTATTCTGGTCTGCACTGATAACTTGTAAGGGTTTTTTCAGAACATTAATTCTGGTTTTTAAAGTCTACTCAAGGGCTTGACCTGTACCCATCAGGAAGGTTCTAAAATTGGACGCTAGAGGGCGCTGCAAAGGGCCTGCCCCTGAATTCAGTTGGTACACCCCATAGGTGTAGTAGTAAGTACATTGTTATTCTCAGGCATGGTAGGGATATTCTGTATGCTCCTGCTACTAATTCAACTTTTCTTTCATATTTTATTTATTTTTTTTTTGGGGGGGGGGTGTTTTCACCACTAGAAAACAGGCTATGAGCTTTGGATACGTTTTATGTTTCATTCGAACTTTCTGTAGCATTTCATACACTTTGAATTGTTTGAAGTCTATTTAGTGGTTCCGGGCCTTCCTGTGAGCCTAATGATAAGTGCAGTTTCTTGTAAATATAGTACTGGTTACAGCTAAGCAAAGACTCAAATGTTATCCCTTCTTTTAACTGTAAGTCGTTTTAATTTTTATTGTAGGATTTGTGAATTTGCACTAAGATTAATTTTAATATTTTCTTGGGTATATTGGGCTTAAAAATTGCTTCACTGGTGCTCGATTCCATGCCCTTTGGTATATTTAAAAAAATATATATTTTATTTTATTTTGCTGAATAATTTTTCTTAAGCTTTTTGCTGTGGGTATTGGGGATTTTTCTTTGCAACTATGTGACATGCAACTTGGTTATCTTATTCACTCTTGGGATTGCAACTGTAAATTTTTTTTTTTTTTTTGGTTGGAGGTTTAACGACCACCGCGAGCAACTCAATGGGCTATAAGCAGTCGCCCGTCCCTAATTTAGGGTCACCGGTTCCAGGGAAGGGAGAGAGCCAGTGTCGTAAGACAAACACAACATCGATGCCTCAACGGGATTCGAACCCGGTCCCCGTTCGGACGAATGATCAGAGGCCATCGCTTAGACCACTGCGCCACAACTGTAAATTGCTCCTTGGGCTTTTTGTAACTCCTTTTCCTAAAATTGGATGTCGCTTCCTTTTCTGGTTTTATTTTTTTTATGATTATTATTTTGTTTAAAATTTTTGGTGTTTACTGTTTATTTTATGGCTGGTAGGTTTTAGGTTTCACTTTATATGTGACAAGTTTAAAGTATCCCTTTTGTACCATTTATTGGTTGGTTTTTTACCTGGATTTGTGTTAATGGGGAGTTTGGCTCTCTTTCTTCATTTTTATTTTATTTGTTGTGAGGTCGGGCAAATGTGTTTTAATTTGCTGGGTTCGGGTTTTTTTTAGAAATCCCTTTGACATTTTCTCCCCTAAATTTAATTGGTCCCTATAGCAAACTAAAATAGCAGAAACCCACAATTCTCTGGTCTCGGTAGATTAGCTAATGTTTTTTTTGTTGCTTGCCCTTGACGAAGCCGACAAGGAGTCTGTCATTAATATGCTTCCCTGCATTCTTATGTTCGGTATATTTTCATCACTTGAAGCTAGCTAGCCTGGTTCGGGTGAATGGATTTGGTGATTGTTGTTCTTTTTCTCGTTTTCCCTTTTTTTTTTCTTGTTAAAATTTTTGCTTTATGTTTTGCATTTATATATGTATATATATGTGTGAAAGAAAGCTTGTCTATAAGTATATTTCGGGAATGAATAATGTTCTTATGTAACTGCATTGTTTTATAAATTTATACTTTCTGGATGTCCCATGGTCATATTATAAAGTAGTTGTGTTCTACATTATGAATCAAACATTGCTAGGTGGTTTGGGGGGGGGGGGGGGGATTTGTTGTGGTGCAAGCACATTTTTATTCCGAAAGTGCAGCCCAGAGAAAAAAGTTGGGGAACCACTGTACTGCCTTATGTTTTAAGTGTAAAATACTTCTCCAAAATGTATCATTAACTGCTACAGAGAATTACACAACTGCAAATCTACTAATTTATGCGACATATTACACGCCTGAAAATCCGCTAACCAATGCCACATATTTTTCATTAAGTACCTATGTATTTATTTTATGAAGATTATATGACTTCACTAGAATTAGTTTGACAGTAATTTTACATCTCCAATGAAAACTGGCATAAATTTAGTATACCAAATCATAAACAGATCTTTATAACCCAATAGCTGTAACTGTTTAAAAATTATACATATGAGACTATGTTGAATAAAAGAAATGGGCAATGAACATGTGGATGATACAAAAAAAAAAAAAAAAAAAGCTACAAGTTTATGCACTTTAAATTAATTGCTTATTATTTTCAGATCAACTGCACTGAATTTCAATAAATTATAGCTGGAATCTGCTGTACAAGAAGCTGTAAGTACCTATGTATTTATTTATGAAGTATGAACAATGAAAATAAAAATAAATTTAAGAATGATATATGGAGAAAGAGATGAAAAGTTTTAATTTTTTAACACTGCTACAAAGCAAGTAAATGGTAGACAGAATCAAATCAACGGAATATCAATTTAAATTTTATTTTAAATAGGAAGAAAACCAACAAACAATCCATTCAACATTTTTTGACTTTGCAGAACAGTTTTTGAACTTTTTTGCAGAGTGTCGTACAAACTATTCAGCATTGAATCACTTATTTCATACACATCCACTGAAAAGTCATGAAGCCATGTTCTCGCAAGGGGAGAAGCTTGCTCTGCTCTGTTATACAAGACTTTTAACGTTTCTTCTGTCTTCAGTTCTTCCTGGCATTTAACAGTTGCTGATAAATTTTTCTGTAGACAGAATCTACGAATCCTGCGATCTAGTACCCAAAGGAACAAGCACATTCCTTCTGAGCTGGATTTCTAGAAGTAAACGAAAGAATTAGCTGCAAAGCAAGGGATTTCATTACGTACATTAAGATCATTTACTATTATGATAAAAAGTGCTGTAGCTCTACATATAACAAACAAACTGAACAATCTGGACAAATCAAAATAGCAGCATAACATTAAAAGAAAGAATGGTGTAACCATATTCTTAGGCATTATAATATACCTTTTTGAAAAAACAACAACCTTAAACCCAGTTTATTAAAGGTACTTTTTCAAGCACATTCAGTATTTCTTTAAAACCTGAAAATTTTCTAGGTGATACCGGGATAAACTTCGTGTTCTGATCTGAACTATATACTTCTTCAAATCTAATTTGAAGCAACATATTTTGTACTAAATACAAATGAATATGCCCATCAGGTAGATATGTTTCCTCAGAAAAAAGTTGGGAAATGCATGGAAAATCTTGGTGATGATTACAGATGTTTGACAAAGAGTAACTTTTCTTATGTGACAGACAGAACTACCAAATGTAAATACCTAGTTAAGCTTGTAAAAATATTATCCATCAGAAAAATCACAAAAAAGAAAAAAAAAAAAACCCACAGCAAAACCCATGTTGGCAGTGGTTCTGAAAAAACTGGTCAATATAGCTTGATAGAAACTAGACAACTTAGGATTAGTAAAGAATCTCAATGTACAATATGTACGAGGAATGTCCGATAAGTATCCGGATTTTTATTCCTATCAATACAAAACCATGTGTATGATCGTATGTATACGTGAAACTATTACGACTACTTTCAGTGAAGCGCCGTAGAAGTGGAGTGGCTTGATACTAACGTTAGGTGGTGCTGTCAATCAAACATATTGGTGGCTATATGTTAAGTATTCAGTTCGAGCAGCGAGCAGTAGTGAAATTTTTAACAAAAGAAGGCGTAAAAGGCTGTGGACATTACAAGGCTTTGGAAGGTGTATGGTGATGCAGCTATCTCTTTCCAGTGTTTATGAATGGGTTACAAAGTTCAAAGCTGGCGACGAGAGCCTTGAAGATGAGGCACGGTCAGATAGGCCTAACAACGGGTGACTGATGAAACCATTAAATGGGTTGACGACTTGATTAAAGGTGACAGACACATTGGTGTTTGGGATATTGCCACAGTATTGGATATCAGTGAAGATTCTGTTGGATGAATTATTCATGAACATCTATAGGAAGATCTGCACCAGATGGGTACCCTAAATGCTTACAGCGGTGCATAAATGCCAAAGGATAGACATTTACCATGAACTGGTACAGCACTATGATGAGGAGGGCGACACACTCCTGGGATGCATAATCATAGACAATAAAAAGTGGATTCATCAGTTCGAACCGGAGACAAAACGGCAAAGTATGCAATGGCATCATTCGAATTCGCCCCCATCAAAGAAGTTCAAAGTTGGTCCATTGGCATCCAAGGTCATGGCTACTGTCTTCAGGTACAAACACATCCTTCTGGTTGAGTACTTGGCAAAAAAAAATGAAACACTAAATGCAAAGGCCTATGTGAAGACACTGAGAAAACTTCAGCAGCGTATCCAGACCAAACGGCCAACATTGAAGAACAGTCAAGTGTTGATTCAGCATGATAATGCTCACCCACTTATTGCTAAACCAGTGCAAGCAGAAATCGCATAACAGAGGTGAACCGTTCTTCCGCACCATGCTTACAGTCCGGACTTGGCACTTTCCGATTTTCATGTTTCTGGTCCTTTGAAGGATAGTCTTTGTGAACACCACTATGAGAGCATGGATGATCTGTGAGAGGCTGTCCATCAATGGATTTGTAACAACCCTGCTGATTTCTTTGCTACTAGAATGAATCAACTTGGAGGAAACGCATTGCGCTGAACGGAGAATATGTGGAAAAGTGACTTTGACAATTCGTACCACTGTATTACATATGTATCATATTTATGCATCCCATATTTTTTATCTCTCCTGTAATTGATAGAAATAAAAATCTGGATACTTATTGGACACTCCTCGTACAATACATTACAGTGCTCCACAAAATAGTGTACATATTGCATGTTAGGGCCTAAAGGAATCCTTTATTGATATTTTAGACACAACACTGTACAGATGTGTATATTTTTGTATTGTATAATAAAAGAGTACACCTAAGCTTTGTACATATCAATTGAAAAATCACTGTATAGTAGATTAGAAACAGTGTAATATTGGGAGGACCAGAAAGTAATGTTATTATGGGGGGAGCAGTTGTGAGGTGTTTATGTACGTTCAACGTAAAGTAAGTGTATGTACAAGTGAATGAATTATTCGCCTTTAACTTATGTAAGTGTTTATGTCTTCCAGATTTGCAGAACAAAATGAGTGACATAAAACCTGAGAAGAGCCATGTTTTAAAACTCAGGCTTCATGCGACAACAACACATAAACATAGAAAATGAGCGAAAACAGTCACGTATGGTAAAAGGTTCGTTTAGCGGTAGCTTTTGGTCATCCTACGACCTTGATCACCCGCAATCAACTGGATGGGCTGGTTGCCAGAACTACATTTTGAAATTGGGGTGTTGGAAATGTTGCCAGATTTTAGAAGAGAGATCCAAATAAATGGAATTTGGTGAGGGGTCTCCAATTGCAGTTTCTGGTAAACAAAATTTCAGTGCTTTCTTGGAAACGTAGAGATGCTTTGTTGATGAATGGGCAGACTTTTTTAGTTTCAACTAAAAAAAGTTGGAACTAAAAACTAAATGTTCCAACTGAAAAAGTTGCCCCATTCATCAACAAAGCATCTACATTTCCAAGAAAGCATTGAAATTTTGTTCGCCAAAAACAGCAATGCAGAGACCTCTCACTAAATCATATTTATTTGAATCTCACTTCTAAAATCTGGCAACATTTCTAACACCCCAACTTCAAATTCTAGTTCTGGCAACCAGCCCATCCAGTCGATCGCGGGTGATCAAGGTCATAGGATGACCGAAAGCTACAGCTAAATGAACCTTTTACCATACATGACTGTGTTTTCGCTCATTTTCTGTTTAAGAGCCATGTTTATAATTGTATGCTGTATGAATTTCAGAAGGTGAATAATGCAACTGTGGCCACAAATAACATTTGCGCTGTTTATCTGAATGCGTTAAATGTTCGCAAGTGCCAGCGTTGGGTCGCCCAATTCCGGTCGTGCAATTTTGACCTCGATGCCCCTCATGCAGGAAGGCCCATGGAGCTGGACAATCACCTGCTGAGTGCAGCAGTTGAGGCAGATCCTCATCAAACCATTGATGAATTATCCCAACATCTTAATGCATCATGTTCTACTGTTCAAGAGCACCTACAACACATAGGGAAGGTCTATAAGACAAGGAGTTTGGATCCCACACCACCTTTCACCTGACAACAAAGCCCAGAGTTCCACCATCTGCAACTCTTTGCTAAACCGACAGGAAAATGATCCATTTTTCCATTGAAATGTCACTAGAGATGAAAAGTGGGTTCTTTACGTGAACAACAAACACAAAAACCCAGTAGCTTTCTCCAGTTCAGACACCAGTTTTTACACCCAAACCAGGCCTACACCCCAAAAAGATTTTGCTCTGTGTTTGGTGGACTACCGCTGGCATAACTCACCCGGACAGACTGTAACAGAAGACCTCTATTACCAACAACTGGACTGTTTGAAGCAGCTCTTACTGTAAAACATCCAGCACTGGTCAACAGAAAAATGTCATCCTCCATCATGACAAAGTGAGACCTCACACAGCAAGACGGACCCAGCAGATGATCAGAGATTTTGGCTGGGAAGTTCTGCCCCTTCCCCCTTATTCCCCAGACATTGCACCATCTCATTACCATTTGTTCAGATCTCTGCAACACTTTCTTAATGGGAAAAGATTCTACAATATTGATGCCAAAATGGCGCTCTTGGACTACTTTGCATCACAGCCAACATCTGGGTCATTTCCATGTAAAATCAACCAGCAAAAATAGCATTTTCAACCTGACCATTTTTGATTTTTATGAAACTTGGTATATTTGTAGAATTCATCAATATAAACAAATATGAATTTTGTCAGAATTTTTAATGCATGCGTTTTTGAGTTATTGATTTTTGAAATTTCAAAAAAAAAAAAAAAAAAAAACCCTGAAATTTCATCATCTGAGCAAACTTTAACTGCCAATTACTGGGGTTCTAGTAGAGCTAGGGTCATGAATTATTGCTCATTTTAAAGATCTTGAATTGGGCTTTCATTCGATATGCCACATGACACTATTAAAAAAAATTAATGCCAATTTTAAAATTGAAATATTAAAAAACGTGTTTCTTAAAAAATCTGAAAAAATATGTTTAACAAACATTATTTTTCTACATATCCTGAAAGTTTCATAATGGGATCACTATAAAAAAAATAACATGGAAGGACATTACTAAATGCACCATCAGTGACTGAGGAATTGTTTATTTTGTCTGTCTAAAATGTTATCCCTGGTCTTACAAACACTGCAAATGTTAATGAATTAATTATAATTAGTTCAAAAGTTAATATATATCCATAAGGATAACAAATTGTTTCTTTCCTAGGTTTTAAAGTAAAAGCAAAGTAAAAGATGGATACCAGCAGACCATCCACATCAAAAGTTTCAAGTGTGGTTTACTGTTGCAACCCATTTGGGAAACCAAACCATAAATATAACAAAAAATCTGCAACCAGTTTCCAAGAATCTATTGCTACAGAACAAGTTGCTCAAAACTGGAGACAAGATCTGTGACAGTTGTCGTAAAGCAATCCAGAAATTTCACTCTGAAGCTGCTGAACATTCCTCTTCACCTTCTGACAGCTATAATGAACAAGAAGCAAAAGGCCATGCTGTTCCATCTGAAAACATTGAAGTATCAACTCCTGAAAAATAGCATGCTATAGAAGCATTTAACAGAAGTTTACAATGTCTGGATGAAACACCAATCAAGAAAAAACGCCTGCAAGAAAAAAAAATACCCTGAAGAAAAATATAAAAAAGCCCAAGAAGCATTTCGAGCAAAATTATTAAAGTTAAGTCCTGCGTCGGAACCAAAGGATATTTCATCTCCTGAACCAGAAATTATAAGACAGTTGAAAGAAAAATTTCATTCCACAGAAAATAAAAGCATAAGAATGCAGATATTGAGTACACTGCCTAAATCTTGGTCACTGAAACGAATTGAAACAGAATTTAGAGTTTCAAATTTTATGGCCAGAAAGGCTAAAAAGCTAGTAAAAGAAAAAGGTATGTATTCTCCTGATCCAAAGCCAGGAAAGACTTTAGACAAAGACAGCAAATTGTATACAATAATTTTATGAGAGTGATGATGTAAGCTGCCAAATGCCAGGAAAAGACTTTGTTTCCATTAAAATAGATAATAAGTGTCAACAGGTAAAAAAAAAAAAAAAAAATGCTTCTGAGTAATTTGCGTGAATTGTATACTCTGTTTAAAGAGAGATTTCAAGAGAAAAAGGTGGGGTTCTCCAAGTTCTGTGAACTTCGCCCTAAGCACTGCGTTCTTGCAGGAGCAAGTGGCACACATTCTGTTTGTGTTTGTACAATGCATCAGAATGTTACACTGATGATGACACAATGCAAGTTACCTGAATTAACAGGAGACACTGTTCATCCAATAAACTCCTATAAAGATGTCCTTGCAAACATAATTTGTGAAAACCCTACACCTGCATGTTACTTCAGTCAGTGCAACAACTGTCCAGGATTAGAACAGCTCAAGCAATGATTTGAAGATTGTTTTGATCTAAATAGTATAGAAAATGTGACATTCAAGCAATGGATGCAATTAGAGAAGAGGACAGTACTTGAAACATTATCAAAATCCACACAGGAGTTTTTGGACCTGTTGTTTGTAAAACTTCTAGCCCTGCTTCACCATTCTTTTTAGCAACTCAACAGTCAAGTTACTTAAGACATCTTAAAGACACAATAACAGAAAATCAATGTACATAGTAATTTGTGACTTTGCTGAAAATTATTCTTTTGTATTGTAAGATGCAGCTCAGGGTTTTCACTGGAACAATGCCCAAGCAACCATGCATCCTATAGTTATATACTATCGAGATGAGAAAACTCAGAACCTAGGACATGTAAGTTTTGTGATTATATCCGACTGCCTAATTCACAATAGTATAGCTGTTCATCTGTTTCAGTGTAACCTATTTAATTTCATGCAGTCACATTTTTCTCAAAAACCTGAAAAGATATTTTATTTTTCGGATGGAGCAGCTTCACAAGACAAAAACAAGTCCAACTTCCTCAGTTTGTGCTACCACGAGACTGACTTTAATTATAAAAGCAGAATGGAATTTTTTTGCAACAGCATATGGCAAAAATGCATGCGATGGGATAGGGGGTACTGTGAAGCGATTAGCTGCAAAGGCAAGTTTACAACTTGTTTATAATAATCAAATTATGACCCCACGCCAACTCTTTGAATGGGCCACTGCTAATATTGCCTCCATTCACTTTCGGTTTGCAACAACAAAAAATTACAAAGCGGAAATTATCCTTAAAAGTAGAATTGCTTCTGCTATTCTACTTTTAAGGATAATTTCCTCCTCTTTGTAATTTTCTGGTACTCAGAAACTTCATTGTTTCATTCCTACAGGAAAACACAAATTATTAGTCAAAACTTACTCACTTTCTGAGCATTTTAAAGAAGAGATATGTGCAACAGATGAAGGGGAAGAGAACATTAGTTTTGAAAATATGGTAAATTTTGTGATTAGTAAGTACTCAGAGCACTGGTGGTTGGGATGTGTACTTGGTGTGAATGAGGACACAGAAGAAAAAAAAGTGAGCTTCCTGGAGCAGCATGGTCCATCTCCATCATACAAGTATCCTCAATCACCGGATATACTGTTGGTTCATAAATCTGATGTTTTGTTAAAAGTTGACCTGACAACAGCTACTGGAAGAGTATATAATTTAACAATGACTGAGACAAAGAAGGCAAATCAAGCACTGGCATACAAGTGCAGCAAAATTTAAAAGAAAGAAAAAAGCAGGTTACATATAGAAGATAAAATAATTTTGTAAGTGTAAATATGCACACAGAACCTTATACTGAATTATGAATTTTTTTTTTTTTTGATTGGAGGTTTAACAACCACCGTGAGCAACTCAATGGGCTATATATAAGCAGTCGCCTGTCCCTAATTTAGGGACACTGGTTCCAGGGAAGGGAAAGAGCCAGTGCCAGAAGACAAGCACAACATCCATGCCTCACTGGGATTTGAACCCGGACCCCTTACGGACGAATGGTCAGAGGCCATCGCTTAGACCACTGCGACACCAGGCGGCACTGAATTATGAAATGAATTACTTTGGGACACAGTTTCAAATTACTTAGATGTTTATTTTCATTCTTTAACATTCACAATGTTTAAAAGAACAAGTATGACATTTTACAAAAACCACATAAAGAATACCCTTCCAGTCATGGGTGGAACCGGTAAGTACATCTGGCACAATTCAGTTGCATTGTTCTATGTTATTATTTTTTTTATAGTGATCCCATTATGAAACTTTCAGGATATGTAGAAAAATAATGTTTGTTAAACATATATTTTTTTCAGATTTTTTAAAAAACATGTTTTTTAATATTTCAATTTTAAAATTGACATTAATTTTTTTAATAGTGTCATGTGGCCTATCAAATGAAATCCCAATTCAAGATCTTTAAAATGAGCCATAATTCATGACCCTAGCTCTACTAGAACCCAAGTAATTGGCAGTTAAAATTTGCTCCGATGATGAAATTTCAGGGTGTTTTTTTTTTTATTTCAAAAATCAATAACTCAAAAACGGATGCATTAAAAATTCTGAAAAAAAATCATATTTGTTTATATTGATGACTGCAATTATACCAAGTTTCATAAAAACCAAAAATTGTAGGGTTGTGAGATTGTTGATTTGACATGGAAATTACCCATCTTTTTACAAAGATGGTATTAAATGTTTGGTTTCAAGATGGCCAAGTGTGATCATTAATGATGGTGATTATACATATAACTGATTAAGAAATAAATTTCTTCTGTTACAGTGTTTCTCTTCTTTTCCAAAAACAACATTACTTCCCCCCCCCCCAATACATGTATTTAGATAACAAATTTTTTATTACACACATGGTTATTAAATCATGCTACATAAAATCACAAAAACTTGGTGTGAAAACTTTTTTTAACATATGCATTAGTTTTTAGTTATGAGATCAGTTGCTTGTTTAGCTACCATCTCTTCTCTGTTAGTACTTTATCTTCAATCTTATCGTGAAGTACCTTGCCAAGTCAGATATTTCTGGGTAAAATGCAATACTGACTTACTACACAGCAAGTCAATATCACACTCACAATTACTTTTTCAGTCTGAGAACAGAAGCAGCGATATCAATGAACTTAAGTTAAAAATTTGTGCCAGCTAGTGGAAAAATTTTTCATTGAAAAAAAACTGAAAAATGCATTTAAAATGTTGGTTGGGGTTATGGCAATGGGATGTAAAAGAACATTTAGAAGCCACAATAAAGCCTAGTACCAAACAAATACCACATACAGGAACTCCGACCTTCATTGAAACTTTTCAGTAGTAATGAATAAAATTGTAACTTCATGGAGAAAAGTGTCTTCATATTTTTAGAAAAGTTGCCTAATGAAATGCACTTTTTCTTATTCCTCATAGTACTTTTTTTGTATATCAATCAATGGAGCAAGTATTTGTTTTCTATTAAAGCAAAATATTAAGAACCAGGAAAAAAAAGACATGAGATTCCCTTGAAAGTGTGACAATCTCAGCAGTGTCTGACAGGGGTTTCTGTTCTGCAGGACAGGTAACAGGTATCAGTTGAGCACATATGTAAGGCTTCACAAGGTCTGATCATGAATCAATACAGAATGACCTCTCATTAGCATCACTACAACTCATGTCGCTAAGCCAAACATGAAAGCCCAACACAATCCTGTCAACCATCCTACATAGCAGAGAGCTTTGTTGCAGGGACACTTTACTGACATCATATTGCACATGATGGTAGATTTTACAGGAAAAACCTTTAAAACAACTCTCATAACTGTGCAGTTTCTACAAATGTTCACTTGACTGATATTTTGCATGAATTAATGGGGTAGGAGGTCCCTATAAAAAAAACTTTAAAAACAAACATTTTCTTAGATTTTGTCCACAAGTCCTTTTTTTTTTTTAATTAAAAAAAATAAACTAATTATCTTTTGCACAAATTAACACTTTAATCCTTAATATCTTGTACTTCTGTCAACTTTGATGGGCAATCAACAAGTAAAAATGGCAAACATGGTGATGTAAACAACAAATCTTTCCAGATCGTTAAAATACAGGCAATATAGAATGAGCGTTCTGGTAGTAGGTCACTCAGATGAAGAGGACAAGAGTCCATGCCTGATATAAAATGTTAATCATCTAATAATGAGTTAAACGAGTCATACAGTATGAAGGAAAAAGGAATTTAGGTAATAGAGAGGGAAAATGCTTACTTAATACTCAGGTATCTTTAACACTTGTGTGAGAAAAAAAAAAATTTAATTCTTCAGAAGTAAACAAAACTTTTGTTAATCCTCTATACACTGAGAACACGCAACATCAAGAGACCAGAAATATCTGTAAAAATCAAAAAGAACTCGGAGGGGAGGAAGATTAAACAAAATTTCTTCAAGTGGAACTAGAACCAAAACAAAAAGAATAGAATCTACTTAATACATGTAAGAATGTTTCACAAACATAGGGATATTATGTAATGTAGGTTTAACAAACTGAAATGTTCCAGTTAACCTGTTACATTCTGAGTGACTAGTGCTGCCATCTATTGGATAGCTGGTTGGTAGGTTGCTGGAATTCCAAGTAACACCTAGAACCAGAGTTTAAGCTGGCTCAAAAAATGGGGAAAAAAGTTGTAGCAAAATGCTAAAGATAGTCACTTTTATCACTCAGAAAATCGTAAATGTGACAAGGATGGTAAGTCAGATAATATCCGAAAACTTGAAAATTTTCATCATCCTGGAGCTGGACTCGAACCTAACCCAGATACGATGAAAATTTTCAAGTTTTCGGATATTATCTGACTTACCATCCTTGTCACATTTACGCCCAAAATCGGATTGTCATCTTCAAAATTTGTATTATATGGCGTAATCCCATATTTCTTTCATGATTTATCTGCTTCTCTGGGCAATCACGGAATAGGATTCTTAACCTCCAGATTCGCTAAACATGAATGCCGGTTGCTTCAACTAGCGAACCCTGTGATGGTTTTAATCAAATTGATCGGAAACTTGAAACTTGGTTGTTCTGGGTGGTATAATGGTTAGCAAACCCGGGCGCTATCTGGGAGACGCGGGTTCGAGTCCCGCTCTAGGACGATGAAAATTTTTAAGTTTTCGGATATTATCTGACTTACCATCCTTGTCATATTTACGCCAAAAATCGGATTGTCATCTTCAAAATTTGTATTATATGGCGTAATCCCGTATTTCTTTCATGCTTTAGATATCATTGGAAAACTATTGTTTTATGGCCTTGGGGGGAATGCTGCAGATGCCACGGCTGACTCTGGTTTAAACTTAAATTTTGAATGGGGAAAGGTGTCTAACCCCTTTATCCACTATAACCTTACCATGCCCCACCCTCTATGGAGAGCTCTGGAGCGTATGGAGGAGGAGGGAGTGATTGAGCCAACAGGTGCTGTCGGAACATACCTTAAGGATTAAGAAAAAAAATATTAGGGACTGCAAATTTCTGCCAGAATTTTGGAAACTTTAGTTTTCACAGAAACAAAAAAGCCGAAGCAGAATCTGCTGATGGTTGATGTTTTAATGGCTGGCACTATTTTGCCATGGACACTAATTTTCCTCTTGCATTTTCGATTAACTCATCGCATTTCACGAAAATAGTGGCCATAGCTTAACCTCTGACTAGAACAAGCATAAAGAAAAGGCTATGGAGATTAAATTGGCAAATCAAATCACAATGTGTAGAATGGGGCTGTTGGGTTGCATTACTCACAAATTGAAATAAAAGCATGAAACAGAAAATGTGATAAAACAAGAGGTAAAGCCTAGCTTGTTTCTTCACATTATCTGCTTCATTGAGAAAATTATTAGAAATTATGTTTTATAATAAAAATGATGAAAAATCTTAAGAACAGAGTAAATCAACAACAACGAAAAATATGAGGGCATTTTGAAATGAGAGCTTTTAAAAGAATATAGTAACAAAGTCATAACTTTATACAGAATAGTTCAAAAGAATGATTTAATATTTTTAATGAATTTTCCTAATGAAATGCATATTTCCATATTCCTTACAGTATTTTGACTGCCACTTTTATATGATTTACATGTGACTTCTCATTTGTGATTCTTATTTAAGCAGAACTTTTTTAAAACTTCAGATATGTAGTTTTAGTGTTCTATTGTATAATATTAAAATAATACTGATTTTTCATATTCTTCTGAAATTTCATTACTTAGAAAATCATTAAAATAACATTCAAGAAAAAAAATCAGCATAAGAATAACATTCAAGAAAAAATATCAGCATAAGAATAACATTCAAGAAAAAATATCAGCATAAAAGAAAAAAAAATCAGCATAACATTCAAGAAGAAATATCAGCCAGAGGTAGAAGTATGGCCTTTATGCTGAAAAAATATCAGCATAAAGGCCATACTTCTTTCTCTGGCTCGCTCTCCACGAATTACTGTGATTACAGATCGCCCAATAAATGGCAGGTCAGCTCTTTCGTTGGTGCACACTTTCTCGCTTAGCTCTGGTATGTTTCTTGTTTTGTAGCGGGCTGTACGTTTTTTTTTTTTTTTTTTGACCTGATTAGCTTAGGATTTCAACATTTAACAGTCAACCACTCAGTTGCTTTTGTTGATCCACTTACCAGGGCTCACACTCAAGGTGTGGAGAGCAGTTGGCATTGCCTCAAATGCAAACTAATACAGGAAAATAAAAAATTCCTTTTGCAGACCATATTCTGGAATATTAATTCCAACAGAATTGTCATTTTAGCTCAGAACACTGCTTTGAGATACTGATTCTCATTATCATCTGAAAGAACTGTTTGGACAGTGTTTTCATGACATGTAATCAATTGATTTTAAATTAACATATACACAATTATTGATTTATTCTGCCAGATATACACCTTCTTATCAGCCGTTGCGAATGTCGGTAGCCAGTCACCAAAGGTGACCAGATATATTGTAATGGCTAGCAAATTTTTAACATTAGCCAACAATGGTCAATAGACTTTTTTTACCCCAAGTGAGCAACTATTTAATCTAACCTTTCCCCCCACTTATGAATGAATATAGAGTTCAGTTTTCTTGCCCGTGTTCCTGCAGCTGCTTCGAAAATGAATGGAAATGAAGGTGGGCTTTGAGAGAAACTTAATCTGCGGACGGATCAGCCTGGACCAACCACAGGGTCAAGGTTACTAAAACAACCTTTGCTATGGTATAATGTATATTTGCCAACCATAGTATACCTTGTACAAAGTATAATGCCATCTACAGGTAAAAGAATTATCTTTGAATCTCTGTTTAACCACATACATGCTGAACAAGAAGAAACAAATTCTTATGCCAATGTTTTTAAGAAGATGAAGCTACTGCATCTAATGCCATGTAGTACTGCTTCTTGTGAGTGTGGCTTTTCAGCAATGAACCTCATAAAAATGAGTAATTGGGCATGTCTGAATAGTGACACTTTAAATGACCTAATGATGATTAGATGCAATGGCCCTTCCATTGAAGATTTTGATCCTCAAAATGTTATTCAATTGTGGTGGGCAGATAGATACCTCTGAGGGGAAGATCAGGCACAGTACATATCAGCGGTAAACTGTATCAACATTGTTAGTGCCACTTAGGTATATACAGCATATCCTAGCTTTTGCCCCTCTGTTTTAAATATTAAAAAAATTAAGACATCTAACATCAATGGCCTCTAGAAAATAAATTATGTATGTGTAAATTAAGATAGTAGAGCAATGATATTACAGCACTGAAAATAAATTGTCAAAAAATCAATTATTGTGGAACAAAAGCGTATGTAATATTTGCAGCCAATCTAATGATCCTATGCAGTAACTGCTTCTGCATCAGTTTTTATGAAGTTAATAGGGAAAGAGTAGAGAAGTTACTGACTGAATTATTATTATTTTAACTTTGCATGGCCAGTAGATTTTGTCATTTGGCTACTAAAATTTTTATTCCACTAGACACACTGGCTAGTAAAAATTTCAGCAGTTTCACAAGGACTGCTTCCCATTCATGAGGAAACAAACCTCTCCTGTCATAACAAATGTGTTGGAATAAGAACCCAATTAACATTCATAAAAGTCCTGTTATACACACAACTCATGAGCTGCATCTCAGTGGCTGATAGATGGCAGCATGTGAGCGCTGACTTCTGAATCATAGACAGCAGGCCAGTGTTGGAAATACAGGGTAATTCAAAATGATTCATTCGATTTCATTAGATCATAGCTCCGTAAAAATCAAGGTGATAATAGCGTACCTCACATTAAAATGAAGAGAAACGCACTGAGTTTATGAATGTAACTGCTAGATGGTGTAATGTAACCTGTGTATCTGCAAATGGGCGAAGGACCGTCATTGTGAAAAATGTCATGCAAGAGGTGATGGAGAACGACGAATTTGCTTCACGTCTGTTGTTTAATGAAGAAGCAACATTCAATTTAAGTGGCAAGGTCAACCGTCACAACATTCGCATATGGGACCCGGAAAACCCACATACTGTAATTGAAACTGAGCGCAGCCTTAATGAACAGCTTCCTAACAGCTGGAGTGGTCACTGTAGACACGACGAGGCACTCTATAGGTGGCCTGCCAGGTCTCCAGACCTGACCCCTTGTGACTTTTTCTTATGGGGGTATGTTAAGAATAATGCATATGTGCCACCATTGCCCACAACACTAGATGCACTCAAAGTTCGCATTCATAGTGCTCTACAGTCATTGACAACAGACATGCTTGATCACGTATGGCAGGAATTTGATTATCGCCTTAACATAGTTAGCATGACCAACAGGAGTCACATAGAACCTTTATAAGGTATGAAAACCAAATTTGGACAGTTTTATTGCTTCATGGGAGCAATGGCACACATAACAGCCAAAAGGGCCTCTGTGAATTTTGGAGAGGTGCCAGCTAGTTCTGTGCGACATTGGCGAAAAGACCCCAACTCACTGGATTTTGTTCCAGAAACCTTAGGTTGAATGACCAACTGGAACCGTCAGCTGTGGGATAATCCCCCACACTGATGTTCTTACCTGATTAAAAAGACACAAAGAAATATTAAAAATGACTTAAGTGTGGGATATGGTGGACCTACCACACTTGAGAAGGACGGTCCACCATGGAATTGACCTGGACTTTCTATACAGCGTATGAGAACATAGAAGTTGTTTGTGTGCTGGAGGAATGCGTTACTTATGGGGGTTTTGTGGCAATACATGTTCTGATTGTGTGAGGAATGAAGATGTGTTGCAGTTGCATAGATGCCAACCTCTAAAAGTAGTTTTCAGTAACCAACATGTTCATTTTTCAGTAATCCAATCAACAGCGGCAAATTTGGGTACTTAATATTGCAACAAATTTTAATCTGTCTGAACTATTAACAAAATAATAATAATAATAATAATAATAATAATAATACAATAAAAAATAATTTGCTAGTGGGAAAATTTAAAATACTGTCTACCAGAAAAATATAATAAATTACCTCCAGACATGAAGAAAAATTATTCCTTGGAAAGTTGGCCAAATTATTATGATAAACTGGCTGTAGTTGCCATTTTGGCCTTCCTTAGTTCAATTTGCGAAAACTTATTCTGATAGTATAGTTCACTGTGTGCAATGCTGTTTATTTTTTCTACTAATAAAAAAGACAGCACATGAGTACTTAAATTAGGTCTGAATTCATTCATGTTTTTTTTTTCACAATACAGAAAATTCTTTCTGTACTTGCATTGCTAGGAGGGACTATTAAAATCATTTTCATAATTTTGCTTAATGATTCATACTTCAACTGGCCACTTTCATTAAAGAAATTCTGTGCCACACTTCATTCTCTCAGAAGTAACAGCACAGTTAAAATTTTCAAACTGGTACTGAGCAAATACAGATTCCACCTTGTCAGATTCTTCTGGTTTCAAAACTGGAAACAGGGAACACATATATTGGACTGATGCAAAAGAAACACTTTGCCTTAATGCTACATCTGCAATTTCAGCATGACTCAGAAATTCATCATTAAGTGGAAATGTTCTTAAAATGTAATTGCAGCCTGCCTTGTAAAATTCCCTTACTTCAGAATAAAAAGTAGTCACTGTGTCTTCACTCAGATCTGCAGTTGTGCCTATATAAGAACTCGCTTTTGACCCAATTACGAGTTCAGTTTTCTTTTTGATTTCTCCTTCTTCCAAATTTTCCATCTGCAAGAAATGTTGCTGTCACATCAAATGCTGATGGCTTGATAAATCGTGCAAGCAATTCAGATAACAGACTATGAAGTTTTCTTTTTAATACATGCGCAAGCGCAGCTTTCCTGCTACAAGGACACGTTAACAGATGTAAACAAAGGAAGAGTAGCAGATAAAAAAAGACAATAAAGTTTAGATGAAGGATTTCCAATCATACTTGCAAGGTTCTTATACTGTGAATTAGCTTCTTCATTGTCACTGAAATAATGTTCTAGAGCCTCCCACTGTTCTAAAATTCTGTCAATGGATTCCAAAAGTGATAACCAGCGAGTATTGACATGCTTTGGAATTTTGTGTGGTTTAGTACCACAAACAGCTTGACTCAGTTTTAGATTGTGTTTCTTCTTTGAACTTTTCTCCAAAAAAGTACAACTGTATCAGAAACTGCTCAACATTAAATCCTTTCAGTTGAGTAGCAGATTTCTGCGCAGCTAAATTTATTAAATGGCATGAACATCACTACACTATGATTGCAGGCTGAACCTTCTTTATGTGAGAAACAACATCTTTTACTTGACCTATCATAGTGTTAGCATTGTCACAGGAAAATGACACACAGTTGCTCCATGAGATATTTTTTTAACAAACTCGTTGTTCAAAACGTTGAATATTTCTTTCACCTGTATTATTACTTGATTCAACTAATGATAACAAAACAGTTGAACTTTTCCCTATTTTTTCGTCAAAATATGTTATTGTAATGGGATACAGGGTCATTCCATGTGAAATCAACCAATAATGAATTAAATTGTTGCTCGACATTTTTAAATATTTTTTATATTTTGCATACAATATTCCCAATATATTAACACTACAAAGTTTTTTTTTGTTTTTTTTTATAAGACATATTTTTTTTTCTGGCGGCCATTTTTCTTCGGCTTCACATGACGTTTTTGACCAAAATCATCGTTTACGTAAAATTTAATAACTTCTTTACTACTAGAGCTATCATGTTCAAATAAAGATCATTCTTTGTTACATGAAATGTTCTACAGTTTTGACCAGGAATGCTTTAGCTACCTCTTGTGAAAAGATATGAAATGGCCCTTACAAAATGTTTAATAATTTCGCTCAAATTGCTGATTTTAGGCATAATTTTTTTTAAGAATGGTAAAAGTCTCATACTTCAGACTTTGTATGTTTACATGTATCTAGTTGGACTATTAATTCACAAAATTTGAAACTTGAGACTGTAGTCCTTTTTTTCTATAGACCTCCAAACATAGTCTGAACCTTAAAAGTGTCACTTTTTTAGGCCTAATATCTCAAAAGGGACAGCTCCTAAAATTCTAATATTTTTACACAGCAATGTGGTCTTAGGGGTTAACCTGCAGTAAAAATTTCAACTGGTAGACACAAGTAGTTTTAAGGCTGTGCTACATCAAAATAACGGAAAAATACGACGATTTTTATTTGCGAACTTGTGAGCCAGAGTTGCTTTTAAATCATCTTAAATATGTAAGGAAAATTATAAATGGTACAGTAACATTTTATTATTCATTGAAATAAAAAAAATATTAAAAAACACAAATTAGACAAGCAGCAAAATAAATTTACCTGATTTTGAGTGCATGGTTTACAAATGTCCATTTTACGTATATGTGTTACTACAGTATAAACAATAACATTAACACATTAAATTACAATAACTATGAAAAAATAAGTTACTTACAGTTCTATTGATGTTCTAGTTGTACTGAGAAATAAATAAATTCATTGCTTGAGAAATGTTGTTACACAATGTTTTCGCGATATTGTAAGAATGGCCAGTCACTGTCGTCCCGTCCATTTGAGTCAGTTTTTGTAAGATATGGCTTATGGGAACCCATACAATGTCCTGTGGAAATGACAACTGAAAGGATGTTCGTGGCCCGTGTGGATGGGAAAAGTGAATTTGCATATCATTGCTTTCTTCACTGATGTCTTGAATCTTTCCAATCCACCATTTTTTATCAACAGAGGCAACATAGTCATTTTTATGGAATGAAAATATTTGATGAGATGTGATTGAGGACACTAATACATCTTCAAATTCTGATGTTTGAGATGTTTTAAAGCATCTTATTTGAGACGAATCGAGAGGAACTATTCTATGATAATCTCTTGTGTGTGGTACTGTTTCGGCATTTGCAAATCTTGCTTTGAGTCTTGCATACTTTGATTGTACCTCATCAGTTGATACATAAATGTATGCAATGCCAGTAATTTTTTCGGAGCAATATTTGTATATATCCTGTGGTGTTAAAATTTGGTCTGTATATGTTCTTTGAAAACTACTTCTTGATACTTCTCTTTTTGTAGTACCACCTATTCCATCACTAGCATTTTTGCTGTGGGATGTAGCAAAGAAATTCCATTCGGCTTCAAGTCCAAAATCGTCAAAATGTTTGCAAATGTTAACGCAGTTCTTTTTATTTTTATATTGGCTGGCAGCACCATCACTGAAACAAAAATTTTCTTCACTGAAGGTGTCACTTTTTTTATGTCAGAAATTAGATGACCCTGGAATACATGGAATGCAGCTGTGTTGTGCTCCATATGATCACTTATAATACAAAGACTTCTGCACTTAACAGCTTCTAAATCACTACATAAATCCTTAGTCACAGATCCATAATCACATTTATGGTATTCTTCATTGACATATACACCAACAGAGCATTCCATTTTGATTTGGCACAAATACACTTATTGCAGGTATATCACAAAGTCACATTTGAACTACTTGCCAGTCACAAAGGAAACATCAAACTGGGACAAGAATGAGGGTGGTGGTATATGTAGCTGCATTAAATGTACAGGTCTTAACAGGTAGCTTAAAAGCTTAATAGGTCTTAAAAAGCTTAACAAGAATTGAACAGGATACAAAAACAATGACTCATCTGGACATGTAGTGACAGGAATTATGCTGTCTCCAACAGGAAATCACATGAATACATCTAAAAAAATATATATGACAAAAATGTTCATATTACTGTCTATAACAACACATATGTTTATGGACAATTGTAAATCATGCACTCAAAATCAGGTAAATTTATTTTGCTGCTTGTCTTCTTTGTGTTCTTTTTTAATATTTCTTTATTTCAATAAATAATAAAATGTTACTGTACCATTTATAATTTTCCTTACATATTTAAGATGATTTAAAAGCAATTCTGGCTCACAAGTTCGCAAATAAAAATCGTCGCATTTTTCCGTTATTTTGATGTAGAACAGCCTTAAAACTACTTGTGTCTACAAGTTGAAATTTTTACTGCAGGTTTACCCCTAAGACCACATTGCTGTGTAAAAATATTAGAATTTTAGGAGCTGTCCCTTTTGAGATATTAGGCCTAAAAAAGTGACACTTTTAAGGTTCGGACTTTTTTCTATGGAGGTCTATAAGAAAAAAAGGACTACAGTCTCAAGTTTCAAATTTTGTGAATTAATAGTCCAACTAGATACATGTAAACACACAAAGTCTGAAGTATGAGACTTTTACCATTCACAAAAAAAATTATGCCTGAAATCAGCAATTTAAGCAAAATTATTAAACATTTTGTAAGGGCCACTTTCATATCTTTTCACAAGAGGTAGGTAGCTAAAGCATTCTTGGTCAAAACTGTAGAACATTTCATGTAAAAAAGAATGATCTTTATTTGAACATGATAGCTCTAGTAGTAAAGAAGTTATTAAATTTTACGTAAATGATGATTTTGGTCAAAAACGTCATGTGAAGCCGAAGAAAAATGGCCGCCAGAATAAAAATAAGACTTATAAAAATTTTTATTTTTTATTTTTGAAGTGTTAATATATTGGGAATATTGTATGCAAAATATAAAAAATATTTAAAAATGTCAAGCAACAGTCACTGGTTGATTTGACGCGGAATGACCCTACTAGTTTATTTGCTTGAGCATCATTACTTCCGTCCATAGATAAGAGTAAAAGGATTTTTTTTAACTTCAGATATGATGTTACTTGTAGAAACACTGGCCTTGTGCTGAATTAGTGCAGTAGCCTTGGTTCTTCCACACGAATATTTTTTTGCGATGCTGAATTGGGAAACATGGCTTGAAATAACGGTTTTCAAGCCTTCAGTTTTCGGAAATTTATCCAACATATTCAAGCTGAAATACAAATATTTATGGAATAAAATGATATCTAACAATACTGGGTAGAGGAAACATCGCGAGAAAAAAAATTACGATTACCAGAGAAATCTTACCTCCGTCTACTTTCCGTTTTCGAAGGATGAAATTCCGTCCTCCGACGGAGAAAACGACCCGCCCCCCTCCCCGTCGCCACCAATCCTCCCAAAATTTAAGTTCAGTTATGCATCGATTTCGTACATGGTCCAAATGATAACAAAAAAAAAGGAGGAATTCCTCGAATCAGCGTGAGAATCTCGTCGCCGAAGATTACGGGGAAATTTTCGGGCGGCCTAACTTCCGTTTTCGGAAATCGTTGTCTACAATTTCAAGCTGAAATTATGCAATGAAATTTCATTTAACAATACTGAACAGAAGCAACATCGCGCGAGAAAAAAAAATACGATTACGGGAAAAGTCTGCACTTCGTTTAACTTCCGTTTCCGAACGTTTAAAAAGACAAAACAACGTCTCCAGACGGAATACGATATCCCGAAAATTTCTTCACTTTTGCATCGATCTCGAAAATGACAAAAAAAAAAAAAAAAAAAATACCCAACAGAGAGGACTCCGCGAATCCGCGGAAGAATCTCACGTACGAATTAACCGCTGAATCGATTTCGAATGCCGTAAGATAACGCTAAAATATCGATGACCTGTAAATTTTAACTTTTGGCCCAAAATTGCCGCAGATTTCGTCGAAATGGCGATTTTTTTAGCAGAATGGCGCACGAACAACGTTTTGGCGCGGGCTGCCGCAATTGGCGCAGGTCTGGCAGCCCTGAATGTAGCATTTAATTTTTTCCCCAGAAAAACTTGAAGAACAAACAAAAATTTTTAAGTTGATGAAAATTTGCTTTCTATCTCAGAAAATTAAATCAAATGGCGATTTCCCGTAATTTCAGCGGTGTTTCCGTACTTCCGTAACAGCAACCAAAAATCAGAATAATTACGGAAAATCCGCACTAGTTGGCATCTATGCAGTTGTGTAATGTGAACAAAATGTTGATAGCAAGGTGGAGACTAATATGCTTCAGTGGTTTGGCCATGTTGAAAGAATGGGTGATGAGATGCATACTAAGAAAATCTTTTTAGCCCAAGTGGCAGGAAGGAAAGGTAGAGGAAGGCCAAGGAAATCGTGGGAGGATCAGATTCAGGAGTGTCTGCATGAGAAAAAGATTATGAGTATGAAGTATAGAAGATCTTGTGTATGGCGTCTAATGGGTGTCAGTGAAGCCAGAGTTGTACGTCAAGTTCACTGTAAATGGAGAAGTCAGCAACGGTAAGTTACAAAAATTATCTGGTAGCTTGTATTTCTTTGTGGAGCTAACCTCTGAATATCAGAGAACAGCTTAGTGATATGTATGTATGTTTTCTTTATCCTATGTAATTTAATCGCTGTATATTTAGAAACATAAAATACAGTCATCTGAAATTGATGAATCACTTTGAATTACCCTGTATAACCAAAATTGATTCTGCAAAAAAAAAAAAAAAAATATATATATATATATATTAAGATATTAATATAGCAGGCAAGTAATTTCATGTAATTCATGATATATCAATTGTTTTAATTAACTTTTTCAAAATTGCACACATATCTTCAGTGGAAGAGCTATGAAAGTAAAATAAACTTATGTAAAAAAAAATATACATTGTTGATTGCTGACATGAAATTCCAAAAAGTAGTAAAAATTGTCATAAGGTTTTTGAAAACATCCTCTTTATTCCAATATTGTCTTAGAATTTGGAAAGTTTGACTGCTCCTCTAGCAGTTTGTTTTTTTTCATCCACACATGTGCAATTTTCTCCTATCCATCTTCTGTTTTTTTCCCTTGTTTTCTGAATCCTTCCAACAATTTCATCATCTGCTTTGTCATGTGTTTTCGTACAAGTGGTCTAAATTAATACAGCTTGTTTAAAAGCTGATATTAATAAAAACCAATTCTTTCTTCTTTTCCCTATGTCTCTCTTACACTGGGGTCACTTTTGAAAAATCTTACTTTGTGGAAGCAGTTAGAAATGGAAATTTTTTTCAAGGATTAAAAACCATGTGAATCATGTTCAATAAAGAATCTTTTTGGCAATTTCTGATGCTGTTCCTTTTACCTGAATGAATTACATTCACAAGTTTTTCTCTCGTGTTTTTTCGTTAATGTATTTTAAAGGTCTTGACTATTCCTTTGTCAATTCTGGACTTTTGAAGTTGTGTTTGGAGGGGAAAAAAACCAGTTTAGTATTTATTAACTGTATTTTGAGACAAGTTAACAACTGTCTAATGCAAAGTGACTTTTCTTTCCGCAATCCTTTATCCCATTTCAAAAGATGTTCACTGAAAATTTTGCTGGTCATCTAAGTATTGTTTAAAGGTTCATAATCTACATTAAGCAGTTTAATACCTTTAAATCATCTCATACTCTTGCTATCCCAGTGAGTAGTGGTGTCATTTTAACAGATATTGCCACCTTACTGATCAAAAGAGCTAATACACTATTTTCTGTATTTTCTCCTCAGTAGATGCCATATTGTTTCTTAACATTATACACTGCTAATGTATTCCTCTAAAAATCCATCTCATCAACACTGTAAATTTTGGGTTTGTAACATCAAGAATTCCAGCTAAACATTCAGAAGTCCATTTTGCTGCAGCTCAGTTATCAGCATCTCTCTTCTCACTATGCAGTCTCTTACATACAATTTTATTTCTTTACTTCAGCCATCCATCAACTGCTCAGCCATCTTTCTCTCCGAAGCTTTTTTTCAAAACATCCTCAGAACTTTCAAACATAATTCTACTGCTGATTGGGGCATTTGTAAGTTCCGTTTTCTTGGACCATGACACTCTGCAAGCATGTATTCAAATGTGAAAGGCAGAATTTTAAAAAAAAAAAAAAAATTAGAAAGAGAAGTGTCTCTCTTTACATTACACTGTTGAAGCCAGATCTATTTTATCAGTTATATGAATAAAAAAGACAGGAAATATTCCTGATACAGTACAACTTCCATTAACAGACACATCCTTTAACAATGCACAGATGACCAGAAATTAAGGTTTAAGATCAACATGACAAGTGCAGATTATATGACAACTGAATTTCTCAGTCTGCTGAGATAAACTGCCACAGATCACATGAAGATTTTTTTTTTTAATTTTAGTTAATACCTCTAAAGTGTTATTGGTTTCCTTTCACAGCAGTTGCTAGTGATTTGTTTATGTATTACACCACAGTTCTCAGTGGTCTAAAACATAAACAGTTACATCCCCAGCTACGACCCCATGACACACGATAATAAAAGTGACAGGTCAGAAAATTATCAAATAGTGACATATGGAAAATCATGGTCTAAAAGGTAGACAAACCTGCAGCATTCTATAACACTTTAAAAGTCCAGCCTTATATTTTTATGAATTTCACAATACAGAGGGCTTGTTTTATGCTGAATTTCATGCTCAGAAAATTATGTTTTACTAAAATCAAAATCAATGATTTTATTTAGAGCAACTGAAAGAATGGGAAAGGAAAATTATTGGATTATGTATCCTTGAGTAAGTTCTATTGTTTCTATGGAAAGAGAAGCCAGAATCACAAACCAAACACCAGGTACGCAATATATACAGCTAGCATCCTAAGCTGTACTATGCCACAAGACAACATAAATTAATTACAAGCATGTTTAGCTTCTCATGAGATGGAAGCCTGACTTCTACTGAAATAATTGCAGAGCATCAAGATCTGGTGATGATTAGCAGCAAGTAGTAGTAAAATCAAATTTCCATAAACACAGAAAACATAATTTGCAAATGTTGCCTTAGAGTCATTCCATGTCAAGTCAACACAGTGATTTTACCCCACCATCTCATATTTTGATTAAACTTGGCACAGAGGTAGCCTACATATAGATGAAGAAAAATACCCAATTTTATTAAAATACGTCCACCCATTTTGAAAATATGCCGATGTGAAGTTGTCAAAAATCGCCAAAAAAACACCCCACTGCCATAATTTCAAATTGCTGTAGCAACTCTCCTAATTAAGCTAAAATGATGGGATGATTTTTCAAGAGCGTTCCTATGATATACAACACAATATGGATTTCAGATGAAAATTGTTTTTCAAATTTAAATTAAAATTAAAATTTTTAATTTATCAAAAAGCGTATTTTAAAAAAATTTCAAAAAATTATATACAACACTTCACATTATTGTTAACTAATTTCCTAAGCATGAAAGTGGGATTGTCATGGGTTCACACCTTCATAAAATTTCAAAAATACATTTTTCACTAAAAAAAATGACATTTTTGTAAAATTTATAGATTTAAGCAGAAATATACATAACTTACCTGTAAATAAATCTTCACTCTTTATTCTTAATATATCTATGTACACATTCATACTGTTAACACATACATTCGAAATGTCACTTGCGAAACCTGATACAAACAGTATGTGTTTTAAGATTTCACTTCTTTTTAAATGCTTCATTTGTTTTTACAGTATCATCCCCAAGAATTTGATATATTCTTCCTGTTGGTGTTACTGGGTTTACTATACAAAGAACATCATTTACAGAAACCCATAGAATATCAGGTTTTGTAGGACATGTATAAGATACTGATGGGCCAGCTGGGTGAAGAAACGTAACTTTAACTTCATCAAGACCTTCGTCTTTTGTTAAAACATAAGCTAGCCACCATTTTTTGTCGTAGATGGCAGTAATGTATCCGTGAATATCTCTCAAAGTCAGTTTTCCCGGAGATTTTGTGACTGCTTCAACAGTAGATTCTGTTGTATCTGAAAAAGTTTTTACCAATATTTTTGATGTACTTGATGCTATCGGTATAAAGGCATGTAACCTTTGTGCCCCTTTAATGGTAACAGATTGACTAAAACGCTCTTCTAGAAATGTTTCAGTTTCAATGTACTCCTCTCGTGTTGAAAATTCAAAGTGTACAGATGTAATGTTTTTAACTGCCCAATTAAAAAGTTGTTGTGGAGTAAGAATTTGGTTATCATATGGCCTCTGCAGACTTGCTTGTTTTGTGTTGCTAATCTCTTAACAGTGCCACTGACACCATCGCAAGGTCCTTTTCCATGAGCAGAGGCAAAAAATGCCATTCTGTTTCGATGCCAAAATCTTCTTTGTGGAAACATAAGTTAACAAAATTCTTTTTATTCTTGTATGGGGCTGCACTGCCATCCGAAAAGTAGTATATCTTCTGTATATCAGTTTGAAATTTGGTTTTTAAAAATTGAATTAGCTTTTTTTAAAAACTAGACTGCTATGGTGTTATGCTTCAGACAGTTAGAAATTATGACATAGCTCATATGCTCTGTTTTCTTCTCTCCTTTGTAATACACTACAAAGGGGTGCACTGTTGCATGATCACTTGACCAATGATAAATCTGGGCCTCATCTTGGATCACAAAAGTGTAATTCTCAGAGAAAACACATGTAACAACATATTCACCCTCATTCAAGTTTTCCTTGACTTCATTTATAAAAGAGCTTTGCTGCTTAGCTAGAAAATCATGGAGTATCAATGTGGTCAATTTTTCAGAAAATAATTCAATAAACTCCGATGAGGTCTTCTGCATTGTTTCTAAATTACATCTGTCTACTGAAACCCACTGTTGAAACCATATTATTATCAATTTGCAGTGTACTTTTTATTGGGTCGCTTCCTGGGCAAGAGCTACAGTTTCCCATAATGCAGTGAATTGATGCTGGGTTGCACAGCACTTTTGCCAAACAGTATTTATAAGAGGCCAATTCTCTATTTATTAACACACTGAGCTTAGCATTTTCTATCATAAGTTTGACATTTTGATGTGTAATACAAATATATACTGAGTGTGTTCCACTATGTCCTGCTAAAATGCAGTGTTTTGGGCACAGTTCTGCAAATTTAGAAAACCCAATCTTCATTTCTTGAAATTTATCTTTGAAAATTTTATATGCTTCTTTTAAATTGCACAAAATAAGTCTTTTAGATATTACTGTTTTATCTCCATTCTCCCCCTTCACAGTTACACAGTCTCTCTTCCCTGGCATTACTCTACTTATTGCATCATTTTCATAAAAAGAACGTACTGTTTGCACAACTTCTTGTGACAGATTCTTTCCCGGTTTTTGGTCAGGACTTTCTAATATACCTCTTTCCTTCAAAAGCCATTTTGCCTGGCGTACCATGTAGTTAGGAGCATTGAATTCATGCATTATCTTTCTTATACTCCAAGATTTAGGCAAATAAGTTAGTAGCATTACTTTCTTTTTCCTACTACTGAACAAAAGCTAGTTTCTATTACCTATGACAGATTGTTCCAGTGACTCACATTCATTTTCTGAGGAATCCTCTGCATTAGCAAATAGTTGTTTTTTATGTGCTAACCCAATGTTTTTTAATTAATTTTTTGGTTGAATACTGCTTCATCTGAAGATTTGTACTATGTACAGGGGAATCTCCTTATTCCTAAAGAGACATATTTAGTGTCTCCAGAACAGCTGAAGGTGGAGGATCATAGCTTGTTTCATCGTCATCATCCGAAGTGCAATCATTATTTTCTTACATATTTTTCAATGAACCAATCTGCTTCCTACAATTATCACAAATTTTGATATCTTTGGCATCATATCAGGAAACATATCACACATCTATTTAGGTGCATTTCTTAGTCTCTTTATGTTTTTCACAGAATGATTATGTTTTTTTTTAAAGGATTGCAACATTGTAGTGTCCGATATCTTTCTTTCTCCATTGTATAATATCACACAGATCTCAGTTAAAATTTAGAAATGTTTCTAAAGAGAACAAATACTAAGAAAATATACTGAAATAATGAGTAACAACTTTGAAAATATTTTTTTTCACTAATACAAACACCTCACAAAATATTAACATTTAAAAAAGAAACTTATACCACCACATTAATCACCAACAACATACGCATCCAACTGCCACTAAATCAGTATGAAGACTGATCAGTCTGCCTGAGGTTTAAACCAGTTGAGTCATACATAACAGCTCCAGACTCTGGCACTTCCAGACATGTGGCTCGACCCTGAACTGGCATAGCTGGGTCTGGGCAGATCCAATAAAATTGCAATTTGCTATTTATGATAGTTGGAATAAACAATTAGATATTTTTATCCCAATTTGTACTTTTTATATATACTCAACACTTTTAATAATTATGGCTATCAGATTACAATTGTATTCATAAAAAACTTATATTTTTAGTAGTTCTAATAGAATAATCACCCTGTCATAGTCACAAATTACATTTTAAATATATTACAATTAAATTTATGAAAAAGTGAAGATTTATTTACGGGTAAGTTATGTATATTTCTACTGAAATCTATAAATTTTACAAAAATGTCATTTTTTTAGTGAAATATGTATTTTTGAAATTTTAAAAAGGTGTGAACCCATGACAGTCCCACTTTCATACTTAGGGAATTAGTTAACAATAACGTGAAGTGTTGTATTTAATTTTTTGAAAATTTTTGAAGATGCCCTTTTTGATAAATTAAAAATTTAAATTTGAAAAACAATTTTCATCTTAAACTCATATTGAACTGTATATCATAGGAAAGCTCTTGGAAAATGCTGCAAAATGGCATGGCTCCCATCATTTTAGCTTAATTAGGAGAGTTGCTACAGCAATGTGAAATTATGGCAGTGGGGTGTTTTTTGGCGATTTTTGACAACTTCACATCGGCATATTTTCAAAATGGGTGGACGTATTTTAATAAAATTGGGTATTTTTCTTCATCTATATGTAGGCTGGGATGTAAGGTCAGGTGATGCGTAACATCACAGCCTCTCCTTGAAAAATGTCAATCCCGCCTTCTCGTGGTACATCCTGTTCCCACTAAAGGGGATCTGACGATTACCAATAGCGGTATAACTATACCATCGGTCAGTACGACATGAAGGCAGAGGGTGCTAAGAATCCCCGGAGGACCTGACTAAGCTGTCATCTGATGCTGCCCTTGGCTACGTATAATGGACGCTCCCTATCTTCTGATTGAAGGCTTCTTGAATTGGAAGAGGAACTACAAAGGATCAAGTGGGACATCGTCGGGCTAAGTGAGGTAAGGAGAAAATCTCATTGAACTGAAAAGTGGACATCTCTTCTACTATCGTGGGACAGATACTGGCAGAACTAGTGGTGTTGGATTTATAATAAACAAGAAACTGAAGGATAAAGTTGTAGAAGTTAAAAGTTCCTCTGACAGAGCTGCACGACTCTTTATCCAACTCTCGAGAAGATACCAGGCTCAGAATATTCAAACTTATGCAACCAACACAAGTCATCCTGAAAAAGAAATTGAAGAATTTTATGAGGAAATTTGTCATCTAAATAATAAATGTAAGCAGCACTTGAAGATAATTATGGGAGATTTCAATGCAAAAATAGGGCAACGGCAACCGAATGAAACTTCAGTAGGTAAATACGGTCACGGCAACAGAAACCAACATGGAAATACTCTCATTGAGTTTGCAGAGGCAGAAGGATTTTTCATCTTGAACTCCTTTTTCAAGAAAAAGCCACACAGGAAATGGACATGGAGACATCCAAATGGGACGACAAGGGAAATTGATTTTATTATGTGTAACAAAAAATTTGTCATAGAAGACTGCAGTGTGCTAAACAAGTTCAACACAGGTAGTGACCATAGATTGGTGAGATGTAAGATGCACCTCAACACTAAACTTGAACGTGGCAAGCTCATAAGACAAACAAAATGTATTGACATAACCAACCTTAAAAAACACCATACCTTCAAGTTGGAACTGAAGAACAGATTCTCTGCTTTGGAAGGCCTAACATTGGAAGAAGTGGATATTTCTGAAGTTAACAGAAAAGTAACCAAAGCTCATATAGAAACTGCAACAAATTAGCTGGGTCTAAGAACAAGTTGCATGTGAACAAATTATCTGGAAAAACCAAAATGTTGATGCAAAAAAGAAGAGAGATGAGGACAACTAAAGAAGATGCGACTTCCAAAGTGGAATATATAGAGCTATGCAAGACAGTACGAAAAAGTATCACTGAAGACTCAAGGAAATTCAACTGTGAACTAGTAAGGAAAGCAATTGAAAACAACCAAAGCCTAAAGATAGCAAAGGGACAACTCAGTAAAGGAAGAAAATAAATTATGGCACTGAGAAAAGAAGATGGTTCTGTAACAAGAAATAGAGGCGAAATTTTGACAAGAGTGAAAGATTTCTACTCCAAATTATATGAAAGGGATGATTCATGTACTCCAGACATCATGAAAAGTACCAGAGTTCTTCCAGTCCTTCCAGCAGAAGTTGCACATGCAATCAAGAACATGAAGCGGGGAAAAGCTCCAGGAGAAGATGGAATTACTGTAGACATCACACAAGAAGCAAGTGGAGAAATCGAAACAGTACTCGCCCAAATTTTCACTCAATGCCTTAATGAAGGGAAGATTCCTGAGGATTGGAACAACGCTACAATGATCCTGCTACATAAAAAAGGTGACATTGAGGATCTCAGGAACTACAGACCTATCAGCCTCCTATCAGTGGTTTATAAAATCTTCACTCAAGTTCTTTAACACCGCTTGAAGGTGACACTGGACATGGCTCAACCAAGCTGGATTCAGGAGTGGCTACAGCACAATAGATCATATCCACGTACTGAGAGAACTAATTGAAAGAGCGAGGGATGATGAACTTCCATTGTGCATGGCTTTTATCGATTATGAAAAAGCCTTTGATTCGGTGAAACCATCAGCAGTTACAATGGCTCTGAAATCCTGCGGTATTGAAGATGCGTACATTGTTATTATTAATAACATCTATAAAAATGCAAGTGCAAAAATTCGGCTGTTTGAAAATGCAACACACATAAAAATTGGAAAAGGAGTGAGACAAGGTGACACCATATCTCTGAAACTCTTTAACGCCACATTGGAAAATATCTTTCAATCACTGAACTGGGAAAACAAAGGTATAAAGATTAATGGAGATTATCTAACCCACCTTCGTTTTGCTGATGACATAGTCATTTTTGCAACTACCCCATCAGTGCTGCAGAGTATGATCCAAGAACTTGCTGACAAGAGTAAAGAAGTGGGATTAAAAATGAACTTTCAGAAGACAAAAGTGATGTACAATGCTTTTACAAGAACTGAAGATTTATTGATTGATGGAGAAAAGCTGGAGATAACAGAAACATACGTTTATCTTGGACAACAGATATCAAGTGAGGGTCACATTGATGAAGAAATTAATCGGCGTACAAAACTTGCCTGGAGAGCTTTTGGAAGAAACAGCATAATTTTCAAGAGCAATATGCCATTATGTCTTAAAAGAAAAGTGTTTGATCAATGCATCCTTCCAGTGCTTACGTATGGTGCAGAGACGTGGACCTTAACTAAAAGAGACATACAAAGGCTGCAGACAACTCAAAGCAGCATGGAGAGGTGCATGCTTGGTATAACCAGGAGAGATAAGAAGAGGAACTCGTGGATCCGAAAAATGACGAGAGTGGAAGACATCATGATCAGAGTTAAATCCCTGAAATGGCAATGGGCTGGACATACTGCCAGAAGGACAGACCATAGATGGACAGCCGAAATTTTAGATTGGATTCCAAGGGACAGGAAAAGACCCAGAAGAAGACCACATGGGAGATGGGTGGATGAAATTCGAAAGTATGCAGGAGTGACATGGAGGAGACTGGTACAAGACAGACCGTTGTGGAGGAAACTTGGGGAGACCTTCGTCCAGCAGTGGATTGATAATGGTTGACAATGATGATTATGTAGGCTACCTCTGTGCCAAGTTTCATCAAAATCTGAGATGGCGAGTTAAAATGCATATTAAAATTATGATTTGACACTGAATGAATGAACCCTTAGCATGAAAAACAGTCGCAAATATTTAACACAAAAAAACTGTAATTTAAGAAAAAAATAAAAACATATACTTACCTTGCTCTCAAAGCAGAATTTGCATGTAAAAGAAGCTTGCATATTTTTTCTAATTAATGCTGTAACAAAGAGGACTGCTTTCCTCGACTTGGAGAGAGAATCGCACAGAATGGTTGAGCACTGTTCTGATTTGAATGTCACCATGTCCTTGAAACACTGTACAGTTTCACCAATGACAGGCTGGATGTATTGTCTTATTTTACCAATCAATGCATAACATGTATCACACTTTAACAGATTGCTACCAGGTTCACAGAATGTGTTTCCAAGGGCATCTTTATTTAGGAAATAGAACACTTCAGTCACATAGAGGTCATTACTCTTGGGAGATGCAGAGCTCAAAACATTTTCACTATTGTGAACATGACAGAACCAGCTCTCAGCAACTTCTGCCCAATTTGATGGTAAGAAAACAATTTTCTTGAAAGTGACTGATGTTTGCGACAATGTTTGTTTACAAGATGCACAATATGTAATGTACAGTTTGTTTTCTTCCACATCAGAGTTATAAACTGAATTTACAAGTTCATCTGGCGAGTTCTCCTTTGCAACAGGCTCCACGCTGACAATATATTCATTGTTCAGTGCATAAGGATTGGCACACGACTGAATTCGAAAGGAAAATTCCATGGGATATTCTTTATCTTCGAACTTTTCAGAACGTTCTGATTCTGAAGCACCAACAGTAAGAGAGCCTTCTCCCAACAGGGCAGGTCCTCCTGGCTCAGCCTCAACAACTTTAAGTACAAAATCGTGAAGCTTGCTGCAACTCAGCAATAAATCGATACCATTACCACACAAATTCGTACAACTCGAAGGCACGAACATGTCGGTCGGAGAGTTCAGTATTATCTGACGATGCAAGATAAAGCCTCTATACAGTTCAATGAACAACTGCTTACTTTTCACAGCAACGGCGATCTGTTGAACACCGCATGTTCCGGATAATCTAACAGAAACGTTGACAGCCGGAACCAGCCCATAATGTTCAACAACGATTAACACATTACCACTAACTTCGTCGTTCTGCATTTTTGAATTAATACGGAATTTTACAACAAAACGTAGTACCTGTTCACAACTTGAAGAAACAAAAATTATTCATACACCAACTCAACGCGCAAAAATAAATCTGAATCTGGGATGGAACAAATTAACAATTCAGGTTTATTCAGTATTAAAAACCCTTCACGTGCTTAACGGTTACCCACTAAACTTTCAGACGAACCTCCAAGACAACTGCTAGAAAACGTTGCCAGACACCAATTTGAAAAACGAATGAAAGCTACCTCTTCTTCTTCTGAATGGCACCCATTAAACTTCACTTACTGTTCCCTTTTTTGCTTCTTTTTTTTTTTTTTTTTTTTTTTTTTTGATTGAGGTTTAACGACCACCGTGAGCAACTCAATGGGCTATAAGCAGTCGCCCGTCCCTAATTTTAGGGTCACTGGTTCCAGGGAAGGGAGAGAGCCAGTGCCGTAAGACAAACACAACATCCATGCCTCACCGGGATTCGAACCCGGACCCCTTATGGACGAATGATCAGAGGCCAACGCCTTAGACCACTGCGCCACCGGGGCGGCCTTTTTTGCTTCATCCACGGTGTATGACCAACTCCTTGTGCATGACAGTGAGTAATATACACCGTAGCTATACCGTAACTTCACCTAATAAATACACCAGATATTCATTTTATTTCTTTGTTTGGAGGATATAACGACCACCATGAGCAAAACCAGTACCATAAGACCATACCATGATGGAACCAGTACCATAAGACAAAAGCAGCATCATGGTGGTACAACCAAAGACCTTTAAGATACATAGATTGGAAGTTCTTGTGTAAATGAATGGTAGCAGCTGGTGACTTTTGATCGTACATCGTAGAGCTTGTACGTATAAGTAAGCACTTTTTTTTTTTTGATTGGAGGTTTAACGACCACCGTGAGCAACTCAATGGGCTATAAGTAGTCGCCCGTCCCTAATTTAGGGTCACTGGTTCCAGGGAAGGGAGAGAGCCAGTGCCGTAAGACAAACACAATATCCATGCCTCACCGGGATTCGAACCCGGACCCCGTTCAGACGAATGATCAGAGGCCATCGCTTAGACCACTGCGCCACCGGGGCGGCTAAGTAAGCATGTTTCCTATGTAGACCACGTTAATTTAACTCTTTTATTGGACGTTATTCATGTGACGTCAGAAGTGAATATCTGCGGACCAACATGGCTGCGATTCAATGTTATCGCAATTTGATCATCCCGTACTGTTGGCTAATTTTTGCAATCTTAACGTCATGGAGTCTGCCAACAAATTAGTAGAGCTACAGGGCGAAGAAGAAGAAATTACTTTCTTAGAAGAACAAATAAAGGTTGCAAAAATATAACAAGGCATTTTTGTGTTCAATGTTTATTTCGCATGACGCAGGAGGACATGGTCATTAGTCGTAATGAAGTTTTTAATGGAGCATTTCGCGTACACGGTATATTCATGTTTCATGTTCTTACTGTCAGACATTGGCGAAATATCTGCAACATAAACTTGGGAATCTTTTTTTTGCAAAACAAAACATTTGGAAGCCCAGAAAAAACATTTTTAAGACCAGACGTAATATGGAAACAAACTAGTGTTCGCACGCTAAGCTTAAAAATTAAATTAATGCGTAACATTAAATAAAAGAAAAATTATAGATATGTTTGTTTCGTTCTTTGAAGAAAAAACGTAGAACTTAATTCGTAATTTACTGATACAAATATGTCGCATCCCCGGTGGCGCAGTGGTCTAAGACGCTGGCCTCTGATCATTCGTCTGTAATGTAAGGGGTCCGGGTTCGAATCCCGGTGAGGCATGGATGTTGTGTTTGTCTTACGGCACTGGCTCTCTACCTTCCCTGGAACCAGTGACCCTAAATTAGGGACGGGCGACTGCTTATAGCCCATTGAGTTGCTCACGGTGGTCGTTAAACCTCCAATCAAAAAAAAAAAAAAAATATGTCATCAGTTTTCTTCTTCTCCTTTCCTTTTTTTTTTTTTTTTTTTTTTGGAAATTGAGATTCAAAGGAAGGTTACGAGGTTTCAACTGCGTTTGATTCGTAGTGTCATAATATAAAAAAAATTAGTTAAATTGGGCAGAACATATTGGAGAACGAACATTGGAATGGAAATCATCACGTTTCATTTTGCTTTAGCAATTTCGTCCTTTTCAGAGGAAAGTTATCCCTTCCTCTATACAATTTAGGTGGCAGGATTTATTACCACAACCATGCGATCAGCAAAAGTTAGACATGTCGTTAATAAATTTATTAAAAGTGCGATTTTCCTGAACCCCTGCAACGTAACGCCATGATAAGCAATGGGAAAACGCATGTAAACAATCATGATAATTAACACAGCAATCAGAAATCGCTGAATTGACTGTATAATTTCTGTTTCACACGTGAATTGAGAAGAATATTTCTTCCACTCTGTATGCATGTAAACAAACTATTGTTGGTCCGCGGCCACGGAATACGGCCAGTAAATAAGGTCCTTTGTGCGAAAGAAGGAATTTTCCGTTGTTATAATACTGCGCATTATTGTTTTTCAATGGGGGATAAACTAGACATTGCGCCGCCCCGGTGGCGCAGTGGTCTAAGGCGCTGATCATTCGTCCGTAAGAGGTCCGGGTTCGAATCCCGGTCAGGCATGGATGTTGTGTTTGTCTTACGGCACGGGCTCTCTCCCTTCCCTGGAACCAGTGACCCTAAATTAGGGACGGGCGACTGCTTATAGCCCATTGAGTTGCTCACGGTGGTCGTTAAACCTCCAAGCAAAAAAAAACTAGACATTGCACCTTTTAACTTACGATTCAATAGAACATCATTACCGCAATTTTGTCGGATATGAAAGTGATATATATATATAGGGAAACGATATACACATGATGATACATACGGTGATATATATAGGTAAACGTCGCTTGTCCTACGTGTAAAATATATTTCGGCTTTTGTTTCTTGAAAACTGCGTGATTTAGATGCATAAATTCGAATTTCGCATTCTAGGTAATAGTTCAGACGTATTTCTGTAACCCAGTACGAATTTAAAACTATAGCAAAGATCACGCTATTAATTTTTTTTTTATTCGAGATTTAAGGTGGTTCTACCTAAATTTTCTGCCTTATGTTTCCAAAATGGTAAAACTGCTTTACATATTTTCTTCTCAATTAATGTATTCCCAAAGATGAAAATTTGCACATCGATAAAACTAACTTTAAGTTATAGCATGGGATACTTAATACTTGCTAAAACATAACCATAATTATATTAAAAATCAATCATTGTTCTTTGAGTAATGTTCAGACCTGTTAATAGGTGGCGCGACCTTACATTGATGACGTCAGTAGAGAAACACGTGTTGGATTGCTTACTTATGTTTATGTTTTAGCAAGTATTAAGAACCCCATACTATAATTTAAAGTTAGTTTTATCGATGTGTAAATTTTCATCCTTGAGAATACGTGAATTGCGAAGAAAATATGTAAGCAAGTTTTACCATTGGAAACATAAGGCAGAGATTTTAGGTGGAACCACCTTAACGACCACCGTGAGCAACTCAGGGGGCTATAAGCAGTCGCCCGTCCCTAATTTAGGGTCCCTGGTCCCAGGGAAGGGAGAGAGCCAGTGACGTAAGACAAACACAACATCCATGCCTTACCGGGATTCGAACCCGGACCCCTTTTGGACGACTGATCAGAGGCCATCATTTAGATCACTGCGCCACCGGGGTGGCTATTAAAATTTGCGAGCGTTTGAATAAAACCACACAGAAATGCACGAAATGATTAAAACAGCTTATTAGGAAGATGTTTTGGCCGCCCCGGTGGCGGAGTGGTCTAAGCGATGGCCTCTGATCATTCGTCCGAACGGGGTCCGGGTTCGAATCCCGGTGAGGCATGGATGTTGTGTTTGTCTTACGGCACTGGCTCTCTCCCTTCCCTGGAACCAGTGACCCTAAATTAGGGACGGGCGACAGCTTATAGCCCATTGAGTTGCTCGCGGTGGTCGTTAAACCTCCAATCAAAAAAAAAAAAAAAAAAGCTTATTAGGAAGATGTTTTGGCCGCCCCGGGGGCGGAGTGGTCTAAGCGATGGCCTCTGATCATTCGTCCGAACGGGGTCTGGGTTCGAATCCCGGTGAGGCATGGATGTTGTGTTTGTCTTACGACACTGGCTCTCTCACTTCCCTGGAACCAGTGACCCTAAATTAGGGACGGGCGACAGCTTATAGCCCATTGAGTTGCTCGCGGTGGTCGTTAAACCTCCAATCAAAAAAAAAAAAAAGATGTTTTGTTCCGTGCAAGAATTTTCGAGTGGCAGGAGCAATTCATGAACAATGAAGTGTGTCTGGAAAATGTGCCATGCTCCGGTAGGCTTATATGCATTATGTGTATTGCTAAAACTTTCCGGAGAGATTTCACTATGCAACTGAGTGCTCAATGAAGAGTGGATTTGAAATCAATGAATGGCCACCCCGGTGGCGCAGTGGTCTAAGGCGCTGGCCTCTGATCATTCGTCCGTAAGGGGTCCGGGTTCGAATCCCGGTGAGGCATGGATGTTGTGTGTGTCTTACGGCACTGGTTCTCTCCCTTCCCTGGAACCAGTGACCCTAAATTAGGGACGGGCGACTGCTTATAGCCCATTGAGTTGCTCACGGTGGTCGTTAAACCTCCAATCAAAAAAAAAAATCAATGAATGATAACAGCGTGGCGATTAATAAAAACTTTAGCAACATGATTATCGAAGAGGCAAAAAGTATTTAAAAGAGGTGATTTATTTATACCACACTCACTCACACACCACAACAACATACGAAATCTTACTTCGAACAACACTCGCCGATTATTGCTGACTTTTGATAATTCTTCACATCAGTGCCTGCATTGTGGCGTCCTCTCTCGACAATGAGAGGAGCGCAGTCAGATATGTTACAATATAAATAGTTGGGTAGTAGAATCTGTCAAGGCTTGCAGTCGCACCCTGGTACGTCGGGCGGCTGGTTGGTGTGGTTCTCTGCGGTGTTGGGCGGTGCTTCGTTCCCTTTTCCCCCTTCCAGACAGTGTTTTTTTTTTTTTTGATTGGAGGTTTAACGACCACCGTGAGCAACTCAATGGGCTGTAAGCAGTCGCCCGTCCCTAATTTAGGGTCACTGGTTCCAGGGAAGGGAGAGAGCCAGTGCCGTAAGACAAACACAATATCCATGCCTCACCGGGATTCGAACCCGGACCCTTTTCGGACGAATGATCAGAGGCCATCGCTGAGACCACTGCGCCACCGGGGCGGCAGACAGAGTTGTGTCACGGATCACCCTCTCCTTTCACTACATTTTTCTGTTTGTCTTTCCTATTGAGTTCACTTATTCAGATCTCCTAGCTTCTCATTTCTAAGGGCAGTTTTAGACCTGGGGGCAGACACTCCTTTCCTAAAACTTCTTCAAATATCCTCCTCCTCCTCCTCCTCATCATCATCATCATCTGTCAAGGCTTATTTGGGTAAATGGGTCTCCAACGCCAATTTGAGTTAGGCATGTTAAATCATTCAAAACCCAAATTTTTGCATATATCCATCATCGAAACTCGTAATAAGAGCTTTGCGAATTATCTCGATTGTGGCGTCCTGAGCCAGATCGTCAAGTACGAGTTATATCGAATTTGGCAATTAACGTGTTTTAATCTTTAGCTGACGTGAGAAATGCTAACGTTATAAGCAACGTGAGATCAAAATGACCCCAACATTTTAGGAAAATTAAGTTATGTCGTGAAAGCGCAATTGGATTGAAATTTTTATTATGGAAATTTTACATATTCTACTGTCAATGAAATGAATTACGCAGCCCCGGTGGCGCAGTGGTCTAAGCAATGGCCTCTGATCATTCGTCCGAACGGGGTCCGGGTTCGAATCCCGGTGAGGCATGGATGTTGTGTTTGTCTTACGGCACTGGCTCTCTCCCTTCCCTGGAACCAGTGACCCTAAATTAGGGACGGGCGACTACTTATAGCCCATTGAGTTGCTCACGGTGGTCGTTAAACCTCCAATAAAAAAAATCAATTACAGCGGAAATTAAACCGCAGTTTTTCTAGAATGCAATCAGCTACTTGTGATACTTAAAAATCAATATTTTACATTGTAACAGTAAAAAAAACCCAAGAAAACGCACACAAAATATTTATCAATAAAAATGTATAACCTGAAATGTTGCAGAAATAATTCTGTACTTATATTTTTCATGCCTGCAAACACAATATGCCATTTAAATAAAAATGGCACTAGTTTTTTGATGCGCAGTCCCCAGTCGTCGTTTTTTTTTTTTGTCGATCACTAAAGTGGTTTTATAAAATTTAAACCGGTAAGCTTTTTTATTCAGAAAAACTTTCATATTGTAATTACATAGGCATTGTTTGAAAAATACGCTATAGCGACGTAGGGTCATTTTGACACCAAATGCTTGTAATATAGGTGTGTGATAGGGAGTTTTTCTGTTAATTTCATACGAGATTTGAAGTAAATGTATTTTAAAGTCAGTAAAATATATTAAATTTAGATGAGGTTGAGCATATTTCAAAATGTTAATAAAAAATACATCGCTCTTTCCACGTTCCAGAAACACATAGCAACCGAAAGAATTGTTATTCGGTCGCCGCCGGGGAAGTGAATCCACAAATAGATATTATAAGGCTAACGCGCTCGGCTAGATATCGAGAGATCCGTGCATCCAATTCCCTGGCGGTGACCGAATAACAACTTTTTCGGATGCTGTGTGTTTCTGGAACGTGGAAAGAGCGATGTATTTGTTTATTTACTGACTCCACATATTTTTGGAGGATTTTCAATTCAAAATGTTACTTACATGCACACAAACTTTCCCCCCGATGGTTTGACTTTCTCGAATTTATTAATACTTTCTCGGTATCCACGAAGTCTTCAAATTCGTGAATAACGAGAAAGTAAATGATCATATGTAGAGGATTTTAGGAAGGGAGTGTCTGACCCCAGGTTTTTTTTTTTTGATTGGAGGTTTAACGACCACCGTGAGCAACTCAATGGGCTATAAGCAGTCGCCCGTCCCTAATTTAGGGTCACTGGTTCCAGGGAAGGGAGAGAGCCAGTGCCGTAAGACAAACACAACATCCATGCCTCACCGGGATTCGAACCCGCACCCCTTACGGACGAATGATCAGAGGCCAGCGCCTTAGACCACTGCGCCACCCCAGGTTTTAAACAACCCTTAGAAATAGAAAGCTAGGAGATTTTGGGCTAGAGTAGAAAGGGGAGGAAGACGCCCTTATTTACTACCGGGATCCGACGGCTTAACGTACCCATCCGACGTACGTCGGATATTTAGTGGATCGAGTGTTCGTACCTGCCTGGGATCGAATTCGAACCTGAGGTCCTTCCATGGCAATCACGAACGTTGCCCACTAGGCCACCCGCGGCCCTGCCGAGAAAGTAAATTCTGCTACTCAGCTATTTATATTGCAGCATACCTGACTGCGTTTGCTCTCAGCATCGAGAGAGGGCGCCACAATATGGACTGCTGATGTGAAGAATTATTAAATGATCATCCATTGATTTCAAATACACTCTTCCTATTAACTCTTCATTGATGCACTCAATCGCATAGGGAAATATCGCCGGAAAGTTTTCGTTAACTCCATACCTGAAACACGAGGTAAATCCTAGGAACAACTGACACCAAACAGCACGATGGACATCCTCTGGATTATTTTCGCAGCCGTAGTGGCAGGTGAAGCCCCACCCAGGCATTTGGTTCGAGGCGGCCAGCTAGCTCTGACATCACAGACCAGTTCGGAGGCTTTTTTAATCTTCAGGAGTTTTTGACCCAGGCCACCATCCGAAAATCGTCACCAGTGCGCTATCGTTGTCGTGAATGGCTGAATTCACTCGATCGTTCCAGTAATACATAGAATGCCCGTACACCTCCGGTAGGCTTTCGACATCGACTATGGAGGTTAGTGTCAATACCATCGAAGCATTCCTGCGTGAAGACCGCCGAATGACCGTTGAGGAGGTTGCTAATATGATGCAGATGTCCGTTAGTTCCGTTGGCATTGTGAGAAACCGGTAAGGGTACTGAAAAGTGGCGGCAAAGTGAATTCCCCACTTGCTCACAGATGAACAGAAGGCTAATCACGTTATCACTTATCGCCAATGGAAGTGCCCGCTACGACGTGAGCCTGTTTTTTCATCAAGTCGTCACATCTGATAAAACATTTTCTCACCATTTCCATTAAGAAGCAAAACAACAGAGCATCCAATGACAACACCCACACACTGGTTCAAAAAAGCAAAAGTTCAAGCAAGTGCAGAAGAGGTTATGCACCTGGTTTTCTTCGATAGAAAGAAAAATGGGTATGACCAGTACCATGTAATTTTTTATCCTTTTCTGTCTATCGAAAACCAACCGCCGTTTGTTCTTTGATTCCTTTTGACTCTTCACACCCATTTCAGCAATCAATTTTCTTTTAGAAGGACTTTCTCGCATTCATCTACACGGCAGTTTTTTGATCAAGAGGTTCATCATGTGTTTGACTTAGCAAGTAATTATGAATATCCTATACACATAACTAGAAACATTTTAAAAAAAAAATAAAGCAATGTTATCTACCACACTAGTTAGAGAACCCGAACGCAATAAGAGGTTCGTGGGGTCACTGGAATGCCATCCTTTCATTACGAATGTGTTATCCCGCATTCTCCCCATGACTTACAGTTTGGCATTTGTTCCAAAAATCCAAAAAATATGTTCTCCTACATTAAAAAAGATCGAGAAAAAACGGAGATACTTCAAAAGTGGGGTGTTTATAACATTCCGCTTTTAGACTCAGCCTTCAGTGAACATGTTAGTAATTATGTGGGATCAACGAGAAGGAATCTGGAATTGTGCTTACAAGAACATAAGTTGGTTTATTAATATATTGAACTCTGAAAGTAATATTCCTATTTAACTCATTTCAGCATTTGAAACCTTTTGATTAGCTAGTTTTGTAACATGTGACTAACAGATCACTAATTGTACCGACAATGCACCACATGCCTTCTTGTATATAAGAGCGTAGAAACGAACAATGTCTTACATTTGAACATGGGTGGCCGCCCCGGTGGCGCAGTGGTCTAAGCGATGGCCTCTGATCATTCGTCCGAAAGGGGTCCGGGTTCGAATCCCGGTGAGGCATGGATGTTGTGTTTGTCTTATGGCACTGGCTCTCTCCCTTCCCTGGAGCCAGTGACCCTAAATTAGGGACGGGCGACTGTTTATAGCCCATTGAGGTGCTCACGGTGGTCGTTAAACCTCCAATCAAAAAAACAAAAAAAAAACATGGGTGCCACTAAAGTGCTTACGCCAAGTCTGAAAATCGAGAAACGATGTAAGGAGTTGGGCTATATCAATCAATGTAACACGGGGGAGGGGGGGGGGGAGAATATATAATTAACTATCTCCCTCAACTTTATGAGTTGATAAGACAAAAAACCGAATACTGCCATTTCGGTGAAACGTACAGCTCTTTTTACAGCATTTCCTTAATCACTGTTTGCTATATCAAGAAATAAAAGTTGCGAGCGTTTTTCCTTTTGTTTAATCAAAAATTGAAGTTCAAAATAGGAACTTCAACTGTCTGTCGCCATGTATAGTGATACGCAACAGTTTTCCCTGCACAATGAGTAAGTAGTGGCGTTTTTGAACTTTAATTTCGTTAAGAAAATGGCAAAATGCTTGCTCTGTGATTTGATGTAGCAAAAGATGACTAAGGAATGGCAAAACATGCATTTTAAGTTAAATTCATTCCAAAAATCGGTACTGATTTTGCGCCGAACCTGTTTACTCCCACTGAATCAGTAGATACGAAGGGTATGCGGTTGAACCGCGAAACGCAAAGAGCGCACGCGCACCATAGACTTCATCTGAGGAAATGTTATTTTGCCTGACGGGAACAGCTGTTTCCCTGTAGACAGCTCCACTGTGTTAACTCATTCTAACAGTTTCGAGCGGCATTACATAGCGCCTTCTTCCTAGTTGTTTTTTTCCCACACTAATGTTTGTGTAACTAATTTTATTTGTTTTATGAAGAGTTGTTTGTCAGACCATGGCCTCTGTTTCAAACATATCTAATATGGTGGAGTGCTTACTGGAAAAGCCGTTCAGTAGGAGATATTTTGAAGAAAAGAATCAAATTAAAAATTACGTTAGGCCTACACCTGAAATGAAAAAGATTACTTCAAAGTGCAAAAATTCAAACAGAGGTTTTAATATTGACTGGTACAGAAAAGAACAATGGCTAACTGGTAGTGAATCAATGAAGAAACCGTATTGTTGGCCATGTTTGCTGTTTTCTGTGAGCGGCAATGAAATCTGGCAAGGCCGCCCCAGTGGTCTAAGGCGCTGGCCTCTGATCATTCGTCCGTAAGGGGTCCGGGTTCGAATCCCGGTCAGGCATGGATGTTGTGTTTGTCTTACGGCACTGGCTCTCTCCCTTCCCTGGAACCAGTGACCCTAAATTAGGGACGGGCGACTGCTTATAGCCCATTGAGTTGCTCACGGTGGTCGTTAAATCTCCAATCAAAAAAAAAAAAAAATCTGGCAAGAGAAAGGCTTCAATGATTTGAAAAACTTACCACGTGCTTTGGACAGGCACAAAAAGTGTAAAGATCACATTCTAGCAGTTGTTAAATTAGAGTTGCTAGGCAAAACAAGAATAGACTACTCTCTCAATGAAGCGAACAGAACAAGTGACTTACGTCATAAGGAAAAGGTAAAAAAGAATCGTGATGCAATGAAGAAGTTGGTTGATATTACAACACTACTGGCCCGGCAAGAGCTCCCATTTCGTGGACACGACGAGAGCGAAATCTCTGAAAATAAGGAAAATTACCTCGAGATGATTGATTTCTCTCCAAGAGTGACGAAACATTGAGAGTGTTTATGGAGAATAGTACATTTGCAGGAACTTCAAAAACAATACAGAAGGATTAATCGAATCAGTTGCTCATATATATATATAGTTAAGAATGAAATCAATGCAGATATTGAAAATGCCCATTTTTTTCTTGGCAGATTGATGAAGCGAAAGATAGCTCCCATGCACAAGTATCAATTATTGTTCGATTCGTGAAAGATGGAGTACCAGTAGAAAGATTCTTGGGATTTTTTGACGTAAGTTCTGATCGGTGTGCTACTTCGCTTAAAGAATTACTGGATTGTGAGCTGGAAAGATTTAGCTACAAAGAAAAACTAGTTGCACAGACATATGATGGCGGAGCAGTGATGGCATCAGAGCTGAATGGATTGCAAGCAAAAGTGAAGTGTAATGCCCCTCAAGCATTATTTTGTTCATTGCTACGCACACAGGCTGAACGTAGTTTTCAGCAGAGCAACGTCAGTGATGAAGGAATCACGTATTTTACTTTTCAAATTTAAATGCAATTTGTGCATTCTTTTCCAAATCGACAAGGCGTGTTTATTTACTAGAATATGTTGGTGGACCCAGGCCACCTCATGTATCAGACTAGGTGAAACTTCAAATTTCGTTGTGTCTACCATAGCTGACCACAGGTTGCTGCTAATTGAAGTATTTGAAAAAATTGAGGGTTTCCAACTATGATTATGAGACAATTCACGAAGCAGCAGGACTAAAACGGTGGCTTCAAGAATTTAATTTCGTTTCATTTCTCTTCTCATATAAAAAAATATTTGATTTAACTGAGGCTACTTTCTCTGTACTGCAATCAAATAGTTCCGATATTTCATTCTGTAACAAATGAATTACTGGCTTATGTGAAAAATTGTTGTACTTTGGAGATCAGAGACAGTTTGATGATCTCTATCACAACGTGTGCAGTGAGGTTGGTTCTCCAAATAAAAGATTTAAAGGAAGCAATGATATTCCACTCCACCATGCAATACAGAAGACTGTATTATGAGGTAATAGACGATGTTAAAACTCAGTTAAAATGCCGGTTTTCTGACATTGAGAAATTAAAATTTCTTCAGCTGGTCGATGTTACACTGCTTTGAAGCTCATTCTAGAATTTTTCCTGAACATTGATTTAAAGCTCTGCTTCAAACTTACGAAAAATACTTTGACAACACCAAACTGAATAGTGAGCTGCAGGTTCTGTATTCAGACAGAGATCTGTGGAACAATGCCAAAAGTACAACAGAACTTCTATCTGCCATATACAATAATAATCTAGCACAGGCACTGCAAGAGTTGTTTAGACTTCTTTCCCTCGTAGTAACAATTCCTGCAACATTGGCCTCTGTGGAACGCAGTTTCTCGTGCCTGAAGAGGATAAAAAACTACAACAGAAACTCCATTGGGCAAGAAAGGTTGTCAAGTTTATCAGTTCTGTCTATCGAGAAAGTGCTTGTGAAGAGGATGGAAGCAGAACAGACATGGTATGATCATATAATAAATCACTTCGCCAAACAGAAAGACAGACCTCATATACAAGACAATATAAGCGTAAGGTAAGCTTTGTCTATTGCTGCATAGGTAAACGCTGTGTGCAGAAGTTTTCAAGACTTTTTTTCTTTTGGCGTCAGTGAAGGTAGAGGTGTATATAGAATTTCATTTGAGATGGAAAAGATATATAGTTCAGTCTTGCTTTTTATCTTCTGTTGATCTCTTTAATAAAAAAACTATTTCAATGCAATATATTTCATATTCAAACTGGCTTAACAGTTCCCAAATAGTCCAAGAGGGCAATTCAGACTGAGAAAAAATATATTTTGGCGACGGGCTGGAATCTTACATAAACAGGTTTTGTGTTAGTCTCTAAGTCATGTAAAACGTGCATCTCCGGTAAAATCTTTTCACGGGTCACGTTACTTATTTTATACTTCGCACATGACAAAAGTAAATAAAATAAATGATAATGTGAAAAAAATGTCATTAAATTGAATAAATTTATTTGAATCTAGGCTGAAAAGTAGTTTGCCTCCCCAGCAATTTTGGGCACGGGCCGCCACTGTGCGGTAGTCACTCTGCCGTGAATACGATTTTACGGGTCACGGAGATAAAACCGATTCTATCATGAACCGAGTTTGAAATATTTCGCTTACAAAAATTGGAGTGTAAAAATGCAAGCTCCATTGATTTATTTTGAAGCAGAGACTACGAAGTAGGAAAGCAAGCATTCCACTTAGAAAAATTCTTTAAAAATGCGAAGTCGTTATTTTGCACGGTTACGGAAAAATAAATGAACATCATTAGAAACAATAAAAACCGAGGAATATATCCAGGAAGAGAAATAGTAATAATAAAGACCTTCAGAAAAATTCAAAACGCGGAAAATCACGGAACATTCTCATGTCCCCTAGACTGCGCATTTACGCCGAACTTCCAGAAAATGTGATGAACCCCCAAAAAAACGCACTTTCTGAACGGAAGATATTTGCCAAAATCCGGAAAATTTGGCAGGTGTGCAATCGCGATGAACTTTTTAGAATATTTTGATCACTTTTAAAACATTTGGTGCAACTCCACAATTTCAATGATTACAGAAATACACAACTTTCGGAGGAAAAACGAAAACAGAATTTTAAAATATTTTAACAATCATAACAGGTGTCCATAATCTTCAAAAACGGAAATCCGTCCCCGGGACGGAAGAATGGCAGTCATGTTTGAAGACGGGGTGATTGTCAACCCCGAAAGTACTCATGTGTTTTAGCTGTAAATATTCATCATATTTTAACATTAAATCATGCCAAGATGGTAACTGATGACTTTTTTTCACGAAGTATTTTCATCTTTAAGTATGACCATGTTGTTCTACAAGAGAAAACTGTTACCGGTTCCTGTTACTCTGAAGTTCTCAAAGGTCATCTAAAGAAAAAAATTTCCCTCAAATGCCCAGAATATACACAAACTGATTGGATTTTGCATCAAGATAATGCCCCTACACATCGTACTTTGATTACACAGCAGGTAGATCTAGGCATCGAAATGATGGAGTACCCTCCGTATTCACAGGATCTGGCATCGTGTGACTCCCACCTATTCATTGAAGTGAAAAAAAACCCAACTTTGTGGGCTTTGGTTTGCATCTCATACTGAAATGAACAATGCTGTGATGTGCATCCTGAAGCACACGACGAGGAAGGGCTTTGAGCACACCTTCCGGAAGTGGAATCGATGCATATAGGTAGAGGGAGAATACTTCGATGTTTATTGCATTACACTTCTGCCCCATGTTAAATCAGTCTCGTTACTTTTTGAATGACCCTTGTACAGTATAAAATGTATTTTGCCTAATTAAAAAGACCAATTCATGGTGTGCGTATGCTTGAATTAAGGTATGACATGTGTACAGGATTCATACTCATAATCTTTTTCTCATGCAGACATTCCAGAATCAGGTCCTCCCAAGATTACCTTGAAATTCCTCTACTTTTCTTTCCTGCCACGTGGGCTGAAAAAATTATCCTTGTAAGCATCTAATCTTCTTTCTTTCAACATGGCCAAACCGCCTAAGAATATTACTTTCCACCTTGCTAACATTTTGCACCACATTACACAACTGTTACACATCTTCAGTCTTCACATGATCAGAGCTAGTATTGCCCCCCCTCCCCTGTAAATAAAGTGTCTTTCCAGCACAGGTTTCACTGCCGTACATCAGAGTCGGAACAATTACTTTCATACACAGCCATTCGGGACTTTCTTGAGAAGCCATCATTTATGTGAAATCCTACTAAAGCAGCTATGACTTTCACTGAAGATTTCACGTGCCTACTAATTTCACCATCTTATTCGTTCTCTTTCAAACATGCTTCCCAAATATATGAACTCATTCACCTGGTCAATAACTGTGCCATTTAGACTTATCCTGCATTCAGCACTAACAGTTCCTTACTCAAAAACCATAACTTTGGTTTTTCCCTTATTTATACTCAGTTTGAATTTCATACAGACTTTGTACATCCGGGACAACCTACTCTGCAACTCACTTTTGCTCTCTGCCAATAGGACTGTGTCATCAACATACAGCACACACTGATATTATCAGGACACAAACCAGTATTGTCCATTTGTCATCATGAATGCATAAATATATTAAATAGCTATGGTGATATTACACAACCTTGGGTCCAATTCCTGCGCCAATAGAAAACCATTTTGATACAACACCATTCTCTCGTACACAAGCTCTACTGCCAGCATACATGGCTTTCACACTATTAAGTAGATTACCAGCAATACCATATTAATTCAGTACCTTCCACAGAAGTATCGTATTTACTGTCATAAACTTTGTCTAAATCAATGTAGGCAGTGAAATCCTTCTTACTAACAGACAGATAGTTTTCAATCTTCATGCAAAAATGTGGTTCGTGTGGCCCTTTCCAGGCATAAAACCACTGTAAACCCCACATTTTCTCTTATGTAAGACCTTGTACTTTATCAATAATGACCTTTCCAAACACTTTCCCTAGTACACATAGCAAGCTGATACCACAATAGTTCTTGCATTCAGTCTCATCACCTTTCCCCTTACACACTGAGTGGCCACTTTATTATGACCACCCCCTCAGTACTTCGTTGGGCCACTTTTTGCCTTTAATACTGCGTCGATTCTTCGTGGCATGGACTCCACGAGATGTTGATAGGTGGTTTGTGGAATCTGAGACCATGCTTGACGAATAGCACTTTCCATGACTGTGTGATTGCAGGGTTGTGGATCCAGCTGTCTGATGGCTCGTTTAACTTGAACCCACAAATTCTCAATGGGGTTGAGATCCGGAGATTGTGGGGGCCACCTAAGCAAAGTAAACTCACCAGCATGTTCCTGAAACCAATCCTGTACAATACGAGCACTATGGCAGGACGTATTATCTTCTTGAAAGTAGCCATCTCCATTGGGATAAACCATCCACATGACAGGATGCACTGGGAATGTAACGATGTTTAGACTATGATGTGCCAGTCAGACATTGATCAACCCGATTTAAAGGGCCCAAAGCATGCCAAGAATACATTCCCCAAACCATAATGTTGCCTCCACCAGCTTGAAGGGTTGTAGCAATGCATTTGGGGTCAATGCTTTCGTGCTGTTTCCGCCGAATTCTCACTCGGCCATCGGCATAGCGCAACTGAAAACGTGATTCATCGGACCACATAATTTGTTTCCAATTACCGATTGTTCAATCCTTGTGCTCCTGTGTGAGCTGGAGATGTTTTCTTTTGGTAACTGCAGACAGGAAAGGTGTTCGAACAGGCCTTTGGCTGCCATATCCCGTCCGATGCAGTGTATGGCGAACAGAGATCATTTGAGGGTATCCTTGATTAAGATGGTCTGTAATTTGCTGCACTGTTGCCCTTCTGTTGTCTGTTACCAGTCTGGACACTCCGTTCCGCCCGAGCAGTCACTAGTCGATGAAGACCACACGTTGAGACCCAATTTTCTGGCTGACAGTCCAGTCTTTAAACACTTTAACAACAGCTGCTCTGGAACATTTCACGAATGCGGCAGTTTCATTGATACTCGCTCCATGGCTCCAAGCTCCTACAATCATCCCACATTGAAAATCCGTCAAATCACATTTACCTATCTCGTCACCCAAAAATCACTTCTACTACTGTCGCAAGCACTAAGCTTTCTCTTTTTATACTAGCCTCGCCCTCTGGTGGCAACAGCATGCAGCCATAGCTAATTTGCTTAAAACTGTCAGGTGGTCATAATAAAGTGGCCACTCAGTGTATAAGGGAACAATGATAGCATCCCTCCAATCCTGAGGAACCATTCCTTACTCCCTGTACAACTGGAAAATTTCAGTTAACCAGTCAATTTCAGAGTATTTCAACATCTCAGCCATTATGCCATCTACTCGTAAAGCCTTAACATTCAGAAGTGATTTTAGAACTTTACACACCTCTTCTCTTGAGATCCCTAATGTGCTTCCATCTCTCATTGTGACATCATCAGCTCCAGTCTCAGAATTGCCTTCGCTTTCATTATCTAATAACTCACAGAAGTATTCACCCCATCTTTCACTGAACTCATTGGGCTCCCATATCATGTCTCTAATCCTATTCTTCACACAATTTAGAAATTTGTTTTTCCTATTTTTCTTTTGTATTTCCAGAAAGTTTTGCTATCTTTCCATAAAGTCAATTCATGTCTTTTTACCTTTTCCTTCCTATCTTTTGCCTTACTTGGGCAAGCTAGCTTTGCTGCCTCACGCTTCTTACAGCAATATTCATCCTCAAAAACTTTTACCTTGCAACATCCACAAATATGCTTCCTTCTTTCTCTTTACTGCTTCTTTAATTGCACTGTTCCACCAAGCATCACCACTGCTATACCACAGCCTCTTCAGTGGCAGTTACAACACAGTTGCTAAAACATGTCCATTTCTTTTTTTACATCCCTCTCACGCGATTTCAACTCATTCAGTGGTTCTCTGAGTACATTAGAGTAACACTGATCTTCTTTCAGCCTTTATTCTTTTATCACATACCTCTTTCCCTAACCAACATTCAGTTTCACTCGTGACACTATGACACTAACAAGTAATGATCAGAGCCAACATCCGCACCTCTTATCACACGAGTGTCAACAACTAAGTGTTCAGTTTCACTCGTGACACTATGACACTAACAAGTAATGATCAGAGCCAACATCCGCACCTCTTATCACACGAGTGTCAACAACTAAGTGTTTCAGATGTTGATCATAAACAACAAAATCTATTATTGTTTTGTCCTAGCGTACAATTTTCACAAGTGTATGTGTGGATATACTTGTGGTTGGAAAACATATTAAATACACACAAGGATCATTAAACTTACCCAGAACATTATCAGAAACCCTATTCTGAACACCTACTCTAACATTGAAATTCCCTAGTATAATAACCTTCTTTTTAACACCAAACTAGCTCACAATAATAGAAATATATTTTATTTATATGAAAAATAAAAAAATACAAGATAAGTGACTTTCACATTGCAGAACAAATACAATCAAGCAACCTAAGCATTTTTTGAAGCTTTGTTTAACTTAAAAACAAAATCCCGAAAAATTCTGAGACTCTTGCTAAGGCTGGTTTTTGAAGAATCTTCTACCTTTTTAGCTGGGGATGACACATCATCCACTTCAGATGTTTCACTTTTTACTTTTGCATCATAAACATTTATTTCTTCACATAGAGTACTTGAAAAAGACAACAACAAAAAACATGAATAATAAGAAGGCAATGTTCAAATGAAATGCACTACACAAAAATTCAATGATTAAAACTAATGAAAAACTTTCAGATAAACATTAGATAGTTTTATGCCCAAAGACAAAAACTTTATAACAAATTATCATCCAGACCTGCCAACTTTTAAGGGTTGAAATCCATTAAAAAGTCCAGTGAACATTTCGTTGATATGTTTGGGGACTGATGTATCAATTAAATATATTGAACATATCGATTAAAAAGCTGATTTATTATGCAAACGATTTGTCAATTTTAGTTGATTTTATATGCCATAATTAAGATATTTTGCGCTTGATTGAAATGCCATCAATAAATAATTATCTCCATAGCATGCTATACTTAGGTTACATACACAGATAAAAATTTCATTTGTAACTGTGAAATTATTGCAATATAAACTACAGTAACTTTATGATTTAACTTAAGTCTGGACCTGAAAATTTTATGCCAGCATATTGGAATACTTATGTGATGCTGACATTTTTCTATTTGAGCAGTTATTGCTAATACTAATCTGACAGCTTTTTACTGAGTCTTTATCACTAGGCAGCAAGCAGAGAGGGTTTAGGATGGGGAAGTGGGTGAAAACATGATCAGGTAAATTAGAGCATATGGACACAGTGGTCCTTGGGAACACATTTACCTACCCTCAAAATTGCTCTAAAAAAACAAAAAACAAAAAAAAACTGGAAATGTGTGAAACATGTAGTCTGTAAAACAAGTAGAATTTCCATAAATTTTAGGGGTAAACTGTAAAACATGGCAGGTATGTATCTCACAAAAAACTCCTCTTGTGTCTTTTGAAAGTGCAATATTAATGTCATTATGAACAACCCATCAAAAGCTATAATGAATGATGAAAAGAATGTGGACACACAATTCCTCTTTCTCTCTTTATTAATGACTAGGAAGTAATCAGAGAAGTCTTCAAGCGCAGTGCGACCTAATTCAGCAACAGAAGTGACACTTTTTCATTTAAACAGAAACAGGACTACTCCAAGGTCCTTCACAAAGGAAATGAGAATTCAAGCACTTTCCTGGAAATAAAGTTCCAGAACTGAACTCTGGATCTAAATCATAAAGTTCACATTGACAGAACATAAAGCAAAACAACAAGGTCAAAATGTAGTCATTTGTCTAGCCTTAAATATCTATGACAAAACTTGTCGTGGTCCAGAGTGTGGGCTTCATGTTTCTTGCATTCAAAAACCTGGGCTCAAATTCCAAGTAAAACAGGGATCCTGTATTTGTTTACAGCCTCAGAAGATCATGAAATCTGTTAAATCTTGAAACAAAATATACATAACAAGATTCAGAAAATAGAAAAGTTTGAAAAACTATAATTTTGTGGGTTGAAGGTTTATACTCTTCCCAGCAAAATAAATTCAAGCACTTTTTAAACCCAAATTATCATATGTATGTACTGTCGGTCAGTCCGTAGGTAGGTATTTTAGTAATTTCAGACCACTAATTTTAGCTGGAGTGGGCACATCTTCAGTGACCTGCTTGTTATTCCCTGACACTCCCTGTTGGTATATTTTATTAAGTTTGAATTGTCCCTCTATTTTGGTGTTTTTTAAAATCATTTTATTTCGTGGAATATTTTGAAAGGGTACATTGTTTTTGTATTCAGCTTCTGGTATGACACTTATTGTTTGCTTTAACTTTTCATTTTTGATGCATGACTTTGACGCAGCCAGGAGTCAAAAGGTCCACGCATGAAGCAGAAGCAATTCCTGCACATTCCACCCTCCGGCAAAAACGCGTCCCTAACCCCAGTAAACAGAAGCACATCACAATTTGCGAATACATCATTCCACTTATTTTACTCACATGGCTGATGCTTTACTCTGTAGTGATAGCACAGTCAAGGCACCAGCTGTCCATACACTCCCCTGGGTTGAATGTAAGTTCTGCACTATTTGATCAGCTTGGTGTTTTTATCAGAACTACACTGAAATCTACTATGAATCTTTTTAGCACAAACAGTTACTTAACACATGCTCTTTCATATCATTACTTTAAAAAAAATAAAAAAAATTAAGCACTATTTACAGAGCCTTATACTTTTTTAATTCAAGGGTTTTTCAAGGTTTCAAATAAAGGTAACTTAATCACGCTAGTTACGTTACATGGAAAAACTTTTACAAGAAAGTTTGTAAGTTCGGACCTTTCGACCTTATATTAGCACGCCAATGGAGGACTAAGATTGTTGCCAGATTCTACATTTGATTTTTTTCTATTTTTGTTGCCAAAACTTAGAATTGATCTCCAGATCATCAGAATGTAGAGAGGAGATTCGGAATTGCAAGTCATTGAGTTGAAAATAATTTCCAGGCTTTCACAGTAACGGAGGGCAAAACGATTGTCAAAAGAAGCAATTCGTTTTACTTTGTTCCAGCGGGGAACTGCAGATGTGTCTTCCATTGTCAAAATAGACAAGGCTGTACGATGGGTTTGCCTCCTCGGGGCGCTCCGTGGTAACAATGGCACACACAACAGCAACAAGGCCTCTGTGAACCTTTGAGAGGTGCAAGCTAGTTCTATGTGACATTGGCGAAAAGACCCGAACTCACTGGGTTTTGTTCCAGAATCCTTAGGTTGAATGACCAACTGGAACCCTCAGCTGTGGGCTAATCCCCCACACTGATGTACTTACCTGATTAAAAAGAAGAAAAGAAATATTAAGAATGACTCAAGTGTGGGATATGGTGGACCTACCACACTTGAGAAGGACGGTCCACCACAGAATTGACCTGGACTTTCTAAACGGCGTATGAGAAAGAGATCTCGGCTGAGTGAATGTAAGATTGGTGTATGGGATACTAGAGGTATAAATGGCAAGATGAGTGAGGTGATTGAGGAGATGAATAAGTACAGACTGGATGTGCTGTGTGTAAGTGAAACCAAAAAGAAGGAAATTGGGGTAGAAGAAGTGAATGGCACAGTCAGTGTGTGGTCTGGAGTATTAGATAATATGAGAGGACAGGCTGGTGTAGGTGTGAATTTAAGTGAAAAGATGAAGAACAACTTGATTCACTATAGTTGCGTAAGTGAGAGAATTCTCTGGATTCGTTTGAAAGTGAAACTTCAGAGAATTGTAATTGTTGTAGTGTATGCTCCTTGTGACTCGGAACCTTCTGATAAGAAAGAAGATTTCTGGAATGAGCTAAAAGCTGTTTTGAGCCAGTTTGGTGCTAAAGAAAAAGTTATAATAGCAGGGGATTTCAATGCTAGAGTAGGTGTGCAGAATGCAATTTCTGACAATGTTCTGGGTAAGTTTAATGATCCTTGTGTGAATGATAATGGTGAAAGATTAATTGAACTCTGCATTGAGAATGGTTTGTGTGTATCTAATACATTTTTCAACCACAAGTACATACACACATATACTTGGGAAAATCGTACTCTTGGTCAAAAGAGTGTGATAGATTTTGTTGTTTACGATCAGCGTTTGAAACACTTAGTTGTTGACACCCGTGTGATGAGAGGTGCGAATGTTGGTTCTGATCATTACTTGGTAGTGTCACGAGTGAAACCTAATGTTGGTTGGAGGAAAAGGAATAGGAAGAGACCCAGGATAGAAAGAATAAAGGTTGATAGGCTCCTTGAAGATCATCAGCGGTATTCTGACTTACTCAGAGAACAACTGAAGGATCTGAAATCTTGTGAGAGGGATGTAGAAAAGAAGTGGGAATGTTTTAAGAACTGTGTTGTCACTGCTGCTAAAGAGGTCTGTGGCACCACAATAGGGGGTAACAATAGAGGTGATGCTTGGTGGAATAGTGAGATTGATGAGGCAGTAAAGAAATAGAAGGAAGCCTATTTGGGGATGTTGCAAGGTACAGTCTCTGTGGATGAATATCACTGTAAGAAGCGTGAAGCTGCTAAGCTGGTTTGCCACAGTAAGGCAAAAGATAGGAAGGAGAAAGTGGAAAGGCATGAACTGACTTTTTGGAAAGATAGGAAGTCCTCCTGGAAGTACATGAGACTCAGGAAAAATAGGGGAAACAAAGTTGTAAGTTGTGTGAAGAATGAGATTGGGGAAATGATATGGAAGCCCAATGAGTTAAGTGAAAGATGGGGTGAATACTTCTGTGAGTTATTAGATCAGGAGAGCAAAAATGATTCTGAGACAGATGCAGATGATGTCACAATGAGGGATGAAAGCACAGGAGGGATCTCAAGAGAAGAAGTGTGTAAAGCTCTAAAATCTCTTCAGAATGGTAAGGCTCCAGTAGTTGATGGCATAACTGCAGAGATGTTGAAGTATGGTGGTGACTCTATAATTGACTGGTTAACTGAAATTTGCCAGTTGTGCTGGGAGTTAGGAATGGTCCCTCGGGATTGGAAGGATGCTATTATTGTTCTCTTGTATAAGGGAAAACGTGATCAGACTGAATGCAAGAACTATCGTGGTATTAGCCTACTGAGTGTGCCAGGAAAAGTGTTTGGTAAGGTTGTTATTGAAAAAGTACGGGGTCTTACATCATTGAAAGTGTGGGATGTTCAGAGTGGTTTTATGCCTGGTAAAGGCTGCACTAACCAGATTTTTGCATTACGCATGATGATTGAAAAGTATCTGGCTGTTGGAAAGAAAGTTTTTAATGCCTTCATAGATTTAGAGAAAGCTTACGACCAAGTGAATAGGACACTTTTGTGGAAGGTATTGAATGAATATGGTGTTACTGGGAATCTACTTAATAGTGTAAAAGCCATGTATGCTGGTAGTAGAGCTTGTGTACGAGTGAATGGTGTTTTATCAAAATGTTTTTCCATTGGTGCAGGAGTTAGACAAGGTTGTGTAATGTCACCATGGCTCTTTAATATATTTATGGACGCATGCATGCGTGAGGCAAAGATAGATAATAGTGGTTTATGTCTTGGCGATATCCGTGTGTGCAGATTGCTGTATGCTGATGACAATGACCTGTTGGCAGAGAGCAAAAGAGAGTTGCAGAGTATGTTGACTCGGATGCACGAAGTTTGCATGAAATTCAAACTGAGTATAAATAAGGGAAAAACCAAAGTTATGGTGTTTGAGAGAGGAATGGGTAGTACTGAATGTAATGTAAGTATAAATGGCACTGTGATTGACCAGGTGAGTGAGTTTGTGTATTTAGGAAGCATGTTTAACAGAGAGAACAAGTTGGATGGTGAAATCAGTAGGTGAGTGAATTCTTCTTTGAAAGTCATAGCTGCTCTGGGAGGTTTTCACAGGAATGATGGATTCTCTAGAGAGACCCGCATGGCTGTGTATGAAACAGTAATTGTTCCTACTCTGATGTATGGCAGTGAAACCTGGGTACTGCAGAAGAAGCATAGGAGTCGTTTGTGTGCTGGAGAAATGCGTTACTTACGTGGGGTTTGTGGCAAGACACGATCTGATTGTGTGAGGAATGAAGATGTATTGCAGTTGTGTGATGTAAAGCAAAATGTTGTTAGCAAGGTGGAGACCAATATGCTTCGGTGGTTTGGCCATGTTGAAAGAATGAGTGATGAAATGCTTACTAAGAAAATATTTTCAACCCAAGTGGCAGGAAGGAAAAGCAGAGGAAGACCAAGGAAGACATGGGTGGATCAGATTCAGGAGTGTCTGCATGAGAAAAAGATGATGAGTATGAAGTATAAAAGATCTTGTGTACGGCGTGTAATGGATATCAGTGAAGCACGAGTTGTATGTCAAGATCACTGTAAATGGCGAAGTTTGATACGACAACAATAAGTAAAAATATCTGGAAGTTTGTATTTCTTTTTGGAGCTAACCTCTGAATCTCAGAGAACAGCTTAGTGATATGTATCTATGTATGTATGTATTAGGATTGGCTTTCAAAACATCTTTTTTATGTTCTAAAATTCTGTGGTTAATGCTCCCGTATGTGCTTCCAATGTATAAGTTATCACCTGTTGAAGAAGAGATAGATTTCCTGCAAGTTAAACTGCATAAAGCTGGTAACTCCATCAGACCTTTAGTTGAATATTCTTTTTCTCCAGCAGTAAACCTTGAAAAGAAATTGGTCCTCAAATGCAAATCCCTGGCAGCCAACCATCCTTATACTGTTGTCTCTACTTCAGACTTCATCCACAAACTTCCTAATTCCTTTTCTCCAAGTGTTAATCTATATACTCTTGATGTGGAATCTTTGTTCCCCTCTGTACCATGTTTTGAGTCCTACATGCTCCTCATGAAGAAATCGATTCTTCATTTTGAACCACCCGGTACTCTTATCAAAGATCTTTATGATTGTTTCCACACTATTCATCAACACAGTTGATTTGTTTTCAACAAAATTGTGTACAAGCAACAATCTGGTCTCCCCATGGTCTCACCTCTTTCCCCTCAGTATGCAGAAATCTCCATGCAACATATTGAAGTTTCCATCATTCTTCACCACCCTTTTCAACCTTCCCTGTGGTTAAGATATGTAGATGACATTTTCATTAGCTGGCCACATACCGAGTCTGAACTACAGACACTGATCAACTCCATTACGGAAAAATTTCCTTCCATTAATCTCACTATATCTAAGGAAGTAAACAACAAAATTGATTTCCTGGATGTATCCATCTGCAGAAACGCTGATCTTTCCATCACTCGTTCCGTCAATCATAAACCTTCTGCGACCACTAACATCATTTCCTACAAATCTTTCACTCTGCATCTCTATAAGCTTGCAGCATTGAAGTTTTACATCCACAGGACTCACATCATTTGCAACAACCAACTTTCTTTTCAAGAAGAATTATCCAAAATTTCTACGATAGCCCTCTCTCATGGTTTCCCTGCTCTTACAGTCAACTCCCTCTTAAAGAAATATGAAAACAATTCCAAAATTGAATACCTCCTTCCTCAAAAGAAAGAAAACCTGAAATTCTCTGGTTCTGTTCCTTACCAGCCTTCCTATGCTTATAAGTTACAGATTCTTTTTAGAAGTTTTGGTTACCATCTTGCCATTAAATCCACCCCAAACATCTTGAAATTTCTACAAAGGGATAGGGACAAAGTTGAAAATCTGGACCTCCCAGGAATTTACTGCATTCCTATTCCTTCTTCAACAGGTGATAACTTATACATTGGAAGCACATACAAGAGCATTAACCACAGAATTTTAAAACATAAAAAAGATGTTTTGAAAGCCAATCCTAATACAGCCTTGTCTATTTTGACAATGGAAGACACATCTGCAGTTTCCCAATGGAACGAAGCAAAACGAATTGCTTCTTTTGACAATCGTCTTGCCCTCCGTTACCGTGAAAGCCTGGAAATTATTTTCAACTCAATGACTTGCAATTCCGAACTCCTCTCTACATTCCGATGATCTGGAGATCAATTCTAAGTTTTGGCAACAAAAATAGAAAAAAATTCAAATGTAGAATCTGGCAAAAAGCTTAGTCCTCCATTGGCGTGATGAAGACCTAAGATAAGGTCGAAAGCTCCCAACTTACGAACTTTAAAAGTTTTTTCTTGTAACGTAACTAGCGTGATCAAGTTACCTTCATTTGTTATTATTGTTACGTGTTTTGCCCATCATCATCATGTTTTCAAGGTTTTAAAGGAGTGTACGAACTATGAGGTTCTTTTAGTAAAAACAAATCAGACAAAGTCATCAGAAAACAATTTTTCATATTTTTGACACTATTTTCTAGAAAACGTCATGAGTAAATCAGAAAAATGGAAGCCAGTGGTGAAAATGGATAGTTACTTGAGAAAGACTTCTGTTTAGTTGGCAACTATGCATATATATCTAAGGAAGTAAAGTCACTTGTATATACTTGAAACACTAGTGGCAAATTTTACTTTTAAAGCCAGTTTGATGAACAGTGATACATGCACTCTACATGCAAATCAAGCACCTTACTTAATTGATAGAAATGCTTGAAGTTCAACTCAGATATAAGGAACTCATTATGATCTTATTGTGGCATTTCAAGCTAAACATGCAGCAACGAAAAAAAAAAAAATTTTTTTTTCATCAAAGTATTTACCTCTGTCTTTGACTAGATGGCCATTTCAGAATTGTGGTACATAATATTGGCACAGCGCAGTTAATGGCAGGAAATGTTAACCTGTAAATCACTATCCTGCAATCCACTGTCTTGAAACCCGAAGAAAATATTAACAGAAACAGAGAGTCAGCACACTCATTATTTCCTGTATTGGTTTTGACACTGTTGCACAAAACAGTGTCCTTTTATCAGAAAGTAAACTTTCTGGATATGTTGTCCATCTACCAGCCAGTGACCAGGTTTCTAAAGAGCATTTATTATTTTTGTTTGTGAAATTGTACGACTAATATAATGTAATTTGCTACACCAAAACTTTACATGTGCAAGAACACTACACAATTTTTGCTCATAAATTACATTCTTGTACAGAACTGATTACGAGTAAATATAGTCATATTAAAGTTTGCAAGTATCTAAATTGCTTATTCATTTTCCATCATTCCTCACCACCCTTTTCAACCTTCCCTGTGGTTAAGATATGTAGATGACATTTTCATTAGCTGGCCACATACCGAGTCTGAACTACAGACACTGATCAACTCCATTACGGAAAATTTTCCTTCCATTAATCTTACTATATCTAAGGAAGTAAACAACAAAATTGATTTTCTGGATGTATCCATCGGCAGAAACGCTGATCTCTCCATCACTCGTTCCGTCTATCGTAAACCTTCTGCGGCCACTAATATCATTCCCTACAATTCTTTCACTCTGCATCTCTATCTACAAGCTTGCAGCATTGAAGTCTTACATCCACAGGGCTCACATCATTTGCAACAACCAACTTTCTCTTCAAGAAGAATTCTCCAAAATTTCTACGATAGCCCTCTCTCATGGTTTCCCTGTTCTTACAGTCAACTCCCTCTTAAAGAAATATGAAAACAATTCCAAAATTGAATGCCTCCTTCCCCAAAAGAAGGAAAACCTGAAATTCTCTGGTTCTGTTCCTTACCATCCTTCCTATGCTTATAAGTTACAGATTCTTTTTAGAAGTTTTGGTTACCATCTTGCCATTAAATCCACCCCAAACATCTTGAAACTTCTACAAAGGGATAGGGACAAAGTTGAAAATCTGGACCTTCCAGGAATTTACTGCATTCCTATCTCTTCTTCAACAGGTGATAACTTATACATTGGAAGCACATACAGGAGCATTAACCACAGAATTTTAGAACATAAAAAAGATGTTTTGAAAGGCAATCCTAATACAGCCTTGTCTATTTTGACAATGGAAGACACATCTGCAGTTCCCCACTGGAACGAAGCAAAACAAATTGCTTCTTTTGACAATCGTCTTTCCCTCCGTTACCGTGAAAGCCTGGAAATTATTTTCAACTCAATGACTTGCAATTCCGAATCTCCTCTCTACATTCCAATGATCTGGAGATCAATTCTAAGTTTTGGCAACAAAAATAGAAAAAAATTCAAATGTAGAATCTGGCAAAAAGCTTAGTTCTCCATTGGTGTGATGAAGACCTAAGATAAGGTTGAAAGCTTCCAACTTGTGAACTTTCTTGTAAAAGTTTTTTCATGTAACGTAACTAGCATGATCAAGTTACCTTCATTTGTTATTATTGTTACGTGTTTTGCCCATCATCATCATGTTTTCAAGGTTTTAAAGGAGTGTACGAACCATGAGGTTCTTTAGTAAAAACAAATCAGACAAAGTCATCAGAAAACATTTTTTTATATTTTTGACACGAACTTCTAGAAAACGTCATGAGCAGACTTGCCAACCTTAAGAAAAGAAAAATCCTGCAATTTTCTATGAAAATCCTGCAAGCTTATTTCCGTATGTTTGAAATATCAATGGACATAATTTGAAGCACTAATGTTACGTTAAGGCATATAAAAAATGTAAAACAATTTCTGTTAAAAAATATAAAAAAAAAAATTCTGTTAAGTTATGCATCGATCTGGAGGATAACCCAAATTATGACGGAAAAGGAGAAATTCCTCGACGCCGTCGCACTCTCATGCCTAAAAGATTACAGCGAAATTTTTTCGCCGCCGAATTTCCGATTTTGGAAATTTTTCCTTTATTTTTAAACTGAAATACAAATATTTATGGAATAAAATGATATAAAACAATACTGGACAGACGCAACATCACAGGAAAAAGAAATTATGATTACGGAGAAAATCGTTATTTCGTTTACTTCCGTTTCTGAAAGGCAAAGTACCGTCCCGATGCGCATTTTTACGAATTGGTGAAATTATTCGACACATAGTTTTATGCGCGAGAAAAATTCCTGAGGCGTATTTTTACGCGTTGGTAAAATTTTGATGCATACTAAACGCGCAATTACGCGTTTTGGCGAACTCTGTTCGGCCCATCACTTGAGCACACTCCCGTGGAGAGAGAGAGAGCTACCGCATGATGACACGAAGCCAGCGAGTCAAAGATGACATCATCGCGTGACAGCGCTCGTAAGGTCTGGTAGAAAATCTAAGTGGATGGTTGCAGGGGGTTGAAATATTTCGATTGAGAAATCTAAATATTAAAAAAAATATGTTAAAAAAGACCTCTATCCGTAAAATTAAGCAGAAATCCATAAATTTTGCGAATAATCTGTAAACGTTGGCAAGTATGCAACTATTTTTGAAAATTTCCCCATTTCGGCAACAATGCACGATGTTTTTGTTCTGTCACATGCATATTTTTTTGCAACATTACTATCTGGGAACATTTTCTTAAAAAGCACACCTGCATGGTCAGCACAGCTTAAAGGTAAGTTATGTTACACGAGGAATGAAGTAAACAAGCACTCAGCATGGATAATCGCATCGGAAGAGGAACTATCTCGAGCAAAATTTAATGTTTTGTTATTTTCCACGGACTTAGAATTGTCCACGTGTTTTTGCGTACGAATGTGATTAACGATATCTCCTTTGCCCTTGTGAACAATGGAAAAATCACACCTACAAATACAGCAAAAGGCAAATTGTTGGCGCTTCCTTGATTCGATTATACACGGATAATCTGTCGTATACTTCTTAAAAACAGTGATATTGTCTACCAGACATCGCTTGATTAAACACGTGCACAAAAAGTTCTCAGAAATTCCTGTGAAGACAGACGAAGTACATAAAACAAACCAAAACACTACCACGCGGTTCCGATAGAAATCTGCGTCAGTACGTACGGTGTGTGCCAAAGCCAGGCCCACTCCTACTCCGTGCCTGCAGCGCCAGAGATCATTAGCGGACAGAAGAGTAAACATTGCTACCAACAGCCATGCAACGGCAGAGCAAAACTGCTCGCTGCTGACTCAGAAGGAAAAGGTCACTTCTCCGCTAATGAACCGATGCCTCGGAGAACTTCGAACTTTTCCCCTCGTTACTTTTTAATTTATGCTACATTAATCAACGAAGTTCTATGATGCCTTGGAGAACTTCGAACTTTTCTCATTATTTTTTAATTTTCGCTACGAAAATCATGATGGAATCCGGCAATATTGATTTCTAATCCGGAATTCCGGGAAGTGTAATAAAATCCGGCATTACCGGCCTAAACCTGGAGAGTTGGCACGTCTGCATGAGTAAATCAGAAAAATGGAAGCCAGTGGTGAAAATGGATAGTTACTTGAGAAAGACTTCTTTTTTAGTTGGCAACTATGCATTCATGATCACTTGTATATACTTGAAACACTAGTGGCAAATTTTACTTTTAAAGCCAATTTGATGAACAGTGATACATGCACTCTACATGCAAATCAAGTACCTTACTTAATTGATTGAAATGCTTGAAGTTCAACTCAGATAAGGAACTCATTATGATCTTATTGTGGCATTTCAAGCTAAACATGCAGCAACCAAAAAAAAAAAAAAAAGTGTTTTCTTTCAAAGTATTTACCTCTGTCTTTGACTAGATGGCCATTTCAGAATTGTGGTACATAATATTGGCACAGCGCAGTTAATGGCAGGAAGTGTCAACCTGTAAATCACTATCCTGCAATCCACTGTCTTGAAACCCGAAGAAAATATTAACAGAAACAGAGAGTCAGCACACTCATTATTTCCTGTATTGGCTTTGACACTGTTGCACAAAACAGTGTCCTTTTATCAGAAAGTAAACTTTCTGGATATGTTGTCCATCTACCAGCCAGTGACCAGGTTTCTAAAGTGCATTTATTATTTTTGTTTGTGAAATTGTACGATTAATATAATGTAATTTGCTACACCAAAACTTTACATGTGCAAGAACAGTACAAAATTTTTGCTCATAAATATAGTCACCTTAAAGTTTGCAAGTGTCTAAATTGCTTATTCATTTTAATCTTTGCATTGTAAATGTTGTGCACATTTTACTAGATTTTGTCAAGTCACACTGATAACAACCTCAGTGATACTGCAAACAAAATGTGTGACTGAGCCAATACTTATTCAACAGTTGTCTGTACAGCTGACCCTCACAAGAAAAACATAGCATAATAAAAAAAAAAAAATAATACTTCTCCAGTGGTTTGGGTTGCACAAATCTAAACATGAGCAACATGCAAAGGAGTGTGAGGTCGTAGGCAACATTTTTTTCTCTCTTTTGATTGAAGGTTTAACGACCACCGTGAGCAACTCAGTGGGCTATAAACAGTCGCCCATCCTTAATTTAAGGTTAGTGGTTCCAGTGATGGGAGAGAGCCAGTCAGTGCTTTAACACAACATCCTTGCCTCACCAAGCTTTGAACCTGGACCCATCTCAGATAAAGGGTCACAAGCCAGCGCTTAGACCACTACGCCACTTGGGCAGCCAAGTAACATTTCAGCAGTACTGAGAATTCCTTACGATCAACATTCCTGATAATAGCTGAAGCTGGAATTCATGATTCCTTCTTCAGGGCACTATCCAACTTTGAGCACTTTGGCAAAGGAATTGTGCAAATGGTTTGTGAATTACCAAACAAAGATTTTATAGAAACACAACTTTCTTCTGACTGGATACATTTAACAATACTGAATTAAATACTCTCTCCCCCTTGAAGAGAGTGTATTTCATCTAATAAGGAAATAATAAGATTTTTTTTTTTTTTTAGTACATGCCTTACGCCCATAAGAAAAGCTGCATTAATGCAATTACCATGTTTATCTGTCTATTTACGCACATTGAAATTTTGTGCTTATATTCTCCCTTTTCTTTGTAAATTTTTACTTGTGCAAAAATTTCAACTTTTGAAATTTCTGGAAACACTAAAATTGTTGCTAGCTATTCTGGTGTGTAAAAGCAAAACAAAAAACATTTACCTTCAAGATGGTTTGAATATATCACTTAAATCATAGTACTGAAACTTCATCTGTAAAATTCCTATGGACCATATTAATCTCCCCTTCATTTTTTTTGTTTTTGTTTTATGTGTTTGGAAACCATGGCTAGCATATTCACAAAAGTTTCATTGCAATAATTTCTTTCTTTCCTCTTTTTTTTTTTTTAAGTCTTTTTGCGGTACTTTTCCACAAAACTAGGTGCTAAGAATGCAAATTTTGTAATTTTCATTTTAACATAAAGAAATGTTTTTAAATGCAGTATTTATAACTTAACATCTACTACAATTTCACATGGAGCCCTAGTACATGTGAAACTAGTAGATGTTAAGTTATAAATCATTGCATTTATACATGTTGTTTCTTTATTTTAAAATGAAAAGGATGTTAATGCAATGTATGCAGTTCATCATTTTAAAAGATCTTTGTAATGTAGAATTTCAACAGCAGTCCTTCTATTTCTTGTTGCATGCTATAAAAAGTTAATAATTCGAAAAATTAAAATACATGTATCAAATTAAATAATTTCTTATCTTTTTACTTAATTGAAAAAGTAATTAGACTGCTATTCATTCTTAAAGTGTTGCTATATTTCTGCACTGTTTAATTATAAATCAGTCTTCGTGTTTTCATACATGAGGCTGACGAAGTAAAAAAAAAGACGAACTTTATAACTGGGTGAAAAAACGAAGCATGTGGTAAGACAGGGTGTCTACCAGATTTACAAAGTGAAATTTCTTGACTTTTAGGGAACTTTTTGGTGACCTATTATTTTTTTTCTTGACCTAATTACAAAAGCTTCTGAAGCATTTTGCAAGCTTAAAAAAACATGAAATAAATAAAACATTAACAAGCTTAGACCTCTCAAGATAAATATAACAAAATTGTGTAAAAAAACACACACACAACTTTACTACTGTATTCATTTAGTTTATCATTTTTTTTATGCTTACCGTTTTGCCCCCTTTTGATTGTGTAAAAAAAGAAAAAAAAAACTCAGGACATTGATGAGGCCTCAAAAACTGAAGAAAACTTTTGCAGGAAAGAGGACATACACAGAGTTCCCCCACCTTTCAATGAGCGAGGGACTCATCGTTGATCGACATTACCCTTGCTAGGGTTTTGTGGAGCAGCCTCGTCCAGAATTGGCAAGTAATGGACGGCGAAAGCTGCAGTGACCACTTGGCGATAACTTTCGAGATAGGTTCGGAACGGCCCAACCGACTCAAGCTCAAGAGGTTCTCATTGCAGAATCTTGACTGGCTGGTTTTCAAAGCAAAATTCACTACCCCGTTGGGGGGTAGGAGAGCAGAAGAGATTGGAGCTGTGTCAAACCTTAACTCCTTCTTCAAGAAACTTACCAGTCAGGTCATAGCATTTTGCAAAAGTTGCAGGGAACAAAAAGTGGAGCTAAAAAACCCCACCCCTGGGGTCCGAAAACTTAAAGCCCAAAGGGCGAGAGCTAGGCGGTACAGGAGAGCACTGCAAAGAGCAAAGGCAACCCCGCAAGACAGGGTAAACACAGAAGCGCACAAAAAAAGCTCAGGCAGCATATAGAAAAGACCTAATTTTCTCAAAGACCACTAACTGGAGGGGCCTGAGTGAAACCCAATCACAGGGAAACCCTTTCAGGATCCCCTACAAGATTGAACGTGGATCCATCACAGAATCGCTGAAGCTGGCAGCGGTCGAAAGGGCAGATGGAAGTCTATCAATGACCCTGACCCTTGATAGCACTATAGTCTCTTGGACTACCACTTCCAAGGAGACGAGGGAGATGGGGACTCCCTACAGCAAAAGAAAATGAGGGATGAATGTCGGATCCTTCCAAACAAGGTTGAGGACCCCCCTTTCACGAGAGAGGAGGTGAAGGATGCCCTCTCCAGTCTAAATACTGGCAAAGAACTGGGCAAGAACGGGTTAGACCTCAGCATAGTCAGAGAAATCTATTATGCAAATCCCGGGTGCTTCGTAGCACTCCAAAATGAATGCCTAGGGAGGGGTGTCTTCCCAGACTTGTGGAAGACCGCAGTACTAGTTCTTTTCAACAAAACCAGAAAGGACAAGGCTGATCCCGAAGCCTATCTACCTTCTTTCTACGTGGAGTAAAGTGCTGGACAAGCTCATTACAAACAGAGCGATTAGCTTTCTCATGGGGTGGGGAAAGCTAAACAGGAACCAATTCGGTTTCCTTCCGGAGAGGTGCACCACGCAGGCAATTCAATGTCTCAGGGAGAAGGCAGAACAAAATAAAGCGGAAGGGCTCCACACCTGCTTTATCTAACTAGACGTGAGGGGAACCTTCAACAGCGTTTGCTGGCTAATGGCACTTCACCGACTTAAGGAATTTGGCTGTCCTAGAAACCTGTTCCGGCTTATTAGCAGCTACCTGTCTGACAGGAGGGTAGAGTATGAAGTGGGAAATGGGCCATTCTAGCATTCAAACCAGAGAGGGTGCCCGCAAGGATCCAACTCCGGGCTGCTATGGTGGAACATAGTTGCGGACCCAGCTTTGAACCTAGACCTGGGGCCAGCAGTGGATATACAAGCCTATGCGGACGATTTCGTTCTCGTGGTCTCCACCTCAGGGAGACACGTGATCAAAAGAGAGGCGAACAGTGCCCTAGCTGTGCTGGAAAATTGGAGTAGGGAAAGCAAACTTTGCTTTGCCCCTGAAAAGACCACTCTTTTAGCTATAGCTAAGAGCGGAGTAATGAAAACACCACCTAAGTCCAGATTCCAAGGTTGCACGATTAAGGCCGTGAGAGAGATGAAGTACTTGGGTGTGGTCCTTGATCAAAATCTGTCATGGCTGCCACACCTAAAACAACTTTGCTCCAGGTGTGCGCTGATCTTGAACAGGCCGAATGCCATGCGGTTATCGAGCAAAACCAAAAAGGCCATCTATCAGCGCGGCATAAAGAGGATTCTGACGTATGCCAGTGGAGCATGATGGTCTTCCACAGTCAGAATGAGGAGGAGCATAAACCAAATCCAGAGGATGGCCAGGGACCTCCGGTTGCTTCCGCACCACCTCAACCATAGCAGTTCAAGTGCTGGCAGGGTGTGAGCCGGCGGGCCTGGTAGCAGAAAGGGACGCAGCAATGCACTGCCTAAGGTCAGGCGAGGATGCCTACCTTCTCGGTGTCCCACACTGAGCCACCATCATGGAGTTGGAAAGGGTGGACTGGACCATCCACCCAGCAGAGGAAATTTGCCCACCGTGGAACAAGGCTTTGCCCACAGGAGTGGGGCATGAGCTGTTCATAGACGGCTCGAAACTAAAAGGGCAGGTAGGGGCAGGCTTCTGTGCGCTCTCGGATGGCAACGAGGTGACAGTAGAATGCTTTAAATTATCACAGAATGCTTCTTTCTTTCAAGTAGAACTTCTGGCAATAGAGATGGTACACACATGGGCACTCCCTAGGCGTAGTGAAGACGAAATAAAACTTTACTCGGACAGTGAGGCAGCACTGCAAGCTCTGAGTAAATTTAGAGGGAAAAACCCCAATCGTCCAAAGGATCAAAACCCTCCTGAGGGCGGAGGGAGATGGGGCAGTTAGTTTCCACTGGGTACGAAGCCATGTCGGGACCCAAGGAAATGAAAGGGCAGATCAGCTGGTGAAGGCAGCCATGTTGAAAGAATACGTAGATGTGCAATGCAGAACACCACGCAGGAGTGTTCGTGTGGAACTGACGCGCAGACCCTAGCCGAATGGCAGATCAGGTGGGACATGGGAAAGACCGGGCGGAAGACGCATCAAGTGTTTCCAAAGGTCTCGACCAAACGAGCCCAAACTAACAAGTTCCTGAACCAAGTACTCAGCGGCCATGGCATCTGTCCTGAATACTTTAGCAGATTTGCGACCAGGAACTGCTCTTGCACCTACGGCTCACGGACAGCAAGCGTGGATCACTGCATCTTTGAATGCAGTGGCCTTGCAGAATGGAAAAATGCTCTGATCCCAGGAGCACAGAAGACCCGGAAATTGGAACTGCTCATTCAATCTTCCGTAAACAGGAGAGGTCTCATAGCCCTAGTGGAAATGCTAACCCTCCAGCAAAACGTGATCTTCACCAACCAAGGGGGAACGAGTCGCCAAAGGTGAACGTGCACACCGAAAGCGACTCGGACTTCGAGTGACGAGAAGATTCTAGGAAGAAGATAAAAAATCAGATAAGACTAGTACCAGTGTAAATACCATGTAAATACTTTGTCATACTACTCAACTCTGTAAGTCCCTGCCTGAGGATATAGAAATAAAACTGTGTAAATGAATTTTGTTTGGAATTAATAAAGGGATATGGCTCCCCAAAATAACCAAGCTAGTTCGAGGGGTTGACAACTCTCCCAGCCAACCCTCAAAATTTCACGGCTAATCCCGCCAGACTCAGCGGGAACCCGACCAAGGTACCTTAGGTCGCTAGCATGCGGAGGCCTCGCGGGCTGGTCTCTGGACCACGGGGGAGGCCGAGGCCCAAGCCGGCGCCTAACGGCAGGATAGCTACTGCAACACTTAATTAAATAAACTTAGAGAGTTCCATTAGTCCCCATGGAGCCAAGCAAATTAGTGGAACGGGACAATGAAATCAGTATCATACACAGTAGTCTGAATGCCAATTAATTTGAGTCTCCCCTCAGTTTTATGATTACATTTTAGAAGCTTACGTTGTGGTTATGCATATTGCCTTGAATAAAGGCTTTTAATGACTACTTCAGTGTCTAATAAATGTGGATTTTTCTAGAAAAAAGTTCAACGAGGTTCTTACAGTGAGTTTACACTTTAAATTATACAGTACTATTTTAATTATTTACACTTTATCGCATGCAGATTGTTCTTATTTGAACTTTTTTTTTTACATAAGTTACATATGTTCGTGGCCTTAAATTATAAATAGGCCATTCTTCAAACTTTAGCCATGTTGTGAACTCTGGAAGTGGGAATCAATGCTTCAAGTCGAAAATCCATAAATGGAAACTTAAAGAAAGAAGGAACAGTCACAAAACAAAATAAGTACATGGTTCAAAACAGTAATTTGTATTTTACCTACGATTTAGAACAGTACAGATAGTGTAGTAGTACTTTGGTTGTTCGTGCTTTGTTGTATGATTTTCATCTCCAGTAACAGAAAAAACTATGTATTATATATGCTTGAATAAAGAAATTTTAGAAATCTTGAAGCAGCATTGATATAAAAAACAAAGTTTGAAAAAAATACTAAAAAAGGTAACCAAAAAATGAAGGATTCGATGTCCACCTCCAGAAATAGTAAAACTACAGAACTTGCACTCTGGCCTTCCGCCTATGCATTTTGATCCTAATACCAAGGGTCATCCTCTGGGACAATAGCATCTATTGACACTCTGGTGTCTTGTCACACTGTAGTTCTTGCATACTGTGAAAAACCCAAGTCACTACACCCTTTCATGTAGTGATCAAGTGTCACGATGTTGAAAACATTTGTTAATTCTGAGCTGCCCTTCATCTCTGTGTTCTCAAATGAGCAACTTTTATTGATTTTTTTATTATTTCTTTACAAACTTTTATGCAATTTTAATGAAATACGTACCATATACTTTTTTTGCTTCATTACTTTTGGTCACCACCAAGTTCACAGGTACCAGAAGATATTTGAAGATTAAAAATCACTGAAGTTTAATGAAATTTTCAGGTTCTAACTCATGAGAACAGGGTAGAAAAGAAACAATATATATCACACGGAAAGCTTTTATTTGCCTGATTTGAGGGAATGAATTTATTTTAGTACTTCCTGAGTGCGGGGTGGGAGTTTGGACTTTATCAGCGTCAGCTAACTTTTTCTTGGAACCTCTCATCCACGATTCCACCAGCTAACTAACTTCCTTCCCCCTTAGTCCACTAGCTAACTAACTTTCTTTCCACCTCATTGCTCTTTCATTTCCTACTTTTACATGGGATGAGGTCGTTTCAACACTTGGGGTAGAAATTCTCATGCCCTCTCCCATATGTTAATGACATAAGTAACAGGCTGTAATTTATTTGTCTTGTATCTATGCTGCTTTGCAACAGGAATCTCTCTCTTTTATTTCTTTGTTTTTTCACTCTCTTTGTTAATTTACTTAACTAGCCAATAATTTTTTTCCTTTCCAAAAAGTAAAAACAATAAAATAAAATACAAAATATAAAAAACGAGGGGCTGAAAAAAAATGAACCGTCTTGAAATATATTTAAAAAATCACATTCTCTGAATTTATTTGATTGTGGTTGAGTCATAGGTTCTTTATTGGTGGATGAACTATACTGCTCAAAATAATTAGGGAAACATGTGACTTTGGCAACATTATGCAGGACAATCATGAGATATCTTGCCAAAAAGTGCAAAACATGAGTGTGACGTAAACAACTGAATCATGCATATCCTTAAGCAAATCAGTGTCTGTGACATATGAATGCATGAAAACGAAGGTTTTCCGGATGGTCCTTTATTCTGCCACATTTATCATGACATTTGGTTTCTTGAAGTTCGGTTTCAATGATGTCATAGCAGCATGATTTGCTGGAATCAATGGCATGAAGAGCTGTTGGCAGGCTGGAAGTAGGTCAGACACCGAGAATGGTAGCAGAAGCCATTGTAATGTCACAAAGAGTCATTTCCTGACTATAGACATGATTCCAGAATACAGGAAGTGTTCAATAAAGGCAAGGTCAAGCTTGTCCACAAACAACTACAGCAAGGTACAACCATTATCTATTGTTAACAGCCCATCAGAACAAGTAGCAAAATGCTGCTCAGTTCTAGCAAGAGCTTCTCGTATCAACAGGACAAAAGTTGTCATCTCAAACTATCCATAATCGTATTTACAAAGGTGACCTTTATGCACGTAGACCAATGGTGTGTATCCCTTTAACCACAAAGCACCATACTGCCTGTGTAAACTGGGCTGCAGAATATCATGGTTGCCACCTTTTGGTATACTTTATTTCCAGCCATAGTGTATTTTATGTTCAACAACATGAGTCGCACACGATTTTCTTTACAATATCTCTTTCTCTCCCAATTCTTCTGAGCAGTGTATTTAATTATTTAATTTTACTATTCTGGTCCTTTCTGTGGATCCGCATAACAGCATCGAGGAGTTACTGATGTCGTTTTTTGATTCTTTCTACTCCCTTTCTTCAGTTCCTATTTTTCTCCGTCTTTTATCATGCATTCTCACTCACTGGTGCTTGGGCATAGCCTCTTCTTGCTTTAGTAAACAGCCAAACCCCCTTCCCTGCCACACACAGGCATCATAAAACCACTGCTACTGACCCCAAAACAATGGATAGGAAAAAGTTAAAAGCTCTCTCTCTCATAAAGATTTCTTTTGAGCACTATTTTCCAACACCTAGAGAGATGCATATTTAGCTTCCACCCACATCCGCTTCCCTCAACATTAAGTTCTTTGCAGGCAATTAACTACATAGAAGTTCCTTAACAGCAGTTTCACATCTTATATAGTCCCTTATCAAGTTACAAATAGAGGTATCCTTTTTGTGCAACTGCACGTCCATTCTTTTCTTTTCTCAATTGAGGAGGTGGGAGAGGAATTTCTTCCATATTTTATATGTGCCTGTGTGGTTGAGAATCATTGGTGCAACTGTTTATACAGATTCACCCTGAGAAGTTTTTTTTTTTTTTTTTTTTTTTTTTTGTCATTCATTGTTATACCATATGGTCACTTCAATTTCACTTTGTTAAAAAAAGTTCATTACACAAATAAATATGGTATTTATGCTGATAATGAAGCACAAGAGTAAGTTTTATAAACCACAGAAAATAAAAATTTAGAATTTACAACAGCCGTCTTCCAGGAGGGGGGGGGGGGGCTGAGCCTCCTCAGAGCCACAACACTGAGAGGTCTGCGAGATGTCTTTCTTGGATAATACATACATGAGGCTGACGAAGAAAAAAACAAAAAGTGAACGTTTTAGCTGAACTTTTTAACCAGGTGAAAAAATCTGAACGTGTGGCATAATAGTGTCAATATAATGCAGCATGAGCAAGACTGAATTGTTTACTGTATTTTATTAATATAAATATTAAACTGGAGCACACTGTATTCAAAATATAAATTTACTGAATTCAAAATAAAATATAATGGTTTTAAAAGACTGCTTCAAATAGTTTTTTTTTTATTGTTTCACTTGCTAGATATCAGCTCAAGTTTCCTCTTGTTAACAAACTTGGCTTTTTTTGCAAGTTCTGTAGCTATATTTGTCTTTTGTTGACTGTAGCTGCATAGCATCCATTGCTTAATTTTTCTTTCTGCTGATATCTATCCCTTTCCATTTCTTTACTGTTCTTTCTTTCTTTCTACGCCTTCAGATGACAATTTTATTCATCATGCTGAAAGAACTTTTAAGCTGAGGACCATGAATGAATATCAAAGCTTGCACTATTTTAGGTAAATGGAACTTCGAGAATATCAATACTTTTGAACACTATGCATCAATTCTTACAAATTTCCTAACTTTGTCACTACGATAGCTGCCAACTAAATTTAATGAAAAACCAGAAGACTGAAGAAAAAAAAAAAAAATACAGAACATTGCATAATAATCAGGAAAGTTTTTCTGATGTTAATTTGTTATACAATATAAAATGTCCACACAGAGCTAAAACTGTATATCTTGTTTTGCAATAGCTACACACAAATTTTTACATGCACTTCAACAAAACAAGGAAAGATTAATGAAGAAGTCCACTATCTTATGTATAATTTACTAGATTTTGATTTCCTCTTTTTTTTTCTTGCTGCATGTCCCCCCTCCCCATACGTGTCACGATATCAGACATTTTTTGTTTTTGATTCCTTAAGAAATACCTGGCCATTTTCAATGTCTACATTTTTTTCTTTTCAAACCTACTCTGTTTTTTTCTGCTTTATTTAACATTATCAGGACACAGACCCGCTTCTGAAGTTGAGAAACACTAAGTGGAGCTAACATTTTTTCTTTTTCTAGTTTTCCGCAAACACCAATAGGAATCCTGCAGTAAAGGTAATAAGTGTCTACACAGACAGGGAGTAGCTCACGGTGGTCTTTAGAACCCATTAACAAGTGTTACGATCTTGAAAACATGAAAATAAACTTTACACAGATGTTTAATAATGTTATTTCACCGAGATTTTCGACTTCCATAGCAAACTCAATGCTTTCCGTCATCCGTAGCGGGTCGGCGATTTCCACAGCATACTCGATGTTTTTCATCATCGGGGGTCGGCGATTTCCACAGCATACTCGATGTTTTTCATCATCTATCTCTAGAAGACCAACGATTTCCATAGCATGCGTAATGTTTTCCATCGTCCATAGACGACCGACGATTTCCAAAGTGTACTCTATATTTTCCGTCTTCCATAGCGGACCGACGATTTACATAGTAACTACGTAAAATCCACAGTACTTGGAGTCTCTGAATCTTTCTTCACACCGCATGACCTTATTCAGCGTCAAGCAGAACGATGTACATGGAGAATTTACTGTGCCGAAGTCCTGACAATGACTACGGTGCACTGGGGTTCTGGCGCACATTGGCACTGAATTCCTATCTCTGTTATATACAGGCATGAAAGTGGGCAGTTGCAAGTTGTGTGAAGAGTGAGATTGGGGAAATGATATGGAAGCCCAATGAGTTAAGTGAAAGATGGGATGAATACTTCTGTGAGTTATCAGATCAAGAAAGCAAAGATGATTCTGAGACAGATGCAGATGATGTCACAGTAAGGGGTGGAAGCACAGGAGGGAGCTTAAGAGAAGAAGTGTGTAAAGCTCCGGGAGTTGATAACATAACTTCCGAGATGTTGAAATATGGTGGTGACTCTGTAATTAACTGGTTAACTGAAATTTGCCAGTTGTGCTGGGAGTTAGGAATGGTCCCTCGGGATTGGAAGGATGCTATTATTGTTCCCTTGTATAAGAGAAAGTATTTGGTAAGGTTGTTATTGAAAAAGTACACGGTCTTACATCAGAGAAAGTGTGGGATGTTCAGAGTGGTTTTATGCCTGGTAAAGGCTGCACTAACCAGATTTTTGCATTATGCACGATGATTGAAAAGTATCTGGCTGTTGGTAAGAAAGTGTTTGCTGCTGTCATGGATTTAGGAAAAGCTTACGACCGAGTAAATAAGACACTTTTGTGGAAGGTATTGAATGAATATGGTGTTACTGGGAATCTACTTAATAGTGTAAAAGCCATGTATGCTGGTAGCAGAGCTTGTGTACGAGTGAATGGTATTTTATCAAAATGGTTTTCGATTGGTGCAGGAGTTAGACAAGGTTGTGTAATGTCACTATGGCTTTTTAATATATTTATGGATGCGTGATGCCAAAATGTCATGCGTGATGCCAAAATGATAGTGGTTTATGTCTTGGTTATATCCGTGTGTATAGGTTGCTGTATGCCGATGACACTGTCCTGTTGGCAGAGAGCAAAAGTGATTTGCAGAGTATGTTGTCTAGGATGTATGAAGTTTGCATGAAATTCAAACTGAGTATAAATAAGGGAAAAACCAAAGTTATGGTTTTTGAGAGAGGAACTGGTAGCACTGAATGTAATGTAAGTCTAAATGGCACTGTGATTGACCAGATGAGTGAGTTTGTGTATTTAGGAAGCATGTTTGACAGAGAGAACAAATTGGATGGTGAAATTAGTAGGCGAGTGAATTCTTCATTGAAAGTCATAGCTGCTCTGGGAGGTTTTTACAGGAATGATGGGTTCTAGAGTCCTGCATGGCTGTGTATGAAAGTGTAATTGTCCCTATGATGATGTATGGCAGTGAAACCTGGGTACTGCAGAAGAAACATAGGATTCGTTTGTGTGCTGGAGAAATAATGCGTTACTTATTGGGGGGTGGGGGTTGCAAGACACGGTCTGATTGTGTGAGGAATGAAGATGTGTTGCAGTCGTGTGATGTGAAGCAAAATGCTGTTAGCAAGGTGGAGAACAATATGCTTCGGTGGTTTGGCCATGTTGAAAGAATGAGTGATCAGATGCTTACTAAGAAAATCTTTTAGCCCAAGTGGCAAGAAGGAAAGGCAGAGGAAGGCCAAGGAAGACATGGGTGGATCAGATTCAGGTGTGTCTGCATGAAGAAAAGATTATGAGCATGAAGTATAAAAGATCTTGTGTACAGCGTGTAATGGATATCAGTGAAGCCCGAGTTGTATGTCAAGATCGCCGTAAATGGAGAAGTTTGATATGACAACAGTAAGTAAAAGTATCTGGTAGTTTGTATTCTTTTTGGAGCTAACCTCTGAATCTCAGAGAACAGCTTAGTGATATGTATGTATCTTTATAAGATAACAATGTTGTATGGAAATGAAATCTTGAAGGTTTGAAAAACTTCAGACATGTTTGTTGATGAGTAATAAAAGTTTGATGAAGAATAAGTGTTCATTCTTGATTTGACACAAAATTATTAATGAAGAAATATGATAACTGCTTGCAAAAATGTTAGGCATTTTGTAGATAAAAAATAAAAGTCATTCACAACTAATGAAATTCCAATTTTTTACGTTGTTTCTGTCTAACAATTTGTTCTAACCTTCTTTTATGAATTAGCTGGCTAGAGTTTTCTTTCTCTTGAACCAATTCATTTGATTTTAATTTGCTGCATACGTTATTAGAGATATTTAGCTCCTTTCCTCTTCTTCTCATTTCTTCTTCCTTATCTTGTAATTCTTTCTTATATTCTGAATATGATGATTTCATATTTTGGCAAACATCTCTATTTACAGGATCATGCAAATAATTGTTTTTCTTTAAAAATTCCAAGGCTGACTTATCCTGATTCAGTAGCTTATATTTCATGGTTTGAACAGATGAAAATGTTTCAATTTTCATTTTGCTGGATTCTTTATCGAGTACATCCCTCATCATACTAAAGGAATTTTCCACTTGAGAGCCAGGAAAACAACTCAATAATGCCTTCATTATTTTAGAGATGGCACTGAATTTGTTTAACTTAAAAAGTGCATGTTTTGGGATTCACTGAAATTTATTTATGTAAATATTAAACTGGAGCACATCACTGCATCCAAAGTATAAAATTACTGACATTTAACAACAACACAGGGTAGAGGGAACATCGCGCGAGCAGGAATTGCGATTGCCGGCGAAATCTTCGCTCCGTCTGACTTCCGTTTTCGAACATTCTCTCACCGTTTTTCAGGCTAAAATACAAATATTTATGCATTAAAATGAAACTTAATAACAATAATGGGCACAAGAAACATCGCGAGAAAAATAAATTAGGATTATGCAGAAAAAATCTTCACTCCGTATAACTTCCGTTTTCGAAAGTTTTGAAAGATGAAATACCATCCCCAGAAGGAAAAGACCCCTCCCCCCAACGTTTCTTTTCAGTTTTACATCGATCTCGAGAATGACCCAAATGATGACAGAAAAATCGGAATTCCGCGAATCCACGAAATAATATCATGTATGAGTAAGAAGTAACTAAGAAACGAAAAACAAGAATTTTATGGAAAACGAAAGTGAAAAATCGATACTGCGTTGCTCACTCTGCCGCGAAACAATTTTACGGGACACGGAAACGGCGCGGATTCCACCACAAACGGATTAAATACCGATCTAGAAATTTAATTTCGTTTAATAAAAGGGAAAGGGGCGAAAACGATTTCTCTCTATTGATTAGTTTTGAAGAATTATTAGAAATAGGGTAACATGCATTTCATTAGAAAAAAATCTTAAAAAAAAACAAAAACAAAAAACGAAGTCGCTCCTTTTCACTATTACCGAAGATATTAAAAACGAGGAATCTCAACACCCACCCAAGAAACATTCTCGAAAATATTTAACAAGTGTTAGAATCTTGAAAACACAAAAATAAACTTTACACAGATGTTTAAAAACGTTATTTCACTGAGATTTTCGATTTCCGTTGCATACTCAACGTTTTCCGTCGTTCGTAGCGGACCGACGATTTCCATAGCACACTCGATGCTTTCCGTCGTCCGTAGCGGACCGACGATTTCCATAGTAACTACATAAAATTCCTAGTACTTGGAGTCGCTGAATCATTCTTCCCACCGCATGGACTTACTCAGCATCAAACGGAAGAGTGCGCACGGAGAACCAACGATGACGACGGGGCACAGAGGTTCTGGCGCCCATTGGCACAAAACCTGCTTATTGTAGCAAGATGGCGCAAGACTTTTGTTTTGGCACACTTTGGTGCAGAATTTCCATCCCTCGAAGAGGCGACGTCATTCTCAGCCATAACCATCCCGTCATTCAAATCATTGCGATTTTGTTTTCTACAAGAGCGAGGCATAACCCTTCCCGCATAAAATTTTTATTGCGTTTTTGAAATAATATCGGTAACACCAAAAACAGAACAGAAAAAAGCGGATTTCCGCGTGTTCGCGCAAGTCTTTCATTCCTGTATAATATATTTTATTTATAGGGCTATTTTTAGCAAAAATACAGAAAATATTAAAATCCGGAAGAAAAGTTCTTCCGGCCAGAAACAGTATAAAAAAATCGGAAAACTTCCGCAAAATCCGGAAGAGTTGGCAGGTATGCAGTACCGTTTTTGGAAGGTTTTCCCTCACTTATCAAGCTGAAATACAAACATTTATGAAGGGGGGTAACGCTTAATAAAACAAAGGATACAGGGAAAAAAATTACGAATACGGGCGGAATATTAGCTCCGTCAGACTTCCGTTTTCGGACATTTCCCTTCCATTTCAAGGTTAAAAGTTATAGTATAAAATATTGTACAATACTGGGCAGAACGAACACCGAGCGAGGAAAAAATTACGATTACAGGAGAAATCTTTACTCCGTCTAACTTCCGTTTTCAAAAGTTTTGAAAGTCGGAATTCCGACCTCAAACGAAATACGACCCCCCCTTTGTGTTCAGTTGCGTACCGATCTCATGAATGACTCAAATGATAACGGAAAAGACGAAATTCCTTGAATCAGTGGAAGAATTTCATGCTAAAAGATTACACGGAAATTTTCCCGAAATCAAAAATTTCCGTTTTCGGAAAATTTTCCTGCATTTTTAAAGCTGAAATTCAAATACTTACAGAATGAAATTATATTTAACAACAATACTGCGCAGAAGGAACATCGCGACAAAAATAAATTATGATTATACGGGGAGAAACTTCACTCCGTTTAACCTGTTTTCGAAATTTCTCGAAGATTAAATACTGTCCCCACAAGGACCCCCCCCCTCAAACCCCCCTTTAATTTTACATTGGTCTTCAGGATAACTCAAATGATGAAGAAAAAAAAAAAAGAAGAATCTATGTGTTAAGATTTACAGGGAAATTTTCCCGACATCAAAAATTTCTGATTTCGGAAAAATTTCCTCCATTTTTAAGCTGAAACACAAATATTTATGGAATAAAATGATATTTAACAACAACACTACGCAGAAGGAACATCGGGAGAAAATAAATTAGGACTACACAGGGAAAATCTTTGCTCCGTTTAACCTGCGTTTTCGAAAGTTTTGAAAGATGAAATACTGCACAGACAGAAAACGACCCCCACCCAAATTTATTTTCAGTTTTACATCAATCTACAGGATGACTCAAATGACAAAGAAAAAAAATGCGGAATCCGTGGAAGAATTTAGCGCGTGAAGATTAGAGGGAAATTTTCCTGACATCAAAAATTTCCGTTTTCAGAAAATGTTCCTCAATTTTTAAACTGAGATACAAATATTTATGGAATAAAATGATATTTAACAACAACGCTATGCAGAAGGAACATCGCGAGAAAAATAAATTACGATAATACAGGGAAACCCTTTATTCCGTTTAACCGGCGTTTTCGAAAATTCTGAAAGATGAGAACTGTTCCCAGACAGAAAACAATCAGCCAACTAATCCAAAAAATTACTCTTCAGTTTTGCATTGATCTATACAGGATCACTCAAACGAGATGAAAAAGGTGGAATTCCGCAAATCAGCGGAAGGATCTCGTGTATGGTAACTGAGAAAATATTCGTATAAATGCTCTAAAGGCAGGTTCCACAAAGTTTTTCTTTTAACAACAGAAAATGAAAAACAGAAAAAAATTCGTGACCTTAAACCGAAATTCGCGACTATTTCGTGACTTTCGTGACCTTTTTCTCATTTCGTTACTTTTTCGGGACTTTCGTGACCGGTAGACACTCTGTAAGAAAGGGTGAATAGCGTGAACAAGCCTGAATTGTTAACTGTAATTAATTTATGTAAATATTACACTAGAGCACATCACCATATTCACAAAATAAAATTACCGAATTCAAAACAAAATAAAATGGTTTTGAAAGGCATTACTTCACAGTTTATTCTTTTTGTATTTGATAGAACATTAGCTCAACTTTCCTCTTGCAAACAAGATTTGCTTTCTTCTCAGCAAGTTTCTTACCCATATTTGTCTTTTACTTTTGTTGACTCTGCAGCTGCACAGCATCATTTGCTTAAGTTTTCTTTCTGCTGATATCTTTCCGTTTCTTCAATGCTGCTTTTCTTTCTCCTGCTGCTCCTTTTTTTATATATACATATACTCTCGGATGCCTATAATTTCTTCCATTATGCTGAAAGAACTTTCAGCATGAGCACCATGAATGTATGATATCAAGGTTTCACTGTTTTGGATAAACGTGTTTGCCTCCTCAGAGCACTCTGTGGTAACAGTGGCACACAGAACAGCAACAAGGGCCTCTGTGAATCTTGGAGAGGTCCTGTGTGACATTGGCGAAAAAGATTCCAATTCACTGGGTTTTGTTCCACAATCTTTAGGTGAATAACGAAATGGAACCGTCAGCAGTGGGCTAATCCCACACACTGGTGTACTTTCCTGATTAAAAAGACTCAAAGAATTACTATTCCGGACTCTCGTGTGGGATATGGTGGACCTACTACACTTGAGAAAGACGGTCCACCACGGAAACGATACAGAACTGGAAAATGGAGAATGAGAAAGAGATTCTGGCTGAGTGAGTATAAGATGGGATACTAGAGGAATAAATGGAAAGATGAATGAGGTGATTGAAGAAATGAATAAGTATAAATTGGATGTGCTGTGTGTGAGTGAAACTAAAAAGAAGGAAATTGGGATAGAAGTGAATGATACAGTAAAAGTGTGGTCTGGAGTATTGGATAATGTGAGAGGACAGGCTAGTGTAAGTGTGATTTTAAGTGAAAATATGAAGAACAACTTGATTTACTATAGCTGCATAAGTGAGAGAATTCTTTGGATTTGTTTGAAAGTGAAACTTCAGAGAATTGTAATTGTTGTAGTGTATGCTCCTTGTGACTTGGAACCTTCTGATAGGAAGATTTCTGGAATGAGCTAAAAGCTGTTTTCAGCCAGTTTGGTGCTAAAAAGAAAGCTATAATAGCAGAGGATTTCAATGCTAGAGTAGGTGTGCAGAATGCAATTTCTGGTAACATTCCGGGTAAATTTAATGTTCCTTGTGTGAATGATGATAGTGAAACATTAATTGAACTCTGCATTAAAAATGGTTTGTGTGTATCTAATACATTTTTCAACCACAAGTATATCCACACATATAATTGGGAAAATCATACTCTTGGTCAAAAGAGTTGGCTCTGATCATTACTGGGTGGTGTCACGACTGAAACTGAATGTTGGTTGGAGGAAAAGAAAAAGAGGCCTAGGATGGAAAGAATAAAGGTTGAAAGGCTCCTTGACATCCATCAGAGTTAAGCTAATTTACTCAGTGAATGCCTGAAGAAGCAGAAGTCATGTGAGAAGGACGTAGAAAAGAAGTGGACTTGTTTTAAGAACTGTGTCATCACTGCCACTGAAGAGGTCTGTGGCACGAAAATAGTGGGTAGCATTAGAGGTGACGCTTGGTGGAATAGTGAGATTGAAGAAGCAGTAAAGAGGAAGAAGGAAGCGTATTTGGGGATGTTGCAAGGTAGAGTTTCTGAGGGTTAATATTGCTGTAAGAAGCGTGAGGCAGCGAAGCTGGTTCACCAGAGTATTGACAGGAAGGAAAAAGGTGGAAAGACATGAATTGGGTTTTTGGAAAGATAGAAAAACTTTCTGGAAGTATATGAGACACAGGAGGAATAGGGGAAACAAAGTTGCAAGTTGTGTGAAGAATAGGATTGGGGAAATGATATGGGTGCTCAATGAATTAAGTGAAAGATGGGGTAAATACTTCTGAGTTATTAGGTCAAGAAAGCAAAGGTGATTCTGAGGCAGAAGCAGATGATGTCATAGTGAGAGATGGATGCACAGGAGGGATCTCGAGAGAAGAGGTGTGTAAAGCTCTAAAATCTCTTCAGAAAGGTGAGGCTCCAGGAGTTGATGGCATAACTGCTGAGATGTTGAAATATGGTGGTGACTCTGTAATTGACTGGTTAACTGAAATCTGCCAGTTGTGCTGGGTGTTAGGAATGGTACCTTGGGATTGGAGGGATGCTATCATTGTTCCCTTATATAAGGGAAAAGGTGATCAGACTGACTGCAAGAATTATCATGATTAGCTTACTGAGTGTGCCGGGGAAAATGTTTGGTAAGGTTATTATTGAAAAGGTACAAGGTCTTACCTCAGCAAAAGTGTGGGATGTTCAGAGTGGTTTTATGCCTGGAAAAGGTTGCACTAACCAAATTTTTGCATTATGCATGATGATTGGAAAGTATCTGTCTGTTAGTAAGAAGGCTTTTTACTGCATTCATAGATTTACAGAAAGCACATGACCGAGTAAATAGGATTCTCTTGTGGAAGGTGTTGAATGAATAGGGTGTTACCGGGAATCTACTTAATAGTGTGAAAGCCATGCATCATGTGGCAGTAGAGCTTGTATACGAGTGAATGGTGTCATATCAAAATGGTTTTCCATTGGTGCAGGAGTCAGGCAAGGTTGTGTTGTCACCATGGCTCATGGGTGAAGTTGTGAGATGTGGCCAAGACTGAAAATATTTTGAATAGTTACACCACCACTTTCCTTCAAATCAAAAATATGTGACCACCAATCACAATCTATCTTTGAACTATTATCAAGACAGATTCCTGTGGCTTCCAACTCTGTTATAGCATTATCAAGTGGATACCTTCGAACCTCTTCTAAAAGAAAGCTCCTATCTGAATCATTAATAACTTGAGGCAAGCACTTGCTTAATTTGTCAAATGCTGAAAAAGTTGAGTTGCATCTCCGCTGCTTTGGATGCAGTACCGAAAGTCAAATCAACACTTTATTATTGAGCGGCAAGTTTTTCATCATATATATTGAAGTATTTTGATATGCATGTCTTAAATTTTTATAAAATGCAGAGATCCCATTAACTTTCTTCTTTCGCAACTCTTGTGCTTCTGAGTAAGCAAACTTTCCAGCACTCAAAAATTTATCACCAAGTTGTATTTCTGTATTTTTGACATCAACACTCAGAAGTTAAATCACACTGCTCTCTGGAATAAATTCAACTTTGATGAATGATGACAAAAATTCCTTGCACAGGACAAACATTTCACAATGGGTTTGGTGCATCATAGGTGCCTCACATTGAAACATTTTTATGAATGAATGGAACTTGGACAATATACCTCTGTAAATGTTCAGGAACAATGAGAATTTTTCCTGGAGGTGGATCAGAGAAAGCAAAATTTGTCTTTTCGTACTTTACCAGCTTCTGTCTGTTTTTGTTTTGCAAGATGGGACTGAATTACTTGTATGCGGCTGGGCTGATCATCAGACTCTTTTCGAGTCTTGTAAACATTACTCAAAAGTGCATCTACACTTCCACTCTTCTGTTCCTCATTTGACAAAAAGCTATAATAATACACAATCAAGGCATCACGTAACTCATGGAGTCTGTCGCAAGTGGTTAACATCTGCAGAAAACGTGTTTCAGTGAGCCTTAAAATTTTCTTCGCTGAACTTGAATTCAGCAAAACTTGTACTTCAGAGAATAACTGTTTGGCCTTGGGAGAATCCTGAACGTCATAATAAACATCGCTTGCAAAACACTCAATAAACATATCGAATTTCTGAAAAAAATGTTTTGCAGAATTATGCACTATATGCACAACATCTCCATGAATATCCAGAAGATTTGGGTTTTCCTTTCTCATTAAAGTCTCCACTCTGCCCCTACATCCTCGCATTGTGTTGCAGTTTTCCATCAGACAACTTATCACTTGAGTGAAGGCAAAATAATTTTCTGAAAGAAGTTCCTTCACCTTTTGGAAAATGTTCACAGCCGTGGCAACATTTTCTTTTTTTTTTTTGATCCAAGAAGATCTGTGACTGTTTTCTTTTGCTCCTCATCACAGAATCGTACCATCACATTGATGATCTTGTCCATTGCATTATTCGTAGCTTCATCTATGTTCAATGAGAAAAAATTTCCCTTCAACTGTTGGGCTAACTCCTTTCTCATGCACTTCGCAGTACCATGTGTATTGATGTAGGTTGCAGTCGTCCTGGACATTTTCAATTTAGAAAGTGCTAACTTAATCACCTGCAAGATGCTTAGATAGCTCAACTAACTGTGGTGCCAAATTGAATGGCAGCATGTTTTCGCATAAAAATGCAGTCAGAACCGCTTTCTGATGTGCAATTCTGTCAGATATTGATGCTTTGGCCTGAACAGGAGCGACTCCAGGCAATGTTTGTGTATGCTGCTGTGCTCATACACACTTTTGATGATCGGCATCCTTACTGTGTCTGAACAGCACTTTTTTACTATTGCTTCCATAGTTTAACTTTCTGCTGCAGAAAACACAAAAGCTAAATCCTGGTTCTTTAATTTTCCAGCACCAAGAACCAAATTTGACGTCATGTGAATCAGTCTCATCTAACCATTCCCATCTCCACTTATTTTTAACACTGCTATCGCTCAAAGCCGACATATTTTTCGAATCTATGAATTCGATAGCTGACTGCATGTTGAAAAAAGGAATCACAAATTTACCAATACTTGGTTAATTTTGCATACATAAATTAATATTGAAATGCGTACGCATACACGCGTGAAATACGGCAAGATCGACTGTTAAGAATCACTCCAAACATTAGCTGTGACCTATGGCGGCAGAGCCAGTGGTGTCTCTACATAATACAAGTTCGATGGGTGAACCGGTTGTGGTGTGTGACGTACACGTAGCGAAGAGAAAGCCAGGGACGGGCGAAGTTGGGTTGGGGGTTATGACGTAGGCGAGGATCGGCGTAGAACCTCCAAGGGAGCTGCTCCTCGATTCCTCTTTGACCAGAACGCCCCTCTTACCCAGAACACATCAGGCGCCTCAGCTACTCCGAGTTTACGATAAACGAGGTACTACGGTACAAGCGTGGTTGCCGATGGCGTACTTACTTTCAGGAGTAAAGCGTATGGATAGAAAGGGAAAAAATAAAAATACATATTTGGAATTTTTTTTTTTACTGATATTTTTTCCGTCCCGCTTCCGTCTTCAGATATTTTCAAAAGACGGAATTCCATCCTCTGGATAGAAAACTTGCACCCATCAGTGGCGGCTTTTCAGGTGAAGTGCCTCTTCACCTATTTCACTCAAAATAAAGTTTTATTCAGTATTTTTTTATAATATATTCTTTTTTGCTTTTATTCAGTTCCAAAATACCCAAAATTTGGAACAGTTATTAATTCACATGGCGCGCTCAATACGGAAAACAAATCCTTATACGCAAAACACTGCAAGTGAAGAGCCGAAATGAGAATGCTTGGAAGTCTGCAGTTTTCTGCCGAGTTGCCATGGTAACCGTGACGTCACCCTCCCCAATCTTCTCGCTCAAGTGAAGTGTTTCAGCTTCACGCGCCTTACCTCTGCATCTTTCAGTTTTTGAGCGTAAAGTCGTGAGAGATCACAGTGTAGTGGGCAGACTACCATTCAATCTGCTAGAGCTTTTTTTCTTGTAATGCTGTGGTACATTATTTTACGAAAGGAATTTGTTCTTTCGTGCTTTGTGATTATTTGTTGAAAGATTTAACTGATATTTTAGGTTTGTGTACAATTTAACTAATAGTGACAGTTTTTAGTATGCATCCTGTGGACGACATTGTTTGTAATTTATTGCAAACTCCATTTACTCTGTGGAAAGATGAAGATGAAAGAGACATTTTGCTTCAAGGATGACCAACGGATTCACTGACAATTGTTGCCAAGAACGAAATCAAGAAGAGCGGTAAATCTAACAATATTAATTTAAAAAATTGTTGGTTTACTGAATATAAATGGATTTGCAGCACTTCTGTGTTATTTTTTGGGGGCCCTGCTTACTTTTTAGTAATAAATATTTGGCGTGGAAAAAAAGACGGATTCTCAGATTTATTAAGCGTAACACGGCCACTTCATAAACATCGTGATTCTAGCGAACACCTGAAATGCGGATTAATGTTAAGGAATTTTGAAAAAATTCAAAACACCATTGCCGATGCCCTGAAGAAGAATGCTAGGCTTTTGAAAACACATTTTAACGAAAACGTTCGTTTAAATAGACTTTTCCTGCAGACAGTGATTGATGCAGTATTAGTCTATACTGTATTTCAGCAAACAAGAACTAGCATTCCATGGCCATGACGAAAGCATGGGCTCGATAAATCGTGGAAATTTCATTGAATTACTTTCATTGTTGATATGAAGAAGTTCTTCAGAAATTGAAAATCAATACGAAAGGATAAAAAACTATTCAAAATTAATTAATTGAATGTATTTCTGAATATATAAACGATCACGTCAAAAATTAAATAATTTTTGATTGTTGATTCGGAAGGTGTATTTGGTTGAGGGATTTTTGGGTTTCCATGATGTGGATGAAGATAGAATGTCAGGAGCTTTATACAAAATGCTAGACAAAATTTTGGAACAGTTTGATTACCAACACAAATAAATAGGACAATGCTACGATGGGGCAAGTATAATGTCTGGACACTTAAATGGGCTACAGAAAAAAAAAGTCAAGGATAAAGCTTCTCAAGCTGTTTTTGTTCAATGCTTAGTTTATCGTTTGAGGCTTGTATTACACCAGAGTTTTTCTAAAATTTCTAAGTGTCGAATACTTTTTGCAAGCCTCAGTGGAATTGCTTCGTTTGTTCACCATTCTGCGAAGCGGTCTTATACACTTATATCAACAACCGCAAGATGCAGACCAACCATAACAGAAACTCGATGGTCCTCCACTTCGAAATTAGTAATTGTAATTGTTGAAGATTGGGATAAATTGAAGGAAGTGTTCGGATTTCTGACGAATAGCGAATAATCAGACAAAAAATCAATTCATTTTGCCAAGGGGTTTTTGAATGATATGAACACTTTTGAATTCACATTTTTGGCTCCACCGATCTATTACTTGAACTTTTGAAGAAAAAATAACTAAACATAAACTACTGTGTAACTCAAATTAAAAAAAAAAAAACCTCGTGAAATTTTGAGCCATAAAAGGAACGAGGAGTTATTTGAAACACAGTTTGGAAAAGCTAGCAAAATCACAGAAATAAGCACAGGAAACAATTTTTCAAAATTATAAACAATTGTATTTTGATTTTTGAAATTTTGGACCACATTCTTATGGAAATGGATATAAGATTTCAAGACTGTAAGAAACTTCAATTTGTCTGACTTGCTGACACAACCAAATTCGAAAAATTTAATGCATGCTTTCCCACTCACGCTCTTGAAAATCTACATTTTTATGGAAACATATTTACTAAACACCAGCGTCTTAAAAATGAACTGAGTCTTGTATATGCCGATGAAAAATTAAGGAATATATTGACTCAAGAACTCTTTCGAGTGTTTCACGGAGACAAAGACATTTTTACAGAAGATTATAAATTGGTTTTCCTCAGTTAAACAATTACATCTACAAGTGTGCCAGTGGAAAGAAGTTTTCTTAAAAGAATACAAACTTGCTCAAGAAACACTAGTTCCCAAGATAGACTTGCTTCTCTGGCAAATATTTCTATTCAGGAAGGCATTTTATTGATGCTCACGAAGAAACAATCATCTAACCATCTTATGATGACATAATCGACAAATTTGCAGCTTTAAGAGGAAGAAAAATTGATTTAATATACAAAAAATAAGTAAGTTCTCATTAAAGGATTTTCATTGTAGACAGTATATATCTTTTCATACTGCTCTTGTACCTCTTCACCTACTTTTCCAACCACGAGCCGCCATTGGCACCCATGCCATGGCTGTTTAATATATTTATGGATGCATGATGCCAAGATGGACAATACTGGTTTATGTCTTGGTAATACCCATGTGCATAGATTGCTGTATGCTGATGACAGTCCTGTTGGCAGAGAGCAAAAGTGAGTTGAAGAGAATGTTATCCCGGATGGACAAAGTTTGCATGAAATTCAAACGGAGTATAAATAAGGGAAAGACCAAAGTTATGGTTTTTGAGCGAGGAACTGTTAGTACTGAATGCAGGGTAAGTCTAAATGACACAGAGATTGACCAGGTAAATGAGTTTGTATATTTGGGAAGCTTGTTTGACAGAGAGAACAGAATAGATGGCGAAATTAGTAGACGAGTGAATTCTTCATTGAAAGTCATAGCTGCTTTAGGAGATTTTCACAGGAATGATGGATTCTCAAAAGAGTCCCGAATGGCTGTGTATGAGAGTGTAATTGTTCCTACTCTGATGTATGGCAGTGAGACCTGGTTACTACAGAAGAGACATAGGAGTTGTTTGTGTGCTGGAGAAATGTGTTACTTACAGGGGGCTTGTGGGAAGACACGTTCTGATTATGTGAGGAATGAAGATGTGTTGCAGTTGTGTAATGTGAAGCAAAATGTTGTCAGCAAGGTGGAGACTAATATTATTAGGTGGTTTGGCCATGTTGAAAGAATGAGTGATGAGATGCTTACTAAGAAATTTTTTTTGGCCCAAGTGGCAGGAAAGAAAGGCAGAGGTAGGCGAAGGAAATCATGGGATGATCAGATTCAGGAGTTTCTGAATGAGAAAAAGGTTATGAGTATGAAGTATAGAAGGCCTTGTGTACATAGTGTGATGGATGTCACTGAAGCCTTTGCTGTGTGTCACGATCGCTGTAAATGGAAAAGTTTGATACGGCTATAGTAAGTAAATAATCAGTTAAATATTTTTCTGGTGGTTTGTTTTTCTTGTGAAGCTAATCTCAGAGAACACCTTAGGGATATTATCAGTTAAATGTTTATTTGTCAGATGGTCTTTCTTTGAGGAACTAACTTCTGAATATGAGAAAACAGCTTATTGATATGCATGTATGAATACTTTTGAACACTATGCATCAATTCTTAGATTTTTCAACTTCATTACTTTCATTTTCAGAAATTCTCTCCCATATCAAGCTGAAAGGCAAACCATTTATGGAGGTAAATAAAATTTAACAATAACACAGGATAATGATATCACAAGAAAAAAAAAAAAAAAGAAAAAGCAACAAAAGGAAAAGAAAGGAAATAACTATGAAAGATAAATACATGTCATAAAAGTTATCAAATCTAATAACTTCGTGTTTCAACGTGCATTTAGAACGATTACTAGTATTAGAGGCAGCAGCAACTTACCTCCAAAACTTAACATATATGGCATGCTATGAGCTCGGCAGACATGTGCTCCCACCCCGATAGAGGCCTAACATATGTATCTTTTTGTTAGTTAAAATGAAATATTTACAAGCTAAAACACTATTAATACTATTAATTTATAATACCTAATTAATTATATTTACGTACCTTAAATATTTAAAAGTCTATAATTTCTTAAAGTTAAAACATACAAACATCAAACATAGCTATCTCAACAGGCTGGGAGACACAGTTTTCCCAAACACTTGACCATCGGTCTGCGAGCGCTTTTGTCAGTACTTTACCGACATCCTCAGGTAATCACCATTCTCACAAGAATTCCCTGGCTTGTGCCTGACATTGGAAGTTGCATGCCGGGAAAGGGGAAAGGGTGTGGCTCATTTGTTACGTATCAAAAACGAGCAGAACTGCCATCTATTGAAGACATGATTTTTATTTATAAATGTAGACAATGTAATTATGTACAATATTTTTTATATATTCAAACATACATTTAGTCTCTGAACGTTCCAAATAAACCTATTAATTTTTATTAAAGTCTTTCTTTTTTTTTGTCTTTTCTTGCATGATTTTTTACTTTTTTATGAATACTTCCAAAACTATGGAAGAAATCTTCATTCCATTTGACTTGTTTCTTTTCCCCTTATAAAACTTCCCTGAGAAAAAGTTTTAAAACATAGTAAATAAAAATGTTTCAAATAAACTTATTAATTTTTATTAAATTCTATTTTTTTTGTCTTTTGTTATATGATTTTTTACTTTTTATGAATGACTTCCAAAACTATGGAAGAACTCTTCGCTCCATTTGACTTGTTTTTTTCCCCCTCTTATAAAACTTCCCTGAGAAAAAGTTTCAAAACATAGCGAAATTGCTGACCCTAAGAAGATTATCTTTCATCCTTTGCCTAGCTGTGATGTTAAAGCCAAGGACAATACCTACTATTCATGATGGAGTTGGGAAACATTTCTCAAATACATGATCAGTTGTAACTTAAAAGTGAAATATAAATAACAGGAATTTATAGCAGTGATCCCACATTTCAGCCATGTCACAGCCTGGAACACTTCTAAAAATTCAGTGTTGTTCTATAAAACAGGGTCAAAACTTATCAAAAATAGCATTTGTGGCTTGCACATAGGCAGTAAAAGTATTTGAAATTTAATATAGCAGCTTTTTTATTTCTTTTTTCTAGCATGTTTCTGCTTCACTCATCCATTTATTTACATTTTTTAAATAACCATACTTTTATATGAAATGACTGTTTTATATTTCTCACTTTATTTTTTGTTCAGATATTTTTTAATAGCACTAATGAGTTGTATCAACTAAAAATGGCACCATAATTTATGCTATGAAAACTGTATTTACAAGCTGGAATTCATTATGAGTAATACCCTCAAAGAATGACTATTACTGCTCAGCAAACAGATTAAGCACAAATACATAAGTAAATAACATATTAAAGAAAAGAACACGCATAATTTTCAATGACATTTTTCATTTAATTTCTATATTTTCTCATTAAATTACCAAAAATAACTTAAAAGATGTTATGGAAAAATTACTTTTAAAATATGCAGGTAGCTAAAGAAAGAAAAAAATATAGTGACCTAAACATGTTACGATGAATGAAATTTTCAAGTTTTCGGATATTATCTGACTTAACATCCATGTCATATTTACACCTATAAACGGATTCACATCTTCCATGTTATGTTATTTGTCAAAGCTCTTACGTCGATCAAAAAGAGATTACAAGATTTTGTGGTGCGGTGTTTATGCTGGTGCAGCGCTTAGCTTGAATATTACAGTAATTCTAAAAACTCAAACTAGTTTGTCTTAAATTTGTTTCAGTTGAGAAAGTCATTAAACTGCCACTGATTCTAGTATCATTACATCATTATGAAATTATTATATTATTATTTACATTCACAGGCCCAAAAAGTTGTGAAACTTTTGATCAGGAAAAGAGAAAATGTTTAACATTGAAAGTCATTTAGAAATAACACCACCTTACATCCTTCTCACACTCATCTTACATACTCTCTCTCTCTCACACACACACACACACACACACACACACACACACACACACACACACACACACACACACACACACACATCTATCTTAGAAATATTTCATTTATCACACTATCTCAAAACACATGGATATTCAGAAGAAAAGTCAGAACAATAACATTACAATAAAAGACTTACTTTATGGTGGGAACAGAGAATGGATCAAAGTTATCTGCATTTTTCACATCAATGGGAACACATACTCGGCCAGTCTTAGGATGGACACAAAATGGGGCTTTCAATAGATGGTTCAGTCCCTTGGACACATTGACATCTAAGCGTGGATAACACAACTGAAACATGACTTCTTTAATGAAATGTTTGTTTTTGGCTCCTTTCTAAAAAAAAAAAAAAAAAAAAAGAGAATCTGTTTAGAGATGGAAAGATGAACACAGCTATTCTTTATAAAACAGTTTGTAATAAAAACCACACCAACAGCTGCATTTCAAATGTTTAAATTCATATGTACCTTAATATTTAGAATGCAGAAAGTTTCTTTTATGATGGAAGAAATAATATGGCCAAATAAACATGCAAAAGTAGTTTGTAAAGAAGGGAAAAGTATAGAAGTCATAGCAACAACAGGTACTGAGAATAAACTATGTTAATCTCTGAAAATGCACATATTTATACCCTAAGCTTACTGCATTAAAAAGTTCCAGAAAACACACAAAAACAACAACAACAACAACAACAAAAAAAAAAAAAAAAAAAACTAAGCACACTTTCCATTAGCTGCCAGAGCGATAATGTCATCACCCATCAAGTAGCCTCTGGTAAACTCCACTCTACACTCATGAGAGAATAAGAGTGAAAATGCAGATAGTGTTTTAGTATTATTATGAAAATAGTTTTGACCTCATGGATGTTCTGCAAAGATCTTGGGGATACTCAGAGGTCTGTAAACCATACTTTGAGGACCACTGGTTTAAAGTAACAGAAATATGAAAAAAGTCATCATTGGTTTAAAACTTAGGCTTCACGCGACAATAACAGATAAACATATAAAACAAGCGAAACACACATGGTCACGTATGGTAAAAGGTTCGTTTAGTGGTAGCTTTTGGTCATCCTACGACCTTGATCACCCGCGATCAACTGAATGGGCTGGTTGCCAGAACTACAATTTGAAGTTGGGGTGTTGGAAATGTTGCCAGATTTTAGAAGAGAGATCAACTGGAATCAGAACAGGGCATGTTTCCACAATCGCCGCATACACGTGGAGAAACTCCTTTGTCAACTATTGTTTCTGTTGAACTGCAAGTCTTCAATGGTCTTTCCTCAAGTTTTTCAAGTAGGTAAACCTGTTTTTTCTGGACGCTGTTCTAAAATCCTGCAAGAAACCCAGGGAAAATTGCTCCGAGCCGCAATCCGCGACCTCCGCGGAAACATCGCTAAAAACGAACTCCTTTGCTATTCGGAATACCAAGCTCTAAGTTTCCAAACTCATTCATCTTTGCTGGATATCTTTATGATACGCATCTCTGAAATCGTAGCTACAGTGACTGAAAATGAAACCTCAAAACACTGCAAGAAATTTCAGTTCCTACTCAACAAACAGTGTCCCGCCAAACCTTCTCCTATCACAGCTGCAAGTCCGTCATCACCCCCCCCATCGCTTCGTGAATCTCTTGGATACTCCACTTCCTCCAAAACTGGAAGCCTTCCTTTCACTTGGACCAAAATTCACTCCTGAAACTAATCTAAATCTAAAAGCCACGATCTCCATGCTAGAAGCACCAGTTCACCGTACTAAATCAGAAGTTCAACCAATCCTCCGTGCCAAGGCAGCACTCTATCTTGCAAAAGTGGAAAAGAAACCCCTGCAGTATTCTTCCTCATTCCTCAAAGAAATCAGCAATCTAATAATGAATGAAAAGAATCTTGCAATTTGTAAAGCTGATAAAACTGGCTGCCCTGTCATTATCTCCAAAACTGTTTGTTCTCAATGAAAAAGCTGAATCTTTCCTCTCAACTTCAAATTGCAAGGTTCTAAAATATGATGCCACCCCCAAACTTAAAACTGCAGTTAAAAGACTCAACAAGAAACCCACTCTAAAGACCTTTCCTGGAGATTTTACACCACCACCATATTTCCGAACTCTGCGCTTATTCTTTCAGATTAAACTTTATAAAACTGGGTTCCCTCTCCGACCACTCGTGGAATATACTTTCTCTCCCACCCGTAAACTTGAAAGGAGGATTGTGGAAAAATGTAAACATCTCACCTCCAGCCATCCTTTGTCAATTTCCTCCACTAAAGAGTTCATTAGAAAACTTCCTCCTAGCATTGAACCCTCTGATAAAATGTTCACTCTGGATGTAGTCTCTCTCTTCCCTTCAATCCCTCTTTTCCACTCTCATATGCTGCTAGTACAATTGTTAAAAGAAAACCAATCACTCTCTGGCCCACTAACAAAAGACCTGTATGACTGCCTTCGAACTATGAGAGATCTTAATTGTTTCAAGTTCAACAACAAATACTACTGTCAGCAAGAAGGATTTCCGATGGGTTCACCTCTCTCTCCACTTCTGGCTGAAGTTTTCATGCAACATATCGAAAAAAACATAGTCATGGAACACAATCTACAACCTTCCATTTGGCTTCGATATGTTGATGATATTTTTGTAATTTGGCCACACAACAGAACTAACCTTGAATCTCTTCTTGAAAAGATATCCCTAAAGTTCCCATCAATAAAATTCACCATCAATGAAGAATCACAGCAAGGCATTGACTTTTTGGATGTCCACCTGGCAAGGCAAGGGAATCATATCAACAGATCTGTCTACAGAAAGCCCTCTGCAATAACAAACATAATCCCATTTTCATCCCACTCCCCAACTGCTCCCAAATTTTCAGCCTTAAAAACTTATGTCAATTGTGTCAGGATTGTCTGCAACACTGAATCTTCCTTCAATGAAGAAATTGACACCATAAAGAAAATTGCTGAAGCCCATCAGTTCCCACCTTCTACAATTCAAAAATTTCTCCAAAATTCCCACTTGAAAAATCTGTCTGCTCTCTCACCAATAATAATGAAAAAAACACACACCATTCATTGGTTCAATCCCTTTCCATGGATCCTTCTCTTATTAGATGTGTAAACTTTTCAAAACTATAGGCTACACTCTCACAGTGAAACCAAACCCTTCTGCAATAATGTGCCTGCTTAAAGACAGGGATCCTGTCTCACCCTTGGACACCCCTGGAGTTTATGCTATTCCCATTTCAACTTCCTGTGGTCTCTCAGTGTATATTGGAAGCACATACCAAAGCATCAAAACAAGACTTGGTGAACACAAAAAATATGCTTCCAAAGACAGCTTTATCTGCACTAACCCTTGAAGACACCTCTGCAGTTCCCACTTGGAAAGAAACCAAAAAAGTTGCCCCATTCATCAAAAAGACCTCTCTGCATTTTCAAGAGAGCATTGAAATTTTGTTCACCAAAAACTGCAATTCAGAGACCCTTCACCAAATCCCATTTATTTGGATCTCTCTTTAAAATCTGGCAACATTTCCAACACCCCAACTTCAAATTGTAGTTCTGGCAACCAGCCCATTCAGTTGATCGCGGGTGATCAAGGTCGTAGGATGACCGAAAGCTACCGCTAAACAAACCTTTTACCATACGTGACTCTGTGTTTCGCTTGTTTTATATGTTTATAAAGTCCTCATTGTAAAGTGATTTCTTTTTCTGAAGAAACCATTTGTACAACATACATTTTCCTTTTGCTGACTTTAGCAAAGAGTATTCTTCAAAGATAGAAAACATAGGTATTAAAGAATGATGAAAAGAAAGATTCATCATCTTCGAATGGCCTGTATGGTAATTGAATTTGGTTCTTGAAAACAGGGTCAGGAGAAGATTCTAACACACTGCTTTAATCAAGGAGCTTGAAGCTTAACTTTATTATGAAAAATGATTTAATATTCCGGGAAATTTAAGTTAGCTGAATATATAGTTCAGGATTTATTTTCACCCATTTCACAAAAAAATATGAAAAAAGTATTATGAGCAAATAGTGGTACATCACATTAATCTGAACAAATAACTCCAGACTCACATACGACAAACTGCCAAACCACCTGGCAGGTTGCTTCTTTGGAGCCCCATCTGGAGAATTTCGAGGCTGCTGTGGTGCAGTGGCAGCATGTCCGGCGCGTAACTGGGAGACCCTGGGTTCGATTCCCGGTGGCAGCCCACGATAATTTTTCCACAACTCACTTATAAATGTGGAAAGAGCGATGACTTCTACTTAATGTTCCTAATCCACGTTCATCTTTGGTGAATTCCCAGCATTGTGCAGGGCTCCAAAGTAGCAACCTGCCAGGTGGTTTGACAGTTTGTCATATGCGAGTCGCGAATTTCAAGGCCACTGTGGTGCAGTGGAAGCATATCCGGTGCGTAACTGGAAGACCCTGGGTTCGATTCCCGGTGGTGGCTCATCAGAATTTTCCCATGACTCACTTATAAATGTGAAAAGAGTGATGACTTCTATTTGATGTTCCTAATCCACATCAACTGTGTATTTATCTTTCATTTGCCTTCTAGTTATTTGTTCAGTTGCTGCTGTTCATCTTTGGTGAATCCTAGCATTGTGCGGGGCTCCAAATAAGCAATCTGCCAGGTGGTTTGGCAGTTTGTCGTATGTGAGTCGAGAATTTTGAGGCTGCGGTGGTGCAGTGGAAGCATGTCTGGCACGTAACTGGAAGACCCTGGGTTCGATTCCCGGTGGTGGCCCATCAGAATTTTTCCATGACTCACTTATAAACGTGGAAAGAGCGATGACTTCTATTTGATGTTCCTAATCCACATCAACTGTGTATTTATCATTCATTTGCCTTCTAGTTATTTGTTCAGTTGCTGCTGTCCATCTTTGGTGAATCCCCAGCATTGTGCGGGGCTCCAAAGAAGCAACCCTGCCATGTGGTTTGGCAGTTTGTCATTTGTGCTGCAGTGGAAGCGTATCTGGCGTGTAACTGGAAGACACTGGGTTCGATTCTCGGTGGCGGCAAATGAGAAATTTTGCTATAACTCACTTATAAACGTGGAAAGAGCGATGACTTCTATTTGATGTTCCTAATCCACATCAACTGTGTATTTATCATTCATTTGCCTTCTAGTTATTTGTTCAGTTGCTGCTGTCCATCTTTGGTGAATCCCCAGCATTGTGCGGGGCTCCAAAGAAGCAACCTGCCAGGTGGTTTGGCAGTTTGTCGTATGTGGGTCTGGAGAATTTTGAGACTGCTGTGGTGCAGTGGAAGCATGTCTGGCGTGTAACTGAAGCCCCTGGGTACGATTCCTGGTGGTGGCCTATCAGAATTTTTCCATGACTCACTTATAAACGTGGAAAGAGCGATGACTTCTATTTGATGTTCCTAATCCATGTCAACTGTGTATTTATAATTCACTCTTGAAAGCAAAGTGAGAAATGAACTAACAGAGGTCTGGCAGGGGAGAGATGACAAAACACACGTGGCTGAGTTTTGCGGAAAAGTCTGAACTAGAAATAGTAAGAATGAGAACTACTCTTTGAATGACAAATGAAAGGGCAATGAGCTTCGCTAGTTCTTTTTGTGAACATGGCGGTTCAAAAAGGACGTTAAAAACATTTAATTCTTTTAGTGTATGGGTGACTGATGGACGGCGAAGTGGCGGTTCATTGAAGAAAGTTACATGTACAAGCATTCAGGAAAATCTGCTCCTGGGTTACAGCAGGCAAAAAGTGAAGGTGGTGAATTATGCAGTGGCAGTTTTTGAGTGGTTCAACTATATCAAGAAGAAAGGGACAGAGGTTTTATATACAGAATTCTGTTTATCCAATTAAATAAAAAATTTAACAGTAGAAAAGCATCTGGCATTTGATATTTATTAAAACTCTCTCAACCATTAATGGAAAGCAGTTTATAAAAACACTTTATGTGACTGAAAATGGCAACTGCATATTTGTATACTCATTAATTCTTTTATTGTAAAGAAGCATAGAAACAGGATATTACAAAATTGTGTTAATTTTTTTTTTCGAGTAAATAACAATAATTCTTTAAAAGGTCATTGATACACAATTAAAATTAACTTGAAGAGATGGTATTTACAAGTTTAAAATGATTTAATTAAAACACACACAAGATCTTTCAGACCCTGTCACAACAGGTCCTTCATCAGGTGAAAACACTGTATAAACAGAAGTGTAGTTATCTTAAATAGGACAGATTAATGGTTTAGACATGGCCAATGAAAGTAGCTTCCTTTACAGGAAGCTACTCCTTGTGTGCTGTTCCACTCTATAAAAAGAGGTAAGAACTCAGAAGTTTGTTGGATCTGTACATTATAATCCAAAATTGATTAACATTCTAAATAATGCCTGTAAATCCTCCAATATAGCCTTTGATGTTAGGACCAGCAACATCTGGTCTCTGATTCGTTGCCTGTCTCTGATATAAATAAACATGGAATTTACAGTGCATGCCTAAAAGCAATAAACCAAGAAGACAACCTATTTTACAGAGGATCCACTAAAAGGAATTTGGGAACCTGCCTGAAAGAACATCAATATAATATCAAGACTGGATCCACAAATATAGCCATAGCGCAGTGTGTTCAAACTGGAACTCATTATCCTGACTGGAATAGTGCAAAAATCCTAAACACACCTACTCATACTACATAGTACGTTAAAAAAGTTCTGGAACTTTTTGAATATTTGCCAAATGTCAGTGAATTATGTCATTCCCCGTTGAGCAAGCAAAGAGCATCATGTCACCGACCAGCCAGAAACTGGTTTGATCCAAATCTAACACGTACAGCGTATGTGCGTAGTTCATGATTACAGGCATTCGAGGATTTCCGTCGTGAGGTCAATGATGTCGAATTTTGAACAGCGTTCAAGTGTAAAATTTTGTGTTCTGCTCGGTAAATCTTTCGCTGAGACTTTTTAAATGATTAAGTCAGCGTACGGTGAGAGTGCAATGAGTCAAACTAAAGTTTATGAGTGGCATCGACGATTCGAGAATGGGCGACAGAGTATCGAGGATGACGAGAGATCAGGACGACCTTCAACATCCGCAACGGATGAACAAATCCCCATTGTCAAAGAAATTGTAAAACATGACTGTCCAAAAACTGTTGCAGCGATTGCAGAAGTTTCCAACATTTCAGATGGAAGTTGCCATGCCATTTTAACAGAGAAACTGGGCATGCATCACGTGTGCCAACAAATTGTTCCCAAAAACCTGACACAAGAAAAAAATGGATGAGTGCATGCAAGTTTGTGGGGATAACATAGATGAAGTTGATTTAGATCCCGAAATCTTGAATCGATTGATCACTGGCGACGAGACTTGGTGCTTTCTGTACGACCCCCAATCCAACAGACAGTCAAAAGTGCAAAAATCACCGTCGTCACCCCGATGAAAAAAGTTCCAAGGCTGACCACTCCAAAGGAAAGGTCTTGTTAACAGTTTTCTTCGACTACAAGGGGGGTCGTACACAAGGAATTCCTTCAAGATGGTCTTAGTCACTAAAGAAGAGTACGTCAATGTCCTGAAATGTCTCTGAAAATCAGTGAGACGCAAGCGGCCCGATCTTTGGAAGAACAACTCGTGGGTGCTCAATCACGATAATGCGCTGGCTCACAGATCCCTCCTGGTGTCCGATTACCAGTCCAAACATCACATTCCCGTTCTTCCACAACCAGCTTATTCCCCTGATCTCGCCCCCATGTAACTTTTCCCCCAGATGAAGAATTTGCTTAAGGGACGACACTTCTCAAGTTCTGAAGAAGTGCAACGAGCTGCTATGGAGGGACTGGAGGATGTGGCAAAAGAAGGCTTGAAATCTGCATTTAAATCCTTGTATAGGTGCTGGCAAAAATGCATAGTTGCACAGGCTAACTACTTCGAAGAAAACACAGCATAAACAGGTATTATCTGTACACATTATTTTTTAATATAAAACGTTCCGGTACTTTTTGAACATACTGGTATCTCCCAATTACTTCTTACAGAGTTTATACATTTTTCATTATGGAACAGTGTGTTGTAACGATCACTTGCCTGTTGATATCTCACACATCTAGAACTCATACATTCGTCGTTCCAATATGGAACATTTATTAAATAGTTCAAATTCTTTATCTTAATAATCTGACTTATTCCAACTTATCTCTCACCTTAACACTTGCAACCATTAACCCAATTAATTTTAACCCTTTTCCCTTTCCACGGCTGCCACCGGAGATTTTTGCGGGATACCATTGAAATACTGAAATAAAGTGTATTTATATGTACACTGAAGAGCAACTGAATTAGAGACAGCTGGCGTTATGCAAATGTGGCACTGTGGGCGGCCCTGTAAACGGAAACGACATGACGTATGCAGCGATCCGACAATATAAGGAGTGATGCGACGGGAATCAGTAAGAGTCGGACGCAGTATGGGTAAGACGAAGGATCTAAGCGCATTTGATCGTGGGTAAATTGTCGGGGCCCGACGAATGGGTCACTCCATCTCGGAAGTCGTGCAGGCACTGGGATTTTCACGAGCCACTGTGTCACGGGTGCACCGTGAGTACATCGAATTCGGTAAAACCATCTCTGCAAGGGCCAAATGGACAACAGCGTGTGGATGAGCAGGGTCATCGCCGGCTAACTCACATTGTAACAGCGGATAGACGGGCCACAGTGCAAGAAATCACTCAGCAATTTAACGCTGGTGCACAAAAACGTGTAAGCAGCCACACCATCCAGAACCATCTCTTCGCTATGGGAGACAGAAGCCATCGTCCCACAAGGGTACAGCTGCTGACCGCACATCACAGGGTGCAAAGATTAGCATGGGCGCGAGAACATCGCCACTGGACCCTAGACATGTGGAAAAAATGTTGCCTGGACTGATCAGTTGAGATTCATGTTGGTAGATGCGAATGGCAGGATGCGAGTACAGCGCAAACCACATGAAGCAATAGATCCTTCTTGCCAGCAGGGTACTCTTCAAGCTGGTGGGGGTGGCATTCTTGTCTGGGGACTGTTTACATGGACTGAAATGGGACCCCTGGTACGTGTGACATCGTCCCTCACAGGTCAACATTACCAGGATATTCTGGGTGACCATTTGCTCTTGTTTGTGCGTCTTCAACATCCCACTGGGGTCCTCATCCTGCAACAAGACAATGCACAGTGCCATCGCTCCTGAATTGTATCCGAATGGTTGGATGAACACTCCACCAACGTGACCTCGCTTCCTTGGTCAGCTAGGTCACCTGACTTCAATCCCATCGAGCACATCTGGGATGCCATCGAGAGAGATGTTCGAGGCTCTGACCCCCTTTCATCAAATCTTCGTGAACTGTGGGAGCTTGTTCAGGGGTCGTGGATCTGTATGGCTTCCCAACGCTTCCTGTGTCTTGTCGAGTCCATACCGAGACAAACTGCCATCGTCATCAGGGCGAAAGGTGGTGCTACACATTACTAGACAGGCACTCTAATTCAATTGCTCTTCAGTGTATATATGTATGCATATCATGTTGTACACACACAAACACGCGCGCGCACGCTTGCACACACAATGTTTTATTTATAAGTGTGGGTGTGCCCTTGTTGGAAAACACTTAACTAACTACTGTACTTTTAAACAAATAATACAAGACGTTAACACTAGATTCCAAATTGAATATCAATACATGATACAACATTGAAAAATAATAAATGCCTATATCTTATTCACAGCACTTGTTGATGCTGATTTTGCTTTCTTTAGAAATGCAGCATCATACTGCTGGTCAAAACACTTTGCTTTCTGGCGACATTTGGTGATCAGAAAATTTTCCAGATTTTCATACGAGATTAAAGATCGAAACTCATTCCTTATTTTTTTACTTGACTGAATATACATTCACATTCAGCATTGCTGTGTGGTATAGATAAAATGGAGAGCATGGCCTTTGCTATTTTGTCAAATGGTCTGTGTCCAAAATTATTTTTAATCTGGCTTACTTGGAACCACTGCCTATCAATTCTATGTTCCTGCATGATACCAGATGGAAGCTGACTGACCTGTAGTCTACAAAATTGGGTTTGCAGTTCATCCATTGCTCCACTATGATTTTCCTCTCCTAGCAAAACAGGAAACTTTTTGATAAAAAAGGTGACACTTGAAAATGAAGCACTTTCAATACATAATGTTTGGCACACTTCGGCATTAATGAGAATTTCATCTTTAAATGGAAATTTGTGTATCATATAATCACAAACAGAAGAAAAATATTTTATGACATGAGAAAAAAAAAAAAAAAAGACCTAGTCTGCAGATTTCAGAGAATCTACTATGGTGGTGGTAGAATCATCAATCACCAGGTCAACATCATCTTTTTGGTGTATCTACTGTGATAGTCTATGCTCAATAACCCTACAGAACTAGCCTGTTTAGCAACTGACTGCTTGACAAATTTTGAAATGTCTGCAAACAAATCACATAGCACTGACCTTAAGAAATGTATGTGAGGAGCTTGGGAGTGTAACAGTATGTTTACTTTTTGAAGGTTGGAATTAGTCAACAGAAATAAACAAAAAAAAATTATTTATACCATCTGTAAGAAAGAGAAATAACCTCTCTTCATGTGAAGTAATAGCTGAAGGTTCCGTTTCAGTCTTCCGTATACTATTCACAGCTTTCATAACCTTTCCACTCTTTTCAGGGAGAGAAGTTTCCACTGCACATCTTTTTACAGAACCAGGCTTTTTGACCACAGACCTTATTACTGATGCACTGCCTTTTGGCTTCTGGAATTGCTTTATCGTGCTTTGGAATTCGGCAGGAATCCAAGCTGCTATATTTTTTGTTCTTCGTGATTTCATCCTTAAAAAGGCTGACTAATGGAGCCCATTGCTCAACAAGTCTTCCCAGGCATTTTCCCAATGAAAGCCAGAGAGTGCACACATGCTTCAAATTTTTTTAACTTCCGTATCATGGAGGTTCTGAAAATCTTTTCACTTCTCTTTCCGTTTCGCACTTTTTTCCAAATAGTAAAAAGTATCTATTAGGACCTTGTCGACTTTTACTGGAAGAACTAAAGCACCTTTCTCAGCCGCTAAATTTATGAGTTGGCATGAACATCCTACTACTATTAAATCTTCTTGTTCTTCTTTTAGAACAGCTGCAACTCCAGACTTCCGTCCAATCATAACTGGTGCGTTGTCCGATGCCAAAGCAATACAGTTTGAAAATGGAACACTATGTTGCCTTAGATTACTGATCAAAAGGTTAGCAATATTATGACCTGTAGAATCGCCACTCAGCACTGGAGCTGACAACAAATCACTTTAAAATTTTCCTATATCAATGTTAAAATATGTACTAACTACAATTGGATATAACTTTCTGTCACTACCATTGCTTCCATCAGTAAGTAGCAATGCAAAACGCCTGAGTTTTTATTGTGGACACCAACAAGTTTTTTTCTTCTGCCGCAAGTTCCCCAATAATTGCTGTTGTTTTAGTGTGTGCACACCTATAATGTTTAGCAGTGTCACATGTCCGAGACATTTTCCGAAACAAAGCGCCAGCATGATCAGTGCAACTGATCGGTAAATTATGTTCCATTACAAATGAAGTAAAATAACACTCAGCTCGAATTACACTGTTATCTTCACTGTCAAACAACCGACCGATTTTATTATTTTGTGACGGACTACAAGCTCTTTCTTTATGTTTCTTAGTACTGATGTGGTTAACTAAATCCCCTTTACCACCATGGGATATACTTATATTGACAGCACATACTGTACAAAAAACAAAATGTTCACTTTTCCGGGATTTCGATATGCACTCAAAATCTGTACTGTAAGTCTCCTTGAAGGTCTGTAAGTACTTTTTTTAGTTCTCTGCCATTTTTTTTAACTTACAGCCTCAGTGAAATGTGAAAAATTTATGAACAACGAAATATTAACAAACAACAAATAAAACTCAAATCACACACACACACACACACACACACACACACACACACACACACACACACACACAGCCTGACGTCGCTTTGTTCCAAACGTAAACAGGCACAGCAAACTTGCAGTCACTAATCCCAATGCCAAAACTACTCGCTTCGCTCAGTAATGTTGCACTTCCGGTTCGCTTCTTGCAGCCGTACGGTCTCTGCCACACTGAGAGTGGAATCATGGGTAATAGTCAAGCACCAATGACGCAGCACGTAGGCACAGTGCACAAGCCAAAGCATTTCGGATTCCGGTGAAATCAGAACTTGAGCTACGACACATTCAATTCCATACGACAAAATTACAACAATTTTCCACTCAGGGATGATTTTTTTCTTTTGGAAACATTACAGAATATAAATACATATAATACAAATGAAACCAATTGGAGGAAATTCAGGGAGCGGGGGTGTTCGCGAGACCAGATAAAATCCCTTGAAAATCTCACGGGCTTACTAGGGTTTTATGACTTTAAATTCATTGAGTATTTTAAAACCAATTATTATACCTTATATTATAATAACCCAATTGTATTATAATAATTCAAAAAATTATTTACATTTACCTTCTTTTAGCAATATTTAACAATTTTAAACATTTAAATCACAGAGTATATTATGAAGAAAAATACAATAAACCACAGTCTTTAAAACACCTGAATTATTTAAAAAAAAAAAAATCCAGTTTCTTTTGTTTCCTTGGAATAAGCTCTGAATCTGGCTTTCTTTTGTATTGAATTTCACAATAACTGTTGGAATGGGAAATGTTCTTTTTTCCTTCTTCACATACAGAACTGGAACGTTCCTCAACACACAGGGATTTGGAAGATCCCTGTTCACATATGGAACTACGAATTTCTTTTTGACATGAACTGGAAGGCATTTCAAGAGTTTCTATATTTGAAATAAGCACATCAGAACTAGATTTTTCAGCATTTAAGTCCTCCTGATATGCTTTCCAACTTCTATTGATATTTAGAAGTAAATCCTTATTAATTGGATCAGTCACGGGATTTTTCGAGCCATATTTTTGGCAAGTTGTTTCTTTGGAAGACATTAAGCGATATTTAACAGTTTGCACTGCATCCAATGAATCAATTTTAAGAGATGTTCTACTGTCAGTCAGAATATCATCCATTAAGTTGAAAGCACTTTCAATTAGTGGGCCATGGAAGTAGGTAAGGCATGCCTTGACTAATTTTCCTCACATAAGATACTTTTTTTCATTTGTAACTTCATCTTTTAAGTAAAAATTTTTAGACCAATATTTATCTATCGCACATTTAATTTTTTTTTATTGGTATCACAACAGTAGAGCATTTCATCAGTAATATCAATGTCAGTTTGGTATAATCTTAATTATGCACACAGTTGTGGTTTTTCAGCTTCAGAAAATATATGAGACAGATAAAAAGATAATTTTTCAAATGCTACACAGTACTAGTTTTACCTCTTAGCTCTGGGTCCAATGCTGTAAAACTAATAAGAAATGAATTTCCAACAGGTAATTTTTCTATCATATACTGTGCTGTGTTAGTGTAGGCTTTGACCAAAGAGGTTTTGAATTCTTTTGCTATCACATGGTCTTTTGATAATTTTTTCATAATGGTGCAAGCTTCTGATCCAATATACAGCAACTTGCTGGGTAAGTGGAAATTAGAGTTACTAACATCAAGCTTTAACAAATCCTTGTAAGACATGCACTTTGAAATAACTTCTGACTTTATAAAAAAAGTAACAAATTTTAACATCAATTTATAAATGCTGGTATGTAACATATGAAGCATTGGTTTTTCGGTTTCAAATAATTTTATGTACACATCAAATTCTGGTAGCACTGCTGTATATAATGCTATTTGCAATAAAGTTTTTTTCTGCAAAACAAATAATCCATTGACTATTCTTTTTTTCCGAGCTACAGCATCCTTTATAAGTTTTTGGGAATGTAAAGAGGAATGTACTCCATCTACAAGCTTTTTTTGAGAAGAAATATTTCTATTATTATACACAGCTTCAACATCAGAAAAATAACACTCTATCTTTCTTATCCACATAACAAAAATAAAATACTATAAGAGCATCCTACAACTCTTTAATTCTATTTAAAACAGTTAAAATATACACCCACCTGTGATCTGGCCTCTTCAAGGGCTTCAGTTTTTTAATTCCAAGCACTGCACATATTTTGAAAAAATTCTTCCTTTTGCTACAGCTTTTCATGTCAAAATAAATATCATAAAAAAATATATTCCAAGTAACTTTCGAAAAACGATGAAAAATTTTCGGCACAGTTATTTGCTATATGACAAGTGTCACCATCAATATCTAATAAGTGAAGTGCTTTATTTCTTTTTATTCTAGTTTCGACACCACCTTTTTTTCCCACGCATAGTGTTACACGAATCCATTAAAATACTAGTTAAATTTTTTCATGGAATCTGATTTTCTTCAATGGTACTGACAATTGCTGTATAAACAGCTTGCACATTGTAAGATTCAAGTTTTAAAGAAGCAAGATGATGAACCACCTCACTGTGATCGTCATCGTAAAACTGCACTAGCATTGCAAGTATGCTCTCTTGCGCATTGCTAGTACTTTCATGTACATTTAAAGAAAACGTTGTGGTTCTTAAAGTTCTAATTATATATTTTTTAACTGTTCTGCCAATTCCGTATTTTAACTTGGAACATATGGTAGTTCTGTTCATGGACAGAGATTTCAGCGCAGTTTGGTCCCGGCTTAATTCTTGACACAGCTCAATCAAATTTGGCCCCAAACTAAGAGAAAGAGAATTTTCAGCGATGAATGATGATACTAATACTTCTTGATGAGCTTTTCTTGTCATTATATCAAGTGGTCGATTATTATCGCTCTCGACCAGATCATCCGTATTCTTTGCACTTGCATAATAACTCAGGGTCATTGAACTTTTAACACATTTTGAACTTTTAATATGTGTAATAGTTTTTTTGCAAGGTTCATTAAGGCTTTATAACCTTCTCCACCATATTTCAGTAATGAGTTGCAAAACACATAATAAGCTTGTCCGACACTATCTATTTTCTTGCACCACGTGCTGACGGTATCGTCATTACCATCCGTGCATTCAAGCCAATCCCATCGAAAAGCATTCCAGACAGATTCTTCTAATTTGGTTATATCACTGCTAATATCAAGAAGTTTCATACTGAAATTCTCTAAGCCACTACTTGATTATCAGTGCCGAACGGAAAGGAGACAAATTCACTTCTCACACTAGCATCTGAACTCTCAACACAGGTCCCTATGGGAGTTCTACTGCACATACTCAGACTTCTCACCCACCACAACTGGAAAACATGTGACACAAAGGCACGAATCTAGCAATTAATGCTGCAGACATATGACTTATAGGTTCACGCATTCAAAACCCTACTACAATAGAATTCGGTGATCCGGGATCGCACCCCCTTCCCTCTGCTCTGACCTTTAGGCCCGTTTATTCCACCTTTAGCGAATGGGAAGATCGTTTAAATCAGAGGAGCAAACACCGCCATTAATGACAGAGGAAGGGACGGTACCGGGAGTGTCACACAAAGTGCATCGGATAAACAACCCAGACGGCTGCCGTCAACAGCGAAGGGGTGTGTGTGATTCTTAATGGTTGGGGGCTGGTGGTCTTCCTCCCCTTGGCACTGTTTATAATGGCTTTTCCCTCTCATCTGTGGCCGGCTTTTGGAGGAGAAAAGAGGTGCATGTGCTAAGCCGCCAAGCATTCTCCTCTCCCCCTTTGCGCCCAAGGAGCTGAATGCTGGTCACCTGGTAATGTTTCACCCATGAATGGTATGCTTTTCTAAATCCCCGGAATTTCAGGGGCGCCTTGTTCGAATTCCCTGGAATTCCAGGGTTTCCCCAGAGCACAAACAGGCCTGCAATGAGATAGCATTAAAAACCGGGAGTCTCCCGGGAAAAACAGAGCTGGCAACTATGTTTTTCTTTCTTAAACTCTACACTATTTCTTATTCTTTTACTAATAACCATGATCCTCTTTCTCCCCAATTCCCACCCCCTTTATCCTACTACACATTAACTCTATCAACTATTTACTACTCCTTACCCCTCTAAAACCTCTGTCTCTGTACTGGACAACCCATTCAACCCCACCCCAATTGACCTTAATACGCATTTCTTACCACCTCTTCCAACCTTTATTTCATTGCACATGTCTAAACTATTGATCTGTACTATTTAAGACAACTGCACTTCTGTTTATACAGTGTTTTCACCTGATGAAGGACCTGTTGAGACAGGGTCCAAAAGATCTTGTGTGTATCTTAATTAAATGATTTTAAACTTGTAAATACTATCTCTTCAAATTTATTTTAATCATGTATTGACGGCCTTTTAAAGAATTATTGTACCTAAATCATTACACAGAGGCATTCAATGAGCATAACATACATACGCGTACATATAGACTGCAGTCAATACACAGGCTGGCTGAAAATGCAGGTAAGGGCAGTTTTTGATATTTAGCATTCACAGAAGGCAGGGTAAACTTCTTGATGTGTTGGTTTCTGAATGTGGAATTGTCTCCAAGCAGTATCTGAGTTGTAGCAGCAGTGCAGTTGTTTCTTTGGCATAACTTACACGAAACCTGATCACAAAACTTTTCTCGTACACAATCCTCCTCACTGTTTTTAAAATGCTCACTTAAACAATTCATAAAACATGAACAATAGTCCCAGTATCCATACTGATCAAAAATTAAACTCTTTCTATGCATGTTCTGTAAATCTATCTTCATCTGTACATTATGCATAGTTGCACAGCTGTGAAGACAGTCAAGAGTCTTGATTTCAGTTCTAAATAAGAAACTAGAATTGTGCACTGCAATCTTGGTTTCTCTCCTTCCCTGCGTAATGCAACCTTAAACAAGGGACGCAGATTTCTCTAGTTTCAACATCATTCATGGAAAAAAGTGATATGCAAATTTTGTCGGTCCATTTATTTACCTTTATCACTTTAGATAGAGCATCATGTAAGCTAGGTAACACAAACACACTGCTGCTCAGCTTTTAGACAACAAATGTAGCATCAGGAATGAAAATTAAAAAAAAAAAAAAAGGAAAATAGAATAGAACTAAGATTACTATAAGCAGTTTACATTAAGAGCACAAAGACACCAGAAAAGAAGAAATGAACTTCACTGTCTGAGAGAACCTAATCAACAGAAGGGAGGAAATCTTTATCCATTTTCATGCTTTTTTACTAAACAAAATTTGCTAAACAAAAACAGTGCTAAAAGGATCATGGTAAATAAACTATCATGAAATCTAAAATTAAATAAAAACTAATGACTTACAGATTCAAGTGCACAATCAACAACATTCATAAAAGCTTGCCACCTTTCTTTGCTTGTCTTCTGCCCTTTCATGGCACTCAAGATCAATTCCTTAGCCTGTCAGCTCCATTAAGGTTTTTAATAAGTAACATGAACATAATATCAAAAGTAAAACAAGTTACCAAGAAAACTTTGAATGCATGTTAACTTACCATGCTTTTTAATTTTGCAACATTTCAAATGCTCAATATACACCGATGAGCCATTACATTATGACCACCCCAACCTAGAGAAATGAGTGCACCTGGAGACTGAATGGTGGCACAGGTGAAGTTCACAGAGCAGTATATATACAACCTGAGGACTGGTTTTTAGTTAGTAGAGTGTTCGGAGTCAGAATAGAAAAAGCTGCCAATTTATCAGAGTTTGACAAAGGACAAATTGAGATGGCACGGCACCTCGGAACTACGATCTAGGAAATTGTGTGGCTTCTGGGTTGTTCACGTACCACTGTAGTAAGTACGTATCAAAAGTGGCGCACAGATGGCCAAACAATAAACCGTCATCTAGCCTTGTGTCGTCCGCAGCTCATTGATGCCAGAGGTGAGTGAAGACTGCCGTGCATTGTTCAAAGCGACCACAGGGCCACAGTGTGACAAATCACTTGCAGCTTCAACAGTGGTAATCAGGACAATGTGTCACAGAACACAGTTCATCACAACCTTCTGTGCATGGGCCTGTGTAGCCAAAGACCCAGCCTGCTGGTGATGGCCATTACCAACAGGATAATGCACCATGCCACACTACCAGAATCATCAAGGAGAGGTTCGAGGAACATGCTGGTGACTTTCTGTTAATGCCCTGGCTTCCAAATTCACCTGACATGAACCCAATCGCACATTGGTGGTTCGACACTTGGAAAAGTGGGTTCACGCCAAATCTCCTCTTCCCCCCCCCCCAATGTATGGGAACCGGAGAACCTGCTGTTGAAATTATGGTACCAGATACCCCAGGATACCTATTGCCACCTCATCGAATTGACGCCTTGCTGAGTGGCAGCTGTTTTGCAGGCTAAAGGGGGTCCTACAGCTTATTAGGTAGGTGGTCATAATGTAATGGCTCATTGGCGTATTATTAAACTCTCGAAAGAAAAATTTATAATTTGTGATGAAGACCCTGGACTGCTTACAGCAACCAACAAATGGTTTTAAACTCTGAAAAGCCCTAAATAATAATACATAGGTGTTGACTATGGGAAAGCAAGGTGAATCTTGCCCCTCCAATAATTTTACTGGGGAGGTAGTGCCCACCCAATGTTTTTCGTCCTGTTTAATTAAATAATCAGCTTGGCCTCATAAGGTGGACTAAGGTACACCTTATGAAGCCAAAGCAATTAATTTCCAAAAAAATTAATAAATAGCAAAATAAGTAAACGTTTTTCCTCATTTACTCTTTGCAAATGGGGAAAAAAGCGACTGCAATGACTGGAATGAGTTTCGATGACTGCAATGCAGCAGTTGAAACTAGTCTGGGTACAGCTACATGGGAGGAACTGTTCACTCGAAGTCTCTTTTTTATGCTTTTTAACCAGGGTATTTCCATTTTTAACCTTCTTTATTAGATGATAGACTTAATGTCTGTACCTTCCAATATGGTCTTTGGCTCACTCAATATCTTGAATATTTTACTACATCATCCAAATTCTTTTAAACATTCATTCATCTTTCATAGTCTTAATTCAAGCAATTTTATTATATTTTAATTAACTGAAGTGACAATGACAACAATTTTTCAATGTGATACTTTGAGCACACTTGGATAGCCACACCCGTTGACTGAACGATAGAGAGCGGGAAAGACGACCTATGCTGAAGAAAGGTAAGAACAACAAAAAACTATGTTAAATTTATAAGTATGTTGATATTATATACAGTTCTCAATGTGCAATGAATAGTACTCCCGAGTAGCTAGAACTATTAATTAACATGTGAAACAGTAAATAACAATACAACATAATTGTTGTATAAACTTGAAAGACTTATAGAGCCATGTAATACAGTTCAAGATTTTGAACAAAGAGTAAATATGTAGAACTGGAGATTGGTTAAAACTGGTACAAGGGATTTCCCCAATTCGTTTTTTATTGCTTGTCACGTCAGCTATAATCATGATACAACGACAAGAAGGCCAATTTACTAAACTTTTTAAAAAGAAAAGAATACAATTATGTCGTGAAGTAGAACACTTGGATTTTTTAACGACTTGTAAGAATAACTGTCACTTCTAAATTCTTGCAAATTAAAATTAAATATCTTAACTACAAAGACAGGGAAATATTAAATATCTGTGAAACTAAAAGACTAACAGCCTATATCAGAGAGAAGAGAAAAGACAGAAAAACTTAATAAAAAATGCTACGATTTATATGGTCAATGCATGATTCAAGGAGATACAAAGAAAATTTCATAAAAGTTTTCGCAATTCTAGAGCAAATACAATGTACATACAGAGAAAGACATTTTCATAAAATCGAAAGTTTGATTGATATCAAAGAACGAGAACAGACACATAGGACATTGTATGGAAATAAACAGCTATATATTAATAACACAGATGTAGATTTATGAAGTTTACAACAAAAGGCGCTTAATAGAGGCATGAAGTTCGCATACGAACAGAAGGTACCTAAAACAGAAATCTTGATTCCTCAGATGGAGGAAATCATTCAGAAATTGCCCAGAGAAAGACAAAATCAAACTAGATTCAAGATGGTTAGAACCAAAAATAATACAAGAAAGAAAATTGAACAACCACAGATAAAATATGAAAGACAAGTATTACTAAAACTAAAGGACAACCCAGATATAAAATGCTTGCAAGCAGATAAATCTAAACAAATAGTGATAATAACTGCTGAAGAATATAATAAAAAAATGAAGAAAGTGATAGATGATCTACAGGCACAGCCAGTTCAAAAGACCCTACTGATACTATCATTAGACAATTGGCCTTTCTAAAGAACCATAGCAAATTGCCAGATGAAATAAAATGTAAGGCATATCCTCCTATAGGAGCGACAATCCCATATGTGTTCGGAAAGATAAAAACACATAAAGAAGAAAGTCCTATTAGACCAATAGTGAACAAGAGTATGGCACCTACTATCAATCTAGAAAGAGACCTCTTCCAATTCTTACGACAACTTTATGATAAGCATGAATACAATATTAACAATTCAAAAGATCTCATAAATAGAATAAAAGCCATTAACAATACCAACTTCCTAATGGTAAGTCTGGATATCATATCGATGTACTCAAACACCTCTACAGAATTATCTATCGAACTTATCAATAAAAAGTTATGATCTGAGAATACTCCAGATAAAGAAAGGGAAGGGGAAGTATTGTTGAAACCCTAAAATTTATAACTAACAGCAACTTCTTCACATATGATCAATTTATAAACAGCAATACGGCGCACCAATGGGATCACCATTATCTGGACTACTGGCAGAAGTCGTATTTCAAGAAATCAAAAATAACATATTAACAGCAGCAAAACAAGAAATACCCATACTGTATATAAGATATGTAGACTATATCTTGGTATTCTGGCAGCATTTTGAAAAGAAACTGAATGATTTCATACATAAATTCAACACATTTTACCAATCAATACAGGTAACAGTTGATAAAGAGAGTGATGGACAGCTACATTACTTTGATGTTTCTTTATTGAAAAATAACAATAAAATCGAATATTCTGTTTACAGAAAACCTACTTACGTACCTGCAGTTATACCTAGAAATTCAAATGACACACGGAGATACAAAATATCAGGCTTTCAATATTATATATGAAGAGCCATCACACACTCCTTCAATAAAACAGCACAAAAGAAGAAATGAATTGGATCAAAAGAACCGCCAAGGCATACGGATACAGTAATAACTTGATCATGACCATCACAGAAATATCACAGAATCAATGAAAAATACAAATATAAAACCAAAAGAATTTTGTGGAAGTTTTCCATATACCCCCCCCCATAAGTAAAATTCTGAAGAAAGAATGCAATAAATGCAATATGTAACTAGGTGAAAAATTACCGATAATGGTACAATTCTAAGTACCAATAATGATAAAACATCAATCCTGAATAAAGCCGGAGTGTACAGCATTCTTATACGCTATGACGAAAATGATCAAAATGACAGAAATAATGAACAAAAAAGAATATATGTAGGTAGCACCAAGAGAAGATTCCAAGCAAGGCTGAAAGAACATATTAATAATTGGAACAAGAAAGGAGAAAACATCGTTAATTAAACATTGTATAGCCAACAAATCCACCCCTGACTGGGTCAATGCCAAGCAAATCATCACATAGAAGACATGCACAGATATTAACATCCGAAGCCATTTTAATCGAAAAAACAAGGAGTTATAATTGTAACACCAATAGTCCTATTGAACCACCATATGCATGGAAACATCTGATTCAACAAGAACAAAGAAAGGAAGAAGGAAAAATCAACCGGGAAAAAATTTAAAACAAAAGAATGGAGGACATCCCAAACCAACAGAGCTCCACAACGAAGAGGGATGCTGCATGAATGCACGTGATAACCAGGCTTGTACAAGGATGTGCAATAAAAGTTGTGCACTACAAAGGAAGAATGACTGACGTGGCTTAGCAGAATGAACAAGTGGGATATGCATCTCTGGGGAACAGTTCAACATAGGACATCGCAATCAGTGAAAGAAATGAGCCCAACCGAAGATGACTGCAATGCAGCAGTTGAAACTAGTCTGGGTACGGCTACACGGGATGGATTGTTCACTCGAAGTCTCTTTTTTATGCTTTTTAGCCAGGGTATTTCCGTTTTTAAACTTTTTTATTAGGTGATAGACTTAATGTCTATACCTTCCAATATAGTCTTTGACTCATTCAATGTCTTGAATATTTTACTACATCATCCAAATTCTTTTAACCATTCATTCATCTTTCATAGTCTTAATTCAAGCAATTTTATTATATTTTAATTAACTGAAGTGACAATGACAACAATTTTTCAATGTGATACTTCGAGCACACTTGGATGGCCACACCCGTTGACTGAATGATAGAGAGCGGGAAAGATGACCTATGCTGAGGAAAGGTAAGAACAACAAAAAACTATGTTAAATTTATAAGTATGTTGATAATATATATAGTTCTCAATGTGCAATGAATAGTACTCCCAAGTAGCTAGAACTATCAATTAACGTGTGAAACAGTAAATAACAATACAACATAGTTGTTGTATAAACTTGAACGACTTTTTTCCCCATATTTAGCATTGCTCATTTTATAAGAAACTGGACTGCCAGCCCCGTACTGTGTTTGACAAGTTCTTGTGATGTGTGGTAAACTTTTAAAACAATTTTCTAAAATAAAATAAATAAAAATACAGAAGCATATAATTACTAGCACCTTTATTTATCTATTTTTGCACTTCTTATTCTTTGTTTGAGTAACCACACTAATTTCTCATATTTTTTATAAACGTTAGGAAATAAAATCTCTCTGGATCTTTTTAAAAATCACAGGCTGAATTCCATTTTTAAAAATATTAATATTCAGCAAAAGAATATTTATTTTCTTGTTCATTTGCCAATGAGCAATTAAAATTGTGTTATACTCAATCTCGTAGTTTATCTTTTTGTCATTTTTTAAAACTTTTCTTCCTGATAATGGATGAGACGTGCCCTTCCAACATCTGATCTCTTCATGCCTGCCCCCCAATAATATGGTGGTCTGCACCACTGTAATAATATAATGCCCATATTATGAGTAACCACTTCACTTTACCTTGCCCAATACTAACTTTTATTTCAATGACATTGCTATTATTAATATTATCTTACCTTTAGTTTCAGTGTGGCATCAGTAATCTCACACATCATGAAGTGATACACAGGAAAACATTACAAAACTTTGTACAGCATGTAATTAGTATTCATACATGAGGTTTCACTGTAGTACTTCACTTGGGATCAAAGATAGAGAACGTGAAAATAATAATTTTCTGTGAGTGGGGAAACCAAACTATTCATCTGATTCCCCAGGTTTTCCAAGCTTTAATTAAAAGAAACCATCTTTGGAGTTTAATCTGTAATTCTGCAATCTTCCTAAGCAATACACTTGACTACCTCTAGTTGTGATCTTACTCATGCTATGTTCATTGCAACTCTGAAAGACAGTGAAAATGTAAACAGCACAACATATGCTACTAGAGAATACTTGATTTTTATTTAGACCAGAATAAATCAAGTAAACCTGCTACAAGGAACAAATTCCCCTGACATAAGTTTGCTAGCTTCCTACCAGACTTAAATATAATTTTTTTAATTCCTTGGCTACTATCCCACCTCTATACATTTATGCACCCCAACTTGATCTCTGACTAAATTTATGTATTTATGCATACAAGAAAGTAAATGTCACCAACTGTTCATTCCTTAAGATTATGGAAGACCAATTACAATAGAGTTTAAACAGGATCCCTCAGATTGTTCAAAACACTGTCAGACTTCAAAGCCAGCATGCTTTGCATGCTGATACTTGGCTTGTGAGTTGCTTGGCTTAAGAGTATCCTAGAATAGTTGGTGAGCCAGTCTGGCGGCTCACCCCTTCAAACTCTGTATACCTAAATGAGAAGTGTTGCTCTAAACTTCAAAGATATGAGACGAGCCTGGCTAGTTTTAGAAATCTTCAAGGTTCAGCATGTGAGTCTCATTCAATTTGAACACTCATCAGTCTCCTGTAGGGCAGAAGATGTCTAAAAAAGTTTTTATTTTTTTTCTAATTTTTATTCATTTTTAGTAAAAAAAACCCCACTTATTTTACAAAAGAATAGCAGACAAAGTAAAGATAAAAATTAACATGTAGCAATAAGCTCACACCAATTTTAAGGGATAAAATAATATAAAATCACCAATAATTTCCTGCAGACAATGACATATTCCAACAATGATTTTTGAGCACATAGCTCTCTTCAAACAAAATATGGTTGAATCAGGGCTTGAAAAATATCTGAAAAGTTAGATATCCAGCTGGGTATGTGGAGAAATTATTTACCTGCACAGGTAGTAAAAGCTGGATGCACAGGGAATTTTATCTTTTAAGATAACAAATTAGAACCCTCAATCTTTTTTTAAGTTAAAAAATATGATGAATCTTTTTGTTGTAAGGATCTGTATTCAAAATGTTCAATGCACAAAAGCATATATTTCAGGTTTTAAGATGATGATGCTGAAATTGGTGTGAAATGGTATAAGGGATGAAATTGGCACTTGAAAAATTTAGTGATTCTGCCATGTTCCCTTAGTTGAAGTTTTTGCCCTTTGTCACTAAACACTGGAGGCTAGTTCCATCAAGAGGCATGCATCTAATCGCTGACTATAAACAACATTTGGAGCAAAACTACATATGGTTCCAATTTTTTGACCTACAGCATAATATAATTAAAGAAGGGATATTCTTCTGTCCTTGGCACTTTGTAACAGTAATAAAACAACTTCCTGTGATTATCAGTGAAATGAAACACCATATGCGACAACTGCCTTTTTTCTTATAATAAGAAATTCTGTTCCAAACTTTTTTATTTTTAAATTTAGTTGCTTGGACTGGGCAACTAGATTTTTTATTTATCTGCCCAGGCCAATAATTTACATGCCCCGGGCATCTCGGACGTGGTATTTTTCAAGCCCTGTTAAATGAAACATTAAAATTTTCTAACACTATCACACGGAAAATACAAACAACATGAAATGTATTGAAAAACAAACATGTATGTGTCACAACAAAAATATTATTTGTTTAAAAAAAAAAAAAAAGGAAATCAATGATTGAGCAAAGGAAAAATTCCAGTCTGATTACACTAGAAACAACAGGATCTTTCCTTTTCCCTAGTTTCTTTCTTCTTTTTTTTTTTAAATAATGCTAACATATACAGGGGCATTTTTTCAGTCAAATGTCACATCAAAGGATATTAGGATCCATGCAAATATTAGCAATTTTTTCATAATTTTCCTTGGTGCCCAAGATATCTTGGTTTTCTAACATTAGGTCTTCAAAGTATTTTTCAATAATTTTAGAAGCTTCTCTGAAAAATCAACAAAATAAAAAAAAAGTAATGAAAAACATATATTTTATGTGTTTTCTCTAACAAACTTTCCACCAAATCCAGCGTGACATCCATATTAAAACACATTTAATTATGACAAAACTTTTTTTACATCTTACTTCCATTATTAATCTATTAAAGACAAAAAGTTTTTTGTGGCATCAAAAGTATGCTCTTTAAATTTTACAGTATATTTTGCATAAGGTTAGAATCAGGTTACAATCATGCATATTTATTAAATATAAGAAATATAAAAGAAGTAGTGTACTGTTTTTTGGTCATACTTGTAAACAATAAACATATGATTATAAAAATAAACCTATCACTCTCATACACCATATAGTTTTTCATTATGAAGCTGTAATAGTCATACAGACATCTGATATAACTTTCAGTTACTCGCAATTAGGTTTTTACTTTCAGCACATTATTTACTGGAGATATTCTAATAATCTTATTTCACTCTTATAATTGACATACAATCTGTTTATAACTTCTAGTTGTCAAAATGGAATTTGTTTGTACATTTCACAGAGGTACCAACCTCCTGACATGCATATCAGTAATCACCAGGTGAAGTCATGGAGTTCACACTCAGCATGAAAGAGCATTACCTTGAGGAATTAATACAGAAAATTTGTAATACATTGAAAGATAAATTTGTGCACATTATACTAAAATTACAAACAAAATCAGTATTATATTTACCTTAGGTCAATGCTTGTACACTACTTGTTGCATTGCTTGCTTTGCTGACTTCAAGTTGTTTTGAGAATTTTTTTATAGCATACTTCTTCCAGAGGAAAATGCTTTTGTTTTTTCTAAGAGAAGTGCACTTAATGTTTTGGTGCTCATGGTTGGGTAAATTCAGTGCAATTTTTTTTTTACCACACTAAAAGTTTTTCCGTGGAAGCATTGCTATGAGGGATGATTGGTACAACCAACATCTTTTTAGGCAATGAAGAATATATCACAAGTCTAGATGCATCAGTGATCTTAGAAATTTCATGCCACACAAAACCCACTCTAGAAGAATGCATGCTTTCATCAATGTGTTCACACTTATATGCTGTAAACCTGCACTCAATTTGCTTACTTCTTTAGAATTAAGCACATTTGGAAAGCATGCTACCAGATACTCTACTGAAGCATAAAAAACTTGCTTCTGCATCAATATATTTGCTACCTCTGCATGCTTCAGAAGCTCACTTTTCACTAAACGATTGTTTAATATGTATTCACAACCAACTTGGTAAAAATCTCATACATCAAAATAAAACCTGTTTATCTGAGTACTTGAAAAACTAATTGCTTGTATGTAAGCTCTTACTTCAGCTCCAATTACATGATCACAATCATCATTCTGGTACTTGGTTTTTGTGAAATTAACATCCATTACTGATGCTGATACTTCTAATAATGCTGACGGTTTAACAAACCTTACTAACAAATCTGTCAAAAGACTAATATATTTCCCATGCAAAAGATGTATAGCAGGCGCTTCTTGCTGAAGAAATATGTTAATGGAAAGTAAAAACTAGAAGTGCATTGCTGAGAAATAGCCTAGCTTAACCCCCATATCTCTGCTTCTAAATCTCCGATTTGAAAAATTCTTTCTGCACCGGATACAGCTCCTGATGGGAAATCGTTTGCACATAATTTCTAATTTTTGTAAAAAAATAGTTTGGCCACCAGGGGGCGTAAGTCTTAATTTCCATTTCTGATGTATTTGCAGCAAAATATGAGGTTCTAAAATCTCGATTGAAAAAAAAAGCTCGTTTGTTGACCGATAGTACTCATGTCGACAACCTTTTCGAAACATTTTCTTCTTGAAATAATACATGGTTTCTACGCCAGGTGGCATAGATATATATTTTATTTTTGTCAATATCTCTACTTCAAGGAGTCCGATTTGAAAAATTCCTTCTTTGTTGGATAGTGTTTCTGATGCGAAATGCTTTCTTTCCCTATAAATTCAAAATTTTCAAGTAAATCAGACTTTCCCCAAGGGGCCACAAAGGTAAATTGCGTTTTCTGTGTTATTTCTGCTTCTAAAACTCCGATTTAAAAAATTCTTCCTGTATCGCATACAAGACCTGATGGAAAATATTTTTCACATAATTTCTAATGTTTGGTAAACAATGGTTTGGCCACCAGGGGCATAAGTGTTAATTTCTGCTTCTGATGTATTTGTAGCAAAATCTGGGCTCCTGAAAACTCGACAATTTTTTTTTTTTTTTCTTGGACCGATACCGCTCATATGGAAAAACCTTTTGAGAATACTTTCTTCCTAAAATAATGCATGGTTTTCCCACCAGGGGACGTAAAGTCACATCTTATTTCTGTCGATATCTCTGTTTCAAAGAGTCCGATTTGAAAAATTCTTTTTGTGTTGGGCAGCCTTTTCGGTGAGAAATGTTTCTCATATAAATTCATGTTTTTCTTAACACACAAGTCTGCAACCAGAGGGCGTAAGCTCACGATTCCGTTTACAGCAATACCTGAGGGATTAAAGCCCTATTGAAAAACTTCTTTCTTCTGTCAGCTATTATTGTTTTCCATACCGGTTCCATTGACTTTGAATAGCTTTGATACATTTAATTTGCGTCAGAACGGATTTAAAAGACGTGCTTATTACACCCGAAAATTCAGTGTCATCTTTCTTGTTTTTGATTGAATTTGCCTTTGACAATTACTGCATCCAACATGGGCTACTGAAAAATCATAGCAACATATGCCGCAAAATATGTGGTCTTTCAAAACTTTCGATTTTGTTAAACAAGGAAATGATTTGAAAGACTCTTCATGTTAATGCTGCCCTCTAGCCACTTCTTGACCCTTTTAGCCACTTTTATTTTCTTCTCCATCACAAAACAATAAGCTATTAAACTTTACCTATAATGCACACTACGTGTTCCTCCAAAATCCTGAAGCTACATAGCTACATGGAATAAGCCCAAAAAAAAAAAAAAAAAAAAAAAAAAAAAAGACCTGTGCACAGCATATGGCATATGTTGCATAGTGTTAATCCATTGGAGCAAATAATCCAAGTGCTTCTTAACCAGTAATGATTGCTCATGAATGAATCATGTAACTGCAAGCTTCTGCTCTTCTCTCTGATTGAAGGTACTCAGTGACTTACACAGAAGAAACAGCCTTTCTAGTCCACCAGCCATGATAATTCCTCTAAAACATTTTTTTTTAAATAACAACTCTGTCGGGAGTGCTTGCGCCCAATAAAAACTACACTCAGAGGATCATTTCCCACTTCTCCTAACTAATGATTAATGAATATATTTTTAATTATACAAACTTTTCATAAATGCATATAATTTTAATATAAAAAAAGTTGAGCCTTTTTGTGATACACTGTAAAATCCATAATTTTTTTTAAACTGTCTGTAATTCTGTTATCAGACTGCAGAATCTGTAATAATTATGGATGATCTGTAATTGTTGGCACCTCTGATTTTACAGCATCATATTTACATATACAACTTTCTTAATATTGCTTAAAATAACATTCCAGCATAAAACAACTGAATTTTTCAATTTGTCCGATTGTTGTAGTAATAAAAGCATCATGTCTATTATGAATTTTTTATGACAATACAATGTAGCCAGTACATAATAAATTTGCTCAGGGACAGAAAAATATTCATTACATACATAATTTGCCATAAGGTATGGAATAAGTTCATCCCAGGGGTGCAGAAAATGTTCAGGGTCCAATATTTCCCCAGAACCCCCTTTTTTTGTCTGAAATTTCCCCCAAAACTGTAGCGGATTTTCATACAAGTTTAGACGATTATTAGAGTACATGTCGATGATCAAAAACTATCCTTAAAGCCTATTACTTAAAAATTTGAAAAAAAAAAAAAAAAAAAAAAACATTATTCCAATGAATAACTACCTTTTTTTTCAACGAAAAAAGTTGCCCCCTTTTGTTTAGTTGCACATTATGGTAACCGAATCGTGCCATTATATGTAGAACATATATAGTATCTGAAACAATCATTTGATGCGGCAGTTCGCAGTACGTCACAGCCCTCATAACCTCTTGTATTCATAACCAGGGCTCGACAAATATGTTCTAGATCTAGGAGCCAGCTCCAAAATTTAGGCGCCAAGTGAAACAAAGTCAATAACGCATGAGCACATGTTTGATTATGACGCTGGAACGAAAGTGGTAAACCATATTTGTTGTCATTTTTTTCTTATTACCTAAACCACGTATTGCAAAATAAAGTTCCAATTTGCTTCATAATTTTCTTTTTATATTCTTTCAGTAGATGATCTCAAAAAATTTCAGATTTCTATTTTATTAAAATACTATTTGCAGAAGTCATATTTTTTACATATTAATTTATAGTGCCATTATTTTTCTTCGTATAATTTGTAAACCATAAAATTCAGAAAAAAATTTTTGTTTGTGAGATCCACAAGGGTTATAATAATCTAAAGGCTGTGAAAAAAAAAAAAATGCCACGTATAATCCGCTGCAGCATATGATCTGTAGATCGTGAAATTCTGAGAAAAGCAACTTTTTCCTTCACATTATCTGCAGCAGCATGTCGCAGAACATGATATTAAAAAAAAAAAACGTTCCATACCTGCCAACAGCCTTGTTACTAATAACTATGGCATACATGGACTATTTTATGAAATAATCCATCTCTTTGTAAAAAACAAATATGTGCCTCAACAAAACATTACAACAAACAAGGACTCTAATGAAACAAACTTAACACGTGTGAAACACAAAGTTTTTTCCTCAGCGAGATTCGAAACTTCCACCAGTAAAAATCAGTAAGATGCGTTAAGGATTCCACGATGCTTGACAGACAGGAAATCCAAGCAAGTGAACGCGCAGTGCACGAACCTCCACTTACCATATGATCATCATCATCATCATCATCATTGTCAACCATTATCAATCCACTGCTGGACGAAGGTCTCCCCAAGTTTCCTCCACAACGGTCTGTCTTGTGCCAGTCTCCTCCATGTCACCCCTGCATACTTTCGAATTTCATCCACCCATCTCCCATGTGGTCTAAAATTACAGTTTAAGGAGAAGATGAGACCAAAGAACGAGAAAAAAAAAGCTGAATATTTTAACTGGTGAAAAATCAAAACAGACAGCAAGAATGCGTACTACTGTCAGTTTGTCTTTTACTGACTCTGCAACTTCACAGCACCACTGCTTTATTTTTCTTTGTGCTGATATCATTCTCTCCTTACTTCTTCATTGTCACTTTTCTTTTCTTGTTTTTTATGCCTTCTGATAAAAACCATCAGTCTGAGAACCATGAGTGCATGATATCAAAGCTTCAACCATTTTAGATAAATGGTGTAACTTTGGGAATATTAATACTTTTGAACACCATGCATCAATTTTTAAAAATTTTCGTCACTTCCGTTTTCGGGAATTTTCTTCTTCCTTTAACAAGATTTAACAGCGCTGGAGAGTGGGAACATCGCGGGTGGATGGGTGGGGTGGATTTTATTACGGGAAATCCATCCGGCTTCTGGTTTTGGAAAATTTTCTCCTATTTTCAAGCCTGAAATACAAAAATTTATGCAGTGAAATGATACTTAAAAATACTGAACAGAAGTAACATCGTGAGAAAAAAGAAATTATGATTCCGGAAAAAATCTGAACTCCGTCGGCTTTCAGTTTTCGAAAGTTTCGTAAAGACGTAATTCCATCCTCCTCCGACCCCCCCCCCCCCGAAATTCTGTTTACTTGTGCATCGATCTCCTGAGTGGCCAACATAACGAAAAAGATGGAATTTCTTGAATTTGCGGAAGAAGCCGCAATGAAATACGAACATATATGCCATTAAATGGTATTTAACAAGAATACTAGACACAAACGCATAATCGAGAGAAAAAAATTATGATTAGGGCAAATTCTTTTTACTCCATTTAACTACTGTTTTCGAAAGCTTTGAAACAAAATACCGTCCCCAGACGGAAAATGACACCCCCCCCCAAATTTGTTTTTAAACATAATGAAAATTCGTAGAATCCGTAGTTTTGAGTGTGAGTTCCGTAGTCAGACAACAAAATCCATAGAAACCAGACATTCTGTAATAATTGGCATGTACGACAGTCGTATAATCCGCACCTATCATGTTAATCGTGAATAGTAATTTCTGACAGAAAACTGCGATTCACAGGACCGCCTCAGAAATCCAAAGATGTAAGAAAGAAATGATTGTCTTATTGAAAAAGTAACTGTCGTTTTGAAGTACTTCTGTGTACTTTTAAGTAAATAAAGAACTAAAATCGCTAGCTGTTGCAGCATTACCGTAGTTCATTAGTTACACAAAAAAAATCCGTTGAAATTGCGGACAGTCCATAGCAATGCCTTATTTCTGGATACGTTTTAACTGAATACCAAAAGTAAAAAAGAATTAACTAACACAATTAGCGCACCAAAACTAGGCAATGCGATTCGCAGAAAGGTTACATGCTACGGAATAGCTTTGCATGATTCCCGAGAGTAGCGGATTCTCACACCACGTAGGCTTCCTTACGCGCGAATAGTAACAACGCCTTCCTTGCGTCACATTTTTTGTCAAAATGCTTCTAAAGTACAAATAAATATATATATATATATATTCTTACAATCTCTTCACGGTCTTTTATTTCGCTGTTACGTTAAATTTTTTTTGTTACCGCATTTTCAGTACTTTCCCAATAACAGCACCTTTCCTCCTGACAATTACCTCGCAGACTTTTTTAAACGCTGCATCGTCCCCCCTAGCGGTGTCCGTGTACCTAAATTTATAACTTTTTAATAGATAATCTATGGATTATACAACAGAAATTACAGTATTTACTGCAAATTACGAAATTTCAAGTAAGACGAAAATTAGGCGCCACGGACCGAATTTCAGGCGACCTAGCGCCCAGGATTTGTCGAGCCCTGTTCATAACGACGCATTTTTCAAAATGATTACCGTGAAGTAAATTACTCCTATTTTTCATGCTATATTCGTTGTTAATAAGTCAATTTTTCGTTTTATTATTACTACCATTATTTTACCCCTGGGCAAAATTTTCCCCACAGCTGCCTTAATTTCCCCCGAACCTTGTTCGCGCGTTCGGACATATTCTGCACCCCTGGATCATCCCCCTCCAAATGGCAGCAAAAAGATCATTGTTTGAAACATTTGGAAGCATATAATTGTTTAAATACACTGTATTTTTAAACATAAATATACATGTACATATGTTTTGAATAAAGCTTAAGTATACATAAAAATTTATCTTATTTTGGAGTAGACGCAGAATACAATACTGCAACTTCCTTTATTAGTTGGCAGCAGAAAAGGGGGGGGAGATACACTATTTTGCATGTAACTTTTTGAAATGCATGCATGTAATTCCAACTAGAGTAGGTTTAAGTTTTCATCAATGTCCCCACAATCAGCTGCAAAGCATTGCAAGTAAGTTTTGTAGGTTCTCTACCGTAATTTTTAGTTTCATTTCATTAGAGCATGCTCACGATGCCAACAAAGACTTGTGCTCTGTATTAGATTTACAATCTTCCCCTGAAGTGTTTAATTTTTAATAACGGCAGTGATGCTTTCATCATTTGTTGCATGTTATACTGTCAAAACAAGTGCATTGGCTCCAATGCAATCTTTAAAGCTTCTTTTTTCGTGCAAATTTTGCCACAGATCATTTTCTTTACCCTCAGGGGAATAATTTGCCTCTTTAGCTTTTATGGAAAATCTATCATGTTCTAACAGTTTGAGATGGCCAAGAACAATTCAAAACTCTCTCATGTGCTGCTCGATTTTACTTTTTTCTTACCTGAAAGTATAAGACTCAATTGTTTTCAATGTTCCTTTTATAATTTTGTATTACTGACAAGGAGTTTTCTGAGGTTCCAAATTTTTTTCTTGGTATGAAAATATCGAAAAATCACTTCAATATTTCTTTCAAGCACCAAACACTTCTACCTTACACTATCCATAATTAACACAACTAAGTTACTTTGGAAGTTCACAATGGGTAGAACTATTCTAAGGAACTTTGAACTAATTTTCCAGCCAATAAAAACACTCTTTTTTTCTTGCCCACTCTTTGTTCACTACAGTAAAGTCATCATATTTTCTATCTCTCCCTTCCTATATCCCCCCATCATTTAAAAAGCTTTTGCTACCTGATCCTTTTAGATTAAAGGGAGACAGTAAAAAATAAATAAATAAAAAGCTGTTCTTTAAGACAAATTAGGTTTAGTGAGTTAAACACATGTTCTTATCTCATGCATTTCCAGAAATGAATTTACAAAGTGGAATATTTCTTCATCCATGCCTTGCATGTACGCAAACCTCATAAGTATATATATTTTTTTAAACAGAAGACAGGTAAATTTGGTGTATATATTCAAGTAAACATTGTTGAACCTAAAAAATCAGCAGATTCATCCATTTGAAAAGAAAAATTTAGTGCAATCACTTTACCTTGCCTAAATCATGAATGAAATACGAGATTACACCATATAATACAAATTTTGAAGATGACAATCCGCTTTTTGGTGTAATTATGACAAGGATGGTAAGTCAGATAATACCTTGACTAATTAACTAAGTATGCTAAAGACATGTTTACACAAGTGAACATGTCTTTAGCATACTTAGAAACCATACTTTAGAGAGGAGTTAACAATTTTTTTGACATTTTTCATCTATCATTATTCCATTAGATGACCAGTTTGTGAAAGACAATACATTAAATTTACTTTGTTTCATCCTTGGTGAAATCATTTATCATCTTAGTGAAAGATATTTTTAGAGCATGCATATTAATCTTCGAAATTATTTGTTTTATGAAAAGAACATTCCTTCATCAATTCATGAGAAGAAAAAAGAAAAAATCTACATTTCATGCCAAAGATGAAAAGTCAACAAATTTTATCTCATATCCTCCCTGTCATAAATTTAACTCATTAACTGCAGTTTAATTAAGGAAACAAATTTGCACAAATCTTAGAGGCAAACAGCGGATAAGTTCAAAAACCTCTTATAGTTCTTTACAGAGCTGAACCAGTCATTCTTCATGTTTAAAAAGTGAATTGGTTCAGTTAATTTGAATGAAGTTAACAAAGAATGAGAAATGGCGCAATCATCACAAACTGCAAATGGCCAATGCAAAGAGCAAATTGAAAACTGACAAACCAATGTCAACTCTATAGTATGGTACACAATAAAACAAATATGAATGTAGGTGCATTCCATTTCAGGGTAGAAACAAGAATATGTATTACATATTGGCCATGAAGTATCGATCCTTTTTCTAAAACTGAAAAAATCCTGAGCACACACATATATATATACCCCCGCCTTCTCGTGGTGCATCCTGTTCCCACTAAAGAGGCTCTGACGACCGCCAATAGCGGTATAACTATACCATCGGGATTAGAGGAAATGCTATCCCACACTCACCAACCCGCTTGGCCAGCGTGGTGAGTTATGGCCAAACCCCTCTAAAATGACTCCACAACTTAAATCTTGGCCCTCAGTCTCCGGCAGCTGAAATGCACCTGGCCAAGGCAGCGGAGAGTGCGACATGAAGGCAGAGGGTGCTAAGAATCACCGGAGGACCGGACTAGGCTGTCATCTGATGCTGACCTTGGCTACGTATAACGGACGCTCCCTATCTTCTGATTCAAGGCTTCTTGAATTGGAAGAGGAACTACAAAGGATCAAGTCGGACATCGTCGAGCTAAGTGAGGTAAGGAGAAAAGGAGAAGATCCCATTGAACTGAAAAGTGGACATCTCTTCTACTATCGTGGGACAGGTACTGGCAGAACTAGTGGTGTTGGATTTATAATAAACAAGAAACTGAAGGATAAAGTTGTAGAAGTTGAAAGTTCCTCTGACAGAGCTGCACGACTCGTTATCCAACTGTAGAAAAGATACCAAGCCCAGATTATTCAAACTTATGCACCCACCACAAGTCATCCTGAAGAATAAATTGAAGAATTTTATGAGGAAATTCGTCATCTAAATAATAAAGGTAAGCAGCACTTGAAGATAATTATGGGAGATTTCATTGCAAAAATAGGGCAACGGCAACAGAAACCAGCGTGGAAATACTCTCGTTGAGTTTGCAGAGGCAGAATGGTTTTTAATCTTGAACTCCTTTTTCAAGAAAAAGCCACACAGGAAATGGACATGGAGACATCCAAATGGAACGATAAGTAAAATTGATTTTATTATGTGTAACAAAAAATTCGTCATAGAAGACTGCAGTGTGCTAAACAAGTTCAACACATGTAGTGACCATAGATTGGTGAGATGTAAGATGCACCTCAACACTAAACTTGAACGTGGCAAGCTCATAGGACAAACAAAATCTATTGACATAACCAACCTTAAAAAACACCACACTACCTTCAAGTTGGAACTGAAGAACAGATTCTCTGCTTTAGAAGGCCTAACATTGGAAGAAGTGGATATTTCTGAAGTTAACAGAAAAGTAACCAAAGTTCTTATGGAAACAGCAACAAAATTAGCTGAGTCTAAGAACAAGTTGCATGTGAACAAATTATCAGCAAAAACCAAAATGTTGATGCAAAAAAGAAGAGAGATGAGGACAACTAAAGAAGATGTGACTTCCAAAGTGGAATATGTAGAGCTATGCAAGACAGTAAGAAAAAGTATCACTGAAGACGTAAGAAAATTCAACTGTGAACTAGTGAGGAAAGCAATTGAAAACAACCAAAGCCTAAAGATAGCAAAGGGGCATCTCAGTAAGGGAGGAAAACATATTATGGCACTGAGAAAAGAAGATGGTTCTGTAACAAGAAATAGAGGCGAACCTTTATAACAAAAGTGAAAGATTCTACTCCAAATTATATGAAAGGGATAATGCATGTACTCCAGACATCATGAAAGGTACCAGTACTAGAGTTCCTCCAGTCCTCCCAGCAGAAGTTGCACATGCAATCAAGAACATGAAGCGGGGAAAAGCTCCAGGAGAAGATGGAATAACGTAGACATCATATTAGAAGCAAGTGGAGAAATTGAAACAGTACTCGCCCAAATTTTCACTCGATGTCTTAATGAAGGGAAGATCCCCGAGGAATGGAACAACACTACAATGATCCTGCTACATAAAAAAGGTGACACTGAGGATCTCGGGAACTACAGACCTATCAGCCTCCTATCAGTGGTTTATAAAATCTTCACTAAAATTCTTTCACAGCGCTTGAAGGTAACACTGGACATGGCTCAACCGAGAGAACAAGCTGGATTCAGGAGTGGCTAAAACACAATAGATCATATCCACGTACTGAGAGAACTAATTGAAAGAGCGAGGGAATATGAACTTCCATTGTGCATGGCTTTTATCGATTATGAAAAATCCTTTGATTCCGTGAAACCATTAGCAGTTACAATGGCTCTGAAATCCTGCTGTATTGAAGATGCGTACATTAATATTATTAATAACATCTATGAAAATGCAAAGATTCGGCTGTTTGAAAATACAACACACATAAAAATTGGAAAGAGAGTGAGACAAGGTGACACCATATCTCCGAAGCTCTTTAATGCCCATTGGAGGGTGTCTTTCAGTCGCTGAGCTGGGAAAACAAGGGGATAAAGATTAATGGAGATTATCTAACTCACCTTCGTTTTGCTGATGACGTATTCATTTTTGCAACTACCCCATCAGAGCTACAGAGTATGATCCAGGAACGTGTTGACAAGAGTAAAGAAGTGGGATTAAAAATGAACTTTCAGAAGACAAAAGTGATGTTCAATGCTTTTACAAGAAATGAAGATTTATCGATTGATGGAGAAAAGCTGGAGATGACAGGCACGTACGTTTATCTTGGACAGCAGATATCAAGTGAGGGTCACATTGATGAGGAAATTAATCGGCGTACAAAACTTGCCTGGAGAGCTTTTGGAAGAAACAGCATAATTTTCAAGAGCAATATGCCATTATGTCTTAAAAGAAAAGTGTTTCATCAATGCATCTTTCCAGTGCTTACATATGGTGCAGAGATGTGGACCTTAACTAAAAGAGACGTACAAAGGCTGCAGACAACTCAAAGCAGCATGGAGAGGTGCATGCTTGGTGTAACCAGGAGAGATAAGAAGAGGAACACGTGGATCCGAAAAATGACAAGAGTGGAAGACATCATGATCAGAGTTAAATCCCTGAAATGGCAATGGGCTGGACATACTCCAGAAGGACAGACCATCGATGGACAGCCGAAATTTTAGATTGGATTCCAAGGGACAGGAAAAGACCCAGAAGAAGACCACGTGGAAGATGGGTGGATGAAATTCGAAAGTATGCGGGAGTGACATGGAGGAGACTGGCACAAGACAGACCGTTGTGGAGGAAACTTGGGGAGACCTTCGTCCAGCAGTGGATTGATAATGGTTGACAATGATGATGATGATGAGATATATATATATATATTCTATTCATAAAGCCACGCACAATGGAAGTTCATATTCCCTCGCTCTTTCAATTAGTTCTCTCAGTACGTGGATATGATCTATTGTGCTGTAGCCACTCCTGAATCCAGCTTGTTCTCTCGGTTGAGCCATGTCCAGTGTTACCTTCAAGCGGTGTGAAAGAACTTTAATGAAGATTTTATAAACCACTGATAGGAGGCTGATAGGTCTGTAGTTCCTGAGATCCTCAATGTCACCTTTTTTATGTAGCAAGATCATTGTAGCGTTGTTCCAATCCTCAGGAATTTTCCCTTCATTAAGGCATCGAGTGAAAATTTTGGTGAGTACTGTTTCGATTTCTCCACTTGCTTCTTGTATGATGTCTACAGTAATTCCATCTTCTCCTGGAGCTTTTCCCCGCTTCATGTTCTTGATTGCATGAGCAACTTCTGCTGGAAGGACTGGAAGAACTCTGGTACTGGTACCTTTCATGATGTCTGGAGTACATGTATCATCCCTTTCATATAATTTGGAGTTGAAATCTTTCACTCTTGTCAAAATTTCTATTTCTTGTTACAGAACCATCTTCTTTTCTCAGTGCCATAATCTGTTTTTTTTTCCCTTACTGAGATGTCCCTTTGCTATCTTTAGGCTTTGGTTGTTTTCAATTGCTTTCCTCACTAGTTCACAGTTGAATTTCCTTACGTCTTCAGTGATACTTTTTCTTAATGTCTTGCATAGCTCTATATATTCCACTTTGGAAGTCACATCTTCTTTAGTTGTCCTCATCACTCTTCTTTTTTGCATCAACATTTTGGTTTTTCCTGATAATTTGTTCACATGCAATTTGTTCTTAGACCCAGCTAATTTTGTTGCTGTTTCCATAAGAGCTTTGGTTACTTTTCTGTTAACTTCAGAAATATCCACTTCTTCCGATGTTAGGCCTTCTAAAGCAGAGAACCTGTTCTTCAGTTCCAATTTGAAGGTATTATGGTGTTTTTTAAGGTTCGTTATGTCAATACATTTTGTTTGTCTTATGAGCTTGCTACGTTCGAATTTAGTGTTGAGGTGCATCTTACATCTCACCAATCTATGGTCACTGGCTGTGTTGAACTTGTTTAGCACACTGCAGTCTTCTAGGATGAATTTTTTGTTACACATAATAAAATCAATTTCACTTGTCGTCCCATTTGGATGTCTCCATGTCCATTTCCTGTGTGGCTTTTTCTTGAAAAAGGAGTTCAAGATGAAAAACCCTTCTGCCTCTGCAAACTCTACGAGAGTATTTCCGCGCTGGTTTCTGTTGCCGTGACCGAATTTACCTACTGAAGTTTCATTCTGTTGCCGTTGCCCTATTTTTGCATTGAAATCTCCCATAATTATCTTCAAGTGCTGCTTACCTTTATTATTTAGATCACAAATTTCCTCCTAAAATTCTTCAATTTCTCCTTCAGCATGACTTGTGGTGGGTGCATAAGTTTGAATAATCTGAGCCTGGTATCTTCTCGAGAGTTGGATAACGAGTCGTGCAGCTCTGTCAGAGGAACTTTCAACTTCTACAACTTTATCCTTCAGTTTCTTGTTTATTATAAATCCAACACCACTAGTTCTGCCAGTATCTGTCCCACGATAGTAGAAGAGATGTCCACTTTTCAGTTCAATGAGATCTTCTCCTTTTCTCCTTACCTCACTTAGCCCGACGATGTCCCACTTGATCCTTTGTAGTTCCTCTTCCAATTCAAGAAGCCTTGAATCAGAAGATAGGGAGCGTCCGTTATATGTAGCCAAGGTCAAAAAGCCTTTGATTCGGTGAAACCATCAGCAGTTGCAATGGCTCTGAAATCCTGCGGTATTGAAGATGCATACATTAACATTATTAATAACCTCTATGAAAATGCAAGTGCAAAGATTCGGCTGTTTGAAAATACAACACACATAAAAATTGGAAAAGGAGTGAGACAAGGTGACACCATATCTCCGAAGCTCTTTAATGCCACATTGGAAAATGTCTTTCAATCACTGAACTGGGAAAACAAAGGGATAAAGATTAATGGAGATTATCTAACTCACCTTCGTTTTGCTGATGACATAGTCATTTTTGCAACTATCCCATCAGAGCTACAGAGTATGATCCAGGAACTTGCTGACAAGGGAAAAGAAGTGGGATTAAAAATGAACTTTCAGAAGACAAAAGTGATGTACAATGCTTTTACAAGAAATGAAGATTTATCGATTGATGGAGAAAAGCTGGAGATAACAGACACGTACGTTTATCTTGGACAGCAGATATCAAGTGAGGGTCACATTGATGAAGAAATTAATCGGCGTACAAAACTTGCCTGGAGAGCTTTTGGAAGAAACAGCATAATTTTCAAGAGCAATATGCCATTATGTCTTAAAAGAAAAGTGTTTGATCAATGCGTCCTTCCAGTGCTTACGTATGGTGCAGAAACGTGGACCTTAGCTAAAAGAGACATACAAAGGCTGCAGACAACTCAAAGCATCATGGAGAGGTGCATGCTTGGTGTAACCAGGAGAGATAAGAAGAGGAACATGTGGATCCGAAAAATGACAAGAGTGGAAGACATCATGATCAGAGTTAAATCCCTGAAATGGCAATGGGCTGGACATACTGCCAGAAGGACAGACCATAGATGGACAGCCGAAATTTTAGATTGGATTCCAAGGGACAGGAAAAGACCCAGAAGAAGACCACATGGAAGATGGGTGGATGAAATTCCAAAGTATGCGGGAGTGACATGGAGGAGACTGGCACAAGACAGACCGTTGTGGAGGAAACTTGGGGAGACCTTCGTCCAGCAGTGGATTGATAATGGTTGAGATGATGATGATGATGATATATTCTATTAAGAAGAGACTGAAGCAAAAAAATTTTTTGACTCATACCAAGTACAACATAGAAAAGGTTATATATTGACCGGTGTGAGTAAAAAGAGAAAAAAATAATAGAAAAACAGAATGTAGAAAGTGTCGAGAATACCGAGCCTTGGCTTTATCAATGCTGGTCCTTGATAAAGCCAAGGCTCGGTATTCTCGACACTTTCTACATTCTGTTTTTCTATTATTTTTTCTCTTTTTACTCACACCGGTCAATATATAACCTTTTCTATGTTGTACTTGGTATGAGTCAAAAATTTTTTTTTGCTTCAGTCTCTTCTTAATAGAATGTGAATTCTGAATTTTCATAACTGCTGCGTCGCGCGTTTTGATCTTCAGGTTTTTTTTTCAACTTTCATTTTAAATTCTTAAGCATTTTTGCTATGTTTTCGGCTCTGCTCTTAAGTATATATATTCACGAAGATTTGATGGAGGGGATCAGAGCCTCGAACATCTATCTTGATGGCATCCCAGATTTGCTCGATGGGATTGAGGTCAGGTGACCAAGCTGGCCAAGGAAGCTAGGTCACGTCGGTGGAGTGTTCATCCAACCATTCGCATACAATTCGGGAGCGATGGCATGGTGCATTGTCTTGTTGCAGGATGGATGAAGTCCCCAGTGGAATGTTGAAGACGCACAAACGGGAGCAAATGGTCGTCCAGGATAACCCGGTAACGTTGGCCTGTGAGAGACGACGTCACATGTACCGCGAGTCCCATTTCAGTCCCCGTAAACAGTCCCCAGACGAGAATGCCACCCCAACCAGCTTGAAGAGTACCTTGCTGGCAAGAAGGATTCATCGCTTCATGTGGTTTGCACCGTACTCATATCCTGCCATCCGCATGTACCAACATGAATCACAACTCATCAGTCCAGGCAACATTTTCCCACATGTCTAGGGTCCAGTGGAAATGTTCCCGCGCCCATGCTAATCTTTGTACCCTGTGATGTGCAGTCAGCAGCGGTACCCTCGTGGGACGATGGCTTCTGTACCCCATAGCAAGGAGATATTTCTAGATGGTGTGGCTGCTTACACGTTTTTGTGCACCAGCGTTAAATTGCCAAGTGATTTCTTGCACTGTGCCTCGTCTATCCGCAGTTACAATGCAAGCTAGCCGACGATGACCCCGCTCATCCACACGCTGTTGTTCACGGCAGTTGGCCCTTGCAGGGATGGTTTTACCGGATTCGATGTACTCACGGTGCACCCGTGTCACAGTGGCTCGTGAAAATCCCAGTGCCTGCACGGCATCAGAGATGCAGTGACCCATTTGTCGGGCCCCGACAAATCGCATTTGATCGTGGGCAAATTGTCGGGGCCATTTGTCGGGCCCCGACAATTTGCCCAAGATCAAATGCGCTTAGATTCTTCGTCTTACCCATACTGCGTCCGATACTTACTGATTCCCGTCACATCATTCCTTATATTGTCGGATCGCTGCATACGTCATGTCGTTTCCATTTACAGGGCCGCCCACAGCGCCACATTTGCATAACACCAGCAGTCTCTAGTTCAATTGCTCTTCAGTGTATGCATAATAACACTCACCAAACCGCTTGGCCAGCGTGGTGAGTTATGGCCAAACCCCTCCAATATGAATCCACAACTTAAATCTTGGCCCTCAGTCTCCGGCAGCTGGAATGTACCTGGCCAAGGCAGCGGCCAGTGCGACATGAAGGCAGAGGGTGCTAAGAATCACCGGAGGACCGGACTAGGCTGCCATCTGTTGCTGACCTTGGCTACGTATAATGGACGCTTCCTATCTTCTGATTCAAGGCTCCTTTAATTGGAAGAAGAACTACAAAGGATCAAGTGGGACATTGTCGAGCTAAATGAGGTAAGGAGAAAAGGAGAAGATCTCATTGAACTGAAAATTGGACATCTCTTCTATTATCGTGGAACAGATACTGGCAGAACTAGTGGTGTTGGATTTATAATAAACAATAAACTGAAAGATAAAGTTGTAGAAGTTGAAAGTTCCTCTGACAGAGCTGCACGACTCGCTATCCAACTCTCGAGAAGATACCAGGCTCAGATTATTCAAGCTTATGCAGCCACCACAAGTCATCCTGAAGAAGAGATTGAAGAATTTTATGAGGAAATTCGTCATCAAAATAATAAAGGCAAGCAGCACTTGAAGATCATTAAGGGAGATTTCAGTGCGAAAATAGGGCAACAGCAACAGAAACCAGCGTGGAAATACTCTCAGAGTTTGCAGAAGGGTTTTTCATTATGGACTCCTTTTTCAAGAAAAAGTTGCAAAGGAAATGGACATGTAGGCATTCCAATGGATTGACAAGTGAAATTGATTTTATTATGTGTAACAAGAAATTTGTCATGGAAGACTGCAATGTGCTAAACAAGTTCAACACAGGTAGTGATCATAGAATGGTACGATGTAAGATGCACCTCAACGCTAAGCTCGAGCGTGGCAAGCTCATAAAACGAACAAAGTGTATTGACATGGCCAACCTCAAAAAAACATCATAATACCTTCAAATTGGAACTGAGGAACAGATTCTCTGCTCTAGAAGGTCTAACTTTGGAAGAAGTGGACATCTCTGAAGTTAACAGAAAACTAACCAAGGCTCTTATGGAAACAGCAACAAAAATAGCCTGGTACTAAGAACAAGTTGCATACGAACAAATTATCAGGAAAAACCAAAATTCTGATGCAAAAAAAAAAAAAGAGAGATGAGGACAACTAAAGGAAATGTGACTTAAAAAGTTTAATATATAGAGCTATGCAAGACAGTATGGAAAAGTATCACTGAGATGTAAAGAAATTCATCTGTGAACTAGTGAAGAAAGCAACTGAAAACAACCAAAGTTTGAAGAGAGCAAAGGGACATCTGAGTAAGGAAAGAATACAGATTATGGCTCCGAGAAAAGAAGATGGTTAAGTAACATAAAATAGAGGCGAAATTTTGACAAGAGTGAAAGATTTCTACTCAAAACTACACTGCTGGCCACCCAAAATGCAACACCAAAATGGAAGCATCCGATTGGCCTGAAATTCGCAGCATGCGTCAGCCACGAGAGGACACGCAAACGATTAGCATTGCAGGCATACGCAAATCATGTGCGCCCGGCACGCCACCGAGGAGCACTATGAGAAGGGTGCACAGAAGGCGGGGTGTAAGTAGTGGAAGTGTGTTGTGCTGCCGGACCTGTGTGTGGGAAGCTTCCTGATGCCTCGTCGCAGAATACGGCAGTCATTCCAGCATGTTTCAGAGTTCGACAGAGGACGAATAGTGGCTTATCGTGACAGCGGTTTATCGTACCGAGACATCGGCATCCGCCACAGTGAGGCGAGTATGGATTCGGTGGGTGCGGGAGGGACGAACGGACTGACGTGAGCAATTGCTGCAGCCGCTGCACACCACCGAATGAGAGGACCGGCATGTGGTGCGGCGGGCATTGACGGCTCGCATCGCTACATTATGAATGTTAGCGCAGGAATTAGGGTGTGTTGCGCAACAACCTGTGTCAGCACGTACTATTTAACGTCGTCTGCAGGAGCGGGGACTTGTTGCACGGCGCCCATTGCTCCGATTACCATTGATGTTATACTACCGGCGAGTGGGGCGGCAGTGGGTCGTTGAACGCTGCACCTGGACTATGGAATGGCACGACATTGTCTTCTGTAACGAATCCCGCTTCTGCCTGCAACACCACGATGGTCGGATCCGCGGCGCAAGACTGTATGAAGCCTGCATTATGCATCCCCATACCGTTCCGTCGCCTGGCGTTATGGTTTGGGGAGCAATTGGATACGACACTCGCACCCCTCTGGTACGCATCGTCAGTACACTCAACAGTCACCACTACATCTCTGACATTTTGGAGCCTGTAGTCCTCCCTTACCTGCAGGACCTGCCAGCGGCCACGTTTCAACAGGACAATGCGCGCTCGCACGTGGCACGCATCGTGCAACAATTCTTCACGGCCCATCAGGTGTCACTGCTGCCGTGGCCAGCCTGTTCTCCCGATACGTCGCCCATCAAACACGTCTGGTCGCTGATTGGCAACTGAGTGGCCCGGCAAGCACCACCCGCGGCTACGTCTGATGAACTGTGGCAACGTGTGGAAGCAGCCTGGACCGACATACCCCAAGCCCACATCCAAAGCCTCTTTCGTTCGATGCAGTGGCCGTTATTGCCAGCCATGTGGACCACATGAACTATTGATGTCTGCGTGTTCCGCTAGTCACACGGGCCTGTAAGCTCAATCGTTTCATCTTTGTATCTATTGTTATGTGTCCAGTAAATCTGGCTTTGCTATCTCATGTCCTTCTTGGTGTTGCATTTTGGGTGGCCAGCAGTGTATATGAAAGGGATGATACATGTACTCCAGGCATTACGAAAGGTACCAGTACCAGAGTTCTTCCAGTCCTCCCAGCAGAAGTTGCACATGCAATCAAGAATATGAAACGGGGAAAAGCTCCAGGAAAAGATGGAATTACGAAGAAGACCGCATGGGAGATGGGTGGATGAAATTCGAAAGTATGCAGGGGTGACATGGAGGAGACTGGCACAAGACAGACCGTTGTGGAGGAAACTTGGGGAGACCTTCGTCCAGCAGTGGATTGATAATGGTTGACGATGATGATGATATATATATATATATATATCACAGCCATGGTGACATTACACAACCTTGTCAGACTCCTGCTCCACCAGAAAACCACTTGATACAATACCATTTACGCGTACACATGCTCCACTGCCAGCACACACGGCTTTCACACTATTGAGTACATTCCAAGTGATATCATATTTATTCAGTACCTTCCACAGAAGAGTCTTATTTACTTGATCATAAGCTTTCTCTAAATCAGTGAAGGCAGCAAAAATTTTACTTACCAACAGACAGACACTTTTCGATCATCAAGTGTAATGCAAAAACTTGGTTAGTGCAGTCCTTACCAGACATAAAGTCACTGCACATTCCACATTTTCTGGGATGTAAGACCTTGTACCTTATCAATAACAACCTTTCCAAATATTTTCCCTGGCACACTCAGAAAACTGATACCACAAAAGTTCTGGAATTCAGTCTGATTGCCATTTTCCTTATACAAGGGAACAATGATAACATCTCTCCAATACTGAGATGCCATTCTTAACTTCCAGAACAACTGGCAAATTTCAGTTAATCAGTCAATTACAATCACCACCATATTTTAGCATTTCAGCAGTTATGCCATCCACTCCAGAAGCCTTGCCATTCTGAAGAGATTTTACAGCTTTACACACCTCTTCTCTCGAGATCCCTCCTGTACTTCCACCTCTCACTGTGACAAAATCTGCTTCTGCCCCCAGAATCACCTTTGCTTTCATGCTCTAATAATGCACAGAAGAAATTACTTTATATTTCACTTAACTCTTGGGCATGCAAGCACAAAAGACAAGAGATGGATCTCATCAAAGCCTGCGTTGTGTGACAAGATCGCTGCAAATGGGAATGTTTGATAAATCAACAGTAAGTAAAAGGCAGCACCATCAGAAACTATGATTTGCAGAAGATTTTGCTTTGAGGAATTAAACTCTATGTATGTGTATGTAACTTTTTAATCACAATCACTTGAGAATTTTATTTACTTACAATTATTTAAGTTTCCTCAGTCTTTAAAATTTTGCATTGTACAATACTTCATTCTCCTTAAAAAATAAACAAAAATAAGCTATGTATGCAGGATGCAAGATTTGCTAATCCCCTGTTCAGCAAGAATAATTTATGTATGCATATGTTCATTTCCATGTGGAATTTCTTTGTTCACTCCTTTTAAGGGCACAACAGACGAAATAAGCATGTTTTAAGACTGTTGCCATCTGATAGCATGCGATTAGCCGCATTACAGTCAGTTTAGTATATAAGGATGTCTAAGTATTTGGAGTGTATTGTAGGCATGGAATGTTTCGAAGGGTGGGAATGTTTCACAGGGTGCATTAACAAGAGAGGCATAAACTTAAGAGTGCTTACAGGTAGCCCAATGTAGGTGAGGAATAACCCCAAAATCTGATTAAGTGGGAGTGGAGATTTTCTGAAGTTTTTAGGAAGGGATATCATTAGAGGTCAAGAGGGGAGAGATAGAACTTTGGTCCAGTGAGAAAAGGAAATTGAGAATTGGCATTGGAAGGAATGAAATGTTTTGGGACAGTGTTTTTGGTATTGTGTCACTGTAGCTGTAGCATCAGTTTATGAAAAGCATGAAGTGTGGATCTACGGTCCATTGCACAAATGGAGACCAGGTCAATCAAGTCTTCCACTAACCTGACCTGCAATACATCCCAAGCCACATAGATTTATCAAAGTAAACAGTTTGTTGTTATTGTTGCACAGAAAAGTCAAAACTTTATATTTTTCATGGTGTGATTCTACAGATCAAACCAACAAAATTATATGATGGTTCTCCCTGGATCGCAGCTATATTAAGAAAAAGGTGGAAAGGTGCAGGGGTCATTACACAGGGAGTGATTTATAGCAAATTTCTTTACTTATGTTTACATTTTTGTACCTAGAAAAAGAGAAGCAAAATGTGAATGACTTCCAAATAAATAAATAAAGTCCATGATTATCAACAGGTGCTTTTCAGTCATCCATGGATTTTTCTTATTCCTGAAGCTCACTACGAAGAAAAGAGTGATACAGCCCCTTTCCCCATTCCCTCTAATTTTCAAAGGGACACAGACACAAAGTTAGTAAACACAGGGTAACTGAAAGCCAACAGACTGAATAAGCAAGTTAGGCATTAAAAACATAACTGAAAGAGGAAAAATCACCAATAATGCTATGCAGATCAGTTATTAGTAAATATTTACTGTACATGCATATGTACATACATATCACTAAGCTGTTCTCTGATATTCAGAGGTTAACTCTTCAGAGAAAGATAATCTGCCAAGATAAATATTTAACTGATGGAACTAGAATTTACTTACTGTTGCCATACCAAATTCTTTTGTTGCCATACCATTTAGAGCAATCTCAGCACACAGCTCGAGCTTCACTGGCATTCATCACACAACGCATGCAAGATCTTTTGTACTTCATACTCATAATCTTTTTCTCATGCACACATTTAATACTATCAGAAGTTTAAAAAAATGAATGGACATTTATGAAAAAAATCAGAAAAAGGCAGCGTTTTTGCAGATATATATGTAAGTGATCATTGTATACTCACTTTATGCTAGGATGCAGTGTTTCTGGAAAATGTACCTTCTTAGACTGGAATTCTCCTCCCTAAAATGACATGAGAACAAACTGCAGTCAACATATTTGAATGTGTGTACATGCACATGCAATGCAAAAAACAAAAGAAAACAAAACAAAAACAAATAGTTTTAATATTGTCAATCATCACATATAATTTTAACTTTTAGGCGAAGAGCAGTGGCTCTGATGTAAAAAAAATAAATAAAGTCAACCACAGTTGAGCAGCAGCACTTGTGCTGATGCAGAAACCAACTTCATTTCACATTCCCTTTTTCTCTCAAGAACTCAAAACATTTCTTTTTGTTCCCTACATATGTTCCCCATCAGGTGATTTTGTGCACATGGAACTACTATTCCTAATGAGTAGAAATAAAATGTGATAAAATTCCACTTCACTGTTTTCAGATTTCTCCAAATTTAAAGTCTTTCTCAATGAACAATGTAGTATGAACAAGAGGCTATTATTTTATCCTCATTCTTTAAGAATTAATAGTTTCTAGTTCATATTTTAATAAATATATCATTCACTCACAGTATGACACCCACTGGTTAAATAGGAAGCTATGGAGTCCGGACATCGTGATTTTTAACGAACCTTTTTTAAAAACGCGAGGAACAGAAGAATGACGGGATTTCTGTGATATCTTGCCAAGAATTCATTTTAATAAGCCACGTAGTGACGTTCAAGGGTTAGAAATAACTATTTGAACCGATATTAGTCAATTTTTAACGTTTGACCTTTATGCCAACTGGTACATTTTCAACTTTTGTAGAAAAAAAGAGAGAGAAATTATAGCATGCTAATGCTATACATACATGACCATCAATCTGTTCTTTCAAACACAATTATACTGCACAATCAAAAACAGAAGAAACTGTGGCTGTTGCTTATACAAAACTTATAAACTTGCAGATTTTTAGCCTTTTGTTTGAAAATTACCAGGCTTTTTGTACTGCACAAATACTTCTTGACCAATCAGAATATAGCTTTATGGCCAGCATGAGTAGAAATAAAATGTGGTAAAATCCAGCATCAGCTATGAGAAGTGAATAACACAATATGAACTCACTCAGAATGCATCTGCCAATAATTCAAGCATGTATTTTACCAGTGAAGCAATTTTTGGTATGTATAAATGCATGTTGACCTACAGATGTATATACGTACAATTATTTAATTGAAAAACTGCAACTCCAGCAACTAGTCTACCACCTCTTCCTTTTCAGTTAATAAAGAAATAGAACAAATGTTTTCAGTAATAAATGACTTCATGGCTTCTTCTAATTACTTTCAGTACCGAAAAAACTTAATGGGAATTATAGAGGATAAATTTACTAAGATACTTTACCTCTCAAATTTTCGATCTATACACTAGATCACTGTCAGGAGTTCCTGCGTCTTACTACTTCCACAAGTCTGGTGACCAAGCCTGGTTGATGTTGCCACCTTGTATCTTGTAAATTTCCAGGGATTCTTCTAATTTCTGGATAATCGAGTGGGTTTGATGCTAGATAACTTGTAAAGAGTCCCAGTCCATTTTGTGGCCAGTTTGTTGTATGTGCATATCTGATTTTGTTTCATTTGAAATGTTCCTTATTGTTGCTTGGTGTTCAGCAATTCTGGTGGTTAACCTTCATCCCGTTTCTCCTATGTATGGTAAACCACATGAACATTTTATTTTATAAATGACTCCTCCTTCTTGGAGTGAAGTATTTCCTTTCCTTTGTTTTAGGGATCATAAGTAATTTTTAATTTTGTTATTTAAGCCTGGAGCTAAATTAATTTTATAATTATTACTGATTTTCTTTAGTTTCTCAAACAGTTACTCATGGTAAGTGACTCTTCTTGTGAATAAGTAGTCAATTTTTTCTTTATTTTTTACAGAATTGCTTGTTCTGCACCTAGTACGATTCTCCTCTGGCAGTTCATGTACTTCTTTTGATGGGTAATTATTTTCTAATATGATGGATTCTAATTTATTTTTTTGTTTTTCTTTAGCTTCTGAAGAATTCAGCTTTTCAACTTTTTCTTTAAATCGTAATGCCACATTTTTCATGATATGTTTAGGGTGATCTGAGTTATAATTTAAAATGTGTTCAGTATTTGTAGGCTTCTTGTATAGCCCTGTGGTAAGATTTTTGCCTTCCCATTTTAAAGTAATGCCCAGGTAATTTAGCCTATTTTCCTTTTGCTCCTCTATTGTAAATTTCAGGAATTCATCTTGGGAAATAAAACCTTCTAGAATTTTTTTTTATGAGATTTCACGTTAACTATGATCAATGATGAATAGGATATCATCCATGTATCTAATATACATGCAGAAAATAGGTTTCAATAGGAAAGACTCTTCTATTTTACTAACATTATAATTTGCTAGGAGAGGTGCTAATGGAGTGCCCATTGCTAGCCCACATTTTTGCTTATGATAGAAGCAGCTCTGGAATTGAAAAACGTAATTCAGACCAAATACTGTAAGTTCATAAATGTCAATTACTTCTTCTTTATCATAATTATGAGATACTACTAGGTCGGAAAGGTCATCTGGTAGGTAATCTATGAGTTTGTCCGGATTAATATTTGTATAACATCGATACATCTAAACTAGCCATGGAAGGGTTTTCTAATTCTGGAAGTTCTACTTTTTGTAATAGCTCTTCAGTTTTCTAATAAATAAAAATCCATCTTATTAGAAAATAATTACTCATCACAAGAAGTACATGCATTATTAGAGACAAATCACACTAGTAGAACAAGCAATTTTGTAAAAAATAAAGAGAAAATTGACTACTTATTCACAAGAGAGTCACTTACCACAAGGGACTGTTTGAGAAACTAAAGAAAACCAGCAATAATTATAAAATTAGGCTAGCTCCAGGTTTAAATAACAAAATAAACAATTACCTACCACCCCTAAAACAAAAAGAAGAAAATACTTTACTCCAAGAAGGAGCCATTTATAAAATAAAATGTTCATGTAGTTTACCATACATAGGAGAAACAGGACGAAGGTTAACCACCAGAATTGCTGAACACAAAGCATCAATAAGGAACATTTCAAATAAAGCAGGTTTAGAAAGGCACATACAACAAACTGGCCACAAAATGGACTGGGACTCCTTACAAGTTATCCTGCATCAAACCCACTCGATTATCTGGATATTAGAAGAATCCCTGGAAATTTACAAGACACAAGGTGGCAACGTCAATGACCATGACGGATGGCAAATAAATCAGGCTTGGTCGCTAGACCTGTGGAAATAGTAAAACACAGGAACTTCCTGACGATGATCTACTACATAGATCGAAAATTTTAAAGGTAAAGTACCATAGTAAATTTATCATCTATAATTCCTGTTAAATTTTTCGGTACTGAAATGTTTTCATTTATTTAGATGAAACAGCTGGTAAAATGATGAATCAAATCTTCTGCAATTAACAGCTAATCTGATTGATACAAAAATCAATTTATTTTATCAACATGACACAAAAATTCAGAAATAATTGGTGCAAAATTATTATTGGAAATTTTTTTTAAGCAGTTCTGAGCAATGTTACAATGAAGTATTTTAAAGAAGTGTAGGATTTTCTGCATATCCTGTTTCATGATTATTTCATCATGAGGTACTAAATGCTTTATTTTAGTTACTTAATCATGAGAAATTATGAGTGGCCATACAAATATTGATTGTGCTAAGAATTTGTGTGAAACTTATCCCTGTTTCTCTTGACAACAGATTATATGCATATTATATTCTGGTGTTTTCTCCCTTTATTGAAAAAAATTCATTAAACATAACAGAATGAAAAAAAAAAAGAGAAGCACGGAATTAGAAGGGAATTCAAAAAGTTCGTTTTTTGATCTATTTCTAGTAAATATGAATGTGCAGTGTTTTTTTTTTTTTTTTTCTGCAGGCTGTACATATTCTTGTGTCACTGTACCAATTTTTAAAGTTTTTTTTTTTTTTTACGGGTGATTTTGTGAAATGGAGAAAAATGAATGATGGGTGGTGAGAAAATACCTATCTGAAAAGCATGTCTGCACAGGAGGTTCACGATGACACTGTGGAGACATGGGGGGGGATCCTACATATTCCACAGTTAAGTGGCACAGGGAATCCCATTGTGGCAGAGAATCTTGTGACAATACATATCTTTTTGGATGACTCTCTGCATCTACCTCTGAGGAAAATATCAACACACTGTGAGCATAACCTCTCAATAAAAGACAGAAATTACTACTTGGTATAAAGCTGAGATTGTAAGCATTTCAAATCAGCAGTGTTGATACAGTCCTGACAAATTCTTTGAAGAAAAAGGTCAGTGATCAATTGGCCCCAAAAATGTTGACAGATGAGCAAAACTGTGCAACTTGAATATGCTTCATGTGGATCCAATAAATTTCTGGTCCAGCACTGTTTCAATGGACAAAACATGGGTTCAAAACTATGACCCAGAGACTTAAAGAAAGGCAAATTCGAATGTATTCTTCTCTGCCTCCCAAGAAGTTCCATGTTGATCTGATAGCTTGGAAGGTGACGACATTAGTTTAGTTTCTGTGGAATGTTGAAGACATCATCATAATGGACTACATAGAAAAGAGCACTCCTATAACTGGTGCTTACTAAGACAATCTCATAAGCCAATTTCATGCAGTCATCAAGAAAAAGAGACATGGAAAACTGCAAAGTGTTGTCTCTTTCCTACAAGACAATGTACCAAGTTACACTTTCCATACTGCTATGAATGCCATATAGGCTGCAGGATCTGAGTTGCTTCAGCACCCACCTTATGCTCCACATGTTGCCGCCCTCAGTGACTTTTATTTGTTCCTCAAGCTAAAGCAAAACATTCATGGGAAATGTTATGTCTGTAACTCTGAGACGGTTGCAGGTATGGGTGCATGGTTGGAAGACCAAGGTAAAGATTACTTTTAGGGGGAAGGGGGAAGAATCAATGCACTAGAGCACTGATGGGAGAAGCACACTGCAACAGCTAATGACTGTGTTGAAAAATAAAAAAAAGCAATCATAATGGCACAGCTTCTTTGTAAGTGTTAGAATGTGACCGTTGAATAACCGATGCAGGGTACTAATCAAGTAAGAGTGATTAGATGACTATTTTGCTATAGTAGAATACCCTGAACTTTTTTGACTCTTGAAGGAAAGCATATAAACAAATGATCTACACAGGTTAACTTATATAGAAAGAGTGGAACAGAAAATAGCTTGAATTTGAAGTATGAGGAAAATCAACCAAAAAGATTTGAGAATATTTGGAAATCCTTCCAAACATCATGTTTTTTGCACTTATGTGTGATTTACCACTAATGTTATGCCAAAGAACAAAAAGAACAAAGTGGCAAGGCTTGAAATCACATTAACAGAGCAAAAGCAATTTTTTTATTTCAGTACGCTTTGTGGGTGATCGTAGTGAGAAATGAGTTTGCCTTCTAGGGGCAATCCGCTGCACAAATATGGCCTCTATGAATCTGAGAAGCAGATGAAAAATTAAGCTTCAGTATAAAAAATTTTGAGGTACCAGCTAGTTCTACACAGCATTGGCCAAAAGACTCCAACTCACTGGGTTATTTTTCCAGAATCCTTGTGTGATATGACCAATTGGAACTGCTGTCTGTGGGCTGATCATCCAAGATGATGCACTTTTATGATTTCCAAGACTCAAGTTTGAAGGACTCAAGTGTGAGATATGGTGGACATATCACGCATAAAATAGATTAGATGGTGAAATTAGTATGCAAGTGAATTTATTTTTGAAAGGCATAGCTGCCTTAGGAGGATTTCACAGGACTGATAAGTTCTTGAAAAGGTCCTAAATGGCTCTGTATAGAAGTGTGATTGTGTCTACTCAGATGTACAGCAGTGAAACCTGGGTACTACAGGAGAGGCATAGATGTCATTTGTGTGCTGGAGGGATGTGTCACTTACGAAGAACATGGCAAGACATGTTCTTGTGAGGAATGAAAAGGTGTTGTGCTAGACATGTCTTGTGAGGAATGAAATGTGTTGGCAAGACATGTTCTTGTGAGGAATGAAAACTGTTCTGAGCTGGTCTGGCCATTTTGAAAGAATTATTCAAAACTAGCTAGGAGAACTTATTCAGCCTAAGAGGTAGGCTAAAAAATCATGGGAGGACCAGATTCAGGAATGTCTGCACAAGAAGAAAAAAAAAAGAGTATAAAGTGCAAAAGTTATTGTGGGATGGATGTCAATGAAGCTTGAGTTGTGTGCCAAGAATGCCGTAAGTGGTGACGTTTGATACATCAGTGGTACGTAACATCTAGATTCTAGAAGCATCAGTTTTAAACTTTTTTTGGCAGAGCTTTCTTTGAGGAGCTAACCTCTAAACCTGCATTGCTCAAAATTTAACTCTGTTCTCACAAGCATTAGGTGAAAACAAGCCATATGTAGTAGTCCAGTCATGTTGTGAGGGAGAAACGTAGTCAAGTATGAAACATTGACATGATAACAATACTATGATCACAAAGAAAATGTGATTAGTCTCTCTCAAACTCCTTCTGACCTCATTTGCAGTTGCAAACCTCTAAAAAAAGTAATTGTGAGGTGAAATACAAAATTTGCATATATATATTATTAAGTGTTGGGCAAAATGAAAAGCCCAGTACTCAATGAATGTTAAACATAAAAAAAAAAAAAAAGAACAGTAGTGAGTACGACTGATTATTTCAACTTTAATACAACTGCACACATTTATAAGTAAACTAGGCTTAACACAAATCTCATCACCTATTTGAAATGATGATCCACTTTCTTGTCCTTTTCACTTAGAGATTAAACAAGCAGTTTTCGTTGATTGGTTGATTTTTATGGTGCAAGGGCCATGTTTGGCCAAAGAGCGCCAGGCACAAGCATACCTGCCAACTTTCAGAAACCGAAAATCGTAAAAAGTAATCGATATATTCGATGAAATTTTTAATCGATATATCCAATGAAATTACTTGTCGCACACATTGATTAAATGTATTGAACATATCGATTAAAAAACGATATGTTACCTAACTCAAGTATCAACTTTTAATCGATATGACTACAGATGTTTGAATTTATCAGTACGTTTATTTCGATTATCCATACAGAATTTTTCACTACTGTTATGATCTATAAAGAAATAAAAACTTATTTTTATGGAAGCTTGCATGTAAAGGGAAGAATGTTCCACACCCTTTGACCCCCAAATCCAATAGGATTGTATCCCACGCCGTCACGGAACAAACTAAAATGTTTTCAAAAACAAACCATTTTCATGCTGGGATTATCTTACGGAGACGGACGATGAGACAGTCAAATAAAAAAAAAAATGAAATAAATGAGTGACACTAATTGGTAAATTATGCTCAACTAAAGACGAAGTGAACAAATATTTTGCACGAATCGCATCCAGTTCATTAAAACTTTTAACAAAGGAAGTTAATTTCGTATTTTTTTTTCCACGCAGTCAACATTAGATTTGTGCTGGGCACTAGAAATATGATTAGTAATATCATTCCTTCCACCACACGAAACGCTGAAATTACATGACACGCAGTGCAAAATGCATATTTTTTATTTTTTGAAGATTTTGCAATACACGGGAATTCCGCAGAATACGCATCACGGAATGTTTGATAGTACTTTCTCCCCCGTTCATATTGCTGCTCATAGCGAATCACTAATACTAAATTTATTGACACTTGAAAAAAAAATGCCAGTAAAACTGCTGTAGTAAAACAGTAACAGCTTAAAGAGATGTAATTTGCAGAGGAAAAAAAAATAGTACCCCAACATATTAATTTCGTTGAATCAAGCAAAGACATTTGTATGCACGTTATCGAGCGACGAACAAAAAAAAGCACAGTTGAAAACTTACTGACTAATGGACCAGCAAAATAAATCATTGTTGGAGAAGCAAAGGCTCGAATGAACATTGTTTTTTTTTTTTTTTTCCAACTTTCTCTTACAGTAGCATTTTTTTGTTAGGTCAAATTTATTGCCACAGAAGAAGTTACGAAACCATGCCAAATGCATTTTTAATTTCACAAAACTGGCAGCTTTTGCTTAATTTCGTCATATTGGGTATCGATCTGGGCTTAAAAATTCTACAGATTTAAAATCCGTTTGAATTTTTTTCTACGATAACTATGTTCTGAAATAGCATTTCGAACTGGGAGTGCTGGAATGCAAGACACCCACGCTGGCCTCTGAGAAGCTGCAACCCCGGGGACGAACAATGCATTATGTGAAAAGGAGAACGGGGGAGGGAGGGGGAAACGGCAAGAGAGAGAGAACGCGATTGTAACTTTACGTTACGCAGCTGGCCGCTTGCACAGGGGAAGGTACTCGGATCCATCCAAAAGTCCACGTGTAAGCAGAAACTGTGCCGCTCGCACTTTCTCTTCACAGCGGAAATAAGAAGAATTTTTTCTTTTTACAGGGTTCCCACTCAAAAGTAGAAAAAAATTCCCTGACTTTTCCAGGTTTTCCAGGTGGTTCTGAGAGTTTTTCCAGAGCGGAAAATCAAATAACATTGCGACAAATTGTTGTATTTTATTACATTCTTGCGTTCCTTACGAAAGCATACATTTGTTAATTCTTTAAATAACTGTTCTTTATACAATTAGCTGCTTTTTATTAATAGCAATTGAAAGTAAGAGGCATATTATTTTTGGCACCATAATCTTTTCTGAACCTAAGTGGTATACTGCCCATGTAGAATTTGTTAATACATTCCCATACAAACAGTTCATATGTAAGAAAAAATCTGTATGTTGAATAGTTTGTTTTCCTTTCTTCTATAGCACAGTGTAGATAAGCTTAATGACCGATGGGCTCTTGCTCAGAGAAATGTCGAAAGAGAATCAACCAAAAAGGGCTTTGATCCATTGTTTAAGTGGTTCTCTTGTGATGTGTTTCTCCAAGCAAAAGTGTACCAAGCCACAGTGCCTAATTGTTCCATGTTACAAAATATGAAGCAAACTATCTGCAGAAACCGAATAAAACCGTAATGTCAACAGGCAATTTTTTAAATTCAGTTTTGATAATTTTTAGAGAATTAAGGAATAATGTAGTAATGTATTGAAAGCAAGATTTATCAAATTGTAGACAGGCTGTAATTGCAAATAATTGCTTACCTGAAATTAATACTGATAATGTTATCAATTCCAATTAGTAGTTCTAATTCTGACTATTATATAGCTCTAATCATTCTACTATTCTCTTTTACGTGCAATATTTCAAAGTAACTTGTACAAAATTCTAGCGGATATGCAATTCTGAATGGAAAACCGGACATTCCCAAAATTCGATGAAATTAAAATGCTAAAAAAGAATAAAAAATCGGAAAGGCAAATGAGGAGGGAAGAAGCAATATTAATCTATAAAAAATAAAGCAAGGGGTATGTAACCAGAACGACCCTAGCACATTATCGGGCCTGTGGAAAGAACTAATAAGACAAGAAAAACAACAACAAAAGAAAAACCGGCAAAAAAGACAAGAAAACCAGGATAGGAGAAGATATTAAAAAAAAAAAAAGTTGTTTTTAATGAAACATAGATGACGCCAGCCGGGCTTGATAATGAAATATATCCAGGAAAGTATATCCGACGAATGGCAACAAGGAGTATCGGACTCCATTAGCGTGAAGTTAACCATGAACATCAGTGGTAAAGTCGCCACGCTCCTGAGGATGCCCAGAGGATGGGCGAAAATTTCGAGTATAAAGAACAGTAAAAATTGATGTGTTTGGAATCCTAAGGCAAAGATCCAATGAGTATACCCAGCGAAAAGTGTGAGAAGTAAAGCCAGTCATTGCATACAACAGACTTTAGGACAATAACATCAACAAAGACCAGAAAACACATGCATGAAATGTCCCCATCACTAGAAAGGAATGCCAAGGTAAGCATTATCCGCTAGAATTTTGTACAAGTTACTTTGATAATGTTATGTTCATCTCACATATGAGGGAGAATTAAAAAGACACCACATAATGAACGTCCCGATTATACAGTCCATAAAGATAAACAGAAAATATGGAATATAAAGGATAAATAACTTTCATTTTCCCAAATTACTTTATAGTTACAAAAATTAACGTATTTAACATAAATTTTACATAATATTTAACAAAATCATGTTTTATTTTTTTGTTTCAGGTTTAACGACCACCATGAGCAACTTGTTGGGCTATAAGCAGTCATCTGTCCATCCCTAATTTAGGACCATTGGCTTCACGAAGAAGGAGAGCCACTGCCGTAAGAGAAACACACCACCCATACCTCATCTGGGACTTGAATCCAGGCTCACTTGGACAAATAGTCAGAAGCCGGAGCTTAGACCACTGCACCACCGAGGTGGCAAACCATGTATCTACATGTTTTAAAGAATATGTGAACAAAGACTTATTTTAAATTCTACATATAATGAAATATTTCAATCGATTAGGTGAAATTATATAACTGATTTATCTGTATTTTAAGTGCACACAAGTATATAAATAACATTTCAAATGACTCACAACATTTAGAGTTCCAGTTAGTTTTAAAAATGCAATCTGGAAGAATTGTGACTGAAGAGAATAAATTGCCCTTAAATGATACAATGCTGAAGCTTTAAATCCTTTAAGTGCTTATTTTACATAAATATTAAAGAACACAGAAACTTTTGCTAAAATTGAAGTCTAATGGGAATGATAAAATGGTGATGGTCTGACAGAATCTCTTAACATTTTGTTAAGAGCGGTTCTATCAAATCGATCTAACAATTTGTATTTTCTATTGGAATTTACTTAGAATCTTTAAAGACAAAGCAAATTAAAACAGCTATTAAAACTGAAAAAAAAAAAAAAAAAAGAAGTCAGAGAGAGAGAGAACGGAAATCGTGACAGCATTTCTGCGTCTGAGGAAAAACCTGTGCCAGTACCATCCCAACAATTTCTAGCAATCAGGGAAAATACTGCTGACATTTAAAAATCAAATTTATAATTATTTTAGCTAACGTTTCTTGCACTTGGAAATGAGAACATCAAATCTATGCTATTTGCTTCTAAATAACGCAGCATAGGATATTTAGACATTGTGCTGTTAAATTTCATAACCAATAAAGCTGGCACAAACCAAAAAAGAAAATAAATGTGCAAAATAAAGTTTAAAATCATACCTTTGATGGCTGCAGCAACTATGTGAAATGTTGCACTCTGCAAACTTTATGATTGAATGTAAGTTTTTTGCTCCATACATGATGCAGCATGATTATTTAGTAAAACTATAGTTAATATGGCACAAACATCAGTTGATTTTAAATTTCTTTTGTAGCAGAAAGATAGCATAGGCACAAATGTTTTTGCAACATTAGCTGGCAAAGAATATAATTTCTGTTTACGAAGTCTAGGAGATACACGATATCTTCACTGCTGTTGTAATTTGATCAGTTAAATTTTTCTGTCAGTCCTTAACAGTTTCTTTTTTTTTTTTTGCCATGCATACACTAAAAAAAAAATGTAAGAACTAACATTATAATCTATGGAAAAAAAATGCAGGAAATCCAGGAAGTTCCATAAATGATGATCTTGAGCAGAGAAGGCAATTTGAATGGATATCTAAAAGATATCTTCCTGAAGTATCAAGAAAAAAAAAATATTCTTCAAATTTTTTTAGTAGCCCCACAGTTTTATATTTCATTCATTTTGACTGAAAAATTCTGTCACAATATGTTGTTCACAATTGGTATATGACTGCCAACATAAAGCTATAAATGTGTTTCAAAGTTTAATTACACCTCGAAATGAAAAAGAAAAATACTCTTTACATGAAGCAGCTGTAGCACAATATAATATGAAAAATTATTCAGGGAAATAATAAACTGATGCAATTTGCTGAAGCAAATTAATTCACATTATCATGGTTTTGTCAGTTATTCAAGCCACATACTGTAAGTTAAAGCAATAAGCACCAAGGAAATTCAAAACCACTGTGCATAATTTCTACACTAATCAAAATAACAAAAGTTTGAAGGAGCAGTACATTATAAATGCTTTGATAATTCAGCTATCTGGAAGTCTATACTACTTGCTTCCAAATTCATGTCATGGCATAACTTTGCTTTCTTTTGCTTTAGAAATTTTATCTGATTTAAAGCTTTCCTCTTTTTATTTTCTTTAATTTTTTCTTCATAGTCAGCTTTTTTTTTGTTCATCTAGATATTGGTGGTAACGAGAACGAGACATTTTAGCATTATTTAGTAGCTCTTTTGTAAGAGGAACATTTATTACACCACCACTTGCCTTAATGAAGTCATAGACAGTACGTAAAGCTATCAAAGACTTGTCATGCAAATTTTCAACTAGCATGTCTTTATTTATCGAAAAGCCACTTTCCACAGAAGCATTGCCATGAGATAAAATCAAAGTAATTTTAATAACTTCCCACAAATCTTTGAAGTTTTCATTGTCATGTAGTAAGGTTCGATAAAAGACATCTAAATCAGTACCGAGTTGGGAAAATGAAGAGAAAGTTTCCTTCCATTGCATTTTTGACCGCTGACATAATGAGCTGAATTGCTGTTTGGCTCTGTCTGCAGCAACAGATGTGACATATTTATTTTTTAAAAAAATCTGCAACATCTTGTCCATACGCTTTTCACAAAGAACTGCACTGGAACAAAGTAACTTTGGGTTCAGACAAGATGCATGTTTGACCATTAGAAATTTTAATGGGCGGCTGCGCTCCAATATTTTGGCAGTTGTTTGCAACAAGAATTTATGACACTCTTTACGGAACATCAATTTCTGGAGTTCAGATGCACTGCTTGTTGCAAGATACCGCCCAGCAGCTATGCCAATATCTACAGATTTAACATTATGGTGCATGGTTTCATTGCAGATATCTATTGTCAATAATTTTTCAGGTGAAGATATAACTAAAAAAAGTTCAGTTTTAATGAATCTTTTCATTAACTGATACCCAATTCATATACTGCATCATACAGAAATGGTACCATCAGTTTTACTGTCTGAAATGACTTCAGGAATGGGTATAGGATAGTTGCTACTGATGAGAAGAAGGCCATTTTTGCCAAAATAAGCTTGTCTTCACAAGCACTTGCAATTCTTTCACAAGTCACAGACTTGGAAAGAGTTGTTTTTTCAACATACTTCTTAATATTGGGGAATATTTCAATTGCTTGTTCGACTACAGAAACATTTCCCGACCATCTAACCTGGCAAAATTTCAGCGGAAAAATTTTACTTCCTGTGATAGATATATAATCTGCACGACGTGCAGAGCTATCTTTGAACAGCTGGTACATAGCTCTAAATATATCGTTTAAGTTCCAGTTTGCTGCTTTGTGTCCTGTCTGAAATGTCCCATGCACAACATGTAAGCCACATGAACCTAGGTCTAAGAGCTGACAAGCCTTTTCATCAAGAAGAACTTCTTTTATGCTCCTCAGAAATTTTAAATTTACATGGGGATCATCCACTGAAACCTGACGCAATCTGCTTAAATCAAGTTCTATCAGTCCTTCATAAAATTTTTTAACCAAGTCCCCAGATGTGACATGACCAAGGAAGACAGAATTTAAATAACGACTGGAAACTTGGTTAGATGCATTGGACCAGTATCTGATGACAAATCCATTTGACATTTTTGAGATACCCGGTTAAGTGCTTCATCAAAGCACACAACAAAATGGGTGCGAGAAAGGTCTGGAGCCCACTCAGGTCATTTGCAGTAACTCCCCACAAATAACGTCATCCAAAAGGGAGACAGAGGCTTTAGTGCCTGCGCTGACAAACCTGAAACCAATAGAGCATGCACAGCAATGATTACATCAGTAGTAACTAGGTAATTTTTTTTTTCGCCAATGTGACAGTAAAGATGCAAAATGAATAATTTATGCAAATCTTGTGAGGTGCAGCAACACAAGAAAAAGAATTTACGATTACAAGAAAATTTCTACCCTGTCTAACTTTTGTTTTTGCAAATTTTTGTTTCCTATGTATAAGCTGAAACCTTGGGAAAAATTACGAGAGAATGATGAATTTTATATTTCTTCTTATTCTAAATAATGGAGATATTTGCATTTTTACGGGAAACGGTTCCACTATGCACAAAATTTCAAAAAATAATATCTTCTAATCTATCAGAAATAAAAAAAGTTGAAACTTTCAGGGTTTTTTTTATAACTTGGAGGCAGCTACCCGTAAAAAAAAAAAAATCGTAAGAATCAGAGATGTGTTGGTGGAAAATTATTTCAATATCTGACGATTTGGCGTGGAATGACCCAGATGTGAAAATCTATGGTCCCGGGTGGTCGCCACTGGCGATAAACTTCATCGTCGTGGTGACTAAAAATGTTTGATTAAATCGCCAATTCTGGCGACCTGTACGGGAAAAACATTTATTTTATTTAACTTGTATTGTACGGAATTTCTTTTTGAACTTGTACGGAACTCGCACGTTTTTGAAATTTTTTACTCCAAATGTACGGAAATCGCACAAAATTTGAGTTGTACGGAAGTCGGCCATCACCTTTTTCATTCTGCTTGAACAGCAGAAAAGAAAAAAAAAGTTTATATAAAAGGCGAGGGCGTTGGTTTATTTTCACAAAGAATGCGCCAAGGCTGGGTCATCGTAGTTCGCAAGGTTGCGGTGGGGATGAAAGCCGGTGGTGGACAGCTCAACTGTCTGCGTTGTAAAAGTCCAACTGGGAGAAATTTTTAATAAAAAAAAATTCTCCAATTTTTTAAACAACTGAATGCAAATTTTACAGTAACCAAGACACGTCAAAATAAACTCCCATGTAAAATTTCGTCAAAATCCCATGAAAACTTTAGAAGTTAGGCATTTTTTTAAATTATTTTTAATGAATGTTCGCTGAAAGCCTGCATAGTCCATAGGAAAATTCTAAAATCCGGAATCGGCATAGTCCGGATCTCCGGCCGATTCCGGATTTTCGAGGTTGTACTGTAATATTTCCATATCTGCGAACTACTACGGAATGTCCGTAGTTTCAACGGATTTAGTTGGTTGACTACGAACCTCGCTGTCGAAACTACGGATTCTACGAATTTTCAATTTTTTTTATTTTATTGTTTTATGATATGCATGAGATTCTTAAGCGGACTCGTGGAATTCCGCATTTTTTTGTTATCATTTAGATTGTTCTCAGGATCAGTGTAAAACTGAAGACAGTTTGCGGGTGGGTGGGTGGGGGAGTTCCGCCTGGAGACGGTATTTCGTGTCTCAAAACTTTCGTAAACGGTAGTTGAATGGAGTGAAAAAGTTACAGTAATCGCAATTTTTTAATCCCGATATTGCCTTAGTGTAAAGTCTTATTGTTAAATATGATTTTATTGCATAAAAGTATTTCAGCTTGTTAGACGGCGCAAAAATTCCCCCGTAATCTCAGGTATCAGATTCTTCCGCAAAATCGAGAAATTCTGCAGTTTTCGTTATTATTTTGGTCATTCGCGAGATCAATGAACCAGTGAACACAAGGGGGGGGGGTTGTTCGTCGGAGGACGGAATTCCATCTTTACGAAAATTTTGAAAACGGAAGGTCGACAGAGTTCAGATTTTTTCCGCAGTCGTAATTCCTTTTTTCTCGCGATGTTGCCTCTGTCCAGTATTATTGTTAAGTAATATTTAACTGCATAAATATTTGTATTTCAACTTGAAAATAACGGGAAAATTTCCAAAGCCGGAAGTTGGGCGGTGCTTAGATTTCCCCGGTAAGCTCACTCCCCTCCCCGCGTGATGTTCCCACTCTCCTCCATGGTTTTATTACTTCAGTTTCAACTGTTCTGAAACATGCAAAATACAACATACTGATATTATACTAAGCAATTTAATAAAAATAATTTAGTATGAAATATACAATTTGATATTTTTTTTCAAAGTTTGGCCACTGAGGTTTTTTTCATGGCCACTAACAATTTTGGTCTTGGTGGCCGATGTCTACTAGCAAAATTTGTAAGTCTGGATCTTTACCAGCCAGTTCTTGCAATAATCGGAATATCATCTTAAAATAGCTATAAATAAATTTCTTCATGCATTATGAAATAGAAATATGACAGAATCAAGAAAAATCTCTTTCCGGCCGTAAAACTGGAAGACAACGAATCTAGAAAACGGCCGTGAAATCTGGGAAATTCGGTAGGTATGCAATAGTACCGGCTTCATTGCATGGTATTTTTGAAGAATCTTCCTATTTCAAAATATTTTCCCTGTTCAAACATTTGAAGGTCATTACTTTTCCAACTATACCAACTCTGCTGCAGAATTACGAAAGCGAAGCTTCAGTTCATAAGTGATACGAACCTTTTTCAAAATAAATTAGGTGCCCTCAATTTGCAACATTCATCCACACTGCTCTTGAAGGGGGGAAAAATGAATTTATTAGGATCACCAACATTCGGCAAAATAAAATGTTTTTGTACATTTTGATAAAAGACAAGTGGAACATGCAAAAGAAAAAGAAAGCTCAACTTCTAAAGTTTCCAATGAATTTCAGCAAAATTTAAAATGGAACGTTATTTTCATAGATCTTGCCCACTGTAAAAATTTTAGTCTGTTATTTAAAAAATTGAGGAAATAGCTTTTTCATAATTTTTTTCCCAGTCTACACAGAGAACCGGGGCACCTACTCAGGAACAAAGGTCGACTACTCTGCGCGAACGCAGCAGATAAGAGCGTGCGAAATGGGTGTGTGATTAATGGCTTTCTCTCACGCTTTGACGAGTCCGTTTGTTCGGTTGTAGTTTAGAGCATCTGGAGATGGGGGAAACCGCAAAGAGACGCACTCCCCAGCACAGCTGCACTTTAATCGGTGGGTGGGTTGCCTCGAAGGATAAAACAACTCAGAATTATTTTAAAACTTAGCAATACAGAAATATATTCTACAAAAGTCTGAAAGAAAATATTTTTTGGCAAAATAAAAAATTCCCTGATTTTTACGAAAAACACGATTTTCCCTGATTTTTTGGAACAATTTTCAAATTCCCTGAGAATTCCCGGTTTTCCAGGTTTTCCAGGTGGCGTGGGAACCCTGTTTTAATCATCTCGTGTTAAGGATTTTTTGAAGTGGAATAAAGATTTTTTTTTTTTTTTTTGCTCTTGAAATGGGGAGAGAAAAAATAGGGATTTTTGGTATGAGAATGAAAAATCAGAAGAAATCACTTTCCGATCGGAATATCGGAAAGACGCCCCAAAATCGGAAGCTTTACGGGTAAATCGGAAGGATTGGCAGCTATGCACAAGACAAACAAACAGTATTAAAAACATGGTATAATGATTAGAATCTGGCTGATTTGGTAAAAGTGAAAAATGAGAATGATGGAAGGGTTAAAATTTAGATATGTTTAAAAAAGCAAATTTGTTTTAAAAATGAAAAAAAAAAAAAACAGCGACAGTATTGCAGTGGTCATCTAGGAGCCGCTGCAGCGTAGCGGCATCCTCGGTCAACAAATGAGAATGAAAGAGCTGAAAATGCACATCACGAAAACGAACACAACTACACAGAAGATGAGTGACCGTGAGTTGGCAACTGCACATCTCACACATCGGCGCAGTGTCGCCACACAGCAAAAAAGCGGTGAATGAAACGACAATGCCCAAAACAGTGACGCACAAGCACAACTTCCTTCCTGCAGTTCCGACGAAATGAGGATTTCCAGATTCCAAGAATAGGTTTAATAGCGACGCAGTTTATTTTCCACCTGTTGGTCCCACAGACCCTGCCACGTTCGCTTAATATGATCCTGAACAGGAAAGCGGAAATCACGATTAAACAGTGGCAAGGGTGTGACAACCAAAGAGGAAGCAGATCTAGCAGCCGCATCAGCACACTCGTTACCCAAGATTCCAATATGCCCAGGAATCTAGCGAAAGTGAACCTGAAAACCGGCCTCGAACAAACAACGTAGCAACCGTCTCACATCCAAGAGAAAAGGATGGTCACTGCAATCCGCAGATGACAAAGACTGCAAGAAACTTAAGGAATCCATATAGGCCATAGCACGATGATGAGAACTGAACTCGACTGAACATGCAGAAGGGCGAGATACACAGCCGTCATTTACACAGACAGCCACAGATCCAATGACTCCATGCATCTTGGAGCCATCAGTGAAAATGGGAATTGAGGGAACGGTGCTCAGCGAACAGCTGCTGGTACACGGAAGCAGGGGTTGAGGACTTATCAAGAGAAGTAAGGCTGAGGTCAGTGACAACCTCAAAAGGCTGCCACGGTGGGTCCATAACGACCCTGGTCTCTCCAACAAGAGACAAGTTGAGCCCTGCATCAATAGCTACGGCCGCCATATGAAGACCAAAGAAGGGAATGCACGAGGGCCGGTTTTCAAATAAACGAGCATGCTGGGGATGGAAAACTGCACTGTACAAAGGATGGTCTGGAAGAGATCGAAGTTTCAAGTAAAATTGAACTGACAGCTGCAGACAGCGTAATTCAAGCCATGGTTCGTTCGCGTCAGCATAGAGGCTGGGAATGGGGATGTTCAAAATGCTCCTGTACAAAGACGTAGCGCTTGATGGTGAACAGTATCTAAAGGCCGGAGAACGGAAAGACGTGCAGAGCCGTACACAATACAACCATAATCCAGTTTTGACCGTATTGAAGAATGGTAAATACGAAACAAAGACATCCTCTCTCTGCACCCCACGAGACGCTCAAAAGATTCTTACGAATAGAAAGAGCACGCAGACAGGAAATCTTGAGCCGCTGAACATGCGCACGGTCGATGGTCAGTCCAAGGAATTTGGTCTCTGACAAAACTGGTATGGCTGTTCGTTCCAAATGAAACTCTTTGTCTGGATGGAGGCCACGCCTCTGGCAGAAATGGATACATACTGTCTTGTTGGGAGAAAGAACGAAACCATTGCTGTGCGCCACTTTAACAATCTGATTAATCGCAGACTGCAACTACCTTTCAATGAAATGCATGCCGGATGACGAGCAGAAAATTTGCAAGTCATCAACATAAGCAGTAGCCGAAATCGCAGGAGGAAGATTTGTGAGAAGACAATTAATGTGGAGGATGAACAATATGACAGGTAAAATTACAACCTTGAGGAACACCTTGTTCTTGATGGAACGGTGCCGAGAGCGTCATACCCAGGCGCACCTGGAACACCCGATTGTGAAGAAAATTTACAATGAATGTCGGAAGATTTCCTTGCAATTCGCATGCGTGGAGGTCACAGTAAATCCTGTGCCTCCAAGCATGATCATAGGCTTTCTCAATGACAAAGAAAACAGAAACCAAGTGCTGCCTACGCACGAACGCATTGCGCACAGATGTCTCAAGGTGTATGAGATGATCATGAGGTGAACGATGACAGCGAAAGCCGCTTTGTGATGGTGAAAGTACGTCATTTTGTAACCGGGAATCCACAACCATGTGCTCGAGAACTTTACACAGACAGCTGTGAGAGCAATTGGACGATAACTAGAGGGAGACTTAGGATCTTTGCCAGGCTTGGGAAAAGGCAGAACAAAAGCTTTTACTAAGATTCCAGGAAACTGTGCTCCAATCAAATACGATTGTACAGGAATAAAAGATTCTTGAGAGATGACTGCGAGAGATGACGGAGCATGTCATAGTGGATGCCGTCAGGACCGACAGATGCAGCTCCGGACCGATGCAGAGCTACCCGTAGTTCAACCATGCTGAAGGGGGAGTTATAATCTGTGTCATGAAAAGGCGCAAAGGAGATTCTCTGGCGTTCCGCAGTGGATTTAATCCTCTGAAAGGAGGAAGGATATGCCAGATCACTCGCCACAGAGGCAAACGCCTCCCCCAAACAATCCGTAATCTCCCTTACTTCAGCATATGAGCAGCCGTTACTCTCGAGAATGGAAATCTGGTGAGAACTGTAGTTATACCGGATCTTACAAATCTTGTCCCACACACTTTTCAACTGGCACATGAAGTGAGAGATGAAACATACTCAATCCAAGACTCCCTCTTGCTACATCGACGCACCAACCGAGCATAGGATTTTGCTCGTTTAAATGTAACGAGATTGGCATCGGTTGGGTAACGCCGAAATGTAGACCAGGCCTTATGTTGAGCTCTCCTAGCTGCTGCGCATTCACGAGTCCACCAAGGCTTGAGACTACTGGGGAGCGTCGTAGATATTTTTGGTATAGAAAGATCAGCCACCTGAATAATGCAATTTGTGACATCAAGAACAGCTGTGTTGACTGACTCTTGGGTCACCATGGCAGAAGATATCACTGCGGACAATGTGAAGACCTCCCATCTGGCACGATCCATCCTCCATCGAGGTGGGCGGGAGGCAGAAGATGGAATGTTGACAGTATGTGAAAGCACAATTGGGAAATGGTCGCTCCCGTGGAGGTCGTTACACACCGTCCACGACCAATCAGCAATAATCGATAGCGATCCCAAGGTCAAATCGATCGCACTGAAAGTTCTTGTCGGTTCATGGAAGTAAGGGTCAGCACCGGTGCTAAAAAGGCACAAACAGGTCGAGGACAGAAGAGACTCAATTCGACAACCTCTCATGCTGATGCTGACACTACCCCAAAAGGATGATGGGCAATGAAGTCCCCCAGGAGAAGGAAGGGTGAAGGCAGCTGATCAACCAAGCTCTCCAGAACAGAGATGCTCATGTCCTCATCCGACGGCAGATAGACACTGCAAACAGCAAGAGGCACAGGCACAGAAATACGAACTGCCACAGCCTGCACAGTTGTGGATACCGCAACGGAAGAGACTGGAACCATGTGAGGGACAAGAATAGTGACTCCCTCACAGGCTATATCTCCTGACATGTTATCTGCCCGAAATGCCCTGTAGCCTCGAACTGAAAGCAGGTCTGATGGATTAAGTTGTGTCTCTTGTAGACAAAGGCACACCGGAGAGTACAACGAAAGCAGATGTTTCACGCCATCAAAATTCGTCCTAAAACCTCGGCAGTTCCGCTGAACGATTGAAGCTAGGGGTAAAAGTGACATGAAAAAGGAAATAAAATGAACTATACTGACTGCTCAAATGAGGTCAGCGTCCATCTCCTCTGACAAGTGGTCCCCCACATTTGGGGGCGTGTGACCAGGGGCTAAGATGGGAGTATGCTTTGTCCCAAGTGTCTTAACGGGAGGTGCTCGGCATTAAGTTGTTTGCTGAGATTTTGGAGAAGAAACGCTCTTCTTATCCTTGGCTTTGGTGTTTTTGCCAGAAGAAGTGGCTTGAGTTCCCTTGCTGCTGGAGTATGCTTCAGTAAAGTGGTGGGTGCCGCCTTCAGACCCCTAGCGCAAGACTGGAGTGTCTCCAACCCAGCTGCGATGATACTGTCCAGCTTGTAGGGACATTTAGGGGGGATCTGGCTGTCGGTTTGAATGGCAACCATAGATTTGGCAACCACCACTGATGCATATGATCGCCGATCAGATGAAACAGGAACTACTTTCCTTCTGGCCTCAGGATAGGAAATATTCTCCACCATTTTCAGCCTTTGGATTTCTTTTTCCTCCTTCCATTTTGGACAGTCTTTGGCTGATGCTGAGTGTGAACCTCTGCATTTCAAGCAACACTCGGCCTCGGCCACAAAGTCTGGTAAATGATGGTCTGTGGCACCACAGCGTCTACACCTAGGAGTGCTCCTGCACCTGCATGACTGCTGAGAATGGCCGTATGACTGACGCCTAAAACATCTCAAAGGGTTAGGGATGTATGGTCGTACCTACAGGTGAAGATACCCTGCCTTGATGGACGTAGGCAGGGAAGGGCTGTCAAATGTTAAAATGATGTTGCGGGATGGGACGGACTGCCCATTCCGCCTGAAAAGAATACGCCGCACACCTGTAAGGTGTTGACTCCTCAGTTCTTCAAGAAGTTCATCATCGTTACACTCAATGAGATCCTGAGAGGAGACAACACCTCAAGATGTATTTAGGTATCCATGTGGGGTTATTTTGACTGGAGTCTCAAGCAGCATGGTGATGTTAAGAAGTGTGGAACTGTAGGCCACAGTGGACATCTCTACAAGAAGATCTCCAGACTGAAGTTTCTTTATGCTCTTAGAAGATTGCAATGGATTGAAGTGCTTTATTGATCCAAAATGGACTTTTGGCACTCAAAGGCTTTGAAGGGTCCAATGAGTGCACAATGAAGAAATGAGCATTCGAAGAATCAGAGACATGCTTTTTGGCGGAAGGGGCTGCGCCTTCCTCAATAGGTCGTTTAACTTTAGGATTTTGCGAAACATTATTAAGAGTCATGAAGAAAAATAAAGAATTTGTCCGCCGATTTCCCCACCCACAATCGAGCCCAACAAGGGATAGCCGGAGGTCCACAAGCCCAAGTGGACGTAGAACACGACTCTAGGGACAGCAAGCGATTATAGCAAGTTGATAGGGCAGACATGTGCTCGGCGCGCACCCTGACTTTCCCGTGCCTTGGAAACACCCCTTTGGCATGCCCACTAGAGTGGAGCGAAAAATACTTTTTTTTTTAAATTTGAAACATCACCATGTGCAATAGTTGCAATTTTATTACTGAAATGCCCCCGCAATATGGATGACATTATTTGATATCTTAGGCTGCCCCAAGAACCTTGAAGTTTGAAAGTTATAGGGAAAAGCTGGTTTAAAAACACCCGCTTTCTCCATTTTGTAAATATGAAAGAAAAAAAAACTGTGTCACCATGTTATTTAATATCACCTTTGAGTGTATAAACACGGGTAAAAGTTCAGCAGATATGAGTTAATTTCTTAGGCTTCCCCAGATCCCTTAAAGTATGTAATTTTTGCCAAAAGTGGCATGATAAGTTGTGTAAGCATTAAGTTCGACAGCAGCCTTATTGTTACCAATTTGGGCTTAACGTTAACAACCCCCCTCTCAAACTTTCTGGAAACCTCTTGTTGATTTTCAAAAACATAGCTTCCTGTTTTGCACTCTGCTTTGTTTTTGTTACCTTTTCATCTCAGCCCACCCCCTCTCTCACAGCGAAGCTCTGTTTGCGAACTCGCTGAGTCATCTCATCACATATATCGTTGTTCAATTTTCGCTAAGTTGCGATGAACATACTTTTTACGTGGCTACGATATTTTAATTCGGTTGACATTAAATGTCTGTAAACACTGTTTCACACGTTATGCAAGTTCAGCTATCGGGAGATTGCAAAAGGACGTTAACGTAGTATTGGCAATTGAAGTCAAGTATATTAATAATAAGTATCTATACTTACAATATTCATAGTGGTTGTCGGGGCTTCATATATATGCGTCATCTAAGAATGTGAATTCTTTCAATTGTGAAGTTAAAATTCATGATATTGTAAAATCTGCACCAGATAAAATTAAACAAGATGAATTTTTTACAATGCAAAAAAATCCTTTAAAATCGATGAAATAAGAAACTGAATTAAAACCTTGTTGAATTTTTTTTTAAAAACGAACTACTATCCTGAAGAGGAGACAATCTTGACCGCGAAGCACCCTGACACATAATGAAAACCAAAGATGAATTATACTTTTGCCAAAACCTCAAAAATAAACAATCTTGAAAAAGAAAATACAAACATACAAATCTCCCGAATGCGAAGCACCAAACTAGTTTCTGCTAACATTTATAGCCATCATCAGTGGTAGGTGCACGGACATTAGGATCACCGCACTCACTCGCTCAGGTATGCAGCTTAACCCCAATGTATGTTCAGCCCTGTCGTGTAGATATTTGCACATCATGATTTGGGTTCAACTGCACATATCAATGGTGTCGCCATCTGTAGTCAAACAACATATCAATGGTGTCGCCATCTGTAGTCATCTCATCACAGTTGCACAGGTCCGTTTGGGAGAGAGTGTTGGCGGGTTTGTGTCATAATGATGCAACAGTTTCTTTCACTCCTAGTGACGTTGATTGAATTGTACCGGCATTTTCGTTTTGTCGTCCAACTACTTAAGATGGTTGAAACAAGAAATAAAGCTGATTGCCCTATCCTCGGGAGTTATAAGGAGATGCATGAAAATGTGTTGCCTACGTACGAAGATGTAATGCGCCATTACTACCTTGTGAGGAATACTCTTAGGCAGGAAGGTGCAAATTAGCAAGTATTGTTGCGGACAAAGTGCTAAGTATATGGAAGAAAGCATCTCTTCCGACATCTCTCCACAAATCGGTTACAAAGCGTATTACCGCACACAACACTGAAATCCGAAAGCTGAAAAAACACGCTGCAAGAATGGATGAAGCCTACCAAAAGAAGATTGAACAATTTCGTGCAGATTCGCAACTTATCTTTGACATATGCTCATGCAAGTGCAAATGTTTTAGAACTTGCAAATGCAGCTCTGCAAAAAAGGTACCCGCGAAAGAGCGAGACTTCTGGTGGTCCAGAGAACAAACAGAAGAATGATAGTAGGTGGGCTTGACGCAAAAACCACCAGTGTACTGAAGAAAAGATCAGTTCGAAAGAGTGATAGGGAAGAACATGTCCATAGGAAATTACAGAAAACTGCATAACTGAAATTGGCCCTGCGAGTCGAGGATGGTCCTTCAGAAGAGGATACAAATACTAATTCTGCAGGAAAACTAGACAAGCCGAGTCCTAGTCATTTGTTGGCCTCCGAGAAAGATTACGATTTCACTCCATGTCGTTTTTTGAAACCTAGGCGTCAGATGACACTGTCTGTATTTTCTAGAAAGTGCGATAGGCGAGGCATCAGCGACCGAGCGGCAGCTAATCTTGCGTCGGCGTTGCTTCATGATGTAAGTGAACCAGTTCATTCGAAAGAATGTAATGTATCTGTTATTGACCGGCATAAAGTACGACGAGAAAGGAAAAAGACCCGTCAAACAATTCAAGATGAGGTAAACTTGACTGGTTGCAAGATTGTAGCATTATTTTTGGACGGAAGAAGGGATGAAACTCTTACGAATACACAGACAGATGATGGCAAGTGGCACAAGCGAAAAGAATGGGAGGGAGCATATTAAAATTGTTGAAGAACCGGGTTCAGTCTATTTGGGACATTTTGCACCGAAGAGCAAGAGTGCAAGGGACATTTTTGATGGTATCTTCAGCTTATTGAACCAGAAGGCATTTGACTTGTAGGAGTTAAGTTTTTATTGAAAGTGATGGGGAAGTGACTAATACCGGCACAAATGCAGGTGTAATTAGGCGCCTTGAAGAGAAGCTCAATTCTCCCATATACTGGATCATATGTCAACTTCATTTTAATGAACTGCCTTTACGCCACCTCTCTGAAGCACTTGATGGGAAAACATCAGGTCCAAGAGGATTTAGTGGATTGATTGGAAAGCGCCTGAAGACATGCGCAAACCTTCCTATCGTTAATTTCCAGAAAATTGAATTTTCGCTTCAGTCTGACATTAACTATGGAGATCAACTTTATTTGTGGGAAATTTGTAAGGCAGTCTCTGCAGGTGATTACCCACAAGATCTGGCAAATCGGGATCCTGGAGCACTTGCACATTCCCGTTGGCTGACCCTCGCAAATCGCATTCTGCGTTTGTATGTTGGAACTAGTGATCTAACACCACAACTTGTCTCATTAGCCACCTTCATAATGAAAGTATATGCACCATTGTGGTTCACGATCAAATGTAACGGTACCTGTAAAGATGGTCCAAGAAATTTGCAGCCTTTTATATCTAGGTTTCAGTATCTTCCAGATAATTTAAAGGATATTGTAAAAAGAGTTGTTCAAGACAACGCATATTTTGCCCATGCAGAAAACTTGGTCGCTGCAATGTTGTTTGATGACAGAAGGTATGTCCGTGAGCTTGCTGTTCGACGTATCATGAAGGCCAGGAAATCTTTTGAACAAACAACTACCATTAGGAAGTTTCGGATTCCTAAGCTGAATTTCCAGAGCAATGATTACATCGACCTAATCAACTGGCAAGAGTGTAATATGACTGAGCCTCCCATCACATGGAAATGGAAAGACGATGAGCTTCTGGAATTACTACAGTCGGATAAATATCCAAGTTCTTGCGACGAATTTACAAAAATACCCTGCCATTCTCAGGCAGTAGAGAGGATGGTTAAGATTGTAACAGATTCTTCTGCTCATGTGTGTGGCCTTCTTGCAAGAGATGGATTCATCAGAGCAAAAATTTTGGATAGGAAGCTGATGCCAAGTTTTTAAAAAAGTCTGATTTCCAAGTGAAATAAACTCACTCCTCAAGTTATGCTACTAGGTAAGGCTGGTGTCTATCATATTTACATAACTTATGCCATTTTTGGAGAAATATGACAAATCTTGAGCTCTTTGGGGAAGCCTAAGAAATTAACTCATGTCTGATGAATTTTTACCCGTGTATATACACTCAAAGGTAATATTAAATAACATGGTGACACAGTATTTTTTATATTTACAAAATGGAGAAAGCGGGTGTTTTTAAACCATTTTTCCCGATAACTTTCAAACTTCAAGGTTCTTGGGGCAGCCTAAGATATCAAATAATGTCATCCATATTTCAGGGAGGGGGGGGGGCATTTCAGTAATAAAATCGCAACTATTGCACATGGTGATGTTTCAAATTAAAAAAAAAGTGTTTTTCGTTCCACCCTATCCCCAGACTCACCCTGTCGTACGAAACGACAAACAGATAGAGGTCTTTACTCCACTCGGCCACAGACCTCATTAACCAGGAGTGGTTTAGTTCCTAGCCCCCCATTTAGGGTGAAACACGGGGCAAAGAGGAGTGTTGGTAGCTGGCAACAACGACACCCCGGCCTCCAGAAACCTTAGCCTCCAGCATCCCCTTTTCCACCTTACAGGTCACTGCACACGGCAAACATGCAGGTAGGTCTAGCTAACCAACTCGGAAAAACAAAGAAGGGAACATAAAATGGAGAAAACAGGAAAGAAAAAAGAGAAACTAAAATCCAGAGCTGGTGCATAATCACAACCTCAGCAACCTACAACTGAAGCAGGTGCATGTCAAGAGAACAACAAAAAACATAAAAATGGCAAAATCATCATAAACTACATGTCGGCTAGGGCCGTGAGGTCGCCACTCCCCATCAGCTGGATGAAAAGCTGTCCTTTCGGTAACAAAATTGTACCAAGATGAAATGAAAACATAATCCGTCACAAGGTCAGCTCAGGGTGTGGGAGCGTCACTCCTTAAATAATTGGAAAACCAGTTTTCTCCTTGCGGGGCAATTGTGTTCATGCATAATTAGCACCACTTATTAGGTTCACCTTTAATGGTCCAGTGAACACTGGCAGTCTATGTACTTTTGTTTTTCTTCAAATTTCTGATATTTTACACACATGATAATGCATTATTGCTTTATACTTCCAATAGTAAGTTGCACCTCATTCCTTTGATGGCCCACTCAACAACTAATGAATGTGAACTAATACATATAGTATGATATTATATGAACTAATACATACAGTATCATCAGTTAAATCAAATCAATCTGAGTTAACAAAGGCCTTCTAATTTTAAATTATTATGCAGCATACTAAGAATAATATACTTATTTTCAGCTGTTTAGAGAAAAGCAATATATAAAACAAAAAGTTATTTCAGTAAAAAACATTCTTCATAAAAATACCTTTACAAGAGACAGGTATTCTACCACAGCAGATCTAGCAGCTGGGGACAGTTTCCGAGCTGTTTCATCACACACCCAGCAATGTATTCCTCTCCTGCCTGAATAGACCCACAGCAGGTGCTTGAACCCAAAGTCTCCTATATGTTTAAATAAAACAGATTTTGACTTTTCTTCTTTCAATACCAAATAAATTACAACAATTTATCACCTGTACAGCACACAAAATTCGATGCATGTTTGATAGCAGTGCATAATTATTGTCTACAAACACATATATGAATATGTCTTATAAAAACATGCAACAGAATAGTGGTCCCAGTGTTATAAATTAGGAAATCAAAGGCAGGCATCAAATAACTCCTACTGTTCTTTTTCTAGGCGCCAAAATGTAATTCCTGGGTGCCATTCTTAAAAATTACAACATGCTCATATTTTCGTTGGTAACTTACTATTGTAATATCTAACGGCAGTGAGAATTTGACCAATGAAAGCACAGTAATAAGGTCAGCAATGAAACTCCTTAAACAAGTTTGCAAAAACAATACTGTACAAATTAAAATTTATTTACCAAAATTCTTTTCGATGGAATCCTGTACCAAAACACATTTATCTTATTGTAAAATCCAAAATGAAAATCCTTAAATATTTATACAAGTGTGCAGAAAAAAATACCTTGCAAATTAAAATTGACTTACCAAGATTCTTTTAGATGGAATTTTCTTTTTCCATTCACTTTATCATTGCTTAAAATCAAAAGAATAAGTACTGGATGTAAATGTTTATCTTTCAGGCTGAATATTATGCAAACAGGAATTTTTCTGAACCTCCAGAAAAAAATATATATACAATATATTTCAATAAGTTTTTACCAAAATTTTAGTAAGAAGGCATGTTTAACCAGAAAATAGCCGAGCAAATGCCAACTGCATGGGGTAAGATAAGAAGCTGTGCACTCACCTCATGTGTGAGTTGTTTTTATGCAATTAAATGCTTTCCCCATGCAGCTGGCCTTTGCTCTGTTATTTTATGGCAAAACATACCTTCTTAGTAAAATTTTGACAAAAAACTATCTTCATAATATTTATGGATGTGTATAGATTTTTGCAAATTTAATCTTTAAAATCTGGCTGTCTAGTACTTCCTAGTGCAACATCTTTCTACCACAGATCAATGGCTTTTGTGGCAGAAAAATCAACAAGACTTGGACCAATGTTTGAACAGTGAATATTCCATAACTGCATCTTCATTAATTTTTGGAAAAAACAAAACAAAAAAACAAACTGGTCTGACAGGCTTTTGGTGTGTGTGTGTGTGTGTGTGTGTGTTACTTCATAGATTCAGATTCTTAACACTTAAACATCAAAAAGAGTTCCATTGTTGAGGGAGGAAATCTGCAGTCTATCTCAATCGCAAAAATAAAATAAACCTCCACTTGACATTGTGATGTGATGTGCAAGTTTAAGTATTAAAAGGGTCAACTAATTTATTATTTTTGAACAAATTTCCCTTCAACTCTGGAAAAAAAGTATCTCTTTGAATACTATGTATGAGATATTTTTTCAGGTAGAACCATTTAATGGTGGTTTTAACCGCTGTAACTTTTTACATGTTATATTTCCTTTGAGTGAAAAGCAATTTCTCGGTTGGAAGTTAATAATATTCGCTGCGAATATATATTGCAGTAATCGAATGTGATTCAAGGAAAAATCTTTCACGTACCTCTCGATTGTAGGTGGTCGATGTTCAACTCAAAGGAAATAAAACGTAAAAAGTTACAGCAGTTAAAACCACCATCAAATGGTACTACCTGAAAAAATAAAACGTATGGTAAACATGCTTTTTTAAATCTCGACACACAGAGAAATACGTGCGTATTATGTATGAGATGTTTACAGTTCATGTAACTAAGACCTGGTAGATTCAGCCATTCTTTTGGTATGAGGAATGTCTAGTTTTTTTACTTTGCAACTATTTATGGAGGGAAAATAACATTTAACAATACTTCAGGACAGTGGAAACATCGCAAAAAGAAAAAAAAATTACGATTACAGAAAAAATCTTTGTTCCGTCCGACTTCCGCTGTCGGAAATTTTTCCTCCACTTTCAAGCTGAAACACAGTTATCGAAGAAGAAAATTACATTTTACAATAATATTGAGCAGAGGGAATGTTGCGAAAAAAAAATATGATTACAGATTAAATCTGTAATTTGTCTAACTTCCATTTTTGAAAGTTTTGAAAGACGAAATTCCGTCCCCAACTGGAAAACGCCCCCACCCCCGAACAAATCACCTTCAGTTTTGCATCGTTCTTGAGAACAACGCAAATCATGACAACAAAGTCAGAGTTCCTCGAATCCACGGAAGAGACTCATGCCTAAAGTTTAACAGGAAATTTTTGCTCCGTTGAACTTCCGTTATCGGAAATTGTTGTCTACACTTTTAAGCTGAAATATAAACATTTGTGCAATACATTGATATTTAGTAACAATACTGGACAAAGAAAACTTCAGAAGAAAAAGAAATTATGATTGAGGAAAAAATTCACTTCATTTAACTTTCGTTTTCGGAAGTTCTGATAAACGGAATGCCGTTCCCCAGACGAAAAATGACCCCCTTCCCACATACTAATCCTCCGAAAATAAAACATTACCTTCAGTTTTTTTTTCTTTTTCATGGATCTTAAGTATAACTGAAATCTGGTGAAAAAAGCGATATTCAACAAATCCGAGGAAGAATCTCATGCCTGATTTGTAAGTCCGCGATATGCAAAATGAACTGCTTATGCGGCTACATATGGAAGCCGATTCACGTGCCCATAAACTGCTTATGTTCCCGACATGAACAATGTATTAGATTGCAACTTTCAGAACTCTGAATGGTCCGTTTCAAATGCACGTATTTTCATGAAGGTTACATTCTTAATGCGCCAAATTTGCAAGTGGTCCAAAGATGGACCCAAGATTTTATATTTATATATATTTTTTCGCAAAATTTCAAAGAGTTGTTAGGCGGGAGACTCCCAGCGAACAACTTTATTTCAGCGGGAATTTCACCATCCCGCCCTGAATTTTAACCCCTGGAATTGCTTGAATCACTCATTGGCCAATCATATGCCCAGCATCCATGTGACGACTTGATTAGTAAGTAACATCATTACAATAGGCACGCTCCTTTATTCATCGCGTAAACTGGCAAGAGTTGAATGACGTTGGAACATAAAACGCGATTGGTGGAACGCTCGGTTAGCGCACTAAACTTAGTCGTCAAATTTGATGACCAAGCACAAATATTTAGTCATGAAAACCAAGTTTGAAGTGGCAAAATATGACTAACGACCGCTAATTTCGAACACTGAGTAGTCCCCACTTTAATTTGAAGCTTACAGCAGCCCTGAGGAAATATCCACTAAAAATTCAATGTTAACCATACTTAATCCCATTTCATTTATCATTATGCATTATATATGTCAAACATTTAGTCAAAAAGCCATTAGCTTTTACCACAATGAACTTGAATGCACCAAATTAGGAGTTTTAAGGGAAACAGAGCTTTCATGTATGTCTTCCTTCCCTCTCTTTCTCTCCCCCCCCCTCCCACACACAAACATACTAGTGTATCAGTGTTTATGTTATTGGAACTTTTAAAATAAAATTAATGTTATTGACTTCAACTAGATAGTTTTTACCATTTTTGTTACTCAGAAAATATGATTAACTTTTAAAATAGTCAATGCTTAATTTCTTTAATAGTGGAGACTCGATTGCATTTCACGGTGGTGGTGGTGGTGAAGGTGGGTCCTCTTTGCTTGATAATCTGAACCGTTTTTAAATTCTCACAACAACACAGCAATGCTACAAAAATGTTTTTGACGTACTGAGTCTTTCACTAATACAACCAGTTTCTACACACTCCTGTTATAATACATCTGAGCCAGCTATCAAGAATAAAAGAGCCAATATATTTACAGGCTAGGGTTGTACTACTATTTCAAGGCACTTTATGTGTTCTTAAGATATCATTATGATATTAAACAAACACAAACTTATTTTGATAAAGTACATTTTTAAATTTTAGAATTTTCCTTTTTCTCTATCCCTTCATCTTCCACTAATCAAGAGGTGGTATACTTTAGTTACAATTTGTGCCACAAAGAAATTAAAACAGTATTCAAGCACACAATTTTTTTTTTTTTTTGAACATTTCCATGAAAACTACATACACATATCAGTGTCAGAGTAATAACATATGTTGTACCAGTGACAATTGAGCAGTAGTGATAATTGACACAATTTCAGTCAAGTTACCCATGGAGCTAGAGCCAAATATATAATTTTCCCAGTATGGTTCCTTTAAAATGCTATATGAAAAAAAAAATAAAAAAATCTCCATCTTTTGTCAGTCCTCATATCTGAGATTCTACATGTGTCTTTCTTAATAAGTTTGTAAAACTTTAAATCCTCAATATTGCCCCAGATTTGTAGAATTTGAAGTGAAATCCTCCCTTGAATATTTATTTTCAGTTTTCTTTCTTTCTCACAATACCTTTTTTTTTTCTTTTCCCCAGATAAATTTAGACAAACTGATGTACTCTTTTACAAATCTGGTTAAAGACAGAATGGAGTTAAATTTATTAGCAAAAATTATTTGGTTAGTGGACAGTGGAAACACAGCTGGTTGCCAGTGAGTGCTTGCCAATTTAAACCAACTTAGTTATTTTGTTTTCTTTTTTTACATGTACCTCTTCAATGATAATATCATGGTTGTCCTATACAGAAGAGTAATAGATACTCAAACTAGATGGAGATCCACACTGAATTTTTGGGATGATGTATAGTACCAGCCAAGTCTTATCCCCTAGGTAAATCTTATGAAGGTCTTGCCTCCAGTTCATCTCCTCTTAGCATGGAGTTCTAAATTCAGATATATGTAACGGAAAAGGTCCAAAGCAGTTGCCCAACTGCTTTGGAATAAACAGGTTATGGCATTCACATTACACATTCATGCTCAAGCTAAGGTGCTAAGCATTGTAATGAGAGCTGAGCTTCACTGCGAAAGCTCGTGAATGCAATCTTTGGGGAATTAGACGAAACTCCAATCAGCCTTCCATTGTTTTGGGGGACAAACAGATGGTAATGTTTACTTTCTCTCTATGCATACTGTAATGAGCCTCCTATCGGCTTGGAGGATAAACAGATCGGACAAACAGATTGTAATTTACTTTCTCCCCATGCATTCATTACTGATGAAGAATAAAATTATGTTGTCTTTAAGAAACTAAATGAAACACTATGTAATCAACCCTTCCAGTGGCTTGGAAGATAAACTGGTCGTAACATTTACTTTCTCCCCATGAATTTACTGCTGATGAAAAATAAAAATATGCAGTGTTTGAGGAACTAGATGAAACCCTATATAACAAGCCTTCCACTGGGTTGGGGGATAAACAGATTGGACAAACAGATGGCAACATTTACTTTCTCCTAATGCATTCACTACTGATGAAGAATAAAAATATGACGTCTTTGAGGAACTAGATAAAACCCTATGTAATCAATTCTTCCATTGGCTTTGGGAGATAAATGATTGTAACATTTACTTTCTCCCCATGCATTCACTGCTGATAAACAAAAATATTTCAAAAATAGCAAATCCTGGCTACAGGAGACCACACAAAATTACCAGTTCAGTATCAAGAGATTAGAATTGAATGCATAGATTTATGAAGTATAAACGACACAGAGATAGTAGTAGCCAAGAAAGTAGAAAAAAATCAACTTTAACACAGCAGGTATCAGTGAGACCAAGAGGAGCACATCAGAGAAATATGTTCTTGAAGGCCTCTACAGTATAATTTATTCGGTTGTGGCATTCAATGGACTCGTATCATAATAAGTTCTGGTTATTAATAAGAGGATTAAATTCCTTTTTTTCCCTTTTTGAAGATTTATATGCAGTAGTTAAAAACAGACAGATGAAAATAGTTGTTACTCTGTGGTCCTACAAGGTTTTTACACTTTTGGGGCAAAATATTTTCAAGAACTTTCAAGGACATATACAAAAAAATTCCAGGATGATTACTGTGCTTCACACGTTAGGTTAGCTACTGTGTGCAAGTAAACCTATTTTTCAGCTCAAAAATATGTATTTTTGTATACAGGGGTTGGACAGAATAATGTGAACACCTAGAAAAAGAAGGTTTTGCATATCTGATAGGGTGTGGGACCATCTTTTCCATTAAAAACCACTGAATCCTCCTTGGAATTGATGCATACAAATCCTGGATGGTGGTTAGTGGGATGTTACACTATTCTTCATGCAGAAACTGCTCCAGGACCTTGAGAGATGCAGGAGGAGGATAATGGGATCTTACCCTGTTTTCCAACACAGACCACAGTGGCTCAATGATGTTTAAGTCTGGTGATTGGAGAGGCCCAAGGAAGGTGTGAAAGTTATCCTCATGTTATTCATTCCAAGCTCTGTGAATTGGGGTGTTATCTTGATAGACGGCATCCCCTGCAGGAAACAATGCCTGAGCCATTGGATGGACTTGATCGACCAAAATGTTCTCACATGACCTGCCAGTTATCCATTTTTTCAAGGTGATCAGGGGACCTGCTGAAAACTATGATTTGACCACCGAGAGCATGACAGAACGACCACCAGATGCACTGTTGGGAACAAAAAGTTTGGGTTCTATGCTTCTGATGGTGTTCTCCACATGTAAACACTTCCTGTGGTGGGAAATAGGGTGAATGTGGATTTATCTGACCACATTACACACTTCAATACACCAGCAGTATACGTTGTATGCTCCTGGACCACTGCCATCGCTGTTGTGCATTCACCTGGATCACCAGAGGTTTTGCAATAGGAGCTCTGCCATGAATATCTTGTTTACGCAGTTCTCTGCACACTGTTTTTGTTGATACTGGGGTCTGGAAATGCAGATTGAGCTTTGCACTCATTTTCTGCATCGTGGTCTTATTACAGGTAACAATCCTCTTTAATGCTCTCCGGTATCTATCAGTTAGGGTCATTTTCTAGCCGCTCTTGTGTTTCGCGAACAAGGTTTTGCCACAAACATGTTATGCTGTCATGACGCTGGACACAGTAGCTCTTGATATCTCCACTATCCTAGTGACTATTGTCACGGAGGCACCAACTAGCCGGCCACCAACAATTAGCCCTCTTTCAAAGTCAATTAGGTCGCTCATTTCATCGTCACCCTGAGGGAAATTTTGCAACAAGACACTGTAAATGCATTTAAAGGTTCTAAACAAAGTTATTACAACCAAAAAAGTGGTGGATACCTTTGTGTATTGCAACTTACGCAGCTGCATTTAAAGTCATGTTTCTAAGTGTGGTGTTCACATTATTCTGTTTAACCCCTGTATATTCACAGTATAAGTCATTCCTTATTCCCCATAATTGAATTTAGCAGATGCAAAATGAAGAACATCAAGACCCACCCAACATGTTTCTGAATGTCTGCCGTCGATATTCAAGAAATGTAAATATGAATCAATGGCAAACGCAGACTATGATTTTTATTTATCACCAAGAAAAAGAAAAGAGCCCTGAAAGCTGTACAGCTGAAATGGATATTTCTTTCCCTCCCCACCTTCCTTGCACAAAAACATTCCGATTAAGATCCAACAGTAGGAGCACGTGTCCACACACAACCTCTGGAGTGTCCTGATGGAACTACTTCTTTTCATTTGGCACGTCGCCATGAATCATCACCGCAGATCAGTGAAGTGTCAAGTTGCACTATTGAAAACTTTAATTATAAATTATTATTTTTATTAAAACAGTAACTCAGACATCTGAATAAAGATGTATGTTTGTAATTCAAATAATTTTCATATTATAATGGCAAAATTTTTAAGGGCCACTGTTTAAATAAACCATGGCATTTAAGAAAAAATCATGCACTTGCTTTTGCCATAATTTAAAATTGCTGTTTCTTTTTTTTAAATCTTATTATGCAACCTATGATTTTTTTGCATCTGCTAAACAGAATTTGGAGAAATTTAAACTAGAACTTTATTGTGTGGCATATCTTGACCACTGCAAAAATTTTGCTGTGTTATTTAAAAAATTCAGGAAAATGGATTTCTGAAAATTTTCTCCAAGTCCAAAAGCAATGGAGGGCAAGAGATTAATTGATGGGCAGGTGGTTTCCTTTCTTCCCAATTATTGGGGCTCTTGGGCTGTCAATCAACCACTGCTATGGCAACATCCTTTCTGTTGTATGCTTACTCTATGCCCAAAGAAGAAAGGAGGCATGCATAGAATTCTGTAATAAAAATTTTCCAACTCTAATTTACAATTTTTTAATGGATTCACTTGGAATTTTGGGAGTCAGCTTCTGCAATCCAATTATAGTGAATGTAAAAATTTTGGCCAGTTTTGTGAAGATAGTTTTCTTATTTTTTATCACAAGTAGCTAGTCTTTTAATACAAAACAAAGCCTGGGAAAGCAAGTGTCCGACATGCACATGAAAAACAAGGAGCAGATGAATGTGTTGCACAGCCACACTCCTTATTGATGGATGCCAGCTGAAATAAATCTCTCCCTCCAACCACAGTAGTTGAATTGAATAAACCTTGGTACATAGGCAACCTCCCTGCCCCTTGCAAATGCTAAATGCCTTTTCTTCTTCCTTCCCATCTCAGGTGTCTGACCTTCAAGCTCCCCTTCCTAACAGACCTATCAGTGATCCTCCAATTTTTCCTATGTGGTATTGCATGAAAGTAGTGCTTTTTTTAGCCAAATTGGAATTCGGGGCACATCCAAAACATCCTGGCCGGCGGTTTCTTTGAGGACATAGGACAGAAAATTAGTAAAAAAGGTGGGGAGGGGGGGGGATAATACTGATTTCCTAAATGAAATTCAAATATATTTTTAAGCACTAATTTCAAATTTCAAGATTTTTCAAGGCAGCTTTAAAAAACACTGTTTTTTCAGTATATTCCAGGCCTTGAAAACATAATCATGATTTTCAAGGACTTTCAAGTTTTCAAGTGCCCGTGTGCATCCTGTAAATAGTAGTTGGAAATGACATCAGGATCAAACAATATTACTGTAAACAACATACTACAATACTTATAAGTTCAAACAAATGTACTAAGTGCAATATACAGTATAACAAAAGAATTATTTATCTAAAGAATTAGATAAACAAGCAAGTCACATGGTATAAATTGGCATTAGAAAAAAATATTTTTCATGCTTTATATTGTGCAAAAGATGTATATGTACATATATATACAGTATTTAAATTATTGAAGAGTATCACCGAGAATGATTAAAAAATGTACACATGACAACGCACCTCTTAATGCTCGGTCTAAAATCTTCAGAGCTACAGTCATGAATGGCCAACATTTTTTACATATATCAGCACCACTGCAACATGTTCTTACTTCATCATAATCTGTCATATCAATATCAAACACAAGCTCTTTTTCTAGAGGATGAAAGGAAGAAACAGTTCGTTGTTCACGGGGCTAGAGGGTGGAAGAAAAAAACAAGTTTAACAACAACAAAAAAAACAACAAAATATGACTTTAAATATAAATTCACTGAATCATTTTAATACAGCCACAAAGTATATATGAAAATATATATATTGTATTTACTTACGTATAGGATGATTTTATATATAGGACAAGATATTATTTTAGAGATCAAAATATGGAAAACAAAACTGGTTTATTAATTTAACGAATTTAACTCCTTAGATATTTTATTTATTCACATATAACATCATCAAATGCACAAATTAAGGCAAACAACAATACATTTCTGTAGCACAATCAGATCTTTTCTAAAATTACAGCCCTCCAAAGTTTCACCACAGCTCTCCTCTTTTTCACTATTACTCCACAAAGCATCGTCTTCAATCAGAGTGAATTTGATATGCAGCATTTCCTGAAATATTTTGCCATTGACTCATGAGAAATGCTCTTCTGTGCAACTGAAAATCATACAGCAATCTGAGAAACTGTAGCCGGTTTGATGCAGCCAGTTGGGGTGACTTCATGATCTGCAACAGTAATCCAACCCATGTAGTTTCCTCACACTATCTTTAAATGGACTGTTGATGCATATCAACAGTCCATTTAAAGATAGTGCTATCATTGTGAAGTCATTCCCCCAGGAATCATCATAAGAAGGCTCTCGTCTTTCCACAGAAAGTTTTTCATGTGATTTGTAAGGTACGACCATCATTAAAATCAACAGTAGCTTTACTGATACTCCTGAACAACGAAGCCATCCAGGGGAAGATGATTCACAAAGTGATTATGTAAAAGAGGATTCTGATGCAAAGAACCACAATGCAAGCTAGTACAAACAAGGAAGAAGGCCTTTTAAATAGTCACAGACATGAGGGCTAGAAAACAGCTGCTGCTGAATGGTAATGAAATGAATGAATAGACATAATGATTGATTGAATGTTTTGAAGTTGGGACATCATCCACTACACAGCATTGTTGCTCCCTGACCTATGACGATGACGATGCCTGTTGGTAGGAAGGGAACCTCATGCAGTAAACTCTTGCAAAACTCAGCTCCCTGTTATAGTTACAAAAGGGTACTTCATCTGTTTTGCAATAATCTGAATATTTCCTTCAACTTGTGCTGGAACAGTTACATTTCTTTTATAGCTTAATTGACCAAAAAAAAAAAAAAAAAAATGAGAGAGATCTACAATTACCATTGCAAGCTAAAACATGCCTTCTTATGGACAAGTTTTGACACTACACTCCCGGCCCAGAACATAATGAAGCCCCCCCCCCCGTGTTCACAAGTGGATGTGTTTCACAGCACGTAGCACTGATCACACCTACCAGCATGAGAAAGGCATGTCAGTCTAAAAGTACAAAGCCTGTGCAGTAGGGAAAGAGAACTTGTCAGTTTGAATGACTGTCATTGTGAAGGAGTGGAATGATCTTAAAAGGGTCAATCATGACTTCACAGTTGGACAAAAATATGCAAGTGGGGTGGCATCATGGTATCATCATCATTATCATTGTCAACCATTATCAATCCACTGCTGGACGAAGGTATCCCCAAGTTTCCTCCACAACGGTCTGTCTTGTGCCAGTCTCCTCGATGTCACTCCCGCATACTTTCGAATTTCATCCACCCATCTTCCATGTGGTCTTCTTCTGGGTCTTTTCCTGTCCCTTGGAATCCAATCTAAAATTTCGGCTGTCCATCGATGGTCTGTCCTTCTGGCAGTATGTCCAGCCCATTGCCATTTCAGGGATTTAACTCTGATCATGATGTCTTCCACTCTTGTCATTTTTCGGATCCACGTGTTCCTCTTCTTATCTCTCCTGGTTACACCAAGCATGCACCTCTCCATGCCGCTTTGAGTTGTCTGCAGCCTTTGTATGTCTCTTTTAGCTAAGGTCCACGTCTCTGCACCATACGTAAGCACTGGAAGGATGCATTGATCAAACACTTTTCTTTTAAGACATAATGGCATATTGCTCTTGAAAATTATGCTGTTTCTTCCAAAAGCTCTCCAGGCAAGTTTTGTACACTGATTAATTTCTTCATCAATGTGACCCTCACTTGATATCTGCTGTCCAAGATAAACGTACCTGTCTGTTATCTCCAGCTTTTCTCCATCAATCGATAAATCTTCATTTCTTGTAAAAGCATTGTACATCACTTTTGTCTTCTGAAAGTTCATTTTTAATCCCACTTCTTTACTCTTGTCAGCAAGTTCCTGGATCATACTCTGTAGCTCTGATGGGGAAGTTGCAAAAATGACTATGTCATCAGCAAAACGAAGGTGGGTTAGATAATCTCCATTAATCTTTATCCCTTTGTTTTCCCAGTTCAGTGATTGAAAGACATTTTCCAATGTGGTATTAAAGAGCTTCGGAGATATGGTGTCACCTTGTCTCACTCCTTTTCCAATTTTTATGTGTGTTGTATTTTCAAACAGCCGAATCTTTGCACTTGCATTTTCATAGATGTTATTAATAATGTTAATGTATGCATCTTCAATACCGCAGGATTTCAGAGCCATTGCAACTGCTGATGGTTTCACCGAATCAAATGCTTTTTCATAATCGATAAAAGCCATGCACAATGGAAGTTCATATTCCCTCGCTCTTTCAATTAGTTCTCTCAGTACGTGGATATGATCTATTGTGCTGTGGCCACTCCTGAATCCAGCTTGTTCTCTCGGTTGAGCCATGTCCAGTGTCACCTTCAAGCGGTGTGAAAGAACTTTAGTGAAGATTTTATAAACCACTGATAGGAGGCTGATAGGTCTGTAGTTCCTGAGATCCTCAATGTCACCTTTTTTATGTAGCGTTGTTCCAATCCTCAGGAATTTTCCCTTCATTAAGGCATCGAGTGAAAATTTGGGCGAGTACTGTTTCGACTTCTCCACTTGCTTCTTGTATGATGTCTACAGTAATTCCATCTTCTCCTGGAGCTTTTCCCCTCTTCATGTTCTTGATTGCATGTGCAACTTCTGCTGGAAGGACTGGAAGAACTCTGATACTGGTACCTTTCATGATGTCTGGAGTACATGTATCATCCCTTTCATATAATTTGGAGTAGAAATCTTTCACTCTTGTCAAAATTTCTGCCTCTATTTCTTGTTACAGAACCATCTTCTTTTCTCAGTGCCATAATCTGTTTTTTTCCCTTACTGAGATGTCCCTTTGCTATCTTTAGGCTTTGGTTGTTTTCAATTGCTTTCCTTACTAGTTCACAGTTGAATTTCCTTACGTCTTCAGTGATACTTTTTCGTACTGTCTTGCATAGCTCTATATATTCCACTTTGGAAGTCACATCTTCTTTAGTTGTCCTCATCACTCTTCTTTTTTGCATCAACATTTTGGTTTTTCCTGATAATTTGTTCACATGTTTTTTGTTCTTAGACCCAGCTAATTTTGTTGCTGTTTCCATAAGAGCTTTGGTTACTTTTCTGTTAACTTCAGAAATATCCACTTCTTCCGATGTTAGGCCTTCTAAAGCAGAGAACCTGTTCTTCAGTTCCAATTTGAAGGTATTATGGTGTTTTTTAAGGTTGGTTATGTCAATACATTTTGTTTGTCTTATGAGCTTGCTACGTTCGAGTTTAGTGTTGAGGTGCATCTTACATCTCACCAATCTATGGTCCCTGCCTGTGTTGAACTTGTTTAGCACACTGCAGTCTTCTATGACGAATTTTTTTGTTACACATAATAAAATCAATTTCACTTGTCGTCCCATTTGGATGTCTCCATGTCCATTTCCTGTGTGGCTTTTTCTTGAAAAAGGAGTTCAAGATGAAAAACCCTTCTGCCTCTGCAAACTCTACGAGAGTATTTCCACGCTGGTTTCTGTTGCCGTGACCAAATTTACCTACTGAAGTTTCATTCTGTTGCCGTTGCCCTATTTTTGCATTGAAATCTCCCATAATTACCTTTAAGTGCTGCTTACCTTTATTATTTAGATCACAAATTTCCTCATAAAACTCTTCAATTTCTTCTTCAGCATGACTTGTGGTGGGTGCATAAGTTTGAATAATCTGAGCCTGGTATCTTCTCGAGAGTTGGATAACGAGTCGTGCAGCTCTGTCAGAGGAACTTTCAACTTCTACAACTTTATCCTTCAGTTTCTTGTTTATTATAAATCCAACACCACTAGTTCTGCCAGTATCTGTCCCACGATAGTAGAAGAGATGTCCACTTTTCAGTTCAATGAGATCTTCTCCTTTTCTCCTTACCTCACTTAGCCCGACGATGTCCCACTTGATCCTTTGTAGTTCCTTTTCTAATTCAAGAAGCCTTGAATCAGAAGATAGGGAGCGTCCGTTATATGTAGCCAAGGTCAGCATCAGATGGCAGCCTAGTCCGGTCCTCCGGGGATTCTTAGCACCCTCTGCCTTCATGTCGCACTGGCCGCTGCCTTGGCCAGGTACATTCCAGCTGCCGGAGACTAAGGGCCAAGATTTAAGTTGTGGAGTCATTTGGAAGGGGTTTGGCCATAACTCACCACGCTGGCCAAGCGGGTTGGTGAGTGTGGGATAGCATTTCCTCTAATCCCGATGGTATAGTTATACCGCTATTGGCGGTCGTCAGAGCCCCTTTAGTGGGAACAGGATGTACCACGAGAAGGCGGGGTTGACATTTGTCAAGGAGAGGCTGTGATGTTACGCATCACCTGACCTTAGGGTGGCATCATGGTATAGGGATTGCTAAATATCCAAAGTGAAAATTCTCCAAATACATGGTGTCAGTAAATAAACAAATACATCACTCTTTCCACGTTTCAGAAAAACATAGCAACCGAAAAATTGTGATTCGGTCACCGCCGGAGAATTGGACCCACGAATCTCGCGATATCTAGCCGAGCGCATTAGCCTTACACCATGGTGGAACGTGGAAAGAGCGATGTATTTGTTTATTTACTGATGCCACGTATTTAGAGGATTTTCACTTTGGATCTCACCCTTTGGATTTAACTGCTATAATTAAAATATAGCCAGTGCCATTAATGCGCACCAGATGGAGACGTCTCAGTAACTGAGCCCATGTTATGGATTTATGATGTTAGAAGCTGACTTAAAAACACACATAGCACCGTGGATTGTTGGCCATCATGGTGTAAGGCTAACACACTCAGCTAGATATCGAGAGATCCATGGGTTCAATTCCCCGGCGGTGACCGAATAACAATTTTTTGGTTGCTATGTGTTTCTGAATCGTGGAACGAACAATTTATTTGCTTATTTAGGGATTGTTTTCATGAACATCGAGTCCCTTCATCCCTGCTAAATACACTCACTCTACCAGATCCTACCAAGGCATTATTTCAGAACAAGTGTTGCCTGACATGTCGACTGTATATCCAGATGCACTGGGTGCAGTACAACAATACCCCATGTCACAAGCCCACATTGTGCAGCAATAGTTTGAGGATCACATCCAAGCATTTCCTGGTGACCCGAAATTCCTGCAACATGAATACCATTGAATACTTGTGGGATACAGTCGAGCACAGCATTTGCTGGGCTCCACTGCCTCACTCCACTGTCAGATGCAAGGACATCTTTCTCTCCAGCTGGTGTAGAACAGCACAAGAAACAACCTTCAGAGGTCTAGCAGAGTTATGCCAGGTGCAAGTGGCTGTCACAGTAAAAAGCAGCTCAACATGCTTTTTGTTGAATGATAAGTGTAAAGAAATTGCATGTTTGTGCAGTCCTAAATTATTGGGTTGAAAAGAAAGTAATGCCCGATGACAAGGTACCCGAAGTCGAAGTTCCGGCCACTAAGATTGCACAGCACACTGGCATGACATCACCAGGTAGATGGCCCAAGTCAGTGACAGTTAGTTGTCAGAAGGTGAAGTGTAAATGCCAGCAAAGAGCACATCCGCCATTACATGCTGTATGTGTTTCGTTGCGGTAGCACACTCACAAGCACTGTAAGGAACATTACCAGTGTCTACCCCAACGCCATATCACAGTGTCAGTGCTGTCATTGATTCGAACCACTTTGAGAGGGAAATTTTGACCTGTCAGACCATCCCAAAGCTGGAAGGCCCACAACAGTGGATATGGACATGCTGAAGATTTTAGTGGAGACCAACCCATGTGTGACCACAAGAGACTTGGCTGAACAGCTGGGAACTACCCACACGAACATTATCGTGCACCTGCATCAACTTGGAAAGGTGCAAAAGAGGGGAGTTTGGGTACCCTCATCAACTCACAGTTGGGCAGAAAGTAAATTGCATGAGTGAATGAATTTCGCTGTTTGCACATGACCAGAGTTGAATAAAAATAAAATGTATCTGTGTACACAATCATTGAAACAGAAAACTTATAAATAAAACAATAAATAATTATTAGAACATTACAGATTCCAATGAAGACAAAATAAGTACATTACAACTGAATCTGCAGCAATGTGTGTGAAATAGACTTCTATGGCAAAATATTAAAATATTGGACCATGAACCTCATTAAAACAAATTAAAGGAAGTTTTTATATCCAGAAAAACAGTTCCATCAATGAATCTTCAAAAATTATAAATAACATTTTCAACAAGCAAAAACACTGGACTTACAAAATAGATAAGGAAATGATTTTTATTTAATAACTGCTGGCACTGCAAGAGGAACCTGGAAATAAAATTTAAATTCTTTCTGCATAAACAAAACTTTTGATACAGTTCCTATACTTTGAGAACAGGCCTTGATAAAAAAATCTAGAGGCCAGAAATGTCTGTAAAAACAAAAGAACTCAGAAGATGTAAAAAAATAATTGAAAGTTCTTCTCCATGTTAAAATAGAATTAAGTGTATTTATCTGAGAAAAGCCATTTTTTTTTAATCTACAAGCAAAAGCTATCCGCAAAACTTGTTAATAATTTGGAAACTATCCGTATACAGCGTACGCGCGTACATCTACATTCTGCTGCTCTGCATGTGACCAAGTTGAACCTTTCTTGGACTGCATTGTGGCAGGTGACAAGAAATGGGTCCTGTATGGCAATGTCAGCACCTGGAAACAGGGGTCGGACCCAAAACAGAAACCTATGCAGGCTCCCAAAGCTAGCTTACACCCACCTAAGGTCCTGCTGTCTGTTTGGTGGGACATGCAGGTGTCGTGTTTTTGAGCTGCTACCAGACACCACCACTATCATTCCCAATGTGTACTGCTGTTAGTTCGATGACCTGCATGCACCACTCACGTCAAAACGACCAGCATGGGTTGAACCTCAAGGGCGTCCTCCTACAGCAGGATGGAGCGAGACCTCACACAACACAGGCGACCTGTCACAAGATCAGGGACCTAAGCTTGGAGCTGCTGTCACACCCAGCCTATTCCGCAGACATTGCCCCAAGTAACTACCACCTTTTCTGGTCGTTGCAGGATTTCCTGGAGGAACAGTAGTTCACCAACTAGGACGATGTCAAACGCGTGCACTTACTTCTTTGCATCGAAGCCACCATAATCATACAGCTACGGTATCCAACAGTTGCCCAGATGATGGGAGCAGGTCATGGCAAACAATGGTGACTACATTTTGGATGATCTGTGTTTGTATATACGGTAATTAGCACTTTTCTGTTGCCTTGCATTTGCGGACATTACTGTCTTTTCAACCTAATACTTTTCTCACATTTAGGTTACTTTAGCTTAATCAATCCTTGAACTTCTTGATGCCATACAGGAAAGAGTAGTTTGTTTATTTAATAAGCACTCATCCTGTCCAACTGCTTTACACAGGCACACAAAAGGAGTAATATTAGGGACCCTGCTCTCATGAGTTGTGAGTCTTTGCCCAGCTCTAGCAGTTTTCCATCATGCATCACTAAGCACAACCACTCAACACCCCTGATTGTGTCCAATTGATATAACTGGTCTTCCCATTATTCACTCTAGATCAGAACTTTGGAACTTTTCACCCAATTAACATCTTTAAGAATATTACAATCTTTGCTTATTTAAATCAGAAATTTGGTAGGTGGTGGTGGGATAATAGGAGCAAAAATCAAGGGAAAATAAGAGTAATTTCACAATTTAAAATAGGAAAAAATAAAAACTGAGAATAGTATTGTGCTTATCTTTCATGATCAATTCACACACAAAAACGTGTGAAACAAAAACAAATAAATGGACAACTAAAAACTACAAAACTGGTTGGTTGGTAGGTTGTTGAATTTTTATGGTGCAAGGGCGCCAAACACAAGATAATCAAACAAACAGTACTAAAAATGTGGTATAATTCTTAAAAACAGGCTGATTTAGTAAAAGTGAAAATGAGAATGATGGAAGGGGTAAAAACTAGATACATTTAAAAAGGTCAATCTGTTTTAAAAAAGAAAACACGGCGAATGTATCGCAGTGGTCATCTAGGAGCTGCTGCAGCATAGCGGTGTCCTCGGTCAACAAATGAGAATGAAAGAAGTGAAAACGAACGTCACAAAAACGAACACAACTACAAAGAATATGACTGACAGTGAGTTGATAATTGCATGTCTCACATATCGGTACAGTGTTGCCACACAGCAGGAAGCGGTGGATGAAACGACATTACAAAACTGTATATACAAATGACCTGAAAAACAAATAAGTATAGTCAGTTATAGTGACACTTTGGATGTAGCATCAAATACTGAATGGGACTAATTATATCTCCACTAATTAATTAGCAACCTCTTTCACTCATTAGTATGACACTTGTCTACAGCAACATAGTTTTGTGGATGTCATTATAACCCAGTTTGACTAGTATTAACAGCTATGTTATTCAATAAATAAGGGGTTCAAGACTTATTAGATAAAGGGGTTTCATTAAGTGCAATGACAAACCTCAAGTGGATACATGAAAGAAATGTACAAATCTTGGTAGGTTCCAAGATAAAGTACTTCAAAATTTTCTATGATAAATATGCATTACAAAATAAATGGGGCAGCAAAGACAGTTTACGAGAAGAATGCACAAAGCAGAAAACACAGGTTTGGTAAAATGGAATTTGCTTTGTATGTTTTGTAAGGGAGATTTATAAAAAATAAAAGACATACTTCCATTTTTTATATTGTACAGTGCAGAAGTAGTGTATGACAGCATGAGAGCCTAATGTGTTAAATACTTTTCTAAGTTATTAACTCTGGGAAAATAAAAAGACAGGTTGTGAAGTGGAAAGAGTCAATTTCATACTATGTATGTGGCACCTTAACAAAACAAACAAACAGCAGCAACATCAAAAGCTGTGAGATAAAAAATCAAAGTGAAATGACAAGCATATAACAAGTATACCATGCATTTGCAAGAATTAATTTTTCTTAATTTCTATGGCAAAATGAGAATGAAGTACATGATTTTTTGGTTGAAATAACAAAGTATGGTAGTGATAATGCCATTGATTAGGTAATTGAAGATTTCAGTGGAGGTGTTTTACTGATGAGAGGAATGTAACACAATTCCTTCAAGTAATGACAAAACAGAACTAAATGCAGAAATTACCCATGAATTACTTTATAGAATATACTTAGGAAACTGATAAAAGAAACAGCTGAAAGGACATGCAGTTTAACTTCTGTACAAAATTCAAATGAATGAAAATGGAAGAAACTGAAGACACAGAATTTGGGGCAAGCCTTTTTCCAGTGTAGGCTATATGAAGCTGCTGATGATGATGTTGAAGCTGCTGATGATGATGTTGAAGCTGCTGATGATGATGAATATGATGTTGAAGCTGTGTGCAATGCTTTTCCGGAAACAGCAGATGTTAGCTCAAGATTGGTAACTGGTTTGCAAGAGCCTTTCAAGAAAGAAACTTTAAAGATCCATGCTAAATCATTCTGCCACAAAAAATGTAGAGATGTCATAAAGCCAAAAAAAAAAAAAAAATCCAGAAAGCAGTCCATTGGTTCGGTGTATAAAGAAAATGGATGATGCCATGTTTAAACATATGGAATCTTTGTTTAATGCTGCTTATTATACAGCCAAAAAGAGCAAACCATTTACTGATATAAAAGATTTATTAGTTTTAATGAACAAATCACAAACTAAGCTTGCGGATAAAAAGGAACTGCAAATGACAAAGAGTGCAAAGAATTTATTAGTCACACTGCTGCAACTATTAGAGACAGTTTGAGGAGATTAAAAACTCGAAGCATGTAAGTATTTTGCTTGACAGATCAACAGATAAGTCAACCACTGAAGAGCTGATTGTGTACTTTAGATACTTGAAAGACAATAAAGTAAGAGTCATTCCTCATTATTGTTCCATTAGAAGATTGCACTGCACGTGGGTACATGAAAGCCATAGAAAAAGAATTTGAAGACCATCATTTACAATGGAAAAATAAAAAGTGGGTAATTGGAATAGGCATGGATGGAGCTGCAGTTATGCTGGGAAATACAAATGGTTTGGTGAAAAAATCAGAGCTAGCTTGAATAATTCAATTTTTTTCTTAATGCATTGTGTTGCGCATCAGCTAAATTTAAGTGGTTTAAATTCTGTGAGCAGCCTGAAGTACCTAACTGAAGTTGATGCAGTTTTAAAAAAATTATATAAATTTTATTTTCATTTATCTAAAGGACTCAAACAATTAAAGTCTATTTCAGAAATTTTGCAAACTGAAATAGTAAAGTTTCAGTACCTTCACCAAATAAGGTGGGTTTCTAGCAAGGTTACTGCATTGGCTGCACTCGTAAAAAATTGGAAGTGTGTAGTACTTCATTTAGAAGACATATCTAATGAAAAAACTAATGATGCAGCAACAGCAAGGGGATTACTGAGAAATCTCAAATCTTTTTGCTTTATTCTGACAGTTCATTTTCTTCTAGATTTTTTTGTCATATTCAAACAAGTTTCATTGATTTTTCAGGGAGAAAACTTGCTTCTCAGGCAAGTTCAAGTTCATGTGAACAAAGCAATAACTGCACTGGAAAATTTGGAAACAACACAAAGACTGATGGAATGTAAAGTTACTGAGAATACTACACTCAGTGGTAACTATCAAGACATCAAGTTGCACAATATTGATATGAAATCATTTGAAGCTGACAAAAGTACACTGATATCAAATGGGACAAAATATTTGACATCATGGTTCACAAATGACAAAGAAATAATTTCTTCACTTTCCACATTTGATACCTTTTCATGGCCAGAAGGCAAGGATTTGGAAGGCTTTGCAAATGACAAATTAAAAGTAGCCTACTTGCTCATCATTTTTATGAACAAGTTTCAGAGAATTGTGAAGCAGTGCAAGAGATGACAGATAAACTTTGTGGTGAATGCTATGAGTTCAAGGTTTTGGGACAAGGACTTGGCATAAATGAACTTACAGAAAGAGTGTTGTCAAGAGCTGAGTGATTCTCTGTTCTCAGCAGACTCATGTCTGTTGTTGCTGTGCTACCTGTTTCAACTTCCTGTTGTGAAAGAGGATTCAGTCAAATGAATCTGATAAAAAACAAATTTCGTTCACAAATGGAGGAATCAAGGCTTGGTGATCTCATGATGATAGCACTGAATGGACCAGACATAGGAGAATTTTATCCAGAAAAATCTTTTGACCACTGGTATTTTTCCAGTATGACAAAAAGACATACTGCTGGACATAAAAGACATGCATATCTTCTAAATTGGAATTCTTATTGGCATGAGCTTAGTGTTGCTGCACATACAAATAATATAAATTGTATATGGGTAAATGTATATAAACTGAATTTTCTTTTTCCAGAGTATTCATTTTGCATTATGAATTTTTTTTTTATTCGTTATTTTTCTAATATAGTATGTGCCGTCACTTTAAATTCCGTGCATATACTAAGAATGAGGTGCCCCGCCCCCTTCAGAAAAGATAAGTCAAAGGCTGTGGGTAAAATATTTGTTGGACAGAAGTGTACATGTGACTGATATTATACATCACACCATCCCTCACTGGCCCAATATTTTTTATTCTGGCCACTAAAAAATTTTGCTGGCCACCAGATTTCAGAGTATTTTTCTAACCCTGACTATACCTGTTACTGTATTAAAGAGATGGAAGCTTTATGACAGAACTCAAAATTTTGAAAAATGAAATTTTCAGAATAGAATTTAAATACTCAGGTGCCAGGTGTCATGGCACCCGAGTATTTAAATTATATTCTACAACTGGGTGCCTTGAATTTGTCTACCACTGGTTATGCCTACAGTACCTAGAAAGGGAATAAACTACTCTACAAAATAACACTAATAATGTCTTATATGGAACTCGGCCTTAAGCTCTTCAAATGAGAAATTAGCATTGTTACTCTACATGGCTCTAGAATTTCAATCACTGGTCTTTTAAAATATAGTGATGCATGAATTATAGATTTAAATATTGTTTTGGAAATTTGGTCAAAAATTTCCTTTTTTCTGAAGTTTCATTCATTTGGACAATTGCTAAGTACACATCAATTTCTACAATTTAAGGCAATGCTTCAAAACCTGTGCAGAGATATTGAGAGAACACAAATTAAGAAAATTAAGTAAATTAAGAGAACTTCAATAAATCATGAAAACTTAGCAAAACAAGCATAAAGCTTCAGTACCCTGAAGGAATAAACTGCACCAATATCAATCTTATAAGGCACTTTATTCTGAATTTCTTTCTTCATCTCAGCTTCATCAGTGAAAGATTGATAACGAAGATAAATATCATCCTTGAGTGTGAAGGAAAATTCTCGATGAGAAAACTGGATGTTTTTATCTGAAAATATGCACAGTAAAACATGGATTCAGTATTTGAACAACACAATCAAGACATATTTGTACCTAAGGATGTATAAATTCATGTAAATACATGAAAATTTAGGTAACAATTCATAGATAAGTTTTCGCATTATTACATAAGACTGCAGCTTACCTAACATGTTTAATTAGAGGCTCTTGAAAATAACCAATGATACAAAAATATATTAGAAATTACTATGAACCAATTTTTATAGTTTTAAATAAAACAAAATTTACTTAAAAACAGTTGGAACTTTATACTATTAAAAATTCAAACAGTTTTTAAATGTTTTGGTTTAGGTAAAGTAATTTGTCAAATATAGAATTAAATTTATCTAATGCCTCTACAAAGATGTAAATGCAGTTATCAGAAGTTCCCCCTTAATGTACATCCAAGTTACTTTGAGCAAGCATCATGCTGCTTTTATTGGGGCTGCGTTGAGATTCAATGTGAAATTATATCATTCAATAAAAGTACATAAATATAGTGTTATGACATAGCTTTCATAGGGTATGCAGCTGTGGGTCGGCCCTTTTATTTTAGAAGTTCCTGAGCTATGGACAAAAAGAACTTTGTTTTCCATCAAAAATTTTAAATATTTTATACTGAAACTTGTAGGGAAAAAAACCTGGAAAAACTGCATGAAAAAAAAATTGCTGGAATTTTACTATTAACAGTAAAGCATTACACAGCAAGTTGTGTTGCTCTGAGACTGCAGTGAATTAACACAATGAGAAAAGGATATGGCACCGAGCAGTAGAGTAAGACTAGGTATTAGAATTTTTGATAAAAATGTGTTAACTAATTTTGAAAAAAAAAAAAAGTAACTACTATAATTCATACATTTGGAACACCAGCAGCATTTCAATAATTTGGCAATGGCTTATATTTCTTTGCATCATACATTTCAATAATTTGCAATAATAGCCCATATTTCTTTGCTTCATATGATTTTTTTATGGAAAGGGAGGGAGGTTCATGGGAGCCATATTTCCTCACTGCATAATTACTATTTCTGGAGAATCTTATAAAAAAATATAAATACATATAATTTAAAGAAGTTTTCTGGGGGAGGGTAGTTCCAAGATTTTTTTATACACTTGATTAAAAATATTTATACATAAAAATATTAGACCTTAAAAATATTTCATTACACAGATAGTCTTGTAAGAATTTGAGCATAACTCACCTTTTTCGTCCATCATTCATTTACCACATTTATCGCACATTATTTACTCTAATTGCTTGTTGTCCATTTTTTATGTATCAGGAGAGGGACTGGCTTTCAAACATTTAGTAATACATACAGAAATTTTAACTACTTATTATATGCTTTTTTTTTATAATTAAAAATATCTTTTATCAAAAAAAATTAATCTTAGAATGTCGAAATTTCATGAAACTCAAGATTTGGATTAAAATTATGTAAATTAGGGGCAGGTCTGGATGAATACATGGCCTCACATCTGGTGTAACATACTCGTGGACAAAAGGTATGAATAACACATCGATAGATGATGCAGTAACAAACTGCTTTTGATGCTAAGATGAGAAAAGAACAACAAACTGTGCTGTTTTTCTTGAAAATGCAACTTCTCATCTGGGACATTTGAAGTTGGAAAATGTGAAAGTCCTGTTTTTCTTTTCTCCCAGTAAAACTTTGATATGGCAACCACTTCATCAGAATGTAATAAAGTATGGTATGGGAAGCTTTTTCTACACCATGTCATTTCAACACTGGATTCTTGCAAACCAGTTGAAGAACTTTCAAAATCAGTAAGTGTTCTCAATGCTGTTACTTGGATACCATCAGCTGTGAAAAAACGCAGACTCACAACACACACAAACACACTCATGCGCTTTTTCTATAACAAAATTCCAGGACTTTGGGATTTTTTCCCAGGACATACAATCCAAATGCTCTAACTTAAAATATAGCGAAACCATAGGTCTGTTTAACCTGTAATCTACAACAAACAACTTCCTACATTCTTGGGCAAACTTAATACAGAATGTTAAAAATGATGTCTGCTGCAGCTAATCACTCAGAAACTTAGAATCACAGATAAATACTGAAATACCAAAACGGTCACTAAAAATGTGACCAGATTTAATATTCTAATATCGACTAAACTTTTATATACAGTATACTACACTGATTTTGAGGAAAAATTTATTTTTATACTTTGGCTTTAGCTCAATTATTGAAGCAAATTACAGAATAAAAAACACCCCATAAAACTCAAAAATATATAGATATGTGGCATTAACTCTTGAAATGCTTTCATATGCCACACAATCAGTACATAAAATACCATACCTGCCAACCTGAGAAAATTTAAACAAGTAAAATTTTACACGAATGACATTTCTAATGATTGTTTTTAAAACTATGAGCGAATGACATTTCTAATGATTTTTTTTTTTAACTATGCGCAAACAACATTTATAATTAATTTAACTATCTACAAGTAAAAATAAATGCAAATATTTACGCATTTGATAATTTTTAGATATTTATAATACAAACAAATTATATCACATTTTGATACCATACTCAATGTTTTCTGTCATCCGTAGCAAACTGGCGATTTCCATTGAATACTCGACGTTTTCTGTCATCCATAGCGGACCGACAATTTTCATAGTATGCTCAACATTTTTCCGTCGTCCATAGCGGACCGACGATTTCCATAGTAACTAAAAAAAAATCTTCAGTACTTGGAGTCTCTGAATCTCTCTTTCCACCGCATGATCTTATTCAGTGTCAAGCGGAGCAGTGTGCACAGAGAATTTACTGTGCTGAAGTCACAATGATGATGAGGCACGGGTGTTCTGGCGCACAATGGCGTAAAATTCCCATTTCTGTTACATATATTTTTTATTTATAGGGATATTTTTAGCAAAAAATACAGAAAATTTTTAAAATCCGGAAGTTTTTTCAGCCGAAAAGTTGGAAGACTATAAAAAAACGGAAAACTTCTGCAAAATCCGAAAGAGTTGGCAAATATGATTTAACTGAAACATTAACAAATATTTCTTAAGGAAGATTAATTTTTTTTTAAATATATGGAAATGTGTAAAAAAAGCAATCTATGCATAAAATCGTAAAGAACAGTTAAAATGCATAAATTTTATGCGTAATGCATAAAAATTGGCAGGTATGAAAAACTATTTATATTTAATTATTTTGAAATAATGCTTACATTGGAAATTTAAGGGTAAGGAAAGGTGAAATATTTGGAACTTTTTGAATGGACCAAAGGAATTATTATTTCTTAAACACATAATCATGGAAGCAATTGTGTTACATTTTATTTAGGGAAGGAATTTTCAACAAAATATTGATGCTGTAGATATGTTTTAAATTTGTACTCGCCAACAAGCAAAGTATGCAAAAATTTCCAACGTGAAATGAAAGAGAATAACTGGAAAACCTAAGTCCAAGGGCTGTGTACAACTGCATTCATTAGTGATCAAGGCAATTTAACTGGACATGATTAAAAAACTTACAACAGAAACCACTGATGTGACAATTAAAAGTAAGTTATCAACAGTATTACACTAATGATAAAGAAAACTGCCAAGAATTATATTTGCATTTTACTGTCAGTTTGGATTGAATGGCATGAAGGTTCTAGTACATTACTAATTTTGTAGAGAATTTGGATTGTTCAAAAATAAACTTAAGGCAGAAACTTTCAATGGAGTAGCTGTTATGGCTGGTCAGTGTCTGGTTTTCATACACATGACAAGTATTCAACAACTTTCAATCACTACTGCCAATTGCATTCTTCACAATTTGCAAAAAAAAAACACCCCAAAAAACTGTTTTGCTGATGAAAAAAAGTTTTGGCGATTACCTTTTTGGACTTTGGCAAAAACTTAAAAAAACCAAAGCAACTGCTGACTCCTATCATAAACTGAATTTGGTTCCATCAAAATCTACATATTTCATGCAAGAATATAAATGGTGTTCCATTACTCTCTGGAATACCTATTTTTCTTACTTATTCTACTTTCTACACAACAACTGAAACTTCCAGGAGTGGCACCAACACCATGAAACTTTTCATAAAGACTTATCAATACTGCAGAAAGTTGCAAACGATCATCTTACCTAGTCCCCCCACCGTCTATGAAAGATGAACCTAGTAACTGGACAGGTGACTTGACTAGGAGTGTACTGTACAGGGAGGGGAGGGGGAGGCTCATGGCTCAGAAGGCTTTCAGCTACAAGTTTTTACAAATTGAAACCTAATACAAAATTTGTTAAATAGCCAGTAATCTTTAATGACAGCTTTGGAAGAAATATTAAAAAGAAAAGCAATTTTTTTACATAGTTTATGTTTATAAAAACTGGATGATAGAAAAGCAGTTATTCCTGATAACTTGAGGCCCTTTTTACAGCCATATCAGTAGTTCCTATATACATGTATATTAACAAGAAAATGTAAAAGAAGTTCAGTTTAATGAATAAATTTTATGCCAGCAAGGATAAGGTATTATGTATTAACATTTTTGGACGTAACAACACATCTTCAGAATATAATGAACTGAAAGATGTTCATGCTGACACTTGTGCCATTATTTTTAATAACAGTCAAGAGAAATTTTTTTACTATGTGCAAAAGCATTGTGGCATGTATGTTTTTCATAATCAAAGGTAAGTAATTTAAGTAGTTTTACTTTGGGGTGGGGAAGGGCAATTCTTAAATAAGCAAATAAATAACAATTATGTTCTGTATTTTCACATGAAAGAAAAGGTCGTTAGACATCATGAAAAGGTGATTAGACACTTATGCTTTTTTAGGCTCAACTTTAGTTTGCTTTTAATAAAATCTGCATGATATGATTAACTTAAATGTAACTGTTTTGTAGCACTTCCCATCAGTATAAAACTATGGCAATAATTTTAATTACAACATGCACATTTGTATTACCTGCAATAAAGTGCAATAACTTTGGTTTTAGTTCTTTATAACCTACTAGTAGGTTATAAAGAACTTGAATTATTAAAACACCCATAAAACCTAGTTAATCATATGGAATTTAAAACTTTTAAGTAATTGGAAGTTACTATATTTTCATAAAAGGGCCCTGAAGATCTATTTTTGTGCCCCCTTCCTCCCTCCCCGAGTTTTTCCAATACACCATGCCACAGCAGGTGACCGAGAGAATTTGCATTTTCGGATGTAATGCTCGCCACTCTGCAAAATATAAGCATGGACATTTCTTACTGTCCCAATAAAGTAAATGAGTTCTAGGACATTTGTCAAAAAATTAGAGATGTAGATTTTTCAAGTATGGAAAGAAGTTAGAAGTCATGATAAAGATGAGCCAATACCAAAACAACAGAAAAATGATGGCAATCATTGCAAATACTTATTTACTTTTAATAAACTCTAGACTCAAACAAAACTCAGGTATGAGCCTCAAAGATATTTAAAATTTGTCTTTATTGGATTTGAGCTATTTAGATAAATTCTGCGAAAGCTTTTCCAAACATCAACTGTTAGATCTTAAAGAACCTTACACTACAATTTGGGATGCAATTTTTCTTGCAAATTACAGTGTTTTTCTCTAGGTCAATATAAACAAAAATCTGCAAGATACTGCTTGTATCATAAAATTGAATAAACTGGACGTTATGTTTAGTTGAAGTGTACAAATTGACAGAACTAATATTAATGTTTCCATTAGCAATTGTAACTGCTGAAAGTTCTCCTGCATTAAAAACAATCATGACCTATCTTAGCTCAGCACCACACAAGGACATGTCATGCTCATCTCAGCGACTGAGTTGTTTTATCCATAGAAGAAATTGTTCTCTTAGAATGAAAAAGTACTCGCACATTTCACGAAAAAACATAACTCTTAAGTTCATACAAAAAGAAGGGAGCTGATGTACAAATAAAATATTCAAAGGTAGAGCTAAATTCCCCATTTTTATTTTATATTAACAAGTACTTAAATTATTTCTGTTATTTAACAACTATAATAGAGTCAAAGACTTTTACTATGTGCAAAACATTGTGGTATTATGTTGTGTTTTCTTATATTCAAGAGTAAACAATTTAAGTAATCTTACTCCTTTTCCACCACAATTCTTAATTGTTACTTTTTTATTTGCTCACCTATTTTCTGTATTTTCGTATAAATCGGAAAGGATCATTAAACACAGTCACACGGGTGTTACATGTTTTGTGTGTTTGATTGTGAGGTATTTCAGAGGCTGGCCTCAGTTCTCTAAAAGAATAAAATTTGTATGATATGATCAACTTTGGCATAAGTGTTTTGTAATACTTTGTATTCGTATAAAACTAGGGCAATCATTTTAATTACAACATGTACATTTGTGTTACACGCAATAAAGTGTAACACTTTCGGTTTTACAAAAAATAGCTATAGGTCCCAAAGAATATGAATTATTAAAACGCCCATAAAACCTGGTTAATAATAAAGAATTTAAAAATTTCAGTAATTGAAAGCAAATAGATTTCACAAAAGGGACTCAAATATTTTTTTGAAATTTTCGAGTCCATACCTGACAGTTTTTTTTAGGTATGCCACTGGGCTGTTATTTGTTTCTTTCACTTTGCTAAGATCAGAATATACAAGACCAACAAGAAAATGAACTTAGAATTTCACCATGGTATATACCATGAACTTAGAATTTCACCATGGTATATGGGGAGAGCCTTAGATTTACTATAAATATCCCAGAAATTCAATAAAATCTTCATAAGCTAAAGATCACGAATACCTACATTTTTTTTTAAGTTCAAGATTTGCAGGTACACTGAAATACATCAATCGCTAATTCATATCAACAGAAATCCACACTAAATTCAAGGTAACCAAAATCCATTGATAACTCCAAGCAGAGAAGAAAACCATAAGTACATAAAAACACGCATCTCACTCATGCCTTCGACGTGCTAAGATATAATTCACACTGCTCATTCAGAGAAGATATTGGGTATTACGATTCTGGAATATGCTAAACAAAGGAAATAGAAGTTACCACAATCACAACTAATTTGCATTTATTTATATGCCTCACCGTCATTGTATTTCAGCCACTTGCAATACAGCGAGTATGGAAACAGTCTTTTATAATAAACAGGAAGGAGATCAGGAAAAGATCCTGGGTCAAATGCGTGTTCAGATGTATCCATCTTCTCCTCGCAGTTTGAAGACATTTTAAATTAAGCAGGACGGATAAGCCACCTCAGGAAACGAATCCAATGTTTACTCTAGAACGAAACTAAATAAAAATCACGCGCCAAAACATGACTTGACTGAGCACCAATGAAACCAAGAGAATCATGGCGTGTCCTACTCGATGAGGAATATGTCCATAACTCCAAAATACTCCACAGTCATTCAAATAAACGACAACAAAATTAAAATTCAGGCAAACCGAAGCTCTGATATATCAAATCTTATTTTGATAAGTATTTGAGTATTAGATCTAAGTGCACATACAGTGAACTCGAAACATGGCAGCAACTGAAAGACAGAGAGAGAACCCCAAAAAAGAAAAAAAGAAAGAAATTGAAATATCCACGCCGCCCCGGTGGCGCAGAGGTCTAAGCGATGGCTTCTTACCATTCGTCCGTGAAGGGTCCGGGTTCGAATCCCGTAAGACATGGGTGTTTTGTTTGCCTTATGGCACTGGGCCTCTCCTTTCCCTGGAACCAGTGACCTTTAGGGATGGGCTACTGCTGATAGCTAGAGATGCAAAGGTGGGAATATTCCCGGGAAAAAACAGTGGGGGAAAACGGAAATTTGGGGAAGGAAATTTGGAGAAGAAGGGGAAGATTAGGCAATTTGAAATACTCTACCCGTAACTGTATATTTTATGACGACGCGCCAAATGTCCTTCGTCGCATGGATAGGTTTGTCCGATTAATCTGGCTTTCCCAAATTTATGTATGTTTAATTTTTTACTGTATTTATTGTTTCGAGAAAAAAAATATATTATTTTCTTACCATTCCATAACTTTGCTTTTCTGCTGACTATTACACAGCTAAGAAATTAGTTCTTTTGCCGCCCCGGTGGCGCAGTGGTCTAAGGCGTTGGCCTGTGATCATTCGTCCGTAAGGGGTCCGGGTTCGAATCCCGGTGAGGCATGGATGTTGTGTTTGTCTTACGGCACTGGCTCTCTCCCTTCCCTGGAACCAGTGACCCTTAATTAGGGACGGGCGACTGCTTATAGCCCATTGAGTTGCTCACGGTGGTCGTTAAACCTCCAATCAAAAAAAAAATTAGTTCTTGTTTAGTTTTGTGTCTTCTAAAACGATCTTTCTGTTTTAGCCAATACCAGATTATTTTCATCATTTTTTTTTTTTGCTGTGTCAGAATCAAATAATTTTTCATTGTGCTTCACTCTTGTACAAAATTATTCTTAAGCAGCTGCTTATTTTTGTTTTATTGTAATGGTTTATCTAGCAGAAAAATGAAAATTTTGCTTTGCTGCTTAGTTCCCATAATGTCAATTCATGTTCATAGTCTAAATGGAAATTATCTAAAAAATCCGAAAACTTCTCACAGTATTAATATAAATGTAATTAGGTTTGTCAGTGCACAGAAATTCTGTTATTTAATCGGTGCTAAGTTTAGAAACATAAACTATCGTGTTTCAGTTTCTAAATTGTGGTAGTCAATTTCACCACATAAGTACACAAATTCTTTTTTTTTTTTTAGGAACTTTATTATGAAATAAAAAAAACAGAATCTGTATTTTTCATTTTAAAAAAATTGCTTTACTGCAGTTCCTAGAAAGTGTTGCAGCAGTTTCGTGCAAAAAATCTGCATCTTGATGTATTTGTGATTTAGTTTAACCCTTTCTCATCTTTAAAAATTATGTTGTAAATCAATTTATTGTCGATATCAGGCATTTCTGTAAACATTACGTGCTGATGCACTGACTGAACTTTTATTAGGAGAATCGATAATTTTTGCGAGAAGCTAGGAATCGTAATGTTTACATTTGGGTGCTGATGAAAATCATCTTCCGGCCCACAGTGATTTGCAAATTCGCTTTAAGAACTGACATTTTCGGGCCCCCAAATCTTTTAAATAACAGTATAAATACGTATAAAACTGGTGTTTACAATTTATTTGTGAAATCTAAGAAGAACACCACAACAGGGGATGTAGCAGGAGAAAACACATAACTTGATTAAAAAATAACTCACAAATGAAAATGTGTAATCCTTCAAAATCTGTCTGAACCACAGTAGTTTGTTTGTCGATTTTTTAAATCATATTTCATGAACACGGGATTTCAAATTAAGAAGTACGATTCAATCAAAAGCAAAGTTGCTATAAAAATGTTCTTTTTTTTTTTTTATTGGAGGTTTAACGACCACCGTGAGCAACTCAATGGCTATAAGCAGTCGCCCGTCCCTAATTTAGGGTCACTGGTTCCAGGGAAGGGAGAGAACCAGTGCCTTAAGAAAAGTACAACATTCATGCCTCACCGGGATTCGAACCCTGAACCCGTTCGGACGAATGATCAGAGGTCATCGCTTAGACCACTGCGCCACCGGGGCGTCATAAAAATGTTCCGCAGCATTTCACATTGTGTTAGTTCTTTGCGAATCAACTAGCTGCGACTGCCCTGGGCCCATTGGGCTATATATTATACAACTTCTTTTTTTTTTCTTGCTTCTCGTGAATAATGGAAGTAACTGTAGAAAGATTAATTTGGTAACCTACCCTATCAGTTTGCTGATAATCCACCCCACAAATTAGTTTATAGCTTCCAATTTTCATGTCCCCTACCCGAGTAAGCATGCTGTAGACTGCAGTTGCTATTTCGCCTATCTCGTTGGTTTATTCCCATAATCACAAATTTCTACAAGCGGCTAGATCCAGCAGCTTGGCACACATCCAAGATTCTCTCGTGCAGGAAACCACGCCTCTCAGCCGTCAATCATTTAGGACTGTCAACATGGTCTGGTAGTTTCTACCGTACAGGTACAGTGCCTAGAAGAATTAGTGTGTCGTGCTCGCAAAAAACTTGCTGCCCACAATCATGAAAGCGGTAGATGGCGCTGCCATCGAATGTCACGTCGCTTTTCATGGAGGAAGGACGACGAAAACGCACATCTTTCTATGACACACACCCAGCTCGTCAGTATTATGTGTACTCCTCGAACGATATTTTATAAGCAGATAAGTATATACGAAAAAATAAACACAACTCTTCCACCCCTCCCCCCCTCCCAAAAAAGAAAAAAAAAGAACGAACGGGGTGCTCAAGATTCATTAATAAGGGTATCGTAGTTTAAGTTAAGCTTTGCATTGTGCTAACGTCAATATTAATGTTAGATATTTCGGAAGTTTTAGAGTCATACATGGGTTACATTATGCAAAAACACTGGAGACCAATATGCAGTTTACAATCACTGAAACATCAACTTACAGTATAAAGTAAAAATTAAAAATAAAAAGAAAATGTTTTGCCCCTCAAAACCTTACCGGAAAGAAAAGGGGAAATATTTTCTCAATGAGACATCGGCTTTACAATTTGCATTCCAATAATGTCTTGAAATTCAGTAACCTAAAAATTTTATAAATTATTTAATAACATACATCATTGTTCAGCAATGAGTGACTAAATTTCTTGGTAAGAACATGTGATCAAAATAAATATTGAAACTTTCCATTTAGTTGGCTTTGAAAAGAAGCTTTTTAATGAGTTGAAAATAGAATACAAAAATGCGATTACTATTTTTAAAATTGGTCTATTTTCTATTAAAAATCATTCCTAAAAAAACTTTGCCTGTGATACGATAAACAAAATGAATCATACCGGACAGAAGTAAATATAAAAAAAACTGAATGTATATGATGACATTCTTATAAAAAATAATTATAACATTTTTCTTTACTTTTCTTCACCTTATAATAATTATGTGATTAAATTTGCTATTCAAATGGGTTTGCAGTGAAGAGAGGAAAATTCTTTTGCACCTTAAGTAAAAAGTTTAATAAGGTAAAAATTAAGAAGTGGGTGTTCATGGAGTCTGTCTAAATGGGATAATTCTATGCAGTTCCTGTAACTATTTTTACCCTTATAAATAAGGAAATTATTAATGTAGCATACACACAGGCGTAACGTGAGGAAGGCACAGTATGGCATGCCCCACTCCCTTAAAAATTGGAAAAACTAATTGATCGTTCGCCTTTTAAATTTGGGAAAATAGTAGGTATGGCTTCAGGCTTGAGTGATGGTTTGTCTCGGCATGTTAGAACTTCCTTACTTTGAATAGTGGAACGATAATGCATCTCCATGAACTTAGATTCAAAGTGCAAGGCACATACAACACAACTTTCATCAAGTTTCTTATCAGCTCTGGGAATTGCCTTATCCCATTTGCTCAACATATCAGGAATTTTGGGGACAGCAAAGAGTGATATTTTATTTTTGCAGGATTTATAGCCAGTATTACATCCTGGCACAAAACAGCTGCTTTGCCTTTTCCGTTTTCTATGTTTTTTTATTATTTGCTAATGCAGAATTTCCCAGTCATTTCATAGATGACATTATTTCCCTATGATCTTATAACTGTTGCAGTCGATTTCAGTACTGCACTTAAGTTTAACCATATAGTAGGTTTAACGCGTGACAGCAATACTTGATTAACTTCTACATCTTCACGAATAAAAAGTTACTAATTTCGGAAATAAATTTCGTTATAAACAATCCACAGTTGAATAAAACTAGCACACTAACACCCGAATAAGCCTATTGCGTTTTAGTGATCAACTGTTGAATTACCTAGTGTATTACTGTTATGATCGAGCTACAACGAATTAGCAAAGATACTGCCAAAATGATTTCCCTCCACTAACCTTTGTTTTGTAAAAATTTGAAGTTTCGTAAGGCAGCAAATCCTTGGCAAACAAACTTCCCACCATTGAATAGCATGAAGCCGATGAAGCTCCTAACGTAACTTCCGATGCCAGCGCCATCTGTCATTTCATGACGATTGGTCACAAAACCGTGAAGGACATCTTGTGGAGCACATCACACTAATTCTTCTAGGCACTGTAGTACAGGTAACGAAGATTTTTGAAGCCGATCTGTTGTGATATCCCTCGGCGTGTTTTGCTACGTACAGAGCGTTGGCTACCCTCTTGGTCGTGTATGCCATACGAAAGCATTGAAAATTTAGGTAATTTTTTAGAAGCTCATATTTTTTGTTAAACTGGTTTGTCAGTGTAAATTTTTCTTCTGTGTTTGACATACTCTTTTTGCTTCAATACTCTCTTTCAATGTTTCAAATTCCTCCAGCGATTCGAATGTTAGCACACGATCTTCTAAATTATATCCATGAGTGGAGCATAAATGTTGCTTTAAATCTTCAGAATACAATGCAATTCTATCTTAAAAATGGAAAACACTTCTGTGAGATGTATTTATTGCGAAAAGAAATTCAGTAGTGTTAGAAATCGAAATAAGCACGTTAAAGTGATTCAAAAATCATAGAAATCATTTGATTCACTTTGAAATTTCCATGTGCAGCAGAAAACTGTAATATTGCATTGTATTCTGAAGATTTAAATGAACATTTATGCTCTAATCATGGATATAATTTAGAAGATCGTGTGCTAACATTTGAATTGCTGGCGGAATTTGAAACATGGAAAAAGAGTGTTGAAACAAAAGATAAAGTTTTTTTTGCCAAAGTCAGAGGTATTTTCGTTAATTTTGCTACAATTTCAGAACAGTACATAAGCTAAAAAGCACGCAAATCACAGCAAAATATGACGTAGCCATTCATAGTATATTGCAATGAACGATTAAATCCCAAAGAACTGAAAAATATCAACAAACTGAAGTATGCTGTCAAAAAATCTACACTGACAAACCAGTTTAACAGAAAATAAGAGCTTCTAAAAATTACTTAAATTTTCAATGCTTTCGTATGGCAGACACGACCGAGAGGGTAACCAACGCTCTGTACGTAGCAAAACACGCGGAGGGATATCACAACAGATCGGCTTCAAAAATCTGCGTTACCTGTACGGTAGAAACTACCAGACCATGTTGACAGTCCTAAATGATTGACGGCTGACGCAAAGGCTCACGGATGAGAGGTGTGACTTCCTGCACGGGAGAATCTTGGATGTGTGCCAAGCTGCTGGATCTAGCCGCTTGTCAAATTTCTTCCCATTTTGATTATTTGCCATTGGGAATATTCCCTTGATCCAAAATTCCGCGGAATTTTGCGTCTCTACTTATAGCCCATTTAGTTGCTCATGGTGGTCGTTAAACCCCCAATAAAAAAGTATGTATCCACTTATTGTGATTCACAAAAGCCCACAGAAACCAGACGGCTTTGAACGAAGACTGGTTAGACCACTGTGGCTTAGACCAAGACCGTCTCAAAACACAAGGCCAAGACATTAGAGTGATGAGTTCGTCCCGTTTTATGACGTCACTATCATGTTACACGGACTGATACGTCGATGTCGTTTTTGACGTCATACAAGACAGCATAGGAAACCAATCGGAAGCCTTGGTTTTTGGGTGACGTCTTGTAGTCTCCTATGAAAGGGATGTGGTATCTACGAAAAAAGGTATATTCAAATTCTCCAAAATAATTTTGAAAGCCTTCAAGTTCATTTTTTCATTGAAGGTTTAATGACCACCGCGAGCAACTCAGTGGCCTATAAGCAGTATCTTGTCCCTAATTTAGAGCCACTGGTTCTAGGGAAGGGAGAGAGCCAACATGGTAAGGCAAACACAACATCCATGCCTCACCGGGAATCGAACCCGGACCCAACTCGGACGAATGGTCATAAGTCGTCGATTAGACGATTGCGACACCTACAATTTAAAACTCTAAAAACAACAACAACAAAATAACCCCGGTAATACTTTTATCATAATGAGTGATATGCATAGTGCAAGAAAACTATTATGCATAATAATTGAGCTTAAAAATATTTAGATGTCTTTAATGTCTGCAGGTTTGATCATTTTGGAATTGCTAAAAGAATTAGCTAGTTTTGTTTTTTAGCAACATTGGGGCCAGTATAACTAAGCAAAAATTATTACGCTACTGATAAATATAGTTTCTTTTGCTAGTTCTGTTTATAAGGAAGGAAATTCCAGGCACACAAATAATAATAAAACAAATAACCAGATTTGGGGCACTTCGTCGTGTGGTTGTGACAAACTGTAAAGAGAACGATCAGGAAATTCAGACTCTGCAATGAAGCTCTATTTAAATTCATTAGGGCTAGTTCCAGTTCTTGACGTTTGTATCTTCTGTAGCTCTTGGCTAAATGATGTCCTAATGCACTCAGGGGCTGAACCAGGATTTTCGTGAGGGGAGGGGACGCGAGTGGCGGGAATAACTGGGGATCTTTCTGATACCTTCCCGCAAAATGGAAAAGGGTTTTCAGTATGTCTATAAATTCTTACAATCATTCAACTAAAGTAATATATTTTTAAATAATACTTTCTTTTACGAAAATATATTCAATTTGTTTTTAAAACCTAACAAATCGAAGCTTTTCCTTGGTTTCTGAGGGGGCGTCCCCTGGATTCCCATTGAATACACTTTTTCTTATTTTTAAATCTTTAAGTGTTAAATTCGGAAAATCTAACTTTTCTAGAAAATTTTAGTGCAACGTTACGCAACTATTTTCTTCCGTTCGCTTTACTTTTAATGTTCCATAAACATATATTACTCGTACACCTCTAGAAATTTCAAAGTTTTCGAATCACTCCATCCGGCAAATACGAAAACAAAAATAATCAATTAATAGCGAAAAGCTACCGATCAAGGTTATAATAGAAATTAGTACGACTAATAAAGCAAAACACTCAAATAAAAAGCTACAGATTCGGGCTCTAATGAAAAATTTAGTGCGCAACACAATCAAACGAACAGGCCGAAAGCTACGGATTTAGGCTATAATAATAATAAAAAAGGACGGTTGATAGCGCAAAACAATCAAACAAAAACAAGCTAGCGATCAAGGCTATAATAATAATTAGTACCTACTTACTTGAATTACAGTGCCTAGAAGAATTAGTGTGACGTGCTCCCTAAGATGTCTCTCACGGTTTTGTGACCAATCGTCACGAAATGACAGAGGGCTACCGATCAAGGTTATAATAGAATCGGAAGTTACGTTTTTTTTTGATTGGAGGTTTAACGACCACCGTGAGCAACTCAATGGGCTATAAGCAGTCGCCCGTCCCTAATTTAGGGTCACTGGTTCCAGGGAAGGGAGAGAGCCAGTGCCGTAAGACAAACACAACATCCATGCCTCACCGGGATTCGAACCCGGACCCCTTACGGACGAATGATCAGAGGCCATCGCTTAGACCACTGCGCCACCGGGGCGGCCGGAAGTTACGTTAGGATGCTTCATCGGCTTCATGCTATTCAATGGTGGGAAGTTTGTTTGCCAAGCATTTGTTGCCTTACGAAACTTCAAATTTTCACAAAACAAAGGTTAGTGGAGGGAAATCTTTTTGGCAGTATCTCTGCTAATTCGTTGTAGCTCGATCATAACAGTAATACACTAGGTAATTCAACAGTTGATCACTAAAACGCAATAGGCTTATTCGGGTGTTAGTGTGCTAGTTTTATTCAACTGTGGATTGTTTATAACGAAATTTATTTCCGAAATTAGTAACTTTTTATTCGTGATCAAGTATTGGCTGTCACGCGTTAAACCTACTGTGTGGTTAATAAGTGCAGTACTGAAATCGATTGCAACAGTTATAAGATCATAGGGAAATAATGTCAGCTATGAAAGAACTGGGAAATTCTGCATTAGCAAATAATAAAAAACATAGAAAACGGAAAAGGCAAAGCAGCTGTTTTGTGCCAGGATGTAATACTGGCTATAAATCCTGCAAAAATAAAATATCACTCTTTGCTGTCCCCAAAATTTCTGATATATTATAAGGCAATTCCCAGAGCTGATAAGAAACTTGATGAAAGTTGTGTTGTATGTGCCTTGCACTTTGAATCTAAATTCATAGAGATGCATTATCGTTCCACTATTCAAGGTAAGGAAGTTCTAACATGCCGAGACAAACCATTACTCAAGCCTGACGTCATACCTACTATTTTCCCAAATTTAAAAGACATTTAAAAGGCGAACGACTAATTAGTTTTTCCAATTTTTAATAGGGAGGGGGGCTACTGTGCCTTCCCCACGTTACGTTTGGTGTGTATGCTACATTAATAATTTCCTTTTTTTTAAGGGCAAAAATAGTTTACAGCAACTGCAAAGAATTATCCCATTTAGACAGACTCCATGAACACCCACTTCTTAATTTTTACCTTATTAAACTTTTTACTTAAGGTGCAAAATAATTTTTCTCTCTTCACTGCAAACCCATTTGAATAGCAAATTTAATCACATAATTATTATAAGGTGAAGAAAAGTAAAGAAAAATGTTATAATTATTTTTCTTTAAACGAATGTCATCATATACATTCAGTTTTTGTATATTTACTTATGTCCAGTATGATTCATTGTGTTTATCATATCACAGGCAAAGATTTTTTAGGAATAATTTTTATAAATGGATTACAGTTGGTATATTATTAGAAAATAGACCAATTTTAAAAACAGTAATCTCATTTCTTGTATTCTATTTTCAACTCATTAAAAGGCTACCCATGCTCTTACCAATGCTGAAAAATGAAGTACATTATTAAATAATTTATAAAGTTTTTAGGATACTGAATTTCAAGACCTAATTGGATTATTGGAATGCAAATTATAAAGCCGATGTATCATTGAGAAAATATTTCCCCCTTTTTTTCCGGTAAGGTTTTGATGGGCAAAACAATTTTTATTTTTTTTTTATTTTTACTTTCTACTTTAAGTTGATGTTTCAGTGATTGTAAACTGCATATTGGTCTCCAGTGTTTTTGCATAATGTAACCCATGTATGACTCTAAAACTTCCGAAATATCTAACATTAATGTTGACGTTAGCACAATGCAAAGCTTAACTTAAACTACGATACCCTTATTAATGAATCTTGAGCACCCCGTTCGTTTTTTTGGGGTGTGTGTGTGTGTGAAAAAGGTGTGTCGATTATTTCGTATATACTTAAGTTATCTGCTTATAAAATATCGTTCAAGGAGTACACATAATACTGACGAGATAGGTGTGTGTCATAGAAAGATGTGCGTTTTCGTTGTCCTTCCTCCATGAAAAGCGACGTGACATCCGATGGCAGCGCCATCTACCGCTTTATATATGATCATTTGCGGGCAGCAAGTTTTTCTGCGAGCACGACACACTAATTTTTCTAGGCACTGTACTTGAATTGAAAGACGACTTCAGCAAGTTGCTTAAAGGAAGCGTTGCCACATTCAAATTCAAAAGAAAGAAGCTTTCAAGTGCTACTTGTTCAAGTCGACTTTCTCCAGTGTAAACCCGGCTTTAGACGCTGTTGCAACATAAAGCAGTGACACGAAAATTAACATTCTTTTATTACTATTATTTGAGGGTTTAATGACCACCGTGAGCAATTAAATGGGCTATGAGCAATCGCCCGCCCCTAATGTGAGGCCACTGGTTCCAGGGAAGGGTGAGTCCCAGCGCCATAAGACAAACACAACATCCATGTCTCACTGGGATTTGAACTCGGAGCCATCTCGGACAAATGGTCGGTAGCTAGCGCTCAGACCACTGTCCCACCTGGGAGCGTATTTCACAAGTGAATGTACGGAATTGCGATTAAGGCCATTTCCGCTACGCGATTGGTTCAGAGCTACTTTGGAGACTGCAAGTAGGCGGGTCTATGAGGAGAGTCATGTGACAGGAACACTGTCTTTTATCAGGAGAAGTTCTGCTTGCTAAGGAATTCAATGTGAGGTTACTTAAGATATGTGACAAATGATCATATTGAATTATATCATGGGAAGTTCTGCTTCCTAAGGAATTCACTGTGAGGTTACTTCACATATGTGACAAATGATCATATCGAATAATACGGTAAAATAATTTTGTGCACGATATCATAAGGAATATCTACAGTTTCTCAGATGAATACAAGTCGAAATCTATCTTAATATTAAAATTGAGGACGACTTCAATAAATAGCTAGTTGAATACATACTCCGTATCGGCCAATAGATGGCAGCACGTCAATCTAGTACCCATCACGACTTTGCTGTTGTGAAAGTGCGTATATAAGAATACTAAAAAGTACCCTTTGAAAGGTCCTTTCTATTACCCTTAAAATGATCTTTAACAATGAAAAGTATGTCTCAACACAGAAATATTTATTCTGACGATCAAGTTTTTTTCCTGATGAATGTGAAGGGGTCTAGCTAGAAAAAAAAATCAAATAGAGTGATTTTGTATTAACAAAGAACTACCTAATGACACGAAGTAAAACCTCAAAATAGTTTTCTGTTGAAATAAGACAGTTCCGTTGGAATAAATACTCCAGAATGTTGTTTGCCATATATTGTGTCTGATAAAATAGTAAGTGATCTGTCATATATATGTTTTTCTAATATTTAGAAAATTCCTCATATTTTTGTCCCTCAAAACTTCATCAAAAATGCCTTCAATTCCACATTTCAACCCCCTTCTTCCTGAAAAAAAAACAAAAACCGTTAAACAACTCAAGGGTTCTCCATACAAAACACATCAGTACTACTCCTGAGCTAAACGAGGAGTGAGCGCTCACGAGCTGACATCTCTCGGCCATGTGAGAACAATATAGCGTGAAGGTACTTCGGAAGATAAGTCACAAGTCCATGAAGTTATGTTGATATAAAAACTCAAAAGTTCCCCTAGCAATAAAGTACACTCTCTATTTACCTCCTGTCGCATTCCGACTGTACGGGTAAAACAACTGAAGGTAACCATTGTCGCAATGAAAACACCCGAACATTAAAATGGCTTATGCGAGTGCAGCAAAGCCTACGTGTCTCCGTCACATGACTCTCCTCACAGGGCCCCGCCTACTCGCGATCTCCAAAGTACCTCTGAATCAATCGCGTGGCGGAAAAGGCCTGAATCGCAATTTCGTACATTCACTTGTGAAATACGCCACCGGGGCGGCTGACATTCTTTTCTGGAGTACTACAAAGGTGCAACGGAATTATGATTATTCCCGGTAGATGGAAAATGAATTTTACCAAGATCGGAAACTCCGCTTAATCAGTGAAAGAAATATATAAAGAATTTGAAAACAGCTGCAAGGGCACTGGGAAACATGTTTTAAAGCTGCGTTTGCATAGAAAGCACACTATTTTTACTTTGATTCTTATCAGCATTTTTCTGTTTCCAGAGAGATTGCGATGCTGACGGGGATTATGGTTGGCTGACTGACTAAAACCAAGGTGATTGCTTCGTGACATCACAATGCCGGGCGAAAATTCCCAACACAATTAGTTGACGCTGTCATCATGAACAATGAAATCGGGCCGCCCTGTGAAAGCACGTTTATAAGGATAGTGCGTATATAAAGACATACTTCGTCACGTAACGTCGACCTAATAAAAGCTCTCAGGTTAGTGGGTTAAGCGCCTATTCATCAGAGATGGGTCCAGGTTCGGATCCTGGTGAGGCATGGATGTAGAGTGTGTCTTACGCCACTGACTTACTCCCTTCCCTGGAACCAGTGGCCTTAAATTAAAGACGGACGACTACTTATAGCCCATTGAGTAAATACCTGAGAGATTTTAGAAGCTCGACGTTACGCGACGAAACTATCGCCCACGCCCAGTAAATATCTGGCTGGTCTTACCAAAATCCTCGGGCCGCCCCGGTGGCGCAGTGGTCTAAGCGATGGCCTCTGATCATTCGTCCGAAGGGGTCCGGGTTCGAATCCCGGTGAGGCATGGATGTTGTGTTTGTCTTACGGCACTGGCTCTCTCCCTTCCCTGGAACCAGTGACCCTAAATTAGGGACGGGCGATTGCTTATAGCCCATTGAGTTGTTCACGGTGGTCGTTAAACCTCCAACCTAAAAAAAAAAAAATCCTCGGAGCTACCACTTGGCTCCGCCTCTGCGAACTTATTAATTGAAACTGGCAAAACGATGAAAATATTTAGTAGAGTTTATTAGAAAAATAACAGTACAGACACATTCATGTTTGCAATACTCGATTGTTACCCCAACGTCCAGGTAGCCTGAGGAACTAGTTCCTCGTCATTCGTCGGAGATGGGCCCGCTGGGGTTACTGATGAGGCATGGGTGGTGTCTCACAGCACAGGGTGTCTCCCATCCTTGAAACCAATTACCCTAAATTAGGTACGGGACTACCTATAGCTAAGGCGACCAAACATTGAAACACTGATTTGAGAACAAAATTGCGTTGTGTTCCCAAATTTGGGACGCATACGTACTCAGACTAAATTTGAAATTTTTTTTGCCATAAAACTGTTTTGTTTCCCTGAGTGTGATATCACAGATTTAATAGCTATGCAAAGATGAGACAGTTGTATGACCTCGTGTTTAGCCACCATAGTTAGACGTCTTTCCGTAATTTGATAAAAAAACAAAACATTCTACATTTTTCCCTTTAACACCTTTTACCTTTAACCAATTACGGTAGATCATAATGGCTATTCATACAACGAAAATGAGTAACTCTCCCTCACGCCGGTAGGGGACAACGCTCCGGGTGATCACAGTGTTGTATTTTTGCTTACCTATTTAAACCAGGTGTGTTATTGTACGTATATGAAAATTGTTATCATAAAAAGATATATCTTGTACAATTTCGACAATTTGTACCGACAAAGCAGAGCCACGATGGGGAGAACAAACTCAGCAAAAGTGAAATATTCTACTTTACTTACACGTGGAGTGATCTAAACATGGACTTTTGACCATTTCTCCAAGATTCAAATCCGGTGAAGTATAACTACTGTGTTTAGCTTCCGTCACTGTTTCTCTCCCTCACATGAAACCATGGTGGCCTTTAATTAAGAATGGATGACTGCTTATAGCTCATTAAGTTGCTCACGGTTCGTCGTTAACCGTCTCCGCCCCTCCAAACACATGTGCTTAATTATATATATATATATATTTTGCAACTTTCGTTTTAAATTCAAAAGTTTTTCCTTTGTTTTCAGCTTTGCTCTTCAGTATATATATATATAAGAAGAGGAACTCGTAAATCACACAGAGGAAAATGAGAAGAGTGGAAAATCCCTGATTAACATCCCTGAAATGGCAATGGGCTGGACGTATTTGAAGAAGAAAGGACCACCGATGGTCAATCGAAATTTTAGACGATACCAAGAAGGGACAGGGAAATACCATGAATAAGACCACGGTAGAGATGGGTGGATGAAATTCGAAAGCATGCGGGAGTGGTATGGAGAAGACTGGCTCAAGACAAACTTTTGTGGAAGAAACGCACGTTTACCTCGATGTTCTGGACAATTTACCAACTCTGTGGCAAAACTATGGAAACGAGCCTTGTTGGTACCAGCCGGATAATGCACCGAGCTATAAAGCAAGGACTGTTACGGCGCGGTTTATCAATAATTCCGTATCGTGTGTGGCCTAGACAGAACAGAGCCCTCATCTTAGTCCCATAGAGCACCTATGGGATGAATTAGAGCGCCGCATAAGAAGTTTGGAAACATGGCCTACTACTAAGCAACAGTTAGCGGCAGCATTATGTACTGAATGGTAGCGCATACCTATCGCTGTGTTCCAAAACATCGTCGAAAGCATGTCTCGAAGGGTCAGTGCATGCATTAAGGCCAAAGGTGGTTTCAGAATCGCTTTAATGTAACTACAGAATCACTTTAATGTAACTAAACAGAGGAGACGAGCAAAATAGAATAGTCTCAAAGAAGAAAATAAGAACAGGAATGATACAAACTGATAAAAGCAATGATACACTGCCGGAAAGTGAAAAAAGAACACCAAGAAGGAATTGGCGGACGATCATGAAATTTACATATGTTAATGGGGTCGAGTTTACGTAGGTGTGATGTTAATTTCGGGACCAACCGGTGAGCGCTTACGCCACAGCACGGCATAATATGCAAATGATCGTCGGTGGTATTTAAGGAGTACGGCAAAGTGAATGTAATCAGTCGTCGGCGTACGGACACGTGCGAAGACCCTGAAGAAGCTGCAATGCCTGGACATAGAAAACGTGAACGATTTCAGCAGTTATCGGACTTTGAGCGAGGTCGTCTAGTCGGACTCCGCGAGGCCGGGTGGTCGTATCGTCGTATTGGGGAGCAAATTGGACGGGAAGTATCGGTGGTGGTACGATGGTGGCGTAAATGGTCCGAGGAACATTCACACACGAGAAGACGTGGAACCGGAAGTCACAGACGGACTGATGAGCGGACCGATCGACGCATAAGAAGAGCGGCGCTGTCAAGCAGAACATCCCGTGCGACGCAAATCCAAGCTGCCGTTGCACCTCAGGTGACTGTGCGAACAATCCGCAACCGTCTACTGGATGCAGGACTACGTGCACGTGTGCCTCTGGCATGCGTACCTCTGACTCCAGCCCACCGTCAGGAACGGCTGCAGTGGTGTCGCCAACGTCTGTACTGGAGAACGCAATGGCGATCTGTCGTGTTCAGAGATGAAAGCAAATTCTGCTTGGGAGCCTCCAATGGCCGTATGCGTGTTCGCAGACGCACAGGGGAGCGTCTCCACCCTTCTTGCATCCGCCAGCGACACACAGGGCCTACACCTGTTCTCCTGGTGTGGGGTGCGATCAGCTATCACTCCCGTACACAACTAGTGTTTGTACCGGGTACGTTAAATAGCACCTCCTACATCAACAACATCATTCAGCCCGTTGTTGTGCCAGTTGTAAGGTCGGTCCATCGTGGTGTTTTCCAGCAAGATAACGCACGCCCACACACGGCACGTGCAACGCAACATGCACTTCAGGGTGTCAGACAACTTCCATGACTTGCACGTTCACCGGATTTGTCCCCCATTGAGCACGTGTGGGATTTTAAGGGACAACGACTTATCCGGTCTCCACGGCCAGCCGCGACCATCCCCGATTTACGCGTCCAGGTTGAGGATGCTTGGAACTCAATACCCCAAACCTACATCCAACATCTGTACGACAGACTCCATGCCAGAATTGCACAGTGTGACGCAGTTCATGGCGGTTCAACCTCGTACTAACCATGTTACATGGAAATGTTATTTTTCAGTTTGCCAGCAAATACAGCTGTATTTTGCCATAATGTTTTGCTCACGTTATCCTCTGTATTCCGTTATTATGCTGTATAAATTTCGTTGGTATCAGACGTTTCCTTCTTGGTGTTCTTTTTTCACTTTCCGCCAGTGTATATACAATGAACGAGTAATGACGAATTTACAACGTGATGCACCCAGAGCAATACTTGAGGAAGAACAAAATGATCACAGGCGGGCACGGCAGTGCGAAAGAACATCAAAAAGTTAATGCAGAGTCTTTACTCACCGTGAGATGTAACGGACTTGGTGTAACTGCGAATCACGGGGTCAGTGGCGACCACGTAGCATAGAAGGAGCTTTCACGGCGTGCGGAGATGGCAGACTGATATTCCTGCTGTAAGCGGGAGTGGAGGCTATTGCGGAAATGTCCGAGTAGTTAAGCACTGGCTTGAATGGAAGACGCAGGAGGGGGAGTTGCTGGTAATGTACGTAGATGACGTGTTTCACCAACACAAACACGTAAGAACACATTGGCAGAAGAAACACAGGCGGATGAGCACAGAGGAGAAGATGTTGGTATGCTGCAAAGGTGAGGTCGACTGTTCAGGAGCGACGAGCGATGGAGAACGCCAGATGTAGGAGAGGTAGTACCACAGAGCAGTAGAGGTAGACGTGCGGGACGTCTGCCTCCTGCGCGCAGAAGGAGCAAAGAGGGGAAAAGAGAAGTGTCATGCGGTGAAGAAGGGATGGAACGGAGAGCCGGTTATGAAGGAAGAACCAGTGGGTATTGAGTTCAAGCTGGGACGAAAGAGGGGAACGGGCAGCAGCGCAGACAGAAGGAACAGTAGCAGGAGTGGAGCGACACCGTACAAATGTATGTCAATAAATGCTATGTTGTGCTTCTCTTCTAGGTGTCCGGTGACTTTTGTTAATATAGTGTATATATATACAGGGTGTAACCAAAAGTTCGGAAATAGTCACATAACTGGTGAAATAAGTGTCGTACAGGAATGAAACTGGTGGCTAGTTATAGGCAAAAGGCCATGGTCGATCGAATGGAACCAACAGCGGTGCCCTCTGGCGGATATTTGCGGTACTTATGAAAACTAGCTTCGAAACAAAGCGAGATAAGGCAGAAAAGTCAATTGCAAAGTTGTAGAGCATTCGATGGTTGGTAGGAAACGACACATGGTTCACCGGAAACCAACAAGGAAATTCCTGTAAACGCAACGAATTCGAATGTTCGCCGGACGGTGTCAGTCGGAAAACCGTGCTTAGAAACCGACATGCAACACGCACGATACAGAATAAGGGACAAACAAATGATGACGCTATTGAAACAGAGTATGCGCTTACAAAATGCAATTACGTACCGATAACAAAGGTCAGACATGTGTGCATACAAAACCCACATATTCCATATGCGCACCTAATCTAAGGCTTGTTCAATGTGCGCACCGTCGGCTGCTATGCACGTCTGAACTCGAGAAAGCACAGCTTTTCGTACATTCTCCAACATCTCAGGTGTCACACTGTGATATGCGGTGATGATACGGTTGCGCAAATCTTGGACATCTGACGGTTCCGTGGAGTGTACTTGTTGTTTGAGGTATCCCCACTGAAAGAAGTCTAGAGAGGTCAAATCCGGGGAACAGAGAGGCCACGGTACAGGTCTTCTGTATCCAATTATATGGTGTCGAACGTCGCCAATAGCAAGATACACACTGCGGCCGCCTTGTGCGCCGGAGCACCATCATGCTGGTACCACAGATGTTATACGTCCCGGAGAGGAAGCCGTGCAGCTCCTCAGGCATTAGGGTTGCACTCGCCGTACACCACCACCATCTCACAATGCGCGTTACAGGAATACTTCGACATGACGATGTGAAACAGACGCGTTGGATGCTCCCCAACTTCTACCTTCCACACCCCGATGGCTGTCTTTTATGTTGTCCTTCGTGCGGTTTACGAACAGATGCATGTCACTGTCTTCATTTACATGCCTGCCAACTGTGACGCTCTAGCCAACGGTTTTCCAACTGACACCGTCCGGCGAACGTCCACACTCTTTGCGTTTACAGGCATTTCCTTGCTGGTTTCCGGCGAATCACGTGTCGTTTCCAACTAACTAGCGGGTGCTCTACAACTTTGCAATTGATTTTTTTGCCCCATCTCGCTTTGTTTCGAAGCTAGTTTTCATAAGTACCGCCAATATTCGCCAGAGGGCCGCTGTTGGTTCCATTCGATTGGCCACGGCTCTTTATCTATACCTAGCCACCAGTTTCGTTCCTGTACGACCATTATTTCACCAGTTATGTGGCGGCTTCCGGACTTTAGGTTACACCTCGTATGTATATATACATAGAACAATCATTGGTGACTGTTCTAAGGTTTTTTTTTTTTTTTTTTTTTGGTTGTTTGCTATTTGTCGTTTAACGTGTTGTTAGTCAACAAAGGTGCTCTAGAGAGGAACGCACTTTAATTAAGGTTATTAGAATAAAACTAATAATCTTAATTCAGCGTTCTTAGCTGATGACAGTACGCAGTAATTCTTTGAAGATTCTTGAAGTGACTTTTCTGTGTGGTTAAGCTATCCTAGGTTTCACCTAAAGTGAATTACTTAGAAGATCTATAAACACATGCATTTTTTACTCTTCTTTTCCATATAGCTAGCTAGTTTTGTTCCATTTTGTCATGTTGTCCGTGACTCAGAAAAGGTACAAGATCCGCTGCTCTAGAAAAACAAAGCTTCTCTACTGAACTGAACTACCTTAGCAGCAAAGGACAGGGCCGCTTTGTCCTAGTAGCACATGTAGCACGTGCTACGGGGCCAGCGCTCATGTGTACACTATACTTTGGTTGTTAGAAATTGTTCTTCTACAGGTATATTATCGAGATTGTGTTGAAGATTTACCTCACTCTGGTTGCCAAGTGCAGTGGTGCTCTTTTCAAAATTGACACGAATCAAAAACGAGGTAAATGCCAGAATGACCCAAACAAGATTGAACTACCTCTCTTTGATGAGTATTGTGTATGAGTTACTGAGGGAAATGAACACGTCGATGTTAATTGATGAGTTTTCGGTTGCCAAGTCTCGTAAACGCTTCATCTAAACCATATAACTAACTGAAGTTTAATAAAAAGTGTACTCAACTGATAATTTATAGGTTCTTTTTCTGTGTTAAGCTTAGGAAGTCGATTAATTAATTTCAGGATAATACTAGCAAACGTTTTACGCAAAGTCATCCTGAAAGTTGCTTTAGAGATCAACTACAGACTAGTAGAGTAATGGACCAACTATCCAAATATCAGCTGTTCTAGGTTAAAGTTTATGAAAGATTACCATTTTTTCTTTCACATATAACCAAGGTTATCATCATTCAGTCATTTTCCCTCTCTCCTCGAGGAAGTTGCAAAATATACAGGGTGTCCTAGAATTATTGGACACATTACAAAATTATATGAAACAAAACATTAAACAGATAGAAAAAAACTGACTGTACTAACTTACAATGTAAATACACAAGTTAATGAATTTCGATATGAGATCCCTTGGTTGCTCGTAGTACGTTCAAGCGATACTCGATTTCATGCCATGTATTGGCAAGCATCTAAGGAGTTATGGAATTAATAGCAGCTGTGATACGCAACTTCAGTTCCTGCAAATCAGTACAAGGCGTCTGATAGACACCATCCTTCACATAACCCCACATGAAATAATCCAATGGAGTTAGATCTGGAGAGCGAGGAGGCCACGGAATGGGACCACCCCGCCCAATCCATCTGTTGGGGTAACGCTCATTTAGGCACTTACGTATACACACGTTGACCAATGTGGAGGCACGCTGTCTTGTTGGAAAACGACGTTGTCATATCTTTTGATCTGGAGTATAGCGAAATTTTCTAGCATATCCAAGTAAATATCACCATTTATGGTTTTTTCGCAGAAGAAGAAAGGGCCGATCACTTCTGTTTTTGATAGGGCGCACCCCACATTAACTTTTGGAGAATCACGTTCCAGTTCAATAGCAGCATGAGCCGGTTCACTGTTCCATATCCTACAGTTGTGACGATTCACAATACCTGATACATGAAGTGTGGATTCATCACTAAAAATTACAGTACTGAGAAAGTTTTCGTCGTTTTCCACTCGATTCAGCATATCCACAGCGAAATCGTATCGCAGAGTGTGATCATTTACATGCATCTTTTGCACTATTTGAATTTTATAAGCATGAAACTTTAATTTCTTGTGCAAGATATCGTGAACTGTCGATTTCGGAATGCACAGTTCTCTGCTTGCTTTACGAACGGATTTCCTGGGGCTTCGTCGGAAACTTTCATTAACTTGGTCAACCGTCTCACCGCTGACGCTAGACCTACCATCTCCTCCACGATGTTCCACATTGCCAGTTTCTTTAAACTGTTTCATCCACCGCTTAATTGAATTCGTTGACGGAGGATTACAACCATACTCTAAACGGTACCGTCTTTCAACTTTAATGACAGACTTTAATTCCGCAAGCCATAACACACACACACACACACACACACACACACACACACACACACACATCGCCTTCTGCTGTAAGGATGACATGACTACTGATTGCGCATTTCTCACACATTCCTCATCAGGCCGCACCTAGCGCGATCTATCGATCTATCGGATATCGATTCGCGATCTATCGGATTCATGCTTTCTATATTTTTGTTTTGCAGAATAACAATTCTGCAAAACAAAAATATAGAAAGCATGTTAGTAATACGTGGCATAGAAAAACACACAGACAATGCCCATATTTTTTTTTGTACATAATTTTGTAATGTGTCCAATAATTCTCGGACACCCTGTGTATCCCTGGAGAGGTAGCTCCGCTGTTAGTAGGGATATATGCCCCGCGGATCCTTAAACCGGCTCTGGCAAAAGGGATGTAACGCAGACAGACAAGCCATTTCTCTTAGGAATTTCTCCCATAGGTGAGATTTACAGCTGACTATATATTTTTGTTATACTAGGGGCTGCGCCTCTAGGCTCGCTACGCTCGTTTCCATAGAAGCGCTCGGTCCCTGCAGCCCAATCTCCAAGTATATAACATGACAATAGAAACAGGAAAAATTATATAAATTTCAATTATTATTGCATGTCTAAGCAAATAAGGCTTGTTATTCCGAAGTTTCAGAGTCTTTTTACTGTCGTTAATTTTTAGAAGGACGGACTTTTGTCGTTTGAACTTAAAGCACTTACTAAATTTACCACTAAGGAAAACAAAAGCGGTCCAAAAAGCATTTCCGTAAACCGTTAAGGCGGACGTCAAGTAATTTTGCTTCCTATACTTCCAATGGAAAAACTTTTGTACACAATTCCTTCACAAACATTGTGTTCCTAAGGATGAAAATTTGAACATCGATTAAAAGAACTTCATATTATAACTTATAATACTTAATATGTTCTAAAACATAACCATAATTATATTAAAAATCAATAAGTTTTCCTTTGGTGGCGTTGGAACCAAAAAAAAAAAAAAAGAAAAAGGTGGCGCGACCTGTACTTTGATGACGTCAGTAGACAAACAAATGTTGAATTGCATAAATATGGTTATGTTTGTTTTAAAAAATATTAAGTATTCCAAGTTATAAAATGAAGCTATTTTAATCGATGTTCAAATTTTCATCCTTGGAAACGCATTAATTGTCCAGAAAAACGATGGCGCGACCTGCACTTTGATGACATCAGTAGACAAACAAATGTTGGATTGCATAATTATGGTTATGTTTCAGAAAATATTAAGTATTCCAAGTTATAAAATGAAGCTATTTTAATCGATGTTCAAATTTTTATCCTTGGGAACGCATTAATTGTCCAGAAAAACGATGGCGCGACCTGCACTTTGATGACATCAGTAGACAAACAAATGTTGGATTGCATAATTATGGTTATGTTTCAGAAAATATTAAGTATTCCAAGTTATAAAATGAAGCTATTTTAATCGATGTTCAAATTTTCATCCTTGGGAACGCATTAATTGTCCAGAAAAACGATGGCGCGACCTGCACTTTGATGACATCAGTAGACAAACAAATGTTGGATTGCATAATTATGGTTATGTTTCAGAAAATATTAAGTATTCCAAGTTATAAAATGAAGCTATTTTAATCGATGTTCAAATTTTCATCCTTGGGAACACAGTAATTGTGAAGAAAATGTGTACAGAAAGTTTTCCATTGGAAGTATAGGACGCATAATTACTTGACGTCCACCTTAAACAACTGACATAGCTTTACCAACAAAATATATGCATAAAAAGTTCTTTGCGTCACCATGGCAGTAGGTCACGGGACCAGAACTTTCCTCTGTGGTTATCGCAAAGACAGACAAGCCGTTTGTTTCCTTCCTTTGCGTCTGTAAAAAAATGTTTTTTTCCTGTGAATTTATCGTCTGCGTTAGTGGTTCGTGTTGACTACGTTGTGGTTTCACCGTTTTGCCTCACTTGAAGTGAGTGTGAGTGCCTTCTGTTACGTTATTTTGTGTTTCTTCTGTGTGACGCAGTTGCAGCAGACAGTGTTGTGTTGTTCGGCTTAGCGGCCATGATGGCTGCTTCCCAAGTTTCGTCTGCTGATTTTATCTCTGCTGGATTTTCTTTAGCTACATCGACCGCTTGTGAGACAACTATGACCTCTTCAAGTGTGGATTTGTCTACTTCTAATTGTGTTTCTGCTTCTAATGTGCTTCGTCCTAATGTTTCTGCATCGAATGTTCTTCGTCCTAATTTGCATATCCTGGGTGCCGAGTCACGTTCTGCTGCCATGGCTGCTACTCCTCCACGTTCGTATGCTGCGACTGCTCGTCCAAACCAATCTCATGCACCTCTTTCTATGCAACCAGAATTTTCTAGAGAAGATAAAGTTCTCAAGATTCGGATTTCTGACGACTCACCAGCAGGTAAAGAACTTTCTTCAGCTTTGTTATTAAGTGTGTATTTTCCGTCTCTTCGTGACACCCCACTCCCCCTCTATTTGGAGGCCTTGGTTAAAGTTGTTCCCAAGGAAAGCATCGTTTCAATTATACGCATTGGAGGGGAGTTGTCGTTCATTTTGTTCACCAAAAAGCCACCGACTCCGTTCTTGCTACAGGCATTGATATTGGCTCCTTTCACTTGCAACCTGTTGCTTCTGCACAGCGCCCGGTCACAGTGACATTATCTCCTGTGCCTACTGCTATTCCTGACAACTTACTTGTTGCTGCACTCGGCACTCTTGGTCGAGTAGTGGGAGAGACAAAATTTCTTCCAGCTGCTGCCAGAGACTCTCCTTTCAACTTTGTGCAAGGGGGTCGTCGCCAATATCGTGTTATTTTCCCCACTGACCAAGCCATTTCTTACCGCCCCACAACTCTGCAACTTGTTACGGACACACGAACATACGTTTTCAACTTATTTGCTGGTGTTCAGTGCTTCCGGTGCCGAGCTGAGGGACACCTGGTTTCTGAGTGTCCTCACCGCACACCTGCACCTGGTGCTGTCCCTTCGACGAGGGTTCCCGATGCACCTCCATCTTCCACTTCTTCCTCCCTTACTACTGAACAAACTGTTGCTCCTATGTCAACCACGTCACCATCTCTGCTGATTGCTCCTTCCATGACTGCAGATATTTCGTTGTCTTTACCTGTTTCAGAACTGCCATTACCTTACAACTCCGAGAAGGCGCTATCTTTCAAAACAACTACGCAGTTATTGCCAAACACTGATCCGTCTTTACCATTCAATTCCGAACAGCTGCTTTCTTTCAAAACTTCTGGGTCTTCATTGCCCAGCACTCAAGCGCCACCATCGTGCAACAAATTGGCACCAGTTTTACAGCCTGTTTCGCAAATTCAAACGCCTGCTTCTGAACTGTTCAAATCTGCTGTCATTGATGACATCTCATTTCCACCTCTTCCTTCTTCTGAGGGCTCCTCTGGACCCAAAACTTCCGGGAAACGCCCAAATTCTGCGGAGTCTTCTCCAAAGCGCTCGCGACGCTCAAGGCGTTCTCGGACCAAATCTTCTGCCACTTCCTCTGGACCCTCACCTGGCGTGGAGAATTTTTCTTCTCCACTTCGTACAACAAACAGATTCGCATGCCTCCCTACTGAAGATGATATGGATGTTGCTGCTGATTTAAGTGAATCAGCATCGGTTGCTTCGGATGTTGAAGATGATTCTTCATTTCCCACCATAACCAAACTTTCAACTCTTTTCAAAGACTGTTCTGTTCCAGTGCAACCGCTCACATACACCGAACTTCTTGAACTTATTCAACACCCTAAAAAACGTAAAAAATTGCTAACAATCCCATGTATTCAATCCAAGTTAAATAGGTTACCTGAAATGCTTCAACAACTTCAATTACTTGATGAATTTTTGAGAAATATAACTCTTCCTCCTGATGCTGCCCAGTTTCAGCGGCGTCTTTCATACCTGTTGAAGAAGCTCTCAGCTGAACTCGAAAACCATCTACAGCCTGTTCATGATATCCCAACTGAGTTGTGTTAGTTTCAACTGCCGAAGCTTTGCTGCGTCGGCAACTAATGCTCTTGTCTTCGAAGATTTTCGTTATCTTAAAGCTAACATCATTCTCCTGCAGGAAACAAACTGTTCTCCTTTGACAGACATTTCCCGCTGGCGACGCTGGCCTTTTGTCTTTTTTCACAATTTCCGTGCCCATTTGGGGTCCGGCACCGCAATTGGCATTCATAATCGTTTTCTTCCGTTTCTGTCTGACGTTGTTGAGTCACAGAGCCTGCTTGGGATTTTTCAATACCTTTCTTTTCGCTTCCTTTCTACCCGTTTTCATTTGTTAAATTTGCACGTTCCTCGTAGTGATTCAGAAGCTACATCCCTCTTTCTTCATGTTACTACAATTCTCACTGAGATTCCGTCTTCTGAAATTGTGATCATGGCTGGTGACTTTAACTGTACGCTGCAACCTCTTTACGATCGTGATGGGTCTCAAGATTTCCGCTCTTCTCTGGTTTCGCAACTCACTCAACTGGTCTTTAATTTTGATCTCCAAGATGCATTTCGCCTTCTCCATCCTGTGACCCGTGATTTCACTTGGTTTCCTCCTGCAGGATCCTCCAACGCTGCTGCACGATTGGACCGATTTTATGTTTCCAGTTTTTTGCGTTCTTCCCTTGTTTCTGTTTCACATGCTCCAGCTGTTTCCTCCGACCATCGTCCAGTCGTTCTACAATTTCATCTTCCCTCCACTGGTGTCCCTCACCCAATGGTTTGGACCCTTGATGATTTCTGCCTGCAAGATCCAACTTTTATTTCTCATGTCAATTCCATTATTGCGCAATCAGTCAATCAACTTTCCTCCACTGTTGACCCGGCAGCTCTGTGGCTCTCCACCAAGCATTCCATTACTGCGTTTGCTAAACGCTTTTGTTTTTCTGTTCGCACCAATCGTCTTATGGACATAGATTCAATCCGCCGTTCTCTTCTGTCTACCTCGCACACCGATCCTAACTTTGAAATCCTGCAAGCCCGGCTTCATCATCGCCTCCAATCATCAGCTAAATCTGCTCTGACTCGCTTGAAGTTCACCCTTATTCACTTTCAAGATGATCCCCTTCAGAGTCTACGTCATCTTGAAGAACATCGAACTAAATACAATACCATCGCTTATCTTTCCCTTCCGGATGGATCTACCACGGCAGACCCCTCCCTCATCTGCCAACATACTCATTCATATTTTTCTGGTCGTTTCCAACCTTCTCAGATGCCTCCAGCTGATTCCTCTCCACTTCTTCACGGTCTTCCTCAAGTCCCTCAATGTTTCTTTTCTTCGCTCAGTGCTCCAATCTCACCAGCCGAAATTCGTTCTTCTGTTTTCAGTCTTAATGATCGTTCCTCACCAGGTGAAGACGGTCTTCCTCTTTCCTTTTATAAGGCTTTTCTTCCAACTCTTCTTCCTCTTCTTGTTGCCTGTTTTAACTTCGTTTTTTCTTCGTCTTCCTTTTCTTCATCAGCTTTTTCCTTTGCTCTACTTCGCCTTATTCCAAAATCTGGCAACCTTGGACTCTTGACAAACTGGCGGCCTATTTCCATTCTAAATACCGATTACAAAATCTTTGCCAAAGTTCTTGCTCTTCGCCTTAATCCAGTTCTTTCACACATCATCCATCCTGATCAGACCTACACTGTTCCTTCTCGCTCAATCGCTTCTAACATCACTGTCATTCGTAACTTATACTCTCTTGCTTCTCGACTCTCTGAACCTCTCGCAATTTTCAATATCGACCAGCGTCAAGCTTTTGATTCAATTAACCACTCATATCTCTTCACTGTTCTTCGCCAGTTTGGTTTTCCTTCCTCCTTCCGTTTGGCGCTTTCCAATCTTTACTCTCACTCCTTCTTTCGTGTTCGTACTTCAGCATTTCTCACCTCTGCTATTCCTTTCGCCAGTGGGATCCGGCAGGGCTGCCCCCTGTCGGGTCAACTCTTTGCTCTCTCTTTTGAACCGCTTTTGATTTGTCTCCGTTCTCGTTTGTTTTCCTCAGTTCCGCGAGGAGTTGCGTGCACACGTCACCACCACACAGTTCTTTCGGCTTACGCAGATGACCTAACAGTCTTCATCCGTTCTGAGGGAGCATTCGGAACTCTTCGAAATACCTATCTTGAATATGCTGCGATTTCTGGTTCTTCACTCAACATGGATAAATGCTCTGGATTATGGGCTGGGTCGTGGACGATCCGCGCTGACCGCCCATGGGGTGCCCGCTGGTCTTCAAGTGTTGCCAAATTTCTCGGAGTCTACATTGGAGACCCCTCTGCGGTCGCCGCTGCTACCTGGTCTCCCCTGGTTCAGCGGGTCAATCGCCGCCTAGCACCTTTTTACCGTCTCAAGCCTTTTCTGTCGTTCCTCAGCCGTGCCTACCTCCTCAACACCTTTCTCCAACCATCTTTTTTTCATTCTTGGATTGCGCACCTTCCTCCGCCGTTTTTGCTTCGCGAACTTCAACGTACCTTCACTAATTTCGTCTGGAATGTCATTCATTGGGTGCAGCACTCCACTCTCGTTCTTCCTATTTCTTTTGGTGGTCTCTCTCTCTCCGACATCTCTCTGAAGTTCAAAGCTTTCCACCTTCAAAATTTCCTTCGGAATTTCTCTCTCCAACCTTCTTCTTCTCAAACCATTGTCGACACGCTTCTCTTTCCCCGAAGTCCCCACCTCACTGTCTCAACTTTTCTCCGCATGGACCTCTTTCCTCTCGTTCCGAGCCATTTCCCTGAGTTTTACAGATCCGCTCTTACCCTCTGGCGTTCCTTATATCCTATTCGCCTTCCCCCAGCCTCTACTAACGATCTCCTTGCGGAACCTCTCTTCTTTTCTTCTGCTATCCGTTCCTCTGCTTCTTCATATTTGCACTTCTCCACCTGGTTCACGAGTGGCGTGGTGCGAGTCTCTCAACTCGTGGATTCCAACCTTCGCTGGAAATCGCTCTCCCAGATCACTCCTCCTCTTTCGGATTCGCCCATTCATCGTTCTCAGCTTCGATTACTTCAAGTCAGTATTCGTCGACTCTATCCTCTCCTCGCAGATCAACATGGACTTATCTTGCAACCCTCAGCGCCTCATAGCCTTCCTTTTCTTGTGTATCTCAATGATATTCCTTTCCTTCCACATCAGGTTACTGTCAAGCTTCTTTATCAGCATTTTTTAACACATTTTCTTGAACCAATGCCTATTCCTAATGTACCATCTTCAGATTTGCCAGCCACCTGGACAGACTCTCATACTTCTCTCGCCTCTCCAAAAGCTTGTGACATTCATTGGTTACATCTTCATCGCCGCCTACTGACTCCTCGAACTCTTCACCGTTTCCGTCATCTGACTTCACCTCTTTGTTTTTTTTGTTCAACCCTCGGAGATATTCATCATGCATACTTCTTGTGTCTGATGTTACAGCCCTTGTTCTCACTGTTGTTCTCTCTCCTTCAAAAAGTTTGTGCTCACCTTCACACCATGTCACATTATCTTGTGTTACGTCACCACTTTCCGTCGGCTCCCACGCATAATCATGTATGCTCCTTCCTAATTCTACAAGCGAAGTATACAATCTATCTGTACTATCATCGCTGCGTCGATCAACCTTCCCTCCGCCGTTATCACACAGCTCGTCGTTTCCTCTGCCGCAGATATCGTCACTCCGTTACAGCCAGACTACAACTCGAATTTGACATTGCACAAGCCAATAACACTGTTCCAAACTTCATGTCTATTTGGTCACCACATCAGCCTTGGTTCCAAGTCGTCGAAAATGTCGTGGAACTGCTGGCTTAACTTTCGGCTCTCCACTACTGTGTTTTATTCCATCATCAGTGTTCTTCATTAGTGTTCTGTGTCTACTTTTCTGCCCAAGTGCGAGACTTACTTTTACTACTGAATTCGCGTTTTGTTTTGAAATTGTTTACCTTTGAACTCTTACTGCTTTACCGTCTGTTTTTTTTTTTTTTGGTGGATTCACAGACACATTTTATTTCTATTGTCACCAGTGGACTCATTGACTTATATTTTTTACTACTGTTAAAATGGGCAGCCTGCGAGCGCCCGCTTTTTCATACCTTTTATATTGTATTTATTTGTTTTTTAATGCTGGCGATCACCTTGTTCTCTCCCATTTCTTGTTACTATATTTATTTTGTACTTGTATATATTTTGTTCGGGGTTCTTTTCCCAACATTTTGAGCAATAAAGACCTTATGAAGACAAGCCGTTTCTCTATTTGCTTTGTGTCTTTAAAAAATGCTTAAAAATTAGAAAATAACTTTTTCTTAAATTTTTTTTTGTAAAAAAGGGACGATAGTTGTAAGTTTATGCTGTAAAAATTGCAAAGCATTATGATTTATAGTTTGTCATATATCCGCTTTTTTTAATGGATCATATCGCGAAATAGATAATTTTGTGAAATTTAGAAATTTAATTTCTCGTAAAATAAACCGAAATTCAAAAAAAGGGTGACGAGGTGCAAATATTAGATCATGGCACTACATGCCTACAAAGTTTCGTGGTTCTGTTGCTGTTAGTGTGTCCGGAACGCGACCTGATAGCACTTTTTTGTTTACCTTAACTTTGAAATACAATAGCTCATGATTTTTGATTTCAGCGTGTTCTCCAAACAATTCTCTACAAACTATGTAAATTTCATATTTTTGTGTTCAATACGTTTTGCGCTGCGAGCTAGAAAAGCAAGAGTGTCGCGAAATTTTTAAAACAGCGGCAGTTACTTTTTTTAGCACGTCTTTTGTAAAAAAAAAACCGTGCTTATGTTACCGGTTTGTCCGTCCGTCCGTACGTCTGTACCCACGATATCTCTGCAACTATTCGTCCGATTTGAAAAATTCTTTTTGCATTATGAAGCTTGAAATATGCGAATGATGATCCTTTATTTGGGTTTTTTTACGATGTACAATTTCGCCACTGGAGGGCGTAAATGCAGATGATGTCGAATTCAAAATTACGTTTTATTCCACATATTTGCTTCTAAACATCCGCTTGAAAAAATTCTTTTATGTTCGATTCCATTTATGTCGAAAAGTGTTTTAAATATAGTTACTTTTTCAAATTACGCATAGGTTTTCCGCTAGGGGGCGTAAAAGTACATTACTTTTTTCCTGATAACTCTTCTTCTACAACTCCGATTTGAAAAATGTTTTCTTCAGAGGATACACCTCCTGATGGAAAATCTTTTGCATATAATTTCAAATTTTTGGTAAAGAATAATTTGGCCACCAGGTGGCGTAAGTGTTGATTTTTGCTTCTGATGTATTTGCCATTAAATCTGAGCTCCTAAAATATCGATTGGAAAAATTCTTTCGTGGACTGATGCCACACACATCGATATATCTTTTCGGAATATTTTCTTCTTAAAATATTCCACAGTTTGTCCGCCAGGAGGCGTAGATGTATATCTTATTTTTGTCATTATCTCTACTTCTAGGAGCCCAATTTGAAAAATTCCTGCTTTGTTGGATAGTGTTTTCAGTGTGACACGTTTTTCATATAATTTCAAAAATTTCAAGTTGTTCATAGATTTTCCGCTAGGGGGCGTAGAGGTAAATTGCGTTTCTCCCTATATCTCTGCTTCTAAATCTCCGATTTGAAAAATTCTTTCTGCACCGGATACAGCGCCTGGTGGGAAATCGTTTGAACATATTTTATAATTTTTGCAAAAAATGGTTTGGCGACCAGGGGGCGTAAATCTTAATTTCCGCTTCTGATGTATTTGCAGCAAAATATGAGCTTCTAAATTCTCGATTGACAAAAACGTCGTTTGTAGGCCGATACTACTCATGCCGACAAACCTTTTAGAAACATTTTCTTCTTAAAATAATGCGTGGTTTCTACGCCAGGGAGTGTAGATGTGTATATCTTATTTTTGTCAATATCTCGACTTCTGGAGTCCAATTTGAAAAATTCCTTCTTTGTTGGATAGTGTTTCCAGAGTGACATGTTTTTCATATGTTTTCAAAATTTTCAAGTAATTCCTAGACTTTCCGCTAGGAAGCGTGATGGTAAATTGCTTTTCCCCCTATATCATCATCATCATCATTGTCAACCATTATCAATCCACTGCTGGACGAAGGTCTCCCCAAGTTTCCTCCACAACGGTCTGTCTTGTGCCAGTCTCCTCCATGTCACCCCTGCATACTTTCGAATTTCATCCACCCATCTCCTATGTGGTCTTCTTCTGGGTCTTTTCCTGTCCCTTGGAATCCAATCTAAAATTTCGGCTGTCCATCGATGATCTGTCCATCTGGCAGTATGTCCAGCCCATTGCCATTTCAGGGATTTAACTCTGATCATGATGTCTTTCACTCTTGTCATTTTTCGGATCCACGAGTTCCTCTTCTTATCTCTCCTGGTTACACCAAGCATGCACCTCTCCATGCCGCTTTGAGTTGTCTGCAGCCTTTGTATGTCTCTTTTAGTTAAGGTCCACGTCTCTGCACCATACGTAAGCACTGGAAGGATGCATTGATCAAACACTTTTCTTTTAAGACATATTGGCATATTGCTCTTGAAAATTATGCTGTTTCTTCCAAAAGCTCTCCAGGCAAGTTTTGTACGCCGATTAATTTCTTCATCAATGTGACCCTCACTTGATATCTGCTGTCCAAGATAAACGTACGTGTCTGTTATCTCCAGCTTTTCTCCATCAATCGATAAATCTTCATTTCTTGTAAAAGCATTGAACATCACTTTTGTCTTCTGAAAGTTCATTTTTAATCCCACTTCTTTACTCTTGTCAGCAAGTTCCTGGATCATACTCTGCAGCTCTGATGGGGTAGTTGCAAAAATGACTACGTCATCAGCAAAACGAAGGTGGGTTAGATAATCTCCATTAATCTTTATCCCCTTGTTTTCCCAGCTCAGCGACTGAAAAACACCCTCCAATGTGGCATTAAAGAGCTTCGGAGATATGGTGTCACCTTGTCTCACTCCCTTTCCAATTTTTACGTGTGTTGTATTTTCAAACAGCCGAATCTTTGCACTTGCATTTTCATAGATGTTATTAATAATATTAATGTATGCATCTTCAATACCGCAGGTTTTCAGAGCCATTGTAACTGCTGATGGTTTCACCGAATCAAAGGCTTTTTCATAATCGATAAAAGCCATGCACAATGGAAGTTCATATTCCCTCGCTCTTTCAATTAGTTCTCTCAGCACGTGGATATGATCTATTGTGCTGTAGCCACTCCTGAATCCAGCTTGTTCTCTCGGTTGAGCCATGTCTAGTGCTACCTTCAAGCGGTGTGAAAGAACTTTAGTGAAGATTTTATAAACTACTGATAGGAGGCTGATAGGTCTGTAGTTTCCGAGATCCTCAATGTCACCTTTCTTATGTAGCAGGATCATTGTAGCGGTGTTCCAATCCTCAGGAAATTTTCCTTCATTAAGGCATCGAGTGAAAATTTGGGCGAGTACTGTTTCGATTTCTCCACTTGCTTCTTGTATGATGTCTACAGTAATTCCATCTTCTCCTGGAGCTTTTCCTCGCTTCATGTTCTTGATTGCATGTGCAACTTCTGCTGGAAGGACTGGAGGAACTCTGGTACTGGTATCTTTCATGATGTCTGGAGTGCATATATCATCCCTTTCATATAATTTGGAGTAGAAATCTTTCACTCTTGTCAAAATTTCGCCTCTATTTCTTGTTACAGAACCATCTTCTTTTCTCAGTGCCATAATCTGTTTTCTTCCCTTACTGAGATGTCCCTTTGCTATCTTTAGGCTTTGGTTGTTTTCAATTGCTTTCCTCACTAGTTCACAGTTGAATTTCCTTACGTCTTCAGTGATACTTTTTCTTACTGTCTTGCATAGCTCTATATATTCCACTTTGGAAGTCACATCTTCTTTAGTTGTCCTCATCTCTCTTCTTTTTTGCATCAACATTTTGGTTTTTCCTGATAATTTGTTCACATGCAACTTGTTCTTAGACCCAGCTAATTTTGTTGCTGTTTCCATAAGAGCTTTGCTTACTTATCTGTTAACTTCAGAGATGTCCACTTCTTCCGATGTTAGGCCTTCTAAAGCAGAGAACCTGTTCTTCAGTTCTAACTTGAAGGTATTATGGTGTTTTTTAAGGTTGGTTATGTCAATACATTTTGTTTGTCTTATGAGCTTGCTACGTTCGAGTTTACTGTTGAGGTGCATCTTACATCTCACCAATCTATGGTCACTGCCTGTGTTGAACTTGTTTAGCACACTGCAGTCTTCTATGACGAATTTTTTGTTACACATAATAAAATCAATTTCACTTGTCGTCCCATTTGGATGTCTCCATGTCCATTTCCTGTGTGGCTTTTTCTTGAAGAAGGAGTTCAAGATGAAAAACCCTTCTGCCTCTGCAAACTCAACGAGAGTATTTCCACGCTGGTTTCTGTTGCCAAGACCGAATTTACCTACTGAAGTTTCATTCTGTTGCCGTTGCCCTATTTTTGCATTGAAATCTCCCATAATTATTTTCAAGTGCTGCTTACCTTTATTATTTAGATGACAAATTTCTTCATAAAATTCTTCAATTTCTTCTTCAGGATGACTTGTGGTGGGTGCATAAGTTTGAATAATCTGAGCCTGGTATCTTTTCGAGAGTTGGATAACAAGTCGTGCAGCTCTGTCAGAGGAACTTTCAACTTCTACAACTTTATCCTTCAGTTTCTTGTTTATTATAAATCCAACACCACTAGTTCTGCCAGTATCTGTCCCACGATAGTAGAAGAGATGTCCACTTTTCAGTTCGATGAGATCTTCTCCTTTTCTCCTTACCTCACTTAGCCCCACGATGTCCCACTTGATCCTTTGTAGTTCCTCTTCCAATTCAAGAAGCCTTGAATCAGAAGATAGGGAGCGTCCATTGTAAGTAGCCAAGGTCAGCATCAGATGGCAGCCTAGTCCGGTCCTCCGGGGATTCTTAGCACCCTCTGCCTTCATGTCGCACTGGCCGCTGCCTTGGCCAGGTACATTCCAGCTGCCGGAGACTGAGGGCCAAGATTTAAGTTGTGGAATCATTTTGGAGGGGTTTGGCCATAACTCACCACGCTGGCCAAGCGGGTTGGTGAGTGTGGGATAGAATTTCCTCTGATCCCGATGGTATAGTTATACCGCTATGGGCGGTCGTCAGAGCCCCTTTAGTGGGAACAGGATGCACCACGAGAAGGCGGGGTTGACATTTGTCAAGGAGAGGCTGTGATGTTACGCATCACCTGACCTTGCATCCCCCCTATATATCTGCTTCTAAATCTCGGATTTGAAAAATTCTTTCTGCACCGGATACAACTCCTCATGGGAAATCCTTTGCACGCAATTTCTAATTTTTGTGAAAAGTGGTTTGGCCACCAGGTGGCGTAAGTCTTAATTTCGACTTCTGATGTATTTGCAGCAAAATATGAGGTTTCAAAATCTCAATTGCAAAAAAAAGTCGTTTGTTGACCGTTACTACTCATTTCGACAAACCTTTTAGGAACATTTTCTTCTTGAAATAATGCATGGTTTCTACACCAGGGAGCGTAGATGTATATCTTGTTTTTGTCAATATCTCGACTTCTAGGAGTCCGATTTGAAAACTTCATTCTTTGTTGGATAGTGTTTTCTATGCGAAACGCTTTTCCTATAAATTAAAAAATTTCAAGTAAATCATAGACTTTCCGCTAGGGGCCCAAAGGTAAATTTCGTTTTGTGCGTTATTTCTGCTTCCAAAACTGCGACTTAAAAAATTCGTCCTGTATCGCATACAACACCTGATGGAAAATGTTTTTCACATAATTTCTTATGTTTGGTAAAGAATGGTTTGACCACCAGGGAGCATAAGTGTTAATTTCTGCTTCTGATCTGTTTGTAGCAAAATCTGGGCTCCTGAAAACTCGAGTAAACTTTTTTTCTTGGACCGATACCGCGCATATGGAAAAACCTTTTGAGAATACTTTCTTCCTAAAATAATTCATGGTTTTCCCACCAGGGGACGTAAAGTCACATTTTATTTTTGTCGATATCTCTGTTTCTAAGAGTCCGATTTGAAAAATTATTTCGGTGTTGGAGAGCGTTTCCGGTGTGAAATGTTTCTCATATAAATTCATGTTTTTCTTAACGCACAAGTCTGCAACCAGAGGGCTTAAGCTCACGATTCCGTTTACAGCAATATCTGAGGGATTAAAAACCCGATTGAAAAACTTCCTTCTTCCGTCATATGCTATTGTTTTCCATACCGGTTCCATTGACTTTGAATAGCTTTGATAAATTTAATTTGCGTCAGAACGGATTCAGAAGACGTGCTTATTACACCAGAAAATTCGGTGTCATCTTTCTTGTTTTAGAATTGAGAGAAATGTAAATCCGTTTTCTCTACACTGAAGTATAAACAAAGTAGCCCTCGATCCCCAAAATATGTGAACTTCCTCATCTCCGTTGTAACAACTAATCACGCCAACACCTCGTTTTGGTTTCATGCAGCTGAAAACTGCTTATGTAAACATTTCTCGGAAAAGAAAAAAAAAAAAAACCACATTTTTTAGTCGCTAAAGCCAACGAAGTGAAAACAAAATTTGATTTCAACCTTTAAAGAAATAAACCGCTCCATTTCAGACACTTGTCTTACAAACCGGCTTGTCGGTTTCAGTTGTAATTAAGCAGTGCATCCGGCGGCGAATGGATCTTTCGTTTCACTCAGTGAACTTCGACATCTCATTATTTAACAGGTCAGTCTTTATTTTGTGAGATGAAAAGTTTTTCTTTTATCCAGGAGCAAAATATTAAACCTTCCATTACAGCAGTGCGAAACTCTAATTTAAATACCGTCTATAGAAGCCACAGAAAGCCATGAGTGTTTAGAGTTTGAAATACGCAGATGCGGCGTTGTGTAATTGTTTCGATTAATACACACATCTCTAAAACTTAAGCACGAAAGGGATTTTTTTAAGAAACGGGGTAAATGACCTTACACTACAGGAGTGCTTATCCAGATGAATGTCAGCGTCTCTACCGACTTACCCCACACCGAAATAGCACATTCCAACATAGCTGACGTGTGAAACAGTCGGTGAACGCTTGTTGTGGGTAGTTGCTGTGCTAGTGCAGTCCGTGATTTCACTGGTGTTTTGTGGTCTATTGGAAACATAATGGAACGTCCAGATAAACATGGCACAAAGACAATATCTGAATGAGTTTGAACGTTGTCGGATCATCGGTAAACAGGAAGAAGGCCTTACTGGGACCAGTGTTGCAAATGAATTGGGAATCGATTGCAGCATTGTGCCGAGGTTATGGTCAAGGTACTAGACAGCTGAAAATGCTTCTAGACGTGTTGGACGACTAGAAGTCGTCCACGATTCAGCACAGCACCAGAAGACCGTTTTTGGTGCTATCTGCGAAACGGAATCGTCGGAGTCAAGCTAGTCAATTGAGTAATCAACTGTTTGCCAGCACTAGGACACATGGGTATCGACAAACCGTGGCAAGAGGTTTGAATGTTGGAAGGCTCTGTGTAGTTAAACCTGTTAAATGTGTACCTTTAAAACTGCGGCACACAAAAATTCCCATTTGGGATGATGTCGAGAACGCAACGGTTGGACGAATGAGGAATGAGAAGCGTTTTATTCACAAATGAAAGCAGATTCACTTTAACGTCCGTCAGTACATCTGTCGGAAATGTGGTGCACAGTACCGTCAAGAGAATATCGTGAAAAAGAATAGAAATTGTGTTGGGGGGTTCATGGTCTGGGCTGGAATTATGGTCAATGGCCGTACCGAGTTGCAGCTGGTAGAACGATGTTCCATGACCGGTGAACGGTATTGTAGTGATGTCATTCTCCACCAGGTTTGTTGTGTTCCGTGGGGCTATCGGACCAGGGTTTGGTTTAATGAACGACAATACTCGCCCCTATCGTTCAGTGGCTGTGGCTGAACTCCTTGAGGAAAAAGATATCTATTTAATGGGGTGGCCAACATACTACCCTGATCTCAACCCAATAGAATATGTTTGGGATGCTTTAAGGAAACTTGTAGCTGAGAGGACACTGACACCAGGAACATTTCCTGAGCTCAGAAGAGCACTAATGGAGGAGTGGCAAGCTGAACCTCAGGAACTGCGCAACAATCTTGTTCTGAGTATGCCACACTGGTGTCAAACTTGCATATCTGTTAGAGGAGGGCATAACCCATATTGATTTGCCTATAGGTGTTCCTGGACAGTGCATCTTTGCTTTATCCTGGACTTTAACGTTGCAGGCGGCTGTACCAGCTTCGCATACTCTGGCTCAGTAGCCGTCACACCCCGTTCTAGCATATTACACAAATGTTCAATTGGGTTACAGTCAGGGGAGGAGCTAGAATGCACACCCAACGTGGTGGCCTTGGGCATCGAAAGTGGTAGGGAGAAAATTCTCTTGAATAATGCATACAGCCCGCCCTTCGGTGATCTCTCGGAGGTGTTAGACCCGATCTCGAAGTTGCTGGAAGCGCACCAGCAACATGAGACAATCATTGCTGGTGACTTTAACGCAAAAAGTCCCCTCTGGGGAAATCAGGATGAAGATGGGAGAGGGAGGGACCTCCTGGACTTTGTCAGCTCTCCAGAACTGACAGTCAGGAACGACCCAGACAGCGTCCCCACGTTCGAAGGTGCGCTGGGGACCTCCTGGACCGACCTCACCCTCACCAGAATTTCGAATCTCTTATTTCTTTAGGATTGGCAGGGCCTGGACGATGTGAGCGACCACCTTGCATTAACCTTCAAGATGGGAATAGAAAAAACTGGAAAAAAACCCCGAGAAAGAAGTTCATCACCCGGAACCTCAACTGGCCGAAATTAAAACACTGGCTGGCGGATCTGCTTGGCGACATGGAATGCGCAGATCTAGATGATGTGGATGACTTCAGCCAATTCTTCAGTCATCTCACGGATGAGATAATCACGATCTGTGAAGGTTGCAGGAAAGCGGAGGGCGGGACTAAGTCCTCGCTTCCTTGGTAGTCGGAAAACCTGAGCCTTCTAAGAGGGAAGGCCAGGCAATGCAGGAGGAGAAAGCAGAGGGGCAGGTTTGACCTTCGACGGAGGCAACTCCTGAAAAAGAAATATAGCCTGACTGATACAAAGTATCGGAGAGTAATGATTTTATCGAAGAGAGAGTACTGGAGGCAGCTGTGCAAGACTACCCCAGTAGGGAATCCTTTTAGGATTCCGTACAAGGTAGCAAAGGGCTCCATCAGCGCCCACTGTTACTGGCATCAGTCAGAACAGAGAGTGGCATTTTCACCTCTACCATGGAAGACAAGTAGAGGTTCCCCTGAACCATCACTTCCCGGTCGATGGGAAGTTGGGAGACTCTCCAGAACAACGTGCGATCAGAGATAGCTGCAGAGTCCCGCTAGACACTGAGGACCACCCGCCGTTCACGGAGGCGGAGGTAGGTGCTGCCATTGACAGCCTTAATACCGGTAAGGCTCTTGGTAAAGACAGGTTGGATGTAGCTATTATCTGCGAAGTCTTCGCGGCTAACCCGAAATACTTTGCTTGCTTATTGAACCTAGATAGGGGGTGTTTTCCATCAATTTGGAAAACCGCGGTGCTCGTTCTCTTCAGTAAAGAAAATAAGAGCCCAGCAGATCCCCTGACGTACAGGCCGATTTACCTGCTTTCCGCGTGGAGTAAAGTGTTGGAAAAGGTCCTTGTGATCCAAACTACTCACTTCTTTGTCGGCCAACGAAAGCTCTCCATCCGCCAATTCGGTTTCACACTTGCCTCGTATCTTTGGATGCGCGGGGCGTCTTCAACCGTGTCTGGTGGCCACTGGTCCTAGATCGTCTGACAAAACTTGGATTCCCGAAGAATGTGTTCCTGTTGGTCAGTGACTTTCTCTCTCACAGGAGGATTGAGTTTGAGGTCGGTGGGATGAATTTTAGTAGAGAGTATGATAAGAGCTGCCCACAAGGCTCTTGCTCTGGCCCCTTGTGGTGGAATGTCGTGGTTGACACAGTATAGGCTTGTATGCGTCAACCGTCGTGGCGGTCAAACGCATAGGCTTGCAGATGCAGGCTTATGCGGTTGACGTCATTTTCATAGTGTCTGCATTGGGTAGACACATGAGCGAGGGGAAGGTACACACCGCTCTTTCACAGCTGGAACGCTGGAGCAAAGAGTGCGAGCTATGCTTCGCTCCCGAAAAAAACGACACCTTTGGCTATAGCGAAGAAGGGGAGATGGTCAGTCCTCCTAAGTGTCGTTTTAACAGGCACACAATCAAGGCGGCGAGGGAAATGAAATATCTGGGTGTTGTCCTAGTTACTGAAATATTGGGACTCCCTCACCTTCGTTATCTGAAGGATAGGTGCATCTCGATTCTGAACAAGATCAATGGAATGCGGCTGTCTGAGCCAGCCAAAAAAATGGTGTACAAACGTGGTGTCGAGAGAATTCTAACGTATACATGTTCGGTATGGTGGTCCCACGCGGTTTTATTGAGCACTGGTCTAAACCAGATTTAGCGCAGAGCTCTGCTAGACATCACTAGATGTTTCCGCACGACATCCACAGCTGCACTGCAAGTGTTAACTGGGTGTGAGCCGGAGGATTTAGTGGTAGCTTCCCTCGCTACCACTACTATACTCACTACCACTACTCGGAGACTACTTTCGGTCGTCCGACGTAGAAATGCGTAAGATTGACTGTGCTTGCCAGTCGGGTAAAGAAATCCATCCCGCATGGGATAAAGTTCTCTCCTCGGGGATGGGGAGAGAGCTGTTCACGGACGCCTTCAAGATCGGAGGATGCCTCGGTGTAGGGTTCTGCGGGCTCTCCGATGGCAACGAGACTTTCACGGAACAGTTGAAAATACCGTCCAACTCCTCTGTCTTCCAGGCAGAGCTGTTGGCGGTCAGAGAGGCGTTGCGATCGGCTTCGCCCAGCAGCAACGCGGGTGAATTAAATATTTTTTCTGACAGCAAAGCCGCATTGAAAGCGTTTGGTCAGTTCAGGAGTAAGACTCCTGTAGTCAGGGTCATACAGTTTCTATTCGAGATTTCAGGCAACACTGTGGTTTCTTTCCACTGGGTCCGAAACCATGTCGAAACCATGATCCGGCAGAACAGCTAGGGAACGAAGCAGCTAGGAAAGGGGTCGTTGACTTTCAGCTGAAAACGCCGCTGCAAAGCATGCGGACTCGGCTGCAAAAAGCCACGATGGTGGAGGGGCAGTATAGGTGGGACGAGGGGGATACGGGAAGGAGAACGTACCGTATCTTTCCCCGAGTCTCTACCAGTCGCGTAGAATCTGATGGGTTCCTAAACCAGGTACTCACTGTCCATGGCGTATCGCCGGAGTACTTCCGCCGTTTTGCGGTAAGAGAACGGATGTGTAGATGCGGGGCCGAGACCGCAGACGTCGCCCATATGAGTCTCGAATGCGTTTCTCTTGCAGGTCGGAGAAAAGTCTTCACGCCAGAACTAGGTAAGACGCAGGACCTCTCGATCCTGCTCGCGCATCCCCGCACGAAACAGGGACTCGTCGAGATAGTCAGGGACTTTGTCGCGTGGCAGGAAAAGTTCATGAGAGAAGGGTTTTTGAAGCCTAACGAAGATAGAAGGCGCAAGACTGCAGCGAAGGTGAGCATAATGACTCAGGCCCATAGTCAATACCACAGCACAGGTCCTAGTCCTGCGGAATTGAAAATACTTTGTAAATAATTTTGCTGTTTATCTCTGTGAAAGGCTCATGAAATAAAGGATTAATGTCCCGCTACATGAATTTTTCTATTTTAGCCAAGACACAAATAAAGGATTTTAGTCCCAAATACCTTCGCACTGGTGAATATATCTCCCAGCCAGACACAAAATTTAGGGCTCCTGCCCATTGGCACGTCACACGCACGGGCTATGGCTGAAGAGTGGGAAGTGTCAGTCCCGTGGGGGCAGCAGACTTTTGCCGGTCCCTGGACCGTTCCTGTCCGGGCGAAGGACCGCTGGATCCTGACAGGATTGCTCGCGCAACGCCGTCACTATCAATTTTTTGAAAGAGTTCAGCATGTCCCTGCGGTCCGCATTTGGACGGTGCAGGTACAGTCATCAGTTAGCTTACAGTCAGGGAGTTTCGGGGACAAGACAATGTGGAAAATTCTCAGTAGTTTTATGAACCCGATGTCACTGTGGCCAGGGTAAACGTCTTCCTGATGTGGACAGAGACAGTCGACTAACAGTCCCTCTAGTGTCCGCCATTCACTGTTTGTGGTATGATAACCAACTGCTTGAAAGGAAAAAGCTTCCCAGACCAGAACCCACCTTCTCCGGGTTGTCGAACCCCAACTGGTCAACCACGGGATAGGGATTCATGCTGTTTACTCCATATGCCAACCCAGCTATCAACATGGTGCATCAGGAAACGGGATTTATCACTCCAGACGACGTTCTTCCATCTGTCGAGGGTCCATTGCCGACGTTCCTTGGCCCACGCGAGGCGCTGTTTGCGATGAATGGACGTCATCATGGTTACCAACGATGGTCTCCTGCTGTGGAACTGAAGGCGAAGCAAGGTACGGGCTCATGGTGTATGTCGAAATAGGTCGAACTGTACCGTTGTTGCACTGGTGGGTGAGCTGGGTGACTGTTGTACGTCGTTGCTGAGGTACCAGTCGTGATACCCGACGCTCACCTCTAGGATCAACCGCGCGTGGCTGACCAATGTAAGCCCTTCCGTTGGAATTCTGGACATGGTATTCGGGAGCAGCCAACAAGCGCGGCTGTTTTCGAAATACTGGCACCTGCCCTCCGGGCTTCAACTATCTGGTAGCGGGCAAATTGGTTTAAGTCGTCACTTATCCCCATTACTGGTAAGCGTTTACTGATTACGTATAGAGGATAGGTTTGCACAATTTATAGTGGCCGCACGTGACGTTGATATCACGTGGTACTTCGTTATTGCTCCGAATATGTAACAAGTTAGTAAAATCATGCAATGCATTGATTATGATACGCTTTCTAACATACCAGAAATCATTACTCAAGTTATGAAGATAATGGCTGTGCAATAAATATAACTCCTGTGTCATTCAACAAAACCGGTTCAATATACTTCCGGAACAACATACTAAAGTTTTGTCGCAATAGAAGCATTTTCAGTCAAATTATGAGGATAATGGCTGCGCAATAAATCTCACTCCTGTGTCTTGACCTTTGACCCCATTTCGATGATTTTCAATAGAACCGTTTCAGTATACTTCCGGAACAATATGTTAAAGTTTTGTCGTAATCGAAACATTTTTGCGTAAGTTATGACGCATAAGGGCAATGAAATGAATGCCGCTCCTATGTCCTGACCTTTGACCACATTTCGCCCATTTTCAATAGGGTTCGTCCCCAGGTGGCCCCTACCACATACTAAAATTTCATCGAAATCGAACCATTTTTACACGAGTTATCGTGTGGACGGACAGATAGACACAAAGACAGACGGACAAAGCTGGGCCATATACGCTTCTTCACCCTACGGTTGGAAAGCATTAAAACAGATTCTGGATTCTACTTATGAATTCGTGTCTTATCCATTTCCTAAAAGTTTTATTTACACCATATTTCCTATTTTAAAATTTTACAACTCGTCAAAAATCGCATTTTATTGCTAATTTTATTTGCTCTGAATTTAGATGTTTCTGATTAAATGACATTAAATTTCTACTTTTCCGAGGTTGTGCTATTGCAGTTAGATAATGAATTGCATTAATTTTTAAATTACTTTACTTTAAAGGTGCATGATTGATGATATAAGATTTGTTTACTATCTAAACACTCTTAAATTTCCAATTCTTTAACAATGTCCAAGTATATTTTGCAAAATAAAAAAGAAAAATATAAAACTGCGTTCACTGGTTTCCAAGAGATCACAATGTTTACAACACGGGTCATTTGATAGATGTATTTTATGTAACCCTTTACGATTAGAAATAATGTGTGAAATTTTAAAATTTAGATCGCGTATGTGTGTACCTAATTCAAGACACAGTTCTTCTTGCATGGCAGAGATTTGTGGTTTCGCTGTGCTTGCACTTCCAAGCTTTCTGTCCATTAACATGTTCCTTTCACAGTTGCTTAAGTCACAAGTCTTTCCCGTATTTCCGCTATCTATGCTTGGTACACGTCTGAATCCTTTGCACTTAGTTACTTATGAAGACATCGCAACGTCATAGTTACGAAAGGTAAGTGATGATAGCACGTGTCTGATTGCTATTGGGTATACCTAATATTTTATTACTTAAGTCGTGACGTCCCTACCGTGCAGGTGACGCACAAGATAGCACGCCAAGTACCAGCAGCGAGCCCTTGCCGACGTATCTTAATTGGGAAAGTAGTCGGCGCCGGAGCGGAAGGAAGTGTGTATGAATCCTACCACTGGCACACAGTTTGAATTTCACATTGCGACCGAACGTGAAACTCCTGGCAGTTGGGTTTTTTGAAAAACGTGTGTTATTCTTTCCACACATGGTCTGGAATTAATGAGAATTCCTTCTTCGATTCGAAAAATGTGTGATGATGCTTCTTCCACACATCTTCTGGAATCCGTTAGAATTCCTTCTTCTGCGGTGAGCTCCTTCAAGCATGATTTACCGGCTGATCCGTAAACATACGATTCAGTTCCAGCCTTTTCGCAAAGGAAGGGAGATAGATATATGTGAAGTACCTACCTCAGATGTGACGCAATTCTCAAGACGGTAAGTATCAGCGATTAGCCCTTGCCGGCGTAGTTTAATTGGGAAAGCATTCGATTCCGGAGCAGAAGGACGCGGCTCGAGTTTCATCCCAGGAAAACAGGTTTGTTTTCACAAAGTGGGAGATGGTGAATATATTTTAAATACGTGGAGATAATGTAAATATACGATGTCATCGCTCTATACACGTTATTTTTATGAACAACGAATAGCAACTGAAAAATTGTACATCGGACACCGCTGGGATCGAACCCCAGATATCTCGATAACTAGCCGAGTGCGTTCGCTTTACGCTACGGTGCCAACAATTCACAGCGCTATTCGTGGTTCTTTTTTTTTTTTTTTTTTTTTTTTGATTGGAGGTTTAACGTCTACCGTGAGCAACTCAATGGGCTATAAGCAGTCGCCCGTCCCTAATTTAGGGTCACTGGTTCCAGGGAAGGGAGAGAGCCAGTGCCGTAAGACAAACACAACATCCATGCCTCACCGGGATTCGAACCCGGACCCCGTTCGGACGAATGATCAGAGGCCATCGCTTAGACCACTGCGCCACCGGGCTTATTCGTGGTTTATCAGTCAGCATCTGACTACACAATTCCATATTGATGGGCTCAGAAACTGATTTGACATCGTATATTTACATTATATCCACGTATTTAAAATATATTCACCATTTCTATCGCCCTTTGGATTCATCAGATGTAATTATAGCAGCTTGCTTTGTTGAATGCCACTAGATGGCGACACATCAGTTGCTGAGCCCATCAATATGGATTTGTGTAGTCAGATACTGACGATTTACAATTTTTCAGTTGCTATTCGTTGTTTATAAAAATAACGTGGACAGTGCGATGACATCGTATATTTACGTAGATTCACAAAGTGTATATGTAAGTTATTTTCTAATATATCGGAAGATGCGGTAACAATGGGAAAGATAAATTTTCAAATTTCAGAGAATTAACAGTCGGTAGACTCTTTTCCAGCAAGCAAAAATCTATCCCGGTGGCTTCTTTCTCAAACTCCTCTGTCGTTAACCAACATCCGTGGCTCGGAAGCCACATTACTTCGTCGGGGCCAGGACAGAGACCGTTAGTTTTAAACAAGGGCGCTTCGGGAGTTCCCAACACATTGTTGCATTACTCGCAAGTTGCATTACTTGGAACATATTTTCAACTCATCATCATCATCATCATCATCATTGTCAACCATTATCAATCCACTGCTGGACGAAGATCTCCCCAAGTTTCCTCCACAACGGTCTGCCTTGTTCCAGTCTCCTCCATGTCACTCCCGCATACTTTCGAATTTCATCCACCCATCTCCCATGTGGTCTTCTTCTTGGTTTTTTCCTGTCCCTTGGAATCCAATCTAAAATTTCGGCTGTCCATCGATGGTCTGTCCTTCTGGCAGTATCTCCAGCCCATTGCCATTTCAGGGATTTAACTCTGATCATGATGTCTTTCACTCTTGTCATTTTTCGGATCCACGAGTTCCTCTTCTTATCTCTCCTGGTTACACCAAGCATGCACCTCTCCATGTTGCTTTGAGTTGTCTGCAGCCTTTGTATGTCTCTTTTAGTTAAGGTCCACGTCTCTGCACCATATGTAAGCACTGAAAGGATACATTGATCAAACACTTTTCTTTTAAGACATAATGGCATTTTGCTCTTGAAAATTATGCTGTTTCTTCCAAAAGCTCTCCAGGCAAGTTTTGTACGCCGATTAATTTCTTCATCAATGTGACCCTCACTTGATATCTGCTGTCCAAGATAAACGTACGTGTCTGTTATCTCCAGCTTTTCTCCATCAATCGATAAATCTTCATTTCTTGTAAAAGCATTGAACATCACTTTTGTCTTCTGAAAGTTCATTTTTAATCCCACTTCTTTACTCTTGTCAGCAAGTTCCTGGATCATACTCTGCAGCTCTGATGGGTAGTTGCAAAAATGACTACGTCATCAGCAAAACGAAGGAGAGTTAGATAATCTCCATTAATCTTTATCTTTTTGTTTTCCCAGTTCAGCGATTGAAAGACATTTTCCAATGTGGCATTAAAGAGCTGCGGAGATATGGTGTCACCTTGTCTCACTCCCTTTCCAATTTTTAGGTGTGCTGTATTCTCAAACAGCTGAATCTTTGCACTTGCATTTTCATAGATGTTATTAATAATATTAATGTATGCATCTTCAATACCGCAGGATTTCAGAGCCATTGTAACTGCTGATGGTTTCACCGAATCAAAGGCTTTTTCATAATCGATAAAAGCCATGCACAATGGAAGTTCATATTCCCTCGCTCTTTCAATTAGTTCTCTCAGTACGTGGATATGATCTATTGTGCTGTAGCCACTCCTGAATCCAGCTTGTTCTCTCGGTTGAGCCATGTCCAATGTCACCTTCAAGCTGTGCGAAAGAACTTTAGTAAAGATTTTATAAACCACTGATAGGAGGCTGATAGGTCTGTAGTTCCTGAGATCCTCAATGTCACCTTTTTCATGTAGCAAGATCATTGCAGCGTTGTTCCAATCCTCAGGAATCTTCCCTTCATTAAGGCATCGGGTAAAAATTTGTGCGAGTACTGTTTCGATTTCTCCACTTGCTTCTTGTATTATGTCTACAGTAATTCCATCTTCTCCTGGAGCTTTTCCCCGATTCATGTTCTTGATTGCATGTGCAACTTCTGCTGGGAGGACTGGGAGAACTCTGGTACTGTTTTCTTCATTTACTGAGATGTCCCTTGCTATCTTTAGGCTTGGGTTGTTTTCAATTGCTGTCCTTACTAGTTCACAGTTGAATTTCCTTACGTCTTCAGTGATACTTTTTCGTACTGTCTTGCATAGCTGTATATATTCCACTTTGGAAGTCACATCATCTTTAGTTGTCCTCATCTCTCTTCTTTTTTGCATCAACATTTTGGTTTTTCCTGATAATTTGTTCACATGCAAATTGTTCTTAGACCCAGCTAATTTGTTGCTGTTTCCATAAGAGCTTTGGTTACTTTTCTGTTAACTTCAGAAATATCCACTTCTTCCGATGTTAGGCCTTCTAAAGCAGAGAATCTGTTCTTCAGTTCCAACTTGAAGGTATTATTGTGTTTTTTAAGGTTGGTTATGTCAATACATTTTGTTTGTCTTATGAGCTTGCTACGTTCGAGTTTAGTGTTGAGGTGCATCTTACATCTCACCAGTCTATGGTCACTACCTGTGTTGAACTTGTTTAGCACATTGCAGTCTTCTATGACGAATTTTTTGTTACACATAATAAAATCAATTTCACTTGTCGTCCCATTTGGATGTCTCCATGTCCATTTCCTGTGAGGCTTTTTCTTGAAAAAGGAGTTCAAGATGAAAAACCCTTCTGCCTCTGCAAACTCTACGAGAGTATTTCCACGCTGGTTTCTGTTGCCATGACCGAATTTACCTACTGAAGTTTTATTCTGTTGCCGTTGCCCTATTTTTGCATTGAAATCTCCCATAATTATCTTCAAGTGCTGCTTACCTTTAATATTTAGATGACGAATTTCCTCATAAAATTCTTCAATTTCTTCTTCAGGATGACTTGTGGTGGGTGCATAAGTTTGAATAATCTGAGCCTGGTATCTTCCCGAGAGTTGGATAACGAGTTGTGCAGCTCTGTCAGAGGAACTTTCAACTTCTACAACTTTATCCTTCAGTTTCTTGTTTATTACAAAACCAACACCACTAGTTCTGCCAGTATCAGTCCCACGATAGTAGAAGAGATGTCCACTTTTCAGTTCAATGAGATCTTCTCCTTTTCTCCTTACCTCACTTAGCCCGACGATGTCCCACTTGATCCTTTGTAGTTCCTGTTCCAATTCAAGAAGCCTTGAATCAAAAGATAGGGAGCGTCCATTATACGTAGCCAAGGTCAGCATCAACTCATATATATTTTTAATGTTAAATTGTTTAAAATCCTATTGAAAAGCCGCGTAACCATCCATGTCTTCCGAAGAGTTTAATGCGCTCCAAAGAAAAAAATATCATTCATGGATTCTGTTGTACGAAACCCAAGAGAACATTTCTCTTGCAAGCTTTGATACTCTTGTTCTACGAATAGCACAGTTCTCTCTAAAGTTAGATTTGCAATTCCGCTGGTAACTCGGCTGCAGGGTTCACACCGTCTTCGGGTGAGTTATCGTTCCCTCATTTTCTATAGTTTTGTAGCATTTGGATGTTTCTCATTCCACGTGGTTTGGATTTATTGGCTTTGGGAGCATGGCAAATCGACTATTAGTTTTTCCTAGTCGTTTACTTCTATCAGAAAAGCCACTCCCCAGGTTGATGCTCTCCTGATGAAGGCAGCATGTTTTTTTCAGTTTTTGTTTTTATTTTTGTTGTCCACGTTTCTAATTTTTAATTTTTTGTTCTTCACGTTCCTGCATTCACAAAAAAATTTTTGTTCGATATTCCTTGGACGTTTTTTCACAACTCTATATTTCACTAATTCCTTCAGTCTGCTGTATACTGCGCAACCGAGATATTAGCTTCGTATTTTTGTTTTATTGTATTTCAGTTATAATTTCTTTAACTTCAGTTACACTCTTTAGACCTTTTCTCGTGTTATCGCATTACTTCTGTTTAACTTACCTTATATACAGGGTGCATAGGAAAGTCCCTATAGCCTGGAATAACTTGCGAACGGATAGAGGTACAGTTATGCAAGTGAGATAACGGTATAGTAAAGCGACTACGCCCAATCGAATGCAACCAATATCAGCGTCCCTAGTGGTGAAATGCGGACGTTAGCCATTGCAAATCGACATCGAAAAGAGATAGAGCAAAATTTTCAATTACAAAGTTGTAGAGCATCAATAAATTAGTACAAAACGACATTTGTTTAACACGGATAAGATAAATTGTCGCCTGAATACCCTACAATGTCCGAAATTGATGCGCGACGATTCGAATCAACATATTCACATTTCGCAAATGTAGCCGTATGCAAATGCAGATTGTGACGTTGTACCGTACCTACGATATAAAAACCAGTAGTAGGATGTACCTTGATCAGAAGTTCAGGTCTACGTACGCTGTGTGAGAATGGCGAGCTTGGATTTCTGAGGTAACGTAAAAAATCAGGTGTATGCAACAGCGCCTATAAGTCTGGTGGACTTACGTCGTCGTGTTACAGATGCTTGCAATAGTGTAACACCTTCCATGCTGAGGAATGTGCATGCAGAGTTACTTTCACGAATACAAATGTTTATCGTGGGCAATGGCGAACTCTTCGAACATACTCGACATTAGCGTTTTGTCACTGTGCACCAGTTTGCCTTTTTTGTTTTTGTTTTGTCTGACGTCATCAAACTGTATTGACATAAGTACGCATTTATGCAATACATTGTGTGTATTTGCTCATACCTATTGCCTGTTCCCTTCAAACGTTCACACAAAGGTCGCGCATCGATTTTGGACATTTTAGGGTATTCAGGCAAAAATTTATTTTATCCGTGTGAAACAAGTGTCGTTTTGTACTAATTAATTGATGTTCTACAACTTTGTAGTTGGAAATTTTACTCTATCACTTTTCGTTTTCGATTTGCAATGGCTAACTTCTGCATTTCGCCACTAGGGGCGCTGCTATTGGTTGAATTCGATCGGGCGTAGTTACTGTACTATACCGTTATCTCACTTGCATAACTGTACCTTTCTCCGTTCGCAAGTTATTCCAGGCTAAAGGGACTCTCCTATGCACCCTGTATACAGTATATATCACTTTAAACCCTAGCAATACACTGTATGACAAGATACTGATGCAACAAACCAGGGCCGGTTCTGGGGTATTTGCCGCCTGCGTGCCACAGATAATTGGCCGCCCATGCCAATGCGGATCGAGTACAAGTAAATATGCTAATAGATTTCTAACCTAACACACGGCACGGAAGATATTTTTTTTTCACTCTTCTGTATAGTTCGCAGGGGTACAACGTGCAAATATTCTATAATAATTACACAACATCGTATACACTTTTTTTATCTTTATTCAAAACAAAACTATTTAAAAATATCACAATCACACATGCACTGACGCAATGACACATTACACTTAAGTACAATAACTTAACAAAATGTATGTATGTATCCATAGAGTTAAATTAAAAGTGCACTCTTTCTGCTTTTTTACTTGCTAATTCGTCAATTACATCTTATAATTTCAAACTTTCATACAATTTCTTCTCTATAGCCAACAGTCCTAGATCACTAAATCTCTCTTGAATCATTGACGTTCTTAAATATGTCTTTAAAAGTTTTTCGGAAAATTCTTTTCACACGATACTACACTAACTGGTAATGTCAGAAGAATTCTCAAAGGTATAAACAGATTTGGAAATAATGACATTAAGTAATTTTTTGTTATGTATGTTAAGTTTTTTAATGGGTCTGCCCCATCTGTAATTCCGCTGCTCAAAACCCTTCGTTATCAGCTCGTTGAAGACCTCAAGACCATCAATATCCTTAGAACTTTTGTTTCTTTGTAAATTAGAAGGGAAACATCTAAATGAAAGCAAGATTTTTAATTTCCTCTTCAGTCATTTTTCGAAATTCAGAAAGAAATTTAAATACATTATTATGTTCCTGTAGATTTTCAAACCTTTTCTGAATGGAATTTAAGGCTGTATCAACAATCGTTAGATAAAATTGTATTCTGAACAATTCTTTTGTATTTGTGATAGATTCATCAGAACTTTCATATATCAGAAAGGCGAACTTTCTGATTATGAAAGTTTAGTCCTACTCCTTACGACTGGAAATTCTGCCTCGACATTTACTTCTGCAGCTAAAGCTTCTGCATCCCTAATATACATATTCACTAAATGCTTCATAAGATCTGGCTGCAGTTAAAAATTTAACAAGCTCACTCAAATAATTAAGAGATTCATTTATGTTGGATTGAGGGCACGGAAACATTTTACTTACAAAATAAATTTTTGACAGAAAATCGTTCCATATAATGATTGAGGAGATGAACTTAAAAGACTCAATCCGATCTAACAAACATGGAGCTGTATGTTTTGTTTTCATGTATCTGGAATTGTTGTCTGTTAGATCATTTAAAATTTCATGACTTCACCTAATTGCAATCTCAGAGGTCGCACTGCCTTTATTCTACTCTCCCACCTTGTATAACTTACAGATTTCAGTGTTAATCTACTAATATTACGCTTTAGTATATCCCACCGGTAAAGGGAAACAGAAAAGAATGAGTACAAATCTTTGATAATGTTAGAAACATTAACTGTTTCCAATGTTACTTTATCAGCATAAATTACAACTAAATTTAATGAATGGGATGCATAAGGTACAAAAAAGGCTCTAGGATTTATACTCCTAATTTTGTTCTTCAAGCCATGCTTACCACGCATATTTGCCCCGTTACCGTACCCCTATCCACGCATATGTTGAATATCTAGTTCATAATCTGTTAAGAGTTCACTTAGAAGATAATTACATAATCCTTCCCCGTAGTGTCCGAAACTGGATAAAACCCAAGAAATAATTCTCTAACTGCAACATCAGAATTGCCAATATTTACAATTCTAACTACAAACGCTATCTGTTCAATGTGACTGGCATCTGGCGCGCAGTCGAGAATTACTGAAAAATATTTCACTTTCTTTACAAATTCCTTGATTTTTTATTATATGCCCCTTGCTGAAACAGATATGGTTTCGTTTTGAAAAGCATGGCTTAAGTAACAAGGCATATAACTTTTAGCAGGTTGAGATTTTGTTATCGTATTGACATGCTGTGAGATAGCGGGGTCAAATTTTGCTAACATTTCTATAGCCTTTAAAAAGTTCCCAGAATTTGATTCATATAATATATCATTTTCACCCCTGAAAGCTAAACACTGCCCTGCTAGAAACTGGACAATTGCAATGATTCTTTCAATAATGGCTCGCCATCGTCATTTTTCAGATTCAAAGTGCCGTTGTTGTAAAGGTTTGTTGGAAAAATGGATTTCCTACCTGGTTTTACTACCTTATTGTCTAAAATTTGCTCTAGATACCGGCTACATTTTGGCATGGGTGTTAACAACTTATCATCTGTTTTGAGGAAAGACCGCCCAGGAATTGATGATTCACAGAGGTGGGGTGTTTATTGCATCCCACTATTGGACAATGACTCGCATGAGAGTATTAACTATTACATAGGCTCCACTCGTCGGAAACTGTGCCTCAGGCTGCAGGAACATAAATATAGTTTAAAAGCAAGCCATATCTGTACAGCCTTTACCAAACGCATTGATTCAGAAGATTTAATCCCTGATTGGGACAATGCCAACATTTTGATGATCCCAGCCTCTACACACATGCTACCGGTAACTGAGAGTTTGTTCATTTCCGCATTCAAACGAAGTTGCTGTAATGATAATTGCCCTTGGGATCTACCTGATATTTGGAGACGTCTTTTGTCTACAAGTGTTGGACAATCCACAGAACTATCTTCCTTTTTTAGACTTTAATACTTAATGTTGCAGTTATAGTCATGTTTTCGATTTGTGATGTGGTGTCGCTCTGATCGTGGTTTTACCGCCGGGACAGATGGCGCGTACGTCGCAAGATTCTGTTACGTCGATTGAAGTTATGGCGCACTACAGATATTTATACTGAACGGTTTGGGAGATCCGATCACACCTGATGATGTGGCGACTGTCGCTCTGAAAGTGCTAGTGTGTTTTAGAGTATTTTAATTGTACATATATTTCATATTTTAAGATCATTAAAATCATGTGAAGACGGTATTCATCCAAATGGTTCATGTGCACGAATGTTTTTTCTGCATTTAGCAAAACACACTATTGGATTTTGTAGAATAAATTAAGAAGTTCTGAACTTTTTCACCGTTAGGTAAAATTCGCGTTGCCAACGCAAGTCTAGAGCAAAAATTCTGAAAATGGTGGTTCGGCAAATGTACCACCGAAAGAGGCCGCTCCGGCCGCCCTTAGAATTTGGCTGCGTGCGTGCATGCACGCACTGCACACCTGCCAGAACCGGCCCTGCAACAAACTAACATACCAAACGGTTCTAATATATGGTTCGAGGTGCTTCCTTGCCTCTTTGCCTCTGTTACGGTTTTTTCAGTGTCTGGCACTGGTTTTTTAGAGTTGATTTAATTTGAAGGTATATTATTATTATTATTATTATTATATTTTACCAAAGTGATGAGAGTTTAGATCTTTGTCTTTTATTTGGGGGTATTCGTACTTCTGCTTCTAAAGAAAGTTATACAATGGCTATATGTTTTGAAGATGCGTTAGACTGTAAACATTTCTTGGATGGAGTACAGCACAGGAGTGTCCTTTTCGTGTGCTCTTCAGAAAAAAATTATAACTGTGCAGGTTTTATTGAATGTACTTTGTGAGAAAATTTCTGTATTTCAGGAGAAAGTTATTTGAGTTCTATGAAGTTCAAGAGAAAATATATTACTCGCGTGTGAAAAAAGGGCGAGCCCAAATTTGCAGCTTCTTTGCTGGTTCTGAGAGTATTATTTTAGTTGGTATCTGTATTTATTAGTGGGACATTTGTAGCTGTTATATCAGGAAGATAAGTCTCAAAGAAATATAGTTTATATGGGTTTAAATGGTGTCTTCTGTAGTCCATTTCCTTGGAGAGTTTCTTTTTTTTTTTTTGATTGGAGGTTTAACGACCACAGTGAGTAACTCAGTGGGCTATAAGCAATCGCCCGTTCCTAATTTAGGGCCACTGGCTCCAGGGAAAAGAGAGAGCTAGCGCCGTAAGACAAACACAACATCCATGCCTCACCGGGATTCGAACCCGGACCCATCTAGGACGAATGATCAGAAACTATCGCTTAGACCACTGCGCCACCAGGGTGGCATTTAGAAAATTTCGTTAGTGTGCTTTTCAGCATTGAGCATACTCTTATACATCTGGCAAAAATTATTCGCATGGGAAAATTTCGTTCAAATTTTATTTCATCTGTTCTTTGAACTCTATGATATGTTTCGCATTATGAAGAAAACTCCAGAACTAACTCTTTTTCTACAAACTGTTTCAATGTCAGAAAAATCGCCGAATGAAATAGGCAGGACATTAAATTAATATCGTTATTATCCTGATTTTATAAATATCCTGTATTTTGATGTTCGCAAACTTTGAATTTCATTCTTCTTCGGATTGAATTCTGGGTGTCTCTTTATACAAATTGTGAAAGTTATGTGGAAACAGATCTGGAAACAATTTCGTTTTACAATTTGTTCCAGAGCTTTTAGGCTACATTCTACCGAGGTGAAAATACTGTTATTGATCTTGTAGGTAATCAATCCTTATTTTGCAGTTTAATCTCATGTAATGACGTAATTGTTCATATGTTATTATGTTTTGTTTATTCAAGTCAAGTGAGATGTGTATGTATCACGTCACGCATTGTTCTCGTGACAAGCACTATTGATGTACGTGCTGTAACGGCAAATTGTATCTTCAGAGCTGTTGTTGCCTTCGAGGCATAAGTTTGAAGTCAGTAGTCATAGTCGTGTTCTATTATTATTTTAAATGTTTACAACTTCTTATGATTTTTTAATGATAATAAATAATAGATTTAACTACTCAATCATTTCTTTAGTTTGGCGATTATCTCACTGTGCAATGTATAGCATTTACAATGCTCCATAAATTCTCCCACAGATCTTGGTCACAGTAATCTCCTGAAATATTATTTCCGTCGAATTATTCCTTTCTCAAATTTTTGAAACAGTAAAATCCTTTCAAACTTAGAATGAACTGAAATGTTCAAACTGAATTATAGTTCTTCCCAATATTTCACCCCACTTTTGCTATAGTATACAGTGAACTGTGGTTTCGCATTTTCTTTGCTGAACATTCGTACGACATTGAAAGGATGTGAATATTGAATTTCAGATGAGAGCACAGTGCTGTTAGTATTTTCAGTTAGCTGTATCCCTAAGAGAAAGATTTTCAGTCTTTTGTTATTAAAAACTGTGTTCTGATTATCTTAGAAACTCACTACAAATAGCAACATTGCTGTTATTACAACATTAATAATACTTCATGGATTTATTAAGCTTTTCCTGAAAATAAAACGTGTGCTCCTAGAAATTAATCAACTTATATTAAATTTATACATCTTTAAATTGCAATCTTCCTTTTTCTTATTTATTATACACATTTTGTAGTAGTATATCCACCGTAGTTATTATATACCTTGTAGTTCTTTATCTTACACTTGCATGAATTTGTGGATGTACACTATATTGACAAAAGTCACCGGACATCCTTCAAAATCAAATGAACGGATCTGCTGCGTTGTTAAGATGCGCGGTACAGCCGCAAACGGTATTAAAACAAGCCTGCAGCTTACCGCAATCATATCACACTGTGAGGTTGAGTGAAAATGTCACGGAGAGAAAGAACTGACTTTGAGAAAGGAAAGATTGTTGGGTGTTATTGTTAAATATTTCTAAACAGTTAAAATCTACAATTCCTTTTAAGTAACGCAGTAAGCCACTTACCAGCTGCAGGAAGATCTATCCTTAGTAATCACAGAGAGAAAAAGGGGATTCCACCTAGAAAAAAAAACAAAAACGTTTCGAGCAGCGCCACCTGCAATTCTGTTAAATGTTCGCTGAGGCGTCTGGTTCGAAGAACTCTGACAGTCATATTTCTTATAATAATTTCTAACAGTTATATTAGTGGGTTTTCCATAAGACAAACCGAGAGGCGTTTAAACATACCCAAGTCGATTATTTTGGATGTACTGAATAGGTGGAAGACACATGGCGTGCCTGAAGCAGCAAAACGTACCGACAGACCAAAGAAAATCAGTGATAGAGGACGTCGAAGCCTCCGGAGAGTCGTTACAGCTAATTGACGGAACAAGACCTCAGCGTGTAAATGCTAGAACCTCGTTATGCGCACGTAAAATTCGCAGAGGACTTCATTCCACGGATTACCGTGGTCGTGCTGCTGCTCATAAGCCTTTCATCTCCACTCGGAATGCTACTCGTCGTTTAGCATGGTGTAAAGAATATTTATTGCTGACCGTAGATCAATGGAAACGGGTCCTATGGACTGATGAATCCAGATACACGATCCATCAGTCTCATGGCCGTGTGTGGTATGGCCACAGTGTACTGTTCCTACGGTAAAGTTCGGAGCTGGCAGTGTACTGGTGTGGGGGTGTTTCTCGTGGTATGGCCCTTCCCATTGGTTATCGTGGACAAATCTGTTTACTAGCACTTCTACCTCGATATTCTGGACAATTATGGCCTACCAACTCTGAGGCAATACTATGGAACAGAGCCTTGTTGGTACCAGCAGGATAGTGCACCGAGCCATAAATCAAGGACTGTTACGCCGTGGTTTGACGATAATTTCGTATCGGGTGTAGCCTGGCCAGCACAGAGCCCCGATCTTAATCCCATAGAGGGCTTATGGGATGAATTAGAGCGCCGCATAAGAAGTTTGGAACCAAGGCCTACTGCTGAGCAACAGTTAGCGGTAGCTTTATGTACTGAATGGAATCGCATACTTATCGCTGTGTTCCAAAACCTTGCCGAAAGCATGTCTTGAAGGGTCAGTGCATGCATTAAGGCCAAAGGTGGACCGACACCGTACTAATGTATGTCAATAAGTGCTATTTTGTGTTTCTCTTCTAGGTGTCCGGTGACTTTTGTCAATATAGTGTATATACATTAAAGTGCAAAAAGTTAGTTTTAAGCAAAATTTGAACTGGCGCTGCCGTCGTAGAAAGGCTTCGACGCACGCCACGATTTCTATCAGTAGCGAAGGATAATCTTGTGAGTCAGGTTGAACAACCGCCAGTAGGATTATGGTAAGCCGACGTGAATTATTGGAGTTTGAACGAGGCGTGGTAGTGGGAGCCAGGCGGATGAGACATTCAATTTCCGAAGTTGTGCAAATATTCAATATTCCTCGATCCATGGTGTCACGCATGCGTCAAGAATACCTCATGGAAGGCATTACCACCCACCGTGGACAGCGCAGTGGTCGACCACGGGCGTTGAATGCCCGGGACCAGAGGCTTCTGACCAAGATTATCCATGCTAACAGACAAGTGACACTGGCTCAAATAACATTCACATTCAATGCAGGAGTTACCAGATACACATCCATCAGATCAGCGCAACGTAATTTAGCATCCATTGGGTATGGGGCAGAAGACCCACCAGAGTGCCTTTGTTAACACCATGACATCGAACGCAGCGCCTCACCGGGGCTCGTGAACACGGTAATTGGACCTTGGAAGACTGGCAACATATGGCGAGGTCCGATGAGTCACGCTACCAGTTGTTGCGAGCTGATGGTAGGGTTAGGGTGTGGCGCAGACCCCATGAGGCCATGGACCCAAGCTGTCAACAAGGCATTGTATGAACACCGTAATTGGACCCTGGAAGACTGGAAACATGTGGCGTGGTTCGATGAGTCACGCTACCATTTGTTACGAGCTGATGGTAGGGTTCGGGTGTGGCGCAGACCCCATGAGGCCATGGACCCAAGCTGTCAACAAGGCATTGTGTGAACACGGTAATTGGACCCTGGAAGACTGGCAACATATGGCGTGGTCCGATGAGTCACGCTACCAGTTGTTACGAACTGATGGTAGGGTTCGGGTGTGGCGCAGACCCCATGAGACCATGGACCCAAGCTGTCAACAAAGCATTGTGTGAGCATGATAATTGGACCCTGGAAGACTGGCAACATGTGGCGTGGTCCGATGAGTCACGCTACCAGTTGTTACGAGCTGATGGTAGGGTTCGGGTGTGGCGCAGACCCCATGAGGCCATGGACCCAAGCTGTCAACAAGGCATTGTGTGAACACGGTAATTGGACCCTGGAAGACTGGCAACATATGGCGTGGTCCGATGAGTCACGCTACCAGTTGTTACGAACTGATGGTAGGGTTCGGGTGTGGCGCAGACCCCATGAGACCATGGACCCAAGCTGTCAACAAGGCATTGTGTGAGCACGATAATTGGACCCTGGAAGACTGGCACCATGTGGCGTGTCCGATGAGTCACGCTACCAGTTGTTACGAGCTGATGGTAGGGTTCGGGTGTGGCGCACACCCCATGAGGCCATGGACCCAAGCTGTCAACAAGGCACTGTGCAGGTTGGTGGTGGTTCCATACATGTGTGGGGCGTCTTTACGTGGCTCGGTTTGGGTTCCCTGGTTATTGTAATACGTCGGTAATCGCTTTGCTACTCTGCTGGGTGATCATTTGCAGCCCTTCATGCACTTCAACGATGGGATTTTCCAGACGGACAATGCACCATGTCATCGGGCCCAAGTTGTCCAAAATTGGTTCGAGGAGCATTGTGAACACTTCCGACTGATGGTGTGGCCACCACGTTTGCCCGACCTGAACCCATTTGAGCACTTATGGGACGCAGTGGAATGGTCCATTCGCACCCAAGATCCTGCACCTACAAATATCAGGGAACTGTTCAGACGGCATGACTCAACATCTCTCTAGAAGTCTTCCGGTCACTTGTGGAATCGTATTGCCGCACTTCGCTGAGTTAGAGGAGGTCCTACACGATACTAGGGACGTATATATGACTTTTGGCGCTTCAATGTACAGGGGTTGGACAGAATAATGTGAAACCCCAGGAAAAGAAGGTTTTACGTACCCAATAGGGTGTAGGGACACCTTTGGTATTCAAAAACTCCCGAATCCTCCTTAAAACGGAAGCATACAAATCCTGGATGGTGGTCAGTGAGATGTTACACCATTCTTCATGCCGAAACTGCTCCAATTCCATGAGAGATGCAGGAGGAGGATAACGGGATCTTACCCTGTTTTCCAACACATACCACAGTGGCTCGATGATGTTTAAGTCATGTGATTGGTGGAGGCCAAGGAAGGTGTGAAAGTTCGTTCTCATGTTCCTCAAACCATTATTAAACATTCCGAGCTCTGTGAATTGGGGCGTTATGATCTTGACAGATTGCATCTCCTGCAGGAAACAGTGCCTGAGCCATTGGATGAATTTGGTCGGCCAAAGTGGTTTCATATGCCCTGTCAGTCATCCGTCCTTTCAAGGTGATCAGGGAGCCTGCTGAAAACCACGATATGATCTCCCAGACCAGGACAGAACCACCACTATGTTGCACCGTTGGGATCAGACAGCTGGGGTAGTACACTTCTGACGGTGTTATCCACACGTAAATAAGTGCTGCGGTGGGAAATAATTTGAATATGGACTCATCCGACCACATTACACGCTTCCATGCATCGGCAGTCCATGTTGTATGCTCCCGGCACCACTGCCGTCGCCGTTGTGCACTCACTAGAGTCACCATAGGCTTTGCAATAGCAGCTCTGCCATTAATATCTTGTTTATGCAGTTCTATGCGCACTGTTCTAATTAATACTGAGGTCTGGAGATGCAGATTGAGCTCCGCACTAATTTTCAACGCCGTGGTCTTCTTATTATGGGTAACAATCCTCTTAATGCCGTCCTGTTTCCATCAGCCAGGGTCGTTTTCCGACAAATCTTGTGTTTAGCAGGCGAGGTTTTACAACGAACACGGTATGCTGCCATGACGCTAGATACAGTAGCTTCCGAAACCCCCACTACCCTAGTGACTGTCGTCACGGAGGCACCAACTAGCGGGCCACCAAAAATTAGCCCTCTTTTGAAGTCCGTTAGGTTGCTCATTTCGTCGTCACCCTGAAAGAAATTTTGCAACAAGACACTTTAAATGCACCAGGACATTTAGGTTCTAAATACAGCTATTACAACCAAAAAGTGGTGGATACCTTTGCGCATTATGACGTACGCAGCTGCATTACAAATCACGTCTCCGAGCTTGGTGTTCACATTATTCTGTCCAACCTCTGTATATATATATTTACAGGGTAGCCCAAAACGTACCTACCAAGTTTAATGCTGTTTTATTACTGAGCGAAAAGGCATATAAATCTCACCCAAAGCGTATTAAAATCTACATCTTCTGCCATTGATATTGCAACATGATCAATATGTTCGCCCTCACCCTCGATGATCTTGCGCAATCTGATCCCAAAATTGGACCCCACCTTGTGGAAGACGTCTGTTGGGATGGCCAAAATTTCACGCTTGATAAATGATTTCAGCTCCTCCAAAGACTTTCAAAGATCTTTGAGATGTCTCCATAAAAAATTCCAAAGCATTGAAGTCTGGTGAATAAGGGGGCCAGTCAAGTCAACGTCCTCAGTGCTTTGAATAATCCAAAGCAATGACATTTTCACGGAAATGTTCATTCAGAACACGGAAAATGGATTCTGTGCGATGGGGACGATGGGGACGAGCACCGTCATCCATGAAAAAGTGACTTGTGAGGTCAAAACCATGAAAACCCCTGAAGTACAGGAATGAAATTGCTTTCAAGCAAGTTCCGAAAGCTCACTGCGGATGCATTTGTTTCAATAAAAACAGGTCCACCAATGCCAACTTTAATTTTGACAAGGCACACCACACAGTCGCACGTTTTGGGTGAAGACTTTAAGCAATCGAAACTGCGGATGTTCTGTGACCCATATTCGCCAGTTCTGCCTGTTCACAAACCCATCAAGCCAAAAATGTGCCTCATCTGAAAACCAGATGAGACCATGGACGATTTCTTGGTTCTCGAGTATTGTAATCATTGCAAGAGCGAAGTACAATCTTGCTGCGATGTTCACCTCTGTGAGTGTCTGTTGGGTCTCGATTTTATAGGGAAACAATTAAAGATTTTCTTTGAGAATTCATTGGAGACTGCTGCGTTTGATCCCTAACTCCTGAGACGCTCTCCTGGTAGACTTTTTCGGGCTTCTTTCAAATGTTTCTCGACGTTTCGTTCAGTCCTTGCTGTGGAGGCCTGTCGCCTTGAGAGTGATTACCCAACACTGACCCTGTATTGCAAAATTTCTTGACGAGGTTTGATATTGTGTGCCTGTCCGGTCCAACTTTGACACCGAACTTTACCTGGAACGTTCTTCTGACCTTTTCGGGTCTTTCTGATGATTGAATATACTCTTCGGTAATGAATATCGGCTGCTCCATAGTGCAGGCTGACATTTTTCATATCCTGCAAAATGAAAAGAAAACACGTGAGACAGAGATGGCTTGAATGCTATAATGTGTCCGCAAAGTTTCTTCAAATTATACCAACTAGTTGCAGAGCAGATTGGATTTAAACTTGGTAGGTATCTTTCGGGCCATTTTGTACAATTGCAGGGCTATCATTACTGCATTTTTGGCCATATTTATAAATAGCTAAACTTTCCGTGAATAATAATTTATCTTGAGAGCCGCCCCAGTGTAGGGGCTTATCCACGAATTCCAAATTGGGGGTGTTGGAAAAGTTTGGGGAGGGGTATTATGGTTGAAATAAATTTTTTCGGATGCTGAAATTTTTTATAGTAGAATATTTTGGCTTTAAAGCTAGGGAAAACTTTAAAAAATGGCAAGCTGTTGAATTTTTCATAGCTAAGAACGTTTAAAACCGAGAATCTGTTTTTTCCGAACTCTCTCATGTCTATGCAAATGCTTTCCTAAGTCAAAGAAATAAGTATCAAGCATGGGCTGCTGAAACACTAGATATTGATATTTTCACAAATCTTGTGAATGCTGAAAGATTCGGAAGTATATTTGCAATATACACTCACGTTCTTAAAAAACAGAACACCTGAAAGGAGTTGAGATAAGACCTTAATTTTTACAGGATATGTTAATCAGGCAATATCGCAGAAATGATCGGCATTTTGGGCGTCATAGGTGCGTGAGTACCGCTTCTAGGCAAATCAGATCTCGCAGCGCCACAGCCCTGAAACCGGCCGTTTTTATGTTACAACCGCCGCGTGGCTCAGTCTGCACGTCAGTGCTGGGTCACCAGTGGAAAAGGATGCCTCTTCATCGTGTAAGACAGGCGCACAATCATATCAGGAGTTCGACAGAGGTTGCATTATCGGCACGAGAGACTGCAGTGCTTCCCTCAGGGAGACTGCCGGTCGTATGGGGCGCAGTGTGTCCATCCGGGCAAGAATGTTCAGGGCAACGCATGAAGAAAAAGACTTTGAACACGAATAAAATCTTCTGGACATCGTACACAAACAATGCTGAGGGACAACTGTCACCTCATGAAAATGTCTTTGAGAGACCATTCTACATCATCAACGGCGTTGGCGCAGCAGTGGCGAACTATGACGCAACCTCCCATGTCTGCTGTACAGTGTACGTCGCCGGTTATTACAGTCGGACTGCAGGCTCGTTGGCCTCTCCTCAGGCTACCTTTTACACTGCAGCAACAGGCTGCAATGGTGCACCGAACGAAGGGAGTAGCGTGAAGAATGTCACAATATCATATTCTTGGACGAAGTGCGCGTGTGTTTAGGCGAAAATGAAGGCCGCATCTATGTCGTCGGCGACAGGTTCAAAGGTATCGGGAAGAGCGTATTTGCACCAGGCATACCGCCACAATACGATGCATTATGGCCTGGGGTGTTATCCGGTACGAAAGAAATTCACCTCCCGTGAGAGTCCGTTCCACCATAACGAGTTCCCATTACGTCAGTGACATTCTACGGCGGATCGCCCTTCCGTTCATACAAGACGTCCCCGGGGCCATATTTCAGAAGGTCAATGCCACCATATGTCGCAGCAACAACACGTGCCTTCTTTATACAGAAAAACGTTCCACTTCTGCCATGGCCGGCTGGATCGCCGGATTTATCACACATAGAAAATCTCTGGGACATGCTCAAACGACAGGTGCAGCTATACGACCTTCCGCCAGCAACTCTTGATGAACTTTGGGCGCGGGTCAATACAGCCTGGATGACAATTGCACAGGATATCATTGACGCATTAATTGATTCCCATGCCTCAGTACGTACAGCAGGTAATGCAAGTCAGAGGTGGCCATGACGATCATTAGCTACATAGACGCACCTGGTACGTATCACATCGAGATGCTAATAATTTTTTTAGTGGCGGTTTAACAACCACCGTGAGAGACTGTGGGCAAGTCGCCTGTCCCTGATTTAGGGCCACTGGTTCCAGGGAAGGGAGAGAGAGCCAGTGCTGTAAGACAAACACAACACCTATGTATCACTGAGACACTGAGATTCCAACCCGGGCGAATGATTAGAAGTCGTCTCTTAGACCACTGCGCCACAAGCTAATAATTTGTTCTGTATTGCCTAACGAACATATCCTGTAAAAATCAAGGTCGTAGCTCGACTCCTTTCAGGTGTTCTGTTTTTTATGAACGTGAGTGTATGCGCCAGACTAAATGGAAGAGATACATGAAAACGTTTTTGGTTTCAATGACTAGACTTTAAATATAAGCTTAAAACTAGAGAAACTAATGAAAAGGAAGCATTGGACTACGATATACGTAGACTTCAACTTAAAAAACAACAAGAAAAATTATTGCATTTTGGCAGAGATTCTTCAAGGTAAATCCGAAGAATTCATGTTAATGCTGACTTCTGTTGACAACTGGGTTGTATTACAGTAAAAAGGATTCCTTTAAAATTAAAAAGCATATACGTACGTGTGCGGGTGTGTGTGAGTCACGCAGGGGTATTGAGATTTTTTATGAGTGGAGAGGTCTTGGTGGTGCATGTTTAAATTCTTGCCCCAGAGAAAAATATCCTTGAATGTAGAAAATTCTGAATTGTGTGTACATTTATATGAAAAATTAGGTAAATCCCACATATTCATCTAATATTCCCAGAAAACTGATATTTCCTCGAACTTGCGTTTGCCTGCTTCTAACATTGTTTTTTATTTTTATCCCCATTTGTTCTTTTATATCGGGATAAAAATGCACGCAAATCCTGGTCACGAGTTCTGAAATGGATTTCTGCCCGAGTCGTAGAGGAGTAATGATTATAATCCGAGAAATCAACAGTTTAAAGATTCATATTGCCATTTTTCAAGGAGAAATATGAAATTATGCTTTTTTTCTTCTTGGAAACTATTAAAACAAGAAAGTTGACACCGAATTTTCGGGTGTAATAAGCACGTCTTTTGAATCCGTTCTGACGCAAATTAAATTTATCAAAGCTATTCAAAATCAATGGAACCGGTATGGAAAACAATAGATTTGACCAAAGAAAGAAGATTTTAAATCGGGTTTTAAATCCCTCAGATATTGCTGTAAACGGAATCGTGAGCTCACGTACTCTTAGAAACACAGATATCGACAAAAATAAGATGTAACTTTACGTCCCCTGGTGGGAAAACCATGCATTATTTTAGGAAGAAAGTATTCTCAAAAGGTTTATCCGACAAAGCGGTATCGGTCGAAGAAAAAAAATTAGTCGAGTTTTCAGGAGCCCAGATTTTGCAACAAATACTTCAGAAGCAGAAATTAGCATATACTGTATGACCCAAGTTTGCTAAACCGTTCTTTACCAAACATATGAAATTATGTGAAAAATATTTTCCACCAGGTCTTGTATGCGATACAGGAAGAATTTTTCAAATCGGAGCTTTAGGAGCAGAAATAACGCCAAAAACGCGATTTACCTTTGTGCCCCCTACCGGAAAGTGTATGATTTACTTGAAAATTTTGAATTTATAGGAAAAACATTTCGCATCGGAAACACTATCAAACAAAGAAGGAATTTTTCAAATCGTACTCTTAGAAGTAGAGATATTGACAAAAATTAGATATACATCTACGCCCCCTGGCGCAGAAATCATGCATTTTTTCAAGAAGAAAATTTTCCTAAAAGGTTTGTCGGCATGAGTAGTATCGGTCAACAAACGACGTTTTTTTCAATCGAGAATTTAGAAGCTCATATTTTGCTGCAAATACAACAGAAGCGGAAATTAAGATTTACGTCCCTTGGTGGCCAAACTATTTTTTACAAACTTAGAAATTATGTGCAAACGATTTCCCATCAGGAGTTATATCCGGTACAGAAAGAATTTTTCAAATCGGAGATTTAGAAGCAGAGATATAGGGGGAAACGCAATTTACCGCTACGCCCCCTAGCTGAAATTCTATGAATTACTTGAAAATTTTGAAATTATAAGAAAAACATGTCACACGGAAAACACTATCCAACAAAGAAGGAATTTTTCAAATCGGACTCCTAGAAGTAGAGATATTGACAAAAATAAGATGTACATCTACGCCCCCTGACGTAGAAACCATGCACTATTTTAAGAAGAAAATGTTTCTAAAAGGTTTGTCGACATGAGTAGTATCGGTCAACAAACGACGTTTTTTTCAATCGAAAATTTAGAAGCTCATATAAAATACAACAGAAGCGGAAATTAAAATTTACGCCCCCTGGTGGCAAAACTACTTTTTTACAAAACTTAGAAATTATGTGCAAACGATTTCCCATCAGGAGCTGTATCCGGTGCAGAAAGAATTTTTCAAATCGGAGATTTAGAAGCAGAGATAAAGGGGGAAACGCAATTTACCGCTACGCCCCCTAGCGGAAAGTCTATGAATTATTTGAAAATTTTGAAATTATATGAAAAACATGTCACACGGAAAACACTATCCACCAAAGAAGGAATTTTTCAAATCGGACTCCTAGAAGTAGAGATATTGACAAAAATAAGATGTACATCTACGCCCCCTGGCGGAAAAACTGTAGAATATTTTAAGAAGAAAATATTCCGAAAACGTTTATCGAAGTGAGTGGCATCAGTCCAAGAAATAATTTTTTAATCGATCTTTTAGGAGCTACGATTTTATGGAAAATACATCAGAAGCAAAAATTAACGCTTACGACCCCTGGTGGCCAAAGTATTCTTTACCAAAAATTTGAAATTATATGCAAAAGATTTTCCATCAAGAGATGTATCCGCTGAAGAAAAAAATTTTCAAATCGGAGTTTTAGAAGAAGAGTTATCGGGAAAATGTAATTTACTCTTACGCCCCCTAGCGGAAAATCTATGCGTAATTTGAAAAAGTAACTATATCTGAAATACTCTTCGACATAAATGGGATCGAAAGATATAAATTTTTTCAATCGGATGTTTAGAAGCAAATATGTGGAATAAAACGTATTTTTGAATTCGACATCATCTGCATTTACGCCCTTCAGTGGCGAAATTGTACATCGTAAAAAAAAAAAATAAAACGAAATGAAGGATCATCATTTGCATATTTCAAGCTTCCCAATGCAAAAAGAATTATTCAAATCGGACAAATAGTTGCCGAGATATCGGGGGTACAGACGGACGGACGGACGGACGGACATACCGATAACAGAAGCACGATCTTTTTTTACAAAAGACGTGCTAAAAACATAGAAGCAATGATCAACATTTTTGGGAAAGGGGGAACAAGCGCTACTCAGTTCCGTCACCTTTCACAAATTTTAGTGGATTATGTATACTTTTCAATGTGAAGATACTTTAAATTGGTTATTTTCGTTAAGAATTAATGTGGAGAAAATGAAATCTTTTGAACAGAAGTCATTTTTCTGAGTGCGTTGGAAAAGGAATGCTTTAGAAGAATGACGCATCCACTAATAAATTCAAAGAGCAGCATTTGGTAATTTGTCATGTCTCCATTAACAAGGCAGCGTAACATTGAAATGCAATTTCTCTTCTCATTTCCTTTGTTTTGAAAGAAAGGAATGTAATAAAGAACAAATACCGTCACACGAAGCACGTGAAACCGGGAAATAATATTACCAAAGTGTCGTTTCATTCATGAAGATGCTAATGTATGAGGATAAACAAAATAGGATGTCAAAAATTGTTTTATTTATTGTACTAACGGAAGTAACCGGCGTTACCTGCGTTTAACAAAAACACATGAATCAGCTTTTGGGCCAGCGTTTTCTAGGCTTATCTGAATTTATGAATAGGATATATTGCACGGAAACATTTAGCTGAAATGTGTTTCGGTAATGAAAAAAAAAAAAACCCTAAGAAAAACGATAAAATCTACACTTGTGCTGGCGCAGTAGGCTTTTTAACCAGCAGTCTTTATTGACTGTAATGCTCGTATAAGTAATTTGAAACTTCTACATTTTTCTGTCGTGTTGTAATCAGCGTAATGCACAGTTAATTCGATGCGCAAGATCCTTGGAAACCCTCTAAGTCCACAACGTTGAGTGTTCTTTTATTTGGAACCAAATTTTATCAACTTAGGAACAACCAAAATAAAACTGGCCATGGAAAAAAGCATGAATTTTGCAGGTTGAGCCCAACAACTTTTGAAGGTTGAACCTGTGTCTTACTGATATTGCTAGCATGAGAACAACAGGAAGCTTCAGGTACTTAAAATAAAATGGAAGGTCAAATGGTACTATTGGAATGCTTGGAATAAAATCTCGGTCTCATTCAGCATGGCCAATTACTATAATAGCTCCGATGACATCTGATATGAGTTTCTTGATCTTCCATTTTAGAGCACAGGGATCCAGATTTCATAATGATGAAATAAATATTACATCAAGGTGATATGGAAGAATGTGCGAACGGAGAAATAGCAGTACTAAGCTTTGAAAAACTGAAATGCGAGAAATTTCACATTTTCTTCTCATTTGATTTCATGTATTCAATTTACATTTCATTTAAATATATTTCCTCTACAAATCTACGAGACTGCTGTTTTTTAAATAGTGGAACGATTCTTTGCGCGTAGTAGCACATATAGAGCCGCGGTGTGAAACGTAAGGAAACCGCCGGCAATTGCAGCGGAATGATACACACGGCATTTTGGAAGTCTAACACTGCAAACAACAAAACTAAATTACAAATTGTAAATCGTGGGCTTTATGCCAAATTCGAAACAATGATTGAAGAAATCTGGTGAAAATCTTTCTGTCGATGTAACTTGGAATTATTTGCAGCGAGTAGTTGTAACGTATACTCTCGATTCACTTTCCTTTTGATTTTACTATCTCTGGTTATTTTATTTTTCTATGTAAATTATCTTCTTACTGAACGAGATGTTATTTCACCCGCTGAATGAGATCTGGCAATGAGTGTAAGTCATGACGTGGTGGTAGCCAGTATAAATAGGCGCGTTCAACGATACCTGAGGAGAGCGTTTGTTGTTGTATAGGAAGAGCGTTTGTTTATGTGAAAGAGAGCTTTTTGTTGATGTGTGTAGGGAGAGCTTCGTTCTATGTGATTAGGTTTTCTTCATTATTGTGATACGATTAGTGTGTGTGTGTTGGATGATTCAAGAAGTTCATAATAAAAGGTTTTACGTAAGTACGTCTTTCTCAGTTCATAGTACTGTCAGACCTCTGTCTGGCTGTTAGGTTTATTTTATTTGGTGTTATTAGTAACAACCAGCATTAAGACTTTGTTCATCTTAATTACTACTACAACATTACTACCAGTTATAAGTTTGTTCATTACTATTACTACACTACTAGCAGGAGACTTTATTCATGATATAATTAACAAACAACAACCATTTGAATTCACTATTAGAAGCTTAGTACAAGCATTGAATTCATTATAATATTAGTGAAAGCTATATTCACGATAATTAGCGTGGTAGCAAAAGCGTTATTCATTATAATTGGCGCCCGAACTTTTCTCGAACACGAGGTCTTGACAATTATTACCCATGTCTTCCTTACCTGAGACAACTTCAATTTTCCACATTAAGGCAAGTTTCGATGGTGATGGTGTTTTTTTTTTTGACAATTTGCAAGAAGCCTGTCGGTCTCACTTTGATATGAATGATCTACACGTACCCAGGCATTCTTCACAATTTCGTAATTCACCAGCTTCCTATTACTCTGAGTCGCGGGTCGTACCTGAGGGAGTTCAATCCTCTCAGCGAAGCAGAATGCTTGCCCATTTCGTGCCGCATGCAGGAACAATTCTTTTCAATGGTTTGGAGGGATCCTTAAAATTCCTCGAAGATTTGGAAGATCATTTTGATCTATACAATATTCCTGAAGACTGCAAAGTACAAATCGCAGGCACTTGCTTGAATAATACCGCTAAGACCTGGTATCGGCAGTGGAGAGTGTCGAACCCGGATTCTCATTATGAGAATTTCCGTGCGAAATTTTTGGAGGTCTTTCCTTTCGGCCTCAGTCGAGCTAGCCTTGCACAACAACTTTTTTCTCGTCAGCAAGGACCCAACGATAGCCCTGTTGCATTTGCGTTGGAAACAACACGCTTATATAACTTATGGGATCCACATGCCAGTCATGTCGACATGTTGGATACCCTCTTGCAGCAGCTCGACCCATTTTTACAAGATTTTCTTGAGGTTCGACACCCTGCTACAATTCATGAATGCCTTCGCCTCATACGAACGTATGAAGAGCGACATGGCAAATATGGTTCAACTCACCATGCTCGGGCACCCCGCGAGGCTTATTACGAAAACCCTCAGCGGCATATTAAGCCTAATAACTTTCAGCGCGAGCATACACAAGTGCACACCCAAGCTTCATACATTCCACCACACAGGAGAGTGGCAAACCAACAGCGAGTTTCTGAACAATCTTCGGGATATCGTACAAATGCACAGTATGCTCGACCCCGTTCCAATCCGCAGCATTCGGAACGTTTTCATGCTCAGGGCAATGATTATTTTTCTGCCCGTGCTGAGGGAAGAAGTAATAGATATGAAAATGTCAACACACACGCGAAGTTCCCGACGCAGGTTTCACGCAGTTTTCCTCATCGTGAAAATTTTCCCGATACCCGGCAGGGTCGAGGTTTCAGACCGCATGATAATCCAACCAGGAATCCTTTAAACTTCCAAAGGAAGTAGACCAAGGGTCGGTCCTGCTTCCTGATACCAAGCATTCTGACCCTAAAACAGTATTAGTAACTGTCCAAACTCCTCAGTTGCCTGATGTATTCTTGACAATTGAAGATATTATTGTCGAGACAAAGTTCGACACTGGTTCTGAAATTTCAGCCCTAAATACGAAGTTTTGCACTGACAATTTTCCTGCAATACTCGTTCAGCCTGCGACGCAGTATTTGCGAGGTGCAAATAACGAAATCTTCAGTATCACAGGAACTGTCACATTATCTCCAGGGTTGGGAAAGGCTCGTTTTACGCATTCTTTCCTGCTCATAGACGAACTACCTGTGAAATGTCTAATGGGAATGGACTTTATTCAAACGTTTCAAATAACTCTGAATTTCGTACAATATGTGATTTCCTTTCCGGAACCTATCGAAGTGATTCCTAATGTTCCTATAGATATAACGAGTTTGTTATTGAGTAACCAATTGAATGAGAGGCAACGAAACCAGCTTTCTCTACTTTTGCAGGAAAGCCCTGGTTTATTTTCTGATCAACCTGGTTTCACACAGGTGGTTTATCATGTCATTGACACTGATGGTTCGAAACCGATAGCGACGAAACCTTACCCTTGTGCTCCCCATAAGAAACAGGAAATGCAACGTCAAATTTCTGAAATGATTAAACAGGGCATAATAAGGGAATCAACAAGCGCCTGGGCTGCTCCTGCCTTTTTGGTTCCAAAGAAACAACCCAATGAATTTCGTTTTGTGACAGATTTTCGCAAGCTCAACCAAGTCACAAAAACGATCAATTATCCACTACCTGTCATGTCACATATTTTGCATGACCTGTCATCAACCAAATGGATGTCAACCTTGGATTTGGCGAGTGGATATTGGCAGGTAGGAGTACATCCGGACTCTGTCGATAAAATAGGCTTTGTGACTCCTTTTGGGGCTTATGAATACCTGCGTATGCCCTTTGGATTAGCTTCTGCACCTACTACTTTCCAAAAGCTTATGGATACGGTCCTCAGACCTGTTCAGGGTCCCCATGTGCATGTATATTTGGATGACATTATTATTACATCCGAGACTTTTGACGAGCACCTTTCTCTGCTCAAACAGGTGTTCCGACTCATATACAATGCTGGCTTGACGTTAAAACCTAGTAAATGCCAGATAGCGAGGGACGAGATTGTATATCTGGGGTTGAAAATCACTCCCCACGGCTTATTTACGGATAATGAAAAAATTAGGCCTATTGTTGACTTTCCTCGGCCTAAAACAGCAAAAGAACTATCACGCTTTCTGGGAATGACCGGATGGTATCAGCAGTTCGTCTCCGCTTATGCTACAATCTGTGAGCCATTGTATGCTTTGAAACGTAAATACAAGAAGTTTGTTTGGACACCTGAGGCTAACGCTGCGTTTGAAACACTGAAGTCTGCGTTGACTCAGCCTCCGGTGTTTACTTTCCCGGATCATACTAAGGAATTTGATATTTATACTGACGCATCCGGAGTTGGTCTTGGTTGCGTTTTGTCACAAGCTGGGCATCCAATAGCTTTTGCGTCTCGTACTTTAGCCAAAGCTGAACGCAATTATTCAGTTACGGAACGTGAATGTCTTGCTGTTGTGTATGCTCTTGATAAATTTCAATGTTATCTTAACTAATTGACAGTTAACATAATTACGGATCATTCTGCCCTTCAGTATTTGAATTCTGCTAAGCACCTCTCTCAAAGACTTATGAAGTGGGCTCTGAAGTTACAAGAGAGCAATATCAAAATTTCGTATCAGCCAGGTCATAAGAATCAATTACCGGACGCATTGTCTCGCGTTCCGATTAGTGGGGTCCCCACAGAAACTACTCCTGGATGTCAGCCTTTACTTCTAATAGCTGATATAACATCCAGAGAGCAGATAATGGCAGAATTAATAAATGATCCAGATTTCAGGGATATATATAATTATTTGCTTGCGGGTTCGCCCCTACAAAGTGATCCTTCTCTGGCTGGAAGGTCACAGCATTTTGAAGTCCTAGAGGGTCTGCTTTACTATACGAAATCTAGGACTACTAGGGCAGAGTTTCGCTCATGTATTCCGCGAACCCTTAGAATGGCCCTTTTAAACGAATTTCATGACAAACCTCTTGCAGGCCATTTAGGTATTCGCAAGACCCGTTGTAAATTGCGGGATGTTGCATATTGGCCTGGCGTGTACCAAAGTGTGCTGGCATACGTTCAATCATGTCACTTGTGTCAGATTAATAATTACCGTAATGTAAGACCGGCCGGTCACTTGAAATCTAGTTCAAGTTCTCATGTTTTTGATATTATTTTCATAGATTTATTGGGACCTTATCCTTTATCTGTTAAAAACAAAGCTCGTTACGTTTTAGTATTAACTGATAATTTTTCTAAATGGGTTGAAGTTTTTCCCATTAATGCCGCTACGGCGGAAGTTATTTGTAATGCATTAATTAATGAAGTATTTTCTAGATATGGTGCACCTAATAAAGTAGTTTCGGATAATGGTCCTCAATTTATTTCTGACATTTTTGAAAGAATGTGTGCGAGACTGCACATTAAGCATAAATTCATTTCCCCATATCATCCCCAGAGTAATCGTGCGGAACGCGTAAACCGCACGCTAGTGAAAATGATTGCTACATTTGTCATGGATCATCATGAACGATGGGATGACCATCTTGAGCTTTTTTCGTTCGCCCTCCGCTCGTCTGTTCACGAATCTACTAAAATTACTCCTGCAGAACTTTTTCTGGGTCGCAAAATTAAAACCCCTTTTGAAAATTTAACGGGGATTATCGACGAACTAAACCAGCGACCAACTCCGCAATCAGTACGAATCATAGCAGAAAAAGCTCGTGTTGCAATGATAGGAGCACAAGCTGCTCAAGCAAGATATTATAATATTAGGCGTAGGGAACCAGATCTTGTCGTTGGAGATCTCACTCTCGTGGAAACGCACTTCCAGTCTTCTGTTTCTCATACTTTAGTGAAGAAATTTGCACCCAGCTACGAAGGTCTATATCGGGTGGCAAATGTGTTTGACAATAACATTGTTCTTGAAAAACCTGACAATCAATTTCAATACGTACACGTTGCTCAGTGTCGCAAGTATCATGAACGAAATATCGATTTTATAATCAACCGTACTCAACCTTCTGTTCCACAGACTCAAGAGTCTATATCTCACGATCAACCTACAGAAATTTTGGACGAACCAACAAACATTTTTGAAGAATCTCCCGTGATTTTTTCTTCACCCTCCCCTCCTCAAGACGGGTTTCCAAAAACCCAACCTGATTCTCCCATGAGACCAAGGCTCGAATCAAGTTCTTCAAATACTAGTATCGTTCCTTTCCCTCCAAACATTGCCAAGACTATTGCTGCACCATTTCCCGATAACTCTGCAACACCACAAGCTCCTACTTCCTTGAATACCTCGTCAGAGAGTATTCCTGTAGGCAGAAATAAACATCGCCCTGCACGACCACTAAATTACAGCAGCGACTCAGAGGCTTCAGATATTTCTGATTTATCAGTTATGGACAATAATTTGACTATTCCTAAACGTCAAACACCAATTACAAACCGTCCAGTAACACCAAAAGCTGGTCAAAAACGTAACTTGTCTCCCCAATCTGCTTCGCCGCAACAGCGACGAAGGCAGAGATCCTTGCATCCGCCCGGGTTTCGCCCCTTTAACCTACGCTCAGGGCAAACAGGGCCGATGCCTGTTGCTACTGTCATGCCACGAGGGCGAAAGCGAAAGCAAACGATGTGGCCGGAGCCACGTCCGTCCAAAAGAATGCTGGAAGGACACCACGGGCTCCAGCACAAAGGGACTACATATCAAAAGCCTGGGGGAGACCGTTCCTATCAGCCGCAGGGATTTCCGGACCGCCAGACTTCGGCCGTTCCTGATCGCCGGACTTCAGCCGTTCCTGACCGTTCCTGTCAGCCGCAGGGATTTCCGGACCGCCAGACTTCAGCCGTTCCTGACCGACGGACGTCAGCCGTTCCTGACCGTTCCTATCAGCCGCAGGGATTTCCGGACCGCCAGACTTCAGCCGTTCCTGACCGATGGACGTCAGATGTTCCTGACCGTTCCTATCAGCCGCAGGGATTTCCGGAACGCCAGACTTCAGCCGTTCCTGACCGACGGATTTCAGCCGTTCCTGACCGTTGCTGTCAGCCGCCGGGATTTCTTGACGGACAGACTACAGATGTTCCAGATCCATTCAAATCCTTGAAACGCGCTAAGCCACCTGAATTTGTCAGTCCGATTAGGACTGGAAAACGTTATCGTACTAGAGTTTTTTATGCGTCCTCGAGATAAGTAAGTTCTCGTGGACAGGTTCTTTTCTCCGTTTGTTGTTTTTCCTGCACGACCAGTTGGCGTGTCAGAATTTCTTTTTTTCGTGTGGGCCTATGCATTCTTTTTTGTGTGTATATGTGTTTTTTTTTTATATTTCTTCTATGTCCATCTACTAATCCAAATTTTTTTATATATATCTATGTGCTTAGGGGTAAAATAATAAAATTGTTACTGTTAGGCAGCTCCAGGCAATCTTCGCTGCTGATACAGTTGGTGTGTATTCAACGAATAATGAGAACGTAATTTGAAATTAAAAAAGTGATTCCTGCTAGGCAGAATAAAAGGAAGGTATGCCGATGCAGGTTTGTTTTGTTCAAAAATACAAGTGTTTCACAGACGAATACAGATTTCTTGATTTTGTCATGCCAAGTTTGATATTGTAAATACTGCTGCCACCAAACAACAAAACAAAAAAGAGGTCGATAAACGTCAATCAACGAAGTGTAAGACTTACACTCCAAAATTGATAGGTTTTTCGGAAAAAAAAAAAGAATTAAGGGGTAGATGATGTAACGTATACTCTCGATTCACTTTCCTTTTGATTTTACTATCTCTGGTTATTTTATTTTTCTATGTAAATTATCTTCTTACTGAACGAGATGTTATTTCACCCGCTGAATGAGATCTGGCAATGAGTGTAAGTCATGACGTGGTGGTAGCCAGTATAAATAGGCGCGTTCAACGATACCTGAGGAGAGCGTTTGTTGTTGTATAGGAAGAGCGTTTGTTTATGTGAAAGAGAGCTTTTTGTTGATGTGTGTAGGGAGAGCTTCGTTCTATGTGATTAGGTTTTCTTCATTATTGTGATACGATTAGTGTGTGTGTGTGTTGGATGATTCAAGAAGTTCATTATAAAAGGTTTTACGTAAGTACGTCTTTCTCAGTTCATAGTACTGTCAGACCTCTGTCTGGCTGTTAGGTTTATTTCATTTGGTGTTATTAGTAACAACCAGCATTAAGACTTTATTCATCTTAATTACTACTACAGCATTACTACCAGTTATAAGTTTGTTCATTACTATTACTACACTACTAGCAGGAGACTTTATTCATGATATAATTAATAAACAACAACCATTTGAATTCACTATTAGAAGCTTGGTACAAGCATTGAATTCATTATAATATTAGTGAAAGCTATATTCACGATAATTGGCGTGGTAGCAAAAGCGTTATTCATTATATAGTAACACACGGAGAGCCGTGGTTTGAAACGTAAACAAACCTGCCGGCAACTGGAGTGAAAGGAAACACGTAATATTTTGAAAGTCTAATGCATTAAACAAAAGGACAAAATTCCTAATTGTATATAGCTCGCGTTATGTCAGATTCGAAACAATGATTGACGAAACCAAGTCAGAATCTTCCCCTAAAAATGGCTTGAAACGGTATACAGTGCGTACTGCGTAGTTACCCAATGGGAGCAGCTATCTGAAACGTAAACAAACCCGCGGCCAACTTTGTTGGAAGGACACACTTCGAAAATCTAACACAGTAAATACACTAGTGTGCATAAAATTAAGGACGAAAAGGAGAAATTAGTAAAACAGAGGAACGAGCTGGCAGAACGGACCGAAAGACCATTCAGGAGATAGACTAGGGTCCGGTACAGTAGGGCATGCGCATATATGCAGCACGACTGGGGCAGTCGGAACGGTATAAAGCATACGGGCGGTGTACACTCAGCAATTCGGTGAAAGCTATTACGCGGTGTACATCCGTTTGAACGCCGTCGAGTTGCTGCCACCGTGTGATATGGCCAACAGGCAATCTAGTAGACGACATCTGGATGACTTTACCCGAGGTCGCGTCATTAGGAAGTTGGAAGAAGGTCGAAGTGTGACTAGTGTGGCCGAGGAGGTCGGGATCGCTCACAGCATCGTTTAACGAGCTTGGAGAGTATTTCAAACGACAGGAACAGCTGTCCGAGAGTTTAGCAGTGGTCGTCCACGAGCAACCACTGCGGCGGACGACCGGTATATTGTCCTACAGGCGAGAAGAGACAGACGGCAGACAGCGAGAGAAATCGCAAGGCACATGCAATTGACAACTGGACGTCCGTTATCGCGTTTTACCGTGGCCAGGAGGCTACACAAAGGTGGTCTTTTTTGCACGACGACCAGTACGGTGTGTTCCATTAACGCCTGCTCATCGGAGACGGCGGTTTCTGTGGTGCCAGGAACACAAGAACTGGACACATCAGCAATGCGGTCGAGTTCTCTTTACGGATGAGAGCCGATTTAGTCTGACGAGCGATTCTGGACGTATACACATCTGGTGAGAGCAGGGAACAAGCAATCACACCTCCAACATCAACGAAAGGGACCGGTTTGGAAGTGGCGGAGTTCTCGTTTGGGGCAGTATCATGCTTGGTAGCCGTACTGACCTCCACATCTTCCAAGGAGGTTCAGTCACTGGTGTCCGCTATTGTACCGAGGTTCTCTTGCCTCGCGTGCGTCTGTTTAGAGGTGCTGTGGGTCCTGAGTTCCTCTTCATGGACGACAACGCTACACCTCATCGTACAGTGGCTGTAGAGCTGTCGGAGAGTGAAGATATTCAACGTATGGATTAGCCCGCAAGGTCCCCGGTCCTAAATACAATCGAACACGTGTGGGACCTACTCGGAAGACGCTTGGCAGCACGTCACCAATCGCCAGCAACGATTACGCAGCTGCGATTGGCGCTACAAGAGGAATGGGCTGCGATTGGCGCTACCAGAGGAATGGGCCGCGATGCCTCAACAGCTCCTTGACAACCTCGTCCTCAGCGTGGCCAGACGTTGTAAATTCTGCAGCGCAGTCAGGGGTAATCATATCCCCTACTAAAGACTGGATTTTTCTTCGCAGCCGCTTGTCACATGGACGTTTCAGTCTTCTGTCCAGTTGTGCTCGAAGCTACCTTTTCAATAAAGTGCCTTTGTATCCTTTGGATTCCTTGTTTGGACCGTTTTGCTCACTTGTCCCATATTCTTACATCTTGGGGATCTTATAATATGATTTAAGTCAATGTGGAGCACTTCTGCACGACGTTACATTCGAAAAACCGTCTCGTCCTTAATTTTTTCACGCCAATGTAGTAAGATCAAATTTCAGATTGTTAATCCCTTGCGTTATATTAAATTCGAAGCAATGGTTAAAGAATCCTAGTCAAATCTTCCAGAAGAAACAGCTTGGAGTTTCTTATAGTGGGTGGTAGCACACGAACAGCCGCTTTCTAAAAGGTAAATAAACCCACCTACAACCGTGGTGAAATGATACACGTCAGACTTCGGAAGTGCATCCCAAAAAATTCTGGTGCAACCTATTAACATCGTTGCCTTTATTCTCCAGCAGATGTTTTTCCGCATAGGTTTGTATTAGGTGTGCAACTTAATTTTCAGCCACAGGCACGACACGTTGACAGCAAATTATAGCAAATCGAATACGTACCCAATCAGGGAAATAATCCCCGTCGTGTTGGATACATTTAAGCCATCAGTCAGGTAGCTGCCGAATGCCACTGCGGAAAAAAGAGGGCTCTTTTGAGTTGATAAAGTCATCAATATACTTGTGTGGACCTCCTCGACAGAAGTGAAGCTTGTTACTCGGTGATGCTGCAGGGAGCGAAAAATGTGATAATCAGGCGGGGCGAAGTCTGGAGAATACGCCAGGTGGGACAAAATCTCCCATCCCAGGTCGGTGATCGGGTTTAAAGTCGTTTTCTCGGTGTGAGGACGCGCGTTATCCTGAAGACACAGGACCGACCTTCTACCCTTGCCGGTGAACGGCTTTTCGCCTCCATTGCGTCACTCACACGAATGATTTGCTGACAATAACGCTCAGCATTGACCGTTTCACCAGGTTTGAGCAACTCATAGCGTGCGACACCGCGCTGATCCCACCATATGCACAGCACCATCTTCCTGGCATGGATATTTGGTTTGGTGGTATACTGGTGGTAGGCTGACTTGAATAAACCCACGACTTGCGCCGCTTAGGATTATCGTAAAGGATCCACTTCTCATCACAGGTCGATATTTTATGGGCCGCCCCGGTGGCATAGTGGTCTAAGCGATGACCTCTGATCATTCGTCCGAAAGGGGTCCGGGTTCGAATCCCGGTGAGGCATGGATGTTGTGTTTGTCTTACGGCACTGGCTCTCTCCCTTCCCTTCCCTGGAACCAGTGACCCTAAATTAGGGACGGGCGACTGCTTATAGCCCATTGAGTTGCTCACGGTGGTCGTTAAACCTTCAATAAAAAAAAAGAATCTTGTGGTGGAAATCCTCCTTCTTGAATCTGGAGAGCAAGGACACAGCAACATCGCAGCGTCTAGACTTGTTCGCAGCTATGAGTTAGTGGGGCACCCAACGGTGATCTGTCCAAGCTTGTGCAGGCGCTTTGCAATGGCTTGCCGTGTTACTCAGAGTTTCTGGGTGAACTCCGACTGTGTGCGACAGGGATCCGCTTCCAACAGTTGTTCCAGTTTCTCATCGTCAACTGTCTATGGCTGTCCCGGACGTTCTGCATCACGGAGATCTAAATTTCCCTGCTTAAACCGTTGGAACCACTTCTTACACGTACTGTATAGGACACAGCAGGCTCACCCAAAGCTGCACAGATCATTTGCTGGGCTTCCGCGGCACTTTTTTCAGCTGAAACTCGAACAGGAGGCAGTGCCTCAAATGTTGCTTCTCGAACGACATTTCTTTCACTGTCAACTTTCATCCTTTCTGTCACTACAGCTGTGAGCGGTTACGGTTGCCTGGAAAGCTGTTGGATAGCGCTGCAGTGAACCATTATCGCACAAAACTACTTTTTTTTTTATTGGAGGTTTAATGACCACCGTGAACAACTCAATGGGCTATAAGCAGTCGCCCGTCCCTAATTTAGGGTCACTGGTTCCAGGGAAGTGAGAGAGCCAGTGCCGTAAGACAAACACAACATCCATGCCTCACCGGGATTCGAACCCGGACCCCTTTCGGACGAATGATCGGATGCCATCGCTCAGACCACTGCGCCACCGGGGCGGCCACAACTATTTGCATTTGCCGACGTTCTATGATCGCTTGCGATTAGGGGCCGAGAATTAAGTTGCACACCTAATATTTTGTAGTGTTAGTATGCCTCGATAAAGCCATCAATAAATGTGTGAAAGTTTGCTACAGATAATTTACTACGCAATAAAAACCCATGTTTACAACGGCTTCCATCATGTTTAGCATCAGGTTCTCGTAAGCGAAGCAAGATTCAAATTAAATATTGTTTTGTTTATGTTAAAACGTGATAAAGTGATCATTTAATAAAAGACATCATTGTGCCACAATGAAATGAACTTTCGGTTCGTCAATTCATGGGACAGCAGACTGCGATCAGATTTCAAGAATGGTTAAGTGCTTTAAAAATTAATAAATTAATTAAAAATCACCAAATCGAAATATCAAAAGAAAAAACGAAGAAGCACTATGCCACTTTGCCCCCTATAAGGATATCAAGTTTCTATTCTCTGCATTCAATGGTTTTCTCTGTAGGTGACCGGCAGACAGAGGGAAAGACACAGTAATTTTATTAATGTAGAGTACACTGAATGATCACTTTATTATAACCACCTACCAAATACTTCGAAGGTCCTCCTTTCACATTCAGTACAGCAGCTATTCGACACGCGGCATCGATTCAATAAGATGCCGAAAGCAGGTGGGAGATATGGCCAACCACGTTGTTTGTAGTGTGGCCTTCAATACATGTAAGGAGGCGATTGGTATATGCAGACGTCTGATATGCCGTTCCACAGTGTCCCACAAGTGCTCTATGGAATTGATATCGGGGAGTTCGGAGGCCGATCTATATGCTGGAAGTATGAACTGTGTTCCTCAAACCATTCCTGCCAAAATTGGACCTGTGGTTCGGCACATTGTCATCTAGGAAGACACTGTCGCCATTCAGGGAAAAGTGCTGGGTGTATAGAGTCAGCAAGCAATTCATGGTAGTGGGCACCAGTCACATGTTGTTCCACATGCACCAGGGGTCAAAGTCCCTGTCTGATAAACATGTCCACACCATACAACCGCATGCACTGTCTTGAACAGTGGAGACCACGCAGGATGGATCGAGTACCTCATGTGGTTTGTGCCAAATACATACACGACCATCCTCGGAGTGCAGTTAAAAACGCGACTCATCAGACCATTACACTTTTTTCCAGTCATCCAACGTTAAGGTTACCAGATATTGGAACATTGATTTGAGGACAAAATGGCGTGGTGTCCCCAAATCAGCAGGTCATTTGGGGACACATACGTACTCAAAATAAATATACAAAACTTTCTGTCACAAAACTGTTTTGTTTCTACAAGTGTGATATTACATATGAAAATTTATGTTTTAAAAAAATATATCTTCTAGAATGTTGGTAATTTGTACTGTCAAAGCAAATCTATGACGGCGAGAACACATTAACAAAAGTGAAATGTTTTACCTTAGGTACATGTGCTGAATTAAAACCAAGTTGCACAGTAATAACCGAATCGCATGGCGATTTTTTCATTTTGCCCAAGTTTGGGAAGAATTCAGAACAAGTACAGCCGAAATTTGGCTGCCCCAGTGGTGCAGTGTTCTTAGTATTGGCCACTAATAATTTCTACAAGTTCGTACTGGTTCCAGTCCCGAATGAGGCATGGGATATGTGTTTGTCTTACAGTACTTGTTCTCATCCTTCCCTAGAACGAATGTCCCCAAAGTAAGGACAGGTGACTGCTTACAGTCTTTAGAGTTGTTCATGGTGGTCGTTAACCTCAGAAAAAGAAAGAAAAAAAAAGTCAAAATTTGTTTTCATAAATAGCATGTTGGAAAATCAGTACAACGAAAACTATTAAAAAAAAATAAGAACAATTTTCATTAGAAATCTAACGAGCCATGAAGAAGTGTAAATACGAGGACACTTGAGGGCCGACATCAAAATTTCAGGAGAGTTTGCTGCCCCAAAGGCATCAGACGTTTTTGGGTCCAGTGAACTAAATTCGAGACTTCTGGTCAGCTTATCCAACTTCCAACTTGCATGATATTTGCATCAAGCAAGCTTTTTGGTGCCGATGAACCGTGGTTAGTAGGGCGGGTCAAAAAAAGGAAATTTTTGAAAATGCTTGCTCCCTTTATGCCTTCTGACTCCTATATCAAATACATGAAAAACAAAACAAAATCTGAGTTAAATCGGTTAATATCTTGACCCTGCACCTTTCAAATCAATATTTTAGCCTTCGCGAAATGAGAAAATTGCCACTTTTAAACCCTTTAAGGTCAAATTTGAGTAATATTGCACATTACAAAATTATTTGTAGAATAATTAAAGATTTATTAAAGTATTTAACATATAATAGAACTTATTTCAGTTGAATACGTACAGAAATATCCGAGATATGCTCGTTTGCAACACATTTGGGTAGGAAATAACTAACTGTAGCTACATTTTTGACAGAATAATACCCTTTTAAATGGAAAATGGAAACAATACACAGAAAAACCTCAACTTTTATACTTCTGATACTCCTAGATCATGTACTGGGAATATAGTCCTTTGATTCAAGTTTTGGGAACTTAACACGGTTTTCCATTGCAGTTTTTATCGTGCTATCACGACGTTTTTCACCAATCACTTTTTGTGATGCTTCAGTAACTTCTTTAACAACTCATTCCATCATTTGTGAGTGACACTTGAAGAGTGGTACATCCAACTTTACATTTTTAATCGATCTTAACTCATCATTGGTTTTAGCCCTTATGATTGGAGGCTCGTACACATCAGTTTCATTCCATTGAATCATATGTTGCCATTTCTTTTGCATGGAAGTTCAAAGCAGGAACATGAAAGCTACGAACTGGAACACTACTGTATATGTTAAATCTAGAGCTGATAATTGTTTGTACTGCATCAACCCTATCTGACTTGACAGGTGAGGCTAGCTGAGCAAGAAGTATGTTTTCAAGGTGAGCGAAGAATGCGTTCCTCTGTAGACAACGCTGAACTATCTTCTTTGCTTCTTCATTTTCTATATCTGCACTTTTGTTAACGAGAAAAAAGAAATTTTCTGGTCCATTAATTGTCAACTCATAGTGTTTCACAAGAAACCACATAGGAGCATAAATATTTACAATATAAGATGTCAGGGTTATTAAAGTATTTGACGATTCCGTAGTGCAAGCGTATAGACGGCATATATGACATGCTGTAGTTAGCCATCGGCTATGACTGCATGACCCAATAGTTAGGTGTTCCAGGTCTTTTTCAAATGTTCCTGAAATGAGTGCTGTGACAATCCTATACATGTATTTTTGATCAGTAGACAAATCCTTCCATATTGTTTCGGGGATCACATTCAGTGGTTTGGAATTAGCAAAGCAATTGTAGGAAATAACAGATAAACTTGTAACACTTTATAATGAATTAGCTTTTATAATGGTAGTTGTTATGTTAATTATTATATCATGAATAAGCTTAACTGCTAGTAATGTTGTAGTAGTAATTAAGATGAATAAAGTCTTAAGCTGGTTGTTAATAGTAACACTTAACGAAAGAGACCTAACAGCCAGACAGAAGTCTGACAAAACTATGAACTGAGAAAAACGTACTTACTAAGAAAACCTTTTATTAGGGAAACTCCTGGTATTATCCACACATACTTCACAGGTCACACAACTACTCGATATCTGGCTCTCATATATAACGAAGTTCCTCTCACATAAACGAAGCTCTCTTTACATCAAACGAAGATCTCTTTACACATAAAACAAAGCTCTCCCTACGCACATCAACAAAAAGCTCTCTCGCACATAAACAAAAAGCTCTCTTAGGTATCGTTGAACGCGCCTATTTATACTGCCTACCACCACGTCATGACTACACTCGTTGCCACATATCATTCAGCGGGAGAAATAACATCTCGTTAAGTAAGAAGATAATTTACATAGGAAAATAAAATAACGAGAGATAGTAAAATCAGAAGGAAACTGAATCTAGAGTATACGTTACAACTTGGTAAGAGTTTACCAATTCGACCTGTGAATGTGTTTGCCCCTGACGTAGGCCCATTAAGCTCAATGATTAAATGGCGAAGGGGTAGTTCATTTGCATGAAGAAGGCAGATGAACCAATGTAAAGAACGGCCAAGTCTCGTTTCAATTAAATGATGAATTTCACCTTCAGTTCCCACATTAGTATTCGTGCCATCACAAGCAAGAGCTTCAAGTTGGTTGAAAACGTTCTTTTCTTCCTGGAAATTTATAATGCAACCAGCAATTGTATCTGCTTTGCCATCGGTAGGTGTTACATGACCTATGAACTTGCCATCAGGAAGTGATAAAAGCGAAATATGTTCTTCTTTTACCTTTGATTGATAAAGTTTCCCATCCACATTTTTATTTATCAAAGTAGTGTCTTTTCTACCATCATAGCACAGTCCACCCCCAAACACACACATATTGTTGTCCACTTCTTCAAATTTCTTCTTTACAGGCTGACGGAGTTTTGATTTATCAACAATATCTGGTACGTGATAACTGCGTAAAGTTGCATTCACGATAGCAACAGCAGCTCTATCAGAGACTTCATACCTTACCACAACTTCAGCTACAGGTTTCAAATCAGTACTGTGTTTACTGGCTTCAATAGTAATGTATTTAGGATCTGATTTTGACGTTGAAGGCATAGGTGGCTTATATGGTATGTCATCAGGGGTTTCGCATGAGTAGTCTTCAGCTTCAATAGACGATTCCTCAGTCTCGGAAACAGTTGTTGTGTCTTCACCTGTGTTGTGTTCTTTTCATTTCTTCTCAGCAAGGAATCTCTGCTCTTTCTTCATTACAGCTTCTTTCTTCTGTTTAAGTTTCCTTGTAGCATCTTTATCAATTGTTTCCACAATGACCATTTGTCTTGCATTACGTTGGTCGTCGAGAAACTCACGCTCGATTTTAGGCACTTTTTTGTTATTAACCACTTCAAACAGTTGCGACACATTTTTCTGAAATTCTGCCAGCTTCTTAGTAAAGAAGGAAGGTTCTTTCTCACAAGCACCTGGGTTCTTGTAGCGTTTTCCCGTAGAATATTTTTGGATACTTAACCGTTTTTTGTAGACACCAAGAACTCTTTCTTTTATTTTATCCCTTCGAATAATAGGAATACTTGCACGATTGTACTGACTTATAACTTTATCAACAACTATTTCTGCTACAGTTTCATTGTCCGGATCTTTCTTGCATTGGTTTTCGATAGCCCACTTCCTTTTCTAGAACAAAAAACATTTAGCCACATCTAGTTCAGTCGGTAGAACATTTAAGGGCAACTCCACAGGGTGGCCAAACAGGAGCTAGTCTGTGGACTGTCCTACATCCATCATGACAGGTAACGCCTATTCATCTGGACGTAACAGAATATATGCATTAAGTCAATGCGTTTTAAATGTTTATTACAATTAAATCGTCAGCAAAACATTTAGTACTTGAACTAGTGAGTATTTTTTGTGTATATGTTAACCAAAAGTGCAATTTCTCTGTTAATTTTGAAGCTATTCCCTCAAAATAAAGCATAAAATAGTGGACATTTTAAATCTCAACTTTTATTATACTACAAATAATTCTGTAATGTGCAATATTACTCAAATTTGACCTTAAAGGGTTTAAAAGTGGCAATTTTCTCATTCCGCGAAGGCTAAAAAATATTGATTTGAAAGGTGCAGTTTCAAGATATTAACCGATTCAACTCAGATTTTGGTTTTTTTCATGTATTTGATATAGGAGTCAGAAGGCATAAAGGGAGAAAGCATTTTCAAAAATTTCATTTTTTTGACCCGCCCTAGTGGTTAGGACAGGATATCGTCGGGTCGTCTGCTGCTATAGCCTATACGTGCGAGCGTGCGCCGCATGGTCATGACAAATACTGTTCCGGGTTGACCTGTTGTATATTGGGTAGTGTGCTGTTCCTAGTCCTGCATAGCTGACGTCAGAACTTACGTGATAGCATGGAACAAGGTTCTTAGACATCTCTTTAAGCAGAGCCGTAGCGAGAGGAGGAGGAGGGGGGACGACGACATCGAGACGTAGATTTTTTTACATAAATGTAAAAAATGTGAAATTAATTTATACGCGTAATTAAAAAAATGTACAAAATTTAAACTTCTTTATATTTTAAGAATAAATGGCGACCAGATGAAACCTAAATTAAAGGAGAACTCCAATCGTCCGAACGCCAAATATTCGGATCGATTTGGCTTGGGGGTGACAGTACATTTTAGTTGCTATGTTTATGAAACATTTGAGACGCGCGCGCAGCGGCTAGTGTAGGCCAGGACTTTAGAGGGGAAGAGCTAGTACGCCCCTTTGAAGTGCTGAACACCGACCCGTGTCTGAAAGGTTGGGTAAAAAATGGGTAATGTACTTGTTTCTACGTCATCACGCTGGCCTTCTGGCTCAGCTCAGTTCCCTCCAGGACAGATCTTCCCTCTGTTATGACGGTGTTTTACGCCAGCACTTTTTCTTGGTGTATGATATTTGTTTAACGTTGTATTTTATTTAAGTTATACACTGAAAACCCAAACTGATGCTCTTAGCCAGAAGAAACAGATTTTAAAATAGACACCAGAAGACATATCAAGATGCATTGTAATTCCAGCACTTTACCTCAAATCATATGATTTTTGATTTTGAGATCAGAAAAGTATATTTGCTATATTAAGCAAAATACTTTTTTAAGAAAGAGCATGCATAACAGAAAATGTTCATTTAAAATTATCCAATTTATACTATAACATCAATGTTTTCCGATTTTTAGGCCCCCAAAAATCATGAACTTTTGTTTTCCAAAAAGATAATTTTTGTTATTTGTGTGCGCCTTGCAGTAGATGACACACTGTAATCGGGTAAATACGGTAGTAACTTTGACTGAAAGTGCCTTTCATGTGGTGCTCTGACAGAAAGCTCTCAGGCTTTTGGCCATTGCAGGTAGGTCATCGACCACGGCTGCATGTCTCAGGGGGTGAAATGTAGGCGACGGGTGCTGTGACCTTCATGGCCTCCTGTGTCCATGATCCATCACTCCTTACGTGTATTGAGAACGAATGACGGATGGCGACGATTCGTCGACAGGGAAGCCTACAGTGCGCATGCGCGGAACAAACATTACTCAGTTAAGGTTGCGACAGTTTAAATGCAATATTTGCCGTGACACTGTGACGACATTTGTTTGCTTAACGTTGTCTGTATAGCTTGATTGATTGAGTAGCGCGCTGAATTAGTGCACTGTGCCACGTGACGTGCGTGCGTGTGTGTCGAAATGGGACCTACAAAGTTGTCTGGAGCACAAGGCAGAAAACGAAAAAAACAACAAGAGGTGGATAACGCAGTCCAAGCCAAGCAGTGGCAAAAACTGGGATGGGTAAAGAAGTTGGATCCCTCAACCTCTGCGCTCCCACTACAACAAGTGATTGAAAGTAAGCCATCTACATCAACACTTTTAGAAAATGAAAACGTTAATGAAGTAACTGAGAATATAACTGGTAGTGCTAGTGTTCATTCAGATGATTCTACACCTTATTTTAACCCGTCCTTTCCAACATTGAGTCCTTATGAAGGCGTACAGGAACAGGATTTGGAAGATGAACAAACCAAATTTCAACTTAATTTTAATGATCCCACAACATGGCCTGATTTGAGTGACCATGTGAGAAGTTTGTTAGTTGAACACGGTCCAGAACAAAATAAAAATGGTAATTTTCTTTTATCAATTAATGCAGAAAAAAGGCATTTTACGGGAAATTGTTTCCACAAAAACTTTTGAATGGAGAAAATGTAGAGCGGGATTGGTTAATTTACAGTGAAGTAACAAAAATTATTTATTGTTTCCCTTGCATGCTATTTGGAAAGCATTTGAAATCACGTTTGGCAAATCCAAAAGTGGGATTTTCTGAGTGGAAAAAATTGCACCCTCGAATTCCAAAACATGAAAATTCTGTAGAACACCGTGAGTGCTATGTTTCATGGAAAAGCTTTGAAAAAAGGATTAAAGAGGGCTGTGCAATTGATACTGAAGTACAGCAAATGATTACAAAAGAAAAAGAGAAATGGCGGCACATTCTCAGAATCATTGTCGATTGCATTTTGTTTTGTTCAGTCAACAACTTGGCCTTTCGAGGTTCAAGTACAAAGATAGGTGAAGGCCAATGTGGAATTTTTTTACATTTGCTAGAGTTTGTTTCTCATTATGATAAACAGCTAAAAGAGTATATTACCATAGCCAAAGAAAAACCAGGAATTCCAAATTACCTTTCCCCAACAATTCAAAACGAGTTCATCAATTTAATAGGTGACACTGTACGCCAAGAAATACTAAAAGACATAAGAGAGGCAAAATATTTCTCAATTCCATTTGATTGTACACCAGATGTAGCCCATCAGGAACAAATGTGCCAGATTATTAGGCACGTGAAAGTTTCAGAGGAAGTTTCCTCTACTGAAGAAAGTTTCATCGATTTCATAAAAACAACTGAAACGACTGGGGCTGGTTTAACCGAAGAAATTCTACAAAAAATGGAAGCCGATGGGCTTGACATTCGTAATTGCCGAGGGCAAGCACACGATAATGGTTCAAACATGGCGGGGAAGTATTCAGGAGTCCAGGCCCGTATACAAGCAATTTGCAGCCATGCACGTTTTATGCCATGTGCTGCTCATTCATTGAACTTGGTTGGTGTTCACGCTGCTGGAGTCTATTCAGATATTATCACATTTTTTGGCACAGTGCAAGAACTGTACAAAATATTTGCTCACAATGTCAAAATGTGGGAAATATTATCCAACAAACTTTCTACCACTCTCAAGCGTCACTGTGATACCAGATGGGCATCCAAATATGCTGTTCATGTACTTTATTCACAGCTTGATAAAGTCCTCGAAGAGTTAGAGGAAATTTCTGACAACCCTCAATTCCATGATGACTGTATATCAGTGGTTAAAAATCTTCTGAAACAAATTAATTATAAGTTTGTTTGTTCCTCTGTTATGTGGGACAAAATACTAAATCAGATCTCCCGCGTGAATGAACAACTACAGCGCAAAGATGTGACCGTGGACTGTGCAGTTAGTCACTTGACAGGATTGAAAGCTGCTTTACAAGACATCCGGGATACAGAGATTGATGTTATACTGGGCGAAGCATCGGACATCTGTGCCGCAACATCTCTTGACGGCTTCTTCGAGGAGAAAAGGGCAAAGAAGAGGAAACGACTGACATTGGAAGAAAGTGAGGACACTGTTTTGACAGGAAAACAAAGGTTCAGTATGGACTTTTATGCTGTTTTGGACAAAGTCTTAGAACAAATGGAAGGGCGTTATAAAATGGTTGATTGAAGTGTTAGATGACTTTAATTTCTTAACGGGCAAGTCTTTGCAATCTATGACCGTAGAAGAGTTAAAGGCTAGTGCAATGCGCTTAGCAAATAAATATGATAAGGATCTGGATGCTACTGAAATAGAGGGGGAAATAGCTAGTTTTAAGTTTCAGGCCACTTCTTTATTTTAAAACAATCAGGATTTTTGAAAAGCAACCTCTCTTGACCTATTAAATTTAATCCACCAAATGTCTCTTGCTACATCTTATCCAAACTTAGTAATTGCTTTCAGATTATTCTTAACATTACCAATTACTAATGCGTCTAGTGAACGAGGTTTTTGTAAGCTGAAAATAATAAAAAATTACTTAAGGTCATCAATGGGACAAGAGAGGTGAACGCCCCTGGCAATTCTGTCAATAGAAAAAGATATTGCTAAAACTATTAATTATGATCAACTAATAAATGATTTTGCTGCTGTTAAAGCTCGAAAGGTACATTTGTAAATACAAAATCATTCTGTTAAGGCTTAAGCATAATTTTAAACAAATGCTACTTGTACTTATTTTTTCAGTTGTTCATAAGCACTTGAGGTAGCAATTAATTATAAATAAAAAGTATTCTTTATTCAAACTATGTTCAATGTTTTTTTTTCTTCAACAATCCTTATTGAAGCTCACATAGTCACCACAGGCTACTGAATAGGATTACCAATATAAGTTATTGTTTTTAAATTATATTATGAGCAATATTTTATACAAAAAAATTTACATTTTATTACTATTTCATACAATTAGCAAATTATATAGGGACAATAATTGCAAATAACAATAAAAATCGCAATATTTTTTTTATACAGGTATTGTACTATATCTGCAAACAGGTATATAATAAAATCTGACACCATCGTCTGTTCCAGTTGGACTGGGGCAGGGGGGCGCCAATTTTACTGCTTGCCCCGGGCACCAATACCTCTAGCTACGGCCCTGCTTTAAGTTGCGCCATTTCGGATACGAGCTGCTATTGGCTAGGAAAATGTCGTCACACAAGAAGCAAAGCAGCGAGCGGCGAGATCTATTACTCGTACGTATTACACGTTAGCAAGGAATGTAAACAAAAAATGCTATGGAAAATGTTTTCGAATAATTTCAAACTTCAAAGGTTAGCATTTATATCAGCGATCTCTTATTTCCTGTTTAAGTATAAATTAATTTTTAAAACAAAATAAATTAACAACTTTCGGGAATAAAGAAATATAAGTCATTCTTGTAAAGAAACATATTGTTGCACTTCGTAGTTAGCAGGAAGTTGTATTTACAAAAATTTAATATCAGTACGAATCTAAATTGTTAAAAATTCAACCTATTTAAAAGCTAGCTTTTAGATTATAAGCGCATCAAGTAGTTCCGTTAACAGGCTGATCAAGCAAGAAGTAGATAATATGTAATTTATTATTTAACGCTTCATTTTTACAAAACAAATCTTATTATTCTTTACAGAATTCCACTTATTAGCGTTCTAATTCAAACAAAAATTCGCACGAAACGTATGAAAATACTTGATGCGCTGACAATCGGAATGCTAGCCTATCGGTTGCGAAAGGTTTCCAATGTTAGTTTTCTCAGAACTAGTTTTTTAATTTCTAGTGGAGAAAGCGATGTCGGAACTCTCCAAAGTTTCAAGCCTTTAAGTCTGAAACTTAAACTTGCGGGGAAATGACAGACGTATAAGACTTCGGAAGTCCTCCCATTTACGTGAGGTATGTCGATGACATTTTGTTATTTTGGACTCATAGCATAGAAAACCTGCACTCGTTTACTTCTTACATGTCATCGCAGTTCCCCTCCTTAAACTTCCCTTTGGATTGCGGAAAAGAAGGCAGTTTGTTTTTCCTGGATTTTACTTTAGAAATAAATTCACTTACACCGTCCTTGCAGTATTCGGTTTATCGAAAACCCACGGCTACTAATGTTATAATCCCAGCACAGTCCTCCCACCCGATGGCACACAAATTGGCTGCCATTCGATTCCTTGTGAATAGAGCGATTGCTCATTCTTCAAATAATAAACTTAGAAGGCTGGAATTCTTCAAATAATAAACTTAGAAGAAATCAAGCGAATTTGCGATATAGCCAGATCTCACGGGTACAGAGAAGCACTTGTCTACAGTGTCTTTCGCAAGATTAGGAATGCTCGTGAAACCTCCTTAAGTAGAGAATCTTCACGAATCAGGTATATTAGGTCTGTTGAATATGTCCCACGGATAGTGAACATTTTGAATAATGTGTGTAAACCATGTGGACTTGGTTTTGGTGTAAAAACACGTAACATCCTTTCTAGAGTTAAAAAGGACCGAGACCTGGTGGAAATGGGTAACAGACATGGCATTTATGGTATTCTACTGAAAGGGTCCAACCCAGGAGATGTGGATCAAGTATACATAGGGTCTATCTCCCGCACATTGAACACACGAATCAAGGAACATATGTATAGTGTTCGTGTTGGCGGTATGACAACTGCAACCGCTAGATTGGTTGACTCGGGAACGACCTCTTACCTGGAGTAAGGAGGATCGTCGCTTCCTTCCATCTGGAGGATCGTCGCTTCCTTCCATCTGGACGATCCTCCTTACCCCAGGTAAGAGGTCGCATTTAACTTTTGCTGAAGGTTTATTTATTATTTGGAGGGTACATTTAGGTTGCAACGACTATGTTCCACATGTTGTACCGAGACCTTGGACATTCTTGTTTTTCGGACAATGCTTTTCATAATTCGACGGGTCAACCTGATATAGCTTAATTATTAATCGGTATTTCAATCGTGTGTTTTGTCAGTTTGTTCCTATTCCACACTAGGTGGCCTTTTGTAATTACGTCATAAAGAACATTATACTGTATATATACTAGCTATAAAGCCCGTTGAGGTAAGAATACAACGGGTTCTAGATATCACTCATTGCTATTCAAGCGTTTATTGACGACGGTGGAAAATATCTTTGTACACGATGTTTTTTGTAAATATCTTTCCGAAATCTGGAAGTACTTTTCCTTGTTCTTGCTCATGGACTACTTTAACTGTGACACCAAACCGTCGAACTCTTGACAATGCAACATAAAGTTGTCCATGGCTAAACACTAGTTCAGGAAGGTAGGTACCTACTTTCTCCAGTGTTTGACCTTAAGACTTATTAATGATCATAGCAAAGGCGAGTTTTACAGGGAATTGTAGTTGTTTTAATGGGAATGGGAGATCTATATCAGTAGGTACGAGGTCAGTTCGCGGAATAAAAACAGTTTTACCACATGCTGAGCTGTGAGTACTTCTGCAATGATCAAATTGGGGTTAAGTTCTTTAATTCCATTGCATAAACCAATGTCTTGTTCCATTGCATAAACCTCGTTGTATATTGAGGTTTTTGAGGTGTATGATAATAGCTCCAATCTTCAACTTGAGTCTGTGAAGTTGCATTCCTGAAGGAATTTGCTCTTTTAAAAACTCTGTAGGATAACATGTGATGTACCTGCCAGCATGACGCACACGACATAAAGGCAGATAGTAGTCAGCACAAACGTCCGCGTAGCTCAATTGGTAGAACAACTTATTCCGGAATGAGGGGATCCGGGTTCGAATCCTGGCGCGGATAAAAATGACGGAGTAACTTACTTCGTTATAATGGCACCCGAACTATCCGGATGACCCGACCGTTCAAAATCTCGCCATGGTGTGATGTTCTTTCCACACCGCGAGATAGGAAAAATCAGAGAATCCCTTCTCCAGCGCTTCCGAAAAATAAATGTGTGTGACGTTGCATTCCACACACCAGATTGACTGGGAGTTCTCAAGTGCACGTTCTACAATGGATGGCTGCCTGCAACGATTCATGGTCACGGCTGACCCGTGGGCCATGCCCCCGGCCCTCTTTCGGGGGGGGGGGGAGATTTGACGTACCTGCCAGCAGGACGCACACGACATAAAGGCAGATAGTAGTCAGCACAAACGTCCGCGTAGCTCAATTGGTAGAGCAACTTATTCCGGAATGAGGGGACCCGGGTTCGAATCCTGGCGCGGATAAAAATGACGGAATAACTTACTTCGTTATAAACACTGTTGAGTATTTTCTTTGCCATCGGCATCAATTGAATCAGAGATTAAGTATGTGCTTGCTGTCCCCTCTAAGAAATCATGAACATTCTCATTTAATTTGTCAACAACAGAGTTTTAGGACACAGAATGGCTTTCCTTGCAAATGTTTTAAAATCAGAAATTTTCAAGTTCTCACCAAATATTTTTTTGGCTATATCACCATCACATAAAATATGTGTAGGTATCTCTATCATTTCCTCTGGTAGACCATCAGCTGTTTCATGGGCACCATCATCAAGTCGTAAAAGACATTTACTGAATGTTGAATCAACAGATCGAACATTACTTTTGAGTCTTAAGATCTCAAACTTCTCCTATAATTGATTGAATTTAATGCTCGCTTCGAGTATTTTTGTTCTGTCACCATGTTTGACAACAGGGAGAGTTTGTCTAAAGTCTCCTCCAAGTAAAATGACTTTTTCACCAAAAAATTTCTGATTTCTCATAATATCTTTCAGTATTCGGCTAACTGCAAGTAAAGCAGTACCGGGGTCCATTGTAGCTTCGTCCCAAATGATGGCATTCGCAGAACGAATGATTTCAGCGTCTGTGGAATTAATCTTTATATTCTACGTAGACGTTTCATTTAAAGGTGGCACTAACTTAAATTGGTCAAAGCATGTTTTGCGACCTTACAATATGGCGGCTTTGGAACATTGTCTCCTTGAACTTTTCGCGAATTGTTAGACCACTTCTAAATGACCTAGAGATCGAAAATTGGCATGGTGGTAGGTCTTAAAGTCCGGATTCCTGCAAATGTACGAAAAACAATAGCGCTTTGGAACGTTGTCGGCTTTAATTTTTCTACCACTTCTACACCTAGAAAAAAAGTCTGAAAACCAAAAAATTCAAAAGGGTGGCTTAGCTTTACTGTTTCAAAATGCTGATAGGTTTAATGATAATTTTGTCAGAATTATTGAAATGGTTTGAAAATTTCAGATATTGATTTAAAATTAAGGGGCGCCAAAGCCTGCTCCGTTTTACGTCAAACCGTATGCATTGACGTCACGACGTTGTTCTAAATCGTAAAACAGTCAACAATTTTAAATTACTTTTCCCTTTCTTCAATTTTACGTTAAAAAAAATGATTTTGTAGATTCACCGTTCGGAGAACGGGCATGACTTCTAGTAATTAAAAAAAAAATTAAACCTTCACACAATTAAAAAAAAAAAAAAAGGTCTCGTGTTTAATACCAAAGCGGTTTCAAGGCTGCACTCTTAAGCTTTCACAGTGAATGATATGGCACGAAAAGGCTCGTGGCGAACGATTCCTGCACACTGAATGAAAAGCCATTATCGTGTTTTTCCCATTCTTAAGTTTCAGTATGATTTCCTAGCTGATTGCTCACTCACATAATGGTCGTTAATTTTCGACATTACTTTTCTCACTGGGAATTCGTTTCTGAACTCATGCGGGCAGAATAAAGGTAAACGAGTAGCCTCGGTGGCGCAGTGGTATAAGCACTGGCTCCTGACCATTCGTCCGGGTTCGAATCCCGGTGATGCATGGATGCTGTGATTGTTTTACGGCACTGGATATCTCCCTTACTTCGAACCAGTGGCCCTAAATTAGAGACGGGCGACTGCTTATAGCCCATCGAGTTGCTCACGGTGGTCGTTAAACTCCCTCCCCAAAAAGAAAACAACAACAACAAATAAACAATAATAATAATAAAGTTAAACGTGTTGCGACTTCGTCTGGTACAGCAGTAATATCGGATTGAATTATGATTCACAGTGGTGAGAGTGAACCATTCACGGTGAAGAATCATTCGTTGTGAATGAATCGTTCACGAATGTTCCATCAGTAGTGGAAACATTACACGTCAAAAGTTCTTACTAACGTTTCTTCGAAGCCGTCTCTGGACTTAGCGTCATAACTGGGAAACCGGGACGAATGGTGTTTTAAAATTTTCCCAATGAGTGTGAGAGAATTTTGTTGCAATGACACAATGCCGAGATGTGGCAGTAAGCACTCTAAGTATAAAGCTCGTTTGGAAAAGAGAGGGAAAAGTGATCATTAGGTAATGAGCTGGGCTCTCTCTCTCTCTCTCTCTCTGTAACGTAGGGAAAGTCTCCTTCCGATGAAATGTGGCCCTAATACAACACTTGTAACCACCTATTTATAAGAACAGCATCTTGTATTTTCATACTTGCAACTGGAAAACCCTGAAAATCTGGACACCAGATCGAATCCAAACTTGAAACACTAGGTCTCTTACTCGAATCAGAGCAGAGTAAGAAACCTGATGTTTGAAGCCGGGATTTGAGTGGTTTTTTTTAAATGTTTTCGTAAACTTCGTAAATCACATAAGTGGTTGTTATCCAGGGGCGTATTGGGTCTGAGAAACCGGGCCGGGAATGTTATAGTCTTGTTGTCCACTACAGAAACACATGTGCCCGCAGGGCACCACCTCATAAATTCCTTCATGAAAAATTCTGTTAACCCCGGATGAAACATAATTGTAGAAATATACGTTGTAAAACTGATTCAGTTGTGAACAAATTTTAGCAGCAATTTAAGAGTGAAAGAATTTTAAAAATCCACTCATTATTGAATGTACACACAAAACTATGCTCAAAACGGGGTGTTGTACCAGATTATTACATTTATTTGGTCACTGATCGTCTACTGCGCAACGATATTCGTACCATCTCATTGAACAGAGATGCTTTTAAAAGTCTGCCCATTATTTTGACTCATAAACTACCGTTTTGGTCCACGAACCAGAACCACTAAATTGAGTTGTCTCTTTTATGATAAATGTGGGTGGAACACTGTTTTCTTTTTTTTATTGGAAGTTTAACAACCACCGTGAGCAACTCAGTGGACTATCAGCAGTCGCCTGTCCCTAATTTAGGGTCACTGGTTCCAGAGAATGGAGGAGCCAGTGCCGTAAGACAAACACAACATCCATGCCTCCACTGGATTCGAACCTGGACCTCTTTCGGACGAACGATCAGAAGCCATCGCTTAAACCACTGCGACACCGGGGCGGCACATACTGGTTTGGGAACATCTCTCTCGAAGAATAGCTTTGTGCTATATGACTGTACGTGGATCAGAGTGTGGGGATGATGGACCATCAAAATTGTTACTAGTGCCTCCTTCAAGGTTACAGAAGGAATGTAGGGTCTACCAATAACTCTTTGGCTTCAAGTTTAACGACCTACGCTTAAACGTAATATATTCATAACAGCGTGCTCGGTCTGGCGGTAAATTTTCACCCGAAGTAGAAATAATTTTACTTTATCATTTTAGAGCAAACGCTTGATATAGATAGATAGATAGAAATGCCCATTTATTTTTCAAGGCAATAGCATTTTGGGCAGATAATATAAAGCTCAAATGAAGTTAACGATTCTTATTAACAAATACCGAAATAATTATTCATTCCTTCCAAACAATCTAGACAAACAGTATACGGGAAATAGCGGGCCCTTTCTCGAGTGGTCCACCGGGAAATATCCCGGTGTCCCGGTGGGCCAATGCTCCCCTGTTGGTATCCATATAGTGTTTCTGGCAAAGCTTAACCGTGATTATTTATTTATTGAATGTAGGAGCACACGATTCTTATTAGTTTTAAAATTTATGGCTTAAATCAGGCGCGGCCAACCCGCGGCACGCGTTCCACAAGTGGCACGCGCGCAAACTTACTTTTTGTAATTTTAATAAATAATTAAACGATTCAGCAGTTGTGATAGACATCCTGGTCCACCTTAACAACTTAAATTTGCGCTTTCAAGGCAAAAACAATCTTTCCCCAGTGTAATTCAACTCAGTTGAGGCATTTAAAGCAAAACTTCTTGGAATGCATCTTTCTCGGCATGATCACGTACACTTTCCTCGAATGTGCTTGTTCGAGCATTTTACAAACGGCATTATGAACACATCACGCACTTTTTACGCAGAACTGTAACAGCAGTGGCGGCTGGTGCTATGGAGCTGAGGGTCTGGAGCTCACCACCCCTACCCAAAGCAGTTGTTTTTCTTCATACTGCACCGACGTTTACTGGACTCTGATGGAAGAATTCTCTGCATAACGAGAAATCTATTAGTTCTCTTGTTTTTCTTTTTAGCAGTTGTTTTTCTTCATACTGCACCGAAGTTTACTGAACTCTGATGGAAGTATTCTCTGCATAACGAGAAATCTATTAGTTCTGTAGTCCCTGTGAGCGGCGCCTCTAGAATTTCTTTCTGTGGGTGACTCAAAATATTGAAGATGCAAGTAAAAATGCCCGGTAGAAAACAATTCCCAAAATATTAGGAAACGATAAAAATATCTCCAGCATATTAAAGTGCGTTTCAATTATTCGTAAAATATATATTTAAAAACTTATAAAAATAAGCAGCCAATAACAAAGAACGAAGGACCAAGTGATAATTCATGAGGAGGGCCCACGCGATTGGGTCACCCGCACTGAGTGCGCCACTGTCACAAGCCAAAAGCTTAAGCAATAGAAAATTCAAGAGGTTGCCTTAAAAACCTAAAAAAAAAAAAAAAAGAAAATCCATAGATTCCTGTGATTGTTTGAAGGTTTAACAAACACTGTAACTCAGTGGACTATAAGCAGTCGCCCGTCCCTAACTTAAGGCCACTGGTTCCAGGTAAGAGCCTGTGCCGTAAGACAAACATAACGTCCATGCCTCACCGGGATTCGAACCCGGGCCCTTTCTCGGACGAATGGTCGTAAGCCAGCGCTTAGACCACTGCGCCACGGGGGCGGCTCCTGTGATTTACAAAAATCTATCAGTAGACCAGTAAGGCGTAAGCAGGGGCCAAAATCAGTAGAATGGCAACATTGCTGTACAGTTTTGTTCTTTAAAACGGATTCAACCCTCTTCATTATCGAAACAGATTGTTTATTTGCCGTTGAGACTGAAAGCTAACCTAGAACTTTTAATAGCCCCCGAATACTTAGGTAGAGTTCCTGTTCACGCAGGCAGTAAGAGTAATGTCGACGGGTATTAATACTTTTGGTGTCTGTTCCCGTTTTCATTCATCACACCAAATAATATATTTTGAATTTACTGTTGTGCGAATCACAAATTGTCAAAATAAAACTCAAGTGATATCAGTAGTAAATTAATTTTGTCCGGCGGTACCTTACTGCACAGAGTCCGCTGTATTTTTGGACAAGTAGGGAGTGAGAAAGATGTCAGCAAGTAAAAAGTGTAACGATCAGGGAAAAGTGCTTAACGTGCAACATAATGTATATCGAAATTCAGTTGTAAAAGCTGCAGATAACCTGATCAATCTCACAAACTTAAGGTGAGAAACAATGCACAAATTGTATACAATTTTCTAGCAAAGACTACTTATTTTGAAATGCCTGTATGAAAACAATAAAAAAAATACTTCAGATTAAAATATTCAGGGAGGAAATCCCGGCCTGCGGTTGATAAAAATTACATGACAATTCCAAATGTTGGAATTGTCATGTAATTTGCCCTCAGTACCGTACATTTTTTGTATTATATTTTAGATCGCAAAATTCGATTTTGATATTATATTTTGTATCATATTTTAGATTGCAAAATTCGTTTTAATTTTAAATTGCAAAATTCGATTAATATTTTAGATTGCAAAATTTGAGTTCGATACTATATTTTGTATGATATTTCATATTGCAAAATTCTATATTTTATCTGAGATTGCAAGATTCTTCCTTTTAATGGATTTCTTTTTTTTTTCACTCTCTCTTCTGCGGCTAGGCAGTTGTTCTTTGAGAACTCTTACGTACCGAAGAAATACAGGGAGGCGACCTAGTCACGTGTAGCTACTTTACCTTCCCTCTCGCCTGGAGAGCAGACGAAACGACTATGAGACGACATTTTTAGGCACCTAAAAAAAATACCGCTTTATGGCTCTCACAAGAAGCATGAGGAAAGCAGTTTGGGCATTAATTCACCATCTGAAAATGAGCAGAGCGTATTTAGGATTACTCTTATACAACTTCGGAGTGCGATACTAAATGTAAATCCACTGGCAGGCTGATGAGACTATGTTTTGAGGTATGGTGTACGATATTAATGGGCAGTTACTACAGTTTTACTATCAAGGAGGTAGAGGTGCGGGTGATATCCCCCTTTTCCATCACATACAATTCATGATGGTTGGCAGTAGATCATTTGATCAGAAATTCAAACGAATGGTCATGTAGAACCTTTGGGACTAACGAATTAGAATGCAATGTGATGTATATATCTAATTTAAGCTTTCTTTTGAGTTTCTGCTTCTTATGTAAATTTTGTTATTTCTCGGTTAGATATTTTCCTTCTGAATGGCACACTACTTCTCCGAACAACTAATACGTCTTGGCAACGCTGATATTAAGTCAAATGAAAATGAAAAGCAGCGTGGAAAGGTGAAAAAAAGTGGAGGTCTGAAAAGCGTGAAAAGAGTGGAGATTGCAGATACACTCACGGACAATGAAATTTGCGCACCTAGAAGAAAACATGCTACAACCGCGAAACTTTGCAAATAGCTAGAGTACGTGCTAGTATACAAATGATCCACGTTTAGTGCGATTGCGCATGACCGCACACCCTGTGGTGGCGCTGCACGCACGAACCGGCAGTCTTAGAAACCGGCGGGTAGTCGATGCCCCATGAAAGCGAAAAGCACCGACCGACGCAAGCAAGAGTACAGAGTGGCAAGAATGCCGGGTAGATGCCAGAGACGTCGATTTACGCAACTTACTAACTTTGAAAGAGGCCTGATGATCAGGCCGAAAATCTCAGGGTGGTCGGCGTAGCCGTATAGCCCGCCACGTGGATCGTTCTGATCATGCCGCCCGCCTGTGTTGGAAGCAGTGGACACGTGATGGCACTACCACACGGCGGAGCGGCTCCGGACTGACCAGGAGGACCACCGGTAGAGAGGATCGACGGACCGTGCGCTAGGCACGAACGAATCCCACTGGGAACTGGTCCACTATACAGGTAGATGTAGCAGCTCCTGTGTGCCCACGAACCATTTCCCGACGCCTCGTGGAAGCGAATCTGCGATCCCAGCGCCTCTTACGTGTGCTGCCATTAACACCGGAACATCGCCGGCTGCGTATACAGTGGTGCCAGGCCAGAGCGACGTGTGGTGTTTAGCTGTGAGTGCCGCTTCGTTTTGGGGACAGATGATCATCGTGTCCGGGTGTGGAGGTCCCCGGGTCAACGGCATAATCCCGACCTCGCTGTCGAGCCCCACACCTCCCCCACTGCAGGAATTATGGTCTGGGGAGCCATAGCCTGCGATAACCGATCAGCTTTAGTAGTGGTGCGTGGATCATTGACGGGCCAGCAGTATGTGCATGAGATCCTACGGCCCCATGCGCTCCCATTCCTGGCCGGGATTCCAGGTGCGCTATACCAGCAGGGTATTACCCGCCCGCTAACCCAGATATGTCCCCTATCGACCATATGTGTGGGATCAGTTGAAAAACCGACTGCCGCCATGCCGCACTATCCGGGATTTGGAGCACACCGTCCAACACGTGTGGGCCAGTCTGCGGCAGGACAACCTCGGACATCTGTTCACCTTCATGCCGGACCGTATTGCAGCATGTATCGCCGCACGAGGAGTTGCAACGCGCTATTGAAGATGATCGGACTGCGTGCCACAGATCCCTTTGTAAATGTCTTGCAGCTCCGTTTTTGCCATCATGTGTATAATTCATCTGTATCATTACGTCCATAAAATTTCAGTTCAATCCGATGCTTCCTTTTTGGTGCACAAACTTCATTGTCCGTGAGAGTATATTGTGGAGATTGCTATGTTTATTAAAAGTATATGAGCTTGCTGTTAAGTGTCATCTGATGATTTACGAATTGATGGTATGTTTGTGACTACTACCGTTTGCAAAATAGACAATTTTAAAAGTTTACATAAGTTGCTGATTCATTTGACCCTGGCCGTTTTTTTAACTAGTCAAGTCTAGTTACTTCTGTCGTATGTTCAATACGATTAGCTAAGAACAGTAACTAAATCATTAATTAACAACAACTGCGAAACACGAAAAACATTGTAGTGGATATTACCCTAGTTAACCATTAGGGTGTTTTGGGGTAAATCCTGTTAGGGCAAAGGTGGATTTTCACTCCCGTCAAAATGAATGTGTTCAAGGAATGACAATTTTGGGAACAAAGGAGTTAGAGAAATATAATTCGGGGAATTTTCTCGCGAAGATGGTATAGATACTATTTACAAGTTAACGCGAGATACCTGTAGAAAATATGAGGTAACGATAGTGAAGGTAACAGTAAAGTTAGGAAAAAACGTTAGCAGATTAGAAGGAATCACAGATTCCCCGAACTGGTTTGGGATCCGAAACTTCACGACGTTGAAACGTATGCCTTTCCAGTTATTTGTCAATCCCTATTCAGTCGTTCTTTTAAATGTAGTGTTATACTGGCATATTTACCCGGGCTCTCACGGTTATGTTGGACAAATCGGTAAACAGGTAACTTTTCTTATTTAAGGAAAATTATTTTATTATTGAGATTTTTTTATTTCATTGTAGTGCATTAATTTGTGAGGCATATTACTTGATAGCAGAGATTTGCAGAATATAGAATAATAAAAAGTTGTTATACGTAATTAAATTAAACCTGATCTTTCATGAAAAGTTTGAAGAACTTTTTTCAGAATAAACCTTAAATTTATGTTCTTCCACATTTCTAGTAAAACGTATTCTTTCCAATGTTAACGATTCATACTAAATAGAGAGTTGGTTTTAAATGTACTCATTTAAATCTATCTTGCAATTGTCATCTTGTTTTTTTTTTATTTCGATTATTTATTTAAATATTTCGCAGCGTATGTGAAGTTGCGAAAATCGCAATAGCTCATATGAAACACAATGCACCTTCATCCTAGCAGTAAATTTGTGTAGCCATAAAATAAGAAATACAGCTCTCCGTTTCCTCTATTAAACGAAAATTTTTATGCATCAATACCATCAAGGTCTTGTCATGGTAGCCATTAAGGCATTTCATCGGGCGTCACATGCTGCTGGTGTCACAAATAAAACAAGCTTATCATGCTGAGTGAGAGAATTTTGGTGTCATTCACTTCACAAGGCAATTTCCTTCAACCGGTATGAAATTCGAGCACTTATTGAAGAGCGTAGGGGATTACGGCTGCTTTCAACGGAAGTATGTTTTTATTTGCATGGTGCCCTCTGCTGCTGTGGTCGCTTGGTTCACCCTTGGGCCTATTTTCCTAGTATCCACACCTGACCATTGGTGTCTAGTGGACCACTTCCAATCAAAACTATTATCCAAAGAAGAGTTAGATAAAATAAGACCAAAGGATGATCCATCATGTTCCCAGTACGACGTCAATTATTCCCAAATAATCTTCTCTAATCACACGATTAATGAGGAATGGAATACCATACCTTGTGATGATGGATGGCAATATGACACAACGAATTATGATGAAACTGTGACAACTGAGGTAAATGTTGCTAACACTTGTTCGACAGTATTTATATTTTCTTTTTTATGGGGGAGTGATTAAACACATATACCTTAATCCAGAATAAATTCTTGTGCATGGAAACTAAATTCAAGCGGGTGATAGAGTACCTTATTTGAAAAAGGCCACAGAAAAGTAAAATAATTCAATTAGGGGCAAAGGGTTACTTGTTCGGGACGAGTGATAGAACTATTCTTCTGTTAATTTTATCATACTTTTCGGTAAATGGCCCATGCTTATAACATCACCATGTGTGTATGTTTGTGAGAACCACATCTTTGCGCCTGTTTTCTATTTGAAAATATTTTTTATTGGAAAGCTTGATTACAAGAAAGAAGGTATATATTACTTGTATTTTTCCGACGCAGAATCTTGCCGCTAACATAAACGTAGATAACATTGACGGCGCAATATTGTTTACTCAATATCATTGCTTCTAAAAATCTATCGAAAAAAATATATTTTTCCTTCGGACGCACAGCATTCCTTCTTGAACGCGTGAACGCATATGATATTTTCTTTTTGTTTCTAAGAGTCTGATTTGGAAAGCTCTTTTCGCGTCACTGCAGTATGGGGGCTCAACCTTAGGCTTAATGGACACCAGTCAGACATTCGATGCAACAAAAACGCAAAGGATGTTGAAATTATACACTTCCGGAATAATGACTTTAACTCCATTTCATTAAAATCCTCGCTTTAGAGGATTCGTTGTCAAAGAGACTGGAATTTGAAAATGCATTCATGTTACAGGAATGCACTGTATATCCTTACGGTTTAAATGATCTATTTAATGGACAAATATATTCATGTGGCACTGAACGAGAAGGCGACACTATATATCAGTTATTCAGATTTAAACCTTTTATGGAGGAAGGAGTAAGGAAGCGTGGTTGCAGAGGAAGAGGTCCTAGAACTAAAATTTCATTGACTTTATGAAAGTATTGCATGACCTTGATAGCTGTCAAGACAACTTGGTTTCACGCTGCAAGAAGTTAATCTTTTCGTTAAACATGCGCAGGGTAAGGGTGCTTTCAGCTATTCATCAGAATTTTAATTATCAAAGCGTCACTATAAGGAATATTGTAAATGACCTTATTAAATTTAGAGTTGGCAAATCTCGCAATACTCACAACATTCAACCTATTAAATGCTATTGTGTACTTCAGTATCTACAAAAAGTTTATGATTCTGTTAACTTCAGTAGAATTTTTGAGGAGTGCAGACAATTTCTTCCTCTTAAAAATGCGAAAATTTATAAAAGTTTCAAATATGGACCAACTATTGCCGATTGTTATTTAACTACCGGGATATCACGGCCTATTACGAAGAGGAACAAGCAGATACTGAAATATAATGTCTTTGTAATGATGTAAAATATGCTCGCTACATAGATCCAACACATGGGCATACAGTTACTGGAAACTTGGACATCGTTGAGTTTCAGACACTTCGTGAGGTAATGCTGAGAGGTGCAAATTTTCGATTGTGTAATTGAAATCTCCAGACTCAGGACCTTATGAAAGTGATTAAATCATACCTGAACATGTTCATTGTTAAAATTTCAAGTCCATTTGAAGTCCCTATACAAGCCTTCACAGAATGGCTTGGAGAGATAACCGGAAGGGTGCATTTTGAAATTGGGAAAGCGAAAAACTCAAGGATACAGAAGGACAATGTAGAGACGAGACGTATTTTTAAGCAAATCAAAGCGATGAAAGATAAATTTTTGATAACATTTATCGATAAGGCTAAAAATAATTTTGCAGTGTTATGTAAAATTTTCTACCTCCAACTATTTTAGAAAGAACTTGCAACTGAAACAACCTATTCAAGGGTTGCACATAATAATACTACAATTAGTAAAAAAATTATTGCTTTACAGAGAAGACTAAAAATTATGAACATTAATGTAAAACTACCTTTCCTATATATAGTCCCAAAATTCCATAAAACCCCTGTGGGGTTCAGATACATTACTTCAGCTGTTAACTGCTATGATAAATATGCAGGAAAACAATTTGAAAAACTGTTGAAAATTATATTGCAAAATATCACTGTGCCATGGATTATAAATAGCAATAGACAAGTGCTGGAATTTCTGGGGAAGTTTCGAGTACGTGAAAAACTGCTTATCCGGACATTTGATTTCAAAAACTTATTCACATCCATAGACCTAAAAGACCTTGAGAATGTATGCGACTTACTTTTTCGAGATTTTAAGCACCTCTTGGCGATTGAGAAGAACTATTGGACAAACTTAATAGCCCTTTGTGTCTTCAACAACTATCTGGGAATGGGCAAGCAACTGTTTCTTCAAGTTCGAGGTATACCAATGGGCACCTCGTTTTCAAGTCTTCTCGCTAACATATACCAGAGCCGTAGCGAGGGGGGGGGGCAGCAGGGGCAGTCGCCCTGGGCGCCGAGTAGGAGAGGGGCGCCATCGAGACGTAGATTTTTTTATATAAATGTAAAAAATGTGAAATTAATTTATACGCGTAATTAAAAAAATGTATAAAATTTAAACTTCTTTATGCTTTAAGAATAAATGGCGACCAGATGAAACCTAAATTAAAGGAGAACTCCAATCGTCCGAACGCCAAATATTCGGATCGATTTAGCTTGGGTGTGACAGTACATTTTAGTTGCTATGTGTATGAAACATTTGAGTCGCGCGCGCAGCGTCTAGTGTAGGCCAGGACTTTAGAGGGGAACGGCTAGTACGCCCCTTTGAAGTGCTGAACACCGACCCGTGTCTGAAAGGTTGGGTAAAAAATGGGTGTTGTACTTGTTTCTACGTCATCACGCTGGCCTTCTGGTTCAGCTCAGTTCCCTACAGGACACAACTTCCCTCTGTTATGACGGTGTTTTACGCCAGCACTTTTTCTTGGTGTATCATATTTGTTTCACGTTGTATTTTATTTAAGTTGTACACTGAAAACCCAAACTGATGCTCTTAGCGAGAAGAAACAGATTTTAAAATGGACACCAGAAGACATATCAAGATGCATTGTAATTCCAGCACTTTACCTCAAATCATATGATTTTTGATTTTGAGATCAGAAAAGTATATTTGCTATATTAAGCAAAATACTTTTTAAAGAAAGAGCATGCATAACCGAAAATGTGTAACGTACCAGGAGATGTGACGTACCTGCCCGAAGGACGCACACGACATAAAGGCAGATAGGAATCAGAATAAAACGTCCGCGTAGCTCAATTGGTAGAGCAACTTATTCCGGAATGAGGGGACCCGGGTTCGAATCCTGGCGCAGACAAAAATGACGGAGAAGTTCACTTCGTTATAAATGTTCATTTAAAATTATCCAATTTATACTATAACATCAATGTTTTCCGATTTTTAGGCCCCCAAAAATCATGAACTTTTGTTTTCCAAAAAGATAATTTTTGATATTTGTGTGCGCCTTGCAGTAGATGACACACTGTAATCGGGTAAATACGGTAGTAACTTTGACTGAAAGTGCCTTTCATGTGGTGCTCTGACAGAAAGGTCCCAGGGTTTTGGGCATTGCAGGTACGTCATCGACCACGGCTGCATGTCTCAGGGGGTGAAATGTAGGCGACGGGTGCTGTGACCTTCACGGCCTCCTCTGTCCATGATCCATCACTCCTTACGTGTATTGAGAACAAGGCTAACGATTGAGAACGAATGACGTATGGCGACGATTCGTCGACAGGAAAGCCTACTACAGTGCGCATGCGCGGAACAAACATTACTCAGTTAAGGTTGCGACAGTTTAAATGCAATATTTGCCGTGACACTGTGACGACATTTGTTTGCTTAACGTTGTCTGTATAGCTTGATTGATTGAGTAGCGCGCTGAATTAGTGCACTGTGCCACGTGACGTGCGTGTGTGTGTCGAAATGGGACCTACAAAGTTGTCTGGAGCACAAGGCAGAACACGAAAAAAACAACAAGAGGTGGATAACGCAGTCCAAGCCAAGCAGTGGCAAAAACTGGGATGGGTAAAGAAGGTGGATCCCTCAACCGCTGCGCTCCCACTACAGCAAGTGATTGAAAGTAAGCCATCTACATCAACACTTTTAGAAAATGAAAACGTTAATGAAGTAACTGAGAATATAACTGGTAGTGCTAGTGTGAATTCAGATGATTCTACACCTTATTTTAACCCGTCCTTTTCAACATTGAGTCCTTATGAAGGCGTACAGGAACAGGATTTGGAAGATGAACAAACCAAAATTCAACTTAATTTTAATGATCCCACAACATGGCCTGATTTGAGTGACCATGTGAGAAGTTTGTTAGTTGAACACGGTCCAGAACAAAATAGAAATGGTAATTTTCTTTTATCAATTAATGCAGAAAAAAGGCATTTTACGGGAAATTGGTTCCACAAAAAACTTTTGAATGGAGAAAATGTAGAGCGGGATTGGTTAGTTTACAGTGAAGCAACAAAAGTTATTTATTGTTTCCCTTGCATGCTATTTGGAAAGCATTTGAAATCACGTTTGGAAAATCCAAAAGTGGGATTTTCTGAGTGGAAAAAATTGCACCCTCGAATTCCAGAACATGAAAATTCTGTAGAACACCGTGAGTGCTATGTTTCCTGGAAAAGCTTTGAAAAAAGGATTAAAGAGGGCTGTGCAATTGATACTGAAGTACAGCAAATGATTACAAAAGAAAAAGAGAAATGGCGGCACATTCTCAGAATCATTGTCGATTGCATTTTGTTTTGTTCAGTCAACAACTTGGCCTTTCGAGGTTCAAGTACAAAGATATGTGAAGACAAATGAGGATTTTTTTACATTTGCTAGAGTTTGTTTCTCATTATGATAAACAGCTAAAAGAGTATATTACCATAGCCAGAGAAAAACCAGGAATTCCAAATTACCTTTCCCCAACAATTCAAAACGAGTTCATCAATTTAATAGGTGACACTGTAAGCCAAGAAATACTAAAAGACATAAGAGAGGCAAAATATTTCTCAATTTCATTTGATTGTACACCAGATGTAGCCCATCAGGAACAAATGTGCCAGATTATTAGGTACGTGAAAGTTTCAGAGGAAGTTTGCTCTATTGAAGAAAGTTTCATCGATTTCATAAAAACAACTGAAACGACTGGGGCTGGTTTAACCGAAGAAATTCTACAAAAAATGGAAGCCGATGGGCTTGACATTCGTAATTGCCGAGGGCAAGCACACGATAATGGTTCAAACATGGCGGGGAAGTATTCAGGAGTCCAGGCCCGTATACAAGCTGTGACGTACCTGCCAGCAGGACGCACACGACATAAAGGCAGATAGGAATCAGAATAAACGTCTGCGTAGCTCAGTTGGTAGAGCGACTTGTTCCGGAATAAGCGGCCTCGGGTTCGAATCCCGGCGTAGAACAAAAATGACGGAGAAATTTACTTCGTTATAATGGCGCCCGAACTATCCGGATGACCCGACCGTTCAAAATCTCGCATTGGTGTGATGTTATTTCCACACCGCGAGACAGGAAAAATCAGAGAATCCCTTCTCCAGCGCTTCGAAAAATAAAAATGTGTGATGTTGCATTCCACACAGCAGATTGACTGGGAGTTCTCAAGTGCACGTTCTACAGTGGATGGCTGCCTGCAACGATTCATGGTCACGGCTGACCCGTGGGCCAAGCCCCGGCCCTCTTTTGGGGGGGGACATGTGACGTACCTGCCAGCAGGACGCACACGACATAAAGGCAGATAGGAATCAGAATAAACGTCTGCGTAGCTCAGTTGGTAGAGCGACTTGTTCCGGAATAAGCGGCCTCGGGTTCGAATCCCGGCGTAGACCAAAAATGACGGAGAAATTTACTTCGTTATAAAACAATTTGCAGCCATGCACGTTTTATGCCATGTGCTGCTCATTCATAGAACTTAGTTGGTGTTCACGCTGCTGGAGTCTCTTCAGATATTATCACATTTTTTGGCACAGTGCAAGAACTGTACAAAATATTTGCTCACAATGTCAAAATGTGAGAAATATTATCCAACAAACTTTCTACCACTCTCAAGCGTCACTGTGATACAAGATGGGCATCCAAATAATCTGCTGTTCATGCACTTTATTCACAGCTTGATAAAGTCCTCGAAGCCTTAGAGGAAATTTCTGACAACCTTCAATTCCACGATGACTGTTTATTAGTGGTTAAAAATCTTCTGAAACAAATTAATTATGTTTGTTTGTTACTCTGTTATGTGGGACAAAATACTAAATCAGATCTCCCGCGTAAATGAACAACTACAGCGCAAAGATGTGACCGTGGACTGTGCAGTTAGTCACTTGACAGGATTGAAAGCTGCTTTACAAGACATCCGGGATACAGAGATTGATGTTATACTGGGCGAAGCATCGGACATCTGTGCCGCAACATCTCTTGACGGCTTCTTCGAGGAGAAAAGGGCAAGGAAGAGGAAACGACTGACATTGGAAGAAAGTGAGGACACTGTTTTGACAGGAAAACAAAGGTTCAGTATGGACTTTTATGCTGTTTTAGACAAAGTCTTAGAACAAATGGAAGGGCGTTATAAAATGGTTGATTGAAGTGTTAGATGACTTTAATTTCTTAACGGGCAAGTCTTTGCAATCTATGACCGTAGAAGAGTTAAAGGCTAGTGCAATGCGCTTAGCAAATAAATATGATAAGGATCTGGATGCTACTGAAATAGAGGGGGAAATAGCTAGTTTTAAGTTTCAGGCCACTTCTTTATTTTAAAAAAATCAGGATTTTTCAAAAGCAACCTTTCTTGACCTATTAAATTTAATCCACCAAATGTCTCATCTTATCCAAACTTAGTAATCGCTTTCAGATTATTCTTAACATTACCAATTACTAATGCGTCTAGTGAAAGAGGTTTTAGTAAGCTGAAAATAATAAAAAATTACTTAAGGTCATCAATGGGACAAGAGAGGTTAACGCACCTGGCAATTCTGTCAATAGAAAAAGATATTGCTAAAACTATTAATTATGATCAAATAATAAATGATTTTGCTGCTGTTAAAGCTCGAAAGGTACATTTGTAAATACAAAATCATTCTGTTAAGGCTTAAGCATAATTTTAAACAAATGCTACTTGTACTTATTTTTTCAGTTGTTCATAAGCACTTGAGGTAGCAATTAATTATAAATAAAAAGTATTCTTCATTCAAACTATGTTCAATGTTTTTTTTTTCTTCAACAATCCTTATTGAAGCTCACATAGTCACCACAGGATACTGAATAGGATTACCAATATAAGTTATTTTTTTTAAATATTATATTATGAGCAATATTTTATACAAAAAAATTTACATTTTATTACTATTTACTACAATTAGCAAATTATATACGGGACAATAATTGCAAATAACAATAAAAATCGCAATATTTTTTTATATAGGTATTGCACTATATCTGCAAACAGGTATATAATAAAATCTGACACCATCGCCTGTTCCAGTTGGACTGGGACAGGGGGGCGCCAATTTTACTGCTTGTCCCGGGCGCCAATACCTCTAGCTACGGCCCTGCATATACCTATATACATATGAATAAAACTTTGCAACCTCTCTTGTGAACTCAAATCAAACAATGTTCTGATACATTGATGATATAATTACCTTCAACTACTGTGATTTTGAAGCCCAGTCACTGGAAATATATCCAAAGTGTCTAACCCTAGAAACAACTAAAGCTAACGAAAACGGGGTACAATTCTTGGATTTGGATATACGATACGCCGAGGATTCGCCGGTTGTATCAATATATGACAAAAGACGTAATTATAACTTCAACGTCAACTATTATATTCACTGGAACTCAAATATATCAAAAAATGTACTGAGAAATTTAATAATCTCTGCGTTTTATAGAGGTATTCAAATATGTAATAACTCAGAGGTTTTGTTAACAAACTTGAGAAGACTATTTAAGACATTTTTGTCCAATTGCTACCCTCAAAGGTTTTTGTTAAAAGTTTTTTGTCAATTGTTGAATACTGAGGTATCTACGCGATTTTTTGACAAACACTCAGCTATAAATATTTGGCACATCACTAACAAATGACCTCACAATATTAAACTATCTTCTTTTTTCACAAGTGCCACATGACGGGTCACATGTGCCTGAAGACTTCCAATCAACACTTTGTCGTTTCTACAGTTACTGTCACTTTAACCGTAACCAATACTCCTCTGCGGGTTATCCTGTGGGATTGCGTGTCTAGCACTTTCAGTTTAAGCGGTCAGGGGGAGGGGAGGACATGCTGTTCCTTATCTATTGGATTGTTCCTTTTGGATTCTTGTAACTGCAAGGTGGTAAGAAGATTGGACACTTTTGATTTTTTACTGTTCAATATTATTATATATTTCGTTTTTTGTTCATTTGTTCTGTTATTGATTTTGTTCAAATTTATTCATCACTGCAATCCGGTGACCTAGGGGACACACAGGCGGTTTTTGTGTACTACAAACCGGTTTCCTGTTTTGAAAGGTCACCCTTAGACTGGTGTTCCCCTGAAGAGAACAGTCTTATCTAACAGGCAGTATTCCTTTTTTTATGGATAGTTCTTGGAGAGTTCAGGATTTTTTTATGTAATCTTGTCCATATGTCATATCATTTTACTTTTGTATTTCCCTTTATAATAGGGTTTTAACTTCAATTTTTTCATGTGTGTCAATGTATATAAGTGATTGTCTAAATGCATGTGATAATATTATAGAACCCAGTTTTGATAAGCTGCTGTTGCGCTGTCTTATGGTATTTCTGTATATTTTCATTAACTCATATTTTGTGATTCTGATTTTGAATAATTTTGCTATATATATATGTATATATATATATTCAATCTCTGCTGTTTAAATAAGTAACAATGACGAAGGCACCATATCGGCATTTTTGTCAGATGAGTCATACTGCCTGGAAACGGCGCTGGTTGGTTCATTGCTTTCTTCCGTTTTAATTTAATTTTCGTAGAATAATTTGTAGAGTGAGGAAGAAACATTACATCATTTTTTTATTGGAGGTTTAACGATCACCGTGAGCAACTCAATGGGCTATAAGCAGTTGTCCGTCCCTAATTTAGGGCCACTGGTTCTAGGGAAGGGAGAGAGCCAGTGCCGTAAGACAAACACAACATCCATGCCTCACCGGGATTCGAACTCAGACTCCTTTCGGACGAATGATCAGAAGCCATCGCTTAGACCACTGCGCCACCGGGACGGCCATTATGTCTTCCAGCACCCATTTTCTTGTAATTTACTAAGCAACTACGTAAATGTGAGTGCATTTGGTAAACTTAATGGAGTTCTACAATTTTTGTCATGTACCATTTTTCATTCAAGTGGTATTTAAAACAACATTAGTGGACATTGAATATTTCTATCCTACGAATAACATGGTGATGGTGGTGCATATAATAATTCCCATATGTTGTATATATATTATAATACCATGTGCGAATAAAAAAATAACCACATACTGCAATAATATCATGTACCGTATACAGTATGTATATACACTATAATGACAAAAGTCACCGGACACCCCTTCAAAAGCAAATGAACGGACATGCTGCATTGTTAAGATGAGCGGTACAGCTGCAAACGGTATAAAAACAAGGCTGCAGCTGACCGCGATCATATCGCACTGTGAGGTTGAGTGAAAATGTGGCGGCGGGAGAGAACTGACATAGAGAAAGGAAAGATTGTTGGGTGTTATATTAGTCGGTTGTCCATAAGAGAAACCGAGAGGCATTTAAACATACCCAAGTCAAATGTTTTGGATGTACTGAATAAGTGGAAGACACATAACGTGCCTGAAGTAGCAAAACGTACCCACAGACCAAAGAAAATCAGTGATAGAAGAGTAGGGATAAAGTGGGGATACGGGAACATTAGAGAGCCGAGAGCCGGTGGGCGTGGCCAGCTCTCGGCTCTCTAATGTTCCCGTATCCCCACTTATCCCTACTCGGTGAACAGAGCTGGCCACGCCCACTGGCTTTCGGCTCTCTAATTGTTCCCGTATCCCCACTTATCCATACTCGGTATATAAATGTTATGTGTTGGCGGATGGCAACGGTGGGTGTGGAGCCACGTGTCCGCCATTTTTGGACTTTGTGTGAGCAACAATGAACGGCTTTTGTTTTTCTCAAATCAGACTATTTCTATATATCAGACCTAATTCTTTTATTTGGCAACCTTTTTATCTAGCACGTTTCTTATATCAGACTTATTTCTATATATCAGAACTAATACTTTTATTTGATAACCTTTTTATCTAGCATGTTTCTTATATCAGACCTATTTTTTATATCAGATCTAATTCCTTTATTTGACATGTTTTTTTTTCAAGCTATTCTTTTATGCTTTATTTTTCTACTTTGGGAATTAAAATTTCTTTATCAGACACGTTTCGTATGTCAGACCTATTTTTTTATTCTGAGTAATTCTTTTACCTACATAAAAAAGAAATACATTTTAATTGATGCTACATTGTACGTAGGGAAACATTTTAGGGATTTGACAATGATGATCGTCTGTGTCACACACGTGGGTTTCTATGTTGATGTCATTCTCCCTCGGGGCACATACAAGTAACAAACGATGTTGTACATGTTTGTACATGTCAAGTTTTTTGTTCCTATTTGTTGCTAACGAATAAAGGACAGTAGCCCGAGGGTAGTCACATGATTTATTTCTTTTATATGATTGGTTGCTTCTTCTTTCGAACATGACTTGTACTGTGAAACACTTCATTTCAACATTCGTCTTCGAGTGATTGAGAGGTTTTTGATCAACGCCTGAATTTCTGTTTTACCCAAGATTTTGGAATCATGTCAGCTTCAAACTTTAACGGAAGTTCTTCAATGATGTTGCATATGGGTAATTTACCAAAAAATTGTTTCCATGTTGGGGAAAATATCTTTGCATACGTATCTTCATATACTGGCCAAGCCTGCGTGCATATCAGAGAATTTAAATGTTATGACGAGAGATGCTATCCTACCAAATCTGGCATTTGTATGTCTCCACATCAATGGTATGAAATGATGGGTGAGAAAGACACCATATCACGTCATCTAGCCTATGGTGTATCTGGCCCAAATTTTTCGTTCGAAGGGTTTCTGCAGCTGAAAGTTATTGTACAAACTCGTGAAATTGCTATCAGAAAAGAAATTTACAGTGTGAAGACGGAGAGAGTATATAAATCACGTATTTCTCTCTCTGAAGGACAATGGAATGAACTAATTCGTATGTCTTTTAGTATATCACATCAATTGGTTGTGGAATTTTACCGAAATAATTCTTTTCAGAGTATTTTCCAGGAAGTGATTAAGTCAAATGGTATAACACTGTCTGGCAATGTTTCATCACCTCTGAAAAGTGAAAGGATATTTCAGGAACTCAAAACCATTCTCCAAAATGCAATAGTTGCGTATTTGAAAGAAACAGCAAAATTAAAGTCTTTAGAATTTTCTGAAGTCTTTTCTGACGACGAACATTTCTGCGCAGCCCTTTTGGGAATAGAATTTAGTAAAATAGTAGAAGATTATGTGGAATTTCTAGAAAGAAGAAACTTGATGTCGTCTTTAACCGATGATTTTCTACAAACAGTAAATTTAGAAAACATTTTCAGCACCATCAAGGATGAAATTCGTGAAAGTGACTTTGAATAAGAAATCATATGTAAAGCATCTACACAAAAGAAACACCCAAAGGCCCTTTTCAGGGCCACCAATTTTTTCAAAAAGGAATGCCATAAAATCGTACATGTGTGTGTGTGTGTGATTTGATATGGAACAATTTTATGTATTCGGAAGATTTCTATCTTGTTTCATTAGTTTATGAACCTATTGATAAGATCGGAGATAGTGAATTCGGAGACATGTGAACTCAACTACAATTTAGTACACAGACGTTGTTAACTTAAAAGAATTCCAACCAAAAAAACAATCATCGAGAACTCTAATCTATGTTTAACGCAGTAATTGTGAACTCCCACTCATTCTTTCATTAACGTCAAGCATATTTTTAAAAGGTTATTTAATAGGATAAACGCTGTCTGTGGTTGGGATCAACGTTACTCATAAAGTTTTTACAATTTAAACTTTGATACCGTTTTTCCGCAACATCCGAATGATGTATAAACCCCAATGTATATCCAAAGGTGACGAAACATGACATTTTGTTTTCAGTGCTTCGTTAATCTTGATGTTTGGTGACAGTTACTAATTCTTATGTGAATTGCATGAATGTGATATCTTTTTTTTTAATTCCGTTTCCACATCACCCAGGAGGTAGGAATCTCAATGCGTTTTTTTTAAGTGGTTTTCCCACGGAGGCCTAATCCACTGTCCCTCAGTCCTCACCAATCGTTTTCATACAGCGCTTTTACGGAATTCATTAAATCCAGTACCTTGATGTTTCTGACGAAATTTTCATCTATGTTACTGGCCAGGTTTCCACACATGCGAACAAAGGTTTTTGCTAAAGTCTTCGGCTCTAACATAGAAACTGCATCGTAAAAATGCAGTGCAGATTTTACAGTTTGTGGTAGCAACACATGTATGTCCTAATTGATTATTCTGCTGTTCATCATATGGCAGAGTGCATTCCCAACAGTAGAACAATTGGCCAATGTTAATTGTAATCATGCTATGAATTGCTGAGGAAAGTATGATGTCCAAATCTTCACCATTACCACATTCTTCCTGAGAAATGCCTTCTGTGGAGAGTTGTAATACTGTGTTTTGGAACACTGGTCCGAATTGTAAAATACAAACACTGTTCCACACATTTCCAATTTCATCATGTAATCGCTTAAACTGGTTTGCATTTAGTCTCACCACTGAAGATGCCAAGTGATAAATATCATCTCCGTCGGTGAACAAACGTTGAAATGTCCACACTTTCCCATCAGGTGATAAAGACACAAACAGTTCGGACCCGAACACATACGCTTTAGTTTTACTGTAAAATTCATTCATAGAATCCATTAATCTTCGAAATGCTAGAGGCGAGAAGGTTATTCCATATTTAGTGGGATGGAAAGATTTCCTATCCCACAAATAACTTCTCAGATGGATTCTGAGGACCTTCGTGAAATCGCTGACTGTAATGAATTTTGTTCCTCCTAAATGGTAGTGGTGGGAAGGCATGTTGATCAATGAAAATCCGTTACTGTTGTTGCCTTCTGGTTGTAATAAAACAACATCCGGTTCTGACAGCTGACTTCCTGAGGAAGAATCAGGTGGTGAATCCAGGGCAGGTTCGTAATGTGGAGATGCCAAAATAGTTGATGGCAGACTTGAATTTGCAGAATGATTATTTTCTAAATCAGAAATATCTGCTAGCAATGATTGACTTGGTGACGAATCATTCATAGATGAAGGAAAAGAATTTGTCGAACCATTCGATAAACACATCCTTTTGTGAGAACAACTGGGCGAATTAGCACCTCGCTTCATAGTGACTGAAACTTGAATAAGAGATAAACTGCAATACAAGTAGCAATAGGAACACTTCACATGAGATCGTTCGCGAAACAACTATGCGATGTGAGACTGACACCAGCAGTTGCCAGGTTCACAATTCTAAATCTGCAGGTTCCTGAGTGGTTAGCTCTTTCTTCATTGTTTAATGTCTGTGTAACATGTTTTTAGGGACAGAACATGATTCTCACTTCACTAGTCAAGGTCGATGGGGAAATAAAGGGTTCAAGGGATTAACGCAGTAAATTTGTTGTGTTGTTAGTACACGTACAAGACCCAAACCCACTTTTAATAGGGGTGGCTCCAGGGATTAACAAAGGAATAGACATACCACATATCTCAAGGACTGATCTAGAGGATTAAAAAAATCCTTTGTCCCCCTCCTCCATGTGTTTGAGGTTTCGAGACGAAACATGCTTGTCACTTCACTAGTCAAGGTCAGTTGGGGAAACGGGTTCAAGGGATTAACTCAGTAAATGTGCTCTCTTGTTAGTAAACGTGCAAGAAGAGCGGACCCCACCTGAAATAGATGATGAACAAAGGAATAGACATACCACATATCTCAAGGACTGATCTAGGGGATTAAAAAATTCCTTTGTCCCCACCCACCCCCTCTCATATGCGTTTGAGGTTTGGAGACGAAACATGCTTGTCACTTCACTAGTAAAGGTCAGTTGGGGAAACGTAAAAAAAACTATGTGCTACATTATAGGAGTTTGAAACTGTATTTGTCGCTAGGTATGAAACTAAAAAAAATACACAAGATACTACAGTTTAGACAAAGCAAATGGCTATCGAGTTACATTGATTTTAATACAGAACAAAGAAAAATTGCAAGTAGTAACTTTTCCAAAGACTTTTTTAAATTGATGAACAATGCTGTGTATGGCAAGACTATGGAAAATTTACGGAATAGAAGGAATATTGAATTAACCACTAATGAAAAAAGGAAGAGAAAATTGGTAACATCGCCCGCATTTCATGCTTTTCACCTTTTTGACAATGATTTGGCAAGCATTGAAAGAAAGCAGATAAAGTTGGTGTTAAACCGTCCTATATATGTTGGTTTTGCAATTTTGGACATCAGCAAGTTACTTATGTATAGCTTTCATTACCTTCACATGGTTCCCAAATACGGAGAAAAACTGAAATTATTATTTACAGATACAGACTCTCTGTGTTATGAAGTGCAAACAGAAAGTATTTATTCAGACATGATGGGAGATTCTCATCTATATGATACTTCAGACTACCCTCCAGAGCATCCCTTATATTCTACTGAAAATAAGAAGGTGTTGGGAAAGATGAACTATGTGGAAAGCCTGCTCTGGAATTTGTGGGATTACGCAGCAAAATGTATAGTTTACTGACATCGAGTGGAATTAAAAAGACTGCAAAGGGGGTACCGAGACCAATTGTGCAAAACACAATTAAACATGAACATTACAAAAGATGTTTATTAGACAAAATTATAACTCGTGTCACCTACTCAAAGATTCAGTCTGAAAAACATAAATTACAAACTATTCATTGTAAGAAACTAGCACTGTCATCATTCGATGATAAAAAATATATTTTAAACAATGGCATGGATGCATTGGCATATGGTCATTACAAAATCGACGAAGAGAACTAGAAAAAAAAAGAAATGTAAATGTACATTGTATCACTCATTAAATTGTATGTTTTATGTAAATTTCTGTTTTGTGAAAAAAATAAAAATAAAAAAAAACATCCAGGAATCAATGAGTCGAAATGGTGAAAGATATGCAAAGGATACCCTTCTTGGGTAGACTCTCCACTAATTAGTGGCTTCCTGCTGATGATCCGAAGCAGTATTAGAAAAAAACAAAGAAAGAATAGACTCTTATACACTTCACCATACCAGTGAAAAAAATTATGAGAAGAGAATGTTAACTTTACAAAAAAAAATGTGTAGGCTTGAAATTGAGTTTTAACCTGTTAGAATTTTTTTGCTCAAATTTGAAAATTGAAAACCCATTTCAGAATTAAGAGAAATCGAACACAATAAAACATTACAGTTGTCTTTTTTCCCTTGTATTTTAATAAGGTAACCATCGTCGAGGTATAAGTTTTACAACTTTGTTTCGCTTTAATTTCACAGATAAGGTGCCTTTTAACATTGATTCTCCTTCTTGTGATGGATCTTTGATCATATTTTTATTTTTAATATACTTTTTTGGCAAATTAATGTACTTTAATGCTTTGATAAATTCTTGAGGTATTTGCTGTTTAGAACCTTTACTTCGAAACATGGAGTCCATCAAATCGACAATATTAGAGTTTTTCACGATCTGTCCGTTATAAATAAGTTCGGCTTTTGGACTCCAGCTAATAATGTTAGAGTTCCTTTTAAACTCGTCCAATACATTTTGGGCATAGCGTTTTAAATTAGGAGACATGGATTGTATGATAAGATCTTCCACAGGATCTTTTTCTTTCTTCACTTTGGAAAGTTTATCTTTTGCTGGTTCGATGTTTGTTTCTTCAGATGTAAAAGGAGTTTCATGGGTTGATATTACTGGAGGGTTGAAACTAGAAACATGAATACGTTTATTCAAGACTTGGTTATATAATTTAACTTTCACTTCATCAGGCTCTTTGCTTAGCAGAATTTTTTTCATTTCTTTATCTAAGTCTGTTAGCATTTCATCTGTTGGCATATGACGAGAAATACGTTCTTCAGGAACAAGAACCATTTTCTTTGCGAATTCCATTATTTCGTAAGTAGTGTCGTTAACACACTGAGAGCAGCTGGAATCAATACACCTAGAAAACCACCCTTTTGAATAACGAGTTTCCTCTTTTTATATAGAGGCGTTGTTTTTCGAGATAAAGCTCTCAAGGTGTGTTTATGTCGATGCAGTTTTTGTTTCTGAGTCGGAGAAAGTGGAACATTTCCTTTTAACGTATTTAGACAAACTTCACATATAGCTTTAATTCCCTTAGTAGAACATTTTGATAGTAGGTCTTTTAATACTTTTTTTGGGCAATGTTGGATCATGCCTAAGAGCTGAACCTGTTCCTTGGATAACATGATGAAAACTGATGAACACATAATTTTGCCTCTTCTTTTATCGCAACTGATTAATTAATCGAGGTTGATAAATTATTTGAATGTCTCCCGGAAGTATATTTGTACGCAATCTCAATTCTTCCTCTGTCTCAGGTTTTAGATCAATCATTAAATAGGTGTAGGGAAATTTTGTGGCGTCCATGTACACTTCCTGAAAAAATTTCAGTTTGCTGGGGTACAACTGCCTTGCTAAATGGGTGATTTGATTCACATCTCTTCGGGATTTAAACAGAAACAGGTAATGAGCATTTAGCGAAATTTCTCGCATTTCTTTGCCTTTATGAAAAATATTTTGAGTAATGAATATCACAGACACATTGAAATGATGACTTCCTCTAGTAAACAAGTGAGTTAATTTTTTATCGCTTCCACATTCAGTCATGAGGTCGTCAATTATGATCAGCGTTCTACCTTTCACATAGTCATGAAAATTGGATGGGAGTCCTTCCACAAATGTTACATTACACATTTCGTCATACAACGTTTGATGAACTCCATAGAACCAAACGTTGCGTTCGGGAGATGGTGAAATTACTTCTTCTTGATGCTGCAGAAGTCGTTTCACAAATTGTGTTTTTCCACATCCTGTAGGACCTGCTATCAGAGCTGTGAAAGGATGTTGTAGTCTAGGCACTTCCATGTTGTCAACTGAATACGAGAAAGAGGCTACGTTGCAATTTAAAGACATGACACACGAAATAGGATTCAATCAATTTTTATTTAAATTCTAAATTTTGTTACAATTCCAAATTTCTTTCGAACAAAATTATAGACACGCACATCGTTTGTTTCAGATTTCCATCGAAAATGGTTAACAACGGAAAACAAGCTTTTCCCGTGACATCTAGAATAGAGGTAAAAAATACAGAATTGGCCACATACGGCCGAAACTGAACTTTGAAGGGGTACTTCGTTAAAGTTCACATCGTCAAATTTGGAAGCGAATCGCGCAATAGGTCCTTGAAAATGTTCTGGATGGTGTCCAAAGGAATCAAAAAACTCCATTTTTCTTGGGTTTGGCATATACACGGCCAACCAATGTTTCCCAGGATTTCCATGTCTATCTGTATTCACAACGAGACAGGACGGGAACTTGTAAATTCGAGTGGGAAGTTGATCGCAGGCAAACACTCCGATGAAGTAACGACGCGTCACGTGATCTTGCTTTAGAGTCTTCGTTATTTGCACACTGTTCATTTCTTCAATTGGAAAAATCACAAAAAATGTTTCTGGACTTGGAAATTTCAATAATGTTCTGGAACTCTGCGTAGATTAGCACCGAAATTGTTTTTGACAAAGCTTTTCCAAATTTGATCTCCACTCTTAAATTTCCTTGCTGGATCAGATTCATATGTCCTCCATCGCATAGATCGGGACTGAGATCGAATGCGTAGAGAGTGTATCCCTTGGAAAATTCTTCTCGGTTGATGAAAATTCCTCTATCTTGTCCCAGTCTCTCGGTTCCTTGATATAGGCTATGGTAAGAACGAATTGTGTTTCCCTTTTCGAAATTGGGTTCTAATGGCTTATGAGGAACTGGCTGTCCGTCGACGTACACGGCGATAAAGTTGACATCGTAATGTTTGAATTCAAAGGGGTTTGATTTATATGTACCATTAAAAGTGTCGTTATCTACACATCCAATAACCAGTCTTTTCGGCATTTGTCCAAGGAATACGTTATCTTGCACGAAGGACATACTTCCTTGAGAAACGGAATACACTTTGCATAAAACACGATCAATGGGATACTTCGCAGGAGATTTTTCTAAAGCTTTTGCATGACCAATAGCAACTCCTGGGTTGACTTTGACTTTTCTCACAAACATTGATGCATGCTCGACGAGAACTCTGTAATTGGGGGTCTCGGAGGAGGAAACGAGGCAGAAATCTGGTTTGCTTCGGTTCAGTTTGATTTTCACATCCACTAAATTGAGCAACAGTCTGTTTTGAAAAAATAAATCACAGTGCAAGGTTCCAATCATATCCAGCGTCTTACTCTCTTTTACAAGTTCGTAGCGTTGATGTAATCCCCTGTTTGTTGTAGCAATCGTGGGATTAATTTCATGTAGATATCCGGCTGTATCCTTGTAAAAACCTTCACATGCTAAATAGGTTTTTTTGCTTCTTCTCCATAATTCAGTAGAGTTTCAATATAAGCTCTGTAAGGATACGTGTTACTTGACGAGGAAACCACTCTTTCGTTTAAACTGATGTCGACTTGAGAAAACAGAGAATGAAGAAAACAGTTAATGGGACCCGCGGGCTCTTTGTCTGACAGAATAGAATTGTCAGCGTTCACAATTTTGATTTTCACGTAGAGTTGACTGGAAGATAAGTCCATGTATTCTTCTCCACTGCCAGAAATATTAAATTCCAGGGGTCCTCCATCTCGAATGTTGGCTAAAGGGTGATATTCGATCCATTGTCCTTTTTCTATGCTTGTCTGAGTGGGTGGTAACGCAAATAAATCCAGTTCTGACTTGACACATACAGAAGAATGACTGTGAATCAGAGCCATGGTTTATGGATCAAAAATATCGCGTGCTGTCCTCTTGACTTTCTTTGAACGAATGATGCATGTCTTCGTTTTTCTCTTCCTTTTAGCGCTTCCTCCCAGCATCTTCTTCACTTTGTTGGCTGCTTTGTCGGTGAGTATTTGTCCTGCCTCTTTAGCTCGCTGTTTGGCCGCCGTCTTCACATCTTTTCCTTGAATAACATCCGTGGCGAGATCCATCCCTGTTCGTAAAACTTGTTTTCCAAGTGTTTTAGCACCTTGTTTGAATAATGGTACCGCCGCTCTAAATAATGAACGAAAGAGTCCTCCAAGTCCATACCCTTTTTGCAGTGGCACTCCTTGATAGTAAACTATTCCTCTTCCAGTTTGACTGATGTAATAATCCTCAAAGGATTTCGTACAGCAGCGGTATGGTTCGTACATTATTAGAGATGCTTGAGACGAAAATGAAGTTTCACGATCGCTGTCCCACGTTCAAATGGCACTAATTGGCCTATGTGATTTCTTATGACGATTTCGATGGTTTGAAAATTTTTTCTTGCGAGAGCCAAATAATGAGGTCGATCGAACAAAGCGCTCACCATCTCTCCATCTACACCACTCACTTTAACGATGCGAAGGAGAGGAGAAGTCATGTCTCCCACCGGTTGTGGTTCCACAATATCGCTGTATACATACAACAGAGAAAACCGACCGTTTAGATCTGCGATAAATTCACCATTTACAGAGAGAGCTCCACTAACAGCCGAAAGTTGCATGGGTTGATATCCTAAGATTTCCGCAATCCCTGGGGATAAAATCAAGCGAGTACCTTTAAGAAGAGTTGACTTGACCTTTCGAGTCGCTTTATTATAATTCAAAAAGATTTTATTGGCAAAGTGATTGCTCATGGATTTAACAATGTCCGCTAAAGACTCGTAATGACCTGGAGAGATTCTTCCCGTCTTAAACTGACCGGTTCCCAAATCGTATTCGAAATGGTTGGAGTTTTTCGTGATATTATACCACGAATGGGGGTAGATGAGTTCGACGAGTCCCACTTCCCAGGCACCGTTCAATTCTATCGGTAAAGGAAGACGTGTTATGAAATGGGATATTTTATTGTCAGAAAAGTAGCCGAGAGAGCTATCACTGGGCAGTGTCAGATAGAAACTCATGTTGACAAATGATGCTTCAACGAACAAAAGAATGGCTTTTATAGCGATGTTAAGTCCACGGCAGGGATCCAAGCATTGAATTTATTTGGATATCCTTTAAATTTCACAAAGTATTCCATTATTTCTTTTCTTCTGCGTTTTTTCAGAAAGTTTTCCACAGCAAATGTCTCTGAGAGATTCACTTTTTGAAGCTCTTCGGCGTAAAATGTTCCCTCCAGTTCCTCGTTCAATAAATCTTTTAATTTATACACGGGAGGGAATCTAGGAACAAGATTGCTCACGACAAATACTTCTTCCGTCCAGTTTGATTCGTATCCCTTTTCAAACGTCAATTTGAGTTTACTGATACGTACGTGATCACCCACTTGAAATTTGTAGGTTGGGTTTTCCCGTTTGAGATCTCCATACAGATTGTTCCAAACCTGCTTTTCATTGCTTTCACTCACGTTCACTGGCTTCATTTTTATACTCCGATGAAAGGAATGATTGTAACCATGAACTAAATCGTCGAGCACATCAATGAATTTGTAGGTATTTTGACTTGTAAAATAACGCCACATCCTGGTTTTGAGCGTGCGATTAAATCTTTCCACAACACTCGCTTTAGTCTCATTATTTGTGGTAAAGAAATGGACCCCTTGCTGTTTTAAAAACTTTAGAAACTCCTTGTTCTTGAATTCTGTTCCTTTATCCGTTTGCAATTTTTGAGGCTTTCTGTGCTCAAATATCTTGGAAAAAGCATTTACGATATGAGAGCCAGACTTTTGCTTCAAGGGAATCACCCACGCGTATTTTGAAAATATGTCAACACACGTCAGCAAGTAGCGAACGCCATCGTTATGACGACTCAGACTGCTCACATCGGCTAAGTCTGTTTGCCACTGTTGGTCTCTTTTATGTGTTATGACTCTATTTCTCGGAAAACTACGTCTCACTGGTTTGTGAAGGGTGTACGTTTTCTCCCCTTCAGTCAATTTTCGACATCTTTTTTCTTTACTTTTTCTTTTTTGACAGCATGGAATAAGGCATTCACACCAGCCAAACTTCCTTCTCGGCCGGGAGTTAGATACGCTTGTTTCAGCACATTCTCCATTACAACATTCAAATTTAAGACTCTCCACCGTAATTGAAAAATTCATGTTGACACCTTCCCATGTAGAACTCAAATGAAATAATTTTTTCTCTCCCACTCTTTTTAAATATCTTCATCCCACTTAGCTCGTAGAAAATTTTTTGTATAACTCACCCAAATGATCCAATACACATTCATAAAAATGTAACACGAGAAATGTAATTCAAAATACATAAATCATTTTTTCTCTCCCACTCTTTTTAAATATCTACATCCCACTTAGCTCGTAGAAAAAAATTATATAACTCACCCAAATGATCCAATACACATTCGTGAAAAATGTAACAAGAGAAATGTAATTCAAAATAAACCAACACTTCAGTGCGTTCGAGTAAAAAAAACTACACCTATCGCACGACGGTACTAATGGTCTGATGGTTCCTTCAGTATGGCTTTCGCTTGAAAAAACATTCCTAATGAGTTCGAATCTCACTGTAACCATCAGAGCATTTTTTTTTTCACTTTGAAGAAATTTTTTCTAAAACTATTTTTAAATAAAAGAAAAAAATGCTACTCCCTACTAAAACTCCTAGGCAAAAGCTACAAAGTATAATAAACGTGTAAGGAGCATGTACAAAAGATCTGTTCTCCGGCATTTAAAAAAAGAAAAAATGGCGGACACGTGGTTTCAAACCCACGGTTGCCATCCGCCAACACATAACATCTGTTCACCGAAGAGGGATAAGTGGGGATACGGGAATAATTAGAGAGCCGAAAGCCGGTGGGCGTGGCCACCTCTGTTCACCGAGTAGGGATAAGTGGGGATACGGGAACATTAGAGAGCCGGTGGGCGTGGCCAGCTCTGTTCACCGAGTAGGGATAAGTGGGGATACGGGAACATTAGAGAGCCGCGAGCTGGCCACGCCCACCGGCTCTCGGCTCTCTAATGTTCCCGTATCCCCACTTTATCCCTACTTAGAAGTCAGGAGAGGCGTTACAGCTAATTGACGGAGTAGACCTCAATGTAAAGGTGAGTAAAAATGTTGGAACCTCGGTATGAATATATGAATGAAGTTCTCTGGAAATATACCATTCCCAGAGAACTTCATTTCATGGGTTACCGTGGTTGTGCGGCTGCTCATAAGCCTTTCATCTACACTCGGAATGCTACTCGTCGTTCTGCATGGTGGAAAGAACATTTATCGTGGACCGTAGATCAATGGAAACAGGTCCTATGGACTGAGGAATCCAGATACACGATCCATCAGTCTGATGGCCGTGTGTGGGTATGGCGGCAGCCGGGGAACGCTATTCATTACGGTCTGCTGTTCTTACATTCAAGCTTGGTGCTGACAGTGTACTCGTGTGTGGGTGTTTTTCGTGGTATGGTCCCGGCCTTTGGTTATCGTGGACAAACCTGTTAATCAGCACGTCTACCTCTATATTCTGGACAATTATGCCCTACCAACTCTGTGGCAATACTATGGAACCGAACCTTGTTGGTACCAGCAGGATAATGCACCGAGCCATAAATCAAGGACTGTTACGGCGTGGTTTGACGATAATACCATATCGTGTATGGACTGGCCAGCACAGAGCCCTGATCTTAATCCCATGGAGGCCCTATGGGATGAATTAGAGAGCCGCATAAGAAGTTTGGAACCAAGGCCTACTACTAAGCAACAGTTAGCTGCAGCATTATGCACTGAATGGAAGCGCATACCTTTCGCGGTGCTCCAAAACCTTGTCGAAAGCATGTCTCGAAGGGTCAGTGCATGCATTAAGACCACAGGTGGACCGACACCGTACTAATGTATGTCAATAAATGCTATGTTGTGTTTCTCTTCTAGGTGTCCAGTGACGTTTGCCAATATAGTGTATTGGCAAACGTCACGGGACACCAGAGGCCCCGAAAAATATGACGGACTAGGGCCCCCGAAAGTGTTAAGACGGCACTGCAGGGCACCATCGTGAGTAGATCTGTACAACTCTATAATAATGCTCAGACGAACTAGGGAGTAAAAAATCTATAAATATGTGTAGAAATATGTGTGGCTGTAGAAATTAAGTCAGCCCATAGTCTGATAATAATTTCCTTGCAGCCCCGGTGGCGCAGTGGTCTAAGGCGCTGGACACTGATCATTCGTCCGTAAGGGGTCCGGGTTCGAATCCCGGTCAGGCATGGATGTTGTGTTTGTCTTACGGCACTGGCTCTCTCCCTTCCCTGGAACCAGTGACCCTAAATTAGGGACGGGCGACTGCTTATAGCCCATTGAGTTGCTCACGGTGGTCGTTAAACCTCCAATCAAAAAAAAAAAAAAAAATTCCACAACTGCTGTGTTCTTCCATACCCTTATAACTCAACCTGATGCTTCAAGAACATAAGGCACAGGATTCGAAAACCACTGACCTTTGATACCCGTATACATGCGTACCACGCTGTGTAAACTTAGTTAAACCATGACGATAGTGTCCATACTTGACTTCGAGTTCGTACTGGCGTTAAACTGAAAATATTAGGGCGATTCAAAAGTCATTGCCGTTTTGAAGGGTCGTCCTGTGTCAGGCAGTTACTCGGTGCGCATGCGTTATGCGAATAAAAACAATGCATGACCGAAAATCATGTAACGTCTAGTTGGTATAAACAGCAGCACACGCCGCCGTGCTTTATTGGAAAATTTTCTGCTGACAAAGGCTATGGACGAGAAGTACGCTATCCGAGTGCTGCTACGAATTTTCTTTTTAAAAAAGGTTCACCGCTGCACAGTAGCGCACCCAGAAATTTCCAGGGGGCGTGGCGCACAGAATTTTCCCAAGGTGAGGATGATCCCCCTAAATTTACCGGGAAAAATAGTCAAGTGCCATAATAATTAAGAGGGAGGTTGACTTTTGTACATTTATTCTTATCCAGTTGCTAGTAATGTTACAGTACAAGAAAGTTAAGTGATTAGAAGAAGCAGTAGATGAAATTCTTTTTCTGATTAGATTTTTCTATGTTTATTTAACAGAACTACTCCATTATAATTATTGTATAGTATAATTATACGGTGCATGATTAAGAAGTATATGTAGATCGCGTATCGTGATTTTTTGTTTCAAACTTCGACGTAATAATTTTTCGCTCTGTCAGCCCAAGGAAAGGGGACCCATCGGCCACCACATGGGTGCGCAACTGCCGCTGCAGCTGCAGCGAGAGAAATTTGTGCTGTGGAAGGTGAAGGAGCAGTGTCAGAAAGAATGGTAAGATTTTAATTTCAGAGATTCAAAAATGAGGACTACCGCCTTGAAGACCTTCGACGGTGAATTCTGAAGCTGTACACTAAGCCGTAGATTCAAATTCGTGCACAAGCACTAGACAACTATAAAATGATCTAGGTACACCTCAGATTGGTTTCACCTATTTAAAAATAGGGACTGCAGCTTTGAAGACATTACACTTGCTGGAAGACCTTCGACGGTGAATTCTGAAGCTGTACGCCAAGCCGTAGAGTAAATGCGTGCACAAGCACTAGACAACTGTCAAATGAGCTGAGAATACCTTAGCCCATAATTGTTCTCGAAATGCACAAGCTCGGTAAGACGCACAGCCGTCAACAAATACCCCATGAACTGACTGCTGCTCAAGCTCAGCGATGTGTGCATGTGTGTCGCCAATTGCTAGATAATCCCCAGGACGACCGTTTATTTAGGCAAATTGTCACATGTGATGAAACGTGGATATTTTCTTGGAATCCCGACATGAGAAAACAGTGGTTTCAGAGTCGTTTTAATGCAACAAAACAGAGGAGACGAGCAACATGGAACCGTCTCAAAGAAAAAAAAAAGAACAGGCATGATAGAAACTGATAAAAGCAATGATATATACATTGAATGAGTAATGGCAAATTTACAACGTGATGCAAACAAAGCAATGCTTGAGGAAGAACAAAATGCTAACAGGCGGGGCACCGCAGTGCGAAAGATCATCAAAAAATTAATGCAGTCTTAACTCACCGTGAGATGTAACGGACTTGGTGTGACAGCGAACCATGGGCTCACTGCCGACCACGTAGCATAGAAGGAGCTTTCACGGCATGCGGAGATGGCAGACTGATACTTCTGCTGTAAGCGGGAGAGGAAGCGATTGCGGAAATGTCCGAGTAGGGCAGCACTGGCTTGAATGGAAGACGCAGGAGGGGGAGTTGCAGATAATACACATAGATGACGTGTTTCACCAGCACAAACACGTAAGAACACACTGGTGGAAGGAGCACAGGCGGATGAGCACAGAGAAGAAGATGCTGATATGCTGCAAAAGTGAGGTCGATGGTGCAGGAGCGACGAGCTGCGGGACGTCTGCCTCCTGCGCGCAGAAGGAGCAAAGAGGGGAAGAGAGAAGTGTCATGCGGTGGAGAAGGGATGGAACGGGGAGCCGGTTATGAAGGAAGAACCAGCGGGTATTGAGTTCAAGCGGGGACGAAAGAGGGGAGAGGGCAGCAGCCCGGACAGTAGAAACAGTAACAGGAGGGACACCGTGGATAGGGAGAGGTAAAGGGGAAGCAGAGAAGGAGAGAAACCGATAGAGGGATTTAGTAGAGAACAAGAACAGAGGAAGAACCAGTCCCAAAACGGATAAGACTTGAACACAAAGTTATGCTATGCATATGGTGGAACTTTGAGGGCCCCATTAATTGGGAATTGTTTCAGATGGCACAGTCATTAATGTGCAGATGTACTCTGGCCAATTGGACCGGATGTATGTCGCTTTAAACCGAAAGTACTCTGCTCTGGTGAACCATAAACGAGTTATCCTCCAACAGATAATGCCCCTGCTCATCGTGCCCGGCAAACTAAGGAAAAAATACAGGAACTGGAGTGTTTTGAGCTAATGCTCCACCCCGCTTATAGCCAAGATCTTGGGCTTTGGGACTACCACTTATTCCGGCCATGGCACATTTTCTACGTGGAAAACACTTCCAAAACATCTACGATGTTGAACTTGGTGTCCAAGACTTTTTCATCTCGAAACCGAATACATTTTTTTCAGCGGTATTCAAGACATGGCATCACGATCGTGTAGGAAGGAACATCAAGCCCGGTGGACTCTATTTGGAAGATTAAACTTTTACGTTTATGTATTTATACACGTTTTTATCAACTGTCAGAAAACTTTTGAATCACCCTAATATATGACACTAATGCAGAAAAAAAATATGCAGTTGAACCCGCAGAAAATGAGTTTGAAAGGAGAGTGAAAAACATTCGATATATGCGAACTTCGTTATAACCGAACAGTTACAAAAGGGCTATTTTTGGCATTTCGCATTATGTCTGGTAAAATTAGTCAATAATAAACTGTTTATCAGTTAACCGAAGATAAATAATTATTGTATATTAAAAACTATAGTTAGCAATAAAACATGAATCAGATCTGCAACAAGCAAAACTTCTAAGTTGTGAAAAATCAAAATAACTGCGAAAATTTGAAATTTCACCCGCTACATTTGTCGTGTTGTTACATACGTTGCAAATATAGTTAATCGCTGCTGTTTCGTGGGTTTGTTATGTTAAAATCTGGTCCAATTTTTCAACTTGCTTTGACTCCCTTGGTTGGAATGTTTCTAGTGGCGAAATAAACTCTAAGGTTTTCTAAACTTTTAAAAGCAAGTCTGTTTGAAATTATTTCATTCTTTATGCTAATTGCTTCTACATGACTTGACTGAACAACATTCATGCTCTGAATGTTCTCCATATCCACACTTGTGTTTAGCAAATCTACCAAAAGCTCCTGATCACTGTTCACATAATCTTGGAAAAAAAAAAGAAAAAAAGAAAACGACATCAAAGGCGATGACTCCTTTTCTCTCAGATGACCGTAAGTTTCATTCACTTTCATTTTCTCTGTCTTCATTGTTGATCTGGAAGACTTTTCAAAAGCTGGCATGTTTCGCGCAGTTTTAAACTGTTTCTTTTAAAACAGCTTTCCAAACAGGGCTTAGCCATTCGAACGAGCCAAACACTTGCCATTCTAACGAGTCAACCCCATTGTTTCATCTTTTTCTAAACTAATCAGAACTTTCCGAAGTATAACGTTTCTGTAAGGTACTTTTATATCTTCTATTATTCTCTGATCCATTGCGATCTGTGTTGGTTAGGGAGAATGCGGTGAACAGTTGTCGATTGCCTTAATCCATGTGATGTGTGCGTGCGTAAGAATGGTAAAAGGAAGAAGTAAAAGGCGAACTGAGACACTTTGGTTTTCTGTAACGGGAACCACGATGTGTTGTCATAGCAGGTAGTCTTCGGATGAAGCAGGAAGGCCTAGAAATTTTCTGAACACCATTTATTTTCATGCCGATAAATGTGCTAAACTTAGATGTATGCGGTTTCTGCAACAAAAAAAAAAAAAAAAAAGGAGGGGGGTTCGTAATTTTCGGTTCAAGTAACAAAGGACACTATTACGACGTTCAATTGATCTATGTTCGACCACTTTGGTTCACGCGGAGCTTCGTATTATGCGAGCACGTTATATTGAATTCAACTGTATTATTAACAATTCAGTTCTGCAACCAGATTGTCTAAGTTCTCTCTCTGTTTTATTATTCTGTTTTGACAGAAGTATCAAACTGGGTATGATGACGACAGTATTGCACGGTATTTTGATGTCTGACTGTTCGTTCGAGGTGGGCCTGGGTTCGAGTGCTGGATGAGGCATGGGTGGTGTGTCTGCCCTGGAACCAATGGCCCTAAATTAGGAACGGGCGTCTGCTTATAGCCCAAGGAGTTGCTCATGGTGGTTGTTTCATCCCAAAATAAAACAAGAAAGATGACACCGAATTATCGGGTGTAATAAGCACGTCTTTTGAGTCCGTTCTGATGCAAATTAAATTTATCAAAGCTATTCAAAGTCAATGGAACCGGTATGGAAAACAGTAGTATCTGACGGAAGAAAGAAGTTTTTCAATCGGGTTCTTAATCCCTCAGATATTGCTGTAAACGAAATCGTAAGCTTACGTCCTCTGGTTGCATGCTTGTGCGTTAAGAAAAACATGAATTTATATGAGGAACATTTCGCACCGGAAACGCTTTCCAACACAGAAAGAATTTTTCAAATCGGACTCTTAGAAACTGAGATATCGACAAAAATAAGATGTGACTTTACGTCCCCTGGTGGAAAAACCATGCATTATTTTAGGAAGAAAGTATTCTCAAAAGGTTTCTCCATATGAGCGATATCGGTCCAAGAAAAAATAGTCGAGTTTTCAGGAGCCCAGATTTTGCTACAAATACATCAGAAGCAGAAATTAACACTTATGCCCCCTGGTGGCCAAACCATTCTTTACCAAACATTAGAAATTATGTGAAGAATATTGTCCATAAGGTCTTGTATGCGATACAGGAAGAAGTTTTCAAATCGGAGTTTTAAAAGCAGAAATAACGCAGAAAACGCAATTTACCTTTGTGCCTCCTAGCGGAAGGTCTATGAATTACTTGAAAATTTTGAATTTATAGGAAAAACATTTCGCATCGGAAACACTATCCAACAAAGAAGGAAGTTTTCAAATAGGACTCCTAGAAGTAGAGATATTGACAAAAATAAGATATACATCTACGCCCCCTGCCGTAGAAACCATTCATTATTTCAAGAAGAAAATGTTTCTAAAAGGTTTGTAGACATGAGTAGTATCGGCCTACAAACGACGTTTTTTTCAATCGAGAATTTAGAAGCTCATATTTTGCTGCAAATACATCAGAAACGGAAATTAAGATTAACGCCGGTTTCCCATCAGGAGCTGTATCCGGTGCAGAAACAATTTTTTAAATCGGAGATTTAAAAGCAGAGATACAGGGGAAATGCAATTTACCTCTATGCCCCCTAGCGGAAAGTCTATGAAGTACTTGAAAATTTTCAAATTATATGAAAAACATATCACACTGGAAACACTATTCAACAAAGAAGGAATTTTTCAAATCGGACTCCTAGAAGTAGAGATATTGACAAAAATGAGATACACATCTATGCTCCCTGGCGGAGAAATTGTGGAATATTTTAGGAAGAAAATATTCCGAAAATGTTTATCGATGTGAGTGGCATCAGTCCATGAAATAACTTTTTCAATCGATATTTTAGAAGCTCAGATTTTATGGCGAATACATCAGAATCAAAAATTAACCCTTACGTACCCTGGCGGCCAAAGTATTATTTTTCAAAAATTTGAAATTATATGCAAAAGACTTTCCATCAGGAGGTGTATCCGCTGAAGAAAATGTTTTTACAAATCGGAGTTTTAGAAGAGTTATCGGGAAAAATGTAATTTACTTTTACGTCCCCTAGCGGAAAATCTATGCGTAATTTGAAAAAGTAACTATATCTAAAACACTCTTCGATATAAATGGAAGCGAAAGATAAAATAATTTTTTCAATCGGATGCTTAGAAGCAAATATGTGGAATAAAACATATTTTTGAATTCTACATCATCTGCATTTACGCCCTCTAGCTGCGAAATTGTAGATCGTAAAAAAAAAACCCCAACGAAATGAGGGATCATCATTCGTGTATTTCAAGCTTTCCAATGCAATTTTTTTTCAAATCGGACGAATAGTTGCAGAGATATCGTGGGTACAGACGGACGGACGGACAAACCGGTAACATAAGCACGATCTTTTTTTACAAAAGACGTGCTAAAAAGCAAAGAAACAAAAATACCTAGATAACAGGCAATTACACTTGGCTGTGCTTCTTGATGTCGAATGCAAAGCAATTTATAACAATCCCATAACAGGAAGCAGAGATATAGTGCGTAATACAAATACATACGTTAATGTTAATTTGACAATTACTTATCAAGGACAGTCAGTAAACTTGCAGTTAATCTAGGACATGATGTGTCAGCAGTCTGTTCCAAAAACCATTTTTCTTTCTAACTTGAAGCGGAGATACGTTGCAAATACAAATATACTGCGATAATACAAAAAGAAAAACTGATGTCCGGAAAAAATGCGAACTCATGAAATAATATTGCTTAAAATTTCAGCTATCTAAGGAAAAGAAGTTTTTCAGCCGTGATGTTTTGATGAAGTCTCGAAACGTTTTAGATCTTCGTATGCTTAAACACCATTAAATGTTAACACAACATTAGTATCAGTCCAGGGATGGAGAAGCAAGAAAGGCAAGAAATGAGACTTTCAACTTTTGTGATAGTCTCCTGGTTGTCGTTGTACACACTAACGATTCTTATTTACGATTCGTTGGCATCATAAACAGAGTATTCGTATGCAAGGCGATATGTACGAGTATATAGGTATGTACTGTATATATTGTTGCTACGCCTCGGGGCGCCAGACTATCGAATAAAAATAAGCTTTAAGAATTTAGATGTCAGTATGTCAGGCATTGGCTAACGACCCGGAGGTAGACATTAGAATTACGAATAATTACTTGTGAGCTCTTTTTATCGCCGAAATCTATGTACTGGTGTAAAGAATTTAGCCTGCAATTTAGCCAATCAAAACTAAGAAATTCTGACACTCATTAATTATTCATGCAGCTTCAGGACTGGCACGAGACAACAGACATTTAATCAATTTAAAATAAAACATGAAGATAATGATGAAGACGTCTATATACTGAGGATGGTGAATCATTGGCCTATACAGTCCGGCTTTAAACAGTTCTCAGCCGACGAAAGTCTATTGGCTGACCGGAGCCAATTTATTCACAACTAGCATGCATACATAAATTCAGTACTTACAGATATGCAATTTTTCCTCGGATATCCATATTTGACGTGTTTTGGTTTTTAAAGCGCATCTGTGTGACGACACGCCGATTTCAGAGCGCGCACTATAACCAATGGAGAGGGGAGTCGAACCCCATCTCCCACTTTCTCCTCTACACACACCTTTGTTGATTCACCTGCATGAAGCCAGGTACGCATCTATGCGCACCAATGTCGAAGCCGCTGACGCGATAGAAGGGCGCGTCCGTCCCAGCTGATCCGTCCGTCTGTCCAACGGTACATCACCGGTCGTGCACCTCAGTCACTCGGGGCTGCAATTCCATCCCTTCGTGTGACCTCCGGGATGCGGCTGGCCTTTACGGTAGAAACTTACATCAGGTACTTCGTGCAATCTAGCACCAGGAAAAGGGCATCTTCTCCTCTCCTCTTTCATCACGGTCACGTCAAACGCTCGGCCGCTCTTTGGTTAGCGGGCCGACATCTTCGGGCAGAATCTTTTCTTCCTCCCAAAAATACCGCGCTGCGGAATCTCCTTGATCCCGCACGAGTCCAGATTAGTCTGAAAGAAATTCCCTCCACGAGCTTCTTTCAGACTAATCTTTTCGCTTGTTCACATTTCGTCAACAAATTCCTTGCTCTGTCGTTAGAGGTCTGTTTTAACTCTCTTGTCAGCCTTATTGTTTCCTAAAAGCATTCGGTACGATGAAGAGATAAGAAATGCCTGTCTCTGCATTCGGAATATGTGATGATCCGCTCATCGACAAGTATACGGAAACACATAACTTAACTAGCACTTCTTTGTCCTGCCAAGTTTCGGATTAGCAAACGCCATAAGTTTTCCGATCTGTTGACACTTACACGGCCACCCAAATTGACCGACACGCACTTTGGGGGTGACGCATCACGTTCCCCACCGCGAACGACACTTGTTTCACTTCAGATTTCTGCCTTATAAGAAAAGGGGCCTTATCTCGTTTTTCTTTTGCAATGCGGGAAACCACTAGCTGTTAATTTTTCACACAACAATTAACATTGTTCCCGCCTCTTGCAAAACCTGCCAATCGAATTGATTACCGCACCCGAAAATCGTAACACTGCCCCCAACCAAACAAGCGAATGTCCACATTCGGCCTATAGGTCTACCTCTGACCACTCAAGAGGCAACCATTGAGTGCCACCTTCTCAAAGGGTGGAGCCTGTTAATTCAAACCACACAGCTCGACCAATTTTATTCCTTACAGCATGTTATCAATTTTACTCTGGGCACATGTGGTTCCTCCCAAATTCTTTTCGTAATTTGGGAAACGCCCTGCAATATTCTTTCCAAGGCCACCAAGACCTACTCACAAATTCCATCTCTAACTGACGTTGAAGTGGTACCACACCATAAAACACAGCACAATACAAACACTACACTAGCACTACACAAACACTATACAAGCCCTACACCAAAGCAAATACCACGCTAGGCCAAGTTCATACCACGTCACAGCAAAAGAAACGTTTTCCTATTTGCTTGGGATTCCTCATCTCAACGCCCTCACCTCCGGAGCCATCAGGGAAAAATTCAACCATTCGGGTCTCCACAGTACCGACACTAAAACACTGGCGCGACAGCTACGTTTCCAACACCTGGCAAACCACATCGTCAACCCAAGGAAATAAACCCAATTTCCTTAACAGCCTAATACCAGGATGCTTGCTCCCCGACATCCAAAATTTACACAGGGCTCACTTCCTGAAAACCGTGTAAACACTCATGCACAACAAGCACATTGCTATGTACGTTTCCGACGCAACGTCTACGACAGAACAAAATTTAGTAGTGCGGTAGATACGGCATCGATATCCGTTAACTTCGCTCGCATCGAAATTTCGACAGCTTATCGAGAATACCTGTCTCCTTCAGACCCAGCCACTGTACCAAGCCCACGAGGGAAACCTCTACCTCATCCATCCGTGTAAAGAATTTCCTTGCTGCAGATCCAAGCGTCCACCATTCCGACACGTAGAAAAATCTTGGCCAATCCAGGATTGGCAGGATAGGTCGATGTCGATCAGTAATACACACGACGTCATTTCCAGCGCATGGAACTTTCTTTCGTCCGAGCATCCCACGGTCGGCGTGTGCGCAGCACGTCGAGAGTGGCTAACACCGCTGCTCAGAAACGAACTCCTGTTGCGTCGAACAAGCCGAAACCATAACTTCGCCATAAACGCTATGCCTTCACATACTTCGCAATACACGTCGCGGGTTACACTGACACATTCTTTTCCTTACATAAGTCACACACATTAGGCTTACAACATATTCAGTACATCCCTTAGTATTATCCGGATTATATCCTGAAAAAATATAATCCCAGCCCCTGCGCCATCTTTTCCGAATTTAACCCTTTACCTAAGCTCCGTGACAGACGTGAGATACTTGCCTAACAGAAGCAAACAAAATACAAATCACAAATATTTATAAAAGTAAATATTTACACACGAAACCTAACACACAAAGCTTCGTCCGATGCAACTCGATATTCCAAAATCGTAATCTTTTTCTCGGTCTGCGTCAGTTCCAAAGGATAGACACACTTTAACAGCCATCAGTTTCTTCGTTTGAAACAAAAAAGTGCCGCGGAAGCCCAGCAAATGATCTGTGCTGCTTTGGGTGAGCCTGCTGTGTCCTATACAGTACGTGTAAGAAGTGGTTCCAGCGGTTTAAGCAGGAAAATTTAGATCTCCGTGATGCAGAACGTCCGGGACAGCCATAGAAAGTTGACGATGAGAAACTGGAACAACTGTTGGAAGCGGATCCCTGTCGCACACAGTCGGAATTCACCCAGGAACTCTGAGTAACACGGCAAGCCATTGCAAAGCGCCTGCACAAGCTTGGACGGATCACCGTTGGGTGCCCCACTAACTCATAGCTGCGAACAAGTCCAGGCGCTGCGATGTTGCTGTGTCCTTGCTCTCCAGATTCAAGAAGGAGGATTTCCACCACAAGATTCTTCTCTTTGATTGAAGGTTTAACGACCACCGTGAGCAACACAATGGGCTATAAGCAGTCGCCCGTCCCTAATTTAGGGTCACTGCTTCCAGGTAAGGGAGAGAGCCAGTGCCGTAAGACGAACACAACATCCATGCCTCACCGGGATTCGAACCCGGACCCCTTTCGGACGAATGATCAGAGGCCATCGTTTAGACCACTGCTCCACCGGGGCGGCCCGCAAGATATCGACCTGTGATGAGAAGTGGATCCTCTACGATAATCCTAAGCGGCGCAAGTCGTGCGTTTATTCAAGTCAGCCTACCACCAGTATACCACCAAACCAAATATCCATGCCAGGAAGATGGAGCTGTGCATATGGTGGGATCAGCACGGTGTCGCACGCTATGAGTTGCTCAAACCTGGTGAAACGGTCAATGCTGAGCGTTATTGTCAGCAACTCATTCGTGTGAGTGACGCAATGGAGGTGAAAAAGGCCATACACCGGCAAGGGCAGAAGGTCGGTCCTGTTGCTTCAGGATAACGCGCGTCCTCACACCGCGAAAACGACTTTAAACACGATCACCGACCTGGGATGGGAGATTTTGTCCCACCCGGCGTATTCTCCAGACTTCGCCCCGTCTGATTATCACATTTTTCGCTCCCTGCATCATCACTGAGTAACAAGCACTTCACTTCTGGTGAGGAGGTCCACACAAGTATATTGATGACTTTATCAACTCGAAAGAGCCCTCTTATTTCCGCAGTGGCATTGGGCAGCTACCTGACTGATGGCTTAAATGTATCCAACACGACGGGGATTATTTCCCTGATTGGGTACGTATTCGATTTGCTATAATTTGCTGTCAACGTGTCGTGCCTGTGGCTGAAAATTAAGTTTCACACCTAATACAAACCTATGCGGAAAAACATCTGCTGGAGAATAAAGGCAACGATGTTAATAGGTTGCACCAGAATTTTTTGGAATGCACTTCCGAAGTCTGACGTGTATCATTTCACCACGGTTGTTGGTGGGTTTATTTACCTTTTAGAAAGCGGCTGTTCGTGTGCTACCACCCACTATAAGAAACTCCAAGCTGTTTCTTGTGGAAGATTTGACTAGGATTCTTCAACCATTGCTTCGAATTCAACATAACGCAAGGGATTGACAATCTGAAATTTGATCTTACTACACTGGCGTGAAAAAATTAAGGACGAGACGGTTTTTCGAATGTAACGTCGTGCAGAAGTGCTCCACATCGACTCAAATCATACCATAAGATCCCCAAGATGTAAGAATATGGGACAAGTGAGCAAAACGGTCCAAACAAGGAATCCAAAGGATACAAAGGCACTTTATTGAAAAGGTAGCTTCGAGCAAAACTGGACAGAAGACAGAATCGTCTATGTGATAGGCGGCTGCCAAGAAGAATCCAGTCTTTAGTAGGAGATATGATCACCACTGACTGCGTTGTAGGATTTACAATGTCTGTCCATGCTGAGAACGAGGTTGTCAAAGAGCTGTTGAGGCATCGCGACCCATTCCTCTTGTAGCGTCAATCGCAGGTGCGGAGTCGTTGCTGGCGGCTCGTGACGTGCTGCTAAGCGCCTCCCGACAACGTCCCACACGTGTTCGATTGGATTTAGGTCCGGGGACCTTGCGGGCCAATCCATACGTTGAATATCTTTACTCTCCAACAGCTCTGCGACAGCCACTGTACGCTGAGGTATAGCGTTGTCGTCCATGAAGAGGAACTCAGCACCCACAGCACCTCTAAACACACGCACGTGAGGCAGGAGAACCTCGGTACAATAGCGGACACCCGTGACTGAACCTCCTTGGAACATGTGGAGGTCAGTACGGCTACCAAACATGACACCTCCCCAAACGAGAACTCCGCCACCTCTAAACCGGTCCCTTTCCATGATGTCGGAGGTGTGATTGCGTGTTCTCTGCTCTCTCCAGATGTGTATACGTCCAGAATCGCTCGTCAGACTAAATCGGCTCTCATCCGTAAAGAGAACTCGACCCCATTGCTGATGTGTCCAGTTCTTGTGTTCCTGGCTCCACGGAAACCACCGTCTCCGATGAGCAGGCGTTAATGGCCCACACCGTACTGGTCGTCGTGAAAATAGACCAGGTTTATGCAGCCTCCTGGCCACGGTAAAAAGCGATAACGGACGTCCAGTTGTCTGTTGCATGTGCCTTGCGATTTCTCCCTCTGTCTGCTGCCTGTATCTTCTCGCCTGTAGGACAAAATACCGGTCGTCCACCGCCGTGGTTGCTCGTGGACGACCACTGCTAAACTCTCGGACAGCTGTTCCTGTCGTTTGAAATGCTCTCCAAGTTCGTTAAACGATGCCGTGAGCGATTCCGAACTCCTCGGCCACACGTCACACTTCGACCTTCTTCCAACTTCCCAATGACGCCTACTGGATTGCCTGTTGGCTATATCACACGGTGGCAGCAACTCGACGTCGTTGAAACCGATGTACACCGTGCATTAGCTTTCACCGAATTGCTGAGCATGATGATCATGGTCAGATGTAGAGGATTTTAGGAAGGGAGTGTCTTACCCCAGGTCTTAAACGACCCTTAGAAATAGGAAACTAGGAGATTTGCGCTAGAGCGCCCAATAGAAAAGTGACACGGGTGGCGCAGTTGTCTAAAAGAAAAGATGGCCTCTGATCATTCGTCCGAAAAGGGTCCGGGTTCGAATCCCGTGAGGCATGGATGCTGTGTTTGTCTTACGGCACTGGCTCTCTCCCTCCCCTGGAACCCCTAAATTAGGCACGGGCGACTGCTTATAGCCCATTGAGTTGCTCACGGTGGTCGTTAAACCTAGAATCAAAAAAAGAAAAAAAGTGACACGGAAGCGACGTAGAAAGGGGTAGGAAGACGCCCTTATTTATTACCGGGGGCCAGTACCAGTGGTCCGACGGCTTAACATGCCCATCCGACGCACGGTGGATATTTAGTGGATCGAATCTGAGGCCCTTTCCGTGGCAGTCACGAACGTTACCTACTAGGCCACCCGCAGCCTCGAATTGCTGAGCATATCATCATCATATGTAGAGGATTTTTTAGGAAGGGAATGTCTGACCCCAGGTCTTAAACAACCCTTAGAAATAGGAAGCTAGGAAATTTGGGCTAGAGTGCCCGATAGGAAAGTGACACGGAAGCGAAGTATAAAGGGGGCGGAAGACGCCCTTATTTATTACCGGGGGCCAGTACCCGGGGTCCGACGGCTTAACGTGCCCATCCGACGCACGGCGGATATTTAGTGGATCGAGCGTTTGTACCTGCCTGGGATCGAACCTGAGGTCTTTTCCGTGGCAGTCACGAACGTTGCCCACTATGCCACCCGCGGCGTATTGCTGAGCATGAGCATATCATGAGCATATGTAGAGGATTTTAGGAAGGGAGTGTCTGACCGCAGGTCTTAAACAACAACCATTAGAAATAGGAAGCTAGGAGATTTGGGCTAGTGTGCCCGATAGGAAAGTGACACGGAAGCGAAGTAGAAAGGGGGCGGAAGACGTACTTATTTATTATCGGGGGGGGGAGGCAGTACCCGGAGTCCGACGGCTTAACGTGCCCATCCGACGCACGGCGGACATTTAGTGGATTGAGCGTTCGTACCTGCCTGGGATCGAACCTGAGGTCCTTTCCGCGGCAGTCACGAACGTTGCCCACTCGGCCACCCGCGTCCCGTATTGCTGACCGTACACCGCCCGTGTGCTTTATACTCTTCTGACACTTCCTCCCTCCCTACGCCATGCTGCCTATATGCGCATGCCCTACCGTACCGGACCCTAGTCTATCTCCTGAGTGGTCTTTCGGTCCGTTCTGCCTGCTCGTTCCGCTGTTATGCTAATTTCTCCTTTTCGGCCTTAATTTTTGCCCACCAGCGTATTATGTCCCTTTATATCTGGGATAATTTCCACACAGCTGAGTTCGGAAACTCCCTCACTGACAACCTGCCCATTACTCTGAGGACTTCCCAATCCAGATTCTAGCCCTGCACCCGTCATTAAGATCGCATTCTCTTCCCCTTTGAAATTCTTATCTTCAGTGAATTCTCCTTTCAATATGGATCCTTACAAAGCAAATTCGTCACGCAGAGTGTGACATGCATCGTGCATTTCAGCATGCAATTTAACTTCATTACCATTGACATGCTCGTTTACTACACTGAGCTCAGAATTTGCTTCTTCTCTGGGCTGCAATATCTCTGTAGTGAGCTCAAACTGCTGTACCTCATGTGACGCTTCAACATTTTCAGTCTCTCTGTCTGAAGTGCCAAGTCCAGTTTCAGAATTTCTTCGACGCAAGCGTCAAGGGCATTACAACAGCTGGCCAGCAGGGTGTCCCGCTGATCTTTTATAACCTCCCCTGATTCGAGAATAAAACTTTCCAATTCTTCCATTTCTGTTTCTGTAAGTTCTGCCATTATTCTCTCTCACCTTTTTGTTTTTACCTACGGCGATTAGCTAAAACTGTCAGGAATTTCAACTCATGAATTTTGATAAAAAACAAAAAGAATTCTTTCACCTAAGATTTCTATCGGCAGTGCTACCAAATTAATTTAGAATGATCCTAGCGATATCTAAATGTTAGCCATCAAATAATGTAGCATATGCCTAGCGATATCCAACTTCTGGACACATAGGGGCTCCAGATTATCGAATAAAAATAAGCTTTAAGAATTTAGATGTCAGGATGTCAGGCAATGTCTGACGACCCGGAGGTAGACATTAGAATTACGAATAATTACTTGTGAGTTCTTTTTATCGCCGAAATCTATGTACTGGAGAAAAGAATTTAGCCTTCAATTTAGTCAATCAAAACTAAGAAATTCTGACACTCATTAATTATTCATGCAACTTCAGGACTGGCACGAGACAACAGACATTTAATCAATTTAAAATAAAACATGAAGATAATGATGAAGGCGTCTATATACTGAGGATGGTGAAGGAGGGGTGTCAAATAGACCCGCCCCTTTCGGTACAGCTCTTGGGCTGAATTTATCATTAAAGTTCAATGATTACTCATTGGCCTATACAGTCCGGCTTTAAACAGTTCTCAGCCGACGAAAGTCTATTGGCTGACCGGAGCCAATTTATTCACAACTGGCATGCATACATAAATTCAGTACTTACAGATATGCAGTTTTTCCTCGGGTATCCATATTTGATCCATGATTTAATATTTGATATGTTTTGGCTTTTTAAGCGCATCTGTGTGGCGACACGCCCATTTCAGTGCACGCATTATAACCAATGGAGAGGGGAGTCGAACCCCATCTCCCACTTTCTCCTCTACACACACCTTTGTTGATTCACCTGCATGAAGCCAGGTACGCATCTATGCGCCCCAATGTCGAGGTCGAACGAGGCCGCTGACGTGATAGAAGGACGCGTCCGTCTGTCCAACGGTACCTCACCGGTCGTGCACCTCAGTCACTCGGTGCTGCAATTCCATCTCTTCGTGTGACCTCCAGGATGCTGCTGGCCTTCACGGTGGAAACTTACATCCAGTACTTCGTGCAATCTAGCACCAGGGAAAGGGTATCTTCTCCTCTCCTCTTTCATCGAGGTCACGTCAACCGCTCGGCCGCTCTTGGGTTAGCCGGCCGACATCTTCGGGCAGAATCTTTTTTCCACCCAAAAATACCGCGCTGCGGAATCTCTTTGATCTCGCACGAGTCCAGCTCCCTTCACGAGCTTCTTTCAGACTAATGTTTTTCGCGTGTTCACATTTAGTCAACAAATTCCTTGCTCTGTCGTTAGAGGTCTGTTTTAACTCTCTTGTCAGCCTTATTGTTTCTTAAGAGCATTCGGTACGATGAAGAGGTAGGAAATGCGTGTCTCTGCATTCGGAATATGTGGTGGTCCGCTCATCGACAAGTATACTGAAACAAATAACTTAACTATCACTTCTTTGTCCTGCCAAGTTTTGGATTAGAAAACGTCATGAGTTTTCCGATCTGTTGACACTTACACGGCCACCCAAATTGACCGACACGCACTTTGGGGGCGACGCTTCGCGTTCCCCACCGCGAACGACACATGTTCAACTTCAAATTTGTGCTTTCCAAGAAAAGGGTCTCTTATCTCTTTTCTTCTTTTGCAATGCGGGAAACCACTAGCTGTTAATTTTTCACACAATAATTAACATTGTTCCCGCCTCTTGTAGAACCTGCCAATCGAATTAATTACCTCACCCCAAAATCGTAACAATATGTTATGTTGTTACGATTTTGGGGTGTGCGAAACAATATACACTCAGTTGATCACCGTTTGTTGTGCCACATCCGCGAACGTTGCTAACCATTACACATTTGTTTGTACTATGCGACGTTTTATTTGCTATTTGACCCACCGTCAGTGTTGGCAAAACGTATAAGGAAAGTGGAGAAAGTAATGTGCCGTTCAGGAGGAAAGTTAAGCGGAGAAGTAACAAAATTTACATAAAAATGGAAACTCAATAGGATGGTTAAATTAGAGATATAAGTCATACAGCACAACCTCTAGGACCAAATATATCATATGTGATGCAATTCTTCTTTGCGCAATCTAGTGGAAAATTGTCACAGGACAAAAACTGAGAAATGTGTGGAGAATCTTGCTATTTCATCAGATATGCACGAAAAAAAAAATGGGTGAGATACAGTATGAAATGTAAATACACTGTCACAGGTATATAAAGAAAATCAGAAAATATGTGAATAATTATGATCATGGGATTATGGCTTGTTGGCACTAAAATTTTTTCCAATCCGACCTATAGACAGTGAGTTATCATCGAAATTTTTCCAATTCAACCTATAGACAGTGAGTTATCATCGACATTTTTTCCAATTCAACCTATAGACAGTGAGTTACCGATAGCTGATATCTGGGAACAATTTGCGTTTTAATAGGCTTTACAGTATAAATTATGTATTTACTAGATCATGACCCATGACCTTCTCTATTTTGTCTTAATATCCTTACGATGCTTAGGCTAACATGCGGCCCAGGGGGACCCCTTATTATAGAAAGTTTCCCAATTCGACCTATAGAGAGTGAGTCATCCTAGAAAATTTTCCAAACGACTTATAAACAGTGAGTTATCATCGAAATTTTTCCTATCCAACCTACACACAGTAAGTTATCATAGAAAATTTTCCAATCCGATCTATAGATAGTGAGTTATCATGGAATTAAAATCTAAATGCATCACTCGGTAGGTTACTCTGGCATTAGAAAATCTAGAAGCTTTTTGGTTGTACGAGGATTAATCAAAAACAAAGAGTCCGAGGTTTATTATTCTACGAGTAGTACAACATCAGCAAGTATAAATAGCAACGCACCCGTATCGCAACACTGCGCAGTCTGAAATTTTATGGACGTAATGATACAGATGAATGATACGCATGATGGCAAAAACAGAGCTGCAGAACAATTAAAGAGGGATCTATGGCACGCAATCCGGTCATCTTCAATAGCGCGTCGCACCACCTCGTGCGGCGATACATGCTGCAATACGGTTCGGCATGGAGGCGAACAGACGCCGGATGTTGTCCTGCGGTAGACTGGCCCACACGTGTTGGACGGTATGCTCCAGATCCCGGATAGTGCGGCACGGCGGCAGCTGGCGTTTCAACTGGTCCCACACACGCCCGATAGGGGACATGTCCGGGAAGCGGGAAGTCCTTGGAAGTGTCTGGACATGACGTAGGCAGTCCTGGGTAACCCGAGCCGTGTGCGGGCGGGCATTATCCTGCTGGTATAGTGCACCTGGAATCCCGGCCAGGAATAGGAGCACATGGGGCCGTAGGATCTCATCCACATACCGCTGGCACGTCAAAGATTTACGTACCACTACTAGAGCTGATCGGCTATCGTAGACAATGTAATGGCTCCCCTGACCATAATGCTTGCAGTGGAGGAAGTGTGGCGCTCAATAGCGAGCTCGGGATTGTGCCGTTGACCCGTGGATCTCCACACCCGGAAACAATGATCATCTGTCCCCTAAACGAAGCAGCACTTATCGCTAAACACCACACGTCCTCAGTCCGTGGCGTTCCACGTCGCTCTGGCCTCGCACCACTGCATACGGAGCAGGCGATGTTCTGGTGTTAACAGCAGCACATGTAAGGGGCGCTGGAATCGCAGTTTCGCTTTCGCGAGGCGTCGGGAAATGGTTCAGGGGGACACAGGAGCCGGTACATCTGCCTTTAAAGTGGGCTGGGTCACCTAGGAATCTGTTCGTGCCTGGCGCACGATCCGTCGTTTCTCTCTACCGGTGGTCCTCCTGGTCCGTCCGGAGCAACTCCGCCGTGTGACAGTGCCGTCACATGTCCACTGCTCACAACACAGTCGAACGGTATGGTCAGAACGATCCACGTGGCGGGCTATATAGCGCGCCGACCGTCTTGTGGTTTTCGGCGCGATGATAAGGCCTTTCAGTCCGTAAGTTGCGTAAATCGAAGTCTCTGGGTCTACCCGGCATTCTTGTTACTCTGTACTCTTGCTTGCGTCGGCTGGCGCTTTTCGCTTTCATGGGGAATCGACTGCACCCCGGTTTCTAAGGCTGCCGGTTCGTGCTTGCAGCGCCACCACAGGATATGCGGCGATGCGCAATCGCACCAAACGTGGATCATTTGCATACCAGCACCCTCTCTAGCTGTTTACAAAGTTTCGTGGTTGTAGCATGTTTTCTTCTAGGTGAGTAAATTTCATTGTCCGTGAGTGCATATGCATACACTATGGCTGTCTTGCGGCCATTCAGGCTGGCTACTGGAATAGAACTTTTGTTCTCACAAGGAGATTCGGTGTAATTCGGTTTTCGTTGGCAAAGAAAATTTTGCTTGATGATGTCCATTGACAGCTTATTGCGGTGTATGGGCAAAGTGTACTGCGCATTAACGTATAGCTGAAAGGGGTTTAAAGTTCGCGGTTGGTAGAATCCTGTAAGTAACTACAAGCGCAGTTGGCATCCAAGCTATTTCGCAAAGAAACCAATGCCGCACGAATTTATGAAATGATTCAAGACGGCAGAAGTGTAACTTTTCCTCTCTTCAGTGCTGAAAGATCATCTGTGAGGCTTCATTACACAGGAAGTGAAAATTGCTGTTAGAGCACATGGATCTCCAGCATCAAGGGCAAGAACTTTATGGGGAGCAAATAGACACGCTCTTAACCCGTAGCGACATTTTTTGAATGTTCTTAGTGACTATGTCAAAAAAATAATGTACGAATGGATACCTTTTTTTGTAAATTCTATTCCAAGCATCAAGCACAGACATGAAATATACATACCTTACTATTTTTTTATCAACATTCGTAACAAAAGTAGTCGAATTTAAAAAGAATGTTTCAAATAAGGCATTTATACTTACTTACTTAATCCTCTTCACTCCACCTGGGAGCATAAGTCTTCCACCACCATTTTCCACTGGATTCTGTTTTTTGGTTCTAGTTTTTATTAATATTTTCTATTTCTTTCGTTATTGTTCTTCTCCATGTTTCTCTTCGTCTTCCTTGTTTTCTTTTACCCTGTGGGTTCCAATCAAGAGCCTGTTTTACTATTAATTTATCATCTTTCCTCAACACATGCCCCATTCACTTCCATTTCCTTTCACATATTTGCTGTAATATAGGTTTCTGGTTTGTTCTCTGCCAAAGTTCTTCATTAAGGCATTTATAGAATAAGATAATAATGATATCAACCTCTACTGATACATTGCTTACGCTGTCTAAGGGAGAAACTGTGCTTTGAAAAATAAGAAAGTTGATCATAAATATTCATCATGGTTTCATCTACTCCATTTTAAATTATTTTTTTCTAGTGCCACCTGTGAAAAATGAGATGCTGTTGAACCAAGAATATGAGTTGAACCACTAGCAGGAAAATTGTAAAATACAAAGAAAATTCTGACATTTTCAAATCAGACTTTTTGAAACAGATATATTGCGGAAAATGCAAATAGATGTAACATCGCAGGAGCACACATTTGCACCTCCTCGTGAAAAAACTATGAACCAAAATTACGTCTGCCTAAGAAGGATAATGCGTCAGAAGAAGCAAGAAATGCCGGAATTATCGTTCTTATGGTTCCAGTTATTGAATGCAAAAATAAGTTTTTGAATCGGATCGTAGGGCGGAGATATCATATTTGCAGTAGAAAGAACGAACGAACGATCACATTGATAGCACCAGCTCGTTATTTTCGGCACGTCTCTTGCTATGTGTAAATCAAAACGAAAAAATTTCATGCTTATTGTATCGCTCTGATTGACCATCCATCCGTTCCTTCGAGGACGTGAGATCTCCCACCTAAGATCAAATTAAAAAAACACCGACTGCTTTGGATAGATGGGCCACAAGAATTATGATTTTGATCGCACTTTTATCTTCTTCATAATTAGTTCATACTTTTCCTGAATATGTATTTACCAGGCAACTGTATTTAATTTTTGGAGGGATCTCTGGTAAGTGCCTTGAAGAATTAGATTTTGGGATTAATAAATGTCAACAAATAAAGATAAATTCTTCTGTGTGTGTCTGAAAAAATTGCACCACTTCGTTTATTAGTAGGAGACCAACTCTATAAAAACAGCATAGTTCTTTCTTTTTCATTTAGTTATTACACATTTCTCTATCTGTTTTAAATTATGTATACTATCTATTTCGTTTAAAATGAGCAATCACACCTATTGAGAGTCATAGTACCTTTGAGTGTGTGCACTCAAATTGAGTACAAACACACAAAGAGAGTTATACAATTGAGTACACACACTCTATTGAGAGTTATACCACCTTTGAGTAGTATTGTGTACTTTTCGGTGCTTTTCAGGGTCATGTTTTGCTATGCTGCCAAAAGAAAGAGCATTGGATTTCTTGTTGACTTCTTTTGCGGTTGTGATCCGTACTGTGCTGTTTCTGTGTCGCTTTTCTGGTCTTCCGTTTTCTCTGAAAATAATTTTCATCAATTAATTTTAAAACACAAAATGCTATTTTCGGCTTGGGTTTTCAAAGTTTACGTAAATCGGATAGGACAACTTTTTTATACTGCTGTTTGGAGGGCTTATCAGCTACCTCTGGCTTTCGAAATTGTGTTTTCCACAGTGACACAATTTCGCCTGAGGGATAAAATTTCAGAACGGCTGAAAGATTAATGTGAGCTTATTTTTCTTCCTTTTATGTGCTCTCTCTCTCTCTCTGTACTAAAAGTTTTAAATACTGTATTTGTTACCAGTTCAATAGAAAGAAAAAACAGAGATTTAGCTTTATAACAGTAAAAAATTGTTTCTTCTACTTATTGATTCACTACATAACCTGTACGAATGCTAAATAATGATAAAAACCAATAGCCTTGAAGGCGTTGTAACATATCTTTATCGTCTTTCTTTGTTGTCGCCTATGTTCTGCTATTCGATAAAAAAAAAATTAAAACGCACCTGCATTATTTTCTTTCTTGTTCATAAAGAGTGCAGTATTACGAACTGTCGAACAGTTTTTCAACTCTTTGTCCAGGAAGTGCACAGCGAATGAAGTCAAGCATTGTGTCACAAGCACGTTTAAGAATAGAAGCGTTTATTTGTGACTCGTAAAGTGTTTTCCAAAATAAATGACATGAAGTCTATGGAAGCGATTCTTTTTGCTTTTGATAAAGGATACTCTGGCGTGCTAAAGCTCAGCCTGTCAGTCGTCTCAGATAATACAGATAGTTTCTTCCATTGCACGTAAAATGCAAAATTTCAAAAGCATAGTGAAGGACAATGTCACCAACGAACGACTGGAAACTTATCAGTTAATCTTATTTGCTCTGCAGCTGTGAAGAAAGCACGAACAAGTGATCTATAAATTTTTCATTAAACAGAAAGAAGAAACTCGAGACCGAGGTTTTTAGAGAAAGAGCACGTAAGTGTGGTGGTAAACACGTCAGAAGATATAGAGAACTTCCTCATCCTGGACACAACTGCATCGCCTGACATCACATGATAGCTCAGGAGCAAACAAAACGTTCACATTTATGGCGAGAGACAGCATTTCTTAATCTCTTTGCCCCGTAGGATTTTGAGGAGACGGCATGGAATTCGAAAGTCTGCTGAAGGGAGTGGGAGATTTCGGTCGCTATCAATGGACGCTGGTCGTCGTGTTTATGATCCCCACGATGATAGTGATCCCCTGGTTCATGATGGAACCGGTTTTCATATCGTCAACGCCCAATCACTGGTGCCGAGTGAATCAGGTGGTTCTACAGCCGAAATCTTTCTTGGGACAGCAGCAGGACTTGATTCTTCCAGAGGATGATCCTTCTTGTTCTCGATATGACATCAATTACTCCCAAATTATCCTCTCTGGAAATTTTTCCATTGACCCAGACTGGACTACCAAACCATGTGATGATGGATGGCAATATGACACAACTAACTACGATGAAACTGCGACAACTAAAGTAAGTAACTATAAAGAGTGATCCTAAAACTAAAATTTATAACACATTAGGATGAAGGACTGATTCGAGATTTGCACAGTAACGTAGAGTGCAGGACAAATAAATGGGTTACCACGGAACTTTCTTAGATGCATAAGTTCGTGTTTATGCTTTAGCAGGCTGTGCATTAACTGCGTGAGGTTTCCGCCATTGTTTTAAACCCATTGAATTATCCGCCAGGGTTGCTTTTGTTTGTCTCCCATGACTCGTAAATTTACCAACTGGAAATTATTCATCCTTTAATGTTTTGGTCTTTCCACTGCATGTTGGCACATTTTCATGAACACATATCTCTCTCATCATTCTTCCAAAATGTTTTCTACCACATTTTCGATCCTTTCGCATGTCTTGAATCAAATGCATGTTTTATCCCACAGCAGCGATATTTTTTTAGCAAAAGTTCTTTCTCAAACTATTTCTAAACGTCGCACTTATAGAGCAAACTTTAGATGAATTCCAAGCATTTCCCCTTCAAATGACTAAGAGTTTGTGTATAGCACGATGGCAGCTGATACTTGGAGTCGTAACTATGACATAGTGACTAAGGCTGGGTGCATTTGACTCGTGACTATGCCACAATGACGAAGGTGGTTAACTTTCAGAATCGAAGAACCGTCTGAGCAGAACTCCAGAAATTGTGATAGCATACTGAGTAATTTTGGTCTGTTTATGGCAAACGTACGGTTGTATACCTGCAATTAGTGCAGGTTTTTGTTTTGGCTTATGAGTTTTTTTATTGGATGTTGTGGTACAGAGACATGACAAACAGGCAGACAGAGACAGGATACAGATTATTCATATCAACAAGTATATATACCATATATCATACATGGTTGACAGTATGCGAAATGATCAAATTACACAGAGAGAGACAGTGTTGATCAAATAACACATTGTGAACAAGTACACAACAAACATGGTTTTACAGTATGCCAAATGACCAATGTACACAGAGAGCCAGTGCCGAAAGAGAAACACAAACGACCATGCCTCACGGGATTCGAACCCGGACCCATCTCGGACGAATGGTTAGAAGCCACCACTGGCGGCTGAACATTCGTTAGTAACAAAGAAGCAATTCCGGTGGGGGATTACGTTTTGATCCACTATATGTCATGTTCAAAGGTTCTCTTGCGACATCTTTCTCCTTTATACATCATAACAACGCCATTTTCTGTTTTGCCGTTCTGGTAGCTCAGTGCTACGAGATACTAGCCTCTAACCATTCGTTTGATATGGGGCCGGTTTCGAACTCCTGCGAGGCATGGATGGCGTGTTTGTCTTACAGCACAGGATCTCCCCCTGCCTTGGAACCAGTGGCCCTAAATCAGGGATAGGAGACTGCTTATAACCCACTGAGTTGCTCACGGTGGTAATTAATGCCTTTGCCCCCGGAAAAAAATTCTTGCATCTCGCTATATATTCGCTGAAGTCCCAGATTGTATTTGTGGGTTTATGTTGGAATCATGTGCACGGAAATGCAAGTTCTTTAGGCAATGCATATTTTCTCACAAAAGAAATAGCAGAATGACGAGATAAGAACACCAACAGGCAACGACAGGTTCTCAGTAGCACAGTATAATAGCGTTTTATATTTTCGAAATATTTTTTGTTTCTATTGGGGAAAAGGAAGCTAAAAAACAACATGTAAGCAATCGCTATTGATCTTACTTTGTGTTCGGCTTCTTCAATGCTAGTAAAGTTCGACAAGATAAGAGTACCAACAAACAGGTAAAGGTTCACAGAAACGAAGTACAATAGGTTTCATTATTTGCGGAATGTTTTTACTCGCGAAAAGAGAACTTAAAAAAATCACATAAAGAATTTAAGAAAATCGCATGGCCGCTTCAATCACAAATCCGACATTTAAGGTACGTGTTCTCTTTTAACAGTTATCCATGATTCAAAAACATTTTCATCAGGTTGTCTCTGTCATCAACGATTTTCAGAAAATCCGGGAGGGAATGCTCAAAATTTGGACAACCAGCCATTTGAAGTGCAGCTGTGAACAAAATTTACTCAGGAGTTCTATGACGATCAGTGGGCAATTCTTGTGACCTTTCTATGTTTTCGCGGTCTATCAGCTTTACCGCCCCGCCTCTATACGGAGATTAGCAGGCTGCCGAGCAGGAGGGACTTAAATTTTTAAGTTCTATTTACCCAATAAAACATCTCTGAAATGTGTTTTTTTTGTTTGGTGCTTTAACGACCACCGCAAACAACTAAGCTACCGACAGTACCTAATTTTAGTTCACTGCTTCCAGGGAAGGGAGCGAGCCAGGAACGCAAGACAAACTCACGATCCATTCCTCACCTGCGATTCGAACCAGGCTCATCTAGGACGAATAGTTCGAAGGGTTGGTAGTAACATAACTAATATATTGTGTTACTAAGAACCCTTCCGTGTTATTTTTATTGTGTTATTATGAACCCTTCCGTGTTATTTTTGTTGTGTTACTATGAACCCTTCCGTGTTGTTGTGAAAGGTTCGTAGTAACATCACTATTATATTGTGTTACTACGTGCCCCTCCATGTTATTTTTATTGTGTTACAACGAACCCTTCCGTGTTTGCTGGTATTTTTATGTGGTCATCCTGCCGTTCGTACAGCGAGATATATCTCTACAAAATTATACATTTCATTGGGAGTAATTACCAACTGAACTTTTATTTCATAGGAAACTGCATATATGAAACAGCGCAGCCTTTCCCTCTGTTATAACATCACAGAATCAAATGGTATATTGAGAAATAGAACTCTACTTGTTTTTCACGTTAATCGCTTGCAGAAGTTAATTTTAAATGATGTTTGCCTGCACGTTAAGATTCTTATCTCACTGGTTAACCAGTAACCAGTGAGATAAGAACGTAAAATAAGAGCACGGGGATTTATGTCAAGACTGCTTGCATCAAAGAACAAGAAAGATAACACCGAATTTTCGGGTGTAATCAGCACGTCTTTTGAATCCGTTCTGACGCAAATGAAATTTATCAAAGCTATTCAAAGTCAATGGAACCGGTATGGAAAACAATAGTATGTGACGGAAGAAAGAAGTTTTCCAATCGGGTTTTTAAACCAGCAGGTACTGCTGTAAACAGAATTGTGAACTTACGCACTCTAGTTGTAGACTTGTGCGTTAAGAAAAAATTGAATTTATACGAGAAGCATTTCGCAGCGGAAAAGCTTTCCAACAAAAAATAATTTTTCAAATCGGACTCTTCGAAGCAGAGATATGGACAAATGTAAGATATGCATCTAAGCCCCTGGCGGAAAAACCATGCATTATTTTAGGAAGAAAGTATTCTCAAAATGGTTTTTGATGTGAGCGGTATCTTTCCAAGAAAAAAAAATTAGTCGAGTTTTCAGGAGCTCAGGTTTTTCTGCAAATACATCAGCAGCAGAAATTAACACTTATGCCGCCTGGTGGCCAAACCATTCTTTACCAAATATTAGAAATTATATGAAAAATATTTTCCATTAGGTGCTGTTTGCGATACAGGAAGAATTTTTCAAATCGGAGTTTTAGAAACAGAAATAACGCAGAAAACGCAATTCACCTTTGCGCCCCCCTAGCGGAAAGTCTACGATTTACTTCAAAATTTTGAATTTATATGAAAAACATTTCACATCGGAAACACTATCCAACAAAGAAGGAATTTTTCAAATCAGACTTCTACAAGTGGAGATATTGACAAAAATAAAATATACATCTACGCCCCTGGCGTAGAAACCATGCATTATTTTAAGAAGACAATATTCTTAAAAGGTTTGTTGTCATGAGTAGTATCGGTTCACAAATGAGTTTTTTAAATCGAGACTTTAGTTCAGATTTTATGACAAATACATCAGAAACAAAAATTAACCCTTACGCTCCCTGGCGGCCAAAGTATTCTTTACCAAAATTTTGAAATTATATCCAAAAGATTTTCCATCAGGAGCTGTATCTACTGAAGAAGAAAAAAATTTCAGATCGGAGGTTTAGAAGAAGAGATATCGGGGAAAACGTAATTTACTTTTACGCCCCTAGCGGAAAATCTATGCCTAACTTGGAAAAGGAACTATACCTAAAATACTCTTCGATACAAATGGAATCGAAAGATAAAATGATTTTTTCAATCGGATGTTTAGAAGTAGATATATGGAATAAAATGTATTTTGAATTCGACACCATCTGCATTTACGCCCTCTAGCGGCGATATTGTACATCGTAAAAAACGAAATAAAAGATAATCATTTGCATATTTCAAGCTTCCCAATGCAAAAATAATTTTTCAAATCGGACGAATTGTTGCAGAGATATGGTGTCTACAGGCGAACGGACGGACGCACAAACCAATAACATAAAAAGCACGATCTTTTTTTACAAAAGACAAGCTAAAAATGTACGAAATTATCTCATTTCGTCGGAACGAAATTAAAATTATTGTCGTGAGTATACTCAGGGAGATGTGTTTTGTAAACATCTGATTGAATTGAATTTTTTAGTGCAAAAGACTAATTTTCAATGCAGAATTATGAGTCTTTCACCTTGGACACGTAAAAGTGAACTACATACCAACAACCTGAATATGCAGTACAATTTCGGTGGCTGAATGGAAGCAGTTTAAAATTACAGCTCACAATAATTTAACTACCCAAATAAATAAATAAATACAAATTGGCATCTCGAAGGGTCACCCTAAGAAACAAAAGACAGACTAAAAAGATGACAGCAACAATATGAGTTGAATTGTGCAACCTTTCTTCACTAAAGTGTGTTATTAACGAAAGCAATATTTTGAAGTTAACTGACGCCTTTTACACGTATTGTAATGCTATTCCTGTTTCATTGACCGGTGAAGGTATGTCTTTGGTAAAAAAGTGAAATTGGTACTGAAACTAGTGTAACGAAAACTATTCTTAAAAATGGCGCTGAACATTCAGAAGAGCCTCGCTAGAGTATGTTGTTGCAGCATTGAACGGCTACTAATATTTTTTTCTTTTCTGAGAAATAAGTACAATTTGTAGTTGCAAATAAAAAGACAGCATTCGTGTAAAGGAATCAACACACTGGAAGATATGGAGAACTTCCTCCTTCTAGACCCAAAGCATTCATTCAAGGTCACGTGATACAACAAGCTTAAATTAAACTTCTCGGCCACAACACGCGACGAATTCTCACAATCTTTTGCTGGCAGCTGATGCGTCAGGATGGAATTCGAAGGCTTGCTGAAAAAGGTTGGGGATTTCGGCCAATATCAATGGATGCTCGTCGTAATTTTTATGATTCCTACAATGATAGTAATTCCCTGGCTTATCTTAGAACCAATATTCATCTCTTCAACACCTAAACATTGGTGTCGTGTTGATCATGCAGAACAACCACAGAACTTATCGTCAGAACAATGGATGTCCTTCATTATACCTGAGGGGGATCCATCTTGCTCCCGATATGACATCAATTACTCTCATATCATATCGGAAAATCTCTCTGTAAATCAAAACTGGAGAATCATACCTTGTGATAACGGATGGGAATATGACGCTACAAATTACGGAGAAACTGCTACAACTAAGGTAAGAACGAATGAGGATCGATTTTCCGAAGTCGTCTTATTGTTCACGAAAATAATGCCTGCTTTACACTTTTTGCACTACGTAATTATGAGGGATAGGACGGTACAATATTCGCCGTCACGCGTTCATACACATGACGGGACAAACGTGTTAAAAGCAGAGCCGCAGCTTAGGATAATGTTACAAAAATCTTTTAAACTTTTATATACGTTTATTATTCAACCGAAATAACAAAGTCGTACACAAATGTGGAAACAAAGTCGTCTTCTTCCTCTCACCCTTTTGATTCTGAGAGAAATATTTTTGGAACGTTCATTCTTGTAATACGATGATTATCATAGAATTTCTCTAGAAATGTAAAAAAAAAAAAAAATCATGGCTGGAAACTAAAGACCAAAATTTCTTCAGAAAGCGTATTTAAGCTGCGTTTTTCTCATAGAAACGTTCCGTAAATATGCAATGGGCATTAAACCGTTTTCTGGCAAATAATTCGCTCTTAAAATTTTCCTTTACGAAAAATAGAGTTGTTATTCTGCTTGAGTGCTTTATTGGGAACACTTCATGTGAAACGCAACTTAAGAATTTTGTGAAACTGTTACCATAATTTAAGGACTGCGAGCTAAAATTTTATGAAAAAATTAGTGTGCTTTGCCAGCCCTCTGCGGTTCTTATGCCAATGCGGCGCTTACCCGATTTTTTGTAAACGACTGCTCAGCAAAGAGCAGTTTAAAGTTTGTGTGTGAGATCACGATTACAGTAAACGCCATGAATTTCCACCTCTTTTTGAACCATACGTTTATCCGTGCAAATTTATTGAGAACGATAGGAAGATCCATCATGCCTATTTTTTCTCAGCGGATTGTCTTTTGCATTTTTCTTACAAAACTGCACTGAGCGAAAGTAACAAAACAGTGAAATCTTTCAAAAGAACCGAAATTTAGCGTTGTTATGTCACAAAATTTAATATTAATGAGAAAGAACACATACATACACCGATTATTATCAGACCTTGAACGTATTCACGGCGGTCGTTAAACCTCGTCCTCGAACGTATTTACACCTTCTCATTAGTGGAACTCGTAGCGTGCCGTATATAAGTATTTCTACTTAACGATAGCACAACTCGCAGAAATTTAGACCTTCTTCAGTCGAATCCCGCGAGCGTGATGTTTGTAGCGGCATATGCCTTCCATTTGCACGCCATGGATTTTGGGCTTTAACCTTCTCTTTATTCGGGTTTATTCCTAGGGTAGTGGCAACCCAAATTTGGTCCTACATACCTTTCTCTGTTTTTTTTTTGTGGGTGCTTTCTCTCTTACTGTCCACTAACACACGGTGTTGCTAACCAGTGGCGAACTAAGTGAGGTTAACCCTGGGGGTTTCAATTGTTCCTTGGTTCTTTGTTATCGGCTGCTTATTTCTAAATATATTTGCATATTTATTAAATGTATATTTGATGAATCATTAGAAACACACTTTAATATAACGCAGATATTTTTATCGCTTCCCAATATTTTGAGAGACGTTTTCGCCGAAGTATATTTATTTGCATCTTCAATATTTCGGTCCACCCCCATGAAAAAAATCCTAGGTGCGCTACTGTTGCTAACCCTCGGGCGATTTCCTCTTTGGTCCTTCCCTCGTTGGGAAGTTAAATACAAGGACAGAGACTACCATTCATGATGGAGTTGAGAGGCATATCTCTCATACGAGGTTATCATTAACTTAAAAGGAAAATACAAATTACAGAAATTTGTAGCTGTGGTGAAAATTGTAATTACAGGATGGAATTCAGCACCGCCCTATTAACCTTAAATAAATAAACACTCTCATAAAGACAAGAACATTCGAAATTTTTAATCAACCATTTCATTTTTATAGTAGCTCATTAAATAACCGAAAATTGCTTTAAAGATTATGAAATTATGCGAAAATTATTTTAAGAATATTCAGATAGTTCAGATAGTGTTCCGAACGTGTTATGATGTTATTTGTCAATATTCTTACACCGATAGCTAAGAAATAACAAAATTTGAAGTGCTTCGCTAATCATGCTGTTTATGTTGTAAGAAGCTAGTGCTGCTTATTACAACGAAGTTGTTTCCGAACTAGCTCTTTTTGTCAGGTGGGGCGTTTAGCGGAAGCTTATGGTATTTATTATTGAACAGAATGATTGTTACTGTCGAAAAGGTTTCTGCCGAAATGATTTTCATTACCAAATGAAATACTGGTGTAGGGGCGGACTCGTTCATTAATTATGTTAATGAGGTCTTGTTATGAGTCTCAGCTAATACTCTCCATAGGCTCCCCCTACAACCAGTAAAAAGTCCAAAAGATTCGTTAACCGAAACCATCCCAAACCAAGATTGGTTGAACTAGACGAAATCCTCCCCGCTTTGATATCAGATCTGCGAATCGGGAGGATGGAGGAAGTGGTCTGAAACCTGAAGGAGTCACTAGTCTACAACTAAAGGAAAAAGTCTCTGAGGATAAACTTAATGGGTTTATTCAGTTAAAGAAATCAAAACATCGACGTTCGGTCAGTCTATAGATTCACCGTCATTTGAAGTTACTTCAGCTGGCTCGTTCTCCGAAGAAAGTTTGTGCAGTTGCAACGTTAATCGAATACTATTTCTACCCTGTATTTCCAAAACTTACGCTTTACTATCGAACGCTGTCTATCTCTAGTTAAAATGCGTAATTCGTGAGAGTCCTATCGATCCTAGGACCTATGTCACGAAAGCATGCAGCACAGGATCCGCCCGGTCGCTTTCCGATACGCGGTCAACGAACTTGGCCCTCTCTGGCATATTCCGAACACGCTCCCAGCTCTCATGAGCTGCGCTACGAGAGAGAGTCCTTCCTCGTTAGTTAGTCCGAACACAGACTACCTAACGCACACCCTCTCTCTCATGCCTACGTCATTGGCGCGTCACCTTTCCTCCTTACTCTTGCCTTCAGGGCATACTTCGCCCTGTCTGCTGCTACCTATCTACGTCACCGCGGCGACTTCGCGTCAGTTCTCCCGATATCTGCCTATCGTGTCTAACCTCGCTTCCGGCTTTACTAGACCCCCTTTGGAGCTCAGCTTCCTGAGTACTTCGGCTCAGTGCTTCTATATTTTCATTAATTTGAAAATACATTAACACAATATGTACTACAATGTGAATACAATGGCTAAGGGTAGTCCGTTAGACAGACTAGCGTCTGCTTGTGTTCGACAATGCCCAGCGGAAGTCATTACTCTTATGGCTGATGCTATCAGCATGTGAAATGAGTTTTTCCTTATCTGGGTGTGGTGAATAACAGCTTCTCTTCCCACCACACAATGAATTCCGAAAAGTTGTAGAGTTCTCTTCTCTCTGTACATATGAAGCATGCTTTCCTAGTATCATTAAAATGTCACGTGGTGTTGACATATCTTATAATAATTATACATAATACAAGAGTTCTTACGATATTCCACGCATAATGTCCATTCGTTCTACTGATTAGAATGACCAATTCTTCCGCTCTTACAACTGGTTTAAGCAGTATGAAAGCAACCAGAAAAAAGCATTCAGAACTGAACAAACAAAAATAAAAGCTTCCATTTTCATTTTTCAAAAGAATAACAGAAGTACCAAAATTCCGAAAAAAATGTTCGGCAGCCTCTTTCCTTTCTATCTTTCTTTCTTTCTTTCTTTTTTTTTTTTTTTTTTTTTTTTTTACTGAGCGCGCTTCTTTTCGTGGGAATTTCATGGCGAATGATTCTAAATTTGTAAGGATCAACGACAAGGATTGGCCCGAAAATCACTAACAGTAGTCATGTAATTAACAGACAGGTGGTGAACAAAAAAAAAGGTTACATCAAATTCTTCGGTGTAATGAGCAAACAAAATTTTTGAATCCTTTCCAACACGAAAAAAATTGTTCAAAGCAGATTAAAAAAAGTAAACAGCATTTACGCCCTCCTAGTAGATTGACTGCGTATTATCTAAAATGCACAATGTGCGGAGTGTTCTTCATAGGGCATGGAACTAGTTACAAAAAGAATTTTTTCAGCCAGACTTCTAGTAGAAATAGCTACTTAGGCCCATACACACAAGTCGAAATAGTTACTTAGGCTCACTCGAGACAGAAATGTATATTCCGAATTATCACAAACTGTACATAAAATGTTCCTCATAGGGGAAGATATCCGAGGCGAAAAATCCAACAATCAGAAGGAGAGATATGAAAGAATACGTGATGTAACTTCACGTCTCCTAGTGTAAAAGCTGTGCGTTATGTGCGGTATTCGAAGAAGAAAATGGACACAGCATCTTCTTCACAGTGAACGACATCCTGCGAAGACCGTATTTTCCTGTCGGGTTTAATAAATCAAAGATACGTTCGCAAATAGAAACATACGCCCTCTGGTGGCAGAATTGTGAAATGGAAAAATAGGAAATATGCGCAAGATATTTTTTTATACCGAAAGCTATCTCATGGAAAATGGATTTTTTAGATGTGACTTTTAGAACCAGAGGGAGCAAGAAACATTTTTACATATATATTCCCAGCGGAAAAACTAAGCGCGTATTGTTCGCAATCTTTACCATAGGGAATGATATACAGTAGAAAATGAAATTTTTTAAAAGGATTTTTAGAAGATATGCAATACGGAACAAAAATTCACACTAACTTCACCTGGTGTCAGAACTGTGCATTATGAAAAATTAAAGAATGTATGCAAAATGATCCACGAAATGAAGGGTTTCTGATATTAAAAGAGTTTTTCAAATCACACAGGCACTTAGAAGTAGAACAATTCTTGAAAAAGTAGAATACACATTTGCGCCCACTAGTAGGTGAGTTGTACATTATTTTAAGCAGAAAATACACGCGTTTTAATAGTGAGCGGTGAAGAAAATAAGAAACGAACAACTAAGTCAGGTATTTTGGAAGCGTAATACGGCTGTAAATAAGTTACAAACAGAAATATGAACTCACAAGCTCTATTGAGATTTGCCATGAATTCTGTTTGGCCCAAAGAGAATTTTTGAAATTAGACCTTCAGAAGTAGAGATATCGAGAAATTTTTTGAAATTAGACCTTCAGAAGCAGAGATATAGAGAAATTTTTTGAAATTAGACCTTCAGAAGCAGAGATATCGAGAAATTTTTTGAAATTAGACCTTCAGAAGCAGAGATATCGAGAAATTTTTTGAAATTAGACCTTCAGAAGCAGAGATATCGAGAAAGTTTTTGAAATTAGACCTTCAGAAGCAGAGATATCGAGAAAAGTTTTGAAATTAGACCTTCAAAAGCAGAGATATCGAGAAAATGAAGATATACATTTACTCTGCCCATATGGAAAGAAAGCTGCATTATTTTGGGTAGGAAATATACGCATGATTTGTTTTCAGTCTCGAGCGGTATCTGACCAAAAAATACTTTTTTCAATCGAATTTTTAGAAAGCTAGGTAATATTTAAAATATATGCATTTACGTCCACTAAGGAAGAAGTTCTGCATCAGAAAATAAAATAAAGATGTATGGAATATGTAGTTCTTAGAGTTCAGGTTTCCCAAAACAAAATATTTTTTTTAAATCGGACAAACAGGGCAAAGATATGGTGCCCACAGGCTGACGAAAGAACGCACAAGAACGCACATAGTGATAATATATGTGAGTCCCTTTTTTTCAAAAGAAGTGCTAATAAAATGGTAGTAGTCATTCAGTAATCTCAGTTAGCTTTATTAGTCATACAGTCATCAGTCATCTCAGCCTTACCAGTCGGTCAGTTATCTCAGTTAGCTTCACTGGACATGCAATAATCTTAGTTAGCTTTACTAGTCATACAGCCATCTCAGTTAGCTTCATTAGTCATCAGTCATCTCAGTCAGTTTTACTAGTCATACAGTAATCTCAGTTAGCTTTACTAGTCATACAGCCCTTTCAGTTAGCTCTATTAATCATACAGTCATCTCAGTTAGCTTTATTAGTTATACAGTCATCGCAGTTAGCTTTACTAGTCATACAGCCATCCCAGTTAGCTTTATTAGTCATACAGTCATCTCAGTAAGTTTTACTAGTCATACAGTAATCTCAGTTAGCTTTACTAGTCATACAGCCCTTTCAGTTAGCTCTATTAATCATACAGTCATCTCAGTTAGCTTTATTAGTTATACAGTCATCGCAGTTAGCTTTACTAGTCATACAGCCATCTCAGTTAGCTTTATTAGTCATACAGTCATCTCAGTCAGTTTTACTAGTCATACAGTAATCTCAGTTAGCTTTACTAGTCATACAGCCCTTTCAGTTAGCTCTATTAATCATACAGTCATCTCAGTTAGCTTTATTAGTTATACAGTCATCGCAGTTAGCTTTACTAGTCATACAGTAATCTCAGTTTCACTAGTCATACAACCCTTTTAGTTAGCTATACTAGTCATACAGTCATCTCAGTTAGCATTCACGTGAGAAATTAATAATAACATGGTAACGCTTTCTGTTGATTTCTTTCCACAGCTCTTTCAACAAAATTATTTGGTGTTTAAATTTCCTCCAGTTGAATATTCATCAACCAAAATTCCAGAAGTAATCGCAAAAACGATGAAAAAAAAGCTAATTACGTTTATGTAATATGAATTTAATATCATATATTTTTTAAATAAATGATTTTGATGTGAATTTATGTTGATGAATTTAAAGTCGCACGCACACACCAGATTAAATTAATTTTAATGCCACTCGTTTTATGTTAAGCACATATGGAATAGATGAAGAGCCAAATGTATGTCAATAAAGAAGAGGGGTGATAAAGATTTTCACACTGCGTAATCATCTTCCTCCTAAAAGACCTAAACACTGATTTTTTTTCCGCTTGTAACTTACAGTACACAAGGGCAATTATCAGGATTTAGGCCTATTTCGGGAGATGCCTAGTGGTTTTACTTTCCTTGTAAGAAAATGACATTATATTATTACTGTTATACATGCATGTGACGCAATATAAAGACTGTTAGATAATTTCGCTTTTAACGACCACCACGAATAACTTTCAAGGATACAAGCAGTCCAGTCACCCGTCCCTAATTTATGGACAGCGGTTCCAGATAGGCGGGAGATCGACACCAGCGCTGTGAGACAAGCACAACACCCATGCCTCATCTTTGACACGAGCCTGCTGGGACGACTAACCAGAAACCTACGTATTTTACTACTTGGTTACCGAGGCAGTTTAAACAGTTTTGTTTGTTGTGCTGTATGAATCAGAGAACACAATGAGGAGAAAGCAAAATGGATGTCATGTGTGAAAAACACTTTCATGCGCCCGTTAAACATTGAGAATGTAGTTTTTAAATGAATGTTATGTAACATGACCTTGTCAAAAATAAAGGTTATACAGGTTTCCATTACGTACTCTAATTTTGTTACGGTGACAGTGTGAGATTGCTAAATGACTGATAATCCCTATCTGCAATTCTCTTGGTGTAATGTTCTGTCCAAAAGATCAGTACTTTGCTGGTCTTTTGTCGTGGGCAAAAAAAAAAAAAAAAAAAAATTCAATGTTTGAACAGCATTTAACTGCAAGTGCAGTTTTTCCACAACTATTTTTTGGTACAGAAGTATTAATAAAAAGATGAATTTCTTCTTTGATGATTTTTATGTCATGCTGAGGAAAACATTTGGAAACATCTCTTTACAGTAGAACTGAATAATACTTCCTTCAAAAGATTGTCTTAGAGTGTCCAGAAGGATAATGATCAAACATAAGAATAGGAAAAGCGAAGAACGTTCCTGATATCTCCAGATTAAAAAACCCTATTTGTATCAAAGCATTACAGGATATGAATGGTGGGGATAAGATATATGCGGATAATTCTGACTTTTCTGAGCGACTTTGTATACGTATATGCCAGCATCTTTTGTCAAAATACAAATCCTACTTTGCTTTTTTCTAAGCTAGACAATTCGGACTAGCACTTCCTTGATAAGCCTAGTCTGAAATGCCTCGCTTACTGGAATTTTTTTCATAACTTACAATTAGCTATATTTGATTGCTGCATTCACTCCCCCCTCCCCGGTACTTCGGAGTTATTTTGTATTTCGGTTTTCGGTCGCTGCAGGAGTATGATTGCATTAAGCCGTACGGAACATTACTTAATATTATATCTAACTTTTACTTTTCAATTATATTGAATTATTTTATGTACAGGTCTTTGAGCACTGAAACTTTCCATATCGTTGGCCTTTTGATTGCTTTCTTTGGCCTTTATAAATTTGAAATTTGTTCTTCGAATTTGGATATATATATGGTGTTTCGGAACTCTTTAGCCAAATATAGCCATTGCGCCAGTAAATCTGAATAAGTAAATAAATAAACTTCTGACAATAGCAGAGAATCTGAAGCGCAAAAGATATGCTGACGTATTAATGCCTGCCAATTAGTCGTTTGTTGCTACCTTTATTCGGTTGTTGTTTTGACCAGTCCCCCTCATGTTAAAATCACTGAGCTATAATTTTGCAGCTTCAATTTACAAAGCGCATTAGTTTCATATAATTTGGAAATGTGAATTTAACTCTGAAAAGAAAGCAATTTTTGTTAGCAATAGTATATATGAGCTCCTTTATTTCCAGTACGTGTTTCGAATGCCTTTGCATTTATATTATTTTATGATCTGTACCTGTCTTTTTCTATATATCCAGAGATTTTAGAGCTCAAAACGTTTTATTTAAATCGGAGAAACATGGGCCTCACCAAGATTTTGCGTATCTTTTTCTGCTTTTCAGGGAGATAGATTAACCCTATGTTTTGTACAAACTGATACCTGTGTTTATTGTAATAGTACTATTTCAAGAAGACACAATGGAAAAATAACCTCTTTTCCAACATCATCTTCTAAAAATCGCGATTTAGAGGATGATTTTGGAAAAGAGGTAAAAATCGGAATTGACTCGCACTATACCTGAAAAGGTTGCATTTTGAGAGTTTTTGGACATGGTCTATTTTCTTCGAAATTTTCACAAATGAATATAAAATATTCTAAATTGAGTGTTTATTGCCAAACCACGTGGCAATAAACCCAAAGGCCAAAGAAAGCTATCAAAAGATAAAAACCGATATTTCAGTTATATCTTTTTGGGGAACATTAGAGGTGGTGCAGTAATGTTTAAACCAGCAGCCGTCGAAGTATGAATAATTTTTATCCTTTAAATCTGTCAACCAAACTTCTGTCTAAATAAATCTTGAATTTAAATCCACTGAAGCATGAATGATTTCTGGAGTTGCAGCGTGAAAGCAAGACATATTTTTGAACTTAAGCCTTGAAGTAAGAGTGATTTTTGAACTTACCCCTGTTTAAGTATGAATAAATTTCTCAGATGCTTGGTCGTGCAATAGCATGCTGAAGTGAAAGAGCAGCATGTAAGATCTTTCGACGAATAAAATATTTCTTAGATGAATAAATCACCTGTTCCATTGGCTATGATAACATTATATTTTTTTTTTGAGCTGATACTCACAACCCCGCGATCTGGGGCCAACGAACGAATTGAAGGTCATTGTCATTCAAAAAACAAACGCACTAAGCCGTAATCGTATGGTGTGATGTTAGTCTATTTTTCTTGTTTTCTGAAAGCAGTTATATTTCACCAGATTTCCTGAAAACGTGGCTAGCCCATTCTGGTACATTGTTAGCGTACTTAAAAGCCATAAAGCAGTAAAAAAGTTTCTGTCGTGATTAATCACCAATTCCACATAAGTCAAGGCCATCTGAGATAGCAGACGTTCGTTTGTCAGTCTAATTTCTTTTCTCAAAATGTGGTTTCCTGCATCTTCTAAGATAAGAACAGAGAAAAGAGTTTTAAAGAGGGAAAAAACGTTCTTCTGCAAAACATGCGTTCTTGAAAATACAGGGTGTGCCGCCTTAGTTTTCCATTAAAGGTTTCTTCTGAATTCTTGCAGGAAATGAATTAGTAAAAAAGCACACATGCCGATTCACATTAGTACATTTTAGGAAGATAATATCCTTCGTACGTTAGAAAGCCCAGGACTGGAATTACATGATAGCAATTAGGTAACTTATCATTTTCGATGAGTTTATACTGAATTCACTCAGGAGTTTCAAAATTAAGAAATTATTGGTTATATTTGATAATAATATCCTTGTATGGGTAGCACAAGCGAGATAGATATGTTTACTTTGCTTCATTGGTTTTCAAATGGAGATATATATTGGCTATTGGCGGCTGAACAGCACTGTAGCCCCGTACGAGAGTAGATGATCTACTGGTGTCGAGCAGCTAATCCGTTCTATACAACTGACCAGCTGTTGGAAGCCACTGAGTGGTAGCATTGTATTAATAGCATGATGAATAAACTGTATGCTAATGAACGAACAGCAGGAATTTAGGGCAGCCAAACTTTACTACTGGGGCACACCATCGGGTAAACTATTACACAGAGGCATCTGCAGAGCAGTAGAACGTTGGTTTTAGAAGTAGCAGAGAGAAAACTTGCCGAACATCCAAAAGATATAAGGAGAAATGGTTGTCTGTTGGAAAAGAGATGATATCCTGAAGCGTTCCAAATGCTGATCCGTCTGAATTCCAATGCATTGTTCACAACAGAGTTTGTTTTCGTCAAGCCGCAAGCAGAAACGAGTCACGAATTACAGTCGAATTGAAAGATCAAAGGTTACCCTAGCCAGTTTTGACCCTTTTTTTAGCACGTCTTTTGGAAAAAGATCGTGCTTATGTTACCGGTTTGTCCGTTCGTCTGTACCAACGCTTTCTCTGCAACTATTAGTCCGATTTGAAAAATTTCTTTTGCATTGGGAAGCTTGAAACATGCGAATGATGATCCTTTATTTCGTTTTTTTTTACGATGTACCACTTTGCCACTAGAGGGCGTAAATGCAGATGATGTCGAATTCAAAAATATGTTTTATTCCACATATTTGCTTCTAAACATCCGATTGAAAAAAATATTTTATCTTTCGATTCCATTTATGTCGAAGAGTATTTTAGATATAATTACTTATTCAAATTACGCATAGATTTTTCGCTAGGGGGCGTAAAAGTAAATTACATTTTCCCCGAACACTCTTCTTCTAAACTCCGATTTGAAAATTTTTTGCTTCAGTGGATGCACCCCGTGATGGAAAATCTTTTGCATAGAATTTCAAATTTTTGGTAAAGAATACTTTAGCCACCATGGGGCGTAAGTGTTAATTTTTGCTTCTGATGTATTTGTCATAAAATCTGAGCTTCTAAAATATCGATTGAAAAACTTCTTTCGTGGATTGATGCCACTCACATCAGTAAATCTTTTTGGAATAATTTCTTCTTAAAATATTCCGCAGTTTCTCTGCCAGGGGGCGTAGACGTATATTTAATTTTTGTCAATATCTGTACTTCTAGGAGTACGATTTGAAAACTTCCTTCTTTGTTGGATAGTGTTTTAAGTGTGACATGTTTTTCATATAATTTCAAAATTTTCAAGTAATTCATAGACTTTCCGTTAGCGGGCGTAGAGGTAAATTGGGTTTCCCCCTATATCTCTGCTTCTAAATCTCCGATTTGAAAAATTCTTTCTGCACCGGATACAGCTTCTGATGGGAAATTGTTTCACATAATTTATAATTTTTGTAAAAAATAGTTTGGCCGCCAGGGAGCGTAAACCTTAGTTTCCGTTTCTGATGTATTTGCAGCAAAATATGAGCTTTTAAATTCTCGATTGAAAAAAATGTCGTTTGTAGACCGATGGTACTCATGTCGACAAACCTTTTAGAATTATTTTATTCTTAAAATAATGCTTGGTTTCTTCCAGGGGGCGTAGATGTATATCTTATTTTTGTCAATATCTCAACTTTTAGGAGTCCGATTTGAAAAATTCCTTCTTTGTTGGTTAGTGTTTCCAGTGGGGAATGTTTTTCATACAATTTCAAAATTTTCAAGTAATTCGTAGACTTTTCGCTAGCGAGCGTAAAGGTAAATTGCTTTCCCCCTACATCTCTGCTTTTAAATTGCCGATTTGAAAAGTTCTTTCTGCACCGGATACAGCTTCTGATGGGAAATCCTTTGTACATGATTTAAAATTTTTGTAAAGAATGGTTTGGCCGCCAGGTGGCGTAAGTCTTAATATCCGCTTCTGATGTATTTGCAGCAAAATATGAGCTTCCAAAATCTTGATTGAAAAAAAGTCGTTTGTTGACCGATACTACTCATGTCGACAAACGTTTTAGGAACATTTTCTTCTTGAAAAAAAGCATGGTTTTTACGCCAGGAGGTGTAGGTGTATATCTTATTTTTGTCAATATCTCTACTTCTAGGAGACCGATTTGAAAAATTCCTTCTTTGTTGGATAGTGTTTCCAATGCGAAATGTTTTGCCTGTAAATTCAAAATTTTCAAGTAAATCATAGACTTTCCGCTAGGGGGCACAAATGTAAATTTCTTTTCTTTCCTTTTTTCTGCTCCTAAAACTCCGATTTGAAAAATTGTTCCTGTATCGCATACGAGACCTGATGGAACATATTTTTCACATAATTTCTAATGTTTCGTAAAGAATGGTTTGGCCACCAGGGGGCATAAGTGTTAATTTCTGCTTCTGATGTATTTGTAGCAAAATCTGGGCTCCTGAAAACTCGACAAAAAATTTTTTCTTGGACCGACACCGCTCATATGGAAAAACCTTTTGAGAATACTTTCTTCCTAAAATAATGCATAGTTTTCCCACCAGCGGACGTAAAGTCACATCTTATTTTTGTCGATATCTCTGTTTCTGAGAGTCCCATTTGAAAAATTCTTTCTATATTGGAGAGCGTTTCCGGTGTGAAATGTTTCTCATATAAATTCATGTTTTTCTTAAAGCATAAGTCTGCAACCATAGGGCGTAAGTTCACGATTCCGTTTACAGCAATATCTGAGGAATTAAAAACCCAATTGAAAAACTTCTTTCTTCCGTCAGATTCCATTGTTTTCCATACCGGTTCCATTAACTTTGAATAGCTTTGATAAATTTAATTTGCATCAGAACGGGTTCAAAAGACGTGCTTATTACACCCGAAAATTCGGTGTCACCTTTCTTGGTTTTATTACTTACATTCCATTTTCAACGAATTAAATCTTTATAAAGAAAACAATAACAAATATATGCATGATTTCTAATACGATATTTTGTTTATGCTTTCTTTCAACTTTTTCCTTTTGGTATGAGAACAAACACAGCTAGCTTTTCCTTCCCCCCATGAGCTGATAATTGTGGTACACCGAGTCCCGACTGTGTCTTCACGTGAACTTTGCAGTAGCTTTCTTGTATGAAATGCGTGCTTTAACAACGTTTACTTTCTTTAACCTCTTACGCCCAAGACTATGGGGTAAAGGTCTTCGGGGCTACACTTTGCTCCTTGGTTTTGGTGAAAACACAGAGATATACAGAGGCTTTCGCTTTTTTTTCATAAATGCTGGAAAATACAGTTGATTAAGTAAAGAAGATGTTCCAAAGTAAAAGAAGCATTGAAACCAAATTATCAATATTTAAACAGAATAGGGAAAGAGGCTCTTAGACTTTGCTTCACATTACTAAGAAACTAGAAATCAATTCTCTTCCTTTCTGCTTTTTTTTCATTTTGTTTTCAATAAGTTACACATATCTGTAATTTAACTTGAGGTATTTATCATTAATTTGTCGGGTCCGCAAGTCACAATTTGTTTTTTCCAAAATCCTTCTCTAAACGAGATCGTTCGGGAAACTTCATAATCATGGAGTTGATGGGAGAAATCACATGGAATTTTGATTTTTATTTAAACAGAACTTTTGCCTTTTTATTTTATTTGGGGTTTAACGATCACCGTGAATAACTCGATGGGCTATAAGGAGTCACCTGTCTCTAATTTGGGGTCACTGGTTCCTGGGAATGGAGAAAGCCAGTGCCGTAAAACAAACACGACATCCATGCCTCACCGGGATTCCAACTCAGACACACTTGGACGAACGTTTGGAAGTCACCGCTTAGACCACTGCGCCACAGGGACGGCAAAATGAGATCAAATGATTTAAGTACGAATCAAAAATCAAGGAAACTTTTGTCGTCAACCACGGAGTTATGATCCACCTGGCGGAGATACAAACAGAAAGGCCAAGGCGTACTTCTTAACATGCAATTCATCACAAGCACCAAGACATGATATCCCAAGCTGCATCATCTTACACAGTTTTTTGAGGAGGTAGAATCATTTCGCCTACCATTATTAATGAAGGTAATACTAATACTGATACAGGTCGGGCGATGACGATTGCTTTGGGATTGCGTATGTGTGTGAGAGCGACCGAGAATCGTGACATTATCGTGCTACCGATATGATTCATAATTTCTGGTAAAACGGTGCGAGAATGGTCAGGATAGCACTAATAATATACCGTTATATGGTTTCGCTACTCCGAATAGGACTTGAAGGTGTGGATTTTCTTTATCAGAGATGAAGAATTTGGTCCAATATGTTAGTGGGTGGAAAATGATAAGATTGGAAACCCTTTTTAGCAAGTCTTTTGTAAAAAAATATCGTGCTTATGTTACCGGTTTGTCCGTCCGTACGTCTGTACCCACGATATCTCTGCAACTATTAGTCTGATTTAAAAAATTCTTTTTGCATTGGAAAGCTTGAAATATGCGAATGATGATCCTTTATTTCGTTTTTTTTTATGATGTACAATTTCGCCGCTAGAGGGCGTAAATGCAGATGATGTCGAATTCAAAAATACGTTTTATTCCACATATTTGCTTCTAAACATCCGATTGAAAAAAAAATCTGTTTTCTTTCGATTCCATTTATGTCGAAGAGTATTTAGATATAGTTACTTTTTTAAATTACGCATAGATTTTCCGCTAGGGGGCGTAAAAGTAAATTACATTTTCCCCGATAACTCTTCTTCTAAAACTCCGATTTGAAAATTTCTTTCTTCAGCTGATACATCTCCTGATGGAAAATCTTTTGCATATAATTTCAAATTTTTGGTAAAGAATACTTTAGCCACCAGGGGCGTAAGTGTTAATTTTTGCTTCTGATGTATTTCCATAAAATCTGAGCTTCTAAAATATCGATTGAAAAATTTCCTTCGTGGACTGATTGATAAACATTTTCGGAATATTTTCTTCTTAAAATAGTGCACAGATTCTCTGCCAGGTGGCGTAGATGTATATCTAATTTTTGTCAATATCGCTACTTCTAGGAATCCGATTTGAAAAATTCCTTCTTTGTTGGATAGTGTTTCCAGTGTGACATGTTTTTCATATATTTTCAAAATTTAAAAGTAATTCATAGACTTTCCGCTAGGGGGCGTAAGGGTAAATTGTGTTTTCCCCCTATATCTCTGCTTCTAAATCTCCGATTTGAAAAATTCTTTCTGACAGGATACAGCTCCTGATGGGAAATCCTTTGCACATAATTTCTAATTTTTTTAAAAATGGTTTGACCACCAGGTGGTGTAAGTCTCAATTTCCGCTTTGATGTATTTGCAGCAAAATATGAACATCTAAAATCTCAATTGAAAAAAAAAGTGGTTTGTTCACTGATACTACTCATGTCGACAAACCTTTTAGGAACATTGTCTTCTTGAAATTGCATGGCTTCTACGCCAGGGGCGTAGATGAATATCTTATTTTTGTCAATATCTCTACTTCTAGGAGTCCGATTTGAAAAATTCCTTCTTTGTTGGATAGTGTTTCCGATGCGAAATGTGTTGCCTATAAATTCAAAATTTTCAAGTAAATCATAGACTTTCCGCTAAAGGCACAAAGGTAAATTGCGTTTTCTTCGTAATTTTTGCTTCTAAAACTCCGATTTGAAAAATTGTTCCTGTATCGTATACGAGACCTGATGGAACATATTTTTCACATAATTTCTAATGTTTCGTAAAGAATGGTTTGGCCACCAGGGGGCATAAGTGTTAATTTCTGCTTCTGATGTATTTGTAGTAAAATCTGGGCTCCTGAAAACTCGACAAATTTTTTTTTCTTGGACCGATGGTGCTCATACGGAAAAACCTTTTGAGAATACTTTCTTCCTAAAATAATGCATGGTTTTCCAACCAGGGGACGTAACGTCACATCTTATTTTTGTCGATATCTCTGTTTCTAAGAGTCCGATTTGAAAAAATATTTCTATGTTGGAGAACGTTTCCGGTGTGAAATGTTTCTCATATAAATTCATGTTTTTCTTAAAGCACAAGTCTGCAACCAATGGGCGTAAACTCACAATTCCGTTTGCAGCAATATCTGACATTAAAAACCCGATTGAAAAACTTCTTTCTTCCGTCAGATACTATTGTTTTCCATACCGGTTCCATTGACTTTGAATAGTTTCATAAATTTAATTTGCGTCAGAACGGATTCAAAAGACGTGCTTATTACACCCGAAAATTCGGTGTCATCTTTCTTGTTTTCTTTCTAGCACTCCGTTTGCAATAGAACTCAGGTTTTCTCATAAACAGTATTAATTTTAATTATACTCCACGAAATAAATCACAGTGTCATACCCTTGGGTTTTCGCAATCTCTCCCACAGTTGAGAACGAACGCACTGCGAAGTACGACCTAAACCAAGAGCAGTTTTCTTTTGAGCCAGATTTTCTTTTCCACTTAATGTGCATCATTCTTGAAGGAACGTTCAAAATGTTTATTTCATGTATCTGCAGAACAAGAACAGTTCCACTTAACGAAACTTTTGCAGTTTTTCAAAGTACAACTCCGCAGCATCTATGTAAAGCTATACCCGTCTACACCAATTTTGGGATGCTTGTCTTGTTGGTCACCCCGTTGGGAAATTCAACTCTGAATGAACGCATTTTGCAAGGTTTGGCATTCTTTTAAAAGGCTTTTCAGCAAATTCCTTTTTCATTTTTGGAAACAAGCAACAATCGCATGATGCAAGATCTGGTGAATATGTAAAATGGGGTACTGTCTGATATTTTCCTGCTGCAGACAGGCCGTAACTTTCAGGGTTTTTATGAGCACTGATATTGTCATAAAGAAAGAGAATCCTTGATACGTCTGTTGTTAGACATTGCTCCTTCATCTGCTTAACCATTTTGGGAAAAACAGGGTTCGTGTAGGCCATTTATCGTCATTTTTGCGGTTACTATTCCTTGGGAATTGAGAAAATTTTTAAACAGCGTGTTTCTTAAGAGAAAGTTTATTGGAGGATTTGGGTACGCGGTTCATATCCCGCAATCCAGGCATAGTTGTCGATCGTTTTGGGAGTTGTGTAATAATAAAACCGCATCTCGTCACCTGTGACAATTTCTGTTACCTCTTTGGGGTAAGTAGGTTCCTACATTGACAAGTCTCCCTGCTGGAGTCGACTCCAGCCTTTTTTTGTTGTTGTTGTTCTGTCAATTTTATAGGGTACCTACTGGACACAGATCTTGCAGACTTTAAATACTGATCAATAGCTGTTTCCATATTGCCAACTGTTGCACCGACATCTAAATTTATTACATGAACGGTGATGTCTAGGTTTTCCTAAATGAGTTCACGAACAGAAGAAATGATTCTCTCGTTCGCGGTATACTTCAGTCTTCCTGCACGAGGGAGGTCTTCGAAACTGTGCCGTTCTTTTCTGTAATTTGGGTATCCATACTGTAACAGTACCATACGAACATTCATAATCCCCATATGCTTGTGATAATCGGCGTGAATTTTTTTTCGTGTCGTCACGAAGTTCCGTCTTTGTGAATATACACAATCTTTCCCTTTCTTCACTAGGCTCCATAGCAAAACCCCACAGAATTCGCAGGCCGAAATTAAAGCGCCACCAGTGAAGAAAGAAATGTTGATACGGCCTTTGTTTTTAACCCGCAATGACAAGCTTTCAAGCAAGATGTAGCCCGTTAACTTTGGAAGAACAAGTGCACACACACACACACACACACACACACACCTATTATCAAAAACTTTTTTGAATGAATTACGCACGCTGTGGTATATCACGCTATCTTTGGCGGTAATATACCTCAGCCAGTGCAATGCTTGGTGTAATCTTCATGGCCTTACCTACCTCCTCTGAGGTCTGAAAATTTAAGTATGTGGAGCATATAGACACATTTTGAAAGGGATTAAAAAATCTTCTTGACCGTTACTTCATGTTGCAATCGCACTGCTTTGGTAACGTATGAAGACGAAAGGTGGAATTATTTTGTAAGGCAAGTTTAAAGGCCAATTATCCTGAAATATAACAACCACAGTGCTGCTAAGCTGACCGATCAATCAAATAACGGGCTTATTTTGATTTATTTTATTTTATTAATATTTTGTATTAGCTACGCCAGGAGTTTAAAAGTCAAGAAAAAATGCTGACTGAATAACGCGAGAAGAAACAAAAACATTCTTCGTACAAATCTCAGAACTTTTACATAGTACTAAATGCATGCCAGCAATAACAGTTGAATTCAAGACCATTGGAGTGAAACTTACAATAGCTAGACACTTATGGAAGCAGTCCATTTTTATAACTTTAGATACCGATAATGTACATCCAGCGATACGAAAGAAACTGCAGTAATTTGACTTATTAGAGGTCATCATTTTTCAAGCAAAATGTTTTCCACCGTGGTACTCTGATCTAAGAAGTTTGTGAAACAAAGGAACATTCTACTAAGGACTATCAAAATTCAGATATGTTAATTTGAATTACGTAACCACATGCAGAGGAATAGTTGTTTACCGAGTAAAATATATGAACAAGAAAGACAAACAAGAATGTGTGTGCAAGGACCATGTGTAAGTTAGAGGCGTCTGTTTGTAAATTTGCAGTTAAAGAAACATGTTTGTAAATTTGCAGTTAAAGAAACATGTTTGTAAATTTGCAGTTAAAGAAACATGTTTGTAAATTTGCAGTTAAAGAAACATGTTTGTAAATTTGCAGTTAAAGAAACATGTTTGTAAATTTGCAGTTAAAGAAACACATAAAAAACCACCATAAAATACATCGCATGCTTAAAAATTTCCCCAAAGCGAAAGATTTGGGGTAGGAAATTCTGTATTTCACCACTTTTCTACGAACATTTAGCAAGTAAAATTTGAGCGTGTAAAACTGATTACTATCTCACTAATGAAAATTAGGGTTTTCCGCTGCTGGACCGTGAAATCCATAACACCGAATAGTTTTCTTCTTCATGACACTACGAGGTATTAATACTTCTTTGAAATCTCAATACATACGACGACGCCAACATTAAACAGTAAAGTAAATGAATCAAGACGGCAATAAACGCCGCTTAGCTTAATTTATTGTAGCAAATGTTTGATTGCAATCACAATCAAGTAGATGAATTCCATTTTAAAATAAAGAACACTGTTCTCTTAAGAATCCCATCGGCAACAATAAGTGAAAGAAAATTAAAAACAGCGATACATTTCACCTTTTCTTCTTCTGCCTTTTTTATGGTGTTGCAGAGCGCTCTATATTATGCACTTCATGATTTACTGCGCTTAAATCTATCGCATTTACTCCATATTTCTCTTAAGCTACACAATTTGTATACAGCGGTAGTATGTCTTAAATATCCAGACAGCAATAAATTTCAAACAGCAAACACAGCAGCAAATATTACGTATCAAGGCAGTAATAAATCTTAACCAACAAGACGGTAATAAATCCTAAATATCAAGACCGTGTTAAATCCAGATGTTTGCGAGTGGCAAACAGCCGAATCCTACTGTTTCAAAAATAAGCCTAGTTGACAATATTGTTCAAATTTTACTTGAGCATGTATTTTATCATATTTTCCAAATTTTAGAATTTTAATTCTGACTAAAACAGAGGCGTGACTTGGGCGGATCAGACGGGGCTGCTGCCTTGGCGCAGTTCAAGACAGGGCGTAAAAATCACTGCTTGCAGTCTGGTTAAAATTGGAATTGAAACTTTAACAGCAGTTTCTGGTACACCTAAAATTCGAATTTCTTCCTCAAAATGTTCAGCGGATGCTAGCTACTCACATTCAGAAATGAAGGCGTACTTCTACAATCCGTTCAACTGAAGAAGATCCATGGTTTTTGACGACAACAATGGGGCCAAGGGTTTTTTTTTAGTTGGATGTATAGTTTTTTTAATTTGATGAATAAGATAAGGATATATATATATATATAATATATATTCCAAGGGACAGGAAAAGACCCAGAAGAAGACCACATGGGAGATGGGTGGATGAAATTCGAAAGTATGCAGGAGTGACATGGAGGAGACTGGCACAAGACAGACCGTTGTGGAGGAAACTTGGGGAGACCTTCGTCCAGCAGTGGATTGATAATGGTTGACAATGATGATGATGATGATATATATATATATATATATATATATATACTTAACCTCATAAAGACAAAATAATCAAGACACCACAACACTGAACATTCGATATTTTTGTCAATATCTCTACTTCTAAAATACAATGTAAATAAATACAAGGTACAAATATAAAGTGCAATTCCAAAAACTCACAACTTAAGATCCTACTATACGACCAAAAAGTAGCAAACTCATAAAACACAGAACAAATCAACACGACTATGATTTAGGAACAACACATTGTAGACTTTCTATACATAGTTTCCGAATGCCATACCCACCTCCCAAACAAAGCATATACAGGCCATTCTCATCAGGAGAACACTGGCCTAAGGTAACTTTTCAAAGCAGGCAACAGCTAGAACTCACTGAAAGTCGCCTGTGTGTTCTCTAGATTACCTGGAGAAATCCAAAAAAAAAAACGCAGCCCTCAAATACATTCTCAAAATCATATATATATATATATACAATAGGGATATAAGGTTAGGTGATGCGCAACATAATACAGTCTCTCCTTGACTAATGTCAACCCTGCCTTCTCGTGGTGCATCCTGTTCCCACTAAAGAGGCTCTGACGACCGCCAATAGCGGTATAACTATACCATCGGGATTAGAGGAAATGCTCACCCACACTCACCAACCAGCTTGGCCAGCGTTATGAGTTATGGCCAAACCCATCCAAAATGAATCCACAACTTAAATCTTCGCCCTCAGTCTTCGGCAGCTGGAATGTATCTGGCCAAGGCAGCGGCCAGTGCTACATGAAGGCAGAGGGTGCTAAGGATCACCGGAGGACCAGACTAGGCTGCCATCTGATGCTGACCTTGGCTACGTATAATGGACGCTCCCTATCTTCTGATTCAAGGCTTCTTGAATTGGAAGAAGAACTACAAAGGATCAAGTGGGACATCGTCGGGCTAAGTGAGGTAAGGAGAAAAGGAGAAGATCTCATTGAACTGAAAAGTGGACATCTCTTCTATTATCGTGGGACAGATACTGGCAGTACTAATGGTGTTGGATTTATAGTAAACAAGAAACTGAAGGATAAAGTTGTAGAAGTTGAAAGTTCCTCTGACAGAGCTGCACGACTTGTTATCCAACTCTCGAGAAGATACCAGGCTCAGATTATTCAAGCTTATGCACCCACCACAAGTCATCCTGAAGAAGAGATTGAAGAATTTTATGAGGAAATTCGTCATCTAAATAATAAAAGCAATCAGCACTTGAAGATCATTATGAGAGATTTCAATGCAAAAATAGGGCAACGGCAACAGAATGAAATTTCACTAGGTATATTCGGTCACGGCAACAGAATGAAATTTCGCTAGGTTTATTCGGTCACGGCAACAGAATGAAATTTCGCTAGGTATATTCGGTCACGGCAACAGAAACCAGCGTGGAAATACTCTCGTAGAGTTTGAAGAAGCAGAAGGGTTTTTCATTATGAACTTCTTTTTCAAGAAAAAGCCTCAAAGGAAATGGACATGGAGGGATCCCAATGGATTGACAAGTGAAATTGATTTTATTATGTGTAACACGAAATTTGTCATGGAAGACTGCAGTGTGCTGAACAAGTTCAACACAGGTAGTGGCTATAGAATGGTGCGATGTAAGATACACCTCAACGCTAAACTCGAGCGTGGCAAGCTCATAAAACAAACAAAGTGTATTGACATGACCAACCTCAAAAAATATCATAATACCTTCAAATTGCAACTGAGGAACAGATTCTCTGCTCTAGAAGGTCTAACGTCGGAAGAAGTGGACATCTCTGAAGTTAACAGAAAACTAACCAAGGCTCTTATGGAAACAGCAACAGAAATAGCTGGTACTAAGAACAAGTTGCATACGAACAAATTATCAGGAAAAACGAAAATTCTGATGAAAAAAGGGAGAGAGACGAAGACAACTAAAGGAGATGTGACTTCCAAAGTGGAATATATAGAGCTATGCAAGACGGTACGAAAAAGGATCACTGAAGATGTAAAGAAATTCATCTGTGAACTAGTGAAGAAAGCAATTGAAAACAACCAAAGTTTGAAGAGAGCAAAGGGACATCTCAGTAAGGGAAGAAAATAGATTATGGCTCTGAGAAAAGAAGATGGTTCCATCAGCAGTTATAATGGCTTTGAAGTCCTGCAGTATTGAAGATGCATACATCAATATTACACTGCCGGACAATTGCTAAGGACGGATGACAATAGCAACGATAGCAACCATAAAATGGAAGGCAGTAAAATGTGGAAATTAGCATAAGTGCGGGATACAGTAAGACGTGTTGTGCGTATGCACATTTTGGATTGCCGAACTTGTTCGTGACGTCATAGCGCTGATAAGAGATATAAAGGATTTGACGCGTATTGACCGTTGTTGTTCAAACGCAAAGTTGAAAGGGAAAGAATCAATTGACGAACTTGCAATTTTCAGTATGTCTTCCCGACATAACCTAGATGATTTTACGCGTGGCCGTATTATTGGCAAGATTGAAGAAGGGCGAAAAATAACACATGTTGCCAGGGAGTTCGACGTCAGCCACAGTGTTGTTTCAAGGCTTTTGAAATCATTTCAAACAAATGGAGAGTGTAGCAAACGTCACGGGGGAGGTCGTGTTCGCAGTACGACACCTGCAGAAGATCGGTACATAGCGCTATCAAATAAAAGACACCGGCGCAGCACAGCTAGTGAGGTAGCAAATCAGTTTTTGGCTGCTACTGGCAAGCGGATCTCCCGAAAAACTGTCGCCAGACGTTTGCATGAAGGAGGACTATACGCCCGCCGTCCTGTTGTGTGCATCCCATTGTCCAGACATCACCGTACCACCCATTTGCAATGGTGCCATCAACATCGCAATTGGACTGATAACGACTGGTCTGCTGTCCTCTTCTCAGATGAGAGTAGATACAGTCTATCGTCTGATTGTCGACGACAACTGATCTGGCGTGATAGTGGTACTGCATATTGTCCAGCAAACATACAGGAAAGGGACCGATATCCGACATGTAGTGTCATGGCATGGGGTGGCATCATGATCAATGGCCGTACGTCCCTCTATGTGCTTCCAACTGGGACTATGACTGGCCAACGATACATTAATGATGTTCTGCTACCTCATGTTCGCATGTTCCGTGGTGCTGTCGGTGATAGATTCATTTTCATGGACGACAACGCAACATGTCATCGAACAGTCGCTGTCCAGGAGTGTCTTGAGAGCGAGGATATTCAACGCCTCGTATGGCCAGCACGTTCTCCAGATCTGAATCCCATTGAAAATGTGTGGGATGCTTTGGGGAGGAGTCTTGCTGGTCGCCAATGCCCTCCAATGAACAAGGACACCCTCATCCGTGCACTGACAGAGGAATGGGATAAATTACCCCAACAGCTGCTTGATAATGTTGTGCAAAGCATGACACGACGTGTGGAATCTTGCATCGCCCTCCATGGTGGCCATATCCTGTAGACTGAAGGTGTCTTGATGTATAACATATAGTTTCTTTCTTTAATGTAAAATGATATATTTAATTACTACAGTGACTGATGTTTCTTACCTAAGTAATTTTATTCTTTGATTTTGCGTCATATTTTATTAAAAATAAGTATGCGAAAATATATCACTTTGGATTCAACGCGCAACACACTCCTGGATGAAAACCACTGATTTATGAAAAGTATTAAATTAATTTTTCAGAAATATTCATATATACTCCATTCCAGATGATCCCAAATTCATAATTTGATAAAATATGTACACAAGACAGGGAACATTCGTATTTTATAATCTGAAGAAAAAAGCTCAATGTTTGATACTACTAAGAGATTTTGCAGTCTTACAACTTCTGTTCTGCGCATTATTTCCTTATAGTCCCTAATATTACTTAAAAACGTTGTAAACTTTAAGCGCGCTTTCCATCATTACAGGGTTGCCCCGGTGTCTCAGTGGTCTTCTGACTATTCATCCGAGATGGGTGCGGGTTCAAATCCCGGTGAGGCATGGATGTTGTGTTTGTCTTACGGAACTGTCTCTCTGCCTTCCCTGGAACCAGTAGCCCTAAATGAGAGACTGGCGACTACTTATAGTCCATTGAGTTGATCACAGAAGTCGTTAAGCCCCCAAATAATACACTGGCGGAAAGTGAAAAAAGAACACCAAGAAGGAATTGGCGGACGATCATGAAATTTACATATGTTAATGGGGTCGAGTTGACGTAGGTGTGATGTTAATTTCGGTACCAACCGGTTAGTGCTTACACCACAGCACGGCATAATATACAAATTGTCGTCGGTGGTATTTAAGGAGTACGGCGAAGTGAATGTAATCAGTCGTCGGCGTACGGACACGTGCGAAGACCCTGAAGAAGCTGCAATGCCTGGACATGGAAGACGTGTACGATTTCAGCAGTTATCGGACTTTGAGCGAGGTCGTCTGACTCCGCGAGGCCGGGTGGTCGTATTGTCGTATTGCGGAGCGAATTGGACGGGAAGTATCGGTGGTGGTACGATGGTGGCGTAGATGGTCCGAGGAACATTTCCCCACGAGAAGACGTGGAACCAGGAATCACAGACGGACTGATGACCGGACCGATCGACGCATAAGAAGAGAGGCGTTGTCAAGCAAAACATCCACTGCGACGCAAATCCGAGCTGCCGTTGCACCTGAGGTGACTGTGCGAACAATCGCAACCGTCTACTGGATGCAGGACTACGTGCACGTGTGCCTCTGGCATGTGTACCTCTGACTCCAACCCACCGTCAGGAATGGCTGCAGTGGTGTCGCCAACGTCTGCACTGGAGAACGCAATGGCGATCTGTCGTGTTCAGCGATGAAAGCAGATTCTGCTTGGAAGCCTCCGATATCCGTATGCGTGTTCGCAGACGCACAGGGGAGCGTCTGCACACTTCTTGCATCCGCCAACGATACACAGGGCCTACACCTGGTCTCCTGGTGTGGGGAGCGATCAGCTATCGCTCCCGTACTCAACTAGTGTTTGTACCGAGTACGTTAAACAGCACCTCCTACATCAACAACATCATTCAGCCCGTTGTTGTGCCATTTGTAAGGTCGGTCCATCGTGGTGTTTTCCAGCAAGATAACGCATGCCCACACATGGCACGTGCAACGCAACATGCACTTCAGGGTGTGAGACAACTTCTATGGCATGCACGTTCACCGGATTTGTCCCCCATTGAGCACGTGTGGGATTTTATGGGACAACGACTTATCCGGTCTCCACGGCCAGCCACGATAATCCCTGATTTACGCGTCCAGATTGAGGATGCTTGGAACTCAATACCCCAAACTTACATTCAACATCTGTACGACAGACGTGTGACGTCTGTCGTACAGATGTAACGGCACAGTGTGACGCAGTGTGACGCAGCTCATCTGTACGGCACAGTGTGACGCAGCTCATGGCGGTTCAGCCTCGTACTAACCATGTTACATGGAAATGTTATTTTTCAGTTTACCAGCAAATACAGCTGTATTTTGCCATAATGTTTTGATCACGTTATCCTCTGTATTCCGTTATTATGCTGTATAAATTTCGTTGGTATCAGACGTCTCCTTCTTGGTGTTCTTTTTTCACTTTCTGGCAGTGTAAAAATCGTTACTGGTGTATGCTCGTACATAGGTGTGTATCTGAAACGGATGTTTTTTTTTACTAAATTTCTTTGAATGAAAACCGATGTTTTTCGTTTCAGTGGAATCTAGTGTGCAAGGACAGCCACTATGCGAGTCTTATTCTCAGCTTGATATTCCTGGGGGACGTCATCGGCACACCGTTTTATGGATTTTTGTCAGACAAGTAAGTGAAATATCTTTACGTCGTTGCATATTTGTATCGCAAATTAACGAAAACCGTTCTTCGCATAAAGTATCAAGGCAGTGTAAAGTATCAAGAAAACAGTCGAAACTGTGGTAGAATCGGGACTGAAATACTTTGCTAATCAGTACTACATAAAAACCATGTAGTAAATTTTTCTCACAAATTACTCATGGTGCTAGAAAGGAACTTACGTAGCTTTTTTAGAATGGTTTTCCGAAAAGTGTTTACAGATTTATGACATCTTACCTTCGAAGTTACAAAAGTTGCACAGAAACATTCTTTGAACGCTTGTTCAGTTCATGGCTAAGAGGCTAAAGCGGCTGCTAACTGGCATCTATATCACGTCTATAATAGTCGGAAACAATTAAAATTAATTTGACGTAAAGTCCATTGAACATGATGAGTATTGAACAGGGATGGTGAACCTCTTCCAACTAGTGTGCCACTTATGGCTTGCTTTGCTGCTTTCAAATGTCTAGTGTGCAACTTATAGTTTGCTTTGCTGCTTTCAAGTGTCGAGTGTGCCACTTATAGTTTGCTTTGTTGCTTTCAAGTGTAGAGTGTGCCACTTATATTTTGCTTTGCTGCTTTCAAGTGTCGAGTGTGCCACTTATAGTTTGCTTTGCTGCTTTCAAGTGTCGAGTGTGCCACTTATAGTTTGCTTTGCTGCTTTCAAGTGTCGAGTGTGCCACTTATAGTTTGCTTTGCTGCTTTCAAGTGTCGAGTGTGCCACTTATAGTTTGCTTTGCTGCTTTCAAGTGTCGAGTGTGCCACTTATAGTTTGCTTTGCTGCTTTCAAGTGTCGAGTGTGCCCCCTCTTGTTTGCTTTTTTTTTTTTGGGGGGGGTTAATGCATAAGGCGATTAAATGAGGTGAGGTTGATTTATTTACTACCCCTTTGGAGGACATTTCTTGGCTAGATTAATTTTCTTATCAAGGCTCAGTTATTTGCAAGAAAACACTACAGACATTCTGTTAAAAAATTCTCTCCAAGAAAACTAAACTTTTATTTAATGTTGATGCTTTCATATTGGTGTGCCACCCAAATCGTGTTCGTGTGCCACCCAGTGGCACGCGTGCCTTAGGTTCGCCACCTCTGGTCTAGAACAATCTTAATTTTACCTTTTTAAAACTTGAAGGAATTTTATTCACTATGAATATTGAATCTTGTTCCACTATGTGAAACATAGTGAACCTAGAAGGAATACTATGATTTTCTCGTGAATGATGTGTGCATTATACGGCCATGTCAAAGACGAAATCGAAATGATAGTATTGGGAACATCAAAAGTAATGTCGATAATCTAATATGCAGGGTGAAAAGAAACAACCGCATGAACACTCCAGGGAGTGATTCCTTGGGTCAATTCAAGCACAAAATGTTCTATGACATTTTTGGATTTAGGGCTCTGTTTTCCAGGTATAAGCTCCCAAATATGCGTGACGTCACGTCCGGAATTGCCTGTTTTTGAGGCTTCAAGCACAACCCGAGTGTCATGCAGGGAAGTGTGTGGCGGATGCCTGATGCTGCAATCGCAGTACAATAACAGCCATCCAGCCTGTTTCCGGAGTTGTGTTATGCCCGCAGTTGTCGAGACGAACGGAATTGGTCTCCCTGTTGCATGACATACAGCTTCGGAGAGCACAGCGATATGCAAATCAGTCCTGATGACTGCCCAGGTACTGAGCTTGCAGAATCAGGCATCCGCCACTGCCATGAAACTCGGGTTGTGCTTGAAGCCTCAAAAACAGGCGATTTCGGACGTGACGTCACGTACATTTCGGGGCTTATATCTGGAAAACTAAGCCCTAAATCCAAAAATGTCATAGGACATTTTATGCTTGAACTGACCCAACAAATCACCCCCTGGGGTGTTTATGCGGTCGTTTCTTTCCACCCAGTATAAAGTTGAATGTTTGTTTGTCCGCTATGCAAATACACAGTCAATTCAGAACCATTAAATTAAGTATACTATCTCATAGTATTCTAACTTAGATCGTAGACAGTTTTTGGAAGGGGTCGGTGCCCGGGATCAAGGGGCCCCCATTAAAAATTTTCGTAAAAAGTCCATTTTTTCCTTTTTTTTTATTTTGAATCGGCATAGTATGTCATGGTGCTCTAACTCAGACCGTAGACGGCTTTTGGTAGGAGGTCGGAGCCGGGGGTCAAAGGAGCGAGCCCCCATACAAAATGTCCTTAAAAAGTTCGATTTTTTGCTTTTTTATTTTGAATTGGCGTAGTATTTCATGGTACTCTAACTTAGACCTAGACGGCTTTTGGGTAAAAAGTAAATTTTTGGCTTTTTTATTTTGAATTGGTGTAGTATCTCATGGTACTCTAACTTAGACCGTAGACGGCTTTTGGTAGGAGTCGGAGCCCGGGGTCAAAGGGGCCCCCATACAAAATTTTCTTAAAAAGTACCCTTTTTGCTTTTTTATTTTCAATTGGCGTAGTATCTCATGGTACTCTAACTTAGACCGTAGACGGCTTTTGGTAGGAGTCGGAGCCCGGGGTCAAAGGGGCTCCCATACAAAATTTTCTTAAAAAGTTCCATTTTTGCTTTTTTATTTTCAATTGGCGTAGTATCTCATGGTACTCTAACTTAGACCGTAGACGGATTTTGAGAGGAGTCGGAGCCCTGGGTCAAGGGGCCCCCATACAAAATTTTTGTAAAAACTTCAGTTTTTTACTTTTTTATTTTGAATTCGAATTTATTGTTTGTTTACTTGTCCGCTATCAAAATCTACAGTTTTAAATTTAGAACCACCAAATTCGGTATACTATCGAGTCGGAGCTCGGGGTCAAGGGGCCCATATGCAAAATTTTCGTAAAAATTTCCAGTTTTTACTTTTTTTTTTTTAATTCGAATTTGATACATTTTGTTGTTCTACAGTTTTCCACTTAGAACTACCAAATTTGGTATACTATCTCATGGTACTCTAACTTAGGCCGTAGACTATTTTTGGAAGGGGTCGGAGCCCCATACAAGATTTTCGTAAAAATTTCCATTTTTTAGTTTTTATTTTGAATTCGAATTAACACGTAAATACCAGTGGCGGCTCGTGGTTGGAAAAATAGGTGAAGAGGTACAAGAGCAGTATGAAAAGATATGTACTGTCTACAATGAAAATCACTTAATGAGAACTTACCTATTTTTTGTATATTAAATCAATTTTTTTCCTTTTATAGCTGCAAATTTGTCGATTATATCGTCATAGGATGGTTGTTTCTTCGTGAGCATCAATAAAATGTCTTCCTGAATAGAAATATTTGTCAAAGAAGCAAGTATATCTTGGGAACTAGTGTTTCTTGAACAAGTTTGTATTCTTTCAAGAAAACTTCTTTCCACTGACACACTTGTAGATGGAATTGTTGAAATGAGTGAAACCAATTTAGAATCTTCAGTGAAAATGTCTTTGTCTCCGTGAAACACTCGAAGAAGTTCTTGAGTCAATATATTCCTTAATTTTTCATCGGCATATACAAAACTCAGTTCATTTTTAAGGCGCTGGTGTTTAGTAAATATGTTTCCGTAAAAACGTAGATTTTCAAGAGCGCGAGAGGGAAAGCATGCATTAAATTATTCGAATTTAGTTGTGTCAGCAAGTCAGATAAATTGAAGTTTCTTACAGTCTTGAAATCTTATATCCATTTCGTCTAAATTTTCAAAACACAATTGTTTATAATTTTGAAAAATTGTTTCTTGTATAAAAGCAGCATATTCCCGTGCTGATTTCTGTAATTTTGCTAGCTTTTCCAAACTGTCTCAAATACCTCATCGTTCCTTTTATGGCTCAAAATTTCACGAGTTTTGTTTTTAATTTGAGTTACACAGTAGTTTATGTTCAGTGAGTTTTTCTTCAAAAGTTCGAATAATAGATCGGTGGAGCCAAAAATGTAAATTCAAAAGTGTTCATATCATTCAAAAAACTCCTTGACAAGATGAATTGTTCTTTTTTTGTCTGATTGTTCGCTATTCGTGAGAAATACGAACACTTTCTTCAATTTATCCCAATTTTCAACAATTACACTTACTAATTTCGAAGTGGAGTACCATCGAGTTTCTGTTATGGTTGGTATGCGTCTTGCAGTTGTTGATGTAAGTGTACAAGACCGACTCGCAGAATGGTAAAAAAACGAAGCTATTCCACTGAGGCTTGAAAAAAGTATTCGACACTTAGAAATTTTAGAAAAACTGTGCTGTAATACAAGATTCAAATGATGAACTAAGCAATGAACAAAAATAGCTTGATAAGCTTTATCCTTGACTTTTTTTCTGTAGCCCATTTAAGTGTCCAGACATCGTAATATTGTCCTATTTATTTGCGTTGGTAATCAAACTGTTTCAAAATTTTGTCTAGCGTTTTGACAAAATTTTGGAACAGTTTACGTGCCAGCCGTGCAGGACGCACACGACATAAAAGCAGATAGCAGTCAGAACGAACGTCCGCGTAGCTCAATTGGTAGAGTGACTTATTCCGGAATGAGGGGACCCGGGTTCGAGCCCCAGCGTGGACGGAAAAATTTACTTCGTTATACAACCTGAAAACTGAATGGTCATTCGTTTGAGTGATCATTCATGAATGCCTCTTTTGCATTAATGATGAATGATCTCTCAAAAAGGGATGATTTGTGCCATCACTACAACAAATGAGGAATGATTTGTGCCATCACTACTACAAATAAATTATAAAAATTAATTTCTTAATAATTTCTTATTACTGTAGATAAAAAGACGAAATTTGAGAAGAATTGAGATTACAGCCTCACTTCTTTTCCTAAAATTTAATCCCGTCATTTCAGCAGGTGTTTCGAGTGCAGTACATACAAATATTTAAGCAGAAACTCAGTCCCTTACGTAGTGCTTCTGACATTTTTTCTGTGTTTCTATCCGCGAGACTCAAACTCTTTAATCATCAGAGTTTACAACCTGATACTAATAAGTTGTTTATTTTGTAGCGTCATAGAAAACAAACCCCAGTGAAATGATGTGCAGAGGACAAGGCCTCCACCCAGTCATATATTCGGCCATATAATCGGAGAAGTCATGATTGTGTGTGTACTGCCGTCTTATTTCAGAACATTAGTAGAAAGGTGTAGCATCCTAGCTAGGAAGAAGAAAAAACCCTTAGCATTTTTCGAGATGAGAACCACGCACAGATGCATCGTAGCTTTATAAACAGGTGCTAAATGTTTTTTCCGCCAAGCAGAACTTTTCAGAAACTTCAGCAGGAAAAAAATCCATTGCGTTAGTATATCTTTGCAATAGATATGCTGCTTAGGTCAAGAAAGACGCCGAATATCTTAACCAAAAGTATAAGATCCTTTTCCAAATGCAGGAAGAGGATGTTATAGTTTTTCAGCATATCCTGTTCATTTTGTTTCATCAAGTTAGTGAATTTTTTGAAAATTTTGAAGTTCGCAGACATTCAAAAGATATCAATGGAGAAGTACCCATGACCCGTTAAATGAGAGCCATTTGAAAGTTCTCTGCCTTCTTCTGTAGTGAACCTTTAGACCATAAATAAGTATATTTCTCATCACTAGAGTAATTCACCGATGCTGTCACACGTACGGTCATTCACAAACATAATTTTCAAATTGTAGGTCAAGATTAAAAACACTTTATTTACAATTAAAAATTAATATTTACACGCGAGATCTTTCGGGGCTGAACATAGCACCCATCATCAGGCTCAAGCGCTACGAAACACAGGAGCAGACATTATATACTGTCAAACACGACCCACAATTCACTCGGTTTTCTCAATCACCGGTGATGCCATCAACAAATCGTTAAAGTCCAAAAAATCAAGTCTTAATATCTTATCCTATAAAGTCCTCTTCTTCAGAGTTGTGTGAGGAGGGGGCAACCATCTTTCTCCACTGTCTTGGAACAAATGTCGGGAGTTCAATGTTACAGCATGTTTCCCCATATCCAAGAGTGAAGAGGCTTTCCGTAAGGAAGACAGTACGTTTATTACCACTTGAGTTAAGTACCCTAACATTTGTCCAATTTGGGGAGTAACCTCCCTGGTTAACAGCTTGAGTGAAAGCTGTGGAAACCGTTCCAGAACGAAGAGCGTATTTATGTTCACCCATTCTGACATTAACGGTTCTTAGGGTAGAACCTATATAGTATTTAACTGCAGTATCTGAATCCTCATGAATTAATGGTATGCAGTAGACGCCTGGTTTGTTAAGTGCTGGGACTCTATCTCTATCATTTCTTATCGTGGGAAAAAGGTTTCTGGTGGACACTCCAAACGTTAGATTGTGTTTGTAACAGGCTTTTCTTAAGATAGACACAAGAGGTGGAATGAAATCAACTTTGCCGATGTACTTAGTAGGTTTTTTCTCTGTGGACAAAGTCGTGAATCTCAGTCTTTGAAATTGTTGTAATAGTCCTTGGAAGAGGTTGACAGAGAACCCAAACAATAAGGCCAAATTTTGAACTCTAGAAAGTTCATCACGTCGAGTTTTACTTGTCGAAGAATGGGTGAAGGCACGTCTTATTAAGAAGCGTAAAGCTGAAGCTTTATGTTCGGGAGGGTGAGAAGAAGTGAATGGGATCATACAAGGTATGAACGTCGGTTTACGGAAAACACAATGCTTGATTTTATTGGAATTCGAATCTCGAGACAGTAAAATGTCCAGGAATGGCAATTTTCCCTCTTTCTCAAGGTCTTTGGTAAACGTTATAGTTGGAAACTGGGTAGAAAGACAATCTACAAATTTGTCCAGTAAAGATAAAGCATGGGGCCAAAAAACCAACATGTCATCAACGTACCTAATCAACAGTGACGGTTGATAAGGGAAGTCCAACATGACCTTGTTTTCAAGATGCTGCATGAGGATCTCGGCTAAAACGGGGGCGAGGGGGGAAAACATTGGTGCCCCTTCCTTTTGTTGATAGAACTTACCATCAAATTTAAAGTAAGTTCTCTTAGCTACGAGTTTGAGACCAGAAATTATTGCATTAGCTTCAAGTGGAGAGATGGAATTGTCTTCTTGTAATTTGGACTTCCCTTATCAACCGTCACTGTTGATTAGGTACGTTGATGACATGTTTGTTTTTTGGCCCCATGCTTTACCTTTACTGGACGAATTTGTAGATTGTCTTTCTACCCAGTTTCCAACTATAAAGTTTACCAAAGACCTTGAGAAAGAGGGAAAATTGCCATTCCTGGACATTTTACTGTCTCGAGATTCGAATTCCAATAAAATCAAGCATTGTGTTTTCCGTAAACCGACGTTCATACCTTGTATGATCCCATTCATTTCTTCTCACCCTCCCGAACATAAAGCTTCAGCTTTACGCTTCTTAATAAGACGTGCCTTCACCCATTCTTCGACAAGTAAAACTCGACGTGATGAACTTTCTAGAGTTCAAAATTTGGCCTTATTGTTTGGGTTCTCTGTCAACCTCTTCCAAGGACTATTACAACAATTTCAAAGACTGAGATTCACGACTTTGTCCACAGAGAAAAAACCTACTAAGTACATCGGCAAAGTTGATTTCATTCCACCTCTTGTGTCTATCTTAAGAAAAGCCTGTTACAAACACAATCTAACGTTTGGAGTGTCCACCAGAAACCTTTTTTCCACGATAAGAAATGATAGAGATAGAGTCCCAGCACTTAACAAACCAGGCGTCTACTGCATACCATTAATTCATGAGGATTCAGATACTGCAGTTAAATACTATATAGGTTCTACCCTAAGAACCGTTAATGTCAGAATGGGTGAACATAAATACGCTCTTCGTTCTGGAACGGTTTCCACAGCTTTCACTCAAGCTGTTAACCAGGGAGGTTACGCCCCAGATTGGACAAATGTTAGGGTACTTAACTCAAGTGTTAATAAACGTACTGTCTTCCTTACGGAAAGCCTCTTCATTCTTGCATATGGGGAAACATGCTGTAACATTGAACTCCCGACATTTGTTCCAAGACAGTGGAGAAAGATGGTTGCCCCTCCTCACACAACTCTGAAGAAGAGGACTGTATAGGATAAGATATTAAGACTTGATTTTTTGGACTTTAACGATTTGTTGATGGCATCAACGGTGATTGAGAAAACCGAGTGAATTGTGGGTCGTGTTTGACAGTATATAATGCCTGCTCCTGTGTTTCGTGGCGCTTGAGCCTGATGACGGGTGCTATGTTCAGCCCCGAAAGATCTCGCTTGTAAATATTAATTTTTAATTGTAAATAAAGTGTTTTTAATCTTGACCTACAATTTGAAAATTATGTTTGTGAATGACCGTACGTGTGACAGCATCGGTGAATTACTTTAGTGACCTTTCGTACGATAGACTTTTAGTATTTACCATTTATTTCTCATCAGCTTAGCATCGACGTCTGACCTTGTGCACTCTTGAACATTTTTGCCTGTACGCATTTCCAGTCCCAAAACTGTTCCTATGATATTTTATTCTGTTCTGCGCCAAAGTCACAAATACGTTTTGCCTTTTCTTGGGCGGTCACTATTTTAAATATTATTTTAAATGACTCAAGTGTCAAGAATATCCGTGAGCATTAAAATTGACAATTGGTAAGAGTTTTCAAACATGCAGCTGATGTCTAGAAAATTACAAACTCTTGTGTACCAAAAACCCAAAATACAAAAATTATTGAAAAATGAATTTGCGAGACTCTTTTGAATACCCAGCGGCTGAAATTTAGATGAAGCGTTATCTCCTGTGAAGAACCGACAAGGAGTACAAGAGATCCGAACCCACCCCTAAAATAACAATGATGACTCTAAAGTTGAAGGTGCGTGTGTTTCTTTTAGAAAGAATGTACTATACATTCTTAAAATTTCGAAAGGAAAACATAATTAACACATGCATACTTCGGTCCTGCTTGAGAGGAGTTTCTCCAGGAAAAGCAACAAGTTTTTATAGATAGGGTATTGGATGTGATTGCGGTGAGAAGAGAGGCTGTGGCTTTCACGCTATCATAGTTGTGATGTTACTGTAATTGGTCCGGGAGTGTAACATCCTTGATGTATCTGTTCGGAGAGCTCGACGAAGGCGTCCGTGACCTAGATGGAGGTTTTGGTAACTTCTGATTCATCAGATACTCGAAAATGGAATGTTAACTAATCGGATTATGTGCGGAAATTTGGATTAGGAGGTAGCTGGACATTTGAGTACCTTGAGCTCATTTTCTGAACAGACGTTTATCGACTTTCAGTTGTCTAGCTCAAGAGACTAGGCAACTTGAGACCCTACTTGCTGTGAGCTTGAATGATGTCTTCGACCCTTCGTAGTGTACTGCAAGCCATGCAATCCTCAAAGTAAAGTAAGGAATAGTGGCCGTAAAGATATAACAAGCTTTTTTCAAAAGAAAGCAGACATACCAGTGAAGCAAAAAGTGGTGGTAGCATAACATTCTTTTCTGGTGCTCATTTCTTTCTGAATGACCGAGAATATGAAAGCAGAGACAATTTCTCCATTGCAAATGGTCTCAAACGCATACTACGTTAAGTATCTCCGACCAAGGAGACCGAACGTAGTGTAAAGTAAGTTTCCAGCCCGTTACAATTTTGCAGTCAGTACTTATCTGATAGGAAGACCATAAATCGATGTGTGTGTGTGTGTGTGTGTGTGTGTGTGTTTATTGAACTGAAAGCCGACTTTTTGGACCTCCCTTCTTCAAATTCTGCATGTGTTCCTTCTGTCAACTCTGGAACACCGTGTTTGTTTTATTAAGTGGATTTATTTTCTGCCAGTGGAACTATACACTACAATGAAAGCAAATCGAAAAATTCTTCCCATTTTCACGCGCTGTTATCTTCTATTCATATTCATTCCTCCTTTCCAAAGATACAGCTAATTGACTGATTCGTTGTGTCAGTTAAAACAAGTGCAATATAAAAAAATGGAGGAGCAGTGCACCTTTCTTTTTTGAAAGCTGGATGATATCTCAACAGTGATCCACTTTGCTCGATTGCAGAGCCCTGTCACAAACCCAAGTGAAGTTATGGTGAGATGCAATGTCTGAGGAGGAGTCTGCCATCAATAACGAGTCATGCCCATCTATTGCATTTTTGCAACCATCAAAATTGTATTGTTAAAATCAAATCAATATGGAGCAAGCTACGGCTTAACACGCTAAGAATTTTTCTGTTGTCATTATTTTGTTCTTCGCTTTAACAAAGTACTTGAAGGCTCACAGGATTTTTCAAGGCATTTAATCTAAGTTTAAACGTTTCTGTATTGGAAGTGTGAGATGGCGAATGTTCATGTTTTTCCAGTTTTCCACCTTTTCCAAATGTTTTCTTGTAAGATGTAAATGGTACAGTTATGAACACTCGCCCAGTTTTTTTTGCAAAATGTTTGCATCGTTTGCTATGAAGTTTTCGCAGAGTTTACAATGAACAACATGTCTACCAGAAGGAGATTTTCGCGGTCACATATGATATCTTTTGTTAAAATTCAGAGAACTTTGTCTGGTGCGAATGAAGCTGAATTGAAAAATATTCCAGCAGTAACGGAAGAATCCACTTCATGAACGTCAACGTCAACTGGAATTTCAGCTGAGAGCATATCTAGTAAAAGAAAAGAAAGGCGGGAGAAAAAAATATGCATGAATGTATGAAGATTAAAACCGAGGTGGTGCGTTTCAGCTGAAATTCCAGTTGACGTTGACGTTCATGAAGTGGATTCTTCCGTTACTGCTGGAATATTTTTCAATTCAGCTTCCTTCACACCAGACAAAGTTCTCTGAATTTGAACAAAAGATATCATATGTGACCGCGAAAATCTCCTTCTGGTAGACATGTTGTTCATTGTAAAATCACACGTTTTATTTCGACCAGTAGTCAAAATATGGAATCTTTCCGGAGCAATAGCGACAAAGAAATATAAGTTGTTATGCAGTCCTGATTCCAGCGGACTATTTTAAACTGAGGTCTTCTTTACACCAGTCAGTGGAAGACACGCAGCTGGGTCTGCATTGTTATGTTCGACTTACTGATGACCTTCTGTCTCCCTAAGGTGGGGTGAACATCCTAGTCATTAGGGGCAACATGTTACAGTATATGATGAGAGCAATCCGTACGTTACCTCGGAATCACGGTGTGGGTTTGGTTTTGCCAGGCTTAAACTTCTTATCTATTAAAATGCATTCAACACACTCCTGATACAGAATAGTGATTCCATGATTATGAGGTATGACTATACTTTGATTCACCCTAAGATGACACTGCAGTTTAAGGTACAAGAGCCTATGCACCCACTGATCCTTCGGGGACGGCTGAGAGTTATGTTCATCCGCATCACTCCCCACTGTGTCCTGCTGTTAACAGCTGTCAATCACTTCCCACATCAACTCATTGGCATCCTTGTCTACTAAACATTGCATATCTACGGATGCGTGTGTAGATCTAATTTTAAAACTTAATTTCTGAAAATAGATCATTTTTAGATTTGTCTAAAATAACTATATGTACTTTTAAGTAAACAGCTAGGACAATATAAAGTATGATTCTGGGCAATAAATGCGTTGGTTTTCATGGAAAATGTTGGGAACTACTTTTAGTCGCGGCGATAGGTTTCACGTACCCTATCGCCACGACTAATCGAAGTATAGTGTACTTATTATATTTTGAAGAATGGTAGGCGCCTTAATATAATTTTTAGGCAAAATAAACTATAATTATTGAACAAATATTAAAAAATATATAATTGGAGAACTGTAGTATCAAAAGAAACGAGACTTTCTTTTCCATTATAGCCTGAATTTATTAACATGGGACTCGGCAATATAAAATGTACCCGGGATGGGGGTGGTGGTGCATAGTCGTTTCCGGGGAGGCATATGCATGACAGAAACACTCGCTATGAATGTAAAACTACGTGCATTGATTTACTTAAAAAGATCACGGTTACTTGAGGAAATGTTTTTCTTAGAAACTTGGCGAAATCATGAGGATGTAAGAATCAGTCGGGGCAATTAATGAACACAATATCAGAAGCATATGGACTTCTGTTTCGGTCACGTGACGCTTTCTACTCACGTGACTGTTGCATTCATTCATTCATTACCCTACTAATTTCTACATTCTCATGATTTCGCCAGTGCTTAAAGAAAATATTTCAACAAGTCATGATCTTTTCAAGTAAACCAATGGGCGTAGTTCCACATTCACAAAGGAGGTTTTCATTAGTCATGGAATGACAGAAGAAGAAGCATGTCCGTTGACGTCATGTATCGTCACACTTGGAACCAGACAGCTATCATAAGAGTAAAAAAATAGAATTACTGTAATTGCTATTAACCATATTCTCTAGATAAATACTTGCCACGTGCACCCATGTAACAAAGCAAACGTGTACCCGAAAACAACTAACATCCCTAAGACATTCCTTTGGCCTCGCCCTTGACGGTTGGTTTGGTCAGGGGAAAAAGCAATGGAGCAAATTAGGGCCTGTCTAACAGCGAGACTATTGCGACAATGTCATCTGGTTGTTAGATGGCTTCTCCTAACTCGTCGATTGTTTGAATCTCGTTGATCGCTCTCACATCTAATTACCTTACACAACACACAAGTTCAGATAAACGGTCCGGGTCATATACGTTTAAATCTGTTTGACTTGTTTTTTTTTTTTTGTTTTTTTTTTTGATTGGAGGTTTAACGACCACCGTGAGCAACTCAATGGGATATAAGCAGTTGCCCGTCCCTAATTTAGGGTCACTGGTTCCAGGGAAGGGAGAGAGCCAGTGCCGTAGAACAAACACAACATCCATGCCTTACCGGGATTCGAACCCGGGCCTCTTTCGGACGAATGATCAGAAGCCATCGCTTAGACCACTGCGCCACCGGGGCGGCCTGTTTGACTTGACTGCCTGCCAGTGTTCTGGTCATATATAAGTCTGCTTGACTTGACTATTTGCTAATGTGACCTAAAGAAATAAACTCGTGGGAATTCCGAAGTTACGCTCAGGGCAGAAAACATAACAAGAGGTAAATAACATTTACATAACAGAAGGAAAACAAAAACGAAAAATTAAATAAGCAGTATATGTCACATGCCTAAAGGGTAAGTAGGATATAACACATTTTCATATATTTCCATTTATTCTTTCATCTAAATTTATTTCATATATCCAAGTGCAAGGTACACAAATTATTATACTTCAGTCTTACATTCCATACTTTTCATTATTTGATCACATGAAAAAGATATTCATATTTCATATCTGTGTTTTCTGTTTTTTAGTGAGTTTATGTTTTCTTTTCTGCTTGTTTAAGGATTGGCAGGAGGCCAACATTTTTCATTCTGGCATTGGTCACAGGAGTGACTGAAGTTGCGTCAATTACGATTCCGAACTTCACAGTGTTTCTCGTCATGAGAATAATCAACGGAGCAGGCATGTCCACAATATATGCAGTGCCTTATATCATTGGTAAGTATTTATTTTCAGTTTCAGCAGTTAAACCTTTAAATTTGATATACATTAGATTATAACAGAAAAAAAAAATGACAACCATTATTTAATTGGAGCAGATTGCTTCTGAAGAATATTTTCACATACACTACTGCTTGTGAAAATTGCAACATATGAAGGACTACTGTTATTAGCTTAAAACTTTCAGGATATGTACAATAGGTTGGAACATGTAAATGATTAAAATGTCAGTGAAAATGCTCATGCGCTTCAGAGCAGCTCCCTTTGAACAATCCGGTCTTGGATATAAAGAATTGGCTCAAAAGCGTTGTTGTAATCAGTGAAGAGCCGACATTGAAGCAAAAGGGTGTTTCTTGTGTCTCACTATGCCCTGTCGCCGAAGAAGGTAGCATTATAAACACCTGACAGACTTTGAGCGAGGAAAAATTGTTGGGAATAGAGAAGATGGATTTTCCAACAGCGAAATTGCCACTTGTATGGGACAAAACTCCAGCACACTGATACGAACGAGGCATAAGTGGACAGATGAAGCTGGGACGCAGAGTAATCCGGGAAATGTACCGCAAAATCACACGACTGAACGGGATGACAGACTCCTCACCGCATAGCACTGACCGATCGCACAGACACATCCACGGTGTTAGGGCATTAGGGGATCACTATCACAACTCGGGCTTTGTTCTCCAGCACATTTCGACGTCGTCTGCTTAACAGAGGACTGGTTCGAGGGTCAAACGAATGCACAACCCATTGCTACGCATTCTTTGACCCTCAAATACAGACGCTTCAGGCTGCAATGAGGTGTCGAACACAGATATTGGGGAGATGGTTGGCAAGAGATTGTGTTTTCTAAAGAGTAATGATTCATCTTGGTGCACTATGACGGTCGCATACGTGTTCAAAGACATCGTGGTGAACGGCACCTTGCAGCGTCATACCGGCCCAATGTCAAGCGTTAAGATTTAAGGAGATATTTGGTTCAATTTGCGATATTGCATGATACGAATTGAGGGAATCCTCAACAGTCAGCACATCAGGGATATTTTAGAGGCAGAGGAAATACTCTTCCTTCAGAGTTGTCCTTGCTATATTCCAGCAGCATAATGCTTGACCATATGTGTCCCGGAATGTCCAAGACCTCTTTCATGCACGGCAGATGCCATTTCTTCCCTGGCCTGCACATTCTCCAGATATATCCAAAATCGAACATGTCTGGGACATGGGAGCTAAGCGACTGGCACGTCAAGCACCCCCACCAGTCACTACAAATGAACTGTGGTCTCGCATAGATGCAGGCTGACAGGCTACTTCCCAGGACGATATCAAACACCTCTTCCATTCAGTGCCACCCAGTGTAGAGTTTGTTATTATTGCTCGAGGTGGCTTCACATGATAATGAGTTTTGAAGTGAAAGAATCTTGTACAGCACTACAAATGTAATCAGTTATCTCCTGTAACATAAGGAATATGTTGTTATTGCTCGAGGTCGCTTCACATGATAATGAGTTTTGAAGTGAAATAATCTTGTGTAACCCTACAAATGTAATCAGTTATCTCCTGTAACATGAGAAATCTGTTGCTATTGCTCGAGGTGGCTTCACATGATAATGAGTTTTGAAGCTGACATATCTTGCATAGCTCTACAAATGTAATCAGTTATCTCCTGTAACATGAGGAATCTCTTGTTATTGCTCGAGGTGGCTTCACATGATTATGAGTTTTGAAGTGAAAGAATCTTGTATAGCACTACAAATATAATCAGTTATCTCCTGTAACATGAGGGATCTGTTGTTATTGCTCGAGGTGGCTTCACATGATAATGAGTTTTGAAGTGAAATAATCTTGTGTAGCCCTACAAATGTAATCAGTTATCTCCTGTAACATGAGAAATGTGTTGTTATTGCTCGAGGTGGCTTTACACGATACTGCGTTTTGAAGCGGACATATCTTGCATAACTCTACAAATGTAATCAGTTATCTCCTGTAACATGAGGAATCTGATATAAATTTCATTTGAATAACGTGATTATTTCTTGGTGTTGCAACTGTTCATAAAGAGCAGTGTATTTCGAGACTTTCTGAGATACTGCGCATGCGTAACTGAGGCCTCCTGCCTAATTTATTTGCGGCATTGCATCTTCTGGCAGCATGTTCTTGACGCTTCGTGAGTTGTTCGTCTACAGTGCTTCTGCTGTGAAGTTGTTGTTTCGGAATTGTTTGTTGATGAAAAGTTAGTTAATGACTTGCAAAAAAATCCCACTTTGTATGATATTAGCCACAAACAGGGTCTGATTAAGACACCCAAGGGCCTAGATTGAGAAAAATACCGATACCCTCATCAAAGCAGAATCTTTCACCAATGTACAGCGACGGAGATGTCACGTGATATACACGACAATTGTAACGTATACTCTATATTCACTTTCCTTTTGATTTTACTATCTCTGGTTATTTTATTTTACTATGTAAATTATCTTCCTACTGAACAAAATATTATTTCACCCGCTGAATGAGATCTGGCAATGAGTGTAAGTCATGACGTGGTGGTAGCTAGTATATAGGCGCGTTCATCGGGAGTGTGTTAGAGAGTGGAGTGGAGTTGTGTTGTTGTTGAGGTGTGTGTTGTGTTGTTGAGGTTGATGTGTTGGCGTTGCGAGGTGTTGTTATGAGAGTGTGTGTACTATAAGAGGAAAGTTTATTCATTATTATGTACAAGATATATGAGTGCCTTAGTTGACCAAGAGTCTCGGAAATAAACAAGTTTGTCAGTAAGTTCAGTCTTTCTCAATTCTTAGTTTTGTCAGACCTCTGTCTGGCTGTTAGGTTTATGACTTTGATTACTTAATATAAATAACCAGCGTTGAGACTTTGTTTAAGTTCATAATTAACGAGTAACAACACCCTTTTGGGAATTCATTATTTTGAAGCTTAGAGCTAGTTATCATTAGCTCGCTGGTAAGAAGAAATATTATCATTCATAATAATTAGCTTAGCAAAAAGATAAACAAAGCTAATTCATTATACAATGTATATATACTTCCTTCTATTCAGCGTTTGCATCACACTGAGGGAGCTATCTCATATTTCATTCTATATTGGAAATTTGACTGAATAATAGTTGAAAAGTCTTCGAATTTAATTTATGATCTACGAATTTGTTACAACAGTTTTTAATAATCTTATATTTGTAATAAATTCTGAAGCAAAATTGATTGTGATGTTGAAGTGAGACAGCAGTTTCAAGGAAGTGTAATTAATATAGGTCTTGCGAAAATTGAAATTGTTCCTTGAATGAAAGCATAGGAGTTTGATGAGAAGTTGCAACAACAACAAATAAAATAAAAACCTGCTTCGAATAATACTTTCACAGTAATAATAATAGTAATCATAATAATAAAACGAAGTTCAGTAATGATTAGGTCCTACCTAGAAGCAATTTTGAAAAATGGGCCTCAGTCAAACAGGGGAATCAAGTCCCGGGCCTTGCTGGCCCGTGGAGTAATCAGGCCTTGTTCACAAACACTATTGTGGCATTGTTGAAAGACATTGCGTGGGAAGAAATGTCACAAAACTTAACTAGTAAAAACACATTTATTATTATATATGTATTTTTTTACTTTTAGAAAGTGTTCTCGTCTTTAAACAAGAAAGGTGACACCGAATTTTCGGTTGTAATGGGCAGGGCTTTTAAATCGTTTCTGACGCAAATAAAATTTATGAAAGTTATTCAAAGTCAATGGGGAAAAAAATCAACCGGATTTCTACAATCGATAAAACATCCAAAAATACAAATAACTACTTCCACCAGCGGATAAAAAGTATGTTATGAAAATTAACAAATGGCGCACAAAAAGTTTCTCATAGCAGAAGGAAGGTATCAGAGACAAAAAGATTTTCAAATCGAGCAGTTTAAAGGAGAAATGTAGAAGGAAACATGATATGAGCTTACGCCTTTTAGCGGAAGAATTTTGCATAATGGGTAGTTCAAAATATGCGAAAAGTATTCTTCATGGCAAGGGCTATGGTAAGGAAAAATGACTTTTCAAATACGTCTCCCGAAAGCAGAGATAGCGAGAAAAAGGTTTTGACATTTATGCCCTTAGCAGGAAAGCTGTGCATTATTTAAAAACGATAATGCTTCCCATTCCTTATTGAAGCGAATGGAATACTGTAAAACAAGTTAGTAAAATCATACAATGCATTCATTATGATACGCTTTCCAACATGCCAGAAATCGCGCTCAGACAATCCCTCATCCCTACCCGGACTATTGATTCGTTCAGTATACCCCCGGAACAACATACTAAAGTTTTGTCGCAATAGAAGCATTTTTACTCAAGTTATGAGGATAATGGCTGTGGAAATCTCGCTCCTGTGCCCTGACCAGATCAGATCACATGTAGAGGATTTTAGGAAGGGAGTGTCTGACCCCAGGTCTTAAACAACCCTTAGAAATAGGAAGCTAGGAGATTTGGGCTAGAGTGTCCGATAGGAAAGTGACACGGAAGCGAAGTAGAAAGGGGGAGGAAGACGCCCTTATTTATTACCGGGGAGCCAGTACCCGGGGTCAGACGGCTTAACGTGTCCATCCGACGCACTGCGGGTATTTAGTGGATCGAGCGTTCGTACCTGTCTGGGATCGAACCTGAGGTCCTTTCTGTGGCAGTCACGAACGTTGCCCACTAGGCCAGCCGCGGCCCTGTGCCCTGACCTTTGACCCCATTTCGATGATATTAAACAGAGCCGGTTCAGCATAACTCCGGAACAACATACTAAAGATTTGTCGGAATCGTAGCATTTTTACATAGGTTATGGCGCATAAGAGCGATGGAATGGATTCCGTTCCTATGTCCTGACCTTTAACTCCATTTTTCCCATTTCCAATAGATTTTGTCGCCAGGTTGTCTCCCACCACATAATAAAATTTCATCGAAACCAAACCACTTTTACGCGAGTTATCGTGCGGACAGGCAGACATACGAACAAAGTTAGAGCATATACACAACTTCAACCTACGGTTGGAAAGCATAAAAAATGAAGTTTTCAATAAGGTTTTTAGAAGCGGAGATACAGCTGCAAAAGGAAGTACAGAAACACCATCTAGCGGCAAAACTATGAACTACAAAACTCCTCAAATAGAAACCTAAAGTATTCCACAATGTAAACGGTATCAGGTGTTAAAATATTTTTTTTAATAGTACATTTAGAGGCAGAGATATTGAGAAAAACAGATTAAACATTTGCGCGTCCCAGCGTCGAAATTGTGCCCCATTTTGGAAAGAAAATAAAAAATAAAAAATAAAGGGTTTTCATAGTTAATAGTCCCTGTCTGGAAAAGATTTTTTCAATCTGGTTTTCAGTTCCGCAGATATTGTTGTAAATGTAAACGTGAACTTACGCCCTCTAGTGGCATGCTTGTGCGTTAAAAACATTTGAAATAATGTGAGAAACATTTTACATCGGAAATGCTGTGCAACAAAGAAATAATTTTTCAAATCGGACTTTAGAAGCAGATATAAAAAAAAGAAAAAAAAAGACATGCATCTACTCCCCATGGCGGAAAAACAATGCACTATTCTGTAAAGGTTTTCGGAGGTGAGCGGTATCGGTTCACGAAATAATTTTTTCAATCGCCTTTTCGGAAACTCAGATTTTTCTGCAAAAATACATCAGAAGCAGAAATAAACACTTACACCCCCTGATGGCCAAACCATTCTTTACCAATAATTAGAAATTATATGCCAAATGTTTCCCATCAGAAGCTGTATCAGATGCAGGAAAAAGTTTTTAAGTCGGACTTTTAGAAGCAGACTTATCTGGGAAAACGCAATTTATTTTTACGCTCCCAACAGTAAATCTACGCACTACTTGAAAAAAAAATTGTACCTAAAACAGATTTCGATATGAATGTCATCGAAAGGAAGAAATAATTTTTTCAGTCGTATATTTCGAAGCAAATATATGAATAAAATGTTTTGAATTCGGTACCGTATGCATTTACGCCCCTTAGCGGCGAACTTGTGCGTAAAAAAACCCGTACGCAAGGATCATCATTCTCACATTTCTAACTTCTCAATGCAAAAAGAAATTTTAAAATCGGACTAATAGTTGCAGAGATATGGTGTCCACAGACGTACGGACTGACGTACAAAGCGATAACATGAGCACGATCTTTTTAAAAAAAGACGTGCTAAAATGCATACGAAAAGAAAAAAACCAGAGAAAGATAACCCAGCAATCAATAACTTTAATTTAATAAGGATTTCCATGATGCTTTGTATCCTATTTCTTTGCATCGGATTCTATCATTGCCTGCAATTCCCAAAATGTTTCGTATCTTATCTGGAAATACTGAGAATTAATATTTGATTTTCGTTTTTAAATGCAGCAATAATGCATAGTACTCTCCCGGTAATCCCTTTTAACAATGTAACGGACCCACAGACTTTTGTAAGAAGCGGCGGCGAGGGACAACGCTGCCGTCATTACTTCCTAATTACTGCTACCAACATTCGTTTTGTGAAAAGTAAATTATTTTGAAGCAAAGTATCTTTTCTCCAGATGGATGAACGGAAGAACAAAATAATAATATCGTGCACAATCTTGCTATCTACAAGGCACAGAAAGAATTTCTTCAATCTCGTCGTTAGAAGTGGAGATATATAATTTCTGCTAACAGACGGACAGGACAGTCAGATAAATAAACTGACGAATGGATGGGTAGGAGGGATGTCTGAATTCTTATACACATGTTTACTGTATCGAATAAGGAAAGGATTTCAGCAGCCCGACATTTTGAAGTGCGAATGTAATTTCTGCGGACGTACAGACAGACAAACATGCAAACGGATGAATGGAAGGAGACCTGAATTGTGATGCACATATTTCATATTCTCAAAAAATCGACATTTGAATGTGATGCTCTTATCAAATTCTCAAAAAATCAAATATGAAAATTGTGATGCCCTTATAAAATTCTCAAAAATTCGACATTTGAAATGAAAGTATCGTTTCTGCCGACGGATGGACAGAAATGTCAATAATGTTGTGGACATGGTTATCTCTCTTGGTCACAGAAAGAATATCTTCGAACTAGCCTTTACAAGCGAAGATAGCACTTTTGCGGACTCGCAGATGAAGAGGCCGACAAACTTACAGAAGGTGTGATGTGAAAATTCTGTCGGATAAAGAAAAAGTTTAGCAAATCGAAATTTTGAAGCAGAAAAAGTAGCGGCTAGGCGTGACCTTCCCGACAGTGTTATAAGAAATAATGCAATACGCAATAAAATGCTATTGAAATTGTATTTTATTGCCGTGTATTTTTTCATTTTTTGTCACTACAGCTGAGAATTTCATTCGTCTGCAGAAATGCGTGTGCCTGTGTGTGGGTGTGTAGCTTCTTTCGCAGTTTTTTTTTTTTATTTTTTTTTTTTTTTTCGTCTTTGAAACCAAATCTCCATGCTTTTATTTCGAAAATGTTTTCTAGAAAAGTACAAAATACAGACATGCACCCACGACATTTGTATTTCAAGGGTCCGACGTACGTGAAGCACAATCCTGCATTCTGTTTTTCTGAACACAGCTTGCAGATAGAAATAGATAAGAACAACCCGCTAGATAATAATAAAACTGTTGTCCACATGCAGTACTGTAGCTGGTAAAACAGACGCGAGAAAAGCACTGAGACGAAAGCGGACAAAATGTTTCGCAACCTAAAAGACGCTGTGTAACCAAATCATGGAATGGTGCACTGTGGATTTAGACGATGGGCGCGCATTTAACCTTTCCGGCTTCGCGCGCAAGCGCAGTCGACAGAACTTGCAATGTTTTGTTACCACTATGGGTAGTGGAAACATATATGGCTGATCTTGCTTAATGGGTGCACTATCTGCTCATTCACAAAGCAGACTGGCAAACAACTTCATAAGTAGTTTGCATCATATTACTGTTTCTTCTTTAAATAAATTATTTTAATTTATTTAAAACTGTTTCGCGTAGTAACCCGGGATACTAGCATGTTTCGCCCGTGTGCAAAAGCGAGAAACGGAAGTATAGACACACGCAAAGTATCACGCTTTCCTTTGAACGATTTTTTAAGTAACTAAAATTTTGGGAACACGACGAAATGATGTTGAATGAATTGACGCAGGCAACAAACAGACAGGGTACCACTCTATGGCTATACTCATTCACAATTCAAAACAACAAGCCAGGAACCAGCGCCTATGGCACTCGGCTTCACGAATTTTTCAGCTTCACGTCAGATACGTGCTGTTCCTATAATCCAAAACGCGGTGGCTATATTTCATAGTATTGCATAACACCTAAGCCAATTTGTCAAAATGTGAAACTGTTCAAAAGTAGTTTGTCTTCTTTAATTTAAATAACTGATGATTGTATTTTTGAGGGAAACTTCACCCTGCCAAGAATTATAAATATTTTCGTGTAGTAGAAATAAATGAATGCACAGAGTGAAGTATACCTCTTCCCCGTCCCGGTAGTGCAGTGGTACAATCGGTGGCTTGTGACCATTTGTCCAAGAAGGGTCCTGGTTCGAATCCTGTGAAGCATGGACGTTGTGTTTGTCTTACGACACTGGTCCTGTCCTCCTGCTGGAACCAGAGGCCCTAAATTAGAGACGGGAGACTGCTTATATCCCATAGAGTTGTTAACGGTGGTTGTTAAAGTGAAAAAAAGAACTGTGTCTCAAGAAGGCAGCTGTACTTAATATTTTGATGTGGTACATAAACTGACAGCGCCTTAAACTATAACTATGATGAACAAAAAAGATGACACAGAATTCTCGGTTGTAGTGAGCATATCTTTTGAATCTTTTCCGATAGAAAAAAATATTTAAGAGCAGATTTTCAAAAGAAAAATTTCACGAAAAAGTGAATACATTTACGTCTTCTAGAGAAAATCTGAGCATTATTTAAACTGCGGAACGTAAGCAGGGATCTTCAGAATGTATTGAACCGGTTACAAATGAGAATGAAAAAATATCGATTGGATTTCTACACAATCAGTAAAACATCCGCAAAGTGGAACTGCTACTTTCTGCCATGTGAACTACGAAAAATCACTAATTATGCCCAAGGCATTTTTCATAACGAAAGATACCCAATGCAAAGGGGAGTTTTCAAATCAAGTTCTTAGAAACCAAGGTACGGTTCCAAGTATGATGCAAACAGAAATGAAAACTGGCAAAACTGATACAAAAATCGGCAAGTATAAAAAAAAGTATTCCTCGCCACAAATATTATTATCAGTAGAATTTTTTTTATCTGACTGTTTTAGAAGCAGAGATATTGTCATTACAGAAATTTACACTAACGCTTACTAGCAGGAAAAATAAACAATATTTTGAGAAAAAAGAAGTACATACAAATGTTCTCTGCAATGAATGTAATCTGAATCAGATTTTTGTTTCAGTTAGATTTTTAGAAGCGAAGATACGATTGCAAACGCATGAAAAATAGAAATATGCATTCCTCCTTAGAGTTGGCAAAGCACTTTGTAACAAAATATTGTGAAATAAATGCAACATCATTATTGTCATAACCTCGATCTACAGGAAAAATAATTTTTTAAATCAGACTTTTTAGAAGCAGAGATTTCGTAAAATATTCGATATACAATTCCCATCCCTAGTGGTTACATCATACTTCAAATATGAACTTCAAATAGGAACTGTGTGTAAAGCGTAAAATGGCATTCGTTGTATCGGAAGATAAAAATAAATTTTTTGAATCGTTTCTTCTTTTTTAGAGCCGCTGTATAGAGTAAAATATATTTTGAATTTAACAGCAGGTTCATTTACGTAGGTTCAGAGATATTGTGTCCACAGATGGATATTGTAATACTACGAGTATAAGTAGGTACTTAATCTTCAAGACGTGTTAAAAATGCACAGAACTTCCCCTTCCGTTATCTGAATAAATAACTAAAAGGATGTACTGTATGGCAAGCATTGTTATTTCCAGCTCAGTGTTAACAAGCTTTGGGGCTAATTTGGGTATACTTTCACGAATTGCGGACGTTTTCCCAAAGTGAAAAAACTACAAATTCATCTAACCCCGAAAATCTTTCAGCGAAGAAAAAAAAACGTAGTTTAGGTTTTGTCGATATGTACCCAGATATAAGATGACTCTCTCAGAAATCATGAATAATTCAATAATTTTCAATAGCGATTTGGAAACTGCTCTCTTCGCTGATGCAACAGACACTGTTGAAATACGGAAGTGTCTGCTTAGAAGTCTGAAATATCAATTCACCATAGTAGTTGCTTGCAAATAAGTGATTTACCCTTTTATTCAATATTTTAGCAATTTGCTTTTTCTCGCTTAGTAAAATGCTATTCAGGTACCACATAACAACTCCAGTTTTGTCTCGGTCATTTTAAATTGTCTTTCCTAAATCTCTGACGGCTATTCTTTAAATACCTCCTTTGAAAAGCAACTGAAAACGTCACATTCCCTCAAATGAAACATGACAATGAATTGAAACTGAACTTCTTTATATCTAGGAAGTATTTCAGACATCTTGGTATTATTCTTGATAATGTATTTCTAACAAAGAGACACAAGCTAAAAACGAGTAAAAAAGAACTTCACTCCTTAAACTGAATCATAATACGAAGTGAGGGTCAATGAACAATTAGAAGCAAAACGAGGCCGCGAGACGTCCATACTGATGGCATAAACATTTCAGTTCCTCAGTTCTTGCCCTTGGGATGTGTCTATTAAGCAATATGCGAAAGTGCTTATTAAATGCCTGCTGTGCGATGTATTGGAGCGGGATCCACTAACAGCTTTTTGAGTGAAATGAAGAAATGAGTGGTACCAGCTAAATCTGGCCTTCCAAGTAATTCAGTAAAATCAAAATTCACGTGTGCCATCGTTATCGACGATAATTCGTTTGTTCGTTTGTACGACTTCAGCGATGAGCACTCAATATCAGTTTGATTTGACTTATGAGTTCAAATGAGCAAGATGACACATGTCATGTATGATAACACATGAGGAACTTCCAAAAAATTTGAACGTGTTGAGTTTCAATAGTCTTCTACTAATTGATGTGAATATTTAAAATCTTTTATTACCAAATGTACAGACAGACGAAGAAAGATTAAGGTACATTCGGTATTTCACCTAAGGAAAGTCACTGCATATTTATAGGTACGGATTCATAGAACTGTACTTTAACGATCACCATGAGTATCCCTAACAGTTATATGTAGTCATCATATCCTAATTTGGGGACAGGCTTCAGAAATGGGACTGAACCAGCGTCATCAGACAACCCGACCACATACGCCTCGTCTGGGGGCCGAGCCCACCTAAGCCAAATGATCAGAAACCATAGTCTCAGACCACTCGTCTATAGATGCGAAGATTTAACCTTCCTCTGAAAAAAATAACTCTACGCTCAAGAAAAAGAGTAAAACTTTCCGAGAACTGTATGCAGTATTTAAATTCAACTCGATTTTCTAAATAAAGTGAATGGCATAAGTAACTAAATCAACTGGATATGAGAGACAGTATGGAACTCATTAATTCAGTTGGCCATAATATCCGTTTCATTAATGCCATTCAAAACAATGGTTGCGTTTTTTAAAACGTCCTTGTATTACTCTCATACAGATCTCCAATTACTGCAGATTTTTCAGAAACCATTCACTGTTTCCCCTCCCCCACGTGCGAAATCTAATCATCCAAATGCAACAGAAAATTTGTTTTTTGTATTTAGGTTTATCGTGCAATACATACACTGAAGAAACAAATTATTAGGAACATCCGATAGCAATTAGACACGTGGCATCCTCACTTACGTGCTTTTTCAGTGAGTTGTTTGAAATGGCTTTATAAACATCTCACTGCAAGGGATTTAGACGTGTACGAAGCGTAGATAGCGACAATGTGGGAAAGATTCGTGATTTAAAATAGTGGGAGCTCGGCGAGCAGGTACAAGTATCTCAGAAACGACAAACATTTTCTGCTATGAATGATACAACTGCAACGAGAGTGTACGAGGTCTGACAACTAAGTAATGAGACTGATTTTGTCGCGCTCGTTGCGGCGACGCTGCATCCTCGTACGTCACATATATGTAACATTGGTTCTTCCTCCACCCTTAGTCCAAGTGGCAAGCACCCTGGAAGGCCTCAGTGCATAGTAGCTGCTTGGCTCGTGAAGTTGTGTGTGTGCTCCTCGTCAGGAAAATGGAATCGCGGAATATTGCACAGCGGTATGCCATCTTTTTTTTTTCTGTGAAACTCGGTGAAAATGCGGCGGTAACGTACGGAAAACTGCAGCAGGCTTTCGGCAATGGGGTAATGTCAAGAGTACAAGCCTTCCGCTGGCACAAAATGTTTTGTGAGGGCAGAACCAATGGGAAAGACGAACACCGGAGTGGGCGACCAACAACAACACGGACAGAGGAGCCCGGGTAAGTGAACTTGTGCGCCGTGAGAGGCGATTAACAGTGAGAATGATAGCGGAAGAACTGAACATGAATCGCGAAAGTGTTCGCCGAATGCTGACTGAAGATCTGGGAATATGAAAAAAAATTGTGCGAAAATTGGTTCCAAAAAATTTACGCCAATTTTTGTCCTCCAAATGCATTGCAATACACTACCACATCCTCCTTATTCACCCGACATGGCTCCCTGCGGCTTTGTTTTATTCCCAAAACTGAAATCAGTTTTGAAAGGACGCCATTTTGACACAGCAGCAGACGGCAAAAAGGCTGTGGCGCAGGCCTTGAACAGTGTCTCAGCTGATGAGTTCCGCAGCTGGTACTTGCAATGGCAGCACCTTTGGAATAAGTGTGTGCAAACTCAAGGGAACTACTTCGAAGGTGATCACACTGTAGTTGATTAAAAGTGTAAGTAAATGTGATTTTTTTTTTGACCCAGTCTCATTACTTAATTATCAGACTTCTTATAATGAGCGGTGCACTAACAACAAAACAAGCAATCAGTGGTCTTCCTGTGAGCGGAAATAATTGGTCGATGTTCGAGGGCAGTGGAAGCCGGAGAGAATTGTACGAGGTAACAGAAGAGATCCACTGCGTCAAGTACCCGCGCTGCATAACAAAATTATCGAGAAAAGAATACCAGCATACACAGCTCGAATGGGCGTCAACAGATGACGTCCCATGTACCACTCGTGCCTGTTAAATATCGACAAAGTTGTCCCTCGTATACCACTCGTCTCTGATAAAGTCGTCTTTCATGTACCACTCGTCTCTGCTAAAATCTTCTCTCGTGTACCACTGCTCAGTGGTACTTTTTTTTGATTGGAGGTTTAACGACCACCGTGAGCAACTCAATGGGCTATAAGCAGTCGCCCGTCCCTAATTTAGGGTCACTGGTTCCAGGGAAGGGAGAGAGCTAGTGCCGTAAGACAAACACAACATCCATGCCTCACCGGTATTCGAACCCGGACCCCTTTCGGACGAATGATCAGAGGCCATCGCTTAGACCACTGCGCCACCGGGGCGGCACTCAGTGGTACATGAGTGACGATTTCTGCTAATATCTTCTCTCCTGTGCCACTCGTCTCTGCTAAAATTGCCTCTCATGTACCACTCGTTTCTGCTAAAATTGTCTGTCGTGTACCATTCGTCAGTGGTACGTGAGAGACGATTTCTGTTAAAATCGTTTCTCATGTACCACTTGTCTCTGCTAAAGTCGTCTCTCGTGTACCACTGGTCCCTGCTAAATTCAAGCTTGGGACTATAGGGATGATTTTTCGTATGACGGATGTGAGTTACTGGTGCTCCTTTATAGAAGACTCAACCGTTGGTGATAGAGGAACCAATTAGAAATGGCACCAAGAAAAGCTCAGCCTCCCCTTTGAACTCTAGTTAGTCTTTTTCGGGTTCGTCAGCTTTTTAATGGAATTCCACGTGAATATGGTCTTTCGGATATAGGAAACTTCCATTTCAATGACCCGTCGTCAGGAAATAGCTAGTCGCAACAAACTTAGAAAACGACAGAAATTTATGCTTATTTTCGTGACAGTGTGGAGCTATGGATGATTTCCTTTAATCGATTTCCATATGTAAGCTTTGTAATAATCCAATCGAAAGCACAAGGTCTATATATGACAATTCACACATACGATGGAATTTGATCTACTTCCAATAAGTGAATCTTCAAATGGATCTTTTGGTTCAATTGGAACCTGTACGCATGACAATGAAATAGTGCCGTTGAGATGTTCGACTGAAGGTACACGCACTTATCGCAGAACTCTGCTCAACATACGCCACACGAGCAATTCAAGCATAAACATGATGTGCTTGTTTTTCATATTGAACAATAAGAACATTAAGGAGTTGTTATTAACAGAATATTGTACATTTTTAATAATTTTAGAACAAAATTCGTAATTTAAATTTCTCAGTTGTGGCAAAAATTTAATGCACACATCGGTCACTGAATTAACAACTGTTGTGCAAATGTGGGTAAACATCATTTAAGCAGGTAATATGCAAAATGCGTGGTCACTTGAGTTACCACGTTATGTAAGCAACTATTTAAGACTGCTGCTCGTGAGCAATCGTCAATACTGTTGTTCACGATGGGAAAAATAAAGGGTCTTCCGGAGTTCGATAAAGATATTATTGTGAGTACCGGTCTAGCTGAAACAACGATTTTAAAAGCAGCAAAGCTGATTGGTTTCTCAAAAGGTGAGATATCTCGAGTCTTAAGTCGGTGGAAAAAAAGCTCATATTGCTTGTCTAAGAGACGTTACTGTGGCGCAAGACAATCTGTGAGGAATGAGATCGCCGTCGTCTGAAAAGGCTTGTACGGAGAAACAGGACTGGCTTGTACGGATAAACAGGTATGTGTGCAGCAATTGACCGAAGCATTTAATGACAGCCGACCCATATCCGAGCGAACCATGCTCAGAGGATTGAAGAGGAGCTGTAGTGGCAGTCGCGTTCCTATTCGGGAACCACTGATTTCTGCGAAGAACCTGGAAGTTCGTGACACCGGAAGACAAGAAAAGAATAATGTGGGCTGAAAGGTCGCGATACACCTTACTCTGCACCGAGAGTAGGCAGGGAGTTTGGCGTAATTTCCATGAAGCAATGGACTCAATCAGCTTGCATTACAAACACAACTCAAAGTTTTGGTGGCGGTGGTGTCATGGCGTGGGGCGCATTCTGTTGGTACAGAACAGGTCCCGTGATTCTGCTAGAAGGTTGGCTGTCCTTATGAACACTGCTTCGGATCAAGTCTATCTTGTAATGTTGACTTTTTACCCAGCAAGTGGTTCATCGAACGTGACAGCGACTTCCACTGTCTTTCCTGGCTACCAAAAAGCCAGGATTTGATCCCCATTGAGAATGTATCGGGTATGTTAGGGAAACAGATCCGGGAGGAAAGTCCTCTTCCGTCAAATCTAAGCCAGTTAAAGGACTGTCTGGTGAACGCCTGGTATGTGTAGACGTAGATGCACTTGAACACCTTGTGGAATTTATACCAAAGCGTATATGGTGCGGTAATTCGCGCTTAAAAAAATTTCCAACCCGGTATTGAATAAAAGTTTCTAATTCAGTGGCTGGTATGTGTGTACACTGAGTGGGCACTTTATTATGACCACATGACAGTTTTAAGCAAATGAGCTACGGCTGCACGCTGCTGCCGCCAGAGGGCGAGGCTAGTATAAAAAGGGAAAGCTTAGTGTTCGCGACAATAGTTGAAGTGATTTTTGGGTGACGAGATGGGTAAAAAATGCGATTTGACGGACTTTCAACGTGGGATGATTGTAAGAGCTTGGAGCCATGGAGCGAGTATCACCGAAACCTCCGAATTCGTGAAATGTTCCAGAGCAGCTGTTGTTAAAGTGTTTAAAGACTAGACTGTCAGCCAAAAAACTGGGTCTCTACGTGCAACGTGTGGTCGTCATCGACTAGTGACTGCTCGGGCGGAACGGAGAGTGTCCAGACTGGTAACAGACAACAGAAGGGCAACAGTGCAGCAAATTACAGACCATCTTAATCAAGGATCCTCTCAAATGATCTCTGCACGCACTGTTCACCGTACACTGCATCGGATGGGATATGGCAGCCGAAGGCCTGTTCGAACACCTTTGCTGTCTGCAGTTAACAAGAAAAAACGTCTCCAGTTCGCTCAGGAGCACAAGGATTGGACAGTCGATAATTGGAAACAAATTATGTGGTCCGATGAATCACGTTTTCAGTTGCACCATGTCGATGGCCGAGTGAGAATTTGGCGGAAACAGCACGAAAGCATGGACCCCAAATGCATTGCTACAACCCTTCAAGCTGGTGAAGGCAACGTTATGGTTTGGCAAATGTTTTCCTGGCATGCTTTGGGCCCTTTAATTCGTGTTGATCAACGTCTGAGTGGCACATCATATCTAAACATCGTTGAGGACCTAGTGCATCCTGTCATGTGGATGGTTTATTCCAATGGCGATGGCTACTTTCAACAAGATAATGCGTCCTGCCATAGTGCTCGTATTGTACAGGATTGGTTTCAGGAACATGCCGGTGAGTTTACTTTGCTTAGGTGGCCCCCACAATCTCCAGATCTGAACCCCATTGAGAATTTGTGGGATGAAGTTGAACGAGCCATCAGACAGCTGGATCCACAACCCTGCAATCTCACACTCCTGGAAAGTGCTATTCATCAAGCATGGTCTCAGATTCCCCAAACCACCTATCAACATCTCGTGGAGTCCATGCCACGAGGAATCGACTCAGTATTAAAGGCAAAAAGTGTCCCAACGAAGTACTGAGGGGGTGGTCATAATAAAGTGGCCACTCAGTGTATATGCAATGAATCCTTTGGTGAAAAGAAACCATTCCTGGCATACAGTACTTGAAAAACAAGAAATTTATGTGTTCCGAAGGAAGAAAAGATATTAATATTATATTACTGTCAGAGATCTTAGATCTTACTGTTTCATGACCTAAGTTGCATATGTAGTACAGTCTCAGTCATTGATTAAAACTCATCAAACAAAGGTTTTTGATTTTTAAAAACTTTTGCGTCGTAAATGTTACATTAAGAGGTTTTTGGAATGAATGTAAATCTGTTTTTGATTTTTCTTTACAGCTTTGGAACTTGTTGGTCCCAGTATGCGGTCCAGAATGAACGGGATAGCTACAACATCGTGGACAGTGGGCATGTGTATCTTACCTCTGACTGCATGGCTTACACATAGTTGGATTTGGTTGGGGGCTGTCAATGCAACTGCTGCCTTCGGTCTTCTTTTATTCTGGAAGTAAGCCAAAATGAAGGATCTCAACTCACTTTTAACAAACAATAAATAGCTTTTATTTTAATAATCTTGTTGTGACAGTACATGTAAAAGATCTTGGTGACCTGTAGTGCAGAAAGTTTTCCAGATATATGATTTTATTTAGAAAGATTGTTTCTGATCGTCTTTATATAGCAAGCAAAACATCATTTGAATACCGACCTTCTTTCTGGAGGAAAGGTAATAAATAAAATTACAAATATTATATAGGTGCGGCAGAACTCTGTGAAGTGAATTTAGATAAATATTCTCGTTACCAAAACATGAATGGAGCATACAATTAGAAAGTCAGTCATGATGATAGTACAAGAACAATAGAAAATCAAGAAGTATCATTTATACGCAGTCGAGTCATATTATCATGACCACCTCCTACATTTGACGTCAACAGCGCGTAGCCAATTAAAGAAGGCGCGAGTCGTGAGCTGGCTTGGATGGTATATAAGGTGTTCTGTATGCATTCTGAAAACATATCACTCGTTGCTGTCATAGATAAAAGGAGCGTTTTATTAGATTTGCAAAAAGGGATGATTATCGGCTTTCGGACCAAGAGTGGCAGTATTTCTGAAACAGCGCAGTTTTTGAACTGCTCACGTGCTGCTGTGGTTAAAGTGTATTGTGATTGGAGATGGCACAATTGCGATTAAGCGACTGGAAACTGCGGAGCAACACGGGCCATTGATGTGAGAGGTGAACGTCAGCTTCAAAGGTACGTGAGGGCCGATCAACACGCTACAGTGGAGCAACTCACTGGCCAAATGAACCAGTGGGGTACCGGAAGTGTGTCCAAAACGACAGTTCAGCGAACTCTGCTGCGTATGGTGCTCCGATGCAGACGGATGATCACTGCACGTATGCTAACGATGGTGTGTTGGCAGAAAAGGCTTACATTTGCGCGGCAGTATCAGAATTGGACCTCCGTTGATTGGCAAAGGATTGCCTTCTCCGATGAGTCACGTTTTCTGCTTCACCAAACGGATGGACGTTGGCGTATAAGGGGAGAAATAACTAAGAACAAACACTATTCAACCATTGCTGGCAGAACACCAGCTGGTGGAGGCAACGTTATGATGTGGGGAATGTTTTCGTGGCAGGCTTTGGGTCCACTGATACCTGTGGAAGGCACTATGGACTGAATTCGTTAGGAATCCATCCTGGCAGACTACGTACACCCATACATGCTGATTGTCTTCCCTGGGGCAAATGGGATCTTCCAGCACGGCAATGCGCCGTGTCACACAGATAGAAATGTCCGAGAGTGGTTGGAAGAGCACAATGAAGACTTCAAAGTACTTCCCTTGCCCCCTAATTCCCCAGACTTAAACCCAATTGAGCATGTGTGGGACCACCTCGATCGTGTTGTTGGCTCTATTGATGCTCCACCACGCATCCTCCAGGAGCTGTCAGACACAATGCAGTCAGCATCGCTACACATACCTGTGAATACCTACCAGCACCTTACTGAGTCATTCCCAGCCCGTCTACCTGCTGTCCGCGCTGCACACGGCGGTTACTCTAGATATAAGCTTGTGGTGACAATAATGTGACTCGACCGTGTACAAAATAGTACTCCCAATCGGTAAAAATCAAAACTGATACATACTGACCCAAGCCCTGACTGGAAGGCGAATTGAGAAAACTTCCTCGATGCTATCTGGAGAAATCTAAATCAGGAAAAAAGCCAGAGGAAAGAAAAGGGACTGTTTTTGACACTCAAAGAAAGAAATCAATAAAAGTGGTCCAACTTCCCTTCCGATATTTTTTTATAGTTTCTCTCAATGGAGTTCATTTATAAAAAGTTTCGTTTTCTTGTAGCTGTTAAAATCTTTGATCATAAACCAGCACACAAGTTTGCACGAGCACAGATATTTACCGTCCCTTTCATTCTTGGTAACACCATGACAGGTTGTGGCGTTCCACTGTGGTGACGCAAGAGTCAAAACGTCAAGTTGCAGTGATAATCCAAAGTCGGTGTAGTTTAATTGGGAGAAAACTGTCTTCGGAGCGAGGAAACGTAGCTTCAAATTCCATCATCGGCAGAAATGGGACTATATTTTCACACTGATGCCCGAACGTAAAAATTAATCTTCTGCCTCTGAGGTTCGAGAATAATGAATTATACTTCTTTCACACATTGTGTTGAATTAAAGAGAATTATTTCTTCTACGCTTCGAAAAATGTACGATGCTTCTTCCACACATCGTCTGGAGTTAATAACAAATGCTTTCTTTTAGTGTGAGCTTTCTTTCAAGCATGTTTTGGCGGCGGACCCGAAACCTGCGATTTCGTGCCCCCGCTTTTCTTAGGATGGGATATAAGCACACCGGACAAAAAATTAGTCCCCACCTCCGTTAGAACTTACCTAATAACGGGTGACGGCTCCTCTTTCCCTGATAACAGCATGAATCCAGTGTGGTAGAGACTCCACGAGGTTGTCGATGTATTAAACATTGATTTGTTTTGCAGCCACTCGTGCGCCAATTGGTCCCGACGTTCCGCCAGAGTACGTGGGTGTCTATTCCGGCGTTTCACCTTCTGTTTCAAATGATCCTACAGATTTTCAATAGGATTTAAATCCGGGGATTTGGCAGGCCGTTCGAGGTAAAACAGTGTTGCCGTTTGTTCGTCGTGCCACTCAGACACAATTTTAGCACTATGCACACGGCAATTGTCGTCTTGGAAGTCAGGAGTGGCAGTGTGATGCTGCGCCTGGAGATGTAGGGCAAAGGGCAGCACTTCGTCATTCAGAACGCGGAGGTATGCACGATGGTTCAAGTTCATCGTCACTGTAACGAGAGGGCCCATTTCGTGGTATGAAAAAAATCCCCAAAACATCACAGAACCCCTTGCTGTTAAAAGAGGCTTCTTCCGTGGTTCTCTGCTCCAGATGTCCATCGCACGCAGTTCTCGCTGCGACATCCTTTCGGAAATTGGTTGGAGTGGACTTTCATCTACTGTTTGGAGCAATTGTTGTCTGGTTTGAAACCGATTTGCAGTTATTAGAACCCTTTTGGTGAGAATTGTTTTCCAGCCACAGTTACGTCGCCGATTTTCAGTTGACTGCGAACTACACCACTATTTGAAGAACCGCAGGACAGTACGCTTCGACACACCAAAAAATTGGGTGACTTCATTCTCTCTGTGTCCGTGGACACGGCCAAACACAATGGCTCCTTTTTGTCACTCAGCAACGTCTGTTTACGACCCATATTGCAGACGAAATTCAACACACACGTTGCTCTTCACCACTGCACGAGACAGAAATGATCGTGTAGACCACGCCAGTGCTATGTATCTCCCAACAATTCTGTCACGGCGCTCTCTGTGTAACCGGTAACTTCCTACTGTCATTTCTGTTAGGAGTGACTAATTTTTTGTCCGGTGTGCTTATGTGACGAATCACTAAGGTTACGCAAGAGCCCAAACGGCAAGTTGCAGCGATAAGCCACGGTCGGTCTAGTTCAGTCGGGAGAATAACTGGCTCCGGAGCGAGGAGACGAAGATTTGGGTTCCTCCACCGGCAGAAATAGGGTTCTTTTTTTGCAAGATGTCTACTAAAAAGTCCAGTGATTTGTCTAAACCTCCAGGGAAAGAAAAGAACTCATGTTTTCGGGTGTCAACGCTAATTTCCTAATTGCTCTGACAGTAAATGACCATACGCATTGGAATATATCGTACATGTACTTACTTTGCCCAACATCAGTATCGCTTTGTTTGTTTATGGTTAACGGTCACCATGAGCAACACGTAGAGCTGTAAGAAGTCACCCGTCCCTAATTTAGGGCTACTAGTTCCAGAAAAGGGACAGAGCCATCAGACAAACACACCACTCAGGCCTCGCCGGGATTCGAACTCGGGTCTATCTTAAACGAATGGACAGAAGCTCGAGCCTCATACCACAATTTTTTACGTTCGGGGTACGGTAATGCGTCCTTTAATAAAACTTAGTTTATATTTACGCTGTATTTATTTCGGTTTGATCTAAATAGCTAAGCTCCTCACTTTGCATGAAGTACTTACGATGCTGTTAGTACTATCAACAATGGAACTTGTGAATTAGTTCAAATTGCTGACGCAGACGAGCTATTTAGAGAGGTACTAAATAGGACAAACTGAAATTCACAAATGAGTTCTCGCATGAGCTGAATTAAAATTTGGTGAACCGAAAACAGGAACTTTTTCTACGTTGATGAAAAAAAGTAGAGTAGTTTTTATATTAGACATCAAGGAGTAAATTGTGAAAGTGCTGATTTATTGCCCCTCACCTCCAAAATTTGGAGCTCCTTTTTAAAGTGTCATTTGATTCAGGCTTCTATCTTAAATATCCTACTTGTAACGATGAACTGAATAACAAACCGCGGATTTTTGTTTATGCTGGATTGACAAACAAATTTAGTTCTTTATTTGGACTTTGAGTAGTTATACCAGATTTTTTTAGAAACGAATCCTTTGTGCTGTATACGAGCGTATTCAGTCAGCTTCATTAAGATTTTCCTAATCTGTTGTTTTACCAGTTCAATTTTAAAATCAGATAACTAATCGTGGGTACCGTAGGTAATCCAAATACCACAAAAACTTGAAAAGCAGGTCTTCCTTATTACGAAAAACACGATGTTCCAGCATTTCTCTCGCTATTCCTTTAGAATGAGACTTGCTGAAAGTCAGTGGCAGGATAGACAGAAAATAATAACATAAATCACAGTTATTGTATAAACCAAGAGCTATGAAGATCCCAACGAAAAAATGTCCAACTAGAAAAAATAAAAGTCTTCCATATTTTTGAAGTCTTACGAAAATAGTGAAGAAGAGAAAAACTAATTTTCTGAATGTGACCCACAAACAGGAAACGTATGGGTTCGTTGTGCACTGCAAAAAAATATCGTCTCAAGACAAAACATAATTTTCCCAAATTACCTGAATTTCTCATTATGAAAGCTTGGAAACAAAAATAAATATATTTGTTTATTGACCGCAGAATATTGAATGGGTGCATTTGAAAATAAAACAAAACTTCAGAAGAAATGATAAAATGACTCAACAATTACAAGATATGCAATATAAAAACCAAAATCGTCATGAGGAAATTACAGAAACAAACGAAATTTCAAGTTCGAGATGCTCACCCTGTTCCGAACTCAGGTGCAAAAAAATTTCAGTTTTAAAAATGAGACATGAAAATCGAAGAAGGAAAATTTCAAAAAAGTGATAAGCACAGCCAGAAGAAAAAACAGTTCAGCACAGAAAATGTCAAGGAAAATATTAATTTCTAAATTCCATCGAATAATAAAAATAAGAGTCATGTATACGGAGCAGGATAAAATATACGTAAGAAATTAAAGAATTGAACTCCAATAACATGACTTTTCAGTAAATGTTTAGGTCATCAGAAAGCATCAAACTAATACCGTAACCTACTCTGCGCTGGTTGCTTTCTGAGAGTTGCACATTATTATGTATTGAATAGGTCTCATGTGAGACAAGGACGTACTGTGTCTGCCGAGTCCTTTTTTAGCGTGAAAATGGGACCCAACTTTTGATTTAAAGTGCAGTTACTCAGGATTAATTTAAATAAGCATTTCCTGTAAGACCTGAGGTTGTGTTCCATTCAGGAAGTTTATAACCAGAAAAGGAAATTGGAAAAATAACAATTGAAACATTTAAAAGACATTAATTTCCTTTTCGGGTTTCACTGCTTCATCTGAACGAACTATGGACCAGATTCTTATCATGCCTGAAGATCGTCCTTGATAAAAATGTCCTTGCATTCTTCTTGATTTTGCTGCCCTTTCCTTTAACGCAGCGTTTCCCAAACTGTGCTCCGCGAAGAGATTGGAAAGAAAAATAAATAAAATGAATGTGACAAGATCTCATAATGTGAATTTGTACGTCCATATAGGCAAGTATTTGTACGGCCATGAACTCTGTATAGGCAAGTATTGAGTAGAAATTACTTATCTTCTGCAGCGTGCTGTGAAGCAGTGCAGGTAGCAAGTGTTATAAACCGAAGTACATGTCATGCGTCACCTCAACCGGCTTTTCCTGCCCGTTCGTTCTCAGAACGAACCAGGCAAAACATCGAGAACGTCGGCAAATCACACAGACTGCATGCGGCGAAACCAGACATAGATACTCGACGGCGCCACGCGAACCCCGTCTTCTCTGTGAGAACTACGCCTCGCTTTCAGATCCGATTGTTGGTTTCGACACATTTCCAGAATTATCGAATTATCTGGAAAGTTTCTACGGCCTATTAAAACCTCGTGTTTCTCCGCACCTTCAGTCAGTTGCAGTTCAGTCAGCATTTAGTCGAGAGTCGAAACGAATCAAGTCGCAGTACAGTGTTACTTCTTTATGAGTGCCTTTAGTGCGTGCTTTTCAATTTAGGTTTTTTTCAATGTAAGCAATTACGTTAACATAATTTTTCGGATCGTCGGTCTTGAGAACGAAATGCTTGCCCGCTGCAGGTTTTCTGAAGTACCAGCGCAGTGATTTAGAAACTATCATCGATTTTATTTAAATGGATCGCTGGCTGAAGTCTGGATCCTAAAAAATTACTGTCAAAACTTCCGTCACAGTGCCTCCAGTAGCTGTGGAAGTATCAATAGCTAACAGGCATGTGCAAATTTAGTTTTTTTATTACTTACCCGACCTTTATTATTATGTACCCAGTTGATATGAATATTATTTTTCAATTGTAGCGTGGAAGAAGATGGAGCAGTTTCTAGTGCTAGAATTGCTGGACAGGATTTGGACGAATCAGCAACAGCGGGAGGCCCAAGAACCTCCTGAAGTGTTGAACCAACTACTTAGTTCTTCGGAAACCAATGCCACACCGTTAGGAATAGTAAAAAGGATGTACCACGATTCCTGCTTGAACATTGGGTTTGTTGAGACCAGTGACCACAAACCATAGTTCGCAATTTGCGGCAAAGATTTGCTAAACAGTGCGATCTTCTCAGCCAAAATGTGCCGTCATTTTGATGGAGTCCATCCAGAATGCAACGGCAAACCGACTGATTTCTTCAGAAGGAAGTACGGTGAACTTACGCAAGCCCAGAGAATTTTATCCCATCACTTAAAAACAGCTAACGAAAAGGGTTTGATGGCGTCCTACCTAGTCAGTTACCGAGATGCTCAAGCTGGCAAAGCCCATTCCATCGCTGAAAATCTTATCAAGTTTTGTGTAAAGGACATAGTTACATGTATGCTAGATAGAAAAGCCACGAAACTAGTAGACACAGTTCCTTTGTCAAATAACACAATGTCGCGATGAATCGAGGACTTAGCAGAGGGCGTGAAAGCTAATTAACTGTCACGAATAAAACGCACTAAAATATTTGCTGCAAATGGATGAATCAATGGATGTGACCGGGTTGGCAATTTTAATAGTATTTGTGAGCTACCAGTACTTGGTAGTCATTTCAAGAGGATCTGCTTCGATGCAAGCAGTTACAGACTAACACAAGTGGCGTTGAAATTTTCAAATTAATAGATGAATTTTTTACAGTGCGTGGCATCACATGCGATAACTGCGTTGATGTGTGCACAGACGACGTGAAGGCCACGACTGTGAAAACGTCCGGTGTTATCTCAAGAATAAAACAAAAAGTCAAAGATTGTAGCAGTAGCCACTGCGTTCTCCACTCCCATGTCCTTGCTGTGGGAAAAAAATGCCGCCGTCCGTCCCTAAAAAAAGTCTTGGATGAAAACGTGAAAATGATTAATTTTTATCAAATCACGACCTAAGAATACAAGGCTATTCAAAATGGTTGTGTGATGACTTGGGGATTCTACATATGTCTTTACTTCTTCACACAGAAATAAGGTGGCTTTCTCGCTGCAAAACTTTGACTCTGCTCTTCGAAATGAGGGATGAAGTCAGAACCTTCCTAACTGACAACGACTTCGCTTTGGGAGGTAGGTTCTGTGATGAGCGTTGGCTCGTGGAATTGACGTATTTAGCAGAAAGTTTTCAAAAATTTAATGACTTAAGTCTCTCACTTCAAGCAAAAGAAGTAACTGTTTTTGATGCCAGCGGTACAGTACAAACGTTTAAAAACGAAATCAAGTTTTGGGCGGAATCAATGAAAAATCGAAATCTAGACAGTTCCAAATGGTAAAATAATTTAGAGAAAAACTAGATTCAGACATAACTGGAGATACTTTAAATGAGTTTTAGGTTCACCTGCTAGGTTTTCTTGATAGTTTCAACTGTTATTTTCCGGAAGAACACGAAAAAATTAAAGAAAACGTTTGGACTGTAAACCCATACTCTGCTGTGTCGAAAAAAACAGTCTGTCTGACATCTCAGCAGTTCTTGATTGATTTGCCATCAGATTCTGCGATAAAAGATAATTTTGCAACTAAGAAGTCATTATCAGAATTTTAGTGTCAGCTAAAAGACCAATTTAAAATTTTGTCAGATAAAGCGCAAATCATTCTTCTGCCCTTTGCAACAACTTAAGTGAATCTGGATTCCCTGAATATGTGGCTACTAAAACAAAATACAGATCCCGCCTCGATGCAGAGCCAGATATTCTATTGCAGCTGTCTCAAATTCAACCAGATATAGCCACATTGTGCAAATTAAAACAGTCCCATCTCTCTTCTTAGAATCTAAATTCCCGGGCTTTACCGTTCTTTTTCGATGCCAAGTGACATTTTTGGTTTCGTAACTGTAAAAATGATTTTAAATACCATATCTACGTAGGTAACAAACATATTGTGGATTTACAATACCTGCATTGAATTCATTCTCAAATGTGTTTCCTTACTTTATGTTTTTCTATTGTTGTTTTTCGTTTATGTAGTTAAGTATGTTCCTTATTTCCCTGAAATTAGTGGAGAATAACATTTCGAATGAAATAAAACTTGATGTTTATCATGTCCAAATGCTAAAAAATACCTTCCATCGAAAATATTGCTGTAATTCAGTTTAGTACCTATGTAGGTGCTAGGTGAAAATATCGTCGCCCTTATGCCAAAAACACGTAGGTACAAAATTGATGTTTTGAGAAAACGATGTTTAAAGTTCCAATTTTTAATGGGAAAAACTAAGTTTAAATCAAAATTTAAGCTATTTAGAATTGGAAAAATAATTTGTGTTTTTGCTATACGATAATATATCAACTAATAACTTGAAAAATGCAGTTAGGTAGAAACAGCCACAAACGAGCATACGTGTCTCTGGCACAAGGGCGACGACAGTGCTCCATGAAGAATTTATCTCCTGAAAAGTACTCCGCGACTCCAAAAGTGTGGGAACCGCTGCTCTAATTGATGTGCTTTCTGTTCAGGTGTGACGGTTTTCTAATTGTTTCATTTCTATTTATTTTTGTTTAGATTTCTTTTTCTTTACTTTTTCAGACGTATTATGCTCATCTAAAGTTTTCGTTTCCAGTGCAGAGAAACGTCGGATAACACCTTTGTCGAAATTCTGCTGGTCCCCATTGCATATTTAATTAGTTTCTGAAGTTCTGCGCTTTCGGAAAATATATATTTAATGGAATTTAACTGATTTGTTTTTAATTTCTGAATCTAAAAACAGACAGATAAAGGTTTACCTTACTGGTGGTTATAGAAAATTCTTATCAATCTGAGATCCGAGATATACAGTTTGGTGATTGATCGACAACGGATTGCTGAGAATGAAATTTTCTCTCACTGTAAACGAAGCTGCATATTATTATCATGGTAAACTTCAAGATTTTCAAAGGCAATAGTCTCAAGGATACTCTTTACGAATTTTCTGTGGATTAATACTTCCTTAAAAGTGAAACTTTACGAAAAGCAAAGCAAAAACCACAATGTCCTGTTTAGTAGCAAAGTCAAGAACACTGATTTAAAATGATCTACGTATAGCTGAAATAAATCAAGATGTAAGACGACTCTTGTTCACGTTGAGAGTGATAGGATTTTGTAAAACGGTCAAGCACTGGATAGCAGTAATCAAAGATATGAAGGGAATTTCAGAACTTTCCGAGTCTGAAGTCATACAGGGTTATCTCATTTCGCAGAATCAGAATTTTGCTTATAGCTCTCTTTTGTTAATGCAGCAAGAATGTCTCAGGTGTATTTATTAATATATTTGAGACCATGCCAAAAGCTCAGTCATCCGCGTCTGAATCAACTCTCCCAAGATCGGGTGGCAAGCGTGTACTAACGCGACTGGAATAAATACCTGCCGTCTAGGTGGCCAAATGACCAGAGTCGCAGGTTTTAGTTTAGTCTCCCGGGTTGATCTCGGATAAATCATGGTTTGTATGTATGTGGGATGGTCCTTCTCTCGAACCAGTTACCCCAAATAAGGGACGGCTGACTGCTTATAGCCCATTGAGTTGCTCATGGTAGACGTTAAACCCCCCAACAAAAAAGAAAAATCCCCGTGATTCGTAAAATGTGTATACCGTTGAAACTCGATTATTCATGAGCAGGAAATATTATACGTGGTTAGCTTAAGGATAACCAGAAGGACTTAAAGGGGAACAGTGAAAATTACACCATCGAAGCGTGACATTTTTGACCTAGGACAAATGTAGGAAGAGAATTGGATGCTCATGACAGAATTCGCAAGATATAACATTAATCTGTAGATTAAGTGAAAGAGAAAAACGCTCCTCAACTAGCTGGATTAGTCCACTTTTGAAAGCAAATTGAGATGACGTGCTCAGTATGTGAAAACAGTCGGTAAGGAAGCCTGACTTTACGCATAATGCATGAGTAAAGAGTTCGGCCTAGATATAAAAGAAAGAAGGCAGAATCTTTCTTCAAAATCCAGTAGTCCCCCCCGCCCCAAATTGAGGAATCTTCAACTTAATCTGGTTAAAATACGGATCCTAGTTTTCTCTGAACAAGGATATCAACTTATAAAACACAGGAGTGCATGATGCACTTCTCCTGATGCATGTGAACAGCTCATAAACTTTCAATTAACTGTCATCTGATGTGGCAACTAATTCAACCCCAGCACTGAATTACACAATGTTATTTCTAAGAGATCGGAGTCAAAGGTCACACAACATGCACATGTTTGGCAAAAACGTTGAACAATTTTTCTCCGAGGACAGGATTATACCGCAGTGCAGGTCACTGTATTCGTTACATCTCTAGATGAATTTTTATCCCTCCATGATATGGACTATGTAAAAACATCAATAATGTCTGCTGGAACGAAAATCGCACTACAGATGAACCCAATGAAAATATAAAATTGCAAGAAATTATTTCTATTAGAGATGAGACATCGAGACGGGTTATTTCCCTTGTCCTATGTCGTTGACGCAGTTAGGCATGATCTCAAGAATGGTGTCACTAATTTTCCTGCGATTTCGTGAATTGATAAGAGTTATCGGCAAATTGTAATGTGTTTCAAAGCAAAGAAATAATCAGTAGAATCAGTATTAAAACTGTGAATAAGAAACAAAAGCTAAAGAATAATATTTCGAGAAGGTTCTTAAATCACATTCTATTGACATGCCCTTCAAGGAGTAGATAACAATGTATCTTCATTTGAAAGCCATAGGTACTTCAGAGTCTAGAGCGTTCTGAAACGAAACTTAAAATCAGAGTTAACATCAAAGTGATGAGCTACTTTCAAACAGGCAGTTATCAGTACCTTAATATTCTTTTCTTCAGGTTTTTTGGAAGACATGTGAGTAGTAGACTATCCACGTACCAATAAAGCTAGGTTATTTGGGGAATTTATTAAAGCACAGCTTTTTAGCACGTCTTTTGTAAAAAAAGATCGTGCTTCTGTTATCGGTTTGTCCGTCCGTCTGTACCCACGATATCTCAGCAACTATTAGTCCGATTTGAAAAATTCTTTTTGCATTGGGAAGATTGAAATATGCAAATGATGATCCTTTATTTCGTTTTTTTTTTTTTTACGATGTACAATTTCGCCGCTAGGGGACGTAAATGCAGATGGTGTCGAATTCAAAAATACGTTTTATTCCACATATTTGCTTCTAAACATCCGATTGAAATTTTTTTTATCTTTTGATTCCATTTATACCGAAGAGTATTTAAGATATAGTTACTTTTTCAAATTACGCATAGATTTTCCGCTAGGGGGCGTAAAAGTAAATTACCTTTTCCCCGATAACTCTTCTTCTAAAACTCCGATTTGAACATTTTTTTCTTCAGCGGATACATCTCCTGATGGAAAATCTTTTGCATATAATTTCGAATGTTTGGTAAAGAATACTTTGGCCACCAGGGACCGTAAGTGTTAATTTTTGCTTCTGATGTATTTGCTATAAAATCCTAGCTTCTAAAATATCGATTAAAAAATTATTTCGTGGACTGATAACACTCACATCGATAAACCTTTTCGGAAGATTTTCTTCTTAAAATATTCCACAGTTTCTCCGCCAGGGGCGTAGATGTACATCTTATTTTTGTCAATATCTCTACTTCTGGGAGTCCGATTTGAAAAATTCCTTCTTTGTTGCATAGTGTTTTTCGTGTGACATGTTTTTCACGTAATTTCAAAATTTTCAAGTAATTCATAGACTTTCCGCTAGGAGGCGTAGCGGTAAATTGCCTTTCCCCCTATATCTCTGCTTCTAAATCTCCGATTTGAAAAATTATTTCTTCACCGGATGCAGCTCCTGATGGGAAATCGTTTGCACATAATTTCTAATTTTTGTAAAAAATAGTTTGGCCACCAGGGGGCGTAAATCTTAATTTCAGCTTCTGTTGTATTTGCAGCAAAATATGAGCTTCTAAATTCTCGATTGAAAAAGTCGTTTGTTGACCGATACTACTCATGTCGACAAACCTTTTAGGAAAATTTTCTTCTTGAAAAAATGCATGGTTTCTACGCCAGGGGCGTAGATATATATCTTATTTTTTTCAATATCTCTACTTCTAAGAGTACGATTTGAAAAATTCCTTCTTTGTTGAATAGTGTTTCCGGTGCGAAATGTTTTTCCTATAAATTCAAAATTTTCAAGTAAATCATACACTTTCCGCCTAGGGGGCACAAAGGTAAATTGCGTTTTCTGCGTTATTTCTGCTCCTAAAGCTCTGATTTGAAAAATTCTTCCTGTATCGCATACAAGACCTGATGGAAAATATTTTCCACATAATTTCTGTTTGGTAAAGAATGGTTTAGCTACCAAGGGTCATAAGTGTTAATTTCTGCTTCTGAAGTATTTGTTGCAAAATCTGGGCTCCTGAAAATTCGACTAATTTTTATTTTTCCGACCGATACCGCTTATACGGATAAACCTTTTGAGAATACTTTCTTCCTAAAATAATGCATGGTTTTCTCACCAGGGGACGTAAAGTCACATCTTATTTTTGTCGATAACTCTGTTTCTAAGAGTTCGTAAGCTCGCGATTCCGTTTACAGCAATATCTGAGGGGTTAAAAACCCGATTGAAAATATTCTTTCTTTGGTCAGATCTATTGTTTTCCATACCGGTTCCATTGACTTTGAATAGCTTTGATAAATTTAATTTGCGTCAAAACGTATTCAAAAGACGTGCTTATTACATCCGAAAATTCGGTGTCAACTTTCTTGTTATAAATATTAATGAGAAATTGGTACCGAGTGTAAAAATGAGTGTTATTTCTTGGTAGTATTCAGAGCGGGTGAAATATGGTGCAAATATATTTGTCGCTAACATGCAAACCTTTTAATACCATAACTCGAAAAGAAATCTATGGTACTAAGTTTTGGTGAACGTAAATTATATGTCTTACTATAATTATTATCGTTTTGTTCTGAACAACGTAGCGTTCGCCTCTTTGGTGGAATCGAGGTTCTGACTGAAAGGCTTCTTCTTTAGAAAAATCTTGTTTCGCAAATGATATCCGCTAAGAAAGAATGGCAAATTTTGGAGCTTTTGTATTAATTAATTTTTTATTTGTAATAGACGTTATTCATGGGATGTCAGAAGTGGATTTCTGCGTACCAACGTGGTTGCTGATTTAATGTCGTCGCTATTTGATTATCCCGTTGTTACAGGGCTTAGTGCTGAGTTCTATTACAGCGCCCTGTGTGGAGGGTTCGTTTGATGCTTCCTATGCAGTAAGTTCGGTATCGGTGGTATAATCCGTAATTCTCCCAACTGGAGCAGATAAATACAATACAAAAGTACAGAAGAGTGAATCGACTGAGGCTAAATTTTGCAGTGAGGAAGACAGATGCTACCGGGAATGTCTTTAAGCCTTGTCCTAATCTCCGTTCTGCTACATATTAACAGCTCATGATCTCTTTCCATCTCCTCTATCATCGGCCTCATTTCTCCCTACTCCTCTTCGTCCCGAAGATACTGCACCCCCGCTAAAGATCTCCCGCCTCGTCGACCTTCTGCCACCGAGTTCTCTCAGCCACACCCTAAAATGCCTCCTCTCCGAAAAAAAAACGCAAGATTCATTAATTGGCTTCCTGGCCCCCTCTACTCGCTTCGCCGCTTTCTTGGGACAGCTGAAAAACAATAATGTCCAGTTTCATTCTTCTCACATCGACGAAACTATAAATCTAACACCCCCTCTGTTGCGACGCGTGGGAAAGAAGGTACTTTGCCTGTTCGCTGCCCTTCCCATCCAAATGGTGGGAATTGAAAGAAAATGACTGCAATTCACTATCTCTAGAAATGTCTACAGAATCTCGCTTCTTATAAATATGGAAGCCCCGGTTACACCATACTGTTGGCTGATTTCTGCAATCTTAACGTCATGGAGTCTTCTAACGAACTAATAGAGCGACGGGGCGAAGAAGAAATTAATTTCTTAGAAGAACAAATCAAGGTTACAAAAGTATACCAAGGCAATTTTGTGTTCGATGTTTACTTCGCATGACGCAGGAGAACATCGCCATTAGTTATTATGAAGTTTTTAACGGAGCATTTCTCGCACACGCTATATTAAATTTTCATGTTCTTATTGTCAGACATTGGCGAAATATATGAAACATAAACTTGGGAACCCTTTTTTGCAAAGCAAGACATTTAGAATCCCAGACAAATACTTAATATGGAAACAAACTAGTGTTCGCAAGCTAGGCAATCTGCTTAAAAATTAAATGAATGCGAAACATTAAATAAAAAAAAATTATAGATGTTTGTTTCGTTCTTTGGGGAAAGAACGTAGATCTTAATTCGTAATTTACTGTTCCAAATATGCCATCAGTTTTCTCCTTCTACTTTTTTTTTTAAATTGAAATTCAAAGCAAGGCTACGAGGTTTGAATTGCCTTTGATTCGTAGTGTAATAATATTCAAAATCCTTTTCGTTAAAGTGGGAAGAACATATTGCAGAACGAACATTGGAATGGAAATCATCGCGATTCATTTTGCACAGCCATTGCTTTAACAATTTCGTCCTTTTCAGAGGAAAATTATGGAAAGTTATTCTTTCCTCTATACAATTTAGGAGGCAAGGATTTATTAGCACAAGCATACGATCAGCAAAAGTTAGACATGTCGTTAATAAATTTATAAAAATCACGATTTTCCTGAACCCATGCAACGTAACGCCATGTTAAGGAATCTTTCCCATGATGCAATGCGAGGTGAATAAGGTCCATTTAGAAAAATCTGTCCGTCTTTACACGAAATGTTTTTCTGGTCACACGCCTAAATCTCATTTTGTGAGGGGAGACCTCGTCAACAGCACCAACTTAATTGCGTTGTCCAATGTCAATCGATGAGACCTCTTTGCACGAACGTATGTAAAACGTGTCGACCGAAAATCGCATGACAGCCTCTTTCTGTGAGAAAATGTGACTCAGAAGCACGTTACAAGACGTAATGTGCTGACAGCCGAAGAAAAGTTATTACGGAAGATTAACGTGATAATAGTTTCACGAATTGCTGTCACTGTGATTGCCGTCTGAATAGGAGCCGGTGAGAAGGTGGAGCTTAAATGTCGCTGGTTGTCGAGCTCAATGAGTAGAAGTGAGAAATATAAAAAACATACAAGGATCAGCAGTTTGAGAACGAAAACACTGATGTCATACTACCGTCTGGGAGTATTGGAGAGCGTGTGGGCTTAGGTGTCGCTGCTGTCGAGATGAAGATGTAGGAAATGGAACCATCTTGTACATTTCATATTTATAGCGAATCGTTTGTCATGGGCTTTCCTAAAAGAGCGTAACTCCACAAAGTCAACAGCAATTGAAATATGAAGAAAAATACCGCAAAACTGGTATTTATGAAACACCACCCATCCCTCCACTTGTTTTAAAAACAAATTAAAGTAACCAGTGATGAAAGTTTGGGCAATTGCTTTCCGTTCAATAACTGAATTATATTTTGAATTACCGATGTCTAGGTTTAGTTATAAGAAATGAGAGTAACTGGGTTTAATTATAAGAAATGAGAGTAACTGGGTTTAGTTATAAGAAATGAGAGTAACTGGGTTTAGTTATAAGAAATGAGAGTGATCCAAATACGTTTACGAGAAAAAAAACATATTCTATTTCATGTTGACCCCCGGTAGCCGAGAAGCGTGAGGCGCTGGCTTCTGATAATTCGTGGGTACAGATTAGAGTCCTGCATGAGGCATGGGAGATGTGCTTGTCCAACGGCGCTGGCTCTGTCCCTTCCCCGGAGCCAGTGGCCTCAAATTAGGGACGGAGGACAACTACGAATTGCTCGTGGTGGTCGTTAAATCCCCTAACAAACTGAATATTGAAGATGCTAAGCTTCTTATAAAATATATAGTTAAATAAAGATTTCGCGAATTTACCTACATTATTTTTTCACAGTCATCTCTGGTTGAGGACATAAAAGACAGCTATTTGTTTATAGGTGTGGATGATATACTTTAATTTTTAAGACCATAGAAATTCTTATGCTTGCATTCTTTATTTTCTTACCTATTTACATTTATTTATATCATGTACTCGGTACTCATATTGTATGTCACGAACAGCAAAATCTCTTACTCGTTTTAAAGAGGCATATCCCACATTTTTGTATGAATTTTGATTAGTGAACTAAATTTTTCTAGCAAATATTTCCTGTATTTATGAAAGAAATTTGCCAAAGTCTCATTGGTGGCCGAGAGGAGTGGACAGAGGTCGCCGGGACGTTTTGAATATAGATAACATCCCGCCTTGGGTCCGAGCTCGAGTCCCGGATGTGGCATGGCTGCCCCGCTTGCCCTATGGCGTCTGTTCTGTCACTTCCAAAGGAGTGTTACTAGATTAGGGACGATCGATTCCCTATAGCCATGCGTGTCCACGGGGTCGTAAACCACCATAAAGATAAACAATATTATATAATTTTATGAATCCAACTAAGATAATAAATATATGTGTATGTTTTGTTTCCAGAATTTTGCCAGAATCTCCAAGCTGGTTAATTTCTCAGGAACGATACGAAACAGCAACTGATATTATGCAAAAAATTGGATCCGCTAACGGCAAAAGTACAGCTGATACAAAAGACTTATTCGTGCAAATAAAGGTAAGCTGGACGCATTTTAATATCTGGATTTTTCAATAGAACTATCTAGTTTAGATTAACCCTAACATTAAAGTACGCAGTTCCCTGTTTTTGAAAACGGATGGCATGCAGACATTTTTCAGTTACTCAAACAAAGAGGTGATGAGCTATCAAAGGCCAAGTGAGAATGTATTTAAATGCAACCTTTCAATAAAGCATTTGTGTTTCGTTATTATAAAGATTAATGCAACATCTTCCTGATAAAAAACGACTTAGTAAAGGTATCCAATAAACTGAATAAATAATTAAGCAAGCTGTGTATAAAATGAGCAAGAAATTAAACAGCTACATGAGTTGAACACGAGAAAGTGTAGCCTTCCAAATGCTGAGGATTACTTGTTGTTAAGTTTGGAAAACAGCATATTCGGAGCCCCAAAACAATGTAAAATGTCAAAGTCCCAGAATTACCTCACGAAAGAAAGGAACAAATTCTAGCATCAACAAAACTTATCTGACATACAAATATCTAACAGCAGCTTGTTTATATCACATTATAAGCGCAAGGCGCCTCCTTCGGAAAGGGGGAACAATCACATACGTCCGTTAGCTCTGGCCATCAGCTATTTAATGCGGGGCTGAGGTCATTGTAGGCACTTTCATGTGAGCGCTGAATGGAATCTATTTGGTTAATGAGTTTTGGAATTTATTCAGATCCATACCGATCTGGATTTTCTTTTGCGTTTAAAAAAGTTAACGAAAGTTTCTTTATCAATTAGTCAATTGTCCTCTTAATTTGAATAACAACTAATTTGAATTTTATTGAGAATTCACTACAGATTCAGTGATTTCGGATTGTTTTGCAAATTTAAGATTTTACTGGAATTAATGAGGTAATAAACTTTTGATGTAGTTGTCGGATTTTGGGGAGGCAATATATGATCATTAGGTTGCCACCCAGTATGTGATGACCAACCACTGTGACCTTTTATTCTGTTTTTCATTTTCATATTTCTAGTAGTTATTTCATTTTCCTCTTCCAAAAATGTGGGTGAGTAGCCATGAATTTTCAGGAGTACTATTTCATTTCTGGGTACTGAATTTGTCTATCTAGTGATATGACTGAGGCTTTGTGTTCTGCCAAACGGGTCTTCGATAACACCTGCGTTTGTCTTGTTAATGCAGCATTCTGCATTGTAGATCACAGAGAAAAATTTTGCATCTCTCTGGCAGCAAACTATTACTTTAGCTCAAGATCTGAAAGAAATTTAAGATCTTACTTTTTGATCCTCTAGAAAGAGGACTCTCAATAAAAGAAGATTCTTTAAAATTACACTTTTTCAGTCGAACTTTTATAAGAAAAGTTTAAAGCGTGAATAGAAATATGGACAGAAGGATGAGAACCGCACAAAGTGTTCATATCACGCTGGTCGGCAACACCTACCTGAGCAACATCCATGGCGCGTGCTGTTCTGCGGCTTAAAAATTGGACAACAAATACGAAGGACTTCCTGTGAAGTCTCACAATTACGACTTTAGATTTTCTGGCGCTCTTTAAAGATTTTCCAACGCTGTGTTACTTTTGACGTAGAAATACGTCTTTCTCCGAGCTGGTTAGGAGGTAACATCGGGAGCACCGATGCAACGAAAACATGTCACACTTTGAACAATGATATCTTCGAAGCTAAGAATCGTAAAGTAATAAATAATAAATCATAAGATAGTTTATAAAGTTACATTTATAACAAAACAAGTTTTAACTCTCCACACCTTAACCCTTCGATGAACTGACCACTCATTAATCCTTCTTTAACTGTCCACCCCTTAATCCTTCGGAGAACGAGAGGAATCCGAAGGACCGCAAAGTCATCAACCGAAAGATCACGGGTATGTAATGAGCGTCAAAAGTCTGCTCGCCAGGATGCATTTCACCCGAGTTCGACTCTAGAGTAACGATCTTAAAAACAAAAGAACAGATGGAGATTGATGTCATCGATCTAAATTTTCAAATGTTCAGACCGAGCATGGAATACCAATGTACATCGCCAGTCTTCACAACTTCGCTGGATAATGAAGGTATTATGTCTCAAACCTGTACACAGTCGATGCATTCTGAATCTAGACAAGAACAAGAGCAACAACAAGAAGCGTATATTAGGCCCCAGACGTATCGCCAAATTCATAACAAGGCAACTAAGGAGTTCGAAAAATTGTTTCTGAAGAACGATTTCTTCAGAAACAATTTTAGCAATAACTACTGACGATGATGACACTTCACCTTCTACTTCTACTAACATTAATTTATAATCAGCATAAGCTAGCATGAATTGTATATAGTACAAGTTGCGTTTAGGTAAATAAAGTAAAACATTTCTTTCGTTTTATTTTTTTAAAAATTTTATATCTAAAAAATCAAAGGGGCACAGTAACATCTGTGCCACAACCTACAACGTAGGGCTACATCAACTGTCCTTCTCTGAATACTTTAACGACGTAGAACTGGTGAGATAGTGCCATGAAATAGTGACAGTTTATATGGTTCTACGTTGTAGGTTGGGACACAGTTGCTACTGTGCCTCTTCGATTTTTTTAAGTGCGCTTATTTCATGAAAATAACTTTTTGAATTTCATTTTGTATTGAAGGTGATTTTATATTGATACAACATTCATGGGATTTTAGTATTTGAGGACGAGAAGTATTTTTTAAATCAAGAAATGCTAAAAATTCATTACACTCAGTCAGAAGTACACAATGCTGTGTTAATCTTAATTCAATCTGAATTTTTATTTTTATGAAAATATCCTAGTTTTTGGAAGCTGCACAATACTGTCACAGCTTCATATAAAAACAAAGTGCCGTGATTTATATCCGTGATACTCTTATGATAAAGCTGAACGAACGCCATAATTCAAGCATACTTGCTGAATTTGGCGCTTTCCCGAGAACGCTGAACACAGGATTTCTAGAACTTAGAACGAAGCAAACATGACAGTCTCTGAGTTTTTGTTACCTTGTAGCCCTACATGATGACATTAATTATGTTATGTGTCACACGGTAACATCTTTTCAGTTTTCTCTTTTTCTCATCGTCAGAATCTAATACAGTATTAGTAAATTGTCTTATGCTGACATTTTACCTTTTACTCAAACCTTTCTGTCGTTGCCCGAACTCGCTATTCTCACTTGAAGAAGAATGGGTAAGATTATTGAAAAAATGTCAGTCTCCAGGTGATTTTGGGATGACGTAAGTTCTAGAACTTGGAACGAAGAAAATTCTAGAACTTGGATCGAAGAAAATTCTAGAACTTTGATCATATATGAATTGCCTTTCACATCATATTGCAATGCTTCTCCAAATGCAAATTTAAGAATCTCTGTATTAGTTTCCCCTGTACAAATCTGTCCTTCAGTCACAATACAGCATTCAGTGAGAGCTGTAAAAGGGCAGTAAATGATAAATTGGGCATAAGTGATACCCTATAAATTCAGCCCCCCCCCTCCTCCAAAAAAAGAGATGAGAAAAGAAAGGAAGAGGATATTTGTGTATGATGGAGAGCAGGTTCCAAGTTTTAGTCACAATCGAGCATTTTCGAAATAGAAACAGTTGCGATGGCTTTTCTCCTTGACCACAGAGCTGAAAGTAATATCTGTGGCAGTATCGCGTCTTGCCGAGCCGTCAGAGAAAAGCCATGAACCCCTTTCTTTTTCGTTACTGACATACAACCCACTTACAGTCCACGGGCTCCCTAGTTGTAAGACAGACAACTCTGTGTACATGTGTAAGGAATGTGTTTGCGATATAAAAAGGGAATGAAGTAGATAAACAAAAAAAATGGAATGTTGATCCTACTTTTGTGGTAAATCTCAAAGAAAAAAACAGGAAGAGGTTCATAGAGAACGAAAAGAAAAATTTCGATATTTAAAAAAATTTCTATTTAATTTCAAGAACTTAAAATAAGTGTGTTTTCTAGAAATGAATGCTTATGATTTCAAAGTGTTATAAAGAATGTTAATTATTTTCACTAGTGGATGTTTGGTATTTGTCGTTGCTAACCGCAATGAATGAAAAATATTACAATAGTGTCTGACAAATATGTAGGCTTCGTGAGAAATATTTTCAGTTTTATGCAGGCAGATGTGTTTAAGTGTAGTTGAAGTACTACAGTATTTCATCAAACAGAAGTCATCGCTCTTTCCACGTTTATAAGTCAGTCACGGAAAAATTCTCATCGGCCGCCACCGGGAATCGAACCCAAGGTCTTCCAGTTACGCGCCGGACATGCAACCACTGCACCACAGCAGCCTCGAATGCTTTGTGAGAATTCTCTCGAATTGTTTTAGCAGCCTCGAATTCGCATGTGAGTCTGGAGAATTCGAGGAGAGAATTATCCTCATGTGAGTCGGAGAATTCTTTGTGAGAATTCTCGCGAATTCTTTTAGTGGCCTCGAATTCGCCTGTGAGTCTGGAGAATTCGAGGCCGCTGTGGTGCTCTGGTAGAACGTCCGGCGTAACTAGAAGACCTTGGGTTCGATTCCCGGTGGCGGCCGATGTGAATTTTTCCGTGACTCACTTATAAACGTGGGAAGAGCGATGACTTCTGTTTGATGTTCCTAGTCCACGTCAATTGTGTGTATTATTACAGTATTTCATTATCACTGTAGTATACGTTCATTTCTCCCACAGCACTACTAGTCCCACATGCAGGTGAGTTTTCTATCACAGTTCTCCCTCTTATTTCAGCTCTGTGATCTCATCCTTAAAAGGTTTTGACTTCACGTCGTTGTCCGCACAGTCCCTTCGTTTTGCTTCATGACATCGTTTACTTTGCTTTCCTGGTAGTTTTTATACGCATGAGAAATAGATTCACTATTATGTTCACATACTCATTAAACCTGCTCAATATACATACATACCAGCAAAGCCGTGGTTCTTGATTCTTCTTTGAACCTCTGTTGTTTAAAGTCTCATTTCTAATTCGATTTGTCTGGGGACATGCACATCCGTCAAAGCATCATTTCGGCAATGATTAGCTTACTCTTCAGAAATCTGATTATGGAACTACTGAACGATATAGACAGTCTTACTTCAGCATTCAGAATGTTACTCAACTTTTTTTTCCAGTATCTGACAACCACCGTGAGCCTCTCTAAGGGCTATAAGTACATAGGTAACAGTCTCTAATATAGAGCCATTGGCTCCAGTGAAGGGAGAGAGTGTCAGTGCCGTGAAACAAGCTTATCACCCATGTCTCATCCAATAATTGATCCCTAACCCACTCAGACGAACTGTCAGAAGCCAGTGCTTAGACCACTGAGCCATCTAAGCTGCCTTCTCAGCTTTTAGCAGCAATCTGTCATTTTAAGCTGTCTTTCCAGTTATTTCATCCTCATCAGCTATTTTTCATTTTAGAACAGTTTTTGAAGAATGGAGCTGGCATTTATGGTATCATTATGTCTGTCTGTTTGTGAACCTATTACTCCGAAATGAAAAATTTCTTTCGTCGTTGGAAAGTGTGTACTATCGGAACGATGATCAATGTCTTTTGGTTTTTTTTCGATACATAACTACGCCCCTAGATGACGTACATGCTGATGTTACCGAATTCAAAATGTATTTTATTCCCTATTATTACTTCTAAAAATCAGATTAAAACAATTTTTTTCTGCTATACCTTTTTCCATTATTAAGATCATTTTGCATGTGGGTTCTTCTTCAAATTATCGCAGTTTTCCGCTAAAAGAAGTGAATGCGTAACGTACTATTTTTTTTTCAACATTTCTGCTTCTAAAAGACCGATTTTGAAAATTCGTTTTTCGTCAGATACGTATAATTTTTCATAATGAACAATATTGCCATTAAGGATTCTTAGTGCACATTTCTTTTTGCAAGATATTTGCAGCAGTATATCTATATTTGTAAAATCCCAATTGAAAGAAATTCTCTTTTGGTCAAGTACCAAGCAAGCATTACGGAAAGCATTTTTCTCATATTTCTGTTGAAAATAACTGTTTTTCTACTGGGTCTAAAAAATGTTAGTTTTCTTCATATCTCTGCTCTTAAAAGTCCAATTTATAAAAAAAATCTTAAGCGTTAAATAGCATTTAAGGTGGAAAGTAGTTTGCATGTAATTTTCCAATTTTTTGAACCGCATAATTTTTCCGCTAGAGAGAGTATGTGTATGTTTTTGTTCACCACAGATTTGCAGACGTATTTACTCCCAAATGTAAAAATTATTTTTTGAACAGATGCAGTTTACTACAGGAAATATTTTATGCCTATTTCCTGCCCCAAACAAAAACAAAAACAAGAAAAAACAGTTTACTAATGGTGACACGTGAAACGAACAGCCGTCGTCGCAAGATATCAACACGGCATTTTCTTGAAGAAGCTGAGCTAGGATTTCACGTGAAACTATAGTAGGCGTTACAGTTACTTATAACTGCCTGAATAATCGTTGTTTCTTCATATTGAAATGAAAAGTAGCAGTTATTGCAATGCCCATATTTCAAACTTTTAAATGAACCATTTCCTCTCTAGGTGGTGAAAGAGTTAGCATACTTTTCTACAAGCATTTGCTCTAAAAAGTCAGATTTGGAAAAATATTTTTTCATTGCTTACTGTTTACAGTGAGGAACATTTTACATAAAATATTTTCGAAATTTTGACAATGCTCAGTTCTGACACTAAATGCCGTAAGTGGGTATTTTTTGTTTTGCCAATATACCGCCGCTTCTAAAAAATATGATTGAAAAAATTCCTTTCTTACGCTATGTCCTCTATGCCATAGTAAAGATTCTAAACATTAAATCGATGAAGAAATTAATCGGCTTATGAATCTTGGTTGGAGAGCGTTTGGAAGACACAAGTACAATTTTCAAGAGCAATATACCATTATGTCTTAAAAGAAAAGTGTTTAATAAATGCACCCTCCCAGTGCTTACGTACGGAGCAGAAACGTGGACCTTTACTAAAAAAGACATACGAAAACTGTAGACAACTGCAAGAAGCCTGGAGAGATGGTGTAGCCAGGAAAAAAATGAAGAGGAACTCGTGGATAAAAAAACGACAAGAGTGGAAGAGGTCATGATCAAAGTAAAATCCCTGAAATGTCAATGGAGTGGACATATTGCTAGAAGAACGGCCACTAATGAACAACAGATATATTAGACTGGATACCAAGGGACAGAAAAAGACCACGTCGGAGATGGGTAGATAAAATTCGAAAGCGTACCGTAGTGGAATGGAGAAGACTGGCTCAAGGCAAAAAATTGTGGAAGAAACTTGGGAAGACAAAAAAGTAAAAAGTAAAAATATCAGGCAGCGGTCTTCGTTGCACGATACATTTAAAATCTTAAAAACCCAAATGAGTTAAAACCTTCACAAGTCCAAAAGGATTTTTATTTGATTACTAAACCCTTAAAACACGAGACGTTTCGGGCTTCCACTAAGCCCATCCTCAGGTGGATGAAACAGCAGCACAAATGGGGAAGACTTAATCCAGCCGTTGGTTGATAATGGTGAACGATGACACACACACACACCCGCGCGCGCGCGTTTCCTTCGATATCTCTGCTTTTACGTTTTTGATTTGAAAAATCCTTTTTGCGTCGGAAGATATCTTTTGCTATGTTGAGGATTCAGCGTACAGTCTGTATTATTTGGTAACGCACATTTCTACTTGCAAATGTTTTACGAATTCTAGGACTCTGGCCAATAAAGTTCCTTCAGTTTGAAAAAAGAATGCTCACATTGATGAATTTTAAATAATTCTTAATTTTTCTGCTACTATCGTAAATGCATTTTCTTTTTCGCTGATTACATTCGTTTCTAAAAATCCTCTTTGAAAAATTATTTTTGTGATAGTAAGAATTCAAAAGACGTGTTCATTACAACCCAGAATTTGCCGTCCCTGTGGCCTAACGGTCAGAGGCGATGGCTTTTGACTATCCTCCGAGATGGGCATGAGCGCTAAGCCTGTCTAACCCCAAATTAATGACCAGAGACTGCTTATAGCCCTAAGAGTTGCTCATGGCGATCTTTTAACCCCAAACAGAAATACAAAAGAATACCATAGAACTTGGTGTCATCCTCCCTGTTACTCTTTTATTATTAATTCTTCCTGGATATTAACACTCTAACTTCTCCCTTGCCCCTTTTCTATTACTTTAAGGTATTCTATTATTTTATTTTAATATACTCGTATATACACTATACTGATAAAAGTCACCAGACATCTAGAAGAGGAACACAGCATAGCATTTATTGACATACATTAGTACGGTGTCGGTCCACCTTTGGCCTTAATGCATGCACTGACCCTTCGAGACATGCTTTCGACAAGGTTTTGGAACACAGCGATAGGTATGTGCTTCCATTTAGTAGATAATGCTGCCGCTAACTGTTGCCTAGTAGTAGGCCTTGGTTCCAAACTTCTTATGAGGCGCTCTAATTCATTCCATAGGTGCTCTATGGGATAAAGATCAGGGCTCTGTGCTGGCCAGTCCACACACGATACGAAATTGTTGTCAAACCACGCAGTAACAGTCCTTGCTTTATAGCTCGGTGCATTATCCTGCTGGTACCAACAAGGCTCGGTTCCATAGTATTGCCACAGAATTGGTTGGGCATAATTGTCCAGAATATCGGGGTAGACGTACTCGTTAACAGTTTTGTCCACGATAACCAATAAGCCGGGACCATAACACGAAAAACACTCCCACACCAGTATACTACAAGCTCCAAACTTGACCGTAGAGGAACAGTACACAGTGGTAAATAGCGTTCTCCCGGCTGCCTCCATATCCACACACGGTAATCAGAATGATGCATCGTGTATCTGGATTCATCATTTCACAAAACCCGTTTCCATTGATCTACGGTCCAAGATAAATGTTCTTTACACTATGCTAAACAATGAGTAGTATTCCGAGTGGAGATGAAAGGCTTATGAGCAGCCGCACCACCACGGTAACCCATGGAATGACGTTATCTGCGAATGGTACGTGTACATATCGAGGTTCCAGCGTTGTTACTCACCTGCACACTGAGGTCTTGTGCAGTACTCTATCGATTAGCTGTAACGACTCTCCTGAGTCTTCGACGTCCTCTATCACTGATTTTCTTTGGCTTGCCGGTACATTTTGCGGCTTCAGGCACGCCATGTGTCTTCCCCTTATTCAGTACATTTAAAATAGTTGACTTGGGTATGTTTAAACTCCTCTCGGCTTCTTTTATGGACAACCCACTGATATAACACCCTACAATCCTTCCTTTCTCAAAGTCAATTCTCTCCCGCCGCGATATTTTCACTTAATCTCACAGTGCGATATGATCGCGGTCAGCTGCAAGCTTGTTTTTATACCGTTTGCAGCTGTACCGCGCATATTAACAACACAGTGGATACCATCATTTTCTTTTGAAGGGGTGTCCGCTGATTTTGTCAATATAGTGTATATATATATATATATATATATGCAGGATGTCTGCTTATTCAAATGGACTAACTACATGTAACGACAATTCTACGTCATGAATGAGACGACGCACGTGAAGAGCACCGTCTTGCGAACGCTTCACAGATGAGATTACGCACGTGACGAGCACTGTCTAACGAGTGTGCGTGTAGAACAGATCAGCAAAAGTTCGTTGGGAGCAGAAGGAAGTAGGTTGTTAATATCAGTTGTCCGTTATGGAATGTTTACATTTTAAGGTGTTAATTATCGTCTTATGTTACTTGTGTTGTGTGTTCTTCTAATAAAGATGTTATAGCTATGATGGCTGACTGTCTGAGTACTGCACGTTAAATTTTCCTAGACGTAACGAGTTCTACAAATATATACACTTTTTCTTAAAAACAAGAGTAAACAAGGAATTGTAACTATTAAAATTTTCAGTGAATTAAATTTTTCTCGAAGTGCCTCTTGATTACAATAGTAGTAAAGAGGAAGAGATAATAGTTCAAACCTTATAACTATTGTGTCTTGTATTTATTAGACATTTCTCTTCTTTTTCCTTCTAAAATTAAAGCGTTTAGGTGAAAGAATGAAAAAGGAGAAAATGGGAGAAACAACACATTCACCAGTCGATTTCCTCCGATATCCGCAGTTGAGAAAAAATTTTTACTAGTCGCATTCTGTTGGTAAGGCAAAGTATTCTTCATTATTTTTTATTGTAAAATAGAGTGATACTTTGAAAACTTGCGAACATGTGTTTGTGCGTGTCATGTGGATTTAAGAGCAGACATACGAATTAAGTGCAAGAAAATTAATTAGGTGCTGAGTTGCTTACAGAATCTGGGTCGTGTTCTCTTTCTCGTCCTCAATGTTAGTAAACATAGCACAGTTTTGATATTCCGTTATGACCACGTAGCCCAGCGGTTCTCAATAGGCGGCCCGCGGGCAAAATGTAGCTCTGATGGATGTTAGTCTGGCATGCGGAAAAAAATTAAAAAATAAATCGAAAAGAAATGTATAAAATCCAAAGCCAAAAAATAAAAATGTTTTTCAATATTTAGAATGTAAAACATAAATATTTTTGTTTGATATAGTTCTGTGACTGTGATTTTTCAGAATGTGCATTCACACGTGACAAATGATAAATGTAATTCGGTAGTTTTTTGCGGGTTTCTCTTACGCTCCTATGCAACACTCTGTTAGGCCTCACGGGAGAGAGGAAGGAGGACTCGCATGTCCGTGTGTTCGGTTCTCCACTCGACGCGACATCTGTGAATTCTTGTTAGCAGCGTTTGGAGATAACTCTTTCCGCGGTTTATTCTGTATCGTGCTTCGTGCAGCGCCGAGTACAAGAACTCTAATTAATGTGATCGTTCAAAATGTTGTTCTCAACGCTAAAGAAAAGCTGACAGTGAAAATCGTGAGTTTAGCAGTGACTGGACAGAGAAGTATTTGTTTGATACAGAAAAAAGGGGGCTGTGCAAAAAATCGTTTGCAAAAATCCTTTATGTCTAGTTTTCAACGAAACTGTGTCGTATGCAAAAAATATAATATGAGGCGCCACTTCAGTGCTAAACATTTGAGTTTTAATCGAAAGTTTCCTTCTGGATCGGACAACAGGAAGACTAAATATCTTCTTTAAGTGCAAGTTATTTGAAATGATCTCTTATAATTTCACGTTCGCCGGCCAGGTGGCGCAGTAGTATAACCCCTGGCTTATGGCCATTTGTCCGAGAAGGATCCGGATTCGAATCTCAGTGAGGCAGGGATGTTGTGTTTGTTTTACGGCACTTGTTCTCTCAATTCCCTGGAACCAGAGGCCCTAAATTAGGGACTGGCGCCCGCTTATAGCCCATTGAGTTGCTCTCGGTGGTCGTTAAACCTCCAAGCAAAGAAAATTACGTTAATACAAGTTATTCGAAGGCATCTCCTGTGATTTTACGTTAATACAATTAACTAATTTCTGAAATTTGTTCTATTTTTTTTTCATTTGCCTGCTCTACAAGATTCACTTTATAATTTTAATATTACCTTTAATAAATCTTAAAATAAAAATAACCTTTATATGAGTATCAGTATGATATGTAACTTGCATTTACCAAATTAAGTGTTCACACCCTCTGGCCCGGTTTTATGAAAAAATGTAGCTTCTGGTGAAAAGTAATTAAAAACCAGTGACGCAGGCAGACGTCCGAACGCCTCGGACGTCTGCGTACACGCACCAGTTCCACTAGTGCAAAGCACGTTACCTTTTTCCATCCACTGTCGACACATTCAACTGACAGTTGTTGCATTCCCATGCGTTACCGCCGCGATGCGAGGTAGGGACACACTAGCCGTACGGAACCCTATGATGAAGCCTCTGGTAAAGGCATCTGTGTGATGGCAGGATTCACGATGACATCGCCCATACATTCACACCCCTTACACGTGCTTTTTTCGTCATCGAGATCACTCCGATGCAGGGGTCTACACGTTCAGATGAGGACGACCAAACTTATCAACGCCGAGCCGTTTTGCCCTTTTATCTCCCTCTACATGATTAGTTCGCAAGTGCAATAATTTGCATAACCCATCTGTCGACACCTACTCACCAATTTGCATGGCATTCCGACAAATAGTTCCTGGTGTGGCGTTTCGTATGTCGAGTAGTGTATTTTCACATCGGCAATAATACACTGGCGGAAAGTGAAAAAAAGAACACCAAAAAGGAATTGGCGGACGATCATGAAATTTACATATGTTAATGGGGTCGAGTTTACGTAGGTGTGATGTTAATTTCGGGACCAACCGGGGAGCGCTTACGCCACAGCACGGCATAATATGCAAATTATCATCGGTGGTATTTAAGGAGTACGGCGAAGTGAATGTAATCAGTCGTCGGCGTACGCACACGTGCGAAGAGCCTGAAGAAGCTGCAATGCCTGGAAATGGAAGACGTGTACGATTTCAGAAGTTATCGGACTTTGAGCGAGGTCGTCTAGTCGGACTCCGTGAGGCCGGGTGGTCGTATCGTCGTATTGCGGAGCGAATTGGACGGGAAGTATCGGTGGTGGTATGATGGTGGCGTAGATGGTCCGAGGAACATTCCCAAACGAGAAGACGTGGAACCGGGAGTCACAGACGGACTGATGAGCGGACCGATCAACGCATAAGAAGAGCGGCGTTGTCAAGCACAACATCCACTGCGACGCAAATCCGAGCTGCCGTTGCACCTGAGGTGACTGTGCGAACAATCCGCAACCGTCTACTGGATGCAGGACTACGTGCACGTGTGCCTCTGACATGTGTACCTCTGACTCCAGCCCACCGGCAGGAATGGCTGCAGTGGTGTCGCCAACGTCTGCACTGGAGAACGCAATGGCGATCTGTCGTGTTCAGCGATGAAATCAGATTCTGCTTGGGAGCCTCCGATGGCCGTATGCGTGTTCGCAGACGCACAGGGGAGCGTCTCCACACTTCTTGCATCCGCCAGCGACACACAGGGTCCACACCTGGTCTCCTGGTGTGGGGAGCGATCAGCTATCACTCCCCATGAATGTTATCTCCTTTTATCGATCAGCTATCACTTCCCACGAATGTTATCTCCATTAAAGCGTGACTTTGTTGAACAATCCGCAACCGTCTACTGGATGCAGGACTACGTGCACGTGTGCCTCTGACTCCAGCCCACCGTCAGGAACGGCTGCAGTGGTGTCGCCAACGTCTGCACTGGAGAACGCAATGGCGATCTGTCGTGTTCAGCGATGAAAGCAGATTCTGCTTGGGAGCCTCCGATGGCCGTATGCGTGTTCGCAGACGCACAGGGGAGCGTCTCCACCCTTTCTTGCATCCGCCAGCGACACACAGGGCCTACACCTGGTCTCCTGGTGTGGGGAGCGATCAGCTATCACTCCCGTATACAACTAGTGTTTGTACCGGGTACGTTAAACAGCACCTCCTACATCAACAACATCATTCAGCCCGTTGTTGTGTCATTTGTAAGGTCGGTCCATCGTGGTGTTTTCCAGCAAGATAACGCACGCCCACACACGGCACGTGCAACTCACCATGCACTTCAGGGTGTGAGACAACTTCCATGGCCTGCACGTTCACCGGATTTGTCCCCCATTGAGCACGTGTGGGATATTATGGGACAACGACTTATCCGGTCTCTACGGCCAGCCACGACCATCCCCGATTTACGCGTCCAGGTTGAGAATGCTTGGAACTCAATACCCCAAACTTACATCCAACATCTGTACGACAGACTCCATGCCAGAATTGCACAGTGTGACGCAGTTCATGGCGGTTCAACCTCGTACTAACCATGTTACATGGAAATGTTATTTTTCAGTTTACCAGCAAATACAGCTGTATCTTGCCATAATGTTTTGATCACGTTATCCTCTGTATTCCGTTATTATGCTGTATAAATTTCGTTGGTATCAGACGTCTCCTTCTTGGTGTTCTTTTTTCACTTTCCGCCAGTGTAGTTAAGAATATTTTGCTGATGCGACGGCCAACAAAACTTCAAGAAAAAGGAAAAAGGCCGAATGAGCGGTAGATATTGAAACTTAAAAGTATTAAAAAGAGGTGCCTAATTCTAGAAAAGAAGTTTCGTCAAGTGAGTAGTCAGGGAGGAGAATGTGCGTAGTTTTAGAATGAATTTGATGAATGATAGTGTCGTAGACTGATTTGAATATTACTTCCCACGAATGTTATCTCCATTAAAGCGTGACTTTGTCCGCTCTTTCTCTTGCTTTACCTTCATAAAGTCACGAAAGACGAGAGTAACATGACGGGCAAACTCTTCGGAGTTAACGTAGTGGGCTTTCAAAAGGCGTCTCTGTGAGATTTATTTTCCATTCTTCTTGATCTCCATTTCCTGCCAACTAGTGCTGATATTGGTATATCTGACGTGCAGGTGTTTCTACGGAAAAGACGCCTCCGTGTAAAAGAACAGAAAAAAAAAGAACAGCATAGTAATCTCCAAGTCTAGTTTTTGAAAGAATAATTTTTTAATTGTTCCTTATTTTCTGTGAACTTGTGATAAAGGAAGCATTTTCAACTGAGTACAAGCAAAAATTATCGCTAACAATTGGCGATATTAATTTCTTTGATTTGTTCCTTTGATTGCAAGATTTTCTGGGTTTTTTTTTCTATTCTCCAATTAATTTCTCTTAAGGTGGACGTCTAGTGATGTTGCTTCCTATACTTCCAATGAGCAAACTTTTGTACACATTTTCTTCATAATTAACGCATTCTCAAGGATGAAAATTTGAACATCGATTAAAATAACTACGTATTATAACTTGGAATGCTTAATATTTTTTAAAACATAACCATAATTAAGCAATACAACATTTGTTTGTCTACTGACGTCATCAATGTACAAGTCGCGCCATCTTTTTTCTGGTCTCAACACCACCAAAGGAAAAGTAATTGATATGTTTTAGAAAATATTAAGTATTCCAAGTTATAATATGAAGTTATTTTAATCGATGTTAAAATTTTTATCCTTGGGAACACACTAATTGAGAAGGAAATGTATACAGAAGTTTGCCTATTGGAAGTATAGGAAGCAAAATTACTAGACGTCCACCTTAATATAATAACCAAATAAGCATTCTCTGTAAGTAAATATTTGTTAATGTAACTAAAAACGAAATATTTAAATTTTGGTCACAGTATTTTGAAAAATCTGACTTTCAAATTTCGATTTTTTAAATTTTCTGTTATTTTCGATGCATTTTTCTCGCAAAAATAATGATCAAGGAAAACAATTTCAATTAAAGTGGAGTACAGATGAATCGCTTAAAGAAGCTGGGATATTTATTTGTAAAAGGGTTTATAAACTGTTAAAGTCTTGGTCGGCGTCGAGAGTGAGATCGCCCGCCATTTCCAACCGTAAGGCCAACTGATCATCAGTTAACACGCGTGGGACAATGTGCAGCACCTGGTGCATCTTCAGATCATCTGTTCGTATCCATTGACTCGTAGTTTCCGATATGTGGGCCAAAGTACGTCCTTTCGTGGTACACAAAACGCAATAAAAAACATATTGCAATGGGTGCAAATCAGCATCGAACAAATTGGATATAATATTTTTGCCCCAAGTTTTTAGGTGTTTCATGAACCACACAATGTTTACCTATGCCCAAAAGATGGTGCAGCTGGTGTAATACCACGTGTTTTTTGTGCAACATACCGCAAAATGTTTAAAGATGTACGTACATTTGAGATCTGCTCAAAAATCTCAATAGTTTGTGCAGCGAAAATTGCATTCAGAACTAAATTAAAATTTTATTAATAATAATAGCGAGAGTAGAAATATGAAAATAATTTCAAATCTTTTTAGTAAACTGTTTTCACACTATGCACCTACTTCACGTACACGTCAAATTTTGTTTATGTTGTTTATACAAAAGGCAGTATTAACAAACTTAAGGAAACTATTTGTAAATGTAATCTAAATCGCTAAGAAATTCCAAATTAATTTCATTAAAATATTACACTGAATATTTTGCAATAGCAAAATTACGGTGTAAACTGTGGCTGATTTGAGAACTGAGAAGACGCCATACAGAGATGTCAGATAGCGATAGGGGAACGTTGGAGCTGAAGCACAAGAACACGGTACCGCAAATAGCAGCGTTGAACACCAGTAGGAATGAACCCCGTTTCCGTCATAATACACTCATCGTCAAAAAATAGTTGCACCCAGGAGGAAGCAACCGACAAGAATGAAACTTGGTGGGTAGGTTTGACATTGTGAGACATGCAAATGATTCAAGTATCACGCTCGGCTGCGCATGTGACGCAAGCAAGGAGGGGTCGTAGCGCTGTGCTTGGCTGGCTATATAAGGTCGTTCCGTTGCACGTGCTTGCCATTCCGACTCATGCTGTTGTGTTGGTTGCATCCTTTGCAAGTGATGTATGCCTCGGAGAAAAGTTCAGAAGCAATTCGAGCAGTTGGAAGAGTTCGAGGGGGGGGCTGCATCGTTGGGCTCCGGGAAGCGGGATGGTTTTATCGCCCTACTGAACGCCATACCGGTCGTACGGATATTACCATAGCACGATGTTGGCGGTAGTGGATAGAACAAGGCACGCAGCAGCAACAGGAAGGGTGTGGGAGATCTAGGAGAACCACGGAGAGAGAGGACCGACGGGTTGTCCGACATACGCGGAGTGACTCAACAGCCACGATTGCAGATATTCAGCGAGCAGTGGTGCCCTCCATGCGTCGTCCGATTAGTACCAGCACCATTGCCAGACGGCTGCACGACGTAGGACTGCACGCTCGCAGACCGTTACGGCGACTGCCATCAACAACAGTGCATCTTCGCCAAAGACCTCAATGGTGTCGTGCCAGAATGTCATGGAGCCAGGCAGAATGGCAGTGGGTGATCTTCAGTGACGAGTCCCGCTTTTGTCTTGGGGGAGACGACCATCGAATCCGCGTGGTGAGGCACAGTGTTCAGCGCCAAGATGAACGGTATGTTATCGAACGTCACACGTCCGAAAGGCCTAGCGTCATATAGTGTGGGGTGCAATTGCCTACGATACCAGATCACTTTGGTGTTCATTACAGGCACTTTGACAACCCAACGTTATGTAAATGAGGTCCTGCAACCAGTGGCCGTACCTTTTCTGAACACAAACTCCGATGCGATTTTCCAACAGGACAACACTCGACCACATACCGCTGCCGTCTCGAGAGCTTGAATTCAAGGCACTGGCACTGACACTCTGTCGTGGCCATGCGCATCGCCAGACTTATCCCCGATTGAAAATGTGAGGGATGCTATTGGATGCGCTATCCATACTTCACCCCTACCGTACAATCTACAGGAACTCCGTGAGAAGATTCAAGCTTCATGGGATGGTTTATCGCAGGACACCATTGGGAATCTGTAAAACTCCATGCCGAGACGTCTGGAATGTTGTGTGAGCAAACATGGCTGCGCAGCGCCATACTGAGAGACACTACTTATTCGGGTGTAGCTCAATAAATATGGCCAACATCAGTCTCAATGTTTAATCATTTATTGTTCCTGGTAGCCTCTACCTTCTTCCCGAATAGCATTGCAATCCGACACGTCCTTCTGAGTGCTATAAGTGTAGTTCATCGGGAACTCTATCGTGCCGATATTTAACATTTGGATTCCTAAGCCTAGTAAAAGGCGAATATCTTGTTTGACTACCGTGACATTAAGGCTGTGTTGGAATCCACAAACTTCTAATTACCATCACCAATGCAACAGAACGTGTAAGGTGGTGGGTGCAAAGCATATAAAAACTGGGATGCTAAAGACTGACAACATGTCATCTGAATCGTGCTTCACATTATTTTTCACCACTGGTAGATTGTAAGTCTGGCGAAAACCTGCAGAAGCGTAGCACTCCGATTATTTGGTTCCGACTGTGAAGCATGGGTGTGGATCCCTGATGCTCTGGGGTACCATATCATGTCATTCCTTAGGGATATTAGTTATTCGGAGGCTCACGTGGCATCTGCAACGCACGAATCCATTCTTGGCGATCACGTACACCCAATGTGGCCGGTATTGTTGTTTAATGATTTACCCTGGTTTCAAGCAGATAATGCACCCGTGCATTGCGCGAAGCGTGTCACGTTGTGATTTGCAGACCATGAAGATGAAGTACAGAGGCTACACTTGCCATCTCAAACTCCAGACCTCAATATTATTGAACATTTTGGGGAATATCTGGTGCGAAAGGCCAAATCACACTTTCCACTTCCAAAATCACTAGCACAGTTGGAACATATTTTAGAGGAAGAATAGTCCCACATTCCATTATCGTACGTCCATGACTTGTATAAGCCTATTCCAAGTCGAATTGGTTCTGTTCTGAAAACCCGAGGCGAGCCTACAGTTAATTAACAAAAAGTTCTTCATAAACAGTAAGTGTTTCCATTATTCTGATAAACCCCTGTATCATGTAACAGAGCAAAACACTGTCGTTGTTAACATTACGCAAAGTCTGTAATAGCGTTTTAAATATATTCTTTATGTTAACAACATGTACATTACAATCGAATCAGGGCAGAAATTTATTCAAGATATTATATTGACTCCCCGTAAGAAATTCATTGGAGACCACTTGCATATCGAACAGACAGTGCCCGTAAACGTAAGAATATTTTTTTGTGAAGTTTCTTTTCAGAAAATAATAAGGAACAAACTCAACAAAGACGTAGTTATACTGAAAGAGACGGCACTCCTGGGTGTGTAACTAGTTAAACTGATGTTTTCGCTTCTATCTGACGCAATATCACTAAATGAGGAATGAGTTACAAGATCAAGCCAGCTGGTGGCAAAAAACAAAAAAGCGGAACTGTTTCCGATATTGAAAGAAAATTTTGAATACATTTCTGATACATTTTTCATTTATCCTCATAAGTTTCTTTAGAAGACAATTTAATGTTTATGACATTTAATGGTTAGTGTAGCAGTTGAAAGTTATTTGAATTTTATGCTTCTGTCGATCTGTCACGGAATTTTCTTTATTTCAGGATGGGAAATCAGATCTTGTACTTTGGAATTCAGATGAATGTTAGAAATTTGTCCGGCAACGAATTTATCAATTTCTTTTTGATTTCGTTGGTTGAAATTCCTAGTCATCTGGGAACGTGGTTCTTCATGGAACGACTTGGCAGAAGATGGTGCTCAGTGTGTGCTTTTGCTATAGGAGGTGCTGCTTATGCCATGCCTGTGGTTTTTCCAAATGGTAATTATTTCTCGCCACTTACCGCTTTTTTGCTTTTTCGGGATGTGCCTGAGAATACCTTTGAATTGCCAAAAAACACTTTTATTGTCCAGAAAAGATTAAATTGGAATTCCAAAGAGTTTTTATATTGCCTGGAATAGAAATATATTCAGTCGATATTTCTATTCGAGGCAATATATAAAGGCCTTTGGAGTTTCCTACATCACAAACTCATCACAAATACAACACAAATTTGTCATAACAAATTCCAGTGATCAAAGTTTCATTACTGGAATTGTGATGTAGGTTGTTGACTTTCATCACTGGAATTTGTGACCTACATGATCAAATGATCATATGTAGAGGATTTTAGGAAGGAAGTGTCTGACCCCAGGTCTTAAACAACCCTTAGAAATAGGAAGCTAGGAGATTTGGGCTAGATTGCCCGATAGGAAAGTGACACGGAAGCGAATTAGAAAAGGGGGAGGAAGACGCCCTTATTTATTTCCGGGGGGGGCAGCACCCGGGGTCCGACTGTTTAACGTGTCCATCTGACACACGGCGGATATTTAGTGGATCGAGCGTTTGTACCTACCTGGGATCGAACCTGAGGTCCTTTTCGTGGCAGTCACGACCGTTGCCCACTAGGTCACCCGCGGCCCTTGTGACCTACATCCGACCCTGGATGTGAGAAAGGGTCGTGAGACGCTACGATGGGGCAGGAATAGCTTCGACTAGCGCAAATCTGTAGGTTCTCAGATATTTACATTCAGTTACTTGGAATTTCCTTGTCCTGGCTGGTGCAATGACTAGCATACTTGACCGGAAGTCGGGAGGTGCGGATTCCCGTCTAGGATGATGAAAATTTTCAAGTTTTCTGAAGGAAGTGGTTACATGGAACACAGTGAAAATATGCAAATAGTAGTATTACAGTGCCTACCATGTATTTATGAAGAATTATTTCTTCGGAGAAATTCGTTTCCCAATTGTATAGAAAGCGTTGCTTTCCCTTAGCTTTGCCCTCAAAGCCGTCATTTAGTATAACCATATTGAACGACGTTACCTTAATCCTTTCTGACTGTATAACCGTACTAAATGACGTTAGCTTAATCCTTTCTGACTGATTACCTGCTAACCTATGAAAGGTACTTGTTTCTGCCCGTTTATGCCTTCGATCATGGAGCAGATAATAAAATATTAGAAGGAAGCGCTTGCCACTGTTGACAGTTTTATGGGCCGTGCTGCTGACACGAAAAGGGGAAAGGAGTTGCGCTGCCATTGCTTTCGTAAAATCCAGCTGCTATGGGAACATATCTGTTTGAGAAGCACACAGAAAATTTTAGAGCCCATTTGGTTCAAGAGTATCAGCCATTTAAAGAGTTAAAATGGCCTGAATGCTGAATTCGCAGTATTTCTGAACAAAATGCACATATTTGCTAAAAGAATTTTTGAATAGAATGGTGATCTATGCTAGATGCTTTTGCATAAGTTTTTCCCAAAGTATTGCACACTCTTTTTTTACAGCAAATGAAAGGCTGCACATTTCAAACTGATCTGGATGCCACTCATCAAGGATTTTGTGCTGAGGCAGACTATGTCTGTTCGTGTGCTGCGGAAATGTAAACATGGCTACGTTCGGATCCTGCCGACTGCTCCAAAATATGTCGGGACCCCTGGGTTTGTCTGCTATTGGGCCCGACAGTTCCTTAATTCCCAGCGGTCCCGGCATAGGTTCTTTTCTTTCTGTGTAACGTGGTGGTCGCAATCGCTTAGTTTTCGAGGTCCTACAGCTAGTTCTTTCGTGATCTCCGAGCCAAAGAAAAACACCAATAATCAATCTTTGTTTGAAATTCAACAAAAGTTTAATGGTTATGGAAATAGTCTCCGCCAGATCGACTGCTCCCCAAAGAAACTGACTTCCAGACACGGTTATTCTCCCTCACACCATGGATATTCCCTGTCGACCACTCACTATGTTAGCGTGAGATTTTCTTTCTTTACCGGTGTCGTCGTCCGATCACGTCAGTCGAAACGCAGAAATCCCGAGGACTTCACCAAGTTTTTACGTCAACCAAATGCCACGCCGAGAACGTAGGCCCAAAAGCGAAGCTGGAAAACTCAAACGGTAGAAGAAAGCCGGAGAAATGAGCTCCGAGCTGATCTGATCTGATCACATGTAGAGGATTTTAGGAAGGGAGTGCCTGACCCCAGGTCTTGAACAACCCTTAGAAATAGAAATCTAGGAGATTTGGACTAGAGTGCTCGATAGGAAAGTGACACGGAAGCGAGGTAACAAGAGGGAGGAATACGCCCTTATTTATTATCGAGGGGCCAGTACCCGGGGTCCGACGGCTTAACGTGCCCATCCGACGCACGGCGGGTATTTAGTGGTTCGAACGTTCGTACCTGCCCAGGAACGAACCTGAGGTTATCTCCATGGCAGTCACGAACGCTGACCACTAGGCCACCAGCGGCCCATGAGCTCCGAGCACGGTGCGGTACGGTACGGTATTTGAAGAAGTTTTAGGAAGGGAGTGTCTGACCCCAGGTCTAAAACTGCCCTTAGAAATGGGAAGCTAGAAGAACTGAGTAAGTGAACTCATTAAGAAAGACAAACAGAAAAATGTAGTGAAAGGAGAGGGTGATCCGTGACACCAGTCCATGTGGAAGGGGGACAAAGGGAACGAAGCACCGTACAATATCACAGAGAACCACAACACCACCCGGCCGCCGACGCACCAGGGAGTGACTGAAACTCAACGATACCAAATTCAAATGTCCGAGCAGAATCCATTTTCACCATCTCGATGCCAATCTGAAAAAGAAGGGGGTGGTGGTCTGTCTAACACTCACCAGTGTTCACATGCTTACTCTCTCTGTCAAGGGTGGTGGTTCAACGATCTCCGCCTTAGTTCTGGGATACCTAAGGAATCGCTGCGATTGTAATCAACCGCGTCCCTAACAAGCCCATTAGGGTGGGGTTCCGCTTTCTCGAATAACTTTTTGGCGAGTTTGGAGGAAAACTCATGTACCTTCTCGATTACAAGTCTGTTCCTCAGGTTCTTAAGTGGGGTCCAAGGGGGAGCCCCAGTAATCATTCGAAGTGCTCGGCTCTGCACCCTCTTGATTCTTTCTCGCTGTTTCCTACTAATACCAATCCAGATGGAGGAGGCGTAGGTAAGCACCAGCCTGACGACCGTCTTATTCAGCAGTACTTTGTGCCGTGTTGTAAGGAAGCTTCTCCGGCGGAGTAGTGGAGCTAGCTGCCCAAGGCATTGTCTAGCTTTATTCGTGCGGCAGTTGGTGTTCGCCACCCTATAACGAAGTAAATTTCTCCGTCATTTTTATCCGCGCCGGGGTTCGAACCCGGATCCCCTCATTCCGGAATAAGTCACTCTACCAATTGAGCTACGCGGACGTTTTATTCTGATTCCTATCTGTCTTTATGTCGTGTGCGTCCTTCTGGCAGGTACGTCACATCTCCTGGTACGTTACAACCCACGAAAGTCGACAATCTAGTTGGAGCCCTAGGTATTTAGTGGAGGTAGCCTATTGGATTGTCTCTTGAAACATAACGAGTTTCGGTACTCCTTGGAGAGATCCAAAAAACAACAGCGCACTGCTCTTAGACGGATTGATCTTGATCCGCCAGTCAGTGTAGTAGGTTTCCAGCTGAGAGAGAAAGTCCTGCAGGAGCTTCACTGCTCTGCCTTTGTTCGGGGACCTGATGACAACAGCTGTATCATCTGCGTACATCATGACCTGCCCTTGTTTGGGTTTGGGTAAGTCGTGCAGATAAACGGAGAACAGCGTTGTTCCAAGAACCGAACCCTGAGGAACGCCATCCCGAATCTTCTTTTCCAGAAAGCTCACCATTAATCTTAACAGTGAAACTGCGGCTGTTGAGGTACGAGCCAATCAGCTCAACGAGTGGGCGAGGGCATCGAAGCTTCTGCAACTTGTGCAGGAGACCATCATGCCAAACGCGGTCAAAAGCCTTGCTGATGTCCAGAAAGACAGCAGTGGAATACTCGCTCTTATCTCGTCCTTTAGAAACGAATTCCGTAAGTCACATCAACTGGTGGGACGTAGCATGCTTCGCCCCTGAATCCACCCTGTTCGTCAGGAATCACACCATTAACTTCACAGAACTGTAGAAGCCTAGAGATGATGACCCTCTCAAGGAGCTTACCCAGGACGGGCAAGAGAGATGTGGGACGGTAGTTCTTAGGTAAGGTATGATTGGTTCCAGGTTTGGGCAACACCACTACCACTGCTTTTTTGACTCTCTGAGGAAATACTTCAGACGGAGAGACCCGTTGAAAATCTCCATCAGTACCAGAATCCAGCTCTCAGGGAGCAGTTGAACAGCTCTTTCCCGAAACTCCATCTCTTCCGGGAGCTTTCTTCACCTTTAGCTTTTTGATGTGTCGAGTTACCTCGAGGTAACTAACAGGCGAGATGACCTCGTCTGTATTATCAAGATCGTATGTAGCTAAAGCCCCCGTGACCCTATCCGTGTGCTAGGATTTTGGATGTCATGAAGTGAGAACTACTCTTCCAGGGCACCAACAAGGACCCCAGCCTTCTCGTCATCACCGTACACCAAAACCTGTAGACCGAGAATGGGCGGTGTGACAGTCTTACTACACCGGAGTTTACGAAGGATGGTCTACACATCCTCCTGACGAGGTTGACCCAGCGTTGAGAAGGTATTTGTTCCATTGGAGTTCCCTGAACGCGCGGATTTCTGCCCTGACGAGATCACGACACGAGTTATAGCTAACCCTGTCGTCGGCAGTTCTCGACCGACGACAAGGTTCGCTATAACAGATTTTCTCCCGGTTCATCCGGACAATACGTGGAGGAAGTGCATAAGGGTCTCGGGTAGGAGCTGAGGGCTTCCTGCATCGATCCAGGATTGCCTGTATGCAACGAGTGAGTTCCTTCATCGCACTGTCGACGTTCGAACGAGTACTGGTGCCCACCGTAGGCGGACCAACCTGAGCAATAATTTCCTGGAACAACTTCCAGTCAATATACATCATCGTCCGCCGGGTGGCTGCGACTCCGTTTAATCTCAGTAGGACTGGGTCATGATCAGAGACAAGCCCAGAAACCACAGAGACCTGATGAAAGTGCTTCACAAACTGGAGGACAGCAAAATCAATGACATCGCCAACCCCGTGTGAAGGGGTGCAAGTAGGATGGACCGGACTTGCAACTGTAAGATCCATCTTGTCAATGTATTGCGATAGTGCCACTCCAGCACTATTAGTTGAACGACAAAACCAGTCAGGATGTTTAGCATTCCAGTCACCAGACAGGATAGTGGGACAGTGGGAATGGAGTCCCTAAAAAGGATGTCAAGATCATCGTCATAAGGTATCTTCCCTGGTAATTTAATCAAGCCTGAGCTTGTTTTTAGCTTAACAGCCAGTGCCTCAACATCCTTGAAGGGTGCGATGGATGCACTTACACCATTCCTGACTAAAACGACATTACCTCCTGCTGCTTGACTGTAGAGGGTCGGATCACCTGGTACTTCGCAACACTGACTCGCTTGATCCTAGATGGGAGTTTGTACTCACAGATAAGAAAAACGTCGGTGTCATGATCTTTCAGGAAGCTTGCAATTTCTGCAAGTTTGTTCCTGATGCCGTTCGCATTTCAATACATTATGTTGAGACTGTCCATAATGCGCTACTAGGCACGGGAGCTCAGGCTTAAGCCGCCAGACAGGCAACCAGAACCCGTTTGAGGACAGCGGGATCAATGCGCTCTACAAGCAGCTTTTGATCCGTGACCTCGGTAGTGGCAGGGTGGGGAGCAACTTTTGTTATCGCCTGAGGGGCAGGTGTTAACGTCTGCCGGTTGACCAGCAGTCTTGTTTTTGTTCATTTTGCCTTTCCTTTTCCTCCACTTGGAGCTGTAGCAGAGGTGGAAGGCATGGAAGCAGCTGGGAAACTCTCCTTTATCGGTTTGGGGTCAACAGCAGTAGGTTTAGTAGGGGCCCTACTTTTTGTTGACATATTCTTCTGCTTCGGTTCTGGCTTCTGCCTGTTGTTTTTCGGCAGCTTGTTGGCAAGCTGCTTGTAAATAGGGCAGCCACGCCAGTTAGCCCCATGTTCACCACTGCAATTGGCATACAAACGCTGTGTCTTCTTGTCAGCCGCGCACTCCCTGCTGCAATGATCCTTGCACCAGTGTGCACATTTTGGCTTCTGTCTGCAGTTGGACATGGCTTGACCAAAGCCTTGGCAGTTGAAGCACTGTTGTATCCTGCCCTGAGTTCGGTAGGGTTCAACCGAGATTGAAACCTCAAGGAGAGATACCAACCGGAAGATATTCCTGCTTTGTTCAGTGTTAACGAGCAGAACCATGACATGTGGAAGGTCCTGTTTGCGGCTGTATTGTAGCCGACTAACCTTTGTGACGGCAAAGGAATCCTGCAACTGTTCCCTGATGCTATCGACTGGGACACCCAATCCCAGTCCTTTAATGACAACACGGATCGGTTTTTCTGTTGGCAGGATGAAAGTGAAAAACTCAACCTTGCAGTTTTCAAGGAAAGATATCAACAGCCGATAGTCTTCACTTTTATGGTGGTACGATCCCCCACATTTTTACCGACGCCGTCTCCTCAAGCTCTTTTTCTATCCTCTCATAGATCAGAGGCCAGTTGCTAATTCCTCTGCAAACCACCGGTGGCACCCTTTTGGACACGTTAGATGGCAAACATATCTCGGGGTCTTTGGTGACCTGTACCTGTTCCGCAATAACGAAGGCGCTTGAGTTGACCTCTTGCGTCTCTACGCATAGTGGATCAGACTGGTGTTCAATGACGGCCTCAGTTAGGCCAGTCCGTTTCCTATTTTCGATGGGTGAGGGAGACCTTTCCTTCCTTGGCCTCTTGACGCCACCATTTTTTTAATAAGAGCATCAACAACCGAGGAGATTGACTCAGTCAAAACTTGGGGCTTTGCTGTCCCATTTCTTCCCAGAACCGTCAACCTGCTGGGAGGTTGTCCGGATATTTTGGGTTGGGAAAGGGGTTTAGCTGTAACCTCAGCATAGGTTGGCCTATGCTCTGGATCAGAGACTTCCCTGCCAGTCCTCGGCTCTTTCGCAGGATTACGGGAGACATCCTGTCTTGAGTCGTCACTGCCACTTGCAGGATCATTCGACTCTGTAGACTCCTGGGGCCCACTTGGTCTGCCAGTTGTCCGAACATTCTCCCGAACAGGGTGTTCCGAGTTAACGGCTGAATTCCACAGTTGGTCCTCTTCGCTCATGGCATGTGCCATCTTGCCTTTCTGCTGAACTCCTTCTGCTAGGAGTCCAATAGCACCGCAGAGGGAAGCCAGGATGGTGCTCATCAGACCACGGCAGTCCGAGCTTTCATTCAGGGAGTAGAGGAGGTCCTTAGCTTCGTTCACGATAGCAAGGGCACTCGCTGCTCTCTGGCTGCAGACAGTTGAGATTCGCTCAAATGAGGTCATCGTCTCTGATTTGTTTTGGAAAGCAGCCATATGTGAGCAAAGTACAAAAGAAATCACAATTCAGAAAACAAAAGCACTGAAATACACCTAGAACCTAACAAAAGCTAAAATCTTTTGAACAGGACTAACTCTAAACTAGAAGCTTGAACACTACTCTAGAACCTAGTATTTGAAACCTGACGCTAAACAGATAAACACTACTGCAAAATACATTACGGCATAGAATGAACTACGACAAGATACACTACTGCCTAACTCCTATCTAATTGATTGAAGAGAACAACTGCACTGAGCCATAATCCCTAACGCTACGATGACATCGTAACTCCTAGATCGGAAATAGTTGACCAGCTAGAGAAGAACCTGATTAACTGCCTGTCAAAAACTGATTCCTATCACTATATGAAAAACAGACTAACTCCTAACTAACTCCTAAACACAAAATAAGTAGAAAACACAAAAGTTTTTCATAAAGCTTACCTTGCTGACATCTTCTTCTTGACTTGCGGTGAAACACAAATTTAATGAAGAAAACACTACCGAATTTGGCTGGCGCGAGTCACAGTCCAAATAATCACGAAAACCCAAAAATTTAGCTGGAACGAATCACAGGCCAAATAAAACCGCACTAGATGATTTCACACACTAACTAGGAAAAACTACGCACTCACCGAAGTACAAAACACACTACACAGGCACACACTTCCCAAATCGACGACTTGAAGCACACCGAAGATTTGAAGAAGCGCCGGAATTACACTCACAAAGAACTTGGAATCGTGAAACACTCACATTACACAAGAACCACCACACGAGATTTGAAGCACTCTTCACGAAGATTTGAAGAAGCACTGGAAAAAAGCACACGGGATTAAGGGAGTGACTCCACAGAATCGGATAATCGCTGACCTTGCCTGCGGGACGTCACGGGAAGCTCGCGGCTTGACCGTGAGACTAGCACAAGCAGATTAGCACACGATGTTTTTGAATGATGAGCTTCGAGCTAATCGCTCCGCTATTGAAACTTTGTATCGTCCGGTCGTATCGCCGTAGGCCACACACGGGCTCTACCTTGGTCAACACGCCTTACATTGTCTATCTGGTGATCCAAGGTCACCGGGTAGGACCCGTCCGGTCGTATCGCCGTAGGCCACACGCGTGCTCGACCTTGGTTAACACGCCTGACATTGTCGATCTCGCTATCCAAGGTCACCGGGTAGGACCCTTCCGGTCGTATTGCCGTAGGCAACACACGTGCTCGACCTTGGTTAACACGCCTTACATTGTCGATCTGGCGATCCAAGGTCACCGGGTAGGACCCGTCCAGTCGTATCGCCGTAGGCCACGCACCTGCTCGACCTTAGTTAACACGCAGCCATAGACGTTCACAAAGTAAAGTCGACACGCGGCGACCACGTGCAACTTGCCACTGCTTTACATATTATAGGTAACATTAATATGAAAGAAAAAAATAGTATTCTGAACTAACTTTTGGGGGCTGGAACTCCGTAACCTTACAGTTACCTTCTAATATACGTACACAAAACGGTGGTTCCCGCTGTCATTCGTTTTTTAAACCTTGTTGTACGTAAAGTTTTATTATATACTACAAAACCCACTGAAATCCCCACAGAGATTTCTTATATGAGCCGTCCAGAACTTTTGTTTAGAAAGTAAAAGTCTATTTGGTGTTGTCGATTGAAACCGGGCTGTGAAAGTACGTCTGATAAATTTCGAGGAAGAGGGAAGTCCACTCCTCTCACATGTGATGTCATTTCTACTGTTGAAAATTTTGTTGTTTCAGACAGTTATAAGTTGGGAACACCTAACTGATAATTAAATATACGGAATAATTATTTTTTTTAAATTTAAACAGAATAATTAAATATACGAAAAGTCTGTGCTTGATGATTGCCTAAGCATTGAAAAGAAGACCACAAAAAAGAAGACGCTTATAGGAATTTCTCTTGAAATAATGCATTGCCTTCAAAGTGAAAAAAATCATCATACATATCGGGACAGGCGATGAAACATGGGTGCATTATGTCCATCCCTCCTGTATAAAAGATATATTCCATAATGTGGAGGCATCCTCTGTCGCCGGTTGCAAAAAGTTCAAGCAAGGAAAATCAGGACGATGGTGTTTTTAGGACTGCAATGACATTTTGCTTGGTGAATTTTTATGTTGTATTTATTGACAAAGACCGTTAAATTCAGGTATTAGAAAAACAAAAAGAAAGAAAAAATTCGTTTCACACGACATGAAAGATTGCGGAATGAAATTCGTTTGCTTCACGACAATGCAACAGCGCATCAGAGGGCAAGACTACTACTTCCCGGCAGGAGACGTACAATTTCGCAGCTCTTTTGAGTCATTCTCCTCTTAGTACGAACCTTAGACTATTTTTCTTTCAGTTTGAAGGCCGGCTAGGCAGTGGCCACGTCATTGAGGTGGAAGAGAGTTCATGGACGCTGTCGCTTCTTTTCTCTAAGAAAAATGTGCGGACACTTATCGAAATGGAATGTTTAAACTCATATGCCTATCGGACAGGTGCTTGAATTTCAATGGTGATCATGTGGAGATGTAGTATACAGTTATCAACAATTATTGAGTAAGTTTCACGTCAAAATATGAATTATACGATTTTTGCTTGACCTGTATACCTTACTTGTGAGACAACTCTCGTAATGTAATAAACTGTGTCTCTAAAGTGATACCCATGACAGTTGAGCATCCTCGAATAACTAACCATTTACATTCTAAACAGAAGACAAAATCACTGAAAGACGACTTGGGCAGCTACTGCAACATTAAGGTATCGTGTTAACTGTATGTTACTCTTAAGGAAATTGTAAAATAGATTACACAACTGAACAACGTGATATCATGAAGTGCTTGATGACAGAAGAATTTCGTTTCTTCCGAGTTCACTCCGAAATTCTCCCTTTCTACTTCTGACGGTCACCTCCGGATTCCCTTCAAACAATGAAAACCGATGCGAAGGTCCTCACTTCTTCCAACAATAACACTATTCCCTACCCGGAGCGGAATCACCAAATAACGGAGATTCCCGGTCCATTGGAGCATTTTCTCTCCTCTGGCGTATGCTACCTGATAACATTTAATTGATAGCCATAAAAATCGACGTCGGTCGCACTAAGAAACCTATGCAAAGTATTCCGTTAAATATTAAGGCCAAGAAAACTGACGCATTGGCGAAGAAGATTATTCACATGTCTTTCACTGCTAAATACAAAAATGATAAGAAAATACTAAAATTTATAATGAACTATCAAGACATATCACGACATTTTTTTCGCTAGGCAGTGTTACAGTCTGTTTGTATCTGTATTCGCCTGGTAAGTGGTTGATTTTGAATTTAGCACCAACCTCTTATCGATGTTGAATTCATCATCAGTTGTGATGCAGTCACCAGACCTAGCTAAAGCGTAGTGGTTCTTCCGATGCACAGATTTCCCTCTTTCATACACCTTGAATGCTTTTCGGCGTGATATTTGTATTATTACCTTTCTCAAACTTATAATGCGTGGTATGCTTAATATGTTCGCTAAAGTCTCCATTTATTTAGAGTTATAGTAAAATACAACACGCCTCTATCGCTACACAAAGTTTCATATGCTCTGCTTCTTACACACAAACATTTGCCATCTTCCCTTTTTCCCACCATGTAGTGAAACTTTAAGTTTCAAAATCATATCAGGGTTAGCAACCAAGATAACTCAATACCTTAATTAAGCACACAGGACAAAAAATTAGTCACCCCTAACAGAACTTACCTAATAATGAGTGACGGTGCCTCTTGCCTTGATAACAGCATGAATCTGGTGTGGTGGAGACTCCATGGGGTTGTGGATGTACTGAACATTGACTTGCAGCCCCTCGTGCGGCAATTAGTCTCGAAGTTCCGCGTGGGTGTCTATTCCGGCGTTTCACATTTTATTTCAAATGATCCCACAGATTTTTAATAGGATTTAAATCTGGAGATTTGGCGGGCTAGTCGAGTTGAGACAGTGTTGCTGATTGTTCGTCGTGTCACTCAGACACAGTTTTAGCCCTGTGCACATGCTAATTGCCCTCTTGAAAGACAGGAGTGGCAACGTGATGCTGCTCTTGGAGATGTAGGGCGAAGGGTAACACTTCGTCTTTCAGAATGCGGAGGTACGCATGCTGGTTCAAATTCATCGTCACTGCAACGAGAGGGCCCATTTCGTTGTACGAAAAACATCCCCCAAATCATCACAGAACCCTCTCCAGCTTGAACAGCATCTTCGACACAATCAGGATTAAAGGCTTCATTGGGCATGCGATGCACTCGTCGCCTCCCATCATGGGAGTACAAAACAAAGACGAGTCATCAGACAAAATTACTTGTTTCCAGTGCTCCACAGTAAAGTTTGGGTGCCTCTGAGCCCATTAGCAACGTGCGGCTTGCTGTTAAAAGAGGACTCTTCCGTGGTACTCTGCTCCAGATGTCCATCGCATGCAGTTCTTGTCGCAATGTTCTTTCGGAAATTGGTTGGAGTGGACTTTCATTGACTGTTTGGAGCAATTATTGCCTGGTTTGAAACCGCTTTGCAGTTACTAGGCGTGAAACATGAAGCTGGTCCCTGTTGGTGAGAATCGTTTTCTGGCCACAATTACGTCGCCGATTTTCAGTTGACTACGAACTACACCACTGTTTGTTGACCCGCTGTACAGTATGCTTCGACTTTCCAACAAATTGGGCGACTTCATTCACTTTGTGTCCGTGGGCACAGTCAAACACGATGGTTCCTTTCTTCCACTCAGTAACGTCTGTCTTACGACTCATATTGCAGACTAAATTCAACACACACGTTGTTCTTCACCCCTGCACGAAACAGAAATGATCCTGTAGAGCATGTCTGCTATTTATCTCCTAACAATGCTACCACGGCGCCCTCTGTGCAACCGGTAACTTCCTACTGTCATTTCGGTTAGGGTTGACTAATTTTTTGTCCAGTGTGCTTACAAGGTATGCGAGGGGTAGTAATAATTATGGACGATGCGTTGAACCAGAACTACTTTCCTTTAACGAAGCTCAAATGAATTTCCAAAGAACAGAGAAGTTTGTACGATTTAGTCTTCTTTTGTGAATATCATGCTGAATCTGATAACTTCTGTTACTTCATTTCTTTTCTATAAGCACTGATCCAATTTTTCACCATAGATCTCCCAGGACTGGACGTTGCAGCCTCTCTGCTTGGCAAAATGGGATCTAGTTCTGCTTTCATGACTTTGTATCAACAATCACCGGAACTTTTCCCTACTCCTCTGAGAAGTATGGGCATAGGAATGAGTTCAACCATGGCAAATCTTGCATCTCTGTCTGTGCCATATATAGTATATCTGGTAAGTGAAATGGTTCTGTTCAAATGCGTCTTGGCTCTAGCGCTCTCTGTGTTACTGTGATAGCAGTACCAACGTCATCATGCTTTAGTTTTATTTGTGTTGAAGTACGGTCATTCTCATCACAAGGGGAAATTGATATTAAAAAAACTCGCATCTTAAACTGCTTTTGAAAACAAACGTGACAATAGACTGAAGTTTGAAGCTTTCCTCGAAAACAGCTTCCCGATTTTTGAAATTCTGAAATTTTGTACTTTAACCACGGGTGCAATATTGTTGCCGCGGAACTACTTCATAGTTCGGGTCACATTGTTTGCGGCCTAGTTAAATTTAAAGACCAGGAGTAATTTACCTTAATTATATTTTTTACTTAATTTAAATTATTTTTCCTTTGCTCCCTTCCTGCCTTATAAACCCCCTTTTCCCCACTGGAGCAGAAAACCCAGGTGGTCAAGACGGTTTTTGCCGGACACCCGTCGAGAATGACCAAGGAATTCATCTTCTTTTCACTCTTGTGAGAAGAAGCACGGCATTCACGAAATTTACGAAATGGCTCCGTTGCTGGCGGGACAATACATCCCGGTATTTCAGGACTACACATGCAAGAGTCCGGAACGCGGTCGGACTCTTGCATGTGTAGTCCTGAATAGGCGAGTTGCGGTTAAGACCATCTTCTCGATGAGGGAGGCATTAGCGAAAGTCGTAAAGTACATCACGGTGTCACAGGAAAGTCGTAACTCTGTCAGAGGAAAGCCCCTTTAAATTCTTCGCTTTTCATCCGACCGCAGAAATATGTTCTATTGAATTCGCAAAAACCTCACCTGCCCAACATGCCAGCTGCAGCGAAAAGGTAGCCAAGTGGACCAGATCAGATCATCAGATCATATGTAGAGGATTTTAGGAAGGGAGTGTCTGACCGCAGGTCTTAAACAACCCTTAGAAATAGGAAGCTAGGAGATTTGAACTAGAGTGCCCGATAGGAAAGTGACACAGAAACGAGGTAGAAAGAGGGAGGAAGACGCCCTTATTTATTACCAGTACCCGGGGTCCGACTGCTTAACGTACCCACCCGACGCACGGCGGATATTTAGTGATTCGAGCGTTCGTACCTGCCTTGGATCGAACCCGAGGTCGTCTCCGTGGCAGTCACAAACGTTAACCACTAAGCCACCCGCGGCCTCAAGTGGACCAGGGGGCCAACCAATAGCCACTAAGCTCCAGTACTGGTCAGCTGAGCTGACCAATCCAGACCCCAAGCGAAGAGTTCTTAGAAGGTTGTAGGCACGACCCTATCACGTGGAAAATTAAAGGGACGGAAATATATAGGCAGAAAAAAAGATATAGTCACAGAGGAGAAGATTGGTATCAGAGAACAATTCGTATCGGAGATTCGTATTCGAGATGGTTATCCACATATGGTAATCGAAGGACAATTTTCAGAGATATTCGAGAATGAGACGGATTAGGCTTAGGAAACGGACAGAGTACGCGGTCCCAGCCGTGGCAGCTCGAGAGATACAGCGAACTACCCACGAGGTCAACAGAATGGCTTCCAACGAGCGACAACCCAAACCGAAGGAAGGTAGGATGACGTTATTTTTCCCCAATTCTAGTTCCAATGTTAACTAAATATACACATATGCATGGTCGCTATGCCTCCTCGAAATAGAGTGAGGGAGTTTATTTAAAGTTAAGCTCAGGGGTGTAACAGGCTTACGCAGCAATGGACCAGGAAACATGGCTAGTGCTAATATTTTCTTAATTTAACGTAACTCTTATTTTGCCTCCACCTGAAGGATGTATTGTTTATATATACTTTCTCTTTTAATAAACATTGTTAATTACTTAACCTGGTGTACCTAACTTTTCTAGGCTGTGTATATTCCTCTAAATTCACAATTTGCGGCAGAAACTAGAAACCTTCCGTTCCAGTAACACATGCTGTAGAAATGAAGGAGAAGTATGAAAGCATGGACAAAATTCTCACTGCAATTTAATATGACCAGTTTAGCTGCTCAATATGGGGTGATCTGAAAGTGATATCATTCTTGCTCGGGCTTCAAAGTGGCTTCATCAAATTTTGTTGTTTTCTTTGTATGTGGAACAGTAGGGCCAGAGCATAACACCATGAACAGACAGACTGGCCTGAACGAAATATTTTTATCCCTGGAGAGAGTAACGGTCGTCACTAGTTAATCCCTCTGATGTGCTGCTTCCACAACTTCATATCAAACGAGGGCTGATGAAAAACTTTGTAAAAGCTATGGACTACTCTGGCCCAGGTTTCTTGCACTTAAAGCAATCATTTCCGCAATTAAGTGATGCAAAACTCAAAGAAAGCACTTTCGTTGGTCCTCAGATACGGAAACAAACTGCGTGATTCTGTTTTTACCGAAAAGATAGCATGGCAATCTTTCACATCTGTGGTCAAGGGATTTCTGGGTAACCACAAAGAGGGAATCTACAAACAGCTGATTCACAAACTTCTTAAGAACTATAAAAACCTTGGGCCGGATGTCTTTAAAAATACATTTCCTCCATTCGCATCTGGACTTCTTTCTTGACTGTAATGTTCTTGTAAGCATAGCTGACTGAATACTACATAAATCAGTTCTCAAAAACTTCACCTACAGTGAAACAGGAGCCATTCAAGAAAAAGTTACTTACGATTAGTCTTTATTCAGCCACTAATCCTTTGGCATTTCAACAAGGCGTAACTACAACTCTTTATTTAGCACGTCTTTTGTAAAAAAAGATCGTGCTTATGTTATCGGTTTGTCCGTCCGTCTGTACCCACGATAGCTCTGCAACTATTAGTCCTATCTGAAAAATTCTTTTTGCATTGGGAAGCTTGAAATATGCGAATGATGATCCTTTATTTCGTTTTTTAGGATGTACAATTTTGCATGGTTGACTAACATTTAATGCTGCTGCAAGTTCGTTTTGGGTCTGGCACGGATCCTCGTCGAATAAAGCTTCCAATTCGGCATCAGCAATTTTTTTGGGTGGTCCAGAACGTTCTTTATCACTGACATCGAAATCGTTCCTTTTGAATCGTCTAAACCAATACTCACATGTTTTTATGGATGGGGAATGTTCACCATAGATTTCTGACATTAAGCGATAGCTGTCGGCAGCACTTTTCTTGACAATAAAGTAATGCACCAACACTTCCCGCAAATGCTGTTTTGTCAGGACGAAAGTTGCCATTTTCCATCGAGTAAGACAAATATGTCTTCGCACCTCAATCGAACGTCGTGTACTGACTCTGACAGCTGGCATCTCGTACTGCGATATCGCAGTGTTGCCACCTTAAAATACATGCGAGCAGTAATAAGTACGACACCGAACGGAAGTCCCTCAAAACTTATTTATATACCTACGTTGTACAGTTTCGCCGCTAGAGGGCATAAATGCAGATGATGTCGAATTCAAAATACAATTTTATTCCATATATCTGTTTCTAAGCATCCGACTGAAAAAATTATTTTATCTTTCGATTCCATTTATGTCGAAGAGTATTTTAGGGAATAGTTACTTTTTCAAGTTACGCATAGTTTTCCGCTAGGAGGCGTAAAAGTAAATTACGTTTTCCCCGATATCTCTTCTTCTAAAACTCCGATTTTAAATGTTTTTTCTTCAGCCGAGACAGATTCCCGAAGGAAAATCTTTTGCATATGATTTCTAATTTTTGGTAAAGAATGCTACCAGGGAGCGTAAGTGTTAATTTTTCCTTCTGATGTATTTGCCATAAAATCTGAGAGTTTAAAATCACGATTGAAAAAGTGCGTTCGTTTACTGACTCTGACAGCTGGCGCCTCGTACTGCGAAATCGCAGTGTTGCCACTCGCATCGATAAACATTTTCGGAATATTTTCTTGTTAAAATATTACATGGTTTCTCCTCCAGGGGTGTAGATGTATGTCTTATTTTTGTTAATATCTCTGCGTCTAATGGTCCTATTTGAAAAATTCTTTCTTTATTAAATAGAGCTTTCGGTGTGATAGGTTTTTCATATAATTTCAAAGTTTTCAAGTAATTCATAGACTTTGCGTTAGTTTTCCCCGATATCTCTGCTTCTGAAACTCCGATTTGAAAAGTTCTTTCTGTACCGGATACAGCTCTTGATGGGAAATCCTTTGCATATAATTTCTAATTTTTGGTAAAAAATGGTTCAGCCACCAGGGGGCGTAAGTCTTAATTTCCGCTTCTGATGAATTTGCAGAAAAATCTGAGCTTCTAAAATCTTAATTGAAAAAAATTCGTTTGTGGACCGGTACTACTCACGTCTACAAACCGTTTAGGAATATTTTCTTCTCAAAATAATGCATGGGTTCTGCGCCAGGGGGTATAGATATATATCTTATTTTTGTCAATATCTCTCCTTCTAGGTGTCCTATTTGAAAAACTCTTTCTTTGTCTAATATTTCATAAAGAATGGTTTTGCCACCAGGGGGCATAAGATTTAATTTCTGCTTCTGATGTACTTGCAGCTAAATCTGAGCTTCTGAAACTCAACTAAATTTTCTTTTCCTTGGACCGATACTGCTCACATCGAAAAACCTTTTGAGAATACTTTCTTCCTAAAATAATGCATGGTTTTCCCGCCAGGTGGTATAGATGTGTATCTTATATTTGCCCATATCTCTGTTTCGAAGAGTCCGATTTAAAAAATTCTTTCATTGTTGGAGAGCATTTTTGCTGCGAAATGTTTCTCCTATAAGTTCATATTTTTCTTACCGCACAAGTCTGCAACCAGAGGGCGTAAGCTCACGATTCCGTTTACAGCAATATCTGCGGGATTAAGAACCCGATTGAAAAACTTCTTTCTTCCGTCAGATACTATTGTTTTCCATACCGGTTTCATTGACTCTGAACAACTTTGCTAAATTTAATTTGCGTCAGAACGGATTCAAAAGACGTGCTCACTACACCCGAAAATTCGGTGTCATCTTTCTTGTTTTCTTTTGTTGTCTCATATGCAATGATATATGAATATGGTATTTATACTTTGTAACACTAATTCTATAGCTAACAAGACACATAAATGCTGTAATACATTACAATGTGAAGCTGTAATGTGTACATTTTGCATTGTGCTTATGTATATGGAAACATAGCAAATGTTCATTCACAAAACACTCTACGTGATGGAGAGTTTTTACAGTCATATTTGAATTCAGCACCCTGAAATTAGTTAAAAACACCTTATTTCACCCATGTTATCAAAAGTTTAAAAATGTTGACTATAGTGTTGTTTAAATCGAACGTTATTGTGAAGTCGTTAGATTTTGTGGTAACGACTGGATATATAATACGGTAGGTTTGACTAACAGTAAATGCTTTCATTTTGTTATGGAAAAGCTGATCATTCTTAGGAAGAAAATACAAAAATTCTTAATAGGATTCGATAAAAATATCTGGGATTTTCCAGTTTTGAGGGGCTGCACTACAATATAGGAGCTGTATGCCGAGTAATTCAGGATTTGTCCTTTTGCGTTACAGTACTGAATTCGACTCCACGTAAAAGCTATATACGGGTCGAATGATCTTTTCACTACTACGTGGCGTAGCCAGAAATTCCTTTGGAGGGTGGGGTCCATAGATTCATGTCATCGGTGAATGCCTCCTGGGAGAAACAGTCCAAATGGGAATGCCAATAAAATCTTTAATAGAGGAAAAATTATCCCCCTCCCCTCTTTTAGGGGAGGTCAAAATTAAAGCAAAATTGAAAAACTTGTCCCGTACGTGTATGTTTAAGGAATATATATATTTTTTAGTGTTAATATTTAACTGAAAAGAAAAAAATTGCTGAGAAACCACTTATACAGTGGTAAATGTTTCCCGACCTGTGAAATAAAATTCACGCTTCAAGGGGGAGGTATATCCGGACCCGAGAGCCACCTCATTGGCTGCGTCGCTTCAATTATATCAATTATATCAATTATTCGAAAATATCAAAAAGTTTTCCTTGTCTCTGCGAAATTACATTGTAAATCACCCTGATCTCCATAACGAATCTCAATCCTATTATTAAATTGCAGTTCCAAGCATGCTGCTAACAGTGGCGCTTCTGTTATTACCATCTTACTTGCTTTCATATATGCCATATGTTTTATTCCTTTTCTTACATCTGATAGGGGGAATCGCCTTACAACCAATGAGTTCAGATTCCTCCTGGTGTATTGCATTTTCATATAACTGTAAGTTTTAAATGTGTGCAATAAAATAATTGTAATTGTAATTATGTGAATGTTCAGTAATGTTAAATTTAATTCCGTTCAGTAATGACATTTCTTTGAAACTTCCGTGTTCCGAAAATTTTGTCATATTTAATTTTTTCCTCAAATGTTTCAGGGCACATTTGGAAAAACAATACCCTTCACGATTTTTACCATAATAAGTCTCTTTGCTGGTGTCTTGGCAGCATTCCTTCCAGAAACTCTAAATGAAAACCTACCTCAAACTATAGCAGATGCGGAAAAATTTGGAATCGACCAAAAATTCTTTTCCTGTACGAAGTAAGTACTCTTTATTAAAATGCATTTCTTTTACAAAATAAGTAGTTTTCACGAAAATCATAAGTTTTAATGGTATCAATAAATGAAATTCTTTGACCATTTTGTACATGTTCCAAACTTATTTTCCGAAGATATTCGGCATGGCCGTTGTTTAAGGGTCTATGGAATTTTCATTAATATGTAACGCAATTTATGATTAAAAGTTAGTATATACGTATTTTAAAGGCCAATCAGGGTGCCAATTCTTAGTGCACAACACCTTCACCTTTAGATGGCATCAAATATTAATATTGTTGCGGATCTTGGATGCCTTAAGTAATTAGATTTGCAAGAGACCGGGACAGCATTAATTTTGTGAACAATTACAGCAGAGAGTTGGTAACGCTTCCGAGAAAAGTGAAATGTACCTAGAAGTAGTTTTCTTTTATGGGGTGTAGCTTATAGTTTGTACATAGCCGAGGGGAAGGCCTTCGTTCCGATGTGATAAGCACATCGGTTCGTCTACCAAAGTAGCCGAGATTCTTACTTTTGCAGATGCAGAAATCCTTTAAAATTGCCAAACATGAAAGACATGGAGGAGACTTTGTGAAGAATTTCGAGAGCAAAAGACAGAGAGACAGCTCAGAGGGATCGAAGCTAAATTTTAAACTGGAGTCACTGAAAAGGGGCACAGGTGGTTTGAACGTAAGTGTGCGTCATTTCTATTTTATTCTGCTAAAGATTTATGTTACTGAATGGCAATTAATGGAATACAGAAGTCCTAGAAACAAAAGAGGAAGTTGGAAATCGAACAGCAGGGCGTCGTTTGGCGTTTTCTGTGAGAGAAGCAGAATCTGCAGGGGAGCCTGGCCAGAGTCGGTGAAAAATTTTACCGACTGTGCTGTCTGTTTGTACGGCGAGAGAGTGGTTTAAAGAACCCTTTCTAAAGAAAAGGAAATATCCTTCTCTATAAAAAATAGACAGCATTATTTGGTATATTTTGTATACTGGATTCCGCTGATGACATAAAAACCTGCCGACCACGCTAGCCCCGAAGAAGGATGAAATGAGCATCCTGGAGTGTAAGCTGCTAAAAGGCGAAATCCTAGCAGCAGCGAAGAAGCTGCTCAGTTTGGAGAAGAGCTTTTGACTACGGACTTACGAAAAGAGACTAGAAGAAGTAGCAATGATCGGAAACAAGTAGGGGCCGTTGGTAATCAACGCTCCTTTAAAGAGTATTAAGGGAAAGTGCTCATTGTCGGGTCAACAGCATCACTCCGTCTTCGTAGAACAGAGAGATTCCTTCAATCCCCCGCTGAAGAACCGAGGTGGTTACATCGATGAAAAATAGCGAGGGTATTCAGCCGCTCTACTACCTTATCTACCGAAGCCAGCGCGATTCATTCCGGGAATCAAAATGTATGTGCGTGTATTATCACCTGTAGAGGTCCGCAGGGTTCTTAATTTCGAAATCCCGCCCAGGCCCGAACGTTATAAGCCCGGCCCGACCCAAACTTCCATCAAGAGTTGTAGCCATTTAGCGCAAATAATGCAATTCTTTCTTTAGAGCAGGGGTCCAAAACCCATGGTCCATGGGCCGCGGGTGGCCTAGTGGGCAACTTTCGTGACTGCCGCTGAAAAGACATCAGGTTCGATCCTGGGCAGGTACGAACGCTCGATCCGCTAAATAGCCGCCGTGCGTCGGATGGGCACGTTAAGCCGTCGGACCCCGGGTACTGGCCCCCGGTAATAAATAAAGGCGTCTTCCTCCCTCTTTCTACTTCGCTTCCGTGTCACTTTGCTATCGGGCAGTGTAGCCCAAATCTCCTAGCTTCCTATTTCTAAGGGTTGTTTAAGACCTGGGGTCAGACACTCCCTTCCTAAAAAATCCTCTACATATGATATGATCAACCCATGATCCGCGGAGCACTTTTTAATGATTCACAAGACGTTATTCACAAAGTAATTTCTAGAATGAATAAAATGATACATTTTCGAAATGGAAAAATGAATATCCAGGTACCTTGGGTACATGGATTTCGAATTCCTAAATCTGCTGTGAGCTATGCTGCGATACAATTGAAATTTTTAAAGCGTACCGTGAAAATGTAGGCGCATCAGGCACCTAGTTCGGAATTCTTGGTAACATAGATATCATGACTGCATCGTTTCTTTTCCCGGAAGTTAAAGTTTAGAATTCAAAAAACCTCTCTAAAATAATCGATACTCATAATAAACCCACCACATTCAGTTTTACTTTTCTTTTTCATGCGGCCGTCGAGTCCTATTCAGTTTTGCTATGTTGTCCGCGCTTCAGAAAAGGTTCAAGACCCGTTCCTATAGAGAAACAAAAGGTACTGAACAGAACTACGTTAGTTGTAGAGGGAATGTCACGCAGAGAGACGTGCTATTTGTCGTAGGAATTCCTTCTATAGATGAGTTTAAGCCTGATTACACTACTGTACTTCTGTTACAAATATGTAAATATCCTCTTCTACACTTACGTACAAACAAGGCTGCCCTCGACCCCAAATATGTACGTAAACAAATACATACTTTGAATTTCCTCATTTCCGCTGTAGCAACGAATGAAGCCAGAAGCTGGTTTCGGTTTCGAGAAGCTGAAAACTCTGTTTATTTATTTCTCGGAAAAGAAAAAACCACGTGTTTTAGTCGCTAAGTCCGGCGAAGTGTCATCCAATTATTTCACAAGTCAGTCTTCGTCTGTGAGACGGAACAAAATGCTAAACCTTCCATCACACGCCCGTCCAGACCTCTATTACCGGCTGCTTATGCAAGTCGCCTGAGAGCAGCAGCCGTGGATTAGCCTTCTAGCATTACGCAAAACTACAAGAAGACAGTTTGTAAGCAGACCAATTTAATTTTACTTGAACTTCTGTAATATTTTAATCAACCGGTATAGAGGCTATGAACTGGAAACTATGATATAGCACGTGAAAAATGTTAGTGACAGAAAATTTCCCCGTCATAGCATGACAGAACGGAGAAAATTTAAAGAACTGCTCGAATAAATTATACCTTAGAACAAATTAAAGGGAGAGGGCGTGGTTCGAGACCTCACCCCCTTTCTGTTTTGCATATCCTAAATGTGGCATTTTCACTATTATTTTATGTTAATTGAACGTCTATTGTATTGTGCCAACCTTGATGTAGAATTAGTCACTTCTTAGTGTATTGGTATTGATTTATGTTGGATAATTTTAGGACAAGCTGTCTCACCTAACGTACAAAATTTTGATGATTAAGGAACCTACGCATGATCATAATAAATTCTAATGCTTACATATAGGTCGTCAGCCAATCACTGTCATACTATGCAAGTAATTTCTTATTACACGCTTCGTAATTTAAAGCCAGGAGCGCACCCAGAAATTTCCCAAGGGGGAGGGGAGGGGGGAGCTGGGGCATGGAAAAATTAGGAAAATTCTGTGGCCATGGCGCACAGAATTTTCCCAAGGTGGGGGTGACGCCCCTAAATTTACCGGGGAAAATAGTCAGGTGCCATAACTATTCAGAAGGAGGATGACTTTTGCACATTTATTCTTATCCGGTTACTAGTAATGTTACAGTACAAGTAAGTTAAATGATTAAAAGAAGCAGTAGATGAAATTATTTTTCTGGTTAGATTTTTCTATATTTATTTAACAGAACTACTCCCTTATAATTAATGTTTGTATGTCGTAATTATACGGTAGATGATTAAGAAGTAAGTATATGTAGATCGCGTATCGTGATTTTTTGTTTCAAACTCCGACGTAATAATGTTCCGTTCTGTAAGGCGGGGGGGGGGGGTGGATCGGCCCTCCCCGTGCTTAAAGCTAATGCCCAGATTGTAAATATATTATAATTTTGGTGATAATTCAGTCTGTTCAGATCAGTTCTTTGTTCCGGTGGCTGTCTTTCTGTTTTCTTATATTTTAAATAGGATAACAAGACAGATTACCACATTACTTATTTATATCAGTATTACTCACATTGGAGGTACTGTTCAATGTTACACTTCGGTACTCGGATATAAGTGGGTAGAAATTGCGTTCTAAATTGCTGTGCTAGCCATACCATCTGAAGATGGTGTAACGTTTTTGTAGCCACAGTTATGAATGAGAGGTAATTTTTGCGAAGAAGTGAGACGGTTCCAGAAGTATTCCTCGCTCTTTGGATGTCCAGCAGGTACACGTCTGAGATAACCAGTGGGGATTTATAATCATCGGGGTCCCGCCCGGCATAGATTCCGGAGGCTTTATCTCACTTTGCTCGCTGTCCTTGAAAACTAAGGGTTTTTGTTTTTGTGCACCACTCTCTCAAATTTTTACTTTCTCACACTAACGTATGAGAAAGCATTGTAATTAGTATTGCAAAAAATCGACTTCGAGATTTCAAAAGAAATACAAATTTTGGGTTCTCCCGAACACGATTTAAATATTTTCCCTATGGTGGTGGTGGTGGTGTGTGTGTAGTTTGTTACCGCCATAACTCAAAACCTGTTTTATCTATCAAAACGAAATTTAACATTTAGGGGTTTTGTGATACTCTTAAAGCTGGCTTTGAATGAGTGTTAGGGTTCATCTCCTGCGATAGATGGCGAAAAATATCACTCCTTGGGCGTGGCTTTCACATTTTGAGGGACTGTCCCAGAAGTTGGCGTCAACGAATCACTGCAGACCTTACCATATTCAGAATGGAAGCAGTCTCTCGTTGGCTCCACAATGAAAAGACAAAATACGCGCTGTTACGTTCTAACCAATGACGTTATTTGGGGGTGAAGCTTAGTAGGCAGGCTTAGTTTCTGTCTCAACTTCAAGGGTTCTCTGCTAATGTACACATTTTCTCTTCAAAAATGAACGTACAGTAGGATTTAAGATGATTTATGGGAGACAAGTTTCCAGTCTCACTTTTGGGCCCATTTAATTATTTCTATCTGGCCTAGATAATTAAAAAAAAACAGACAGAAATGAGAGATTTCGTTTCTTCCAGACAGAAATACTACTACGCTAATTCATCGCACCATCTAGCGCCCAAATTGGAATACTTTCGAGTCAGATTAATTGAATTTTAGAAAAAAGTTCTAACAATTTTTTGGAATGATAACTGTGGTACATATTAGCAATAGGTAGCTTTTATTTGTACTCAGAATTTCGAACACTACAAAGTAATAGTTTTCGAGAAAATGTGTACAAAAGAATTTACATTGCAGATATAGGATAGAATTTCTCTTACACTCATTCAAAGACAGCCTTAAGGAAGTGCGTTCTAAATTGCGAGGCTAGCCATACATCTATTTTCGCCTCTTCTAAGCAAAAGGCGAAACTTTTATGTGAATGGTCACTGAAACACAGTACTAGCATTTAAGTTAGTATTTAAAGTTATAGACGGCTAGTTTACGGCACTGCTTTTATTTCCATTTATGCTACATGCATTGTGTGATCTGCTGTTGGGATCGTCTCACTGACAGTTTCCCGTAAGAGCCGGAACATGAATGAAATCGATTAGAGCGTCTCGTACAATACAATCAGCTTTTCAAATTCCATTTTACAGGTATGGCAATAGTATTTCGTTAAGCCATGACAACCATGACAAGTCCCCTCGCCCAGCTTTTTGGACAAGTTAACGTCCATGACTTTTGTGACGAGGAATGCTAGAAACGAACAGCTGTTAAAAATTTTCCAACTCATAAATATAACAGAAATTTTCATAGAAGCTAAATGTGAACTCATTGAAATACGTTCTGACACAAGGAAAAAAATTAAACTGGGAAAGTAGTTTAAGAAGAAAAACAGTATCACCCTCTTAAAATCACAAGTTTTCAATGCTTTTCATTGGGAGACATGCTAGAGGATAGCTAGTGCTCTGAAGATAGTCAAGCGTGCTAAAGGATATTGCATAAACACGTCTTAAAAGATTTCCCTCAGGGCATCTCCTGCAAATATCCTGTCTCCATGGTGAAATCTATTAAAGAGGTTGAAGAAGAATGTCCGCCAAAGAAGTATGCATGAAAACTGGGAATTACCTCAACGCCTCAGTGCACGTACGTCATGCCATCCAGCTTCATTTCCGGTAAAAATAAGCTGATGGGCATTTACTGTAAATGAGCTCATTTATGTCCGCAAAATGTATTTGGGTCGTTAATCAACAAAAGTTACAAATAAAGTCATTTTTTTTTGTTTTTATATTGATTTACATACTTCTGTTTTATTTTGTTTCTTTAGGAACAGGAAATCTACTTGCTCTGCCCAAGACGTCAGTCACCCAAATTTGAACGCAGCAGAAGATGAAATTCCCAGACAACCAGCAAACAGTGATGTTTTCCCACAAGAACTAAATGTAACAAGTCTTGCTGAGACAGGAATGACCAATCTACCCCAGGAATCACAACAACAAGAACCTGACAGCAGGCACCCGTAATCCTCAGTGACTAAATCTAAAGGACAAATAAGCATCTCATGTCATTACAAATAGAGTGAGACCAAATATAAAACATGAAGCCCATTCCCGATATAAATAACCAAATCTTTGTGTTTCGTGAAGTTTAGTAAAATTATATACCCCGTTAGTGAAGAAACAACTAGTCTTTCCTTTTAACAATGATGTCTTTCCGCAATATTAAAATCATAATATAATGCGATATCTTACGTAAATTCAATGAAACAGACTTCCAGTCTTTCCCTTCAATCATAAGGCATTCTTAAAGGGAAAAATAAAAACATGTCTTTAAAAACCAAGATTGGGGACTGAAATCTTAAATTGAAGCAAAGAACAGTTAAAAAAATAAGAATCACAGAAACTGTAGGATTAGTTTCTTGTACGTGTTTTACGTTTTGATTTCAAATGCCGGTATAAGGTATCTGCTTAATGAAAGGAGCTTCATCATGCTTATAAATAGTTCTAAATGCTCACGAAATGTATACCGTGAATGGTCCTACATTTCAGATCAGCACTTCGAAGTTTGAGTAGAGGAAGCCATTCACTCTATAATCATCGTGTGTGTACATTTCTCGGAATGTATTATATAAAACTGTAAAATTTACATAAAATCCTAACAGTCATGCATATACAGTATGTACAATATTTTTAAATGTTCATCATATACAATAAATGTTTTTTCTCTTGTAGCTGTCTTGACTTCTCACTGATAACGTCTTTCGCATAACAGGAAAGAAATTCATTGTTTGCGTGTTTTCCTAATTAATATTTGTTAACACACATAATATTTTTAGTATTTTCATAACTATTATTTTGTTGACACAACATAAATCTGATTTCACTACTGAGAGATGCGTTCGAGATATAAGACTTAGTTCTTTCATACAACAATTTTAATGAATGCCATTAACACTGCTCTTAAAATGTTTAACAGTGTGTAGTGAACATCGGCGGCATAACCGCCAGAGCCGCCAGGGCCCGGGCCCGGTTAAAAATTTCAGCCAAGATTTTTTTTTTTTTTTTTTTTTTTTGGCATGTGCGCGGTTGCTGTGATGTGCCTTAGAAAGTTAGTTCATCTAGGTCAGTGGTCGGGTGGTCCTAATCCCCCCCCCAAAACTACTTAGACATTGTTTTTCTTCTGTTTGTTCCGAGAAGCGGGAAGGGAGGGGGTGCACCACGATTCGCAATTTCGGGCCCGGTCAACGAACTTCACTTTCCGCCGCTCCTGGTAGTGAACCTTTCTCAGACCTAGCAGCACGATGCAAATCATGTATCATTCGTTGCACTCGCCCCCCCCCTCTCCCGTCTGTATCTCAAGTTGTACCTGTTTCACACACTGAGAAACGGTGTCATTCAGTCATAAAGGAAAGCGTAATACTATCCAACACGTTGAACATTGGGAAATGTGATAAATACCATGCAGGTGTATATTCCACACAGGTTTTCTACTTCAAGAAGATTCTTTGCTAAAACTTGCGCAAATAAGAATTTAATTACTTGGGATTTCCGAGTAGAATAATTCATGAGTAAAAAAAATTACGAAATCTTATAACTGGAATGCAACTCTTATTTTACGGGGAAGAAGCAGGGATATGTTGAAAGATTTGAATTTATAAAATACAGGAAATCTTTTATGGTAACTTTTAAGAACCATACTACAACCTCGATTTAGTTCAAAGGACACATTGCAGAGTTTTTTAAATTGCGCATTTAAAGTTTTCATCAACATTTTCGCTGCTTTCAAATGCACTAGCAGTCTATTCCTCAAAAATGATAAAATGTTCCTAGTTACTTTTTTCACAGGAGTTCTGTTATGACGAAGAACTAGTGGCTTTTGATTTTAACGTGGCTGCTTCGATGGCATCCATGAGAGCATAACGGAAACGCCTTTTTTCTAACTGGTGTACAGCATGGATTGTTGTTCCTCCAGGGGAGCAAACATCGTCTTTTAGAGAGCCAGGATGTTTCCCACTTTCCAGCACCATTTTGGCCGCGCCCTGAGGAGAGGTACAGAGAGAAAAGAAAATACTGTTTTATTAAAACAAACCGAAAGCAGTTGAATACATTCCGAAGAAGCAACGGATATTACAAATGTCAAACAGCATTTCCAAATTTGATAAGTAGGACCCTCCTAATTCAGTTGTTGGTTTGAATCCCTGTATCCGACCTGTCTAGGAGTTGTTGAGAATCGATAGAATATCGATGTATTTAGCAGAAAGATCATACACAAGAACTGTGGACCTTTCAAGATGGTTAGAGCCATCTGCATATTTTTTTAGAGAATAAAATAAAATAAAATAATTCAACGCAACACGAACGAAATCATTCTCTCTCTTTTTTACTTTTATTTATTTTGTCTGCTACCGATGTAGCTATTTCCACATACAAAAATGAGATTCAAGTTCTGATGAGTTTTGGAAAAAGTGAGAGAAAAATCTCATGCTCGTTATTTTTATGGTGGCTCATCTGTGGGCCTTGGCCGATATCTGTTTTTCAAAGTAAATGTTGGCATCAGTTACTTCTAAATTTTCTCCATTCACAGTTAAATCTTCGTCTTTCTTGGTCAGCTTTGTACAACAATTTTGTTTTCTGTAGGTTCATTTGTTATCCCACTTTTTGTCACTTGATCATGCTCTGCAGCTCTGAGCTGAGAGGGGTAGTTGCAACAGTTACTATATCTTCAGCAAGACGAAGGTGAGGTAAATAACCGCCATTAATTTCCATACCCTTCTTCTTTTAGTGCAATGATTGCAATGACTGAAAGATTTTTTGCGACATGGTGTTGAAGAGCTTTGAAGTTACGGTGTCATTTGTCACACTTTCTTTCCAATTTTTGAGTGCTGTGCCCTAAAACAGTCTCATCTTAACACTTACATTTTCATATATGATAATAATATTAAACTATCCATCTTCAATACAGAAGGATTTCAAAGATATTATGACTACTGATGGTTTCACCGAAACAGAAGCCGATTTATGTTCCATGAAAGCCATACATAGCGATAATCACACACGCGCGCGCACACCCACACACACACACACACACACACACACACACACACACACACACTATTTTTAAACTTTTATTTGAAAGCAAAGTAATACCATGTTCGTTTACCCGAAGATGTGTGATTATCATGCTACACCGCTGGCCACCCAAAATGCAACACCAAGAAGGAAGCATCCGATTGGCCTGAAATTCGCAGCATGCGTCGCCCGCGATAGGACATGCAAACGATTAGCATTGCTGGGCATATGAAAATCCTGTGCGCCCGGCACGCCACCGAGAAGCACTATAAGAAGGGTGTACAGAAGGCGGGATGTAAGTAGTGGAAGTGTGTTGTGCTGCCGGACCTGTGCGTGGGAAGCTTCCTGATGCCTCGTCGCAGAATACGGCAGTCGTTCCGGCACGAGTTCGACAGAGGACGTATAGTGGCTTATGGCGACAGCGGTTTATCGCACAGTGACATCGGTGCCCATGTGGGACGGCATCCAACCACAGTGAGGCGAGTATGGATTCGGTGGGTGCAGGAAGGACGGACGGACCGACGTGAGCGATTGCCGCAGCCGCGTCACACCACCGAACGAGAGGACCGTCATGTTGTGTGGCGGGCATTGACTGCTCGCACCGCCACATCACGAACGTTAGCGCAGGAATTAGGGTGTGTTGCGCAACAATCTGTGTCAGCACGCACCGTTCGACGTCGTCTGCAGGAGCGGAGACTTCCTTTGCTCCGATTACCATTGATGTTACACCACCGGCGAGTGCGGCGGCAGTGGGCCGTTGAACGCCACACCTGGACTACGGAATGACATGACATTGTCTTCTCCGACGAATCCTGCTTCTGCCTGCAACACCACGATGGTCGGATCCGCGTGTGGCGGCAACGCGGCGAGAGACTTTGTGACGCCTGCATTATGCATCGCCATACCGGTCCGTCGCCTGGCGTTATGGTTTGGGGCGCAATTGGATACGACACCCGCACCCCTCTGGTACGCATCGCCGGTACACACAACAGCCACCGCTACATCTCCGACGTTTTGGAGCCTGTAGTCCTTCCTTACCTATACAGGACCTGCTAGCGGCCACGTTTCAAGAGGACAATGCGCGCTCACACGTGGCACGCATCGTGCAACAATTTTTCACGGCCCACCAGGTGTCATTGCTGCCGTGGCCCGCCTGTTCTCCCGATATGTCGCCCATCGAACACGTCTGGTCGCTGATCGGCAACCGAGTGGCCCGGCAAGCACCACTCGCAGCTACGCCTGATGAACTGTGGCAACGTGTGGAAGCAGCCTGGACTGACATACCCCAAGCCCACGCCCAAAGCCTCTTTCGTTCGATGCCGCGGCGTGTAGTGGCCGTTATTACCAGCCATGGGAGCCACACGAACTATTGATGTCTGCGTGTTCCGCAAGTCGCACGGGCCCGTTAGCTCAATCGTTTCATCTTTGTATCTGTTGTTATGTGTCCAGTAAATGTGGCTTTGCTATTTCGTGTCCTTCTTGGTGTTGCATTTTGGGTGGCCAGCAGTGTAAATCTGAATTTTGCCGGCAGTAAAACGATTTATAAATGAAAACGATTGACAATCGGTCACTTACATGGGAATATTTCGACAGCTGAAATCATTTCCGAGTCTTACTGGATATTTTCCACGCCCTGGTCTATGTGCTTCACTCATCTATCAGCAATCTTGGCGTGTTTTTGCACTGTCGAACTAACACCATTTGAATCTCTTTCCAAAACATCTAGAATAAATTGGTGCAAGATTGTATTTTTTTTTATTTGTCGAGCATTCCAAGATTGCCGTCTTTCCCTATGCACTTACAGTGGAATTCCTTGTCGAGAATAAAATTCGGGGTCTCTGCGGACGCGTTTCGTTATTCATGTTAAAGCCAGAAATAAGAAATTTCAGATAAACGACCCTCCAAAAAAAAAAAAAAAAAAAAAAATGGCATGCCGTATTGTGTGACGTATTTTCTAAATTAACTTTGCTTTTTAGTTTCTTTTAATATGTAAATTTTGAGTTTGTTCTTAGTTATACTTCACACTTAACGTGACACCTTTCTTTCAAACGAATACTGTTGGCAACACAATTGACGTCAGAATGAATGTGACGTGTAACTGTATGAGATAAAAACGATAGATAAAAACTACGAAACAACAGTTGCTCGCGTGGGGTGTTGAATTGTGTAGATATGTGGTATGTGATTTTATACTATCCTGAAGTGCTATTATCTGTGCTGGAGAAATAAAGCATCATTTACAGTAAGTTGACTTCTGTTTAAATGTTTTGTCTGGCCGTTAAGGTTTAATTTAGGAAATATTTCATCGCATGGTTATGTTTTAAAAACAACGTAAAAAGAGCGACAAAAGATCAATCTCGAAAAGAGATTACGTTATAATTGTGAAAATGCAAAAACTCGCAGGCAACAATTAAATAATCAGTGATCTGGATGAACTTGCTGTATGTAGTTTCACTCATGGCTGTCATAGCACCTGCTTGGCAGAGAAGATAGGAAGTAAAGCGTTCGGTATTTCTCAATTTGACGCGAAAATCATTTCTAACTTCAGAACTTCCTAACAGTGATTGTTGAGCCAACTTTAAAAACGAGCTAACATTTTGATTCATCCTTATGCCAACACAGAATCAAATCTTCATCACAAAATCGACATCTTAATCGGAATCGAATAGATTCTATGTAGACATATTTCAATGTGCCAGCATGTTTACAGAAATTTATATCTTAGTTTAGTTCACTTATCATAGCTAAAGCCTTTTGTGGTTACTCACATGAGTCACGTGACGTGATAATACGACCTTTCACGTTGGAATTTAGCTTTACAATCTGAAAGGAAGATCTATAATGGGATTTATACTGAAGATATTGCTTAAAGCAATCTGTAAAAGTGATAGAACTACTGCAAAGGCAAAGGTGAAAAGATACAGGAAATAAATGCACTTGATTTCACAGCACCCAGGATGAGGCCGGAAAGAAGAAAAGCTAGCTGGACGTTAGGAATGCTGCTTGTTTTTGTCTTGGAAGCGAGAGCTAATCCTATGTGGGATTCTTGGACTGCACACAAGCGAACTAAAAAAAATGCAGAAGATTTGATATGAAGTTAAATATACTTCATACCTACATGCTTGACGTTACTAACAAATATTCAGGAAATAATATTACTTACTTCATTGGACGAGACTACCTTTAACTACTCTGAAAAAAGGAATTGCTTGATGAATACGTGTATAATGGAGCAAATTTTCTGATAAATGTGAAGAACTTATTTCCTCTTTCCTCAGTCACATCTTTACTAACAGTGGCACATGGGTGTAAACTTATTAAACATTTTTTTGGGGGGAGACGATTGTTATGATTAAAATACTGGAATTTAAATAAGAAATCAGGGCAATATTTTGCTTCATTTTGACAACTAAAGAGTGTAAATGCCTGAACTGCAGGCTAAAAGCAATTGTTAAAAACTGCGGCCAGTGGTCATTCTCACTATGGTTAAAGGTGAGAAGATCATCGAACGGATTGGCTAACTGAACGAAATGTCATAAAATAGGAGAATCTCTCTGGGTCTGCAGATTACATATGATATTCGGAGAAAACAGGAGGGATTCGGTAGGGTACAATGCCGGAGACCAGACTCTCAGAGCTTGCATATTGTCTCACCCATCTACGTCATGCCGTCCCGGTGGCGTGATGGTCCAAGCGCTGGCTTCTGACAGTTTGTCCGATATTGGTCCGGGCTTGGATCTCGCTGAGGCGTGGATGTTATGGTTTTTTTACGGTAGAGGTCCTATACCAACACAGGCGACTGCTTATAGCCCATCTAATTTTTCGCATAATTTTTTCCATCTAATCCCCCCCCCCACCAAAAAAAAAAAAAAGAAACACATCACCCACAAATCCCGTTCCCATGCGACTACATAACACACATTGGTATGAAGATAAAAATAGCCTCAAAACGATGCATTTGGTGTTTGGAATAAACGTACAACGATATTCACAGCTTTTATTCTCAGAATCGTTTTTATGTTTTTGATGGTCCATATTTCAGTTGGTTTGGATAACTGCCTCTTTTGCATTTTCTGCCTCGTTGTTTGAGTTTTTCCCCAGCTATGATGCAGCTGAATGCAATGTACAGTGTCAGTTTATTCTTGCTGTGTTTCTTTTCCACTTTCCATCTTATTTTGCAGCGGCACTGACGATGTCTCTGCCAAAGATAAGTTGCAGCCTGGATTTCAAAAATCACTTTATATTCAACTGATAAGGTTTTCTTTGTGCCCATTTCCTAGAGCTTTCAAAATATTCACAAGGGCAGCATTTTTTGCAGCCGTGACTCTTTGTGCTACAGGGCACCCTTTAACCATTTCCCATTTTGTGGTTGATTGAAGTGTCTTTGCTAATCGCTTTGGCAACTCAGTCCTTCCTGAAATTCCTTTTTGTTCATAGCTCCCCACCCCCACCCCCACCCCGAAAGAACTAAAATTTCATCGGTTTCAATCAAAGTCAAAACTACGTTTGCGTATTTCAATGCTTGAAAAGATGAAACCAATTTGATAATGATGCAGTGTATTTTCTGATTATCAGGATCAGTTCTCCAAGATCAAAATTTTAGTCATGTTTACCTTATAAAGCTGGAGTCGGTATTTCAGAAACGTTAATCTCAGTATATCTTAAGAATCGTGCTTTCCGTACCTTATCACACTCCGAATGTGGCATTATTAGTAATACTTCAATAAGATTTCAGTGTTAATAGATTATCCTTGTCCTTAAGTTTCCACAGTTCAAGAAATGGGCATTCAAATTTTTCCTTGTTAGTTGCATTTACCGACCTTTTACAAGAGGCAAACAGCAACGAGAAGTGCGAATGTCATCAGCAATCGAAAATTAATTTACTGCATGAATTTTAGTCACTTTAAATTCACGTGATAAAATGCTACGGATGTCGTTACATTGGCACTTGAACTCCTACATATTGCACTGATTGTAACAAGATATTAAGATTGCTATGCACATTGCCAACCTAATGTTTATGATGATTATTTATTTATTGAACTGAAATCGTTGGTACACGGTTTTGACGTTACACCATGCTAAATACACGTATATTACAAATTTTGAAGATGACAATCCGATTTCTTACATGTATATTGTTGCAAAGGTGAAATTGCTTGATGTGGTCTCTCCAATCTAAGTGGCTTTGGTTTGTCACTTCTTTGATGTGGAACAATGTATGTTTTCTGTTATCAAAACCGCTTCTGCGATGTTGTTCAATTATGCCACCTGATAGAATTTCTTCATTTTATTTATCCTGTATAGTAGCTTCTTTTGAAAATCAGAAACAAGAGAACTAGAAAAGTTTTGTAGTCCTATTTTCTCAAAACTTTAAGAATCTTACTGTAGGCAAAAACGAAAAATATTATTTACCAACATTGTTTGTGCAGCAAGCCTAATTGCGAGATCTCTTCCAACTCCCATCTTAACAGCTCCATCAGCCAGAGCTTCAATAGTTATGTACATCTGAAACAACCCAAGTGTATGAGTAAATACTCTGTTACATTTTACATATCAACAAAACAGGAATTACAATTAAAAAAAAGAAGAGTATTAAAAGGATTTTTACTTCAGCTTCGAGTTAGGAAAGAATTATAGTTGCACAGAGTGCATACACACAGCAATAAGTTCAACAAAATGTAATAAATTTATGGTATTTTAATAATACAAAATGTTCTCTGCATTATTTGATTCTTGGCTGCTTTTCCGTTGCCAGGTAAATTATGGGGCTTTGTGTTATTCAGAGTTAACGGAAAGAACGCAATTATCCAGTCTCCGGTCACAACAGGAGTAACATTACCTGAAGACTACTGAACTGTAGTAATGAACAGAAATATATCACCCCCTCCCCCCATGACAGAATGGTCTAAGCACAGGCTTCTGACCATTCGTCCGAGATGGGAACGGGTTCCTATCTCAGTGAGGCATGGGTGTTGTATTTTTCTTACGGCATTGGCTCTGTCTCTTCGCTGGAAACAGTGACCCAAAATTAGGGACCGGCTACTGCTTATAGCACATCCAGTTGTTCACGATTATCTTTAAACCTCCAAAGAAAAAAAAAACCACACACCACTCGCTGATATACAAAAAAATAAAAAACAAAACATACATCACTCGCTGATATAAAATAAAACATACATCACTCGCTGATATACAAAAAAAAAACATACATTACAAAAAAATATATACATCACTCGCTGATATAAAAGAATATCACTCGCTGATATACAAAAAAACAACATACATCACTCGCTGTTATACAAAAAAAAACATACATCACTCGCTGATATATCCTTTTTCCAGTAAACTCACTACAAGCATATCTTCTGAAGTCAATTTTGGTGGAAAGTCGGCCCTTTCATCGGAGTAAAAAATTCTGCCTTTAATTATAATGCAACATATTGAAAATATTTTATTCCATTTCTATTCCATGTAAATATCGCCAGAGCCAACTTATCTAATATGTCTTACTCTAGTGAACCAAAATCATGCAACAGATTCATTTTATTTAAAATTTCATTACAGAAAAATTCAACATTCTCTGCGGTTATAAACTTTTCTTCAAAAAAACCTTGACAACAATTATCAATTTCAAAAGTTAATTAGCTGACATAAAACACAAGCTATCATTTCTTTTCACATTCTTGAAGAATAACGACCAAAAAAGGCTTAAACAGCATATTATCATTGTAACTGATGACTAACACGAAACGCTCTTTATGCGGGTCCGTGGTAGCAACTCAGATCTGCTGTTTGGCCATTGGCAGAAAATAGGAATGATGCAGTAGAAAAACTATGAAACTTTGGCTTACACTAATTCTTTGGTTTCAATTCTTATCCAAAATAAAAACTGCGAATTTAAAGAGAATAGCACGTGCATATTAGATAAGTTCTCTTTGTTAAAGATTCACCATTCCAACCGTTTGAATGCAAATCATTAAGAGCTTGTAACCGCACCTCAGTCTTAAACTTTGTTAAGCGTCCCGGAACAAAATGTTGTCTCTACTACCTACACACACACAGGCTCATTGCTGCGAACAATTTGCGGTATTAAAACAGTTGAGTATAAAACGTTTTGTCTGAAAACGTTTTATGCTCAACTGTCAGAGCAGTTTCTTGTTGAATACTTGTAGGCTGAAAAATGTATCTTATGAAGTTATCTGTACTGTGTCAAAAATGTCTAATAAAAAGCAGATGCTTGATAAAAAAGCAAAGTAGTAAAAAGCAAACTGATCAAAGTAAAAATTATCGTATTTTATCCTAATTTCTTGTTAATTACGATCGGATTAAAATATATCTCACCTATGAGGGGTAAAATATTTTTTTCCCCGTTTTACGTTTTTCGGATTTGACAGCTAATTTCCAAAATTGCAATACTTTATCAACGTCTTGCTGCTTTCAAGATATATTCAGCTAAACTTCTATTTCGGATGTTGCTTATTCATGATGAATCAGTGTGATGTAGTCCTGTTTTTTTCCTGTTCTGCTATGTCAATTCCTTTCCACCGTTCTTCTTCTAAAATTCACCCTTCGACATGCGTAGAAAATGCAACACCGGGAAATATTTGTCGCAGAGCCATCTAAATTGTCGGATATGTATCGACAGTCAGTTATGTAAGTGATTGAAGTTGCAAACTAATCACGTGATAGTGGAAGGAAATAAACACGTGCAAAAGCACGTGTAGTGAGAATAATTGGGCGAGATCATCGGAAATCCTGCCACTACATTTTTTTTGTTGGAGGTTTAACGACCACCTTGAGAAACTCAGTGGGCTATAAGCAGTTGCCTTTCCCTAATTTAGGGGTGCTGGTTCCAGGGAAGGAAGAGAAACAGTGCCATAAGACAAACCCAACATCCATGCCTCACCGGGATCCGAACCCGGACCCGTCTCGGGCGAATGATCAGAAGCCATCGTTTAAACAACTGCGCCATTGGGGCAGCCCCGTTACTACATGAAAACCTTTACCAGAGTTTTCATAGTAAGACTGCGTACAACTGGTTAGTGGCGACGGAAACGCTTCGGGATGCAACAACTGTCGGGTGAATGTGCCGACAGTGGCTGAAGGAAGGTAACGTGCTTCGCCGCATTCGACTGCATGCTGTAGCAATCCCAACAGCGGACGACATTCGATGCGGTGTACAAGCAGCTATGGATATTCCCGTATCAACACGGACTGTGAATCGCAGTTTATTTGGGACAGGTTTGCTCTAATGACAGCCATTGAGGCGACTGCTATATACCACAGCACATCGTCGCGTAATGTTGAAATGGTGCTGTACTGGACATACATGGCGGGACGAATGGAACCATGTCACATTCAGAGTTAAGTCTCGCTTCTGTCTCAGTGTTGATGACGATCACCGATTGAGAGTCTGGAGACGACGTGGTCACCGGGCGGATCTTGTTGCCATCTGTGAGCGTCATAATGGTTCTCAACATGGTGTCATGGGTTGGGACCCAATCGTTTTTAACAGCCGTTCACTGCTTGTACGAATACTGTGTACAATGACATCACGACAATAAGTCGATGAGATGCTGCAGCCCGTTTTTTTGCCAAATCCTCATGGTATCCCTGAGAATAAAGTTGTAACAAGATGATTCCCACCCACACACTGCTAACATCAGCAGACAGTACCTACAAGGTGTCTAGGTGCTGCTCTGACCAGCGCGATTCCCTGACATCTCCTTAATAAAGAATATGTGGGACATGATTGGCAGACGAATAAATACCTTCGCCCGACCTCTTGGTAATGTGGTAGAACTGTGGACACTGGTTAACGATATCTCAGAACACCACCCGGAGATTTCCCCCTCTCGAAGTCAAGCTGTGTCGCTGAATATACAGCCCAGCATGGAGATCATACACCCTACTGATTCTGGTCACGTTAGACTGTTTTCTCGCGCATCGCATTCGTGTAATTATTAAATCACTTCTTTGTCACCTACTTATCTACGTGTATAGTAAGTTTCGTCTCATTTCATTCATTCCTTCATGGTGTTGTATTTTCTGTGTCGAACAGTGAAAATGAAATATCACTGAACATAGAAGTTTGCAAAAGTGATAGACTTACGTAAGCAGGTCCGCTTCCACTTAGCGCTGTAATGACATCCAAAAGATGTTCTTCGGCTTCTTCACAGATTCCGACACTGGAGAACATCCTTCTTACTGTTTCACCATCTTCATGAGATGCTGAATCACCTCGGGAGAAAACCGAAGCTCCTTCTCGAACAAATGCGGGAGTGTTAGGCATCACTCTTATTATTCGACTCCTGGGAGGAAGAACCTTAAAAAAGAGAAGAGAATTTTTCTTCAGTATTACATTCACTAATGTGATTGCTCAAATACCTGATCAACTTACGTTCTTGGAAGTTAGAGATAACACAGTTGGGAAGGAAACACTAGACAAAAGAAAAAAATTTCAGAGCTCTCCCCGCACTTGGATTGCTATAAAGATAAGCAGTAAGTTTTAATATTTACTCCTTAATTCAAGTATTGGGTTGGAAAGAAAGTAATGTCCTATGACGAGGTACCGGAAGTCGAAGACCCAGATACGGAACACATTGGTCATGGATATTGCGCAGTACACCGCATGACATCAGCAAGTAGGTGGCTTAAGTCATTGGCAGTTAGCCGTCAGAAGAAGAAGAGTGTAAGCGCCAGCCAACATGGAAGTGGGCAAGGAGCATATACGCCATTGCACGGTGTGTGAGTTCTCTCGCGTTTGTACCCCCTCAAGTGCCGTAAAAACATTACCAGCGTGTACCGCAACGCCATATTACATCGTCAGTGCTGTTGTTGATTTGAACGGTTTTTAGAGAGATTTTATGACTTGTTAGACTGTCCCAAAGCCGGAAGACTCGCAAGAGTGGATATGGACATGCTGAAGACCTTAGTGGAGACCGACCCACGTGCGACCAGGCGGGAGTTGGTCGAACAACTGGGGTTTACCCACACGAGCATTATCATGCAGCCGCCCCGGTGGCGCAGTGGTCTAAGGCGTTGGCCTCTGATCATTCGTCCGTAAGGGGTCCGGGTTCGAATCCCGGTGAGGCATGGATGTTGTGTTTGTCTTACGGCACTGGCTCTCTCCCTTCCCTGGAACCAGTGACCCTAAATCAGGGACGGGCGACTACTTATAGCCCATTGAGTTGCTCACGGTGGTCGTTAAACCTCCAATCACACACACACACATTATCATGCACCTGCGTCAATTTGGGAAGGTGCACAAACTGTGAGTTTTTTATTGGTGGTTTAACGACCACCATGAGCAACTCAATGGGCTATAAGCAGTCGCCCGTCCCTAATTTAGGGCCACTGGTTCCTGGAAAGGGAGAGAGCCAGTGCCGTAAGACAAGCACAACAGCCACGCTTCGCAGGGATTCCAACCTGGACCCCTTTCGGACGAATGATCAGAAGCCATTGCTTAGACCACTGCGCCATCGGGGCGGCAACTGTGAGTTTGGATAAACTCAAAGTTTAGCAGAAAGCAAATCACACGAGTGTATGCATTTCCCTGCTTGCATGTAACCAAGTTGAACCATTCTTGAACCGCATTGTGACAGGTAGCGAGAAATGGGTCCTGTATAACAATGTCAGTGCCCGGAAACAGTGGTTGGACACAAAACAAAAGCCCATGCTTACCCCCAAAGCCGGCTTACACCCACGTAAGGTCCTGCTGTCTTTTTGGTGGGATATGTGTGGTGTGTTTTTGGAGTTGCTGCCGGACAGCACCGTTATCACCGCCGATGTATACTGCCGTCAGCTCGACAACCGCACGCATCTCTCACGTTGAAACGACCCAGCACGGGTTGGACTGCAAGGGCGTCTTCCTACAGCAGAATGGAGCGAAATCTCGCACAGCACCGGTGACCTGTCACAAGATCAAGGGAATGGGGTGGGAGCTGCCTTCTCACCCAACTTATTTCCCAGACACTGCCCCAAGTGTCTACTACCTTTTCTGGACGTTGCAGCATTTCCTGGGCTGACAGCGCTTCACCAACCTGGACGATGTCGAACGCGCACTTACTTCTTTACGTCCAAGTCGCCACAATTCTACAGGGACGGTATCCAACAACTGACCAGATGATAGGGGGAGCAAGTCGTGGTAAACGATGATGACTTCATTTTGGACTGATTTATACTTGTATATACGGTAATTAGCTGTTGCCTTGCATTTGCAGACATTACTTTCTTTCCAACCCAATATAATATGGAAATTTTTCTGGGTCATAGACTTGAAGCAACAGTTTCCGTGTTATTTTGTTCATTGTTTCACTCGAACCACGGAAATCATTTACATTGGATTGGTCAACTTGTCAAAATGTGAAAGGTATGACTACGCAGTCAACTTCTCTAGGAACTGTGTTGTGTATTTCTCAAAAAAGCCCCTTCAAAGATCAGCAAACTACAATACCACTGATAACTGCAGTAGCACGGTAACTGTGGGTGTAAAGAGATGACAGCACCTTCCACACAAAGCATTTACAACTCAGCGATTTGCACCGCGATGGTGAAAGGAAGGCCAATACGAATTTATAAAGTTTGACAGTAAAGTAACCAGATAGATTGCCTGAAGTTGATTGGTAACGCGATCTTTTAAAAAAATTACGTTTCGGAATATGAAAAGATCATATTGATCAAAATCACGTGTATGGCCCAAAACCATTTAATCGAATCAGATGCGCGGCATCATCTTGACATAAATTTTTTCGCGTTCAGATCTTTGGTTAAAAATATGCTAATAGGCTCTTTTTCTCCGTTTATTGCTCATGTCGTTTGCTTCGCATTGCTTCTGTTTTTTTCCTCATTTAAATTATTTCTAGCAAGGCTGCCGATCTCTTTTTCCGTCGTCTCTTTCTTCTTGAACATTCTTTACTCACATAAAAGTAGATGCTCTGCACATTGGTTTCTGTCCTTGAACTGTTTTCATAAGCGCTGACGAAATTTTTTGCTAGAGCAAAGCACTGATTTAACAATATTCTTACTACAACCACAATACAAATTGAATATAAATTTCTGTATTCCGAACAAAGACTACTCACTACAGTTTTCGTCGACCTGCACCATCTTTTCAGTTGCGAAAGTAGCACGACCTATATGTTTGGAAACTTCATTTTCATAACTGAGGTATCAAAATGTGGAGCAAAATTTCGAGAACATGTGTTTATAAGTCACATTAAACTCATGCCAGAGTAGATTTTAAAACTTTTAAGCCAGAGTAACTTACCTTCGCCATGGCGCTGATAGTTACACCCATAGCCACTGACACTAGAAGATGCTGCTGAGTGAAATGCGAATGGACTTCACTGAGGATATGAGAGACTACGGAAGGTTTGACAGCCATTACAACCACATTAGACTGTTGAACGACATCTGTGTTATCATAGGTTGCCTTGCATCCCATTTTCTGAAATATTGGTTATAACAAATCATGAACCATAACGGCATATTTCAACACAATTTAACTTCGTCTTTGGTCGGAAAAAAACAATTGAAAAAACAAACAAATAATATAATTTTATGTTGCCTTATTATGCACCGTATTATATACACAGTCGTATCAGAATTATATCACCTACCTAGTAATGGGAATAACTACCCTTGACCCTGATGAGAGCAGCGAGGCGGCGTGGCATGGACGCAATGAGGCCCAGAAAGGTTGTCCGAGGCACACGTGCGCACAGTGGTTCCAGGGATGACGTGGTTGTGGGTGGCACGTCGAACCTGTCAATCCGAATCGTCCCACAAGTGCTCTATGGGATTGAGGTCCGGCAATTTCGCCGCCAAGGGAGAACGGAGGTATCGCTGTCGTGTTTCTGGAACCATCATGCATACCCTTAGCGACGTGGCGCGGCTCATTGTTCTGTTGGTAGACACCATCACCACCGGGATAAACGTCCAACATGAAGGGATGCATGTGGTCAGCGAGGATGGACAGGTAGCCATTGAAGTTCAGAGATCCATCCAGTGGTACCAACGGTCACATGTCATACCAGGAAAACATTTCCCAGACATGCGCACTACCACCGCCGGCCTGTACTTGACCGACAAGCGTGTCTGGGTGTTGGTTATCGTGTGTCTGACGCCGTATCAGCCACCGCCCGTTACTTCTGTGGAGTAGAAACCTCGATTCGTCGGAGAAGGAAACCTTTTTCCACTCTTCCGATGACGGTAGTCCTATGCTAACTGTAGGCGTCGTTACCGATGGACCTGGGTTAGCATGGAAGCCTTGACGCAGCGTCGACTCCGGAGACCCATGGGTAACAGGGTTCGCTTTACTGTTATCGGGGTCACATACCTGGGTGCCCCAGTTTTCATTTGCGTAATCAATTGCTGCACTGTTGCCCGTCGATTGCCCTTTACCAGTCGACGGAGGTTACATCTTCGCAAGGGGTCGATGGCCTTTGGAGCTCCACAGTTATGACGTCGGGAGGTACTCGGTTTGCCAGCGGTCCATTTTCGGTACACCTTATTAACAGCCCACGAAGTCTTCTGTTTCGAAGATGCTTCCACTCTTGGCGCGGTAGCCCATGAACATTCCTTTTCGAACGTCCGTCAAATCACTACCTCTGCCCATTGTGCTCACGTAACGCACTGTGGCTCATCTATCCTGGCCGGCCGCTTATATGTGGTCGACCTTGTCACGTGCACTCTGTACCGCGCATGCGCTGGCACACTGTGATTCCGGGGGTAATCATATTATTCTGATACCACCGTGTATACCACCGTGTATTCCTTTATTATTCTGATACCACCGTGTATACCACCGTGTATTCCTTTATTATTATGATACCACCGTGTATTCCTTCATTATTCTGATACCACCGTGCATTCCTTTATTATTCTGATACCACCGTGTACACCACCGTGTATTCCTTTCCCATTAAAATGAAAAAGAAGATCTTTATTCTCCTTTTCTTTATTTGTTTCGGAGTTTAACGACCATGATGAGTAACACTTAGAGCTATATAGTTGCCACTCGTCCCGAATATGGGCATGATTGGGAGGGGGGTCATACTTCATTCCCGACTCGAGCCAAGGGACCATCTCGGAGAGATGGACAGATGTCAGAGTTTCAGATCACTGACCACCGGGGTTGCCGTTTCTTTCATGTAAATTACTTGATATCTGTTCCACTTTCGTGATGCGTCCTATAATGAATAACGCTTCTTCTAAGCTTCTTCTACTAATGCTTGTTGTGTTATTAATTATATCATGAATAAACTTTCCTGCTAGTAATGTAGTAATAATAATGAACAAGCTTATAACTGGTAGTAATGTTGTAGTAGTAATTAAGATGAATAAAGTCTTATTCTGGTTGTTACTAATAACACTTAATGAAATAAACCTAACAGCCAGACAGAGGTCTGACAAAACTATGAACTGAGAAAAACGTACTTACTAAAACAACTTTTTATTAGGGAAACTCTTGATATGATCCAACATACACTTCACCGAAGCTCTACTCACATAAACGAAGCTCTCCTTACGCATATAACGAAGATCTCTTTACACATGAAACAAAGCTCTCCCTACGCACATCAACAAAAAGCTCTCTTCGCACATAAACAACAGCTCTCTCTCGTAACACAAACAAAAGCTCTCCTCCACAGAAACAAAAGCTCTCCTAGGTATCGTTGAACGCGCCTATTTATACTGGCTACCACCACGTCATGACTTACACTCATTGCCAGATCTCATTCAGCGGGAGAAATAACATCTCGTTCAGTAAGAAGATAATTTACATAGGAAAAAAATAAAATAACCAGAGATAGTAAAATCAAAAGGAAAGTGAATCTAGAGTATACGTTACAGTCCTTCAGTAGCACTTTCAGACTTACATTCCAGTTTCTAACACCGCGAACGTCGATATTAATTGCTAGGAAGACACAACTATACGGTATGATTTAGTTTTCCTTTCTCCTACCCTCAAGCGGATTAAACCCCAAATGTGCTTATTTGTCAAAATTTCATAATTAGTTCACTCACTTGCGAAAAGTTGCTATGTCGTTCCTTAGTCAGCTCTTATGCTAATCTAAAACTCAAAACTTTTGGATATTTTAGTCATAAAAATGCTGCCCTTTTGAAAACTTTAGTCACGGAGGAGCTGAAACTGCCAGAAATCATATCTGAGCGCAACAAATTTATCTAAAGCATTAAAATCCCACAACAACTACACATCGGATTACAGAAGCATGGAAGTTTGCTCAGCAAAATGTGATTTTTTTCGAACAAAATTGAAAAAGTATGAACTCATTTGTCATCAATTACGAAAGTGGTATCAGATCAAGAGTGGGAATACGGCGTTAGTAAGTTCGTTTGAGCTGTTCAAGTAAAACAAAGGTTATTAAAAAAAAAAAGAAAAAGAAAGAAAAGTTAGGTACATAATTAACTTACGAACTTTAACTTTTGCACTCTGACACTATTAGTAAGATAAAAGAGAATGACAAAAATATAAATTTCAGAAAGAACAAATTTGTTACATTGTCATTTATTTATTTATTTATTTACATTTGTTTCTTTCCTATCTGCAAATAAAAAGTAGTCTAGCATCACCATAAATAAAGTGATCGGATTTCATAATAATTCAGGCAAAGAGGCATAAGTGTTCGTAATGGGAAATTCGCATTGCAATATGCAAATCGTACTCTCAGAAAAATTGATTTGTTTCGAACAAAATTGAAAAGCATGAACTCATTTGTCATCAATTATGAAAGTGGTATCAGATCAAGAGCTGAAATACGGCGTTAGTAAGATCGTTTGAGCTGTTCAAGTAAAAACAAGGGTTATTTAACAAAAAAAAAAAGAAAAAGAAAGAAAAGTTAGGTTCATAATTAACTTATGAACTTTTACTTTTGCACTCTGACACTATTAGTAAGATAAAAGAGAATGTTAAAAATATAAATTTCAGAAAGAATAAATACGTTACATTGTTATTTATTTATTTACATTTGTTTCTTTCCTATCTGAAAATAAAAAGTAGTCTTGCATCAACATAAATAAAGTGATCGGATTTCATAATAATCCAGGCAAAGAGGCATAAGTGTTCGTAATGTGAAATTCGCGCCGCGATATACAAATCGTACTCATAAGTGTTCGCAAAGAGGCATAAGTGTGCGTAATGTGAAATTCGCACCGCGATATACAAATCGTACTCATAAGTGTTCGCAAAGAGGCATAAGTGTGCGTAATGTGAAATTCGCATATGCAAATCTGGGTAATTTTTTATGAGCTTTAAATGCAAAAATGGTATTCCAATGCTAATGCTTCCAAGTATGAAAGGAAGAAAGGCATAGCTTCTGGATACAAGCTTACCTTTGCTGTTCCAAAGCTTGGATAGCTTAAAAGGCCATGCTAAAAATTCTTCGTTATAGAAAATTTCTCTATCTCTCTCTGCAACTGTTTACTGTCCAAACTGTCAAACTGTTATTATTTGGGGCTAAAGAACAAAGCAAAAAAACCCTCAAAGTAATGCTTATGCCGATAATTGTTTTTTTAAGGCAACAGAACATTTGATATGCGATTAAAATCTAATACCGACCAAATTAGTATTACAATCACAAATTTTTCTCTGCTGTAGTCGAATACCTCCTACATCTCTGAATCATTTCATAAACAAAAGGCGACTGTTGCGTTGGAGAAAATTCGCAGTGTCAGTGATGCAAATCAAATTAACTAACTTCAATAGCGATGTAAATGAAAAAGTGAGTTCTGTTCTTAAAAATTCGATAACCCTGTCTTATTAAAAAAGTGTGGAAAATACAGAGCACAAATAAGTGAGCTGCAAAAATTAATGCATGCAAGTAACGCATTTCAATAGCAGCAGTCATTGCGAAAGCTACGGCAAAACTTTTCACCCTCTCATCTCAATAGAACCGACCATAAACATGTCAATGATGATTGGTGCTCCCTTCTAGTCCTTTATTCTCTATTCTACCATCCTCTGGCACGGACATCATGCACTTGACTAGAAAGCAGTGACTTAAACATCTCTCTTCTTTTTTGGGTCCGTCGCCGTTGTTATAAACCTTTTAAAAGGTAATCAGCCAGAGTGAGTAAGTGTTAATCATCCTCCTAAACTGACCACTTTAAATAGCAAAGCTAAGGCGAAAAGCAACACTTCCTAATGATCAGGTTCATTCGTTCCGGCAACGTTTTGCCCACTTCTTAGACAGCGAATATATTCGTTCGAGATTATTTCAACTCATTGTTATAACCCCGAATTAATTCGCTACAACCGGTTAAAGGGTTAAATGGTTTATGGATTTATTTCAAAAATCTCGGTGACGCCTATACTTGCACCTACTGTTCCATCACAGTGAAACAGAGCTCTGTCAACTATGCTTTGAGAGGCTGAAAAGGAACAGTAGGCAAGACAGTGAAATGACACATAGCAGCCTTATATTCAGAAGGGACGGCCCAATAGACTGATCTAAAAAGTTTCTCTTCTCCTGAACTTTCTGCTGGTGTGTCGCGAGTGGTATAGTGGTTAGAGCAACCGCCCGCTGGCCGCGGGATCAATCCCGGGTAGGTTGAGTTGCTCTAAACCACTACTGTGTACACGGCGTGCGTCGCATGAGCAAGTTAAGCCATCGGTCCCGGGATATTGGACCCCACGCTGCACATAAAGCCATCTGTTCCTTCCCTCCACCCTTGTTTTCTCTTCATGAAAACGCTCGTTGTGACGTCATAGTCTGGCACTTCCAAACATGTCGACTCACACTTACAGTCTGGCACTCTGACTTTTCTACCCTTGTCGTATTTGAGCCTCCAGGTTCAGTCGAGCGTAACTTTGTTTCTGATACGCAGCACAAAAGTTCCAAGGGTCATAGGTAGTTGCGTCCAAATTTTCCCTGTGAGTGTAAACTTTATGAGAAACTGTTGGGTGCTATTCCGGTAGAGCCCACACATACCCGAACCTTCAGTTGATGCAGCCACTGCAAATTCTGAATTAAAATATCCTCCGACGAGTGAAGCCGTTGGTTCTGAGTTGCTGTATTCTGGTTACCTTCCCTGGAGCGAATGAGCACAAATTAAAGGTATGATTCTTTGATCTTTAGGCACTCATACGTTAGGAACATATCGGATATCTATCACGCATAAACTTTCGTCACGCGTCAAATAACCGAAAAGAAAATGATCTAACAAAGCAATTAACTCTTTTAAGTTACTCTGCTTTCACTTTGTGGGTAATACTAAACTGAAATCTGTCCTTCACATGTTGTGGTGAAGGGAACGTACAACAATTTTGGTAGTATTTAGAGCGAACAGTTATAATCTGAGGGCTTTGTTTTTCAATTGGTCTTCGTGTCACTCTGCAATGAAAGCGATATCATCATCACTAAAGAATGAAAGGCGATAACAGATTTTTCCTACGACACCTGTGTTGTGCGTGCAAGAATGATATTCAGGAAAAAACTTTTATAAAACTGGTTGCTAGGTAGACGACAATGCTGAAAAATATTTTCTTATCGCTGTTCGGATAGTAAACAGTACATATACTGAACACCTGCGATGTTGTCAATGTTTAGCCGATGTTGCTTCACTCTCACCTAATAATGACGGTTGCCAATACCTTCAATGGACAAAATGCTAGAGATACCTACCTAATTGCGTGCTTGTCATTCTCTAGTGCGAATAATAGCCTATACACGATGAGGCATCGACTCCACCAAATGCAGGATCGTTTCCGGAGGCCATGCCTATTTGCAGCATTGCCCACAGCTCCGCCCTTGGCGTTGGTCCATAGATCTGGTGTTCTGCCCCATGGCATCCCAGAGATCTTCTTCGGGGTTTAAATCCGACAACATTGGGAGCCACTCTATGGTTTCAAACTCAGATGAGTGTTCCTTGAGCCATCATTGGTTGGTTATTGCCCTGTGGGGCGGCGCATTGTCCTTCTGAAACAGATCAACGGCGCAGAATGCGCGAAGGCTATGAAAGCGTGTAGGTGATCAGCCAGCACATACTGTTAGCGCGCACCGGTTAAGGACCTGTCCAAACACACTAAGGGACGTAATGTGTCCCATGAGAAGGCTTCCCAGTTCATAACAGAGCCACTACTGCCTTGAAGAGGGCATACCTGGCACGACGATGCCACGGCCATGTTCTGCAGACCCTTCACCCTCATCGTCCTGTCAGCTCAGTACAGCTGAAAACGGGATTCATCTGACCACATGACGTGGCGCGACTCTACAGAGGTTCAGTTTTGATGTTCTCGGCACCAGGTGAAGCCTAATTTCCGATGACGATCAGTCAACAGTGTCAAATGAGTAGAGCTTGGGCTCCCGTAGCATAGGGTATACAACGTGGGACGTACCGTTTGCTCGCTGACGCAACCTGGGCCTCCGACATTTAACTTGAATATGATTTGCGCCGCTGCTGCGAAACGGTCGGCCACTACTTGCTGTCTGGGAGCTGGAGCTTCCGTCGATGGTATGCTCGCGGTGCACCCTTGATACGGTTGCCTTCGGAAACCCTACGGTTCTTACCACTTGGGCGATAGAATGACTCATCTGTCTTCCGCCAACAATGCGTCCATTATCAAAGTCTCTCAGATCACCATGTTTACCCATGTTCGTCGATTGCGATACCCTGTTGAGAAGTCCTGCTATCCGATTATTTATCGCCTGCGTTCGGTTTGGGTCAATTCCACTCTGCGTGGGTGATGCCCATGTCAACTGACCATACCCCTATCTCTAATGTTTTGTCTACTGAGTGTGTATATCATACCTATAATACCACAATACTGGCTTTCATTGTTTATTAGTATTCGTGGAACGAACTCTATTCGTCGTTAAACTGACGCTGACCCGTTATTGCTTTCTTTCTAAGGTGTCTGGACTTTCAACTCAAAGTACTTTTAGAATCCAACAGCAAACGGAAAAAATAAAGAACCACAGGAATACCCGGTTCTTAAATAAATTGTCGTACCATAATTCAGACATTATCTTTTATATCTCTGTTATCACTCGTCGTTCCTGACCTTCACCTGTTTTCATCAAATACGTACACAAAAGAACGTATGTCTGTAAACAGATAACTACCGATGGCGAGCATGTGAATCGATAATTTTTTTTACGCTACTCAAAAAACATGTTGGAAGCATAAGCTTAATAAAAACTGCAAGAAATAATGTTTGAAAATAAAACCATTCATTACTTACAGACAAATAATTAGTGTCATGCTTTTTATAAAACTAAGCAGTAAATCAGTGAAAACATTATTGGAATTTCTTAATTTCAATGTAGGGAATAGTTTTTATTACCCTCATTTGTTCTAACAGAAGTTCATCTGTCTTGGGTGAGCTCGCTACGATCATTTCAGGCTTGGTAATTCCTAAATGATTTAAAAATAAACTAAAATCAAATGATTTTGAAATAACTGAGCAAAAGTGTTACAAATGACATTAAATGAGGTGATACATTTTGAAACATACTATATTTCAAAAATAAGGTTTGTTGCAGGCGCACAACTGAAAGTTTTTTCTGGAGAGGATGGGGCAGCTATGATATCTATGAAAGTTATATGAATATTGCGTCAATAATTTGCATGCGATATCGATATGTTATTGATGTCTTCAGGGGAAAGAAATTTTATCCTCAAAATAAGAATCCTTATTGAGCAAATTAAAGTACAGCAATGTGACACGAAGATGTTAGTTAAGTATCCTTATTGAGCAAATTAAAGTACAGAAATTAACAAAGCAATTTATAATAAAAAGTTGAAACAATTGATTCCATTAAAAATAATCAGATAAAATAATGCAAGCACTTTATGATAAACATAACTATAATATAAAGGCAATGCACTCTGAAAAAAATGTGTTTCAGGTATCTCTTGTCTAAATGACCAGTGGCAACTGTGTTTCCTGTTTTATTTTTATTTATTTATTTAATTTGTTCTGGGGGGGGGGGTGTTTTGTTGAATGCTCTCAATCACTTTCAGAAGAAGGCTGGTGTGGACTTGGAAGCTTGATACAAACATCCACTCTCTCTGCCAGGGGAATTTTAGTGAGGAGTTGCCCATAACAGATAATGCTAAACTCCTTTCATCTTATCCTCCGTTAGTAGATTAGAACTGCTAGGGTCATACCAACCCCAATCCTGGTCAGACGGCTTCACAAGGTCAAGTTTATTCCACTTTTGTCTGAGTGGGCAGAGTAAAAAGTCGAGCAATTATGTTGTCTGAGCGCTAGGGCCATGTTCAGAAAGAAAGCTTGACATCGTGGAACGCAAACGTTTATAATTTTGTCTTAGAAGCGCACGGTGGAGAGGGAAATTGAATCAAACTGGGACAGAGACACGGGGGATAAACACTGCTAATCGAATCCTGAAAAGAAAAGAAAAGAAAAGAAAGAAGGAAAGCATCTGGGCTCTGGAGTGGGATTTAACCTTTAAAACCCTATCTTAGTTGTGCCCCTGGTTTCTTCGTATACTAGAAAACTCGAAATCCCTCCAACACCTACCTGATAAAAACACTATGAATATGTTGTAGCAATGTGACACGCAGATGTTAGTTAAGTTGCAAAGTGGTGTGAAAAAATAATAAGTTTTTTCCTCATGCATTCGGTAGGATAATTCGTTCGCTGTGGCTTCTTAAATAAAATAAATGACACTTTGTGAGAGCAAAAGGCTGCAGGCATGGGACCGTATGATAAAAGGAAACAATCTGTACAGAAAAGACGACTTTCCCCAAAACTTGCAAGACATCATCCTCTTGGTAATTCATTTTTCTGTGCGATAGAAACTCTGAAGTTCATCTGTTGCTCAGAAAAAGAGCTACAGAAGTTCCGAATATGTACAATATACATATATATATATATACATATCTTAAGTTTGACAAAAACTTGCAAAAATAAAACTTCATGCTTACAAAGGTGTGGAATGAATTAAGCAAGCCAAGTAACTTGAGGAAGAATACGAACAAAGAAAATGCATTACAATACAACTTCCGTTAACGGTCACCTCTCAGATACGGAACCCCTCTCTTTTGTGGACATTGAACAGAACATACCGAATACATATTTAGAGTCTCTCAGTTACTGCCAGAAAACGGTGTACTAATGACTTCACTTATGTGAATCAACGGAATTTCGCAATCAGTATCACCGGATTAATTAGTGTTAAGATAATCTGCAACGTATGCCTAATAACATTATAAAAGCATAAATTTATTTAATTGTTTTTCAGATCAGTCAGCTTTATTTAGTTCCTACCAGACATACTTTTTCTATAAGCATTCGTACTTATGCATACGTATTACGTTCTGTAACCTAGAAATAGCGCAAAATTCTCCTTTAGGGACAAAAATTAATGTTCCAAGCGCATTCCTAAGTGAGAGGGTTTACTGTGCAAAGGTATGCCTACGTCAGTGGCGTGTATTACTTTCTCTGTGTGAGACCATTTCTTGAAACCAGCATATCGCACTGTCGAAAAATTTATCATCTATACAGGCGAAGGTGAGACACCTCTCAGAAGCACAGTGGCCACTAGTGGGCCCATATTTCCGTATCGATTCGGAACCATGCACAGTATGATTTCTTGGTTCCTCACTCTCAGGGATTCAGAGAAATTACTTTAGCAGTCTCTTCAATTCGTTCGAATTGTCTAGCAGCAAGTAGACAGCACAACAACCTCACTAAGAGTAAGTGGACAGCATAATATCCCTTCTCGACCAAGTTGAAATGGCGGACTTTCTATCTTCCTCTCCAGCGTGAAGGATGTTGACTTTTAGCACTTTCTGCGGCAAAAGACAAGCAGTGGGCAAAAAAATCGTAACTGAGTTGCATATCTCTCCTACTCTTTTTCAAGTTAAATGCGAGACTGACTGTTTTTTGCGTTTAACGGAATGCCGGATTATGAGACACAAAGTTTAAACTCTTGAAATTGGCATCTTTTTGACCGAAAGTTCTTAACCAATTTCGTCAATTGCTTTTGTCTGTTTATGTCAGTCCCGTTAAAGGAATTAATCCCTTACCCATAGCATTGTCGGTTATGAGTGGACCACAGCGGTTCCAAAATACTGTGAGTAGTGGGCCAAAGGTTTTTACCCTGTTTGGCAGGGTGACCCCAGAGTTCACGCGTCCTTTGTTTTCAAGCCCACACTGACGTCATAGCACAACATCAGAATTGTGCTATACAAATTCCTGCTAATTAAAATCGTATTTGGCACTGTTAATCTTCTTAATTTTCCTAAGAGTTCATAACAATAGTTTTATAAATCACTGACACTTTGACCACTATCTGAACACAAAAGTTTTGGTGATAGCGAGCTGTCTTAAAGCTGCAGTGGAAAATGAAACTAATATACACATTCTATTGTATAAGATAAATGTGAAGAACAACAATAATGTTATTATATTAGGGGAAGCACCTTACAGGAAACAATGCGAAATTCTGTCCGCCATTTCTGGAATTGATCACAGTACCTTTTCAGTTTTCAATTGAACAAATCGGTGCATAATAATTCCGTGGAAGCGAAAACGTTAAATGGAAGTTATCGCTCTTTCTACGTTTATAAGTGGGTCATGGAAAAATTCTCATCGGCCGCCACCGGGAATTGAGCCCAGGGTCTTCCAGTTACTCCCCGGACATGCTTCCATGGCACCACAGCGGCCTCGAAATATTCTGAGAAATTATGGAGAATTTCGAGGCCTCTGTGGTGCAGTAAAAGCATGTCCGGCTTGTAACTGGAAGACCCTGGGTTCGATTCCCGGTGGCGGCCGATGAGAATTTTTCCGTGACTCACTTATAAACGTAGAAAGAGCGATTATTTCTATTTAATGTTTCTAATCTAGGTCAACTGTGTATTTATAGCGATAATGTTACTCGGAAAAACAGAAGAACAAAGTTTCAGTCGCTCAATGACTGAAGTTAAAATGCGAAATTCTTACTCGGAGGCAGAGTTGGAAACGCACCAAAAATTTCGGGCCCTACCCAGACGTCACATAATTGGACCCGACCTGGATCTATACTTGACCCGGATAAATCTGCTTTGAACTACAATTTTGTTGTGATCGCTATCCCACCGCGAACCACCAATGTTGCAACCGTGGCCGAGCAATTATTGTGTTGTCGGAAAAGTCAGACGTATTTTGGCACCCGATGGCGGTTGGGCGGTTTTGGAAGTACTAGAGGCATGCGCAGCTCTGTTATCGATATGGCATTCGACAGGTGTCAGTTCTAGCTGCAGTCTAAAAGGAATTGTGAGCGATTTGGTTGATTTTCGGAGATTTGACATCAAGTTGAAGATGGAAGACCTAACTGTGCATTTTCACCATATTTTACTCTTTTACTTCCGTAAAGGGAAGAACGCGCGTTAAGCTTGTGAAAAATTACGTAAAGTGTACGGTGATAATGCTCTACAAGAACGTCAGCGCCAGCGGTGGTTCGCAAAATTCCGTGCTGGTGATTTTGACCTCAACGATACTACTCGGTCAAGAAGGCCCACCGAAGTTTATGACGAAAAAATCAAGGCATTGATCGAGTCAAACCCACCTTACACGACACGAGAGATTGCTGACACATTGCACATGCATCATTCAAGCGTTCACGACCAGCTGAAGAAGCTGGGATACGTAAGCAAGCTCGCTGTGTGGGTTCCTCGTGAACTCAAAGAAGCTCAATTGACTGCGCGTATAAACATCTGCGATATGCTCATTAAACGTGAGGAAAACGATCCTTTTTTGAAGCGACTGATAACTGGTGACAAAAAAATGGATTGTGTTCAACAATGTGCTGCGCAAACGGTCTTGGTCCCGAAGTTCTGCTTCGCCTCAAACGACATCCAAAGCAGACATTCATCAGCGGAAGGTTCTGGTCTCAGTGTGGTGGGATTTTTAAGGTGTCGTGTTTTTCGAGCTCCTACCACGGAACCAAACAATCAATTGGAATGTGCACTGTTGGCAATTGGACAGTTTGAACGAATCTATCATCCAGAAATGTCCAGAGCTCGTTCATCGGAAAGGTGTTGTGTTCCATCACTACAACGCGAGACCACACACAAGTTTGATCACCCGCCAAAAATTATTGAAGCTTGGGTGGGATGTGTTGCCACACCCAGCGTACTCGCCTGACCTTGCGCCGTCAGACTTCCACTTGTTTCGCTCTCTTCAACAGTCCTTGCGTGGTATAACGTTCAATTCAGATGAGGCTGTAAATCAGCACCTTGCAAAGTTTTTCGCCACGAAAGACAGGTCTTTTTATGAACGAGGCATTCTGCAGCTCACTGAAAGATTGCAAAAGGTTATCGAGCGAAACGGGCATTATATCATTGATTGATCTTTGTTCTTTCTATCAATAAATGACCTTTGCAAAACATGGCCAAATACGTCATGACTTTTCCGACAACCCAATATTTTATAGAAACCACGATTAAGAAGCGTTGTCTTTGGCGTGAAGACTGAATTTTTAGGGCAAACACTTAAATGAATTGAGCTGACAACATGCACCCCAAAAATAGGGCCAGAGATCAATATTAATGCACAAATAATTTAATAGGTAATAAAAAAGGCACACATTTCTTGAGATTGCTATTTGGTGTTGTTTTTTTTTTATTGGAGGTTTAACGACCACCGTGAACAACTCAATGGGCTATAAGCAGTCGCCCGTCCCTAATTTAGGGTCACTGGTTCCAGGGAAGGGAGAGAGCCAGTGCCGTAAGACAAACACAACATCCATGCCTGAACGGGATTCGAACCCGGACCCCTTACGGACGAATGATCAGAGGCCAGCGCCTTAGACCACTGCGCCACTGGGGCGGCGCTATTTGGTGTTTAGAAGTCCTTTCGAACGACATCTAATTTCTGATGCAGAGTTCATTAATTGGCATTAACAGTTTATTTCTTTTCCGCATTCAAAAGTTCTGAGCATTCTTTTGTACCAGTTGTTATCTATCGTACTAGAAATACTAACAAAAATTCTGCACTTATATTCTCCTTTGAGTGTTAAATCAAATAAAATCGCACTACGTGCGTTAATATTCCTCTGCGGGAATTTCGCTGGAAGGTTTCCTAGTCGGAGAATTTCTCCCCGAACTCAAACACACACACACACACACCAGAATCCCGTTGTGGGTAAGCAAAGTTGAACGCGCTCTCTTGCTCCGTCCGACTTGCGTCTGGGTGAATGACTGCCGCTGGACAACTTTCGCTGAATTTTGGCTCGGAATCGCTAACTTCCAAGATATCTTCTCTGTTAAGATGACTATCGTATTTGACCGTTCCACCAAGCCTTTGGCTTTCTTCACGAGCGGTGTACCTGGCAGCCTTTTTTTCACGGGTTGCTCAGCTATTTTAAAATCCCAGGCGTCACTTCATTCGTACGGCGTGTACCAGAATCCTTTTCTTTTTTTTTTTTTTTATTTACGTCAGGCCCAGATCAGCAACTGCCTTTCTTTTCTTCTCATCAGCTTCGAGCGCCGAGATCACGTGAAAAGATGGACCACACAAAAAGGGAGCAATTGTACCCGAAAATGTTCTTAAACAATAGACGAATTTACGATTAGCCAGGTGGCGCAGTGGTCTAAGCGATGGCCTCTGATCATTCGTCCGAAAGGGGTTCGGGTTCGAATCCCGGTGAGGCATGGATGTTGTGTTTGTCTTACGGTACTGGTTCTCTCCCTTCCCTGGAACCAGTGACCCTAAATTAGGGACGGGCGACTGCATGCTTATAGCCCATTAAGTTGCTCACGGTGGTTGTTAAACCTCAAAAAAAAAAATTTACGATTATATACTGATCATTGCCTCCTTTTCCATTAAGCCCCATATCAATGGCTTGTAATGTTTCGCTTCGATCCGTCCCTTTTTCTCGATGTTTAGTCTTCTCGTCAGCTGCGACCAGCTATTTACGACTTAACGCGTTAGAAGCTCCGACCAACCAATCCGCGCGAGAGTCTTCCCCTTTACTCCCTCTTTCCATGAAATACGTTTCCTCTGATCATTTGCTCTTTACATTCTTTTAACCCCGACAAAGCCTCGAACTTAATTTATACCTGATTAATTCCATACGTCCACCACGCCCATTAATTCCAGAATTGATGGGGGATAGATCGTAACAATATATACACAGGGCGTTCAAAAAGTCTCTCCGCAGTGAGTATCTTAGGTTATATGGAAAACAAATGTATTATAGGAACATATAGTTCACTCAAATACAGAAAGTATTGAAACTGTCGTTCTTCATTTGCGAGATAAAACATAACTGTTTTACACATGTTTTTCAAACACATCTGCGAGAGCCAAAAAATCCATCGACAATAATGTTGTAGCTTAAGTACTACACTCACCATTTTTGAATTAAGCTAGTGGTTTTATGTTTATTTTCAGTTTTTTGCTGTTTTCTTGAGAACATAGTAAGCTTCAGAATATATTTCACAGCAGCACCAATTTTCAAAGGTTTATGATGAGTCGTAAGTTTCCAAAATGTGGATGTTGTTTTCATCATTGCCCCTCAGAAGGAAAGGACAGTCCTCCTTCTGAGGACACTCTTCCTTCATACACTGCTATATAGCGCATAAAAAAGTAAGTGTGGTTGGATGCCAAGTTTAAATAAAATAGTGTCAGAATGCCAGGACATTACAAGAAAGACAATTTATTGTGCTCTGAAATCCAGAAGGCTTTGGAACGTGTTCAAGGGACAAACAAGCCATTTTGTGCAGAATACGTAAACGTGAAAAAAATGTAATTACCGTCCGCAGGCGTTCCGGCGTAAGATGTCAATAAGGGATATGCCCACCATGGAGGGCGATGCAAGATTCCACACGTCCTTGTCATGCTTTGCACAGCATTATCAAGCAGCTGTTGGGGTAATTTATCCCATTCCGCTATCAGTGCACGGATGAGGGTGTCCTTGTTTATTGGAGGGTATTGGCGACCAGCAAGACTCCTCCCCAAAGCATCCTACACATTTTCAATATGATTCAGATCTGGAGAACGTGCTGGCCATACGAGGCGTTGAATATCCTCGCTCTCAAGACACTCCTGGACAGCGACTGTTCGATGACATGTTGCGTTGTCGTCCATGAAAATTAATCTATCACCGACAGCACCACGGAACATGCGAACATGAGGTAGCAGAATATCATTAATGTATCGTTGGCCAGTCATAGTCCCAGTTGGAAGCACATAGAGGGACGTACGGCCATTGATCATGATGCCAGCCCATACCATGACACTACATGTCGGATATCGGTCCCTTTCCTGTATGTTTGCTGGACAATATGCAGTACCACTGTCACGCCAGATCAGTTGTCGTCGACAATCAGACGTTAGTTAGACTGTATCTACTCTCATCTGGGAAGAGGACAGCAGACCAGTCGTTATCAGTCCAATTGCGATGTTGATGGCACCATTGCAAACGGGCGGTACGGTGACGTCTGGACAATGAGATGCACACAACAGGACGGCGGGCGTATAGTCGTCCTTCACGCAAACGTCTGGCGACAGTTTTTCGGGAGATCCGCTTTGCCAGTAGCAGCCATAAACTGATTTGCTACCTCACTAGCTGTGCTGCGCAGGTGTCTTTTTGTTGATAGCACTATGTACCGATCTTCTGCAGGTGTCGTACTGTGAACACGACCTCCCCCGTGACGTTTGCTACACTCTCCATTTGTTTGAAATGATTTCCAAAGCCTTGAAACAACACTGTGGCTGACGTCGAACTCCCTGGCAACATGTGTTATTTTTTGCCCTTCTTCAATCTTGCCAGTAATACGGTCACGCGTAAAATCATCTAGGTGATGTCGGGAAGACATACTGAAAATTGCAAGTTCGTCAATTGATTCTTTCCCTTTCAACTTTGCGTTTGAACAACAACGGTCAATACGCGTCAAATCCTTTACATCTCTTATCAGCGCTATGACGTCATGAACAAGTTCGGCAATCCAAAATCTGCATACGCACAACACGTCTTACTGTTTCCCGCACTTATGCTAATTTCCACATTTTCCTGCCTTCCATTTTACGGTTGCTATCGTTGCAATTGTCATCTGTCCTTAGCAATTGTCCGGCAGTGTATTACATGACAAATCATTTTTGAGTCCGCTGGCACCAGCATCGAGCATGAAATGCCACACAGCATTTTTCTTTAATTTTTTTTTTTTTTTTGCTTTTTAAAAGCAAAACAGAAATAAAACCAGGTCGAAATTGGGTCATGAACACCTTGACCCTTCCCATTTGACCTGCTAGAAATTGTCAACCCGTTGACCTCTGACCCGTTTCCATCTCTGGTCCGAGAGTCTCTTTCGTTTCGGAGTTTATTGTCTTCCATTCCTGGAACCAACAGCCATAATTAAGAAATGGGAAACCATTCCTGCCATCCATTATTTATTGGAGTAACAAAATGCAAAATAAATGAGCAAGACAAATCAAATTCATAAAACGACGAGAAGTAACCGCATTTATTCCTTTTCAGAAAAATAAGTTTATTCGAATTTCATGTGAAGGTTCTAATTCGACGTATTTGTACTACATTTCTGATTTATGATTAGAAGTTTTTACAATAAATTTCCCATTTAAAAGTTCCAGGAAAGGCCATTGAATTCATTTGCTGAACTTGCACAGTCATGACAATATAAAAGAGCGAAGATTGAAAAAGAATTAAAGTAAGGAGTGCGTTACAACTATAACGAAGTAAATTCCTCCGTCATTTTTATCCGCGCCGGGGTTCAAACCCGGAACAATCATTCCGGAATAAGTCACTCTACCAATTGAGCTACGCGGACGTTTTATTCTGATTCTTATCTGCCTTTATGTCGTGTGCGTCCTTCTGGCAGGTACGTCACATCTCCTGGTACGTTACACCATCTCCCCCTTATTATTTTTTTTTTTCGAAGTGCTGGAGAAGGGATTTTCTTATTTTTCCTATCTCGCGGTGTGGAAAGAACATCACACCATTGCGAGATTTTGAACGGTCGGGTCATCCGGATAGTTCGGGCGCCAAGATAACGAAGTAAATTTCTCCTTCATTTTTATCCGCGCTCGGGTTCGAACCCGGATCCCCTCATTCCGGAATAAGTCACTCTACCAATTGAGCTACGCGGACGTTTTATTCTGATTACTATCTGCCTTTATGTCGTGTGCGTCCTTCTGGCAGGTACGTCACATCTTCTGGTACGTTACATCTCCTGGTACGTTACACAACGCCCTAATAAGTTTCCAGGACCGGGAAAATGCATTGAGGCATTCAAGACACGTCGCCAGATATGATATGCTGAGAAAAAATTGTTGACACTTTATGTAACCAACTATTAAAATTTATCACCATGCAGACCAGAATTGAATACCTGAGAGCAAACCGAAAGGTTTAAGGATAGGACAATCGTCAAGCTTATTTGTTTATTTCTATCGAAAAGAGGTAAGAACAGTGGAACAGCACTTTTGAAGTCATTGCGTAAATTCTATGGGTGTTTGTCACTCATTCGCACGGAAACAAATTAATTGACCGACAACTAGCACTTCAGTTGCCTTTACTTCCCCATGAGAATTCCAATGAAAACAACTGCACCGTTTGTGGCGGTATGAAGAACGAAAGCTGTCGAAGGCTTTTTTTCATCTTTGCGGGAAATAACACCGGCGGCTCATTGTTTCTCTTCTTCTTCTTTTTTTTTCAGGTTTAACGACCACCGTGAGCAACTCAATGGGCTATAGGAAGTCGCCCGTCCCTAATTTAGGGCTACTGGTTCCAGGGAAGGGAGAGAGCCAGTGCTGTAAGACAAACACAACATCCATGCCTCATCGAGATTCGAACTCAAACTCAGTTCCGACGAATGGTCGGACAACCGCGCTTAGAACACTGCGCTACCTGGACGGCCTGCTTATTTTGTTAGACTGTTGTTGAATATACCAGAATCACAGAAGCCGCATTTCCCAGACTAGCTGTTCGTGTGTGAAGGATCAGAATCGCACGTTTTCATTACGTCGAAACAACAATAAACTGAAAGAATAATTTAATGAAGACGTAAGGTAATAAAAAAAATTCGGCAATAGTTTCTACGAGGATGAAAACCTCACTACTTATAAAACTTGCTTGATATGTATTTTTTGAACAGTTGTTCTGTTTGTGAACATAGCATATGGTAGTCTGGAAATCGCAGTCGTATTGAGAATGTTCTTTTTGCATCGGAACGATTAAGTACGAAGAAGATTTCTTGTACGTTTCCCACTAATATTTGCATTGACCATTGTAAGAACGGACATATTAATTATGTTAAAATATAATGAACTGGACATTATGTTACTTTTTCACAAAGAAAAGTAAAACAGTACAAGAAGGCGACAGAAGGTTCGAGAACATTTTTTCTGATGTCGAGAGCCACAGACAAAGAACCTAAGTTTTCTCACGCCTCAGAAAGGGAGAGGCCTTTCCAACGAACTGAAAACATCTTCAATGATACCGCGACCTTCGCTGTACATTGTCAGCGTCGCACAGACGTCTAAAAGTCTGGAAAACCAGCCATCCACCTTTGTGTAGATAAAACAATGTATATTGTGTTATTGTAAGAATGTACTTCGGCGGTAGGATTACTTTCTCAAAGGGGCACTTCCTAATGGATAGATCTGACGGACCGCAGAGACACGGAAGGGGGGTTAAAACCCATCAGTTAAGTACGCCACGCCGACACCAGCGATTTAGTCGGCACGGGACGTCAAATGAGGTACACGTGGGAATGGACAGAGCGCCACGTCAGCAGGTCGGCGCCGGGGGCTTGGCGCATGCGTAGCGTGGAGGAGGCAAGGAGAGCAGGTCTCTTAGAAAGAACCTGTTAGCTAGTTTGCTTTCGTCTAGCGGAGAGAGTAGTTCTCCGGTAAGGGGACGCGAAGCGTGTTCCTTGTTTTGTGGAGCAGACGGACGCTCCTGTTAGACGGAGGTCCGAGGCTCTGGGTGAGATTAGCCAGCGCACTATCTTTGGAGAGATAGGATGTTCGGTTGCAGCGGTACAGGTCCCAGTTCGGGAATCCCGCTGGCATAATAGATATTCCTCTACAGCAAGTCAATTATTAATACTGGCTAAGAGTGAATTCGCAACGACAGGGAAGCACGAGTAGGCTTATAATAGTATTCTCAGAGATACAGATTTACCTAATAGTAGGTAGATTTTCTCTAGAACGTCAACGCCGAAAGCTAGGACTTAGATATTTTTCTTCGGAAGTGGTTCTCCTAAATTTCATGTCTACACGAACGTCAGGTCTACGCCTTAGTGAAATCCGAGGTTAGAGGAAGATTAATCCACCGCCGTCGGAACCTAACTGATTATTTAATAAATGTTTCTGTTGTATTGATAAATCATCTCGAGATCCTTATATTTTAGTTGTGATTATTATTCTGTTCGTTCAGCTGTTTTGATCAGACATCCTGGATCACAGATTTCATAACAAAGTGGGGAAGGTTTCGTTTGTTCGCCCGAATAAAGTTTAGGGAGTGTTCCGGAGAAACAGAAACACTTCCTTGTGTCTGTGAGGAGAACCTATAACGTGGACGCTTCAGCGTCATAAGTAGGAGGCGGGGCCACGGCACGTGACCAGTACGTTAGCTCTCACAACCATGATATCCGTATATGCTTATACAATACGCACTGAAAAGATTCTTTTTTTCTTTTGCCGCCCCGGTGGCGCAGTGGTCTAAGCCATGGTCTCTGATCAGTCGTACGAATGGGGACCGGGTTCGAATCCCGGTGAGGCATGGATGTTTTGTTTGTCTTACGGCACTGGCTCTCTCCTTTTCCTGGAACCAGTGACCCTAAATTAGGGACGGGAGACTGCTTATAGACCATTGAGTTGCTCACGGTGGTCGTTAAACCTCCAATTAAAAAAAAAAGGTTGTTTTGTATGACATAAAAAAAAAAAAAGGAGAAGTAAGCTTTTTGTTTTCGTTAGTATGCATTTTTATAACTTCATTACTTATTTTTCGTTTCCAGCGGATATGATGACTCCGCCCTGTGCATAAGACATTCTTCATAAGATATTCTTCTGAAAGGGGTCCGGGTTCGAATCCCGGTGAGGCATGGATGTTGTGTTTGTCTTACGGCACTGGCTCTCTCCCTTCCCTGGAACCAGTGACCCTAAATTAGGGACGGGCGACTGCGTATAGACCATTGTGTTGCTCATGGTGGTTGTTAAACCTCCAATTAAAAAAAAAAGATTCTTTTGTATGACATAAAAGAAAGGAGAAATAAGCTTTTTGTTTTCGTTAGTATGCAGTTTTATAATTTCATTACTTATTTTCCGTTTCCAGCGGATGTGATGACTCCGCGCTGTGCATAAGAAATTCTTCATAAGATTCGTCTTAGTCCTGCATACAACAGCAAACGTTTTGTAGGAGGATGTGACTTTGATTAAAACGATACACGTTTTTCTATATTACTTTGTTCACATGTGCACCACAAGGACTGATTAAAAACTACTCCTGATATGAGAATTCATCTTCACAATAGATCACCAAATTTAAAAATAAATTCTGAAGAGAAGGAAAAATACTTTGTCCATCACAAACATTTTGATTTGTAGAAGTACAATAATTTAAAGTTTTAAAGACTCGTCTCCTTAACGTAAAAAGTATGTAAACGTTTATTATATTATATTATATTATATTATATTATATTATATTATATTATATTATATTATATTATACACGGTCGAGTCGCATTATTGTGGCCACCAGCTAATATCCAGAGTAACCGCCGTGTGCGGCGCGGACAGCAGCTAGACGGGCTGGAAGTGACTCCATAATGGGCTGGAAGGTGTTCACAGGTATGTGGAGCCATGCTGACTGCAGTGCATCTGACAGCTGCTGGAGGGTGCATGGTGGAGGATCCATAGAGCGAATAACACGATCAAGCTGGTTCCACAGATACTCAATTGAATTTACGTCTGGGGAATTAGGGGGCCAGGGAAGTACTTTGAAGTCTTATTCGTGATCTCCAACCACTCTCGGACATTTCTAACTGTGTGACACGTCGCATTGTCGTTCTGGAAGATTCCATTTGCCCCAGGGAAGACAATCAGCATGTAAGAGTGTATGTGCTCTGCAAGTATGGATTCATAACGAATTCGGTCCATGCTGCCTTCCACAAGTATGAGTGGACTCAGAGAATGCCACGAAAACATTCTCCTGACCATGACGCTGCTCCCACCAGCTTGTTTTCTTCCAGCAATGATTGAAGAGTGTTTGTTCTCCGATGTTTCTCGCCTTATACGCCAACGTCCATTTGTTCGATGAAGGAGAAAACGTGACTTATCGGAGTAGGTAATCCTTTACCAATCAGCGGAAGTCCAATTCCGATACTGCCGTGCAAATTCTGCCGATGCACCTTCGTTAGCATAGGTGCAGTGACCATCCGTCTGTATCGGAGTCCCATATGCAGCAGGGTTCGCTGAACTGTCGTTTTAGACACAATTCCGGCAGTAAATTGTGTCTAAAACGACAGTTCAGTAAACATGGTTCATTCAGCCAGTGAGTTGCTCCACTGTAGCATGCCGATCGGCCCTAACGCATCTTTGAAACCGACGTTCACCTCTCACTTCAATGGCACCTGGTGCTCCCCAGTTTCCACGTCGATTATTGATAATGGTGCTATTTCTCCAATCACGATGCACTTTAACCACAGCAACACGCGAACAGTTCACAAACTGCGCTGTTTCAGAAATACTGCCACCTTTGGCCCGAAAGCCGATAATAATCCCTTTTTGCAAATTTGATAAATCGCTCCTTTCATCCATGACAGAAACGAGTGATATGTTTTCAGAATGCCTACAGTACACCTTATATACCCTCCAAGCAGTGGCGTGTATTCGAGGCTAGGTAGGCTAGCTGCGAAGCCAGGAGAATATACACAAATAAAAGACAATTATCAACGGTATCAAGATATATCGATGTTTTCAGTGCGAAAATAACACGAACGGATGCGCTTCTTTTGATTATGAGAATCAGTCTGGCGAGCGATGACCAATTGCATAACGCAAGCAGGTCTTCGAGAGTCTTCGCTGTTCTGATGCGAAGAACTTCGATACGATCGCCTGCTAGCGTTTCCATGACAACATTAATGAGCGTGTGGAGGTGAATTTTTTTTTTTTTTTTTTTAATTGGAGGTTTAACGACCACCGTGAGCAACTCAATGGGCTATAAGCAGTCGCCCGTCCCTAATTTAGGGTCACTGGTTCCAGGGAAGGGAGAGAGCCAGTGCCGAAAGACAAACACAACACCCATGCCTCACCGGGATTCGAACCCGGACCCCTTCGGACGAATGATCAGAGGCCATCGCTTAGACCACTGCGCCACCGGGGCGGCGTGGAGGTGAATGGACGATTGCTTTGCGCAACGGTTTGCTTAGAAAAGAGAAGACTTCGGACTACCTCAGTCCCTCCATGCTTCCGCCTTTAACAGAGCGTGTTTCGCGAGAGTGATTTCAGTTTGTGTGAAGTGTCAATGAATTATAATCAGAGATATTATATCTTAAATTCGTGGCTTTGTAAGATTTTTTTAATATAGAGGGGATGTTGCCCATCCTATGATGGAAGTGAAATTTTTAATTGAAACAGATTAAAAACAAATCAAATAGATGCCGGATTTCTGTAAGGAAACATAGTAAAAACTTATATAATAAGAACGCATTTATGTTAGAACTAAAAATTATATGCTATTTATTTCCGTTTTTCAAAAGACCTCGGGATAAATAACATTCTGTGTAAAATATTTGTTGTTTAACAATTGTAGATTAGAGCGTTTTGATAAATCGATATTTTGCAAAATGTGTAATGTAATTAGCACTGAACTCGGAAAGTTGTTTTCGTGTAAACTTACCTTAATAAATTTCACTTTGATTTTCGCGTTAAATTACTCTTTCTCCGGCACACTTGTTATTCCCTTCACTACTTGTTATTCCCTTCACATCTTGTCCTATTCGAAGGTTAGTTTGAAACTTCATACCGAAGCTTTTTCTACAAAATAATGCGACATCTGGTATTACAAATCAGAACTATCTAAATTCTCGACAATGTGCTATTGGGGTGACATCTGCTTTTAGATGCAATCTTGCCCACTTTGACATCTCAAAATTTCAGTTTTTATTGTAGGTTATAGCGTTTAGATACATCGATATTTTGCAAAATGTGTAATATAATCAGCACTAAACTCGGAAAGTTAGTTAAATTAAAAAAGTAAAAAAAGTAATTAAAGCGTGCAAATTAATATTTGAATTGTGCTAAATTAAATTAATGTACAAACGCAATTTGCCGTGATATTAAGATTTTAATTCGGATTTTGAAGACCGGATAAACAGAACTCGAGTCATTGATATAATCCAATGTTTTTAAAATTAGTACGCCATCACCTCGATATCTCAATGTGATTGCGTGCAAACTCAACTTTCTGTGATATTAAAAATTCAATTCGAATTTTGTAGATCGGAATAATAGAACACGAGTCATTAATAATCCAATGTTTTTAAATTAGCGTGCGATATCTTTGACATCTAAAAGTGGTTGCATGCTATTATTAGCAGGCAATCCTTTTAACATCGCGGGAGCACACACGGATCGATCGATAAGTGATGGCGCAACAATGCAGACGTTGCTGTGACGTCAAGCGTTCCAGAGAGAGAGAGAGAGAGAGAGAGAGATCTGGGTGTTTATATTATTAATTATATTATATTGTATTATATTCGTGTTAATTAATAATTAATGGCCACCCCGGGAGCTGAGACGCTGGCTTATGATCATTCGTCCGAGTTGGGCCTAGGTTCGAGTTCCGGATGAGGTTCATGGCCCTAAATTAGGGACCAGGACGGCTTGTAGCCTTATACGTTGCTCACGGTGGCTGTTAAACCTCGAAACAAAAATATGTATTAATATTCACGTTGTCTATATCATTACTAATGTATAAGACAAATTTTAGCTATACTTTCAAATAATGCACACGTTAATAATTTCATGAGTTCTTTACGAAAATGTTTAGTTTTTAAAAGAGTTTCTCGCACGAATGGAATCAGCAAATAACTCCCTTGAGGGCCTTGGAATTTCGTAGGAGGCTGCACATTATTCTGGAATATCATAAAATATATTATTTTTTTTATTGCTATCAAATAACGTGCTTGCTTAACATTGGAGATTTCGGTGACACTTCTCATCCGTTGCTTGGTGTGTCGAAAGCCGTGCTTAAATGGAGAAGAAAGCGAACGAAGAACAAAGGCTAATAAAAGAGAAAAGCAGCGTTGATGTTCAAAAACAAAAACCATAAAATTACGTTATGACTCACAAGCAATCATGTCACATGAAAAGAGGCACACATCACTCAATGTCTCTTTCGCTGCAGTTCTCCTTGACAGCACCTTTGCCATTTCTGTGGTGATATTCTTTATGTTCCTAGTGCTCTTTTCTCTACCTCTAATGCAAACGTAGTTTATCAGCGGCGCTGCTTGCTTAGTGCAGAGTGTGTCACTGTTACAAACACAAGGACGTAGTTATCGTACACACGCATCTCATAATTCGAGAAAAGAAACAAAAAAAAAAAAAGAGAAAAAGATATTCGTAATAGTTATTTGATTATTACAACTGCCGCTCTGGTAAATGTACATCAGTCACACAAGGACAGCTTCAAGTTGCGACACCGTAACGAAAACCATTCACAACATGTGATAATCCTGTTAACTATTCAGCATTTCACAATGCTTTGTGAATAATATTTTCACGAAACATCCAAATTACTTGGTCACGTTATAAAGTCTTATCAGCGGAAAATGGCTCCGAATAGGAAAACTCATAAAAAATCAGTTTACTGTTGCAGTCCTCGTATCATACTGTTGCTTCTTAAAATCCAAATTTGGCGGTGGCCGAAGCTTGAATTCACGTCCTCCTGCTCCGGAGCCGAGTGCTTTCCCAATTAAGCTACACCGACAAGGGAATGTCACTGCTACTTGCCGTCTTGACATGTACGTCACCTCTATTGTACGTCACATAAATTATATTCCCACCATGAGAAAGGTGGGCTCACGAAGTCGCACGCAAACCGTGTTTGAAGTAACTCTCTGTAGAAGGGATTCTGATTAATTCCAGACGATGTATGGAAGAAGCATCACACATTTTTTGAAGCGAAGAAGGATTTCTCATTAATTTCAGATGATGTGAGAAACAAATATCATACATTTTTCGAAGAACCGAAAGCCCAGTAGATGATACATTTTTACCTTCGGGCGCCAATGTGAAAACCCTAATTTTCTGCCAGTGACAGGACCTGAAATCGCATCCTTCTGCTCCGGAGCCAAATGCTTTCCCAATTAAGCTACACCGGAAAGAGCTTGCTAATTGCTGCCTTGACATGTGCGTCACCTCTGTAGCACATCACATACTTCTTACAGAACCAGTTACAACTGAAATTCACTGAAGAAGAAATAGAAGAAAACATGGCACGTCATTAGGTTTTTTGCAAGCAATGAAAAAATCCTTAATAAATAAACACATCGCTCTTTCCACGTTCCAGAAACACATTTGGAGTATTTTCACCTTGGATCTCGCTCTTTGGATTTAACTGCTATAATATATATATAGCTAGTGCCGTTAATGCCCACCAGATGGAGACGTCTCAGTAGCTGAGCCCATCTTACGGATTTATGATGTCAGAAGCTTACTTAAAAATACACATAGCACAGTGGATTGTTGGCCATCGTGGCGTAAATGTAACGCACTCGGCTAGATATCGAGAGTTCTGTTGGTTCAATTCCACAGCGGCGGCTGAAAAACAATTTTTCGGGTGCTGTGTGTTTCTGGAACGCGGAAAGAGCGATGTATTTATTTATTAACTGTCGCCACGTATTTGGAGTATTTTCACGAAAAAATCCTTAGCAGATCTTTTAAAAACATTTGAACACATAATCTCATCAAATGCACAGTGTACGTACATATTTTAAATCACCATTTTAATGTGATTTAAAATATGTGCACAACAATTATAAATTAGGTTTCGGCAACGTTTTCGGATAAAAAATCTGTGGACTTCTAAGCAGCAGATCAAAAATCAAATCTTCATTTTTTTCTTTGGAAATCATTCTTTTCTGAGTAAGCATAGTTATGCTGCGATGCGAAGCTTTTAATGATACCCAAAATAATTTGTGTACAGGTAAAAAATGTACGCAACCCGACAGTTGAGTAGTCATGAACACATCTTTTGGCCCAAATTTAGAATGTTTCTCAATGTTTTATACTGTTGTCCAAAGCTTTAGGATGAAGTACATTTTGTCCTATCATATTCAGAAAAAGCTTTTTTACAGCTGTAAGTAGAATTGTTAGTGAAATGAAACGCAGGACATCAAAAACCATCAATAATATGTAATAGAGATCCAAACAGAACAACAATTTGCGAAGGAGGAACAGGCTCACCAGTCTTCCAGTGATACTCTTCCATCAGCACTGCAAAAACAGGCTACAGGGCGAAGTCCTCATTAGGGGATATGTCCACCCCGCACCCCAGACAATGTTTGGTACCTATAGGTCATGCTTTGCCTTAAGTGGTCTAGGAGCTCTTAAGTAAATTGTCTCTCTCCCGTGGAGAGCCCTAATAAGCGCTGAAATGGCTTGTGGTGATTCTTTTCAGCAATACGTCTTCTCAGAGCGTATAATGTATTTTCGATTGGATTAAATGACAGAAACACGCTGGCGACTCCGTCCGACGGATAACATCATTAGTCGAAACTTCATTCACAACTGCTGTGCTGTGATGAGGGGCGATATCGTCCATAAAGATGAAATCTGAGCCCACAGCACCACGAAAGAATCACACCATTGCAGAACCACTCAGTGATGTATTCAGACATCTTTTCGGATGCTTAGCCCCTCTCCCCAGAAAATCCATAGACGCCCCCCCCCCCGTAGGTTTTAGAGTGATCACCCTTTATATTTAGTCAAATTTTTTTGTTTATAGAAGAAAATTTGGAGAAATTAATTTCAAAAATTTAAAAAAATTAGGGAAAATATTATAATAAAAAAAAACTCATTCACATGGACTTCATATCTCAGTAGCATTAAGATTATTTTATGTATTAAATAATTTTTTTGTTTTATTCACTAAAACTAAAATTGCAAATCAGCATGTATATTTACGTTTTCTAAATGCGACGAGACAATAATGTATACAATACCTCGAGAGAAAAAAAAACAAAAAAAAAAACGGAATTTCTGTTGTTAATTAGCGCCATACATGACTCAACACAAAGTGTTAACACTTTAAATAACTTTATTTTTTTAATGTAGCTCTGAAATCAAAGTAGTTATGAAAATATATATACTCTAGAGAAAAATTTGTTGCTCTAGATGAAAATGCTTTTGTAAGTTTGTTTATTAAATGGAACAATTGTCCATGTTAAAAATTTATTATGAAGTCCTACCAAAATTACTCAATACTTTCTCAGGATAAAAATCAGGATGGTAGAAGAAGACCAGTTCATCTTGATCATACATGCAAGAGAGGCAAACAAGAAAAGCAAGCATTGTTTCACAATTCGGTAAATTTTTTAAAGCCTTTTGTATTTGATAGTTAAGTTTACTGTGGATTTGTAATCACCAACGGTATACTGCTTGCACTGCAATACATCATCATATTTTGGAAGCTGGCATTCAGCTTTATTTCAGTCTTCTGGATGCCGACTTCCCATGTATATGGTTAAGTAAGCCTCAATGTAGCTAGCTGGACGTTAGGGCTTCCAATACAACAAAATATTTGCGCTACCTAATTTTTTACGATAGCAAATTATTAAAAATGATTCCCATATTTTTTTCCTGGAGGTATGTGGTTTACGCCCTGTGACAAAAAGAAAATCTATGAATTTCAAACAATTAATTAGCCTTTTTTGTTTTTATTGTTTTTTTACTGCTATGTGCTAACCTAAATAATCTAAAGGGGCTAAAACCAAGTGGCAGGGGAATGGTTTGAACCATTCTGTAATGATTCCTTAATAATAACGAAAACGCTTGTTGTAAGACTAAAATATTTTGGCCACTTCTAGTGATTAGGGGGGGGGTCCAGCACAGCAGCGTTATCTTACTAGCATCCTTAATATTTTACACCACCGCAGCATAATGAAATCCGTGGTGCATTACTGAATTAAAATAAAGATATAACATTTTTAATCACTTGCATGTGTAGATTTCAGAAAATTTTTTATATGTAGTAATGTATATATAAATAACAAATAATAAGTTTCAGCCCCCTCAAAATTTGCCATTGTCCCCAGGAAAAATCTCTCTGATTGTAACGCTGGAACCACTGCCTGGTGATAACGCCTAAATCCATCACTTGCAGTTCGGTACATTCATTGACCATGACCCCCCTCCCACCCCCACCCTACCCCCCACACACGCACCATGAAGCCCGGACAGTCCCCTATCTGTCCCATTCAACGATGTTCCTGGCATTATTGGCAGACCCACGTCCTCTCCAGGTAAATTTCCGACTTGGAGTCTGACGAATGATTACAGCGGCTTTCAACTGTAAACTTTGCTTTGGCCCACTAATCTGGAAACCAGTCAACGTGAGATATCCACCACTGATGGCGGGCTGTACGATTTACCCTGGAGAATAGTAGACAGCGTACGGAATTTTAGTATTGCTGCATTTAGACGTATCGGGAAGGTTTGGCCCGAAATTCTCACACCTGTGGCAGTTTGAAGACGATTAACTAACTACCTCGCAATACTTTTCCGACTCCGTTTGGCCGTTATGGCCAGGTAACTGTCATCCCGCTGGATCGTGCGGAAGGAACGACCTCCAGAAAAAGTCTGGTGGCGGTTGTGAGTCTTCTAAACGCTGACCATTCCGAGCTCTCTAGCGACATTGGACACAGTCTGACCTTCTTTGAGCTTGCAGATAATTCAGCCTTGGGTAAAATGATTCGTATGATGTCGGCGAGACATCCTTTTGTTATCTCAGATACGAAGTTTCTTCCTACCCCTTTGAAACACATGAAAAACAGAATGAACTCAAACGAGACGCTTCTTCTTGGCCTCCTATCTGTATACACCCTCGGCAGCTATCACAAATTTGTGTACGGGCTGCGCATCATGGAGTGTTTTCATACTTCACACAACACTTGTCTGCATATGTTATTTTGTCTGCACATGACGCTATGTAATCATCAGATTTCCTGTTCGTCCTTAAGTTTTGGACAGCAGCGTACAATCAGCTGTGTGTGTCTAGAAAATTCCAAGGGAAAGAAGATATTTAGCTTACAGACAAAGATTAAACCTCAAGTGTTGTTTTCCCTCATATTCTACATAAGTTTGATATCGAAGGAAAACCTTTTTACACTAATAATGACTGGAAAATCAAGAATATGCATACCTGTATACGATAGAAATGAAATTCTCCCAGTCTTCGACATATTATCCATAAAATGAACTTCTTTTGTCTGGGTGGAAATTTCTATACATTGGAAAATTTAAAAATTTGATCCCGAAAAAATTGTCTAATCGATTTTCTGAAGAAAAAGGTATGTTAAAGATGTATTGACGCCATATGGAAGAAAAATGCTGTCTTTCCGTCGATACAAAAGTTTTCCATCCTGCATTTTATACCCATTACAAAGATACAAGACGTTATCGCGCGTTAAAAGCTTTCTTAAAATGAAACAACCTCACTCATAATGCTGTGACCTTTTGAAATAAAATTGTGGTAAGAAAACCATGAAGTTAAGATGAATCGATAAGAGATATTCTAAGAGCACAATTTTTTTACTGTTTGGAGCTTCAAAGACCACTGTGAGTAACTCAATAATATGTTATAAGCAGTCGTCCATCCCTAATTTAGGGCCACTGGTTCAAGGGAATAGAAAGACCAGTGCTGAAAGACAAACACACCATCCACACCTTTTCCAGGATTCAAGCCGGAACCCATTTCGGACGAACTGTGAGAGATCAGCGTCTCATACTCCTAGGGTACCATGGCGCTGCTATCTGTCTTCACTGAAAGAGAGAGAGAGAGAGAGAGAGAGAGAGTAACAGTGAAATACAAATCGAAAGATTTCGTTGTGCGCCATCTTCTGTTTTGGTTGATATATATTTTAATTCGTAAGAAACATTCCATTGGTATTTACTTTTTCGGCCACCCTGTCAATAAATAAATAAATAGGGACTGATATGACCTTGTTCCTCTGGAGTGTATTCAAACGAAAGGGATATTTAGTGCTGGGTTCCCATAATCTGAAATATTGAAAGCACAAGAAAGATCAATCTTTCAGTTGAGCAGAAATTAATACGATACCATAAATAAGAAAAGGTCGATGGATGTATTCTTGTACAATCAGCTGTAATTACATACTTCTAATACTTTGCAGTTCAAAAATGAAATTCTTTATAATGGAAAAGCTCATTTGGACAAAATTGCACCCGATAGTTTTATTTGAACTTTAAGTAACTGGAACAAAGAGTATATTGAGAAATGTTAATAAAAATTCACTAATGTCTTACCAGACTGAATAAGTCCCCGTGCCAAAGCCTGGGCCATTTTCCCAGCCCCGAAGAATCCTACCCGCATGTCAGTTCTGACTGTATTTACATAAAACTTCACGACCTGATCAATTATTCTTGTCTACAACAGACTCAGATTGACGTTATGCAACACAGAATTACCCGCCTCTTTACTGCGCTGAACTTTGGGATCTATTCTCTCTCCTTCTTTAAACGTAAACAAAAGATTGTGACAATGCCTCGTCCCCGCAACAGAAGTGAATGAGCGAGTCAACATTCTTAGGTGATACGACAGTCTCATGTTATCCTATGCTCGGTACGATTAAGTAAGTGTCTGATATGCAGATATAAGAACAGACGCACGCACATACACGTAGCAATCATTCCAGAAGATATGGCATCATGCAGTTAACGCAGAAATCAGCCACTCAGCAACTCACTATTTAACAAAGCGCAATTATTATATTAGGCAGGGTAAAATGCACTGATGACTGATTTCTAAAACTTTTCACATTAATAAAACACCAGCAACAATAAAATGATTTCTATAGTAATAGAGGAAAGCATATAAAACCTGTCTTTGCAATGAATTTCACGTGGCTGATGGATAACTGTTTGCAGGAAAGCTCAGCTAATCGTCTGACCATTTTACGTTGAATTCGGATTTTCAAAAAAGATTTTATCGGCTCTGCATCTCAGTTGAATGATTAGCTCACCAGGACTTAGTTAATACTTTTGTAAAGTTCTGCTGATTATTATGAAGCAATCACATTAATAATTGTTTTCCAATTTCATACACATCTGAAGTTGGAATGAGCAGCCTAATTAGTAAAAGTCACTGAGGAAGCTATAAAGATAGAAAACCCCTGCTGGTCTTTCCCTAACGCTTTTATTTTTTACTAAATCATTCACGTGTTACTATATGCAAAATAACACATTGGGTACTTACTGTCCCACTTTTACTGTCTTTCCATTCCTTTAGTATGTTGACTTTCTTTACACGCAACTGTTTACAGAGCAAATCAACATAACTCTCTTTACTATTCCACCCGAAGCTACTTTTACATCTCTCCATTAGAGAAAATTTAACCTATTCTTTGTGAAAGTATAAGAATTGTACTTTCTATTCTAATTTTCCAGGGTCATCAAAACCTCTTAACTCTGATATAAATTATGCATTCTCATTTAAGAAAAAAACTACAACTTGTCTTCGCGCGCGTATTATTTAAATTTAAATTTCCCTCTTCACTCACTGTCTCAACACTACTATTCTTTTGATTCTTTTTCATATATTCGTTTCTTCCTGTCTTGATTGATCCTGTTATGACGGAAATTACTGCGATAGCCAAATCACCTCTAGGATAGGAACACTGTCTGTAACTTTGCTCTCTGTTCCATTCCTCTCACGTAATCGTAGCCTTTCCTGTGTCTATGAAACATTGTTATGGACTTTATATAAAATTCTTATATAAATAAATCAGTGCTGTAGCTAGCAGGGAGCTAGATTTGCACAAAGTTCCCCTGCAAGGCCCACGGAAAATGCACTTTGTTGTAAATTTTCGAACTTTTATTTTCATTGGTTTATGAAAATGACTTTTGTATTTAATTATAAGCATAAATGCTTTTTATTATTTTGTCGGGCATTACATTTTTCACCATGAAAAAACTGAAGTGATACAGCACAAAACGATGAATTACGACAAAGAAATTTCTTTTACAGGCGAATCAGTAGGAACAGTTGCGACAATGATTCTCTGCCACATGGTGACAGGACTTGTTGGTGTTTCCGGCCAGGGAAGAGAGAAATGCCGTTTTGTTTTTGTCTCCTTTCTTTTTTCGGAGAAGCATGAAATTTTAAAGAACATTACAAAAAAAAAAAAAAAAAAGGAATAGGAAGAAATAGAAGAAAAAGAAGAAAAGAATGAGTGACGGATGTAGAGGCGTAGTTAGGCAAAGGGCTAAACCCCTGTTCGTCAGTTCGTAAGTGACAATGAGATGTTAAGATGCTGTTTTAAAGTTTCTGAGTATTTTATTTTTGCCTGCAAAAACTACTGTCGTGGAGGCATTTTAGCTGAACGTATCCCGGTACGCGTTGGAAAATACTGCTAAAGGGAAAATACTACGCGTTGGAAAATACTTCCTCGTGCGTAAGAGAGAAAGAGCTTTCAGCATCTTCTCGCTTATTGTTTTTCATCTACTAGAAGTGGTTTTAAGATGCTTCTACTGAAGAAAAAGAAGTTTTTTTTGTTTTGTTTTTTTCAGAATTCTGGAGCTCTTGGTTTTTGACAGGGAAGGTGTATGGTTATTGACCACAGTAAGAAGTAAATGCCACGGAGCACCAATGAAGGAGATTATGCGATTTAAGATGGAGGAAAAAGTGGGAAAAGAAGAGGAGTAGAAAATTTTTGAGTATGACATCAGTAAATTCCCGATGCCATTGCGTGGATCCACGGAAAAGAAACCAGAACAGTAAATTTTTTAAAAATCACGCTAGTTGGGAGTTATTTTGACTCAAGCTCTAAGGAGCGCACAGCTCAACCCTATCAAGCAAATTCAAAGAATGTGACTCATTTTTTATTTTTCAAGAGAGTTTCTCTCCCCCCCCCCCCCATTCTTTTTTATTTCACATTTTGTGTTTTGTCTATTTATTTTTATTTTTACTAAGTAAAACCTGCATCTGTATTCGTGAGAAAATGCAGTTTGTAGTCCCCTCTCCCTCAGATGACCCATGACTCTTCATCCCCCTCCCTAGTTTTGGGACCTAGCTATTGCCCTGAAATAAATACTGTATCACGGTGAGAGAAAACAAAAATCATCAAAATTTCCTTGACCTCGTAGACCTACTCGCCGCGGTTATAGGCGGCAGTACTGTTATTGAAGCACTGAAAAGAAAGACATAGCTTATATACCGGTCGATGTGAAACTCAAAGGTATTCTAGCGTTCAGAATTGATATCCAAGTATTCCAAGCCGGTTTCTTTCGTTAACCACATAGCGCGATACGACGTTTAACGCAAGCACCAAAAACAAAACAAACAGAATGTAACCAAAAAAAAAAAAAATGAAACGGTACAATGACTTATAATACCATGAGTTAGAAGAAAAACAAGGCAAATGATGCAGTAAGTTTTACCATGAGTTATACAAAAAAAAATAGCAAATGATACAGTGAGTTATGCCATAAACAAGTAACGTTTCAAATTATTGGCTAAAACAGCTGAAACCTAAGAAATGAAAACAAACAGATTTTAATACTTGGCATTACTTCTGCCTTTCTAGTAGGGGATCAAGTACATAATTAGTTGAATGGCTACTAGGAAGTGACGTCCGCTTTACGCGACCTGTCGAATTCTCAATTTCGGCACTTGGTACCCTACCCAAACCAATCAACCAACCGCATATACCAGTCTCGGGATTGAATTACACATTTTTTGAGATAAAAATTTCAGTTGCAGTTATATAAACATATGTTTATGCATATGTATGGGTGTGTTCACTGGAATATAATATTTAATATGTTACTTTTAACTTTAACTATGAATCTGTATCTAAAGCCTTGTAAGAGTAATCCAAGTGCAAAAAGTGTACTTCACTTGTTACTGTATTAACATAAAACACGTGTGTTATTTTGCTTACGTGAAGATAGTGGAAGGCCAAGGTTAGAGTGCTTGAACAGACTTCTTAGGCCCAAAAAAACAGTGGCAGGCAGTTTTTTAGAACTTTTCAGTGGCAGGCAGCTTTTTAGAACTTTTCAGTGACAGGCAGTTTTTTAGAACTTTTCAGTGACAGGCAGTTTTTAGAACTTTTCAGTGACAGGCAGTTTTTTAGAACTTTTCAGTGGCAGGCAACAGTGGCATAGGAGGTTTTTTATGTCCTGAGAGCATGGTAAATCTCCCCGCGTAAATTATCGCCTATAAATGATTAAAAGAATTCCATTAGCAAAGAAAGACAGACAATTTAACGACCTGTTACAACTTTTCAGTCTCAGGTTGCGCGTGTCACTGTATCCAAATTTAGAATTACATATCATTACATATCATAGGAAAAGGAGCGAACCGAAACCGAAGATCAGAAATAATACTTAAGCCTCATTCCTATCATATTGTCAACATTCCAGTTTTTTTTACTTACTGTTTATGAAAATAAATTAATATTGAACTGAAGTTTTCAAATAACAAAGGCAGCTGGGGGTTGCCCCAAGTGAAGCGCAGGAACAAGATCTGGGAAAGCAGCATCATGCAAGAAATTTTCTGAATATGTATTATTTTTCTCAGTAGAAATTTTATTAATTTCAAAAATAAAGCGGTTATATTCTCATAACAGATCAAAACCGTGGCGTAAAGTTTTTAGTCAAACTGCTTTGAACCGGAAAAAAATTATGATCTCTTTGTCTAGGTGATCCGTAATCAATTTTCATCTATGCTCCTGCAACTGAATTGCTCAGAGCGGTCCATCTTTTAATTTATTTATTTTTGGATCTGCATGCTGTATGAGAAAGTACGTGTCCTGTTGTACAATTTCCTTAAATCATTAGCATAATACGTATTAATGATAGCATGGACTGAAGCTCGGAGATTATCCGCTGATTTTCCAGAAAATAGGTTTCCGATTAATATTCTCCTGGTAAAATTGTTTCTTGATCTACTCTCGATTTCCTGTACAGCAGCATTTCCTCCAGTCAAGTTTTAAAGCAAAAAATCGACTTTTTGAAAAAACTGTATGGTTAGTAAAATGTTTCTTATATTATATGAATTTTATTTTGAAAATAATTATGCTTTAAATAGTGAACCAGTTGTATTCTCATACTTCTTCATTTTCCTTAACCAGAACTTTAATCTATATCCATCTCGCTAATCATTAAATTACCTGAACAGAAATTTTAGAATTTTTTTTTGCTTTTGTTGCTGTTGCATTAAATAAAAGTGTGTTTCAAAATCTTTTTTATTCATTCTGTTTTGTTCTTCTTAATTTGTACTAAAGAAGGAAAATAAATTTATATCACGCGTCTGGAAATAATAAATTTTAGGTCAAGGAAATGTTGCAGATGCGGACTGTCCACGAAGACACTTTTGGTGAAGATGAAGACCAGTAGCAAGAAAAACTATTTCAATATCAAATCTTCTCCATTTCAACTCTGTTTTTTATGAAATTGCGATGCCACACGCTCTGTCCACAAACGGTTGTGGCATTACATTTGAGAAATTTCGTGTAATGGACCTGACAAAGTTAGAATGAAGTTCAGAATGATTTGTGGTAAAGAATAAAATTGTTCATTGAAAACGAGACTTCGTATGGTTCTAGCGGAGCATACGAGGAGTAAAACCCAAACGATCTGACTTCAGAATAAATGAAGAACTAAAATGGACATCAAAGAAAATTACGAATGACAAGACGACAGCAGCTCAAGAAGGAATTTCACGCAAGATGAATCTTTTGATTTGTGCCCCATTGGAACTTCCAAAAAATGAGGATTTTCCCATTCTCTTAAATCTTTTTCACCCTTAGATGCTGCGAACATCGTAGCATGTTAAGAGGACAAGGTCGTGTTGTCTCAAGCGTAAGTACTCCTCGGTCTTTGACTGGCAATTGACCCACAGGCATATGTTTATAAAACCAGCCTGGTCGTCAGTTTCATTCACAAATTCCTTTATTTACGTCATTTTAAGAGGAATGCTTTTCTCCTAAACGGCTGGAAGGTAAGCAAAACAATTATCTTTCTCCTTGATTTCTTTGTTTACTCTAGTTTGGTCAGTATAATATAACCTTGAGCACTCATTCACACCTTTGTTAAGTGTAATGCTCTTTTCCTAAATGCTCATAAGATACGCAGAACAAGGAAGGGCAAATTTCATTCGTTTCACCGTTGCTTTTTATGAACTGGAATAACCGACTACGATTTTTTTAAACTACACTCTTTTCTCCTAGACACTGATAAAGCAAGTAGAACTAATTAAGAATTTTCCCACGTGTTTCTCTTACACGCAGCAATAAAATTAATATGCCTAAACATGGGTCATTGTGTTATGCCTTTAGAAGAAAATCCAAAATACAGTGAGAGGTGAAATCATTTACAATGCATTTAAATTCTCGACTAATTAATTCTATCTGAAAAAGAATTAAGTTTGCTATCGGTAGCTAATGTTAAACATCTGGCTTGGAGGATTTGTGTTTACTTCCCGGAGGAGACATAAGCGTTGTGCTCGTTTTTCCTCTCTGTTTCCCCCTGAAAACCGTTAACTCTAAATTAAAGATTAACGACCTCTCATATCTTTCGTTATACATGGAGGCAGTGAAACTATTTAAAAAAAGGGGTAGGTTCATAAGCTATTCAGGAAATACACATAGAAACGTATGAGACATTTTTGGAAGCAGTTTCCATTGTGACATACCAATGAAAATGCATACGATATAGTATAGTTTTGCCCAGAGGAATTCCTAACGTAAAGACGTTTTACCAAATCTTTTATTAGATATATTGCATTGTTAAGAGTATTCTGATAGGTTGGTTTTGAGAGTTTATTTGCCATTGAGGCTAGTAAACTCTCAAAAACCAACCTCAATGAGCCAAAGAACGCCCGAGAGTACGAATGTGGAAATGAAGGAATATTGCCGGCAAGAAAATGGGTTCAAAATACACTGAAGAACAGTTGAATTAGAGACGGCTGGTGTTATGCAAATGTGGCGTTGTGGGCGGCCCTGTAAACGGAAACGACATGACGAATGCAGCGATCCGACAATATAAGGAGTGATGCGACGGGAATCAGTAAGAGTCGGACGCAGTATGGTTAAGACGCAGGATCTAAGGGCATTTGATCGTGGGCAAATTGTCGGGGCCCTACGAATGGGTCACTCCATCTCGGAAGTCGTGCAGGCACTGGGATTTTCACGAGCCACTGTGTCACGGGTGCGTCGTGAGTACATCGAATCCAGTAAAACCATCCCTGCAAGGGCCAACTGCCGTGGACAACAGCGTGTGGATGAGCGGGGTCATCGTCAACTAGCTCGCATTGTAACAGCGGATAGACGGGCCTCACTGCAAGAAATCACTCGGCAATTTAACGCTGGTGCACAAAAACGTGTAAGCAGCCACACCATCCAGAACCATCTCATAGCTATGGGGTACAGAAGCCATCGTCCCACGAGAGTACCGCTGCTGACCGCACATCACAGGGTGCAAAGATTAGCATGGGCGCGGGAACATCGCCACTGGACATGCGGAAAAATGTTGTCTGGACTGATGAGTCGAGATTCACGTTGGTACATGCTGATGGCCGAATACGAGTACGGCGTAAACCACATGAAGCGATGGATCCTTTTTGCCAGCAAGGTACTCTTCAAGTTGGTGAAAGTGGCATTCTCTTCTGGGGACTGTTTACATGGACTGAAATGAGACCCCTGGTACGTGTGACATCGTCCCTCACAGGTCAACGTTACCGGGATATCCTGGACGACCATTTGCTCCCGTTTGTTCGTCTTCAACATCCCACTGGGGACCTCATCCTGCAACAAGACAATGCACCGTGCCATCGCTCCCGAATTGTATCCGAATGGTAGGATGAACACTCCACCGACGTGACCTTACTTCCTTGGGCAGCTAGGTCACTTGATCTCAATCCCATCGAGCACATCGGGCATGCCATCGAGAGAGATTTTCTAGACTCAAACCCCACGCCATCAAATCTTCGTGAACTGTGGGAGCTTGTTCAGGGGTCGTGGATCCGTATGGCTTCCCAACGCTTCCGGTGTCTTGTCGAGTCCATGCCTAGACAAATCGCCGCAGTCATGAGGGCGTAAGGTGGCGCCACACATTACTAGACAGGTATCTCTAATTCAATTGTTCTTCAGTGTATGTTACAGATTTCACCTTCATTTTTACAAATTGTGAAAGTTCCATGACAGTGTAATGAGACAAAACATTTAGAGAGAGAAACATCTCTTCAAAGACTCTGGTTTATTCTTGGACTCGAAGTCGTCGTTGATAGCAATTTAACAGGAAATTATTTCTGGCAGAAAAGCTTGAAATAAATTATTTCTGGCAGAAAAGCTATCAACATGCAGTAAAACGATTGAATAGTGAATATTATGATAGAGAACAAAATTCATAACAAAACTTGTTGAAGTGTATCGTGAAACATTGTTGCTTCCTTTAAACAATTTCAGTGCTGGTTATTCTCTGTCTCAATGTCAGTTCCTATCTCGGACAGGTTCTAGTAAAATGTTAAAAATAAACTTTGTTCGGCTTGCTTCATAGTTTTCCACTGCAGAAATTTTGTTAACCATCACGAGGTAGTTGATAATCATCTGATGACCGCTACCCCAGTGGCGCAGTGGTCTAAGAGCTGGCCTCTGACTATTCGTCCGAGATGGGTCCGGATCACGTCCCTGTGAGGCATGGATGTTGTGTTTGTCTTACGGCGCTGGCTCTCTCCATTCCCTGGAATCAGTAGTCCTAAATTAAAGAAAGGCGACTGTTTATAGTCAATCCAGTCGATCACGGTGGTCGTTAAACCTCCAATGAAAAAATAAATAAATAAATAAATAAAATCTGCAGACTATCAACTTCTAAGACGAAGGATTACCTTAAGCTCGTGCTGAAATGTTTCCCTGTAGATAAATTGCTGTACACACAGGAAATCCATTTTTAATCTGATATGATTGTTTGATCCGGAAATGATACCCAGCAAAAAACAGTCTTGCTGGCCCAGCACTATGTTGTCGCTGCCGAACCCTCAATAAAATGTCCGGGAGGCCAACAGATGGGCCAGCAGTTCAGGCCAACAGCTGGCCAACAGTTGGCACCGCATCAGTTGTCATATGCCACAACAGGGCCATCAGTGGTCCATCACAGGCAGTAGCTGCCACAAGTGGCCCTTCAGTGGCCCTGCAAGCACGTGCCAGGAATGATGGATAGCCTAATGTGGTCCGCTAGTGTGCCGTTAGGGGCAGCCAGCAACCACGTGACGTAACTGGTGGCTTGCCGAATCTTGTCCGCCAGTTTCCCAGTAGTAGCCATAATAATAAAAAAAAAGCGAGGATAACTGCAGTTTCCCAAAGCTACAATATCTTTTTTCAACCCTTACGAATTAACGCACTGCGCTGGGGAAATTTTCTCAACAGACCGGAAAAACGCCCGTTTGCATCTGAACCAGGGTCGTTCGCGTGTCAGCTGAGTTCTCTACCGACCGGACTAATTTGCCATGCTCGAGCAGCTGCTTAAAGCTGTCTGTTTGGTATGCAATGTGTAATCGAATGCTTCCCTCTTTCATTTTACAATATTGAGAGGTATTTTTCATAAAAGTCAGTTTCATATAATGAATAAATTAATTTTTTCAACGTAACGATAGTTTTTTTTTTTTTTTTTTACCTTAAGGGAACTTCACTCATTTTCAAGGCGTGTACATACTTAGAGTCGCTTTCCAAAGTTTTGTACTGTCCTTGCCGTCTTGAAAAGAGATTGTTGAATAAATATATATTTACCCGGGTTCATGTCACATTCTGTTACATTTTTAACGTTGTGTCTTTCCTTTCCGTTGTCCGAAGCTACATTTGTTTTAAAGAGTAAAAGATATTTTATTTTACTTCTCGTTATTTTTGAAGCGAATTCCTCCCAGTCTTGTGTATTCAACCCACGGATGAGTACACCACATAGCGTTGCTTTTTTCTTCTTTCAAATAATTAATAAATTTTGTACGCGTATAATTCTTTTTTTTTCCAACAAACGTTGTTTTAATGGTTTTCCAGGATATTTGTTTCAAGCGGTTTCAAATTATTTCTTGTTATTCATCCACTCCATTCCATGAATTGTTATTCATGGGAATGGAGTGGGTGTATTTCTTGGCTGTAATCTAGTATTTCACGGCTTAATCTGATATCTTCGTCGGCGTAAAATTTCATTAGGAAATTAATTCGCCTCTCCACACATGGATTTTTTTCTTAACATCCACTAAAATAACACGATGGCGATAGCGTCGTCTTCAACTAACTGGTACCATGAGAGACACAGCAAGTATTGCTTCTGCGCATGGGCAGTCCCGTTGCTTCCACCTGCTGTTGGGGTTGCATTGGTTGCCAGCAACCGGTCTCTAGTGGCACTTGCTTGGAGGCTAACGATTCAGGGCGATGCTGCAGGGCCATCAATGGCTCGCCAACTGATAGCGCTGCCGCCAACGGACCACTACTGGGCCGTGAGCGGCAGATTTCAGCCAGCAGTGACCCATCACTGCCAGCTGGTGGCCAGCAGTTTCCCAGCACTTGTGTTTTTGCTGGGGAACGCATGAAGTCAGAAAGATTACTAACTGTGGATTTGTTGGCCTGCGTTTAATCTATGACTCCAGTTAACTAATGGGAGTTTGAGGCTCTCAACAGCTGCTACATCTATCTTTAAATTCAAATTGAAATTTCTACAACAAGCGCCGTATTGCATATTACTAAGAGTGCTCTAACCCCGTAAATTATTTACATTCATTATATTCAAAACAAATTTTATCTCACTCAAAAAAAGGTAACGAATTTAATTGCTAATTATCTTTAAGCATGAAGGCCATAGTAAATATCTAGATACTGTTGTTACAAAATAGATAGTGTTGTAACAAACTGTTGTAAACCAAATAAAGTTGACATATCAAGTTATTCAAAAATTAATCGATTTTTTAAATAAAACAGAGTAACTCATACAGCAATGACTACTGTATTTTCAAATGACTTTATATATTTATAATACGTTTTCAATCTATTTAGTGTTAGCCTAGAAACAGCACGAGTGAAACCTTCGGAAGTTAAGGAAAATCTCATTCTCCCATAAGTATGCAATATATGTAGTCAGCATACATGGCACATAATGAAAATTTAATTCTTAAAGTTTTCAGATTGAAATGAAAAGACGAATATGTTTTCTCATTTTTAGGATAGCTTTTGAAGAAAGTTCTTGAATAATGCAACACATAAGCCCGAGTCGGTGCGTCGCTGTGATGCTCATCCTAACTTCGTTGTTACATGGCGGACATCAGGCAGCAGGTTTCGGATGCAGTTCCGACATGTGCAAGCTTCTTCCCTTCTTCAGTCCCCTCTGCTGCCTGGCAACCCAGCAGTGCTGCAAAGAGACGGTGCAAGGAAGTATACTCGAGCCGCTCAAGAACTGCATCACAGATACGTAAGTCCATTGCAGTATTTAAGTATTTGAAGGATACTGTTGTTGCTGAATAGAAGAATGGCTCTTTCTTTCGATGATAATACAGTTTTTTAAAGATTCTTTTTTATCTTTTAAAAATTCAACATTGGCTTAGAAGACCAAGAGGAATTTCCAACAAGTTAGTAAAATCATGCAATGCATTGATTATGATACGCTTTCCAACATACCAGAAATTATTACTCAAGTTATGAGGATAATGGCTGTGGAATAAATCTCGCTCCTGTGTCCTGACCTTTGACCCCATTTCGATGATATTCAACAGAACCGGTTCACTATACCTCAAGAATAACTAAAGTTTTGTCGCAATAGAAGCAGTTTTACGCAAGTTCTGAGAATAATGGCTGAGGAATAAATCTTGCTTTTGTCCAATGACCTTTGACCCCATTTCGTTGATATTCAACAGAACCGGTTCACTATACCTCCGGAACAACATGATAACGTTTTGTCGCAATCGAAACTTTTTTAGGTAACTTATGATGCACAAGGGCAATGGAATGGATCCCACTAGAGTGTCCTGACCTTTGACCCCATTTCGCCCATTTTCAATAGGGTTCGTCCCCAGTGGCTCCCTACCACATACTAAAATTTCATCTAAATCGAACCATTTTTACGCAAGTTATGACGCATAAGGGCAATGGAACAAATCCCGCTCTTATGTCCTGCCTGACCTTTGACCCCATTTCGCCCATTTTCAATAGGGTTCGTGCCCAGATGGCTCCCTACCACATACTAATATTTCATCGAAATCGAACCATATTTACGCATGTTATGACGCATAAAGGCAATGAAATCGATCTCGATTTTATGTCCTGACCTTTGACCCCATTCCGCCCATTTTCAATAGGTTTTGTTCCCAAGTAGTTCCTTAAAACATACCAAACTTTCATCGAAATTGAACCATTTTTACGCAAGTTATGACACATAAGGGCAATGGAAAAAATTCCACTCTTATGCCCTACCTGACCTTTGACCACATTTCGCCAATTTTCAACGCGGTTCGTGCCCAGGTGGTTCCCTACAACATACTAAAATTTCATCGAAATCGAACCATATTTACGCATGTTATGTCGCATAAAGGCAACGAAATGGATCCCGCTTTTATGTCCTGACCTTTGACCCCATTCCGCCCATTTTCAACAGGGTTTGTTCCCAAGTGGTTCCTTACCACATACTAAAATTCCATCGAAACCGAACCATTTTTACGCAAGTTATGATGCATAAGAGCAATGGAATGAATCCCGCGCCTATGTCCTGATCTTTGACCCTGTTTCGCCCTTTTTCAATAGGGTTCGTCCCCAGGTGGTCCCCTACTAAAATTTCGTCGAAATCGAACCATTTTCACGTGAGTTATCGTGAGGACGGACGGACGGACAAAGCTGGAGCATATACGCTTCTTCTACCTACGGTTGGAAAGCGTAAAAAAGCGTTACTCAAGCGATCAGTTGAAAAAAATGTATACATTAATTAATAGGCTTAATCACATAATCAGCTTGGGCAATAACAATGTCCAGAAATGTTACATACGTAGATTTTTGGGACGTTTCATCCATATACTAAAGGAACAGGGTCTGATCCGGTGAATGAGTGCTTATATGCGCGGGCTTTTGGCTAAATGCTCGAGCTGATCCCGGGTTGGAGTACTTGTTGAAGTACAAGGGTGTATTTATCTAATAGCGTTGGTTTAGTCCTTTCCCTGGAACCAGTGGACTTAAGCTACGCCTCTTTATAGTAAATATATTAGATGTCCATAAAAATAGAAAGAAACGCCTTCACCCCCTTACATAAGAAAAAAAGTACTAGAAAAACAATGTCAAACTGAGATAACTTGAACAATGTAAGCACCTCATCAATTGAAGTACTATAATCTTTTTACTGAGAACTGATTTTTAAAAGGCATCAGTTTCAAGGGTGTTCATAAAATATTGTTACTAAAATTATAAATTTTATAACATTTATTGGGGAAGATGTATGATAACAAATTATAATAAAATTGTTACAAAGAGGCTCAAAGTTTTGTTTAATATGGGCCTAAGCTCATGATTACGCATCACTGACATATCATCACCTTTTTGCCATCCATTTTTACCATACATATCGTATGGCAAAAATGGAGTTAACTGTCTTCTTATTAACCGATTTTGCAGTTCTTTGCACATGAACTTGATTGATGGAGGTCCATTTAAACCATTTCGTTCTTTTGAAATTATGTAAGTATAAGTGTCTTACGTTATGGCATGAATCTTTATAATTCATTTCAAGGGTTAATTTTTAATCAAAAAATTGTTTTTATATAACAGCCATCTCTGTAGTATTACCATAAATGTGCATATTGTCTAAATGGTCAACTTCAGTAAGATAATTTTTTTATTAAGAAGAGTTTCAGTCTCGACGATCAAGCCACTAAAAATGATCACACACCTCATTCTCGAAACGTTATCTTTCGGCAAGTACAGAGTGCTGTTGGGTTGTAGCATCCTTCGCTCTCACTTCGAATCTTCGGATCCGTGAAGTCACAATACAAAACCGTCTTATCGCTCCATTGAACAAAATTCAGCTTTCCAGATTCCAAAAATGACGACTTTGTGTTACAGCAGTGCTGTTTAATTTCCTTCGAAAAGCGCGTTTTCGTGTAATTCTCAAAATAATTCTTATAGGTGGTGTATACAACGTTCATTGATTGAAGGTATTGGAAAACAGTTCAATAAAATGACTAAAATCAGTGCTTCGTAAGATTTACAGTGTAGCTAGTAGTGCGCTACAGTATGGTTCGTAGATACTTCAGCTTAAACTTTTTTAGTTTTTGTTATGATACACTGGTGTGCCAAAATCAAGGACGAAGAGGAGAAATTAGCATAACAGCGGAACGAGCAGGCAGAACGGACCGAAAGACCACTCAGTAGATAGACTAGGGTCCGGTACAGTAGGGCATACGCATATATGCAGCATGACGTAGAGGGGGGAGTGTCGGAAGGGTATAAAGCACACGGGCGGTGTACGTTCAGCAATTCGGTAAAAGCTATTGCACGGTGTACATCGGTTTGAACGACGTCGAGTTGCTGCCACCGTGTGATATGGCCAACAGGCAATCCAGTAGACGACATCTGGATGACTTTACCCGAGGTCGCGTCATTGGGAAGTTGAAAGAAGGTCGAAGGGTGACTAGTGTAGCCGAGGAGTTCGGGATCACTCACAGCATCATTTCACGAGCTTGGAGATCATTTTAAACGACAGGAACAGCTGTCCGATAGTTTAGCAGTGGTCGCCCACGAGCAACCACGGCGGCGGACGACCGGTATATTGTCTTACAGGCTAGAAGAAACAGACGGCAGAGAGCGGGAGATATCGCAAAGCGCATGCAACGGAGAACTGGACGTCCGTTATCGCATTTTACCCTAGCCAGGAGGCTGCACAAAGGCGGTCTATTTGCACGACGACCAGTACGGTGTGTGCTATTAACGCCTGCTCATCGGAGACGGCGGTTTCTGTGGTGCCAGGAACACAAGAACTGGACACGTCAGCAATGGGGTCGAGTTCTCTTTACGGATGAGAGCCGATTTAGTCTGATGAGCGATTCTGAACGTATACGCATCTGAAGAGAGCAGGGCACACGCAATCATACCTCCAACATCATCGAATGCGACCGGTTTGGAGGTGGCAGAGTTCTCGTTTGGGGCGGTATCATGTTTGGTAGCAGTACTGACCTCCACATCTTCAAATGAGGTTCAGTCACTGGTGTTCGCTATTGTACTGATGTTCTTCTGCCTCACGAGCGTCTGTTTAGAGGTGCTGTGGGTCCTGAGTTCCTCTGCATGGACGACAACGCTACACCTCATCGTACAGTGGCTGTCGCAGAGATGTTGGAGAGTGAAGATATTCAACGCATGGATTGGCCCGCAAGGTCCGCGGACCTAAATCCAATCGAACACGTGTGGGACCTTCTCGGGAGACGCTTGGCAGCACGTCACCAGCCACCAGCAACGATTCCGCAGCTGCGATTGGCGCTACAAGAGGAATGGGCCGCGATGCCTTAACAGCTCCTTGACAACCTCGTCCTCAGTATGGACAGACGTTGTAAATCCTGCAACGCAGTCAGGGGTGATCATATCCCCTACTAAAGACTAGATTTTTCTTGGCAGCCGCCTGTCACATGGATGTTTCTGTCTTCTGTCCAGTTGTGCTCGAAGCTACCTTTTCAATAAAGTGCCTTTGTATCCTTTGGATTCCTTGTTTGGGTGGTTTTGCTCACTTGTCCCATGTTCTTACATCTTGGGGATCTTATGGCATGATTTGAGTCGATGTGGAGCACTTCTGCACGACGTTACATTCGAAAAACCGTCTCGTCCTTAGTTTTTGCACGCCAGTGTATGTAGACTTTAAAAAGTCAGATAAAAACAATTATTTTAACGTTCGATAGTTAGAACTCTGAGAAAACGATTCAACTCAGTTTCTGCTTTACGCGATGCCCCATCATTAGATGACGCAAATTTATATTCTTGCAATGTGACGTAAATGTACATACTAAAATGTACTCTTTTGGCGCGAAATTTAAATAAGTCTGACTTGAGAAATTCTATCTGCGTCAAATAACTATAGTTACCATAAAACCCCTCATGCATTTTTCAGATTATTCTATTGTAAACTGTATCCACAAAGTGTTGTGGATTTTTGTTCGATGGTATACCGACTTCTACTTCACCAATTTGAAAAATTATTTTAATATCCCCAAGATTTACTCATGATTGACATGATTCGCACGCTACTTGTCTTTCCACTTGTACTGTTTCTCCTCTAAGGGTCGTAATGGTACACCTGCATTTAGAATGACATTCGCGTTTCTAAAAGTCCCATTCCGAAAGCTCTTGTTTTGTGCACCTCGTTGTTGAAATCACTACCCCAATTTTCCACGCATTTTTCAACTTTGCAAATGCTGTTTTCTGCGTTAGGTATCATGAAGTTCGAATTTATTTCTTCAGGAAACCGCTGACTGCATAAAAATGAAGATACTTTGAAACACTTACATTTAGCGCTCAATAGATCTGAGAATATTCAAAAGTACTTGAAAAACGTTCAGCTCTTCTGGTTCAGTGCTCGTTACAAGATGGCTGGAGTTCAGGTGCCATTATTGTTACTGTTTCCCTCACTCGAACAAACTCCGTTGTTCAACATAACATGCATGCATACGTACCCGTTTTGCTCTCTCTCTCTGTACCAGCTTAACTTGTTCAGTGAGATCAGTTTTCAATCAAACGAATGGGAAAATGAGAGCAGAACACTGCCGCACCCTTTTTCTGCAACATTGACCGTCCTGAAGGAAAGTTTCTCAAGCGATCTTTATAACCATTTCAGGACACAGCTTACGGTTCGCAGATAATAAAATTTTCTTTTCGTTTTTTTTTTCCCTGTGATTGGTAGTTCACTTTTGATTAATTGTTTTACTTTCTCGTAAGCTACAGCATCTAATATTCTTAATTTAGATAAAATATTGATGCGAAAATTGGGTCTAAATTAATTAATATTAAAAAAAGAGGGGGACGGATTCAATAGGCGTGGCTAAATTATGTCGATAATTAAATTAAAAATTTGGCCTATTGTAAATTAAATTGGAAAATTAACTTATTTTAATTGAGGAAGTTATTTTAATTAGGGAAGTCTTGTAATTCTCTTTGTCTGAGTGGAAACAAAGGAATTAGTGGATAATCTCTGAGGGACTGTGAGCAGCAAGGGACCACCCCAGACGGCAATTGAGAAGCACTCAGACTCTCATAAAGACGGTTTCAAGTGTACCATTAATGTCGAAAATCGGTAGGAAACACGATTATGAGGGGGTGAGGGACAAAAATGGCACAATTCTTGCAGGAGCAACGACGCTCCGTGCGAAAGGCATGAGAGAAATCTCAAGTGTCTGGTGAAGAGAAGCATATGAAGCCCACGTGAGAGGGAATGGCTGAAAAGTAGGAAAGGAAGAAAACAGTCAGTTATCTCTGTGGGCTGCCGTACGACAGATGGAGAAACTCGCGAGGAGTTATCTCGGTACACTGATGTAAGACGAACAGAGGAGAACGACGCTATGCGGCTTTACGCAGCGGTCAGCCGTAATGAGCCTGGTAGGTGCGAAACCCGACGTCCGGCGCTTATGTAAGATAGCTCGGTATTTTAAGCGCGGGGTAAGCCGCTTAATACCATGAAAAAAGTAGAGCTTTAAAATAATTAGGCGGGCGCGTAAAACCCCCAAAAATGCTAAAGTGAGAATGTCAACTAACAAGCATTAGGAAAACATGACTGGCGAACCAGCCATCCTTAAACGCCGACCTTTCCGGAGCATTGCCCAAACGTTACTTCTTTCCTGCAGACTAACTTTCTTGACGGATTTCGAGAAAGAAATTCCCCGGCCCCCTTCTACAGTGTCCACTCTGCCGAGTTCGGAGGGAGGAAACCTCATGGACTGATCGCCAGCGAAGAGGAGTCAGCTGTGCTTTTTCCCCATCCCACGAGCGGACGGGGAAGTGCGGAGAAATTCTCAGCGACTTCGAGAGAAGGAGTGTGAAAACAAAAAAATCAGTGGACCCTCTGTTACACCCAAGTGAAATCGCCGTGGTTTTGGTATTCATCGAAGGAAGTGAAAAGATTCCTCCCGCGCTTAAGACACAGGTGAGAAAGATCATCAATCCAATCAAAAATATAGCGCAACAGTGTTGGTGCAGTGTCGACAGATCCTACTAATAGTTCGAATAAGTTATTTCTATAACACGGATTTATGCAACAAACAGTCAACAGTACGTGAGTACCTTTTGTTTTTGTCTATTGTTATCCTGTAACTGAGAGGAGGAACCGCGAACTTGAACTAATACCTGATTCTTAATTAGAATTTTTATACGCCCTTTTTGAGGTGGAAGTCTTATTCCTAAATCCAGAACAAGGTATTAGCTCCGATATGGAGCCTAACAGGTGTTTGTATCACCGTGGGCAACGCCCCTGGATATTGTTTCCTCCTACGTATAAACAAGTTTAATTGTTATTCTTACTCTATTCATTCCGTAGGCTCTGGTGTTGTGGATAAATTCCTTATATAAAATTCCTGTGTTTCAGCAAACCTCACGTTCTCGCGAATTTATACCAGCTCCCGAACTAAAAGAACCTACCTACTCGTTCAGATCAAATGATTGACAACGGTGGGATAACTACCCACTGCAAAATCCGTTTCAATTTGTAGCGATTCGTTCTTATCAAATGGTGGCAGCTTATGGGATGATTAACCTAGCTCGGCCCGGTATCACATCAAATGGTGGCGAGCGGTGGAATGCATAACCATAGCTTGGCCCGGTATCGGATTATTTGGTGGCAGCTGTGTGACGTTCGGGTAAAAATAAAAATTTACCGAAAGGATACTGGTGGCGGAACAATGTTCAGCAGAGAATTTTCATTATTTAAGCACCAGAGCCTAGAGTAAGTTAACACCAGAAATGGAGGAAATAATGACGGCATTAGCCGACGAAAAGCAGAGATTGGAGGACCTCACGGAAAAGCTACAAGCGGTGGAAGAGAAGGTTACGGCGCGAAGAGAAGAAATAAAATCTCTCATAGAAAAGATGGAATCACGTAGACGGGAACAAGCCGAAAGAAATCATGAGCTGACAACTCAGTTGCAGCCCAGTGAAGAAGCAAATTCTGAGCTTAGCGTGGTTAAGGAGCATGTCAGTGATAGTGAAGTTCAATTGAATGCTAAAATGCACTTTGCATGTCACACGCAGCCAAGAGAAGAATTTGCGGTACAGGGACCCACAGATAAGGATTTCGAAAGGAATGAGAATTCGACCTTAGTGACGGGCGCAGGGCTAGGATCTGAACTGAGTAGTCCTCGGAGCGATGAAAAAGTTGTCTATGAGGGAGTTTCCGAACTCAGCTGTGTAGAAACCATCCCGGGTTTAAAGGGGGATGAGGGAGAAGTAGTCATGATTGAAGGTAAGCTCCCCGCATTGAAGAGTTCTACCTGTGAAGATGAGATGTGCGGTAGTAATGACTTCAGCGGAGCCCCAACCAATGAAAGTAACTTTTGGGAGAAGAGTAGAAGAAAAAAGAAAAACAAGAATTCAGTTGGCTGTTTTTCTTGTAACGCTGTTGTCAATAAACACAGCGAGGGATATGTAACAAGATTAGGGTTCGATCAGTTCATGCGATGGAACGTGAAACGGGTCCGTCGGAAAATGTGTTTCAAACGAAGAAACTAATGACAGGTAAAGTGTGTCTTTATCATTCGGAACTGATGCGGACCGGGAAATGGATTACGATTTTTGAATTGTAAATTGCATTTTGACTTTGTATGAAAATGTGTTGCATGTGTTGTGTAGGCAAAATTTCACGTCTGTCATGGAAAGTAGTAAAAAGATTAAATTCCGGAAAAGATGGCGCAGGGGCTGGGATTATAATTTTTGAGGATATAATCCGGATGTACTGAGTAGCAGTGGTCAGCCTATTCGAGATAATGTACTGAGTAGCAGTGGTCGGCCTATTCAAGGAAATGTACTGAGTAGCAGTGGTCAGTCTATTCGAGCAAACGTACTGAGTAGCAGTGGTCAGTCTATTCGAGCAAATGTACTGAATAGCGGTGGTAAGCCTATTCGAGAAAATGTGTGTGAGTTATGTTGAAAAAAAGTTCTTCGTCTTGGCAGACGTCAGTCCGAGAGAGAACATAATTCCCAAACTGAATAGCAGTGGTAAGCCTGTTCGTGAAATGAGAATCGGTATAGTTGCTAAGCGCAGTTGTTAGTCGTTCGACTTACCAGTTATGGACTGAAAGAATATGTTGCGAAATGTATGAGGTCATTGCAGTTATGTGGTGAGAATTGGTTTCGGTTTCGACACGTAAGAACAGTTATGCGCCCCGTGCCATAGTCACTGTTCGAGAGAAATTTTCACGCATTGGAAATTCGTGTGCAGTACACAAAGATTGCCGATTCGTTGCCCTGCTAATGCAAATGTGCTTGAGATTTTTCTTTCCGTTGGAATGGCTGGACGCCAATACCTGTAGCTACGAAAGCCCGGTCGGTATGAAAAGGAGATGGAAGCGAGGACACTCGATTCGCAGTGGTCAGAAGAACGAGGGGCGATTTCTCCCTGAACATCCGACGGTGAGCTAAGGTGGAGATGAGCACGCATCTCCGGAGTTTCGGTTTCAGCATTCCGACGCAGGGTGAAATTAAAAGGACATTGGCGGCGCGTCGGAGCGTACCACTAAATTTTCCTTCTCGCCTCAGAACTCAGTGTTTGAATCATTACTCAGCAAAAAGTTTTCTTTCTGGCGTGCGCGTACAAGGGATGCACGGAGGGCAATGTCGCCTTAAAGTGCAATTTCAGAGGATAAGATATCTGAGTATCAGGGACGGATTGATTCCCTGTGGTTTTTGGAACATTGGCTGAGTGAAAGCTAAAATGTTTTTGTATCTTTTCCTGCTGACTGTGTAACCAATGAGGTTAAGGTTACAAAAAAAAAAAAAAAAAGGAATTTGGGTGGCGCACCTAACGATCTCCAAATTTTTATGTTTAGTTGAAATGCGTTGTCTCGGAATCCAATTCAGCGATGTGTTTTTGTTCCAGTGAAATTGCATGGAGTTTGGAATTTATGAAAATGAGGGAAATTAAGAAATTTCTGGAATTTTGAGAAATTGAATGTTTGAATTGTTTTTGGCTGACTACGTGGTTACCGGGATGTTAATGAGCTGTCAGGTCGGCAATGGTAACGAAGGCACGAGAAATGTGAGAAATTTAAGAAGGTATATAGGCTGAGAAAAGTACGGATTTCAGGAAGGCAGACCTGGAAAAGAAGGAGCCTATGAGATTTGGTGAGCCACGAGAGGTGAGCTCTGATTAGTGTGTCTTGTGGAAGTCTGATTGATATAAATTTCTGTGAGTTTGAAATTCATGTTCCGGTGTAGGCTGATGATTGGTATCTTTTGCTAGTGTGAGGACGTGAATTAAAAGAATAACGAGATTTGATTGGTCTATTTTTTTTTCATTGTATTCCTTGCCAGATTGCTGATGTTGTCATCATGGAATGTGGAATGTTCGTGGAATTCGCGGAACGTAGACTAATTTTTATAGGTTTAATGCAGTACTTGTGTAGAATGTGTGCATTATTCGGTTAGTATTTGGGTAGTACTAGTGGTAAGTGTTTGTACAGTGCCTGTACAGTGTTGGTGTAGTATTTGTGGAATGTGTATAGTAAATAATGGTTTAGTGAAATAATTTTTGGTATCTTGTACTAGTAGTAATAGTAGTGAAAATAATCCCTTGGTAGATTCCTGTAGTGTTCGTGGAATTTTGTGTAATAAGAATTTAATTTACCGTGTAGTGTATGTATCAAATAGTGTTGTATTGGGGATAGCTCCGGAACAGAGATGAGCAAGATAATTTATGAAAATATGCCAGGTATGCGGGGATAGCAGGGTATATCCCAATGAAGTCAGTGAGGCGGCCCCAGAAAATTTGGGAGGGCCAATAAGAGGTTTCTTGGATGTTAGGCATAAATCAGGATTGTTCAGAAGTCCCAAGTAAATAAAAGGCGAACTCTCGGGACGAGCTTTTTGGTAAGGAGGGGGCAATGATGCGAAAATGGGGCCTAAATTAATTACTATTAAAAAAGGGGGCACGGACTCAATAGGCGTGGCTACATTATGTCGATAATTAAATTAAATATTTGGCCTATTGTAAATTAAATTGGAAAATTAACTTATTTTAATTGGGGAAGTTATTTTAATTCTCTTTGTCTGAGTGGAAACAAAGGAATTAGTGGATAAACTCTGGGGGTCTGTGAGCAGCAAGAGACCACCCTAGACGGCTATTGAGAAGCACTCAGACTCTCATAAAGACGGTTTCAAGTGTGCCATTAGTGTCGAAAATCGGTAGGAAACACTGGAAATTACGATTATGAGGAGGCGAGGGTCAAAAATGGCATCATTCTTGCAGGAACAAGGACGCTCCGTGCGAAAGGCATGAGAGAAATCTCAAGTGTCAGGTGAAGAGAAGCATATGAGGCCTGCGTGACAGGGAATGGCTGAAAAGTAGGAAAGGAAGAAAACAGTCAGTTATCTCTGTGGGCTGCCGTAGGACAGATGGAGAAACTCGCGAGGAGTTATCTCGGTACACTGATGTAAGACGAACAGAGGAGAACGACGCTATGCAGCTTTACGCAGCGGTCAGCCGTAATGAGCCTGCTAGGTGCCAAACCCGACGTCCGGCACTTACGTAAGATAGCTCGGTATTTTAAGCGCGGGGTAAGCCGCTTAATACCATGAAAAAGGTAGAGCTTTAAATTCATTAGGCGGGCGCGTATAAACCTCCCAAAGATCCTAAAGTGAGAATGTCAACTAACAAGCATTAGGAAAACATGACTGGCGAACCAACCATCCTAAAACGCCGACCTTTCCAGAGCATTGCTTAAACGTTACTTCTTTCCTGCAGACTAACTTTCTTGACGGATTTCGAGTTAGAGATTCCCCGGCCTTCTTCTACAGTGTCCACTCTGCCGAGTTCGGAGGGAGGAAACCTCATGGACTGATAGCCAGCGAAGAGGAGTCAGATGTACTTTCCCCCATCCCACGAGCGGACGGGGAAGTGCGGAGAAATTCTCAGCAACTTTGAGAGAAATAGTGTAAAAACCAACAAATCAGTGGACCCTCTGTTACACCCAAGTGAAATCGCCGTGGTTTCGGTATTCATCGAAGGAAGTGAAAAGATTCCTCCCGCGCTTAAGACACAGGTGAGAAAGATCATCAATCCAATCAAAAATATAGCGCAGCAGTGTTGGTGCAGTGTCGACAGATCCTACTAATAGTTCGAATAAGTTATTTCTATAACACGGATTTATGCAACAAACAGTCAACAGTACGTGAGTACCTTTTGTTTTGTCTATTGTTATCCTGTAACTGAGAGGAGGAACTGCGAACTTGAACTAATACCTGACTCTTAATTAGAACTTTTATACGCCCTTTTTGAGGCGGAAGTCTTATTTCTAAATCCAGAAGAAGGTATTAGCTCCGATATGGAGCCTAACAGGTGTTTGTATCACCGCGGGAAACGCCCCGGGATATTGTTTCCTCCTACGAATAAACAAGTTTAATTGTTATTCTTACGCTATTCATTCCGTAGGCGCTGGTGTTGTGGACACATTCCTTATATAAAATTCCTGTGTTTCAGCAAACCTCACGTTCTCGCCAATTTATACCAGCTCTCGAACTAAAAGAACCTACCTACTCGTTCAGATCAAATGATTGGCAACAGTGGGATAACTACCCACGGCAAAATCTGTTTCAATTGATAGCGGTTCGTTCTTATCAAATGGTGGAAGCTTATGGAATGATTAACCTAGCTCGGCCCGGTATCACATCAAATGATGGCCAGCGGTGGAATGCATAACCTAGCTCGTCCCGGTATCAGATCAATATTGTAGAGGTCTCCTGACTGAAACAAAAATAATTAATATTAAGAATTTTCTTTGTTATCTATGGGTATCTTCTGTACAGCTGGTCTTACTGAAAATATTCAAACCTTGCTGCTTTCAAAAACACGCTAACTTTTATTATACATTTCCAGATGTTAGTTCATGCAATGCTATTGAGATTTTCAGTTTCAGTTATATCTAAGAAATATACATGAAATAAGTATTGTGTCAAAAGGTTTGAAATTTAACATCACCCGAACTTTTGACGATGCACAGTGCAGCTACACTGCTGGCCACCCAAAACGCAACACCAAGAAGGAAGCATCCGATTGGTCTGAAATTCGCAGCATGCGTCGCCCGCTGGAGGACATGCAAACGATTAGCATTGCAGGGCATATGCAAATCATGTGCCCCCGGCACGCCACCGAGAAGCACTATAAGAAGTGTGCACAGCAGGCGGGGTGTAAGTAGTGGAAGTGTGTTGTGCTGCGGGACCTGTGAGGGGGAAGCTGCCTGATGCCTCGTCGCAGAATACGGCAGTCATTCCAGCACGTTTCGAAGTTCGGCAGACGACGAATAGTGGCTTATGGCGACAACGGTTTATTGTACCGAGATATCGGCGACCGTGTGGAACGACATCCAGCCACAGTGAGGCGAGTATGGATTCGCTGGGTGCGGGAGGGACGGACGGACCGACGTGAGCGATAGCCGCAGCCGCGGCACACCACCGAACGAGAGGACTGGAATGTTGTGCGGCGGGAATTGACGGCTCGCACTGCCACATCACGGACGTTAGCGCAGGAATTAGGGTGTGTTGCGCAACAACCTTTGTCAGCACGTACCGTTCGACGTCGTCTGCAGGAACGGGGACTTGTCGCATGGCGCCCATTGCTCCGCTTACCATTGACGTTATACCACCGGCAAGTACGGCAGCAGTGGGCCGTTGAACACCGCACCTGGACTGGCACGACATTGTCACGACATTGTCTTCTCCGACCAATCCCGCTTCTGCCCGCAACACCACGATGGACGATGGTCGGATTCGCGTGTGGCTGCAACGCGGCAAGAGACTTTATGACGCCTGCATTATGCATCGCCATACCGGTCCGTCGCCAGGCGCTATGGTTTGGGGCGCAATTGGATATGACACCCGCACCCCTCTAGTACGCATCGCCGGTACACTCAACAGCCACCGCTACATCTACGACGTTTTGGAGCCTGTAGTCCTCCCTTACCTGCAGGACCTGTCAGCGGCCACGTTTCAACAGGACAATGCGAGCACGCGCGTGGCGCGCATCGTGCAACAATTCTTCACAGCCCACCAGGTGTCACTGCTGCCGTGGCCCGCCTGTTCTCCCGATATGTCGCCCATCGAACACGTCTGGTCGCTGATCGGCAACCGAGTGGCCCGGCAAGCACCACCCGCGGCTTCGCCTGATTAACTGTGGCAACGTGTGGAAGCAACCTGGACCGACATACCCCAAGCCCACATCCAAAGCATCTTTAGTTCGATTCCGCGGCGTGTAGCGCCCGTTATTGCCAGCCATAGGGGCTTCACGAACTACTGATGTCTGCGTGTTCCGCAAGTCGCACGGGCCTGTAAGCTCAATCGTTTCATCTTTGTATTTGTTGTTATGTGTCCAGTAAATCTGGCTTTACTATCTCGTGCCCTTCTTGGTGTTGCATTTTGGGTGGCCAGCAGTGTATATAAAGTTTTTAATGCGCTGCCTAGATACATTAAAACAACTGAAAATGAACACGAATCAGGTTTAAAAGCATTTGAAAGGAACTTACTTATTCTCTGTCGCATTTAATCCCAGCACTTCATAGGGTGACAGCAGCATGAATAATGTCGTATTCCAGCTGCCAAATGTTTTGCGACACGTTGATCATCCGTTAATTCTATTAGGGGTATGCAAAAGTTTCCGCCATATTAAGAAGAAAGGAGAAAGGAACAATCAGGAAACTAATACACATTTATTCAGCGAAACATCGGCCGTTAGTATCAATGATCGTTTGCCATTTTTCAGACAACAAATGAATGCCCCTGTGATAGAAAGACTCTGGTTTTGAGCTGAAGAACGCATTGACGAAATTTTCCACCTCTGGAACTGTGGTGAACCGCTGTTGGGCTAGGGCATGTTGCATAGAGCGAAACAAATGAAAGTCTGAGGTTGCAATATCCAAGGAGTAAGTCGCGTGCGGTAAAACCTTCCAGTGTAACTATTCAAGGGTGGATTTCGTGGTGGCACCGACATGTGGTCTGGCATCATCGTGTAACAGGATGACTGTGCGGTGTCCTCCGCCTGTGCATGGGCGTTTTTGCTCAATTGCGGCATTCAGTTTCATCAACTGATCGGTATATTGCTGTGCTGTGACTGTTTCGCCCAATTTCAACAGTTGGAAGTACAGCACTCCGCGCATATCCCACCACACACACAACAGCACCTTCTTCCTGTTGATATCCTGTTTTGCAGTGGATGTTGATGGCTGGCCTGGGTCGACCCAGGATCGCTTGCGTGCGGGGTTGTCGCAATAGACCCATTTTTCATCCCCAGTGACAACTTTCCACAAGAAATTCTTCCCTTGAAACCTCTTCGGCAACGACATGTAGATGCCCAAACATTGTCCAACATTACGTTTCGTTAAAGTATGCGAAACCCACTTACCTATCTTCTGGATCTTCCCCAAGGCCTGTAGACGCCGTACCACCGTCGATTGAGCCACTTTCAAACGTTTCGTCATTTAGGAGGTCGATTATGTGGCATCCTCTTGTAACAACGATTACAGTTCCTCGTCTGCGAGTTCCTACTGTCTACCTGCACATGACTTTTATTCCAAGCTTAGATCACCTTTGTTAAACCTGGCAAACCATTCTCGACACGTCCGCTCACCCATAACCGTTTCGCCATATTCCTGACATATTGAAGCGTGTACTTCACTCGCCCTTTTTTCTAAATTAAACATGAATAACAAACAGTGCCGTAAATGAACATTATCGGCCGCCATGCTTGGCTTCATGTACGAACTGACACCACGGGTTCCCGGCCGGTTAGACCCCTACAGCGCCCGCTAGCGGGGGTGGCGAACACTTTTGCATACCCCCAATAATTAACAGGAAACCTTTAGCATACTTTGCGATTACGAACTTTTCCAGAAGAAACGCTAGAAACGAGCGCCACCTTTGAACTGTTCTTCTTAACTGACCCTTTCAGATCCCAAGGTTCTTAGCTTAAAGTGCTATCTTCTTCGTCTCAGCTATATCCTGAATTTTATTCCTCCAATATAAGATTCTCAGTTTTTTTTTTGTTTCTTTGAACATTAGCTCCCCACCGTATGCGTAATATTTTGCTAGGTCGTATTCCAACTAGAATCTTTTTATGCTTCTTTCTCGGCATACTCTCATAAACCATCTGTTCCATATGTTCAGACAATCTTAGTCTGTCTGACTTAACTTCATCCTATTAACTATGGGAATCTGCACATATGCTATACTTTACTATTGTATCTGTGTCTCCGTTTTCCTGTTTTGAGTCTTTCATGGGTTCAAATCATCTAAAGATTTCTGCTATTAAAAAATCCTTCAAGATTTTTTCTTGTCATGGACCATTGTACTCCATGTTTTTGCTTCATAAATCACAATGGACCGGATGATGGATTCATAAATTTTTATCTTGTCTATTTTAAAATTTGTTTTGAAAATAGTGTTGCAGAAAAAACAGAGTCTTTCTTGCTGTCTTAAATCTTCTTCTGATCCTCACCTCGACAGCAACATTTTAAAACATCAGTTGAAAAGAAATGCTATTTTCTGAGTTATTCTTTCTAGAAACTTCTTATTTAGAAACAATAAATTTGATTGATTTCTATTTCTAATTTTTCAGATAGAGAAAGAGAGTTCGAAATTTTTTAAATATTTTTCTAGTATTATCGACATTTTCTGCCAGTATACAAATATCGTCAGCATATAACAATATCATGATTTTATTTTCAGCATCTTTTATTTTAGTTTCTCTCTGATCATTCAGAAGGATCACATTCAATGTCCCTGCTGTAAAAACTATTCAAATGATTACTCTGTTCGGTTTCTCATATGGCAGATTCTTCTTACAGGAAAACAAAAGACGTAAGAAGGAAGGTAGCTTTGGTCCTTTCAAAGTTATTGGTAGTTCAAAATATCTTCCCATTCACAAGGATGAAAATGTTCAACAGATTTCTGCTTTTTTCATTTGCCTTTCTGATTACACCAATGAGACATTCCACTGTGACCACCCCCAGCCTAGAGAAATGAGCGCGCCTGGATACCGAACGGTACGCTCAGACGAAGATCACAGAACACTATATATATGCAACCCGAAGACCGGCTTTCGGTTAGTAGAGTGTTCGGAGTCAGAATGGGAAAAGCTGCTGATTTTTCGGAGTTTGATAAAGGACAAATTGTGATGTCATGGCGCCTCGGAACTACGATCTCGGAAACGACGCGGCTTGTGGGTTTTTCACGTGCCGCTGTAGTGAGTACGTATCAAAAGTGGTGCACATATGGCCAAACGATGAACCGGTGTCCGCAGCTCATTGATGCCAGAAAGGAGCGGAGACTGTCGCGCATTGTTCACAGAGACCGCAAGGACACAGTGCGACAAATCACTCTCAGCTACAATAGTGATGATAAGGGCGATATATCACAGCAAACAGTTCATCGCAGACTTCTGCGCATGGGCCTGCGTAGTCGAAGACCCAGCCGGGTCCCTATGCTTACTGCACGTCATCGCCAACAAAGCATGAAATGGGGCCCAAGATAAACGAGATTGGACCGTGGATGATTGAAAGAGAGTAGCCTGGTCTGACGAATCAAGATTCCTGGTGCATCACGTAGACGGCCGGGCGCGGATACGCCGATTACCAACGGAGGCTATGGCAATTGGATTCACTGTTGGGCGAAAACAGGCGGACGGCGGCGGTGTTATGCTGTGGGCGATGCTTTCTTGGAACACTTTTGGCCCCATTATCCTAGCAGCACAAACCCTGACACCTGTCAGGTATCTGAACATCGTTCCGGACCAAGTTCACCCATTCATGGCAACTGTGTTCCCCGATGGTGATGGCCATTACCAACAGGATAATGCGCCATGCCACACTGCCAGAATGGTCAAGAAGTGGTTCAAGGAACATGCTGGTGACTTTCTCTTAATGCCCTGGCCTCCCAATTCACCTGACATGAACCCAATCGAACATTTATGGTTTGACTTGGAAAAGCGGGTTCGCGCTAAATCATCACCACCCCGAAATGTACGGGAACTAGAGGACCTGCTGTTTATACACTGCCGGACAATAGCTAAGGACGGATGACAATAGCAACGATAGCAACCATAAAATGGAAGGCAGGAAAATGTGGAAATTAGCATAAGTACGGGATACAGTAAGACGTGTTGTGCGTATGCAAATTTTGGATTGCCGAACTTGTTCGTGACGTCATAGCGCTGATAAGAGATATAAAGGATTTGACGCGTATTGACCGTTGTTGTTCAAACGCAAAGTTGAAAGGGAAAGAATCAATTGACGAACTTACAATTTTCAGTATGTCTTCCCGACATCACCTAGATGATTTTACGCGTGGCCGTATTATTGGCAAGATTGAAGAAGGGCGAAAAATAACAGATGTTGCCAGGGATTTCGACGTCAGCCACAGTGTTGTTTCAAGGCTTTGGAAAACGTTTGCATGAAGGAGGACTATACGCCCGCCGTCCTGTTGTGTGCATCCCATTGTCCAGACGTCACCGTACCGGCCGTTTGCAATGCTGCCATCAACATCGCAATTGGACTGATAACGACTGGTCTGCTGTCCTCTTCTCAGATGAGAGTAGATACAGTCTACCGTCTGATCGTCGACGACAACTGATCTGGCGTGATATTGTACTGCATATTGTCCAGCAAACATACAGGAAAGGGACCGATATCCGACATGTAATGTCATGGTATGGGCTGGCATTATGATCAATGGCCGTACGTCCCTCTATGTGCTTCCAACTGGGACTATGACTGGCCAACGATACATTAATGCTATTCTGCTACCTCATGTTCGCATGTTCCGTGGTGCTGTCTGTGATAGATTCATTTTCATGGACGACAACGCATCATGTCATCGAACAGTCGCTGTCCAGGAGTGTCTTGAGAGCGAGGATATTAAAAGGCCTCGTATGGCCAGCACGTTCCCCAGATCTGAATCATATTGAAAATGTGTGGGATGCTTTGGGGAGGAGTCTTGCTGGTCGCCAATGCCGTCCAATAAACAAGGACACCCTCATCCGTCCACTGACAGAGGAATGGGATAAATTACCCCAACAGCTGCTTGATAATGTTGTGCAAAGCATGACACGACGTGTGGAATCTTGCATCGCCCTCCATGGTGGCCATATCCCGTATTGACATCTTACGCCGGAACGCCTGCGGACTGTAATTGCATTTTTTTTCACGTTTACGTATTCTGCACAAAATGGCCTGTTTGTCCCTTGAACACGTTCCAAAGCCTTCTGGATTTCAGAGCACAATAAATTGTCTTTCCTGTAATGTCCTGGCATTCTGACATTATTTTATTTCACTTGGCATCCAACCACACTTACTTTTTTATGCGCTATATAGCCGTTTATGATCCGTCTTTAGCAGTGTATTATGATACTAGGAACTCTCAGAATATCTATCGCCACCTCATCGAATCGATGCCTCGACGAGTGGTCGCTGTTTTGGGGGCTAAAAGGGGTCCTACAGCTTGTTAGGTCGGTGGTCATAATGCCATGTCTCATCGGTATAGGTTCCTCGTTTTTAATGTTTTCTGATAACGTTCCTATTTTGTCCTATTCTTTTGGTAATAATGCAGAAAAATGACTTCAAATGCCTTTAATAAGTATTTGAAATGGAATGCTTGGGTTTTTTCTTGCTTTTATCTTACAATATCAATCAACAAAGCAACAAATCTTCTTTTCAACTAATAAAATTTAAAAATCGGTCCTAACCCCTTTTGCGGTCAGTCCGGTACCATTTCCGTGACCGGTAAAGTTATTTTCATGGAAAAAGAATCAATGGCAGGATTTATTTTTGAACATTAATTTTTCTTAAAATGCATATTTTCTTCATTCTACGTCTAGGGACAGAGCTACGATTTTTCATTTTGTTGAAAGAAGAATTAAGACTAAAAAACGCTGCTCTCTGCGCATTCTGTAAAGAAAACAAGTTGACGGATCACAAAAGACGACGAGAGAGAGTTCAAACTCTGATTTTGAACTTTAATTTACGTTAAAGAAAAGGAAAATTATTTGCTCTTCTTATTTCTTGATATAGTAAGAAGTTGCTCAGCAATAGTAAAACATGCATTTTAGTCGACATTTAAATTTAAAAAGCGATACTGCTACTTCTCTCTTTACAGTTAAAATAACATTAGGGTTCACGGAAATAACGCTGTTAGCATAGATTAGGTAAGTAACGATTTTGAACTTTAATTTAGCTTTAAGAAAGGACTAATTTAGCTTTAAGAAATTTCGTTGAATAATACAACCCCAGAGACTTTAGGGAATAGGAAACCGTGCATTTCATCAAGAAAATTAAAAAAAAAATGTTCAGTCGCTGTTTTTTACTACTTCAATGTTTGGAGAATTTCTCCTCTTTTAATGCGGACAGTGTTATGTATACCAGCCCACCTAACACATTATTGTGATACACTGAGTGGCCACTTTATTATGACCACCTGACAGTTTTAAGCAAATGACCTATGGCTGCACGCTGTTGCCGCCAGAGGGCGAGGCTAGTATAAAACGGGAAAGCTTAGTGCTTGCGACAGTAGTAGAAGTGATTTTTGGGTGACGAGATGGGTAAAAAATTGCGATTTGACGGACTTTCAACGTGGGATGATTGTCGGAGCTGGGAGCCATGGAGCGAGTATCACCGAAATCGCCGTATTCGTGAAATGTTCCAGAGCAGCTGTTGTTAAAGTGTTTAAAGACTGGACTGTCGGCCAAAAAACTGGATCTCTACGTACAACGTGTGGTCGTCATCGACTAGTGACTGCTCGAGCGGAACGGATAGTGTCCAGACTGGCAACAGACAACAGAAGGGTAACAGTGCAGCAAATTACAGACCATCTTAATTAAGGATCCCTTCAAATGATCTTTGCATGCACTGTTCGCCGTACACTGTATCGGATGGGATATGGCAGCCGAAGTCCAGTTCGAACACCTTTGCTGTCTGCATTTAACAAGAGAAAACGTTTCCAGTTTGTACAGGAGCACAAGGATTGGACAGTCGATAATTGGAAACGAATTATGTGGTCCGATGAATCACGTTTTCAGGTGCACCATGCCGATGGCCGAGTGAGAATTTGGCGGAAACAATACGAAAGCATGGGCCCCAAATGCTTTGCTACAACCCTTCAAGCTGGTGGAGGCAACGTTATGATTTAGTGAATGTTTTCCTGTAATGCTTTGGGCCCTTTAATTCGTGTTGATCAACGTCTGACTGGCACATCATATCTAAACATTGTTACAGACCAAGTGCATCCTGTCATGTGGATGGTTTATCCCAATGGCGATGGCTACTTTCAAGAAGATAATGCGTCCTGCCATAGAACTCGTATTGTACAGGATTGGTTTCAGGAACATGCCGGTGAGTTTACTTTGCTTAGGTGTCCCCCACAATCTCCAGATCTCAGCCCCATTGAGAATTTGTGGAATGAAGTTGAACGAGCCATCAGACAGCTGGATCAACAACCCTGCAATCTCACACTCCTGGAAATTTCTATTCATCAAGCATGGTCTCAGATTCCACAAACCACCTATCAACATCTCGTGGAGTCCATGCCACGAAGAATCGACGCAGTATTAAAGGTGAAAATACTCCAAATACGTGGCGACAGTTAATAAATAAATGCATCGCTCTTTCCACGTTCCAGAAACACACAGCATCCGAAAAATTGTTTTTCAGCCGCCTCTGTGGAATTGAACCAACAGAACTCTCGATATCTAACCGAGCGCGTTACATATACACATTAAAGGCAAAAGGTGGCCCAACAAAGTACTGAAGGGGTGGTCACAATAAAGTGGCCACTCAGTGTATAAGCCCACGTAGATTACAAAGCTAATCTGTCTCTCTCTCTTTCCCCACTCCGCTCAGGCACTAGCAGTATTCATTCTTCCCTCTTATCTTAAGAATTTCAGCGTGGCATAACATCTTGTTACGTTTACACATTACTCTTTCCTACCAGGAACACTGGTCTTAATCACAACTACTCGTTGACACTGGTTTTCCTTTTGTTTGAAGGGACCTTGGTGAAGAGGTTCCTTTCATACTTTCAGGAACATATGACGTATACCTCTAATTTAACCTTCCCTTAGAGTTACTGTCTTTTTATGTTAATTCGGATTCTCCTCGTTAAACATTTTCTAAACTTAATGCCACAAAGTTTCTCACGATCAATTTGAAGTTAACAATCCTGGTAAGAGGGCAAGCAAGATAAATAAAAACTTCTAAGATAAGAGCTCAGTGAGTAATGTTAGTAAAACGAGTCACGTGCGATGTGAGATGAGATACGGACGAGCAATGAGAAATACAGTTGAAAGATTATGTGTAATATGAGTCAAGCGATTCATGATATGCAATGTTGAGACGAGCAGAAAGTGGGCTAATCTTTTAACAGCGTTTTGAGAGAAAATATTCACGTTTGGTGCAACACCAATTATATGAATTCTCTTCAGCGTATTGTTAAAGACTTGTGGCCGCCCCGGTGGTGCAGTGGTCTAAGCGATGGCCTCTGATCATTCGTCCAGAAAAGGTCCGGGTTCGAATCCCGGTGAGGCATGGATGTTGTGTTTGTCTTACGGCACTGGCTCTATCCCTTCCCTGGAACCAGTGACCCTAAATTAGGGACGGGCGACTGCTTATAGCCCATTGAGTTGCTCGCGGTGGTCGTTAAACCTCCAATCAAAAAAACAAAAAAAAAAAAAAAAAAAAAGACTTGTGTCATGTAGACCTGTTGATTATACACTTTGTACGTATTTTGTTAACGAATAAAGAAAGCGCTTTGTGTACTAGTAAGTAGACTTGTGTTATTGTTCAACTTTGGCCTTGACCTTGTAGTGTTATACAGTATATGACTGGTTAAGACTTTCAGCTACTAATGATTGAGACTCATCCCCGAAAGTGAAGAACTAATAAGTCTCCGAGCTAAGCTAATCAAGTAAATATAATTCAATAAGTCTGCAAGCTTTAAGCTGAGCTTGAAGTTAAGTACTAGGCTTTAAGTATTTTAAAGTTAAAAGTTAACGTAGAAGCACTGGTCAACAAAATCTATAAAATAACTTTATTTTACAAATAACATAATTAGCAATCTTGCTATAGTTGTGCTGTTATATGATAATCCTTCTGTAGTTGCACTGTTTTATATATGTAAATAAGGTGAGGAAAGCCACAACTTCCATTATTTACATATACTATACTTATTTCCGTGAGCATTGTATTGCTATTTCGAAAGTGTACACTCATGTTCATAAAAAACAGAACACCTGAAAGGAATAGAGATGCGACTTTGATTCTTACAGGATATGTTAATCAGGCAATACCGCAGAAATGATTAGCATTCAGGCGTCATGGGTGCATACGTACAGCACCTAGACGAATCAGATGGCGCAAAGTAAGAGACCTGAAATTGGCCGTTTTTCGGTTACATGCGCCGCATGGCGCTGTCAGCATGTCAGTGCTTGGTCAGCAGTGGGTAAGGATGCCTCGTCGTCGTGTAAGATATTTGTACGGTCACAACAGAGAGTTTTACATAGGTTTGCTTTAGCAGCATGAGAGACTGCGTTGCTTTCCTCTAGTATATTTCTGGTCGTGTGGGGGCGCAGTGTATCCGTCGCGTCAACAGTGTGCAAGGAATGTTACGAAGAAAGGCATAGAACACAAAGAGAAGGTTCTGGACGTCGTACACAGACAATGCAGAGGGATAACCGACATCTTATGAGGATGTCTTTGAGTGACTGTTTTGCATCAGCAAAACAGTCACTCAAAGACATCCTCATAAGCAGTGGCGAACTGTGATGCATTTTACCATGTGAACTGTAACAGTACGTCGCCGGTTATTACAGTTCGGATTGCAGGATCGTCGGCTCCTCCTCAGGCTACCTTTGACACAGCAGCAAGAGACTGCCATGTTGCAATTCCATGTTGCAATGGTTGAACGAAGGGAGAAGCGTGACGAATCGTGTTCTCAGACGAAACGTGCTTCTGTTTAAGCGAAAATGATGACAGTATCTGTGTCCGCTGACGAAAGGAGAAGAGGCGTCGGGGAAGAGTGTATTCGCACCACGCAAACCATACCAACACGAGACATTTTGGCCTGGGGTTGGGGTGCTATCGGATACGAAATCAGATCCCCTCTCGTGAGAGTCCATACCACCGCAACGAGTGCCCTTAACGTCAGTGACACTCTACGGCTGGTCGCCGTTCTGAACCTGCAGGACGTCCCAGGGCCAATATTTCAGAAGGACAATGCCACACCACAAAATCTCTGGAACATGCTCAAACGAGAGGTATAGCGATAAGATCGTCCGCCAGCAACCCTTGATGAACTTTGGACGCGGGTCAATGCAGCCTGGATGGCTTTTCCACAAGACACCATTCACACATTTTTTTATTCGATGCCTCAGCGCGTACAGCAGGTGATGCAAACAAGACGGTACAGCAGGTGATGCAAACAAGAGGGTACAACAGGTGATGCAAACAAGAGGGTACGACAGGTGATACAAACAAGAGGGTACAGCAGGTGATGCCTCGGCGCGTACAGCAGGTGCTGCAAACAAGAGGTGGGCACACCGATTATTAGCTACATCGGCGCACCTGGTACGTATGACACCGAGATGCTAATCATTTGCTCTGTATTGCCTAATGAACATATCCTGTAAAAATCAAAGGTGTTCTGTTTTTTAATGAACATAAGTATAGTTCAAAACACGCTACAAGGAGTATTGCCAAAAACGGCTGCAAGTGAATCTGATGATCTTATATATCACAATATTAATAACACTTTTGCGTGGTTACATGAACTGTTTTGAATAATATAGCTTTAACCGTAATCGCCTGTTAGAGATTAGGACATTCAAAAGTTTACCAATAAATGTGGCAGAATTTTTTTTTTTTTTTTTAGGTAGTGAAATATTAGACCTTGATAATATTAATACTTGATACTTATCTGAATTCAAAAACTAGTACAAATGAAAAATATCACAAGGAATTCACAGAAGCGTTATGGGGCACAGTTTTTTGGGTTCACTTGACTTTTGTTGCATTTTACTTTTGTTGCATTTTTGTACATTTCGGTTTAATTTTTCTTACACAAATAATTTATTCTCATGCCTGTTTTTAATGAATGCTCGGTACATACCACAATGCAACACTGCAGATATGTAAATATGTGAGTTCTTCAAACTTTTGGGATCAAACCGCTCTGACTTCAATCTTCCGTTTCAGGTTTAAGAAAACATCGGCAAACAGTGACTCCTGATTGGTAAGTAAAGTGGTTTTCTCTTTCTTCATATAGTCTAACAGAGGATTGGCGATTGCTCCTGAGCACGTTAAGATTTAATGTATTAACACAAAATATTTTAATGCAATGATAAATGAACTTTGACGAAATTATGCTTGTGGTGTCATTTTGGTCACCTTCCACAGCCATGATGTTTTTTTATATCCAATGTTTTGTGTCCAAAGAGCTCCGTTGTACATATCAGTGATGGAAGAAATGTTCATGCACCCAATTTTGCTACGGAGTACATTCAGTAAATAATATCGATGAAGCTCTTTCTATACTTCCTCATTATTTCTTCATTTGTGTCTGCAGTTGTGTTATTCCATCAAGAAATACGCCAATTCATACCGGCCTTTAAACAGAAATAAAATATTTTGTTTCAATTACTATCTTCTTATTGTTATGAAATTTCTGGCTCCTGCAAAAACACCTGCTTTGTTTAATGTTTTTCAGGTATCAGTTTATACATGTTTCCGTCATGCTGAGAATTTGTCTCCCAAGCATGACTTCTGTTTTGCCTGATGCAATAGAAAAGGCAATCATTAAACATTTGCCATCTCATCTGAAATATACTAAACTCATTAACGGCCCATCAATACGTATTTTTTCGAAATCAATCAGGAAATGGCGTTTTAGTCTATGCCACTCATGTTTAAAATACGTCTATAGTTAAGTTCAGTTAAGACTTTATCTTCCAAAGGTTTTTGATATCATTTGACGCAGACGTATTTTATGAAAATTTGAGTCACACAGTATTGATCTCTTTCAGCTTCAATTAACACTTAGAACTCTAGCTTCTTTTTCGGTCAGGTCTTGCAGACTTTTCAGAACCCTTTACAGTATCTTTGGCTGTGTTTTCACTTTCTGTCATTCGCTCTTTGAAATCTTACAATCTGTTATACGAATTCGGTGATTTGGTGTGAATACTCTTCGTGCCCAGGATTACCTACCTGGGATCAGTCTCGTTACCACCTGGTCAGAAAACGATTGCTCTAACCACTAGACCCCTCGCAGCTTTTCATCGATTCTTTGGAAGCCTTCAGTTATTCATAATAACTTCATTTCATCGCATTCTGTTTCTTTACCCTTCACTGGCCGTTTATAACTTTTTCTAGAAGTAGCATGCATGCTATTATTGAAGATGCTTGCATATTATTATTCACCATTGTTAAGGAATATGTATTTTAGGGGGAATAAGTTCTTAGTAACTACTTTCTTTTTCACCTACTCTTCTACTGTCTTTCATATCCGTGACCCCTTATGTATTTTCAGTGACTCAGCTCATACAAATATATCGCTGGAAATAACTGTGTTGGAGCAAACAGCCAGGGAGAAAAGAATGAGCAACACTTACGTAACACAAGTACTTGATATTCACTCCAGAAGAGGTACCGCACCGGAAGTTTAGTCACTGCATTTTAGTGGACCATTCCTCAGGTCGCAATTCATCAAATAACTTTTAATCGCAACCGCATATTTATTACGTAGAAATCTCAACCATATAGATACAACGAGCTTTTTACCTCATCGTTACTTAACCGTTTTACTCCAAGTCCTACCTGTTCTCCCTCATATCCACGCACACATCACATTCGATGTTTTCTTCTGACTCACTGTCCGCGTTACCAAAATGCACAAGCTGTTAGAGAAAGTAATGTAACATCCATTGAGAAATATTTAACCTTGAAGTAACGAAATTTACTAAAGAAAACAGAAACTCAAATGGAAAGTTAAATAGAGGTACACGGAAATTATGGAATAAAAATTCTTCACAAATACGCGGAACAAGTTTAGGATTATTAAACACGGCAATTAGAATAGCCTTGAATTGCTTAGTTTACAAATATCACATCAGATCCGAAAACTTGCAAACTGAATCTGCTTGTAGCCGAAACCGAATCTCCCGATTACGGTTCGAGCGTGTTTCCTTTGCACCACTCAGAACAGCGACGTTCCAAGTATCTGAGGATGAGGAATCTGGACAACTTCAGGTTTTCGCCAGTTGAAACAAGCACATGTTTCTTCATAGCGAAGTAAATCACCAATATCTTAGATATGGAAATCATAGATACTGGGATTTATGGAAGAAATCTGATCTACTGTGATACCGGTGATTTCTTACGTTATGAGGAAGCATCTTATTGCTTCGACTGGCAAAAAAACTGAAGTTGTTCACATTCCTCATCTTCAGATCTGAAACTTTGTTGTCTTGGGTGGTCTGCCCAAAATGGAAATTGGGAGATGCTGGTTCGATTCACGATCCAGGCTGATGAAATTTTCAAGCTTTCTAATCTGATGTGCACGTGTGTAAACAGGAACTTGTCCGTGACGATATCGAGTCACCTCGCTCCGGAGTGAGTTGCTTTAACCGACTAAGCTAAACCGACGGAATACATGGCTGCATATCTGTACTACGTCACACACGTTGAACAAGAAACGAGGCAATTCATGCTATTCTGATTGCTGTGTTAATCCTTTAGAGGTAAACATCATTGTATGTAATGGACATGTGATCAAAATACCAACGTCACAATAAGTAATGAACACGTGATCAAAGTAGCAACGTTAAGGTAAGTAATGGATACGTGATCAAAGTAGCAACGTCACGGTGTGCAATGGACATGTGATCAAAGTAGCAACGCTGCAGCAATTGGTTAATTCTATTTTTAGCTGGGAACCTTGCGTGTGTGTAATTTTCTACCAACGCTTCTTCTCGCATATGATAATTAGGAATGATTCCTGTGTAGATATCTCCTAAGCTGCAAAATGCCGCCCCGGTGACACAGTGGTCTAAGCGACGGCCTCTGATTATTCCTCCGAAAGGGTTCGAATCCCGGTGTGGCATGGATGTTGTGTTTGTCTTACGGCACTAGCTCTCTCCTTTTCCTGGGACCAGTGACCCTAAATTAGGGACGGGCGACTGCTTATAGCCCATTGAGTTGCTCATGGTGGTCGCCAAACCTCCAATAAAAAAAAGAAAAGCTGCAAAATATAAAAAGGGAAACATTTCTTCATTTAAAACTATTAAATGAAATAACTTAAATTTTAAACAATACTATGGATACTGTGAATAATGTGTTTCATTGGATATTATTTGTATACTTTATACGTGCATCAAATTAGAAGTAGTAATCTACCATACAAAGTGTCGAATATAATTTTTTTAGAAGAGTGAGCTTTTATTCTGTGTGTTTTTTATTGTCCTCATCCAAGACTGGTTCCCCTGTGATTCACTTTTAAATACAAAGTCCTTTCCATAAACACTGAGAGTAATTTTTTTGAGCTGGTAACAGTGCGAAAGGGAAAAATAACCACGCAGACGACTAACTGAATTGAGGAAGTATCTATGGCAACAGTTATTAGTCGTGGCAGATGATTTTGGTTTTGTAATTGCGCAGTTGTTTAATTATTTCGCCATGCAGCTATTGAGGGGAGTGATTCGGAGTTAAGAAGTGTTGTACGATAAAATTTTGCTATCGTTCGGGGTAAAACAGCTCCAGAAACAGTTAATTTAATGAAAAAACCTTACAAAGATAAATGTTTGGGTGAATCAACGATTTTTAGATCGCACCATGATTTCAAAAAACGGGCGTTTGTCGTCAGAACTCGCTCTTAGGCCTGTTCGACCTGAAAGTGTTGTTACGGAGCGTATTGTTAACACTGTTTGGGCAATCCTGCAAGAAGATCGACGAATGACGTGTGAAGACATAGCGGCGTCAACTAATATTTCAAAAACGTCGGCATTCCACATTCTACGTGGCAAATTACTGCCCCATCGTGCGTGTTCCAGATGGGTACCTCATCACCTGACGAGAGAACGATTGTCAGCCAAAATTTAGGTGTGTCATGAGTGGAAACAAATGATTGCAAAGGATCCAAACTTTCTAAACGTAGTAATAACTGCCGATGAAACATGAGTCCTCTATTTCGACCCCTTCACGAAGGGCGCAACGAGTGTCTGGAAACACAGAGGCTCCCCTCCGAAAAAAGTCCGCCAAACCAAATCAGCTGGGAAGGTGATGATGATAATTTTCTTTGATCATAAAGGTGCAGTCTTCCAACATGCCGTTCCTCCATAAATTGCTGTCAATGCTGAGTGTTACATTTCAGTCTTGAAGCGTCTGCGATGACACATATCGATTAAGCGACCGGAACGGGATGGCAAGCGCACCCTACACCATGTTAATGCCCGTCCGCATGTTTCTGCTTGTGTTCAACAGTTTCTTACGAAATGCAGTATTGAAATCATGCCACAGCCTGCCTACAGTGCTGACCTAGCCCCGTGCGATTTCTGGCTGTTTTCAACAATGAAGGAGAAGTTCCGTGGCGCAACATTCAACGTAGATGCTGACGTTATTCAAGCTGTACAGGGGTCGCTAAAGCAGCTTCCACAAAATGCCTTCGCCACATGCTTTGAAAAGAGGACTGGACGATGGCACCGTTGCATATCATCCGAGGGAAGATACTTTGAGAAAGAATAACGTATGTTTTGCTGTACCTATATTTCTTCATTTTGGGTAATTTTACTCTCAGTTTTTATGGAACGGCCGTTGTATTTCTACATGTACCTACACTTTTAAACATTTTGTTATTTAAAATTGTTTACATCGATATGCGTTTCACTATCTGTTCTTAAAAAAAAAAAAAAACTTTGCCGTCCTTATTGTACAACTTTATGCTGATATTTTAATTCTTTCCTAGAAAAGTACTCGTACATTTTACTTTGTATATATCTGCAATACATTTTTCTTGCTCGCACAGTATACAAGCTTTGATTTCTCATATTTTAGTGGCTGCACTGAAATCCCTTCTGTAACTGGTTCGTTTATCTTCAATACTACTGTACTTGAAGCTCAATGCCAAATACTTTCTTTTGCCTATATATATTAATATGTAAAGAAAAAAAAATAGAATGTAGAATATTATTGTGTCTTTAAATTTGTGTTTAAGTCTATGAATTAATAACTTCCTTTCTATTTCAGATTGCCAATTTCATTTTTTGACAGCAGAATGTTAGCTTCGCAGTTTGGTGCAAGGATATTTCTCTAAGAAGGACAATGCTGTTGCCAAATAAAAACCAAAAACCTGTTACTTCTCTGCTATTGCTGAAAATTGAAATGCCAGTTTCTGGATGATTTTGCAGAAAATTTGTTGTAACTAGTCTGAATACTGAACTTCTGTTTTTCTGTCACTTAAAAAGTCGTCTTTTCACAACATAACAATTTCCTATTAATTATTTTTAAGAACAGTGAAGCTGACACAAAGAATGCTCACCATTTTCTGGGAAAGCAAAGGCTTTCTTCACTGCAGCTCTCTCATTTATTATGCCAAATGCATTCCAAAAAGTTATAACGGTGTCTTGTAATAGTGAAAGGAGTAGTTTAAAAACCTTCTATTCACCAGTTGCTCTTTGAAAATTGCAAATTTGTTTATAATACGTTTTGTGGCATACTTTGTAAAAGAACTACTGAAAACGGTTTTCGAAAAGCTGATAAATCCTTACTGAAGGATACATTTACTTTCAATGTGATACTGAACATTTTTTAAGTTGCTCAATTTTCATAAAACTGAAAAAAATTACTTATTTTTATTCATCTCCTTGATTTCTGATAATAAAATTCATTTTATAAGTTTTAGTCTCGATATTTTCACTTCACGAGAGCCAATATACCCATATCACATGCTCTTTGTTAAAAGCAGTACGACATTCTCTTTGCACTGCATATTTTGTTCTTGAACATATCTTCGTGCCCCTCTCAGCTGAAAAACAGGAAAAGTACAATATCAGCCTCGTGGTTTCTTGCTTGGGAAGAGCCTTAACTAGGGACGAGAGACCGCTTACAGCTAGATATAAGAGTCGTTCGTGGCGGTCGCTAACACCACTTCCCACACCATGACCAAAAATAAATTATCTTCAATAATAATTTCAATAATAAATTATCTTCAAAAATAATTTTTCTTCGGTCAGCCTTTCTACTATTTTTGAAAGGGAGGTAAAACCGAAACAAACGACTGCTTATTGTCCATCGCATTGGTCATAGTGGTCGATAGACTGCCTAACAAAGAAAAAAAAAGGAAAAAATGAGAAAAAAAAACTCTTAGCCGATTTTTCATGTGCCAATATAGCCTCCGCATCACACATGTAGCGATAAAGGATATAAACGTTTTATATTATTTTCTCTCATGAGGGCCTCGTTTAGTGCTTACAATTACAACTTTATCCCACTGCTTTGGGTTTGTTTTCCGGATGAATGAAGTTTCTATAAAGAAAAATGTCAAATCTTTTAATATTATTTGCATTTTGCGGCTTCAGGTGCCCACTTCCTTTTAGTTCCTTTATTCTTTCTTTTCACTTTAACAACTTCGGAGGGCATTTGAAATAAGAGAGAGATAGGTAGAGAGAGAGAGAGATAGATAGAGAGAGAGAGAAAGAGAGAGGGAGGTCCAAATATTCAAGAGAAATAGAACCGTAAGGACAAATATGACGTCCATTTCATTTTCGGGATTCGTATCTAAATAAGAAATGTACGAGAAACCTGAAGCTGTCTCTCTGCCCTCGACCACCGATTAACGTGGGCATTCTGGCCATTTCGTGATAAATGACCAAAGAGGTGTTTCATTAGCAGATGGATAATAACTCTTTTCAATGTTGTTTTGTCATCTTTATTGTAAATAAAATCATAGTAGTGTTTCATAAACGTATAAAGAAATTACTTTACGGATGTACATTTCTATGTTTAACACATCCATTATATAAATTACAACTAAGCTAAGTTCATTCGGTTATGTACAGTGATGAGGCATTCCATAATTTATTTGTTTAGGTAAACTAGAATAGTTTTTCATTTTGATCAAAAGTTTCTGTTACTTCATTTATTCTCTATGTAGAAAAAAGCTTAACATACGAGGTATATCTAAATTGCATGACATTTTATATTTTTGCTGAGTCATAATATTAATGCAACAGAAATTCAATATTTTCCGCAAATCCAGTACGACAGAAAACTGCATGAAAGGAAATACGTGTGCATAAAATTTTACTCAACAATTTGGTCCAGTTCAAATAGAGAAGTGTGTAACTGCTGATGGCATTATTTAAAGCACATTCCGTTTTTGCTGAGGAAGAGGTAGTAGATCGATTTAAAACAGGTCATTTTACCAAAGTATATGAAATGAAATTTATGAATTGTTAGTTCAATAAAGCAAAATCAAACCCTTTACAACATGATAACTACTTCGGTGGCTGGGTGGGCAGAGGCTTAGGTTTCTCGCTAATCATCTCAGCTAGGTCTAGTCGATCCTCGAATGAGGCATGGGATGTAAGCCTGTATTAAGGCGGTAACAGACACCTCTTCCTGGAACCAGTGATCACAAAATCACAAAATTGCGAAAGGATGTCTGTTTATAGTCCTTAGAGTTGCCCAAAGTAGTCGTTGAACTCAAAAGCTGCCCCGGTGAGGCAATGGTCTAAGCGTTGGCTTATGACCGTTCGTCAAAGTGGATCTGGATTCGAATCGTGGTAATGAATGGATGGTATACGTATTTGTCTTACGGCACTGACTCACTGAAACCAGTTGCCCTAAATTAGGGACGAGTGAAAACTTATAGCCCATTGAGCTGTTCACAATGGTCGTTAAATCCTCAAACAGAATAAAATCTAAAACAAAAAAATAGCGTCATAATTTACTAAAGTAATTATTTAGTGATCATGTGTATAAAGTTCCACAGGACTGATGGAGAACGCAAGACGCCTGTTTTGGTATACTGATGCCAGTACTAGCTTTGGACGAATTATTGTGGCATAATAATGGCAGAAATATCTTTAAAACACTGGCTAAAAATTAACTGGTAGTTTCTAATAGCAACGTCATGATGTCAATGAAAGACTCAGGCATGTTAAGAAAGTTTTACATATATTTGTAGACTCGCAAGAATATTATTTCAAGCAGCTGGAATTTAATCAATATGATACTAAGTACAAAGAGGGAAATGTTCGGCTGCTTTTCTGATATGTGTTATAAAGGACAATTTTCTGCTAGTAAAAGTCGAACAACCTTGACCATGCAATTTATATTCTTTATGAACAAAAATTTTCAACCTCTTTCCTATTATCATACATTTACTCTAATCAACTGCAAATGACAGAAAGCTCCAGTTACTGTGATCACTGAACCAGATTTCAGGGTATGCTTAAAACCAGGTGGGCTAGTGTGGGCTGAAGCTCAGCTGCAGTTAAAATTTCTTTAAGCCCACCCTTTTGCCCCCTCAAAATATTTAAGCAGTCAGACCACATGGCGAGAGCAACCACCTAATATTTTAGGAAACTTGGATGAACTAATGAGAATTTTTCGAATTCACAGAAATTTTTCTAACACATTAGTTTTTGTTAAATTTAGTGTTGTTCTATTCTGTGAAATGGAGGGCGTCCTTTGAGGAAATATGTATGTACCTGAAAAGTTCTTTTTTTAATTAAAGATAACAACATCACTCTCGGGTAAAATCAAAATCTACAAGATTTTTTTGGCGAATTTTCTCCAAAACACTTCAGAATTTTCATTACTCAGTGTTCTGAATTTTATACCATGTTTTTCTAGTTGTTGCAAATGATGGATAAACATTGTAATATGATACAGCGTCATGTAGTATGGACGATACAAAACTGGTTTCCGCGGAACATTCACGCATCATGAAGTTTAAGTAAAAAGAGTGTTTGCTGTAGAGACGGTCGACACAGAGCTGGCATTTCTGTACACATTTACGCGACCTAGTTACCAATTTAGCTTCAAAAATGGTGAAATATATGTATATATACAAGCCGTGGTTCTGTTGACAACTATGCAGTACAAAAAAGAATTTCCCAATGTGACATCTCGAACTGATGATATCGGAACAAATATAAATGTACATTTAGTTCACACGTGAAAACCGCACATCAGCCAAAGCAGAAAATGTTTTAGATAGACTTTTTAAAAATACCGTGTAAATTTTTCCAGTTCGACCTCCGGAAGTGGAGACACACAAGAGAAATGAAAGACAAAATGTTCTTTTTCTTTTCTTCCTATAAGTTGGAGATCATTTAATTTTCTGTGCATTGACCTATTTTCAGGTCCAACAATAAAAGACTTCCAGCCAGTTGTGAAAGTGTAAGCGTGTGAAGATTCCCACATAACGGAAAGGACAGCAAACCAATAAAATTATGAGGTCAGCGAATATTGACCTCTCTTCAAAGAGGCGATGAATTGCATAGGCGGACACAGTCCTTAATCTCGAAGCCGTGCTTCAAAGTAATACTGTCGTCAACGTAATAAGTGCCAATTTCCCCTACTTAAAAGGATCACATGTCTTGAAGTTCAACGACTTTCATTTGCTTAACTCGTTGTAGCTCAAAGAACTTGTTTGCTCCAAAAATGTCACCTGACATCACAACTACAGTTTAAAATGCAAACCTGAATTAAAATTTCATTTACACTAAGTGTTTAATGTTGCAGTTCGGTTTATCAAATTAGTTGATGTCGAAACAATAGGGAAGGGATTCAGAAAGACACGAAAGCCATCATGACGTTGCGTTAATATGATTCGTGGAAAACGCTGATAAATATTCATAAAGAATTGTTTCGCTTCCCCACTTCAAGACGCGCATTTCCTCTGTGGACTTCCTCTTATACGAAATCCTGCGAAAGAATGACACTAAATTTCTTCTTCTATAGAATGTGGGTCAATAAATGTTTTGAAATTTAAGCTACCTATATCCGAAGACGTGCAGCATGTAACATTCAGTCGAACTGTTTGTATTCAGAGTGCTTTCCTCCTGATATCAAAAGATATCCGAAATATTTCTTATACATCCCCAGGGGGGCTCTAATGCAATGCTTACCGCATTATTCATCAATGGCTAATGGTCTTGGCATTGTGTGCTCGTCAGTGAACTTGCATAAAATGCGTTAAGTGCGTGTGTTCTGCTGTCAAGAGACCGTATTCATTAGAAGCAGTAATTTCTTCCTTCATTGATTTATCAGTAATCTTAATTTTCAGCCACCGCAGAGCAATTGAAATGCCTCCATTCGTTGCTGGCAACATGGCCATGCTGTATGCATCACATGTATGTGTGTGTGTGTGTGTGTGTGTGTGTGTGTGTGTGAGGTGAACAAAAAATATTTTCACTTAAAAGCACCTGCGAAAGACACTCAACAATGAACAAAAGGAAAATGGCAGTAATACTTAAACAATGCGAAAACTCTTATCTCGATCTGTATTTTTGGGCTATTGGCAGTCGCCTGTCCCTAACTTAGGGTCACTGGCTCTAGTTAAGGGAGACAACCAGGGCCGTAAGACAAACATAACATCCATGCTTACCTGGGATTCGAACCCACTTCTGACGAATGGTCAAAAGCTAGTACTTAGACCACTGCGCTACCGGGGCGGCTAATATGATCTGTGATTTAAGAGCTCGGTATTGAGTTGGAAAGAAAGTAATGTCTCCAAATGCAAGGCAACAGATAGGGCCGCGCCAACCCATGGTGCAGGGGGTGCATTGCACCCGGGCGCCGCTTTATTGGGGGCGCCATTTGAATTATATAATATTTTTAATATTTTGGACCAGTGGCGTAGAAAAGGGATGGGTTTCGGGGTTTGAATCCTCCCGTTAGTAGGTGAGACACTTAGCTTTTTCTAAGTTCATTTTATAAGTAATTTTCCAATTTTAAATTACAGATTTTCTTCCCAAGTGAGATGCAGAATATTAGTGCATTTTTCTTTTTATTGGAGGTTTAACGACCACCATGAGCAACTCAATGTGCTATAAGCAGTCGCCCGTCCCTAATTTAGGGCCACTGACTCCAGGGAAGGGACAGAGCCAGTGCCGTAAGACAAACACAACATCCATGCCTCACCGAGATTCGAACTTGGACCCCTTTCGGACGAATGGTCGAAGGCCGTTGCTTAGACCACTGCGCCAAAAAAAAAAAAAAAAAAAAAAAAAATCCCACCCCTTCAGTGATGGGATTTTTTTTTTGGGGGGGGCTTAGTGCATTTTGAAGGACAAACCGAGGCTCAGAGTCTGCTACTATCGTTCTCATGATAAAAATTTTAGGGTGGAGGTATCTTACAACATGAAAAATTGATTTTCTCATAGGCATAATGATAAAGTTGTATCTCGCAAGACGGACAATCTTTACAGCTACTGTTACTGTTCCGTATGTAAAGATTTCAGGCATCAGCTTACCTGCAAAAAAATAAAATAAATAAAAATAAAAAAAATAAAAAATTGGTGAGAGCGTTATTGTAGACGATTTTCTACGGATCGTCACCGTGGTATACCACTAAAATTGATTCTGAAACTTTATTGATTTTATTGATTTTGATATAACTCTGCGAAAAGCAATATTATTTATGAATAATACAAGAGAAAGTAAAGCAAAGCGGCCAATGAAGTTGCTTGTTGCTTCATTAATTTTTTTAAACTACAATTACTGCAGTTTTCTTCATTTCATTAAGTGAGGTTCGTGCTTCGTTTTCTATTACTGTTCAAAAAGTGCGTAACGTACAGCGTACGTACCAATGAAAAAATATTTTTCAGAATGCCACCCCCCACCCCCAATTTCTTTTCATAAATACACCTGACATATGCAGAATTACCGATACAGTTGTAACGTACCAGGAGATGTGACATACCTGCCAGAAGGACGCACACGACATAAAGGCAGATAGGAATCAGAATAAAAAAACGTCCGCGTAGCTCAATTGGTAGAGCAACTTATTCCGGAATGAGGGGACCCGGGTTCGAATCCCGGCGCGGATAAAAATGACGGAGAAATTTACTTCGTTATACAGTAACAGTTACACAGCAGAAACCCTCCATTTTCGAAAGTCCTGGGCTGGCTACGGCTACGCCTCTGTTTTGGACGCCATCTGTTGAAAGGCTCGTATACGCGATAGAGAGGTATAGTTCCTAAGAGGTATGAATCAACACATTCCACAGACAGGAAAACAAGTTTGCATCCACCCCCTATTTAATTTGTTCTTGAGAGGCACATGTGATTGTGAGTAGGACAAGGTCAGCCGTCCCGTCAGCCCCTTTGCTATCACTAGCTTAGAAAATATTTCTCGGCAGGAGGGAGAGTGGGGGTCGGAGACTCTGATAGCTGTGAGCTGTCATCAGAAACTACACGTGTCAACCCACGCTCAGGGTGTCACCTGTCCTGTGCTCCTGTCGTGTACACTTGCCACCCCCTGGGTGATGGGAAGTGGACCAATCGCCTTGCTGGTATTCATTTGCGCGCGCTCGCTTTCTTAGGTTATTTGACCTAGGATTTGAGTGAAAATCGGTGCTCGTAGAGTCGTAGTTGGAGTAGTAAGCAATATCAAGATGTCAAGAAAAAGAAAAAGCCTTTAGGAGCAGAATATCGCAAAATAAAGGTCAGGAAGGAAGATGAGTTTAAGAAACTTACTTCCTCTATTGACAAATACGTAAAAAAAAAACAAAAAAAAAACAACAATAAAGCCACAGCTATTGGCGGAAGAAGAAGCTTTTGAAGAACTTTCCGAAACAAATAAAAATTCCTTTGAGTCATTGACTGGTACAGCAAATAATTCATCACAGCAGGAGGAATACATGGACGAATTTCAAGAGAGAAATTCGAATTTTGAAGAAGAGGCAATCATATGTGAGAGCCGAGAAGAAAATGTAAAGGAAGTACAAGTAGATGAACAAAACAATACAGTTTTTTCTTTCTTAAAGAATAGGTTGTGGACTTTGGCCTGAAAGTGTTTCAGATAACAAAAGATTATCTTTAATAGAAACTGGAAATATTCAGCAAAAATATGCTGCATATCCCAAAGATAAATCTGGTAGAACCTTGTCAAACCGTTATTATGAAAAGAAATTAGATAACGGTGAAACTTTGCAGAGAAAGTGGCTTTGTTATTCAAAGAACAAAAATTCTGCGTTTTGCTTCTGTTGTAAATTATTTCCTGATCAAGAAACATCGTTTAACAACGAGACTGGTTTCTGTGATTATATTCACTTATCCAGAGGGCTTGTAAGGCACGAAAAAAGTTTAACTCGTATCGCGTCCTATCAGACGTGGATGGACTTTAAAAAGCCTTTAACAACCATTGATTCTGTCAATCAGAAAATCATCAATGAAGAAAAGAAACGTTCGACAGTTATCATCAAACGTATAATTTACCTTATATTGCATTTGGCGAAACCAAATCTATCTTTTAGGTCAGCTTCCGTTATCGGCGTAAAGAATAATGGAAACTTTATTCAGTTAGTAGAGACGGTTACAAAATTTGATCCAATATTAAATGAACACGATCGAATTTGCAAAAATAATACTCAGAATCAGAATATGCCCACACATTTGGGTGATAAATTCAAAATGAAATCATTGCTATTTTAGCAGATAAAAACAAAGGAGAATATCCTAAAATGCTTAAGGGAATCAAAATATTATCCAGTCATAATGGATTATACTCCAGATTTGAGTCACAGAGAACAAATTTCGATTATTTTAAGATTTGCTTATTACATTAACAAATTAGAAAAAAAAGTAGAGATAAGAGAACATTTTTTAGAATTTGTTCCAATCGAAGATACAACCCGATATGGTCTAACAGAATATTTATTAGACTTTCTTAAAAGGAATAATGTAGATTTAAAGGACATTAGGGGCCAGGGATACGACAATGGATCAAACATGAGAGGAAAACATAACGGATTACAGAAAAAAATTCGGGATGAAAATCTCCGTGCTTTTTATGTGCTTGTGCTGCACATTCCTTAAATTCGATAATAAACGATGCAGCTAAGGTTTCGTTTCAGACTATTGTTTTTTTTTTCAATCGTTGAAGAAATTTATGATTTTTTCTCTTCTTACACACACAGGTGAATGATTTAAAAAAAAACATACTCCATTATTGACTGTTAAAAAACTTTCAGGAACTAGATGGGAGAACAGGATAGAGGCGATAAAACCTCTTCGTCATGACATTGGCTCGTTGTATGATTCGTTATTTGAATTGACTAATGTTGAAACCTACGATGCCAAAACTATTCATCAAGCAACTGCGCTGTTAAATAAAATTTAGTTTTTAAATTTGTATGTTCTATTGTTGTTTGTTATAATGTATTATCAAGAGTGAATGTAGTAAGTAAGATATTACAGAAAAAATATATAAATCTGAAAGAAGTAATGGAACATTTGGATAACCTAAAAAAGTATTTACAGCAATACAGGTCTCAATCCGGATATGAAAGCACAATTAGTGATGCCAAAGAATTAGCTGATGAGATAAAATCCAAAAATACGTTTCCGGCAGAACATGTAGTCAGGCAAAAGTCAAGAAAACAACAATTTGATTACGAAGAAAATGATACTATTCTTGATCCTAAGGATCATTATAAAGTTAACTTTTTTTATTTAATATTAGATCAAGCTCTCATTTCCGTGAAAAAAAGATATGATTTGTTGCAATTCCATAGTGATGACTTTCTGTTTCTATACGACGTGAAAAAAACAGGTAACTTGAATGAACAGGACATTCTTAAAAAATGTAAAAATTTAGAAATGAAACTTAAAGATAAAGATGAATTAGACATTAATGGAAATTATCTTTGCGATGAAATAAAAACAATAAAAGAATTCATAGCAAGTAACACGAATCGCGAAGGAATATTAAATTACATTATAAAAAATAACTTAATAGAAATTTTTCCCAATTTCTTTATCGCGTTAAGAATATTGCTAACTTTTGCCATTAGTGTAGCGTCTGGGGAAAGAGCATTTTCAAAATTAAAAATAATAAAAAATTATTTAAGAACAACGATGTCTCAAGAGAGATTAACAAATCTAAGTTTGTTATCAATTGAGAATGAAATTTGCGAAAATTTGGACATACAAGATTTTGTCGATGAATTTTCAAGTAGAAAATGAAGAAAAATAACGAGTAACTAATTTTCAGCTGAATCAATATTTCAACAAATTACGAAAAGTATCATGTGATGCTGTACATGTTAAACACTTCAAATGTTTCTGCCAATCTATAACGACTTTTCACGTTTGTTACTAAGGCTGCACGGCACCTGCACGCAAATAAAAAAAATATTGTAACTTCAGCAATGTATCTGTGGATTTTAAGCACATGAAAATTTAAACAACAGACGAGATGGACTCTACAGATTATGTTATTTCATATTTGATTTATTTTTTTATTCAACTGGAAGTGTGTTGTACTATGTTAACAAATGAATATGAATATCAAAATATGTTTATTCACAGCAGAATACACTTGAAACTAATCTAAGCTGCGAGTAAGTCGAACACACCTCAAAAACGAGTAACTAATTTTCAGCTGAATCAACATTTCAACAAATTACGAAAAGTGTCATGTGATACTGTACATGTTAAACACTTCAAATGTTTCTGCCAATCTACTGTATAATATGGATGAAATAGGTGATATATTGATGATGATCTCTATAGAACTGATAAAGTTTTACACAGCAACCAGCAAGATCATGATACACTGGTCCAACAAGCAGTAGCGCCCATATGAGTACTTTTAGGGAGGGGGGGCTAAGAAAAATCCTTACCTCCTTCAAGGCTGTCAAACATTTTAGTAAATGCACAAGATACTAAAATACAAAAAAAAATTGATACAATCAATCATTAATATCTTATTATTTTTAAAATTGTTTTGAAAAAAGGTTCCGTCTATTTTAGTGTGTTAAATTTATCAAAACTTTGGCTGTACCAACGTCTTGGGGAAGGGGGGGGCTCGAGCCCCACCCCCACCCCTCTTCCCCATGGGCACCCTTGCCAAGAAGGAAACTAAAACTAGGGTCTCCTATGCAAATATTTTCTTACGAGGCCTCAGAGGGATTCACTGGGCTCCTTACGACCTTACCCCATGAGATACTTTAGCCTAAGTTACTTCTTGATGCTCAACGGTGCGGCCCCCAATCCTAATAGGTTCAAAAGGTCCCACTACAATGCAGAGATTGTAGCTACGCCCTATCATGGTATGGTACTCATTTTCATTATTATTTTGCACATTGTGCGTATTTTCGAAATATACAATCTGTTAAAGAAGTATCTAACCGCAAATTCGACTTCATTTGGGAAAATTAATACTATATATATATATAAATTGTACTCAGCACTCTGATTACTAAAACATAACTTATTAATTCCTAAAATAAATTGTCAACTCGATACAGTTTTTGACCATATACATATATGGAAATTTCCATTAATTTCCGTATATACAGTTTTTTGTCAAAAATGTCTCGAATCATGTTCGATTTGATTATCATACGTTTGATTTCATGTGTATTTGCCGAAATACACAATTGATGAAAGCAATTGTGTATTGGTGTGGTGTATTGCCGAAACTACGTATACTAATATAATAATTCTAATTATCGAGGGGCGGCAAATCAAAGTTTGCACCCGGGCGACGAAACCCCTTGGCGCTTCCCTGGCAACAGAAAAGTGCTAATTACCGTATATACACGTACAAATCAGTACAAAATGTAGTCGGCATCGTTTGCTACGATCTGCTTCCATCGTCCGGCAGCTGTTGAATACCGTCCCTGTAGAATTGTGGAGGTTTGAACGCAAAGAAATAAGTTAGTGCGCGCTCCCCATCGTTCCGGTTTGGTGAACCGCTGTCCGTCCAGAAAATGCTGCGATCACAGGAAAAGGTGGTAGTCGCTTGGGGTATTATCCATGGATTAGTCTGGATGCGACCTTACCTAATCATGTCCATAGATCAGGCAGGGTTCAGACCTGGTCCCTGATCTTATGACAGGTCACCTGTGCTGTGTGATGTCTCGCCCCATCCATCCTTCTGTAGGAAGACGCCATTGTGGTTCAGCATTGCTGGTCGTTTGAACGTGAGCGATGCTTTCACATTGTCAAGTTGACGGCAATACACATTGGCGGCGATAGTGGTGCTGTCCGGCAGTAGCTCAAAAAATACGACACCCAGCATATCCTACCAAATAGACAGCAGGACCTTACGTGGGTGTAAGCCGGCTTTGGGTGTCGGCATGGGCTATTTCCGGGTGTGATATTGTCATACAGAACCCATTTCTCATAACTTGTAACAATGCGGTCCAAGAACGGTTGAACTCGGTCACGTGCAAGCAGGTCAATGCATGCACTCATGAGATTTCCTTTCTGCTCAACTGAGAGTTGATCCAAACTCACAGCTTGTGCACCTTCCCAAGCTGACGCAGGTGCGCGATAATGCTCGTGTGGGTAGTCCCCAGCTGTTCGGCAATTTCCCGCGTGGTTACACGTGGGTCGGTCTCCACTAAGGTCTTCAGCATGTCCATATCCACTGTTGTGGGTCTACCGGCTTTGGGACGGTCTAACGAGTCATAATTTCCCTCTAGAAATCGTTCCAACCAACGACAGCACTGACGATGTGATATGGCGTTGGGGTACACGCTGAAAATGTTTCTTACGGCACTTGAGGGGGTGCAACCGCGACGAAACTCATACAGCATGCAAAGGCGGATGTGCTGCTTGTCCACTTCCATGCTGGCTGGCGCTTACACTCTTCGCCTTCTGAAGGCTAACTGCCACTAACTTAAGCCACCTACTTGCTGATGTGCTGCCCAATCTCAGTGATCAATGTGCGCCGTGGCTGGGGCTTCTACTTCCGGTACTTCTTTTTTTTTTTTTTTTTTTTTTTTTTTGATTGGAGGTTTAACGACCACCGTGAGCAACTCAATGGGCTATAAGCAGTCGCCCGTCCCTACTTTAGGGTCACTGGCTCCAGGGAAGGGAGAGAGCCAGTGCCGTAAGACCAACACAACATCCATGCCTTACCGGGATTCGAACCCGGACCCCGTTCGGACGAATGATCAGAGGCCATCGCTTAGACCACTGCGCCACCGGGGCGGGGCGGCTCCGGTACTTCGTCATAGGCCATTACTTTCTTTCCAACCTAATACAACAATGATGAAGATATACGAAGTAGGTAGAGTGGTCCGCTCTCAAGACCTGAATCCAAATACCACAATGCAAAGTCATGCTGCTCTTTTACAAAAATGGGGTTTCGCCGTCGAAAATGCATGTATTCTACTTATTTCTTTCCTTCGTTATTATTACATTTACCTTGAATTTTTAAAGAATTAATTTGTTTCACCCCGTTTATTGGCTATTTATTTACCCCAGAAGTCATTCCATCACAAGCCATAGCAAGGTGTCATTGCCAATGAAGATGACTTATATTTTTACGGGTTTATTTTTCAAAAGTCAAAGCAACCGTATGCGCACTGCCTGGATTGGTTCAATTTCATTTGCAATAGCAGCAAGATTTCTCACCCCAGCAATAGTTTTCCTGGGTGCAGCTCAGAAAATTTGCGACTGCAGACAACTTTCCAGCAAGTAAGCATTTCTACTTCAGCAAAGATCACCAGCTGATTTAAAATACACCACTAATGATAAAAAAAAAAAAGCATTCATTTAGGTCAAAAATACCCTAAGGATCATATGATCATATGTAGAAGGTTTTAGGAAGGGAGTGTCTGACTCCAGGTCTTAAACAACCCTTAGAAATAGGAAGCTAAGAGATTTGAGCTAGAGTGCCCGATAGGAAAGTGACATGGAAGCGAAGTAGAAAGGAGGAACAAGACGCCCTTATTTATTAACGGGGGGCCAGTACCCAGGGTCCGACGTCTTAACGTGCCCATCCGACGCACGGCTGATATTTAGTGGATCGAGCGTTCGTACCTGCCTATGATCGAACCTAAGGTCATTTCCGTGGCAGTCACGAACGTTGCCCACTAGGCCACCCGCGGCAAAAATGCCCTAATGCAATATAGCAAGGTTAAATACCTTTCCTATTTTGGCGACTGTTATTAATGCGATTAGTTTTTAGCTTAAGGTTATCAAAATCACATTAAGTACCTCATTTTCGTAAAACGTGAAATATGTTCAGACACTGGCTTAATTAATTTCAGCCACTGTCAATATAAATTTGCAACAAATATTCAAATTTGTTCGAAATCCTCATTTTGGTGAAACGTGAAATATGAGCAGACCTAGGCTTAATCCTTTTCAGCAACTCCGAATACGATACTGCAGCAAACATTTGCATTTAGAAATCCCCACAAAAGTTTTCTTTAACGTAGACATTTGTTGCATGGTAAAATAAGTTATGTAATTAAATGCATTTGGACTAACCTGCTTTCAAATCTCTGAAGAAAATCACCAGGAAGATCCCAGCTCTATGTTGCTGTTATACTTGACAGACCTGTTGTATTGGAAAACCCAATATTTCTACAATGATAAAAACATACAAAACAAACAACGCTCAACGCAACCTAAAACTCCAATGTGGATGTTGTGATGACCCGGTGCTGCACGTGTGAAATGAGATGGCAATGCGTGCAGGAAAAACAAAGGCATACGGTAATTGATAGCATATGTAGCAAAATGTATTCGCCTGGTGGGGGTTTCCGGTGTCACCAAGTTTACTGTTAAGTTTTAGTTAGCTAAATATTTAGTTACAAGTTTGCCGCGGTTGCAAAATTATTAGTGGCACTAAACATAGCACATATGTTAATGTAATTTAAATTTACAACATAGAAATTTTCTGCTGCAACAACTAAATTTTGAATTGCCTAAAAATATTTTTTATGAAGTTGAACGTGCTTTGCTATAAAAGAAAAGAAAATATTCTTGCTTGTTATGGCAACTGAAAGTATTGCTTAATGTGCTAAAATAAGTGCAGCAATACTTTTCTTGCTGATGCGGCGAGAGTTATTTTTTTTTCCGGTATGCTTCTAATCTGGGTTGATACATAGTTATCTGCATCAGACCGACCGAGGTTCGTAATTCTTGGCTACTGAAACACAGTACGAATGACGGAGGTTCAAGCAGCCCTTTCAAGCCAATTGAATTAGAGATACCTGTCTAGTAACGTGTAGCACCACCTTTCGCCTTGATGACGGCGGCGATTCTTCTCGGCATGGTCTCGACAAGACACCGGAAGCGTTGAGAAGCCATACGGATCCACGACCCCTGAACAAGCTCCCACAGTTCACGAAGATTTGATGAAGGGGGGTCAGAGCCTCGAACATTTCTCTCGAGGGCATCCCAGATGTGCTCGATGGGATTGAGGTCAGGTGATCTAGCTGCCCAAGGAATCGAGGTCACGTCGGTGGAGTGTTCATCCAACCATTCGGATACAGTTCGGGAGCGATGGCACGGTGCATTGTCTTGTTGTAGGATGAGGTCCCCTGTGGGATGTTGAAAACGAACAAACGGGAGCAAATGGTCGTCCAGGATATCCCGGTAACGTTGACCTGTGAGGGACGATGTCACACGTACCATGGGTCCCATTTCAGTCCACGTAAACAGTCCCCAGACGAGAATGCCACATCGACCAGTTTGAAGAGTACCTTGCTGGCACGAAGTATCCATCGCTTCATGTGGTTTGCGCCGCACTCGTATCCTGCCATCCGCATGTACCAACGTTAATCTCAACTCATCAGTCCAGGCAACATTTTTCCACATGTCTAGGGTACAGTGGCGATGTTCCCGCGCCGATGCTAATCTTTGCACCCTGTGGTGTGCGGTCAGCAGAGGTACCCTCGTGGGACGATGGCATCTGTACCCCATAGCGAGGAGGTGGTTCTGGATGGTGTGGCTGCTTACACGTTTTTGTACAATAGCGTTAAATTGCCGAGGGATTTCTTGCACTGTGGCCCGTCTATCCGCTGTTACAATGCGAGCTAGCCGACGATGACCCCGCTCATCCACACGCTGTTGTCCACGGCAGTTGGCCCTTGCAGGGATGGTTTTACCGGATTTGATGTACTCACGGTGCACTCGTGACACAGGGGCTCGTGAAAATCCTAGTGCCTGCACGACTTCCGAGATGGAGTGACCCATTCGTCGGGCCCCAACAATTTGTCCACGATCAAATGCGCTTAGATCCTTCGTCTTACCCATACTGCGTCAGACTCTTACTGATTCTCGTCGCATCACTCCTTATATTGTCGGATCGCTGCATACGTCATGTCGTTTCCGTTTACGGGGCCGCCAACAGCGCCACATTTGCATAACGCCAGCTGTCTCTAATTCAATTGCTCTTCAGTGTACATTATACGAGGGAAACTGCCTCTTCCGAAATGGTTCGGTTTTTTTTTCAATGTGAAAGAGGTGGTCAGGAGTTCTTAACAGTCGCAGTTGCTCGATCACCAGGCGTATACATAGGTTAGATAAAATAATGATAAGCCTTACCTGCTAAAGAAAGTCCGTATCTCTACCACTGAGAACAGTCATCAGTGCTTTTCATACAGCGGGTAAGGACTGATAACGTTTTACTACGTAAAGCGGATATTAGAGTTTGTGAAGCAGCAAGACATTTGCTTTCTCTATTTCCTTTTTAAGAAACATCTCTGAGTTACAAGAAATCAAATTAGAATATTTAAAATTTTGATGCAAATGTTTTAGCCAATTTTATACCCTTTCAATAAGGCTTTCTTCATTTGAACAAAATGCGTGTAAACACTCAATACCAAGTTAATGGTACTTATATTGTAAAAGACCAAAATAAAGTTTACTTATTCCGTGGAATTCTTTAAAATACATCAAAATAAGGCAGAAAGCAAATCGACGAAATTTTTCAAATATATTGCTTGGGCATATTATTCCGCTCTGCTGAATTCCAGAGAATCTGAGGACCCTGATGATACCAATCGAGAAAACGGATGGGAGTACGAAAGTGAGATTTACGCAGTTCAACATGTGATTCGAAAGCGTGAAAATAAAGTACAAAGAAAAGCTTAGAAATACCAAATGACAATCAGATTTTCGAGAAGGAAAAACTGATATGAATAGACTCAGGAGTTTCGTCATCTGGTGTGGAATCTATATGTATTCAACCCACGCCCTTCCCAAGGAAATGCATATCTTGCGAAGTCATTACCATTTTTGTAATTTGGATGCAGCGCAGGTGTTTTCCTTTATACTAGAATTTCTAGGTCGACATGAGGATCTTCCAGAAAAGATGAAACTGTTGCTAAAAACTGATGATTTAGTCATTGTTCTATTTAACAGCAGGAGGTGATGACTGTTTCAAATGAGCGTATAAATTTTGAGCTCCAAAATTTATCAAATCATTTATGTATTAATATAGAACCTACAAAGCACCACGTTGGAATACTTTTTGGTAAGCCAGAAACTACTTTTTTGTACGTTTTCCGAGATTTGTAACTTGCGTTTATTAAGTATGAAGCATCTAGAAGATGCTAACTTGGAATTTCAACTTAATACTTGACTCTTTCTTAGAATGGGAATAAATTATCATTTGACGGCTTGCATGTCAGCCATTCTTCCTTTTCTTTTTTCTTAATTAACATGTCTTTTGCCTATGTCAAAACCATATCATGTTAGATAGGTATTTTAACACGCACATACTTGTTAAAATGTATCATATGATGTTATGGTTCTCCTATGAATTAAGTCGGGTTGGAAAAATTTTCATCGAATTTCTCAACAGATAAATGCAGCCATGAGAGACATCATATATACTTTTTCCACTTTTCGTGATATTCAGTGTTTACACAAGCTGGAATAAGGTATGTTGTTATTCAAATGACATTTTCCGCACATCTTCCGGTTTTCACAATTTCGCAATTTTCCCAGCCCGTGGCTTAAGTTAATTTGTCACCACGTCTCTCGCTTTAGGAGATGGATGCTTAAAATGTGTCTTCGTATCGAAAGATTAAGTACATCCAAGATTTTCCACATACCTTCTCATTTCTTCACTCGCAATTTTTCGTCTAGGTGTTGTAAATGCATATTCATATTTTTTTAAGATTGGAATGATTTGATTGAAAAGAAAATCTTCTTTACATCAGAGAAATATAAGCACGACTTCAGCAATTTCCAGTGTTCCATGGTGCTAAATTTTTCAGTGTCGAAATAGAAGAGAAAGAGGAAAGCTTAGGACATTGTCTATCTATCGGTGCGTTATATTTTTTCACCATGGCTTTGTGAGAATAATGGAACATTCTCATTAAGCGCTTTCAATCCGAATTTATTCTAAATGAAGTAGTCACTACACCTAATTAAATACTCTTTGTGTTTCTTCCTTCCTTCACGGTATAAAAACGTTCTCAAAGTAGAGATTTCCCTGACAGCCGTACCTCGCCAGTTCGGAGAAAGCAGGAGGAAAGCATTACGCCTTCATCTATAGAAAAGTTACCAATGGTTAGGAGGAAATTAGTCAGCCAGTTTTCTGCAAGTAAATTTAATTAATTTAGTTTTAGTAGAATGAAAATGATTAATGTAACCCTTTCAAACTTTGTGTAACTAACTGGATTCTAGTAAAACGGATCAATCATCTATCACAATCAAATATTAATTCAAATATTTTTTGTATGACTAAACTGCTTCATTTTGGTAAAATAAAACTGTATTAGTTTCATTTTTCTCTCAAAATAATCCATTTTGTCCTGTGAAAGAGAAATTTGGAGAAAATAGAAAAAAATTACTCTAATGTTTTTCTCTTCTAAGTGAAAAGTCATTTGAATATTTTAAACAATCATATAAAATGCTCATAATAAAGTAAATAAAAAAAGACATTATTTTTAATACACCACAATATGAATATTCAAGAAACGCATATAGCGTATTAAATCCGTTTATTTCTTATTATGTAGTAATCACAGAGATTCGCACTCCACTGGGAGGCTTTTTCAAGGCAACGGTAGACATAAAAATGCAGGGAATTGCAACAGATAAGGAACAAAGATGATTTTTGAAAGTAACGTGGGTGATATCACCAGCGTATTTCGTGAAATGTTTTTAGCACGTAATTACACGGTGCGCGGCGACGTGTTCCAGTCTTTTAATAACGCATGCCAAACCATTGGTAGTTCAGTAGAGATCATGTCATTGCACGCTACTTTGTTGGAGAGGATTTCGACAGTTTCCCTGATGGCAATCTCTTTAAAGTTAGTGTAAGGGGCAATTATTCTAATATTATTCCATACTGGAGTGGCCGATGAATGCATGACTTCTCTGGCGAGGGCTGTATTCTGCATGTCCTGGTTGACACTTCGTACTTGTTCTTTACATCTAGTGTCCAAGGATTGCTTTGTCATTCCGATATATATCTTTTCCGTGTTGTCAGAATATACCAACTGTATAGTGTACACACCCGCCTTTTCTTTTTCACACTATCTCCTTGCAGCTTGATACTATATGTGATAATGGAGTCGGGGACTTCATTGCTATTAAAATTTTGTATTTACGTAATAAATTCTTTAACCAATATGCAAAGCCTGGGATATATGAGATGGTTCCTGCGTACTTCATTGTCTTACTAGGTGATTTTGTTGTTGCTGACATTATACGGTTTCTTACAATTCTATGTATTCTGTCTATTTCATCCCTCTTATATCCAGCCTTTAGACCTTTGCTATAAATATTATCAATTTCTTTGTTATTTAGGTAGTCGGGGTGGCATACGTTATACGCTCTATAGAACCATGCTCTAAAAGCAGAAAGTTTGTACTTTTTTGGGCAGTACGAATCAGGAGGGACAAGGTTCGGTACTGCGGTCGGTTTATAATAAACGTTAAAATCGAAGCTGGATGTTCTATTTCTTCTGAGCGCGTCTTCAAGATAATTCAACGTTCCATCCACTTCAAGCTCCATGGTGAAATTTATCCGTTTGAACCTTGTACCTCCTGATTCGCACTGCCCAAAAGAGTACAAACTTTCTGCTTTTAGAGCATGGTTCTATAGAGCGTATAACGTATGCCACCCTGACTATCTAAACAACAAGGAAATCGATAATATTTATAGCAAAGGTCTAAAGGCTGGATATAAGAGGGATGAAATAGACAGAATACATAGAACTCTAAGAAATCGTATAATGTCCGCAACAACAAAATAACCTAGTAAGACAATGAAGTACGCAGGATCCATCTCATATATCCCAGGCTTTGCATATTGGTTAAAGAATTTGCTACGTAAATACAAAATATTAATAGCAATGAAGTCCCCGACCCCATTATCACATATAGTATCAAGCTGCAAAGAGAGACAGTGTGAAAAAGAAAAGGCGGGTGTGTACGCTATACCGTTGGTTTATTCTGACAACACGGAAAAGATATATATCGGAATGACAAAGCGATCTTTGGACACTAGATGTAAAGAACACGTGCGAAGTGTCAACCAGGACATGCAGAATACAGTCCTCGCCAGAGAAGTCATGCATTCATCGGCCACACCAGTATGGAATAATATTAGAAGAATTGCCCCTTACACTAACTTTAAAGAGATTGCCATCAGGGAAACTGTCGAAATCCTCTCCAACAAAGTAGCGTGCAATGACATGATCTCTACTGAACTACCAATGGTTTGGCATGCGTTATTAAAAGACGGGAACACGTCGCCGCGCACCGTGTAATTACGTGCTAAAAACATTTCACGAAATACGCTGGTGGTATCACCCACGTTACTTTCAAAAATCATCTTTGTTCCTTATCTGTTGCAATTCCCTGCATTTTTATGTCTACCGTTGCCTTGAAAAAGCCTCCCAGTGGAGCGCGAATCTCTGTGATTACTACACCATAAGAAATAAACGGATTTAATACGCTATATGCGTTTCTTGAATAATCAGAAAGGAGTCGTTCATTTTTTTCGAAATGCTCGGCTCTTTGTTTTTTTGACATACATTTCGCGTAGAACAGCAGACAACGAAGAGAGACGAAGAACGGATAGCAGTTTTTAGCGTTAGGATTTTCAAGTGGACATGATGAATTTTTCCATTAAGATATCTGTTTACCAGGCGCAAATACAAAGGGGAAGCCATAGGGCTATGACCGCCCCAGTTTACTAAATTAAATTTTTAAATACCTCACCTAATGCAGTCTGTTTTACACTTGTTGCAGTGATTTTGACTTTGAGAGTTTTCTTCAGTTTTGTTGCAGACTGCGAACATACTCTTTAAATTTATCCAAACGATGCGCATTCATTATTTCATCACATCACAATTTTATTTCTGTAACTTTAAGTTGCATTTTTATGGGTCATTGCGGTGCAAAAATATTTTGTGTCTGATAGAAGACGCGAAACGTGCTCTTAAAATAGCAGTTGACTTCACAGATAAAACCCCAATCATTTTTTTATTACAGTGTCATCTTCGGATTTCTTCCCTTTCACGTCGCTCTTTCATATTCTTTTTACGTATGATACAAAAATAATAAATCGATTAAATTTGCCAAAGAATTAAATTCTTACTACACGTCTACTTGCCAATATGTTATTTTGCATGGTTTAGGGAATTATTAAAATAACTTTCTAGGCGCCTCATGGGTTTGGAGAATTATTAAAAGAATCTTCAAGGCGCCTCATTTGTTTGGGGAATTATTAAAAGAATCTTCTAGGCGCCTCCTGCGCAGCTGGAACTCAGGAATAATTTTCGGTGGGGCGATGTACAGCGCATTCTGGGGCCGATATGCCTTATGGTAGAAATACATACAGTCATATATATACACAAATCCTACAGCAGAAGTTCTAAAAATGCTGTTTCAGCTACAGTAAAATAAATAAAAATCAACTTCGGCACTCTCTTTAATTTCTCTCACTTTACAAATTTTCGCTGAAATGCTAGTAATTCTCGAAATTTAAAATTTTTTCAAGATAATTTTTCCTTATTTATTTTGTTTAGGAGATATAAGTCTTGAAAAAACATGAGATTCTGAAACATTTGAATTCCCTTCTCACTAAAAGCAAAAAACTTTCAGAATTCTAAAATCTGCTGCCCCCAAAAATTATTTATACTGGAATGAAATCTTTTACAACCTTTCTCAGAAAACTTACCTTGTCTATTGATTCAACAACGGAATAATGCTTTTCTTTGTTTTTTACATTACATTTTACTAGGGTATCTTATGCTCCAGTCCAAAAAAAAAAATGGGTAAAATCATCTTAATTAACTATTACTTCAACGTAAACACTGCATCAACTCGCAGACATGCGCGGAAATGGTGATGCTGACACCTAGTGGCGTCCAGGAAAAACTCCCCCTCCCCCCGTTCCCAACCGCAAAAAAATTTCTACTAGGCCCTGTTTCAAAAATCTAGCAGCTTTCAATAACTGAATATTTTTTAAAATCCATATTATGAGGCTTTATGGGCGTTTTAATCATTCAAACTCTTTGGAACCTAAAGTATTTTCCTTGAAACCAGTAATATTGTACTTGACAGAAATACGGGATTACGCCATATAATACACATTTTGAAGATGACAATCCGATTATTGGCGTAAATGTGATAAGGATGGTAAGTCAGATAATATCTGAAAACTTCAAAATTTTCATCGTCCTGGAGCGGGACTCGAACCCGCGTCTCCCAGAAAACGCCTATATGCTAACCACTACACCACCCAGAACGACCAAGTTTCACTTGAAACTTGGTAACTTGAAACTTGGTCGTTCTGGGTGGTGTAGTGGTTAGCATACCTAGGCGTTTTCTGGGAGACGCGGGTTCGAGTCCCGCTCCAGGACGATGAAAATTTTCAAGTTTTCAGATATTATCTGACTTACCATTATTGTCACATTTACGCCAAAAATCGGATTGTCATCTTCAAAAATATTGTACTTAATTGGGTGCAACACAAATGTGCACGTTATAATTAAAATGATTGGCCTAGTTTTATATACCAATACAAAGTATTGGGATGATGCATAAGTTCATGCCGTTTTTTTCACCGCCCTGTAGGAATGTATTACATCAGAAGGGAAAACGGAATCAATCAACTATGTACCCCCCCCATTCTTTACGATGGTGTCCCAACGTCTGGATAGGTCTGCAACGCCGTTCTTGAAAAACCGTGTAGGTTTTTCTGCGAAGAAATCATCAAGGAAATTCTAGAGATCAACATCATCAACATCAAACGATATCAAACCCCATCAACATCAAACGATATCAAACATCATCAACATCAAACGATATCAAACATCATCAACATCAAACGATATCAAACATCATCAACATCAAACATGATCAACATCAAACGATGTTGATCAACATCAACATCATTCTGCCATGGAGTGCATACGACAGAGATCGAAACAGGTGATAGTTTGAAGAGGGCGACATCTGGGGAATAGGCTGGATGTGGAAGAATCTTCCATTTCATGTCATGAATGGCCATTTTGGTCATGTTTGCACTGTGAAGGGGTGAGTTATCATGTTGGAGAATGATACCATGGCGTCGATGTGGCCGTTTCTGCTGAATTGCTCCCTCTACGCGGCGGAGTTGCCCACAATAGAGTGCAGCGTCGATGGTCCGATTCCTTGGCAGCATTTCTCAGTGAATAATGCCTTCCATGTCCCACCAGACACACATGATCTCTGCAGGATGAAGGTCATATTTTGGACGTGGTGTGGACGTCTTGTTTGGGCTTAACCATTCCCTTCGATGCCTGAAAATCGCGTACAGGCACCACTTTTCATCTCCAGTAACAATACGCGACAGAAAGGGTTTGTGTTGCTGCGAACATTCGCGATAACGGGCAAGCAAGTAACCATATATGGCAACACGCTGATTCTTGTTGTCCTCGGTGAGAGTGTGTGAGGCACCCAAGACCGCAATTTCTAGACTTTTCCCATACATTACAGGTGTCGCACCACAGTCCATCTCAGTGACCAATTCGTGTGTGGTTTGACGCGGATCGAAGTGGATGATACGGTTCAAACGATCCTCATTAAAGTGAGATCGACGACATGAGAGTAGAGAGTCGTTGAGGTCAAAATTGCCACCTATGAATCGCTCAAACCATTTGCGGGGTGTCCTCTGAGCAATAGCATCTTCCCCATACACAGCACAAATTTGTCGAGTAGCCTCGGCGGCTGTGGATCCCTTGTTAAACTCGTAGAGGAGCAGAAGTCGGAAATTTTCATTCCTCTCTACTTGACACTCCATACCTCCGTACCTGAAAACGAAAAAAAACATTAGCCACAATCACACAACGCAATATGATTTAGATACACGATATTACTGCCTACATTTTGATATTTAACTGCCCAACTTCACCGTCACTACTTACCTTGGAAACAGCAGCTATTTTTTTTTTATTTCTTCAAATATCTCAAAATTATTTCCAATGTAGACAGTGTTTAATGTTCATGGTTAGCATTGACAGGTTCTTCCCGAAATTTTTGTTATTTTAAAGTTTTTCAACCTGTGTATATGTCTCAATTCTTCAAGGAGGAGATGATACAGGGGAGAAGTTCTTTGAGAGTTTACTGAAGTAAATTTTAACACAGTTTACTTAAGGCAGTTTACATTATTTAACCTACCTTCGTTTTGCTGATGGCATAGTAATTTTTGCAAGTAACCCCTCAGAGCTGAAGAGTAGGATGCAAGAACTTGATGACAAGAGTAAAGAAGTAGGTTTAAAAATGAACATACAGAAAAAAAAATTGATGAGCAATGCTTTTACAAAAACTGAAGATTTTGCGATTAATGAAATGATTCTAGAAGTAACCGATGCTTACATTTACCTCGACAACAGATATCAAGCTAGTGCTACGTTGAAGGAGAAATTCATTGGCGTTTAGCGTTTGGTTGGAGAGTATTTGGAAGAAAATGTAGAATTTTCAAGAGCAATGTACGATTGTGTCTTAAAAGAAAAGTGTTTAATGAATGCATTTTTCCAGTTTTTACGTATGGAGCAGAGACATGGACCTTAACTAAAAAAGTCATACAGACGCTGCCGACAATTGATGGAAGCATGGAGATGTGCATGCCAGAGGTCTGCAGGGGCGTTATTTGGTGAGCCAGGCCCGGTTCAAGCCCGTGCGTAAAAGGCCCGGCCCGGCCTAGCCCGTTTCAGATATTAGACTCTCAGACCGGTCCGGCACGGCTTGTGATGTGCCGATTTTGCATTATTTTGTATTTTTATTATATTTTATTAAATTGTGAAACTTAAATAATGAACTCAGGTATTATTGAAAATATTTAGTTAAATGTAAGCCTAAGAACATTTACTAAACTTTGGCAATTATCGTAGAATATAACCTTAAAGAGTAGAAAAAAAAAAGACTAAGGGTGTTCAAAATAAATTTTCAAAGTATAGCACACTTAAAAAGAAAAGAAAAACCTGCAGTTTACTTCGCATTCCCAATGAGAGAAAAGTAAAAAAAAAGGCTCTTTGAAATGCTTTCAACCCCCCTAGTCTAAGCACTAGTTAATTCATAAAGTTTTAATAAGATTAAACGATTTAATTTTCACATAAACTCCGAATTAACAAGTATACTAACATACCTGATCGCAGCAGGAAACATTTCCTCTTATACAGTATATAAATAGAAAATTTGGAAGAAGAACTTGTTGCAGCAGAAGCGCATTTATGTCTCTTAAGACAAAATGCTCCAGATTTTGAACTGTCATAGCTTAAAAAATTGTTGCACTTAATGTACTGCACAAAGATATTCGGCTGAAGGGTTTCTGCATTGCCAAGTAATTTAAAATGCGCCCATGTAACACTTTTTCGCTTACATTATCTAGTAGGATATATTCTCTTGTGGCAATTTTTTCTCGCAATTCTTTTGATTTTTTAAATTACATAGTAAAAGGAGTTGCACTTGCAGTTATGAGTACATTGAGACATCGGCAGGAGCCTGCTGCGGATAAGTTTTGCGAGAAATGCCGCAGGAAGGTAATAAAATGTTGCTTTCTCTGAACTGCAAGCGGTAACAGAAGTCAATCCTGATGGGGATTAGGGATAGAAGAAATAATCAATGTTGTCCCTCTCTCTCTCTCTCTCTCTCACACACACACACACACACCCCACTCTACACAATACACACACTCGCTCAGGGTCGAATCTTGTTGTCAATAAGTCCCAATGTGTTCTTACTACGGAAGGGCACATCGGTGGGAAACATCGATGCTGGACATCGGTGGTTACTCATTTCCGAAAAAGCGATGTATCGATAGTATCGGTGGAAGTTTTCGATGTATGGGTGAAAACCTCGAAGTTCCGATGTTTTTGCTTATAAGTCGAAGAATTCGTAGTTTTCAATCAGCAGCAATAAATGGACAATACATGGGTAAAATGTCTGTTCCATATAAGGGTGATTACTCACCAATTAAACATCGAGTAGCTAATAATATTTGTTAAAATGCTTGATGTATCGGTGTGAACCTCAACGTTTTGCCAATAAACTGAAGAATCCTTACTTTTCCATCTGCAGCAATGAATGGACAATCTATTTGTAAAACATCTGTTCAACGATATTCACCAGTTCAACATCCAGTAACATAATATTTGTTAGAACGCCCGATGCATCGGTGCGAACCTCGATGTTTTGCCAATAAACTGAAGAATTCTCACTTTTCCATCTGCAGCAATGAATGGACAATCTATTTGTAAAATCTCTGTTCAACGATATTCACCAGTTCAACATCCAGTAACATAATATTTGTTAGAACGCCCGATGCATCGGTGCGAACCTCGATGTTTTGCCAATAAACTGAAGAATTCTCACTTTTCCATCTGCAGCAATGAATGGACAATCTATTTGTAAAACATCTGTTCAACGATATTCACCAGTTCAACATCCAGTAACATAATATTTGTTAGAACGCCCGATGCATCGGTGCGAACCTCGATGTTTTGCCAATAAACTGAAGAATCCTTACTTTTCCATCTGCAGCAATGAATGGACAATCTATTTGTAAAATCTCTGTTCAACGATATTCACCAGTTCAACATCCAGTAACATAATATTTGTTAAAACGCCTGATGCATCGGTGTGAACCTCGATGTTTTGCTAATAACCCGATTTCACACTTTTTTCGTCTGCAGAGGTGAATGGGCACTTCGGTGGGTAAAATCTCTGTTGAATAATGGTGGTTACTCACCAATTTAACCCTAAGTAACTAATATTACTTGTTAAAACTTTGGATGTTTTTTCGATGAATCGGCACCCGTTACCACCGAGGAAAAGAACTGGGTGTTCGTCAACGAATAATCAACTGAAACAGCCAATTGAAAGATGGTATCTCTTTCCTCTGAAACAAAAAGAAATTCATTCACTTTTCGTAGAAAATATCCTTTACCAGTTTCAAACATGAAACCTCGATATTTTTTATGTATTGGCTTCTGCAACACAGAGGTTAAAACATCGATTATCGGTGGCAAAACATCGATGTTTTCCGCCCATCCCCAGTTCTTACCACCTTAACACCTAGAAATGGTAAAATCACTGTGAGTGCCTCTGATGCCTATGTAATTACGGCCTGGTACGTCATGGAAGTAAGTAAAGCCAGCAAAACAATTAAAGAGACCAGGAAATGGGGAAACACTACTTTTTTCTTCCTTTACCATTGCCATAAAAAGAAATGGGTTGACTTGGCCTGGCCGTAAGTGTCTGGAAAAGAGCTCGGCCCATTGCTTTGTTTTCTAACCTGAAAAAGCCGGAACCCGGCCCATTGCTTTGTTTTCTAACCTGAAAAAGCCGGACCCGGCCCATGTAAACCTCTAGTGCATGATTGGTGTAACCGAGAATGATAAGAAGTGGAACTCGTGGGTCAAAAAAATGACGGAAGTTGATGATATCACGATCAAGGTAGAATCCGTGAAATGACAATGGGCGGGACATATTGCTAGAAGAACTGATCACCCTTGGACAACTGAAATACCGGACTGGATTCCAAGGGATAAGATATACCCAGAAGACCATGTGAGAGAAATGTGCATAAACTTCAAAAGCATGTCCGAGTGACATGGAGGAGACTGGCTCAAGAGAGAAAGTTGTGTACGAAAATTTAGGGAGACCTTCATCCAGCAGTGGATTGATGATGGTAATGGTATTTATCACTTGCGATTTTAATACTTGTTGCTTTATTTTTTTGCTTCGGGGTTTAACGACCATCATGACAACTCTGAGAACCATAAGCAGTTGCCCGACCTTAATTTAGGGCCACTGGTTCCAGGGAGAAAACAAAGTCAGCTCCTACAGGCGGGTCCACCTGCCATGGTACATTCATTGGACGAGTTCATCAAGAACAAATTGTCAGAGGAGAGCAACTCAGACCACTCGGCCATCTTTATGGCAATAGTTTTCTCTATTTTTTTCTGTAGGCTATGAACAGACTTTTTAGCTGTAAAATTCATTTTTGTTAAAACGACGAGCATTGTGATTTCATTTCTAGAAATTTAAGTTATATACACTGCTGGCCACCCAAAGTGCAACACCAAGAAGGACACGCGATAGCAAAGCCAGATTTACTGGGCACATAACAACAGATACAAAGATGAAACGATTGAGCTTACAGGCTCGTGCGACTTGCGGAACAAGCAGACATCAATAGTTCGTGTGGTCCCCATGGCTGACAATAACGGACGCTACACGCCTCAGCATGGAACGAAAGAGGCTTTGGATGTGGGCTTGGGGTATGTCGGTCCAGGCTGCTTCCACACGTTGCCACAGTTCATTAGGCGTAGCCGAGGGTGGTGCTTGCCGGGCAACTCGGTTGCCGATCAGCGACCAGACGTGTTCGATGGGCGACATATCAAGAGAACAAGTGGCTATGGCAGCAGTGACACCTGGTGGGCCGTGAAGAATTATTGCACGATGCGTGCCATGTGCGGGCGCGCATTGTCCTCATGAAACGTGGCCGCTGGCAGGTCCTGCAGGTAAGGGAGGACTACAGGCTCCAAAACGTCAGAGATGGTGCGGTGGCTGTTGAGTGTACCGGCGATGCGTACCAGAAGGGTGCGGGTGTCATACCCAATTGCGCCCCAAACCATAAAGCCAGGTGACGTACCGGTATGGCGATGCATAATGCAGGCGTCATACAGTCTCTCCGCGGTGCCGCCACGCGCGGATACGACCATCGTGGTGTTGCAGGAAGAAGCGGGATTCGTCGGAGAAGAGAATGTCGTGCCATTCCGTAGTCCAGGTGGGGCGTTCAACGTTCCACTGCCGCCGCACTCGCCGGTGGTGTAACGCCAATGGTAATCGGAGCAATGGGCGTCGTGCGACTAGTCCCCGCTCCTGCAGACGACGTCAAACTGTACGTGCGGACACAGGTTGCTGCGCAACACACCCTAATTCTTGCGCTAACGTTCGTGATGTAGCGGTGCAAGCCGTCAATGCCCGCCGCACAACATGCCGGTCCTCTCGTTCGGTGGTGTGCCGCGGCTGCGGCAATCACTCACATCGGTCCGTCCGTCTCTCCTGCACCCACCGAATCCATACTCGCCTGACTGTGGTTGGATGTCGTCCCACACGGGCACCGATGTCTCGGTACGATAAATATCTGTCGCGATAAGCCATTATTCGTCCCTCTGTCGAACTCCGAAACGTGCTGGAGTGACTGTCGTATTCTGCGACGAGGCATCAGGAAGCTTCCCACACACAGGTCCGGCAGCACAACACACTTCCACTACTTACACCCCGCCTTCTGTGCACCCTTCTTATAGTGCTTCTCGGTGGCGTGCCAGGCGCACATGATTTGCATGTGCCCTGTAATGCTAATCGTTTGCATGTCCTCTCGCGGTCGACGCATGCTGCGAATTTCAGGCCAATCGGATACTTCCTTCTTGGTATTGCATTTTGGGTGGCCAGCAGTGTATTTACGGCATTACCCTTGAGAGTTTTATGGATTCACCCTTGCTTTTAAATCATGTTAATCATGAAACTTGTTTTCAGTGTACCAGTAATGCTTGCGATTTTCCCTCCCGTAGGAATGCACACTTTTGCTTTCCGAACAAACTGCGTGTTGAACATGCTTGCAGTATAAGTTACAGACCTGTGTAACTGAAATGCTGCCTGAGCTGTAGTTGTTAATTAGATGTCATGTGCTACATCTTTGATTAAAAGGAAGAATTGGGTCGTTAATTTTTATCTAAGAGTTTTTATTTTTCCAAGAGCACTCTATCACTACGGTATTTTGAAACTCCACGTTCTTTCTTGAGTAATGTCATTTTGTTCCTGTCTAAATTATTGGAGGAGTATGATTCTACTCTTTTATCATCACATAATATTTGTTGCAGGATTTGGAAAAAACTGTATTGAAAGAAATACACTGCCCTGCCTGAATATTACCACAGTTTCATTTTGGTAAAATAGCCGGATGTGATTACTAATCGATGAAGTAAAATTTCACTGGTTTACAGTAGTGTTTCATGTTACAAGGCTTCAGGTATATTAACTGACAGGTTGGGTGATAAATTGTTTCGTATATTAGCATATTAAAACAATCTGAGAAAGGAAAATCAGTTAACTCAAAACTTAAGAATACTCATCAATAGTTGACTGTCTAATTTTTCGGAGCAGTTCGCATGAACTCATACGATCCATGTGAAAAAATTAGAAACGCTCTTTTTATTTCAGCAGATATAGAAGGTTTATCAGTCTTAAGGGTTTCAAATTTGTCTTATTCAACTTCCTTTTCAAATTCTGGCTGTCAAATTTCTCTTCTGTTATCTTTGCAGCAACTTGGCTTATTTCAAGTGTCATCCGAGCTTCAAAATAAGTTGCAATCATATTGGGTGGTCTGTCTACCATTTATTCGGTTTCTTTTTCTTCTATTGAGGACGTACAAAAACGACTCAAAATTTTCTTCCCAAACGCTTATTATCATGACAGCTAAACAATGCAGTGCCTCTTGGAAGTCACTTTGTTTGTGCAAGTCACTCGGTGACACTTAATCACAGGCTTAGGCTTCTGATAAATCTTTTGGACTGGGACTAGGTACGAGTTCTGGATAAGACATGCGTGGTGCACGTGTTCAATGGTCCTGGCTCTGTTTCCACTCTGGAGCCAGTGCCTAAAATTATGGACGGCAAATGGGCGACTCCTTATACCTCCCAGATGGTCACGGCGGTCGTTAAACAGAAATGGGGGGGGGGTTGCATTCAGTTGTAGCGTGTTTTATATGTTTTTCTAAATTTTTCCATGGCATATGTCTTTAACCCTTTAGTCTGCCAATGTACCTGAACCAAATTGAGCCACAAAATTTTTCTGCTCTCCCAAAACAGCAATGGAGGCCTGGTTTTACGAAAGATACGTCAAAACAATTCCTTTCCCCTCTCATCTCCGCAGTATCAATCATAAATCTGTCACAGATGATATGCTCTCACTTCTAGTTCCTTATTCTCTGCTCCATTTCACAAGGCGTGGTGGGGAAGGTCTAGTCCCTCTGACACGGACATCATGCGACTGGGTAAAAATACCCAAAAATATTTTTTCTCCTTTCTTAGGTTTGTTGCCATTATTATATTCCTTTTACCAAGTAATCAGTCAAAAAGAATTAGTGTCAATCAGCCCTCTAAATGACCGTTTTGAATAATAAAGCAGACGCTTTCTGATGCGCAGGTTCACTCGTTCCAGCCGCGTTTAGCGGTCTTCCCAGAAAGCGAATATCTCCGTTCGAGCTTATTTCAGCCCACTTTGCTGACCCCGAGTTAACTCATTCCAGTCGGTTAAAGGGTCAATGGTCGAAAAATTCCCTGGCTGTAAAGTTGAATCAGCGATTTTGTATCCACTTGTGAGGAAATGACCTTAATATGCCTTAATAGCGCTTCTGCGACGTGTGCATGACAGCTGTCAACAAGAAGAACACTGTCCTATTTCAACTTATCATCTCATCTCAATTCTTTCACCAGTCATTAAACATCAAGGATAGCATCCAAGCATTCGAATCTGAGCAGTAGTTGACAGATAATTATTTCAAGCTGTCCAAACGCCGTGGATTCTTGTTTCTTCATATCACCATAAACCTTATTCTTTCGCTGATACATTCAACACAAGACTGTCACACAGTCCTTCAAACTTTTTCTGTCTTTCACATCCTCATTTTCGGGAAAATAGGTATAATCAGACCAGGGACGATTACGATGCCTTTATATATACTGTTTATCAGGCGAGTATTCTACCACAATTTTTGCCATTTCTTCTGCAAAATAGATTAATATTGCACAGAAATTTGCTTCCTTTTGCCAACATAAGCGCATTTTCATGAATTGATTTCTTCTTTTCTTTTTCCTTTCCTTTTCTTTAACGGTTTTTGTACCACCCGTCGAATGCAGTAAATTTTTTCTCCCCATTTTCATACCAAGCTTTCTCGTTTTCATCGTATTGCTTTTCGAGCATCTTGGTAGGGCTACACCAAGCGGGCGAACTGAATGATGCTGACCACCCCCCCCCCCCCCCCCCCCACACACACCCACACACCCATCCAGCCAAGTGACCGTCCCATTGGAAAACAAATTTCGTTATAATTCACTGAACCTCAACATTTCGTGACTTATGAAACTTACTTTAATATTTCATTATAATTACAATTTTTTTGTCTTTTATGCTTATGTACTGAACGTTTTTTGATACTACGCATCTATCCCAACAGTAGAAAAGTAAATCCTAAGTAAATATTTTCGATGTAACGAAAATGGGTAACGGAAGCAGTCGGTGGATTTCTCAAATATCTCGAAAATGGCGCTTCACAGAGAAATTTGTCTAGCTCTCGACCCCCACTACGGAAGTTACTTACCTGCTATTGATGAGAGTTTTAAAATGCCAGTATAACACGATGGGGCGTAGCCTGTAGATATGCTAGACCAAAAATTATGAATCCTTCTCACTAACACACTTGCGATGCAGCTTTTCTTCCTATCTTGAGATCAGATTTTAACTTGCTCATACACAGATGGACTTTCGTAGCTACATTGCATTTCATCGGTGTCATGGTCGTTTCTTATGTTAGTCTAACTCTGATTAATATATGCAATAATAATAAATATTATTTTTGTAAAACTTAACTGTCGAAATACTTAGTATTGCCTCCGCCATAGTTTAGTAAATATTTACTTTTATGACTCACGTATTTTCTTTCGTTGGTTTTACGACAGTAACATTCATTAATCCACGCACCTAAGTACCTCTCAATATCAGGAATTAGTCAACCTTATTGTTTGTTGTTATAATTTAATTCCACTTAGTATGTACCGGCCTGTGACTCAGTGTGGTCGTAAGTGACGCAAATAAATGCAATGTGTTGTAAGTGAATAAATGTATTCTATGGAATCACTCGTTTTATTTCACACCCAAAAGGATCTTGGCATGCGAAAGATGCATAGCATAAATTAAATTATGGACAAAGAGTACCAGGATACTCTGTCGACTTTTAAAAGAAAATATCAGATACTAAAACACAAACAAGGAGTAGCTCAAAGGGAATTTAGACTCCTCAAGATGAATAAGTTGGAATGGTATTACCTGTAATTCTTGAACGGGCTTGTTTACATTTATACAGGGTGAGTCATAATAGTCTCCTGGACTTTGGCGAGCCATAACACCGTAACGATAAGGGATACATACGGAAACACAGCTCATGGTGATAGAAAGAGAAAGTCTCCAAGTTTTGTATGCGCGCGCACGAGGTAATCGGCACGTCCTTGGCCGGTTGAGGGAGTTTCCGTCAGTCAGGATGGCATCAGGCCCAGAGAAGGCTTACTGAGTTTTGCAGTACGCGAAAACACAGTTTATTATCACGATTCAACGGCACTTATGCGCTCAATTTGGAAAGGATGTATTGATAGATAAAACAGTGCGCCAGTGGTACGATAAATTCCCGAACACCGGATACCTGTACTCTGGCAAAACCCCTGGCCGACCACGTCCGTCGCAGGGAATAGTCGATGAAAATGCCTTTCAACGCAGTCCCCGCGAGTCGACTAGGCATGCCAATCAGCACCTGGAATCCAATAGAAAACAGTATGGCGTATCTTGCGTAAGCGTCTCCATGTGCAGTCGTATAGACTGCAATTGGTGCAAGCTATCACACAAGATGATCACAGTCGACGGTTGCGTTGAGAGACTCGTGTTCAGCGATGAAGCCACATTTTACTTGTCTGGTGCGGTTATGGAGAATGGATAATCCACATACCACCGTGGAACATCTCAGTGACTCTCCAAAGGCAAAAGTGTTCTGTGCCATATCACGCTACAAGATTGATGGTCCATTTTTCTTTGCGATGCAACCATCAACGGCAGCATCTTTCTTGATATGCTTCAGCTGCGGCTTATGCCAGAACTTCAAGCAGATAGTGCTGACTTCATTCTCCAACAAGATGGTGCACCACCCAACTTTCAAAGGGATGTCCGTGCCTACCTCACTGAAAAGTTACTCAACAGGTAGATAGGCCGTGCAGCTGCCGACGATCAACCACATCTTGCTGGCTGCCTCGATCACCGGCGACGCCGTGTGATTTTTTCTTCTGGGGCTACCTTAAGAACCGGGTGTTTGGGACGCCCCTGCCCCGAGACTTAATGGAATTGAAACAACGCATTACCACGGCTATCACTCATGTGCACCAGGCAACGCTGGTGCGAGTGTTGGCCGAACTGGATTGCAGGATAGACATTGCTGTATCACGAAGAGTGGACCTTCGTGACAGTCTGTAAAAAGCCTTGAACTTTTCTCTTTCCGTTAACATTAATACCCTATCCTTTTCCGTTGCGATATAGTGGTACACTAAAATCCCGGAGACCAATACAACTCCCCTTGTATATATTTATATACATGGATTATTTTTTTGTTTGCGGGTTAACGACCACCGTGAGAAACTCAATGGGCTATAATCAGTCGCCCGTCCCTATTTTAGGGCCACTGGTTCCAGGAAAGAGAGAGAGCCAGTGCCGTCAGACAAACACAACATCCATGGTTCACCGGGATTCGAACCCGGATCCATCGCGAACGAATGATCAGAAGCCATCGTTTAGACCACTGCGCTACCTGGGCGTCTACATCCATTTGTATACATTTCATATACATTTATATGTTTTTGTTTTTTTTATATTATAACGCAGGGCTTATTAGTGATAAGGTGCAAGGAAAGAATAAGCATTAAAAATGAAAAAAAGTACAAAAAAATTAAAATGGTAAGAATATACCTGAACGACTGGTGATACGCTTAACAACGCTAGATGGCAGCACAGTCTGCTTTGATTAAAAATGCGGTCGGAGAATATTCCAATGCTCTTAATACTCAGATACTTGGGACTTCTTCGTCCTGGGTGGCATGCTCGAACGGTAATCGGAAGATGCGGGTTCGATTTCCGTTCCAGAGGGTGATGAAATTTTTAAGTTTTCTGAATGATTGATATTACGTGAGAACAGTCAAAATACAGTCAATGCAGAAATGTCTGATTGCTGTGTTAATTATCATGAAGAATAAGCATGTTATTCCTTTCTATTGAAGGAAATGCGAAATTCAGCATTAATGAAAAACGGTAAAATTGAAGGTGGAGTTGCACTATATATATATATATGCCATTATGTCTTAAAAGAAAAGTGTTTGATCAATGCATCCTTCCAGTGCTTACGTATGGTGCAGAGACGTGGACCTTAGCTAAAAGAGACATACAAAGGCTGCAGACAACTCAAAAAAGCATGGAGAGGTGCATGCTTGGTGTAACCAGAAGAGATAAGAAGAGGAACACGTGGATCCGAAAAATGACAAGAGTGGAAGACATCATGATCAGAGTTAAATCCCTGAAATGGCAATGGGCTGGACATACTGCCAGAAGAACAGACCATCGATGGACAGCCGAAATTTTAGATTGGATTCCAAGGGACAGGAAAAGACCCAGAAGAAGACCACATGGAAGATGGGTGGATGAAATTCGAAAGTATGCGGGAGTGACATGGAGGAGACTGGCACAAGACAGACCGTTGTGGAGGAAACTTGGGGAGACCTTCGTCCAGCAGTGGATTGATAATGGTTGACAATGATGATGATGATGATGATATATATACACTATCTACCAACAAGTAATTGGACACCTGTGATAGCAAAGGCAAACGAAGTTTATTCACCTTCAATAGTCGGCGGAACCTCCACGAGCGGCGATTAGAGCTGCGACCCTCCGTGGCATACTCTCAACCAGACATTGTACGACGGCTAGCGGTATTTTCTTTCACTCGGCTTGGAGAAGACAGGTCAGTTCCTTCACCGATTTAGGACGGTGGGAAAACCCCTTAAGTCGACGCTCCAACTCATCCCAGAGGTGTTCGATAGGGTTAAGGTCCGGGCTCTGCGCAGGCCAGTCCATTCGATTAACCCCATTGTCACCATACGAAGCCATGGTGGACCTCTCAACATGACACGTGGCATTGTCATCCTGAAAGTAACATGGGTCCACCCCGTAAAACTGCCCACAACGTAGGAAGCGCATGGTCATCCAAAATGGTGCAGTAGGTCTCGGCGTTGAGTCTACCAGGAATTGCGACCAAGGGTCCCGTGCCATACCAGGAGAAACACCACCATTGCATAATTTCACCGCCGCCAAACTTCACAGTTGGCACAATACATTCCGGCAGGAGGCGTTCTCCAGGCAGACGCCAAACCCAGACCCTGCCATCCGAACGGTAGAGGCTGAACCTTTATTCGTCGCTCCAGGGAACCAGTTTCCACTGTTCAATGGTCCACTGTCGACGTTCTTTGCACCACGTTAGCCGAGCAGTGCTGCTAGACTTGGTGATCAAAGGCTTGTGGGCGGCAGCACGTCCATGATAACCGAGCAGATGGGCTTCCTTACGGATACTATTCATCGAAAGAACACTCCCGGATGCCTGTTGAAACTCCTCACGGTTGTGACCCATCGATTTGGTGCGGTTCTTCCGAATTTCTCTGGCCAGCACCCGTCGGTCTCTAACTCTCAGTTTTGTGGGTCTGCCGGGTCGGGGGACATTCCGACAGTCACCTCTCATCTTCCACTTGGCAATCACGTAGGCCACTATCGATTTTGGGTACTTCAACTCGCTGGATATGTCACGTATGAATCGGCCATTTCTGTAATACCCGACGATTACATCTTTCTCGTAATCAGAGAGCTCCGAACTGCGTGGCATCTTGCACGCGACTGGTTGCGTTGTTGTTTCCCACACGATATTTTACGGAGACGGCCATGACGTGTATCAGGACCGCAGATATCGTCGATTGCAGGGGTGAACAAATACTTGTTGGTAGATAGTGTATATATATATATATTAGGGGAGATACCCGGCGTTGCCAGGGATAGACATAAAGTTTGTTTTCAAGTAACAATGTAAATCGCACTATCAAAAAAATCCTACCATGACGAACAACGCTCAAGTCGGGCCTCACGCTGTTCCAAGGTCTCTGCGGCCCTAGATATACTGGCTCTTTTTCGCTGATCCATAAGTCTTCGATCACGTTGTTCGGCTGCCTCACTCTCTCGAAGTAATTTAATTTCTTTGCTTTCGGCTGAACTTGTCCGATGGGTTTGCGTTTTTTTGGAGGCATTTCATCACACTTGATGAAAATTTTATTATGAAAATCACAATTTATAATGGCCGTTCTGAGCCCTAAAAACTCGAAATAGCAAATATGCACAATAATGCACTTCCTGCACTCCGCATTCAGCTTTTTAGAGTGTAGATATGCAACCTGATCACACCCAACGTGAAAGAAAGTAGTTCACGATAATATACGGATTTTTTTTTACTAATCTCGAAAACTAAACCGATTCGGATAATTCTTTCACCGTTGGGAAGCTTTCCGGAGGACATAGGCTATTTGGTTTATTATTTTTTAAACTTTTTGGCTGTACTACCGAATAGCATCACTTTCAAGTAGTTTCCAATTTCCCATGTATCGTTCTGCTTTGTTTACATACAACCTGATCACACCCAACGTGAAAGAAAGTAGTTCACGACAATATACGGAATTTTTTTTTTCTAATCTCGAAAACTAAACACATTCAGATAATTCTTTCACCTTTGGGAAGCTTATTTGTTTCCAGTGGACATAGGCTATTTCTTTTATCTATACTAATACCAATACTAATCTTGTATTTAAATTTTATGTTTGAAAAACACAGTCTGTTTTAACTTCGACTTAACCTTGATGCTATTTGAGAGGACTCCTGCGTCAATTTTTGGGAGTGTAATGAAACCTAATCCTTACAAAGAGAATGCCATGGTAACATAAATAATAAAATACTTATGACAATATGTTCAGCTGGTGCGTTGTGTTTTCAAAAATCAGACTCTTCCCCGTATGCCTGAACCGCAGAAGCTTGCGAGGAGTGAGGCGTCACCTAACGACAGTTGCTTTGACACGAGGAGTAATACCGCAGCAGCCGACTTGCACCCAGTCTACAGAGGGTAGTTCACGATAATATACGGAATTGACCACCTTAAGGATGAAATTTCTAAAAATCGTCACGTCTGTATTTTAATCTGTGTCATGAAGAGTATGTATGCCAATTTTGGTGCAAATCCATCAAACCGTTTAGGAGCGTATGCGGAACAAACATACAAACTTTCACTTATATATATATATATATATATATATATATGAGGAAATTTGTCATCTAAATAATAAAGGTAAGCAGCACTTGAAAATAATTATGGGAGATTTCAATGCAAAAATAAGGCAACGGCAACAGAATGAAACTTCAGTAGGTAAATTCGGTCACGGCAACAGAAACCAGCGTGGAAATACTCTTGTTGAGTTTGCAGAGGCAGAAGGGTTTTTCATCTTGAACTCCTTCTTCAAGAAAAAGGTACACAGGAAATGGACATGGAGACATCCAAATGGGACGACAAGTGAAATTGATTTTATTATGTGTAACAAAAAATTCGTCATAGAAGACTGCAGTGTGCTAAACAAGTTCAACACAGGTAGTGACCATAGATTGGTGAGATGTAAGATGCACCTCAACACTAAACTCGAACGTAGCAAGCTCATAAGACAAACAAAATGTATTGACATAACCAACCTTAAAAAACACCATAATACCTTCAAGTTGGAACTGAAGAACAGGTTCTCTGCTTTAGAAGGCCTAACATCGGGAGAAGTGGACATCTCTGAAGTTAACAGAAAAGTAACCAAAGATCTTATGGAAACAGCAACAAAATTAGCTGGGTCTAAGAACAAGTTGCATGTAAACAAATTATCAGGAAAAACGAAAATGTTGATGCAAAAAAGAAGAGAGATGAGGACAACTAAAGAAGATGTGACTTCCAAAGTGGAATATATAGACCTATGCAAGACAGTACGAAAAAGTATCACTGAAGACGTAAGAAAATTCAACTGTGAACTAGTGAGGAAAGCAATTGAAAACAACCAAAGCCTAAAGATAGCAAAGGGACATCTCAGTAAATGAAGAAAACAGATTATGGCACTGAGAAAAGAAGATGGTTCTGTAACAAGAAATAGAGGCGAAATTTTGACAAGAGTGAAAGATTTCTACTCCAAATTATATGAAAGGGATGATACATGTACTCCAGGCATCATGAAAGGTACCAGAGTTCTTCCAGTCCTTCCAGCAGAAGTTGCACATGCAATCAAGAACATGAAGCGGGGAAAAGCTCCAGGAGAAGATGGAATTACTGTAGACATCATACAAGAAGCAAATGGAGATATCGAAACAGTACTCGCCCAAATTTTCACTCGATGCCTTAATGAAGGGAAAATTCCTGAGGATTGGAACAACGCTACAATGATTTTGCTACATAGAAAAGGTGACATTGAGGATCTCAGGAACTACAGACCTATCAGCCTCCTATCAGTGTTTTATAAAATCTTCACTAAAGTTCTTTCACACCGCTTGAAGGTAACACTGGACATGGCTCAACCGAGAGAACAAGCTGGATTCAGGAGTGGCTACAGCACAATAGATCATATCCACGTACTGAGAGAACTAATTGAAAGAGCGAGGGAATATGAGCTTCCATTGTGCATGGCTTTTATCGATTATGAAAAAGCCTTTGATTCGGTGAAACCATCAGCAGTTACAATGGCCCTGAAAACCTGCGGTATTGAAGATGCATACATTAATATTATTAATAACATCTATGAAAATGCAAGTGCAAAGATTCGGCTGTTTGAAAATACAACACACGTAAAAATTGGAAAGGGAGTGAGACAAGGTGACACCATATCTCCGAAGCTCTTTAATGCCACATTGGAGGGTGTTTTTCAGTCGCTGAGCTGGGAAAACAAGGGGATAAAGATTAATGGAGATTATCTAACCCACCTTCGTTTTGCTGATGACGTAGTCATTTTTGCAACTACCCCATCAGAGCTGCAGAGTATGATCCAGGAACTTGCTGACAAGAGTAAAGAAGTGGGATTAAAAATGAACTTTCAGAAGACAAAAGTGATGTTCAATGCTTTTACAAGAAATGAAGATCTATCGATTGATGGAGAAAAGCTGGAGATAACAGACACATACGTTTATCTTGGACAGCAGATATCAAGTGAGGGTCACATTGACGAAGAAATTAATCGGCGTACAAAACTTGCCTGGAGAGCTTTTGGAAGAAACAGCATAATTTTCAAGAGCAATATGCCATTATGTCTTAAAAGAAAAGTGTTTGATCAATGCATCCTTCCAGTGCTTACGTATGGTGCAGAGACGTGGACCTTAACTAAAAGAGACATACAAAGGCTGCAGACAACTCAAAAAAGCATGGAGAGGTGCATACTTGGTGTAACCAGGAGAGATAAGAAGAGGAACTCGTGGATCCGAAAAATGACAAGAGTGGAAGACATCATGATCAGAGTTAAATCCCTGAAATGGCAATGGTATTGGTATTGGTAACTGTGGGTACCATAGTGGTACCCAGTTTATTGCTATAACGAAATACAGACATAGGAGATTCATTAAAAGCTGCAGTACAGAAAACAACAGTGCGGAAAGTAAGCATATCCACGATGCAGCACAACGTTACACAGAAAGGAAATGAATATGCACACGAACAATGAAAGACCTAACGACATGTCAAACACTATAACACATGTGCACAAATGCATGAATGTACTATGCTATCATAAATCAACCGAACGGAACTGAATTGTGGTTAGAGAGCAAAACAACATGGAGTACCTCAGCAACTATATAAAAATAACAAAGGTAACAAACGTACCACTATAATAATCCGCGATAGAGGAAAGCACTAACACAACAAACACTCACAATTATAGGTAATTTAAAAACAGGCACAAATTCAGGAAACAACAGATAAGATAATGATGAGATAATGAGGAGATCACACAAGTAACGAGACCGATTAGTTGTGAAAACACAGCAAAAACACGCAATTATCGCAAATTGAAAATACATCACTTGTGAAACACAGCCAAACACACAAATAAAGCAAATTTACAATACATGACTTGTGAATCACAGTAAAAACACACATGGAAAACATCAGAATCAACATGCACTAAGTCTGCAAAACCAGAGAATCTGCAAACGGGTTCGCAAATCCTCTAGCATTGAGAGAACAAAAAGTAATCGGTGTGAGGAAGAGAGCTAAGGGTCATCGGTAAAAGGATAGAAGGTATCACATATATGCTTCTCAACGAGCTCCTTCAAGGAGGCGAGACGGCGCGTGTAACGTCTCAAAAAGGCTGATACCGAGGATCGGTGGCACACAGAGATTTAAAAAGTGACACATAAGCTTCGAATTGCGTTACCGCTGCATACAGGTCCAGATCAGGTGAGTGAAGGAATTCGTCAGAACCAACAATCGTACGTGCAGGTTGAAAAAGACGTAAAAGTTGCTGTCTGGACAGTGGGCCAGGAACTGGAGGAAACGTATCAACTGCCTGTAGAACCTCAGCATCAGAGAGAGGATTGACAGGACCTGAGCGGAGAAGCATACTATTTGAAGAAACATCAGGTGGAGAAACACCGGAACCGGAAACCTCGGGAATACTAGATGAATCCTGAGAATGTGGCACTGACAGTTGTTTTAACTTTTTCTGTTTTACAGCGTCTGTGGAAGTTCCAATCCGCTTCGAAGAAGTAGCTGAGGTGGATGTATCCATTAGTGGATCAGGCTCACCTCCCAAGTCAGGAGACGAGGAAACGAACGTCGCCGAAGAAGCAGTACGTAGCTGAGCTGCCTTAGTGGAGACTGGTACAACAGGAGAGGCTTCAGGAAGATGTTGCAACAAGGGTATGGTAGACAAGGTTGTAAATGGAGATCCGATATCCAAGAGGCTAGGAGAAGAGCCAGACGGCCGATCCGCCAAACCACCACTCAACACACCTGGATCGGAACACTCCGCTGTAGACACATCTGTAGTCGAAGACAACTCTGTCAATCTTGAAGGTGGATGCACAATCGTACGGGTCGGGAGAGGAGGAAAGGCAGCATTGTCCGTGACGGAAATGTTCGTCTGACGGAGAAACGAAGAATTCTCGTCAGTCAAACTACCGGTAGTGGGGATAGTAGAAAGACCAATGTGGTCAGCAGTGGGATGCGAACTTGATGAACGTCCACGTCGAACGCGGTCACATGAGGCAGTGGTGTGATTTTGTGTTAAACAGTGTGTACAATAGTGAGCAGTGAAAATCTTGAAACTATACGTTCGTGCGCCAATTTCAACAGTAGCTTCTGTAGGGCAATCCGCCAAGGCTTTCTCGGTGGGAAAGACGACCAATAACTGACGGCGAGGTCCTGTAGCATGTGCAAATCGAGTTCCGCGGGGAGCGTCAGAAAGGCGACGGACCTTGCCAACAATTTTACAAACATGACTGACAAGGAGAGGAAGTGCAGTATCCGGCACTTCCTGTGGAACAGGATAGAACGTGATGTTCACCGGTCTCTTGGAAAGAGGCGACGGGATGAGATGGTTTGTCCCAATCGAAAGTCCGTTAGCTAGAAAAAGTCAGCATCCTCCTTGTGATTGAACTGTACCGAAATACCCCGAGGAGTACGGGAAATTCCTTCAATGGACGCAGACGACACATGTACAGAGAGGGCTTCCATGTAGCGTGGTAATGGAGTATTTGGTAAAGCATGAAAGAGCACACCTCTATCCAGGAGGTTATGGAAATCACGGCCAATCTGCGAATTGTCATCAATCGTTACCTTCACCTTGTGGTTGGATACCTGAATAATAGGTGTTGCTTGCAAAAGACCATCTGGTTGAGAGGAATCGGACGTAGAAGTAGCGCCTCGTTGCACTTTAGAGGCAAATGACATCCTCGGAAGAGAAGTCTGTTCGGATCCGGCAGGCACAGAAGGCTGTGAGGGAAGAGAAGCACAGGCCGAAGGCAAGGCAGTAGAATCAGTAGTTCCCAGGGAGGGCACCGAGACAGATGCAGGAGCTGAAGAAGAAAGCGCAGCCAAGTCCAGTGAAGGCACCGGTGCAGGAGTACTAGAAAACTGGGAAGGCAACTGAGCAGACACATCTGAGGACGAGAGTATGTTAACTTCCATGGACGTGGGAAGTGTGACGTGCGTGCATCCGCCACGCCCATAGATGATAACGAAATACCGGAAGCCGCCATGTTGGCGGCTTCCAAACGTAAACAAACGAGCAAACGATAAGAAAACGGATGAATATGAACTAATATGAGGGTGAGAACGCTAGAAAAGTAGCTCAAAACGTACACAGTACCTTTAGACAGCCGAGCCACGCAACAGGTGAGTGAGGGACAAGGTATTCCACATTAAAACGCATAAAATATTGGAGCCACCAACACTACGTCTATCACGAACGAGCAATAGGCTGAACATACTGCCAGAAGGACAGACCATCGATGGACAGCCGAAATTTTAGATTGGATTCCAAGGGACAGGAAAAGACCCAGAAGAAGACCACATGGGAGATGGGTGGATGAAATTCGAAAGTGTGCAGGGGTGACATGGAGGAGACTGGCACAAGACAGACCGTTGTGGAGGAAACTTGGGGAGACCTTCGTCCAGCAGTGGATTGATAATGGTTGACAATGATGATGATGATATATATATATATATGATATATATATTTTCAAGAGCAATATGCCATTATGTCTTAAAAGAAAAGTGTTTGATCAATGCATCCTTCCAGCATATTGCTCTTCATATCATCATCATCATCATCATCATTGTCAACCATTATCAATCCACTGCTGGACGAAGGTCTCCCCAAGTTTCCTCCACAACGGTCTGTCTTGTGCCAGTCTCCTCCATGTCACTCCCGCATACTTTCGAATTTCATCCACCCATCTTCCATGTGGTCTTCTTCTGGGTCTTTTCCTGTCCCTTGGAATCCAATCTAAAATTTCGGCTGTCCATCGATGGTCTGTTCTTCTGGCAGTATGTCCAGCCCATTGCCATTTCAGGGATTTAACTCTGATCATGATGTCTTCCACTCTTGTCATTTTTCGGATCCACGTGTTCCTCTTCTTATCTCTCCTGGTTACACCAAGCATGCACCTCTCCATGCTTTTTTGAGTTGTCTGCAGCCTTTGTATGTCTCTTTTAGCTAAGGTCCACGTCTCTGCACCATACGTAAGCACTGGAAGGATGCATTGATCAAACACTTTTCTTTTAAGACATAAAGGCATATTTCTCTTGAAAATTACGCTGTTTCTTCCAAAAGCTCTCCAGGCAAGTTTTGTACGCCGATTAATTTCTTCACCAATGTGACCCTCACTTGATATCTGCTGTCCAAGATAAACGTACGTGTCTGTTATCTCCAGCTTTTCTCCATCAATCGATAAATCTTCATTTCTTGTAAAAGCATTGAACATCACTTTTGTCTTCTGAAAGTTCATTTTTAATCCCACTTCTTTACTCTTGTCAGCAAGTTCCTGGATCATACTCTGTAGCTCTGATGGGGTAGTTGCAAAAATGACTACTTCATCAGCAAAACGAAGGTGGGTTAGATAATCTCCATTAATCTTTATCCCTTTGTTTTCCCAGTTCAGTGATTGAAAGACATTTTCCAATGTGGCATTAAAGAGCTTCGGAGATATGGTGTCACCTTGTCTCACTCCTTTTCCAATTTTTATGTGTGTTGTATTTTCAAACAGCCGAATCTTTGCACTTGCATTTTCATAGATGTTATTAATAATATTAATGTATGCATCTTCAATACCGCAGGATTTCAGAGCCATTGCAACTGCTGATGGTTTCACCGAATCAAAGGCTTTTTCATAATCGATAAAAGCCATGCACAATGGAAGCTCATATTCCCTCGCTCTTTCAATTAGTTCTCTCAGTACGTGGATATGATCTATTGTGCTGTAGCCACTCCTGAATCCAGCTTGTTCTCTCGGTTGAGCCATGTCCAGTGTCACCTTCAAGCGGTGTGAAAGAACTTTAGTGAAGATTTTATAAACCACTGATAGGAGGCTGATAGGTCTGTAGTTCCTGAGATCCTCAATGTCACCTTTTTTATGTAGCAAGATCATTGTAGCGTTGTTCCAATCCTCAGGAATTTTCCCTTCATTAAGGCATCGAGTGAAAATTTGGGCGAGTATTGGTTCGATTTCTCCACTTGCTTCTTGTATGATGTCTACAGTAATTCCATCTTCTCCTGGAGCTTTTCCCCGCTTCATGTTCTTGATTGCATGTGCAACTTCTGCTGGAAGGACTGGAAGAACTCTGGTACTGGTACCTTTCATGATGTCTGGAGTGCATGTATCATCCCTTTCATATAATTTGGAGTAGAAATCTTTCACTCTTGTCAAAATTTCGCCTCTATTTCTTGTTACAGAACCATCTTCTTTTCTCAGTGCCATAATCTGTTTTTTCCCCTTACTGAGATGTCCCTTTGCTATCTTTAGGCTTTGGTTGTTTTCAATTGCTTTCCTTACTAGTTCACAGTTGAATTTCCTTACGTCTCCAGTGATACTTTTTCGTACTGTCTTGCATAGCTCTATATATTTTACTTTGGAAGTCACATCTTCTTTAGTTGTCCTCATCACTCTTCTTTTTTGCATCAACATTTTGGTTTTTCCTGATAATTTGTTCACGTGCAATTTGTTCTTAGACCCAGCTAATTTTGTTGCTGTTTCCATAAGAGCTTTGGTTACTTTTCTGTTAACTTCAGAAATATCTACTTCTTCCGACGTTAGGCCTTCTAAAGCAGAGAATCTGTTCTTCAGTTCCAATTTGAAGGTATTAGGGTGTTTTTTAAGGTTGGTTATGTCAATACATTTTGTTTGTCTTATGAGCTTGCTACGTTCGAGTTTAGTGTTGAGGTGCATCTTACATCTCACCAATCTATGGTCACTGCCTGTGTTGAACTTGTTTAGCACACTGCAGTCTTCTATGACGAATTTTTTGTTACACATAATGAAATCAATTTCACTTGTCGTCCCATTTGGATGTCTCCATGTCCATTTCCTGTGTGGATTTTTCTTGAAAAAGGAGTTCAAGATGAAAAACCCTTCTGCCTCTGCAAACTCTACGAGAATATTTCCACGCTGGTTTCTGTTGCCGTGACCGAATTTACCTACTGAAGTTTCATTCTGTTTGCCGTTGCCCTATTTTTGCATTGAAATCTCCCATAATTGTCTTCAAGTGCTGCTTAGAGATATATATAAATATATATATATATATATATATATATATATATGCAACTACCCCATCACAGCTGCAGAGTATGATCCAGGAACTAGCTGACAAGAGTAAAGAAGTGGGATTAAAAATAAACTTTCAGAAGACAAAAGTAATGTTCAATGCTTTTACAAGAAATGAAGATTTATCGATTGATGGAGAAAAGCTGGAGATAACAGGCACGTACGTTTATCTTGGACAGCAGATATCAAGTGAGGGTTACATTGATGAAGAAATTAATCGGCGTACAAAACTTGCCTGGAGAGCTTTTGGAAGAAACAGCATAATTTTCAAGAGCAATATGCCATTATGTCTTAAAAGAAAAGTGTTTGATCAATGCATTCTTCCAGTGCTTACGTATGGTGCAGAGACGTGGACCTTAACTAAAAGAGACATACAAAGGCTGCAGACTACTCAAATAAGCATGGAGAGGTGCATGCTTGGTGTAACCAGGAGAGATAAGAAGAGGAACTCGTGGATCCGAAAAATGACAAGAGTGGAAGGCATTATGATCAGAGTTAAATACCTAAAATGGCAATGGGCTGGGCATACTGCCAGAAGGACAGATCATCGATGGACAGCCGAAATTTTAGATTGGATTCAAAGGGACAGGAAAAGACCCAGAACAAGACCACATGGGAGATGGGTGGATGAAATTCGAAAATATGTGGGAGGGACATGGAGGAGACTGGCACAAGACAGACCGTTGTGGAGGAAACTTGAGGAGACCTTAGTCCAGCAGGGGATTGATAATGGTTGACAATGCTGATGATGATGATATATATATATATATATATATATATATATATATATATATATATATATATACAAATCATGTGCACCCGGCACGACACCGAGAAGCACTATGAGAAGGGTGCACAGAAGGCGGGGTGTAAGCAGTGGAAGTGTGTTGTGCTGCCGGACTTGTGCGTGGGAAGCTTCCTGAAGCTTCGTCGCCGAATACGGGAGTCATTCCAGCACGTTTCGGAGTTCGACAGAGGGCGAATAGTGGCTTATCGCGACAGCGGTTTATCGTACCACGACATCGGCGCCCGTGTGGGACGACATCCAGTCACAGTGAGGCGAGTACGGATTCGGTGGGTGCAGGAGGGACGGACGGACCGACGTGAGTGATTGCCGCAGCCGCGGCACACCACCGAACTAGAGGACCGGCATGTTGTTCGGTGGGCATTGACGGCTCGGATCGCCACATTACGAACGTTAGCGCAGGAATTAGTGTGTGTTGCGCAACAACTCCGATTACCATTGACGTTAAACCACCGGCGAGTGCGGCGCAAGTGGGCCGTTGAACGCCGCACCTGGACTACGGAATCGCACGACATTGTCTTCTCCGACGAATCGCGCTTCTTTCTGCAACACCACGATGGTTGGATCCGCGTGTGGCTGCAACGCGGCGAGAGACTGTATGACGCCTGCATTATGGATCGCCATACCGGTCGGTCGCCTGGCGTTATGGTTTAGGGCGCAATTGGGTATGACACCCGCACCTCTCTGGTACGCATCGCCGGTACACTGAACAGCCACTACTACATCTCCGACGTTTTGGAGCCTGTAGTCCTCCCTTACCTGCAGGACCTGCCAGCGGCCACGTGTCAACAGGACAATGCGCGCCCGCACGTGGCGTGCACCGTGCAACAATTCTTCACGGCCCATCAGGTGTCACTGCTGCCGTGGCCCGCCTGTTCTCCCGATATGTCGCCCATCGAACAGGTCAGGTTGCTGATCGGCAACCGAGTGTCCCGGCAAGCACCATCCGTGGCTACGCCTGATGAACTGTGGCAAAGTGTGGAAGCAGCCTGGACCGACATACCCCAAGCCCACATCCAAAGCCTCTTTCGTTCGATGCCGCTGCGTCTAGCGGCCGTTATTGCCAGCCATGGGGGCCACACGAACTATTGATGTTTGCGTGTTCCGCAAGTCTCACGGGCCTGTAAGCTCAATCGTTTCATCTTTGTATCTGTTGTTATGTGTCCAGTAAATCTGGCTTTGCTATCTCGAGTCCATCTTGGTGTTGCATTTTGGGTGGATAGCAATGTATATGCATATAAAAGTGAATCATCATCATCATCATCATCATTAGTGTTCTGTTTCAGATCATCATCATTAGTGTTCCGTTTCTTGACAGGTTCAACGGTATCTCAGCAAGTTCTCTTCATCCAGTCTCCCCTGTCCCTTGCTTCCTACTTCATTTCATGATAGTCTCTTGTGTACATTACATTATCAAGCACTATTAGTCATCTCCTTCCTCTTGATCGCTTTCCTTCAAATTTCCCTTCTATCATTCTTTCTAATAGGCTGTCTCCTCTTAACACATGTCCTATCGAGTTATATTTTCTTTTTCTTATGGTCTTGAGTAAATTCCTTTCTTCTTAAACTCTTTGCAATACTTCATCATTTGTAATTTTTTCAATCCACTTTATTTTCTCCATTCTTCTTCATAATCACATTTCAAATGCCTCCAACATTGTAGCTTCCTTCTTTCCAATTGCACGCTTTTCCGCCCAGTAAAAAGTTATGCTCCAAATATAGCACTTAATAAGCCTTTTCTTTAAATTTTATTCATTTTATTAATAAATAATTTTTTTTTTATAAAATGCATATTTTCCATTACTAATTCTTTCTTTTATTTCCATGTAACATTTTCCATTTTCTTGGATTATACTACCAATGTATTTGTATAGTCTCACTTTCTCTCTTTCTCTCTATATATAAAGTCTGAAAGCCATAAGATGTCATGAGATCTGAGTTAGAGGTCTGCACGGGCCTTATTTGGTGTGCCCGGCCCGTTTCAAATATTAGACACTCGATCCGGTCCGGCCAGGGCCCGTCAATTGCAGCTCTTATTTAGGCCTGGTCCAGCCTCTGATGTGCTATTTGGTATTATTTGGTCTTTCTGTTGTATTTTATTAAATTGTGAAAGTTAAATAATGAAATATTACTGAAAATATTTCGTTTAATGTAAGCCTAAAACTATTAACTAAACTTTAACAATTACCGAAAAATAAAACCTTTAGAGAGAGAAAAAAAGGAAGACTAAGCGCGTTCAAAATCTCCCTTTCTCTGAACTAGTAAGCGGTAACACTACAAAAGTCAATCCCTATACAGCTAGCGTAGGGATAGGAGAAAAAATCCATGTCGTCTCACTCTCTCATACTAACACACACACGAACACCCCACATCACTGTAGATCACTGTCCCACTCCACACAACACACACGCACACACACTCACTCGGGGTCGAATCTTTTTGTTGTCAATTAGCCCCAAACCTACAAATGGTAAAAACACCGTGAGTGCCTCACTTTGCTTTAGTGATCACGCCTTGGGCTATGTCATAGAAGTAAGTAAAGCCAGCAAAACAATTAAACAAACCAGGAACTAGGGGAACACGACTTTTTTCTTTCTTTACCATTGCGATAAAAGGGATGGGTGGACTTGGCCTGGCCCGGTCTAAGTGTCTGAGAAAAAACCCAGCCCGGTGCGTTGCTATGTTCTCTAAACTAAAAAACACCCGACCCAGACCGCGGGCCGGCCGAGCTCGGCGTGCTAGCCCGGCCCGTGCAGACCTTTAATCTGAGTTACTTTTATAAAACTTTCAGAAAGTAAAATACCCACAACGAAGTACACAACCATCGTGATTACGGACCTCTTCATAACTTATTATTTCACAGTGCTTTTGTGCACCTTATTCGCGCTAAGGCATTATTTTTCTAGGCTTAGCGGTGCTAAGGTACTTTTCGTGGTTACTTAAAAAGAAAAGCACGGCAAAGAAATTCTTTTACATGATCATGCATGCAATAATAAGGAAGACTGTGTTTTATATGAGAGGGTACTCGCACATTAACCGAATGGGTTTTAATAGTCCCACAAAAAAGCAGGTGGCCTCAAACCTGGGGGCCCTTGAGGCCACACAGTCTGCCCTTCTCGACTCATCCAAGCTATGGGGAACCTCAAGTCTAGATAAGGCTCCTCTTCTTAAAAGAAATGAGGTGGTGCTCCGTCTTGGTAAAAAACGATTTATTTCACACACAGATCAGCATCCTTCTCCAGCTGAGGCATACGGAATTACTGCAGCATGTCCAGGTAAATGATAACAGAGACAGTTCCTTTCCACAAAGAAAAACTGTCCGTAACTCTTCTTCTTCTTCTTACTTACGGCACAAAGAACATTCACTCTGAGACTGGCGCATTCGTGTTGCACGACAGAATGTAGGTTTTGCAATCTTCATATGCCCATATTGATCTTGACGTTGATGATAAATGTAGGCTCATCGCTAAAGACAACACACAAGAGAAAGTCCTCTACGGACTCAATCCGTTCACTCATGTTACCACAGAATCCAAGCCGGCGCTTCTGGTCACTGTATGAGAGTACATGAACTAGCTGAAATTTTTAAGATTCCAAACTCGGTCGATTACGCAAGATACGCGACTTCGTTGTTTTGGGGACCTCAAGTTCCATGCTCGCTCTCCTATTCGATTTACACAGACTTCTGTGTTCCACATCCTATAGAGCTTCCCTCACACTTCTTAGGTATGCTTCCCACAGAGTAGCTTCGGAAACAGGTAGCCGACCTTGAAATCATTCACGAAATGCTATGCATGCTATTGATACGAAGCGTGAATTCAATTCTGTTATGAAAGAACGTTCAAGAGGCTTCTTTTGTTATTTTCGTTCAAAAAGCCAGTTTATGGCAGTCGCAGAATGACTTTCGTTAAACTAGAAAATATATGCTGCACACTTTCTGCCAATGAAGACTGCCATCTTGGATTTATGACTACACTAGAGCTATCTGCTTCGGATAACGACAACCAAATCTGGTTGCCCCCAACAAATTAGGGTTTTACCAATACAATATCAGTTGTTTTATGTTCATTGAAGCATTTAATCCTAAATTAATTTTTTAAACAGGCGACTAATTTTGGCCCATCCTGTGCAATTAAATGAGGGTCACTCTGATTTGAATTTGACACTCCTAACATGTAATATGTGATGCAGTGTCAACATTTCTAAATTCTGTCTTGTTGAGTGATTTATAATGCACTTTTCCTCTTTATAGTATTTCTATTGTTTCTTTCATGTGACTGATTTCTCGTGATTGCAATTGTCTAAAAAGCTGTCTGTCTATTAAAAGCATATTTGTTTTGTAATTTCAGATACAAAAAGTCGTCTTATATATTCATATGGGTCTCTGGGAGAAATTGGTTTTTGTGGTGTTTGTATGCCTGTTAAGTGCTTTTATTGCACCAGCTGAGGCTTTTTTCTGCATTACGTGTTATGTCCCAGGCATGGATTACATATGCTGCGTCTTCATGGAGAGGTGCTGTGCGGATCTAGACAGGTAGTCACCACTGCTACTGCTCAGGTACGTAAGTGATTTTTTTAATACGTCAATATGTACTGAATGAAACTTATGTTTCGTAGCACATTATATACGTATTTCGATAACGCCGAAATATGCAATATACAGGTGTGTCTAATACCTTTTAGACTTCTTTCAAAAGGAGGATATCCTAAACAATATAATTTCATTCTTTATTATATTGTCTTCATAATTTTATTGCTGTTTATTAGCATAAATTAACAGCTGTAGTGAACATTATTCCAAATAATGAAGGGTGATACTTAGACAAAAAGATTTCATTTGTCATATTCTGAGTTTTTTCCACGATTTTAGTCAGTGAAAATTAATTTATGAATTTAAATTAAGAAATTACGTTTAACTTGCTTTAGCTTTCGTGTGACAAACAAATGGCAAAACGTTTGGCTGTTACCTCATTGTTCCATTGAAACCCTGCTGTTTGGTAGATTATTGATATTTTACGTGCATCAGCGCGGTTCGTTAAATCTCAGAAAATTCTTGAATGTCACTGAAATCGTTAAAAAAACTACTACTTTGGTTTTCCTTCCTCAGAACGTTACGAAGACGTCATAATAGTATAATAAACGTAGCTTTTTCCCTTAGCTACGGTTCATATCAACAATAAAGAAAACTTCTGAAGCTCCTACAGACTGACCATTCTGCAAAACAGAAAACTTTATTGTTCAGAATGATTTGCCGTTGAAAACAAACCTTTAATATCATATCCAGTAATAGTGCACAACAACTTTTGTTTTAGTCATAAATTTTGTACCAAAATCGTAAACTTAATAACTTCATCATCATCAACCACTTTCAATCAATTGCTTGATGAAAGACTCCCTAAGATCCTTCTACAACTCTGTCTTAAGCAATTCCTTCCATGTCCCTCCAGCATGCTTTCTAAATTAATCTACCAATCTCCCACGTGGTATTTCTTCTGAATATTTGCCTATCTGTCTTTTGTATCCAGTCTTGTGTCTCAGTTATCCGACGGTTGTCAGTTCTAACAATATGTCCAGCCCATTACCACATGAGAGTCTTTACTTTGATTACGATGCCATACACCCTTGTTTTTCTTCCTTATTCATGGGTTCCTTTTTCTTCCTTGGACACCAAGCATGTAAATGTATTTCTCATTGCTTCTTTGAGTTGCCCGCAGCGTCTATATGTCTTTTTGGTTATGGCTTAAGTCTCCGATTCATAAGAAAGAACTCAAAAGATACACAGCTCAAACACTTAATCAGTGCAGTCTTCCAGTTCTTACTAATGCTCTTGAAAACTGTACTGTTCTTCCAAAAATTACAGTTCAAAATTGTATTGTTTCCTCCACGTGCACTGAGGCCAAAATTTGCACGCCTCTTAATTTCTCCTTCTATTTGGACCTTGCTTGATATCTGTTGTCCAATATGCACTACTGTTTTTGAAAATTGTGATACCAGAAAGATTTGCGCTAGTCAAATGAAATTTATGTCACGGACTTTGCAGGATACAGGAAATAACTGATTACATTTGTAGAGCCATACAAGATTTTCTCGCTTCAAAACTCAGTATCGTGTGAAGCCACTTAAAACAAAAATAACAGCCTGTACACAGCGTGGTATTGAATGGAAGAGGTTTTTGATATCGTCCTGGGGAATAGCATGCCAGGCTGCTTCTATGCGAGACCAGAGTTAATTTGTGGTGATTGGTGAAAGGGCTTAAAGGGACAATCGCTTAGCTATCATGTCCCAAACATGTTCGATCCAACTAACGTGCAGGCCAGGGAAGAAGCAGTATCTGTCGTGCATGGAAGAGGTCTTGGATATTCCGGGTCACATGCGGACGAACACTGTACTGTTGGATTATAGCGCCAGGACAGCCCTGAAGGAAAGGGTATCCCCTATGCCTCAAAATATCCCTGATGTATAGCTGGCTGTTCAAGGTTCCCTCAATTTGTATCAGAATAGATCGCAAAGTGAACTGAATGGTGCCCAAAATGCACGGTAGATTCCGTTTCTTTTCATGGCATTGGATCGGTATGACCCTGCAAAGTGCCGTTCATCACGATGTCTTCGATCACGTATGCAACCACCATGGTGCATCAAGTTGAATCGTGAGTCATCAGAAATATGACGTGTTGCCAATCAGCGCGCAAATGAGATTGGCCACACATCATGTTCGATGTTGTCTTCGAGACCCAATGGCACCCTGAAGCTTCTGTGGTTGAGGGTCCAAGGAATGCTCCGAAATGAGCTGCTAGCGACCAGTCCTCTGTTAAGCAGACATCGAACTGTGCTGGATAAAAATCTTGATATGTGACAGTGCTCCACTGATGCACTAACATCGTGGATGTTGCTGTGCGATCGGTCAATGCCATGCGGTAGAGGCGTCCGTTATCCCTGGTAGTTGTGCGATTTTGCGGCCCATTTCCAGAACTTCTATCCATCCGAGACTCATCTGTCCACTAACGCTACGTTTGCATTGCTGCATTGGCATTCCGTCACTTACCAGTGGTAATTCACAGTAGTAAAATCCAGCTTCTCTCATACCAAAAACCCTTCCTCGCTAAAAGTCCGCCAGGCTTTAACAATGCAACGTATTTTGGCGACAAGCAGAGTGAGACACAACAAACATGCTTTCGACTTAATGTCGGCCTTTCACTGATTGCAACATCTCGCTTGAGTCAACTTTTAATACCCAAGGCAGGACAGTTCAGAGGGCGCTTCTCGGAAACCGCATGCACATTTTCACTGACATTTAAATCATTTGCATGTCCCAACCTGTTGTACATATCCTGTGAGTTTCAAGCTAATACAAGCAGTCCTTCATGGTGTTGCATTTTTCACTGACATTTTAATCATTTGCATGTCCCAGCCTGTTGTACATATCCTGTAAATTTCAAGCTAATACCAGCAGTCCGTCATAGTATTGCAACTTTCACTGAAATTTTAATCATTTGCATGTCCCAGCCTGTTGTACATATCCTGCAAGTTTCAAGCTAATACTAGCAGTCCTTCATGGTGTTGCAATTTTCACTGAAATTTTAATCATTTGCATGTCCCAGCCTGTTGTACATATCCTGTAAGTTTCAAGCTAATACCAGCAGTCCTTCATGGTGTTGCAATTTTCACTGAAATTTTAATCATCTGCATGTCCCAGCCTGTTGTATATATCCTGTAAATTTCAAGCTAATACCAGCAGTCCTTCATGGTGTTGCAATTTTCACTGACATTTTAATCATTTGCATGTCCCAGCCTGTTGTACATATCCTGTGAGTTTCAAGCTAATACCAGCAGTCCTTCATGGTGTTGCAATTTTCACTGAAATTTTAATCATCTGCATGTCCCAGCCTGTTGTATATATCCTGTAAATTTCAAGCTAATACCAGCAGTCCTTCATGGTGTTGCAATTTTCACTGAAATTTTAATCATCTGCATGTCCCAGCCTGTTGTACATATCCTGTAAATTTCAAGCTAATACCAGCAGTCCTTCATGGTGTTGCAATTTTCACTGAAATTTTAATCATCTGCATGTCCCAGCCTGTTGTACATATCCTGTAAATTTCAAGCTAATACCAGCAGTCCTTCATGGTGCTGCAATTTTCACTGAAATTTTAATCATTTGCATGTCCCAGCCTGTTGTACATATCCTGTAAGCTTCAAGCTAATACCAGAAGTCCTTCATGGTGTTTCAGTTTTCACAAACAGTAGTGTAGATGTAGTCATTAGTTACTTCTAAATTTGCCACATCCGCCCTTAAATCATTAGTTATTGTGAAAGAATTGTACATTATTTTTGTTTCTGTAAGTTCAACTTTAATCCCACTTCTTATTTCTTGTCAGGAAGTTCCTGAACCATGTTCTGTATCTCTGACAGGTTCTTGCAAAATGTTTGTGCCGTCAGCAGAACAAAGGTGGGTTAAGGTTGTCACACACTTTGTCGGAACGGAAACAAAGTTTGTTCGCACACTTGGTTTGAACTACGCAGACGGAATCGGAATCATTCATTTGGAAAATGTCAACCGCGCTTAAAGAAGTATTGAGCGTACTGTAATTAAAAATGTTATATTGTCTTTTTAACTTAACTGATATCATTTTTGGGTCCGGGAAGGGAAGAGAGCCAGCGTCACAGAACGAGCACATCACACAATTCATCCGGGACTCGAACTTCGGCGCAACCAAGGCAGTCTAGAAAACATAAACCTATGACATTAGAGAGATGAGTTTCTTCTTTTAGTGACGTCACGCGGAAACCAAGGCTTCCGATTGCTTCCCAATGCTATCGTATGTGACGTCAAACACGATATCGATGTATCAGTCCGTGTAACATGAGAGTAACGTCACAAATGGAGGGAATTCAACTCTCTGATGCCATGTCCTTATGTTTTCTAGACGGCCTTGGCCGAACTCTGAATACCAGCCAGACAGCTGCGCTCTGGACCCGGGCAGCTCAGACGTCTAGCCAGAAATCAATTGCGCTGTAACTTGGGCAACCGGAGCGGCTATAGTTGTTTAAGGGATTCAATATAACAAAACACCAAAACGAAGGAAAGCAGTAGTACCTAACTGCCAAAATTAACAGGGGCCGCCCCCAGTGATATGAAGCGCTGGCTTTCAACCATTTGTCTGAAATGTGCCCCGGGTTCGAATCCCCAATTAATCATAGGTTACATGTTTGTCTGATGGCAATGGTTGTGTCCCCTACCTGAAACCAGAGGCCCCAAATTAGGGACTGGAGACCGCTTATAGCCCTTAACGTTACTCAATGTGGTCGTTAAAACCCTAAGCAAAACAAGAAAAAATTGAAATGGTAATAACATAAACAAGTTTGTTATATCGTGAGATATATTCGGGGTGGTGACAGGTGAAGAGGTAATAAAAAAAGGAAGAGGAAGAGAGCCACGGAATTATTACATACAGCGGAAGTAAAACACTAAAAGATTGTGGTTGTAGATATCAAGAATGTGAATAATTCTATATTTCATTTTTGAGTGTATAGTCAAACTGGTGCAAAGGATCTTCCGAATTCTCTGATTTTATATTAAAAAAGTACAAAAATTGTGTTTTAAGGTTGTAAAAACACCTAAAACCATTGTTTTAAACTTGTTCTTGCTGGCGGAAATTAGAGAAAGGGAATGCCACATTCTATTCTATGATAAATTGAATGATTTGTCAAAGAAATTGAAAGTAAAATTGTAAGCGGATTTTAAGCACTTACTTCATGATTTGTCATCGCGTGTTGCATACGAATCCCCAGAAGTACTTTTGCACGTGTAGGAACCATTTCATAATCCATCCCAGAAAGAAAATATGCATTTTCCCTCCTTAATGAAATACAAGAGGTCAAGCGTGAATTTTCTTCTTGCGTACAAGTTACTCACAGAAGACACTAAACTATAGATATATATTCGTATATATTGTCATTAGGAGATGATTCAGCTACTGTTAGCACTCGACCGCAAATTGCAAGATCCTCATGAGCACTGTTCCAAAATCGAGAAGTTCGTTCAACCGTTAGTTCGTTCTTTACGTCGCCTGCAGAGACCATCGTTTCAGTAAGTACTACTTATCTTGTTTCTATTGCTTATTTCATTCCTTTTCTTTTTAAGTTCATACGAATTTTCTCTGTTCTCTCGAGAAATAAATCTACCAGTTATCACATGTAGCAAAAAGGTCAATATTATGTAATTAATTATCAGAATATGGATAATTAACAAAGTTCAATATTTTTTACTTGTAATTATTAACGAAGATTAACACATGCAACAAAAAGGTCCACATTATACCCTTTAAATCATACCAAATATTAATTTAAGAATTTGATATGTAGACACAAAGTTGTTGAAAGTCATATCAGTCGTAACGGTCTCGTAACCTTGTCATCAAATACGGAGAGTGTGGTCCCTTTAATGTAAATTAAAGCCAGAAATATTATTGGTGAACTAGATTCGGAAAGTAAAATACTGTAAAAAATGTTATTCACACGTCTTTCAATGAATGTAGCTATAGTACAGGCCTGCAATAAAACTTAAAGTCGCACACAAAACAGTTTATTACACAAGTACTACAATTCTAGAGGTCCTCCAGTTCAACACAGTATCAAAGCAATGTATAATCGGAGTGCAAACATGACATTTATGCGAGTGTTGCATAATTAACAATGAAATATAAAATTGTAATTATTAGACCATTTTCATTTTGGAAAAAAATTGAACATTTTAGCACTTAATAGCCTAACAGTTTGTCTTTCTTTTCAATGACATCAATCAATCTATTAGTTATAGAGTTTGCAAGTTTCGATAGCATCTGAATTTCGATGTTTGCCCATGCTGCCTGCATGCATGGCTGCAATAAGGTCCGCTTTTGTCTGGAAATGTCTTAAGTCTTTGTAGACATAGCGCACCATTATAGCCCAAAGGTTTTCCTCCAGGCTGAGGTCGGGGCTCTCTGAAGGTGCTTATGTTATTGGTTTTTCTATCCGTCCGTATGTGGACACCATATTTCTGCAACTATTAGTCCGATTTGAAAAATTCTTTTTGCATTGGGAAGCTTGAAATACGCGAATGATGATCCCTTATTTCCTTGTTCTTTTTTCTACGATGTACAGTTTCGCCGCTAGAGGGCGTAAATGCAGATGATATCGAATTCGAAATACATTTTATTCCATATATTTGCTTCTAAGCATCCGATTGAAAAAATTATTTTACCTTTCGATTCCATTTATGTCGAAGAGTATTTTAGGTATAGCCACTTTTCAAGATACGCACGGATTTTCCGCAAGGGGGCGTAAAAGTAAATTGCGTTTTCCCGATATTTCTGCACCTAAAACTCCGATTTGAAAAAAAAAATTATTCAGTGGATACGGCTCACGATGGGAAATCTTTTGCATATAATTTCTAATTTCTACCTCCAAGAGTCCGATTCGGTTTGGCCACCAGGGGCGTAAGTGTTAATTTCTGCTTCTGATGTATTTGCCACAAAATCTGAGCTTCTAAAATCTCGATTTAAAAAAATCGTTCGTGGACCGGCGCTACTAACGTCGATAAACCTTTTCGAAATATCTTCTTAAAATATTGCATGGTTTCTCAGCCAGGAGGCATAGATGTATATCTTATTTTTGTCAATAGTTCCGCTTCTAATAATCCGATTTGAAAAAGTCCTGCTTTTATTAGATGGAGTTTTCGGTGCGACATGTTTTCCATATAATTTCAAAATTCTCCAGTAATTCATAGACTTCCAGCTAGGAGGCGTAAATGTAAATTTTGTTTACCCTGATATCTCTGCTTCTAAAACTCCGATTTGAAAAATTATTTCTGCACCGGATACAGCTTCTAATGGAAAATCTTTTGCATATAATTTCTAATTTTTGATAAAAAATCGTTTGGCCACCAGGGGGCGTAAGCCTTAACTTCATCTTCTGATGTATTTGCAGCAAAATCTGAGCTTCTGAAATCTCGATTGAAACAAATTCGTTTGTAAAGCGATACTACTCACGTCGATAAATCTTTTCGGAATATTTCTTCTTAAAATAATGCATGGCTTCTCTGCCATGGGGCCTACATGTATGTTTTAGTTTTGTCAATATCTCTACTTCAAAGAGTCCGATTTGAAAAATTCCTCTTTTGTCGGATAGCGTTTCCGGTGCGAAATTTTTTTCATATAATTTCAAAATTTTCAAGTAACTCATAGACTTTCCGCTAGGAGGCGTTGAGGTAAATTGCGTTCCTCCCGATATTTCTGCTTTTAAAACTCCGATTTGAAAAACTCTTCCTCTATCGCATACAGCTCCTAATGGGAATATTTCGTATAATTTCTAATATTTTGTAAACAATGGTTGGCCACCAGGGAGCATAAGTGTTAATTTCTACTTCTGATGTATTTGCAGCAAAATCTGAGCTCTTAAAAAGTCGGATGAAAAAATTCTTTCCTGGACCAATACCGCTCACATCGGAAAATCTTTTGAGAATACTTTCTTCTTAAAATAATACATGGGTCCTTCACCAGGGGGCGTAGATGCATATCAAATCTTGTCGATATCTCTGCTTCTAAGAGTCCGATTTGAAAACTTCTTTCTTTGTTGGAGAGCGTTTCCACTGCTCAGTATCTCTCATATAATTTCAAATTTTTCTTAAGGCACAAGTCTGCAACCAGAGGGCGTAAATTCACGATTCCGCTTACATCAATATCTGCGGGATTAAAAACCCGATTGAAAAACTTCTTTCTTCGGTCAGATACTATTGTTTTCCATACCGGTTCCACTGACTTTAATTAGCTTTGATAAATTTAATTCGTGTCAGAACGGATTCAACAGACATGATCATTACATCCAAAAATTCGGTGTCATCTTTCTTGTTTTAAGTGCATGTGCTTCTGTAACGTACCAGGAGATGTGACGTACCTGCCAGAAGGACGCACACGACATAAAGGCAGATAGGAATCAGAATAAAATGTCCGCGTAGCTCAACTGGTAGAGTGACTTATTCCAGAATGAGGGGATCCGGGTTCGAATCCTGGCGTGGACCGAAATGACGGAGAAATTTACTTCGTTATACTTCTTTTTCTTATTTCAAATGATGTGCTAAAAAGCAGGTGACAACGGAAAGATTACTTTTTTGTCAATTTTCTTTTTTGTGTTTATGTATTCGACAGCCTTGCATGGCCTTATAAAACATTTGCTCCGTCAAAATACTGTATTCTTACTAAATTATTGTCATAAGAAAAGAGCAACAGTTGTAAGCGAAACCATTGTTTTTATCTTCCAGAGAAAATGAGCTCAGTGCTTTTTTAAGTCTGTAGGTATAATCAACCTCTCCAAACACAGTTTGGCCTCCTATATTCAAATTGCATAATTTATTAAAGCATTTTTCATTTTGATTCATACGTAAGCAGTGTGCCTAGTAATTCATTTTCCTTTTCTTTTGTTTCTTAATGACCATCATGAGTAGCTCAAGGGGCTGTGAGCAGTCGCTCCTTGCTAATGTAGGACCACTGGTTCATGCGCGACACTACAGGTGTGATGGAATGGGCTTCAGCCCTACTAAATTACTAAGTTCGGTGGGCTCCAGCCCACCCATCGTTTCTTTGAGCCTACCCTTTAGCTCTTCCACCCCCCCCCCCTCCCGAAAAAAATATTTAAGCAGTTAGAACATATGACGGATGAAGTTATCTAAGATTTTAGGGATCTTGAATAAATGTACATGAATTTCACGAATTCACTGAAATTTCGTTGTATAAAATGATTTTTTTGTTAAATTTAGAGTTTGTACTTCTGGGAAATGGAAGGATTCCCCTGTGCGAATGTCTATGAGAGTAGTACAAAAATACCGTTTTTGTAATCATAGTTTTAAAAGATGAGAGAGAGAGGGGAAGAGTGGGAAGAGAGACAGAGAAAGAGAGAGAGAAATATGACGTAAATGCTAAAATTGCGAAGAAATGATAGCTTGCCATAGAGATTCGCATCTATGGTTCCCATACTACACTGAATGTACAAAACATTAGAGATACCTTCCTAATAGCGTATTGGTCCTCTTCTAGCGCGAATAAAAGCCTGTACACGCCGAGGCATCGACTCCACCAGATGCCGCAGGGTGGGAGGTAATGCCACCCATGCCTGTTGCAGCATTGTCAACAACTCCACCCGAGACGTTAGTCTAGGATCATGGATCTGTAACACTGCTGTTTTAGCTCTTTCTTAAATTACTGAAATAGGTTTGAATCAGAAGATTGCAAGGTTTCTTGAGCACTGTAAACATCAATATAGTAATAATATTTCATTCAAATGAAGCGATTAGACGTTTGATAAAATCCTTTATTTTCGTGATTTCGCTTACTTAATTATTATTCCGGGTCACCTTGAGATTTCCTAACTCCCCGCTACATTCATGGTTACCGCTCGTACGCGGAGACAACCTCCCCTCTCGAAATTTACTCCTTGCTCAGAAAACCTCCCAACGTATTCCCTCTACTCCGTCAGCCGCATTCTCCCCTAACACACGTCATCATTCCACCTTCAGAAGTCGCGTTCTCCACGTTTGTCTGTACTACTTCTCAAAACGCACCTCAAGCCTCGTTCGAACACCTCCTCAAATACGTCTCTATCTCCATTCCTAATGACCACCCGAAGGACGGAAATCCATCCTAATGAGTCACTTTAAAACTCTAAAAAAGAGCCTTCTTCTATAGTAGAAATCCTGTGTTTTGTCTTCAAAGAAGCCTTCTATCTATACACGAAATATTGTGTTTTGTATTCTTAGGAAGTCCGCCGATAACTAATCGTTTCCGGTGACTTACTGGCTCTCCCAAATCGAACTCAACAATTATATCCTTAAGAAGTTTCCCACAATTACTTTTAAAACATTCTAAAACTGCAAGGATTCTTAATTATTTACATATTCATTAAAATTCAACAATTAAAAGATATTTACATTACATTACATTTCATAAAACAAATATTCCCGTTCAATTACGCTATTAATAAAGGTATTTACATTTACCACTCTTACAGATCTGATGGTCCACTCCACGACATCACAGAGACATTTCACAGGGGACCTTGGGGGACCACTGGATGGTTCCAAACTCAGATCAGTGTTCCTCGATCCAAGCCTGGATGTGGTTGAGGCCCGATGGGCGAAACTGACCAAACCTGGACTGTACTGCTGGAACTGATCATCTGCCGCAGGATGCGCGAAGGCCATGAAAGGCTGTAGGTGATCAGTCAGCACATGCTGATAGTGCACAGTGTGCTTAAGTACAGACACACTAAGAAACCTAATGTGTCGCATGAGAAGGCTCCCCAAACCATCACAGAGCCACCACCGCCTTGAACAGAGCCGACCTGGCACGACGAGGCCATGGCCTCATTATGTCGAGGACTCACCCGCACCCTTCCGTCAGCTGGGTACAACTGACGGAAGGGCAGATGGGTACAGCTGGCTTCGTTCTGTCGAGGACTCACCCGGACCCTTCCGTCAGCTGGGTACAGCTGAAAACGAAATTCAGCCGACCACACGACGCTGCGCCTCTACGCAGAGGTCAAGTTTTGTTGTTCCCTGCACCAAGAGAGGCGTAATATCCGATGACGAGTAGTCAACAGTGGCACACGAGTAGGGCGTCGTCTCCCATAGCCCAGAGTATGCTGCGTGCGTCGTACCGTTCACTCGGTGACGCTGCTTGGGCCTCCGACATTTAACCTGGATGTGATTTGTGCTGCTGTTGCCAAGCGTTCGGTCTGTACGAGCCTGGATAGTCTACGTAGACCCCGGTCATCAATGGCGTGTGTTCGGCCACCGCTGACTCTCTGGGCGCTGGTAAGTCCGTCGATGGTATACTCCCGGTACACCCCGGACACTGTTGCATCGGGAATCCTCGGGATCTTACTTCTTGGGCTATAGAATGACTCATCTATATTGCGCCGACAATGCGTTCACGATCAAAGTCGCTCAGATCACCACTTTTACCCACGTTCGTCGATTGCTATTGGGAAGCCTGCTGTCCGTCTATTTATCGCCTGCGTTCGGTTTGGGTCTGTTCCACTCTGCGCGGGGATCCCCCAGGTAAACTGTACATCACCCCTACTTCTAATGTTTTGCCTACTGAGTGTACATGCGTTGGATAAACACTACGTACAGGATTCACTTGAACACGTTTTTTTCTAGGGGTGACATTATCAGCGTCGGGTAAAATGTGCATGAACGAAATTTCTGGACAAAATGTTTGCGTCCGCACCATCATGCTTAGCCCTCCTAATAGCCCACCCATTTCTGAGCGGCTGGCTTCTCTACTGCACTGGTTCCAGGGAAGGGATGGAGCCACATCCCTAGGACAAACACACCATGCATGCCTCAACCGGGCCAATCTCAGATGAGTGGTCAGAATCCACACTTTGCCACAGGGGCACCTAATTCCTTTTCGAGTTTCCGTTAATGCTTTCATAATGTGTGATTTCCACCTGTTTCAAAAGAAATTGCTTATTCCATTTCTTCAAGTCATCCGTCTTCATTGTCTGGCTTACCGGAGATTTTCATTCTGACATTTTCTAGAATATCTTAGAAATATCAAATTTTACACGAAATATCATCTCCGGTCACATAAAATCTGCAAAATTCTGAAAGTGTTCTGAATATTTTTATTTCGATTTAAACAGTGTAACAATAAGAGATATTGTACGTGTGAGTTGATATTTGTGTGTGTGTGTGTACATGCGTATAAATTTGATTAACCACATGGGAAACTTATCTGGCACTCAGGGATGTGCAAGAATAAATATTTTTATGTCAGGGCATCTTTGATGAGGTCACATTATTCACCTGAATCTACTGAGTTGAAATAAGTATATTTTATTTTTGTACACGTTTGATATTGAACTCAAAAAAACGAAACACCTTTTAGTCCACCAAAGAACAGAATTTTTTTTCATTTCTTTTTTCGCTTAAAATTCAGTCATAAGATACAACAGTGATTCAGAAATGTTAAAATATATATATATATATATATATATATATTCAGAAATGTATTCCGATGAAGGCGCGAAATAAATGTTTTCTTTTCTGTTATCTGAAGTTAGATCAACAAAATACTTCATTTCGAAATTCATTTTGAAACATAGATAAATGTATATTTACGATCTGGACTACTTTGAAAAAAAAATAACAAAAAAAGTTTTAAGAAGGCAACTGTCCCATTCGTTACCCCTCCCCTGATCCCCCACCAGTTTCATCACAATAAGAAACCTGTCTTCGAAGAAACTTCAAAACTTGGAAAACATGATCTTAAAAATCTGTTTGAGATATCGACACAGTTAATTTTCGTTTATGACAGTTTAAAATTGTCTTTTGAAAAGCCCTGGGCTGGAGTACCGGGTGAGGTGTGGGTGGTGCTTTTGTCCACCGGTAATGGTCTTGTCCCCTCCATGAAACCAGATACTAATAATTTGAGAAGCGCTCCTGATTGTTGCGCCCTCTGAGTTGCTAATGGTGATTATTATACCCCGAAACAAAAGGAAAGAAAATAGCCAATCTTATCCACTGCTTCGTTTTTGTCCTTCAAGGTTTTTTCAAGGTACAAAATATTTTGTGAAATTATCCAAAAACAACATGGGATTTTACTTTACATTATACTTCAGAGAAACTGCGAAATTGTTTGAGTTAAGTGCCTAACAAAATACACTGCTGGCCACCCAAAATGCAACACCAAGAAGGAAGCATCCGATTGTCCTGAAGTTCACAGCATGCGTCGCCCGCGAGATGACATGCAAAAGAATAGCATTGCAGGGCATATGCAAATCATATGCGCCCGGCACGCCACCCAGAAGGTCTGTAAGAAGGGTGCACAGAAGGCGGGTAAGTAGTGGAAGTTTGTTATGCTGCCGGACCTGTGCGTAGGAAGCTTCCTGATGCCTCGTCGCAGAATACGGCATTCATTCCAGCAAGTTTCGGAGTTCGACAGAGGACGAATAGTGGCTTATCGTGACAGCGGTTTATCGTACCAAGACATCGGCGCCCGTGTGGAACGACATCCAGCCACAGTGAGGCGAATATAGATTCGGTGGGTGCAGGAGGGACGGACGGACCGACGTGAGCGCTTGCCGCAGCCGCGGCACACCACCAAACGAGAGGACCGGCATGTTGTGCGGCGGGCATTGACGGCTCGCACTGCCTCATCACGAACGTTAGCGTAGAAACTAGGGTGTGCTGCGCAACAACCTGTGTCAGCACGTACCGTTTGACGTCGTCTGTAGGAGCGGAGACTTGTCGCACGGCGCCCATTGCTCCGATTACCATTGACGTTACACCATCGGCGAGTGCGGCGGCAGTGGGGCGTTGAACTCTGCGCCTGGACTGCGGAATGGCACAACATTGTCTTCTCCGACGAATCCCGCTTCTGCCTGCAACACCACGATGGTCGGATCCGCATATGGCGGTACCGCGGCGAGAGACTGTATGACGCCTGCATTATGCATCGCCATACCGGTCCATCGCGTGGCGTTATATTTGGGTCGCAATTGGATATGACACCCGCATCCCTCTGGTACGCATCGCCGGTACACTCAACAGCCACCGCTACATCTCCGACATTTTGGAGCCTGTAGTCCTCCCTTACATGCAGGACACGTTTCAAAAGGACAATGCGCGCCCGAACGTAGCGCGCACCGTACAACAATTCTTCACGGCCCACCAGGTGTCACTGCTGCCGTGGCCCGCCTGTTCTCCCGATATGTCGCCCATCGAACACGTCTGGTCGCTGATCGGCAACCGAGTGGCCCGGCAAGCACCACCCGCGGCTACGCCTGATGAATTGCAGCAACGTGTGGGAGCAGCCTGGACCGACTACCCCAAGCCCACATCCAAAGCCTCTTTCGTTCGATGCCGCTACGTGTAGCGGCCGTTATTGCCAGTCATGGGGGCCACCCGAACTATTGATGTTTGCGTGTTCCGCAAGTCTCACGGGCCTGTAAGCTCAATCGTTTCATCTTTATATCTGTTGTTATTTGTCCAGTAAATCTGGTTTTGCTATCTCGTGTCCTTCTTGGTGTTGCATTTTGGGTGGCCAGCAGTGTAAAAACAAATATTCAGCATATTCTGAAACAGATAATTTACCAGCAAGTCTGAAATAACTGCAAGTACATACTAATGTTTCATAAAATACTGGTATCAATGTTGGCGAGTTGCTCTTTAAAAGAATGGGGTGCATTTTAAATCAAGTTAGTTTATTCCAATATATTTCATAGTTTTCACTTATTTACACCAAGATAAACTGTACCGATTTAAAATACATTGCTCGACAAAGAAAATGCCACACCAGGAAGTATTAGACAGAGGAACATGCAAATTGGTGGATATGTGTCGACACTGAGGCTATATAAATGATCGCAGTGGCGAACAAATCGCGTGAGAGGTGAGGAAGAAAAACAGGGCAAAGCAGCTTGGCATAGAATGTAGTTTGATTGTCCTCACTTGGGGCTGTGGACCACTGTATCGTAGTGATCTCGATACAGTGGTCCACGTGGACACCATTATTGTGAAGCCTCTGATAAATGTGTCCACGTGTAAGGAGTGAGGATACCTAGGCGACGTCATCGAGAATCCTACCATAACACGGACACCTTTATCAGAGGCTTCTGTATAGGGCAGTGTACGGCTGGTGGGTAACTGCGACGCATCGCGCCAAAAACACATCAGGATGCAATGACTCTCGGGTGAATTTGACGACAGTGAGTGGAAGAACGTAACGCGCGTCGTCTTAGTGAGACGGGTGCACGTTGGCAGATGTTCAAAAGCCTCGATCGGCGCACTCGACACTAAGCTGTAGCATCCTTACAATCCACAGGGGACGACACGACATTCACATTCATGTATCTCCTGAGAAACTAAATGACTTCTTTTCCACCTACTTTCTACACGTGTGATAAGTTTCGTTTCATTTCGTGCATTTCGTCATGGTGTGAAATTTTCCATGTTGAGCAGTGTAAATTAAGGAACATTCGTAAAAGTACTTTTGGAATTTAAGCTTTCCTGGTGATTTTTGTTATATCACAGGGGAGCGCTTCTTCTCTGGTAAAAAGCTGAATTGAATTTGGAAATGTTTACTTAGTGCAAGTCCTATTTATTTGCTCTATGGATCTCTTGTACAATACGCATACGATTATTAAATTATCTACAGTGGCACCATATAAAAATAGTCGAACATGCTTTTATTCTGCTATAAACACTTCAAAGACTGTGCCAGTGAGAAAGCTGAACAGAACAAGGCTAAAAATGATTGCTCTTTCTCTGTCTCAATCCTAAGTGCTTCTTTAATATGTACACTGAGTGTAGTAGTCTCGACAAACCAGCTTTTCTCTCAAAATGCACATGAAGAAAAATTGTCTGATTAAGCTCCTAGAATAAAATAGACGCTCCTGGATAACTCACCTTATCATAAGAATTTGACCGAAACTAGATTGGGTTTCCTGGAAGAAAAACCAGTGCATTGTAAAGCGCCGGAACATAGCTGATATTTCACATGTTTCCAGAACTTATCGGATATTACTGTGCAGTAATGAAATATTACAAATAAATTGTGCAGTTAATTTTTTACGTTTTATATGCATGTATGTGTACCAGCATGTGAGTTTCGTACTGTGTTATATACCACAAGGTATTCTAATTTTTTAAATGTAGGAAACATGGCCGTATTATATCTATAACGGTTGAGATATTGAAACTGGAATGAAAAAAACTAATACCAAAGAGAAGTTAAAAGTAACTAAGTTCATGTAAAACATCCGAAATTATCGTCTGTCAGAATATAATAACATGGAATGCGTGATGTGCTAGATCCTTTTCTTTTCTTATGGACATTTTTCTTGTGTGTAGGGCACATTACTTTTGCAAAAAAATTAACAACTATAAATCGTAATCGAAGAATTAAAAATAAAAAGATAAGATTTATTAAGTAATTTCAAATGACAAAAACCTTCTCTATGGAAGAAAGACTGAAAGTTCAGTGGAGTGAAATCGGAAATATCTGGTGGATGTGTCTACCATGACCAATAAAAAATCCGTATCCGTAACGGTACGCGAAGAACAAAAAAAAATACAGCTAGAGGAATTTGGAGGAAACAAATGAGTCAAATAGCCAGTCTTTGATCAGAAACAAAATATTCCATCAAAGAATGTTAATAACTTCTCAGTTAGAGATGAGCCATGAACCGAGGCTAAGATGGACTGACGAAAACTGCAGGCAACTTAGACAATGATGAAGAGACACGTATTAATAGAAATAATTAAATCGTGAAGCTTATTGATCAGAGAAAGATAATGTGAGACCTTCTGTGAAAACTCTTCCAAAGGACAATGAATCAAATACGTTGCTAGGAAATGCCCGTCTTTGAGAAACAAATATCTAGCAGACTCATAAGCGCTGCGAGAGAGATTTCAGAAGGCTTTTGTCTAGCATAAAAATTGAAAATGGTTTATTATGATCGCACATATCTAATTTGTCTACCCTCAAGTCTACCCTTGCAGCTTCGGCATAACCCTCCCAACCGTTGATCCGTACTAACTTCTACAAGACATATCTGCATTCAGTTAAATGAGAACAAAATTCGACAAAATATCTAGACACATGAATGCTTTTCTTTAGTAACATACTCTTCGTAATATTCGGCACTTAGTCATACAGTATGTTTTATACTAATGTTCCATGTACAAAGTAAGACTCTCTATAAGAGAATACGTTTTTCACCTATGAAGAAGTCGTGAGTTAGGTATTTCCAATAATTTGGAAGTCAAGAAAGGTTTTTGAGCATAATTGCTTACCTTTTTCAACTATTTTGTTTCAATCCACGTTTTTTCTCAGGGCGGATCCTCCTAGGGAAAGCCCCTAGTGGAAGAAAGGTAAATATTAATTTAAAAAAAAAAGGGGGGGGGGAGGGACTACTCAGTTCCTCCTGGAAAACTTTTCTTGATTTTTACCACGATGAATGTGGAAGAAGAATATGCCTTTGGAAAGTCCAACAGAAGAACATATTGTAAATCGTACACTTATTTTTTTAGTGTTTACTCGTGAATCAGAACATTAACTCACTTTTAAAACTAGTGGTTGTCGCGAAATTACCAAATGGTATTGAAATGTTCATTAACACCACCAGGCCTTAATGTCAGCTTTACTGCTCAGGGGATAGCAGGTGAGCTGCAATAAGTGCCAGAATTGCTCTTAAGGTTTCAGTCTTCTTGATAGAGAGGCTCTGTAATGATAAAAGCAATCGCGTGTTAACTTTCACAATATTTCAAGACTAGTTAATACTAGTATGTTTGCCTACGGACCTAAAATAAAGTTTAAAAATTCACGTCAAGATGTTACATTGAGTTCACCTTTTGGTATTTCATTACAGTTATTAACTTTTGGTTAGTCTTATCCAAGTTTTGGGGTTTCTTTAGAATATGAAGTGCATGTGTTCAAAAGAATTCTCATCCATGCGTCTTCTTGATACGTGTGAAACCGCAGTCATTCTGCCTTTATAGAAAACAGAGTTAATAACCCTTTTATAGTTCTCTATGAGACTGCGCTGTTTCCTATCTGAAATATGCTGTCACAAATTTGCATTCGCGAAGCCGATGAAAAAAGCAAAATCTATGATATACAAGGAAAAGTTGCAATTCACCTCGTAAAATTGGCGTGGCATATGGCAGTGGTAACTTGTCTATGACAAAAAGTATAAATCACTGACCTCAAAAGCAATTATCTAAGCAAAGCCCAAAGTTTTAGGTCATGATTCTTTGCAATTAAGAGCACGGCTACTTAACACCGATTGCCTAAAGGTATAAATCAGCAAAAGCGAGACAATTATGGAGCAAAAATGAGCAGGATTCAGAAGCCGGTGAGGGGTGAACGAGCGCAAGCTTGCAACTGAAGTAGTCCAGCTCTCCTTATAATTTGAGCATTTTAAGATACATGGATTAAAAGCTCCTCATTGAGGATTCAAAACAGAACGGAGATAGAAAGTTAAAGGAGAAATGTTAATACGAATTTTACTGTCTCTTTTTTGAGAGAGATATTTGGTTTCAGTTAGTCATCTTGTCCTGACGTTACATTTTGGTCTGTTATCTCAATAATTGGTCATTCTGCCTGTTAACGCAGACGCTCAGAGGAAATTGTGCTTCATTGGTGAAGAAAGGTTTTATGTGACATTCGATTGTTGTTCAGAACAAAGACGTTAAACCAATAACAGTAACGGAACCTGGCAGCGTTATCGGGAGGTCGCAACTTGTGCATATCATGAATACGACACGCTTACAGATGAAGCAGTTGTTCAGCAGTACTTGCACTTCCTAAAGGCGTGTTCTTCTGTTGGGCAGCTTTCACAAAATCCTGTTCTGTACTACTACAACAAACTAGCATTTATGCTTTCCAGCTAGAGGTGTACAACCGTGAGACTCTTATATTCTCGATAACACACAAAGTCAGTTTCTCGAAACTTCGGGAACAGGAGGTAAATTGTTGCTTTGTACATTACCGCATCATTTTGAAACGCTTCTCCGAAAGTTTCTGGGCACATGGCAAACGATTTGGTAATAAAGTAATGATCCTCAGGGGAAATTCTTGGTTAAAAAATCGGGGCCATTTTAATTGGTCTGACTTTGGTCAAGTCTCTTTCTTCTTCTCCGGCACAGCACACTAACACGCATCCCGTTTTCGCACTGCTAAATGCTTAGCTTCGTGAAGCAATATCACACTGTCAGTCAGATTTCTTTTGTGACGATAAACGAAACCTTGCTCTTACAAAGAGAATTTGGTGCTGTGTTTTAAAACGAATTTCCTCTATTTTTCATGCCCAAATAAGAATTTATACCTTTTTTGGAATTCAAAATTGGCTTTCTCTTTATTTTTGCTGGGGTAAACTGCTTTTTGAACGTTTGTTGCGGTCATTAATTCTGCAATAAAATATTTCTTATTTAAATCGACATTCAATGATGTGGTGTTATGTCATCTCTATCTGGGATTTATTCTTGTGTTCGGTAACTACGTTTTGCTGCGGTAAATATGATGCGGTACTTTGATGTCTATCTAATTAATTTTCAGTTAGTTTTCAACCAATATACTCGTACATCCGTGCCCTCAATACCTTTCTAAGTTTTCGTTTTCCTTTTCAATTCACTGTGTATGGAAGCAAGAAAGGTTTATGAAGTTTACGCAATTGCGCATATCCTTATTCGTGTAATAAATACAGGGTGATTCATAAAGAAGTATACAGTTTCTAGATGCTGTAAAGCAGTAACAGTTGAGGACACGGGCCACAACAGCGAACCGTTAAGTAGATGTACTCATATAGTTTGTGTCCCGCTACTGAGGAAAGTGACGTAGGCGATAGCGCACGTGTCACGTGGCTAGTCAGTCAAAATGGCAGCGTCTGCAGTGGAGAAGGCGTTTTGTGTTCTTGAATTGAGCAAAACGGAATCTGTAACTGTTCTGAAACTGCATTTTCGATCACGATTCAGAAAAGAACCTCTAACCAGAAAATCTATCTACGATTGGCATACAAAAACTTGAAACTACGGGATGTTTGTGCAAACTTAAAAGTCCTGGGCGACCGCGTGTATCGGAAGAAGTCGTTGCTAGTGCTTGCACCGCCATTCAACGAAGCCGGGGAAAATGAACGCGGAGGGTGTGTCGTGAAGTGCAGATTTCACAGCTCACTGTCTGAAGAATTTTAAAAAAGAAGCTCAAAATGATTCCATACAAAGTGCACATGTTGCAAAATCTCACAGCGCATCACAGCCATTATCACAGTATTTGATTCAGATATCTTACGTCGCGTTTGGGCGGAAATGGATTACCGGCTCGATGTGTGTCGTGTGACTAAGGGTGCACACATAGAACATCTGTGACTGTCTCTAAAAAACGTGAAACATTCCCCTACAATTATGTTACAGGTAACATAAAATATGTTACATTGTTCTTGGTTTATAGTGCGTTGAAAGTGTATACTTCTTTATGAATCACCCTGTATAAATAAAAGTTGAATGGTCATCAAAATAAATGTCAGAAAATATTGTTTCCCAAAGGGAATCATATACTTACTGTATTAGCCAACTGATTCCATATAAGAACTAGTACTGTCATGGCTATCCAAGAGCTATGTTTTGTAAATCATTGTTGGGCTACTTCACTTTAATGACAAGGGGTCTCTTTTCTGTCACAACTTGATAGTTTAATATAATTTTTCAAGTCTTTTCTCTTGAGCTTTACACATCTCCTGAATTCCCATGAGCCAGTCTTCTGTACTATAGGTTAATGCTATCAGCCTTTTTGCAAACCTTCGCCAACTTAGCTGTTTCACAACACATATTACTTCCCATGTGTATAGGCTTTATTATAGTTGTAATTATATCTTATGACGATAGCAACAAGATATCATCACGATTTGCTACACAGAGATTTCTCTCAGTATTTTATCAACAGTTCCTTAACAGAAAGCAAATTAGTTTCCAACTTCGACATTCAGAGATTATTTTCAACATTCCATCTATTTATTTCAGTGTTAGTTTTGCTCAGATTATATCCTTGGACTTAACGCAGATACTTCAATATTATCTCCGGTGGATATACGTAGGTCGTTCAGAAAGAACAGCAAATTGAAAACTAATACCCAGGCATTTGAAACGAATACCCCAGGTATTTTAAACTCCCGCGTAGGGAAGATATATTCTTAGAGAAAGTGTTGCCGATGCCCAATAGATAGTGTAGAGTGCTAAGCGGAAGGGCAGCATAAACGAAATAGCGGCGCCCTTAGCTGTTTTCACCGTAGAGGATCAGAGGGCAATCATCAGGTTTTTATGGTCCCAGGGTGTAAACTCTCGTGAAATTCATAGAAGAATGATGCAACAATATAGAGATGTCTGCATTGGAGAAAGAAAAGTTTACGAGTGGGTAGATGCGTTTAAAAATGAGCAAACATCCATCCGTGATGAGCAACGCTCCAGTCGTCCCAGTACGGCCGTCACTGATGAGAAGGTGGGTCGCGCTGACGTCATTATTCCTGAAAACAGGCACATTTCTTTAGAGGTTCTGGCCAGGGAATTGGATGTCAGTATCGGATCCGCTCATGTCACGGAATTGTCATGTCATACCATTGTCACGGAGGTTCTCAAGTATCGCAAATTGTGTGCACGGTGGGTGCCTAGGATGTTGACTGATGAGCACAAGATGATTCGTATGCAGACTTCCACAGCCTTTTTAGCTCGGTATAACAACGAAGGATGCAACTTCCTGGCACATATCGTCACAGGGGACGAAACCTGGGTGCATCACGATGAGCCCGAAAGCAAAAGGCAGTCTTCAGAATGGCGGCACACATCTTCTCTAGTCAAGAAGAAGTTAGAGTCTCAACCCTCTGCCGTTAAAGATCCTGTTCACTCTCTTCTGGGATATGAATGGACCACTTTTGGAGTACTATCGGAAAAAGGGCAAAACAGTGAATAGCGCCCGATACAGCGCAATGTTGGAGGAGGAGCTGAAGCCAGCAATACGGAGCCGTTGCAGATGACTTTTGTCTAAATACGTTCTTTTCCTTCATGATAATGCCCGCTTTCACACATCCGCTGCAACTCTTGACTCCATTCAGAGATTGAGATTTCAGATCTTACAGCATCCTCCGTACAGCCCTGATCTCACTCCCTCTGATTATCATGTGTTTGGAAGATTTGGGAGTGATGAGGAGCTCAAAGAAGCGGTATTTTCCTGGTCGAAGACACAACCAAAAACATTTTTTTCTGATGGACTAAAGAAGTTGGTGCAACTGTGTGAGAAATGTATTGAAAAGGTAGGTGATTATGTAGAAAAATGAAATATAATTTGTATCTCTCATTGAACTATATATCTCAAAATATTCAATTTGTTACTGCTTTTTGAACTTCCCTCGTAGTAATGATCTCAGGCTTATGATGGATGGCCAGTATGATGGAAGATATTTTTATCATTTATTACATGAGATGCTACAACTGAGTCCTGAGTCAATATCTTCTTAGAAGACAGAACTTTATTAACTTTTCTTTTAGTTGAGAACGACATACGTTATATTTTTTGTTTGTTTGTTTGTTTTCGTTTCCGGTTCGTTTTTAACATCTGCTTTTAGCTCGTATTGGAAACTACAGATTTTGAAAGTAACATCTATTTGGTTTATTTTCTTACACTTTTATCACTTTTGTTTTCATATACCTGAGTTCGTTTTTCTATTATTTGCACTGTGGTAGAATTAACGTAATTTATTTTTTAAACGATCTTTTATTGCAATTTTTTAATGCTGCTGCAATGTGACATACCCGGTTTAGAACCTTTTCCTCTGTTATAATCACCCGTTAATTAACTTCTTGCGAATTCGAATGACAACACATCAGTCGCAATTATACGTATGTATCAAGGCAGATTTCTTGTATATTCTCTACCAAAATTTGAGTTTCAAACTTATCTACAGGAATTCATTAATATGTTCTCTTATACATTAAATCCTCACAAGAAATTTAAACTCTAGAGTTTGTGCAAGAGTTAAAAAAAAAGCTGGCGAGATTCTTTTTTTTTTTTTTTGCGTCGATTTTAATGTAAGCTACACATCTCGGTCCAGTTCATTATCCTTTGTATAAAGAATTCGATCTTCCTCCAAAAGCAAGCAGTTCCTATTGAACTTTCTTCAGTTTACCAGGTGACGTCATTGCGTGACTTGCAGAGCAGTACCGATGTCAGAGGGGTCCACCATTTCGCAACTTGGGAGCGAATGACATAACACAATGCAGGTTCGTCATTTAAATGAGGCCGCTCTTCTTAATGGAAACAACCAAACTTCTTGAGTATTTCAATTTTTAGTATTGTTTCATGCACAGCAAAACAGACATTGGATATTTTTGATAAAACCATATCAGAGCAAAAAATGAACAGCTCGATCCGTCAAAGCAAGGTACCTGAAAAATGAGGACGAGTATCACTATGTGATTCCGAACTGAGAAACCCTTACCTGTCTGACCGAGACGCAGTAGATTTTGAGGTGTTTCATTTGAATGAAATTAAGTACCAGTAAATGAAATATATTAGGTGTGCAACTTAATTATCGACCACAGGCACGACACGTTGACAGCAAATTATAGCAAATCAAATACGTACCTAATCAGGAAAATAATCTCCGTCGTGTTGGATACATTTGAGCCATCGGTCAGGCACCTGCCGAATGCTACTGCGGAAAAAATAGGGCTGTTTCGAGTTGATAAAGCCATCAATATTTGTGTGGACCTCCTCGACAGAAGTGAAGTACATATCACTCAGTGATGTTGCAGGGAGCGAAAAAAGTGATAATCCGACTGGGAAAAATCTGGAGAATACGCCGGGTGGGACAAATTCTCCCATCCCAGGTCAGTGATCGTGTTTAAAGTCGTTTTCGCGGTGGGAAGACGCGCGTTATCCTGAAGCAACAGGGCCGACCTTCTGCCCTTGCCGGTGTATGGCCTTTTCGCCTCCATTGCGTCACTCACACGAATGAGTTGCTGACAATAACGCTCAGCATTGACCGTTTCACCAGGTTTGAGCAACTCACAGTGTACGACATCGCGCTGATCCGACTATATGCACAGCAATAACTTCCTGGCATGGATATTCGGTTTGGCGGTACTGGTGGTTGGCTGACCTGGGTAAACCCACGATTTGCGCCGCTTTGGATTATCGTAGAGAATCCACTTCTCATCACAAGTAAAAATCTTGTGGAGTTAATCCTTCTTCTTGAATCTGGAGAGCAAGGACACAGCAACATCGTAGCGTCTAGACGTGTTCGCAGCTGTGAGTTGGTGGGGCACCCAACGGCCCTTCTTGTGAATCCGCCCGAGCTTGTGCAGGTGCTTTGCGATGGCTTGCCGTGTTACTCTGAGTTCCTGGGCGAGTTTTGACTGTGTGCGACAAGGATCCGCGACCAACAGTTGTTCCAGTTCCTCATCGTCAAATTTCTGTGGTTGTCCTGGACGTTCTGCATCACGGAGATCGAAATTTTCCTGCTTAAAACGCTGGAACCACTTCTTACACGTACTGTAGGACACAGCAGCCTTACACAAAGCAGCACAGATCATTTGCTGGGCTTTCGCGGCACTTTTTTTCAGCTGAAAAGCGAACAGGAGGCAGTTCCTCAAATGTTGCTTCTCGAACAACATTGCTTTTACCGTCAACTTTCGTCCCTTCCGTCACTACAGCTGTGAGCGGTTACGGTTGCCTGGAAAGCTGTCGGATGGCGCTGCAATCAGTCATTATCGCACACAGCTATTTGCATTTGCCGAAGTTCTGTGATTGATTGCGGTTAGGGGCCGAGAATTAAGTTGCTCACCTAATACTGTATAATGATATGGTGTGTGTACATTTAGCTGATGATAACTTAGTTCTTGCCATTTCTTTCCAGAATAAAAACGTCGCTTACTTTTGAAGTGTGTTGTCATTTATTAATATGATTGTTGTTCTTTTATTTCAGAAAGAAATCTTCTACAAAGATGTATTTTCTCATGGATTTTCAAGAAATACTGCTCTTGGTACTATTCATTTATTTGCTGAGTCCTTTCATTGTACAGGCTGGAGCATTTGGTTGTGTAACATGTTCTTTTCAAAGCTTCAATGTCATGTGTTGTCTGCTAGTGTCCAGGTGTTGTCCGCATGGAGACAGTGTTCGTAATTAACCAGGTATGCAGTCCATTATTCTAATTAATTTAGTTAACAAAAGAGCTGTTTACAAAAAAAGTGAAACCGTGTTCTTCTTGAAAGGAACAAATATGAAGCATAGTGTTACACCGACTCAGGGTTCAGTACGTTATTACCAGAGAATGGTATCAAAATTTTACACACAGTATTTGTCATTTTCTTGTAGGACTTCCGTCCACAGTGAGTAGAGTTTAGGTCCCAGCCACCTACAGCGAGATCGCCTTTTGGGCAGGACACAGAAACGGAAGGAATGAGAGCAAGTCTAGCGACTTTGACAGAACAGTTTGTAGTGAGATTAGAGATGGCGCCACCGTACGAGTACGATGTTGCATACAGAGGGGTGAAAGAACTTCATGAGGGGGGGCATAGGAAAGGATACCCATTTAACCAGTGGGTCCAGCCTGGGGACCGTCACTTAACGTGCTCGTCCGATGCACGGCGAATATTCAGCGATTGTTAGTCGTTGAAATATCCCCCATCTCTGAAAGATCAGCCCAGGTTCGAATCTGAGGACCTTGCATCGATAGTCTGACTCGCTAACCACTAAGCCATCCGCGGCTCTGGTATCAAAATTAAGTAGAATTGCAAGGAATTACTTTTTTTATAGCCTTACATTGGTGACGAAAATTGAACAAGCAAAATGTAGGTTATATTTTACAGCCTTACTTAGGTAACAAAAATCCAATTCGCTAGATGTAGGTTTTATTTTACGGCCTTTCCTAAGTAAAAGGAAATTTATTAGGCAAAGCGCCAGTTATACATATTTTACAGCCTTTCCTAAGTAAAAGGAAATTTATTAGGCAAAGCGCCAGCTATACATATTTTACAGCATTACTTAGGTAACGAAAATCGAAAAAGCGATCTCGAGAATATCAACGCTGCTTTCCTTCTTTCCAACACTGATGTGCTTGCTTAAATTTCTTGCCAGTGATGAAACCAATAATAATTAGTTCGAGACTATGAAAACTAGTTTTTTTTTTTTTTTTGCAAATGAAATGAACATGAATAACTATGATACTAATATTTGCTTTCTTTTCTTTCAGCAGTGATGCCCTAGTCAATTCGCAGTTCATTCTTCCGTTTATCTGAGCATCAGTTAAGTTATGAGACCAGCCTGGTTAACGAAAAAAGTGCGACCTAACCTCATATTTCTAAAAATTTGTGTGTGTATTATTTTTATGTAAATAAATATTTGTGCATTTTTAAAAGTTTTATCTGAGTTCAAAATACAAAAAAAAAAAAAAAAAAAAAATTCTTGTCAGCAGATGTAGAGGGGAAAAGATGAAGCTTAAAGAGCATCCTACTCATTCAGAAGATCATCAATAGAAAACCGTTCAAAGTATACTATCAACTGCATCATAGGTTTTCAGTCATACACAAATACAAAAAGGAAAACAGAAAGAATAAATCATGGAGTGTATACATAGTGGCAAAAGCTTACTCACCATGAGCCCTAATAAACAAGTGAAGTTCTGTCGTGTAGCGTTGTATCTCGAAATAAATTTCTGCAGTCTACAGACAACAAATATTTATTAACTACAATTATTATTAGCTAATAAATCTATTATAATATATTATTAGATAATAAATCTCATATTTATTTGCTATTAGCTACGATAGTGTACAGACGGCAGAGATTTATTTCGAGAGCCCTAATAAATTACTATAAGGCTGTCAACAATGGTGTGCTGTTGTCATGATTCAAACGAATTCCGGTTTATTATAAAAGGGCGTCCTGATTGTAGTAAAGAATTATACTTTATCTCAATTATTGCTTTTTCCTGAACAGAGGTTTCCGCGCAGAACTCTTTGATGTCAAAACTGTCGTCGTGTGACAAGTGTGTGTGATGTATAGTGTGGCACAAAAGTATTTTTGCGCCTATGTTTTGCAATGATTCTGGATATATAACTTTAACTTAGTATCTATAAACTAAATACATCGACTGATCAATGATAACAACTACAATTGATCAATTTACCGTTCGTAGAGAATCCCTTAATTGTCCGAAAGGTAAGTACGACCACCAGTATTTTCGTGATATCATATGATTTGGCGCCATGTCCTATTTTGCCGGGGAGAGCATTGCCGGTATTTGTAATGGCGACTCTCACAGCTTCCTTCAACTGTTCTACTTCCTTCAACCTTTACTTCGATACTCTGATACTCTGACCCCTCTTTTCTTTTTTTTTTTTTTTTTTTTTTTTTTTTTGGTTTGTTTGGGTGTCTATGCGTTACCGGGGTTAGAACCCGGACCTATCTTGAGAGAATGGGCAAAAGCCAACGCTTAGACCACTGCGCCACCGGTCGGCTACTCTACCTTTTATTATGCCTCATAATTCAATACTTTGTCACCGGAAGAGAGAGAAGAATATCCTGGAAGCCACCACAATAGCCCTTCCAAATTTTCTGATCTTCCTATGCATCCATAACCAAACACGTTAGACATTTATTCTATGACAGTAATGGCGTAATTCCGTTGGCATTGATAACTCTAAAAGATAGTCTTTGAAGCTCTGGAAAAATCAGTCCCTTTATATAGCTAGGAATTACTGTTGATTCATAGCGACATCGAAGAAATGTGAGTCTATCAAGCACCTACTGGACAGTGTCGCCCAGATCATCACATGTAGCTACTTGTGCTCTAACTTTTTGTAAAATAATGTGGATTTTCTTTACCCAAGAAATGAACTCTACGATAAATAACATACTTATCCGAGAAGAGCAATTGGGTATGATGCTGGAGTATCTGAAGAACTTCAAATAACAACGCACGTGTTTCACTTCTTTTGTGCATATCTTTATCCTTTACTTCTTTGACGAATGAAAGCTCATAAGATTTCAGTTCATGATCGAGTTTCAGGTGTCCTAACATTGTGGTTTTTGGGATCCCATAGTGAGTCCATCGTTTCCGCTGCGACATTGCATGTTATTATTGAAGCACTGATGCTCCAACTTCCAATTGGACGGACGTCCTATTCGTTTCTTGTTCAAATTTGAACCAGTCGTGAATAGTTTAAGTTCTCACCCCAAAATTATCTTTTCAGGAAGAGCTTACATGTTAAAACTAACGTTGAAATCCTTCTCAACATCCTTCGCAGTCAATCTTGTATGTGAATGTTGTTGTGCCCACACATTTACAGAAAGCTGTTCCTCAACACTCTAGTTGTATCTGCCATCCGAAATCAATAAATAATGATAATTATAATAATAATAATAAACAGGGAAAAAAACAGTGGCTGAGGAGATCTCGAAATACGAGAACTTGCGAATGGAAATCCAAAGAAACTCGAAACAGTTCTTAACACAGATTGTGCCGGTTATCATTTCAGAACAGCCGTGGTACCTAAATCTTTCTAGGAAATGTCGAGGAATTAGAATTGCCACACAGAGACGTCTTCACCCAATCCAAAAGGCAGTCACTCTACCGACCTGGCAAATCACTTCATAAATTTCCAGGCAATATCTCCGCCTTTGATCACCGATCCTTGCCGAGGAAATTCACAATTACAAGAACAACAATAATAATAATAATACAGGCAATGTCATATCAGCGTATTTGCATTTATAATATGAGGTTAGTTGACTTATGGACCACACTGTACTTTGTAAGATTCCAAAACAATGAGCTCTAAAAGTAGCGCAATAAAATTACCTTTCAACTGAGTCCAAGGAAGTGTACAAGTTTTCCGGCAGTTTAAATAAAATGAGTAACACAAATTATGTACTTCGCAATGTATGAAATGTTTTCTAGCAAGATAGTGTTAAGAGGGATTCCAAAATTTCTCGGGTATGCTTAGCATGTAATTTAGCCGGCGTCTCAAACGAAGAACGGTAATTGTTTCTCCTTGTACTTTTAGCACGTCTTTTGTAAAAAAAAAGTACGTTCTTATAGTACCACTTTTCCGTTCGTCTGTGGACACCATATCTTTACAACTATAAGTCTGATTTGAAAAATTCATTTTACATTGGAAATCTTGAAAAGGGAGAACGATGATCATTGCTTTCCGGTTTCTGTTTTCCGATGCATGACTTCGCCGCTAGATGGCATAAATGCAGATGCTATCGAATTCAAAATACATTTCACTCCCTTATTTGCTTCTAAATATTCTACTTGGAAAATTCTTTCTTTATCGGAGAGCGTTTCCGGTGCGAAATGTTTCTCATATAAATTCAAATGTTTCTTAACATACAAGTATGCCACTAGTGGACGTAAGTTCACGTTCACGTTTGCAGCATGTGTGCAGTAATATGTGCAGATCTAACAACCTGAATAAAAAAATAATTTTTTGGACGAATACTACTAACTGTGAAAACATTTTCCGCGTATTTCTTTCCCAAAATAATGCGCAATTTTCCCGCTAGGAGCGGAAAATGTTTAATCTGGTTTTCTCGATATATCTGCTTCTAAAAGTCCAATTTAAAAACAATTTCTATCATTGGATATCATTTACCTTCTGAAACACTTTAGGACTGTACATGAAGAGTCTTTTGAAGTTCACAGTTCTGTTACTGGGTGGTGCTTTCGTACTTCTGTTTGCAGCTGTATCTCCGCTACTATAAACCCTATTGAGAAATTCGTCTTTTTACTGTAAACCATTCGCTACAAAAAGTTGTGGAACGTTATCCTCTTTATATAATGCACAGTTTTGCTGCTAGGAGGCCTAAAGGTCAAAACCTTTTCCTCCTAATCTCTGCTTCCGAGAGACGTACTTGAAAAGTTATTTTTCCTTAACATAGTTTCTGCTATGAAGAATCGTTTTCGCATATTTTCACCTTTTCCATTATGCAAAATTCTTCCGCTAGGGGGCGTAGAGTTATATCATGTTTCCTTCTACATTTCTCCTTTTAACTGTTCGATTTAGAAATTTCTTAGTCTCTGATACCTCCCTTCTACTATGAGACACTTTTTTTTTTTACGCCATCTCTGCTTTTTTTTTCTAACCGGTTCCATTGACTCTGAAAAAATTTATTCGCATCGAAAAGGTTTCAAAAGAAGTGCTCATAACAACCGGAAATTCGGTGTCTGTCTTCTTTCTTGTTCAATAGTGCAGTCAGCAATTTTCTAACAAAAAGTCCAATTTAGCGCCTCAAAGAGGACGCGTTTTAGGATCAGAAAAGCTGGAAAATGTTAAACGCTTTGCTACGGTAGCAATAGTAATAAAATGCAAAGAAAGTTTTTTAAAAAGGACATTCAGGAACGTAGAAATAGTCAAAGGCAAACATACAGTTCCTCTTCTTAGTGAGAACATAGTGCATCTTAACGGTAAGAAGACATGTTGATACACAGCCCTCGGTTAAAGCTAATGAACATTAAAATAAATTTTTTATCCAACCCGTAAAATCTGATGGGTAACCGGATTTAAAAAATTAATACGCCATCTTAATGAAAAAATTTTGCATCAGAAAAACTGGAAAAAGCACGGAAAATTGTTGTCATGGTTACAACAATCTATGCGAAATAGGATATTTTGGACAGGGATTTAAAAGAACAGGTATAATTCTAAATTCAAACATACCTTGGTGATAAATAAATGGAAACTGGTGCCAATTAAAAATCGGGTGCTATGTAGCTAGGTACTGGTCACTGCAGAAGTTAGCTGATATTAAACGTTTTCTCAGTGGGCCCGTGAACTAAAAACGCAGTCGTACTACATAAATAAATATTTAAGTTTACGGAACTAGGGAAACATGTTACAACATTAAAATAGGCTGAAAAGTGCACAGAAAACAATTGTTCAAAAATTAAAAAAGCAGAGGGTTTGCTTAATCGTCATTTGGAAAGCAGAAATGCCATATTACATGTAAATATACATAATGTCACTTCTCAGAAACATAATTTTACTCCACCTAGTGGCATAAGTGTGCATCACACAAAGCAGGAACTGTATCGAAACTTTTGCTTGTACGTGGTAACAGCCGTCAAATACAATAGTATTTTCTTTTCAATCCGGCTGTCATACTGTGCGTACAAAATACGTTTACGCCACCTGTGAAGGGAACTCTGCATACAGAAATTGCAAAGGGCGTTTATCATTATTCTGGTGGTTTTCACCATCCGACACAAATTTTTTCGAATCCGTTTTACCTTATCGGAAACACTGGTTAAGGACAGAATGACAGAGAAAGTGATACTGTAAGATTGTAATTTTTCAAAAGGTCCGGCTGTAATAGGTCACGGGACAGGTCTAGTTTTTCAGTCCATTCTTCAAGAAACTTCATAGGGTGGTCAATAAGTAACTTCCAATTACCTATGGCGGTGGATTAGGGATACGTACTGGGTTGGAAAGAAAGTAATGTCCAATGACGAGGTACCCGAAGTTGAAAGCCCTGCCACGGCGCACATTGGAAACTGACATTGCGCAATGCACTAGCATGACCTCAGCTGGTAGGTGGCTTAAGTCAGTGGCAGTTAAAACATGAAAAGTGTAAGAGCCAGCCAACATGGAAGTAGATAAGGAGCACATCCACCATTGCATGCAATGTGAGTTTCGTCGCTGTAGCACCCCCGTAAGGGCTGTAAGGAACATTACCAGTGTGTACTCCAATGGGTAATCATATCGTCAGTGCTGTCGTTTGTTCGAACTGTTTCGAGAGGGAAATACCGACCTGTCAGACCCTCTCAAAGCTGAAAGAGCCACAACAATGAATATGGACATGCTGAAGACCTTAGTGGAGACCGACACATGTGTGACCATGCGGTAGTTTGCCAAACATCTGGGGACTACCTACACAAGCATTATCACACGACTGTGTCAACTTGGAAAAGGTGCACAAGAGGGGAATTCGGTTATCCCAACAACTTACAGTTGAGCAGAAAGCAAATCGCATGAGTGTATGCGTTTCCCTGCTTGCACGTGACCAAGTTGAACTGTTTTTGGACCGCAGTGTGACAAGTGACGAGAAATGGGTGCTGTATGACAATGTCAGCACCTGGAAATAGTTTTTGGACCCAAAACAAAAGCCCATACCGAACCCCCAAAGCCGGTTCACACCCACATAAGGTCCTGCTGTCTGTTTGGTGGGGTATGCGGGTGTCGTTTTGTTTTCAGTTACTGCTGAACTACAGCACTATCACCACCGATGTGTACTGCCGTCAGCTAAACGATATGCACGCATCGCTCATGTCGAAACGACCAGCACTATTAAACAGCCAGGGCGTCCTTCTACAGCAGGATGGAGTGAGACCTCAAACAGCACGGGCAACCTGTCACAAAATCAGGGATCCGGGGTGGAAACTTTGTTGCATCCATCCTCTTCCCCAGACATTGCGCCAAGAGACTGCCACCTTTCCGGTCGTTCCAGTATTTCTTGGACAGACAGCGGTTCACCAAAAGGGACGATGTTGGACGCGCACTTACTCAATTTTTTGAGTCCAAGCCGCCACAATTCTACAAGGACGGTAACCAACAACTGTCCAGACGATGGGAGCAGGTCGTGGCAAACAATGGCGACTACATTTTGGACTGGTTTGTACTTTTATATACGGCAATTAGCACTTTTCTGTTGCCTTGCTTTGAATACATTACTTTCTTCTCAACCCAATAAATCGGCGTCACCATTCGTCATTCCATTCTTCTGACTAGAGGGCGTTGTTTAGCACAAGAGCTTGAATTTAAAAATGCGCTGGAGAACAGATGCGAGTGAAAATGACTACACGCGAGGAAACATGGTTTCACCTGGATGTACGCTTAGTGATTCGGTTTCTCTGGGGGCGGAAAACGCCGGCAGCGGAGATCCATCGTCAGCAACAAGATGACTATGATCCTCAACTCATGAAGTTTGTGAAAGTGTCAAAACATATTTCAAAATTCGCACATGGTAGCAATGAGTTTAAGGATGAGAAACGCAGTGACAGACTTCAAAATCAACATGTAACATCGTGGTGTGTGTAAAGGCTCTGATGCAAGAAGATAGATGGGTAACTATGCTTCAGATTGCTGAAAATGCAAATGTTTATTTTCGTTACCGCGCGTTATATCTTTCAGGTTAATCATCACGCATTCCTGAGTGTGAGACCTTGTTTTGAGGCATTTGAATCTCTCCTCCAGTACATTGTCTTTTTGTTTATAATCCTGTCCAAATAACACCCTCTGGTCAGGAGAGTGTAATGTCTTTGGGAGACAGCAATTTGAGTATCTCTAATCCTCCGCCAAACGTAATCGGAAGTTACTTATTCGTAAGCTCTATAGTATATACCTTTAATAAAATTTCAGCTTTCTAATTATTTTCAGGATTCATAACCTGCGATAAAACAACTGTGATCACAGTTGTGTTCCAGTACATTACTGATTCTAAAACGATATCAGCTGCAGCATTCTATGTTGATATTTTAACTTAAGACAATGATTAAAATACAGCTGCATTTAGTTCAAAGGTTCTCCAGCAAAAATAACCGTCAATTTCCACAGTATATAGAAGAATGTGAAAATCTCTGTCGTAAGCATCCCGCCGGAAACTATCATATAGCATCGAGGCTAAGTGATGAAGGACAGCGGATACTGGAACCACGCAATGACATAATATGTTGTAATCATTGCACCTTTATATAGTCCTGAAAGACACGTTTCTCTAATAAGAAAGACTTCATCATAGAATGCATAGGATCGTGAGGCACTGTGCCGCGTTGACCCCTTCTTCGGCAAAACAATCTTTAGACCTGCTTGCTAGTTGGACACGATGAGATTGCGGAATTACTGGTACATTCTGTTTTTCTAAAGGTAGCAAACTAATCTTCAGAGCTCCGGAAATGGATGATAGCTGACATCACATAGACACATATATACAAGTACAAACATTGTTATTCGCGAAAACTCGCTGAGACGTTTAACCTAACGATACTCCTCAAGAGAACGAACAGTTCCACTGTTCGTTGGATCACTGAATGCGCACGTGTACGTGTACGTGTCCGTAGTGAGATCAGCTTATGCACACCCACTCGTCTGTAGCATTTGAACATTTAATTGCTTAAGAGACAGGGTGATTGAAACCTACTTGGAGTTAAATCGCTTCTCTTCAATTATTTCACCTCTATAACAGTTCCATCCACCACTTCCATTCCTTACGTTATAGTTTTCAATGAAATAAACGACGCCATTCTTGGTTGTCGAGGGCTATAATACAATACGAAACGGAGAAAAAGTCTTGAGGAACACAAGCATTGCCTTGTTTTTTCTCAAGCAAGTGAATGAGACTCAACCGTCTGTTTCAGCTGAAGTGTAGTTTCACACTTTCGACGTGAAAATGGTTATTTTATTTTCATTTGGTAGAAAAGGCATTCCATTACGATCACTGTTAAAAAATTAACACCAACTGACATAATTAACCATCAACAACAATTATGACGAAACTGCCATCTTCTGCTGGTGTTGAATTCGAACTCATATCTTCCTACTCTGGAGCGGCTGTTCTACCGATTGAACTATACCTGCAAGACTTATTGCTGCAACTTGCCACACAACTCCTAATAAACGCTCTATGCTCTTTACTGAGAGTCTATATATCATAAAACTTGGACCAAAATGCTGTAATGAGGACGTGCCTGTATACATTCCCACCGCCTGGAGAAACCTGGTTTTACAGTATTCACGGGAGGAAGAAACTAAGTAATTACAAAGACTTGTAATGATTTGTAGTAAGTGGTAATGACTAATGTGTTTCATTTACATAATGTGTATTACTTGTGCTCCTATCTGTCACTATTTAACCTTGTGCCGTTCTAATTCTGGTTTCACTCATCGGCCTGAAGATGCGGCCGTAGTGGTCGCGAAAGTGCTTGCCAAAGCTTTTATCTAATATGTTTTTAAAATGTAAATAAACTCGTTTTTTAAATCCTGCGTTTTTAAAAAAATATTTTGGGATATGGTGTGTGTGCTTTGGCTCCAAAATATTACCGTGCTTTGACAGCGTTTCTAACCTTTTACCTACAATTAGCACGAAATAACTTTGATTATTCCTACAGAGGTGACTTCTTTTCTCTTCGATAACATTAACGCTTCAACGTAGATTAATTGGTTTATTTAGCCTTTCTAGTTTTTCTCTTGTCATCGATTGAACTACACATTTAATACACAGTCGAGTCACATTATTGTGGCCATTTCCTACTTTTGATGTCAACAGTGCGTAGCCAATGAAAAAATGCATGTGTCATGAGCTGGCTTCGAGGGCATATAAGGTGTGTTGTAGGCATTCTGAAAACATATCACTCGTTGCTATCATGGATAAAAGAAGCGATTTATCAGATTCGCAAAAAAGGATGATTATCGGCTTACGGGCCAAGGGTGGCAGAATTTCTGAAACAGCACAGTTTGTGGACTGTTCGCGTGCTGCTGTGGTTAGAGTGTATCGTGATTAGAGAAATGGCACCATTGCAAATAGGCGACGTGGAAACTGCGGAGCACCTCGTGCCATTGATGCGAGAGGTGAACATCGGCTGCAAAGGTTCGTGAGGGCCGATAGACACGCTACAGTGGAGCAACTCACTGGCCGAATGAACCAGGGAGCTACCGGAAGTGTGTCTGAAACGACAGTTCAGCGAACCCTGCTGCGTATGGGGCTCCAATGCAGACGGATGGTCACTGCACCTATGCTAACGAAGGTGCATCAGCAGAAAAGGCCTACATTTGCACAGCAGTATCGGAATTGGACTTCCGCTGATTGGCGGAGGATTGCCCCCTCTGATGAGTCACGTTTTCCGCTTCAACAAGTGGATGAACGCTGGGGTATAAGGCGAGAAACATCGGAGAGAAAACACTCTTCAACCATTGCTGTAAGAACACAAGCTGGTGGGGGCAGCGTTATCGCCTGGGGAATGTTTTCGTGCCATTTTCTGGGTCCACTAGTACCTGTGGAAGGCACAATGAACCAAATTCGTTTTGAATCCATCCTTGAGGACCACGTACACCCATACATGCTGATTGTCTTCCCTGGAGCGGATGGGATCTTCCAGCACGATAATGCGACGTGTCACACAGCAAGAAATGCCCGAGAGTGGTTCGAAGAGCATGATGAATACTTCAAAGTACTTCCCTGGCCCCCCAATTCCCCAGATTTAATCCCAATTGAGCATCTGTAGGACCACCTCGATTGTGTTGTTCGCTGTATGGATCTTTCACCACGCACCCTCCAGCAGCTGTCAGATGCACTGCAGTCAGCATGGCTCCACATCACTGTGAACACCTTCCAGCCCCTTATTGAATCACTACACAGCCCGTCTAGCTGCTGTCCGCGCTGCACACAGCGGTTAATCTGGATATTAGCTGGTGGTCACAATAATGTGATTTGACCATGTATTTTACATATTACTAATACAGATTTAAATGTTTTGGTCTTTTAATCCCTGGGTCTTGCAAGTTATGACTGAGCGGCACAGCTAAATCATATTTTTAACTGACTGACCTAATATCGAAAGGATTTTAAAGTTTTTTCTTATGAAAGCCTGTCGAGGAAATTTGGTCAAATCCGGGATGTGATGGTTAAGTAATTGGACCTATGTTCTTTCCCGAAGTGTTAAGAAGTGATGTAACAGAGCGGTAGAGTGCAGTCCCCGCAGCTGAGCTGTCAGAGGAGCAGACTTTTGTCGCGTCGTCCGAGGAGGACCGGAGCTCGTGCCCTGGATGAGACATGGATGATGTCCCATGGTGCTGGCTCTGTCCTTCCCTCTCACTACCGGAAATCAGTGGCTGTAAATTATGGACAGGCGACTTTTTATAGCCCTCAGAGTTGCTTTTTACGGCAGTTAAAATCCCCCCCCGAAAAAAACTGCAGACAGAGCCATGTTAAAGAAGAATGTTTCACTAAATAAAAAACACAGAAATGCACTATACATGATATGTAATGTTCGTGGAATTATGGCTGACTGAACACTACATAAATCAGTTCTTAAAAACTTCACTTACAGTGAAACACGAGTCTTCCAAGAAAACATCAATAAAAAGTTACTTACACGTTGATTCCTCCATTCTTTCAACAGATCCATGAAACAGTAATATTAAAATAGAACAGAACACTTTACGTCAAACGTTAAACGTATCAGATTAGTAGTAAACTTCAGGACTAAATAACGTTAATCTGTAGAATTTTTAATGATATCATCATCATTTCATCATTGTCAACCATTGTCAATCCACTGCTGGACGAAAGTCTCTCCAAGTTTCTTCCACAACGGTCTGTCTTGTGCCAGTCTCCTCCATGTTACTTCCGCATACTTTCAAGTTTCATCCACTCATCTCCCATGTGGTCTTCTTCTGGGTATTTTCCTGTCCCTTGGAATCCAGTCTAAAATTTCGGTTATCCATCGATGGTCTGTCCTTCTGGCAATATGTCCAGCCCATTGCCATTTCAGGGATTTTACTCTGATAATGATGTCTTCCACTCTTGTCATTTTTCTGATCCACGAGTTCCTCTTCTTATCTCTCCTGGTTACACCAAGCATGCATCTCTCCATGCTACTTTGAGTTCTCTGCAGTCTTTGTATGTCTCATTTAGTTAAGGTCCACGTCTCTGCACCATACGTAAGCACTGGAAGGATGCACTGATCAAACACTTTTCTTTTAAGACATAATGGCATATTGCTCTTGAAAATTATGCTGTTTCTCCCAAAAGCTCTCCAGGCAACTACACTGGCGTGCAAAAAATAAGAACGAGATGGTTTTTCGAATGTAACGTCGTGCAGAAGTGCCCCACATCGACTCAAATCATAAAATAAGATCCTCAAGGTGTAGGAATATGGTACAAGTGAGCAAAACCTTCCAAACAAGGAATCCAAAGGATGCAAAGGCACTTTATTGAAAAGGTAGCTTCGAGCACAACTAGACAGAAGACAGAAACGTCCATGTGACATGCGGCTGCAAAGAAAAATCCAGTCTTTAGTAGGGGATATGATCACCCCTGACTGCGTTGCAGGATTTACAACGTCTGTCCACGCTGAGGACGAGGATGTCAAGGAGCTGTTGAGGCATCGCGGCCCATTACTCTTGTAGTGCCATTCGCAGCTGCGGAATCGTTGCTGGCAGCTGGTGACGTGCTGCCAAGCGTCTCCCGAGAAGGTGTCACACGTGTTTGATTGGATTTAGGTCCGCGGCCCTTGCGGGCCAATCCATGCGTTGAATATCTTCACTCTCCAACAGCTTGCGACAGCCACTGTACGATGAGGTGTGGCGTTGTCATCCATGAAGAGAAACTCCGGACCCACAGCACCTCTAAACAGACGCACGTGAGGCAGGAGAACCTCGGTACAATAGCGGACACCAGTGACTGAACCTCCTTGGAAGATGTGGAGGTCTGTACGGCTACCAAGCATGATACCGCGCCAAACGAGAACTCCGCCACCTCCAAACCGGTCCCTTTCGATGATGTTGGAGGTGCGATTTCGTGTTCTCTGCTCTCTATAGAAGTGTATACGCCCAGAATCGCTCGTCAGACTAAATCGGCTCTCATCCGTAAAGAGAACTCGACCCCATTGCTGATGTGTCTAGTTCTTGTGTTCCTGGCACCACAGAAACCGCCGTCTCCGATGAGCCGGCGTTAATGGCACACACCGTACTGGTCGTCGTGCAAATAGACCACCTTTGTGCAGCCTCCTGGCCACGGTAAAACGCGATACCGGACGTCCAGTTGTCTGTTGCATGTGCCTTGCGATTTCTCCCGCTGTCGGCCGTCTGTCTCTTCTCGCCTGTAGGACAATACATCGGTCGTCCGCCGCCGTGGTTGCTCGTGGACGACCACTGCTAAATTCTCGGACAGCTGTTCCTGTCGTTTAAAATGCTCTCCAAGCTCGTGAAACGATGCTGTGAGCGATCCCGGACTCCTCGGCCACACTAGTCACACTTCGACCTTTTTCCAAATTCCCAATGACCAATGACGGGACCTCGGGTAATGTCATCCAGATGTCGTCTACTGTATTGCCTGTTGGCCATATCACACGGTGGCAGCAACTCGACGTCATTCAAACCAATGTACACCATGCAATAGATTTCACTGAATTGCTGAGTGTACACCTCCCGTGTGCTTTATACCCTTCCGACACTCCCCCACCCCCTACGTCATGCTGCATATATGCGCATGCCCTACCGTACCGTACCCTGTTCTATCTCCTGAGGGATCTTTCGATCCGTTCTGCCTGCTCGTTCAGCTGTTATGCTAATTTCTCCTCTTCGTCCTTAATGTTTGCACACCAGTGTATTATACGCAGATTAATTTCTTCATCAATGTGACCCTCACTTCATATCTGATGTCCAAGATAAATGTAGGTATTGGTTATCTCCAGTTTTTCTCCATCAATCGATAAATCTTCATTTTTTGTAAAAGCATTGTACATCACTTTTGTCTTCTGAAAGTTCATTTTTAATCCCACTTCTTTATTCTTCTTAGCAAGTTCCTGGAACACACTCTGCAGCTCTGATGGGGTAGTTGCAAAAATGACTACGTCATCAGCAAAATGAAGGTGAGTTAGATAATCTCCATTAATCTTTATCCCTTTGTTTTCCCAGTTCAGTGATTGAAAGACATTTTCCAAAGTGGAAAAAAAGAGTTTGGGAGATATCGTGTCGCCTTGTCTCACTCCCTTTCCAGTTTTTATGGGTGTTGTATTCTTATATAGCCGAATATTTGCACTTGCCTTTTCATAGATGTTATAAATAATATTAATGTATGCATCTTCAATGTCGCAAGATTTCAAAGCCATTGTAACTGCTGATGGTTTCACCGAATCAAAGGCTTTTTCATAATCGATAAAAGCCACACATAATGGAAGTTCATATTCCCTCGCTCTTTCAATTAGTTCTCTCAGTACGTGGATATGATCTATAGTGATGTAGCCACTCCTGAATCCAGCTTGTTCTCTCGGTTGAGCCATGTCCAGTGTTACCTTCAAGCGGTGTGAAGGAACTTTAGTGAAGATTTTATGAACCACTGATAGGAGGCTGATAGGTCTGTAATTCCCGAGATCCTCAATGTCACCTTTTTTTGTGTAGCAGGATCATTGTAGCATTGTTCCAATCCTCAGGAATCTTCCTTTCATTAAGGCACCGAGTGAAAACTTCGTCGACTACTGTTTCAATTTCTCCACTTGCTTCTTGTATGATATCTACGGTAATTCCATCTTCTCCTGGAGCTTTTATCCGTTTCATGTTCTTGATTGCATGTGCAACTTCTGCTGGGAGGACTGGAAGAAGTGTGGAATCTTTCGTAATGTCTGTAGTACATGTATCATCCCTTTCATATAGTTTTGAGTAGAAATCTTTCACTTTTGACAAAATTTCGCCTCTATTTATTGGTACAGAGCCGTAATCTGTTTTCTTCCGTTGCTGAGATGTCCCTTTGCTATCTTCAGGCTTTGGTTGTTTTCAATTGCTTTCCTCACTAGTTCATAGTTGAATTTCCTTACATCTTCAGTGATACTTTTTCGTACTGTCTTGAATAGCTCTATATATTCCACTTTAGAAGTCACATCTCCTTTAGTTATCCTGATCTCTCTTCTTTTTTGCATCAGAATGTTTTTTTCTGATAATATGTTCATATGCAACTTGTTCTTAGTACCAGTTATTTTTGTTGCTGTTTCCATAAGAGCCTTGGTTAGTTTTCTGTTAACTTCAGATATGTCCACTTCTTCCGACGTTAGACGTTCTAGAGCAGAGAATCTGTTCCTCAGTTCCAATTTGAAGTTATTATGATGTTTTTTAAGGTTGGCCAGGTCAAAACATTTTGTATGTTTTATGAGCTTACCACGCTCGAGTTTAGCATTGAGGTGCATCTTACATCCTACCATTCTATGGTCACTATCTGTGTTGAACTTGTTCAGCCCACTGCAGTCTTCCATGACAAATTTCTTGTTACACATAATAAAATAAATTTTACTTGTAAATCCATTGAAATGCCTCCATGTCCTTTTCCTTTGCGGCTTTTTCTTGAAAAAGGAGTTCATGATGAAAACCCCTTCTGCCTCTGCAAACTCTACGAGAGTATTTCCACGCTGGTTTCTGTTACCGTGACCGAATTTACCAACTAAAATTTCGTTCTGTTGCCGTTTCCGTATTTCGCATTGAAATCTCTCATAATGATCTTCAAGTGCTGCTTGCTTTTATTATTTACATGACGAATTTCCTCATAAAATTCTTCAATCTCTTCATCAGGATGACTTGTGGTGGGTGCATAAGCTTGAATAATCTGAGCCTGGTATCTTCTCGAGAGTTGGATAACAAGTCGTGCAGCTCTGTCAGAGGAACTTTTTAATGATATATATATATGGCATACATTGTTCCTTGAGCACATTTTGCTAATAAATTTCTTTAAATTGTTGCTTTAAATTTGCCTTTTTCAAAATTGTAAAGTTTCTCTTCTTTTTGTTTAAATTTATTTTTCATTTTTCTGCTTTTCGTTTTCTGTGACAGGACCAAAGTTATCAATTTTACTGCGGCAAGATTAAAGTTCTCCTTTCTGAACCTTTCTTTGATTAGGGTTTTCACACCATTTTAGTAATAATTTCCCCTGGTTTTGCTATATTTTCGGTTGCTCGGTTCCCTTCCATTTCGTTTTAAGTTGTGCTTATCTTGCTTATCTTGGTTGTTGTGCGGTCGGGCAATGTTATTTAATTTGCTGGGTTGGGTTTAAAAATCGCTTTTTAATTTGACAAGTTTAACCTTAAATTTAATCTGTCCTTATAGCAAACTAAATTGGCAGAAACCCGCAATTCACTGGTCTCAGTAGATAAATGAGTGATTTTCTTTATGCTTGCCCTTGACGGAGCCATCGGAGAATCAGTCATTGATCTGCTTCCTGCGTTCTTCTGTTTGTTTGATTTTCATCGTTAGGAGCTTGCCTGCTTCGGACGGTTGGGGATTGGTGGTTGTTATTCTGCTCGTTCTCGAAATTTTTGTTTGTTTTCGTTTTTTCAAAATTATGCTCTTTGAGTTTTGCATTTTGTATTATATATACACTGCCGGACAATTGCTAAGGACGGATGACAATAGCAACGATAGCAACCATAAAATGGAAGGCAGGAAAATGTGGAAATTAGCATAAGTGCGGGATACAGTAAGACGTGTTGTGCGTATGCAAATTTTGGATTGCCGAACTTGTTCGTGACGTCATAGCGCTGATAAGATATTTAAAGGATTTGACACGTATTGACTGTTGTTGTTCAAACGCAAAGTTGAAAGGGAAAGAATCAATTAACGAACTTGCAATTTTCAGTATGTCTTCCCGACATCACCTAGATGATTTTACACGTGGCCGTATTATTGGCAAGATTGAAGAAGTAGCGAAAAATAACAGATGTTGCCAGGGAGTTCGACGTCAGCCACAGTGTTGTTTCAAGGCTTTGGAAATCATTTCAAACAAATGGAGAGTTTAGCAAACGTCACGGGGGAGGTCGTGTTCGCAGTATGACACGTGCAGAAGATCGGTGCATAGTGCTATCAACAAAAAGGCACCGGCGCAGCACAGCTAGTGAGGTAGCAAATCAGTTTATGGCTGCTACTGGCAAGCGGATCTCCCGAAAAACTGTCGCCAGACGTTTGCATGAAGGAGGACTATACGCCCGTCGTCCTGTTGTGTGCATCCCATTGTCCAGACGTCACCGTACCGCTCGTTTGCAATGGTGCCATCAACATCGCAATTGGACTGATAACGACTGGTCTGCTGTCCTCTTCTCAGATGAGAGTAGATACAGTCTATCGTTTGATTGTCGACGACAACTGATCTGGCGTGATAGTGGTACTGCATATTGTCCAGCAAACATACAGGAAAGGGACCGATATCCGACATGTAGTGTCATGGTATGGGCTGGCATCATGATCAATGACCGTACGTCCCTCTATGTGCTTCCAACTGGGACTATGACTGGCCAACGATACATTAATGATGTTCTGCTACCTCATGTTCGCATGTTCCGTGGTGCTGTCGGTGATAGATTCATTTTCATGGACGACAACGCAACATGTCATCGAACAGTCGCTGTCCAGGAGTGTCTTGAGAGCGAGGATATTCAACGCCTCGTATGGCCAGCACGTTCTCCAGATCTGAATCCCATTGAAAATGTGTAGGATGCTTTGGGGAGGAGTCTTGCTGGTCGCCAATGCCCTCCAATAAACAAGGACACCCTCATCCGTGCACTGACAGAGGAATGGGATAAATTACCCCAACAGCTGCTTGATAATGTTGTGCAAAGCATGACGCGACGTGTGGAATCTTGCATCGCCCTCCATGGTGGCCATATCCCGTATTGACATCTTACGCCGGAACGCCTGCGGACGGTAATTGCATTTTTTTCACGTTTACGCATTCTGCACAAAATGGCCTGTTTGTCCCTTGAACACGTTCCAAAGCCTTCTGGATTTCAGAGCACAATAAATTGTCTTTCTTGTAATGTCCTGGCATTCTGATATTATTTTATTTCACTTGGCATCCAACCACACTTACTTTTTTATGCGCTATATAGCCGTTTATGATCCGTCCTTAGCAATTGTCCAGCAGTGTATATCAGCAGAATACGCAGCTTTTAAGTAAGCACAACTTTAATTAATAAAAGCCTCTTATACAATTAACATTATAACATCCACCATCTCCACACTTTTGCTTCTTCTCAAGAATTATATAACGTTCAGTTCTCATCGGACACTTACACACGTCATACGTTCTGACTTCAAGGTGTTGCCAACCACACTCCTGCGAAAGAGAAAATATCACGTTAAGTTTGAAAACCGCTAATGATAAGGAACTCAAATTTCCATAGAGAAAGAAACTAAAAAGGAAAGTTAAATTAGAGTACGGACATAAGCTGTTGTTCCATGTAACATAACCGCAGAAATTTGAAACTTTTATCGTCCTGGAACAAGAATCGAACTTGTATCTCCCTATTTGCGCTCGAGTATGCTAACCATAACACCACCCAGGACAACGAAACTCAAACAACTGAGGCTTATCTGAGACGTCAGACTTTCACTGCACTATAGTCATGCAAGAACAGCTTGATTTATGTCCGTATTAATTATTCCATGTGTTTTCAACTTGATATTTACTAATTTCTGGGGATATTACTTAACGCTACGATGGAACATTTTTGTTTCGATTAGTGCAGGGAAAGTCTGACGTCTCAGATAAGCCTTAGTTGTTTGGAGTTCGTTGTCCTGGGTGGTGTAATGATTAGCATACTCGAGCGCAAATTGAGAGATACAGGTTCGATTCCCGTTCCAGGACGATGAAATTTTAAAATTTCTGCGGTTACGTTACATGGAAGAACAGCTTGATTTATGTCCGTATTAATTATTCCATGTGTTTCCAACTTAAATTAGGGTATACGTCACAGCTATTCCTGCAAACAACAAAATAGGTGTTGGAGAGCACTACACACACAGAGCTTTCCGTTCTCAGACCGATAATAATGGGCACTACATCTTGATATCCAACTTTGGAAAAGCAACTATTACGTGGAAAATAACAGTTTTGAACAAACAGATAATACCAACAGCAAACACGTTCAAACTAAATAAAAAGATTGTCTAAAAAATTATGATTATGTCTTTTGACTAAAACAAAGAAAGAAAGAAAAAACGCGAATTTAAATTTGAAATACACCACAATATTACGAGATTACATGGAACTTCGGGAATGGAAAATCTTGCTTTAATCACACAACAGCAAGTGCTGCTTTTTAATAACTATTCGTTATTGCCACATTTCTGGAAAATTTCATACTTGTAAAAAAATAGAAAACCTTATTCATGCATGTCTGTATATCTTATGTGTAAAGAATTTTTGCAGTCAGCTTGAAATTAACACAGCTATCGCAAAGAGCACACACACACACACTGCTTGGCTACGATTATATTTTCCCTGATTCCTGCAAGTTTTAGTGTAGCCTTGATACACACGTGCAGCTGTTGCACGCGAAAAAAAAAGAAAAAGTCAGACGTCCGGAGTTGCGGAGATGAAGCACCTCATGCACCTCGGCCAGTCTGACAATCGTTGTTCTAGACGTGCGCCTGACCCAAGGCATATGAGCCACTGATATTAATTTTGTTTTGATTCCCCTTCAAGAGGCTACATTGGGACGGGACCCAAAATTTGCTTACCTTATGGGGGCCTTAATCGGTTCCATATTATCTCTCAAGTTGAAAATATCATTGGTTCTTTTCCTCATTCTGAACGTGAACCCACTCCTTTCTCGATAGCTCAAGCTCTTTTTTTTTTTTTTTTTTTTTTGATTGGAGGTTTAACGACCACTGTGAGCAACTCAGTGGGCTATAAACAGTCGCCCGTCCCTAATTTAGGGCCACTGGTTCCAAGGAATGGAGAGAGCCAACTCCGTAAGACAAACACAACATCCATGCCTCGAACCCGGACCCCTTTCCGACGAATGATCAGAAGCCATCGCTTAGACCACTGCGCCACCGGGGAGGCAACTCAAGCAATTAATTCTTCCAAGCCTGTATGTGCTACCTCTGAACTTAACACTTACTTCAAGAAAAGGTTCACCTCCAGACCCTTCGTAATAACCCGAACTTGGCCGTTATTAGTGCTGATAAATCTAGTAAGATTTTGATTTTAAATCGTAAAGAGTATATTCGTAAATTGGAGCAAGCTATTGGTGATATCCTCCACTCATTGATATCTTCAGATCCAACTTCGGCCACAGTTTTTGTCTTAAGTAGGCTTCGTCTTCGTGATTGTTTCACATCCATCGAGACTTTTCCCATTCTTCCACACGCAGGCTTCGTCAAAAAGAACTCAACAGAGTGTTTCATTTAGTTTATGCTCATGGTTTTTCACGATCTACTGTTTCATTCATTTATAAGAAAATCTGTAGGTCGACACTCTCAACTCTTACGAGTGAACGTGCGGTTATAAAAAATATGTTGGATCAATGACATACCTACCTCATGTTAACTTTACTTTGTCAAACATTTGTCGTAGGTTCAATATCGGGTTCGGACTTAAAACCAGAAATCTATTTTCTCTCATTAAGAATGATCGAGACCCTGTTAATTCAAAAGATCGGTTTGGAATCTTCTGTATCCCTATGGAACCTGTGACTACGGAAGAGCAACCACTTTTGCATGTTAGCTGTACTCAACGAAGGTTACAGACGAGAATCAGGAGCATAAATACTCTGTTAAAAATGGCTCTACATCTACTGCCTTATCTCGACTGACTGTATCCGGTAGTCATTATCCTCTCTGGGAACAAACAACTATTTTAGCCGCTCCACCCACCCGGCGTGTCACTTTATTTATGGAGAGCTTGTTTATTTTTCATCGCTCGAATCAATGCTGTAATGATGAAGTTCCAGGGTACATTTCACAGGCTTGGAAATCACTACTTATCACACCTCAACTGAATTAATCAAGGTACGGCGTTCTTCCCTTTTTACATTCGAACATTTTGGTGCTATTCACGTGTGTTTTGATACGACACCTGGACTTTAGTTAATCTTCTATGTTAAATAACTTTTTATATTTTATGGGTTGGCAACATTAAATTCTGTATACAATGTGCTTCACATTCTATTTTGTCGGTTTTACATCTAATGACGAACTCGTAGCGAGTTCGAAAGTGCTAATGTAGTTTTTAACAGTATATACATTTTTTAACTTGTGGTGTCATTTGGATTAAAGGTGCTACCTTTGGCCACTGCGCTAGTCATTCTCATCGTGTATTAGATCAACTTACTTATTTTGTCATATGCAGCAAGAGTCTTCATTAACTACTACCCCATTGCACCCTCCACTTCTATAATTCCTCCGAGCAGTAACAAACATTCCGATCCATACGTTTTACTTAGGAATCAAAGTAATATTTGAGTTTTTTACGCATTGTGAGGTTCATCTTAAAGAGTCTTTGTTATTTATGAGTGTAGTGAAGAACAACTGCATTCAGTTTTCGTCCGATTTCTTTTTTTATTTTTATTTTTTTTTATTAGAAGTTTAACGACCACCGTGAGCAACTCGGTGGGCTATAAGCAGTCGTTCGTCCCTAAATTAGGGTCACTGGATCCAGGGAAGGGAAAGAGCCAGTGCCGTAAGACAAACACAGCATCCGTGTCTCACCGGGATTCGAACCCGGACTCCTTTCGGACGAATGATCAGAGGCAATCGCTTAGACCACTGCGCCACCGGGATGGCCGTCCGGGTTGTATTTGGATGTTAGATTAAAATGTTTTCCGAAATTCGACTTTTATTTATTTATTTGATTAGAGGTTTAACGATCACCGTGAGCTACTCAGTGGGCTATAAGCAGTCGTTCGTCCCTAAATTAGGGTCACTGGATACAGGAAAGGGAGAGAGCCAGTGCCGTAAGACAAACACAACATCCGTACCTCACGGGATTCGAACCCGGACTCCTTTCGGACGAATGATCAGAGGCCATCGCTTAGACCACTGCGCCACCGGGGTGGCCGTCCGGGTTGTATTTGGATGTTAGATTAAAATGTTTTCCGAAATTCGACTTTTATTTATTTATTTATTTTTTTGATTAGAGGTTTAACGATCACCGTGAGCTACTCAATGGGCTATAAGCAGTCTCCCGTCCCTAAATTAAGGTCACTGGTTCCAGGGAAGGGAGAGAGCCAGTGCCGTAAGAAAAACACAACATCCATGCTTCACCGGGATTCGAACCCGGACCCCTTTCGGACGAATGATCAGAGGCCATCCTTTAGACCACTGCGCCACCGGGCGGCGCAATCCGAATTCCATTGAACTTGATGGGTGCTTGTTTTTTGTTTTTTTTTACCTCAGAAAATTAAAATCAGTGACTCATATACTTTGGGTCAAGCGCACTTCTAGAATAACGATTGTCAGACTGGCAGAGGTACATGAGGTGCTTCATCTCCGCAACTCCAGGACATCTGACTTTTTACTTTTTCTTCGCGTGCAACAGCTGTACGTGTGTATCAGGGCTACTCCAAAACCTGCAGCAGCCAGGGAAAATATAATCGTGGCCAAACAGTTGGTGCTCGAGGTAATCACCGCCCTGTGTCGTAATGAATTGGATAACAAAGGTATCCAACGAAAGGGCGTATACGGAGATTTGTGCAAAGACAACTGAACGTAAGATTTAAAATATTATCTAGAAAATTAAATATAATTTAAAAGCACACTGTTTACAACAAAAAAATGCTTCACAAGAAAAACAATAACATCAGTATGAACTTTACAATAGCTTAGCATCGGTAAATTTGGAAAGAAAAAATAGCCGAATCATCCTCAATCTGATTATTGGACGTAATCAGTCGAGGATTCAGTCAGAAACCAAAAACACAATTTATTATTTACCCTACTTTTGTAAAATTAAGCACAGAGATTGCATGACGGACCCATCAAGAATAAATTGATCTTCTACAACAGAGAATAAGCCCCTTAGGTTTCCATTGCTCAATCATTTGGGAATTGGAGTTCAGCAACTGACTTCGTCTCAGTTCCGCTTGAACTGAGACGAAGTCAATTGCTGAACTTCATTTTCCCGCTGTAACTTATACACTAAGTTAGCTTCGCATTAGGAACACCTACCTAATAACATGTTAGTTCACCTTTCTGTGCAATCAAGGCTTACAGGCTGTGACGCATATTCTATTTTAATTTTAATTTTTAGTTCCTTTTCCTACGTAAATTTGAGTTTGTTCTCTTTTGCACTTCCTAAACTTAACGTGATATCTTCTCTCTCACGTGAATGGAGGTTTGGCGGCACCCCTGAGGTCAGTACGTAAGTGACGTATGCATGTTGTTAAGAACGAAAAAGATATTTATTTTGCGAGGCAGTTTTAGTGGGTGGAGATGTAAAACCTTAGCTAAGCTTGTTGATTGCACGAGAGATATTAAATGACTAAGCAGCAGTTGTGTGTATGGTGTGCTTCACTCTGATATGTTTTTTGATTTCGTAAATAGACAACGTTATGTGATTTCGTCTAAAGTTGCTAGACAAATAAAAAGTTTACGTAAGTTATTCTGCTTTCTGTATATGTTTCGTCTGACCCTAAAAGTCTTGATTTAAAGTGAGCTATCCGGTGCAATTAGTGCTTCACATTTACCTTTAATTCAACAACTCTTCAGCAGGACATTTCTACAAGGGGTAGAACATTCTCGATGCGTAACTTAACACATGTCCGCTGCAGCAGCTCCGTCAGTTCAAGCTCATTCCGTAGAGGAGGGTCAGCAGTTCTCACACCACGCTTTAGTATATCGCACAAATGTTCAATTGCGTTACAGTCAGAGGAGTTTGGAGGCAAAGGCAATGCGGTGAATTCTTTCTCGTGTTCCTCTAACCCCTCAGTAGTTATACAATCCCGATGACACAGTGCGTTGTCCTGTTGAAAGATGGCACTGTGTTCTGGATAAACCTCCTGCAGATATGGATGAAGATGGTCGGCTAACAGTTCCCTGTATAGTCCACCAGTCAGTGTTTATGGGATGATAACTAAAGGACCTATGGCTGGCCAGGAAAAAGCTCCCCAGACCGGAACACCACCTCCATCGGCCTGTTAAATGGAACCAGTGGTAGGGCTTCGTACTGTTTACACTACATGCGAACCCGGGCATCAACATGGTGCAGCAAGAAACGGGACTCACCACTCCAGATGACCTTCTTCCATCTGTCAATGGTCCATTGCCGACGTTTCTTGGCCCATGTGAGGCATTGTTTGTGATGACTGAGAGTCATCATGGGAACCCTCGTTGGTCTCCGGCTGTTGAACGACAGGCGAAACATGGCACGGATGCATGGTGCATGTGGAAATAGATCGAACTACACCGATGTTGTACTGGTGGGTGAGCTGCGTGGCTGTTGTACGTCGCTGCTGAGATACCAGTCGCTCACCACTAGGATCAACCGCGCGTGGCTGATTAATGTGAGCCCTTCTGCTGGATTTCTGTGCATGGTTATTTCAGTCCTGGTACACCCTTGATACAGTAGTACGGGAGCTTCCAACAAGAAGTGCAGTTGTTTTCCAAAATACTGGTACTTGCCCTCGGTACCTCAGCTATCTGACCGAGGTCAAATTAGCTTAAGTCGCCACGTTTCCCCATTCTGGCAAACGTCTACTGATTACGTACAGAGCCTAGAGGATAAGTGTGCACAATTTATAATCGCCGCACGTGACGTTGTTATCACGTGGTACTTCGTTATCGCTCCGAATATGTAAAACCTGAGGTTGTTCCTAATGCAAAGCTAGCTCAGTGTAGTTATGCGGAAGACGTCGAAGAAGCGAAGTATCATAGAGGATTTCCAATAAGAGGGATGGAGTAAAATGTCGAGTCACAGTCTTAAATACAACTGTAATGGTAAGATAGGTATCAATATTGACCTGTTGAAGTTGACAAGGTAAACAGGTGATTCTAAAGACTTGAAGTTTTCAACGGAGACTAGATTTAGGACTCCATACATTAGAGGAAGACTAGAGTTGGTGAATTTATTGAATGGGTGTGATTCCACATGAAATTAATAAACTAATGTTGTAATGTCCAGATGAATCATCGAAACGGAGATATACATTAAGAGTATGCCACAATATAGGTGCGATGAACATGTTAATGAATTTGACACTGGACCCCAAGGTTAGAAATGATTTTACTCTTTTGAAAAGTGACAACCGTAACTCTTGTCTTTACCTGGACGACATTTCCTGGACGAAATTCAGCAACACTCGGTCGGTCACTTACAACTTCTTAGACTCCAGCACTGCACATTTCTTTGTGGGTGTACGTGCAATTGTAAGCTAAATGAACTGGTTTGGTTTTCAAGGTACAATATCAAGAATCATTTGAAAAATTCTTAGAAGCAGTGCTTTTTGTTAAAAGCATGTAATGTGAAATGAAGTGCTATTAAATATACATATATTTAAAAAAAACTTATATCGGAAGGTACTGAAGCTATCAGGAACCTTGTCCATTCCATACGGTTCGATAGACCCAAAAATGACATTATCGAGTGGCACAGTGTTTGGAACAATGTGAGCGTTTTATTAGGTGATTATTTACTGTTCCAATATTCAGTTACATTCCCAGTACCCTTCGATTAGTCCGAAAGACAATTTTTTGAGGGCACTTAAAATGGTTTGCTTAAGAAACAGTCCTGAAACAACACACAAGGTTTAATAAACGCAGTCATTTTTGAAAGAACACGAAACAACAGGATAAAATCTGGGTACTATCAATTTGGGTACTCCATACGCATATTTACTTATTTTTATTAGCACGTCTTTTGTAAAAAAGATCGTTCTTATATTGCCGGTTTGTCCGTCCGTCCGTCCGTCCGTACGCCTGTACCCACGAGAGCTCTGCAACTATTAGTCCGATTTGAAAAATTATTTTTGCATTGGGAAGCTTAAAATATGAGAATGATGATCCTTTATTTCGCTTTTTTTACGATGTACAATTTCGCCGCTAGAGGGCGTAAATGCAGTTGATGCCGAATTCAAAAATACGTTTTATTCCACATATTTGCTTCTAAACATCCGATTGAAAAAAATTATTTTATCTTTCGATTCCATTTATGCCTAAGAATATTTCAGATATAGTTACTTTTTCAAATTATGCATAGATTTTCCGCTAGGGGGCGTAAAAGTAAATGACATTTTTCCCGATAACTCTTCTTCTAAAACTCCGATTTGAAAATTTATTTCTTCAGCGGATACACCTCCTGATGGAAAATCTTTTGCATATAATTTCAAATTTTTGGTAAATAATACTTTGGCCACCAGGGGGCGTAAGTGTTAATTTGTGCTTCTGGTGTATTTGCCATAAAATCTGAGCTTCTAAAATATCGATTGAAAAATTTCTTTCGTGGACTGATGATACTTACATCGATAATTCTTTCCGGAATATTTTCTTCTTAAAATATTCCACAATTTCTCCGCCAGGAAGCGTAGTTATATATCTTATTTTTGTCAATATCTCTACTTCTAGGAGTCCTATTTGAAAAATTCCTTCTTTGTTGGATAATGTTTTCAGTATGACATGTTGTTCATATAATTTCAAAATTTCAAGTAATTCATATACTTTCCGCTAGGGGGCGTAGAGGTAAATTGCGTTTCCCTCTATATCTCTGCTTCTAAGTCTCCGATTTGAAAAATTCTTTCTGCACCGCGTACAGCTCCTGATGGGAAATCCTTTGAACATAATTTCTAACTTTTGTAAAAAAATGGTTTGGCCACCAGGGGGCGTAAATCTTAATTTCCGCTTCTGATGTATTTGCAGCAAAACATGAGCTTCTAAATTTTCGATTGAAAAAAACGTCGTTTGTAGACCGATACTACTCATGTCGACAAACCTTTTTGAAACATTTTCTTCTTGAAATAATGCATGGTTTCTACACCAGGGGGCGTAGATATATATCTTATTTTTGTACATATCTCTAATTCTAGGAGTCCGATTTGAAAAACTCCTTCTTTGTTGGATATTGTTTCCAGTGTGACATGTTTTTCATATAATTTCAAAATTTTCAAGTAATTCATAGGCTTTCCGCTAGGAAGCGTAAAGGTAAATTGCTTTTTCCCCTGTATCTCTGCTTCTAAATCTCGGATTTGAAAAAAGTCGTTTGTTGACCGATACTACTCATGTCGACAAACCTTTTAGGAACTTTTTCTTCTTGAAGTAATGCATGGTTTCTACGCCAGAGGCCGTAGATGGATATCTTATTTTTGTCAATATCTCTACTTCTAGGAGTCCGATTTGAAAACTTCTTTCTTTGTTGGATAGTGTTTCCGATGCAAAATGTTTTTCCTATAAATTAAAAATTTTCAAGTAAATTATAGACTTTCCGTTAGGGGGCACAAAGGCAAATTACCTTTTTGTGCGTTATTTCTGCTTCTAAAACTCCGATTTGAAAAATTCTTCCTGTATCGCATACAAGAAAGACCTGATGGAAAATATTTTTCACATAATTTCTAATGTTTGGTAAAGAATGGTTTGGCCTCCAGGGGGCATAAGTGTTAATATCTGCTTCTGATGTATTTGTAGCAAAATCTGGGCTTCTGAAAACTCGACTAATTTTTTTTTCTTAGACCGATACCACTCATATGGAAAAACCTTTTGAGAATACTTTCTTCCTAAAATAATGCGTGTTTTCCCACCAGGGGACGTAAAGTCACATCTTATTTTTGTTGATATCTCTGTTTCTAAAAGTCCGATTTAAAAAATTCTTTCCGTGTTGGAGAGCGTTTCCGGTGCGAAATGTTTCTCATATAAATTCATGTTTTTCTTAACGCACAAGTCTGCAACCAGAGGTCGTAAGCTCACGATTCCGTTTACAGCCATATCTGAGGGATTAAAAACCCGATTAAAAAACTTCTTTCTTCCGTCAGATACTATTGTTTTCCATACCGGTTTCATTGACATTGAATAACTTTGATAAATTTAATTTGCGTCAGAACGTATTCAAAAGATGTGGTTATTACACCCGAAAATTCGGTGTCATCTTTCTTGTTTCTTTTGTTTCGGGGTTTAATTAGTACCATGAGCAACAATCGCTCGGCCCTACTCCAGGGAAATGATGCCTTATCCAGGACTGTCGCCCCGGCGCACTTGAACGGTCAGAAACCACCGCTTAGACCACTGTGCTACCGGGAAGGCATTTGTTTTTTAATTTTATCAATTTCTGAAATCTAATAGTCTGAAGTAGTGACCCAGACTTAAGGTATTTTGTAAATCGGATGTTTAGGTTGTATTTTAACCTTTAGAGAAGAATGACGCGGATTAATATGCATTTTGCTTTCTTTGGTGCACAGAATTCCTCCTAGGCCTCGTAAATCTTTGTCGTATGGTATTTCCGCTTCTAGTAATCGTATCTAAACACAGTTTTTTGACAACTTGAACGTTAATCTCGTCAAACTTTTTCATTTAAATATAGTTTTTACTTGTTCCAGCTATCCTTACTGTTCCGTTAAAAACCTCATGAACAATTCAGAGTGCTATAAGTAGTAGCTCGTCGAGAGAGAGAGTAGAACCAGAGCCATCGGACAAGCACACAATCCATGCCTCATCCACGATCTGCCCATCTCGTACGAATGATCAAGGCTAGCGCATCAGACCACTTGGTCACCTAAGCGGCAGCAAATGCGTGTTTAAGTTTGTGATGACATCTGTGTTTCCCAGCAACATATGGTCGAAGTTCTTTATTGAACTAATTAAAGTTAAGCTATTGACTTTCAACTTCTGTGTTGGAAATTTTCCTGCAGATTAGGTGAACAACAGATACATCATTTTTTTTTCCCGCTGCCTGTATCAGACAACGAAAATGATTGTGCAAGTGCATAAAGCTCCACTTCTTATTGTAAAGTGGGAACCAGAAATATTCGTTTTATAGCGTACAAAACAAGGTGTAACCGAGTTTCCACTTGATCCTCTTTTTCAATTTCCATATTAAACGACCTTCACGAGCAACTCGTAGGGCTATAAGCAGTCCCCCTTCCCCAGTTTGAGGCCACTGTTTCCAGGTAAGGAAGAGAGCCAGTGTCTCAAGACAAACGCACCATCCGTGCCTCATGCGGGGCCCAAGTCCTGGCCCTTCCCGGGATTTAAAATTATTAGAAGCCGGCGCTTCAGACCGCACGGCCAATGGGTTGATCCACTTTAAGTATTTTTTCGGATAAGTGAGAGTAACATTTTAAAACGTGACTACAATGCATTCTTTTTAGCACGGCTTTCGTAAAAAAAGATCGTGCTTATGTTATCGGTTTGTCCGTCCGTCCATCTGTACCCACGATATCTCTTCAACTATTAGTCCGCTTTGAAAAATTATTTTTGCGTTGGGAAGCTTGAAATATGCGAATGATGATCCTTCATTTCTTTTTTTTTCTTTTTTTTTTTACGACGTACAATTTCGCCGCTAGAGGGCGTAAATCAGATGATGTCGAATTCAAAAATACGTTTTAATCCACATATTTTCTTCTAAACATGCGATTGAAAAAACTCTTTTATCTTTCGATTCCATTTATGACGAAGAGTATTTTAGATATTGTTACTTTTTCAAATTACGCATAGATTTTCAGCTAGGGGCGTAAAAGTAAATTACATTTTTTCCGATAACTCTTCTTCTAAAACTCCGATTTGAAAAAAATATTCTGCAGCGGATACACCTCATGGTGGAAAATATTTTGCATATAGTTTCAAATTTTTGGTAAAGAATACTTTGGCCACCAGGGGGCGTAAGTGTTAATTTTTGCTTCTGATATATTTACCATAAAATCTGAGCTTCTAAAGTATCGATTGAAAAAATTCTTTCGTGGACTGATGCCACTCACATCGATAAACCTTTTCGGAATATTTTCTTCTTAAAATATTAAACAGTTTCTCCGCCAGGTGGCGTAGATATATATCTTATTTTCGTCAATATCTCTACGTCTAGAAGTCCGATTTGAAAAATTTCTTCTTTGTTGGATAGTGTTTTCAGTGTGACATGTTTTTCATATAATTTCAAAATTTTCAAGTAAATCATAGACTTTCCGCTAGGGGGCGTAAAGGTAAATTGCGTTTCCACTTATATCTCTGCTTCTAAATCTCCGATTTGAAAAATTATTTCTGCACCGGATACAGCTCCTGATGGAAAATTGTTTGCACACAATTTCAACTTTTTGTGAAAAAATGGTTTGACCACCAGGGGGCGTAAATCTTAATTTCCGCTTCTGATGTATTTGCAGCAAAATATGAGCTTCTGAAATCTCGATTGAAAGAAAAGTCACTTGTTGACCGATACTACTCATGTCGACAAACCTTTTAGGAACATTTTCTTCTTGAAATAATGCATGGTTTCTACGCCAGAGGGCGTAGATGTATATCTTATTTTTGTCAATATCTCTACTTCTAGGAGTCCGATTTGAAAAACTCCTTCTTTGTTGGATATTGTTTCCAGTGTGACATGTTTTTCATATAATTTCAAAATTTTCAAGTAATTCATAGGCTTTCCCGCTAGGGAGCGTAAAGGTAAATTGCTTTTTCCCCTGTATCTCTGCTTCTAAATCTCCGATTTGAAAAATTCTTTCTGCACCGGATACAGCTCCTGATGGGAAATACTTTGCTCATATTTCTAATTTTTGTTAAAAATAGTTTGACCACCAGGTGGTGTAAGTCTTAATATCCGCTTATGATGTATTTGCCGCAAAATATGAGGTTCTAAAATCTCGATTGAAAAAAGTCATTTGTTGACCGATACTACTCATGTCGACAAACCTTTTAGGAACATTTTGTTCTTGAAATAATGCATGGTTTCTACGCCAAAGGCGTAGATGTATATCTTATTTTTGTTAATATCTCTACTTCCAGGAGTCCGATTTGGAAAATTCCGTCTTTGTTGGATAGTGTTTCCGATGCGAAATGTTTTTCCTAAAAATTCAAAATTTTCAAGTAAATCATAGACTTTCCGCTAGGGGTAGAAAGGCAAATTGCGTTTTCTGCGTTATTTCTGCTTCTAAAACTCCGATTTAAAAAAATTCTTCCTGTATCACATACAAGACCTGATGGAAAATATTTTTCACATAATTTCTAATGTTTGGTAAAGAATGGTTCGGCCACCAGGGGGCATAAGTGTTAATTTCTGCTTCTGATGTATTTGTAGCCAAATCTGGGCTCCTGAAAACTCGACATTTTTTTTTTTTTTTCTTGGACCGATACCGCTCACATGGAAAATCCTTTGGAGAATACCTTCTTCCTAAAATAATGCATGGTTTTCCCACCAGGGGACGTAAAGTCACATCTTATTTTTGTCGACATCTCTGTTTCTAAGAGTCCGATTTGAAAAATTCTTTCTGTGTTGGAGAACGTTTCCGGTGCGAAATGTTTCTCATATAAATTCATGTATTTCTTAACACACAAGTCTGCAAATAGAGGGCGTAAACTCATGATTGCGTTTACAGCATTATCTGCGGCATTAAAATCCCGACTGAAAAATTTCTTTCTTCGATCAGATACTATTATTTCCCATACCGGTTCCATTGACTTTGAATAGCTTTGATAAATTTAATTTGCGTCAGAACGGATTCAAAAGACGTGCGTATTACACCCGAAAATTCGGTGTCATCTTTCTTGTTTTTTTTATTGTTGTTTGCGTACATTGACGTGCCGTTGCTGAGAATTCATGTTCAGTTACATAGCTGCAACAAAGGAACAGCACTTAAAATAGTACTAGTAATACGAATTTCTTGGCGTAGAATATAAATCCAAGTTTCCAAACTTGAAAAGTTTGATTTGTATGCTACGCCAAGAAATTCTGATTATTAGTACTACTGTATTTTAAGTGTAACTGGTGTGCAGTACCTTGTTATTAATTAAAGGAACAACATTTAGCGATGTTCCTCTCTTTCCGTTGTAAAAACATACAAGAACTGGCGAACTAAGAGCAGAAAGGATGTGCCGTTTCATACTGACCAGGGGCAGACCAGGGGCAGTTCCACTTTCAACCAAACATCACGATCTACATCTTTTAGATGTTGAACAGAAGAGGACTAAATTAGGAGAACAGTCTGAAAACGGACATACACTTTTATAGTGTCAGAAACAGTTATACTGAATTACAAATTACTGGGAGAAAGATATGCTCATCTAATGAACAGGAATTTTTCTATTACGGTGCAGGGGCTGGCTGCTTGGGCGGAAAAATGGCCTCAAGCAGCTAGTAAATTCTCGACAAAGGTATCATGAACTGGAGTACTTATCTTGGATATTTGGTGTGTATGTGTTTGCGTGTGTGTGTGTGCAACAAAGAAAGGTATTGGGTCACAGCTACAAGAAAATTTCATTAAGGATATGATACAGATGCTGTCATGATGCATTATTTTCTGCCAAAGGCAGTGAAATTTAACGACAGTAGGTTCCGCAATGATCAATATTTTGCTCCAGGCTGTATTTCTTTAAGGTTTTTTACTTCAAAAAGAAAAATATAAGAAAGCAAACTGGTCGAAATAGAAAGGTGTTTCTCTGGAGTGTGTACAAAAATACGGTTTCGTCACTGAAAATATACGAGTATTGTTTTAAACTTTGGAAATTATGATGATTCAGTCTGTCTTTTACTGAGTCTTAAATGTCCCTTGTTGAAACCTAAAGGTTTGATTCATTGATCGTTTTTATCCTATATTATTCAAGTGCATGGTAAAGTTTGAAATATAACTGCGTGCAACTTCGACTAGCAAACTTACTTAAGTGATTCAAGTAAGTTTGCTAGTCAAAGTTGCATGTAGTTATATTTCAAACTTTACCATGCACTTGAATAATACATGTATAAGATAAAAACGATCAATAAATCAACAGATTTCTATTATTTTAATGTCTCAGTTTTTATTTCATAGGTTGGCACATCAAGGTAGAACAACGCCAAATGTGCGCTGCTGGCCACCCAAAATGCAACACCAAGAAGGAAGCATCTGATCGGCCTGAAATTCGCAGCAAGCGTCGCCTGCGAGAGGAAATGCAAACGATTAGCATTGCAGGGCATATGCGAATCATGGGCGCCCGGGACGCCACAGAGAAGCACTATAAGAAGGGTGCACAGAAGGCGGGGTGTAAGTGTGTTGTCCTACCGGACCTGTGCGTAGGAAGATTCCTGATGCCTCGTCGTAGAATACGGCAGTCATTCCAGCTCGTTTCGGAGTTCGACAGACGACGAAAAGTGGCTTATCGCGACCGAGCTTTATCGTACCGAGACATCGGCGCCCGTGTGGGGAGACATCCAGCCACAGTGAGGCGAGTATGGACTCGGTGGGTGCAGGAGGGACGGACGGACCGACGAGAGCGATTGCCGCAGCCACGGCACACCACCGAACGAGAGGACCGGCATGTTGTGCGGCGGGCATTGACGGCTCGCACCGCCACATCACGTACGTTAGCGCAGGAATTAGGGTGTGGTGCACAACAACCTGTGTCAGCAAGTACCTTTCAACTTCGTCTGCAGGAGCGGGGACTTGTCGCACGCCGCACATTGCTCCGATTACCATTGACGTTACATCACCGGCGAGTGTGGCGGCAGTGAGCCGTTGAACGCCGCACCTGGACTACGGAATGGCATGACATTGTCTTCTCAGACGAATTCCGCTTCTGCCTGCAACGCCACGATGGTCGGATCCGCGTGTGGCGGCACCGCGGCGAGAGACTGTATGACGCCTGCATTATGCATCGCCATACCGGTCCGCCGCCTGGCGTTATAGTTTGGGGCGCCATTGGATATGACACCCGCACCCCTCTGGTACGCATCGCCGGCACACTCAACAGCCACCGCACCATCTCCGACGTTTTGGAGCCTGTAGTCCTCCCTTACGTGCAGGACCTGCCAGCGGCCACGTTTCAGCAGGACAATACAATACGCGCCCGCACGTGGCACGCATCGTGCAACAATTCTTCACGGCCCACCAGGTGTCACTGCTCGCGTGGTCCGCCTGTTCTCCTGATATGTCGCCCATCGAACACGTCTGGTCACAGATCGGCAACCGAGTGGCCCGGCAAGCACCACCCGCGGCTACGCCTGATGAATTGTGGCAACGTGTGGAAACAGCCTGGACCGACATACCCCAAGCCCATATCCAAAGCCTCTTTCGTTCGATGCCGCGGCGTGTAGAGGCCGTTATTGCCAGCCATGGGGGCCACACGAACTATTGATGTCTACGTGTTCCACAAGTCGCACGGGCCTGTAAGCTCAGTCGTTTCATCTTTGTATCTGTTGTTATGTTTCCAGTAAATCTGGCTTTGCTATCTCGTGTCCTTCTTGGTGTTGCATTTTGGGTGGTAACCAGTGTTTTTCACTTCGCAACAACAACAAAAATGATATCAACATTCAATGCACTATAACGAAGTGAATTTCTCCGTCATTTCTATCCGCGCCAGGATTCGAACCCGGGTCCACTCATTCCGGAATAAGTTGCTCTACCAGTTGAGCTACGCGGACGCTTTATTCTGATTCCTATCTGCCTTTATGTCGTGTGCGTCCTGCTGGCAGGTACGTCACATCTCCTGGTACGTTACATCATCTCCCCCCTTATTTTTTTTTTCGAAGTGCTGGAGAAGGGATTCTCTTATTTTTCCTATCTCGCGGTGTGGAAATAACATCACACCATTGCGAGATTTTGAACGGTCGGGTCATCCGGATAGTTCGGGCGCCATTATAACGAAGTAAATTTCTCCGTCATTTTTAGTCTACGCCGGGATTCGAACCCGAGGCCGCTTATTCCGGAACAAGTTGCTCTACCAGTTGAGCTACGCGGACGCTTTATTCTGATTCCTATCTGCCTTTATGTCGTGTGCTTCCTGCTGGCAGGTACGTCACATCTCCTGGTACGTTACAGCACTTTAAACTGCTAATTGTTTAGGAAATAGTAACACTATACTAGTTATCCAATTTATTGGCGTAGGAAATAGACACATAAGCATTTCCAAGCTTTCGCACATCAACCGGATGGCATTTTAAAGGAAGTTAGACAAAAACTGCGGTAAGTTTGATAGGCAGTTTCTGTCTAACGTCCTTGAAAAAGCCATCTGGTTGATGTGCGAAAGCTTGGAAACGTTTGTGTGTCTATTTCCTACGATAATAAATCGGATCACTAGTATAGTGTTACTATTTCCACATAATTGGTGAACTGTTCCTCGGTATCAATTTACTAATTGTCTATCTCGACAAGAAGCAATTATCAAGATTTTACCTCAGTTCCGTTAGGCACACTGAAAATGTATTCAGTTACTCTAAACATTTCCGTTAAGCAGAGTGCTTTGGAATGAAATCATTCGTCAGCTGCAGTATTTTGTCCTCCATAAATTCCATTTACTATTAAACAATGTTTGGAGGATTTTTCCAGAAATTTGCACGATTGATATGACACGGCAGCAGACTAGGTTTATTTTGCTCTCCGGGTATTCCTTCCAATTCTTCGAAAAACAGCTTAATGGTCCATGAGCTGTTAAATATTTTTTGCTTCTAGTAGCGGACACTTCTGGTCAGGTTAGCACAACCTTTATACACATACCGGTCACTGAATTAGAAACGTTTTTTCAGTACCGGGTTGGACCTACTTCAGTCCGAGTTACAGTATGTATAAGGTTTGGCATAGATTCCACAAGGGGTAGGAGTGTATCTACGTCTACAGCATTCCAGACGTTCACCAGACAGTCTAGCTCACTGATGCTAGACTGTGTGCTAGACCAGTGTGATAGCTAACTTTTGAACGTCATACCAGGCGTTCACCAGTGAGCTATTTAAAATAGCTCAGTTTTGACAGAAGAGGATTTTGCTCCCGGATATGTTTTTCTAACATGTCCCATACATTCTCAATGGGGTTCATATTCTAGCTTTGGGGTGGCCAAGGAAGACGGCGGAAGTCGCTATCATGCTCTCTGAACCACCGCAAAAGACATGTTGCGCAATGGACAATAGTATTGTCATCCATGAAACAGCTGCCACGTGCTGGATAAAATTCAACACTGCAGGTTGGACTTGATCGATAATATTCATATAATCCTTGGAGGACGCCCGACACCATCGGGGGACCCGTTCGGTACCAACATAACACCATGACATCACCTCCAGAACCTTGAGTTGTATTTACGAGGCAAGATGGGCCCATTGCTTCATGGAGCTCCTGCCAAACTTTCTTCTTGAAGTCGGTACATAACAAGGTGAAATGCTACTCGTCGGATCACATGATTTTTTCCTGTACTTCAGTGTCCACTCACGGAGTTCCTGGCACTACTGCAGACGAACTTCGCGGTTCTTAAATCAGTGATCTCCGACACGAACGCGACTGCCAATACCGATCCTCTTCAGTTCCTTGTGCAGAGTTCGCTGAGATATGGGTCAATGGAATGCTTCCCTTCATGGAATTCTATTTCTCCTTATAAGCCTTCTCAGACGACGACGATCGCGTATCTGACAGTTTGTTGTCGTGCCACAGTTACGCCTGTTAAACAAGCAATGTGGATTATATTTCCACTGATTAAAGACCCAGGATATCTCATCTCTTGAGCAACCAGTCAGCTCTGCCGTTTTCAAAACCGTCGCTTCAGCCAAACGGGCCCTCACAATAATCCTTTATTGAAGTCCGAAAGATCCTTTGTTTTTCCTTTGTGGTAAACACTTCTGACAATTACTGACGAACAACAGTCTTATATAATAGTTGCTTAGATCACATAGTGACGCACTCGACCACTTATTTTTCATATACGCTAAATAAGTGACGTTTACATACATCTGCATAAAGGTTTCTAATTTAGTGGACGATGTATGTAGATTTCCTCATTCCACATAATTAAAATCAAACGCAGTACTCCACTTAATTTTAAGAGCACTCGGTGCCCGATAGCTTTCTGAAACTTTATGAGTGCGATGTAAATAGAAAATTTAACTGATGATGTTTAGGGCCCTAATAAAAACACTAAGGAAATAAAGTGAGAAAATGGTTTTAATAAAAAAAAAAAACCTATAGGGCAGATAAAACCCAAGATAATATTTGTGTAGTGTACTCAAAGATAAATACGAGAGCTGATGAAAAAGTAATAAGATTGATTTTTCTTTGCGGAATAAAATGTGAGTAATGGTCACGTGTCGAACATTAAACGGAAGGTAGACATGCGGGCTATGCGTACAAATACATCTGCTTTTGGTCTACCTCGAGACAGAAAAGTTGTAGTATTAGGGGATTCAAAAGTCATTGCCGTTTCGAAAAGTCGTCCTATGTCAGGCAATTACTCGGTGCGCATGCGTTATGCAGAGAAGAACAACGCATGGCCCCGGATTGCTAGTATCATCTAGTTGGTATAAATAGGAGCACACGCTGCCGTGATTCATTGTAACATTTTCTTCTGTCAAAAGCTAAGGACGAGAAATACACGATCCTAGTGATGTTATGTTTTTTTCTTTAAAAAAGTTTACCGCTGCAGCGAGGAAAATTTGTGCTGTGGAAGGTGAAAAAGAAGTGTCTGAAAGAAAGGCAAGATTTTGGTTTCAGCGATTTAAAAATGAAGACTGCAGCTTTGAATACATTGCACTTGCTGGAAGACATTCGAAGGTGAATTCTGAAGCTGTTAGCCAAGCCGTAAAGTCAACGCGTGCACAAGCACTAGACAACTATCAAATGAGCTGGGAATACTTCAGCCCATAATTGTTCGCGAACTGCACAAGCTCGGCAAGACGCACATCTGTCGACAAGCACCCCATGAACTGACTGCTGCTCAAGCTCAACAACGTGGTGTGCATGTGCGTGTGTCGGAAATTACTGGAAAATCCCCAGGACGACCATTTCCTTAAGCGAATTGTGGCATGTGATGAAAAGTGCATATTTTTACGAAATTCTGATATGAAGGAACAATAGTCACATCTCAAAAAGCTACCAGAACTAGTCTCAAAAAGAGACGATTTGAGCATAAAGTTATGCTATGCGTATGGTGGAGCTTTGATGGTTATATTCATTAGGAACTGGTTCCAGATGACCGATGCATTAATGCGTAGCTCTACTGTGGCCAGTTGGAACGGATTCACTCCGCTTTAAGCCGAAAGTACCTTCTCTGGTGAACAGTAAAAGAGTTATTCTCCAACAGAACAATGCTCCTGCTCATCGTGCCCGGTCAACTAAGGAAAAAATACAGGAACTGGAGTGCATTGAACTTATGCCCTACACTACTTATAGTCTGGAACTTGCGCCTTCGTTCTACTACTTATTCCGGTCCATGACACATTTTCTACGAGGGAAACAATTCCAAAACTTTCAGAATGTTGAATTTGGGGTCTAAGACTTTTTAGCAGGTGGATTCAAGACATGGCACCAAGATAATGTAGGACCATCGAGCACGATGAACTCTATTTTGAAGATTAAACATTTGCACACGTTTTCATTAACTGTCAGAAAACGGCAATTACTTTTGAATCACCTAGGTACTTTGGCTATATAAAATAATGTTTTATTTCGTCTACGGATTGGATTATGTAGTCAACACTTAAATAACGTTACGTGGTAAAATCTTGTGTTCGCCTCCAAAAATCTGGAAAAAACTGTAATGTCTTTTTCGTGAGCAAGATCGGTGTTACGCTATGTCTAAAACCATGACTAAGGAATGTTGAACAAAAATAAGAATACGGTGCAATAGTTCCTAATTAAGCTTTTACGGCCAGACGAAACATATACAGAAGTCAGACTTACGATAACCTTTTATTGGTCCAGCACTTTTTCAGTAGACCCAACATATAACACAATAGATAAACTTCACATTTATCTTACCGATCGAACTTCTACACACACACACATACCCCTGAGCAACTGTTGTATCGTCCTTTTTATCCATCTTTCTTACCACATTCATACGTCACTTTCTCTCTGACCTCAAATGTGTTGCCAACCTCATTCTTGTGAGAGAGAAGATATCACGTTAAGTGTGGAAGTATAAAGGAGAACAAACTCAAAGGAAAAGTAACTAAAAATGAAAGTTATTTTAGAATATCCGTCACAGAACATACGAAACGCTTTAAGAAGATTTTGATAATGAAGTTGTGTCACACACTTATGTGTTTCGTTGCCATAAAGAGTTTAAAGAAGGCAGACAAAATGTTGAAGATTTGGCAAAGAAAAGACGTCCAATGACTTTAGTTTTGGAATTCTGATTAATACATCACGTGGAAGCTTCAGTGAGGACTACTGAATCACAACTTGTCAGTTATCGGCTGCAGTGAACATTTCGTATGGAAACACCAAACCATTGTGATCAAATACTTGAGCCTACGTAGTGTACGTTCTCGTTGTATTCCACTGTTAGAGCAAAAGGTGTTAAGAGTGGACATTTTTACGCAGTTGAAATAATGTACCGAAAGGAATGTTACAGTTTTCTGAAAATTATTGCACTATTTCTGGTATTTTGACAGTTAAAGAAACTATTGCGAAATTACAGTTTTAAGACCAACCGGGAATGCAAAAATGCTGTGTGCGACGGAGATTTTTAAAGTCCCTATTCAAGGCCGGTCTTCTGCAAGTTTTCAGGAGTTCTGGAACAAGTACGAGGTGCAGTGGAGAGTATTTTTAGGAAGAGCATGTAGACATTGATCATTAAATGCTTATCAGGAACAACAAGGTGAATGCTATTATTTTTTAATGAGCTTATGTAAACATCAAAAATAGTTTCCAGTGTAAAGCGTTGGAGCTCTTGCTGACGAGACAGCTTGATACACATGAAAAAAGGTTCAGTTCAAATATTTTCAGACTCCATGAAAATTTCGAAAAGATTCTACGAATGGTTTGGTTGAAACAATTCAGTAAATCTACTGAATGTCTTTTAGTTTTTAACAAAATTAGCATATAATTCCAGGGTAACAGAATTGAAAAACACGAAGTTTAACGATATAGAAAAAAGATATTCGATTATATAGAAGTTGAATGTTCTCTTTTAATGAGAGTGTTCAAACTTCTATACAATTGAATATCTTTTTTTTTTTTTTTTTGCGAATAGTTTCATAAAACGGATAGTTATGTATTTATTAAATATTTAAAACTGATTTTCTTTTTAAATTTCAAAGCGCAGTAACCCCTTTAGCTTTTAAGTTTAGAAGGAATCTCCCATGCCTAACTTAGAGTCACTATTTAGGAAGAAGAAACAGTACCAGGACCGTAAGGAGGAACACATATATGGGTCTTGCACGCAATTCGAGCCCAGGTCCAGCAAGAAGAAGAGAAACCATAAACCCAGGCTCTTAACCACTCGACAATTGTTTTTTGGGGGAGGGCTCCTACACAGCAGCCGGGAGTAGCTCTATCTCCTACACAGGCAGTCGCCTCGTCCCTAATTTGGCCAGCAAAGGCAGAGACCCAGCAACATCAGCCAAACGCACCACCCGTGCCTCACCCGGAACTCGAACAGCATTTAGATGTCTACGCCAGAAACCTACGCCTCTGGCCATTCGACCACCGGGGTGGCGCTAGTTATAGAATAGCCAGTGCGCCTTCGGTGCTTGTGTATTGTTGTTGTTTTTTATAGGAGGGAAGGGCAATTGAAATGTCGTGTAAACGTGATTTTGAGTTTGACTAAATTGGCAATTGCACAGGTTTTTTTTGTTTTTTTTTTGCGTTGTACTTTCGTAGTTCACCCTACTCTGGGAAATATTTTTGATAAAGGAATACTTACATTCTCATATTTATATAAACATTTCATCTTTATTTTTTTAACAAACTTTTCGAAGCTATAGGTGACTCCAAACTTCTGCTAGAAAAACCATTAAAGAAATACATTTCATGCAAGTTGTGCAATTTATGTTCATTAGACTGAATATGTTAGTTTATTTCATGCAACAGCATATTTTGAGGTGCAATGTACTTGGGTGTTCTCGTCTGAGAGTGACGTATTACTCGACATTACCTGCACGCAAGGGAGGTGAAAGTTCATCGTAATCATATGATTCAGCTTTTCTTCTCTCAAACAGCGGGATAGGTGACTGTTTGAGATGTTCATATAAAATGTCTCTTCTATTATATTGACTCTTTTATTAGTTCATTTAATTTCTAGTGTCGTGTTTGGAAAACACCCCGGTAAGCAAAATTCACTTCTTCTGCATATGTGCTTTGTTATTTTTCTTTGATATCTTCATAGCTGAATAGGTTTAAAGAATGGGCATCTGTTAACTGAAACTACCTCAAAACTTAAAATATGCGTTGAAATCTTTCGCTCCCAAATTTTCAACAAACATTTTGCTAGCATTTCTATCTGTTTGCATTTTATCCCAACCGGCATGTCTGCATGATTTTTTTTTTTTTTTTTTTTACTTATAACATAAAATTAAAATTTTGTACAGAAAGCTTTAGTTTTCCTTGGATTAGTTTTTTAACAGAAAATGATTCCCTGAAGTTAAGCTACGAGGCTAAGTCGAAAAGCCTTTTCTAACTATTACTGTTCGATCTCTTACGTAGTCATCAACATTTCGGAATATGCGATCGAAAGATGAAATTTTAGATGTGTCTCAATATACTTCTTGAATTTCGCTGTACACGGGGATCATTAAGGTACCAGAAATAATATGTTCGTGATCTTATTTCCTATCCTTCCAAACATAGGCGTAATGTGACCAATTTTTTTTTTTTTGGTGGGTAGGGGGCAAAAATAAGTGAAACTTTGTGTGGGGGGGGGGGATAATTCTCGGAAATAGTTTCTCCATAAATGTTCCTGTTCAATTGCAATTAGTGCCATAACTTAGATTTTTTACATGCCCAATACAGTATATTGACAAACGTCGGATACCTAGAAGAGAAACAAAACATAGCATTTATTGACATACATTAGTACGGTGTCGGTCTACCTTTGGCCTTAATGCATGCACTGACCCTTCGAGACATGCTTCCGACAAGGTTTTGGAACACAGCGATAGGTATGCGCTTCCATTCAGTACATAATGCTGCCGCTAACCGTTGCTTAGTAGTAGACCTTGGTTCCACACTTCTCATGCGGCGTTCTAATTCATCCCATAGGTGCTCTATGGGATTAAGATCACTTCTCTGTGCTGGCCAGTCCACCCACGATACGGAATTATTGTCAAACCACGCTGTAACAGTCCTTGCTTTTTGGCTCGGTGCATTGCCCTGCTGGTACCAACAAGGCTCGGTTCCATAGAACTGCCACAGTGTTGGTAGGGCATAATTGTCCGGAATATCAAAGCAGACGAGCTGTTTAACAGGTTTGTCCACGATAACCAATGAGCCGCGACCATACCATGAAAAACAACCCCACGGGAGTACACTTTTAGCTCCAAACTTGTCCGTAGGAACAGTACACTGAGGTAAATAGCGTTACTCCGGCTTCCACCATACCCACACACGGCCATCAGACTGATGGATCGTGTATCTGGATTTATCAGTCCACAGGACCCGTTTCCATTGATCTTCGGTCCACGATAAATGTTCTTTACACCATGCTAAACGACGAGTAGCATTCCGAGTGGAGATGAAAGGCTTATGAGCAGCCGCACGACCACGGTAACCCATGGGATGAAGTTCTCTGCGAATGGTACGTGTACCTACCGAGGTTCCAGAATTTTCACTCAATTGTACACTAAGGTCTTATGCAGTACTCCGTCAATTAGCTGTAATGACTCTCCTGAGGCTTCCACGTCATCTATCACTGATTTTCTTTAGCCTGCCGGTACGTTTTGATGCTTCAGGCACGCCATGTGTCTTCCTCTTATTCAGTACATCCAAAATATTTGACTTGGGTGTGTTTAAACGCCTCTCGGTTTCTCTTATGGACAACCCACTAATATAACACCTAACAATCTTTCCTTTCTCAAAGTCAGTTCTCTCCCGCCGCGACATTTTCACTCAACCTCACAATGCGTTATGATAGCGGTCAACTGCAGGCTTGTTTTTATACCGTTTGGTGCTGTACCGCGGATCTTAACAACTCAGCGGATCTGTTCATTTGCTTTTGAAGGGATGTCCGGTTACTTTTGTCAGTATAGTGTATATCCAAAACTACGAGGTGTGCGGGACTTCCGTTGATTTACCCTAATGAGGATGTAAACAATATGCCTTTCAAAGCACCTCATGCAGTTATCTGATGATGAAATCAATCATCCAATGACTGCATGCTATTGGGCATGAAATTACTGCTGGAAAGCAGTCATAACAATGTTCGCCATTGCGCACCTTTGTTCCTTGGCTGTCTGTCACACTTTATAACATTTAAAAGGCGAACGACCAGTTATTATTTTTTCAACTTTTTACTTTTTAAGTTTAAGGGGGCACGTACATTCCTCTGTTCCCCCCTGCTTTCAAAGAAAAATTATACACATGCACACCTAAGATGTTTTTTTTTTTTGTTTTTGTTTTTTTCTGTTTTGCTAAGCCCTTTATGACAATTTTTAACGGTTTAGGAAATAATGCATCCAACAGTGAAGCATTATTTTGTATGTAACATCTAGCCAAAGTGGAACTAACAATAAGTTACATTTCCAGGAAAAATGCTGGAAAACTTTGTTTTCCAGCCATGGAGAAGGATTTAAGTTGTTATCGCAGCCACTGTAGTGCACACTTCAGTAGTTGTTCATCTGTGGTGAATTTCTTCCTTCCTAAATTCTCCTTAAGTGGGCCGAACTTGGGGCAAAGTCAGGACTGTAAAAATAACAGCTGAGTACTTCCCAGCTTATCGATGCCAGCACTGTCTTTGTCACGTGAGCAGTGTGTATGTCCCACAAAGGAGGAGAGACAGAGGTCCAACTCTCGTGTTTAAGACAGCGCCCCAGTGATCGGACATGAAACTAAGATAGCGTCTGTCACGTGATACGGTACCAATGGCTATATAAGTTACACCACCGAGAGAGTTGTAAACTCGGGTCGCGGGTGGCCTAGTGGTCAACGTTTGTGACTGCTACGGAGAAGACCTCGGGTTCCATCCCAGGCAGGTAAGAACGCTTGAACCACTAAATATCCGCCATGCGGCGGATATTTAGTGGTTCGAGCGTTCATGGGCACGTTAAGCCGTTCGGCCCTGGGTACTGGCCCCGCGGTAACAAATAAGGGCGCTTTCCTCCCCCTTTCTACCACGTTTTCGTGTCATTCCTATCGGGCATTCTAGCCCAAATCTCCTAGCTTCCTATTTCTAAAGGTTGTTTAATACCTGGGGTCAGACACTCCCTTCCTAAAATCCTCAACATCTGCTCTGAGTTGTAAACTCTTGCAAAGAAAAAATAACAGACAGACGGTTTCGGTTCGACGTTTTAGTTCCATGTCCGTCAGCTGGCGCGCTGTTCTATTGAAATCTTCGGGACCAAATTGTTGTCATGTGTCTCTATGGAAGATTAGCCTCTAAGTCTTCTGCTCTGTGTGTGTGTCCCAGAACTGTCATGCACTTTTTCGACAATTTCACTGGCCTTTTCTTGCGGATGACCGGCCGAAGCTGCTATTTTACGAGGTTAGCGTAATACTGTCCATTCATTATTGCTCATCGTGCAAGTAAACCCTCCGAATACAGGAACCATTAACTTTCCTGCAGACGGCACTGCATTGATTTCTGTCGGGCATGGAGAACCATTCTGATGCCATTCACACCTGACTCGCTTGGTTTCTTGAGTAAAATAATAAACCCAGGTTTCCTCATTTGTCATGATTTGCTGCAGAAATGCATCTCTCTCAGACTTAAAGTGATGCAAGAGCTCTATGTGCAGGTGGCAACACTAACGACTTCTGATCAAATGCCAGCACCTTTGATACCCAACGCGTACATATTTTTCTAAACAACGGGTGCTCGTGGATAATTTATTTTTTTAGACACTACCAACATCAATGTTGGCTATTGCAGCTATGTAACGTACCCTTCCTCTCCTGTTTTACAAAATAACCTGTTGCACACGATCTGTGTTAACTTTGGTCACAGCAATAGGCGGAGCATGTTCGTATGGTTCATTTAAATACTTCTTTTCGGCCCTCGGAAAACTTGCGCCAATCGTACACACTTGCCTTTGCAAGCGTTTTGTTCCCATACTGTGCTTACAATTTTCGCAAAATTTCAGCGAATTTCACATTTTTTTCTTCAGAATAAGTTTAATAATGTAACGCTGTTCCACACTTGCTGTTTGGACGAAACTAGTACTGGCGTGAAGGGGAGGCTAGCACGTATTTACCGTAAAGGTTTTGTCGTAATTGGTACCGAACATGAAGAGTTACAATAAAAAGTCCAGGTCTCTCATCCTTGAATCACCCTGTGTATCTTGATTATGTAATGATGTATTTTTGTACGAAATCTGACCAACTTATCTACGAGCCAGTTAATACTAGGATAAAGTGAAATAGATTAAAATTTTAATAGAAACAGAAGTTCAAAGACAGGTCCATTTAGCATGTCAGTTCTTGCTTGAGTATTGACGTACAACAAATGGCACTGCCCTGACATATGGAAACGCATTTTTTGAAAAAAAAAAAAAAAGCACCCAGAAGGAATCATCCAATCGAGAAGAAAATTGGTATGTGCAATATACATGTATAGAAAAGGAAATGATTGCAATTCCCGAGCAGTTGAGCCATTTAATCGAATAAAAAACCTACACCAGTGGAACAAGTTAGTACGTTGTAGCGTCACCTCTGGCTCGGATACAAGAGTCGGATACACGGCGTGGCATAGACGCATACAGTTCACGGATACTGTTCTGAGGTATAGCATGCCAGATGGTGTCCGAATTGCTGGCCACTTCGCCGACATTCTGGGATGGGCAAAGGTGGCGTTTCGTCATGTACGAGACATGTTCGATCGGTGAGAGGTCGTGCGATCGGGCTGGCCGTGGAAGAATGTCGACATTACGGTGGCTGGTCTGGGAGAGCAGTGCCATGTTGACCAGGTATTATCATGTTGATGCTGCAACAGGAATGGCAACACAACTTCGTAAAATATCATCGACGTATCGTTGAGCCGTGAGGGTGGTATGTAGGACTACCAAGGGCGTCCGGCTACCATAGAAAGTGACTCCTCAGACAGTCACTCCCGGTGTTCAAGCCGTGTGCCGTTCCACGGTAAAGGCAGAATCAGTGCACTGGCCGGCTTGGCTCCAGACACATATGTGCTGGTCATTGGCGCCAAATGCAAACCGTGACTCATCACTGCAGACAGAACGATTCCACTGGACTCTATGAAACGTTGATCGAGCCCGACACCACTGCAACCGGTGCCGGCGATGCTCGTTGGTCAGTAGTAGGTGGTGGAATGGCCTCTTCGAATGTAGTCCCCGTGCCGCAAGTCGCCTGGCAACGGTCCGGATGTCCACTTCTGTACGTGTGGACGACGCAATATGGCCACGGATGGTTGAGAGCGATAAATTCGGTTCTGTTAGTGCGTTTTCCACAATCGTTCGATCCTCGCATCCTATCGTTACCCTCGGCTATCCATTGCCCCCGTGCCGCTGGATTGTGCCCTCTTCAACCAATCGGTGCCAACATCGTCCAATTACCGCTTTGCTCCGCTACAAATGTCTGGCGATACGGCGATTTGACCAATCGATCTCTCTCATCCCAGTTATACGTCTTTTCTCAAATTCGCTCAACTGCTCGTATTGTGCACTGATCCGACGTAGAGGCATCTTCGCTGTCCGTGGAGGTTAATGCAACCCCAATCCGATGTCACAACTGTCCCTGAGTCAGGGCTTTGCTCATGATATACCCACCTCGATGCGCGGTTCCCAAGCGCTGTGGAGGGCCACTACTTTTAGTCATTGGTCGTTATGTTTTAATCATTTGCATATTCGACCGTGGGGTACCTGCATGCGGAGTTTCATCAGGATCAAACGACATTCTCGGAGTGTTTCGTTTTATTTTTTATTTTCATTTTTTCAAAGATGGTCACTTCACTTTTTATGATCCTATCAAAAACGTCCAGTCGTGTCATTTCAAAATTATATGAAGATGTACAGATGCTAAATGGACACTGTCTTTGATTAATTCTGGACTGTTATAATTTCTTTTCTAGAGTTTTCGAAGTTGTATGTCCAGAACGCATGTGCACTGTTACAATGAAAAATGTTGTTCACCAAAACGCTTCAATAGAAACTTTTCGGTGTTGCTGTGGAACAAAAGGGTGTGTTTATGTGGAGTGGGATATCATTTACTCATGCTACATATTTGACTACCATTTTAATATGATTGCCATTATGTGGGACTAACATTTGAGTACCTGACTATAATTTGAGTCGGTGAGAAGCGATGTGACAAGAAACAGACTGATCTCTGAAATTATTCTTCAAAGATCGTTTTGGATGACTCTTCAGTGAGATCCTTTCTACATTGACTTGATGCTACGAATGCATCCTCACTCAAAATTGCAACAGCAGGCACTACCCAAGTAGCACGTGACGTTTAAAAGACGTCGCATTTCGGTTGCAAAAGTTGATATTTGGTCTTCCGTACAAAGACTACGTTTGATAAACGTTTGTTAAATGTTACATCTGTTACCGTTGCGATTTTGTCACATTCATTACGTTTGCTAAACGTTGCATTTTCGTCATGTTAGCAAGGTCACAGCTAATCTTTGGCGTGACATTACATTCAGGCAAAAAAGAACAAAATTATTTTGTTGATAAAACAGTAAGCTTGTGTATAATTGATAAAGATTATTGAATTCCTCCTTTTTTTTTTTTTTTTTGCTTATACGACTAGAAGATTTTATTCCATTGGTTTTCAAGCAGCTTCTGGTCTGCGGCTGCGTCGTTCTCTAACCTGCTGTTACGTCACTTGTACTACGGACGGTGAGTTATGGCAAGGCTGAGCTCGATCGTCCAGAGCTGCATGCCTAATCGATGGATTTTATCGTTCTTAAAAGGTAAGTTCTTTTTCCTGTTTCAATTCATAGGCTTCGATTTCGAAAACAATTCATGTATTCGCTTCGTAACTCGTGGAGATTCCCGTAACACGTGAAGACATTCATGTATTCGTTTCGTAACATATGAAGACATTCATGTATTCGTTTCAAACATATGAAGACATTCATGTATTCGTTTCGTAACACGTGGAGGTAGGCTTAACACGTGAACACATTCATGTATTTTCTTAACAGGTATATATATCATCGACTGCATTTTAAACTAGGAGTAGTAAAGAATTTGTTAGATTTTCGGATCTAAACACAGCTGATTCGTTTTTAATTTTGTATTTTCGTGAAAGAGTAACAAAAATATATTTCAAGGAAACGAAATTTTAGACCTTTTCATTTTTATGAGCTACTGAATATTTGGTTAGATTTTTAAATAACAAATGCAGCTAGTTGTAAAATAAATTCTAATTCTTCAAATGTTTAGAGAGTATTGAATTTATATTTAATTACTCAAATGTGCTTCCGTGTAGCAAACATTGTTACAAACGCAGCTTATTGGTATGTTAGTTATAAAGGATACTCTATATTACTGTTATCATATATTAGATCAGCATTTCTTAGGGCTCATTCAGCCAGTTTTTTTTGCAAGAAATATATTGTGTGTAGAGTAACAAACGGAATAAGCTGTTGGAGAGATACTTATTAAATCCAGAAAGCTTCAAGGTTGAGAAAAATTCAAAACCCACCCTGTACAGAGTCCTGTGGCCAAGAAGTATATTGTCAGTCACAATTCAAAGTCTACGTAAGGCACGCACAAATTTAACTTTTTTTTTTTTTTTTTTTGAAAATGCACGTTTTATGCCAGATGTGAATTAAGCTTACTGAAATCATAATGTATCTGTATCCAAATGGAATATATACAAATATCCAATGCAACATTTTGTTAGACTGTGGGAGTACACACTTACATTCAAATGTGCCCATCTCCCCTTCCACATATCAGAGTTGTGCCTATCAAATAATGAAGCAGAGGAATGCTATTGAACCTGTCACGCCGCCCGGTGGCGCAGTGGTCTAAGGCGCTGGCCTCTGATCATTCGTCCGTAAGGGGTCCGGGTTCGAATCCCGGTGAGGCATGGATGTTGTGTTTGTCTTACGGCACTGGCTCTCTCCCTTCCCTGGAACCAGTGACCCGAAATTAGGGACGGGCGACTGCTTATAGCCCATTGAGTTGCTCACGGCGGTCGTTAAACCTCCAATCAAAAAAAAAAAAAAAAAGAAGAACCTGTCACAGGCAAGGTGGCCAGTTGCTTTGCTTTTCCAGTTACAGTTTACTAGATTTTTGTATTTTTGTTCAAATTTCAGGAATGCAGGCAGGGGTGGGAGAAGTTGGAAGCAGAGTTGTATAAAAATAAAATGTATCTGTGAACACAACCATTGAAACAAAACTTGCTGCAAACCTGCATATCATGATGACAATATAAGATAATTTAAAGAAACAATTAAAAAATAATTATTAGGACATTACAAATTCCGATGACGGCAAAATACAATTGAATGTGTGTGTGAAATTGACCTTTATGGCAAAATATTGGATTATGAACCTCATAAAAACAAGAGAATTAAAAGAAACATTTTATACCCAGAAAACAGTTCCATTAATGAACCTTTAAAAATTATAAATAGTATTTTCAACAGCTTAGTTCAAAAATTACTGTGCTGCCCCCCAGTGGTGCAGTGGTCTAAGCGATGGCCTCTGATCATTCGTCCGAACGGGGTCCGGGTTCGAATCTCGGTGAGGCATGGATGTTGTGTTTGTCTTACAGCACTGGCTCCCTCCCTTCCCTGAAACCAGTGACCCTAAATTAGGGACGGGCGACTGCTTATAGCCCATTGAGTTGCTCACGGTGGTCGTTAAACCTCCAATAAAAAAAAAAATACTGTCTACTTACAAATTACTTAAGGAAAAGATTTTAATTTAATAACTAGTTGCTGCAAGAGGAACCTGGCAATAAAATTTAAATTCCTTCTGTGTAAAGGAAACTTTTGATACAGTTCCTATGTACTGAGAAACAGGCCTTGATAAAATCTAGAGGCCACAAACGTCCAAATGTGCCCATATTAGCAAAATCTGCTAATAATTTGAAAACTATCGGCGTGCGCACATACTTTTACATTCTACTACTTTGGTTGGAAGTATAGTTTTATGAGGATTTTTTTCTAATTTGAATTAATTTTCTCTCAACAATATTATTTTTGAACACATATCATTGCTCCTTTGTTTCTGTAATGCTTCAAAACCATCTTGGTAGCTGTTTACTTTTGGTGCTACTGGTTTTGAATTTAATGTTCACTTTGAATTTTGTACCTGTTTGTTCCCAAATGGCAAGAGTAATAGACCAATTTTTGTATTTGCTAGTTGAGTCTGTATCTTCAGATTTCTCTGAATGAATAATCTTTTCTAAGCAATTAAATTAGAGAGCCACAAACCAATATTTCTATTCACTGTCGGATTAATACTTTTCCGACTAGGCCAGTGCTTCCTAATTAGCCTTTCTCTGAATTATGGATCTCTTCTATTATCAGATCGTTAAGGGCAACAGATTAAAGGCTGGATCACGTAGCTACGCTGTGTAGAAAAGCCGTACAAACTGTCAGTTTGATTGTACACATTTTTTTCAGCAATGTATGTATGTATGTATATATATATACTGGTCACAAAAAGTTAGGGATATTGCATGAAGTGAAGCCACGTAACAAACGCCAGAGTGTGTTTGCAAAAACAATTCAATGGGCAATTTCTGCTCACAACAAGTAGTACCACAATATAGACAAAAGTGTATATTCAGAGAATGTCCAAACCTCTGGATTTCAGTATCCAGTAACACTACCTATGTGTCGAAGAACGTCTTGACACCTACGAAGCATACTTGCAGTGACATTATTGATTAGTGTTTGGTGCAGTTAGTCCCATATTAGTCAACACATTACAGAGGTCTGCCAGTATACTGGGGTATGGAATGCGGTTATCTAAACGTTGCTGTATAGATTCCCAAATTTTCTTAGTAGTATTAAGGTCAGACCTGAGGTAGCTGTAAGTATTCGATCTTGTGGTTTTCCAGCCAGGGCCGGTCCAAGGGGTAGGTAGGCCAGGTGGTAAATGTGTAGATTAGCATCCTAAATTATTTCATTGAAAAAATTTTAGTACCTGGAAAAAGTGCGATGTACAGATTTTAGTGTATGAAAATTAATGTCAAATGGTGCAAAAATTGAATATTTTAAATGTGTTTTAAAGATATATTTTTTTTCGTAATATTGACCTGTGAGTCTGACGCTGTGAAGAGAAGCTGCGGTAGGCCTAATGTATTGCTACGGCAAAGAATGTGAAGCTTTGGTCCTTTAAAAGGAAGGTTTCTTGCTGTACCAAAATGATGGGCGGAAGAGTACAAGAGAAAGAGGTTATGTTGTTGGCAGGAGAGCAATAAATGTAGTGATATGCTACAGAAAATAGGTCCACAGCATCCACCCTTTATTTTGTTGTATCCTGTATGTTGTTGGCAGGAAAAACTGGGAAAAAAACTCTTCGATTTGCAAAAGATATGTATGAGTAAGATAGAAACTGACCTGCGAACAAGCTATTAACACAGGAGAACCAAAGGTGCAGTGACACAGCAAATCAGCTATGAATGGAAGCTGTTCAAACCAGAACCGAAAGTTATAGTTCCCCAGTTTCCTATACAACATAGAAAAGCATGTTAGTACTTTCTAACATGCTTTTCTACGTTCTTTCCGCATACCACGAGTATGCGAAAGAACGAAAAATTTCTCAACATCGCTTTAAAAACAATGACAAAACATGAACGAACTATATTGTGTAGCGTATGAGTATAACACGGCTCGCTCTCGTGGTAACAAAATACGCGCTTGGACTTGTAGTTGTCCGCGCGTGAATTAAACGCTGCAGCGAATCTTCTTTTCAATGAAGCTAAGCTTCACATCGTCGCCGTAGCGATGCACAGAGTCGCACAATATAGACGTACACGTGTACGCCATACGTGGATAGTTTGCAAATTATTAGCAGATTTTGCAGATAGTTTTTGCTTGTAGATTAAAAAAATAAAAATGTTATTACAGCAATTAAAACACTTAAGGTTTTACTAAGATTAATATATTTAATTCTATCTTAACATGATAATGTTCAACTATTTTTCACATCTTCCGATAGTTATTTTGTTTTTGCAGAAGTTTCTGGCCTCTTGATTTTATCAAGGCCTGTTCTCAATATATAGGAACTGTAACAAAAGTTTCATTTACACAGAAAGATTTTTTTTATTTTATTGCCAGGTTACTCTTGCAGTTGCCAGTTATTAAAATAAAATATTTTCCTTATATATTTTATAAGTACTATTTTTGAATTAAGTTGTTAAAGATGCTATATATAATTTTTGAAGGTTCATTAACAGAACTGCTTTTCTTGATATAAAAATTAGTCTCTTGTTTTTATGAGGTTCATAGTCCAAAAATTTTTAAGTTTTGGCCTTAAGGGCCATTTTACACACATTTTTGCGGATTCAGTCGTAATGTCCTTTTGCCCTCTCTGGAATCTGTAATGTTCTAATAATTATTTACTGTTATATTAATTTTTCTTTAAATTATCTCGTTCCATTGTTATCGTGATTTGCGGGTTTGCAGCAAGTTTTCTGTTTCAATGGTTGTGTATGCAGTCACATTTTATTTGAATGCACCTCTGGCGATGCATTAGGCCTACCACAGCGTCTCTTCACAGCATCACTCACAGTTCAATATTATGATAGAAAATCTTTAAAACACATTTAAAATATGAAATTTCTGCACCATTTGCCATTAATTTCCGTACTCTAAAATCTTTACGTCACACTTTTTCGAGGTACTGACATTTTTCCGACGAAATAATTTAGGACGCTAATATACATATTTACCGGCCAGGTAGGCAGCCACCAAATGGAAGGGATGCCCATAAATTTTCTTACATAGTAAAATTATCCGCTAACTTTTTTTCTTTTTTTATGAGCTAGTCTGTATTTGCCACAAAAATGAAAGCTGAATACTCCTTTGTTGTTTCTCTGGCACATGCAGAGTTCCTATATATATATACCACCAACAACAAGAAGCATTTTCAATTCTTGTGCGTTTTTTTTTTTCTGAGAATTCTTCTCTGCTGCTTTTTACGCATTTGGGTTTTCAGGGGGAAAAAATGAACCTTTTTTTTTTTTGTTCGTTCCTGATGTTTGTTGACATTTTTATATACACTGAGTGGCCACTTTATTATGACTACCTGACAGTTTTAAGCAAATGAGCTATGGCTGCACGCTGTTGCCGCCAGAGGGTGAGGCTAGTATAAAAAGGGAAAGCTTAGTGCTTCCGACAGTAGTAGAAGTGATTTTTGGGTGACGAGATGGGTAAAAAATGCAATTTGACGGACTTTCAACGTGGGACGATTGTAATAGCTCGGAGCCATGGAGCGAGTATCACTGAAACCGCCGCATTCATGAAATGTTCCAGAGCCACTGTTGTTAAAGTGTTTAAAGACTGGACTGTCAGCCAAAAAACTGGGTCTCTACGTGCAACGTGTGGTCGTCTAGTGACTGCTCTCTCCGGGCGGACCGGAGTGTCCAGACTGGTAATAGGCAACAGTGCAGCAATTACAGACCATCTTAATCAAGGATCCCTCAAATGATCTGTGCACGCACTGTTCGCCGTACACGGCACGGATGGGATATGGCAGAAGGAGGCCTGTTCGAACACCTTTGGTGTCTGCAGTTAACAAGAGAAAATGTCTCCACTTCGCACAGGAGCATAAGGATTGGACAGTCGATAATTGGAAAAAAAATTATTTGGTCCGATGAATCACGTTTTCAGTTGCACCATGCCTATGGCCGAGTGAAAATTTGGCGAAAACAGCACAAAAGCATGGACCCCAAATGCATTGCTACAACCCTTCAAGCTGGTGGAGGCAGCGTTATGGTTTGGGAAATGTTTTTCTGGCATGATTTGGGCCCTTTAATTCATGTTGATCAACGTCTGACTGGCACATCATATCTAAACATCGTTGCAGACCAAGTACATCCTGTCATGTGGATGGTTTATCCCAATGGCGATGGCTACTTTCAACGAGATAATGCGTCTTGCCATAGTGCTCGTATTGTACAGGATTGGTTTCAGGAAAATGCCGGTTAGTTTACTTTGCTTAGCTGGCCCCCACAATCTCCAGATCTCAACCCTATTGAGAATTTGTGGGATGAAGTGGAACAAGCCATCAAACAGCTGGATACACAACCCTGCAATTTCACACTCCTGGAAAGTGCTATTCATCAAGCATGGTCTTAGATTCCAAAACCACCTATCAACATCTCGTGGAGTCCATGCCATGAAGAATCTACATCGACGTAGTATTAAAGGCAAAAGATGGCCCAACGAAGTACTGAGGGGGTGGTAATAATAAAGTGGCAACTCAGTGTATAACAAAATAAGGCTTGAGTGACAAGCCTTATTGTTATGTACATCTTGAAATAAATCCCAAATTCCCACAGCCTAGGGTAAAGCGGGAAAAAAACACTTTTTACTATGAAAACTGCAACACAAAGCTCCTACAGATTGCGAACCATATATATATCAATGGTTTTCTATCCACTCATTGATAGCGCATTGTTTGCCATTCAGGAAAGATTTACTCAGTTGCAAAAACTTTTCAACGCTTCGGGTTTTTTTTATAATTTGAAGAAATTGCCTGACAGGGGATTCTTTAAAAGAAAAGTGTATTCAGTTAGAAAAATTCCTTAAGGATGCTGACAGTGAAGAAAAAGATATCGATGGGGAGCAACTGTTTGAAGAGATGAGGCATTTGCAAGCACTTATGAGCAAATGCAGCTCAGCTACTACAATAGAAGCTCTAAACTTCATATTCCAGTATGATATGGTTCATTGTTATCCCAACAGTAGGATTTGCTTTCGAATATTGCAATTCCTGTCTGTAGAAAGCGGGAAAAGAAGTTTTAATAAATTAAAGCTGATAAAGACTTATTTGAGATCTACAACGATGCAGGAACAGCTATCGGCTTTATCCATCATTTCTATTGAAAACGATATTGCACCAAAAAATTTCTGAAGCAAAGAGGTTTTTGCAAAGTAAAGCCAGACATGAAAGTTTCATGTAAATAACACAAACAACTATGTATGATTCAGTCATTTTGTGAGTAAAATTATCATTATTATATTGGACTATTTATTTGTAGCATAGCATATAATAGTGAGTTAGTGACATATCTACTGAGCATGCGAAGTTAAGATTAGAGCTATTTGCTGTGTTTGGGTCCATACTGCAAAAAAAACAGAAAAAGTTGAATGCCATGATGACAGCACTTTCAATAGGTTTCTTCAGTGGTTTAGCTTTTTTTCTCTTCCTTTTTTTTTTTTTAATAATTTTCATTCCAGTTAATTGTAACTGCAGCTTGTGCTCATTTTGGCTTTTCACTTTACTAGTAACTTGTTTTTCAGTGTTTACTTCCCTTTTTGTTTCTTCTTGCTTGATTCTTAATATATATAAAGATAAATTAAAATTTGGGGGTATATCATAATTCATAATAAAATTTTATAAACATAATTTACCAGCACTAATGAGGGCAAACTTTTGAATGTGATTTACATTAAGAAATAATAGGGCATTCAAAACAGTTGAATTATATAAAGAAATTGCATAAATGATTTTTTTTTTTTTTAAATTTTACTCAGGTATGGTTATTCATGGCTCTAGTTAGGAAAGTTAGGGATGTTATGCAAAACACAGATGAGTGTAAATTAAGTACAACCTCCTGTAGCTTTAAAACTTGAGCTTATATCCCTCAGATCAGTATTTCCCCTCCTACCAGTAGATCTCTCTGTAGAGTACAACTGGATCACCCTGTGAAAGTAAACCAAGTTGGTGACTTCACCAAGTTGGTAAATATAATATTAGTGGAATTAAAGGATTAAACCATGTGTGAAATTATAGAATAAATAAGCAACATTTATTCACAATTAAATAATTTATTTTAAGATCTATAGTTTTGTTGAGCCTTTAGCTCGGCTTCATCAGGACAAAGGGAGCATAAACATTCATATGTGACATCATCAGGTAGTTGATGATCATGGATTTTGGTGAATTGTCTCCATGCAATTGAAAGAAATCGAGTAGGTGTCATGTTGTTGACAAGTCATAAAGAAAAGTCATGGAAACAAATTGGTGTTTTCTACCTATGTATATCGTGCAGTACATCTATGCAAGTTACAGAGGATTCCTTGCAGAAAAAGCTAGATTTTTGCCGCCGCAGTGGTCTAAGCACTGGCTTATGACTGTTCGGTTCTTCCAAGTGGGTTGGGTTCGAATCCCGGTGAGGCATGGATGTTGTGTTTGTCTCACGGCAGTGGGTCTCTTCCTTCTCTGGAACCAGTGACCCTAAATTAGGGACAGGCGACTGCTTATAGCCCATTGAATTGCTCACCATGGTCAGTAAACACAAAAAACAAAAAAATAAAAAAAAGTTATTTTTTTTTTAAAGAAATTGTGGCACACACAGGATATAGATTGATATAGATTGTCCTTTTGTTGTAGACAAAGCTGTCCAGAAATTTAGGAACTTTCAAATGTTTAAATTTCAAAGTTATTTTGAAATCTATAAACAAGGCAAATTTTTGTGGATCAAAAGACTACGTTGAAGACATAACTGGGTAATTTATCACATCGCTTGTGAATGTGGACTTTCATGTATAGGACAGATCCGTAGAGCTTTTAAGTTTTCATGTGAAGGAACACATGACGTATGGAACTGAAGAAGTCGTCTATAGCCCAACATTGTCATGAAAATAACCAGATTTCTTTTTTTAAATGCTACGCTTATTGATAAACCTGATTTGACTATCAAGCTTAATATATTAGAAGCTTTCCACATCTAGTGCAACTGCTCATCGCTTGTCAACGACATGACATCTACTAGATTTCTTTCAAACACGTGGAAACAACTTGCCAAAAGCAGTGACTGTCAGAATGCTGATGATGTCACGATGATTTGAACGTTTGCACTCCATTTGTCCTAATGAAGCCAAGCCAAATGCTCAGTGAAACTACAGTAGATTTAAAATCTTAAAATAAAATATTTAATTGTGAATAAACATTGCTTATTTAAAATATTCTATCTCTACAGCCCAACTATTGAAGTCATAAAATATATTTGCGAATTACTTGGAGCAAAAACATAACGTACAAGAGCATTAACCAGAAAAGAAATCATGTGTTTCTTTGGAAAAAAATAAAATAACCGTTTGCAGTGGGTGTTTTTTTTTTGGTTTTTTTTTAAGTAACCCCCCCCCACACACACACACACCTGTTTATTGGGGGTAAAAATCCTGCTTGATCTGCAGCATTTCCATTCGGTAGAAATTTTGTGTGTAGCTAGCTTGCAAAACTCCTAAAGCAGCAACTGCATCAATCTGCCGTACACCTGCATGTAACATGTCAACAGCCCTATTTCTGATGTCAATACTTAAACGTCGTCTGGACATCTTTTCAAGTTAATCCTACTCTGAAGAAAATGCATTCAGCAAACTTGTAGTCCAAGCAGTGAAACGACCTGTTTTCTACTTCTCGGAAGCTACTTTTATCGGAGCTTGCACACACACACACACACACACACACACACACACACACACACCAACCACATGTGTCATCATGATGCTAATTTATGCTGATAACCTATCTCCTGTAGTCACTAAATATGCATATCACCATGTTTCCCTTTTGAAACCATAATATCCCAAACTTTTTGTGAGTACTGTATATATATATATTTTCTTATGATTCAGAATACATGAATTGTGTTTGAAGCCTATGAAAATAATGAAATGAATGCATGAATTGTTCATTTGTTTCATTATAACTTTTTGTGACCACCTATGAATTGAAACAGAAAAAGAACTTATACATTTTAGGAACTTGAAGTTAATGTTATGTACAGAAATAGAGAGAAGAGCACAGCACAATGTCAGAGTACAACAACAAATGGCATTAATTAACAACCAATAGAAGAAAATATTTTTTTCTGGTTGGCCAAACAATGCAAAGAGTTACTCGTGAAATGAGTATATATGAGTAGCAACAGAATTTAACCCAAGACAGAACAAACTAGATTGGGTGGCTGTTTTCATATCTTATTTGCATACAAATTTTTGAAAAAGGTGTTTCAACATGCATAATCAATTGATTCTTACAATTATTTATATGCTACGTACTGTTTGTTACACAATAGGACCCTCAAGCGGAAACTAAAAATTGCAATTTCTAAGCACAAGATATAAACTAGGGACATTACACTAAACAAACTTCCTGAAATACTAAGACATAACCAAAAATTAAGTCTAAATTCGCAAACTAGTGAAAAAAAAGATTAAGAACCAAATACACATGGGTTGAAAAAAATACAAAGCAACTAACATACCAAAATAAAAGGCTCCTCTGTAAAAATATAGAAAAAAATTATAAAGAAACGTAAACTGAGATATAAATACACAGATCTACAGCAGAAACACAGATAGCCTTTAGCTACACTTAAAAGAAAAATTAAAAACAAAGCTGTGAAAGTACTACTTGATTTATCTCCCAGCATTATTTCACCTCACATTTCTAATAATCTATCAGCTAATTTCAGATGTGTCCAAAAACTCTTAAATGAACAACACAACTGACTCAGTTTTATGTTGCAGTAACTTAGATGTTAGTGGTATTAAAATGTCTACTTTATGTTCAGTTAAATATGAGCAACTGAATTTTCAAGAAAATTGCAACAGCCACAACGAAGCCAGTGAAATGGACTTGAGTCAAAACAGTTTGTGAAGTCGTATACCTTGTGAACAATAAATATACAGGGTGTCCGAGAATTATTGGACACAGTACAAAATTATGTAAAACAAAACATTAAACAGATAGAAAGAAACTGACTGTACTAACTTACAATGTAACTACACGTGTTAATAAATTTCGATGTAAGATCCCTTGGTTGCTCGTAGTACGTCCAAGCGATACTCGATTTCATGCCATGTATTGCCAAGCATCTGAAAAGATATGGAATTAATAGCAGCTGTGATATGCTGCTTCAGTTCCTGCAAATCAGTACAAGGTGTCTGATAGGCAGGATCCTTCACATAACCCCCACATGAAATAATCCAATGGAGTTAGATCTGGGGAGCGAGGAGCTACGGAATGGGACCACCATGCCCAATCCATCTGTTGGGGAAATGCTCATTTAGGCACTTACGTACACACATTGACCAATGCGAAGGCATGCAGTCTTGTTGGAAAACGACGTCATATCTTTTGATCTGGGGTATAGGGAAATTTTCTAACATTTCCAAGTAAATGTCACCATTTATGGTTTTTTCACAGAAGAAAGGGCCAATCATTTCTTTTTTTTATAGGGCGCACCACACATTAACTTTTGGAGAATCACGTTCCAGTTCAATAGCAGCATGAGGCGGTTCACTGCCCCATATCCAAACAAAACATAGTTTACGAAGTGAAACAATACCTCATACATAAAATGTGGATTAATCACTAAAAATTACAGTACTTAGAAAGTTTTTATCGTTTCCCACTTGATTCAGCATATCCACAGCAAAATCGTATTGCAGAGTGTGATTATTTGCATGCATCTTTTGCACTATTTGAATTTTATAAGCATGAAACTAATTTCTTGTGCAAGATATCATGAACTGTCTATTTTGGAATGCACAGTTCTCTGCTTGCTTTATGAACGGATTTCCTGGGGCTTCGTCGGAAACTTTCATAGCTTGGTCAACCATCTCACCTCTGACGCTAGGCCTACCGGTTCCTCCACGATGTTCCACATTGCCAGTTTCTTTAAACTGTTTCATTCACCGCTTAGTTGAATTTGTTGACGGATTATTACAACCATACTCTAAACGGTACCGTCTTTTAACTTTAATGACAGACTTTAATTCCGCAAACCATAACACACACATCGCCTTCTGCTGTATGGATGACATGACTACTGATTGCGCATTTCTCATAAATTCCTCATCAGGCCACACCTAGCGCCATCTATTGGATTCTGGGAGTAACAATTCTGCAATACAAAAATATAGGAACCGTGTTAGTAATATGTGACATAGAAAAACAGACAATGCTCATAGTTTTTTTTTTTTGTACATAATTTTGTAATGTGTTTAATAATTCTTGGACACTCTGTATAATGGTGAGAGATTGTGTTGCACTAGTAACTGTGATAGAAATGCTTTCTTTTTTATAACATTACTTTCCTGACAAAGTCATCCCTTATAAAGCTTCAACAAAAATAAGTGATAGTAAAATAACTATTAGGAACAAAGTTTTGTGAAGGGGCATTCATATGATGAAAATGATATTTTATGATATGATGAAAATGATTTTTTAGGTTAGCTAAGAACTTCATTTATTTACCCCCAAATTTTTGTAGACTAGGTAACAAGACTGTATATAACAGATTATCATGGCAGCTTTAAGATAAGCATTACCGTACGTCCCTCTTACAGAGCACAAACGTTACTAAAACGGTTTTGCTACGTTATGGAAACGTCGTTTAAACGGTTTTGCTACGTTATGGAAACGTCGTTTAAACGGTTTTGCTACGTTATGGAAAAGTTTGTTTTCAATGTAATATGCAAAGTAAAAGATTTGAAGAGTGATTCCGTATCAACTCAACACAATTTGAAGGCATTTTTTATCTCACCATCTCAGATTTTAATGAAATTTGGTACATAGGTGGCCTCTGTATAGATTAAGAAAAATATCAAATTTCATCGTCATATAGCCACCGGTTTTGAAAATACAGCTATATAAAATGTCCAAAAACACCCCAAAATCAGAAGATTGATATGTTTTTAAATTATGATTGCAGCTCCCCTAATTAAGATAGAGATGGGAAAGGTATCTTTTTGTAGTATTTTTTATGCTCTTTTATTTGATGTACAACAAACACCATAGGGGTTAAGATTTTTAAAAAAATTAAAATTTTGAATTTTTCAAAATGCGACACCAAAAAATTTGAAATTTTTAAAAACAATCTATGTGTTTGGTATTTGATTACGTGAGTTGTAACTTGGGATGATAATGGGTTTACTTAAAAAGCTATATTCAAATTTAGCCTAACACAAGAGTTTAATGAAAAAAAAATGAAAAAAACATGTAAACTGAAAATAAATTTGGGCTAAATCTCAAAAAGTTTCATTAATAACAATAGATATAGTATTTTTGTTATTTAAAACTATTTATTTAATCAATGTTTTATTTTTAATTGATTTGTTTAAAATCTGAGACTACATGGGTTTAAAAATTTTATTAATTTTCATTATTCAGAATTTGTAATAATTCACAATTCAACACAAAAAAAAATAAACAGACTTTAAAAAGTAATTTCAATTACTGCTCAAGAAACACATCAAAATAATAATAACATATGGCATTGAATTGTTTACATTTATGCAAATTATATTCCTAATCTTAAACTTAGATCGTCACTTAAAGCAGAATCTTCTAAAATTAAAAAAAAAGTTGCATTATTGTTTTGAAGTGAAATCACACGTGTAGATCCTTGATATAGTCTTTAAAAGCTTCAATAGTTTGGTGTATTTCTGTTTCAGAGAGATTGTAGAGTCTTCCTGTCGGAGTCAAAGGATTTACTTTACACAAGAGGTAACTTACAGGAAGCTATAATACATCTTGTGGGCTAGGGTAGGAAAAGGATGTAGATGGACCAGCTGGATGTAAAAATGAGACCTTAACTTCATTCTCACTCTCTTCTTTTGGTAGAACATACGCTACCCACCAGTTGTTTTCATAGATTATGGTTATGTAACCACTCATTTCTGTTATTTGCAGTCTGTCTTGTAATGCTGATACTTTTTCAGTAGCTGACTCGTTTGATTCCGAGAACATCTTCACTTTTATTTTTGAATTACTCAATGGGATAGGAATAAAAGCATGAAGTTTCTGGGTACCTTGTATTGTTAGAGACTTGCTTAGGCGATTTTCCAAAAATTGGTCTGTTTCTATGTATTCTTCTTGACTTACATATGTAAAGTTTGCCACAAAAATGTTCTGAATTGCCCATTCGTACAACTGAAATGGTGTTTGAATTTGATTCTCGTAAGGGCGTTGTAAGCTGGCTTGGGCAGCTAACCTTTTCACCGTTCCACCAATGCCATCACATGGCCCCTTCCCGTGTGCTGTTGCTGAAAAATGCCATTCAGCATCAATGTTGAAGTCATCTTGATGGAAACATTAAAGTTTGTGAAAAAATTTCCGATTTTTGCACTGGGCTGCAGATCCGTCAGAGAAATAGTACATTTTTTTGACGTTGTTGTCACCAAACTTACTTTTCAAGAAGTTAATAAGGTTTTTTTTTTTGGAAGCAGTACAGTGTAATTGTGTTGTGCTCTAAACATTCAGAAATTACTACAAAACTTGCATGTTCAGTCTTTTCTGTTTTGTAATAGATGACCAATGGGTGGACTGTGGCTTGCCCACTGGTCCAGTGATAGCTCTGGGCTTCATCTTGAAGAAGAAAACTATAATTTTTAGCAAAATCACAAATGATGAGAAATTCTGAGTCCTTGAGGTTTTCCTTAGTACTACTATTCATAAAAGAGCTTTGCTGCTTAGCAATGAAGTAATGTCTGACCAAAGCAGACAGTTTTTCGCAAAACAAATCAATAAAATTTGAAGTTGATTTTTTTAATGTCTCCAAGTTGCATCTATCAACTGTAATCCATTGGCGAAAAGTTAGTTTTTCAACCAAGTTCTCAAAACCGTGTTCCCAGAACAGGTGGGACACTTCCCCAAATGACAATCTATGGAAGTAGGGTTGCATAATACTCTTGCAAGACAATGTTTGTAGGAAGATAATTGTCCATTCGTTAGTGAACCAATTCTTGCATTTTCCATCATCAGTTTTACATTTTGGTGTGTGGTGCAAACACATACCGTATGAGTACCACTAGACCCTACCAGGACACGGTTTTTGGTCTGAGCTCTGCGAATTTGGAAAAACTGACTTTCGTGCTTGCAAATTGTCAAATTACATAAAATCAGCCTGTTTGACAAACTTTATCTCCATTTTCAGTCCTAACAGAAACACAATCTTTCATTCCAGGTAAAACCCGACTAATTTCATCACTTTGGTAAAACGATCATACTACAACTACTTCAGAAGAGAGAGACTTACCTGGTTTTCTATTAAGGCTTTCCAAAATTCCTTTCTCCTTCAGATTTTTTTTTTTATTGTCTTACCATATAATTAGGAGCATTGAATTCTTACATGATTTTCCTAACACTCCATGACTCTGGTAAGCAAGTCAAAATCATCAACTGTTTATCTCTAGTGCAGTTAGAAAAATTACTTTTAAGATTGTCCATAAGAGAGTCGTGAAGTATTTCATCCTCATCATCAGATGATTCTTGAATATTTGTAAAAAGCTTCCGTTTCATAGCAGAACTGATTTTTTGAATTTTGGTTGAAGCATAACATTTAGATTTTAGCTTTTTCTTATTGACAGCTGATTCACCCAATTCATGGAGCGAAGTATTCAGTGTTTCAATTACTTCTGACATAGATGCAAAATTTTCGTCCATTTTCTCATCAGCACAGGTTTCATTTGCTTCTTGACTAATTATTAAAGTTTTCAGCTGCTTTCTGCAAGAATCACAAATTTTAGTCTCCTTTGATAAGTCATCAAAATTTTCCAACATCCAGTCTGTCACATTTCTATATGGATTGAAACATTGTATTAATGCATATCTTGTACTTTCCATTGTTGATTATTTGTGCATAAAATGTAAAATTAAAATAGTAAAATAATTGCCTCCCATTACCTGTTCTTTTTATTTTTCCTAAAAAAATCCTGCACAGCTTCAATTTATAAAAGTCTAGTTTCAAAACTGAAAAGGATGTACTTTATTCAATTAAAGTTTTCAAACACATATCACTTTCACTGCAAGAAACACATGATCACCATCAAAAGCTAAAGCAGACTGAGAAACACATCTGATCATCAAAACCTAAAAGCAGACTGAGAAACACATCTGATCACCATCAAAACCTAAAGCAGACAGGTCTGCAAGGTAGGAAATGCAAGTTGCTGCTTGTTGGGTCTTGTTACCAATGATCTAAACAACAGAATCAGTTTTTTAAGTCGGAACATGCAGAGTTTTGTCCAAACAAAATGTAGCCTACAGTATAACTGCACAGTCTTTATTTTTTTTATATTGTATTGGGAATTATTACAAATTCTGAATAATGAAATTAATAAAATTTTTAAGCCCATGTGACTCAGATTTTAAACAAATTAATTAAAAATAAACCATTGTTTAAATAAATGGTTTTAAATAACAAAAATACTATATCTATTGTTATTAATGAAACTTTTTAAAGATTTAGCCCAAATTTATTTTCAGATTACATGTTTTTTTATTTATTTATTTTTTTCATTAAACTCTTGTGTTAGGCTAAATTTGAATATAGCTTTTTAAGTAAACCCATTATCATCCCAAGTTAAAACTCATGTAATCAAATGCCAAACATATAAAGATTGTTTTAAAAAAATTTCGAATTTTTTTGGAGCGTCACATTTTGAAAAATTCAAAATTTTAATTTTAAAATTTGAATTTTTTAAAATATTAACCTCTATGGTGTTGTACATCAAATAAAATAGCATAAACAATACTACAAAAAGATACCTTTCCCATCTCTATCTTAATTAGGGGAGCTGCAATCACAATTTAAAAACCCATCAATCTTCCGATTTTGGGGTGTTTTTAATACTTTTTATAGCTGTATTTTCAAAACCGGTGGATATATGACGATGAAATTTGGTATTTTTCTTAATCTATATAGAGGCCACCTATGTACCAAATTTCATTAAAAGCTGAGATGGTCAAGTCGTTGTGTTGAGTCGATACGGAATGACCCAAGAACGAAATAGAAACGTTCTAACGTTTTGCAACGGCACACGTAAAGCCAAAAAAAAAAAAAAAGTCTTGAAACTGGAATATAACCTTCGATAAAAGGTTGTGGTAACATTTTTTGCGACGTTTGACGTAATACACAAAGGACAGCAATGTTTAATAGAGGAAATTTAGACGTTGATTAACCGTTGCTGTTACATTTACTAAACGTAATACAGAAAGGAAAAATACGTTGTAAAATCGAAAATAAAACGTCGCTAAACGGCGGTTAAAACCGTTTCTAAACGTAATAAAGAGGGAATATGACGTTTAAAAAACGTCATTTAAACGTTGCTAAACATTCTTAAAAACGTTTCTCAACGTAATAATGGAAGGAATATGACGTTTAAATAACGTCATTCAAACGTTGCTAAACGGTTGTTAAAACCGTTTCTCAACGTAATAAGGGAAGGAATATGACGTTTAAATAACGTCATTCAAACGTTGCTAAACGGTTGTTAAAACCGTTTCTAAACGTAATAAGGGAAGCAATATGACGGTTAAATAACGTCATTCAAACGTTGCTAAACGGTTGTTAAAACCGTTTCTAAACGTCATAATGAAAGGAATATGACGTTTAAATAACGTCATCTAAACGTCTTAAAAACAGTGCTATAACGTTATAACAACGGTTGAAAAACCATTGAATCAACGAGACGTATTAGCGTTTTATAAACGTAATATTGTGACGTTTTTTCAACGTCTCGCCGAACTGGTTTTAAAACGTTTTACAAACGTTTTTGTGCTACTTGGGTAAATGTCTGCTGGTGCCACTTTTCAGCGTCATTTGAAAGTTTTCTTCTTATTTTTTTACCATGTTTCGAGACACCAATTCTGCTGGATTTCTTGTTAAATGCACTTGTGTGTATCAAAGCGGCTGTACGCTATCGCATTCACATCCCATGCTTAAAGTGATAAAATTTCAATGAAATAAAAGCTGTCTTCGATTGACAATATGTATGAGTAACGTGAAGTACCATCCAGAGACTAGAATTTTACTTTCTCAGCCAAGTGGAGAAAGGAGATCTTTCAATGTCTTACCTATTTTCAAGATTATCTGATTCGCTTCTTCGAAAGGTCAGCGTTGTTTTGCCATGCAACGATATCAACAGATTGAGATCATTTACAGGAGACCAATTCTGCAAATTTAGTGATTGCTTGGGAAAACATCTCCATACCATCATCTTCCCTTCACCGAACTTCATTGTCAGGACGTTGCAGTCTAGAAAGTACCTTTCCCCAGGTATAAGCCACAATTAGCAATGACCACCAGACTGGTAGTCTGTGAATTGTAAGTCTAAAGCACAGTTGTCCATTGGTCAACATCCAAGATCGGCATTACGCTAATCGGTGTGTGATATTAGTCGAAGTTGATTAACTGCTGGATGACTGCTCAACCACACAACTCATGTCGTCCAGCATCTTACGTAGTGTACTGGTGCTGACGTCAGCCCTGACAGTCTCACATAGAGTTTATGAGATTTGAGACAATGTTGATTTGTATTCTGAGCGGATATCCCTTTGCAGGGCTCTCTGTCTTTTTCTGTTAGCTTCCGAATATTGATAGGTCTTTCTTGGCCGATTCAGTCCCAGTCCACTTCCATTCGCATATCACATCCTCAACCGCCGAACTAAGAATCTTCATTACTGCTGAAAGGTTATGTACGGAGCGATTGCTTATGTGGCACCCTATGGAAATCAGTTAACTTTGTCGATCTAGACATCTTTCATTCATAGACGTGCTATTTTCTCATCATAGCCCTAAGAGCATAATTTATAATTGGATCAGTGATGTGGTGCTTGCGTACACCCGAGTTCACTAACAATAGAGATGTGTCCGGATATTAATTGTACGGCAGTTTAACTACTGTGGAGATATATAGAAGTGAATAGGATGAAGACCAAACTACTCTCGGCGAAAAGATCGGAGTGAGAAACGAGAAGCTTTTAACTAGCAGTTGGCGAGCTCGGTTTAAAATCACTACCCCTCTTCCTTCTTAGTTTAAAAAGTCTACGCCTTCTAGTTTGCATAACCGAAATTTAATAGTGGTATTGAACATCAAATTCCAAGAGGAATTCTGCTGATGAAGGTTGAATAGCCGATTTCAAATTAAATCAATTTTCTTTGATTTATGACTTTTTTTACCAAAAACGTCAAATCTTTCTTTTCTCCTCAAATCTTTCGGTATAGATAGCTTTATAAATCTTACGTGTAACATGTGGCTTTATAAAATATATGCCTAACGAGAAGAGGTTTTAGCTGTAAGTACCAAATATCCCAGATAAGGTACTACTCAGGAATACAGGTTCAAAATCTGAGAAAGGCAGAAAGAAATTCCGAGCAACAAATAAAATATGGATTTAATTTGTTTCGTGCCTTACTCATGCACAAATGCTGAAACAGTGTATTCCCATACCTTCGACATACCTTCGCCTCCTTATACCTTCCCATACCTTCGCCTCCTCTATGCCTAATAAGAATCGATCACATCTCAACAGAAAATGAAAATAAAAAAAGAACACAAAGCGAAAAGTGAATCATCAGAATGGTTCACGTATTATTTTCAAAATGTGAAAATGGTTACCGCGTAATTTGATTTGGAATTAACGTTTTTATTTAAACTCAGTCTTTTCGTTTTATTTCGCTCATGCAGTTTAAACTGCAATTCTTTTTTCATCAGCAAATTTTTCAGATGGAGCATGACAAAGGAAAAATGTCCTCCTGGTATTGCATATGACGTTATTTGGACAAAGCTTGCGTGGTGGCATAGCAATCGCTCTCTACTCTCACGAAATGTTAGAAGATGACTTTCTGTTTCTTTCTTCCGTTCAACGAAGAGGAAGAAAGAATGAAAGTCATTTTCTTCTACAAAAATTATTTAGTCAAAGGTGATTCTCGAATGTTGAAACAGGAAAAAAAAAAGAGATGAACGGCAGATATTTGAGATGTTCGAAAATTCAAATAATAGAGAATTTGTGCGTGTCTGCGTGTGCATTTATATCTGATTTCAATATACAATCTTAAAATAAAGCCACATTTAGAAAATTCTTCTCAGAGTACTGGAGGAGGGCATGCGACGTTTATTATACAGTCCTCCTAAGTGGAAGACATTGCAAGATATATTCGATAGCTTTGGTAATTCTTTTACTTCGAAAATAACCGCCCTTTTGTTTTATAAATTGGTTGTATTACGCATTCAATAATTAAATGAAATTTGGAGTCTTTAGTCCAATCAAAGTCGCTCTTTTTGGTTTGTTCTTCCTTTTTTTTTTTTTTCTAAAGTGAGTCGAATTTTGATGGTCATTGTAGCTAAACAAACACTCCCATTCAGGACCGTAGCCAGAAAGAATTTTCGGGGAGGGTCTCTGAATTTGAAAATTATTTTTCACCCTACGTTATGCATATGTCGAGTTTTTACTCAATGACATTTTTTTTCGATACGACATTCTTCTATTTAATACTCCCCATTTTTCAAATACAAACTTAAATGCTATACTGTACTTACACATGTATATGGAACTATGCATTCTCTCTTTATTTAAGTAAGGCGTATGCCCCAATAACTTTTTTTATTAAATTGATAAGTACATAAACTAAGTAAATAATTATAGGATTATACACTATCTACCAACAAGAAATTGGACACCCCTGCGATCGACGATATCTGCGGTCCTGATACACGTCACGGCCGCCACCGTTAAATATCGTGTGGGAAACAACAAACAACAACGCAACCAGTCGCATGCAAGATGCCACGCAGTTCGGAGCTCTCTGATTTCGAGCAAAGTGTAATCGACGGGTATCACAGAAATGGCCGATCCATACGTGACATATCCAGCGAGTTGAAGTACCCAAAATCGACAGTGGCCTACGTGATTGCCAAGTGGAAGATTAGAGGTGACTGTCGGAATGTGCCCCTACCCGGCAGACCTACAAAACTAGGAGTTAGAGACCGACGGGTGCTGGCCAGAGAAATTCGGAAGAACCGCACCAAATCGATGGGCCACATCCGCGAGGAGTTTCAACAGGCATCCGGGAGTGTTCTTTCGATGAATACTATCCGTAAGGAAGCCCATCTGCTCGGTTATCATGGACGTGCTGCCTTTGATCACCAAGTCCAACAGCGCTGCTCGGCTAACGTGGTGCAAAGAACGTCGACAGTGGACCGTTGAACAGTGGAAACAGGTTCTCTGGAGTGACGAATCAAAGTTCACCCTCTACCGTTCGGATGGCAGGGTCTATGTTTGGCGTCTGCCTGGAGAACGCCTCCTGCCGGAATGTATTGTGCCAACTGTGAAGTTCGGCAGCGGTGGAATTATACTATGGGGGTGTTTCTCCTGGTATGGCACGAGACCCTTGGTCGCAATTCCTGGTAGACTTAACGCCGAGACCTACTGCACCATTTTGGATGACCATGCGATTCCTAGGTTGTGGCAGTTTTACGGGGTGAACCCATGTTACTTTCAGGATGACAATGCCACCTCTCATGTTGCGAGGTCCACCATCGCTTGGTATGGTGACAATGGGGTTAATCGAATGGACTGGCCTGCGCAGAGCCCGGACCTTAACCCTATCGAGCACCTCTGGGACGAGTTGGAGCGTCGACTTAAGGAGTGCTCCCACCGTCCGAAATCGGTGAAGGAACTGACCTGTCTTCTCCAAGCCGAGTGGAAGAAAATACCGCTAGCCGTCGTACAATGCCTGGTTGAGAGTATGCCCCGGAGGGTCGCCGCTCGTGGAGGCTCCACCAACTATTGAAGGTGAATAAACTTCGTTTTCCTTTGCTATCACAGGTGTTCAATTACTTGTTGGCAGATAGTGTATATGCTGTATTAAATTTTTTTATTCTACTTACACGTGATGCAGCTGCTTGTCATGAAGTGCTGTAGCACAAAGTTCAAAGTAGCACATGTCTGTCTGCCTATAACACAAATGCTAGCAGTCATTCTTTTCTTTCAACAAATCTAATAACGACCACTTCGGGACTGTTGTGCACTCATTGCCATAAAAATCCGCTCACCAAGAAGGAGGTGTCGGATTGAAATGAGATATTAGTAGTGAGATGGTACATACCAAGGACAGAAGTGATTAAAATATCACAGCAGCAGGACGATTTCCCGTGGACATGCGGTACACATTCCGGTCAACGTTAGTACCGCGTCGGACCGCCTCGTGCTCAGATACATGCGGTGATACGGTCCGGCATGGAGTCAAAGAGATGCCGTATGTTATCCTGGGACAGATTGGCCCACACGTCTTGCAACTAACGCCATAAATCACGAACACTGGGACATGGAGGAAGCTGGCATCTTCACTGGTCCCACACGTGCTCGATGAGGCGAGATATCAGGGGATCTGGCAGGCCACGGAAGCGTCGAAGCATGACGTAGACAGTCCTGGGAAACCCGAGACGTGTGCGGATGAGCGTTATCTTGTCGGAAAATGCCTCCGAGCCGTCCCGCCAGGAAAAGCAGCACATGGGGCCACAGGATCTACTGTACGTAGCGCTGGGCTGTCAACGTCCCTCGGATCACTGCGAGGGAAGTCCGACTGTTATACGCGATGGCTCCTCAGACCATCACGTCTGCAGTTCGGGATGTGTGCCGCTGTACAGTGAGATTGGGATTGTAACGTTCACCTGTGGTCCTCCACACTCTGACACAGTGGTTGTCCGTTCCTATAAAGAAGCGGGATTCGTCGCTGAACACTATACGCCGCCAGTCCGTAGCATTCCACGTTGCTCGCTACTGACACCACTGCAATCGACGCCGACGATGGTCAGGTGTTAATGGCAGAAAACGTAAGGGCCGTCGAGAGTGCAGATTCGCCTCTGCCAAGCATCTGGAAATGGTTCTGGAGGACATAGGAGTCCCTTGTACAGGTGCCACATGTCACTGGATATTGGACAAGAACGTCGTTGCATCTGTAATTGCCGTTCTCACGATCCCATGGTCCTCTCTGCTGGAGGTATGTCTGGGTTGTCTAGAGCCAGTCCGCTGTGTCTGGATACCTTCCCGTGTCCATTGCTCCCAACACGATCGCGCCGTACTGTCCGACCGGCCCAAATGGCAGCCGATTCGGCGCGCCGGCTACGCTGTCTCTCTCATCCCGCCGATACTGCCTCGTTCGAACTCTGTCAGTTGCTCGTACGCATATCTACGGTGGCTCTTTGGCATGTCTACCGCTGAGGAATCTCACCTGACTCTTACCGTGCACTTCGGCACGAATGTGGAGTCTCCTGCGCGGCGCCTTATAAGCCCCAAGGATTGCGATTGCAGCGCCAGTCTTGGACGCGCGGGCTTGCGGAAACGCACGAAACTTTAATCATTTGCATGTCTGCCCTCCCTGTAGCTATTTGCCGAGTTTCGCGTTAATCGCAAGTTTTTTCTTGGTGCGCGGAATTTTATGGCCATGAGTGTATGTAGTGTATATCCCTATGGATGTTCATAACAGTCAAGCCAGTTAACCTCTCTTTCCCTGTAAAGTTTTGTAAGTATGTTTTCAAACGTCTGAGGCGTGAAAAGGTTCATTCCGGAGTACTAGTTGAAACAGGAAGAGTACAGAGCACCTTTAACAGGAAATGAACATTGGGGAAAAGATTTCTGTTGCAATGAGACAATGTTTCAATGCCTATACTAGGACGTTCATTTCTCGGTATGGTGCTCCACCCCCACCCCCACCCTCCCACGCACACACACACACACAAATTCATCGCTGACGTGACAGAATCGTTATCCAAGGAGGCCGGTGGTTTTGGTGATTGGACGTGCGCGTATAAAATAAAGAGCTCTGTCGATTTGCTAAACAAATATATATAAAATAATTATTTTACTTCAGAGACATTTTAAACTTTTCGAGGAGGGTTAAAAATCTCAAACTCTGTCCCTGGCTAAGGCCCTGCTCCCACTTCATGCTCAGTACTTAACAGAAGTCTACAATTATCTTTTATCCCTGCCAGTGTTGAAAACGCAGCTTTTGGCACGGACATGAAGTTCTCTATTCCTTCATGTTGATGCTTCTCAAGAAAATTTAGTCGGCAGTCCTGTAACTTGGTAATCTTTACACAAAATTAGTTCTGAAGTAAATAAGCAGAATTCAAATTTTGCTGATATTTGCAAATGTCAACTTTGAAGAACTGTTCTATACTAACACCTTTTGAATCCTAAACTAAATTTTTATTACCCAATTAAAACTTTTATATGCTTGACGCCTTTCGCTCTGAACTCACTGTATGATTTTTAAAATTAATTTAATGTAATTTCTCTCATGTGGAACTTCTAAGTATTCACTGTTCACGTGAGAGGAGACAGACATGATCCACCTCTGCTTGGATAAACGATGGACGCTCTATGGCTATGAAACAACTAAAGTTATTCCTTTTCCAGTTAGCAGACATCTTCTTAAGAAGAAAAACCACGCTAAGTGTCTCCCTAAGAAAACTAAAGCACAGAATATCTTCTCGCCTGATTCCAATTACTAGTGTTTCTTGGTCAATCGTAAATCAGAGTGACCTCGACATAGAAGCTCATTGACATCTCTATGCGTATCAGTTTAGTTGATGTTGGAATACAGCTGAGGCTCAGAAAGTTGTTCCGAAGTTAGACCAGGAAAGTTTGTGTAATAATTCCATTTACACACGTAGAAAGTTTCGATTGCATACAGAAACACAAGGCGAAATGCGAGTAAGGTGGACTAATCACAAAGTAAGCTGGTGAGAAGGAGTTGTGAAGTTTTCATTCTGTAAATTCATATGATTTTACAACTTTCGTAAAAATGTGGTCAACTAAACTTTCGTAAAAATGTGGTCAACTATGACAGGGGTTGCTTCGGTGGCCTTGTGGCCTGAGGTATACTTATTGTCTTCGCATGATTATTCGGAGACTGGCTCGAGTCTCGGACGAAAGAAGGGTGGTACCTTTGCCTTACGGCACTGTCTCTCTCCTTTTCCAGCACTCAACGACTCCAAATTAGGAACAGGCCACTGCCCATGACCCTTGAGTTTCTCATAGACGTCGAAAAATTTTTCGGGGGGGGGGGGGCGAAAAAAATTTTGGCAGAGATCTGACTTCCCATTTTCTTGGTTTCACCTAAGGAAAAACAGCATTTCTTTATTTTTATGAAAGGAACATCACTGAAAAATGTTCAGCCGTAAAACCTCGCAGTTAATTAAACATGTATTTTCGTGGAGGGAAAAAATCTTAAGCAGATAAAAGAGCACCTCACCTGCTTTTCTTTTTCAACAACGAAGCGTTCCCGAAGGTAGACAGGCTGAAAATCTTGATGCTAATACATTTAAACGGTGCTGAATCTCATGCTATATAAGATTTTCTTCCTGTCATATTCAAGTGATAAAAATCTTTACCTAATCTCATTTCAACAAAAAGTAGACGCTTTCATTGAAATCCGGCGAGATATGACTTAAAGTTCAGTACGTGAATAAAGAACACCACAGCTTCAGAAGCTTAATCAGGGAATATTAAGAGAAATATTCGTAAATCCTTTGCTTCAAAAAGCGTTGTATCTTTTGCGTAATACTGAACATTATTTTCATTTTTGTTGCCGTTTCACCTTTACTTTCATTTATTAAATAACTAAAAAAATTTCAAATAATGATTTCGCACAATTTCTTTCGTGAAATTACTGTCTGCCAATTTCAGTGTAATTCCTTTTTTTAATTTCATTACATTCGTATATTTTAAAAACCCATCGCTAAACACGCGATACAGCATTAAAAACAATGGCCCACTTAATGATTGACAGAAAAATATTTTGCTTTCGATTCTATTTTTTTTTCAATCAGACTCATCTGTTCTGTTTCTTAATTCAATATTTCAAGACAAAAAATTCTCTGAGATGAAGTGTTTTCACCTAATCCTAAAAAGGACGACTCCGAATAGTTTTGAGAGATAAAAGTTTCGAAAAATGCAACGAGTAACCTTGTCGATAAGAGCATAATATCGTTGATTGTCTGGCTCTTTATAAACGTAGAGTGTTTACTCAATATAAAATTCGTCTTTCTTCATGATGAAAATATAGTATAATTTCATGCACTTAATTTTAACCTAAGTTTCTTCAAACTTCTCTACTTGTTCAAATAATTACGTTCATTGTGGTACATGTATTTTCTTTGTGATAGATCTACTCATGGATTTTCAGAAGAGGTTCGTGTTAGTGCTGTTCACTAGTCTTCTGCTCCTGCTAAGTTCTTTCAGCTCACAGACAGAAGCTTTCGCGTGCCTTTTCTGTCCTCTTCAAGAGTTGGATTACTTCTGCTGCCTCATTGCGGAGAGGTGTTGTGACAAATTAAATGGATCGTTTTAAATACTAAGACAGGTAATAAATTATATTTTAATCTCAAGAGCATTTCGTCTATTACACTAAATAAATGAGTTACCTATCTGGATACTGTGAAGAACCTATATCATGTAAGGTTATTGTTGAAAAGGATTAGCGTCATGCCCTAACATAAGCATATAAATAAGCCAATGAACCAAAAAACTCACAGCACCATAACACCCAAGAAAGTTAGATCCAGTGTTGAAGCATCAGCGTTATGTAACGCCCACAAACAATGACACTGACGCACAAACACCAGTGGAACAAATCGCTGGTGTGCTTTACACAAATTTGGTAGATCCCAGTACGTTTTCAAACTACAGTAAGGCATTTAAACGAAAATATGGGAGTTAATAAACAAGTTAGTAATATCATGCAATGCATTGATTATGATACGCTTTCCAACATACCAGAAATCATTACTCAAGTTATGAGGATAATGGCTGTAGAATAAATCTCGCTCCTATGACCTGACCTTTGACCCCGTTTCGATGATATTCAACAGAACCGGTAAAGTATACTTCCGGAACAACGTGATAAAGTTTTGTTTCAACCGAAGCATTTTTACGTAAGTTATAACGCAATTTCAGGAACACCGAGCATCACTTGGTTAAAGGGGGATGAGGGCACATTTTTATTTTATTTTGATATATTATTTCCAAGTATTGTAATGCTAAGTCGTTCAGTTGCACGTTGTCCCAAGTGTTCCAGTCACTGAACACGTTCATCCGCGGTTTCGGTCGCGATTCACTGTGATGAACGGCTTCGTAGTTCTTCCAAGCGCTGGTTACGTTAATTCTTCGGATGATTCAGCTGCGATTCGCTGTCTATTTATTTGCCGCATTTGTTCGATGTTTTCTTCCGATATAGATTAATTGAGGGTTGTAATAACGTCGGACATTATTTCCATGCTCTTCGCCTTAGCTGCTCAGAATGGTCTTTTTGTAGGCTGATCTTCTTCCAATGGAAGGTCATATGTTTCGAGACTGGAATGTATTCGGAAACCATCGGATCTTGAATGTCCAAGCTGTTCCATATTTACTTCTTCCGCTTGTTCTTGTTCCAACAGTGTCGTATTCTACTTATTCTTCTTATTAAAGTTGAAACGCCCACGTTTCGTAGGGGTCGACCAGCCATATTTTTTATATTGTTTTACCATCCACGTGACACTGTGTTAATAGTAATTAATAAAAATGAACTAATCATATTTTAGCACAGCGGATACGCTCGTCATCAAGTGACTATTCAAAAACGTAACACAAAAAAATGCTGTATTAACAGTTTACCTTTTAAAGGGAAAAACACATCAGCGTTCCTCTGCTTATACTGTACTACACATCAACTCAAAGCAACTGGCACAACTCACGTTTTGTTTTAGAAGGAAATAGAAGTAATGCGTAATACGCACACAACGCGTGAATTAATGAGGCAGATGGGACTCGCAACCATCTGCTCGCGAGAGTGTGACGTCATAAAACCTTAATAGGATCCACATACAACGCGTGACGTAATGAGACAGATGGCGTGACAGCGCGCCAACATCTCAATCCTGAGAGTGTGACATCATAAGATTTCTAAGCATGGGTATAGTGGCTTGAAAAGATAGTGTGCCGTGCGCTTCTGCAGACGGGTTCTTGAAATCATGAAATCACAGAGGGCGCTGAAGACAGCTTCGATGCTATTGCTGTGACCTACGCTCATAGATATACATGCTTCTCGTTCCGTGCAGTATAGTACTAATTTCACTAAACTTTTACCAAAAAATATCTTTTTCGTTATCCTGCAGTTATACTAAAAGTTATTAATATCATGCATGGACAGATAAGTTAAAATTCTTCCAAATGGGGGTTTGGGGGAAGCTTCGTCAATTTTAATCGGGAAATGCGTAATCTCGCATTGAATGTACGCGTTACAAGGCTGATAAGTACAAATACATTACTGGACACTAATTTCCTCCGTAATTATATGTCTAATTAAAAACTTGAATTTACGTAACTTTTCCGTAAAATGTTAACAATTGTATGCCCCTTAGAACGCCCGATCATTTACGAGCACTCCAGGAAACATCTCTCTCTCAGTAAATATTGTAAATTGCTGTCTCGTTCGTATCTCGCTGGCAATTAAAAGATAAAAGTAATCGAATTCAATGATATCCCAAAACAAAATTTTATTGGTAAATTAAAACATAAAAAACATCGTTTGAGATCTGATTTTATTAAACCCTGGATCGAATAATACTATTGGTAATATATTCAAAGCAATTTCAGAGATAACCATATTTCCAGCAACAAATCCAGACAGAAATTTAGTAAACAATGTAAAGTATGTGTCACATTAGTGACTTGATAGTGTGATACATGCTGCATGAAGTTTAGAGAAGAAATTAAAATTCACGGCACTGATTTACCTATATAACATATATGGAGGAGCATGGAGACCTCGCCCCCGAAAATGTGATTTTTTTATTATTGTTTAAATAACACGAAAAAACATGTACTCACCAACTTACATTGAATAAAACAAAACAAAAATTCTTTTTTTTTTTTTTTTTTTGTACTGTGAAAATTGTGGACACATCATTATCTAAAAGCACTGGCCGAACTCTGGGCGTTAATATTATTTCACCATTTATAAGCGTTTTAAAATTTCTTTTGATAAAACTTTCATCAAAATGACGTTCACATACCACACACTTCTGTTCTAGCTGTTTGTCACCACGATTCCACCAGCCTTGCCTCATCTTTCGGCACGGAAAACAGAGTTACTTTTCGTTTACAAGATCTGTAACCACTGTTACACCCAGGTATAAAACACGTTCTCATCGTTACACTCTTATTATTACTTCTTTTCAGGATCGATCTAACAAATAAATTACTTTTTTACTCGCTATCCACCAAAGACGCCATAGAAAAGTATGCTAACGTTTCGAAATCATAGCATCGAAGCTCGCAGGAGCGCCATCTAGAAGTTTCATGAAAAGAAGGAACTGACATTTAAACAGTGAGGTATCATCGTACGGCACACTATCTCTTCTAGCCACCATAGCATGGGTAACATTAATGGGACGACGCCATGACACTAAAAACGTGATAATTCGGGGTGGTTATTTAACCCACTAAACGAATTTTCCCAAAGTCGAGATCAAGCTAAATCAATTTCTAGTACCAGAAAACGGTAGGTTAACGTCCTTCATCAAAATCCTTAGAGCCGTTTTCAAAATAAAATTTACATACGTACAAGAACTGCTCATTTATTAGTATAGGTAATGGCGATGGAATGGATCCCGATCCTATGTGCTGACCTTTGACCTCATTTCGCTCATTTTTAATAGGGTTCATCCCCAGGTGGTCCCCTACCACATACTAAAATTTCATCGAAATTGAATCATATTTACGCAAGTTATGACGCATAAGGGCAATTGAATGGTTCGCGCTCTTATGTCGTGACCTTTGACCCCACTTCACCCATTTTCAATAGGGTTCGTCCCCAGGTGGTCCCCTACCACACACTAAAATTTCATAGAAATCGAACCATTTTTACGTGAGTTATCGTGCCGACAGACGGACGGAAAAAGCTGGAGCATATACGCTTCTTCAACCTACGGTTGGAAAGCGTAAAAAAGCAGCGAGTCTGAAAACGTGCTTATAGAGCTCAACGATTCTTTTTTTTTTCTTTTTCAAAATAATTCTATTTTACAACATGCCTATTAAATATTTCTAATTATTGTCAGATATCTGAAGCACTTGCTGATTTTAAACAACGGTCAGCATTCTTTAAAATGAAGAATTCTAACCCCCATTGGGGTTTAAAAAAACAAAACAAAAAAGCAACAACTTAAACGAGATATATTGTTTCGCCTTCAAACGTTATGTTCACCAATAACAATAGTTATTCGATATACATCCTAGTTTCCACCAAAAATTTAAAGAATACACATATTCCTGTGCTACACATTTTTGTTAAAATCTCAAATGTATGTGACAAACTCTGCTTCTGAAAGTGAATGAGAAATGACCGAATAAATAAACTAATACATTAAGAAGTCATTTTATTAAAAGCACCCGCCCTTTAGTCACATCAGTGGCTTATTCCATCACGTAAAACGGCACGTAAGTTCAGTGTACGATATAAATCAGTCAAACCAGTTTGTCGGAATCGGACAAAATGAGTTATCTAAACGATTTTGGACGGCATATGATAGTTGGCGCCAGAGATGCTGGTAAGAACATCTCCTGAACAGCTAACTCCTTGGCTTTTTACGCATAACCGTAGCAAAGGTTAACCGTGAGTGGTGCGACTCGCCAACGGTTTTCAGAAATCAGCAATCCTATGAACGAAAACAGCAGGTGGACAAGAAGGGTCAAAGAAGACTGGAGATACTGTCGTCGACTGTTGTAGCGCATTTGCGACACGCTACGATAGATTGTAGTTCGAAGATGACACTTGGCACACCAATGTTGAATTCTGCAGTGATTTACCGCGTTACGCGGCGGGTTGTTGCTTGGGCGATGCCCTAACCTGTAGGCCTGGTGCCAACTATCATGCCATATTTCAAGTCGCTCAGATCACTCGTTTTGTCCATTCCGAAGCTCAATCGAAGGTCACTGATTCTCGACGAGTTGGCCTTCCTGATTTGTACCGTGAGCCATTTAGGTGACGAACAGGTGTACCTAATAAACTGCGATCTCAGTGTATATATATAAGTATAAGCTCTTTACAAATAAATTTTCTTAAAAATAAGTTACAGGTAACTCCCAGCTATCAAAACTTTTTCTAGCCCATAAAAGTTTTCACAGGTAGGGGTTTCTCAGGATATGAAAGATTATTAACAGATGTTCCTCCATGGAAGAAAGGTTCAGAGACATTGATCGCTGGAAAATTGTAATTGTACCATCGGATATCATAGTGGATCTTTTCGTTGCGAATTGTCTCTAAAATCGTGGAAGATGTTTCAAGAGCGATGACAAGCACCATGGATCCACCTAGTCAAAGAATAAACAAGAAAGATGACACCGAATTTTCGGGTGTAATAAGCACGTCTTTTGAATCCGTTCTGGCGCAAATTAAATGTATCAAAGCTATTCAAAGTCAATGGAACCGGTATGGAAAACAATAGTATCTGACGGAAGAAAGAAGTTTTTCAGTCGGGTTTTTAATCTCTCAGATATTGCCGTAAACGGAATCGTGATCTTACGCCGTCTGGTTGCAGACCTGTGCGTTAAGAAAAACATGAATTTATATGAGAACCATTTCGAACCGGAAACGCTCTCCAACACAGAAATAATTTTTCAAATCGGACTCTTAGAAACAGAGATATCGACAAAAATAAGATGTGAATTTACGTCCCCTGGTGGGAAAACCATGCATTACTTTAGGAAGGGTGTCACGTCAATTAGTCGCGTGCGTCAATTCGTCGACCACGACGATTCGTCGAGCGTCAATTCGTCGCGGACAAATTCGTCCGCCACGACGATTCGTCGAGCGTCAATTAATCGCGGACAAATTCGTCGACTGCGTCAATTCGTCGACTACGCCAATTCGCCGCGTTTACAAATTTTGTTTACATACAAAACGAATGCAGGAAAACGTACGATTTCGAACCTCTTCCTCCCGATCAAATTTATAAAGTTTGAACATTCAGACAGGGTAGGAATATTACGCTTTTTCTTTGGCACTAAGAATATTAGACGGTAGACGGTTTTTGGAACAGGGCAGGGCCTGGTTGGTCAGAGTACCCCCCCCCCTATACAAAATTTTCGTAAAATCTACAGTTTTCAATTCAAAACCACCAAATCTGGTATACTATCTCATGGTATCCTAACTTAGACTGTAGACGGTTTTGGGAAAGGGGTCGGAGCCCGGGGTTCAGAGCACCATCATACCAAATTTCGCAAAATCTAGTTTTTAATTTAGAACCACCAAATTTGGTATATTAATATCATGGTTCTCTAACTTAGTAACTTAGACGGTAGACGGTTTTCGGACGGGTAGATTTTACATTGGGCCCGGGGTTAGAGCCCCTACAAAATTTTCGTAAAATCTACAGTTTTCAATATAGAACCACCAAATTTGGTATACTATCTCATGGTACTCTAACTTAGACGGTACACGGTTTGTGGAACGGGTCGGGCACGGGGTCAGAGCCCTCCCCCATAAAAAAATTTCATAAAAACTAGTTTTCAATTTAGAACCACCAAATTTGGTATACTATCTCACGAAACTTAGACTGTAGACAGTTTTTGGAAGCCGTTGAAGCCAGGGGGTCAGAGCCACCCCCTCCCCCTCATGCAAAATTTTCGTAAAATATACAGTTTTCAATTCAGAACCACCAAATTTGGTATACTATCTCATGGTACTCTAACTTAGACAGTAGACGGTTTTTGGAATAGGTCAAGGCGCGGGGGGTAAGAGCCACCAACATAAAAAATTTTCGTAAAATCTATAGTTTTCAATTTCGAACCACCAAATTTGGTATCATGAAACTCTAACTTAGACTGGAGACGGTTTTTGGAACGGGTAGGGACCCGGGGGTCAGTGCCCCCCCCCCCCACACACAGACAGACACACATACACACAAAATTTTCGTCAAATATACAGTTTTCAATTTAGAACCACCAAATTTGGTATACTATCTCATAGCAATCTAGCTTAGACTGTAGACGGTTTTTTGGAAAGAGTCGGAACCCTGGGTTCAGAGCCTCTCCCCCCCCCCCCCGTGAATGATTTCGTGAAATCTACAGTTTTCAATTTAGAACCACCAATTTTTTTTTTATTTTTTTTTTTATTGGAGGTTTAACGACCACCGTGAGCAACTCAATGGGCTATAAGCAGTCGCCCGTCCCTAATTTAGGGTCACTGGTTCCAGGGAAGGGAGAGAGCCAGTGCCGTAAGACAAGCACAATATCCATGCCTCACCGGGATTCGAACCCGGACCCCTTTCGGACGAATGATCAGAGGCCATCGCCTTAGACCACTGCGCCACCGGGGCGGCCCACCAAATTTGGTATACTATATCATGGTACTCTAAGTTAGACAGCAGACGGTTTTCAGATCGGGTCGGGGCACGGGGAATTAGAACCCCCCCCCCCACAAAATTTTCGTAAAATCTAGAGTTTTCAATTTAGAACCACTAAATTTGGTATACTATCTCATGGTACTCTAACTTAGACGGTAGACGGTGTTTAGAACGGGTCAAGGCCCGGGGGTAAGCACATACAAAATTTTCTTAAAATCTATATTTTTCAATTCAGAACAACCAAATTTGATGTCATGAAACTCTAACTTAGCGGGAGACGGGTTTTGGCACGGGTCGGGGACCAGGGGGTCAGAGCTCCTCCCCTCCCCGTACAAAAATTTTCGTAAAATCTACAGTTTTCAATTTAGAAACACCCAATTTGGTATACTATCTCACGAAACTCTAACTTAGACTGTAGACGGTTTTTGGAAGTGGTTGGAGCCAGGGTGGGTCAGAGCCCCCCCCCCCCCATTCAAAATTTTCGTAAAATCTACAGTTTTTAATTTGGAACCACCAAATTTGGTATACTATCTCATGGTACTCTAACTTAGACGGTACACGGTTTTTGGAACGGGTCGGGCACGGGGTCAGAGCCCCCCCCCCCCCATAAAAAAATTCATAAAAACTACAGTTTTCAATTTAGAACCACGAAATTTGGTATACTATCTCACGAAACTCTAACTTAGACTGTAGACGGTTTTTAGAAGCCGTTGGAGCCAGGTGGGTCAGAGCCACCACCACCTCATACAAAATTTCCGTAAAATCTACAGTTTTCAATTTAGAACCACCAAATTTGGTATACTATCTCATGGTACTCTAACTCAGACGGTAGACGGTTTTTGGAATAGAGCAAGGCGCGGGGGTAATAGCCCCCATATACAAAATTTTCGTAAAATCTATAGTTTTCAATTTAGAACCACCAAATCTGGTATCATGAAACTCTAACTTAGACGGGAGAAGGTTTTTGGAACGGGTCGGGGGCCGGGGGGTCAGGGGCCTCCTTTTACAAAATTTTCGTAAAATATACCGTTTTCAATTTAGAACCACCAAATTTGGTATACTATCTCATGGTATTCTAATTTAGACTGTTGACGGTTTTTTGGAAAGGGTCGGAACCGGAGGTTCAGAGCACCCCCCCCCTCCTCCCCCATGAAAAATGAAAAATTTCGTGAAATCTACAGTTTTCAATTTAGAACCACCAAATTTGGTGTACTATATCATGGTACTCTAATTTAGACGGTAGACGGTTTTCAGAACGGGTCAAGGCCCTGGGGTAAGCACATACAAAATTTTCTTAAAATCTATATTTTTCAATTCAGAACAACCAAATTTGATGCCATGAAACTCTAACTTAGCGGGAGATGGTTTTTGGATCGGGTCGGGGCCCAGGGGGTAAGAGCTCCGCCCCCATTCAAAATTTTCGTAAAATCTACAGTTTTCAATTTAGAACCACCAAATTTGGTATACTATCTCATGGTACTCTAACTTAGACGGTAGATGGTTTTTGGAATAGGTCAAGGCGCGGGGGGTAAGATACCCCCACATACAAAATTTTCGTAAAATCTATAGATTTCCATTTAGAATCACCAAATTTGGTATCATGAAACCCCAACTTAGACTGAAGACGGTTTTTGGGAACGGGTCGGGGCCCGGACAGTCAGAGACCCCCCCCCCAAATTTTTTTTGTAAAATATACCATTTTCAATTTAGAACCACCATATTTGTATACTATCTCATGGTATTCTAATTTAGACTGTAGACGGTTTTTTGGAAAGGGTCGGAGCCCGGAGTTCAGACCCTTCCCCCCCCCCTACAAAATTTCGTAAAATCTAGTTTTCAATTTAGAACCACCACATTTTGTATATTATATCATGGTACTCTAACTTAGACGGTAGAGGTTTTCGGAAAGGGTCGGGGCCCAGGGGTTGGAGACCCCCACCCATACAAAATTTTCGTAAAATCTACAGTTTTCAATATAGAACCACCAAATTTGGTATACTATCTCATGGTACTCTAATTTAGACGGTAGACGGTTTTGGGAACGGGTCGGGCACGGGGTCAGAGCCCCTTTCCATAAAATTATTTAGTAAAATCTACAGTTTTCAATATAGAACCACCAAATTCGGTATACTACCTCAGGAAACTCTAATTTAGATTGTAAACGGTTTTTGGAAGAGGTTGGACACAAGGTGGTCAAAGGCCTCCCCCCCCCTCCTACAAAATTTTCGTAAAATCTACAGTTTTCAATTTAGAACCACCAAATTCGGTATACTATCTCATGGTACTCTAACTTAGACGGCAGACGGTTTTTGGAACGGGACAGGCACGGGGTCAGAGCCCCATCGTAAAAAATTTCGTGAAATCTACAGTTTTCAATTTAGAACCACCAAATTTGGTATACCATCTCATGGTACTCTAACTTAGACGGAAGACGGTTTTTTGGAACGGGTCAAGGCCTGGGGGTAAGTCCCCCCCCCCTCCCCTACAATATTTTCGTAAAATCTATAGTTTTCAATTGAGAACCACCAAATTTGATATACTATGTCATGGTATTCTAACTTAGACTGTAGACGGTTTTTTGGAAAGGGTCAGAACCCGGGGTTCAAAGTCCCCCCCCCTAAAAAATGTTGTGAAATCTACAGTTTTGAATTTAGAACCACCAAATTTGGTATACTATATCATTGTAATCTAAGTTAGACGGTAGACGGTTTTCAGAACGGGTCGGGGCACGGGGGATTAGAACCCCCCCCAAAAAAAAATTTCGTAATATCTAGAGTTTTCAATTTAGAACCACCAAATTTGGTATACTATCTCATGGTACTCTAACTTAGACGGTAGACGGTGTTTGGAACGGGTCAAGGCACGGGGGTAAGCACATACGAAATTTTCTTAAAATCTATATTTTTCAATTCAGAACAACCAAATTCGATGTCATGAAACTCTAACTTAGCGGGAGGCATTTATTTTGTGTGGTTGCAGTTTTTTTTTAATGTTTTGGGCATTTAATTTTGTGTGGTTACTTGTTTTTATGTTTTGGGCATTTTACTTTGTATGGGTGTTTTTGTTATGTTTTGGTTATTTTCTTTTCTGTGGTGGTTGTAATGTCTACAGGATGAAAAGGGGAAACTGTCAACAGTCACGATGCCTACTTGCTTATAATTTTTTTTCAAATACAGCACATGATTTTGTATTGATTTATACCACTTACTCACTAAGCGACTACAGGTTTCTTTAAATATGAACTTTTTCTTAGAACCTTCTGTTTCCTCTACCTAGCTTTTTTGGCTCCGCAATTTCTTTTCTTGGTTTTCGAATATTTTCGTTATTATTAATCTATTTTCTCATGCAAACTCTTTATATAAGGTATGTCTATTCTATCGAAGTATTTTGCAATTATACGTGAATCCCTGTTTCTGAAGTAAAAAAAAATATTTCCAACTGAAACAACGCAGTTAAGATATTTTCCCGCTGTTAACTCAAAGAATGAAAACAAAAACAACAAATCTGTGCAGTGGTTGAGGCATGAGACAGTACTTACTGGTAACCAGGCAAAGTTTTAAGGAAGAATGAGCTTAGGAATTTCTAATTGCAACAAAAAAGATCATCCGCACTGTATCCCTCCCCATCCCCTAGTGCTGGCCTTTGGACGTCTTGAAAGAGAAGTCTTAAGGACACGTCTGTATCGTAAATGCCTGAGAATTCGCGACAATCTTCTGGTGTCGTAGTAGAAAAACACACTTCCCACTTCGCCTAAATTGCCTGGATGTAATGCCAACGAACAAAGTTTCGCTCTGGCATTGGATTTCTGTTGCTCTTGATTGAATATTTTCCCCTAGGGTTCACCGCGTTCAGTATAGTCTTCAGGACACATGGCAATACACCCCAACGTAAAACACCAATTTCACGTCATTTAACTGCAATTAGCGAAAGAGATTTTGAAATAACTACCGTTATAATGCTGCTAAAAAGGAATTTGGAAGCAGCACACACAAATGCTGTTCGTTTCATCTCGGAAAAAATGTGCTGAGGAATATCCATCCTCTGGCATAGCCTCGGAATATAGGGAAAACAGTGAGTTTGCTCTCAAAGTCAGACATTTGCAAGCACTCGCATTTTTTTCATCTGATGAAATTCCAGCTGCTTTTGAAGAAGTGAAATCAATTTTACTAGAATATGTAGATTCTGTAGTTCAGTGGTTTGAGGAAAATTATGTTCTTGGAAAATTTCGTGGAAGCAGAAGAAACAATCCGAGCAGAAGCCCTCCGCTTTTCCCACCAACAATTTGGTCAGTAAGTGAAAACAATTTACTTGGCTTTCCCAGAACACAAAACAAACTTGAAGGACTGGACAGACGCTGGAATACAACTCTGGGAGAGAAAAAACTGTGACCGTACAAAATGATCAGTGAAATTGCGAAAGAGCAGAGAGCAGAGGATAACAATGGCTAACTTCGAAAGAGTGATAGCACAGATTCCAATAAATCCCTCCCAGAAGAGAAACGCTGGCAAGATAAAAAGGAATTCGAACTTCTTTGGCGCACAGAAACAATGTTAACGTGCTGGACTTTTTAAGAGGAATTTCTTATAATTCCACCCTTTACTAAAATGTGCTGGTATTTTTCACTAATTGAATTATACCTTTTACTAACTTGTATTTGAATTTTTCAAGAATGTAATTCCGCCGAAGATGCAAGAATGTAAAACACAACGCAAAATTAAAAAAGACAAAATTTTCAAAATAGCATGTCAAAAACATAAAATGTCAAAAAGTAATCCAAAATGTGATACAAATAAAAATTCAAAATGCAATCACAAGTCACAAGCATTACAAAAATGCGAAACGCTATGTAACAAGTACAACACAGAATAAAACAAATGCCAAAACATAAGAAAATGCACACGCTATGTAAAATGTACAAAATAAAATAAATGCCATGTTCATAAGGATTTCATGACAAGTCAAGTTAAAAATGAGCTTTTACTTAGGCTTCAAATAATAATTATTAGCCTCTACACCTTTTTGTCTTTAATAAGTGCAACATCATTAACCTGACTTGTCATCAAACATTTTCAATATGACCATGGCATACAATGACTTAAAAGACTTGTGAATGGATGGATTGAGGAATCACCAAGTTCAGCGGGTGAAAGTTAATGGCTGTTTATAGTTTTGTACTGGAGTAAATGCGCAACACAATAAACTTGACTTTCTCTGAAAATGTAATGTATATGAGCACGGTTGATTGAAAACTGATAAAAAGGCTTAAGGCCTGTTTATTAATTTTTATGCCTCAGTCAAAACGCAGTACCATAATCTTGGCATGTTATCGAAACTTATCGGACTAGAAATTCCTAAAAAAAGGTTACGCCTAAGGTCTTGTAACTAAAGTTTTGTGACAGAGTATAACTGCAACATTAATAACTTGACATGTTATGTTAACGTTGTGAATATGAGCACGGCGGATTTAAGATTTCAAGAAATAGCTTTTGGGATTAGTGTGTTGCAGCTGAGTAAAAATGTAACATTATCTTTATTTTCTATATAAACCAAACTACGTGCTGAAATGGCCCAACTATACATACGTATACTTCAACCATATACCGAAGCGCTGACAAGGTGAAAACAAAAGTGCAATTTTGTACGGTCCCCTAACATTTTATGGCCAGCCTACATGGAAGTGGACACGTTGATATCAAAAACATACTTTTTGTACGGTCCATAACAAATAGCAATGGACACGTCGCAATCTTTTTTTTTTTAGTTTGGGTTTAACGACCACCGTGATCAATTCACTGGGCTATAAGCAGTCGGACGTTCCCAATTTTGGGCCACTGGTTCCTGGGAAGGGGGACAGCCAGTGCCAGAAGTCAAGCACAACGTCCATGACTCACCGGGATTTGAACCAGGATCCTTCTCGACAAGTGGTCAGAAGCCAGCGCCTAGATCCCTCCGCCGCCGTAGCGGCACACGTTGAAATGTATTTTTCATACGGCCCCAAACGCTCTTATGGACATACTAGAATGAACTGGACGCAAATAAATCATTAGTATAATTTGTACTAGCAGGGATACCAGTTATTTGCCAGGTACATATTACTATTTGTGGAATCATCAAGTCAGCGGGTGAAAGTTAATGAATGAAAAAGATACTCCTGCAATGTTCCAGTAAACTTATTTTAAATTTTTTGATTTAGTTAATTTAATTTTGCGAAACAAAAAAGAAAGAAAAAGGAATGGGAATTTCTAGGAGACATCCATAGAACTGCCGTACATCTGGCGTGTGCTTCTGTGAATCCCGCGACACAGAAATGCAATGTACCTATATGATGTCGCATGCGTACGACTTCACATTGGCATTGATCATCTTTTTCTTACCGTTTTGAATTTTGAATACCTGGAACTCTCTATTTACATTACATTATATTTCTTCCTGATAAGCCGCTCGTTGGTAGTGAAAGCTAAACTATATTGATTTGTGTTTTAATACACCATTAAATGCATATTTTTGCACTTTATTGTTATCTACAGTCTCTAACTTAGACCGTAGGTTGGTTAGTTGGTTGGTTGATGGTTTATGGTGCAAGGCCCTCAAAGGGCCAAAGAGCGCCTTAGAACGTAGATAGGGTATTCTTAAGAGTGAAAAACGGAACTTTTTACGAAAATTTTGTATGCGGCTCCCTTGACCCGGGCCCCGACCCCTTCCAAAAACCGTCTACGGTATAAGTTAGATAACCGTGAGATAGTATACCAAATTTGGTTGTTCAAAATTGAAAACTGTAGATTTTACGAAATTTGTATGAGGAAGGGGCTCTCACCCCCGGGTTCCAACCCCTTTCAAAAACCGTCTAGCGTCTAAGTTAGAGTTTCATGATACGAGATTTGGTGATTCTGAATTGAAAACTGTAGTTTTTAAGAAAACGCTATATGGGGGGGAGCTCTGACCCCCGGGCCTTGACCCGTTCCAAAAACCGTCGACCGCCTAAGTTAGAGTACCATGAGATAGTATACCAAATTTGGTGGTTCTAAATTGAAAACTAGACTTTCCGATTTTTTTAAGAAGGGGGCTCTTACCCCCGGGCAGCAACCCCTTCCAAAAGTCGTCTAGCGTCTAAGTTAGAGTACCATGAAATAGTATACCAGATTTGCTGGTTCTGCATTGAAAACTGTAGTTTTTAAGAAAATTTTGTATGTGGGGGCCCTGACTTCCCGGGCATTGACCCGTTCTACAAACGGTCTATCGTCTAAGTTAGGGTACCATGAGATAGTATGCCAAATTTGGTGGTTCTAAATTGAAAACTGTAGATTTTACGACATTTTTTATGAGGGAGGGGCTCTTACCTCCCGGGCTCCAACCTCTTCCAAAAACCGTCTAGCGTCTAAGTTAGAGTACCATGAGATAGTATACCAGATTTGGTGGTCCTGAATTGAAAACTGTAGTTTTTAAGAACATTTTGTATGTGGGAGGCTCTACCCCCCCCCCCTCTGGCCTTGACCAGTTCCAAAAACGGTGCACTGTCTACGTTAGAGTACCATGAGATACTACACCAAATTTGGTGGTTCTAAATTGAAAACTGTAGATTTTGCGAATTTTTTTTATAAGGTGGCCCTTGCCCCCCGGGCTGCAACCTCTTCCAAAAATTGTCTAGCGTCTAAGTTAGAGTACCATGAGATAGTATACCAGATTTGGTGGTTCTGAATTGAAAACTGTAGTTTTTAAGAAAATTTTGAATGTGGGGGGCTCTGTCCCCTGGGCCTACAGCCGTTCCAAAAACGGTCTACCGTCTAAGTTAGAGTACCATGAGATACTATACCAAATTTGGTGGTTCTAAATTGAAAACTGTAGATTTTGCGAATTTTTTTATGAGGTGGCCCTTGCCCCCCGTGCTGCAACCCCTTCCAAAAATTGTCTAGCGTCTAAGTTAGAGTGCCATGAGATAGTATACCAGATTAGGTGGTTCTGAATTGAAAACTGTAGTTTTTAAGAAATATTTGTATCTGGGGAGCTCTGACCCCTCCGGCCTTGGCCCGTTCCAAAAACGGTCTACCGTCTAAGTTAGAGTACCATGAGATAGTATACCAAATTCGGTGGCTCTAAATTGAAAGCTGTAGATTTAACGAAATTTTTTGTAAGGGGGCTCTGAGCCCCGGGCCTTGACCCGTTCCAAAAACGGTCTACCGTCTAAGTTACAGTACCATGAGATAGTATACCAAATTTGGTGGTTCTAAAATGAAAACTGTAGATTTTACGAATTTTTTTATGAAGGGGGCCTTTACCCCCGGGCTGCAACCCCTTCCAAAAATGTTCTACTTTCTAAGTTAGAGTACCATGAGATAGTATACCAAATTTGGTGGTTCGAAATTGAAAACTGTAGATTTTACGAATTTTTATTATTGGGGGGGGGGGCTCTGATCCCTCGGGCTCCAACCCCTTTCAAAAACCGTCTAGCGTCTAAGTTAGAGTACCATGAGATAGTATACCAGATTTGGTGGTTCTAAATTGAAAACTGTAGATTTTACGAAATTTTTATGAGGGGAGGGGGCGGGCTCTAATCCCCGCGCTCCAACCCCTTCCAAAAACCGTCTAGAATCTAAGTTAGAGTACCATGAGATAGTATAGCAGATTAGGTGGTTCTAAATTGAAAACTGTAGTTTTTAAGAAAATTTTGTATCTGGGGAGCTCTGACCTCTCGGGCCTTGACCCGTTCCAAAAACGGTCTACCGTCTAAGTTAGAGTACCATGAGATAGTACACCAAATTTGGTGGTTCTAAATTGAAAACTGTAGATTTTACGAAATTTTTATGAGGGGAGGGGGCGGGCTCTAATCCCCGCGCTCCAACCCCTTCCAAAAACCGTCTAGAATCTAAGTTAGAGTACCATGAGATAGTATAGCAGATTAGGTGGTTCTAAATTGAAAACTGTAGTTTTTAAGAAAATTTTGTATCTGGGGAGCTCTGACCTCTCGGGCCTTGACCCGTTCCAAAAACGGTCTACCGTCTAAGTTAGAGTACCATGAGATAGTACACCAAATTTGGTGGTTCTAAATTGAAAACTGTAGATTTTACGAATTTTTTTATGAGGGGGGTCTGACCCCCCGGGCTCCAACCCCTTCCAAAATCCGTCTAGCGTCTAAGTTAGAGTTTCATGATTCCAAATTTGATGGTTCTGAAATGAAAATTAGATTTTACGAAAATATTGTATATGTGGGGGCTCTGATCCCCCGGGCCTTGACCCGTTCCAAAAGCCTACAACCGTCTAAGTTAGAGTACCATGAGATAGGATACCTGATTTGGTGGTTCTGAATTGAAAACTGTAGATTTTACGAAAATTTTGTATGTGGGGGCCCTGACAAAGCGGGCCCTGACCCGTTCCAAAAACTGTCTACCGTCTTATATTCTTAGTGCCAAAGAAAAAGCGTAATATTCCTATCCTGTCTGAGTGTCCAAACTTTACAAATTTGATCAGGGAGGAAGACGTTGGAAATCGTACGTTTTCCTGCATTCGTTTTGTATGTAACCAAAATTTGTAAACGCGACGAATTGACACGCGACGAATTGACGCAGTCGACGAATTGACGCACGCGACGAATTGACGTAAAACCCTTTAGGAAGAAAGTATTCTCAAAAGGCTTTTCCATATGAGTGGTATCGGTCCAAGAAAAAAAATTTAGTCGAGTTTCCAGGAGCCCAGATTTTGCTACAAATACATCAGAAGCAGAAATTAACACTTATGCCCCCTGGTGGCCAAACCATTCTTTACCAAACATTAGAAATTATGTGAAAAATATTTTCCATCAGGTCTTGTATGCGATACAGGAAGAATTTTTCAAATCGGAGTTTTAGAAGCAGAAATAACACAGAAAATGCAATTTACCTTTCTGCCCCACAGCGGAAAGTCTATGATTTACTTGAAAATTTTGAATTTGAAGAAAAAACATTTCGCATCGGAAACACTATCCAACAAAGAAGGAATTTTTCAAATCGGACTCCTAGAAGTAGAGATATTGACAAAAATAAGATATACATCTACGCCCCCTGGTGTAGAAGCCATGCATTATTTCAAGAAGAAAATGTTCCTAAAAGGTTTGTTGACATGAGTAGTATCGGTCAACAAACGACTTTTTCTTCAATCGAGACTTTAGAAGCTCATATTTTGCTGCAGATACATCAGAAGCGGAAATTAAGGCTTACGCCACCTGGTGGTCAAACCATTTTTTACAAAAATTAGAAATTATGTGCAAAGGATTTCCCATCAGGAGCTGTATCCGGTGCAGAAAGAATATTTCAAATCGGAGATTTAGAAGCAGAGATATAGGGGGGAATGTAATTTACATTTACGCCCCCTAGCGGAAAGTTTATGAATTATGTGAAAATTTTGAAATTATATGAAACACATGTCACATAGAAACACTATCCAACAAAGAAGGAAATTTTCAAATAGGACTACTAAAAGTAGAGATATTCACAAAAATAAGATATACATCTACGCTCCCTGGCGTAAAAACCATACATTATTTTAAGAAGAAAATGTTTCTAAAAGGTTGTCGACATGAGTAGTATCGGTCTACAAATGATGTTTTTTTCAATCGAGAAGTTAGAAGCTCGTATTTTGCTGCAAATACATCAGAAGCGGAAATTAAGATTTACGCCTCCTGGTGGCCAAACCATTTTTTTTTTACAAAAATTAGAAATTATGTGCAAACGATTTCCCATCAGGAGCTGTATCCGGTGTAGAAAGCATTTTTCAAATCGGAAATTTAGAAGCAGAGATATAGGGGGAAACGAAATTTACCTCTACGCCCCTTAGCGGAAAGTCTATGAATTACTTGAAAATTTTGAAATTATATGAAAAATATATGACAGTGAAAATACTATCCAACAAAGAAGGAGTTTTTCAAATCGGACCCCTAAAAGTAGATATATTGACAAAAATAAGATATATATCTACGCTTCCTGGCGGAGAAATTGTGGAATATTTTAAGAAGAAATTATTCCGAAAAGGTTTATCGATGTGAGTGGCATCAGTCCACAAAAGAATTTTTTTCAATTGATATGTTAGAAGCTCAGATTTTATGGAAAATACATCAGAAGCAAAAATTAACACTGATCTAAACAACTGATCTAGAGGGCACATGAAGACCAGCAACTTATAATTGAGTGGCTCATCACATGACCAGGGTAACAATAAAAGGAAATGATAATGTGTCAGTCATCTAATGATTAGGGATAGATGTATTTGTTATGCTGAACTTCAAACAAAGATAAACTGATCCCAAACAAAATCTGGAGCGTAGTTACAGCACAATTCAGTGCGAACTTTATTTCGTGTCATATTATTTTCTAAATGAATTCACAGACAGCACTCAAGGATGAATAGCAAAATCACGCGCTTAACAGCGCTGCATCTTTTTCTCAACTACTGCGCAACAAATCCAGTAGCAATGCCATGCCGGTATTTTCAGTCACCTATAACATATGCAAAAAGACAGGGGATTAGGATCTCTTCCTAAAGAACTTTTCTAGGTAATTACTTTTTCTCACGTACTATGCATGGACTGTTCTTTTCCAATGGTGCAGTGTGGAAGAAAGAAAAGGGGAGAAGTTTCGGTTCCTGTTGTCAGCACTCACGGAAGGCAAAGTCTTTCCCAGTATTCATATTTAAAACGGGTAACAAAATTGGTTCTAAAGTTAATGGTATTCGAGGACGACGACTGCGTCAGTTTTCAGTAAAATTCCTTTAATCGGGAAGTTTACTTGTACATGTATACATGGGCAATTAACTGCCAACTGACCTTATAGCCAACTGACCTGATTTCGGTTTCATTTGCAGCTCTATTTATCTACAGCAATTGAATAGGCTGGCTCTCAAATAAAAAAATGGTTCTTTACTTACTTCTGACAATTACGTGTTTGCTAATTTTCTTCTAAGTAAAATGAGCTGCAAAATAATATGTCTCTTGCAAATGAAGTGAACATGAATAAACTTGAGCAAGAAGTTATTTACTTTTTTTCTTCTTTTTTTTTTTTAGGTGTGGATTCCTAGTCAGTTTACACTTTATCCTCAAATTTGCCTCAGTATCTGTTAAGTCATGAAAATTTACCTTTGCAGCTTTGTCAACGAGAATATTTCCGTCCCAATTCAGATAATATATAAAATCTGTGTTTATATAAATTTATGTAAATAAATAAATATTTCTGCAAAATTGTTTGGTTTTCTTTTAATTTATAATACAATCCATTTTGCTTCTGAAATGAGAAACTAAAGCAAAGGAAGGGATTTTCTTCATACAAACGGTCTACTTCTGCTGAGTTCACAAGTTTTCGCAAACAAGTGCTGAGGCATTCCACTAGAAAACTGCTTAAGGCTTCACTCTAATAAAGTTATATGTACTTTAAGATTTTTAGCATACACAGTCACAAAAAGAGGAACAAAGGGGGAAGGAAAGTCATATTATGTAACCATAGACAATGAAAGTAAGCTAAGGATTTATTTCGCAGCCATAAATAGGTACCGATGGTTTCCTCTTGCACCACATTATGAAACTGTTATTCACATGAGACTGGAATCCATTTGCATCGTTTATGCGCTACAAAAGTACTGTATATTATGAAAATAAGATTTTTTTTAATGATACTTTACCTTATCGCTTTTACTTATTATTGTGTGTGTGTGTGTGTGTGTGTTCTGTGCCGTTTGTTGTCATAATCTCATCTTGTGGCAAACTTATGTGATGTATCGGGGAAGACAGCAAATCAATGAGAGCAGTGATCCAGTAGAACCAGTTATAAACTAGATTTAATGGTCTACAATAAAAAAAAACGCTTATAGCATAATAAAATTCATTTTTTTAGTGGCGTAAAAAGCACATACTGTAGATTTGCCAAGCTTTCGCTTTCCACTGGGAGGCTTTTTCAAGGCAGTAGTTATTTAATTATGCCGTTTACAGTAAAGCCCGTGAAGGATATTATGCATTGCAAAGAATTTAAAAGTTTTCTAACCAGAAATTGTGAACAAGAAGTGTACCTTCAAATTTTTTAGCGTAATGTACTCATCTCTTTTTATAAAATTATCAAAACTTAACAACCAAGTTTTTTCGTTAACAAATACAGTCTTTTTGTATATTTTCTGAAATGTGCAGATAGCAGTTAATGACAAAATTTCGATTTATCGCTTTTCTCGCCCAGAAATATCACTACTTCATCGCGGAGTTCCACAAGTCTTTTCAACAATTTTCTCCTCGAAAGCTACCGTACCTCGGTGTGCGGAAAATTGATTTATGGATAGTTCACGATTTTTGCGGAAGGTTTAAAACGTTTTTCAACTCAATCGACATAATTTTCAATACTAACACTTGCCTGTGAAGGTTGCAGTGAGTCCATAAAGAATTCGAGCTAACTTTACGAACTGGAGTCACAATATTTTGAAACCGACCATAGTCCGGGCGCTGTCCGTACACATCCCGATGCATTTTATTCAGTCCAGACCTTTCGTTTTTACATAAGTATTGAGGTTCTTGAAACTTTCCTCGCTAGTATCTCGAATAATTTGTTCGCTGCACAGCACATCTTCATGCGGTTCACTGTTTTATATGTTACGTACGAAAACAAGCAGCGGGGACAAACGTTGTTCATCCGTAGACTCATTCAGTTGCAAGGAGAAAAATTTACGTCCACCAACGCATTGGATCTGCTCATCTTCTGTCCACTGGGACATTTCCTTATTCTGCGTGCAACTGTGTTACTGGTAGGGCAGGAAGTCGGAATCGTTTCGACTTCTTAGGAGCTCTGGTCGCTAAACATAACAGCGACCGCGTCTTTTATCTCTGGAAACATTAAAGACCCGCCAATTGTGTGGGGTTTACCAGCTTACATGGCTCACAAAATAATCAGGTACAAGGCATGCATAGCTTTTTCACTAATGCTGGCGAATTGCAAAAGCTTCCTTTTCGACATCCTATATTATTCCAGTTGCCTTTCGAAAAATTAGCGCGGGTTGTTTTTCAAATCCGGATGTTTCGTCTCTCTCTGACAATGCAATTTGTTCGGTCGCACGCTTTCGTTTGTGAGTACTCCGTAGAAAACAACGTACTGCGGCAGCGAATCTTCTTCGTCTCCATTCTGCGAAAATTTTATTTTTATGTAATCAGAATTACACTTTCTTAACACTTTTACTGGACTCGAGAGAAGCCGGTCGTGCTTAAGTATGATGACGAAAAGTTCTGGAAATTTCTAGCAATGAAAACGTCTAGAAATAAAGGCGTCCAATACGTTCTCGAGTTAGATGCTTGCTATGATAGTTAGATAGCAGCACTGAGCTGTGGCGAGTTGCCTATCCTGCTTTGAAAGGTGCTACAGACACGAACATGATTCGCGTATTCGGCGTATTCGTATATTATGTGCCTTAACCCCCCCCCCCCCCCCCCTTTCCCACATCTTTCTTTTTTCATTCTTTGACTTCCCCATTTTTTTTTAATTTTCTGTTTTAAAATAATTACAAAATTTTCGCTTTCAAAACAAAATTTTCGCTGCCAACCAGAAAACGGCTTGGGACCCACAGTTTGTGAAACGCTGGACTGGGCTTGATCATTATGACCAACTGTGCCTACACAACTGGATGCGATGCAGAACACATAGGTGGCGCAGTGGTCTAAGCGCTGGGTTATGATCATTCGTTCGTGAAGGGCCCGGGTTCGAATCCCGGTGAGGCGTGGATACTGTGTTTGTTTTACGGCATTGTCTCTCTCTCCTTCCCTGGAACCACTGGCCATAAATTAGGGACGGCCGACTGCTTATAGCCCATTGAGTTGCTCACGGTGGTAGTTAAACCTTCGATTAAAAAAACATAGTGATGACGTCACCTTGATCGTAATATATATACACTGAAGTGCCAGAAAAACTGGTACTGACGAACTTATGCAAAGTACATAGCAACGTCACCTATGCGCGCACTCGGTTGCGTCCGCCAGTGCGTATATAAAGCGATAGACATCCTTGCCAGCTGTCAGAGCTGTTTTCGGCATGAGAATGACAAGTAATAACGATTTAAGCGATTTTCAAAGCGGTGTCACAGTTGGCGCTCGTGAGATGGGCCATAGTATTTCGGAGGTAGAAACGAAGTTCGGATTTTCACCGACGGCCATTGCAAGGGTGTACCGTGACTACAAGAATTCCGGCGAAACCACCAACCTACGATACCAGTGTGTTCGTAAAAAGACATTGGGTGAACGTGACCATCGTCGGCTGTCAAGAATTGTTTCACGCGATAAGCGTGCAACACTCTCGCAGGTATCATCGGAATTCATTGCTGGAGCCTCAACAAGCATCAGCGTCCGGACTGTGCAACGTACCCTGCACGATATGGGCTTTGGGAGCCGACGCCCAACTCGAGTCCCCTTGATGGTTGCACGACACAGATCTATATGCCCCTCTTGGGCACGGAAACACCGCCACTGGACACTTGATGACTGGAAACAAGTAGCCTGGGCTGACGAGTGGCGTTTCCAACTGTATCGGGCAGATGGAAGGATTCGCGAGTGGCCCAAACCCCATGAAGCCATGGATCCCGCCTGTCAACAGGGAACTGTACCGGCTGGTGGTGGTGGGGGGGGGGTCTGTAATGATATGGGGTGTGTTTATCTGGGTTAGCGTTGACCGGTCACTGACGTCTACAAGCGTCAGTGACCGGTCAACGCTATGTGCGCATCCTTTCTGACTAGGTACACTCGTTAATGTCCTGCATTCATGCTGATGGGTTGGGCCTGTTCCAACAGGACAATGCACCTCCAAACTAGTGTCAGGACGCCACATTATGGTTAGAGGAGCATTCATCTGAGTTTGGAGTGTTGCCATTCCGACCCAAGTCCCCAGATCTGAACGTGATAGAACACATTTGGGATGCCATGCAACGCGCTATCGAACACAGGAATCCAAGACCTCGGAATACACCCGAATTGTGGAACGCTGTGCAGAACGTATGGCGTGCATTGCCTACAGCATGTTTCCAGAAGCTAGTGGAGTCCGTGCCCCGTTGTATTTCTGCAGTCCTGAGCTCCCGTGGGGGACCTACCAAGTATTAGACTGGTGTACCAGTTTTTCTGGCACTTCAGTGTATATAGATGAAACGCGCATGATCTGTCGGCTTGTCAGTACGAAGACGTTGCGATGTGGTACCAGTTTGGTACCAGACTGGTGTACCAGTTTTTCTGGCACTTCAGTGTATATAGATGAAACACGCATGATCTGTCGGCTTGTCAGTACGAAGACGTTGCGATATGGTAAGTGAAGGACTTGGAATTTGAACGAGGAACGGTTATGGACTCGAGGAAGGCGGTGTACCAGCATACAGCAGGCATTATTGACTGTTCAAGAGCCGCCGTAGTGAAGGTGTGGGAGAAAGGTCCGAATAAGGTAACGCAATCATCCAACGTGCCCCACGTGCCCCAGAAGGGAGACCATCACTTGACAGCTGAGCTGAACGCCGAATGTCACCTATCTTCCGGACAACAGGCATCTCACGATCCCTCAGTTAAAGATGGACTGCAACTAGACTGAAGAGAGGAGCGTATCCGAGCGTACATTCTAGCGGAAGTCTTGCGTATGGGCCTAAGTAGTCGGCATCCCGTTCATGTGCCTATGCTGACCGGCCGCCATCGACATCTCCGCCTGTAGTTGGAATGGAGCAGCGTAACTGAATATTGGATGACTGGAAGATACATTTCCTCCGACGAGTCAAGGTTTCATCTGCAACATGCTGATGAACGAGTCTAACAACTGCGGCTTAACAGCTGCAACCAAACTGCACAGTTGGACGGGAAAAGGCCGGCAGTGGCGGTGTCACGGAATGGGGATTTTTTGCTATGGATATAACTGTGTCTTTTTACTGCCAGATCCTACCTAGACATTGCTTCCGACCAATTGTTCTCCAACAAGGTGAACAAGGCGAACCAGTGTCTTGCAGGAATGAGTCGAGGATCACGTCCAAGCATTTCGTGTGCTACTCTGGCCTTCAAATTATCCCAACTTGAATCCCATCGAGCATTTGTGGTATGCAGTGGAACTAAGTATTTGCCTGCACACGTAAGTACCTCGCTCCGTCGCCGAAATCCGGTTAATTCTGACTAACTGTACAGAGTACCTAAGTACAACTTCCGCGGTATAGTAGAGTCGATACCACGCCAGGTGCAAACTGTTAGTATGGCGAAAGGAGACCCGACACGCTATCAGATACATGGTCATAATGTTATGGCTCATGCGTGTAGTTTAGCAAAGAGTTTGGAAATGATTGGCTCTGTTACATTATTTCTTTAATGTGCAGAACGAATTTATGAAATTTTATATTGTAATATGGATTTACATATGGTTTCAGCAAAGTTGTACGGCTAAACGCATGTATACAATATCTCTAAGGACTTAACAGGAGGTTTAGCCCTAATGCTTTAACGAAGACACACGCATACGTACGAGGGGATGCTGAAAAGTTCTCGGCCTAACCCACTTCCTGTAATTGTAGCATTATTTTGTCAATGCAGCTCGAAAGAGTGTTTTTTCATATTGTAAAGTGCCAATTTTCAGCCAAATAGGTTCTTTTTTTTTTTTTTTTTTTTTTTTTTTGACATCCTTAACTGAATCATGTCAATGCAATGTGTTGAATTTTCGCATGTGGAACTCCTGGCTGTCCTGAAATTTCTGTTCCTGCAGAAGAAATTGCAAAAAGAAATCTATGAGTGTATAACGCAAACATTAAGTGGCACGTGCCCTTAATATTCCACTATGAAGAAATTGTGTGCCGACTTTCAGCGTGGAGACTTTGAAACCGAAGTTGCAGCGTGATCTGGGAGGCCTTCAACAGTGACAACAGCCGAGAAATTGTTGATCGTGTTCATTACTTGATTTTGTCAAATCGGCGAATCTCCGCTAAAACAATAGCTGAGACGCTGGAGATATCCAGGGAACATGTTGGGTTCATAATTCATGAGCACTTGGATATGCAGAAGATGTTAGCGAAGTGGGGGCCCAAATGTTTGAACGCCAATGAGAAACGAAAACTAGTGCATACTTCCAAATAAGTTTCGCATCATTTTGAGCGATTTGGTGATAATTTTTGCAGCGACTTGTCACTATTGACGAAATGTTGCTACATCACTACGATCCAGAGATGAAACAACAGTCCCTTTAGTGGTGGCAATCGGGTTCTCCATACGGCCAAAGAAATTCAAGACTCAAAAGTCTGTAGGAAAGGTCATGGCAACGGGTTTTTCGGATTCGGAAGGCGTTTTACTGGCTGTCTCCCGAAGGGCCAAACAGTAAATGCTGAATACTATTCCAACTTGCTGTGCCGATTAAATGAGGCGTTGAAGGAAAAAAAGGCGAGGAAAACTACGGCAAGGCGTTCTCTTTTTGCAGGACAATGCACTGGCTCGCAAGACAATTAGGGATCTGGTGTTTAAGTGCATAAGCCATCCACCCTACTCACCAGAACTTGCTCCATCGGACTATTTCCTGTTCCCAAACCTTAAAAAAAGTGTGAAAGGGAAGCATTTTCGAATGATTCGGAGGTGATATCAGCAGCATAGCGGTATTTGAGTGATCAGACTTCAGAATTTTATTTAGAAAGGGTAATGAAACTTTAGAAACGCTGTTCCACGTGTGTTGAACTTCGGGGTGAATATGTGGAGTAGTCTGTAAGTTTCATGGTTCTTGCCCATTTCCTTCTTGGTGAGTCCGAGAACTTATAGCATCCCCTCTTATACTCTTTTACAACCAGATATTTTACACAAGCTTTTCACGAAAATTATTGTTACGTTTTTTATAAGACGTTTTTTTATAAGACGTAATAATCAGAAAAAAACAGAGTTTTCCTTTTTTTCCCCTTTTCTTTTTAATGTTTAACAACTCCTATGGATATTTAACGCAAAAAGGAGTGTTTCGTGCTTCACTTAGAACACTGATTTCAGAGGTAAGAAAGGGACGTTAGTGCGCTCACATTTGTACGCTTGAGGGATTTGAGCTGAGGTCCTACTGAGCAAAGAACCACAAGACTACGTCCCTGACCACTGAACGGAAGAAGGACAGAAGAAAATCTTCAGAGGATTTATCCGAAATGAAAACCAGGTATAAGAAAACGGTGGTATTTCATTCTTTACTTGTGTGTGGCTTACCGTTGTTAAATGAATGGTTGAACAAAAGTGAGTTCGAGGTTTCCTAAACTGAGACTTACCAAGAGAGCATTGGATAACCAATAGCTTGCTAAAGAGAATAGCATAAATAACAGGAAAAAGGAAAAAATAATAATGCATTATTATTTTCACGCATGATGTGAGTTTCATATACATTACAGTAAATATATCAAGCAGCCATGCAACACTGCACTTTGAGATGCAGTATACGTCAGTGTTCTTGTCTGAAAATGACGTATTTTCCGGAATTCTTTGTATGCAAGTGAGACGAATGTTTTTTCCATTAATAGATGAATCAGCTACTCTCGGATATTTTTCTTTGGAACAGCGGAGCAGATGACTGTTTCAGAAGTTCCTATAAAATGTCTCACGTGATATTAATCCTGCCATTGACTCATTTACAGGCCTCGCTACGCTGAGTTTTCCAACTACATCGGTAAGCGAAGTTACTTCTCATTTCTTATGTAAATATGCTTCTCTATTTTTATTTGATACTTGCAAAGGTACCTGGGGTTGCCCGGGCTAAACGAAAAATATATAAATCAGCTTCTAGACCAGCGATATCTGAGCTTTTCTGAAATTACAAATAGGATATATAGCTAGAAACTGAAATGTGTTCCTGTAATGTAAAGAATGGGATTAAAAAACGAACAAAATCTGATCTTGTGCCAGCACAATTGACTTAAAACAGCAGCCTTTATTGACTGTGGATGAAGGAAATACGAAATATCTGAAACACCTACATTTTCCTATCGTGTTGTGATCAGCGTAATGTACAGTTAATTCGAAGCGCAAGTAAGTTTATCCTTGAAAAGTCTATTTATTTTGAACTAAGATGAAGAGGTTTTTATTTTTACCAATTCGGGAGAGAGTTGGGCATGGGAAAAGCATGAATTTCGCAGGTTCAGTCCAACAACTTTTAACGATTGAACCTATGTCTTGCTGATACTCATGGCAAAACTGAGAAGAACAGGAAACTGTAGGCGTTTAAACTAAAATGGAAGATCAAACTGGACGATTGGAACGCGTGGAACAAAATTATGGTTTCTTGCAGCATGACCAGCCAAGATAGTACTCCGACAGCGTTTGCCATGAGTTTCTTGATAGTCAGTCGTGTTTCATTGTAGACTGCTAGGGGACTCAGATTTCATCACAATAAAATAAATAAAACCTTAAGATGGTGTGGGAGAATACGCGAACGGAGGAGTCGTAGTATTAAGCTTTGAAAAACTGAAACGCGAGAAAATTCAAATTTTCCTCTCATTTCATTTCATGTATTCAATTTACATTTCACTGAAATATATTTCCTCTTTGAACAACCGCTGAACTGTTTTTTAAATAGTGGAACTATTCATAGCGCGTACTAACACATAGAGAGCTGTGGTGTATCCAAGCTGTCGGCAACTGCGACGGAAGGATACCCGCGACATTTTGAAAGCTTAACACAATAAAGAACAAGATCAATTTTTAAATTGTATATTCTGCGCGTTATGCCAAATTCGAAACAATGATTGAAAAAACCCAGTCAAAATCTTCCCATCGAATTAACTTAGAACTATTTTTAAGCGAGTAGTGACACAAGGAGAGCCGTGGTCTGAAACTTAAAACAACACCACAGGCACTGGGCTGGGAGTGTACAAGTAATACTTTGGAAGTTGAACGCAATAAAGAGAAAGATCAAATTTCGGATTGTAAATAGAGCCTGTTATGTCTAATTTGAAATAATGGTTGAAGAAACCAAGTCAGAATCTTACCTTTAAAATAGCTTGGAACTATATATAGTGCATAGTAACACAATGGAAGCCGACTTGTTTACTTTACTCTGAAAAGTAAACAAAGCGCGGGCAATTGCGGCCGAAGGACACCCTGCGGAAGCCTAACAGAGCAAGATGAAATTTCAAATTGTAAATCCCGCGTACTATGTCAAATTGGAAAAAATATGGTTGAAGAAACATAATCAGAATCTCCCCGTAGAAATAGCTTGGAACTATTTATAGCGAATCGTAACACACGAAAAGCCGTGGTCTGAAACATAAACAAACCTGCTGGTAACTGTGGAAGAAGGATACGCTTAACACTTTAGAAGTCAAACTCAGTCGGTAAACAGAGAGATCAAATTTTAAATTGTAAATCGCGGGCATTACGCCAAATTCGAAACAATGGTTAAAGAAACCTAGTCAAAACCTTCCCATTAGAAATACTATAGTTTGGAATTTCTTATAGTGCGTAATCTAAAATGTAAACAAACCCGCCTACAACTTCGGCGAAATCTTACACGCCAGACTTTGGAAGTGCATCCCAAAACATTTCAGTGCAACCGATTAATATCGTAGCTTCTATTTTTTTCTCCCGTAGGTGCTCTCCCGCATAGATTTGTAGTATCAGTCTGCCTCGATAAAGCCACACGTAAATGTGTGAAAGTTTGAAACATATAAGTTGCTACACCAATAAAAAAAGCATTTTTGTAATGGCTTCTATCACGTTTAGAACCAGTTTCTGGTAATTTACGCATGGTTGTAATGAGATATTATTATGTTTATGTCAATTGTTCGGCAACAGTTTAATAAAACATTATTGCGTAACAATGAAATGAATTATTGCTGCGTCAGCTCACGAAACAGCATACCTCACGTTCAGATTTCAACAATGGTTAAATGCTTTAAAAACTAATATATTAATTAAAAATCAGCAAACTGGAATTTCAAAAAAGGGGGCCTCTGAGGTGCACTATGTCCCCTTTCCCGCTATGTGTATACCAAATTTCAGTTCTCTACGTGCAGTTAGTTCCCTCTGTAGGCGACTGACTATTTTATTAACATACAAGTAATTTTATTAATAGAGATCTACGTCACTGAACAGATCGGAATATTTGTATGAGTGGAATATCGGGTGCACTGTTATTCGAGAAATTTTCTAAAATGCACATGTTAACTCAAACTTCCCTAAAATTCTATTCAAATGTTGGACGGAAATAAAAGTCGTTAAACAGATAGCTTGATAGGATTAACAGACGTTTGTATTCTTCAACATGACTGAGGTATCTGTAAAATAAAAGTCTTTCACAGAAAAATATATAAAACGTATTGCATTGGAAGGAGAAAGTTTCTTTTAATTTTACTTATTTAAGTTTCCTAACGGAAAAGGATTTTCCTTAGATTTACTACGAGGATGAATAAAAAAAGGTTTTCCCAATAGTGTTTTGGTTCAACATAATGTGCAGTTGTGAGCTATTAAGAAAATTTAAATAACAATCTTGCTGTGTTTGTCTTACGGGTCTGGCTGTCCATCTTCCCTGGGTCCAGGAGCATAAATTGGGTGTGCTTCTACCTTTTCCGAAAAAATCATGCACCTAAGGCTTCCTTTTTCCTTTTCTTTGTGTAAAAATTTCTGAAACTCTCCACTACGTAAGATTTTGATTGCCACCATCCACATTCCGTACTGCTTTGTCCTTTTGACCGTAGCGTGTGTATGTCCTTCATTGCCTTTTGTTTCTCCACAGTGTTGTTCTAGAGCAAAAATCAGCACTTCCAACTGCTCTTAACTAAAGGAAGAAAACTCACTAACATTTCTTATCGCTCTAAGGAAAATCTTCGTATGAAACAGTAGTAACTGTAGCAAAGAACAGTCTCTTTGACGTAATGGTGAAGAAAATTTATAGGAACTTCCTTATCCTTCCTGCAATATGTGCCGACAATACCTCTGAAGATGGGCAAAACATTTTGAGCCGAAATACATGTGCAGACGTATAAGCTTTTAAGATTTTTTAATTTATTCAATTATTTCTTTTTTTGATTTCGTTATTTGTTATCGTTTCAACTTTTTACGGATTTCACCACTGTAACCCACGAGGATTTTCGCGCTGCGTGCCAGAAAAGACAGGTCAGAAAAGTGGGAGTTCCAGATGATTAGAGCGAATCGACATAGTGGCGAATGCCTGACAACGACAGATTCAGGAAATGTAGGTAGGAAGAGAGTATGGCGGGGAAAAAGAACAAATAACCTTCTGTGTAATGGAGGGTCCAATACCCCGGGTCCGACGGTTTAACGTGCTTATCCAATGCATGGCAAGTATTCAGTGGTTCAAAGCAACCCTTCCTGTCTGGGACCGATCCCTCGACCATCTGGTCGGATGCGGCCGCTCTAACCACTAGGCCACAAATTTTAGTCCTTCAAAGCTTTTTGCCTTGGGGCTAGCTGTTCACCTTTTAAACATAAATCTTCAGAAGTTGACTTTGCATTGTTTGAATGGTTTTGTTCGGGCATTCAAACAATGGTCGAGCAGGACCATACAACAATGCAAAGTCAACTTCTCACGGAATTCGGGAACACCACCCATTGTGATAACGAACCACTGTATGAAAGCAATAATTATGCTCCGAACTATCCTTATTCTGCTATTATTTTTAGTGCATAATTTGCTGCTTTTTCATCATCATTGTCAACCATTACCAAACAACTGCTGGATGAAGGTCTCCCCAAGTTTCTTACACAACTGTCTGTCTTAAGCATGTCTGCTTCATGTTACTCCGGCATGTTTCCGAATTTCATTCATCCATCTCCTGTGTGGTCTTCTTCTGGGTCTTTTTCTGTCCCTTGGAATCCAGTCAAAAATTTCGGTTGTCCATCGGTGGTCCGTTCTTCTGGCAACATGACCAGCCCATTGCCATTTCAAGAATTTTACTCTGATCATGAAGTCTTCCACTCTTGTCATTTTCCTTATCCACGAGTTCCTCTTTTTATCTTTCCTGGTTACACCAAGTATGCATCTCTCCATGCTTCTTTCAATTGTCTGCAGCCTTCGTATGTTTATTTTTAGTTAAGGTCCATGTCTCGGCTCTATATGTAAGAACTGGATGGATGCATTGATTAAACACTTTTCTTTTAAGACATAATGGTATATTGCTCTTGAATATTGTATTTTTTTCTTCCAAAAGCTTTCCAGCCAAGTTTTATACGCCGATTAATTTCCTCATGAATGTGACCCTTGCTTGATATCTGTTGTCCAAGGTAAATGTAGGTATCGGTTACCTCGAGCTCCCACGAATCGCAAAATCCTCATTTCTTGAAAAAGCATTGTACATCAGTTTTGTCTCCTGGAAGTTCATTTTTAATCCCACTGCTTTACTCTTGTCAGCAAGTACCAGGATCATAATTTGCAATGTGGCATTAAAGAGTTTGGGAGATATGGTGTCACCTTGTCTCACTGCCTTTCCAATTTTTATTGATGCTGTATAGTCAAATAACCGAACCTTTGCACTTGCATTTTCCTAGATATATATTTCTTTATAAATTAAAAACGCGTAGAACAGAATTTCAAAGGACAGCAATATTTTCTTTTCTAATGTACATACCTTTTTATTTCCATGTATGATTAAAAAAGTAAATATGCAAGTCATGCTACTAAAATGCAGTGAACTTATATAATTGTTAACATTTTAGGAAATAGCTTACCGAACAGCGATGTCGAATTTTTAACCTAAAGCATGGTAATGGTGAAAGAATTACTAGGAAAAAAACAATAAAATAAACTCAGAAGCTTCAAAAACTAGAAAAAATGCCATTAGATATCAGTAATATAATGATGCAGAATTTTTTGTTGTGTTTGGTCTGATAAACCTCATTGGCGACTTCTCATCACATGGAACCTGAAAATATGATAGCTCAGTTTCAGTCATCGACATTCTTCAGCCAATCGGAAAATAGAAAGATCTCAAACCTAGCCTGCAAACGGTGAAAAAAAAAATTCCACTTCGCTTGCAACATCCGGACCATGAATTTGAAACTAATTTTCGTTTGTTTTATCAGCTTAGATGATATGGGAATACCGCTGGTAGTCGCCTCGGTGGCGCAGTGGTCTAAGCGATGGCTTCTGATCATTCGTCCGAAAGGGGTCCGGGCTCGAATCCTGGTGATGCATGGGTGTTGTGTTTGTCTTACGGCATTGGATCTCTCCCTTCCCTGGTACCAGCGTCCCTAAATTAGGGACGGGCGACTGCTTATAGCCCATTGAGTTGCTCACGGTGGTCGTTAAACCTCCAATAAAAAAAGAAAAGAATACAGCTGGTTCCATTACAAAGGTACTTAGCATGTTGAAGGTACCTAGAATAAAGAATTTTGTTTACACGCATACAAAGTTTGGAGGGAATGCAAAAACACAATACGAATTACGAAATTGAGCACAATACATGAAATTATTATTAAATCCCTCAAAGTTGAGTGATTTTATGATTATAATATTAAAGTAAAAATCCTTGAAAGACGATAATTTCCCTGTTTAATACACGCTTTTCAGCGAGGAACATGTTTCGCAAACGGATATAATATCGCTTCGCCTGCTCCTATTATCGAAAAATAAAATGTACACCAAGGTAGAATTGATCTTTCTAAAACTTAAGCACTGCCTAAATCTCATGTTGCATTCTCTCTGCAGCACACATGTACAAGACGCACAAATTTGAAATTGAGATCTTGGAAATTCAACAAAGAACACTAGCTTTCATTCCTCTCAACGAAAAAATTACTAAAATTTTAATGATCAAATAAAGCAATCACAGAAGCTTCAAAAACTTAACTGGAAAAAAATAAATGGAAGATACCGCAAGTCCTTCTTTAAAAAGACGTCACTGAAGTGAGAATGATTTCCATTTTTTACCTTTTCTGTTTTTGACTTTTCTGTTATTAAGTACTTTAGTATTTTTTTTTTTAATTTTCTTTTTTGCTGTCTCGAGCATGTTGGCTGCCTGTTCTACTAATAAATTTCATTTTTTGTGACTCTGAAATCTCAAGAGATAAAATTTTCTCAGTAGAAATCTTAAACATAAGTTTAGGGCACTTCGGAACAAAACAAACAAACAAAGTCATGTGTCACAAATGGGCATGAGTACCTCCAAACAAGAACATGCCATGCATGCCTTTTGCATGTGTTTGGTTAATGTTAAGTTATATAAGTTCTCCTGATACGATAACTCATTACATTGCTGTGAAATTAATTTCGCTTAAGTTCCTTTAAAGTTCGATACTTATTAAAATATTTCTGTTGTTCGTGATACTATATCTATCTTATTTCCTCGATAGGTATCTACATGGATTTTCAGAGGAGACTGGTATTGGTACTGTTTCCTTGCATTCTATTCCTCCTGAGCACTTTCCTCTCACAGACAGAAGCTTTTGGATGCATTATGTGTCCCATTCAAGACGTGGATTACGTCTGCTGCCTTCTTGCAGAGAGGTGCTGCGGGAAACTGGACGGAACCTTATAATTTTTCAGGTAGGCGAAAAATTATACTTTAATATCATGCAAGAACGTTATGCCTGACATATACATTAAGTGAACAATTATTGCATTTACATGCCGTTAAGAACGTATATGGTACAAGGTATCGTACAAACTAGCTAGCGCCATGTACTGAGGCGGAAACACAAATACACCATTTTGCGAACAATTCGCAGCACCGAAAGATCGAGAAAAGTCCCAACCGAATCTCTTTTTATTATTTAATGATCATCGTGAGTAACCCTAAGGGCTGTAAGCAGTCATCCATCACTAATTTGGTGCCACTGGTTCCAGGAAAGTGAGAGAGCCAGTGCCGTAAGACAAACACACCATTCTTGCTTCACTGGAGACCAGAAACCAGGCTCACGTGGACCAGCGGTCGGAGTCAGCGCTTAGAGCACTGCGCCACTGGGTAGCTTGAACCAAAGATATTGCGAAACACCCGCAAATACGGTAGAAATACAAATACGTCAGAGTACCAGCAACTTGCAACACTGTAAGATCTAAAAAAGGTCGCAGGGTCGAAGCAAATACATTACGTAGCACCTACAAAAGGGGAAGAAATGAAAATATGTATAGCCAACAACTGCCAATACTGAAAGATCTGGAAACCCACAAGTAACAGCAGAACAAATCACTTGTGTGTGTTAACAAAAACAAAACCTGATGCTATGTTCAGGTTGCAATTAAATATATTTATATGAGAATATGATAGTTAATCAAAGCGTATAGAAACAAAATCTGGACTTGGGTGATTAATCCTTCTAAAAAAATTGCGAATTTACAAGAATAAAAATTGCGCTTTTCGCACCATTCCCACCAAAACTCAAGGGAACCTTCCTGTTTTCCTGTTTTCTTAATTCAGTTTCTTGGCTTGATGAATAGCCATATGATATTTATTCTTACAATCCTTTGACATTATTGTACATTTTTTGCCTTTCAGAACCTTTCTTTTCTACTTTGAGAACACGGGTTTAAAACTTGTGCACTTTCGAGAAAACGGAAAGTAGCAAATAAATAAATAAATAATAATGGAATGCCAGTAGACATGAAACAACTTGACTAAAATGCATCTCATTCACAAATCTTAAGTTGAAAAAGGATTGGTATGCATTACATGAATTGCAAATTTTTTTTTGTGTAGCCAAAAAACTGTCATTGCTCGCTAACTCGTGCATTTCAGGTACCTCTATATTGTCTCTAATAATTACGAGTTGTCTAGAGCTAATTCTGACAGATATTCAGCTGTGCTTTTGGCAGATATCTTAAAGAAACCAATCTCTCCGCTAAAGAAAAGAAAAAATGAAAGAATGAAATCGAAAATAACTCGAGCGTGACTCATTTTTTCAATTCCAAATTTCATTTCCATCAAATGATCGGCTTTGTTCTACATGAATCAGATGTCTCTGAACGCACAATGTATAATCATTCTTCTATACCTTCTGATATTTTTATTGTACATTAAAGGCTAAATGGACTGGTTTTAAAAGTGATTCACAAGCGCAAGGGTAATGAGGTGGTGTATCACAACGCCTGGACGTGCCCTAGTAAATGTATTAGCGCTTTAGTACACATTTATTCTATAAGTTCATATATTTCCGCCGGAGCGTGTAAATTGCGAACCAAAATTGAACCGCTCTCAACCCCTATATGTAAATTGCGAACTAAGGCCCAAAACCCCTATATGAAAATTGCGAACTAAGGCCCAAAACCCCTATATGTAAATTGCGAACTAAGGCCCAAAACCCCTATATGTAAATTGCGAACTAAGGCCCAAAACCCCTATGTGTAAATTGCGAACCAACTTTTTTATGTGTAAATTGCGAACCAACTTTTTGGCGCCCATTCTGACGATATCAAAAAATAAACTAGTATGAAAAAAATATGGATTAAAACAATGTAAAACAATTTAAAGCAATATATGCACGAAAACAACAAAACTAGTTTGTCATCCTTGCGCAGTGTCCATGCATGTTAATTTTCTCTGTAATGTTCCATATTTAGTCTATGTACTTAATTCAATGTATTCACGAAAACAACCAATGTGTTAAGTAGATATACACTGAAGAGCAATTGAATTAGAGATACCTGTCAAGTAACGTGTAGCACCACCTTTCGTCCTGATGACGGCGGCGATTCGTCTCAGCATGGACTCGACAGGACACCGGAAGCGTCGGGACGCCATACGGATCCACGACCCCTGAATAAGCTCCCACAGTTCACGAAGGTTTGATGGAGTGGGGTCAGAGCCTCGAACATCTTTCTCGATGGCATCCCAGATGTGCTCGATGGGATTGAGGTCAGGTAACCTAGCTGGCCAAGGAAGCGACGTCACTTCGGTGGAGTGTTCATCCAACCATTCGGATACAATTCGGGAGCGATGGCACGGTGCATTGTCTTGTTGCAGGATGAGGTCCCCAGTGTGATGTTGAAGACGCACAAATGGGAGCAAATGGTCGTCCAGGATATCCCGGTAACGTTGACCTGTAAGGGACGATGTCACACGTACCAGGGGTCCCATTTAAGTCCACGTAAACAGTCCCCAGACGAGAATGCCAGCCCCACCAGCTTGAAGATTACTTTGCTGGGAAGAGGGATCCATCGCTTCATGTGGTTTGCGCCGTACTCGTATCCTGCCAACCGCATGTACCAACGTAAATCTCGACTCATCAGTCCAGCCAACATTTTCCCACATGTCTAGGGTCGAGTGGCGATGTTCCCGCGCCCATGCTAATCTTTGCACCCTGTGATGGGCGGTCAGCAGCGGTACCCTCGGGGGACGATGGCTTCTGTACCCCAAAGCGAGGAGATGGTTCTGGATGGTGTGGCTGCTCACACGTTTTTGTGCACCAGGGTTAAATTGCCGAGTGATTTCTTGCACTGTGGCCCGTCTATCCTCTGTTACAATGCGAGCTAGCCGATGATGACCCCGCTCATCCACACGCTGTTGTCCACGGCAGTTCGCCCTTGCAGGGATGGTTTTATCGGATTCGATGTACTCACGGTCCACCCGTGATACAGCGGCTCATGAAAACCCCAGTGCCTGCACGACTTCTGGGAAGGAGTGACCCATTCGTAGGGCCCGACAATTTTCCCACTATCAAATGCGCTTAGATCCTTCGTCTTACCCATACTGCATCCGACTCTTACTGATTCCCGTCGCATCACTCCTTATATTGTCGGATCGCTGCATACGTCATGTCGTTCCCGTTTACAGGGCCGCTCACAGCGCCACATTTGCATAATGCCAGCTGTCTCTAATTCATTGCTCTTCAGTGTATATGTACTTAAACAGTATCAAAAGTAAACAAATAACGATGAAAACAATATAAAACTATGTAAAACAATGCATTCACAAAAACAAGAAAATCAGTTTGTCATCCTTGGGAAGGGGCCATGCTAATCTTCCCCCATTTTTGGAAGCAATCACATTTTATAATGATGCGATGCAAATTTTACATAAGAAACTCGAAATAAGTCTTCTTTTGTAATCGTCTATTTTTTCTTGCAAATGTTTTTTCCGTTGGAGTGCACTTTTACTGATTCTTATCTTTGGATCTTGAATTTTTAATGTACGTTTGCACTTTGAATTTTAATGTACGTTTGCGTATGAAATAATGTCAACACTTCTACGAAATTATACAAACTTGGGTGCGGATGATAAAATGGGCGTTGAATCTAGAATGAAAGGACTCGCATGCATTTGTAGTGTGCTCATTAGATGCACTAGTAGTATAAAATGACTGATTCTGCGTCAAGGATGCATCCTTCTAAAAGAAGGATAGGGGGCGTGGCTTGCGACCGAAAGAGCAGGGGGCGTGGCTTGTGCCGCAGAAGGATGTGGGGGAGTGGCAGCTGGCGCTAGTGTGTTGGGTCGATGTGCTTCCCCCTAGCGGTGCTTCTTGGAACGTTCGATGGATCTTTGAAAGATGGCAACGACCGAGTGGGGGAAAGGGGATGTGTATGTTGCCCCCTACCGGTGTTTTTTGGAACTTTTCTCGGGAGATTTATTGGACGTTGACAAATTTTTGGGGTCTTTCCAATATTTATTTTTTTTCTCGAGAGATTTATTAGACTTTGTCAAATTTTTGAAGGAAGTTTTTTTGTCGTTTCCACTATTTTTTACTCGTATTTTTTTGTCCTATTTATTCTCTCTAATTTATTTTATTAAACTTATATTTTTAGAACTTCCGTGAGGTGTTATAATTTTTATAGATGTTGCATTATTTTTTTAATTCTTATATATTTCTTCCCTACAATTTTAATTTAGATGAGGAAATGCTTTGTTTGAAAAGATTTCGTTCCCGTTGATTCATGTTTCACCACGTTGTCATTTTGAGGGCCGTGTGTTTTGGGATGAGTCACCATTTTCTCTTTGTCTCAGAAAATTTTGTATGACACGTGTTTTGGGATGAGTCACTATGATGGGTGACATTACAGTGATAGCAGACATGACATCAGCCAACGTCGTTTTCTCCTCAGCGGGGTCGGCGGTTGACGTCATTTGAGATTCTGTTAGACGCCTTAAGCTCCAAGACTGATTTTTTTTTCAATAACTTGATCGTTTTTGCAACGAATTTATTCCTTATTTTTTCCTCATAATTTCCCATTTTATGTCCATAATTTTTCAACGTAACGATTTTTTTTTATTTTCTTTGAGGGGACTTCACGCATTTTCAACGGACGTTCCAACATAAAGACGTTTTCCAAAGTTTTGTGCTGCAGACATAATCTTAAAGCACGATTGTTTATTAATGTATTTACGTGTTCATGGCATTTTCTGTTACATTTTTTTAACGTTGTACCTTTTTCCAACGTACAAAGCCACAATTTTTTATGCATAGTTAAAATGTTTATTTTTTCGTATTTTTTTTATTTCTTCATGATTAATCCGTGAAATGTACCTTTTAATGCATTATCTTAATCTTTTTTTTTTCTAAATGCTTGCATACTCTTCAAACTTCTCAATGTACCAACATTATTTTATTTTCTAACTTTTCAAACTAACAACTACTTTTATCGAGGCTTTATTTTTTCTGTCTATGAAGAATTTTTTAGTTTATTCTCTCAAGATATGAAAATTAATTATAACGAAATCCTTTCATTTTTCTATCGCTAAGAATTTACCTTAAAATAAGTCCTGAGCTATATTTCGCTTTGTCTGATTAGAGGTGATTCATCAATAGCATGTTTGTGACCAGATAAGGTCTCCGTGCAGTTAGTGTGCTGACGCATGATGACACAGCAACACGTGGCGTCGTTTCCTTGTCAGCTGACGTCATCAGAATTTCGAAAACTGGTTAAACGTTGAAGGCACGAGACGGTCAGATAAGCAAAGTCTCCGTGCAGTTACTGCCTGAAGCGATGACGCATGGTGACACAGCAACACATGGCGTTGTTTCCTTGTGAGCTGACGTCATCAGAATTTCGAAAACTGATTCAACGTTGAAGGCACGAGATGGTCAGATAAGGTCTCCGTGCAGTTACTGCCTGAAGCGATGACGCATGGTGACGGGTACGTCATGATATCATCCTTGCGAACTTATGTCATCATACTGCTTGAAGCGATGACGCATGGTGACTGGTACGCCGTGATGTCATCCTTGTGAACAGATCCCTGAAGAATTTCAGAAACTGTTTCAACTTCGAACCAATGACGTTTCTTCCAAAGTCGGGGGGGTCAAAAGTGCATCCTGTTCGCTATAATAAAATTTCATACTTTCACCAAAAATCATATTCTTAAACGCCCTTTGTTTTTCATGTATAACTAAATTTTTATTGTTTACTCACCTCATCAAAGTCTATCTCATTCCTTTTCCTCATTTAGTTCGCTTTAAATTGAGATGTTTCAAAACTTCCCGTATATTTCATTCACTTAATGTCCAGTTCTCCCGTGTCTGTCCCTTCATTTTTAACTTCTGTGCCTGCTGCATTTTTTCTTTAGACGTTTAGCTTCATTGACCTTCTTTTCGTTTTAATTAGGTTTTCATTATCGTATTTTTTATTCATTGTCTCAGCAGAAAAAGCTTTCATTCTGGAGACATAGTGACTAAGTCCGTACTTCCTCTATACATTTTTATTTCACGTTTTACTAATTCTTCAGAAAAGCAGGTGTTTCCAAACTCCCATAGTGAAAATATCGTACTCCCCTTATTTTACTTATTATATTTTTCCTTCTATTCAGTGTTGTATGATTCTTCAAACTTTGGTTTATTTTTATTAAACTTCTTTTTTTTCTTAGTTTTTCCTGATTTAACCTATCAATCTTTGAATAAAGCTCATGTTGAGAAATGGCTTCCTAGTTTAATTGAATTAGTAATCTAAAGCATTTTTTATGGGAATTTTACTAGAAAATTTTTTACATTAATAGCAAATTTTCGGAGAAAACTCTTCTCCTTTTTCAGGCTGTCTTGTTGTTGTCACTTTTTACTTGTCACTATCACGGTTACGGTTTACCTTTACGGTTACGGTTAACCTTGACGGTTTAGGTCATTTTTCAACAAATCCTGTCAGGTCTTAGGCAGGGAAAGTCCTTTGCAGTCATTGATGCTGGAATTTTGATTTTTCTCAATCTCTATTCCTTCTTTCAGTTTTCTTTTTTGGAAATTGCTTTGGAAACTGATTACTTTAAGGGAATTCCAATCCATGCTGTGCCCAGTTTCTCTAACATGCCTATCATGCCTATCTATATTAATATAGATCAACTTATAGACTTTATAGCGGAAGACTTGGCAGACCTAATAGTTTTTCACAACAAGGAAAAAACATATTAGTAGGAATTTTTGAAATGCTTACTTTCTCTTTGCAGAACAACTACTTTCAATTTGGGAAAACTTTTTTCAATCAAAAATCGGGGCTAGCTATGGGCTCCCCACTCTCCCCACTCTTAGCTAACTATTACGTGGGAAAACTAGAAGAAAAGATACTAGTACAACCCACATACTTCTGCTTATATAGCAGATACATGGATGACATCTTATTTATAATAGATAGCTCAGAAATTGTTCCAGAAAGAATTCTTGACTCATTCAATGAATTAGATGATTCCCTTAAGTTCACTATTGAACTTCAAAAAGAAAGAAGAATAAACTTCTTAGATATTACTATCTATTATGAAAATGAAAAATTCCTCACTAGTTGGTATAAAAAACCAATGAATACTAAAAGACTACTGGATTTCAATTCCTATCATCCAGTTTCTATTAAGAAAAATGTAGCAAGTCAGTTTTTAGAAAAAATTAATAAAATAGTTTCTACTGCAGATAAAAAAGAAGCCCATAAAGAAGAGCTTAAAATCATACTTACAGAGAATAACTATCCTAAAGAAGAAATTGAGAAGCTTCTGAATTTTAATGGTACGAAGAACCCACAAAAGCAACAAGTAAAATTCACTAGAAAAATTTCTTATCACAAAGGTTTATTTGAGTCTTTAAAAAGAATTAGTAAGAAATACAATATTAGGCTAGCTCCAAGTTTAGAGAACAAAGTTAAAAAAAATTTCCCTAAAATAGTTCAAAGAGAAGAAGATATTTTAAAAATGCAAGGAGTAGTTTATGAAGTAAATTGTAGTTGTGGACTATCTTACATAGGTGAAACAGGTCGCAGACTAGAAACTCGTGTAGCTGAGCATAAAGCAGCTATAAAAAATTGCTCCAACAAGACTGGATTAGATAGGCATGTTAGAGAAACTGGGCACAGCATGGATTGGAATTCCCTTAAAGTAATCAGTTTCCAAAGCAATTTCCAAAAAAGAAAACTGAAAGAAGGAATAGAGATTGAGAAAAATCAAAATTCCATCATCAATGACTGCAAAGGACTTTCCCTGCCTAACATCTGGCAGGATTTGTTGAAAAATAACCTAAACCGTCAACGTTAACCGTAACCGTAAAGGTAAACCGTAACCGTGATAGTGACAAGTAAAAAGTGACAACAACAAGGCAGCCTGAAGAAGGAGAAGAGTTTTCTCCGAAAATTTGCTATTAATGTAAAAAATTTCCTAGTAAAATTCCCATAAAAAATGCTTTAGATTATCTATCAATCTTTTCCTATCGATTTAATTACTGTTATTTTTCCATTCGACTTTGCTTTTGAACAGAAATGTATCTAAAATCTTCAGATATATTTTAGTCTATAAGGCCGATTCTTCCCTGTTTCATATAAATTCATTGTAGGATTTTAGTGCAAATGCCCCTAAATCTTTAGAACTTCCTTTTCATAGTTAGAAACTAATTCCTCGAGACTTACATTAAAACATGAAAGAAGAGTGTTTTACGCACTCTCCAGTATGTGAGCTTTCCCCAAGAAATTAACTTTGGAATCCCCCTTCTTTCTACCGGAAAATGACTATATCCTACGACTGTTTTCACGCGTCTACTGCTTACAGGAAAACCTCATATGGCATGAAATCACTTTGCTTGGGAGATTAAACTAAATTCTGGTTTTGAAATTTGAATGCAAACTCAAGCTCGCAAAAGCATAGTTTTCTGAGCGAACTTAAACTGTCTAAGTTGACAAAAATCTAAAATTGCTGACTCAATGGGACAGAGCGTTTGAACTTTGCCGTTCATTCACCATTTAAGAGATCCGTCGTGAATCACTAGAAGGGAAGTAAGCAGACCCTGATTTAGTCCACTGTTTCCAAGGAAGGTAGAAAGCTAGTGCCGTAATTCAAAAGCTCATAACTCAAACCTCCCCAGGATTCAATTTCGGACGAAAGAATACTCAGATGTCAATGCTTAGACATTGAAAAATTACTTCAGACAAATATTTTCTTACTTAAAGTGCTTCAATCCAGAATTTGTACTACTTAAGATTTCCCTTAGTCAATATTTTTTCTATCTTAAAAACTTCTAAAGGGTATATTTTGAAAAAAAAAAAAAACGAGTTCTCACAAAAATGTAAAATTTCCCCAGAATTGTATGAGGAACCAAAAAAATTGACGAAGCTTGAATGTTTAAGTCTTTCAACCCATTTCTTTCTCTTCATGTTTCATTCCATAAACTTTCTTCAAATTCCTATATATCCAAGAATTTTGTTAAATGTCCAAGTTCGACTCCCCCAGAAATTTCCTGAAAATGACAGTTTCCTTTAAAAAATTCCAGAATAAGAATCCCTTCACTGAAACAAGAAATTCCTATTCAAAGCATTCCATCCCTCTTTCTACTTCAAATACTCTATTTGTAAATTTAAGGAAGTTTTTTTTTTTTATATTCATATATTTCCCCCTCTAACTTTAGAAGATATTTTCCCAAAATTTATGTACATATTACAATAGTAAAACATCTTACAACTGCTTGATGTTCAATTCACTTCACACTGTCTCACGGAAATTCTTTCATTTTCTCATATCACATAGACATGTTATTTTTCTTTCCATTCACTTCAAAGACTTGAGATCAACTTAATGGAGTCCTTTGAGAAAAACTTTCATAGGAAAGCATAAATTTACTGAAAATGTCAGTTTTTCTTAAAGAAATCATAAGAATAAGAATTTTTTACTGAAACAAGTTTCCCCTAATCAAAGCATTAAGTGCCTCTTTTCACATCAAATTCTGTATTTCCTCATGTAAACTTTATTCTTTTTTCTACTTCCTTTCGTTTCTTGTTTTTCCCTATGTAACTTAAAACTTCTTTTCTTAATCTATTTTTCATAAAGTATCATACTTTTGAGTTGATTTTTTCTCTTTTTTTTTTAAATGTATTCATTTTCTATAAGTTCATATTGAGAAGGGTTTAAATTTTGATTGAAAGATGTTTGCAAAGATCGTTTTAGAAAAAGTTGAAAATAAATAAGGTTCGTTTCGGAAAAGTCCATTCTTTCCTATGGTTAAAAATGGAATACTTCATTTTTTCTTAGTAGACAATTTTGAGAAAGCACGTTTCATTAAAAGCAGGGAAATTCCCATAGAATAACATGGGAAAACTAGCATGCATAAAAAGACTGTTTCGAAACGAGTAAAATTCTGTTGAAGTTCGTTTTCGAAAAAGTTGAAAACAAATCAGGTAGAAAATAGAATGTAGTAAAAACAGTCACAGCAAGTTCCTGAAAGTTGAAAATTGGATGTACTAAAAATGTCTAAGGAAAGAAATTTTTATAAAACACAACTGTTTTAGTTTTCCCAGGCTAGAGGGGTCTTCAGTAAGAGCGCTTCTTCTTTTTCAACACAAAGAATAAAGCGAGTCAGTTTGAAACATTTCAAACTCCCCGAAAATAAGCCGTATACTCTGGTTTCGGCTCAATACTGTAAAGCATTGCTCTCAGACCAGTCGGAAATCCCCCCTCCCCCGATTGGCCGCCTGATGGAAAACATCAGGCCCATTTCCCTTAATAAATACCCAAATATCCTTAAGAAAAGTCTTTAGCAAAAAAACCACTAGTTCCCCATTAAAACAATTCTTTCTGTTACTATTTTAAACATTTCAAAAACGAAATTTCTTTTACTTTTAAAATTCTTGAAAGCTTAATATTTTGACTCATTTCAATAAGAAAATATTTTCACTTAAATTTAGGTTAATAAAAAAATTATTTCACAAAATTTATATCTTAGAATGAATAAAATAATTACACTTAAATTTAGGCTCTAGAAATAAAAAAAAATTACTTTAAACATTTCCAAAAAAATATTTACTTTTTTTTTAAACTTGAATTCTCACTTTTTTTTCCAGTAATTTACCTACCTCCCTCCTCCCTTCCCTTGCCCAAATTTTTAGGAGCCCTAAAAGGACTTTTTTCAACAGCTGCTGTTTCCTCCAACTCAAACAAGTCGTGAACCGTTTTCAACATGTTCGTAATGTCCAGAGATTCTAAAAATTCTTTGGAGATGAGTCCCTTCGAAGCATCAACGAAAGATTCCGCTACAGCCACAGGCTGCAACATAGCAACGGCACAGGCAAAGCGAGTGCTAAACTTAATATTCGTGGAATCAGAGCAGGCATGCTCCATGATGTTGTTAGGCAATTCACGATAGGGCAAGAGACATTCCGGACATCGAAACAGTAGGTTTACCTTTTCTTCTATTTGTGTCGTGAGCACCTCGGTCAAGATGAAAATCAACTCTTCATCAGAAATGTTCGTTCCTGGACGGTTCGTACTCTGCAGCTCTAACACAGCTTTTCTGAAAATGGATCCAAACTGCAGCTGAGTAATGCTTTTCCATATGTCGTCGCATTTCTCCACAGTTCATCAAATTCTTCCCACTTTAGTGTGACGGAAATGGGGTTTAAACGAAGGAAACCATGAACTCTAGGGGAAATCTGTTCAAAGGAATACACACAACTGTCCCCCACTTCTCCGGCAGGAGAGGAAGAAACAATCAGTTCACTGTTGACAATCACTTCGTCAATCCTAGCTCGGAAACTATATGAACGTTCCATAAACTGTCGGAAAGTTAGAGCTGACATAGTAATTCCATTTTTGGTGGGCTGGAAAGTTTGTCCGTCATAACGATAACTCCGGAGATGGACTCTGACTGAGTATGTGAAATCAGTAACTTTCACCACAACTTTTCCTCCCAAAGGAAAATGATGGAGGGGAAGATCATTTGTAGTTGGAGATCGATTCATAATGCTCGGCTCAGCTACGCAGGCTTTCTTGACAACAGACGAGGAAGTGGTCGACGAACGCTTCATCATGATTCGGGAAATTGAATCGTTAGCACACAACAAGGAGGAAGAAGGCACAAGTGACTCGGACGAATGCACAAGACGAACTGACGGTGAAAGAGCACTGTCTTTATCTGGTTTGTTATCAGCAAACAAACAAACGGTGGACCTTGGAACTGATAACAGAGGTTGGTAGTCATCCTGTTTACTGCGTGAGCGAGTGAATGAGTCATGAGACAATGGCGTCTGTGCTATCATCTTTCTGAAGGTTAAATTTAGCCTAATATTTGGAGCGTTCTTTTGACGCGGTAGACCATGACTCCAATAAGAATTCGTTGGCGGAAGCATCTGGAGTAGAGAACCTGATCTCAGAGTTAATGAAACTGGTTTAAACCCGTTTCGCTTAAAAACAAAATCTCTTTCTTGCCCGAGAGATACAGAAGCAATGCACGACAAAGGTTCTAAATCTGATTCATTGTCCATGTGAAATCCGATGCTATCTTTTTCAGTTCGGTATTTGTTTATTAAAACAAAGTTGAAAGTCTCCTGGCATTCTTTCTCAACAGCGAGCTTGATTTCTTGAAGCAATGGGGTCCAAGGGTGAGGTTCTAAAGGCAAACCGCTAAAAGTGTATTTCAGATTGGGGTCCCCGAAGGCAACATGCTGTCTAGGAATGTTATATAACTTTCCGAAAAATTTTGTTTTTGAGAATTCACCACTCAAATATTCTACTTCATCTTCCAAACGAGAATAGTAATGAATCGCTTGAGCAGGGGAGAAGAGCTGAGTTGTCTGCTGATAACAAACCAGATAAAGACAGTGCTCTTTCATCGTCAGTTCTTGTGCATTCGTCCGAGTCACTTGTGCCTTCTTCCTCCTTGTTGTGTGCTAACGATTCAATTTCCCGAATCATGATGAAGCGTTCGTCGACCACTTCCTCCTCTGTTGCCAAGAAAGCCTGAGTAGCTGAGACGAGCATTATGAATCGTTCTCCAACTACAAATGATTTCCCCCCCCCCCCCATCATTTTCCTTTGGGAGGAAAAGTTGTGGTGAAAGTTACTGATTTCACAAACTCAGTCAGAGTCCATCTCCGGAGTTATCGTTATGACGGACAAACTTTCCAGCATTGAGTAATGCTTTTCCATATGACATTCGGACTGCTAAAAAGAGCGTTCAGACCTAAAAAAAGAAACGGGTATCAAGTCTATACCTTTTGCTCATATTCCTTCAAAGTTCCCTGATGTGTCACGAATGGACTATTATGCATTCGGGCTGCTAAAAAGAGCGCTTAGACCTAAAAAAAAGAGACGTGTATCAAGTCTATATCTTTTTCTCATATTCCTTCAAAGTTCCCTGATGTGTCACCAACGGACTATTGTGCCTTCGGACTGTTAAAAAGAGCGTTCAGACCTAAAAAAGAAACTGGTATCAAGTCTATACCTTTTGCTCATATTCCTTCAAAGTTCCCTGATGTGTCACCAATGGACTATTGTGCCTTCGGACTGCTAAAAATAGCGCCCAGACCTAAAAAAAGAGACGTGTATCAAGCCTATATCTTTTGCTCATATTCCTTCAAAGTTCCCTGATGTGTCACCAACAGACTATTGTGCCTTCGGACTGCTAAAACGAGCGCTCAGACCTAAACCAGAGACGGGTATCAAGTATATATCTTTTACTCATATTTCTTCAAAGTTCCCTGATGTGTCACCAACGGACTATTGTACCTTCGGACTGCTAAAAAGAGCGCTCAGACCTAAAAAAAAGAGACGTGTATCAAGCCTATATCTTTTGCTCATATTCCTTCAAAGTTCCCTGATGTGTCACCAACGGACTGTTGTGCCTTCGGATTGCTAAAACGAGCGCTCAGACCTAAAGAAGAGACGGGTATCAAGTCTATACCTTTTGCTCATATTCCTTCAAAGTTCCCTGATGTGTCACTAATGGACTATTGTGCCTTCGGACTGCTAAAAGGAGCGCTCAGACCTAAAAAAAAGAGACGTGTATCAGGTCTATACCTTTTGCTCATATTCCTTCAAAGTTCCCTGATGTGTCACGAATGGACTATTATGCATTCGGGCTGCTAAAAAGAGCGCTTAGACCTAAAAAAAAGAGACGTGTATCAAGTCTATATCTTTTTCTCATATTCCTTCAAAGTTCCCTGATGTGTCACCAACGGACTATTGTGCCTTCGGACTGTTAAAAAGAGCATTCAGACCTAAAAAAGAAACGGGTATCAAGTCTATACCTTTTGCTCATATTCCTTCAAAGTTCCCTGATGTGTCACCAATGGACTATTGTGCCTTCGGACTGCTAAAAAGGAGCGCCCAGACCTAAAAAAAGAGACGTGTATCAAGCCTATATCTTTTGCTCATATTCCTTCAAAGTTCCCTGATGTGTCACCAACAGACTATTGTGCCTTCGGACTGCTAAAACGAGCGCTCAGACCTAACCCAGAGACGGGTATCAAGTATATATCTTTTACTCATATTTCTTCAAAGTTCCCTGATGTGTCACCAACGGACTATTGTGCCTTCGGACTGCTAAAAGGAGCGCTCAGACCTAAAAAAAAGAGACGTGTATCAAGTCTATATCTTTTGCTCATATTCCTTCAAAGTCCCCTGATGTGTCACCAACGGACTATTGTGCCTTCGGACTGCCAAAAAGAGCGTTCCGACCTAAAAAAGAAACGGGTATCAAGTCTATACCTTTTGCTCATATTCCTTCAAAGTTCCCTGATGTGTCACCAATGGACTATTGTGCCTTCGGACTGCTAAAAAGAGCGCTCAGACCTAAAGAAGAGACGGGTATCAAGTCTATACCTTTTGCTCATATTCCTTCAAAATTCCCTGATGTGTCACCAACGGACTATTGTGCTTTCGGAGTGTTAAAAAGGGCGCTTTCTAAACGCAGTCCTAAAACAGCAAGTGTACAGTGGAAAGCAGTGGGATAAAATACCACTACCAATTTTAAAAAATGCCCTGCTATCTTAGAAATCTTGATGTAGGTTCATAAACCAGAGGAAGGGCTATGAGAGAGAACATTTAAAAAAGATGTAACTTTATTTTAGACATCAATTATATTGCTGGAAAATCGTTCTAAAAAGGTGTGAACATCCTCTGTACGATCTAACTTGTAGAAAATGTCTTATCTCTTTACTTTAAGCACTGTTAAAACCAAACCATTAAACTCCATATTTAAAGAATTTTATTAGTCGATTCCGTTGTTTAAAAATGCCTTTTGTGTCATGATGTGGAAACAAAAATTAAGAAAAGGGATATTTTGAAATATTGCTTTGAGTTAGTTTCTACTTCCAATTGAGCTAAAACCAAAGTTTTGCAATCTGATTTTCATAACTGATAAGCATGCAACAAATGCCTAACCTAAATTTTTATAAAGGGAAACATAAAAGCACAATTGCCATTTTGTCGGTCAAGTCGGACTGTGGGTACCGCATCTGTGTGTCTTCTGGTCCGGTTTGAACCATACCTTTTTGTTGGAAAGCTTGAACTATGAAAATTACAATCACACCTTTGGAACTTTTCCTCTACAGAATCTTTTTACTAGAGCCTCAGTATTTCTTATATTCTACACTAAGATGCCAGTTTATCAGAAGACTGGAGAGAATCATGTAAGCGAACAGGCAGCCACAAGCCGACAAATCACTGCAGAATTCACCAATGGTGTATCAAGAGTAATCTGCGAGCTCAACGGACCACGTCGCAAATGAGTTACAACAGCAAATGAACGTGTCGTCCGTCTCCTTTAGACCCCTCTCATCCAGCAGCTGTTTTCTTTCACACACTGTTAAAAATTTTGTAGTAGGTTGCACCAAAAGTGCTGCACCACTTTCTGAGAAAAGATGCACCGTTGTGTGGATGAAACAAAATTCAACATGGGGTAACCTTGCACCATAATGTGGTGCAACCTTGTACTATAAGGTGGTGCGAAGTTGCACCATTTGTTGTGTTTTGCTTGAACTGCACAATGGTGTATATTTTCTCAGAAAGTGGTGCAACTGGTGTGGCACCACTTTTTGCTGCAACTTACTACAAAATGTTTAACAGTGCAGGATCGTTAGTTGGTGGAAGTCTGTCATACCATTCACGGTAAACGTTTGCTACGGTTGTGCACGAAAAGCCCAGGAGAATGCCATTTGGGAGATGCACGAACCTTCATACTAACAGGTAAACTATCATACCATGTTAAGAGACCCTCAGATCACTCGTTTCATCCGTTTCGATCATCAATCGAACGCTAACTGATGATCGACGAACAAGTCTGCCTCATGCACACCATATACTGTATAACGCGCTCACGTGCAGCCTTACGCGTTGAAGTGAACCATAAATGTGACGAGGGAAGGTGTACTTAATAAACTATCATTTCAGTGTATCTTAATAACTCTAAAAAAATTGAAAAAAAAATTTTTTTTTGATGGATACCTTTTACCATAAAAAGCGTTTTTCCACACATTTATCATCATCATCATTGTCAACCATTACCAATCCACTGCTGGACGAAAGTCTCCCTAAATTTCTTCCACAACGATCTGCCTTGTGCCAATCTCCTCCAGGCTACTCCCGCATACTTTCGAATTTCATCCACCCATCTCCCATGTTGTCTTCTTCTGGGTCTTTTCCTGTCCCTTGGAATCCAATCTAAAATTTCGGCTGTCCTTCTGGCAGTATGTCCAGCCCATTGCCATTTCAGGGATTTAACTCTGATCATGATGTCTTCCACTCTTGTCATTATTCGGATCCACGAGTTCCTCTTCTTATTTCTCCTGGTTACACCAAGCATGCACCTCTCCTCCTCTCCATGCTTCTTTGAGTTGACTGCAGCCTTTGTATGTCTGTTTTGGTTAAGGTCCACGTCTCTGCACCATACGTAAGCACTGGAAGGATACATTGATTAAACACTTCTTTTAAGACATAATGGCATATTTGCTCTTGAAAATTATGCTGTTTCTTCCAAACGCTCTTCAGTCAAGTTTTATACGCCGATTAATTTCTTCATCAATATGACCCTCATTTGATATCTGCTGTCCAACATAAACGTACGTGTCTGTTATCTCCAGTTTTTCTCCATCAATCGATAAATCTTCATTTCTTGTAAAAGCATTGTACATCACTTTTGTCTTCTGAAAGTTCATTTTTAATCCCACTTCTTTACTCTTGTCAGCAAGTTCCTGGATCATACTGTGCAGCTCTGATGGGATAGTTGCAAAAATGACTACGTCATCAGCAAAGCGAAGGTGAGTTAGATAATCTCCATTAATCTTTATCCCTTTGTTTTTCCAGTTCAGTGATTGAAAGGCATTTTCCAATGTGGCATTAACGAGCTTGGGAGATATGATGTCACCTTGTCTCACTCCCTTTCCAATTTTTATGTGTGTTGTATTTTCAAACAGCCGAATCTTTGCACTTGCATTTTCATAGATGTTATTAATAATATTAATGTATGCATCTTACCTTCCATAAATAGTGGAAGCTTTCATACCGCAGGAAGTGTACACATAATGTATAAGATTCATTCCTTTTTTTCTTCTTTGATAGGAGGTTTAACGACCACTGTGAGCAACTCAATGGGCTATAAGCAGTCGTTCGTCCCTAATATAGGGCCACTCGTTCCAGGGAAGAGAAAGAGCCAGCGCCATAAAACAAACACAACATCCATGGCTCACCGAGATTCGAACCCGGACCCATCTCGGACGAATGGTCCGAAGCCATCGCTTCGACCACTGCGCCACCGGGGCGGCGTTGCATAAGAGTTCATACTTAATAAAAGTATAAGAGCTCATACTTAATAAGCTATCTAAATGCAAATCCTGATTCCCTGTTCTTCATTACAGAGTACAGATCACAAGACTTGTCACTTCAACTAGACATCAAATCCGTATCTTACGAATAAACACAGTCGTTGGATAACAGAATAGCACTCGCGGCATTTAGGATGCCGTTAGTATAACAACACGTAAAATTACAAATATTATAGATTATCAACGTAGCAACGTTGTTTAAGAATTTTAAAACAATCTCGCTGATAACTCTCACCACCATTGAGTTACTCGGTGCTGTTTTTAGTCAAGTCTGCTTGACTTGACTGACTGCCAGTGTGACCTAAAAACTAAATCCTTATGTGTTCCGACGTGATGTTCAGAGCTGACAATACATAAACAAAATTTACGTAAAAGAAAGTAAACAAAAACGCAAGGTTAAATAAGTAGAATACGTCACAAACATTCTATTTTCCTCGCTATCTTTGCTTTTAAAGGACAGATCTAAAAAATCTTTTTGCATCGAATTGCGTTCTCTATGATGAACATTTTGTTAAATATCAAAAGTCCTTTGTTATAAGATCTCATATGCTAATAAATATTCAACAACGGTTGCATTTGATATTACCACACATTTCTTTCAGTCAAAAGGGATGATCATTACACCAGAGAATTTGGTGTCGTCTATTTGCAACTGGAGGAGCGTCGGTGCGCAGAAATTCTTGGAGGGGGAGTCACCAGCGAGATAATTTCGATAATTGGAGCGTATGCCTTGCCATTTTTTGAGGGGAAATAAAAAAACTATGCTTTTTCTCAAATACTTTTAGGGGCGTTGCTCCACAACATTTGTCTCGAGGAGAGAAGGGGCACGATGTTCCAAGACGCCGGATTCCGGTTTCTGGTACTCCTGTTCAACCGTGTTGTTGATTTCTGGAAAGTTATATTCTTGCAGAATCATTTTTGAAATAAAATCTTCCTCTTCCTTACATGACATTTTATCATAAAAATTTATTTAAAATATTCAGTGGGATAAAATTTATCTTTTATTCATCTATAGAAAACTATGATTAAATAAAATTAAATTTCACAGTAAAAGGAACGCTTTGACCAATCAGTCATTTCTACCTTGCGATTTTATTTTTTTCCTTTCACAGGAACGTGCCGCATCGGTTGATAGACAGAGTTATTGCACTATCGATGCGGTAAACAAGTGATAATTTTTATTGAAAAAGAAAACAGAAAACTCCCCTGTTTACAAGAATCAATTGGACATTTCACAACGCCAACCGTTATCACTACAAAACTATTTACTCGTGTTACTGCGATGAAGTGATTCAACACCAAACACCTAGAGATGAAAACAGCGCAAGGAATGATTTCTGAAACCTTACACTCTAAAAGAAAAAAATTCCCTTTCTGAATTTCTTTTTGAAATGAAAATACCTTAATATTTAAATTACGACCGATCTTCGTTTTTAATTATTTTGAAATGTACCATGCATTTGCATCCACAATTATTGATCTCTTTAAAGAAGCTGAAATATTCACACATATTTGAGGTACATAGATATAAGTTTTGCATTCTGAAACGCCTGCCGCTAAGCATACCCCTTACCGCTAAACATAATAACTTCAGTACCAGAGACATATCTCTTATTGCTTTTAACTACTAACGGTTACTTTAATTTTCAGGGTATCTGAGTATATTAAATGTTTGCTCTTAGGAATTTCACTCCGTATAAGTCATCACAACACATTTGAATGGTAGAAATGCATCACTACCGTTCTGGTGTCGTCGGATTGGAGCACGCACACACACACACACACACACACACACACACACGTTACAGCTGGATGATGGTATGTGTATACAGTATATATATAATAGCATTTTTATTTTCGAGAGGTTGGAGGAATAGGACAGTAAAAATATTTTTAACAAATAAAGAAAAATGCTACATCATCAGGAGTAGGGAAAACAGCAGCTGTAATTAATAAGCAAAAACCTATCTCATGGCTACTGAAAAATACTTATGTATTGGTAGGCATTCGATGCTGCGTTCTCGTCGCGAAATCATGACGAGCTCATTTTTCGGAATTCATGTATAGTGATCAAGCACTGTTTGTTTGTTTTTTGGTTCTGTTATTATTATTTTTTTCATCTTCCTTCGAACGTCTATATTGAATGAGAAGATTATGATGATTCAGCTGTCGTCCTGTTCAAACGACAGCGTCAAGAAAGACAGCATTGTTTCTCTCTGCCGTACCGAACTGATTCAGATATCAACATTTTTAACGCAAAAACTCTGGTAAGATGAATAACTTTTATATTAACTCTGGTACGTTCTCTTAATAGCTCAACGATCTCTTGCGTTTCTAGAGAAGGATTAATAAAAAGGATCTGATGTCTGAGATATTACTGTCAAGTTTTAGGAATGCTTCCTGTTTTTCTTTTTCTTTTTCTTTTTTTTTTTTCCTTTTTTTTAGGGGAAGCTACAGTTTTTGGAATGAGAACAGACGTAAATCAAATGGACCTATACATGATGTTTCCGATGTTTCGGTTTATTACAGCTATATTTATATGCAATCTAAAGGAGGCAAATGTACAGTGTTTAATTACTCGGTAGAATAAAATGCATAAATATGCGCAAAAGGACTAATTTAAAAAAATAGTCTGAGTAATAAGCACGTACTTTCTAGAAATGAAATGGGTGCTTGAGTTCTCAACATGAAGTCCGAGAAGAAACATCAGTTTGCTAGATGAAAAAGGAAACGAAGACAACCACAAAGCTGGAATGCATGTAATATAGTGGAATGCACGTGCACGTAATAAGCTGGAATGCACGTAATAATGCACGAATGCACGTAGCTTACATGCTTGTATACTTACGAAGAATAATGAACTTATTGGTAGGTTTAACGTTAACATACAAACGAATAGGGAATGATTTGTTTATGTACATATCTGTATGATACGCTTCCGATTAATAGTTTTTGATCCAATTATTTCCATCAATTCCTTCATCACACTGAGTGTAAGCTTGTAACCTTGATTTTGTATCATAGCATAACTCTTTCGCAATTGCTGTATAACCAGTGACTCAAGCAGTGTCAAACGGTCATATCGAAAAATCATTGTTAAGTTTAGAGTACACCAGATTTTTTAACAAACATATTAATACTATTTGCTCCATCAGAACAGAAAGCAACTGAATTCCTCTTTAAGTATTCATTGTTAAATCCACTTTTGAGGTAATTCGTGTGAGTTCAGGGTTATAAAATCTGATGAGATACTTTGTAATTCCACGAAGTTAAGTAAAACCATCTATAGACGAGTGCATTGCACATGCGTGCATAATCAAAGCAGTGTTCTTAGACGATCGTCGACGCTTCGTCTATTATAAGACTATCTTCGCCTCTTCGTAAATATATACTGTATTTTTTTACACTGCACTTTATGGTATCTTTCGATACTTATTCAGTAGCAGAATACCTCGTGTGCCGCCAACTGTCTATGTGAACCCCGTTTTTAACTAGCAATCCAAATCCGTAAGTTAATGATCTATTAACAGTTATATAAATGGCTTCATAGTTGATTTTATCAACAGTCATCGGTAGAGATTTCTTTTTTTTTATATTCATCATATTAATTCACGAATTACGTCCTTTAAAATGTTCCGATAATTTTTTTCTTAGTAAAGATTGTTTTACAATCTTATTTCCTTTCATGATATGTTGGAACAAAGTATCCATTCTTTGAAAAAGTATTTGGAACATGTTTGGAACAAGTTTACATTCTCTTTAGTAAGGTTAGACCTAAAAAATTTTAAATTCGGTGAAAAATTTACAACTGATTTTTTTTCAGGAGTAGCCAATCATATTTCTGTGAAAAATATTCGCTTACTTTGTGCTTCAACAATATGGAAACTTTCATCACAATCGGAGTATAACTTAATATTCGCTACTACAGCATTTTTTTTATTTATTGGGTTGGTGCGAATGAAATGTCCGGCGCGAACGAGCAGTAGAGACAGGCCCCCACCACGGCGGAATGGAACCACCCACAGGTGTTGCGGGTATTACGTCACCAAGTTATTATAAATAGCTAGCATGTGTGTGAAGAACAAGGTTGGGGACTGCGGGTGGCCTAGTGGTCGACGTTCGTGACTGCCACAGAGAAGACCTCAGGTTCGATCCCAGGCAGGTACGAACGCTCGAACCATTACATATCCGCCGTGCGTCGGATGGGCACGTTAAGCCGTCGGACCCCGAGTACTGGCTCCCTGGTAATAAATAAGGGCGCCTTCCTCCACCTTTCTAATTCGCTTCTATGTCACTTTCCTATCGGGCACTGTAGCTCAAAACTCCTAGCTTCCTCTTTCTAAGGGTTGTTTAAGACTTTGGGTCAGGCAGTCCTTTCCTAAAATCCTCTATATATGATCAGATCAGATCAGAAGAACAAGGTTCAGGCGTGGTTTGTTTGGACGTAACGTGGCTTGCAAAGGAAAAATTCGAACTCCCTATTTGAGAGTCATCTTCCTGTGTGAATTTAAACTGGGCCATTCTGCAGGAATTGCCGCTCGAAACGTTAACAAAGCGTTTGGAGAGAATACAGCCAACGAACGAACCATTCGGCGATGGTTTGTGAAATTTCGAAGCGGAGATACGGACCTGCAAAACGAAGAACGTGGTCACTGACCTGTTGTTTTTTCTGACGATGTTCTGTTACGTGTGGTTGAAGCAGACTTCCGAAAATCGTGTCGTGAGATAGCGGCAGAGGTATAGGTGTCCACCACACGACAGTTGTTCGACGTCTGGCTGCGCTGGGTAAGGTCAAAAAGCTGGACATGTGGCTGCCGCATGAGTTAATAACTGACAACTGCTAGGCGTTTGGAAGTCTGCGCATCGCTGCTTGTCAGGAATAAAAAATGAGCCTCTACTGCATCGAAACATCACCTGCGACGAGAAGTGCGTCCTCTATGATAATCGGAAATGATCTGCACAATGGTTAAGCAAGGCACAGCCTGCTGGAGTGCATCCTAAGCCACCCCTACACACCAAGATGTTGCTCCTTGTCTGGTGGTCCACAGCCGGGATAATTCATCGATGTTTCTTGGCAAGGGGCCAAACCATCACTTCAGAACGTTATTGTGATGAATTACACCAGATCCGCCGGACATTCATGCAGAAACAACCGGCTTTGGTCAACTGACATGGTGTTCTTCTGCTCCAGGACAACGTCCGCCATCATGTCGCACAACGAACTATGCTGACACTAAGTGCCTTGGGTTATGAAGCACTCCCTCATCCTGCCTATTACCCGCGGACTTGTCTCCGACAGACTATCATCTATTTCGTCGCATGGATCACTTCCTGTCAGGAAAACAGTTTACGACAGACAACGAGATACAACGTGCAGTTGATGACTTCTTCGGGTCCCAGCCACAAGACTTTTTTCGTTGCGGGATAATGTCCTTGCCGGACAGATGACAACCATGTGTCAATGCCGAGGGGGGTGGGGGTATTTTGCCTAGGTAAGTTGTCTTACTTTTCCGTTCTCGTTGTCCACGTGTGCTGGTCCTTTGCGGGACATTTCATTCTTACCAACCCAATATTAAACACAGACCCGTATAATTATTTCTTCATCAACCGAACGGTATTTACTTCACATTCATTTAGAAATCACATTAATTGCACAAAGGTGCCGTGTTTTCTCTGTGTATTCCACGTGTAGCCATCTCTTCAGAAAAGTTTATAAATTGCATCGACCTTAAGCGATATCAAAGGGAAACGAATTACCCTCAAGAGATATTTTTTTACAAATACATGGAACCGGGGCCGCAGCTAAGTCTCAGAACCAGAGATGCTGAACATCTGGGTGCGGGCTCTGTGCTACACGACAAAATACATTCATCCACAAATACAGATGCACGTTTTGCTTTGTATTTTCATTGCTTTTGTAAATTTACTTCGCTGGCAAACAATTCTTCCATGCCGAAAATTTAATTCAAAATGTTAAGCGGGGGAAGAAGAAACTGAACTCTCTTATATATCAAAAATATATCCATTTATCGTTTTAAATTCCAAAAATAAATTGCTTTATCAGAATTTTAACGGTGGCTAAGTTGCAGAGTCATTTTCCCTGGAGGAAAGATAACTCCCAACTGCCATGAAAAAAACTATTTATGTATTTTTTAGTTTAGTGTTCTAGTTCCTTTTTTTCTTTTGATTGGAGGTTTAACGACCACCTTGAGCAACCCAGTGAGCTATAAGCAATCGCCCGTCCCTAATTTAGGGCTACTGGTTCCAGGGAAGGGTGAAAGCCAGCGCCGTAAGACAAACACGACATCTATGCCTCACCGGGATTCGAACCCGGACCCATCTCGGACGAATGATCAGGATCCACGCAATAGCATCGAGAAATTATTGATGCGTATCTTTTCTTTAATCGCTCATTCTTCTTCGCTGGTGCTCGGAGATAGCTTCTTCTTAACGTAGGCAACAGCCAAACCTCCCTTCCCCACTCAAAAACCAAGAGCCGTCAGATTCCCACCAATAAACACTTAGACTCATCTGCAGCCGAACCCTGGCTCAGTTCGGACAATTAGCCAGAAACCAGCGCCTCTGACCACTCGGCCAATCGTCAGATTTACCGCCAGGTTCGGATCCAGAGGAGGCATGGTTGGTGAGACCTTTAGGGGATGTCTATCCCACTGTTGAAGCACTGGTCCCAAATGTGAGACGGGCGACTCCTTACAACCTTAACAGCTCAAAGGGGTGGTAAATCCCGGAAAATAATAATAATAAAAAAAAACCCAGCGTGAGATGTACAAACAGTATACTAGCTGGCCTCAAGTTATGTGTATTCAAGCTTAATCAAAATCAATACGGTTGGTGATGGAAATTCCATGCTTTATTATCAGAAAAACCGTCAACGTAGCCTGGGTCTAGAAATATCTCTCTCCTATGATAGAACAGATTTCCGAAGACTGCCTAGCATGGATGTCTAATTCCATTGTGGGTGATGACCATTGCTATCCACCAACCTTCGTGGTCAGGAGAGCAGGAGAAGGAAAAATATAGAACGGATGGATAGTAATAATCCACAACAGGAGACAAGCGAAGAAATAGGGCAAATGATTAGCAATTGGACTCCTATGTCCCATACACAAAGAAACTTGGAATCATGTAAAGTGTCGCACCTCCATAGGATCTTCTACCCCGTAGCGGAACCACACTACTCATGCATGATCTGTGTCTTAGCGACATTTTCCGTGTTAAGCGACCGCCATGAGCTTCAAAGGGTGACGCGTCATTAATCTGGTAGTACTATTTCCGGGTATGGGCCAGTGCCGTGGTGCAGGTTCACCTTATGCCTCACCCTGGATTAGACCCCTAATTCAGCTCAGGCCACTCGCCATAAACCAGCGCCACAGACCATTAGGACACTGGAGCTGCCTTAGCGTGATCAAAAGTGCTGTATAGGCTTAAAAATTTTATTTATCTCTTCTCCTGCTCTAGCACACAGAACTCTCCTAAGCAAATTACATATGTCATGCTGACAAATCTCGTTGACGAGCAACAAAAAATATGATTCCGCTTTGTGTTTTAAAATGTAAAATTTTAGTAAATTTTAATCTTTGCTATTTATAGCGTTCTCTATATTATACCTTGTACTTATTTAATACACTGGTGTGCAAAAATTAAGGACGAAGAGAAGAAATTAGCATAACAGCGGAACGAGCAGGCAGAACGGACCGAAAGACCACTCAGGAGATAAGACTAGGGTTCCGGTACGGTAGAGCATGCGCATATATGCAGCATGACGTAGGGGGGAGTGTCGGAAGGGTATAAAGCACACGGGCAGTGTACGCTCAGCAATTCGGTGAAAGCTATTGCACGATGTACATCGGTTTGAACGACGTCGAGTTGCTGCCACCGTGTGATATGGCCAACAGGCAATCTAGTAGACGACATCTGAATGACTTTACCCGAAGTCGCGTCATTGGGAAGTTGGTCGAAATGTGACTAGTGTGGCCGAGGAGTTCGGGATCGCTCACAGCATCGTTTCACGAGCTTGGAGAGCATTTCAAACGACAGGAACAGCTGTCCGAGAGTTTAGCAGTGGTCGTCCACGAGCAACCACGGCGACGGTCGACCGGTATATTGTCCTACAGGCGAGAAGAGACAGGCGGCAGACAGCGGGAGAAATCGCAAGGCACATGCGACAGACAACTGGACGTCCGTTATCGCGTTTTACCGTTGCCAGGAGGTGCACAAAGGTGGTCTATTTGCACGACAACCAGTACGGTGTGTGCCATTAACGCTTGCTCATCGGAGACGACGGTTTCTGTGGTACCAGGAACACAAGAACTAGACACATCAGCAATGGGGTTGAGTTCTCTTTACGGATGGGAGCCGATTTAGTCTGACGAGCGATTCTGGACGTATACGCATCTGGAGAGAGCAGGGAACACGCAATCACACCTCCAACATCATCGAAAGTGACCAGTTCGGAGGTGGCGGAGTTCTCGTTTGGGGTGGTATCATGTTTGGTAGCCGTACTGACCTCCACATCTTCCAAGGAGGTTCAGTCATTGGTGTCCGCTATTGTACCGAGGTTCTGCCTCACGTGCGTCTGTTTAGAGGTGCTGTGGGTCCTGAGTTCCTCTTCATGGACGACAACGCTACACCTCATCGTACAGTGGCTTTCGCATAGCTATTGGAGAGTGAAGATATTCAACGCATGAATTGGCCCGCAAGGTCCCCGGACCTAAATCCAATCGAACACGTTTGGGACCTTCTCGGGAGACGCTTGGCAGCACGTCACCAGCCGCCAGCAACGATTCCGCAGCTGCGATGGGCACTACAAGAGGAATGGGCCGCGATGCTTCAACAGCTTCTTGGCATCCTCGTCCTCAGCATTGACATACGTTGTAGTTGTAAATCATGCAACGCAGTCAGGGGTGATCATATTCCCTATTAAAGACTGAATTTTTCTTGGCAGCCGCCTGTCACATGGACGTTTCTGTCTTCTGTCCAGTTGTGCTCGAAGCTACTTTTTCAATAAAGTGCCTTTGTATCCTTTGGATTCCTTGTTTGAACGGTTTTGCTCACTTGTCCCATACATATTCTTACATCTTGGGGATCTTATGGTATGATTTGAGTCGATGTGGAGCACTTCTGCACGACGTTACATTCGAGAAACCGTCTCGTCCTTAATTTTTGCACGCCAGTGTATATGGATTAACTTGTATTTCAATTGGTGATAGCTTCTGTCTTGGAATTTACTTATGCGGCTCCACTTTTATTTCAGAAGAAAAGCTCTACTGCCACACATGTTCATGGATCGTCAGCAGAAATTTGCCCTGGTGTTACTCATTCTTATGTTGAGCTCTTTCTTTACACAAACAGAAGCTTTTGGATGCGTCCTGTGTCCTTTCCAAGTAGTGGATTATTTCTGCTGTGCCGTAGCAGAGAGATGTTGCGGCGATTTAACAGACCATTAGCAAATAATTAGGTATGTAGTAAATAATTAATTTAAGTTTTTTTCTTGGTCTGTTATGGGTTTCTCTTACAGTGGGAATTTAAAAAATGTACATTAGAACTCGATTATGACATCAGCCAAGGGGCTGGAGTATTTATAGCATCGTATGTGCCCTTTTAATCAGTTGACTTACGTCAGAACGCACTGCAAACGGTATTAATGCCCGCGTAAAAGTCCTGAAAAAGTGTGTCCAAAGCGATGATTAACCCAATAGCTGCGAAAGGGGAAAAAAAAGAAAAAAGAACACACAAACGTCTATACCTTCATCTCTTTGCCTAAAGCAATACCACAAAACAGCATTTTTAAAATTTGAAAACTGCATCACAAAATACTAATATTTTTTTTTGTAAACGAAAGAGAAGTATAGCTGTATTAATTTTTGCGAATGGACATATGAACGATGTCACACGCCTTATGGTCTTCGATGATGCGCAGGAATTCACAATTCTTGTTTGATTTTTCCTCTGAAGATAAATTAATACATGCGTTTAAGGTTGTTTTCGATATTAGCGAGTTCCCATTAGTTGATCATTCCTTATTTTCCGTAATTTCGTATGGTCTCAATCAATTCTCGCTTTGGGTCTATGTTTTTGCTAAAGCTTCTGATGAATCTTTTACACAACAGGCGTCCTCCATATCAAGATCCCCTTCTCTTTTTTTTTTCTCTCATTATCATAATCTTTGCTAGTATATTTTCGTCCAAATATTTAATTTCTTGGACGATATCAAATTTCGTTGTGGCTCTGCGGTAAAAAATAATCCATTTGTCCAAGTTATATGTATAACAAAACTTTTGAGCCAATCCGTTAAACCACGTGTGCTTTCTAGTTTAAAGAAACAATTCGGTGCGATGAAATCAGTTTCTGCTTCTCCTGTCACCTACCTACCTCTATGCTTTCCTTAAAAAACGAATGACGTCTGACAAACTCAAACTTCTTTTTTTGATCGAGGGTTTAACGACCAACGTAAGCAACTCAATGGGTTATAAGCAGTCGCCTGTCCCTAATTTAGGGCCGCTGGTTTCAGGGAAGGGAGGGAGCCAGGGCCTTAAGACAAACACAACATCCATGCCTCGTCAGGATTCGAACCCAGACGAATGATCAGAAGCCAGCGTTTAGACCACTGCGGCCTTCTTTTTCCGATGAATTCTATAATTTTTTATCAGCATAGCTTACGGCATTTGCATATTTAACTTCGGATGACCCCTTGATGCATGGATTATAATTTGCTGATTTTTTTTTGTTTGTTTGTTTGAAGGTTTAACGACCACCGTGAGCAACTCAGTGGGCTATAAGCAGTCGCCCGTCCCTAATTTATGGCCACTAGTTCGAGGGAAGGGAGAGAGCCAGGGCCTTAACACAACATCCATCATTCACCGGAATTCGAACTCGGACCCTTCACGGACGAATGGTTGTAAGCCAGCGCTTAGACCGCTGCGTCACCGGGGCGGCAATTTGCTGATATAACATAGGGTGAGCAAAAAGTTTCCGCACTCTATTTCAAAAAATTCTTAGGCATTTTCTGAAAGCGTACAAAATAAATTGCTGCAGCAACTCCACCCCAGCAAAAACAGTATTGCTGGGCCATTGCTGGCAGCCAGCACCGCCAGCAATGGCCCAGCACTTTGTTGCCGCTGCCGAACCGTCAATAAAATGTCCGGGCGGCCAACAGAAGGGCCAGCAGTTCAGGCCAACAGCTGGCCAACAGTTGGCACCCCATCAGTTGTCATATGCCACAACAGGGCCATCAGTGGTCCATCACAGGCAGTAGCTGCCACAAGTGGCCCTTCAGTAGCCCTGCAAGTACTTGCCCGAAATGATGGCTAGCCTAATGTGGTCCGCTAATGGGCCGTTAGTGGTAGCCAGCAGCCACGTGACGTAACTGGTGGCTTGCCGAATCTTGTCCCCCAATTTCCCAGTAGTAGCAATAATAATAAAAAAAAAAAAGCTACGATAACCGCAGTTTCCTAAAGCTACAATTTTTTTCTACCCTTACGAAACTTGTGAATTAACGCACTGCGCTGGGGAAATTTTCTCGCCAGACAGGAAAAACGCCGTTTGCATCTGCCTAGATTCGATCGTGGACCGTTTACGTGGAAGCCACGCTCGCTACCGACCGGACTAATTCACAACGCTCGTGTACGTGCTGGAAGCTATCTATTTGGTACGCAATTTGTAATCGAATGCTTCCCTCTTTCATTTTATAATATTGCGAGGTATTTTTCATAAAAGTCAGTTTCATATAATTCATAAATTAATTTTTTCAACGTAACGATAGTTTTTTTTTTTTTTTACCTTAAGGGAACTTCACTTATTTTCAAGACGTGTACATACTTAGAGTCGCTTTCCAAAGTTTTGTACTGTCCTTGCCGTCTTGAAAAGAGATTGTTGAATAAATATATATTTACCCGGGTTCATATCACATTCTGTTACATTTTTAACGTTGTGTCTTCCCTTTCCGTTGTCCGAAACTACATTTGTTTTAAAGAGTAAAAGGTATTTTATTTTACTTCTCGTTATTTTTAGAAGCGAATTCCTCCCAGTCTTGTGTATTTAACCCATGGATGAGTACACCACATAGCGTTGCTTTTTTTTTCTTTCAAATAATTAATAAATTTTGTACGCGTAAAATTATTTTTTTCCCAACAAACGCTATTTTAATGGTTTTCCAGGATATGTGTTTCAAACGGTTTCAAATTTTTTCTTGTTATTCATCCACTCCATTCCATGAATTGTTATTCATGGGAATGGAGTGGGTGTATTTCATGGCTGTAATCTAGTATTTCACGGCTTAATCTGATATCTTCGTCGCCGTAAAATTTCATTAGGAAATTAATTCGCCTCTCCACATATGGATTTTTTCTTAACATCCACTAAAATAACACGATGGCGATAGCCTCGTCTTCAACTAACTGGTACCATGAGAGACACAGCAAGTGTTGCTTCTGCGCATGCGCAGTCCCGATGCTTCCACCTGCTGTTGGGGGTTGCATTGGTTGCCAGCAACGGGCCGCTAGTGACACTTGCTTGGAGGCCCACAATTCACGGCGATGCTGCAGGGCCATCAATGGCTCGCCAACTGATAGCGCTGTCACCAACGGACCACTACCGGGCCGTGAGCGGCACATTTCAGCCAGCAGTGACCCATCACTGCCAGCTGGTGGCCAGCAGTTTCCCAGCACTTGTGTTTTTGCTGGGACGCGAGAACTGTTCATCAAGTTCATGTACTGTACGTGGCCCGAGTTGGTGCCATATCAAACCTGAAAGTGTAACTGAAACGCGGACGCCATTTTGTGCAAGTTTCGACTCTGCATCGTACCTTCCGTCGCTACAGAGGATGGGACTGACGTGAGAGTAAAGCACTGATTTTTTAGCAGTCAATTTTTTTCGGCGAAATCTTGTGAACAATGCTTTTTTTCGCTCACCCAAAGATTTCCGCTGCATAAATAATGACAGATCGACAACATGGCAATTTAATCCGTTTTTGCGAAACTGGCAATGTTTATGACGACGTAGAAGTGGCCGGCGAGGAAATTAACACCTAGAGTTCTCAGTTCTGTTCCGCAGGATATTCAACAGCAACAACAACAACAAAAAAAAACATTCGGCAGCTGTCACAACAGGCTCAAATTTCGTATGTTCACGCATCTACGAAAAATTTTGGTACCTACGAGCAAGGTACTTAGGAGGAGGAGAGGTTGGTCCAATCGCCTTTGTTTCCGTGCCGCCAGCGGCTGTCTCTCTGCGAGCTGAAGTGTGACGTCACAGCGGCCATAAACGCTCGCGAGCAAGTTCGAGGTCATTTGGAGCTTGTGCTGTAGACCTGTAGTGTAGATTACCCGCTGTATTTCTTTGCCAATTTTAGACCTGCTTTGTCCTTTTCAATCATTTTTTTTTCTTCCTTTGTTTTACTGTATAACGTACAACTATCTTGAAAATGCCCGGATGCGCTGTTGCCCTTTGTCGTAATCACAGTTCAAAGAAAAGGAAGTTAGATGTTACATACCATGTTTTCCCATGGGATAAAGATTTATAGAAGCAACAGGTAGCGAAATGCTGTCGAAAGGATGTATTCGATGCAAATAAAGTTCGAATGTGTTTAGAGCATTTGATACCTCGAACTACGAGCGGGATATTAGAAATGAATTGCTGAACTTGCCTCCTAGAAAAAAAACTGAGAAAAGATGCCGTGCCTACAAAAAATATACCTTATCACATTGAGGAGCAAACTTCTGTTCGAAGTGAATGGTTTAAAACCAGAGAGGTCCGAAAAAATTCATTAGATCGAATTGAAAGTGTATCCCCCATTAAACGTCAAACCACATCAGGTTACAATAAAAGTGACAGCATTCCTGACAACATTCATCATCAACTTTGTGAGAAGTGCGAATGTCTGAACAAAAATATAATGCAACTAAAGAGTGAAAATAATTCACTAAGGGAAGAATTATCAAACGTAAAAAAACAGTTGGTAATTGTAAAACAACGCTCTTGCCTCGAGAAAAGAAGCCTGAAAGCGGAAATTAATATTTTGAAACGCAAATGCAATAATGGAAATTTACTGAGCAGCAATGAGAGGTGGCTAGCTATCAGAAATTTACTTGGCCATTGTTTCACTGACGTGCAAATTCAAGCTCTTGTGTCAAAACAGAAAGCAGCAAAATGGAATGAACAAGATATGTCAAGCACTTGTTTTGCATGCTGTTTCTCGAAAAGCATATTTTTTCATTAAAAACAAAATGAACATACCGCTTCCAAGCATTTCCACTCTGAAACGGTGGTGTGGTAAATTTGTGTTTACCGATGGTTTAATTGAGCCCGTTTTAAAGGTGATGAAAATTAATGCTACACACCTAACCGAATTCGACAGAGTTTCAATTTCAATTTATGATGAAATGAGCGTTGATTCCAGGTATTGTTATAATGATGCTGCAGATAAAATTTTAGGACCGCATTGTAACGTTTTAGTAGTTGTGTTACCAATGGTTGAGGCTTACGCAAAACTAGGAAACAACCCATATATTATTCCTTTGATAAGCAGATGGATCAAGATCTGTTAACTGGCATAATTCGAGCAGTTGAGCAATCGGGTCATTTAGTGCAAGGAGTGGTATCTGATCTTGGGGGGGGGATATCAAAGTTTAGCGAAAGCTTGAAATAACACCAATATCGTCTTCTTTTCCAAATCCAGTAGATGAAAATGAAAAAATATGGAAGTTTGCCTACGTGCCCCATCTAATTAAACTTCTCCAAAATCATATATTAGATCATGGAGTACGCTTGCAATGTGGAACAGCCATCACTCTCCAAATATTTGACCTTCCGCTGGAACGTAATAGCTCAGAATTAAAGGTGCTTCATAAAATGAAATGGATCCACACATGTAAGAGGCAGCAGTTAGCTTAGCGGTCCAGATGCTATCTAACAGCGTAAGCAAAGCTGTAGAATATTTTTTCCTGAAAGAAAACACATTGATAATTTTATAAAACTGGTAAATGACTGTTTCGACGTAATGAACTGTAGATTACCCAGCTCCAAATATTGCAATATGCTTTTGGAAAAAAAGTAGATATTCAGGAAAAATTTTGAGCGAGATTTATTCTACACTTTCATCAATGCGTGTTATTGGAAGAAATGAACTTCTTCCATTCCAGACTGGGTGGATGGTTTCCATAGCATCTCTAAAGGTTTGCTGCTTAGCAAAAAATAAAATACAATGCATCTTATGTAACAGACTAAACCAAGACGTGATGGAGAATCTTTTTTCGCAGATAAAAGAATTGGGTCATTTATATGACCACCCGCTACACACGGAAGTAAAAAATAGATTGAAACTACTGTTGCTCATCTTAAAATTGCTACCACCTTCACCACTCAATGCAAGTGCCGAAAACTGTTCAAACATGCGGTACTTCAGTAGTTCCTTTTTCAACGAACTCACACTCTTGCAAGCTGAAAATGATTCCAGAGAAGAAATGGAAATCAGAGAAATTATTTGTGAATACGATAGTGCCCAAACTCCAGACAATGTATCTTGGAAACAGCGATAACATGCAGCTTAGCCATGGTTGTTCATACGAGGGCCTCAGGTATTTAGCTGGTTATATAGCGTTTAAACTCAGACACATCGACAAATCTTTGGGAAATCCTACATTAGAATTAAATTATACAGAAATATCATCACCTTCGTGGATTCGAAAACCGAGTCGTCGCGGTGGTTTAATTGAGCCAACAACCAGAGGCGACTTTAGATCTTTTGGGGCCCTAGGCGCTAAAATGTTCAGCGTTCAGGGGGCCACCCCCACCCACCCCCTCTTATCCCTTCAGAAATTTTCATCCGTCAGATTAACAAAAAAAGGACTGGTCAAGAAAAAGGTTTTTACATTTTTTAAAATGTCATTATATCTTCCTATTAGAACGTTCTGTAAGAAACAGTTCTAGTGTACTAATTTTGTCTGTCCGTGACATCGAACTTTTTTATTTTAGAGATATTTCAAAAATCATTTTTGCGGCTAATAGGAAATCAATGGATATTAAGTTTGGCAGTTTAAATACCCGTATCCCATTTATACCTGCACTGCAGTTATCAGAAACAGAAGCATACGAATTAAATGCAAAAGACCCGGTTTGAAAATGCAAAAGTAGGAACATGCAGGTTTTTGAGTAAGAGTATCATTGAAACTTTTTCAAAAATTACTTTTAAGTCGATTTAATGAATACAAAAGGGGAGAATACTTGATAATTATCAGTATTATACCAGGAGAGCAGAAAGTAATGAGAAAATGTTGTTGCAGTACAATATAAATTACTTTTAACACTATTTAATAAGATAGATAGTATGATATTCTCAAATTTCTTTATTTTTTCCGCCTAAATATTAATAACTCTTTTGGTTTAAGATGGTTTACAGAACTTGATTGTCCTAAAAATTATCCTATGAAACATAGGCGCCAACTCTTCAGAAATCCAATGGGTGCTCAAGCCCATAAGCCCATAGAATGACATGGAGTAAGAGCAGAGCAAAGACGAGGGGGATAAGGTGTGGAAATAAAATGCAGACTAATGTTTTTTCAAAAAGTTTCTATTTAACCAACGTTTTGAGACTGTTAAATAGATATCCGTCCAAAATGCATCAACCTGTTGTCGAAAACTAGATTACTGTAACATTTTCGGCAGTTATTTTGTTTTTATTTTTTCCCTCTTAAATTTGGAAAACCAGGGAGGAGGGTGGGGGGTTCAAAACACCTGAACTAGAGAACAAATTTTATTTTTTATTTTTTTTTTCTGAATTAATATTTGCGTTTTCCAATTCCAGGGCAGTTCAAATTTGTAAAATTAATGTTAATAAAAAATTCTTGCAAAAGACGCAAAACTTTTTTTTCAAATTTCAACACTCCTAGGGCATTTTAGGCTTAAAAATTTCCATTGATGCACGTCTTGGGTACTTTCGAGTTTTCCACCCTCAACCGACATGATTTAAAAAAAATGGTTTAGTAACTTTAGTTACTCCTATAGTGTCCAATATGTTCGTACACATGGTATGGTCAAAAGTAAAATAACTATAATTTGACTCCCCTGGATTTTTCTGTGGGAGCGCAGCAATTCTCATTTTCAGTTTGCACTGAAATGGGACTCGAACGCTGGATGAATCAAAAGAGAACAACCGCAGTAAATGTCGCAAGATAACACTATCTAACATTCAGGGCTCCCTAACATTTAATTTTCCTTAAATTGAAGTATTTGTGTTAAACATACAGTGCATTTAATGTAAAGCACATTAATAAAAAAGTGAAAGAACTGAAAAAAAAGTGTTTTTCTCTCAAACACTTAGTACAGAAAACATTAAATAGTGCTTTTCTCTCAAAGACTTAGAACACTGTACCAAGTTGAATTAAATGTAACTGTATTAAGTGTTTGAGGAATATACTGGTACAGCAAATAACTAACAAGATTACAGGAATTGTGACGTACTACAGAGGTGAAAACATGTGTCAAGACGACAAAGGTGAAGCGAGACATTCTGTCCGCGTAGCTCAGTTGGGAGAGCGACTTACTCCGGAGTGAGCGGACACGGTTTCGATATCCGGCGCGGACAAACAAACTTGTGTTTTCATATTGGCGGCAGATTTTGGATAATGGATCCACTGGCCGTTGGGTTCTTCGAAAAATGTGTGATGTTTGTTCCACATATTGTTTGTAATTAATGAAAAAATCCTACTTCGCTTTAAAGAAAAAAAAAATAATAACAGGGAGATGATGTGACGTACTGTAGAGGTGAAAACATGTGTCAAGACGACAAATTTTCAGCGAGACATTCTGTCCGCGCAGCTAAGTTGGGAGAGCGACTTATTCCGGAGTGAGGGGACACTGATTCGATGTCCGTCACGGACAAACTTCTGTTTTCACAGAATACGGGATCTCAAAGTTACCAGACTCAACAAAAATAAATTACTATAAAAATGTTTCATTGCATAAATTTGACGCTATGTTGGCTGATTTCTTTAAATACCTTCCGTACGGTTGAGCTTCCCAATACCAGTAATAAGTTACGAAAAATTTGTGTGAATTGTACACTGTTACACCTGTGAGACATTTTCATCAAATAGCTCTTTCCTCCATCTACGGAGCTTCTAGTGACGTCTCCCGTAGACTTTACCCAGGTTTATGCACTTTTTAAGATTATATTTTCTATTATTGTTTCAGTAACCAAAAAAAAAAAATGGCGATCAAAGTATTACATCACTTTTATAACAGCTTAATAAATTCCTTCCTCTCGGACAAACTTCAAACTATCACTGGAAAGCTTAAAAATAATAAGAGATCAAATTTTAGTTTAATTAAGAATAACTGACAAACGAAGGCAAATTTTCTGTTAGATTTTAAAAACGGAACAAGAAAATAGGGTTGCTAAGAAATAGTGCGAAAACAAAAACATCACCTTGCCAGGATTAATCCGTTCACTTATCGACATAAAATGTGTTTTGCCTCACAATGGCTCTCTGAATAAATTCATTTGCGACGTTGTCGAGGTCAAGTTAGCTCCTTGTTTACGTGTAAAATAGCCAAGTCATTTAGTCTTCGTTGCCCTATCATTGACCTCAGAAATGTTTTCAAGCGCCGAAGAGCCGAAAAAGATCGTTCTGCGGAACATGTGGATACAGGAACAGTTAGAATAAGTTTTACAAACTTCACGTATTCAGAAAGCAAAAGACGGAGAGGAGCGCGATCATTACTGCTGAGGAAGTTTACAACATCGCTGGTAGTGTGCAATGAAATCTTTTCAGTCTTGACTACGTATAAAAACATATCCCGATGCAGAATTAATTTTTCTTCATCGAAATCAGATCCATAAAAGGCTATAATGCCCTTAGTGCTATTTTTATCTGTAGCAAATGTCTCCATCTTGGCGAGATGATTTATCACTTGTTTTTGAAACCTGTTTTGCAACGAGTTTACAGTAATGTCAATGGTTTCGAAGAAAAGTCTCCTGTATTTTTCTTGGGAAGACTGGAAAACGTGGGGTTCACTTCCATCATCAATTCGTCGTGGAGCTTTTCTGCGTCGTGGTAACTTTGGCTCATCTATGTCTAGTTCTTTTGCCTTTTGTATTGAATCGTCCGATAGCGAATCAAACCCACTCTCTCTTTGAGCTATGAGAAAACCCATCAGAGTCTCTATATTTGATTTTACTTCCTGAAGGTGAAGAGACGTTTTCTGAATTGCTGCATTAAGCGATTCGATTCTCTAAGAAATGACAGTTGCCATTTTAAGTAGAAAACAAAAATTCAAATTCCTGTAATTTGTGGAGATATCCGCTCGCCTTTGCTCCCATTTCATTTCTTTCTGCTGAAAGATCTCCTGTAACGTACCAGGAGATGTGACGTACCTGCCAGAAGGACGCACACGACATAAAGGCAGATAGGAATCAGAACAAATGTCCGCGTAGCTTAATTGGTAGAGCAACTTATTCCGGAATGAGTGGACCCGGGTTCGAATCCTGGCGCGGATAAAAATGACGGAGAAATTCACTTCGTTATAATGGCGCCCGAACTATCCGGATGACCCGACCGTTCAAAAATCTCGCCATGGTGTGATGTTATTTCCACACCGCGAGATAGGAAAAATCAGAGAATCCCTTCTCCAGCACTTCGAAAAAAAAAAAAAAAAAAAAAATAAGGGGGAGATGATGTAACGTACAAGGAGATGTAACGTACCTGCCAGAAGGATGCCCACGACATAAAGGCAGATAGGAATCAGAATAAAACGTCCGCGTAGCTTAATTGGTAGAGCAACTTATTCCGGAATGAGGGGACCCGGGTTCGAACCCCGGCGCGGATAAAAATGACGGAGAAATTCAATTCGTTATACTCCCAGAAAAAGTAATATGGTGTCATAATTTGCTTCGAGGGTTTTCAGCGAATTTACTCTTAGACACCAACTTGTGGGACAAAAAGGCCTCAAAGACATCTCACTTGCGTCTTGAATATTGCAAGTTGTTTAGGCGAATTTCTGATGAACGATATAAGTTCACGTACAAGAGCTAGAAAATCTCGAATACACTTGATGTTCTGCATGGCATCTTGTACAACCAAATTTAACGTGTGGGCTACGCAGTGTACAAATATGGCCCTTGGTTCTATTTTCAACAGCCGACTTTGCAAACCTGTCAAGTGTCCACTTACATTGGCTGCTCCATCGTAACACTGCCCACGACAGTTGCGTATACCAAGATCAAATCGCGCAAATATATCCTGAATAACAGAAAATAGAACATCTGCGGTCGTGTTTGGCGTTTCATAAAATCCAAAGAAAAGTTTTTTCACTTTTAACTTGGCGTCCACTATACAAAAACAAATGGATACCTGTTCTTTAGTTGAAATATCACAAGTTTCATCGATGACCAAAGAATAAATGACAGCATCTTTTATCTCCAGCAGCAGCTTTTTTTGAACATGATTCGACATAAGGGCAAGAATTTCATTGATGGTGTCGTGCGATATCCATTTAAATTTAGTGCGGAGAAGCCAAGATTTTAGCTCTGGGACATCATCTGCTCCAAGGTTGAGTAACTGCACAAGATTTGAACTTGCGTCATCATGACCACGAATGGCTAAACCTTGCTGAGCCAGAAATTTCAGCGATGAAATAATTTTCATGAGTGCCTGCCTTGCCTCTTTGATTTCGTTTAGCTTACTGTTTGACAGGGATGCCGCAATGTTTACTCCTTTTTTCACCGAAGAGCACAATAAAGCTGTTGTTCTATGTAGTGAACTTTTCTCATGAATCTTGAACCGTTCGATTGCTTTTTGCCAAGCTGAAAATCCATCAGTAACGAAGGCGCGTAATGCATTTTGATCTTTTGCTGAAGACGCTGGAAGACTCGCCTTTTGTTCAACAGCGAGCGTACAAACAGAGCAGAACACTCTATCTACATCTGAATTATAAGCCAGCCTTGGATATGCCACCTTCCACTTTTGTTGAAAACATCTTCCCTTCTTTTTTTCCACTTGTTTTTTTGCTGAGCAAAGAATTAGGCAATGTACTCGTGCTTGGGCAAATTCGGGTTGCAATATTATTCCTGCCTCCATTAGCTTCGGCGAAAACAGGCGTATTACATTTGGGAAACTTTATAAGAAATTTCTCCATTTTTAATACCTTTAAAAATGGGAAAGGGAAATCACGCAGCGTCAGTTGAATGTCTAGAGCTGCTAGTCAAGAAAGTAACAACGGAAACCAATGAACAATGCTAAATGTTCATCAAAGCGACTTTACACTTTCAGGTCCTCCCATCCCACACACTCTCTTCCCGAATGAAACGCAGCCTCAGTAAAACAGTTGATCCTCCACCTCTCCCACCACCTTCGAAGAAAGAAGCGCTATATGTCTGCATGTGACGAAATGGGTGGTCCGCGGTAGACTGTCCTTTCATCCTACAGACATACTGACGCGACAACGTTAATCCAGCGCCCTATTCCCCAAACTATACTCGGGGCAAGGCTAACCTGACTATGTAGTTAAAGTTACTGAGTGTGTACCTCCCCTGCATAATATAGTTCCAGTTGAAAAGCTCATGTTCGAACTTGAATTGAGACCTAAAAAGCACATGAATACATCGATGTTGTAAATTTTGTACGTACATACATTAAAAGAAATTATGATCCCAGTTTCGGTCGCGTTTCTAAAAGATACAAATTTTTGCCTTTTCGCGACGTTATCGTCACTTCTGTCTTGCTTCAGAGAGGCTATACAGTATACACGGAGAATATTTACTGAGCGAACGGTAGGTGAGAATTGGCCTGAGGGTAAAAGGGGTGATAATGGGTCGTCACCGTCAAGTTGGTCACTAAGCTTGCCCCTTTCTTCCTGGTTGCTGTCTCAAAATACTCGTTATGTCTTGGACTGGTGTTTTTCACAATGGCACCTGTCGGTCAGCCGATTGTATTTCAGCAGCATAAAGCTAGAAAGCCTTTAAAAAGCTATGCTAAGGTGATCATTATGAATGTGTTCACGAAATTAATGGAGAAACATTCGCATAATAAATCGGAAAATGAAATAACGGTTCACTGTAAACCGCCGCACAGGAAAACCGCCACACATCTTTCAGCAACTTGGAAAACTGCCACACAAGAAAACTGTCACATGTTTTTCATTTAAGGGGCCGGACACAAATTGCTCTTCCTCCGAGGAATACTTTGAATGTGGGGCAGTTTTTCAAGTTTCCGAATTATGTGTGGCAGTTTTCCAGAGTGCCTAACGACCGGAAGGAGCTCTTTTGTCTATCTGAATTTTCACGCCGGTTCATACTAGTTTAGGGCAACTGGCCACAAAAGTTCAAGGGGGCATAAAGATTGCCGTTTTTTGGCATATATTGAGAACTGAATTGGGAACTTCAAACAAATTTCGAGAAAACGTTCTATGTAAGCCAAGCGAGAACTGTACTTTAATTGGTTACCGGAAAAAAAATCCAAGGAAAAAGATCCACGGAAAAAAAGCCAGGAAAAAAGATCCACGGAAAAAAAAGCCAGGAAAAAAATCCAACGGAAAAATGATCCAGGGAAAAAAAAGCCAAAGGAAAGAAAAGCCAAGGAAAAAAAAGTCCATGGAAATAAAATCCAACGGCTTCTTTCATGTATTTTAACCAGTAAGAAACTTCGGGGGTCTTATAAAAGTTTACATAAAAAAAAAATTCTCACTTCTCAAAGATTTCAAGGACACCATAATTTGTTTCCATGGACGTTCGCGCAATTGAGGGGGGGGGGGCGTATAAAAATTGCATTTTTGTTTCTTGTGTCCACTTCCATGTTGGTTGACCTTGTAAGAAATGTAGGGGTCGTACAAAAATTGCACTTTTGATTTTCTTGTGTCCACTTCCATGTTGGGTGGCCTTGTAGGGAATTTAGGGGTCGTATAAAAATTGCATTTCTGATATCTTTGCGTCACTTCTGTGTAAGAAGCCTAGAGGGTCGTATAAAAATTGTCATTGGATTTTTTCCCTGGCTCTGTAATTTTCCTGTGGATCTTTTTTCCTAGATTGACGCCACAGGGGCAGCAGAGTTTGATTAATTAATAACCTACGAATTAATAATAATAAATATTTATAATCTTACAATTGGTAAAGCAAAACTGATTGCGATTTTGAAGTTTGGTAGCAATTCAATAGAAGATTAACACAGGGGTTTTGTGAATATTGAAACTGCTCCTTTTATGAATGCATTGCAGATTGGCCAATAAGAAGGGTGCAATAAACCCCAACATAAATTAATACCTTCACAGTAATAATAATAATGAAAATAATTTCAATAATGATTAAGTCATTTCTAAAAAAAAAAAAAATCAAAAAAGGAGGCCCGGGCCCTGCGGTTGCCGGAAAACTGCCACTCACTTTTCATTAAATGGTCCGGCACAAATTGCTGTTCCTCCGAAGAACACTTTGAATGTGTGACAATTTTTCCAGTGGGACAGTTTTCCAAATTTCCGAATTATGTGTGGCAGTTTTCCAAGGTGCCTAACGAGGGGAAGGAACTCTCTTGTTTGTCTGAATTTTCATGCCAGTTCATTTGAGTTTAGGGCAACTGGCCACAAAAGTTCAAGGGGGGGGGGCTATAAAGATTGCCGTTTCTGGGCCTGTATTGAGAACTGAATTGGGAACTCCAAACAAACGAATTTCGGGAAAACGTTTCATGTAAGCCAAGTGAGAATTGTATTTTAATTTGAAGAAATAAATTGACGAGGATCCGAGGTACACTTGGTTTGGGGGCCTCTACCCCCAACTTCCGTAATTTTATATTCTGGACCTCTAGAGTCGGTCAGTGTATCCTGGATGTTACCCCTGAAGAGCTCTTAGAAACCACGAATTTTCAGGAGGGGGTGAATTCACCCCACTCTCCTGAAAATTCGTGGTTGTGTATACAGAATCATTATAAAGCATGGTACTAATGTTTACAGCTCTACGTCCATTTTAACATTTTGGATGAAAGCCCCCCCACCAAGCTCACGGACTTCACGGACGCTCCAAGGGGAACATCCTGGATACACTAACTAATATTACGGAAGTTGAAGGTAGTGCCCCACCCCCCCCCCAACCAGGGTACCTCGGATCCTCGGCAATTTATTTCTTCAAATTAAAGTGCAATTCTCGCTTGGCTTACATGGAACGTTTTCTCGAAATTCGTTTGTTTGGAGTTCCCAATTCAGTTCTCAATATAGACCCAGAAACGGCAATCTTTATACCCCCCCCTTGAACTTTAGTGGCCAGTTGCCCTAAACTCAAATGAACCGGCATGAAAATTCAGACAAAATAAAAAGTTCTTTCCCCCGTTAGGCACCTTGGAAAACTGCCCTACTGGAAAAATTGTCACACATTCAAAGTGTTCTTCGGAGGAACAGCAATTGGTGCCTGGCCCCTTAATGAAAACCATATGGCTAGAACCCCCCCCCCCCCTCCTTAATCTCCGGCCCTGTGTCGATCATGTAAATGGATAACTGTTTCGTTGGAGTTGGATTTTATTTCCCTGGCTGTTTTTTCCGTTGGCGTTTTTTTTTTCCGTGGATTTTTTTCCGCGGATCTTTTTTCCTTGGATTTTTTTCCTAGATTCACTTTAATTTGAAGAAATAAATTGCCGTGACTTAAGTACATTTCTTAAAACTACAGTGTTCGACGAAACAACGGAATTACAGCGTGACTCATGCTGTGTTCAGGAAAGGTCGATAAGGTGGGATTTTTTAATAAAGCTGCGCTTTCACTTAGGCACTAAATATTTACATTACATGTCAAGTTTGTAATCTTTTTCTTTTACTTAATTAATTCATAGGCTCTATACCTTGGCCTTTTTAACAGCTTTTAATCCGCCGGCTTCATATTCATAACGTTTACGTATCAAATCAAGTCAATAGCATTGCGCTTTTACTCAGGCACTAAATATTAATTGATATGCCCTAGGCCAAGGCCCTTTTAACAGTTTTTAATCCGTCGACTCTATATTCAGAACGTTTACGTATCAACTCAAGTTGATAGCATTGCGCTTTTACTTTGGAAGTAAATATTAATTCGCAGGCCCTAGGCCTAGGCCGTTTTAACAATTTTTATTCTACCAATTTCATATTCACAATGTTTACACAGCAAATCAAGCTTATAATATTGCGCTTCTGCTTAGGCGGGAAATAATTCATGGGTTGGCCTAGGCTTCTTAACAGTTTTCATTCTACCTATGTCATTATTCATAACGTTTACATGTCAAGTCAAGTTAATAGTATTGCGCTTTTACTTAGGCACTAAATGATAATTCATAGGCCAATTAGGCCTTTTCAGAAAATTTTAATAAGTGCAACATCTTAACTTGTGCCGATATGTAAAGATTATGAATATGACACAGTCAGAATAAAAACTGGTAAAAGGGCCTAGACCTAGGGCCTGTGAATTAATATTTCGTGCTTAGATAAAAGCGCAATATTATTAACTTGATTTGATGTGTAAACGTTGTGAATATGACATTGGTAGAGTAAAACTATTAACAGAGGCCTAGGGCCTATGAATCAATACTTACTGTCTAAGTGCTAAGTGAAAGCACAATACTATCAATTTAACTTGATATGTAAACGTTGTGAATATGACATTGGTAGAGTAAACACTGGTAAAGGGCCTAGGGCCTATGAATTAATATTTCTTGCCTAAGTAAAAGCGCAATGCGCTATTAACTTTAGTTGATACGTAAACGTCATGAATATGAAGTCGGCGGATTAAAAGCTGTTTAAAAGGCAGAGGTGCAGGCTGCAGGGCTTACGAATTAACTAAAAGAAAAATATTTCAAACGTGACATGTTATATAAATATTTAGTACTTAAGTGAAAGCGCAGCGTCATTAAAAAATCCCATCTTATCGTCCTTTTCTGAACACAGCATGATGTCATGCTGCTCCGTTGTTTCGTCGAACACTGTAGTTTCAAGAAATGTACTTAAGTCACGGCAATTTATTTCTTCAAATTAAAGTACACTTGTCGTGGCTGACATAGAACGTTTTCTCGAAATCTGTTTGGAGTTCCCAATTAAATTCTCAATATAGAACGGCAATCTTTAATTCCCCTCCCCCCGAACTTTTGTGGCCAGTTACCCTAAACTCGTAATGAACCGGCATGAAAATTTAGACAAACAAAAGAGCTCATTCCCGTCGTTAGGCACCTTGGAAAACTGCCACACATAATTCGGAAACTTCGAAAATACCCTATTGGAAAACTGCCACACATTCAAAGTGTACCTCAGAGGAACAGCAATTTGTGCCCGGCCCCTTAATGAAAAATATGTGGCAGTTTTCCTGTGTAGCAATCTTCCGGTGTGGCAGTTTTCTTGTGTGGCAATCTTCCGGTGTGGCAGTTTTCTTGTGTGGCAGTTTTCCTGTGTGGCGGTTTACAGTGAACCGAAATAACTGTTCTTGCAGCAGAACTAACAGGTGTTTCTACAGCAAGAAGTATAACAAGAATGAAGACACAATTCTGATTCAGAGGAGCATTTTCAATAATCGGGAAGAAGCGGCCCTTAAAAGTTAAGACGCAAACACGGCTTGAAAGGTACGACGAATTTACTTTGACTGCGATTCGGCAGAAAGTACATAGTTTTTTCTTCAGGAACGAAACGCTGACAGCAAATAAAGTTATGTCAGTTATGAATGAAGATGATGAGCTGCCTACAGTTTGTGTTAGCTAATTGGTTTATCCTTGAATAAGTAACTTCAAAGTGTTTTGACGAAATCAGGTGAAAAGTGTGCACGGTAATTTTGCAGTGCTCTGGGCGAAATTTCATTGCGGGGTCCGAATTTTTTATGATGTGCCCTAGGGAATCTTTTCTAGTAAAGTAGTTACATGAAAACAGTCTTTCACGGGCATATTTAATGGAAGGGTAGGGAGGGCTTGGCCCACCTCGAAAGTGTCATTTTTTTATGTTTCATTAGGTGTCACATCAGCAAAAAAAAAATCCTGTTAAATTATGTTACATCAGCAAAAAAGCGCTTTAATTTAAAAAAAAAAAGTATTAACTCACAATAGAAAAACTGCTTTAATTTAATAAAAATGAATCAACTTACATTAGAAAAAGACATTAATTTTTTTCTTCTATTTTTTCATTAACATTTATTTTGTCCTGGTAGATTTCAAAACGTTTCATTTTTGTCCCTCCTTCCTGATAAAGAATTGTATAAACGCCCCTAGAGAGAAAAAAATTTCCTCAAAAAATCGAATAAATAGTTGTTTTTTTTTACCTGATTCATATTTCAGCGATTGATTTTTGATGCAAGGTGGAGCAGCTGACAAATTATTGACTTTTTTATTTTATTTTTATACGCGCTCATATATACTTTTTTTTTCCAGTACTATGTTTAAAGTCACTGGAAAATTGGCCTCCATATATAATACAGCAATAGCTTCCAAACAACTCTGATATTGTTCTTTTTGTTTTCTTAAATTCAAGTACCTGGTTTACACACAGATAGTAGAATATATCAAAAGGAAGCCACACGTTTAATTTGCTATTTAATGAATGGGGAAAATTAAGGTGGTTATAATAATCGTTCGAAATCTGCTAATCTCAGTATTTGTATGACAATGGGCGATAACTATTTGGAAGTGAGGGGATTGGAAACTGAAAAAAAATATAAAAATATATTTTTTAAGGTCCTTGCGCCCCAAAACTTAACAAAACGTAATAATAATAAATATAAGAAATTCTACCCAAAAAGGTTTTGTTTCAATTTTTTTAACTGCAGGACCACGTAAGGGCGGGACTTGGGCGACTGCACCGATCGTCCAGGCGTCTCTGAAAGTATGTATTAAAAAATAATCCTGAGTCCAGGAGTTTTCGTTTCGCTGTAATGTGCTAAAAACCAAATAACAAATTCGGATACCCTTGAGAGATTTGCGTGTCTTATACAACATTTGCCCAGTGGATTTTACATTGCATTCATTAAAAAATTACTGTTTGTTAAATAATAAAAAAAATACCATTTCCCACAGTGATAACATGCTATTTTCTCAGTACATCTGAAAACACAGCGCAGTCCAATGTATTTCTCAAGAAAAAAAAAAAAAATGCGCACTGCATACACGGTTGATATGTAACTAAAAATATCTTTGGAACACTTTGGGAACACCGAAAGTTTACGTATAACTGATGAAATGAAATGGTAATAGATGCGTTTTTGAAAAGAAAGAAATCGTTTGTTTGGCGGTTGGCAGTTGAGGGGGTATCATGATGGAAGCATGAGCGGGAAGATTCCTTTTGTCTTTCCACCCATCAGTCCATCACCCTTAGGGTCCTGAGGGGAAGGGTCTGGTGCGCAGAGAAATACAGATAAACAAGAGATACGGACTTGTCGGTGAATCGGTTTCACAGCATTTACAGTGCAATCAAGTTGGCTTTGCCCCCTTATAGTAACAGGCTGTTTTATTTGCTCCTCTGGGCCACCCTTTGTAATGGTTTCTTGAGGCAATTAGTGGGAGACTTAGCCACCTAAAATCGTTTTCCCGTCATTTCTAGTTTCCGACCATCCACGGGGTAAAAGAAATAAAGCAATAATTTTCCCCTACTGGCATCCCAAACAGGACATTTTGCTACTCTTTCTTTGTTCACAGTCAGCTCCACCAATGTTTTCCTTTAAAGAAAAAAAAAGAAATAATAAATAAATAAAGACAACTGAATTTTCAATGGGTGCGCAGGCCCCGGAGCACCCACACAGTCGGCGCCCCTGCTATGAAGAATATTTCTTTCTTCATTGATTAGCCTACCACGAAGGAAAAAAACAATTAACAGCAAACACCCTGATCATCAGTTTTTACAAGCACTCCTCATCGCAACTCGGGGAGAAGGTGGGATGGTTCCAACAGAGATATGTTCCCTTGGCTGGAAGTAGCATGATAGCAATTTATAGCACAGCAGGGCAGTTAATAATTCGCCTTAAACAATGAAAGGTATGAGAAGCGTGAATACCTCCTTCACCTACCAAAAAGGGAGTCATTATTTTAACCGTTCCTTTAAAAATAAGTACATCGATAAGAACTCAAAAATTCGGAATATCAGCAACAGCAAGAAAATGTATGTTATTAATATGAGAAAGTAAAATATCCCTTGACAATACAAAGTAGTAGCTTTAAGAATTGATTTGCTTCGGTCCGTGAAAACGAAAACAAAACTGAAAATCCAATCATGTTTTCAAGCGCGCCTAGCCGGAAATCCGCCCCTGCCAACAACGGAATGAAACAGTTCGTAAACTGGAAAATGAATTTCAGTCTTTTCACGGAAAAGAAACAGTTCGTAAACTGGAAAATGAATTTGTCTTTTCAGGGAAAAGAAACTGTTCATAAATGTTGTGGCGTTATTAAACATCTGGCAGAAAGCCTCTGCAACAAGTTTCCTCTGTGCTACGATCAGCCATAACGCTGTATGTGAGCATTCGGACATTTATACGAATCAGACACTTAAACAACCAAAAGTCGAAACCCTACAAACGGGCGGGGTTAAAGAAAATTAAGAAATGGAGAAAGTCTTCGATAAATGGTGTAGCACAGTGAACCAAATAATTTTCTGTTTGAGATAAATGTTTCTTTAATGCATGTCACATTATACAAAGAAAATTTTAATTTTGAATGTGTTGTTATAATAGAGATGTAAGACGAAAGTTTTATTCTTCATGCTAGAAATATGTTTCTGAGTTACCAAAAAAAATATTTCGTAGAGTAAGCATCGAACAGTATTCATGTCATATTCCCGTTTTTGCCCTTGAAAAATAGTTGGGTGTTTGTACAATTTTTACTTAAAAAATTATTTACTCAAAACTAGCGCTGTTAATTAGATTGAAAACTCCCAAAGCACAAGAAACTTTCTCCTTGTGGCTCCGTGCGTATTACAGCTGCGCTTATGGCCGCCGTGATGTCACAGCGCAGCCAAGAGAAGCGGGAAGACGGCGCGATTGCGATGGACCAGGGCAGGATGGACATGGGTCTGGTTCATTTGCCCGACGTTTACTTCACCGAAGGGTCACTTGACCGAAAATCACTTCACCGAAAAAATTGTTTCACCGAAAGATCACTTGATCGAAGCGTTCATTTCACCGAAGGGTCACTTGATCGAAAGGTACATTTCACCGAAGGGTCACTTGATCGAAAAGTTCATTTCACCGAAAGGTCTCTTTACCTAAAAGTTCATTTCATCGAAAGGTCATTTCACCGAAGGGTCAGTTTATCGAAAACGCTAGATTTCATTACAGGATCTGTTGAAGCATGGTGCAAGTTTGACAGACAGACCACCGAAACGTTAGGGGATCATACTCAAATTGCACTTTTGATTTCTCCGTGTCACAGAGAACGCAAAGATTTAGTTTTAAGGCAAAAATAATTAATTTTAAGTCCCTATGCCTCGGCCTAGGCCTTTTTAGCAAGTTTTATCATGTTCATACGTTTTTCATAAAAATCATGTTCAGTGCTCATGTTCATAAATAGTTTACATGAAAAGTCAAGTTAATAACGTTGCACATTTATTCAGGCAAAAAAGAATCAATATTAGGGCCGTAGGCCTCGCTTAGGCCTTTTTAGCAAATTTTAACCGTGCGTGCTCATGTTCATAAGGTTTACATAACAACTCAAGTTAATGATGTTGTACACTTATTTAGGCCAAAAGAATCAGTCATAAAGCCCACGGCCTCGGCTTAGGCCCTTTTAGAAAATTTTAATCCTGCATGCTCATATTTATAAGGTTTACATAAAATGTCAAGTTAATAATGTCGCACATTTATTCAGGCAAAAAGAATAAATTTTAGGGCCGTAGGCCTCGCTTAGGCCTTTTTAGCAAATTTTAACGGTGCGTGCTCATGTTCATAAGGTTTACATAAAAAATCAAGTTAATGATGTTACACATTTTTTCAGGCAAAAAGACGTAGGCCTCGCTTAGGCCTTTTTAGCAAATTTTAACCGTGCGTGCTCATGTTCATAAGGTTTACATAAAAAATCAAGTTAATGATGTTACACATTTTTTCAGGCAAAAAGACGTAGGCCTCGCTTAGGCCTTTTTAGCAAATTTTAACCGTGCGTGCTCATGTTCATAAGGTTTACATAAAAAATCAAGTTAATGATGTTACACATTTTTTCAGGCAAAAAGACGTAGGCCTCGCTTAGGCCTTTTTAGCAAATTTTAACCGTGCGTGCTCATGTTCATAAGGTTTACATAAAAAATCAAGTTAATGATGTTACACATTTTTTCAGGCAAAAATCATCAATTTTAGGGCCCTAGGCCTCCGCTTAGGCCTTTTTAGCAAATTTTAATCGTGCGTGCTCATATTTATAAGGTTTACACAAAAAGTCAAGTTAATAATGTTGCACATTTATTCAGGCAAAAAAGAATCAGTCTTAAAGCCCTAGGCCTCCGCTTAGGCCTTTTTAGCAAATTTTAATCGTGCGTGCTCATATTTATAAGGTTTACGCAAAAAGTCAAGTTAATAATGTTGCACATTTATTCAGGCAAAAAAGAATCAATATTAAAGCCGTAGGCCTCCGCTTAGGCCTTTTTAGCAAATTTTAACCGTGCGTGCTCATATTTATAAGGTTTACGCAAAAAGTTAAGTTAATAATGTTGCACATTTATTCAGGCAAAAAAGAATCAATATTAGGGCCGTAGGCCTCGCTTAGGCCTTTTTAGCAAATTTTAACCGTGCGTGCTCATGTTCATAACGTTTACATAACAACTCAAGTTAATGATGTTGTACACTTATTCAGGCCAAAAGAATCAGTCTTTAAAGCCCTAGGCCTCGGCTTAGGCCTTTTTAGAAAATTTTAATCCTGCTTGCTCATATTTATAAGGTTTACATAAAATGTCAACTTAATAATGTCGCACATTTATTCAGGCAAAAAGAATAAATTTTAGGGCCCTAGGCCTCCGCATAGGCCTTTTTAGCAAATTTTAATCGTGCGTGCTCATATTTATAAGGTTTACGCAAAAAGTCAAGTTAATAATGTTGCACATTTATTGAGACAAAAAAGATTCAATTTTAGGGCCCTAAGCCTCGGCTTAGGCCTTTTTAGGAACTCTAAACGAATTTCGCGAAAACGTTCCATGTAAGCCAAGCGAGAATTGTGCTTTAATTTGAAGAAATTAATTGCCGATGATCCGAGGTACACTTGGTTTGAGGGAACTGTACCCCGAACTTCCGTAGTATTATATTCTGTGCCGCTGGAGTCTGTCAGTGTATCCAGGATGTTCCCCTTGAAGTGTCTGCGAAGTCCGTGAGCTTTGGGAGGGGGCTTTCCCCCAAAATGTTAAAATGGACGTAGAGCTGTAAACATTAGAACCTTGCTTTATATAATGATTCTGTACACGATCACGAATTTTCAGGAGGGTGGGACGAATTCACCCTCCCCCAAGTTTCTAAGAGCGCAGACAGGTGTTCAAGGTAAGGGATTTGCTCGCAATTTCTATGCTTCATGTTGTGTTTAGTGCCAAACTATGTATGCGCTTCCCCCTCCCCCAGAAATTTGGTGAAGTCGGTAAAAGGGATACGAGGTGCTTGGTTTTGAGGGCTCTACCCCCAACTTCCGTAATTTTATATTCTGGACCTCTGGAGTCGGTCATCAGTGTATCCTCGATGTTACCCCTGAAGAGCTCTTGGAAACGGGGGGGGGGGGTTCAGTTTCACTCCACATTCCTGAAAATTCGTGGTCGTGTACAGAATCATTATATAAAGCATGGGTCTAATGTTTACAGCTCTACGTCCATTTTAACATTTTGGGGGAAAGCCAACCCCCCCCCCCCAAGATGACGGACCTCGCGGACGCTTCAAGGGGAACATCCTGGATACACTGACAGACTCCAGCGGCCCCGAACATAATATTACGGAAGTTGGGGGTACACCCTCCCAAAACTAGGTGTACCTCGGATCCTCGGCAATTTTTTCTTCAAATTAAAGTGCAATTCTCGCCTCGCTTGGCTTACATGGACCGTTTTCGCGAAATCCGTTTGGAGTTCCCAATTCAGTTCTCAATATATGCCCAGAAACGGCAATCTTTAACCCCCCCCCCTCTTGATTTTTTTAACTTGACATTTTATGTAAACTTATGAACAAGCAAGATTAGAATTTTCTAAAAACGCCTAAGCTAAAAAAAAAAAAAGCCCTAAGGGCAATAAAATTTATTCTTTTTTGCCTTAATAAATGTGCAACATTATTAACTTATTAACTTGACATTTTATGTAAACTTATAAACCAGCAAGATTAGAATTTTCTAAAAACGCCTAAGCTAAAAAAAAAAAAAAAAAGGCCTAAGGGCAATAAAATTGATTCTTTTTTGCCTGAATAAACGTGCAACATTATTAACTTGACATTTTATGTAAACCTTATGAATATGAGCACGCTCGATTAAAATGTTCTAAAAAGGCCTAAGCTGACCTTGGGCCCTAAAATTGATTCTTTTTTGCCTGAATACATGTGCAACATTATTAACTTGACTTTTTACGTAAACCTTATGAATATGAGCACGCACGATTAAAATTTGCGATAAAGGCCTAAGCCGAGGTCTAGGGCCCTAAAATTGATTATTTTTGCCAGAAAAATGTGTAACATTATTAACTTTACTTTTTATGTAAAGCTTATGAACATGAGCAAGCACGATTAAAATTTGCTAAAAAGGCCTAAGCGAGGCCTACGGCCCTAATATTGATTCTTTTTTGCCTGAATAAATGGGCGACATTATTAAGTTGACATTTTATGTAAACCTTATAAATATGAGCACGCACGATTACAATTTTCTAAAAAGGCCTAAGCCGAGACCTAGGGCTTTAAGACTGATTCTTTTGGCCTGAATAAGTGTACAACATCATTAACTTGAGTTGTTATGTAAACCTTATGAATATGAGCACGCACGATTAAAATCTGCTAAAAAGGCCTAAGCCGAGGCCTAGAGCCCTAAACTTGATTCTTTTAGCCTGAAAAGTGTGCAACATCATTAACTTGAGTTTTTAGGTTAACCTATGAACATGAGCACGTAGCGTTATTATTTTCTAAAAAGGCCTAAGCTGAGGCCTAGGACCTTAAAATTGATTCTTTTTGCCTGAAAAAAATTGCAACATTATTAACTTGACTTTTTATGTAAAGCTTATGAACATGAGCAAGCACAATTAAAATGTTCTAAAAAGGCCTAAGCTGAGACCTAGGGCCCTAAAATTCATTCTTTTTTGCCTGAAAAATTGTGTAACATTATTAACTTTACTATTTATGTAAAGCTTATGAACATGAGCAAGCACAATTAAAATTTTCTAAAAAGGCCTAAGCTGAGACCTAGGGCCCTAAAATTGATTCTTTTTTGCCTGAAAAAATATGTAACATTATTAACTTTACTATTTATGTAAAGCTTATGAACATGAGCAAGCACGATTAAAATTTGCTAAAAAGGCCTAAGCGAGGCCTATGGCCCTAATATTGATTCTTTTTTGCCTCAATAAATGTGCGACATTATTAACTTGACATTTTATGTAAACCTTATAAATATGAGCACGCAGGATTAAAATTTTCTAAAAAGGCCTAAAACGAGGCCAAGGGCTTTAAGACTGATTCTTTTGGCCTGAATAAGAGTACAACATCATTAACTTTAGTTTTTATGTAAACCTTATAAACATGAGCACGCACGGTTAATATTTTCTAAAAAGGCCTAAGCCGAGGCCTAGGGCCCAAAAATTGATTCTTTTTTGCCTGAATAAATGTGCAACATTATTAGCTGGACATTTTACGTAAACCTTATGAATATGAGCACGCACGATTAAAATGTTCTAAAAAGGCCTAAACCGAGGCCAAGGGCCCTAAAACTGATTTTTTTTTTTTTTGTCTGAATAAGTGTGTTTACATAACAACTCATTAACTTGAGTTGTTATGTAAACTTCATGAATATGAGCTCGGGGGATTAAAATTTGGCAAAAAGGCACAGGTCTATCTATCTATGACTTATAATTAATGTTATATTTCGAAAAACCTACTTATGGGGAGGTGTTTAAAAGAAATTAAAAGTGTATTTTTTATACAATCCAATAATGTTTAGGTGACCAGTTTTTTAAAAACCAGCACCATACTCCAACAGATCTATAACAACAAAATTCTAAGTTTTCGATAAACTGACCATTCGGTGAAATGATCTTTCGATATAATGAACTTTTAGGTAAAGTAATCTTTCGGTGAAATGAACTTTTCGATCAAGTGTCCTTTCGATGAAATGAACTTTTAGGTGAAGTGATCTTTCGGTGAAATGAACTTTTCGGTCAAGTGACCCTTCGGTGAAATGTACCTTTCGATCAAGTGATTTTCGGCGAAGTGATTTTCGGTCAAGTGACCTTTCGGTCAAGTGAACGATACCCGATGGACATACCTCTCCTTCTACAAGTATCTTGCCTACGACTGTTGTGTGAAAGTAGTTTGTGAGCTCAAACCAATTAAGGATATGAGGGTGCGTTACTATTGCTGATATCGGAATTTTACACATAAGAGCAATGTTGACAGTTTTTTTGTTTGTTTTTTACAGACGAAGCCTGGTTTCATTTGAGTGGATATGTGACCTAACAAAATATGCAGTACTGATTTGATTGATTTGATCGGAGGTTTAACGACCACCGTGAGCAACTCAATGGGCTATAAGCAGTCGCCCGTCCCTAACTTAGGGTCGCTAGTTCCAGGGAAGGGAGAGAGCCAGTGCCGTAAGACAAACACAACATCCATGCCTGACCGGGATTCGAACCCGGACCCCCTTTCGGACGAATGATCAGAGGCCATCGCTTAGACCACTGCGCCACCGGGGCGGCCAGTACTGATTTGTAGCGGACCTTCTTATCCGGCATGTTCTATTACATTCTCGGAAGATCTCTGTGTAGGACGCCATATTCCTACGGAAAGAAGTGGAGTCACTCTTTTCCCACACCACCGTCATCTCTATTTACCATGACTTGCTCTTTCAATTCGTGGATCTTCTAGAACAGGAAAGTTTCTCGTGGTTTCAGAATGACGGAACGACATGCCACACCGGCATCGAGTGTAAAAGTCCCCGTATGGTGCCCTAAGGTATTGCTGACCATGCGTCGTTGACCTGCGCTTATAATTCATCGACATTACGAGGGGGTCGTGCAATGATGTCCCATACGTTCTTTATTGAGAAGTCTTGAGATAGCGATGGCCAAGGCAGTACCTGGACGCCTTTTAGTACCGTTTCCTGATGTTGGCAGTACGCGGGCGAGTAGAGGAAAATGGGGCATTCTATTGCAGGGACAGCCCTCCATAGACTTAATATTGGCTGTCCACGATGCTGTCCCCGAGTCAGAATTTTTGTCACGTGATCGTCCCCATGATGTGCTGCCCCCAGCGATGCTTCTTGGAACTTTCAATGGATCTTTGATTTTGAGGGATGGCAACGACTGAGTGGGAAAGGGGGTGGATATAGGGGGATGTCAACTCGATGTGCTGCCCCCTAGCGGTGCATCTTGGAACTTTCGATGGATCTTTGATTTTGAGGGATGGCAACGACCGAGTGGAAAAAGGGGTGTCAACTCGATGTGCTGCCCCTGGTGGTGCTTCTTGGAACTTTCGATGGATCTTTGATTTTGAGGGATGGCAACAACCGAGTGGGGTCCGTTGGGATTTTTTGTATTTATTCCAGTGGTTTTCAAGCGGGATTTTTCCTCCTCTTCGATGTTATTTTTCCCCGGAGGAAATTTTTACGTAACGATGCTGAGGAATTTTCTTTCCAATGGAATAAAAATGCTCTGATGGTCTTAGCAAGGTCCTAACTCACGATGATTTGGTTTCAAAAAATTGGTCAGGTGGTCTCGTGTACTACGTATTCACTCTATTTTTTTAATTACTTTTACGTTATTTCTTCATGTGTTTTATATATATTTTTTGTATGTTTTGAGGGAGTTTTTTCGCGTAGATGTAATGGATTTTCTTGGGAACTTTTCTTTTTCCTACATTTAATTTTATTTCAGACCATGAAACGAGGAAATGCTTCTTTAGAAACGATTTCGTTCCTGTTCGCAGTAACTATTGGACTTTGACAAATTTTTTGGGAAATCAAGCGGAAATGTAGACATGTTAATTCAGAGTCTTTCTCCCTTCCAATATTATTTTCTCGTAATTTTTTCATGTACTATGTATTCCCGCTCTTTTCTTTTTTATAACTTTTACGTTATTTCATCATGTATTTTTTATATTTTTTGTATGTTTTGAGGGAGTTTTTTCGTGTAGATGTAATGAATTTTCTGGGGAACTTTTCTTTTTCCTTTATTCAATTTTTTTACAGATTATGAGACGAGCAAATGCTTCTTTAGAAACGATTTCGTTCCTGTTCGCAGTAGTTATTGGACTTTGTCAATTTTTTTGTTAAATGACTTCATGCTAATTCTGAGTCTTTCGCCCTTCTAATATTTTGTTTTCTAGTCGTAATGTTTTCATGTACTATGTATTCCAGCTCTTTTCTTTTTTATAACTTTTACGTTATTTCATCATGAATTTTTTATATTTTTTGTATGTTTTGAGGGAGTTTTTTCGTGTAGATGTAATGAATTTTCTGGGGAACTTTTCTTTTTCCTTTATTCAATTTTATTACAGATCATGAGACGAGGAAATGCTTCTTTAGAAACGATTTCGTTCCTGTTCGCAGTAATTATTGGACTTTGTCATTTTTTTTGTTAAATGACTTCATGCTAATTCTGAGTCTTTCGCCATTGCAATATTATTTTCTCGCAATTTTTTCGTGTGTTCAAGAACTCTACAGGTCTTTCACAGTTAAAATTCTGATGAAACAATATTTTCTAACTTTATTTCCCATATCATTATAGCTTCCAAATTTCGCTATTTTACTTCATCTTTCTTTTTTTTGAAATTTCGTAAAACTTTTCAGTATGTCAGTAATTTTTTCTTACTTGGTCAAACTTGTGACTCCTTTTATTTGGACTCTTTTTTTTTCATTTCATTTCAACAAAACGATTATTTTAGATGTAGCAAGTCATCAGATTTTTGTTTCCTTATATAGCATATTTTCAAACTTGCTTAAAAATATTCCTCAAAGCTTCGCATGTAGTCAAATATGCATTTTTTTATTCTTTCCTAGTTTGCTATACTTTTCGTGGACTGTCCCAACAAGAAAGCATTCATTGTCAAGACATACAATCTAAAACCTTTTTTCTTACGATAAAATTTGTATTCTTTGGGCTGTATATTTTTCTGTCTCGTCCGAAAAAACATTCATTCTAGAGGCAAAGCTAGTGATTCCGTTCATCCCATAAACATTATTTTTTTTAATGTTTTACTAACTCATCAGAAAAGCAGTTATTCTCCATCTCCATACCGAAAATAAAGAAATTCTTACTTCTTTTCCATACATATCGACTCAATCTATTTCTTTTCGAAATGCTGGTCATGACATTTCAACTAAAATTTCATACTTTCACCAAAAATCATATTCTTAAACGAGGTATTTTTTTTTTATTTTATTTCATGTACAACTAAATTTTTATTGTTTCCTCACCTCATCAAAGTTAATAAGAACTTCCTTAATCTCATTCCTTTCCCTCATTTAGTTCGCTTTAAATTGAGATGTTTCAAAACTTCTCGTATATTTCTTTCACTAAATGTCCAGTTCTCCCGTATCTGTCCCATCATTTTTAACTTCTGTGCCTGCCGCATTTTTTCTTTAGACGTTTAGTTTCATTGACCTTTTCTGTCGTTTCAATTAGGTTTTCATTATCGTATTTTTTATTCATTGTCGCAGCAGAAAAAGCTTTCATTCTGGAGACATTGCGCCTAAGTCCGTACTTCCTTTAAACATTTTTATTTCACGCTTTACTAATTCGTAAGAAAAGCAGATGTTTCCAAACTCTCATAGTGAAAATATCGTATTCCCCTTATTTTACTTATTATATTTTTCCTTCTATTCAGTGTTGTATGATTCTTAAAACTTTGGTTTATTCTTATGAAACTTTTTTTTTCTTAGTTTTTTTTTTTTTCTGATTCAACCTATCAATCTTTTCCTATCGATTTAATTGCTCTTATTTTTCCATTCGACTTTACTTTTGAACAGAAATATGTATAAAATCTTCAGATGTATTTTAGTCTCTAAGGCCGATTCTTCAATATTTTAAATAAAGTCATTGTAGGATTTTAGTGTAAATGCCCCTAAATCTTTAGAACTCCCTTTTCATAGTTAGATACTAATTCCTCGAGGTTTAAATTAAAACATGAAAGAAGAGTGTTTTTACGCTCTATCCAGTGAAAGAAGAGTGTTTTTACGCTCTCTCCAGTGAACGAATAGTGTTTTTACGCTTTCCCCAAGAAATTAACTTTGGAATCTCCCTTCTTTCTACCGGAAAATGACTATCTTGTGCGACTGTTTTCACGCATCTACTGCTTTGCCGGAAAACCTCATATGACATGAAATCCCTTTGCTTGGTAGATTAAACTAAATTCAGGTTTTGAACTTTGAACGCAAACTAAAGCTTGCAAAAGCATAGTTTTCTGAGCGAACTTAAACTGTCTAAGATGACAAAAATCTAAAACTGGTGACTCAATGGGACAGAACGTTTGAACTTTGCCGTTCATTCAAGATTTAAGAGATCAGTCGTGAACCACTACAAGGGAAATGAGCAGACCCTGATTTAGTCCACTGTTTCCAAGGAAGGTAGAAAGCTAGTGTCGCAATTCAAAAGCTCATAACTCAAGCCTTCGCAGGATTTAATTTCGGACGGCCGATTAGTCAGATGTCAATGCTTAGACATTGAAAAATTACTTCAGACAAATATTTTCTTACTTAAAAGTGCTTCAAGCCAGAATTTGTCTTACTTAAGATTTCCTTTAGTCAATATTTTTTCTATCTTAAAAATTTTTAAAGGGTTGATTTTGAAAAAAAAAAAAAAAAAAAAAAAAAAAACGTGTTCTTCCAAAAAACGTAAAATTTCCCCAGAATTGTATGAGGAACCAAATAAATTGACGAAGCTTGAATGTTAAGTCTTTCAACCCATTTCATTCTCTTCATGTTTCATTCCATAAACTTTCTTCAAATTCCTATATACCCAAGAATTTTTTTAAATGTACAAGTTCGACTCCCCCAGAAATTTTCTGAAAATGACAGTTTCTCTTTTTAAAAAAATTCCAAAATAAGAATCCCTTCAATGAAACAAGAAATTCCTATTCAAAGCATTCCATCACTCTTTCTACTTCAAATACTCTCTTTGTAAATCTAAGGAGCTGTTTTTGTTTTAGGTTGTTTTTTTTTAATATTCATATATTTTTCCCTCTAACTTTAGAATATATTTTCCCGAAATGTATGTACATATACGATAGTAAAACATCATACAACTGCTTGATATTCAATTCACTTCACGCTGTCTTAAGGATATTCTTTCATTTTCTCATAACACATAGACATGTTGTTTTTCTTCCCATTCACTTCAAAGACTTGAGATCAACTTAATCGAGTCCTTTGAGAAAAACTGTCATAGAAAAGCATAAATGTACTGAAAATGTCAGTTTTCTTAAAGAAATCATAAGAATAAGCATTTTTTTTACTGAAACAAGTTTCCCTGTTCAAAGCATTAAGTGGCTCTTTTCGCATCAAATTCTGTATTTCCTCATGTAAACTTTATTCTTTTTCTACTTCATATCGTCGTTCGTTTCTTGTTTTTCCCTATGTAACTTAAAACTTCTTTTCTTAATCTATTTTTCATAAAGTATCATTCTTTTGAGTTGATTTTCTCTCTCTCTCTCCCTCTTTTTAAATGCATTCCTAAGTTCATATTGAGAAGGGTTTAAATTTTGATTGAAAGATCGTTTTAGGAAAAGTTAAAAACTGATAAGGTTCGTTTCGGGAAAGTTGAAAACAGATAATATTCGTTTCGGAAAAGTACATTCTCTTATAGGGTTAAAAAATGCAACACTTCATATTTTCTTAGGGGCGGTTTTGATGAAACACGTTTCAGTAAAAACAGTGAAATTCCCATTGAATAACATGAGGAACTATGAAATTGAAGAAGCACGTTTTCGTTCAAGGAAAATATTTTTTTTTTTTTTTTGATTGGAGGTTTAACGACCACCGTGAGCAACTCAATGGGCTATAAGCAGTCACCCGTCCCTAATTTAGGGTCACTGGTTCCAGGGAAGGGAGAGAGCCAGTGCCGCAAGACAAACACAACATCCATGCCTGACCGGGATTCGAACCCGGACCCTTTACGGACGAATGATCAGAGTCCAACGCCTTAGACCACTGCGCCACCGGGGCGGCAGGAAAATATTTTAAAAGGTCTATTTTCGATTCAGTTGAAAACGAATCAGGTAGAAAACAGAATGCAATAAAAACAGTCACAGCAAGTTCCTGAAAGTTGAAAATAGATGAGGTTGAAATTTGGAAAAATGTCTTAGGAAAGAAATTGTTATAAAACACAGACTGTTTAGTTTTCCCAGGCTAGGGGTCATCAGTGAGAGCGCTTCTTCTTTTTCAACCCAAAGAATGAAGCGAGTCAGTTTGAAACATTTCAAACTCCCCGAAAATAAGCCGTGTACTCTGGTTTCGACTCAATACTGTAAAGCATTGCTCTCAGACCAGTCAGAAATCCCCGATTGGTCACCCAATTGAAAACATCAGGCCCAATAACAATACCCAAATTTCCTTAAGAAAAGTCTAGCAAAAAAGCACTAGTTCCCCATTAAAACAATTGCATTCATCCTGCTACTGTTTTAAACATTTCGAAAAAGAAATTTCTTTTACTTTTTAAAATCCTTGAAAGCTTAAATTTTTGTCTCATTTCAATAAAAAAATAATTTCACTTAAAATTTAATTTAAAAAAATTACTCTTTAAATGTATGCCTCAAAACTAAAAAATATTTACGCTTAAGATTCCAATAAATAATAAATATTCCCAAACTCACCTTCTCACTTGCCAATTAAAAAAAAAAAAAAAAAAAAGTACATTAGCAATTCTCCAGTCCACTTGAATTTCCTAACATGAACTTTGATTACAGAAGAAAATACGGAAACAGTCATAAAAAGATTTCCTCCTAAATGAAAAAAATGTTCAGGTATTGATCCAATGTTCAGGGCCTGAATCCAATGATGTTCAGGGCCTGAATCCAATGATGTTCAGGGCCTGAATCCAATAGGACAGCTTTTCTCAGGTTGAACCTCCAGAACACAAGTGGAGACGAATGAAAACTCATGACAATTTTCAGATGGAATCAAAGATTTGAAAGACTTGATGACGTCTTACTTTATTCAAACTTAGAACAGAACTAAAATTCACTCAGCGTTTCCTTTGCATACTGTGACCAATGCATGACCCTTATCACAACACGTGTTAGTGTGTCACCATGCGTCAGCGCTTCACGGCGACTATACCCTTATCTTGTCATTTCGTGACGAATGCTATCGACTCTAATCAGACAAAGCGGACTACAGCTCAGAGCTTATTTTCAGGTAAATTCTTAGAGAAAAACGGAAGGATTTCATTATAATTAATTTTCATATCTTGAGAGAATAAAACTAAAATATATTCGGTAAGAAATCCTTCCGTTTTTCTCTAAAATGAGAGAGGAATACGGAAAGCGAAAAAAATTTAATCAGACACCTTGAAAGAATTCATCTCAGATTTAAAGCCGCTTTTGAAAAAAAAACCAGTGCACTATGAAATTCTTTGTTCTTCACATAAAGGAAACACAGTGTACGATTTCGATATTCCCTTTTTTCTTAAAATTTCTCCAACGTAATGACTTAGGTCAACTGAGTCCAGAAATGCTTCGTCTACTTTAGTATTTCGATTCCGAGGAGTTCTTTCCGATACTGTTAAGCTATTTTCTCAAAATCCAGTTGTAAAATAATTTTGGTCATGTTTATTTGATTGTCGTCGTAGGAGAATTCCAATCCGTTCATATCCGCCATGGCATACATTGTGTCCACGAGAGTTTCTTCAAGCAGAAAAGAACCATCTTCATACTGCCGAAATCCTTCTTTTGAGGACTGTAATGCTTCCAAAGTCAAATTATTTTTTTTCCAAGGCTTTCTTAATTAAAGCTGAAAACGAAATGGAACGAAGAAACATCTGTTGTATGACTCTTAACATAGTAGATTTCTTATCAGCCACTTTAGTCCAATGTTCTCCGCACAGAGAAATTTCAGATTTCAAAATTTCACCATCCTGACCCACTTTTTCCTGAGTGAAATTCAATACATGGTGAAAATCTCGACTTAAGTATTCCTTGAGTGGGGAATCGCTCTCATGAAAGGGGACAACGGTTAAAATAGACATTGATGATTAAAATTGGAGACAGGAAAAATATATGAATTAAATAAATAATGCATAGGCAGGATTCCCGAAAACATAAAAAATATAAGTTTTATATAAAAAAAATTCCCTGAAAAATATTGGAGGGGCGAAAGATTTCCCACATCGTCTTCCATTCCACCCAAAATTTAACGAAGTCCATTAAATCTCAGTTGTCAGTACACGTATTTGTTTAATTTTGGGTGGAATGGAAGACGATGTGGGAAATCTTTCGCCCCTCCAATATTTTTCATGGAATTTTTTTTTATATAAAACTTATATTTTTTATGTTTTCGGGAATCCTGCCTATGCATTATTTATTTAATTCATATATTTTTCCTGTCTCCAATTTTAATCATCAATGTCTATTTTAACCGTTGTCCCCTTTCATGAGAGCGATTCCCCACTCAAGGAATGCTTAAGTCGAGATTTTCACCATGTATTGAATTTCACTCAGGAAAAAGTGGGTCAGGATGGTGAAATTTTGAAATCTGAAATTTCTGGGTGCGGAGAACATTGGACTAAAGTGGCTGATAAGAAATCTACTATGTTAAGAGTCATACAACAGATGTTTCTTCGTTCCATTTCGTTTTCAGCTTTAATTAAGAAAGCCTTGGAAAAAAATAATTTGACTTTGGAAGCATTACAGTCCTCAAAAGAAGGATTTCGGCAGTATGAAGATGGTTCTTTTCTGCTTGAAGAAACTCTCGTGGACACAATGTATGCCATGTCGGATATGAACGGATTGGAATTCTCCTACGACGACAATCAAATAAACATGACCAAAATTATTTTACAACTGGATTTTGAGAAAATAGCTTAACAGTATCGGAAAGAACTCCCTCGGAATCGAAATACTAAAGTAGACGAAGCATTTCTGGACTCAGTTGACCTAAGTCATTACGTTGGAGAAATTTTAAGAAAAAGGGAATATTGAAATCGCACGCTGCGTTTCCTTTATGTGAAGAACAAAGAATTTCATAGTGCACTGGTTTTTTTTTTCAAAAGCGGCTTTAAATCTGAGATGAATTCTTTCAAGGTGTCTGATTAAATTTTTTCGCTTTCCGTATTCCTCTCTCATTTTAGAGAAAAACGGAAGGATTTCTTACCGAATATATTTTAGTTTTATTCTCTCAAGATATGAAAATTAATTATAATGAAATCCTTCCGTTTTTCTCTAAGAATTTACCTGAAAATAAGCTCTGAGCTGTAGTCCGCTTTGTCTGAGAGTCGATAGCATTCGTCACGAAATGACAAGATAAGGGTATAGTCGCCGTGAAGCGCTGACGCATGGTGACACACTAACACGTGTTGTGATAAGGGTCATGCATTGGTCCCAATATGCAAAGGAAACGCTGAGTGAATTTTAGTTCTGTTCTAAGTTTGAATAAAGTAAGACGTCATCAAGTCTTTCAAATCTTTGATTCCATCTGAAAATTGTCATGAGTTTTCATTCGTCTCCACTTGTGTTCTGGAGGTTCAACCTGAGAAAAGCTGTCCTATTGGATTCAGGCTGGAATCAATTCCTGAACATTTTTTTCATTTAGGAGGAAATCTTTTATGACTGTTTCCGTATTTTCTTCTGTAATCAAAGTTCATGTTAGGAAATTCAAGTGGACTGGAGAATTGCTAATGTACTTTTTTAATTTTTTTTTTAATTGGCAAGTGAGAAGGTGAGTTTGGGAATATTTATTATTTATTTGAATCTTGAGCGTAAATATTTTTTAGTTTTGAGGCATACATTTAAAGAGTCAAAAATTTAAGCTTTCAAGAATTTTAAAAAGTAAAAGAAATTTCTTTTTCGAAAAGTTTAAAACAGTAGCAGGATGAATGCAATTGTTTTAATGGGGAACTAGTGCTTTTTTGCTAGACTTTTCTTAAGGAAATTTGGGTATTGTTATTGGGCTTGATGTTTTCAATTAGGTGACCAATCGGGGGGATTTCTGACTGGTCTGAGAGCAATGCTATACAGTATTGAGTCGAAACCAGAGTACACGGCTTATTTTCGGGGAGTTTGAAATGTTTCAAACTGACTTGCTTCATTCTTTGGGTTGAAAAAGAAGAAGCGCTCTCACTGATGACCCCTAGCCTGGGAAAACTAAACAGTCTGTGTTTTATAACAATTTCTTTCCTAAGACATTTTTCCAAATTTCAACCTCATCTATTTTCAACTTTCAGGAACTAGCTGTGACTGTTTTTACTGCATTCTGTTTTCTACCTGATTCGTTTTCAACTGAATCGAAAGTAAACCTTTTAAAATATTTTCCTTGAACGAAAACGTGCTTCTTCAATTTCATAGTTCATGTTATTCAATGGGAATTTCACTGTTTTTACTGAAACGTGTTTCATCAAAACCGCCCCTAAGAAAATATGAAGTGTTCCATTTTTTAACCCTATAAGAGAATGTACTTTTCCGAAACGAACATTATCTGTTTTCAACTTTCCCGAAACGAACCTTATCAGTTTTCAACTTTTCCTAAAACGATCTTTCAATCAAAATTTAAGCCCTTCTCAATATGAACTTAGGAATGTATTTAAAGAGAGAGAGAGAGAGAGAGAGAAAATCAACTCAAAAGAATGATACTTTATGAAAAATAGATTAAGAAAAGAAGTTTTAAGTTACATAGGGAAAAACAAGAAACGAACGACGATATGAAGTAGAAAAAGAATAAAGTTTACATGAGGAAATACAGAATTTGATGCGAAAAGAGCCACTTAATGCTTTGAACAGGGAAACTTGTTTCAGTAAAAAAAAATGCTTATTCTTATGATTTCTTTAAGAAAACTGACATTTTCAGTACATTTATGCTTTTCTATGACAATTTTTCTCAAAGGACTCGATTAAGTTGATCTCAAGTCTTTGAAGTGAATGGGAAGAAAAATAACATGTCTATGTGTTATGAGAAAATGAAAGAATATCCTTAAGACAGCGTGAAGTGAATTGAACATCAAGCAGTTGTATGATGTTTTACTATCGTATATGTACATACATTTCGGGAAAATATCTTCTAAAGTTAGAGGGAAAAATATATGAATATTAAAAAAAAAAACCTAAAACAAAAACAGCTCCTTAGATTTACAAAGAGAGTATTTGAAGTAGAAAGAGTGATGGAATGCTTTTTTTTTTTTGATTGTAGGTTTAACGACCACCGTGAGCAACTCAATGGGCTATAAGCAGTCGCCCGTCCCTAATTTAGGGTCACTGGTTCCAGGGAAGGGAGAGAGCCAGTGCCGTAAGACAAACACAACATCCATGCCTGACCGGGATTCGAACCCGGACCCCTTACGGACGAATGATCATAGGCCAGCGCCTTAGACCACTGCGCCACCGGGGCGGCTGGAAAGCTTTGAATAGGAATTTCTTGTTTCATTGAAGGGATTCTTATTTTGGAATTTTTTTTAAAAAGAGAAACTATCATTTTCAGAAAATTTCTGGGGAGTCGAACTTGTACATTTAACAAAATTCTTGGGTATATAGGAATTTGAAGAAAGTTTATGGAATGATACATGAAGAGAATGAAATGGGTTGAAAGACTTAACATTCAAGCTTCGTCAATTTATTTGGTTCCTCATACAATTCTGGGGACATTTTAAGTTTTTGGGAGAACTCGTTTTTTTTTTTTTTTTTTTTTGTTTTTTTTTTCAAAATCAACCCTTTAGAAATTTTTAAGATAGAAAAAATATTGACTAAAGGAAATCTTAAGTAATACAAATTCTGACTTGAAGCACTTTTAAGTAAGAAAATATTTGTCTGAAGTAATTTTTCAATGTCTAAGCATTGACATCTGACTAATCGCCTGTCCGAAATTAAATCCTGCGGAGGCTTGAGTTATGAGCTTTTGAATTACGACACTAGCTTTCTACCTTCCTTGGAAACAGTGGACTAAATCAGGGTCTGCTTATTTCCCTTGTAGTGGTTCACGACTGATCTCTTAAATCTTGAATGAAGTTCTGTCCCATTGAGTCACCAGTTTTAGATTTTTGTCATCTTAGACAGTTTAAGTTCGCTCAGAAAACTATGCTTTTGCAAGCTTGAGTTTGAGTTCAAAGTTCAAAACCTGAATTTAGTTTAATCTACCAAGCAAAGGGATTTCATGTCATATGAGGTTTTCCAGCAAAGCAGTAGATGCGTGAAAACAGTCGCACAAGATAGTCCATTTCCGGTAGAAAGAAGGGAGATTCCAAAGTTAATTTCTTGGGAAAAGTGTAAAAACACTCTTCGTTCACTGGAGAGAGCGTAAAAACACTCTTCTTTCACTGGATAGAGCATAAAAACACTCTTCTTTCATGTTTTAATTTAAACCTCGAGGAATTAGTATCTAACTATGAAAAGGGAGTTCTAAAGATTTAGGGGCATTTACACTAAAATCCTACAATGACTTTATTTGACAGAGTGAAGAATCGGCCTTAGAGACTAAAATACATCTGAAGATTTTATACATATTTCTGTTCAAAAGTAAAGTCGAATGGAAAAATAAGAGCAATTAAATCGATAGGAAAAGATTGATAGGTTGAATCAGAAAAAAAAAAAAAAACTAAGAAAAAAAAAAAGAAGTTTCATAAAAATAAACCAAAGTTTTAAGAATCATACAACACTGAATAGAAGGAAAAATATAATAAGTAAAATAAGGGGAATACGATATTTTCACTATGAGAGTTTGGAAACATCTGCTTTTCTTACGAATTAGTAAAACGTGAAATAAAAATGTTTAGAGGAAATACGGACTTAGTCGCAATGTCTCCAGAATGAAAGCTCTTTCTGCTGAGACAATGAATAAAAAATACGATAACGAAAACCTAATTGAAACGAAAGAAAAGGTCAATGAAACTAAACGTCTAAAGAAAAAATGCGGCAGGCACAGAAGTTAAAAATGATGGGACAGATACGGGAGAACTGGACATTTAGTGAAAGAAATATACGAGAAGTTTTGAAACATCTCAATTTAAAGCGAACTAAATGAGGGAAAGGAATGAGATTAGGGAAGTTCTTATTAACTTTGATGAGGTGAGGAAACAATAATTTAGTTGTACATGAAATAAAGTAAAAAAAAAAAAAAAAGCTCGTTTAAGAATATGATTTTTGGTGAAAGTATGAAATTTTAGTTGAAATGTCATGGCCAGCATTTTGAAAAGAAATAGATTGAGTCGATATGTATGGAAAAGAAGTAAGAATTTCTTTATTTTCGGTATGGAGATGGGGAATAACTGCTTTTCTGATGAGTTAGTAAAACGTTAAAAAAAATAATGTTTATGGGATGAACGGAATCACTAGCTTTGCCTCTAGAATGAATGTTTTTTCGGACGAGACAGAAAAATATACATCCCAAAGAATACAAATTTTATCGTAAGAAAAAAGGTTTTAGATTGTATGTCTTGGCAATGAATGCTTTCTTGTTGGGACAGTCCCCGAAAAGTATAGCAAACTAGGAAAGAATAAAAAAAATGCATATTTGACTACATGCAAACTTTGAGGAATATTTTTAAGCAAGTTTGAAAATATGCTATATAAGGAAACAAAAATCTGATGACTTGCTACATCTAAAATAATCGTTTTGTTGAAATGAAATGAAAAAAAAAAAAGAGTCCAAATAAAAGGAGTCACAAGTTTGACCAAGTAAGAAAAAATTACTGACATACAGAAAAGTTTCTACGAAATTTCAAAAAAAAAAAGATGAAGTAAAATAGCGAAATTGGGAAGCTATAATGATATGCGAAATAAAGTAAGAAAATATTGTTTCATCAGAATTTTAACTGTGAAAGACCTGTAGAGTTCTTGAACACACGAAAAAATTACGAGAAAATAATATTGCAAAGGCGAAAGACTCAGAATTAGCATGAAGTCATTTAACAAAAAAAATGACAAAGTCCAATAATTACTGCGAACAGGAACGAAATCGTTTCTAAAGAAGCATTTCCTCGTCTCATGATCTGTAATAAAATTGAATAAAGGAAAAAGAAAAGTTCCCCAGAAAATTCATTACATCTACACGAAAAAACTCCCTCAAAACAAACAAAAAATATAAAAAATGCATGACGAAATAACGTAAAAGTTATAAAAAAAGAAAAGAACGAGAATACATAGTACATGAAAACATTACGACTAGAAAAAAAAAAATATTGGAAGGGCTAAAGACTCAGAATTAACATGTCTACATTTCCGCTTGATTTCCCAAAATTTTTGTCAAAGTTCAATAGTTACTGCGAACAGGAACGAAATCGTTTCTAAAGAAGCATTTCCTCGTTTCATGGTCTGAAATAAAATTAAATGTAGAAAAAGAAAAGTTCCCCAGAAAATTCATTACATCTACACGAAAAAACTCCCTCAAAACATACAAAAAATATAAAAAATGCATGATGAAATAACGTAAAAGTTATAAAAAAGAAAAGAACGAGAATACATAGTACATGAAAACATTACGACTAGAAAAAAAAAATATTGGAAGGGCTAAAGACTCAGAATAAACATGTCTACATTTCCGCTTGATTTCCCAAAATTTTTGTCAAAGTTCAATAGTTACTGCGAACAGGAACGAAATCGTTTCTAAAGAAGCATTTCCTCGTTTCATGGTCTGAAATAAAATTAAATGTAGAAAAAGAAAAGTTCCGCAGAAAATTTATTACATCTACACGAAAAAACTCCCTCAAAACATACAAAAAATATATACAAAACACATGAAGAAATAACGTAAAAGTAATTAAAAAAAATAGAGTGAATACGTAGTACACGAGACCACCTGACCAATTTTTTGAAACCAAATCATCGTGAGTTAGGATCTTGCTAAGACCATCAGAGCATTTTTATTCCATTGGAAAGAAAATTCCCCAGCATCGTTACGTAAAAATTTCCTCCGGGGAAAAATAACATCGAAGAGGAGGAAAAAAATCTCGCTTGAAAACCACTGGAATAAATACAAAAAATCCCAATGGACCCCACTCGGTTGTTGCCATCCCTCAAAATCAAAGATCCATCGAAAGTTTCAAGAAGCACCACCAGGGGCAGCAAATCTAGTTGACACCCCTTTTTCCACTCGGTCGTTGCCATCCCTCAAAATCAAAGATCCATCGAAAGTTCCAAGAAGCACCGCTAGGGGGCAGCACATCGAGTTGACATCCCCCTATATCCACCCCCTTTCCCACTCAGTCGTTGCCATCCCTCAAAATCAAAGATCCATTGAAAGTTCCAAGAAGCACCGCTAGGGGCAGCACATCATGGGGACGATCATGTGACAAAAATTCTGACTCGGGGACAGCCAATGTTAAGTCTATGGAGGGCTGTTCCTGCAATAGAATGCCCCATTTTCCTCTACTCGGGCGGCGTTATCCTGTTGAAACTGATAGCGCCCCACAACAGTATGATGCTCATGGATGGCAGGTAGCAAAATTAGCCCAGTAACTACGCTGTCTCCAGACTCTCAATCGGCAATCGGCAGCACCGATACAGAAGCGAGACTCGTCGCTGAATACATGCACGTTTTGGGCTATATATAAGCAGTCGCCCTCCCTTAATTTATGGCCAGGTTCTATGGAAGGGAGAAAGCCAATGCAAGACATATATGCCTTTCAGGGATTCGAATCCATCTCAGACGAATGGTCAGAATTCAATGCTTAGACCAATCGGCGACAAGTTTCCATTCGTACCACTACATGTCTGGCACTGCACCACTGCAACCTTGAGTGGTGCTGCGATGATTGGCAGTTGTCACAATGGCTGGCAAGAGCGTAGATCTACGATTGACACTCCATGTCGATGCCGTAGCTGCCTGTACACCTCATCGAATGTCGCCCGCTGTGGGTCTTCTACGGCTTGCTGTCGAACGTCCGCATAGGTACACCAGTCCCACTATGGCGAAGCTCACTACCTTTTCCCACCCACTGTCGCCAAATTCGGCCGACAGTTGTCAAATCCGGACGCGCTGCCACCGCGATGCAACGCAGGGACCAACCAGCCGGGAGCGCTATGATGAAACATCTAGGAATGGTGTCCGTGTGATGGTACAACTTCAGATGACGTCGCACAGACATTCTCACTCCTTACAAGTGCTTTTACCATCAAGATCATCCCAATGCAGTGGTCCACACGTTCTGGTGAGGATGACCAAACTTTGCTATGCTTAGCCTGTTTTGCCCTTTTATCTCCCTCACCTAATATGCGATTGGTTCGCAACTGCAATCATTTGCACAATCCAACTGTTGACACATAACCATCACTTTGCATAGTGCTTAAACAAATACTTCTTAGTGTGGCATGTTCTTTGTCAAGCAGTGTATGATAAATGTTTGTGCACTGTGTGATGGATTACATTATACATACATATATATTTTTTTCTTTCAGCTCAGTTCAAATTTTATGCCACGGTTAACTTCACTATTTACGCTACAGACCTTGGAAAATGTCAAGATGGGGCCTTGATCACCTGAAGGAAATGCTTCAATCCATTTCATGTATAAAACATTTCTTTGTACTAAAAGTTGTACAGTTACCACATTAAAAATTGTTACTGATCTTACTGTCTCATCTGTTACTCATTGACACAGATAGAGACCTCATTAAAAAGTAATAAAACTAGTGGTCAGTCACCACCTGCTCTCTGGGTGCTGGCATGTCTGTCGATGGTATACTCATTGTACACCCTTGATATAGTTGCTCTTGGGAACCCTTGGGTTTTTACCAGATGGGCAATAAAATTATCAATCTGCCTTGTGCCAACAATGCATCCACGATCAAAAGTTGCTTAAAGCACATTTACCCATGTTCGCCAAAAGCACATTTGCCCACGTTCGCCGATTGCACTGTTGGGAAGCGCTGCTGTCCACCTATTAATCACCTACATTTGGTTCGTTTTTTTTTTTTTTTTTTTTTGATTGGAGGTTTAACGACCACCGTGAGCAACTCAATGGGCTATAAGCAGTAGCCCGTCCCTAATTTAGGGTCACTGGTTCCAGGGAAGGGAGAGAGCCAGTGCCATAAGACAAACACAACATCCATGCCTCACCGGGATTCGAACCCGGACCCCTTACGGACGAATGATCAGAGGCCAGCACCTTAGACCACTGCGCCACCGGGGCGGCCAAAAACAAAATTAACACCATACCCCAATGTTATCCTACGTGGGAGTAACAATCAAATTGTGACTGTGCAGCTTTTTGCAACTGCTTGGACCACATCAAATGGACTAAATTTAACTGGTAGTAGTGGCTCAAAGCCACAGAATGATCAAATAGCTCCCAGAGAATCTTCAATAATGTGAACAACATCCTTATCTTGCAATGTGTGTATAGTCCATCTAACTAAAGAAAAACTGCAGGCCCCATTGTTGTTGATGAAGGCTGTAATTTTTCTTAGTTCGACAGACAACATAATCATTCCTTCATTCCTGAATGTGAACAACTAGAATCCTCTGAACATTTTGAGGAAGAAATTCGAGTTTTAAGTATACGAAAAAAGTGGTGTAAAAATTGCAATTGCAATTGCAATTTTAATCAGACTACAAGCAGTGGTTTTTGTGCCCTACCTTGAGCTGCACTTGGGGCAGCTGCCCCGTCTGCCCCACCCTAGTTACACCGCTGCTGCCAAAATACAAAGCACTGGTATGTGTTTATCAAAAGCCTTAGAACTCACTGAACACCACACATATACATTGAATTTGCAGCATTTGTTACAAGGTGCATTTGCATGTTTATATTACTGAAAGCACAACTGGATCAATTTTCAAATAGTCATCAGTCAAAATTATTTAGTAGGTAAATTGAACTTTGTGTGGGGGTAATTGATTAAAATTGGTTCAAATTTCTGTGCAACTCTTTCATGCAACAAAACGAAAAGCATGTAAAAAAAAAAAAAGCAAATTTTCAACGAAATTTGTCTAATTTAATATGTATGTTTACATTATGGCCACCTCATAAAAGAAAAATAACTTCTTAACTGAAAATTATTAATATGCATGATATATATCACATCTCTCACACTGCTCTTCAGAACATAACATTAATATTTTACAAGTGATAATATTCAGTTTTTCACATAAAATATTACTCATGACAGATATTTGTGCAGGAACTGCATGAAAAATTATAGGTCTTCAACTACAGTTAAAAAGATTTTTATTGTAAAAATTCGCTCTCATAAACGTTAAATTTTAATACATCCATCAGGTAATTTGATCACAAATAGCAATACAAAATATCACAGTATGCTATACATTCTGACAGTGAAAAACCAAATGAAAACTTATAGAAACAGTGCTATATATAAAATTTTAAATAATGCATGTGCATATTATCATAATTACTAACCAGTCAGTTTTGAATTAAATCTGTCATTTTGTGCTATGACACAATTTTGAATCAAGGTGCATGGGGGGGGGGGAGAGAACCCTGCTTTGCTTTTTAACAGGGCAACTACATATTCATCCAAGTGCAACTTTTTTCTTTTCTTTTCTTTTTCCCCCATTCTGTTGCTTTTTCCTGGAAGGGTGCTCTATCCCACTTTTAAATTTTAGTTTTCCGGACATAATAATCTTTTTGAGATGAAGGTATATCTATCCAAAACTTTCACCCCCCTCCAAACAATTTTAAAAAGTAGTTAAAACATGCCATGCTGCAAACTAAACAGGAGCTTCTGAATCCATGAATAACAAAACATTTTTAAACTTATTTTTTTTACACTGATGTTTCTATTATGAAAATCTGAAATAAAAAAAACAACGTTTTGACCATTTGTTAATTATGTTGGCAGTTGTCAAAACTTTTAAATCAACATATACTGCACACATTAGTTTTACTGGCAAGCTGCATTCACATGTAACAATAATAAAAATAATAATAATAATAATAATAATAATAATTAGGGCTTGAAAAATACCCTGCTAAGATGCCTGGGGCATGTAAATTTTTGACCTAGGCAGGTAAATAAAAAATCTAGTTGCCCGGTCCGAGCAATTAAATTTAAAAATAAAGTTTTAAATATAATTTCCTACTACAAGGAAAAAAGATCATAATCAAATGTGTATCATTCTACTGCTAATTACCAGAAGTTATGTCATTGTTATGGAGAGCGAAGGACAAAAGAATATTACTTCTTTAATGATATTATGCTCTACGTCCTGAAATTGGAACCATATGTAGTTTTGCTTCAAATGCTGTTTATAGTCAGTGACGGAACACATGCCTCTAATGGAACTAGCCTCTGGTGTTTAGTGACAAAAAGCGAAAACTTTAACAAAAAGAACATGGCAGAATCATTAAATATATCAAATACTAATTTCATCACCATACCATTTCATACCAATTTCAGCAACACTATCTTAAAACTTGAGATACACGCTTTTGTGCACTGAACATTTTGAAAAGACACCCTTAAAATGGAAATGCAAAACATGTAAAAAGTTCACAATTTTTATTTAAAAAATGAGGGTTCTGATTTGTTATCTTAAAAGATGCAAAACATGTAAAAAAAGTTCACAATTATTATTTAAAAAATGAGGGTTCTGATTTGTTATCTTAAAAGACTGATTTTTTTTTTTTTTTTTTTTTTTTGGGACATCCAGCTTAGCTTTTACTACCTGGGTAGGTGAATAATTTCTGCATATGCCAAGTTGGGAAACAAACAAACAAACACAAACACACACATACATATACATACATACATACAACAAAGCCTACAATTCCGTACCCCAAAGCTGGCTGATAGAGGTCCTTGAGATCTACAGAGTAAGTCCTGTAATCATCAACTTCGTTAAAGCAGCCATGACAGGATGGAAGACAACAATCAAAGTCGAGAACATAATGACTAAGCCCATCCACATAAGGAGAGGCATCTTCCAGGAAGATTCACTTAGCCCACTACGGTTCTGTCTATCACTCAACCCGCTGTCAACCATGCTCAACGAAAGCAAGTATGGGTTTACCATCAAGTGCAACAAAACCAACAAGTACAAACTCTCCCACCTCATGTACATGGATGACATCAAGCTGTACGCATCATTGCAGAACCAACTCCAGCAACTAATCCGGATCACCGAGGGCTTCAGCAATGACATCGGGATGGAATTTGGCCTACAAAAATGCAAGACATAAGGTATGAACCAAGGAAAGCATGATGCATGTAGCTACCAATTGAAGACCGGAGAACAGATCACAGCTATGGAGGAAGGAGAAGTCTATAAGTACCTTGGTATGCTTCAAGCACAATGTCTAGAACACAAAGAAATCAAAAACAATCTAGCTGCCAAATACACTGCTGGACAATTGCTAAGGACGGATCATAAACGGCTATATAGCACATAAAAAAGTAAGTGTGGTTGGATGCCAAGTGAAATAAAATAATGTCAGAATGCCAGGACATTACAAGAAAGACAATTTATTGTGCTCTGAAATCCAGAAGGCTTTGGAACGTGTTCAAGGGACAAACAGGCCATTTTGTGCAGAATACGTAAACGTGATAAAAATGCAATTACCGTCCGCAGGCGTTCCGGCGTAAGATGTCAATACGGGATATGGCCACCATGGAGGGCAATGCAAGATTCCACACGTCGTGTCATGCTTTGCACAACATTATCAAGCAGCTGTTGGGGTAATTTATCCCATTCTTCTGTCAATGCACGGATGAGGGTGTCCTTGTTTATTGGAGGGCATTGGCGACCAGCAAGACTCCTCCCCAAAGCATCCCACACATTTTCAATGGGATTCAGATCTGGAGAACGTGCTGGCCATATGAGGCGTTGAATATCCTCACTCTCAAGACACTCCTGGACAGCGACTGTTCGATGACAAGTTGCGTTGTCGTCCATGAAAATGAATCTATCACCGACAGCACCACGGAACATGCGAGCATGAGGTAGCAGAACATCATTAATGTATCGTTGGCCAGTCATAGTCCCAGTTGGAAGCACATAGAGGGACGTACGGCCATTGATCATGATGCCAGCCCATACCATGACACTACATGTCAGATATCGGTCCCTTTCCTGTATGTTTGCTGGACAATATGCAGTACCACTATCACGCCAGATCAGTTGTCGACAATCAGACGATAGACTGTATCTACTTTCATCTGAGAAGAGGACAGCAGACCAGTCGTTAGCGGTCCAATTGCGATGTTGATGGCACCATTGCAAACGGGTGGTACGGTGACGTCTAGACAATGGGATGCACACAACAGGACGGCGGGCGTATAGTCCTCCTTCATGCAAACGTCTGGCGACAGTTTTTCGGGAGATCCGCTTGTCTGTAGCAGCCATAAACTGATTTGCTACCTCACTAGCTGTGCTGCGACGGTGTCTTTTTGTTGATAGCACTATGTACCGATCTTCTGCAGGTGTTGTACTGCGAACACGACCTCCCCTGTGACGTTTGCTACACTCTCCATTTGTTTGAAATGATTTCCAAAGCCTTGAAACAACACTGTGGCTGACGTCGAACTCTCTGGCAACATCTGTTATTTTTCACCCTTCTTCAATCTTGCCAATAATACAGCCACGCGTAAAATCATCTAGGTGATGTCGGGAAGACATACTGAAAATTGCAAGTTTGTCAATTGATTCTTTCCCTTTCAACTTTGCGTTTGAACAACAACGGTCAATACATGTCAAATCCTTTATATCTCTTATCAGCGCTATGACGTCACGAACAAGTTCGGCAATCCAAAATTTGCATATGCACAACACGTCTTACTGTATCCCGCACTTATGCTAATTTCCACATTTTCCTGCCTTCCATTTTATGGTTGCTGTCGTTGCTATTGTCATCCGTCCTTAGCAATTGTCTGGCAGTGTACAACCAAAGACTGAGGAGACTAATGAAGACCAAGCTCAACACTCGCAACATCACTTGGGCTATCAACACATATGTAGTTCTAGTCCTCATGTATTCCTTAGGAATCATCAAGTGGGCCACAACAGAGCTTGAAGAAATAATGTGCAATACCAGAACAACCCTCCCTAAACATCGCCAGCACCACCCAAAGTCAGCAATAGAAAGGCTGACCATTGGACGGGCAGAAGGAGGAGGGGGAATGATTGATCTCCTGGAACACCGAGACAAAGAAATCAGCAGCCTCAGAAAATACTTCCATCAGAATAAGGGACCCCTTCACCAAGCAATAAACCAGAGTGACAAGAAGTACACAGCCCTAGACCTCTATTCAGAACATCGAGATTGGAACGAGGGAGCCAAAAGAAGCTTGGAGCAAGAAAGTCCTACACTGAAGGCACTACAACGATCTGCAATCGGACCATGTGGATAAGACTGCCTCCAACGCATGGCTAACAAACGGATCACTCTTCCCTGAGACCAAAGGGTTCCTGAAGGCTATACAAGATCAAGTTGTAAACACCAGAAACTACCGGAAGCATATCCTGAAGGAAACGTCAGTGGAAAGCGACACGTCAACAGTGCCATCAAGCGCCAGAGACCATCTAACATATCACAGCAGATTTCAAAGTCCTCACACAAACAGAGTACACGAACAGACACAATCAAGTTGCCAAGATTGTCCATCAGAAATTGGCAAGAAAGCACCAACTCATTACAACTGAGCCTGTCCCCTACTACAAATATGAGCCAACAACGCTTCTGGAGAACAACATCCACAAGATGTACTGAGACAGATCGATCAGAACAGATAAAACTATCCTCTACAATCGGCCTGACATCGTCCTGGTTGACAAGGAGAAGAAGTCAACATACCTCATTGATATAAATATGCCCAACACATGCAACGTCCAGAAGACGCACAGAGAGAAGCTGTCAAAATATAACAACCTACGATATGAAGTCAAGGAAATGTGTCATATGGAGAACGTCACCACCATCCCCATAGTAATATCAGCCACAGGAGTTGTACCCAAGACCATTTACAGCTCTATACAGACACTAGACCTTCAACCTAACACCTACATGGAACTATAGAAGGCAGCTATCCTGAACACATGTAGGATAGTAAGGAAGTTTCTGGACATCTGATAGAAAGAAATACCACTTCCCAGACTTGGTACGTCATACCCATCTTGGAAGGAAGAGAAGAAAAACCTCAGAAAGAGGTGGAATCTCTAAATAATAATAATAAAATATGTATTCTCAAATGCTTACTTATCATAATGCACTCCTTCATCCAGCTTACATGCCACTATCAGACTTTAATAGTTATATCAGCATTATTTTCTATATATTACAAGGCTTATTCCTGTGAAATTTTTTCTGACTGCCTGCTAATGTATGACAAAGCATAAAATAGAAGCAAAATGAGTGCAAAGAGGACAAAATCTACCAAAAAAATTAAAAAAAAAAAAAAAAAAAAAAAAAAAAAAGACATGTTTATTCAACTGGGATTCGGCTTTTAAGATAAGTTAATGTTCACTGGAACAAACACTGACATTTTAAACAAAATTTCATGCAATGCGTAAAGTTTTATGAAAAAGCCAAAAGAACTGAAGAAGAAAGGTAAACTTATTGGTTGCAGGAAAAGAAATGATTTATTTAATGATACTTTTGAAAGCATATTATTCTTAAAATCATACATGCTTTCTCATATGCATGGCATGTCAGCTATGGATGGTTTACAGGAAAACCATGTGTCTTTTTTTTTTTTCATGTTTTTCTTCATTCTATTTTAATCAACATTCAATAACTTGAATACTTACAAAAAAAAAAAATTTGAAATTTTTCATGAGAAATCAAGTCTCCATTCTTTCTGTCTATGTCCTTGGCTTATTAAATGTAAATTATGGTGCATTGCTGTTTTTTTTTTTTTTTGTTATCATATATACTCTTGTATAAGCCAAAAGATTGCTCTCAGAGTGTGTGTGAAATCCTGCTTTCAAAGTGTGTGTGTGTGTCGGCTTATACACAGGTCAGTAAAAAATAGGGCTGGATGAAGTGTTACATGAATTCTCCCACAAAATTTGCTGGCACGTTTGCTTACGTTTTACATCACAGCTCTCCAAGACAGGTTTCTGACCTGTAAGTTATGTTCTAAAGCTAGGTTTGCCAACCCCCCCCCGGGGGGCACAGCTAGAGATAATAACTGGTATGTATGGTTATTCTGCTTTCAAGACATTGTGGTGAAATGGTACTTCTTCGATTAGCTAATGGCATACATGCAATGAAAAAGGAAAAATTTATTTCACACCGAAGCAGAACATTATTGATTACAGAGATTTTTTACATTCCATCTTACGTATTTTATTTGTGTTCAACAAAATATCAACAGCTAAGTATATTTTTAAAAGAATCAGACTATGTTTTCCATTTTACTATTTACATTGCATAGTGGCACACAGAAAGAGTATACAAATTACTCAAAGTATACAAATTACAGACAACTGTAGGGGGAGGATTTGGGTAACACTTCATCAAAGTACTTCCAAAAATTAAAAAAAATTATGAAATATTTTTTCACTCAAAGTAGGATTCCTATGGGAATAGGTGCCACTAATATGATAAGTGCAAAACCTAATAGCATTTCAAATTGAGACCATGGAATTTCTTGCTTCAAACATGAAAGAAGACCTCATTATTTCCCCTGTGCAACTGCAGGACACCGTTTTCTGAACCAGATACGCAGTGAGTTAGACACCAGATAAATCATTTAGCTGTTGGGGATCCACACGCAACCAACCAATCAGGCATCTCTTCTCTCATGAGTTTTCACAGCAAGCGTGGTCTTCAGCCCTCGTGCTGACACAGCTAGCAGAAGCCATCAGTGCAATTAGCACTATCGAACAGCATAGGCACGGTGATTTGCAAAAGGTGGTAACTTGAAAAAGACTGACACTGACCTTGTTCCTTTCTTGGGTGAAAGAATTGTGGGGTGTAATTTCACTAGAATTGGTTATAAGGTCTTTCAAAGAATACTGCATAAAAATATCATGAATGTTAAAGAAACTATTTGGAAACTCCAACAGTGAATCATACTTTGAATGTTTTTACAGAATATAATCTCAGAAATTTGCATAATTCATTTCAATAAAATCTTTTCCCAAATCTTGCAATTTAAGGTCGACTTATATGTGGGTCATGTTTTTTTTTAATTTTTTGCTGAAGTAGGATCAAGCTTATGCGTGTGTATACACTGAAGAGCAATTGAATTAGAGATACCTGTCTAGTAACGTGTAGCACCACCCCTTGCCCTGATGACGGCGGCGATTCGTCTCGGCATGGACTCGACAAGACACCGGAAGCGTTGGGAAGCCATACGGATCCACGACCCCTGAACAAGCTCCCACAGTTCATGAAGATTCGATGGAGGGGGTCAGAGCCTCGAACATCTCTCTCGATGGCATCCCAGATGTGCTCGATGGGATTGAGGTCAGGTGACCTAGCTGGCTAAGGCAGCAAGGTCACGTCGGTGGAGTGTTCATCCAACCATTCGGATACAATTCGGGAGCGATGGCACGGTGCATTGTCTTGTTGCAGGATGAGGTCCACAGTGGGATGTTGAAGACGCACAAACGGGTACAAATGGTTGTCCAGGATATCCTGGTAACGTTGACCTGTGAGGGACGATGTCACACGTACCAGGGGTCCCATTTCAGTCCATGTAAACAGTCCCCAGATGAGAATGCCACACCCACCAGCTTGAAGAGTACCATGCTGGCAAGAAGGATCCATCGCTTCATGTGGTTTACACCGTACTCATATCCTGCCATCCGCATGTACTAACGTGAATCTCGACTCATCAGTCCAGGCAACATTTTTCCACATGTCTAGGGTCCAGTGGCGATGTTCCAGCGCCCATGCTAATCTTTGCACCCTGTGATGGGCGGTCAGCAGCGGTACCCTCGTGGGACGATGGCTTCTGTACCCCACAGCGAGGAGATGGTTCTGGATGGTGTGGCTGCTTACATGTTTTTGTGCACCAGCATTAAATTGCCGAGTGATTTCTTGCACTGTGGCCCGTCTATCCGCTGTTATAATGCGAGCTAGCCGACGATGACCCCGCTCATCCACCCGCTGTTGTCCACAGCAGTTGGCCCTTGCAGGGATGGTTTTACCGGATTCTACGTATTCACGGTGCACCTGTGACACAGTGGCTCGTGAAAATCCTAGTGCCTGCACGACTTCCGAGATGGAGTGACCCATTCGTCGGGCTCCGACAATTTGCCCATGATCAAGTGTGCTTAGATCCTTTGTCTTACCCATACTGCGTCTGATTCTTACTGATTCCCATCGCATCACTCGTTATATTGTCGGATCGCTGCATACGTCATGTCGTTTCCATTTACAGAGACGCCCACAGTGCCACATTTGCATAACACCAGTTGTCTCTAATTCAATTGTTCTTCAGTGTATATGGTTCGTTTTTATTTTGGAGTTTTATTATCATCACAGCAACTCAGAAAGCTACAAATAATTGCTAGTCCCTGATTTAGGGTGACTGTTTTAAGGGAAGAGACAGAGTTAGTGCCATCAGATAGACATGCTTTACCCGGGACCTAAATGTGGACTAACCTCACATGAATGATCAGAAGCCAGTGTCTCAAACCACCCGGCCATCAAGGCAGCTGCTTTTCTAGATAGCTTTTGTTACATTGTCAACAACCACATCAGAAGAGTGCATCATTTTATGGGTTTAACCAACCAACTAATTGCATACCAAATGAACCCATAAAGAGATGGGAAAAGACATGCTTCACAAATAAATTTTTGATATTTACACACACACACATGCATATCACTAAGCTGTTCTCTGCGATTCAGAGGTTAGCTCCACAAAAAAATACAAGCTACCAGATAAATTTTTAACTGATAATTAACTTACTGTTGCAACATCAAACTTCCCCATTTGCAGCGATCTTGACACACAGCTCGGGCTTCACTGACATCCATCACACGACGTACACAAGACCTTCTATACTTCATACATATAATCTTTTTCTCATGCAAACACTCCTGAATCTGATCCTCCCATGACTTCCTTGGCCATCCTCTGCCTTTTCTTCCTGCCACTTGGGCTAAAAAATTTCTTAGTAAGCATCTTATCACTCATTTTTTCAACATGGCCAAACCACAGAAGCATACTAGTCTCCACCTTGCTAACAGCATTTTGCTTCACATTACACAACTGCAACACATCTTTATTCTTAACACAATCAGAATGTATCTTGCCACAAACCCCTCATAAGTAACACATTCCTCCAGCACACAAACGACTCTTGTTTCTTCTGTAGTACCCAGGTTTCACTGCCATACATCAGAGTAGGAACAATTACACTTTCATACACAGCCATGCGGAACTCTCTTGAGAACCCATCGTTCCTGTGAAAACCTCCTAAAACAGCTATGACTTTCAATGAAGAATTCACTCGCCTACTAATTTCGCCATCTAATTTGTTCTGTGTCAAACATGCTTCCTAAATACACAAATGCAATCACCTGATCAATCACTGTGCCATTTAGACTTATATTACATTCAGTACTAACAGCTCCTCACTCAAAAACCATAATTTTGGGTTTTCCTTATTTATACAGTTTGAATTTCATGCAAACTTCGTACCTCCGAGAAAACATACTCAGCAACTCACTGTTGCTCTCTGCCAAAAGGATTGTGTTATCAGCATACCGCAATCTGCACATATGGATATTACCAAGACATAAACCAGCAGCTTACTGTATGCTTATGACACTGTCCTGTTGGCAGAGAGCAAAAGTGAGTTGCAGAGTATGTTGTCTCGGATGTATGAAGTTTGCATGAAATTCAAACTGAGTATAAATAAGGGAAAAAACAAAGTTATGGTTTTGGAGAGAGAAACTGGTAGTACTGAATGTAATATATGTCTAAATGGCACAGTGATTGACCAGGTGAATGAGTTTGTGTATTTAGGAAGCATGTTTAACAGAGAGAACAAATTGCAAATTGCATGGTGAAATTAGTAGGCGTGTCAATTCTTCATTGAAAGTCATAGCTGCTTTGGGAGGTTTTCACAGGAATGATGGGATCTCAAGGGAGTCCCGCATGGCTGTGTAGGAAAGTCTAATTGTTCCTACTCTGATGTATGGCAGTGAAACCTGGGTGCTACAGAAGAAACATAGGAGTCGTTTGTGTGCTGGAAAAATGCTTTACTTATGGGGGGGGGGGGTTGTGGCAAGACATGTTCTGATTATGTGAGGAATGAAGATTTGTGTTGCAGTTGTGTAATATGTGAGGCAAAATGTTGTTTGCAAGGTGAAGACTAATATGCTTCGCTGGTTTGGCCATGTTGAAAGAATGAATAATGAGATGCTTACTAAGAAAATCTTTTTAGCCCAAGTGGCAGGAAGGAAAGGTACAGGAAGGCCAAGGAAGTCATGGGAGGATCAGATTCAGAAGTGTCTGCATGAGAAAAAGATTACGAGTATGAAGTATAGAAGATCTTATGTATGACGTGTGATGAATGTGAGTGAAGCCCGAGTTGTATGTCAAGATCACTGTAAATTGAGAAGTTTGATACTGCAACAGTAAGTAAAAATTATCTGGTAGTTTGTATTTCTTTGTGGAGCTAACCTCTGAATATCAAAAACAGCTTAGTGATATGTATGTATGTACTAGGGGTGTTCAAATGAAAAGGTACAAAACGTCATAAGAACGTAACTGTTAACATATTTACCTATGCCGCTATGGGAGAACATAGCAACACATCTAGGGATGCGATTGGAGTCGCCGGCGTGGATCGGAGCATGCGAGGGCGCCCGCATGCGCAGGAGAGAGCAGAGGCTCTTATAAAGAGCGCCGTCCAATTGACTACTTGTTGAATTCCTCCAGCACAGACGAACCATTAACTCCGATGTGTACTGTGAGACACTCTGAAGCCTACGCAGGTACATCAAGAACAAAAGACCGGGGCTGCTCACGGAGGGTGTGGTTCTGCTTCATGATAACGCGCGTCCACACGTCTCCAGGGTCACACACGTGGAACTGGCCAAGTTCCAGTGGGAGCAGCTTGACCATCCGCCCTACAGCCCGGACATGTCGCCCTGCGATTTCCATGTGTTTGGTCCCCTGAAAAAACATCTGAAAGGGAAGCGCTTCCACTCGGACGACGAACTCAAGGACGCTGTGCAGGACTGGGTCTCGTCACGGCCACAGGAATTCTGGGAACAAGGAATCCTTCGGCTCGTTAATCAATGGGATCGTTGTGCTACGGCCTATGGTGTATACTTTGAATAAAGTCTTCATTTATACCCACAGTGTCGTTTCGTACCTTTTCATTTGAACACCCTAGTATGTATGTATGTATGTATGTATGTATGTATGTATGTATGTATGTATGTATGTATGTATGTATGTATGTATGTATGTATGTATGTATGTATAAATCAGTATTGTCTATCTTGGCATCATTATTCATGCATGCTTTGATATTTGAAAACATTTATATTACACAAAACATGAAAAACTGAAAACAGCTTTTGCTTTTATCCAGAAAAACTTCTGTCAAATACTTTGATTTCAGCATTGAACAAATGTTTCTGAGATAAAATGAGTCTTCAGAAGCTCAATGGAATTGATGATTTACACTAAAATAAAGCCACATGGGTAATACCAATGCAACAATAGGCAAAACACCTCTGAAACACTCCAGCAAACAAAACTCATAAATATAAATGCCAATAGAACAAGGAAAATTTATAACATAGTTTCTAAATAAATATCAAATATGAGGGAAGGAAAGAAATACTGGTTCAAGTCAGGGAAAAGTAGCTATAAACTTTTCATTTGATTTTCCAACTGAATCTTAAAATCCTGAGCAATTCTTAAAATCTACATTTCATGAAAGATGTAAAAGTTTAAATAATTCTTGATGAAGTATATGTGAAGCACTGAAGTATCGTACAAACTGATAATCTTGGGGGTGGGGTGGGAAAATTTAATGCAAACCATATTCAAGATATTTGTAACCATACAACAATTAAACGCAATAATGATTGCAGTGCTGATATGTTGAAGAAGACAAGAATCCTTGAATCCACTAAAGTATTCAGAAATCAGCAGCAGCTCAATATTTTACAAAGGAAACCAGTACATCTGAAAAGAATCAACATTCACATGCTTGACATTATTGAAGGTAAAAATACAGTATAATACAAAAACTATGATAGTTTTCAATATAGATACAGGAAGTCCTTAAAATTAAACATAAACTTTCAAAAAATTCCATATGAAATGGCTAACCCTCAAACTGAATGTATTAAATAAGTTTTTAAAGAAGAAAAAGTCTGGCTTATAATACAATAAGTTTTCTGCACGTTTTTTGAAAAAAAAAAAAAGAAAGAAAGAGGGCATTCTTATGTTATCACTGTCAGTCTGTCTGTGGACTACGCATTTCTGCACCAATTAGTTTAATTTTAAAAAAATGTGCACTGGGTAGCCTGAAATGTGAGAATGATGATCCTTAGCTTTTGATCTTTTTCTGATGGATAACTTCACTGCTAGTGGCATAAATGCAGATGCTGCCAAATTCAAAAATAATTATACAGTAAAACCTCGAAAATCCAGCATCCAGAAAACCCGCAACTTCAGAAATCCAGCACTTTTCTGATTTTGTTTTCCTGAGAACATGCGATGTTCCACCGATAACCATAGAAATCTCCCGATGTACTATCTCAACAACACATCGCAAGATCATCTGATCTCAGCATGCGAATTCCCAATAGCTGCTTACGTGTAACATCGAGAGGTTTCTCAAATCCATCATCTCATTGGGCCGTGCTGAAGTGATGCAGACCAATGAGGTGACGAATTGGCATTATGTTTGAAATGTGTGTCAAACATGTGATGAAGATCAGTGCTTGATGGTGGCAGTACGTGGATTCGATCATGTAATGACATCTACATTGGCTTTCATAATGCATTATGGTAATCGCCTTCACGATGTATCATAGTTTCGTCAGTCAAAACACCGTAACATCGACGTAAAATTCACATCGGGTTTTCGCAATGTATCAATACATTGCCCAGCCCTAGTGGTTGCTCTGGCTTTTTTCAAGGTTTTGCCTAACCATTTGCCAAATTCAATTTTTTTTGGAAGAGTTTTTTTTGAAGATGACAATTCGATTTTTGATGTAAATGTGACAAGGATGATAAGTCAGATAATATCCGAAAACTTGAAAATTTCATCACCCTGGAGCGGGACTCGCACTGACATCTCCGAGATAGCGCCCGGGTATGCTAAATACACCACCCAGAACGACCAAGTCTCAAGTTTCCGATTAATTTGAATATAATCATCTTTCATGATTAGAAGTTCGGCTGCAGGGCCTATTTTTCTTGTGAATTCCTAGCATAAGAGAGACACGGTGGATTTTATATTCTTATGCGTCAGCAATAAAGTTTTGTTTTAGTTTATCTACAAAAAGAGGATCATATAGATGTATACAACATAACAGGTTATGTCATAAATTGGGATGCTCTTTAAATTATTACACAACTGTGACATCTTCATAAATACAAATTTAAGAGGTTTTTACTTTTTAATTCATGTCCACAAGCATATTTATTAAATATTTCTTGACATATACTTTAATATTTTGGGATACCCTTTAGAAATACAATGGCTATCTGCCATTGTTCTGTATTCATCTATTACCTAGGTATTTTTGAGGATGCTGTGTTGTGGTACAATCTTTTTATCATCACTTTTGTTGTTGACTTTCTCAGTCGGAGTCAGTAACCAAAGGCAGAGATATTCATCTCAAGTATGAAAATTCAGGAAATTCCTAGTGCAAGTTAATTATTTCCTAAGAATTTTTTGTAACTTAATTTTCTACACAGCATTGAATGATGGCAGCTCTGTTTTTGCTTCTGTTATCTACTTTAATCCATTCTACTAAATATGTAGTACTTAAGCTTCGTTAAATGTTACCTTATAAGCGAAATTTTTTCTTCACAACTGTCAATTAATTTGTCTACCTCATAGACTTCTGCTTTATTTAAAATTTAAATGTGAATTTAGTTGTGCACACATCAATTCTCTTCAAAGAAGTGTAACATTTTTCACAGCAGAAATTAGATGACAACTTAGTTTCTTTGAAGATATGTGCAGCCAGTACTCAAGGCCACGTAAACATTGACTACAATCCACTCCAGAAAGATGAAAGACTAAGCTTGAGTCCAAAAATTCAGTGGTATTCTAAGATACTTTACCTCCATGGATAAATTTGGTTTAATATGGGACCCTTAATCTGAGATAAGTTTAACTTAACTGTTTATTTAACATTTCTTTTTACTCTTTCATTGACTGGAATTAAATAAAATTTGTTAGTTGTGTTGGGAGTTAGGAATGACCCCTCAAGATTGGAGGGATTTCATCATTGCTTCTCTGCATAATGCAAAAAGTGATTAGACTGGGTGCAAGAACTATTGCGGTACTTCAACCTACTGAGTGTGCTAGGCACAGTATTTGGAGAGGCCATTACTGATAAGATACAAGGCTTGACGCAAGAAAAGATGTGAGATGTACTGAGAGGCTTTATGCATGGAAAGTGCTGCAACTAACCAAATTTTTGCATAAGATGATGGAAAAGCATTTGTGTATTGATAAGAAAAATTTTTGCTGCCTTTGTAGATTTGGAGAAAGTTTACAATCAAGCCAACAGGGAGCTTCCGTGGAAAGTCTTGAATAATTATGGTATAACTGGGAATCTGCTTGAATTTGTAAAAGCTATGCATGCTGGCTGTAGGGCACGTGTATGTGTAAATGGTGTTTTGTCAAACTGGCTTTATGTTGTGGCAGGGATGGAGTCGCACAAGATTCAGTAATGTCACCACGACAGTTCAATATGTTTATAAATGTATGCATGATGCCAAAATAGACAGTACTGGTTTATGTCAAGGAAATTTCCATACATTTAGGTTGTTGTATGCAGCTGACATAGTTTGGTTGGCTAAGAGCAAAAAACATAGTTGCAGAGTATGTTGACCACAATGAACAATGTATGAAATTCAAACTAAGTACAAATATATGGGGGAAACCGATGTGGTTTTTGAGCAAGGAACTCTGCCTTTGTAGATTTGGAGAAAGTTTACAATCAAGCCAACAGGGAGCTTCTGTGGAAAGTCTTGAATAATTATGGTATAACTAAGTACAAATATATGGGAAACCAATGTGGTTTTTGAGCAAGGAACTCTGCCTTTGTAGATTTGGAGAAAAATCTACAAAGGCAGAGAACCTGGTGAGAACAACAGTACTAAGATTTGAACATCAACCACCTACAACTGATAGGTACATGAAAGATTTTTCCTTGAATCACATTCGATTACAGAGATATATATTCACAGCGAATATTAATAACTTCCAACTGAGAAATTGCTTTCCACTAATAGGAAATATAACATGTAAAAAGTTACAGCAGTTAAAACCACCATTAAATGGTTCTACCTGAAAAAATAAAGGAACTCTTAGTGCAGAATGCAAGATCAGCCTAAATGGTACAGAGCTGTACCACATTGATATGTGCGTGTATCTAGGAAGCATGTGTGGCAGAGAAAACAGATTAGATGGTAAAATCAGTAGGCAAATGAATTCACCTTTGAAAGTCATAGCTTCTTTAGGTGGATATCATTGGAGTAATGGATTGTCAAAAAGGTCCCAAATGGCTGTGTATGAAAGTGCACATACTCTGGTGAATGGTACTGAAGCCGAGATACTGCAGAAGAGACACAGGAGTTGTTTGTGTGCTGGAGAGAGGCATTACATACAGGGTTTGCAGCACAATTCATTCTGATTATGTGCAAAATGAAGATGTGTTGCAGATATCTAGTGTGAAACAAAAAGTTCTTAGTAGTGTGGCGACAAATATTCTGGCCATGTTGAAAGAAAGAGTAATTAGGTGTTAACTAAGAGAGTTTATTCAGCTCAAGTGGCATGAAAAAAAAAAAAAAAAAAAAGGTAAAGGAAAGCAAAGGAAATCATAGGAGGACCAGATTCAGGAATGCCTGCAACAGAAAAATATAATTCTGGTGTAAGGTACTGAAGCCCAGGTACTGCAGAAGAGACAAAGGAGTTGTTTATGTGCTGGAGAGAGGCATTACTTACAGGGTTTGCGGCACCCTGTAAGATCTTTGGCAAGTACAAAGAAAGGTCTTCTGTGAGAAGTGCAATGGATATCAGTGAAGCTCAAGTTGTGTGCCAAGATCGCTGTAAATGGAAATGGTAATGCTCGATACATTAACAGTAAATAAAATCTAGCATTATCAGTAACTCAGATTTGGTAGATTATCAACTTTAAGGAGATGACCTCTGAACCTCAGAGAATAGGTTAATGATTGGTATATATGTATGTATTTAAAATTATTTTGCTACCCTTGTATATAATCTTTTTGAGCCAGTCACAATTAGGTACCCAGATATTGTAATAAATCTAATAGTTTACTCCATGACATCTTATTCGGTTGGATAGAAAATAATGTCTGCAAATGCAAGGCAACAGAAAAGTGCTAATTACCATGCATACAAATCAGTCCAAAATGTAGTTGCCCTCATTTGCCACGACCTGCTCCCATCATCTAGGCAGCTGTTGGATACCATTCCTGTAGAGTTGTGGTGGCTTGAGCATAAAGAAGTGAGTAAGTGTGCATTCAACACTGTCTCGGTTGGTGAACTGCTGTCCGTCCAAGAAATGGTGCGCCGACCGGAAACAGTGGTAGTCACTTGGGGCAGTGTCTAGGGAATAGGTTGGGTGCAGCAGCAGCTGCCAGTCTAGGTTCCTGACCTTGTGACAGGTCACCCATGCTGTGTGAGGTCTCCCTCAATCCTGCTGCAGGAGGACAGCTGTTTTGACATCAGCGGTGCTGGTCGTTTCAACGTGAGCAGTGCTGGCCATTTTTACACGAGTGATGTGTGCAGACCACCGAGCTGATGGCAGTACACATTGGTGGTGACAGTGGTGTTGTTCAGCAGCAGCTCGAAAAACCTGAAACACTGCATATCCCATCAAATAGACAGCAGGACTTTATGTGAGTGTAAATTGGCTTTGGGGATTGGCATGGGCTTGTTTTGGGTCCAACCACTGTTTCTGGGTTTTGACATTGCCATACAGGACCCATTTCTCATCACGAGTCGCAGTACAGTCCAAGACCAGTTCAACTTGGTCACGTGCAAGCAGGGAAACATATGCCCTCATGCAATTTGCTTTCTGCTCAACTGTGAGTTGAGGGGGTACCCAAACTCCCATCTTGTGCACCTTCCCAAGTTGATGCAGGTGTGCGATAATGCTCATGTGTGTAGTCCCCAGCTGTTCGGCTAACTCCCTTGTGGTCAACACATGGGTCGGTCTCCACTGTCTTCAGCATGTCTATATCCATCGTTGCAGGTCTCCTGGCTTTGGGACGGTCTGACAGATCGAAATTTCCCTCTTGAAACCATTTGAACAAACAACAACACTGACGATGTGATATGGCATTGGAGTACACACAGGTAATGTTCCTTACAGAACTTGTGGGAGTGCTACCACAGCAAAACTCATACTGCAGATGTGCTCCTTGTCCACTTCCATGTTGGCTGCTGCTTACACTCTTTGCCTTCTGATGGTTAACTGCCACTGACTTAAGCCATTTACCTGCTAATGTCATGGTGGTGTGCAGTGCTACAGAATCTCAGTGTCCAATGTGCGTCGTGGCTGGGGCTTCAACTTCAGGTACCTCGTCATCAGACATTACTTTGTTTCCAACCCAATATTCATGTGAGACAGCACTTCTCATTTGAAGATGATCAGACCTAATAACAGTAATAAATTATAAGCTCCATGCCTGTGAATCAACAATTTGATTTTGAACAGGAAAAGTATCCAGCAAATTTTTAGAAAAATATTTCAGATGGATTTTGTAATAATTATTTTAACTACTGAAATAATTATGATAATAAATGCAGCAATCAGACGTTTCTGAATTGACTGTAGTGACTGTTTCTCATGTAATATCAATCACATAAGAAAACTTGAAATTTTCATTGTCCTGGAGCAGGACCCGCTTCTCCCGATTACAGTTTGAGCATGCAAACCATTGCACCACCCAGGACAACAAAGTCCCAAGTATCTGAGTGTTAAGAGCATCGGAATATTCTCCGACCACATTCTTAATCGAAGCAAATTGTGCTGCCATCTAGCGTTGTTAAACAAATCTCTAGTCGCTCAAGGTATAGAGTGTGGAATAAATATTCTTCTCATAATACATGGGCAATACGTCATGATAATTAATGCAGCAGTCAGACATCGCTGAACTGACTGTAATTACTATTTCTAATGTAATATCAATCGCATCAGAAAACTTGAAAATTTCATTGTCCTGGAACAGGAATCGAATTTTCAAGTTTTCTGATGGAATTAATAATACATGACAAACAATAATTACAGTCAATTCAGCAATGTCTGATTGCTGCATTAATTATCATGACATACACAGTGCGTCAAAGAATTTTTAAGACTGGCGCTAGATTTCAGCCTATGGTGGTGCCACCAGTGTAATCGCGAATGCGTTATAAACCGTGACCATCTGCTTGCTTTCTGCCAAAAGTAGTGCGCAGTTGTTAAAGTAACTCAAACGAAACAGCTGTTCATTAGAGAAGTAAAAATTTTTTCATGTTGAATTATTAAGATGGAACAAAGGGCTGTTATTAAATTTAACGCAAAACTTGGTAAAAGTGCCTTGGAAACGTACCAAATGATGAAACAAGTTTACGGTGAGTTTTTTTTAAGTAGATCAAATGTTTTCCTGCGGCACAAACGTTTTTTGACGGAAGAGATGCTAGAAGATGATAAGCATACCGGAAGACCAAGTTCATCTAGGACACCTGAGATTATTGAAAAAGTTCATGATTTCGTGGCAAACAATCGATGTGCGTCACTAAGGATGATGGAAGAGTCTTTAAACATCAACAAAGAAACGATTTGAACCATCCTGCATGAAGATTTGGACAAAACAAAAGTCTGTGCTAAATTTGTTCCACACATGTTAACCAATGAACAAAAATCAAGTAGAAGTGCACATTGCAGAGACATAATTTCAGCCGCTGAAAATGATCCAAACTTCTTAAAATCGATTGTTACAGGTGATGAAACATGGTGTTTTAAATATGATCCTAAAGCAAAGCAACAAAGTGCGGAATGGAAGACAAAAAACTCACCAGAAGCCAAAAAAAAAAAAAAAAAAAAAAAAAAAAAGAAAAGTTCCATCGAAAATCAAAACAATGCTCATTACATTCTTCGATAGTAAGGGTATTATCCACAAAGAATTTGTTCCAAGTGGACAAACAATTACTGGTGAGTTTTGTTTAAATGTTTTGAGGCGTTTGATGGGCAGAATTCGTCGTATTCATCCAGAATATCGGGATGAAAACAGTTGGTGTTTGTTGCACAATAATGCACCCAGTCACACCTCACTTCCTGTTCGTAGATTTTTGGCGAAAAATAACGTCTGTGTTGAATCATCCACTGTATTCGCCTGATTTAGCACCCTGCGACTTTTCTTTATTCCCAAAACTTAAAATGACGTTAAAAGGGTGTTATTTTGATGATATTTCGACCATACAAAGAGCTTCGACGCGTGCTTTGGAGGCAATTCCGCAAAGTGAACTGGAACAGGCATTCGAATCATTATTAAATTGCTGTAACAAGTGTATTGAAGCCGGGGGGACTTATTTTGAATAACAAACCAAAACAAATTATAATTTTTTGTTTCTATTTCATTTTACAGAACCAGTCTTAAAAATTCTTTCCCACACTGTGTATTGGCCACATATTATGAGAAGAATATTTCTTCCACACTGTATACTGAAATAATTGTTTTTGATTTACTAACATACTTTTTAATTTTTTGCATTTTTGTATTCATTACACCATATTTTAATAATGCTAAATTTGTCACATGAACAAAAAGGATGAAAATTGCAAATCAAGATTTACAGTTATTCCATAATGAACTTTCTCAAGCTTAATCAAATATGCATTAATAAATACAAAAATACACTGCTACAACAGACTAACTAAACAAGAAAATTATAGTGGACATTCTCCCAGCATGGAAACATGAAAAGTGCATGCCCACAAGTCAGATATTCTGTATCTGCCATGGTCTTTCACAATTTTTTGAAAAGAAACTGGAAAAAGATGCATACATTGTACCCACTACAAAAACTAATGTTCATTACTACGAGATTCCATTTCAATTTTCATTACTGGGATTAAATGAACTTGAATTCTTGATATAACAGCAATACATTTGCAGCAGAATGGCATCTCATGTATGTACATGCAACTGGCATTACAAATACTGAAAGATGATTAAATTAATGTAAAAACATTACCACTACTGTACTTCACGTTATTTTTTGGTTCAATATATAGTTCTTTCTAGTGTGACCCTATGCATAACAAGAATTGCATTATAAAAGAACATATCATACAATTCATGAAAAATAAAATAATAGGGCTACTCACAATGTTTCCACCATGTTATGTATATAGGAGTGGCTTCTTAGCTCTTGTGCCACAACTCCACCCGTCGTCGTAATTCCGAAAAAATTCCTTTGCAAAAACTTTTTGCGTCCTGAGGTTATCAATTAAAATATGTAACATGTATAGGTAACACAAGTTGCAATCCCAAGAATGGACCAAAGTCAAATATACAGAACATCACAAATGACAAAAAGACCAGCTAACCAAAGTCAAATGTACAGACATCACGGACAACAAAAAGATTAGATAACAACATGAATCATGATAGTAAAAAGGTATATAAGTGAAATGAAGTAAAAGACAAGAATAAGGTCAATGCCTTCAAATCATATAACCATACCAATTTCAGCATATTAAACATAACATGGTGGAAACATTGTGAGTAGCCCTATTATTTTATTTTTCATGAATTGTATGATATGTTCTTTATAATGCAATTCTTATTATGCATAGGATCACGCTAGAAAGAACTACATTATTGAACCAAAAAATAATGTGAAGTACAGTAGTGGTAACGTTTTTACGTTAATTTAATCGTACTTTATGCCGTATAAGAAATACATGCAATATAGTGTAGTTAATACGCATATGTAAATGTTGTTGAAAATACTGAAAGATTAAGAAAACAAAGCATTACCCTGTTTGCTAAGGTTCTGTATCGCCAGAGGTCTTACTTTTTCTCAGCCGCCTTCGAATTTCAGTATTTCTCATGAAAGTTGGGCGATTTACCTAGAAATGGGGGGAGGAAGAAAACTACATGTTAAGCTGAAAATTTTCAGAACTAATACATTCTTTCTATTTCTATTAACATTTTCAGCACTAATACAATCTTTCTATTTTTCCCCCTTCACATTTTTTAAGACATCCTCTTTTTCGTCTTTTATGTCTATATTTTTTAGACACAACTAAATACATTTGAGCTCAAATCTTTATTATAATGATTAATTTAAAATAAGATCATTACCTATTACATGAATTTTAAGAATATTTTTTCCAAAAACAAAAATTACTGAATTGTTAATCATCTCCTGGATGGATTTAATCAACTGGAAGTCATGAATACTATTTTCCGAAGAAGCAGAATAAAATTAACAGAAAAACGAAGGAAAATCCGAAGAATAAGTAAAAAAGGCATGGAACCGACACATAATTGGAGCTCATGCAATTAAACCCTTTTTAAAAGTTATTTTTCTTCATTTTGCTGTGTAATGAAGCTTTGTTCTTGGGAAGGTAAACTGAACTCTACTCTGCTCAACAAAATTAGAAAAGTTATCTTTTCTAAAGATTTCTAATATTATTAGAAAAAAGTTGTCTTTTATAATGAAAAAAAATTAAAAAAAAGATCCTTGTGTCTCAATGTAAACTATGTTGTAATGCCACTAAAAACTGAAAGTGGAGAAGCAAAATAACACACAGTATAGTTCACATAATCAGTAACAGAAATATTCACCCAAGCAAAGATTTTTGTTGGTGTTTATGTAATCAAGACAATCGATGAACAATAGAAAGAAGTACACATACTGATATACCTTGATTTAACAACATTCAGAAATAAAAGATGTTCCACTGGTGTAGCCAACTGTCTGGACACTTAGAAACCATGTCAAGTGATGAGAAAACTGGAGGAGATATATGGATGGATGCAGAAGGGCAATAAATTTTGTAAGATACCAGAAATTATAACTTGAGATCAGCTATCATTAACGTTACTGGTGCATGAAAGGTGATGAAAATATTAACTGTTATTAATGTCTAGGAGAAAGTTTTTATCATGATTTTGAATTTAGTGGCTTTGAGATCAGTGATCATCATTATGCAATTGTAAAAAGCTTGGGGGGCGGGGGAGAGTGGCAGGGCAATACAACAAGTCATCTTCATGTTCCGCGAAACATTATCGGCCAATGATGTTCAGGCAGGTGATAGACATCATAGTTTCCTGCACATGAATGACTGGACCCAAGGTTTCCCAGCAGCACATTGCCCAAAGCATCCTCCACCAGCTTGTTTTCATCCCACGGTGCATCCCGGTGGCAAAACTTCCCCAGGTAAATGAAGCACACATACCCGGCCATCTACAATATATGGTGCAACAGGAAACAAGATTCATCAGACCAGATGATCTTCTTCCAATGATTTGAGGTCCAGTTTTGATGCTCACGTGCCCATCCATTGCAGGTACTTTTGACGATGAATCAAGGTTAACATGGGCGCTCGGAGCGACCTGTGGCTAAAGCAACCCTCTATCTTGCAGGATTCATTGTACTGTGTGTTGTGACACATTACTCCCATCACCAGCATTCAAATTACTGGCAAGTTGCACCACAGAATCCTTTCTGTTGGCTCATACCATAAGGGATAGTCTTCACTCACCTCTAGCATCAATGAGCCGTGGTCGGCCCACACCTTGCCAGCAGTTCACAATTTTTCCCTCCTTGGACCACTTTTTGAAGGTGCTAACCACGTCTGACCGTGAGCACCTCACAAGCCTTGCCATTTCGGAAAGGCTCTGACCCCGTCATTTGGCCATTCTCAAACCCAAAGTAACTCGGCTGCCTTTCACATCTGAAGAACAAGAATAACAGAGATTTAGTAAAAATTGATTTCAGATTTAACACAGATCAGTATCAGGTGTTATTCATACCATTTAATGACCTACACACACACATACTGCTGTTTACCTGCAGTTGCTTCAATTTTCATGAAGATGCACTGGTCATAATGTTTTGGCTATTGTGTGACCCAGTATATGATTTCCAGAAATGACCCATCAGCAATCCTGAAGGAAAAGAGTTGTTACTACAATAAGTTTGTGGAACCTAATCCTGTTTTAAAGTGAGACCACATTATTTCTTGCTTTGAAAAAGAAAGAAAGTAATCCCCTCCTTACTTTCCCTGAGGGACTTTGACAAGCCTGTCACTCCACTTTTGGCGACAGGTATGACGATTATGGGCAAAACACGTAACAATATTAACAAAGAAAGGTGACTTGATCACGCTAGTTATGTTAACTAAAACTTTTACAAAAAGTTCGTAAGTTGGAAGCTTTCGACCTTATCTTAGGTCTTCATCACGCCAATGGAGGACTAAGATTGTTGCCAGATTCTACATTTGAATTTTTCCTATTTTTGTTGCCAAAACTTAGAATTGATCTCCAGATCAACGGAATGTAGAGAGGAGATTCGGAGTTGCAAGTCATTGAGTTGAAAATAATTTCTATGCTTTCACGGTAACGGAGGGCAAAACGATTGTCAAACGAAGCAATTGCGTTTTGCTTCGTTCCAGTGGGGAACTGCAGATGTGTCTTCCATTGTCAAAATAGACAAGGCAGTGTTGGGATTGCCTTTCGAAACATCTTTTCTATGTTCTAAAATTCTATGGCTAATGCTCCTGTATGTGCTTCCAATGTATAAGTTATCCCCAGTAGAAGAAGAGATAGGAATGCAGTAAACTCCTGGGAGGTTCAGGCTTTCAACTTTGTCCCTATCCCTTTGTAGAAGTTTCAAGATGTTTGGGGTAAGCAAAGCAGGATGAGTGGCTGCTACCACTCATCCTGCTTTGCTTGATATTTTCATGGTTCGCATCAACCAAACCCTCTCAACAATTGAAGTAAATGAATATGCTCGCCATACAAAGAAATTCAATTTTCTACTCTCCAAGCAAAAAAGTCAAGCAACATCTCCGTCATCAGCCTCTACTGACAAGCCAAAGTATGTAAATCTTTCTTCTGTCACTATTCCTCCTAGCTTGGATAAATTCTTATCATTAGGCCCAAAATTTTCACCTGCTCTTCCTATCAATCTTCCACAAACTGTTTCTGTTATAGAATCAGCCATCCACAGAACTGAGACTGTTCAGCAGCCTATCCTTCGTGCCAACGCTGCTGTTATCTTATCCAAGCAAAATTCTGTGCCAATCAAGTACTCTTCTTCTTGTTTAAAAGAATTCAGGTCATTTATTCAAGAAAATGACCTAGCCGTATGCAAAGCAGATAAAGTTGGTTGCCCAGTCATCATTGGTAAAGAAACTCTAAACCAAAAAGTGCTTTCTTTTCTTACATCTGCTAACTGCATCCCTTTACAGTCAGACACCACCAACTCACTCAAAAACTCAGTTGACAGATTAGCTAAGAAAGAAACTCTTCAATCCTTCCTTGGTGATATATCACCCCCTCCTTACTTTAGAACTCCCAGGCTCTTCCTGCAAGTGAAACTGCATAAAGCTGGTAACCCCATCAGACCTTTAGTGGAATATTCTTTTCTCCAGCAGTAAACCTTGAAAAGAGATTGGTCCTCAAATGCAAATCCCTGGCAGCCAACCATCCTCATACAGTTGTCTCTACTTCAAACTTCATCCACAACCTTCCTAATTCCTTTCCTCCTTGTGATAATCTGTATACTCTTGATGTAGAATCTTTGTTTCCCTCTGTACCATATTTTGATTCCTACATGCTCCTCATGAAGAAATTGATTCTTCATTTTAAACCCCCGGTCCTCTTATCAAAGATCTTTATGATTGTTTCCACACTATTCATCAACATAGTTGTTTTGTTTTCAACAAAATTGTGTATAGGCAACAATCTGGTCTCCCCATGGGCTCACCTCTTTCCCCTCTGCTTGCTGAAATCTACATGCAACATATTGAAGTTTCCATAATTCCTCTACACCCTTTTCAACCTTCCCTATGGTTAAGATATGTAGACGACATTTTCATTAGCTGGCCACATTCCGAGTCTGAGCTACAGATACTGATCAACTCCATTACAGAAAAATTTCCTTCCATTAAGCTCACTATATCTAAGGAAGTAAATCACAAAATTGATTTCCTGGATGTATCTATCTGCAGAAACGCTGATCTCTCCATTACTCGTTCCGTCTATCGAAAACCTTCTGCAGCCACTAACATCATTCCCTACAAATCTTGCACCCTGCATCTCTACAAGCTTGCAGCATTGAAGTCCTACATCCACAGGGCTCATATCATTTGCAACAGCCAACTCTCTCTTCAAGAAGAACTCTCCAAAATTTCTACAATAGCCCTCTCTCATGGTTTCCCTGCTGTTACAGTCAACTCCCTCATAAAGAAATATGAAAACCATTCGAAAATCGAATGCCTCCTTCCTCACAAGAAAGAAGACCTGAAATTCTGTGGTTCTGTTCCTTACCATCCTTCCTATGCTTATAAGTTACAGATTCTTTTTAGAAGTTTTGGTTACCATCTTGCCATTAAATCTACCCCAAACATCTTGAAACTTCTACAAAGGGATAGGGACAAAGTTGAAAGCCTGAACCTCCCAGGAGTTTACTGCATTCCTATCTCTTCTTCTACTGGGGATAACTTATACATTGGAAGCACATACAGGAGCATTAGCCATAGAATTTTAGAACATAGAAAAGATGTTTCGAAAGGCAATCCCAACACTGCCTTGTCTATTTTGACAATGGAAGACACATCTGCAGTTCCCCACTGGAACGAAGCAAAACGAATTGCTTCGTTTGACAATCGTTTTGCCCTCCGTTACCGTGAAAGCATAGAAATTATTTTCAACTCAATGACTTGCAACTCCGAATCTCCTCTCTACATTCCGTTGATCTGGAGATCAATTCTAAGTTTTGGCAACAAAAATAGGAAAAATTCAAATGTAGAATCTGGCAACAATCTTAGTCCTCCATTGGCGTGATGAAGACCTAAGATAAGGTCGAAAGCTTCCAACTTACGAACTTTTGTAAAAGTTTTAGTTAACGTAACTAGCGTGATCAAGTCACCTTTCTTTGGTGACAGGTACAATGAACAAATCCGCAATTTCCTATGTTTTCATAGGAAACTTAGGTATTTCTTCTTGTGATTGCCCATGAAGTTGTTATAGAAGTGCAAAGTCAGACTCTTTTCAAAAAATGCTGCACGAGTAATGCCATGGATGGTACAGAGGATGATTTGGTTTATGATTCAGATGAAAACAGCCATGATAACTTTGCTGATGTCAATTTTTATACTGATGATACAACTTCAATGGAAAGGAATTTATAAGAACTATTTGGAAACTGATAATGAGCTGGATTTTGAAAGTTTTTAAAGAAAATAATTTTAGTAATTTGCATAATTTTATTTCAACATTATGTTCAAATTCTAGTTCAGCTTATATGCAGGCCCCAGTTTTTTAACTGTTGAACTGGGGTGGTCGGCTGATATGCAAGTAAATAAGGTAGTTCTTTTCATTCTCAGATCTTTTTTTGATCGGCTTTCCATGCAAGAGTTATTTTTCACTCTTTGAAATAACAAGATCTTTTTCTGATCAGCTCCATATACATAACTCTTACCTCTTAATTTTTTATTTTGGTACATTATATTCTTTTTCTCCATAGCATTATTAATCCCACTGTCAGGTTGAGAAACTACTGAAGATCTTCCTTCTCCAATTTGCTCTGTCTTGTGTAACCTCAGTTTTGAAAGTCTTTCTCTTCACGTTATTGTTCACATAGTACCTCATTTTAGGTCTTCTTCTAGTGAGTTTTCTAGGTAGCAGCACTATGTCACACATTTTGTTCTTCCTGAGTACATATCTACTTCAGAACAATACTGCTACTTGGGCCTTTGAAAATTATGCCACTACAACAACTGCTGTTAATGTCTCATTTCTAATTATGTTCTTGCTGGTGATACTGCACAGCCATACTTTTAAACTACTTAAAGCCATACTTTTAAATAGATGACAATCACCTTCTTTATAACCCTAAAAATTTAGAAGTGCACAGCAACAGAATGCCCATAACACAATCATTTTGCATAGAATTATGAATACAAGTTTCAAATAACAAAACTGTGTACTGATTTATTACATCCATTAAGATCATAAAAAATGTAATAAAAGTTTCTATGATAAATGTCCACATTAGGATTTGGGGAAAAAGTATTAACAAAACTACTTGGATGGAAAAAAAACTTTACTACTTACATTATGTAGCCTGTAGTACAGACCGCAAGCATTGCAAACAGTTTCTCCATCAATATTTCGTCTCCAAAGAGTGGTGGTGGTTGTGCCACAGTTCGAACATGACAAATTAGAAGAATTAAGCTGTAAAAAAAAAAAAAAAAATCTACAAAATCATTGCTAAATGAAGTAATTTTAAAAATATGCATAATGATGTAATAAATATCTTATAAATAACAACCACTATATTGACAAAAAATCACAGGACATTCTTCAAAAGCAAATGAATGGATCTGATGCGTTGTTAAGATGTGTGGTACAGCTGCAAATGGTAAAAAAACAAGCCTGCAGCTGACCGAGATCATATCACAGAGTGAGGTTAGGTGAAACTGTCACGGTGGGAAAGAACTGATTTTCAGAAACGAAAGATTGCTAGGTGTTATATTAGTGGGTCGTGCATAAGAGAAACTGAGAGGCATTTAAACATACCCAAGTCAACTGTTTTGGATGTACTGAATAAGTGGAAGACACATGGCGTGTCTGAAGCAGCAAAACGTACCAGCAGACCAAAGAAAATCAGTGATGGAGGACGTCGAAGCCTTAGAAGAGTCGTTACAGCTAATCGATGGAGTACTTACTGCACAAGACCTCAGTGTACAGGTGAGTAAAAATTCTGGAACCTTGATATGCACACGTAACATTTGCAGAGAACTTCATTCCATGGATTACCGTGGTGGTGAAGCTGCTCATGAGCCTTTCATCTCCACTCGGAAGGCTACTTGTCATTTAGCATGGTGTAAAGAACATTTATTGTGGACCGTACATCAATGGAAACAGGTCCTATGGACTGATGAATCCAGATACACAATCCATCAGTCTGATGGCCATGTGTGAACATGGAGGCAGCCGGGGGAACGCTGTTTACCACAGTGTACTGTTCCTACGTTCAAGTTTGGAGCTGGCAGTGTACTCGTGTGGGGACGGCCAATTGGTTATCATGGACAACCTGTTAACCACCATGTCTACTTTGATATTATGGACAAATATGCCCTACCAACTCTGTGGCAATACTATGGAACTGAGCCTTGTTGGTACCAGCAGGAAAATGCACCGAGCCATAAAGCAAGGACTGTTACGGCGTGGTTTGACAATAATTCCATATCATGTGTGGATTTGGCCAGCACAGAGCCCTGATTTTAATCCCACTGAGCACCTATGGGATGAATTAGTGCACCGCATAAGAAGTTTGGAACCAAGGCCTACTACTAGGCAACAGTTAGCGGCAGCATTATGCACTGAATGAAGCACATACCTATCCCTGTGTTCCAAAACCTTGTCGAAAGCATGTCTCGAAGGGTCAGTGCATGACATTCATCAGTGGTTACCGGTACCCATCACATTACATAAATTCCAAAGAATCTCTGATCCGAACTGTCACTACTGGAACACACCAGGTACCGTTGAGCATATTTACACCTAATGAAAGCTGCTGCACTTGCTCTATACTACAGTCTTCGAAGTTACAAAGACACGATCTGTAAAATAAAAACATATATATCATGGTTTCTTGTAAAAAAATTCTCAAACAGTCGAATCCAAAAAGCCAAATAAAACCCCATATTTAAAAAGGAATAAAATTGAGTAATGAACTCAAGTGAAAAAAGGTGGAAGTCTTGAAAAATGCAAAAACTTATATGGCCAGAAACATTCCACAAACATGCCAATTTCTCTCTTTCCTGTCTCTACATTCATGTATTCTTCTGTCGTATTGAGTTCATTTACTCCAATCTCCTAGCTTCGTATTTCCGATGAGCCTTCTTACCTTTGAAGTCAAACAAACCCTTCATGATATAAGAAGCCGAATTTTAATCATAACGTGGAATTGATAGTCTCCACTCAGTATTGGAAAATATACTAGTATTCACGACAACGAATGAAACCAGTTTCAAAAGATATTTTTCAACCCGATTTCTAGAATCGAATGTGCGCCTACTAGCGACAGAAAGGTGCTCAAAAAAAAATTATCATTTTTTTTTATTTTCTCGGCTATGATTTTACATACTTACATGTGTGTAATTTTTACTGCCTGCGGTATGATTCGGATTGTAACTTAAAATCAATATTGTCTCTAACTGCATAATTTTCAAAAAATCCTGTGGTCAGGTTATTCCATTAATGCTTGATCAAAATTTAGATATCCTATCAGGTAAGATTTACTCAAAATATTTAACCTTTAGATACGACGTACTACAAAGGTGAAAACATGTGTCGAGACGACAAATCTGCAGCAAGACATTGTGTCCACGTAGCACAGTTGGGAGAGCGACTTACTCCGAAGTGAGGGGACAAGGACAAACTTGTGTTTTCACATTAGCGCCAGATTGAGGAAAATGGATCCACTGGCCGTTGGGTTCTTCGAAAAATCTGTGGTGTTTGTTACACACATTATTTGGATTAATGAAAAATTCCTACGTTCCTTCTACTAATGCGTAGCATTTTCTGTGCTTATCGAGTTGTCTGACATGAATCCTATCAAATACGTGGGAATTACCTAGCCACAATAAATTTGTGCTACACTACAACAACCAACAAATCTTATAGAGATGGAGCAGACTTACAAATTGGAATCAAGCCAATTCACCTGAGAAACTGGCACAGTTTAATTCATGCCATGTAGGATCAAATTTACTGTGAATGACAGGCCTAATGTTTTGTTTGGTAGATTCAAATATTTTGTGGTAGGGCAGTGAAATTCTTTTTGTGAATTTCAAATTTCTCTGTAGGCATGCATTAAGGCCAAAAGTGGTCCGACACCATACTAATGTATGTCAATAATATTCAAATTAATCGGAAACTTGAGACTTGGTCGTTCTGGGTGGTGTAGTGGTTAGCATGCCTGGGCGCTATCTGGGAGACGCGGGTTCGAGTCCCGCTCCAGGACGATGAAATTTTCAAGTTTTCCGATATTATCTGACTTACCATCCTTGTCACATTTACACCAAAAATCAGATTGTCATCTTCAAAATTTGTAATAAATGCTGTGTTGTGTTTCTCTTCTATGTGTCTGGTGACTTTTGTCAATATAGTGTATATGAATACTGGAGATCAATTTTTCAACTTATGTCAAAATTTTTGGGTCACACGCTGACCTTTTGTCAAAATCTCTGTTGGAGAACTTTTTAAATGACTCCTTATAACTTTTACATGGAAGAAATTGCCCTTTTTACACCAAACCTCAAATTTATTTCACATAACTATCAGTGATATAGCACTGCAAAACAATATGTATCCCATACTCATAATGAGTCCTGCAACAAACTCCCAGTAAGCAACACATCTTTCCTGCACACAAACAACTGGTATGCAGAAGAGACACAAGAGTTATTTGTTTGTCACGGATAATTTGTGACAAAACTCAGCCTGTTCATGTGCAAAATGATGTATTGCTGACATGTTATGTGAAATAAGATTTGCTATTAGTGGAGACAAATAATTCTGAGGTTAGTTTGCCATGTTGGGTGAAATTCTAAGAAAATGTGTTGAGCCCAAGAATCAGAAAAGAAAGGTACAGGCCAACAAAACAATGAGAGGACCAGATTCAGAAATGCCTGAATGAGAAAAAGGTTTATTAGTACGAAGTACAAAAAGTATTGCATGAGATGTGTGATGGCTGCCACTAAAGCTCAAGATGTCTGTCAATATCTCTGCAACCAGAGATGTTTGATAAATCAACAGCAAGTCAAGTCTAACATCAACAGTATGGTCAGCATTAATACACAAAAGTAAAAAAATCAATTTTGTGCAAGTATTTTGCTGCAGAAATAAGTTGTATTTTGTTTTTGTAATTTATTCAATACCACATGAATTTTATTCTTAATCACAATTTGTTCGCTTGCCCATTTTGATTAGAAGAGAAAATAACCAAAACTTTTTGCAAAAATCACAGCAACTGAAATTTTGTTGTTAGCAAGCATGGATCATTTTCTCCAGTTTGATGGGAGTCACGTCGTTGCTAGAATTACGTTCAATAAAAGCAGGAACAAGCCAAAAATGAATGAAAAACAAAGAAAAACAGGGCAAAACTATTAAATAATACATTTGTCATTACTTTTGTTTTTTACCTCATTTCTAATACATTTGTTGTTGTGCTTCCAATTTCCTATTTGGAAGCACAACAATTACATTTATCAACAAAGCTCACAGTAAAGCACACAGCCATGTATTCTAGCTGTGTCACTACCGAGCTACTCCAAGGACCACTCAAATCTGCTGTATCAGCCATAGCTGTCATGAAGACAGCCCCCAGGGATGTTTTATTCAAAGGAAATGAAGTGATGTGGGAATAGGTTGAGCTTCCCACGTAAGTTTTTTTTTTTAAATTGAAAATTTAACAACCACCGTGAGCAACTCAATGGGCTGTAAGCAGTCGCCCATCCCTTATATAGGGTCACTGGCTTCAGGGAAGGGAGAGAGCCGGTGCCATAAGGCAAACACAACATTCATACTTCACCAGGATTCAAACCCGGACACTTCATGGACAAATTGTCAGAAGCCAGAGCTTAGACCACTGTGCCACCAGGGCAGCTAAGTTGGTTTCAATAGCCATCAGAGCTGTGACCTGTGTAAACTCAGCCATTGGTTATGCTTCCAGTGGCATTATGCCGGAAAAACTTCCAGCTGAGTTCAGAAAACTTTGGTAGTGGTGTTATGCGAGAAAAACTTCCAGAGGAGTTCACGAAACTTTGGAATGGCATGAAAAAAAACCACACCTGCTTTGGGCAGCACCACAGCCCCATTGCACAAGCTGCAACTGTTCTGAAGTAAAAAGTCACTTCCAGCACTTTTATGCCATAAATAGTGACATTCTGTGATTTGAATGTGCCTTATACGCTTCGGCGACTTCGTGGATTTTTCTTATGTTTTTTTTTATTTATGTTATATACCTTATAGCCATTAATGAAACAACTGTAGAAAGTTGAGAAACATTATGAGTATCATGTTTCACCCCTGTAAGGAAAAACACATATCACTTTTTTAATAATCGCTACAGCAGTGTCATTTTATTTCCCTATAAAATTAAAGAACCAAGTAACAAAAGAATGGAACATTTTTTCGGAATAAAAAAAACCAAAAAAACACTGCTACATACTGTTCTGCCACGAGTTCCAAGAGAAGATCCATTTCCTTTTCCTTCACCATTAAAATAAATTGCACAAGAACTACACAGATTCCGTCCTGCTCTATCTGATGAACATGGTGTATCTGAGAAGACCCCACAACTATCACATTTTTGTCCTTTGTGCAAGAGTTGAAATAAAAGCTTTGCATTCACACCTATCAATAAAAATAAAAGAATAGAAAATTCAGTACAAGTGTGGATGTTAAAAGCAAATGGCTTATAATGGAAATATCAAATATAATCTTATAAAGCACAAATTCTGTTTGCCTGTCTCTCATATGAATCTACACTAACAAACCTATTATCACAAAACTTTGCAAAACCACTCACAGAATCAAATAAAGGTTTGCCATGGAATATAATATATAATCCATAATCAGTTAAATGTGCAGAACAAAAGTATGATTTGCATACACAAAATGGGTACGTTTTAACTCTATGCACGTTAAATTCAGAATTACTTTGCGAGTTCAAACGTTAGCCTCATGTTGCATTAGTTATGATAAAAGTAATTTGAAAGCACTTACTGGCAATGTATCATGCGAAGCTAAAGGCTCTTGTATGAAGTTTAACTCTTAGATACCAACTTGAGTATACGGTGCAAATTCTACTTCAAAAACCTTGAGAGAAATTTAAAAGCGGTTGGGAGATTCTTAAGCTCTACGTTTCAGAAGTATTATCTTCCATGTATTCTGTAGGGTCCATTTCTTCAGATTTCATAAGTCATAGTGAACAAATATTGCAGAATGAAAATGTTGAAGTTAAAAACAGTGACACATTAAAATCCTATAGATGAGGTACTTTTAAAGGCTCTAAAAAAGAATACATTCTCTATTGTATGCAAAAGGTTAATTATTGCAAGTCTATTCGATACCAGAATAGTATGAACTTGCCTGAAGACTTCCAAAATAAAGTGCTGGTAGTAGGCATGATTCTAGTTTCAAACAGTAGATGTTTAGTTAATGAGATTCACTGTGGGTCGAGTTGACATAATATGTGGTCTGTACCAGTTCATGACCTCTACCAAGATTTTAGAACACAAACTGATGCAAATCACATATTATGTCAGCTCGACCCACCATGAATCTCATGAACTAAACATCTACTGTTTAAAACTAGACTCATGCCTGTGAGCACTTCATTCAAAAGTCTTCAGGCAAGTTCATACTATTCTGGTATAGAATAGACTTGCAATAATCAACCTTTCACATACAATAGAGAACCTACTCTTTTTTTACAGCCTTCTTTTTAAATACCTCAACTATACAATTTTAATGTGTCACTATTTTTTAACTTCAACAATTTTATTCTGCAATATTTGTTCACTACTTGTGAAACCTGAAGAAATGGACCCTACAGATTACACAGAAAGTATCAAAACTTCCGAAACATAGAGCATAAGAATCTCCCAACAGCTTTCAAATTCTTTTCAAGGTTTTTTAAGTAGTTAGAACTTGCATCGTATACTCAAGTTGGTATCTAAGAGTTAGACTTTGTACAAGAGCCTTTGGCTTCACATGATACATTACAAGTAAGTGCTTTCAAATTACTTTTATCATAACTAATGCAACATGAGACTATCATGTGAACTCGCAAAATAATTCTGGATTTAACATTTCATAGAGTTAAAACGTACCCATTTTGTGCATGCAAATTATACACTCACAGCATTCTTTTGAATTTCTCCGCATCTTCTATTTTCCTAAATCACTTTGAATTTCAAAAATTTAAAGAAACATTACATCATCATTTACCATTCTGTTTACAGAGCAGTATCAAACCTTCAAATATCACAAATATAAGAACATACGTGCTTTGAAAACATAATAATGAGCCACTTGAGGTATCTTTATTCTTCAATGGGTCTTAGTCTGGTGTGATATGATGCTTTTTGCACTGGACATTACTTGCCTCTGTGATTCGTGAAAACTGAAACAACTTTAAGCTTCAGTACAAATTAGTGTTGAGGTACCAGCTAGTTCTGTGTGACATTGGCCAAAATACCCCAACTCACTGGCTTTTGTTCCAGAATCCTTAGGTTGGAATAACCAACTGGAACCATCAGCTGTGGGCTAATCCCTCACACTGGTATACTTACCTGATTAAAAAGACACAAAGAAATACTCTTACAGACTAGTGTGGGCTATGGTGGACCTACCACACTTTAGAAGGATGGTCCATTACAGAAATGGCAAATGGCATATGAGAAAGAGTTCTTGGTTGAGTGAGTGTAAGATTGGTGTATGGAATACTAGAGCAATAAATGGAAAGATAAATGTGGTGATTGAAGAAATGAATAAGTATAGATTGGATGTACTGTGTGTGCCAGTGAAACTAAAAAGGAAATGGGGGTAGAAGTGAATGAAACCTGGAGGGTGTGGTCTGAAATGTTGGATACTATGAGTGGACAGGCTGGTGTAGGTGTGATTTTAAGTGAAAAGATGAACAACTTGATTCACTATAGCTGTATAAGAAATAATTTTTTGCATTCATTTGAAAGTGAAACTTCAGTGAATAACAATCGCTGTAGTGTATGCTCCTTGTGAATCAGAACCTTCTGATATGAAGATTTCTGGAATGAGCTAAAAGCTGTTTTGAGCCAGTTTGGTTCTAAAGAGAAAGTAATAATAGCAGGGAATTTCAATGCTAGAATAGGTGCTCAAAATGGGGTTTCTGATAATGTTCTGGGTAAGTTTAATGATCCTTGTGTGAATGATAATGGTGAAAGATTAATTGAACTCTGCATTGAGAATGGTTTGTGTGTATCTAATATGTTTTTCAACCACAAGTATATCCACACATATACTTGGGAAAATCGTACTCTGGGTCAAAAGAGTGTGATAGATTTTGATGTTTATGATCAGCATCTGAAACACTTAGTTGTTGAAACTCGTGTGATAAGAGGTGCGGATGTTGGCTCTGATAGTTACTTGGTACAGTAATGAGTGAAATTGAATGTTGGTTGGAGGAAAAGGAAAAGGATGAGGCATAGGATGGAAAGAATAAAGGTTTAAAGGTGCCCTGAACATCATTGGTGTTACTCTTATTTACTCAGAAAAAGACTGAATGAGCTGAAGGCATGTGAGAGGGATGTAGAAAAGAAGTTAACATGTTTTAAGAACTGTATTGAAGAGGTTTGTGGTACTGCAACAGTGGATAACTTTAAAGGTGATGCTTGATGGAACAGCAAAATTAAAAAAAGCAGTAAAGAGAAAGAAGGAAGCCTATTTGGTCATGTTGCAAGGCAGAATTTTGGTAGATGAATATCGCTGTAAGAAGCGTGTTCGCCAGAGTAAGGCAAAACATAGGAAGGAAAAGGTGGAAAGGCATGAATTGGAGTTTTGGAAAGATAGAAGAATTTTCTGGAAGTACATGAGACACAGGAAAAATAGGGGAAACAAAATTGAAAGTTGTGTGAAGAATAGGATGGGAGAAGATATGGGAGCTCAAATTAATTAAGTGAAAGATGGGGTGATTACTTCCGTGACTTATTAGATCAAGAAAGCAAAGGTGATTCTAAGGCAGAAGCAGATGATGTCACAGTGAGAGATGGAAGCACAGGAGGATCTCAAGAGGGGTGTAAAACTCTAAAATCTCTTCAGAATGGTAAGGCTCCGAGAGTTGATGGCATAACTGCTGAGATGTTGAAATATGGTGATGACTAATTGACTGGTTAACTGAAATTTGCCAGTTGTGCTGGGAGTTAGGAATGGGTCCTTGGGATTGGAAGAATGCTATCATTGTTATCTTGTATAAGGGAAAAGGTGATCAGACTGACTGCAAGAATTATTGTGGTATCCGCTTACTGAGTGTGCCAGGGAAAGTGTTTGGTAAGGTCATTATTGAAAAGGAACAAGGCTTTACATCAGAGAAAGTGTGGGATGTTCAGAATGATTTTATGCCTAGTAAAGGCTGCACTAGCCAAATTTTTGCATTACGCATGATGATTGAAAAGTATCTGGCTGTTGGTAAGAAAGTTTTTGCTGCCTTCATAGATTTAGAGAAAGTTTATGACCGAGTAAGTAGGATACTTTTGTGGAAGGTATTGAATAAATATGGTGTTACTGGGAATCTACTTAATAGTGTGAAAGCCATGTATGCTGGCAGTAGAACTTGTGTACAAGTGAATGGTGTTGTATAAAAATGGTTTTCTATTGGTGCAGGAGTCAGGCAAGGTTGTGTAATGTTACCATGGCTGTTTAATACACTGGCGGAAAGTGAAAAAAGAACACCAAGAAGGAATTGGCAGACGATCATGAAATTTACATATGTTAATGGGGTCGAGTTTACGTAGGTGTGATGTTAATTTCGGGACCAGCCGGTGAGCCCTTACACCACAGCACGGCATAATATGCAAATTGTCGTCGGTAGTATTTAAGGAGTATGGCGAAGTGAATGTAATCAGTCGTCGGCGTACGGACACGTGCGAAGACCCTGAAGAAGCTGCAATGCCTGGACATGGAAGATGTGTACGAGTTCAGCAGTTATCAGACTTTGAGCGAGGTCGTCTAGTCGGACTCCGCGAGGCCGGGTGGTCGTATCGTCGTATTGCGGAGCGAATTGGATGGGAAGTATCGGTGGTGGTAGGATGGTGGCACAGATGGTTCGAGGAACATTTCCCACATGAGAAGATGTGGAACCGTGAGTCACAGACGGACTGATGACCGGACCGATCGACGCATAAGAACAGCGGCGTTGTCAAGCAGAACATCCACTGCGACGCAAATCCGAGCTGCCATTGCACCTGAGGTGACTGTGCAAACAATCTGCAACCGTCTACTGGATGCAGGACTACGTGCATGTGGGCCTCTGGCATGTGTACCTCTGACTCCAGCCCACCGTCAGGAACGGCTGCAGTGGTGTCGCCAACGTCTGCACTGGAGAACGCAATGGCGATCTGTTGTGTTCAGCGATGAAAGCAGATTCTGCTTGAGAGCCTCCGATGGCCGTATGCATGTTCGCAGATGCACAGGGGAGCGTCTCCACCCTTCTTGCATCCGCCAGCGACACACAGGGCCTACACCTGGTCTCCTGGTGTGGGGAGCGATCAGCTATCGCTCCCGTACACAACTAGTGTTTGTACCAGGCACGTTAAACAGCACCTCCTACATCAACAACATCATTCAGCCCATTGTTGTGCCATTTGTAAGGTCGGTCCATCGTGGTGTTTTCCAGCAAGATAACGCACGCCCACACACGACACATGCAACGCAACATGCACTTCAGGGTGTGAGACAACTTTCATGGCCTGCACGTTCACCGGATTTGTCCTCCATTGAGCACATGTGGGATTTTATGGGACAACGACTTATCCGGTCTCCACGACCATCCCTGATTTATGCGTCCAGGTTGAGGATGATTGGAACTCAATACCCCAAACTTACATCCAACATCTGTACGACAGACTCCATGCCAGAATTGCACAGTGTGACGCAGTTCACGTCGGTTCAACCTCGAACTAACCATGTTACATGGAAATTTTATTTTTCAGTTTACTAGCAAATGCAGCTGTATTTTGCCATAATGTTTTGATCACGTTATCCTCTGTATTCTGTTATTATGCTGTATAAATTTCGTTGGTATCAGATGTGTCCTTCTTGGTGTTCTTTTTTCACTTTCCGCCAGTGTATATTTATGGATGCGTGCATGCATGATGCCAAGATGGACAACACTGGTTTATGTCTTTGTAAAATCGGTGTGTGCAGGTTGCTGCATGTTATATATATCACTAAGCTGTTTCTCTGAGATTCAGAGGTTAGCTCCACAAAGAAACACTAACTGCTAGATAATTTTTACTTACTGATGCTGTATCAAAATTCTCCATTTACAGTGATTTTGGTATACAACTCGGGCTTCACTGACATCCATCACACACTGTATACAAGAACTTCTATACTTCATACTTATAATATTTTTCTCATGCAGACACTCCTAAAACTGATCTGCCCATGACGTCCTTGGCCTTCTTCTGCCTTTCCTTCCTGCCACTTGGGATAAAAAAGATTTTCTTAGTAAGCATCTCACCACACATTCTTTCAACATGGCCAAACCACTGAAGCATATTAGTCTCCACCTTGCTAACAACATTTTGCTGCACATTACACAACTGCAACACATGTCCATTCCTTACACAATCAGAATGTGTCTTGCCAGAAACTCCCAGTAGTAACACATCTCTCCAGCATACAAACGACTTCTGTGTTTCTTCTGTAGTACCCAGGTTTCACTGCCATACATAAGAGAAGGAACAATTACACTTTCATACACAGCCATGCAGGACTCTCTTGAGAACCCATCATTCCTGTGAAAGCCTTCCAAAGCAGCCATGACTTTCAATGAAGAATTCATTTGCTGACTAATTTCACCATCCAATTTGTTCTCTCTGTCAAATGTGCTTTCTAAATACACAAACCTATTCACCTGGTCAATCACTGTGCCATTTAGACTTATATTACATTCAGTACTGCCAGTTCCTCTCTCAGGAACCATAACTTTGGTTTTTCCCTTATTTATACTCAGTTTGAATTTCATGCAAACTTTGTACATCTGGGACAACATACTCTGCAATTCACTTTTGCACTCTACCAACAGGACTGTGTTATCAGCATACAGCAATCTGCACACACGGATATCGCCAAGACATAAACCAGTATTATCTATTTTGGCATCACGCATGCACGCATCCATAAATATACTAAACAGCCATGGTGACATTACACAACCTTGTTTGATTCCTGCACCAATAGAAAACCATTTTGATAAAACACCATTCACCCATACACAAGCTCTACTGCCAGCATACATGGCTTTTACACTATTAAGTAGATTCCCACTAACACCATATTCATTCAATACCTTCCACAAAAGAGTCCTATTTACTGGGTCATAAGCTTTCTCTAAATCTATGAAGGCAGCAAAAACTTTCTTACCAACAGCCAGATACTTCTCAATCGTCGTGCGTAATGCAAAAATTTGGTTAGTGCAACCTTTACCAGGCATAAAACCACTCTGAACATCCCACATTTTAGGTTTTAGCTCATTCCAGAAATATTCCTTCCTATCAGAAGGTTCCAAGTCACAACGAGCACACACTACAACAATAACTATTCTCTGAAGTTTCACTTTCAAATGAATCCAAAGAATTCTCTGACTTATGTAACTATAGTGAATCAAGTTGTTCATCTTTTCACTTAAAATCCCAACTACACCAGCCTGCCCTCTCACATTATTCCATACCCCGGACCATACACTTACCGTTCCATTTACTTCTTCTATCCCAATTTCCTTCTTTTTGGTTTCACTTACACACAGCACATCCAATCTATACTTATTCATCTCTTTAATTACCTTGTTCATCTTGTTACTTATACCTCTAGTATTCGATACACCAATCTTACACTCGCTCAGCTAAGATCTCTTTCTGATTCGCTATTTTCCAGTTCCAGGTCAATACCGTGGTGGACCATCCTGCTCAAATGTGGTAGGTCCACCATATCCACACTAGAGTCCAGATATTTATTTCTTTGTGTCTTTTTAATCAGGTAAGAACACCAGTGTGTTCAAACTGAGTATAAATAAGGGAAAAAACAAAGTTATAGTTTTTAAGTGAGGAACTGTTAGTACTGAATGCAAGATAAGTTTAAATGGCACAGTGATTGACCAGGTGAATGAGTTTGTGTACTTAGGAAGCATGTTTGACAGTGAGAGAAAATTAGATGGTGAAATTAGTAGGTGAGTGAATTCATTGAAAGTCATAGCTGCTTTAGGAGGTTTTCAAAGGAACGATGGGTTCTCAAGAGAGTCCTGCATGGCTGTGTATGAAAGTGTAATTGTTCCTACTCTGATGTATGACAGTGAAACCTTGGTACTACAGAAGAAACATAGGAGTCGTTTGTGTGCTGGAGAGATGTGTTACTTATGGGAGGTTTGTGGGAAGACACATTCTAATCATGTGAGGAATGAAGAGGTATTGCAGTTGTGTAATGTGAAGCAAAATGTTGTTAGCCAGGTAGGGACTAATATTGTTAGGTGGTTTGGCCATGTTGAAAGAATGAGTGATTAGATGCTTACTAAAACAATTTTTTCAGTCCAAGTCAAGAAAGAAAGGCAGAGGAAGGCAAAGCAAGTCATGGGTAGATCAGATTTAGAAGTGTCTGCATGAGATTATGAGTATGAAGTATAGGTCTTATGTACTTTGTGTGATGGATGTCAGTGAAGCCCAAGTTCTGCCTAAAGATTGCTGTGAATGGAGAAGTTTGATACCGCAACAGTAAGTAAATAATCAGTTAAAAAGTTATGTGGTGGTTTGCATTTCTTTGTGAAGTTAACCTCTGAATTTCAGAGAACAGCTTAGTGATACGCATGTATGTACATTACATACTCAGAAATCTATCAGAAGCTTTAGTTTTCAACGTGCTGTGGTATTACACCAAAGCTTGCAAATGGGTTTTCAGCATCATGTATTGAGTGACATAAGCATGCCATTGGAATATCTAGGCCTAGATTCAGCGGCAAAAATACTGCTTAAAATAATGCATCTTTTGAAATGCCATAGTGTCTCTTCCATAGTGGGTGTAGGAATCAGAAATACACAATAAAACAGTTAATAATGACTAGGGTGGATTAGGCTTCATGAAAATGCTGCTTGTGGTAATTAGCTTTGAAATGTCATATTTTTTCCCTTCCATACTGAGTGCCAGCAAAAGAACTGCATAATTAACAAATATTTTCAAATATTTTTAAGTTTCACATGCCATATTAGTCAATACATTAAAAATTTTCCCATGGTAATAGGGAATTCAACAGGGAAATTAGAAGTTGCTTCTGAACTAGTCTAAACATGGAAGTTCAGAACAAACTTCAGTTTTTACATTGGGCTGAACATGGGATAGTCTAGTTTTGTTAATGTCAGGAGGTTGATGTATAAGGAAGGCCACCTATACATAAAGGGTTATTTGAAAAATTTCATGGAATTAGGAAAACATTCCGTTAGATTAGCTCCAGGCCAAAACAATACAATTTAAAAAAAAAATTCCTCCCCCAAAACAAAAAAGAAAACGATGTCCTGCTACAAGAAAGAGTGGCCTACAGTGCCAACCGCAATTGTGAAAACACCTGTGTAGGGACAACTGGGAGACTACTTCGAACCTGTGCAGCAGAACATACAGCTGCTATAAGAAACATTACCAGCAAAATAGGACTTGACAGAAATTCAAAACACTTGACATTCAATTGACTGGTGCTCCATAAGAATTCTATTACATCAATAGCACTCTGTGAAAAGAAAGTTGGAAAAGGTGTACAAATTGAAAGGAGTCACGATTTAACAAACAGAAGGGCTGGGTATTAGCACATGGGTGGCAATGCCTACTTCCTTGAGTCAATCCTGACCACAGGTTGATGTGCTACCCAAAATTTGAAAACGACAACAAAAGTCTAATCCCCATAAAACTAGAGTTAAAAATATTTTAGTCCATGATTTGCAAACTTTCAGAATTCTCTTTTTACAAATGGGAATTTCCACAGAAGTAGCACATACGTATATGGTTCAGACAGATTACACAGCATTAATCACTTCTTTGCACTCACTTTCTTTCCTGGCAAAATTATTGTGCATTTATAATCATTATATTATTATAAACATCCACAATCTTATGAAAAGTTTCTGTATCTAGTCATCTTCCATGCTTGGATTTATGAATTGCAATAATACTTTTCCCATTCAACAGATTTTAGGCTTCACTGACTAACCAAGAATTTTCTGGCTTAAAAATTTTGCTCTTTCCTCCTTGGGCATGACACAGGCACTAAAGTCAAGATTTGATACTTTCCTAACACAAGTGAAGCTTCTAATTTTATTTTCTGTAAATCTATCAGGTTTTTAATTTTTAAGTATTAAAACACGCCTAAGTCATGTGAAATATTGAACGTAAGGAAGCTTTTGACATAACTTCAGTCTTCATCAGCCTTGTGACGGATGGTCAATGACGATGGTAGTGGTTGCTCGAACCACAAAGTCATATACATTATTTCTGTTTTAAAATTGATTTCTATAATAACAGAATAACAGGAAAATCAGAATTACATTCTTGGGGCTGAAAAAATTTCCAAACTTTCCCAATAGCATAACAAAAAACTTATCGAACAGTGCAATTCGTTTGGTGTCAGTTCAAAGCGGCTCAGCAAAAGTGTCCTCCAAAGTTAAAAATGCCAGTAAAGTTTCAGAATTTCCTTCATGGACATAATTTTTGTGCTCCAATCAACAGCTGTTGATGCTGCGATAAGTGTTGAGGACAGCTGTTGATGCTGCGATAAGTGTTGAGGACAGTTGTTGATGCTGCGATAAGTGTGTCCCATGTAGTAATTTTTACCAGAAGTTCAGATCAGGATGAGGTAAACTCTAGGAAGATTGAGGGGGTTACTTTGTCTCTATTATCCTAAATTAATCTGATGATAGAAGGGTTGGAACTGATGGCCAGATGATATCCAAACTTCTTGAAAATTTATTTGAGCTTGTAGGCAAGAGAAGGATGGTAAGGGATAGATCCACGGAAGTACAGAATTTCAGAGGTTTTGCTGAAGGCTACAGATTTTTGACCTTAACTCACAACAAGTGATTGAATTTTTATTACGGAAGGAGGGTATCCATGCAAAATGGCAGTTTCCACGATTTTTTCATATTCCTTTTCAACAGATAAAGGATTATTGCAGATGATATCTATAAATAAAAGATTTTACAGCAGCAAATTTGTACTTTTCAGAGGTGGACGAGTTGAAAGAAATGACATTGGTGGTTGCAGTGCTTTTATGATAGACAGATCTTGAAATGGTATGGTTATTGTTCCTTTGGAGGGAGGCGTTCATAAAATGAGTGTGTTGGTTCTCTTCACAAGGCTGATGAAAACTGATCAGTTAAAAGCCTCCTTACATTAAACTTTTTTCATAACTTAAGCATGTTTTAAAGTTTTAATACTTATTTATGGTTACATGTTTACGTCTAAATTTTATCAAGCTTTTTTTTAGGGGGAAGGGGGTGTCTTTTTCTAAAGTGCAGCTAAAATATCAAGTTCTACTTTTAAATATATTACTTTAACAGTTACTGTCTCCTGGCCCTTGCACAGTGCTTTCACTTTTTTTCCCTCTGCTGATATCACTTCCTATTCCTCAACTGAAAAGAAAAATCAAAATCTAACGATAAGTGCTTACATTTGAAGTCAATTTGATGATTTGTTAATTAAAAGGGATGGTGGTACGTGACCTCAATTTACCACACAATTAGAAACTAAGACACACTTAACTGAAAAACTAAAACTTTTAAGATATCATCTAATTGATATCACATTATTACACTGTGTGACTGACTGCATTTGGATACAACCTAAGACTGTGCTGTCCAATGAAATCTAAGTTTATGCACAAGTTTCTTATCATACATCTCATCTACAACAGATGGAAAGTTCAGGACTTGCTAGTTACCACATACCTAAAATCATAGCTTTTATAGAAGTAAACTTCCTAGTACACATTTTGTACCATTTCCTCCCTAGAACTGTGGTCCTTTATCTAGAACCCTGGTGAACCTTTTGGTCTGGGCATCTTTTTGTGTCTACTCATATGTTCAAACCAATATACACTGCTGGCCACCCAAAATGCAACACCAAGAAGGACACGAGATAGCAAAGCCAGATTTACTGGACACATAACAACAGATACAAAGATGAAACAATTGAGCTTACAGGCCCGTGCGACTTGCAGAACACGCAGACATCAATAGTTTGTGTGACCCTCATGGCTGGCAATAACGGCCGCTACACGCAGCAGCATCAAACGAAAGAGGCTTTGGATGTGGGCTTGGGGTATGTCAGTCCAGGCTGCTTCCACATGTTGCCACAGTTCATCAGGCGTAGCCGCGGATGGTGCTTGCCGGGCCACTCGGTTGCCAATCAGCGACCAGACGTGTTCGATGGGCGACATATCGGGAGAACAGGCAGGCCACGGCAGCAGTGACACCTGGTGGGCCATGAAGAATTGTTGCACGATGCGTGCAACGTGCGGGCGCGCATTTTCCTGTTGAAACGTGGCACGCTGGCAGGTCCTGCAGGTAAGGGAGGACTACAGGCTCCAAAACGTCGGAGATGTAGCAGTGGCTGTTCAGTGTACCGGCCATGCATACCAGAGGGGTGCCATATCCAATTGCGCCCCAAACCATAACGCCAGGTGACGGACCAGTATGGCGATGCATAATGCATCAATGGTAATTGGAGCAATGGCCGTGATGCAACAAGTCCCCGCTCCTGCAAACGACGTCGAACAGTACGTGCTGACACAGGTTGTTGCGCAACACACCCTAATTCCTGCGCTAATGTTCGTGATGTGGCGGTGCGAGCCATCAATGCCTGCCGCACAACATGACCGTCCTCTCCTTCGGTGGTATGCCGCGACTGCGGCAATAACCCACGTCGGTCCGTCCGTCCCTCCTGCACCCACCGAATCCATACTCGCCTCACTGCGGCTGGATGTCGTCCCACACGGGCGCCGATGTCTCGGTACGGTAAACCACTGTCGCAATAAGCCACTATTCGTCCTCTGTCGAACTCCGAAACGTGCTGGAATGACTGCCGTATTCTGCGACGAGGCATCAGGAAGCTTCCCACGCTCAGGTCCGGCAGTACAACACACTTCCACTACTTACACCCCGCCTTCTGTGACCCTTCTTATAGTGCTTTTTGGTGGCGTGCCGGGCGCACGTGATTTGCATATGCCCTGCAGTGCTAATCATTTGCATGTCCTCTCGCGGGCGACGCATGCTGTGAATTTCAGGCCAATGGGATGCTTCCTTCTTGGTGTTGCATTTTGGGTGGCTAGCAGTGTACAAAGAGACCAATCACCTATTTGGCCAGATTTTTTCATCAACTCCACAGCATGCAAGTAAAAGAGAGTAATGGAACATAATAAGCCAAAGAGATATTTCATGTCCCAAAACAGCTAAATCACACTAAAGGAAATGGGAATCAAAACACCATGAGAGTGATCCAATTTTAAACAAAACTGGTAACAAGGTAAAATGTGATTATAGAAAAAAATTATTTAAATTTCAAATAATCACAATAAATTTTATTTGAGAAATCAATAAAACATAATATTTCTTCCTTCCTAGATTAAATATTATTTCAACTGTTCTCCCTGCATAATTCAACATAGGCATCGACTCTAGCATGCATTTGGTCAAAGAGGTAATTGGATGTCAGCTTGCAGTATATCATTCCAGCATTCTACTGGTGCTCATTAGCACAGCATTGAATTAGAGGTCAGGATCCATCAAATTATGTTGCACACATCTAAATGGGGACAAATTTAATGATCTCACAAGCCACAGAAGACATTCGTGCCCTGAAGGACCAATTGACTGATGTTGGAAGCAGGAAAATAGGAATAACAGTGCTCAAAAATTTCATTAATATTGCTTGCATTTGCATTTACACTTTCAATGTAATAATGTGATGTCACACTGCCCTCCACAAAATGTGTCATCACATCCTATAGCTCCCTAAACTATTACGCCATCTCTCTCTCTCTCTCTCTCTCCCCCCATATAGTGCATTTCCTCTCCCTCTTTCTCTTGCTATCCTAGATGTTTACTGATCTTCATGAAATGTCACGGTTAAAGTCATAATGTTTTGCACATTTTTTATGTAAAATAAAATGGAATGAAAGTGCATATTCACATGCATATTTAATAATGAAGTGCGTAGCTAACCAAAGCTTAATAACTAAATTACAAACCATAATGCTCATTACTGCATGATAAGTTACAGCTTAACATGCAATAATGATTCAGTATTGATGATATTACTAAAAATATAAAAATCACATAGCAGTAGTTGGACATACTTCTATTTGCATAACTGCAATGAAAGCAAAAGCACAAATTGTTCACAAAATTAAACATAATACAAGAAATTTTCATGGCAATCCAATGTGAAATTTTTTTATCATTAAAATTTTATAGAACAAGTTTCTTTGTGTTAAACATGTTATTTACATCTGATATTTCTAAAATTCTATAAAAATTCTTTATACATAATACATAAAATATCACTGTTTCAAACAAAAGCATAACACAAAAATGTTTTAAAACAAATGCATTAGAGAATACTTGAATAAATCTCTAACAGAATTTTACCATATCATAAAACAGTTAAAGTCATAATGTTTAAGAAAAAGAGAAACAATTATGTCTAAGCAATGGTATTATAATATCCACAAAATTACATTTGCAGCACTTCCTTAGACAGAACAGTGATGCAATCGAAACATAATTTTAGCTAAAATATATGTAATATCACTACAGATAAATTATGAACTTCTACGTTTGGAATATAAAAAAGGAAAACTTTCGGCATTTAGTAGCTCTTAAACCCTGTATATACCTGAGGTTCTGCCATCTCTAGGAAACATGGAATAATAAATCATCAGAGGCTAACTCTTCTGTGCTTCACATTAACATCCTTGCAAAGCACAGAAATAAGTTTTGAGCAGAATTCAGTTGTACAGTAAAATTCCACTGTTGTTGTTTCTTTTTTAATATTTAAAAATTAATGCCTGCAATCTGATTTAAATATGTATTTACAATAACAGTATATAACAATGTAACATTCTAACAGACTTTGCCCCTATAGAAATTGGTAAGACACAAAGATGCATCCATAATTCTTTCAGAGATCTCACTGTAATCCTGAAGATTTTTTTCCTGTTGAACCTTTTTTGCATGTCAGGAAAACAATCTTCTTCTCTTGTGTATGCTGTAATTATTTAAATTCTTCTGCTACTAAGCAACATATTCAGCATCTCTGGAAAGCAAAATCATAATTTCTGTACATGAAAAAACATAATTAACAAACGTAATATTCCAGTTAAAGAGAATAATCTATATATCTGTTAATGGAAAAAAGTTTAATTATTTTCAGTACATGTAGGGGTTTCCACATTTTTTTCATTTGCTCTACATTTTTTGAAAAGCCTAAGCTATAAGAAAGATGTAGACTGGATATTTACCAACATACAGTCATGAAAAACAAAATTATTCAACTGTGAAAACAAGTAAAATAATCAACTGCAAACACATTTTTTAGGTTACCATAATATTGCATAAAAATGAAACAATAACTGAATTTTTACTTTTTATTACCAAATATATAATCACATTTCTTTGCTGATTTAATTATCATTAAACTGAAATTAGATGGTTAATTTGTATATTATCAGTCTAAATGATTGCATAGAAAATGCAAAGCAAACTTGAAAGAATAAATAAAAACAAAAATCTAATAATGCCTTCATCTTTCTGAAACCACATGTCAGTAATGTAATACACAAATTGTGCATATCATTAAAAATAATGAACATCTACAGCACCAACAAATTGTGTATCACAGTCACTGCCAAATTTACAAGTCAAATTATTCTTCCACTTAAATCTTTGGCAATAATTTAAGCAGTTTTATGTTTCTTTCCATCTGTAAGCAATTAAAAAGGAATTAAAATGTACTTGTCCGTGTGGACAAGTTATGCCAATATGTAACTGATATTGTATACACAGTGTATGTTACCTAGATCCAACAGCAAAACTTCATTACTAAGGCAACACAATTAGACACAACAAAATGGTAAAATTAGTGCTTACATGAGCAAGCTTCATGCCCAATTTACCCATTTAGGCATGTATAATAAATATGTCAGTTATACTATACTGTTAGCAAATCTATATTCTCATTATTTTTGAAAATCTACAACTTCTCAACTTGTACTTCCATGTTTTAATTTTAAAAAATTCTGAAGAACATATATGTATTTATTTTCTCAAAATGTGGAATCAAATATCCAATCAGTAAACTAAAATACTGTGTGGGTGAGTGTGAACTTCAAAACATTTTATTTTCTTAAATTTTCTTTCAGTGTGCTGATAAAAAAAAAATCCTATACATTTTTATTCTGTTCCAACTGAAAATTACTGTATATACTTCAGTGCAAATGAACTTTTTCTATCTATGCACATATCCTTCATTAATGATCTATCTGCATTCTGAAAGTAGAATGTTGTTATTCCACATTCTTACCAACTTCCAAAGAAACATGTTATAACAAATAGAATTGGAACACCAAAGGAGAGGACCCACTTCAACAAGTGATTAAATTTTTGAATGATTACAATAAGGTTTGAGCAATCAATGAAAAATGTTTTCTTACTTCAATGGCATTTTGGACCACTTTCGATCCATTCGAGCCTCCATGGAAGCAAGCTGCGAAAGAAGTACCATACATACGAGGGTTGTACCGAAAGTAATGCAAAAGTGGGCATAATTTTTTATTAACTGATGGAGGTCATTCAAATTGCACAAGTTGGTAGAGTAACTCTTCCTCTATAGTAACCCTTCTTCTTCATTGCAGGCAAATAATGGATTTCAAACAGAAGCAGCGTGCCATCATTGAGTTTTTGACAAAGGAAGGGTGCAGGCTATCCAGCATCCACAAAAGGCTACAGAATGTTTACAGAGATGACACCATTTACAACAACAATGTGCACAGATGCATGAAGAAGTTTAAAGAAGGAGAAACAAGTATTGAAGACAAACCACACAGTGGGAGACCATCATCTGCGACCACTGACATAAATCATCAGTGAGCGAATGAATTGATTCGTGTGAAGAGATGAGTCACAATCCGTGAGCTTGTGGCACAACTGGACTGTGGTCAAAATACCATACAGAAGATGGTGGAAGACTTAAGGTAATGGAAAGTGTGTGCAAAGTGGGGTACCTTAGCAGTTGACACCCAATTTGAAGGAGAGAAGGGTGGAAGTCTGCTCTGATCTGCTGGAAGTGTTTGAAGCCAATGAAGCCAAGTTTTTTTGTTTTGTTTTTATCTGGTGACAGGGGATGAAATGTAGGTGTATCTTTATGATTAAGAAATGAAGAATCAATCCATGGAATGGCAACACACCTCTCCACCAAGGCCTAAGAAGTTCAAGAGCCAGCGATCAGCACAGGAAGTCATTATGACTGTTTTTTGGGATGACAGGGAAGTAATTCTCCTTGATTTACTGGGACCTAGCTGTACCGTGACCAGCGAGTAGTACATTGAGACACTCAAGAAGTTTAGAAAAGCCATAAGGAGGAAGAGACTGAACAAGAATCTGAAAAGGATCCACATTCACCATGACAATGCGAGACCACACACATCTTTGGCAACAAATCAGGTGATCAGCAAATTAGGCTGGTTGATGGCCCCATCTGCAATACAGCCCAGATCTGGCACCCTCAGACTTCCACCTGTTCGGTCCAATGAAGGGCAGTCTCCGGGGACAGTGATTTGATGACACAGATGAGGTGAAAGTGGCTGTGAAGAAGTGGGTACAACAGTCCACACCTAAATTTTTTCAAAGAGGATTCGAGAGTTGGGTTCAACGATGGCGCAAATGCATCACTTATGATGGAAACTATGTTGAGTAGTACGTTTGTATAGAGAAAGAGTTACTCTACCAACATGTGCAATTAATTTGAACGACCTCTGTCAGTTAATAAAAAAGTTATGCCCACTTTTGCATTACTTTCGGTACAACCCTCATATATTGGGTTGTCGGAAAAGTCATGACGTATTTTAGCCATGTTTTGCAAAGGTCATTTATTGATAAAAAGAACAGAGATCAATCAATGATATAATGCCTATTTTGTTCAATAACCTTTTGCCATCTTTCAGTGAGCTGCAGAATGCCTCGTTCATAGAAGGACCTGTCTTTCGTGGCGAAAAACTGTACAAGGTGCTGATTTACAGCCTCATCTGAATAGAACGTTATACCACGCAAGGACTGTTGAAGAGAGCAAAACAAGTGGAAGTCTGATGGGGCAAGGTCAGGCGACTATGCTGGGTGTGGCAACACATCCCACCTAAGCTCTAATAATTTTTGGCAGGTGATCAAACTTGTGTGTGGTCTCACATTGTCATGATGGAACACAACACCTTTACGATGAACGAGCTCTGGACGTTTCTGGATGATGGATTCTTCAAACTATCCAATTGCCAACAGTACACATTCCAATTGATTGTTTGGTTCCATGGTAGGAGCTCAAAAAACACGACATCTTTCAAATCCCACCACACTGAGACCAGAACCTTCCACTGATGAATGTCTGCTTTGGATGTTGTTTGAGGCGAAGCAGCACATCGGGAACAAGACCGTTTGCGCAGCACATTGTTGTACACAATCCACTTTTTGTCACCAGTTATCAGTCGCTTCAAAAAAGGATCGTTTTCCTCACGTTTAGTGAGCATATCGCAGATGTTTATATGCGCCGTCAATTGAGCTTCTTTGAGTTCATGAGGAACCCACACATCAAGCTTGCTTACGTATCCCAGCTTCTTCAGGTGGTTGTGAACGCTTGAATGATGGGTGTGCAATGCGTCTGCAATCTCTCGTGTCGTGTAACGTGGGTTTGACTCGATCAATGCCTTGATTTGGTCGTTATCAACCTCGGTTGACCTCCCGGACCGAGGAGCATCGTTGAGGTCAGAATCACCAGCACAGAATTTTGCGAACCACCGCTGGCACTGCCGTTCTTGTAGAGCTTTACCACTGTACACTTTACGCAACTTTTCACAAGCTTGACGTGCGTTCTTCCCTTAACGGAAGTAAAACAGTAAAATATGGCAAAAATGCAGTTTCGTCTTTCATCTTCAACTTGATGTCAAATCTCCGCAAATCAACCAAATTGCTCACTATTCCTTTTAGACTGCAGCTAGAAGTGGCACCTGTTGAATACCATAGTGATAACAGAGCTGCCTCTAGTACTTCCAAAACCGCCCAACCGCAATCGGGTGACTTTTCCGACAGCCCAATATATAGCCAAGGAATTTTCAGATTGGATGGATAGCCCAAAGTTTAGAAGAACTTCGCAAAGTGTGCCCAAGGTTGACTTTATAGGGAACCATCCACACATTCACATCCTCACACCAAGGAAGTCTATGGAAATCACAGACCAAAAGGCTAGCAGACAAGGATGGCCACAGGACCAAGTCTTGTGTTCCTTAAAAACTAAACTGCTCTACATTTGTTTAAGTTGTGTTGCCTTTTTTCACAGCCACATAAATCAGATGGCAGGAACAACTTTGAAAAACTATTGTTTGTTGAATTTCTTAAGCACAGCTACACTTTTTAAATGCCCCATTTTTGTGTTAGTATTATCACTTAAAAAAAAAAAATTCTGGGAAATATTCTTTTCCACCAATTCAGAATCCAAATTGTGTGCACTGCCATACAGCTTAAACTAGCTGGCTGTTGCATTGTTTTCATCACTTCTGCCATAAATTTACATCAAGCACCACCTGAATAAATTCTATTGTTGAAACATTTCATAATAGTTATAAATTAGCTAAATAAGAGAAGTGTGAATCACAAATTCAAAATATAAACTAAACTGTAAGATCTAATTGCTTCTAATCTGTAGATTTAGTTATACAGAAAAGTTATTGAACTTATCTTTTATTTTGCTTTTAACAAGATTGACACTTGAATTTTGTTCTTTTTGGTGATTTTAAGAATACCATGTTTTGATTTCTCTAAGGATATTAAGTTTGGAGCCAATGGGAAAGGGTCATATTTTGTACTGACACTCAATGCCAATATCAAGATGTTGTAGCACTTCCATGGAGCTACACACTGGTGCTCATCTTCCCTTCACTCGCCTCCACCCTTTGTGTCAGCTACTGCAGGAGCACTCGACACCAGGCTCATAACTAGTAGTTTCATGGAAAGTCTTGTCAGATGCTTCAGCATTGCTTAGCCGCTGTTCTAAAATTTTATGATTTCTGCTGTGGAGTGACATATACTCAGTACTGCCCCACATAAATTGCTTTATTTAAATTCATGATAGAGTGACAATGATCATGTATGTACAGGACAACATACAGTGTGATCTGTGGATGAATTGTATTTAGCTGACTGGGAATGAATGTCTGGGCAAAACAAAATGTTTTCCAGTGGCAACAAATTAATTTTCTGGAGTCGCAAAATATGGGAAATAAATAAATGCACCAAAGTAACAGAAATTCATTGGTAAATTTCTTCACAATTGGATGCATCCAGAAGAAGTTTTTTTCATCATACACATCCCCATTACACATCCCAGCAATCTTAGCACAACAAAAACTCTGACATTCCATAAGTAAAAAATACTGCCTTAAAAAAAGCAAAATGTCCCTGAATGTCAGCACTCAAGCAGCTACTACGAATTGTTACCAAAAGAAGTTTTCATCATCATACAACATCTAAAAGCCTGCCAAGTAACTTCTGCCAGAATAGCTGACATTGCATAGCTGAGACAAAGTCCACAAGAGGGGAATGAACAGAGGATGACACAGCCATCTTTTCGGGGGCACATACCCAGCCCCCCCTCCCATGGGCTTTTGGGTGATCTCCCCTCATGTTTAGTCTAATTGTTTTCGTTAATAGCTGAATATTTGGAGAAATTAATTTTATAAACTTAAGAAAATGAGAAAATATTATAATAGTAATAAAAAAACACATCCACATGGACTTTAATCTGAAATTTCTATCGTTCTTCTATAAAACATTAAACTGCTTCCAATATAACAAAATATTTGCTACATAATTTTTAGCAATAGTAAATTATATTAAAAATTGTTCCCATCAGAAGTTTGTTTTTCCTGTCAGTGGGTGGTTTACACTCTATGAAAAAAAAAAAAAGAAAGACGCCTCAAACTGGCATCCAAACAGTTGGTTAGTTAGTTTGCTTTTTACTACTGTTTGCTAATCTAAATAACCTAAAGGAGCTAAAACCAAATGGCAGGAGAATGGTTTACGCCATACGATTTCAGACCACACTGTAATGATTCCTTAATATTCAGAAACATGCTTATAAGTAAGGCGAAGACATTTTTACCACTCCTAAAGTGTGTTTTTATTTCTTTTGGGGGGGAGGGAGGGGGGTTCAGTACAGCATTATCTTACTAGCATCGTCAATATTTTACACCACCCCATGGTGAAATCCATGGTGCATTACTGAATTAAAGTACAAGTATAACATTTTTACATTTTTAATCACTATATGTATAGATTTCTTGGAATTTGCATTTGCGATATATGAGCATAAGAAAAAAATTTTACTGTTTAAAAATATGTTATATGTATTAATGTATGAGTTATATAAATAACAAAATTGTGATTATGAATATATAATCAGTCCCAAATTTTCAGCCCCTCAACATTTGTAATCCCCCCACCAGGAAAAACTCTCTGAATGCAGCACTGGGCACAGCCACTTAAGACTAATGGATGCTTCATTTGAAAACAATATCTTATTTCCTCACCATGATCAACTTAAACATTAACACCTGTAGCTGAAGGTGAGAGCATCAATCTTTCCATTGAACAGTGAGCTACTTTATAATCAAAGGAAAATTAATTGTTAAGAAGTGCAAAAAACATTAGCAGTGGGGGGGGATTAAAGGCTGAGATTCTGTTTACAAACTGCATTTTCGATTGTCTGGTGGAAATGGTGATCTAGCAAGAATTTAAGATAACAGATTCATAAACTGTGGAGCAGATTGTGTGGCAAGTGACTTACATTAATTTTTCTGATATTATCTTAAATGCTTGCTGTAAAGCTGGCTGAAAATTGGGAAGCATCATGGAAAATCTATAATAGTTGGCAGCTATGCGGAAGTATTTAATACAAGAGGTCAGGAGAAGGTACCACTGTAGGATAGATAGCCTTTTACTGCCATGATTTTGAAACTTTGATCAACGATTATACCAAGGAGACAAACAAGCATGGAACCTGTATGTAAAAATAGTTTAAAGATGTGCCTCATTTACAAACATGTATATCAGTGCGCAACTTACATGTACTTCTTGCAATAAAAGATGGCAGCAAAACTAACTTTTTACTTTTCCTCACAAGATATTTGATGAAAAGCATTAAAAAAAATGTTTACTACAAAAATCAAACTATCTTGTTATGTGCATCACAAAAATTGTTCTAAGTGAGCAATTAATCCCCTAGCAAGTTACATGAACTGAAGTTTATGCACCTGCCTCAGCTTCCATCTTTAAGAGAAAATAGAACCACAAACATTGAACAGTGTATAAGCTAGTACTTTCACTTAGTAGAGAGCAAGGAAGTAAAAGTTTCAAAAGGAAGTAAAATTTATGAAGTTGTAAAACCATTCCCAGGAAGAGAGGATTTGATTATCACCATCTGTACAGTTTCACCAATTTGTACTCTCTGAGCCACAGATGCTGAAGAAGATACTTCTAACTTCTCCTGTGATGAAGCCCAAATCTACAGATACTTATGGCTTTTCACCTCCTACCTCTTGGGAGCTCAGCTGCTGCTTGAAGAGAAACAGAGAAAACTTTTAGTCACACTACTTTATTACTTCACACACATGTAAAAAAAAACTATAAGTAAAATGTACTTTACACAGAAAGCCAAAATAAAACCACTGCTGTTGCCAAATTTGTCAATTTGTATTAGCTGACAAAAAAAAAAAAAAAAAAAAAAAGCGTGCAAACATTGTAACATTTTAGAGTAACTTCAACTGAATGAGGAATGATACAAGGATTACTAGACTGAGAAAGATACTGAACTTAAGTCTGATGCAAAAATATAGTTCAATTAATTGTCACTTTTGTACATCAAAATATCTTAGCAAGAGGTAAGTCAAACCAAGCAGTAAGAATGACCAGAATGTTTATTTTTATAACGTAAACTAAGTTACAATTTTTGAAAGGCACTGACTTCCTTTTTTGCCTGCTGTCAAGGCAGATTATAGAGAAATCCCAGTATCATGGGCATTTTAGATGTGGTATATGGTGTTTTTGATATGGTTTATTCATATTCTGCCACATAAAAATCCTATCTAACACTATTTTTAATTTTATTTTCTACTGTAGCAGAAGTGGTCACAAACCTGCAAGAGATATTAACTAAGGATAAACTTTTTTCACTAAGCTTTTCTGACTCTTCCCTGTTGTGCAATTTAAATTAACCATAAAAATATTTTTGGCAGTAAGTGAGTAATTTCACTTTCTATTGAGATACAGAACCACAAACTATGGATCCTCAGTGCCTCTAAAAGTAAACTGAAATGCACTTGGTACAGCAGGGGATTCAAATGATAGCAAATGTGGGAAATATTTGTTTCCCATATTTATGTCCATATAGTCCAGTTTGATAATAGTCACTATTTTGTGAATCAAACAAGAAATTAAAAAAATTTTACATAATCTGTCAAGATTTTTGCAAATTTCAGTCAGTGGGTTCATACTACAGGTATGTTTGATGCCTGCTGTAGAAATATTGTCACTTTTGCTATTGAACAACAGTTTTCAGTCAAAATTAAAAGAGACATGAAAATTTTGCAGAAGAAAAACAGTGGGTGCCTAAACTTTACAATGGATGAGAGTTTTATAAACACTGATAATCCTATTCATTGCCGAATCTTGAAATCAAAAGTGAGCGTTTCAATCCCCTAATTCCTACCACTCTTTACTACTACTGACAACCCACTGTGACATACACTTAAACATTATCAGATGCGCCTTTCAAAATCCAAATATGCTAACACAATTTTCAAGAAGTTAAAATTTTAGAGCACAACTTTTCGTCACCTATGAAATTTGACATTCAAAAACATGCTGAGGAAAAATGAGTTTGTGGTTTAAATACTTTTGAAATTACCTCTTAAAACTGCAATCAAATTCTGGAAAACTTATCAAAAGCATGCATTTTAGTCACATACTGACAGCATATATATATATAAAATTGAATGTTTGTTTGTTTGTATGTCACTATACAAATCAACAGTTTTAAATTTAGAACCACCAAATTTGGTATACTATCTCACGGTACCCTAACATAGATCGCAGACGGTTTCTGGAAGGGGTCGGAGCTTACGGTCAAAAGAGGTCCCCATACAAAATGTTCGTAAAATCTAGCTTTCAATTTAGAACCACCAAATTCAGTATACTATCTTACTGTACTCTAACTTAGATCGCAAATTGTTTTTGGGAGGGGTCGGACCCTTGAGTCGGTCGGAGCCCGGGGTCAAAGGGCCCCACACAAAATTTCCGTAAAATCTAGTTTTCAATTTAGAACCACCAAATTTGGTATACTATCTCACTGTACTCTAACATAGACCACAGACAGTTTTTGGAAGGGGTCGGTCGGAGCCCGGGGTCAAGGGGCCCCTACACAAAATTTTCGTAAAATCTACAGTTTTCAATTTGGAATCACCAAATTTGGTGTACTACATCACGATATCCTAACTTAGACTGTAGGCAGTTTTTGGGTGGAATTGGAGCCCACGGTCAAGGGGGCCCACACACAAAATTTCTGTAAAATATAGTTTTCAATTTAGAACCACTAAATCTACATATATAAAATTGAATGTTTGTTTGTATGACCGCTATACAAATCTACAGTTTTCAATTTACGTCCACCAAAATTTAGACCACAAACAGTTTTTCGGTTTTTGGAAGGGGTCGGTCGGATCCCTGGGTCCAGGGGCCCCCACACAAAATTTCTGTAAAATCTACAATTTTCAATTTAGAACCACCATTCAGGAAAAAATACAATGTAATGTAAATAGAGAGTTCCAGATATTCAAAATTCAAAACTGTAAACAAAAGGATGATCAATGCCAATGTTAAGGCATATGCATACAACATGACATAGGCACATTGCATTTCAGTGTCGTGGGATTCTCAGAAACGCACACCAGATGTACGGTAGTTCTATAGATGTCTTCTCGAAGGTAAGTATTTCCATTCCTCTTCCTTTCTTTTTTATTTCGTAAAAGTAAATTAACTAAAGCATTTTTTTTTTTTCACATTTGCAGCCATCCTGGCTCTTTTTTTTTTTTTTTTTTCCAAAATATTACTGCATTAGCCAGTCATTGGCTGGCATTAATTTGGAGGAACCCTGCTTTTCATACGGACTACTCTACTTCACCTGCTCAAGGGTTGGCAATCATAAAAATCTCTAAATTTTTGCTCCCGATGGAAAAACCAAAAATATTGTTTACCAAAAAAGCAATATCCTAAATGAATTAAAATAAATTTACTGGAAAATTACAGGAATATATTTTTCATTCATTAACTTTTTCACCACTGAACTTGGCGATTCCACGAATAGTAATATTTACCAGGGAAATACCGGGTACTCCTGCTAGTATAATATAAAGTAGAGCACATTTCAGTATAACAGTACATTTGAACAGCTGCAAAAAAAAAAAAAAAAAAAAAAAAGATACAAAAGTCTGCATCTCACACAATAGAATAGTTTATTTAAACACTTAAACTTTTAATATGGGTTTTTTCTAGGAATTTTTTTTATTTAAATTGAAAATTTTTGGAAAAAATTCTTCTATAAAGTAGCCACTTGTCATCATTATTGCAGTTACGGTTAGTTTTCACCAAATCTTTCCAGATGTTAGGCAGTGACAAACCTCTGCAGTCATATTAGAAGTTTGTTTAATTTGATAAACTAGAAAGTCAGTTTTCACAATGAGTTTTGTTTACAGAAGAATAATTTATTTTAAATTATTTCTACATGTATATAGAACAATGGAGTGGTGGGGAAATTCTCCACAACTAGCTTACCAAATTAGAATGAGCAGATAAAATGATACAACAGACTGTTGAATCACAACATATTTGCCCACTGGAATAAAATTTCTACCTCATATTTTTCTATATAAATTGCGAATCAATGACATCACTCTAAGCTGATATGAAGACCACAATACCAGAGCTTTAATATATCTGTTTTTATAATTTGCACATAAGTTGTTATAGAAAACACTTATCATAAAAATTAACAAGGAATTAAAAATATCTTCAAACACATATGTTTGGCATACTAGCATATTGTTTTTCAGAAAAGAAATGCCACATTTAAACTGCTAATATTTAGTCATCTCCTAATTTGCAACTCTTTTGAGGAGATGGCTAGTAGTAGTTATATATGGCATTTCTATACTAAAAATGTGCGTGTGTGTGTTGTTGTTGTTTTTTTTTGTCTTTTTATTTTTGCAAAAAAAATAATGGTGACTAACAGTAGTATCTTGTGAAAGTTCATAATGCTTCTGTGAATCTGTTAATAAATGCAAAGCCCCATTTCAATTATAATTTAGATTAAGTGATTTAGTTCACTTAATCTAAATTATAATAGAGTTATGATGGTTTATAATCTGATGAAGTGCCAATGATTGGTATAAAATTACAAATTACAAAAATCTTGCATCCAACATTTCTTTTCCACAATTCATTTGCTTTGAATAAATCAACATCCAAATTATGAGAACTTTGTATGTCTTTTTCAAAGAAAAAGACATACAAAGAAAACGAATGAAAGAGAAAAATAGTAAAAAGAAAGAAAAAAATAGCAAAAAACTAACATATCTCAGAGAATTCCACAGCTAAGAGTTCTGTTAAAGTAAAGAGCTTATAGAAAACATGAACCTATTTCAAACATTTACAATTCCATGCACAACTTTTTAATTCACTTTAACAAGTCCTATGACCAGGCTCAATTTTAGTTTACCAGCTCAGTTGAAAAGACACAACCAAAACAAACAGGAAGCACATTTAATCAATCCTAGGCCTTTCAAAGCAGTATCCTAATCACTTGGCCATCAAGAATAATAGCAAAGAGTGACAAATTAACATAATTACAGTTGACAATGTATAAAATTATGATCTCCACAATCACAAAAGTTTCCATACTTTAACTAAGAAAAAAGAAATCTTAAGGTCATGTACACAGCTTAAAAATATTTATTTACATAGGAATGTTAGGAATGTATTGAAAGCTACAGATTAGTTTCATAGAAAATTCAGCTTGTAAAAAGAATATATAAAAATTAGTCAATTTTATGTAATATTTTAAGTAATACCTTCATTACCAAAGGATGCAATAATATGCAGAATTCCTTAATAATGCACAGTCTATGGGGAAATGTGACATTTGCTTCAAATTATTTACACTGCATGAAACAACTTCACAGACAAATGGCTATTACCTATACAGAAGATACCACTCAAAGTTTCAAGAGAAATTGACTATATAATGTCCATTTCTGAAGCATAAGTGCATATGTGTGTTTCAGGGGTGTTGATTTCACTAAATAAATACGGGGAGGGAAAACTTAGAGTGGGCATGAAAGGGAATATAATTTCTGCCCTATTGTCAGAAGGAAAATAAAATAAAAAATGAGAAAAAGGTAAACTATGAGATTTGACATAGATTTTAATAACTGAAAATACAGTTACAATTGTTCATAAGCAAATAAACAAGAAAAAGCACATACTCATACTAAATATCAATATTTTTATATCAAAAATTCCTAAAAATTTTAAGTGTTTACAGAAAATATGAAACATCAGCAGACTTATTAAAACAAAGAACAAAAGTGTAAAAATAGAAAAAAATTAATAAAGGTGAAAACGATAAATTATATGTACTTATTTTTGATAACTGTTTTAAACACTTAATACATTTTATGAGAACATGTGAAACACAGCACAGTGCTAGAAATCAAGTAGTCATTTCTTATTCATCAAATCAGTAATGTTACAATATAGGGGGAAAAAGAATTAACTTTGTTTTTCATCAGCATTTTAAAAATTAATCTCTGTGGCCTCATAACATGGAGCCTGGTCCATCTTACAACAGATAACACATTTTGATATAGGAAAGAAATGTATTATATGCAAAAAGATGGGCCAAGCTGTACTCATGTGTGTGTACTTTAAGGAAAGGACTCCAGCTTCTGTACCACTCAGACTCAGTGCAACAATATGTGCATCATTTGTAACAAACAAGAGCCTCAAAGAGTGTTAATGAACACACCAAATATTGATAACAATCAATCAATGATAAAATCAGTTTCGTAGTGGAGGAGGAATATTCCTAATGCTTTGAATTCAGGTCATCATCAAAGGTATAAATCAAAATAATTTTAAAAAGTGCACAGTACATGATAGCCTTAAGCATGGGAAGACATGTTATTAGAGATATTTTAATTCATTTTTAATGACATACACAAAGAACAGAAAAAATTACTTAATTAAATGGGACAGAAAATTGGGGAGGGAAAGATTCACCTTGCACCCCATAGTTGGCATCTATGGTGTGTGTGATACAGTGTTTCTGACAAGACTATACAGTTTTTACTTTATTAAATGCAATCCGAACATAGGGTTTATCAAAATAAACTTCTGCTGCTTTGATTGCCCCTAACTTTCTTCCTCAAAATTCACAGCTATTCATTATTATTATTATATTGCACCAGACTACGATCAAGTCTAATATATATCATTGTTCAAATTTCGCCAATTTGCGATGAACATACTTTTTACGTGGCCACGATAGTGTAATTTGATTGACATTAAATGTCTGTCATTACTGTTTCACACGTTATGCAAGTTCAGCAATCGGGAGATCGTTAAATGATGTTAGCATAGTATTGGCAATTGAAATCAAGAAATAATAAACTATATCTGTATTTACAATATTCGTAGTGGCTGTCATTGCTAGCTAGTATGCTAATATGTTGCTAGCTAGCACAACTGAGGTCATATTTAATGGCAGTATCTTTGACAGGACTGGCTTTGGCATTTATGGCACCCACGACAATATTTGTTGGAGTCCCCCACAAACTTTTATATATATATGTGTGTGTATGTGTGTTGCACTTTATAGTTTTCAATGTATATGAATGATATACCATATGAAGGGAATTCTCAAATATAATATAAATGGAATATGGAATTTATGTGGGGAATGGAGATTAAAACACTATCAGTCTAATATAGTTGTGTTATTTTATAGCCTAAAATAATATACATATTTTGTCTAGATAATTACTTTTGCATGGCTCGGTTATACTTCTTTTTACCATAAATTTACTTCTTGGTCCTACATCTCGAACCGACTGGAGTATTCATTAAATGTTCACCAAGCTGTAAATATAACATCATTACACAGTCTGCCAAAAGACTGGTAATTTCATTCTGCACCACCCCATTGGCACAGAGGTCTAAGTGCTGGCTTCTGACCATTTGTCCGAGATGGGTGTGGGTTCAAATCCCAGTGAGGCATGGATGTTGTGATTGTCTCATGGCACTAGTTTTGTCCTTTCCCTGGAACCAGTGGCCCTAAATTAGGGACAGCCCATTGAGTAATATAGTGGATTATAGCCTATTGAGTTGCTCAAAGTGGTCTTACCCCCCCCCAATCATTCTGTTCACCTTGGTACAAACACATCTCAAATTTTCTCAATCATCAAGCTTGCCAAATAGTTGCACTAATCCCAAGAAATGTCCATTATATGCCATAAATAGCCTACTTGCAGAGATGTAATTTGTGTCCTTTTTATTTTGTGTGTGTCCCGTTTTGATCCTTTTCAACATTTTCCATGACAACTGTGTGGATGCATTGCATAGGTCTTTTTTTTTTTATTGTATGTACAATTTTGTATCTTGTCATGCTTGAACTGTATGTATCATTAATTTCCGTGGTGTACTTCTTTCTGGTTTCTCTGACCACTCAGTGGATGGCGATGATTTTCATTTATGAATGGTTTTGGTGTTCTTATTATGTTGAATTTTTTCATGTTATGTTTTTTTAGCTGCAGTACCTTGGCACAGGTGAGAAAATCCTGGTAATTGTATACAGCTATTGTTTTTGCAGGGTTCGTACTCTTTTTGGGGGAAAAAATTCAAGGACTTTCCAGGCCTTTTCCAGGCCATATACAAAAAAATTCCAGGATGATTACTACGCTTTACAATATCATGCTCAAATTAGTTTTTAAAAGCAATTTCAGTTTTAAGTAATAAAAATGATGAAAGATGCAAATGGATGAGTGTGCTTTTTTACCCATTACATTTCTTTTTAATGTTTTTAATTGGCGAATTACCCAATAATGCTAAATTGAATCATGATGCAATTACCACAAGGCTATTCAGAAAATCCTTTCCCTCAATCAGAAAATGATTAATTCAATCAGTCATTTTAGCTGCATCACTATTCTGCACTATCTTCCATGTAATCAGACTATTATTGATAACTGAAGTTATTATAAAATAAAGTGAGGGCAGATTCAGAATTTAAGAATGGGGAGGGCGCACGTCTAACAGACGACTGGTAAAAAAATCTCTGAGATTTATTTCCTCCAAAAAAACACGGTGGTAAAACATGGAGGACCCATAAGGGGGAGATGGGGTGCTTGCCTGTCAGAGTACATCACAAACAGCAGTTCTGAAGTAATGCTGTGTGGATCACTGAAAAGTTCGGGCCAATGTAAGACAAAACGTGGAGTTGCAAATCCATAAGTGAAAAAGTGTGATGTCTGAAAACAAGAAACGTGAGACAAAGCAAAGCACTTATCTACTTACTCACCCCCCCCCCCTTTTTTTTTTTGAAATGGGGAATGTGCCTGTTATGCCCACAGGTGGATTCTAGCTCTGATAAAAGTGTTTCCATACATGGGAATGATTTTTTTTTTCTTTTTAACATTCCCAATGACTGCCACTGGTGGATGCATATTGGGATGTGACTTTTGAAGGCAATGAAAATCTTAATTACTAGACAGAATATGTTCCAGACTTGAGGACAATTTCATCCAATTGTAGTACAGTTATGTTAAATCAAAAAGCATAAGCCACGGAATCACTATGCACCTCAAGAAATGATTCGGGAGTGGACGATCATAGAAAGGTGAACCAATAGAGTTTAAAACAGAAAGTGTAATTTTAGGAACATGGCAACAAATTTCAAATAAGTTTCATCATAGAAGTCAGAAAGTCCTGGCCCACCACCCAACCCAAAAGAATCTAACCACCTTTATGTCTACCAGTACACTTGCCTCATATTACTTTCCAAAAATTATTTTTCATATCAAACAAGATTGCCTCAATTTACTTTTATTTTTAAATCAAAATCACTGCTAAACTAAATTTATGAAGTGCTACCCCAAAATGTGGAACTAGCTAAACTATTTATAAAAACCTTAAACATAAAACAATTTGTTTTTATTGGTATAAATTAGGATATTCTTAAGTATTTTACATAAATGAAAAATGATGAGCATAAGGAATCTCTACCTCCAGTTAAGCTTCAATCATAACCAGAATCAGAATAACCACTTTTGGTTCAACTCCCAAAACATAAGACAATTATATGAATTAAGTTTTTAAAAGCTTTTTAAAAAAATTGAAGTTTGTCAGTTATATAAATCAAAATCTGATCAATGCATTAAGGACAATTGATTGAATTGTTTTGGCCACAAATTCATAGTAAAATGTACAGCAAAAATATGTTTTAGGAGCCCATGAGTATTTACTGTACAAGTATATATAAGGTTTTATATTACTTACCAACGTTTTTAGTCCAATAAGAAGCCCAATTGTGGAAGTTAGTTGCAGAAAGTTATAAGTTTTGGAACAGAAGAGTTCATTAGTCTATTTACATGAACTTCATATGAAAAACACTAAATAATTATGAAGATATAAGATCAAAACTGGTTTGAAGTTCAACATGCTTCAAAGAAAAAAAAAAAAAGTTCATTTCTATTGTAAATTGTACAAATATAAAAATTTTATGTTTTAGTATTAATTCTCTATATGCTTGGACGATACCACAAATATGGAGTATCAATGGATGGTTATACAGATTTAAGATTGCTGACTTTGGTTTCAAGTTCCATATCCATTTTTTTAAGTACTGCTCTTTTCTCATGAGCAGTTTTTCTAAAGCTATTAGATTTTACAATGTATGTAATGTTATTTGTAGTTTCAGCTTTTAAAGCTAAATCATCAGCAGAGTTAAGTAATTCTTTGACTTCTCCTTCAATGAGTTTCCTTTTCTTTTCTATGCTATCAATTTCATCTAAAATAGCTTTCCTTTTTCCACATATGGCTGCTTTTTCCTTTTCTTTGGACTTATCATCCAAATAATGTATGTATTTTTGCCTTGCAGCTCCAACTGATAACAGAAGGGATTTTGAGATATTTACCTTATCAATACCACCTACATAGGATATATGATCATAAATAATTCTCTGTGCTACAATTGACTCCTCTCTCATGTTTTCTACAATGAGCTCCTTATTGACTGAAAAACCCCTCTCAACAGAAGCTTGCCCATGTGACAACAGTAAAAGAAGTTTCACAACTTTCCACAGTTCACTAAAAGCTTTAGTAGAAGATATGTACTCATACAATAATGTGTCTACTCTTTGTTGTTTATCTTCTGGATCAAAGTTTATGAATGAAGATTTTACTGCCGCAACACTGGTCACAAATTCCTTAAACTGCCATATTACACCATCACATAATTCTGGTTGTATTCTATGAGCATCAACAAGAAGTGTGAGAATGGATGTTAGATTCTTAATACAAGTCTCACTATTTTTTGACATCAACCGAGGATCTAAACACTTCATGTGGCGAACAAGGGAGTACTTAAGTGGATTTTTTTCCAATAGCTTCACAACTAGCTTTTGCAAAAATATTCGGCATTCCATTCTAAACTCCATAAGTTTGCGTTCACTAATGTTCTTAGCACTTAATTCTTTCAACACCTTCTCTGTTTGAAACCCAACATCAATTTCTTTATAGTGACAACACTGAGATGCATCTGTAAGGTCTACTTGTAACAGCTTTAAAGCAGAGTTAGCTTCTGCCATTATGGTTCTTTTAACAAAGCGATTCATCATATTTCTTAGCATCTTTTCAAGATCTGTGGCCATAAAAAGCATCATTGGCTTATCTGACTGATATGCCTTGAGAAATGGTACCAGCTGTTTTGAAACTGAATTGAAGAAATGTAGTTTAGCCAAAACAAAAGGATCTTTAGTGAAAGTTTTGATAGCATCAAATGATACAGTGTGGGGATTCTTGATGCACTTCTTTTCAACTTGGTTAACATAATTTTCAATGTCTGCCCAAATTTCTAATGCTCGCTCGCAGGCAGGAGTATTTTCTAGCCACCTGTGTGGGCAGAATTTTAATGGCATCTTACTGGCTAAAATTATTTTAGAAAAATCTTCCCTCCTTGCAGGTGAATCTTTAAAAAGCCTAAATAATGATGAAAGCAACTTTTGAATTTCCCACCCTGTTGCTGAGGCTCCATGTCGAAAGGCATTGTTTACAATGTGAAGTCCACAGCTCCCTGTGTTTAGGAGTTGGACATTTGAGTCAGCACTAAGTGTTGATTGCAGCATATCAATAAACTTCCAATTAACATTGGGTCCATCCATTGATAACTGCACAATGTTACACAGTGGGAGGCATGCCATGCATTCAAGAAAATTTTCCATCATTATGTCTGCACTAGCATGACCCAAAAAAACTGATGACAAATATCTGGTTGAAACTGTTCCTTTTTTCCATAAACGAACATGTATATCCATTTGTTTTGACTGACTAAACTTGTTTAAACTTTCGTCAAACAAGATCACAAAATTTTCATTTTCAGTTTTGACTTCCTGAACCAACACTGATTTAAAGTGAGGTGCCAAACCAAAGCAACAAATGTAGGAACATTTTTTTTCGCCACAGCTGAAGTTTCCAGCAATTCTGCTGTCAGAAAACATTAGGCGGAATAAAACATCATTACCTGCACAAGACCTGTAAGAGTAATGGGATTTAACCACTTTTAAACACCACAATGCTTCTGCTTTAATGGTTGCATTTTTTTCAAGAGAAATATGCAGAGGATTAGATGTGAATGCAATAGGCCGTACTTGTTTATCACTTGATACACATAGCAATTTATCAACAGTTAGTGGAACATTTTTACAGCTTTCTGTCAACATACTATGTTTTTTTCCTTTCATGTGGCTTCTTAAAGCGGATCCCCCATATTCGAAACATCTATTATTTTAATGGATAAAAATGCATTTTGCAACATGGCAATTGCTTTCATCTTTTTTAATCCATCCAGCATATTTAGGATTTATTAGCCAAAGATCACTAAAAGTACACTTATCCATATTTAATGGGGGGGTGAAAAAATGGGTAAATTAACTGATACAGTAAATGAAAACCAAAAAAATATCTAAGATCAGGAACCACACAACTAAAAATTGAGAATTTCCCCTGAGTAAGGGGCTACACATGTGACCAATTACTATAGGCCAGATTTTAAGTAATTAAAGAAAAAGGGGTCTTACTGCTATGTTCTTTCCTGCTCCCCCAGCTTTGTCCTTTAGGCAGCCTGGGTTGCAAATGCTTTGGCATTGATTTAGTCTTCATTCAAAACAAGGAAACAACACTTAGTGAAGTTACTGTTTTATGACCTGTATGCCAATCGGTAGACAGAGTGTTGTGCTAAAAGACTGTTACAAAGCATCACCTCTTACAGCTGGGCTCCAAACCAGAGGAAAGGAAATGTTAACAAACATTTAGTGCCTGAGGGAAGCAAAACTTTGTACTGGGTCTCCTCCTCCAAGTCTCAAATCTTTCATACTTACCCAGCTGGAGAGTGGACGTAGGGCTTCAAGCTTGGAGAATGAATACTGCTCTTATATCTATGCCTTTGAATTTAATTTCGACCATTTTCAACAGGGTAGGTTCCTAGGTTGTACCTAACAGCATACTAAAATTTCGCCAAAATCCAACCCCTTTTACGTGAATTATCGTACGGACAAATGGAAAAAACCAAAGCATAAACGTTTCTGCAACCTACAGTTCGAAAGGGTTAGTAATTTCTAAAATAAAAACATAACGAACAGCGTGAAAACTAGCTCATACACAGAATATTTGAAACTACAGTATGCGCTCTCAATTATTAGGGATGATAGGGGGAAGGAATAGAACTGTCCATAATTAGCATGTTCTCGTTGCGCTAGGCGCTTAAGCACTGCTGAATTCCGTCAGACCCCCAATGGTCAAATGATTGAAATGTGCTGATGTTCATGGAATGAAATGGTTGATCAGCTATGATAACCGCATAAAAAGTTCGAAGGGGGAGGAGGGGGGCGATTTTTTTTTTACTTTATGCAACATTCTACATTACTCCAGTATTTATCTTGTCATCATCAACAATAGCAATGTAACTACCACTTACGATCGCGGATATCGGCCAACTGAAAATCTGCCATACAACTAAGGGATACAACACACAGGTATCATGTTACAGTGTATTGTAATTGAAAAAAAAAAAAAAAAAAAAAAAAAGATTTCAGAAATTAAAATCGAAAAAAAAAACTTTCAGAAATTAATATCATCAAGTCATGCAAAAATCCGCTTTCCTTTATAATGTTTAAAAACATGTAATGTTTTTTCTTTTTTACCTGTCGTGTATAATAAAATGGGTTGATTTTTTTATTGAATCAGACGTCCATATGTCCGATTGTTTTCGTCTGAGTTCACACGTTAGCTACTGTGTACAAGTAGACATATTTTTTTCAGCTCAAAAATATGTAGTTTTGTATGTATTCACAGTATAACTCATTCCGTATTCCCACAGAACAAAATTCAACAGATACAAATGAAGAACATCAAGACCCACCCAACACCATGTTTCCGATTGTCTGCTGTTTATATTCAAGAAATGCGAATATGGATCAATGGTGAATGCAGCAACTATGGTTTTTATTTATTACCAAGAAAAAAAAAAGGAGCCTGAAAGCTGTAAAGCTGAAACGGATATTTCTCCCCCTCCCGAAAACATTCCGATTAAGTTCAAACAGCAGGAGCACGCGTCCACGCACACTCAACCTCTGGAATGTCCTGATGGAACGGCTTCTTTTCTTTTGGCACATCGCCATAAATCGCCACCTGCAGCTCACTGAAGTGTCTTCCTCCTTCACCCTAACTATAGGAGAAAACGTAAAAAAATGCTGCCCAATTTTCGACAAAATGACCAAATTTACGTCATAACGTTGCAATTTACTAAAATACGTTTATCTGCTGAATTTCGCCTAAATCCATTGAAAACTTTTTAATTATAGATTTTTTTATTAAAACAGTAACTCAGACATCTGAATAAAAATGTATGTTTGTAATTAAAAGAGTCCATATCACCACAGAAACAAAATTTAAGGATCACTCTGTTTAAATAAACCATGGCATCTAAAAAAATAATAATTTGCTTGCTTTTCCCGTTATTTATAATTGCCGTTTCTTTTTTTGAATCCGATTTTGCAACGGAAGATTTTTTTTTTTTTTTTTTTGCATCTGCTAAAGTTTCAAACGGAATTCGGCGAAATTTGCACTAGAACTTAATTGTGATGTATTTTAACCACTGTAAAAATTTTTACTGTGTTATTTTCAAAATTCCGGAAAATGGATTTCTGAAAATATCTCTTAGTCCTTTTGAGCCGTGGAAGTGATAAACAGGTGTTTGCTTTCTTCCCAACCAAGGGCTTCGGATTAGCGCTCCCAGCTGTCAATCAACCGTTGCTATGGTAACACACTTTCTGCTCAAGGCTCACTGTCTAAAGAGGCACACATAATAAAAATTTCCAATGCTAACTTTTTAAGTTTTAAACCGATTCAAATGGAATTTTGGGAGTGAGCTTCTGTAATCCAATTATAGTAAATGTAAAAATTTCAGCCACTTTTGTGAAAAATTCGCAAAGATAGTTTTCTTATTTTTTATCATAAGTAGCCGAAGTCTCTTGAGGGGTGGGCCGGAAGCAAGCGTCTTAATGCAATAAACAAGGAGCAGATGAATGTGTTGTTCAGGCATACTCTTCACTGGTGGATGCCAGCTGACTTGGTAAACACGCGACCCCCTTGCAAATGCTAAATGTCTCTTCTTTCCCCTTCTGTTGTTCTCAGTAGTTGTCGGACGGACATCAAGCTCCCCTTCCCTAACAGACCTGCTAGTAATCATCCAATTTTATTGCACTGGAAGTAGTGCTTCCCCCCCCCAGCCAAATTAGGATTTGGGCACATCCGAAACACCACTGTAGCTGGCGGTTTCTTTGAGAACAGAGGAGAGGAACTTAAAAAAATTAAGGGGTAACAGTCAGTAACACGATTTCTTAAAAGGGCATTTTTTTTAAGCACTAATTTCAAATTTCAAGGCTTTTCAAGACAGCATTAAAAAAATACCGTTTTCCAGGATATTCCAGGCCTTGAAAACGTAATCACGATTTTCCAGGACTTTCCAGGTTTTCAAGCACGCGTGCGCACCCTGTTTTTGGGGTGCATCGTTGACTTGTTTGGTTGCACTGGATTTTGTATACAGATGTAACCTTTTCTTGAATAATCAATGCTTCAAAACCTCCTAAAAGTTAATTTGTTCTTTGATAAAAATAAATTTATTGACATAAAATATATACAGTGACCAATTTCTTGGTTTATCATACACAAAGCGTCCACATTTTTGTTTAACCAGTCTTGCCTCTGTTTCCATCTAAACATAATATGATCTCATGCTCTTGGAAATCTGTACTTCCTAGAGAGGTTTTTGATTTTTGGGTTGGAAAAATTTTACAGCAAAAACAACGAACACAGTTAGAAGTTTTTCAGTAAATCGGCAATTTGCACTTTATTTTTCTACGATTGTCTGTTCTCATTTCCAAGTTTGTTTGTTTTTTCTTTACCTTTTTTAAAAAAAATTATGTTTATTCTTTATCTAAAGGAAATTTCATATTCTCTATTTCAGGTGGTCCAGAAATTGCAATATTATTTATAAATGTAGAAATAATTTTTTCTTTTTTTTTTACTACAGTGTCCAATCAGCTGTATCTATAGGAAGGATGATGACCAAGGTGCGATTTCAACTTGTAGTTAGTACCAAATTGCTAGCATGCAAATGCATTTTGCTAGTGATAAAAAGTGGTTCCAGCAAATGTTGCTAGGTGAAAAATTTTGAATGTTTTACTGTGAAATGTAAAATGCCAACTGCATTGCACGTGCGGAATAAAGATCTGCGCCGTAGAAAAAAATTTGACGGCGTGCTGGAAAAGAAATCAACGACTGCGAGTTCCTTCCCCAAAACATGTTGAATGACTAACTGTAACTTACTCCTGGGTGAAAGCTAGGAGGCATTGGCAAGACTGAAATTTTTTTCACTCCAGAACCCCTCTCCCATACCTCATGGTAAACCATAACAAATTAGGCACTATGCTTGCATTTGCCCCCTTTATCTGAAAGGTGGCAAATGTTTTACTTTCTTTTTCTGGAAGTAAAACATTTCAACTCTAAAAGCATTAATTCTTCTCCAGCTTTTGATCCAGTCTAACCGACCTACCGGAATCACATCTGCTGTTCACAGTTTCAGTAGAAATAAAAATGTGAAAATTTTATTTTCTCGAAAATTTAAGAAAACTATGTGATTTTTAAAAAAACACTGTGAATTGCTAAGAAAAACAGATTCCTCAAATTTCACCAAAATCCCCCAATAACTTTTAAAGTTACACCTAATTTTTTTATTAAGAAATCTGCATCCTTCTACCTCAATAAAAAAAATTCAGACTTAATTTTCAAAGTTATCAACACATTTTGGCGAAATTTTAGGTATCTTCTTTGGCGAAATCTGGGGTATCTTCTTTTCTCAGCAAATCACAATATCTGCAAAAAAATTGCATAAGTTCCTTAACTTTTTGGGAAAATAAGTATTCGCATTTTAATTCCCAATAGCAGAAGTCCACAAGCTTCCATTACTAGGAGTTAGTGTTTGTCCAGAATGTGCCAGCCAAAGGCATGGGAGTTAGTCAAAGTGTGTGTGGGATGCACAGATGCTGCCAGGCACCAGTTAAGTGTTTTTTTTTTTTTTTAAATTGAAATTTGCAATTTTGTTGCATTAAAAAAAATGAAAAAGAAGGAGGAGGAAAACTTTCACCCATGCTGTAACTGTACAATCATAGTACAGTACTCTCAAAACTCCCACTGAAAAACAATATTTAATGGTAGGAAAACACATATATACAAAGCATGTGGTTATCAGTATTGCCATCTGATTTACACATTTTAAAATGTTGAAATAAAAATATGAAAACAATTTTAAAAATAATAGGTAATTTCACATGTTCAGTGTTGCATGTTTAACAACAGCAGGAAGTACAAGCAGCGTTAATCCACAGATAAAAGTATGTTGAGTATGGAATCCAAGATCAGGGGAAAAGCATTAAGTATTAGACAAACACCTACTGCAACCAGAAAACAAATTTACCACAAAAACACTACTGGTGTCTTACCAACATCCAGTTTCAGATTATGATTATCCCCAGTGGACATGTGCTTAAGGGCCCTTCCACTTACTTTGTCTTTTATATGGATAGGGTTGATTTTAGTACTCTTACGGCAATGAGGAACTGCTCTAAGCACAGAGCACTTTTTTTTCAGTCTCTGCAAAACACATAGAGAATTAAATAAAATACTGAACATATTTCTATCCATGTGAAATAATTTGTGTTAATGATGACAGTGTTGTCTGTGAAACTACCCTTTCACAAAGGAGTTCACTTTATCATTACATTTTATTAAAAAAAATAACAATTTACAAGTAAATTGTCTGTATGGTATTTTCCCCATCTAAAACAAAATCTAGAGTGTGGATATATCTTTCCAACAGCCTGAGTTATTGTGGAAGAAGTGTGGCTTCATATTTTTTCAATTAATTTTCCTAATAATATGCATGGTTTTCCATTCCCCAGTCTCTTTTTGCCACATCAATCAATGAATCATACCTTTCTTTTAAGTGAAATTACAGTTCAAAATCAATGCTTATTCTATACACAGACTTCTTTCTTGACACTCAAAGTTACTTTCATTTTAGAGGGAGCAGAGGCAGTACATTTTCTGAAATTTAATATTGCTCTAAAGAAAAGGAAAAATGCCTTATTCCCTGTGGACATACAATGGCTAAATTGCTTCATGGGAAAATTTTTGAACACTGCATTCCTCCATTCACTCATACAGAACTAAATGCTGAGTGGTGGAAAAATGTGCATTTCAAGCTAAATTAAAATTCAAAACTCAATACCGCCACTTCTCCCCTTGCCTCGTGAAAACTCCTTCATAGATCCCAGAAATGGTGCTATTTACAGTATGAACAGGGCAAATACTGCTTTAAAAAAATCTTGCCCTGTTGACAGATATTATGAGGAATTCAGAATTCAAAATTTTTTAAAACAATCTGACTATTGTATCAGCAAAAGTTGTGCCAAAATGCTATTCCAGCAAAATTTATGGTTTCAATTTTATTTATCTAAATGTTTACAAGTCAGACACATGCTTTACACATTTTTTTTGCATTGAGAATGTGCTAATAATCATTGCTTTCTTTCCAGTCCAGTTGGCAGAAATAATATTTCACGTGTATGCATACTGAGTCTAGTGAGATGTTCAGAAGGAAAGGCAACATCTAGTTCATTTACAATTGTACGACTATCAAAACTATTGATTATTACTATATGCACAACAGTTATCAACCACAGCTCTCCCTACCTAACAAGGGAAAACAGCTGTGGCATAATTAGCAAAAAGTCACAAAACTATCAATTTTACACTAATTCATTAATTCATAAAGCAAATTATATGACAATTCATTGTAGCCATGTTTGGGTTGAAAAAAATCATACAAAAAACAGTCAGTACACAGGTTTCACTCTGCAAATTAGGTGCTAGTTTTACAAATTAGGTGTTATCACAAATTAGGTGCTATCTTTCATTAGTTACATCATGGCTGCTGCCAACTATGAATAATTGTCACTTATGATAGCTGGTGATTTTGGTGCCCATACAAATGTAAGCCAACTGGATGTTGGCTTTCCTACATCTCACAGACTCATCGACATACGTATAACAAATCCAGATGAATAAAAAACTAATGAAATAATATTTTTTTCATCTAAAATACAGGGAAAGCATCTATCATTATCAAAGGATTTCTCATGAAAAAAAAAGGCTGACAATGTCTGACTTTTAAACAATTACTCCTCCCCCCCCTTCTCTATTTTTAAGAACGAAAACACCAGTACAATGAATTGGCTAAATTAAACTTTGTGCTTAATATAGAATCAAAAAATAAAAGCAAATATTGGATGATCTATTACAAATGACATGAAAGTAAAAATGCACATGCTGAAACTATGTAGAATTTATTATTTAAACTTTGCACATAGAAAACAAAACACTGATGTTTCTTAACAATCATCGAAGTTCCACACACAATCACCACTGAAAACCCATCTATTGAGGTAGGTTTCATTTGCTCTTAACATTTCACATCAAAAGTTGTGAAGTTTAAACATGATGCATGATCCTACTGTCATAAAACTTGTATATGATGAATATGGTATGGATGCACTTTTAGATACCTTTGCACATTGTGGTGGTGGGTGGTATAAGGTACTCCCCTTCTTCTCAGGACAAATGCCTAAGACCTTAAGGGACTTGATAGATAAACTGTTTAGTGGCCTCACCACACTGTCTTCCTCCATGGCCTCACCTACAAAATCGAGCCAGTTTCTCCAAACATTTAGTACTGTATTCTGATGTTTAAATATGAAGGAGATGTGTGAAAATTGTACACGAGTACGAGTTCACATTATACATTTGAACTGTACAAATCATTGAACGCACTTTGCTTGCTGTTGGTGCCATTTTGGAAAACTGTTTAATCTGTTACAGCTGAAGGACAACTGATATGGTTCAGCACTGACATCTAAACACCCATTATTCCTTCACATGCCTGAAACAAAAAGAAAACTCACATTAGTGGCACAAAGGAACAATAGCGTTTTATTTTATGCCATTTCTGACAGATCACCCTATAGATTTTACACTTCTGATTTTAATTAAAACAAATGCATTTATGAAAGATTCAGTCCATGTAAATAATGCAAATACTCATGTATATGTCAAGATTTGAAGACCCAAATTTAGAAGTCAATCTACATAAAAACAACACTTTGTGGAGGTACAAAACTATGTGATTGGCAATTATAATTACAAGTAAACTATGTCCATTGCTTTCTCTAAATGCCATGAGACTAAAGTCACATGTCATTTTAAGTGATATCAGGTAAGGAACAACTGGTTAACAGTTTCAATGCTGACTGAATCATTGTAAAATGTTCCTGATTCAGAGACATCAGGTAACAATTATATTGGCACGAACTGTCAGGTTATATATCCATTGGACTGTCCTACAGCGATATCAACATGAATCATATTGTCATCATCATAAACAACAGTTGTATCAGCTTGAAGCATACCTTTTGGCTCTCACAAACTCACTGACAGAAGGAGGGAGACTACTTTACTTGATTTTTTATTCCCATTTTAGTTGACGCAGTTCCGTCCCTTCGTACTAATAGCTGCATTCTTTAAGAGTGAAGCAGCTTCTTTTTCAAGCACGACTGATGTGCGATAACTTAGAACTTGTTTGGTTCTTTGTCTCTTGACCTTAACATGCGTCTATTTTTCCTTGCAATCTAACACTGTGGAGTAGAAGCACACGAGAAAGAAATGCAGCTTTTTGGTAAACATGCTTGTAGTTATTATGTATGCACTGAGATGGACACTCATGCAATAAATAATTGTCTACCACTCAACACAAGCCAAACCAGATCCCACCACACAGGTGCAGAACACCACAAGAAGCACTTGCACGCACATGAAAGAACTAGCAGCACCCGAGTGCCAAATTCTTTCCCCGTGTACCTAAGGGAGGAAGAACAGGTGCTGTACTTGTACACAAGAATAAAAAATTCAAGATTTTCTTCCCCCCCAAAAAATGGGATCATCTTAAATATAAATATATACGCTATAGATGAACACCCACTTCTAGTTAAAATAGAATTCACTAGCTCCTGTCGTCACCCAGGAGGTGAATCCTTTTCATTTGCTTAATTTTCAGTTTTAGCTTCAGAACTTTTTCATGTAAAAACATAAAACCATCAGTATTATCTCTACTTCAAGCCACATACAGTGAAACCCTGATCTTACATCTCTGCATTTTATGTTTTTCCAAAGTCCCGATAATTCTCCTACATTTTCCCAATCACATGATTTTTCGCATCAAACGTCATTTAAAAAATGTTGTGCCAAACCTGATTTTTCTCTAATCATGTATCTTTCTTGGTTTCTGTACATGTAAGATTGCTTTAAACCAGTTCTTCCCCCTTCTGCCGCATTCTTCAGCAGAATCAGATGGCCAGGTTGCCTTAACTTGGTTGTTCCTCCCCAGAATTTGTCGAAAGCACGTGACGGCAAGTTGGGGCGCTGCCACCTTCCTCAGACTGTGTCTTATTTTAGCAGCTTTGCTGGAGCGCCATGTGTAGTATCGTAAATCCCCATGTTGAGCAGGCCTGCATCTCAGCTTGGAAAGAATGGTCTGTCTGTTTAAATCTCGCTTTTTAGATGTGAGAGTGAAGATGGCAAGTAAGAAGCACAAATATTTTTCTTTAGCTGAACAAGCCTCTATTATACAAAAAGATAGCAAATTTCATGGAACTATAAGTTGAATTAGCCAAGTCTCTTGGATAACCAGTTTCAACATTGAAAACAATTTTACAACAGAAAGAGTTAATCAAAATTACTTTGGAAAGATTAGGTCATCGTGCTAATAAGAGGACATTGAAAAATTCCCCTTACAGTGAAATGAAAACAATTTCAACGTGGTTCAGGCAAGCTCAAGCCGTAAGCGTACCTCTAAATGGATCAATATTGAAGGAATAGGCCTTAGAAATTGCTTCTCAGCATGGTTTAAATGACTTCACAGCTTCAAATGGATGGCTGGATTAGCTAAAGAAATGTCAGAATCTTACGTACCAATCACTTTGTGGTGAATCTGCAAGTGTTGATCCGATTACAATTGATAAATGGAAGACGAAGACCTTACCTGCTTTAGTCACAAATTATACTCCGAAGGACATTTTCAACGCCGATGAGACTGGCTTTTTTTTTTTTTTGGTCTTCTGCCTGATAAAACATATGTTGTGAAGGGAGAATCGTGCCTTGGTGGAAAAATGTCAAAAATGTGATTGACTGTCTTATTATACTGCAATGCCAATGGGAGTGAAAAATTAACACCTCTGGTGATTGGCAATTTTAAAAAACCACGTTGTTTCAAAAATGTGAAGAGTTTCACTACGAACTATGAAGCAAACAGAAGGACTGGATGACACAAACTACATTTCGAGATTTTTTGCATAATCTAGATAAGAAAATGAGATTGCAAAAGCAAAACATTATCTTATTTATTGATCAGTGTTCAGCCCATGTTGATTTGAAACTTCAAAATGTGCGCGTACAATTTTCCTCCAAACTGCAGCCATACGGTTTGGGAATTACCCGCTCCTTCAAAGGGTTTTACCGGAAACAGTAGGTGAGAAAAGCACTTGCTGAACTTGAATCCAGAAACCTTGAAGATGTGTGGAAGCAGAAAATCAATGTATTGGAAGCCATGCATTTCATATCTTCTTCATGGAATAGCGTGACAAGCACTTGCATTTCTCATTCTTTTTAAATTTGTCAAAATAAAATTTGGCGATTCTAAATTGAAAACTGTAGATTTTACAAAAATGTTGTATGGGCCTCCCTTCACCCCGGGCCCCGACATCTTCCGTCTGTGGTCTAAGTTGGTTTAAGAGTACAATCAGATAGTATACCAAATTTGGTGGTTCTAAATTGAAAATTGTAGATTTTGCGAAATTGTTGTATGGGGCCGGCCGGGACCCTTTGACCACGGACCCCGACCTCTTCCGTCTGTGGTCTAAGTTGGTGTAAGAGTACAATCCAAAGTTGGTGGTTCTAAATTGTAAACTGTAGATTTTATGAAATCATATACTGTATAGTGTCGACAAAGTGAGTGTCGACGAAATGAGTTGTCGACGAAGTGAACCACTCCCTATTTTATGGTTCCTTGTGACCTTATGACCAGTCAACTGAGCCACTTTTGGTGTTTAAATTTGTCAAAATAAAAAAATTTGAAAATCACTACCTATCTACCCGATGCTTTACCAGCCACCATATGCAATAGCACATGAAGTTGTTTTGATGGAAGTGGTGTAGTCTACAATGCGAAACTTCTGGTTGCCAACTGAAAATGCAGTGGATAGGTAAAAAGGTCTGAACTAACTTTAAAATGTTACGTGAAATGGGAGAATGGCTTCTGATGCTTTGAGTGTTATGTTAATCTATTAGGTTGTTGCACATGAAATGTTGGTTTTGGGAGTGAAACTTCCATCTACAGTTACACGGCGGAAACCGACCTGTATCAATCGAAACAGGCACCATTAGCTGCAATACATTTCTCCCATCGCGGTATCAGTGCATTGATGCCAGTTGCATAGAAATCGTTCAAACACGCCTTTGAACAGTTTCTGTTGGACTACAGAAACTGTTCAAAGGCGTGTTTGATGGCTGCTTTATTGGTGAATCGTTTCCCTGCCAAAAAAATGGTCAAAATGCTTGAACAAGTGGTAGTCGGTGGGCGAGAGGTCAGGACAGTAAGCTAGGTGCGGAAGAGCCTTATATAGCCCAGGCTGTGTAATTTTTGGACAGTTGTTCTTGAAACGTGGAGTCTCGCGTTGTCATGAAGCAGTACAACGCCATCTCTGTTGACCAATTTCGGCCGCTTAACGTGCAACTTTTTATGCATTGCATCCAGCTGGTTGCAGTATTTCTCTGCATTAATGGTTTTGCCAGATTTCATGAACAAATAGTGCAGAATACCGTTTGCACACCACCAAACAGTCACCATTATTTTCTTTGGATGAAGTTCTGGTTTCAGCATGTGTTTTGGGGCCGCACCGACATCTAGCGATTGTGCTGACTGGCGACGGTTGTCGTACATTATTTATTTTTCGTCACATGTCACTACTCTGTGCAAAAATGCAGTGTTTCTGTTCCGGGCGAGCAGCGAAGTGCAAACCTCCAGTCAACGCTTCATGTTGCTTTCAGTCAGCTCATGGAGAACTCATTTATTAAGCTTCTTGACTTTACCAAGTTCTTGCAAGTGATGGGAAACTGTCAAATAGTGGACGCCTTATTCCTCTGCCGTGTCCCATACAGTTTGGCTCGGGTCACTCTCAACTAGGGTTTGCAGTTTGTAGTTGTCGATGGCTGGTGCTGAGGGCCCGCATGGTGCATCTGCAAGTTTCGTATCACCAGCTCAGAATTTTTTGAACCATCGCTGCACGGTCCGTTCGTTTACTGTCATCTCCAAATACTGTGTTGATGTTCCTGGCTGCTTCTGCGGCATTGTGGCCCAGTTTGAACTCATACTGAAAAAGTATCCGTAATTGGCTTCCTTCCATGTTCTGGCTGCATGATCACACTATCAGCTAGTACCAAAATGATTCTGTGCCGACAGGCAGGGATATTTAACCTTCCCGATCAAACACACTAGCACTATCTGCCGGTGTTTGTACGGCTCGAAATCAAGTCATCCCAAAATCTGACATTTCACCTGCAACAACCTAATATATATTACATTTTTTGGCCATGCAGGACTGTCAGTTCGACATCACGAGTAGATCTTGCTAAGATACGATCAGGCTAGCTGCACCGTGAGGACAACCGGGGCGCTTGCCCCAAGCCCCACATTTTAGGAAATAAAAATATGTTTTTTGTCGAGTTTTTTATATCTGTTATTTTTCTTAAGTTTTGGAGTATGAGGCACTTAAAAAGATATTTTAATAGCATTTTTTTTTCTTAGTTTCAAATTCTCCATCCCCAATTTCAAATAGGTTACTGCCCTTCATTGTACAGACACTGAGATTTGCAGATTTCAAATGAATATCATTACCACCTTAAACTTTTCAAGCATTCATGAAATAGCAAATTAAATTTTATCATTTAGTGGATCACTATTTTTATATATTGAACAATATGTGCATAAACCAAATACTTAAATTTAAAAAAAAAAAAAAAGAATATGAAATTTGTTTTTGGACAGTATATGGAGGTCAAATGTTTAATCATTTTAAAACAGTAATGGCAATAAAAATAAAAGGGCAATTTTCATGTTTGCTTGCATATAGAGGTTTGAAAGGTCACACATTTGTCAGTTATGCCCCCTTACATCAAAAATCAATCACTAAAGCACGCATCAGAAAAAGAAAACTATTTAAAATAATTTATATTTTTGGAGAAATCCCTGTTATTCTCTACCCAAAAATATTCACTATGCAGACTAGTTGGAGTATCTTTTTATCATAGTATGAGGAAGTTTTTACAAGTACCACAATGCAACCTCAGCTTCCTCTCCCCGAAAAGACAATCGCAGATTTTGACACATTCTAGTCTTTTTCTCTCTATATCATCATCATCATCATCATTGTCAACCATTATCAATCCACTGCTGGACGAAGGTCTCCCCAAGTTTCCTCCACAACGGTCTGTCTTGTGCCAGTCTCCTCCATGTCACTTCCGCATATTTACGAATTTCATCCACCCATCTCCCATGTGGTCTTTTTCTGGGTCTTTTCCTGTCCCTTGGAATCCAATCTAAAATTTCGGCTGTCCATCTATGGTCTGTCCTTCTGGCAGTATGTCCAGCCCATTGCCATTTCAGGGATTTAACTCTGATCATGATGTCTTCCACTCTCGTCATTTTTCGGATCCACGAGTTCCTCTTCTTATCTCTCCTGGTTATACCAAGCATGCACCTCTCCATGCACCTCTCCATGCTTCTTTGAGTTGTCTGCAGCCTTTGTATGTCTCTTTTAGTTAAGGTCCACGTCTCTGCACCATACGTAAGCACTGGAAGGATGCATTGATCAAACACTTTTCTTTTAAGACATAATGGCATATTGCTCTTGAAAATTATGCTGTTTCTTCCAAAAGCTCTCCAGGCAAGTTTTGTACGCCGATTAATTTCTTCATCAATGTGACCCTCACTTGATATCTGCTGTCCAAGATAAACATACGTATCTGTTATCTCCAGTTTTTCTCCATCAATCGATAAATCTTCATTTCTTGTAAAAGCATTGAACATCACTTTTGTCTTCTGAAAGTTCATTTTTAATCCCACTTCTTTACTCTTGTCAGCAAGCTCCTGGATCATACTCTGCAGCTCTGATGGGGTAGTTGCAAAAATGACTACGTCATCAGCAAAACGAAGGTGGGTTAGATAATCCTCCATTAATCTTTATCCCTTTGTTTTCCCAGTTCAGTGATTGAAAGACATTTTCCAATGTGGCATTAAAGAGCTTCGGAGATATGGTGTCACCTTGTCTCACTCCCTTTCCAATTTTTATGTGTGTGTATTTTCAAACAGCCGAATCTTTGCACTTGCATTTTCATAGATGTTATTAATAATATTAATGTATGCATCTTCAATACCGCAGGATTTCAGAGCCGTGGTAACTGCTGATGGTTTCACCGAATCAAAGGCTTTTTCATAATCGATAAAAGCCATGCACAATGGAAGTTCATATTCCCTCGCTCTTTCAATTAGTTCTCTCAGTACGTGGATATGATCTATTGTGCTGTAGCCACTCCTGAATCCAGCTTGTTCTCTCGGTTGAGCCATGTCCAGTGTTATTTTCAAGCGGTGTGAAAGAACTTTAGTGAAGATTTTATAAACCACTGATAGGAGGCTGATAGGTCTGTAGTTCCTGAGATCCTCAATGTCACCTTTTTTATGTAGCAGGATCATTGTAGCATTGTTCCAATCCTCAGGAATCTTCCCTTCATTAAGGCATCGAGTGAAAATTTGGGCGAGTACTGTTTCAATTTCTCCACTTGCTTCTTGTATGATGTCTATAGTAATTCCATCTTCTCCTGGAGCTTTCCCCCGCTTCATGTTCTTGATTGCATGAGCAACTTCTGCTGGGAGGACTGGAAGAACTCTGGTACCTTTCATGATGTCTGGAGTACATGTATCATCCCTTTCATATAATTTGGAGTAGAAATCTTTCACTCTTGTCAAAAATTTCGCCTCTATTTCTTGTTATAGAACCATCTTCTTTTCTCAGAGCCATAATCTGTTTTCTTCCCTTACTGAGATGTCCCTTTGCTATCTTAAGGCTTTGGTTGTTTTCAATTGCTTTCCTCACTAGCTCACAGTTGAATTTCCTTACGTCTTCAGTGATACTTTTTCGTGCTGTCTTGCATAGCTCTATATATTCCACTTTGGAAGTCACATCTTCTTTAGTTGTCCTCATCTCTCTTCTTTTTTGCATCAACATTTTGGTTTTTCCTGATAATTTGTTTACATGCAACTTGTTCTTAGACCCAGCTAATTTTGTTGCTGTTTCCATAAGAGCTTTGGTTACTTTTCTGTTAACTTCCGAAATATCCACTTCTTCCGATGTTAGGCCTTCTAAAGCAGAGAATCTGTTCTTCAGTTCCAACTTGAAAGTATTATGGTGTTTTTTAAGGTTGGTTATGTCAATACATTTTGTTTGTCTTATGAGCTTGCCACGTTCCAGTTTAGTGTTGAGGTGCATCTTACATCTCACCAATCTATGGTCACTACCTGTGTTGAACTTGTTTAGCACACTGCAGTCTTCTATGACGAATTTTTTGTTAAACATAATAAAATCAATTTCACTTGTCGTCCCAATTGGATGTCTCCATGTCCATTTCCTGTGTGGCTTTTTCTTGAAAAAGGAATTCAAGATGAAAAATCCTTCTGCCTCTGCAAACTCAACGAGAGTATTTCCACGCTGGTTTCTGTTGCCGTGACCAAATTTACCTACTGAAGTTTCATTCTGTTGCCGGTGCCCTATTTTTGCATTGAAATCTCCCATAATTATCTTCAAGTGCTGCTTACCTTTATTATTTAGATTACGAATTTCCTCATAAAATTCTTCAATTTCTTCTTCAAGACTCTATATATATGTATGTAAACATGCAGTTCATATTAGGGACTTTTTTTTAAAGCTTAAAGCAAACACTTCTTTGAGATAATGAATTTTTCTTTAAGATAGTTTTTGTATGTGTTCTTTACAAATGAATTTTTTCATGTAACAATTTTATTAAAAAATTAAGATGTATTTTCTAGGGCTCCACTATGAAATTTCACCCTGGGCCCCCCAAAAGTTTCATCCGGTCCCAGATGTGATCACTGCTGAGATAAAAATATGATCATCCACAATGTGAAAAGCAGTGATCATATCTTTACAAGGTCTACTGTAAAGTACAGCACAGACCGTACCGCAGGGCCAGAAAAAGAAATATATTGATCAACATACAACCTGAAGCATCACAAACCATTCTCCTGTGTCACATGACAGTTTCTAGTTGAATGTTTTTCTGCTCGGCTGTAATACAAGAGCCTGGAGCTCAGACTTTTACCTAACCACTGCTTTTTCAGTTGGCAACTGGAATTCCTGTGTAGCAGCCAACAGCTGTGCTGTCAAAACAACCATATCTGCAATTACAAATGGTGACTGGTTAAGCAGAGAAGCAGGATGACACCAATTCTCAATTTTTTTTTAAATTTCATATCGACAAAGTTAAAGCCAAAAGTGCATAACTCCATCAGCTAAAATATGATCAGGAGATCACAAGAAACTGAAGGATATGTGTTTTATCAAGGAACTCCAATAAATCTTTTGATGCTGATAAAATAAACTTACCTTTTAAAAAGGAGGGAGGGAAAGATTAGTTGTTTACTTATGAAAATCAAGCATTCACAGACTTCTAATTAGCTCTGGTTTTAAGTAGTTCCTGAGGTTATATGTATTGTTCCACCACGCTTACTATAGCTGGCTCAAACACAACATGAAGAGACAAAGGAAAAATAGCTCCTCATAAAGTTCCTATGGAATACTATTACAGAAAATAAATTTCAACACTATAATAACAGACTTTTTTATACACAAAAATATGAATTTCTTTTTTGAATGGATAAAATACAAAATAATAATATAAATGTTTTTTACCATTAGCCTACTATAATTTTATTTCAAATACAAATCATAAATGTCAGTTATTAATCATAGTTTCATGCTTCTCCCTTAACATAGCTGTAGATATATGAGGTCACAAAACGGTAAATGTGTACTTTAGCGTCCTAAATTATTTCGTCGGAAAAATTTATGTGTGTGAGAAAAGTCTCACACACTCAATTTTTTAAGCATACAAAATAATGGGGAAAGGTGCAAAAATGTAGTAATTTTTAGATAAAAGGACAGAATTTTTCCGAAGTATTAACCTGCATGTTCGATGGTTTGCAGCAGTTGGTGCGGGAGGCTGAAGCGATGCTAACGGTCACCACATGAAGGTTCTGTGCGTCGGAACCGAGTGCGAGTTGCTAGTGAATGCGCGGAAGAATACAACAGGAATGGGGTGTATTTTTTGGAAAAGTGTGATGCATCTTCTAATCGTGCGCAAGTAGAAGTAGTTCAAACCTGTTTTATTAATTTTGGAGAAAGATACGTGCGGAATGTCGTTATTATTAGCTTCACAATGTCTCGGAATGGAAAGAAATTAAGGAATGTTAATGATTTTATGTACGACAGAAGTTTTGGTACCGGTTGAACCCAAAGTTGTGGTTATGGTTTGGAAGATTTGCAGGGGTAGGTGATTTCTTCAAGCAATTTATCTGTAGTTCTGCTGTTATTCCATACATCATAGCTCACAATTTTCCCTTGTGAAACGGATATTTTTCAAAATAAACGATTTCCTACAATTCAGATATTGTACTATAGCAGGGAGGCCTACAGCTTCTTGTATTGTTGCAGATAATAAAATTTCAAGCCCTGAGAAAATACAGAATGAAGTGTGGAGACTGACGATTTTATACTTACACTTTCTCAAAATTACCCTTAAAAAAAAACTTATAATGCTGCGTAAAACCGACCTCTTTCCTTCCGCGTATTCCTACAAGATGCTTCGATGATTAAGAACTCCTCTACCACTTCTTTCTGTATTCTTCCGCCCGTTACTTGCCCTTCTGAATGAAGCTTCTGTTCACCAGACTCCACCTTGACGCCGTCACCGCTCCGTCGTCCTGGGCCTACTGCAGGTACTCTTCCAAACCATCGAACTCCCAGGTAAACACTTCAGAAAAAATCTTTCCTTTTACCTAAAAATACTATATTTTTTCACCTTTCCCTATTATTTTGCACGCTTAAAAAATTGTAAGTCCCACTTTTCTCACACACTTAAATTTTTCTGACGAAATAATTTAGGACGCTAAAGTACATATTTTACCTACAAAACTATATCAGTGTCTGCCAAATCAAGTCTGATTTTTGGAGTTCTGGTATTTTTTTATTGGAGGCAATAGAAATAGCAAAATGATAAAATAAAGTGACAAACTACATCTCTGCTATAAATGCTTTCAGTTCATCTCTTAAGTTGCAAATTTCTGTTCTGCACCTATTTTTATGCTTTAAATATTAGGTGTGCAACTTAATTCTCAGCCACAGGCACGACACATTGACAGCAAATTATATCAAATCGAATACATACCTAATCAAGGAAATAATCCCTGTCGTGTTGGATACATTTGAGCCATCGGTCAGGGAGCTGCCGAATACCAAGCTGCGGAAAGAAGAGGGCTGTTTCGAATTGATAAAGTCATCAATACTTGTGTGGACCTCCTTGACAGAAGTGAAGTGCGTATCACTCAGGTGATGTTGCGGGGAGCGAAAGAGGTGATAATTTGACGGGGCGAAGTCTGGAGAATACGCCGGGTGGGACAAAATCTCCCATCCCAGGTCGGTGATGGTGTGTAAAGTCGTTTTCGCGGTGTGAGGACGTGCGTTATCCTGAAGCTACAGGACCGACTTTCTGCCTTGGCCGGTGTATGGTCTTTTTGCCTCCACTGCGTCACTCACACAAATGAATTGCTGACAATAACACTCAGCATGGACCGTTTCACCAGGTTTGAGCAACTCATAGTGTACAATACCACTCTGATCTCACCATATGCACAGCAACAACTTTCTGGCATGGATATTCGGTTTGGCTGTACTGGTGGTAGGCTGACCTGGATAAACCCACGACTTGCGCCGCTTAGAATTATCATAGAGGATCCACTTCTCATCATAAGTCAAAATCTTGTGGAGGAAATCCTTCTTCTTGAATCTGGAGAGCAAGGACACAGCAGCATCGTAGCGCCTAGACTTGTTCGCAGCTGTGAGTTGGTGGGGCACCCCAAAGGCCCTCCTTGTGAATCTGTCCAAGCTTGTGCAGGCACTATGGAATGGCTTGCCGTGTTAGTCCAAGTTCGTGGGCGAGCTCTAACTGTGTGCAACAGGAATCTGCGTCCAACAGTTGTTCCAGTTCCTCATCATCAACTTTCTGTGGCTGTCCCGGACGTTCTGCATTACGGAGATCAAAATTTCCCTGCTTAAACCGTTGGAACCACTTCTTACACATACTGTAAGACACAGCAGCCTCACCCGAAGCAGCACAGATCATTTGCTGGGTTTCCACGGCACTTTTTTTTTCAGCTGAAACGCGAACAGGAGGCAGTGTTTCAAATGTTGCTTCCTGAACGACATTGCTTTCATCGTCAACTTTCATCCTTCTGTCACTATAGCTGTGAGTGATTATACGGTTTCCTTGAAAGCTGTTGGAAGGCGCTGCAATCGCCCATTATCACACACAGCTATTTTCATTTGCCGACGTTCTATGATCACTTGCAGTTAGGGGCCGAGCATTAAGTTGCACGTACCTAATATATTCTATTTGAGAAAAAATAAAAAAACTCAATATTGCAAGATTTCTTTTTTTTTTTTGTCCAATATTTTTATTGTCTTCAGAGATCCCAAATAAAAAAATTGAATCATCATTTTATGAAATCAATAACTTTGTGAATCAGTTGGTGTTAGCATTTGATCAATGCTAATACCAACTACAAAAAAAAAAATAGCATTTATCATCTGCCTTGTTTTGTTCATTTCATGATATCAAATCTTGAACTGCCGTCTCAGTGGTGCAGTGGTCTAAGCACTGGCCTCAGGCCATTCGTCCCGCATGGGTCCAGGTTCGAATCGTGATGAGGCATGGACATTGCGTTTGTCTTACGGCAATCGCTCTCTCCCTTCCCTGGAATTAATGATCCTTAATTAGGAATAGGCGACTGCTCATACGCCATTGAGTTGCTCACAGTGGTTGATAAACCCTCAAACAAAACAAAAAGCCCTTGAACTCAGATTTACACTATGCTTCAAAACAATCTTCACAAAATGCTCTTTCTTTTCCCTCCATGAGCCACTAATCTGAGAACAGTGATTAGTAGATACCTAGTTTTTGATATTTTGGTAGTTACTGATGCTCCTCTTAACCACTGATGCCCTGAAGAACTTTTTTTTTTTTTTGCTTTTATTCTACTAAAGTTCCTACATTAAACTTTAAAAATAGGACAATTATACAGGAGAAAAGGAAGAGAAGAAAATAAAAGCAATGACAATATCTGATATTTATGTCATTTTTGTAATGCTATAACTTTGTGGTCAGTTTTTGCTGCCCTCCATAACCAAGATGGATAAATTTTAAGGTTCATCCTTAATTTACTATCAGGTCCTGAGGCATACATAACCAGAATGTGACTTTTGGAGAGGGGTCAGTTGCTCACATCTGAGTAAGAAAATCAGAGCAGGCTAGCCTACTGATTATCAGCTCTTTAATTAGTACCGCATGTTGTTCTGTTTTGTTTACATTACACCTGCAGACACTGCCACTAAATTTCATGTTAAGTATTTTTTTGAAGTGGAATAATTTGTACACAAAGTAATAATTTTGTAAATAAAAATAAGATTTGTTTCAGAGAAATGAAATAGTGAGTAAATAATATCAGATGTGATTTTTTTTTTTTTTTTGCTTTTTTCGCTTGTTAATCAACATCATTAAGTGTACAAAGAAAGATTCAAGAAACATAAAAACAAGTTGACAATATGTTATTTATTATTTCTCCCATTTACTTTTGCTGTTATGTTTCCTTGTTTTTTATACAGAAGCAGCACTAGTTTCTTTGTCTAGCAATAACAAAGCTGAGCAATAGACCAGACTACTTATACAGCTGATAATCAGAAGGCTAGCTGAATCCTCGTACTTGCTTCATGAGAAAATAAACAAATTAAGCAATGTAGCCAATAATTCCTCTTCAAAGTTTTAATTTACATTTTCATATTGCAAGATTGCCACTTGTTTCAGAAGTTTATTTCTTCACATTCAAATGATCATTTTATGATAAATAATTTTGTAAATCAGTTGGTGTTAGCATTTGATCAATGTTTATTTCCTGTTATCCCTGAATTACTAGCTAACTTCACTTAGATGTTTATGAAAATATGACTTTAAATGTTTTCTCCACTCACATAAAATCGGCAACATTTTGAAACTGCCAATGCATCTTGGGACATTATTTAAATAGTAGCATCACAGATGTGCATGCAACCTTCACAAGTACAGTATATTCCAATTAATTAGACCATTGATTAATTGGGGCAGCAGTTTCTTTGGGACAATTCTTGAAGAACATCCCAAAATAGCTCCTCGGGATAAAGCTTCGCATAATTGTGCAAAAGTATACTAGCCCCAATGTGTCCCAATTAACCAGAGTCTACTGTATTACGCACAAGCAAGAAAATTCCACTAACCACTTGGGAATTTACTAATTTACTTGCCACTCAGAACAGGAAGCAAGATGCACAAATACAGTGTGTATGAAATTTCATGTTGACATTATGTACAAAATTTGACATCATGTCATCTTTGATGGCTTTTTTTCCCTGGTATAAACAACCCCCATGAACTCTACAGGCTATTAGCAGTTGCTTGTGCCCGATTTGGGATACTAGTTTTGTGGAAGGGCCAGAGCCAGCACCATCCAACAAGCATATGACCCATGCCTCATTCATCCCTCATCCATGACTCATGCAAGAGCTCATCTTGGGTGACTGATAAGAAGCCCATGCCTCAAACCACTTGGCCTCCAGGCAGACTTGATGGTCCTGTGATGAAGCAAACAGCTATCATAAAATAAAAAAGAAGATAGAACTTATGTGCAAAGTAAACAACCAGCCAGCTACAAAGAACTGAGCTGTGATAAGACTTTTATCTTTACATCAGAGGCACTGGAGTTGTTAATATTTCAGCAGACATGTGCAAACGAATGGTGAACTGGACAACCAATAAGCAGTTAAAGAGAGGGGGATTAGTTTTCATGGAAGACGACACGGGGATTCTCACCATATGCGAAGAAGCAGCATGCTGTAATTTTAAATGTTTTCTCTATGTGTTGTACTGTCCTTGTGTTCATTTGGTTCTATTAAAAAGAATTTATTCAACTTCCTGCATTTTAATTTGTGCAGCTCTGGGATAATGAGGAATGGCTGGTGATGAGTGACAAATCTGCTTGGCCAATGCTACCACAAACAATAGTATGTGTGAGTGAAATTACACCACATGTATTAAAATATTATTGACAAGCAATGGGATTTAACCTCCCCCCCATCAAGTCATAACAAAGCATAATAAGTCACCCTAATCTGCTAAATTACAAAGTACAGTTGTTTTTTTGTACAAGTTTCAAATTGAGCTTTGAAAAATGAGAAAAGTTTTGATCTACCAAAGAACAATTTTCTGTTCATCAAAATATATCATGCTAAGTCTAGAACTAAAGCAACAAAAAAAATGTATGTATATATATTTTTCCCTTCTGTTACCCAAAATTGGATTAACATAATATTGCACTTCTTAATTCACAGCAAATTTCAATAGTTGAGAAATTTTTCACAAAAATATAAAAACCAAGTAAATAAATGCAAAGTTAATACGATCATGACTAATTTAAAGGGGGAAATCGCCTCAGCTGAATCTGCCAATGGTCAGGCCGAATCTTAACTTACTAACTGCGACTTTTTCATACACCAACACACTAATCACATTACACGAACTGAAGAAACGTAGCTGGTATTTTAACCAGCTATGGAATATAGCACTTGTATTGGTATAACTTGTATATAAACGCAACGTAAACACTGGAATGCTTTCAGAATTTTCTGGCACACATCCTTAACTCGAACTAACGTATTCATATTCCAACTCCAACATGATGTTGTGAACTACACATTTTATTTCACACTATCACCGCTTTCAAAGCAAAACACCAACCCACCATAAACAACCTATTACGGTAGGCTTTGAATACGACGCTTCCTCTAACGCACGACTTAGAATCACTTAAGTTGTGATTGATGTAACCAAAACAACCCGTATAATTCTTGCAGAGGAAAACCCTGCACTGGTGGATAACACTTTAAATCAGAGATAACGTTTATCACTTGTCCTCTCCTGGTTCTAACTTTCTCTTACTCCTATTGGCCCGATCTACTCCAATGTCTTTGAACTCCACTCATTTGGTACTAAAATGGAACGTATGGGATAACATCAACAACCGACAGGAACAGGTTCATCCAAGTCAGCTCGGATTTTATTTATTTATTTATTTATTTGTAAGCACATCCCTACAGATCAGTGGCGTAACCATGTTTAAAAATCGGAGGGGGGGGACGATTACACATACACACATTATATGTATACATATGCATACAATATTATATACATACTGCATAAGATAGTGTTTTTTTTTATTGGAGGTTTAACGACCACCGTGAGCAACTCAATGGGCTATAAACAGTCACCCGTCCCTAATTTAGGGTCACTGGTTCCAGGGAAGGGAGAGAGCCAGTGCCGTAAGACAAACACAACATCCATGCCTCGCGGGATTCGAACCCAGACCCCTTTCGGACGAATGATCAGAGGCCATCGCTTAGACCACTGCGCCACCGGGGCAGCATCATAAGATAGTTTGAAAACCCCTCCCCTACACACCAATGCTACACACACACACAAGGAAGTTAGAATAATACTTCTGGAGATGCCCTGGTCTCAACCGTGAAGCTTCTTGGTGTGGAAATTTGCTATTGTTTGCATGATACCTATGTAATTTCATCTGTTTGTATTTTGGAACTGCGTGGATTTGGGTCTTTTTTTTTTTTTTTTTTCCGATTGGAGGTTTAACAACCACCGTGAGCAACGGACCTTATTCACCTCGCATTGCATCATGGGAAAGCTTTGTTTACATGCGTTTTCCCATTGCTTAACATGGCGTTACGTTGCAAAGGTTCACGAAAAACGCGATTTTCGTAAATTTATTAACGACATGTATAACTTTTGCTCATCGTATGGTTGTGCTAATAAATCCTGCAACCTTAATTGGCCGCCCCGGTGGCGCAGTGGTCTAAGGCGCTGGCCTCTGATCATTCGTCCGTCTGGGGTCCGGGTTCGAATCCCGGTGAGGCATGGATGTTGTGTTTGTCTTACGGCACTGGTTCTCTCCCTTCCCTGGAACCAGTGACCCTAAATTAGGGACGGGCGACTGCTTATAGCCCATTGAGTTGCTCACGGTGGTCGTTAAACCTCCAATCAAAAAAAAAAAAAAAAAAAAAATAAACCTCCAATCAAAAAAAAAAAAAAAGAACCTTAATTGTGTAGACGAAAGAAAGACATTCTTTAATTTTCCGCTGAAAAGACGAAATTATTAAGGGAATGGCTGTGTAAAATGAAATGCGGCGATTTCCATTCCGATGTGCACTCTCCAATATGTTCTGTCCACTTTAACGAAAAAGCTTTTGGATGTTATGACACTTCGAATCAAAGACAGTTGAAACCTCGTAGTATGCCTTCGAATTTCAATTTCAAAAAAGAAAAAAAAAGATAGGCGAAAATTGATGCAATATTTGGATCGGTAAATTACGAATTAAGTTCTGCTTTTCCTCAAAGAATTAAACAAACATATCCATAATTTCTCTTTTTATTTAATGCTAAGCATTCATTTAATTTTTAAGCAGATTGCTTAACGTGCGAACCCTAGTTTGTTTCCTTATTACGTATTTGTCTGAGCTTCTAAATGTTTTTGTTTTACAAAACAAGGCACTAAATTTTGTTTCCTATATTTCGCCAATGTCTGGCAATAAGAACATGAAAATTTAATATAGCGTGTACGAGAAATGCTACATTAAAAACTTCATTATGACTAACGGCGATGCTTTCCTGCGTCATGCGAAATAAACATCGAACACAAAATTGTCTTTGTATATTTTTGCATTGATTTGTTCTAAGAAATTAATTTCTTCTTCTTCGCCCTGTAGCTCTATTAATTCCTCGGCAGAATCCATAACGTTAGGATTGTAAAAATTAGGCAACAGTAAGGGATAATCAAATAGCGAAAACATTGAATCAGCAGCCATGTTGGTACGCAGAAATCCACTTCTGACGTCACATGAATAAGGTCCACTCAATGGGCTATAAGCAGTCGCCCGTCCCTAATTTAGGGTCACTGGGAAGGAAGAGAGCCAGTGCCGTAAGACAAACACAACATCCATGCCTCACCGGGATTCGAACCCGGATCCCTTTCGGACGAATGATCAGAGGCCATCGCTTAGACCATTGCACCACCGCGGCGGTTTTTGGTTGCAGAAACCCTGTAAATATCAAATCGGAATGTATTATACATCTTAGACGAGAGAACTTTACAAATTTAACGTTATGTTTTGTTTAGAATACGCACCAATGTTCGTGTACTTCAATTTAAAATAAAAATGGAAAGGAGCCTCAAAATAATTAAGAATTTTATAAATCCAGCATTTTCTCACACATTAGCAACAAGTTACGATGGGAAATTAGAAACATTTGCAACGAAAGAAAGCGATTCGGCCAACACAAAATGCATTGTAATAGCATTGAAAACTATGAGCTTTCCCACACTTTGACGGCCGTAGCTTGCGGCTATAAGCTTCACGCAAAGTGGTACTGCTTCATTAAAAAGGGCATCTCCAGATATCTTATTCTAACCTCCTTGCACACATACGGAAGAGCAAAGCGGTTGCTGAGGCGCGATCTAAGGGGCACGACATAGGCGTCTCTGTTGGCGAATTGTGGAACTTAGCGAATACAAAAATTACGATAGATAGGGCAGAAATGTAAATTGCAAAGTTGTAGAACTGACTTTGCTTATTAGGAATCGATATCGCTGTTTTATTAAGTACACATTATACACGTGTTTGCATTCTACGAAAAATTAAAATCTTATATTATTAACTTTAGTTGGTTAACATAATAAAAAAAATGCGTTATATCATTCCCAAAACTTTTTTTTTTTTTTTGGGGGGGGGGGGGTGTCTTTTACATTGAGGATCCTCGACTCTGAAAATATGGGAGGGTCCTGACCCACCCACCCTCTCCCAGTGGTTACGCCTATGCTACAGGTGGTATATCTAGTTACATCAATTGCTGTAGTGATATTTACACTGATATTTACATTGCCAAGGGATATTTCCAGTCTTGCAAACCACGCTTTACAAAAAAAAAAAAAAAAAAAAAAAAAAATTGGGCCACCAAGGTGGCGCAGTGGTCTAAGCGATGACCACTGAGCATTCTTCCGAACGGTGCCCGTGTTCGAATCCCGGTGAGGCATGGATGTTGTGTTTGTCTTACGGCACTGGCTCTCTCCCTTCCCTGGAACCAGTGACCCTAAATTAGGGACGGGCGACTGCTTATAGCCCATTGAGTTGCTCATGGTGGTCGTTAAACCTTAAAAAAAAAACTGACTTACATTAAAAGTATCTGGACATTCTTCAAGAGAGTTGTGAAGTCTATAATTTTGCATAACGGAGAATTTTTGCCAGCATCAGTCCTGCAGAATGGCACTGCAAATAGTTCACATTATTTTCTCCTTGGCACGGTGTAAGATAGCATGCGCGGATACAAGGGGTGGCCACCCCCCCCCCCCCAGCTGTAGCCATAAGAGAGAAAGAATAAGTGTCCCAGACCTTAAAAATATAAGGGTTTTTTATTATTCAGTTTATATTATGCAGATAACGTGTTTACAGTTGCAGTGATTGTCTGTCTGAAAGCCTTGTGCAGATGGTTCGATGGTGTACATCTCTTTTCCACTTTTTTATCTTTCTCTGGAGGTGAAATGTAAAACTCTTCTTTGTGATTAAAGAAGTGACGTTATTGTTAAGGGATTTCTGCGTGAGTAGACAAACTGTCACTCGGAAAGGCATTGTATCACACCCGTCTTCTGCACGTGCGTTCCCAGGCGGCAGGTGCAGGAAATAATTCATCTGCTTTGATCAGGGTTTCGTTTTACAGTACAAAGTTTGTCATTGTGATAGCCGGTATTAGGGCGCTCAGTTACTTGCCTTCTCTCTTCCTCTTCTTTCCCCAGGTTACTTCCGGGCTTCCGGCACAATTGAGTTGGCTTCTAATCCTCCATCCCAGTAGTTCATCATCTCCTCCTTGTCTGCTCCATCCTAACAAACACGAGTAATCTGTTTTGAAGTTTGATTTGCTGTATGCACGCCCTGTACCCGAAATTGGACTAAATGATTAAAAAAAAAAAGGTATTTACAGTACTATTTCTCTTGTACGATAAGGAAAATCGGGGAGGGGGCAGAGGGCTGTGTTAAGCATATATTAGTTATTTAACATACACTAGTGTGCAAAAATTAAGGACGAAGAGGAGATATTAGCATAACAGCTTAACGAGCAGGCAGAACGGACCGGCCGCCCCTGTGGCGCAGTGGTCTAAGCGATGGCCTCTGATCATTCGTCTGAACGGGGTCCGGGTTCGAATCCCGGTGAGGCATGGATGTTGTGTTTGTCTTACGGCACTGGTTCTCTCCCTTGCCTGGAACTAGTGACCCTAAATTAGGGACGGGCGACTGCTTATAGCCCATTGAGTTGCTCACGGTGGGCGTTAAACCTCCAATAAAAAAAAAAAAAGAACGGACCGAAAGACCACTCAGGAGACAGACTAGGGTCCGGTACGGTAGGGCATGCGCATATATGCAGCATGACGTAGGGGAGAGTGTCGGAAGGGTATAAAGCACACGGGCGGTGTACGCTCAGCAATTCGGGGCAGCGGGTGGCTTAGTGGGCAACGTTCGTGACTGCCACGGGAAGGGCTTCAGGTTCGATCCCAGCAGGTACGAATGTTCGATCCACTAAATATCCGCCGTGCGTCGGATGAGCGCGTTAAGCCGTCGGACCCCGGGTACTGGCCCCCGGTAATAAATAAGGGCGTCTTCCTTCCCCTTTCTACTTCGCTTCCGTGTGACTTTCCTATCGGGCATTCTAACCCAAATCTCCTATCTTCCTATTTCTAAGGGTTGTTTAAGACCTGGGGTCAGACGCTCCCTTCCTAAAATCCTCTACATATGATCACGATCATGCTCAGCAATTCGGTGAAAGCTATTGCACGGTGTACATCGGTTTGAACGACGTCGAGTTGCTGCCACCGTGTGATATGGCCAACAGGCAATCCAGTAGACGACATCTGGACGACTTTACCCGAGGTCGCGTCATTGGGAAGTTGGAAGAAGGTCGAAGTGTGACTAGTGCGGCCGAGGAGTTCGGGATCGCTCACAGCATCGTTTCACGAGCTCGGAGAGCATTTTAAACGACAGGAACAGCTGTCCGAGAGTTTAGCAATGGTCGTCCACGAGTAGCCGCGGCGGCGGATGACCGGTATATTGTCCTACAGGCGAGAAGAGACAGACGGCAGACAGCGGGAGAAATCGCAAGGCACATGCAACTGGACGTCCGTTATCGCAGTTTTACCGTGGCCAGGAGGCTGCTCAAAGGTGGTCTATTTGCACGACGACCAGTACGGTGTGTGCTATTAACGCCTGCTCATCGAAGACGGCGGTTTCTGTGGTGCCAGGAAACAAGAACTGGATACATCAGCAATCGGGTCGAGTTCTCGTTACGGATGTGAGCCGATTTAGTCTGACGAGCGATTCTGGACTATACACATCTGGAGAGATCAGGGAACACGCAATCACACCTCCAACATCATCGAAAGGGACCGGATTGGAGGTTTGGGGCGGTATCATGCTTGGTAGTCGTACTGACCTCCACATCTTCCAAGGAGGTTCAGTCACTGGTGTCCGCTATTGTACCGAGGTTCTCCTGCCTCACGTGCGTCTGTTTAGAGTTTTTTTTTTTTGAGATTTAACGACAACCGTGAGCAATTCAATGGGCTATAAGCAGTCGCCCGTCCCTAATTTAGGGTCACTGGTTCCAGGGAAGGGAGAGAGCCAGTGCCGTAAGACAAACACAACATCCATGCCTGACCGGGATTCGAACCCGGACCCCTTACGGACGAATGATCAGAGGCCAGCGCCTTAGACCACTGCGCCACCGGGGCGGCCTGTTTAGAGGTGCTGTGGGTCCTGAGTTCCTCTTCATGGACGACGACAACACTATACCTCATCGTACAGCGGCTGTCGCAGAGCTGGAGAGTGAAGTATTCAACGCATGGATTGGCCCGCAAGGTTCGTGGACCTAAATCCAATCGAACACGTGTGGGACCTTCTCGGGAGACGCTTGGTAGCACGTCATCAACCGCCAGCAACGATTCCGCAGCTGCGATTGGCACTACAAGAGGAATAGGCCGCGATGCCGCAACAGCACCTTGACAACCTCGTCCTCAGCATGGGCAGACGTTGTAAATCCTGCAGCGCGGTCAGGGGTGATCATATCCCCTACTAAAGACTGGATTTTTCTTGGCAGCCGCCTGTCACATGGACGTTTCTGTCTTCTGTCCAGTTGTGCTCGAAGCTACCTTTTCAATAAAGTGCCTTTGTATCCTTTGGATTTCTTGTTTGGATGGTTTTGCTCACTTGTCCCATATTTTTACATCTTGGGGATCTTATGGTATGATTTCAGTCGATGTGGAGCACTTCTGCACGACGTTACATTCGAAAGACCGTGTCGTCCTTAATTTTTGCACGCCAGTGTAGCTACGGCATGGCGTTTAATCCGAAGAAGCGACAAACAACTTTAGATTTTTTTTTTAAATCAACAATTGAAACTTTGGAAGCGAAAGAAGAACCAAAAGTTGCAAATTCTTCGAAAAAATTTGCCTTCAATAAACTTAAACTTGACAAGTGTAAATGCACTTCCATCGACTTCGACAGACCACACTTTGTCTGTGCAATTTGAAAGTGAATACGAAAATGATATTGGTCTTTATGCTGGTTATGATAAAAAAAATAAGCGATTTTAGAAGAAACGAGGTTTTCGAAAAACCATTTTGTCCACCGAAAAATTACGTTTCCCCATTCTCCGAGCACAATAAAAAAGATAAAATTGTGAAAAGATACTTAAATCAAAGTCATTTGGAAAAATAATTGTGCTTAGTGTATTCTCCATTAATGAAAAGAGTTCACTGTAAATATTGTTGATTGTTTGCTCCAAAAAAGTTTTAGTGATAATCGATGCGAAACTCAATCTGTGAGTTTAGTTTCAAAACCTCTGAAAACATTTTTGAAGCTCTTTGGTAATAATGGAATGTTAGAAAATCACCAACGTAGTAAGTATCACATTCAGTCCAGTCGGCAGAAGAATTTGTGAAAAATTCAACAAGCACAAAACAAAATCCGTAATATGTTATCTACATATTTGAATTTTAAATAACAGTAACAATGAAATTCAAATTTCACAAGTAATCGTAAAAAAAAGCGCATGCACAGGGAGCGAAAAAGAAAATTACTCAAAATCAAAATGTTTCTTTCAAATTAAACCACAATATATTAATACTTTACAATTGACGCAGCCGGGTGGCGCAGTGGTCTAAGGCGCTGGCGTCTGATCATTCGTCCGTCAGGGGTCCGGGTTCGAATCCCGGTGAGGCATGGATGTTGTGTTTGTCTTACGGCACTGGCTCTCTCCCTTCCCTGGAACCAGTGACCCTAAATTAGGGACGGGCGACTGCTTATAGCCCATTGAGTTGCTCACGGTGGTCGTTAAACCTCCAATAATAATAAAAAAAAACAATTGACGCAAAATATTAATGACTAACTTTTTCATGAAACCATATTCGTAGGTACATATAACATAAATTAAAAACGCACTAAACGTCGGAAACCTTCTTAGAAGTTACTGCATGGAAAGAACATGTCTTTTCGAAACGCATGCAGCATGACTCGTCGTTCACCATCACTTGGGTGACGCCATTCTTCACGACTGTTTGCTCATCTGGCGTTTTTTCTTGCTCGATGGCGCTGAGGGAAGCTTCTAGGGAGGGCGCACCGGGTTATGTCCCGGTACCCCGGTGGGCCAGGCCGACCCTGCATGCTAGTGCATTTATAATTAAATTAATTAGTCTTAGAATGAACAATAAATCAAAGTGCGTATGATAATGGACCTTGACTTTAAGGAGCTAGGCTTCTCATCAACAGTCATCTTAGTCGTTGACGAATGTGAGATTTTTTTTTTCTGTTAACTTCCATGAAAAAGCTAATCTGCCTACCATTGAGCTCAATAAGGAAGAGCCAGAAGACACGGCTCTATGGTTATCAGGCGAATACGTCGGTGTAGATAGGGCAGGCATGTGCTTGGCGAACACTTCGACTTTCCCAGAGTCATAATGCACCTATATATAACCCCAGTAGTACCAGGCATTACACCATCATACATGAAATGCCATTAGAAACCTATGCTCCACTAGGTAACAGATTGCATTGCCTACAAATTGGTAAGTTCCCAGTCGCCCTTTAAGGTGAAGCGGAAGGTAGGAGGTGCTGGTATCTTGAAGCCTGTCTCCAGCATCCACTTTCACAACTTACAGGTCAATGGCCAGATTAAAGCTTTAGTGGGGCCCATAGGCAAAAACATTTACCCCAAAAACTTATGATGGGAATCATTATGAATTCCGTTAAAACATGGAAGTGTAGCAATATGCTTGTGATAATTACTACATAGTATTACATTCTTTAAATTAATAAATCATCTGCTGAGTTTTCATAATAAATCGCTATTTTCCATTGTTGTCATAAGAACAGGAGTTAAAAGCTTAAGATTCCTAGATTTTGTCTTGGATTTTCTAATGATTCAGCAATGTATACTTTTCTTAGTACATCTTTTTTGTTATGCGATGTGAAACCACAGGGAATTTCGACATCAATGGTTCCAAGTGCATATTGGGAGGTACGGGTAAATGGTAGTGAAAAAGCTGAAACTGTCACTGACCCCGCTGTGTGTAATTGGAGGTTTTACGACCACCGTGAGCAACTCAATGGGCTATTAGTTGCCCGTCCCTAATTTAGAGTCACTGGTTCCAGGGAAGGGAGACAGCCAGTGCCGTAAGACAAACACAACATCCATGCCTCACCGGGATTCGAACCCGGACCCCTTTCGGACGAATGATCAGAGGCCATTGCTTAGACCACTGCGCCACCGGGGCGGCTGACCCCGCTGTATGCAGCGACATGAAACCTTTAGCCTTAGAAATCTGTTCATCTTCCAACATGTTTCTGATCAAGTGGAAATCATGCAAGACAGAAGTAAAACTGTTTTACAAACCTCGATCTCGCTAGCTATTATTTTCCCAAACATACCTCCTGGGCCCTAGGACATGGTGGACTACAAGGCTATAAGCCCCCCACCCTAATCTGACCCTGTCAATGGCAAACATGCAGACAGATTAAGCTAATCATGCAATGAAAACAATTGGGAAGAGAGGATAATGAAAAACCAAACTTTGTGCCTGGCACTTAAAGAATCACCTCAGCAGTCTACAATAGAGGTGATGGGGAGCAGGTCATGTTGAGAACCAAAAAAATAAGAAAAAGGAATGGTACTATGTGCTTGGCTTGGGCCTTTTTTTTTTTTTTTTTTTTATTGGAGGTTTAACGACCGCCGTGAGCAACTCAACGGGCTATAAGCAGTCGCCCGTCCCTAATTTCGGGTCACTGGTTCCAGGGAAGGGAGAGAGCCAGTGCCGTAAGACAAACACAACATCCATGCCTGACCGGGATTCGAACCCGGACCCCTTACGGACGAATGATCAGAGGCCAACGCCTTAGACCACTGCGCCACCGGGGCGGCGGCTTGGGCCTTAGGGCCACCACTCTGGAACAGCTGTGCCTATGGTCTTCAAATTTCACAATGTAGTGAGATCCCCCACTGTTCAGGCTGTAGGTTTGCTACTTATAGATCTTACAAATGGCATCTTAATTAAATAAAAAAGAATCCAAGGATTACTCCATGCCTACGGGAAATGAAAAGCACCAATAATAAATATTCCAAGATAAAGAAAAATTATAAATCCGTTCATCTCTGTAAGTTGTATAAAATTTTTTATTCAGCTTCTATTATACAAACTCAGGTACAATTTCAAAAGATTTAACATAATTATAAATACACCACACTGTGAATACTCAAGAGACGCAAATAGCGTATTAAAATCGTTTATTTTTGCGGCGTAGTAAGTACAAAGATTCACCAAACTTTCACACTCCACTGGAAGGCTTTCTCAAGGCAATGGTATGAGAAAGCTTGGCGAATCTTTGTACTTACTACGCCGCAAAAATAAACGGATTTAATACGATATTTGCGTCTCTTGAGTATTCGAAAGATTTTTTTTTTATGTGTTTTACTTTATAGTCTTCATCAACATATAAGAAATCTTTATTGTGCAATGATCAGCTGAAGTTTACTTTTATCCAGAATATAGCACCATTACTGGTAATTTGCCATAATATGCATAGATGTTAAAACTGTCACAGTTGGGAGGACAACATTTTTTTTAATGAATAATAAATTATACGCATATAAAAACAGCACATGAAGTTTGTTGCAATAGGTGATTTTTCTTTTCAGGATTATATAAAGTATCACAGCTCATTAATGATGGAAGAGAGAAAAAAAAAAAGGAAGGGAATATACAAAGCATAATGTTTTAGAAATATTACAAAAAATAGTTATAAAATTATGTTAATGCATAGCACACTACTTCCTGCCAATTATTCCATACATATGTATTGCTTTTAAACTGTAGAAAGCGAAATTAACAAAACAATACAAATAATATTTAATTCACAGTATATTTTTTATTTGGTTACATTTGGTATTAATGCACAAAACTCTTGGAAAAAACATTAAAACAAGATGAATGTAATAAATAAAATATAAAGAATATTACTAAAATAGTAAATCACATGGTAACTTTTCTCACATTAAATGCATTCTTGTATGCCATGCTGTGGATACCTTTGACTACACTAAAAAGGGGTTTTTTTTTTTTATGCTTTTTATTTCCATATTTCATGTTTCATGCCCGACTGTAATGGAAGTCAACCATGAGAGATTCATAAAGAATTGTTAAGGATTTATTTATTTTTTCCTGAATCACATTTAAACACAACTTTTACTAACTTTCATACCATTTACTTAATCTAAAGATTTATATAAAAATGTGGAATTTATTTAAGCTACTGTTTTGCAGAATAGATAGGCAAGAGTTCCTGGGTTAAAAAACCAAAGAACACCAAGTCAAAATATTTGTCACAGATACACTATTCAAACTAAATTTCATTTGACTCCAAGAGACAAAATATGTATTTATAAGTTATAACAATATTCTTTCACATCTTTTATACAGATCTTTCAAAACATCTTCATCAGGAAGCACTAAGAAGAGACCCAAAGAAAAAAAATAGCCATGAAAGAAAGTGAAAGTATGAAAACAATACAGCCACAGGATGATGAGAAAGTTTCCAACACATGAAAAATGAAAATTTGACTCTGGATCCTACTATGAATTTGTGACATTCAATATTTTCTTAAGAATATCGTTACCTTTTCCATAAACTACTGGTTTTAATGCTATCCACTTTTTCAAAGTTTTATTTGCACCATATTTCCTATTTTCAAATTCTAGAACTCTTCGAAAATCGCATTTTATTGGTAATTTTATTTGCTCAAATTTTGGTGTTTCTGATTAAATGACATTAAATTTCTATTCTTCCACAGATTATATTTTGTAATTGTTATTAGATAATGAATTGCATTACTTTTTAAATCCCTATCTTTTAAAGGTGCACAATATAATATTTCAATGTATTTACTGTCAAAACCCTCCTTTAAATTTAAATAATTCTTTAACCATATCTGAATGTTTTTTGCAAAATCACATTCAACAAAAATGTGTTCAGTGATCTCCAAGAGACCACAATGTTTACAATACGGATCATTTGACAGATGTATTTTATGATCAGGGATCATAGCATACTTCTGGAAAATTTTAGGTAGGAATTTTAGGAATTTTTAGAAAAATTTTAGGAAAATTTTAGGAGTGTATTTCAATAAAAACTAGATGTATATTTGTATACATCTAGTAAAACAACTTTGTATACATTGTAAAGAGTTTGCTTCACACCCTTCAACCATATATACTGATAGACTGCGCATGACATCAAAATTTCTGGCTCCAACATAAAATCACATGACAACAGTCAAAAAGATGGGTTACACCTGCTGTGCTTATGGTTGCTCTGAGCGATATAGTAAATAAAGAAAGTTCTATGATTTTTCATGGGTAAGAAACGAATTAAATACCTAAGTCAATAAAGTTCAATTACTTAACCAGAAACTTGCAGCTATTGATATAAAAATATAGTAACTTAAGAAAAAAAAATGGAAAGCATGTTCCAAATTCTTCGCAAATGTTCATCACATTATAAATCACAAAATGTAAACAACCCGATCATGCATGTATATAGCTCATAAGTAAACTTACCTGAAGAGTTTTCATTATATATGAGGCGCATTCACATAATACACCGAAAACACTGAAGTTCTGCAGCGTAAATTAGTAATCATAACAGCATTTTTACACGAAATTTGGAGTCTGATGATGACGTGCCCAATGTTTGAGCCATGGCGGCTTTGATGCAGCTATTGCCAATGTGCAGTCCATTAGTATATATGGTCGAAGTTAACACCCAAATTTTTTGCATAACGTCTAAAGTTTAAGTATGATTTACTTCTAATGTTCAGTTCTTATCTTTTCACGTGTTATTATCATATTCAAGTATATTTACTACATTCAAGTTTCACTTTGAACATTAATATGCTGTTGAACCAGAAGCAATTCACGATTTTCACAGTAAAGTTTTCAGGTTTCACATTAAATTATAATATCCTAAAAAGGTAATTGAAAACCAAGAACTATGTACAATTGTTCACTGAATTACTTTTTCATATTATTGTTTTAACCTTTTCCTGATTAGCCTATCTTTTTCTGCTTCTACCACAACTAATTTACTTTCAGTTTTCTTTATTTCAGCTGAACCTTGTATGATCAAGTTAGAGGCAACTGCTATTTCAACAGTATTTTGTTTTTCTACAGCTTTTCTCATTCTTTCTGTTCCCTCTTGAATTATTGCTAGGGAGGCTTCTTTATCGTTTTTAAGTCTATTTATTTCTGCATCATTTTCTTTTATTTTGTCATCAAACTCAGCTTTTCTTTTTTTCTCTAGCTGCTTTTCCTTATTTTCCCTCTCTTTCTGCTTCCTTTCTTTTACCTTTTTTGATTCTTCTTCCTTCAGCTTATCAACATACTCTTTATAAAATTTATGTGAATCACAAACACTATTTAACAAATTTCTTGTTATGGGAACTTTACTTACACATCCATAGTGTTTAATGGCCCCTTTAACTATTCTTAATGATGTTATAGTTGAGTCTTTTAAGTTAGCCTTGTCCTTCCTTAACAGAGCAGTGTTAACCGAAAATCCCCTTTCTGCATCAGCATTACCATGAGGTAAAACTAAAATTGACTTTATGAGTTTAGCAAGATTTGAGTATTTTTCTTTTCCGCTAGAGTCTTTAATACTAAATATATTACGCCAGTAATGATCAATCCGCACTGGAATATGCCCTTCCTCTGAAAATTTCACTAGTTCATCTAGAGTTGGCTTATCGCAATTTAAAAGTTTCCACTCTTCTCTTACTCTATCAATTTGTTCCTCAGAAAGATGCAAAACACTTGAAATTCTGGTTATTTCCGAAAGTCCTTTAGTGACTGAAAGTTGAGTTGACTCTTTCTTTGGTTCTTTTACCTTTAAAACTTCTATGTCTCTTAGCTTTTGATTGCAGAATGGCAAATTTGACTTTAAATATTTTGTGGTTGCAATTAGTGATGATCTTACATCTAAGAGAAATAATTTCTGCCTGGTCTCCTGAACATTCCTGAGGATATTTTTTGTCTTCATACCAACTTCTAACTCCCCTAGTTTTTTCCATGAATTTTTGTTTTCAAAATCTACATTCTTTAGGTCTTCTCCAAATTTCCCTGCTATAACATCATCTTGGATAAACTGAGCCATAACATTCCTCATTAAAGTATTTAAATCAGAATATAACTGGTGTATTTTTGGTTCTTCACTCTGATAACATAATGAAAACTTTTCAAAATTTTGGTGTGAAAATGAAATTAATGCTAAATAGCAAGGAGTAAGCTCATTTTTCAGGAAACAGTGAATTCTTTTATACCTTGCCGAATTGCGCAGTTGTTTTTCAAATATTTTTTGAGATGGCAAGAAGTTTAAAAAATATTCTGTAATATTTAGCCATTGATCCAAAAGCCTCTGGGCTACAGAACCAACGGTTAACCATCTGTTGCTGACATGACGCAAAAGAAATTTGGCAGTGACCAATGTTATATCCTCGACAGATTTATAATCCTCTCGTCTTGCAGCACTACTCTTTAAAAAGTAATGCATATCAGTAGCAAATTCGTCAAAATCTATATTTAAGCTTGTCAAAAAAATTTTAAATGCATTACTAACAACATGCAGGTTGCAAAAACCTAGTTCCAAAGATTTCTGGCCTGTTTCTTGTTTTACAACTTCATTGAATTTGCGTAAAAAGCACTTATTTACATTTGGGCTGTCCATGGATACACAAATAATTCTGTTCAACGAAATATTGAAGGATGATAACACATCAAGAATTTCTTTTAGCAAAATATCTGCTGTTGCATGACCCAGAAAAACGCTTGTTAGGTATCGGCAAGAAACTGAATTTATTTCTGAAGACCAGTACCTGAGATACACATCCAACTGCTGTTTCACTTGTGTATTTGTAGTTTCATCAAATGCTATAGTAACCTTTCCTGGGCTACTAGATGCAATGTCTTTTTTCAAATCCTCTTCAAAATATTTTGACAATCCATGTGATATCACATAAGCAACTTTTTTCTTTAAGTTGCATTTTGGCTGCAATAGCAGAATCAGGAAACATTTCTTTGAAAAGTTCAACTGTTTCAGTGCATGAAACAAAAGACATATTGTCCTTAGCAACTTTCATGGCCCATAATGCTTCGGCTTTAGCCAACTGTAAATCATGACTCAGTACTTCACTAATATTTGTTTTGGGCTGAAGATCCCGTCCTCCAAAGGCTTTCAGGATGGACTTATTTTGAAATTTACTTTGAAATTTCTGCAAATGTTTTTTTCCTTTATGATGCGCTTTTACTTGTGAAAAGCCACTATTAGAAATGTTGAAAATTTCTGAACACAATATACACTTAGCAGAAAATATTGTTTCAGTTGCAGAACACCATTCTTTCAACTTCACTCCGTCCAATTCTTTGGCGAGCCACGCATCTTGAAATTTCGTTTTGGATTTAGGCATCTTAAACACTTGTATTACTAACCAGAAAATGAAAGGGAAGTACAAAAACACGTTCCAATATTGCAAAACCAGACAACTTCCCGAAATTTGGCTGCGAGGATGTCAGAAGATATGAAAAAAAAAAAAAGCAGGTCACCACTAGAGAACTGAACCTGCACACAGCACAGAGAACACCATAAAAGACGTAAAACCAGAAACTATCATACGCATCTCACGCAAGTTCAGTCAAAGCGAGTCGGAGCCGAGATATATTGCGCATCGAAGGTCGCTGTCGCCGACGCATGATCGAAGGTCAATGATCACGTGCTCTACTGCCTGCCAAGATAATACTCAGCTACCATCCCATCGTCATTACCGGAGGTTACGGAAGGAGACCACATGTTTCCTCTTTGCTTCCACCCACCTGCGGTTTACAATAACAAAACATCAGCAGAAAGAGGAGGTTCCACAAGGCATGTACAAAAATAAAGTACGATCTTCTGCGTGCCACGGAGTTCGTCTGCAAAGCGCAAACCAGGGGTGAAAATGACCCCTCCCCTTTTCCCTTAGATCTCTTGTTACTCTCGAAAACTGTTCGAAGGCAAAAAAATGGAACGCCCGCCCCGAAGCAAGTGCATCTCGATGGCGTCATTTTTCCCTCCCTTCAGCAGCACAGCATATAAGGCTGTGTTTCTACAATAACAGGTCTTTTTACCTTACCGTAATGGTAAATTTATTGGCGTTGATAACGGTTGTGTTTTTAATAAAAATAAGCTTACGAAAATTTTAGGATGAATAGCAAATTTTAGGTCTAATTTTAGGAATTTAAGGAGGGTCACAAAATATTAGGAATTTTAGGAATTTTAGGAGGAATGCGACCCCTGTTTATGTAATCATTCACGATTAGGAATAATGTGTGAAAATTTAAAATTTAGGTCGCGGATGTGCGTACTTAATTTAATCTGAAGTTGTTGTTTCCAAATAAAATATATTCATATATATTTATTTTTATAAATGGAGTTCTAGTTTTGTTGGATTTTTCTAATTTAAAGCCATTTATAGATATCTCTTAATTTATCGTCATGAATATTATTGTTTAGAATAGATATTTCATTTATTTTTTCCCATAGCTTACAAAGATCAATATACCTCCCTCCCACCAAAAATGAGAAAGGCCGTTCTGGTCTCAAGGAACAGAAACATTTTAGATCATGACCAACCTGAAACTTTAAAATCTTAAAAGCCAGATGATTTTCGTTTTGGAAAAAATTTCTAAGTGTCAAAAATCTGAGTATTTTACCTGTGAGTGTTAGACATTTAATTCCTAACCCCCAAACTCGACATCATTTTATAAAATTTCACGTTTTATTTTCGTATGTTTATTGCTATTTGAAGTCCATGGATTATATCTAAAGGTGTATTTATTTGTTAGAGATGTATTAGAGCCACACATACAAAGAAAAGTTTAAAATGTCATTTAGATGCTCATCCCTTTTGAATGGGTGACTTAATGGCACTTGAAACAGATAAGTCCCTTTAGATAATGGCATACTGGAGTACAGATGAACATGAGAAAAGTTTTCATGTGGCTACTATTTCAGTAAATATTCTTAAGACCTTATAGTTATATTTGCCACCTTACCAAAGTTTTTTGATTCCACCACAATGAATTTTTTCAGTTTCAAATAATAGAAAAAAAGGGAATGACACAAAGAAAAATTAAAAAAAAACAATATACAACCTCTAGCAGAAAATTCTGATAAAAATTATGAATAGCAGAAAACATGCTGGATCAAGCTCAATCAATAGAGTAACTGCAGTTTTAGCTCCATGTGCCAATCTTTTACTTTTTTTGGACGGCATTTCTTGTGTTATGCAAAGATGTGTCAGTATAATGACACATAACTTCTTTTCTGTTGATCATATGGAAAGCATCAAATTCTTAAGGAACCTTCAGTACCTTAAGCTGTGTATGCTAACAGATGGAAACTCAATGGGAACTTTATTTTTCTCTTTGAGGAGCTTTTCAAAGATTTCAATCACTTTTCAAAGATTCTCCATGAGATGTATGCTAAAAGATAGCAATTCAAATGGAACAATTCCACTCAAATATTAACAAACACTCCATATCACTTTTCAAAGATGAATATAATGAGATGGCTCCAAGGTCCATTTAAATTTCAAAACTTGATTACAAAAGAACAAATGTACATATATTATAGTGCAGTTTGCATGAAAAGCATCAGCTATCAGGGGGATTTTGTTTGGGAAAGGTAAAACTTCTAGTTCGAAAAGGCCAAGAGAGGGGGTGCTTTAGAAACATGTAAAGCATGAAAGCTATGCCAGTGTGATGCCTTTAAATACACTAAGTGATAAGCTGCAGCTATTAATCATCTGTCAATTGCTTTTATTTCATCATTCTTGTTGAAAATGCTGTTCAAGAGGAGTGCTGCTATGTCAACTTTTCCAGATAAAGCCTTGTTAGTGAAGCTGTTCTATGCAAGTGGAGAATCAACAACAGAAGCTTTGTGAACAGTCTGAACACAGAAAAGACTAAAGAAGGGCCAAGGTTCTATCATCTGTGCCAGTTTGCAGTGTCTGGTGAGGCAATTTGAGGAAACTGGAAGTTTGCGGGATTGCCCTCCAACAAGAGGGACCAGGGTTAAAGGAGTCCTGTTTCCCAAATGCAAACTAGCATCTCAAACGGCAAGTGGAACAAACAGTGCTTGTGAAGCAGCAAGATATTTGGGCCTACCAAGAGAATCAGTAAATTATATCCTTCATGGTGTGTTAAATCTGTACCTATACAACCAGCAAAATTTCCACCAGCAGATACCACACAGAGTGAGGAATTTGCCAAATGGGCTCTGGCAAAGATTACTGAGGATCCCCAGTGGTTGTTAAAAGTGTTATGGACAGATGAAGCTTATTTATAATCACATGGGTCTGTCAACACACAAAACTACTGAATATAGGAAAATAATAATCTGCATGCATATGCAGAGGAACCACACCATTCACCATAAGTAATGGTGTGGTGTGGATTCACTACATCCATCATTCTTGGGATTTTTTTCTTTGAGGAACTGTACACCAGAAATGGCTGGAATACTTACTTAGTAAGTGCCAAACACTTCTTGAAACTGCTGCATGAAAATGTGATGCCATGTTTGCAAGAAAAAAATCTGCTGCACACGGTTATTTTTATGCAGGATAGCACACCAGCTCAGGTTGCATCTCCAGTAAAGAACGTTCTCGTCACCACATTTGATGCAGAAAGACCAATTAGTAGGCACTGCAACACATCTTGACCTCCCCGATTTCCAGATCTGACATCTGTGGATTTCTAGTTGCTGGATTATTTAAACTCTAGAGTGTACCAATCAGGACCTTCACTTCCATATTTGAAAGAAGCCATTTGCTCAGACATACTGCATTTGGAGGTCCCTGAAGTTGTCACATGCTTGAATGCTGTAATGCCTTGTGGTGGAGGACATGTTGAACAATTACTTTTGTCACAGTGCCACCAAATTAATTCAACATATGTATCTTTGTTAATTTTCACTGTATTTACCAACTTTTTAGCTGTTATTGCCCTCCATTGGTGACTATTTGAACTAAAAGTTTTTCTGTTGCCAAACAAGATCTCCATACTAACTGATGCTTTTGGTGTACACCATGTTGTAACACACACATTCGTTCTTCTGCTGTAAAGTTTTGAAATTTAAATGGAATTTTGAGCCACCTGGTATTACTCTCTCAAGTACACAGTGAAGCTACTTGGATAACAGTCACATATGACACTCTTAATTAGCATAAAGAACTCCACTTTTTGTACATTGTCTAGTGGTTTGGTTTTAATTGATCTGCTATACCTTTTAACTTATATCTTGGGATGAGCTTACCTCAGTTTTCTTAGCATATTCATAAGTCCCACAATCAACCAGAGTGGTTTTTATCTCAGATTATAAACCTGACAGACTTAAAATCTGCAAATCAACTCCAGTAATTTTTTACAATAAACATATAGTTCTACATCTATGTAGATAAAAGTTCTCAGACCTATGAGCAAACATTTTCCCTCCTGTTTTATCTCATACTTACACTGTGTGTGTGTGTGTGTGTGTGTGTGTGTGTGTGTGTGTGTGTGTGTGTGTGTGTGTGTGTGTGTGTGTGTGTGTGTGTGTGTGTGTGTGTGTGTGTGTGTGTGTGTGTGTGTGTGTGTGTGTGTGTGTGTGTGTGTGTGTGTGTGTGTGTGTGTGTGTGTGTGTGTGTGTGTGTGTGTGTGTGTGTGTGTGTGTGTGTGTGTGTGTGTGTGTGTGTGTGTGTGTGTGTGTGTGTGTGTGTGTGTGTGTGTGTGTGTGTGTGTGTGTGTGTGTGTGTGTGTGTGTGTGTGTGTGTGTGTGTGTGTGTGTGTGTGTGTGTGTGTGTGTGTGTGTTTGGTGAACAAACATTTTACCAACTTTAAACAATCACTAAAATGTTTTTTCTCCTCATAGATCTCAATTTATATGTTGATGTGAAACAGCAATGTGCAAACTTAAAGCACACTGGACTCACCTTAAAGAACAGCAAGCACCAATCAGCAATTATGTGGATGACTGATGCAAAAGCTTATGCATGTGCAATTCCAAGGTCCACCTAAATCCTGATTTTGCTTTAAGGAAATGGACTATTATTATTTGCTTTATGAAAACTTTTGCTCTATAAAACCAGTTTTGTGTTGATAAAAACAAGTTGAAGCTGTCTATACAAGTCAATATCTGAGTTTGGGAAGCTAAGTCTCTGAACAAAAAAAAAACCCCTTCACACTCATGTTCATCCTAGGAAAATTAGTATAAACAATTTTCTCAATAAAACACTTGACATCACACAACACAAATGCAAAGTACAAGTTGTAATCTAATAAATATTTACAGTCAGTGTACACCAAAGTTAAGTTATTTGGTAGTATGAACACAATGGTGAAAAACCAGAACAGTAGACTGGTAATGAAACCAGAACAGTAGACATACACATTCTATAAGATTGGCAGCCATTCCTCTGACAATTTGGATCAGAGGCTAGCAAGCAGGAGAAAAATGACCAGTTTTGTGTTTTCCACTATTAATATAGGTACCTAGTAAGAATGAAACCAAATATAAGTGAGACAACATACATATAACAAGTATATATTTCCATTCTTATAAAACTTACATAAATGATGAACTAAAGTTATTTTATTTCATGAAACATATGCTGTATACACACAATCCCCACTATTGTACACCTCTTTATAACAGATTTTAGTTACAGCCGATGAAATACACTATACTGACAAAAGTCACCGGACACCTAGAAGAGAAACACAACATAGCATTTATTGACACACATTGGTATAGTGTCGGTCCATCTTTGGACTTAATGCATGCACTGACCCTTCGAGACATACTTTTGACAAGGTTTTGGAGCACAGCAACAGCAATAGCAATAGGTATTCGCTTCCATTCAGTACACAATGCTGCCTCTAACTGTTGCTTAGCAATAGGCCTTGGTTCCAAACTTCTTATGTGATGCTCCAATTCATACAATACGTGTTCTATGGGGTTAAGATTAGGACTCTGTGATGGCCAGTCCACACACGATACAAAATTATCGTCAAACCACGCCGTAACAGTCCTTGCTTTATGGCTCGGTGCATTATCCTACTGGTACCAACAAGGCTCAGTTCCATAGTATTGCCACAGAGTTGGTAGGGCTTGTCCAGAATATCGTGGTAGACATGCTGGTTAACAGGTTTGTCCACGATAACCAATGGGCCGGGACCATACCACGAAAAACAACCCCACATGAGTACACTGCCAGCTCCAAACTTGACCGTAGGAACAGTACCCTGAGGTAAATAGCGTTCCCTCGGCTGCTGCCATACCCATATACACTGCCATTAGATTGATGCATCGTGTCTCTGGATTCATCAGTCCATAGAACCCTTTCCATTGATCTACGGTCTACGATAAATGTTCTTTACACCATGCTAAACAATGAGTAGCATTCCGAGTGGAGATGAAAGGCTTATGAGCAGCTGCACAACTACGGTAACCCATGGAATGAAGTTCTCTGTGAATAGTACTTGTACATATCGAGGTTCCAGCATTTTTACTCACCTGTGCACTGAGGTCTTGTGCAGTACTCTGTCGATTAGCTGTAATGACTCCCCTGAGGCTTCGAAATCCTCTACCACTGATTTTCTTTGGTCTGCTGGTACGTTTCGCTGCTTCAGGCATGCCATGTGTCTTCCACTTATTCAGTACATCCAAAACAGTTGCTTTGGGCATGTTTAAATGCTTCTCAGTTTCTCTTATGGACAACCTACTAATATAACACCCAACAATCTCTCCTTTCTCAAAGTCAGTTCTCTCCCGCAGCGACATTTTCACTCAAACTCACAGTGCGATATAATCGCGGTCAGCTGCAGGCTTGTTTTTATACCATAGATACTTCATGTATATCTTCCGTATAAGGAAGTCACAAGTTATACGTGGTTGAAATACATAATATATAGAGATTCAGTACCTCTTTTAGAATTGCTATTACATATGTTAAAAAATGGACATGTGATTATGGTGGTGCAGTTAATTATGACGTTTATTATTTAAAAAAATAAAAAATAAATAAAGACTGAAAGAAAGCAAGAGCAATTACTCACATATATTCGTCCAGAGGTTGTTTTCGTTCATTTTGGGCCATGCTTCGTGCGAACGAAAACAACCTCTGGACGAATATATGTGAGTAATTGCTCTTGCTTTCTTTTAGTCTTTATTATTATTTTTTAAATAATAAACGTCATAATTAACTGCACCACCATAATCACATGTCCGTTTTTTAACGTGCATAATAGCAATTCTAAAACAAGTACTGAATCTCTATATATTATTGTTTTTATACCATTTGCAGCTGTAACGCACATCTTAACAATGCAGTGGATCTGTTCATTTGCTTTTGAAGGGGTGTCCGGTGACTACTGTCAATATATTGTATATCTGTGGCAGCTGAAGTGTCTGTCTGTATCGGGGATTAAGGTCTGAGTCTGTTATCTCCAATACAAACACACCAGTTGTTCCTGACCCAACTCCAGCTGTTGAGCCTACTTCCGCTAATGACTTTTCTACTGCTGACACATCATAGCCTTGTACAAGTGGTACATACCACTTGCACTGGTATGTATCATTTGTAGAAGGCAAGTGTAAATACTACTGTTAGGGGCAGTGGGGTGTGGGGTGTGGCACACTGATGAGAAGAATGATCAGAGGTGATGGCCTCTGATCAATCATATCATTTTGGGCCATGCTTCGAGTTCAGTGTGAGGTAGGAATGTGCTTGTTCAATGGTACTGGTTCTGTCCATTACCAGAACCAGTGGCCCTAAATCAGAGATGGGCAACTGCTTACTTATACCCCTATGAGATGCTCATGGTGGTTATTAAACTACAAAATTAAAAAAAAAGAAAAAAATCCACTGGCTCACAATAATCTCATTGTATCTAAGATCACCACACAACAAACTCATAATGTCATCTACAAAATGTAAATGAAATTTGATTTTGTTTACTTTTTATTTAATACAATATTTGCAGTATTTTTTGTACTTTTTTGTTCATTAGGTGTCTTGTTTATTGTACCTTTATTGGTTGTTTTTCCTACAGTGTACACATCATGTACATATATACGTACACTCATTGTCATAAAAATCTGTGCACCAAGAAAAAACAAAAAACGTGTGATTAATGCGAAACTCTGTGAATAGCTACGGGGAGAGCAGACATGCAAATGATTAAAGTTTTGTGCGATTCCGCATGCCCGTGTGTCCAAGACCTGCGCTGCAATCGCAATCCTTGGCGCTTATAAGGCGCCATGCAGGGGACTCCACATTCATGCTAAAGTGCATGGTAAGAGTCAGGTGAGATCCCTGAGTGATAGACATGCTGAGGGACCATCATAGATGTGCACACGGGGAACTGATGGAGTTTGAACGAGGCCATATCGTCGGGATGAGAGAGGCATCGTGGCTGACGCCGAATCAGCCACCATTTGGGCCGGTCGGACAGTACGTTCCGATTGTGTTGAGAGCAATGGGCACGGGAAGGCACCCAGACACGTGGGGCCAGCTCTGGATGACCCAGACACACTACCAGCAGGGAGGACCGTGGGATCATGAGAGCGACACGCACAGATGCAATGACATCATTGACCGATATCCAGAGACACATGGCGGCTGTACAAGGGACTCCTTTGTTTGCCAGTACCATTTCCAGACGCCTGACAGAGGCAAATCTGCACTCTCAACAGCCCTTACGTTTTCTTCCATTAACACCTGACCATTGTCAGCGTCGATTGCAGTGGTGTCAGCAGCGAGCAATGTGGAATGCTACATACTAGCAGTGTATAGTGTTCAGCAGCGAATCCCGCTCCTGTATGGGAACGGAAAACCACCGCGTCAAAGTGTGGAGGACCGCAGGTGAGCACTACAATCCCAACCTCACTGTACAGTGGCACACATCCTGAACTGCAAGTGTGATGGTCTGGGGAGCCATCGTGTATGTGAGCCGGACTTCCCTCGCCGTGATCCGAGGGACGTTGACAGCCTAGCTTACGAACAGGAGATCCTGCGGCCCCAGGTACTGCCATTCCTGGTGGGGTGACCCAAAGCCATTTTCCAACAAGATAACGCCCGTCCGCACATGGCTAGGGTTTCCCAGAACTGTCTACATCAGGCTTCGACGCTTTTGCAGCCTGCCAGATCACCTGATCTCTCGCTCGTCGAGCATGTGTGGGACCAGATGGGACGCCAGCTTTCTCCATGTCTTAGTGTTCATGATTTAGAGTGTCAGTTGCAAAAAGTGTGGGCCAATATGTCCCAGGACAACATACTGCGTCTCCTTGACTCCATGCTGGACCGTATCACTGCGTGTACCCGAGCATGAGGCGGTCCGACGTAGTACTAACGCCGACCAGAATGTGTACCTTATGTCCGCGGGAAATCGTCCTGCTGCTGTGATATTGTAATCCCTTCTGTCCTTGGTATGTACCATCTCACTACCAAAATCTCATTTCAATCCGCCTCCTCCTTCTTGGTGCGAAAATATTTAGGATAATGAGTGTATATACATCGCACCTAATTATAACAGACACAGTTGCCCCCTGTTGGTTTATTGTAATGAGGGTTACTGCATACAGATAGGACTTGGTTCATTCCAGGGTTAGGTTTCTGAGATTTCAGGCATAAATTGAACCAAAAATATAATGGAAACATATATAATTACATTAGGTTCCGTTCCAAGATTTTCAGTTATTGACACACTTGAAAAATGTTTTGTTCCATGAAATTTATGTACTGAAAATTTATGATGTTTACAATAATATTTAATAAAAAGAAAAAAATACTGCTTTAAAAATGATAGAATGGATGTCTGTTTGGTTTTCTTCTTTTCTGATAAGTTATAGTATGGCTGTAGAACTGTCTCAATTCCTGTTTTAACGATTCAGCTCTGCTCCAAGTTGGGGTCATTGCTACAAAAGATTTCACATACCTTATTAATAAGAGCAATAGCCTCTTGCACTGATTTCACTGTTGTCTTGACCAACATTGCAGAGTCAGTTTCATTTCTCTGTCTTTGGACAGTTGCACAGCTAGCTCTTTTAAATCTTCCAATGAAGCTCTTCACCATATTCTCGTGGAGTTCATTTTTGTCCCCAACTTCTACATTATCTAGTCCTATTTCCTTTGCTATCTATGTTACTAAGATAAAAACAAAAAATTTAATAATATCATGCTCTTGCAAATACAGAATGCAGTCAGACCCAAGCTTACACCAGACACCATTCATCTATGATTTTGACACTTCACTTCAGGCTGCTGAAATGTTGGAGATCCCTTTTATGATGTCATATGACTTTCAGTAGTCTTTCAACGTGACATCATCAGACACTTGAAATAGTTCCAGACCCCCCCCCCCTTTTTTTGGATTGGAGGTTTAACGACCACCGCGAGCAACTCAATGGGCTATAAGCAGTCGCCCGTCCCTAATTTAGGGTCACTGGTTCCAGGGAAGGGAGAGAGCCAGTGCCATAAGACAAACACAACATCCATGCCTCACCGGGATTCGAACCCGCACCCCTTATGGACGAATGATCAGAGGCCATCGCTTAGACCACTGCGCCACCGGGGTGGCAGAAATCCCCTTGAGTGTTGTCCATAAGTAGTAAGCCTTGAAGGTGGATATTGTTTCTTGGTTGTAAAAGTGAGGTTCTGTTTGGTGGGAGAATGACAATCTTAACCTCTAGGCCATTGCTACTGAAATTACTCAAATCTGGAGGGTGACCAGAGGCATTGTTCATCAGTAGCAAAATCTTGTGAGGAAATCAATTTTTGTACAGAACTCCTTTACACGTGAGAAAGCAAACAATGTGTACCAAAAGTTGTCTGAAGGTTTAAAATAACTGATTTAAGCCATAAAATTATGAAGGGTGGGAATTAACTTAAAATACTGAAGGTTTCAAGGTGATTTTATTATATTGTAGGCAAAGAATGACAACAATATGACATGGTTTATGAACTTTAGTACAAACAGTTCCTTTTACTTTAATGAGAGTAACAAGAAACTTACCTTTACTGGAAGGTGTTCTCATTTGAAACAGATACATTTCTTTGCATGTTTTTCCCTGTTTTGAGTTCTACAATTGGTTTGGGCTTCTGTGCGGCAGTTTTACGTTGTCTTCAGCTTGTTCTTTATTTGACTAGAACAAGCTGAAGACAACATAAAACTGCCGCACAGAAGCCCAAACCAATTGTAGAACTCAAAACAGGGAAAAACATGCAAAGAAATGTATCTGTTTCAAATGAGAACACCTTCAGTAAAGGTAAGTTTCTTGTTACTCTCATTAAAGTCATTTTAGGCACGTAAACTTTTGAATGGTTATGGTAATACTGTGACTTTTCAAACAATGAGTTTCTTTTACATTGGAAGCTTAAAATGTTAGATTTCAGTTACGTGACTAAACAGGAATGAGATGTTTATTATACATGAAAATGTTAGACAGCTATATATCAACTCTAGTAATTGTTTTATATTGCAGAAAATATGTATTTCTTCCTAGTACTTCATGCTGAACACCTTACAATGTGTTCAAAATATAAGTATACATTATGTCACCTGCTAGAGAAAACTGCATTATGAAGGCTTTCACATGCTGAAAATCTTGAACATGGTAACATGCATTTCACTGAGAATGAATTTTTCCAGCACGTCGTCAAGACAGAGACTGCTTAACAAGAAAACTATATGTTATGAAAAGGAGAAATTTAGTTATACAAGGTAGAGGTCTGCACAAGCCTTATTCAGTGAGCTTAGCAAGGCACAAGCCAATGCATTTAAGGCCTGGCTTGGCTCGTGATGTGTCATTTTGTATAATTTTGCTTTTCTATTGTATTTCACTCAATTGTGAAAATGAAATAATGGAATGAGATATTATTGAAAATATTTAGTTGAATGTAAGCCTTAATAATATTAACTAAACTTTGGCAATTGTCAAAGAATACAGCCTCTGAAGAGAAAGAAAAAAGAAGACTAAGTGCATTCAAAACCTCCCTTTTTCTGAATTAGCAAGTGGTAACACTACAAAAATCAATCCCTACACACATTAGGGATAGGAGAAACAATCCATGTCATCCCACTCTCTCATCCAAGCACAACACCCTGCAGATACTCCCTGTCCCCCACTTCACACAACACAACATAACACACAAACTCTCTTGGGGTCGAATCTTTTAGTTGTCAATAAGCTCCAAAGTAGTTTTATCATCTTAATGCCTACAGATGGTAAAAACACTGTGAGTGCCTCTCCTTGCCTCAGTGAGCACATCCTGGGCTATGTCATGGAAGTAAGTAAAGCCAGCAAAACAAACCAGGAAACAAGACTTTTTTCTTTCTTTAAAACTGTGACAAAAAAAAAAAAAAAAAGAAAAAAAGATCGACTTGGCCAGGCCTGTCTGTGCATGGGAAAAAACCCGGTTAATTGCTTAGTTCTCTAAACTAAAAAATCCCAGACCTGGCCTGTACAGACTTCTAATATAGGGTGGCAAGGAAAGTCACAGACCATGACAATATCTCAAAAATTATGATAGCTAGTGCTCTGCTTTTGTGCAGATGTATAGGAAACCTTTATAGTGCAGCATGTCAAGACTACATTGACCCCTTCGGCCCCAGTGGTGGACGGTGGATTCAAACTCTGGGGAAGCCAGAATGATAATTTGTCAGTAGCCACAAAAAAAGGGGAAGGGGGAGTGTCCTTCACATAACTTTTTTCATACATATACTTACGAATATATCATTGTATATAATCATTGTTTCACTCAAGGTTTCTTCGATACATTTCTGTTTCATTAAGTTCCCAAATATGGAATTTTATGTAGATCCACAGAATGCCTTTTAAATATTGTTTTAAAAAACAAAGTTTTTGTTCGTTGCAACTAAAATTGGTGCAACATATTGTTTCGATTCTAATGGATATTACTTATGCAGTAAATTAACTGACAATCTTTCTTCCTCACAACTCATTCTACGTATAACTTCATCATGCCACATATATCTTTTCTGAAGTTTGCTGACGATTCTCTTTTCAATTGAGGCGCAAGCTAATGCTGGGAGATGATCTTGAGTCGTAGAATTTCCTAAAAAAGTTTCGATGAGCTTTAGGCATGAAAAACTTCTTTCTGTGGAAGCACTTGTAGCAGGGATGACAGAATAACTTAAAGGTCTCTGCAAGAATTTCATTAGTCTCGTCTTCAATATATATATATATATTTTTTATTAATTTGTTCAAACACAAACGATGAAATGTTTCTTTGTGCAGTGGGGAGAAAACCATTTCAAGTTCAGTGCATGATTTTTCTTTGTTCAACAATGCCTCATAATTTTCCATTAATGAAGCTAAAGCATCCACAGAAAAATGTTCATTATAGGTTGAGAACTGTGTCGTGTCACCTAATTTAAGAAATTTTAATTTCTCACAGTGTAAAAATCTTATTTCCAGTTGCGTTAAAATGTTGCCCAAAATTTCTTAACACACCTGTTTGTACTTGGAAGCGGCAACATGTTCGTCTCTTCATTCATGGCACTTCAGACAAGTTAATGACATTGACCCAGTAGCACTTTCAGCAAAAACCATAAATTTATCGTACTGTTCTTCAGTCCTCAGGTTTCTCATGTATGAAATACATTCTGAAACTGCAGTGATGCAGAACCAAACAGCATTTGTCTTTTTCTAAATCACATCATAAAGTAAACCAGTTTTTGAAAAACTGTGAGTAGAAATATGAAATTTAAGTCCAGAAAGCTATTTTTATAGCTTTGTGCCTTTCTGACTGTTGCAGCATTTGAATTTGGAGAATTCATAATTTCATTGAACACCTGGATTAATTTCAGCCTGTTTGTAGGCATATGTTGCTCCACAATTCTGTCAAGAACAGAAGTACGTTTTGAAGAGCAATAAAAAAAAAAAAGATGGCATGCCCTGAAAAGTAGAAAAAAATATTTTCACGGACTTTTTTCTAGAACAACTCTGTTGCAAAACTAAATTCAAACGATGTGCAAAACAACGAGTAAAATGAGCTTGAGGGGCAAATTCATGAACTTTCACTTTTAAGGCATTCAGTTCTCCTGCCATAACACCAGCACTATTATATGTTTGAGCAACCAGTTTATTCTGTACACTGTACATTTCAAATACCCTGCACAAAATACTGCATAGACTTTTGGCATTTCTGTTTTCACTAACATCATAAAATCCAAGGAAGTATTCTTGAATTTCACCAGCAGAGTCAACTAGCATCACAATTATTCAACACTGAGATTTTTCAGTCACATTGGTGGTTTCATCAACAATGCAAGCATAAAAGCAACTTCATTTATGCTATTTGCAACGAACTTCTGAATATCTTCTTCAATACTTTCCAAGAGTTAATTTCAAATAGTTTTGGTAAAGTATCGCATTTTCCCCCAATGTTCTTTTAGTTCATTTCTGCTAAACATAACCTGGAATATAGCTTTGAAATTCCCAGGATTCAGTGACTCTTCTATTTGTTGTAGCCTCTGAAGGCAAGGTCCTGCTTGCATAAGGCACATGTAACATCAATTAAAATTTTAAATATCACTATTTTTTTTCACCTCTTCACTGTATTTAATTTTTAGCAATTTATTTTATTCATCTAATAATTCTAAGATATTGTATACTTGCTTGGATAGGCTCTTAAATGACACATACGAATTCAAATGATCTTTACTAGATGCATGTCTAACCGCTGCCTCAGGTTTTTTAAGTCATCATATACTTCAGAAGATCACACATTTTTATTCGAGCTTAATTAGCAAACAAGGCCAGCAGAATAACTTTGCCTTCATTATGCTACTGCATAACCATTTATGTTGATTGCACCATGAAGATTGTAATGTTCTGTTTTGCCTTTCTCTTTTTGCATAAGAGAAAACTTGGGAAGAGGTCTTCCTTGTTTTGTAATCAAATGTCTTTCAATGTCATTTCTTCTTGAGAAAGGAACTTCTAACAAAGAGTAATAATGTCAGTATTACATGTTGATACACTGCAACTACTACTTTCTCCATCCATTATAGTGATTTTGTACAGCTAAATCCAAAAGTTTACATGCACAATTTAGTGTTGTGACAGTAAAAGTAACAAAAAATCAGTCACGCTGAGTGATGCAGCGTACTCTAGGAAACTTTTAACAGTTTGCTTTAGGATTGAGGCTCACTTGTGATGTGCCTCCTGTGATCTATTAATACAAGCGGCAAGCTTCCATTGGATGCTGTGTACTCATTGGCTCCTGCACCATGACAATGGTAATGCCGGCCGTCCTGGGAAAATGGGCCTCTGTCTGCAGCATTATTGTGTGTAGTTAGCTATGAATTTTTTTGCATTTTTTTGTTTTTCTGCTTAAATGTAATTTATTCTTCTGCTTTATACAAATACTTTACTGAGAGAATCACTGGGAAGGCCTGGCCTCCTTTGCCTCCTTTGACTGGCCACCCCTGTAGTACTCATGTTATATATTACAATGACAAAATTATTGAACAACTGGAGTATGATAAACTCATGGATGATTTTGCCACTGTCAACGCAAGAATGCAGCACTTCATTTGAAAATCAGCATTTATAGTTAGGAGTTTTTGTGCAGCTTCACATCTTTTTTTTATGTCACACAAATTATTTTATACAGGACTTGTTTTTTCTTAAAAAGTAGGTAAGTCTTAAGTTGTATAATCTATGTTTACAGTTACTCATTGCAGCAGCTATGAGGAGGGGAGGTGAAGGTATTGGCGGAAAAATTATTCTGCTGATGAAAGAGGTTTTAATAATTTGTTAGATAAGGAAAAAAAAATTAACTATACTTCTTTCACAAAAACTTTCTTCAGAAATTCTAAGAAAGTTTTCTAGTGATCATGTAGGGTATTAATTATATTCTGAGACTCAAATTTAAAAATGGCTAAAAACTTATGCTAAAAATTTATTCAGACAATTTTCAACAAAAGCTTCCTAGGTGTTTTCCTGTAATTGCCTTTAGTATTCTTTAATTCCCTTTGCATTATTACTTTTTATTATTGTTTTAATAATATTTTATATCTTGTGAGATGCTTAAATTTCCTTGATTTTTTGTGTCTTTCCATATGGATATATGGGGGCTTCACTGATGTCCATCTTCCCATGTAGAGGCCTCGTGAAATTGAAGCGATGATGACCTTGCTTCTGAGTATCATACATGAATGAAAAACAGAAGGACAAAAACAATAAATGATTTCACAAGTTATAGAGAAGAATTAATTAATTGAAGAACATGCACATGGAAAAAAATTGAAGACACTGAGATGAGCAGAAGGACCATTAATTCTATTTACCAATGTACGATATATATAGAACTAAAACACAAGGGTATTACCACAAGAGAGATTTGCATAAATTCCTTTAGAAGGTGGTGGATTATGTCACTGCCATTTTAATAACAGCATCTCTATTATTATAGGTGATTTTGTGCTAATTTAGAACAGTAGTTCTTATACGGTTGACCTAGCACAACTTGGGAGGGAATAACAGTGTGTCGGCAGAAATGATCTCAGTATCCAAAGAATTTCCACCAGAAAGAGAGATCAAAAACAATACAGATAAGACATATGAAACATCCACTGAAGGAAACTTCCAGATGAAATCTTGATTGACTGCAAAGACAATTAATTATGCAAATACTTGTAGTCATGATTTCCTACACACAAAGTAGTGAAAAAAACCCCCTGCAGAATTATGATACATTTGAAAAAAGATCTTAATATAATCACACCATGAGACTGACAAAGAAAAAAATTAGCTGAGCTTTTTAAATTGATAAAAAATTAGAACATTCTGCAGAAAAGTGTAAATATAACACAGCATGAGCAAGATGGAATTGTTCACTTCAATTTATTTATATAAATATTAAACTGGAGCACAACAAAGTTGTATTCACAGTATAAAATTACAATGCAAAACAAAATAAAATGGTTTTAACAGACACTGCCTCAAACACAGTTTCTTTCTTGTTTAGTTTTACTTGCTGGAACATCAGCTCATATTTCTCCTTGCAAGCAAACCTTGTTTTCTTCTCAGCAAGTTCCAAGCCATATTTGTCTTTTGTTGACTCCATTGCTTAATTTTTCTTAGTGCTGATATATTTCCCTTCCCATTTCTTTATTGTTGCTTTCCTTTCTTTTAATGCCCTCATATGACAATATTTCATCTATCATGCTGAAAGAACTTTCAGCCAGGAATGCATGATATTAAAGCTTTCACTATTTAAAAAATGGTATAACTTTGAGAACATAAATACTTTTGAACACCATGCATCAATTTTTATGAATTTTCTAACTTCATCAATTCTGTTTTCAGAAAAATTTCCCTCCCTTATCAAGCTGAAATGCAAAAATTTATGGGGGGAAAATAACATATAACAACAACACAGGATAGAGGGAACATCACGGGGAGGGGGAAGGAGGAGTTACAATGACAGGAGAAATCACCATTCTGTCCGATTTCCATTTTCGAAAATTTTCCCTCCATTGCAAAGCTGAAATACAAATATTTATGGAATAAAATGATATTTAACAACAATTGTATACTTCGATTAACCCTAAGATGACACTTCAGTTTATGGCACAAGAGCCTACGCACTCACCGAGTCTTTGGGGACAGCCGAGAGATATGTACATCCACCTCACTCCCCACTGTGTCCTGCTGTTTGCAGCTGTCAATCACTTTCCCCATCAACTTATTGGCACCGTCACTCACACTCTCCAGTTTAATTGTTTCTGATGAAAGCATTTTTTTTTCTTTGATTGTAGGTTTAACGACCGCCGTGAGCAACTCAATGGGCTATAAGCAGTCGCCTGTCCTTAATTTAGGGTCACTGGTTCCAGGGAAGGCAGAGAGCCAGTGCCGGAAGACAAACACAACATCCATGCCTCACCGGGATTCGAAACCCGGACCCCGTTCGGACGAATGATCAGAGGCCATCGCTTAGACCACTGCGCCACCGGGGCAGCATGAAAGCGTTTTAAGGGACCGATTTTTTTCTCTCTCAATAATGACTCAAATTCTTTGATATTTTATCGTATAATGTATGATTCTGGGCAATAAATGCGTTGGTTTTCATGGAAAATGTTGGGAACTACTTTTAGTCGTGGCGATAGGTTTCACATACCTTCCCCTTCAGTGTCATCTTAGAGTGAATCGAAGCATAGGCAGAAGAAACATCACAGGAAAAATTAATTTACGATTATGGAAGAAAAACTTCATTCCATCTGCCCTTTGTTTTTGAAACTTTTGAAAGACGGAAAGCGACCTTCCCTAATCTCCTCAAAATCATGTTCAATTATGTATCAATCTCGAGTAAGATCCAAATGATGACGAAAATGGTTGAATTCCAAGAATCTGCAGAAAATTCTCATGCCTGAAGATTCAGGGAATTTTTACTCTGTCTAACTTCCATTTTCGGAAATTGTTGCCTACAGTTTCAAGCTGAAATACAAACATTATGTAACAAAATAATACTTAACAACAATGCTGGACAGAGGCAACATCACAAGAAAAAGACGAGATACAGTCCTCTGATGAAAAAGGAACCCCACCACACATCACGGAATTATTTTTTTACTCTGTTTAACTTTTTTTTTTTAAGTTTTAAAAGACAAAATACAGTCCTCTGATGAGAAAGGAATCCCACCCAACCTCTCTCAAAAAATTATCTTCAGTTCTGATCAATCTTGAGTGTAAACTGCTGGAAAAAGTGGAATTTCACAAATCTGCAGAAGAATCACATGCATGTATAATGGTAATCAATTTGTTCCAATGGAAGAAGACAGATGGAACAACTCTTTTCTCTGTTGATACAAATTGTAAGAAAGAAATATATTTGGCCCCAATCATAATATTATTATGAATACTGATTCTGATTCTGTTTCTTTTTGCTCTGTCTCTCTCTCATGTTAGTACAGAATCTTATCAAAAGCAGCAACAGCTAAACAGTTTTTTGCAGGAAAATCAACAAAGTACAGGCAGAAGTGGGGAAGTCAAATATCAAAAAGCAAAAACATTCATCTACCTCCTAGAATCTGTATATCACATGGAGAAATGGCTTGACTTCTGGATTTTTTCGACCAACGTCTCTGAATTCCAACCTTTCTCATAGAAGTCGGACGATTAACCTAAAAGAAATAAAAAAATATATAAATGGCACAACAGATACAAGACATTTAAAATGGCATTACTAAAAATTGAAAAAAAAAAAACAGAAAAAAAAACATGACACCCCTCACTAAAAACAAAACTGGGTGGACTATGATAGAAATGTGGAAATAAAACAATAAATTACTTACACTTCCATTAAAGCACAGGATAGTTTTTAATGAACACAAGGGATATTAATATGAAAATATTAAACAAGCATGGGTGAAATATAGAAAAACTGAAGTTGATCTTATGACTTAATATATTTGCTCATGTGATTTAAACCTTTCATTACCAGAACTCAAGATATTTTGGCATTCTGTATGGGCATATGACTCTCCTGGAGGAGCAATATTGTAGGAAACACAACTGCAGCCATTAAAAAAATAGCATTGAGAATGCAATTCTGCAGATAAAAAAATGACAAATGCTATAAATAAAATAATTTACTTTATAGTTCACAACCTGAAATGTGATTTTACTCGTGAAATAAAAACAGCAGGTAAATAAGACAGTGTGTATGAAAACCAAAATGGTAAATGAAAACAACAGGTAAATAAGACAGAGTATGAAAACCAGAATCTGTTCCAATTCCAGATTTGCGTATTTTCTAAATAGTTTTGCCTGTTTGCTGCCACTGTAGTTCAATATGAAGTCTAGCACAATACATTTGTTACATATAGATGTCATTATGTATTTCATTCACTCCAAATGCTACCAGCTGATTTCTGATGATCAAAAAATAAATAAATAAATAAATAAATGAAAATTAGAAGAACTGATGCTGTTTCTTCATTCCCTTTTTTGCCTACATGGTAGTCCTGTGCAATTAAAAATACTTTAATGCTGAAGCAATGGTGGCAAATTCACTGAGGAATGTATAGCATCTGTTTGCTTTAAGCTCCTAAGCTTCTGCAGTAAACTAGTAATTGTTGCAATTTTATGACAATCAAGTGTCCCAAGTGATAGCATATCAGGGCATTTCACTGACAAGTTTAACAGAGAACACATGTCTGGAAGTATTTCTTATACAAAAGACTTGCCTGCCACTTCTAAAATGTAAGAAAATGTTGAACCTTTTATTTTCTTTCTTATAACAAACCCCTATAAGCATCAAGTGCACAGAAAAGTAATCCTTTTCCATGTAAGGAAAATAACTTCAGGGAAAAGACAGAACTGGCTAAAAGAATACAGGACTTATACATCACTCAAAACCTGAGCACAGATTCTTGGCATGAGAACCAATACACTAACTATAAATTATGACATTAAATATAGTTCTGCACTTTCATACATGGAAGATACTAGCTAACAATTCAAAGTTCATATAGAAGAACATAAATTGGCAATAAAAATCTAATAAAAAGGGATCAGACAGACAGATACTGTCATAAAATAAGCTTTGATTCACCTAAGATATCAGCAGGATATCACAAATATGAAATTAAAACATTGAGAACTCCATCATTGATAGTCATGTGGGTTGGCCGCTGTAAGAGGAGAGGTTCTGTGAGTTTAGCCATAACCACTGCAGGGGCATTGATGAAACACCATTGAGCATCTGATGATGAAAATGTTTTCAAAAAATTTCTCCAAAATATATAAAAAAATTCAATATTTAATTATAACTCTGACCACTAATAACAGTGCCATGGTGGTCATGAAGTGTTTGAAGGTGCAAATGAGATTTCAATTATCTAACTTTGTTGCATGTTTTGTATATAAAAGCCACCAATTATTTAAATCTGTGGAAGGTATTGAATATGTATGGTACAGTATTACTGAGAATCTGCTTAATAGTGTTAAAATCATGTGTGCTGGCAGTAGAGCACATAGACGAGTGAATGGTGTTTTATCGAGACAATTTTCTACTGGTGCAGGAGTTAGACAAGGTTGAGTAATGTCCCATGGCTATCTAATATATTTATGGATGCATGCATGTGTGATGCCCAAAATGGACAATACTGGTTTATGTCTTGATAATATCCATGTGTGCAGATTACTGTATGCCAATGACACAGTCCTGTTAGAAGAGAGCAAAAGTCAGTTACAGAGTATGTTGTCCCGGATATACAAAGTTTGTATAGAATTCAAAATGAGAATGAATAAGGGAAAAATCCAAGTTACGGTTTTTGAGAAAGGAACTGTTAGTACTGAATGCAAGATAAGTCTAAATGGCACAGAGATTGAATAGGTGTACACGTTTGTATACTTAGGAAACATGTTTGACAGAGAGAATAAATTAGAAGGCAAAATTAGTAAGCAAGTGAATTCTATTTTAAAAGTCAGAGAAGCTTTAGCAAGATTCCACAGGAATGGCGGGCTGTGAAGAAAGACCCAAATGGCTGTATATGTAAGTGTAATTGTTCCTACTCTGATGTACAGCAGTGAAACCTGAATACTGCAGAAGCCATAGGAGTTGTTTGTGTGTAAAAGAAATGCATTACTTACAGGAAGTTTGTGGCAAGACATGCTCTGATCATGTGAGGAATGAAGATGTGTTGCAGATGTGTAACTAAGACAAAATGTTGTTAGTAAGGTGGCAACAAATATCCTTAAGTGGTTTGGCCATGCTGGAAGAATGAGTGATAAGATGCTTACTAAGATAATTTTTTGAGCTCAAGTGGCAGGAAAGGAAGGTAGTGGAAGGCAAAGGAAATCGTGGGACAACCAGGTTCAGGAGTGTCTGTATGATAAAAAAATTATGAGTATGAAGTGCAAAGAGTGTTGTGTGAGATGTGTGATGGATGTCACTAAAGCTTGAGCTGTGTACCGAGATCACTGAAAGTGGGAATTTTGATACATCGACAGTATGTAAGATCTAGTTCCATTAGATAAACATTAATCTGGCAGATGTACTTTCTTTGAGGAGCTGACCTCTGAATCTCAAAGAACAACTTAATGATGTGTATGTATGAATGTAATTATTTAGCTGACACTGTTCTTGTACAACTCTATATCCTATTATGCAAATAAGAAAGCAACAGGCAAAAAGAATGTTCAGTCAAAAAATTAACATAGAAAAATAGCAAACTATGTATATGCTTAACATGTGGCAATTTCCTGTATTTATCAACAATACCTGGGATAGAATATGAAATCTACACTTAATAAATAACCTGACCTACTATGGGAGCAAAATTACCTTACAATAATTCATTTTTTTCTAGCATGAAAGAACTAACAGCACAGTAATCAACAAATGCATATACACTCTTTGCCAGAAAAAAAACAAACCCCAAAGCACCCCGAGAAAGTGGTTCAATCTTGATGAAACTCCAAATGCCTTAGGGCTGAATATGCAAATGATTAAAAAATAATGACCAATGACGAAATAGTGACCTGCCACAGCACATGGAAACTGCACATCGAAGAGGATATATCAAGAGTAAAGCCCACACATAGGGACAATTATGACAGTGGATTGCAATTGCATTAGCCTCCATGGACTGTGATGATGCCTCAGCATCAGATCCAAGCAAAATGTACAAGCAGTTGAGAGAGTTTGAGAGAGGATACATAATTGAGCTGAGAGAGGCTGTTGGTCAAGTCGCCATATTACCAGGCATTTGAGTTGGAACGACACGGCAAATGGACGATGTTGGCACCAATGGGTCGAGGAGAGAACAACCCAGTGACACGAGAGCAATGGATGGCCAAGGGCAACGTGACAGAATGTGAGAATCAAGTGATTGTAAGAGCTGCACGAACAAAACCAAATTCGTCGCTCTCAACCAATGGTGGCTATGTTGCATCATCTACAGGTACGAAAGTGGCCATATAGACTGTTGCCAGATGACCCGTGGCACGGCGACTAGATTTGAAGAGGCAACTCTGCTGCCTACCACTGACCAGTGATATCGCCGGCACTGGTTGCAGTGGTGTCAGGCCTGATCAACATAGGATAGTGTCCACTGGCGTCGTCGTTTTCAGTGATGAGTCACGGTTTGCACTTGGCGCCGATGACTAGTGTGTACATGTCTGGAGATTAGTCTGCCAGTGCACAGATTCTGCCTTTACCATGGAATGGTACATGGCTTACACACCATGAGTGACTGTCTAGGGAGCCATTTTCGTATGATAACTGAACACCCTTGGTAGTCCTCTGTACCAGAGTTGTACATAAAAAAAAGAATGTACCTGCATACACAACCAATGAAATAGAAAACTTGCGGTAAACCCAAAAAGCGCGGACCACAATAACAATAGAATAAAATAATAATAAAACAAGAAATAATTATTAGAGCATTACAGATTCCAATGAGGACAAAATAAGTACATTATGACTGAATGTGCAGAAATATGTGTAAAATGGCTAGATTCGTATTTTACATTTTACCACAAATGAGGTGGTTAGAATTCACATGGTTCAACTTCCATCATAGTTTTGTTATTTGGTTCAGGCACAGTGTTTCCACATGGTTTATTAGTTTCACATTTTTATTTAGTCTATAATATCTTGAAGGGGTGGCAGAAAATGGCTAAACAGAAAATTTAAAGTAAAAAGTAAAGTTTGTCTAAAACAAAAAGAAAATTGTAAATAACAATCTGCAAAATCTGCTAATAATTTGGAAACTATCTGCATACATCTACATTCTACACCTCTGCTCTGTACCACCCTCATGTATCAATGGTACATCAACAACATTCTATGACCTGCTGTTGCCATTCCTGTAGCAGCATCACAGAGCAATTTCTCAACAGGATAATACCCAACCACACATGGCATGGCTCTCCCAGGCCTGCCTCCGTAACGTCGACACCCTTCCACGGCCAGCCTGATCGTCTCATCAACTGAACATGATTGAGACATGATGGGATGTGACCTACACCCATCCCAGGATGTCGACTAACTGGCTTACAATTTGGACATCATCTGGCATGCTATACTGCTATACCTCAGGACAGTATCTGCGAACTGTATGCATCTACACCACTCTGGGTTAAACGCTTGTATCCGAGCTAATGGTGGTACTACAACATACTGACTTGTTCCACTTGTGTAGCTGTTTTATCTGAATAAATGGCCCAACTGCTCTGGAATTGCAATCACTTTCTTTTCTATACAAGTACATTGCACATACCAAAATTTTAATTTTGACTGGATGAATTCTTCTGCATGCTTCGTTTTTTTTTTCTTTTTTTTTTTTTTGCAAAGAGTGTATATGTATGTTAGGTTATGGTATCTGTCATCATCTTCTGCCTCCAGGAGTCCTCTCTACATTTTTTTGTATCTAAACACCATTTCCCTTCACGATTTATGTCATCCAGTACCTTTTTAACCCCATCATACCATGTTTTCCTAAGTCATCCTCTCTATCTTTATTCTTCTGATGTATATTCCACAGTTATTTTAGGAAGTCTCATAAGTTATTCTTCTTACATGATCACACCAAATCAGCTGTTCCTCCTGTATATCTTCCAATATAGTGTCATTTACACTAATCAGATCTTCAATCCTTTCACTTGATATTTCTTTTCTTTTCTTGATATTTTCATGATTTAAGTTATGATCATCTGGTGCTGTTAGTTTTTTTCTTTCCTCCTCTGAGTATCTCTTAGCCTCAGCTTCATAAAGCAAAATACTTTTTACAATAGTGTTATAAATATTCCATTGCCTTACTTTAGTTGTTTCTTCACTTCCCCAAACTCCATTTCATCTTCTGATAGCTGTCATTCCCTGCACCACTCTGTTTCTCCCCTCCTGTGAATCTGTATCATTTTGGTCCATTTCTGTCCCTAAGTAATTAGAATATTAACATAATGCAAATTCTTCATCACCTTCTAATTGTTGGTTTGACACATCATGATCACCAATGTACAAATACTTTGTTTAATATATATTCATACATAATCTCCATTTTTTCATATTATTCTCTCTGTTTTTCATTTCTTGTTCCATAGTCCAAATTCTTATCTTCTGCCAACAGTGCCTGGTCATCTCCAAATTGCAAAGTGAAAATTGATCTTGCACTGAAATCGACTCCCATCCCTGAACATTTACTTTTCCATTCTTCCAGTGCTTGTTCCACAAAATTTTACACAATGTGAGAGAGATGCAGCATCTCCATTAAGTCACTGGTAACTGAAAAGCTTTTTGATGCAACTTGGCCTATTTTAATTTTTTTCTTTGCTTCCTGAAAAATACCTAGAACTGCTTTAACAGTGTAATTAGCACTTCTCTTTTAATGCCTTTCATAACCTTACTCTTCAAACATTACCACACGTTTTTGTTAAGTCTAAAAATAAAAGGTGCATTCTCTGCCCCATTGCCATTCTATTCTCAATAATCTGTTCAAGGCAAAAAGTACTACACATACATTATTTACCCACTTTAAATCCACTTTCTTCCTCAGCTTCCCTTAATTTGTATTCCCCTTAATATTCATTCATATAACCAGCTTCAAGTTGGTGTCACTGTGACTCACAATTTTCGCATTTCAGTCAGTCTCCTTTTTTACAAATATATTTGTATGTCAAATAACCAATTTTCAATACTGGAATTTCTTCTTCATTTAACCATTTTTCAAATGACTGTGTTATCATTCTAAATAACTCCACTGCTTCATTTTTAATCAAATCTGCTGGTATTCGTTTTGGACCATTTACCCCCCTTTTATTTCGTAATTCCTTTTATTATCAGCTTATAAAAATGGACTAGATAAAACCAGTTGGAATCAACAGTTAGTTTTTTTGTTGTTTTTTTAAAAGAATAAACTTATGTGAAACAACAAATGTAAACTCTATTTGATTGACAAATTCATTCAACCACTTCAGTAAAGATAATAGTCCAGGTTCTCAATTTTTATTTTTTTTTATTCTTTTTGGACTGAGGGTTTAATGGCCACTGTGAGCAATTCAATGGGCTATAAGCAGTTGCCCATCCCTAATTTAGGGTCACTGGTTCCAGGGCAAAGAGAGAGCCAGTGCCGTAAGACAAACATAACATCCATGCCTCACCGGGATTCGAACCCGGACCCTTCACAAATGAATGATCATAAGCCAGCGCTTAAACCACTGCATCACCGGGACGGCCAGGTTCGTGATGAGCATCACGAATGTACCCTTTTTCTGTCGTAGAATGTAAGGCGGAAGTCCACTCATGTCAACCGTGTGCAAAAATTCAACTGGATAGAGCACTCTTTCACTCTCATCTTCAGTCACAACTGTGTTTGTAAATGATGCTGGAATGAGATTTGCGTTGCGAATACTCTTCATTCTCTCTTGTCTGAGACACATATAGTTACGACCCATTGATCGCTCACGACTTCCAGTAAGGCTCTTACGCTTTATTTATTTTTATTATTTTTCTGCGGGAGAGACATTCTGTTAGGAGTAAGTATGCAATAAAGTATTTACTTACTTTAGGACTGATCATAGAACACCATGCACACACCAAGTCTGACACTGAACTGAGTGCCTAATGTAGATAAGAGCCGCACACTTCTCCCATAATCTTTATATGGGAATTTTGCCGCCCGCCATGCCTGAACCAATGCTCCAATCTCAGTTTTCTCTTTGACTTGCACATCTACATAGTGAGATCTTTATTTTGATACCTGAACCATATTTTTACATTCAGCCATTCTCTCAAAATAGGTCTCACAGTAAAACAACTTATAGAATGAATATATAGATGGCACAGCTCAATATGTACATTCTAAATATTTTCACTAACAATGGTCAACAGAATGTTTATTTACATCTTTACATAATGGGAAACACCTTACCTACGTGTATAAACTGGATTGAATGAATATTAAATTGTATATATCACACAGTCCAATGATTGAATGAATATTAAATTGTATATATCACACAGTCCAACGGCACAACGCAAGGAGGTCTTCGAGAGTGTTCACTGTTCCGATGAGAATAACTTTGATACAAATGCCTGCTAGCATTGCTTTGTGCTACGGTTCGCTAAGAGAAGACTTCAGACTATCTCAGTCCCTCCATGCTTCCGCCTTCAACAGCGCGTGAGTCAACAACAGGCGATTGAATGTTAACCGCATGCTTCTCCCATAGACTTTACACGGGAACTTTGCTACCCCACAACGTTCAAACCGTTGCCCCACTCTCATTTTTCTCTTCGACTGGCACATCTACATGGTAAGACCTTTATTTTGATATCTCAACCATTCTCTTAATATATAGATTAGTACTTCATCACCTTCTAGATCTTGGAGCTACATCCTCTTTTCTGTCAGAAAATCTTTAAAATATTCCTCCCATTGCTATATCCTACTACTGTACAAAAGAAAATTATCATTCATTAATTTTTTGGGCAACAGTCTAATACATATCCAGACTGTCTTACATATCAGTGGGAAATGAATCTTCCTGAAGATATAATTCTTCACATATAAATGGAAGGCAATACAAATGTCACTGCTGGCACAAATGTGCCGTATTTTAACTGTTTCCATGCAGCCTCAGAAAACTTAAAAACTTTGAATAGAACTCAGATTGCTAAGCTACATCTGCATAGCTTCAGTTGCTAGGAACTTTATTGCCCTGGGTGATGTAATAGACTGCACACTTGAATGGAAATCAGGAGATGCAGGTTTGATTCTCACTCCAGAATGATGTAATTTTCACCCTAATTGTAAATGAATTTATGGCACCTCTACTCATAGTTTACTGTGGAAATAACTTTTTACGGGCCTTATATAGGTAATTATTTAAAAAAGTTGGTGGTTAAATTTTTGAACTAAAGCCTAGTTCATCATCAGGACTACTCATTCAGACCTGTAAAAAGTTATTTACCGCTATAAGACCCGTAAAAAAGTTATTTCCACAGTAATTTTCAAGTTTTCTGAAGGGATGGATACATGGAAACAGTGAAAATATGGCAGATTTGTGTCAACAATAACATATGTAGACTGAGTTTAGAATTATCCCTTTGTTTTTTTTTACAGTTGCTTTTCTTATCTTCTCAACATATAAAAGGACTGGTTCTTCATCACCTTCTAGATCTACATCCTTTTTTTGGAACTCCACCCTCTTTTCCATCAGAAAATCTTTAAAATATTCCTCCCCTTGCTGCATCCTAACACTGTAAGTAATAACAAAAAAGAAAATTATCATTCATTAATTTTGGGCCAACAGTCTAATACATACCTAGACAGACTTTTGACTTCATGTCACACTTTAATGGATAGTCTAAATTGGATAGCTACTACTTGTGTACCCTTGATTTTGAGTTTCAGTTTAGTTTTCCATTTGATCAAAAGCAGTTGACAATCAATATTATTTAGATAATTCCATTCTACTGAAGTCCTGCTCTTTCTATATGGCTCATTCAGATCTATACTTAATTAGTAGCAGTTTTAATTTTCAATTTGTGCTGTGCAATATAGGTGCTTGTTTTCTGGTCTCTCCAATGTACAGAAGACAACATCAGAACCCTACAACATAAATCATTCCTTCCAGAAATGCACAATATCAAACAAGAGCTGTATGTACATTGCTTGCTTACTTGCAACAATATTTAGTTTTGTTATTGTTTGAGGCTCTCTCTCTCTCTCTCTCTAACTATTAAAACCTTATGAACTGTTTATTATGCATTTTCACTGTTTATTGTTTAAAATACCAAAAAATTTCCTTTTAAAATCTTTTTGAAGACCACTTAAAACAAGGATTTCTTCTTCCATCAGATGTTTTTATGTCTGAGTAATCCTGTAGTAGAAACCCTGTATTATCCTTATGTTTATAATGGAGTAGTTCCTTTTCTTGAAGCATAGTATCTTCAGGGTATTTTAAGAGAAATATTATATTGCAAGAAAACAACTACTCTATATAATAAATGTAATACTGTATAAGGAAGAACAACCACATTGGTTTTCACTACAGGATTACTCAAACATGAAACCATCTGATGGAAGAAGCTACTCTTCTTTTTAATAGGTTTTAAAAGAATTTTAAAAGGAACATTTTAAAGATTTTAACTACTACTTAGTGCAAAATGTATAATAAATAATTTTAACATTTTAATAGTTCTTAAAGTTTTTAATGCAGTTTAATCTGAAATATCATACTGGTGTCCACGAAGAAGTTCATGTGTAGAATGAGAACAAAGAATGAGCATGGAGCTATAAAACATGCATCAATGTGGAAAAAATTTAGGCAAGGAACTTCTGAGTTCGTAATTCTCTAGAAAAAGAGGAGATATGTCTTGTCTAAAACAATAGCAAATAAGACTAATATACACAGTTTACATGAAGCATTAGGCATTCAATTTAAAAAGAGTCAAACTGCATGCACAATATTGTAGTAACTTTTGTTTTGTGGATGTTCTGGGAAAATTTCTGTTTGGTTTTCAAATCTGAGGAACATTTTATGCTGAAATTATAATTACTTTGGAGATTTTCCCTATCAGTCACATCAAGTGTATACACGCATTGCATCACAATTCCCTATGATGATAAATTACTAGGACAAAATCCAACTGTTGTGGAAAGTAAATGGTTTTCCTTAGTAATTCCCATTTATTCTTAATGTTAAATAGTTTTAAGTGCTAAATGTTGTTATGCATTCTTATCACTAAATTATTCAGCTTATTCTCCTGACGATAAAGGATACAGCACTAATTTTTGGGATAGAATAGTTAACATCCAGAACAAACACTATGTCAAAGAGTAAAAGGAACTGGACCTCCTTCATCTCCATAGTTATTTAAGATATAAAGCAATTTAATTCTATAGAAAATCAATTTCTTCTTCATAAGTCATCAACTTATAGTCATAACATAACTGAAAGTGTAAGTTTCATCTTACAACACTTACTTCAAATTAACGTAATGTTACAGTGTGTCACGTGACACAAACATTCAAAAAATGATGAAAAAAACAACTAAAAGCCACTTCAAAATATTTTCTATTACTTACATTATGTAATTTGAAGTACAAACCACAAGCATTGCATACAATTTCACCTTGGCTGTTTCGACGCCAAACAGAAGTGTCTGTTGTGCTACAGTTTGAACAAACCATTAAGTTGCCATTACCCTAAAATAAAAATGATAATAAGACTTTTTGTCACATCAGTAAATACTTTCATGTATTAAGAAACATTTCAGATTAATGTGGGAATACTTCACATTTTAATGGAAGTTTATACTGTGATATTATTTGTATTTTAAATTAATGTATCAACTTGAAGTTGGTAACAGTACTTATTTGTTTACATCAGTTGTGAGTAAGTTAGCTGTGTTAGTTTTGCACAAATGTGATGAGAGTTGTGAATGTATATGACTAACATGACAGTTGTATTTTTGCTAATTAAAGCCGTATTAATTTTACCTGTATTTACTTTTCAACATATACATTTAGTACCTTTCACTACAGTACATAGAAGCAGTGACAAGACAAAATCAAAATGCCTATGGTCTGATTGTTTGCAATGTCATTTCATCCCAAATATTTTTCTGTAAGCTTCACTTGAATGCAAAATGTTCTAGCATAAATATCAGACATATCCATAGGCGTAACTAGGTATTTCTGTGCCCAGGGCAAACCATAAACTATTGCACCCCCATCTTCTTTTCTATCTAATATGTATAACTAATTTAATACTTTATATATACAGGGTGTCTCAAAAATACATGGCAAAACTGCAGGAATGAGTTCCTCATAGGTAGATAAGAAAAAAAGTTTATATCAACATAGGTCCGGAAATGTTTGGTTTCCGAGTTATGAAGGTCTGTCTATGATACTTAACTGTTTTCACTACCTTATAGTAATTGTTCACAATGTCCACCTTCTGCCTCAATACAGGCCTCATATCGATATCTTATGGACTCGCGAAGACACTGCCAAATTCCTGGCATGTGTCATATTGTTTCACAACCTGCCACAATTCGATTGCAGAGAGTTTCCACATCTGTTACTGGAGTCAAATACACTAATGATTTTAAATGGCACCACAAGAAGAAATCTAGAGAGTTTAAATCTGGTGAGCATGGAGGCCAGGCAGTTGGTCCACCTGTACCTATCCACTGACTAGGAAACTTTCGTTCAAGTAATTGCGAGCTAGGTGGCTAAAATGTGTGGGAGTGCTATCGTGTATAAAGTGTGCTTGTTGAAGAATGACCAATGGCATGTCGTTCAAGAAATCAGGCATGTTGTTTTCCAGAAAGGTGTGGTATGCCCGACCCCATGAGTTTGTTGGGAAGTACATGGGGCCCAAATAACTTATCACCAAAAACACCTGCCCAGATGTTTAGGCTGAACCGCTGTTGGTGATGTGATGGAAGAATTGCATGTGGGCTTTCCTCACACATGCTTTCCCCATACATGCTGACTGTGAAAGTTTAGGATTCCATCATGCTGAACTGTGCTTCATCGGTGAATATCACTAAGGAAAGTTAGGAGTTGTACCACACTGCTGCAAGAACTACAGGCAGAACATTACTCACACAGGGTAATCTGCTGGTGACAAGGCCAGTACCCATTGCAGATGGTACGGATACAGGTGTTGTTCTCACAACACTCTCCAAATAGTCAAACAATGAACAGGCAGTTGCATTGCTAATCTGCGTGTGCTGATTCCAGGAGTCGCATGCACAACATCCAAAATCTCCACTTCTACTTCAGGAGTCATAAATCTTGGTCGTCCTCTGTCGGCAGCATGGGATGTAAAGGTCCCATGTTCACAAAGGTGGCAATGGATACTTTCAAACGTTTTCCTGTCTGGACATCTTCATCCTGGGAACCTTTCGTGGTACAAACAACAAGCCTCCAGAGCATTGCCATCCGCCAAACCGTACATAAAGTGCATATCCGCTTGCTCCTGATTTGAGTGCGTGGTTGGAAAGGAAAACCATCAGATTCTGTTAGTACCTTGTGATGAAGGAATTCACTTGCAGGAGATAAAACATTCCGGTGAATAACTGGGATTCCAAGACAGACCTGAGCCAGGTTATGTGAACAGTTAAGTGTCATAGACAGACCTTCACAACTTAGAAATCAAGCATTTTCGGACGTATGTTGATACAAACTTTTTTCTTATCTACCTATGAGGAACTCATTCCTGCAGTTTTGTAGTGTATTTTTGAGACACCCTGTATATATATACTGTGTATATATATATATATATATATATATATATATTAGGTATATATATATATATATACAAGTCATCCTGAAGAAGAAATTGAAGAATTTTATGAGGAAATTTGTCATCTAAATAATAAAGGTAAGCAGCACTTGAAAATAATTATGGGAGATTTCAATGCAAAAATAGGGCAACGGCAACAGAATGAAACTTCGGTAGGTAAATTCGGTCATGGCAACAGAAACCAGCGTGGAAATACTCTCGTTGAGTTTGCAGAGGCAGAAGGGTTTTTCATCTTGAACTCCTTCTTCAAGAAAAAGCCACACAGGAAATGGACATGGAGACATCCAAATGGGACGACAAGTGAAATTGATTTTATTATGTGTAACAAAAAATTCGTCATAGAAGACTGCAGTGTGCTAAACAAGTTCAACACAGGTAGTGACCATAGATTGGTGAGATGTAAGATGCACCTCAACACTAAACTTGAACGTGGCAAGCTCATAGGACAAACAAAATCTATTGACATAACCAACCTTAAAAAACACCATAATACCTTCAAGTTAGAACTGAAGAACAGGTTCTCTGCTTTAGAAGGCCTAACATCGGAAGAAGTGGACATATCTGAAGTTAACAGAAAAGTAACCAAAGCTCTTATGGAAACAGCAACAAAATTAGCTGGGTCTAAGAACAAGTTGCATGTGAACAAATTATCAGGAAAAACCAAAATGTTGATGCAAAAAAGAAGAGAGATGAGGACAACTAAAGAAGATGTGACTTCCAAAGTGGAATATATAGAGCTATGCAAGACAGTAAGAAAAAGTATCACTGAAGACGTAAGGAAATTCAACTGTGAACTAGTGAGGAAAGCAATTGAAAACAACCAAAGCCTAAAGATAGCAAAGGGACATCTCAGTAAGGGAAGAAAACAGATTGTGGCACTGAGAAAAGAAGATGGTTCTGTAACAAGAAATAGAGGCGAAATTTTGACAAGAGTGAAAGATTTCTACTCCAAATTATATGAAAGGGATGATATATGCACTCCAGACATCATGAAAGATACCAGTACCAGAGTTCCTCCAGTCCTTCCAGCGGAAGTTGCACATGCAATCAAGAACATGAAGCGAGGAAAAGCTCCAGGAGAAGATGGAATTACTGTAGACATCATACAAGAAGCAAGTGGAGAAATCGAAACAGTACTCGCCCAAATTTTCACTCGATGCCTTAATGAAGGAAAGATTCCTGAGGATTGGAACACCGCTACAATGATCCTGCTACATAAGAAAGGTGACATTGAGGATCTCAGAAACTACAGACCTATCAGCCTCCTATCAGTAGTTTATAAAATCTTCACTAAAGTTCTTTCACACCGCTTGAAGGTAACACTGGACATGGCTCAACCGAGAGAACAAGCTGGATTCAGGAGTGGCTACAGCACAATAGATCATATCCACGTGCTGAGAGAACTAATTGAAAGAGCGAGGGAATATGAACTTCCATTGTGCATGGCTTTTATCGATTATGAAAAAGCCTTTGATTCGGTGAAACCATCAGCAGTTACAATGGCTCTGAAAACCTGCGGTATTGAAGATGCATACATTAATATTATTAATAACATCTATGAAAATGCAAGTGCAAAGATTAGGCTGTTTGAAAATACAACACACGTAAAAATTGGAAAGGGAGTGAGACAAGGTGACACCATATCTCCGAAGCTCTTTAATGCCACATTGGAGGGTGTTTTTCAGTCACTGAGCTGGGAAAACAAGGGGATAAAGATTAATGGAGATTATCTAACCCACCTTCGTTTTGCTGATGACGTAGTCATTTTTGCAACTACCCCATCAGAGCTGCAGAGTATGATCCAGGAACTTGCTGACAAGAGTAAAGAAGTGGGATTAAAAATGAACTTTCAGAAGACAAAAGTGATGTTCAATGCTTTTACAAGAAATGAAGATTTATCGATTGATGGAGAAAAGCTGGAGATAACAGACACGTACGTTTATCTTGGACAGCAGATATCAAGTGAGGGTCACATTGATGAAGAAATTAATCGGCGTACAAAACTTGCCTGGAGAGCTTTTTGGAAGAAACAGCATAATTTTCAAGAGCAATATACCATTATGTCTTAAAAGAAAAGTGTTTGATCAATGCATCCTTCCAGTGCTTACGTATGGTGCAGAGACGTGGACCTTAACTAAAAGAGACATACAAAGGCTGCAGACAACTCAAAGAAGCATGGAGAGGTGCATGCTTGGTGTAACCAGGAGAGATAAGAAGAGGAACTCGTGGATCCGAAAAATGACAAGAGTGGAAGACATCATGATCAGAGTTAAATCCCTGAAATGGCAATGGGCTGGACATACTGCCAGAAGGACAGATCATCGATGGACAGCTGAAATTTTAGATTGGATTCCAAGGGACAGGAAAAGACCCAGAAGAAGACCACATGGGAGATGGGTGGATGAAATTCGAAAGTATGCAGGGGTGACATGGAGGAGACTGGCACAAGACAGACCGTTGTGGAGGAAACTTGGGGAGACCTTCGTCCAGCAGTGGATTGATAATGGTTGACAATGATGATGATGATGATATATTAGGTTACACTGCTCTACGAAAAAGAAAATTAATGCCGAAGAAAAATACTTTTCCCTCTCTTTATCAGATTGGGAAAATTATTTTTTCATCAAATGGCTGTAACCATCACTGACAAACAGATAAGGAAATAACATGCCCAAAATACAAATACACTGTTACTGTATCTAGAAGAAAATTCTGCATTTGAGACACATCATAAATAATTTATATGGATCATAATTTCTAACATCTGAAATGTAGGATTTCCTTGTAGATTACAGATGGTAAAAGCATTTTTCTAAATGTGTTTAATATCTTCACCTAGTTAGAAGATGTTAAAAGAATTTTTCTATGCTTGTAATTACAAGTGCAGATATTGTCAAAATAAATAATTCCAGAATCCTTACGTTGACTGACCAACTGGAACTGTCAGCTGTGGGCTAATCCCCCACACTGATGTACTTACCTGATTAAAAAGGCACAAAGAAATGTAAAAACTGACTCAAGTGCGGGATATGGTGGACCTACCACACTTGAGTAGGATGGTCCATCACAGAATCGACCTGGACTACCTAAACTGCATATTAGAAAGAGATCCTAGCTGAGTGAGTGTAAGATTGGTGTATGAAATACTAGAGGTATAAATGGCAAGATGAATGAGATGATTGAAGAGAAGAATAAGTATAGATTGGATGTGCTCTGTGTAAGTGAAACCAAAAAGAAGGAAATTGGGATAGAAGAAGTGAATGGAACAGTGAGTGTGTGGTCTGGAGTATTGAATAATGTGAGAGGATAGGCTGGTGTAGGTGTGATTTTAAATGAAAAGATGAAAAATAACTTGATTCACTATAGCTGCATAAGTGAGAGAATTATTTGGTTTCCTTTGAAAGTGAAACTTCTGAGAACAGTAATTGTTGTAGTGTATGCTCCTTGAGACTCGGAAACTTCTGATAGGAAGGAAGATTTTTGGAATGAGCAAAAAACTGTTTTGAGCCAGTTTGGTGCTAAAGTGAAAGTTATAAAAGCAGGGGATTTGAATGCTAGAGTTGGTGTGCAGAATGCAATTTCTGACAATGTTCTGGGTAAGTTTAATGATCCTTGTGTGAATGATAATGGTGGAAGATTAATTGAACTCTGGAATGAGAATGGTTTGTGTGTATCTAATACGTTTTTCAAATACAAGTATATCCACACATATACTTGGGGAAATCGTACACTTGGTCAAAAGAGTGTGATAGATTTTGTTGTCTATGATCAGCATCTGAAACACTTAGTTGTTGACACTCATGTGATGAGAGGAGCGGATGTTGGTTCTGATCATTACTTGGTAGTGTCACGAGTGAAACTGAATGTTGGTTGGAGGGAAAGGAATGGGAAGAGGCCCAGGATGGAAAGAATAAAGGTTGAAAGGCTCCCTGAAGATCGTTATTCTGACGTACTCAGAGAAAGACTGAAGGAGCTAAAGGCATGTGAGAGGGATGTAGAAAAGAAGTTAACATGTTTTAAGAACTGTATTGAAGAGGTTTGTGGTACTGCAACAGTGGATAACTTTAAATATGATGCTTGATGGAACAACGAAATTAAAAAAAGCAGTAAAGAGAAAGAAGGAAGCCTATTTGGTCATGTTGCAAGGCAGAATTTTGGTAGATGAATATTGCTGTAAGAAGCGTATTCGCCAGAGTAAGGCAAAACATAGGAAGGAAAAGGTGGAAAGGCATGAATTGGAGTTTTGGAAAGATAGAAGAATTTTCTGGAAGTACATGAGACACAGAAAAAATAAGGGAAACAAAATTGAAAGTTGTGTGAAGAATAGGATAGGAGAAGATATGGGAGCTCAATGAATTAAGTGAAAGATGGGGTGATTACTTCCGTGACTTATTAGATCAAGAAAGCAAAGGTGATTCTAAGGCAGAAGCAGATTATGTCACAGGGAGAGATGGAAGCACAGGAGGATCTCAAGAGGGGTGTAAAACTCTAAAATCTCTTCAGAATGGTAAGGCTCCGAGAGTTGATGGCATAACTGCCGAGATGTTGAAATATGGTGATGACTAATTGATTGGTTAACTGAAATTTGCCAGATGTGCTGGGAGTTAGGAATGGGTCCTTGGGATTGGAAGAATGCTATCATTGTTATCTTGTATAAGGGAAAAGGTGATCAGACTGACTGCAAGAATTATTGTGGTATCCGCTTACTGAATGTGCCAGAGAAAGTGTTTGGTAAGGTCATTATTGAAAAGGAACAAGGTTTTACATCAGAGAAAGTGTGGGATATTCAGAGTGGTTTTATGCCTGGCAAAGGCTGCACCAACCAAATTTTTGCATTGCGCATGATGATTGAAAAGTATCTGGCAGTTGGTAAGAAAGTTTTTGCTGCCTTCATAGATTTAGAGAAAGCTTACGACCGAGTAAATAGGGCACTTTTGTGGAAGGTATTGAATTAATATGGTGTTACTGAGGATCTACTTAACACTCAAAGATGAAAGACAAACCATCATGGCCCGATTACTTAATACAATAAAAGATGTTATATACACTATATTGACAAAAGTCACTGAACACCCCTTCCAAAGCAAATGAATGGATCTGCTGTGTTGTTAAAATGTGAGGTGCAGCTGCAAACGGTATAAAAACAAGCCTGCAGCTGACTGCAATCAGATCGCACTGTGAGGTTGAGTGAAAATGTCGCAGCAGGAGAGAACTGACTTTGAGAAAGGAAAGATTGTTGGGTGTTATATTAGTGGTTGTCCATAAGAGAAACTGAGAACCATTGAAACATACCCAAGTCAACTGTTTTGGATGCACTCAATAAATGGAAGACACACGGCTTGTCTGAAGCAGCAAAACATACTAGCAGACCAAAGAGAATCAGTGACAGAGGACATTGAAGCCAGTTACAGCTAATCAACAGAGTACTACTGCACAAGACCTCAGTGTACAGATGAGTAAAAATGCTGGAACCTCGGTATGTACATGTACCATTCACAGAAAACTTCATTCCATGGGTTACTGAGGTCGTGCAGCTGCTCATAAGCCTTTCATCTCCACTGGGAATACTACTCATCGTTTAGCATGGTGTAAAGAACATTTATTATGGACTGTAGATCAATGGAAACGGGTCTTATGGACTGATGAATTCAGATACACGATCCATCAGTCTGATGGCCGTGTGTAGGTATGGCTGCAGCTGGGGGAATGCTATTTACCACAGCGTACTGTTCCTACAGTCAAGTTTGGAGCCGGCAGTGTATTTGTATGGTGGTGTTTTTCGTGGTATGGTCCCAGCCCATTGGTTACCACCATGAACAAATCAGTTAACCAGCACATCTACCTCAATATTCTGGATAATTATGCCCTACCAACTCTGTGGCAATACTATAGAACCAAGCCTGATTGGTACCAGCAGGATAATGCACCGAGCCATAAAGCAAGGACTGTTACGGTGTGGTTTGACAATAATTATGTATCATGTATGGACTGGCCAGCACAGAGCTTTGATCTTAATCCCATCGAGCACCTATAGGATGAATTAGAGCACCGCATAAGTTTGGAACCCAGGCCTACTACTAAGCAACAGTTAGCGGCAGCATTATGTACTGAATGGAAGTGCATACCTATCGCTGTGTTCCAAAACCTTGTCGACAGCATGTCTCGAATGGTCAGTGCATGCATTAGCCAAAGGTGGACTGACACCAAACTAATGTATGTCAATAAATGCCACGTTGTGTTTCTCTTCAAGGTGTTCAGTGACTTTTATCAATATAGTGTATATACAATACATTAAAGGACTTACACCGTCTTTGCAAGATATGTTTAATTAAAAAAAACGACAGATATTTACAAGATTAAAAACCCATTAGTACTTTCGGGTCGACAATCAACTCGTCTTCAGATGGAGGAGAGCCGCTGCTGCACATGTGCTCCCATATATATGTCCGAGTATGAAGACGTACAAGGAATGGAATAGCGTCGCAAGGGTGTTGCTCTGTTGCCACCATTTCATTGCTAAATCCTGAATCAGACGAGGTCCAGGTGGAAATTTGATAAACAGGGTGCAAAACATATATATTTGTTATAACTCACATATTTAACAAAAAATGTTATGTAAGTTCATGGATGCAATGAGTCTTTTCCAAATTCTGTGTAATTCAATTGGGGAATTAACGTTACAGCATCCGTCCCGAAGGCCTCGATGTATAAACTTTCAGTTATGTGCAACGAGTATACAGAGGCGGGTGTGTGTAGCAACTTAATGTTTTTCCAATCTGGTTGGACAGTTCCTTGTGCCACATATCTGGCGAGCGCTGTGTTACTATGATTAACACGAATGTCATATTTATGTTCCTGCATTCGGGTTTCAAGGCTACGTTTTTGTAGAACCTACATAGTTGCTTACTTGTTCACCATTGGAGACATCTATTATTGGTATATTATATACACCCCATTTACACAAAATATCAGGTGGTTACCTATCTTTTTTGATAAGTGAAAATAGATTTCTGGATCTAATGCCAAAATGAGTATCATATTTCATACATGTGTGTGTCAGTACAGTAGTAATGCTTTGGTACTGCTCTATTGCACCAACAAAACGCTTTGCTGGTTTTTGTTCTTTGGTCAAACATGTAGATCTATTGTTTAAGATTCTTCGATAGATTCGGTTGGTCATATATTTGGGATAACCATGTTTGACGGCTAAATCAAAAATGAAATCTATTTCAAGTTTAAGCAAGCTGTTAGCAGATGAGTGCAAGGCTCTTTTGATTAAAAAGTTGATAGCGGATAGCTTATGTGGTAATGGATGTGAAGAGTTAAAAGGGATTAAACTACTGCCGGCAGTGGGTTTTCGATATACAAGAGTAAGAAAGGTTGCATGTTACTGGGTTATGGGTGATTTGAAAGTCCAAGAATGGTAGAGAGTAGTTTGGTTCAGTTTCTATCGTGAGCCCGATAGTGGGAAAAATAGATGAAAGCACGTTGGCGAACTTGGCTAAATCCTCCTGTGTATGAGGCCAAAATACAAGGATGTTGTTGACGTACCTGATATACATACTAGGGGGGAAGGAGGAAACTCATTGAGAACTTTGTTCTCAATGTGTTGAAGCAGAATTTCTGCAAGTATGGCTGAAAGTGGAGAACCCATGGGTGAGCCCTACATTTGCTTGTAGATTCGATTATCGAATTTAAAGTATGAACGCTGCTTAACAAATCTAAAAGCGTTCATAATGGCTGAAATTTCAGATGTGGGGGACTTGGGACTCAGCAAGTTTGGCCTCTATAATGAGGTGGGTGGCATCCACTGGTACATTAGGGTACAATGAAACAAACTCTAGAGAGGCAAGGGTGAAAGGTTTAGAATGTGGCTGAAACATTCTAGCTTTTCCAATTGCTACAGTAGAACTTTTCACAGAATAAGGGGAGTTCACAGCACAATTTGCTAAATACTGAGCAAGAGCTTTTTCAAGGGGTCGAGTTGGGTTAACATAACCCGTGACTAGTGGCCTAATAGGATGCCCCTCCTTATGTAGTTTCAGATGCCCAAAGATATCAGGCACACGACAGCCGGGTGGGGGAAGGGGTGGAGGCCTTTGAGAAATCGCACATAGTGGTATAGCGGGATCCTGATCCCGCTCTACCACTATGTGCGGAACGGATAAAATGGCTTCAAGCATTTTATCCTGATATGTTATCCTATTCAATAGTACTGTTTGGTGTGATTTGTCAGCTGCCAGAATGAAGATTTCGTCATTATTTCGAATTAACTTCAGTTGACGTTTTTCTTCATGATATAGTTTTCCAGAGTTGGATTGTTGTTCCCTTTTGCTTTTTTGCAGACATTTGTCAATCTGTATTCTGGCATAATCCCTTTCCTTCTCTGGAAGGCTTTTAATGATTGCCTCAGTTTGTGGTATACCGTTAAAGACATTAGGGTTATGCTCAGGATAAGCAAATTTTGGTCCCCTTTCAAGAGCTCTGTTCTGTATGGAGTTCAGCACATAGTCACTTAGGTTGACAACATTGGAATTATTTTTTTAGGTTTTGTTGTCTTCACTCGTAGTCACCTAAATTGACAACACTGGAACTATGATAAGGGTTTCGTTGTCTTCGTGTTGGTCTGCTACTAACTTGAAAGTCAACAAGGAGTCTTAGTTTTCGAATTTGGGGTTTGACCAAGGAGCTGACAGTATGTTCAGTTACTGCTTCTGTGATGGTCAGTATATGGTCCATTACAATGGGGTGTTCACACTTAGACAAAGTCTGATAAAAGATATAACACTTACGGTGAAGGTGGTCAATGTAAGATCTTTTTCTTACCTTGGATGGTACACAGTAACCTCTTCCTTTTGGCATTTCGAAGTATATGGTTATCTCTTCTAGATAATGCTGTAGCATATACCATAATATGCTTCAGTAAGACGTTAAAATCTCTGCAGTTAGTGAGGAACCCGAGGTGGGTATATTCCCTTGCAAGCTTCACTCGGATGGACTGGAAGGTCTGTGCAGCAAAACTCCACATAATTGCACTACAGTGCACAACACATTAATTTGATGTGGTGAGAAATCGATAGTCTTAATGAAGATGTTGTGCATATACAATATATTAAAGAACTGAAAGGGGACCAAAATTTGCTTATCCTGAGCATAACCCTAATGTCTTTAACGTTATACCACAAACTGAGGTAATCATTAAAAGCCTTCCAGAGAAGGAAAGGGATTATGCCAGAATACAGATTGACAAATGTCTGCAAAAAAGCAAAAGGGAACAACAATCCAACTCTGGAAAACTATATCATGAAGAAAAACATCAACTGAAGTTAATTCGAAATAATGACGAAATCTCCATTCTGGCAGCTGACAAATCACACCAAACAGTACTGAATCAAACTATTCTCTACCATTCTTGGACTTTCAAATCACTCATAACCCAGTAACATGCAACCTTTCTTACTCTGTATGACGAAAACCCACTGCCAGCGGTAGTTTAATCCCTTTTAACTCTTCACATCCATTACCACATAAGCTATCTGCTATCAACTTTTTAATCAAAAGAGCCTTGCACTCATCTGCTAACAGCTTGCTTAAACTTGAAATAGATTTCATTTTTGATTTAGCTGCCAAACATGGTTATTCCAAATATATGACCAACCGAATCTATCGAAGAATCTTAAACAATAGATCTACATGTTTGACCAAAGAACAAAAACCAGCAAAGCGTTTTGTTGGTGCAATAGAGCAGTACCAAAGCATTACTACTGTACTGACACACACATGTATGAAATATGATACTCGTTTTGGCATTAGATCCAGAAATCTATTTTCACTTATCAAAAAAGATAGGGAACCACCTGATATTTTGTGTAAATGGGGTGTATATAATATACCAATAATAGATGTCTCCAATGGTGAACAAGTAAGCAACTATGTAGGTTCTACAAAACGTAGCCTTGAAACCCGAATGCAGGAACATAAATATGACATTCGCGTTAATCACAGTAACACAGCGCTCGCCAGATATGTGGCACAAGGAACTGTCCAACCGGATTGGAAAAACATTAAGTTGCTACACACACCCACCTCTGTATACTCGTTGCATATAACTGAAAGTTTATACATCGAGGCCTTCGAGGACGGATGCTGTAACGATAATTCCCCAATTGAATTACACAGAATTTGGAAAAGACTCATTACATCCATGAACTTACATAACATTTCTTGTTAAATATGTAAGTTATAACAAATATATATGTTTTGCATCCTGTTTATCATATTTCCATATTTCCACATGGACCTCGTCTGATTTGTGATTTAGCAATGAAATGATGGCGACAGGGTGACACCATTGCGATGCTATTCCATACCTTGTACGTCTTCATACTCGGACATATATATGAGAGCACATGTGCAGCAGCGGCTCACCTCCATCTGAAGACGGGTCGGCTATCAACTCGAAAGTACTAATGGGTTTTTAATCTTGTAAATATCTGTCGTTTTTTAAATTAAACATATCATGCAAAGACGGTGTAAGTTCTTTAATGTACTGTATATGCATGACATCTTCATTAAGTGTATATCCATGTTAAAACTCCATGAGTACTTTCAGAGTGATGGTCACTCCATCCTCAGATGTGAACAGCAATATGAATGTTGTGCATATATATATTTAGGATCATGTTGCATTATGGGTAAGAGACTGACTATGGCATTGCCACTGCACCATTACAAGTTGTGAGGTGGGGAAATTCACATATAACACACATGGCTTTTGGATCTTATTCAGAAAATTGTTAACTATCAGTGCTATAAATTCAAAATAATTTAGTAATTATTAAAGTTCGAAGTGGCTAAGTGATTTTTCTAGATATTTGGTAATTCACTTGGACTATGATCATTGCAGCATTGTTTACCATACGCTGTGATGTACATACTTTCAGTCATGAGTAGAGAGTATACAAAGGCGGAGGTTAAAAGAAGCCTAATATAAGTCCAATCTGGTTTTATGTTGCCACTGTTAACATTTCTTGTGAGTGCGGTATTCTTATGGTCAACTTGAACTTCATACTTGTGTTCTTGCACTCTTAAACCTAAGTTTCTTTTTGTTGAGCCCACGTAATTAGTCGTATGCTCCCCAGTTACAGGATCCAACATAGGAATGTCATACATACCCGATTTCTGTAATGTCTCTGTCTTGTCTCTATCTTTCTTGATACGATGAAACAGATTTTCAGTTCGAGTTGCAAATTGCAAACCATGTTGTGAGCAAATTCTCGATAATACATTGGTAATACCCCGGTGGTATTCCAATGTACCAACAAATTTCTTCTCAGGTTTCCACTCCTCACTCAAAGTAGTAAATCTGGAATTCTGTATTTTACACAAGACTCGATGTACTAGGTGAGTAGGTTAACCATACATGCTTGCCAAATGAAAAGTAAACTGGATTTCCATATTTAAGGATTGTACTGTAGATGAATGTGAATAAGCCCTTCAAAACAGAAAGTTGATAGCGGATAATTTGTGCAGCACAGGGTGTGATGAGTTGAAAGGAATTAAATTATTGTTGGCTGTAGACTTATTATAAACAGAGTATGACAAATTACTAGTTGTAGGGTTACGTTAAATGCAAAAATCTAAAAACGGTAATGAATAGTTTGATTCTAACTCTACTGTGAGCCTGACAGTGGGGAATACCGAAGAAAGTGCGACAGCGAACCTAGTTAAATCATCATGTGTATGAGGCCAAATTATCAGAATGTCGTCGACGTACCTAATATACAATTTGGGAAGAAGTGGAAATTCGCTGAAAGCCTTGTTCTCTATGTGCTATAGCAGAATTTCTGCAAGAACGGCTGAAAGTGGGGAGCCCATCGCTGAACCCTCCACTTGCTGATAAATTCTATTTTGAAATTTGAAGTATGAGCGCTGTTTAACAAAACGAAGTGCATTCATAATAGCAGTAATTTCAGAAGTGGGAATGCAGAGATCAGCAAGTTGTGCCTCAATGATTTTTGTATTCAATGTGACCCTACAACAAGTAATTTGTCATACTCTGTTTTTCGTAAGCCTACAGCCAACAACAATTTAATTCCTTTCAACTCATCACACCCTGTGCAGCACAAATTATCCACTAGCAACTTTCTGTTTTAAAGGGCTTATTCACATTCATCCACAGTACAATCCTTAAATACAGAAATCCAGTTTATTTTTGATTTGGCAAGCAAGTATGGTTAACCTACTCACCTAGTACATCTAGTCTTGTGTAAAATACAGAATTCCAGATTTACTACTTTGAGTGCGGAGTGGAAACCTGAGAAGAAATTTGTTGGTATATTGGAATACCACCCGGGTATTACCAACGCATTATCGACAATTCGCTCACGACATGGTTTGCAATTTGGAACTTGAACTGAGAATCTGTTTCATCGTATCAAGAAAGATAGAAACAAAACAGAGACATTACAGAAATCGGGAGTGTATGACATTCCTATGTTGGGTTCTGTAATGGGAGAGCATACAAATAAGTACATAAGCTCAACAAAAAGAAGCTTAGGTTTAAGAGGGCAAGAACACAAGTATGATGTTCGAGTTGACCATAAGAATACCACACTCACAAGAAATGTTAGCAGTGGCAACATAAAACCAGATTGGACTTATATTAGGCTTCTTTTAACCTCCGCCTTTGTATACTCTCTACTCATGACTGAAAGCATGTACATCACAGCGTATGGCAACCAATGCTGTAACGATCATAGCCCAAGTGAGTTACCAAATATCTGGAAAAATCACTTGGCCACTTTGAACTTTAATAATTACTAAATTATTTTGAATTTATAGCACTGATAGTTAACAATTTTGTGAATACGATAAAAACACCATGTGTGTTATTTGTGAATTTCCCCACATCACAATTTGTAATGGTGCAGTGACAACGGCATAGCCAGTCTCTTACCCATAACGCAACATGATCCTAATATATATATATGTGCAACATTTGTATTGCTGTTCACATCTGAGGACGGAGTGACCCTCACTCCGAAAGTACTCGTGGAATTTTTAACTTGTATATAAATATAACATCTTTAATTGTATTAAATAATCGTGCCATGAGGGTTTGACTTTCATCTTTGAGTTATCTTCAGCATGAATTGCTATTTGGTTTGCATCTATTTAACAGTGTAAAAGCCACATATGCTGGCAGTAGAATTTGTGTACAAGTGATAGGTGTTTTATCAAAATGGTTTTCTATTGGTGCAGGAGCCAGACAGGGTTGTGTAATGTCACCATGACTGTTTAATATATTTACAGATGCGTGCATGCGTGATGCAAAAATAAATAATACTGGTTTATATCTTGGTGATATCCGTGTGTGCAGATTGCTGTATACTGATGACACTGTTCTGTTGGCAGATAGCAAAAGTGAGTTGCAGAGTATGTTGTCCCGGATGTACGAAGTTTGCATGAAATTCAAACTCAGTATAAATAAGGGAAAAACCAAAGTTATGGTTTTTGAGAGAGAAACTGGTAGTACTGAATGTAATATAAGTCTAAATGGCACAATGATTGACTGGGTGAATGAGTTTGTGTATTTAGGAAGCATGTTTGACAGAGAGAACAAATTGGATGGTGAAATTAGTAGGCGAGTGACTTCATTGAAAGTCATGGCTGCTTTGGGAGGTTTTCACGGGAATGATGGGTTCTCAAGAGAGTCCCGCATGGCTATGTATGAAAGTGCCATTGTTCCTACTCTGATCTATGGCAGTGAAACCTGGGTACTACAGAAGAAACATAGGAGTCGTTTGTGTGCTGGACGACAGTCGTTGTTTACTTCGTGCTCATATTTTGTTCCATTTGGGATAATTTCCGAATCTATAGCTCCTAATTTTGTGTGTGCAGCATGTGTGAAGGTGCCGTCCTACTTCCGATTCATTTACCAGGTCGGTAAGTGCCCTTTTTGTGTTGCATTTTTCATTTTCCTGCTTTGTTCGAGTTGGCCAAAGCTCGTAATCTTATCGCCATTGCAAATGGTGACTTCCGGTGGTAGCGGAGCTTCTATCCTCGCTTCCGGAAGTGACTCTTTATCCCTCTCAGCTGCTCAGCAGCAATCCGCTAATGGAGGGCTTCCTTTGATAAGCCCCTCCTCTCCGCAGCGTGACAAAGTTGCCTTGCCCATGGAGTCATCTCCTTCCCATCTGACGAAGAGTGGTGAACCATTGCCTTCCCCTGTGCTTTCTGACGACGCCATGGACGTCACACTTCCACCAGCCACTTCCGCGTCATCACAATGCGCGCCAGGTGTGACGTATGCTGCCGTTACCTCAGGTGCGTCAACTTCTTCTTCTCACCAGCCTCCTTCTTCAAAGTGCCCTTATCAGATGACGTATGGTACAGACCAGATCTACGTGGATGTTCCGACTACTTGCCCTCAAGGTCAGCCTTTTCTTGATAAAATCGGGCTGGGTGTATTTTTCCGCAGCCTCCCCAACACAAAGCTGACGGCATACAGCGCTGCCCTTCGACAAATTGTTCCAAAAGAGGCTGTTACTCACGTGGGTAGAAGAACCAGTCAAGTAATTGCTTATCTTGCGACTCCAGCCTTCGCTCTTCGAGTTCTGACCGAAGGCATTTCCATCGGCGACCGCCGTCTCCTTGCGACCCCATTCACACAAGCACCTACTACAGTCAGTTTCCCCCCTGTTCCTCCGGAAGTATCCGACGACCTATTGCTCTCCGTCGCTCAGAATTATGGACGTACTGTCGGATCAGTCATTACGTACTCCTCCTTTCCGGGAGTCCCTGAGGACCGTTATCTCTTAGGATTTCGCCGTAATGTACGTGTGATCTTTCCCTCGGAGGAAGCCATGCTACGTGTTCCATCGGTACTCAATGTTCGCTGTGACACTCATATTAGGCGCATTGACATCACTGTGGGCACCCTTTGTTCGGTATGTAAGAGCACTGGTCACCCTAGTGCGCTATGACCTCATCGGGCAGCTACTGCCTCCAAATCTTCAGTACAGCCTACTCAACGGTCAACTGGACCCCCGGCATCTTCATGTGGCGCCTCTGACCAGCGGCAATCGAGTTATTCCGAAAGTCTGCATAAAACCGTTGGTCAACGCGTGACTTCGTCGCAACCTTCCACTTCCAACTCAGCTTCTATACTCCAAACATGCCCACAGCAGAAGAATTCTTCGACCGGAGACCAGTTGAACTCTCCTCTGCTTTCTTCATTTACTCCACAGCACCCTTCAGAGCCCAATAATGGGGTCGATGCGCCTGATGCCTTCACAGTGACTGACAATCCTGCCTTTAGTCCCGAGCAGCAGAGTGTACGCTCGAAGCGTCGTCGGACTACTCGACGTCACAATAAGAAGACACGCAGATCTCCCACCTTTCAAGGAGGACGTGATAACTCGGAAAGTCGTTCACTCACATCTGACGCTTCTAGCATCTCCATCTCCGACTCTGACGACAGCACACTGGTCCCACTTACTCTAGAGGATTTCATACAGCAATTGGAAGATTCCTCACTACCACAGACACCGATATCTGGTGCGGAGTTATACTCCTATCTCATCGGTCCTCGTAGTAAAACCATGTCTCATGATTTTCTCCAATCCTATCTCACGGAGCTTGCAGCAACTATGACGCAAGTGGCGGTTGTTCGATCTCACCTCCAAGCCTTACCATCCACATCGTTCGGCGAAAGCGGTTGTCTCAAGAAAGTCTGCGATCGTCTCTCTCGGCTCCAACGAGCCACTGACAAGCTCCTTGAACTGCCGCCAGACATTTCCGTTCAAGATAATGACACTGAACTGAAGGGGTTTGGGTCCCCTCTGGCGAACTCGCTTGCTCATGAGGATCTCCATCACCTCACAGCAGATATTCTTCTGCTCCAAGAGACAAATTGCCTGTCTACAACACCCTTCAATCGATGGCGTATGTGGAACTATCAGTTCCACCACGCTTTCCGACACTCTACAATCGGCGGTCTGGCCATCGGCATCCGCACTCAGTTCCATCAAGTTCTATCTTCAGTGACGGTGCAAATTCTCTGCCGTGACTTGCTTTAGCGCCTAACCTTTGTTCTGGACGAGCGTCGTTATGTCATTTTCAACATCCACGTTCCGTGCACACCTCAACATCACACCCTCCTTTTCATGGCGCTCTGTTCAGCTCTTCAGTCAACGTTGCCGTCGGATCACGTGTAGATCAGCGGCGATTTTAATTGCACGCTTGACCCTGATCTTGATCGTGCTCCAATTCATAAGGAAACTCGCTTACGTCTTGTGGAGCAATTACACTCCCTCATCACGGAGTTTGATCTTCGGGACGTCTTTCGTCAAATTTATTCTACAACGGTCTCCCATACGTGGAGGTCCTCAGCTGCCACCTCGTCATCTTCCGCTAGACTTGACCGTTTCTACGCAACTACTGCCCTTCTGCTCGTGGTCACGGACTGTCAGCATCTACCCACCGCCTCTTCTGACCATTGTGCCGTTGTGGCCACCTTCACCTCTTCTTTCCATCAACGCTCCGAGTATCACTCCTGGACATTAGATACCTCTCCTGGATGACCAGGCTTTGTGTTCGAACATCCGGAATCTCCTTCACTCTTATCACCCTGGACTGTCCACTGCTTCCAGTGCACTAAGTTACTGGCTGGATGTCAAGTCACACCTGCTCCACTTTCTCAACAGCCACCAATCTGCGCACCATGGAAGAACGCAATTTCCGACAAGTTCTCGCCCAGCTTGGAACCTCTCACCCCCTCTATCCAGCATATTTGGTAGACCTCCGTGCTCTTCTGGAACCTCGAGCCCGGCAGGCCATTTTACGACTTCGTCTCCAGCACTTGTCTCCCGAAGACTGCTCTTTTGAGTTCTTGTCTTCGTTAGAGGATCAGCGCCATTCTTCTCATCAACTCCGTGTGCTGCGTCTGCCTGACGGTCATGTGGCTTCGGACCCAGATGTGCTTTGCTCCCATGTTCGTCAATACTTCTCCCACAAGTACAGTGATACCCCTCCACCTTCTGCTTCTGCGTGTAATACTTTACTTTCTTCTCTCCCTCAAGTCCCCTCTCTCCTCTCCACATCTCTTCTGCAGCCTATCTCTCCATCTGAAATTAGGACTGCACTTTCCTCTCTCAATCCCCGAGCCGTCCCTGGTCCTGACGGCCTCCCTCTATCATTTTATCTTATCTTTTTACCTTCTCTCCTTCCTTTCCTTCTTGCTGCTTACTCTTCTGCCTTTGCATCTATCTCCCTTCCGAGGGGCTTCACTGTTGCTCACACGGTACTTTTCCCTAAGAAGGGTGACCTCCTTGACCTGGGGAACTGGCGTCCGATTTCACTAATAAATCTTGATTACAAACTGTTCACTAAAATTCTCTCTCGCCGCCTAAATCAAGTTCTTCCGTATCTTCTCTCTTCCGACCAGTCCTACACGGTACCTGGTCATTCTATCGCTACTAACCTTCACCTCCTTCGTGATCTTCTGTATCTTGCCCGAACTAATTCTGAATCTCTTGCCCTACTAAATTTAGACCAACGTGCAGCTTTTGATAATATCTCCCATTCATTTCTCTCAACTACTTTACACGCGTTTGGCTTTCCTTCTGTCTTCGTTACCACTATTGTTGCTCTCTATCGCAACGCCGTCTTTCAGGTCAAGACAGCCGCCTCTCTGACAGCACCCATTTCTTTCCGTCGTGGAATACGACAGGGGTGTCCACTTTCTGGGCAATTATTTGCTCTAGCGTTTGAGCCTTTCCTACGCACAGTACATCGTGCATTTCTTGCGGCTCTTCCTCCTCCCACGGCAAGCACCAGGCACTTCTCTATAACCTACTCCGCCTACGCGACTTTCTGCGTTCGGATGGAATCACAATTTAATACCCTCGCTCATGTATATGCACTCTACTCTTCTTGCTCCTCAGCGATGCTCAACACTACCAAGAGTGCCGGCCTGTGGTATGGTGCCTGGGAGTACAGGACGGACTCCCCATGGGGCGCCTCCTGGACTGCCTCTTCTCAGAAATTTCTTGGTGTACACCTGGGAGCTCCCATAGCTGCCCGAAACAACACGTGGGCTGCCCTTCATAATCGCCTTGTTCGATCGGCTGCCTTCTGGCGGAAAGCTCAGTTCAGCACCTCTTGCGTCACCCGGGCACGCCTTGCTCGTACATATCTTCTGTCTCCTTGTCTTCATGTGTGGGCAGCTGCTCGCATGCCAGCTTACTATCTTGCTGAAGTCACACGGATCATTTCTACTATGATCTGGTCAGCTCATCATTGGACACAAGTCTCAACTCTAAGTCGTCCGATCTCCACTGGTGGTATTGCGCTCCTGGATGTCCGCCAGTTCTACAAAGCACACCGGATAGTATCCCTTCTGCGTCTACTCTGTGAACCAAGATCCGCAGCCTCTCTTCTCCGAGACGTGATGATTTCTCCCCGGAACCCCCGCTTCAAATTCACAACTTTTCTACTGATGGATCGCTTTTCTCTCCTCCGCTCCCGTCTTTCCCCCGTTTATTCAGAGGCGCTTTCCTTTCTTCGCTCTCTGCCACTACTCCGTGCCCCACCCGCTACCACCTCAGAACTTCTAACCGAACCCCTCTTCTATTCATCCATCCTCCATCCTCCTAACGCACCGTATTTCACTGACCTTTCCTGGCTCCCCGCTGGGATCGTATCCGTCCGAGACTTACTTTCCTCCGATCTAACATGGAAACCCTTTTCCGACCTCTCTCCTTTCCTTCCACGCACCTCTGCCTCTCTTGCACTCTACGATTCTCTCTGCTCCTCGATCATTACTCTTTTTCCTGCTCTCGCTTCTCCGTCTGGCCTCTTTCTCGTTTCTTCTGCTTCTCTTCCCCTTCCTTTTTTCTTCCTGTTCGTGGCTCTTTTCTTCCGATCTCCAGTTTCACTGTCCGTACTCTCTATCGTTTTCTCCTTCTGGATCCATCGCCACCCGCACCCCAGCTCATTTCAGGAGTGCCGCCCGCCGCTCTTCCGAGTGTGTGGTCGGCAACAGCTTCACCCATCTCGACACCAGATGAAAGGAATATTCACTGGCTCTTCCTTCACCGCCGCCTGCCAGTGCCGGCCACGTTATTTCGGATGACGCTGGAAGCCGCACCCACCTGCATCTTCTGTTCTGAGCATGCTGATGTTCTACACATCTACCAGTACTGCCCGGCGATCCTTCCTTTACTACACCTAGCCTTTACCGTTGCCAAGTGTCTCTGTGATAAAGAGCTGCCTTTTTCTTCATACAGTACGCTGCTGGTTTCTTGTTCGCCACCGGTGCCTTTATCTGAGCCATGCGCATACATCTTTGTACTCGCAAAGCATGTGATTTACTGCTACTATCTGCAACTCCGTCATACCTCTAATGTGCCTACGCTCCTTCAAGCAGGAGATACCCTCTGTGAGCAATTCCGCAACCGGCTGACCTCCAGGCTCCGATTGGCATTTACCGCTGCCAGGGCCACTGACCAGAGCCTGCAGTTCCTGAGTGTATGGTCACCATTACACCGCTGGTTTTCCGGGCCTTCTGCAGACCTACATCTTCTGATTTGACTTCCATCCTCTACATCGGGACCTTCCCCGCTTTGATCTTTGCGATGAACCCTGGACTGGCTCACCGAATCCGGAGAGTGTCTCCCTAAGCTTGTCAGACTTAGTTTTTCTGTACATTATTCTTATTTCCATCTCCAGTTTATCTTTTTACTGTTAGTGTTTGCAGGTTATTCACGTGCACTTACTTTGTGGTGCCCTCTTCTGAATAAGTAATTTTTGTAGTGATTTTTTTCTGTGTGCCTCACATTGTACTTGTATATTCAATGTTTTTATTTCGTCATATATCTTCTGCTCATTCGTTCGTCATATTGCTCATATAAATTGTACATACACATCCTGTATATTTCGCTGTTCATTCTGTACATATACATATTCCTTGGTACTGTGTTTGCTCCGTTTCGGAGCCGTCCTACAAGCTCATTCTTTACTGTCTGCATCATACATATCTCAGTCATGCACGTTTTGTACACATCTGTATATAGTACACATTTCAATTGCATCATCATGTTCTGCGTCATTTGTATTTATATTTTCATTGCATTGTATGTATATCTCACTTGCTGCACATAGTTCGTTCCCTGTTCCTATATGGCTTCAGGAGGCACATATGTATATACTTCGCCTAAATTGTACATTTATTCAGTCTCACATATATCTTTTTCATTATCACATCCTGCACTGTTGCACTTATGTTGTATCATCACTCATCTATCTCACTAGCACTGTATTATATATACACCTCTCATACTGTAACTTGTGCATTCGCTGTATATATACACCTCTCATACTGTAAATAGCGCACTTCTTGAATACATACTCGGTAATTTTGTTTTGTAGTCCACTCATCTATTTCACTTGCATTGTATACATCCCTTGCATAATGTAAATTGCACACACTTTGTATATATCTCACTCCTGTTATTATGATTTCAGGCATTGTAAAGGCACATGCCGCCTACCACCTTCGTTCCCTGTAAATTTCGCTCAGAATAAAACATTTTGAAAGTTTGTGTGCTAGAGAAATGCGTTACTTATGTGGGAGGTGGCAAGACATGCTCTGATGTGTGAGGAATGAAGATGTGTTGCAGTTGTGTAGTGAAGCAAAATGTTGTTAGCAAGGTGGAGACCAATATGCTTCGGTGATTTGGCCATGTTGAAAGAATGAGTGATGAGATACTTACTAAGAAAATCTTTTTAGCCCAAGTGGCAGGAAGGAAAGGCAGAGGAAGGCCAAGGAAGTCATGGGAGGATCAGATTCAGGAGTGTCTGCATGAGAAACAAATTATGAGTATGAAGTATAGAAGAACTTGTGTGCATTGTGTGATGGATGTCAGTGAAGCCTGAGTTGTAAGTCAAGATCGCTGTAAATGGAGAAGTTTGATATGGCAAGAATAAGTGAAAATTATCTGGTAGTTTGTATTTCTTTGTGGAGCTAACCTCTGAACTTCAGAGAACAGCTTAGTGATATGTATGTATGTATGTATGTATGTATGTATGTATGTATGTATGTATGTATGTATGTATACAATGATACCTGAAATATGCAGGAAGGAATTTTGTGTGGAAAAAGCTAGAAAGCAATGGAATCTTTTGGCTTTAGTTACTGCAGTTGGAAATGAACAATGTTTTTTAAATTGGACTTGTTATACAGAAAAATAATATTAAATTTGACAATTTTTTGGTATTGTGAAACTTTCTGATTTACTATTTCATGAAATCAGAAAACAAATGAATACTATTATGATTATATAAAAGGTAGCTGTTGTCATGAAGGATTAGTCCAATATGACATTAAGAAGCAGATTATTGTGAACCAAAAATATAAACTTGAACCCTAAAAAGAGAAAACTTTTGTAAGGAAAAACTAAAAATTTGGATCATAATAACATACCGGCAAAACAATTTTTTTAGTAAGACCTTTAGGGACACAGATGTGCAAAGTACAAATCCACATCTATGATACTTTGCAAAAACACAGAAATATACAACCTACCAGAATATTTGGGCTCCACACAACGAAGGAAACACATGTAAAGTTTGCTCATGGTTCTACCTATCCACAGCCCACTTTGCAACCCCCATGCTCCAGAGAACATAAGGACTGGACAGCAGAACAGTGGGGTATGGTACGCTTTACTGATGAGGAGTACAGCAGATTTAGTTTCCCTAGTGATTCTGGACGTCAGCTAATCCGGCGTGAAGTAGGCACTTGATACTGCCGTAAAAAGCATCAATGAAAGGGATAGATACGGTGGCTGTGGTGCTCTCGTATGGGAAGGCATTTTGATTGGTGGATGTATGAAGCTGATTGGTGGATGTATGAAGCTGATTGGTGGATGTACTGGAAGGAGGTACTATAACCAGTGTGTGCTACTATAATGAGGTAATCCTTCCCCATGTTCATCTGTTCCAAGATGACACTGGACCACAGTTCATGTTAATGGATGATAATGCCACACCCCATTATATGATAGCTGTTGATGAGTTGTTGGAAAGCAAAGACATTCAACAGATGGATTGGGCAGCATGTTCTTCCAACCTAAATCCCATAGAAAGCAAGTGGGACATTATGGGGAGACATGCTGCAGCACATCAACACATGCTGGAAACTGTCCAACAGCTGAAGATGGTGCTGACAGAAGATTGGGCGATGTTACTGCAAGAACTCATCAACAACCTAGTGCAATGTATGGACAGATGGTGCAAATCATGCATCAATGTTAGGGGTGATTTATATCCCCTGCAGAAGACCTCCTATTTGCTTTGTACCATCTTTGGCACTGATGTATCTGTATCATGGCACCCAGTGATATGTGGCCAATTCTGAATATACTTTAGTATCTGCAGTTGTGTAAGTGTTGTTTCTGTCATCAATTTGGTAAGTAATGGAGTTCCTATGGTTTGATTTCACATATCCAAGCCCCTCCTGTGCAATGCTACATGTCAAAATCTGGCTCATCTTTAAGTTTTGCACATCAGTGTATTACATGTCTGACTGGAAAATGCTCTTCTGAGGGGGCCATGAAAGAATATTACAAAGTTTATCCACATGTTATCTAGGAAATCTTCAAGTTTTAGGGAATTGCTGATTACACATTTTATTTTAAAAACTTTAAAATTCCTTTGAAATCTAGTTTCAAGGTTTGTATTTTTTTATGTTATTTTATTTTTATATTGGGTTGGTGCAAATGAAATGCCCGGCAAAAGACCAGCACCTGTGGACAGCGAGAACAGAAAAGTAGGACAACTTACCTAGGATAATTTCCCTCGGCATTGACACATAGTTGCCATCTGTCTGGCCAGGCCATGATCCCGGAACGAAAAAGTCTTGTGGCTGGGACCCGAAGAAATCATCACATGCACATTGAACCTCGTCGTCTGTCGTGAACTGTTTCCTGAACAGGATGTGATCCAGGTGATGAAACAGATGATTGTCTGTTGGAGACAAATCTGGGGAATAGGCAGGATGTGGCAGTGCTAAAGCCCAAGGCACTTAGTGTCAGCATCGTTCGTTGTGCGACATGAGGGCGGATGTTGTCCTGGAGCAGAAGAACACCATGTCTGTTGACCAAAGCTGGTTGTTTCTTCAGAAAATTCCAGTGCATCTGGTGTAATTCAGCACAATAACGTTCTGCAGTGATGGTTTGGCCTCTTGCCAAGAAACTCCGATGAATTATCCCGGCTGTGGACCACCAGACAAGGAGTATCAACTTTTTGTTGTGTAGGGTGGCTTAGGATGCTGTCCAGCAGGCTGTGCCTTGCTTAACCACTGTGCAGATAGTTTCCGATTATCATAAAGGACCCACTTCTCATCGCAGATGATGATTTGATGCAGTAGAGGTTACTGTTTATTCCTGGCAAGCAGTGACTTCCAAACACCAAGTCTTGTTAGTAGTTGTCAACTCATGCAGCAGCCACATGTCCAGCTTTTTGACCTTACCCAGCATAGCCAGATGCCGAACAACTGTCGTGTGGTGGATACCTACCACTGCTGCTATCTCATGACATGTTTTTCAGGGGTCCGCTTCCACCACATGTAACAGAGCATTGTCAGAAACAGAAACAGGTCGGTGACCAAGTGTTTCATTTTGCAGGTCCGTATCTACGCTTTGAAACTTCACAAACCATCACCGAATGGTTTGTTCGTTCGTTGTATTTTCCCCAAATGCTTCATTAATGTTTCGAGAGGCGATTCCTGCAGAATGTCACAGTTTAAATTCATACAGGAAGATGACTCTCAAATCTGGCGTCTGCATGTTTCCTTTGCAAGCCACGCCTGAACCTTGTTCTTTACACAAGTGCTAACTATTTATAGTAACTCTGTGATGTAATATCTGCAACACCTGTGGGTGGTTCCATTCTGATATTATGGTGGGGGCCTGTCTCTACTGCTCATTCACACCGGACATTTCATTTACACCAACCCAATAAAAGACGTGCTTATTATGCACGAGATCTAAGCAGTGTCTTTTTTATTCCGAACTGTACTAGTCAACATTTGCATTTATAAATCAAAAATGTTTATTATATGCATTGTGATGTAATGACTTACTTCTCATCATACATTGAAATAATGCTCAAAATGCACAAGCACATTCACGTTTATGTAAATGCTTTGACGATTAGTAGACATGCAAGACCCACACACAACATTTTCAATAGGTTGTCTGTATGTATCTTGTAAATGATTTTGACTAGGAGATTCTTTCACTCCACATTCATAACCAGAATGCAAAACACTACAAAATAAAGTTACATCCAGTAACTTGGCAACTTGTATTATGAATACCGTCTGATACATAAGCAGGGGTCGAAAAATATGGTCGCCTGGTCACCCAGGGCGACCAAAAAATGAGTCCAGGCCACCACGGAAAACATCGCTGAAAAAACATGTACCGTAATTTTCTTCATATAATCTGCGGATTATCTGTTAAAAGAGTTAAAAATTTAGGTTCTGCGGAATATATGCTGATGTGAAAAAATGCCAATTTAAAAACAAAAACGTTTCTGCGGCCGTTTGATTAAAAAAAAAAAACTGCAGTGTAATTGTGCAGGAGGGTATAATTGGAAAAGGAACTCTCTTGGAAATTTTTTCCTCAGTTCAGGAGTTTGTATGAAGCAAAGATGAGGGGAAGGGGTGTCATAATGAAAGACTGGGAAAGTTGTAGAAAGGGGCGGCGGGAGTCATTTTGTCTTTGTATTGTTGAGAAGACAAAGCACCGACTGTGTATGTGGGTGGGCGCGTGCTTGTGCCCTCTCTTTGTCAACCTTCCATTGAAAATGTACGCATAGTGCTCTCTGCATGAACCTACATATGCATGCCTCCTTTCAAAGTTCCACGTTCTGGATCTCGTGTGCGCTGTGCCTTGTATTTTAGTTTTTCCTTCGCCGTTTTGACAAATGTCTTTGCTGCTATTTTCCTTCATTTCCTTCATCGCTATTTATGTTGTCTTCGAAAACGAAACATTTCAGTTACACTGTCGAATTTAAAGTGGGAGGCACAGCACAGGATATGATAGTGTCACAACGCGATAGTTTTTAAAAGCTCAGAAGCTAGCGCGCAGTGACAGGCAAAAAGCATAACGTAAACAAAACCGTCGCTAAACTCTGCGAGAGAATTCACGGAAGTCCAGCCCTCTTTTTTATTTTTATTTTGTGACCTGTGTGTAAGCAGACTCTCCTACTTTGAAAGCATTATTTCCCGCAAAAACTTTCGACTTACACAAGAGTATATACAGTATTATTATGAATTATTTTGTATCAGCGTTTCGTCATTGGCAATGTGTAATGCAATAAGAGCTGCATGAGCATGATTAAATTTTGTACTTTATGAATGCCATGCCACTAAACTTTATTTGTGTCTGAAGATAAAAAAAAATATATTAAAAAAAGCTTCTTTTAAAAATGAATTTATTTGCAGGGGTTAAAATTCAGGGCAGGATAGAGAGATTCCCGCCAAAATAAAAATGTTAGGCCCCGCCTTACAAAATTTTTAAGAAAAACTATATATAAATATAAAATCTTGGGTCCGTTTTTGAGCCACTTGCAAAATTCCCGCAATGAAAACATCCGTCATAAAAATTAGTGCGTTAGAAATGGACTGTTCAGAGTTCCGAAAATTGCAATCGAATACACCGTTCATGTTGGGAACATAATCATTTTATGGACACGTGAATCGGCTTCCATATGTAGCCGCATGAGCAGTTCATTTTGCATATCGCGGACTGTTACGAATCAGGCATGAGATTCTTCTTCGAAATCACGAAATTCCGCTTTTTTCACCACATTTTGGTTATACTCAAGATTGATGTTTGCGAAAAAGAACTGAAGATAATGTTTTATTTTCGGAAGATTAGTGTGTGTATGGGGGGGGGGGGGTGTTTTCTGTCTGGAGAACGGTATTCCGTTTTTCAGAACTTCTGTAAACGAAAGTTAAATGGAATGAAAAATTTTTCCCTCGATCGTAGTTTTTTTCTCACGAAGTTTCCTCTACCAAGTATTAGTATTAAATATCAATTTATTACATAAATGTTTATATTTCAGCTTTTGGTAATGGAAGTTCAACAGAGCAAAAATTTCTTTGTTAACTTTAGTCATGAGTTTCTTCCACGGATTGGAACTCTGACTTTGTTGTCATAATTTGCATTGCTCTCGAGAATGGGGCAAAAACTGTGTGTTTGTGTGTAGGGGGGGGGGGGGTCGTCTTTCAAAACTTTTGAAAATGGAAGTTAGATGAAAGCAGATTTAGTCTGTAATCATAATTTAACTGTAAACATCTCATACATAGTATTCAAGAAAATATATTTTTTTTCAGAGCTGAAGGGAAACTTGTTCAAATAATAAATTAGTTTACCCTTGTAATACTAAACTTGCACATCACAATGTCTAGTGAAGGTTTATCTTATGTGATTGAGATAGACTGCAGATTTCCTTCTGCCACAATGGAATTTTTTTGAAGTTTGAATGTGTAGAATCTGAATCTATGAACCAATACACACACAAGTTTTGGAACAGTCTTTCAAAAGCCTGGCAACCAGTTGTTTTTTTTTTTTTCAAAAATTAAATATACAGTTTGGAATATTCACTATTCAAACACAGCTGTAAAATATGAGTATATGTGCCAGTGTCCAAAGTTTTCTAAGAGTTTTATAAACAACCATCTGCACACATTTCCATTAGTGTCAAAAGTTCCTTTTGCAAGTAAGTTTTGTGTTGCGTTTAACAATTGTATCATGTGAACATGGCTTTAACACACTCAACAGAATTCAGTGGATTTAGAGATCCACCGAGCAACAAAATCTGAATGCATATTACTGAAATTGGACGTATAAACCCTCAGAAAAAAAACAGTTGATTAAATCTTGCTAACTGTGGCAAGGAATGAAAGACAGACATATATACTTCAGGTGCAATTTTATGATATCAATGTACTGCAAAACGCATAACCTAGTTTTGTAAAATGAATCATGATAATTTGCATTAGATTGGATGTAGTAAATTTTTTGATCTGATTCACCTGTTTGTTTTAAAGATCAAGTATAGCTTATATTGTTTGAAAAATTACTACTGCTTTCCCATTCTTAATATTATTAAGACATGTATGTACTCAAAATGACCCACCTAAAATTTTCAATCCCCTCCATTTACAAACACAAGTGGGGAGACTCCCATTTCAAATTTGAATTTTATGCCCTGATTTAATAATTTTTTTTTCTGAATGTCAGTGTGTGAATTATACGCTGGCACAGATTATATATGAAGGTAAAAGAAAGGTGTGAATTTCAGGGTCTGGGGATAAACGACAAAAATTACATTAATTCAAGAATTTCCAATCCCCGGAAAAAAAAAAAAAATTGTCAATACCGTTTTTCTTTTTTTGCCAGGGAGAGATAAGCTAATGGCTGAGGTATAGCATTTTTTGGACAGAAGCAGGGGCAGATTTATGCTGTAGGGGGCCCGTCTCCCCTGGGTTCGACTCCCAGTGGTGGCAAATGAGAATTTTTCTGTGACTAATTTATAAACATGGAAAGAGCGAAGATCTTTGCTTGATGTTCCTGGTCCACGTTAAATGTCTGTATTAAGAAAATACTCTCCTCAGATTTTTTAGTTCTCTTTTATTTTCTGGTTTGTTTCTAATAAAGTAATCTATCATATCAGAGGTGTAGTTCAAAGACCATAAAGCTATATCAGTAGGATAGTTTGAATTCATTGAACAGGTAGGCCTACGCTCATCCTCTTGATTTGTTGGTTCATGCTCTTGGTTGATTATTTGGTCTGGCTCTGAGGGCTGACAATTAAAGTCATTCAGTGGCAAATGGGTTGGTTTTTCACATGAATCTAAGTAGCTGGAGTCGAGATTTGAATTTATTAAATTAGCCTTACCATTGTTGTTGTCTAAACTTGAATGGTGTGGTTCCTGTGCAAGTTCCAGTTTCACATTTTCTTTTGAAGCACATGAATCCAGAGGCTTTTGCTCAATTTGCTCATTAGCGGTATGACTCTGCACAGGCTTCAGTAGCAATATTAATAAACTATCCTTTTGCTTTTGGAGACGTTTGTCTTTCTCTTTTTCTTCTTCCGCTTTTCATAACCTGACTCATAACTTCATTTCACTGGCTTCATTTTCAGGAGAATCAGTCACGTAAACAAATCAAAAATAACAGCTGTGACGATACCGATTTTAAATGCACGGTTAGGTGTTAATAATCACAATATAATACCACAATGTGGAGATCGAATGGCAACACAGAAATACAGATTACAGACGATGTTTTAGGTAATGTTGTAATGTTACCAGTGGTCAGTATCGTCACCACGCACAAATGAAATTACTCTACGGTTAACAAAATTTTACCCATTTGTCAAGCAGGATAGCTAACTTCACATTTCTTGAGTAGAGAACAGACTACTGCTTTTCTATGAATCTGCAAAAAATTATATTTATCAACATAACTCCCCCCCCCCCCTGTTTTCCTTTTCTTCGTTTCTTCCTTGCTTTACTTCCCTTTTCACAGTAAATCGGGGGCCGTACGGGACACAGGCCCTTTGGGATTGCGACTTACGTGACCCCATAAATCCGCCCCTGGACAGAAGTGTACATGACTGATAATATTATACCCCCCCAGCCCAATGTCTGCCCACTAAAAAATTTAGCTGGCCACCAGATTTTAGAATATTTTTTTTACCCCTGTATCAATGGCATCAAGTAGAACTTTATTCAAACATATCATAAACATTTTGCAAATAACAACAACAAAAAAGGAAGGTCATGCGGTGATTGATCACAAAATTACACTTCTGCTGTAGGGTTACACTAAGATAACATTGAAAATCAGCTAAATGATCATTTCAGGTGAAAGGAAGAAGATAGCAATTGGCTGAGTTATAATAGAATTTAATGGCACAACAGTCAAATGTAGTAACAGACTGTCAAAAAAAGATGACTGGTTACATCAGCAGTCATCAAGCACCCACCTAAACAGCAGCATACCAGCAAACATCATTTGGGAAATTCGTAAACTATACAACAGAAAATTTCATTCGCTATTCAAGATGTCGATTATACAGTGATTGGAAGTAGCATGGCATATAACACCACTGCAACTAGAAAAATGCAGAAAAGATACTTCGAACTACACATTTCCAGATTTCCTGAATATTATTAGCTGGGACAGCGGGACTGAGTATGCCCTGCCTACAATCATGTACCTGATTTGATTTACATTATGAAAGCTAGAAAAACTGTTACTGGGAAGTTTTTCTCAGTCAGTCTACAAAGACAGCGCATACGAGATGACAGTTTAATGGTTTCATTGATTGCAAGATTCAGTTCTCTTCTGTTAACTGCAAGATTCGATTCTCTAAGGGAAAAAAAAAAAAAACAGCAGATATTTCTTGGTATGGTTTTTATTTGAATTCCTTGAGTTTCACAGCTAGTCTAGCTAGCCTGAAATATAAACCACTGAATGCGTCAAAATGTATTACATATGATGATCCGAGTTGACGTAAATACAAAAATAATTTATTTGTGTAATTTACCTTGGTATTTAGCTCTGAATACCATATATAAGGATGTGCATATAAAGATCATCTTCAAAATTTGCCCTTTAAACTTAGGAAATAATACATAGAAGTAGCAAAAAAGTAACACAAGTAACTACTTTTCAGAGAAAGAAATGTAGCTAAAAAAAATAGCTGTAGTAAGCTACTTTTTCAAGAATGTAGTTGTAGTAGTAGCTAGTTACTTTTAAAAACATAGCTTTCCAAACACTGCAATTATGGCACACCTAGTTCATGATACTGCATTAAACTAAATAGCACTGCTGTTATTGAAAAATGGGAATGAACATTATATTTCTCATAGTTATTACTTTTCAGTACATTTAAGGAAAAGTATAATTGGCACTTGATAAGTAATTATTTTAGATATTCTAATTGCAAACAGAGATAAGACTTTGAGTATTTCAAAAAGTGACATACCATTCTACTTCGTTGTACAGGAGAATTTCCATTTTTCTCATCATTAATGACCGGTCTACATGAGATGCATAGATTATGTCCTCCTCTATCAATGGTCCATGGGTGATTTATGGGGGCACCACAGCTGTCACATCTTCTACCTATATTTAAAATGAAAAAAAAATAACTTTTTTGGCAGGTCATACATTTGCAAAAAATGAAGAATACAATAGCAGCACAAAAAGACATACAGGCGTTGGTGAATAAATGAATGTGGTACACTGTGAAGGATATTTTGCTCAATGATGTGTAATGCATTGTCTCCTCTTCACTACCATGCATTTATAAATAAGCATGAACAATGCCAAAATATGGTACTTGCTGAATACAGCTGACAGTTTATGATATAGTAATTACTTTAGAAGCTACTTGACAGTGAATCCAAGAAGAAATAATCAAAGATATTCCTTACATTCTTTAATGTGAGGGAAATGTTTTGCAACTATGTGTGTTGAATGAAAAGAAGGCTTCCAACTCTGTAACTCACTAACACACTACAAGCTGTGACATGTTCTATAATGCTTGTCCCTTCACTTCAGTTTGCAGAAATTGCTTTGTTTAAAGGTTGTGCTGCTATTGCATGTGAAATGGAAGCCTGTGCTGAGCATTTGTTGGTGCACTTTTAACTCTTTAAGTAGCAGGCACATCTGAACCAAATGATACCTCAAATTTTCTGTGCTCCCCAAACACAAACATGTATATAACAGCAGGATTTTATGAAAATTGTTGTAGAACAATTTTTTTGCCCCTCTTGTCTCATCTATACTGACCATGAACTTGTCAGTGGTGATTATCACTCCATTCTAGTCTTTAATTTTTTGCTCCCCAAGGCATGGTGTGGAAGAGCTAGTCTCCCTGACATGGACATTAATGTCACTGGGTAGAAAAAAGTGTCTCAAACATCTCTCTCCTTTCTTAGGTTTGTCACCTTTCTTATAGCCCTCTCAGCAGGTAATCAGACAGGAAGGATTAATCAATCAATCATGCCCCTATTATGACCACTTTGAATAAAAAAGCTGGCGAGGGGAGGCAATTTCTGATGTAGGGTCCCTTGTCCTAGCAGCGTTTGGCACACTTCTTAAACAGCGAATATACAGTCGAAATGCAAATTTCATTATAATCGATCACATCAAAAAGAGCTAGTTTTGGCATAATGTATTATGTCACATTAAAACTAGTGAAACACAATCCATTTATCTATTAATCAATGGTAAATAATAATCGTTAATTAAAACAACAGGTAGCAAAATAATATGATTGAGATCTGTAATAAGCAACACACGTAACACATATAAAACTTAAAGTAACTGCCAAAGTTTTTAAATTTCACATGTTACATTGGCTATATGAGCCATTTCTTGCTTAAAATTAATTTTTTGTGCTCATCCTGATCACTGTTTTAAATGTTTTTCAACTTCCTCTGATGCTGTGGTTAATATGTTGCTAGATGCATAATAAAGTCAAAGATTTAGTGATTGAAAGGTGACAAAGGAAAGGAAGAAAAAAGACAGTATTTATTCAAGAGATGTATGCTTAGCAAGCATAAAGAGTGGAGGAGGTACTAAAGAAAAAGCAAATTAAACATTCTTGCCTTCACGTGAACTGACCCGTCTGCAAGGAGAACCAGAGGGTGTTGTCGACAGCAGGCAATTCCTTGTTTTCCAGTGATAAAAACTGGGTGAATTCCACTTATTTTACTTGCTGATAATGGTACTGAACTTTGATACATGCAGTTTTTTCAAAAATTATTGCTCATAATATGAAGTCAAAATAACAAAGGAGAATATTACGAGGTTCAACGATCAGTTCATGCAGAACTTCGTATTAGCTAGTTATACGAAGTTGTTATATGTGTGTTCGACTGTATTAATTCAAGGTGATTTTAACCCTTTTTGCTAACCTCAAGTTAATTCATTCCAGCTGGTTAAAGGGTTAAGTAACAAGTCATGATTGAATTTTCAACTGCTGAAGGAATCTCTCCAATTGAAATTCACTGCCAAATGTAGGTTACTTATGGTGATGACTGTGTTGACATGACCACTGTGCATCACTGGGCCTAAAAATGTAAAGATGGTAAATTGAGAAGAGCTGGTCTGAGTGGTTAACAATAAAGTGGATGACCTGTGACAGCAACTGATAAGTTGAGTTGATTAAGGACAATTGACATATCACTTAAAGAGAAATTCCTGTTAAGCTTGATATAATATAAATAATAAATAAAGCTTGACATAATATAAATAATAAATAAAGCTTGACATAACATAAATAATAAATAAAGCTTGAAATAATATGAAATTTTATACAGTGCCTTCCTGTAAAAACTACAATCTGACTTCCTGACTATGACTAGGGAGACATACTCTTAATTTGCTTTGATCAACATATTTATGTATAAAATTAAATTATGAACATTTTTTGTAAATTTAACTTTTAACCTGAGTCTGAACCACATTGAAAACCAAAATCAACTGCCCACTATTGGCACACATATTTATCAGTGAACTTCTGTAAACATTTAGTTCTGTTCTGTTTCATGATGAAAGAATGAAACATTTAATAAAAAATTGTGTGGCCAGATAAACTTAAACATTCTTGCAACTGATGAGTGGAAGAATGTTTAAGGAAGGGGGGGTGAATTGTTATAAGTGATCCTAATACATGAATTACACACAGAAGCATAGCAATGTCTGGCGACACAAACAATATTGGGCAAAGTTATTTCTCTACAAAAAATCTCTCAGTTTCTACAAAGACTCAGGAGCAAATAATATATATGAATGCATTATTAGACAGCTAGTGAAAGGCAGTGTTTCACAGTAAAGCACAGCAACTTTGAACTTCATACGAGCACATATTCATTTCTTATTTTGCAGCTTTTCACACATATCAGCATGATATTTTCCTAAAGGGAGGAAAACAAAATGATACATTAGAAATCTCACATAACAAGTCAATCTTTTATAAATAAATATATGACAAACTGAACTGAAAATCAATTTGATACATAAAACAAAATTGTCCAAGAAAATTATGCTAACTAATGTTCTTCATACTCTGCTTAAATACACTTTATTCATAATAGGAATACCATTTTGATATTTTAGTGATGCAGAAACTGAATACTGTTTACTCCTGAAGCAAAGTGCACACATTGTGGATGGGCTATATTAATTAATATCCAAATATAACCAGTGATTAAATGAAAATACCATGCATGGATTTAAATGTTTCAAAATGATTATTTTTTTTTACACAATATTTATTTATAAAGGGATTTTTTTTTAAAACATAGTGTGGTTACTTACCAAAATGTCTAACACTTGCTGATAGTATTGGGTTGATGCATAAGTTCATGCCGTTTTATTTCACAAGTGTTTCCCAGGTCATTAGTGATGCTGCAGATGGCCAGTTCTATATCAAAATGTAGCCAGTAACATTATGTATCAAAATCATATTGCATTGTGTGATTGTGGCGAATGTTTTTTTTTGGGGTTTCAGGTTCAGAAGTATGGAGTGTCAAGCAGAGACGAATGAACATTTCCGACATCTGCTCTTCTGTGAGTTTAACAAGGGATCCACAGCCGCTGAGGCTGCTCGACAAATTTGTGCTGTGTATGGGGAGGATGTTATTGCTCCGAGGACATCCTGCAAATGGTTTGAGCAGTTCCGAGGTGGCAATTTTGACCTCAACAACTCTCCATGCTCAGGTCATCCATCTCACTTTGGTGAGGATCATTTGAACTATCTCATCCACCTGGATCTGCGCCAAACCACATGCGAATTGGCCACTGAGATGGACTGTGATCAGCCCACAGTGGTGTGACACCTGGAATGTGTGGGAAAGGTCCAGAAATTGGGGTCTTGGGTGCTTCACACTCTCACTGAGGACAACAAGAATCAGCATGTTGCCATATGTGGTTCCTTGCTCGCCCGTTATCACGAATGTTCTCAGCAACACAAAACCTTTCTGTCATGTATTGTTACTGGAGATGAAAAGTTGTGCCTATACGTGAATTTCACGCATCGGAGGGAATGGTTAAGCCAAAACAAGATGACCACACCACGTCCAAAACATGACCTTCATCCGGCGAAGATCATGTTGTGTGTCTGGTGGGACATGGAAGGCATTATATCCTGCGAAATGCTGCAGAGGAATCAGACCATCAATGCTGCACTCTATTGTGAGCAACTCCGCTGTGTGGAAGGAACAATTCAGCAGAAATGGCTACATCAGGGCGGGGCTATGGTGTCCTTATCCAACATGATAACCCACGCCCTCACAGTGCAAACATGACCAAAATGGACATTCAGGACATCAAATGGGAGATCCTTCCACATCTGGCTCATTCCCCAGATGTTGCCCTTCACCTGTTCCGATCTCTGTTGAATGTATTCCGTGGCAGAACGTTCAACAATGATGTTGATCTCCAGAATTTCCTCGATGATTTCTGTGCAGCAAAACCTGCATGTTTTTTCAAGAATGGCATTGCAGACCTATCTAGACGTTGGGACACCATCGTAAACAATGGTAGAGAATACATAGCTGATTGATTTCATTTTCTCTTTTGATGCAATACATTCCTGCAGTGCAGAGAAAAAAACTGGCATGAACTTATGAATCAACCCAATAGTAGACATTACTTTCAAAGCAACTATTGTTATGGAGTATCTTTCATTCTTCTTATGTACAGAACAAATTTTACATGCTTTTTATTCTCCTCAATGATCTCACAATATGCTTATGTTTGTTCATGTCATGATCAAGTCTGCCACAAGTGTCATATTTACAGATATGGAATGTTGGGGGCCTCTCTTCTTCCTGTTGAACTTTCTCACATTTTTCATTTTCAAGTAGCACATTAGGCAAGATACTAGCTCTTTGAAGAAGGAATAACTTAGACTTGATTTTGCTATTAGAGTTCTGTTTCTTGTACAAACAAAAGGCATTACACACATATTTTTTTCATTTTTAAGTAGAACACTAGTCAAGATACTAGCTGTTTGAAGAAGGAATAACTTGGACTTGATTTTGCTATTAGAGTTCAGTTTCTTGTACAAACAAAAGGTATTAAACATATACAATTTATGAGATGGAATAACTTTACTCCATTTTAAGGTTTTCTTCAGAATGTTCAATCAACTTTTACTTTCCTGTTGCACTGGGTGATTCAGGATGGTTCATTGACTCTTTCCCTTTGCCTGTTGAAAGAGGGAATGTCTTGTATTGTGGCATTATACGTAGATGGGTGATCAACATTCGCACTTCCACCCTGTCTTTCTGTATCTGTACTAAAACTACTCTTTGACAAAATGCATTCTTTTCTTTTCAGTTTTTTCCCTTTCTGCAATAAAACAGCAGGAAGCCTTCTATTGACTGATTGTGGTATAGACTTGGGTATTTCTGAAAAGCTACTTTTCTGATATGAAGATGCTGTTGTAAGAATTAGCTTGGTACACAAGGTCCAAACTGGGTTCTAGCAAAGACAAAATTGTCAGTTCTAATTTCTCTCTCAGCAGTATAAATTACACAAGCCTTTGAATTATGGGTCCTAAATGTCAGGTGGCCACTAAGGAATTATGGCTTTGTCTACTGCCGATTGCTGTATTGGCTTAGAGGCTGTTCCAAAATTTTTAATGAAATGTTCCAATACAAGGGTAATCTCTGTAACATTTGTTTTTGTCAATTATTTGATTCATTATTACTAAAATGCCAAACTGTCCACAAGTTGTTTCCATCTATTTCTGTGCTCGTGATCTTTCCAAATACCAGAGTTTCAAGGAGTGCGTTGGTACTCCAATAATATCTCACCCACTCTTTTCTCACTTGGCCCACAAGAATTGTAATTTCCATATATATTTTTTTCTGAGATACTGAAATCTTTTACCATGCCATAATTTAGAGGTGGTACAACATTTATGTGAACTTTGTTCTTGATACAAATACGACCGATCAGCCATCATTTGGAAAAAAGTTATCACTGAATAATTGATAAACTGCTTTATAAATACAGTAGAACCTTAATTATGCATTTCTCACTTATATATTTTTCTCATTTATCTGTAAAATGTGGCTAATCCAAAAATTCTGAATTGCCCTTAATGCTAAATTTTTACTGCCCTTAATGCTATTTACAAATTTTTTTAATTATACATTAATTTTCCTTGCTTGGAAAACATATAAATGAGATTCCACCGTACTTTCAGAATTGTTTGACATGAATGTGAGGTCTTTCTCCCCCTTCTCCCCTAAAAAACATCTAAATTCCTTGGAACATCAGTTTATATTAAATTTCAACCATTTTCTTTAGTACTGTCCCCACCAATATTAAAACTATCCCTGGAAGTACAGAGCACATATGATCATTTTTGCCTTCTTGTGGAAGTAAAGAGATAAAAATCAATTTCACAGTCCTCTTATTTTTACTATGCATTACCATGCACATCTGATCTTTCATTTTCTCTTACTTTCCACCAGAATTTGTCACTTGCAATGCTCTTGATTTTTTTCCACATCTTGTACATGCACTTGTAACTTGGCACTCTTACAAAACTAAGTTGCAACAAAATACTGGTGATTTGGTCACCTGATATTTATATAATCTCATGTTTTTTACAGATACAGGAAAAAGAATAAAAATGATTAAATTTTACTTTTACATACATTAACAAAGTCCTTACATTTGCTGTGGAACCACAAAAATTAGTGTGGCCTGCCTTGGTAAGCTGAGCTGACATATCAAGAAAATTTCCCATTATGTCTTTAAAGAAGTGTTTAATCAATGCATCCTTTTCCAGTTCTTACTTATGGATCAGACATTAACCTTAGCTAAAAAAGACAAACAGATGCTGCAAGCAACTCAAAGGAGCATGGAGAGATGTAGGCTTTGTGTAACCAAGAAAAATAGGAAAAGAAACTCATCGATCAAATAAATGACAAAGAGTTGAAAACATCATGATCAAAGTAGAGCCTCAAATGGCAATGGGCTGGACATATTGCTATGACTTGTGACAATCAGACAACCGAAATACTAGACTGGATACCAAAGGAGAGGAAAAGACCTAGAAGACCATGTGGGAGATGGGTGAATGAAATTCCAGAGCCTGCTTAAGTGACAAGGAAGAGAACTGCTCAAGACCAAGAGTTGTGGAAGAGAATTAGCACTGAATTGAGAATTATTGTTGCTGTTAATGATGATGATATACACACATTAAGCTTCCCTGATTGGTAGTGGCTACATAAATAAATAAATAAATAAATAAATAAATACACAACCCCACAAATATCAGTTTATAGCTTTGAAGAATGCTGAAGTTAGTTATCTCTGAATTAGATCATTGGATTCTTTATTCCAGTAAATAATAAACATTTTTAACTAGCAAAATATTTTTCTATGACTAAACTTACACTTATTTCTTTCATTTTTTAATTTCATATTTGAGGTCATCATCCATAATGAAGGCACTTTCAATAATTCGAAGCTGCAATTTGGTTGGCCTTAATGCATAAGGAGGTGTGTGTGTGTGGGGGGGGCTTTAATTTTAAAAAAAATCCTATTTTAACACCTTCAGACTCATGAAATCAAAGGATCAACAAACTAGATGGTCTAACACAAAAATAACTACACAAACTGCACTGCAAATAATCAATTCTACATAGCTGAACACTTGAATTTATATATAGCAGACATTTTACCCATGCTGCACGAAATATTCATCTGCGTACAAAGGTAACACTTTTATTTTTCTTACAAATGCGACATCACAATATTGTGATGGACACTGAAATGTATTACACTGGATATTTAACATCATGTACGGATTACACAGAGTCACTTCCTCTTGTTTAATGAAAAAAGGTGATCTTGGTTACTAAAAGCCATTTCCAGAATGTTGCACCTCTGAACATGGCATTTGCATTGGGGATTACATGATGATGTAGCACAAATTCTTTTGTATTATGTTATTGTTACACTGTGTTTCTGTACTCCTTCTCCCTCCCCTAATGCTTGATAGCCAGTAGCTTTTCTCATTTGGATACTGAAATTTAGACTCTACCAGCCACAGTGGCCCGTAGAAAATTGAAAGCTTTCATGAATGCTACTAGCTACATGAATTTAAGAAGTATCTCTAAACATGAGAAGGTTACGTCAGCAGAGTTCCTGAATGGTAAATTATGTTAACATGCTCATTTAACAATAAAACAGGTACTTGCCATTGACCATTGTTTCACTGCAGAATCATATGTTTCTTGTACATGTGTTTTTATTGAATAACTGGACAACATAATTTATAAAAATAATGATAATGAATTCAATTAAGAAAGTAAGGTAATGGGGAAAACAATTACCATCATTTTCAGCACAGTAATGAATCAGAATATGTAACTTTTGATGACATCTGGATAAGAATGTTATAGTATCTACATACTTAGGAAAACTACTGCAGCAGAATGGAATATCATGTAGTACACAACATACACAACACTTAAACACTTGAAAGTATCAGCTGTATACACACTGCTGGCCACCCAAAATGCAACACCAAGAAGGAAGCATCCGATTGGCCTGAAATTCGCAACATGCGTCGTCCGCGAGAGGACATGCAAACGATTAGCATTGTGGGGTATATGCAAATCATGTGCGCCCGGCACGCCACCAAGAAGCACTATAAGAAGGGTGCACAGAAGGCGGGGTGTAAGTAGTGTAAGTGTGTTGTGCTGCCGGACCTGTGTGTGGGAAGCTTCCTGATGCCTCGTCGCAGAATACGGCAGTCATTCCAGCACGTTTCGGAGTTCGACAGAGGACGAATAGTGGCTTATCGCGACAGCGCTTTATCGTACCGAGACATCGGCGCCCGTGTGGGATGACATCCAGCCACAGTGAGGCGAGTATGGATTCGGTGGGTGCAGGAGGGACGGACGGACGGACCAACGTGAGCGATTGCCGCAGCCGTGGCACACCACCGAACGAGAGGACCGTCATATTGTGCTGCAGGCATTGACGGCTTACACCGCCACATCACAAATGCTAGCGCAGGAATTAGGGTGTGTTGTGCAACAACCTGTGATAGCACGTACCATTCGACATCGTCTGCAGGAGCGGGGACTTGTCGCATGACACCCATTGCTCCGATTACCATTGATGTTGCACCACCGGTGAGTGCGGCGGTAGTGGGCCATACGCAATGGCACGACATTGTCTTCTCCGACGAATTCTGCTTCTGCCTGCAACACCACGATGGTCGGATCCGCATGTGGCGGCACTGCGGCAAGACTGTATGACTCCTGCATTATGCATCGCCATACCGGTCCGTTGCCTGGAGTTTTGGTTTGGGGCGCAATTGGATATGACACCCACACTCCTCTGGTACGCATCGGCGGTACACTCAACAGCCACCGGTAGATCTCCGACGTTTTGGAGCCTGTAGTCCTCACTTACCTGCAGGACCTGCCAGCAGCCACGTTTCAACAGGACAATGCGTGCCCGCATGTAGCACGCATCGTGCAACAATTCTCCATGACCCACCAGGTGTCACTGCTGCCGTAGCCCACCTGTTCTCCCGATATGTCGCCCATCGAACACGTCTGGTCGCTGATCGGCAACCGAGTGGCCTGGCAAGCACCACCCGTGGCTGCGCCTGATGAACTGTGGCAACGTGTGGAAGCAGCCTGGACGGACATACCCCAAGCCCACATCCAAAGCCTCTTTCGTTCAATGCTGCGGTGTGTAGCGGCCGTTATTGCCAGCCACGGGGGCCACACGAACTATTGATGTCTGCGTGTTCCGTAAGTCGCACGGGCCTGTAAGCTCAATCGTTTCTTCTTTGTATCTGTTGTTATGTGTCCAGTAAATCTGGCTTTGCTATCTCGTGTCCTTCTTGGTGTTGCATTTTGGGTGGCCAGCAGTGTATGTTATACCTGAACTTGTGAATGGTACAACAATCATGAATAACAGATAACGATACTGCAAATGATTAAAACTGTTCATTCACTACAGAATGATACTTTAAGTAACATGTATATTGCAGATATAATTTGCAAAACTAAATTTGAAAGCTGAATAGATAATCTAAAGCAACTTATGGGAATTTACTAGGAAATTTTTACATTAATAGCAAATTTTCGGAGAAAACTCTTCTCCTTCTTCAGGCTGACTTGTTGTCACTTTTTACTTGACACTATCACGGTTACGGTTTACCTTGACGGTTACGGTTAACCTTGACGGTTTAGGTTATTTTTCAACAAATCCTGCCAGATGTTAGGCAGGGAAAATCCTTTGCAGTCATTGATGATGGAATTTTGTTTTTTCTCAATCTCTATTCCTTCTTTCAGTTTTCTTTTTTGGAAATTGCTTTGGAAACTGATTACTTTAAGGGAATTCCAATCCATGCTGTGCCCAGTTTCTCTAACATGCCTATCTAATCCAGTCTTGTTGGAGCAATTTTTTATAGCTGCTTTATGCTCAGCTATACGAGTTTCTAGTCTTCGACCTGTTTCACCTATGTAAGATAGTCCACAACTACAATTTACTTCATAAACTACTCCTTGCATTTTTAAAATATCTTCTTCTCTTTGAACTATTTTAGGGAAAAAATTTTTAACTTTGTTCTCTAAACTTGGAGCTAGCCTAATATTGTATTTTTTACTAATTCTCTTTAAAGCTTCAAATAAACCTTTGTGATAAGAAATTTTTCTAGTGAATTTTACTTGTTGCTTTTGTGGGTTCTTCGAACCATTAAAATTCAGAAGCTTCTCAATTTCTTCTTTAGGATAGTTATTCTCTGCAAGTATGACTTTAAGCTCTTCTTTATGGGCTTCTTTTTTATCTGCAGTAGAAACTATTTTATTAATTTTTTCTAAACACTGACTTGCTACATTTTTCTTAATAGAAACTGGATGATAGCTGAATAGGTTTTACTAGGAACTATCTTTAAATTAAATTTGCAAATTTTCAAAGAAAACTCTTTTTCTCTTCAAGCAGTTATTTGTTGTCACACTTTTTTCTCCATTGCTATCATGGTTATGGTTATTTTACATATCTTGCCAGATGTTAGACAGAACATTTTTACAACCCATGCAGTCATTGAAGGAACCCCTTTTCTTGTCAATTTCAAGTAATTTTAATTTTTTTAAGTTGATTTGAAAGCTGTTGAACTTTAGGGAATCTCAGGCCATGTTGTGAACAGTTTCTCTAACATGCATCTCTCTAAACCTGTTTTGTTGGAGCAATTTTTTATTGCTGCTTTATGTTCTACTATGCAAGTCTCAAGTCTGCGACCTGCCTCTCCTATGTAACGAAGTCCACAACTTCACTTTACTTCATGTATTACTCTTTGCATTTTCAAAATATTATCTTCTCTTTAAATTATCCTTAGGAATTTTTTTAGTGTTAATGATACTTTATTTTCTAAACTTGGAGCTGGTCTTATATTATACTTTTTGCTGATCTTCTTTAATGACTCAAATAAGTCTTTGTGATATGCAATTTTCCTAGTGAACTTCATTTCCTATTTTTGAGAGTTCCTTACTGGACCAAACATTAGGACACAAATACTGGCCATTTTTTATACTTAATAATTATATATTTTTCCACCGAAAAAAACTCTCCATGAACAGTTGTAGTTATGATGATTACAGCAGTTCATATTTTGCTCATGAAGCATCAGAAAGTCGTGTATTTAGAAGGATACCACTATGAATATTCCTAGTTGTTGCTCGTCTGCTTTAACTACTTTTTCACTTCACCACTTCCTGTGAGTATTGTTTTAAGTGAAACAGTGTTCTGCCTTTCTTTCTATGTATAAATACACTATTTCCAATTCTTTTGTTTTAATAGTTTGAAATTAACTCTGAAGTACAACAAGGAGGTAGATTGACCCCATTGTTGTTTATGATATCTGATGATAAAAAGTTCAAGGAAAGTCAATTTCAGATGTTGAAATGAGTGGTTCTGACATCAACAGTTTTGTATACGGATGACTTAGTACTAATTTCAAAAATGTAAACAAATTACAGCATAATCCCAATCAGTTTAGGATAACATATGAAAAAATTCCAATGAAGATCAATGTTGATGAATTTAAATACATTGTTCGTAGTTGAACTCCATAAATTATTAATTTTATGGCATAAGGGAAGAATCGAGAACAGGTGACAGATTTACATTGGGTGTCATTATTAATGAGAATGGAAGACTTGATAAGGAGTTAGATAATAGAATTGGAAAGTTTCTTATCAGCTGTATAAGAATATTTTTACCATGAAAAAGGTTAGCCAGAGAACTAATTTGATGTATACATCACGATTTAATAATAAAGAATGAAATATGGTAGAGACAGAAAATCTTGTGATAGGAAAAAATGAAAAGACCAATGACAAGAAGAAAATTCTGTTTCTAAAATCATCATGTGGTCTGTGCCAAAAACATGCCTGAACATATGATAACTATTATAAAATGATTATACACCAAGAACAGATTCAAAAGAGAGAAATATATTTACAATATTTCACTTTTAGTGAAAATTAACAAAAATATGGAACAACATATTCATTTAAAACACCAGAAAAAGAAATCCATAATTTTTAGTTTTAAGCCTGTTTATATCAAACTTAAGGGAACAGTTATAATTATTCGATATGTGGAATAGTTCTATGTGTACGAATCAGTTGGATAGGTAGAACTCGATACATTTTTTTTTTTTCATGCATTTGCTGAACTGTGGTTCACAATACATGGTTCTAATGTTGTCCAAAAATTCAGCCTTATATATTTTCACATATTTTAGGTGCTGCAAAAATGAAAATTGATGTACATCTATCATAATATTAGAGAAAGACTTTAGTTGTATTAAATTCGGAAAAGACTTACTGCACTAAACTTTTATTTTTTTAAGCTGAAAACAAATCAGTTATTATTGTCTGCTTCTTTGATTTGATGCTTGTATTAAACATGTTTCTTCCTACTTTTTCAATTTATGAAAGGCCTTTTCTACCTTGTCATATGCAGGTATACACTTAGCATCATCAGCCTCCAGATGTTCACTCGATTTCCTCTAGATGTCTTCTTTATTTTTAAAACTGTACTTACAGTTCTCTTTAGTATCTTAAAATGATTTGGTATATTAATTTTTTTTTCACCACTTTTAACTTGAAGAACTATTCTGTGTTTTTCTGAAAACGGAAGGTTTTGCCTGTTTTCTCGACATTTTATGAAACAGATCTGTACCTGCGAGAATTTTAAACAAGACACAAACTTAACTTATTCAAAATTTGTCTTCACACTACAATTTTAAAGCCTGAGGTGGTGTGCTACAGATGAAGACCTAATCTTGTGAATAGTTAGTTTTCTTTTTTTCCTCTTTGATTGTAGGTTGAAGGTTTAACACTGTGAGCAACTCGATGGGCTATAAGCAGTCACCCGTCCCTATTTTAGGGCAACTGGTTCCAGGGAAAGGAGAGAACCAGTGCCGTAAGACAAACACAACATCCATTGCCTCACTGGGATTCGAACCTAGACCCTTCTCAGACAAATCGTCATAAGCCAGCTTTTAGACCACTACGCCACTGGAGTGGCATCAAATGTTTGATATATACATTATGACTGCTATGTTTAATTCAATATAATCTTTCTGTTCCCTATACTTTGTAATGTCATTTTCACTGTGACTTTCTGAAGTATGATAAAGAGAATAATTTGATGTATCCGTGTTTGATATGAACAGGTTTCACAGTATTTGTTGCCCTTTTCCAGTCATGAGACTGGATCCACTCAAAACCTCAATATTTGACAATACCTGAAATGTTTCATTAATAATGTATTTCAAGAAATAATAATAATAATAACAGAAAAAACAAGGAGGAATCATGTCCTCAAAACCTGGGAATAATACAAATTGTACCAGAGTAGCAATTTGTATTATTCAAATTACTACTCTGGTAACAAATCCAAAATAATTCCAAAATAATTTGATATGAACTTTTATGACCAACAAATCCAAAAATATTAGATATGTACTTTTATGAATATGAATGCCAAAATCTTTCAATTTTGAATTAAAGATGGAATACTTAGCTGTAAAAGACACAATTTACAAGAGGTTTAACACAATTTCAGTTTTAACAGTGCACAATTTCAGTTTTATCAGTAAAAAGAAAACAGGAAACACCAGTAGTTTGATATATACATTATGTAACATACAGCCAAATGACGTTCACGCACTTATCTGAACTTATCATCCAATGTGCAGTAATGTACACAGCAAACATTTCCTTGTTTCACTCAGCTCAACAGTCATAAATATGTGATTTAAGAGAGGCAAGACTCACTAAAGAAGTCTCTTTTTTAATGCAAACAAATAAATACACATTATTAAAAAAATGTTTCAAAACAGATGTGATTTCCATAAAACACTTTCCACACTTATTTGTTTCTTTATAAGGACTTCATTGACTGAAGAATGACTATCCTGCAAAATACATATGCATAGTATTAACATGGTGGATTAATATTGTTTCCCTGCATGCACATGCATTATAGTATTATGAAAACACCGCATGGAAAAGATATATATATATATATATAAAGTACATAAATAAAACAAAAAAATTACTTTATAAATAAATTATTTTAAAACACAAAAAAAAATTAGAAAAAAAAGGCTAATACCATGAGAAGTGCTGAAGGCAGCTAAACTTCATGTAGCCGCTTATACAGAATGAAAATATTACAGAACAAAAATACAAAATTTCAAAACAAGTAAAAAACTGAAACAGGTTGCCGTCATCAGGAGAGCATCAACCTGTGGGAGTGGTCTTTCTAGTACCAACACAACGACAAGGCAAGCCAAAATTGTCGGTTGGTCATGCTCCCTAGGCCACAAAACCAAATTCTAATAAGCACAAAAATCAAATTTATAAAACTAAAAAAAGAAGAATTAAAAGCTTACCGGCAGAACAAAAACCGCCATGACAAAAAGTCAAACAAGACTGAACAGAGCACCCACAAGAACCCAAATATATACACTGATAAGAAAGGTGGTCACAGTTAAACAACTACCTGGTAAGCCAAAAAATGTGTGAATTGACAAGATGCAAAACTGTGTATGTAGATAAGATCTTCAGCTATTAGGGACCCACCAAATAGCACTTTAGGTTACCTATATACTTAAAATTGTTAGGTCCTAGGTTAATAAAGCATGTCAATGTGTAATTTGAAACTCTTGGACACCGAATTATAGTTCAAAATTAAATGGTTAAAATGATGTCTTAAGAAATTTTTAGGAAAATTGTTAGATTGCAATTTAGAAAGAAGAGCTTTCAGATTTTTTTGCAAGTAAGAGCTGTGTAGAGCAAATTTTAGCCATTCTATGAAACTGGGAGATGAGTAGATTGCGATGTATAACTTTTGAAATATTGGATGACCAGTGAGTGTAATGAATGATATCAAATTCAAAAGAGTTTCTTTTATTAAATAAATTCACCACACCTCTTCCCTCCACGTCCACCTGAACCTCTAAATCGAGGTAACAAACACAAGTACACGATCTGTTTTTTTTTCTAGGGTAAGATCGTCAGGATACAAGTCAGTGGCGCAATGCAAAAGTCCGGAATGTTAATGACAATAATGTCATCAACATATCTTAGAGCAATCCCAGGTAAAGGATGATTGGCAACATATCTATCCTCAAAAAAAATGTAGATAGAGATTAGCCAAACTGCTGGAAAAACGACTGCCCATCGGGATACCACGAGTTTGGAGATAAAGCCCATCACCCACGGTACCAAAATTGTTATTGATACAGAAATCCAGTAGGAAATGCCAATACTGTTCTGTAGTCCCGGGCTCGAACTTCGTATGCATGTTTAGGGCTACCTGCCACAGACCCTTCAATGAAATTGAGGTGAAGAGGTTTTTAAAATCGTAAGTATCCACAGATGTGACAGTCACTGAGCCAAGTGTCTCCAAGACTCTGTTATTGCTCCCAATAATCCAAGTCGATACTTACACTCCGGTTTCTCAAAACCATAAAGACATTGTTAAGAAAATAATCGCAGTGTATAAAAGGATAAGGCTTAATGTGTCCAACTTAAACTTTCCTTTTATTTATGCAATCCCAAAGTTTCATAAGGAACCTGTTTCCTTCCGTTTCATTACTAGTGGATGCAATTGTTATACCAGCAAAGCGGGTGGGTTGCTTCAGAGATACTTGTCCGTGGCTCTTTGCAGGTTGGGTTCGACTTGGATTATTGGGAGCAATAACAGAGTCTTGGAGACACTTGGCTCGGTGACTGTCACATCTCTGGATACTTACGATTTTAAAAACCTCTTCACCTCAATTTCATTGAAGGGTCTGTGGCAGGTAGCCCTAAACATACATACGAAGTTCGAGCCTGGGACTACAGAACAGTATTGGCATTTCCTACTGGATTTCTGTATCAATAACAATTTTGTTACCGTGGGTGATGGCTTTACCTCCAAACTCGTGGTATCCCAATGGGCAGTCGTTTTTCCAGCAGTTTGGCTAATCTCTATCTACATTTTTTTTTAGGATAGATATGTTGCCAATCATCCTTTACCTGGGATTGCTCTAAGATATGTTGATGACATTATTGTCATTAACATTCCGGACTTTTTGCGTTGTGCCACTGACTTGTATCCTGACGACCTTACCCTAGAAAAAAAAACATTGTCTACTTGTGTTTGTTACCTCGATTTAGAGGTTCAGGTGGACGAGGAGGTGAGAGGTGTGGTGAATTTATTTGATAAAAGAAACTCTTTTGAGTTTGATATCATTCACTACACTCACTGGTCATCCAATATTTCAAAAGTTATACATCGCAATCTACTCATCTCCCAGTTTCATAGAATGGCTAAAATTTGCTCTACACAGCTCTTACTTGCAAAAATCTGAAAGCTCTTCTTTCTAAATTGCAATCTAACAATTTTCCTAAAAATTCTTAAGGCATCATTTTAACCATTTAATTTTGAACTTTAATTCGGTGTCCAAAAGTTTCAAATTACACATTGACATGCTTTATTAACCAAGGACCTAACAATTTTAAATATATAGGTAACATAAAGTGCTATTTGGTGGGTCCCTAATAGCTGAAGATCTTATCTACATACACAGTTTTGCATCTTGTCAATTCACACATTTTTTGGCTTACCAGGTAGTTGTTTAACTGTGACCACCTTTCTTATCAGTGTATATATTTGGGTTCTTGTGGGTGCTCTGTTCAGTCTTGTTTGACTTTTTGTCATGGCGGTTTTTGTTCTGCCGGTAAGCTTTTTAATTCTTCTTTTTTTAGTTTTATAAATTTGATTTTTGTGCTTATTAGAATTTGGTTTTGTGGCCTAGGGAGCATGACCAACCGACAATTTTGGCTTGCCTTGTCGTTGTGTTGGTACTAGAAAGACCACTCCCACAGGTTGATGCTCTCCTGATGACGGCAACCTGTTTCAGTTTTTTACTTGTTTTGAAATTTTGTATTTTTGTTCTGTAATATTTTCATTCTCTTTCTCTCTCTATATATATATACATATTTCATAAAAAAATTTTTAGATTTTTTAACACCCATTTTTCAAGTATAATACACAGTTAGATTATAACAAAAACTAGAATATTACTGCTAAGCAATCAAGTCCCAAAAATCAATATGCACAAAATATTTTAACTCTTTTAAGCCTACCATATTTTCTGGTTATAATGCTGCAGCATTCAACTCGATTTTACAAACCTGTGGCACTGAAATGCAGTGTTTAACAAAGTGATGTTTATAACCATTTTCCATAACATTATAAATTTCAACCATCTTCATGATGTTAAAACAGATTGTTTTGTGAATCATTTATGGTAGACACTATGCTATAAAAAATTTGGAGTACCGACTCTGATTAGCACGGGTGCCCAGCTTTCACACAAATGAAATCTCAAAACACTTGCAATTATATGCGAATAGGTAATTTGGAAAATGGTAAGGATTCAGTCTGGCCATTCATTTTGCAAGCAAGTGGTTTACGATTTACTGTTTGAAAATCTTTACTGAGGATTAGTAAATTATGCTTCAGAGTCTTTTAGTTAGTTTTTTTCTTTTCTTATCTCATGTTAGGGAGAGTAATATGTGGATTTCTTTTTAGCTTTGCACACAGTATAGTGTGCCTGCAATAAGGAAAATGGCAAATTGTACACACTTCCACTATCACACATGAAATTAGAGTGATGTCTCCCTCTTTCTAAACACACAAACTAGTGGAGATGTCAACCACGGGCTAAATGGTAATGGTGGAAGTTCATAACAAATGAACAGCTGTAAAACTCCATTCTCTTTTACACCCTGTCCCTCTCCTGTAAAGGGGGTGCCCATTCTGGGCATATTTTTTTTTTTCATCAGTTAAGTGAAAATTTCTGTGCTATGGCCCAGGGCAGGCCTGTTCTGGAAGGTTTAGCATTTTGCACCTGGATAAAAGAAAAATGTTTTGACTCGCAAAATAAAGTGACTTAGGAAATAAGCAGACGTCAAAGATCATTCAGTGAAATGAAATACATGGAAGTATATTTATCACCAGATGTATTAGTTATCTTATCATCATATATTAAAGCTGAAATCAAGAAGCTGGCCTATAAAATAAAAAGTCAGAAATGGGCTGGTTTATTTCTTTAATAGTAGAAATCAAAGTCCATTTTCACATCATTGGCTGTAGCGACTAAAACATGAAGCTTTTTTACTTTTCAGTGAAAAGTTTACATAAACAGACTTTTCAGCTTTATGAAATCAAATGATTTGCTTCTGGCATGATTTGTTGCTGCAACTGAGATGAGGAAGCTCAAAGCATTTGTTTACATGTTAGAGGATTGAAACCACCTTGTTTACACTTCAGTGTACAAGAGGAATTGCAGTTACATTTGCAATAGAGGTATGTAGTCATGTGTAAACCTCATCTGTGGGGGAAATTCCTAAGAGAAATGGCATGTCTCTCTGTGTTACATTTTTTTTTATTTATCTGGGGAGCAATTCTTACAAGAAATAGCACATCTCTCTGCATTACATTCTGCTTACTACCAAGCTATTCATCTCAGTAGAGCAGCTTTTTTTCTTCAGGTTTTTTTTTTTTTTTTTAAGCCTAACATTATTTGCAATGACAAAAGTCAGAGTCAACCCTAAAGTTTGAGGCTGGGTGGGGCATTCCAAATTAAGATCCTTGCATACCTCTAGTGTCTGCAAATAGAAGGTCTTTTACCCATCAGAAAAAGTGTTACAGAAGAACAGAAATGAAACAATGGTGACAACTGCCATTTACTGCATAACTTTCAGCACCGTTTTTAATGTTATCTGTGCAGGTGATTTGAAGAGTATTAAAAATAAATAGTTTTCTCAGTGCCTTCCTTTACTGCATCATTTATCTCCAAAGTCATACAACATATTCTGCTACCATATTGAGGTCGGGGGTCGGAATGGTCATCAAATAAAAATTCCTCAGTGGTGTGTTTATCTGTAATTTTAAACTGGGCGAGACATTATTTCTGATAAAAACAACAACATGAAAGGTGGAACTGTAGCATTCTTTATTCTTGGTGTGGTGTTATTCTCAGAAAATATGGTATAATGCAAGATGCCAAACATGAACAACAATTCATTTTCAAAATTTCAGTGTTTTTTTTTAAACTGATAAAAACATGATGGGATTTGATAAGCATTCTATAACATGCAATCAATATATACATTTTCCATTATACATGTACAAAAATAATAAAATAAGAGTTAAAATACATACATATTTTTTACACATAAGTACAGTACACATGGCTTGAAAAATACTATGCCTGGGGCCTGTAAATTATTGGCCTGGGCAGGTAAATAAAAAATGTAGTTGTCCAGACGAGGCAACTAAATTTAGAAATAAAAAAGTTTAGAACAGAATTTCCCACTAAAAGAAAAAAAGACAGTTGTCGCATGTCATGTTTTATTTTGCTGCTTAAGTTGTATTATTGTTACGGATGCCAAGGACAGAAGAATATTACTTCTTTAATTATTCAAAATAGTATAACTATACATTAACAAACCCCTATTTATTAATTTCTTGGTACTTAAGCATTAGCAGGGCACCAGTGCAAATGTCACAATCGTCGATAGATGGCAGCACATGAGCACAGAAAAAACTAAAATAGGGCTCTAAATGACTACAAAACACTGGCTAATAACAATTATTTCTTTATTACAATAATAATAAAAAATAGATGGCAGCACATGAGTACAGAAGATAATGGCTCATAATGCCATGTTATTATAATTATCATTAGTGTCAACATTATACTGCTTTCAGTCAGTTATCTATTTCTGTTCTGTTGAACAATATGAAAATTTGGGAATTACGTGCAAATAAAAGAAGTGCTGTTTCATTTCTTCAAGATAAAGGAATTCTTCTGATGGAAAGGATATGTAAATCGGGTCATAATACGAAGCTATACTTTGGAGGTGAAAGAATTCAGTGATGGTGCAACATTAGAACATGCAGATGCAAAGTAGGCCTATGTGCAGGGAATTGGTTTGGGAATAGTTGGATTTCTTTTGTAACTGCTACTCAGTTTATTTATAGTTGGAGTAAGGAACTGAGTTATCTTAAACAGTGTAAACACTAATTGAATAGGCTAAGTCACACAGCTGTTGTTTGGAATAACTATTTGCGAGAAATTTGTGTAGCTGTTCTGGAAAATTGGCGGCCCAGGACCAACAGTGGAAGTGGATGAAACCTCATTTTCAAAGAGAAAGTCTAATATATAATTTGCATCTTATTAAACACCAGCAAAGTGGTGTTTAATACCTTTAAAGATGCAAATAATATGTTAGACTTTCTCTTTGACATAGAAACAAAAATAATAAGTTGTGTGTGACATAGAAACAAAAATAATAAGTAAACTAGAAGATCCACCACTGATATATTGCAGGTATGTTGATGACATTTTTCTGTTGTCCAGGCTAAAAAATGATGAACTTGAAGACTTGACAAAAAAGTATAATGATATTTATCCATCTATTGAATTGACAGTGGAACAGGAACAAAATAATACATTGGCATTTTTGGATATTATGGGAATCAAAACAAATGATAATATACAATACAGAGTGCATAGAAAATCATCATATATTCCTGTATTAATACCTTTTCAGTCATCGCACCCATTAACACATAAAAAAATAGTGTTAAAACACTAATTAAAAGAAGTTTAACACACTCATCAAAAGAACAATATAAAAAAGAAGAAATTGAATATATTGAAAAAATTGCACATGAGTTTGGTTACCCTAACAGGTATTAAAGAAATGGATTTATGAAGTAACTCAAGCAAATAATAAGGGCAATAATGGTAAAAAAAAATATTAAAATATGTAGGAGCAATTCCATATGTTGAAGGTATTTCTGCTAAAATGAATAAGGTTTGTGGCAAATATGACATACAAGTAGGAAATCAGGTACATACTATAAAAAATATAGTAATAAAAAACGAAAAAATCAGCCAACTAGATACAGCAGGTGTATATGAGTTCCTATAAACCAGAAACCACCTTTGTCATATACAGGCAGCACTAAGAACAAATTAAAGTATAGATTACACCAGCATATGAGTAATTGGAATAAAAAAGAAGCTAAGACTGCATTAACCCAATATTGTCTAGAAAATCACCAATGTCCGAAGTTTGAAGATATTAAAACTGTTAAGAGCTGTAAAAACGAAAGGCAGTTGAGAATTGCAGAATCAGTATTAATTGAAAAAAAAAAACAGATCAAGAGTGTGTAACATTAATGAGCCAAGCAACTTAAATGAAAAGCGGAAGGCCTTAATAAAAATTGAACAACATTAAGAGGGGAAAAAAGAAAAGAGAGCAGCACTGGAAAAAAAGAAAAGGCGCCAGAGACACAAAGATGCAGAGATTGCGACCGAGGCCGGAACCTCAATGACTTTGCTCACTTGAGCTGTGGTAGGCAGAGAGACACATTGGCCTCCTGATGACGACAGTGATTCTGTTTAAAGCGCTAGATGATTGTGTATGACGGGCTGAATGAGGTTGACGTTTGCGGTAGGGTTTGTACGGTGTTTGAGGCAGATGGAGCACTACTTTAGTCACAGTTGACAAGGGTTTGAATGCCAGGGAATGTAAATAGTGTAATTATGTATCTAGTGGTTTTAATTGAGTGTATGAATGTGTTGTATGTTGTGTACCTTAAAAGTGGTTTTTAAGGAGATGACGAGCTCTGTTACATCTTAGACGGCAGAATAAAATCAGCGTATTTTATCCTGTGAATAAAAACAAAACAAAACTATGTTTCATGATCGGAAGAACGAATATTATAAGCAAGGTGTTTTTCAACCTTTACATGATGTTATAATCGACGTGCACGAAGTGTAAAGCAAAAAAGTGACCAAGAACTTTCGGGTAAGTGATTGGCTCTTTAATGATATGTCATCGAGAAAGTCTAATACAAGTCATGTTTTACTGTAACACTGGATATTCTGAGGAATTTGTTGTTCTACTAATGACTGTTTTTAAGTGAAAGTGCCAGACAAAGCGCAAAAATCCTAATGAAAGAAATAAAAAATCATGTTGCAGAACATTCTACAATATATTCTGATTCATGGAAACCACATAAGACTGAGGAGCTAGAAAAGTCAGGATTTCACCATTTTAAAGTCAATCATAGGTATCATTTTGTTGACCCAGAAAGTGGGGCCGACACTCAAACAATAGAAAGGTTGTGGGGCACAGTTAAATGAAGAAACAAACGTCATCGTGGAACTGCTAGACAGCATATCTATTTGTATTTAGCTGAGTTTATGTGGTGACATGATTCACTTATCACAGACCCATTTGAATCCATTTCAAATTCTATTAAAACTTATTGGCCGCCAAAAATTAATGTGTAGAATTTTTGCATCATTGGAAAGATGATATACATTCAGTCAGTATTTCTTAAACTTTTGCTTTATATTATTATTATTTATTATAAAGAAATATTTGTTATTATTATTATATTATTATTATTATTATTATTATTATTATTATAATAAAGATACTATTATTATTATTATTGTGTTTGATCGTTATTTAGAACACTATTTTAGTTTTTTCTCTACTCACATGCTGCCATCTATCGACAATTGAGACATTTGTACTGGCGCCCCGCTAATGCATAAGTACCAATTTCTTTAATAATTTAGGTCCAAAAATTTTAATCATAAGTATCAATGTTTTGCTCCAAAATGTTTAGAGTCCATGATGGGATGCATGCCTCTGATGGAACTGGCCTCTGGTGTTTAGTGACAAAGGGCAAAATCTTCAACAAAAAAAACATGGCAGAATCACTAAATTTCTCAAGTAACAATTTCATCATCATTCCATTTCGTACCAATTTCAGCATCATCATCTTAAAACTTGAGATATATGCTTTTGTGCATTGTGTATTTTTAAAATAGACCATTAAAATGGAAATGCAAAATATTGAAAAAAATGCATTACAAATATCTCAGAACTTATAGTGTCCCAAAGTGAAAAATGCTTTGGGACCCTGTAAAAGTTCTGACATATCAACAAGCATTTTTTCAAAAAAAAAAAAAAAAAAAAAAAAATTGTCAGAACGACTTGAAATAGAGAGAAGAGGTACCCCATTAAATTATTTGAAAGGTTGGAATTTATCTCATGAATGGCAACACCTACTATAACTTTATACCTGAGGAAGGGTACTGGTGCTACCCGAAAATTTGACATATTATTTCCTTTTGTTCCCTAGAAAAACAACAACATAATTTGGAGTTATTTGTAATGCATTAAAGTCTAGGAATAACAATGTCATCAATTATTACCAAGTAAAAAAAAATTTGCCATATTTTTTAAACTTTAAAAAAAATGAGAGTTCTGATTTGTTACCTTAAAAGATAAATTTTTCTGGACATCCACCTTAAATTTACTACCTGGGCAGGTTAATAATTTCTGCACATACCCAGATGGGCATGTAAATTTTCAGATATTTTTAAAGCCCTGGTATATGCAACAAAGTTATGTAGCAATAATTGCAAAGGCATATTAAAAAACATGTTTAACTTTTTTTTCTTCATACATTTGGAAATTTCTTTAAATGTAGCATTATGGTTAGCATTACAGAATGTGAAACAAGATTTTTTTTGTAACCAGCTGTTATTATATTCAGTTCACTGACAAACCCCCGAAACTCATCTCTTGAATGGACTACATCTTCTTTGAGTAACTGGAAGTAGAAAGAAAGCAGTATATTCAAAAACTGTATAATAAAATCAGAATATTCATTTCATTTTCTATGTCTTTATCAAATCAGAATATTCTTGGAAAATAATAATAAATTGCATATATTGAAAATGGGTTGTTAAAAACTGAAAACAGGAGAGAGGTAGCATACAGTTTGACAGTCTTTGTCTCTTTGTCTAGTGAGGGAATGATGCAACAAACCATCTGACCATAAGTGTTCTTGCATTGTATGCTTCAAACAGCAAAGACAAAAAAAAAAAAAAAAAAATAAAAATAATAAAAAAAATAGGAAAATGGCAAAAAATCATGGGCCAGAAGAATTGAGGTCACAGGCCAGAAGTGGCTCAAGGGCCACCAGTTGGATCACTCTCGTTTAGATGAATCTTTGAGATTGAGGACTGCCACAGAACTTGAAGCAGGACAGTCTCAGGTGAAGGTAGCATGATGGCCTATTTGTTGAGAAACATTACTTCATTATTATGACAGCAATTCCAGAAAATGAGCAGGCCAAGGCCACCCAAGAGCTAATTTCAACACAAATTAGACATTATCTGTCTCTGAAGCAAAACAAAACACAACAATGACCATACAGAAACTATGCTATGAGGTTGCTGTGGCCACAGGTGAAAGAATTTCCAGTAGAACTGTTACAACAGCTAAATGTTAATGGGCTCTATGCCAGGCAACCCATGATATGCACCCTACTGACATCAAAATCAAGGAAATACTTGTGTCACCAACATGTCACGTGAAACCCAGAACAATGGGCTACAGTTGTGTTCTTGAAGTTTTCACTTCAGCTTAGACATTATCTAAAGAGCACCAGGATAGCATTATCATCCCTCCAACATAACAAATACAGATGCCTATGGTAGAAGCACTGCGCTAGTATGGGGTGGTATAATGATGAATTGCCACACTTTGTTCAATGTTTTTGATGGAGGAGCCACAAATGTTCAGAAATGCAAAGACTGTATCTTGGAACTCTATGTTTGACATTTTAGAAATGCTGCTAAGATGTTCCTTTTATGAAAGACAACATATTCTGTTGCAGAACTCACATGCTGCAGCAATACCTACAAACTTAAGATATCCAACAAATGGCTGGTCAGCAAGATACTCTTAATAGACTTAAGTTTCATCATATACTTAAGACTTAAGTTTCATCAAACATGTGTACCATGCCCTTGGCATGCACATTGCAAGGCAGCAGCCATCTCCTCAATAGCTTGCTGACTAAAAGGCAACTAACTCTAGAGGCAGAATGGGATTTGTTCCTTAGGGCTCTTCTGAACACCTTTAACACAGATCATGATTCACAACTGTCAAGCATGTTTTGCCATTCAAGGGGATCATACTATCTCCTTATTGATGTATTTATACCTTTATGAGCACCTTACATCAACTTCTATGCTACGTGGAAAAAAAAAAAGAAGTCTCCAGGCACCAGTGCTTTTTTATACAATACTGCATTTATGCCAAAATCAATGTACGGAGTTGACTCACCTTTGGTCACAATGACATTTGCACTCTCTTTGGCACACTTTCAATGAGGTTCAGGTAAGCAGTCTCAGGTATATTGTTCCATTCCTCCTGTAAAGCAGTGGTCAGTTTAGACACAGAAGTAGAATATGTTGTTCAAGCCTAAATTCAATTTTAAGTTAATCCTAAAGGACCTCTATAAGATTAAGGTCAGGGCTTCAAGCTGGCCACTCCAAATTCTGTACACCCATATCCTGAAACCATGTCAAAATGGAGAGTGTTTTGTGGTACGGCACACTGTCTTGCTGAAACAAGAATCACCCATTTCCATAAAACTGGAAAAGTGCAGGTAGTGTGGCATTGCCTAGAATGTCCCAGTACTTCATGTCTCCATCCACAACCACCAATCATCTGAGTCCATACTACGAGAAACATCCCCAGACGATGACACTGTCACCACCAAATTTAACAGTTGGGATAATACATTCTGGCAGATACCGTTCACCTGGCATATGACACATCCAGCACAACCATCAGATTTAAAAATGGTGTAGCCTGATTCATCACTCTATAACACTAGTTTCCACTGGTATAAGTTCCATGGATGATGTGCTTTGTACCAAGCAAGTGTCTCACTCACATTTGTATGAGTTATTAATGGCTTGTATACAGCAGCTCAGCCATGGAAATTTAACTTATGAGGTTCCTTATGAACTGTCTTAGTGCACATTTATCCCTGTTGAATCCGGAAATTATTTGATGATTTATGCAGAGGAATGACAGTGCCCATGGACATGTTTCTGAGTTTTCTTGTTTCTTTTTGTTAGTTTACTTGGCCTTCCTGAACGTTTTTCAGCAGTCATAAGTGCCTCACATTTCCACTTACTAATAATGTCTTGAACAGTTGACAGTGGATGTTGCAATTGTTCTACAATCACATGCACAGACAGGTTGCTGATATGCCACCCTATGATAACACCTTGATGGTAGTCAGTAAGCTTAACACAAATGGCTCATGAGTAGATGACATACAATGTCTGAGGAACTTACCCACAGTTTTAATGGAAATCTGTCATGCATGATCTATTAGTATGTTCCATTTTTGTTGCAGAAGGGAAACTTCTCTCACATAGTGTGACCATTAAATTTTCAGAAATTATTTAACATAAAGCACTAATTTTGATAGCAGTTTCTTGAATAACTTTCCATCACTCTCTATGCAAAGTTGTATCCTGTAAAACCAGACATTAAAATATTGGCATCAAGTTTGTATTGGAAAGATTTGAAGTTGTTCTTTATAAACAGCAATGGCTTCTTCCAGACTCTTAAAACAATGTCCACGCAGCCTTTCGTTTATGTTTGGGAAGAGGAAAAAGTCACACAGAACCAGGTCATGACTACATGGTGGGAGGTTCACCATCTGGTACCCCAAACTTCTGTATAAAATCCAATGTTTTCATTACAGTCTGAGCAGAGACATTTTCTTGGTGCAATATTCTGCACAGTCCCATTTTTGGCCTTCTTTCCCTTATTACTTGCAATGCTTTGGGAAGGCACAGGGTAGTACACCATTCTGTAGTAATGGCTTTACAATCTTCTAGGGTAACCATTATAAGATTTCCACTGGTGGAGAAAAAATTAAACCACCATCTTTTAGCCAACAACCCTGGGATGATTGATTGTCACAGTCAGAGACTGTCATTTGGACACACCCAGACCTCTGACTGATGCTTTGTCTAGGAGTCATATTGGGATATTTAGTGTTCATCTCCTGTAACAATGTCAAGGGCATGGGAACAGTTTCTATCTGCAAATCTTTGAATCATTTTCTAAAACCACTCAACTCTGTCTTTCTTTTACACCCCTGTGAGAATTTGTGGAGTACCCAACAACAGCAAAGTTTTAGAGAATAGAAGAAACAGTAAAACAAAAATTGCTAAAATGGCATTTCAAAATGCATGCAACAATGTTTAAAATCAAATGATTTCATTTTTAAAATGTCAGAAAAGGTACGAACTGGTACAATGGTTTCAGCCTTAGACCCTTATCAGCCAGCATCGCACATGTTTTGCTTGTGAATTGCCTTTGAGTTTCTCATTACAGAGTTGCTGTTTTGAACTTCTATCTTTTGGTCTGACCCTACGAAAAATTTGGAAGATTTGGTTTTGTTGCATTTAGTTTGGTAAAATGTTGCAAGGAAGTTTTCCCAAATATTGTTAATTCTGACAGAGGGGTCCTTGCTGCAAGCTTGATTATTCGTAGTGATTTGAACAGATTCACAAAGAAGAGATCTTTTCCGTCTTGCATATATCTAGCAGGATGGAAAAGAAGTACCCTGCATATCAATGACTTTTGCTTCATTCTAAACAGGTGTAAACCCATCATCAACAAGTTTTTACTAAAACTGTAGTTTTTGGGGGATATTTAATATTGTGTTCTTTCACACAGATAGATATGTTCTTTTGGTGATTTCTATGTATCTCTTCTTAGTGCAACCACCTGGTGAACAAAGATGTATTAAAATAAACTCTGCTTTGGTCCTCAAGTTTCAATAGGTCTTTATTGCTTTTCAGCTGCTGTGCAATTGCAGGGCCTTGTATGATGCCAATATCGATATTTTCTTTTTTAAGTTTCTTTCGTAACCAGTTGGAGATACCTGGTATATATTGAATAGAACCTGCATATTTATTATGTTCATTTTAAAAAATAGACATTTTTTAAGAAGACTGAAGTCTTTCGATTTTATAGAGAAATAAATGTTTGTCAATGGCTGGTAGAGAGAATTATTGGCAAATCTAGATGGCAAAATAAAACAACAAAAAGAAATCAGCTTATTACATACCTTAAGTGTGCTTCTTAAATTGGAGAAGTTTTTTTTTTTTCCAGATATCTCCCTTTCAGTGTTTAACCTCTGTACAACGCACGTGAATGAATAACAGTTGCTTGTTAAAATAGATATCAAGATATTTAATCCTGTCAATCGATTCAACTTTATCGTTATGCACAGTCAGTTCATTCCAACATTAAAACAATTCCATGCTTTTGTGAAAATGATGGCTTCAGTTTTACTTATGTTTAGCAGAACATTACACTCCTTGTACCATGTAGAATTTTTTTTTTCATGGCATTTACTTGACAATGGATATGTCTGAAGTAAAATGTTTTGTGAAATTTTGTCCCCAATAAATGCCATGGTTATTTCAATATTTTAAAACATATAAAACCCCAAAATCAACATACTGAATAAATATTTCTTATAGATGAAATGAATCTTATAGTGAATAAATATAATTTAAGCACAGTCTTAGCAGAAAATGTTGCTATGAAAAGCACAAGTTTATTTGGCAACAATTTTTTTTTTCTGATGTTTGTTCCTTCTGAATATTTTAATGTACTTAAAATTCTGCAATGTGTTTTTCTTTTCCACAAGTTGAGAAACATCAGGAAGATGGAAACCTTCACCTATTTTATCTGTATCTGCTCAGTACAATGGAAGCACAATGAGCGATAGCAGTATGATGGGAGCCAGCCCCATGATGGGCAGTAGAAAGGAGGTGGCAACATGATGGGTAGTGGATGTATTTTATTTATTTATTTGGGGTTTAACAACCACTGTGAGCAACTCAATGGGCTATAAGAATTCACATATCCCTAATTTAGGGCCACTGGTTCCAGAAAAGAGACAGAGCTAGTGCTGTAAGGCAAACACAACATCCATGCCTCACCGGGATTCAAACCTGGACCCATCATGGCCGAATGTCAGAAGCCAGTGCTTAGCCCACTATGTACTGGATGGTGTATCAGAGGTGGAATGGGACTACATGATGGATAAAACCTCTTGTAATTATGAGAAGTTTGTGATCGGGTTGGTCACAACTGTGTTCTCAAATGCAGTTTTCTATGAATGCCAGTCACTGCCTGTTAATATATTTTTAGCTTTTGTTCAGAATTACTATCCCAATTTCTATTATTAAAAATCATCAACATACATGTACATGCTCTTCATTTTACTCAGTTTTATCAGTCAAACATTTTCTTCTAAAAGCTGAACTTCACTATATCGCCTGTCTAAAAGATGAAGCAGAAACAAAACAGTTATATAAAATTTAGTATTTTAAATGAAGCACAGGTCAAGTGTATTTATACAGTACTATGTAAAGAAAACAAAAATATGCAATATGCAGTCATACAATTAATTTGGATACGGCACAAAAATTAAAGAGCTTTTCATACATTTGAACATAACACAGGTGAATTCAACCTCAATATCATGCTCGTGCATATATCTATTCAATAAATTATTCCTGAAAAGGAATTTTGAAGCATGGCTTATGCATGAAGGCAATGCCAAAAGCAAGATCCCTCCACCAGACATACATTTAATTATGACACAATCAGTAATAATTATACTTTAAGATCATTATACATACTAGCTACAATATAAATAATCAAAGTGGCACATGCTCACATCATGAATGCACATATATCTATCACAATCTCTTAGGTATGTATTCCAACCTACACACACAGAAAGGAACATATTTCATACATCAATCTCACAAATAACTTAGGTCACTTTTTTGAGCAATCACATATAAAAATACCATTGCATACACCACACTCATATAGGGCTCTGAATTTTTTTACATCACCACATCTATTTGAAAATTGTATCTTTTGCCATTCAGAAACTGAAATTTAATGAAATGCTAATGAGTTACAAACACATGAGCATAATTTTAACAAAACCTTAAATATATTAATGTTTCAATATATTAAAAACACGATGCAAATGTTTCGAAAGTCTCCTGCAATGCACAAAGCAATCAATAAAATAAATGAGATGCACACTTTACATTAAACTAAAATTTTCAAATGCTATGTAACCAAAAGTTAAAGAAAAAATATAAATAAAAATAGAAAACCCATTATTACTGTACTGTTATACACAAATCTCTTAAGATACTAAATGTTACTTTCTAACAAGTAAATAAATGCATTGTGGCAATCCTTGCAAAAAAAAAAAAAAAATAACCAAGTAAACTGCCATATCAGTAAATATGGTCATTATGCAGGAGCATCAGAAATCAAGACATATTTTAACATTGTAAAAGAACTTGAGATATGATGAAAACATTTTCAGGAGTTGTCACATAACAGAACCCTCTTTCTTAGATCATTCAGCACTGTTAACTCTTAAGCAGGGCTGTAGTGGAGGGTATATGCCGTATACCCTCTGCTTTTTTTTGACAGAATAGCATATAACTTCAATCTCCAACAACATCGCTGCCAAGAGCTGAACATCTAATAAAAAAACCATAAGAATTATAGAGAGCTTCGGAGGAAATCCTGGGGAAAAAAACTCCTTTAGCATTAGCAGCAGACGAGGAATTATTATTTAAAAATATCAATTTGATTCCTAACAACAAAATTGTGCCTATTAACCTAACCAGTTTATTCAAAGCACAGTTGACAGGATGAAATCAACACTGTGTTCAAATTCAAACAGTGAAAATGTACAACTTCTTAAAGATATTCTTTAAATTAGAGAGAATAAATATTAAAACAAATGACATGCGCTATGGAGAACCAGAAACAAAGCGAATCTCTAGACGTTTTAATATACTGAAAACGTCCAAGTTGTACCAGAAAACTTAAAACCCCTATTAAAAACAATTTTAACTGTACCTTGTTAGACAGCTGAACGCAAACGAGGGTTCAGTTTAATGAATATTATAACCGATCTGAGAGCATCTTTGTTAATATCCAATGCATCTAACCTGATGTTCATAAATTCAAATAGACCGCCCATTGAACGCTTTAATCCAAAAAATATATATATATATATTTTTTTTTATTGGAGGTTTAACGACCACCGTGAACAACTCAATGGACTATAAGCAGTCGCCCGTCCCTACTTTAGGGTCACTGGTTCCAGGGAAGGGAGAGAGCCAGTACTGTAAGATAACTGTCAACACAGCATCCATGCCTCACTGGATTTGAAACCGGACCCCATTTGGACGAATGATCAGAGGCCATTGCTTAGACCATTACGCCACCGGCGCAGCTCAGGCTTTATGGGATATATTTCAATAAAAATTAAAATAATCTTGTGCATGCTCTTCAACATGTCATTGACAGCAGAGAGAAGATACTTTATTCACATTGGTAAGTGAGCTCATAGTCATAATTGTTTAAAAGGCACGGTACCCCATGAGGGTACCGTCCCTTTTTTTTTTTTTTTTTTTTTTATCCATGTAGATTTGCACATAGTATACATAGTAACCTCTGATTTTTTTAGGATTTGCACATAGTATACCCTCTGCTGATTTTACGACTACAGAAATCATCAGACTTTTCATATTGCTTGTTACATTGCTCTGTGAACTTTAGACTAATTTGCTGTGCAATCATATTTCTCATTGCTTTCGCTAAAGCTGAATCATTGTGATTTCACATTGCGTTTGGACTACATTTCACTAGTTTTTGGTCTCCAGAATGACTTATGGTCAGTAATTAGGAATCATGACTAGCCCAGATTGTTCATGAATATCAGTCTGTCACGACCTCATTTTGAGGATAATACCATTTTATACGAACTGGAAACCGATTTGTCAGATTTGACAAACATCGACAATTCTGAGGAAGAAGTTGATGAAATCATTGAGAATATTCATAGTAGCATTTCAGATCAGTCAGAAGGAGAAACCAGAGAAACACATCATGTACAAGAGAGTTTACCTAATAAAGCAAAATTCTATGACAAAAATTGATACAAATAGATTCAAGAAAAATATGAATTTATTTTACACAGAGTGTATACAAACCGGAAATAATTACTCTTTATAACTGCACAAAGAGGTGTGGATACTTTACATGAAAAATGCAATATTTATAGCTCTAGCTGTCACACCAGATGTTGGCTGTATTTTTTCAAATATTGGATATGAGTACAGTGAAAGCATAAATTCTGTATCAGTCTCATAGTAACCCAGATCTTTTACCACAGTTCAAATTTGTGAAATTCCTAGCTAAGCATTTTATAGATCCAAATCTAGAAGAGAGATTAAATAACAAAGAGACTGGGAATTACAGAACATCTGTCCATGAAATGCATTCTTGGAATCAGGAATGGGGGGCAGGTTAGGAAGGGGGAAAACAGGAGAAAAGTTAGCAAGGAAAACATGCTTTCTATTTCCAATGGCAGAGAAGCAGAAAACTGCCTCTTTTTGTTGTTCTTGCAACATACCAATATGCGTAAAGTGTGCAAAATTCGATTCCGAAAGCTGAAAATCACATCAATTGAACACCTGCAGTTTCTAGAAAGTCTCGCTGCAGGGACCTAATACTTAATTTTTATGAAGAATATTTCAACAGTAGATATGCACAGTCTTAGAAGTGTGCATATTTATTTTTTAAATAGAAGTTAAAACATAATACATGATTCAGATTAAAACTTGTGTTCCAAAAATATTTTCACGATTTTCTGTAATAAAATTTTAAAATAATAAAATTCTTGTCACATTCGGATGGCAGAGTATTATTAAAACGCAAAACAGTAGTTTTTTGTTGATCAGTGGTTTAACCAACGTGAGCAACACAATGGGCTATAGGCAGTCGCCCGTCCCTAATTTAAGGTCACCGGTTCCAGGGAACGGAGATACCCAGTGCCGTAAGACAAACACAACATCCATGCCTCACCGGGATTCGAACCCGGACCCCTTTCGAACGAATGATCATAAGCCATCGCTCAGATCACTGCAAACAGTAGTTATATAATTCTTTCTACAACAGGTCTTCATCTAGGGTACAGTAAATACAGCGGTCTCCTGGACCGAACGACTCTTTACGTACTAAAAGATTCAGAACACTACTTAGGGATTAATAAGATAATTTTACACTTGTTAAAAACCCAACTTGTTCGGAACGTTTAAATCACAGTGCAAGGAACCCACATTTGCAAAAGAAGAGTATTTTAAATATGATAGCAGTTATCTGCTGAAAATTTTACTAATTTAAGGAAACTTCCCACAGCTCATCTGCACCTGATACACTTCACAACAAATCCTAGTTTTGTTGAAATTACAATTTAATTCCAATACAGAGGGTAAAAACTGAACCATACTTCAGATATATCCATTAATATACAGGTAGTTATTAAAGTAGGTGTGTAATCCACAAAAACATAATAAATCTGAAATAAATGTGGTGCTCAATAGTAGTTACATCACCGCTCATCAGCAATGTTTACTTCGCCATGTTAGGAATGTGACTAAAAGTCTGTTGCCATTTAAAAAATAAAAACATAACTTAATTCTATAGCAACCACAATTTAATCGGAACGAGATTCACAATACAATACTAAATTTTCTAGTATTTTGTTCTTTACAGATCTAAATTACCAATTAGGAACGGAGCCCTTACCAGAAGTTACGGGCTCCGTTCCTAATTTAGGGCCACTAGTTTCAGGGAAGGGCGAAAGTCACACTCATTGTGCCCACACTCATGAGGCCAGTATACCAGCGTTGGAAATAAGCGGGAGTCCCGAGTCAAAAACTACCTACGAAATTCGAAAGACTCCCTTGGAAATTAATTCGGAGAAGGGTCCGAGTCTCGAGGACTCCTTAAAAATTTTGGAGCAGTTAGCTGGTTTCACTGTTTTCGAAATGAGGATTTTATAATTTGCAATTATTACTTTTGAAAGATGAAAGGCTAGGTGGCAGCACTAACTCTTGGTTACTCTGAGTTTGGTCTTTGTGTTTGTTGTTGTATAAGGAGGTTAGAAAAGGAGGTGAAAGGACCCATTTTGAGTGAAGCCAAAACAGATCAGTAATTTCGACCCTCTCTCTGAGAAGGTGGGAGTCTGCGGAAGTTCCCAACGTCACTTCCTGTGCCTCAAGCAGTTTCGTTTAGTGCGTGCAAACAAGAACATTTCGGACTTCGTATTTCTCAACATTAAGGTTTTGGTTATATTTTAAACATGGTTGCATGCACATTCGCAGTATGAAAGTAACCATGCGCTATATTATTATTTGTACAGTTTAAAAAAAAAACAACAACACATATTTTCCTATTTTTTCTGGAATTTTTTAATTATGGGAATGAATATTTCAGCCTTAATTTTTTTCATGACTGTGTTGGCAGAGTAAGGGTTAAAAAAACCCGTTAAAAATCGCGATTTTTCCATAGATATATTCAAGAGATTATCGGGTTGGGCACTTTGGACGTAGTCAGCAGATAAAAAGTGGCGTCACACCAGAAGCACAGGGAGAGGGGCTGTTACCATCTCCTCCTTCTTCTTTTTTTTTTTTTGATTGGAGGTTTAACGACCACCGTGAGCAATTCAATGGGCTATAAGCAGTCGCCCGTCCCTAATTTAGGTTCACTGGTTTCAGGGAAGGGAGAAAACCAGTGCCGTAAGACAAACACAACATCCATGCCTCCCCGGGATTCGAACCCGGACCCCGTTCGGACGAATGATCAGAGGCCATCGCTTAGACCACTGCGCCACCGGGGCGGCCCTCCTTCTTTAAACCTCCTTGTTGTTGCATGGCTTTTTGCGCTTACGATTCATCACAGAAAGCCAGGGTTGTTGTTCGGTGTTGTCAAAGACCTTTAGGTGTTGTTTTTTGCTTCGCTGTTCTTTGTCGGAGTCACGAACTTCTAGTCTAGTGAGTGCCTTTTCTTATTGCAGATTATACTTTTGTTGTTTATAGTTTGAACCTAGAAATACGCGATGAAAAGAGGAAGGCAACCAAAATTCAAACCTGTGTGTCAGATAGTAAAGTTACATTCGTTTTAGAGAACTGCGCCGAATAACAGCGCCGATAAAACTTGCTAGGAACGCAGCATAGAATGCGATCCATCATCTCAAAATGTCTCGGATGCCCACCAAAAACAGGCAACAGATGCTGAAGCCCTGCAGTTTTAACTTTTTAAGTACTAGTTTGATTTGACAATATGTGTAATTTCTTTGTCCAAAACTGAAATAAATCACTTGAAGAAATCACCCTCTTACACATGGCAGATCTACGGCTGCTGTGAATAAATTTTGACGCCTGTCGTGCACGTAATCCTAGGTAACTGACTGTTTTCTCACATTCTCCACGGGCGGTTACCATCTGGCCTCGCGCTTTTTCTCAGCAGCGCAGAGAGAGTGCGATTAGAGAGCGATCGCATTATTACAACCCATTGCAGAGCAATCGTATTACAACCCGAAGTCAAAGAGTCAAACACTTTCATTCTGTAGGACATTCAGTGTTTTAAAAGTGAAACTAGGGATTTATTTAGGCAAAGCCAAATATATCTTGAAGCAAAATATGAATCTTTGGGTTAATTATCGTGCGTGTTCAATTTTTCTCATAAAACTATAACTGGCAGCTGCAGTACGCCCCTTCGTTGTTACCTGCGCCCCCCCCCGCTGTTGCGGGGGTGGCAGGTACGCCACTTGCTGAAAGTCATAAAAATGCAGTAATGCTACTGCATTACTACAGTAACACACGGAACGCCATCAACTTTCCCATCCAACGTAAATGAAATTTCCAGTGACGTGTTGTAGAGTTGGCAGGCAGATCACATTTATTCATCCAGAACAACTGTTGCTTCAACAAATAAAGCGATTATGACCTGCTCTTCTAGTAATGAAGGTAAGCATCGAGCTTTCCTAAGAAAATGGAAAGTAGGGCGAGAATGGTTGCAGTACTCAGAAAACAAGGGTATGTTTTGTTCGGTTTGCCGAGAAATGGCAAGGACTGATGGAGAAAAGGTGTTGGTCATGGTAGTTGAAAGTAAAAACTACCAACTTCATACGGTAAAGCGCCATGAAGGTTCTTGTAAGCACAAATAATTTTTAAATCAGAAACACTTTCAATGCAATCCAGAAAAACAGCCGTTCCGTAAAGCTGTTTCTAAGCTAAATCAAGCTACTAAGGACAGAATGACAAAATTATTTTGCACAGTGCATTATATACAAAAAAACTGACTCATCATATAGTGATTTTCCAAAACTTTGTGAACTGAAGAAAGAAAATGGACTGGGCTTTCAAACTGATCATTATACGCAGCATCACAAAGTCGTACCACTTCTTTCTGGTTACATTGCCTCTGCACTATCTGCATCGGTGTCAAACAGACTTAATAATTCAGAATTATTTTCACTGATCCTAGATAGCTCTACCGATATCGCCATAAACACACGAAATTGTGTATGTCTTTTTCATGAATGACGGTGTAAAGGAGACAAATTATCTAAGTATGTGCAATAGTGGCCTTGCACAGGTTATTCTTGAAGGTCTGCAAACTCTCTTTGCTGACCTACAGGTGACACTACCATTTCAGAGAATGGTAGCAATCATCACAGATGGTGTCTCTGTGTATTGGGGTAAAAAGGTGGTCTTATTAAACTCATAAAGGAGCAAATAACAAACAATGGTGTATTATCACTGCACTGTCTTGCTCATAAACTAGAGCTAGTGGTGGAAGAAACTGTAAATGACATTCCAGGGTTTTAAGATACGAAGAATACTGTGCATTCCGTATTTAAATTTTATTGGAAGTCACCAACACAACGGGAAGGCCTGAAACAGGCAGCCACGTAATTAAAAATTACAATCTTGCAAATGTCATCTCTACCTAAAACGAGATGGGTTAGTATCACCATAAAGCATGCTGAGATGTGCTATACAACTGGCCTGCAATGGTCGAGCATTTGAATTCCAAGTCGTGGGCAGAAGGGGACACACGGATCAAAGCTGTGGCTTTAGCAAATTAATTGACAGTCTCTTTTTATACTAAGATTGGCAGTTCTTGTCGATGTTTATGAAGAACTTGGGTCCACATCAGTAAAAGTGCAAAAGTAACATTTAAGCGTTCACCAAGTTTTGATTGAAATTGAAAGTGCGGCTGATGTCATCAGCCAGGTGCAATCACTTAAGTCAGCAACTCAGCCCTTTGTGAGTTACCTACAGGAACTTTTAAAGGCCACATACTACAGCCGCATGTTTTCGATAGCAATAAGATAATTGATGAAATTGCAATTACTCGTGGCCGCCCCGGTGGCGCAGTGGTCTAAGGCGCTGGCCTCTGATCATTCGTCCGTAAGGGGTCCGGGTTCGAATCCCGGTTAGGCATGGATGTTGTGTTTGTCTTACGGCACTGGCCCTCTCCCTTCCCTGGAACCAGTGACCCTAAATTAGGGACGGGCGACTGCTTATAGCCCATTGAGTTGCTCACGGTGGTCGTTAAACCTTCAATAAAAAAATTACTCGTGACGCTGTTGTATCACACATTCAAAGCATTGTGAATAATAGTTCTTCAGTTTTCAAATTATAATCTTCTGTTTTGGATCCCTGTAAATGGTCATCCTCTAAAGCTGCTGACTGGAAAACCTTTGGAAATGAGGAACTACTTTTGCTGCAGCACGAAATATTCCAGTCTTTTGATTAGTTCGACATTGTCAAGCAATGGATAGCACTTAAAAAGACTGCTTCCAATTGCTTTACCATGTTAACCAGAAGTGATTATTTGGAGTTTTGTTCAAATATATTAACAAGTTACAGTAAACAGTTTCTCAGACTGGTTGTTTTTTTACGCAATTATAACTTTGGCAAATCCCAATTCCTCAGTTGCTGAACGAGGGTTTAGTCGGCTGAATGTCATCAAAGACAAATTTCGTAGCAAGCTGACTGACGAAAACCTACATAATTGTTTACTGATAACTCAACTGGGCCCTTCTTGTCATAATATAATCCGGAGCCTGGAATTGAACTTTGGTTGACTGAGACTTCCCGGAGAATGGGTCACCGGGAAAGAACCTCAGGTTCGATCCCAGACAGGTACGAATGCTCAATCCACTAAATATCCGCCGTGCGTCGGATGGGCACGTTAAGCCGTCGGACTCCGGGTACTGGCCCCCGGTAATAAATAAGGGCGTCTTCCTCCCCCTTTCTACTTCGCTTCCGTGTTACTTTCCTACCGGTCACTCTAGCCCAAATCTCCTAGCTACCTATTTCTAAGGGTTGTTTAAGTCAGACACTCCCTTCCTAAAATCCTCTACATATGATCATTTGACCAGTAAACATATTATAGATTATCAATATCATCATTGTCAATCATTATCAATCCACTGCTGGACGAAGGTCTCCCCAAGTTTCTTTCACAACGGTCTGTCTTGTGCCAGTCTCCTCCATGTTACTCCCGCATACTTTCGAATTTCGTTCACCCATCTCACACGTGGTCTTCTTCTGGGTCTTTTCAGCATATGTATATATATGACCAGAATGTATATATATATATCTTCTGGGTCTTTTTCAGCATATGTATATATATGACCAGAATGTATATATATATATATCTTCTGGGTCTTTTCAGCATTGTTTTATACATGTATATATTAAGATTATAAATATATACATTTTTAAAACAGATCTCTGCAGAAATCAATCCCTTTGATACATAATAGTTTCTCATTTAACTACCATGAGTCCTGGACTCCCTAAAAATAGTTTGGGCGGGGATTCAGGAGTCCCAGGGCTCTTGCTAAAATTCTCCTTATTTCAGTATACCACAGATGGATGCTTCATCCCAGATTCGTTGATATTCCGAAATCGGACGATATTGCCAAAATCCTACGCCTCTGAGCACTTCGCCACCGGGAAGCAGGTCTCGAGTTGAAAAAAACATTCTTTTGTGCGTTCAAACGACATTTACAGGCATTTAAGGTAAAACCAGTCGCCTATCTCTAATTGGGGCCTCTGAGCTCTGGTTCCTTGGAGGGGCTGAGGATTGCAAAGCAACATCCGCTGGGCGAACAGGCCAGTCGTGCTGCATTCAGGACTCGAGCCCGTGCCATCTCTTTGCTGGGGTCTCTGGTCACTTGGTCACAGGGGAGGGGAGGAAGGACTACTAAAGTTTTAGACAAAGATTTCTAAAAAGAAAACTCAGGAGCGTATTTAGAGGGACTGCCAAGGGGGTCTTGATTCCCCGAAAGTGTTTCATTTCTTTGTTAAAATGCGACTTACATTAGAAAAATGCTTTAATTTAATAATATTTAATAAAATGCATCAACTTACAATCGAAAATAATCCTTTAATTTTCGTCCTCTATTCTTCATTAACTTTTATTTTGCACTGATGGATTTCAAAAACTTCCATTTTCGGATTGCCCCCCCCCCCCAAAAAAAATTCTATATATGTTACAGAGAAAACCTTACTTTCATTATCTTTCCCAATTCTAACGAAATCAGCATTTATACCTATTACGTACAAGTCGTTTTACCAATCGGGTGCCCGAGTGGTCAGAGGCCGGGGAGCGTATTTCACAAGTGAATGTACGAAATTGCGATTAGAGCCATTTCCTCCACGCGATTGGTTCAGAGCTACTTTGGAGATTGTGAGTGCACAGGGCCTATGAGGAGAGTCATGTGACAGGAACACTGTCTTTTTATCTGGGAAGTTCTGCTTGCTAATGAACCCAGCAAAAACAGTATTGCTGGGCCAGCAGTGGGCCATTGCTGGCAGCCAGCACGGCCATCAATGGCCCAGCACTATGTTGCCGCTGCCGAACCGTCAATAAAATGTCCGGGCGGCCAACAGAAGGGCCAGCAGTTCAGGCCAACAGCTAGCCAACAGTTGGCACCCCATCAGTTGTCATATGCCACAACAGGGCCATCAGTGGTCCATCACAGGCAGTAGCTGCCACAAGTGGCCCTTCAGTGGCCCTGCAAGCACGTGCCAGAAATGATGGCTAGCCTAATGTGGTCCGCTAGTGGGCCGTTAGTGGCAGCCAGCAACCACGTGACGTAACTGGTGTCTTGCCGAATCTTGTCCGCCAATTTCCCAGTTGTAGCAATAACAATTAAAAAAAAAAAAAGCAAGGATAACCGCAATTTCCTAAAGCGACATTTTTTTTTTCTACCCTTACGAAGCTTGTAAGAATTAACGCACTTTGCTGGGGAAATTTTCTCAAGAGACCGGAAAAACGCCGTTTGCATCTGACTAGATTCGATCCTGGGCCGATTACGTGGAAGCCGCGCTCGCTACCGACCGGACTAATTCACAGCGCCCGTCAACGTGCTGGAAGCTATCTGTTCGGTATGCAATTTGTAAACGAATGCTTCCCTCTTTCATTTTATAATATTGCGAGGTATTTTTCATAAAAGTCAGTTTCATAAAATTGATAAATTAATTTTTTCAACGTAACGATAGTTTTTTTTTACCTTAAGGGAACTTCACTCATTTTTAAGGCGTGTACATACTTAGAGTCGCTTTCCAAAGTTTTGTACTGTCCTTGCCGTCTTGAAAAGAGATTGTTGAATAAATATATATTTACCCGGGTTCATGTCACATTCTGTTACATTTTTAACGTTGTGTCTTTCCTTTCCGTTGTCCGAAGCTACATTTGTTTTAAAGAGTAAAAGATATTTTATTTTACTTCTCGTTATTTTTAGAAGCGAATTCCTCCCAGTCTTGTGTATTCAACCCATGGATGAGTACACCACATAGCGTTGCTTTTTTTTTTCTTTTAAATAATTAATAAATTTTGTACGCGTATAATTCTTTTTTTTTCCAACAAACGCTATTTTAATGGTTTCCCAGGATATGTGTTTCAAGCGGTTTTAAATATTTTCTTGTTATTCATCCACTCCATTCCATGGCTGTAATCTAGTATATCTTCGTCGACGTAAAATTTCATTAGGAAATTAATTCGCCTCTCCACATATGGATTTTCTTCTTAACATCCACTAAAAATAACACGATGGCGATAGCGTCGTCTTCAACTAACTGGTACCATGAGAGACACAGCAAGTGTTGCTTCTGCGCATGCACAGTCCCGATGCTTCCACCTGCTGTTGGGGGTTGCATTGGTTGCCAGCAACGGGCCACTAGTGGCACTTGCTTGGAGGCCCACAATTCACGGCGATGCTGCAGGGCAATCAATGGCTCGCCAACTGATAGCGCTGCCACCAACGGACCACTGCCGGGCCGTGAGCGGCAGATTTCAGCCAGAAGTGACCCATCACTGCCAGCTGGTGGCCAGCAGTTTCCCAGCACTTGTGTTTTTGCTGGGAATTCATTGTGAGGTTACTTAACATATGTGACAAATAATTCATACTGAATTATATCGTGGGAAGTTCTGCTTCCTAAGAAGTTCACTGTGAGGTTACTTAACATATGTGAGAAATGATCATATTGAATTACACGGTGAAAAGTTTTATCGTGGGAAGTTCTGCTTCCTAAGAAATTCAGTGAGGTTACTTAACATAAAGTAATTTCGTGCACGATATCATAAGGAATATCTGTAGTTTCTCAGATGAATACAAGTCGATATCTATCTTAATATTAAAATTGAGGACGACTTTAATAACTAACTAGTTGAAAACCATACTCCGTATCGGCCAATAGATGGCAGCACGTCGACTACCCATCACGATCCGTGCTGTTGTGAAAGTGCGTATATAAGGATACTAAAAAGTATCCTTTCAAAGGTCCTTTCTATTATCGTTAAAAGGACCTTTAACAATGAAAAGTATGTCTCCACAACGAAATATTCTGACGATCAAGTTTTTTTCCTCATGAATGTGAGGTCTAGCTAGAAAATCAAATCAAATAGAGTAATTTTGTATTAGCAAAGAACTACCTAATGGCACGAAGTACGACCAGTGATGTATTCAGATGAAAAATATATATACTCTATAGAAAAATTTGTTGCTGTAGATGAAAATGCTTTTGTAAATTTGTTTATAAATGGAACAATTGTGCATGTTAAAAATCTATCATGAAGTCCTACCAAAATTACTCAATACTTTCTCCGGATAGAAATCAGGAGGGTAGAAGAAGACCAGTTCATCTTGAACACATGCAAGAGGGGCAAACAAGAAAACCAAGCATTGTTTCACAATTCGGTAAATTTTTTAGAGCCTTTGTATTTTATAGTTAAGTTTACTGTGGATTTGTAATCACCAACGACATGTTGCTTGCACTGCAATACATTATCATATTTTGGAAGCTGGCATTCAGCTTTATTTCAGTCTTCTGGATGCCGACTTCCCATGTATATGGTTAAGTAAGCCTCAATGTAGCTAACGTGACGTTAGGGCTTCCAATACAACAAAATATTTGCGCTACCTAATTTTTTAAATATAGCAAATTAAAAACGATTCCCATATTTTTTCCTGGCGGTATGTGGTTTACGCTCTGTGACAAAAAGAAAATCCAGGAATTTCAAACGATTAATCAGTTGTTTATTTTTTACAACGATGTGCAAACCTAAAGAGGCTGAAACCAAGTGGTCCTTAATAATCAGAAAAACGCTTGTTGTAAGACTAAATATTTTTGCCACTCCTAATGTTTAGGGGAGGGGGGCAATTTTCTCCAGCACAGCATCCTTAATATTTTACACCATCGCAGCATGGTGAAATCCGTGGTGCATTACTGAATTAAAATAAAGGTATGATTTTTTACATTTTTAATCACTTGCATGTGTAGATTTCAGAAAATTTGTTAAATATAAATAATATAATATGTATTAATGTATAAATAAATAACAAATAATAACAAGTTTAAGCCCCCCTCAAAATTTGCGATTGACCCCCGGGAAAAACTCTCTGAATGCAACGCTGAGTACCACCTCCAAACAGTGTTCTGCTGAAATAAGACACTTCCGTTGGAATAAATACTCCAGAATGTTGTTTGCCATATATTGTGTCTGATAAAACAGTGAGCTCATGGTTCTCCATACAAAACACATCAGTACTAATCCTATTCTACAGCAGTGCGCGCTGACATGCTGACATCTATCGGCTCTGTGAGAACTATATAGATTGAAGCATGGCTTTCTGCGATTAATCAAAGATAAGTCCCAAGTCCATGAAGTCATGTAGATATAAAATCTCAAAAGTTCCCCTACCAACAAAGTACACTCACTATTTACCTCCTGTCGCATTCCGACTGTACGGGTAAAACAACTGGGGTTAACCATTGTCGCAATGAAAACACCCGAATTGCCGCCCCGGTGGCGCAGTGGTCTAAAGGCGCTGGCCTCTGATCATTCGTCCGTAAGGGGTCCGGGTTCGAATCCCGGTCAGGCATGGATGTTGTGTTTGTCTTACGGCACTGGCTCTCTCCCTTCCCTGGAACCAGTGACCCTAAATTAGGGACGGGCGACTGCTTATAGCCCATTGAGTTGCTCACGGTGGTCGTTAAACCTCAAATAAAAAAAACCACCCGAACATTAAAATGGCATATGGCGTGTGCGCAAAGCTTACATGTCTCACTCATGACTCTCCTCGTAGGCCCAGCCTACTCGTAATCTCCAAAGTAGCTCTGAACCAATCGCGTGGCGGAAATGGCCTAAATCGCGATTCCGCACATTCACTAGTGAAATACGCGGCCGGGGAGGGCTTTTGGTAAATCGTAGGAGTTGGTCCCAGGCTAACAACCCCAGGATGAGGTATGAATGATGTATATATGCTGTAATTCCTTTTCTGTCCCTTCCTGTGGGACCAGTAGACCTAAGAAACATGCGATCCAGGGACATTGCTGGGCTAAGAACTTTTAGGGGGAGGGGGGCAGGCAGTGGCGGGTTACTGCACAGGCGCAGGAAGCGTGCGCTTGGGGCCTCAGAATAGCGGGGGCCTCAAAAAACTAAATAGAACATTTAATTTTTATTTTCAAAGTTTTGCGTACTGATAAAAATATAAAATAATAACGATACTAAGGGCAAACTCTGTCGTGTTCTGTGATTCTATTTTCATAAAGTGTAATAACATTCATGCTACGAACGGAACTGCGTTCAGCGTCTTATTAGTAATCAGGACAGGCACAGCACTAAGCAACCGTCGGTGTCACCCCAAATCCCTGTGCTTTGTAACTGAAATATCCGTTCGTAAACATTTAAAAACTCGGGGAAGCCAAAACTCGAATGTTCACTATTTCCAGGAACTATATTTCAATGTCGCACGCGATGTCCCTTGTGTCTAAACAATTGTTTTCTCCTGATAGTTTTGGCCCTAAGGAAAGAGAATGAGGTTGGCCAACAACGAATCCTTGAAATGTTCCCGCCAGCTCTAACCAGTCCAACAACAGAGCCCTAAATTTGATCCACAGTACGGAGCGCAGAGGTTGTGTGTATAATATATTTCGTTTAATATTGCATTAAATACTGGATGTATTGCAGCTAGAATAGAATATTGAATATACTTGTTGATAGCAAAGTAAGTCTGTTTTTCTTGAACTTAATTTTATGTTTTAACAAACTTTCTTTATGTTTCCGGGAGGGCTCGATTAGTCGACCGACGTAGCATATATAAGGTATGAGTGGGGCAGTAGGCAGCAAAGTTCGGAGCGTGATGCGTAAACAGAAGTTACCAGATTTGGAGAAAGGACAGATTGTGGGAATTTGGAGAGCCGGTGCCTAAATTCCCAAAAGGCTGAACTAGTGGGTTGTTCGCGAGCCGCCATAGTTGAGCACATCAGGACTGGCGTGAAAATGGAGAAGCAACCACAGGGCAACGTAAGGCTGATGCGAAAAGTGAGCGCCGAATCCGACGAAACGTACAGACCGACAGACGCAGCACTGTTCAACAGTTGATTTCCAGTACAACAGAGGTCAACCCAGAACAGTACCTGTTATGGCCATGCGTCGCACATATAGGCTATAACAGCAGACTACATCGACGACATCTTCTCCTAATCACCGTTCATCGGCGCAAAAGACTCGGCTAGTGTAAAGATCATAAAAGTTATACGACAGATGACTGGAAAAAAGTGTGCTGGCCTAACGAGGGGCGTTTCTTAACTCCACTCCGTAGATGAGCGAGAATTGTGTATGTATTTGGCCAAAGCAACATAAGGCACTGGATTTATCCTGCATGGTCTCTCTAGTGAAAGCTTGTGCAGACTTGTATGGTGTAGGGCATGTTTACCTGGCAGGAACTTGGATCGCTGGTGCATGTGGAACAACGTATGACTGATGCTTACTATGGTGAATTGCTTGCTGACTCTGTACACCCAGTAACGTTGAACTGAATGGTGGCGGTGTCTTCCAAGATGACAACGCGCCCGGCCATAGGTCCAATGTTGTGCATGAGTGGTTTGAAGAGCTCCGGCACCTTATTGAATCGATGCCACGTCAGATAGCTGCTGTACTGATGGTGAAAGGTGGACCTACGAAGTATTAGGTATACACCAATCACCTGCACTGAAGGTCGCATTACATACAGCTTGCTTGGTAATACTTCCCAACTACTTCCGGCACCTAATTGAATCGATGCCACGTCGGATAGCTGCTGTACTGATGGTGAAAGGTGGACCTACGAAGTATTAGGTATACACCAATCACCTCCATACGATTCCGCAGCTGCGATTGGCGCTACAAGAGGAATGTGCCACGATGCCTCAACAGCTCCTTGACAACATCGTCCTCACCATGAACAGACATTGTTAATCCTGCAACGCAGTCAGGGGTAATCATATCCCCTACTAAAGACTGGATTTTTCTTGGCAGCCGCTTGTCACATGGACGTTTCTGTCGTCTGTCCAGTTGTGCTCGAAGCTACCTTTTCAATAAAGTGCCTTTGTATCCTTTGGATTCCTTGTTTGGACGGTTTTGCTCACTTGTCCCATATTCTTACATCTTGGGGATCTTATGGTATGATTTGAGTTGATGTGGAGCACTTCTGCACGACGTTACATTCGAAAAACCGTCTCGTCCTTAATTTTTGCACGCCAGTGTATTTTTCAAAAACAAGCAAATGTGTGTAATATTATGCATGTAAACGTTTATCTAAATCACAGACACAATTTGTAACAGGATTTAACGCGTGGAAAAATTTAACACGATTTTTAAGAGTATGCATCTTCTCAATACATTTTAAATCTATGTTAACACTCAAAATTTGATTCTCAATTATAGGACGTGTCGACATACACTTGGCAAAACGAATTAATTCATAGTAGTATTAGCTAGTAAAGCGGAGCATTGCAATAGTGAATTTATTGAGGAATTTAGGAATGGCATTTCGTGGACACAGAGAAAGCGTGGAGTCAAATCGAAGAGGAAATTTTTTACGTTGCATAGATAATCTTGCAAAATTTGACGATTTCTTGAAAAAAAAAAACGATTTGGAAAGATTCAATGACCCAGGCAGAGGTAGCGTAATTTCTTTATCACACACTGTGTGTGACGAATTTATAAGTTTAATGGGAAGCGAAGGGAAGAAATTTTTAATTTCTGAAAATGAAGAAGCTTTGTATTATTCAATACTTGTAGATTCAAGTCCGGATATCACGTTAATATTTTCACACATTTATTTTAACGACGAAATATGAAAAAGATGTTGGCATTACATATTTAAAATAATATTTAATGTTAATCGTATAATGAAGTTAATTTTATGAAACATGCCCAAGCAGAAAAAGTCTGATCCTGTTGGTATGTATAAGTTGCAGAGAGTGAGGCGAAAGTTTCGCAATATTTGGATCACTTTATGTCCTCATACGTACTGACTAGCATTAAAAGTATAGGCCATTGCATACTTTTAGGCCATGTATCACTTTATGTTCTCATACAGCTGACTAGCATTAAAAGTACAGGTCATCGTATTGCACAGTCTTTAGCCATCAATCTGCCAGTTCTTCGATTCCGCGGGGGTACCAGTTCTTGTCCTTCGAGGCGAAGAACTTCTACTTCTCAGATGCCATCTCCTCCTGGTTGTTGAAGTGCTGCCTGCGAAGGAAGTAGGCCGTGGACCGGAATAGGTAATAATATGACGGGGCAAGGTCCGGATTATATGCTGGATATGGCATCGACTCGATGCCCTCAAGTTCCTGGAGTTTTGCCCGGGTCTTTTGCGCGGTAAGAGGCCGTGCGTTGTCCTGCTGCAGGAGAGGGCGCTTTCTGTTCACCAGTGGCGGGTACTTCTCCTCCAAAACGGATGTATGCCGTTTTGGAGGAGAGGTTGACGTTGAGGATCCGACCATCTGGAACAAATTCGTAATGGATTATCCCCTCGAAATTACACCAGTCGCAGAGCACCACCTAGTGCTCGAAGCGCTCACGTTTCGCAACAGGTTCATGAAGCTGGCCCGGGCTCAACTACTGACGTTGTATTTCAGGATTACGGAAATATACCCACTTTTCATTGCATGTAACAATTTTCTTGATGAAGCGTACATCGCGGGGATTTTTATGCTTTCGCGCACGCTTCCACTCGGTGGTTTGCTTCAGCTGGCGTCAGTTCATAAAGGACAATACGGCAGCCCCTGTAGACCTAGTCGAGGTCCTGAAAGTGACGAACCACGGTGGTCTGTGATATTCCCAGCTCATCTGATAATCTCAGAGTGCTGGTTGTCGGATTTACCTCTACGGCCTGGCGCACGGTCTCCGAATCCACGGTTCGCGGCCTACTTCACCTTGTCTGATCGTCGAGCTTTCTGTCACCTGAGCGAAATTTCTTGATCCATCTGGTGCCGGTGCTGTGGTCCACGAAAGCTTCCCCTTTCGCATGACCATTGTTTCGTGTTGCTTGAGCAGCGTTATGGCCGAGTTCACACTCGTAAAGCAAAAGTTCGCTAGTTAGCCGGTTGTGGCTGTTCATCTTTTAGGCGTCCCAACCACAGACAGAATGACGACATGCAATGCTGTTCATAGAATAGATTACCACTTTATATCCCTTTCCATTGACTGCAGTGTGCGACTTGAACTAGTTTAAACACGTGACATACCCGCCGCAGCACATGCATTTATACAAATATTGCAAAACTTTCGACTCACCCTCTGTATTAGCTGGCTGGCAGCAATCTACATTTCCTAATGTAGAAACCATTTAAAATATTTTTAATAGCTGCTTCTAATGCTAGCAGTGAACGCTCATTTTCCGTACTTAAACGAGTTAGAAATGATTTCCATAACTCATTAAATCACTTTCATTTAAGCCATTCAGCACTTATGTTTATTGAAAACAATGTTATTCAGTAATTAAATAATGAATCAATCATTGGCAAATTCGCTAAACTAAAAGCGAGAAAAAGTTCGACTTTAGTATGACTTATGAATAAATGCATACAAAATAACTGATATACTGCATTTAATTTATTTTTGTTCAAAACAAAAAAAAATGTCTGTTTATACAGGGTTCAAAGGAAAGTACTTATTTAGGGCAATAACTGCGTAAGGAAAGGTCCGAGTGGTACACCAGTTAGGTTTATACATAAAAAAGACACGATGGGTGATCGAATGAAAATTATTGGAGCACCCCCTATAGCGGCAAAGGTAAGAAATTCTGATACAACTGTCCAATAACGCGAGATCGAAACGAAAGCCCAATTACAAAGTTATAGCGCAACGTCGAATTAGTAGGAAACGACATAGGGTACGCACGAATTACGTACATCGACGGCTAGAAATGCTGTTATGCAATTCGAAATCGGTAAAGCGTGTATAAAAAGACAGGTAGATAATGACACGAGACAGAAGCTGTGCAGGCTTATTTAGAACACTGAGAAATGGTTACAGGAGAAATGCCTGGTTAGAGGCACAACGCGCATCTGCGCGAAATTAATGTAGAGCCGTTTCGAAGTTGCCACCAACTGCTACAAAGTACATTCCAAGGCGTGTAAGAATAGCTTCTCGTACACTATCTAGTATGGCAAGTGTCACTGTTTCAGGCGCACACAATGCGGTGTCGTAAATCTTCCAGACTAGTAGGTTCTGTAGCATACATCTGTTCTTTCAAATAGCCCCACAGGAAGAAAGCCAATGGTGTTAAGTCAGGTGACCGCGGAGGCCATTCCACCACACCACCAAAACCAATTATCTGGTGTCTGAATGTTTCAACCAGGAACTTCCGTACGTTGGCTGCTCTGTCAGGTGGTGGGCCATCATGTTGCTCCCAAATGCGCTCCAGATCTCTGAGGGGAAGATCATCCAGAAAGTCAGGTATCGGGCCCCGTAAGAGCTGAAGATACCGCTGATCTGTTAATGTCCAATAATAGAAAATGGGTCCAATTTGTGTGTTTCGCCAAATAGCACACCAAACGTTAGTTGCCCAACGTACTTTACGTCGAGCAGATCTTCCTATAGATGGGTTGCTTACAACCCAGTAATGGGTGTTATGCCTATTGACTATACTGTACCGTGCAAAATGGGACTCATCTGTCCACAAAATATCTGCCAAGAAAGTTGGATTAACCTCCAACATGTTATGTACAAAGTTGCAGAAATCGAAACGCCTTCCCTGGTCTCCATCCATCAAATCTTGCAGCAGCTGGTCGCGGTACGGGTGAGCTCCAGGGTCGTTCAGGATTTGCCAAACACGTTGTTCTGTTAATTCGCATGCTTCGGCAGCTGCTGTGGTATTCATGCGGAGATCGGCGAAGATAGACATATCTCAAGGCAACCTCAGGATGCACTGTAACACCCGAACTAGTAAGTCAGCTCGATCGCGGACGTACATGTATGCTTCCGGTCTCTCGGAAGCGGCGGACACAGTCGTTAGTAGTCGCTGAAGTTGGATGTTGACCAGTCGGGAAACGCTCGGCATACCACTTTGCAGCTTCGAGGACATTGAGATCACATTCGCCATAAAGTATGACCATTTCACAGCACTCAGCGTTCGAGTAGCCCTCCATCAGTGTTTGCAACGTGCACGTCGACTGAAGTTTAGACCATATGTAAAGGATTTTAGGAAGGGAGTGTCTGATCCCAGGTCTTAAACAACCCTTAGAAATAGGAAGCTAGGAAATTTGGGCTAGAGTGCCCAATAGGAAAGTCACACGGAATTTAGGTAGAAAGGGGGAGAAAGACGCCCTTATTTATAACCGGGGGGACCAGTACTCCGGGTCCGACGGCTTAACGTGCCCATCCGACGCACGGCGCGTATTTAGTGGTTCGAGCGTTCGTAACTGTTGGGATCGAACCCGAGGCCTTCTCCGTGGCAGTCACGAACGTTGACCACAAGGACTAACACGCAGCGCGACTAAAGTTCACTTTCTCAGCCTCGGTATTTTATCTCACTGACCCCCTGCTACATCACTATCAACATTCACATACGCATTTCATTCTTTCCCCATCGTGAACCGGTAGTTTACATTGCCTAACCATCGAGCGACTGCATGCCCTTTATCAGCATTTCGAGCCATCCATGTGCGCAATTCGTGCGTATTGCGTCCCTGTATTGTTTCCTACTAATTCGATGCTGTGATACAACTTTGACGTCCAGCGACCGCGTGCAGCTTATCAGCATTTCGAGCTCCCCATGTGCGCATTTTTTTTTATTGGAGGTTTAACGACCACCGTGAGCAACTCAATGGGCTATAAGCAGTCGCCTGACCCTAATTTAGGGTCACTGGTTCCAGGGAAGGAGAGAACCAGTGCCGTAAGACAAACACACCATCCATGCCTCACCGGGATTCGAACCCGGAACCCTTTTGGACGAATGATCAGAGGCCATCGCTTAGACCACTGCGCCACCGGGGCGGCTGCGCAATTCATGCGTAACCTATGTCGTTTCCTGCTAATTTGACGCTGTGATACAACTTTGTAATTGGACTTCTGTTTTGATCCCGCGTTTTTGGTGAGTTAGGTTTCCTAACTTCTTATCTTTGCTGCTATGAGCTCTCCAATCACTTTCATTTGATGGGCCATCTTCCCTTTTCTATACATAGATCTAACTTCTGTTGGGTACTTTTCGGACCCTTCCTTCCGCAGTTATTGTCCTGAATAAGGACTTTCCTTTGAACCCTGTATACAGTACGTACTTATTACTTACTATTTAATACACTGCTGGACAATTGCTAAGGACGGATCATAAACGGCTATATAGCGCATAAAAAAGTAAGTGTGGTTGGATGCCAAGTGAAATAAAATAATTTCAGAATGCCAGGACATTACAAGAAAGACAATTTATTGAGCTCTGAAATCCAGAAGGTTTTAGAACGTGTTCAAGGGACAAACAGGCCATTTTGTGCAGAATACGTAAACGTGAAGAAAATGCAATTACCGTCCGCAGGCGTTCCGGCGTAAGATGTCAATACAGGATATGGCCACCATGGAGGGCGATGCAACATTCCTAACGTCGTGTCATGCTTTGCACAACATTATCAAGCAGCTGTTGGGGTAATTTATCCCATTCCTCTGTCAGTGCACGGATGAGGGTGTCATTTTTTATTGGAGGGCATTGGCGACCAACAAGACTCCTCCCCAAAGCATCCCACACATTTTCAATGGGATTCAGATCTGGAGAACGTTCTGGCCATACGAGGCGTTGAATATCCTCGCTCTCAAGACACTCCTGGACAGCGACTGTTCGATGACATGTTGCGTTGTCGTCTATGAAAATGAATCTACCACCGACAGCACCACGAAACATGCGAACATGAGGTAGCAGAACATCATTAATGTATCGTTGGCCTGTCATAGTCCCAGTTAGAAGCACATACAGGAACGTACGACCATTAATCATGATGCCAGCCCATACCATGACACTACATGTCAGATATCGGTCCCTTTCCTGTATGTTTGCTGGACAATATGCAGTATCACTATCACGCCAGATCAGTTGTCGTCGACAATCAGACGATAGACTGTATCTACTCTCATCTGAGAAGAGGACAGCAGACCAGTCGTTATCAGTCCAATTGCGATGTTGATGGCACCATTGAAAACGGGCGGTACGGTGACGTCTGGACAATGGTATGCACACAACAGGACGGCGGGCGTATAGTCCTCCTTCATGCAAACGTCTGGCGACAGTTTTTCGGAAGATCCGCTTGCCAGTAGCAGTCATAAACTGATTTGCTACCTCACTAGCTGTGCTGCGCCGGTGTCTTTTTGTTGATAGCACTATGTACCGATCTTCTGCAGGTGTCGTACTGCGAACACGACCTCCCCCGTGACGTTTGCAACACTCTCCATTTGTTTGAAATGATTTCCAAAGCCTTGAAACAACACTGTGGCTGACGTCGAACTCCCTGGCAACATCTGTTATTTTTAGCCCTTCTTCAATCTTGCCAATAATACGGCCACGCGTAAAATCATCTAGGTGATGTCGGAAAGACATACTGAAAATTGCAAGTTCGTCAATTGATTCTTTCCCTTTCAACTTTGCGTTTGAACAACAACGGTCAATACGCGTCAAATCCTTTATATCTCTTATCAGCACTATGACGTCACGAACAAGTTCGGCAATCCAAAATTTGCATACGCACAACACGTCTTACTGTATCCCGCACTTATGCTAATTTCCACATTTTCCTGCCTTCCATTTTATGGTTGCTATCGTTGCTATTGTCATCCGTCCTTAGCAATTGTCCGGCAGTGTAATACTGAATGGAATGTGCAGTCTGATTTTTTTCTATTGCACGAATATGCGATTTTTTTATGAATGCATTTTTGTTTAATTGAAAATAATAGATAAATGTTGCATTTTTAAATTCATGCATTTTGATTTATCATCCTTAAACATTTTGTGAGGGGGAGGGGGAGCGCAATATCAGGTTGCGCTTGGAGCCTCCTCCGAAACTCTTAATCCGCCACTGTGGACAGGGCTTAATTGTTTTAACTACCTCGTACTTTTCATTTCCCTTCTCTTCCGTAACCAAGAAAAAGAAAACTGCAGAATTTTTTTAATTGTTAGTTTTAATTTTAAATTTAGTTGCGTTTTTAATTTAAAATAATTAAATTAATTAATTACCGTATTGTTAGGCGTATAAGAAGAGACTTCTTTTTTCAGAAGTCCAGGCAGCTTATCTATTGATTGATTATTGAAATTTCTCAATGATATATGGACTGGCAGCTGTCTTATGTTAGTAGGACTCCTTGGGTAGCATTCATTGCTGGTTTTGCAAAGTCGCCAGAACTACAATGGGTGCACCGCATTTATCTCGCGATAAACCTCTGAAACACGTCCAAACCACGCAGTTGATTGGCTAGTGACAATCTTGTTCACAGCGGTGGCGCTTGCTCTCTAAAGAACAGCAATGGCCAGCGGCTGGCAAAGACATCCCTCCCGTGCTATCAGTATCTCAATCATATCGCTCAACTGAATTAAAATCAACTATTGCTTTCATTTACTATGCTTATCTTAAATTGTTTCATGTTTCAGATGGAAAATGGCCAGCGGCTGGCGAAGATATCCCTCCCGTGCTATCAGTATCTCAATCGTATCGCTCAACTGAATTAAAATCAACTATTGTTTTCATTTATTATGCTTATCTAAATTTATTTAATGTTTCAGATTAAAAATCAAAACCTCTTTTGGTTTCTTATTTCAATTGGACTATGAGAAAGCAGCGAACGATACCTCATGCCACACACATCACTTTGATTTGGCACAGTTGTGTGCCCTTGTTTTGCGCGGCGGATTCTCCGACTGATCCGTCGGAATACGGGTTTCGACAGTTCGTAAGAAAAATGGATTTACGAAATTCAACTTTTTGCTGAAAAGAAAAATACGGAAGTTACCTCATTTTCTTTTCCTTTTAATATTTACTAAAACGTTAAAAGTATTGTTACGGAATTTCGTTTGTTTTCACTTTTGCTCGGCGAATTCTCCTACTGGCAGGGGCGGATTGACGGTCGCAAAAGGGCCCGGGAAATTTTTTGCAAATGGGCCCGTTCAGTTGTGGTTCTGCGGTACTGTTGTATCACAACTGAAAATCACTTTTTTTACTTAAAAAAAAAAAGTGCAGTTGCTCTGGAAAAAGTGGCAAGCGTAGTACTGGGGGAAGGGGGTTAAAAACACCCGTCATCCTAAAATTGAAGTGGATGTTGCCGATAAATTTTCATCGGCCCATGCCCAGATTTTACTGTAGAAAAATTGTACTGCAATTTTTCTGTTATGAACAATCACAGGTAAAAATTTCAAGATATTTAAATATCGCGGCAAACTTACTTAATCGACGTGGAAAAAGCGAATAACCAGGTTTAAATCACTAGTTTAGTTAGTTATGTATGTAATTGCGCTGGAGAAGCTTCTAACTTTGGATACACTTAATATTTATATTTGTTTTTCTCTTAAGAACGCTGAAGTAAGGACATTAATTTTTTATTTAAATTGCTTATATAGCCTTTTCATGTTTGACAGATCGTGAAATAATATTGATTTTCATACCTTTGAGCTTCTAGTTCTTAAATTTTCAACAAAGTGCGCTGAAATTCCAGCAAATATTTGAGAGAAAGAGAGAGAGAGAGAGAGAGAGAGAGAGAGAACTGCTACTACCAAAATTATGTTGGAGTTGTACCAAAAATCCTTTCGCATAATTTTTACATTTAAATAAATGAAAAAAATACAGAACTTTTACACTGTAAAATTTTCTATTTGTACTGCAATTTTTGTAATTTTTCTATTGTGGACAATCACAGTTAGAAATTTAAAGGTTTTTAAACATCAGACGAACAGACTGTTCATTTAGTGATCATATATTTGTAAGTATACATAATATCTAAGGTATTATTACCTGATATTGGCAAAGCATTTCGCATGTTGTTGCTCCGTGAGGCACGTGCTCCCAGCCCGAGAGAGGTCTATTGTTATGGTTTTTCGGTTAGTTAAAATTTTTTTTTAATAAATGAAACAATTAGGTTATATTATTATCAGTTCATCTTTCTAATACAATTTTTTAATTAATAGTAAATTTAAAACGTTTGATTGTGCGAACGAATGAATGTGAACTGATAATAATATAACCTAATTGTCTCATTTATTAAAAAAAAAATTTCAGCTAACCGAAAAAACCCATAACAATAGACCTTTCTCGGGCTGGGAGCACGTGCCGCACGTAGCAACAACGTGCGAAATACTTTGACAATATCAGGTAATAATATTTTAGATATTATGTACTAAAGCACGTTTATAACATAAGACAACCCTTAAGGTTTGTCTCATGAATTACATATTTCATATTTGTAAGTGTTTAAATTACAAAACGTGCTTTTATGCTGCGGTTATGTATTGTAAAGACACCTTACTAAATAACGTAAACAAAACATTTTGCAACTTCATGTTGAAATGATATCTCCGTAAATGCCTTCATCTGCAGCATTTGTCAGTTATCACAAAAAGCGTAGGCTGCGTAGATAAAAAATTTCGGGGGAAAGGGATCGTATATGAAAACCTCCACAGTTATTTCAAAATAAGTTCTTGATATTATTAGCTTGCACTCTGAATTCTGTGTTGTCATATAGCGAATAGTACATCCCATAATGACCATTATCTAGCATTGTTCTGCAACTTTACCAAACATGGGTGACTATTTTCACTACTTTAACTAAAGTAGTGAAAAAAATTTACTCCTGTTCAGCCGACAATACTGTTAACATAGGTAGATTGTTGTGCCTCCCGATTTTTCCTGATGCCGGGCTCTTCGAAACATTTCAGTTTGAAATGAATATTCAAAGAAACAATTGAAATACAGTAGATAGATATCCCTTCCTCACTCCGCAGTCGAGAAAGACATCTGTTAATTGCACGGGGAGGAAGGAGTGGAAGTTTGGAAGAGGAGGTTTTTTTAATGCCTAAAGAGATTAATCATAGTTTTCGGGATCGTTCGGGCCCGGGCTCTATCTTGCAATATAAAATTCAGGCTCGGGCGGGCTAGGGCTGACATACTTCGGGATCTTAAAATTGAGCCCGAACTCAGCTCTTATTAGCACAGCACTAATGCCTCTTACAACCAACAGGAGTAAAATCAACTACCCCCTCCCTTCCTTGGGGTATATATAGAACATCTTGTACCCCCCCCCCCCCGCCGCCCTCCCTCACCATACGGTACATACATTCTCGTTCCTGAGCTACTAAGTGAACCCAGAAGTTCGCAAACACACATGACCCATCTATTGTAGTTGGGATTCTAGCAGTTGCCTGGTGAGGGGATTTTTTTCCTAATTTAAAATAGAAGTCCCACTCCTTTTTAAAATTATATTATGTGTATTTCACGCAAAAAAAAGTGTTGTGGTTCAGTTGTGTGTTTAAAACAACTGAACTGAAAACATTTTTAAGAAAGTAAGAAAGAGACAAAATATTCGGAAGGGGCCCACCGGGAAATGTCCCGGTGGGCCAATTCGCCCCTGCCTACTATTCGGTAGTATGGAAAGAATACGGGTGGCGCCAGATTAGAAGAAAAATATGCTTAAAAAATTCTACTCTTTGCCGAAAAGAGAAATGCAGAACAGAGACTCGCCAAGCGGGGATTCAACGAGTGCGAACCACCCTGACACATATAGGTTCGGAGGGCGGCATGACACCTCAATCAAATTTTATGGTTGATAAATTAATATCAGTGACATGGGAGAAGTTAAGAAAACGTTTTACTGTGAGAAATCCTAATGATACGTGGCACATTTATTTTTTTAGTAAAAATAATTCATTATAGAATTCCATAGAAAACGACTTGAAATTAGAGAGTAGCTTTTATTGTTTTGTTCAATAACGAATCCCGGGGGCAAAGGACTAACAATTCTTTTTCTATTTGTTTTTAAGTCTTCAGCATTCATGACACGCATGACCAGCGCTATGACAATTGGGGCAGGGGACAAGAAGAAGGAAAAACACAATAGATTTCAAAAAACATATTTTTTCGACCTAACACCCTTACGCTTTTTATGCACTTTGAACGGCTCATACTTTAAATCTGGTCGTAAATGACGACGAAAAACTTTCTCCAGAAATTGTGAGCATTTTCAGCTTCGTTCAAGAAATATATGCTTTCATTTCTGAATTACCTTATGGTGACAAAAAAAAAAAAAAAAGAGCTTACGTTGGCCGTAAAACCATGCTGTTAAACAAAGGGAGGAAACAGGATCGGTGCAGTTAGGTTAACAAGGACTGGAGTACAATTTAGATATAATGAACGATACAGGTGATGCGCAATATACTACAGCCTCTCCTTGACAAATGTCAACCCCGCCTTCTCGTGGCGCATCCTGTTCCCACCAAAGGGGCTCTGACGACAGTCAAATAGCAGTATAACAATACCATCGGGATTAGAGGAAATGCTATCCCACACTCACCAACCCGCTTGGCCAGCGTGGTGAGTTATGGCCAAACCCCTCCAAAATGACTCCACAACTTTAATCTTGGCCCTCAGTCTCCGGCAGCTGGAATGTACCTGGCCAAGGAAGCGGCCAGTGCGACATGGAGGCAGAGGGTGCTAAGAATCCCCGGAGGACCGGACTAGGCTGCCATCTGATGCTGACCTTGGCTACGTATAATGAACGCTCCCTATCTTCTGATTCAAGGCTTCTTGAATTGGAAGAGGAACTACAAAGGATCAAGTGGGGCATCGTCGGGCTAAGTGAGGTAAGAAGAAAAGGAGAAGATCTCATTGAACTGAAAAGTGGTCACCTCTTCTATTATCGTGAGACAGATACTGGCAGAACTAGTGGTGTTGGATTTATAATAAACAAGAAACTGAAGGATAAAGTTGTAGAAGTTGAAAGTTCCTCTAACAGAGCTGCACGACTTGTGATCCAACTCTCGAGAAGATACCAAGCTCAGATTATTCAAGCTTATGCACCCACTACAAGTCATCCTGAAGAAGAGATTGAAGAATTTTATGAGGAAATTCGTCATTTAAATAATAAAGGCAAGCAGCACTTGAAGATAATTATGGGAGATTTCAATGCAAAAATAGGTCAACAGCAACAGAATGAAACTTCAGTAGGTAAATTCGGTCACAGCAACAGAAACCAGCGTGGATATACTCTCGTAGAGTTTGCAGAGGCTGAAGGATTTTTGATCATGAACTCGTTTTTCAAGAAAAAGCCACACAGGAAATGGACATGGAGACATCTCAATGGATTAACAAGTCAAATTGATTTTATTATGTGTAACAAAAAAATCGTCATAGAAGACTGCAGTGTGCTAAACAAGTTCAACACAGGTAGTGACCATAGATTGGTGAGATGTAAGATGCACCTGAACACTAAACTCGAACGTGGCAAGCTCATAAGACAAACAAAATGTATTGACATAACCAACCTTAAAAACACCATAATACCTTCCAGTTGGAACTGAAGAACAGATTCTCTGCTTTGGAATGCCTAACATTGGAAGAAGTGGTATTTTTGAACTTAACAGAAAAGTAACCAAAGCTCTTATGGAAACAGCAATAAAATTAGCTGGGTCTAAGAACAAGCTGCATGCGAACAAATTATCAGGAAAAACAAAAATGTTGATGCAAAAAAGAAGAGAGATGAGGACAACTAAAGAAGATGTGACTTCCAAAGTGGAATATATAGAGCTATGCAAGACAGTACGAAAAAGTATCACTGAAGACGTAAGGAAATTCAACTGTGAACTAGTGAAGAAAGCAATTGAAAATAACCAAAGCCTAAAGGCCTAAAGATAGCAAAGGGGACATCTCAGTAAGGGAAGAAAGCAGATTATGGCACTGAGAAAAGAAGATGGTTCTGTAACAAGAAATAGAGGAGAAATTTTGACAAGAGTGAAAGATTTCTACTCAAAATTATATGAAAGGGATGGTACATGTACTCCAGACATCATGAAAGGTACCAGTACCAGAGTTCTTCCAGTCCTCCCAGCAGAAGTTGCACATGCAATCAAGAACATGAAGCGGGGTAAAGCACCAGGAGAAGATGGAATCACTGTAGACATCATATAAGAAGCAAGTGGAGAAAGCGAAACAGTACTCGCCCAAATTTTCACTCGATGCCTTAATGAAGGGAAGGTTCCTGAGGATTGGAACACCGCTACAATAATCCTGCTACATAAAAAAGGTGACATTGAGGATCTCAGGAACCAGAGACCTATCAGCCTCCTATCAGTGGTTTATAAAATCTTCACTAAAGTTCTTTCACACCGCTTGAAGGTAACACTGGACATGGCTCAACCGAGAGAACAAGCTGGATTCAGGAGTGGCTACAGCACTATAAATCATATCCACTTACTGAGAGAACTAATTGAAAGAGCGGGGGAATATGAACTTCCATTGTGCATGGCTTTTATCGATTATGAAAAGGCCTTTGATTCGGTGAAACCATCAGCAGTCACAATGGCTTTGAAATCCTGCGGTATTGAAGATGCATACATTAATATTATTAATAACATCTATGAAAATGCAAGTGCAGAGATTCAGCTATTTGAGAATACAACACACATAAAAATTGGAAAGGGAGTGAGACAAGGTGACACCATATCTCCGAAGCTCTTTAATGCGACATTGGAAAATGTCTTTCAATCACTGAACTGGGAAAACAAAGGGATAAAGACTAATGGAGATTATCTAACTCACCTTCGTTTTGCTAATGACGTAGTCATTTTTGCAACTACCCCATCAGAGCTGCAGATAATGATCCAGTAACTTGCTGACAAGAGCAAAGAAGTGGGATTAAAAATGAACTTTCAGAAGACAAAAGTGATGTTCAATGCTTTTACAAGAAATGAAGATTTATCGATTGATTTAGAAAAGCTGGAGATAACAGATACGTACGTTTATCTTGGACAGCAGATATCAAGTGAGGGTCACATTGATGAAGAAATTAATCGGCGTACAAAACTTGCCTGGAGAGCTTTTGGAAGAAACAGCATAGTTTTCAAGAGCAATATGCCATTATGTCTTAAAAGAAAAGTGTTTGATTAATGCATCCTTCCAGTGCTTACGTATGGTGCAGAGACTTGGACCTTAACTAAAAGAGACATACAAAGGCTGCAGACAACTCAAAGCAGCATGGAGAGGTGCATGCTTGGTATAACCAGGAGAGATAAGAAGAGGAACTCTTGGATCAGAAAAATGACAAGAGTGGAAGACATCATGATCAGAGTTAAGTCCCTGAGATGGCAATGGGCTGGACATACTGCCAGAAGGACAGACCATCGATGGACAGCCGAAATGTTAGATTGGATTCCAAGGGACAGGAAAAGACCCAGAAGAAGACCACATGGGAGATGGGTGGATGAAATTCGAAAGTATGCGGGAGTAACATGGAGTAGACTGGCACAAGATAGACCGTTGTGGAAGAAGCTTGGAGAGAACTTCTTCCAGCAGTGGATTTGATAATGGTTGACAATGATGATGATGATGACATTACATTAGCCCTTTAACGAATATTTTAGAGACGGTGGTACACGAAATTTAACCAATCTTTCTTAGGAAGAAGAATAAAGGCAAAAAACATGCAATTTTATTTGTTCCAGAAATATTTAGTACACTCTTTCTTCAAAAATTAATGTTAGTAGCAAACTGACGCCAAAGTCTGTTGTACTTATACCAATCATAATAGAAATGTTAAAACAAGTAAATGCCTGTTTAAAAGAATGTAGAACGCATGGGGGATTTAAAGGCATGTTAGCTGCAGATAAAGCAATTGCCGAGGAAATAGATTGCGAAATTGCGAAACAGAATTTCCAACCGTTGAACTGGTTAGACCAAGTAAGAAAAAAAATGATATAATTGCTTCAGTTTTGTGTGACTAAACTGAAATTCTTTGGACTTACGTTAAGCATCACATGAACCCATAAAGTGCTTTAGAATACATATTTTTAAACGACTTATTAATATGTTTTTCAAACAATTCAGCAGCTTTAAGAATATTTTTGATGATACCTGTAGCCAAATACGGCTGGAGGAGGGAGGAGAGGAGTCATGTGTCCCATGTTAAGTTAAACGAATTTTTTTTTAAATTTTGTGGATTTTCACACTGCTTAAAAATAAATATCTTTCTTCTTTTTACTGTTGAGCTTAAAATCTAAAATGGTCTTTAAAAAAATACAATGTTCCCTTTTACATTCCCTAGAATTGATAGGTGTAATAAGGTGCACAAAATCGTTTTTTCAAATTTTTACTGTTTGTAAAAGTGGCTTACGGGTAAAGATCGTTTTCCAAACTTAAAATCATGAAAAGTTACTTTTGATTAAATATGAAATAGGGACGACTTTCAAATATAAGTATCGTTAGTATTGAAAACAAAATTGCTACAGACTTAGACAATTCGGACGTTGTTAAAAAGTTTGTAACAAATAAAAAAAGATACAAAAGTTAATTTTAGCTGAAACTGCGTATGTTTGTGTGCTTTTTTGAAGCTTTAGTTTTCAGTTTATAGGAAAAAAATATTTTTACTCAATACAAAAACCAGTTATGTCGATTTTTTTTATTGGAGGTTTAAAGACCACTGTGAGCAACTCAGTGGAGCTATAAGCAGTCGCCCGTCCCTAATTTGGGGCCACTGGTTCCAGGGAAGTTCAAATCAGATCATATGTAGAGAAGCTAGGAGATTTGGGCTAGTGCCCGATAGGAAAGTGATACGGAAGTGAAGTAGAAAGGGTAAGGAAGACGCCCTTATTTATTAACAGGGAGCCAGTATCCTGGGTCCGACGGCTTAACGTGCTCAACCGACGCACGGCTGAAATTTAGTGGTTCGAGAGTTCGTACCTGCCTGGGATCGAACCTGGGGTTCCTCCATGGCAGTCACGAACGTTGACCACCAGGCCACCCGCGGCCCGGTTCCAGGGAAAAGAGGAAGCCTGTGACGTAAGACAAACACTACACCCATGCCTTCCCGGGATCCGAGCCTGGGCCTTCTTGGACAAATGATCAGAAGACATCGCTTAGACCACTGCGCCACCGGGGCTGCATTTGGAATTCTGCTGTTAGTTTTATGTAACGTAATTTCATACGTACCCATATGAAAGATTTTTGGTTGGAATAGTTAAAGAGACACCCGTCATGTTCAACGTTATATATATATGCATCGCAGTTGTCCGCCTCCATGGGAGAAGCTGTAATATGTTTATCATCGTACATGACGAAACTTTTTTTACCGGTAAAGCGGACTTTTGTGTAAACTGGCAGAGAGGAAGCTGACTTCTTGAATTATTCTCAGCCCATCTGGACTAGTTTTACACATATTTTCTTCCCTTTAATTTTATATGAGACAATTGTGTTTTATGAAAACTCTTAATTTACGAGAAATAAAAAATAATGTTGCTAAAGGTATTTATTTCATGTAAAAATGAATAAAATTTAAAACTATTCTCGTACAAGGGGCAGCAAATCTAGTTTTGCACCCGGGCGGCAAATCTAGTCTTGCACCCGGGCGGCAAATGAACTTGGGGTGCGCCCCCGATGCGGAGTCTCATTTCTCTACCTTTTAATATTTTCTGAAACATTAAAAATGTGTTGTAGTTACAGAATTTTGGATCAGTAACTATCTTATACTCAGGATCGTCTTGTATGAATGAAGATAAGGAAATTGAGAAATTTAAACCATTCGACTTGTACTCCATATCGACTTGTAAGCCAAAATGCGGTGATTTGATTTCACTTTCAGCCAATGTAACCCAGAGATCTTCAGTTTTAGTACAAAAATTTTATAGGAGCAATAATTTATGTATTAATATTATTTGGAAAAAATGTTGATCTTTTTCCCATTTTCGGTGATTTTTTGATAAAATGGAAATGGCTCCCAGTTTGCTTTGCCGCGGTGAAGAGTAGTGAGTAGTCCCGTAGTGGGATCGCCTTTCTTCTGTTTAGAAGAATTTTTATTTGTGGCCCTTTATTTTCAAGAGCAAGAGATTCCGCATGCAGACAGTATGGAATCCAAACTTTTAGTTTTGTAGCTTCCACAATTTAAACGTGGGACAGAGTGAATAATGGATCCTATATGTTCTTTGCGTGCTGGCTGTGTGATTTAGTTTATGGAGTGGAGATAACATGGGTGCCAGGTTTTGAAGACAGAGCATTCTTAGTTAACAATAATGAGGAATAAAGAGAGACACCCACCTTAGGGCAAGAAAACTGGCGCCGTAACAAAAAAATTCGGCGTGCAGGACACAAAATATCTCGGCGTCCGATTGATCTCCACGTCCACCAGGTGCATACAGTGTTGCTAGCTTTGAAAAGAACTTACGGGGGTGGGGGTGGTGGTGGTGGTGGTGGGGGGGGGTGAATAGCATTATACGTACCCGACGATTCTTCGGGGCGGAGATTATTGCTTACGCGTCCTTCGGTAGGTAATGCTCAAACGCAAATTTGTCATTGGCTTTTTTGTCTTATTTATTTATTTTTCGATGATTGATCATTTATTTAAAATAAAAAAAAAATCTTCCGAACTTAGATGGACATTTACATTTCTACTTAGAATTTACATTTTAACTTAAACGAAAAATTTATTTCGAAATTATTGTGGGGTTTCAGATATGACTGGTGGGGATTGGGGATTCACCCCTCCCCCGAATGGTCTAGCAACGCCTCTGATGCGATGCTTATAACCTTGGATTCTCATGTGAGTCGCGAAACCAAAGAATGGAAAAACCAAGACATATCGGAGTATTAGCATAGCATGTACATGATCGCATCAGCAGTGAACTTTGCAGCGTGGGGTATTAAAACAGTATTATTGAACTTCCTATCAGCGCCGCAGTTCAATAATATAAAAATTTTGTTAGCCCAAACAATGGCATCGAACAGTCGGCAAAAAGTAATAATACGAACGTGGTCATTTGTCATTAGTCATTTAGTCATTTGCTTGCGTCTTTTGATGCAGAAGACCTGTGCAAATATTCATTTTCGGATTATTTATTTTAAAGTGCAGTGAGAATGATGGCCCAAGAAGATCTGTTAGATAGGTAAGACGAAACATAATGGAAGTGTAATTCAAATGATTTGGAATCAGACTGTCGTGCTCCAAACCTATTAGAGCCAGTCGTCGAAATGCTCGGAATGAAGGGTATGCCATCCCGCTAGTTAGCCGAATACCAAAAGAGCAACTACTTATTTAGAAAAAATAAATAAATAAAATTTAAAAATCCCGAAATTCAAGGATCCCCCTAAGTTAAAGTTTGCCAATTTTACAACCGGTAAGAGCAGTGGTTCCCCGTCGCAAGTACTACAGAATTAAATTGCAGTTTCAGTTTTAATTTTTCGAAAAATAATAAACTTATTTTCGTACCAGGTGCAGTGTTCAGGACATAATGATTCCATGTTTTTGTCTTTACTCTCAGACTAGGTATCGAGATGACGAAATGATACAAAGTGCAGCTCAGAAAATATGTGTATTTTGTTTTCATGCTTTATTTTCCCGCTTAGTCTTCTTCTCGATCAACACAATACCGCAACAGCTGAACAAGTTTTTCGAACTCGTTTCTGGACATCTCGAGGCTGTTGTCGAAACCATTGTATCTCAGAAGCTTGAACTTCATCACATGTGAAATGAATTCTTTGAGGGAGTGTTTGAGTGCTACATACAACCAGAAGTCAGATGGTACCAAATCCGGGACAGTGTGGAACAATTCAAATTGGAAGCTCCCTGTTGCCATTGTGATGTCTAATGTTATCAAGTTGAAGAAGCATAGGACTATCATATTGAAGAATTGATTCCGTTCTTCTAGGTTACTCCTCCAAGGTCACGCCTTTTGCGCGAGATACATGCGAAGAACTTTTACTTCCGAATATCTTTCGTATTTTTTCTACTTATAACACTTTAGAATGCTGCTTTTCATCCCTGAACCACAGCCCTGATGCAGACCCGCCCTTAGGGGGTGTGCGATAAGCGCGATCGCACAGGGCTCTTCGCTTATGGGGCCCCCGTGCTTACACCCTAAGAAAAAAAGAGGAAAAGAAAGAAAATGAGAGAGAAAGAGAGCGAGGGAGCGAATTTCTTAGCTTCAATTATTCTACTTTATTTTTCCAAAAAAATAAAATAGAATAGTTGTCTCTCCGTCTTGTTTTATTTTTTAAACTCCAGTAACGGTAGCAAGCCCAAAAAGAAGTTTTTCATGTTTGAAGTTGATTAAATCTTATTTAAGATCTACAATGTCTCAAGAAAGATTGATATCTTTGGCAGCTTTGTCAATTGAACAGGATAAAGCAAGCAAAATAAATTTTGATGATATTAATAGCTGGCATTGCTGGGTTAAAAGCAAGAAAAGTCCAGTTATTATATAAGGTGAGTTCTACAATGTAAGTACTGTGCCATAATACACTGGCATGCAAAAATTAAGGACGAGACGGTTTTTCGAATGTAACGTCGTGCAGAAGTGCTCCACATCGACTCAAATCATACCACAAGATCCCCAAGATGTAAGAATATGGGACAAGTGAGCAAAACCGTCCAAACAAGGAATCCAAAGGATACAAAAGCACTTTATTGAAAAGGTAGCTTGGAGCACAACTGGACAGAAGGCCGAAACGTCTATGTGACAGGCGGCTGCCAAGAAAACTCCAGCCTTTAGTAGGGGATATGATCAACCCTGGCTGCGTTGCAAGATTTACAACGTCTGTCCATGCTGAGGACGAGGTTGTCAAGGAGCTGTTGAGGCATCGCGGCCCATTCCTCCTGTAGCGCCAATCGCTGCTGCGGAATCGTTGCTGGTGACTTGCTGCCAAGCGTCTCCCGAGAAGGTCCCACACGTGTTCGATTGGATTTAGGTCCAGGGACCTTGCGGGCCAATCCATGCGTTGAATATCTTCACTCTCCAACAGCTCTGCGACAGCCACTGTACGATGAGGTGTAGCGTTGTCATCCATGAAGAGGAACTCAGGAACCACAGCACCTCTAAACAGACGCACGTGAGGCAGGAGAACCTCGGTAAAATAGCGTAAACCAGTGACTAAACCTCCTTGGAAGATGTGGAGGTCAGTACGGCTACCAAGCATGATACCGCCCCAAACAAGAACTCAGCCACCTCCAAACCGGTCCCTTTCGATGATGTTGGCAGTGTGATTGCGTGTTCCCTGCTCTCTCCAGATGTGTATACGTCCAGAATCGCTCGTCAGACTGAATCGGCTCTCATCCGTAAAAGAACTCGACCCCATTGCTGATGTGTCCAGTTCTTGTGTTCCTGGCACCACAGAAACTGCCGTCTCCGACGAGCAGGCGTTAAGGGCACACACCTTACTGGTCGCAGTGCAAATAGACCACCTATGTGCAGCCTTCTAGCCACGGTAAAACGCGATAACGGACGCTCTTCTCGCCTGTAGGACAATATACCGGTCGTCCGCCGCCGTGGTTGCTCCTTGAACTCTCGGACAGCTGTTCCTGTCGTTTGAAATGCTCTCCAAGCTCGTGAAACGATTGTGATGTACCTGCCAGCAGGACGCACACGACATAAAGGCAGATAGCAGTCAGAACGAAAGTACGCGTAGCTCAATTGGTAGAGTTACTTATTCCGGAATGAGGGGACCTGAGTTCGATCCCCGGCGTGGACAAAAATGATGGAGAAATTTACTTCGTTATACGATGCTGTGCGCGATCCCGAACTCCTCGGCCACACTAGTCAAACTTCGACCTTCTTCCCAATGACGCGGCCTCGGGTAAAGTCATCCAGATGTCGTCTACTGGATTGCCTGTTGGCCATATCACACGGTGGCAGCAACTCGACGTCGTTCAAACCGATGTACACCGTGGAATAGCATTCACCGAATTGCTGAGCGTACTTCGCCTGTGTGCTTTATCCCCTCCGACATGCTGCATATATGCGCGTGTCCCACCGTACCGGACCCTAGTCTATCTCCTGAATGGTCTATAACGAAGTAAATTTCTCCGTCATTTTTATCCGCGCCAGGATTCGAACCCGGGTCCCCTCATTCCGGAATAAGTTGCTCTTCCAATTGAGCTACGCGGACGTTTTATTCTGATTCCTATCTGCCTTTATGTCGTGTGCGTCCTTCGGGCAGGTACGTCACATCTCCTGGTACGTTACAGGTCTTTCGGTCCGTTTTGTCTGCTCGTTCCACTGATATGCTAATTTCTCCTCTTCGTCCTTAATTTTTGCACACCAGTGTAGGTAGAGACGGAACCACTGTGAAGGAAGGACGTATGCTGGTGTGCTTGTTTTATCTTCATCATTTAAAAACATTAACAAAATATCAGTAGTGTTCAAACAATTTTAAATGCTGTCTTTCGTTATTGGTTAATTTTCAAACGTCTTGGCGTTTCATTAAACTGTGTACAAATAACAGTAATAAACTATGTTTTTAGTCTAGTGTAAGTTTTACGTCTAATGTAAGGGGTTAAAGCAAAGGGCCCAGCGGCTGCTAAAGGCGGCTCTGTATTGATGTGTTCGTCAGGTTACTACTGACCAGGGTTACCCTGACGAACACATCAAAGGTGCGAATGAGGGTTACCCTTGACGAACATGTTCGATTCTTTGATTCAACCTATTTAAGATATGTTCACGTAAATCGAAATTGATTTTCGTACCTTTGACCATTTAGTACTGTTGAATGATATCTCTGTAGCCCTAGAAAACGGCGAGCACGCGGTTTCCAGCGGAAGGTAGTCCTGAATTTTTTATTTCTGGAAGAAGTGGGATGACTATAATCAAGTGATTGTTTTTTCACTTCTAGGTCGCAGCGACACACTCATCTCTAATCACCCGTGATAACGTTGTACAGAAAATCACAAGTTTCTGTTTTGCTTTATAGCGGGATAGTTATCGTTGATATCTTCCAGTTTTGCTTTCTTCATTTTGAGGCGTAAGCTGACGCGGCACCCATCGAACACACACTAATAAGATATGCAATAATCTCTCTGACAGCAGTTAAACCAATGTTTAATTTTTCCGCTTAAGCTCTCTGACTAATTCTTCGATTTTATTGAATCAGTTCGCTAACCTTTTGCTTGTTTCAAATCCTGATTTGCGGTGACTAGCCTCCCACACCGCTACTGGTCATTCAGGTTCAAATTTCTGCCACTACCCCTTGATTTTCTCTCCCAATCGCGCATAGTACTTATGACCATAGTATCTTTATCATAAAAAGTTAATAATCCCTAGTGAATTCCGATGGGAATTTCATTTTCGTGCGTCAAGAACTCGATCACAGCTCACTGTTTTCCCCGCTTTGATATACTGTTCGAAATCTTCCATTTTGACCCGAATACAGCCCAAACAACTATATTTACAAAGATGTATCTCACTACAAACTGAAGTATACATAGAGCAGCGAACAAACCGGGACAAAGTCCGCTTCAAGATCACACTTTTTGCGCGAGATACATGCTCAGAACTTTTGCTTCCGAACACCTTTCGTATTTTTTCTGTTTATAGCACTTTAGAGTGCTGTTGTTCATCACTGAGCGACAGCACTGATGTTCCTCAGTTGTGGACTGTTCGTTGGAGATGAGTGTGTGGATGTCAGGCGAAGGGGGCGCAGTATTTGGAATCAATCGTATTAATCCGTTACCCGTCTGGGTAGCGGATTGATGAAACGATAGTATGGCTTTCCAAAGCTCGAAGTGATTCAGATGGAGTGAGCTGATATTAAGTTTTAGCACTGGCATTCGTGTTGATCGAAATCAGTGGTTCTCAATCTATTTTAGCACCCGGAAATAGTGGAAAGGCTGCAGAACTTACCCGAGGAACTCCTATCTGCCCATATCTCCCCTCTCTAAAGCTGGACTATAGGTTTTTGGTACCTTTACTAGGAAATCTATATATTTGAGTATTAGATAAAAAACGTAAGTCAAAATAAGAAGAAATACAGCATTTATTTTCCTTTTTTGTACGTTACATGAAAAAAATCAAATCACATAACTTTAAAACGTATTGTTACTTTTCGGAGCATTTTTGTCGATATTTTAGTCTGGTTAAAATTCAAGATAATTAGTGAATTAGAAAAATCAAAACGACACAGATTATTAAAGAATGAGACTTAAAACAACTGCAATTAAAATTGTCCTTTCATTTTGCTCTCTCAATTAAATTGGGCATGTAACTATTGAGAAGGCTGTGTCGTGCGCCTGTCTTTCAGAAATATGTTTCTTGAAGTCAGGTTTAGTGTTGGATAACTGGAGCCGCATATCTGCTTCGAGATCGAGTCTGTTTCTTTGCTTGGTCTTAGTCAGGACGCATTTTGAAAATGATGCTGAAGCAAGACAGTAGTTGTTTTATAGCGTGCTTCACAATTTCTGGGAATATTCACTTCTAACCTGGGCCCAAAATTCAGACAGTTGCACGTTTGAAAGTGTCTTTTAAGTTTCTGTCAGCCGCTATATCGATAAGTTGTTCGATTTCTCTGAATGGTAGGTCCAAATCCTCTATTCAGATTGAGAATGGATTTTGGAACCAGCTGATATCTTCTTTTGGAGGTGAAAAATATTTGATTGAAACTTGTAGGTTTTTGTGGTGTATTTTCTGTGGTGTCAGGACTGAATTACACAAGAAAAAATTACACGGAATGAAATTACACAGCAAAAATTACACAAGGAAGAAATTACACGAAAAAAATTACACAAGTCGGAAATTACACATAGAATGAATTTTACAACAGATTATACAAAATCTGTAGCCATGATTATACAAAATCATGAAACTGTAACTTAGACTGTAGACGGTTTTTGGAAGGGGTCGGAGCCCGGGGGTGTCCCCCTACAAAATTTTCATAAAATCTACAGTTTTCTACAGTTTTCAATTTAGAACCACCAAATTTGGTGGTTCTAAATTGAAGACTGTGGATTTGTATAGCGGACATACGAGCGAACAAACATTCAATTTTATATACATAGATTTTGGCAAATTAGGAAAAATGGTTGGAGTCGCATTACCTGCCAAAACTGGACGATTGCGTGGTATGAATACATCCTCACCATTTACCTTAAGAACGAAATTCCGAATAATATGATCGTCAACGAAATGTTTTTTCACAAACTGCACTAAATGTATGAAGTGCTTTTTCAGCTCTGGGTATTTTTTCAGCCCCACTGTTTGAAAAGCGCTTCATTTTTGGGTAGCCCAAACAGTGACAAACCATTAGTGCAATATTGCACCCTGGCACAAAACACTGATTACTTCTTTTTTTTTTTTTTTTTTTTTTTTGTAATAGTAATCACAACAAAAATTGTTTACATTTGGAATCATAGTAGAAGAAAAGCCCACTTTTATTGATGATAACACAGTTACTGTAAACAAACTCGTGAGACGGAGATAAGGGAACCAACCGTCAGCGACACCGTGTTAATTTACTGACCGTTTCCTCTGCTGAAGCATTACGGCTGTTTCCACACTACCCCTTATAGCCGCTACAGTTACGCGTAATACAACCAGTATACAATAAGCGTTTGCTTTTGCATTTATAGTGCCACTTCATAAATTTCGGTATTTAAAATTAATTTTTATTTTTCCCATGGATAATTTTGAGTATGGCAGTAGTAATAAAGGTGGTCAAACTATCATTTACAAAGGATTTGAGTTTGTTCGCCATCGTGAAACTGCTAGAGGAACTATTCATTGGCGTTGTGCGAAATTCAGAACTTTACACTGTCGATCGCTGCTCCATACCAGAGACAACAAGATCATCCGTGAGCCTTCCGAACACTGTCATGCTAATAGGAATTTTGAAACTGCAGCTCATAAACTTGCAAATCAAATGAAAATTGAAATGTCGCATCCAGGGGCATCGGCTCGTTCAGTTATAGCTGACAATTTAGTAACTGTATCAGATGGGATAAAAATGTGTCTACCAAAGAAAAGTTCCTTGACTAGGCGATTAAATGGATCAAAAGCTAAAACACTCGGGAACGTTCCGGCAAATCCAAATAATAGAAATTTTGAAATACCAGCGAAGTACGCAAATTGGATTATTCATGATTCCGGCGTAGATGACCCAGAACGCATAATACTTATTGGTCACAAGACACTTCTAGATCTCCTTGTGGTTAACAATTTTTGGCCAGCAGATGGTACATTTAAAGTTGTTCCGGAAATATATTACCAGTTATACAGTATCCATGTCCAATTCGATTCAGGCATCGCTTTTCCTTGTGTACTGGCTCTTCTACCAGGGAAAGAAGAAAGAATATCCGTGAAGATGTTAAATATACTGCTGGAGAAAATTCCCCAAGCCCAGCCACGAAAAATGTTGACTGATTTTGAAACTGCAGCAATGAAAGCTTTCCGTACCGTATTTGAAAATATCGAAATTGGAAGCTTTTTTTTTTTCATTTATCGCAATCTATTCTGCGCAAAGTAACTGAATGTGGATTGAAATCTTTATATGAAACTAATTAGTCATTTGCGATACACATTAAAATATTATTATTACTTGCCCTGTTACCAGAAGTGTTGGAAGCATTTTTAGAAGTTGCTGACCTGTTCTCTGATTTAAACGAATATACTGAACAAATCGAGCAAATTCTTCTTTATTTCGAACGTACATATGTTCGAGGTAGACAGCTGAGAAACGGCACTTAAAAACAACATCTATTTAATATTTCTATTTGGAACCATAGGCAATCTGCAGCAAACTGTATAGCAAGGACTACAAATTGCATGGAAGGGTGGCATTACGGACTTCAGTCACTTTTTCAGTGTTCCCATTCAACTGTTTGGAAATTTTTGGACAACATTGTCAAAGAATTATCCTTGCAACATACAAACTATTTGAAGCATTCAACTGGTCAACGAAACTCCGGACGTGGTAGGTACATTTCTTTAAAACAACGTATTTCAAATATTGTACAGAATTACGACTCTAATAGGCGATTAGATTTCTTCCGTTGCGCAGCTCATATGACTTACTATTTTTTATTTGATGTTTTATATTTAAATTTTATTTTATCTATATAACCGTTATAAGAAAGTTTAAGTATTTGATATGACAACCAAAGAATTTAATAAATTAAAAAAATTGAATAGTGTAATTTTTTCTTTTGTATTTGCCTAAAACATGGTAAGAAATTTTGTTAAAAGCACAATGAAGATAAAAAAAATAGGTGAAGTATATATGTTTTCAGAACTTAATACAAGTGTCAAAACTTAAATCAAAAGAAAGAAACAAGAATATTCCAAATTTCATTGTTACTTTAGATATTTTGACCTGTCGACATTTCGTAAATTGCACTTGCACTCGGTCAAAAAATATTACTTACAAGGGCTCTTTAGTAACTTTTAATCGCTGTGCGCATATTTATAAGATTTGCATAACAAATCAAGTTAATAATGTTGCGCTTTCACTTAGGCACCAAATATCAATTATTGGCCGCTAGGCCTAGGCCTTTTAAAGAATTTTTAATAAGCGTAACGCTCTTAAATTGATTTGTCATGCAAAACCTCATATGATCGCGGCATTATAAAAATTACTAAAAATGCATGTGCATAGGCCTCAGGCGTATCTATTAACGTTTTGTGCTCGAGTAAAATTTCAATAGAATTAATTTGATTCTCTATGAAAACTACACTATCTACCAACAAGTAATTGGACACCCCTGCAATCGACGATATCTGCTGTACTGATACACGTCAAGGCCGCCGCCGTTAAATATCGTGTGGGAAACAACAACGCAACCTGTCACATGCAAGATGCCATGCAGTTCAGAGCTCTCTGATTTCGAGAAAGGTGTAATCGTAGGGTACCACAGAAATGGCCGATCCATATGTGACATATCCAGCGAGTCGAAGTACCCAAAATCGACAGTGGCCTACGTGATTGGCAAGTGGAAGATGAGAGGTGACTGTCGGAATGTGCCCCGACCCGGCAGACCCACAAAACTGGGAGTTAGAGACCGACGGGTGCTGGTCAGAGAAATTCGGAAGAACCGCACCAAATCGATGGGCCACATCCACGAGGAGTTTCAACAGGCATCCGGGAGTGTTCTTTCTATGAATACTATCCGTAAGGAAGCCCATCTGCTCGGTTATCTTGGACGCGCTGCTGCTCACAAGCCTTTGATCACCAAGTCCAATAGCGCTGCTCGGCTAACGTGGTGCAAAGAACGTCGACAGTGGACCGTTGAACAGTGGAAACAGGTTCTCTGGAGCGACGAATCAAGGTTCACCCTCTACCGTTCGGATGGCAGGGTCTGGGTTTGTCGTCTGCCTGGAGAACGCCTCCTGCCGGAATGTATTGTGCCAACTGTGAAGTTCGGCGGCGGTGGAATTATGCCATGGGGGTGTTTCTCCTGGTATGGCACGGGACCCTTGGTCGCAATTCCTGGTAGACTCAACGCCGAGACCTACTGCACCATTTTGGATGACCATGCGCTTCCTACGTTGTGGTAGTTTTACGGGGTGGACCCATGTTACTTTCAGGATGACAATGCCACCAGTCATGTTGCGAGGTCCACCATGGCTTGGTATGGTGACAATGGGGTTAATCGAATGGACTGGCCTGCGCATAGCTCGGACCTTAACCCTATCGAGCACCTCTGGGACGAGTTGGAGCGTCGACTTAAGGGTGCCCCCACTGTCCGAAATCGGTGAAGGAACTGACCTGTCTTCTCCAAGCCGAGTGGAAGAAAATACCACTAGCCGTTGTACAACGCCTGGTTGAGAGTATACCCCGGAGGGTCGCAGCTGTAATCGCCGCTCGTGGAGGCTCCACCAACTATTGAAGGTGAATAAACTTCGTTTTCCTTTGCTATCACAGGTGTCCAATTACTTGTTGGTAGATAATGTATAAATATCAGCTCGGAGGACAGAAAATTATCAAAAAGCCCTAGGCCTAGGGTATGCATAACAGTTTCAACCTCAGTAAAGCGCATTGCTAAAATCTTGGCCTTCTATGCAAACCTTATGAAAATTAGCACGGCGGACTGAAAATAGCTAAAAAGGGCATTATAATTATTGTTTTGTACCTGACTAAAAGTGTAACATTATCTTTAATTCCTACTAGCAGGGTACCCGGTATTTCCCGGGTAAATTTTACTATTTGTAGGATCACCAAGTTCAGCTGGTGAAAGTTAATGAATGAAAAAGATATTTCTGAAAATTTCCAGTAAACTTTTTTTTAAATTTTTGATTTAGTTAATTTAATTATACGAAACAGAAAAGAATTTGCATTATTTACATTACATTGTATTTCTGCCTGATAAGGCAGCCGTTGGTGGTGAAAGCTAACGTTTATTAATTTGCGTTTTTAATACATCATTAACCGGTTATTTTTGCACTTTATTGTTACCTACGGCCTCTAACTTAGATCGCAGGTGGGGTAATGGAGTGTTGAATTGAGCTGCAGTTCTTAAGAGTACAAAATGTAATTTTTACGAACATTTTGAATTGGGCCCCTTCACCCTGGGCCCCGACTCCTTCCGCCTGCGGTCTAAGTTAGAGTACAATGATTTTACGAAAATTTTGCATCGGGGGGCTCTGACCCGCGGGCTCCGCCCCCTTCGAAAAACCGTCTACAGTCTAAGAGTTTCATGAGGTAGTATACCAAATTTGGTGGTTCTAAATTGAAAACTGTAGATTTTACGAAAATTTTGTGGGAGGCTCTGACCCCCGGACTCCGACCCGTTCCCGAAACCGTCTACAGTCTAAGTTAGAGTTTAATGTGCTAGTCTACCAAATTTGGTGGTTCTAAAAATAAAACCGTAGATTTTACGACAATTTTGTATCGGCCCCCCCCCCCCCCGGCTCCGAACTCTTCCAAAAACCGTTTACTGTCTAAGTTAGAGTTTCATGAGGTAGTATACCAAATTTGGTTATTCTAAATTGAAAACTGTAGATTTTACGAAAATTTTGTAGGGGGTGGGCTCTGACACCCAGTCCCGTTCCGTTCCCCAAACCGTCTAAGTTAGAGTACCATGAGATGTTATACCAAATTTGATGGTTCTAAATTAAAAACTGTAGATTTTACGAAAGTTTTGTAGGGGGAGGGGGGCTGAATCCCCGGGCTCCGATCCCTTCCCAAAACCGTCTACCGTCTAAGTTGGAGTTTCATGATTTTGTATAATCATGACTACAAATTTTGAATAATCTGTTGTAAAACTCATTCTATGTGTAATTTCCGACTTGTGTAATTTTTTCTTCGTGTAATTTCTTCCCTGTGTAATTTTTGCTGTGTAATTTCATTCCGTGTAATTTTTTCCTGTGTAATTTCATCATGTAGCCATTTTCCGTATACTTCCGTGCGACATTCGTCTTTGAGTCATCAGGGGTCGTTCAAAGAATCAGGAAGCTTCAGGAATGAAGCAAATATGGATTGTCCGCGCACTATCGATGGATGAATGATTAATGTCAAATGACGCCCCACGAATTTTCATTCGTACGTACAAATATAGAGGACCGCCAATAAAATTACGCATTTTCGTTTCGCGGAATCCCAGGGTTTCGCGGAACCAATGACACCCCGCCGTTGAATCCCAAGATTTCGCGGAAGCCAGTTTGAGAAACACTGCTATATGAACCACGAACAAACACACAGCATAATGCTTTCATTGGATAATCATAAACATTTTGTACAACGACAATCGCAGATCTGTCATTTAGGGCCATTGCTTCCAGGCAAGGGAAATAGCCAAACACACTACCCATGTCTCTTCCGGGACTCGATCCAGCGGCCATCTGGGACGAATGAACAGAAGCCATCACCTTAGGCCGTTCGACCTTTGGGGTGGCGCTGTTGGTTCTGTTCGTTTTTTAAGAACAAACCTTGCCATACTGGCCTAGAAACGATATATCATAAACATAAGAAACTTGGGCTATCACAAATAAGAATGTTGAAGAAGTTTGATTCTTAAAAGAATAAAGCTCACCAAACAAAAATAGTTCAGGCGAAAATGGCTATTAAAGCGTTCAATCGGAAGTGATGCCAAGAAAATGACGAAAGTTGCTCACTGGATTGCGTATCTTGAAAGCAGGGAATGATTTGCGCATCGGATGTATTTGGCATCCCACTGATTTTTTTTTTTTTTTTTGTTTCGGGGTTTATCGACCACCATGAGTAATTGTAAGTGCTATAAACAGTCGTCGGCCCTAATTTAGCGTCACTGGTTTCACGGAAGAGGTAGAACCAGTACTGTGAGACGAACGCATCACCCATGCCTCAACCTGGACTCGATCCACTCGGACGAAGGGTCAGCAGCCACAGCATGGACCACTGCCACAGCCTGGACCACTACAGATGATCGCTCTCCCCATGACACACTTAGAAGGTGAGACTCTTACTTGAACATGTTCTGTATTTGTTTTTGGACTTTAATTTCCTCTTTTTTCTTAATGTAAATGGCATCACCTGTATTATTTTTATGACGTATATCAGCTTAGTCGCGAATAACTATAGTATATAGTCGTTGCCTCTGTGTTCCGGAGCTTTTGGGCTTGAAAATGAGACCATGTGAGCCCCGAAAGCGCTAGCTATTGTAAATAGGTTTTTAAAATTGTAAATAAATTGAGTTTTATTCGGCAGTTTTAAGGATTTGTTTTAACTTATCGTACTACAGACAGCAAACTTGTGTTCCTCATTTTCATCTATCAAGTACGAAATCTTCATATTCAGGATAGTATTTATTGACATACATTTGTACGGTGTCGGTACAAATGTATGTCAATAAATTCTTTTCTTATATTGAAGGTAAATTGCTGTTTTTCAGATATGTTAACAGAAAATCCTGACTTTTCAGAAACCTCTCCGCGATTCCTTCTGTGTATTAACGAGAAACTCCGTTCTCACTTTTTCCGTATCTATACGACGTAAATTTTCCGGTAGCAGGAGCGATTCATGAGAATATTTGAGATTTGATTAACTTTTAAATTTCAATCGTCTGTCAAAGGATCTGATTTTGAAGTTCTGCAGTGAGATCGGATATTGTGGATAGCATACCGCATGAATTTCGGTTATTGTGGCACAGGGTACTTCTTCTCCTCTTTTCCCCCATTTTATGCACCAGCTGTTATGTATTATGTTGTAGTAAGAAACCGAGCACTTAAATTATTGTACAGGTGATTGTAGGATGGCCATGTATCAGTCTTAGTGCCTGTTAAGACAAAAGCTATTGCAACTAACAAAAATAAATTTTGTACACTGTTGTGCAAAAATTAAGGACGAAGGGGAGAAATTAGCATAACAGCGGAACGAGCAGGCAGAACGGACCGAAAGACCACTCAGGAGATAGACTAGGGTCCGGTACGGTAGGGTATGCGCATATATGCAGCATGACGTAGGGGAAGGGAGTTTCGGAAGGGTATAAAGCACACGGGGGGGATGCTCAACAATTCGGTGAAAGCTATTGCACGGTGTACATCGGTTTGAACGACGTCGAGTTGCTGCCACCGTGTGATATGGCCAACAGGCAATCCAGTAGACGACATCTGGATGACTTTACCCGAGGTCGTGTCATTGGGAAGTTGGAAGAAGGTCGAAGTGTGACTAGTGTGGCCGAGGAGTTCGGGTTCGCTCACAGCGTCGTTTCACGAGCTTGGAAAGCATTTCAAACGACAGGAACAGCTGTCAGAGAGTTTAGCAGTGGTCGTCCACGAGCAACCATGGCGGCGCATGACCAGTATATTGTCCTACAGGAGAGAAGAGACAGACGGCAGAAAGCGGGAGAAATCGCAAGGCACATGCAACAGACAACTGGACGTCCGTTATCGCGTTTTACCGTGGCCAGGAGGCTGCACAAAGGTGGTCTATTTGCACGACGATCAGTAAGGTGTGTGCCATTAACGCCTGCTCATCGGAGACGGCGGCTTCTGTGGTGCCAGGAACACAAGAACTGGACACATCAGCAATGGGGTCGAGTTCTCTTTACGGATGAGAGCCGATTTAGTCTGAGGAGCGATTCTGGACTTTTACACATCTGGAGAGAGCAGGGAACACGCAATCACACATCCAACATCCTCGAAAGAGACCGGTTTGGAGGTGGCGGAGTTCTCGTTTGGGGCGGTATCATGCTTGGTAGCCATACTGACCTCCACATCTTTCAAGGAGGTTCAGTCACTGGTGTCCGCTATTGTACCGAGGTTCTCCTGCCTCACGTGCGTCTGTTTAGAGGTGCTGTGGGTCGTGAGTTCCTCTTTACGGATGACAACGGTACACCTCATCGTACAGTGGCTGTCGTAGAGCTGTTGGAGAGTGAAGATATTCAGCGCATGGATTGGCCCGCAAGGTCCCCGGACCTAAATCCAATCGAACACGAGTGGGACCTTCTCGGGAGACGCTTGGCAGCACGTCACCAGCCACCAGCAACGATTCCGCAGTTGCGATTGGCGCTACAAGAGGAATGGGCCGCGATTCCTCAACAGCTCCTTGACAACCTCGTCCTCAGCATGGACAGACGTTGTAAATCCTGCAACGCAGTCAGGGGTGATCATATCCCCTACTAAAGACTGGATTTTTCTTGGCAGCCGCCTGTCACATAGACGTTTCTGTCTTTTGTTCAGTTGCGCACGAAGCTACCTTTTCAAAAAGTGTCTTTGTATCCTTTGGATTCCTTGTTTGGACGGTTTTGCTCACTTGTACCATATTCTTACATCTTGGGGATCTTATGGTATGATTTGAGTCGATGTGGAACACTTCTGCACAACGTTACATTCGAAAAACCGTTTCATCCTTAAATTTTGCACGCCAGTGTATTTAGGAGTTTTGTGAAACAATTCTATAAAACAATAGATTTCACTTTTTCTTAAAGATAATTGAAAGTCATTGCCAGTTTAAAAAGATCTCAAGTTCCAAAGAATTCTGTTGCTTCGAAATATCAAGATAAAAAAAAATACTTAATTTGTGTTAAATCCTGCTACAGATAAAAAAAATATTACAAACCTATTCAAAAAATAATAAGCTCCAACAAAAAACAAAATGACTGAATCACACGCGTAATGACCGAAAAAAAAAATCATCATCGTGCAATTAATCTTACCATGACCGTGAATCAGATTTTAGAGTCTTTCTGGTTCAGTGGTTGAGATGGGCGTTACTTGTTGAACCAATCCAATCGACTTCGGTTCGATCTCAACTGCTGCTAAAGGATTATCTGGTGTAGAAAAACCTGAAACGGACTTTTCTGAAACAAACAGAATTTCTGACTACAGAAAATCTACAAAAATACGGAAGTTAAAAAAAAACGGGCACTTTTAAAAACGGAAATTTCGTTAAAAGACAGACACTTACTAGCAACTTTGCCGCTCGTTATTTTCAGAAATTTTCGGTGAAGCCACGCCACTTATTTTTTACAGTGCACTAAGTCACGAAACCTTTTCACAGGAATCTCCACCCATGCTTACTGCACTGTTGTCCATAATTGCGTCGAATTCCTGCGTGGAGGATCCCAAGCTCGAGCGAACCATTCCACGGCATTCCAAATATTTCCCACATGGTTGATGTTGGGTGAATGGGAAGACCATTCCAGGGTGGGAGATTCTGTGGAATGCTCTTTTAGCCATTCTTTTGGTCACCGTCACCGCAGCTATGTGGGGAGTCGCACTGTCTTGTGAAAGAGTTCCAAATACCCTGTGGGTTTAAGATGACCATGAACAGATGCAAATGGTCAGCGAGAATGTACACGCAGCGTGGACCATTCAGAGATGCATGTAGACGCACCAGAAGTGATAGTTGAACACACCCCAGACCCGAAGCGAGCCTCCCCTAGCCTGAAAAATTCCTTGTTAACATGCCGGGTCCATCCCTTCGTGCGGTTTCCGCCAGATATACCTCCCCCCCGTATGCGCGAAAGAACTGGAAATGAGATTCATCGGACCAGGCGACCCATCTCCAATCATCCAAGGTCCAGTGCCGATGTTCTTTCCCCCAGTTGAGGTGCACAGTCAGGTAATGTGTCGTTCCCATAAGCTGTTGTGGCTAATGATTGCCTGGTGGGCTTGGTGGAGACGTTTCTTGCACCCCTGCCCCTCTTTGAAATCTGTGGTGAATTGTGCCACTGTCGCTCTGTGGTTGGTTGCAACTATGCGAGACAGACTTCGACGGTCACGATCTACTATCTTTCTCCGTTCACAGTGCTGTCCACTACGCGATATTATTCCAAAAATGGCGTATTTCCGATATAATCTTGATACTATCAAATGGGGATAACGAGTTCTTGTACCCAGAGGCGACTTTCAATCTTTTGGGGCCCTAGGCGCTAAATGATTCTGGGGCCCCTCCTTCCCCTTCTTATTGCAGCCTCAGAAATTTTCATCCGTCAGATTAACAAAGAAAAAAAAAAAAAAAAAGAAAGTAAAGTCAAGAAAAATGTTTTTGCGCTTTTTGAAATGCGATTCTATCATAAATTATTAGGACGTTTTGTCAGTAACAGTGCTAATGTAATCAGTTTGACTGTTCGCGCACATCGTACTTTTTGTTTTTACTGATATTTCAAAAACTATTTTTGCGGCTAATAGGAAATCAAAGGGCACTAAGTTTGGCACTTGAAATATCCCATATTTTTTATGAATTTACGACTAAAGGCTGTCAAAGTTAAACATTCAAGAAATTAAAGTTCTCTTTTGAAGAAATATTTTTGTGCCTCTCAGATTAGGCTTAACAGTTCTTTCTCAAATACTTAAATTTTCGAATCAGTTCATTAATTTCCTGCTAGAGGTACTGAAGGACAATAAATGTGGTTTTCACAGATTCTTCAAAAATTATTTTTGCGAATGACATAAATTTCATTAAATTTTGGGCATTTTAAATTTCACTACCAGTTCATAAATTTCCCTCTAGTTCTGGAATTGGAAATTTAAGAAATTTCAACTTTACGCTACGAGAGACCATTTCGGTTACGGCAAAAGTTCTTTTTGAGTTTGATACGTTCGGCAAAACTAGCTACATTAGTACACCTTCAGTTGCTGTAGTTATTTGGCGAATTAAACGCTAAAGGCGCTGAAAATGGAGTTTCGCTAAATTTATCAATACACTTCGTGTAAATTTTCATGAAACTGGAATAAGTTTCAATTACAAAACATGCCCTTTCCATTGCTTCAGCTTTAGAAAATCACCTTGTTTTTATGTTATGAGCAAATTAGTGAAATTAGTAGGCAACGAGCATGGTATCCAGAAAAAATAAAATACTTGAAGACACTGGCAACAGGAGAAGTCCTCCACGTTACAAAATACGGGTAAATATAAATTTGTGCACAGTACTTCGCTTAAAAAGGGTGGATGACTTTTCGTGGAGGAGTTTTCTGGTGGCGAACGTTTCTCTAAATCGAAGAGATTCAGCCGTCCATGGCATAAACAAATGTCGTGGACCAAAAAAGTTGGACAGTAAGAATTTCATCAGTCACTGCAAATAAGCGAGAATGTGAAGAATTTCTTGAAAACATTTTTCCTTATTATGTTTATCAGAAAATTGAGGTCTGCGTTTTCTTTTATTGTCAAACAGATGCGTAAGATTTTTTTTATACCTCCACAGCAGTTATCAAAAACAGAAGCATAAAGATTAAGTGCAAAAAAAAAAAAAAAAAAAAAAAAAAAAAGCTTGAAAATGTAAAAGTAGGAATTACAGTTTTTCGAGTAAGAGTATCATTGAAACTTTTATTGGCCGCCAGGGTCGCGCAGTGGTCTAAGCGCTGGCTTATGATCATTCGTCCGAGATGGGCCCGGGTTCGGATCCCGATGAGGCATGGATGTTGTGTTTGTCTTACGGCACTGGTTCTCTCCCTTCCCTGGAATCAGCAACCCTAAATTAGGGACGGGCGACTGCTTATATCCCATTGAGTTGCTCACGGTGGTCGTTAAACCTTCAATAAAAAAAACAAACTTTTATTGTTTTTTCAAATGTTAATTTGTTGTCAATTTAAGGAATAGAAAAGGTGAGAATACTTGATTATTATCAGTATTAAACTAGGGGAGGAGAAAGCAATAAGAAAATGCTATTGCAATACAATAACAAATGTTTTTAACACTATTCAATAAGAAAAAAGATAAACAGTGCAACATTTTCAAATTTCTTTATTTTGCAGCCTAAGCACACACTTTTCGTGAATAAAAAAAAAAAAAAAAGAAGAACGAAGCACCCCGAGAAAGTTCTTTGATCCTAACGAAACTCTGCATGCATGTGCCTCAGGGCTGAATATGCAAATGATTAATTAAAAAATAACTACCAATGACTAAATAGCGGCCCGCGGAGCGCATGGGAACAGCGTCGAGAAGGGTATATCAAGAGCAAAGGGCGGCGCAACAGGTTGTAGAATGCGTCGACGTACCGGACAATTGTGACAGTGAATTACTGGTACATTAACCTTCAGACTGTCATGATGCCACGACGACGGATCCGTGAACACCGCGAGACGTCGAGCGGGTTTGCGAAAGGATAATAATTGAGCTGAGAGAAGCCGGTTGGTCAAGACGCCGTATTGCCAGACATTTGGATCGGAGCGACGCAGTAATCGGACGATGTTGGCACCAATGGGTCGAACAGGGCACCACAATCCAGCGGCACATGGGCAGTGGACGGCCGAGGGAAACGACAGAACGCGAACATTGAGCGATTGTGAGAGCCGCTCGAACAGAACCGAATTCGTCGCTCTCTACAATCCGTGGCCATATTGCGTCGTCGACAGGTACTTGGAAGTGGCCATTCGGACCGTTGCCAGACGAGTTGCGGCACAGGGATTACATTCGAGGAGGACAATCCGCCGCTTATTACTGATCAGAGAGCATCGCAGGCACCAGTTGCAGTGGTTTCGGACCCGATCGACAAGGGATAATGTCCAGTGGTATCATGTTGTCTCCACTGATGAGTCACGGTTTGCACTTCGCGCCGATGTCCAGCGCATGCGTGTCTGAAGACGAGTCGACCAGCGCACGGATCCTGCTTTTACCGTGCAACGGTACAGGGCTCGGACACCCGATCTGACTGTCAAGGAAGCTATTTCCTACGATAGCTGGACACCCTTCGAAGTCCTGATTTTTACCCTGGCGGCTCAACGGTACGTCGACGCATTCTACGACCTGTTGTGTTGCCTTTCCTGTAACACATCACCGAATAATTTTCCAACAAGATAGTACCCTGCCACACACGGCACAGCTCTTCTCGGTCACCCGATTTCTCACCGATCAAACATGATGGGACCCTACCAACACCCATCCCGGAATGTCTGCGAATTGGCCCACAATTTGGACACCATTTGGCAGTCCATACCTCAGAACAGTATCCGTAAACTGTATGTGTCTCTGCCACGCTGGGTTTCTGCTTGTATCCGAGCGAGAGGTGGAGCTACAATACAACTTACTGACTTCTTCTACCCATGTAACAGTTTTATCAGGGATAAATGGCCCAACTGCTGTGGAATTGCAATCATTTCCTCTCCTATACATGTACATTACACATGCCGATTTTCATCTTGATTGGATGCTTCGTTTCTTTTTTTTTTTTTTTTTTTGTCTTCTTTCTTTCTTTTTAGCGAAGAGAAGATTGTATTAGCTACTTTGGTTTAGGGTGATGTAGGAAGATTACGGTTAAGGAAGAACTTGATTATACTACCCCAGAGAGAAAAGGTAGTAAACAGCAAACACCCCGGATTATCAGGACAGTGCACTCTTCATCGCAGCTCAGGAAATACAGGTAAAAAGTTCCAACACAGATGTTTTTCCTTGGCTGGAAGTCATATGAAAGTAATTTATATCACAGCCAGCTAAGTATTCTCCTTAAACAATGAAAAGTGTGGGAAGCGTCAATCCTTGTTCCACCTACCACTAAAAGGAAGGCTAGGTTATTTTAACAGTTTCTTTCAAAACAAGTACATCGATAACAATTCGAAAATTTAAAATGAGAAAGTAAATTATCAATTGACAATAAAGTGGTCACTTTAAGGATTGATTTATTTCGGTCCGTGAAAAGCAAAACAAAACTGGCAATCCAATTATAAGTTTTCGGGGCCCCTCAAGCTCTGGGGCCCTAGTCGCGCGCCTGCTGCGCCTAGTGGGAAACCCGACCCTGCTTGTACCACTTCTTCGACAGAGTGACCCATGCGTCGGGTACATACACTGCCAGGCAATTGCTAAGGACGGATGACAATAGCAACGATAGCAACCATAAAATGGAAGACAGGAAAATGTGGAAATTAGCATAAGTGCGGGATTCAGTAAGACATGTTGTGCGTATGCAAATTTTGGATTGCCGAACTTGTTCGTGACATCATAGCGCTGATAAGAGATATAAAGGATTTGACGCGTATTGACCGTTGTTGTTCAAACGCAAAGTTGAAAGGGAAAGAATCAATTGACGAACTTACAATTTTCAGTATATCTTCCCGACATCACCTAGATGATTTTACGCATGGCCGTATTATTGGCAAGATTGAAGAAAGGCGAAAAATAACAGATGTTGCCAGGGAGTTCGACGTCAGCCACAGTGTTGTTTCAAGGCTTTGGAAATCATTTCAAACAAATGGAGAGTGTAGCAAACGTCACGGGGGAGGTCGTGTTCGCAGTACGACACCTGCAGAAGATCGGTACATAGTGCTATCAACAAAAAGACACCGGTGCAGCACAGCTAGTGAGTTAGCAAATCAGTTTATGACTGCTACTGGCAAGCGGATCTCCCGAAAAACTGTCGCCAGACGTTTGCATGAAGGAGGACTATACGCCCGCCGTCCTGTTGTGTGCATCCCATTGTCCAGACGTCACCGTACCGCCCGTTTGCAATGGTGCCATCAACATCGCAACTGGACTGATAACGACTGGTCTGTTGTCCTCTTCTCAGATGAGAGTAGATACAGTCTATCGTCTGATTGTCGACGACAACTGAACTGGCGTGATAGTGGTACTACATATTGTCCAGCAAACATACAGGAAAGGGACCGATATCCGACATGTAGTGTCATGGTATGGGCTGGCATCATGATCAATGGCCGTACGTTCCTCTATGCGCTTCCAACTGGGACTATGACTGGCCAACGATACATTAATGATGTTCTGCTACCTCATGTTCGCATGTTCCGTGGTGCTGTCGGTGATAGATTCATTTTCATGGACGACAACGCAACATGTCATCGAACAGTCGCTGTCCAGGAGTGTCTTGAGAGCGAGGATATTCAACGCCTCGTATGGCCAGAACGTTCTCCAGATCTGAATCCCATTGAAAATGTGTGGGATGCTTTGGGGAGGAGTCTTGCTGGTCGCCAATGCCCTCCAATAAAAAATGACACCCTCATCCGTGCACTGACAGAGGAATGGGATAAATTACCCCAACAGCTGCTTGATAATGTTGTGCAAAGCGTGACACGACGTGTGGAATCTTGCATCGCCCTCCATGGTGGCCATATCCCGTATTGACATCTTACGCCGGAACGCCTGCGGACGGTAATTGCATTTTTTTCACGTTTACGTATTCTGCACAAAATGGCCTGTTTGTCCCTTGAACACGTTCCAAAGTCTTCTGGATTTCAAAGCACAATAAATTGTCTTTCTTATAATGCCCTGGCATTCTGACATTATTTTATTTCACTTGGCATCCAACCACACTTACTTTTTATGCGCTATATAGCCGTTTATGATCCGTCCTTAGCAATTGTCCAGCAGTGTACTATCATCCCTCTTTTAAATGCTGCTAACTCACGACGTTTATCCATACTGACTCCGAATTACCGTCTTCGTGAGCGCAATGATGTGCTCCTCGCTATACACATGCCAAGCGGTGAATCAGTCCATTAGCGAGAAGGGTGACAGCGTCGGGTTACCGAGAACCCAAGTATCCTATGATTTCTGTCCTCTCAATGTAGAGCCCAGTTTTTCCGCTACGGGTTTTATATGTAAAACTATTTTTCACGCTGTTTCTGCTTCTAGAAGTCGTATTTAAAAAATTATTTTTCCATTGCGTAACGTTTGCTATAAAAGGGCCGTAGTTACTGGAGGAGTGGGGAGCATTTGTGGGGGTTACCTACTAAAAAGTCATACCAGGTATATAAATTCAAAATCTGAGGGGCGTAAAAATAGAAATGCGGTGAAAGTTATAACTCAAAAAGAGCTTCATACGCTTCAGTATATCATTTTTAAACATTTCAATTAGTCACATACAGTCTTCCATGCAGGTAACCAGGGTGCAGAGTATCCTACTCTGTGAGGTGTGCACCCCTCATATGCATGAAAGGAATTGCCCTAACAGAGGAGAGGTAAATATACAACATGCGAATATTCCTAACCTTCGTGATCTTTCTAAATGCACCGTAGGGATGAACAGATAATCTGTGCTCTGTCGCAGAAAGTTCCTGTGAGCGTTTAACCTTCAGCGGGAGTTTTCCAAGCCTTTCTCTGAAAGTATCTTCTTATCGGAAATTCACTATCTGACACTCATTCATTCTGCGTTGATTCGTTTCCCATTTCGCATTTCTGTGGAGTGGTGTGTTGTCGGCGTTCACATAACTTTTAGATTTTCTTTTATATTTACAACCTGTAGCTCTTCGTTGTTTCCAGCGTTTTCACATATTTATGTCAAAAACCGGAAGTGCGAGTTTTAAACGAACATAAAATTTTCTTATGACGGAAGCGTAAGAATTTACGAACTGCTTACTGTTAGAGTAAAAGTGGGGAGCGTTTGAACTCGAAGGGGTGTAATTTCAAGTATCGTCCCATAAATTAAGAAAAACTTTCTTCGGCCCTGCCTGTAAAGAATATTTTGCGCGCACTTTCACTTTTACATGATTCCCAATTCTGCCGCTTGGGAAGACAACCTATATTTCTATTTGAAAGATGATCTCCTATTCTAAAAATCCCTTAGAAGAATTCTTTCTTGGCAGGATTATTATGAAGAGTATTTTGTTCCCATTTTCTTTTCCGAATAACGCACAACTTTTCCGCTAATGGGGTGTAAAGTTGCATCACATGTCAAGAAAAGCTTTTTTGCCAGTGGTGGAATTCGAACTCACGTCGTCCATCTTGAGAGTCGGATATTCTCCCGATTGAAATACGCTGACAATGATCGTCGCTGCAACTTGCTATTTTGACTTATGTGTCACTCCAGTGGTACGTCACATGCATTATATATATATTCCATATATCTCTTTCTGATTATTCGATTTGAAAAATTCCTTAAGCCTCGGATATCCTCCGTTAAGAGTACAATTTTGTAAACGATCTGTGATTTTCGCAATACACATTTGTGTCCTTATTAGGAATAAGCAGCAATTATTTCTTTTACTATTTCTTGGACGCCCAGGTTGCCGAGGGATCTGAGGTGCTAGCTCATCTGGGTTCGAGTACTGGTCAAAGCATGGAAGGTGCGCTCGTCTGACAGCGCTGGCTCTGTCCCTTCCTTGGAACAAGTGGCCCTAAATTAGGGACTGGTGAGTGCTTGTAGTTTTTAGAGTAGCTCACGGTGGCCGTTGACCCGTGAAACAACAACAGAAAAATTCTCTTTGTGGATACTTTCTAGATTGTAGGAATCCGGTTGAATGTCCTTCTTTTTCGTTTTTTTTTTTTTTTTTTTTTTTGCTGGATCTATTCATTATGAGCAACTGTTTACAATACACATTTGGAAGATGTGAATCCGTTTATTGGTGTAAATATGATATGGATGTTAAGTCAGGTAATATCCGAAAACTTGAAAATTTCGTTGTCGTGGAGCGAGAATTGAAACCGTAGTGGTTTAGTGGTTAGCATACTCGGGCGCTATCCGGTAGACGCGGGTTCGATTTCTGCTCCAGGACGACGAAATTTTCAAGTTTTCGGATATTATCTGACTTAACATTCATGTCATATTTACACCAATAAACGGATTCACATCTTCCGAATTTGTATTGTACAATAGTGTAATCCCGTATTTCATTCATTAACGCTGTTTACATTGCGTATTTTAAATAATTCGAAAAATTTCCACTTGGGCGCTAAGCGCATTGTCTCTTTCGTTGAATTTCTTTCTTTTTCTAAAAATCTACTTTGAAAAATTCTTTTCGTGTCGGAAAAGATTCTAAAGACCTGCTTATTACACCCGAGAATTCAGTGTAATCTTTCTTGTTTATTTTTGACACTTATGTTCAGAAAAGAACGTGCTTACAGTTTTACTATGTCTGACCACTCATCTGTCAACACCATATCTCTGCACCTATTAATCTGATTCGGATTTTTTTCTTTTACTCTGGGAGGCCTGAATTGTAAAAAAGATGATCCATTGCTTTTGGTATTTTTCCGATTCATAACTCTGCAGCTAGAGGGCATAAATGCAAATGACTTTTATATATAAGTGTCTTTTGTGTGTTATTATTAATAATAACAAAATTCACTCTCATTCCTTATCATAGGCAATTTTCGGAAGTCCAAAACCTATTTAAGTAGACTGAATTCAGTATCTTTAACTAAAATTTACGTCAGGACTTTTATACACTGTAGTCATGAAATATTGTAGTGTATCTGTTACTTAAAGCTGTACTGAAGAAATATAACACATACGTATTTACATTGCATCTGTGTGTTTTTTCTACTCAATGGTAAAGTTTTATAACAAAATCTTCGAGCTCAGCATCTGCTCTAGTCTTATCTTCATAGATTAATGGAACACATACATCTTTTAACTTTAGAGTTCATGACTACTATCCTACTCGCAGCGCGCAATGAACGACCTCAATGCATCATTTGCATAACGCTATTAATTATTCTAAATAATTATGGATTTTTGGTTCTGCCTTACTTTTTCGATAATTACGATTATTTAATAATTAATGAGATTAATGAGGTGCAAACATTTTCTTTTCTTTTTACCTTCTATTTGGAACCAAGAAGCTTCAAAGTTCCTTCAGACGTGCGGCTTAACTAACTCAGCATGACCCAAGGCTATCATGTTGGTTTAAGCATCAACCCGTCTGACTTTGTGACACGACTCACCTCTCTCCGCCATCCCCCAGTCATCAAGTCACCCATTTGTCGCTGAAAGAAAAAATAGAGGCATATGTCTCACGACGGATGTTATTCAACTTCTGTTTTTGTCTCCTCCTTTGCCTCAAAGAGTATAAATCCATATATTATAGTAATAGCCATTAGTAATCAGAGCACATCTTGCTCCTACGGTCCTAAAAAACATTTTGTTTATTTAAACCAGTTTGTTTCCAAGGATAAATAACTGATCGTTGAAATAGTGCAGAATGAAAACGTCACCTTTCGAAAAGAGCAGAAATACATATTACTTGGTGCTGTCGCGCCTGAGAGTGAATTAAAAAAAAAAAAACGTTTTTTTTTTAAATTGATAATCATTAATGATTAATGGAGGTAAATGGCATTTTTGTTTTTCTAGAATGTTATTTAGTACACGTATTAATGTCGAAAGAAAATAGGTCATGAAAGTAATATCGTTCTGTCTGTTCGTCAATTTCTGGATATTAAATATCCGCTTCCACAAATCGGTTTCGAAAAATTCATTTTATATCTGATAGAACTAAACTGATCAAGATTTTCAGTCATTCCCGCACTTTGTGGAGTAGAATTTTCCTTCTAAGTGTCGTCAATTTATATTATTCGAGGTATTTCTCTTTCTGAAAGGTATACAGATAAAATTACTTTGGTGTCGGATTGAGGTGCAATTTTCTAGCATTTCGCAATGTGAAAATTGTTTAAAAGATAGCAGTATGTCGTGACAGAACTTTGGCTACAGGGATCCTGCTGTAGTCAAGACTCGACATGAAACGGCCCTGTTATTTGTGGTCAATGTATGTGTTCAAGACTCTACAAGAAATTTAGTGGAAGGTTCTAAATTCGATTATCTCTGTCCCCATTGTTTTCTTGTTGAAAGATGGATTTTTAATAAACATGGTGATACCACTATACATATTTTAATATATATATATATATACAGTGACATCACCCTTATAAATCTGTATGTTTGTTTTGCAACGGAAGGGTCGAGAGAAGTTTTAGAATTATTTCACGAAAACAAAAAATTCTAAATGAGGTCGAGCCGCAGAAGAAATTACGAGTGGGACGTCGAAACGGGAAAGGCTTACCTAAAACTGACTGAACATGACACTATACCAGCTGCTCGGAAGAAACAAAGCGAATAAATGTTTCACGAAAGATCTGTACTGAATAAAAGTTAGCAAAACAATCGAAATCTGTCTTAAGCACCTGAATTTAACTTCGGCCATCTGTTGATTACATAGCCCAAGTAAACTTTTATCTAAGCTCCTGGGTCGTAAAGATAGGTTAATGTAGAGAGTGAGTCTAACGCTTTGCAATATTTGCATAAACGCATGTGCTGCGGCAAGTATATCACGTGTTTATACTTGTTCAAGTTGCGCACTGCAGTCAGTCGAAAGGGATATAAAGAGGTAGACGTTGCTGTGAACAGCATTGCATGTCGTCGTCGTTCTGTCTGTGATTGGGACGCCTGAAAGATCAACAGCCATAACCGACTAATTACGGAACCTTTGCTTTACGAGTTTGAACTCGGGCAAGCAACAGGAAACTTTTATCATGAGAAAGGGGAAGGTTCCGTGGACCACAGCACCGCAATCAGATAGTTCAAGAAATTTTGCTCAGGTGACAGAAACCTCGGCGATCAGCAAAGGTCAGGTAGGCCGCGAACCGTGGATTCGGAGGCAGTGCCCCAGGCCGTAGAGCCAAATCAGATATCAGGCGAGCTGGGCATATCACAGACCACCGTGGTCGTCACCTTCTGGACCTCGGCAATCTACAGGAGCTTCCGCATTGTCCTTCACGAACTGACGCCAGCTGAAGCAAACCGCCGAGGGTAAGTGTGAATGAAACTCCTAGAAAACGCGCGCGTTGTACGTTTCGTCAAGAGAATTGTTACGTGCGATAAAAAGTGGGTCTATTTCTGTAATCCTAACAAACAACGGCAGTGGTTGAGCCCGGGCCAGTTTCTTGAACATGTTGCCAAACGTGGGCGCTTTGAGCACAAGGTGATGCTCTGCGTCTGGTGGAATTTCGAGGGGATAATTTATTACGAATTTGTTCCAGACGGTCGGACCATCAACGCTAACCTCTACTCTGAACAGCTGGAGCGGATGTAGGTCGTTTTGGGGGAGAAGTACTCGGCACTGGTGAACAGAAAACGCGCTCTCCTACAGCAGGACAACACTCGGCCTCACACCGCACGAACGACCCGGGCAAAACTCCAGGAGCTTGAGGGCATCGAACTGATGCCACACCCAGCATATAGTGCGGACCTTGCGCCTTCGGATTATAACTTGTTCCGGTCCTTGGCTCTCTTCCTTTGCGGGCGGCACTAAAACTACCAGGAGGAGGTGGCAGCTGGGGTGAAGGAGTTCTTCGCATCGAAGGACAAGAACTGGTACCGCCGCGGAATCGAAGAACTGGCAGATAGATGGCTAAAGGCGGTTCAACATGATATCCTATACTTTGAATGCCACTCAGTTTCCATCGAAAAGGTTGACATAAAGTGATCCAAATATTGCAAAACTTTAGGCTCACCCTCTGTAATACTTCATTAAAGTAATTTGATAAAAGGAACAAAATCTGGTAGACAAAGTAGAATAAAGGACGCAATGATTAAAGCACGGTTTCATAGAGATGACTCAGGTAGTTTTTAAATTTTTAACATTAATCATTCTCCGTAAGAAAATGGTCTTACGTATTAATGAATTATCATGGTTTTACAGATAGATTCGTTATCACCAGATGTCAAATTTAGATGTTTCCTTTGTATTCTGTTAAGCTCCACAGCGTCTGTTCGAAGTAACCTTTTACGAGAAAATTAGTTTTAAATGAACAACCTTGTTTTTTCGTGGGATTAACAAAAGTGTTAAGCTCCTTATTCAGGAGTGGCAAACTCGGAAATTGTTTAGAAACCACATTTGCACTCGGCATATTTGATCGGCCTGTTTAATGGCTTAGCGGATTCACATACTCGTGCCGTAGCTAAAGGCTACGGCATACATACCAAAACTACTTATATACACATACCAAAACTACTGCACTAAAATTTGAGACAAAAAATATTAAATAGATGAAAGATTCCATATCTGCAAAAGCCTTGAAGGAAACCTTTTGAAATCAGTATTTAAAAAAATCGTAAACAAGTTTCAAACTGAATTAATATACCGCAGTATTATTATAAAACAAGTTAGTAAAATCATGCAATGCATTGATTATGATACGCTTTCCAACATACCAGAAATTATTACTCAAGTTATGAGGATAATGGCTGTGGAATAAATCTCGCTCCTGTGTCCTGACCTTTGACCCCATTTCGATGATATTCAACAGAACTGGTTCACTATACCTCCGAAACAACATGATGACGTTTTGTCGCAATCGAAATAGTTTTTGGTAAGTTACGATGCACAAGGGCAATGGAATGGATCCCACTCCAGTGTCCTGACCTTTGACTCCATTTCGCCCATTTTCAATAGGTTTCGTTCCCAGGTGGTTCCTTACCACATATCAAAATTTCATCGAAATCGAACCATTTTTACGCAAGTTATGACGCATAAGGGCAAAGGAATAAATACCGCTTTTATGCCCTGCCTAACCTTTGACTCCATTCGCCCATTTTCAATAGGGTTCGTCCCCTGGAGGTTCCCTACCACATACTAAAATTTCATCGAAATCGAACCATTTTTACGTGAGTTATCGTGCCGACAGACGGACCGACGGACGAACAGACAGACGGAAAAAGCTGGAGCACTATACGCTTCTTCAAGGCAAGGGCATATGAGAGGGATTTATTCCATTGCCCTTATGCGTCATAACTTGCGTAAAAATGGTTCGATTTCGATGAAATTTTGGTATGTGGTAAGGACCCACCTGGGAACGAAACCTATTGAAAATGGGTGGAATGGGGTCAAAGGTCACGCCATAAGTGCGGGATCCATTTCATTGCCTTTATGCGTCATAACATGCGTAAATATGGTTCGATTTCGATGAAATTTTAGTATGTGGTAGGGAACCACTGGGCACGAACGCTATTGAAAATGGGTGAATGGGGTCAAAGGTCAGGCAGGGCATAAAAGCGGTATTTATTCCATTGACTTTATGCGTCATAACTTGCGTAAAAATGGTTCGATTTCGATGAAAATTTAGTATTTAGTAAGGAACCACCTGGGGACGAACCCTATTGAAAATGGGTGGAATGGGGTCAAAGGTCAGGACATAAAAGCGGGATTTATTCCACCGCCATTATCCTCATAACTTGAGTAATAATTTCTGGTATGTTGGAAAGCGTATCATAATCAATGCATTGCATGATTTTACTAACTTGTTTGGAAATGATGCTGGGCATTTATCTTTCCTAATTTTTTCGATCTCTCCCATGGTTATGTTATCGTTAAGTTGTTCATTTCCTTTCTGAGCTCTTTTTTCTCTCGTAATGTAAAAGCATTGACAACTTTTGACTTTTTGATGTTTGTTAGTTCATATAACTACTAGCAGAGCAACAAAAAAGTCACTGTCAAATCCTAGGAGAAATGCTTTATTCGGTTTTTTTTTTTTTTTTTTGCGTGAAGTAAAGTTGAGCACCACCATCCTCAATATAAGAAACATTCATATATTATACTACAATATATATATATATATATATTACTAGGTAAAAGCCCGTCAATAATTAATGAAGATGGAAAATAAGATATGTACAGTAGAGTAATCTTTTAGCACCCAGGTACTTTTTTCCCTTTTTGCTTGTGATGTCCAAATGTGAAAGTATGTTTTATGAACTTTACAACAATTAAAAAAGAGTACATTGATTGAGGTTGGGATTCGACAGTTAAAACAGGTCAACGCTCTTTCCACTGCGACACCGAAGTGGAACAAACGTTCAAACATAGGAAATTATGTTCTTTGTCATATGATACCGCTCAACTTCGCGTGGTTGAGTGGTACGAGACTCTGGCTTCTAACCATTTGTCCGATATGGGTCCAGGTTCGAACACTGGGTGAGGTAATGATGGTGTGATTGCCTTATGGCTCTCACCTTTCCTTGGAATCAGTGGCTCTAAATTATTCCTTTTTTTTTATTGGGGTTTCAACGACTACCGTGAGCAACTCAATGGGCAGTCGCGTGCCCTTATTTAGGTAGCTGGTTACAGGGAAGGGAGAGAGCCACTGCCGTAAGACAAACACAACATCCATGCCTCACCGGAATTCGAACCCAGACCCATCTCGGACGAGTGGTCATAAGCCAGCACTTAGACCATTGCGTCACCGGGATGGCAGCTCTAAATTAGGGACGGGCGACTAGTTACAGCCGATTCAGTTGCTTATAGGTTGCTGAATTCCCAAACAAAAAAAAAAAGGAAAAAAAAATAATTGAAACTGTCACACTAATTGCTCTCGAAGTGTGAGTAAAAACACTGTCGAACTTGAACAATCACTTATCACATTTAATACGTAAGAGGAATACTCCTGACAATTTTCAGCACCCTAAATTTTAATTTCTGGATAAAAATATAGACTTTTTTTAATGCATTGACTGCAGGAAAAATTTGAAACTATATAAAATCGTCCTTTTACACAGAGCCTTTTTATTTCATCTCGCTTTTCTTAAAACTTTAAAACACAATTACTTCCGTGTTGGAAGATAGACAGCAAATTGAAATCCTCTCTGTTCGAAAAACTTCAGCGTTCGTGTATACCACACATCTCGATTGACCACTTGACCATGTCAAGCTGGCCATAAAGATTGGTATGATTAATTGATTAATTGCTCATAGAGATAATTTTAATTGCTTCCAAGTTGGACATAACGGTTGTTCCTTTTTTATCTGTAGTGATTTATTTCAATTATATTCACCTTTCATAATTGATGTAGGAAGTGACGCCCTGCATTCATTTGTGTTGACACGATTCACCCTGCAGTAACGATTACTCAAAGGGAGCTTGCATCAATAAAAAATCTAGATCTGCGACACCGACGAGAAAAGATTGTATCTTCATTTCGACCCTGTTCAGACACTCTCTGACGCAAATGTGACGTAGGTTGCCGCACTGAGCAGTAGGCCGGTTGCAATCATCGTGGTACACAGTTAAAGGCTTTGACCTAACGATGCCACTACAGTTTCAATTAGAATAGAAGGGGGGACCTCTTCTCCAAAAAGACGTCATGCTAGTGTTTGTTGTTCTGTTACGGAAATGGGCCTTCAAACTGAAAGTCCTCGAGGATATACAGTTTCAATAAGAATAGAAGGGAGGACCTTTTCTCTGAAAAGACGTCATGATAGTGTTTGTAGTTCTATTACGGAAATGGGCCTTCAAACTGAAAGTCCTCGAGGATATACTCTCAGATTTCAGTTGATTTGCTCGGCACAGATCTCATTTCCTAAAGGAAGCTGCAGCGTAACATGTCAGGTTGTTAACTTGAGTCATGCACGTAAGCTGAATACAAAGAGAACAGCATACATTTTCTGAAGGAAAATAATTAGAAATTACGTAACTGCCAACATGAACAGCCTTAGAAATGAAACCAATGCTAATAGTGCCCTGTATGTGTAACAAACATTCATTCTCGTGATGAGAATGTGATTAATTAAAAATAATCACATGGAGATGAACACAAATTGGAAAAAGGATAATATTATATCAGTATTTGTTTGTTTCAAATGCAATCAAAATTCTTCTTTCTCTCCGTTTTTTTTTTCGGAATAAAGACAACGTATTCTTTCTTATCGAGGTAATGGAGTGATCATAGGTGATCACAAATATAGGCTGAATAAGAAGATATGTGCATTTTACTGAAAAGTACATAAAGTGAAACAATTGTCCACAAAAGTTTTCAAGATACTGACATGACGATACTTTACGACTTTTCAGAAAAGTAAATGGATAAAAATAAAATCCCTTTAAGCAAAAATGAGAGCGAGGTGGTTGGCAGTACCTTCCAGGAAACATTTCTTCATAAAAAAAGCATATACTTTGGAAGTACAACGAAAATAAAATTCACACTGATGAGTGAACATGTTTACATAAATGGTTTGCTCAATATACATTTTGAAAATATCTGACGTACAAATTCGAACTAATTGTGAAATAACGATGTTACGACGCACGGAACATCGTTATTTCACAATTTTTTTCCCGTGCTTCGCAACATCGTAATTTCACAATTAGTTCGAATTTGTAGAATTTGCAATATCCAGCTAATGTTATAAAAAATTCCGAATCCTGTATCTTCAATTGCGTTACAATCGACTGCCAATTCGTTTCCTCAAAAAATATTTTCAACAGTTTCTCACCAACTACAATACGACCACGCACGGAAACTTCGACCTTCACTCAATTATTAACCAATGATCCTACAATGTTAATTTACAGGGTTTTCAAAATGCTGCTTGATGGATTGCTAACAGCTACCAATACCAACCTCCCTCCCTCCTTTTTTTTTTTTTTCAGATTTCGCGCATTACGTTTCCCCCACACTACAATGTCACCGGCCGCGTCACACCAAACACTTTCCACCTATTTATATGCTATTCGGCGTATCTTCGTTTGGTCTCGCATTAGAGTTCGCAGCTTAGAAAGTACTGTCTGTGGGTATTTGGTTTTTTACGTACCTTTCACTGACATCAGAAAAGCTGCTCCTGCCATGTACTGGTACTATCCTGATGAAGACTTCATGGTTTGCCGTTTCATGTTTCATCATTTGTTATTTGCCTATCCATTGAGGTTTTTTTGAATTGTCATTATATACACTTCATATATATACACAGTGTGTCAAAGAATTTTTAAGACTGGCGCTAGATTTCAGCCTACGGCGGCGCCACCAGTGTAATCGCGAATGCGTTATAAACCGTGACCATCTGCTTGCTTTCTGCCAAAAGTACTGCGCAGTTGTTAAAGTAACTCAAACGAAACGGCCGTTCATTAGAGAAGTAAAATTTTTTTCATGTTGAATTATTAAGATGGAACAAAGGGCTGTTATTAAATTTAACGCAAAATTTGGTAAAAGTGCCTCGGAAACATACCAAATGATGAAACAAGTTTACAATGAGTTTTGTTTAAGTAGATCAAATGTTTTCTTGTGGCACAAACGTTTTTTGGACGGAAGAGATACGCTAGAAGATGATAAGCATAACGGAAGACCAAGTTCATCTAGGACACCTGAGATTATTGAAAAAGTGCGTGATTTCGTGGAAAACAATCAATGTGCGTCACTAAGAATGATGGAAGAGTCTTTAAACATCAACAAAGAAACGATTCGAACCATCCTGCATGAAGATTTGGGTAAAACAAAAGTCTGTGCTAAATTTGTCCCACACACGTTAACCAATGAACCAAAATCAAGGAGAAGTGCACATTGCAGAGACATCATTTCAGCAGCTGAAAATGATCCAAACTTCTTAAAATCGATTGTTACAGGTGATAAAACATGGTGTTTTCAATATGATCCTAAAACAAAGCGACAAAGTGCGGAATGGAAGTAAAAAAACTCACCACAAGCCAAAAAAACAAGAAAAGTTCCATCGAAAATCAAAACAATGCTCATTACATTCTTCGATAGTAAGGGTATTATCCACAAAGAATTTGTTCCAAGTGGACAAACAATTACTGGGGAGTTTTATTTAAATGTTTTGAGACATTTAATGGGCAGAATTCGTCGCATTCGTCCAGAATATCGGGATGAAAGCAGTTGGTGTTTGTTGCATGATAATGCACCCAGTCACACCTCACTTCTTGTTCGTCGATTTTTGGCGAAAAATAACGTCTGTGTGTTGAATCATCCACCGTATTTGCCTGATTTAGCACCCTGCGACTTTTCTTTATTCCCAAAACTTAAAATGACGTTTAAAGGGTGTTATTTTGATGATATGTCGACCATACAAACAGCTTAGACGCGTGCTTTGGAGGCAATTCCGCAAAGTGAACTGGAACAGGCATTCGAATCATTACTAAATCGCTGTAGCTAGTGTATTGAAGCCGGAGGGACTTATTTTGAATAACAAACCAAAACAAATGATAATTTCTTGTTTCTATTTCATTTTACAGACCCAGTCTTAAAAATTCTTTGCCACACTGTGTATATATATATACACTCACGGACAATGAAATTTGCGCGCCTAGAAGAGAACATGCTACAACAGCGAAACTTTGCCGATAGCTAGAGTGCATGTTGGTATGCAAATGATCTACGGCGCTGCAAGCACTAACCGGCAGGCTTATGAACCGGCGTGTAGTCGATGCCGTATGAAAACGAAAAGCACCCGCCGACGTAAGCAAGAGTACAGAGTGACAAGAATACCGGGTAGATGCCAGAGACGTCGATTCATGCAACTTACGGGCTTTGAAAGAGGCCTGATCGCCAGGCTGAAAACTGCAGGGTGGTCGGCGCGCCATATATCCCGCCACGAGGATCGTTCTGACCATACCGTCCTACTGTGTTGAGAGCAGTGGACACGTGACGGCACTGCCATATGGAGGAGCGGCTCCGGACGGACCAGGAGGACTACCGGTGGAGGGGATCGGCGGATTGTGCACTAGGCACGAAGGGATCCCACTGGGACCCGGTCCACTATACAGGCAAATGTAAGGGCTCCTGTGTTCTCACGAACCATTTCCCGACGCCTCGCGGATCTGCGATCCCAGCGCCTCTTACGTGTGCTGCCATTAACACCTGAATATCGCCGGCTCCGTGTGCAGTGGTGCCAGGGCAACGTGAAAAGGCACAGACTAGTGATGTGTGGTGTTTAGCGATAAGTGCTGCTTCGTTTTTGGTACAGATGATCATCGTGTCAGGTTGTGGCGTTCCCCGGGTCAACGGCACAATTCTGACCTCACTGTCGGCTGGCACACCTCACGCACTGCACGTATTATGGTCTTGGGAGCCATTGCCAACCATAGTCGATCAGCTCTAGTAGTGGTGCGTATATCATTGACTTGCCAGCGGTATGTGGATGAGATCGTAGTCCCCATATGCTCCCATTCCTGGCTGGGATTCCAGGTGCCCTATACCAGCAGCATAATGCCCGCACGCACACGGCTCGGATTGCCTGGGAATGCCTACGTCATGTCCAGGCACTTTCATGGCTGCCCGCTCCCGGGACGTGCCCCCATATCGAGCATGTGTGGGACCAGTTGAAACCCCAGCTGCCGCTGTGCGGCATTATCCGGGATTTGGAGCACACCGTCCAACACGTGAAGGCCAGTCTACCGCAGGACAACATCCGGCGTCTGTTCGCCTCCATGCCGTAGCGTATTGCAGCATGTATCCCCGCACGACGTGGTGCGACGCACTATTGAAGATGACCGGACTGCGTGCCACAGATCACTCTGTAATTGTCCTGCAGCTCTGTTTTTGCCATCATGTGCATTATTCATCTGTATCATTACATCCATAAAATTTCAGTTCAATGCGATGCTTCCTCCTTGGTGCTCACATTTCATTGTCCGTGAGTATGTATATACACTGAAGAGTAATTGAATTAGTGATACCTGTCTAGTAACGTGTAGCACCACCTTTCGTCCAGATGACGGCAGCGATTCGTCTCGGCATGGACTCGACAAGACACCGGAAGCGTTGGGAAGCCATACAGATCCACGACCCCTGAACAAGCTCCCACAGTTCACGAAGATTTGATGGAGGGGGTCATAGCCTCGAACATCTCTCTCGATGGCATCCCAGATGTGCTCGATGGGATTGAAGTCAGGTGATCTAGCTGGCCAAGGAAGCGACGTCACGTCAGGGGAGTGTTCATCCAACCATTCGGATACAATTCGGGAGCAATGGCACGGTGCATAATCTTGTTGCCGGATGAGGTTCCAGTGGGATGTTGAAGACGCACAAACGGGAGCAAATGGTCGTCCAGGATATACCAGTAACGTTGACCTGTGAGGGACGATGTCACACGTACCAGGGGTACCATTTCAGTCCACGTAAACATTCCCCAGATGAGAATGCCACCCCCACCAGCTTGAAGAGTACCCTGCTGGCAAGAAGGATCCATCGCTTCATGTAGTTTGCGCCGTACTCGTATCCTGTCATCCGCATGTACCAACGTGAATCTCGACTCAACAGTCCAGGCAACATTTTCCCATATGTCTAGGGTCCAGTGGCGGTGTTCCCGCGCCCATGCTAATCTTTGCACCCTGTGATGTGCGATCAGCAGCGGTACGCTCGTGGGACGATGGCTTCTGTACCCCATTGCGAGGAGATGGTTCTAGATGGTGTGGCTGCTTACACGTTTTTGTGCACCAGCGTTAAATTGCAGAGTGATTTCTTGCACTGTGACCCGTCTATACGCTGTTACAATGGGAGCTAGCCGACGATGACCCCGCTCATCCATACGCTGTTGTTTACGGCAGTTGGTCCTTGCATGGATGGTTTTACCGGATTCGATGTACTCACGGTGCACCCGTGACACATCGGCTCGTGAATATCCCAGTGCCTGCACGACTTCCGAGATGGAATGACCCATTCTTCGGGTCCCGACAATTTGCAAATGATCAAATGCGCTTAGATCCTTCGTCTTACTCATACTGCGTCCGACTCTTACTGATTCCCGTCGCATCACTCCTTATACTGTCGGATCGCGGCATACGTCATGTCGTTTCCGTTTACAGGGCCACCCACAGCGCCACATTTGCATAACGCCAGCTGTCTCTAATTCAATTGCTCTTCAGTGTACATATATACACTCAAAAGGAAGAAGCATTTCCAACAGTTGCCAAGAGTTAGAGAAAAACAAAAAAAACATACAATGCAGAAAAGCAGAGAACATGTAAGAATGCAGAAAGTTTTGTAAATGCTGAGCCTTGGCTTTTTCAAGGACCAGCAAAACACAGCATGAACTCATCTCTACAAAGAGCTAGTTGAGTATAGGTTTCTGCTATGTCATAAATGTAATTAAGGCAAAAGTCCCCACAAATCAAAAGACCACCTTTTAAGCTCTGAAAGGTGAAATTAATACGATTACAACTTAGATTTTTCATTTTTTGACAATACTTGACCCGACCCACAACGACTCAACGTCCACAAAATCAGGAAAACTTGGTACGGATTCAACGAGTAAGAAATAATTAAACTTTGACAAATCCACCAGACTTGTTGAAACTTTAGACAAAAAATTAAAAAAGTTGCAATATGTTCACAGTACTGATAAAATGCTTTATCTGAAAGAACAGACTTGATAAAATGAACCAAACACCTACACACAAATGTCACGGTAGAGCCACGAGGTTCATTGCGCGTAGCGTGCTACTAGAGCAAAGGTCAAAAAATAATTCAAGCCGAGAGGCAAGAGAAAATACGCCAGCATTTTGAATAAAAATAAAAAGAACACAAATGAACGTCAGCTAGCATTGAAGCGCAAAAAAACTTTCAGAAGTGCCAAAGAGAACATAAAAACGAAAAAAAAAAAAACTGATCTTGGAAACAAGTATTGCGAAGCGACGACGAGACAGCCAACCCGGCCATTTTGAATGAGCAGCGGAACTCCCTTTGGCGTTGAAAAGGAGCCTACCCAACAGACGGACCTGGACCGCACATAAAAATCGTCTGCACACACCGCCAACCAATCAATAAAAATTCCCGAAAGAAAATTAATAAACAGATAGTCTGGAAAGAGCAGAAACGTAACGGAATACAAGAAAAATATAACAAACACACCCCAAACCCAAAACACACCAAAAACCCAAAACACACTCAAAACCCAAAAACACACCAAAAACCCAAAACACACCAAAAACCCAAAACACACCCAAAATGGTTTAATGTTAGTTACCTGTATTAAATGTATTTTATGTTAGTTACCTTAAAGTAAATCTACAGAAATTATTCAGTTTCTTATTAAATTTTTTTCAATTTATACTATTTTTAAGTTTGTTATTCTTGATATTGAATAAAAATTCCACATTTGAAACTTTTTATTAGTAATTTTTATTTTATTATTTTTTTATTTTTATAATGAAACAGTTTTATCTATAGCACTAAAGGTTCCAAAACGGAGTTAATATACATCCTCTAGACCAACTTCCAAAAAGGCTTTCATTGGCCAGAATCATTTTATTAACTGTGATGCAATTAAATTAGATCTATTAACCTAACTTTATTTTTAAGGACCATTTTTCTTTAAGCTTTTTTAATAAAGTTAACTGGTACTTGGTTCTCGAGAAAGCTATTGATAAGAATACTCACGTGTTCACTAAAATCCGAAGTTTTGCTGCAGATTCTTGCAATTCTAAGTACCTGTGAAATAAGGACATTCTCTATTATTTTAGTGGAAATTAATAACAAGGAACTGTACACCAATTACACTTAAAATAGTACTAGTGATCCTAATTTCTTGGCGTAGAATATAAATCAAAGTTTCCAAGCTTTCGCACATCAACCAGATGGTTTTTTTAAGGACGGTAGACAGCTAACTGCAAACCGGATAATGGAACACTTCAACAATTTGAACGTGGTGACTTGACTAGACAATACATGAATAGGCGGAAATATGATCAGTCATTCGAAGAAACGAGGTCACGTTGGTTGGGCGTACGACACTGTGGTAGAAAACATAGCATTATTTGAAGAATTGATTCCAACTGCGTGAGAACTCGAGAGAGACGCTATCATTGCAAGCCTCGCTGCTGGTCAAGATTTCCAAGGTTTCGCGAATGGCAGTAGATTTAGGTGTGGAGTATGAAGCTAATTTCTTGATATCATTCCACATTGGATCAACTGACTTGAACTTGACCTCCCTTGATAGGGCGTTGGTTATGTTACCGTCTTTTGTATCCCTTTCATGTTCGTTGATTCTGATTCCAAACGAACGTTTGGTCATTCCGATGTAGTATCGCCTGAAGCCGTCCGTATATTGTAGTGGACAATAATATCTCCACTGTTACTTTAGTGGAGATATTATTTATCCAGTGTAAATACGTAATTCATTTAAAAAGAAAATTCCTTCTTTTATCAAATAGGCTAATGGTAGGGTTACCTTTATCAAGCTTTATATTTAAATCTAAGAAATTAAGCTCCTCGTTATTCTGGTTAGTTTTACTTAATTTTAGACACCTAGGGTAAATATCAGAAAAATCATTTTCTATTATTTCAGAGTTATTAATACAGAGCAAATCATCAATATACACTATCTACCAACAAGTAATTGGACACCCCTGCAATCGTTGATATATGCGGTCCTGATACACGTCACGGCCGCCGTCGTTAAATATCGTGTGGGAAACAACAACGCAACCAGTCGCATGCAAGATGCCATGCAGTTCGGAGCTCTCTGATTTCGAGAACGGTGTAATCGTCGGATATCACAGAAATGGCCGATCCATACGTGACATATCCAGCAAGTTGAAGTACCCAAAATCGACAGTAGCCTACGTGATTGGCAAGTGGAAGATGAGAGGTGACTGTCGGAATGTGCCCCGACCCGGCAGACCCACAAAACTGGGAGTTAGAGACCGACGGTTGCTGGCCAAAGAAATTCGGAAGAACCGCACCAAATCGATGGGCCACATCCGCGAGGAGTTTCAACTGGCATGCGCAAGTGTTCTTTCGATGAATACCATCCGTAAGGAAGCCCATGTGCTCGGTTATCATGGACGTGCTGCCGCCCACAAGCCTTTGATCACCAAGTCCCATAGCGCTGCTCGGCTAACGTGGTGCAAAGAACGTCGACATTGGACCGTTGAACAGTGGAAACAGGTTCTCTGGAGTGACGAATCAAGGTTCGCCCTCTAATGTTCGGATGGCAGGGTCTGAGTTTGGCGGCTGCCTGGAGAACGCCTCCTGCCGGAATGTATTGTGCCAACTGTGAAGTTCGGCGGCGGTGGAATTATACTATGGGGGTATTTCTCCTGTTATGGCACGGGACGCTTGGTCGCAATTCCTGGTAGACTCAACGCCGAGATCTACTGCACCATTTTGGATGACCATGCGTTTCCAACGTTGTGGAAGTTTTACGGGGTGGATCCATGTTACTTTCAGGATGACAAGGCCACCTGTCATGTTGCGAGGTCCACCATGACTTGGTATGGTGACAATGGTATGGTTGACCATACCATGACTACCATACCATGACTACCATGACCATACCATACCATGACTTGGTATGGTTCGAATGGACTGGCCTGCGCAGAGCCAGGACCTTAACCCTATCGAGCACCTCTGGGACGAGTTGGAGCGTCGACTTAAGGGGTGCCTCCACTGTCCGAAATCGGTGGTCTTCTTCTGGGTCTTTTCCTGTCCCTTGGAATCCAGTCTAAAATTTCAGCTGTCCATCGATGGTCTGTCCTTCTGGCAGAATGCCCAGCCCATTGCCATTTCAGGGATTTTACTCTGATCATGATGTCTGCCACTCTTGACATTTTTCGGATCAACGATTTCCACTTCTTATCTCTCCTGGTTACACCAAGCATGCACCTCTCCATGCTGCTTTGAGTTGTCTGCAGCCTTTGTATATCTCTTTTAGTTAAGGTCCACGTCTCTGCACTATACATAAGCACTGGAAGGATGCATTGATCAAACACTTTTCTTTTAAGACATAATGGCATATTACTCTTGAAAATTATGCTGTTTCTTCCAAACGCTCTCCAGGCAAGTTTCGTACGCCGATTAATTTCTTCATCAATATGACCCTCACTTGATACCTGCTGTCCAAGATAAACGTACGTGTCTGTTATCTCCAGCTTTTTTCCATCAATCGATAAATCTTCATTTCTTGTAAAAGCATTGAACATCACTTTTGTCTTCTGAAAGTTAATTTTTAATCCCACTTCTTTACCCTTGTCAGCAAGTTCCTGGATCATACTCTGCAGCTCTGATGAGGTAGTAGCAAACATGACTACGTCATCAGCAAAACGAAGGTGGGTTACATAATCTCCATTAATATTTATCCATTTATTTTCCGAGTTCAGTGATTGAAAGACATTTTCCAATGTCGCATTAAAGAGCTTCGGAGATATGGTGTCACCTTGTCTCACTCCATTTCCAATTTTTATGTGTGTTGCATTTTCAGACAGCAGAATCTTTGCACTTGCATGTTCATAGATGTTATTAATAATATTAATGTATGCATCTTCAACACCGCAGGATTTCAGAGCCATTGCAACTGCTGATGGTTTCACCAAATCAAAGACCTTTTCGTAATCGATAAAAGCCATGCACAATGGAAGTTCATATTCCCTCACTCTTTCAATTAGTTCTCTCAGTACGTGGATATGATCTATTGTGCTGTAGCCACTCCTGAATCCAGCTTGTTCTCTCGGTTGAGCCATGTCCAGTGTTACCTTCAAACGGTGTGAAAGAACTTTACTGAAAATTTTATAAACCACTGTTAGGAGACTGATAGTTCTGTAGTTCCTGAGATCCTCAATATCACCTTTTTTATGTAGCAGGATTATTGTAGCGGTGTTCCAATCCTCAGGAATCTTCCCTTCATTAAGGCATCGAGTGAAAATTTAGGGAGTACTGTTTCAATTTCTCCACTTGCTTCTTGTATGATGTCTACAGTAATACCATCTTCTCCTGGAGCTTTTCCCCGCTTCATGTTCTTGATTGCACGTGCAACTTCAGCTGGGAGGACTGGAAGAACCCTGGTACTGGTACCTTTCATAATGTCTGGAGTTCATGCATCATCCCTTTCATGTAATGTGGAGTAGAAATCTTTCACTCTTGTCAAAATTTCGCCTCTATTTCTTGTTACAGAACCATCTTCTTTTCTCAGTGCCATAATCTGTTTTCTTCTCTTACTGAGATGTCCCTTTGCTATCTTTAGGCTTTGGTTGTTTTCAATTGCTTTCCTCACTAGTTCACAGTTGAATTTTCTTACGTCTTCAGTGATACTTTTTCGTACTGTCTTGCATAGCTCTATATATTCTACTTTGGAAGTCACATCTTCTTTAGTTGTCCTCATCTCTCTTCTTTTTTGCATCAACATTTTGGTTTTTCCTGATAATTTGTTCACCATGCAACTTGTTCTTAGACCCAGCTAATAATGTTGTTGTTTCCATAAGAGCTTTGGTTACTTTTGTGTTAACTTCAGAAATATCCACTTCTTCCGATGTTAGGTTTTCTAAAGCAGAGAATCTGTTCTTCAGTTCCAACCTGAAGGTAATATAGTGTTTTTTAAGGTTGGTTATGTCAATATATTTTGTTTGTCTTATGAGCTTGCCACGTTCGAGTTAAGTGTTGAGGTGCATCTTACATCTCACCAATCTATGGTCACTACCTATGTTGAACTTGTTTAGAACACTGCTGTCTTCTATGAAAATTTTTTTGTTACACATAATAAAATCAATGTCACTTGTCGTCCCATTTGGATGTCTCCATGTCCATTTCCTGTGTGGCTTTTTCTTGAAAAAGGAGTTCAAGATGAAAAACCCTTCTGCCTCTGCATACTTAACGAGAGTATTTCCACGCTGGTTTCTGTTGCCGTGACCGAATTTACCTACTGAAGTTTCATTCTGTTGCCGTTGCCGTTGCCCTATTTTTGCATTGAAATCTCCCATAATTATCTTCAAGTGCTGCTTACCTTTATTATTTAGATGACGAACATCCTCATAAAATTCTTCAATTTCTTCTTCAGGATGACTTGTGGTGGGTGCATAAGTTTGAATAATCTGAGCCTGGTATCTTCTCGAGAGTTGGATAACGAGTCGTGCAGCTCTGTCAGAGGAACTTTCAACTTCTACAACTTTATCCTTTAGTTTCTTGTTTATTATAAATCCAACACCACTAGTTCTGCCTGTATCTGTCCCACGATAGTAGAAGAGATGTTCACTTTTCAGTTCAATGAGATCTTCTCCTTTTCTCCTTACCTCACTTAGCCCGATGGTCCCAGTTGATCCTTTGTAGCTCCTCTTCCCATTCAAGAAGCCTTGAATCAAAAGATAGGGAGCGTCCACTATACGTAGCCAAGGTCAGCATCAGATGGCAGCCTAGTCCGGTCCTCCGGGGATTCTTAGCACCCTCTGCCTTCATGTCGCACTGGCCGCTGCCTTGGCCAGGTACATTCCAGCTGCCGGAGACTGAGGGCCAAGATTTAAGTTGTGGAGTCATTTTGGAGGGGTTTGGCCATAACTCACCGCGCTGGCCAAGCGGGTTGGTGAGTGTGGGATAGCATTTCCTCTAATCCCGATGGTATAGTTATACCGCTATTGGCGGTCGTCAGAGCCCCTTTAGTGGGAATAGGATGCACCACATGAAGGCGGGGTTGACATATCATTTTAAAGCACATTTTCTGCAGAAGCCAACTCAGTTTAGAGAATGGGAATATCTTTAACAGAACTCAAGTTATGACCAGAAATGTGCTGCGAAGGAAGCACACTTCGTTAAGTGAAATGTCATGGTCGTTGCTACAAGCCGACGGAGCTTTTTTGTACGTCCGCGTACAGGTGATAGCATAAAGGGCAGGCGATGTGCGTGGGGTTATTCTAGATGTTTTCGCAGTGCGCGTAGGTAGTTCGTTTGTATTGGTGAGTGTGTAGTCGTTATTCCTGTGGACTGCAGTGCAAATCTGAAGTTTAGAGTGCATTTCGTTTATTCTGTACAAACTGGATTGCAATTATGGGAAGATTAAGTAATATTACATCTCGAAAAGCTTCGCGAATGGTGACTTTAAGTGAATTCGGCCAAAGCAATGCAGAAATTACCCGAATTACTGGGGTGCACAAGAGTACAGTTGTGCGGCAGCTGGCAAATATCCGTGATATGGGTGGAATCAAGAATGGCAGGCTGGGTAAATGTTTCCGAAAATTGATAACAACTCCTAGAAGTAACAACGCGTTGAAACGGTTATGTCTGCGAAACAGGTTCGTCTCGTCAACGGTTCTTGCCAAAGAATTGCGGGAGACTTGTGGTACTGTTGTTTGTCCTCGAACAGTGAGGAATAGATCACGATCTATGGGTCTGACGTCTCATAGGGCGGTAAAGCTATTGCTAACAAATGTACAATGCAAGAAACGTTTAGAATGGACAAAGGAACATAAGGAGTAGAACACTGACAGGTGGCGTCAAGTGTTATTTTGTGATGAGACAAAATTGAACACCGACGGTAACGACGCTGGGTGCCGAGTGTTTTTCCACGAAATAACGAGACGTTGCATCCCTCTTGCACACTTAAGACAAGAAAGTATCCATGTAGTGTTGTGATTTGGCGATGTTTTGCTACTGCTGCTGGAGTGGGCAGAATCCATGTGTGTGAGAGCACTGTTAATCAACAGGTGTACAAACGTATCGTCCAGGACAAGATGGTGCCTTCAGGACGTGATTTGTTCCTAGGTCAGCCATACATCTTCAGGACGTGATTTGTCCCAAGGCCAGCCATACATCTTCCAGGACGATTCGGCGCCATGCCACCGTGCAAAAATCATTAAAGCTTAGGTGACATCTTTAGGCAACGTTGTGCCTCTTTCTTGGCCTGGTAATTCGCCAGACTTGAACCCGATGGAGAATTTGTGGTGCATTCTGAAAAGAAAAGTGCACGAACGTCACCCCACAAATAAAGTGGAATTGATTAGCGCAATTACTGACGTTTGGCACGACTGCATTTCATCCGAATAAATAAATCCATTGCTCTCTTGACGTCAAGGAACGCACAGCAACCAAAAAATTGTGTGCATTCTGAAAATTCTGAATTGTGTGCATTCTAAAAATTTTTCGGTTGCTGTGAGTTGCTTAACGTCGAAAGAGCGATGGATTTATTTATTCAACGGACGCCACGTATTTAGATGATTTTCACCTCGCATTTCATCCGATATGTTGCGTAAGTTGGTTGACTCTATGCCCAACAGGTGTGCAGCCGTTGTTAAATCAAAAGGTCACCCAATGAAATATTAGGTACTATAATGAAGTAATTTTTCTCCGTCATTTTTGTCCACGCCGGGGCTCGAACCCGGATCCCCTCATTCCGGAATAAGTCACTCTACCAATTGAGCTACCCGGACGTTTGTTCTGACTGCTATCTGCCTTTATGTCGTGCGCGTCCTGCTGGCAGGAACGTCACATCTCCCACCCCCACCCCAAAAAAAAAAAAGAGGGCAGGGGCATGGCCCACGGGTCAGCCGTGACCATGAGTCGTTGCAGGCAGCCATCCGCTGTAGAACGTGCACCTGTGAACTCCCAGTCAATCTAGTGTGAGGAATGCAACGTCACACACATATATTTTTCGAAGCGCTGGAGAAGGGATTCTCTTATTTTTCCTATCTCGCGGTGTGGAAAGAACATCACACCATTGCGAGATCTTGGACGGCCGGGTCATCCGGAAAGTTCGAGCGCCATTATAACGAAGTAAATTTCTCCGTCATTTTTGTCCACGCCGGGGCTCGAACCCGGATCCCCTCATTCCGGAATAAGTCACTCTACCAATTGAGCTACGCGGACGTTTGTTCTGACTGCTATCTGCCTTCATGTCGTGTGCGTCCTGCTGGCAGGTACGTCACAGTACGTAATTGTATTTGAACATGTTACTTTGCCATGATTTCTGTTCCGCAGCAAATTTGTGTTCACAACTTGAGTTCTGTTAAAGATATTCCCATTCTGTAAACTGATTTGACTTCTGCATGAAATGTGCATCAAAATGATATATATACTGTATGTTGTGAGTATTATCTGCATATTCACTTTTGTAGCAACACTAAAAACCCAAAAACGTCAGAAATTTCCTTAGTTGCTATTAATTTTTCCGTAACTGCATATATACTGTATATACACTATATTGAAAAGAATAAAAAAATTACCGGACACCCCTTCCAAAGCAAATGAACGGATCCGTTGCGTTGTTAATATGCGCGGTACAGTTGCAACCGGTATAAAAACAAGCCTGAATCTGACAGCGATCATATCGCACTGTGAGGTTGAGTGAAAATGTCGCGGAGGGAGAGAACTGACTTTGAGTAAGGAAAGATTGTTGGGTTTTATAGTAGTGAGCTGTCCATAAGAGAAACCGAGAAGCGTTTAAACAAACCCAGGTCAACTGTTTTGGATGTACTGAATAAGTGGAAGACACATGGCTTGTCTGAAGCAGCACAGCTAAACGTAACGGCAGTCCAAAGAAAATCAGAGATAGAGGACGCCGAAGCCTCAGGAGGGTCGTTACAGCTAATTGACGGAGTAATGCACAAGACGTTAGTGTACAGGTGAGTAAAAATGATGGAACCTCGGTATGTACACGTACCATTCACAGAAAACTCGTTCCATGGGTTACCGTGGTCGTGCGGTTGCTCATAAGCCTTTCATCTTCACTCGAAATGTTACTCGTTGTTTAGCATGGTATAAAGAACATTTATCGTACACCGTAGATTAATGAAAACGGGCCCTATTGACTGGCAAATACAGGTACACGATCCATCAGTCTGATGGACGTGTGTGGGTATGGCGGCAGCCGGGGTAACGCTATTTACCACAGTGTACTGTTCCTATGGTCAAGTTTGGAGCTGGCAGTGTACTCGTGTGGGGGTGTTTTTCGTTGTATGGTCCCGGTTCATTGGTTATCGTGGACAAACCTGTTAACCAGCACTTCTACCTCGATATTCTGAACAATTATGCCCTACCAACTCTGTGGCAAAACTATGGAACCATAATATGTTGGTATTAGCTGGATAATGAACCGAGCCATAAAGCAAGGACTGTTTCAGCGTGGTTTGACGATAATTCCGTATAGTGTGTGGACTGGCCAGCACAGAGCCCTGATCTTAATCCCATACAGCACCTATGGAAGGAATTAGAGTGTCGCATAAGAAGTTTGGAACCAAGGCTTACTACTAAACAACAGTTAGTGGCAGCATTGTGTACTGAATGGAAGCGCATACCTATCGCTGTGTTTCAAAACCTTGTCGAAAGCATGTCTCGAAGGTTCAGTGCATGCATTAAGGCCAAAGGTAGACCGACACCGTACTGATGTATGTCAATAAAGTCAATAATAAAAGCTATGTTGTGTTTCTCTTCTAGATGTCCGGTGACTTTTATATAGTGCATATATACATTATACATATCATCATCATCGTCAACCATTATCAATCCACTGCTGGACGAAGGTCTCCCCAAGCTTCCTCCACAACGGTCTGTCTTGTGCCAGTCTCCTAAAATGTCACTCCCGCATACTTTCGAATTTCATCCACCCACCTCCCATGTGGTCTTCTTCTGGGTCTTTTCCTGTCCCTTGGAATCCAGTCTAAAATTTCGGATGTCCATCGATGGTCTGTCCTTCTGGCAGCATGCCCAGCCCATTGCCATTTCAGGGATTTAACTCTGATCATGATGTCTTCCACTCTTGTCATTTTTCGGATCCACGAGTTCCTCTTCTTATCTCTCCTGGTTACACCAAGCATGCACCTCTCCATGCTTCTTTGAGTTGTCTGCAGCCTTTGTATGTCTCTTTTAGCTAAGGTCCACGTCTCTGCACCATACGTAAGCACTGGAAGGATGCATTGATCAAACACTTTTATTTTCAGACATAATGGCATATTGCTCTTGAAAATTATGCTGTTTCTTCCAAAAGCTCTAGAGGCAAGTTTTGTACACCGATTAATTTCTTCATCAACATGACCTTCACTTGATATCTGCTGTCCAAGATAAACGTACGTGCCTGTTATCTCCAGCTTTTTTCCATCAATCGATAAATCTTCATTTCTTGTAAAAGCATTGAACATCACTTTTGTCTTCTGAAAGTTCATTTTTAATCCCACTTCTTTACTCTTGTCAGCAAGTTCCTGAATCATACTCTGCAGCTCTGATGGGGTAGTTGCAAAAATGACTACGTCATCAGCAAAACGAAGTTGGGTTAGATAATCTCCATTAATCTTCATCCCTTTGTTTTCTCAGCTCAGCGACTGAAAGACGCCCTCCAATGTGGCATTAAGGAGCTTCGGAGATATGGTGTCATCTTGTCTCACTCCCTTTCCAATTTTTCTGTGTGTTGTATTTTCAAACAGTCGAATCTTTTCACTTGCATTTTCATAGATGTTATTAATAATATTAATGTATGCATCTTCAACACCGCAGGATTTCAGAGTCATTTTGTAACTGCTGATGGTTTTACCAAATCAAAGACCTTTTCGTAATCGATAAAAGCCATGCACAATGGAAGTTCATATTCCCTCGCTCTTTCAATTAGTTCTATCAGTACGTGGATATGATCTATTGTGCTGTAGCCACTCCTGAATCCAGCTTGTTCTCTCGGTTGAGCCATGTCCAGTTTCACCTTCAAGCGGTGTGAAAGAACTTTAGTGAAGATTTTATAAACCACTGATAGGAGGCTGATAGGTCAGTAGTTCCTCAGATCCTCAATATCACCTTTTTTATGTAGCAGGATCATTGTAGCGGTGTTCCAATCTTCAGGAATCTTCTCTTCATTAAGGCATCGAGTGAAAATTTGGGCGAGTACTGTTTCAATTTCTCCGCTTGTTTCTTGTATGATGTCTACAGTAATTCCATCTTCTTCTGGAGCTTTTCCCCGCTTCATGCTCTTGATTGCATGTGCAACTTCTGCTGGGAGGACTGGAAGAACTCTAGTACTGGTACCGTTCATGATGTCTGGAGTGCATGTACCATCCCTGTCATATAATTTGGAGCAGAAATCTTTCGCTCTTGTCAAAATTTCGCCTCTATTTCTTGTTACCGAACCATCTTCTTTTCTCAGTGCCATAATCTGTTTTCTTCCCTTACTGAGATGTCCCTTTGCTATCTTTAGGCTTTGGTTGTTTTCAATTGCTTTCCTCACTAGTTCACAGTTGAATTTTCTTACGTCTTCAGTGATACTTTTTCTTACTGTCTTGCATAGCTCTATATATTCCACTTTGGAAGTCACATTTTCTTTAGTTGTCCTCATCTCTCTTCTTTTTCGCATCAACATTTTGGTTTTTCCTGATAATTTGTTCACCATGCAACTTGTTCTTAGACCCAGCTAATAATGTTGTTGTTTCCATAAGAGCTTTGGTTACTTTTCTGTTAACTTCAGAAATATCCACTTCTTCCGATGTTAGGCCTTCTAAAGCAGAGAATCTGTTCTTCAGTTCCAACTTGAAGGTAGTATGGTGTTTTTTAAGGTTGGTTATGTCAATAGATTTTGTTTCTCTTATAAGCTTGCCACGTTCAAGTTTAGTGTTGAGGTGCATCTTACATCTCAGCAATCTATGGTCACTACCTGTGTTGAAGTTGTTTAGCACACTGCAGTCTTGTATGACGAATTTTTTGTTACACATAATAAAATCAATTTCCCTTGTCGTCCCATTTGGATGTCTCCATGTCTATTTCCTGTGTGGCTTTTTCTTGAAAAAGGAGTTCAAGATGAAAAACCCTCTGCTTCTGCAAACTCAACGAGAGTATTTCCACGCTGGTTTCTGTTGCCGTGACCGAATTTACCTACTGAAGTTTCATTCTGTTGCCGTTGCCCTGTTTTTGCATTGAAATCTCCCATAATTATCTTCAAGTGCTGCTTACCTTTATTATTTAGATGACGAATTTCCTGATAAAATTCTTCAATTTCTTCTTCAGGATGACTTGTGGTGGGTGCATAAGTTTGAATAATCTGAGCCTGGTATCTTCTCGAGAGTTGGATAACGAGTCGTGCAGCTCTGTCAGAGGAACTTTCAACTTCTACAACTTTATCATTCAGTTTCTTGCTTATTATAAATCCAACACCACTAGTTCTGCCAGTATCAGTCCCACCATAGTAGAAGAGATGTCCACTTTTCAGTTCAATTAGATCTTCTCCTTTTTTCCATACCTCACTTAGCCCACGATGTCCCAGTTGATCCTTTGTAGTTCCTCTTCCAATTCAAGAAGCTTTGAATCAGAAGATAGGGAGCGTCCGTTATACGTAGCCAAGGTCCGCATCAGATGGCAGCCTAGTCCGGTCCTCCGGGGATTCTTAGCACCCTCTGCCTTCATGTCGCACTGGCCGCTGCCTTGGCCAGGTACATTCCAGCTGCCGGAGACTGAGGGCCACGATTTAAGTTGCGGAATCATTTTGGAGGTGTTTGGCCATAAGTCACCACGCTGGCCAAGCGGGTTGGTGAGTGTGGGATAGCATTTCCTCTAATCCCAATGGTATAGTTATACCGATATGGCGGTCGTCAGAGCCTCTTTAGTGGGAACAGGATTGTACCAGGAGAAGGCGGGGCTGACATTTGTCAAGGAGAGGCTGTGATGTTACGCATCACCTGACCTTACATCCCATTATACACACACACACACACACACACACACACACACATATATATATATATATATATATATATATATCATCATCATTATTGTCAACCATTATCAATCCACTGCTGGACGAAGGTCTCCCCAAGTTTCCTCCACAACGGTCTGTCTTGTGCCAGTCTCCTCCATGTCACTCCCGCATACTTTCGAATTTCATCCACCCATCTTCCATGTGGTCTTCTTCTGGGTCTTTTCCTGTCCCTTGTAATCCAATTTAAAATTTCGGCTGTCCATCGATGGTCTGTTCTTCTGGCAGTATGTCCAGCCCATTGCCATTTCAGGGATATAACTCTGATCATGATGTCTTCCACTCTTGTCATTTTTCGGATCCACGTGTTCCTCTTCTTATCTCTCCTGGTTACACCAAGCATGCACCTCTCCATGCTGCTTTGAGTTGTCTGCAGCCTTTGTATGTCTCTTTTAGCTAAGGTCCACGTCTCTGCACCATACGTAAGCACTGGAAGGATGCATTGATCAAACACTTTTCTTTTAAGACATAATGGCATATTGCTCTTGAAAATTATGCTGTTTCTTCCAAAAGCTCTCCAGGCAAGTTTTGTACGCCGATTAATTTCTTCACCAATGTGACCCTCACTTGATATCTGCTGTCCAAGATAAACGTACGTGTCTGTTATCTCCAGCTTTTCTACATCAATCGATAAATCTTCATTTCTTGTAAAAGCATTGTACATCACTTTTGTCTTCTGAAAGTTCATTTTTAATCCCACTTCTTTACTCTTGTCAGCAAGTTCCTGGATCATACTCTGTAGCTCTGATGGCGTAGTTGCAAAAATGACTATGTCATCAGCAAAACGAAGGTGGGTTAGATAATCTCCATTAATCTTTATCCCTTTGTTTTCCCAGTTCAGTGATTGAAAGACATTTTCCAATGTGGCATTAAAGAGCTTCGGAGATATGGTGTCACCTTGTCTCACTCCCTTTTTAATTTTTATGTGTGTTGTATTTTCAAACAGCCGAATCTTTGCACTTGCATTTTCATAGATGTTATTAATAATATTAATGTATGCATCTTCAATACCGCAGGATTTCAGAGCCATTGCAACTGCTGATGGTTTCACCGAATCAAAGGCTTTTTCATAATCGATAAAAGCCATGCACAATGGAAGCTCATATTCCCTCGCTCTTTCAATTAGTTCTCTCAGTACGTGGATATGATCTATTGTGCTACAGCACAATTAGTTCTCTCAGTACGTGGATATGATCTATTGTGCTACACTCCTGAATCCAGCTTGTTCTCTCGGTTGAGCCATGTCCAGTGTTACCTTCAAGCGGTGTGAAAGAACTTTAGTGAAGATTTTATAAACCACTGATAGGAGGCTGATAGGTCTGTAGTTCCTGAGATCCTCAATGTCACCTTTTTATGTAGCAAGATCATTGTAGCGTTGTTCCAATCCTCAGGAATTTTCCCTTCATTAAGGCATCGAGTGAAAATTTGGGCGAGTACTGTTTCGATTTCTCCACTTGCTTCTTGTATGATGTCTATAGTAATTCCATCTTCTCCTGGAGCTTTTTCCGTCGCTTCATGTTCTTGATTGCATGTGCAACGTCTGCTGGAAGGACTGGAAGAACTCTGGTACTGGTACCTTTCATGATATCTGGAGTACATGTATCATCCCTTTCATATAATTTGAAGTAGAAATCTTTCACTCTTGTCAAAATTTCGCCTCTATTTCTTGTTACAGAACCATCTTCTTTTCTCAGTGCCAAAATCTGTTTTTTCCCCTTACTGAGATGTCCCTTTGCTATCTTTAGGCTTTGGTTGTTTTCAATTGCTCTCCTTACTAGTTCACAGTTGGATTTCCTTACGTCTTCAGTGATACTTTTTCGTACTGTCTTGCATAGCTCTATATATTCCACTTTGGAAGTCACATTTTCTTTAGTTGTCCTCATCTCTCTTCTTTTTTGCATCAACATTTTGGTTTTTCCTGATAATTTGTTCACATGCAATTTGTTCTTAGACCCAGCTAATTTTGTTGCTGTTTCCATAAGAGCTTTGGTTACTTTTCTGTTAACTTCAGAAATATCCACTTCTTCCGATGTTAGGCCTTCTAAAGCAGAGAATCTGTTCTTCAGTTCCAATTTGAAGGTATTATGGTTTTTTTTAAGGTTGGTTATGTCAATACATTTTGTTTGTCTTATATATAAATATATATGTAAGGTCAGGTGATGCGTAACATCACAGCCTCTCCTTGACAAATGTCAACCCCGCCTTCTCGTGGTACATCCTGTTCCCACTAAAGGGGCTCTGACGACCGCCAATAGCGGTATAACTATACCATCGGGATTAGAGGAAATGCTATCCCACACTCACCAACCCGCTTGGCCAGCGTGGTGAGTTATGGCCAAACCCCTACAAAATGACTCCACAACTTAAATCTTGGCCCTCAGTCTCCGGCAGCTGGAATGTACCTGGCCAAGGCAGCTGCCAGTGCGACATGAAGGCAGAGGGTGCTAAGAATCCCCGGAGAACCGGACTAGGCTGCCATCTGATGCTGACCTTGGCTACGTATAACGGACGCTCCCTATCTTCTGATTCAAGGCTTCTTGAATTGGAAGAGGAACTACAAAGGATCAAGTGGGACATCGTCGGGCTAAGTGAGGTAAGGAGAAAAGGAGAAGATCTCACTATCGTGGGACAGATACTGGCAGAACTAGTGGTGTTGGATTTATAATAAACAAGAAACTGAAAGATAAAGTTGTAGAAGTGGAAAGTTCCTCTGACAGAGCTGCACGACTCGTTATCCAACTCTCGAGAAGATACCAGGCTCAGATTATTCAAACTTATGCACCCACCACAAGTCATGCTGAAGAAGAAATTTAAGAATTTTATGAGGAAATTCGTGATCTAAATAATAAAGGTAAGCAACACTTGAAGATAATTATGGGAGATTTCAATGCAAAAATAGGGCAACGGCAACAGAATGAAACTTCAGTAGGTAAATTCGGTCACGGCAACAGAAACCAGCGTGGAAATACTCTCGTAGAGTTTGCAGAGGCAGAAGGGTTTTTCATCTTGAACTCCTTTTTCAAGAAAAAGCCACACAGGAAATGGACATGGACACATCCAAATGGGACGACAAGTGAAATTGATTTTATTATGTGTAACAAAAAATTCGTCATAGAAGACTGCAGTGTGCTAAACAAGTTCAACACAGGCAGTGACCATAGATTGCTGAGATGTAAGATGCACCTCAACACTAAACTCGAACGTAGCAAGCTCATAAGTCAAACAAAATGTATTGACATAACCAACCTTAAAAAAACACCATAATACCTTCAAATTGGAACTGAAGAACAGATTCTCTGCTTTAGAAGGCCTAACCTCGGAAGAAGTGGATATTTCTGAAGTTAACAGAAAAGTAACCAAAGCACTTATGGAAACAGCAACAAAATTAGCTGGGTCTAAGAACAAATTGTATGTGAACAAATTATCAGGAAAAACCAAAATGTTGATGCAAAAAAGAAGAGTGATGAGGACAACTAAAGAAGATGTGACTTCCAAAGTGGAATATATAGAGCTATGCAAGACAGTACGAAAAAGTATCACTGAAGACGTAAGGAAATTCAACTGTGAACTAGTAAGGAAAGCAATTGAAAACAACCAAAGCCTTAAGATAGCAAAGAGACATCTCAGTAAGGGAAGAAAACAGATTAAGGCACTGAGAAAAGAAGATGGTTCTGTAACAAGAAATAGAGGCGAAATTTTGACAACAGTGAAAGATTTCTACTCCAAATTATATGAAAGGGATGATACATGTACTCCAGACATCATGAAAGGCACCAGTACCAGAGTTCTTCCAGTCCTTCCAGCAGAAGTTGCACATGCAATCAAGAACATGAAGCTGGGAAAAGCTCCAGGAGAAGATGGAATTACTGTAGACATCATACAAGAAGCAAGTGGAGAAATCGAAACAGTACTCGCCCAAATTTTCCCTTGATGCCTTAATGAAGGGAAAATTCCTGAGGATTGGAACAACGCTACAATGATCTTGCTACATAAAAAAGGTGACATTGAGGATCTCAGGAACTACAGACCTATCAGCCTCCTATCAGTGGTTTATAAAATCTTCACTAAAGTTCTTTCACACCGCTTGAAGGTGAAACTGGACATGGCTCAACCGAGAGAACAAGCTGGATTCAGGAGTGGCTACAGCACAATAGATGATATCCACGTACTGAGAGAACTAATTGAAAGAGCGAGGGAATATGAACTTCCATTCTGCATGGCTTTTATCGATTATGAAAAAGCCTTTGATTCGGTGACACCATCAGCAGTTGCAATGGCTCTGAAATCCTGCGGTATTGAAGATGCATACAATAATATTATTAATAACATCTATGAAAATGCAAGTGCAAAGATTCGGCTGTTTGAAAATACAACACACATAAAAATTGGAAAAGGAGTGAGACAAGGTGACACCATATCTCCGAAGCTCTTTAATGCCACATTGGAAAATGTCTTTCAATCACTGAACTGGGAAAACAAAGGGATAAAGATTAATGGAGATTATCTAACCCACCTTCGTTTTGCTGATGACATAGTCATTTTTGCAACTACCCCATCAGAGCTACAGAGTATGATCCAGGAACTTGCTGACAAGAGTAAAGAAGTGGGATTAAAAATGAACTTTCAGAAGACAAAAGTGATGTACAATGCTTTTACAAGAAATGAAGATTTATCGATTGATGGAGAAAAGCTGGAGATAACAGACACGTACGTTTATCTTGGACAGCAGATATCAAGTGAGGGTCACATTGGTGAAGAAATTAATCGGCGTACAAAACTTGCCTGGAGAGCTTTTGGAACAAACAGCATAATTTTCAAGAGCAATATGCCATTATGTCTTAAAAGAAAAGTGTTTGATCAATGCATCCTTCCAGTGCTTACGTATGGTGCAGAGACGTGGACCTTAGCTAAAAGAGACATACAAAGGCTGCAGACAACTCAAAGCAGCATGGAGAGGTGCATGCTTGGTGTAACCAGGAGAGATAAGAAGAGGAACACGTGGATCCGAAAAATGACAAGAGTGGAAGGCATCATGATCAGAGTTAAATCCCTGAAATGGCAATGGGCTGGACATACTGCCAGAAGAATAGACCATCGATGGACAGCAGAAATTTTAGATTGGATTCCAAGGGACAGGAAAAGACCCAGAAGAAGACCACATGGAAGATGGGTGGATGAAATTCGAAAGTATGCGGGAGTGACATGGAGGAGACTGGCACAAGACAGACCGTTGTGGAGGAAACTTGGGGAGACCTTCGTCCAGCAGTGGATTGATAATGGTTGACAATGATGATGATGATGATATATATATATATATTTATAATGCGTAACATCACAGCCTCTCCTTGACAAATGTCAACCCCGCCTTCTCGTGGTACATCCTGTTCCCACTAAAGTTGCTCTGATGACCGCCAATAGCGGTATAACTATACCATCGGGATTAGAGGAAATGCTATCCCACACTCACCAACCCGCTTGGCCAGCGTGGTGAGTTATGGCCAAACCCCTCCAAAATGACTCCACAACTTAAATCTTGGCCCTCAGTCTCCGGCAGCTGGGGAGGAGACTGGCACAAGACAGACCGTTGTGGAGGAAACTTGGGGAGACCTTCGTCCAGCAGTTGATTGATAATGGTTGACAATGATGATGATGATATATATCCATATCATCATCAACCATTATCAATCCACTGCTAAATAAAGGTCTCTCCAAGTAATTTCTGCAACTTCTATGTTAATCCAGTTTCTTCCAAGTTACTCCAGCATGCTTTGGAATTTCATCGACCTGCCTTTCGCGTGGTCTTTTTCTAGGAATTTTTCTGCCAATTAGTACCCAGTCTAGCATTTCAGTTTTCCAACGGTAGTCAGTTCTTCTTGCAACATGTACCCCTCACTGCCACTTCAGGGTCCTTACTTTGATCATGAAGTCATCAACTCTTGTCATTCCTTTATCCGTGAATTCCTCTTCCTGTTTTTCCCTTTTGAAATCCTAAAGGGATTTTCGACACATGCTTTGCAGTAAGAGAAACTCTGGGAGGTGCTTTCTTGTTCTTCTGTTATTGAAGTTCAACGACCGCTATGAACGGAGCACCGAATTTAGGGAGACCAACAACAATTAATTTAACGTCATTGGAAACAAAGAAAGAAATGATCCGGAATCGAAGAGAAAACAAATCACCTACATCTTCCCAAGTTTATAACTCAAATACTGGGCGACCGTTTTTAGTATTCTAGGCCGTCAGCTACTGTGGGCAGAATGGGCTGCTAAGTGGCTTATCCAGACATCTTAATCTTCTAACAGCATTTCTAATGAATTAATTTTCCAGTAACGTATATACCCTGATATACGTCATGTCAGAGATTTTTCGTTGTTCTGAAAACTTTCAAGTCATGTAAAATACCCTGAAAGGAATCGAACCTAAGAAATCTAATCTCCGATTTTCAAGTACATATTAAAAGGAAAATATGGCAATTTTCCTACAAAATGCAGAAGTCGTGTAATGCTGAATCAGATCGTATACATACACAAACGGTTGTGCTTTATAATTATGTCCTGATCAAATATAACCATCTCTGGCTACTGGCACAGGCGGTTAGATCAGTGCAGATTAGTGGGACATGCTCTGTGTGGAACTAAATACTGCTCAGCACAAAATAAAAGGGAACACGAAAATAAAAGAAATAGGATAAAATAAGTAGAGGTTTACTCATAGAACAGGCTCGGATGGGGTGAGTACTGTCCACTCAAACAGGCATTAAAGCGAATGTTTCTATAGGGACTGGTTCAGAATGGAGTGTTAACCAAAGAGACTGTAATTAGCGTGTTCTTACTTTTCGCGTTTCAATTCAATCTCGGTAATTCGAGGTATTTGTATTTAACTTCTTACCTCTTCCGTGAGTCCGTGCACGGGCTCTCTGGCTTCCAACATGTCCCCTGCTTCCTGTTCACAGAGTAGGATGCCCATTAATATATTCCAAGAGATTTCCACATCCAAGGTATACTTGATGAGACTAATTTATTGCAGATCATTTTATATGAATTAGATAAAACACACACACACACACACACACACACACACACCTGAATATTTCGTCGTTTGTCTTTCGCGTCATAGTTTTTAACATCAGTTTTCATTCTGTGGCAGCCTTTGCCATCAGCTTTGCGCCTCTCTCCCAGTTCCCACGCGTCTTCAAATGTCCACAATTTTCTCACGTCTGCCGTTGACCTCCTCCGCTGCGCCCTCTGTCGGCGTAGTCCCAACATAGCGGGAAAGGATGAGCATTAATAGTGCACAAAAGAGTACGTGGTGCTTTGCTCATGAGACTTACTACCAACTGTTTTTATTATGGAGCGAAGCTGTGCACACTAACACAAATGCGTAGTAGGCATATCATATTTCATTGTTCAGTTTTAGAGTATATTACAATGAAAATTTCATTCTGCTAACAAATCACGGAACAACGCGCTCTGTATCTCCTTCACTAACAACTGAGAACACTGCATCTCCGTTAATAACTGGAAATGGTATGTGCGCGTGAGTCATTTCCAGCTATTTGAGAAGTAGGAACACACGAGGCTTCAGAATTTGAAAAAAGAGCTCCTTGCCTGCTGGATTCAGGCGAGGAGTTCTTTTCTCATATTTTGAAGTAGTCATGGGATACTTAATAATTTCTTATTAAATTTTATCACTCATATAGATTAATTATTTCTCTATCACATTTAATCTTCAGTAGACGGAACTGTTAGGAAAATAACCTCTTATAGCAAGAGAATAGAGTCAGATCGGGTCAGATATGACTAATAGCCAGAACATTATAAGAACATAGGAACACCGAAGAGCCAGAACATATAACCAGTACGTCTTTATGCAAATTGAAGGAACAGCAAGTAAACAATAACCCGAGTGAAGGTCATGAAACGGTACAAATAACACCTGTATTGAGCTCTGTTACTCAGGGTTGTTCTTGTTCTTCAGGTAGGAAAGGCCGCGGCCTGAAGCGAATTTGGACAATGGCTAAACTATAATGGCCAGACAACTGGGTTAAAGCATTTTCGAAACGTCAATGCTTGTGGAGCGCTCCCGGTTAGCCGCAGTTAGTACCTTCAAAAAGTGGTCCGAGGATGGAAAAAACCCACGAACCTACGGCAAGCTGTGGGCCGACCATGTCTCATTTATGTTACAGGTGAGCGAAGGCTATTCCATATGGTGCGAGTCAACAGAAGGGATACAGTGGCGTAACTCGCCAGTAATTTGAGTGCTGGTGGCGGGAGTAATGTGTCACAACACAAATGCGTCGAACCCAAATATATCGTTGATCAATACAAATGCGTCGAACCCAAATATATCGTTGATCAATACAAATGCGTCGGCACCGTAGCCACAGGCCCGTCCAAGTGCCCATTCTAACCTCGGTTTACCGTGGAAAGCGATTACAACGGGCACGCGAGCACCAAAACTGGACCTTGAATGATTAGAAGAAATCTCATCTAGTCCGATGAATCTCATTTCCTGTTGCATTATGTGGACGGCCGGGTACGTGTGCGTCGTTAATCTGCGGAAGTGTTGGCACTAGGAAGCACCGTGGGATGAAAACAAGTCGATGGAGGAAATGTAATTCTTTGGACAATGTTTTGTTGAGAAACCATCGATGCAGTCATTAGTGCAGGAAACTATGGCATCCCCACTAGCTGAACATCGTTGCAGACCAGGTGCATCCTTTCATGACAAATGTATTTTCATCTAGCAGTGCCTTCTTTCAGCAGGATAATGAACCTTGGCACACTGCCTAGACCCCGGATTGTTAAAAAATGGTTCCCGGAACATGTAGACACAGCGAGAAAGACTTCTAGGTATTGTCGTCGCCTCCAAATTCCCCAGACAGCAATCCAATTGAGCATCTGTGGTTTGTGTTGGAACAGCAAATCCAATCTGCTGCTGCTCAACCACGTAACTTACAAGAGTTAACGAATCTGCTGGTAACGTGTGTGACGTATATTCTAAATTAACTTTCCTGTTCAGTTTCTTTCCCTATGTAAATTTTGAGTTTGTTCTCAGTTATACTTCACACTTAACGTGATATCTTCTCTCTCAAACGAATACTGTTGGCAACACAATTGAGGTAGAATGAACGTGACGTATGCCAGTTATGAGATAAGAACCAGAGATATAAACTACGAGACAACAGTTGCTCGTGTGGGGTGTTGAATGTGGTTAATACTGATTTGTTAAGTAAAATGTGAAGTGCTACGTTGTATTGATGAAATCATCCGGAATAAAGCCAATTTCCGTAAGTTTGGCTTCTGTTTAAATGTTTCGTCTGACCGTTAAGGTTTAATTTAGGAACTCTTTCATTGTATGGTTATGTTTTAAAATAACGTAAGAAGAGCGATAAAAGTTCAAGCACGAAAAGACATTACGTTATACGTGTTGCTACCAGATACTACAAGGTGACTTTAGAAATCTTGTACGCCCATGCCTCTCAGAGTAACAGTTGTTTTGGCGATACGTGGAGGACCTACATCATATTAAGCTGGTGATCATAATGTTTTGGCTCTTCGGTGTATATACCTCAGTTCTGAATTGCTTCCTTTCTAGAAACCGTTTTTCGAGCATTCGGAATGAGTGATTATGTGCCTACACTGTTAAAAATTTTGCAGTAGGTTGCACCAAAAATTAGTGCTACACGAGCTGCGCCACTTCTGAGGAAAAGGTAAAAGCACTGTTCGGCCTATGAAACACACAAAGATATGCTACAATTATGGTAACGAACCTGATTGGTGCAAAGTTTCACTCATTTCACCACGTTTCTGTATGTTTCACCCAAGATACAAGGGCTTCACGATACCTTAGCTCCAAAAGTGGTGCAGTTGCTGTAGCACCACGTTTTGGTGCAACTTACTATAACATTTTTAACAGTGTACCCTTGAATTCCCAAGAAGAAGGCTGTGTTACCATAATATTATGTAAAAATAAGTGCAGCTGGATAAAAAATACTTTGCGTAACCTAACAATTAAGTTCACTTATCATTCTCCCAGTTCGGCCAGTACTGAATCGTAATGCAGCCGTCACTTTGATCTGTCGTATGACTTATTTCCACCATTTGAACGAACATTGTTCATTAGTAGACAATTATCTAACAGCGACTGTTTTCCACCTTTTTTAAAGCATGAAATCGCAGAATTTACCCTATGCATTGGGCACTGTAAAATGAAGTTCTATCCTTACAACTACAAGATCACTGTCTCTCTAGTACTGGAGTTCTAGTAGACTGCCTGACATATTACAAAACATCAGAAATTTTGCGTAGTTCGAGAGAAGTCTTCCTTGTTTGCGACAGATAAGAGCGCATGTTCCAAGTGTTGCAATAGAATTTCATCAGAGATGTTAACGGTAACCCAATTTTCAACTGCCGCTATAACAATATAGACAGTTTGTCATTAGTTCAAACCATTTCGGCAGACTTTCACCCGTAGTTGTGAAGTTGTTGAAATATACATGTAGTTAAATTGATGTTTATCTTCGTTCAGTGCATCCAATAAAGTTACGTAGAATTTTTTTTGTTTAGGTTATCAACTACCATCATGAGCAACTCATACGGCAACAAGCAGCCTGTCGTCCCTAATTTTGTAATTTAGCACTGGCTCCAGGAAAGGGACAGAGCCAGCGCCATCAGACAATCACATCAGTTAAAATTTCTGTAGCTGCAATACTGCATAGATTTACCATCTGTTCAACTCCTGGTGGTATTCACTACAATGTGCCAGCAGGTGTCATTCATATTTTTATACAGGGTGTCCGAATAAGGACTGCGCACTGAATGTACGAATTACAGTAATGTAATAATAAAGAAATTTTGAATGGAATTATAGTAGAAGTCACCCGCTACGTGGAAGTGCTCTGTGTCTGGCAACCTTCATGTCTCCCCACCCCAAGGCGCGCAGCTGTCATTTGGAGCGAAGGTCATCCCCGAGCGCTTGGTCGACGGAGGCAGATGTGTCGATTGATGACTCGTCTCAGCACAAGGGCAATGGGGCTGACGGTAGATATCTCACCCAGGATTTGAAGAGCATTCTGGACCAGGTAATGCAAAAGAATGGCTATTTTGCCCATCCGGAATCAATATTTCTGGCTACGATCACGGACGAGAGGAAACATCAGAGAACTTGGCTTCCTCAGGATCCTTAGAGCAAGAGCACAAAACTGCGATGCAATCCATGTATTTGAAATTCCTCAGTTTAACTTCCAGGGGAGGATTATTTTGACCTGACTGACTGGCAAGCATGCGTATTAAGCGAACCGCCATTGACTGCTCATTTAACCGACGATGAAATGATGAACCTTTGCAACAGTGACTGTAAGGATATTGTTAAGCGATTGGGCACGCAAAATTTCCATTGTCACAATCAATGAGTGGAACGATGCGTTAAGTTGACAACAGAAGCATCTGCTGCTGTTTGCGAAGAAGAACAAAGAGATTGATTTATTAGAGTACGGTTGGAAGTATGGCAAATAATGCCAGCCTTCAAAAGTAAATCAAATTTCAGGGTAAAAATTAATAAAGAACAGAAAATTGAAGATTAAAAAGAAGAAAAGAAAATTGATTTGCCCTAATGGATGAGTGGTTGGGTTGGGCACGGATGGAAATTGCTGTGCAGCCACACCCTCATGATGAGTTCTGGGATTTTTCTGAAACATGAAAAATGTGAAGAGCTGCATCGTGTGCAGTGTGCACTACTGCACATTTGCACAATATGTTGTGCTTTCAGTGTGCACACTAACACAACTAGGAAACAAATCACATGGTAAACACTCGGTGACAAATTGCAATTTCCCTTAAACGTGGTGTATTGTTGCATTAAATTGGAACCATAGGATATTAGTTGCTTTGCCTGAAAAATTATGCACCTCTTTTAGGTACCAACAGATAGTTTTATTCGCAAAGTCTGTAACGAACACTGTTCTTTTCTCAAAACAGACATGACAATGTGACGATTTTACCCAAATATCGGAATTTTGGAGGTAAAGTGGAACCGTAAGATATAATTTGCATTTCGCTAATTTTTTTGCACATGATTTACGTCGCAATACACAACTTTCCCGCACTAGGGTACATCGAAATTCGAAATTCTTTTTTACGCTCTGGCCTTCTATCCACAGCGGACGAAACCGTACAAGATATCAAGGACAGGATACAGAGGCGTCCACAGAAGTCCGTAGGGTGACTGTCACAACAAGCTAATGTGCCAAAGAGTGCAGCCCACGCTACTCTGAAAAGAAAGTTACGTTTCCACCCGTACAAAGTGTCCGTCGTGCTTCAGTTGAAATATACAGACCATGAAGCCCGTGTTCGGTACTGCAGGTGGTACCAAGAGTTCCTGTCTGAAGAAAGTGAGGACATTCTGGCCGTGTCCTTTTTTACAAATGAGGCATAGTTCCACCTGTCCGGATACATCAACAGCCAAAACACATGTCTGTGGGGTACTGAAAATCCCCATGAATTCAAGGAAGTGTCTGTTCACAACCAGAAGGTCGGTGTTTGATGTGCCATGACTTGTACGCTCATTACTGGGCCCATTTTCTTCAGTGAAACCATCAACTCAGAATGGTACCGAGCCCAGATTATCCAACCATTCATATCCGAACTCACAGAACGGGAAATTAACGAAGGATGGTTCCAGCAAGACAGTGCAACTGCTCACACCACTGGCGCATCAATACAGCCTCAGGAGGAATTCTTCGGAAATCGGATCATCTCACGGATCTGACACCGCCTGACTTTTATCTGTGGGGAGCACTGAAGCAGAAGGTGCACGTAGGTAATCCGCATACACTTCAAGAGCTACACGTTGACGACCTACCTCCAACAAATCACACCACATACTCTGAGAAAGGTCTTCACGTAAGTGCATAAGCGTGTGCAGACATGTCTGGACGTCGGTGGGGCCCATTCCCAATACCTCCTGTAGGAACCAGTTCGACATGGTAAGTGTTACTTTAAGTGCACAGTTATTTTTCTGACACCCTGTATAATGTCAGTTACTTCGTCTTCATTTGCAAAACAGTGGGAGAGTCTAGCTAAGGTGTGTGTCACAGTGAATTCTGTTAATGACTGTGATTCTTTGTCTTGAATATCTTGCATCATATAACAACCACGTACATATTTTTGTTTCAAGGAAATCTGTCATCTGTAATTTTCATTCTATACACCGGTTATTTTCAAGAGCTTCGTCCCTCACTTTGCTAAGGATGCCATGCACAAACGATATGTCATTAGGCTTAGATCTCATAAAGCACAATGTGATAAAGCCACAGATCTAATATATCATTAGGTTTAGATTCTGCCACAGATCTTAGCCTAATGACATATTATGTCTTTAGGCTAAGATCTCATAAAGCCACATTTTCCTAATGACATGCGCAAACGATATGTCATTAGGCTTATATCTCGCCTCCAGACAGAATCACTTCACAGTCACTACTTCACTACTGTTCCTTCCATCACTTCAGGAAACGTGGAATCCGTGAGGTTTACTATTTTCAATAATAAACAAAAAGATTATACTGGATCCTAGTTTATAGTGACTCGTTTAAATGCTACCCACATGACTGTTTCTTAGTTTTGATTGATTTTATTGGTATAAAAGCTTTGTCATTTATTACATTTTGTAAAGTTACTTTTAACTCAATAAAGTACAGCTTGGTGCAAAAGTCCTGTAATACCTCATATAAACATGTATTTTAAGCATTTGACCGCATTTTGAAAAGTAAAGCCAGTTCCAAACATTATAAATTAGTATGTTTGGAACTAGCTTTACTTTTTTAAAAACAAAAAATCGATGTATTTTAAAAACTAACAATCACTGCATATCGGACGGGCACGTTAAGTGACGGCCCTCGGGTTAGGACCCCCGGTTACATATGAAGGTGTCCGTTCCTAACCCCCTACCCCCCCCCCCCCCGTTATTATTAGGTGTGCAACTTAATTCTCGGCCACAGGCACGACACGTTGACAGCAAATTATAGCAAATCGAATACGTACCTAATCAGGGAGATAATCCCCGTCGTGTTCGATACATTTGAGCCATCGGTCAGGGAGTTGCCGAATGCCACTGCGGAAAAAAGAGGGCTGTTTCGAGTTGATAAAGTTATCAATGCTTGTGTGGACTTCCTCGACAGAAGTGAAGTGTGTATCACTCAGGTGATGTTGCAGGGAGCGAAAGAGGTTATAATCCGACGGGGCGAAGTCGGGAGAATTCGCCGGGTGGAACAAAATCTCCCATCCCAGGTCGGTAATCGTGTTTAAAGTCGTTTTCGCGGTGTGAGGACGTGCGTTATCCTGAAGCAACAGAACCGACCTTCTGCCCTTGCCGGTGTATGGCCTTTTCGCCTCCAGTATGTCACTCACACGAATGAGTTGCTGACAATAACGCTCAGCATTGGCCATTTCACCAGGTTTGAGCAACTCATAGTATACGACACCGTGATGATCCCACCATATCCACAGCAACAACTTCCTGGCATGGATATTCGGTTTGGCGGTACTGGTGGTAGGCTGACCTGGATAAACCCACGTTTTCGCCGCTTAGGATTATAGTAGAGGATCCAGTTCTCATCACAGGTCAAAATCTTGCGGAGGAAATTCTTCTTCTTGAATCTGGAGAACAAGGGCACATCAACATCGTAGCGTTGTTTTCACAAGGAGGGCCGTGGGGCGCCCAACGGCCCTCCTTGTGAATCCGTTCAAGCTTGTGCAGGCGCTTTGCAATGGCTTGCCGGGTTACTCCGAGTTCCTGGGCGAGCTCTGACTGTGTGCGACAGGGATCCCTGTCCAACAGTTGTTCCAGTTCCACATCGTCAACTTTCTGTGGCTGTCCCGGACGTTCTGCACCAGGGAGACCGACATTTCCCTGCTTAAACCGCTGGAACCACTTCTTACACGTACTGTAGGACACATCAGCATCACCCAAAGCAGCACAGATCATTTGCTGGGCTTCCGCGGCACTTTTGCTTAGCAGAAACGCGAACAGGAGGCAGTGCCTCAAATGTTGCTTCTCAAACGACATTGCTTTCACCGTCAACTTTCGTCCCTTCTGTCACTACAGCTGTGAGCGGTTACGGTTACCTGGAAAGCTGTTCGATAGCGCTGCAATCAGCCATTATCGCACACAGCTATTTGCATTGGCAGACATTCTATGATCGCTTGCGGTTAGGAGCCGAGAATTAAGTTGCACACCTAATATTTCTTTGACCCTTCTATGTGTTCCATCGGCTTGTACGTTGGCACCATCTACTGTGCTCACTCTCTTTCTCTCTCTCTCTCTCTCTCACTTACAAATTGTTATGTCAAAGTCGCTAGACTTTTTCTTCTTCCTTCTGTTTCTGTGCCCTGCCCGAAAGGATGTCGAGCTGTAGGTGGGTTGAGCCTAAATGGGCGGAAATCCTACATCAAACTGGTTAGGTGAGTCGTTGATAATCAGACACAGGAAAAGTGCCTCTAGTACCCTGTTGTGAGTCGTTGATAATCAGACACAGGAAAAGTGCCTCTAGTACCCTGTTGGGAAAATTAAGTACTGCCTCACGGTGTGCTGTGCCGCGAGGTCTATCTGTGTGGGCCGCAGATTATAGACTAGTCTTGTAACCCTGCTGGGTTACAGTATGGGTCTGGCGATTTTTAGAGGGTCTGACAGCCATCAGTCATCAGAAAGGGGACTAAGTAGAGGAAGGCCACCAAGAGGAAGAGGTAGTTTCAGAGGTAGAGGGAGGAATGCTGGGTCCTCCTCCTCACTCCCGACCAGAGAGCAAACTTTTGCTCAGTTGGTTTGCAACCACCTGCTTTTCATCTGGTTGGGACGTCGTCCACTGCCATGGCGCCAATTGGCGCCATGGTACTGGATGACACCACGAGAATGGAGCTAGCATCCTTCCTGCTCAATCTAAAATAGCTGGTTTGATGAGAGACAGTAGAATTGGCAAAAAATTAAAAAAAGGCCATTTTAAGGGCTAGCCCATATTTTTCAAAGAGGTTTACCATACGTACTGATTAATCAATGGAGGGGAAATATATATATATATATCATCATCATCATCATTGTCAACCATTATCAATCCACTGCTGGACGAAGGTCTCCCCAAGTTTCCTCCACAACGGTCTGTCTTGTGCCAGTCTCCTCCATGTCACTCCCGCATATTTACGAATTTCATCCACCCATCTCCCATGTGGTCTTTTTCTGGGTCTTTTCCTGTCCCTTGGAATCCAATCTAAAATTTCGGCTGTCCATCTATGGTCTGTCCTTCTGGCAGTATGTCCAGCCCATTGCCATTTCAGGGATTTAACTCTGATCATGATGTCTTCCACTCTCGTCATTTTTCGGATCCACGAGTTCCTCTTCTTATCTCTCCTGGTTATACCAAGCATGCACCTCTCCATGCTTCTTTGAGTTGTCTGCAGCCTTTGTATGTCTCTTTTAGTTAAGGTCCACGTCTCTGCACCATACGTAAGCACTGGAAGGATGCATTGATCAAACACTTTTCTTTTAAGACATAATGGCATATTGCTCTTGAAAATTATGCTGTTTCTTCCAAAAGCTCTCCAGGCAAGTTTTGTACGCCGATTAATTTCTTCATCAATGTGACCCTCACTTGATATCTGCTGTCCAAGATAAACATATGTATCTGTTATCTCCAGTTTTTCTCCATCAATCGATAAATCTTCATTTCTTGTAAAAGCATTGAACATCACTTTTGTCTTCTGAAAGTTCATTTTTAATCCCACTTCTTTACTCTTGTCAGCAAGTTCCTGGATCATACTCTGCAGCTCTGATGGGGTAGTTGCAAAAATGACTACGTCATCAGCAAAACGAAGGTGGGTTAGATAATCTCCATTAATCTTTATCCCTTTGTTTTCCCAGTTCAGTGATTGAAAGACATTTTCCAATGTGGCATTAAAGAGCTTCGGAGATATGGTGTCACCTTGTCTCACTCCCTTTCCAATTTTTATGTGTGTTGTATTTTCAAACAGCCGAATCTTTGCACTTGCATTTTCATAGATGTTATTAATAATATTAATGTATGCATCTTCAATACCGCAGGATTTCAGAGCCGTGGTAACTGCTGATGGTTTCACCGAATCAAAGGCTTTTTCATAATCGATAAAAGCCATGCACAATGGAAGTTCATATTCCCTCGCTCTTTCAATTAGTTCTCTCAGTACGTGGATATCATCTATTGTGCTGTAGCCACTCCTGAATCCAGCTTGTTCTCTCGGTTGAGCCATGTCCAGTGTTACCTTCAAGCGGTGTGAAAGAACTTTAGTGAAGATTTTATAAACCACTGATAGGAGGCTGATAGGTCTGTAGTTCCTGAGATCCTCAATGTCACCTTTTTTATGTAGCAGGATCATTGTAGCGTTGTTCCAATCCTCAGGAATCTTCCCTTCATTAAGGCATCGAGTGAAAATTTGGGCGAGTACTGTTTCAATTTCTCCACTTGCTTCTTGTATGATGTCTATAGTAATTCCATCTTCTCCTGGAGCTTTCCCCCGCTTCATGTTCTTGATTGCATGAGCAACTTCTGCTGGGAGGACTGGAAGAACTCTGGTACCTTTCATGATGTCTGGAGTACATGTATCATCCCTTTCATATAATTTGGAGTAGAAATATTTCACTCTTGTCAAAATTTCGCCTCTATTTCTTGTTATAGAACCATCTTCTTTTCTCAGAGCCATAATCTGTTTTCTTCCCTTACTGAGATGTCCCTTTGCTATCTTAAGGCTTTGGTTGTTTTCAATTGCTTTCCTCACTAGCTCACAGTTGAATTTCCTTGCGTTTTCAGTGATACTTTTTCGTGTTGTCTTGCATAGCTCTATATATTCCACTTTGGAAGTCACATCTTCTTTAGTTGTCCTCATCTCTCTTCTTTTTGCATCAACATTTTGGTTTTTCCTGATAATTTGTTCACATGCAACTTGTTCTTAGACCCAGCTAATTTTGTTGCTGTTTCCATTAGAGCTTTGGTTACTTTTCTGTTAACTTCCGAAATATCCACTTCTTCCGATGTTAGGCCTTCTAAAGCAGAGAATCTGTTCTTCAGTTCCAACTTGAAAGTATTATGGTGTTTTTTAAGGTTGGTTATGTCAATACATTTTGTTTGTCTTATGAGCTTGCCACGTTCCAGTTTAGTGTTGAGGTGCATCTTACATCTCACCAATCTGTGGTCACTACCTGTGTTGAACTTGTTCAGCACACTGCAGTCTTCGATGACGAATTTTTTGTTACACATAATAAAATCAATTTCACTTGTCGTCCCAATTGGATGTCTTCATGTCCATTTCCTGTGTGGCTTTTTCTTGAAAAAGGAGTTCAAGATGAAAAATCCTTCTGCCTCTGCAAACTCAACGAGAGTATTTCCACGCTGGTTTCTGTTGCCGTGGCCGAATTTACCTACTGAAGTTTCATTCTGTTGCCGTTGCCCTATTTTTGCATTGAAATCTCCCATAATTATCTTCAAGTGCTGCTTACCTTTATTATTTAGATGACGAATTTCCTCATAAAATTCTTCAATTTCTTCTTCAGGATGACTTGTGGTGGGTGCATAAGTTTGAATAATCTGAGCCTGGTATCTTCTCGATAGTTGGATAACGAGTCGTGCAGCTCTGTCAGAGGAACTTTCAACTTCTACCACTTTATCCTTCAGTTTCTTGTTTATTATAAATCCAACACCACTAGTTCTGCCAGTATCTGTCCCACGATAATAGAAGAGATGTCCACTTTTCAGTTCAATGAGATCTTCTCCTTTTCTCCTTACCTCACTTAGCCCGACAATGTCCCACTTGATCCTTTGTAGTTCCTCTTTTAATTCAAGAAGCCTTGAATCAGAAGATAGGGAGCGTCCGTAATAGGTAGCCAAGGTCAGCATCAAATGGCAGCCTAGTCCGGTCCTCCGGGGATTCTTAGCACCCTCTGCCTTCATGTCGCACTGGCCGCTGCCTTGGCCAGGTACATTCCAGCTGCCGGAGACTGAGGGCCAAGATTTAAGTTGTAGAGTCATTTTGGAGGTGTTTGGCCATAACTCACCACGCTGGCCAAGCGGGTTGGTGAGTGTGGGATAGCATTTCCTCTGATCCCGATGGTATAGTTATACCGCTATTTGCGGTCGTCAGAGCCCCTTTAGTGGGAACAAAATGCACCACGAGAAGGCGGGGTTGACATTTGTCAAGGAGAGGCTGTGATGTTACGCATCACCTGACCTTACATCCCATATATATATATATATATATATATATATCAAAACAAGTACATAAATAAAACAAAAAAAATGGCTTTATAAATAAATTATTTAACACAAGAAAATTAGACAAAAAAGGCTAATATCATGAGAAGCGCTGAAGGCAACTAAACCTCATGTAGTAGCTAATATAGAATGAAAATATTACAGAACAAAAATAAAAAATTTCAAAACAAGTAAAAAACTGAAACAGGTTGCCGTCATCAGGAGAGCATCAACCTGTGGGAGTGGTCTTTCTAGTACCAACAAAACGACAAGGCAAGCCAAAATTGTCGGTTGGTCATGCTCCCTAGGCCACAAAACCAAATTCTAATAAGCACAAAAATTACAAAAATCAAATTTAAAAAAGAAAAATTAAAAGCTTACCGGCAGAACAAAAACCGCCATGACAAAGAGTCAAACAAGACTGAACAGAGCACCCACAAGAACCCAAATATATACACTGATAAGAAAGGTGGTCACGGTTAAGCAACTACCTGGTAAGCCAAAAGCTGTGTGAGTTGACAAGATGCAAAACTGTGTATGTAGATAAGATCTTCAGCTATTAGGGACCCACCAAATAGCACTTTATGTTACCTATATATTTAAAATTGTTAGGTCCTAGGTTAATAAAGCATGTCAATGTGTAATTTGAAACTTTTTGAACACCGAATTAAAGTTCAAAATTAAATGGTTAAAATGATGCCTTAAGAAATTTTTAGGAAAATTGTTAGATTGCAATTTAGAAAGAAGAGCTTTCAGACTTTTTGCAAGTAAGAGCTGTGTAGAGCAAATTTTAGCCATTCTATGAAACTGGGAGATGAGTAGATTACGATGTATAACTTTTGAAATACTGGATGACCAGTGAGTGTAGTGAATGATATCAAAACTCAAAAGAGTTTCTTTTATCTCAAATAAATTCACCACACCTCTTCCCTCTTCGTCCACCTGAACCTCTAAATCGAGGTAACAAACACAAGTAGACGATCTGTTGGTTTTTCTAGGGTAAGGTCGTCAGGATACAAGTCAGTGGCGCAACGCAAAAGTCCGGAATGTTAATGACAATAATGTCATCAACATATCTTAGAGCAATCACAGGTAAAGGATGATTGGCAACATATCTATCCTCAAAAATCTATCTACATCCCCCCCCCATTTTTAATCAAATTCCCCTTCATAATTTGTGACACAGAGTATTGATTTAATAGTACGTTTTCATATATCTTTAATATTTGAAAAATAGGTAAATAAGTGATGCTAAATTCAAGTGTTTGGTGCACGTTTGATTCAGCTTTCCTCAAGAACAGTCCTTGCATGCAGTTGTTATTTCAACAATTTCGCAAGCTTCAAGTGTTCTCTCCTTTTAACATAATATGGCGACGTACCTAATAAAGCGGCAACTTAGTGTATAATATAACGACACCGGACAAAAAAATTCGTCACCTGCAGCAATATATGTTCCGTACTTCCCGGCCCCAAAGACGCACCCCAATTTTAAAATACAAAATTTTGAGAATAAAAGAATAAACACGAAAATAAGGTCTTAGCACTTTTATAAAGATTAAAAGCTTACAAATTTTACCCCTACATATACGGAAAAAGGGATGTAAGGTCAGGTGATGCGCAACATCACAGCCTCTCCTTGACAAATGTCAACCCCGCCTTCTCGTGGTGCATCCTGTTCTCACTAAAGGGGCTCTGACGACCGCCAATAGCGGTATAACTATACCATCGGGATTAGAGGAAATGCTATCCCACACTCACCAACCCGCTTGACCAGCGCGGTGAGTTATGGCCAAACACCTCCAAAATGACTCCACAACTTAAATCTCGGCTTTCGTGTAGCACTGGCCGCTGCCTTGGCCAGGTACATTCCAGCTGCGATTAAGGCTCTCCACAACTTAAATCGCAGCTGGAATGTACCTGGCCAAGGCAGCAGCCAGTGCGCCATTAAAGCAGAGGGTGCTAAGAATCCCCGGAGGACCGGACTAGGCTGTCATCTGATGCTGACCTTGGCTACTTATAACGGACGCTCCCTATCTCCTGATTCAAAGCTTCTTGAATTGGAAGAGGAACTACAAAGGATCAAGTGGGACATCGTCGGGCTAAGTGAGGTACGGAGAAAAGAAGAAGATCTCTTTGAACTGAAAAGTGGACATCTCTTCTACTATCGTTGACAGATACTGGCAAGACTAGTAGTGTTGGATTTATAATAAGCAGGAAACTGAAGGATAAAGTTGTAGAAGTTGAAAGTTTCTCTGACAGAGCTGCACGACTCGTTATCCAACTCTTGAGAAGATACCAGGCTCAGATTATTCAAACTTATGCACCCACCACAAGTCATCCTGAAGAAGAAATTGAAGAATTTTATCAGGAAATTCGTCATCTAAATAATAAAGGCAAGCACAACTTGAAGATAATTATGGGAGATTTCAATGCAAAAATAGGTCAACAGCAACAGAATGAAACTTCAGTAGGTAAATTCAGTCACAGCAACAGAAACCAGCGTGGAAATACTCTCGTAGAGTTTGCAGAGGCAGAAGGGTTTTTCATCATGAACTCCTTTTTCAAGAAAAAGCCACACAGGAAATGGACATGAAGACATCCAAATGGGACGACAAGTGAAATTGATTTTATTATGTGCAACAAAAAATTCGTCATAGAAGACTGCAGTGTCCTAAACAAGTTCAACACAGGTAGTGACCATAGATTGGCGAGATGTAAGATGCACCTCAACACTAAACTCGAACGTGGCAAGCTCATAAGACAAACAAAATGTATTGACATAACCAACCTTAAAAAACACCATAATACCTTCAAGTTGGAACTGAAGAACAGATTCTCTGCTTTAGAAGGTCTAACATCGGAAGAAGTGGATATTTCTGAAATTAAGAGAAAAGTAACCAAAGCTCTTATGGAAACAGCAACAAAAATAGCTGGGTCTAAGAACAAGTTGCATGTGAACAAATTATCAGGAATAACCAAAATGTTGATGCAAAAAAGAAGAGAGATGAGGACAACTAAAGAAGATGTGACTTCCAAAGTGGAATATATAGAAAAAGTATCACTGAAGACGTAATAAAATTCAACTGTGAACTAGTGAGGAAAGCAATTGAAAACAACCAAAGCCTAAAGATAGCAAAGGGACATCTCAGTAAGGGAAGAAAACAGATTATGGTACTGAGAAAAGAAGATGGTTCTGTAACAAGAAATAAAGGCGAAATTTTGACAAGAGTGAAAGATTTCTACTCCAAATTATATGAAAGGGATGATGCATGAACTCCAGACATCATGAAAGGTACCAGTACCAGAGTTCTTCCAGTCCTCCCAGCAGAAGTTGCACATGCAATCAAGAACATGAAGCGGGGAAAAGCTCCTGGAGAAGATGGAATTACTGTAGACATCATACAAGAAGCAAGTGGAGAAATTGAAACAGTACTCGCCCAAATTTTTCACTCGATGCGTTAATAAAGGGAAGATTCCTGAGGATTGGAACAACGCTACAATGATCCTGCTACATAAGAAAGGTGACATTGAGGATCTGAGGAACTACAGACCTATCAGCCTCCTATCAGTGGTTTATAAAATCTTCACTAAAGTTCTTTCACACCGCTTGAAGGTGACACTGGACATGGCTCAACCGAGAGAATAAGCTTGATTCAGGAGTGGCTACAGCACTATAGATCATATCCACGTACTGAAAGAACTAATTGAAAGAGCGAGGGAATATTAAATTCCATTGTGCATGACATTTATCGATTTTGAAAAGGCCATTGATTCGGTGAAACCATCAGCAGTTACAATGGATTTGAAATCCTGTGGTATTAAAGTTGCATACATTAATATTATTAATAACATCTATGAAAATGCAAGTGCAAAGATTCGGCTGTTTGAAAATACAACACACATAATAATTGGAAAGGGAGTGAGACAAGGTGACACTATATCTCCCAAGCTCTTTAATGCGACATTGGAAAATGTCTTTCAATCACTGAACTGGGAAAACAAAGGGATAAAGATTAATGGATATTATCTAACTAATCTTCGTTTTGCTGATGACGTTGTCATTTTTGCAACTACGCCATCAGAACTGCAGAGTATGAACCAGGAACTTGCTGACAAGAGTAAAAAAGTGGGATTAAACATGAACTTTCAGAAGACAAAAGTGTTGTACAATGCTTTTACAAGAAATGATGATTTATCGATTGATGGAGAAAAGCTGGAGATAACAGATACGTACGTTTATCTTGGACAGCAGATATCAAGTGAGGGTTACATTGATGAAGAAATTAAACGGCGAATAAAACTTGCCTGGAGAGCTTTTGGGAGAAACAGCATAATTTTCAAGAGCAATATGCCATTATGTCTTAAAATAAAAGTGTTTGATCAATGCATCCTTCCAGCGCTTACGTATGGTGCAGAGACGTGGACCTTAACTAAAAGAGACATACAAAGGCTGCAGACAACTCAAAGCAGCATGGAGAGGTGGATGCTTCGTGTAACCAGGAGAGATAAGAAGAGGAACTCGTGGATCCGAAAAATGACGAGAGTGGAAGACATCATGATCAGAGTTAAATCCCTGAAATGGCAATGGGCTGGACATACTGTCAGAATGACAGACCATCGACGGACAGCCGAAATTTTAGATTGGAATACAAGGGACAGGAAAAGACCCAGAAGAAGACCACATGGGAGATGGGTGGATGAAATTCGAAAGTATGCGGGAGTAACATGGAGGAGACCGGCATAAGACTGAACGTTGTGGAAGAAACTTGGGGAGACCTTCGTCCAGCAGTGGATTGATAATTGTTGACAATGATGATGATGATGATACGGAGAAATACTTCAGTCATTCATATCATCAAATACAGAAAATTCACTGGTGTTATCCATATCACTGTCATCATTTTCAAAATCAGGATCGTCAATACTCTCCGAAGTGATATTACCTTCAAACAGAATGTCATCTTCTGTGCCATCTAACGCATTACTGATGCCACATTTTTAAAGAGATTTTACTATTGTTTCAGTCTTCATAGCATTCCATGATTTTAGGACTCAATCGCACACCTGAGCAATTGTTGGTCTTTTCAAATGATCTGTTAGGGTTTGGTCATGGTCTATGGGCCGCATACACTAATTCCACTCTTCTTTCATAAATGCTTTAAAAGCTTGTTGATGAATATGTCCAGTGGTTGTAATTGGCTTGTTAAACAACCAGGGATCACTGCCATTTTCGTCTTCAGTCTCTGCACACTTTCTTTAGTAGTGTTTGTTTTGTGGCTCAAAACTGGTCCCATACAATCAGGGATGGTTTTTTAAGGAGACCACCGAAACCCCTTGATTAGACTTTATCCAACCATAGCTTCACTACCTTTTAATCCATCCACCCCTTTGTATGGGCGTGAACAAAAATTCCAATTGGAATTTTGTGTTTTGGTAAAGTTTTCCACTTGAAAATTAGTAACGGTGGCAGTTTTGTGCCTTCAATACAACATGATAGCACCGCAGTGTAAAGGGTTTTCTCATGTGCATATACTTACGGTTTTGGGCCCTTTAACATCCATTGTCCTATTTGATACACATCAAACGTTAATGTCACCTAATCCATGTTTTCGATCTGATCCAGTTCGTAGTGAGTCTCTTTTCTTGCACTGATTATGAACATATGAAATTCGATTATTTTCTCATAATCTTCAGGCATTTTTGTGTGCTATTCTTGTTTTTACCTTCATTGCCAGTCCGTGCCTATTCATAAATCTGTAGCACCAGCTTGACGTGCCAGTGCCACGAAAAATCACCCAGCCCTCGTGTTGCTACCATCTGTTTTGATTCATTAATAATAGTTTTTGTTGATACTGCATGAACCAAATTTCTCTCCCCAACTATCCAATCCTTCATCTCTTCCTCCATTTCTGGCCACTTAGGTGTAGACTGATGCAGGCTTCAACAGGTCCTCTTGCTTTCTCCAGTAGCGGATTATTTTCTCAGATAATTTTTTCAGATCATTTTCTCAGATCATTTTCTCAGTTGGAGGTGGTACAAAATACCTTTCTGTAGCCCTGTTGCCATGCTGTTTGGCATTTCAATTACCTGTAGCTTTTAGCCGATGGTGTAGGACACCTTTTTGCTTCCAGATGTCATAATACGGGTGGCGTTAAAAATTTTAAGTCAAATTTTTCTGAAGGTATAGATCACTCCTAGCGTGAACAGGTACAGGTTTGAACTGATTAAGACCAACGCTTTTGGTCTTAATCATGACAGGTCAGCAACACCGCACTCGAGTCACATGAGCCATCATGAAAGGAATGCAGCAGGAACTGAGAGAGAAACAAGGAGAAAGAATAAATCTTACTACGGTAATATTGTACCGACGTCTAATTAATACCTTGTTTTTGTTAAGGGTGACAAGTCATTTTTTTTTCTTTAAGTGGTTTGCCGGCGAATTGGCAAGCGAAGATACCACCTGTTTTTCAACTACGATTGTGGGAAAAGTTTTTCGAACAGGCGAGCCGAGATTGTTTACACGTTTTAGCAAAAAACCATTAGAGCAGCTCTTTTGATCTAGAACTCCATATGTGTGTGTGGGTCTCATAGTTTTCGTAAACGGATCCCAGCAAAACCGACGCGAAGAAAAAAATCATTAATCTTTCAATGGCATTTCCCGACGAAGGCAATCTTGTCATCAATAAGGTATACCGGTAAACATTTTAACATACTATAGATAACTTTCCACTGGGGTTAGCATAGGCCACAAAAAACGTAACCTTCAATCTCCAAGACCACGGTGAATTTTTTCATGAACGAAATAGCGTCCACGACGCCGAAAAATACGATAACTGTTTAATATGATATATTTCTGAGGTTATAATTAGAATTTTATTAAAATATAGTTATATAATGATTAAATATATCTTATTTCTCTCTGCAGGCAAAATTTTAAGCTGAAATTTTTGAAAAATTTAATCAATGGGTCTAAATAAAAATGTAAGTGACTGGCAAAAAGGAGTCATAGCTTTTGTCCGGTCAAAGGGACACACAGCATTAAGGAAGTTGCTGAATTTGCAAGTATTGTCAAAAGAATAATTTCAGTTGATCACAACTTCACAAGTTATAGAATTTAAAGAAACTATTGATAAAAATTAAAAATGAATAGCTATTTACCTGCTCCTTGCAAAACTTTTTAAGAATTATTAAAAAATGTCTACAGAAAAAACATCCACACAAAAATTGGCCGGACAGTTTTGTCACGACTCATTGTGGAACACAAGAATGGTATCCATCTACGTTAATGAGCTCTCCTGCTGTTTCCTTTCTGATACCCCGCACCCACACATCACACAACAGTAGAGATTGTGAATGGGGAGGGGGTCTGGTGGAGTCCCCATTCACAATGTTTGACTTACGCCAATAAAGATTGGCGTGAATCAAACTCGACTGCAAAATAAAAGGAAAAACTGTGGACCAAACACCATTTTTTCAAGTCGTGACCGGCGCAGAATTTCTCGCCTGGTAAACAAAAACAGATTTTAGGCAAGGCAGGAACTCCTCCAATATGTTAATAATGGACCTCACATGTCTGTACCTGAGCGAACATTACGCGGGGAACTTCATCGAATGGATATCTGGAGTGAGTTGCAAGACTGAAACCAATGTTAACATCAGCTCACAAAAAAAAAAGCTCGATTAGCTTGGGCCTAAGATCACAATGCATAGACTGTTGATCAGCGGGTACGGAGAAGTGGCCACCGGAGAACTGGCCCCCGGAGAAGTGGCCACCGGAGAAGTGGCCACCGGAGAAGTGGCCACCGGACAACTGGACACCGGAGAACTGGACACATTGCAATTTCAGTGCCATAAAATTGTTCTGCATAAACAAATTTCGTGTGGCTATATTCCCCACTAATTGAGCAACTTTTGTTCATATTTTTTTTTTTAATATTTCATTTTCAATAAGAAATTTAGACATTTTCATGATTTTCGGAGCTAAGACTGAGCGGAGAACTGGCCACCGGAGAACTGACCACCGGAGAACTGGCCACCGGAGAAGTAGCCGCCGGAGAACTGGCCACAAAAATTTTAAGGGGCCGTAAAAAAACTGCGTTCTTGGCTGCTCCGTGGTCCCAGAACGCAAGATTGGTTATCTGACACACATAAAATGACCGTAATTTTGTATTTTCTTATTTACGATATTTTTCTATAAACTATAGCTAAACAAATTCTCTGCGAGTATGAGCAAACCCAGGAAACTTGTCGGGGGAGGGGATGCTTAAAACCTAAAATATGAAATATAAAGAATTTCTGGTCCGATCGGGAGATTTTCAGCCATTACAAGCTACAAGTCATCGAATTGTCTGAGTGCATCTGCTGCTCAGGAAACTAGTGGGGGAAGGGGGCGCATTACCAAAAGCATAAAATACGAAAAATTCTCATCCGATCGGGAGGTTTTCAGTATTTACAAGCTGCAACTCGACAAATTTTCTGTTCTGAGCGCATGTGCCTACGCAGCAAACCCGTCGGGGGAGGGGGGGGGGGATTTCAAAAGTGTAAAATATGAAGAATTTCTCGTCTAATCGGCAGATTTTTGGCATTTACAACTGGACACATTATTTGAGGGTATGTGCCTACTCAGCAAACCTCTGTGTGTGTGTGGGGGGGGGGGGGGGGGGGGGGGGGGAAACCAAAAAGTGTAAAATATGATGAATTTCTCGTCCGATCGGGAGATTTTCAGCATTTAGCAGCTACAACTCGACACATTATCTGAAGGCATGTGCCTACTCAGGAAACCTGTCGGGGGAGAGGGGGGGGGTGTAGCTTGTAAATGCTGAAAATTTTCGGATCGGACGAGAAATTCTTCATATTTTACAGTTTTGGTATTAACCCCCCCCCTCCGACAGGTTTCCAGAGTAGGCACATACGCTCAGAGAATATGTCGAGTTGTAACTTGTAAATGCTGAAAATCTCCCGATCGGAGGAGTAATTCTTCATATCTCACACTTTTGGTATACACCCCCTCCCTTGAAGGGTTTGCAGAGAAGGCACATGCCCTCAGATAAAGTGTCGAGTTGTACGTAGCTTGTAAATGCAGAAAATCTCCAAAATCTCCGGATCGGACGAGAAATTTTTAATATTTTACAGTGCTGGTATACCCCCCCCCCTAACGACAGTATGCTGAGTAGGCACATACCGTCAGAAAATTTGCCGAGTTGTAACTTATAAATGCTGAAAATCTTCCAAACGGGCGAGAAATGTTTCATATGTTACACTTTTGGTATTAACCCCCCCCCCGGATAGGTTTCCAGAGTAGGCACATATGCTCAGATAATGCGTCGAGTTGTAGCTTGTAAATGCTGAAAATCATCTTCGGATGGGTCGAGAAATCCTTCATATTTTACACTTTTGGTATCCACCCCCCCACGTTTTGTATAGTAGGCACCTGCCCTCAGAAAATGTGTCGAGTTGTACGTAGCTTGTAAATGCTGAAAATCTCCCGATCGGACGAGAAATGTTTCATATTTTACAGTTTTGGTACCCCCTACCCCCAGGTTTCCAGAGTAGGCACATGCGCTAAGATAATGTGTCGAGTTGTAGCTTGTAAATGATGAAAACCTCCAGATCGGACCAGAAATGCTTTATATTTTCCACTTTTGGTAACCCCCCCGAGACAAGTTTTCTGAGTCAGCACATGCGCTCAGATAATTTGCAGACTTGTAGTTTGAAAACCCTGAAATCTTCTGTTGAAATGTACGTCATAAACATTTTTTCTAAAAAATTACATTAATTATCGCAATTAAGAAAAGACGAAATTACGGAAACTTTACATGACTCAGTCAACCAACCTCTGGGGGTCGTGGGAGTGAAGCGGTCAAAAACTCAATTTTTATACGACCCCTTAAAATTTTTGTGGCCAGTTCTCCGAGTGGTCAGTTCTCCGGTGGCCACTTCTCCGGGGGCCACTTCTCCGGTGGCCAGTTCTCCTACACCCGTCGATCAGAGAAAGGCTGTCTGATGAATTCAGATTTTGCCTATACTCAAATGACGCAAGACGTTGGTGAACAAGAGGTCTGAAGAAACATTCGCTCTTGAGTGTGTTCAAAGTGTTCTTGCCAAAGGAGGTGGGTCTGTAATGTTGTGGGGTTGTTTTAATGGTTGTAAATTAGACCCACCGGTAGAGGTGAAAAATGCGACGAATCAGCAGGCTAATGGAGAAATGTTAGACAACCACGTGTTTTCTTTTGAACAACATTTACAGGTTTCTCATCAAGTAAGTTGTCCAATTTACCAGGATGACAACTGTAGGATTCACAGAGCTAAAACCATTAGAAATTGGTGTGAAGAGCATGTTACAACTTTGGGATACATGGACTGACCAGCTAAATCGCCAGATTTAAATCCCATTGAAAATTTATGGGACCATCTTAAACGAGTGTAAAAACCAAACTTCAGCATCCCAGGAATCTCAATGAATTGCGAGACAAACTGTTCTTACATTGGTCAAAAATTGGCTGAAGTTATTTAAATCATTTTGTTGAAAATCTCTTCCAGGAAGAATTAATGCTGTGATTTAAGTGTAAAGTTCTGGAGGTGACTAATTTTTTGTCCGGTGTCGGTATATATATATATATTTATATCATCATCATCGTCATCATCATTGTCAACCATTATCAACCACTGCTGGATGAAGGTCTCCCCAAGTTTCTTCCGCAACGGTCTGTCTTGTGCCAGTCTCTTCCATGTTACTTCCGCATACTTTCGAATTTTATCCGTCCATCTCCCATGTGTCCTTATTCTGGGTCTTTTCCTGTCTCTTAGAATCCAGTCTAAAATTTAAGCTGTCCATCGATGGTCAGTCCTTCTGGCAATATGTCCAACCCATTGCCATTTCAGGGATTTTTCTCTGGTCATGATGCCCTCCACTCTTATCAATTTTTTGATCCACGAGTTCCCCTTCTTATCTTTCCTGGTTATACTAAGCATGCACCTCTCCATGCTGCTTTGAGTTGTCTGCAGTCTTTGGATGTCTCTTTTAGTTAAGGTCCACGTCTCTGCACCATGCGTAAGCACTGGAAGGATGCATTCATCAAACACTTTTCTTTTAAGACATAATGGCATATTGCTCTTGAAAATTATGCTGTTTCTTCCAAAAGCTCTCCAGGAAAGTTTTATACGCCGATTAATTTCTTAATCAATGTGACCCTCACTTGATATCTGCTGTCCAAGATAAATGTAGGTATTGGTTATCTCCAGCTTTTCCCCATCAATCGACAAATCTTCATTTCTTGTAAAAACATTGTACATCACTTTTTTCTTCTGAAAGTTCCTTTTTTAATCCCACTTCTTTACTCTTGTCAGCCAGTTCCTGGATCATACTCTGCATCTCTGATGGGGTAGTTGCAAAAATGACTACGTCATCAGCAAAACGATGGTGAGTTAGATAATCTCCATTAATCTTTATCCCTTTGTTTTCCCAGTTCAATGATTGAAAGACATTTTTCAATGTGGCATTAAAGAGTTTGGGAGATATAGTGTCACCTTGTCTCACTCCCTTTCCAATTTTTATGGATGCTGTATTCTCAAATAGCCGAATCTTTGCACTTACATTTTCATAGATATTATGAATAATATTAATGTATGCATCTTCAATACCGCAGGATTTCAAAGCCATTGTAACTGCTGATGGTTTCACGGAATCAAAGGCCTTTTCATAATCGATAAAAGTCATGCATAATGGAAGTCCATATTTCCTCGCTCTTTCAATTAGTTATCTCAGTACGTGGATATGATCTATAGTGCTGTAGCCACTCCTTAATCTAGCTTGTTCTCTCGGTTGAGCCATGTCCATTGTCACTTTCAAGCGGTGTGAAAGAACTTTAGTTATATACGTACATATACCGGCACAATCTAATCGTGACTGTGTCTACAGCTTTACAGCTTTTCGCAACTGCTTCGGGGTTCGGATCTTCGGTACCACATGAAACGGACAATATGTAGCTGATTGTCGTGGCTCGCAGCCACAGTTACGATTGAATAGACCCCAGAGAATCTTCAACAACGTGAACGACATCCTCATTTAGCAACGTACGTATAGTCCATCCAACTAAAGAAAAACTGCGGGTCCCATTGTTATCGATGAGGGTCGTAGATCTTCTTTAGTTGGACGAACTTAGAACCGTCGCCCCTTCATTTCTGAATGTAAGCAACTAACATCCACTGAACATTTTGGGGAAGAAATTCGAATTTGTAATTTTTCAATTCCAATTTTAATTAGAATGCAAGTAGTGATTTTTTAGCCCGGTCCGTCCCGCTTTAGTTGTGCGGTTACACCATGTAGATATCTTCTGAAAATACTTAAAAATTGTATCACCTTGGAAGGTGAATCGGACTAGCATTTTAGGATTTTGGTTCGAGCATGTTAACTGATCCCATCCAGAACAATGTCTGAAATATAATAACTCGAGATTTATGGCAAGCGCAGATCTGAAATTTGTTCAGCTTCCTAAGCTTTGGTTGCTTGGAGAATCGTTTTGTTCAGTGATGAAACGATAGCATGCTCGAACGGATATCGGAGATGCGGGTTCGATTCCCTCATCACGGGGATACAGTTTTCAAGTTTTCTTGAAAAACTGTATCGCCGTGATGAGGGAATCAAGGCTACGGCATTTCCACGCTGAAAACAATATTCTTGAAGAGTTTTTCTGATGCTTTTTGCAGAAACGGTTACATCGTGTCAAACAGTAATAGGAATTTAGTCACCCTAGCCCGAACATGGTGCGTCAGGAAGAGAGGAAAATTAATGAAAAATCTTTGTTGTGGGCGAAAACGAAATGTTTCGTTATGATTTACAGAAGCAGAGATATCACCTCAAACGAACGGAGCCATATAAGAATGGCACTTTTTTTGACAAACGAACGTACACTTATGAAGTCAAACAGTTTTTCCGTATTGTTTTGCCACACACACGTTGTGTTTTACTCAGTTCCCTTGACTCAGCATGTGTCTTTGCAAACTCACGAGTCATTGCGTCAGCTGAACTGATGAGCTGCTATTTTTAATGTGGAGTTTCACATCAGAGAAAAGTCCCTGACACACCCTTTTGCTGTTATCACCAGCTGTCGCAGACAGACAGATTTTTACTTCTGTGGTTCTGGGTGCAGACACTTAGGTTGACCACCTTGACAGATGCCACGTTTTCTTGTTAGTAAACAAACCGACCATCTTCTCGATGTGCTGTCTTAATAATTAATTATTAGTTATGTTGCTGTGCCTGCTCTTCACCTAAACAAGCAATTTATCATCCCGATATTGTTTATTTCTTCTAAACAGCGAGGACATCACAACAGACAAATAAATTTGTCATTAGCATAGATCTGATTTCTATTGTTTTGTTTACGCGCATTTAAAATTTCTCTGGACCTCGCAGAGCTTTCAAATGCTTCGAAATTTGTCGTTTGAAATGAGATAACATCTGGATGTTTACTGTAACCAGTCACTACGTGATTTTTTCCGGAAAAAAATGTTTATGAACATCATAAACGAAATAAAGGTTTCTGGGGATATATAAATACCACACACTTGCTAACTTTAACATTCAACTTCGTCAACTGAAGATTTACTGTGCTCTTTTGGTAAGGATCAAATTTTCAGTTTCAAACTTTATGATTTTTTAACACCTGTTTATGTAAAAAACGTACAAACTATATTCTCTTGTTTACATGAACGGCTTTCGAATTGTGGGACGCTCATCATATTTTAACCTATATTTTGTATTAGGAACTTTGTCAAAGAAACGCTCTTCGCTATAAAAACAAGTGTAATATTTACTGATGAATTATTATTTTCAATGTGGAGTTTCACATCTGAGAAAAATCCCTGACACACCCTTTTGCTGTCATCAGCAGCTATCGCTGACGGATAGGTATTTACGTTTGTGGTTCTGGGTTTTCTGTAATCTTTTTCATATTTTTTAGTCTGAAAAAAAGTTATTGATAATTTTATTTTTGCTATAAAATAATCTGTTTCAGTTGATCTTGCTTTTCAGAAAGTTCTTGTTTGAAAAGCAAAATTAAGCTGGATTTTTATCTTTCGTGCGCCGCCCCGGTGGCGCAGTGGTCTAAGCGATGGCCTCTGATCATTCGTCCGAAAGGGGTCCGGGTTCGAATCCCGGGGAGGCATGGATGTTGTGTTTGTCTTAAGGCACTGGCTCTCTCCCTTCCATGGAACCAGTGACCCTAAATTAGGGACGGGCGACTGCTTATAGCCCATTGAGTTGCTCACGGTGGTCGTTAAACCTCCTATCAAAAAAAAAATCTTTCGTGATAATTTGGGTTCACTCTCACAGGAACTCGTCATTTCAGAGATGGTACGATTTCGACAAAGATTGGACATTCTGTCCATCCCAATTAAGGGAATCTCAGTTTGATCTTTGGATGCTCAAACTTCACATTATTTGAAATATTAGTTGCAAACATGAGGGCACATGCATTTCACGATCAGAAAGTCTGCTGATGTAATTTCTAATCCCCCCCCCAAAAAAAAATTACTTGTAAAACTAGTGTGTTCTCATTCTGTTGGCACGGAATTGTTTCACCGCCAATGCATTTATTAATCGTAGCTGTGATTCATCGGCTCAGAAAGATCAAATATCATTTTCTAAAACTTGTTTTACAGTGTGAAACTCCAACAAACAAAATCAGGGTTTTCCGCAGCGGTTAGACATTCTTTACAAAGAAATATATCTCTTTTTGAAGATGGGAACCTCATACATTTAAGTTCAAACCAGCTCTGTTAAATAAAAAATCTTTAAAAAACTGCTTAATTTATTTAGGCGTAAAATATTTGAAATTAATACTTTGTAGGAACAAAGAATTTTTTAAATAAGTTCATTTTTCATTTTATTTTACATATTCATTTATTTTGCTGAAATGACAAGCTTTTTGACAAGTTTTTATCGTTCTTTACAAAGAAGAAATGTCTCTGAACAAAAATTCAGCCTTTGTTGTAATACCTTTTCTTTGGCAAGCCTTTTTAACACCTCTTTCCCCTCTTTTTCCCGGATGCAACACACCTTTTTCCATCAGTGAAATCGGAAATACGGAAATTTAATGGGAACAGCTTCCTGAAGAACGGCTGTTTCTTAAAACTCACCTGCAAGCTAGCTGCTGACACTAAAAGTCTGAGAGATACTATCAGAGGCTTGCGAATATGGCTTATGACAGAAAAAAATTAACACGAAGTAAAGTAGATTACATAATTGAAAAACAAAAGTGGGAAAGGAATAAAAATATCCTGTGGGGGAAAAAGGAAATGAATTGGGAAACAGATAATCCCCTGTGGAAATGAATAGTTAGGAAATTAGAGTGGTACCTTTTGATTGGGAAAATAAAATTAAATAAATTGGCAAACAGAGATTTATCCCTATTTTCAGAAAGAAAATAGGGATAAATAATTCAAGATCTGTGATATTCCTTAGGAAAAAAATGTAGATCGTTTTGAAACAAAATGGCAATGTTATAAGGAAAATGTAGAAATAAATAACTGGGAAAGAACCCAAAACTAGTCGAGGGGAAACTGAAATAAAGCTAGAACACGAAGTGCAGAATTCAGTTCTATAATATTTGCAACGGATAGCAAGGAACATCATTGTTATGTTTCACATTTTCTAGGTAGAGAATTTGCCACTTAGAGGACTGTGACACACATCTTTACAAAACAGCACACGATGTTGTCTGCTTGTAATCACGATATTTTAGGCATTATCTACCGATTTCGAACAGGCTCTACGTGATTTCGGAGTATTTTTAAGTTGGAACATTTTGGATTTCTCTTTTATTTTCATTAAAAAAAGTGCTTCTTACAATAAGGTTTTTGGCGGCATCTCACTTTTTTCATTTTAGTCAATTAATCAGATCCAGTTCAATTACTGTTAAAACAGTTTCCTCCACATGAGACTTCATAGTCCCTTAATTTTATACAAATAAATAATTTAAATTCGTTAGAACATTTTCCGGGCTCTGAAACTCGTCTTTCCGACAACGCAATAAGTTAATTTCAGAAGTTCATGTTCTTTGTAACTGATCCGCCGGAGAAACCTTAAAGGAAATCCATTAAGATTTACCAGGCAGTTCACACAGCAGTTGTGCCATAAATTTTACCTCAGACTTTTCAACTGTACATAACATTTAGGAAAACTTCAGGTGCACTTTTTTTTCATTGTCTTACGTTCTCGTTCCCAGTAAAAAAAATCTCATCTTCGAGAGGCACATTCACTAAAGATTACTTCCATAGAAAAGTAGATTCTGAATGCAGCTAAATTTGCACCAGTGGCAAAGCATAATCAGAACTAAATAATACACTGTCGAGTCACATAATTGTGACCACCAGCTAATATCCAGAGTAACCGCCGTGTGCAGCGCGGACAGCAGCTAGGCTGGGAGTGATTAAATAAGATGCTGGAAGGCGTTCACAGGTATGTGGAGCCATGCTGACTGCAGTGCATCTGGCAGCTGGTGGAGGGTGCGTGGTGGAGGATCCTTAGAGCGAACAACACGATCGAGGTGGTCCCACACATGCTCAATTGGGTTTAAGTCTGGGGAATTAGGGGACCAGAAAAGTACTTTGAAGTCTTCATCGTGCTTTTCCATCCACTCGCGGACATTTCTAGCTGTGTGACACGTCGCATTGTTGTGCTGGAAGATCCCATCCGCTCCAGGGAAACAATCAGCATGTATGGGTGTACGTGATCTGCAGGGATGTATTCATAATGAATTCAGTCCATAATGCCTTCCATAGGTATGAGTGGTGCCAGAGAATGCCAGGAAAACATTCCCCAAACCATGAGGTTGCCCCCACCAGCTTCCAGATTGTGTTCTTCCAGCAATGGTTAAAGATTGCTTGTTCTCCGATGTTTTTCGTCTGATACGCTAACGTCCATCCGTTCGATGAAGTGGAAAACGTGACTAATCGGAGAAGGCAATTCTTTGCCAATCAGCGGAGGTTCAATTCCAATACTGCCGTGCAAATGTAAACTTTTTCTGCCGATGCACCTTCATCAGCATAGGTGCAGTGACCATCCGTCTGCATCGGAGCCCCATACGCAGCAGGGCTCGTTGAACTGTCGTTTTAGACACACTTCCAGTAGCGTCCTGGTTTATTAGGCCAATGAGTTGCTGCACTGTAGCGTGTCGATCGGCCCTGACGCACCTTCGCAGCTGACGTTCACCTCTCACATCAGTGGCACGTGGTGCCCGCAGTTTCCACATTGCTTATTCGCAATGGTGCTCTTTCTCCAATTCAAATACACTTTAACCACAGCAGCACGGAAGAGTTCACAAAATGCGCTGTTTTAGAAATACTGCCATCCTTGGCCCGAAAACCGTTAGTCATCTCTTTTTGCAAATCTGATAAATCTCTTCTTTTATCCATGACAGCAACGAATCATATGTTTTCAGAATGCCTACAACACACCTTATATACCCTCCAAGCCTGCTCACGATAAGTGCCTTCTTTCATTGGCTACGCGCTGTTGACGTCAAAAGTACGAGGTAGTCACAATAATGTGACTCGACTGTGTATTATATATATGAAGGGCAAGATATATTTCGAATTCAGTCTAAATTATTTCAAATACTAGGCACATTCTGAAATCAAAGAACGTTACATTATAAATTGCTTCATAAAATTTATCTGAAGCTTGTGATTTTTTAATTGAACACGACTTCATCTCCAGCAATTCTCAAATTTCCTAATTTTTACCACTTTAACTTGTACATCTTTCATTAAGAAAATGACAAAGTAAACGATTTCTTTGCTTGCGATGAACAGTGTTTCATGATTTGCCTGAAATAATGAAAACACTGTTCACGATTTTAATGAAACTATAACAGGGATGAGTCCTTTATAGGAAGCGAAAAGAACATGTGTTATACACTCCTGCTGTCAGTATAGACAGCATGAGTCTATAATATTTTCATGTAAAGTAGTCACAAGAATGCTGTGATCCCCCCTCGAACACCCTCAGTATGACTGTTTTTAACTTTTCACAGACAGTCAAAGTTGTGGGGTATTTAACGAAGTAAACTCACGTTGAATAGACAACGAAGTTGTGGGGTATTTAACAGAAGGAACCAGGTAGGGTCTCTGATACTTCTCTGCTATTATGTACAAAATAGACAGTACAGGTTTACCGTTTTAAAGTAAGATATGAAAGATAATAAATGTGTTCATGAATCGTAGGATCTTTCGTAGATTTACTAATGGCACGCATACAATGTGAAAAGTTCTGTTATGTTTGTTTGGATCCTGTTTTGAAATGATTGGATCCTTCCTATTTTGCGCAGAGGGAAATAAATGCCTGCCAATGACTGACAGAGAAAATTTTTGGCACATCTAGATGGCAAAAAAAAAAAAAAAAAAAAAAAAAATCCGCTCGTTTGATGCTCGGTGGGCCGCCCCGGTGGCTCAGTGGTCTAAGGCGTTGGCCTCTGATCATTCGTCCGAAAGGGGTCCGGGTTCGAATCCCGGTGAGGCATGGATGTTGTGTTTGTCTTACGGCACTGGCTCTCTTCCTTCCCTGGAACCAGTGACCCTGAATTAGGGACGGGCGACTGCTTATAGCCCATTGAGTTGCTCACGGTGGTCGTTAAACCTCCAAAAAAAAAAAAAAAAAAAAAAGATGCTCGGTGGCTCAGTGGTTTAATCCATGGCTTCTAATTATTCGTCCGAGATGGGTTCGAGTCCATTTGAGGATTGGGTGTTGTGTTTGTGTTGCACTACTAGCTCTCTCTCCCTTCCCTGCAAACAGTGGCCCTAAAAAAGAGACGGCGACTGCTTATGGCCCACCGAATTGCTCACGGTGATCGTAACCTCTCCACCCCAAAAAGTAGCAGCTCTTCTTGAAAAATGGAGAGCAGTAAAACGGACGATTTCTCTTCTTGAAATGGACAGCAGCTTTTTTTTAGAAACCTCCCTTTCAAAATTTAACCTCTGTGTAATACACGTCGAAGCTTGTCAAGATACAGTACTTAATCCTGCTGATCCATTCAACTTTACCGTTATGCAGAGTGAGTGAGTGAGTTGTGAGTGAATTCCAAGTTTACGAAGGTTCCACGGTTTTATGAAAACAATGGCATCAGTTTTACTTATGTTTAGCGGAAAACACCCGCTTCTTGTACCTTGGAGTTTTTCCTTAGATCAATGCCCTGTTTATTTCGATATTTCAGCACACGTAAACAATCAAAATTTTTGTACTAAATAAATACTTCTTATAGATCAAATAAATATTTCTTATAGATCAAATGTATATTTTTATAGATTAAATGTAATAATCTATATTTCTTACAGATCAAATATAAATAATATTTCTTATAGATCAATAGTAAATAAATATAATTTTTGTACAAGTAGTATCGATTAGCAGGAAATGTTACTTTGAAAGGCAAAAATTGTTGTGGCAGTGAATTTTTTTCTGATGTATATTCCTTCTGAATATTTTAATTTACTTAAAAATAGTAAACAGCAATGTGTTTTCTTTCTTCCACAGGTTGAGAAACGCCAGGAAGATGAAAACCTTCGCCTACCTTATCTTTGTTTTGGCACTCATCCTTGCTGTGTCCGCTCAGTACCATGGAGGCATGATGGGAGGTGGCCGTATGATGGGAGCTGGTCACATGATGCGCGGTAACATAGGAGGTGGCCGCATGATGGGTGGCCATTTGGGAGCCGGACACATGGGAGGTGGAATGGGACTACATCTGGGATGAAATTTCTTGTAAGTATGAGAAGTTTATATTCATTACTTATCAATTTTCTAACGTACCGATATATGCACTGATTAAATATTATTAGTACTATCGGCGCATGAATCATGAGCACTAGGACATCAAAATCAATAGCGAGAACTGCGGCCTTGTGGATAATTTTTTTAAACGCAGTAGCACTTGGAAAGAGACGAATCTTTTAAGAGGTGAATTATGCAATAATGTTGAATACCTGCAATGCTAAGTAAGACAAGATGTCTGGCAAATTGTGGACGATTCTTTTTGCATTTGAACACTCACACTCGCTTTCTTTTTTCTGCTCAAATTAGTTTATAACGGATCATCGGGTTGGTTCTTACACACACATTTCTCTTTGGCATAATTTGGTAGACCAGCATTCCTAAGCTTCGAGTGATTCCATAAAGGAAATAATGTTTTGCATTCAATGAACGGTTCTACCTTTTTTGAAATTACGAGAAAAATTGGCATCAGGACACAGAAAGAACGGATCGCATGTACGAGTATTCAATGCGTACACAAAAATCATATATCCCAGGAAAGTAGGAATCCAACTAACTCTACTGACTTCCTACGGGGGTCCTAACAAAAATTCTGCACACTGTCTATTTTTGAGAAAAGTGTGAAGTACCGGAGAAAACTTACCTTATTGCCGTAAATGTACTTCCCTCCGGTACTAATTACAGGTTGCCAGCGGTGAGGTAGGTCCTGGATACCCCGTAATGCGCCATCTTTGTTCAGCTGTCGTATTACTCGGGTTACGTCCAACGACAGTTCGTCCATGGATTCATAGCGGATGCCACGGAGCTGATTTTTTTACGCTTTCCAACCGTAGGTTGAAGAAGCGTATATGCTCCAGCTTTGTCCGTCCCTCTGTCCGTCTGTCGGCACGATAACTCGCGTAAAAATGGTTCGATTTCGATGAAATTTTAGTATGTGGTAGGGGACCATCTGGGGACGAATCCCATTGAAAATGGGCGAAATGGGGTCAAAAGGTTAGGACACAGGAGCGGAATCTATTCCATAGCCTTTATGCATCATAACTTACGTAAAAATGCTTCCATTGCGACAAAACTTCATCATGTTATTTCGGAGGTATACTGAACCGGTTCTGTTAAATATAATCGAAATGGGATCAAAGGTCAGGACACAGGACCGAGATTTATTCCACAGCCATTATCCTCATAACTTGAGTAATGATTTCTGGTATGTTGGAAAGCGTATTATAATCAATGCATTGCATGATTTTACTAACTTGTTTATTTTGGGAAAGGATCAAAGTCTGGTGGACTGAGATCAGGGCTGTATGGTGGGTGTGATAAAGTTTTCCAGCCATATTTCGACAAAAGTCCCCATACCGACGCTGCACCATGACACGATGCGTTGTCCTGCAACAAGATCGCTCTCGCTCGCAACAAGTTGGGGCGAATTTGCGAATTTTCGGTCTCTACTTTGTCCTCAGAAAGTCAGAATAATATTGTGCATTGACATTTTGCCCTACTGGTACTAGATCGGAGACCACAACACCCTGGGTATCGTACGCAAAAATCATTTGCTTCACTTTGGATTGTTGCCGATGACACTTTGAGGGCCTTGGAGAACTCGGATGTTTCCATTCTGCTGATTGTGACTTCAGTTCCGACTCAAAATCACGGGTCCAAGTCTCATCAATTGCGACATTCTGTTCAAGAAAGAAGGTGCCGCCCTCTCTTTTGAACCTGTGGAGGTGATCCTGTGCGATGCACTCTGGGGCCTTCTTATCGGGGGTACGTTGATGAGGCATCCAGCGCGCGACGATTTTTCTTTTTCCCAGTGAGTCGGTCAAAATCCGGTGAACAGACATGGTGGACAAATTCGCCGAATCAGCAATATCCTCGTCTGTCAAACGGCGATTCTCTTCGAGAAGCTATGCAACAATGGTGACAGATGTTTTATCTGTCGCAGTTTGAGGTCGGCCTGAGCGGTGATCATCTTCGATGCTGCTTCGGCCCTCCCGAAAGCGCGATGCCCAGTGAGAAATTGCGCTTCGGTCAAGGGTTCCTTCCCCACAAACTTCCTGCAAGGCAGTATGAATCTGTGTCGGAGTTTTTCCCCCGAGGAGTCTATTTTTACGTATGAGGAGCTGCACGGTTCCATTTCCAAACCCTCAAACGTTCACAAAACAAATGATAACGCGTCGTTCTGACACAACTGCGTTGCTGAGTGTCTGGCCTTGACATGACGCAATCATTTACTCGATTGCATCATTCGCTTCTGCTTTAGAATAACGTGTGCAGAACTCTTCGTTATGACCCTCGTATTCATTCATTCAGCGTCACTGATACTTATAACTAACGGACAGTTTCTTTATAACCAATGTCAGTAGCTTCTAGTAGACAAGACGTTGTTACCTGCACTTTAGCACAAGACATCTTGCTCCCAGATATTTCTGCGCCTCAAGTTTCGAAGACATTTCAAGTACTCTTCTACTCATAGCAGGAGTTCTCAAAGTCGTAAAAGCCTTACCCAACCGTACGAATTCCAAAAGATTTACGAATGAATTACGCAAGCACAAAGGCAGGAGAGACCATTACGATTCTTTGCATTACATTTTGAGAGGGTTAAATGCTTCCGTGTAGGTAGGAAGAAGTGAATCCTCAGACTGGACGGGTGCTAAGAGTAATCGATGAAATATGCTTTAAAAAAAGCACAGAAAGAAAAAGAAATGCTTACGTTTAGCGCGCTTGACGTTCATAAGATGTGGAGCAAACTCACGCAAACCGTTTTTTGCAGAATTCATTTAACATGGGAACTGATTCTTGTCAAAATTGATACAAATATGCTTTATTCTTGGAGATTAAATATTTTGGAGGCTGGTTATTTCTAAGTTTGCAACAATAATTTTGATAGCAGCGGTGGCGCAGTTGTCTTCTGATCATTCGTCTGAGATGGGTCCAGATTCAAATCCCGGTGAGGCATGGATGTGGTGTTTGTCTTGTGGTACTGGCTCTCCCTCCCTTCACTGGAACCAGTGGCCCTAAATTAGGGACTGGCGACTGCTTACAAATCACCGGGCTGCTCATGGTAGTCGTTAAACCTCCAAAACATAATACTATACTCATACTTGCCGGTTACATAGAGTGATTTAAGGCCTTCCATGCCTGAATAGGAGAAATATGAAGAAATACATATAAATAATTAACAAAGCCATGTGATGTACGCTAATGTGTGCATAGTCACCGGATGTAGGAAGATATGTCGTTCACTGGTTTTCTTTTCACAGGCATGTAAATTTCCTTTTCTACTCCCCTCGCTCTTTTAGTCATTTACCGTCGGAAAGATGAAAAAAGATGCTCTTGCTGTTACGAGAGTTTTGGCGTAGACAAGTTTCACTGTGCACACAATAAACAAAAAGAAATCAAAGATCAGTTCTCAGGGAGAAAAATAAAATAAAGTTCTGGTCTCTTGTGCCACAAAAGTAGTCGAAACCGAACTAAAAGTTTGGTGAAATTTCACTCTTTTGTGGCTGTCCGAAATTCTTTATGTCACAAGCTGTAACAAAGAACAAAACATTTATTCCTGTTAAAAACTACAACGTCAACGAAAATCATTCTCAAATTCTCACAGCAAACAATAAACTGTAAAAGCCCATGCAGTAGCCGCTTTACGCGTAATTGTTCCTACACGAGATAGCAGCATGTTTCAACTAAAAGGAAGGAGTACAAAAAATTATGAAGACAAATTTTATAATAAAGAAACGGTAGTCATAAATGCCAGACAGTCCTTTCATTCTCATTGTTCTAACGTAAGACAACATACACTTTATTAAGACTAATCTCGGGGTAGATTGGCCTTTGTTTGAAAAGTAAATAAATGAACGTGCAGATTTTTGGATGCTTATCTACAAGAACGGGAGTAAAATTTCCAACTGTTGTAATATTCAGTAGAAAGGTATATGAGCTAAAATTTCGAAAAATAAAGTTTGACATATTGTCGAATAAAAGAACTTTGAGTCACTATCACTCAATTTCCATATTCATATTACTTTAAGGTGAGAACATTCTTCCTTATCATACCGTATAGACGAAGAAATAAAACACATCGGAATATTACAAGTTCTAAATTGTTACCGAAATAAGTGTCTTCCATCGCTATGCTGGTTAACAGAATTTAAGGGTCATCCAGGTGGCATAGTTGTCAGAAGCGCGATCCTCCGACTCATGCCCTGGATGAAACATGGATGCTTGTTCTACGCATTGCTTCTGTTTCTTCAATGAAACCTTAGAAAAGGCAACAGTTTCTAATTTGGGCTGTAGCTTTAGGTACGCTCCTATAGCTTTAGATATACACCCCTATAGCTTTAGGTGCTCACGGGGTTTGTTAAACCCCGACCCTCCCACACAAAACGAAAACGGGAAAGAAAAAAACATTCTACGTTTCTCTTGCACGAAGCTACGGTCAAAGTTCGAAATTCGAGAATTAACTCTTCATGAACAAACCACACTGACCACAGACAAGTTTTTGCAAATCCGTCTGAACTGTAAGAATTATCGAGATTTTGATCCTTTAAGCAGCTGATGCACCAGAAACGAATGGTGCCAACATTTTTCTGCTCTCCCCAAAGAGAAATGGTCACATATAACAGCCTGATTTTACGAAAGCTGCTGGTTTTCGCCCCCAAAAAACTCCTTGACCCTTTCATCTCAACAGTACCAATCAAAAACGTGATACTGTGACACTTGTGATTATTTGTGGGACACTCATCGTATTGATGTGACACTTGGAATTATTTTAGCTCTTATGATTTGCGGAAAAATTTTAAAATGCCTTATACTTTTATTTATGCAGCATATATTAATTAATGTGTTTATTTCTTTTCAGAGTATATTAAAACGAACATGTAGCCGAGAAAAAAATGCTTTCTTGCTCCACTCCGTTCGATGGTTCTTAAACCTAAAACGATGCTGTGAGACCATTTGTATAATAAAGGCCTTTGAAACTCTAAATGTTGTTGGGATATTTTTTCTAGTGCGTTATCTGTTGTTGTTTGCATCTTTTGAAACACTGTTTTTTTATTTGTGTGCGCGATAGCACTTTGGTCTGACCCACGTGATCCGACATTTTAAGGAGTTGAAGGTTAATAAACGAATAGGCGGCATAAATTTTATTTTGACATGCAGAGGAAAAGAATTTTCAGCTACAGAAACTAATATCCTCAGTAATTTTAAAGAATTAAATGGTGAAATTCCCGTCAAATACGTGAAGTAATTTTTCATATAACGAAGTAGGAATTACTGCTTTTTGAATTGTGTTCATGGATACAGAAGAACGAAGAACGGGAGACGCAGGTTTGTTACAAAATTAAAGATTTTTTCATTAGCAGAAAGAAAGGCACGATAATGATCTAATGTGTAGCATTCAATTGATGTTTTAATGCATATCCTTTGATAGATGTTCTAATGTGTAACTGTTAATAGACGTTCGAATGCGTAACATTTGATTGTTTTTTTAAGGCGAATCCTTTAATAGACGTTCTAATGCGTAACATTTTATTGTTCAAAACTTCTTAACCATTGTATAACTTTGAGGATCACAGGTTGCGAAGGATACTGCATTAAAATTTTACGCATTAGAACGTTTATCAAAATTGCTTAACACTCTATTACGTGTAACTTACAGGAATTTGGTTATGCGTGGCCATATTTCTAGGACCGGCACTCATTATTTGCAAATGTAATGATCTCTTACATATAATTTTTGGTGGAATCAATTAATGCGAAATTAATTTATTTCCTTAAAGAAACCTCTGATCAGCGAGCGATTGCGTAAAGAACACAGATTCCTGAAGCTCTACTAGGTAAAATTTGAGACAACAATTTAAAATTTTTCTCAGTGGCGTGATGAGCGTCATGGACACATGTTTTACTTTGAGATTCAAACGTTCGGAGGAACGGGTGGCATTGGCTGATGTTTGTTGACTGATCTTTTCACGCGCGAATTTTCCATTCTATTAAGACAATCGTTGTATACAAACTTGTTTACCTAGGCAGGTTTTCTCATTTCATGATGATTAACTGGAATTATAATCAATTTATTTGCTTTATGAAGTTAACTGTTTCCAGACAACAGCTGTTCACGTAAAAGACAGAGAGGGAGGCAGGGCCCGATTTACTACATGCGAGGCCCAGGGCACAAAACATTTCCGGGGCCCCCTCCTTATTCTCTATCGACCAAATAATAGTCACTGTGTGCAGAGCAGCAGAATGTAGACGTACATGCGTACGCTGATAGTTTCCAAATCATTAGCAGGTTTGCAGATAGTTTTTGCATGTAGATTAAAAAAATAAAAATGTTAGGCCTATATACAGCAATTCAAACACTTACTCAACGCTTTACTTAGATTAATATACTTAATTCTATTTTAACTGAAGAACTTAATTATTTTTCACATCTTCTGAGTTCTTTTGTTTTTACAGACATTTCTGGCCTCTAGATTTTATCAAGGCCTGTTTTTTCTCAATGTATACGCACTGTATTAAAAGTTTTGTTTACACAGAATTTAAATTTTATTGCCAGGTTCCTCTTTCAGTTGCCAATTAAATACAAATATTTCCTTATGCATTTTGTAAGTCCAGTATTTTTGAATTAACTTGTTTAAAATCATATTTATAATTTTTGAAGGTTCATTGATAGAACTGGTTTTCTGGATATAAAAACTTTCTTTAATTAATCTCTTGTTTTTATGAGGTTCGTAGTCCAATATTTTAATATTTTGCCATAAAAGTCCATTTTACACACATTGCTGCACATTCAATTAGAATGTACTATTTTGTCCTCATTGGAATCTGTAATGTTCTAATAATTATTTGTTTTATTAATTTTCCTTTAAATTATCTTATTCTATTGTTATCATGGTTTGCGGGTTGGCAGCGAGTTTTCTGTTTCAATAGCTGTGTACTGTTGGATCTTACCTTTACAGGCTGATGTGGCCGCGGCACCAGGTGAAGTATCGCCTGCAGTGAAGCACCCGATATCTCCACCGAAAAAAAATAAATATCTAAATAAAAATAAAAAAAACTAAAGAAAATTTTGTCAAAAATTTTGCTCTCCTCCTCTGCTGCTAGGGGCTAGCAAGGAGTTTTCCTACATGCGTTGACAACCGAAAATTCTGCAACAACAAATTAATTATCTGATTCCAATAATTAATAATGACCTCCCATAATTAATTATAACAAATTAATTATTAACTTCCCGCAAAACCCGTACCGCGATTGGGCGTGGATGCCTGGATTTAACTCCAGCACGTCCCAATCTACCGAAAATCACAGCAACGCACACACACACTCGAAAAGATACCCAACGCTCATTTCACGTACGCTTGACATTTAATATCCAACGTTATATTATATACACTGCCACCTTTATCCATGAAGTGGCACAAAAATCTGCTGAGATGAATGTATGGTGGGCTGCTCTATCGGCAGCTTAATTATGCACAATGATTTAAACACTTTATCACTGATTAAACGATAATACTGATTCAACTAACTCTGATTTAACAATTAACACTGATTCAAACACTGGTCACTGATTAAATTCTAGTATGCACAATAAACAAATAGAGCGAAGGAAACATATATGAGAGATTACCCAAAACATTTGAATACAAGCTTTAAAAAATGATAATTGAGTACGAGCGTGGGTACCAGCAATTAAAATGATACAGTAATTATCATGACTGCCGCAGTTTAATTATAAGCTAAATATAACTATACCATTACACACACCTGCATAGGCTTGATGCCAAATTAGCAGGGAAGAGCTCTTAAAACTTATGGCCATAACACAAATAAAAATCACGAATAAAATGTGTTGGAGGCCTCCGCTGTCGTGCGTATTCATTTTTTCAGGGGACAGAGTTCTATATGCTGTTCACTGTCCGACGGCACTTGTACGTCGTGAGCAAATGTTCATGTAAAGATAACATACCTTGGCAACCGTTGTCTGAGGTCCTCAGCGCAGAGAAGTGGCACGAAATGTCCTGCCTTTTTGGTATATAGACAGCCTAGGCAAAAGTGCACTAATGTCGACCTAGTATCGGTCGAGAAGTCCAAAGGACTGAGATGTCCTCGTTTAAGAGGGGATCATTCATAGCCCTCCTTACGTGCTTCTCTGCTTCTTTTTCCGAGCTCTCCCAGCGGTCAGCTCTCAGGCCTAGGTTCCATGCAGCTCGCTGGTGCTGTTCTCGTGCGTGTGTCTGGCTTTGCCACCGTCCTGAGAATGCCCCGCCGCTTGTTTTTCTCTTCTGCTCGTTTCTCTCCTCTTTGTCCTGTCACAGGGCTTCTCTTAGCCACTTGAAAAGGGATTTATCACCTTGTTTTCAACTGTGGGTGATAGTCGGTTCCCCTTATCCCGTTCAGTTCGGAGAAAAACTGCAACCACCGAATGTCTCTTGGCTTGCAGAGGGACTTTTGGGGGTGAGTTTTGCAGTCTTTCGTTAGTTGAAAATGCACACGACTGTTGCTATGAGTCCGAAATAGAGATGGTCTGTTGCCATGTGGCCTTTCACAATTCTCGTTTGCCAGAAGGCTACGAATTATGCACTTATCAAATACTGAACAAATTTTAACAATGGCAGTGATGAACAAATTAGAGGATCAATTACCGTAATTAATTATAACTATGAGTGCTGCCTTGCAGTTACATCGAAACACAAATTTACCGCATAAATGAAATATAAAAATTTTCCACAAGTTAGGCTGCACCCTATAACAGTACGCAGATACATTTTATTTTTATACAACTCTGGCTGTGCGGGTACAACTGGTTGATCAGTAGTTTGTGGTGTTAATGAACCCCATAGACTCTAACTATAACAATATATCTATGACAAAATGGATGGACATCTTAATTTTAGTGAATATTGTCGTCTTGCAATGTACTGATTCTTGCGTCTAGAACATGAGAACAATGCATCCAACAAAAAATGTGAACCAAAACAAGAAAAAAAAATAATCCATGGTGACCTCCACTGGACTTCCTCATAAATAGAGATGTGAAACTGCATAAACAATTGAAAAAGTGCTATGGGAACTCCTACTTCCAGCTTCCCGGTTTCTACCAAGATCAAATCAGCGCATCATGATCAATATATCAGAAAACTGCAAAACATAAAATTTTGTGTTGATGAGGAAGAGTCTGAGTTACACACACACACACAAAAAAAATAGTAATAACAAAACAAAAAACATAATAATAATAATCTGAAAAGCTGAGGGGAACACCTAGTCCGGTTTAATTTTTGGTAAATGTGTTGTACTTCGGCATCCTAAATTATTTGGTCAGGAAAGTTGTAAAATTAAAAAAAAAAGCATATTAAAGATACAAATTTTAAAGATGACAATCCGATTTTTGGCGTAAATGTGACAAGGATGGTAAGTCAGATAATATCCGAAAACTTGAAAATTTTCATCGTCCTGGAGCGGGACTCGAACCCGCGTCTCCCAGAAAACGCCTAGGTATATACTGCTACGCTAAAGAATGTAGTTTGTAATTTCTGTCTCACTTTTTAAAAAAACATGCAGAGACTGTCTTCGTTCTTTGGCATGTAATTCCGTGATACGAAATAGTAAGAATGCACATGCCTTTCTTGTTTCTAGAAAAGCGTTAGAGTAGGTGTCGCATTCTCTCTAACGGAAGTTAGATGGCAAGTCTCAAAGTGAAAGTTTGATTACTAAATTAAAAAAAAAAAAAAAGCTTCAACGGAGAAATGAGTTCATACATTCAGCATCAAAGAATCCCATGTGAAAAAAACAAGAATCTGTCCGATTGCGATGTCAAGAACTGACACCGAAATTAACTATTTTCTGTAGCGTAGCACTACACTCTTTCCTGACAACAGCGTACCCGGTTCCTGTTGTACTATTCCGCCCGTGAATGTCCTGGCTGCAGCGATCCTTCCTTTCAACGGAGCACAGCTTCATGTCAACACCTCAGCGTTGTTTAAGGCCTCCCGCAGTGTCTGCTGACTCGTCATACTTGGAGTTCAAGTTTTTCGGTAAACATCTTTAATATTCATTCTAACAATGAAATTTTTTCACCATTTCCCCTTAAATTGCATATTTTAGAATCTGTACGTCACACTTTTTAGAAATTTTACAACTTTTCCGACCAAATAATTTACCACACTAAACTACACATTTACCAAATTTTTACCAAAATCTAATGAGCACATAATGACATGAATGTATAAATTGTCCAATGTCAAACAAAACTGACAATACGATGACAAAGTGCTGTGTTTGGGCACCAGATCTTTTTATTTGTAATAACTCGTTTACTATTCTTTATTTTTAGGAATGAATAAAAACAATTGAAAATTTACCTCCTATATCAGGACGAAACAGTTGGGTTGAATATTTTTCTTCTACATTTCCTAGATGCAAAGTCATGTATCAGAGAATCATAATTTAAAGACCGTGTCACATCACTCTCCAAAGACAGCAGAGCTAATGATGCCAGTTTCGTTTGTCGCATGGTTGATCGTAAGGGGTTTTTCAGTCTTTTCAGCAAAGAAAATGATCTCTCACTTGTACAATTTGAAATCGGTAATGTCATGAACATTCTAAGTGCAGTCTCAGTGTTCGGAAATGTGGCTTCTAAATTGTTTACCTTCAAAGTTTGCAGCATCTGGGGAATAGTTGCATGCTCCCCCATCATTGAGGAGAATTGCAAAAACTCATCTGCAAACTGGTCATCAAGGTCATTGTTATAGTATTCCTGCAATGCTTTTGCCCCTTCAAAAATTTCAGATCTTGATTTTTTTGTAAAAAATTCAAATTTTCTCATTATATTTTCATAAGCACTTTTTCTGCTTGAAAGCTGAGTGACTAAAGCATCACAAAGCACATAATAAACTTGAGTTCTAAATATATCCCTTGCACTGAGCTCTATATGTTCAATGTTACATAAATCTAGGTGTTCATTTTGGGGCACCTTCTTTCTTCGGGAATCATGACCAAGGTATTGCACATTTTCAGACACTAATGTTTTAGCTTCCTCTTCATAGACTTCAAATTTTTTTCTCACGAACTGAATGAATTCAATTAACGACTGGAAAATTTTAGGTACTTCAGAAATATTTCCTTTTGGATTCTGGCAAGTTTGATTTGCACAGTTTAATCTCTGAAGTATTGTGTCCCAAACTACTGTGCTGATCGATATTTCCATTGTTCTCATTTTCTTCAGCAGTGATTTTGCTTCATCTCTTGTCTGTGGAGAATCATCTACATTTTCTGACAGAAATACTAAAACTTTCTCTATTTCACGATAATTTTTCCTCACTGATCGTGTAGCTGCAGCATCTGCACACCATCTGGTAACTGACCGACTCTTCAGTGTGAGTGATTAATTTCCATGTGCTTCCTGGACTTTCTCCTGAAGCATCTTCCAACGGTGAGTTGATGCAGAAAAAAAGTATAGAGTTTTTGCAAAAATGTGAAAAAAGAGAGAACTTTACCACAACTATCTATGCTATTCACACCAACTAAATTTAAAGTGTGAGCAGAACATGGCACATATTCCGCTAGTGGATTGATTTCCCTAATGAGTGTTTGAACACCAGAATACTTCCCAGACATGTTGCTGGCATTGTCATAGCTTTGGCCTCTGACATTCATAATATCCAAGCCAGCCTCCTGTAGAAAAGATATCATGGTATTTGTAATGTTTTCTGCAGTATGTCCATGGAATGGAATAAATGTCAAAAACCGTTCTTTTGCTTCACAATCTTTGTTGACATACCTTATGATAAAAGCCAGTTGATCTATGTGTGTAATGTCTGGAGTTGAGTCAACTATGACAGAAAAATATTTTGACATTTTTATTTCATCAGTGATGGCATTAAAAACACGTACAGCCATTAATTCAACAAATTCATCCACACATGTTGAAGATAAGTAACTGGTGTTACCACTTCCTGGATTCCCACATTTTTCCAAGTGTTGAGCTAAGAATGGATCAAATTCTGCAATTAATTCTAAGCAGCCCAGGAAATTTCCATTCTGAACTGATCCAATTGTTTCATCATCACCATACATTGGCAACCCACGAACTGAGAGATACTTAACTGTTGCAACAACTCTATGCAAAACATCTTGCCAGTACTTGGATTCATTCCGATACTGCATAACTATCTGACAGTCAATGCGTGCAGAAGCATTCATGCGTGATGAATAGTCACATACTGCTTGCCTGTGTATGTGTGAATTTTCATGCTCTGTAAGACGTTCACTTGCATGCTTCCAGTCAGAAAAACCTGTGGATCCTAATGCTGTAGTGCTCCTAGCATACAATTTGCATATCCAGCAGAATAGTAAACAAGTTGATGGGGATAAAAGAAGCCAGTCGCGTTTTACCTTCTCATTATTTTTTTATTCTAAAAAAATTACCTTCTGTTAGAAAACGTTTTTTACCACATATATCCTTCCCTGTGAATGCCAGCAACTTCAAATCTTGGACTGGTGGATTGCTCAAAAAGCATTCGCGCATTTCTTCTGTCATTTCTCCCCATTAGGCAGGATCCACTGCATTCATTGTGGAACTTGTGCTCTCTTCATTAGATGAATTCAAAAGATTTCCCAAATTAGGAGCATCTGTGATGTTAGATGATTCTAAAGTCAGATTACTGGCTTCCAAAGACAAATTACGCTCAAGAGACTCACCAGTAGTAAAATTAGATGAATTTGTAGAACGTTTGGGACCAAATGAAATATCCAATTTTTTAATGGCAAAACGTTCAATGCTACCATGCTGCAGGTCATCATCTTTCAGTTTCAATTGTTTGGCTTTCCGTTTTGCACTGCCTGATAAATATGTACGTTTTGACATAATTTAACTGTTAAATAATTCAACTTAAATATATTGTTACAACTAACTAAATTTGATTATATATAAAATTAACAAATATTCAACATTCCATCAGACTACAAGAAACGCAACGCAAAATACAACCAAGCCTTCGTGGTTACATTTACGACAACGACAAGCCAAGTGCAGGAAGTTGAAGGATCAGTTGGCCGCCCCGGTGGCGCAGTGGTCTAAGGCGTTGGCCTCTGATCATTCGTCCGTAAGGGGTCCGGGTTCGAATCCCGGTGAGGCATGGATGTTGTGTTTGTCTTACGGCACTGGCTCTCTCCCTTCCCTGGAGCCAGTGACCTTAAATTAGGGACGGGCGACTGCTTATAGCCCATTGAGTTGCTCACGGTGGTCGTTAAACCTCCAATCAAAAAAAAAAAAAAAAAAAAAAAAGGATCAGTTGAGTTTAGGTGCGTTCGGAAACGCAAGAAAAGGCACGTGACTCAATGGAAGCGATCCTCCTTCTCAATGGCCACCTGAAGGTTACTAAACCACTGAAACTCATTAATGGCCACGTGTTTACGTGAAATTCGAAACTCAAACTCACTGTGTGTAAGTACCACATCTATAAACACATGACTCATGAGCATGCAAAAGTAAAAATAATAAATTTTGAATATACACACACAAAATTCCCATTAACTAAGTACACATTTAATTCAAATTTGGGGGCCCCCAAAATCGGGGGCCCTGGGCACGTGCCCCGTGTGCCCTCCCGTAAATCAGGGCCTGGAGGAAGGGAGAGGCGACTGAGCGAAGACGTAGCATATTAAAGTGTGGAATTCAGAGAATTTCTACTACGAAATGACATTTCTGTGGATATTAACCAGAAAATAAAGTACTAACTGATTTCATATATTGAATGCTGGTAACAATACACTATAGTTTCAAATTAATGGTTCTGTTTTTTGTTTTGTTTTATTGGGGGTTTAACGACCACCGTGTGCAACTCAGTGGGATATAAGCACTCGTTCGTCGCTGATTTAGAGACGCTGGTTCCAGGGAAGGGAGAGAGATCCGGTACCGTAAGGCAAATACAACATCCATGCTTCACTAGTATCAGAAATCGGACCCGTCTCGGATGAATGGTTAGAAACCAACGCTTCGACTACTGCACCACTGGGGCAGCATCAAATTAATAGTAACACCTACTTAACAACGTGTTGTACCGTCCTTGGCCTTCAAAACGGCCTCGATTCAATGTGGCATGGATTCAATATGGTGCTAATATCGTTCTACAGGTATGTTCAGCCGAGTGGATGGGATGGCGTCTTTCAATTGCCAAATGTTCATTGGAACTGTTACGAATGGCTTGCTCAATTTCATTCCACAGGTGTTTGGATAGGTTAAGATCTGGAGACTGTGCGGAACATTTTAACATTTTGAAGTCACTGTCGACCCCTGGAATTGTTATGTGATAATCCGAGCCATGTGATATGGCGCATTGTCCTCCTGGAAATAGCTGTATCCTACAGGAAATACCACGCAAGTGTACGCGCGTGCCTGGTCCGTAATGATGTTAAGCTAACTCGTGGCATGCAAATGCTATTCTAGAGCTATTAATGCCCGCCATGAAAACGGACCCCAGACCATTACATAGCCACCATAAGTTTGTACGGTTAACGCTAAACATCCGGGATCCATCGATCAGTGACGTTGACGCCATATTCTGGTTGGTCCACCGGCGTGTATTAACTCAAAACGTGATGCGTTGGATCAGGCGATCTTTTTCCAGTCCTCAGGTGTCCAGATTTTGGTGCTCCCATGCCCACTGCAGACAAATTTGTCGGTGTTTAGCAGAGACGTGCGGTACACGAAGTCTGCCGTTATAAACAGCCCATTTGTGCCAACGTGCGGCGTGCTGCGTATGCTGAATTTCTCCTCTCGATACCGCTGTTGTACAGGGTGTCCACAAAGGTGTAACCAATTTCAAATAATCATAACAGTTTTAATATAAATGATCTCAATACACAACTTGTGTTAATCGACGGAACAGATCATGAAATCTTATAGACATTCGAAATGGGCACCATGTGTCACCCGAACAATGTCTGAACGTATTCCAGTTCCAACCATATTCGTTCGAGAATGCCCGTATTAACTTTCTGAAGTGCGTGTGTAATCCTCCTCTTTAGGTCAGCAATGTCTGCAAAGTGGTGCTGTAAACCTTACACTTGATGAATCCCTGTTAAAAAAGGTCACAGGGTGTTAAGTCTGGCGAACGTAGGGCCATGCAATAGGACCACCACGTCCAATCCATCGATCGGGAAGTTTGGTATCAAGAGACCTCCTCACAATCAAAGCCCAATAAGGTGGTGCCTCATCTTGTTGGAAAATGACCAGAGTTGCAAGTTCATCCAACTGGGGATACACAAACTGCGCAATTATGTCAATGTAATTAGCAGCTTTCACGGACGCTTCCTTAAACAAAAAGGGTCTAATAACACTGTCGACCTTATGGCACACCAAACATTCACTTTTGGGCTGTTCCATTGTGAAACGGAGCATCCCGAAAGAGAATTTCCATGTTCCATTGTGCAATGCAGGCGTTCAGTTCCCCAAATTCTCACATTCTGTTTATTAATCTTAACAGAAACATGGAAAGTGCACTCATCCAAGAAACAGATTTGTCTCAGGAAAGATTCAGCACTTGCAATGTTCTCCAACATCTCTTCAGCAAACTGTTTACGTTTCACACGATCATCTTAGGTTATGTGATGGGTTACCTGCAGTTTGTACGGGTGTATTTCCAATCTCTGACATAAAACTCTGTGCATTGACGACTTGGGGTTGGCCAGATGTTGTGCTGCTTGCCTGATTGACTTTCGAGGACTACGAGTGAATGTTTGTCTCACAACCTTCTCACTTTCTGGAACCAGCGATAGTCGTCCAGGGATTTTCTTTGTAAGGACGCTACAAGTTTCATTGAATGACTTGTACCATTTTCTGATGCTGTTATGTGCGGGCGGTTTGCTTCCATATTTTGTTCTGAAATTCAACTGAACCTGCGTTTCGGACAGGGTTTCAATAAACCACTTCACAATCTGTGCTTTCGTCGCGGGATCCACTGGATACACTTCTAGAAAACTTGAGGGGATTCCTTACTACGTGCAACAAACAGAATGCTAATATCAGTGTTTTACCCAAAGTTATCATCATTGGAAATTAGTTACACCTTTTTGGGACACCCTGTACTGCCCTGCCATCTAACGCAATGGAGCACCTCTGTTACCTTGTGCAATCCTCTCCAGCTGGCGTTGCACTTGAATATCGACTAGTCATTCCCTCCCTCAGGAAGACCACTGACTGCTTGTTTTGTTGTTTGTGCACCCCTCTTGGTACACCCCATATGCAGTTGTTCTTGCATTGCCGAGAAGGTTTGCCGTTACTGCGATGCTTCCAACTGCCCACCTAGCCCACTATCATGCCTCTTCCAAAGTCGTTTAAAACAGGATTCTTTCCCTTATTGCCACTGTATACGCTTCTATCACGTCTGAATTCTTTGCATAATTTGTTACTTCACTGTGTAAGGTAAAACGTGGCACAGTTAGCATCAACAACATGCATGTCTCGTGAAAATATTATTTGGGTCAAAATGTTTAAAACGAAATTGAAATTTTTTATTTGGTCTTGACTTCATAACGGGATGAGGCCGTCCATGTTTTTGTATACGAAATGTTCCGAATGAAATTTGGTTATAAGACATATTAATGGTAATTAAAGTTGTCAGTGAACATCGTAGGCTACACTTATGAAGCCCATTCATAAGTTTAACTTTGCTGGCCCGATAACCGAAAGTAATATTTTTGTTTCACAAGCGGTTAGAATGCATATCCGGATGTGCGCAAAACTACCATGGCACATAACTACCACATGACATGTGTTTTATCATAGCGTTTCTTCATTTATGTATTTAATTATCTTTACTTACTTTTTCGCTGCTGATGACAATCAGATTTCAAACATAATAAATTACGTCACTTTCAATTTTGCGGTTAATATAAAATTTTCCAGCTTCGATCCCTGAAAATCTGAACTTTGCGAATCATGATTATAAAACTCCGTTTCCAGCGCAAATATAAATAGATATGCAGAATGGATTCGTTCGAAAAGTACTTAGACTGCATTGCTGAGGTAGCGTGTACTGTAGAGTTTGTGCAGTGACAGAATGATCAGTCATATAATTGTTCTCTAACAGAGGAACGTCCATTTACTAAGACCAATTTTTTTTCGAAGTAGATTTGAAATGCTAAATGCTTTGCATTTATTTGTTTACTTTTTAAAACGAAACAAAAGAAACCTACTAGTAATCATCAGGCAACATTCAGGTGAACGCCAAACCTTAATGATATTCCGGCGCTAGAATGCACTTCTTAGTTCCATTGGGCAAAGAAAGGACTCCCAAAATTTTGTTTCAAATTTTTAAATCTCTGCTAAAATAAATAAATAATAACGAACTCTGCTTGATGCTCGCTAACCTCTTGTCATCATTTATAATGCGGTCACCGGAAACATGTGCGACAGGCCTCATTTATGAATCATTATTGCCGATGACATTCCACATCAGAAAAATTAAATAAAAGAAGGAAGGAAAAGAAAACTTGTGTCCAGTTTGACTAATTAAAGTTTTTAAATGGGATTAATCTCAATAAATCCGATAGTGTTTAAAAGTAAAGTTGCTGGTAAACATTGAAACTAGGGTGTCATTGCATACTTTCAGAAAACTGTGGCGTGACAACATCGTGAGAAATGAATCAGTTATATTTATTCTGCAAGCCACATAGAATTCTTCTGTGTTTTTTTTAAGATACATTATTTACTATATAAAGTAAACTCCATCCTTGTGTACCTCAAAACCTGTTAACAAATAGAGAATGGCAAGGCCATAGCTAGCAGGAGAAGACTCCCCAAGCAAGCCCTTCCTGAAAATGAACATTGTTGTAAATTTTCTGAACTTTCATTTTCCGTAGTTTACGAAAATTACCTTTGTATTTCATTTTAAGCATAAATTCTTTATTCGTGTATTGCACATGTTTTACGGAAAAAAAGAAATGTTGCAACACAATAGGTAACTTAAAAGAAATTGCGTCTAAGATGAATCAGTAGGAACAGCTACGCCAATTATTCTCTTCCACATGGGTGCAAGTTTTGTCGGTGTTAAGGGTCAGGGAAGAGAGAAATACCCTTTTTTTTGTGTGAAACGTAAAATTTGGAAGAAAAAAAAAAAAAAAAAAAAAAAAAAAAAAAAGAAAACTGAAGCAGAGTTGCAGGCGTAGTTGCGCAGAAGTCTATAACACTGTTCGGCATTTGCTAAAAGATTATGCTATGCTAAGCCGCTGTTAAAAATCTTCCAGGTAGTTAATTGCCTGTAAAGAAGTGTTTTCGTGGGCAACTTTTAGCGAGATGTATCCCTATAGGTGTTCAAAAATAGCGCTAAAGGGAAATCTTTGAGAGAGAGAGAGAGAGAAAATGAGTGAAATGCGTTAGAGAGAGAGAAAATGGGTGAAACATGTTAGAGAGAGAGAGAGAGAGAGAGAGAGAGAGAGAGAGAGAGAGAGAGAGAGAGAGAGAGAGAGAGAGAGAGAGAGAGAGAGAGACAGAGAGAGAGAATGGGTTGTGGGAGAAAATGGGTGAAATGGGTTAGAGAGAGAGAGAGAGAGAGAGAGAGAATGGGTTGTGGGAGAAAATGGGTGAAATGGGTTAGAGATAGAGAGAGAGAGAAAATGGGTTTATTTGCCGGAAATCTGAGGGCTCTTGGTTTTGAGTGGGAAAAGGATTGGGTTTAGCTGTTGATCACGGTTAGAAGAGGTTATCTTCGAGCACGAACGAAGGAGGATGCGCGATTAAAGACGGAGAACACAGTGGGAGTGAAGAAGAGGAGTAGGAAGAGACGAAACACGCCATCAATAACTTCTCAATGCCATTGCGTGGATCCACAAAAAGGGACCAGAATAACATTCTAAACAAATAAATAGTTTTTCCTTCCTAGTTGGGAGTTATTCTTTCTCCAGTGAAGAGGACCCTGCAAGTCAAACACCATCAAGCAAATTCAGAGAATAAGATTTCTTTTTGTATATTTCAACAGAGTTCAGATTTCTTTTTTTTGTTTTTCATATTTTGTATTTTATTTTATTGTTTTTACGCATGAAGAAATTATTCGATAGTGAAACAAATTAACAAAGGGAGCGAAAAAAACAAAACAAAGCAAAACCTGCCTCTGTATTTGTGAAAAAATATAGTTTGTAGTTTATGGTTTTTACAGAGATCCTCAAAGGACTTTACATTCCTCCTGGTCCGGAAAAATTTCATTAAGAAGCCAGTCATAAAAAAAAAAGACCCCCTACCTGCCAAATCCATAATGGGCAAATTATCGCAACTGAGACCAACCCCGACAGATATAGAAATATTATCCCAAACTTGAACGGAAGGTTTGCGTTTGACGCACATTCTGGGAGCCCAAAACACGTGCAAAGAAGATGTTAAATTAGAAAAAAACAAAATAAATAGAGAACAGAAAGAATAAAGAAGTCGAAAAACTACCCTTGTTATGTATACTTACACATTAAAGGAAGACATTATGGTAAAACTAGAAAATGAATTACATCATGTCCAGTGGGATCCTTAAGTCTGTGTGAGATAAATATAGGGAGGAAGAAAATTTCTGATCTTAAAAGTTTTCACGATGTATGTATTTATGAGGTAAGCAAAGAAAGATCAATAGGAATAGGATATGTCATGTAAAAATTTATCAAAATTAACAGTTTAATGGATGGATCTGGAAATGCAAAAAACAAAAAACAAAAAAACAAAAACAAAAACAAAAAAGAAGCATACTAATTACTTTGATACTGAATAGCAGATATAATATCAAGTTATTTATGCATTTGCTGTAAAATTTATAAACGCTGGGGAAAAGATCCAATCCCTCCACGAAGAACTTCAGTAAACAATGGTGAAAAAAAAATCCTTGCTAGTAATGGGAGATTTTAATGCAAAAATGGAGCAGGAAAAATTTCTACCAAAATATAACACGAAAATTTGAACTGGGAAACCAAAATGAAGGACAGGAATCAACCGAACCTGCTCTATCCACAATTTACGTATTATGAATTCGATTTTGAAAACGAACCACAAATTTACAAACTGAGAGGTTCCAATGGAACTTCAAAAAATGAAAAAGCACCAGGAAATTTTAAACTATGTCACTTGCGTGAATAACTTCTACATTTAAAGTGATCGCAAACTGAGCAAAAAAAACAAACAAAAAAACAACAGGTTGGATAAAGCCAAGCTGGAAAGTATCTTCATGCAAATGGCGAGGTCGTTAACAAAAAGAAGGAGGAGCTAAAATATGAGATGAACAGCAACCTTGAAAAACTAGACAAAGAGGAAAAAATGGAACAGGAATAATTTAGCGATAAGCCTGCAAAATATTAGCTGAAACCGTTGAAATATTAATAAAAGTATCAGCTGAAATGCCCTCAGATACGTATCTTGATCAAGCAAAAAAAAGATAAAAAAAAAAAAAAATCACGCACGCGCACACACACACACAACACAACACAACACAACACACACACACACACACAGCTTTATTTGCACCAATAAAAGAAATGGAACAGGATTAAAAGTCAACTATCTAGAATACGCAGAAATACGAGAACCATTAGAAAAAAATTAATAGAAATAGGGCACTTCAATATCAAGCAAATCTCAGAAACAATAGAGAAAGTAAAAACAGGAAATTCTTCACAAAAAAACCCTAGCTATTGGAAAGTTAATAAATCTTTGCATTATCAGAAAATTATAGTTCAGTTTAAGGAAACTACAGATAAATTATGAAGACAATTCAAGAATTTCCAGAACTCTACAGTGCTGTTTCAAAGCAGACACAAGAACCGACCTTAGCAAATGCCCAAACAGTGCCCGAAAAGGAATATCAGAACTAAATACATATAGAAATAGAAAGAACAAGAACAACAGAAAATGGCAGAATTACTGTAATGTTTACATAAAAATTATGAAGTTAGCAGGAATTAAATTTTGGAAACAATTGAATAAATATTCAACCGCTGTTTAGATAACCAGATTCCAGGAGGATGGAATAGCGGTTCTTTGGTTTTGATCTCTTTAAAAATAGAAGAAAAATGAAAAACTACAGACTTATCAGCTTTCTATCGAATAATCACAATCCTTTTTTTTTTTTTTTTTTGTAAAATCATTACTTTTCGGTTGATACAGTATGTAGATGAAGGGAAACTCAACCGAGCAGAACAAGTGGTATTTCGTAGGGTGTTCAGCACAACTGCCCGTATCCAAATTACGAGGTTCTCCACATTTTTCAAGTTACGAGATAAAAAAGTAAGAAGAATTCAGTCACTTTTTTGATATTTATAGACTATAGAAGCGCTTTGAAATAAAAAAAGTTATTATTCGCAAATCACCAAGGCATCTCAATATTGCTGTATCTAACACAAAATATCGATTAATCCGATCGAAACAATAATCCTAAACAAAAAATCAGGGAAACAGAAATAAGGCAAGGAGACCCTCGTCACCAAAGCACTAAATTATTTATAGTAGTAGAATATTTAATGACCTAATGACCTTCATCCGGAAGATGAATGTATCAAAAGATTCAGGGAAAGAGTAACTACGTAAGATACGCTGACCACATTGCCTTCATTTCAGATAAGACAAGAAATATGAATGAAATGCTAAACAAACAAGTTGTGAAAAACAGAAGCACAGGTTGGAAAATTAATAAAAGGGGGGGGATGTCAGACTGACACATTACAGCAAAGGAAATTATATTGAGTTCTATCAATTACTTGAGACACACAATTGAAGTAATGGAAACCTGAAGAAAATAGATGGAACAGAGAATTCAGCAATCCAGTGCTGATTTTGGAAACGTAAGTGATATGTATTCAGGAGACATATGATTACATCCATCCATCCATCCATCCATCCATCTCTCTCTCTCTCTCTCTCTCTCTCTCTCTCTCACACACACACACACGTACACAAAAGACTTAATCAATGCTTACTTTCAGTATTAGCCCATCTCATTTAGTGAGAATGGGCTCTAAATGCTAAAATGTCCAAAAAAAACAAAAAAAAAACCCCACAAGTTGCACATTCTGTTTTTTTATATCGAGATTTAAAGAATAACATGAGCAACTCTTATTGCTATAAGCAGTCGTCTGTTCCAAAATTGGGGCCAGTGGATTCAGGGAAGAGACAGAGTCACTATCAGGTAGGCACAAAACCTATGCAGTATCCGATTCTCGAACGTGTGCCCATCTCGTAAGAATGATGAGAAGCGCGCACCTCAGACCACTCTAGCACCGGCGAGGCCAAATAAAGACGAAAAGAATAATGTTACGTATAAATTTTGAGGATGGAAAAAGAAAAACTTGGATAAGGCAGGAAAATCAAACAGAAAATGCATCAATGTACGTCAGACTAATGAAACTGAAATGAACTTTCCTTTTAGACAGAAAGGAAAATGACAGATAGTCAAATAAAGTGATTATATGGAACCTTGAACTGAGACACAGAGAAAAAGGTAGACACAAACAGAAATGTTTGGATGAGAGAAAAAAGAACTCTAGGAAGAAATTGGATTCAACAGTTAAAACCAGAGAGAACTGTGGAGAACAGGGCAAACATTCGTACATCAGTGTACTGAAACAGGTTGACAAAAAAGGAGAGGAGTCAAGTGGGCTTCTGCTCTGATATCTACAGAGCTTTGTGTGTTGCCCAATGGCTGAATTAATTAAAGCGGTTTACTCATCACTACTTTCTTTTTAAATACATCAGATATCACTAGAATATTCAGAGGTACGCATTACTTTATTTGTGGAAAAATAGTGATTCCCGAAAGTGATGTACGGTGATTTTTCGAATGATATTCTATATTATTGTATTATTGTGTTCCGAAGACTACTAGTTTCATTTTAACTGGAACAAGCCATGAGGGATCAGAAAATATTTCAGACAAACAAAAGATATGCCTAAATTTGAAATTATAACCAGTGCCGCTGCAAGCTTACGCGAGGCCCTGTGCGAACTCTCCCTGCGAGGCCCTCTGGCTAACTAATATTTTTTTCTAAATCAACCTGTCTAACGGTATTTTGCGCACGTATGCAATAGAATATTTTTATTTTCTGATAAAGTGATGATAAGCTTTTCACTCATTTATTTGTTATAGAAAGAACTGATCCTTTTCTTAAACTTGTAACTGTAACTGTTATTCTTATTAAGCTCAACTGTCGTTCTCCTTTGCAAAATAAGAAAAAGAAGGTAAATGTTAATAATACTACGCACTATGCAGTATGATTTTTTAAAATATGTTTTACTACAGCTGTGTATTTTAAAAATGAGACCTAACATACCCGTATTTGTGTTTCAGAATAATTTACAGCAAAAACGGAAAACTTTGCCTTTTTTCTTTGAGTAATCAACCACCTCCTGTCTATTGTTTCTCCGTTGTGTAAAATACGCTTATAGTGTTCTAGCGAAAAGTGCCGCTTTTCGTCATCACTTGGCTAATCATAGTTTACAACACAAATCGGGCCCTTTTGCAAGATTACATCAAACTGTGTGTTGTTTAAAACAGGTGGCCACTCACTTGGATCTAACAGTAGAACAAATTCTTCACTTGTTTGAAATGGTGAATCGCATTCCTTCACATCAGACATTCGTATAAGGTGGCCAGAGACACTTGCAACATTGTTATCATTTGCTCTGACTTGAACCGCATCTACATTATTATAACTGGATTCTTTATCTTCGATGCAATTTGAAGCAAATGATGAACTGCTGGCCACAGGAACTGAAGCTGAAGGTAGTAAAAATGTATCGAAGGCACTTTCCTGACTTCGTAAAAACATTTCTCTTCTTTTTCTTTTCTTTGCTTTTTGATAACCTGATTCGAATTTACGGAACTTATCCCGTTCTCTAGACATCTCAACTCAACCCACTTAACGCAAACTCTATTCTTAAAAAGTTAATTAGTTACATTCGAAGTAGAGAACGTTAAAATAGGCACGAATGAGCAACCAAAGAGTTAATAGATCGCCAAACACAGCGTCCAGTTCACACAGACACACACAACTGTTTTTGCATTGGAAAAACTGCTTGGGAAAATCCACAAAAAGTGGATCCCAAGATAGGCGGTAAAACTCAAAGAATGTTGCGACGTGATGTCCACTCACACCCGTCAATCACAGAATTTCCAGCGGCGAGATGAAAATATATTGCTGTCGGGGCTGCGGCGTACGTTGGACTTATCAAGATAACACCATTTGGCCCCGCCCACCAGACTCAGCGTCTCTTAGGGATAGAGAAGCACCGATCTTAGTGCGCTGAGCTTTGAATCAGGAAGAGGGAGCGTATGTATGACATCACTGTGATGTTTGTGTGTACCGACTCGTGGAGAACTGGGATGGTAATTCATATGTTTTGAACTGGCCAATTTGGTTTTGTCTGTGTACTTAATGTTATATTTTTCTTTCTTTCTCTCTTTTGTTTTATTTTATCTTATTCATCCACCAGTCCGAGGCCCTGTGCGGTCGCACGCCCTTCACAGCGGCTCTGATTATAACTAAGAAATGGCAAAAGTCTAACTAAAAAAGTTCCATGGAACCATGATATTACGTTTTCTAAATTATTGCTCCTATCTCCCTTTTATTGAAGTATGTTAAGTGTTCTTTTTTCAACGATGGTTCGCATATTTCCTGTGGAGGTGTGGACTGATATTCTTAGATTTGGACCATCTCACTTCTGATAATAAATTCCTGAAAACGAAAGGGGACTATGACAATGGCAATATATTGCGCATTAAAGCCGGGACGTACAACTTTGATGTATCATTACATTCCTCCTAATTCAAAGCGCACGTCATGGTTCTGAAATACCGAATAATAACGAATAATGCTCGGCCCTTCACCCCGGACACGTTAATGTGACAGCGTTGCCCAACAGCACTTGCCCGCCAAACCAATTTTGATTAAATTCCAAATAACTAAGCACTCTTAACTTACTTTAAAACGCGAATTGCTAGTGTAATACTACGTTAAATGTCAAGGTGCTGGATCAGTTTGTTTTCCCAATATACGGTGGCTATTAAATTGTAAACCTGACGTGCATTTCATTAAAACTGAAGATTTTTTTTCCTTTGTAAATCAATTCCAAACTCCAAAAGGAAGAAAAATCGGAAGTCAGTCTTGAAAACGCAGAATGCACACCCATTTTTTTTTCTTTTTTTTTTATTGGCGAACAATATTTCAAACTCTGATGGAAGATTGTCATCTTGGTTCTACGCATAAATAGCGCATCAGAACATGCATAAAACCAAAAGAAAGACACTGTTAGAATTTTTCCCTTCCAGAAGGTAAAACTATAATGCACAGGGAAATACTGTATATCATATTAACATTACTGTTCTTCCCATATTGTTACGCTTAATATCTATTTGTTAACATAAATAATTTTACACCAACTATACTTAAAGTAGTAAAACTATACTAGTAATCCGAAATCATTGGCGTACAATAGGAATCAGTTTGCATGCTTTCGCACATCAACCAGATGAGTTCTTCCAGGAGGATAGACAGAGACTGCAATCTGAATAACAGAACGCTTCAAGAATTTAGTTATGCTATTTAAGTAACTCTTTATTATTCAACATAAAGTTCTCCCTTCCTTTTTCTTGTTAAATGATTCTCACAGATACTGAACAAATTGGTAGAACTAAACTGAGATACAGCACACCGATGATCCATTACATTATGACCATCTACCTAATAAATTGTAGGACCCCATTTGGCACGCAAAACAGCGGCCATTCGGCGAGCCATCGATTCGATGAGATGGCGATAGGTATCCTGAGGTATCTGGTACCATAATGTCACCAGCACGTTCTTCACTTCCTGTACATTTCGGGATCGTGGTGATTTAGCGTGAATCCGCTTTTCCAAGTCCCACCACAAATGTTCGATTCACCATTTCACCTGACATGAACCAAATTCACCTAACATGTAAGGTGAATTTGGAGGCCATGGCATTAACAGAATTCACCAGCATGTTCATCGAACCACTCCTTGACGATTCTGGCAGTGTGGCATGGCACATTATCCCGTTGGCAATGACCATCACCAGCAGGGAGCACAGTTGCCATGAATGGGTGAACTTGGTCCGCAACGATGTTCAGATACCTGACAGCTGTCAAGGATTGCGCTATTGGAATAACGCGGCCTTAAGTGTCCCAAGGAAACATCCCCCACAGCAGAACACAGCTGCCGCCTGCCTGTTTCCGCCCAACAGTGCATCCAGGTGTCATAGTCCCCGTAGGTAATCGGCGTATTCGCGCTCGGACGTCTACGTGATGCAACAGGAATCTTGATTCGTCAGACCAGGCCACCTTCTTCCAATCATCCACGGTCCAATCTCGATAATCTTGGGTCCATTTCATGCGTTGTTGGAGATGACGTGTAGTGAGCATGGGGACCCTGCTGGGTTTTCAGCTACGCAGCACCACGCGTAGAAGGTTATGGTGAACTGTGTGCTGTGACATATTGCCCTGATCCCCACTGTTGTAGCTGCCAATGATTTGTCGCATTGTGGCAGTGCGGTCGCAGTGAACAATGCGCGACAGTTTCAGCTCTCTTGTGGCGTCAATGAGCTGCGAGCAACACACGGCTGGACGATGGTTCGTCGTTTGGCCATCTGTGCATCACCTTTGATACGTACTCACTACAGCGGTACGTGAAAAATCCACAAGCCCTGCCGTTTCCGAGATCGTAGTTCCGACGCGCTGTGCCGTCACAATTTGTCCTTTATCAAACTCCGATAAATCGACAGCTTTTTCCATTCTGACTTCGAACACTCTACTAACCGAAAGCCGGTCCTCGGGTTGTATGTATACTGTTCTGTGAACTGCACCTGCGCCACCGTTCGGTCTCTAGGCAAGCTCATTTGTCTAGGCTGGGGGTGGTCATAATATAATAGCTCATCGGTGTATAAGGATGCATCTAACACTTAAGTGTTACCTGAGGTTACAGCAGGGATCCATCAGTACGCAGCGTAGCGTTTCATGTTTATCTCAGCACCTAAGATGCTGCTGAATATTCAACAGGTATTCGTTTAAGTACATATTCTTTACCACATCATCATTTTTACACGTTCAGTATATCGATTTGTTTCCGCCGTCACTTTCAGTAAAATGTTATTTTAACAGTATTTGTGCTTCTCATGTTTTTTTATTCCTCTTCTGCGTTAATATCATAATGTCGTAGCAGAAAAAACACTTGCAAACGAACACTATCTACGCAGATGTGCAGCAAACTCATCAGTTCTATTTTTGCAAATCCGGTCTCCGTAATCCAAAGGCAAAATATTCTTTCAACAGCAAAGCAAGCTGCAAGAACAACTGTGACGTGCCTGCCCCGCAGGACACATACGACATAAAGGCAGATAGCAGCGATACGAACATCCGCGTAGTTAAGTTGGTAGAGCGACTTATTCCGGAATGAGGGGACCCGGGTTCGATGCCCGGCGTGGACAAAAATGACGGAGGAATTTACTTCGTTATACAATTTTATGCTTGCAATACCTTGTTCACAATCACAACGTCATTACTCGCTCCTAGAACTTTTACGCTCCTAAAACTTTACTTCTACAGTAATCGGACACATTTACTGTTTTAAGTGCCCGAGAGAGAGAACAGTTATTTCAGATGCCTCTTTTCGTTTCTTTGAATATATTTTCAATTATGTTTAGCATAATTTGCAACAGTAAAGTCAAAGTTATGATTCTGAGGGCTCTTTGTTCTTTTTTAGCACGTGCTTCTGTTATCGGTTTGTCCGTCCGTCCGTCCGTCCGTCTGTACCCACGCCATCTCTGCAACTATTAGTCCGATTTGAAAAAATCTTTTTGCATTGGGAAGCTTGAAATATGCAAATGATGATCCTTTATTTCGTTTTTTTACGATGTACAATTTCGCCGGTAGAGGGCGTAAATGCAGATGATGTCAAATTCACAAATACGTTTTATTCCACATATTTGCTTCTAAACATCCGATTGAAAATTTTTTTTTTATCTTTCGATACCATTTATGTCGAAGAGTATTTTAGATATAGTTACTTTTTCAAATTACGTAGATTTCCCGCTAGGGGGCGTTAAAATAAGTTACATTTTTCCCGATAACTCTTCTTCTAAAACTCCGATTTGAAAAAATGTTTCTTCAGCGGATGGAATCTCTTTTGCATATAATTTCAAATTTTTGGTAAAGAATACTTTGGCCACCAAGGGACGTAAGTGTTAGTTTTTGCTTCTGATGTATTTGCATTAAAATCGGAGCTTCTAAAATATCGATTGGAAAAATTCTTTCGTGGACTTATGCCACTCACATCGATAAACCTTTTCGGAATACTTTTTTCTTAAAAATGTTCCACAGTTTCTCCGCCAGGGCGTAGATGTACATCATATTTTTGTCAATATCTCTACTTCTATAAGTCAGATTTGAAAAATTCCTTCTTTGTTGGATAATGTTTTACGTGCGACATGTTTTTCGTGTAATTTCAAAATTTTCAAGTTCTTCATAGACTTTCCGCTAGGGGGCATAGCAGTAAATTGCATTTCCCACAATATCCCTGCTTCTAAATCTCCGATTTGAAAAATTCTTTCTGCACCGGATACAGCTCCTGGTGGGAAATCGTTTGCACATAATTTCTACTTTTTGTGAAAAAAATAGTTTGGCCACCAGGGGGCGTAAATCTTAATTTCCGCTTCTGTTGTATTTGCAGCAAAATATGAGCTTCTAAATTCTCAATTGAAAAAAAATTCGTTTGTTGACCGATACTACTCATGTCGACAAACATTTTAGAAACATTTTCTTCTTAAAATAGTGCATATTTTCTACGCCAGGGGGCGTAGATGTATATCTTATTTTTGTCAATATCTCTACTTCTAGGATTTCTATTTGAAAATTTCCTTCTTTGTTGGATAATGTTTCTAGTGTGACATGTGGTTCATATAATTTCAAAGTTTTCAAGTAATTCATAGCTTTCCGCTAAGGGGCGTGAACGTAAATTGCGTTTCCCTTTATATCTCTTCTTCTAAATCTCCGATTTTAAAAATTCTTTCTGCACCGCAAACAGCTCCTGATGGGAAATCGTTTGCACATGCTTTCTAATTTTTGTAAAAAATGGTTTGGCCACCAGGTGGCGTAAGCCTAAATTTCTGCTTCTGTTGTATTTGCAGCAAAATATGAGCTTCTAAATTCTCGATTGAAAAAAGTCGTTTGTTTACCGATACTACTCATGTCGACAAACCTTTTAGGAAAATTCTCTTCTTGAAAAAATGCATGGTTTCTACGCCAGGGGGTGTAGATGTATATCTTATTTTTGTCAATATCTCTACTTCTAAGAGTACTATTTGAAAAATTCCTTCTTTGTTGGATAGTGTTTCCGATGCGAAATGTTTTTCCTATAAATTCAAAATTTTCAAGTAAATCATAGACTTTCCGCTAGGAGGCACAAAGGTAAATTGCGTTTTCTGCGTTTTTTCTGCTCCTAAAGCTCCGATTTGAAAACTTCTTCCTGTATCGCATACAAGACCTGATAGTAAATATTTTTCACATAATTTCTAATGTTTGGTAAAGAATGGTTTGGCCACCAGGGGTCATAAGTGTTAATTTCTGCTTCTGAAGTATTTGGTGCAAAATCTGGGCTCCTGAAAACTCGACTAATTTTTTTTCTTGGACCGATACCGCTTATATGGATAAACCTTTTGAGAATACTTTCTTCCTAAAATAATGCATGGTTTTCCCACCAGGGGACGTACAGTCACATCTTATTTTTGTCGTTGCTGTTTCTAAGAGTTCGTAATCTCACGATTCCGTTTACAGCAATATCTGAGGGATTAAAAACCCGCTTGAAAAACTTCTTTCTTTCGTCAGATCTATTGTTCTCCATACCGGTTCCATTGACTTTGAATAGCTTTGATAAATTTAATTTGCTTCAGAACGTATTCAAAAGACATGCTTATTACATCCGAAAATTCGGTGTCATCTTTCTTGTTATATGTTTAGCATAACTTGAAACAGTAAAGTCAAAGTTATGAGGTTTGAGGGTTCTTCGAGCCACTTGGCCCTACCCCAATATCTCGGTTTCAGAGTGAGCGACAGAATATAATTAGCATATTTCTTTGAAGCTGCTTCGAATACAATAACGACGCACTACTTTTGCGGTATTCTACAATAGTTGTTATGTTTTTACTCTTAATATGATCAATTCTCCATACCAAATGCGATAATCCTCATCAAAAAATAAAGGTCATCTTCGCAAGGGTAACTTACGTGGAAAACACTTTAAGATTTTCAAGGATAGCAGATTTACAACTGATGTTCACACAGGAAAACTTCTTGGTTATCACTAGGAACTGTCTGTGTGAGTGCGTCACAGTTTTTTTCTACAAAGATTTCCAGTGTTACGCATAACTACTGGTTAGGCGTTAGTTAATCGGCTGTTTCTTCGTGTCACGAGCACATTCGTCGCATAAAAAGTCGTCATGTTTGCAACACATTGAACATAACTCTAGCTCTCATAAATGAATATTTGTGTGAAAGGTGGATAAGTGTACGTCAACAAAACATTTATTATTCAAAGAAATCGAGGCGAAGGGATTTTGGAATAAAAGTAATTTTGATTTCCAGAGATATTTAAATTTTCGTTAGGCAATCGCTGATATTCTACATTTGTTACTCGTCTCACAGTCAAAGATTTTGCAACTTTCTTCGAATTTTATTCCCTTATTTCCATTTTTTCTTCTGTATGCAATCCACATTTACACATTTACGTTCCTATTTTTAAACACGTCTTTCAGATTTGGCATTAGTAGCTACACTATCTACCAACAAGTAATTGGACACCCTTGCAATCGACGATATCTGCGGTCCTGATACACGTCACGGCCGCCGCCGCCGTTAAATATCGTGTGGGAAACAACAACGCAACCAGTCGCATGCAAAATGCCACGCAGTTCGGAGCTCTCTGATTTCGAGAAAGGTGTGATCGTCGGGTATCACAGAACTGGCCGATCCATACGTGGCATATCCAGCGAGTTGAAGTACCCAAAATCGACAGTGACCTACGTGATTGGCACGTGGAAGATGAGAGGTGACTGTCGGAATGTGCCCCGGTCTAGCAGACCCACAAAACTGGGATTTAGAGACCGACGGGTGTTGGCCAGAGAAATTCGGAAGAATCACACCAAATCGATGCGCCACATCCGCGAGGAGTTTCAACAGGCATCCGGGAGTGTTTGTTCGATGAATACCATCCGTAAGGAAGCCCATCTGCTCGGTTATCATGGACGTGCTGCCGCCGACAAGCTTTTGATCACCAAGTCCAATAGCGCTGCTCGGCTAACGTGGTGTAAAGAACGTCGACAGTGGACCGTTGAACAGTGGAAACGGGTTCTCTGGAGCGACGAATCAAGGTTCACCCTCTACCGTTCGGATGGCACGGTCTGAGTTTGGGATCTGCCTGGAGAACGTCTCCTGCCGGAATGTATTGTGTCAACTGTAAAGTTCGGGGGTGTTTCTCCTGGTATGACACGGGACCCTTGGTCGCAATTCCTGGTAGACTCAACGCCGAGACCTACTGCACCATTTTGGATGACCATGCGCTTCCTACGTTGTGGCAGTTTTACGGGGTGGACCCATGTTACTTTCAGGATGAAAATGCCACCTGCCATGTTGCGAGGTCCACCATGTCTTGGTATGGTGACAATGGGGTTAATCGAATGGACTGGCATGCGCAGAGCCCGGACCTTAACCCTATCGAGCACCTCTGAGACGAGTTGGAGCGTCGACTTAAGGGGTGTCCCCACCGCCCGAAATCGGTGAAGGAACTGACCTGTCTTCTCCAAGCCGAGTGGAAGAAAATAGCTAGCCGTCGTACAACGCCTGGCTGAGAGTATACTCCGGAGGGTCGCAGCTGTAATCGCCGCTCGTGGAGGCTCCACCAACTATTGAAGGTGAATAAACCTCGTTTTCCTTTGTCATCACAGGTGTCCAATTACTTGTTGGTAGATAGTGTTTATTTCAGCTGCCAATGTGAAGGTCTCCTACGAAAATTTTCAAACTCAGATGTGGATAATTTTGAAATATTTCTAGCACATTTTTCACAGCAGCTGGGAACCTGCTGCGCCTCAATTCTAGAGCACACTGCGGACTCCTGAAACCTTGTTCGAGATTATTCATGTTACTTAACAATTGATTTTTGCAGTCAGATATCCTTCTTGACAGTCAATGCAGTTAAAGGGCGTGGACCTTTTGTTTTCCAAGTGCCACTTCTTCGCAATTCAGACACCGATTGCGATGGATTATCTAGAAGACAGGCGCCGCTGAAATGGATCTTTCGCCTTCACCACGGGTTTTCTTTATTGGGGGTTTACCAAAAGTTATTTATTAGACCGGGCGGTACAGATACAGTGACAGGATAAACAGACATAGCTGTACAGTATTGTCAAACAGACACAGACAGTATATTAATTTTACATCAGCAATGTACATAGCGAACATGGTATACAGTATGCCAAATGATCAAGTTTCCCAGAGAGAGTCAGTGCCGAAAGACAAACACAAACATCCATGCCTTACCAGGGATTTGAACCCAGACCCGCTGCCCCGGTGGCGCAGTGGTCTAAGCGATGGCCTCTGATCATTGGTCCAAGAGGGGTCCGGGTTAGAATCCCGGTGAGGCATGGACGTTGTGTTTGTCTTACGGCACTGGCTCTCTCCCTTCCCTGGAACCAGTGACCCTAAATTAGGGACTGGCGACTGCTTATAGCCTATTGAGTTGCTCACGGTGGTCGTTAAACCTTCAATAAAAAAACAAAAACAAAAAAACCCTGACCCCTTCCTGGGTGAATGAGCAGAAGCCATTGCTTAAACCACTGCGCCACTACCGTGGGAATACTTTGATTCTGCTCCGCTGCTAAAACAGTTGTTCATTGTTCACCTTTTAACCTTTTGCAGCGACACATACCGGTACTAGATGCCCGAGCAAGTTGAGTCCAGTGTTTTTGGTATTCAAATATAATATATATTTTTCGAAGAATCTGTTTTAGACTGGATATCTAAGTACAGCAGTATTGGAACGCATTTCAATCACTCGCAAGGAGCTTGTACGACGTTGAAGTCAATCCATTATTTTGGTTTGCTCAAGACGTATCAGCAAGGTGGAATGAAACGCATAATATAATGGATGAATATATCTGCAACATACCAGGACACTACATTATACTTTGTAGATCACAACTTATCCAACACGACTGCTGACGAATTCAAGGTGATCAAAGATTTTTTTATTGGAACAATTTTTGCATCGTCAGAGGGGAAACCAGTTAAGGCAAAGCTCTTATTTCTGTGGTGATTCAAAACTTAACGTTTTTGTGCTTCCTAAGAAAGAAATCAGAAAACAAAACAAACAAACAAACAAATCACCATAACTGTAAAAAAAAAAAAAAAAAAGTTACTGAGATTCTTTTCAAGCGAAGTTCCAAAATATGGAGTTAAGTAAAATATACATAATTGAAACTGTCCTGTTAATGTATTCACGTTATAAAATTGTCTTTTAATGCACCGTATATGTGTTACTATTGAAAATTGCATCATACAGGAAATAAAAGTTTTGCCGCAGCAACCGGTGCCCGTGCCCCAGTGGTCAGAGGTGCGGGTACTCCGCATAGCTTTTAGATGGCCACGGAGGTCATTAAACATGAAAAAAAATTAATTAATAAAACTTTTGCCTCTAACGTTCGATGGCCACATGAAGAGAATTTACACACGGTAAAAAAAAAATGACAATGAAACTCAAGATGCGTCGCCCTGTTTAAATGCAATTTCGTTTGAAAGCAAGAAAAAATATTTCCGTGCTTCTATCTTGCTCTGAAGAAGATAGAAAGTTTAAAAGTTGTATTAAATGTACAGAAACCAAAGAAAAAATTTTCAGTCATGCGTACCAAATTTCAGCTACCTTTTAAGTATCAGAAAATTACCTGGACTAGAGGTCTGCATGGGCCGGAATATCCCGCCAAGCCCGAGCTCGGCCCGGCCCGACTCGACCGAGCCGTCGACGTACAGTCCAGGCCCGGCTCAACCGGGCCGGGTCAAGTCGATGTATTCTTTTTATGGCAATGGTAAAGAAAGAAAAGAGTCGTGTTTCCCGATTTTCTGGTCTGTTTAACTGTTTTGTTGGCTTTATTTACTTCCATGACATAGCCCAGTGCATAATTACAAAGGCAAAGAGAGGCACTCACAGTGTTTTTACCATCTGCAGGTATTAAAGATAGTAAATCAGCTTTGGGGCTTGTTGGCAACAAAAAGATTCGACCTCGAGCTAGTGTGTGTGTGTGTTGTGTGTGGAGCAGGGGACGGGGGTATGTCTGTGTGTGTGTGAGAGAGAGAGAGAGAGAGTGGGACGACGACGACATCGATTTTTTCTCCTATCCCTAATCTGTATAGTGATTGACTTTTGTAGTGTTACTGCTTAATAGTCCAGAGAAAGGGAGATTTTGAATACCCTTAGTCTTCCTTTTTCTCTCTCTTTAAAGGTTATACTATTCGCTAATTGTTAAAGTTTGGTTAATATTTTTAGGCTTACATTCAACTAAATATTTTCAATAATATCTGATTTCATTATTTAATTTTCACAATTTAGTAAAATACAATAGAAAAACGAAATAATACCAAACGGCACATCAAGGGCCGGACCGTGCCTAAATAAGAGGTGCAACTGATAGGCCCGGGCCGGACTGAGTGTGTATTATTTGAAACGGGCCGGGCCGATCTTACCAAATAAGGCCCGTGCAGATCTCTAACCTGGACACAAATGTCGGAAAGGGCCGGATACTGCTTGTCTTTACCTAAGACGTTGGCTGAGGCTAAATCATATACGAAGAAAGGAGGACTAAATTCCTTTCGTGAAATGGGAAAAGTTCCTGTTTTTTATCATAATCTCCCACTGGTAAAATTCAATTATTATACACATGCCGGCCACTGAAGTAGCAACTTTTATTCAATACCGGGTTGGACCTTTTTTTCAGCGCGAATTATCGCACCGTATACGGTTTGGCATAGATTTCACAAGGTGTTCGTGTGCATCTACGTCTACAGCATACCAGGCGTTCACCAGACAGTCCTTTAACTGGCTTAGATTTGACGGAAGGGGACTTAGTTCTCGGATCTGTTTTTCTAACAGGTCCCATACATTCTCAATGGGGTTCAGATGCGTTCTTTGTGATGACTAGTGAAGTGGGTGGACGTCGTCATGCTCGTTGAACCACTGCTGAACATATCTTGCGAGATGGGCAGTAGCATTGTCGTCCGTGAAACAGCCGTCACCTGTTGGGCGAAAAGTCAAGATTGCAAGATGAACTTGATCGGCAACAATGTTCAAATTATCCTTGGAGGATAGCAATATCAGGGGGCCGTTCCTTACCAACTGAACGTACCCCGTACCATAACACCACCTCCAGAACTTTGAGTTGTGTTTACAAGCCAAGCTGGGTCCATTGCATCATGGGGTTCTCGCCAAGCTTCTCTGTGTTCCGTTGGTACAGAAAAAGGTGTTCCGCGACTCGTCGGAAAGCATGACTTTTTTCCAGTCTTCCAGTGTCCAGTCACGGCGTTCATGACACCACTGCGAATGAATTTTTCGGTTCTTCGCAGAAACACAGTAGTTCATATTTAGGCACGTGACTGGCAATACCAATCCTCTTCAATTCTCTGCTCATAGTTCGCTGAGATATAGGTCGAGAACAGCCTTCAATGAATGCTTCGGTCAACTACTGCATACAGAAAGTCTTGTTTCTCCGTACAAGCTTTCTCAGAAGACGGCGATCTCATTCCTGACAGATTGTCGTCGTGCTAGAGTTACGCCCTTTAAACAAACAACGTGGGTTATTTTTCAACTAATTAAAGATTCGGGATATCTCATATTTTGAGAAACCAGTCAGCTCTGCCGTTTCCGAAATAGCCGCTCGAGCCAGACGGGCACCCACAATAAGCACTTTATCGAACTCTGACACTTCGTTGTTTCCATTGTTATCAACTTTACTGACGATTACTGAAGAGAGTTAACAAATTATTTAATAGTTGGAAAGTGTTACATTGATGTAAAACATCTTGCTTGTATTTCAGAACTGATTGTTTAAGTGAAAAGCGTAAAAAATAGTATTTGTTGAATGCAAATACTGTTCGTGTTCAATTAAAATTCTGAGAAGTATTCATTAATGCGAAGGAGTGTGAATATTCTGCAGTTGCTTTCAATTCCCTGGCCCATCTAATGTCATACTCACCATTAATGTGTAACTGAAACCTTTAGCGCAATGTTCGGATATTCAGACGTAAAGTTTCAGTTGTTAAGTGGGGACAGTGTTGGAGTATTTTTGTTGGAAGTTTAACGATGTAAGTTTCTTGTTAACCTGTAAATAACGTGTCAGCACGTTTATGTATATGGGATGCAACTTTCCTAGACAATTTTGGTCAAGATGATTTTTAAAGGAGGTATTTATTTTCTTTTAATCATTATTCATTCTAGTGTTCTCCTGACACTGTAGTTAGAGCTACTGAAAATTACCTTCTAATGTATATCCCTGTCTTTCTCTAATGCATGTCTGGATATTAGCTACTGAAAATTACCTTCTAATGTATATCCCTGTCTTTCTCTAATGCATGTCTGGATATTTGTTTAGGATTTACTTTGTCTAGAAATACCATACATAAAATCGGCAAATTATTCCCGCAAGCATAAAACATGCTAATCAGCTTCAAGGAGATTAAAGTGCTCACATCTATGAAGATTCCTGATCCATGTTCTTAAAAAATGTCATACTGAAAACAGGCACGTAATCAGCTGAAAGCAACGGCAAGGGGTGGGGTAGTGGGAGGGGGTTGGCAATTCTATTTGGGAGGGGAGGGGTGAACTGATTCGAGCAAATTTAAAATCCACTCTCATGCTGTAGAAGCCAGTTACCGAAGGAAGAACAAACTTGTGTGTTACTGGCGGGAGTAAGAAAAAGTTTTTTCTTACAAAAACTTTCTTTAAAAAAACCCACCGTCAAATAGAAAAAAAAAAAACACCAAAAAATTTACAGGTCATTTTAAGTATGTACGTTATTGAAAAGTTAACTGATATTTTGAAACGCATAACTACAAAAATGTATATTCTCCCAACACACTTGCGATGTAAATAACTTAATAATATTATCTAAAATATTTGTAGACAGGAAAGATAATAATCATAACAATACACAGAAATAAAAATAGAAATGTTACTATAGATAGGCAAATTAATTGTTACAGGAAGGCAAAAAAATAATTGCTGCAATGCGGAAAGGTAATAACTATTACAAAGCATGTGAAATAAATAAATGCAGTTTCCATGTGATTAACCAACAACAACTGGACTATGCTACCATTTTCTGACCAGAGTTCAATAAAATAAGGCAGTTGGGTAGCAGCGTGGCTACGCAGATATGCTTTTGTGCACGAATTCGTTGCTAAAAAATGCCATAGTAGTGCAACGTTTTAGACTCGAAATTACCGGCGCTTAAAGATGCAGCATTTAACATCAACGCAATAAGACAGTGACGACGAAAGTTTGTGATAGCAAACGCACAAGGGTTCGAAGTGACTAGTAGCAAAATTCAAGTAATAACAATTGCGCTTCTGCCTGTGTGCTTGATTGCCATTTTAATTCTTGGTGTTATTTTTTATTACAGGCAGGAAGGGCCCTTAAAGCAATTTCACTGTTCACTTGCATCTTTGTTTAAAACAGAATCGGCAATTTTTATTTTATTTTATAGTAGAATCTTTTTTCCAAAGACTAAATAACACCCAAACTACAGAATTTGATAATAAGGAGCTAAAGGGTGCTGTAGGGAAAGGGATCAGCCCAACCTGCACACCTTCTGGTTACGGACCTGATTGAAAATCGTCATGCCCAGTAATCTTCACAAAAAAAAAAAAAAAAAAAAAAAAAATTAAATGTTCAGTTAGCACTGAAACGTAGCACATTATCTCAGTTTGTCCTACAGGTTATTTTTGCTAAAGTAGTGTATCCGTTGTATAGCCAGTAGTATAAAAGTATCAATATATACCAAGCAGTATAGCACTGAATCTCTGTCCAACAGGCTATCGCTGCTAAAGTTTTTTCTATGAGTTCAAGAATTATCGACTCTCGTTATCAGAGAGCAGTTTATTCTCGAAATCAGAATAACGTTCCTCTCACGTGTAGCCTGAGGCACTCGCTTCTTACCATTCGTCCTAGAGGAGCTTGGGTTCGAGTCCCGATGACGCATAGGTGGTGTGCTTGTCTCATGGCGCTGCCGCTGGAACTGGTGGCTCAAAATTAGGGACAGCAGACCACTTATAGTGCTTAGAGTTGCTCACAGGATGGTTGGTGAAATCCAATAAGAAAATAAAGAAAGAAAAAAGAAGTCATGATTTTATACAGTCAGCAGTATATTCTTTTTTGTCACAGCGGTGGTGCAGTGGTCTAAGCCCTGGCTTATGATCATTCGTCCTAGATGGGTCCGGGTTCGGATCCCAGTGAGGCATGGATGTTGTGTTTGTTCTACGGCACTGGCTCTCTTCCTTCCCCGGAGCCAGTGACCCTAAAGTAGGGACGGGCGACTGCTTATAGCCCACTGAGTTGCTCACGGTGGTCGCTAAATCTTCAAAAAAAAAAAAAAAAAAAAAATATATATATATATATATCAAGTTAAAAGTGTACAGCACTACTTTTACGTGAAAACACCCCTCGAATTACCATTAGCCTGCGTAGAAGACATTGAATGAATCCCACAAATCAAAATGGGTAGACGAATGAAATCCTATCGCCACCGCGTTGCACGACAATATCTCCATTTTGATTCTGTTAGTCTCAATGTGCGAATGGTTTGGTTTTCTATTTTTTTTTTTTTTTTTTTTTGCATCTTAGGTACACAGTATATGTCGTCAGTAACTTTATGTTTCGAAACAGCATATTCAACCTAGATTTCGTCCGAAAGAATTCTAGTTTCGAATCCCGGTGAGGCATGGATGTTGTGTTTGTCTTGTGGCACTGGCTCTCTCCCTTCCATGGAACCTGTGGCCCTAAATTAGGGACGGGCGACTGCTTATAGCCATTTGAGTTGCTCACAGTGGTCGTTAAACCTCGAGTTAAAAAAAAACAAAAACAACCTAGATTTTAAATGAGCATGATTTTCCTGCTGGTATACACCCAACAACCTTGGAATAATTCTCACATTTCTTAGATTGAATTTTTTGTGTGAATACGCACTCTAAACTGGCCACATTTTAATTGGTTTATTGAATACTTTTCACAAACCGATCATCATGACAAGCCTGTTGGTTTGGTTTTCGGAAATCACAGCCGAGTTAAATTGGCGTAATGATTATTATAAAGACAACAAAATGCTGATAAGAAATATATCTCTCTGTGGTAATAGAGCATAGATATCTTTCCACCTCAAAGTTCCACTTTTGTTTCTCCTGTTACTCCAAGAACCGCCCTGAGTTTTTGTTTTTGAGAACAAGCTATCGTATCTCAGCAACTTATTTAGATTCCAAAAAATGTCAATATCTCTCAGACTTCCTAAATTTTTTGTTGCGCAAAGTCTCATGTTTGCCTACTCAGCTTGCAAGGCCGTGGTTTATCAAGGATTCAAATCGGGGTATAAATATCCGTTTCTCAGTCACCTGCTCATAACATCTTTGTTGCTGCTGAAGAATTTGCTTTCCATTTGATAAAGTAAGTTTTCATTAAAATGTTTAGCATTTCTTAACATCGGTTTTAACGCAATTTTAGCTTTATGCTTCACAAGACATCATTCCGATAAAAGGAATGATATGCTTGTATTTTGGCTGTATGGAAACAGCAAGAATCAGAAAGCATGTCTGGATTACTATGATTACTTAAATTTTGTTAAACTCCCCTTCTTCTGGTTTGACAAATTAATGAGACATAACTCAACTGCTCACAAGTTTCAAGCTTATTTCGTATCCCGTTCATGTTAAAAGTCTAGAATTTAGGCAGTATTACCTACCCACGATTAAAGCTCTAACTTCAGTATTTTTTTTCAAAATTTCACATCAAACTTTTCACACATAAACTACACTGGACATCATAATTTGAGTAAAGACAACGTTGAGGAAGTGGTTATCACTGCAATATTTCTTCTGTGCTTGTCCTACAAGACAACTGATAATGATTACATTTTCATTTTCATTTTTAAAATATTTTGAAATTTGGCGAGAAATGAGTTTGTGTATTTTTCATAGTTTTGTTACTTTTTTATTAATCTTCATTTTAATATCGTATGTCATACTTTCATTTCATTTCATATAAAATTATGTAAAGTCATTGATCAGCATTATGCAAAATCTCACACGCTGTGGAGGTTTTAGTTAGTTTTCCGTATTACTTTTCCATTTGTTCTCCATCAGTAAAAAAAAAAAAATTCTAAATTTCATTTGTTCCCCAGGAAATTTTAGTTAAATCTTCCATATTATTTTTCTTTAGTTTTTATGTAGTAACTCCCTTTTTTCACTTCTAATGCCGTTTAAATTGTCGATTAACATAAGGCAATCGGCTTTATAAACAGAGATAAGAATTATTTCTAACAGCAGTGAGCAGAATTGCGTCAGTTTACCAGATATTTATTACCTCATACTGATGCTCAACGAGTGTATCGCTCAATGAAAAGTGTGCTTCTTTAAAGAATTAAGAACAAATATCGGTGTGATTTTGCATGATTTAGATGGGTACTTGTGCTCTTCATTTTCAGTTAAGCAGAATAATTCAATATATTTGGAATTGATTTTCCCATACTTACATCAAATACATAACTGTAAGACAAAAACAATAAAAATCTATCTTTTCTGGGTTTAACAAGCCTCATGAGCATTAGGAGTCGCTTTCCCTAATTTAGAGACACTGGGTCTAGGAAAGGGAAAGGAGACAGCCGCTTATACTTTTCAAATGTCTGCTTAAAGGTGGTATATCTCCGTTCTTTCAAAAGAAGAAGGGAGGGACACCACCTAAAGGCAAACACACTGCTTCTCTCTCTCGTCTGGACTTTAAATCAGGAGCAACACAAACGATAAGCCAGAAGCCTAAGCCTCTGAAAATGAAATTACCGAACATAGCAGAAAACGTCGGTGTGATAGGGAGAAAGAAAGTAAAAGAAAAAAAGACATCAGGGGTTGGAGGCATTTATTAGAAAGTCTGATATTTATTAATTAATGTACTGATGACACATTTGGAGCCTTGAGGAGATTTTTATAGATTCAGTTGCTCTCCAGCGCATTTCTTTTAACGAAAATGCTGCACAACTATTGCACTTCGTATAATCATCATTTGTTTATTTATTTGTAAGTAAATCTCTACAGACGGCAGATCTAGTTACAGGAATTGCTATAACATCTTGTGTGTTAACATGCAATAAAAGTGATAATAACAATCTTGCAAAACATGCTTTACGAAAAAATCATAACTTACATTAAAACCATCCGGAAATTCTTCAAGTGAGTTGTGAAGTCAATACATTTTGCGTAACGGATAATTTTCCCCAACATCAGTCCCGCAGAATGGCACTGAAATTACTTCACATTTTGTCCTTGATGAACGTGGCACACGGAAACTTAATATATTTACAATATGAATAGCATCTATCTTTCCATTGATACAGAAATTTAAGTTAGAGGGCCTTCCATCTCGATTGTAGAGGTCATCTTGAAGAATGACAGGTCAGCTGTCGCGATATCCGTTATACAAACATCAGTAGGTTTGTGAAAAAGGTGTAGAAGTCTTTTTGTACTTTCTCAGTTTCATTTCTTAGTGTTACGAGGCTAAGGCTCCAAATGATCGCAGCGTATTCTAGTGAAGATCTAATCGTAGTCTCAAAAATGCGAAAAAGAGTCTGAAAATTGGAAAAACACTTAGAAAGTCGCATGATGAATCCAAGATTTCTGAAAACTGAACGTACAACTCTTTGGAAATGGCTTTTAAAGTTTAAGTTGGAATCAAATGTGACTCCCAAGTCGTGGACATCCTTTGTCCGACTGAGATAATAGTCGCTATCTTTGTAGTATTTTTTTCATGCCCGCTAAACCACGGGCGTGCTTATTTTTAGAAGCCTTACACTTGGGAATACATGCATTTACGATACTGTAGGATTAGATTAAAGGTATTTCGTGCCGAGATGTTGATATATTGAAAGGATCTTGTATACTCTTATTGAAAGGATCTTGTATACTCTTATTGAAAGGATCTTGTATACTCTTATTGAAAGATCTTGTATACTCTTATTGAAAGGATCTTGTATATTCTTATTGAAAGGATCTTGTATACCCAAAAGTCTTATACTTTTGCCGAAATAGATGCTATCCTAAAAGCTTTAAAACTTATTGGAGACCGGTGTTTCTTCCAATTTCAACATACCATTTTTAAACAGAAGGCGGGGGCACCAATTGGTTCCCCTTTGTCCCAGTATTTGCTGAAATCTTGCTTCAGGATCTGGAAAATAATTATCTTAAATCTTGTTCCGTACAACCATCTTTGTATCTTAGATACGTTAATGAAGTCTTTCTTGTTTGGTCTCATCCTGTCCCTGAATTATTTAACTTAGCCTCCTCCATCATCGCCAGTATAAGATTTACTGTTGAAATTGAGGAATCTGGGTCACTTCCTTAACTTGACTGTTTGGTTTCCCACACCTCTGAGCACTCGCATTTCGACTTTTCAGTTTATCGAAAACCAACTTCAGCCCCAGTTGTTATTCCTTTCAATTCATTCACCCCAACCGCCTACAAACTTTCAGCACTTAGATTCCTTGTACAGAGAGCTTTTACTCACTCATCAACCTCTAATAGCCGAAACCGAGAAATACGACAAATTACTGAGATTTCTGAAGTTCATGGGTACCCCACTGACTGTATTCAAAGTCTTGTTCAACAATATAAACGGAAAACATTCACAACACTCATTAGAAATGTATCCACAATTAAGTATGTGGGAGCATGGACTACCAAAAATCTGTGGTCTCTATATTGAACAATGTTTGTAAAAATATTCTATTGGGTTCAGGGTTAAAACCCAAAACCTGTTTTCATTAATTAGACGTGATAGAGACGTAGTTCCAACTACTTTCCGTTTTGGAGTTTATAACATCCTCTATTGGACAAGAATGGACAATCGGCAAATCTCTGTAAGTAGGCTAGACCTATCGAAGCGTGGGTTATCGCTGGGCTGAACACAGATATGCCGTCCGTAAAGAATCTGCTGCATCGACACTGTCAAAAATTGTTACTGAAAAAAACTTGAGACCGACTGGCACAATGCGAGCTTACTGTCGACTGCTCTTAATAAACTGTATGCTTTTTACTGAGAGTCTATATATCATTAAACTTGGACCAAAATGCTGTCTATACATTCCGTCAGATATAAGAAATGTATAGACGTGCCTGTATACATTCCTTCTATCTGAAGGAATTTGATTTCACAGTACTCTCGGGAAAAAGAATCCGAATGATTACGAATGAACTTTTAACAATAATTTTGTAGTGAATGGCAACGATTTGTGTGTTCATTTACATAATGTGTATGATTTATGCTCTTGTCTGTTACTATTTAACCTTGTGCCGCACAAATCTGTTTTCACTCAAGGGCCTGATGATGCGGCCACAGTGGTCGCGAAAGTGCTCGCCAGGGGTTTTACCTACCATAATTTTTAATATTGTAAATAAAGACGTTTTTTAGATCCTACCTTTTTAGAAGGAATATTTAAAGTGTGGTATGTGTGCTTCGGCTGCTTCATGAAAATTTACCGTGCTTCGACAGGATACTGTAGGACTTGTCATAAAAGCAGTTCAAGACATCTACTCAGTTTGATTATAAAGGTCAGACCAATCGCAAGTCTCTAACAGAGTATAGAGCTTGGTGTAATCACCGTTGCGGAAGTTAAAGTGATAAAGTGGAGCATTATGTTGGGGTTTAGCTTAGAGGACCCCAAGAAAAGGATAATAGCAGAGCTGGATTATATCCACCCTCTCTCAGAAGCGGAGAAGTAACAGGAGACACCACACACTGATATCTGCAGCTGTTATAAAGAATTAAATCCAAACATTTACTGTTGACATTCCCAGTGTTGTTCAACTGAGACAAGTTAAGAGTGCTAGAAAATTCATTTAGAGCTTTTTCTTTTTTCCCGTACGTGCGGAAATCCAAGTAAGTATCAGGTACATAAGACGGTAGGTTGAAATCACCAACAAGTATCATAACCTCATTACATACAGTCGGATGACCGCTAACATGATTAAAATAATCCGAATAAGTTTGTGAATTGGAGGATGGGGGAAGTAGATAGTGCTGATGAAAATTGGTTTTGAGCGATTAACTTTAATATTATATGACGCAAATATTTTCATCAAAGTTTTCTAATTCATAATCATCATCATCAACATAACCAACGATTCTCAGTCCATTTTTTGATGAATGTTTCTCCAAATCTCTCACATGGAGGGACTTTTCATGTCATCGGCATAAACTGAGAACGAATTTGGAACAAAGAAGCATATTTTAAGGCATGCCGTACTGACTGTTCCCTGGAAGGAATCAGTGCTTGCAGTTCTGACGTAAAGATACATTCTGATGCATCTCTTGCATTAGTAGATACAGCAAATCACTGTTTTTGATCACTGTCGTTATATTTTCCGGAAGATCTTCAGTGAATACTTCATTATTTTTCTTCTACCCGTCACACTGACTGTCGCTGCTATTTGATGACTCAATATTTTTAACAATCCAATAGTTACTTTGGTAGGACCAACTGAATCAGCAGATGAAAATTGTACAGATAGTTCCTTTCAGCCTAAAAGGCATCTAAGGATATTTAAAACCTTTGTTTAAAATGACAGAGGCTTTCTTATTTGATGAAGGGTGGGTAGTATAAGGAATACTTCTCTTGATTATGCTTGAAGGCATAGTCAGAAGAGAGAAAATGTCATTGCCTTGAAAAAGCCTCTCACTGGAGAGCGAAAGCTCGGAAAACCTATTGACATTTTAGGCGTTAAACAAAAGGATTTTATTATGCTATAAGCGCTCTTTGATGTGCACAATCTGGTCTACTTTTAACTAATATTGTGAAACTTTGGCTGATAAATGCCCAATTATGGAAAAATGCAAAAGACATGCTTGAAGATGTGAGAAGCTATCTCAAACGTAAAGATAAGTATTCTCAGGAATACGTTTGAAACAGATTAAACTGCTTTCACAAATATTGGAAGAGCAAACTTACGTCAAAATGTTCGGTCAAATTTTAATAACTAGTCTAAGATACAGAACCTGTGCCACGTGTTTCACATTTATTTCCTCTTCAATAAAAAACGAACTGAGGTAATATCTTGATATATTCAATGGACCTGGTTGAGATCTATAGCTATTGTTCGGTATCCTACTTTTCCCGAAAATATTTGAAAAGTTACCAAAAAATTACACTGTGCTTCGAACAAGGAAACGACTTTAAATTCGGAGATCATTCTTGCCACTTCAGCCATAGAACCAATAGCTCCAAGTGAAATATGGACTGGTTGCTCTTCCTACGGTAGCAAATTTGTGAATCAACGACTTCTTTTTCATCTCAGTAAACCTATGAATTCTCAGGTTGCACACATGGTGCTAAAGACCATCAGCCAGTGCAATAAACCGTTGCCACCTTCTCCATACACGGCATTGAGCCATTTTTTATTGGAGTAAGGAAAACGAAAAAAGTTGCTGTGTTTCATACCAGGAATTTTTTTAACAAAGAGCACTCCCGAGTCTTGTCTTTGTTCTGAAAGCTCCTTCTCCGACTTGTAATCGTCATAGTTCCTGCGTTTCCAAATCTGTTTGAAAAAAGCTATGATTTCTCTCTCGAAGTAGAAGATATTTTACCCCTGAACAATTTTCGACGCTAGAAGACCACTTTCCAGCCTTTCAGTATTGTTCCCACATTTGTATTAAAGAACCGAATTCTACACTAAATCTGTTTGGGGTTGGATAAAAAAAGAGAAATCGTTCTTCTGATTAATCACCAGCTACTGTCGCTAATGCTCTTCAATCCATTTCTCACAAGCCACTTGCCAATTATGTCTTAGACATTGTTCAGAAGAGCTGTCGGCCCTTGTTCCTAACTCCCGCAGTTTTTTTTGTCGAGCCACAAGAGGCTCAGTAACCGAACAACTATTTTGTGTCTAGCTGATTTATCCCACGAAAATCGCTTTTCCATTTAATTACTATGAAATTTTAGAATTCTGCATCTGACAACATTTTTCCTAAAAATTCAAACTTTCACCTGTTTAAACCAACGAGCATCGAGTAATTTTTGATCAGATCTACATTTTAAAGTAGAGAAAAAAATCGCTTTATTGGGTGTAAGTTTTTTATTAATTCCCTGTCGACGTACTAAATGAGCAGGAGAGATTTTTCTTTGTCACAAATGCCTAGAAAAATTTTCATTGGAATGTAAAAAAAACCCCTCTTTTTGTTGGTTTTTCTCTTTACGAAAATTTCTTGTCGTTGTACTGACTTTCATGAAGAATGCTTAGACCACTGCGCCAGATGTTTGGACCTGACGAACTCGCCCTTTGATATCTTTGTCCAAAAATATTTTATTTTCATATAGAAAATTCTAAAACATTTTTGTGAGATGATTCAAACTGACCGTAATAATAGCATCTTAGTCAGGTTTTTGATTAAATAACACTTTATTTTCTTTTGTGTATAGGTCACGTTTTCCTAGAAGATGAAGGCTTTCGTATTCTTCATGTCTTTGATGACAGTCATATTAGTTGTCGCTGCTCAGCACGGTGGATACCTTGGCGGACATAGAGACGGTTACCTTGGAGGAAGAAATCTGGGAGGTGGACACATTGGGGGCGGCAGAATCGGCGGGGGTCATCTCGGAGGATATGGTGGTCATCAGATTGGAGGTTACGGTGGTGGACTTGGACACAGAGGTGGACTTGGATGGCATCAGGGCTAAAATTATTAGTAAGTAAACTGAACTTCATAGTACCTTAATCTGTAGTTTCTAGCACAACCTGAATACCGAAAGCCATTAATTTGGACATATTAAAAGAAAATTGTATGAAGAGTGCTCTTTTTTTTGTTGCAGACTCATTTGCCGGGAAATATCTCTTAAAGCAGTGCCTAAGCAAAGTGGGGAAAGCACTGAATGCAGCAAGCACTTGGGCTGAGTTTGATAGAGAAAAACAAGAGAAGTAGAACTCTGTGAAAGATTTGGAATTTCTCTACGTTGAATAAAAACAAAATTCGAAACTATATTTCTTACTGAGTCTAATGATGCAGTTTAGTTCTTACGACTTACAAAAAGTTAGATCAAAGGTTTTTACCACCCTATTCAGCATTAAACTCTCCTCTCTTTCTGAATTCTAAAATAAATATATCGGCTACAACGCACTTTCCTTTTTTACGCTTTCCAACCGAAGGTTGAAGAAGCGTATATGCTCCAGCTTTGTCCGTCTGTCTGTCTGTTCGTCCGCACGATAACTCGCGTAAAAATGGTTCAGTTTTGATGAAATTTTAGTATGTGGTAGGGGACCACCTGGGGACGAGCGTTATTGAAAATGGGCGAAATGGGGTCAAAGTTCAGGAAATAGGAGCGGGATTCATTCCATCGCCCTTATGCGTCATAACTTACGTAAAAATGTTTCAATTGAGGCAAAACTTTATCATGTTGTTCCGGAAGTATACTTAACTGGTTCTGTTTAATATAATCGAAATGAGGTCAAAGGTCAGGGCATAGGAGCGAGATTTATTCTACAGCCATGTTCCTCATAACTTGAGTAATAACTTGCGTAATGATTTCTGCTATGTTGGAAAGCGTATCATAATCAGTGCATTGCATGATTTTACTAAGTTGTTTTAGTTACTCACAAGCATTGCGTTTGTGCAGCTCTGTCGTGAAGTTTAAAGTTCCATTCGCGATAATCGGGACAGCTTTTAGATGCCCACATACTTTTTACCTAACTCAGAGAATTACAGGAAAGTACAATAAAACTTTCTTTCATTGCACGAAATAGGAGGAACCAGGCTTTTGGTAGCCAGTTTGAAGAAATACTCTGATGCAACATTCTGGATAAAGCCTTTTCGGAAATATTTTCCCAAAAAATATTGCATAAACTGCGATTATTTTTGCATTGTGTTAGAAAATACGAGAGCTCAAACTCTGCAGAATGAACAGATTATTTCTTTTTATATCGAAAAGAGTTGTTCGCGTACCTAAACATGTGCAGAAAAATCGCTTGGTGACGTAAGTTCGGAGCACCGTCATGGAAACTCTTTTTCGAAGTCTCTATTTTGAGACTTCTCTATGTGTAACGACTTTCCCAATCAGTTTCTCCTGCTAAATAAAGCTTTTCTAAAATGCCCTTCAAATCTTTTCCTGCTGTGCCTTTATTTCTCTTCTTCCCACCAATTACACTGAGGTGCCAAAATAAAAAACAAACAAACTGGAAAGCGCATTACCATTTCCATTACATGCCACAACACCTAAGCGGTAAACGGTATCGTCCGCAAACGACATATGTATACAGGCAGATATCTCCGCAAACTCAAATAGTAGCATTCGTAGTTAAGATGGCGGCTTATCAGGATTTAAGCGATTTCGAACGTGGCATGATACACGGCGCCCAGGAGATCGGTCTTTCCGTCTCGGAAATACCACAAAATATGTATTTACACGGTCAAAGTGTGCACCTGGACAACAAAAACTCAGGGGAATAAATCTAGAGTACGAGGCCGCTGTAACTGTAGAAAAGACCGGGACGGGACGGTCGTGGACAGCAGCGTCTGTTATGCATCATAACATCCACCCGGCGGCATTGCGCGAATCACAGAATAATTGAATGTTGGCGGCGCCAGTAAAAGCATCAGCGTTCGGGCAGTGCAACGTTCTCTATGTTCAATAGGGTTCAAGAGCCAACAGCCCACCCGAAATGTCATTGCTGACCAGACGATACAAGGCTGTGCTCCTCGTCAGGGCTCGGGAACACCGTCATTTGACGTAAGATGAGTGCAAAAGTGTTGCCTGGTCCCAAGAATCGCGGTACCAACTGTTTCGGGCAGGTGTAGCGACAACCTTACGAAGCAATGCATCTCGCATGCCTACAAGGGACAGTACAAGCCGGAGGTAGCTCTGGACAGTATGGACAGTGCCGCAGGTGGTACCGGGGTGTTTTCCGCTGGCATGCATTAGGACCCCTTATATGTCTGCAGACTGCTCTGACCGGTGGAGGCTGCGTAACCATCCTTTGGGATAATTTGCACCCGTTCATCCGACCTCTTTCAACACGACAATGCGCCACCGCACACGTTCACAGTCGCCCGGTTATGTCAGGAGAAACATTCCACGGAGTTTGGCGTCCTTACTTAGCTCCCTCGTTAACCTGACTTGAACGCCATCGAACACATTTGGGATGCTATTCAACGTGCCGTCAACGCCAGGAATCCTACACTGGCGAATATCACAGTTTTGTGAGACGCTTTTTAGGAAGCATGGTATGCACTGTGCACTGTCTACACAGGACCACAGAGAGCTCGTGGAGGTCATGCTCTGTCGCGTTGCTCCACGAAATCTTTATCGCGACGAAGGCCAACGCTGTACTAGAAAGGTATCCCAGTTTTTTTTGGCACTTCATTGTATGCCCAGGCTCTTTCCTCATAAAGTTGTTTCGTATTACATCTCTTGATCTTTTGCAATATTGCCTTGGGTAGGCTGCTCAAAGAAATCAAAAGAGCAAATCTAAAAGTAAGAAGGAAACGTAGCAATTTGCGAAATTGTGACGTTCAAAGAGAAAACATGGACTTTTTTTGCTTAGTTCACGGAAGTATGAGAGCACCTCTTTTGTAGCCCTGTGAGAGCACCATAATTGTAATTCGCAGTTGTTTCTATGGTCTAATAGGTCATTCATGGCTCAAATTCCATTTTAGCACAAAAGTTTCCTCTGATATTTCATCCAGACATCTTACTATCATCTATATTTTCCTTTTTATCTGATTTTCTAATGATATTTTGTAATATGATAATCGCAGTTGTTTCTATGAAGTGTTTTTTTACGCTTTCCAACCGTAGGTTGAAGAAGTGTATATGCTCCAGCTTTGTCCGTCTGTCAGCACGATAACTCGTGTAAAAATGGTTTGATTTCGATGAAATTTTAGTATGTGGTAGGAAATCACCTGGGGACAAACCCTGGGATCCATCATATTGCCCTTATGCATCATAACGTGCGTAAAAATGGTTCGATTTCGATGCAATTTTAATATGTGGTAGGGGATCAGCTGGGGACGAATCCTATTTAAAATGGACGAAATGGGGTCAAAGGTCACGACATAGGAGCGGGATCCATTCCATTTCCCTTATGCTTCATAACTTGCGTAAAAATGATTCGATTTCGATGAAATTATAGTATGCTGTAGGGGACCACCTGGGGACAAACCTTATTGAAAATGGGCGAAATCGGGTAAAGATTCAGGACATAGGAGCGGGATCTAGTCCATTGCCCTTATGCATCATAACTTATGCAAAAATTCTTCTATTGCGACAAAACGTTAGTATGTTGTTCCCGAGGTACACTGAACCGGTTCTGTTGAATATCATCGAAATGACGTCAAATGTTAGGACACAGGAGCCAGATTTATTCCACAGCCATTATCCACATAACTTGACTAAAATGCTTCTATTGCGACAAAACTTTAGTATGATGTTCCAGAGGTATGCTGAACCAATTCTGTTTAATATCATCGAAATGGGGTCAAAGGTCAGGACACAGGAGCGAGATTTATTCCACAGCCATTATCTTCATAACGTAAGTAATAACTGGAGTAATGATTTCTGGTATGTTGGAAAGCGTATCATAATCAATGCATTGCATCATTTTGCTAACTTGTTTTTTTAGAGGTTTAATGACCACCGTGAGCAACTCGATGGACTATAAGCAGTCTCCCATCCTTAATTTAGGGCTACTAGTTACAGGGTAAGGGAGAAAGCCAGTGCGGTAAGACAAACACAACACCATGACTTACCGGGATTCAAACCCGGACTCATCACGGACGAATGGTCAGAAGCTATCGCTCAGACCACTTCGCCACCAGGCATTCTGTGGAGTCTTGTAACCCACTATGGCTCAAATTCCGTTTTAGCACTAAACTTTCCGCTGATATTTCATCCATAAATCTAACTTTCCATCTATATGAAATATTTGATATATAATACATTGATATGATATTCCTGATTTTCTAATGATATTTTTTAATATGATAATCACATGCGTTTCTATGGATTCTTACAGCCCGCTATGGGCTCAAATTCCATTTTAGCAGCAAATGTTCCTCTGGTATTTCATCCAGAAATTTTACTTTCCATTCATATTTTTTTTTCCTTGATATTCTAGTGATATTTTGTAATATGATAATCATTTGCCAGTAAATAACTATTATCATAATATGATTTTTTGTTCATTGAATTTGACCTTCCCCTGTCAGATTTTTTCATTCTCTTCAATCTCATACATTGACTAAAAATGCTTCTATTGCGACAATATAATACATTGATATGATATTCCTGATTTTCTCGTACGTCAGTTAATCCCATTCGACGTTAGGGTTGTTCCATATAGATCTACGTAACACGTGGCTTTTGATGCTGCAATACTTTTTTTAATGTTGTTTTTCGATGTTTTAGGTTCGTTAATTGAAATAGCATAAAAATGTTTAACACAACGCTTATACAAATATCACACTTGTATGAACACTAACGATCTCAGGGATCGATGTATTTAGAAAGAAAGACAATAAATGGAACTTACAATACAAATTGTTTCATTGCGTTGAATTACAACTTGAGCGTAATCGCAGTTCTTCTTTGAACACTAAAAGAACTTTGATTTATTCATAAAATCCCTCTCGTAGACACAACCCCTCAAAAGAACATGCGTCAAAATGCGATCAGTAAATCACCGTACCTTTACCCACATTCTTTAATCTCTACAAGGCTTTTATTTACCATTCGACCCACGGTCAGTTGTTGCCAAAACGTGTAAGGGAATTTGTGGAAGTGATGCGCAATTCAGAAGGAAAATTTAGTGGAGAAGTAATATAAGTTCCATAAAAATAGAAACTCAAAAAGGAGGGTTAAATGAGAGATATACATCACAATAGATGTACTGCCAATTTGCAATCTATGTATCGCCTACATCGCTAGTTCATCTAGAAAAATAAGAAATATGAGCTTTATTTGGATTTTTTAATCAAATACAGGGATCAAATAACAAATGAAATACATATAGTAAAGAGGAAAGATGTTGTTCATTTAAATATTTACATCCCAGTAATATAAAAAAACAGTGGGGTCTACATTTGGATGTACTAAATTAGTGCTTCTCAGACTCTGATGTTGCAGACCGACAGCACTGTTCCGTAGCATATCCTATCATAACTGGAAAAATCACATTTTTACATTACAAAAAATGTCTAAATTAAAATTTTCCTTGGTTCAATTTGAAATAAATGCTGTACACTTTCACTTGTACAACTATTTATATTTCATATTTTAACTTGAAATTAGCACTTACATCTTCGTATCTTTTAGCAGGCGGACAACGAGTGGGGTTCGTTTTCTGTAGACGGAAGTGACGACCTTAAAACTGCGCAAAAATAAATAATTCGCGTACATAACACAGGATACCGTTTCAACTGGTGGAAACATCTGCGCGAGTACCCATCACAAGGAAAAGTTCCCGAGATCGGTCGGCTACGCATGTACGTGGTGCATCCATCCATGCCCTGGTTAACACGTGGCACATCAATCTATGACTCTGAAAAGTACACTGGCGTGCAAAAATTAAGGACGAGACGGTTTTTCGAATGTAACGTCGTGCAGAAGTGCTCCACATCGACTCAAATCATACCATAAGATCCCCAAGATGTAAGAATATGGGACAAGTGAGCAAAACCGTCCAAACAAGGAATCCAAAGGATACAAAGACACTTTATTGAAAAGGTAGCTTCGAGCACAACTGGACAGAAGACAGAAACGTCCATGTGACAGGCGGCTGCCAAGAAAATTCCAGTCTTTAGTAGGGGATATGATCACCCCCGACTGCGTTGCAGGATTTACAACGTCTGTCCATGCTGAGGACGAGGTTGTCCAGGAACTGTTGAGGCATCGCAGCCAATTGCTCTTGTAGCGCCAATCGCAGCTGCGGAATCGTTGCTGGCGGCTGGTGAAGTGCTGCCAAGGGTCTCCCGAGAATGCGTTGAATATCTTCACCCTACAAGAGCTCTACAGCTACTGTACGATGAGGTGTAGCGTTGTCGTCCATGAAGAGGAACTCAGGACTCACCGTACTTCTAAACAAACGCACGTGAGGCAGGAGAACCACGGTACAATAGCGGACACCAGTGACTGAACCTCTATGGAAGATGTGGAGGTCAGTACGGCTACCAAGCATGATACCGCCCCAAATGAGAACTCCGGCACCTCCAAACCAGTCCCTTTCGATGATGTTGGTGGAGGTGTGATTGCGTGTTCCCTGCTCTCTTCAGATGTGTATACCTCCAGAATCGCTCCTCAGAATATATTGGCTCTCATCCGTAAAGAGAACTCGACCCCATTGTTGATGTGGCCAGTTCTTGTGTTCCTGGCACCACAGAAACCGCCGTCTCCGATGAGCAGGCGTTAATGGCCTACACCGCACTTGTCGTCGTGCAAATAGACCACCTTTGTGCAGCCTCCTGGCCACGGTAAAATGTGATAACGGACGTACAGTTGTCTGTTGCATGTTCCTTGTGATTTTCCCCGCTGTCTGCCGTCTGTCTCTTCTCGCCTGTAGGACAATACATCGGTCGTCCGCCGCCGTGGTTGCTCGTGGGCGACCACTACTAAACTCTCGGACAGCTGTTCCTGTCGTTTGAAATGTTCTCGAAGCTCGTGAAACGATGCTGTGAGCGATCCCGAACTCCTCGGCCACACTAGTCACACTTCGACCTTCTTCCAACTTCCCAATGACGCGACCTCGGGTAAAGTCATCCAGATATCGTCTAGTGGATTGCCTGTTGGCCATATCACACGGTGGCAGCAACTCGACGTCGTTCAAACCGATGTACACCGTGCAATAGCTTTCACCGAATTGCTGAGCGTACACCGCTCGTGTACTGAATACCCTTTCGACACTCCCCCCTACGCCATGCAATATATATGCGCACGCCCTACCGTACCGGACCCTAGTCTATCTCCTGAGTGATCTTTCGGTCCGTTCTGTCTGCTTGTTCCGCTGTTATTCTAATTTCTCCTCTTCGTCCTTAATTTTTGTACACCAGTGCATTTCTTTCCTATCATTTAGCTGCTGGCTGGAAACTGATGGTTCACGGGCCGGTTTAAGTTCTCAAACCACCATTTTCAAAAGTACTGTTCTGTTCTTGTGTGTGTGTGTGTGTGTGTGTTTAGAAACACTGCATGGGTAATTTCTTAATCAACTGGAACAAAAATATAAGAGAAAAATCTTTCACAACTTTAAATTTGATGAATCAGTGTTTCATGAGGTTTATGAAGTTACATTGCCATTTTTCCGAAAAGTGACTATGTGCTCTATGTTACTTTCGAAAATTTCCCTAACTTAAATTAGTGCGGTCACTTTCCTCAGTGCGAGATGGACATCCTGAGCATTTATACAGCAGAACTCCAATAATCCGAACTCCAGATATCCGGAACTCCAATTGTCCTGATAGCTCGTTCTTCTTTCAAGGCCAAGTAAAATTAAGATTTTTTAAATTTATTTGCGTGTTGTTGTTCTTTCGTTCATTCAAATAATACAAAATGATAATGTAGTACAGTAGATATTTACTTTTAAGCGGTATAACATTTGTTATTATAAAATACGATAAACGAAAAAATTAAATTTCCTCACTTCAATTAATAAATACGTATTTGGCCTACAGAAAAAAGACAGCCTAATGATCCGGATTTTCCGAATATTTGGATGGGCTGTGGTTCAAGTTAATTCGGATAATTGGAATTCTCTTGCACTATTGCAGCCGAGCAAAGTTAGCATTGTAGCATGCATTGAGGACATCTCCCGGGCACTGGCCACAGTGCCCTGTGGCGGAATTTTCCCGTAAAAAATACAGGGACAAGACTAAAACCTGAGTTTTGATGGAGAAAGTTAATAAAAATTGGCGTAAAGAAGAAGAATTTAAACAGTGAGGTGATGTAAGGCAGAATTCAGAGAGAGAAGACAAATACGGGCCATCGTGATAAAGGAAAAGTACAGAATGTGAAAAAAGCATGATTTTTAATTAAAAATTCCTCTCGCGAGGAATAAACTGCGTAGATATGTTTCAAACAATTACTTCATGTTGATTAAAGTGCTGCGTGTGAGTTTGCGACATGAATAGTGAATTTCACAGTACGCCCGTTAAATAATGAAAGAAAAAATATTATATCAAAACAACAAACTGTATTTTGAATTGTCAGTTACACAGATTCAAAATAATCTCCCTCCAACTCAACTCAATGACAAGAACTTTCGTGCTGGTGTTCGAAGAAACGGTGGAAGTTCTAAACTGGAACCTCCTTCAGTCTGTTGGTCACACCCCGTTGGATGTCCTCAATGTCGTTGAAGCACTCCCTCCTGTTTTAAGGCACACTTCACCTTTGGGAAAAGGAAAAAAAAAGTCTGCGGGAGCAAAATCTGGCAAGTAATGTGGATGTTCGATCACACAGATAGATTTCGAAGCCAGAAACTGCTTCACAGGTAACGCACAACGTGTGAGCGCGTTGACGTGTGCGGCACAAACCTCGAACAAATCTCCCTCTTGTGCAGATTTTTTTCTAAGATTACTCTGGTCATTTCTTTACAGACACCAATCAGTTAAGCTAGTAGCCTATTGATTATTCGCCTGTCATGGGCAGCAATTTTGCTAGCCTTCACCGCATTTTCATTTGTTCATGCAGAAATTAGACGTCCTGTGCATAGCAACATTTCGTCGGCGTGCTATCTATTATACTCTATAACACCTAAAGTTCTTATCAACTGATAAGTGGCCTATGCTGTTTGCTGCCCAAGTCCGGAGTAAATGGCCCTCCCGAGTCCCCATTCCCCACCCAGCCCCAGTTGCCGAAAAATTCTTTTTATCAACTAGAAAGTGTTAGAATAATCTCGTATATGCTAAATCATACAGAATTGCATTTAAGAAAAGAAAAAAAATCTCTTTCTCTCTCTCTTTCATAACCCGAGCTCGCCCGAGGCCGATTCCGAACCGTAGTAAATATCATGCAGTCCAACCCCGCCCAAATGCCGAGCCAGGTCCGGACCCGGGCTCAGGCTCAGCCCGTCTCAGCACTGTTGTGCACCCAAATGAAGTTGCTTCGTGGCGATTACTGTCCTTCTTTTTGCTTTTGTATGGAGCGTTGAGCGTAAAAAGCAAAACCTTTAATAAAAAACTCATTATTAATTTTGTTTCACTAACTCAAAATGCAAAGATTATCAAAATCCTTTTTTATATATAAATAGCTGAAAGTTGCAATTAATTAAATAGGAGTTTACTGTGTAAATATGTTGCACTTCGAGGGAACTGTGTTATGTTAGCACTTAGACTCAGCTTCAGGAAACAGTCGAAAGAACTTGGCTATCCGTGGAAACAGTGCTACTCTTTCTCTCTCTCTCTCTCTCTCTCTCTCTTTCTCTCGCATGAAACGCTTACTGCAAACTGCACGTGAAACACGGCGAGATTTAGAGGAAACGTTCGGTTCATTTCACTTAATGAATTTCATCGTGGGTAGTTCGCAGAACTTTGACGAATCCACAGCGTGTACCTTCATTCGACAGAACATAACAAAATTTATTCCACTTGCATGTGTTTTATTTAGCATTGTTTATATTATTATTATCACAGTTGATATTTATTTCATTTGGTGCAAATGAAAAATTTGCAGAGAGAAGGCCTATTTCATCTATCTTCTAATTATTTATTTGCAGATTTTCAGTCTCAAGAACACTTAAAAGATTTCAAGACTTTGTTCTGGAACATGCTTAGAAAATCTACAGATTGTAGTCTCAAGTACATTTCGCCAAATTTAAAAACACTTCTATTTTCTTCAGATTATGAACGAATTCTCTTATTAGAAACAATAAAGGATTATAAAGATTCAAATGAAAATGTATTAAATGAATGCAACTGAATAAAAATCAAATTGAACGTTATGCTTTTTTTCTGTGTCACTGATAAGTGTAGCATATTTTGTGTGCGTGTGAGTACCCGAAGAGCCATTACATTATGACCACCTACCTAACAAGCTGTAGAACCCCCTTTAGCCCGCAAAACAGCGGCCACTTGGCGAGGCATCGATTCGATGAGGTGGCGATAGGTATCCTGGGGTATCTGGTACCATAATATCATCAACAAGTCCTCCAGATCCCGTACATTTCGGGGTCGTGGTGATTTAGCGTGAACCCGGTTTTCCAAGTCGAACCATAAATGTTCGATTGGGTTCATGCCAGATGAATTTGGAGGCCAGAGCATTAACAGAAAGCCACCAGAATGTTCTTCGAACCAAACCTTGACGATTCTGGCAGTGTGGCATGGCGCATTATCCTGTTGGTAATGGGCATCACCAGCAGGGAATACAGTTGCCATCAATGGGTGAACTCGGCCCGCAAGGATGTTCAGATACCTGACAGCTGTCAGAGATTGTGCTATTGGGATAATAGGGCCTAAAGTTTCCCAAGAAAACATCGCTGACAGCATAACACTGTAGTCACATGCTTGTTTCCACCCAACAGTGCATCCAGGTGCCATAGCCTTCGTTGGTAATCAGCGTATCCGCGCTCGGCCGTCTACGTGATGCACTAGGAATCTTGATTCGTTAGACCAGGCCACTTTCTTCCAATCATTCACGGTTCAATCTCGATGATCTTGGGCCCATTTCATGCGTTGTTGGCGATGACGTGCAGTGAGCATGGGAACCCGGCTGGATCTTCGGCTACGCAAAGCCATGCGCAGAAGGCTGCGATGAACTGTGTGATGTGTCACATTACCCTGATCACCACTGTTGTAGCTGCGGGTGATTTGTCACACTGTGGCCCTGCGGTCGCTGTGAACAATGCGGGACAGTCTCCGCTCCCTTCTAGCATCAGTGAGATGCGGACGATACACGGCTGGACGACGGTTCACCGTTTGGCCATCTGTGCACCACTTTTGATACGTACTCATTACAGCGGCACGTGAACAACCCACAAGCCGCGTCGTTTCCGAGATCGTAGTTCCGAGGCAGCGTGCCATCATAATATGTCCTTTAGCAAACTCCGATAAATCGGCAGCTTTTTCCATTCTGCCTCCAAACACTCTACTAACCGAAAGCTGGTCCTCGGGTTTTATGTATATGGCTCTGCAAACTTCACCTGCGCCACCGTTCGGTCTCCAGGTACACTATTTTTTCTAGGCTGGGGATGGTCATAATGTAATAGCTCATCGGTGTATGTGTGTGTGTGGTGGGGAGGATAACGACTAAACTGGAAACTCTATGTAAACAGTTTTCCGCACATAATTTCGAGTCACTGGTTCAAAGAACGGCACAGAGCAGCCCTATTAAATAAGCACAACACGCATGTCTCATCCGTCACCATCTCGGATTAATGGTCAGAGTTCATTGCTGAAGACCACTCTGCATCTACATCTCACTCTTTAACACACACAAACACACGCGGAAACGCGCTCGCGTTCTCGCTTTTATCGAAACGTACTCGCACGTACGTCTACAGACTTGGACATACGTACATTCAAGGACAATGAAATTTGCGCACCAAGAAGGAAGCATCGGATTGAACTGAAATTTTATGGATGCGATGATACAGATGAATGATACACATGACGGCAAAAACAGAAGTCCGGTCATCTTCAATAGCGCGTCGCATCGCATCGTGCGGCAATACATGCCGCAATACGGTCCGGCATGGAGGCGAACAGACACCTGATGTTGTCCTGCGGCGGACTGGCCCACACGTGCTGGACAGTGGGCTCCAAATCCCGGATAGTGCGGCACGGCAGCAGCTGGCGTTTCAACTGGTCCCACACATGCTCGACAGGGGACATGTTCGGAGAGCGGGCAGGCCATGGAAGTGTCTGGACATGGCGCAGGCAGTCCTGGGCAACCCAAGCCGTGTGCGGGCGGGCATTATCCTGCTGGTATAGCACACCTGGAATCCCGGCCAGAAATGAGAGCACACGGGGCCGTAGGATCTTATCCACATACCTCTGGCCCGTCAATGATCCACGTACCACTACTAGAGCTGATCGGCTATCGTAGGCAATGGCTCCCCAGACCATAATGTCTGCAGTGAGGGAAGTGTGGCGCTAGATGGCGAGGTCGGGATTGTGCCGTTGACCAGAGGACCTCCGCACCTGGACACGATGATCATCTGTCTATCCCCTAAACGAAGCGGCACTGATCGCTAAACACCACACGTCATCAGTGTGTGGCGTTCCACTGCCCTCTGGCTTGGCACCACTGCACGCGGAGCTGGCGATATTCCGGTGTTGATGGCAGCACACGTAAGGGGAGCTGGTATCGCAGATTCGCTTCCGCGAGGCGTCGGGAAATGGTTCGTGGGCACACAGGAGCCGCCACATCTGTCTGTATAGTGGACCGCGTTCCCGTGGGATCCGTTCGTGTCTGGCGCACGATCCGTCGATCCTCTCTACCGGTGGTCCTCCTAGTTAGTCCGGAGCCGCTCCACCGTGTGACACTGCCGCCACGTGTCCACTGCTCCCAACACAGTCGGTCGGTATGGTCAGAGCGATCCACGTGGCGGGCAATACGGAGCGTCGACCACCCTGCGGTTTTCACCCCCATGATCAGGCCTCTCGCAAAGTCCGTAAGTTGCGTAAATCGACGTTACTGGCGTCTACCCGACATTCTTGTCACTCTGTACTCTTGCTTGCGTCGGCCGGTGCTTTTCGCTTTCATGGAGAATCGACTACACGCCGGTTTATAAAGCTACCGGTTCGTGCTTGCAGTGGCACCACAGGGTGTGCGGTAATGCACAATCGAATCAAACGTAGATAATTTGCATACCAGCGCGCACTCTAGCTATTTTTCGAAGTTTTGCGGTTGTAGCATGTTTTCTTCTAGGTGCGCAAATTTCATTGTCCTTAAGTGTATGTGAAATTTACGATATACGCGTGACACGCCTATTTTAGAATTCTGGTGAGTATTTGTCTTCACATAGTTGAATGGGCTGCGGTCATGAAAAGTTTAAAGGTAATTCTGAGAATCATAGCTGAACTGGTAGGTCTTACGGAAACTGGAAAGAGATAACCCATACCTACATTTACCTTGAGCAGCACATGTCAAGTGAGAGTCATATTGAGGAAGAAATTAGTTGGTGAATAAATCTTGGTTGGAGAGATATTGAAAATAACAGTACAATTTTTAAGAGCAATATACTTTTCTGTCTTAAAAGAAAAGTATTTAATCAATGCATCTTTCCAGTGCTTTCGTATGGAGCAGAAACGTAGACCTTAACTAAAAAAGTCATACAAAAACAGCAGACAACTGAAAGCGGCATGGAGAGATGCATGCTTGGCGTAACCACGAAAAATAAGAAGTGAAACTCGTGAATAAGAAAAAATGGAAGACATCATGATCAGAGTAAGATCTGGACATATTGCCGGAAAATGGACCACCGATAGAGAGCCGAAATTTTAGACTGGATTCCAAGGGACAGGAAAAGACCCCGAAGAAGACCACGTGGGAGATGGGTGGATGGAATTCGAAAGAATGAGGAAGAGACATTGAGGACACACCGCTCAAGTCAGATCATTGTGGAAGAAACTTGGGTAAATCTTCATCCAGCAGTGTATTGATAATTATATATATAATGGTTAACAATGATGATGATGATGATTAAGTGTTATACTACCAACATTATGTTAGCTGAGTTTTTACTGTCAGCGTGTTTTCATTTCGGAAACTCGTGTGAACTTCTATGTCCTTGCCGTTACATGGTCAACTTCTTAATGCAATAGTTGTTTCGACAGACAGCAGAACATTAAAGACTAACTACCAAGTATGCGCTTTTTCCAATGTCATGTTCTCGCACCGGTTCATTTGCATTCTGAAAGAGTATTGCAAGTAAACGTGGATGATGTCGAAGGTAGAATATTTTATTGTGGATGCTGTAATTTTGCTTCCTGAGCAGTGGGTAATACGTATGTATAAGTGCTTTTGCACTTTCTTTGTTTCCTTTATTTTTCGAAAAAAATTATACGCTGCTGGCCACCCAAAATGCAACACCAAGAAGGACACGAGATAACAAAGCCAGATTTACTGGACACATGACAACAGATACAAAGATGAAACGATTGAGCTTATAGGTCCGTGCGACTTGACACGCAGACATCAATAGTTCGTGTGGCCCCCATGGCTGGCAATAACTGCCGCTACACGCCGCGGCATCGAACAAAAGAGGCTTTGGATGTGGGCTTGGGGTATGTCAGTCCAAGCTGCTTCCACACGTTGCCACAGTTCATCAGTAGTAGCCGTGGGTGGTGCTTGCCGGGCCACTCGGTTGCCGATCAGCGACCATACGTGTTCGATGGGCGACATATCGGGAGAACAGGCGGGCCACGGCAGCAGTGACACCTGGTGGGCCGTGAAGAATTGTTGCACCATGCGTGCCACGTGCGGGCGCGCATTGTCCTGTTAAAACGTGGCCGCTGGCAGGTCCTGCAGGCAAGGGAGGACTACAGGCTCCAAAACGTCGGAGATGGTGCGGTGGCTGTTGAGTGTACCGGCGATGCGTACCAGAAGGGTGCGGGTGTCATATCCAATTGCGCCCCAAACCATAACGCCAGGCGACGCACAGTGGTTCGGATAGGTAAAAAGGCGGACAAAAATATTTGTACGTCTTAAACGAAAGAAACTGTAGTGGGATAACTAAATATTCGCTTATTTAAGTGTTTTAATGAATTATAATTACTCACAGTACTGTAAGAAGGGTTCAGATATCCAGTCGGTCATTCGTCTTCTGAAGCAGATGTTTCACATTCGTCGTCTTCTTCCCCCTCCTCCTTTTCATCGGATATTACCAATAGACCTAGCACTTCCGAAGGTAGTTTTATTTGTTTTTTTCTTTGGTAGTCCTCCCAAGCTGGAAATTAATGGGTCAGAAGTCAACATTAACCTGCGAAAGAGGTCCAAATTGCTGTCTTGTCGTGAAATTTTTCGGGTAAAGCTTTCTCGAAATTTTCTCACATCTTTGTTTCTACACTCAATGGCTTCTACTGAAAGCTCCCCAATCAGTAAAATCGCTGCATGCACAATTACGGATCCATGAACAAGAATTTTATGTATCGTGGGTTGCATATAGTACCTGGGGTACAATCTCACGAATAACTGTGCTGTTTCCATGCAGTACATATTGAGTTTTGTTGCATTTATTTCGTGGCCGCATGAAATTGCTGTCAAAATATTTCCAAAACGAGAAATCAAATTTTGGTCTACTCCAGTCACTTCGGAATTTATTTCGAGATTTGTAAATAATCTTCTGGCGGTATTGCCTTCATTCGTGTTTCCATAGCCTGGTTTTGGGACATCTACAATAACTCCTAGTCTATTCCTCAAGGAATCTTGGACAATTCTTTTCCTTTTTTCCAGAAGCTCACGGGTTCCATCTTTTTTACTCGCTTTCCATTTCTTAAAATCTAAGCGGTAAGAGATATGCAGAATACACTAAAAAAAGCGTATATAGGCATGAAGAATAGACAGTCCAAACTCAAAGTAAGAGGTGTCCTTTGGCACTTGTGTAACGTAATCTAACTTGTTCAGGTCCGACACTTTCGCGCCACATATGTAACATTTCATGCTTGATGACTGGGTCAGAGCATTACATATTTCCCCATCAATCATTGACAATATGAGAGAATACTGTACTGTAACGTTGTCACTTCTTAATGGCTGTAAATTTTTAATTTGTTCGTTCATGTATTCTCTTTCTGCTTGGGCAACTGCAGGGGTTTCATGAAGCCTCTGTAGACGAATAGGCCTACAAAAACGGGTTGATGATGGTCGTTCATTTTTCCATACAGAATCTTCTGTTTCACTGTCAACCATTCGTAAGGGAACGATAGATGTCATAAATAAATATTCATCACTACTGCCGCTTTGAACCCATTTCTGCTTGTTTTGGGAATGACCAGCGCTACCGTCGAAACCCCATTTACAATGTAAAATATAAGTTTTTTCGTTGTTAGACGGCTCACTTTCAGGTAGAAATGACAAAATTCGGGTAGCAGTATGGTCCAATAACTTCTGAACTTTCACTTCACATGTACTCTCACTAACACTTATATTGTGCGGATAAGTTGCGTCTTTTGCTTTCAGAATTGCATAATAACTTGGATATAAGTCATGATTGTGATTAATTGCCATTTTTCTAATAGACATATATTAACGTTTTGATAAATGTGTACTTACTATCATAGTTAACCCTTCTCTCTTTTGAGAGCTTCGTGGTTTGTTTTCTTTTATTCAACCATGAGTCACGAATTTGTTTACCTCTGGTAGGTGTTGTTGTGGTCACTTCTTTTAGTAATGTTGCTGCATTTTCGTCACCTTCAGCCCTCAAATTCATCACTGTGGCATATGAAAGCTCCGCAGCACCCACATTCTCCCTCAGATTTTGGATTTTCCGCCTCTTACTTCTTTCACTTAATTGCTGAAATACTTTCGAAGGACGTCCACGCTTTTCCGAAGAAGTGGAAGGAAAGTCTGTAAATGGTAATTCAATTTCTTGCTGTAACCAGTCTGAATATTTACGAAGAAACATGCTTTCGGTTCGGTGACATTTCTTCCAACGCTGATAGTATTTAAGGAAAAAGCTCATTCTTACATGTGTATTACGCTGTATAGAGATTTTTTGCTCTGACTGTCCAAATTTAATTCAAATTTGTTCTTCACATACTGCACATGTTCTTCTTGTAGCACACTGGTATCATTATTCTTTTCCTTCATTTTCTCGTAAAGTTCTCGGCGACTAGCATGTAAATTCATTTTTCACACACTATATTGTCACACACTATTCACTGTCCTGATACAAACAACAGCCCTCTGGAAACTGAAGAAATCAAGGGTCTGTGGTTTATCACTGACAAGCCACCCCTTGAGTAAACAAACATAAATTTCAGGAAGAGCTCAGCACCCGCGAGTTGTATAGCGGTAGAATACCTTCCCGATGTCAGCAGCTGGCTGTTTATAAATAACAGGGAACTTCACAAACAAAAGGTCATAGTTCACAGCATTGCAAGCTGTTGCAGATGAAACCTTCAGTGATAGACTTATAATTATCTACCAATATACATTTGTAAGTTTCGCGGTGGACATGTTTGGCCATTTTTTTAAAACTCTGAAAACATTTTTGTTTTTTCGCAAAATACGGGCATTCAAATTTGTATTTTTTATCAGTACTTAGAAACAAAAAACACTAAAAATTGTAATTGTGCCCTATATATAACACCATAACACATTCACAAAAATACTCTTAGTATTTCATTTTGCATTGTTCAGTCAGAAACAATGTAAATAAAATCACCTACAGAATTGCAAAATTAATCAAGAAAGAGTTACAGCACTTTTGAACTTAAGTATTGACCAAAATCATTGGAGTATACTTTCAAAAACACTTAGTCCTATCAGAATGACTACTGAGGATTATTATTAAGCGAATTGTGTGTTTAAAATATGAAGTTCGAAAAATTAGTTTTGTCCGGATTTTTAGCGATTCGGACGTGCGACGGACCGATATGGCGATGCATAATGCAGGCGTCATGCAATCTCTCGCCGCAGTGCAGCCACACGCAGCCCGACTATCGGGGTGTTGAAGACAGAAGCGGGATTCGTCGGAGAAGACAATGTCATGCCATTCCGTAGTCCAGGTGCGGCGTTGAACGGCCCACTGCCGCCACACTCGCCGGTGGTGTAAAGTCAATGGTAATCGGAGCAATGGGCGCCGTGCGACAAGTCCCTGCTCCAGCAGACAACGTCGAACGGTACGTGCTGCCACAGGTTGTTGCGCAACACACCCTGATTCCTGCGCTAACGTTCGTGATGTGGCGGTGCGAGCCGTCAATGCCCGTCGCACAACATGCCGGTCCTCTCGTTCGGTGGTGTGCCGCGGCTGCGGCAATCGCTCACGTCGGTCCGTCCGTTCCTCCTGCACCCACCGAATCCATACTCGCCTCACTGTGGCTGGATGTCATCCCACATGAGCGCCGATGTCTTGGTACGATAAACCGCTATCGCGATAAGCCACTATTCGTCCTCTGTCGAACTCCGAAACGTGCTGGAATGACTACCGTATTCTGAGACGAGGCATCGGAAAGCTTCCCACTCACAGGTCCAGCAAGACAACACACTTCCACTACTTACACCCCGCCTTCTGTGCACCCTTCTTATAGTGCTTCTCGGTGGCGTGCCGGGCGCACATGATTTGCATATGCCCTGCAATGCTAATCGTTTGCACGTCCTCTCGCGGGCGTCGCATGCTGCGAATTTCAGGCCAATCGGATGCTTTATTCTTAGTGTTGCATTTTGGGTGGCCAGCAGTGTATTTACTTACGCAGTATTGCAATATTTCCAGGAAACGTAGGGATCAAAGAATTAGTTAACTATTGTTACAGTGTTTCAGTAATTTAATGAAGGTTAGAAACAAAGTATGTACGGTATAACCGATTCTACAGGAAGTCTGATATCTCCCTGACAGTCACTTTAATTTTCTCCGAGGAAATAGTTATTTCTATTCTCCTAGCTAAGTGTTGTTTTCTCTATAGATATTAATTACACGGTTAGTGTTATTTTTTCTCTTTGTAGTTTTCTGCCAAGAACTTCTGTTTGTTAAAGCTCCAATTTCTTTTTGTTTTCTCCAAAAAGTGATAATGAACACTGCATTCGTTGTAACATGGACCGATATTCTATCTAAGAATCCGTCGAGAAACATTTACCATATTTCACTGCGAAGTTAATGCGATCCGTAGTTCTGTACATATCCAACCTACAGCTCTGTTCTTAAGAATATTGTTTTTATCATTTTGAAATTTTTTGGAAAAGAAGAGAATGATCGTAGGATGATCGTGTTTGCATCCATCCATTCCGTATACGGGAAGCACAGCGGAGCGTCTGAAATCGGAAAAACGATGTCTTTAGGACGAAGATATACGGTACCTTACGTACTGGCAGGACCTATCATCGGAATATAGGAGCTGGCTATCGCATGTGCTCTGAGTAGTGATTTTCCTGTCACAGTGACGAGAGTGACAGACAAATTACTCTTAAAGTCGTGTTACAATTAATCAAATCCGAATAGAAACACCTTGTCGCTCCTCTTTCAGATTTTATTTACACTAGTGGAAAGTGAAAAAAGAACACCAAGAAGGAGACGTCTGATACCAACGAACTTTATACAGCATAATAACGGAATACAGAGGATAACGTGATCAAAACATTATGGTAAAATACAGCTGTATTTGTTGGTAAACTGAAAAATAACATTTCCATGTAACATGGTTAGTACGAAATTGAACCGCCATGAACTGCGTCACACTGTGCAATTCTGGCATGGAGTCTGTCGTACAGATGTTGGATGTAAGTTTATGGTATTGAGCTCCAAGCATCCTCAACCTGGACGCGTAAATCGGGGATGGTCGTCGCTGGCCGTCGAGACCGGATAAGTCGTTGCCCCATAAAATCCCACACGTGCTCAATGGGGGACAAATCCGGTGAGCGCGCAGGCCATGGAAGTTGTCTCACACTCTGAAGTGCAAGTTGTGTTGCACGTGCCGTGTGTGGGTGTGCGTTACCTTGCTGGAAAACACCACGATGGACCGACCTTACAAATGGCACAACAACGGGCTGAATGATGTTGTTCATGTAGGAGGTGCTGTTTAACGTACCCGGTACAAACACTAGTTGTGTACGGGAGTGATAGCTAATCGCTCCCCACACCAGGAGACCAGGTGTAGGCCCTGTGTGTCGCTGGCGGATGCAAGAAGGGTGGAGACGCTCCCCTGTACGTCTGCGAACACGTATACGGCCATCGGAGGCTCCCAAGCAGAATCTGCTTTCATCGCTGAACACGACAGATCGCCATTGCGTTCTCCAGTGCAGACGTTGGCGACACCACTGCAGCTGTTCCTGACGGTGGGCTGGAGTCAGAGGTACACATGCCAGAGGCACACGTGCACGTAGTCCTGCATCCAGTAGACGGTTGCGGATTGTTCTCACAGTCACCTCAGGTGCAACGGCAGATCGGATTTGCGTTGTAGTGGATGTTCTGCTTGACAACGCCGCTCTTCTTATGCGTCGATCGGTCCGCTCATCAGCCCGTCCTTGACTTCCGGTTCCACGTTTTCTCGTGTGGGAATGTTCCTCGGACCATCTACGCCACCATCGTACCACCACCGATATTTCCTGTCCAATTCGCTCCGCAATATGACGATACGACCACCCGGCCTCGCGGAGTCCGACTAGACGACCTCGCTCAAAGTCCGATAACTGCTGAAATCGTACACGTCTTCCATGTCCAGGCATTGCACCTTCTTCAGGGTATTCGCACGTGTCCGTACGCCGACGACTGATTACATTCACTTCGCCGTACTCCTTAAATACCACCGACGATAATTTGCATATTATGCCGTGCTGTGGCGTAAGCGCTCACCGGTTGGTCCCGAAATTAACATCACACCTACGTAAACTCGGCCCCATTAACATATGTAAATTTCATGATCGTCTGCCAATTCCTTCTTGGTGTTCTTTTTTCACTTTCCGGCAGTGTAGTTTATGAATTTATAAATGGGCATATACAGTAAATTATAATACTTATATACTAAAAAGAAGTAAATGAAAGGTGGAAAATGAACATGTACGTCATTGGTGACGGTGCTGTGAAGAAACCGAAAATGCCAATCACCATCTTACTTGTACCAGTGACAAAATCACGGTTTGTGAAGGCTATGACACGAAACAGGAACAGAGCGAAGAAACACTGTTACAAAAGCTGAGCATTAAATGGAAGAAAAAAATATATAAATAAAAAGTGTTATTCCCCCAATCTGCAAAACTAGACTAGCGCTTTTACCTCCCCACGTCCTCACTATTTACCCCGACGGGATTTGCGTGATAACGATATCACTTGGTTCAGCTTGAGCGGTCAACAGGCGTTAAGGTAAAATTCCACTGCACAGGGGAAATCTAAGATAAGCAGGTATATCTTAGAACCTGATGGTCACCAAGGACTAAACTGTGACACCTTAACACTGATTTTGGAATAGTTACTTTTAGTCACTGGTTATAATTGTCAGAAACGGTGACGCTATTTCCGATCCATCTCTAGCGCTAAGTGATGCGCATGCGCTAATCATCATTATCGGCATTACATTTGGTCGCACCGGATCTTTCATTAACCTTCTTTACTAGATGATGACGCGGAATAGAGACTGGTGCAATTATATCTTGAATGCTATGAGCAAATCTTTTAGTTTCTGCTACGACATTTTGTTGGCACAGGAAGAGATATTCACCCCCAACTGAGTAATGAGTTTGAACGATCACTGCTGGGCCATGGAGCCCTCGATGGACTCAAAGTCTTGGTTACGAGTCCAAGTACATTGAGGTAATTACTGAAACACAATTATTGGGGGTTTTCACCTTACGGACACAAACTATGAGAGACGACCACATCTTGGAACTCCTGCAAAATCATTTGGTGACAAGTTCATAAATAATAAAGAAACGAAGAACATTTAAAAGGAAATAGATGTGTTTCACGAAGAAAATTTGAAGACTTTTTTACTCATTTACGCTTTCCAACCGTAGGTTGAAGAAGCGTATATGCTCCAGCTTTGTTCGTCTGTACCCGTTCGCACGATTACTCGCGTAAAAATGGTTCGATTTCGATGAAATTTTAGTATGGGGTAGGGGACCACCTGGGGACGAGCCCTATTGAAAATGGGCGAAATGGGGTCAAAGGTCAAGACATAGGAATGGGATTCATTCCATTGCCCTTATGCGTCATAACTTGCGTAAAAATGGTTCGATTTCGATGAAATTTCAGTATGTAGTAAGAGACCACCTGGAGACAAACCGTATTGAAAATGGATGAGGTGGGATCAAAGGTCAGGACATAGGAGCGGGATGTATTCCATTGCCCTTATGCGTCATAACTTGCGTAAAAATGGTTCGATTTCGATGAAATTTCAGTATGTAGTAAGGGACCACCTGGGGACAAACCGTATTGGAAATGGGTGAAGTGGGATCAAAGGTCAGGACATAGGAGCGCGATGCATTCCATTGCCCTTATGCGTCATAACGTGCGTAAAAATCGTTCGATTTCGATGAAATTTCAGTATGTGGTAGGGGACCACCCGGGGACGAATCCTGTTGAAAATGGGTGATATGGGGTCAAAGGTCAGGACATAGGAGCGGGATCTATTCCATCGTCCTTATGCGTTATAACTTATGTAAAAATGCTTCGATTGAGACAAAACTTTATCATGTTATTCCGGAAGTATACTTTACCGGTTCTGTTGAATATAATCAAAATGGGGTCAAAGGTCAGGTCATAGGAGCGAGATTTATTGTACAGCCATTATCCTTATGACTTGAGTAATGATTTCTGGTATGTTGGAAAGCGTATCATAATTAATGCATTGCATGATTTTACTAACTTGTTTTCTGTTCCCAGTTGCCCCAATTAAAAGTGAAATCCAGGGGATAAGGTCTGAACAGATCGGTGGCTAGAAAAAGAGAAGAGCGGAAGTGGTCTCTTTCTGGAAACGTTAAGTGGCCAGACCTTAAGAAATACAAAGTAGTCATAAAAGAGGTGGAACCGGAAATAGTTAAAGAAGCAACTCACAAGGCGCAGAGCAGGTCATCCGTTGACCGAAACTGCGAACTGTGAACCAAATTGGTACTTATTGGAAAACAATTCGCAGTAACGGAATTTTTTAAAGGCAGGAAAATGTCCAATGACAAGAAAGCTTGAAAAATGGACTCTGTGTCTGGAAGCTGATTTTTTGTTAAGATAGCATCGTTAGGATTTAATAGATAAACAGAGGTTTCCGAAGATTTTTCATCCTGTGTTCGAATTAGCAAAGCTGAAAATTTCGTTTCATCGAAAGACATGGCATCACTTTGTGGCCGGAAATAATTTATTTTGTTAGGAATGCATGTCCATAGTTAAATTTCAAATAAACATTACGTCAACATTTTGATGTTTTCGTTCGGAAATATTATCTAAATCATTTTACTTGTGTACAAAGAATTTAGTGAAGAAATTAAGGATTCCACAAAGGGCATCAAGTTAAAGAACAGCCAAAAGTGTAACCCTCTGAAAACTTCATCCTGCTCCACCAAATAACTGGTTCTGCAGGTATCAACGGTACTCTGTCAGAAAATTTAGTTTAAAGGAGTTGCGGAGGCAATTTTACCAGAGGTGTAGCCCCCACCCTCCCCACGGAAACGGATCAGCCGGGTGACCAGCAGACCGCCTCAAGACCACCACCAATCACCTCTGGGCGATGAAAGAAAGGTCAAACATCGGGGCACAAGTGGGAGATTTGTTGCTCCTCGAGCAATCTCTTTTTTTTTTTTTTTTGGACTGACATGGTCGTTTATTACGCTAAAAGATATTTATAACAATTCACATTAGACATTTATACCCTCGTCGGGTTACTTTTATGAACAGGTAGTGATGCTGGTAATGACAATGAAATAAAAGATTTTAAAATGAGGATGATAAGCTCCCTCTTGGATCCAGGATTCAAGTGCCCGTCTTCTTCTTCTGTATCCTAACTAGCTTCTTCAACACTCAATGGACAAGACATTAAAGATACCTTTCTAATAGCGTGTTGGTCTTCTTGTAGCGCGAATAGAATCCTGTACTCGCCGAGGCATACCCTCCATCAGGTGCCGGGAAGGGTTTCTGGAGGTAATGCCAGCCATGCCTGTTGTAGAATTATCCACAAGTCTGCACGAGGCATGAGTCCAGGATCCATGAATCCGCTGCTCCGCACTACGGTATCCCAGAGAGCTTCCACCGGGTTTAAATCCGGGAACTTTGGGGCCACTGGATGTTTTCAAATTCAGATAAGTGATGCACAAACCATGCCTATGTGGCTGGGACCCTGTGCGGCGGCACACTGTCTGATGAAACAGACCATCCGCCGCAAAATGAGCGAAGGCCATGAAAGCGTGTCAGTGATCAGCCAGCACATGCTGATAGCGCGTAGTGGTTAAGGATCTCTCCAGACACACTGCATGAGGAACCTAATGTGTCCCATAAGAAGGCTGAGGAAACCATTACAGAGCCACCACATGCCTCGAACACAGCCGACCTGGAACGACGGGGCCATGGCATTAAATGCCGTCGACGCAACATCCGCACCCTCCCTTCAGCTCGGCACAGCTGAAAACGGGATTCATCTGACCACATGATGCGGCGACACTCTGCAGAGGTTCAATTTTGATGTTCCCGGCACAAGGCCAGGAGTAATGTTCGATGACGAGCCGTAAACTGTGACGCACGGGTAACAGGCCAGAGTATACAGCGGGCATACTCTGTGCTATACTCACCAGTAGCCCAAAGTATGCAGCGCCCACCGTACCTATGCTTTGTCCTCCGACATTTAACCTGGATGTGATTTGCGCAGCCGTTGCCAAGAGGTCGGTCTGTACGAGCCCCGAGAATCTACGTCGATCAGGTCATCAGTAGGGTGTGGTCGGCAGCTTTTTTTGCTCGCCGGGTGCTGGTACGTCCGCCGATAGTAAATTCGCGGTACACCCTCGATACGGTTGCCCTCGGGAACCCTTCGGTTCATACCACTTGAGATATAGGATGGCCCATCTGTCTTGCGCCAAAAGTGCGCCCACGTTTGCCCATATTCGTCGATTGCGATACGCTGTTGGGAAGTGTTGCTTCCACTTATTTATCTCCCGCGTTCGGTTTGGGTCTGTTCCACTCTGCGAGGGAGATGACCATGCCAACTGCCCATCACCCCTGTCTCTAATGTTTTGTCTACTGGTGGTGGAATCCGAGGGTAAAAGAGATTCTTCATCTAACTTCCTGGTGGTGGAATCCGAGAGTAAAAGAGATTCCAACCCATAGAAACATTAATGAGTTACGCTGCCGAGTAGCAATTTATGATCGCTACAATGCAGGCAGAATGTTTTGCGATCACGTTTCTTATTAAGACAATTTTGTTCCTGGTTCTTTTCCCTGCTCACAGCAGGAGGTTTATCGGCAAAGTGTTGGCCAATTATTAAGTTAAGTTTCCAACGTTTCAAAACACCTTTTGGCCATGTTTTAGAACTTCTGCTCCTTAGGTTTTCGTGGAAATTAATTAATGTAGAATAACATATTCCAAAAACAAATGTATTTATTTAGTTTAAATAATTTCATATATTCCTTTCTATTTTACGTTCTGTCACGATATGTTTAAAATTTTTTAAAAAAAATCTAGGATTTCTTGATGCATAGGAACAGCTTTATTTTAAATTAACTTTTGGAGGTTGTTCAATTATTTTGGGGTGAGCTTTTCGTCCTGGAATTCACTTTTCGTTATTTTTCACCAAAAAGCGGCAGAAGCAAACAAAGATCGGCAACAATCGAAAGCAGATATTTGTTTTTTCCAAATCGTTTTTTCATACCTGTTTTTTCTGTTTTCAGTATTCAGAAAATTATTGGGATCACCGTAAGTTTAGGAAAATAAAGTTTTAACTCAGGAACTCAGGAGCATAACGGATTGCAAAACTTTTCTCTGGTTATTGAGAACAGAGAAAAGGGGACATACGATTTTTAGTTCTCTCAAAAAACTTAATGACTATGACGTAATCATGGTTACATTTCCCTTGACTTTGCCCGATAATTTTTACTTAAAAATCCCCATCAATCTCACATAATCCTTTTAAATTTAAACTTACTTGATAAATTTAAAATAAGTCATTGTATCGATTTAAACATTTTTACTCCTGAAACGGAAATTATGTTAAGTTGACCAAGTATAACATTACCATTTGTATCTCAAAAGTACCTATGAAGTTTTTATGATCAAACTAATAAGTCCTTTTTATTTTCCCTCGTCATTTTAACATTCATCAGAAAATCCGGCGCATTTCAAAGTTATTATTTTTCTATTTAGCTTCTCAAGTACGATTCATTTCAAAATGGAGCTCCTCTTGCAAATGTCATTTCTACGAATATGTTGAACAAGTTTTGTTATCTGATGCTGTAAAACACAGCAGTATCCACACCACACATGTGCCTTTCATGAGATGTAAAGTTCATCACAGTTTACAAACTACTAAAATCATGATGTGAGTAATTTATACATCAGACGACCTTGAGACTTCCATTTAGTGTCACAACGAACACTAAGCATTAAATGGAGGAAAAAACTTTTAAAATGCAGAGACAGAAACAAACCTTCATCTTGCACCCTCCGGAAATAGCTTCTAAAATGTGTTTTTGGATATCGAACATTTAAATATTCACCAATAATACCTACATGTCAGTTGCAAAAGTGGTAGTTTTCAATCAAACTATGAACGCCTTATGGTAAATTTGATCTATGCTGTCTAATCATTCAGTCCGCGAGTCCTATTTTGCATTTTTTTAATTAGCGCCTGTCTACTCTGGTTCTGTCATATAACACTTTGAACAGTATCTGTACACAATGTACCGCGAAGATACTTTTCAACAAGAAATGTGAAATTTATTGACCTTGAACTCTTTCCGTATAAAAATGCATTACTTACAATTTACAGAATTAGTATGACATGCAAACTTAATTCCAAAAACGAACAGCATTACATTCAAAGTAAACGTGAGGTACAAATAGTATTGCATTAAAATCAATTCCAAAAAATGCATAATAAGAACCAACATAATTTAAAGTAAAATAAAAATGGAAGATAAAACAAGCTCCGTTTAATAAGCTGCTCCCCATCAAAAGAATTTCTCCACTTAGTGGGAATGTCATGCCTAAGATAGAAAGTGAAGTACTAAAATGTAGTAATGTTAGTAGAAAATGATCACATTTGTAGTCTGTTCAATAAGGCGAATACATGGGTATCAGGAAAACATTAGTAAGAAATGTGGCCGCTATGCCTGCAATGCAAAATGGTACTAGGGCTGGGAAGCGATTCAAAAGCTTTCATAATAATATTCTAGGCTGCAGTTCGCCAGATTTGTTGGGCTTGCACCTGAAGATCCGTCTCGTTATGAGCTGGGATCAGTTATGTTCTTAGACGTCAGCAAAGTATTAGGAACTTCAGGGGTACAAGAAACCGAGAAGTTGTGAGCAGAAACTCCGACAAAGAAATCAGTAGAAGATGTTGGTAGGCAATAGTAAGACCACGAGAAAACGATAAAGAAATATGCGAAAGCTGACCAAGAAAAATACGAATCCCGCGAGGGGTCTGAGCAATATCGGTCACAACAGAGTAAAGCAATGTAGTATTGAAAGGTTGAAGATAGACTCGCTGGGAAGTTTTCAGGTGGGCCCGAAATAAAAGTTCCAATTTGCTTACGTTGAGGGATGGTGGCAGTAAGATGTGAAGAAGTAGTAAGTTGCACACGAAGAACCGATGCGTTTGGCCTTAGACTCCACAATGGAAGAAAAGTAACAGATAAAACCAACAGAAGAACAGGGTCCTTGTTTGATCAGTGTCGCAAAGGAAGTGCAGGACAGAACAGCCTGTGAGATCACAGCAGTGGCTGCAGAGCTGAAAAATAGATGACGCCACGTGACGACATTCTAGGTCTAGAATACGACAACGCACGAGAGTCCAGAGAAGAAGAGGTCTCTACAGCCGATGAAATTTCCGGCAAAGAAAGCTTCACGTCCATTGGTTGAGGACGACTCGTCGAACCGGATACTGCCATCTTGGCAGCCGGAATAATGTAAACAAACTACGGAACACCAAAAATAAACGAAGATTTGCAGGAAATGAGAGTCTTGCCGGGGAAACTGATGACACAAATGGAAAACCCAGACATCACAGTTCTACGAAACACAAAATAACGAAGCACGAAGGCAAAATAACATCATTACGAGCAAAAACTCGAAGCAGGGCGGGGACTACTTCTCGAGGATGGCGAGACGCAGAATGCGTCTCACAGACAGACGACTGCTTAGCCCTAAGATTTGCCAATGGTGGTCATTAACCTCCTTCCCTCCCAATGCGTTTTATTAATCGTTGTGTCTGAAAAACTCAGGACAGTACATGAATATAAAAAAAGAAAATGTGATAAAGTGCATTCAGTATCTGGAAAAAAAAAAAGAAAAATTCATTTATTTTTTTGAAACAGTAGGATGAACTACATTCGCGATTAGCATATGTTATGAAATATACGCTGCAATGTATTCATTGTATGAAGAAAAAGAAAAAAAAAGAAAGACATTCATCATTTATAAAAAAGTAAAAAAAAAATCGCGCCAAACTTTCATTTTCTTAGTGAAAAAAGTCTAGTTATGACACCAAAGTGGACTAGTAGCCAGAGATTGAGTAGTTCCAAATTAATTAAAGAAAAAATAATCAGACGCACCCACCGCTCATGAGTTCGTGATGGACTACCGAAACAGATTATAATAAATTACAGCAGCGCTGTCTTAAATCTGCCTACCTTTTAAAAACAAAACGAATTTCAAATTTTAAAGGTGTAAACAATTATGTGGTCCTTATATAAGAATAATGATGCGAAGATCATATTCCGAACAGCAAAAGCATCTACAGAATCCATGTAAAAAATAGCAGCTGTTTAAAATGGTGTCTTATCACCAAAGTGACAGACTACGAACCATTCACATAGCAATAGCAGCCTTGCTGAATCTGTGTTTTGCATGCTTTCTAGCACTTGTATCAGCATTCGTCCGAACCTGTAGCTCATTTCAAATGGATCCTGGGTTAACGGACAGGATATGTTTCACCTATTTCCTTCGAATTTATCGTTTGTTGTAACGAGCACCTCGAGTCACTATTTCAATGCGGATTAGCAACAAGAAATATGACACCGAATTCTTGGGTGTAGTGAATACGTCTTTTGAATCCGTTTCGACACGAAAAAGGAATTTTTTTTTTTTGAGGTTTAACGACCACCGTGAGCAACTCAATGGGCTATAAGCAGTCGTCCGTCCCTAATTTAGGGTCACTGGTTCTAGGGAAGGGAGAGATCCAGTGCCGTAAGACAAACACAACATCCATGCCTCACCGGGATTCGAACCCGGACCCCGTTCGGACGAATGATCAAAGGCCATCGCTTAGACCACTGCGCCACCGGGGCGGCAAAAGGAATTTGAAAGCAAAGTTTTAGAAACAGAGAAAATAAGAGAAAAGGAAAATGCATTACGTCCCTACAGAAAATCTGCGTATAATTTAAAATGCGCAGTGTGAGCAGATTCTTTGAAGTGCACGGAACTGGTTACAAAATGCGAAAAGAAAATGAATAAATAAAATAAGTCTGATGTCTTGCAGCAAAATGGCGGTATATCCGCAAATAGGACTAACTACTTTTGGCCATGAACCGCTAAAATGTGTGCTACGAAAATTCACAAATTATGCAGAAAGCGTTTCCCATGTAGCATAAGATACCCGAGGCAAATTAAATTTTTAAATCGAACAAATGAGAAAAAGAAATATGGAAGAAGACGTGACATAACTTTAAGCTCCCTATCTAAAAAGTAAGAAAACGGCTGCAAAATAATCTTTAAAATCAAGAGTATCCGACAAAGAAGGGATTTTTAGAATCGGAAATACTATTTTAAACAGAAATTTAGGCTGGCACACTCTGGCAGCAGAATTGTAAATAACGGAAAAATCGAAAATATTCGCAAATTATTCTTCATAGCAAAAGTTATGCAAAAGAAAAAGGATTTTTTAACCGTGGTTTCTGCAAGCAGAGATAGTGAAAAAATTGTTTAACCTATACACCCTCTGGTACGAAAACTATGCAGTATTTGAAGAAGATAATGTTCCCCATCTTTACCGTGGCGAATGTCATATCCATCCATCTCGTCCGCCCATGGTGGGTTGAGTCCGGCAAAGACGACTGTGCGCCCTTGAGGGTTACTGGCAAATTAATGCAGCCGGCTTGGAATGTCATATAGAACAAAAATATTTTGTAATAAGATTTTTGGAAGCTGATATATTGTTGCAATCAGAAATACAGGGTAACGGTACCTAACGTCAGAACTATGTATTATAAAAAATAGTAGATGTAAAATGTTCTACATATTTACTGATATCCGGTGTTAAACAAGTTTCTCAACTCGGACGTTTAGAAGCCGAGATATAGGAGGAAACGTAATTAACCTTTACGCCCTCTCATTGCAGATTATGCATTATTTGAATAAGAAAGAGTACCGGAAACAATCTTCGTTATAAATGGTATCGAATGAAAGAAATAACTTTTCTTCATTTTTTTCAGTAGTAATTTACACGCAATAATATGGAATAAAATACATTTTGAATTCAATTGTATCTGCATTTATAGTAAGCCTTCTAGCCGCAATGTTACGCATCGAGGAAAGATTAGAAAGCATGGTCCATCGTTCTCACGTTTCAGGCTTTTCATTGGAGAAAGATTTTTCAAATCGGACTAATAATCTGTGATATAGTGTCCGCAGGCCGGCGGACGGGCTGACATAGTGATGCTTTTTTTTTCTCCAAAAGACGTGCTGAAAGAAGTGATCTGTGTTAAGTTTCGCTAATCTTGATTAAGAAAAGAGGGGAGTGTAGCAATTTAACAAAGTAGCAAAAATAAATTATTGGTAATTGCTTACAGCGATATATTTTATCAACACTGCTGGCCACTCAAAATGCAACACCAAGAAGGAAGCATCCGATTGGCCTGAAATTCGCAGCATGCGTCGCCCGTGAGAGGACATGCAAACGATTCGCAATGCAGGGCATATGAAAATCATGTGCGCCCGGCACGCCACCGAGAAGCAGTATAAGAAGTGTGACAGAAGACGGGGTGTAAGTAATGGAAGTGTGTTGTGCTGCCGGGCCTGTGCGTGGGAAGCTTCCTGATGCCTCGTCGAAGAATACGGCAGTCATTCCAGCACGTTTCGGAGTTCGAGAGAGGATGGATAGTGGCTTATCGCGACAGCGGTTTATCGTACCGAGACATCGGCGTCCGTGTGGGACGACATCCAGCCACAATGAAGCGAGTATGGATTCGGTGGGTGCAGGAGAGACGGAAGGACCGATGTGAGCGATTGCCGCAGCCGCGGCACACCACCGAACCAGAGGACAGGCATGTTGAACATCACGAATGTTCAAAATGCCGGTCCTCTGGTTCGGCACTAACATCACGAATGTTAACGCAGGAATTAGGGTGTGTTGCGCAACAACCTGTGTTACCACGTACCGTTCGAGGTCGTATGCAGGAGCTGGGACTTGTCGCACGGAACCCATTGCTCCGATTACCATTGATGTTACACCACCGGCGAGTGCGGCGGCAATGGGCCGTTGAACGCCGCACCTGGACTACGGAATGGCACGACATTGTCTTCCCCGACGAACCCCGCTACTGCCTGCAACACCACGATGGTCAGGTCCGCGTGTGGCGGCACCGCGATGAGAGACTGTATGACGCCTGCATTATGCATCGCCATACCGGTCCGTCGTCTGGCGTTATGGATTGGGGCGCAATTGGATATGACACCCGCATCCCTTTGGTACGCATCGCCGGTACACTCAACAGCTACCGCTACAGCTCCGACGTTTTGGAGCCATTAGTCCTCCCTTACCTGCAGGACCTGCCAGCGGCCACGTTTCAACAGGACAATGCGCGCCCGCACGTGGCACGCATTGTGCAACAATTCTTCACGGCGCACCAGGTGTCACTGCTGCCGTCGCCTGCCTGTTCTCCCGATATGTCGCCCATCGAACACGTCCGGTCGCTGATCGGCAACCGAGTGGCCCGGCAAGCACCACCCGCGGCTACGCCTGATGAACTGTGGCAACGTGTGGAAGCAGCCGGGACCGACATACCCCAAGCCCACATCCAAAGCCTCTTTCGTTCGATGCCGCTTCGTGTAGTGGCCGTTATTACCAGCTATGGGGGCCACACGAACTATTGATGTCTGCGTGTTTCGCAAGTGGCACGGGCCTGTAAGCTCAATCGTTTCATCTTTGTATCTGTCCAGTAAATCTGGCTGATACAATGTGTCCAGTAAATCTGGCTTTACTATCTCGTGTCCTTCTTTGTGTTGCATTTTGGGTGGCCAGCAGTATATAAGCGTTAAGTCATAACGGAAAACGAAATATGCCTTAATGCTGGAGGTCCATGAATCAAGTGAAATCCGTTTGTAGCACTGCTCTTTAGAGATTTTGGCATTATGCGAATGGCTAGACTTAATGAAATTATATTTCCTTATTTGCTTGAAGTACAAAGCAAATAATAAAATTTCTTTATCTTATTATTTGCTTTGTACCACAAGTGATTTCCTTAAGAGGTGAAAATGTAGCGGCTCTAAAATCATTTTGAAGGTTAAGATAAAAGAACAAACAAAAGTCTTTGATGCATTGGCATGATTATAAATTTCCTTTGACCTAATCATCGTAATAGAAGCCCCCTTTGGCTGTTAAGAAAGGTGTTGCCGCATACATACGGCGGCAACACCTTTGCTATCATATTACCTGCCCTTAAACGTAACAGCAAATTGGTTCTAGTTATAAATGGTATCGAATGTATTGTTTGCTTGAATAATTCAAAAATTGAAAACGTCTTCCTACGGTAAAACAACGAGTTCAAAACCAAATAAATGGTGTTTTTGTGGAACCAGTCTTTTATCTGCTCCATATCCAACCCAGATTCAAAATTTATTAAATGTGTGCATAAGTTCTACCCGTTTTTGTTGGCTACAAAGAAAGGAGGAGAACACAACAAATAGCGTACCTAGGATTTCACATAATTGCCTTCATTCTGTATTGACCTCTTGCCATCTGTCTATGAGTAGGTGAATCCCACGCCGGAAAAACTCTTGTGTTTTAGAGTCAAAAAAATCAGTAATGCCATTTTCAGATTGTCCACATCATCGAAGGTTTGGAGAGGGATGGCGTTCTGTAACGATCGATAAAGGTGGTAGTCCGTAGGTTCCAGGTCAGGGGAATACGCCGGGTGAGGTAACACTTCCCAACCAAAGTCCAATAATTTTTTCAGAGTAACTAAAGCAGCATAAGATCTGGCGTTATCATGATGAAGGTTCACGCCTTTGCGATTAACGAGTGCTGGCCGCTTCGATGTCAGTTGTTCTCGCAATCTGTCCAACTGTTGGCAGTAGAGGTCAGCATTTATCTTTCGGTTAGGTGCCAACACCTCCCAGTGGATTATTCCCTGGACATCCCACCAAACACTCAACAAAACATTTTTGGGATGCAGTCCTCCTTTTGAGATCGATGGAGCAGGCTCTGCATCTTGACACACAGTCCGTCGACGCTTTACATTACGGTACAGTACCTATTTCTCATCACCTGTTGCAATTCATCCCAAACGGTTTATTTCTGTGACGAGAAAGCAAAGAAACACAGGTACGGATTCTCTCCTCTCTTTGCTTTGCAGAAAGCTGGTGCGGAACCCAGTTATCGAACTAGGTGATGAACCCAAGCGCATGCATCCGTCTTTCAACTGTTGTTCTGTGTATCAACAACGTTTCTGCTAATTCCTGAATGGTTGGATGGGGTCATTTGTTATGGCTTGGTCCACATCCTCGTCAGAAACCACTGATGGACGTTCAGGACGTGGTTGATCTTTACAGCTTTTGTCTCCGTCCTGGAATTTCTGAAACCAACGGCAACATGCTCTATCATATATTGCGTCCTCCCCATACAGTGACAGATGTTGCGGCAAGCCACGGCTACAGCACCATCTGTCCTTTGTCGAACTCGTACAGTAAACAATGTCTAATGTGCTCCTTATCGCATGCCATATTACGCCATCCGTGATTTCCGTTACGGATAACTTACTCGGACAAACCTAGTGCTTCTTTATGCTCTAAAGCTCTGCGCTTTATTGGCCGAAAATTCGACATCGCAGCGTCATCTGTGATATAACTACTCCGATCGCAATTTGCATCTATTATAAAAACGGGTAGAACATTTGCACACACCCAATATTTTGATTGTGCCCATGCATATTAAAGTTTTGTTATTCCTTTTTTCTTTAACTTCTTTCTCGACTTTTTGTAATTTTTTATTAATTGCCTCTTTAAGGTATGATCGCAAAGTCCCAATACCACTAGAATCATAACATTTTAAAATAAAGATAGTGATTGTCTTTATTTCTCCATGAGTATACTTTTTCCCTAAAATAACAAAGACACATTTACAACAAATGTAACAAATGGCCTCCTTTCAAATCTTAACGTTCACGTTAGCGCTTGTCTTCTTACAAGATCTGAGAAATGCGCTGCAAAAATGTCACTCGCTACTACAACAATATTTGCCGCAGATTCTTCACATTGTAGAAATTATTAATATACATTGTCGTTGTCGCTTTAAATAATGCACTGAAAGCTAGGTCTTGGAATCATTTTGCTCACGAGAGAATGAAGATCATCTTGCTTTAGAATACGGATTACACCTTACCATCGAGACATAGCGATAACAGCTGTGTGGAATAGAACCCAGGCTCCTGAAAAAAACTTTATCGGCACTCCATGTCATCGATTCGCAACATTAATTTCTGAAATATGTTGCAGTAATGCTTTGCACTGACGCTGTGCTTGAAAACAAGAAAGACGACACCGAATATTCCGTTGTAATGAGCTTGTCTTTTGAATATTTTCCGACGCGAATGAAATTTATCAATGTTATTCTGGTCAATGGAACTAGTTAGAAAAAAATTAACCGGATTTCTACAAACGATAAAACATACAGAAACAGAAACAGTTACTTACTTCCACCAGCGGCTAAAAAGTATGTTACGAAAATTAACAAATTGCTCACAAAAAATTTCTCATAGCAGAAGGAAGATATCAAACAGACAATTTTTTTAATCGAACGGTTAAAAGAAGAAATAGAGAAGGAAACAAGATATAACTCTACACCTTTTAGCGGAAGAATTTTGCATACTGAAAGAGTTGAAAACGCGCGAAAAATATTCTTCATGGTAGAAGCTATGCTAAGGAAAAATAACTTTTCAGATACGTCTCCCGAAAGCAGAGATACCAAGAAAAAGGTTTTTGACATTTACGCCTCTCTAGCAGGAAAGTAAGTCTTATTTTTGACTTACTTTCGCCCCCTAGCAGGAAAGTAAGCCTTTATTGTAGCAAATGGCATACAGTAAAAAAAGGAATTTCCCAGTAGGGTCTTTAGAAGCGGAGATGCATAACAAGTCTTTCACATATTGCTCCTACTGTACCTACGTTTTGTACAGGTCTGAATTCTTTTCAGTGAGCTGTTTATAAAGGCATCTCAACACTATATTTGCGTGCGTAAGTGAGGATTGCACGTGTCTTATTTCTATCAGTTGTTTCTAATAGTTTTCTTCTTGTCTTTTTTTTTTTTTTTGATTGGAGGTTTAACGACCACCGCAACTCAGAGGGTTATTAACAGTCGCCCATCCCTAATTTAGGGACTCTGGTTCCAGGGAAAGGAGAGAGCCAGCGCCGTGAGACAAACACAGCATCCATAACTCGCCGGGATTCGAAGTTTGACTTATCTCGGACGAATGATCAGAATTCAAATGGTATTTATTGAGAAACAAATATATACAAGTATTTACAATCACAGGGTTATCGTCGCGCGTTGGCGATCCCATCATGCTTTTTACCTGACAAAGCAATTAACAGAAGTAACAAAAAAGTGACGCATATATAGGACTGTTCATAAAAGTCAGTGAAAGTCAGTCGGGGAATGTTCAAATTTCGGAGGAACAAAACACAAAGTGATCAATTGTTGAAGAAATGTAGGAAAATCACTGATGAAGGAAAAAAATCCAGCTTAATTTTGGATGCCGGCTTCGCAGAAAAAGTCCGCCGTGGAAAGTGCTATGATTCACTGTGAAGAAAGGAGCTCATCATAGGAAGACGCAAAAAAAAAAAAAAAAAAAAAAATCAGCGATGACTACACGCAACACGATGCGACACTGTTAACACAACATGCGGCATTCTCATCACAAGAAAGAAACACTAGTCACACTTCCTGGTGATGAAAGAAATAAAACACAATAAACACATACTACAAAAAGACGTTCTTAACAAAAAAAAAAAAAAAACAACAACCTTGGTTCCCCCAAAATAAGAAAAAATTGGTGTGCCCGTCCATTTGTATGGACAAAAGAAGAGCGTTGAAACGTTGTATTGCCTGTAGCAGCTAAACAAAGAAACAAAACAAAGAAGAGCGTTGAACAGGTGTATTTTGCCTGTAGCAGCTAAACAAAAAAATAACTGATTTGTATAAAACTGAGCATCATCGGGGTGGTTGAAGATGGTCTGCAAGTTTAGGCATGAAAACCTTAAGCATATATTTTGTCCTTCTACCATATTGGATGGCCCAAGATGGCAGACAGACATTATTAAAGACTTCCTCGAGCGCTGCGAGTTGTTGAACCATTTCGAGAAGACGCTGTAAATTCCTCCGCACACATCGTATTTGCATCATGTTGTTCTTTTTCGGACACTGATAGAGAGATATTAATTCAGGGAGAGTAAATGGCGAATTGGGGACAGTGCTGTCCTGGAGAACTTCTGGAAAGTCAAGAAGGGTGTGGGGAGGGGGGCATTCACCTTCTGAAGAAGCCGACTGCGATTCACTATCATGGGCAGTTTCCATGCTTTCTTCTGCGGAATCGGTAAGGATGCCATAGGTGTTGGATGTGGAAACAGCGTATTGACTGTCCTGGCTAGGTGAAGCAGAAGAACGTCGAGAGTGCGGGGTTAAAGTGCGTTTTTTTTTTTTGTTGTAAACTGGAACGAGAAGAAGCACGAGTACATCGTGGTGAAGCTGGGGAAATAGAGCGTTTATTAGCTGTCTGAAACTGGGTGGCCTGCTGAGGTGTTAGCAGATGTGGAAAATTTGAAGTGTCCATATCAAGGGGATTATGTAAACCCACTGCAGTAGAGGTCAAAGTCGGACATGGTCGAACATTATGAAATTGACGAGATCCAGGATCTGAAGCAACAGGGTTACAGTAGACGTAGAGTCTGTAGAAGGTATTACAGGTGGGTTTCCTGCTGTTTCTGGTTGAGCAGCAAATAAAGCCGATGAAGGTTCCTGTAGGCTGGAAATAGAAGTAGCAGCGGCAGCAGAACTGTCCTGTAGAACACGATGTTGGCATTCAGACACGATGTGCCCTTCAGCCTTGCACTGAACACCCGCAAACACATTAAAAACGAATGTGCGGGTGCCAATGCTGAGTTCTATGGATGTGGGACGTTCAACAATAGCTTTATCACTAGGGAATATGATACGGTACTGTCGACGTCCTCCTTGCACTGAACTGTAGTGCGAGTCGCGCCCTAAAGCTGGAAGAATTTTCGTTTTACCAATCACTTGTCCAAAAGACCCTAGTGCTTTAATTGTTATTGAATCCGGGATGGCTGTCGGCACCGGAGAGAGGGTAACAGTAATAGGCCTATGTGAAGTAGAAATAGGTTGTAAATGAAAATGTCTAATATCAATTCCTGACTGAAGAACTTTATCAACAGTAGTGGGGTCTGTAAATTGCACCATAATTCCCCCTCCCATACGAATAATAGACACTATCTGTTTTTCGGGAAAAATTTATAAACAGCATCTAGATAAAGTGGGAGCGGGGTGTCGGGCAACGATTGAAAAATGACACTAAGAAGTAAAGCAGAGTTATACTGCTTACCTTCATGGGATTCTTCAGGAATCAAAATCTTCAATACTTTATCCACTGTGGTTAGTTCAATGTTATCAAAATGAAGTCGTAATCCGCTGAGATGAGCAACCAACAACAGTCACAAACGCAAAAACGCAAGCGGGGGTGGGGGTGGGGCTGGGCACATATCAGTAGCCCTAACACTAGAGTTGGTTCCATCGGTATATGGGACGTTGATTGTACAAGACATAGTAGAGATATCTGAAAACACAGGTGAAGATGCAGGTACATTCAATGCTGATGAATACGATATCGTAGAAACTGACGACAAAGAAGAATCCTGTGAAGCGGTAGAGACGAGAGCAGAGGTTGCGGCCATCTCGGCCACAAACCCTAACGTGAGCGAGTGCTGCACCTCTTAACACTCAAAAGGTAAAACCACAAACCTGTGGCTGTCCACAATCACTGCTTGTGAAGTGGAAAAGAGTGTAGAAAACAACAAAACGGTACCAGGAACACTTAAACCAACACAAAAATCCAAGGTCAAGCAAGAATCAACTATCACTCGGGAGCTCTACGAATATGCGACTTGTCCTTATTAGAAGTCATCGTGTAGACCACTGCGCTAACGGGGGCAGCTAGTTTTCTTCTTTAGTGTATAATCGCCGATATATATATATATATATATATATATATATATATGTATATATATATATATTTTATTGTAGGTTTAACGACCACCGTGAGGAACTCAATGGGCTATAAGCAGTCGTCCGTTCCTAATTTAGGGTCACTGGTTCCAGGGAAGGGAGGGGGCCAGTGCCGTAAGACAAATACAATATCCATGCCTCACCGGGATTCGAACCCAGACCCTTCTCAGGACGCCGATATGGGATAATGTCCTTTCCCGAAAAGGAGTGGGACGGAAGGTAACGTTCATAACTCTAAATTTATAACACCGTGAGTGACTAATTGCATCTCAGTGACGAACTGTCAGTACGAATTAATGTCGGTCCTGATTTTTACATACAGATGAATCTAAGCCTGTAAGCTTGATTCAAATTTGTTGAATGGGTTAATATGTGATGTGATTACTGCTAGATTAAAATCAGTATGTATGCCCGGATAGTCATGAAGCTTGCTTTCAGGGTGGTGAAGCAATGTGACAGCACGAATGTTAGATGTTAAATTACTCATACGCTTTTTGTACATCTGACACAAGTATGTATGAAGTTTTCCTAGAGCTTTTTTTGAGAAAACGAAAAGAATTAAATTTAACAAGTATTGGATGGCAAATAGATGCAACCTTTTCTTTCTTCTTGGCAGCCAGAAATTTTATGGTTGCACTGATTTCACCAGAACGAATGTCACAGCAGTACAAAAGCGCAAGACTAGCTCTAGCAAAAAGCATATTCCCTCGCAAAAGTTGCTGAAGAGAAACATCCTCTATGCACAATTTGTTATACTGAAATTGAAGTTCCCCAGAAAGCGTAAGGAATTCAGCGTAAACCGATAAAGAAAAGAGCTTAGAAAGTGAGAAAGACATTGCACCGACCTCAGACAAAATGAATAATGAAAATCTTTTGTGCAATAAATAGGTGATTACATTTGCTCATATACGGCGCAAATTTCGTTCTCTTTCATGGCTGCCTACGAGACTGACCATAATTCGTACTGCACCTGGTCTCATCGGGCAGCTGGTGTCCGCGCAGGTTAGGAGGTTACCTGGCGATGGAGTCCAAGAGTGTTATACACTGAAGAGCAATGGAATTAGAGACAGCTGGCGTTATGCAAATGTGGCGCTGTCTGCAGCCCTGTAAACGGAAACGACATGACGTATGCAGCGATCCGACAATATAAGGAGTGATGCGACGGGAATCAGTAAGAGACGGTCGCAGTATGGGTAAGACGAAAGATCTAAGCGCATTTGATCGTGGGCAAATTGTCAGGGCCCGACGAATGGGTTACTCCATCTCGGAAGTCGTGCAGGCACTGGGATTTTCACGAGCCACTGTGTCACGGGTGCACCGTGAGTACAACGAATCCGGAGAAACCATCCCTGCAAGGGCCAAGCCGTGGACAACAGCGTGTGTATGAGTGGGGTCATCGTCGGCTAACTCGCATTGTAACAGCGGATAGACGGGCCACATTGCAAGAAATCACTCGGCAATTTAACGCTGGTGCACAAAAACGTGTAAGCAGCCACACCATCCAGAATTATTTCCTCGCTATGGGGTACAGAAACCATCGTCCCACGAGGGTACCGCTGCTGACCGCACATCACAGGGTGAAAAGATTATCATGGGCGCGGAAACATCGCCACTGGAACCTAGACATATGGAAAAATGTTGCCTGGACTGATGAGTCGAGATTCACGTTGGTTCATGTGGATGGCAGGATACAAGTACGACGCAAACCACATGAAGCGACGGATCCTTCTTGCCAGCAGGGTACTCTTCAAGCTGGTGGGGGTGGCATTCTCATCTGGGGACTGTTTACGTGGACTGAAATGGGACCCCTGGTACGTGTGACATCGTCCCTCACAGGTCAACGTTACCCGGATATCCTGGACGATCATTTGCTCCCGTTTGTGCGTCTTCAACATCCCACTGGGAACCTCATCCTGCTACAAGACAATGCACTGTGCCATCGCTCCCGAAGTGTATCCGAATGGTTGGATGAACACTCCACCGACGTGACCTCACTTCCTTGGCCAGCTAAGTCACCTGACCTCAATCCCATCGAGCACATCTGGGATGCCATCGAGAGAGATGTTCGAGGCTCTGACCCCCTTCCACCAATTCTTGTTGAACTGTGGGAGCTTGTTCAGGGGTCGTGGATCCGTATGGCTTCCCAACGCTTCCGGTGTCTTGTCGAGTTCATACCGAGACGAATCGCTGCCGTCATCAGGGCGAAAGGTGGTGCTACACGTTACTAGACAGGTATCTTTAATTCAATTGCTCTTCAGTGTATATGTTCTGTTGACAATAGATCAGAGGACCAGGCTGTCCACAGCATCATGTCGACATCGCGAAGTGGAAGGATTTTTGCGGTATGTGAGCGGACTAGAGAAGTTCAGTCATCGCAGCGGAACGCTACCTATATTATAAGGTCAGAACAAAAAGCGGGGAGAACAAACATCATATTTGTTCTGTACGTCGTTTGAAAATGATTCCTCGATGGGCTCATTTATGTATCGCCTCCACACCTATACTAGGAGGTTGTCGGCTCCTGGCATCAATAATACCTAGACTACGCAAAGCTATATCTTATCCCAGTTGGCTTCTGAACGGGCCACAGCGGACCCTGCAAGCGATGGATATCGGTCAGGGCTCTTGTGGCAAATCTATTTATTGCAAATTTCATTTTTAATGAGATGCTTCACATGTCGTTTAGCTTAAAAAAGAAATGGTTTCCATTTTGCGCGTACCTTCACTTGAATACAAATTCCATCGCTGAATGAATGTTTTGAGTATAAAAGGGTAGGAGAAGTTATTACGATATAACAAAAATATTTAAGTAAAAGTATTCAAGTAGGACACTTTCGGACACTTTCGCTACATGTCAGCGCATTTTTTTAAAGGAAGGACTAGAAATTTAGTGAATTTATTTAGTAAGGTGACTGGCTGAAAATTGAATGTGAAGCGGACGACTAGTTAAATATTGAAAAATTTTATATTTTGCTCGTAAAAATTGAATAGAATTTTAGATGCTACTTCTGTCATGATGATTCAGTTCAGTTCATGCTCTTTATATAATATGGTTATATAGTAACAAGTTGTCTTCAAACTTGTATTTTGTTTCATCGGAAAGAATTTTCTTTTAGCATATTAAAAATATTTAATGGAGAAGAAGTTAATATTACAGCTTTCATCAGAAATTCGCGCATTTGTTCCGCCGTCCTTTGCGGGTTATACAATGAAATCTGTCTAGATCGGGCCCCGTACGAATCGGAAGCCTGTATACGACGACTAAAATAATCTGTCCCGGTAATGAAATATTGAGTTGCTTTCTGCATTAGAGAGTTTCCCCCTGATAAAACTAATCCATGTAACATCATAGGAGATCCCTTTATGAGACGGAAACTGTCTTACTCAGAAACGGGCTCCACATTTCACATCATTTACAGATACGGAACTTGTTGGAAAGAAAAATTCCAAGCTTTCTAAAATTTTACCAGCCCTTTCCAAAGCAACATTCTTTGGTCTCATCAGGTATTAAATGAATGTAATGATTTTTTTATTTGCAATGCCCATCTAAGGAATTTCTTTATCCAACAGAGCGTATGCAGAAGTAGTGCAAATGAGAGCCTAAACCTTAAACTGCAGAGCACGAAAACTACATTTCGAACTTCGTTAAAATTATGCACTTAGAATATATAGTATGATAACACACTTTTAAGTACTACGCATTTTTGGTATTAAAAAACAGGATGATAAGCTGTCTCTGCAATATCCGAAACCTACAGTCTTTTAAGCGTACAAGGATCCAAGACATCCTGTGAAATTACAGAGCCCCATATTAAGTACATTGAGCATACGATTTATTAATTTACTTCTTTAGAAAAACAACAACGCTTTTGGTTTTTAGCACGTATTGACAAAATGAAATTGCTTATGTTATCACTATGTTTGTCTGTCCGTCAGAAACACTGTGACACATCTTTACGCCTGTTAGTCAGAGGATTTAAGAAATCCATTTTGCTTTGGAAAGCCAGAAACGCGAAAACGATAATCCATACTTTTGGGACTTTTCCCGATGTATGAGGTCGCCGGCCGGTAGAGGGCATAAATTCCGTCGAAATCTAAAAAAAATTATTTCATGCCATTGCTTCTCAATATCCGACAGAAAAAATTCCTTCTTCCTGTCGATACCATTTACAAGGACGATCGTATTGCTTACAGCTTGGTTTTCCAGTAATCCAGTTTTCCATCTAGGATTCGTAAACGCAAATTCCGTTTTCCCCGATATTCTTCGCTTCCAAAATTTTCATAATGCTGGATGTCATTAAAATTTTGCATGTACTCATTGATTTTTATATTTCACAGTTATGCCGTTACATGGCATAAGTGTGCATTTATGCTTTCAACTATTTCTCCGCATCTCAAAACATTTAGAATTTTTTTTTCTGTATGCCATTTGCTATGGAAAAGATTGCTGACATTATTCTTTTTCTACAATGCATAGTTTTCCCGCTTTGGGCGTATATGCAAACTACTTTTTTCTTGCTATATCTGTAGAAAACATGAGCAAATTAGTTTTCGTAGCAAAACCAATGTGAAGGAAGAACAATTTTTCAAATATAAAGAAGTCCTATTTGAAACATTGTTATTCCTTCGCATAGGTTTTGCTATGAAAAATAATTTGCTCATTTTTTCTACTTTTCTATTATTAACATTTATGCCTCTAGCTGGTGTCAGTATATATTTTTATTTGAAAGAGTTTTTCTGATTCCAAATATTCCTTGCAAAAATCCTTTCTTGATAGGATACTTTTTATTATGAATAGCATTTTGCATCAATTTTGTTCTTTAAGTAACGCACAGTTTTTCCGCTGGGGTATAGTAAATTTATATCACATTTTCCTTCATATTTTTCTTTCTAATTATTTGATTTGAAAACCCCTTTTTGCTTCTGACATCTTCCGATATGAAGAATATTTTATGCATAATTTATAATTTTTCGTAACATAAATTCCAGTATCTTTTCTATTGTGAATATTTGTAGAAAACAATAAGAGGCTGTAATATCATTACAGCCTCTTTTTTATTTGTGAGTATTTTACCCATTGTAGAAATCTAATTGATTTCAATATGTAAGTGTTTCCGTTCGCTATGAGAAATACTACTCGCATGGCGTATTTAAAAGTATGCTAAGTTTTTCCTTAGGAACGTAAGGAATATTTACTTTGAATATTTATTTTCGAAAAATCTGCTTTGATAAATAATTTATCAGGTCGCAAAGGATTCAAAAGATGTGCTCATTACACCCTGGAATTCGGTTTCATCTTTCTTGTTCCTTTTAAATTTAACGGCGATTGGGGGTGGGGGTGGGGATTACCGGAACGTTAGATGTATATATAAACTGTTTCATTTTGTGAAAATTAAACATTTTACTATATAAATATGACGCACTGCCCGATAAGATATTTCGAATATTGTGAACATGAAATACATTTTAATTGCGAAAAAAGCACATTTTCGTTCTTCCGTGGTCATCAGTTCGATTTACTCTGTATGCAAGTCAATTATTTATTAGTGTTTAAACGCTTAATGGTACGCGAAAGAGGTAAAATAATCTGCAGCAAATTTTTAAATGTTTAGGAAGTACGTTTTTACATTATTTCTATCAACACTACATGAAAATTATAATGTTGAACACTGCGAACGTATATTTAAAGAAAACAATATTAATAGGTGAATATCAAATTACCCTTTAGACCATTTCAAAATCTTTTCTTTAGCTAGGCAAAATTTTGTTTCTGTCTGTAGAACCATAATAATTCCTAGTTTTGAAAAGGAATGCATGAAAAGGAAACCTGTTTAAGAAGGAAAATTTTTTCGCTTCCGAATCTCTGTTTTCTTTGTTTTATATCTCACTCTTTATCAATTTTTACAAGAATTACATGTTCGAATCCTAGTATATGAGTATTTTTAAAGTAGAATAAACTGAACAAATACGTGCATGTGCATGCTGAGCTTTTTTCTTTTGTTGTTGTCGTTTTTTTTCAGGGCTTAACGACCATCATGAGCAACTTGTAGAATTTTGCGCAGTCTCATGCACAAGTTGAGTGTCTCTGGAAAGTCAACGTCGTGTCTGATACCAATATCTTGCTTTCTTTTTAGGAATCTCACTGTCAGTAGAGCGTTTTCAGCTACTTCTGGTTCTTTTGTTTTAACATGCAGGAGTTAATAGTCTAGCAAACCAGGAATTTTTGAATGATAACAAGGGAAATTAATCTCCCAAAAAGGGCACACACCCACGCGGAAGTGATAATGGTTTTACACGTATTAGATGTGCGAATTATGATAGCGTGATGTCATAGATTTGAAATGAGGACATTTTAAATTAGGCCAATCGATGTACACTGCTGGCCACCCAAAATGCAACACCAAGAAGGAAGCATCCGATTGGCCTGAAATTTGCAGCATGCGTCGCCCACGAGATGACATGCAAACGATTAGCATTTCAGGGCATATGTAAATCATGTGTGCCCAGCACGCCACCGAGAAGCACTATAAGAAGGGTGCACAGAAGGCGGGGTGTAAGTAGTGGAAGTGTGCTGTGCTGCCGGATCTGTGAGTGGGAAGTTTCCTGATGCCTAGTCGCAGAATACGGCAGTCATTCCAGCACGTTTCGGAGTTCGACAGAGGACGAATAGTGGCTTATTGCGACAGCGGCTTATCGTACCGAGACATCGGCGCCCGTGTGGGACGACATCCAGCCACAGTGAGGCGAGTATGGATTCGGTGGGTGTAGGAGGGACGGACGGACCGACGTGAGCAATTGCCGCAACCGCGGCACACCACCGAATGAGAGGACGGGCATGTTGTGCGGCTGGCATTGACGGCTCACACCGCCACATCACGAACGTTAGCGCAAGAATTTGGGTCTGTTGCGCAACAACCTGTGTCAGTACGTACCGTTCGACGGCGTCTGCAGGAGCGGGGACTTGTTGCACTGCGCCCATTGCTCCGATTACCACTGATGTTACACCATCGGCGAGTGCATCGGCAGTGGGCCGTTGAACGCCGCACCTGTACTACTGAATGGCACGACATTGTCTTCTCCGACGAATCCCGCTTCAGCCTGCAACTCCACGATGGTCGGATCCGCGTGTGGCGGCACCGCGGTGAGAGACTGTATGACGCCTGCATTATGCATCGCCCTACCGGTCCGTCGCCTGGCGTTATGGTTTGGGGCGCAATTGGATATGACACCCGCTCCTTTCTGGTACGCATCGCCGGTACACTCAACAGCCACTGCTACATCTCCGACGTTTTGGAGCCTGTAGTCCTCCCTTACCAGCAGGACCTGCCAGCGGCCACGTTTCAACAGGACGATGTGCGCCCGCACGTGGCACGCATCGTGCAACAATTCTTCACGGCCCACCACGTGTCACTGCTGCCGTGGCCCGCCTGTTCTCCCGATATGTCACCCATCGAACATGTCTGGTCGCTGATCTGTAAAAGAGTGGCCCTGCAAGCACCACCCGCGGCCACGCCTGATGAACTGCGGCAACGTGTGGAAGCAGCCTGGACCGACATACCCTAAACCCACATCCAAAGCCTCTTTCGTTCGACGCCGCGGCGTGTAGCGGCCGTTATTGCCAGCCATGGGGGCCAAACGAACTATAGATGTCTGCGTGTTCCGCAAGTCGCACGGGCCTGTAAGCTCAATCGTTTCATCTTTGTATCTGTTGTTATGTGTCCAGTAAATCTGGCTTTGCTATCTCGTGTCCTTCTTGGTGATGCATTTTGGGTGGCCAGCAGTGTATGTAAGAACCGTGCAGTAAGTGATGTATTGTTTATTGTGATTCAGAGATGATGCCGATGAAGTTGTTAATAGTTGTTTGACTCTAAGAAAGGTTGCATTCAACTAGTGGTTCGAAATTGGGATACCTTGCAGAAAAGCAGTAGGATGAGGACAGCATGATAACGGCTTGAACCTAAGAGTGAAGTGATAATGATGTTAAGGAAGATCATACATTAAAGTTCTTCACTACCACCCCTTGTGCGTATCAAGTGTGCGATAAAGTGTCGATATGGTGTAAGTCACATTGAAGAGAAAGACTGGATTCAGATGTATCATCATTGTCAACGTAGCGGGCTGCACATGTTTATCATCACAATCAGTATCGCCTCATAGCGGTCTTCTAGAGGTCTTATAGCGCATTACTTGTTTTTCTGCACTGTGTTGATACTTCGAACGCCTTTTTGTGTGTAAGAACATTTCCTGCCACCTTCTTCTTACCAATATTTTACAAAATCAGTAGGGATACGGATAATCACGATTCTTCCCTGCCATGCAACATTTTACCTATTTTCCTGCAAATTGAAATCTGGTAAATGGTCTGCAAAAATACACTGCTGGCCATCGAAAATGCAACACCAAGAACGACACGAGATAGCAAAGCCAGATTTACTGGACACATAACAACAGATACAAAGATGAAACGATTGAGCTTACAGGCCCGTGCGGCTTACGGAACACGCAGACATCAATAGTTCGTGTAGCCCCCATGGCTGGCAATAACGGCCGCTACACGCCGCGGCATCGAACAAAAGAGGCTTTGGATGTGGGCTTGGGGTATGTCGGTTCATGCTGCTTCCACACGTTGCTACAGTTCATCAGGCGTAGCCGTGCGTGGTGCTTGCCAGGCCACTCGGTTGCCGATCAGCGACCAGGCGTGTTCGATTGACGACATATCGGGAGAACAGGTGGGCCACGGCAGCAGTGATACCTGGTGAGCCGTGAGGAATTGTTGCACGATGGTGCCACGTGCGGGCGCGCACTGTACATTTGAAACGTGGCTGCTGGCAGGTCCTGCAGGTAAGGGAGGACTACAGGCTCTAAAACGTCGGAGATGTAGCGGTGGCTGTTGAGTGTACCGGCGATGCGTACCAGAGGAGTGCGGGTGTCATATCCAATTGCGCCCCAAACCATAACGCCAGGCGACGGACCGGTATGGCGATGCATAATGCAGGCGTCATACAGTCTCTCGCCGCGGTTCCGCCATACGCGGATCCGACCATGTGGTGTTGCAGGCAGAAGATAATATCGTGCCATTCCGGAGTCCAGGTGCGGTGTTCAACGGCCCACTGCCGCCGCACTGGCCGGTGGTGTAGCGTCAATGGTAATCGGAGCAATGGGCGCCGTGCGACAAGTCGCTGCAGACGACGTCGAACGGTACGTGCTGACACAAGTTGTTGCGCAACATACCTTAATTCCTGCGCTAACGTTCGTGATGTGGCGGTGCGAGCCGTCAAAGCCCGCCGCACAACATGCCGGTCCTCTCGTTCGGTGGTGTGCCACGGCTGCGGCAATTGCTCACGTCGGTCCGTCCGTCCCTCCTGCACCCACCGAATCCATACTCGCCTCACTGTGGCTGGATGTCGTCCCACACGGGCACCGATGTCTCGGTACGATAAACCGCTGTCGCGATAAACCACTATTCGTCCTCTGTCGGAACTCCGAAACGTGCTGGAATGACTGCCGTATTCTGCGACGAGGCATCGGGAAGCTTCCTACGCACAGGTACAGCAGCACAACACACTTCCACTACTTACTCACCGGTGGTGCAACCTTCTGTGCACCCTTCTTATAGTGCTTCTTGGTGGCGCACATGATTTGCATATGCCCTGCAATGCTAATTATTTGCATGTCCTCTCGCGGGCGATGCATGCTGCGAATTTCAGGCCAATCGGATGCTTCCTTCTTGGTGTCGCATTTTGAGTGGCCAGCAGTGTATATCTTGCTAATCTACAATCTTTGATCTCGTAAACATGCTAAAAAATTTTAACACCATTGTTTACATATATCTCTTACGCATTTCCACGCCTTCCTGCAATCATTAAGAGAATAGCGGGAGGGAAATTAACATGTGTGAAGCACGTTATAAACCAAATAATAAAGCCAATTTTTTTTAAGTTACTGAAAACATTTTATGAAGAAAGACTAGTGTTATTTTGTTTCGGTGGCAAAGTGAAGTTCGCTTTATGAATTTCATGAAATACAAGAAGAAACATGTCTTTTTCTGAAACGTCTGCACCAACTGATTTTCTGAAGATGCACGATTAATTTTCAAGGTCGCTCGCTGTCTTCTAGATGAACCATTCATATCGGTAGACAGACCGTTTCATGATGAAAGTGAAAGCTTTGATTCTCTTATTTTTAAGAAAGTGTCTGTACTCAACCAGTTCAGTAGTCGCCAAGGTCTGAAACAAAGTATAAATAGCCTTCACTTGCCGCCCAAATGATCAGTGAGCGCTCATTTCAAAGTTCCCCAAGGTAAGCATGATTTGGTGCATTTCCAGTAAGCTTATTTCGTCAGTTATCTCTGAAGTCGAAATATATTATTTCTTTTTCTTTAATTTAGTTTTTATAGCATTTTTAAAAAGAGCACGGATCTCTTTTTTCTGCTTAGAATTGACCCGAACTTATCTTACTGCGAAATGCTAAAACTTATTTTTCTTTAATTCCACTTCTTGTTTTATTTGTACGAATATACGCATAATGAAGGGCGATGTTGGAATCATCTTTCGTGTTATATAGCTACTTCTCACACTAAATCTTAAATTTCTTTTGCAAGCATACCTAAACAGATCGAAAAATCCATCTGTATTTTCAGAATTTACCCCTTCTAAAAACACAGATGCTTATTTCTGTCGTATGGCATTAACTGTCTTTTTGCTACATATTTCTCGCGTGAAGACTTTTTCCATTGATATATTTATTGTGTGCGCACGTATGCTTTTAAAGGCTTCAGGAACTAAGTAATGAAATGAACTTACTGTTTGCCAAGAAATTGTATTGGCGTTGCGTTTTTATTTAACCATAGTGAATGGACACCACGAACTGGCATGTTCTGAACACATCGTTGAATAAATAGTGCATCTTCGAATTCACAAACATTATCAAATACTGAAAGTTCGTGCCGTATTTTAAAAAGATGTGGTTATAGTTTTACAATGAAGATAGACGTTTGATTAAAACTAAAATAAAGCAACAAATGTTGATATTTTTAAAGCTATTAATTATCTGAAAATATTTAATGATGGATTAAATGTTAACGACGCAAAGTTAAATAAATGGTTCACAAATAAAGAACCATAACACGTTTCTTTCAGAATGAAGAAAGTTTTTTTTTAATTCTTCTGGATCGGTATGGCTCTGTATTTTCCAAATTGATCTTAATAAATCGGCTTAAAATTGGAATTGAAACTTTTACACCAGTTTGTGGTACACTTAAAATTCAACTTTCTTCCCCAAAACGTGTAGATTTTGCCAGTTGCTCACATTCCGAAATCATAGTGCGGTTTCATGGTCCTTCCAACTAAAGAAAAATCACTTCCTTTGTTGATAACAATGGAGTCCGCAGTTTTTCTTTAGTTGGATTGATAAGCATGTCGTTTTATTTTCTTAGTTGGATAGATAAGAATTTTGTTTTCCTTTAGTTGGATGGATAAGCAGGTAATTTTTCTTTAGTCGGATGGATAAGCAGGTAATTTTTCTTTAGTTGGATGGATAAGGCTGTTGTTTTCCTTTAGTTGGGTAGGTAAGGATCTCGTTTTTCTTTAGTTGAATGGATAAGATAAGGATTTAGTTCACATTTTTGAAGATTCCCTGCGGGATCTTTGATCATTACTGTGGCTACGAGTCACGACTTCCAGCTACATTCGGTCCATTTGTGTGGCACCGAAGGTCAGAACTTCAAAATAGTTGTGGAAAGCTGTACAAACAGCCATTGTTTTTTTATGTCACTCGTATAGAATAGCACTGAGGTACGATTAAAGTAAAAATTATCGTGCTATTTTCTAATTGAAAAAAGATTCAAAACGTTTAATTACTTAAAATAGATAAAATAGAAGATCTTATAGAGTGCCCAGCACTCCATCCTCAAGTAAAAAGACAAGCGTAGGACCAGACGCACGAATTATATACACAAAATCACACATGTCAATGTCGTAACAAGGTGAGTGTACGCAGGTGTGAATCAAAGTCTCATAGTCGAAAACGGTATTGAATTGGTACAAACAGGAATAAAGTCTTAATCGAATGAATGCAAAGAAAAAAATACATGTCACAATAAAAAACTGAATATATACGTACATGACTACATCCGGCGAAATAATCCTGTCCATTGCAACGGTATAAAGCGTGGGAAATCATCGATGCAGCAGTGAGGACCATAGGCGTGTATGTACAAACTTCCAGTCAATAACAGGGATCTACGCGTAAATGGTGATGCCAAAACAGCAATCTGGTTCCAGTCCGAGTAGTGGGTACCAGAATTGACAATGCGAGCTAGTGAAGTAGTCTCTAAGTTATTCTAAATAGAATACTTGTCTTCGGCAATTCCCGTGCGTTGAGGACGCATGGTATATCCTATATAAGAAAGTTCAACATCCGAAACGTCCGCAGGTCTTATTGGGATGCAATACACACCATGGCGATTCAACACATGAATACAATCACGATCTTTCTTTACTAATGACATGATATTCCTGGAGGAAGTTTCAAAATCCAAATTGTACTTTTTGCACACATTTCTGAGCGATGAAGAAACACTCGGCAAATGGTCGGTACAACCCATAAACGGTGGTGGTCTGACTTCTCTACTGAGAGTAGTAAAATCAGACTGAAGTAGCTTGTTAATGATCTTACGAACAACACCTCTATTGTATCCGTGTGTACTGGCAATGTCGTAGATGAGATCGAGTTCTTGACGTCTCGAGCTTACACTCGATGAATGTGTAAATGCACACCTCACAAAAAACTGTATCGAGGCGAGTTTGTACTTCAAATGATGCGAAGAGTTATTGGAGATAATGGCGAACGTGGCAGTGGGTTTCATGTACACGGAATACGAAATGCTATTGGTGATAGGGTTAAGTTTTATCAGAATATCTAAAAATGGGAGGGTATAGTCAGATTCAAACTCAATGGCAAAATTAATAGAATGAAATTGGGCTGATAAAACATCGGCGAACTGGAGAATCAAGTCCTAGTGATACGGCCAAAAGAGCAGAATGTCATTGATGTATTTAATGTATAACCTGGGTTAAGTGGACACACATTAAAAGCTCTACTCTCCAATTTCTGGAGAATACTGGAGAATAAGCTCGGCCAAAACGGGAGAGAGGGGCGAACCCATGGGTCCCCCTCCCGATTGGCGGTAGTACACACCTCCAAATACGAAGTATGTGCGCATCTGGATCAAGCGTAGACTGGATCTCAAGAGTTGTAAAGCAATCAACAGCAACAAGACGTGATTAGATGATGGGACGCACTTCATCAACCGGAACTCTCGGAAACAAGAACTCTACGTCTAGAGACGCCATCACGAAAGGGGTTCCATCGGATTGGAAAGTAACGATATTCTCAATGGCCCGAGTGGTGCTGGGAACGCAGTATGGATAATCAGCAGTAAAAGGCTTAAGAAATAATGCAAGAGCTTTTTCCAATTGCCGTGTTGGACTGGAATAGCCAAACAGAAGAGGTATAAAATGTAAGCCTTCCTTATGGGTTTTCAGTTGTCCAAACAACTCCGGAGTACGAGGGCCAATAGTCGTGGTCATGAGATCCTTGATGGCCGGTGGTAAAGCTCCATGATTTTTGGGTTTTGCAACTGCGATAATAGTGGCCGCCGTGGGGTCTGAAGAAATAACTTCATGTGGAATTTTGTCAAGAGCATCGAGCATTTTTTCAACATAGTCACACTTGTTTGTGACAACAACTTGTTGGGTCAAGTGTTCTATTAAGAATAACTTAGAGACTACTTCACTAGCTCGCATTTTCAATTCTGGTACCCACTACCCGGACTGGAACCAGGTTGCTGTTTTGGCATCACCATTTACGCGTAGATCCCTGTTATTGCCTGAAAGTTTGTACATACACGCCTATGGTTGTTGCAACGATGATTCCCCACGCTTTATACCGTCGCAATGGACAGGATTATTTCGTCGGATGTGGACTCATTAATGATGTACGTATATATTCAGTTTTTTTATTGTGGCATGTTTTGAGTCACGCTTTCTGCTTCACCGAACGGATGGACGTTAGCGTATCAGGCGAGAAACATCGGATAACAAACGCTCTTCAACCATTACTGGAAGAACACAAGCTGATGGATGGGGGGGGGGCAGCGTTATGGTCTGGGGAACGCTTTCGTGGCATTCCCTGGGTCCATTCATACCTGTGGAAGGCACTATGGACCGAATTCCTTTTGTGAATCCATCCTTGCAGAACACGTACACCCATACATGCTGATTGTCTTCCCTGGGGCGGATGGGATCTTCCAGCACGACAATGCGACGTGTAACACAGCTAGAAATGTCCGAGAGTGGTTGGAAGAGCACGATGAAGACTTCCAAGTACTTCCCTGACCCCCTAATTTTCCAGACTTAAACCCAATTGAGCATCTGTTTTACCACCTCGATCGTGTTATTCTCTCTATGGATCGTTCACCACGCACCCTCCAGAAGCTGTCAGATGCACTGCAGTCAGCATGGCTCCACATACCTGTGAACACCTTCCAGCACCTTATTGAGTGACTCCCAGCCTGTTTAGCTGCTGTCCGCGCTGATCACGGCGGTTAGTCTGGATATTAGCTGGTGGTTACAATAATGTGACTCGACCGTGTATAAGTTGTTTGCGGTCTGCAGTCTTTGTATGTCTTTTTTAGTTAAGGTCCACGTCTCTGCTCGGTGCTCCGAACGTAAGCACGTAAGCACTGGAAGGATGCATTGATTAAACACATGTCTTAAAAGATAGGTGTTTAATCAATGCATCCTTCCAGTGCTTACGTTCGGAGCACGGAGCAGAAACGTGGACCTTAACTAAAAAAGACATACAAAGACTGCAAACAATTGAAAGAAGTATAGAAAAATGAATGCTTGGAGTAACCAGGAGAGATAAGAAGAGGAACTCATGGATAAGGAAAATGACAAGAGTGGAAGACATCATGATCAGAGTAAAATCCTTGAAATGGCAATGGACTGTTGCCAGAAGAACGGACCGCCGAGATATTCTATCTCAAGAATAGCTAACAGAAAAATGGTAAAACTTACGTTAAACTACATAAGTAACTGCTTTTGTCTGTAGATGTACACTAAGGTATTTTAATACAGGTAAAAATATTAAATACACATCAGATATATTTGATAATAATTTTCGTGTATTCTGGTGAGTTTTTCTTCTCTTACTAGATAAACGGATCATCATTCTCAGTTTGGAATTTTGTGATTGGAGGAATTTCGTGTGCAGCATATTTTTTCTGCGGGACAGTCTTCAGGATATCTCCTCCCTGACTACTGGATTTCGGTCGGCCATTTTGTCCGTGAGGAGATAAAGGTTAGCTGCGTTGTAGGTAGACTCTTTCATTTGTTCATATGAAGGATCTTTGTATACTTCTTGTCGTTTCTGTTGCTTCTAAAAATATTTTTTCTTGTTTGGCTTTGGTACAGCTTGAATGCTTTTATAAAAAAAAATCTTTCATTTATTTTGGCTATGCGCCCGTTTTTGTGCTCCTTTTAGGGGTGATTACTGGTCTCTCGACCTCGTGGTGTTCGTCGACTTTCGTAGTTGGGCGGAATTTTTTCAGTAGTTGTACTCCTCTTAAAGCATTCCTAGAATACTGTGTAAATATTGCAACTTTAATTTTTAATTTTTAAATACCTTTACCAATGCTTTATATTACGTGCTTTTGTCTTATGGCATTCCGTATTTCGTGGGAACTGTCTGTTTCTTATTTGCTCCCGTGGTCTCTGTTTATTATTCTTTTTTATTTAATTTTTTGGAAGTTCTTTTTCACAAGGAATGACACTTTTTAAGTGCTTTTTATTTCGGTTCCTGGTTGGGAGCTTCACTTGGGCGGTTAGGTTGCTTACCACGTCTCAGTCCTGTCGTATTGCTGTGGGTAGTAAGTGTTTTTATAGTTAATCTATTCATTATTGATGTCTTACAAGTTTTTTTTTTTTGATCTAGGTGTTCCTTTATTACGTATATATTTCTTTGCAGTTGGTTTTACCTCGTTTCCGCGATCTAATGTTCTAAGCTTTTCCACAATATTTGTAAGCTCTTTTCTAATGTTTTTCTGGTTTTTGTGGGAGATGATGAGTATGGGTTGGGCAAGAAAAGTGATTGATGTATGCTAAAAAATTGTGCTTAATTATTAAGTTTCCGCACTTTTGAGGGCGGTTATGTTATTTTGGAATTTTTTGGGGACTTATTCTTGCATCTATCACTTTGCAGAAACCCATTTTCAACTAGGTCTTTGTGGAAGTGAGAAAATGCAGAGTTTTGCTGGTCCTTGAAAAAGCCAAGGCTCGGCATTTTCGACACTTGATGCATTCCGGTTTTATTATTTTTTATTCTTCTCCTTGCTTGTTGGCTTTTGAGTTTTTAATTTTTTTATTTTTATTATTATTTTTGTTGTTGTTGTAGTTTCTGCTTTGTAGGTTGTTAGTTCTGAGAATTCTTCACTGCTGCTTTTGCGCGTTTTGATATTCAGAATGTAAGTATGTAAAAACTTTTTATATTTTTCTTTTTAGCTCTAATTTGGTTTAAGGTATATATACGTATATACACTCACGGACAATGAAATTTGAGCACCAAAAAGGAAGCATCGGATTGAACTGAAATTTTATGGACGTAATGATACACATGATGGCATAAACACGCAGTCCGGTCATCTTCCATAGCGCGTCGCACCGCCTCGTGCAGCGATACATGCTGTAATACGGTTCGGCATGGAAGCGAACATACACCTGATGTTGTCATGCGAAAGACTGACCCACACGGGTTGGACGGTGTGATCCAAATCCCGGATAGTGCGGCACGGCGGCAGCCGGCGTTTCAACTGGTACCACACATACTCGATAGGGGACATGTCCGGGTAGCAGGCAGGCCATGGAAGTGTCTGTACATGACGTAGGCAGTCCTGGGCAACCCGAACCGTGTGAGGGAGGGCATTATCCTGCTGGTATAGCGCACCTGGAATCCCGGCCAGGAATGGGAGCACATGGTAGGATCTCATCCACATACCGCTGGCCCGTCAATGATCCACGCACCACTACTAGACCTGATCGGCTGTCGCAGGCAATGGCTCCCCAGACCATAATGCCTGCAGTGGGGGAAGTGTGGCGCTCGATAGCGAGGTTGGGATTGTGTCGTTGACCCGGGCCCGGGGACCTCAACACCCGGACACGATGATCATCTGTCCCCAAAATGAAGCGGCAGTCATCTCTAAACACCTACACGTCACCATTCTGTGGCGTTCCACATCGCTCTGCCCTGGTACCACTGTACACGGAGCTGGCGACGTTCCAGTGTTAATGGCAGCACACGTAAGGGGCTCTGGGATAGCAGATTCGCTGCCGCGAGGTGTAGGGAAATGGTTCATGGGCACACAGTAGCCGCTGCATCTGCCTGCTTAGTGGACCGGGCCCCCTTTGGTGCCTGGCGCACGATCCGCCGATGTTCTCTGCCGGTGGTCTTCCTGGTCCGTCCGGAGCCGCTCCGCCGTGCGGTAGTCCCGTCACGTGTCCACTGCTCCCAACACAGTTGGAAGGTATGGTCAGAACGATCCACTTGGCCGGCTATACAACGCGCCAACAACCGTGCGATATTCAATCCGATGATCAGGCCTCTCTCAAAGTCCGTACGTTGCGTAAATCGACGTCTCTGGCATTTATCGGACATTCTTGTTACTCTGTACTTTTGCTTGCGCCGGGCAGTGCTTTCCGCTTTCATAGGGCATCGACTGCACGCCGGTTTATAAGGCTGCCGGTTCGTGCTTTCAGCGCCACATCTGGGTGTGCAGCAATGCGCAATTGCACTGAACGTGGATCATTTGCGTAGCAGTACGCACTCTAGCTATTTCCAAAGTTTCGCGGTTGTAGCATGTTTTCTTCTAGATGCGTAAATTTCATTGTCCGTGAGTAATATACACACTGAAATGCCAGAAAATCTGGTACTCCAGTCTAATACTTGGGAGGTCCCCCACTGGAGCGCAGTACTGCAGAAATACGACGGGGCATGGACTCCACTAGCTTCTGGAAATATGCTGTAGGCAATGCACAGTATACTTCCTGCAGAGCGTTCCACAATTCGGGTGTATTCCGAGGTCTCGGATTCCTGTGTTCGATAGTGCGTTGCATGGCATCCCAAATGTGTTCTATCACGTTCAGATCTGGCAACTTGGGTAGGTTTGGCAGCATCCCCAAACTCAGATGAATGCTCCTCTAACCATAATGTGGCGTCCCAACACTTGTGTGGAGGTGCATTGTCCTGTTGGAACAGGCCCAACCCATCAGTATGAATGCAGGACATGAACGGGTGTACCTCGTCAGAAAGGATGTGTACATAGCGTTGGCCAGTCACAGACGTTTGTAGACGTACCAGGGGTCCCAGTGAAGTCCAGGTAAACACACCCCATACCATTACGGACACTCCACGAGCCGGTACAGTTCCCTGTTGACAAGCGGGATCCATGGCTTCATGGGGTTTGCGCAACACATGAATCCATCCATTTGCCCGATACAGTTGAAAACGCGACTTGTCAGACCAGGCTACTTGTTTCCAGTCATCAAGTGTCCAGTGGCGATGTTGCCGTGCCCAAGCGAGGCGCATAGCTCTGTGTCGTGCACCCATCAAGGAGACTCGAGTTGGGCGTCGGCACCCAAAGCCCATATCGTGAAGGGTACGTTGCACAGTCCGGACCCTGATGCTTGTTGAGGCTCCAGCATTGAATTCCGATTATACCTGCGAGAGTGTTGCACGTCTATCACGTGAAACGATTCTTGACAGCCGACGATGGTCATGTTCATCCAATGTCTTTTTACGGCCACACTGGTATCGTAGGTTGGAGATTTTTCCGGAATTCTTTTAGTCGCGATACACCCTTGCAATGGTGTCCGTGAAAATCCGAACTTCGTTTCTACCTCCGAAATACTATGGTCCATCTCACGAGCGCCAACTCCGTATTACTTGTCATTCTCATGCCGAAAACAGCTCTGACATCTGGCAAGGATGTCTATCGCTTTATATACGCACTGGCGGACGCAACCGAGTACGCACATAGGTGACGTTGCTATGTATTTTGCATAAGCTCGTCTGTACCAGTTTTTCCGGCACTTCGGTGTACAGGGTGCACAGGAAAGTCCCTTTAGCTTGGAATAACTTGCGAACGGAGAGAGGTGCAGTATCGAAAACGAAAAGAGATAGAGCAAAATTTCCAAGTACAAAGTTGTAGAGCATCAAGTAATTAGTACAAAAAGACATTTGTTTTAAACACATAAGATAAATTGTTGCCTGAATACCCACAAATGTCCGATATCGATGCGCGACCTTTTGTGTGAACATTTGAAGGGAACAGGCATAGGTATGAGCAAATACACACAATTTATTGCATAAATGCGTACTTATGTCAATACAGTTTGATGACGTCAGACAAAGCAAAAACAAAAAAGGCAAACTGGCGCACAGTCACAAAAAGTTAATGTCGAGTATGTTCGAAGAGTTCGCCATTGCCCGCGATACACATTTGTATTCGTAAAAGTAACTCTGCATGCACATTCCTCAGCATGGAAGGCGTCACGCTATTGCAAGCATCTGTAACAGGACAACGTAGATCCAGCAGACTTGTAGACGCTGTTTCATACACCTTATTTTTTACGTAACCCCAGAAATCCAAGCTCGCCATTCTCACACAGCGTACGAAGACCTAAACGTCTGATCAGGGTACATCCTGCTACTGGTTTTTATATCATAGGTATGGTACAACGTCACAATCTGCATTTGCATGCGGCTACATTTGCGAAATGTGAATATGCAGATTCGAATCGTCGCACATCGATTTCAGACATTTTAGGGTATTCACGAGACAATTTATCTTATCCGTGTGAAACAAATCTCGTTTTGTTACTCTACAACTTTGTAATTGGAAATTTTGCTCTATATCTTTTCGTTTTCGATTTGCAATGGCTAACTTCCGCATTTCGCCACTAAGGGCGCCGCTATTGGTTGCATTCGATCGGGCGTAGTCGCTTTGCTATACCGTTATCTCACTTGCATAACTGTACCTCTCTCCGTTCGCAAGTTATTCCTGGCTAAAGGGGCTTTCCTATACACCCTGTATACAGGGTGCAAAGTCCTTGTATACGGGACTTTCCTATGGGTGAAAAGTCCCTGTACACAGGGACTTAGGGTATACAGGGACCTGTATGCAGGGACTTATACGGGCACAGGGTGCATAGGAAAGTCCCTTTAGCCTGGAATAACTTGCGAACGGAGAGAGGTACAGTTATGCAAGGGAGATAACGGTATAGTAAAGCGACTACGCCCGATCGAATACAATCAATAGCAGCGCCCCTAGTGCCGAAATGCGGAAGTTAGCCATTGCAAATCGAAAACGAAAAGAGATAGAGCAAAATTTCCAACTACAAAGTTGTAGAGCATCAATTAATTAGTACAAACCGACATTTGTTTTACACGGATAAGATAAATTGTCGCCTGAATACCCTAAAACGTCTGATATCGATGCGCGACGATTCGAACCTGCATATTCACATTTCGCAAATGTAGCCGTATGCAAATGCAGATTGTGACGTTGTACAGTTCCTACGATAGAAAAGCCAGTAGCAGGATGTATCCTGATCTGAAGTTTAGGTCTACGTACGCTGCGTGAGAATGGCGAGCTTCACTCAGCAGCAGTGCGACGCTTTCTAACAGATTGTTTTGGGCAACGAATCATCGGGTATGGTGGTGCTATTGAATGGCCTCCAAGATCGCCGGACCTCACTCCGCTGGATTTCTTCCTCTGGGGTTACGTAAAAAATCAGGTGTATGCAACAGCGGCTACAAGTCTGCTGGATCTACGTCGTCGTGTTACAGGTGCTTGCAATAGTATGACACCTTCCATGCTGAGGAATCTGCATGCAGAGTTACTTTCACGAATACAAATGTGTATCGTGGGCAATGGCGAACTCTTCGAACATACTCGACATTAGCTTTTTATCACTGTGCGCCAGTTTGCCTTTTTTGTTTTTCTTTTGCTGACGTCATCAAACTGTATTGACATAAGTACGCATTTATGCAATAAATTGTGTGTATTTGCTCATACCTATGCCTGTTCCCTTCAAACTTTCACACAAAAGGTCGCGCATCGATTTCTGACTTTTTAGGGTATTCAGGCGACAATTTATCTTATCCGCGTAAAACAAATGTCGTTTTGTACCAATTAATTGATGCTCTACAACTTTGTAGCTGGAAATTTTGCTCTATCTATTTTCGTTTTCGATTTGCAATGGCTAACTTCCGCATTTTGCCACTAGGGGCGCTGCTATTGGTTGCATTCAATCGGGCGTAGTCGCTTTACTATACCGTTATCTCACTTGCATAAATGGACCTCTCTCCGTTCGCAAGTTATTTCAGGCTAAAGGGACTTTCTTACGCACCCTGTATGGTGTATATACGTATTGCTATTAAATTAGTAATGTGTGCTGTGTGCATATATAAGACACAAAGACAGAGGGGGTGCAATATTTGTGGTTTTCCCTTAGGACATACATGCCTAGTTACTCCTCTGTTGCTCTTTAGCAAAATCTTTCATGCTGAATATAAGTTTTCCTTTACTTCTGTCTCTGACTATTGAAATTCTTTTGCGAAGTTGCGGTGTGATAGTATTCGCGATTGCACAGCACGTACTATCAATAAATGATAGTGTTTCAGTGTTACGGTAACAGCTAGTACATGCAACCTCTGAGCAAGCTATCAGTTACTTATATCATAAATATTTCACGGTAAGTATGTTCTGTTTTAAATAACATGTATCAGTTTTATAAGATCAGTCTGGGCAGTCAATTTTCATTTAACATCTACAATATCTAATGGCAGCAAAATGGATTCTCTGAAAGTGTGTCTTTACCTGTACATTTGCAACTGTACTATCAATATTCAAACTTTAATTCCTCAATTTGAATTTTTAACGGTGCATCGAAAGGCTAATATCTATAAATTTCCTTTTATCGAACTTTCTATAATTTGCAAACTTGAATATTTTGATTATGAGTCCAAACTTTTATGCTGATCATATTTCTTGCAGGCTAATGAATACCAGGATGGTGAAGGCCTCGCTTTGTTTCATTTTTCTGTTGACAGTCGTCTTGGCTGTGTCTTCCCATCATCGAAATCTGAAAGGAGGTGTTTCTACCGCAGATCCTCTCAAACATGGTAGCACTGGTGGTCGTATTGAAGGGGGTCATTTTGTAGGAAGCAGCCCTGCGCGTAGAGTTATGTCAGAAGTGGTATATGTGGTAAGTGAAAACGCATAAAAATGCTTAGTAAAGACAAATTATTCAATAATTTTAGAGGCAATTCAGTCACCGCGTTTTATGCCTCTCTCAGTGAGCGTTGAAACATCCTATTAGAAATTTAAAAGCTTTTTCTCAGGCATCATTATTAGTTACACAGTTGGGTACGGTTGCGGTTTCGGATATTTCTGCTCCGCTCAGCTTGATTCTGAATCATTTCGCAGTAAAATTTCGTGTCATTGCTTAAATATTGATTTCATGCACAGCATGCCTTTCTGTGTTCTGCTTTTCTTGTAATTCCATGCCGTTACTCTACATTGAGAACTCCCTTCCTTCCTTCTAAATTTATGTCTACTTGAGAAGCTCAATCTTGCTTCTTCAGTCTTCCTTGTAACTTCTGTAGGTTCAACTGTTTTGTTATACTTTCACTTGTAAATCTGTCTTCTGTGGAGACACTGCCATCTTCATTTCCGCAACGCTTATATTATTCCCATACATTGATTCAGGCGTGCAACTAGAATTTTTTTTCTGTGGAGGATTGTGAAACCGACGAAAACTGTACGGAAAGCACACCAAAAATTTGTATGCAATACCCATATATTATTTTTGTCTTAGGAGGGAACATGTTTGCAATTCATTTAGCATCACTAGATATTTATATAATTAGTATCATCAAAATGTACATCACTATTGAGCGAATAGAAATTTAGAAATTAGCAACGAAATTTTTAATAAAAAGATAAAAAAAATTCCACGGGGAATTATCAGATAAAAATAATGTAAGCGCTTTATATATTTCTGCTCTGCTCACTATTGAGCGAATAGAGCTTTATTATTATCATAACTACAGTATAACATAAAGGCAATACACCAAAAAATTATTGGCCGCGGGTGTCTTAGTAGTTAGCGAGTCAGACTATCGATGCAAGGTCCTCAGGTTCGAACCTGGGCTGATCTTTCAGAGATGGTGTATTTTACTAACAATCGCTGATATCGGACGAGCACGTTAAGTGACGGCCCCAGGCTGGACCCACTGATTAAATGGGTATCCTTTCCTATGCCCTCCCTAAAATTCTCTCACCCCTCTGTGTGCAACATCGTATTTGTACGGTGGTGCCATCTACTGTACTCTAATCTCACTACAAACTGTTCTGTCAAAGTATCTAGACTTGCTCTCATTCCTTCCGTTTCTGTGTCCTGCCCAAAAGGCGATCTCGTTGTAGGTGGCTGGGACCTACACTCTACTCACTGTGGACGGAAGTCCTACAAGAAAACGACAAATACTGTGTGTGTGTGTGAAAAAATTATTCACTTTCGTCTGCATATCTCCTATCTGAATGACCAATAGCGATTGAGTTTTATTTTTGTTGTTCTGATGATATGCTGTGACGAACTACAGAGGTAAAGCACGTGTCAAGACGACAAACCTGCAGCGATGCATTCCGTCCGTGTAGCTCAGTTGGGAGAGCAACTTACTCCGGAGTGGGGGACTGGCGGATTTGATCCTCGTCACTGACAAATTTGTGTTTTCATAATGCTTCATCGAATGCTCAATTGATTGCAGAAAACGGTCATGGACTTAGAAGCTTGACCATAGACATTCACTTTGCGGGATGTTTAGTGCCGAGCGGCCAGTAACAGAAAATCCTAAAATCCCTTCATCCTACCCTAGACGGTTGTAACAGCTAGGAGTAGGGGGTCATGCCCGAGTGGGTTAGAACACCTAGGGGTACGAGGTAATGGGTTATGCCGACCTTGACCCTGATTAGACAACTTCACATGGAGAAATTTATTGTGTCAATGGGATATAAGGAAAAAAATCCAGAAATTGTGTCGTCTGTGCTCTAGGGTCAAGTTACGGATAGAAAGCCTGACAATGTGCTAAAGCAGAAAGAAAAACGTTTGCAGTTTTGTCTTAGGATAGCTCAGTGAAGAGGAAAATTGAATCAAACTGAGACAGGGACATAAGAGATACAAAAACAGCACTGCTAATGCGAAACCTAAAAAAAAAAAATCCCTCTGAACTCTGTCTGGATGGGATGCTAACCTTTAAATCCCTATCCTGGTTGTGACCCTGCTCCGATCGGTCATTTAGCAAGTCTCAACTGTGATGTTTTTGATAGAGTCCTGAAATACTTATTTCTTTTTTTACGCTTTCCAACCGTAGGTTGAAGAAGCGTATATGCTCCAGCTTTGTCCGTCCGTCCGCACGATAACTGGCGTAAAAATGGTTCGATTTCGGTGAAATTTTAGTATGTGGTAAGGGACCACCTGGGGACGAACCCTATTGAAAATGGGACAAATGGGGTCAAAGGTCACGACGTAGGAGCGAGATCCATTCCATTGCACTTATGCGTCATAACTTGCGTAAATATGGTTCGATTTCAATCAAATTTTAGTATGTGGTAGGGGACCACCTGGGGACAAACCCTATTGAAAATGGATGAAATGGGGTCAAAGGTCAGGACATCCATTCCATCGCCCTTGTCCCATATTATTAAGGTGGACGTCAAGTAATTTTGCTTCTTATATTTCCAATGGAAAAACTTGTGTACACATTTCCTTCACAATTAATGTGTTCCCAAGGAGGAAAATTTGATCATCGATTAAAATAACTTCATATTATAACTTGGAATACTTAATATTTTCTAAAACATAACCATAATTTTATTAAAAAATCAATAACTTTTCCTTTGGTGGTGTTAAAACCAGAAAAAGCATGGCGCGACCTGTACTTTGATGACGTCAGTAGACAAACAAATATTGGATTGCATAATTATGGTTATGTTTTAGAAAATATTAAGCATTGCAAGTTATAAAATGAAGATATTTTAATCGATGTTCAAATTTCCATCCTTGGGAACACATGAATTGGGAAGAAAATGTGTACAGAAATTTTTCCATTCGAAGTAGAGGAAGCAAAATTACTTGGCGTTCACCTTAAAGGAGCAATTCTTGTAAGTATGTAAATTTTATTTTGGAAACGGCTCTAAGGATTTTGATGAAAGTCGTTAACCTACCGTTTTCTGTTACTAGAAATCGATTTAGCTTGATCTCGACTTTAGGAAAATTCATTTAGTATGTTAAATAACCACCCCAAATTACCACGTTTTTAGTGTAGTGTCATGATGTCGAGCCATTAGATGTTGGCGCGGTTACGCCATCTGTCTCATTACGTTACGCGTTGTGCGTGGATCCTATTAAAGTTTTATGACGTCACACTCCTGCAAGCAGATGGTCGCGATTTCCATCTGCCTCATTTCGTCACGCGGTTTGTGCGTATGTTCGTCCGCACGATAACTCGCGTAAAAATTGTTCGATTTCGATGAAATGTTAGTATGTTGTAGGGGAACACCTGGGAAGGAACCCTATTGAAAGTGAACGAAATGAGGTCAAAGGTCAGGACACAGAAGCGGGATTCATTCCACTGCTCTTATGCGTCATAACTAACGTAAAAAAAGGTTCGATTTCGATGAAATTTTAGTATGTGGTAAAGGATCACCTGGGAACAAACCCTATTGAAAATTGACGAAATGGGCGTCAAAGGTCAGGACATAGGAGCGGAATCACTTCCATCGCCATTATGCATCATAACGTACGTAAAAATGTTTCGATTTGGATGAAATGTTAGTATGTTGTAGGGACCTGCCTGGGGACGAATCCTATTGAAAATGGGCGAAATGGGGACAAAGGTTAGGGCACAGAAGCGGGATCTATTCCAAACCCCTTATGCATCATAACTTATGTAAAATTGCTTCGATTGCTACGAAACTTTATCATGTTATTTCGGAGGTATACTGAACCAGTTCTGTTGAATATTATCAAAATGGGATCAAAGGTCAGGGCCCAGGAGTGAGATTTATTCCATAGCCATTTTCCTCATAACTTGAGTAATGATTTCTAGTATGTGGGAAAGCGTATCATAATCAATGCATTGCATGATTTTACTAACTTGTTCTTAGTTTATTGACAGTCTTACACAACACAGGACACACTTAATGTTTACCACCAATTATTCTGTACTACCTGCACTTAGTTTCCTTTTCAGATAATCACATCGCTTTGATACTGATTACAATTTTCTATTACTTCTTGACTATCGACTCCGTAAATTTTAGTTTTTCCAAATTCGTTTAGAGCATGTGCTGTGCTTTGGTGCCGCTTATTGTCAGCTCTTTACCTTTTAGTCGAAACTTTCAAGTTTGTCTTCCTCATCCTCGTTTTTTCTCTATTCGTACAGTGTAATTATAAACAGCATGGTTCACCTTGTGGCGTCTCTAACTTACGTCGTTACCACATTCATAATGACGTCAAATAAGAAATTGTTGAATTCTTCTACCTTTCTTACACTGCTTCTGTGCCATGGAAGAAATAGTATTTGCCTATGTCCCTTATCTAGAGTAAGTATTCCTCAGGTACTCGGAAAATTGAAAACAAGTTTTCTAAATTATTTAGAAATTTTCTCAATCATTCTAAATGAGCAATGTTTATTGTGGCAAAACATACATTACTTTAATTTTTAAATTCCTTAGCCTAAGGAGCAGTTTTATCCCTTTTTAAGGATATCCAAACCGAACTGTATTGCAGAACCTGTCTACAATCCTCTCTGAAGTTTGCTGACATGTTGTATCTAGTTTCAATGAACGCTAAGATACTTGTACAAAATTTAATTACCGAGTTGAACTTGGGTTTGAGTCCCGGATGAGGTGGGTTTGTTCGATGGGGCTATCGGTTGGTGGGTTTGTTCGATGGGGCTATGGTTGGTGGGTTTGTTCGATGGGGCTATGGTTGGTGGGTTTGTTCGATGGGGCTAGTTCTCGCTCTTTCCAGTACCCAGGGGACCTTAATTAAGGACGGGTATTGTGTAGAACCCTCAGAGTTGCTTATGGCGGTCGCTAAACCTCAAAATAAAAAATAAAGAAATGAAAACAATTATGCTACAAATGAAAAATATTTCAATTCAACTGTGAATAGGCAAATTAAATTTTTTTGAAGGTAAAACGTGAATTGTAAATCTGTAGAATCAAACAAGAGATGAGAACAACGCTTGTTTTTTTTATTTAACAAAATTGCCTCCTAAGTGACATGTTTCGTGTTAAGAAAATATGTTTTGTGCGCTTATTAACTATGTCAGAAAATCGTTCAAAAGACAGGACATCTAAGAATTATAGGTTAAAACTTTTGTGAATTTAGTTTCTGGCTCAATACCGCTTCGAAAATACATTTGCATTGTTATTATGATATTCTGAATTTTTGTCTAAGCCTAATGATTCACTGATCTCTTACATGTATTCTCATAAAATCTATTACAAAGATATTTTTTTTTAATTTGATATAAAATTTACATTGCGAGTTAGAAAAACAATTTATCTAATGCTTCCTTATTAATATGAAGCTAAGACAAAGAACTATTCCGAAGAATTTTACTTGATGAAGAAGTAAAGTAGTTATTTCTTTATTTTATTATAAAGCGACTAATTGGTTATTTTTTTCGTTATGAATAATTCATAGCAAAGAAAAATTATTGTTCCAATTATTCTTCGAATTATTGGAAGTGACAAAAATTCATTGCAAATACAGTATATAACATCGTTTCTCTTATAACTCATTTAGATTGACAACGGAAAAATTTCCTGGTAATTGACTCATATGTAAGTCATAGAATCTTTTCTTGAACAAACATTTAAGATATCAGTGTGTTCTTTTCATTTTAAATAACTTATTTTGACAGGTATATCAAAGCGATAGAATGCATTATGTATTGATAAGTAATTAGACCCCCTTCCAAATATTTTGGGTAAGGGCGTGCCTTTTCAATGTTTTCTGGTTTAGAGCAGGCACAAATAAAAAGTACGGTAGCACCCAATATGCGTTACCCAAAATTTATGTGCTTTTACAAAAGTATAGAATTCGGATATTAACAAAACTAGACGAAACCCGTCGAAATCGACGGTTAGGTTTTTTTTAAAGAATAAAATCGTATGAAGCAACAAATGTAAACTATTTGATTGGCAAAACAATGTTACAAATTCATTCAAACACTTCAGTAAAGACAATATTTTGAGTCCATCCATTTGCGATAGGTAATCTAGGTGCATCTTCGTGAGTCATCTTTACTGCAACAGAATCCTTTGATCTTGCTCGAGATAGGGCAACGTTGAGCATACCATGTGAGAAGACTGGTTCTGGTAGGTATATTCTGATTTTAGCAAGTGTCTGTCCTTGACACTTATTGTCATCGCAAAAAACAATATGATCGGAAATTGAATCCGTTTGATCGTAAAAGGGAAAGTGCTGTTGCTTGGAGTCAGCGGAATGCGTGACAAGGTGTGCAACGACCTCTTGTGTTCTCCTCAAAAATTTCCACAGAAACCGTATTTTGGAAGAGCGACTTTACGATCGTACGTGTGCCATCGACTAAACATTTCCTTGTGTCCAGTTTCGTGTTTTTTTGTTTTGTTTTTTGACTAAATGTTTAAGGACCACCGTGGGCAACTGAATTGGCTATAAGCAGTCGCTCGTCCTTAATTTTGGGTCACTGGTTCCAGGGAAGGGATCTGGCTTATGATCATTCGTTCAGTTTTAGTAAGCCAGTGCTGTAAGACAAACACAACATCCATGCCTCACCGGGATTCGAACCCGGACCCTTCACGAACGAATGATCATAAGCCAGCGCTTAGACCACTGCGCCACCTGGGCTGCCAGGTTCGTGATGTTCATGCTGTCATGGCAACGCTAGCAGGCGTTTCCATGACAACATGAACATCACGAACGCCTTCCAGTAAGGCTAAGGTTAACGTAAGAGCCTTACTGATGGCTCACGCCATCCAGTAAGGCTCTTACGTTAACTGTGATATGCATCACGACTGCACCGTTCTTCAGTCGTAGAATGTGAGGCGAAAGTCCACTCATCTCGATCGTGTGCAAATATTCAACTGGATAGCGCACTCTTTTACTCTCATCTTCAGTCACAACTGTGTTTGTAATTGTTGTTGGAATGAGATTCGCGTTGCGAATACTCTTCATTCTCTCTTGTCTGAGACATATAGTTGCGACTCATTGATCGCTCACGCCTTCCAGTAAGGCTCTTACGTTTTCTTTTCTGCGGGAGTGACATTCTGTTACGGGTATGAGTATGCAATATAATATTTACTTACTTTTGGACTGATTATAGAACACCATGCACACACCAAATCTGACACTGAACTGAGCGCCTGATGTAGATAAGGGCCACACGCTTATCCCATACACTTTGCCGCTCCGCCACGCCCGAACCGTTGCTCCAATCTCAGTTTTCTCTTCGAGTGGCACATCTACATGGTAACTATATTTTTACGTTCAGCCGTTCTCTCAAAATAGGTCTCACAGTAAAAAAACTCAATATGTACATTCTAAATATTTTCACTAACAATGGTCAACGGAATGTTTATTTACATCTTTACATAATGGGAAACGTCTTACCTACGTGAATAAACTCGATCGAATGAATGTTAAATTGTATATCCAACGGTATAACGTAAGCAGGTCTTCGAGAGTCTTCATGGTTCTGATGCAAAGAACTTCGATACAATCGCCTGCTAGCGTTTCCATGAAAACATGAATCAGTGTATCGAGGTGAATGGAACATTGCTTTGCGCATCGGTTCTCTCAGAAAAGAGAAGACTTCGGACTTTGGACTATCTCATTCCCTCCATGCTTTCGCCTTTAATAGCACGTGTTTCGCAAGAGTTGTTTCAGTCAACCGCACGCTTCTGCCATAGACTTTACATGGGGACTTTGATGCCCCACAATGTCCGAACCATTGCCCCAATCTCATTTTTCTCTTCGACTGGCACATCTACATGGTAAGACCTTTACTGATATGAAACAACAAATCTAAACTTTATTTCATTGACAAATGCATTCAACCACTTCAGCAAAAACAATAGTCCAGGTTCGTGATTTTTTTTGTGACTGAAGATTTAACGATTACCGTGAGCAACTCAATGGGCTATAAGCAGTCGCCCGTCCCAAATATAGGGGCAGTAGTTCCAAGGAAGGGAGAGAGCCAGTGGCGTAAGAAAAACACAACGTCCATGCCCCACCGGGACTCGAACCCAGACCCTTCACGAACGAATGATCATAAGCCAACGCTTGGGCTATAAGCAGTCGCCCGTCCCTAATTTAGGGTCACTGGTTTCAGGGAAGGGAGAGAGCCAGTACCGTAACACAAACACAACATCCATGCCTCACCGGGATTCGAACCAGGTAGACGAAACCCGTCAGTATCGACGTATAGTTTTTTTTTTCCTGGTAGATAAAACCCGTCGGAATCGATGATAAGTTTTTTTTTTTTTTTTTTTGAAAAGAATAAACTCACATGAAGCGTTTATTTACATCTTTACATAATGGGAAACGTCTTACCTACGTGAATAAACTGGATCGAATGAATGTTAAATTGTATATATACATCACACAGTCCAATGGCACAATGCAATCAGGTCTTCGAGTGTTCGCTGTTCCGAAAAGAACTTTCAAACAAATTCCTGCTAGCGTTGTTTTGCACAACGGTTCGCTGAGAAGAGAGACTTTGGACTTTGTACTATCTGAGTCCCTCCATACTTCCGCCTTCAACAGCGCGTGAGTCAACCGGAGGCGATCGGATGTCAACCGTAAGCTTCTCCCATTGACTTTACATGAGAACTTTGCCGCCCCACAACGCCCGAACCGTTGCCCCAATCTCATTTTCTCTCTTCGACTGGCACATCTACATGGTAAGACCTTTATTTTGATACCTCAACCATAAGTTTACGTTCAGCTGTTCTCTCACAATTGGTCTTACAGTAAAATACCTTATATAATTAATATATAGATACTGCTGGCCCCACTACTATATCCTGTGGAGTCCACAGTACTTGTTTAAATATTCCGACTCCACCTTTGCAATTTAGAAATCTGAAAGTAGACCGCTGGCGACGTAAATGTTCCCAGAAATTTGAGAAATTTAAAAAAGAGGTTGTCTATCACAAAGGAGAATGCTAATGGTCAGCAGGCAGTCATTGAAGGCTAAACAAAAGTCAAATGAATAAATGTTCTCAGCTGTGAGGATAAGAAAGAGCTCCCGCTTTTCTGAAATAACTCTTGGCGCTTTGGAAATTTATATATACGAAAGAAGGCATATCGGAAAATCGTTCATTTCTTTTTAGTTTGTCAACAAAATATTTCAAAAGCTGGACATAAAGCAGATGGTTCGTGACTTTACTACACATCCCGTATATCTTAACCAATGTTTATATGACTTTTCCCCCATCAGAATCGGTGTAGAGCACGTTCCTCAAGTTTGGCCAAACATTTTTGAAGCACTCTGCACACACACAGACACACACATAGATATAGCACTTTAGATTTTAGTAATCAAAATTTTCTTCAAATCCCGTGTTGTGCCGTCATAGAGCTGTGGTATTTTTTTCTGAAACGTGCTCCAACACTTCATCGACAAAGAATTATCCTAGAAAAGGATGATGGAGAATTTCCACTGCCACTAAACATAAGCTCAGGAACATATTTCCCCTTATTTCATTGCACTGTGCAACAACTGTGCAACGGTTACTGTATTTTTAGCACGTCTTTTGTAAAAACAGATCCTGCTTCTGTTATCAATTTGTCCGTCCGTCGGTCTGTGGACACCATATCTCTGCAACTATCAGTCCGATTTCAAAGATTCTTTTTGCATTGGTAAGCTTGAATTACGCGAATGGTGATTCTTTATTTCTTTTTTTTTTTTTTTCCTTTTTTTGGCGATGTACAGTTTTGCCGCTAGACAGCGTAAATGTAGATGATGTCGAATTCAAAATACATTTTTTTCCATATATTTGCTTCTAAACATCCTATTGAAAATATTCCTTTACCTTTCGATTCCATTTACGTCGAAGAGTATTTTAGGTATAGTCACTTTTTCAAGATACGCATATAGTTTCCGCTAGAAGGCGTAAAAGTAAATTGCGTTTTCTCCGATATCTCTAATCCTGAAACTCCGATTTGAAAATGTTTTTCTTCAGTGGATACAACTCCTGATGGGAAATCTCTTGCATATAATTTGTAAATTTTGGTAAAAATTGGTTTAGCCACCATGGGGCGTAAGGGTTAATTTCTGCTTCTGATGTATTTGCCACAAAATCTGAGCTTCTAAAATCTCGATTGAAAAAATTCGTTCGTGGACCGATGCCGCTCAGGTTGATAAACCTTTTCGGAATATTTTCTTCTTAAAATATTGCATGATTTCTCCGCCAGGGGCCGTAGATGTATATCTTATTTTTATCAATATGTCTACTTCTAAGAGTCCGATTGGAAAAATTCCTTCTTTGTTGGATAGCGTTTCTGGGGCAACGTGTTTTTCATATAATTCCAAAAATTTCAAGTAATTCATAGACTTTTTGCTAGGAGGCGTAAAAGTAAATAGCGTTTCCTCCGATATCTCTGCTTCTAAAACTCCGATTTGAAAAATTGTTTCTGCACCCGATACAGCTTCTGATCGGAAATCTTTCGCATATAATTTCTGATGTTTTGGTAAAAAATGGTTTGGCCACCAGGAGGCGTAAGCATCAATTTCCGCTTCTGATGCATTGCAGCAAAGTCTCAGCTTCTAAAATCTCGACTGAAAAAAATTCGTTTGTGAACCGATACTACTCACATCGATAAACCTTTTCGGAATATTTTCTTCTTAAAAGAATGCATGGTTTCTCTGCCAGGGGGTGTAGATGCTTATCTTGTATTTGTTGATATGACTACTTTTAAGAGTACGTTTTGAAAAATTCTTTCTTTGTTGGAGAGCGTTTTCGCAGCGAAATGTTTCTTATATAATTTCAAATTTTTCTTATAGCACAAGTCTGCAACCAGAAGCTGTAAGTTCAGGATTCCGTTTACAGCAGTATTTGCTAGATTAAAATTACGATTGAAAAACTTCTTTCGTCGGTCAGATACTCCGTACCGCTTCCATTGACTTTGAATAGCTTTGATAAATTTAATTCGCGTCAGAACGGATTCAAAAGACGTGCTCATCACACCCGAAAATTCGATGTAATCTTTCCTTTTTAGCACGTCTTTTGTAAAAAAGATCGTGCTTATGTTACCGGTTTGTCCGTCCGTCCGTCTGTACCCACGCTATCTCTGCAACTACTAGTCCGATTTGAAAAATTCTTCTTGCATTGGGAAGCTTAAAATATGCGAATGATGATCCTTTATTTCGTTTTTTTTACGATGTACATTTTATCCGCTAGATGGCGTAAATGCAGATAATGTCGAATTCAAAAATACGTTTTATTCCACATATTTGCTTCTAAACATCCGATTGAAAAAATTCTTTTATCTTTCGATTCCATTTATGTCGAAGCGCATTTTAGATATAGTTACTTTTTCAAATTACGCATAGATTTTCCGCTAGGGGGCGTAAAAGTAAATCACATTTTCCCCGATAACTCTTCTTCTAAAACTCCGATTTGAAAACTTTTTGCTTCAGCGAATGCACCTCGTGATGGAAAATCTTTTACATGTAATTTCAAATTTTTGGTAAACAATACTTTAGTTACCAGGGGGCGTAATTTTTGCTTCTGGTGTATTTGCCATAAAATCTGAGCTTCTGAAATTAAGATTGAAAAAATTCTTTCGTTGACTGATGCCACTCACATCGATAAACATTTTCGGAATATTTTCTTCTTAAAATATTCTACAGTTTCTCCGCCAGGGGCGTAGAGGTGTATTTTATTTTTGTCAATATCTCTACTTCTAGGAGTCCGATTTGAAAAATTCCTTCTTTGTTGGATAGTGTTTTCAGTGTGACACATTTTTCGTATAATTTCAAAATTATCAAGTAGTTCGTAGACTTTCCGTTAGTAAATGTGAATTGGGTTTCCCCCTATATCTCTGCTTCTAACTCTCCTATTTGAAAAATTCTTTCTGCACCGGATACAGCTCCTGATGGGAAATCGTTTGCACATAATTTCTAATTTTTGTAAAAAAAAATAGTTTGGCCGCCAGGGGGCGTAAACCTTAATTTCCGCTTCTGATGTATTTGCAGCAAAATATTAGCTTTTAAATTCTCGATTGAAAAAAACGTCGTTTGTGGACCGATGGTACTCATGTCGACAAACCTTTTAGAAACATTTTCTTCTTAAAATATTCTACAGTTTCTCCGCCAGGGGGCGTAGATGTATATCTTATTTTTGTCAATATCTCTACTTCTAGGAGTCCGATTTGAAAAATTCCTTCTTTGTTGGATGGTGTTTCCAGTGTGACATGTGTTTCATATAATTTCAAAATTATCAAGTAGTTCGTAGACTTTCCGCTAGGGGGCGTAAATGTAAATTGCTTTCCCCTTACATCTGTGCTTCTAAATCTTCTATTTGAACAATTCTTTCTGCACCGGATACAGCTCCTGATGGGAAATCCTTTGCACATGATTTATAGTTTTTGTAAAAAATGGTTTGGCCACCAGGTGGCGCAAGTTTTAATTTCCGCTTCTGATGTATTTGCAGCAAAATATGAGCTTCCAAAATCTCGACTGAAAAAAGTCGTTTGTTGAACGATACTACTCATGTCGACAAATGTTTTAGGAACATTTTCTTCTTGAAATAATGCATGGTTTCTACTCCAGGGGGCGTAGATGTATACGTTATTTTTGTCAATATCTCTACTTCTAGGAGATCGATATGGAAAATTTCTTCTTTGTTGAATGGTGTTTGCAATGCGAAATGTTTTTCCTATAAATTCAAAATTTTCAAGAAAATCATAGACTTTCCGTTAGGGGGCACAAAGGTAAATTGCGTTTTGTGCGTTATTTCTGCTTTTAAAACTCCGATTTGAAAAATTCTTCCTGTATCGCATACAAGACCTGATGAAAAATATTTTTCACATAATTTCTATTGTTTGATAAAGAATGGTTTGGCCACCAGGGGCATAAGTGTTAATTTCTGCTTCTGATGTAATTGTAGTAAAATCTGGGCTCCTGAAATCTCTACAAAATGTTTTTTTCTTGGACCGATACCGCTCATATGGAAAAACCTTTTGGAATACTTTCTTCCTAAAATAATGCATGATTTTCTCATAAGGGGACGTAAAGTCACACCTTATTTTTGTCGATATCTCTGTTTCTAAGAGTCCGATTTGAAAAATTCTTTCTATGTTGGAGAGCGTTTCCGGTGTGAAATGTTTCTCATATAAATTTATGTTTTTCTTAACGCACAAGTCTGCAACCATAGGGCGTAAGCTCACGATTCCGTTTACAGCAATATCTGAGGAATTAAAAACCCGATTGAAAAACTTCTTTCTCCGTCAGATGCTATTGTTTTCCATACCGGTTCCATTGACTATGAATAGCTTTGATAAATTTAATTTGCGTCAGAATGGATTCAAAAGACGTGCTTATTACGCCCGAAAATTCGGTGTCATCTTTCTTGTTGTCATAGCTGTCAGACGTAGCAGATCAACTTGCCCAACACCAGCGTGTGATATCCAATGGCATCCTCGTCTATTTTATACTGCTTATGCTGTCTAAGTGTTAGATGTAATGAGACTGTTTGAAGGCGAAGTAAATGAAAAAAAGAAAATAAATTCAAATTTAAAATATTCTACAATATTTCTGAATCTCATGGAACTTCTATGAATATTCCAAGGCGATGGGTATGCTCGGATAGACAATATCATAAGCTTTTAATATCTTATTCAATATTATTAACTAAGAGGAAAATTCTGAGTGAGAGGAAACTGGAACTCCATTGCCAGGGTTAATTCTGTCCTGTCTTAACCCGGCTCTTAGAAACAAAAATATGTGACAAAATACTGACATATATTTTTACTATTCAGCGCGAAATTTGTACTTCAGCTAAAACAGGGAAATACATCGAAATCGGCTTGTCTCTGTCAAATCATAACAGAATTTTTCAAATTCTTGTTGACGAATGCATTGTGCATTTTTCCTATCTAATAGAAAATGCTTGCGCATAAGGAAGCGATAGGTGTACGGAATATCTTGATCATGCTTAACTATATGCAATCCAGACAGAAGTTTTTAATACAGCCTTTGAAAGCGGATAGTGGTCCACATGAGAATGTCCAAGAGAGAGAATATACATAACTGTAGAGCACCGTTCTTTTACATTCGTGCACACGTCAGAATGCTTGCTGAAAACTAGGAACAGAAAAAATAAATTCAGAAAAACCTTTTACGTGCTACTCTCGATCATTCTATTTCTAGCAAGATAAGTTGTTCACCTACAAACAGATTTAGCTTTGCATTAGGAACACCTGCCTGAAAATGCGTTGGTTCAGCTTTCTGTGTAATCACGGCTCTCAGACTCTTAGGAACAGATTCTATAAGGCGTTGAACATCCTCCATGCGTAACTGGACTCATGTCCGCTGCAGCAGCTCCGCAAGTTCACGCTCATTCCACGGAGGAGGATCAGCAGTTCTCACAACCCGTTCTAGCATATTCCACAAATGTTCAATTTAATAAGAGTCAGGGAAGTTTGGGAGACAAGGCAATGTGGGCAATTCGTTGTCGTGTTCCTCCAACTATTCAGTAGTTATACGAGGTAGATGACTCGGTGCGTTTTCCCGTTGAAAGATGGCACCGTGATCTGAGTAAACCTCCTGCAGATATGGATGGAGATGATCGGCTAACAGGTCCTGTAGAGTTTGCGTGTAGCTGACTTACTGAGCACTACATAAACCAATTCTCAAAACTTCACCTACAGGGAAACAGGAGTCACTCAAATAAAGTTCAAGAAGTAGTTACTTACAGCTACTCCTCTATTGTTGTCAATAGATATTTGAACAGTAGCATTAAAACAAAACAGAACGCTTAATCATCGAACGTTAAACTTATCCGATTAGAGTCAGAACTAAAAATGTTAAAAAGAGTCAGAACTAAAAAATGTTAACTGGCAGAACTCTTAACGATAACTATATAAATATCAGCACAACAAGCAGCCTTTCAATAGACACAACTTTGACTAAAAAACGTCTCTTTTACAAATAGCATTAACTTCCACCAACAACACACACTGCTGCTTCTCAAAACATTATATACTGTACAGTTCTTATCTCCAACATACACGTCATTCGTTCTGACCTCAGGGTGTTGCCAACCATACTTTTGCGAGAGAGAAGATATCACGTTAAGTTTGAAACTTGCTAAAGTGAACGAACAGAAATTATAATGAATACAGTTTCTTACTGGTAGTTGTTGTAGTAATTATTATATCACGAATAAGCTTAACTGCTAGTAATGTTGTAGTAATAATTAAGATGAATAAAGTCTTATGGTGGTTGTTAATAGTAACACTTAATGAAAGAGACCTAACATCCAGACAAAACTATGAACTGAGAAAAACGTGCTTACTAAGAAAACATTTCTGACAAAACTATGAACTGAGTTTTGTCAGAGGTCTGACAAAACTATGAACTGAGAAAAACGTGCTTACTAAGAAAACATTTTATTAGGGAAACTCCTGGTATTATCCACACACACTTCATAGGTCACACAACTACTCGATATCTGGCTCTCACATATAACGAAGTTCCTCTCACATAAACGAAGCTCTCTTTACACCAAACGAAGATCTCTTTACACATAAAACAAAGCTCTCTACTCACATAAACAAAAGCTCTCTCTTGGTATCGTTGAACGCGCCTATTTATACTGCATACCACCACTTCATGACTTACACTCGTTGCCACATATCATTCAGCGGGAGAAATAACATCTCGTTAAGTAAGAAGATAATTTACATAGGAATATAAAATAACGAGAGATAGTAAAATCAAAAGGAAACTGAATCTAGAGTATACGTTACAAAATGTACATAGCGAAAGAAACTAAAAAGGAAAGTAAAATTAGAGTATACGTCACAGTCCCTGTAGCGTTCATCATCTCCATCCATATCTTCAGGAGGTTAACTGGTCCGAGAAAACCTTCTGCAGATATGGATGGTCCCCGTAGTGTCCACCATTTGTTTGTGGGATGATAACCAATGGAGGACCTAGGGCTTGCCAGGAAAAAGCTCCCCAGATCAGAACACCTCTTCCACTGGCCTGTTGAACCCCAACTGTGCAACCAGGGAATAAGGCTTTGTGTTGTTTACGTCATACACAAATTCGGCCATTAGTATGGTGCAGCAGAAAACGGGACTCATCACTCCGAACGATCTTATTCCATCTCCCGAAGGTTCATTACCGACGTTCCTTGTCCCATGTGAGGCGTTGTTTGCGATGACTGGGCGTCATCGTGGGTACCCTAGTTGGTCTCTGCCTGCGGAAGTCCGGGTGGAGCAAGGAACAGCGCATGGCGCATGTGCAAATACATATGTCAAACTGCGTCGCTGTTGTGCTGGTGGATGAGCTGGGTGACTGCTGCACGTCGCTGCTGATGTACCAGTCGTAATACCCGTCCTCCAGGATCAACCGCGCGTGGCTGACCAATGTGAGCTCTTCTTCTGGATGTTTGTGTATGGTTAATCAGTATGATATACTCCCGATATATTAGTACGGGAGCAGCTATGAAGTGGGGCTCTTTCTGAAATACTGAAACCTGCCCTCCGGAGTCCGGGCCCGAACTATCTGGCTACGGTCAAATTGGCGCAAGTTGCCACGATACCCCATTACTAGAAAATGCTCTTTGATTACGTACGGAGGATAGGGGTGAGCACAATTTCTAGCAGTCGCACGTGACGTTGATATCACGTGGTACTTCGTTATCGCTCCGGATATGTAAAACGGAGGATGTTCCTAATGCAAAGCTAACTCAGAATATGTTGCTGTTTTTAATTCATAAATATGTTTATATCATTCATGTGAAAGAATAATAACAACACGAATTTTCATTCATTTCATTTCAGGATGATCTTCAAGACCATCTGTGAAAACACCTGGTAAGAAACATGACAAATTTCATCGTCCGTGCCTATTTTCCCTGAGCTTTAGGTTACATATCAAAGATGGCAACATTCATTCAATTCATTCTACGGAGTTCATCTCAAAAGTTTGCTTTCTTCACTTTTATTCCAAGACAGACTAAAATTCTCAGTCACCCATACTGACTGGTAAAATTGCTCATGTCACTCGATCAGCTTCCTCAAAACGTTAAGAAAAGTCCTTTGATAGGATTCAGATCCTAATGTGTGTGTAAGGCGGATTACTTCCTGCATCCACATTTACCCAAACTTCACGTGCTTCATGTTGCCGTGAAAGGTGAACATGAAAACATGAAAATATGTCAGACATGGTCTCGCAGAAACGTCTACAACAGCTGTTCCATTTAATATATTTTTTCTGTTTATTCCCTGTTAATAATCTGTTTGCTGCCTTTTCTGGCTGAAGTACTCTCCCACTTTAACTTTCAACTGTTAAGCTAAATGTTTGGGAGGCCAGAGAGATATTTTCATTGCAAGCATCAATTTTTCACTCTTTGTGAGAATTCCAGTTTGCAAGTTACATTAATCTTTGAGTCTCTGCCCCAAACCTCGTCTTTTTGGACTTTAAAACCATGCAGCCCTACTTTTGCTCTTGTAATTTGAATTTCCTTTTGGTCTTTTTTTCTTAGTTTAAGAATCACTCGTACAAAACTCTTTTGAAGAATTTCGATAAACAGAGTGTTCCTAGACAGCCACTTCTCTTCTTAGGATGGTTATCTTCTAAAACCCCAAGAATCTGCTTCCGATCGTCACCATGGCCATATTTGTTGCAGTTAGCAGATTCCACGTTTTGCATCATCAACAACTCTTAAACGACTGAAACGAGAGCATGTTGAAATTCTCTGTGTCTTGGCTGAGAATTTGTGGTGAGGCATTGTTGAAGCCTGCGCGGTCCTTGTCTTGCAAAGTTGCAATTTGGATGTATGATCATCCGCCACTACGATATACTGACTGCATTCATTGTCAGCCTCCATTTGGTAGGGCAGTGAACGGGATCTAGGCAATTTATGGAATAAAACCTGACGCTGAACTCTTCATCTGAAATGGTACTTTCGACTATTGTGACATTGGCAACGACGATATCCAACTACTCTTCCAGACACGCTATTCAGAACTTTGGAAATGACCATCGTATTAGTTATGTAAAATATTCATCTGACTTGCTGCTTTCTAATTAAATATTTTTAGAAAACCTTTCTGTGTTTTGTTGTTAATCTCTGTTCTAGAGGAAATTTCTTAACAGAAATTTCTTATTAAACAGTGCAGGATAAGAAACAGATCTTAATATAAAACAGTGGAGCAGAATTTCACATGACAGGAACTTAATCTTAACAAAATTAATACAAGAAAAACTGTATCAATTTTGTTAAGATTAGCGAATAACGAATTCGGATTAAATACACCTGCAGCATCCGAATCGTACGAAGAATTCCTTTGCGTAAAAATTGAACCCTTTACGAAGGAAGCAGCAGTACCTCAACATTCAAAGGTGAACACACACGACCTGAAAGTGTTGGCAACCTAATTCGTGGAACCCCGAAATCCTATGAGACGAAGTTTGACTTACCAATGATATTGAGAGCTATTTGGTATAAGAGAACGCACAAAAAGCAAGCAAGGAATTAAATAATTTGTAGAGTTCGTTGTGATTTATTGATGATATGCATTGTAAAACTTGCTTAACATTTTTTTCTTACTTTTTTATTTAACATTTCAATGGCAAGTTAGGTTTCTTAGCAAATTTCTAAAAGTTCCGTTGTTAGCATGCGATACTTCCTTTTAGATTGCTTTCGGTGTATGAACGAACACTTCGATGATGAACACCGACAATAATGCTTAAATTATATTCACGCTGGCAAATTTTTTATTACGTTAAATTACCCGAAATATGAAAGTTCAAACTTCAAGTTGAAAAATTTCTTTATCAAGAAATTCAAATTTAGAAAACGTCAAGCTCATTTTCTCAAGAGCTTGACGTTTTCTAAATTGACTGCTATGAAACGAAGCTGGGTTTTCAGTTGTTGCTTGCATTTCGGGATTTGACAATTTAGTATGATTAGTTTTAGGGAGGGTGTTTCAAGGGATTACAATACTGGAATACATATACTACATACAGGCTGGTATGCGAAATTCTTACTTAAGGCAATTACTTGAAAACTAAGCACACCAATAGAAGTGCAAATAAGGGAATCGATTAGATACGTCAGTCTGCGGTTCACATAAGTGCAGTTGCAGCGCCCCTGGTGGCGAAATGCAGAACTTGCAGGTAATAAATAGTCAAATCTCCCAGACAGCAGAAAAGCCCCAACTCAAGAGTTGTAGAGAAGTACGTATCATATAGAAAATAGGGGTTACAACTTTCCAAAATGGAAGGGGTATGACAGAGAAGTGCAATAGAATGTGATTGCGTACTGGGGCATTATGTATTCACGGTTAGCGGTCGGTTCTGTGAGATTGCTAAACACCTAGTAACACAAAGTACTATGCATGCTAATTAATTAGTGATATACAAAGTACTTCTGGTGGAATCGAAACTGATAAGGTGCACACAGCTGCGTGTGTACGGGGTACAATGCTGTTTAAACAACCGTCCCCGAAGTAGACAACGAATATCATGACTAGTAGTAACACACACGCCGAACAATGCGAGATGGTACTTCTGTGCGGTAAATTTAAACGTAACGTCAGTGCTTCTGCAATGTTATGCGCCAACGGATTTTGCTAGTGTCGTCATCCCATGTACTGTATAAGACCATTCTCGACATCGGCGCTCTAGTTTGAACTACAGGAAGCACAGTGGAATATATGAGATTGAGTAGACTTTACTACGTAGATGTCATTGTCTATGTGCTGGGACATGATTCAACCAAGAGAACAGACTGGATTCTGGAGCAACTGCAGCACTATAGATCATATCCATGTACTGAGAGAACAAATTGAAAGAGCGAGCAAATAAATAAATACTCATGCTATGTATGGCTTTTATTGATAACGAAAAGGCTTTTGATTCCATGAAAACATCAACAGTTATAACACCTTTGCAATCTTGGGTATTGGAGATGAATATGTTGAGGTTATTGATAACATCTATAAAAATGCCATTTCAAAGGTTCGACTATACAAGGTGATGCCTATCACTGTATGTATAAATATTGGGCAGGGAGTGTGACAAAGAGGACATCATATCTCCCAAACTCTTCAATACTACATTGCAGAATGTCTTTCAATAAATGGCCTGGGAAGAGAAGGCGATAAAGATTAAATGAGATTGTTTAAAACACCTTTGTTTTGCTGCTGCAGAGTACCCACTCAGAGCTGCAGAGTACCTCTGAGTGGTACTCTGGTGTACTTATGGTACTCATCCAGAATCTTGCTAACAAAAGTAAAGAAGTAGGATTAACTTAACAGAAAATAAAGTTGATATTCAATGTTTTTACAAGAATTCAAGCATAAGAGTTTCATAGTTTCTTCTTCATATGTTCATTAGAAGTAACTGATGCCTACATCTCTCTTAGACAACAGATGTCAAACGAAGGCCGCATCCAAGAAGAAATTAATAAGAATGTAAAATCTGGCTGGAAGAAACAGCACAATTACCAAGAACAGTTTACGATTATGTCTTAAAAGAAAAGTGTTAATCAATGCACACTTTCAGTTCTTACTTGTGGATCAGAGACCTGGATCTTAATTAAAAAAGACGTACAAAAGCTGCAGAAAACTAAAAAAACCAGGGAGAGATGTGTGCTTGGCGTAACCAAGAAGGATAGAAAAACAAACTTATGGATCAGGAAAATGACAAATGTTTATGACATCATGATCAAAGAAAAGACCCTCAAGTGGAAATGGACTGGACATATTGCTAGAACTGAACACCGTTGGATAAATGAAATATTATATTGGATACCAAGCCACAGAAAAAGACCACGTAGTAGATGGGTGGATGGAATTCAAATGCATGCTGGATAGTGAAATGGAAGAGAATTTATGAAGAGAGGGAGTGTTGTGGTAGGAATTGTGGGAAGATCTTTATCCTGCAGTAAATTGAGAATGGTTGAAAATGGTATATTTTTTCAGACTGGAGCAAACCCCACCTCCGAGGTAAACTTCTGAATTCTCCTCTATTTTCCACTAGATGTTAAAATGCTTCTTTCCCGGCCATTTCGTTTCTTTTCTCTTTCCATAACTTTAGTTGCAACTATAAATTTCCTCTATCAGAAGGAACATAATGAAAATGAATTTAAAAAAATACACCGTGCATATTTTTTTACGGACCACAGACAAAATAATTTACCCAGCTCGAGACAAGTAAAGAAGTAGTGCATCCAGAGGGAGAGAAACAAGAATCTTCGCAAGGAAGAATTCGGAATACCGATAGAAGAACAATGCCTATATAGAAGTTGTCTTGCCTCCTGCAATACATAATGCACACTTTTTCAAGATGAAATAGAAGCGCACGCACTCAAGTTCAAGATCACATGCACATTCTCAGCATTCCGGTAGTAGTAGCATAACATGATAAATCTAATTGCTTGATGCAAGCCACCTTCCCCTTTAGAATTTCGACTTGAAACCAATCACTGTAACTCGGAGAACAATGAGAAAAAATCTGCCAAATTTTGAAGCGTCTTCCGCGATTTCCAGATGATTTATGGCTGACACATATACACATTCTTTTTTGTTAGTATAGATGATGCGATTGTTTGCAAAAGAAGTGAAAAAATTATTTTTCAAAAGGAGAGAGAAGCATGTTGAAAACAAAACATGGACTTTGGCATACAAACACATAAGTTATCATCCTTAATCAAAAAGGATCGTGATATAGTTGCCCTACTACAAAAATATGGGGTTTACTCTATACCATTAAAGGCGATTGACTCCAACGACACGGACTCTAGGTACATAGGACCTACGCTTCTGACAATTGCGACGCGTGTGTCCGAACATAAGTATAACGTCCGGACGGGATCGAAGGCCACCGCTTTCTCCAGACTAATAAATCAAGGTCAGCACACTCTGGATTGGAATAACACTACTTGTTTAGCAATGACTACAACAAAATTTAATTTGTTATTCACTGAAAGCATATACATTACTATGCTCTCCAGTCAATGTTGTAATGACGACACACCATGTGCATCTTGAAAACACTATATTTTAAACCATTGTATATATCATTGTAATCCATAACCGTCTTTATTTGTAGTTTTACATTATTTGCATGTCATGTATACTATGTCAAGTGCGCATGCGTGAATTAGGAGCAGTGCCTTCATGCTGATGCATTGTAGTATGGATCTCCGAGTTTAAAAGACCCGGAATCCTACCCATGCGGTGCCCGATGATGGACCCATAGTGGGTCCGAAAGATCTCGCATTGTTTTTAACTTGGTTTTAGCTGTAAATAAAGTTCATATTTTATTTCGCAACATTTTCTGTTTTTTAATATCGTGTCTAGACAGCAATGAGGTGATTGATGCATAGGAGAGAGACGGGTGACTGAGTGGCCAGAAACACGAACTTCTGCCAAATCCTGCCAGCCGTGCCCCGGACCCGAATTCCGGATGAGACATGGGCGATGTATTTGTCATAAAGGGCAGGTCTTACCCGAAACCAGCGGCCAAAATTAAGGGCGATGTTTTTGTCATAAAGGGCAGGTCTTACCGGGAAATCAGCGGCCAAAATTAAGGGCGATGTTTTTGTCATAAAGGGCAGGTCTTACCGGGAAATCAGCGGCCAAAATTAAGGGCGATGTTTTTGTCATAAAGGGCAGGCCTTACCCGAAACCAGCGGCCAAAATTAAGGGCGATGTTTTTGTCATAAAAGGCAGGTCTTACCCGAAACCAGGGGCCAAAATGAAGGGCGATGTTTTTGTCATAAAGGGCAGGTCTTACCCGAAACCAGCGGCCAAAATTAAGGGCGATGTTTTTGTCATAAAGGGTAGGTCTTACCCGAAACCAGCGGCCAAAATTAAGAGCGACTGTTTATGATTCCAGGTGTTCACTGTGGTTGTTTTTTTCATTCATCGCGGTTTAACAACCACGATGAAAAATATCAGTTTTGGAAGATAGTGTTTTAAGATAACATTGTGACTCATCTTCCCTGCAAAGAATCTACTGAAATAACAGAGTATTCACTTTTAGAAATTCAAACAGCCACTTTGAACTTTCTGGGAAATATTTTCAGATAGGAACTATTTATTTCCAGTTTTCTCGACCTTCGCATTCTTTTTATCTTATTATTTTAAAATATTTACATTCATTCATAGCTTTCAGTTGTCAAGAAGTTCGTCAAACTGACCTTTATTGTTAAGCGGGCCATTTTGCCGGAATAGAAATCCAGCATTCTGTTGGCTAAATATTTGATTCCAATGCCATTCTAAAATTAACCTGTAGGAGGTAAACTGACCCGTTGCAAAAAATAAATGATGAATATCAAATACACAGCACCCAAACACGCGCAGCACGACAGGGAGTATTGCCACATCGACGGGAGTTGAAATCACTAACACTGCAGCAGGTTTTCACACGCTACAGCACACAAAGTGCAGATTTGTGGAAGTCTACCCTAACTGTTATTTAATCAAAGGGAAAGAATTAGTTTTTCTTTTTCTTCTTTTATTTGTTTCTTTCTTTCTTTCTTTCTTTGTTTTTAGGTCTAAAGACACTCTTGAGCATCTAAGGCTATAACGAACAGCCTATTCCTAATTAAGAGCCACTGATTCCGGGAAAAGGACAGAGCCAGAGTCTTATTGGGGCAAACACACTGTCCATACTTCATCTGTCACTCGAAACGGGGATAAACTCAGAATAAACTCACTGATCCGCTGGAACTGCGTTATTAGCTTGCTTCAAAAGTATTACTTATTTTTAAGAAATTGATGACAAATTTACTAAATCGTCTTCTGAAACTAATGAAGTAATGATTCAATTAATGTCATATATGCATTGACTTCTCTCTGTTTTTGAGAGTGCCAGTTCAGCACGGCGTTTACCCAGACCGCATCAAAATTTAAAACGTTGGGTTGTTGACTTTTTTCCACCGAAGAAATTACTCCTTTGATTTATTTTCCTTACTCCAGTTTGTTTCCTTTTTTATTCAGATTTACCAGATGTACAGCGGAAAGCACTTTTTTGAACACAAAAAGATGAGAAACAAGAGTTCAGTTTTGGAAACTTTGTAATTTGCCGACAAAAGAGATACAAAATAAACCATTATTACGGTGTTGTATCAGAAAATTTCTTTCTTAGAAAGGGGTCAAAAACAACCTATCCCATTTTCGCGGGTACAATTTAAAGTACGTGGTATTTTATATGATTACATATTCTCTCTGTTTTTATGCAGAAAATTGCCTCACAGTAATTACGTAATATCGAAATCGAATCACTAATTTGGAGCTTATAAATCCGCTAACTTATAAGGAAGTTGTGACGTACCGACCCCAGAGGTGGCGCACATGTCAAGACGGCAAAGTTTCCGTGACCAACTTCGTCGATGTAGCTTAATTGGGAAAGCCTTCCACTCCGGAGCAGAAGGATTGTGGTTCGATTTCAGCCACCGGCAAATGGCTTTACGTTTTATTGGCACCTGAACGTAAAATGGATCCACTGGCCGTTGGGTCCTTCGAAAAATGTGTGATGTTTGTTCCACACATCGTCTGGAATTAGTCAGACGATGTGTGGAACAGAATTCCTTCTTCTACAGTGAGATCTCCTTCAAGTGTGGTTGCCGTCTGACCCAGAAACCTACGATTCCGTCCCAACCCTTTCTTAAGGGGCGATGTATGTCACGTACCTTCCTCAGAGGTGACACACATTTCAAGACGAAGTTCGTCGCTTCAAAGTTGCGGCGGCAAACTTCGTCGATGCAGCTTAATTGGGAAAGCATTCGACTCCGGAGCAGGAGGAAGCGGTTTCGAATCTCGAAACCGGCAAAATGGCTTTTTCGCTACAAAGTGAATTTTGTCGGGAAAATGAAACAGCGAAATATGTTATAGTTATTTACCAGAAACATAGTTATTTTGCTTATTTGAAGTGTAAAATTCCTTACGAGTTAAGTATGCTGGCAGATGTCCATTACTTCGAATTCATCCCTTAATCACGTTCAGTTTTATTATCACCAAAATACGCCACGCACTTCATGTGCTATTTTCACAATTAAAAAAAAAACCGTTCAGACAGTGCATATTTTAGCAACCAATCAAATTCGACCAGAACACTGTTATTTTAATCCACAACCCGAAATCGACCCTTTTTATTCAATATACACATGTATAAACCCACCGGAACAGCTAGTCAGTAGAAGGTGGGAAATTTAAGATATACTTAAATCAGGGATTTACGCAGCTGGGATGGCCAGATAATTTTGTAATGGGAGGGAAGAAAAGAAATATGGTGTGTCTGTTATCATCGAAGCCAAGTCGAAGTAGTTTCCAGCCTACGCTCTGGTTTACTCGGTTGGAAGAGTCTAGGGTTGAAGAATTCTACACATCTACATTTTCTCTGTTCTTTTTCCTCAGGATTAAGTTATGGTGAACGTTAAATCGGAAAAACTTTAACGGTGCACATATGACGGGGCACACCAGTTTACTTTTGTCAGTAGTCTGAAGTTCGCCTAAGAATATAGCATCACATTTCTTATCATTTCGTAAAGACTCTTCGTCCTTGTAAGCAGCAACTCGAAAATCGAAGTTGGAAATGCGTTACAGAAAAGCAGCCAATGAATTCCCATGAAACCATCCCATGATTATATCTCAACTCATTCCTTCCTTTAAAGTAACAGATGTCGACTAAAGATCTCACCGACAAGGTTTTCCTTTTTAACTGATCTCTGATTAAATTAATTTTTTGTATAAAAAATGGACAAGTCTTTGCTTCGTCAAATTTGTACCTCTCTCTCTCTCTCTCTCTCTCTCTCTCTCTGTGTCTTTCCACATTCCTTATGAAAGTGGTATCCCAGCAAAACAGTTTTGCTGGGCCAGCGCTGGCCTAGCACTATGTTGCCGTTACATGAACCGTCAATAAAATGTCCCGGTGGGCACCAGGTGGGCCAGCAGTTCAGGCCAGCTGCTGGTCAACAGTTGGCACCCTATCAGTTGTCATATGCCAGAACAGGACCATCAATTATCCATCACAGGCTGTGGCTGCCACAAACGGCCCTTAAGAAACCCTGTAAGTACGTTCCATAAATTATGGCTAGCGTAATGCGGTCGGTCAGTGTTCCGGCAGTGGCAGCCGGAAATCAAGTGACGTCACTGATGGCTTGCCGAATCTCGTCCGTCAGTTTCCCAGTAGTAGTAAAAAAATACAAAAAATATATAATTATAGTTCACCCAAAGCACACACACAACTACTTTTTTTCCCAACGAAACTCCTACATCATGTCAGGGAGCTAAAAATTTCCTCAACATGGCCGGCAAATCGCCCGATGGATCTGACTGGTATCGAACCAAGAACAGCTCGTTTTGCGAAGCGGACGCTCAAAGCACTACACTTGTTTGACACGCGTAACAGTCTGCTTGGAGTTGAGCCTCTCTCCTGGCTGATATGAAATTAAGGGTTCTCTTTTTAATTTCGCAATATTGCGAGCTCGTTTTCGTAAATTTACGTTTCATATAATTCATATATTAATTTTTTCAACGTAACGATTTTTTTTATTTGCTTTAAGGGAACTTCACTAACTTTCAACGAGTGTACCAACTTAAAAACGCTTTCCAAAGTCTTGTACTGTCCTTCTGGTTTTGAAAGGTGATTGTTTAATTAATGTATTTACTCGTTCATGTCACATTCTGTTACATTTTTAACGTTGTATCTTTTTTTCCACGGTCCGAAGCTACATTTGTTCTAAATAAAAATGACATTTTATTTTACTTCTGGTTAATTTTAGCAGCGAATTCCTCCAATCTTGTATATTCAACGCATGGATAAGTACATTATATTCACATATAGTTCTTTTTTTTTTTTTTTTTTTTTTCAAATACTAGATAATTTTGTAACGAAAATATCCAGTTTGTACTCGTAAAATTCTTATTTTTTTCCAATAACGATTTTTTTAATGTCTTTCCGGGACTTCTGTTTGAAGCGGTTTAGTGTATGAAGATTATATAGAAACTATTTTTTGTTATTCTTGGGAATGGAGTGAGTGTGTTTCATGACTGTTTGCATTCTGGATTCTTCGTGTGTTAGAGCAGGAATTTTGCTACGAAATGAGTGTCTATAAATACATGAGATTAATTGACTATTTGTTACAGTTCAATAATTATTTATATAATTTTCCTCAGATGGTAATCTTTGTCGACGCGGCATTTCATTAGGAAATTAATCTGTCTCTTTGCAAATGGCTTTTTTTAACATCCACTAAAGAAACAGGATGGCGAGGGCGTCGTCTTCAACTAACTGGTACCACGAAAGACTGCACGTGTTGCTTCAGCGCATACTCAGTGTCGCTGCTTCCACCTCCTGTTGGGGTTGCTTTGGATGACAGCTATGGGCCACTAGTGGTACTTGCGTCGAGGCCCGTTGTTCACGGAGATGCTGCAGGGCCATCAATGACTGCCAACTCATGGCGCTGCCACCAATGGGTCGCTACTGTACCATGAGTGGCAGATTTCAGCTAGCAGTGACCCAACACTGCCCGCTGGTCGCCAGCAGTTTCCCAACACTTGTGTTTTTGCTGGGATGTAAAGAAAGAAAAACAACAAAGAAAAAGCTCCGTTCTCTTCCTTTCGGCGCCAAGTACAAACCATGGCTAATCTCTGAAGACAACGTAACGTCATTGGACACTATCTCACTTTTCTCGAGCCCGACGCTACTGTAATCGGAGACGGCGATGCTCGCTGGTCGGTAATAGGCGGCGGATGGGCCTCCTCGAATGTAGTTGCCGTAAGTCGTCTGGCAACGGTCTGGATGTCCGTACCTGTAGACAATCAACATGGCCACAGATGGTTGAGAGCGACGAATTCGTTTCTGTTCGTGCGACTCTCACAATCGCTACCATCACTCGATCCTTGCGTTCTGTCTTTGTCCTGGGCCGTCTACTCCCCGTTTGTAGCTAGGTTGTGCCCTCCTTATCCCATTGGCGCCAACATCGTTTGATTGCTGCGTGGCTCCTAGCCAAATGCCTGGCGATACGGCGACTAGAACAACCGGCCTCTCTCAGCCCAATTATAAGTCCTCTCTCAAACTCGCTCAACTGCTCATATTGTGCACGGATCCGACGTCGAGGCATCCTCACATTCTGTAGAGGTTAATGCAACCGCAATCCGCTTTCACAATTGTCCATGCGTGCGAGCTTTGCTCTTGATATACCCTCCTCGATGCGCGGTTCCTATGCGCTGTGCTGGGCTACTATTTAGTCATTATTATTTTAATTATTAGCATATTTGGTCCTGAGGTACTTGCATGCGAAGTTTCATCAGCATCGAACAACTTTCTCGGCGTGCTTCATTTTGTTTTTATTTATTTTTATTATTATTTTATTTTATTTTTTCCCAAAGAGTGCATCATAATGTTAAAAACAGCACCAACAGACGTATTAGTCATTGGGTATATTTTTTTCAATCACACCAAAATTTCCACATCGGTTTATCTCGATGCTCATTGTCTTTCATAACCATCTCAGGAAGACGTATGTTCAATAGTGTTGAGTATCGTAAAATTAAAAATTAAAAACAAAAGTAAAGAAAAAAGGAAACAAAACACTTTAGCGCTCACGCACGCGTTCACACAATATCACCACAGCTTTATGTGACAAGTTGTCTGAGAATTATTTGAGTTCAAGAACCTCTAGCCTAACCCGAAGAACAGCGTATGCAGTCTCAAAGCCCTTTCTGTTTCTGAAATGAGTTTTCTCACGTTTCATTAGTGAAAAAGCTTTGTTTCACTTGTGCATTTCAGATCAGAGATACTCGAAGAATATTCACGATTAGGCACACGTTTTCATACGTCATATTGCAATTTTTTCCTTACGCGTACCGAGGAACTGTAGTACTTTCTTTCAAAATTCCAAAGCTAAGAAGCTGTAGAAGAACCCTAACTTACAAAAGTAGTGGTCAGAAGCGAGTGAACTCCACCGTAGGAAGCGACTGCCGCTCAGGCAGTTTACGTGGTGTGACTGCACTAGCGGCAGTCGCTTTCTACGATTCGTCTATTCTTCTTTGAACGCACCTTTGCTCACTTTCAGTGGCAGTAAATTAGAATCTCTTAAAGAGAAAAGGAAAAAAATTAATACTACGTATGTTTGAGGAAATACTTAATCACTCGTTATGTTTTGGTATAAAATTTGTACCAAAACATTATGATCCATAAATTGTAGAATCCACCGCAAATCCCCATGAAATGCATGAAAAAGAAAGTGATGCGTTGTCGGTTAAATTGCATCCTGAACGCAGGTATTGTCTGAGCTCAAGATACAAGCCAAAACGTATCACTGCACTCATGTCTATGTTTGGGCTTTGCAGTTATGTATTTAGGCATCTTCTCCTTCTCGGGGGGGGGGGGGGGGGGCTTAGTCCCCTCAAAAATCCAGGAACGCCCCCACCCGTCAGTTTTTGGGCGATATTCCCTTATATATTAGTCTAATTGTTTCCGTTTACAGCTGAATATTTGGAGAAATTTATTAAAAAAAACTTAATCAGAGAAAATATAATAATAATAATAATAAAAAACCACCCATAGTAATGAAAAACTCTCTCGAGTAAAAGCCGTCTTTGCGCGGATAATTGAAAGAATAAAACTTGGTTAAGCTTAAATCAAATAACTCATAGTATGAGACATCAATTTAATAAAACCCTATGACATTTAAAAACAGATTAAAAGACATGAGTACTTTCCGGCCATCGCATGGCCCATCATCAGATGGAGCGACAAAATTGACAAGATCCGCATAATGTATATACATACATGAAACGCAGTCAAAGTCGGTTGTTGTACATATATGCAAAGAAGAAAGACATTCCTTTCCGGCACATTATCCCACAGTTACGGGTAATTCAAAGCACCTAGAAATAGAGTTAATTAATACTTTATAAGCGTTGGAGAGCTCATAAGGCATAGAGTCATTACAACAAACACTTTGTGAGTGATAAATGAACATGCTTTCAGTAAGAAGCAGCGTATTACGCTTTTTAGGGGTGACCAGAATTTTAAGATTTTCCCAGTCCGGATATAAAATCCCTTCTGTTACTTTTTTAGCAAGTGCTGTGTTGGTACCTCCTGTCTGGATATTATATTTATGTTCCTTTACCCTGCAAGACAAATTCCGTCCGGTCGATCCTATACAGACAGATTGAGTAGTTCCAAAATCGTCTTTTAATGGAATACAATAGACACCCCATCTTTGTGAAATATCCGTGGGGGTTTTGTCCTTTCTGACTAGTGGCAGGATATTAAGTAAGCGAGTAATGAAAAACACCGAATCTTAAATTTTTATCAATCTTCTATGAAACATTAAACATATCCTCGCTGAAGGGACAATTTTTCAAGCACTCACAACTCAGACTACTTCCGCAGTAAAAACCTAATTTCAAAGAGTGGCCATGTTTGCACTGCAATACACCACCATATTTTAGAAGCTAGCATTCAGCTTTATTTCAGTCTTCTGGATGCCGACTTTTCATGTATACGGTTAAGTGTCCGTGTAGCTAACGTGAGTTACGTGACGTTAGTGCTCCTAATACAACAAAATATTTGTTGCCGAAATTTTAACAACAGCAAATTATTAGAAATTGTTCCCATTAAAAGTTATTTTCCTTGACCGTGGGTATTTTACGATCTGTGACAAAAAAAAAAAGATCGAAAAATCCAGGCACCTCAAACTGGCATCCAAGCGGTTAGTTAGTTTTTTTTTCATTTTGTTTTTTTACTACTATGTGCTAATCGAAATAATATAAAGGGTCTAAAACCAAATGGCAGGGGAATGGTTTACAGTAGCGAACAAAAGTATTTGGCGAAACACTTTTTCGACCATAATTTTTTTTTTCTGGTGGACCAAATCGGGTCATTTTGGGATATGATATGTGTTGATTCGTTGGTTACAATGACGCGTAGTTTGTATTTCGCACAGAGCGAATTTATCTTTCGAAATGGGCCATATTCAAGAGTCGCCAATTATTACCCATTTGTTTGCTGCATGTATTAATGTTTTTCTTGTGATTTTCGTTGGTTTTGTGATCTGTAGTGTGATGATAAGTCAATCTTAGGTTTTCAGAAATGGGTAAAAAGGCGGAGATCCCTGTTGGAGCTCGCCAGGCGGCCGTGAACATGATGGAATCCGGAATGTGCGTCACCGACATTGCGAGGGCCCTGAAGATCCGACACCAGTCCATTTCAGCTATCCTGCAACGTTATAAGAAGACTGAGACCGTCGAGAACAGTCCGCGGTGTAGTAGGCCTCGTTCTACTACGTTGCGTCAGGATAGACGCATTCTTGTTCGATCTCGTGCTGATCCCATCTTGACTGCTGTGGACATCGCCACCGAATTCCGCGACAGCGACGATCTGGACGTCAGCCGAATGACCATCTCCCGTCGTCTTATTGCTGGTGGATTGAATGGAAAACGCACCGCCAAGAAACCACTCATCGGAGTCAAGAATCGACGAGCTAGAGTCGCGTTTGCGCGCTGTCATCAACACTGGACCGCGGCGGACTGGAGTAAGGTGCTTTTCACCGAAGAGAGCAAGTTCAACTTATTCAGAAGTGATGGCATCCGACACGTACGACGTTTGTGTGGCCAGAGATTCAACCCCTAGTTTATTCAGCCGACTGTCAAGCACGAAGGAGGATCGCTCATGGTTTACGGCGCCTTCTCTCGCAATGGAATGGGCCCCATCATCAAGATTGATGGAATAATGACCGAACAGAGCTACACGAACATGCTCATCAACGATGTCTTCCCATGGGCAAACCAGAACATGCCACCCGGATGGATCATGCAGCAAGACAACGACCCGAAGCACACCTCCAGAGTAGCGAAGGCCGCCTTCCAGCAGCAACAGGTCACACTTCTAGACTGGCCAAGCTAATCTACAGACCTCAACCCCATCGAGCACATATGGGAGGAGCTGGAGAGACGATATGCGAAGAAAACCTGCCGGAATAGGGCCCAGAAGTTCGACCAGCTGTCTGTAGAATAGGCGCGAATTACGCAGGTCACCGTCGAGAAGCTAGTGGACTCGATGCCGGCCCGTTGTGCAGCTGTTATTAAGTCTCGTGGTTATCCCATTAAGTATTAGTTATTGTTTTGTTGTTTTCTCGTACTTGTTTTCTGTTATCGTTGCATTAAATGAATGTGATACACGCCTACTTTGTTGGTCATTTTGTATGATCTTTGCGATTAAGCTCGGTACCTGATCTGTGTTAAGGTTTCCGATCCATCTGCATATGGGTGATGTTCACAACTGAATAACACATATCATATCCCAAAATGACCCAATTTGGTCCAGCAGACAAAATATTATGGTCGAAAAAGTGTTTCGCCAAATACTTTTGTTCGCTACTGTACATCATACGTTTTCAGGTAGCACTGTAATGATTCCTTAATAATTAGAAACAGGCTTGTAGTAAGGAGAGTACATTTTTACCACTCCTAATGTTTAGGGGGGTATTTTCTCCGGCACAGCGTTATTTTATTAGCATCTTCAATATTTTACACCACTCCATCTTGAAATCCGTTGTGCATTACTGAATTAAAGCAAAGGCATAACATATTTGCATTTTTAATCACTTATATGTGTAAGATTACTTAGAATTTGCATTTGCGTTATGCGAGCATAAGAAAAATTATATACTCTATTTAAAATTTTTATATATATTAATGAATATGTAAATAACAAAATTGTGAGTATATGTATGGGTATAATCAGTCAACAAATTTCAGCTCCCTCAAAATTTGTAACCCCCCTCCCCCGGAAAAACTATCTGAATGCAACACTGGGCTTTGTCTTGGGGAAGATTACCTTAACTGAAATTTGTTGAGTGTCAGAACACATGAATAAAACGAGTTCTTACAAAAGCTTTATTTTAAACACCTCGCACTTTTTCTGACGGGATTTAATACGCCACGCTGTCGATCTTCTGGCACTTTTCACTGATATGGAAAGAAGCAACCTGACTAGGGGTCGCCATCTATCATATTACAAACCACGAAACCGATATCAGTTAAATTTCCTTCTTTCCAGTGCATTCTGGTCACTGTTGCCGTTTTTATCCGAGAAAACTATGTGTAGTTGCAATTTCACGTATCTTATTCAGGGAAACCTGCTCCCGGCCGGGTTCTGTCAACTGGAAACAAAGCCTTCACGCGCTGCTTGTGATGTCACTCGTACTGGGCTTACCATAAACCGCTTTGTTCTCACTTGGTATTCAGTTACAGTAGGAAAGCACGCATACGTTTCTTGCTGCTTATATAAATTGCTGTTCATATTTGATTTCAAATACTTCCAATGTTATAAGCATATTATAGCGAAGAAAGAAATGTTTTCCAACTTCTTATGAAGAAAGAATGAAGAAAAACGACTAATTAAGTTCGTACAACGGAAGAACCAACAACTCGAAGATAAGTCGAATTCATTGTTTTCTAGAATGCATAATGTATTTTCCATAAGACTGCATGACGTATATAACTTCCATGGATTATTCTGTTTGTCAAAATAATACGTAATGCACGTAATTTATGCACATTTAATGCTTGTTTGTGCGGTAGAACTAATACACCGTGAAACTAAATTTGAGGAAAAAATTTTTTTTTCCGCTTTAAAATAAATCAGCTAAACGGCTGAGACATTTGTCCAAAAGTTTCCTTAATCTTCAGGAGCTAAGAAAAACACACTAAGAAAACAACAAGAAATTTTTGAACTATTAACTTTTGCCCGTGACCTGGAGTTTTGATACCATGCATCTTTTCCGACAGTAGTATTGTAAATCCCAAGTAAAAATGTCGATGTAACGAAAATGGGTAACAATGCGTCATTATCAAATCCATTGTAGAAATCTGATCGTGCCACATGATGTCCCATGAAGTTACGCAACAATAGTTAATTTATTTGTTATCCAGTAATATACTGTATTTAACTAAATTATCGCCGAACATTATTTCATGACGTTTTACATAAACGTAACAATATCTCATTGCAATCTGCGTAAACTGCGAGAACCTAATGCTAAGTGCGATAAAAGCCATTACAAAAGTGCATTTTGATGCTATGCATCTTTCCTGACAGTAGTAAGGTATGCGTCGTAGCGAAATTTGGCTGCCTCCCCCCCCCCAAGGGGAGAGAGATACCTGTTATTGACGGGAGCTTTGAAAGGATGTACAACACAATGGGATATAACCCGTAGATATCCTAGACCAAGACCAAAAGTTACCAATCCCTCTCACTAACACACTTGTGATTCAGCTTTTCTTTCTATCTAGAGGTCAGATTTTAGCTTCCATATGCGCAGATGGACTTTCGTAGCTACAACATATTTAATCGCTGTCAGGGTCGTTCCTTATGTTCGCCGAAATTTGAATAATACAATAATAATAAATATTGATGAAGGATGATTCGTGTTAAAAATGTTGAAAGTTAAAATATCGACTGAACACGGTAAAATAGCACACATACACTACATGTACTTAAGCTTTACCGATGAAAACACACACCACATGAGATCTTTCGAGGATCACAACGCACCATCTTCAGATGTTACATTCACGAGTAAGACCAAGACAGATATATATACAACACCATCGTCAGAAACCAGCAATAACGCAACGCCATCTAGGTTTTACACAGTGCATTTAAAATAAATCATGAAAATGTTTAAATAAAATGGTCCATGGTTCCGATATAACGTTAGGGACATAATCATTACAGCAACGAGATCCGAATGATGCAATATATAGGCTCTCCATAAATAATAACAGTGAGAGCTTACCTGGAGAGTTTATAATGGATACCTCATTCCACTTTGGAGTATAGGAACCGGTCGCAACCAGACGAGACAAGGCGGTAGTTAACTTGCCATTACGAACATCATATTTATGCTCCCTGACTCTGGTACTCAAGTTCCTTTTTGTAGAACCAATATATACAGTACCATTAGTGTCTGGAACAACGGCTTGTAGAGGAACGGTGTATACGCCGTGTCTAGTGTGTGGAGGCACCTTCGCCATAGTTTAATAAAGATTTACTTGTATGACTGTACACATATCTTGTTTCATTGGTTTTACGACAATAACCTTCATAAATCCACCTACCTAAGTACCGCTCAATATCAGGAATTAGTAAACCTTATTGCTTATTGTAATGATTTAATTCCACTTAGTATATACCGGACTGTGGATCAGTGGTCGTGACTGAGGCGAATAAATGCAATGTGTTGTACGTAAATAAATGTATACTCTCGAATCACTCGTTTTATTTATCTTGGCCTGCGAAAGATGCATAGCATAAATTATCTACAAAGAGTACCAGGGTGCACTCTCGATTTATTTTTTTATAGATGAGCAAGGGATTTCAAAGTAAAGATAATTATGTCAATAATAGATTAAAAGCATCACGTTTTTATTTATCTGGAAGCAGGAGGGCGTGGGGGAAGGAAACTTTGTAGACGCGCAGGGAGCATTTTGCAAAAATGTTCTGGTTTCCTCTTCAGTGGTGTTTTTACAAAAGAAACAGAATAATTTCTAACGCAATTTTTTTTGCCACAACAAGCACACGAAATGCATTAAATTTTAAAAAGTGTCTCACAATATTTTATAACGTAGAAAATTTATAATTTTTCAACTACTGAGAAACTGCTCTGATTGCTATTGCAGAATACCTTTGCCTTTCAGAAAATGTACGCAATAAAACATGAAACTAAAAAATGTCAAAACCTACCTCTTATCCATATAACTATTAATTTTTTTTTTCTTCCGTTTTGTTCTTATGTACAGTATTCATTTAATATCGGGAAACCTAATGTACAATCAGGATGCGTGAGAAGACTTGAATTTGCCTGTGTAGTGCTTAAAGTTGAACATATACACACTAGAAAGCTGAATCCCAGCTTCTCGCTTCGATACTTAAACCTTGCAGTCCAGGAACTTCGAGACCAGAAAATGGAACTTCATACTAGAAAAAGGAAAACACTTAAATACTTCCAGTTGGTTGTAGATAACTGCTGGCTATTCCTTTTCTTGCAGGAATATTTTAACGATCTTGCTTCACCATTAACTCTCTGTCAGTTTTGCCACATCAGTATAAACTATCGACAGTTCAGATATGACGTTAAATTTGGAGAGTACAATCGAGAGATGCACAAAATTTTCACAACAGATAGAAACAAAAACAGGACGCTAAATAGATTATACAGTATATCTCATACATCTTGGAAGACATTTTTGGTTCATGTCTTCGTACACGCTTCTGACTTAAAATAATACAAAACATTTCAGCTCTTCCGATTATGTACGCACAAGCAAGTAAAACGGCTTCATTAACTTTAAAGACAAATCAAAAGTTCGTAGTGAAACGTGAGACTATGAGGTTTTTATTTTAATAAAAGGGAAATTGATTTTTCACAAACAATACACAAATTTGCACTGGTTGAAGCACACAGCTGAAAAATAAAAGTTACTTATTTTTCATGAATTGAGTGAAATAGGGATCGTGAAACAAAACAAAACAACAACAAAAAATATTGTCCGACTTTTATTTCCATACAAGTTGTGTTGAAAATGTTTTAAAGAATACACTTGTATGCTTACGTTCCCTGACAGAATACTAGGCATTATTTAAAATGCATGATGTTTGCTTTGTTTTGTCTATAGTGTATGTTACCTAACGCACAAAAGAATTTTTTCACCTGAGAGTTAAGAAGGTAAAGTGCATTTTGAAAATTAAAATGTTAATGCACCCTTCCTCCTCAGCGGCAGAACTGTAAATAAAAAAAATTAAAAAGTATGTGCAAGATGTTTTTCATAGTGGCAGAAATTAGAAGTGGAAGAGTTTTTTTCAAATTAAACTTTTAGAAGCAGAGATATAAAAGAAAATGCGGTATACCTTTATCCTCCCAGTGGGAAAACTGAGCACAATTCAAATAAAATTTGCTCAAGATGTTCTTCACAATTAAAGGTATTCGTCAAAACAAGGATTTCTTCAATTGATCTTTAGGAGCGTACATACCGTTTTAAATTGAAACATCCATTTCATCTTCATAGCGGAAAAACTGTGTGTTATAAAACTACAGAATACACAGGAAAATTATCTCTCATGGTCTAGGCTATGCGATAATAAAATTATTTTGCAAATACTGCTTCTGAAGCAGAGTTATCAAAGAAAAGAGAATATACATACGCGTTCCTTGTGCGACAATTGTGCGTTATCTGAAGTGAGCAATGGCCGCTATCTTCATAATAGTGAATAGCGTCTAAAGCAAAAGGAAAATTTTCAGTAAGTTTTTTTAGAAACAAAGGTACAGTCGAAATGGAAATGCACGTTTACTCCACCTAGCGGCAGACTTGTGCTTTATGAAAAGTTACAAAGTATGTGCAAGACGATTCACGAATTAAAAACATCTGACAAAAAACAAAAAAACAATTCAAATCGGATTTATGCAAGCAGGGGTAGCGAAAGAAACAGATATAAGTTTTGTCCCCTAGTGCCAGAACAATGCAGTATTTTTAGAACAAAATAAGCATAAACTATTTTTCTTAGTGAGTGGTGTAAGACAGAAGAATTTTTTTAATCGCATTTACAGAAGTGAGCGTAGTGTTCCCAATAGAAAAATGCACCATCTTCAAACGACAGAACAGTTTGCCAAGAAAAAATAGAAAGCGCATGCAAAATATCTAGCTTAAGTTATGCGACATATGAGAAAGTTTTTCAAGCACTACTGCCAGAAGCAGAGATAGCGAATAAAATGAAGTACAAAGTTTCGACAATAGCTGGAAAACTGCAAATTATTTGAAGAAAAATGGGTAAAAGAATTTCTATTTTGGATTTTTAGAAGCAGTTATGTGGAATCAAATGAAAGTCAAGGTTAATAGCAATTGCCCTTATTTGCAAGATTATACACGGAAGAACCAACGGTGTGCATTTTCGTACTCACAGTTAAAGCTTTCCTGCGCGAAAAAGAACGTTCAAATCGGAATAATGCATTAGAAATGTTGTGCCCACAGGCAGACCGATAGACAGATTTAGTGACACTGCAATCACGTGCTTCTTTTCTAAGAGGCTTGCCAAAAATTGGTTGTCCTAATTACTATGAGAATTTTGTTCCTAATTTTTGTTTTACGGACTATAAGTGCCGAAGTAATCGTCAAGAAGTGGCGTGTGTGTGTTTGTGTGTGTATGATTTAATTCTTCCAATTCACTCAGATTGGATGGCAGTCAATCCAGACGTTCAATGTTACGTTCGACTTCATCTCACAAATGCTCCATAGAATTGAGGTCTTGGAGCTGAAATGGCCAGAGAAGCAGGAAATGTCTCTATCAAGCTCCTGGAACCACTTCGACACAATATAAGCACTGCGGCATGACGCGTTGCAGTTCTGGAAGCATCCACTACCACAAGGGTGATCATGTTTCCATGAATTTGATCAACAACAATATTTAAATACACTTTGGCATCTAGAAGCGGGACCACTCTGATCAAAAGTCCCGAAGACATTTATGAAAACATTGCCGGCACTATGTCGCCGACTCAGCTAGTCTAGAGAGTTGTGAGTGTAAGAACTTTATTGTTACAAGACAGAATTTCATTTTTAGCACGTCTTTTGAAAAAAGATCGTGCTTCTGTTATCGGTTTGTCCGTCCGTCCGTCCGTCTGTACCTACGATATCTCAGCAACTATTAGTCCGATTTGAAAAATTCTTTTTGCATTGGGAAGCTTGAAATATGCAAGTGATGATCCTTTATTTCGTTTTTTTAAACGATGTACAATTTCGCCGGTAGAGGGCGTAAATGCAGATGATGTCGAATTCAAAAATACGTTTTATTCCACATATATGCTTCTAAACAACCGATTGAAAAAAATTATATCTTTCGATTCCATTTATGTCGAAGAGTATTTTAGATATAGTTACTTTTTCAAATTACGCATAGATTTTCCGCTAGGGGGCGTAAAAGTAAATTACATTTTCTCCGATAACTCTTCTTCTAAAACTCCGATTTAAAAAATGTTTTCTTCAGCGGATACATCTCCTGATGGAAAATATATTGCATATAATTTCAATTTTTTGGTAAAGAATACTTTGGCCACCAGGGTGCGTAAGTGTTAATTTTTGCTTCTGACGTATTTGCCATAAAATCGTAGCTTCTAAAATATCGATTAAAAATTCTTTCGTGGACGGATGCCACTCACATCGATAAACCTTTTCCGAATATTTTCTTAAAATATTCCACAGTTTCTCCGCCAGGGGGCGTAGATGTACATCTTATTTTTGTCAATATCTCTACTTCTAGGAGTCCGATTTGAAAAATTCCTTCTTTGTCGGATAGTGTTTTCCGTGTGACATGTTTTTCATATAAATTCAAAATTTTCAAGTAATTCATAGACTTTCCGCTAGGGGGCGTAGCGGTAAATTGCGTTTCTCCCTATATCTCTGCTTCTAAATCTCCGATTTGAAAAATTCCTTCTGCACCGGATATAGCTCCTGATGGGAAATCGTTTGCATATAATTTCTAATTTTTGTAAAAAAATAGTTTGGCCACCAGGGGGCGTAAATCTTAATTTCCGCTTCTGTTGTATCTGCAGCAAAATATGAGCTTCTAAATTCTCGATTGAAAAGAACGTCGTTTATTTACCGATACTACTCATGTCGACAAACCTTCAAGAAACATTTTCTTCTTAAAATAGTGCATGGTTTCTACGCCAGAGGGTGTAGATGTACATCTTATTTTTGTCAATATCTCTACTTCTAAGAGTACGATTTGAAAAATTCCTTCTTTGTTGGATAGTGTTTCCGATGCGAAATGTTTTTCCTATAAATTCAAAATTTTCAAGTAAATCATACACTTTCCGCTAGGGGGCACAAAGATAAATTGCGTTTTCTGCGTTTTTTCTGCTCCTAAAACTCCGATTTTAAAAATTCTTCCTGTATCGCATACAAGACCTGACGGAAAATATTTTTCACGTAATTTCTAATGTTTGGTAAAGAATGGTTTGGCCACCAGGGGTCATAAGTGTTAATTTTAACTTCTGATGTATTTGTAGCAAAATCTGGGCTCCTGAAAACTCGACTAATTTTTTTTTCTTCGACCGATACCGCTTATACGGATAAACCTTTTGAGAATACTTTCTTCCTAAAATAATGCATGGTTTTCCCACCAGGGGACGTAAAGTTACATCTTATTTTTGTCGATATCTGTGTTTCTAAGAGTACGTGAGCTCACGATTCCGTTTACAGCAATATCTGAGGGATTAAAAACCCGACTGAAAATCTTCTTTCTTTGGTCAGATCTATTGTTTTCCATGCCGGTTCCATTGACTTTGAATAGCTTTGATAAATTTAATTTGCGTCAGAACGGATTCAAAAGACGTGCTTATTACACCCGAAAATTCGGTGTCAACTTTCTTGTTTTATTTACGAAGACACACAGAAAGAAGTTTGAAGACAAAACAAAAATATTAATAACTAATTTTTAATGTGCGATGAATTCTACACACCTTAATCCACTTTTCAACATATCCCTTGTGGATATTAAGCCATTTGTCATATCGCGGCACAAGTTTCTGGATACCCTCGTCATAGAAGTCAACGGCCTGGGTTTTGAGCCATCGCTCAACCTGGGTCTTTAGGTCATCGAACGGCTGCCCTGCAAAAATTGGTTTCAAGTTGAGAAAAAGTGATAGTCACTGGGCGCCAAGTCCAGACTGTAGGGAGGATGGACCAGCTGCTCCCATTCCAATTTGGTGATCAAGTTTTGCGTCACATTCGCGCTATGAGGCCTTGCTTTGTCATGGAGAAGAACAACTCCATTTGTTTTGCATTGAACGACGCAAATTTCCTAGTGTCTCAGAGCCGCGTTTACTGTAGGGCCGTTAGGCAGGAATTCCACCAACAAAATTCCTTTCCTGTCCCAAAAGACAGTGTACATGTCCCATTGGCATCATTCCGTGAACATCGTCTGTTTTTTTTTTTTTTTTCGTAGATGAGCCTGTGTGTTTCCATTGCAAGGACTGTTGTTTCGATTCAGGTGGGATTTGAAAAACCGAAAAAATCGATCTTAAGCTACGCCTTAAGCCTTATTCGGTTTTTCAAATCCCACCTGAATCGAAACAACAGTCCTTGCAATGGAAACACACAGGCTCATCTACGAAAAAAAAAACAGACGATGTTCACGGAATGATGCCAATGGGACATGTACACTGTCTTTTGGGACAGGAAAGGAATTTTGTTGGTGGAATTCCTGCCTAACGGCCCTACAGTAAACGCGGCTCTGAGACACTAGGAAATTTGCGTCGTTCAATGCAAAACAAATGGCCCGGCAAGGGAGTTGTTCTTCTCCATGACAAAGCAAGGCCTCATAGCGCGAATGTGACGCAAAACTTGATCACCAAATTGGAATGGGAGCAGCTGGTCCATCCTCCCTACAGTCTGGACTTGGCGCCCAGTGACTATCACTTTTTTCTCAACTTGAAACCAATTTTTGCAGGGCAGCCGTTCGATGACCTAAAGACCCAGGTTGAGCGATGGCTCAAAACCCAGGCCGTTGACTTATATGACGAGGGTAACCAGAAACTTGTGCCGCGATATGACAAATGGCTTAATATCCACAAGGGATATGTTGAAAAGTGGATTAAGGTGTGTAGAATTCATCGCACATTAAAAATTAGTTATTAATATTTTTGTTTTGTCTTCAAACTTCTTTCTGTGTGGCTTCGTAAATAAAACAAGAAAGTTGACACCGAATTTTCGGGTGTAATAAGCACGTCTTTTGAACTCAACCAGCCATCGCTCAACCTGGGCTTAAAAAATCATCGCCTTCCTCCGCTTACCGACCCAAAAATTCCATAGCAGATCCCATGCGCTTTGTTTTGTGCTTTTCCTTCAACATCTTTGGCACCCATCATGCACACACTTTGCGGTACTGAAGCTTAGCTTTTCTGGAATGATTTCGTACAGTAATTATTTCGAAACTTCAGGGAAATGTTCTGAAAAATCAGAAATTGTGAAGCATCGGTTCTCCCTAATGTTTTCCTTCATTCTCTCCACCAAATCTTCCGTGAACAGAGAAGGCCTAACACTGTGCAATACGTCATGAACGCTCTATCGTCCTTTATTAAACATTCAACGCACTTCAGCACCATTCCTGCACTCAATGCGTTTTTGTCCGTAACTTCGCAAATTTGCCGATGAATCTCGTTTGGTATGACGTTTCTCGCATTCAGAACCTTATCACAGACCGAATTTTGCAGTCGGTAGACCGTTCTATTAATTAAAACATTATTAATTCACATCAGAAACCTTTACAATAAGCATAACCTCACAAATTGACGTCAGGGCGTAGGACTCTGAAGCAAATACTTGCGCGGGAGTTATGCGCGAACGGTTACTTACATTGTGGATGGTCCCCATATTTACAAGACCCAATGTAAAAATGTACCACGGAATGTTTCATGTGCTGTTTGTATTCTTTGAAACAGGATTCCACACCCAGCACAGGGTGTTAAGAAAATCTTTGGATATTAGGTGATTTCTTGAAACGCAGAGCCTCAGAGAGGAGAAACTGGAAATGGGAGTGGAAGGAGATCGCTTCCCGAAGCCCAGCAAAGGCCTTCATGAAGCGATCACAAACTGCGCCTAAAGGAAGCTATCTTAAGCCACTCCAGGAAGCGATCTTAAGCTACGCCTGTCCCTAACACTTTGACGTCATTCAGTACTTGCAGCGCCATAGCTTTTATCCGGTGGCAGAAATCAGAACTAAGCTCACAGCTGTCATACAATACGTAAAATCAAGAAGAAATACCGGAAAATAAAATGAAGTTAATAAGACAAACAAATTCTTTTGTGACAGCAGGCACGAGCTCGAACAGCTGTCTGCGACGTTTGTTCTGTTGCATAGGTGTTACGTCGTGTTTTATTTCATTTTCTTCGCATTGAAGAGTAATTTCATAATAATGAATAAAATTTCAGAGCAATTTCATAAAAAGGAATCAGCGTTATTTTATCTCATAAAAAGGAACAAGTAAAATTGTAAGAAAATAACTGCAGGCGTACTTTTGATTCACTGTGATGGAAATTAAAAAAATTATTGGTTCCGCGGAATTGTTTCTTTGTACTACAAGAATGAAGAAGATAAAGCTGAAAGAAAAAATCGCTTAAACAGAGAACAACAACGGCGATGGCGTGCAAACCAATCTTCTACTTTGCATAGCTTGAACGAATTTAAAGCTAATCGCAGAAGAAATGAAACTGTTGAATTCACCGTTTATTGCATTTGTGTATATTTATTTTAACTTACGATTTGTGTTATAGAAATTTCACTTACAGTTTTTTCACCAGTACATGGGACGGAATGTGAACTCGTATGCCAATAAATTTTCAACTGCTCAAAGACATGTTCAAGTAAAATGAAGACCTGGACCTATTCGCGACACTGCGTTTTCTTGCATTTCTGTAACAGCATTTTAAAAGGTAAGGAAGAGCTGGAGGATAGAACCTACAAGGGACCTGAGTAGTAGGTTCTAACTGTGACCCTATAAGACGAATCCATGCTGTCGCGCTGTTGTCTCCTAATTATTTCCGTGCTACTGGTATGATACTGTTGTAAACGTAATTTTTTTCAAATAATACACTGGCGTGCAAAAATTAAGGACGAGACGGTTTCTCGAATGTAACGTCATGCAGAAGTGCTCCACATCAACTCAAATAATAACATAAGATTCCCAAGATGTAAAAATATGTGACAAGTGAGCAAACCGTCCAAACAAGGAATCCAAAGGATACAAAGGCACTTTATTGAAAAGGTAGCTTCGAGCAAAACTGGACAGAAGATAGAAACGTCCATGTGACAGGCGGCTGCCAAAAAAATCCAGTCTTTAGTAGGGGATATGATCACCCCTGACTGCGTTGCAGGATTTACAACGTTTGTCCATGCTGAGAACGAGGTTGTCAAGGAGCTGTTAAGGCATCGCGGCCCATTCCCCTTGTAGCGCCAATTGCCGCTGCGGAATCGTTGCTGGCGGCTGGTGACGTGCTGCCAAGCGTCTCCCGAGAAGGTCCCACACGTGTTCGATTGGATTTAGGTCCGGGGACCTTGCGGGCCAATCCATGCGTTGAATATTATCACTCTCCAACAGCTCTGCGACAGCCAATGTACGATGAGATGTAGCGTCGTCGTCCGTGAAGAGGAACTCAGGACCCACAGCACCTCTAAACAGACGCACGTGAGGCAGGAGAACCTCGGTACAATAGCGGAAACCAGTGACTGAACCTCCTTGGAAGATGTGGAGGTCAGTACGGCTACCAAGCATGATACCGCCCCAAACGAGAACTCCACCACCTCCAAACTGGTTCCTTTCGATGATGTAGGAGGTGTGATTGCGTGCTTCCTGCTCTCTCCAGAAGTGTATACTTCCAGAATCGCTCGTCAGACTAAATCGGCTCTCAACCGTAAAGAGAACTCGACCCCATTGCTGATGTGTCCAGTTCTTGTGTGCCTGGCACCACAGAAACCACCGTCTCCGATGAGCAGGCGTTAATGGCACACACCGTACTGGTCGTCGTGCAAATAGACCACCTTTGAGCAGCCTCCTGGCCACAGTAAAGCGCGATAACGGACGTCCAGTTGTCTGTTGCATGTGCCTTGCGATTTCTTCTGTTGTCTGCCGTCTGTCTCTTCTCACATGTAGGACAATATACCGGTCGTTCGCCACCGTGGTTGCTCGCGGACGACCACTGCTAAACTCTCGGACAGCTGTTCCTGTCGTTTGAAATGCTCTCTAAGCTCGTGAAACAATGCTGTGAGAGATCCCGAACTCCTCGGCCACACTAGTCACACTTCGACCTTCTTCCAACTTCCCAATGACGCGACCTCGGGTAAAGTCATTCAGATGTCGTCTACTGAATTGCCTGTTGGCCATATCACACGGTGGCAGCAACTCGACGTCGTTCAAACCGATGGACACCGTGCAATAGCTTTCACCGAATTGTTGAGCGTACACCGCCCGTGTGCTTTATACCCTTCCGACCCCTCCCCCCTACGTCATGCTGCACATATGCGCATGCCCTACCGTACCGGACCCTAGTATATCTCCTGAGTGGTCTTTCGATCCGTTCTGCCTGCTCGTTCCGCTGTTATGCTCATTTCTCCTCTTCGTCCTTAATTTTTGCACACCAGTGTATGACTCTGTACCCATCATTTGAGGTGGTTCTACCTAAAAATTCTGCCCTATGCTTCTAATGATAAAAACTTCTGTACACATTTTCTTCGCAATTAATATATTCCCAAGGATGAAAATTTGCACATCGATAAAAATAACTTTAAATTGTAGCATTACATACTTATTAATGATTTGCCAAAACTTAACCATAATTACATTAAAAATCAATAATTTTTCTTTGCATAATGCTGAGACCTGCTAATTGATGGCGCGACCTGTACATTGATGACGTCAGTAGACAAACAAATGTTTGATGGCATACTTCGGAGTTAGTGCTGATTTTTTAAAAATAATTTCATTAATTTTTGGAATGGAATCAAAATTTGAGTTGAACCACGCGGTAGTCTGAATTGTTTAGAATGATTTGTGCCACTTAGATTAAATATTCTGACTATAATTTAGCTGAAAATGTCAGCAGAACTGTGGGTACTGCTGATATCTATTTCGAAATAAACCATCAAACACCTGTTTGTCTACTGACGTCATCAATGTACAGGTCGCGCCATCTATTAGCATAACTCAACATTACTGAAGAAAAAATTATTGATTTTTAATATAATTATGGTTAAACTTTAGCAAATATTAAATATACAATGCTATAATTTAAAGTTATTTAATCGATGAGCAAATTTTCATCCTTGGGAATATATTATATGCGAACAAAATGTCTACATATGTTTTTGCCATTGGAAACATAGGGCAGAGTGTTTAGGTGGAGCCACCTTAAGGTCCACCTAAAGTACTCTCATGCCCACAGCAGACATTTTGCATTGTTCTGTGCAGACAGCAATGGTGTCTGCCAATGTAGCGCAAACAGTGCAAATTGCAGCTCACTGTGCATTGAGATACCATTTGGCATTGTCTCTAATTCAGGTCCTCTGCTATTTGATTCATGTTTGTGCGTCTGTTCGCCGATACAAATTTGCCCATCTTCCATCCACCTCAGATGTCGACTCTCTGATTTCCAACACAGATTATGCGCTCACTACTGGACATTTTGCTGTGTCACCCATATCCACCACCCCTCAATGCGGAGTTTTTAGGGCTATCAGTACGTCCCAAATACGAATATTTGACATGGTTACAGTAAAAAGACATGTCACAAGGTATGCGAAAAGGAGGAACGAGTTATGCAAAATGGAGGAACGTGAAATGCAAAATGAAGAGTACCATATGTATCACGGTTACGGTCAACGGTGAGACGTAGGAAGTATTAATTAATCCCTTTCAAACTTATTTTTCTGGGCATCACTCGTTCTCTATTTTCCCTTTCTTATGCATTTTGTGACAGGGTAAAGAATGCAGTACTATTTCAGAGCTTTAGAAAATTTTGAGATATTAAAAGAAATGCGATACTAATTACAATTCAATAGTCCAGCCTCAATTTATACAAAGTAGATCAAGATAGGTTTAAAATCATTTAAAGTGTTTGCTCATATTGAGAAAATCGGATGAGAAAAAGCTATGAAAATTCGGAACCAGTGTGAAAATGTTTCCCTTATTTCATATGGGAAGTGAATGCTTTGATTCCCAGTAACCTCGCTCTGCACCACATCGTACTGGAAATAACTAGCGTCGTGAATTTGAGAATGAGTGCGAAATGTTTCGTACAAATTGTGGTTTGTCAGGCGAAATTTAACGTATTGAAAATCTCTGAAAAATAAATGTTTTGTGAATCCTTGGTACGAGCAGTTGACCTTATCCATACCTGTTCAAAGTCTTCCATGACTACTGTTGTAACGTTTATGTTCGTGGAATGCTTCTTTTAAGCAAACGCGACTCTCGTCCTTATTAATCAATGAAATAAGTTTGTCTTTTCACTCATGTTTTTATGATTAATATGCTAAATTGTTTTCAAAACACCCCGAGGTCATTTGCGGGATGCGAAAGCAAAGAATCCTGTTCAGTTGCTATCAGAAACAGTTTTTTCTGATGGTTTGTATCGTCACGACACGCCCAGTTCTATCTTTGTCGAAGATAATGACCGAGCAGTTCCCTGCTTCACTAGGTGAGGGTCAATATTCTGTCAGGTTTGATTTAATTAACCAAAGAGAAGAATTATTTGCCTAAGAACGCAGGGCTCTCATGATCAGTGAAGGTCAGAAATACAGTATAAATAACTTTCACTTGCTCTCTCCAGCAACCATCTCTCAAGAACGACTCGCAAGTTTCTTTAGGTAAGATTTGCTTTTTAAACCAGCGAAGTGTATCATTTATTGAAGTTATGACAACCTTTACTTGAGTTCTGGATGCAAGCAGTGTCATATTCATATTGTATAGCCATCTGTATCACTGACCCAGTTGAATTTCATCCCCTTCTGTATGACCGTTCCTCTCAGTATTTTAAATCCATTTTTTTTAATTCTGCGCATTAGATGAACTAAGAAGCACACAGCACTTATTAAAATGTCTAGGGCTTCATGCGGCTAACTGAATCTTTACGAGGTCCATAGAAGTCTTCCACTGAAAATTTGTGTTCTTGAAGCCGGAGGGAGAAGAACACACACACCACGTCGTGTACCGTTGCAGCATCGAAAGAACAGCTTTGCCAGTGAAACAATAGATCGCAAGTCCTTATTCCTGATAGGTTTCTCTCGAAGTTTTAACTCTTGTAAATAATGGCTCACAGCATTATAAATCAGGAAAGGTAAAACCGTCTATATGTCAAGACATGTGCAGGTGACTCGTGAAAAGCTCCAATCTGCTTTGACAAAATTTATTTCATACTCAGTGGGTTCTCTTTTGGTATTTTTCTAGAAATAATATGCTGCTGCCCTGTTATCTTGTGAAATTACAGAAACTAAGGCGTCATGAAACTAGTTTCAGAAAATTTCACTCAGTTCTAGAACTTTTTTCTGAGCATTCTTTTCTTCTGCTTCATTGTATATTCTCACAGATGTAAAAATCTCGTTGTAGAAATGTCCATATATTCAACGTATAGTTATATCACATTAAATGCCAGCTATATGTGAAACAAAAAGACCAATAATAATAAGCATTTTTACATAATAACTTCACACTGAAATGATAATCACTTTCATGTAAAAACTAATTTGTGCATTGTTAAATTCAGTTAAGTATCTTAAAACTATGTCCACGTGGCAACGTCCTTTTTTTAAAGTAAAAATTAATATAATAAATCAGTTCCGCAGCTATTAGTTCCAACAAAAACATCTGAAAAATTGTTTATCCCCTTCTTAATCATTGAGTGTTTAATTTTTATCACTGTTCCCGTATTTGGCGCTCAGAATTTGTTACACCAGTATAAATCGATATCATACAGACTCAGTTAGAGAACAAATATTTGTCCCTCAGTAACTTATCTGAACTCTGATAATTCCCAGGTATGGAGAGTCCTTAAACGAAGCTGTGCTTCTTCACTCCTCAAAATGACTGCTGATTTTTCAGTGACATTCTGTACATTTAAAACGTTTTTTCAATTAATTTCTACAGAATTCTTTTCGGCAGTTACCCCACTTTCAGATGAAATATGTATAGGTAGGCAGACAGACAGATATAAAACAAAACACAAAACGGAAAGTTATTCTACTTTTGACGACATTCAAGCAAAATGTTGCAATTCATTGATGTGTTTGTTTTACGTTTCCATTCAATTTTTTTTTTCATATTGGCAATTTTTGCCATTCGTTTGCAACAGTTACTATATGAAAGCTGACTCAAATTAATTTAGGAGTTACGCTGTTTGTATTATCTAAATCTTTTCAATCGATTTGAAGAAAGTGGGGTAATGTTTTAGAAACAAGGCGAAAACTTCAACGCTTAACTTAGGTCAATGATTTTTACGTTCTGTCACTTTGCCAGAAAAAAGTTTCTCAGCTGTTTTATGCGTTTTAAAGAAGGAAAGAAATGATACCAACATAACAAAGTTTGTACACTAAAACAGGAATGTCGCAGAACGGATCTAGGTCTATATTTCAACAAAAGGCCTCTAATTTTGATTCGCGTCAAGTTCTGTCGTACTTTGAAATCTCTTAGCTATATCCCCGTGTAGAGTAACATGTTTCTGGTTTTACACGAAGATTAGTATTATTTTTATTATCTTTTGGAATTTGGCAAATTCTGCCGCTGAAGCTTCGTGCAATGTGCTCATTTTAATAAATATCATTTTCGGGAAATGTAAAGTGCAGTGTAATAATCAAATTAATTCGGCCAACTCACCTATAAAGGATGAATATTAGTATTATTTTTATTATCTTTTGGAATTTGGCAAATTCTGTCGCTGAAGCTTCGTTCAATGTGCTCATTTTAGTAAATATCATTTTCGGGAAATGTAAAGTGCAGTGTATTAATCAAATGAATTCTACCAACTCACCTGTAAAGAATGAAATCGTGAATAAGTTTCTGACTCAGTACAAACATTCCTCATTCAATAGGCAAAGATAATTTATTCTCTACGTACCATTATATCACAACGAAAAAGGATGATACCCCGAGAGTCTCTGTCTGTTTAAATTCTAAAAAGAATTCATCGAACTCGACGTGGAAGTCTTTATGTGGAAGCGGCGTTTTAAAGGTTCTTCCAAATCTGTCAGTGTACCGTCAGAAGATATGGCTGGACCTTTGTCTACTGCTGTGTGAAGTTCACTTGAAAAAGCGACCGGATGTTAACAGTAAGTGTTTCCCTTATGCTGGATAACTCTTACGCTATTCAAAGGATTTTTAAACGTAGCAGACAAAAAGCAAAAACAAATGAAGACGCTCTTCCACAGCAGAGGTATCAAATGTTTTCCAGCGAGAAGAAATAAACTAAAAGGATTGCTTGAAAACTGGCCTCGAAAGGGTCTTCCAACTTACAAGTGGTATGACTTTTTCACAAAAGTACTTCTTCCTCTGGGTACACTTCCAGAAGAACGGTGTCTTTTTTTTTTTTTTTTTTTTGATTGGAGGTTTAACGACCACCGTGAGCAACTCAATGGGCTATTAGCAGTCGCCCGTCCCTAATTTAGGGTCACTGGTTCCAGGGAAGGGAGAGAGCCAGTGCCGTAAGACAAACACAACATCCATGCCTCACCGGGATTCGAACCCGGACCCCTTACGGACGAATGATCAGAGGCCAGCGCCTTAGACCACTGTGCCACCGAGGCGGCGAAGAACGGTGTCACCAGTGCTTATGTCTACTTTACGTAAAAACTACAAAAAATAGGCACTGTTCTTTTCTGTTAAACTGCACCTAACCAGCGTGGTTCGGACGTCGCAAACTCACTAATTAATCAACGAACTGGTGAACCTGTACCTTACGCTTTTATCTAAGTAAATTTCTGTATATTTTGGTGAAAAAAAAAGTTCGAAATACAATTTTTTTCAAATGTTTTGAAACTTATGTACATAATTAACAAATGCTAATTGTAATTACAGATTTTCGAATAATAGAACGATGAAGGCTTTTGCTTGCGTCATGTTTTTGTTGGCAGTCATCCTGGCTGTGTCTGCACAACACGGTAGTATGAGAAGTGGAAGTCGTCATGGAGGAGGAAGCATAGGAGGTGGCCGTACTGGAGGAGGACATCTTGGAGGAGGCAGCATTGGAGGCAGCCGTAGTTCAGGAGGTCACATTGGTGGAGGCAGCATTGGAGGCAGCCGTAGTTCAGGAGGTCATATTGGTGGAGGCAGCCGTAGTTCAGGAGGTCATATTGGTGGAGGTAGCCGTAGTTCAGGAAGTCATATTGCTGGAGGCAGCATTGGAGGCATTGGTCATAGAAGTTGATTAGTTTTACATCAAGAATGAAATATTTAGTAAGTCAAGAATCTCTTCTATTATAGAAATTGCTCTGTAGTTAATTCTATTATGTTGCAATTTATATTGTTTTATTCCTGTTTGCCGACACACTCAGTAATCTGAAATTCAGAAAAATTTAGATTTTCTAGTTGTCAAAACGGATGTATCTCTTAAAATTGTCCATCTTTACGTCGTCATTCATTTAAGCTGTCAGGAAATACAGGAAGCATTTTTCTTTGGTAATGTAGGAACAATGTCAACTACAAGGTATTTCGTGTATCTATTTTATTCAGACGGGTCAATAAAAACGGAAGGATGTTATGGTTAGTTTCCCCGAAACGTAATTTGTTCCAGTCACAATAGTGAGTCTTCGGTTAAAACATCTCATGATGTCGTACAGGCTTTAAATCCTTAAGCGCCATAGTGTCCTCTAACAGCGCATCTTTTGAAAGTTATTGATTCTGTTCTTTTATTTTACAGACCACATGAAGTTGGTCTCGTGCCTATGCAAAATATACTTGGCCGTAAGTACTTGGCAAGGATTTCCATTGAATTTACAAAGCCCCAGAAAACCACTTAAAATTAATGCTTCGCTTTTCTAAACCAATCAAAGGCAGAAAGATATATTCAGTTGAAAACCTCAAGTAAAGTACACAAGATGGCTCCGCTTCGTAGCCGCAAAGTCCGTAGGGAACAAACACTGAAGATGTTCGGATCTACCTACTAAATGTCAGAAGCAATTGTTGATTGGCTTCGGAATCTTATGCAATGAAGTTAATCTTCCGCAATCGTGACTTCTCAAGTTATTTGGAGAAAAGTCTGGCGAGCATAACATATATTAAACAAGCTCAGTTTGGTTTCCACGAAGAAATTTTGACATCCGCAGACATAAGCCATGTTGCATGCTCCTTCTGGGACTTTCATGTAAGGTATTAAGCATAGTATCAAGAGATATGCTAAATCATGTTGCAGTTTCACTCATTGTTAACATTCTGTAGTCCGAAACCACTGATGCAGTACGGAAAATGTTGGCTTTGGAGCGATGACTTCGTGGTTTTGCTTTACGCCATCTTCTCTCATGATTTTCGCAGTTATAATGAATAAACGCTTTTACTACCAAGCTAATCGTAGTGAATATGGCTTTCACTAATATTATAATGAATTCAATGTTTGTACTAAGCTTCTAATAGTGAATTCAAATGGTTGTTGTTACTAGTTAATTAAGATCATGAATAAAGTCTCCTGCTAGTAGTGTAGTAATAGTAATGAACAAACTTATAACTGGTAGTAATGTTGTAGTAGTAATTAAGATGAATAAAGTCTTATGCTGGTTGTCACTAATAACACTAAATGAAATAAACCTAACAGCCAGACAGAGGTCTGACAGTACTATGAACTGAGAAAGACGTACTTACGTAAAACCTTTTATTATGAACTTCTACTGGTATCAACACACACACACACTTCACACACAGCTACTCAAATAACACGTAGCTCCTTGCACATGAACAAAGCTCTATACTCATAAACAACAGCTCTCCACATAAACAAACGCTCTCTCCGTACAACAACAACCGCTCTCTTAGGTATCGTTGAACGCGCCTATTTATACTGGCTACCACCACGTCATGACTTACACTCATTGCCAGATCTCATTCAGCGGGTGAAATAACATCTCGTTCAGTAAGAAGATAATTTACATAGAAAAATAAAATAACCAGATATAGTAAAATCAAAAGGAAAGTGAATCGAGAGTATACGTTACACAGTTCGCAAAATTTACGCACTAACGATTCACAATTTTTGTCATTCAGAAAACTACATTTTTCGATAAATTTAAATTGAAGTTTTCCCAGTGAAACCTAAATATCGGATAATCACATGCTTTTCTTGATGGCTGAGTGACATCTCTTTCAATATGTGAAATAAGGTAAAGCAAGAGAGAGTGATCCAACTGATATGGGGCATGCGATGTGCTACCATATCGGAGAAAGACTGAAAGAGCTCCTGAACGATTTAAAAGAAGTAGCAATGATATTCGTTTTGATAGATTAGATTAGGAGGCCTAATAAATTAACTCACTTCCCACCGTAAAAAGAATGGAAATTATGCATAAAATACGAGTAAACCAAGGTAGGTTTAAAAGCGTTGTGAGGAAACAATTTTCCTTTGGCTAAATTCTTTCATTTAATTTTGTTTGTTTCCGACGTTTTTTGTTGAAATAAACGTGAAATTAGTCACTTGAAGGAAACAGCTCTCTCTGTAAAGAAACCATCTGTCCTACTTTATCAAGAATTCTTTTTCTCGAATTCTTTTTCTCAAAGCAATATCCAGATAGTGCGGTGGGTCCTATCAAAAACTCTACCAAATCATGAGCCTATTAACTTTATCAAATAAAAACATAAAGTTCGATCAAAAACTTAATATCATTATGTTTGTAATATTATACAGGTTAGTGTATTAATTTTTTTATTTTGTTTTCAGGTATCCAGCTGAAACATCGGTCGTGGTAATGCTGAAGAAAGGAATCGCTGTGTAAAAAAAGTACTAAATTCATTTGTTTGTCATAAATCGTAATCACTCATAGAATATTGAACGCTGTCGACATCGGCACAGCATGGAAAGAATGACTGTCATAATTTTGTGACTGAAATAAATTTTTGTTAAAAGATGACTTGTTTTTGTCCTACTTAAAAATTGATGTAATTCGATTCACATTTGAACAGCAATAATGTGGTTGAGCAGTCTTACCAAAAAAAAAAAAAAAAAAAAAAAAAAGGTTTGATTTAAGGAAGGAAGGAAGCTTAATCAATATTGGGTTGTCGGAAAAGTCATGACGCATTTTAGCCATGTTTTGCAAAGGTCATTTATTGATAGAAAGAACAAAGAGCAATCAATGATATAATGCCCGTTTTGTTCGATAACCTTTTGCCATCTTTCAGTGAGCTGCAGAATGCCTCGTTCATAGAAGGACCTGTCTTTCGTGGCGAAAAACTCTACAAGGTGCTGATTTACAGCCTCATCTGAATTGAACGTTATACCACGCAAGGACTGTTGAAGAGAGCGAAACAAGTGAAAGTCTGACGGCGCAAAATCAGGCGAGTATGCTGGGTGTGGCAACACATCCCACCCAAGCTCCAATAATTATTGGCGGGTGATCAAACTTGTGTGTGGTCTCACGTTGTCGTGATGGAAAAACACCTCTACGATGAACGGGCTCTGGACGTTTCTGGATGATGGATTCGTTCAAATTGTCCAATTGCCGACAGTACACATTCGAATTGATTGTTTGGTTTCGTGGTAGGAGCTCGAAAAATACGACACCTTTAAAATCCCACCACACTGAGACCAGAACCTTCCGCTGATGAATGTCTGCTTTGGATATCGGTTGAGGCGAAGCAGCACGCCGGGACCAAGACCGTTTGCGCAGCACATTGTTGTACACAATCCACTTTTCGTCACCAGTTATCAATCGCTTCAAAAAAGGATCGTTTTCCTCATGTTTAATGAGCATATCGCAGATGTTTATACGCGCCGTCAATTGAGCTTCTTTGAGTTCATGAGGAACCCACACATCGAGCTTGCTTACGTATCTTAGCTTCTTCAGATGGTCGTGAACGCTTGAAACATAGATGTGCAATGTATCTGTAATCTTTAGTGTCGTGTAACGTGGGTTTGACTCGATCAGTGTCTTGATTTGGTCGTCATCAACCTCGGTGGGCCTCCCCGACCGAGGAGCATCGTTGAGGTCAAAATCACCAGCACGGAATTTTGCAAACCACCGCTGGCACTGACGTTCTTGTAGAACATTATCACCGTACACTTTACGCAACTTTTCACAAGCTTGACGCGCATTCTTCCCTTTACGGAAGTAAAACAGTAAAATATGGCGAAAATGCACAGTTTAGTTTTCCATCTTCAACTTGATGTCAAATCTCCGCAAATCAACCAAATCGCTCAGTATTCCTTTTAGACTGCAGCTAGAACTGGCACCTGTCGAATGCCATAGCGATAACAGGACTGCGCATACCTCTAGTACTTCCAAAACCGTCCAACCGCCATCGGGTGCCAAAATACGTCATGACTTTTCTGACATCCCAATATAATACAATCAAAATTTCCTAAAGAGTAGAAAAACACAAAGAAATTTTTGAAAGCCCATTTATTAATTCATCACCGTATTTCAAAACATCTGAGGTAGAACTATGCTACTCAAAAGAAGTAAAGCAACAAAACGAAAACGGCTTACTTTATAAATCCTACTGAATCCTGGTTAGTAAAAGCTTTTCAGCTATCGGATACTCCTCACCCAAATATTAGGTGCTTGAATTAATTCCCGCTGTTTCCCAATAGAGCGCAGCAGTGGTACGCTGTGACCCGGGCCACACGTGACCTCCCTCGCACACGTACGTACCGTCCGTAGTCTGGACGAAGCAGTGTGTGACACCCGATCGGAGGGCGCAGAACCCGAGTTTGTATCGCATTCACGATGTCGAGTTTCATACCAAGAAAAGAGCATTTGCGGGAAGCATTACTCTTCTGCTTTCATCTCAAGTAATCTGCAGCGGAAAGTCATCGTTTGCCAGTGCAGACCTATGGGGAACATGCCCTATCGGACACAACATGCAGAGAGTGGTTTTGACGCTTCAAAGCCAACGAATATGACGTGAAGGACAAACAGCGCCCTGGGCAGCCGAAAAAGTTCGAAGATGGTGCATTGGAGGCCTTATTGGACAAGGATTCATGTCAGACGCTCCACGAGTTGTCTGAAACGCTACGGGTCGATGAGTCAACGGTTAGCAAACGTTTAAAGGCAATGGGAATGATCCAGAAGCTCGGAAACTGGATCCCACATGACAAGGTTATTCTTCTCCACGACAACGCTAGACCTCATGTCACCAAATCCGTGAAGAAACTCTTAGAGACACTTGGCTGGGACTTCTTACCCCACCCAACTTATTCCCCGGACATTGCTCCTTCGGACTTCCATTTGTTCCGGTCGCTACAACATGGCCTGTCAGAGCAGCACTTCCTTTCTGTCGCGGATATCCAAAAATGGCTTGATGAATAGTTCGCCTCGAAAGAACCTGCATTTTTCTACCGCGAAATCCATTTGTTACCCCAACGATGGGAAATGGTCGTAGCTGCCAACGGACACTACTTTGAATAGACTATCCTGTACCGTACTGTGGCAACACACAGGTGTCTGTGTGACAAAAAACAGCGGGAATTAATTCAAGCACCTAATAGTAGCAAAATCCATTCTCATGTTCAAAAAATATTACTTGTTTTAGAACTACGTAAATCTAACATATACAGGAACAATTTTTGACCGTGCAAGTTGAAAGAATAGCAAGTAGAAGAAGTTGGGGAAGAGGATACTACTCAATGGCCTATTGTGCAATGGTGCAGAGAGCACCGTTGCACCTCACGAAAAAAAAAGCCCCCCCCCCCCCTTATCCCCTTGAAATAGAAAAAGAAAAGAAGTCCACACTACAGAAATCATATGCTAAATTGCTTTATTTTCTTTATTTTTGTTTTTTTTTATTTATCTATTTATTTATTTATTTGTTCCCTTAGAACTTCAGCATCAGGGATAAACCCTTGACCTCACGGTGGTCAAGAGCGACTTCAAATTATTTGTCTGAGATGGGTCCGGGATCGAATCCCACATGAGGCATGGATGATGTGCTTGTCTTACGGTGCAGGCTCTCGCCCTTCAGTGGAACCAATGGCTCTAAATTAGGGACGTACAACTTCACATCCCTTTGAGCTTAACCATCCCCCCATCAAAAAGAAAAAGAAAAGAAAACAAATAATCCGAGAACCCGAATAAACTTAAAAGTTAAAATTAATTCAAAAGCTTTCTTTAGAATGAATTTAATATATTATTACTAAAGAAGAACTAAATTTATGTACATTTTCTCAGGTATCCTATGAAAGAAGTACGGGATACGAATTAATTGCAAATGTAAAATGGACCAGAAGCTAAAAAAAATACTAATGAATGGCTTTTACTGTTCTGTCGGAAGTGGTATACATATCCCCTTCTAAGAAGTCTAATATAACAGTTAATGAACCTACCGTTTACTTCGGTAGGTTCATTAACTGCATGGTCATCGGCAAAGGAAACATACTTCTACCAAAGATTGCTGCTCTTTTGCGAGGTCAACTTTGTAAAATGTCTTAAATTGCGCTTTGAGCAGCAACTCTATCGCGGAAAAGACGCGTCGTCATCAGGAACATGCTTGTCCCGTAGCAGTGATGTCAATCATAAAAAAAGAAGAAATAAGAAGGTGCAAGTTCGGGGTAGTAGGGTGGATGGGACAAAATATTGAAGCCTGATTCACGGCCTTTTGTTGTGGCAGCAAGGGAGGCATAAGATAGTGCGTTGTATTGAAGCATCAAGACACCTCTTGTTAGTGTTCCCCGTCTGTGCTTCTTCACATTTTCAGGCAATTTTCCAAGAAAGTTAGTGTAATATGTTCCGGTGATACTGGAGGTCTGTGGAAGGTAATCAGGAAGGATCACACCCCGCTGATTTCAAAATGCTCCAAGAATCACTTTTCCAGCAGATTGGTCCTTTCTGGAAGGCGATGACTCTTCATGCTTCCAGATTTTGAAGTTGAAATGATATATTCTGGGTTGAAATGATATATCCAGATTCTGACCACCGTTCCTATTTGGGAAAAGAGCCCATCTGCGGAATCACTGATCATAGGCAAAAGTTGCTATGAACACTCCACTTTATGCCTCTTCTGTAGAGGTCGGAGGAGGCGTCGATTCCATCTGGCCGCCATTTTACTCATAAGCAAGTGGTTATGAATGATGCTTTCTACTGAGCACACTTCAATTTCAACCTCATTAACCAGTTCTCGGATTGTTAAGAACCTATCTTCTATGATTAATGCATAATACTAGAACGTTTTACTGTGGTAATGACTAGTAACGACTTTATACAATAACAACTTATATGAAACATACAGTCTGTGTTGCATGTGTTGAACTGATCCCAATGTAAACTTCATCATGTGCGTAAATAAAAACTTTATGAACTTTAGCAAAACTATGCATTTATACAAGTATTAAAATATTTAGTACAATACGAACGTACTATCGGGCATGCTGTTTGCTTGCATGAGAGACATTTGTGCTGGGCGGAAATGCTTGGATGGTGGTTAGTTTAACAAAAGCAGAGTCCATAGATGTGTTACAAAAAAACCAAAAAAAAAAAAAAACAAAAAAAAAACAAACGAGGGGTCTGTGAGGAGCAGCTAATTGAAAGGCTATTTCACAAAAACTGTAAGATCAACGCGGCGAATCTTTGCTCCGGTGGTCCACATTACTAGTAATACAGAATGGTGTTACGATTAATGGAGTCACTTACCAGCAGCTTGTTCCCAAAGACACTTGTTTCCAGTAGCTTGTTCCCTGAGCAACTCCTTACCAAAAGCTTGTTTTCGGAGCCATTCCTTACCAAAACCTTTTTCTTTCAGCCACTCGTTACCAGCAACTGAATCCGAAGCCATTCGTTACCAGTAGCTTATTACTGGGTCCACTCGTTATCAGAAACTTGTTCTCGGGTCCACACGTTATCAGAAACTTGTTCTCGGAGCCACTCGTTGCCAGAAATTTGCTCCAGGAGCCACTCATTACCATCAGCTAGATTTCGGAGCCTCACAAAGGATAACACTTCATTAAGAGTCGTTGAATACCCCGAATCGCAAAAGGAAAGGAAACCGAACTATGGATATAGGCCGAATATTGAATACTGGGAAGCCATATCTCTCTCCACTCAAGTAATGTCTACGAACAACGCGAAGAGACACGTAAGAGGTCTTTCTGCACTGTCGGAGTCTAACATTGTGGCTTTTCTTCATTTCATGTTACCGACGCCAATCACATTAGTAGTATCCCCAACAAGCCTATTGGAGAGGTGAATGGCGCTGTTCAGTTTTAATGATGAACTTCATTCTACTCTTAATGAATGGCGACGGATATTGGCGACGGGTGAACAACTGGAATAGGAGCCGTCTATAGAATATTGAGTAATGTCATAACAAATGAACGGCAGGAATTACGGTAGGTCGGGCGGATGTTATCATTAGTGACAGACTGTTCTTTATATCAATTTACATCAAATTAGCTCAGCAAGTTGGCAATGTCAAATGCATGATTTCGGCGTAAAAACGAGTGAATGAATCAAACGAAACGAGTGAATGAATCAAACGAAACAAGTGAATGAATGAATCAAACGAAACGAGTGAATGAATGAATGAATCAAAGAAACGAGAATGAATCAAACGAAACGAGTGAATGAATGAATGAATCAAACGAAACGAGTGAATGAATGAATCAACGTGAAATTTCGTATACGAGATGGCCTACCAGGTCTTAGTAAGTGTACAAAATTTTACTCCTGAATATTGAGATACCGATACTCCGTTTTGTTACTTTGTGTGTATGTGTGTGTGTGTGCGCGGTAGAAGATAAGACGTGAAGGAAAGGAAAGTGGCGACAAATGCCGAGCGTCAACCAGAGAAGATACAATCATCAATCATAAAAACTTAAGGTAGCAATCTTAAAGGCACGATAATTAAAACACTACGCAAGCTTCCGATGAAGTGAAGAACTTATTTAATGTATACGTTAAAAGATTAAAAATAAAGCCATAAGAACTTTCGGTCTTCCTAAAGACCATCATCAGATGGAAGTACTGAAGGAACATTTTTGGGTGGGGAGACATATAAGTAACTGTAATGGCTCTATTTTTAATCTTTTAACGTATACATTAAATAAGTTCTTCACTTCATCGGAAGCTTGCGTAGTGTTTTAATTATCGTGCTTTTAAGATTGCTACCTTAAGTTTTTATGATTGACTCATTCCGCACGAGAACCTGATATCTTGTCAGAGAAGATACAGACAACATTGATGAACTCATTTCAAAGGTCTTGGTCGTGTTTTGGGGGACTTTAATGTTGAAGTTATAAATTCTTAAAATTGGGGATACTTTTACTGAAAAAGTAGCCAGTTTCAGCATTTCCCCCGGTTGCAGCCGCAAATCTTCCGACAAGTAAAATTTAGCCTGATGGTTGTCGACGTTGCTACTAATAAGTGTGAAAAATCGTAAGCTAAGAGCTTTCAATTACTCTGAACTGTGATCTTCTAGGCCGCGATAGCCAAGTAGTAAGAGCATTCGACTGTTGGTTCAGGGTTCGATCCCAGCCTGATCGCTTGAATCACTAAAGACTCGCCGTGCTTTGGAGGGCACGTTAAACCGGCCGGCGGTCCCAAAGTATTGCGCCCCAGTTAAAAATAAGGTCATGTGTTGCTTTCCTCTCGAAGTGCACACACTCTGCTCTGGTATCGTCTGGCATTCTACCACGATGTCAATTCACTCTTCCCTGTCGTCTTCTTAACCATTTCCACCTTACCCACTTTCCTGTCAGAGACTCCAGCCTCGCCCTCCTACACTTCCGCTTCCAGTACGTGATGTATAACCTCTGGATCCAAAGTACAAACCTTCCGAGGGAGGGGGTAGTGGTCAACGTTCGTGACTGCCACGGAGAAACCTCAGGTTCGATCCCAGGCAGGAACGAACGCTCGAACCATTAAATGTCCGCCGTGCGTCGGGTGGGCACGTTAAGCCGTCGGATCCCGGGCACTGGCCCCCAGGAAATAAATTAGGGCGTCTTCCTGCCCTTTTCTACCTCGTTTCCGTGTCACTTTCCTATCAGGCACTCTCGCACAAGTCTCCTAGCTTCTTATTTCTAAGGGTTGTTTAAGACATGGGGTCCGGCACTCTCTTCCTAAAATCCTCTATGTATGATATGATATATATGATTTATCTAAAAACATTGCTTGGGTGGAAATCGTGCGAGAAACAGTTGCCGACTAGAAGTTGTGATCTTCTGAAATTGGGCTCAAGTACAACCTGTGTTATTTAAATCTTAATTTTCCCCATCAAAAATTGTATATTGCTTTGCATCTGCATTGCCTTCAAAATTGATATTGTGTACGTGAAAGAAACAAAAAACAAAACAAACAAACGAACGAACGAACAAACGAACAAACAACAACAAAAAAAGACATTATTTACACATGGTTTCTATTCGTTTAAGCATAAAGGCTACAAACCTTTTCTAAATTCGGAAATCATTCTAAGCAAATAATTTCCATTGTAATTGAGCACGGAAACACAGTGTTGGTACAGTAATAAAGTGGTAAAGTGGTCTGTGTGCTTTTAAGCTGATAGGACAGCAGGGCTATGTTTCATAACACATTGAAAGTATGTGTTATCCTGTCAATGTTTTGAAACCTGCTTAGAAAAACAGAAAAAATATGACGTCACGACTCTTCAGTTTCTTAGCTTTCGATCATAATGAACAACCTTTCGAAAGCAAATAAATGCATTCATAACTATTTAAACGAAGTATTTCTTCTTTTTTTCTTGTGTAGCTTCTAATTGCGTATGGGGTGATTAAATACACAGAATTACGTTACACTCATGTGTTTAGTAATGTTAATTTGAAAGCACAATTGGCTGAATCACTCCGGAATTGTGCTCTTAAACATGATTTGAAACATGCCAAAACAAAACTGTCCCTTTTTGTTCATGTATCTAAGTATTCATTAGGAGTAGTATATATATGGGGTTACGAGCGCAATAATAGGGAAACGCTCAAAATGAACGAAAATCATAAAAATATACACATTTTTAACATAAAAACAATAAAAAATCATCAAAAATCATCAAAATTGAAAAAAATGCTCGTTTCCCTCTAAAATGAACGAAAATCATAAAAATATACACATTTTTAACATAAAAACAATAAAAAATCATCGTTTCCCTCTTCTTCTAGAGACAGAAACCTTAGAGACAGAAAAATATTATGAATTATAAATAAATGTGTACTCTGTGGAGAATTACAAAATTTTAGCAATATTGGAAAATATAAAAGGAACCTCTGTAAATCTTGTAGAAATAAAAAAGCAAGAGAAATATATGTAAAATCTAAGATGTCTTTTAATGAATTAATGATGACTATAATTTCTAATGACAAGAATGGGAAATGCTTACAGAAGCTTTTGATAGAAATCTGGGTATTTCTAGATAACCTGAAAAATAGAATTCTGACATTCATAAAAAATGCATTAAAAAAAGGGGTACCCAAAATGGATACCCCTTATAGAAAGATTAAAAATTGTTGAAGATTAAAGAAATTCAATTATATAAGCAGGATCTCGTTTTCCACAGTCTTTAGTTCCTTTATAAATCATTTTCAAATCACCCATATCATTAATGGCTTTAATTTCTTTATTTGTCATATTCTTAGAAAATCTTTCAGGAAGAAATACTTGAAATTCATTATATTCAGAATCTATTACAGCAGCTAAAATTTTATTTCCAAATTTTGTATGCACTAGTTTAAGTTCAACGACTTTATATTCATAATCTGTTTTCAGTTCACTCATTTTAATTATTGGACTAGTTTGAAGTGCTCCGAGAGAATTAAGCTTTTTCAGTGTGTCCATTTATTAGGAAACATTTTTATAAATATTTTTAAAATATATTTGTCACAAATGTAATTTGTTTTGTAATCTCATCAAATATTTCTAATCCTTTATTTTTAACCTCTTCATTTGTTCTTATTTTCAAAATTAGTTTATGCATCTTTTTAAGATATTTAGCAATCAATTTAATAAGATCAGGATATTCATTATTATAATCTTTACTCACATATATTAAATCTTCACATAAATGAGATAAACATCTTATATCATCACTATATTTGATTCCTTTACGATCAGTAAAGAGAGCTCTCATATCTCCTAATAAATCCATTTATAAGGTTTCATTTTTTGAAATACAATTCTTGTAAAACATACATCTATACATAGAGCATCCAGTACCTAAAATTTTTGCACATTTAGTTAATTCAAGATCTATAGAAGGAATTTCTAACTCATCAAATATTTGTTTTTCCATTATTCCTCCTTTATATACAAACTTACCACCATAATATTCATACAAGTTTTTTATATAATTTTTAATCTCATCAGTACTTATCCATAGAGATTTTTGATCTGGAAATCTTTTAAATTTTAATCCATGAATATCTCTTGTACATTTATATATAATTCTTCGCTCTCTATCATTTAATATATAATGAGGTTCAAATACTTGAATTGTTTCCCCTACAGGTTGATGTAAATGACACCAACTTATCTCTCTGATTATACTTTTATTAGAAAGAATAAATCCTTGAAAATTGAAAATCAGTGTAATGTCATCCATTTATATAGAATAATTTTTATAAATAGAAAGATTAAAAATTCAGAAGTTTAAAGCATTCAAAGATTTAATATCCAAAAGGCACAGTATTATAATCATCTAAAATTCTTCTTTTATCAAATCCAAACATGTATCTTTTATTTGTTTTCTTAACCATAATATTTCTATCTTTTTGAATTTGAAATTGATTACTTTTCACATCTAAATACTCTGTTTCTCCTGTAATTACTTTCATTCTCTCATCGAAATTTAAAACAGTTTCACTCTCATAACTCATTTTAAATCCTTTAACTTTTCCTTTTACAATTCCATCATTTAATATATATCCATAATCTTTAGAGGCTCCAGATATCCATGATTTCATATGTTTATCATCTCCTAATTCATCAGTCCATTCACCCAACATACATCCTGTTTTTATTTTATTTGTACCATCTTCAATATATACAATACTATCGGTATCATAATATATCACTTTATCTCCTAATTTATCAAGCATTTTATATAATCTTATTCTTGCAGAACTAGTTGTAAATGCTGCTATATAAACATTTGTATTAAAATTATTTTCGGCATATTGGTCTTTCTTTTTATAAGTCATTTCTACACAATCGTCATTCATGAATATCATGTTTAATTCCTTAATATTATCATTCAATATAATTCTATAAAAATCTTCTAATTCCATTACATATTCAGTTTGTTTCATATTTTTTCGTTGTCCAAACTTACCCCATAAAGAGTTTAAACATATCTTACTTATAAATCTTAAACCAGGATTTTTTTCTATTTTTTCTAATTTTATATCTAATTTTTCTTTAACACATCTCTTATATTCCTTTTTCAGTTTTAAAATTTTCAGACCATTTATCATCAGTTTCTAATTTAATTTTCAAAAACATTTTAACGTAATCTCTAAATAGTTCATCAGTTTTATTTTCAAAATTCCAAACCTCATATATTCTTAAAATTTTATATCTTTTTTTAATTGCTAAATTCATTTCATCAGTAGTCCATGTACTAGTGAAACATCTTTCGTCTCTTTTATGATTACATTCTTTATTTCTGACTTCATAACAGTCTTTACATCTTTTCTTTTCTACAATTTGATTCGATTTAAAATGATTACATTTTATAGTTTGAGAACATGATTTACATAGAGTGAATATTAATTTTTCGCCTTTATATGGTAACACAGGATGATATAATTTCCTAGGTGGTAAGACTTTACATTTTATTAATCCAAACCATTTCTTATCATACTTCTTAGGATTAAATATTTTTGTAGGGTGACCAATTGGATAATTATCAAAATAATTAACTGTTGGATATAATGAACACACATCTATATATCTACCTTTTTCATTTCCTTTGAATTCATATTTCAATTTTGTTGGTTCACATCTACCACCATAAAAAGCATCTCTAGGATTTAAAGGATCTACAAAATCTCTATTCCATTCAGTTTTCATATATTTTTTAATTTCCTTATTATTATCAAAATCACATTCCCATATTTCAATTAATTCATATCCATTATTTTTTATCTTCTTATTTATCTTTTTTGTTCTATTATATAAGTCTTTCATACATATCTGATTTTGAATATTTATAGTTGATTCTCTATAACATTTAGGACATCCATGCCAGTGACATCCTTGAAACTGATACACTATATTATTATAAAATCCATCTACTTTATAATATTTATTACCTAATTTTAATTTCTTTTCTCCACCATTTAAAGCATGTTGAATATTAGTATTATGTTTCTGAGATAAATAATCTAACCAAACAATAGATTTTTTACTATATTTATCTTTATGAATTATATCGTCATCAACAGCAATTGTATTTTCTTTTAGGAATTTATCTCTGTAAATAGCCATACATACACCTGCTAATGTAACATATTTAAAGGGATCTATGTTTGCAATTTCTAAAAATAATTTTCTAAATTCTAAGCATCCTCTCCTTAAAATATCTACATCTGATCTACAGTATTTAATGAATTCTTTTTGAAAATCAAATGTTTCATGTCTTACAGTATTATACCATTTATCAAACATTTCTCTCTGTTCTGATGTCATACTATCATAACCATAGTAATATTTTTAGGATATAGACCTACATAATTTTGATTATTTGATGTATTGAATAAATGAGGAAAATATCCTTTTGCTAGTTCATCTAATCCAAATGTTTTAGGAAAATTTCTTAATGGAACTAATGTAAAATTAATAGAATCAATAAATCTCATATTTAAACAAGGAATTTGCATATAATTAAGTTTATTTCCATTATATATAGTGAATACTTCAATTTTATTTTTAAAACAATACTTAGCTAAGAATTGAAAAATCAAATCCTTTTCCATAATGTGCTAATACTGTATAGCCGTAATGTTTTTTATCAAATAACCATTCACAATATTCATCTTCATTTTTAAATATATTTTCATCTCCTTTAAAACCATGATTTATAACTAGATTTACTTCATGAATTCCTGTTTCTTGTTTCGTTTCAACATCAAAAAAGAAATATTTTTCAGTATATTCATATTTACATTTTTCACACCATTTATCTTTAAATGGAATATTTTCAACACAGTCTTTTATACATTTACCACCTTTTGTATCTTTACGTTTCATAAAACATTTATGATCATTTAGAACCCATTGCCAGCAGTTTTTACATCGTTTTTCACCACATCTATGTTCTTTTGATTTCCTCTCATATTGATTAATAATTCGTTTACAGTTTAAACATTTCCATAAACTATTACAAACACTTATACCTTTTTTATCTTTCATTTCATGGTATATAAAACACTCTTTACCTTTAAATAATCTATTACATTTTTTACAAAATATTTCATCACTATTACAATATTTGCTATCTGTTGTAAAACATCTATCACATTTAAGAGGACATTTATGTTTATCTTTTTTATCATAACTTATTTGACAGTAATCACAATAATTTCTTCTACCTAAAAATCCTTTAATAGAAGTAATAACATCAAAATGATTTCTATTTTTAAATATATAGATACATGTAGGTTTATAAGTACCACTATATATTCTTTCGTTAAAATTCTCTCTACAAAATATATTAATTTGAATATCTAAGAATTCTTCAAATATTTTAACCTCTTCTAAACAACATATTTCTAATGGAATATTGCATAGTTCATGTAATTTTACAGCTAATGATTTTTGTAAAACTCTACCTTTTCTAATATATGTTATATCATTCTTTGATATTTTTTCATGGTTTAATTTATTACATAACACCTCAGGATTTTGAATTGCTAATGCTGTTACAATTGATCTAGCTAAACAAATATTATCATTATTTTTTATTTGGCATATACTTCTTTTATTTACAATATCGTCTTCTTTAACTATTATTAAATGTTTTCCTCCTTCAGGTAATTCAACCACATTAAAATCAAATATACAGTCTGTAATATCTAATTCTTTATATTCTATTTGATCAGATAATTTATATATATAATATTCATAAGCATCATTTGTTGACATCATTTTATCATGAAATGGTTTATTGAGATTAGGACTGTATACTATTATATCTACTTTTCCATGAATTTTACCAATTGCTTTTCTAAATATATCTTGTAAAATATTGAAATATTGTTCAGGTTTAATGTTTACTCCAGCTACTCTATAATTCTTTCTATGTACCATATATTTTTTAATATATTTTCCTTTTGTTTCAATAATTTCATAATCAGGTTTAAATAATTTTTCAAGATTTACAGCTGTTTTAATTTTCTTTTCTTTTCTTGGTTTCAGTTTGTTATCTTTGAATTTCAAGTTAAAAGAATCAAATAATTTTTTAATTCTATTTCTTCTCTCTGGATGATTAATAAATATTTTTCTTTTTCTATCTAAATATTCTGATGTATCTAATCCAAGGATATCTACTAAAACAGACTTATAATCACCTGTCTTTCTAATATATTTTATCAACGATTTAATTAAATCATCTTTTTTTACATTTCGTTTTTTGATATTTAATCTTTTTAAAACATTTCTAAGTTTCTGAACACTAATAGCATTCAGAGCACTTTTAAGATGCACAATAATTGGCTTCAAAGTTTTATCCATTTATTAGGGAGTAAATTTATAAAGGGATTTTCGAAATCAAAAAGTGATAAAAGCTAAACGACGTTTGTGCAATTTACTTCTTAAATGTCTTTGTTTATGAGTATAAGTATATTGTTTACCACAATCACAATTTATTTTTCTATATAAAATTATGCACTGACAAGATTTGCAAAAATGCTGTCTATCAACTTTACCATAACGATGTTGAACATAAAATTCATCAATAGGTTTTGTTTGTTTACAACTTGTGCATGTTTTGTCTTCCATTTATTAGGAAACAAATTTTATAAATACTTAAGCTGAAAAGTTTGCTGCTTTAAAGTCTTCCCAGATCTTTTCATTATTTGGATTTATATTAATTTTAATATCATTTGATATATTACAATAGTCACAAATTTTTTTAATAAAATATGTATATTTTAAATTTTTCTCATAGTACATAAAATCTAGTAATTTTAAAAATAAATCTTCTGCTTCCTTATTAAATTTAAGGTTACTTTTTCTTTTAAACTGATTAAAATATCTTATTCTACTAACATATCTACTTTTTAAATATTTATTATAATCTATATAATAACAGTCTTCCTCTTCATCATATTTCATTTTCTTTATTTGTTTCATTACTTTTTTAAAATTTTCAGGAATTTCAATTTGTTCTTCTTCTGAAGAAGAAAAGTAATTAGTTTCTTCATTAAAATAATTCATTTATTAGATATCATTTTATTAAAAACTTTTTAATTTTTTAACATAATAATCTTTAACAATCTTGTTAACTTTATCATAAAAATCATTTGAAACCCAACAAGCTATATTTGTAATTAAATCTTCACTGACATATGTACCATTAAAGTTATATTTTATTGCTGTTTTACCTCTTATTTCATGTATATTTTCACGGCCCGAATTCGGGCCGTCTAAATTCTTAACCAAATCGGGCCACCACAATTTTTATCATCAGACACATAAGAACCATTTACATTATACTTTTCAGTTAAACCACCTTTAATTTCATATATTACATCATTTTTTCCCATGGCTGGAATTCCAGCCGTGGAAATATCTTTAATTAAATCTTCTGAAGCCATTTTTTAAATCTCTTACCTCCATCTTTACAAAGTTTAAAATATCCAGTATTTTTATCTATTATTAATTTAAAATCTCCAAAGAGACCATAATAATAATTATCTTTAATATTTTCATAACATACATCTTTTAATGAAGCCATTTATTAGATATCATTTTATTCTTTTAATATCGTCAGTATTCATTATTTTCATATAACAGTTTTTTCTTTCACATATAGATGTCAGCACAAGGCATTATCTCTCTTTCTTTCTTAGTTGCAAAAAACAGTCATTACATAACACTGATAAGCTGCGAGCGAAAATGTTTACATAAGTTGAATCGCTGCCAATATTCTCCGCGGCGCGCGATTACGTAACGTGTCCTCGGAAAAAAGCAGTTCTTCGTTACGTAACAACTTTGGATCATAGCCAAGCTTCGACATAAATATATGTTTCAAACAGAAACTTCCTGGCCAGACGTGGCCGATCGTTAGCGTAAGCGCTTCGCATGCAAAAGGTCTCAGGTTCGAATCTCGGTACGGTAGAATGGCTCCCTGTCCTAAACTTTGAAATCAGAGTTTGGGTTCACGGTAGAGCGTGTGCGTGAATAACATCTGATGGTAGAGAGTGTGTGCGGTGGAGGGTCGAAAGAGTTAACGCCCACCTGGCTGGCCAGGTACAAAAAAAAAAAGAAGCATAGACCCTCCACCGAAAGGGCGTTTTGCAAAAAAATTCAAAGTACAACCCAACTGTTAAATTCATCAGGATATCCCAACCATTTAACTAAGTATTTATTTCCTTTCTTTCTAATAATTTTTTCAATCTTATAAACCTCATCTTTCTTATCATATTTAACCAGTTCCTTTTCATAAAATGTTCCTGTAATTTCTTCATTATTTAAATCTTTTATTTTATATGTCGGAGGATCTGTGTTCAATATATCGGAAATTATAAATATTTCTTCTGTAAATGTTGGAAGATAACCTTTCTTAAATTCTCTTTTATATTTTGAAATTCTTATTTTATCTCCTTTTTGATATTTTGGTTTATTTTTCTCTTTTTCTTTATACAAATTATTATAAACTTTTAATTCATTTTCTTCCTTACTTGCTTCTATAGGTGTCATTTTAATGGATCTATGATAAGAATTATTATAATTCTTAATTAATTTATCTAGTACATTTAACCACTTTCTAGTATTATTTGCTGTGAAATACTTCCACATTTTAGTCTTTAAAGTTCTATTGAATCTTTCAATAACAGCACATTTAATCTCAATATTTTCAGTTGTAAACCAGTGAATATTTTCATCCTTGAATAACTTTTGAGTTTGTTTATTTATAAACTCTGTACCCTTATCTGTTTGAAGTTTTTCTGGTTTTCTTTCTTTAAATATTTTTTTAAATGCTCTAGTTATCTCTTCACCTGTTTTTCTTTTAATCGGAATTGTCCAAGCATATTTACTGAATATATCAATCACTGATAAAATATAATTTGTGTCATTATTAAAGGATTTAAATTCTTGCATATCTATAAGGTCAGCTTGAAATTGGTCATTGACATGAGAAACATAAATTCTTCTTCTTTTAAATCTATGAATAAGTGGTTTATGTTTTGTATATACATCTTGTTGATGTAAAAACTCTTCTATATCTTTCCTGGGTAATTTAGTTTTTCTTTGTAATTCATTAATACCACAATAACCAGTTTCTGGTGTATAATAAATATTTTTAAGGTCTACGTCTTTAAAAACACTCTTTTTAGTTCCACAAACTTTACACTTTCCTTTTGCCATCGGTCTTCCATTTTTAGCTACTGTTTCTTGAATATCTTTAGTTTCAGTTTTCTGTTTGCACTTTAAGCAATACATATAGGATGAAATTCCTAAACCAAATGTTTTCTTTGCTTTTATAATTGGTTTTATAACAGCTCTAGCTTGTTTCTCTCCTAATGGATAGAATCCACTTGTAGTATTTTCAATTGAATCTAAATCGTTTAAGAGTTCTTGATCAGCAATATGTCTCTGTTTAGTATCTTTAGTTTTACTATAAGCTACATCATGTTTTTTACAAGCTTTATCAACTCTGTTAATTCCTGGATCACCTCTTTTTAATCTCTTTTCTAATTTTGTAAATGGACCACAATACTGGTAACCAGGTATATGCATTTCAGGTGGATTTAATTTATCTTGTAACCATCCTACTATATCACCTCCTTGTAATTCCATTTATTTAAGTGTAAATCTATTTTACATATCTATAACCATTTAGTTGCGTTTGTTTTACATATTTCTCTAAAGGAAAAATACTTCATATTTTTTATAAAATCCTCTTCTCTAACGTAAGCATCCTGTTCTGAAATTGAATTAGCGTTTATTAAATTTAATATCTGTTTATAAAATTTGTAAGCTTGTTTATATTCTTCTTTTCTTTCTGAAATATTTAGAGTTTTATCGACAACTTCAATGACTCCTGCTCCTAAAGAAAGTGCTGCTAAAGGAATAAATGCAAAAGCTGATAAACCTGAAGCACTAAATATAAATTTGCCTACTGATAATGATATACTAATTTTATTATAGTAATTAAAACTTTTTCTGTATACATACATTTTCTTTTCTAAATATTCTTCCATTTATATAGGATCAAAGTTATGTCTGTATCTCATATGAGGATTTTTCAAATCTAACATGAAGAAATCATAAGGTTTTTTAATACTTTTTTGATAAGGATCTATATTAAAATCACCATCAATTTCTCTAATAATTTGTTTAATTTCTCTGTGCTGAAGTTTAAAAAATATAAAGTAATCACAGTTGTTTCTTATATCAATAGGTGTTGAATAATAGGTCTGTGATAAATAAATAATGGATGCATTTTTCTTCCTTCCTCTTATAAAAAATTTTTCAATTTCGTTTTGATCTTTTTCTTTTACACAGTCATCAAAAATAACTAGATTTTTTAATGAAGGATCTAAGTCATCTACAGTAATAAATTCATTTATGTCTGAACTAAATAATGTTTCTTTCTTAAACTTTTTAAATAATTTTAATAACTTATTTTTATTCTTTCCCTTTATTTTTAAAATGTCTTCCTCTTCTATATCATCAAACACTGAGTAATTTTCTTTTAATTTAGAGTATTTAGGTTCGTTAATATCTTTTGCACATATGAATAATGCATCAAAATTTAAATGATCATATATTAAATTTAATAGTAAATTTGTTTTTCCACATCCTGAAGATCCTGTTATTAAAAGTTTAAAAGGATGAATAGGTAATATTGGATTTTGATTTGGATCTATAAATTCTTCTGGTTCTGAATAATCTTTTAGTTTAATGCTGTAAGGCTTAATCATATTTATTTAATAGAAATTCAGCATCTTCAATAAACATTTCAGCTTCAAATAATAAGTCTTCAGCTGGTATTCCTTGAGATAAATAACATTCAGCTAGATATAATGCCATTTCAGCAAAAGATAAATATTCTTCAATTTGTTCAAAATCTTCCATTTATATAAGTAAAATAATTTGCTTGGAAGTAAAATAATTTGCTTGGAAGTAAAATAATTTACTTGGTAGTAAAATAATTTGCTTGGTAGTAAAATAATTTGCTTGGAAGTAAAATAATTTGCTTGGAAGCAAATTTTCAGTTAAATAAATGAGTAAAGTGATACAAGATTTATTAAAATTAGCAAAAGTAAATGCTGAACTAAGAAAACGAAATAAGGAGAAGCAATTAGAAGATTTAGGATATGAAGAGGCAATCACAAAATTTCATAAACCTATAGTTGAAAAATTAGAATATCAAGATGTATCTAGAAAAGAAAATTTAAAAAGCTATTCAAGATGCAATTGAAGAACTTTCATTTCAACCAATTGCAGAATCTTCAAGATTTCCTGCCTTAGAAGATGTTGAAGAACCTATTTCAGATGCTAAAGAAATGTATGAGAGAGAAGCAGGAATTCATAAAATTAACTTAAACAAAAACTTGAATGTATCAGTTATTAAAAAAAGTTAGGATTTGATTTACCTTCAGAATTAGTTAATAAATCTGATGAAGAGATTGATGAAAAAATAAAACAAGCAAATGAAAAAATCAGTGAAATCGGACGTCTAAAAGGTCCTCAAGTAAAAGCACTTAATAATGCTAAAGATGAAGAAAAAAAGAAAAAATTAGAGAAAAAATTGATCGTTTCGATTATAAAATGGCTGAGGTGCGAAAATATATTAGAGCAATAGAAGCTCTCAAAATGGGGAATTACTATATGGGTGAGGGTCTTAATATTTTAGATAAATTAACAGATAAAATATGTAAGGGAACTAAAAATAAGAAAGTATATAACCAAGTAGTTCAAATACTAGATTTATTATTGAAAGAGGGTAAAATGACTAATGAGCAAGTAAAACAATATTATTCAAAGTTTCTATCTTAATAAATGAGTAATTATATTGTATCAAGAATTTATTTGAGTGAAGGTCAGAAAAACAAATTAAAAACAGCAGTTAAGAAAGGTGAAGAAATTACATTGCAAATTGATAAAACTAAAAGTGCTAATCATGATATGTATTTAACAAAAACTCAAATTAATCAAATTAAAAATGGTAAACGAATAACTATAAGTAAGACACAATTAAAGAAAAACGGAGGTATTTTACCCTTTTTGATCCCTATCTTAGCAGCTCTTGGTACTGGTGCTTTATCTGGTGCTGCTAGTTTTGGTGTGAATAAAGCTTTAAGTAAAGTAACTGGATCAGGTTGTAAACCGAAAGGTTCACACCTTAAAAAAACATTCTGGAAAGGGAGTTCTTCAGAATTACGAGGTATATCCAATAAAACGATAGAACAAAATATGAAAGATGTAAAAGGATTCAGAGGTGTATTTACATCAGATTTATTACCTAAAAAGATTAAGAAATTTGAAAGTGGAATTATTAATTTAGATATATCTACAGGACCTGGGACTCATTGGGTCTGTTATTATAATGATCCTAAATATAATTTTGTGGAATATTTTGATCCATTTGGAGAATATAAATATAAAGACATTAAATTGAATAACATTTTCATACCTAAAAATATTGTAAAATATCTTGAAACATCTAATAAAGGAATTAGATATAATTCGAGTTTTTTACAAGAACCAACATCTGTTAAATGTGGTTTTTATTGTATGAAATACATAACTCAAAGGAATAAATGTAAATCACCTGTTGAAGTTTTATATTCTTTTACCCAAGAACCAAGTGGTTATAATGAAGATTTTGTGCTTAATAAATGTTAATTTTAGATTCAAAAAATTTTGAGAAATCAGAAGATTTTACAATTGAATATGTCCCACCTATTCCTGTTAATGAAAATTCAAAAATTGCTTTAAAATCTATGTCTATGTGGGTTTCATGGAACAATATTGATGAAGAAAATAATACATTTAAGTATTTTGATGGTAGTTTATGGCATGAAATAACTTTAGATAATGGAAATTACACATTAAGGGAATTAAATAACTTTTTAATAAAACGATTTGGAGATGAACCACCAATTAAATTTAAAGCTAATTTCGCTACACAGCGCTTTATAATTGAATTAAAAGATGAATATAAAATTGATCTTAGAGAGAGTAAATTACATGAAATTTTAGGATTTGAATCAGAAATATATGAAGATAATCATCAAGAAGGAAAATATATGGCAAACATTTCTAGAGGAGTTGATGACATACATATTCATTGTGATGTAATTACAGGAACTTTATATAATAATATTAATTCAGATATTTTATATTCTTTTACGCCATCTAATCCTCCTGGTAGTTTAATAAAAATTGATGAAATAAATCCTTTATTTTTACCCATTAATAGACGAAATTATATTCATAGAATTCGAATATATATCACGAATCAAGATAATGAACTGATAGACTTGAATAATATGAGAGTTTTATATAGATTAATTTTAGCTTAAGCGCAGGCTTTTCAGCTTAATAAATGAATTATAACAAACATAGATTATATGCAAAACGATATGGTGGTAATATCTTCACTGAAGGAATTAAAACTTTTGGAAAAAAATATTAGAAGTTTTAGGTAAATCAGCAAAAACAGCAATTGAAGATAAAGCTAAAAATGTTATTCAAAATAAACTTGAAAATATATTATCTAAACCTCCTGTAACTGTTAATGATATATTAGCTAAAACGAAAATTCAGGATGGATCTGGTTTGAAATGGTATAAATGAGTTTTTTTATCCTAATAAATGGAAAAACTTTGGGACTTAAAAAGCTATTCCAGATTATTATAGTAATAAAATTGCTAAGTATGAATACATAAAACATAATGAAGATAGTACTAATGTAAAAGAATCTGATCAATATAAGTTTACTATTAAAGATACAAATTCACCTATATTATATAGTAACGGTTATATATGCTTAGAAAGTAAAAATAGTAAAAAATAATAATGATACTATAGGAACTGATAATGTTACATTTGTAAATGGTGGGAATCTGTTTAGATCCGCTTCATTAACTATAGGAAAAGAACAAACTGATTCTAATATTGAATGTGCTTCATTAATTCATCAAATTAATGGACTTATAAATTTCACAAAAGATTATTCCACTTCAGAGGCTACAAATATGATGTATTATGTTGATACATCAGAATCAGCTGATAAAGATAAAATAGTAATAGATGATCCTAATAAAGATGTAAAGAAAGGATCAGATATCAAATTAAAAGAAAATGCCTCTTATAATAAAGGATTTAGACAGAGATGGCTTTTAACAAAAAACAGTAATGTAATAAAATTTTGGATTCCTTTAAGACAACTTTTTGGGTTCCTCAACGATTTTAGAAGATTAATTTCTGATATAAAAGTTACATTTGAATTTCAAAGAAATAGTCATAATGATATGTTATACACAGATGTTGCAAATCCTAATTATAAAGTTATTATATCTGATTTTCAATTATGGTTACCTTATGTAGAGTTGTACCCATCCATTGAGGCTGAATTTAAAAGTATAGCTTTGAATTCTACACCTATTGAAATTACTTGGTGTTCTGCTTCAATTGAGAAAAGTAATCAGCAAACAACATCAAGTGGTGCATGTCATATAAGAACTACATCTGATGAGGTGTTAAGTGTTCTTGTCATTCCACAGTATGTAGAAAAAGAAAGCAATCAAAATCAGAACAATATGGTTTTTGATAATTTAGATCTCCTTGAATGCTGGATATTATGTAATAATAAAAAAGTTCCAGAAGAAATTTATAAAACGAATTTTAAAGATGGGCAGTTAGATTATAATAGATGTTATTCTGAATTATTAGCAGCTGGATTAAATACTCATAATACTGAAAGTGGATGTCTTATAAGTTATGTAAATTATGCGAGATTGTATCCAATCTTTTATTTTAATTTATCTAATCATCCAGAGTATACTAATATTTCGAATTTAAGACTGGAATTTAACTGGAGATTAGGATCGAATCCAGGTAAACCATATAGATTTTATTTCATCGTGAATGAAAGAAAAAGAGGATCACTTAATATGGCTAATAAGGAATTTAAAACTTTAAAAACTTTAGATTAAATAAATGAATTGGTACCCTTTTGGTTCGTCTTATGAAGAATTTGGAATTGGACCATCTGGACCTCCTGGAAATGGATTTAAATTAACAGATGATGGTAATTATGATATGGAAGAAAAAAATTTAAAAAATTGTAAAGAACCTATAGATGAACATGATGTTACTACAAGAGAATATGTTTTAAAACAAATGAGAGAGAATAATCTGGAAGTTAAAAATGAAATAGAAAAAAATATTAATGGTAGTTTTTCAGATTTTGTTCAAGAAACTGCTGTAAGAATAAGAGATTTAGATGCTGTACTTAAAGGTGAATTAAGTAATTTGGATCAAAAATATTTACATATTCAAGATGGGAATGTAATTAATGCAAAAGGTAAAAGAATAGGAAATGTTGCTGATCCTACAGCAGATAAGAATGCAGTGAATAAGAGGTATTTAGAAAACAATGTTTTAATTTTAAAAGATGAAAAGTTTGATGTTCAAAATAAAAGACTAGTGAATATTCCATCTCCTCAGGATATGTATGACGCAGTTAATAAAAATTACGTGGATAATCAAAAATGTTATGCAACAATTCAAGAAGATAAAAAAGCATATAATACTCTTGGTGCTATGCGTTACTGGGAAACAGTCGTTTTTATGAAATTTAGTAGCAATCTCCTTGACAGAAATATGAAACTGAGTGAAAATATGGATATGAAAATTACATTTTATTTACGTCCTAATTATACTAATGGGAAATCAGAAGTTTTAATTACACTTGGGGAGAATATATTATTTAATGGTGATGCCTACACAGATAAACCTTTAATACTCTTTGCATCAGGAAAAAGAATGATGAATTAAGCATACAAGTCATGTCTTATTTAGAATTAAACATTTTTAAACCTTACTTAGAAATTGAAAAAATAACATACTTTTAATTCCATTTGAATTAGAACTTTAATCTTCCTACACTTTTTATCTTCCTATTTTTTTAATCTTCCTATAAGGGGTATCCATTTTGGGTACCCCTTTTTTTAATGCATTTTTAAAAAGGACTTTGCAAAGTACCAATTCAAAGTAGTTTGTTTTACAACTTTTCTATTCATCACTAAATCCATCATTTCATCACTTTCAAAGCTATTCAAAGTTCAAAATGATTGCAATTGTTCAAAAATGTTCACAAAAATGACTTAAAATGTGTGTTTTTATGATGTTCTAGTTTGATGAAAAACAGAGTAAAAACTTCAATTTTCAAAAATCTGATGTTTTTGACTATTTTATGCTAAAAAATCAATGATTTTTAATGAAAATATGGTGTTTTTGTTCATAAAAAGCCTTAAAATGTTCGTGATTATTGAGGTCTGAAAAATCAAAAAACGCCTGATTTTGAGGTTTTTTGTAGTATATGATGTGTCCCATAGTATGGGACATATACTACTATTAGGAAACAGTCAAAATTCCAGACCGATTAAATACCTGCGATCCATTAGAAACCTAATGAAACCGGAAAAGATTAAATAGATTTCAGTTTGGCCAGTTGAATTTTATTGTGTCACTTATTATTTATTAGTGTTTCTTTCATTTGGGACCAAGTCTTCTACAAAGTACCATTTGGAATATACTGCCGTCATACACATTTTGCCATGGTTAAGATGAGATTTCTTGGGATGACTTGGGCTAGAATTGACACCGGGTGTGATTTCTGTCATGACATCTGTGTGCTGAAACTGCTCCTTTTCGGTATACTCAGTTCCTGGTGACAATAAGGAATGGCGCCGATTGGAGCCCAGCTTATCCCACTGAGTTTTATTTTTAGCCCTTACAGGACTTTCGAAAATTTTAGAAAACGTCGATGGCATTTTTGTAAGAATGCTACCTGCTGTAAATATACGTAGTCTAACTGGCTGTGGTACTACAAGGCAAATAGGATTGAGTTAGTGGCCGGTAAATCTGCTCGCTCATCAGAAAACTTTTGGAGAAAAAAACTTATCTTTGGATTTTGCCTACTTGACGAAAACACTATAGATAGTACTGAACAATTTATCGCTAAGGTACTAAATACATCAAAACCCACTTGTGATGCAGTGCTATTTGAACAATACCTCCAAGCAAAAAAAAAAAAAATGTTTTTTTTGCAAGTGTGTCCTCCCTCATCAGCAAAATTGTTTCATATCAGGCGTATTTATCTTCAGTGCTATGTGTAGATGATGGTACTAAAAATCAGCTATATTAGATTCTTTAAATTGTGGATATGCAGACGATATTATAACATCAGAATATTTGAGTTCTTCCTAATTTGTACCACTTTGTATTTGATAGAAATGCTCACGAGCTAGTATTTTTCTTTGCAGGGTTGAAAACATACCTTTCTGTCCTTTTCTGGAACAGAAAGATGTCTTTTCAACCCTGCAAGGAATGGTAGAAGTTGCTATTTTACTGATAAAATTTTCTATCTGATAATAATTAGGACTGTCTTTTAAAAATATTTTCTATTTTATAATTATTAGACATGTCTTTTAAAAATTTTATGTTTTTCGATAACACATAAAATGACAATGCCGATATTTACACATTAATAAGTGTTTATTCTTTTTCACTTAGCAAGTAAAAAAATGCAACAAAACGTTTTAATTTCTTTTTTTAAACCTTTTGAATAGGCTTTAAATTGGCTTGTGCAGGTTCCATTAAAACATTTTGGGCAGCCCCGGTGGCGCAGTGGTTTAAGCTCTGGCTTCTGATCATTCGCCCAAGATGGGTCTGAGTTCGAATTCTGTAAGGCATGGATGCTGTGTTTGTCTTACGGCACTTGCCCTTCCCTGGTGCCAATGGCTCTAAATTAGAGACGGGTGACTGCTTATGCTCATCGAGTTACTTGTGGTGGTCGTTAAACCTCCAAAGAAGAGGACAAACAATTTTGTACCAAAAATAGTTAAAATAAAATAAAATAAAATAAAATATTTCGTCACATTTTTTCTTGCTAAGTAAATGAGAACATAGGCCTAATTATTCTATAAATTAGACATATCAGTAAAATAGCAGCTCCTACCATTCTTAGTCCATTTTTGATTATTGAACTGATGTCTTTTAAAAATTTATGCTTTTCGATAACACATAAAATAACAATGCCCATATTTCCACATTAATACTTTTTTTTTTTTTTTTCGCATTAAAACAAGGTTTTCGAAAATTACTACTAGCCGGGCCATGTAACAATATTTTTCCATCACTTTGTGTAGTAGAAAGCACCAAATTTTTTTTCTTGCTCTCAAACTTCAAATAGGGCTTTCTTAGCTGTCAGGCTATTTATTATTCAAAGTAGCCGTAAACAATGGAAGACTTATGTGGATTCCATTTTTAGTTTCATTTTTCTGTGTCTTTACTAGCTGCCATTTCGAATAGCACTTGCCAGCAGGAAAAGATTAAAGCATCGTGCTCTGATGTTTTAAATTAATCTTCATGAATCTGCTGTGCCTCCATGACATTTCAAGTTTCTGGTTTCCACACATGTCCAGGAGAACTTCATATTTGCACATAAACTTGGAGTGCTAGTTTTCTTTCTTCTCGAGCACTTAGCTGCAGATAGCATCCATCTCTTGAAGTTGTTGCCCAAGGTCTTTCATTACTAAACATTCTCAATGCGGCATTTGTCCTCTTTTTGGGGGATAGGGGGAGGGGTACGACCACCGCGAGCAACTCAGTGGGCTATAAGCAGTCACCCATCCCTAATTTAGGGCCACCGCTTCCAGGGAATAGAGAGCCAGTGCCGTAAGACAAACACAGCATCCATGCCTCAACGGGACTCATCTCGGACGAATGGTCAGAAGCCTACACCCCCAGGGCGGCCATTTCCCTTTGGAATGAGGCTCAAAGCCGATGAACTACGAAACGACGCACATTGAGGCACCTGTTACTTCTGTTTCATACTGACCATCTTCGAGGATTCCAAGGGATCTCCATCAAATGGTATTTAGATATTGTTACCACACATGACAGTAAAATGCAAACTTTCAAAACAACGTGTTCTGATTGAAATCCAGAAAAGAAATGACAAAACGCTCTGAATTGCCTCTTTTTAACCTACAGCTGATTTGCACATTTAGATGCACTTTATGTTAATTTGCTTAGTATATTTGACATTACGTGGTTAAAATACCTATGTTACGTTTGCTTTATCGACTTTCATTGTTAATTTTCGAGAAAATCTTCAAACTTCGTGTTGTCCTTAATTTATGGAAACCACTGTATTTACGCTTTTCAGAAGTATCAACGCTCTGAAAAAAATTTAATTGAATCATATGAGTGATAACCAAAATTTTAAGCTAGAAACAAATAATAAACCAATATACAGTGGTGGCCAAAATTGTGGATACTTTTTTGAAAATTTCATGTTTTGCAACTTTGCAGGCTTATAGGAAATGTTATGTTATTATTCTATCGGATTGCAGATCATAGGAAATGTTATTATTTTTATCGGATTCTGAAATCATTTTATCGGATTGTAGTGTAGATTTATCATGATTGCAGAAAATATTATGCAGGATTCAACAAATGTTTATATATTGATTGAAAGAAAATTCAATGCCAAATTCAAACATCTGCTGTACAAAAAAGTTATGTTACTTTAGTCTAAAAAACGAACACAGGTGTGATTCAATTAAGAAGCGGAATGTGAGTGCAAACCCTACTGGCCAATCACAGCTCTTGTTCTGCGACTAATCAAATGGCAGTAGCTGCGATACATGATGTGTCAAGTTGGGGAAAGTCAGTTTTGCTGTTTGTTCTGTAGAAGGAAGACGGTTATCGGTGTAAGTAAAGCGCAATGGCAGATTATGTGCATACTTTTAGTATTTCTTGAAATTTAAAGTGTAGATAATAAATAGAGCAACGGCACCAAAAAAAAAAAGAGTTGATTGGACACCAACGAAATGAAGCAGGATTGTTGTATTACGTGAATCGGGTCTTTCCTATCCCAGCAAAAACACAAGTGCTGGGAAACTGCTGGCCACCAGCTGGCAGTGATGGGTCACTGCTGGCTGAAATCTGCCGCTCACGGCCCGGTAGTTGTCCGTTGGTGGCAGCGCTATCAGTTGGCGACCCATTGATGGCCCTGCAGCATTGCCGTGCATTGTGGGCCTCCAAGCAAGTGCCACTAGTGGCCCGCTGCTGGCAACCAATGCAACCCCCCAACAGCAGGTGGAAGCAACGGGACTGCGCATGCGCAGAAGCAACACTTGCTGTGTCTCTCATGGTACCAGTTAGTTGAAGACGACGCTATCGCCATCGTGTTATTTTAGTGGATGTTAAGAAAAAATCCATATGTGGAGAGGCGAATTAAATTCTCAATGAAAGTTTACGTCTACGAAGATATCAGATTAAGCCGTGAAATACTAGATTACAGCCATGAAATACACCCACTCCATTCCCATGAATAACAATTCATGGAATGGAGTGGATGAATAACAAGAAAAAAATTGAAAGCGCTTGAAACAAATATCCTGGAAAACCATTAAAACAACGTTTGTTGGAAAAAATAATTATACGCGTACAAAATTTATTAATTATTTGAAAGAAAAAAAAGCAGCGCTATGTGGTGTACTCATCCATGGGTTGAATACACAAGACTGGGAGGAATTCGCTTCTAAAAATAACGAGAAGTAAAATAAAATATATTTTACTCTTTAAAACAAATGTAGCTTCGGATAACGGAAAGGAAAGACACAACGTTAAAAATGTAACAGAATGTGACATGAACCCGGGTAAATATATATTTATTCAACAATCTCTTTTCAAGACGGCAAGGACAGTACAAAACTTTGGAAAGCGACTCTAAGTATGTACACGCCTTGAAAATGAGTGAAGTTTCCTTAAGGTAAAAAAAAATATTGTTACGTTGAAAAAATTTATGTATCAATTACATGAAACTGACTTTTATGAAAAATACCTCGCAATATTGTAAAATGAAAGAGGGAAGCATTCGATTACACATTGCATACCAAACAGACAGCTTTAAGCATATGCTCTAGCGTGGCAAATTAGTCCGGTCGGTAGAGAGCTCAGCTGACACTTGAACGACCCTGGTTTAGATGCAAACGGGCGTTTTTCCGATCTGTTGATAAAATTTTCCCAGCGCCGTGCGTTAATTCGCAAGCTTCGTAAGGGTAGAAAAAACAAAAACAAATTGTAGCTTTGGGAAACTGCGGTTATCCTCGCTTTTTTATTTTTTTTTAATTATTATGGCTACTACTGGGAAATTGGCGGACAAGATTCGGCAAGACACCAGTTACGTCACGTGGTTGCTGGCTGCCACTAACGACACACTAGCGGACCACATTAGGCTAGCCATCATTTCTGGCACGTGCTTGCAGGGCCACTGAAGGGCCACTTGTGGCACCTACTGCCTACGATGGACCACTGATGGCCCTGTTGTGGCATATGACAACTGATGGGGCATCAACTGTTGGCCAGCTGTTGGCCTGAACTGCTGGCCCTTCTGTTGGCCGCCGCGCGGACATTTTATTGATGGTTCGGCAGCGGCAACATAGTGCTGGGCCAGCAAGACTGTTTTTGCTGGGATGCTTAAATTGCAAGGACAGTAGATGTGACAGTGACGACATCTGGAGTAAGAAAGTTGTGTTTACGTTATCAAAAAACAAAGTCAGTGAAAACTAAAGCAGGAAAAGGCCGAAGAAAGTGCACAAAATCTATTGATGACAGAAGAATAAAAAAGCTGTGTCTCAAGGACAGAAGAATTTCATCTAAGGCCATCATAGGTGAACTGGGTACAACTGGTGTTTCTGTCAGTCAGTGGCGTACCCAGAAATTTCTTAAGGAGGATGGGGGAGGGTCCAAAGGTTTGGTTCATTGGTGAAAGCCTTCGTGCTCAGTCTCCTCAAGGTAGGGAGGGTCAAACCCTCCCCTTTCCCTCTGGGTACGCCACTGCTGTCAATTCAAAAACAATAAGGAGAAGGCTCTCAGATATGGGACTAAACGATAGGATTCCGAGAAAAAAGCCATATCTGAATCTACAGCAGCGAAAGAAACGACTACAGTGGGCAAAAGAACACATTGAATGGACAGAAGATCTGTGGAAGCAAGGTATTTGGAGTATAGGAAGTGAGATAGCCTTATTTGTAGTGATGGGCGAAAATATGTGAGAAGTCGAGTGGCAAAAGAGCTACATCCTCACTGCATGGAGGCAAATATAAAGCACCCAACAAGCGTTATGATTTGGGGATATATGGCAGCAGATGGTACTGGCCGCCTTTATGTAATCGACGGCATGCTGAACGCAAGAAAATACATTGACATCATCCTGGAACCAAAACTGCTACCTTCCGTCAGGGATCTCTTTCCCAACAATGCACCATTTCTTTTTCAGCAAGATTCAGCTCCTTGCCACGCAGCACAAATATGCTAACAGTGGTTCACAGCAAAGGACATTCCATTGCTAACCTGGCCAGGAAAGAGCCCTGAACTGAACCGGATAGAAAATTTGTAACACCGTTTGAAAAACCTTGTACGAATGAGGCGTCCATCAAATTAAAAGGCAATTTACTGAGGCTATATTTGCTTCCTGGCACCACGTAATAACGAAAGCAGAACTTTAAACACTTGTTGGCTCAATGAGACCTCGCTGTACTGCTGTTTTAAACAATAAAGGCTCTCCTACTAAATACTGATAGTACATTTCAATCGTAAGTATCTGATATCATTTTATCAGATTGTAGTATAGATTTATCATGATTGCAGAATTCGCAGTACATATATTTTTTGTTCTGCCTATATTTGAATTCTGTTTTTTGGGGTGAATTCAGCATTAAATTTTCTTTCAATTGACGTATAAACATTTGCATTTGGTGAAACATAACATTTCCTATAAACCTGCAGATTTGTGAGACATTAAGTTTTCAAAAAGTGTCCACAATTTCAGACACCGCTGTACTTAATTTGACAGAAATGAACATAGACGGAGCTTTCTTTTCCACAACTTGACACAACCTGACATACACTGCGAAACGTTCGTACTAGCGACTGTATCACTGGGCTTCGTTGATTGAGAACACTTGGCAACACTTGAATGAAAGACTGTGAACGTGTCTGTCTGTAGGTAGTGTGTTTGTGCGCTGACCACAGGAACAGCTACGACAGCTGCAGGTACAAGCGTTCATACAACAAATACACTCACACCCGCTGCTGTCATAGTCATGAATTGGTTCTAGCCCGTCCAACTTTTCTGCTTACTTCCCAAAAAAGAGTTTAAACATTTAGAACACATGACGAATGCAACTGTTTTAGATTTCTACAACCTAAGAAGAATGCATGTAATTCTCATTGGTAACAGCGGTTTTAAAGTGCAGATAAGCAACTTCGCTGTTCTGAGTTAAAAAAACTCAAACTCATTAACAGTTTCGTAGTAGAAAAAGTGCAAAAAATAAAAAGATAAACCTGAACTTTAGAGATTCAAGCTATAAGGAGTCAAATCTTGTGAACTTTTTCCTGAGTATTGAATGCTGATTTGTTACAATGTGTATAAAACAACATTTCGGATGAGTTTTTATTAAACCGCATAAGATAGTTTTCTTCTTTTATTATACTTAGCCCTGATGAGCCTCTCCCCACCCTAAGCTTTGTTTGAAGCCTGGCGTCGCCACTGACTTGTAAGCCCTCTGCGACTCACAATCACTTTCTTCGTATAGGTCTATGCCATTTTCACAAGTTGACTAACAATCGATTCTGAATGAGAACCTTTTTCGGAAGAGGGGAAAGTTGGATATTTCCACAGCGAGAAAAATATGAGATGGCCTTTCGTTTCATGGATGAAGTTGTACGCAAAAAGTTTATCAGTCGCACAAAAATATGTCCAGTAAATATTCTTCTTTGTCATCAGAATTACGCAGCAAGCGTCTAGTGATGTCTTTTTCGTCTCTTTTAATTTTTTGTCTACTGGTGCTTTCTGTTCCGATGACGTCGGAAAAGACAGTATATTGGTGGTAAACGTTTCTCTATAGAAGACATCTGTCTTACGATGGCCTTTATGAGTTTACTTTTAACGATTGTGGCCGATGTGTCATATGTTGTAAACAATGGCTTTCGCTTTCTGCGTTAGCAAAACTGATATGCTAGTCTCGTCTTGACAAAAGCAAGATGTGCAGCCAGAAACTGTTCTGTTGTTCACTATATCGTTGTACAATTTTCTCTGAAGGCACAGCAGATGTCTATAAGATTCTTGTTTTGCAAAGTTAGTTTTTATGCAGGACTTCTTGTCACTGCATAACTAATACATCACACAAGTCACTGCCACCGTTCACATTTTGAACAGCAAAGCGTAGAATGTAGATAACATACGGAGCAACGATTCACTGGACAAGCTTCAACCAAAGTATAACTTGAATAATCCTTTGGCTCGCGTGTGCGTAATTTGCAGAAATTTGAAATGATCATCCTAAACAAAAAATTAACTCAAATTTTATTTAAATAATCCATGCATCCACTGTAGCTCTTGAGCTGACTTGTCTTTTTTCTTGTTATTTAAATAAAGAACAAAAATTGTAGTGTGTGATATTTATGAAATTTAAGGCTCTCGTTTTATTACAGCTTTTGGGTTTGAAGTTCTGCCATCGGAGAAGTTTTATTTCTAGAAGTCAAAACACCGAATTTAATGTGATTGTTACCAAAACACGTCGTTCGAGCCTAAAAAGGCTCAAATTGCAGGGAATTCTGCTTTTAATTTGAGTAAACATATCATAAGCACAGACAGCTGTTAAAAAACGATGTTACGGAGACAAAGATATCGTTAATTACCGCCGGTTTAAGAAGAATAAGGATAAAATAAACGAAAATCGAGGTACACAAAACTCCAACAAATGGAAGAGAACTGTTAAATAATCATGGTTGGCGAAAATAAAGACGAACTAATACTATACATGAGAAATAGTGAAATCCAAGAAAATACAAGGTGCGTATGGATATTGGCTTACGAAAGAAATTTTGTAGAAAGGAGCGAATGTCATGCAAGACCCACCAGTGAAAAACAAAGCTGAAAACAAAACTTGACCCGCTGCAACAAAGAGCGAGAAAGTTTTAAAAAATGTCTTTTGGGTAAAGTAAAATTTCATTTGTCGAAGAAATAAAGCAGTGTAAAAGTTTCGCAAGAGATCCAATAAGAAAGAAAACTTAGTAGGGTAACGGAAGTTCCACCAAATCCCGACGATAGAAAATGTAAATGGGATTCAACTCAATTCACCGAGAGAACCTATTACCTAAGCAACAGACATTAAGATGCAGAGGAGGCTGTGTTCCTAAAACTGAAAGTGAACCTTGCACGGAGGCAAAGCATTTACCTAAATGGGTTCATCGTTCTAAAGAAAACATGTTGTTTCCTTGATGGTTAAAACGACGTCACTCAAATATGCTGTCATTTTTCAAGAAAACTCAAACAGGAAGATAAACTATTCGTTAATTTGACTAAACATGTGAAGTACAAAATCGAGTAACTAGTATATAAATAATCCATAAGGTAGAGAAACAAGAGATATGTTATCATAATTCACATGCTTTAAATTAGGCTGCATCATAGTAGAGGGAGCATTGAGCATTAAATTTTTAGTTCATCGTTTTTGAAGGTATGCCAAAAAAATGACACAATATTATTTGCGTACCCCCTGTTAGTCTGTTGAAAAGCTGTGTTTGCATTTACAGATCGGATTCCATAAAATATGTTTTGCGTTCGATAGCAATGATCACGAGTAGCGTGATTCTTATATTTGACACTTTTTCAATGTAGAGGTTTTCTTTTAGATGGATAAGAAGCACATTAAGCGCCTCTCGTAATCTCTGTGACGTTCCATTAGATGAGAAAAACGCGGTTCTGTGTTTGGCGTGATATCTCCACTTCAGAGTCAAGGACAAGAAAATTATTTTCGTTTAGTACAGCGGAAGCCGTCATCAACACTTTTCCTGTCTTTCCTCTATCTCAGATTTTTCCTTAACTGCGTAAACCTTCATTGGATTAGATATCTCCGCTCCCAAAAACATGATTTAAAAACTTATTTCTGCATCGGGCAGCTATACAACAATCAAAACATTTTACGCGTTTTCCAGCTTTTTCGTATGAATACTTTTCTTCTAAGTTACGTACCTTTTCAGATCAGACTTTTTTTAACATGCTATAAGTTTAATCGTGTTCTATATTATCCAATTCTTTCTGATTTTCACAATGCTCAGTTTTGCCGCTAGGTGGTATGACGGTATGTTTGTATTTTGCACGATATATTTTGCTCCTAGAAGTTCAATTTCATAAGTTCCTTTGACAATGGGTATCCGAAAACCATGTACAAAATAATCGAATTGTGAACATTTATATAACTTCCTCTTTTCTTTCATTAAGTTTCCCGCTAGATGAAGTTAGCATATATATCACATCGACATGACAGCTCTGCATCTATAAGTGGCCTTAAAATTTATTTTATTGTATAGCCTATCTGTAAGCACACCAAGATTTTCCTGTGTTTGATAGCTTTTTATTTTAATTGTCAAGAGCGCACTTTTACCACCAGTTGAAGCACAATATACAGAGGATGAGCCGTAAGTTTTGCAATATTTGAATCACTTTATATCTTCAAACGTAACTTTACGACGAAAGCTAACTAGCATTCAAAGTATAGGCCATCGTGTTGCACTGTCTTGAGTCATCTGTCTTCCAGTTCTTCGATTCCGCGGCGGTACCAGTTCTTGTCCTTCGAGGAGAAGAACTCTTTCACCCCAGCTGCCACCTCCTCCTGGTTGTTGAAGTGCCGCCCGTGAAGAAACTGGGCCATGGACCGAAACAAGTGATAATCCGACGGAACAAGGTCCAGACTATACACTGGGTGGGCGTCAGTTTGATACCCTCAAGTTCCTGGAGTTTTGCCAGAGTCATTCGCGCGGTATGAGGCCAAGCGTTGTCCTGCTGTAGGAGAGCACGCTTTCTGTTGGCCAGTACCGAGTTCTTCTTATCCAAAACGAAATACATTCGCTCCAGCTGTTCAGAGTAGAGGTTGGCGTTGATGATCCGACCGTCTGGAACAAATTCGTAATGGATGACGCGCTGTCTCTGAATCCACGGTTTGTGGCCTACCTGTATCACCATGTGCTCGAAGCGCCCACGTTTGGCAACAGGTTCAAGAAGCTGGCCGAGGCTCAACCACTGCAGTTGTGTGTTAGGATTAAGGAAATAGACCCACTTTTCATCGCATTTAACAATTCTATTGATGAAACGTACATCGCGCGGTTTTTCTAGGAATTTCGTGCACACTTCCACTCGGTGGTTTGCTTCAGCTGGCGTCAGTTCGTGAGGGACAATGCGACAGCTCCTGTAGGCCTTGCCGAGGTCCTGAAGGTGACGAACTACGGTGGTCTGGGATATGCCTAGCTCGCCTGATACTCTCTGAGTGCTGACTTTCGGATTTTCCTCTACTGCCTGACGCGCTGCCTCTGAATCCACCGTTCGTGGCCTACCTGACCTTGGCTGATCGTCGAGGTTTCTGTCAGCTGAGCGAAATTTCTTAAACCATCTAGCTGCGGTTAGACGTGCTGGTTAACAGGTTTGTCCATGATAACCAATAGGCCGGGATCCTACCACGAAAAACACCCCCACACGAGTATACTGCCAGCTACAAACTTGACCGTAGGAACAGTACACTGTGGTAAATAGCTTTCCCCCGGCTGCCGCCATACCCACATACGGCCATCAGACTAATGGATCGTGTATCGGATTTATCAGTCCATAGGACCCGTTTCCATTGATCTACGGTCCACGATAAATGTCCTTTACACCATGCTAAACGACGAGTAGCATTCCGAGTGGAGATGAAAGGCTTATGAGCAGCCGTATGACCACGGTAACCCATGGAATGAAGTTCTCTGCGAATGGTACGTGTACATACCGAGGTTCCAGCATTTTTACTCACCTGTACACTGAGGTCTTGTGCAGTCTCTGTCAATTAGCTGTAACGACTCTGCTGAGGCTTCGACGTCCTGTATCACTGATTTTCTTTGATCTGCCGGTACGTTTTGCAGCTTCAGGCACGCCATGTGTCTTCCAGTTATTCAGTACATCCAAAACAGTTGATTTGGGTATGTTTAAACCCCTCTCGGTTTCTCTTATGGACAACCCACCAATATAACACCCAACAATCTTTCCTTTCTCAAAGTCAGTTCTCTTCCCCCGCGACATTTTCACTTAACCTCACAGTGCGATATGATCGCGGTCAGCTGCACGCTTGTTTTTATACAGTTTGTAGTTGTACCGCGCGTCTTAACAACGGAGCGTATCCGTTCATTTGTTTTTGAAATGGTGTCCGGTGACTTTTGTCAATATAGTGTATATATATATATTGTGACATCTGAGCTTTTTGAAATTGAATTGGCTGGAGAAAAAAACTCTCTCTACGTTTGTTATGTAGAACTACGAACAAGATCACTCAGATATCCTCGACTTTTCCTGGTTCATAAAATTTCGGTCTATGTAAATTTATATTTATCACAACTTTTATGTTGAAACATAATAAAAACATCTAGAAATGTGGTTTCTTTTAAGGACTATACGACCATTCTGCGTTTTTTTAAACTTTCATATATTAAAAAAAAAAATTTATTCTTGTGCGTCTAACAAGCAATTCTCGTTTTATAAGGTGTACAAATAAGTTTTAAAGCGTTTTTTTTTGTGTGACGTATACCGCTAATTTACATATTCGACATTCCCCCGCTTTCTTGTCATGTGACCGTAACTGGTCCAAAGTATAAAATGTTATGCAAGAAGTTTGCCCAACAGCCAAACGCACTTGCACATCGATAGGCGAAAGATGGCAAGCGATACTGCATTTATTCGACACTGCATTCGTTACGAATTTCATCAAGGAAAATGTGCCGCAAAAGCATGTGCATTGATCTGTTCTGTTCTGGGGAAGAATATTGTATCGAAAAACACGTGTGAGTTTTGGTTTAGACGGTTTAAAGCAGGTGATTTTGATGTTAGCAATCGAGAACGTACATGAGGAACTGCAAAAATTTCTAGATGAAGATTCGTCTCAAATGCAAAGAGAACTAGCTGAACAACTGGGGGTAACTCAACAAACCATTTTCAATCGTTTACGCGCAATGGGAAAAATTCAGAAGGAAGGAAAATGGGTGCCACATGACCTGAGCCAGAGGAACAAGGATGAGCGCGTCATGAAGTGTTTGAATCTGTTGAATAAACAACACAGTCTTTCCTGTGGGAAATAGTTACGGGTGATGAAAAGTGGATATGGTACGACAATCCTAAACGCAAAAAGCACTGGGTAGACCCACGTGAAGCAACTTCGACACCGGAACGCAATATTCCCTCCAAGAAAGTTTTGCTGTGCATCTGGTGGGATATGAAGGGTACGCTCCATTAAGAGCTATTGGAACAGGGTCAAACTGTTACTGCTGATCGCTACAAGCAACAGTTGCTGCGATTGAACCAGGAAATCTGTCGGAAACGTCCATTCACAGGCAAAGGATTGCGTCCGCTGAAATAACTGCATGGCAACGCTAAGCCACATGTCGCGAAATCGGTCAAGGAAACGTAATTGACACTTGGCTGGGAAGTTTTGGAGCACCCGACGTATAGTCCCGACATAGCCCCTTCAGACTATCATTTGTTCTGATCGATGCAACATGGTTTGTCTGCTGTACGGTTCCGAACATGTGAAGAAGTGCTAAAATGGGTTGACGACTTCATCGCGTTCCACGACGAAGTATTCTTCATGGCTGGAATCCGTCAACTGCCCGACCGATGGCGGAAGGTGATAGATAATGACGGCGGATATTTTGTTTCGTAAAGGTATTGTTGTTTTCTCTCAAATTACATGTTGCATTGTCTTAAAACTCTTTAAAACTTATTTGTACACCTAATACAAGAAGATCCATTCAGAATTAATTGTTACTTTCAGATCACAGGAGGATCTTCTTCGGTTGCAAAGAAAAATTTTCTTACTATGCCGTCAATAAGATTTAATACTATCAAAGAGAATAATTTATATCTAAGTCCACTTTTCCGAAAGAATAAAAGAAAAGGAAGAGCAGATAAAAAAAGGAAGGACAGGAAGATTTAAAAAACTTCTGTTTCGCAAAAGTCCTTCAGCAAGAAATTAAGAAAATTCGGGGAATGTTCATGAAGAACTTAATCACAAAACCAAAATACAAGTTCAGAATTCAAACAATACTTGCTGTGAATACGTAGGGTATCGTACAACGCTATGTATAATTCCAAAAACTCCATTACTATAAACAAAAGTTATTCACAGAGGGATTTATAGGAGAATACATTATATCCGTTTATTGAAAACTGATCCAGCCTTGTTTTCCTTTTCTCTTTTTTATGTGGGGGAGGGTAGAATTAATTTCTTGTGTCTTCCTTCAATGCTGATCATGGCTATGATTCGGTATCAGAGGACGTGCTTAGACTGACTCTTATACACTGGTGTACAAAAATTAAGGACGAAGCGGAGAAATTAGCATAACAGCGGAACGAGTAGGCAGAACGGACCGAAAGAACACTCAGGAGATAGACTACGGTCCAGTACGGTAGGGCATGCACATATATGCAGCATGACGTAGGAGGCGGTGGAGTGTCGGAAGGGTATAAAGCACACGGGCGGTGTACGCTCAGCAATTCGGTGAAAGCATTAAAACATTTGCACGGTGTACATCGGTTTGAACGACTCCGAGTTGCTGCCACCGTATGATATGGCCAACAGGCAATCCAGTAGACGACATCTGGATGACTTTACCCGAGGTCGCGTCATTGGGAAGTTGGAAGAAGGTCGAAGTGTGACTAGTGTGGCCGAGGAGTTCGGGATTGCTCACAGCATCGTTTCACGAGCTTGGAGAGCATTTCAAACGACAGTAACAGCTGTCCGAGAGTTTAAGAATGGTCGTCCACGAGCAACCACAGCGGCGGACGACCGGTATATTGTCCTACAGGCAAGAAGAGACAGACGGCAGACAGAGGGAGAAATCGCAAGACACATGCAGAAGACAACTGGACGTCCGTTATCGCGTTTTATCGTGTCCACAAGACTGCACAAAGGTGATCTATTTGCACGACGACCAGTAGGGTGTGTGCCATTAGCGCCTGCTCATCGGAGACGGGGGTTTCTGTGGTGCCAGGAACACAAGAACTGGACATATCAGCAATGGGGTCGAGTTCTCTTTATGGATGAGAGCCGATTTAGTCTGACGAGCGATTCTGGACTTATACACATCTGGAGAGAGCAGGGAACACGCAATCACACCTCCAACATCATCGAAAGGGATCGGGTTGGAGGTGGCGGAGTTCTCGTTTGGGCCGGTATCATGCTTGGTAGCCGTACTGACCTCCACATCTTCTAAGGAGGTTCAGTCACTGGTGTCCGCTATTGTACCGAGGTTCTCCTGCCTCACGTGCGTATGTTTAGAGGTGCTGTGGGTCCTGAGTTCCTCTTCATGGATGACAACGCTACACCGCATCGTACAGTGGCTGTCGCAGAGCTGTTGGAGAGTGAAAATATTCAACGCATGGATTAGCACGCAAGGTCCCCGGACCTAAATCCAGTCAAACACGTGCGGGACCTTCTCGGCAGACGCTTGGCAGCACGTCACCAGCCACCAGCAAGGATTCCGCAGCTGCGATTGGAGCTACAAGAGGAATGGGCTGCGATGCCTCAACAGCTCCTTCACAGTCTCGGCCTCAGCATGGACAGACGTGGTAAATCCTGCAACACAGTCAGGTGTGATCATATCCCCTACTAAAGACTGGATTTTTCTTGGCAGCCGCCTGTCACATGGACGTTTCTGTCTTCTGTCCAGTTGTGCTCGAAGCTACCTTTTCAATAAAGTGCCTTTGTATCCTTTGGATTCCTTGTTTGGACGGTTTTGCTCACTTGTCCCATATTCTTACATCTTGGGGATCTTATGGTATGATTTGAGTCGACGTGGAGCACATCTACACGACGTTACATTCGAAAATCGTCTCGTCCTTAGTTTGTGCACGCCAGTGTACATAGCTATATCATGCTCATAAGGAGAACGGAAAAATGGGCTAAGTGGAACACGCAGGGCGTTCTTTTTTATGGGTTTTCCTTATTCCCCAGGCATGAAAGGCAAGAAAGTGAAAGATTTTGTGTTAAATACTAACAGTTTTCTTTTTAGTCTCGAGAAAATGCAGGAAAACGCTCGCTTTCCTTCGATCAGTGAAAACAGAACAGGAAAGATGGAGATCTTCGTACACGCATATCTTTAGACACAGTGTGACGTCCGTCATTAATCTGTGAAGGAAAGTAAATTTTTCTCTGGTGGATGTGTTTAACATTTTAAGTTGTTTTTTTATAGAATGTGCTTCGAGGTCAACAGCGTGTTTCAAAATTAAAACAGTTATCGTCTTCTGAAAGTGTCGTTTTCAATGATTCCTCTCCTCGTACCACGCCCTTGGCCGAAAGAGACGACGAAATTCTTCACTACATCCCGACCTGGTGAGGGTCAGCAGTCTGGCAGTGTTATTTTTATTTATTCGCGATTGTTTAAATTTACCTTATCACGCAGACAGGTCGTGACAATCAAGGTCTGGAACAAAATATACATAGCGTTCACTTCCTTTCATCGAAAACCATCTCAAGACTAATCATCTCCAAGTTTTTTTAGGGAAGCTTTGTTTTGAACTCGCTAAATTTAACGCCTTCTGTGGTATATTTCTTGCTCTAGTAATTTTATAATTTACCTAAAATCTTGAGTGCAAGCACCAACATGAATGTTCTCTGTCTGTCTGCCCGCGTATACATGTGTCACTCTTATCTGATCCGTTTTTAACACATCTGATATGTAGCTTCAATTCAGTTTCTCAAGCCTGAACAAAAAACTCGGTGTCAGGTAATAAGGGAATTAAGAATAAAGCCACAGCGTGTAAATATTCCTGAGGCATTACGCATCAAAAAAGCTATAGATCAATGAAACTTTATATGAGAAATACACTCAAAATATCCCAAGCATGCAACAGTTCGGAGACTTTAATGATTTTGTAGTAAGCCAATTATTACATACACCGATGACCCATTACATTATGACCACCTACCTAATAAGCTGTAGGTCCCTCTTTAGCTCGCAAAACAGCAGCACTCGTCGAGGCCTCGACTCGTTGAGATGCCGATAGATATCCTGGGGTATCTGGTACCATAATGTCACCAATGAGCCATTACATTATGACCACCTACTTAATAAGCTGTAGGGCCCTCTTTAGCTCGCAAAACAGCAGCACTCGTCAAGATGGCGATAGATATCCTGGGGTATCTGGTACCATAATGTCACCAATGAGCCATTACATTATGACCACCTACTTAATAAGCTGTAGGGCCCTCTTTAGCTCGCAAAACAGCAGCACTCGTCGAGGCCTCGATTCGTCGAGATGGCGATAGATATCCTGGGGTATCTGGTACCATAATGTCACCAATGAGCCATTACATTATGACCACCTACTTAATAAGCTGTAGGCCCTCTTTAGCTCGCAAAACAGCAGCACTCGTCGAGGCCTCGATTCGTCGAGATGGCGATAGATATCCTGGGGTATCTGGTACCATAATGTCACCAATGAGCCATTACATTATGACCACCTACTTAATAAGCTGTAGGGCCCTCTTTAGCTCGCAAAACAGCAGCACTCGTCGAGGCCTCGATTCGTCGAGATGGCGATAGATATCCTGGGGTATCTGGTACCATAATGTCACCAATGAGCCATTACATTATGACCACCTACTTAATAAGCTGTAGGATAGATATCCTGGGGTATCTGGTACCATAATATCACCAATGAGCCATTACATTATGACCACCTACTTAATAAGCTGTAGGATAGATATCCTGGGGTATCTGGTACCATAATGTCACCAATGAGCCATTACATTATGACCACCTACTTAATAAGCTGTAGGGCCCTCTTTAGCTCGCAAAACAGCAGCACTCGTCGAGATGGCGATAGATATCCTGGGGTATCTGGTACCATAATGTCACCAATGAGCCATTACATTATGACCACCTACTTAATAAGCTGTAGGGCCCTCTTTAGCTCGCAAAACAGCAGCACTCGTCGAGGCCTCGATTCGTCGAGATGGCGATAGATATCCTGGGGTATCTGGTACCATAATGTCACCAATGAGCCATTACATTATGACCACCTACTTAATAAGCTGTAGGGCCCTCTTTAGCTCGCAAAACAGCAGCACTCGTCGAGGCCTCGATTCGTCGAGATGGCGATAGATATCCTGGGGTATCTGGTACCATAATGTCACCAATGAGCCATTACATTATGACCACCTACTTAATAAGCTGTAGGGCCCTCTTTAGCTCGCAAAACAGCAGCACTCGTCGAGGCCTCGATTCGTCGAGATGGCGATAGATATCCCGGGGTATCTGGTACCATAATGTCACCAATGAGCCATTACATTATGACCACCTACTTAATAAGCTGTAGGATAGATATCCTGGGGTATCTGGTACCATAATATCTCCAATGAGCCATTACATTATGACCACCTACTTAATAAGCTGTAGCGATAGATATCCTGAGGTATCTGGTACCATAATGTCACCAATGAGCCATTACATTATGACCACCTACTTAATAAGCTGTAGGGCCCTCTTTAGCTCGCAAAACAGCAGCACTCGTCGAGGCCTCGATTCGTCGAGATGGCGATAGATATCCTGGGGTATCTGGTACCATAATGTCACCAATGAGCCATTACATTATGACCACCTACTTAATAAGCTGTAGGGCCCTCTTTAGCTCGCAAAACAGCAGCACTCGTCGAGGCTTCGATTCGTCGAGATGGCGATAGATATCCTGGGGTATCTGGTACCATAATGTCACCAATGAGCCATTACATTATGACCACCTACTTAATAAGCTGTAGGGCCCTCTTTAGCTCGCAAAACAGCAGCACTCGTCGAGGCCTCGATTCGTCGAGATGGCGATAGATATCCTGGGGTATCTGGTACCATAATGTCACCAATGAGCCATTACATTATGACCACCTACTTAATAAGCTGTAGGGCCCTCTTTAGCTCGCAAAACAGCAGCACTCGTCGTCGAGATGGCGATAGATATCCTGGGGTATCTGGTACCATAATGTCACCAATGAGCCATTACATTATGACCACCTACTTAATAAGCTGTAGGGCCCTCTTTAGCTCGCAAAACAGCAGCACTCGTCGAGGCCTCGATTCGTCGAGATGGCGATAGATATCCTGGGGTATCTGGTACCATAATGTCACCAATGAGCCATTACATTATGACCACCTACTTAATAAGCTGTAGGGCCCTCTTTAGCTCGCAAAACAGCAGCACTCGATTCGTCGAGATGGCGATAGATATCCTGGGGTATCTGGTACCATAATGTCACCAATGAGCCATTACATTATGACCACCTACTTAATAAGCTGTAGGGCCCTCTTTAGCTCGCAAAACAGCAGCACTCGTCGAGGCCTCGATTCGTCGAGATGGCGATAGATATCCTGGGGTATCTGGTACCATAATGTCACCAATGAGCCATTACATTATGACCACCTACTTAATAAGCTGTAGGGCCCTCTTTAGCTCGCAAAACAGCAGCACTCGTCGAGGCCTCGATTCGTCGAGATGGCGATAGATATCCTGGGGTATCTGGTACCATAATGTCACCAATGAGCCATTACATTATGACCACCTACTTAATAAGCTGTAGGGCCCTCTTTAGCTCGCAAAACAGCAGCACTCGTCGAGGCCTCGATTCGTCGAGATGGCGATAGATATCCTGGGGTATCTGGTACCATAATGTCACCAATGAGCCATTACATTATGACCACCTACTTAATAAGCTGTAGGGCCCTCTTTAGCTCGCAAAACAGCAGCACTCGTCGAGGCCTCGATTCGTCGAGATGGCGATAGATATCCTGGGGTATCTGGTACCATAATGTCACCAATGAGCCATTACATTATGACCACCTACTTAATAAGCTGTAGGGCCCTCTTTAGCTCGCAAAACAGCAGCACTCGTCGAGGCCTCGATTCGTCGAGATGGCGATAGATATCCTGGGGTATCTGGTACCATAATGTCACCAATGAGCCATTACATTATGACCACCTACTTAATAAGCTGTAGGGCCCTCTTTAGCTCGCAAAACAGCAGCACTCGTCGAGGCCTCGATTCGTCGAGATGGCGATAGATATCCTGGGGTATCTGGTACCATAATGTCACCAATGAGCCATTACATTATGACCACCTACTTAATAAGCTGTAGGGCCCTCTTTAGCTCGCAAAACAGCAGCACTCGTCGAGGCCTCGATTCGTCGAGATGGCGATAGATATCCTGGGGTATCTGGTACCATAATGTCACCAATGAGCCATTACATTATGACCACCTACTTAATAAGCTGTAGGGCCCTCTTTAGCTCGCAAAACAGCAGCACTCGTCGAGGCCTCGATTCGTCGAGATGGCGATAGATATCCTGGGGTATCTGGTACCATAATGTCACCAATGAGCCATTACATTATGACCACCTACTTAATAAGCTGTAGGGCCCTCTTTAGCTCGCAAAACAGCAGCACTCGTCGAGGCCTCGATTCGTCGAGATGGCGATAGATATCCTGGGGTATCTGGTACCATAATGTCACCAATGAGCCATTACATTATGACCACCTACTTAATAAGCTGTAGGGCCCTCTTTAGCTCGCAAAACAGCAGCACTCGTCGAGGCCTCGATTCGTCGAGATGGCGATAGATATCCTGGGGTATCTGGTACCATAATGTCACCAATGAGCCATTACATTATGACCACCTACTTAATAAGCTGTAGGGCCCTCTTTAGCTCGCAAAACAGCAGCACTCGTCGAGGCCTCGATTCGTCGAGGCCTCGATTCGTCGAGATGGCGATAGATATCCTGGGGTATCTGGTACCATAATGTCACCAATGAGCCATTACATTATGACCACCTACTTAATAAGCTGTAGGGCCCTCTTTAGCTCGCAAAACAGCAGCACTCGTCGAGGCCTCGATTCGTCGAGATGGCGATAGATATCCTGGGGTATCTGGTACCATAATGTCACCAATGAGCCATTACATTATGACCACCTACTTAATAAGCTGTAGGGCCCTCTTTAGCTCGCAAAACAGCAGCACTCGTCGAGGCCTCGATTCGTTGAGATGGCGATAGATATCCTGGGGTATCTGGTACCATAATGTCACCAATGAGCCATTACATTATGACCACCTACTTAATAAGCTGTAGGGCCCTCTTTAGCTCGCAAAACAGCAGCACTCGTCGAGGCCTCGATTCGTCGAGATGGCGATAGATATCCTGGGGTATCTGGTACCATAATGTCACCAATGAGCCATTACATTATGACCACCTACTTAATAAGCTGTAGGGCCCTCTTTAGCTCGCAAAACAGCAGCACTCGTCGAGGCCTCGATTCGTCGAGATGGCGATAGATATCCTGGGGTATCTGGTACCATAATGTCACCAATGAGCCATTACATTATGACCACCTACTTAATAAGCTGTAGGGCCCTCTTTAGCTCGCAAAACAGCAGCACTCGTCGAGGCCTCGATTCGTCGAGATGGCGATAGATATCCTGGGGTATCTGGTACCATAATGTCACCAATGAGCCATTACATTATGACCACCTACTTAATAAGCTGTAGGGCCCTCTTTAGCTCGCAAAACAGCAGCACTCGTCGAGGCCTTCGATTCGTCGAGATGGCGATAGATATCCCTGGGTATCTGGTACCATAATGTCACCAATGAGCCATTACATTATGACCACCTACTTAATAAGCTGTAGGGCCCTCTTTAGCTCGCAAAACAGCAGCACTCGTCGAGGCCTCGATTCGTCGAGATGGCGATAGATATCCTGGGGTATCTGGTACCATAATGTCACCAATGAGCCATTACATTATGACCACCTACTTAATAAGCTGTAGGGCCCTCTTTAGCTCGCAAAACAGCAGCACTCGTCGAGGCCTCGATTCGTCGAGATGGCGATAGATATCCTGGGGTATCTGGTACCATAATGTCACCAATGAGCCATTACATTATGACCACCTACTTAATAAGCTGTAGGGCCCTCTTTAGCTCGCAAAACAGCAGCACTCGTCGAGGCCTCGATTCGTCGAGATGGCGATAGATATCCTGGGGTATCTGGTACCATAATGTCACCAATGAGCCATTACATTATGACCACCTACTTAATAAGCTGTAGGGCCCTCTTTAGCTCGCAAAACAGCAGCACTCGTCGAGGCCTCGATTCGTCGAGATGGCGATAGATATCCTGGGGTATCTGGTACCATAATGTCACCAATGAGCCATTACATTATGACCACCTACTTAATAAGCTGTAGGGCCCTCTTTAGCTCGCAAAACAGCAGCACTCGTCGAGGCCTCGATTCGTCGAGATGGCGATAGATATCCTGGGGTATCTGGTACCATAATGTCACCAATGAGCCATTACATTATGACCACCTACTTAATAAGCTGTAGGGCCCTCTTTAGCTCGCAAAACAGCAGCACTCGTCGAGGCCTCGATTCGTCGAGATGGCGATAGATATCCTGGGGTATCTGGTACCATAATGTCACCAATGAGCCATTACATTATGACCACCTACTTAATAAGCTGTAGGGCCCTCTTTAGCTCGCAAAACAGCAGCACTCGTCGAGGCCTCGATTCGTCGAGATGGCGATAGATATCCTGGGGTATCTGGTACCATAATGTCACCAATGAGCCATTACATTATGACCACCTACTTAATAAGCTGTAGGGCCCTCTTTAGCTCGCAAAACAGCAGCACTCGTCGAGGCCTCGATTCGTCGAGATGGCGATAGATATCCTGGGGTATCTGGTACCATAATGTCACCAATGAGCCATTACATTATGACCACCTACTTAATAAGCTGTAGGGCCCTCTTTAGCTCGCAAAACAGCAGCACTCGTCGAGGCCTCGATTCGTCGAGATGGCGATAGATATCCTGGGGTATCTGGTACCATAATGTCACCAATGAGCCATTACATTATGACCACCTACTTAATAAGCTGTAGGGCCCTCTTTAGCTCGCAAAACAGCAGCACTCGTCGAGGCCTCGATTCGTCGAGATGGCGATAGATATCCTGGGGTATCTGGTACCATAATGTCACCAATGAGCCATTACATTATGACCACCTACTTAATAAGCTGTAGGGCCCTCTTTAGCTCGCAAAACAGCAGCACTCGTCGAGGCCTCGATTCGTCGAGATGGCGATAGATATCCTGGGGTATCTGGTACCATAATGTCACCAATGAGCCATTACATTATGACCACCTACTTAATAAGCTGTAGGGCCCTCTTTAGCTCGCAAAACAGCAGCACTCGTCGAGGCCTCGATTCGTCGAGATGGCGATAGATATCCTGGGGTATCTGGTACCATAATGTCACCAATGAGCCATTACATTATGACCACCTACTTAATAAGCTGTAGGGCCCTCTTTAGCTCGCAAAACAGCAGCACTCGTCGAGGCCTCGATTCGTCGAGATGGCGATAGATATCCTGGGGTATCTGGTACCATAATGTCACCAATGAGCCATTACATTATGACCACCTACTTAATAAGCTGTAGGGCCCTCTTTAGCTCGCAAAACAGCAGCACTCGTCGAGGCCTCGATTCGTCGAGATGGCGATAGATATCCTGGGGTATCTGGTACCATAATGTCACCAATGAGCCATTACATTATGACCACCTACTTAATAAGCTGTAGGGCCCTCTTTAGCTCGCAAAACAGCAGCACTCGTCGAGGCCTCGATTCGTCGAGATGGCGATAGATATCCTGGGGTATCTGGTACCATAATGTCACCAATGAGCCATTACATTATGACCACCTACTTAATAAGCTGTAGGGCCCTCTTTAGCTCGCAAAACAGCAGCACTCGTCGAGGCCTCGATTCGTCGAGATGGCGATAGATATCCTGGGGTATCTGGTACCATAATGTCACCAATGAGCCATTACATTATGACCACCTACTTAATAAGCTGTAGGGCCCTCTTTAGCTCGCAAAACAGCAGCACTCGTCGAGGCCTCGATTCGTCGAGATGGCGATAGATATCCTGGGGTATCTGGTACCATAATGTCACCAATGAGCCATTACATTATGACCACCTACCTAATAAGCTGTAGGGCCCTCTTTAGCTCGCAAAACAGCAGCACTCGTCGAGGCCTCGATTCGTCGAGATGGCGATAGATATCCTGGGGTATCTGGTACCATAATGTCACCAATGAGCCATTACATTATGACCACCTACTTAATAAGCTGTAGGGCCCTCTTTAGCTCGCAAAACAGCAGCACTCGTCGAGGCCTCGATTCGTCGAGATGGCGATAGATATCCTGGGGTATCTGGTACCATAATGTCACCAATGAGCCATTACATTATGACCACCTACTTAATAAGCTGTAGGGCCCTCTTTAGCTCGCAAAACAGCAGCACTCGTCGAGGCCTCGATTCGTCGAGATGGCGATAGATATCCTGGGGTATCTGGTACCATAATGTCACCAATGAGCCATTACATTATGACCACCTACTTAATAAGCTGTAGGGCCCTCTTTAGCTCGCAAAACAGCAGCACTCGTCGAGGCCTCGATTCGTCGAGATGGCGATAGATATCCTGGGGTATCTGGTACCATAATGTCACCAATGAGCCATTACATTATGACCACCTACTTAATAAGCTGTAGGGCCCTCTTTAGCTCGCAAAACAGCAGCACTCGTCGAGGCCTCGATTCGTCGAGATGGCGATAGATATCCTGGGGTATCTGGTACCATAATGTCACCAATGAGCCATTACATTATGACCACCTACTTAATAAGCTGTAGGGCCCTCTTTAGCTCGCAAAACAGCAGCACTCGTCGAGGCCTCGATTCGTCGAGATGGCGATAGATATCCTGGGGTATCTGGTACCATAATGTCACCAATGAGCCATTACATTATGACCACCTACTTAATAAGCTGTAGGGCCCTCTTTAGCTCGCAAAACAGCAGCACTCGTCGAGGCCTCGATTCGTCGAGATGGCGATAGATATCCTGGGGTATCTGGTACCATAATGTCACCAATGAGCCATTACATTATGACCACCTACTTAATAAGCTGTAGGGCCCTCTTTAGCTCGCAAAACAGCAGCACTCGTCGAGGCCTCGATTCGTCGAGATGGCGATAGATATCCTGGGGTATCTGGTACCATAATGTCACCAATGAGCCATTACATTATGACCACCTACTTAATAAGCTGTAGGGCCCTCTTTAGCTCGCAAAACAGCAGCACTCGTCGAGGCCTCGATTCGTCGAGATGGCGATAGATATCCTGGGGTATCTGGTACCATAATGTCACCAATGAGCCATTACATTATGACCACCTACTTAATAAGCTGTAGGGCCCTCTTTAGCTCGCAAAACAGCAGCACTCGTCGAGGCCTCGATTCGTCGAGATGGCGATAGATATCCTGGGGTATCTGGTACCATAATGTCACCAATGAGCCATTACATTATGACCACCTACTTAATAAGCTGTAGGGCCCTCTTTAGCTCGCAAAACAGCAGCACTCGTCGAGGCCTCGATTCGTCGAGATGGCGATAGATATCCTGGGGTATCTGGTACCATAATGTCACCAATGAGCCATTACATTATGACCACCTACTTAATAAGCTGTAGGGCCCTCTTTAGCTCGCAAAACAGCAGCACTCGTCGAGGCCTCGATTCGTCGAGATGGCGATAGATATCCTGGGGTATCTGGTACCATAATGTCACCAATGAGCCATTACATTATGACCACCTACTTAATAAGCTGTAGGGCCCTCTTTAGCTCGCAAAACAGCAGCACTCGTCGAGGCCTCGATTCGTCGAGATGGCGATAGATATCCTGGGGTATCTGGTACCATAATGTCACCAATGAGCCATTACATTATGACCACCTACTTAATAAGCTGTAGGGCCCTCTTTAGCTCGCAAAACAGCAGCACTCGTCGAGGCCTCGATTCGTCGAGATGGCGATAGATATCCTGGGGTATCTGGTACCATAATGTCACCAATGAGCCATTACATTATGACCACCTACTTAATAAGCTGTAGGGCCCTCTTTAGCTCGCAAAACAGCAGCACTCGTCGAGGCCTCGATTCGTCGAGATGGCGATAGATATCCTGGGGTATCTGGTACCATAATGTCACCAATGAGCCATTACATTATGACCACCTACTTAATAAGCTGTAGGGCCCTCTTTAGCTCGCAAAACAGCAGCACTCGTCGAGGCCTCGATTCGTCGAGATGGCGATAGATATCCTGGGGTATCTGGTACCATAATGTCACCAATGAGCCATTACATTATGACCACCTACTTAATAAGCTGTAGGGCCCTCTTTAGCTCGCAAAACAGCAGCACTCGTCGAGGCCTCGATTCGTCGAGATGGCGATAGATATCCTGGGGTATCTGGTACCATAATGTCACCAATGAGCCATTACATTATGACCACCTACTTAATAAGCTGTAGGGCCCTCTTTAGCTCGCAAAACAGCAGCACTCGTCGAGGCCTCGATTCGTCGAGATGGCGATAGATATCCTGGGGTATCTGGTACCATAATGTCACCAATGAGCCATTACATTATGACCACCTACTTAATAAGCTGTAGGGCCCTCTTTAGCTCGCAAAACAGCAGCACTCGTCGAGGCCTCGATTCGTCGAGATGGCGATAGATATCCTGGGGTATCTGGTACCATAATGTCACCAATGAGCCATTACATTATGACCACCTACTTAATAAGCTGTAGGGCCCTCTTTAGCTCGCAAAACAGCAGCACTCGTCGAGGCCTCGATTCGTCGAGATGGCGATAGATATCCTGGGGTATCTGGTACCATAATGTCACCAATGAGCCATTACATTATGACCACCTACTTAATAAGCTGTAGGGCCCTCTTTAGCTCGCAAAACAGCAGCACTCGTCGAGGCCTCGATTCGTCGAGATGGCGATAGATATCCTGGGGTATCTGGTACCATAATGTCACCAATGAGCCATTACATTATGACCACCTACTTAATAAGCTGTAGGGCCCTCTTTAGCTCGCAAAACAGCAGCACTCGTCGAGGCCTCGATTCGTCGAGATGGCGATAGATATCCTGGGGTATCTGGTACCATAATGTCACCAATGAGCCATTACATTATGACCACCTACTTAATAAGCTGTAGGGCCCTCTTTAGCTCGCAAAACAGCAGCACTCGTCGAGGCCTCGATTCGTCGAGATGGCGATAGATATCCTGGGGTATCTGGTACCATAATGTCACCAATGAGCCATTACATTATGACCACCTACTTAATAAGCTGTAGGGCCCTCTTTAGCTCGCAAAACAGCAGCACTCGTCGAGGCCTCGATTCGTCGAGATGGCGATAGATATCCTGGGGTATCTGGTACCATAATGTCACCAATGAGCCATTACATTATGACCACCTACTTAATAAGCTGTAGGGCCCTCTTTAGCTCGCAAAACAGCAGCACTCGTCGAGGCCTCGATTCGTCGAGATGGCGATAGATATCCTGGGGTATCTGGTACCATAATGTCACCAATGAGCCATTACATTATGACCACCTACTTAATAAGCTGTAGGGCCCTCTTTAGCTCGCAAAACAGCAGCACTCGTCGAGGCCTCGATTCGTCGAGATGGCGATAGATATCCTGGGGTATCTGGTACCATAATGTCACCAATGAGCCATTACATTATGACCACCTACTTAATAAGCTGTAGGGCCCTCTTTAGCTCGCAAAACAGCAGCACTCGTCGAGGCCTCGATTCGTCGAGATGGCGATAGATATCCTGGGGTATCTGGTACCATAATGTCACCAATGAGCCATTACATTATGACCACCTACTTAATAAGCTGTAGGGCCCTCTTTAGCTCGCAAAACAGCAGCACTCGTCGAGGCCTCGATTCGTCGAGATGGCGATAGATATCCTGGGGTATCTGGTACCATAATGTCACCAATGAGCCATTACATTATGACCACCTACTTAATAAGCTGTAGGGCCCTCTTTAGCTCGCAAAACAGCAGCACTCGTCGAGGCCTCGATTCGTCGAGATGGCGATAGATATCCTGGGGTATCTGGTACCATAATGTCACCAATGAGCCATTACATTATGACCACCTACTTAATAAGCTGTAGGGCCCTCTTTAGCTCGCAAAACAGCAGCACTCGTCGAGGCCTCGATTCGTCGAGATGGCGATAGATATCCTGGGGTATCTGGTACCATAATGTCACCAATGAGCCATTACATTATGACCACCTACTTAATAAGCTGTAGGGCCCTCTTTAGCTCGCAAAACAGCAGCACTCGTCGAGGCCTCGATTCGTCGAGATGGCGATAGATATCCTGGGGTATCTGGTACCATAATGTCACCAATGAGCCATTACATTATGACCACCTACTTAATAAGCTGTAGGGCCCTCTTTAGCTCGCAAAACAGCAGCACTCGTCGAGGCCTCGATTCGTCGAGATGGCGATAGATATCCTGGGGTATCTGGTACCATAATGTCACCAATGAGCCATTACATTATGACCACCTACTTAATAAGCTGTAGGAGAGATATCCTGGGGTATCTGGTACCATAATATCTCCAATGAGCCATTACATTATGACCACCTACTTAATAAGCTGTAGGATAGATATCCTGGGGTATCTGGTACCATAATGTCACCAATGAGCCATTACATTATGACCACCTACTTAATAAGCTGTATGGCCCTCTTTAGCTCGCAAAACAGCAGCACTCGTCGAGGCCTCGATTCGTCGAGATGGCGATAGATATCCTGGGGTATCTGGTACCATAATGTCACCAATGAGCCATTACATTATGACCACCTACTTAATAAGCTGTAGGGCCCTCTTTAGCTCGCAAAACAGCAGCACTCGTCGAGGCCTCGATTCGTCGAGGCCTCGATTCGTCGAGATGGCGATAGATATCCTGGGGTATCTGGTACCATAATATCACCAATGAGCCATTACATTATGACCACCTACTTAATAAGCTGTAGGGCCCTCTTTAGCTCGCAAAACAGCAGCACTCGTCGAGGCCTCGATTCGTCGAGATGGCGATAGATATCCTGGGGTATCTGGTACCATAATGTCACCAATGAGCCATTACATTATGACCACCTACTTAATAAGCTCTAGGGCCCTCTTTAGCTCGCAAAACAGCAGCACTCGTCGAGGCCTCGATTCGTCGAGATGGCGATAGATATCCTGGGGTATCTGGTACCATAATGTCACCAATGAGCCATTACATTATGACCACCTACTTAATAAGCTGTAGGGCCCTCTTTAGCTCGCAAAACAGCAGCACTCGTCGAGGCCTCGATTCGTCGAGATGGCGATAGATATCCTGGGGTATCTGGTACCATAATGTCACCAATGAGCCATTACATTATGACCACCTACTTAATAAGCTGTAGGGCCCTCTTTAGCTCGCAAAACAGCAGCACTCGTCGAGGCCTCGATTCGTCGAGATGGCGATAGATATCCTGGGGTATCTGGTACCATAATGTCACCAATGAGCCATTACATTATGACCACCTACTTAATAAGCTGTAGGGCCCTCTTTAGCTCGCAAAACAGCAGCACTCGTCGAGGCCTCGATTCGTCGAGATGGCGATAGATATCCTGGGGTATCTGGTACCATAATGTCACCAATGAGCCATTACATTATGACCACCTACTTAATAAGCTGTAGGGCCCTCTTTAGCTCGCAAAACAGCAGCACTCGTCGAGGCCTCGATTCGTCGAGATGGCGATAGATATCCTGGGGTATCTGGTACCATAATGTCACCAATGAGCCATTACATTATGACCACCTACTTAATAAGCTGTAGGGCCCTCTTTAGCTCGCAAAACAGCAGCACTCGTCGAGGCCTCGATTCGTCGAGATGGCGATAGATATCCTGGGGTATCTGGTACCATAATGTCACCAATGAGCCATTACATTATGACCACCTACTTAATAAGCTGTAGGGCCCTCTTTAGCTCGCAAAACAGCAGCACTCGTCGAGGCCTCGATTCGTCGAGATGGCGATAGATATCCTGGGGTATCTGGTACCATAATGTCACCAATGAGCCATTACATTATGACCACCTACTTAATAAGCTGTATGGCCCTCTTTAGCTCGCAAAACAGCAGCACTCGTCGAGGCCTCGATTCGTCGAGATGGCGATAGATATCCTGGGGTATCTGGTACCATAATGTCACCAATGAGCCATTACATTATGACCACCTACTTAATAAGCTGTAGGGCCCTCTTTAGCTCGCAAAACAGCAGCACTCGTCGAGGCCTCGATTCGTCGAGATGGCGATAGATATCCTGGGGTATCTGGTACCATAATGTCACCAATGAGCCATTACATTATGACCACCTACCTAATAAGCTCTATGGCCCTCTTTAGCTCGCAAAACAGCAGCACTCGTCGAGGCCTCGATTCGTCGAGATGGCGATAGATATCCTGGGGTATCTGGTACCATAATGTCACCAATGAGCCATTACATTATGACCACCTACTTAATAAGCTGTAGGGCCCTCTTTAGCTCGCAAAACAGCAGCACTCGTCGAGGCCTCGATTCGTCGAGATGGCGATAGATATCCTGGGGTATCTGGTACCATAATGTCACCAATGAGCCATTACATTATGACCACCTACTTAATAAGCTGTAGGGCCCTCTTTAGCTCGCAAAACAGCAGCACTCGTCGAGGCCTCGATTCGTCGAGATGGCGATAGATATCCTGGGGTATCTGGTACCATAATGTCACCAATGAGCCATTACATTATGACCACCTACTTAATAAGCTGTAGGGCCCTCTTTAGCTCGCAAAACAGCAGCACTCGTCGAGGCCTCGATTCGTCGAGATGGCGATAGATATCCTGGGGTATCTGGTACCATAATGTCACCAATGAGCCATTACATTATGACCACCTACTTAATAAGCTGTAGGGCCCTCTTTAGCTCGCAAAACAGCAGCACTCGTCGAGGCCTCGATTCGTCGAGATGGCGATAGATATCCTGGGGTATCTGGTACCATAATGTCACCAATGAGCCATTACATTATGACCACCTACTTAATAAGCTGTAGGGCCCTCTTTAGCTCGCAAAACAGCAGCACTCGTCGAGGCCTCGATTCGTCGAGATGGCGATAGATATCCTGGGGTATCTGGTACCATAATGTCACCAATGAGCCATTACATTATGACCACCTACTTAATAAGCTGTAGGGCCCTCTTTAGCTCGCAAAACAGCAGCACTCGTCGAGGCCTCGATTCGTCGAGATGGCGATAGATATCCTGGGGTATCTGGTACCATAATGTCACCAATGAGCCATTACATTATGACCACCTACTTAATAAGCTGTAGGGCCCTCTTTAGCTCGCAAAACAGCAGCACTCGTCGAGGCCTCGATTCGTCGAGATGGCGATAGATATCCTGGGGTATCTGGTACCATAATGTCACCAATGAGCCATTACATTATGACCACCTACTTAATAAGCTGTAGGGCCCTCTTTAGCTCGCAAAACAGCAGCACTCGTCGAGGCCTCGATTCGTCGAGATGGCGATAGATATCCTGGGGTATCTGGTACCATAATGTCACCAATGAGCCATTACATTATGACCACCTACTTAATAAGCTGTAGGGCCCTCTTTAGCTCGCAAAACAGCAGCACTCGTCGAGGCCTCGATTCGTCGAGATGGCGATAGATATCCTGGGGTATCTGGTACCATAATGTCACCAATGAGCCATTACATTATGACCACCTACTTAATAAGCTGTAGGGCCCTCTTTAGCTCGCAAAACAGCAGCACTCGTCGAGGCCTCGATTCGTCGAGATGGCGATAGATATCCTGGGGTATCTGGTACCATAATGTCACCAATGAGCCATTACATTATGACCACCTACTTAATAAGCTGTAGGGCCCTCTTTAGCTCGCAAAACAGCAGCACTCGTCGAGGCCTCGATTCGTCGAGATGGCGATAGATATCCTGGGGTATCTGGTACCATAATGTCACCAATGAGCCATTACATTATGACCACCTACTTAATAAGCTGTAGGGCCCTCTTTAGCTCGCAAAACAGCAGCACTCGTCGAGGCCTCGATTCGTCGAGATGGCGATAGATATCCTGGGGTATCTGGTACCATAATGTCACCAATGAGCCATTACATTATGACCACCTACTTAATAAGCTGTAGGGCCCTCTTTAGCTCGCAAAACAGCAGCACTCGTCGAGGCCTCGATTCGTCGAGATGGCGATAGATATCCTGGGGTATCTGGTACCATAATGTCACCAATGAGCCATTACATTATGACCACCTACTTAATAAGCTGTAGGGCCCTCTTTAGCTCGCAAAACAGCAGCACTCGTCGAGGCTTCGATTCGTCGAGATGGCGATAGATATCCTGGGGTATCTGGTACCATAATGTCACCAATGAGCCATTACATTATGACCACCTACTTAATAAGCTGTAGGGCCCTCTTTAGCTCGCAAAACAGCAGCACTCGTCGAGGCCTCGATTCGTCGAGATGGCGATAGATATCCTGGGGTATCTGGTACCATAATGTCACCAATGAGCCATTACATTATGACCACCTACTTAATAAGCTGTAGGGCCCTCTTTAGCTCGCAAAACAGCAGCACTCGTCGAGGCCTCGATTCGTCGAGATGGCGATAGATATCCTGGGGTATCTGGTACCATAATGTCACCAATGAGCCATTACATTATGACCACCTACTTAATAAGCTGTAGGGCCCTCTTTAGCTCGCAAAACAGCAGCACTCGTCGAGGCCTCGATTCGTCGAGATGGCGATAGATATCCTGGGGTATCTGGTACCATAATGTCACCAATGAGCCATTACATTATGACCACCTACTTAATAAGCTGTAGGGCCCTCTTTAGCTCGCAAAACAGCAGCACTCGTCGAGGCCTCGATTCGTCGAGATGGCGATAGATATCCTGGGGTATCTGGTACCATAATGTCACCAATGAGCCATTACATTATGACCACCTACTTAATAAGCTGTAGGGCCCTCTTTAGCTCGCAAAACAGCAGCACTCGTCGAGGCCTCGATTCGTCGAGATGGCGATAGATATCCTGGGGTATCTGGTACCATAATGTCACCAATGAGCCATTACATTATGACCACCTACTTAATAAGCTGTAGGGCCCTCTTTAGCTCGCAAAACAGCAGCACTCGTCGAGGCCTCGATTCGTCGAGATGGCGATAGATATCCTGGGGTATCTGGTACCATAATGTCACCAATGAGCCATTACATTATGACCACCTACTTAATAAGCTGTAGGGCCCTCTTTAGCTCGCAAAACAGCAGCACTCGTCGAGGCCTCGATTCGTCGAGATGGCGATAGATATCCTGGGGTATCTGGTACCATAATGTCACCAATGAGCCATTACATTATGACCACCTACTTAATAAGCTGTAGGGCCCTCTTTAGCTCGCAAAACAGCAGCACTCGTCGAGGCCTCGATTCGTCGAGATGGCGATAGATATCCTGGGGTATCTGGTACCATAATGTCACCAATGAGCCATTACATTATGACCACCTACTTAATAAGCTGTAGGGCCCTCTTTAGCTCGCAAAACAGCAGCACTCGTCGAGGCCTCGATTCGTCGAGATGGCGATAGATATCCTGGGGTATCTGGTACCATAATGTCACCAATGAGCCATTACATTATGACCACCTACTTAATAAGCTGTAGGGCCCTCTTTAGCTCGCAAAACAGCAGCACTCGTCGAGGCCTCGATTCGTCGAGATGGCGATAGATATCCTGGGGTATCTGGTACCATAATGTCACCAATGAGCCATTACATTATGACCACCTACTTAATAAGCTGTAGGGCCCTCTTTAGCTCGCAAAACAGCAGCACTCGTCGAGGCCTCGATTCGTCGAGATGGCGATAGATATCCTGGGGTATCTGGTACCATAATGTCACCAATGAGCCATTACATTATGACCACCTACTTAATAAGCTGTAGGGCCCTCTTTAGCTCGCAAAACAGCAGCACTCGTCGAGGCCTCGATTCGTCGAGATGGCGATAGATATCCTGGGGTATCTGGTACCATAATGTCACCAATGAGCCATTACATTATGACCACCTACTTAATAAGCTGTAGGGCCCTCTTTAGCTCGCAAAACAGCAGCACTCGTCGAGGCCTCGATTCGTCGAGATGGCGATAGATATCCTGGGGTATCTGGTACCATAATGTCACCAATGAGCCATTACATTATGACCACCTACTTAATAAGCTGTAGGGCCCTCTTTAGCTCGCAAAACAGCAGCACTCGTCGAGGCCTCGATTCGTCGAGATGGCGATAGATATCCTGGGGTATCTGGTACCATAATGTCACCAATGAGCCATTACATTATGACCACCTACTTAATAAGCTGTAGGGCCCTCTTTAGCTCGCAAAACAGCAGCACTCGTCGAGGCCTCGATTCGTCGAGATGGCGATAGATATCCTGGGGTATCTGGTACCATAATGTCACCAATGAGCCATTACATTATGACCACCTACTTAATAAGCTGTAGGGCCCTCTTTAGCTCGCAAAACAGCAGCACTCGTCGAGGCCTCGATTCGTCGAGATGGCGATAGATATCCTGGGGTATCTGGTACCATAATGTCACCAATGAGCCATTACATTATGACCACCTACTTAATAAGCTGTAGGGCCCTCTTTAGCTCGCAAAACAGCAGCACTCGTCGAGGCCTCGATTCGTCGAGATGGCGATAGATATCCTGGGGTATCTGGTACCATAATGTCACCAATGAGCCATTACATTATGACCACCTACTTAATAAGCTGTAGGGCCCTCTTTAGCTCGCAAAACAGCAGCACTCGTCGAGGCCTCGATTCGTCGAGATGGCGATAGATATCCTGGGGTATCTGGTACCATAATGTCACCAATGAGCCATTACATTATGACCACCTACTTAATAAGCTGTAGGGCCCTCTTTAGCTCGCAAAACAGCAGCACTCGTCGAGGCCTCGATTCGTCGAGATGGCGATAGATATCCTGGGGTATCTGGTACCATAATGTCACCAATGAGCCATTACATTATGACCACCTACTTAATAAGCTGTAGGGCCCTCTTTAGCTCGCAAAACAGCAGCACTCGTCGAGGCCTCGATTCGTCGAGATGGCGATAGATATCCTGGGGTATCTGGTACCATAATGTCACCAATGAGCCATTACATTATGACCACCTACTTAATAAGCTGTAGGGCCCTCTTTAGCTCGCAAAACAGCAGCACTCGTCGAGGCCTCGATTCGTCGAGATGGCGATAGATATCCTGGGGTATCTGGTACCATAATGTCACCAATGAGCCATTACATTATGACCACCTACTTAATAAGCTGTAGGGCCCTCTTTAGCTCGCAAAACAGCAGCACTCGTCGAGGCCTCGATTCGTCGAGATGGCGATAGATATCCTGGGGTATCTGGTACCATAATGTCACCAATGAGCCATTACATTATGACCACCTACTTAATAAGCTGTAGGGCCCTCTTTAGCTCGCAAAACAGCAGCACTCGTCGAGGCCTCGATTCGTCGAGATGGCGATAGATATCCTGGGGTATCTGGTACCATAATGTCACCAATGAGCCATTACATTATGACCACCTACTTAATAAGCTGTAGGGCCCTCTTTAGCTCGCAAAACAGCAGCACTCGTCGAGGCCTCGATTCGTCGAGATGGCGATAGATATCCTGGGGTATCTGGTACCATAATGTCACCAATGAGCCATTACATTATGACCACCTACTTAATAAGCTGTAGGGCCCTCTTTAGCTCGCAAAACAGCAGCACTCGTCGAGGCCTCGATTCGTCGAGATGGCGATAGATATCCTGGGGTATCTGGTACCATAATGTCACCAATGAGCCATTACATTATGACCACCTACTTAATAAGCTGTAGGGCCCTCTTTAGCTCGCAAAACAGCAGCACTCGTCGAGGCCTCGATTCGTCGAGATGGCGATAGATATCCTGGGGTATCTGGTACCATAATGTCACCAATGAGCCATTACATTATGACCACCTACTTAATAAGCTGTAGGGCCCTCTTTAGCTCACAAAACAGCAGCACTCGTCGAGGCCTCGATTCGTCGAGATGGCGATAGATATCCTGGGGTATCTGGTACCATAATGTCACCAATGAGCCATTACATTATGACCACCTACTTAATAAGCTGTAGGGCCCTCTTTAGCTCGCAAAACAGCAGCACTCGTCGAGGCCTCGATTCGTCGAGATGGCGATAGATATCCTGGGGTATCTGGTACCATAATGTCACCAATGAGCCATTACATTATGACCACCTACTTAATAAGCTGTAGGGCCCTCTTTAGCTCGCAAAACAGCAGCACTCGTCGAGGCCTCGATTCGTCGAGATGGCGATAGATATCCTGGGGTATCTGGTACCATAATGTCACCAATGAGCCATTACATTATGACCACCTACTTAATAAGCTGTAGGGCCCTCTTTAGCTCGCAAAACAGCAGCACTCGTCGAGGCCTCGATTCGTCGAGATGGCGATAGATATCCTGGGGTATCTGGTACCATAATGTCACCAATGAGCCATTACATTATGACCACCTACCTAATAAGCTCTATGGCCCTCTTTAGCTCGCAAAACAGCAGCACTCGTCGAGGCCTCGATTCGTCGAGATGGCGATAGATATCCTGGGGTATCTGGTACCATAATATCACCAATGAGCCATTACATTATGACCACCTACTTAATAAGCTGTAGGGCCCTCTTTAGCTCGCAAAACAGCAGCACTCGTCGAGGCCTCGATTCGTCGAGATGGCGATAGATATCCTGGGGTATCTGGTACCATAATGTCACCAATGAGCCATTACATTATGACCACCTACTTAATAAGCTGTAGGGCCCTCTTTAGCTCGCAAAACAGCAGCACTCGTCGAGGCCTCGATTCGTCGAGATGGCGATAGATATCCTGGGGTATCTGGTACCATAATGTCACCAATGAGCCATTACATTATGACCACCTACTTAATAAGCTGTAGGGCCCTCTTTAGCTCGCAAAACAGCAGCACTCGTCGAGGCCTCGATTCGTCGAGATGGCGATAGATATCCTGGGGTATCTGGTACCATAATGTCACCAATGAGCCATTACATTATGACCACCTACTTAATAAGCTGTAGGGCCCTCTTTAGCTCGCAAAACAGCAGCACTCGTCGAGGCCTCGATTCGTCGAGATGGCGATAGATATCCTGGGGTATCTGGTACCATAATGTCACCAATGAGCCATTACATTATGACCACCTACTTAATAAGCTGTAGGGCCCTCTTTAGCTCGCAAAACAGCAGCACTCGTCGAGGCCTCGATTCGTCGAGATGGCGATAGATATCCTGGGGTATCTGGTACCATAATGTCACCAATGAGCCATTACATTATGACCACCTACTTAATAAGCTGTAGGGCCCTCTTTAGCTCGCAAAACAGCAGCACTCGTCGAGGCCTCGATTCGTCGAGATGGCGATAGATATCCTGGGGTATCTGGTACCATAATGTCACCAATGAGCCATTACATTATGACCACCTACTTAATAAGCTGTAGGGCCCTCTTTAGCTCGCAAAACAGCAGCACTCGTCGAGGCCTCGATTCGTCGAGATGGCGATAGATATCCTGGGGTATCTGGTACCATAATGTCACCAATGAGCCATTACATTATGACCACCTACTTAATAAGCTGTATGGCCCTCTTTAGCTCGCAAAACAGCAGCACTCGTCGAGGCCTCGATTCGTCGAGATGGCGATAGATATCCTGGGGTATCTGGTACCATAATGTCACCAATGAGCCATTACATTATGACCACCTACTTAATAAGCTGTAGGGCCCTCTTTAGCTCGCAAAACAGCAGCACTCGTCGAGGCCTCGATTCGTCGAGATGGCGATAGATATCCTGGGGTATCTGGTACCATAATGTCACCAATGAGCCATTACATTATGACCACCTACTTAATAAGCTGTAGGGCCCTCTTTAGCTCGCAAAACAGCAGCACTCGTCGAGGCCTCGATTCGTCGAGATGGCGATAGATATCCTGGGGTATCTGGTACCATAATGTCACCAATGAGCCATTACATTATGACCACCTACTTAATAAGCTGTAGGGCCCTCTTTAGCTCGCAAAACAGCAGCACTCGTCGAGGCCTCGATTCGTCGAGATGGCGATAGATATCCTGGGGTATCTGGTACCATAATGTCACCAATGAGCCATTACATTATGACCACCTACTTAATAAGCTGTAGGGCCCTCTTTAGCTCGCAAAACAGCAGCACTCGTCGAGGCCTCGATTCGTCGAGATGGCGATAGATATCCTGGGGTATCTGGTACCATAATGTCACCAATGAGCCATTACATTATGACCACCTACTTAATAAGCTGTAGGGCCCTCTTTAGCTCGCAAAACAGCAGCACTCGTCGAGGCCTCGATTCGTCGAGATGGCGATAGATATCCTGGGGTATCTGGTACCATAATGTCACCAATGAGCCATTACATTATGACCACCTACTTAATAAGCTGTAGGGCCCTCTTTAGCTCGCAAAACAGCAGCACTCGTCGAGGCCTCGATTCGTCGAGATGGCGATAGATATCCTGGGGTATCTGGTACCATAATGTCACCAATGAGCCATTACATTATGACCACCTACTTAATAAGCTGTAGGGCCCTCTTTAGCTCACAAAACAGCAGCACTCGTCGAGGCCTCGATTCGTCGAGATGGCGATAGATATCCTGGGGTATCTGGTACCATAATGTCACCAATGAGCCATTACATTATGACCACCTACTTAATAAGCTGTAGGGCCCTCTTTAGCTCGCAAAACAGCAGCACTCGTCGAGGCCTCGATTCGTCGAGATGGCGATAGATATCCTGGGGTATCTGGTACCATAATGTCACCAATGAGCCATTACATTATGACCACCTACTTAATAAGCTGTAGGGCCCTCTTTAGCTCGCAAAACAGCAGCACTCGTCGAGGCCTCGATTCGTCGAGATGGCGATAGATATCCTGGGGTATCTGGTACCATAATGTCACCAATGAGCCATTACATTATGACCACCTACTTAATAAGCTGTAGGGCCCTCTTTAGCTCGCAAAACAGCAGCACTCGTCGAGGCCTCGATTCGTCGAGATGGCGATAGATATCCTGGGGTATCTGGTACCATAATGTCACCAATGAGCCATTACATTATGACCACCTACTTAATAAGCTGTAGGGCCCTCTTTAGCTCGCAAAACAGCAGCACTCGTCGAGGCCTCGATTCGTCGAGATGGCGATAGATATCCTGGGGTATCTGGTACCATAATGTCACCAATGAGCCATTACATTATGACCACCTACTTAATAAGCTGTAGGGCCCTCTTTAGCTCGCAAAACAGCAGCACTCGTCGAGGCCTCGATTCGTCGAGATGGCGATAGATATCCTGGGGTATCTGGTACCATAATGTCACCAATGAGCCATTACATTATGACCACCTACTTAATAAGCTGTAGGGCCCTCTTTAGCTCGCAAAACAGCAGCACTCGTCGAGGCCTCGATTCGTCGAGATGGCGATAGATATCCTGGGGTATCTGGTACCATAATGTCACCAATGAGCCATTACATTATGACCACCTACTTAATAAGCTGTAGGGCCCTCTTTAGCTCGCAAAACAGCAGCACTCGTCGAGATGGCGATAGATATCCTGGGGTATCTGGTACCATAATGTCACCAATGAGCCATTACATTATGACCACCTACCTAATAAGCTGTAGGGCCCTCTTTAGCTCGCAAAACAGCAGCACTCGTCGAGGCCTCGATTCGTCGAGATGGCGATAGATATCCTGGGGTATCTGGTACCATAATGTCACCAATGAGCCATTACATTATGACCACCTACCTAATAAGCTGTAGGGCCCTCTTTAGCTCGCAAAACAGCAGCACTCGTCGAGGCCTCGATTCGTCGAGATGGCGATAGATATCCTGGGGTATCTGGTACCATAATGTCACCAATGAGCCATTACATTATGACCACCTACTTAATAAGCTGTAGGGCCCTCTTTAGCTCACAAAACAGCAGCACTCGTCGAGGCCTCGATTCGTCGAGATGGCGATAGATATCCTGGGGTATCTGGTACCATAATGTCACCAATGAGCCATTACATTATGACCACCTACCTTAATAAGCTCTATGGCCCTCTTTAGCTCGCAAAACAGCAGCACTCGTCGAGGCCTCGATTCGTCGAGATGGCGATAGATATCCTGGGGTATCTGGTACCATAATGTCACCAATGAGCCATTACATTATGACCACCTACTTAATAAGCTGTAGGGCCCTCTTTAGCTCGCAAAACAGCAGCACTCGTCGAGGCCTCGATTCGTCGAGATGGCGATAGATATCCTGGGGTATCTGGTACCATAATGTCACCAATGAGCCATTACATTATGACCACCTACTTAATAAGCTGTAGGGCCCTCTTTAGCTCGCAAAACAGCAGCACTCGTCGAGGCCTCGATTCGTCGAGATGGCGATAGATATCCTGGGGTATCTGGTACCATAATGTCACCAATGAGCCATTACATTATGACCACCTACTTAATAAGCTGTAGGGCCCTCTTTAGCTCGCAAAACAGCAGCACTCGTCGAGGCCTCGATTCGTCGAGATGGCGATAGATATCCTGGGGTATCTGGTACCATAATGTCACCAATGAGCCATTACATTATGACCACCTACTTAATAAGCTGTAGGGCCCTCTTTAGCTCGCAAAACAGCAGCACTCGTCGAGGCCTCGATTCGTCGAGATGGCGATAGATATCCTGGGGTATCTGGTACCATAATGTCACCAATGAGCCATTACATTATGACCACCTACTTAATAAGCTGTAGGGCCCTCTTTAGCTCGCAAAACAGCAGCACTCGTCGAGGCCTCGATTCGTCGAGATGGCGATAGATATCCTGGGGTATCTGGTACCATAATGTCACCAATGAGCCATTACATTATGACCACCTACTTAATAAGCTGTAGGGCCCTCTTTAGCTCGCAAAACAGCAGCACTCGTCGAGGCCTCGATTCGTCGAGATGGCGATAGATATCCTGGGGTATCTGGTACCATAATGTCACCAATGAGCCATTACATTATGACCACCTACTTAATAAGCTGTAGGGCCCTCTTTAGCTCGCAAAACAGCAGCACTCGTCGAGGCCTCGATTCGTCGAGATGGCGATAGATATCCTGGGGTATCTGGTACCATAATGTCACCAATGAGCCATTACATTATGACCACCTACTTAATAAGCTGTAGGGCCCTCTTTAGCTCGCAAAACAGCAGCACTCGTCGAGGCCTCGATTCGTCGAGATGGCGATAGATATCCTGGGGTATCTGGTACCATAATGTCACCAATGAGCCATTACATTATGACCACCTACTTAATAAGCTGTAGGGCCCTCTTTAGCTCGCAAAACAGCAGCACTCGTCGAGGCCTCGATTCGTCGAGATGGCGATAGATATCCTGGGGTATCTGGTACCATAATGTCACCAATGAGCCATTACATTATGACCACCTACTTAATAAGCTGTAGGGCCCTCTTTAGCTCGCAAAACAGCAGCACTCGTCGAGGCCTCGATTCGTCGAGATGGCGATAGATATCCTGGGGTATCTGGTACCATAATGTCACCAATGAGCCATTACATTATGACCACCTACTTAATAAGCTGTAGGGCCCTCTTTAGCTCACAAAACAGCAGCACTCGTCGAGGCCTCGATTCGTCGAGATGGCGATAGATATCCTGGGGTATCTGGTACCATAATGTCACCAATGAGCCATTACATTATGACCACCTACTTAATAAGCTGTAGGGCCCTCTTTAGCTCGCAAAACAGCAGCACTCGTCGAGGCCTCGATTCGTCGAGATGGCGATAGATATCCTGGGGTATCTGGTACCATAATGTCACCAATGAGCCATTACATTATGACCACCTACTTAATAAGCTGTAGGGCCCTCTTTAGCTCGCAAAACAGCAGCACTCGTCGAGGCCTCGATTCGTCGAGATGGCGATAGATATCCTGGGGTATCTGGTACCATAATGTCACCAATGAGCCATTACATTATGACCACCTACTTAATAAGCTGTAGGGCCCTCTTTAGCTCGCAAAACAGCAGCACTCGTCGAGGCCTCGATTCGTCGAGATGGCGATAGATATCCTGGGGTATCTGGTACCATAATGTCACCAATGAGCCATTACATTATGACCACCTACTTAATAAGCTGTAGGGCCCTCTTTAGCTCGCAAAACAGCAGCACTCGTCGAGGCCTCGATTCGTCGAGATGGCGATAGATATCCTGGGGTATCTGGTACCATAATGTCACCAATGAGCCATTACATTATGACCACCTACTTAATAAGCTGTAGGGCCCTCTTTAGCTCGCAAAACAGCAGCACTCGTCGAGGCCTCGATTCGTCGAGATGGCGATAGATATCCTGGGGTATCTGGTACCATAATGTCACCAATGAGCCATTACATTATGACCACCTACTTAATAAGCTGTAGGGCCCTCTTTAGCTCGCAAAACAGCAGCACTCGTCGAGGCCTCGATTCGTCGAGATGGCGATAGATATCCTGGGGTATCTGGTACCATAATGTCACCAATGAGCCATTACATTATGACCACCTACCTAATAAGCTCTAGGGCCCTCTTTAGCTCGCAAAACAGCAGCACTCGTCGAGGCCTCGATTCGTCGAGATGGCGATAGATATCCTGGGGTATCTGGTACCATAATGTCACCAATGAGCCATTACATTATGACCACCTACTTAATAAGCTGTAGGGCCCTCTTTAGCTCGCAAAACAGCAGCACTCGTCGAGGCCTCGATTCGTCGAGATGGCGATAGATATCCTGGGGTATCTGGTACCATAATGTCACCAATGAGCCATTACATTATGACCACCTACTTAATAAGCTGTAGGGCCCTCTTTAGCTCGCAAAACAGCAGCACTCGTCGAGGCCTCGATTCGTCGAGATGGCGATAGATATCCTGGGGTATCTGGTACCATAATGTCACCAATGAGCCATTACATTATGACCACCTACTTAATAAGCTGTAGGGCCCTCTTTAGCTCGCAAAACAGCAGCACTCGTCGAGGCCTCGATTCGTCGAGATGGCGATAGATATCCTGGGGTATCTGGTACCATAATGTCACCAATGAGCCATTACATTATGACCACCTACTTAATAAGCTGTAGGGCCCTCTTTAGCTCGCAAAACAGCAGCACTCGTCGAGGCCTCGATTCGTCGAGATGGCGATAGATATCCTGGGGTATCTGGTACCATAATGTCACCAATGAGCCATTACATTATGACCACCTACTTAATAAGCTGTAGGGCCCTCTTTAGCTCGCAAAACAGCAGCACTCGTCGAGGCCTCGATTCGTCGAGATGGCGATAGATATCCTGGGGTATCTGGTACCATAATGTCACCAATGAGCCATTACATTATGACCACCTACTTAATAAGCTGTAGGGCCCTCTTTAGCTCGCAAAACAGCAGCACTCGTCGAGGCCTCGATTCGTCGAGATGGCGATAGATATCCTGGGGTATCTGGTACCATAATGTCACCAATGAGCCATTACATTATGACCACCTACTTAATAAGCTGTAGGGCCCTCTTTAGCTCGCAAAACAGCAGCACTCGTCGAGGCCTCGATTCGTCGAGATGGCGATAGATATCCTGGGGTATCTGGTACCATAATGTCACCAATGAGCCATTACATTATGACCACCTACTTAATAAGCTGTAGGGCCCTCTTTAGCTCGCAAAACAGCAGCACTCGTCGAGGCCTCGATTCGTCGAGATGGCGATAGATATCCTGGGGTATCTGGTACCATAATGTCACCAATGAGCCATTACATTATGACCACCTACTTAATAAGCTGTAGGGCCCTCTTTAGCTCGCAAAACAGCAGCACTCGTCGAGGCCTCGATTCGTCGAGATGGCGATAGATATCCTGGGGTATCTGGTACCATAATGTCACCAATGAGCCATTACATTATGACCACCTACTTAATAAGCTGTAGGGCCCTCTTTAGCTCGCAAAACAGCAGCACTCGTCGAGGCCTCGATTCGTCGAGATGGCGATAGATATCCTGGGGTATCTGGTACCATAATGTCACCAATGAGCCATTACATTATGACCACCTACTTAATAAGCTGTAGGGCCCTCTTTAGCTCGCAAAACAGCAGCACTCGTCGAGGCCTCGATTCGTCGAGATGGCGATAGATATCCTGGGGTATCTGGTACCATAATGTCACCAATGAGCCATTACATTATGACCACCTACTTAATAAGCTGTAGGGCCCTCTTTAGCTCGCAAAACAGCAGCACTCGTCGAGGCCTCGATTCGTCGAGATGGCGATAGATATCCTGGGGTATCTGGTACCATAATGTCACCAATGAGCCATTACATTATGACCACCTACTTAATAAGCTGTAGGGCCCTCTTTAGCTCGCAAAACAGCAGCACTCGTCGAGGCCTCGATTCGTCGAGATGGCGATAGATATCCTGGGGTATCTGGTACCATAATGTCACCAATGAGCCATTACATTATGACCACCTACTTAATAAGCTGTAGGGCCCTCTTTAGCTCGCAAAACAGCAGCACTCGTCGAGGCCTCGATTCGTCGAGATGGCGATAGATATCCTGGGGTATCTGGTACCATAATGTCACCAATGAGCCATTACATTATGACCACCTACTTAATAAGCTGTAGGGCCCTCTTTAGCTCGCAAAACAGCAGCACTCGTCGAGGCCTCGATTCGTCGAGATGGCGATAGATATCCTGGGGTATCTGGTACCATAATGTCACCAATGAGCCATTACATTATGACCACCTACTTAATAAGCTGTAGGGCCCTCTTTAGCTCGCAAAACAGCAGCACTCGTCGAGGCCTCGATTCGTCGAGATGGCGATAGATATCCTGGGGTATCTGGTACCATAATGTCACCAATGAGCCATTACATTATGACCACCTACTTAATAAGCTGTAGGGCCCTCTTTAGCTCGCAAAACAGCAGCACTCGTCGAGGCCTCGATTCGTCGAGATGGCGATAGATATCCTGGGGTATCTGGTACCATAATGTCACCAATGAGCCATTACATTATGACCACCTACTTAATAAGCTGTAGGGCCCTCTTTAGCTCGCAAAACAGCAGCACTCGTCGAGGCCTCGATTCGTCGAGATGGCGATAGATATCCTGGGGTATCTGGTACCATAATGTCACCAATGAGCCATTACATTATGACCACCTACTTAATAAGCTGTAGGGCCCTCTTTAGCTCGCAAAACAGCAGCACTCGTCGAGGCCTCGATTCGTCGAGATGGCGATAGATATCCTGGGGTATCTGGTACCATAATGTCACCAATGAGCCATTACATTATGACCACCTACTTAATAAGCTGTAGGGCCCTCTTTAGCTCGCAAAACAGCAGCACTCGTCGAGGCCTCGATTCGTCGAGATGGCGATAGATATCCTGGGGTATCTGGTACCATAATGTCACCAATGAGCCATTACATTATGACCACCTACTTAATAAGCTGTAGGGCCCTCTTTAGCTCGCAAAACAGCAGCACTCGTCGAGGCCTCGATTCGTCGAGATGGCGATAGATATCCTGGGGTATCTGGTACCATAATGTCACCAATGAGCCATTACATTATGACCACCTACTTAATAAGCTGTAGGGCCCTCTTTAGCTCGCAAAACAGCAGCACTCGTCGAGGCCTCGATTCGTCGAGATGGCGATAGATATCCTGGGGTATCTGGTACCATAATGTCACCAATGAGCCATTACATTATGACCACCTACTTAATAAGCTGTAGGGCCCTCTTTAGCTCGCAAAACAGCAGCACTCGTCGAGGCCTCGATTCGTCGAGATGGCGATAGATATCCTGGGGTATCTGGTACCATAATGTCACCAATGAGCCATTACATTATGACCACCTACTTAATAAGCTGTAGGGCCCTCTTTAGCTCGCAAAACAGCAGCACTCGTCGAGGCCTCGATTCGTCGAGATGGCGATAGATATCCTGGGGTATCTGGTACCATAATGTCACCAATGAGCCATTACATTATGACCACCTACTTAATAAGCTGTAGGGCCCTCTTTAGCTCGCAAAACAGCAGCACTCGTCGAGGCCTCGATTCGTCGAGATGGCGATAGATATCCTGGGGTATCTGGTACCATAATGTCACCAATGAGCCATTACATTATGACCACCTACTTAATAAGCTGTAGGGCCCTCTTTAGCTCGCAAAACAGCAGCACTCGTCGAGGCCTCGATTCGTCGAGATGGCGATAGATATCCTGGGGTATCTGGTACCATAATGTCACCAATGAGCCATTACATTATGACCACCTACTTAATAAGCTGTAGGGCCCTCTTTAGCTCGCAAAACAGCAGCACTCGTCGAGGCCTCGATTCGTCGAGATGGCGATAGATATCCTGGGGTATCTGGTACCATAATGTCACCAATGAGCCATTACATTATGACCACCTACTTAATAAGCTGTAGGGCCCTCTTTAGCTCGCAAAACAGCAGCACTCGTCGAGGCCTCGATTCGTCGAGATGGCGATAGATATCCTGGGGTATCTGGTACCATAATGTCACCAATGAGCCATTACATTATGACCACCTACTTAATAAGCTGTAGGGCCCTCTTTAGCTCGCAAAACAGCAGCACTCGTCGAGGCCTCGATTCGTCGAGATGGCGATAGATATCCTGGGGTATCTGGTACCATAATGTCACCAATGAGCCATTACATTATGACCACCTACTTAATAAGCTGTAGGGCCCTCTTTAGCTCGCAAAACAGCAGCACTCGTCGAGGCCTCGATTCGTCGAGATGGCGATAGATATCCTGGGGTATCTGGTACCATAATGTCACCAATGAGCCATTACATTATGACCACCTACTTAATAAGCTGTAGGGCCCTCTTTAGCTCGCAAAACAGCAGCACTCGTCGAGGCCTCGATTCGTCGAGATGGCGATAGATATCCTGGGGTATCTGGTACCATAATGTCACCAATGAGCCATTACATTATGACCACCTACTTAATAAGCTGTAGGGCCCTCTTTAGCTCGCAAAACAGCAGCACTCGTCGAGGCCTCGATTCGTCGAGATGGCGATAGATATCCTGGGGTATCTGGTACCATAATGTCACCAATGAGCCATTACATTATGACCACCTACTTAATAAGCTGTAGGGCCCTCTTTAGCTCGCAAAACAGCAGCACTCGTCGAGGCCTCGATTCGTCGAGATGGCGATAGATATCCTGGGGTATCTGGTACCATAATGTCACCAATGAGCCATTACATTATGACCACCTACTTAATAAGCTGTAGGGCCCTCTTTAGCTCGCAAAACAGCAGCACTCGTCGAGGCCTCGATTCGTCGAGATGGCGATAGATATCCTGGGGTATCTGGTACCATAATGTCACCAATGAGCCATTACATTATGACCACCTACTTAATAAGCTGTAGGGCCCTCTTTAGCTCGCAAAACAGCAGCACTCGTCGAGGCCTCGATTCGTCGAGATGGCGATAGATATCCTGGGGTATCTGGTACCATAATGTCACCAATGAGCCATTACATTATGACCACCTACTTAATAAGCTGTAGGGCCCTCTTTAGCTCGCAAAACAGCAGCACTCGTCGAGGCCTCGATTCGTCGAGATGGCGATAGATATCCTGGGGTATCTGGTACCATAATGTCACCAATGAGCCATTACATTATGACCACCTACTTAATAAGCTGTAGGGCCCTCTTTAGCTCGCAAAACAGCAGCACTCGTCGAGGCCTCGATTCGTCGAGATGGCGATAGATATCCCTGGGGTATCTGGTACCATAATGTCACCAATGAGCCATTACATTATGACCACCTACTTAATAAGCTGTAGGGCCCTCTTTAGCTCGCAAAACAGCAGCACTCGTCGAGGCCTCGATTCGTCGAGATGGCGATAGATATCCTGGGGTATCTGGTACCATAATGTCACCAATGAGCCATTACATTATGACCACCTACTTAATAAGCTGTAGGGCCCTCTTTAGCTCGCAAAACAGCAGCACTCGTCGAGGTATCTGGTACGATAGATGTACCATACCATAATGTCACCAATGAGCCATTACATTATGACCACCTACTTAATAAGCTGTAGGGCCCTCTTTAGCTCACAAACAGCAGCACTCGTCGAGGCCTCGATTCGTCGAGATGGCGATAGATATCCTGGGGTATCTGGTACCATAATGTCACCAATGAGCCATTACATTATGACCACCTACTTAATAAGCTGTAGGGCCCTCTTTAGCTCGCAAAACAGCAGCACTCGTCGAGGCCTCGATTCGTCGAGATGGCGATAGATATCCTGGGGTATCTGGTACCATAATGTCACCAATGAGCCATTACATTATGACCACCTACTTAATAAGCTGTAGGGCCCTCTTTAGCTCGCAAAACAGCAGCACTCGTCGAGGCCTCGATTCGTCGAGATGGCGATAGATATCCTGGGGTATCTGGTACCATAATGGTAACAGCAGGTCCTCCAGTTCCCGTATATTTCGGGGTGGTGGTGATTTAGCGCGAACCTGCTTTTCCAAGTCGAACCACAAATGTTCGATTGGGTTCATGTGAGGAAAATTTGGAGGCTAGAGCATTAACAAAAAGTCACCAGCATGCTCCTCGAACCACTCCCTGACGGTTCTGGCAGTGTTGCATGGCGCATTATCCTGTTGGTAATGGCCATCACCAGCAGGGATAACATTTACCGTGAATGGGTGAACTTGGTCTGCAACGATTTTCAGATACCTGACAGCTGTCAGGGATTGTGCTATTGCGATAATGAGGCCTAAAGTGCCCCAAGGAAACATCGCCCATAGCATAACACAGCCGCCACCGGGATGTTTCAGCCCAACTGTGGATACGCCCATTCTACGGGGGCCATAGCCCCGTAGGTAATGGGCGTATCCACGCTCGGCCGTCTGCATGATGCACCAAGAATCTTCATTCGTCTGACCAGGCTACTTTCTTCCAATCATCCACGGTCCAATCTCGATGATCTAGAAGGCCCATTTCATGCGTTGTTGGCGATGACGTGCAGTGAGCATTGGGACCCTGCTGGGTCTTCAACTATGCAGGACCATGCGTAGAAGGCTGTGGTGAACTGTGAAACATTGCCCTGATCACCACTGTTGTAGCTGCCGGTGATTTGTCACATCGTGGCCGTGCGGTCGCTGTGAACAACACGCGACTGTTTCAGCTCCCTTGTGGCGTTAATGAGCTGCGGACGACACACGGCTGGATGGTCGTTCGTCGTTTGGCCATCTATGCACCACTTTTGATACGTACTCACTACAGCCGTGCCGTTTCCGAGATCGTAGCTCCGAGGAGCCGTGCCAGCACAATTTGTCTTTTATCAAACTCCAATAAATCGGCAGTTTTTTCCATTCCGACTCCGAACACTCTACTAACCCAAAACCGGTCCTCGGGTTGTATATATATGTTCTCTGTGAACGTCACCTGCGCCACTGTTCGGTCTCCAGGCGCGGTCATTTCTCTAGGGTGGGGGCGGTCATAATGTAATAGCTCATCGGTGTATATGTACCATAACGACACTGAAATAATTTTTTTACAATGTTTTGAATGCTTTTTTTAGTTGTTCGAGTGCGGAAATCATGCTAATGTCTTAACATAACACTTAGACGACGACCGCTAACGGGGTCAGGGATCGATATAGCAAGAAATGGAACTGACAACGATTTGTTTATTCGGCTCTTGGTTGTGGACAGGTTATAATCATAATTCCTTTTCTGAAACTATAATTTCGTCTGATTGCTGAAAATTCGCCACAATGTGAACGCTTAAAGAGCAATGTTCATTATTCTTTTTTTGTAGACTCCGTGCTTATAATTTTTATTTGATCTGATCATATGTAGTGGATTTTAGGAAGGGATTGTCTGACCCCAGATCTTAGACAACCCTTAGAAATAGGAAGCTAGGAGATTTGAGCTAGAGTGCCTGATAGGAAAGTGACACGGAAGTCAGGTAAAAAGGGGGAGGAGGAAGACGCCCTTATTTATTACCGGGGGGCCAGTACCAGGGATCCGACGGCTAAACGTGCCCGTTCGACGCACGGCGGATATTTAATGGTTCGAGCGTTCGTACCTGCCTGGGATCGAACCTGAGGTTTCTCCTTGGCAGTCACGAACGTTGACCATTAAGCCATCCGCAGCTCCTACAATTTTTATTATATATATATATATATATACTGAAAGGAAAAAACAAACAGGTATAATAACCTAAAAAAACAAAACTAATAATAAAATAAAAAAATAAAAAAAATCGAGCAAGTAAGAAAATGAGCAGAAAAAGAATGCCAAAATTTCCAGATTGCTAGGCATGGCTTTCTCAAGGGATAGCATTCTATCGTTTCTACAAAGATCTAGAAAATTGGGTTTCTGCTACGGCATGATTGTATACGAGCAATTAAAACCATTAAAATTATTAAAATTAACCCAATAAACACTCCACTTTTGAAAGAACTTAAAACTTTTAGAAACTTTAAAAAATAAATTATTTAAAACAATAAAACGAAAATCCAAGCATGCCGATGGCTGGCCCGACCCAAACATTACATGAAAAAAAAAAAAAAAAAAAAAAGCTACCTATGTAGAAATAAGCTTAACATAGAATGTTACAATATTTACAGCAAATATTACTTAGAATTTTAAAACACTGAGAGACCGAACGAACGAAGCTAGCTAAGAACTAGAACGAAACACGTGGCAAAAGCCAAAACACTTAACACTGTGAATCCAAACAGGAAAAAAGTTAGCAAATAACTAGAATTTAACTATAAAATGTTTTAACGAACAAGAAAAATTATTTTTGAGAAAAAACTACAGTCTAACAGAAAAAAGAGAACATGCAGACTTACCCAAACAAAGGCTCTCCTATATCAGGCGTCAAGACGACGGCACCGCAGATAATGAACTGCTGCCAAACTGGAAATCATTAACTTCCTGCACAGGCCAAAATTGAAGCCACAGAAAAAACACGGTGAAAAGCAAAATCCCTCGAAATTGTAAATTGAAGCGAGGCAACCTGCACTGCTGGAATGAAGAAAACTCAACGGAATACAATAGGCAAAAAAGGCTTAAATAAGAAAATAAACTAATAATTAACTAAAAAAATTACCTAAAGCCCACTGCATTTAATAAACTAAAATATAACTGAGCAAAAAATTATGATTCTCTAATATTTCAAAAATTACACTATTTCTATGTTTTTTTAATGACACTGTAAGTAAATAGAAAAACAGTACTGTATTTACATCAGTAGTCGATAGGTCTTCCATTTGCGGAGATTACAACAGCCACCCATATAAGTAAACTGTCCACAAATCCATGGAATACGAAGGGCGAGATATTCTTCCATTCCACGTTGAGAACATCGAACCGACTCTTTCAGTGAAGAAAGTTGCGTTGGTCTAGACCCCACCCGTCGTTCAAGTTCATCCCATAGGTGTTCAATGGGATTGAGGTCCAGCCTCTGAGCAGGCTATTCCATCCGCGAGACGTGAGTTTCTTCATACCACTCCAATGTAGCCTTGAAAACATGACAAGTGTCATTGTCGTCCTGGAAGAAGCAATCGTCGTGTCTGTAGAACTGCCTCAGCGTTGGGAACATTAAGTTATCTATGATATCTCTACACGGCACAGGATTCATGCCGCCATGAATAACAACCAGTGGACCCCCCAACGTACCAGCTGAAACAACCCCAAACCATTACTCCACCGCCTCTGTGATTTACAGTCGTCACTGTACACTCCGGAAGCCGACGTTTTCCGGGTAAACACCAAACCCAGACATGTACTTCCGATCGGAATAATGCGAAGAGGGATTCGTCTCACCATAACACCTGCCGCTATTGCTCCAATGTCCTTTTTTTCTTTTTTTTTTTTTTTTTGCTGCTGACACCATCATAGCGACGTGGTCTTATTGGCCTTTGTGACGAGATGTTTACGGGCGACTGCTCGGCCATGATACCCGAGTGCATGGAGCTCTCTTCGAAGTGTCTTGGTGGAGACCATAATATCTGTGGCCATCTGGAACTCATGTGCTATGGCGTGCATTGGTCGGGACCTGGTTTTCTGGATCTCCGTCTGCAGCACCCTCCGATCCCTGGGTTGCAGTTTCGTGGGTTTTCCAGGACGAGGTGAATTCTTGCAATTCCCTGTCTTCTTCTACTTGTTGACGACAAAACTTACGGGTGACTGCTCGGCCATGATACCCGAGTGCATGGAGCTCTCTTCGAAGTGTCTTGGTGGAGACCATAACATCTGTGGCCATCTGGAACTCATGTGCTATGGCGTGCATTGGTCGGGGACCTGGTTTTCTGGATCTCCGTCTGCAGCACCCTCCGATCCCTGGGTTGCAGTTTCGTGGGTCTTCCAGGGCTAGGTGAATTCTGGCAATTCCCTGTCTTCTTCCACTTGTTGACGACAAAGTTTACGGGCGACTGCTCGGCCATGATACCCGAGTACATGGAGCTCTCTTCGAAGTGTCTTGATGGGGACCATAACATCTGTGGCCATCTGGAACTCATGTGCTATGGCTTGCATTGGTCGGGGCCTGGTTTTCTGGATCTCCGTCTGCAGCACCCTCCGATTCCTGGGTTGCAGTTTCGTGGGTCTTCCCGAGCGAGGTGAATTCTTGCAATTCCCTGTCTCCTTCCACTTGTTGACGACAAAGGCCACAGTCGATTTAGCTACCTGTCTGACATCAGCAATCTTCTTATGCTCATACCTCAAATTGAGCAGCTTATCATAAGGTCCTTTTCAAACGCAGCGATCTCTCCTGCTGGCCATTTTATCAGCGATTGATCTGAGGGTACACCCTCAGATCAATCGCTGATAAAATGGCTCAATCGCTGATCAATCGCTGATAAATGAATATGTATTACATATATATATATATATATATATATATATATGTAATACATATTCACTATTTTTTATACACTGACTTCCAAGTATTACCCGAAGTGAATCAGTAGTGGAATTCTAGCGAAATTGCTTTTTCTTTTGCTCTTTTCTCCAGCATGAAGTTTAAACATTAATGCGTTTTTAAATTTAACTAGCAGAGAGATCCCATGCATTTCCCATTAAAAATCACACTTAGTGGTTTAAAGCGTTGTTTCCGCATGAGCAGAAATTGTTTCTCGTCAGCAGAAAGTCCCAATCCAACTACTACGTAATTCTACCTCACTTAAAAGTAGTTTCATTTCCAACACGTTTAATCAACATTTTAATACTGGGAGTCAGTGTAGTTTAATGTCTCGGAAAAATCTTTAATTCATTCAGTTAGTGATTATATATCTGTCTGTATCAGTGTCTCAATTTCAGTAAGATCCTATATTTACGCTTTGGTCTAATAAATCTTCAGAATGGTCTACATTTCTGGTGGGATAAAATTTTAGATAACATTTAGTTATTTAAATGTTATCTTAAATATCTTTTTTTGTTTGAGAAAGTTTGACATCAGTGATAAGATTTATAATTTTTGGTTATCAATTCTAAGCATTGTACTTAAATATCTTTACAGACTTCCGAACAGTAGGGCGATGAAGGCTTTTGCTTGTTTCATGCTTTTGTTGGCAGCCCTCCTGGCTGTGTCTGCACAACATGGAGGTTTGAGAGTTGGAAGTCATCTTGGAGGAGGTAGCAGTAGAGGCGGCCGTAGTGGAGGAAGCCATCTTGGAGGAGGTAGCATTGGAGGTTGCCATCTTGGAGGAAGTAGCACTCGAGGTGGCCGTAGTGGAGGCCACATTGGTGGAGGTAGCATAGGAGGCGGCCGTAGTGGAGGCCAAATTGGTGGAGGTGGCATAGGAGGCGGCCGTAGTGGAGGCCAAATTGGTGGAGGTGGCATAGGAGGCGGCCGTAGTGGAGGCCACATTGGAGGCATTGGTCACAGAAGTTGATTGGAATTATTCTAGTAATAAAATACATAGTGAGTGATGAATATTTTTTTCAATATGGCTATTTTTCTAAACATTACTGTTATATATCAATTTTGATGAAATTTAATTTTTGAAAGTCCGTTAAATATGTAAGAATGAATACCAACTATGTAAAGAATCAGGTTATGTAGCTTAAAAGTGCGCATACTTTCATTGAGTAAAATAATATCAGTTAACATTTAAGATCACCTCATTCAGTGGCGCTTGCAGGTCTTCCTGTGCAAGTCGTTCCACTATAACTGAATGCCTTTCTTTCCCTAAACATTTCCGAGAACGCTTAATTTTCCAATCTGATGACAATGGAAGATTTTGAAAGCTTTTCTTCAAAACAGTTGTTTCCTCATAACTTTTCCGAATTATAAAAAGACCACCATCAAAGGAACATTGGCTAATAAATTTGCGAAAACAATTATTCAGTGACGTTTGTTTATTTTCCTGTGAAAGGAGTTTCAATGTAACTGTATCCTTTTCTTTCTTTTAAAAAGTAGCAACACAAAGTGCGAAATTCAGAGTTGTATTTAAGATACGAAATTTCGTAATCATTGAAAAGGCAGCGTGTGCTGCACGATTGTTTTATGTACATGTAAGAGAAACACAATGAATTCACAAATTTCTATATCTTATTTTAGGAGGCACAGGTTTCATTCCTGTATTAGGCATCAGAGTCTAAAGATACTTCTTGAATTCAGAAACCTCTCTCAATTACGTATGTTTCAGGATTTTCGGAGTAATGTATTTCTTTTTTCAAAAGGGTTTTTACAGTGGCTTGTGAAACTGTTAATTTTTTAATAAATGTAAAATTTTCAGTGCAATATTTTCTACGTTTACGTGATTTCGTGCAGTTTTTTCTTTGGTGCAGTAATAATAAGTAAAGGTAACAGTAAACAATCATCGCCAATTTTTGCGACTCCGATAAATTCTTCTTTCCAACTGCGTGTTTTGGTTAAAGGTTTGAAAAAATTGTTGTGACACATAAAAATAGAGACATGTCTTTGACACAGGAAAACTTCAGCAATGTACATTTAGTAGCTGTTGCCGAAGATTTGCAAAAAGCAAGAATGAATCTTGGTGTAAAATGTGTCCAGCAATGAATATATTACTAAGTTATTGAAATTAATTTCCTTGTAGTCTTAATTAATATATTTGTAATTAACTCACGTGAAATACGCTGATACGAAACTTTGTATTTATATTTATCTAAAACCTAGAAAGTTCAGTTCTGCTTTTGGTAAATTTCTTGTCACGAGTTTTATCAATCATAAACAAACCCATTTTCAGATGCGCTTTAGAACTTTCTGCCTGTGATGATAAGCTTTTCGTTGATGCTCACTAAATAAATACTGTTAGACAAGGAGCACTATTTATCGATACGGATGTTCAGAAATTTACAAGGGGAAATATAATTTTCTAGACTTCTATTTTATTTAAAATAACGCACTGTTATGAACGTTTCAAAGTGCGTACGCAAAAGTTGAAACTTGAGAGATTTTTTTAGCGATTCTCCTGCGTGTGAAAAAAGACTGCCCTATTGCTGTATTTCAAACCTGCGTATCCGCTGAACACGTCAGAGGAACAACGAAGTGCTGTTCAGTTATTATTATTATTGTATTTAGTTCGTTGGACTAAGGTGTTACGACTGTAGTTGGAAGAAGAAACACTTTTATCTGTGGTCAACGACACGAGCGACGGCTTGTTCGGAATGCTGTAATAGCGTTAATGCTTTAATGTGCGATCTGCCGGGAAAATGTTAAAAGTGCGTTAGATATTTTCCTTTCATTTGTAGTTTCTGAAGCGTTCAAAGCAACGAGTTATGTCAAATTAAACACTGTTCGTAAAGACTTTTCAATTTTTGACTAGTTCATTGTTGTACTTCAATCAGCAGGAGGGAAATTACTCGTAGAATACCTGTTAGCACTACTTAAAAAACTGTTAAAGAAATCATAAAATGCGAGCCAATTACTGTGCTGTGAAGTTTTCTAACAATCTTAAAAATGAATTACTTCTCGTTTTTTTATTTCATTCCATTTCATAGAATGGCGCAACTGTATTTTCAAACAGCAACAACATACGAGCTGCCAAAATGAAACTATCAGATACGTTCTAACATTACAATGGAAGTAATAATTCTATCCTCCAAGCTGAACAAAATGAGAGCAATCATAATTTGCCTTTAGATTATATGTATACCTGTATCAATTACGTATATTTCAGGTTTTTTGTTAATAAATGTATAATTTTCAGCGCAATATTTTCTGCGTTTATGTGAAGTTCTGTGATTTTCTGCGTAATCGCTGTAATTCTGAGCAGTGAAATCCTTCCATCTTCTGAAACGTGGAAACGAACAGTTATTATTATTTTATTCACAATTTTTCGCGAATTTAAGTAAGAAAGAAGACATTGCATGATGATTTTTGATTTTTGTTTGGTTTACACATGCCCTTTTTCCTTGGAATCTATAGGGTTAAAGGCGAATCGGAGTTAATCCGTTTACGTAGGTAGTTCAGGAAACAGTGCCCATTTCTGCTTTTTCCAGCGTAATCGAGGAATATTTTCCCAGGACACCAAGAGATAGAAAAGAAAATCCATCAAATAACTAACGATTTAATTTGCTGCTAACAAAAAAAACACTAAAGTTTAATAAAGTTTTTGGTAATAATTTAAAAACCCAAAACATAAATGTGTTCTTTCGTCTCTTTACAGGTACATCAGTTTCAATATGCAAGAAAAGTTACGAAAATCCAGATTAAAGGAAACGGCAAAGTAAAATGTCATCAAGTGTATATGCTATTCATAAATTGTCCATTTTCATCGAGTTCAGTGAATATAGAACATTGCAGAAGTAATGTGAAAGACTGATCTTGATTAGAATATAAATTGTTTTATTCTAATTAAAACGAGTGAGAACAATTTCAAAAAAATTTAAATGTTTTATATTATAGGGAAAAAAATCTAAAATTTAATTAGGTAATGCAAATTTCAAATTGTGAAATTGAAGTTAAATTGCTTAAAAAGAAAAACAAAAACTAAATAGCATCTCATGCAGGCTTGATTTTGACAAGAAGATAAACATTGTCTTATCTTAGTCTTTCAGTAACCACGAAGTTCAAGTTCCTACTAGTTCGTTAAAATTTTAGTTGCAAAAATCTTGTAACACGTTACCGCATTCTAGTCACATGCGTAGGTATAGTAAAAATCTTGAAAAGGATTTCAATTCCCCGTGGTTTTTGTATTCAATGTTTAAGTAATTCAAATTCTTTCAAATGACATTAAACAAAAGTTCTGCTTCCTCTGACCTTACACAGTAAACAGTTCTTTTAATGTGACGAGGGAGGGGAAGCGTTCGAACAAAGGTTTTGCTTGAAAACTCGGAAGCCACAACCTCGGGCATAATTAGTACATCTTTCTTTCTCTCTCTCTCTCTCTCTCTCTCTCTCTCTTTTATTTTGTTTAACGACCACTATGAGCCCCTCATAGAGCTGTAGGCGGTATCCCGCAAAGACACAGGACTGAAAGTGCCACCGTAAAGAATTAGTTTTATTATTTGTCAGATAGCTTTATTCCTGGGGATTCGGGGATTCACAGTAAAGTCTGACCCCGGAAATTTCTCCCACATATTTCTGTGTCTTATAAGACAGTACCGGGTTCATCATTTCCATTTCCAGCGTGAAAATGGAAATGATGACCCGGAAATTTCCCCTCACATTCAATATTTTGCGTAAAACGCAATTTGTGCACAGATCCCTTACTCAAAAAAGGTGGGAGAGATTTTCGTGGGGCAATTTTCGTATGGAGGAGTTTTCCAAGGTGGGGGTCTTTACCGAATGTGAGGTAATTTTCCTGTGTGGGATTTGACCGGTCACCTCGTTCCGGGTTCATCTCTGTGTTTTCGTTTCAGCCAAGTCATCTGAAGCAGCCGATTATCACGATGACATGAATTCCACAATGTTTTTTAAATGGTTCGAAACGAAATTAATCTCAAATTTCTGGATCACTTAGTAATGGTTTTTGATAATGCTCCCTATCATTCCATGACAGTGGGAAAATCCTCAACAACAAGTTGGAAAGAACTAGAAATCCAAAACTGGCTAACTCTCATAACAAAATCTGCCCTGGTGCTGACACGCTGAAGGCAGAAATACTGGAACTGCTTCGTCATCAATACCCAAGAAACGGCTTTTAATTGAACTTGCAGCATCTCATGGCCACAAAGTTGTGTCTACCTCCATTCCATAAAGAAGTGATTTTCGGCGGAAGCAAAAAAACCATATGTTGCTCGTCATAACGCAAAGTTTACTAGAGATTCCGTCCAATCTCTGTGGGAAAAAGGCTTTGAACCAAATATTAGGTGTGTGTGAAGAATTTCCACCCGTCTTTCATGATGCAAATTCCAAGTAAAAAATTTAAGTAACGAGTGCAATAACAGAAAACGCGTGTGATGGCCAGAATGCTTCGAGGAGTAGGCTATAAAATGGTACCAAGTATGCAGGAGCATCTCATTCGTAAACAAGTCACACAAGAGTTAACATGTCAAGTAATAAGGTTAACATTAAGTATTGTTTTCTAATTTATGAGTTCGACAAAGGCAAAAATGCAGCTGAAGTCTGCCGCAACATTTCTGCGGTGTATGACGAGGGTACTATAAACGAAAGCACATGTCCCTGTTGGTTCCGGAAATTCCGTGAACGAGACAGAAGCTGCAGAGATCAACCACGTTCTGGACGTCCATCAGAGGTTTCTGAAGAGGATCTCAACTAAGCCATATGAAATGACCAACATATAGTTGTTGAAGAATTATCAGAAAGGTTTTCTGTACACAGAACAACAGTAGAAGAGGATGCATGCGCTTGGGTTAATCACAAAGTTCGACCAGTGGGTACCACATGACCTGTCCGCAAAAAATTGATTAGGCAGAATGAACACCTATCTTTCTTTTCTTGCGCGTCACAGAAATTATCCTTTCTTGGAATGATTAGTTATGGGTAATGAAAAGTGGGTCTTTTACAGAAAAGTAAAGCGTCAAAGTACTGAGTGCCGAGTTGAAGAACCTGCTCCATCGACTTCAAGAGGAGGACTGCATGCGAGAAACGTCTTGTTAAGTCTATAGTGGGATGCCATGGAAGTAATCCACTGGAAGCTTCTTGCACCTAACCAAACGATAAATGCTGACCTGTATTGCCAACAGTTGGAATGGCTAAGAGAAGAGGCTATCCGAAATTTAGAGCAAGCCTTTTAAGATTCTTCAATTTTTTCTCAACATTTGTTGCGCGACATTTACCGTGCTTTGGACTGGGTAAAAGACTCAAATTATCTCGGTTTCCAAGCATATACTTACAAGCAGGTCCAAGGAGTCCCTATGGGTTTTCCACTATCTGCTGTTCTAGCCGAGGTTGTTCTTCGTCATCTGGAGAACCGTGTCATCACCGCACCTACCTGACTCCTCAAGTGTAGCTCCGATACGCCGATGATATCTTCTTTGTTTGGCCGATGCAGCAAGTCTCAACGATCTCTTTCCTATATTCCTGAATTTGATAAATGCGTCGCTCACGGATATTAAATTTACCATGGAGTGCGAGACAAATGGTTTGCTGCCTTTCCTTGACATGCTCGTTGGGAAAACACCCAAAGGGGTTCTTCACACAGTGGTCTATTACAATCCTACATATGTTCCGAACATTTTTCATCCTGCATCTGCGTTCCCGGATGCCCACAAGTTTGCTCTTTTCAGATTTAGAGCTAAATGGGCTTTTGCTCTTTCCTCGGATCCAGGAACTCGTGATTCTGAGATTAGTAGTTTAAGATCTTTCGCCTCGTCTTCTGGCTTTGATGCACAAAGGATCGACAGCATCATCCGTGAGGGCTGACTCTGGCTATATTAATCGCGTCCCTGAGGCCTCAAACCCTCATCTGCGGTATATTGGATCTATTTCCTATATTCCTGAATTTACATACTACCTCAAGAACTATCTTAAGAAGTATGGCCTTAGAATAGGAATTCGAGCACCAAGGTCAATTTCAGCTCTTCTAACCACACATGGAGGCGTGCCACACATTTCGGATGCTGGTGTATATTCCATCCCCTAAAAGTACCCTGATAGCTCCATAAAATATTATTTTGGTGCAACTAAGAGGTCCTTCAAGTTGAGACTTCTTGAGCACAAACGAGATGCAAAACAGGGCAGGTTAACGACAGCTTTAGCGCGTCAAGTTAAAAACCATCACGCTGTTGTCGCTAAATGGGATGAGATAAAGATCCCTTCATACACTAACGCAAAAGCCACTGCATATAGGGAGCCTATTGAGATCCTATCCAACCCAAATGTTTGCAACGAGGACGTTTCTACTGATTTACCTGCTATTTGGCGAGCGCTCCAGGGTGTTCCGCATGATTGATTCTGAGAGTGATGTAACCTGCTCGAGGCTTTACCCTTAGCACCTGGCACTTTTCATTATTGTTTGTATTTTTAATTTTTAAGTAGAACCTCTCATGCTTCACACTGAACTATTTTCCTGATGAAGCCACCCGTATGGTGGTGAAAGCTCGCATGTTTATGCTTGTATAATAATTGACACCAAATAAACGGCGTTTTTTTCATACAATTGCATATACTATTCTTGGTGTATTGTGCCCAGTGCTATATTCTGGTTTACTAAAAAAAATTAAAATCTGAGCGCACATCACTGGTTAATTGCAAAGGCACCATTTTGTAACATGAACCATCAAACTAAAGCACTCTGAATAACGCGTTTCTTCCCTGTTGTTTCCTTTAACCCTGTTGTCCGAAATCGGATAGATTATATTCAGGTTGGACACAATTACGATTAGAAATTCATACTAATTTGAAAGAGTATCTGTGTTAAATAATAACATTTCGGTCGAATTGAAGAAATTGTAATATTCTTAAATAGAGGACAGATGTTAAACATGAAAATTTCTGTCCTCCACTCACACAAACGGCCGACTGCAGTAATATTTTCTCCTTAAATAGTACTATTCTTACGCAATTTGATAACTTGTACTGCCAAGCCACCCAGGGAAGTTACATAGGAAGGCGTCATATTCATGTCTGCTGTCACTCTTAATTGTGGTAGAATTCAATTCTACCAGCTGACAAACTTGGACAGACCAGAGACAGTGTTCCTAAGTCCTAAGAGTCAGAAGCACGCAATATAACAGGTGCAAATGTTTCTCTGCTGCGCAGTATAACAGAAAACTATTTAATAGTGTTAATTCCTTATGCGTAGTATATTACGTGGCAGGCAGCCTGGATAGCTTGGGCCTTTTTAGTTCTCCGAGTGAATGAGCAAAATGTCTCAGCTTTAATTAGATATGAGAATTTTGAGACAGGCAAAAATAGCCTGTGATCGAAGGCAATGAAACTGCTTACAGTTTATGAAGGTGGCAGTCAAGAAACATGCTTTAGGGAACTTCTGACAGTGGAGCACACACATACTTTCTTCTTCCTCTCGGAAGAGAAGGAGGGAAAGATGATTCTCTATCATCATCTATCATAGTTCTCTTTCGGCATCTTCCACTGATCTTACGTTTAGTCTGCAGCGATCAGGGACTCGTTCATATCCTTAGAAGTAAACACAAAGCGAAGGCAACAAACCTCTCAAAAACACTGCTTCGATCACCTCTATGCAAATATTTCCGCTATGATTCGATGCCATATAGAATACTTATTTCTTGGGTCCTTGGTTTCAGAGACTTGGAGAAATTTCGCTGGCTATCTCTTCCATTTCTTCGAACCCTCTATCAGGAATTCAGCAGTACAATACTCTCATAGAGAACAATACAACCTTTCTCGACCAAGTTAAAACGTCAGACTCTTTCTTTCTTCCTTGCCAGCATGTAAGGGTTGTATAGTTTTACTTATTTCTGCTGCAGCAGAGAGCAGAAATTTGAAACGAAGTTGTGAACCACGCCTTCTCTCTCTCGAGCGAATGCCAGACTGAAATCTATTATTTTTAACAGAATGCCAGATTCCGAACTTGAAATTGCAATCTTTATAACCGAAAGCTTTTAACCGAATTCGCCGCTTGTTTATGTCTGCTTGCTGTCCCTTTGAAGGAATTCCCTTATCCACAGCAATATCAGCTACTAGTTGGAGACAAAGTTTGGCCTCAGAATTCTATGAGTAATAACCAAAATTTCTTACCATCTTTGACTGGAAGGCTCCAGAATTCAAGCGATACATATTTTCTGCCCCACCTGGACGCTACAGTGCAGCAGCGAAATTCCGCCAGACGAATTCCTAACAGTTAAAATCTTAAAGATAAAATTTTAACATTAATTCCGTAAATGTTCCACAGGGTTTGTAACACTATGTAAGTGTATATGTATATATGATTTGTATGGGTATAAGTAACTAAGTTTTCTAGACATAAGTGTCTAAATATTTGAACTGTAGATCAGATGGATACCTCATTAGAGACTGAGACCAACAAGCACGAGTCAACTCTTAAGAATCGAATAAAAATATCTCATTTAACGGAATTATTGTATTATTTATATGAGAAGTATTTGCACTGATGAGAAAACTTTGATTAATGTGAGGGAGTTTTTTGAACATAGCTTTTTGAGGTTACGGAAAACTGGCTTTCTAGAAAACTCTCATGCTTCTTTATGGAAACTCTCATTTAAGATCGGTTTGCAGCATACGAATTGAGAGGGTATCCAGCATAAAATATGATGCACATTATTCGCACAGTATGCGTACCTCAATAAATAATCATACTTATAAAAAAGCCATTTATTAATCCTCACTTCTGCAGATTAAGAGTAAAGCAGATATACAAAATATACCTATATATATTTATCATCCATGACATATGTTACGGGATCTTCATTTCGTCTATAAACGACAACATGGAGTAGATTCCCATGTTTCATTGCAAAACGAACTTAAAATCTGTAGAATCGGCTCCAGGTGAATTAATCGAAAACGAATTAATCGAAAACGGATTCATCGAACGGAGAATTCATCGAAAAACAAATTCTTCGAAAATTAGGGCTTCAGGTGAATTCATCGAAAGCGAAGTCACCGGAAGATACGATATCGTAAGGTAAGCTTTTGTCGAAAACTTTTTGTATAATTGGAATACGGCTAAGTGGCCACAAAAGCGTTTGGGGACGTATAAAAACTGCATTTTTTATTTCTTAGATTACACTTTAATGTACGATGACCTCAAAACCGTTAGGGAGTCTAACAAAATCAGATTTTGATTTTATCATGCCTACTTTCCCCGTAGACCGCCTCTAAAGATACGGCCTAGGCAGTGGCCTTTTCAACAGATTTTATTCCGCCGTGATCATATTTATAAGGTTCGGAAACCTAGACAGGTTAGAATTATCACAGTTTTGTTTTTGGCACTAAAAATAAATTAATATGCCTAGGCATAAACTTAGGCCTTTTTTTAGTTTTTATTCCATCGTGCTCATATTCATAAGGTTTAGACACCAAGTCAATTAGTATTATTGCACTTTTACTTAGGCATTAAATATTAATACCTTGGCCTGCGCCTAGGCCTTTTCAACAGTTTTTATTGATCGTGTTCATACTCACAAAGTTTAGACGCCAAGTCATGTTAGTATTATTGCGCTTTTACTTAGGCATTAATATTAACTGCTTGGCTAAGGCTTAGGCCTTCTAACAGTTTTTATTCCACAGTGTTCATACTCACGAGATTTAGACACCAAATCATGTTAGGATTATTGCGCTTTTATTTAGGCATTAAATATTAATATCTTGGCCTAGGCTTTTTTAACAGTTTTTATTCCATCGCGCTCATATTCATAGGATTTAGACACCAAATCAAGTTAGTATTATTCCGTTTTTACTTAGGCATTAGATAGTTATAAATAAGATCTAGGCCTAAGCCTTTTTGCCACTTTTTATTCCATCGTGCTTATACTCATAAGATTTAGACAACAAGTCATTTGAGTAATATTGCGCTTTTACTTAGGCAGTAAAATAATAAATAGGCCTTAGGCCAAGGCCTTTTTAACAGTTTTTTTTTCGTTGTGCTAGTATTCACGAGGTTTGGATACCAAGTCAAGTTAGTGTTATTGCACTTTTACTTAGGCATTAAATATTAATAAATACGCCTAATATTAATAAAATTCATATTTTGACAAGATTTATTTGTTAATATTTAATATTCATAAATAGGCCCTGACACATTTTATTCCATTGCGCTCCTTTTCGTAAAGTTTGGATATGAAGTCCAGTTAGTAATATTGCGATTTTACTTAGGCATTACATATTAATCAATGCGCACCTTAAGTCCAGGTCTTTCTGACTATTTTCGTCCAAGTGTGTGAAATATGTAATGCCTAAGTTAAAGCACAATAATACTAGCTTGACATGGTGTCTAAACCTTATGAATATGAAAACGATGGAAGAAAAACTGTTAAAAAGGCTTAGGCCATGATATTAATATTTAATGCCTAAGTAAAAGCACAATGATACTAACTTGACTTGGTGTCTAAATCTTTATGAATATAAACAGGATGGAATAAAATTGTTAAAAAGACCTAGGTCAATTTAATACCTAAGTAAAAGTGCAGTAATACTAACTTGGCTTGGTGTCTAAATGGTGTCCAAACCTTACGAATATGAGCACAATCGAGTAAAAACTGTTAGAAGGTCTAGGCCTAGACATTCATGTTTAATGCCTAAGTAAAAGCGCAATAATACTAACTTGACTTGGTGTCTAAATGGTGTTTAAACCTTATGAATATGAACACGATGCAATAAAAACTGTTAAAAAGGCGCCTAGGCCAAGGTATTAATATTTAAGGCTTCAGTAAAAGCGCAATAATACTAATTTGACTTGGTGTCTAAACCTTGTGAATAAGAACAGGATAGAATAACAACTGTTAAAAAGACTCAGGCCTGAACTTATGTGTTAACATTTAATGCCTAAGTAAAAGCGCATTAATACGAACTTGACTTAGTGCCTAAACCTTATGAATATGAGCCCGACGGAATAAAACATATTAAAAAGGCCTAGGCTTGTTTATTAATATTACATGCTTAAATAAAAGCGCAACATTATTTGCTTGATTTATTATGTAAACGTTATGAATATATTGCGTCGTACTCAGATTTATAAGTTTTAGACACAAAGAGTAGTATTATTGCCCTTTTACTAAGGCATTAAATATTAATCCCTAGGCCTTTGCACAAGTCTGAAACCAAGAAACTTCAATTTTTATACGGCCCCTGGGGGTGTCTGCACTTGTCCGTGTCCATTAGTCCTGTGGCCATTTCGATGAATTCGTTTCATTTTTTTTCAAGAAAGTCGTCTTTCGGTAAACTGCTCGTTCGATAAATTTGTTTTCGATGAATTCGTTTTTGATGAATTCGTCTGCGATGAATTCGTTTTCGATGAATTCGCCTGCTCCCGTAGAAACTGCTCTATCTCTTTCTCTCACTCGTACTTCCCTGTTGAATAGTAGTATATTGCTACTATATATTGTCGGTGCTTTTATTTAGAAAACAGACCTTTTTAATTTATGACCGGTCTATATTATCTATTCACACTGATTTATTCCAGAAGGCAGAAATTTCAGTTTGTACGGAATTTGTTTACACAGGGCAGCCGGAGAAACAACCAACAACCCCATGTTTCCGACCCATCTCAATTTCATCTCTCTCTCTCTCTTTCTCTCTCTCTCTCTGTTGCTGAGGTAGTTGGAAAAGACAATATTATTTGATTTCTGCTCCGGAACATTTTCGTTCAATCTTTGGAACTTGAAAGGGAATGAATTCAAATCAGCTCGGTAACCACTTAATACATGAAAAAGATAAGCTAATTTTATTTTTTATTATTAGGAATGAATTCAAATCAGCTCGGTAACCACTTAATACATGAAAAAGATAAGCTAATTTTATTTTATTTTAGTTTATTCACAGACCTACACTCGATAATTTCCTAGATTTCTTTCACGTATGCAGACAGTGGCATCCAAGGGGTGTGTGCGCACACACTTTCAAAAGTTTTGTAGTAGGTTGCATCAAAAAGTGGTGCTACACCAGCTGCACCACTTTCGGGCCAAAGGGAAGCCATTGTACGATGCATGAAATACGCAAAACCATAATGCAGGTATGTACCATGGTATGGTATCCGACCTGAATGGTGCAAAGTAGACATATTGCACCATATTTATATATGTTTCATGCGTTACACAATGATTTTACTTTTGCTCCAAAGTGCTACTTACGCTCACCATATCCTTACTTGATTATTTTCCATCAAATCTCTTCCTTCTTCATATAGAGCTTCGCAACACGAGTTCCAAACCTCAACAAGAAAAACGACACCAAGATCTACGATGTAATGAGCAGGTCTTTTGAATCCTTTCCAGCAGAATGAAAATGTTTAAAGTGCATTCTAAAAACGTAGAAAAACAGCGAAAAGAAAATGTATTTACACCTCCTATTAAGAAAAAGTGTGCACTTTTTAAAATACACGATGTATACACTGTTCTTTATAGTGAATGGAACCAGATACAAGAGGGGTTTTTTTTCAACGGGTTCTTAGAACGGGCAAAGCATTTGTAAGTCGAAGTAATAGCTACTTACGCTCACTACAGGCAGTAATGTACGTCATGAAAAATCAAAACGTATAAGCAAACTACTCCTCATAGGAGATTTCTGAAGCAAAAGAAATTTATCAAATGGAACAATCAGAACCACTGATATGGAGGAACCTAGCGGAAAAATTGTGGAATTTTCTTACTTTTGTTTTAAAGCAGAATATGGGCACGAAATGTTTTACACGGTGAAAGGTTTCATCACACCACGGAAGGAATTTTTTCAATCCAATTTTAAAATTGAAAATACTCTTGTAAATATAAATATACATTGACTACATTAATAGCAAAACTGTGCATTATGAAAAAGTAGAAAGCATGTGCAAAATATTTATCATAACGGAAACTGCGTATGCGACAGAAAAAAGTTTTCAAACATGGTTTTTAGAAGCTGTGATAGCAAGAAAACAATTCTTACACATACATCCCTAGCAGGAAAGGGAAAATTGTGCATTATTTGAAATAGTAAAGTTTGCTATCTTTACGATACCGAATAGTATACAGCACAAAAATGTTTTTAATGGGATTTTCAGAAGTGCAGATGAGAACAAAAATTGCTCTCTTACGCCACCTAGCGTCTATAAAATAAAAGTAGTTCTTATCTAATTTGTTGAATTGGCTTACGTTTAAGTCATATCAACTTTAAATTCTTAACTTTTCGCTGCACATGGATTAGGCTCACTTCCAATTTATTCATATTTAAGCACGTAAGGTAGTTCAGCCATAAACAAGTCTTTCGTAACACAAAACGCTGAATAGAATGCAAGATGTCTCACAATAAACATTGAGACTTATCTCTCTTCGAATAACAATCTGACCACTCAATACAATGTTTTTACAATAATTTCACACATAAGAATCACTCTCTCTATAAATAATATGGTCGTATTCTGAGATAAAGTATAGAGCCGTATACGCTGCACTCTAAGCTTTTATCTCAGAATCCTTTATTTACGTTAATTGCCTTTTGACTACTGTCAGGTTGCCAACTTTTACCAACTCGTTCAGAGAAAATTTGTTGTGTTAAGTTAGAAGATCTTTTAACAATAAAAAACAAAATTTACATAAGATCAGAGAAAGTTAAAAGGATGGTTAAATTAGAGAACACGTCACACGTCAGAATCCTGCGTTATGCAGCATTCAAAATATATCTACTATGTTCCCTGCAGTAAAGGGTATTCGATGCAAAATGAATCTTAAAATCAGACCTTTAGAAACAGAGACATAGAGAAAACTAAAATGTACATTTTCTCCAGTAAGAAAATTGTGCATTAGTTTGCGCAGAAACTATGAGTACAATATTTCTCGTAGTGGGCAGGAAGAGACAAGAAATTTGTTTTCTCAATCGTGTTTCTAAACACGTAGATACAGCTGCAAAAATGATTCAAATGGATATATGCACTTACGCTCTCTAGTGGCGAAACTGGGTGTTACGAAAAATTAAGAATTACATAGAAGTTATTCTTCAGCACGAACGCTCTCGATGCCAAAAACAAAACAAAATTGGTCTTTTAGAAGCAGTTATCGAAAAAACTGAAATTCTCATTTACGCCCTCCAGAAGGAAAACTGCGTATTATTTTGAGCACGAAATATGCACGAAATGTTTTTCGTAATGATTGGTATTTAACCATTTTTTTTTCATTTGAGCTTTTATAAGCGTAAATACGGCTGTAAATGTATTATAAATAAATAGACAAAGTCAACGCTCTTTCCACGTTTTTTTTTCCATAAATAGACAAAGTCATCGCTCTTTCCACGTTTTTCTTTAACACACAGCAACCAAAAAATTGTGTTTCGACGCCGCTGGGATTGAACCCCAGATCTTTCAATAACTAACCGAGTGTTTTCGCTTTACGCTACGGTGCACGATCCACGATTGTGCTACTTCACGGCGCTATGTGTGTTTATCTGTCAGCATCTGACTTCACAAATCCGTAGGGATGGGCTCTCAGCAACTGAGACGTCTCCATCTGTTGGGGCTAAACAGCGGCTGCTATTTAATTATAGCTAATAAATCCAAAAGGCGAAAGAAATGGCGAAAATCTTCCAAATACGTGGAGGCAATGTAAATGCACAAAGTCATTGCTCTTTCCAGGTTTTTCTTTAATTAACACACAGCAACCGAAAAATTGTATCTCGACACCGCTGGGATTCAATCCCAGATCTCTCGATAACTAGCCGAGTGCGTTCGCTTTACGTTGCGGCGCCAACAATCCAAGGCGCTATTGTGTGTTTATCTGTCAGCATCTGACTTCACAAATCCCTAGGGATGGGCTCAGCAACTGAGACGTCTCTGGTGGGGCTTAACGGCACATGCTATTTAAAATAGAAATATGCCCTTACGCCATTGCATTGTAAATAGAAATATGCCTTTACGCCCCCTGGTGGCTGTGACGTATATATCTAATTTAACCTTCCTCTTTGAGTTCTTTTCTTATTTAAATTTTTTTACTCTCCTTTTGATTTTCGTTCTGAACGGCTCGTCACTTCCTCGAATTTTCTTATAAGTTTTGGCAACAATGGCTGTGGGTCAAATGCCAATAAAAGCTACGTCGAGATTGAAGAGTGGTAAAAGGGGTGGTACGATCGTAGAGGATTTACTCATCAATACAGATTGTCATGTTAACGTTATACTACCAGAGTTCAAATATTATATGCAAGCGCTGATGCATGATACTGAGGTTATTGTGCAGCTTCTACAATCGTGTTACTTTCACAAATGGAAGCTTATTTAGAGTTTTACACAAGCTGTTCATCAATAGGAACATTGGCCGCATTTTATTTATAAACATTAAAATGGCTGTGATTTCAACATACAATGTGCAAAACAGAATCTTAAAGTATTAGAACATTATATGACAAAATTTTATGTTGTGAGAAGCTAGAAATTATATGAAAAATATTCTTCATCACAAACGCGCTATTTGACACACGCAGAAGTTTTCATATTTGACTTTTAGAAGCAGAGATACTGGAAAAAATGCAATATGCATTCACGTCGTCTAGCGGGAAATCTGAGCATTTTTGAAGAAGAAACTGTACGCAAATTCTTGGTAAATTGAATGAAAGTACAAAAGAATTGTTTCATTGACATTTTAGAAGAAATTGTAAGGAATAAAATATACTTTGAATTTTTTAGCATCTGCGTTTACGTCCTTTAGCTGCGAAGTTGTACAATGAAAAACAGACCAAAACGTATGGATCACCGTTTCTACAATTCAGGCTTTCCAACGCAAAAATAATTTTTGATATCAGGATTATAGGTGCAACGATATGGTGTTTCACTCCACGACTGATGGGCATACTATAAAATCCTTCTCTTTTTTTTCCCCTTTGTTTTTCAAAAGATATGCAGAAAATGAGAATTTCAGGAGAGCTATCTATATTCTCCAATACCATGGGTCTCACAATATCTTCACACAGTACAAAATCATAGTAAATCACACACTCATCCTCTTCCACAGCCACACATTTAACAAAAATAGTCTTTAAGGCACCATCGTAACAAAAGACCTTATACAATGTCAAGTGTCAACTTAAATTCCGAAAGTCAGTTTGCAGCAGTTCGTTAGCAAATCTGTCATGCACGAAAATACGATCAAAGTTATTTTCACTCCTACTCTGTGCTTCATACTCGTACAAATCATTATAACCATCCGATTATATGTAGAGGCTTTTAGGAAGGGAGTGTCTGACCCCAGGTCTTAAACAACCCTTAGAAATAGGAGGCTAGGAGATTTGGGCTAGAATGCCCGATAGGAAAGAGACACGGAAGCGAAATAGAAAGGGGGAGGAGGACGCACTTATTTATTACCGGGGGACGGGGCGGCAGTACCCGGGGTCCGACGGCTTAACGTACCCATACGACGCACGGCGTGTATTTAGTGGATCAAGCGTTCGCACCTGCTTGGGATCGAACCTGAGGTCCTTTCCGTGGCAGTCACGAACGTTGCCCACTTGGCCACCCGCGGCCCGTCATTATAAGCAATCCATCAACAACAACCTACTTATCCATCCGCAAAGCCTACTTATCCATCAACAACATCATACGAGACGCTGTTGCGTCTGCGCAACACTTTCCGGGGAGACAAGATGACACGTCTTTACTGTACGGAATCAGATGCACCTGCGCTATCAAAAGTTTCACGCACTACCTCATCGTTCTGAAATACTTGCACTCAGTAAATCGTTGTTAGCAAAGGAAACGTATCATAGATCACCAGGTAAATCAGTTAGTTGAAAAGTCTGAATCCCCACCTCCCTCATTTCAATCGATGATTTCATTTTCTGTCGAATTTAACCTAAATACTGTTCATAGACTTATCATTAACACAACGCTAAATGATAGCAAATCCATCATGTCTCAATATTCGATAACATTATTACAACACTTATGTCATATTAACCTATTTAACTTTCCATTTTCGTGTTGCTATGTTTTATATAAATTGTGTTTATGTCTTGATTACATTTTCTATATTTGATGTCATGTCTGAACTCTCAAACGGTTCTCTTGTTGAGGCAGATTAGAGGTGAAGAGCAGACAAAATCATAATCACTGTGTGTTTTATGTGATAGATGGTGATGCATTATCAGTGTTGATTCGCTTGTTATGTGATTGCTGCGCCGATATTCTGCTTGTTACAAGTTTGTAATTAGTCCTTTACATAACCATCACTGCTATTTGTCGAAGTCCGTTTGGTACTACTAGGATGATCCACATTTTATAAAGTCTTCAACCTGATATTTTTTGTATTGTGCAATTTTAAAAGTCGTTAGTAGCCCTGCTACCGTGTCTTACAAGTGTGTACTTCCGACAAAGAGTTAAGCAAAAAGTGGTTGCCAACAAGAAACTGTAAGTTCTGTATCAATTTCTGATACTCGAGTTTTTGGACCGTTAGATTTAAAGTGTATAGTGAGAATTATTTAACTAAAATGCAACAGTCCCCCTCTCACTCTCTCTCTCTCTCTCTCTATCTTTCTCTCTCACTCACTCTCTGTCACCTGCTTGTGAATAAGTATTTGTACTTTATAAATCGTTTATGGAAATTATTCTTCCATTTAAAACAGAGACTGGAGGCAATCCATAATTTATTTGTTTATGTAAAATTGGATAATTTTGTACTTTTGTTCATTATTTCCGTTATCTCATATTTACATATGAAAGCACACAATACACAACTGTAGCAAAATGTTAAAGAATTTAGAGTTCCGTATTCACTCACCTTCAATTACATGAAAATGAACTGGCTTATAGGGCGTCAGTAATAACATCGTATGGCCCGTCAGACATCTATGAGTACAGGTGTGTGCTGTCGGCGGAGTAATTACAGGTGTGCAATGGAAAAGACCAACGACTTTAATGACTTTCTTTTTTATTTGGATGTTTAACGACCACTGTGAGCAACTTATTGGGCTATATAAGCAGTCGCCCGTCCCTACTTTGAGACCACTGGTTCTGGGAGTAAAAAAGACAGCCAGTGCCCTTCTCAGAAGGAGGGAGACCAGCCAGCTCCCCATCTCGGACGTACGGTTACAAGGCAGAACCTCGTACCCTTAGCCCACCGGGGCAGCCATTAGCTATTTCACAAGCCGAAGTTTCATAGGAGATCGTGTTGCGAAAGCAATGTATTGTTAAGAATAGTTGTGGAGTTCATCCGTGTATCGACGGATGCGATGTCTCAGAGATATCATCAGCGGTTACGGCAGAACGAAACCGGCAGCGCAAAGGACAGGTTTTTAACATACTCAGTAATTGAAAGACGACATTCAACAGAATATCGCTAACACCTTCTCCACTGGACGGGAAGAATCCATATCCAACAAATAAAATGCAGAAAAATGAAATCAAAAGAGCTACGTAGCTGAGTAGCCATTTGTGAGCTTCTTATTTCGAGATGCCTCCGGCTGTAGATGTGTTATGAACGGCTTAAACGACACTTTAAGCATTGAAAATGTTATGAACGGCTTAAACGACACTTTAAGCATTGAAAATGTTATGAACGGCTTAAACGACACTTTAAGCATTGAAATGTTATGAACGGCTTAAACGACACTTTAAGCATTGAAAATGTTATGAACGGCTTAAACGACACTTTAAGCATTGAAAATGTTATGAACGGCTTAAACGACACTTTAAGCATTGAAAATGCTATGAACGGCTTAAACGACACGTTAAGCATTGAAAATATTATGAACGGCTTAAACGACACTCTAAGCATTGAAAATGTTATGAACGGCTTAAACGACACTTTAAGCATTGAAATGTTATGAACAGCTTAAACGACACTTTAAGCATTGAAAATGTTATGAACGGCTTAAACGACACTTTAAGCAATGAAAATGTTATGAACGGCTTAAACGACACTTTAAGCATTGAAAATGTTATGAACGGCTTAAACAACACTTTAAGCATTGAAAATGTTATGAACGGCTTAAACGACACTTTAAGCATTGAAAATACACAATAAGATCAATCAACCTCGGCCTTAAAACTTTGGCAGTCACTAATATTATTTTTGCCTGAAAAACGTGCATGGTTATTAATCCTTAAAATATCAAATTTCAATTAGATATCTCATTTGCTTAATGACAGGAAATTGACATTTTAAAAAGGCGTATAAGTTTTTGAATATATAAATTTAAAGCTTATCTGTAATCTTCGAATACTGCATACAGGATGTCTATTTGGAAATGTCACTGTATATTGAATTATGGGCAGCCCTGGTGGCCAATGGTACGAAGCGCTGGCTGGCTTCGTGCTTTCATACCACGGCACTGCCCCCCCCCCCCACACACACACACCGGAACAAGTGGCCCGAAATTTTGGAGTGACGACTTCCTGTAACCCATTGTTTCTCACGGTGGTCGTTAAGCACTTTAACTGAAAGCCCCTGCTTACAAGTTGTTTGTTGTAACAACAGTCACTTAAATACTAAGCATTTGACAAATGACAAAACTTCCAGGGCTCATTCGACTAAGAAATTACGTACAGTAAGAATCCAATTCGTCCTTTATTCCTCATAATTTTCCAAACTACAGCTTTTATACACAGATCCACGATTACATTAAAAACACGTTTATTATCATTATCATGAGAAGGCACTTTAACACTTATTTGGCCTACAGATCATCTTTTTTCTCGTAATATCGATGATAACATGTCGTCCTACTTGAAGCAGTATTTTAGCTTGCTTCCATACTTCCATTACAGTGCGTGTGCCTTTTTCTTAACTCTGACTTACTGTCAACCGTTCCGAAAAGGTATAAATAAACTTCGAGGTTTCGACGTGCAGTTCAGAAAGAAATATAACGAAGAACTAACATAATTTATGTGAGAATAGAAACTCAAAAAGGAAGGTTAATATAGACAATATATATACGTCATGTTTTGTTTTTCGTGATGAGGGTTACATAAACTTTTGGTCACGTACCAAAAGATATAGCGTTAAGCCCACTATTTATAACTCAAACCAGAATAAACTCTTTCTTAGAGTATCATAGTTTTTAAAGTTTACCAAACAAAATTATTCTTATATGGACTTTAGATATTATTTTTGTATAAAATGCTATGCAAATAATGTGAAAGAATTTGTAATGTTTTGAAAAACAACTTGTTTTTTTAAAAGGAAAATTTATAATTACTTTATACACTGAGTGGCTACTTTATTATGACCACCCCCTCAGTACTTCGTTGGGCCACCTTTTGCCTTTAATACTGCGTCGATTCTTAGTGGCATGGACTCCACGAGATATTGAATGGTGGTTTATGGAATCTGAGACCATGCTTGATGAATAGCACTTTCCAGAAGTGTGAGATTGCAGGGTTGTGGATCCAGCTGTCTGATGGCTCGTTCAACTTCATCCCACAAATTCTCAATGGGGTTGAGATCTGGAGATTGTGGGGACCACCTAAGCAAATTCAACTCACCGGCATGTTCCTGAAACCAATCCTGTACAATACGAGCACTATGGCAGGACGCATTATCTTGTTGAAAGTAGTCATCGCCATTGGGATAAACCATCCACATGACAGGATGCACTTGGCCCGCAACGATATTTAGATATGATGTGCCAGTCAGACGTTGATCAACACGAATTAAAGGGCCCAAAGCATGCCAGGAAAATATTCCCCAAACCATAACGTTGCCTCCACCAGCTTGAAGGGTTGTAGCAAAGCATTTGGGGTCCATGCTTTCGTGCTGTTTACGCCCAATTCTCACTCGGCCATCGGCATGGTGCAACTGAAAACGCGATTCATCGGACCACATAATTTGTTTCTAATTATCGACTGTCCAATCCTTGTGCTCCTGTGCAAACTGGAAACGTTATCTCTTGTTAACTGCAGACAGCAAAGGTGTTCGAACAGGCCTTCGGCTGCCATATCCCATCCGATGCAGTGTACGACAAACAGTGCATGCAGAGATCATTTGAGGGTATCCTTGATTAAGATGGTCTGTAATTTGCTGCACTGTTGCACTTCTGTTGTCTGTTACCAGTCTGGACGCTCTCCGTTCCGCCCGAGCAGTCACTAGTCGATGACGACCACAAGTTGCACGTAGAGACCCAGTTCTTTGGCTGACAGTCCAGCCTTTAAACACTTTAACAACAGCTGCTCTGGAACATTTCACGAATGCGGAGGTTTCGATGTCTCCGAGCTCCTACAATCGTCCCACGTTAAAAATCCGTCAAATCGCATTTTTTGCCCATCTTGTCACCCAAAAATCGCTTCTACTACTATCGCAAGCACTAAGCTTTCCCTTTTTATACTAACCTCGCCCTCTGGCGGCAAGAGCGTGCAGCCATAGCTCATTTGCTTAAAACTGCCAGGTGGTCATAATAAAGTGGCCACTCAGTGTATAAATCCAAAGACAAAACAGTATAGCTTTCAATTATTATTAAACGATAGCCAACCAATCATTTTTAAGTTTCTATCGATCTCAAATCAGTTTTGAAAAACTCCTCGCTCCTGATTCAACGGTGACAGGAATCCTTAACAATATAACGCAGGGCAATCGAGTCTGTCGAAAGTGCTTTCTTTAACTTGCTGTAACAAAGGTAACGTAATACTGTCTGTGTCCGAGATTAAGCTTCAGAAATATCGTTAATAAAGGATTTTATTTCTGTTAGTATACACGTGTCATTGCTGCTGAAATTGTCGCGAACTGTGGACCTGCGCGCCATTAAATAGGTTGTCTAATATTCTGACAGGGCACTGTATATAACATACGTTTATTGCATTAAATATCACATTACAGAAAGTGAAACTGCCTGAAATTATAAGACTAATACAACATAAAATTGATGTGCTAGGCTAACCCAATGACGCTTTCAGCATCGAACAACTAGGTTTGGTGTAATCGTAATTTAACTGTAGCATTCATAGTTCGAAACAGTCTAGGTCCTATCGAGTCTGGATAGAAACTGGGTACCAAATTTTGACCCTATTACATTTCAGTGCTAGGCTAATAATTATAGAGTTTCATATCAAATGCTTGAAAGCATTTTTCAGTTTTCTCGCACACACCATTTCTTTTTGTTCCGGTTTAGGAATATGCCCTTGGGATAAAAAAAGAACCACCGCTAGTTGTAAACAGTTTCTTGGGTATCCGTGAATAAACTCCCAGGAATTGGCAGCCCTGTCATAGAGCAGAAAGAAACACAAACGAAATTGATCGATGCACATAGATACTTTTTATTTTTATTTTTAAGCAACGAAATATTTTTCGATTTTATTCTACGTAAAATTTCAGTTTTGAACTTGAAAGGTGTCAGTAAAGGAACTTGAATATCGACAGAATTGAGCCTTTTTGTCGGCAAAAAGATATGTTCGGTGATTCCACGCACTTAGCAATTAATTTAATTTTACAAAATCAGCCATTTTATTTTCATTTTTATCACCAAAAATTTATCCATATAACGCTTCAGTTCTGAATTTAAATGCATCCTTAAAATATTTTAACCTTCTTGTGAATAAAATTTACTGCAATACAGGGTAGATACAAATATAAGACAGAAATGTCTTAATCAATAATGAGAAAGACAAAAATGGCCGATTTTAGCAAATTAAATTATTTGTTCAGTGTACATGACTGCCAAACTTTTAGCTGACAAAAACGCAAAATTCTGTGAATAATTAGGTCCCTTTACTGACACATTTCTAGCCTAAAACTAAATTGTCTGCATACAAGTATACTATAGAATTGTTAAACTGTAATCATTAATAATAATTTTCATTGAATAAACAAGGATAATATTTAACCTTTTTTTTACTATTAAAACTGATTTGTTTTCAATTTTGTTCCAATAATTTCGTTTTGAAGAAAATGTGCTTCTAGAGAAACTTGGCTTTTCATAATTTTTTCTCTTTGTTGTCGGCAAAAGAATTCTTTTTGAGTGGCCACTCTGAGCGTTGAAGAGGGAATTTCTCCTTGCAGTTCAGAAGTTTTGGTGGACTCTGGCTAATTTACATTTTCACCGAACTTGCAGAATGATTAAGGTACGTATTGTGTGGAGCAAACTGCAATTTTAAAACACTTGAAAGACCCCGAAATATAGGCAAGGGTTCTTTCGGGATATTCTGGTTGACCCAAATTTACTTGACTTCCTTCTCCTTTTTTTTTTTTTATTTTCTGTTTTCATCATGTTTTTGTCAAGCATAATAAGATAAACGTATGCTAATTAATTGCTGCTTTGTTCGTTTTTTAGATGTGAACGAAGTGAGACACAATGCCATTAATATCTGACATGACAGATCCAATGTCTGATTTTTTGGGACGCGGACAACATCTTTTACGCAAATCGCTACTGCGAGGACAACCGCCACGAAAAATGCTTCTGTGCCCCTTTGCTGCTACGTCAAAACCAGCTGTTTTTTAACAACTCTGGTCTTTTCTGGCCCGCCCAGGTATCTCTTTTATTGAGCAAGTTAACAAATCACCGTTCGGCATGTTGATCGAGTGAATGTCAACAGTCCTGCGGTACTTTCGATTTCCTTGATTCAAGAAAGGTTATGGTTACCCACACAGAAGTGGCATTTCCACATCTGCTCAAGGCCTGAAACTAAGTATAAATAACAGTCACTTTCATCTTTCCCTCAGAGCATTTCACCAGAAGAAAAGAACTTATTTCACAGTTCTTCTAGGTAAGCATTATTTTACGTCCATGAGATATGTATTTTGTCAAATCTGTTAAGACATTCTCTGATTTTACAACATTCATTTGCTTTTGGAAAACTGGTGCTATATAAAAAAATCATGTGATTGCTTGAAAAATCCATCAGGATCTACTCGTGAGGTAAAATGGTTATAAGGTATTCAAAATAACAGCAGTAGTAAAAACTCTTCCTGCTTTAGTTTTAACGCCCCCACTCCCCTTTTGCATCCCCGGTTTCCGAGTAGTCAGCGACGCGGTCTTCTCGATTTTTGGCTAGGTTTGAGTTAGGTCCGGTTTCGAGAGTCGGAAGAAAAATAGGCGATGAATTTGGTCTACCGCATTGGGTTTGTATCTTCTCTGGAAGCAGTTGCCCAAATTAGGGACGGACGATTGCTTACAGTTTTAGACGCTCCAAGAGCCCGGAACCAAAAGAAAAAAAAAGAATTTCTTTTTTTAACAGTATGAGTGTATATGTGTGCAAAATTTTATATTAACTCATCACGAAATGTCGGTTGAAAATTCAGTTTTTAATAAAACATCGCACACTGAGCATTAATGATATTTCTGCACCATTTTTTAACTGCGACACAAAAATTCAAATGGAGAATTCTTGTACTGTTCCAGGATAGTTTTATTTTACACTGCTTCGAGTATCATAGCACCTTGTACGGTGATTTACACTGTACAAGATGCTATGATAATTAAAACAGCCTTGTACAGTGATCTATACTCAACAAATTTTACTGAAGGAGAACTTGCCGTCCAGGTGGCCGAGTGCTCAGTAGAGTAGGTTTTTGGCTAGTCGTCGGAGCTGATCTTATGTTCGAACCCCAAATAAAGAATGGGTTTTGTGATTGTCTTATGACACTGGCGCTTTCCCTTTCCTGGAATCAGTGGCTTTAAACCATTATAGCTGTTCATGATGGGCGTCAAACCACGATACAAAAAAAAAGAAAAAGGTCCTGGTAATCATTGAATATCAATATTCACAGTTGTGGCTCTAAAGTTGTATTATGTTACTACATATTAATAAAAAATGCCTGCCAATGAGTCATTCTTGCAAGAGTCGCATGTGCAGGATTTTATCAAGAGTAGTTCACGCGTTTTCAACATGCTGTATATGTGCAATTTCGAGCTTGCTATACTGGACCCGTGTGCTATAAATCTACATTATTCAGAAATGCCAGACTGAACTCTAATTCAATACGATTTTTGACTATGACGTGAAGTGATGTACGACAGGTACACTATCTCTGCTCCAATAAAATCAGGACTATGTTGTCACACGATGTTGCACTGAACCAACGCTTTGTTATTGCAAAAGTTTAGCACAGCAAATTGTAAACACAAAATGTCAAACCGTTCTGCATGTGAAATGCAACAAATGGTTTCGAAAATATTCGGTATTTCCGTATTCATAAGATGGCTATAGAAAATTCTTTTTATTGAAAATATCTGTCACTATGAAAATGGCAGCCCATGTATTTTAAATTTCTCTTAAGCACAATTTTTCCTACTATGTGATGTAAAAGCATGCTTGTATTTAGTATCACATTTCATCTTCTTTAAATCAGGTTAAAAAATTCTTCTATACCAATGTTTTCCATGTATTTTTTGCGTTCTCTTATTTAAAAATTTCTTCTTAGCTGACGTAAATGCGTATTTGTATTAAGCAAAACATCTCCGCCTCTACAACCCAGATTAACAAAATATTTCTATGCAAAGTATACATCTGTTACCCTAACAGAACTGTATGCATTTTTAGCAATTGCAAAAGCAATTTTCTCACTAGGGTAAACAATGATATGCTTCGGTTTAATATATCTCCGATTCAGGGGTGTGTATAGATTTTTTTCGGGGGTAGGGAGACAGAAAATGGAAGCTTTTGAAATCCATCAGGACAAAATAAAAGTGAATGAAAAATAGAAGAAAAAGTTAAAGCATTATTTTTCAATGTAAGTTGATGCATTTTTATTAAATTAAAGCAGTTTTCTTAAATTAAAGCATTTTTATTAAAGTAAGACGCATTTTAACAATGATGCATTTTTTTATGAAACTTTTGTTTATGTAAGGCGCATTTAACAAGAAATTAAACCCTTTCAGGGGGCGCCCCGTGACCTTCCCTCTAAGAGAGCCCCTGCTCCGATTTAACATTATTTGAGCATTGGCTACAGTTATCAGATGCTAAAATAATATTGTAAAAATAATTATAGAATTAGATTGCTATAAAACCCAGATAGCCATTATTAATACGTTTTCCACGTTTGCTTAAATAATAGTTTTATCTCTTAGTGGAATCTATACTTGTACTGGCACAGCATCTCATCGCCCTACAGTCGGGATAAATAATTTTTGCAACTGATAGCTTTTGCTATAATCTACACTGCTGGCCACCCAAAATGCAACACCAAGAAGGAAGCATCCGATTGGCCTGAAATTCGCAGCATGCGTCGCCCGCGACAGGACATGCAAATGATTAGCATTGCAGGGCACATGCAAATCATGTGCGCCCGTCACGCCACCGAGAAGCACTATAGGAAGGATGCACAGAAGGCGGGGTGTAAGTAGTGGAAGTGCGTTGTGCTTATAACGTACCAGGAGATGTGACGTACCTGCCCGAAGGACGCACACGACATAAAGGCAGATAGGAATCAGAATAAAACGTCCGCGTAGCTCAATTGGTAGAGTGACTTATTCCGGAAGGAGGGGATCCGGGTTCGAATCCTGGCGCGGATAAAAATGATGGAGAAATTTACTTCGTTATAATGGCGCCCGAACTATCCGGATGACCCGACCGTTCAAAATCTCGCATTGGTGTGATGTTATTTCCACACCGCGAGATAGGAAAAATAAGAGAATCCCTTCTCCAGCACTTCGAAAAAAAAAAAATAAGGGGGAGATGATGTAACGTACCAGGAGATGTGACGTACCTGCCCGAAGGACGCACACGACATAAAGGCAGATAGGAATCAGAATAAAACGCTCAATTGGTAGAGCAACTTATTCCGGAATGAGGGGATCCGGGTTCGAACCCCCCGGCGCGGATAAAAATGACGGAGAAATTTACTTCGTTATATGCTGCCGGACCTATGTGTGGGAAGCTTCCTGATGCCTCGTCGCAGAATACGGCAGTCATTCCAGCACGTTTTGGAGTTCGACAGAGGACGAATAGTGGCTTATCGCGACAGCGGTTTATCGTACCGAGACATCGGCGCCCGTGTGGGACGACATCCAGCCACAGTGAGGCGAGTATGGATTCGGTGGGTGCAGGAGGGACGGACAGACCGACGTGAGCAATTGCCGCAGGCGCGGCACACCACAGAATGGGAGGACCGGCATGTTGTGCGGCGGGCATTGACTGCTTGCACCGCCACAACACGAACGTTAGCACAGGAATTAGGGTGTGTTGCGCTACAACCTGTGTCAGCACGTACCGTTCGACGTCGTCTGCAGGAGCGGGGACTCGTCCCACGGCGCCCATTGCTCCTTTTACCATTGACGTTACACCACCAGTAGGTGCGGTGGCAGTGGGCCGTTGAACGCCGCACCTGGACTACGGAATGGCACGACATTGTCTTCTCTGACGAATCCCGCTTCTGCCTGCAACACCACAATGGCCAGATCCGCGTGCGACCGCACCGCGGCGAGAGACTGTATGACGCCTGCATTATGCATTGCCATACCGGTCCGTCACATGGCGTTATGGTTTGGGGCGCAATTGGATATGACACCCGCACCTCTCTGGTACGCATCGCCGGTGCACTCAACAGCCACCGCTACATCTTCGACGTTTTGGAGCCTGTAGTCCTCCCTTACTTGTAGGACATGCCGGCGGCCACGTTTCAACACGTTTCAACCGCACGTGGCACGCATCGTGCAACAATTCTTCACGGCCCACCAGGTGTCACTGCTGTCGTGGCCCGCGTGTTCTCCAGATATGTCGCCCATCGAACACGTCTGGTCGCTAATCGGCAACCGAGTGGCCAGGCAAGCACCACCCGCGGTTACGCCTGATGTACTGTGGCAACGTGTGGAAGCAGCCTGGACCGACATATCCCAAGCCCACATCCGAAGCCTGTTTCGTTCGATGCCGCGGCGTGTAGCGGCCGTTATTGCCAGCCATGGAGGCCACACGAACTATTGATGTCTGCGTGTTCCGCAAGTCGCACGGACCTGTAAGTCTCTTCTTATAGGAGTTCCATTACGAAACTTTTCTTTGCGCCACCTACCCGTAACTATGACTAAGCTTATCTGTTTTACTCTATTTTTTATGCACAAATGTCCCACTATATGGCATATATGTGTATACCAAAAACTGATATAAAGAAGGCTTTGTAGACAACTGCTGAATATCATCTTGAATATATTTAGGGTGCTGAATTTAAGCATTATTGTGATGTTTAAATCTTTTGACCTGCACATTACAATAGAAATCAATAGGAGTATCATTTTTTTCAATTCCTCTTGGTAAACGCCGGTAAAGATGAAGCACAGACATTTACTTTATTAAGAGCTTAATAGTGTAAATACTAATCACTGCTGTATTATTACCAAAGTGTTTTTTTTTTCTAATATCACCACTGACATACTATGAATCTATACTTCGCCCGCTTCTTAAATCGCTATTATAGATACGTTTTGTTTTGGTGATTTACTCTGAAAATGACCACACAGTTAATTTTCATTAACTCGTGGTGCTAATATTAAAAAAAGTGGCGATTTGTTTTCTGCTTTTAATATGTTCATTTGTTAGAAATTTAACATGTTTCTTTTCCTCTGCAGTTAACAAAGAACCCAGAAGATGAAGGCTTTTGTTTGCTTCGTATTTTTGTTGGTTGTCGTCATGGCTGCCTCTGTCCAGCACGGAAATCTGAGAAGTGGAAGTATTAGTGGTGGTCGCACTGGAGGAGGACATCTTGGAGGAGGTAGCATTGGTGGTGGTCGCACTGGAGGAGGACATCTTGGAGGAGGCAGTACTGGTGCAAGTCGCGTTGGAGGAGGCAGTACTGGTGGAAGTCGCGTTGGAGGAGGCAGTATTGGTGGAAGTCGCTTTGGAGGAGGTCATGTCGGTGGCGGACATAATAGAAGTGGACGATCTGTAGGAGGCCATCTTGGAGGAGGACATATTGGTGGTGGACGTGTTGGAGGTGGCCATATTAGTGGAGGAAATATTGGTGGTGGACGTATTGGAGGAGGACATATTGGTGGTGGACGTGTTGGAGGTGGCCATACTAGTGGAGGACATGTTGGTGGATCTGGTCACAGAGGAGGATTAGGATTACATCAGGGATAAAAAATCTAGTAAGTATATATTACTTTTTTGATTGAAAAATCATTCTAGTCATAAATATGAAGCATGGATTTAGCAAAAGTTGGGTATAGATTTTTTTAGTTGTTAATGATGATGTTTCCTCAAAATTACTCTTATACCATTATCCAACTTCGGGAACTTTTAAATACCATTTTGCTTTCATTGATATTTCAATAACACAACACGTATTTCTTTAATATACACTGACGGGGAAAAAAATCGCAACACCAAGAAGGGGTTGTGTTAGATAAACGACAGTTGGTAGGCGGTTAGAGTACATCTGTAAGATGACGTCTATGCAAATTTCGCGGTCGGCGCATACGTGTGGCGCTAGTAGCGCCCCTCGGAACATGCAAAGCAAGTTTGCTGTAAATACGCGCTGTAAAGTTCGTGAGCGTTAGTTATCGCTGAGATTCGACGTAGGGTGTTGATGCTAGTCAAGAATGCCTTTAAGAAGACGAAGAAGCCATTACCAACAGCTCACGGAGTTTGAACGATATCGTGTAATAGGGCTACGAGAAGGTGGATTTTCTTCCCGCAATATTGCAGAACGACTTGGCAGGAATGTAGCCACTGTGCATGATTGTTGGCAGCGGTGGTCAAGGGAAGATACTACCTCAATAAGACCGGGCTCCGGCCGGCCCCGTGGCACTACTGAGAGGGAAGACCGCCGTGTACGGCGTGGCGCATCGCACCGCGTCTGCGGCAGCAATTCGAGCTGCAGTTGCCACCACAGTGACACAACGAACTGTTACAAATCGGTTACTTGAAGGACAGCTCCGAGCCAGACGCCCTGTAGCGTGCATTCCACTTACTCCAAACCACTGCCGTTTGCGACGTCAGTGGTGTCAAGCTAGAGCTCATTGGAGGACGGAGTGGAGATGTGTTGTGTTTTCTGATGAAAGCCGGTTCTGAGTGGGTTCCAGTGATGGCTATGTGTTGGTTAGAAGGAGGCCAGGTAAGCGCCTGCAACCGACCTGTCTGCGGCCGAGACACACTGGTCCTACACCTGGAGTTATGGTCTGGGGAGCAATTTCCTATGACAGCAGGAGCACTCTCGTGGTTATCCCACGTACCCTGACGGCACAGTTGTACGTTGGTCTGGTGATTCAACCTGTTGTGCTGCCATTCATGAACAGCATTCCAAGGGGTGTTTTCCAACAGGATAACGCTCGCCCGCATACCGCTGTTGTAACCCAACATGCTCTACAGAGTGTCGACATGTTGCCGTGGCCTGCTAGATCACCAGATCTTTCACCAATCGAGCACGTATGGGACATCATTGGACGACAACTCCAGCGTCACCCCCAACCAGCATTAACCGTCCCTGTATTGACCGACCAAGTGCAACAGGCATGGAACTCCATCCCACAAACTGACATCCAGCACCTGTACGACACAATGCATGAACGTTTGCGTGCCTGCATTCAACATTCTGGCGGTTACACCGGTTATTAATGTACCAGCATTTCACATTTAAAATGGCTCTTCTCGCGCTTACAATAAGCTGTGATCTTGAAACCTTAATCGATTAAATATGTTACCTATACAAATGTATTGCCGCCATTTCATTCCTCTACAACTATTTTTTTCGTGGTGTTGGGATTTTTTTCCGTCAGTGTATGTGCACTGTAAAAGACAAAAAATATAAATGAGAAGGAATGCTACAGTAATAATATTTACAACAGCAGAACAACATTTCTTTGGTGCCAAAACAATATTTCTTTGGTGCAAACAGTTCCTCAGTCGTAGTGGCAAATGTGATTTTAATCATAATTGCGTTCTTTATGTATCATCTGTAACGATCACCTGTTTGTTTTATTCGTGTTATGTATCATCCGTAACCATCATAGATCTGAACGAAATTCATTGGAGATCTTGATCTAACTCAGTGCAACACACATTCAGCACATTTCAACATTCAAAAATTTCCGATAAGATCTCTTAGCTTTGTTGTGAAAAAATGTTCTAGATGAAAAAGTAAGTAGATTTTCTTTTCGAGTAAATATTTAAATTGACCTACGGATTTTACCATTAAGATTTTTGCAACTTAAAAAGAAGTCGCTAAGATGTTTACAAGCTCTCGAAGACAGCAAATACAGAGAGTTATTGCCACTGGAAAGTTAGTTAAAATTATTAAGAGGAAACATAGTCATTCCTTCATGTAATACAAAAAACTTCAAAGAGTAAGATAGATTAAAATAACATTTAGAATACTTGAAACGTTATATTCTGCGTGTACTGAAAATTTCTTTAAAAGAAATTCCGAATTCTGAATTTGCTTATCCAAACAGCATGTGTAAAGTCATCTGCAAAATGTCATTCTTTATCACTAAAGATTAAACTAAGTTCCTTACATGGACTGTTTAACTGTTGCTCTGTTTAGCATCTCAGAGGAACTAATTAAACAAATTTAGTTATGTTTCACAAATATAACGTAACAAGTAAAAACCGTTCGGAAAAGAACTTTTGTAGCAAAATGTACCTTTTCAGTAACGACGAATGTGTGCAGCTTGCCGTCGTGATATGTACAGAATCTCACTTGGCCTAAAAGGTTTTTCTAACGTGGTTAAACAGAATGTTTAAATAGATCGCATTTTCAGGCCACATAGCCTGATCAGTACGATAATACTTGAAAGATGTGAGCCAACAACAATTGCTATGCTAGCTATTTACGATATAATAACTTCTTCTAATCCCCCTATCTCCCAGACACTTGCCCTTGAACTGTCGCAGTCAAAATACCAGACTCCACTTATCAACGATGTCACTGCCAAATGAAAAAAATGCCCACATTTCCGAAGTTTAAGCAGCTATTTTGAAAACAATATTTACTGTATAAGTTTTTCTGTCTGTCCATCCGGAGGCACGTTGTCTCCGCAACTATGGGCCGATTATGAAAAATTCCTTCTCTTTTCGATTGCTTAAAAATAGTAATCCTGGCATTTTCCTCCTCCGCCCCCGATGCATATTTTCCCCACTAAGTGGCATAAACAGATGTTTGGATTTTCTACGATATCTTCGCCACGAAAAGGCGGACTCTTCTTATTTCAAATCATTAAGACATGGGTTCGATTCCCACCTTACATGTCATTCTGGCTCCCGGACGAAAGTGGATCTCCTGGCTGTTAAGTTTGAAAAATATGTGTGCTGAGTTTCCCACACAACATAGTAATTAATAACAAGTTAGTGAAATCGTGCAATGCATTGATTATGATACGCTTTCCAACATACCAGAAATCATTACTCAAGTCATGAGGATAATGGCTGTAGAATAAATCTCGCTTCTGTGCACTGATCTTTGCCCCCATTTCGATGATATTAAACAGAATTGATTCAGTATACCTCCGGAACAACATACTAAAGTTTTGTCGCAATAGAAGAATTTTTACGTAAGTTATGACGCATAAGGGCAATGGAATGGATCCCATTCCTATGTCCTGACCTTTGATCCCATTTCGCTGATTTTCAATAGGGTTTGTCCCCAGGTTTGTCCCTACCACATACTAAAATTTCATCGAAATCGAACCATTTTCACGCGAGTTATCGTGCGGACAGACAGACAGACGGATAAAGCTGGAGCATATACGCTTCTTCAACCTACGGTTGGAAAGCGTAAAAAAAGCCCTTTAGCAGAAAGTTACAGATAAGGCTGCGAGGGTTTTCGTGATGCCACAAAATAATCTGCAGGACAGTCACTGGCCAACTCAAAAACTGGGTACGAAAAGCAAAAATTTGCACAGGTAGAAATAAGAAAAAATAAAAAAAGAGTCCGAGAATATAAAATGAGAGTTCAAAAATTTCCGTCCAACTTCCGTTGTCGGAAATTTTTGTCTCTATTTTCAAGCTAAAATACAAAGGTTTATTAAATAAAATTATATTTAACAACAATACTGGTCAGAGGAATCGTTGCGAGAAAAAATAAATAAAACATACGAGGAGAATCTTTGCTCTATCAACTTCCGTTTACGAAAAATTTCCCTCTCCATTTTCAATCTTAAATGCAGACATTTATGTGACTAAATGGTATTTAACGAAAATGATGACAGGGGTAACATACTGAAAAAAAATTACGATCACGGAGAAATAAGTCTTAGCGCACTTTAGCATCCGTAGTCGGAAATTTTTGTCTTTATTTTTAAGTTGGAACGCACACTGTTCTGCAAAAAATTGATATTTAGCAACAATATTTGGACAGAGGAAACGTCGCAGAAAACCACACTATGATTACGGGATTAATCTTTGTTCCGTCTAACTTCCGTTTTCGGAAACTTTTCCTTCATTTTGAAGCTTAAATACAAATATTTATTAAATAAAACATTTAGCAACAATACAGCGCAGAGAGGACACCGCGAGAAGAAAGATTAAGATTACAGCGCTTCGTCTAACTTCAATAGAATGATTAGTTAAGTTTAGTGAGTTTTCATGTTTCTGGACTGCTTAGTTATAGTTTTCAATTATATGTGGCAAATTTACATGAAACAGCAAAATAAATAATCCCTTCTATTATTTTTACAGGTATTCCATCTGAAGAACAATTGCAAAAATGTCTCGTAAGGAACGAATATTTTTCCGGAAAGTCATCAACCGTGTTTTTCTTCATTAAATCTTTATCGCACGAGGAGAAATCGAAGTTCCATCAATTTCCGAGATAATGTATAGAATATCTGAGTAGTTTTTAGATTAAAATAAAAAATTACAAAAGATCTTTTGAGCAATTCTTCTGAAATCAAATATAATGATATTTCAGCACCAAACTTTTTTATTTTTGCATATATTAGCAGAAAATAAATCTCGTTTAAAAAGGTTACAAATGCATCAGAGAGCTGCAATTTTAATGAAATATTTTGAAATTAGATTGGAGTGTGTTATAAAGTGAAACAAAATTAAAGTTATACAGACATTTTATTAAATACTGCTATTTTTCATGTTACAGTTTAAAATTATAATAATCTTATAGATCTGTTATAAAAAAAAAACATTCTAGGAAGCGCTCAGCTATCTTTTACAATAGTACCTAAATTTTCAATATTCCTCACCGAAAACTTAAAATGTCAGTTTTTTGTTTTCGTTACCACTATACTAAAGGTCTGGAAGGTCCTGACCGGATAAAGTTAAACTAAAAAGTCCAAGTTCAGGCCAAGCCTGGCCGTGGTTAAAATATTGAGCACTTTGCTGCTGGATAAAAGAAAAAGACATTTTCAGCTTTCAAAATGAAGACTGATTTAAATTAACAAATACAGTAAAACCAAACATGATTTTGTGTAAAAGAAATCAGATTTAATTTACGCTCGAAAGATGACTCCCTCTAAATGCATATATTTTAAGAGCAATTTCATCTAGATTTTTAAAACAGAAATTTTAACACCATACGTAAATGGGAAACGAATCTCCCCGAAGAACTAATTCCCCGCAAACACATGGAAGGCGATGCAAATGTAATCATCGTACAGATGTGCCGTATTTTCACTGTTGTCCATGTAGCTACTCATGTTCTATGAAGCACTGGAACTTGGACCTACATCCGACCCAGGATATGAGAAAAGGTCCTTGGAGCGCTACGATGATGCTCATAATTGCTTCGACTTGCGCAAATCTGAAATGTTCTCAGATTTCTAAGTTACATCTGCTTAGCTTCAGTTGCTTGAAACTTCCTTGTCCTGGGTGGTGTAACGGATAGCATGCTCGACCGGTAATCCGGAGGTGCGGGTTCGATTCCCGCTCCAGGGCAAAGTAATTTGCAAGTTTTCTGAAAGAGTGGCTACATGGACAACAGTGAGAATACGGCACATCTGTGTAACGATTGGAGAAATTTTAATTTCTGTTATAAAAATCTACATGTCTGGTTTTCAGGACTTTTTTTTTTTTTTGATTGGACTTTTAACGACCACCGTGAGTAACTCAATGGGCTATAAGCAGTCGCCCGTCCCTAATTTAGGGTCACTGGTTCCAGGGAAGGGAGAGAGCCAGTGCCGTAAGACAAACACAACATCCATTCCTGACCGGGATTCGAACCCGGACCCCTTACGGACGAATGATCAGAGGCCAGCGCCTTAGACCACTGCGCCACCGGGGCGGCTTCAGGACTTCGCTACCACTCTTAGTATTTGCATTGATTGTTCTAAATTTGGGGCTGGTTGTCCCCTTCAGAATTTCTTGATTTGCTTTCAAATACTTCATAGTTCCGTTTTTTTAGGTCTCTTTTGCCGCCACTGTTCTACATGTACGTGTAAGGCTGTGTGCATACGAAGTGTGATCGAAAAGTATCCAGACTTCTTGGATAAGTTTGGTATCGCGCGACATAGTAGGAAGCGGTTTAGCACATGTTGACCTTGGAACCTACTACGCATGCGCCGTGAGTGATTGTTTCCTGCTCGTCCGGTTTTTTTACGGTAGTGCATTGTTCTTACGTGTGCCAAACTGTTCGTCATATCGGAAAAAATTGATCAACGATTTTGCATCAATTTTGTCAAAAACTTGGCGAAATTTGCAAAGACATGTACTTAAAGTTAAAGAAACTCTATGGAGAGGATTGTATCAGTCGTGCACAAGTTTATGAGTGGTATAAACGTTTTAAACATGGTCGTGAAAGTATTGAGAGTGCTGAACGATCTGGGAGTCCCCCAAATAACAAAAGTGAAAACATTGTCGAACTTGTGCTCATACCTGTGTGGGGAAATCGCCGAATCATTATTCGTGAGTTATCTGAAGTCTTCATTCAACATTAGTTTCGGTTCAATTAAGTCGATTCTTACCGATGATTTGGGTATGAAACATGTCTCAACCGATTTTGTGGAAAAATTAATCTCAGCTGATAGTGACCTGATTGACTGTGTCGCAAACGACGGAAACTTTTTAAAAACTATCATAACCGGTGATGAATCATAGGTTTATGGGTATGACCACAAACTAAGGCCTAGTCTTCACAGCGAAAGACCTCAAACTCTTCCAGACCCAAAAAAGCAAGACAGAGCGGCATCAATGTCAAGTCGATGCTAACAGTTTCTTTTTTTTTTAATCATGAGGAAATTTTGCATCATAAATGCGTTCCATCGGGATAAATAATCAATAAGGTGTACTACTGACAAGTTTTACAACATTTGAGGGCCCAGCAAAAACACAAGTGTTGGGAAACTGTTAGCCACCAGCTGGCAGTGTGGGGTCACTGTTGGCTGAAATCTGCCGCTCACGGCATGGTAGCTGTTCATTGGTTTCAGAGCCATCAGTTGGAAGCCGTTGATGGCCCTGCAGTATCGCCATGAATTGCGGGCCCCCCAAGCTAGTTCCACTAGTGGCCTGTAGCTGGCAACTGAAGCACCCCCAACACGAGGTGAAAGCAACGGGACTGCATGCACAGAAGCAACACGTGCCGTGTCTCTTGTGGTACCAATTAGTTGAAGACTACGTTCTCGACATCTTAGTGGATGTTAAGAAAAAAAAAGCCACGTGTAGAGAGGCGAATTAATTTCCTAATGAAATGCCGCGTAGACGGAGATTACCTTTGGAAGAAAAACATATAAATAATTGTTAATGAACTGTAAGAAATAGTCAGTTACTCTCATGTATTGATAAAAACTCATTTCGTAGCAAAATTCCTGCACTAACACAGAAAGAGCTGAGAATACAGACAGCCATGAAATGCACCCACTCCATTCCCATGAATAACAAGAAATAATTTCTGTGTAATCTTTCGCTTTAACATACACTAAGCCGCTTCAAACAAAAGTCCCGGAAAAGCATTAAAAAAGTCGTTATGTTGAAAAAAAAATAAGAATTAAACGCGTACAAAATTTATTAATTATTTGAAAAAAAAAGAAAAAAACAACAAAAAAAACCGCTATTTGGATAAAATGTATGCATGGGTTGAATACACAAGGTTGGAGGAATTCGTTGCTAAAGATAATGAGAAATAAAATAAAATATCTTTCCTCTTTAGAACAAATGTAGCTTCGAAACGCGAAAAGGAAAGATACAACGTGAGAAATGTAGCAGAATGGGACATGAACGAGTAAATATACAATTGCTAAGGACGGATCATAAACGGCTATATAGCGCATAAAAAGGTGAGTGTGGTTGGATGCCAAGTGAAATAAAATAATGTCAGAATGCCAGGACATTACAAGAAAGACAATTTATTGTGCTCTGAAATCCAGAAGGCTTTGGAACGTGTTCAAGGGACAAACAGGCCATTTTGTGCAGAATACGTAAACGTGAAAAAATGCAATTACCGTCCACAGGCGTTCCGGCGTAAGATGCCAATACGGGATATGACCACCATGGAGTGCGATGCAAGATTCCACACGTGGTGTCATGCTTTGCACAACATTATCAAGCAGCTGTTGGGGTAATTTATCCCATTCCTCTGTCAGTGCACGAATGAGGGTGTCCTTGTTTATTGGAGGGCATTGGCGACCAGCAAGGCTCCTCTCCAAAGCATCCCACACATTTTCAATGGGATTCAGATCTGGAGAACGTGCTGGCCATACGAGGCGTTGAATATCCTCGCTCTCAAAACACTCTTGGACAGCGACTGTTCGATGACATGTTTCGTTGCCGTCCATGAAAATGAATCTATCACTGACAGCACCACGGAACATGGGAACATGAGGTAGCAGAACATCATTAATGTATCGTTGGCCAGTCATAGCCCCAGTTGGAAGCACATAGAGGGACGTACGGCCATTGATCATGATGCCAGCCCATACCATGACACTACATGTCGGATATCGGTCTCTTTCCTGTATGTTTGCTGGACAATATGCAGTACCACTATCACGCCAGATCAGTTGTCGTCGACAATCAGACGATAGACTGTATCTACTCTCATCTGAGAAGAGGACAGCAGACCAGTCGTTATCAGTCCAATTGCGATGTTGATGGCACCATTGCAAACGGGCGGTACGGTGACGTCTGGACAATGGGATGCACACAACAGGACTGCGGGCGTATAGTCCTCCTTCATGCAAACGTCTGGCGACAGTTTTTCGGGAGATCCGCTTGCCAGTAGCAGCCATAAACTGATTTGCTACCTCACTAGCTGTGCTGCGCCGATGTCTTTTTGTTGATAGCACTATGTACCGATCTTCTGCAGGTGTCGTACTGCGAACACGACCTCCCCGTGACGTTTACTACACTCTCCATTTGTTTGAAATGATTTCCAAAGCCTTGAAACAACACTGTGGCTGACGTCGAGCTCCCTGGCAACATCTGTTATTTTTCGCCCTTCTTCAATCTTGCCAATAATATGGCCACGCGTAAAATCATCTAGGTGATGTCGGGAAGACATACTGAAAATTGCAAGTTCGTCAATTGATTCTTTCCCTTTTAACTTTGCGTTTGAACAACAACGGTCAATACGCGTCAAATCCTTTATATCACTTATCAGCGCTATGACGTCACGAACAAGTTCGGCAATCCAAAATTTGCATACGCACAACACATCTTACTGTATCCCGCACTCATGCTAAAAAATTTCCACATTTTCCTGCCTTCCATTTTATGGTTGCTATCCTTGCTATTGTCATCCGTCCTTAGCAATTGTCCGGCAGTGTATTAATTAAACAATCGCCTTTCAAGACAAAGACAGCACAAAACTTTGGAAAATGTCTTTAATTTGGTACACTAGTTGAAAATGAGTGAAATTCTTTTAAGGTAAATAAAAACAATTGTTACGTTGAAAAATTAAATTTATGGAGGATTTGTGCGTGGCAAATCGGTCCATTGGATAGAACGCCCGCTTTGCATGCAGACTGTCGTTGGTACGCTTCCATCCCGATCCAAACGGGGGATTTTCCGGACCTGTTGAGAAAATTCGCTGTTCCGTCATGCAGAAGTTTCGTAAAGGAAAAAAAACAAAGTAGTTGTGCCTTTGGGAAACAACGGTTACTTTTTTGTTTTGTTTTTGCATGGCTACTACTAGGAAATTGGCGTACAAGATTCGGCAAGCCATCAGTTACGTCACGTGATTGATGGCTGCCACTGCCGGGAAATTAGCGGACCACATTAAGCTAGCCATCATTTTTGGCACGTGCCTTCAGGGCCGCTTAAGAGCCGTTTGTAGCAGCCACTGCATATGATGGATAACTGATGGCCCTGTTCTGGCATATGACAACTGATGGGTTGCCAACTGTTAGCCAGCTGCTGGCCCATGTAGTGGCCACCGGGACATTTTATTTACGGTTGGGCAGCGGCAACATAGTGCGGGGCCACTGTTGGCACTGCTGGTTGACATTGCTGGCTTGAGTACTGGTCCAGCAACACTGTTTTTGCTGGGGGACGCAGTTCGTCGCAAAAGGCCGGCATTACATGAGAGTGGCGAGTGGCAACTCCACCGTAACAACGTACCTGCCCATGCATCGCAACTTTTCAGCAGTTTCTTTCCAATCACCGCATTGTCCTATTTTCCACATCTCGCTCCCCTTTCACTTTTTGTCTTTCCCAAAATCAAATGCCACTTGAAAGTAAAGAAATCTCAAGATATTAAGGAGATACAACAGAATGTGACGAAGCAACTGTTCTCTTGTATTATATCAAAATTTGTGTAACAGTATATGGTTGTAATCCCGTATTTCTTTCATGATTTATCTATTCCTCCGGGCAATCACGGGATAGGATTCTTAACCTCCAGATTAGCTAAACATGAATGCCGGTTGCTTCGACTAGCGAACCCTGTGATGGTTATATTCAAATTAATCGGAAACTTGAGACTTGGTCGTTCTGGGTGGTGTAGTGGTTGACATACCCGGGCGCTATCTGGGAGACGCGGTTTCGAGTTCCGCTCGAGGACGATATTATCTGACTTACCATCCTTGATAGATTTCCACCAAAAATCGGATTGTCATCTTAAAAAGCTGTTCTCTATTTCAGAAGATGACTTCAAAAAATGCTTCGAGCAATGAAAAGAGCGCTGGGTTAAGTGTGTGGTTTTGTAGGAAGGGGACTGATTCGAAGGCGTTTTTGTAAGTCTCGTACTTTTTTTTTCAATAAATCCAATATGGATGCTTTTTGATCATACCTTGTAAGTTGCTTTGTTCTTTCGAAGGGAGGTACTTGGTTCCATTTCATTTTCTTTCCGCCACATTTAGCAGTAACAAGACTATAATGTAAAAGCCCAAATTTGCCTCTGATGGGATTCGAACAGTGTGGCCTGTTCTACCAATTGAACAAAGCTGACGAAGGCTTATCTGTGCAACTTGCCGTTTTGACATGTGAGTCACCTCTGAGACAGGTACGTCCCATTTTTACACCCCCCACCCCCCTCCGTCCCCCGAGAAAGGCTGGGACATGAAATAGCAGGTGTCTGGTCCGCCGCAAATCATGCTTGAAGCAGCTCACTGTGGAAGAAGGAATTCTGATTAATTCCAGACAACGTATGGAAAAAGCATCACACATTTTTCTCGAACCTCACGGCCATTTACATACATTTTTACTTTCGGGTATCAGTACAGCGTAAAAGGCTCTTTTTTGCCGCCCCGGTGGCGCAGTGGTCTAAGGCGTTGGCCTCTGATCATTCGTCCGTAAGCGGTCCGGGTTCGAATCCCGGTCAGGCATGGATGTTGTGTTTGTCTTACGGCACTGGCTCTCTCCCTTCCCTGGAACCAGTGACCCTAAATTAGGGACGGGCGACTGCTAATAGCCCATTGAGTTGCTCACGGTGGTCGTTAAACCTCCAATCAAAAAAAAAAAAAAAAAAAAGGCTCTTTTTGCCGGTTATGCGATTCGAACCTGCATCTTCTTTCTCTGGAGACGGATATTCTACCGCTTAAACAACACAGACGAAGGCTTATCGCTGTAAATTCTGGTTTTAACATGTGCGTCACCTCTGAGGTAGGAACGTCACAAGATGGGTGGGGAACCAACTGAACGTTGAGAAAATGAAAATGTGAGCAGTCACTGGAAAAGTTACAGATTATTGATTAACCGGGGGAATAATCGATAGCAGAGTATTATCATAAAGTTTTACCCAGAAAATCGGCTGGTGCGTTCTTTGAATTACTTTTGGACGTGGAACAACTTTGAAACGCAAGGAGTTTTTCGAGTTTGAATATGTGCGTGGAAAGACTGAAGGGTTTTTATTACTTGGGTTTTCTTATCAACGTATAAAAACTTAAAAGCCGTTCAGAAATCACATTTAGGTCTCTACCAAAAGGTTTCAATTATCACTAAAACAGAATATTAAAAAACGAGGTTTCCTTACCAACAAGAAAGATCTGCTGCAGATCTGCCTTGCATCGTGTTAAATATCGAGCAGACCACATGGAACGAAAGCAAGGGGCCGTTATACCAGGAAAAATAGGGTTTCGTACGTTAACGAAACTACTGATCATTCGTCCGTGATGGGTCCGGGTTCGAATCCCGGTGAGGCATGGATGTTGTGTTTGTCTTACGGCACTGGCTCTCTCCCTTCCCTGGAACCAGTGATCCTAAATTAGGGACGGGCGACTGCTTACAGCCCATCGAGTTGCTCACTAAACCTCAAATCAAAAAAAAAAAAAAAAAAAACCTTCTCTAGTAATTTCTCTAATTTGATATTCTAAACAGTAATGATTACTGTACATATTCACTCTTTTTATTCCATCAATCAAAGAATACCCCTATAATTTTGCTTATACTGATTTATACGCTTTGAAATGTATACGTTGTTTTTTAACCCAAGGTTTGAAGTTAGTTGCGAATGGCCTTACTAATTACTTGGTAGAAATCAATTTTCCTCAATTGGGAGTCTACTATTATCCTTATATATAAAAAGCTAAGTTGCCGACGACCTGGATCACTTTTTAAATCGTCATAGCAACAACCGAGAAACAAATGTTTGTGACGTCACGATTAGCTTTTCGAGTTTCCGTGCAGGTGACGTCATGACCTACACGCTCACAGTTCACGCGTATATCACTTTGTTTTGTTGCCATAGCAACAAAGAACACAGCTGCTGGTGTGACGCCTTCTGATCCAAATCATTCTCACATGACGTCAGAGATGCGTTACGTCACAAGGTCAACTGACATTTCATGACAACATAGACCAACGTCTATACTAAGTGTTTTTAGCTAATGTACAAAGCCACGGTCAAGGGTTACGCAAATGCAATACTATCAACATCGTCTTTCGATCCGTGACGAATTTAATCCATTATTAAGCGAAGGAAAGCTTACGCAGCAATACAATGTTGATGCGTATGTAAAAATCGAAGCTAATACACTGAATTACATACTACAAAATCAGTCTCAGTTAAGTGTCGAAAGTATGTAAGTCTAATTGACCAAATTCAGAATGCTGGAGATGATGAGTTTCTTCCTGGAAAAGCTCTTATTTTGCCATTTTCATTTCAAGGTAGTCCGCGAAATATGGTGCAAAATTATCAGGATGCAATGGCGATAGTCAGAAAGTATGTCAAGCTTGATCTTTTCCTTACTATGGCTTACAACCCGAAATGGGAAGAAATTACTGAAAACGTGAACGGTCGATCTGTCGAAAACCGTCCAGATTTAGTTACAAGAGTCTTCCAATTAAAGTTGAAAGAATTAATGGATGATATAACCAAAAGGCATATTTTTGGAGTTCCGGTGGCCAAAGTTCATGTAATCGAATTCCAAAAAAGAGGGCTTCCCATGCTCATATGCTCTTGATTTTGAAAGAAGAGGACAAACCAACATTGCCTGAGAAAACTGACCAAATTATATCGGCAGAACTACCAGATAAAGGTCATTTGCCAGTTTTACATGCAACCGTTGCGAAACACATGGTTCATGGCCCGTGTGGTGAAATAATCCACCCTTTATGGAAGATGGCAAATTTACTAAGCAATTTCCGAAATCTTTCCAAAATGAAACAGAAGCTAACAAAGGCGAGTATCCTTTATATCGCCGTAGAAAGAATGGTGCAACCACAACTGTACGTGGTAAAATTATTGATAACAGCTGTAGTGTCCCTTATAATCCGTATCGTTTGTTAAAATACAATTGCCACATTCAGGGGCGGATAGGGTCGATGAAATCAGGCTGGGAATTTTGTTTTGTGGTCCACTACAGATACACACGTACCCACAGACAGGGGAACACCGCATAAATTCCCTTATGTACTAGAACGTCCAAAAAGTTCCGGAACTTTTTATATTAAAAAAGAATGAGTACAGATAGTACCTGTTTATGCGGTGTTTTCTTCGAAGTAGTTACCCTGAGCAACTATGCATTTTTGCCAGCGCTCATACAAATTAAGATTTAAATGCAGATTGCAAGCCTTCTTTTACCACATCCTCCAGTGCCTCCGTCGCAGCTCGTTGCACTTCTTCGGAACTTGAGAAGCGTCGCCCCTTAAGCAAATTCTTCATCCGGGGAAAAAGGAAAAAGTCACATGATGCGAGATCAGGGGAATAAGCTGGTTGTGGAAGAAGGGAATGTGATGTTTGGACAGGTAATCGGACACCAGGAGGGATCGTGAGCCGGCGCGTTCTCGTGATGGAGCACATACGAGTTGGTCTTCCAAAGATCAGGTCGCTTGCATCTCATAGATTCTCGGAGACGTTTCAGGACGTTGACGTACTCTTCTTTAGTGACTGTATGACCATGTTGAAGGAACTGCAATCGAAGAAAACTGTTAACAAGACCTTTCCTTTGGAGCGGTCAGCCTTGAACTTTTTAGTCGCGGTGATGACGGTGATTTCCAAACTTTTGGCTGTCGGTTGGATCGGGGTCGAACAGAAAGCATCAAGTCTCATTGCAAGTGATCAATCGATTCAAGAGATCGGGATGTGAATCCACTGCATCGATGTTATCCCCGCAAACTTGCATGCGCTCATTAATTTTTTCTTGTGTCAGATTTTTGGGAACAATTTGTTGGCACAGACGTGATGCATGCCCAGTTTCTCTCTGTTAAAATGGCATGGCAACTTCCAACTGAGATGCCGGCAACTTCTGCAATCGCTGCAACAGTTTTTCGACGGTCATTTTTCACAATTTCTTTTACAATGGCGATTTGCTCATCCGTTGTAGATGTTGAAGGTCGTCCTGACCTCTCATCGTCTTCATACTCTGTCGCCCGTTTTCGAGTCGTCGATGCCACTCATAAACTCTAATTTGGCTCATTGCACTCTCACCGTACGCTGACTTAATCATTTGAAAAGTCTCAGCGAAAGATTTTCCGAGCAGAACACAAAATTCTACACTTGAACGCTGTTCAAAATTCTACATCGTTGTTCTCGCGACGGAGAGCCTCGAATGCCTATAATCACGAACTACGCTGTAGGTGTTGGATCGGGATCAAACAGGTTCTGGCTTGTCGGGCACATGGTGCTCTCTTCGCTTGCTCAGCGGGGAATGACGTAATTCACTGACATTTGGCAAATATTGAAAGAGTTCCGGAACTTTTTGAACGTAGTAGTATATATAAACAAGTTAGTAAAATCATGCAATGCATTGATTATGATACGCTTTCCAACATACCAGAAATTATTACTCAAGTTATGAGGATAATGGCTGTGGAATAAATCTCGCTCCTGTGTCCTGACCTTTGACCCCATTTCGATGATATTCAACAGAACCGGTTCAGTATACCTCAAGAATAACATACTAAAGTTTTGTCGCAGTAGAAGCAGTTTTACGCAAGTTATGAGAATAATGGCTGTGGAATAAATCTTGTTTTTGTGCAATGACCTTTGACCCCATTTCGTTGATATTCAACAGAACCGGTTCACTATACCTCCGGAACAACATGATAACGTTTTGTCGCAATCGAAACATTTTTTGGTAAGTTATGATGCACAAGGGCAATGGAATGGATCCCACTCCAGTGTCCTGACCTTTGACCCCATTTCGCCCATTTTCAATAGGGTTCGTCCCCAGTGGCTCCCTACCACATACTAAAATTTCATCGAAATCGAACCATTTTTACGCAAGTTATGACGCATAAGGGCAATGGAACAAATCCCGCTCTTATGTCCTGCCTGACCTTTGACCCCATTTCGCCCATTTTCAATAGGGTTCGTCCCCAGTGGCTCCCTACCACATACCAAAATTTCATCGAAATCGAACCATTTGCAAGTTATGACGCATAAGGGCAATGGAATGGTTTCCGCTCCTATGTCCTGACCTTTGCCCACATTTCGTCCATTTTTAATAGGGTTCGTCCCCTGGTGGTCCCCTACCACATACTAAAATTTCATCGAAATCGAACCATTTTTACGTGAGTTATCGTGCCGACAGATAGACGGACGGAAAAAGTTGGAGCATATACGCTTCTTCAACCTACGGTTGGAAAGCGTAAAAAAACGATTCTGTTGACTCCTGAATGAAATAGAACTGTTGAAATATGCATTGTAAAACTAACGAAGTAGTGAACAAATTTTAACAGCAATTTAAGGGTGAAAGAATTTTAAAAATCCTCTCATGATTGAATGTAGCATACCAAACCATGCACAAAACAGGGTGTTGTACCAGATAATTATATTTATTTGGTCACTGATCGTCTAGTATGCAGCGGTAGCGGTATTCGTACCACCTCCTTGAATAGACGGCTTTTAAAGTCTACCCATTATTTTAACTCATGAAGTACATTTTTGTTCCATGAACCAGTAAATCGTTGTTTATTTTAGGAATAATGTGGATGGGACATGAATATCGAAACGTCACTTTCGAAGAATCGCTTTGTACTCGATGTCGGAACACGGATAATGGAAATGAGATGTTTTACTACCAAACTTACTAGTGCCTCTGTAAAGATCGCAAAAGGAGGGTAGTGTCTACCAATGACCCTTTGGCTCCAAGTCCAACGACCCACGCTTAAGCGTAGTTAGCTTAATTTATTTATAAAAGCTTGCTAGGTCCTGCGGCTAATTTTTCACTGAAGTAGAGAGAATTTTGCTCTGTCATTGTAGAACAACGCCCAACTTACTTATACAGACAGAAAGAAACGTCAATATTTTTTAAGGAAATATCATTTTAGACAGATAATATAACGCTCAAATGAAGCTAAAGATTCTTATTCATAATTATTCGTTCTTTCCAGAAAATCCAGAGAAAGGCAATATGAGAAAGTGGGCCATTTCTCAAGCGGTCCACCGGGAAATTTCCCGGTGGACCGGTGGGCCAATCAGCCCCTGGCCACATTAATGTCGAGGTGTGCGTTACTGTGAAAAGCGTGAAATACCTTTTCAAGTACGACTGTGAAAATGTGAAAATGTGCAACAGGGCACAACACCAAATACGACAAAAAGTAAAAAGTCAACACCAAATACGACGAAGTAAAAAGTCATGTTGATTCCCGATACGTTAGCGCACCTGAGGCAATGTGGCGAATACTTGGTTATGATATGCATCAGCAATCTCATACAATAGTTAGATTACCTGTTAACCTTCCTGAAGAACAGAACATTACCTTTAATCCGGAGCGTTTAAACAATGATCGAAATGCAGTTCAGAGAGATACAATGCTGACAGCATGGTTCAAACTAAATGAGGGCAATGAAGATGCGCAATCCATTTCAGATAGCGACATGCCAAGACATTATGTGTTCAATCAAGAAGAAAGACAATGGGTCCAACGAAAACATGGTGGAGATTATGTGATTGGAAGAATGTATTCAGTCAACCTTGGATCTGATCCAGAAAGATATTCTTTGAGACTACTGCTACTTTATATGTCTGGAGCAAAAAGCTTTACAGATTCAAGAACAGTCAATGGAATTCCGTACGATACCTTCCAAGAAGCTGCATTGCAGAAAGGTTTAATCAAGAATGATGAAATATGGGAGAAAACCTTACATGAAGCATCAGTTCGCAGCATGCCTCGACAACTACGAGATTTATTTGTATACATTCTTATCTTTGTTTCACCACCCAATGCACAAGAATTGTTTGAAATATATAAATCCCATCTTTGGGAAGAATTTGCACACATGAGAACTTAAAAATTTCTGATTTTAAAACATTTGTAAGGAAAGCCATTCTGTGTCCCAAAAACTCTGATCTTGACAAATTAAATGAGAATGTTCATGATCTCTTAGAGGCGATAGCAAGCAAATAAATAAGCTCTGATTCAATTGATGCCTATGGTTAAGAAAATACTGATCAGTATTATCCTATGGAGTTTTTAAATGAGCAAACTCCATCAGGAATGCCACTTCACAGACTCAAGTTGAAGATTGGAGCTATTATCATGTTCCTGAGAAACCTCAATACACAACGAGATTTATGCAGTGGAACAAGAAGAAGTACTCACAGGCTCAGCATGTGGTAAAACTGGTATTTTTTTCCGCGAATTGACCTCGCACCTACTGACATAGACCTCCCATCATTCACATTAAGACGACGACAATTCCCTGTAAAACTCGCCTTTGCTATGACTATCAATAAGTCTCAAGGTCAAACACTGGAGAAAGTAGGTATCTACCTTCCTGAACCAGTGTTTAGCCATGGACAACTTTACGTTGCATTGTCAAGAGTTCGACAGTTTGATGTCACAGTTAAAGTAGTCCATGGGCAAGAACAAGGAAAACTACTTCCAGATTTCGAAAAGATATTTACAAAAACTATCGTGTACAAAGATATTTTCCATCCTTAATAAACGCTTGAATAGCAATAAATGATTTCTAGAACCTATAACGTAGAAGTCATTTCGTACTTCTACGTTATTTTAAAAAAACATAACCATAAGATGAAATAGTTCCTAAATTAAACTTAACGGCCAGACGAAACATGTAAACAACAGAAGTCAAACTTACGGAAAAGATGTTTTATTCAAGGTTTTCTTCAACACATCATAACATACCACTTCGCCTTAAGCTCTCCACACATCAAACAGCTCCTCAACACAACGCTCTTCCAGCAACAGTTTACTCTTAGTTTATATCTCTCGTTCTTATCAAATCAGGCATACGTCACGTTCATTCAACCACAATTATGTTGCTAACAATATTCGTTTGAGAGAAAAGATATCACGTTAAGAGTGAAGCATAACTGAGAATAAACTCAAGATTTACCCAGGGAAAGAAACTAAAATGAAAAGTTAATTTGGAATATACATCACAGACCCGTTGCATTCTAATCTCAACGGGCTTTACAGCTGGTTAGGAATAAGAGCCAAGTTCAAAACTGACAAAGGTCAACTGAAGGCCCGAGAAGCAAAGGGACGAAGGGTGCGTGGGGAAACGGAGCAGAAGTTGAAAGGGAGGGCCTATGTAAACAGTGAAATTGAGGGACAAATAAGTTGAAATGGAGGGACACTGATGTGAAGGAAAAACCATTAAGGAATGATTTGACAGAGAACTGGATTAGGAACTGGCAACAGCAACCCCACTTAACCGTGGTACTAATATCTCTGCAAGAGGAGCTCATTTTTTAACATTTCTCAGGAATACTTAGAAGTTAAGTGAGAGTACGTACATTTAAAAAAATTTCGTAACAGTTGTTTGAAATCAAAGTATGAAGATAAATTTTATTGCTAATATTTATTGGAAAATTTTGCTCACCATGAGGTAAAAGCTATGCATACATCAAGGCGAGTATGTCCATAACAGGTGTAAATGTGATACGAAAGCTTCTGCTTGATACCGTTAACAGATAGAGTATATCATGGCTATACGACATATCCGTTAAAGACACCATAGAAAGTTATCTGGCTCAGCAGCTCATCGTGCAGCTGAGATTCCGCACAATGAGCTGCAGAGCCAGGTAAATCCACCAAGGATTAAGTGTTTTCTAATATCACCACTGTTTTCTTTTCCTTCAAAACACTGCTAGGTTACGTTTTAGCTGCGTACAACAAAAATCCCTGTAACTCATCGCACGCAAAGTACATGCTGTTTAAAGTAATGCATGAAGCAGTTCACACACTAAAGTGAAGAAGAAAACGCTGATTTATCTCATGTGATCGAGTGAAGATTTCTGAAAACAGAAACGCAACGAAATGTTACCTTAAAGACGATAGTTCGTGCTAAACTTTGATAATTTACAAAATTTTAACGAAGAGTACACGAAATATGCAAAATTGAAAAGCGTTTGTAGCGCACAATAAAATCCGTTGGCGTTGATAGATTATTATGTACTAATAATAAATGCAATAATTTACAAATTTAAAAGAACAAACATGGATTTTATTGTGCGTGAGAAACGACTGCTTTTTACAAAGTTTTAATAAAAAGTTTTCAGGAATGTAATTTTTGACCAGCAGTTATTGAAAACTGGACAACTTTCTAGTTCGTACCAGAAATGTTAAGCTATTCCATCATAAGTCGCGGTTCCGCAAATAAATCTCTCTTCAGCTTTTAATGTTAGTTGAACTTCAAATAAACAATTCCATAAATCAGTCATAAGCAAACGTCCTTCTGACAGGAAATAAAAAACTGAAATTTTTCTCAACTCACAAAGCAAAAATAAGCAACTGAGGGTAATGCAACATGGCGGCCACGCGACTCAGCTGGTTTCAATGACGAGGGCACATGCTCCCTCCCCTTATTTTCTTCTCCTTGACATAAACCAGTTGGGCGTACATGTAAAATTTTGTAAATTAATGTCAGTGTGTTCTAGAATTAAGTCTTTAGTAACCGCGTTTTGGTGAAAAGTAAACTTATTAAGTTTATTTACACCAAAACAGGTTTGGATAATTGCCATGAAAATTTCGTTTTCGTGGAACGGGAATCGAACCAGCGTTTCCCAGATAGCACCCGGGTATGCTAACCACTACACCACCCAGAACGACCAAGTCTCACGTCTACGATAAATTTGAATACATATAACCATCACAGGATTTGGAAGTCGAAGCAACCGGTATTCATGTTTAGCGAATCTGGAGGTTAAGAATCCTATCCCGTGATTGCCCATCGTCAAAATTTGTATTATATGGTGTAATCCCGTATTTCATTCATGATCATCCATTTGTTTTGTTCTCTTTTCCTTTCTCCCTATTTGCTTGGCACTCCAAGACAATATCTGGCTTTGCTCCCCAAAATTTCTAAGAGAAGAACAATATTTTAATACTTTATTTACTTAACTTCATAAACAAAAAATATTGAAATATCTTTATTATATCATATACGAGTGGGCCCTATAGATATTTTACTTACTTTTATTTTTTAATTTTTAATCTTAGATGCATTCATAAATTTCATCTTCGGTGTAGTGGAAATTAACTGCCATTTTTTAATAGGCTTCATCATCCTTCCATCATTTGAATCGCTTAAAATACAAATCGCAAGTATTTTAACCTTATTAATCCTTTAATATGAAAAAAGATGTCTGCATGATGTAAATAATAGGTAGTCAAAGGTTATGAAAACAATACAGCTGCCATTCTTTTTTAAATAACTGCATATAAAAGGAAGAAGCTATTAAGAAGCAAGTCAGCCAACTGCTGTAACCCTTACAGTTGCTCATGATGGTCGTTAAACTCCGAAAAAAAAATTGAAACTCAGACTGCAGCAGAACTTTACAATGTCGAGCGTCGGCAGCTTCTCTGATGTCATACGGCAGAGTTGAGTATAAGACGAATTTCTGAAGCATCAGACTTCTTTAGCACAATATTATGAAACTTTGGACGAAAGGGATCATTGAAGGAAAATGCCCGTGGGGGAACTTGAAAGAAGAGAACAAGCAGGTTTGTAAGGAATGAAATACGAGTGATCAAACAGTCTGGCAGGACAAGAGGCACACAGAAAGCCCAAGAATGTGCCAATATGCGAACAGTACGCAGAACATTGCACTCATGGAATTTTTACTGGCAGCCTGCCGCCTCACAGTCCTGATAGCTAGAGAGAATGCTCAGACCCTCTTAGAATAGTGCTTGAACCTTACTAATTGGACAACTGGGAGTGATCACTATGAAACGGTGAATCTCGCGACAGTTTCCTTACGTTCGAATGGTGAACATGAATCAGTCCGGCGATCTTTGCAAACAGGACTGCATTGTAGGTACAATAAATCATAGAACTAGAAGCGCGACAGTGTTGTTGTTTTTCTTTTGGTCTGGAACTTGTCGACTTCTTTTCAGTCATTGCTATCGTTACAGGAGTATTGAAACTATGCGTACTGATATATGCAGCACTTCCAGCTAACTTTGTAGTGAACATATATTGAATGCTCACTAAATTACAATCACTTACAGAATACTTCGTTGGCCCTCCTTTTCCAGAGGAATAGTCGCCATCCGGTGAGGCATCAACTCCATTAGGTGTCTGTACAGTTCGGCCAAGATCTGAAACCAAGCTGTTTGCATTGCAGTCCACAGTTCCGGTGTGAAGCTGGATGGTGTATTCAACTGCCTCACACGGCATCCCACAACATTCCACAAATACTCAGTTGGGTTGAAATCAGGAAGCTTTGGAGGCCATTCGAGGTGTTTTATAATATCAGCACGTGGTTTTCGACCAATTTTTGCTCGAGGGTGGGCCCAATGACGTAGGGTATTGTTGTCCTGGAAGAGCCCGTCCCATATGGGTGAAGGTTCAACGTTATGGGGTGTACATGATCCGCAAACAATCCCTGCTAATAGCCGGCGTCAGTACGTTGATCCACACGCACCAATGCTCCCAGTTTATGCCACCTAAACATGTTTCATATACCACCTCTTCCACTTGCTTGGATAGCGGATGCTATGCGTGTAGGTTCCATAGCCTCATGCTGTTGACGATAAATATGTACTTGACCATCGGCAGAATGGAGTGCATATCGTGTTTCACGGGATCAGCACACCTGTTTCCAATCTTCTATCGTCCAATCTACATGCTGTTGACACATAGTAACATCAGCATGCAACATATAGTAACGCAGGATATTATTTTTGGCTGATCCATACATAATGTATTGGGTAGTCAACTGCGAAAACTGTGAAACTGTGCCTAGCCGATTGCCGTGTACAAGCCGACGCGACGCACCCTTCGTTCATTTCAGGAAGGCATCTTTCATCGCCCTTTACAGTTGTGTCGCCTGTTGGTTGTTTGTTCATTTTGTCACCACTCCTGGACCACTTTAACCACGGAGGCTGTCGACCAACGCACAAGTATCGTGATTTCCGAAACGGACGCACCAATCCTTCGTGAACACAGAATTTGGCCTTCCGTAAACTCCGAAAAATCCTTGTTTTTACCCATCACATCTGTAACTTCGTTCTCAACTGAAACGCCAACCTCTACCCTTTTAGTATGAATATCACGCCCTTCTCGTCGTTATGCCAGTATCGGGTGTAACTCATTTTGCATAGAGGTGGTCGTAATTCCGTAACACACACTGCATGTATTAGGGCCGTCTTATTTCTGAAGGAAATGACACCTTTCTCCCCAAAAAATCCCTATGACTTGGCTTGAGGATAACAGCATGCGTCTAAAAATTTGCCTTCTGGGATCGCAGATCTTGACATGATTGATACTGCTGGTACGAATTTTTTGATTGATTGATTGAAGGTTTAACGACCACCGTGAGCAACTCAATGGGCTATAAGCAGTCGCCCGTCCCTAATTTAGGGTCACTGGTTCCAGTGAAGGGAGAGAGCCAATGCCTTAAAACAAACACAACATCCATGCCTCACCGGGATTCGAACCCGGACCCCTTCGGACGAATGGTCAGAGGCCATCGCTTAGACCATTGCGCCACCGGGGCGGCGCGTACGAATTCAAAGACGTGTTTAAAATCGCCACTGCAGGCCATCATCACTAACAAAATTAGAGATACATTTGTTTGGACAAAAGAATCTCATTTCCGGAGTAACTCACCTATCATAAGTATTTGGAAAGATTATCAATTTTACTAAATACTATGATACATGGTAGATGTTGTCCTACACCATAATATAATATTATTTTCGTCTTCTTTTTCTCCTATTACACATATTTCTGCGCAATTGTACACAGGGTCTCATGTAGCGAAGTACGTTTCATACGTAATGCATAAGTTTTAATTGATTGATTTCTGTGAATTGTGATTTCGGAGCCCGTTTTTAACAGTGAAGACTTTAATCATTTAAAAAACTTAATCCTTGGCCTTTTTCTTCATTTGTATTACACTTCCGTAATTGCAAAACAAGAATCGAACATATTATTCGTCAGTGACGCAAAAATGCCGTAATTCTTACAGTAACAAAATTTTGTCTCTGATCCATCATTTTTTCTCAGAATCATTCTCTTGCAGCGTAAGTTGAGATCTCTCATTTTTCACAGCATGCTGCTATTGTATGAGAAAATGCAATTTTTGCTGTTCTGAACTGCGAGTGCATAATTTCATTGGAAGCTCAAGATAAAATCAGCGCTGTATTAGCATCTTCCACCTTAGTTCTCACCAGCGATGGCATACAATAACGGTTCAGTACGCAACCCATAAATCATACCTGTCAATGCAACGAACTACATACAAAAGCGTCGCCTATATTCACTTTTTATTTTATTGCACCCATTTCCGTGAACTCACCTTTCAGTCTCCTTTCTTGATTTAATAAAGCAAATTAACCTTCATGTAGATAGATCATTTGCAAATCATCGACTACTATTGAGCTGTGTGACATTTAATTGCTCCGATCTTTATTAATACTACACTTCAATTTGTCACGCTATGGGACACGAGGACACCAAAAAGTGAAAACAAAAATCTTGACCTGACAGGAGACGATAAAATCTGGACCTAGTTTCCTCACCTCGGCTGACCTTTGGTTAATTGGAGAACTCCTTTCGACCCACCTCATATTTACGGTTTTCCGTTGAAAGTTGAAAAGAAAAACATGTTTGTTCAGAAAAGGTGACGGTCAAAATTTGTATAATATTCTTAATTTTTCAAAATAGAAAAAAGGTTGGTGTCATTTCTTAATACATGCTGATTGGACAATCATGGGTTTTCAGGAATTATGTATAAATACCTGACGTTCACTCACTGACTCAAAACGTTTTAGGAAATCTCTGGAGTACTTTATCTCTTTCCTAACGGTAAGTAAAAATTTTCGATACTTCTCCAAGAATTATCCATGCACGTGCGTTCTAAAGGTGAATTTTAAGGTTCATACTTTTGAAACTATTTTCAGAACAGGTAGTTTCAAGAGTTCATCATCATCATCATTGTCAGCCATTATCAATCCACTGCTGGACGAAGGTCTCTCCAAGCCTCTTCCACAACGGTCGATTTGTGCCAGTCTCCTCCATGTTACTCCCGCATACTTTCTAATTTCATCCACCCATCTCCCATGTGGTCTTCTTCTGGGTCTTTTCCTGTCCCTTGGAATCTAATCTAAAACTTCCAATGTCCGTCGATGGCCTGTTCTTCTGGCAGTATGTCCAGTCCATTGCCATTTTAGGGATTTTACTCTGATCATGATGTCTTCCACTCGAGTCATTTTTCTGATCCATGAGTTCCTCTTCTTATCTCTCTTGGTTACACCAAGCATGCACTTCTCCATGCTTCTTTGAGTTGCCTGAAGCCTTTGTATGTCTCTTTTAGTTAAGGTCCACGTCTCTGCACCATACGTAAGCACTGGAAGGATGCATTGATCAAACACTTTTCTTTTAAGACATAATTGCATATTGCTCTTGAAAATTATGCTGTTTCTTCCAAAAGCTCTAAAGGCAAGTTTTATACTCCGATTATTTTCTTCATCAATGTGACCCTCACTTGATATCTCCTGTCCAAGATTAACGTACGCATCTGTTATCTCCATCTTTTCTCCATCAATCGATAAATATTTGTTTCTTGTAAAAGCATTGTACATCACTTTTGTCTTCTGAAAGTTCATTTTCAATCCCACTTCTTTACTCTTGTCAGCAAATTCTTGGATCATACTCTGCAGCTCTGATGGGGTAGTTGTAAAAATGACTACGTCATCAGTAAAACGAAGGTGGGTTAGATAATCTCCATTAATCTTTATCCCCTTGTTTTCCCAGCTCAGCGACTGAAAGACACCCTCCAATGTAGCATTAAAGAGCTTCGGAGATATGGTGTCACCTTGTCTCACTCCCTTTTCAACTTTTATGTGTGCTGTATTCTCAAACAGCCGAATCTTTGCACTTTGCATTTTCATAGATGTTATTAATAATATTAATGCATGCATCTTTAATACCGCAGGATTTCAAAGCCATTGTAACTGCTGATGGCTTCACTGAATCAAAGGCCTTTTCATAATCGGTAAAAGCCATGCACAATGAAAGTTCATATTCCCTCGCTCTTTCAATTAGTTCTCTCAGTACGTGGATATGATATATAGTGCTGTAGCCACTCCTGAATCCAGCTTGTTCTCTCGGTTGAGCCATGCCCAGTGTTACCTTCAAGCGGTGTGAAAGAACTTTAGTGAAGATTTTATAAACCACTGACAGGAGGCTGATAGGTCTGTAGTTCCTGAGATCCTCAATGTTACCTTTTTTATGTAGCAGGATCATTGTAGCGTTGTTCCAATCCTCAGGAATCTTCCCTTCATTAAGGCATCGAGTGAAAATTTGGGCGAGTGCTGTTTCAATTTCTCCACTTGCTTCTTGCATGATATCTACAGTAATTCCATCTTCTCCTGGAGCTTTTCCCTGCTTCATGTTCTTGACTGCATGTGAAACTTCTGCTGGGAGGACTGAAAGAACTCTGGTACAGATACCTTTTTTGATGTCTGGAGTACATGTATCATCCCTTTGATATAATTTGGAGTAGAAATATTTCACTCTTGTCAAAATTTCGCCCCTATTTCTTGTTACAGAACCATCTTCTTTTCTCAGTGCCATAATCTGTTTTCTTCCCTTACTGAGATGTCCCTTTGCTATCTTTAGGCTTTGGTTGTTTTCAATTGCATTCCTCACTATTTCACAGTTGAATTTCCTTCGTCTTTGGTGATACTTTTTCTTTCTGTCTTGCATAGCTCTATATATTTCACTTTGGAAATCACATCTTCTTTAGTTGTCCTTATCTCTCTTCTTTTTTGCATCAGCATTTTGGTTTTTCCTGATAATTTGTTCACATGCAACTTGTTCTTAGACCCAGCTAATTTTGTTGCTGTTTCCATAAGAGCTTTGGTTACTTTTCTGTTAACTTCAGAGATGTCCACTTCTTTTGATGTTAGACCTTCTAGAATAGAGAATCTGTTATTCAGTTCTAATTTGAAGGCATTATGGTGCTTTTTAAAGGTTGGTCACGTCAATACACAAGAGTTTCTCACATTCATTTCTTAATCTTTGCATACCGAATCGTTACTTTCTGAAAGAAAAGGGTGTTGCTCTGTCTAAGAAGTTCGTCTTTTTGTAATTTTTCCTAGTCGTCACCAGTTTTTTTTTTATTTTCAAGTAGAAGCTGTTTTATTGATATATCTTTCTAATTCAGACAGCAGATTTTATTTTAGCATTTGATAAAAAATGCGCGTCTGCTGGGGAATAGACACACTTTCACGAAATTGATTTATTTTTAAAAAGCTAAATAAATTTGTATTGTATAATTCAGACGACTTGTCTTTTTGCTCATATTCAGAAGTTTTATTTCTGAATGGCTTTATTGAAATCATATTACTGATAAAAGATTTTGCTATGCAGAAATAAAATTTGCATGATACTAGTATCAGTCATTGACGTAACGCAACCCACATTGGCCAGCGCTGAAAGTGTAACAGAACTGTTCTAGACTTTTCTTTCTTGAATCGTTCAGTCGTTTGTTCTGACTTTGATTACAGCTGCAACTTTGTGATATGCATTTCTATTTGTCAACATTTCAGTTATGAATGGGGCATTTTTAAAGACTGAAACGGAATTCAAATATACACTTTTAAAGTTCCTTTCAATTGAAGTACAGCATCTTGAAAAAATTGAGTAACACCGTCATGTTTGTACACTGAAGAGCAATTGAATTAGAGATACCTGTCTAGTAACGTGTTGCACCACCTTTCGCCCGGATGACGGCGACGATTCGTCTCGGCAAGGACTCAACAAGACACCGGAAGCGTTGGGAAGCCATACGGATCCACGACCCCTGAACAAGCTCCCACAGCTCACGATGATTTTAATCGAGGGGGGTCAGAGCCTCGAACATCTCTCTCGATGGCATCTCACATGTGCTTGATGGGATTGAGGTCAGCTGACCTAGTTGGCCAGGGAAGCGAGGTCACGTCGGTGTTCATCCAACCATTAGGATACAATGCGGGAACGATGGCATGGTGCATTGTCTTGTTGCAGGATGAGGTCCCCAGTGGGATGTTGAAGACGCACAAACGGGAGCAAATGGTCGTCCAGGATATCTCAGTAACGTTGACCTGTGAGGGACGATGTCACACGTACCAGGGGTCTCATTTCAGACCACGTAAACAGTCCCCAGACGAGAATGCCACCCCCACCAGCTTGACGAGTACCCTGCTGGCGAGAAGGATCCACCGCTTCATGAGGTTTGCACCGTACTCGTATCCTGCCATCCGCATGTACCAACGTGAATCTCGACTCATCAGTCCACGCAACATTTTTCCACATGTCTGGGGTCCAGTGGCGATGTTCCCTCGCCCATGCTAATCTTTGCACCCTGTGATGTGCGGTCAGCAACGGTACCTTCGTGTGACGATGGCTTCTGTACCCCATAGCGAGGAGATGGTTCTGGATGGTGTGGCTGCTTACACGTTTTTGTGCACCAGCGTTAAATTGCCGAGTGATTTCTTGCACTGTGGTTCATATATCCGCTGTTACAATGCGAGTTAGCCGACGATGAACCCGCTCATCCACAAGCTGTTGTCCACAGCAGTTGGCCCTTACAGGGATGATTTTACCGGATTCGATGTACTCACGGTGCACCCATGACACAGTGGCTCGTGAAAATCCCAGTGCCTGCACGACTTCCGAGATGAAGTGACACATTCGTCGGGCTCCGACAATTTGCCTACGATCAAATGCGCTTAGATCCTTCGTCTTATCCATACTGCGTCCGACTCATACTGATTCCCGTCGCATCACTCCTTATATTGTCGGATCGCTGCATACGTCATGTCGTTTCCGTTTGCAGAGCCGCCCACAGCGCCACATTTGCATAACGCCAGCTGTCTCTAATTCAATTGCTCTTCAGTGTATAAATACCTACACACAAATTCGAATGAATGATGTTCGAAGCAACATCCTTTTAAAAGTAAAATACAGTTATGTAAATCTGTGGTTTCTAGTGAAAGACCAATAACTGAAAAAAACAACACATGTGTTGCGCCATTCTATTCCTATAAATGAGGTTTACCGTACTCTCCCGTTGTATTGTGTCCATGATATCCGAACCATATTCCAAGTGCCTGAAAATGTAATAGCCTGCGAGTCTCTGGCAAGCCATTCAACTACACTCCAATGAAAAGAATGGAGCGAGTAAAAATCTCGGTAGTCATTTCAGAAAGCTTTACCTTGTACACAAACACGTCAGAAAATGTTCTCAAAATAATTTTTGCTTTGTCCAGTCCGTTGGACTAGAAGCTCAATAGCACCTCTTCTAGAAGTTGTACTGGAGTAATTTTACTTGTTTTTCTAGATAAACAAATGCTGGCCTAAGAGTTCGCCATATAAACAGGACTTTTTTTCTGATGCACCGTTTCCCTTAAAAGTGGGAGGGGGCATTTTAGTGTTTATCGAGAAATCATTTTTTTCCGAAAAGGCAAAATAGAAAAATTCTTCATGTATGTTATACACATAGCGCCGTGGATTGTTGGCCACCTTAACGCAAGGCGAACACACTCAACTAGCTATCGAGAGATCTGGTGTTCGATCCCAGCGGTGTTCGGATAACAATTTTTCGGTTACTGTGTGTTAATTAAAGAAAACGTGGAAAGAGCGATAACTTTGTGTACTCACATGTATGGAATGCATGTTAGTTTGTTCTAGATTTTTCATGAATTTTCTGCTTTTTCGTGGGTCCGGTTTTCTTTCTGGCCGTCGTAAAGGAATTTGTTACAGTGCCCTTGTTTTCAGAAGACATTATGATGATTCAGAATTCCAGATTACACTAATGGAACATACCAGCAAGAAGCTGACTTTAAACCAGGTCTTCAGAGTCACTGGTTAATTTCCTCGTAGCAAAGTAGAAAATTAAATCACCAAACACATAGCATAAAATAGTAGAATTCAAAGACGGACTAAGTACTAGCGTGAGCTAAGTAAATCAATACGGACAATCAGGTTACAGACTAAGTACAGACTAAGTAGCTGTGGTCCCCACATTTATACTAATTATCATGACGTGACCGAAAAGAAAAAATACTCGTGAGAGTTCAAACGTAACGTCCAGTATGAAAAGCATAACTAAAGGCAACAGGCAACCAAAATTTAAATAAGTCAAAATTATGCAGAAACAGCAGGTCAGAAAGGCATCATACGTCACAACAGACTGGGAAATTATTTTCCTTTTCCATGTAATGCACTCAAGTTGTACGAAAGTTCTTCAAAGTTCGACGTTCCTTTTTTCACAATTCTTTCTATTGCTCGAGTATGTGTACATTGGACATAGTATATCTGTTTCTAGCAAATGGATTAAAAAAATCTCTTCGGAAGAGACATAGGTATTCATTAGCAAGGTTTCTTTTTTTTTTATCATTGTTATATCTTGGTGGGGGCATCGTAGACTGTAGGTGGAAATTAAAAAAAATCACGATGTTTTCCGTCTGTGGATATTATATTTGTATTATCTTGCAAATGCTTAGGAGGTTCCACGTAATTTTTTAATTTTGTGGAACATTTTAATTACAAAGTTAACACATTTTTGTCAAATGCAAACTGAAGACCTCTACGACATTCTGCTCTGACTGCACATCTGCATAGCGGTTAAATGAACTGCCTCTGCGAGCTTTATCACGGCGAGTTTAAGTGCACATATCAGGGGTTAAGAGAAAATACCTGCCTTCTCCGGAAATCTGAACATGAAAGTTTTTTAATCTGAACGTAAATAATGCTTTAAACAGAAGAGTGTAAAAGTTTTTTCAATAATATACATACTAATAGCCTGTGCAGTAGAAAATAACATCGAAATTTCCCAATATTTTTTAATTATTTGGTTAAATTTAAGACCGTGACTTAAAATACATATTTGGCCATAAGTTTGCGTCATCGTCACCTATAGCATTCTTGAATACTCCGCTATTGGGCCAACATTCTTGCAAGTTTCTTTCACGACTAATAGTTGTGAGCTTGCATTTTCACATATTTTAGCATGATATTATACTTTATCAACGCATCACTTTTTATTGTAATTCCTGGATTTGCTTAAATTTCACTGCTGCAGTTTTCTCTCTCTTTCCCTTCATACATGGTAAAAAGTATAGAGTGGAGAGAGAGAAAGAGCAGAGCGGGAAGTTATATATCTGTTTATTTGGCATTTGAATTGCATTTGTAGACAGACTAGGTAACTGTATAGACTAAGATGCATAGTCTAAGTATCAGACTAAGCATCTGTAGCGGACTTCCATGATAAATTGAAAAATATTTGAAGTCAGTGAGTAGAGAATTCCTTTGCTCGTACAGTGGTATTGGGTTGGGAAGAAAGAAATATCCGATGACGAGGTACCCGAAGTCGAAGCCCCGGTCATTGAGCAAATTGGCCATTGAGACCGCGCAGAACACCGGCATGACATCAGAAGATAGGTGGTTGACGTCAGTGGCAGTTACCCGTCAGAAGGCAAAGAGTGTAACCGCCAGCGAACATGGAAATGGACAAGGTGCACATCCCCCACTGCATGCTGTGTGAGTTTCTTTACGGTATCCCCCCCGCAAGTGCTTTAAGGAACATTACCAATGTACCCCAATGCCATATTACATCGTCAGTGCTGTCATTGGTTCGAATGGTTTCGAGAGGGAAATTTTGACCTGTCAGACCATTCCAAAGCCGAAAGATCCGCAACAGCGGATATGGACATAATGCGGACCTTAGTGAAGACCGACACACACTCACATGTATGACCACGTGGGAGTTGGCCGAGCAGCTGGGAGCATTACAACGCACCTGCGTCAACTTGGGAAGGTGCACAATAGGGCAGTTTGGGTAGCCCATCAACTCACAGTTGAGCAGAAAGCAAATCGCACGAGTGCCTGCGTTTCTCTGCTTATGAGTGAACAAGCTGAACGGTTCTTGGTCCATATTGTGACTAGCAACGAGAAATAGGTCCTGTATGACAATGTCAGTACCCGAAAACATTGGTTGGACCCAAAATAGAAACCATGCCGATCCCCCAAAGACGGTTTACACCCACGTAAGGTCATGCAGTCTGTTTGGTGGGATATGTGGGAGATCGTTTTTTTTTTTTTTTTGAGCTGCTACCGGACAACAGCACTATCACCCCCGATGTGTATTACTATCAGCTTGACGATCTGCATGCATCGCTCACGTAGAAACGACTAGCACTGCTGAATCACAAGGGCGTCCTCCTACAGAAGGATTTTTTTTATTTGAAAAAGACTCGCCGAAATCGAAAGGCTAAAGTTTAAATGGATGAAATGAAAATGTTTATAACAAAGCTAAAAAAAAGTGGACTATACTTATAAATTCTCAAAAATTTATTTTTCTCGTAAAGTGTCACGGGCTTCTAGGATTTGGCTATCTAGATAAATTCTGACATTTGTGCAAAGTGAAACTCCTTTTTAAGCACATATTTTACCTTTGGGTCACCAGATCTCACAAATTATATTCAGTCTCCTAAAACTGAGCTCTATTCTTTCTGCTTGCTGAAACTTGAATAACAGCCAGTGTTTTGGTACTACGATATGAAGCATAAGGCCATTCTAATAGCAATGTTCCCTGTATAGTCATATTAGATCTCTTTGTACCCGCAAGCTACATGAAATCTCAGAGACGGAACTGAAAATTAAAGACCACAACCTCCATACCCTAATCATGAAGACAAAGAATATTCACGACATACGCCGGATTAGGAGATTATCAGCTTGTTGAATTAAATCCTGCTTTTAGTAGGTAATTTCTTTGAGGAAAAGTTTGTGACGTTGAGAAGATTGCGGTATAAAACCACGATCTCTAATTGACGATCCCTACATGTCTCCTCTGTTCTAAGAATCTGTGGGCTATCAACGAAATAAAAATCAAGTTTTATTTTTTCATTTCTTAATTTGTTCCGGTCAAATAGCGATATAATAATTTTTAACTTGTATTTCATATATACAGTATAATGCTTTATACGTAAGTGCAATGTTCTTTTGTCCCGATTGGTGACTGTTTCGTTTGTTTGTCGATGGTTAATTCCATTACAGTTTTTATGAGTCTTTTTTAGCGGTTCATGTTTTCGAAATCGGCACAGTAGTATTCAATTCAGCATGGTCTGGCTGTCCCTTAGCAGAGGTATGACTAATTAATTTGAGCAGTAGTAAATATCTTCATCATTTTTGAACTTCCGGAAACTCATATAATCAGATGAGAAACACTAAAAAAACTTTTACAATGAAAAAAACAGAAGCAGTATAAAACTGCGACTGTGTGTTGCCTATAAGCAGTAAATATCTTCATCATTGTGAAACAAAAACGCAGGTCCTTAAATTGGACCTACTAACAAGCAGTAAAAATGACGGGTGAAAGAGGAAGACAGAACCTCTAGCACTTTTCAGTTTGCTATGCAACTTGTCTTTTCCAAAACCAGTAATACTAACGAATAGGGATGGATTTAGAATAGTGAGATTCTAAGCTATGAGAAACTGTAGAGGCCCTGTTTGCTAATTGTTAACAGAAAATCAAGCTGTGTAACAATTCAATATGACAAGAATGCAGCCAAGACGCATAAGAAATCCTTGAGGGATAAGGGGAAGAGTTGCTCTTTTAGGCTTTTAATCAGGGACGTCGCTAGACTTCGAAATAAGGATGGGCGACGGGTGGGCGAGTATAATTTTTGGTGGTGCAAGTTTGATAGCAATTATATTTACAAAGCACTGAAAGAAATCATTTTATTTTTTTCCTACCAGCTACAAAGGAATTCTTGCAACCCCTTAACTTGGACACACACACACATACACGGATGTGACTAGTTACGCCACAGGTGTAAGATACAAGTGTTACTAGAATGCCGCCTTAAACTTTTTGCTTGCTCTGAATCCTTTGTCTTAATTGGTTTTCAAAATTTTGCATTTTTGCTTACGAAAAGAGCTTTGTACTTGGACAATTTATTGAAAAGAAAATGTCGTTTTTATTTATCTAAATCATATTTTAACGTCGTGCTACGCAAACACATTCCTCCCCCTCCTTAATTCCCTTCCTTCAAGCCAGGGACTTTGCCTTGCACTCCTCCCCTTCAAAGTAGTTGTCAGCGACTTCCTGCACTCTCACTGTCCCGGGCCAGTCTTAAGAGCGCTGGTGTAGCTTTAGACTCCACTTTCTGCCTTGGAATCCCATATTTTGTGAAGAAAACAAACACCAGAGCAGTTAGTAATGACCTCCCTCAGTGAATTCCGATCCACCCTCCTCATTAGCTTCCTGGTCATACAAACACGAAAAAGAAGTTTAAACTACGGAATGGAAGAGTGAAGAACAATTGTATTGTTATGACCCTACGGATGCTCTCTTGATAACCTTTCTACGGAGACACGAACAACGCACTTCCTAGGGGGAAATACGTAGGGATACATGAAGTAAAACACAGGATTTATTATTACTTGATGAGTCCAGGTTACATTTTAAAGTTAAATATATTGAAAAATGGCACATTTTGAACTGGGTGGGCAAGGCGAATGCTGACCCCACCCTCAAACCTTCTTGGCGACGTTCCTGGTTTTAATTATTCAGTTTGATATACAATGAGTGATAACTGAATCATGATCATCTGCCTAGTATTTCATAGGTCCTCCTTTCGCCCTTAATACAACAGCTATCCGACATGACATTGATTCAATTACATGCCGAAAGCAGTTGGGAGATATGGCCAATAAAACTGTGTGTAACGTGGCCTTCAATGTAGGTATGGAGGTGATTGGTGCCGTTCCATAGTGTCCCACAAGTGCCCTATAGGACTGATATCGGGGGAGTTCGGAGGCTAATAGATATGCTGAAAGTCTGAACTGTGTTCCTCAAACCATTCCTAACCTGTGGTTCGGCGAATTGTCGTCTTGGAATACACCGCCGCCATTCTGGGAAAAAGTGCAACATTTCTGGGGATGTACAGAGTAAACAAGCAATTCACGATAACGGGCACCACCCGGCGCTCACCTCTCACATCAAGCTTTCGTTGTCCTGGGCAGTTTTGCCTCCAGGTCGTTGTTTCACCATTTTCATGCCAATCCTGATACACTTTAACTACGGTCACTCGCGAACAACCAACCAGTTCAGCCATTTTGGGAAATCGAAGCATCTGCTCTCCGAGTTCCCACAATCTGTCCTTTCTCAAAGTCCGATAAACCCTTCCGTTTACCCACCACTCTCCGAATTTTACTACCTACTACCCACTAACACCTTATATATACTACGTCGGTCAACTAATCACGCCCTTTTGGAAATCACGTGGTCAACGGGCCGCATCCACTTTCAACCGGGGTAGTCATAATTCAGTGACCATTCGGTGTACATGTGAAAGATCAGATGTAAAATCTACTCATAAACTGAGGTTTCCTGCCGTTTTCAATTAATTCAGAATTTATTCTCTTACTATTTTAGCCATAAGCTGAATATATCCATCCATATTGTTTTGGGCAGATACAAGGAGTCCCATATTCCCTGCTTCCATGTTCTACATGGCTTGAAAGAAGTGGATCAGACGTAGCAATGAGTGCTAACAAGCCAAAGTAGTTGCCATTCATTACGTGGGGAGATAAATGATTTATTGTTTTCCTTGAAAGGTAACCCACGCTGTGCCAATGTGCGTATACACAATAACCCGCTCAAGCACATATCTCCAGTATTTTCTGTTTTTATCTATTCCATAAGTGGTCCAGTTTGAATCACGTTTTCTTGTTATGTAGCAAAGCTGTCCTATTATCTTTAGAGTTTTCATGACTTCGAACTGTAATGAGATTGCGCCAGTCAGCAAACCCAATTTTTTTTCAACGTCATATACTACTAGTGCTGTACATGAATTTGATAAAAAGCTTACAGACAAAGCAGTCAATAAAGTCGTTTGTTGGAGAGAATACTAACCATTCCCGATTGTATTTTTTCATCGTTTGCTTCTTTTGAATGAAACAAACTCTTTGAAGAATACATGTTTCGGTTTTGAATGACCTCTTTGATTTCTCAAATGGGATATTCCAGTGATGACAGTGGCGTACCAGAAAAAATCGCCCCCCGCCCGCCTTTCCCCGCAAAAAATATCTTTGAGGTCCTTTTGCAAAAGTCTGTTAGCTCTCAGTTACTTAAATTTTAAATTCCATATTAGTAACTAGGTTTCATGGGCGTTTCAAATAATTCAGATTCGTTTGAACCTAAAAGTATTTTTTCGCAAAACCAAAATTATTACATATCACTGCGTGCAACACAAACGTGCACGTTGTAATTAAAATGGTTGCTCCAATTTTATACTAATGCAAAGTACTACAAAACACTTACGCCAAAGTTAATCGTATCATGCCAATTTTATTCTTTAAGAAACCTAAGGCCAACCTTTTGAAATGGCTCACAATCACACACACAAGACACCTAACTGCCGTGTAACTATGTTTAATGACATTTTCCGATTTATACGAAAATACAGAACATAAGCATGCAAATAAATAAGTAAGGATTAAGAATTGTAGCAGAAAAAAACTTCCTAAATTATTTACTCTTGAATATAAAAAAACACTTAACACAATGCTACAATGTTTTGCACATAATAAAAAATAATTCTTGAATCTGTTATAAAAACAAAATTACACGGGTATCTCTCTTTTTCGTCCCCGCGAAGGACACCTTTTAGTTCATTATATTCTGAAGGATGTGTATTCATGTGCCAACAACTGTAATACATAACACCTTAGTCTCATTGGTACAAAAATTTCATTCAGTGAACTGATATTTCTTTCACGTTCTGTTGTTAATGTATATGTATAGGAATTATTGCTGTGGCTGTGAAAAGCGGCCTCAAGTCCTGTTGAATATACACTGAAGAGCAATTGAATTAGAGACACATGGCGCTATGCAAATGTGGCGCTGTGGGCGGCCTTGTAAACGGAAACGACATGACGTATGCAGCGATCCGACAATAGAAGGAGTGATGAGACGGGAATCAGTAAGAGTCGGACGCAGTATGGGTAAGACGAAAGATCTAAGTGCATTTGATCGTCGGCAAATTGTCGGGGCCCTACAAATGGGACACCCCATCTCGGAAGTCGTGCAGTCACTGGGATTTTCACGTGCCACTGCGTCACGGGTGCACCGTGAGTATATCGAATCCGGTAAAACCATCCCTGCAAAGGAGGACAACTGCCGTGGACAACAGCTTGTCGATGACCGGGGTCATCGTCGGCTAGCTCGCATTGTAACAGCGGATAGACGGGCTACAGTGCATGAACCCACTCGGCAATTTAACGCTGGTGCACAAAAACGTGTAAGCAGCCACACCATCCAGAACCATCTCCTTGCTATGGGGTACAGAAGCCATCGTCCCACGCGGGTACCGCTGCTGACCACACATCACAGGGTGCAACGATGAGCATGGGCGCCGTAACATCGCCACTGGACCCTAGACATCTGGAAAAATGTTGCCTGGACTGATGAGTCGAGATTCACGTTGGTACATGCGGATGGCAGGATACGAGTACGGCGCAAACCACATGAAGCGATGGATCCTTCTTGCAAGCAGGGTACTCTTCAAGCTGGTGGGGGTGGCATTCTCGTCTGGGGACTGTTTATGTGAACTGAAATGAGACCCCTGGTACGTGTGACATCGTTACTCACAGGTCAACGTTACCGGGATATCCTGGGCGACCATTTGCTCCTGTTTGTACGTCTTCAACATCCTACTGGGGACCTCATCCTGCAACAAGACAATGCACCGTGCCATCGCTCCCGAATTGTATCCGAATGGTTGGATGAACACTCCACTGACGTGACCTCTCTTCCTTGGCCAGCTAGGTCACCTGAACTCAATCCCATCGATCACATCTGGGAGGACATCGAGAGAGATGTTCGAGGCTCTGACCCCCTCGATCAAATCTTCGTGAACTGTGGGAGCTTGTTCAAGGGTCGTGGATCCGTATGGATTCCCAACGCTTCCGGTGTCTTGTCTAGTCCATGCCGAAACGAATCGCCGCCGTCATCAAGACGAAAGGTGGTGCTACATGTTAGTAGACAGGAATCTCTAATTCAATTGCTCTTCAGTGTAGTTTTCTCTTCATCCAGTTCATAGGTATGAACTAAAAACTGCGAAGATGATTTCTAAATATTTTACTTATTTATCGAAAATAAGTTGCTTTTCTTTTGAATACTTCATTCAAAGCTGCCGCCAAAAATTTCTGGCTATTTCTTTAAACCGTTTCACATTAAGTTTCCGCGAAAAAAAAATTGTATAATGTTATTGCTGACCCTCTTAGCCCTAAGGCCCCCGCAATCCCGGGGTTACAGGGAGGCTATCAGTACATCCTTAAGTGCTGAGAATTTGAGGGAAATTTTGGGATACCGAATGAAATTTTATCCTCATTTAAGGCATCCACAGGTCGACATCACTGTGCTAATTTAATGTATTTCCTTTAGAGGTAAAACAATCTCATTTCCCATATTAACCATCTCAGTATACACTGAAGAGCAATTGAATTAGAGATACCTGTCTAGTAACGTGTAGCACCACCTTTCGCCCTGATGACGGCGGCGATTCGTCTCGGCATGGACTCGACAAGACACCGGAAGCGTTGGGAAGTCATACGGATCCACGACCCCTGAACAAGCTCCCACAGTTCACGAAGATTTGATGGAGGGGGTCAGAGTCTCAAACATCTCTCTCGATGGCATCCCAGATGTGTTCGATGGGATTGAGGTCAGGTGACCTAGCTGGCCAAGGAAGCGAGGTCACATCGGTGGAGTGTTCATCCAACCATTCGGATACAATTCAGGAGCGATGGCAGGGTGCATTGTCTTGTTGCAGGATGAGGTCCCCAGTGGGATGTTGAGGACGCATAAACGGGAGAAAATGGTCGTCCAGGATATCCTGGTAACATTGACTTGTGAGGGACGATGTCACACGTACCAGGGGTCCCATTTCAGTTCACGTAAACAGTCCCCAGACGAGAATGCCACCCCCACCAGCTTGAAGAGTACCCTGCTGGCGAGAAGGATCCACCGCTTCATGTGGTTTGCGCCGTACTCGTATCCTGCCATCCGCATGTACCAACGAGAATCTCGACTCATCAGTCTAGCCAACATTTTTCCACATGTCTAGGGTCCAGTGGCGATGTTTCCGCGCCCGTGCTAATCTTTGCACCCTGTGATGTGCGATCAGCAGCGATACCCTCGTGGGACGATGTCTTCTGTACCCCATAGCGAGGAGATGGTTCTGGATGGTGTGGCTGTTTACACGTTTTTGTGCACTAGCGTTAAATTGCCCAGTGATTTCTTGCGCTGTGGCCCGTCTATCCGCTGTTACAATGCGAGCTAGCCGACGATGACCTCGCTCATCCACACGCTGTTGTCCACGGCAGTTGGCTCTTGCAGAGATGATTTTACCGGATTCGATGTACTCACAGTGTACCCGTGACACAGTGGCTCGTGAAAATCCCAGTGCCTGCATGACATCCAAGATAGAGTGACCTATTAGTCTGGCCCCGACAATATGCCCCGATCAAATGCGCTTAGATTCTTCGTCTTGCCCATACTGCGTCCGACTCTTACTGATTCCAGTCGCATCACTCCTTATATTGTCGGATCGCTGCATACTTCATGTCGTTTGTGTTTACAGGGCCGCCCACAATGCCACATTTGCATAACGCCAGCTGTCTCTAGTTCAATTGTTCATTAGTGTATGTGTGTGGTTGTTCAGGATTTGGCTGACTACCTTGAGAATGAGGTCCCTTACCTATTGTTGTTGTTATGAAATAACACTCAACTCTTGATAATAATTTTTCAAGTTGCTCTACTGCTTGCTGCTTTCTTCTCTTTTGATATCCACTTCGGAAAGGTCTCTTCATTTTAAAAAAATTGCCATTGCAAAATAAAAAATATAGTTTAGATAATTATTTAAATATAAATTACAATAAAACTGTAACAAATGAAAAAAAATCTGAAACGTTGAAAGGCGCTTTCAGAGTGTGAAGCCCTAAGCTATAACTTATTCAGCTTATGCTTAAATCCGGCGCGCTGATTAACGTCTTGTTGAAATGTCACGGCACTTTAAAATTTACCATGTAAAAACAAAGACAGTTCAATCATTACTCGGATCAGTTTCTTTTAACAAAGATTAACAAATTTAAACAATGCTCTGATGAATTTCTTTTAGGAAAGATTAATTCAAGCATTACTTAGATCAGTCTCTTATCTCCCAGTATGGGTTACAGCTTCAAGAACATACTAAGTTGGCAAAATTGAGAGAACAGGTAAAAATCCCAAGATGTTTTGGAAGACAAACATTGCCTTTGTGCGCATTTTTAGAAATCTTGCCGCGCTAGCGACTAATTCCTTCTTTTCCTCTCTTTTTCACACTTTTGCTCTGAGGATGAAGTTGTCTGCAAATGAAAATAAGGCAGTACTTCAGCATGAATCTTGAAGGGCTTTGAAAAATTAAGAGCATCTTTTGTCATAGTACGTTCATTAAACAAAAATCTATATATTAATTCGATAAGGTTTTTTACTGTAAGTTCTATTTTGACAGAACGGCTGAACGTAAAGATATGGTTGAGATATCGAAATAAAGGTCTTGCCATGTAGATGTGCCAGTCGAAGAGAACAATGAGATTGGGGCAACGGTTTGGGCGTTGTGGGGCGTCAAAGTTCCCATGTAAAATCAATGGGAGAAGCGTGCGGTTGACATTCGATCGCCTGAGGTTGACTCACGCGCTGTTAAAAGAGGAAGCATGGAGGGACTAATGTAGTCCAAAGTCCGAAGTCTTCTTTTTTCTGAGCAAACCGTTTATCAGGCATTAGTATCAAAGTTCTTCTCATCGGAACAGGGAACACTCTCGAAGACCTGATTGCGTTATGCCGTTGGACTGTGTGATGTATATATACAATTTTATTATCATTCGATCCAGTTGATTCATGTAGGTAAGACGTTTCCCATTATGTAAATATGTAAATAAACATTCCGTTGACCATTGTTAGTGAAAATATTTAGAATGTACATATTGAGTTGCGCCATCCGTATCTTCATTCTATAAGGTTTTTTACTGTGAGACCTATTTTGAGAGAACAGTTGAACGTAAAAATACGGTTCAGGTATCAAATTAAAGATCTTACCATGTAGATGTGCCAGTCGAAGAGAAAACTGAGATTGGGGCAACGGTTCGGGAGTGGTGGGGCGGAAAAGTCCCCATGTAAAGTCTATGGGACAAGCGTGCGGCCGTTATCTACATCAGGCGCTCAGTTCAGTGTCAGACTTGGTGTGTGCATGGTGTTCTATGATCAGTCCTAAAGTAAGTAAATACTTTATTGCATACTTACCCCTAACAGAATGTCTCTCCCGCAGAAAAATAATAAAAATAAATAAAACGTAAGAGCCTCACTGGAAGTCGTGAGCGATCAATGGGTCGCAACTATATGTGTCTCAGACAAGAGAGAATGAAGAGTATTTGCAACGCGAATCTCATTCCAACAACATTTACAGACACAGTTGTGACTGAAGATGAGAATGAAAGAGTGCGATAACCAGTTTAATTTTTGCACACGATCGAGATGAGTGGACTTCCGCCTCACATTTTATGACTGAAAAAGGGTGCAGTCGTGATGTTCATCATGAACCTGGCCGCCCCGGTGGCGCAGTGGTCTAAGCGATGGCTTATGAGGATTCGTTCGAGAAGGGTCCGGGTTCGAATCCCGGTGAGGCATGGATGTTATGTTTTTCTTACGGCACTGGCTATCTCCCTTCCTTGGAACTAGCGACCCTAACTTAGGGACGGGCGACTGCTTATAACCCATTGCGTCTGCTTATAGCCCTCACGGTGGTCGTTAAACCTTCAGTCAAAAAAATCACCAACCTAGACTATTGTCTTTACTGAAGTTTTTGAATGAATTTGTCAATCAAATAAAGTTGACATTTGTTGTTTCATATGAGTTTATTCTTTTTCAAAAAAAAATAAATAAATAAATAAATAAATAAAACTAACCGTCCAATTCCGACGGGTTTCGTCTAGCTTGATTTAATTTTATTTAAGTGTTAGCTGCAAGCGTTTAAGGGTTTCGACAATGTTGTGTATGGACGTGATTGACATCGCAGTTATATTTTTGTAAGCATTTATGTGTGTTCCAGTTACTGAATGTAATTAATAGCTTATTGAGGAAAGTCAATGATCTTAAAATCCATAATTTTAGTGAAAAACTGCAGGGCAAAAGGTGCATATAATTATAATGCGATGAACATCCATTGAGCTGGATATTAGTGAGGTCATCGGCACAGACAGACACGAAAGGTGAAAGGAACAGTTTATGTTTTTTAAATCATTTTTATGCAAAACTTATTTTTCCAAGAAAAGAAGAAAAATAAATGGAATTTATATGTTCTTTTTAAACTGACCAATATTGAACAGAACTTTAGTATCCTGACTTTTCAGTTATTATTAAACGCACTGAAATCAATCATCTCTTTGCAGGTCTGAAAAACAAGATGAAAACTGTCGCAGCATTTCTGCTAGCTACTGTAGTAGCTGTGTCAGCACAACACGGAAGATATCTTGGTGGACATAGAGGAGGTCTAGGAGGAGCCCAGCTTGGTGGAGGAAATCTTGGGGGAGCACATTACGGTGAAGGCCATTTAGGAGGAGGCCAACTTCATGGAAGAAATCTTGGAGGAAGCCATCTAGGAGGAGGTCAACTTCATGGAGGAAATCTTGGAGGAGCCCATCTAGGAGGAGGTCAACTTCATAGAGGAAGTCTTGGTGCGAGCCATTTAGGAGGAGGTCAACTTCATAGAGGAAATCTTGGAGCGGGCCATCTAGGAGGAGGTCAACTTCATAGAGGAAATCTTGGAGCGGGCCATCTAGGAGGAGGTCAACTTCAGGGAGGAAATCTTGGAGGAGGTCAACTTCACGAAGGAAATCTTGGAGGAGGCCATTATGGTGGAAGCAGCATTGGAGGAGGCCATCTTGGTGCTGGAAATGTAGCAGGAGGGCATTACGGAGGAAGACATCTTGGTGGAGTACAACTTAGAGGTCATCTTGGTGGAGGAAATCTCGGAGGAGCACACTATGGAGGTGGAAATCTTGGCGGAGGAAGTCTTGCAGGAGGACATTATGGAGGTGGAAATCTTGGCGGAGGAAACCTCGGAGGAAGAGGACATCTCGGAGGCCATCTCGGATCTGGAAGGTTAGGAGGAGGCAGTATTGGAGGCGGCCATCTTGGAGGTGGCTACGTTGATGGACGCCATTGATGTGGACAAGGCATATGTCACTATTTAAGTCACTAGTAGGTATGAAATGTTTTGAATAATTAAATTTGTCGCGCTACTCGACATTAAATGATTCTGAGTCGTTTTGGTAAGAGAGTTTGTGAGCAGATAACGCAAATGCATGTATCTTGTCTGTGCATTTTATTACCATCCACAAAAAGTAAGTCGGTTTTACTACATAAAACACTATAAAAGCAACTACATAGGAAAATCTGCTGCTCTGCCTGTTCACACTACACCAGAAACTTCGTATTCTCTTTAGCTGACGAGCACTGGAAACAAACATGGGTCACTTACCATGCGTAATGAGTGAGTTGTTAGGCTTTCCGTTTCAGGAGGAGTTGCTAATTTATTACCCCATAATCGGGTAATAAATTTCAACACAACTTCTAAATAAGCACCGGAAACATTTGAAACCAGTAAAACATCACTGCCATTGCAAGAAGAACAAACGCATAGACTAATTTCTTTCGTACAACTCACGCATTAGCCAAACATTCTCGGCCGTTTGGTGATTTGTACATGGCAGTGCAAACTGGATAATATGAAAAATGTGGATGCTGAGAAAACATACTTAACGGATAAAACTTGTAAAAAAGTTACATCATTCATTTCAAAGGCGTGCTTTCAGCAGCTTTTTTGGGATACTAATGATGCCCCATGTTTCTTCATAATGTGTAAATGAATCTACCAACTCATCTATTATTGAGCAGCAAATTACTTACACTATGTTTTGCAGCAGAGGCAAGTTTTCAATAAAATACATATTTAAGTATATTTCACTTAAAAATGCCGGTGCTGAATCAATTTATTAATCTTTATGGTATGCCTGTATGAATTTATTTCAATTGTTCGTTGTTCGTAATCCATTTGAAAAGCTTTTCTGTTTTATTGTGGATGAGACTGCAACAACGCAAGGCAATAGAATAATTGTTAGGTAAAGGACTATGGAGGAACACCCAACAGTAATGAAGCATCATTTCATGGCACATAGAATAGATTTAGCGTAAAAATGTTCACCGGAAACTTTGAAAGTGTATTTAAATGTGTAAAAAATTGTTTTCCAGGTTTTTAAAATTTATCACAACAGGCTTTCAAACAGGTCCCAGTTGACAGGAGTTTGTAAGTCTTTGAAAATTAAACAACTGATTCCCATCAGCTACCACATTTGGACAAAGAAGTGAATAGTTTTTGGTCCATTTTTGATGCTCTGAAATAACAATTGGAAAACTGCCATGTGTCATCGAAAACACAATCGGCACCTTTTGCTGATGGACTGCTAAAGTCCTTGACATCAAGGACATTCATTTTTACTGCAGCAGAATTATCAGAGGTGGTCTGCTGTCTACAAAAGGTTTCCCTAAGCATAGGTGACCGACATACCAGAATGTTTCGTGTATATACTTATGTATGTGTAGTTACGGAAGCTCTTACTGACCTGAAGAAAGACCCTAAAAAAGTAGAAAAGGGATGTGTGTTCTAGGGCCAAAATTAAAGTGTCATGTAAAACGGAAGTGCAGAACAGTGAACTAATTTCTCCCAGTTTTTTTTAGCAAGTAATTGATCAACTGAAAGTTGAGTATATCGGCATCAACAGAAGTTTAATTGGAGTGAGTAAGATCTTATCCATAAGTGAGTGGCCAATGAAACCACGACCAGTGAACTTGGGAAGGAAAACATCTGCCCACTGATTGACATACACCGCTGAGCCATTACATTATGACCACCGCCAATGCAGAAATGAGCACGCCTGGAGACCAAGCGGTGGCGCAGGTGAAGTCCACAGAGCAGTATATATACAACCCGAGAACAGGTTTTCGGTTAGTAGAGTGTTCGGAGTCACAATGGGAAAAGCTGCTGATTTATCGGAGTTTGATAAAAGACAAATTGTGATGACATGGCGCCTCGGAACTCCGATCTCGGAAACGACTAGGTTTGTGGGTTATTCACGTGACGCTGTAATGAGTACGTATCAAAAGTGGTGCACAGATGGCCAAACGACGAACCATCGTCTAGCCGTGTGTCGTTGCAGCCCATTGATGCAAGAGGGGAGCGGAGTCTGTCGCGCATTGTTCACAGCGACCGCACGGCCACAGTGCGACAAATCACCCGCATCTACAACAGTGGTGATCAGAGCAATTTGTCACTGCACACAGTTCATCGCAGCCTTCTGCGCATGGACCTGCGTAGCCGGAAACCCAGCCGGGTCGTAATGCTAACTGCACGTCATCGCCAACAACGTGTGAAATGTGCCCAAGATCATCGAGATTGGACGTGGATGACTGGAAGAAAGTGGCTTGGTCTAACGAGTCAAGATTCCTGGTGCATCATGTAGACGGCCGAGCGGGAATACGCCGATTACCAACGGAGGCTATGGTACCTATATTCACCGTTGGGCGGAAACAGGCCACCACCGGCGGTGTTATACTGTGGGCGATGCTTTTTTGGGACACATTAGGCTCTATATCCCAATAGCAGAATCCCTGACAACTCTCAAGTATCTGAACATCGTTGCGGACCAAGTTCATCTGTTCATGTAAACTGTGTTCCCTGCTAGTGATGCCCATTACCAACAGGATAACTTTGCCAGAATCGTGAAGGAGTGGTCCAAGGAACATTCTAGTTACTTTCTGTTAATGCTCTGGCCTCCAAATTCACCTGACATGAACCCAATCAAACATTTATGGTTCGACTTGGAAAAGCGGGTTCGCACTAAATCACCACCACCCTGAAATGTATGGGAGCTGGAGGATCTGCTGTGTAGGCTATCTATCACCACCTCATCGAATCGATGCCTCGCCGAGCGGCCGCTGTTGTTCGGGCAAAAAACAGCTTTTTAGGTAGGTGGTCATAAGGCTCATCGATGTACACTGCTGGCCACCCAAAATGCAACACCAAAAAGGAATCATCCGGTTGGACAGAAATTCGCAGCATGCGTCGCCCGCGAGAGGACATGCAAACGATTAGCATTGCAGGGCATATGCAAATCATGTGCACCCGGCACGCCAACGAAAAGCACTATAAGAAGGGTGCACAGAAGGCGGGGTGTAAGTAGTGGAAGTGTGTTGTGCTGCCGGACCTGTGCTTGGGAAGCTTCCTGATGCCTCGTCGCATAACACGGCAGTCATTTCAGCACGTTTTGGAGTTCGACAGAGGACGAATAGTGGTTTATCGCGACAGCGGTTTATCGTACCGAGACATCGGCGCTCGTATGGGACGACATCCAGCCACAGTGAGGCGAGTATGGATTCGGTGTGTGCAGGAGGGACGGACGGACCGACGTGAGTGATTGCCGCAGCCACGGCACACCACCGAACGAGAGGACCGGCATATTGTGCGGCGGGCATTGACGGTTCGTACCGCCACATCACGAACGTTAGCGCAGGAATTAGGGTGTGTCGCGCAACAACCTGTGTCAGCACGTACCGTTCGACGTCGTCTGCAGGAGCGGAGACTAGTTGCACGGCGCCCATTGCTCCGATTACCATTGGCGTTACACCACTGGCGAGTGCGGCGGTAGTGGGCCGTTGAACGCCACACCTGGACTACGGAATGGCACGTCATTGTCTTCTCCGACGAATCCCGCTTCTGCCTGCAACACCACGATTGTCGGATCCGCGTGTGGCGGCACCGCGGTGAGAGACTGTATGACGCCTGCATTATGCATCGCCATACCAGTCCGTCGCATGGCGTTATGGTTTGGGGCGCAATTGGATATGACACCCGCACCTCTCTGGTGCGCATCGCCGGTGCACTGAACATCCACCGCTAGATCTTTGACGTTTTCGAGCCTGTAGTCCTCCCTTACCTGCAGGTCCTGCCAGCGGCCACGTTTCAACAGGACAAGGCGCGCCCGCACGTGGCGCGCCTCGTGCAACAATTCTTCACAGCCCACCAAGTGTCACTGCTGCCGTGGCCCGCCTATTCTCCCGATATGTCACCCATCGAACACGTCTGGTCGGTGATCGGCAGCCGAGTGACCCGGCAAGCACCACCCGCGGCTACGCCTGATGAACTGTGGCAACGTGTGGAAGCAGCCTGGACCGTCATACTCCCAAGCCCACATCCAAAGCCCCTTTCGTTCGATGCTGCGGCGTGTAGCGGCCGTTATTGACAGCTATGGTGGCCACACGAACTATTGATGTCTGCGTGTTCCGCAAGTCGCACGGGCCTGTAAGCTCAATCGTTTAATCTTTGTATCTGCTGTCATGTGTCCAGTAAATCTGGCTTTGCTATCTCGTGTCCTTCTTGGTGTTGTATTTTGGGTGGCCAGCAGTGTATTACAAAGATTGAATGGTATGTTACAAAGATTCAAACAGCTAGTATAGAAGCTGGGTGGATTTCCTTAAAAAGGTTATTGTATTCTTGCAATGCGGATTTCAGTATGTGTTGATGGGAAGAGATAAATTTAAAATATCATATTTTGCATCGAAACATTTTGGCTGTGATTGATGTTTTACGTTCTATTTCTTGCACATCAGCCGAATGGGAATTGGGATTCAGAATTTTCATGAGGCTACATCAATGCAAACATATCCCTTACAGCTTAGAGCCATTTCTATATTTCTTATATTTCTTTTTTTCAGTTTCTCTCTCCCTGTCGCGTCCGTCCATTGCTGGTTGGGTTCTGCAAGGACGACAAGCTGCCCTTGAGGATTACTGGCAAATTAATGCAGCCGGCTTGCCATTCCTCTGATGTATACGGGTAAGGGACAAAGTGCGTCCGTGTCTGACTTCACAGGGAACCATCTACGCATTCGCGTCCCCAAACACAGGGGTCATCGGAAAACCCTGAAAAAACCTCAGACTAGATGGTCGACAGGACTAGGGTTCGAACACCCGTCACAAACGACCGCCTCCCACCCAGCGCATGGTGACGTAACCGACTGTGGTCCTTTTCCAGTTTACCTACAATATTATAAAAGAAAAAGAAAATAGGTGGTTGCTAGTCAGAGCAATTTTAAATTCAATATTGTCAGATATAGAGGAATGATGTGGTGTTCCGATCTTAATCAACGTTTCTGCTACCGCACAATAAAATATTGCAATCCTATTTTCTCGTTCGAGAAACCTTCTCGAATTTTCTAACCAAAAGTGCCACCCGGTGGCGCGGTGGTCTAAGCGGTGGCTTCTGATCTTTCGTCCGCAAGGGATCCGGGTTCGAATCCCGGTGAGGCATGCATGTTGTGTTTGTCTTACGGCATTGGTTCTCTCCCTTCCCTGGAACCAGTGGCCCTAAATTAGGGACGGGCGACTGCTTATAGCCCATTGCGTTGCTCACGGTGGTCGTTAAACCTCCAACAACAAAAAAAAAAAAGAAATTTTCATACGTCCTTTCGGTGGCGAGCAAAGGACACGGCCTTGTCATTGGCAGAGGTGGGGTGTTCCATGCTGCCATTTTCGTTGAGGTCTTGGCAGACCGGAATATCTCCCATAGTATGTCTTTCTTCACAGTGGTACAATTAGCTGTTACCAGAAAACCCCCGACTTGACATGTTGACTTTGAATGTTCCAGTTTTAGTGCTTAGGATGTTGAGTCTATTCCACGTTCACCAATCCTGCTCGCTGCCACCGGGTAGATGTTCTCCCATTTCTAAAAAGGAATCGTCGCTTGCATTGGTGTTTGTAACTCCTGAACAACACTTTCCAACGATGCTACTTTATCTGTCGATCGCAGGAATTTCGCGAGCCGAAACCTTTTCGGGAATCAAGACGTTTCGTGACTGTGGTGGGGCTGTAAAGTGAATGTCTGTTGACACAGTTCTTTTCTGCCTATTCACTACTTCTTTTTCCCCTAATATCTGGCGGAGCAACGTCGGCCATCAGGTAGAAGCTGTTAGTAGGTGATTATTTCAGACACCTACAAACAGTATCTGAAAAGAGCTGTCATCTTATCGTGGGATGAGATGCCAGCTCTTATTGAGTACAGGGTCTGGTGGTGACACTAAACCAAAGTGTTCGAGAAGTGAACACAGCATGTGGATTACAAGTGACTGAAATCGTTAAGTTCAAAGCAAAAAATTAAGTATTTCAATTACAAGTTTTCGCAGAAACTTCACAGCATCTCCGAAATCATTTGGGACAGGGGTAAATTAAATTAAAGCACTGAGTCATGTATTAATCATAAAATTTCGTAATACAGTACGTAAAGTTTTAGTAAATTAATATTACTGCTGCTTCAAAGTATTACCCTGAAAAAAAAATAATTTATCGTGTATTCCTTAAAGTATTTCAGTGTAAAGTTAAAACCTTTTTAGTTGTTTACATGTATTATTTATTCTCGATTCTTTTTTTCAGGCTTTTCCCGAATTAAATGAAATTCCTCAACGAATATAGAACCCATGGATAAGTCAGCTGACAAATACAAAACGCTGACTGTTAATCACATGGAGTACAACAAATGTAAAATGTGCAGTGAAGTACCCTATTTATTTTAAATCATAGCCAAATAAAGAACAGATGGTTCTTCTGTGATTTGTTTTGTGTATTTTATTTTATATATTTCATACTTCTAAAGGACTTTCTCTTGTGCAGATCACAAGAAGGCACCTTCAAAGTTCAGCAAACTGTGAAACGATATTTTCATGAAAAAGCTGATACACATAAAAATTATAGACAAATCTTTTGAAAGCATCAGTCTTCTTTGTTCTAAAATCTAAGCTATTAATAATGAAATCTTGAATTTTATAATATTTTCGAAATTTGCTGTATACCGAAAACAATCATTGGAAGTTCATTGAAAAGGGAAGGGAAAAGCAAAACAGATATTCCTTTGGTTTATTGCTTCAAAATTTTAACAGAAATTTTCGGTTTTCTTTCTTTCTCCCAAAACAAGACCTCGAAATGTGTATGCCATTTTCCATATTTTTTCCACAACATAGTAACGGAATCAAACAGATACGTACATAAGTAAATACTACAACAGAATATTTCAAAAAATTCGAAAATTAATGAAAACCTTGGAAGTTGTCCAACAAATGAATAGCAATGGAGATGAAATCACATATAACAAGAGTAACGTAAGGCTTTTTCGTGTGCAAGAATGGTGTAACGCTATGTCTAAAACCATGACTAAGAAATTTTAAACTAAATGAGAATACGATGCAATGGTTCCTAATTTAGCTTTTACGGTCAGACGAAACATATACAGAAGTCAAACTTACGATAAACTTTTATTGGTTCAGCAATATTTGAAGAACTCCACAATATGGCACTACAAGTTGTAAATTTCACATTTATCTTAACAGCGATCGAACATCTCCTCCCCCCCCCACACACACACACACATACACTGAGAAACTGCTGTATCGTCCTTTTTATCTGTCGTTCTTATCACATTCATACGTCACTCACTCTGACCTCAATTGTGTCGCCAACATCATTCTTGTGAGAGAGAAGATATGACATTAAGTTTCGAAAGTGTATAGGAGAACAACTCAAATGTACATAGGAAAAGGAACTAAAAATGAAGGTCATTTTAGATTATACGTCACACAAGTCAGTACACAACACCGTTAAAGCCCTTTATTTTTCTGGCACTTTTGGAGCAAAATTCGATTGTTAGTCCTTTGTTACCTCAGTCAGCAACTTGACGGTTATAAAGAATGAATTGCTATTAGTGAAATACTACTTCCTTCAGCGAGAGAAAAAGGAAGTAATTTGAGTCAGGGAAGTAATAAAACCTTTAGGAACATTGAGGAGAAAACGCACTACCTAGCAGGCATGGAGGGATTTGAAGTTGATACTTTCGGCCAGAAAGTTAGTTCGGTAAAACAGAAGTCATAATGGAGGTCTGTTCCTGGGTAATTAGGATTATTTTAATTCTTGCAACTATCAGTAAAATTGTATTTTAAAGTTCTGACAGTAATATAAAAATATAATTAATATGAAATAATAATTTCGATGTAATTCTTCCCGTTCATTTATTTTTCGTATAAATTTTCACAAATACATTATGAATAGACGATGTCATAGTTCAATATCCAGGTTTCCTATCCAGAGCAAGGCTTCACAGACTGCAATGTGTAGTGCCTTGAAACGGCGTCTTGGACACTTGACGATGTGATTAGTTGTTTGGATGTTTATAACAGTCACATCTCGGGTCGCCTGCCATTTCCTGTATACGGACAAATTATCTGTTCCTCCCATGTCTTATCCTTACTCTTCATAATTTGGTATATATCAAGTAGAGGTCATCGTTCTTTCCACGTTTATAAGTGAGTCACGAAAAAGTTCTCACCGGGAATCGAACAATGGGTCTTCCAGTTACGCGCCGGATATGCTTCCACTGCACCATAGCTGCCTCGAATTCCTCCAGACTCACACACACTAACTGCCAAGCCAATTTGGCAGGTTGCTTCTTGGAGCCCCGCTCGACGGGAGTACAGCGTGAAAACACACAGTACATCGAGCCCTGCTAAAAATGCAGCTGCGTAGCCGCATGCCGCTCCGACTGACTGCTCATGCTAACCTCGGCTTACCGAAGAAAGCGCCTACAATAGACACGCGAGAATCAAAACAGGACCTTCAAAGATCGGAAGGAGGTCGTCAGGTCAGATGAATCTCGTTTTCAGGATGCACCGGAGACGAAAACAAGCTGGTGGATGAAGTGTAATGCCTTGGGCAATGTTATGCTGGGAAACCCTGGGTCCAGTCATTTATGTGCAGGAAAATATGACGTCTACCTTAAACATCATTGCGAACCAGGTGTTGGTGTTATGAAAGCGACTTTTATTACAGAAGGCATTGTGCAAAAGTCAACTACGTACTTCTTCCATCTAGCGAGAATTTTTAAATGGAGATGTGCTGGAGAGTTTGAAAAAAAACCTTTGGCATGGTATTAGCTATCTTCCATGAAGAACATTTTTTAAATCGGTCATTTATAAGTGAAGATGTACTGACAAATGTAAATATACTGTTAGGCCAGTTGGAGAGAAAATGGCGCATCAGTAAAATTTGAAAATGTCTAGAATATATGGATCATGGACAGAATTAGCCGATGTTAGAAAGTAATTTTTCAATCCGAACTTTAAAGGATGAATTATTTGAATCTAAGCGCCAAACTCCAAGACGCCCAAAATTCCGAGTAGACAGTAACTGCAAATACGTGGAAATATTTTAATATTAACTGCAGCTATAAAGCGTAAACAATTTTTTCAACCAAACCGGATATCTCTTAGAAGATACTAGTAGACATTTGCACCATCTCACAGAATTAATATTGCACCGCTCAACAGAATTACGGTTTACTCACTACGTGGTGGAAGAAGTAAACACCGTGGAAAGTCCAAAATGCGAGGCAAGTTTTGCTCAGAGTTCTAGTTCCCCAGTGACACAGGAATTTAAAATAGTATACCTATACTAGTAACCATGAATTTCTTGGCGTAGAATATAAACAAAAGTTTTCAAGCTTTCTGACGTCAATCAGATGGCTTTTTCAAGGAAGGTAGACAGCAAACAGCAAGCTGAATAATAGAACGCTTCAACAATTTGTACGCGGTGACTTGACAATAAATAAACAGATGCGACATACAATGCAAATTTGGAAGATGTGAATCAGTTTATTGGTGTAAACATGACATATATTCAAATTAATCGGAAACTTGAAACTTGGTCGTTCTGGGTGGTGTAGTGGTTAGCATACTAGGGCGCTATCTGGGAGACGCGGCTTCGATTCCCGCTTCAGGGTGACGAAATTTTCAAGTTTTCGGATATTATCTGATTTACCATTCATGTCATATTTACAGCAATAAACGGATTCACATCTTCCAAATTTGTATTGTACAATGGTGTAATGCCGTATTTCATTCATTTAGATGTGAAGTAATTATTCATTCAAAGACCCGAGGCATCATGTTCGTTTAGCACGTGGAATCATGGAAGGGAAACAAAGGCATTCACTATTTGAAGAATAGGCTCCAAATTCGTGGCAACTCCAGCGAGACGCTGCCATTGCACGATACGCTGTTGGTGATGATCTATAAAGTTTCGCGAAATGGCAGTAGATTTTGGGGGGAGTAGGAAGCTAATTTATTTACGTCATCCCACACAGGAGTAGCGGACTTGAACTGGACTTCTCTGGATAGGGCCGTTGTTACTTTACCGTTTTTAATGTCCCTTTTATGCTCGTTGATTCAATTTCTAATTCTGAATGAACGTTTGGTCATTTTCCAATGTAGCATCGCTTGGAACCGTCCGGATATTGTAGAGGGATGGCATGAACACCTGCATCAGTGGAAAGCGGGGGCTTGTCAGTGTTTCACTTAAGCATGACGTATAAAGATGTTGGACACCTGATACCGACACCGAGGTTCATCTTCTTGAGCGTGTTCTTGAGCTGATAAGAAACGTTTGGTATGTATAGGGAATTGAGCCCATGTAGCGTAGTTGCGGCATAGAAAGATTAATATGACTGGTTCTGACTTTTTCGATATAGATATGCACCAGGTCCAGGGCGTATCCTGCTTCAGTGGCCAGTTCGGTAATGTTCTTTAATTTGCGTTGTCTAGAAAGATCATCGGGTGAGACAGCAAAAGTTCTTCTGATTCGAGAACGGAAGAAAGCAGTCTTGTAAGCAACGGGGCAGAATGAGCTTCGGTGCATGAAGTTGTGGACGGACGTGAGTTTTTTATGCGAAAGCGATTTTCAGGCAGTATGTTCAGTAAAATATCCAGATAAGGCGAGGAACCATTGTGTTCAATCTCCATAGCGAAATTGACGATAGGGTGAATATCATTAATTTTATCTAGGAAAAGGGGAGAGTCTCCTTTTCATGGGGCCATAGGAAAAATACATCGTCCGCATATCTCAGTCAGGTAGTAGGCCTTGGGGTGATGTTGGTGAATATACGTATATTGCTCAATTGGACGAAGTATTGCTTCCGCGAGTAGGGCTGAAAGCGAGGATCGCATCGGAGCGCCATTAATCTGTTTGTAGATGTGTCCTTGGAAACTGAAGTAATTGAAATTTGAGACCAAGTCCATTAACTTCAAGATGTTGAGACAAGACTCCTGTGAATGAAGTGATGAATTAGATATGGCTTCTTTTAACTTTCTGATCGCTTCCGGCACAGAGACCGAATGGTAAAGAGAAACCACGTCAAAACTGCCGATAATATCACATTGTTGGGCAAACATTTGCTTGAGTTTCGTGATAAAATCCACAGTGAAAGTTATTACAAAGTCCGAATCAGGAAGATAATTAGCCAGAAAGTTTGATAGTGCTTTCTCAAAACGGTACTCTCGTGCGGAACTCCTTGATACGATGGGTCTCAATGGATTATCGGGCTTGTGGTATTTAAGTATAGTTTTACTATTTTAAATAAAAAAAAAAACTCTTTTCCTTTCAGTGTTAGTTCTGGGTAGCGTACAATAGATAAGAGATATTTCCAGTCGTGTAATCTTTCTGCAAAATATATCGTTCGTCATATGGGTTACCGCAGAGTGAGTGAGTTTATTAGTAAAGAAGTTTTACGGCGCGAAGATCAGATCTGACCAAATGCAGTGGCAGTGCATTCGAAATAAGTAGCCATCCCAAGGCTTGTGTTTAGGAAAGGAATGTACGCTAGTTAAGCCCCAGAGGGAATTCCTCTTGTAGGATCCAACTCATTTGAAAAGTGTGCAAGTAACCTTGACCCCAAAATGATAAAAATCGTATACTACAACACCGTTTAATCAAATATGATATTTTTGTTTGTTTGTTTGTTCCAGGGTTTAACGATCACCATGAGCAGGTCTTGGGGCTTGAGCGGTCTCCCGTCCCTGGCTTCCTAATTTGGCACCGCTGGATCCGGAGGAGGAGAACGAAGATGACTGGCCCAGGCTTTCGCCGGGGCTCAAGCCAAGGCCCATCTCAAACAAAGGGTCAGAGGATAGCGCCTCAAACCACTCGGACGCCGGGGTGATTAAATCAAATTATAGATATCAACATAGAATGAAAATACCAACGTTTACCACAATCAAAGGTTTATTATACATCGACTATAGTTTCGCAGAACATTTGGCTCAGCATCGTCAGGACAAATCATTTGTCCAAAAAAAAATTTTTTTTGTTCAAATGGGACAAATCCATTTGTCCTGACGATGCTGAGCCAAATGCTCTGCGAAACTGTAGTCGATGTACAATAAACCTTTGATTGTGGAAAACGTTGGTATTCTCAACACCACAAGTTCTGTAGTCATAAATTATATATAGAGATATAAATGTTTGATCGCAACACATTCTTATTAATAATGTTTCACTTATTTTAATGAAATCATTATATACTTCATATTTATGATTATTATGCAATTTTTATATTTTATAGTTGTTATATTTTATTACTATTATTATATTTATTATATTTTATTATTATTACACTTTTATTAACATTAATAATTTTTATTCAGAATATATTGAAAAAATATTAACCATTGTTTTTTTAGTATACAATCCAGCTTTCATTCTGCCATAACTGGTCCAAAAAAATTATCCAAAAAGTAAGTAAATAAAATAAATAAAAGAAAACTACAGTTGAATAAAAAATAATGATAAAAGTACTTTGAACAAACGTTGATATCTATAATCAGACCTTGGACTGTTGTACACGTTCTGCGACTGATGTTTACCGGCACGCAAGTTTCTGGAATTTTTTCTTGAGTTGTAGACAGTTTTCTTTAATTACCCGCCACTTCGATATCAGTTTAAACAATTTCGAAACATGATTTATAAGAGAGAAAAAGAATCTTTTGTCACTGTGTTTCGCATTTTCTTGATTTTACTAATGAACCATGCCGAATTTCAAAATCTGCTTAACTCAGTTTTTCCTTAACACTGTTTTTTTTATCCACGGAACTCCTATTGCTATTATTCAAAGATTTTTAAATTTACACCTGATCCCCTCTGGGAAAAATATGAGTCCTTCCTAATAATTCTTTTTTGTAATTGACCAAAGTTTGTTGGTTGTTTTGGTCCCTAACACCGAGAAAAAACTCCGCATGAATAATTTTTGTGTGAATGCAATTATTCAGGTAATTCCAAAAGAAATACCTTCGAGAAAATGATAGCTGTAGGATAAGAAATCTTTGTACAACGGTCAGTTGGACAAAGATTTTTTATCCTACAGTTGTCATTTTTTTTTTAAAAGAAATATTTACGATTCACTCAACATACCTGAAATTCAACAGTTGGGATAAATCACCGTATGAAATAAGGTTTTGCTCTCTGGGAAATCTTAAAAAGATGTTAATCTTACTTCGGAACGAAAATTGTTATTATTCCACAGAATGACGAAGGGTAAAATCTCTCTACGGACGCAGACTGTTTTGCTATTTCACGGAAATAATTAGAAATTCCCTCAAGCAAGATCCATTATGCTGCTGATGCACATTTATGAAAAGCACTTCCAAATTGGTCCAAGAAACCACCCATCCATATATTTTAGCTAGTAATTTTGAGAAGCAGGTCAGCTTTGGGTCAACTTTTTTATAAACACAGCCTTAGGTCAGCTTAATGTTCACAGTGGTCCATCATAGACCTCGGGTTTAGGACATCCCATTACGTATTTTCGTGTTCTTTAATGGTCTTGCAAATGTTACTTCCTTTTGCAAAACATGTATTTTATGCTGATGATACTGTCTTTCTTTCTGGTTTGAAGCAATCTTTAAAATATCAGACCTCAAAAAGAAAACAAAAATACAGATTTTAACTATTTTGCAACATGACTGATAAATTGCATGACTTCAACATATTCAAACGAAAATATCTATTTTTAGGACAAGACAAATGAACTTGCTCTTCCTTACCTTGTATTAAAATTAACTCCTTCAAAACTAAAAGAAACCACTAGGTAACTTCACTTTGTGATCTTGAAGCAAGTCAGCTATTACACAGTGACAGAAGGTAAGTCGTGTACCGATGTACGATATTTCGCAATGACGCAACCAAACGGATTAAGAAATTAAAATATGTTTTACATTAACATTAGGCAGATTAAAACTATACTAGTCATCCGATTTATTGGCGTTGGAATACATATATAAGCGTTTCCAAGCTTTCGCACATCAACCAGATGTCTTTAAATCAATATTACATCGTATCTATTTATTGTCAAGTCAAGCGCCGCGTTCAAATATTTAAAGCATTCTATTATTCAGATTGCAATTTCTGTCTAACATCCTTGAAAAAAGCCATCTGGTTGATGTGCAGAAGCTAGAAATGTTTATTTATACAAAGGCCGTTCCATAAAAACTGAAAGTAATTTTTTTTTAGTTGGCAACAGAGCGAAGGGAAAAAATAACCACGCAGACGCCTAACTGAATTAAGGAAGTATGCTAATAACTGTTGACATAGGTCAACAGTTATTAGCAGCGGCAGACAATTCTGGATTTGTTATTGCGCAGGTGTTTAAGGTACGTTTGCATTTTGCCATACAGCTATGGAGGTGAGTGACTTAGAGTTAAGAAGTGAAATGCGTTGTGTGATAAAATGTTGTAATCGTTTGGGTAAAACGATCCAGAAAAACTTGATTTAATGAAGAAAGCCTACAAAAATAAATGTTTGGGTGAGTCAATGATTTTTAGGTGGCACCATGATTTTAAAAAGGAGCGTTTGTCGGCATAACTCGCTCCTAAGCCTGGTCGACCTGAAAGTGTTATTACGGAGCATATTTTTAACACTCTTTTGGCAATCTTGCAAGAAGATCGACGAATGAGGTGTGAAGACATAGCGGCGTCAACTAATATTTCAAAAACGTCGATATTCCGTATTCTACGTGACAAATTACTGCGGCATCGTGTGTGCTCCAGATGGGCACCTCATCCCCTGACGAAAGAACAATTGTTAGCCAGAGTTCAGGTGTGTCATGAGTGGAAACAAATGATTGCAAAGGATCCAAACTTTCTAAACACAGTAATAACTGCCGATGAAACATGGGTCCACTATTTCGACCCACTATCGAAGTGCGCGACGAGTGCCTGGAAACACACAGGCTCGCCTCCTCTGAAAATAGTCCGCCAAACCAAATTAGCTGGGAAGGTGATGACGATAATTTACTTTGATCATAAATGTGTAGTCAACGAGCATGCCGTTCCTCCACAAATTACTGTCAATGCTGAGTATTACATTTCAGTCTTGAAGCGTCTGCGACGACACATATCGGTTAAGCGACCGGAACTGGTGGGCAAGAGGACCCTACACCATGTTGATTCCCGTCCACATGTGGCTGCTTGTGTTCAACAGTTTGTTACAAAATGCAGTATTGAAATCGTGCCACAGCCTGCCTACAGTCCTGAATTCGCCCCGTGCGATTTCTGGTTGTTTCTGAAAATGAAGGAGAAGTTCCGTGGCGCCTTCAACACAGATGCTGAAGTTATTCAAGCTGTACAGGGGTCGCTAAAGCAGCTTGCACAAAATGTTTTCACCACATGCTTTGAAAAGTGGACTGGACGATTGAACTGTTGCATATCATCCGAGGGAAGATACTTTGGATACTTTGAGAAAGAATAAGATATATTTTCCTGTACCTATATTTCTTCATTTTGTGTAATTTTACTTTCAGATTTTATGAAACGGATGTTGTACAAAACCTTTTTAAAGAAATCCACTCAGCTTCTATACTAGTTGTTTGAATCTTTGTAATATACCACTGGAACTTTGTAATATATCAATCAGTGCGCAGACGTTTTCCTTCCCAAGTTCACTGGACATGGTTTCATTGGTCACTCACTCATGGATGAAATCTTATTTACTGCAATTAAACTTCTATTGATGACGATATACCCTGAAGAGCAATTGAATTAGAGACAGCTGGCGTTATGTAAATGGAAACGACATGACGTATGCAGCGATCCGACAATATAAGGAGTGATGCGACGGGAATCAGTAAGAGTCGGACGCAATATGGGTAAGACGAAGGATCTAAGCGCATTTGATCGTGGTCAAATTGTCGGGACCCGACAAATGGGTCACTCCGTCTCGGAAGTCGTGCAGGCACTGGGATTTTTACAAGCCAATGTCACGGTGCACCGTGAGTACATCGAATCCGGTAAAACCATCCCTGCAAAGGCCAACTGCCGTGGACAACAGCGTGTGGATGAGCGGGGTCATCGTCGGGTAGCTCGCATTGTAACAGCGGATAGACGGGCCACAGTGCAAGTAATCACTCGGCAATTTAACGCTGGTGCACAAAAACGTGTAAGCAGCTACACCATCCAGAACCATCTCCTCGCTATGGGGTACAGAAGCCATCGTACCACGAGGGTACCGGCGCTGACCGCACATCACAGGGTGTAAAGATCAACATGGGCGCGAAAACATCGCTACTGGACCCTATACATGTGGGAAACTGTTGCCTGGACTGATGAGTCGAGATTCACGTTGTTTCATGCGGATGGCAGGATACGAGTACGGCGCAAACCACATGAAGCGGTGGATCCTTCTTGCCAGCAGGGTACTGTTCAAGCTGGTGGGGGTGGCATTCTCGTCTGAGGACTGTTTACGTGAACTGAAATGGGACTCCTGGTACGTGTGACATCGTCCCTCACAGGTCAACGTTACCGTGATATCCTGGACGACCATTTTCTCCCGTTTGTGCGTCTTCAACATTCCACTGGGGACCTTATCATGCAACAAGACAATGCACCGTGCCATCGCTACCGAATTGTATCCGAATGGTTGGATGAACACTCCACCAACGTGACTTCGCTTCCTTGGCCAGCTAGGTCACCTGTCCTCAATCCCATCGAGCACATCTGGGATGCCATCAAGAGAGATGTTCGAGGCTCTGACCCCCTCCATCAAATCTTCGTGAACTCTGGGATCTTGTTCAGGGGTCGTGGATCCGTATGGCTTCCCAACGCTTCCGGTGTCTTGTCGAGTCCATGCCGAGACGAATCGCCGCCGTCATCAGGGCGAAAGGTGGTGCTACACGTTACTAGACAGGTATCTCTAATTCAATTGCTCTTCAGTGTACCTAGCTTTCAGTTGCTCAATTATTTGCTTAAAAAAACTGGGAGAAATGAGTTCATTGTTCTGCACTTTTCGTTTTACATAGCACTTTAATTTTGGCCCCAGAACACACACCCTTTTCTACTTTTTTAGGGTCTTTCTTCAGGTCATTAAAAGCTTCCGCAGCTACACGAACAGAAACGTGTGTATGAAACATTCTAGTATGACAGTCTTCTATGATTAGGGAAACCTTTAGTAGACAGCAAACCACCTATGATAATTCTGCTGCAGCACAAATTATGTCTTTGATGTCAAGGACTTTAGCAGTCCATGTCCGTCAACTAATATTTCAAAAACGTCGGCATTCCGTATTCTGTGGGACCAATTACTGCCGCATCGTGTGTGTTTTAGATGGGTACTTCATCACCTGACGAGAGAACAATTGTTAGCCACAGTTCAGATACGTCATGAGTCGAAACAAATTATTGCAAAGGATCCAAACTTTCTAAACACAGTAATAACTGTCGATGAAACATGGATCCACTATTTCAGCACATATCGGAGCGCGTGACGAGTGACTGGTTTCCCTCCTCCGAAAAAAGTCTGCCAAACCAAATCAGCTGAAAAAGTGATGATAATTTTCTTTGATCATAAAGGTGTAGTTTACCATCATGCCGTTCCTCTAAAAATTGCTGTCAGTTCTGAGTATTACATTTCAGTCTTGAAGTGTCTGCGACGACACATATCGATTAAGCAACCGGAACTGGTAGGTAAGTGGATCCTACGATATGATAACGCCAACCCACATGTGGCTGCTTGTGTTCAACATTTTCTTACGAAATGCTTTATTGAGATTAGCCTATGCCACAGCATGCCTACTGTCCAGACCTCGCCCCGTGAGATTTCTGGTTATTTCCAACAATGAAGGAAAAGTTCCGTGGCGCAACATTCAACACAGATGCTGACGTTATTCAAGCTGTACAGGACCTCCTGCAACTAACGTTGACATTAGGAGGACAAAACTGCAGTTAGCGATTTCTTCTTCTACAAACCATTTGAGTATGCATTCAGGACATCTGAACATCACTTGATCCCTGTCAGGAAACTGGCACATTCGTAAAATGCGCATAGAGCTGTAGAAAATTTACTGTTGACATCTCTATAAAGAACATTCACCGTATTTTATTTATAGATTTTTATTATAGTTTTATAGATTCGAGTTTAGTTAATAGCCATTGACACAGTAATTAAGTCCCCGTCTGTGCCAGTTTTTAGTAATATTAAGGAATCATCAGTGATTCTATCGGGTTGTAAAGAAAGTATCCGAAAAATAGGAAAAATCGCACAAAACACTTTACCTAATCATCCAGGTAGTGCCCATTGGAACTGATGACCTTGTTCCACTGATCTACAAGTTGAAATATCCCATTGCGGTAGAACTCTGGTGAGCGGGAGTTGAAGAAGTCATCAATGCAACGTTTCACATTATCGTTTTTAGCAAAATTTTCTCAGCGAGAAAATTCAACAAAGACCGGAAAAGATGAAAGTCGGACGGGGCAAGGTTTGGGGAATAAGGGTGGTGGGACAATATTTCCCATTCCAGCTCATGCCATTTTTGCTGGGTCCGTAAAGCGAAATTTGGACGAGCGTTATCCTGGTGAAAACCAACTCCGCGGTGATTGATCAATGCTGGGCGCTTTTCTTATTGTTCCGCGGTTAGAGTTCATAGTGAATCACACAGCGACCATCCCATCAGCAACTCAGCATCATCTTCCCTTCATGAAAGGGGTGGCTTAGCGACCTATTGTGAGGGTTGTCTCTGCTTTGTCCATGCTCTTTGTCGCGCAACATTCCCGTACATGATCCATTTTTCGTCACCCTTGACCAATCAATGCAAAAAGTCCTCCCATTCTTCTCTTTCACGCAGAGCAACAGCAATGAAGAAGCATTGCATTCGATTCTGGTCAGACAAAGCACGGAATACCCATTTGCACAGTTTACACGGATATCCCAACTGCCGAAGTCGGGTGTTGATGGTCTTACGGGAAGTCTTTATTTCCTCTGTCAGTTTCCGTAGTGTTACATCAAACTAGGTCGACAGCATGTGTTGTAGTGCATCAGCTTCAACCTTACTAGGTCTGCCACTTCTGGGCGCATCAGACAGATGCCGTACACCAGTGGCGAATTTCCTGTACCGGCGATAACAAGTACTCTGTCCGATAATATCACCAAACGCGTTTCGCAATTTTTCAAGTGCTATCGTAACTTTCACGCCATTCAATTATCAGTTACTACTTATATTTGAATGGCGTGAAAGTTACGAAAGCCACTTGGGGCAGCATGACACACTGAAAGAGTCAGTAGTAACTAACACTCTTCCAGTGTGGCATGCTGCCCCAGTGGCACAGAGGTCTAAGAGGGCTTCTAATCATTCGTCTGAGATATGCCCGGGGTCGAATACTGATAAAGCACGGATGTCGTGTTTGTCTTATTGCACTGCATCTATACCTTGCCTGGAAACAGTGGCCCTAAATTAGGGACGAGCGACTGCTTATTAGCCCATCGAACTGTTCTCGGTGGTTCTTAGCTGCCCTCCCTAAAAAAAAGTCTGGCATTAGAAAATAAACACGAAGAACGATGCCAAATTCTCAGTTTTAATGAACACGCGTCTTTACAAAAGAGTCCAAACCTAATATGTTAAAAGTTTTCCAAAATTTTATTTAATTTTGCTTCATTTTATTTTATTTTGCAATATTTTTTGTTTTATTTCATATTGTTTTACATTATATTATGTATTTTATTTTCAAGTGTGTAATCAGCAGTTTTCTAATACGAAATCTTGCTTTTTAATTTATTAGTTAGACAATAAAAGAGTTACATTTTTTTCTAATTGTTTTTTAGACAACGAAAAGCAACGTTTTAGTTAGACAACAAAAAGTTTTAAGTTTTTTTGCTTAAACAGTAAAACATAGCTTTGGATTATTTCATCTTGAGAAAAATGTGAAACAAAACAAGTTAGTAAAATCATGCAATGCATTGATTCTGATACGCTTTCCAGCATACCAGAAATCATTTCTCAACTTATTACTCAAGTTATGACGATAATGGCTATGGAATAAATCTCGATCCTGTGTAGTGATCTTTCACCCCATTTCGATGATATTAAACAGATTTGGTTCAGTATGCCTCCGGAACAACATGATACAATTTTGTTGCAATAGAAGCATTTTTACGTGAGTTATGACGCATAAGGGAGATGAAATGAATCCCGCTCCTTAACTCCTGACCTTTGACCCCATTTCTTCCATTCTCAATAAGGTTCGTTCCTAGGTGGTCCCTTACCACTTACTGAAATTTCATCGAAATCAAACCACTTTTACGCAAGTTATGACGCATAAGGGCAATGGAATGAATCCCGCTCCTATGTCCTGACCTTTGACCCCATTTGTATCATTTTCAATAGGGTTCGTCCCCAGGTGGTCCCCTACCACATACTAAAATTTCATCGAAACCCAACCATTTTTACGCAAGTTATGACGCATAATGGCGATGAAATGGATCCCACTCCTATGACCTGACCTTTCACCCCATTTCGTCCATTTTCGATAGGGTTCGTCCTCAGTGGTCCCCTACCACATACTAAATTTTATTCGAAATCGAATAATTTTTACGCACGTTATGGCGCATGAGGGCAATGAAATAGATCCCGCTCATATGTCCTGACCTTTGACCCCATTTTTCCCATTTCCCATAGGGTTTGTCCCCAGGTGGTTCCCTACCACATACAAAAATTTCATCGAAATCGAACCATTTTTATGCAAGTTATGACGCATAAGGACAATGGAATGGTTTCCGCTCCTATGTCCTGACCTTTGCCCACATTTCGTCCATTTTCCATAGGGTTCGTCCCCAGGTGATCTCCTACCACATATTAAAATTTCATCGAAATCGAACCATTTTTACGCGAGTTATCGTGCTGACGGACAGACGGACAAAGCTGGAGCATATACGCTTCTTCAACCTACGGTTGGAAAGCGTAAACAATTCGTTATATTTATGTTTTGTTTCCATGCTGTTTTTCAGGCAGAAAGTAGCATTAGCTAGTATGATTACCAAAAGAAGGGTTAAATGTGCACAGATAGGTACAAAAAATATTTCCCCCAGAAAAAATGTTCCGAAACGACGTACTGATTAATTATAGTGAGATTTATAAACAAAATGTGAAAAAACAATTTAGAGTACAGTACAGATTGCATTTCTAATCATTCTTTAAATTTGTCTGAGAGATACATTATTCATTGAAATCGACAAATTTTTATAATACAAAGTGAACACGCCTGTTTCTTCAAGTTCACTCGCAATCTTACTCTTGAAGTAGTTAACACAAGCTGAATACAAATAAACCTAAACGCACAGATCTGAAGCAAAAAGAAAGGGAAAAAAGTCAGATTTAGGTCACATCCCGTCAGATAAAGCAAAGAATACGTTAATTATTCCATCAGATAAAGCAAAGAGTACGTTAATTAATTTTTTGGCTCAAAATGTTGTCTAACTTATTTGCATAGTCAACGCATTCATGTATCGAAACTTTCGCTTTATCTTTCCGGTAGTTGCTTCTCAAAACACAAGGCCATTATAATGCAAATCGATTTCGTAGTTTGATATGATTGCACCTATCCCGATTTTATCGTATGTCTTCATTTCTCTACTAGTCGTCGCTGTTTCGTCAGCCAGAGAAAGTTGAAAACGTTCAATACATTCCTCGGTGGGTGAGGGTCAACGCCTAAACCAACATCTGGATTCGGTGGCATCCGGTTATGGATACGTAAATCAAATCGAGGACAATGTAGCCATCGAAGGTCTTTTAAGTTGTATAAATTGCGGTGGATCATTTTTATGACAACAAACCGATTGAGATAGTTAAAGAAAATTTCTCAGTTTACAGGTGAGAATGTGTTCATATGTCCACTGTTATAATCTTCAATGTTCGTGTCATTTTCTCGTTTTCAGTAGTATCATGAAATTTTATTAGAATATTGCCAGGCCAGGATTTTTCTTGTCCTGTAAAACACCAGATGCCACTGCTAGGTCTCACCTTTCTGTGGTTCCTTAAGTATTTGACTACCTTTTTATCCAGTCATTTTATTTTGCCATTTATTTTTACCACTTCTTGCAGCAGCTGATGATACTTGTGTCTTCATAGTGATCGTTACATATATTTTGAGAGAGTAGAATTCTAAAGCGATTGATTCTTTCTCTGCATTTTCCCCTCCTTTTAATTCCATCTGGTCAGAAGCGAAGGTTTCTAGCTGGTCTCCCCAGCTGACCCGGGTTCGACCTTGGACGAGAGTTGGGTGCTGTGCTTGTGTTTGTTTTTCAGCGATGGCTCTCCTCCTTCCCTGGAACCAATGGCCCTAAATTAGGTACGGGCGACTGCTAATATCTCTTAGAGATTCTCATGAGGATCGTTAACCCACCTCCCCCCTCGCCCCACGAAAAGTTACAGTTGTAATTTCTTTGTCACCCAGACACACACACGTAAACAGATTGATTGGACAACATCAAAAAACGTTTCTGATAATGAGCAACGAATATTTCTTAGAATTACTTACTCATAAGGATCGTCGTTACCCCCTCCCCCAAAAAAGAAGAAACTATGGGATTTCTTTTTATCCAAGTTTCTTTCACCTTACAGCTGACCACCCGCGGATTTCGGTAAATTTTGTTTTAATTAAAGTTGAGGCAAAATGAGGATATATGTGTCCCGGCATTTGATCTAATGCCTCTTATTTTCGGAATCAAAAATCAGAACGATCCGGATGATATCATAACAACATTCGTGATTTCCTGTAAATGGTGCTTTACTCTACTGTCACGAGGTCCTACAGCAGTGCATTATAGCATACTTTTACTGTTATGGTGGCTAATGTCGAAAAGCGGGGAATGAACAGTGAACTATCAGTAGCAGCAAAGAATGGAATGCCTGTATTTTCCCATCCTCCCTTAAAGTTCTCTCGTTCTCACTTTTCGGAATTCTGTAAGAAGTTACAACAACATTGTGTGATATAGGTAGATATTAAATGAACCATGTGTATTTCTGTGCAATATTTGCATGAGCTAGCTATGTCGTGAGCTGTAGGCTTTGTAGTGATGTGGACCTTACACTTAACATTGTGTTGTGTCATTGTCAATGGCAATTCGGTGTAATTTCACTAACAAATAATAAAGAACTTGTAGAAGTAATCGTTGAGCTTAATAATGAATAGCACATATGGGGGCAGAGGAATTGTTAGGAGAATCGATCACCTTTTAGCTTATAAAGTATAATTACGGACTTTTATTTGAAGACCTAACATATATGTTGTTAGGTATCACTATCAGAGGTTTCACTATCGTTTATTGGTACAGAAAGTTGCTGATGATAATTATCATAAAAACAAGGAAAACATAACACTTCTCTACAACGCGAGCATTTGATAAAAGAACTGTTCGAGCATTTACATTTCGTTTGCCGAACGTCGCCCGGAAAACACATTTCATTCACATTTCCAAAAATATTTCTTTCATTTATTAACTTTGCAGCAAACTAAGCGTACTGCAACATATTCTTGAAAATCGGCGCAGGTGAATGGATCTTCACTACATTTTCTCGCTTGTTTAAATGCCTATTTTTTTTTTTTAAAGTTCGATAGAGTTTTGTAAATATTTAAGAAACTTTTTTACTTGACGGAAAAGGTACACATCACAAGGTTGACAGCATAGGGTACAATGAGGAGGAATGATTACGTCAGTAGAAGAACAAGTGCCGTTGTCCTTTGTGAAGACACTATTAAAGAGTGCTGGACCTGTTTGACCTCCCCGTGAATCCAAGATGAATAGAAACTTCTCTTTTTCACAAAATGGTCAGATAATGTTTTTCACGAAACTGCTGAAATGCACTTTCGTTAATTTCCCTGATTTCGACGATATCACGAATACATTTCCATATTCCGCAGTTAGTGCTTCCACAATCTTGGAAACGAGAGGTCCAAATTGTCCCTGAGGCTCTTCCATACATAGAAAAACTTTTGGAAGTAATGCTCTAGAATCAGTCAATACATACCGCGCAGTGTAACTATGCGTTACTTTGTTAAAATCTCCCAAGAATACCTCTGTTGTTTTTTCTCCACGCACAGAAAGTGTCCTGTTCACATCGATTCTGTACTCACATCTTCTTTGATCAGTGTTAAGGACGTAAGCCAATGGAAACTCTTTGATCAGTCGTGAAAGACGTTTTTGGAATTTCCCTGCTTCCGCGATAATAGTTGACAAATACAATTCATTTTGTGACTTGATGTAGCGCGTCACTTTTCGCTGGTGTGTGCCATAAACCAGTTTGAATTTTTCAACCACCTTTGTGATGCCATAAAACGAAAATCGTCCGATTGATGTTGCACTTCTGCAGCAGAAGCCACACGAAAATCAAAATCGTACAGCTTGCTGAACAGCATCCAAAATGGGGTTTAAAAGCTCTACACCGACGACGATGTACTGCTTTACAACGGAAGGCACACTTGACAAAATGGGAGCTAGAAATTGAACGGGAAGGTGGATTAAAGGAAAAATATGACATAATCAACAAATGTACCTGCGATCGATTTTGTGAATCTCGAGAGAAAAAGCAGCCGGTAACCACCCGAATAATATAACAATGGGCTTCTGCTGCAGCGGTGCAACATCAATCGGACGATTTTTGTTTTATGGCATCGCAAGGGTGGTTGAAAAATTAAAACTGGTTAATGGCACTCGCCAGCGAAAAGTGATGCGCTACATCAGGTCACAAAATGAATTGTATTTGTCAACTATTATCGCGGAAGCAGGGAAATTCCAAAAACGTCTTTCACGACTGATCAAAGAGTTTCCATTGGCTTACGTCCTTAACACTGATCAAAGAAGTTGTGAGTACAAAATCAATGTGAACAGGACACTTTCTGTGCGTGGAGAAAAAACAACAGAGGTATTCTTGGGAGATTTTAACAAAGTAACGCATAGTTACACTGCGCAGTATGTATTGACTGATTCTAGAGCATTACTTCCAAAAGTTTTTCTATGTATACAAGAGCCTCAGGGACAATTTGGACCTCTCGTTTCCAAGATTGTGGAAGGACTAAATGCGGAATATGGAAATGTATTCGTGATATCGTCAAAATCAGGGAAATTAACGAAATAGCATTTCAGCAGTTTTTTTTTTTTTTTATTGGAGGTTTAACGACCACCGTGAGCAACTCAATGGGCTATAAGCAGTCGCCCGTCCCTAATTTAGGGTCACTGGTTCCAGGGAAGGGAGAGAGCCAGTGCCGTAAGACAAACACAACATCCATGCCTAACCGGAATTCGAACCCGGACCCCTTACGGACGAATGAGCAGAGGCCAGCGCCTTAGACCACTGCGCCACCGGGTCGGCACAGCAGTTTCGTAAAAAACATTATCTGACCATTTTGTGAAAAAGAGAAGTTTCTATTCATCTTGGATTCACGGGGAGGTCAAACAGGTCCAGCACTCTTTAATAGTGTCTTCACAAAGGACAACGACACTTGTTCTTCTACTGATGTAATTATTCCCCCTCATTATACCCTATTCTGTCAACCTTGTGATGTGTACCTTAACCGTCAAGTAAAAAATTTTATTACAAAATTACAAAACTCTGTCGAACATTTAAAAAAATAGGCATTTAAACAAGCGAGAAAATGTAGCGAAGATCCATTCACTTATATGTCATCAACTTCCTGCGCCGATTTTCAAGAGAATGTGTTGAAGTACGCTTGGTTTGCTTGGGAATGTGAACAAAATGTGTTTTTCGGACGACGTTCGACAAACGAAATGTAAGTGCTCGAACAGTTCTTTTATCAAATGCTCGCGTTGTAGAGAAGTGTTATGTTTTCATTGTTTTTATGATAATTATCATCCGCAACTTTGTGTACCAATAAACGATAGCAAAACCTCCGACAATTATGCCTAACAACATATATGTTAGATCTTCAAATAAAAGTACGTAATTATACTTTATAAGCGAAAATGTGATAATTCGATTCTCCTAACAATTTCTCTGTTCCCATGTGCTATTTATTATTAAACTCCATTACTCAACGATTACTTCTACAAGTTCTTTATTATTTGTTAGTGAAATTACACCGAATTGCCATTGACAATGACACAATACAATGTTAAGTGTAAGGTCCACATCACTACAAAGCCTACAGCTCACGACATAGCTAGCTCATGCAAATATTGCACAGAAATACACATGGTTCATTTAATATCTACCTACATCACACAATGTTGTTGTAACTTCTTACAGAATTCTGAAAAGTGAGAACGAGAGAACTTTAAGGGAGGATGGGAAAATGCAGGCATTCCGTTCTTTGCTGCTACTGATAGTTCACTGTTCATTCCCCGCTTTTCGACATTAGCCATCATAACAGTAAAAGTATGCTATAATGCAATGCTGTAGGACCTCGTGACAGTACAATAAAGCATCATTTACAGGAAATCACGAATTTTGTTTTGATATCCTCCGGATCGTTCTTATTTTTTATTCCGAAAATAAGAGGCATTAGATGAAATGCCGGGACACATATATCCTCATTTTGCCTCAACTTTCATTAAAAAAAAATCACCGAAATCCGCGGGTGGTCAGCTGTAAGGTCCCCTTTTCAGTATAATGAAATACACCTGAAAAACTAAAGGGAAGCATTGTATTTAGTAAAAAAATCACTTTGTACCCCTGCTTTACAGATTTTCAATCCACATAAAATATTAGAAATTCGTGTAAGTAAAAAAAGTTCCAGTTGTAATTTCTTTGCCACACACACGCACGCGCGCACTCGCCCACGCCCACGCACGCACGTGAACAGATTGATTGAATAGCATCAAAAAACGTTCCTCTTAATGAGCAACTAATATCTCTCAGAATTAGTTGCTCATAGGGATCATTAACCCTCACCCCCTCCAAAAACAAAGGAACTATAGAATTTATTTTTATCCAAGTTTCTTTTAACTTAGTATGTATAATACAGTACACCTGAAAAACTAAAGGAAAGCGATGTATTTAATAACAGAATTCTCGTTGAACCTTTAGGGACTTTCAATCCACGTAAAATACAAGAAATACTTGTAAGTAAAAAAGTTAAAGTTGTAATTTCTTAAATGTCACACGCACACACACGTATCAACATATTGACTCTACAGCATGAAAAAGCGTTTCTCTTTATGGACAACTGGACTCATTTTAATTGCTACTTTTTCTTTACCATGAGGGTGCAACATGTAGCTTTCAAAGTTTATTTTTCCAGAAAAACCTAAATCAGATGAGCGTATCTCTATATTAAGGGGAAACAAAGTGTAAATCAAGTGCACCAAAACTAAATGCTTTCACCACTATACAGTACTACGCAACGTGTTCGCCACGAATTACTCTAGACATAACTCAAATGCAGATATGCGACATTTGACACACCACCAGTTCTTTTTACCATCAAAGCTGTTTTTCGTGGATCCCAGAAGCTCACATTTTTATAGTTGCTTTTGTTCTTAATACCCTTTCATATAGGCTTTGGCATATTTGGTAGAAACGTTTCTAAACAGCTTCCTGGAACTTTCTTTCTCAAAGTTCTCAAGTGGTCTACATTTCAAACATTTGGTCTTATGATGAGGATCCAACGTGTTTTTTTCCCCAACGATCGTCATCCAACGTTCATGTCGTGCATCTTTTCTTTTCATGCCTGGCATATTGTGAGTTCTCATGGAGTCAGACCTCGCTCCATGAGACTGTATAGTTATGACGTTGAAGTCTACCAGAAGTTTGTCGAAATGTTTCGCAGGAAAATTTGCTACGGCAATTGCGACTTCCGGGGCCCATTCTTCCCCGTTATTTGACTGTTATCATTATACTGCAGTTTCGTGGAGATCCGTTTCTTCTTCGCACCTTCGCTAGAGAAGCCCCTTGTATTGAACCACTTCTCTATAAATGAAAGTATGTCGCTTTAAGCTTAAGACCTATGTCCTGGAGCATAACTCTCTGAAAATCATGACTGCGTATGAGTATTTCTAATCCCTATGAAGTGACAACTACACATTTCTATTCAATTTAACCATTTCCCCCGCTCTTTCTTACTGTAACAATTTGCAATCTCAGAATTATATTGCGTATCTCTATTGACCACCGTACAGTAGTTTACTTCTTGCTGTCTTCCGTACTCTTTCGCAGTCTTAGCCCAAGATCGTAATGGATTTAAACGCAAACGCTACTGTGTATATTTAATGAATATTTGATTTAGTGTATTTTATTTTCAAGTGTCTCTTATTATCTTCTTCTGGTGCCTTTACGTTCATGCTCACAGTAGGAAAAAAATCGTAAAGTATATGAATCGATCTGTCTTTTATTTCAGATCAAGACCGATTTTGAAGATGAGGGCTTTCACTTGCTTCATGTTTTTCCTTGCTATCCTTGCTGCTGCCTACGCACAACATGGCGGACACATTGGCTTGGGCGCACAGAGGGGAGGAAGTATAAGCAGGACTGGGGGCCATCTTGGTGGCGGAGGGAGTCATCAGTCTAGCGGGCGTCATGGTGGTAGCAGTGGTCAGAACTTGAGCAATCAGAGAGGAGGATCGGGACTACATCGAGGATAAAAGTAAGTGCCACGCATCATATACATGTATGTATGAGAACAATACAGAATTAATTCAGGTGTCAATCGCCAAGTCTTTTCACTTTCATTTAAAGGAAAAAGTTGAGCTACAGGTAAATAAAAAGTTGAACAAGATGCATCTCAACAGGGCCATAACTTAACATAGGCAAGCAAAGCAACGGGCTAGGTCTGCCATTTTTAACAGTCGAGGATTTTAATCACATCTTGTTTTTCATTATCCAATTTTTAATCTGCATCATCTTTGAAAAAAACGAAGAAATAAATAAAATCATTAAAAATATAAACAGTTCAGATATTTAATAACTTATATGCATTTTTTTATTTTAGCTTTCTGTCACTGAGAAAAAAATATGTCACTCAAATCTTATTGAAAATTGATTTGTAACCCTTAAGAACCAGGCACGTTTTTCAGTCAAAAATACTATTACGGGCCGTCAGGTCAATCTTTGCTTAGGCTGTCGAATTACTAAAACCTGGGCAGTATAAGGAAACATCTGAGAAACGACTGAAAAAGTTTCATCAGATATACGGAAACTTTCGTGATTGCCGTTTCAGCAAACAGAGAAACACCCTAATAATTGCCAATGCCTCTAAAAGTCCCAAAAATGGAAAAATGGGCGGCTAAGAATTTTTTCATCACTTGATAAAAAAAAAAAAAAATTAGTGACATCTGGGGAAGTAACAAATTATTGTTCACCAAATATCAATAAGCATAGATGAAACGTTACCTTTAATTTTTGCTTTCCGTTCGGTTGCTGCGGTGAAATTGTTTTTGTTGTGGACGTACTTAAAGAGTATCACATTTTTTTCTTTTTTCTTTGTCCCTCTTTACTTCAACGTATCTATCTGTATATTTATATTCTTCTTCTGCATATTTCAGCAAAATAAAATGCTTTGTTTCAAGTAGCACCACCGCAAATAGGTGCACCCGATGTATTTGTATGTTCTCAAATATGCACATACGCTTGTGTAATCATTTTGTCTACCCGTATGACTGTGAAAATGATATCTCCATTTTTAGAGTACCTTAGAAGGATTTGTTTTGTGTTGGATAGATGAAAGCCTGACCAACATGTCTCTTTTGCTATGTGCGCTTGTCTGTGACTACGTCACTCCTGTCCAGAAAGTGGACATTTTGTAATTCCTCTTTTGAGTTGGATGTATAAAAGCATACCCAAGATTTTACCTTTACTCGTACGCCCATTAATTAGGTAGTGTGTCATTAAATGCAATTTTATAGCATCTCGATGGTATCTTTCTTTGCTTTTTTTTTCGCTATTAAAATGCATTTGGAAACCGTTAACGCTTAAGCTTTGATGCTTCATACGTGAATAGATACATGGTTACTCTTAAATTGCGGTCTTTCCTCTTTTTGTTTACGTGAATCTGGTATCAAAATGTAGATATAAACTGCCTAGGGGTCTGCCCTGTTTTGCCCTATGAACAACAACGGTAACTGCATTGTACTTAATGACAGAGCCATCTCGATGCCCGAGTGGTCAGGGGCGTAGGTTTCTGGCTAGTTATCCGTCCGAGCTGGGCCAAAGTTCGAGTCCCCGATGAAACATTGGTGGTGCGTTTGTCTTACGGCCCTGGCTCTCTCCCCTCCCTGAAATTAGTGGCCTAAAATCAAGGACGGATGAATGCTCCTAACCTTTTGAGTTGATCATAGTGTTGGTTAAACCCTGATCTAAAAAAACAACGCAACAGTGTATTGTAGTTACTGTTCACAGCGCTGTGGGTTACTTGTCGGGTATGCAACGATTGGTCGACAAACGGTTGGTCAACATAACGATTGCCCGACACACGATTGGCTGACAGTAACGATTGGTCGACAGAAATTATTCGTCGACATAATGATTGGTCGACAGTAACGACTGGTCGATATAACGATTAATCGACATTGGTCGACATAAAATGGTGAACGAAACTTGGAAAAAAATTGAATAAGTGCAAACAGTTTGGCGGTAAATTGCCCCACCGGAAAATTGCCCCACCGGAAGACGGCCACACATCTTTCAGCAACCCAGAAAATCGCCACACACAGAAAAATTGCCCCACCGGAAAATTGCCACATGGTTTTCATTAAGGGGACGAGCACAAATCGCCGTTCGTCCGAGAAACGCTTTGAATGTGTGGCAATTTTCCGAGTTTTCGAATTATGTTTGGCAGTTTCCCCAAGGTGCTTATGCCTAAATTGCCCCGGGGCCCTTTCGGAAATAACATCGTTCAGAAGGCCCTCTATATAGATTTCACTTAGAGTACAAATGATGACACGGGGACCTATTTGGAAATAATATGTTATAATGCTGTACGTTCTGAGGACTACATTCTAAAAGATATTATTTCCAAGAAGGAACGTTACGCTTTGAGAGGTACCGCTGCGAATGTAAACCATAATCCTCTGAACCAATAGTTATCTCGACCAATCGTGCTGTCGATCAGTCGTTTCGGTCGACTGATCGTTATGTCGACCAGTCGTTTCGGTCGACTGATCGTTATGTCGACCAGTCGTTTCGGTCGACTGATCGTTATGTCGACCAGTCGTTTCGGTCGACTGATCGTTATGTCGACCAATCGTGCTGCTGACCAATCGTTACTGTCGACCAATCGTTATGTCGACCAATCGTTATGTCGACCAATCGTTATTCGACCAATCGTGCGACACCGCACTCGTCAAGTAAAGGGGCGATATAATACGATAATTAGTCAAGACTCTTCGTTTATTGAGAAAATGAAACGCTTGTGCATGTGTTCTTTTTCGTATGTTATGCAATTCTTCAAAGTAAACCTTTTCCTTCACTTCTAAATCCGTAATTTTGGACATCAAAGAGTTTCTGTGTTTCAAACCTAATTTGGGTTAAAGCCAGGGAAGCCGGTATTTTGATCCCAATTAGTCCTTCCTGGAAACTTCATCGATGCCACGAGGTAGTAGTTTAGGGCACAGACTCTGAAATAGTGTAGGCACAAGATTTCGAAACAACATAGCTAGAGTTCAGCTACTTAGAATCGGAAGAAAAATAAGGGCAAAATTCAATAATCGGACTACCATTCTTTCCTTGATCAGTTCTATTTTAATTCTTGGGTGGCGTCTCAAAATACTGATCCCTTTTACTTCAAGAAGTTCTAATTTTGAAGTACCGCCGTCGCAGTGTTTGACCAGAAGTGGTCTTAAAGGTGGGGTCATTCATAAATTTTGGAGGAACGGAAAACTAAATATCGGGAAATCTACGGCAGTGAAAGAGTTATAAATAGTACCTGAAAGTTATTAAAATGAAAACTGCCAAAATAGGCAATAAAAGTTTTCAAAACAGACGGGAGAGGGAGCATTTACAAAATCGCAGATTCAAAACATTTCTCACCACGGTTTATAAATAACGAGTAAATAATGAAATACTTACACCCGGTCGATAACTCCTTTTTCAAATTCGCGAATACAAACTTTAGCGTCTTTCACTAGGAATATATTTCAGGACTGAAAATAGTCTTTTAGCTTCAGTGGAGATAACTGGTCCTTCTCTGTAGAGGGATCTATGTCCTTGAAAACGCAGTTGTCTTGCATTTTATTTTTACTAACACACTATGGGTGCTTTTGTTTCCTCAGAGCCACCAATTTTTTTCATTGTGTCACTGTAAGAGCAGTGCATTCATTATTATTTCCACTCCTTAAACAAAATCGCAAGTTTCGAAAAGCAACTATTAACGAAAAACAAATCATCTCAAATGCCTATTAACCATAGGCGCAGACTATAGGGGTGCAAGGTGAATCTTGCTCCTCCAATAATAATTATACCGGGGAGCAGTGCCCTCCCAATATTTTTCGTCCTGTATAATTAAATAATCGCTTTAGCTTCATAAGATGCACTAAGCTCCACCTTATGAGGCCAAAGAAATTTATTTCCAAAAAATTAATACATAACAAAATAAAAACTTTTTCCCCATTCTCAGCATTGTTTAATTATAAGAAATTGGATTGTCAGCCCCGTATTATTGTGTTTGACATGTTCTCGTGATATGTGGTAAATGCTTAAAATAATCATCAAAAATAAAATAAATAAAATACAGAAACGTATAATCTCTGGCGCCTTTATTTATCTATTTATTTTTTGCGCTTCTTGTTCTTTGTTTGAGTAACCCCGCTAATTCTCATTTTTTTTACTAAACTTTGGAAATATAATCTCTTGATATTTTTATAAAGTCACAGGTTGCATTTTCTTTTTTAAAATATTAATATTCAGCAATGTATTATCCCCGTGTTTACTTATGGAAGAGAAACATGGAGTATCACAGAGCGACAATGTAAAAAAAATAAGAGTATCGGTAAGAAAGTTGGAGAGAAGAATGTTGGAATAACAAGAAGAGATAGAGTTAGAAATGAAATTATATGAGAAAGAACAGGAATAATAGATATTATAAAAATAATAAAAGAATCAAAATGGAGATTGGCTGGACATGTTGGAAGACTGAAAGATGAAAGACGAACACGATGAATAACAGAATGGCAACAGAGAGATGGAAGGAGATGAAGAGGGTGCTAGAGAATAAGATGGATATATTACCTTCAGAAACTTAGAGGTGCTAAATGACATTGAGGGACTGAAGCTAAGGATCGAGGAAGTTGGAACAGACTAGGGGATACCTATACCCTGATTGGATGTCAACAGACTAAGAAGAAGCAGAATATTCAGCAAAAGAATATTTTCGTTTCCTTGTCCATTTGCTGATGAACAATTATAATTGCATTTTAAAATATAAGTCGAATCTCGTACTTTATCTTTTTGCCCCCCTGTTTTTATTTTCCTCCTGACAACGGAAGAGACATGCCCCTCCCACGCCTGATCTCTTCACGCCTGCCCCCCCCCAAATAATTTGGAGAATTTGGCGCCCCTGCTATGAACTATTTAAACAGTCCCAAAAAGTGTTCATAATTTGAACAGTCTTGATGAAATTATCTGCATAATTCATATTCCCAATCTGTAAGAACAGTTTGAGGAACAAAGAAGGGTATCAAATAAAAGAATTTTACGAAGTTCAATTAAGAAAAACTTTCTTTGCATTGCTCACATCAATTAGTTGACGTCACAAAACGAAGAGCGTAATTCCTCTGCCGCTCTAGATAGAGCATAAATAAAATATGCCAGAGGAAGCATTTGAACGAAAAATACTTTAAGAGATAGTTCTTCTGTTTTTATTTCAAAAGCTGCATACATAAGAAAAAAAAATACATATAAGATTTGCATCATCACGCCAAAGCAAAGCAAACCTTGTATTATTCATTTTTTGAAGCTATGCCGATAAAAAGTAAGTGTACCTTAGAGAGCTGATAGGGCAAGAGAAAAATTTGGTGCATAGCCTTCCACGGAATCATTCATTTGATCAATTCAAGTTTTCTTATTCTTTATATCTTCTGTTATTGTCAGAATGCCATCAACGTAGCAAGATTCCAAATATGTTTGCTATATGTCGATGTACTTGGCATATTTTCTTTTGCGTATTTCTCAGAAAATCCTTCAGTGACTTATTTTGTTGCTTAAACTGCAAGAAAAAAAGAATAAAGACACTACTAATACTACTTCAGCTAAAAATAGATTCGTGTTTTGTTGTTCTCAAATATTGGAGAGGGAAGTACTTTTTTATTTCAAAATTGAAATTTTTAGGGCAAACTTTTTAGAACAAAATCGTTTTATTTGTTGATAAAGTACTAGATCGATATTCTTGTACGTAAATTTTTTGTCCTACTAGAGGAGCAGAGCTTTAGTAGGGCAAAAAATGTCCCAGAAACCAGGAGGGTCAAGAACCACGAGGGCACGGAGATGGAGCTGAAGAGTCACCTGGGACGGCTCTGTGTTCATCTACAATCTACAAACTATATTTTTCGACAAATACAGAAGCAAGCTTTGCTCTGCATCTGTAATCGGGGGGAAACAGTATGTCTTGTTAACAAAACAATCTTTTGTTAATTTAGCGCACTAACGAATAATTTCTCCATGCTAAAAAGTAAAACGATAAGCAAATTTGAATATATATATAAAAAAAAAGGAGAGAGAGAAAGAGAGAAATAAAACCGAACTCTTCTAACATATAAAAAATATGTCACATTCTATGAATTTGCTTGATGGTAGTTGAAGTGCAGGTTCTTTTCGCTGGAGGCAAAATAACTCCAAACTAAAGTAGAAAAATTCTTGAGTTTTATAATTTATTATTTTAGTCATTTTCCATGGATCCACTCAATGGCATCGAGATATTGTTCGTATCGTATTTCGACTCTTTCTACTCCTCTCCTTCGGTTCAACTTTTTCTCCAGCTTTAATTACGCATTAACCTTTGTTGGTGCTCGGAGGTTGCCTCTTCTTACTGTGTTCAATAACCACACTCCTTCCCACTGAAAACCAAGAGCCCTGAGATTTCGTTAAACAAACCTCTTCATTCCCACACAAAGCATCACAAGACCACTTGGGCTGACAGCAAAGCAATGAACAGGAGAAGTTGAACGCTCTTCCTCTCTGTCGCACAAAGATTTCCCTCTAGCACTATTTCAGCACCTACGGGGATATATTTAAAGCTTCTCCACGACAACACTTCTTTGTGGGCAGTTAAGTATGCGCAAGTCTTTTAACAGCAGTATAGTATCTAACAGTCACTTACCAAGTGACGAAGTCTTCAACGCAGCTACACCTCCGAATTCCGCCTGGTTTTTTTCTTTTCTTTTCTTTTTTTGGTAAAATTCTTCCCAGTTTTGCGTTTTTCCAAAAGAAAAAAAAAAAAAAAAAGCTTTCCTCTCTTTCCTGATCTTTAAGACTAACAAGCTCCGTGTCTATGTGGTCGAAAATCATTGACGCAGCTGTTCTTACTGATCCACACCGAAAAGTAATTTCTTTTGAGTTATTCATTGTCCAGATGCATCATTTCAATTTTGCAGTTTTTTAAAAAGTGAAATATGCGAATAAATACGAGAAATATTTATGCTCATAATGAAATGCCAAAGTGATTTTCATAAACCACGGAAAACAAAAGTTCAGAGAATTTACAACAACTTCCCCTTTCCAGGGGATCTTGTTTGCCCTGCCTGTAGCGTATCTAGCGTAAACAGCGCCTAGGGCAAGCGCGGAATTTGCGCCCCCCAGATGTCATTGTTTTTTTATACCGCCCTTCAGCTCCAGTTTCCTTCTTAGATTTCATTGTTTTTTACACGTTTCGAAATTTAAAATTGAATCCTATATAATTTAACAAACTTCACTTCACTTTCAAAAATTTCACAACGATTGTTTAACGCTAAATGATCACTAAATACAAAACAATAAAAATAGCAGACCTCCTTCTCTGTCGGTTTTAAATCGTTAACTGACGAGACCGAACTTGATAAAAGTATTTTTATATTACAATGGAAGCTACCAGAACATTCGCACGCATAAAAGAACTGCAACCAAAGTAAAAAACATGAGTCTTTTTGAAACTGCTAGAAAACAAAGGTGCCGAGCTGACAAAGACACTTGTCTCCGCGGGGCCGCCATCGCCTGTCGCTCGAATAGCTGAGTACACAGAGACGCCGCGCTAGTTGGTCGGTCTAGCGCGGCGTCTCTGTGTACTCTACGCTGCTGACTACAGCCATTCAGAATGAACGTTTCTTCTCTTTTTTTATTACGACTTTGGGTTTCTCAAATTCATTTCGTATCAAGTTTTCTCAAAATTAATTTTCCTCAACAAACAAACAGCAAACACACACTAATTCTTTCGGCCCTAACATCGGCGCTCAGGGCACGTGTCCTACTTACCCCATCCTAGATGCGCCACTGTGCCCTGCAGGGGGAAGGGACCGAGTCCCCTCTTGTCTCTTGTTAGCTGTGGTCCTGTACTAAACTGCTTCCGGCATTCTGTCGGTTTCCGAATTAAGCGCAAACTGAGTGGTTAGCATAACATCCTAATGCCTGTGATTTACTAGCACTCGAGCCTAAGATGAAAACTTCGTCGTTTTGCTTAAGTCGATGGAAAAGATATATATATATATATATATTTTTTTTACGAATTCCTGAATGAAGGTACACGAAGCAGGAAAAACTTGAAAAATACTAAAAATAAAAAAATAAAAAATCTGCACTCATAACATAATGGATTGCTGCGAATTTCGGAACTTATATAGATTTTCGTATTTGCAAGTATTGAACTCATCAGAGTAGAATTGTTGTCTGTGAGACTCATGTGGACAGGTGGCAGGGAGTGTGAGTGCCAGTTAGAAAGATATTTGTGAGCGGCAACTAAAGTCATTTAAATCGCTAATAGCATGTACCACACAACATTGATTGAAAGAAAAAAAAATTATTGTGTTTTTGAAGCTTTTTTTGTCGCGGCTTGCACTTCGTTTGTCGTAAACTTCTATGGAAGGTGCTAATCTAGAACAATCTTTGTCGAGTCTCCAGCCTAAGTCAAATTACAAACCTGTTTGACAATTTGTATTTGAAATGCAAATTTAAAATTTTGTTTAATTTTTTGTTTAAATTTTAAAGTTTATTATTTAAAACGGGAATTTCAAATGTGATTATTCTTGCTTCTTTGTCTGGTCTTCCAAATATGATGTTCTTTTTTTTTCTATTTTCCTTTTTTTTGATTGGGGGTTTAACGACCACCGTGAACAACTCAATTGGCTATCAGCAGCGGACCGTTCCCAGTCAGTGGTTCCAGGGAAGGGAGAGAACCAGTGTCATAAGACTAACACAACATCCATGCCTCACCAGGATTCGAACCCGGACGCGTAGTCAGTCATAAGCCAGCGCTTAAACCATTGCGCCACTGGGACGGCGATCTCCGTTTTCGACGGTAATGACAAATGAAATCTTCTGAAAAATAATGTCATACTTACGTATTACATTATTCATTTGTATGTTTACAAATGACATAATTATGTGTAAAAAATTGTCATTTATAAATATGGTTAATTTATCTCCTGAATAATACAAAAGCCAAAAGCAAAAAAACGGCCTTTTTATTTGATTGATGCATTTTCCCAATCAATATGCACCAAATAGTTAAAAAAAAAAAAAAAAAGGCCAGGTTAGAAAATTTTTCTTTAACTTTCCGACCCTAGTTATAAGAATTTATCAGGTGCACATTGACTTGCATTTCTAGACTGGGAGATGAAAACAGTTTCTAAAGATGTGGATAAATTTAGTTTGGCGACATGTTCTTCAGAAAAGAGGAAGGGAAGACATTTAAGACTTTATCTTTTCGTTTTTCTAGAAATGATGCGTACGAGAAATTTTTAAAAATTAGATGAGATTTCACTGAAAACTAATATTCATTGTGTTTACAGGGAAAAATTAATTAAAGTTTTAGTCACGACACTGTGACTTCCTAGTTTCTGATGAAAGTCTCAAATGTGCCAGGTGAACATTTACTCCAATAGTTCCCTGTGGTTATAAGAAGCTGATTTCTTAGCATTCTGTCGTAGGTTTAAAGAGGTTTGAAATAAAATTTCAAGTTCTCGTGAAATTTCTCGTTTGGCATCTTAGCAGTGTTGTGCAACCTATTTTTTTTTTTTTCGAACATTCCCAATCAGCAGAGAAATGGTGACATATGGTGCTACAAAACCCTAAAGAATGATAAGATTCACACCCAGCAAACATCTGTCGACTACTAAAAGCGTTTAATCTGCAGATCTTTGTTAGGACATTGCCCCGTGGAAAAAATGGGTCGCCATGGAGGAAATCCCTCAGAATCATCCAATCAAAGAACCAAGTGATACGCCTATTTTCATTTTTCATCATGATTTTTCCTTCAGAAATGCCCAGACCTTTGGAAAAAGAATTGCAAAAAAAAAAAAAAAAAAAAAAACCAAAAACAAACAGAAACGTGAAATGTATTCTAACGGAAATATTAACTGAGAAGTAAAACACTGTGATTAGAAAATTATTGACGATTATTTTACTAGCAATGAGTTCTAGTAGAAGAAAGTTAAAATAAATATATAAGTAAAATGAAATAATATAAATTTAGAATCATATATATATATATACTCAAATAAAATAAAATGTCTGGTGTTCAAAGACTGCATTTAAACTTACTTGTCTTCTTTTAAATCTGCCTGTTACTTCGTTTCATCATAATCTATCTAAGAAATCTGTGTTACTAACAATAATCTTTTGGCCCAACGGAATTTTTATGAAATGCCTGCATGCCAAATGCCTACTACAGATAAGGGAAATGCTTTCTTTCCTTCACTGAAATCGAAGAAGGCGGTGATCTCATCGTCCTTCACGTACTGAAAGATTTATTTTTATACCTCATCTTCTTAACATTTCTCAGTTACAGTTTGTTTCCTTTTTTATTTTGCTAAACTCTCCTTTTCATCGAAGTTATCATTTTTAATTTTCTTTTGATTTTCCAATGCATTTGAACCCAAGCTTTCTTTCTTACTATTTGTTTTTCTATCTATTTTTTCTTTTTTTTATCTTTCGGTGAATATATATCATCATCAAATATTAGGTCTCCCCAGGTCTCTTCCACAACTTCCTGTCTTGCGCCAGTCTCTCCCATGTCACTCCGGCATGCTTTCAAATATCATCCACCGATCTCCCACGCGGTCTTCTTCTCGGTCTTTTCCTGTCGCTTGATATACAATCTAGTACTTCAGTTGTCTAAAGGTGTTTCTTCTTCTATCAAATATGATCAGCCTATTGCCACTTTTAGAGCCTTTCCTTTGATCATGATGTCATCATCTCTTGTCATTTTCCTGATCCGTGAGTTTCTTTTCCTATTCATCCTGGTTACACCAAACATGCTAATGTATGTTGCTCTTTTATGTTGTCTTCAGCCTCTACATGCTTTTTATAGTTAAGATCCATGTCCCTGAAGCGTCAGTGAGCGCTAGAACACTTATCTTTTAAGACAATGATAAACTGTTCTTTATTATTGTACTGTTACTTCCAAGCGCTCTCCAATAAAGTTTTATAGGACTATTAATTTCCTCTTCGACGTGGACTTCGTTTGGTATCTGTGTAATATTCGTGAAATTATGGCTGACCGAACACTACATAAATCAGTTCTTAATAACTTCACTTACAGTAAAACAGGAGTCTTCCAAGAAAATGTCAAGAAAAAGTTACTTATAGATTGATTCCTTTATTCTTTCAACAGATTCATGGAACGGTTATATTCCAATATAACAGAACACTTTACGTCGAATGTTAAAAGGTATCAGATTAGCAGAAAACTTCGGCCTCTACATGAAATAAATATATATATATATATATATATATAGGGATGTAAGGTCAGGTGATGCGTAACATCACAGCCTCTCCTTGACAAATGTCAACCCCGCCTTCTCGTGGTGCATCCTGTTCCCACTAAAGGGGCTCTGACGACCGCCAATAGCGGTATAACTATACCATCGGGATTAGAGGAAATTCTATCCCACACTCACCAACCCGCTTGGCCAGCGTGGTGAGTTATGGCCAAACCCCTCCAAAATGATTCCACAACTTAAATCTTGGCCCTCAGTCTCCGGCAGCTGGAATGTACCTGGCCAAGGCAGCGGCCAGTGCGACATGAAGGCAGAGGGTGCTAAGAATCCCCGGAGGACCGGACTAGGCTGCCATCTGATGCTGACCTTGGCTACTTACAATGGACGCTCCCTATCTTCTGATTCAAGGCTTCTTGAATTGGAAGAGGAACTACAAAGGATCAAGTGGGACATCGTGGGGCTAAGTGAGGTAAGGAGAAAAGGAGAGGATCTCATCGAACTGAAAAGTGGACATCTCTTCTACTATCGTGGGACAGATACTGGCAGAACTAGTGGTGTTGGATTTATAATAAACAAGAAACTGAAGGATAAAGTTGTAGAAGTTGAAAGTTCCTCTGACAGAGCTGCACGACTTGTTATCCAACTCTCGAAAAGATACCAGGCTCAGATTATTCAAACTTATGCACCCACCACAAGTCATCCTGAAGAAGAAATTGAAGAATTTTATGAGGAAATTTGTCATCTAAATAATAAAGGCAAGCAGCACTTGAAAATAATTATGGGAGATTTCAATGCAAAAATAGGGCAACGGCAACAGAATGAAACTTCAGTAGGTAAATTCGGTCACGGCAACAGAAACCAGCGTGGAAATACTCTCGTTGAGTTTGCAGAGGCAGAAGGGTTTTTCATCTTGAACTCCTTCTTCAAGAAAAAGCCACACAGGAAGTGGACATGGAGACATCCAAATGGGACGACAAGTGAAATTGATTTTATTATGTGTAACAAAAAATTCGTCATAGAAGACTGCAGTGTGCTGAACAAGTTCAACACAGGTAGTGACCATAGATTGGTGAGATGTAAGATGCACCTCAACACTAAACTTGAACGTGGCAAGCTCATAAGACAAACAAAATCTATTGACATAACCAACCTTAAAAAACACCATAATACCTTCAAGTTAGAACTGAAGAACAGGTTCTCTGCTTTAGAAGGCCTAACATCGGAAGAAGTGGACATCTCTGAAGTTAACAGAAAAGTAACCAAAGCTCTTATGGAAACAGCAACAAAATTAGCTGGGTCTAAGAACAAGTTGCATGTGAACAAATTATCAGGAAAAACCAAAATGTTGATGCAAAAAAGAAGAGAGATGAGGACAACTAAAGAAGATGTGACTTCCAAAGTGGAATATATAGAGCTATGCAAGACAGTAAGAAAAAGTATCACTGAAGACGTAAGAAAATTCAACTGTGAACTAGTGAGGAAAGCAATTGAAAACAACCAAAGCCTAAAGATAGCAAAGTGACATCTCAGTAAGGGAAGAAAACAGATTATGGCACTGAGAAAAGAAGATGGTTCTGTAACAAGAAATAGAGGCGAAATTTTGACAAGAGTGAAAGATTTCTACTCCAAATTATATGAAAGGGATGATATATGCACTCCAGACATCATGAAAGATACCAGTACCAGAGTTCCTCCAGTCCTTCCAGCAGAAGTTGCACATGCAATCAAGAACATGAAGCGAGGAAAAGCTCCAGGAGAAGATGGAATTACTGTAGACATCATACAAGAAGCAAGTGGAGAAATCGAAACAGTACTCGCCCAAATTTTCACTCGATGCCTTAATGAAGGAAAGATTCCTGAGGATTGGAACACCGCTACAATGATCCTGCTACATAAGAAAGGTGACATTGAGGATCTCGGAAACTACAGACCTATCAGCCTCCTATCAGTAGTTTATAAAATCTTCACTAAAGTTCTTTCACACCGCTTGAAGGTAACACTGGACATGGCTCAACCGAGAGAACAAGCTGGATTCAGGAGTGGCTACAGCACAATAGATCATATCCACGTGCTGAGAGAACTAATTGAAAGAGCGAGGGAATATGAACTTCCATTGTGCATGGCTTTTATCGATTATGAAAAAGCCTTTGATTCAGTGAAACCATCAGCAGTTACAATGGCTCTGAAAACCTGCGGTATTGTAGATGCATACATTAATATTATTAATAACATCTATGAAAATGCAAGTGCAAAGATTAGGCTGTTTGAAAATACAACACACGTAAAAATTGGAAAGGGAGTGAGACAAGGTGACACCATATCTCCGAAGCTCTTTAATGCCACATTGGAGGGTGTTTTTCAGTCGCTGAGCTGGGAAAACAAGGGGATAAAGATTAATGGAGATTATCTAACCCACCTTCGTTTTGCTGATGACGTAGTCATTTTTGCAACTAACCCATCAGAGCTGCAGTGTATGATCCAGGAACTTGCTGACAAGAGTAAAGAAGTGGGATTAAAAATGAACTTTCAGAAGACAAAAGTGATGTTCAATGCTTTTTCAAGAAATGAAGATTTATCGATTGATGGAGAAAAGCTGGAGATAACAGACACGTATGTTTATCTTGGACAGCAGATATCAAGTGAGGGTCACATTGATGAAGAAATTAATCGGCGTACAAAACTTGCCTGGAGAGCTTTTGGAAGAAACAGCATAATTTTCAAGAGCAATATGCCATTATGTCTTAAAAGAAAAGTGTTTGATCAATGCATCCTTCCAGTGCTTACGTATGGTGCAGAGACGTGGACCTTAGCTAAAAGAGACATACAAAGGCTGCAGACAACTCAAAGCAGCATGGAGAGGTGCATGCTTGGTGTAACCAGGAGAGATAAGAAGAGGAACTCGTGGATCAGAAAAATGACAAGAGTGGAAGACATCATGATCAGAGTTAAATCCCTGAAATGGCAATGGGCTGGACATACTGCCAGAAGGACAGATCATCGATGGACAGCCGAAATTTTAGATTGGATTCCAAGGGACAGGAAAAGACCCAGAAGAAGACCACATGGGAGATGGGTGGATGAAATTCGAAAGTATGCAGGGGTGACATGGAGGAGACTGGCACAAGACAGACCGTTGTGGAGGAAACTTGGGGAGACCTTCGTCCAGCAGTGGATTGATAATGGTTGACAATGATGATGATGATGATGATATATATATATATTAAATTTGTTACTTAAGTTGGTTTTATAGTTTATTTCCTGACAGGTAGGGAGGATAGGACCTCCAGTTATTTCTTATTCGGTCGGGGTTGCTAAATTAGGACATCAGCATGAAACCTGTCAACATCTCTTGTCATTATACATACACTGAAGAGCAATTGAATTAGAGATACCTGTCTAACGTGTAGCACCACCTTTCGCCCTGATGACGGCGGCGATTCGTCTCGGCATGGACTCGACAAGACACCGGAAGCGTTGGGAAGCCATACGGATTCACGACCCCTGAACAAGCTCCCACAGTTCACGAAGATTTGATGGAGGGGGTCAGAGCCTCGAACATCTCTCTCGATGGCATCCCAGATGTAATCGACGGGTTTGAGGTCAGGTGACCTAGCTGGCCAAGGAAGCGACGTCACGTCGGTGGAGTGTTCATCCAACCATTCGGATACAATTCGGGAGCGATGGCACGGTGCATTGTCTTGTTGCAGGATGAGGTCCCCAGTGGGATGTTGAAAACGCACAAACAGGAGCAAATGGTCATCCAGAATATAGCCGTAGCGTTGACCTGTGAGGGACGATGTCACACGTACCAGGGGTCCCATTTCAGTCCACGTAAACAGTCCTCAGACGAGAATTCCACCCCACCAGCTGGAAGAGTACCCTGCTGGCAAGAAGGATCCATCGCTTCATGTGGTTTGCGCCGTACTCGTATCCTGCCATCCGCATGTACCAACAGGAATCTCGATTCATCAGTCTACGCAACATTTTTCCACATGCCTAGGGTCCAGTGGCGATGTTCCCGCGCCCATGCTAATCTTTGCACCCTGTGATGTGCGGTCAGCAGCGGTACCCTCGTGGGACGATGGCTTCTGTACCCCATAGCGAGGAGATGGTTCTGGATGGTGTGGCTGCTTACACGTTTTTGTGCACCAGCGTTAAATTGCCGAGTGATTTCTTGCACTGTGGCCCGTCTATCTGCTGTTACAATGCGAGCTAGCCGACGATGACACCGCTCATCCACACGCTGTTGTCCACGGCAGTTGGCCCTTGCAGGGATCGTTTTGCCGGATTCGATGTACTCACGGTGCACCTGTGACACAGAGGATCGCGAAAATCCCAGTGCCTGCACGACTTCCGGGATGGAGTGACCTATTTGTCGGGCCCCGACAATTTGCCCGCGATCAAATGCGCTTAGCTCCTTCGTCTTACCCATACTGCGTCCGACTCTTACTGATTCCCGTCGCATCACTCCTTATATTGTCGGATCGCTGCATACGTCATGTCGTTTCCGTTTTCAGGGCCGCCCACAGCGTCACTTTGCATAACGCCAGCTGTCTCTTATTCAATTGCTCTTCAGTGTATACACGTATGTATACAGGGTGCATAGGAAAGTCCCTTTATCCTGGAATAACTTGCGAACGGAGCAAGGTACAGTTATGCAAGTGAGATAACGGTATAGTAAAGCGACTACGCCCGATCGAATGCAACCGACAGCAGCGCCCCTAGGGGTGAAATGCGGAAGTTAACCATTACAAATCGAAAACGAAAAGAGATAGAGCAAACTTTTGAACGACAAAGTTGTGGAGCATTAATTAATTAGAACAAAATGACAGTTGTTTCGCACGGATAAGATAAATTGTCGCCTGAATACTCTAATATGTCCGAAAACGATGCGCGACCTTTTGTGTGAACGTTTGAAGGGAACAGGTATATAGGTATGAGCAAATACACACAATTTATTGCATAAATGCGTACTTATGCCAATACAGTTTGATGACGTCAGACAAAACAAAAACAAAAAAGGCAAACTGGCGCACAGTGATAAAAAGTTAATGTCGAGTATGTTCGAAGAGTTCGCCATTGCCCACGATACACATTTGTAATAGTGAAAGTAACTCTGCATGCACATTCCTCAGCATGGAATGTGACACACTATTGCAAGCATCTGTAACACGACGACGTAGATCCAGCAGACTTGTAGGTGCTGTTGCATACACCTGATTTTTTACGTAACCCCAGAAATCCAACCTCGCCATTCTCACACAGCATACGTAGACCTAAACTTCTGATCAGGGTACATCCTGCTACTGGTTTTTAAATCGTAGGTACTATATAACGTCACAATCTGCATTTGCATACGGCTGCATTTGCGAAATGTGAATATGCAGATTAGAATCGTCGCGCGTCGATTTCGGACATTGTAGGGTATTCAGGCGACAATTTATCCTATCTGTGTGAAGAAAGTGTCGTTTTGTATTGGTTAATTGATTTCCTACAACTTTGTAATTCAAAATCTTGCTCTATCTCTTTTCGTTTTCGATTTGCAATGGCTAACTTCCGCATTTCGCCAATAGGGGCGCTGCTATTGGTTGCATTCGATCGGGCGTAGTTGCTTTACTATACAGTAATCGCACTTGCATAACTGTACCTCTCTCCGTTCGCAAGTTATTCCAGGCTAAAAAGACTCTCCTATGCACCCTAGACTACGCCCGATCGAATGCAAACAATAGCAGCGCCCCTAGTGGCGAAATGCGGAAGTTAGCCCTTGCAAAATGAAAACGAAAACAGATAGAACAAAATTTCCAATTACAAAGTTGTAGACCATCAATTTATTAGTACAAAACGACATTTGTTTCACAGGGATAAGATAAATTGTCGCCTGAATACCCTAAAATGTCCGAAATCGATGTGCGACGATTCGAATCTGCATATTCACATTTCGCAAATGTAGCCGTATACAAATGCAGATTCTGACGTTGTACCGTACCTACGATGTAACAAGTTAGTAAAATCATGCAATGCATTGATTATGATACGCTTTCCAACATATCAGAAATTATTACTCAAGTTATGTGGATAATGACTGTGGAATAAATCTCGCTCCTGTGTCCTGACCTTTGACCCCATTTCGATGATATTCAACAGAACCGGTTCAGTATACCTCAGGAATAACATACTAAAGTTTTGTCGCAATAGAAGCAGTTTTACGCAAGTTATGAGAATAATGGCTGTGGAATAAATCTTGCTTTTGCGCAATGACCTTTGATCCCATTCCGTTGATATTCAACAGAACCGGTTCACTATACCTCCGGAACAACATGATAACGTTTTGTTGCAATAGAAGCAGCTTTACGCAAGTTATGAGAATAATGGCTGTGGAATAAATCTTACTTTTGTACAACGACCTTTGACCCCATTTCGTTGATATTCAAGAGAACCGGTTCACTATACCGCCGGAACAACATGGTAAAGTTTCTTCGCAATCCAAGCATTTTAGGTAAGTTATGATGCACAAGGGCAATGGAATGGATCCCACTCCAGTATCCTGACCTTTGACCTTATTTCGCCCATTTTCAATAGGGTTCGTCCCTAGTGGCTCCCTACCACACACTAAAATTTCATCGAATTCGAACCATTTGTACGCACGTTATGACGCATAAGCGCAATGGAATATATTCCGCTCTTATGCCCTGCCTGACCTTTGACCCCGTTTAGCCCTTTTTAATAGGGTTCGTGCCCAGTGGTTCCTTACCACATACTAAAATTTCATCGAAATCGAACCATATTTACGCATGTTATGACGCATAAAGGCAATGGAATGGATCCCGCTTTTATGTCCTGACCTTTGACCCCATTCCGCCCATTTTCAATAGGGCTCGTGCCCAGGTGGTTTCCTACCCATACTAAAATTTTATCGAAATCGAGCCATTTTTACGCAAGTTATGACGCATAAAGGCAATGGAATGGATCCAGCTCCTATGTCCTGACCTTTGATCCTATTTCACCCATTTTCAATAGGGATCGTTCCCAGGTGGTTCCCTACCACATACTAAAATTTCATCGAAATCGAACAATTTTTATGCAAGTTATGATGCATAAACGCAATGGAATGGATCCCGCTCCTATGTTCTGACCTTTGATCCTGTTTCGCCCATTTTCAATAGGGTTCGTTCCCAGGTGGTCCCCTACCACATACTAAAATTTCGTCGAAATCGAACCATTTTCACGTGAGTTATCGTGCGGACGGACGGACGGACGGACAAAACTGGAGCATACACGCTTCTTCAACCTACGGTTGGAAAGCGTAAAAAACCAGTAGCAGGATATACCCTAATCAGAAGTTTAGGTCTACGTACGCTGTATTAGAATGACGAGCTTGGATTTCTTGGGTTACATAAAAAAACAGGTGTATGCAACAGCGCCTACAAGTCTGCTGGATCTACGTCGTCGTATTACAGACGTTTGCAATAGTGTGACACCTTCCATGCTGAGGAATGTGCATGCAGAGTTACTTTCACGAATACAAATGTGTATCGTGAGCAATAGCGAACTCTTCGAACATATTCGACATTAACTTTTTATCACTGTGCGCCAGTTTGCCTTTTTTGTTTTTGTTTTGGCTGTCGTCATCAAACTGTATTGACATAAGTACGCATTTATGCAATCATTTGTGTGTATTTGCTCATACCTGTGCCTGTTCCCTTCAAACGTTCACACAAAAGGTCGCGCATCGATTTTGGACATTTTAGGGTATTCAAGAGACAATTTATCTTATCCATGTAAAACAAATGCCGTTTTGTGCTAATTAATTGATGCTCTACAACTTTGTAATTGGAAATTTTGCTTTATCTCTTTTCGTTTTCGATTTGCAATGGCGAACTTCCGCATTTCGCCACCATTGGCGCTGCTGTCGGTTGCATTCGATCGGGCGTAGTGGCTTTATTATAAGGTTATCTCACTTGCATAACTGTACCTCTCTCCGTTCGCAAGTTATTCCAGGCTAAAGGGACTTTCCTATGCACCCTATATATACAGTATATATATGTTAACACAATACGCAGCTTTTAAATAAACACAACTTTAATTAATAAAAGCCTCTTCCACAATTAACATTATAACATCCACCATCTCCACACTTTTGCTTCTGCTCAAACATTATACAATAACGTTCAGTTCTCATCAGACACATACACATGTCATACGTTCTGATCTCAAGGTGCTGCCAACCATACTCTTGCGAAGGAGAAGATATCACGTTAAGTTTGTAAAACACTAAAGAGAAGGGCCTCAAATTTTTGTAGAGAAAAAAACTAAAATTGAATGTTAAATTAGAGTATATACTGTTGTCCAAAGGCATTGTAGGCATCGGCCTATAAATTTCTAAACCTTAAGTTCGTGTAAAAGCATTGCACACCAATTTTGTTTTACATAAGTTCGATTTTAATCCTACTTAATTACTCTTATTAGCAAGTTCGTGGGGGCTACAGACCTCAGGAGATCCTTGCAAAAATGACTATGTCATCAGCTAAACGAAGGTAGTTTACACTGAAGAGCAATTGAATTAGAGACAGCTGGCGTTATGCAAATGTGGCGCTGTGGGCGGCCCTCTAAACGGAAACGATATGACGTATGCAGCGATCCGACAATATAAGGAGTGATGCGACGGGAATCAGCAAGAGTCGGTCGTAGTATGGGTAAGATGAAGGATCTAAGCGCGTTTGATCGTGGGCAAATTGTCGCGGCCCGACGAATGGGTCACTCCATCTCGAAAATCGTGCAGGCACTGGGACACTGGTGCACCGTGAGTACATCGAATAAGGTGAAACCATCCCTGCAAGAGCCAACTGCCGTGGACAACAGCGTGTAGATGAGCGGGGTCATCGTCGGCTAGCTCGCATTGTAACAGCGGATAGACGGGCCACAGTGCAAGAAATCACTCGGCAATTTAACGCTGGTGCACAAAAACGTGTAAGCAGCCACACCATCCAGAACCATCTCCTCGCTATGGGGTACAGAAGCCATCGTCCCACGAGGGTACCGCTGCTGACCGCACATCACAGGGTGCAAAGATTAGCATGGGCGCGGGAACATCGCCACTGGACCCTAGGCATGTGGGAAAATGTTGCGTAGACTGATGAGTCGAGATTCCCGTTGGTACATGCGGATGGCAGGATACGAGTACGGCACAAACCACATGAAGCGATGGATCCTTCTTGCCAGCAGGGTACTCTTCCAGCTGGTGGGGGTGGAATTCTCGTCTGAGGACTGTTTACGTCGACTGAAATGGGACCCCTGTTACGTGTGACATCGTCCCTCACAGGTCAATGTTACTGGTATATCCTAGACGACCATTTGCTCCCGTTTGGGTGTCTTCAACATCCCACTGTGGACCTCATCCTGCAACAAGACAATGCACCGTGCCATCGCTCCCGAATCGTATCCGAATGGTTGGATGAACACTCCACCGACGTGACCTCACTTCCTTGGCCAGCTAGGTCACCTGACCTCAATCCCATCGAGCACATCTGGGATGCCATCGAGAGAGATGTTCGAGGCTCTGACCCCCTCCATCAAATCTTCGTGAACTGTGGGAGTTTGTTCAGTGGTCGTGGATCCGTATAGCTTCCCAACGCTTCCGGTGTCTTGTCGAGTCCATGCCGAGACGAATCGCCGCAGTCATCAGGGCGAAAGGTGGCGCTACACGTTACTAGACAGGTATCTCTAATTCAATTGCTCTTCAGTGTATGATCACCATTAATCTTTATTCCCTTTACTTTCCCATTCAGAGAATGAAGGACATTCTGCAATTGTCATTGAAGAGCTTGAGATATATGGAGTCACCTTATCACACTCTGTTTCCAATATTTATAAGTGCTGTGTCCTTGAAGAGTCAAACCTTTGTACTTGCATTTACATAAATGTTACTAACAATATTAACGTATGCAATTTCAATACCGCTGAATTTCAAAGGCATTGCAGCTGATGATGATCTCACAGAATCAAAAATCTATAATAATCAATAAAAAGTAATACATAGTGGGGGTTCATATTCATTCGCACTTTCAATTAGTTCTTTACATGCAACCACTCCTGAATCCAACTTGTTCTCTTGGTTGAGTCATGTTCAAAAATATCTTAGCGAAGGTTTTGTAAACAACTGACAGGAGGCTGATAGTTCCGCAGTTCCTGAAGTCCTCAAGATTCCTTTTTATGCAGTATATGGCAATTCGAATTTTCTTTTCAGTGGAAATACATATATTACGACTTATAAGAGAAGTGTTTAATCAGTGCACCTCCCCAGTAATTACTTATGCTTCCGAGACATGGTCCTTAACTACAAAAAAATCGTGTAAAGGCTGCGCACAACTGAACGCAGCCTGGAGAGGTATATGCCTTGTAACGACCCTCGATCCTTCCTGCATCTTTATTAATACATTTGCGATCCAGCCAGAGTCATCACATTTTGTTCGTTGGTTCGATACACAGAATCACAGACTTGAAAATATCGAGTCCAGCCCTTTCTTTCTAATAGTAACAACATGCAGTTTAATTCGATTTTACTACATGGCATGGGAATTATCGTAGGGCAGGTTAATGGAAGAATTTTAATAGACCTGGTCTCCGTCCGTCTTATGGACCCTAGATTGCACTCGGATTTTTCGTAAACAACCTTCAGCTTCGCCACCGCAAAACCAACCAACGCTTTTCAGAAAAGTTCTGGTCCCTGAGACGCCAATTCAAGACCTCTTCCTACTCCCTCCAGACCATATTAAGTCCTCTCTGCCAACCTCTTTACCACCAAAGGCGCCCCCTCCTAAACTAGAGAATTTCTCCACCCCCATTTAATCATATTTCTGAGTTAATCCCTAACAAGAATGGCTTCTTGTAAACAGTCCTTAGACGCGCGTCTCTCTCATTAACACATCCCACAAAAATAATTCGTTGCTATAACACAACTATAATGCATTTCAAAACATCAAACAGAAGTAAAAAAAAAGGCATTGAAGTCATTGTGTGCATAGGCGCCGACTTGAAAAATTATTGGGGGTTCCGGAAATGTTTAATCGAATTACCCATGCATTTTCAAAGTATTTAAGTCTAATTTAAATTTCATTAAGTCAGATTATCTGGCACAATAAGACGCCTGAAATGCTGAAATGCAGCAAATTATAGCTAATTACAGATTTATTTTTTCCCTAGATAATTATTTATTCCATTTATTTTGCTTTTGTAGGCGCGACATTATTATATACAATGCCCAGATACTGTGTGAATTTCCAACACAATTGTCTTATAAAAGTAACAAAAACATGTAAAATTTATTTTAAGGTTTTTTTTACCAATTTTAAAAATACCAACATTTTTTTTCTTCTAATGATTTCTGAGTTAAAATAGGAGCTTAGAAGGTAGAGGATATGGCACCAGCCGCACGCCCAGCGTTTTCCGTGGTCTTCGTATCAGCTGTGTATGCCCAGTATGCCCAACTTGGGCTGCTTCTGTAGTTTTCTATGGGTAAATCGTTGACTTTGAAGAGGTTTTAGAGGCACTTGTACAGCATGTACAGTCACGAAAAAATGAGACCGAAATATGCATGCACATAACTAAAAATTCGCAAAAAAGTTACAGAAATACTGTTTAGTATTTTCTAAAAAAATTAAACAAAATTATGCTTCGTCTACAGGAAGTGCATATTCTGTATTAACCAATTACGGGCTTGCTAAAGCTTTGGGTGCCTTATTGACCTTCAGGGACTGCTGCAGAGAGTAAGAGACGGCCGCTATTAACATGTGCTCCAGCACAGGTCTTCAGTAAGTGACGTCACGCCACTGAACCCTCCCCACCCGGAGGGCGCAAGAAACCAGATGATCAGATTTGGCATCACCAGCGGCTGCTGATGGCATCTTCTCTCTCTTCTAAAGATTTGGTCCCCGACTGCCCGAAGATAGGGTGTGTGAACTGACTGTACAACAAATTTCCGCCTTTATCCCTATGACCTCGAATAGGTTCTCGTCTCCGAATGTAGAGCTGTACTTTTGTATTTTGTGGGACCTCAGACAAACCGAAGAATTTTCGTTTATAAAGGAGGCAGTTTTAAATGTTCTTAAACAACGGTATTGTCTGTCGCGTCAAATTTGATGGGCACGAGCAAATACTAATTATTTTTTGAGGCATAATAAACAGTCTGAGGGGTAAATTTCTATACACACTTTCTATATATAGTATACGGGGAATGAATAATAAAAAAACTTGAAGAATTGATAACGAAAAACAAAATTTATGCACATATGCGTACGTGTATTTTTCCTACGAAAAGCTAGCAAAAATATTAGGGGTTCGAGGAACCCACAACAAAATCATTGGGATTCAAAAAGTGTCTCGAACCCACGAAGTCGGTGCCTATGATTGTGTGTATTAATTATTCATTTCAAAACACTTTGACATACTTATATTCTAAGCCGAAATCTAATGCTGCGCATGCACAGAAATACTAATCTCGTGTTGTCAAATATTAGCAGGCTTAAAGCATACTTATTTTGTCAGCTGTGCCCAAAAAATGGCGCTAACAAAGAAATTGGAATGACAAGGAAAGTGGGAATGGACATATTAATGCTTGTTTCTAATTATCCTTTTTGAAACGGGGTTGAAGAATCTTACATGCCTTCTGTAACACAACCGAAGAAGACTGAATACATATGGCTCCATTCAGTCTTCAATACTGACTGAATACGTACGCCTTCATTCAATTTTCAGTACACAAAGATTGTCTGGGGTACATATTTATAGATGTGCATGTATACATAGCCACTCAATCCAAAGAAGCACTGAAAAATGAATACTTGAAGCACAGTAATAGGAAAATACAAAAAAAATGAACCAAGTGAATCGGTAAAGCTTCAGAATCAACTACTGACATAATGATCCTAAAGTATGAAATGATTGTAAGCTAGAAAAAATTAATATCAACATAAATGCCACAAATGTAAAAATGGGTTGAAAGAATCCTGAGAAAATTCGCCTGAGGAATCATGCTGAAATGAGGCTGAGAAGAACTGCTTTTAAGGTAAAGAGCTGTAGCACACTCGAAAAGACTTTCATTTAATGATATACCGTAGATGACAGAAGATGGCATGTAGATTATTTGCATCCTTACTTCAACTCGTAACGGCATTAATGAAGGGCCTGAGCTGCAGATGTTAGACAAAGTGTTTTAATTTTGTAAAATGCAAATACATGCATGCACAGAGAGTAAAAAGCTTTTTATTTTACCAAAACTGAATTAAATTTAAGTCATTTTCTCTCCTAATGTCGGCTATTTTAGCAGATAAAGTTAAAACATGATAGTAATTAGAATAATCATTCTAATAACAGAAACGGCATGTGAATGAAAATGGTGTTCCATATACTCGAGTGATTACAATAAGGTTGTCATAGATATTTAGATGAATAAGGAAAATATTCGTATGTTTAAAGCATTCTGTTCTTTTATTTGATGAAAACTACAGTTGCAGCAATGTTAGCGGTACAATGTTTTGTTTTTGTTCTCCGAGTATGTATGTTTATTTGTGAAATTTCAAACAATATAGAATTCCTTTTCTAAACCGTAAAAAAAATGATCGTACTTTGCATTTGTGAGCATCAACTAAATATTTTTTTCTTTATTTCAGGATCATCACATTACATACACTTCTAGATATCATAAAGGTGCCCATGAAAAAAAGATTGCGATCTTTCTATTTACTGAGACAAGAAAATACACGGATGTAAAAGTGTGAAAACCTAAGGAAGATTCCACAACCTTTATACAAAGAATTAGAACAACAAAAACAGAAAAGGAGGAAGTTAACTGTCTGTTCGAAAACATTTCAGCAATCACGAGTACAAATAAACTATTGTGATATCGAATTTGTTTTTCTTTGCCAAAATATAACAAATTGTATTTATTTGTTCGATTCACATGGCGGTTTACTACCCTGTTTGCGAATTTCATTTTTAAAATTAGATAAACTGACGTACCTAGTATGTACATTGTACATAAGTCACGCATCATTTAATACTTCTTGACCAGGAGTACTAAATGATGAATGCTTACTTCATATGCGCATAATTAAAAACACCAGTATCATTACTACAGAACAGATACTTTCCTAATGGCACGGAAAAGATACTTGACCTCAACTATTTTTAACTGTATTTTTCACTTTTTTTTATTTATTTTGAACGTATTTCTGCTGTGTCATTAAAAGAATTATAAGCGTAATGCCTCCAAAATATGAAATCATACTAGTCATAAAACCATGTTAAAAAAGACGAAAAATACAACTGACGAACAAAATGTACCAGTAGCGTCATCAGACCTTCGCTCCCAATAATCTTACAGTAATCTCGAAATAAGTTTTTCGTTTAAGTTAAGTTTCGAAACGTTTACTAAGTTCAGAATTTTATTATTGTTATTTATTTCAAATCAATGATCAAACATCTAAAAATAAATGAAGGAGACGCAAATGTCAATGACTAATTTACATTAGACCTTTATATGCTAAACGAAGGACGCGTAAAGAACCATCTCTTACTTAAGGACACTCCCGAAGATAGTCGGGTATGTAATGCAGTTCGTTTCTTTCTTTTTATTGTTTTTCCAGCCATAAGTTCTTTCAACAAGTTGGCAACACTGTATGCACCTGAAGGGCGTGAAGACCAATTTTGACGCTCAAAGATTTTGGTCTTGTACGCTGAATTTGGGTGTAATATGGTTAGTTTTTTAACCTGCGTTGGATACCTTTCCTTATTGCTCATAATTGTCTTTAACTTAGGATACTATTTCTCTGAAGCAAACGCCATGACGTCGCCACTCCAATGAACCAGACCATTCAGCCAGCACACAGAGAACACATGGGAATGATAAGATCCATTATTCATTCTGTCCCATGTTTAAATTGACGGGGCTATGAAACCAAAAGCTTGGCTTCCATACTGTCTGCATACACAATCTGTTGCTCGTCCTAACAAAGGCCACAAACAAAAATCCTCTAAATAAAAGAAAGGTGAGCCCACTGCTGCACTGCTTACTGCTGCTCGCCGCAGCAAAGCAAATGGGGGACATCTCCGTATTATCAAAAATGCACCGAAGATGGGGAAAAGATCAACATTTTTTCAAAATAAATTTTTAATATAAGTAATATTGATACATAAATAATATAAATAATATTAAATAATATTAATGCTGCATAAAATAATTATACTGCAGCGGAAGAAAATCTAGGGGGAAATTAAATTAATTAACTTATTTATTTATTTTACATTTAAAACAATTGATCGCAGTTACACTGCTGGCCACCCAAAATGCAACACCAAGAAGGAATCATCCGATTGGCCTAAAATTCGCAGCATGCTTCGCCCGCGAAATGACATGCAAACGATTAGCATTGTAGGGCATATGCAAAGCATGTACGCCCGGCATGCCACCGAGGAGCACTATAAGAAGGGTGCACAGAAGGCGGGGTGTAAGTAGTGGAAGTGTGTTGTGCTGCCGGACCTGTGAGTGGGAAGCTTCCTGATGCCTCGTCACAGAATACGGCAGTCATTCCAGCACGTTTCGGAGTTCGACAGAGGACGAATAGTGGCTTCTCGCGACAGCGGCTTTTCGTACCGAGATATCGGTGCCCGTGTGGGACGACATCCAGCCACAGTTAGGCGAGTATGGATTTTGGTGGGTGCAGGAGGGATGGACGTACTGACGTGAGCGATTGCCGCAGCCGCGGCACACCGCCGAACAAGAGGACAGGCATGTTGTGCGGCGGGCATTGACGGCTCGCACCACCATATCACGAACGTTAGCGCAGGAATCAGGGTGTGTTGCGCAACAACCTGTGTCAGAACGTACCGTTAGACGTCGTCTGCAGGAGCGGGGACTTGTCGTACGGCGCCCATTGCTCCGATTACGATTGACGTTTCACCACCGGCGAGTGCGGCGGCTGTTGGCCGTTGAACGCTGCACCTAGACTACGGAATGGCACGACATTGTCTTCTCCGACAAATCCCGCTTCTGCCTGCAACACTACGATGGTCAGATCCGCGTGTGGTGGCACCGCAGCGAGAGACTGTATGACGCCTGCATTATGCATCGCCATACCGGTCCGTCGTGTGGCGTTATGGTTTGGGGCGCAATTGGATATGACACCCGCACCCCTCTGGTACGCATCGCCGGTACACTCAACAGCCACCACTACATCTCCGACGTGTTGGAGCCTGTAGTCCTCCCTTACCTGCAGGACCTGCCAGCGGCCACGTTTCAACAAGACAATGCGCGCCCGCACGTGGCACGCATCGTGCAAAATTCTTTACGGCCCACCAGGTGTCACTGCTGCCGTGGCCCGCCTGTTCTCCCGATATGTCGTCCATCGAACACGTCTGGTCGCTGATCGGCAACCGAGTGGCCCAGCAAGCACCCCCGCGGCTACGCCTGATGAACTGTGGCAACGTGTGGAAGCAGCCTAGACCGACATACCCCAAGCTCACATCCAAAGCCTCTTTCGTTCGATGCCACGGCGTGTAGCGGCCGTTATTGCCATCCATGGGGGCTACACGTACTATTGATGTCTGCGTGTTCCGCAAGTTTCACGGGCCTGTAAGCTCAATCGTTTCATCTTTGTATCTGTTGTTATGTGTCCAGTAAATCTGGCTTTGCTATCTCGTGTCCTTCTTGGTGTTGCATTTTGGGTGGCCAGCAGTGTATTTGAATATTGTCAATTCAATTAAAAGTGACAGCTATCAGTTTTAAAATTCTGCAGTTTTATTTATTTTTCATTGCGGCAGAAGGGGTATGGGGCAAGTAAAAGGTAGTGAAAACAATTAAGCCCTTCCCAAAGTTCTTTTTCTAGCTCTAGCTCTGAACTGAATGGAGACATACACAATGAATGCTACATCATATAATAAAAGAACGTTACAGCAGAGAGGATAATAGTTACCATAGGAACATGGAAACTGGAAATATTTTTTCATGTATAAAATACGGTATGTCTGGTAGATAGGCTAAACAAGCACAAACCAAGAAGTATTACGGAACTGGGTGCGTTTCATCGTTGCCAAATTCTATTCTTAGATGTCCGTTTTTCCTCAATTGGAAGCAGTACAGATTGATGGCATAGCGGATATGTTCTACTTGGAAACTTTCCATTTACACAGTGCGTCAAAGAATTTTTAAGACTGGCGCTAGATTTCAGCCTACGGTGGCGCCACCAGTGTAATCGCGAATGCGTTATAAACCGTGACCATCTGCTTGTTTTCTGCCAAAAGTACTGCGCAGTTGTTAAAGTATTTCAAACGAAACGGGCGTTCATTAGAGAAGTAAAAATTTTTTCATGTTGATTTATTAAGATGGAACAAAGGGCTGTTATTGAATTTAACGCAAAACTTGGTTAAAGTGCCTCGGAAACGTACCAAATCATGAAACAAGTTTACGGTGAGTTTTGTTTAAGTAGATCAAATATTTTCCTGTGGCACAAACGTTTTTTGGACGGAAGAGAGACGCTAGAAGATGATAAGCATACCGGAAGACCAAGTTCATCTAGGACACCTGAGATTATTGAAAAAGTGCGTGATTTCGTGGCAAACAATCGTTGTGCGTCACTAAGAATGATGGAAGAGTCTTTAAACATCAACAAAGAAACGATTCGAACCATCCTGCATGAAGATTTAGGCAAAACAAAAGTCTGTGCTAAATTTTTTCCACACACGTTAACCAATAAACAAAAATCAAGGAGAAGTGCACATTGCAGAGACATCATTGAAGCCGCTGATAATGATCCAAACTTCTTAAAATAGATTGTAACTGGTGATGAAACATGGTGTTTTCAATATGATCCTAAAACAAAGCGACAAAGTGCGGAATGGAAGTCAAAAAACTCGGCACAAGCCAAAAAAACAAGAAAAGTTCCATCGAAAATCAAAACAATGCTCATTACATTCTTCGATAGTAAGGCTATTATCCATAAAGAATTTGTTCCAAGTGGACAAACAATTACTGGTGGAGTTTTATTTAAATGTTTTGAGGCGTTTGATGGGCAGAATTCGTCGCATTTCTCGAGAATATCGAGATGAAAACAGTTGGTGTTTGTTGCACGATAATGCACCCAGTCACACCTCACTTCTTGTTCGTATATTTTTGGCACAAAATAACGTCTGTGTGTTGAATCATCCTCCGTATTCACCTGATTTAGCATCCTGCGACTTTTCTCTGTTCCCAAAACTTAAAATGACGTTTAAAGGGTGTTATTTTGATGATATTTCGACCATACAAACAGCTTCGACGCGTGCTTTGGAGGCAATTCCGCAAAGTGAACTGGAACAGACATTCGAATCATTATTAAATCGCTGTAACAAGTGTATTGAAGCCGGAGGGACTTATTTTGAATAACAAACCAAAACAAATTATAATTTCTTGTTTCTATTTCATTTTACAGACCCAGTCTTAAAAATTCTTTGACGCACTGTGTATATCATTAATCTCATCCATAAAACAGAGGGCAGTACAGCAGCATGTTTATTTAAAACGACCGATGGGGTAAGTCATCCTGAAAGGGGTTTCATCGTTTGCTTTCCTCCTCTTCTGCACAATATGGCTCACGAGGCGCACGGCGTCCAGCGGCTGGTGGGGGTACCAAGCAGGGCAAGATCCATAGTGTGTTTCATAATTTGTTTGAATTTTTTAGGCAAACATAAACTAATCTTTTGATAGAAGTTACCTATGTCAAATCGTGCCGTTTCTTTACTAATGTTGCACCCTCACAACAGCAGCAACACATCATGGCATGGTTTCTACCAGGGTTTGGAAATTTCCGGGTGGTGTTGCAGACTATGATTACAGAACAGCAGTCCTTAAAGCGCCGAGAGTTGGCGGTCATGGGTTTCAGATTCGAATGCACAATACTACGTCGTCCCACAGACTCTCAATTATGTTAAAATCCAGTGAGTGAGAGTGATATGAACCCAATTGAGGGTCCCAGGGTTGGGTCCTCACTGGAATGATCCTCCAACAAGACTTTCGCCAAAACGAAGCAATGTGACTGGTGTTGTCTTGTTTAAGAAAGGTATCCCGCTGTGGAAATTGGATAACCATGAACGGATATAGTTAGACGGCGAGTTATGTCAACCTAGATTCATGCAGTGATGGTGGTCTCAATAAGTACAAGGGTCCCCAAGGTGGATCACGTTAACATGCCTCAGAACATTACGCCACCTCCATCAGCCTGTAACACACCAACTTGACAGTTGGGGCCTATGGTTTTCAATGTTCTGCGCTGCAACTTACCTTCCGGTCAAGTGGTTGTAGCTGGGATCTCGATTCTTCGGACGAAACTATCCGTTCTGAGTGTTCCCCGTTCAAATGGCAATCTTCCTTTACCCACTGCAGCCTCATAGCCCGGCGACGTGCTATTAGCATGGGTATTGGATGTTGGGCGTCGACTGCCATAGCCCAGTTGTGCTACCGTACGTTCAATGGTCTCCGTCGTGCAAACCTTCATAGATGCTCCCTTGTTAAATGACAAAGTTATTCTCTAAATTGGGGCTTTTTTTTTTTCTCACTTTACGGCACGGTAAAAGTGACTTTCATCTTGAACATCAACGGCCGGTTTATGACCACATTTTCCGGCGGCTGCTGGTTTTGACGATTTTGATGCAGTCATGTACACACGTGTGATGATCGCACGCTGAAATCTCAGACGTTCTGTAGTTGTGAAGATGGAGCACCTTATCTTCCTCGCATCGGCTGTTTGTCCACGATCGAACTCGCTCAGGTCGACGCGCTTAGCTATCATCATAAACGAGGGTACAGTTATACATCAGCCTACAGGGGCTCGTGGCGGAGTACGGCAGGTTCGTGTGGATGGGTACGGTGTGCGTGAGTATGATAAATTGAGCTTTTAGTGTATTTTTGCCTCTGTACCAGAACAGTGGGTTCCGTAAAAATTCAACTCGAGTCAGGCGGTCAAGTGGTTGAGATACCAACTTTCAACATTGACTCACAGATTGCTACTTCTTGGAATAACACTACTATTCATAAAAGAGAAACAAGCACCATTCGTATCAGAACATACGTTAAGAGTTAATGTGAAGACGAATATTGGTATTTATCACAAGAACTTAAAATACTGTTCCTCTCACTTGCTTGAGGCTACCAGCTGGAGAAACAAAAATAATAATAATAATAATAATAATAATAATAATAATAATAATAATAATGAAATCATTGTCAGATAATGAAAATTATAAATACCTTGGAATTCTTGAATCAGATAACATCTTACATTCAAAATTCAAAGGTCTGACTCAGAGTGTATATGTGAATGTAGCAAAATTGCACATACAGATTACAAAGCTAGACATGACAGGGTTGCAAAATTGATTCACTGCTCATCATGCAGAAAGCACAATCTGACAGCATCGAAAAACTCATGGGAACATCAGGCTGAGAAAGTAATAGAAAACGATCAAGTCAAGATCTTGTGGGATTTCAGAATTCAAACCGATCGACACATAGAACCAGACATAACAGTAATAGAAAACCGGAAAGTCTGGATTATTGATATAGCGATCCCTGGAGATGCCAGAGTCGTTGAAAAAGAACTGGAAAAAATGACTAAATATAGAGACCTGGCCATAGAAGTTACCCGGTTATGGACTAAACACACAACGGTAGTCCTTATTGCCATCGGGGCACTTGGAACAATGTCAAAAAATTTTATGAATCATTTTGAAAATTTGCAGCTTTCTGATATACCGCCTACAGAACTGCAGAAGACAGCTCTACTTGAGACATCATATATTTTACGCCGATTCTTGACTGATATCTAGGTCTCCGGGGGAAACTCGTATCAGTTCAACAATACTAGACAATGATAATTTGTTGTTTATTTTGTTTGTCATGGGCTGTGATTCGTATATTTCGAATAAAGAAAATAATAATAATAAAAACAGCACAGGACAAGCCTTTTGCATTATGCGTACCTATACAGTTGAAGTGGAGCGAAAAGATAGTCTCAGAAATAAGGACGAGTCACTGAGCTTCAAATAATGTTATAAAGTCTGGGGGGGGGGAGTACCCGGTCTTCAACTAGTCTTATGTTGTTTGAAAAATGCATTTGGGCTTAATTAATACACTATATTGAAAAAGTATCTGGGCTTCAACTATTTTGTGGTTCAGAGAAAACACTGGATTGTACCTGATTTCATATCCTTTGAAGATGTACCTTGGTCCTTGACTTCAACTAATACGGAATTTGAAGAAAAGTCTGGGCTTCAAGTAAACAGCAGAGTCTACTACTAGTCTTATACTGTTTAGTGAAAGATTCTAAGCTTCAAATAATCTCGTATTGCTCAGAAAAATGCCTGGGTTTCAAATATTATTTTTCTGTTTGTAGAATTAATATATAATATGTTGTTTGCTATGGGGCCTCATGAGTTTGAGCAGTGGCAGCACTGTTCACAGGAGCAAAGCTCAGAATAGTTTACATTACATAACATTACAAATAAATGAATATAAAGTAAATTTACAACAGGAGTAAAAAAAATGCCCACAGTCTATTAATAACAGAAGTCTATTCTCCTCTCTTTGCGACGAACAAATATATCAGTCACTTCTTATTTAAGTTACTTTACGACTCGATCAAGTTCTTTCCTGCACTTAACACAGTTAATGCTGACAGGCACTCTTTATATATAGTGCTCCATAAAAATGTCTTTATTCTTTTCATTGTGGAAAACCACCTCTCGGGCTCTGATGTTGTTATAGGTGTTATAGGTTTTGTGAGTATGATTTCAGTAGAAAATGCACTTCAGCAAAAGAATTTTGGAGCCTAGTTCTTCTTATTATTATTTTACGGAACTCGAAAGCTCCGGACACTTGACGGAATTCTTTCCTCTCATAAAGGACAGAGTTCAGTCCGCAGTCTTTCTTTATTCAGCGTAGAATAATATAACACAATTTCATCAAGTTCCTTCGAAGGAAATTCTCGGTTGTATTGAGAAAACTGTTCAGACACCAACACTTTTGCTGCAGAAAGGTGAGCACTGAACACGAATCTTTCATTTGCTTGTAAGCAAATTGTGTGACAGATCTCTTTCGCGAGAATGGTTAGATCTTCATTTCGTTTTCGCTTCTTAAATTCAGGGGGTCACCTGAAATTTCTGATATTCTATCTACTAATCTAATAGTAGATAGAAGTCCACTACATCTGAATGTACAGTCGAAGAGTTATTAGGCGTACAAATAAGTTTTAAAGCGTTTTAAGACAACGTAACATGTAATTTGAGAGAAAATAATACCTTTATGAATCAAAATATGCGCCGTCATTATCTGTTATCTTCCGCCATCGGCTGGGCAGCTGACGGATGTCAGCCATGAAGAATACTTCATCGTGTTACGCAATGAAGTCGTCAACCCATTTTTGCACTTTGTCACATGTCCGGAACCGTACAGCAGACAAACCATGTTGCATCGATCGGAACAAATGATAGTCTGAAGGGCTTTGTTCGGGAATATACGCCGTGTGCGTGCTCCAAAATTTCCCAGCCAAGCGTCAATAACGTTTCCTTGACCAATTTCGCGACATGCGGCCTAGCGTTGTCAAGCAGTAATTTCACGGGACGCAATCCTTTGCCTGTGAATGGACGTTCCCGGCCGAATTTCCTTGTTGAATCGCAGCAATTGTTGCCTGTATCGATCAGCAGTAACAGTTTGACCCTGTTCCAATAGTTCATAATAGAGCACAACCTTCATATTCCACCAGATGCACAGCAGAACTTTCTTGGAGGGAATATTACGTTTCGGTGTCGAAGTCGTTGCTTCACCGGTATCTACCCAGTGTTTTTTGCGTTTGGGATTGTCGTACCATATCCACTTTTCATCACCAGATTCAAATACTTCATGACAAGCTCATCCTTGTTCCTCTGGCTCAGGTCATGTGGCACCCGTTTGCTTTCCTTCTGAATCTTTCCCATTGCGCGTAAGCGATTGGAAACGGTTTTCTGAGTTACACCCAGTTGTTCAGCCAGTCCTTTTTGCGTTCGATGCGAATCTTCATCAAGAAATACTTGCAGTTCTTCATAACCTTCTGCGGGGCGCCGTTAGGTTCTCGATCGCTAACATCAAAATAACCTGCTTTAACCTTCTGCGGGCGCAGCTAGGTTATCGATCGCTAACATAAAAAACCGTCTTAATCAAAACTCACACGTGCTTTTCGATACAATACCCCCCCCAACAGAACACATTGTTGCACATGCTTTTGCTGCACTTTTTCCTTGTTGAAATTCGTAACGAATGCAGTGTCGAATAAATGCAGTATCTTGCCATCTTTCGCCCACCGATGTGCAAGTGCGTTTGACTGTTGGGCAAACTTCTGTGTTACATTTTATACTCTGCACCAGTTACGGCCACGTGACTACAACGCGGGAGAATGTCGGATATGTAAATTAGCGATATACGTCACACAGAAAACGCTTCAAAACCTATTTGTACACCTAATAGTACCGTGGCTTTGAAGCTGATCATACAAGTCATCATGCGACCAGGGGCGGATTGGGTCCATGAAATCAGGCTGGGAATTTTAGTCTTGTGGTCCACTACAGAAGCACACGTACCCACAGAAGAACACTTCATATATTCACTCATGGAAAAAATTCCGTTAACTCATGAATGAAAGAGAGCTGTTGAAATATACATTGTAAAATTAATTAAGTCGTTAATAAATTTTAACAGCAATTTAATGATGAAAGAATTTTTAAAATTCACACATGATTGAATATAACATATAAACCATGCTCAAGAATGGGATCTTGTAGCAGATAGTTATATCTATTTGATCACTGATAGTCTACTGCGCAACGCTATTCGTACTACCTCCTTGAGTAGACGCCGTTTTTAAGTCTAGCCATTATTTTGTCTCATGAATTACCATTTGTTTCCATGAACCAGTACCGGTAAATCAAGATTTGTATCCATGAACCAGTACCGGTAAATCATTGTTGCTTTTAAGGTAGATGAGGGTGAGACACAGATGTCGGAAGAACCCTGCCCGAGAATAGCTTTGTGCTCTCTATGTCTGTACGTGAATTAGGGAGTGGTGATGATTTACCATCAATATTAATACTAGTGCATCCTTCAAGATTACAAAAGGAGGGTAAGCTACCAATGACCCTTTGGCTCAGAGTCCAACGACCTACGGTACACCGTAGTTAGCTTAATTTATTTAGAATAGCGTGCTTAGTGTGATGGCAAATTTTCTCTGAAGTAGAGGGAATTTTTATTTGTCATTTTAGAGCAAACGCTCAACATATATATAGAAAGAATGAAACGCCATTTTTTTAATACAATGACGTTTTAGACAAATACAAGTTTGGTATACAGTGGCGTTCAAAAATTAAGGACGAGACGGTTTTTCGAATATAACGTCGTGCAGAAGCGCTCCACATCGACTCAAATCATACTATAAGATCCCCAAGATGTAAGAATATGGGTCAAGCGAGCAAAACCGTCCAAACAAGGAATCCAAAGGATACAAAGGCACTTTATTGAAAAAGGTAGCTTCGAGCACAACTGGACAGCAGACAGAAACGTTCATGTGACAGGTGGCTGCCAAAAAAGCCCCGTCTTTAGTAGGGGATATGATCACCCCTGACTGCGTTGCAGGATTTACAACGTCTGTCCATGCTGAGGACGAGGTTGTCAAGGAGCTGTTGAGGCATCGCGGTCCATTCCTCTTGTAGCACCAATCGCAGATGTGAAATAGTTGCTGGCGGCTGGTGACGTGCTGCCAAGCGTCTCCCGAGAAGGTACCACACGTGTTCGATTGGATTTAGGTCCGGGGACCTTGCGGGCCAATCCATGCGTTGAATATCTTTACTCTCCAACAGCTCTGCGACAGCCACTGTACGATGAGGTGTAGCGTTGTCGTCCATGAAGAGGAACTCAGGACCCACAGCACCTCTAAACAGACGCACGTGAGGCAGGTGAACCTCGGTACAATAGCGGACACCAGTGACTGAACCTCCTTGGAAGATGTGGAGGTCAGTACGGCTACCAAGCATGATAGCGCCCCAAACGAGAACTCCACCACCTCCAAATCGGTCCCTTTCGATGATGTTGGAGGTGTGATTCCGTGTTCCCTGCTCTCTCCAGATGTGTATACGTCCAGAATCGCTTATCAGACTAAATCGGCTCTCATCCGTAAAGAGAACTCGACACCATTGCTGATGTGTCTAGTTCTTGTGTTCCTGGCACCACAGAAACCGCCGTCTCCGATGAGCAGGCGTTAATGACACACACCTTACTGGTCGTCGTGCAAATAGACCACCTTTGTGCAGCCTCCTGGCAACGGTAAAACGCGATAACGTACGTCCAGTTGTCTGTTGCATGTGCCTTGCGATTTCTCCCGCTGTCTACCGTCTGTCTCTTCTCTCCTGTAGGACAATATACCGGTCGTCCGCCGTCATGGTTGCTCGTGGACGACCACTGCTAAACTCTCGGACAACTGTTCCTGTCGTTTGAAATGCTCTCCAAGCTCGTGAAACAATACTGTGAGCAATCCCGAACTCCTCGGCCACACTAGTCACACTTCGACTTTCTTCCAACTTCCCAATGACGCGACCTCGGGTAGAGTCATCCAGATGTCGTCTACTGGATTGTCTGTTGGCCAAATCACATGGTGGCAGCAACTCGACGTCGTTCACACCGATGTACACCGTGCAATATCTTTCACCGAATTGCTGAGCGTACACCGCCCGTGTGCTTTATACCCTTCCGACACTCCCCCTCCCCTACGTCATGCTGCATATATGCGCATGCCCTACCGTACCGGACCCTAGTCTATCTCCTGAGTGGTCTTTCGGTCCGTTCTGCCTGCTCATTCCGCTGTTATGCTAATTTCTCCTCTTCGTCCTTAATTTTTGCACACCAGTGTATAAAACTCACATGAAGTTAGCGATTCTTATTCATAAGTATCAAAATAATTATGCGTTCTTTCCAAGCAATTCAGATAAAGAGAATACGAGAAATAGTGGGCCATTTCTCGATTGGTCACCGGGAAATATCCCGGTGTCCCGGTTAGCCAACCCGCCCCTGCATGCGACATAGACACTGTGGAAGAAAGAAAGCCAAAAGAAAAATTCTTGTCGTGTAACATGCGCAGGAGTCTGAAGGTGACTTGACCTGTTTCGATGTTTTTTGACTTTTGCAGCTCTTGAAAACATTCTTTCAACTCTCCGATATTTTTTTTAAATTGTGTTTACAATCCAGGAATTAAAATTCCATCTAGCATTGGAAACTCGTGGAATTCTTATGGAAACGCAGTCAAGCATAGATAAACGTTGTGGTGATAGTGAGAAGATTCCTATCTCTGAAAGACTTTTAAAAATACACGCACCTCTGGATTTTGTGATGCTGCTTTTCGCATTGTAAAATTTAACTGATATTCATAACAGTGAATAAAATGAGCATTCGTGGGTATTTCCTTAATAGTGGTTTGCACTCCACATTTCTTCTCGTTTATCATAGCGGAGCCGTCATAAGTTTGAGCTATTAGTTTCCCGAAATCTTTTTTCTAAAACCACACCAAGTTGTTCTAAAATATATTCTGACAAGTCCCTCTGCATCGTGAGAATTGGGGTGGTAAAATCACCAAAACCTTTATTTTATTAAATTCTTCAATTTCATAGCGAAACTCTATTGCTTCCTGTTTCCTCAGAACATCTGTAGTGTCATCTGACATAACAGCTAGAAATTTTTCACGGCTAACTTCAGCAGCAATTTCAGCTAGTAAAACTTCCAAAATACGATCTAGCAAGCAACTCATACTGGATTGTCCTAGAGTTTCCTTTGAACAAAAGAAATCTAAATTTTCGTCATGTTTTCCAGCAAATTCTAGAGCAGTCCTCGAAAACCTCCAGGGTTAGCAGAGTCCAAACTTTTGTCGTGACCACACAATGGAAGTTCAAATTTCCCACAAAATTTGATGTAACAATAATTTTTGGATATTATGTCTCTGTTTCTTTCAACAGCCTCATTAGGTAAATTCTCTGTCAAGTACATCCCGCCGTATGCTCCAAATTAGATGGTGTAATTCGTAAGCGAGTGAATTCTTCTTTGAAAATCATAGCTGCTTTAGGAGGGTTTCATAAAATAAGTCCTGAATGACTGTCTATGAAAGTGTAATTGTTTCTACTCTGATGTATGGCAGTGAAACCTGGGTACTGCAGAACAGACATAGGATCGTTAGGGTGCTGGAGAGATGCTTTACTTACAAGATGCTGGTGGCAAGACACTTTCTGATTATGTGAGAAACGAAGACGTGTTGCAGCTGGGTAACGTTAAGCAAAATGTTGTTAGTAAGGTGGAGATTAATATCCTTAGGAGGTTTCGCCATGTTGAAAGAATGCGTACTAAAAGAATTTATTCAGCCCAGGTGGCAGGAGAAATCATGGAAAGACCAAAGAAATCATGGAAGGACCACATTTAAGAATGTCTGCATGGAAAAAAATAATGCGTATGAATCAAAGTGTGAGACGTGTGATGGATGTCAGTAAGCTCGAGTTGTGTGCCGAGATAGCTGTAAATGAAGAACCTGATACATCAAATCTAAGTAAAATCTAGTTCCATCAGTTTTAAACTTCAATTTAGCAGATGAGCTTTCTTAAAAATGATCACCTCTGAATCTCAGAGAGCAGCTTATGTGTATGAAAGCTGTCTCCTTTTTAAATTATCAAAATTCTAACGCCTTCGTGCATATTCGCGGGGTTTGTTCAATATTTGCAATGAGTTTAAATGCACAATATTAAAAAAAGAACTGAAGTACTGGGAGTTATGAACAAAGCAGTCCAGTTAAGAAATCAAAAAATAAGGATTCTACAGTGTTTGAATGCAATTAAACGTTAGTTTTGAAAATTAAAGGTCCTTTGCTAAAAGAATATTAACCGGCTAATCTGAGCTTGCCAAAGGAGTTTCAGTTCAGACGTCTTAGCCTAGGTTCGCATTAAGGTCTTAATCCTGCCCTGCTAATAACGACCGACAATATGAGAAGGCTGTGCTGATTTAGTCAACTGCGTAAATCCAGCAGGTTAAAAGAATCAGAGATTTGATTGAGAACACTAAGGCGCACAAAATCCGAATGATAACGTTGCTACGACAATGCTAACTAAAAAAGAGTTGTTCTGTCATATTGATTTGCGTTTGAATATTAAGTATTCCAAGTTATAATATGAAGTTATTTTAATCGATGTTCAAATTTTCATCCTTGGGAACACACTAATTGTGAAGGAAATGTGTACAAAAGTTTTTCCATTGGAAGTATATTAAGCAAAATTACTTGACGTCCACCTCTTTGGTTTAGGCTGGTTTGGGGGGATTAGGGCGGAGAAAGAGCTTGATCACCCAACCCCAAAGGGAAAAAAACAATTAACAGCAAACACCTCCGATCATCAGGACAGTACAATCATTAATCATTGCAACTCAGGCAGCAGGGGTAAAGCTTCCAACACGGATGTTTTCCTTTTGCTGGAAGTAGCATGAAAGTAATTTATATAACAGTAGGCCAGTTAAAGTATTCTCCTTAAACAATGAAAAGTATAAGAAGCGTGAATCTTTCCTCCACCTTATACTAAAAAGAAGGCTAAATTATTTTAACTGTTCCTCTCAAAACTAGTACATCGATAAGAACTCGAAAATTTGGAGTATCAACAACATCAAAAAAAAAATATGTTACTAATATGAGAAAGTAAAATATCAATTGACAATACAAATAAAGTGGTCGCTTTAAGGATTGATTTGTTTCGGTCCATGAAAACAAAAACAAAACTGGTAATCCACGTATACGTTTTCGGGGTCAATCAAGCTCTAGGGCCCTATACGCGCGCCTACTGCGGCTAGTCTGAAATCCGCCTCTGATTATCAACCCAAGGAAACTGAACAACAACAACAAAAAATGTTATGTGTCAGTGCTGTGTTTCCGATCTCAAGCTGAGAGTGCTTTGCATCTCTAATTCATGTTCCCATATTTGGAAACTGTAAAATCAGTGAAAAAATAAATCGATGGAATAAAGTAGGTAGCATTTTGCAATCATCTGCTTACTTTATTCACTTGCTGTTTCTACTGCATTCATTATTCCGGAAATGTGAAGTTGTACGTAGCAGGGGGTGTTAGGGGGAGGGGTAAAAAGGGAAGAAAGAGGCGAAGTGGTATGACATCATTGCCAAAATGAAGGTCAATAGTCGAAGAGCTCCTTCTCCTCCCCTTAAAGGAAAAAAGGTGGCTGCTCTGCACACGTCTTGAGATCTCCAAGAACCAGTTTCTTTATCCTGCAAAAGGATCCACTGTCCAGAGTATATAAGGCGGATCAGGCTGGATTTTGACCAAAGGAATTTGAAAGGACCCACCATTTTCTTCTGCTAGTAGAAAGCTCTTGATCAGGTACTAGACTTTTCTATTTTTACCTTCACAGACACTGAATTTTTATTTGTCCCTCTCAGACCGAGATTGTTATGGCTTAATTAATTTTAGCTGAAATTCGTTTCATATGATCAAAAGTTTTCATTGGGTATTTACAAATTCGGTTCTGAATAAGATAAACTTGCAGCTGCCTTAAGTGCCAGCGTATGTAAAACGTCAATGCACATGCTTCTCCTAGAATATTATGAAAATCAAAATGCTGGTTTCATTATAATTTCCTTTCGATCATTTTGCCGACTTGATATAGCTAGCTAATCTGACTGAATTTATTTCTGCTGAATTTTCTGCACTTCATCCCGAAAATCCACGTACAGCTAAAGTATTTAAAGCCAAGGCATCTGACTTTCTAATGTTATTTTTATTTTTTCTTGGCTCCCATTTGCAGAAACTTTCTATCTGTATTTTGGCCTTAAATGCTACGATAGTTATTAACTAACTTATTTTAGAGAGCCTCATATAATCCATTCGCAGAGGCAGAAGGAACATAGAGAAATTCTGGAGAAAAATTCTGAGGAAAATTTTTAATTGTGAAGGCACGAAGTGTAAAATAGTCTTTGATTTCATATCATACTTTTAGTAATGTATGAAACTAACAGGTTACTCTTTTTTTTTTAGAAAAAAAATTGCGGGGTTTTTATACAATTTTATTCTCAAGTCGTGCCTAAAAGTGGTTTAGTTCAATAGGTTCAGTAAAAAATAGTAAAACTATACTAGTGATCCCATTTATTGGCGTTAGAATATATACATAAGCGTTTCCAAGCTTTTGTACATCAACCAGATGGCTTTTTCAAGGAAGTTAGACAGAAACTTCAAACTGAACAATAGAACGCTTTAACAATTTGAACGCGGTGACTTGATTTGACAATAAATAGATACCACGTTATATTTATTTAAAGATACGGAGTATCAAATTGGTTGTGGGCGCGGTATCCTGGAAGGGAGAAAGCGTTTCTTGAAAAACAGGTTTCATATTCGTGGCAACTCGAGTGAGACAGTTGGTGATGATCTCCAAGATTTCCCGAATGACTGTACATTTAGGGGTAGAGTAGGTAGCTAATTTCTTTATGTAATTCCACATAGGAGTAGCGGATTTGAATTTGACTTCTCTGGATAGGGAGTAGCGGACTTGAATTTGACTTCTCTACCTATTCAGAGAAGTCTGTGGATTGTTATGAATTGTAAAGAAAGTAATGCATTAAAATATTGAAGTTTTGCCTATTTTATAACTACAAATGTGCGTCATTCAATATTATAAAAAAACAAACAAACATGTTTTGCAAAAGCACGGTTGATTAGTTTTACAGCTGGTTCATAGTATGGAATTTTCATTTGCGACGTGTTAACATTCTTTAAATAGAAAAGTTTTCTGTTCACATTTTCGAATTTTTCATGACCCAGCATAATGGCAAATAATCAGCAGAAATAATGAATAGCACCGCGGCATAAATTTATTTTCTGGAAATTACGACATGCAAAACATTTTTTTTTATTTTTCGACCAAGAGTAAGCGTGCCCCTAAGCGATATGTAGCCCGTTTGGTACGGTTAGCGCTAACCGTTTATTAAAATTTAAACCGTTCGCCGGAAACTTTTGTTAAATTAAACGTTTGAAGGCAAGTATTAAGGTAAATATTTGCCTGTTTATGATTGAGTTTCCAATGCCGTCGGGTCATTATGGGCATCCGGCGCTAAGCCCCGTATGAAAATGAGAAAAAAATTGCTTATTCTTTTAATTGGAAAAATTCTGAAAGAAAATCTATAGTAACCAGTCCCCAGATTTTCTGAATGTAATGTGAGCAACTACAATAGTTGAAGAACTGAGTGACAGGTTAAGTTACAGGCTTCCGTATCTGTTGACTAGAGCGCTTTGAATACCGCGAGGATGGGAGAGGCAACTATCGTCAACACGTCGCCTGGGTGAAGCTTCGGAGAACATGTAATGCATGAGCAGATGCGCACTGAACTGGCCGTGCATAAAACTGTATCTCAGGGTTAGTCTCTTTTCTGTTTAAGAGCAGAAATTTTGCTTTCGTGTCGTCAGTCCGCTGGCTGCTGATTTTCGTTTGTGGAGTTTAGCTGTAAGGTTCGCTCGTGTAAGTAAAATGAACAAAGTGGGCATTTTATTGAAACACGCTTTTAGTTCATTAAGTGATGAAGGGGAAAAAAACGTACAGACATGGGCACACATCGACCAAATATTTGCTTGGTGCAAAAACATAAGAATCGGTCTAAAACTTTTAATGTGGAATGGTATATAAAGATATCTGGGTTAAGTGGAACCGAAAGAAAGCATACTTCTTTTTGTTTATACTATATGAAGAAGTAAATTTCTCCGTCATTTTTGTCCACGCCGGGGCTCGAACCCGGGTCCCCTCATTCCGGAATAAGTTAAGACTGCTATCTACCTTTATGTCGTGTGCAGGCACGTCACATCTCCCCCCCGAAAAAGGGCCGGGGCATGGCCCACGGGTCAGCCGTGACCATGAATCGTTGCAGGCAGCCATCCGCTGTAGAACGTGCACTTGAGAACTCCCAGTCAGTCTGGTGTGTGGAATGCAACGTCACACACATTTATTTTGCGAAGCGCTGGAGAAGGGATTCTCTTATTTTTCCTCTCTCGCGGTGTGGAAAGAACATCACACCATTGCGAGATTTTGAACGGCCGGGTCATCCTGAAAGTTCGGGCGCCATTATAACGAAGTAAATTTCTCCGTCATTTTTGTCCACGCCGCGGCTCGAACCCGGGTCCCCTCATTCCGGAATAAGTCACTCTACCATTGAGCTACGCGGATGTTCGTTCTGACTGCTATCTGCCTTTATGTCGTGTGGGTCCTGCTGGGCAGGCACGTCACAGCTGTTCGCGACTGTTTTATTACTACGGTTTTTTATTATTATTATACAGCACTGCATATATAATCGTATAATGTCCTCCTCATTTTATGTGGTTAAGTATGATTTCTGCAGGTGACGATCAAAGCTGCTCTCAACCTACTTCCGTACTGTGAAATACATCCGTGGAGTGTGTAATTTCCGTGGATTGAGAGGTTTCCAATCGATTGGAAACCTCTCAATCCACGGAAATTACACACTCCACGGATGTATTTCACAGTACGGAAGTAGGTTGAGAGCAGCTTTGAAAATATTTAGCCCCGGATAAATTTTATGTCCCCGTAGGCCACTGTGAGTTTCTTGTTTTTTTGTTTTTTTTTTTTTTGTTTGTTTTTTTGTTTTAATATTATTATTTCGATTTTTCCTTCGTGTCAGATCAGTTGTTAATATATGACACGAGGAACACACAAACATTTTATGAAGGAGGTGTTTGTTTTAAGGTAGATTTGTGAGTACCATACGTTTTATATCTAATCACCCAGCAACTTATAAAGCATTCGTAAAAGTAACTATGAATACTTATATACTGTAAGCAGGGCTTGAAAGATGCGGTTTTCTGCTCGTCTGTGACGAGTGAAAAGTTTTACCTGACGAATAAAAAAATTCAGTAAAGGCGTTTAAATTCAATCGGCAATTATTTATACAATATCATGCCTATTCTTGATACGTAAGAATAACAGATTTTTAATAATGCTTATTTTAACTCACAGAAGTGATGCGTGATTGTGCACAAGTATGGGAAACCGGTTTCTCCGCGAAAGATATTTGATAGCGAATGCCGTGAGTCAAAACATGCAGGCACTATGCGCTTAACAAGTAACAGAAGGGAAGAAGCCGCAAGCCATGGTAGAATGATTTCCCCAAACGCTGTGTGAAAACACAAGCAGTGTAAGAGTCACATGCGCCTCATTAGTTGCTGCTTAAGCAATTGCTGTCGTAGGTCATAGGCCAAACAAATATTATTTCCGCAAAGCTCTGAGGAAAGTTCTAAGACTATAAAGAATTCTTCCGTCATGTACTCCAGAGGGAGAAAACGGAATTTAGTTGTTATACAATGGTCAATAGTTTAAATTAGGTTAGCGATAAAATATTATTCCAGAGTTATGTATAAATTTTTAACAAATTAAACTTAAAAACACGAAACAAAATCGGCAGCCCTGCGTGGTTGTTGATTTTCAGCAGGCGAGTGAGATATTTGCCTGACTGGTGAGCGAGCATGAAAATTTTCAAGCCCTGACTGTAAGTACACTATATACTTTATGTAACTATGAATAATTATATACTATAAATATGCTATGGACCTCATTTGAACACCTTGGATATCTTGAGCCAGAGCCTGCAAAACGCGGCACTTACATTTTACGGAACCACATACACTGTAAAAAATTTAACTGTTGATTTTACGGTTTTGGACCGTTAACGAAGTTGCCATCATTTGACTATAAAAATAACAGTTTTATACCGTATTTACAGAAATCAGGCACCGTAATTCTTACAGTTTTATGCCGTACTTTTTTCCAGAAAACAACTGTGTATTTCAACATCTGACCCATAGGCCTTAAAAGATTTTTATCGATTCCTCCCCAACAATTGGATGTATACGCCGAAGCACAATAGGAGTAACAGCATTGCTTTTTAAAATCACCCTCCCCCGACTATCTAATAAAAGTTCATCGGATTGCATTAGATCTAAATAGTGTTTTTTTTTATTTAATAGAGCATGCGCTTGGTTTAAATTACTTAACATCTCAATGTCGCTTACTATTCCGGCAGCTAATCATTTAACTCTTACTTCTAAAATTGTCTCTTTAGCAACACGATATAGTACCCTCCGCACGCGGCTTTTATATATATTACGCCTCATTAAAGAAAAAATAACTTCGGTCCTACGTTTCTTGGATGAACAACTACAGAATTCTACGTCCCGAGATCTTGTAACCCGGTAGACAGCACAACACACAATTCCAGCGATTAATGAGCGTAAACAGTTTCACCGTTCTGCTCTTGCTGATGACCAGTTGATGTTGTCATCTCCATAATTCTAGATTCTACAATTTTAAAATGTTGAATATGATTACGGCACTTTTTCTGTAGCGATTCATAGTAATTTCCCGTAAAAACTACATTTCTTTTTACAGTGAGAACAGTATGTTTTTGTTCGATACACGGACTTTGAAGAAATGTTGAGGTTCTCTAAAAATGGGATCCTAGGGCTTGATTGATGACCCAGCGCTTGATTGATCATCAATCAAGCGCTGTCTAGAAACTGCCTCTGAACTTAGAAAAAGATTCAGTTCATAACAAAACATGCAAGTGTTTAGGAACCGCAATTAATTTTTGTTGGCAGATGGTCGAGTATTGTATCAAATTTATCTTCCACTATCACCATTCATTATACTCAGGCGAACTAGTTGTATCAGGTTGGATATCACCCCCGAGCGAACCTTGAAAAGTATGTGAATTTATTCAGATATAGACACTCTAGGTTAAAAAGAAAGAAAACAGAAATATTTGCCGAATATCTGTTTCCTCAGCGTCCATTCATGCAGCATTAATGGTTGTTTCTACTACCTCATAATCTGTATCCTATTCAGCGTTCGTGGCGCCCAGCGCGGTAATATTTGCTGACGTCCCGTTCAAACGTGTGTGTTTGATTTATGATTTTTCAACCCACGAAAGATAAACAATATAAATTAATAATCTCGCGCGTTGATCCCGTGGGAAACGCCAAAACCAACGCTCCTTTTTGCGCTTAATAGGAACAATACTCTATCGTGATGATCTGGATTGGTCCAGTGACAGCGAGACCTTTCATCGCCCCCAAGCATCATTGCTCGTCGTATCGAATTACACTGCGCGCAGAGTATTTTTTTCTTTTTCTCATAACTGTACCATTTCACACACACTCACAAGTTCAGTTCGGCGCCAGGTGGAGAGGCACCACCCCTAAAGCCTGCCCTGATCAAATTACACATATTATCACATTATTGCAGCCTTCTTGAACGGTATCACATTTTAACTTTCATTCTGGAACAATACATCACTACGTAATTTATATTACCACACTGCGTATTTAGCTTATAATATTTTCCCGTTGGTCATAGTAAGCGCGCGCGCACACACACACACACAGATACATTTCCCACTGGATCCTCGAGAAATGGCCCATTTTCTGACATTCATTTTGTCTGGAGTTTTCCGAACGAACGAATTACTGTTTTAGTGTTTATGAATACCAATCCTTAAAATAAATAAATCCATCGCTCTTTCCACGTTAAGCAACGCACAGCTACCGAAAAATCGTTATTCGGCCGCCGTCTGGGAATCGAATCCCGAATCTCTCGATATCTAGCCGAGCGCGTTAGCCTTACACGAACAACAATTTTTCGGTAGCTGTGCGTTGCTTAACGTGGAAAGAGCGATGAATTTACTTATTCAACTGACGCCACGTATTTAGATGATTTTCACCAATCCTTAACTTCATTTGGACTTTATATCTTCTGAAAATAAGCCCTTTTTGCCGGCGGTGGAATTAGAATCTACGTCGCCTTGTTCTGGAGCCAGTTATTCTCCCGACTGAACAAGACGGACCTTGGCTTATTGCTGCAACTTGTCGTTTTTGACTTTTTGCGTTACCTCAGTGGTGCCACATATATCTCCCCCACCCCTCCCACCTTTGAGAAGGACTGGGACAAAATAAGGAATAGACTAAAAAGGCAGCTGCTGAAAGTGGAGGTACCGGGACACCTCCTTTTATAGGACAAAATAATGAATAGACTAAAAAGGCATCTGCTGAAAGTGGAGGTACCAATATCATTACACAATAGACGATTAGTAACAAAAAAAATACAAAAATTAATTGCGTAGGAAAATTGCTATTTGGCGGGTGCACATTGCAAATTTTAAAATGATCTTAGTTATGATCTTGTTGGAAATGGAGTTTTCAACAGATTCGTAATTTTTCTTTCTTTTTTTTTTTTCTCTCTCTTTTTTCCTGTTTTTTTTTCTTTTCGTGTGTGTGGGAAAACCAATTTTCCGAAGGAAAACAATTATTTGGCACCACACCCCGTTTTGAATGTACCAAATAACAATATTCCTACGCAATTAATTTTTATATTCATTAATGCCATGTTCAATCATTAGCGGATTTTCAAAATTCTTTTACTGTTAAATTGTAGCTTAAATTTTTTCAGGACTGAATTCGTTTTACAATGCATATTTCAACAGTTCTCTTTCATACAGGATCTAAAAGAATTTTTTCCATGAGGGAATTTGTGAGATGTTCTGCTTCAGGAAGGTGTGGAATTCTCGGCCTGGTTTGGTCGTTCCAATCTGCTCCTGCACACACACACACACACACTTATTTCTGAACTGAAATCGCCGATACTTATTTTTGAAAATAAAGCTACTGATGATGCCACCCCTTTTTTAGTCTTCTGCTTTCTACAATAATAGAGCATATCACTACGACAAATCTTTCCAGAACGCAGGTAAACTCCTTCACTACAACCCCCCGCCGCTATTCCCAGGACACATCAATGAAAATTGGTGCTTATTGCCGGAGTTTATTTTATACACAACCCAGCATTCCTCTAACATCCCTCATAAAAATCTCAACACTCACCATTTGAATGTAACAAGCACACAATATATCATCATAATCAACCATTATTATCAATCCGCTGCTGCATGAGGCTCTTCCGAAGTCTCTTCATAACTTTCTGTCTTGGGCCAGTCTTTTTCAAGTCACTTCGGTATCCAGTCTAGTATTTTATTTGTGCGACTGTGCTCAGTTCTTCTAGCATCTTAACTTCGATTACGATGTCACCAATTTTTGTCATTTCTCTAATCCATGAGTTTCTCTTCCTTTCTTTCCTGGTTACATCAAGCATGTTTCTCTCTATGCTTCTTTGAGTTGTTCGCAGCCTATGTATGTCTTTTTTAGTTAAGGTCCATGTCGCTGATCCATAAGTAGGTTTTTTGTGTGGATTAAGAAAAATGGGTTGATGACATCATGATCAATCCCTGAAATAGCAACGAGCCGGATATATTGCTAGAAGAACTGCCCACCATTGGAGAACTGAAATGCTAGAATTCCAAGGGTCAGAAAAAGACACAGAACAAGACCACTTGGGAAATGGTGGATGAAATTCGAAAGCACGCCGGAGTGCGACGCAGGAGACTGGCTCAAGAGAGAAAGTTGCGGAAGAAACTTGGGGAGACATTCGTACAGCAGTGGATTGATAACAGTTAATGATGTACGCATGTATGACTGTGTGTGACATCAAACGTTATTGAATTTAACGCGAAGCCAAAGCCACAGCTGTAGTTACAACAATTTTTTTTTATTTTTTTTAGATTGGGTATTTAACGACCGCTGTGGGCAACTAACTCAGTGAGCTGTAAAGTCTTCCATCACTAATTTAAGAAAATTGGTTCCAGGGAAGGGAGAGAACCAGGGCCGTAATATAAACACAACATCCATGCCTCACCGGGATTCGAACCCGGACCCATCAGAAGCCATCGCTCAGACCACTGCGCCGCCAGGGCGGCGACAATTTGTCCAGAAAAACTTGGCAATTCTGGTTTTTTACAGTTTAATTTTGAAATATCAGTCTTTTATATTATCATACAGCCCAGTTCTCAATAGCAGTTCGCATCTATATGAATTATTCAGCATTATCTTCAGTGTTATCTACCATAATACAATAATTTTACTGAATTTTTTGTTTGACGTAAATGCATGTAGCAATCTAATGTTTCTGTGTTTAGCTTTTCTTGTTTGAAGCATATGTTTAAAGTCAGTATATATATATACATCATCATCACTGTCAACCATTATTAATCCACTGCTGGACGAAGGTCTCCCCAAGTTTCTTCCACGACAGTCTGTCTTGTGCCAATCTTCTCCATGTTACTCCCGCACACTTTCGAATTTCATTCATCCATCTCCTATGTGGTCTTCTTCTGGGTCTTTTCCTGTCCCTCGGAATCCAATCTAAAATTTCGGCTGTCCATCGATGGTCTGTCCTTGTGATAGTATGTCCAGTCCATTGCCATTTCAGGGATTTTACTCTGATCATGATGTCTTCCACTCTTGTCATTTTTCGGATCCACGAGTTCCTCTTCTTATCTCTCATGGTTACACCAAGCATGCACCTCTCCATGCTGCTTTGAGTTGTCTGCAGCCTTTGTATGTCTTTTTTAGTTAAGGTCCACGTCTCTGCACCACACGTAAGCACTGGAAGGATGCATTGATCAAACACTTTTCTTTTAAGACATAATGGCATATTGCTCTTGAAAGTTATACTGTTTCTTCCAAAAGCTCTCCAGGAAAGTTTTATACGCCGATTAATTTCTTCATCAATGTTACCCTCACTTGATATCTATTGCCCAAGGTAAATGTAGGTATCGCTTACCTCGAAATTTCCCCAATCAATTGCAAAATATTCATTTCTTGTAAAAGCATTGTACATCAATTTTTGTCTTCTGAAAGTTCATTTTTAATCCCACTTCTTTACTCTTGTCAGCAAGTTCCTGGATCATACTCTGCAGCTCTGATGGGGTGTCTGCAAAAATAACTACGTCATCAGCAAAACGAAGGTGAGGTAGATAATCTCCATTAATCTTTATCCCTTTCTTTTCCAAGTTCAATGCTTGAAAGACATTTTCCAATGTGTCATTTAAGAGTTTGGGAGATATAGTGTCACCTTGTCTCACTCCCTTTTCAATTTTTATGAGTGCTGTATACCCAAATAGCCGAATCTTTGCACTTGCATTTTCATAGATGTTATTAATAATATTAATGTATGCATCTTCAATATCGCAGGATTTCAAAGCCATTGTAACTGCTGATGGTTTCACCGAATCAAGGGACTTTTCATAATCGATAAAATCCATGAATAATGGAAGTTCATATTCCCACGCTCTTTTAGTTAGTTCTCTCAGTACGTCGATATGATCTAAAGTGCCGTAGCCACTCCTGAATCCAGCTTGTTCTCTCTGTTGAGCCATGCCCAGTGTTACCTTCAAGTAGTGTGAAAGAACTTTAGTGAAGATTTTATAAACTACTGATAGGAAGCTGATAGGTCTGTAGTTCCTGAGATCCCCAATGTCACCTTTTTTATGTAGCAGGATCATTGTAGCATTGTTTCAATCCTCAGGAATGTTCCCTTCATTAAGGCATCAAATGAAAACTTGGGCGAGTACTGTTTCGATTTCTGCACTTGCTTCTTGTATGATGTCTACGGTAATTCCATCTTCTCCTGGAGCTTTTCGCCGTTTGATGTTCTTGATTACATGTGCAACTTCTGCTGGGAGGACTACAAGAGCTGTGGTACGGGTACCTTTTGTAATGTATGGAGTACATGTATCATCCCTTTCATATAGTTTTGAGTAGAAATATTTCACTCTTGTCAAAATTTCGCCCCTATTTCTTGTTACAGAACCATCTTCTTTTCTCAGTGCCATAATCTGTTTTCTTCCCTTACTGAGATGTCCCTGTGCTCTCTTCAGGCTTTGGGTGTTTTGAATTACTTTCCTCACTAGTTCACAGTTGAATTTCCTTCGGTCTTCAGTGATACTTTTTCGTACTGCCTTGCAAAACTCTGTATATTCCACTCTGGAAGTCACATCTCCTTTAGTTGTCCTCGCCTCTCTTCTTTTTTGCATATGAATTTTGGTTTTTCCTGATAATTTGTTCATATGTAACTTGTTCTTAGTACCAGCTAATTTTGTTGCTGTTTCCATACGAGCTTTGGTTAGCCTTGTGTTAACTTCAGATATGTCCACTTCTTCCGACGTTAGACCTTCTAGAGCAGAGAATCTCCTCCTCAGTTCCAATTTGAAGGCATTATGATGTTTTTTAAGGTTGGTCATTTCAAAACACTTTGTTTGTTTTATGAGCTTGCCACGCTCGAGTTTAGCATTGAGATGCATCTTACATCTTGCCTTTCTATGGTCACTACCTGTGTTGAACTTTCTCAACACACTGCAATCTTCCATGACAAATTTCTGGTTACACATAATAAAATCAATTTCACTTGCCAGTCCATTGGAATGCCTCCATATCAATACGTTTTATTCCTCATATTTGCTTCTAAACATCCGATTGAAAAAAATATTTTATCTTTCGATTTCATTTATGTCGAGAGTATTTAAGATATAGTTAATTTTTTAAATTACGCATAGATTTTCCGCTAGGGGGCGTAAAAGTAAATTTTTTCCCCGATAACTCTTATTTTAAAACTCAGGTTTGAAAAAAATTTTCTTCAGAGGATACAGCTCCTGACGGCAAATCTTTTGCATAAAATTTCAGATTTTTGATAAAGAATAAATTCTTTGGCCACCAGCGGGCGTAAGTGTTAATTTTTGCTTCTGATGTATTTGCCATAAAATCTGACCTTCTAAAACCTCGACTGAAAAAATTCTTTCGTGGACTGATGCCACTCACATCGATAAACATTTTTGGAATATTTTCTTCTTAAAATATTCCATAGTTTCTCCGCCCGGAGGCGTAGATGTATATCTTATTTTTCTCAATTTCTCTACTTCTAGGAGTCCGATTTGAAAAATTTCTTCATTGTTGGATAGCGTTTTCAGTGTGACAAGTTTTTCATATAATTTCAAAATTTTCAAGTAATTCATAGACTTTCCGCTAGGGGGCACAAAGTTAAATTGCGTTTTCTGCGTTATTTCTCCTTCTAAAACTCCGATTTGAAAAATTCTTCTTGTATCGCATACAACACCTGATAGAAAATATTTTTCATATAATTTCTAATGTTTGGTGAAGAATGGTTTGGCCACTAATGGCATAAATATTCATTTCTGCTTCTGATGTATTTGTAGCAAAATCTGGGCTCCTGAAAACTCGACTAAATTTTTTTCTTCTTGGACCGATACCACTCATATTGAAAAACCTTTGGAGAACACTTTCTTCATAAAATAATGCATGGTTTTCCCACCAGAGGACGAAAAGTCACATTTCATTTTTGTCGATATCTCTGTTTCTAAGAGACCGATTTGGAAAATTCTTTCTGTGTTGGAGAGCCTTTCCGATGCGAAATGTTTCTCATATAAATTCATGTTTTTTTTAACGCACAAGTCTGCAACCAGACGGCGTAAGCTCACGATTCCGTTTACATTAATATCTGAGGGATTAAAAACCCTATTGAAAAACCTTTTTCTTCCGTCAGATACTATTGTTTTCCATACTGGTTCCATTAAATTTGAATAGCTTTGATAAATTTAATTTGCGTCAGAACGGATTCAAAAGAAGTGCTTATTACACCCGAAAATTCGGTATCATCTTTCTTGTTTATTTTGTTAAGTGCGCGAAACCTTCACTGCCAAGGCATGGGGACCAAGGCAAACGTCCCGGTTACCTGGTTTTTAACACGTCTTTTGTAAAAAAAGATCGTTCTTATGTTATCGATTTGTCCGTCCGTCCTTAGGCACGATATCTCTGCAACTATTAGTCCGATTTAAAAAAAAAATTATTTTTCCATTGGGAAGCTTGAAATATGCGAATGATGATCCTTCATTTCGTTTTTTTTACGATGTAGAATTTCGCCGCTAGAAGGCGTAAATGCAAATGATGTCGAATTCAAAAATTCGTCTTATTCCTCATAATTTCTTCTAAACATCCGATTGAAAAATGTTTTTTATCTTTCGATTCCATTTATGTCGGAGAGTATTTTAGATATAGTTACTTTTTCAAATTACGCATAGATTTTCCGCTAGGGGGCGTAAAAGTAAATTACATTTTTCCCGATAACTCTTCTTCTAAAACTCCGATTTGAAAAACTTTTTCTTCAGAGGATACAGCTCCTGATGGCAAATATTTTGCATAAAATTTCAGATTTTTGATAAAGAATACTTTGACCACCAGGGGGCGTAAGTGTTAATTTTTGCTTCTGATGTATTTGCCATAAAATCTGACCTTCTAAAACCTCGATTGAAAAAATTCTTTCGTGGACTGATGCCACTCACATCGATAAACCTTTTTGGAATATTTTCTTCTTAAAATATTCCACAGTTTCTCCGGCAGGGGGCGTAGATGTATATATCTCATTTTTGTCAATATCTGTACTTCTAGGAGTCCGATTTGAAAAATTCCTCCTTTGTTGGACACTGTTTTTTAGTGTGACATGTTTTTCATATAATTTCAAAATTTTCAAGTAATTCATAGAATTTCCGCTAGGGGGCGTAGTGGTAAAGTGCGTTTCCCCCTATATCTCTGCTTCTAAATCTCCGACTTGAAAAATTCTTTCTGCACCGGATACAGCTCCTGATGGGAAATCGTTTGCACATAAATTCTAATTTTTGTAAAAAAATGGTTTGACCACCAGGGGGCGTAAATCTTAATTTCCGCTTCTCATGCATTTGAAGCAAAATATGAGCTTCTAAAATCTCGATTGAAAAAAACGTCGTTTGTAGACCGATACTACTCATGTCGACAAACCTTTTAGAAACATTTTCTTCTTAAAATTATGCATGGTTTCAACGCCAGGGGCGTAGATATATATCTTATTTTTTGTCAATATTTCCATTTTTAGGAGTCCGATTTGAAAAATTCCTTCTTTGTTGGATAGTGTTTCCGATGCGAAATGTTTTTCCTATGGATTCAAAATTTTCAAGTAAATCATAGACTTTCCGCTAGGGGGCACAAAGGTAAATTGCGTTTTCTGCGTTATTTCTGCTTCTAAAACTCCGATTTGAAAAATTCTTCCTGTACCGTATAGAAGACCTGATAGAAAATATTTTTCACATAATTTCTAATGTTTGGTAAAGAATGGTTTGGCCACCAGGGGGCATAAGCGTTAATTTCTGTTTCTGATGTATTTGTAGCAAAATCTGGACTCTTGAAAACTGGACTAAATTTTATTTTTTTCTTGGATCGATACCGCTCATATGGGAAAACCTTTTGAGAATACTTTCTTCCTAAAATAATGCATGGTTTTCCCACCAGGGGACGTAAAGTCACATCTTATTTTTGTCGATAACTCTGTTTCAAAGAATTCGTAAGCTCAAGATTCCGTTTACCGCAATATCTGAGGGATTAAAGACCCGATTGAAAAACTTCTTTCTTCCGTCAGATATTATTATTTTCCATACCGGTTCCATTGCCTTTGAATAGCTTTGATAAATTTATTTTGTGTCAGAACGGATTCAAAAGACGTGCTTATTACACCCGAAAATTCGGTGTCATCTTTCTTGTTTATTTTGTAAAGTGCGCAGAAACTTCTTTGTCAAGTCATGGGGCCCGAAGCAAAAGTCTCGGTTGTCCGGTTTTTTATTTTGTTAAGTGACTGAGTTATTTTGTTGTCAGTGGCAGATCCAGCTTGGGGAGGTTAGGGAGATCCTCCACCTCCCGGTTCTTTAAAAATGAAAAACCCAGTTTTTATTTCTTTTTCTTTCTTTTTTTTTTCTGAGGTTTAACGACCACCATGAGCAACTCAATGGGTTATAAGCAGTAGCCCGTCCCTAATTTAGGGCCACTGGTTCCAGGGAAGGGAGAGAGCCAGTGCCGTAAGACAAACACAACATCCATGCCTCACCGGTATTGGAACCCGTACCCCTTTCGGACGAATGATCAGACGCCATCGCTTAGACCACTGCGCCACCGGGGCGGCATTATTTCTTTTTCCAAGAATAGGCAAATAAAATATTTGATTTTCCTGATAAAATTCAATTGAAGCAAGTTTTTATTTATATAATGTTAAAAAAGCAAACAGTGCAAATGTGTTTTATAATACAAAATTGTACTGATTTCCGTAAATAAAGGAAAACGGAAAACAAATCACAATAACTTAAAAAAATTAATAAAAAATACATGATGAAGTGATTTGAAAATTTGGTGTTAAAACCTGTATTTTATAGTAATCGTACCGTATGTTAGAGAAAGATAGATCCTAAATCATTTTGAAACAAACACTATATATCTGGCACAAATGACCACATACAGAAACAGGTGAAAAAAAACGGTGCCAAAAGGAAATTGCCAAAGTACCTAAAAAGGGAATGTCGTCACCCCTAACAGCAACGCAAGCCTCACAGCGGTGTTTTATGCTGTTGATGATGGTGTCTAGGGGCTCAGTAGGTAGCAACCATCACTGTTTGTGTAAAGCTTGTCCAAACCCCCTCAGGTCCTGCGGAATGGAGTAAAGCGCAGCACCACGTCTTCCTAGAGCATCCCAGATATTCTCGATCGGATTAAGGTCAGGAGACCAGGCTGACTAACCCATGCTGACAATGATCTCTTCATGAAGATGCTGTTCTACCAGCCTTGCTCGGTGGGGATGAACGTTATCATCTAGTAAGAGAAATGTATCTACTATGTCACCTGCATAAGAGCAAACATACAGGTCTGAGATCATCCTTATAGCGTCGAGCATTCATAATTACTCCTGGAACATATAGAGGTCTGTGCGCCAACCTAACGAGATGCAGCACACTACCACCACCATTAGTGTCCTTTTCACAGGTCATAGAGGGATAATAAATAGTGTTTTTCTCACTTTCTCCACGTCAAAGCACGTCTGGAATCTCTCTGCAAAACAGATTTGGACTCATCCGTAAAGAGTAATGACCTCCATTAGTTTTCAGCCCATCTCTGACATGAAGTCTTGCCCAGTTTCAATGTTCTTCTCCTGTCGCAAGGGAATGTGTGTGTGTGTGTGTGTGTGTGTGTGTGTGTGTGTGTGGATAGAGCATCTAGAATTGTGCTTTTCCAGTGAATTAGTTATTACTCCGATCAGGAATTTTTTTACCCAATAAACTCCTGCAAAAAAATCTTCGTAGTAGAAAACGACGAGTTCTCGCTAGCGGATTCAATTTCAATCGAAAGGGCAGAATGGTAGATTTTCTATCAATATGACTTTTGTTAAAATAACTAGGCATTTTACTCTCATTTTCACGGCCCTTTCAATCGCGGCTGATCCAGTTTCGTGGATATATCATTCATGGGAACTAATTAGTTTACCTTCAATTTTTTCTATTATGCTGAACAACCTTCGAAAACGTTCTTCAAATGAAGAACATTATATTGCGTTTTAATTATTTATGAATTTATTTATTTATTCTAAATTGTTCTAAATCACAATTCAATGTTCAGTATTTGCTTAATGTTTTAATGTTCCATTTAGATCATGAAGTTTTTGGTCATCTTCATCGTTTTGGCCCTCGTCATGGCAATGGCAACTGCACAGTACCACCGTGGTGGTGGATACGGAGGAGGACATCGTGGCGGATATGGAGGAGGAGGAGGAGGAGGAGGGCATCGTGGTGGATATGGAGGTGGCGGACGCCGCGGCGGATATGGAGGAGGAGGAGGCGGATACGGACATGGCGGCGGACATCGTGGATAACGTGTGCAACTTCGAAGTAGATAAAGGTAACATTCATCCAAATAGTTAATTTCCAAAGAAGTGATTTATAACTTTTACGGAAAACTGTTTGACTTGAAAAAAATAGGTATGAAGCGTAAAAGAAATTTTGCATTTGAAGTACATCGATATTCAATCAAAATTCACAGATAACTTCCGACTATTTGATGCATTCTGAATACAATTACTTGTCATTTTTATGTCCTATTTACATAAAAAATTTAGTCTAACTTCCTAGTTGTTAACACTGTATTTCTGCACCCTTAATATACGTATTATATCTGGAGTTTCCGTATTTTCCTTAAATTACAACTCTTCGGAGCAAATGAAATTAATGCTTCTAGCCAACCAGAGTATATGTAATTTCACAACTGTAATACGGCACCCACAGAGACGTTTTATCGCATGGGCGTAGGCGGCGTTCGCCGAGGACCTCAGGCTCTGGAGGGACCTCCGTCAAACACTGTTTTCACTGAGTCTCCCAAGATAGCTGTGTTACGCCATTTTCCCGCTCCCACTGCAGAGAACGCGTTTTCTATTTTCTTTTTTAAGATTTGACGAATCATAGAACCAGTCTGTACTTTTTGTTCGCAAAAGCATAGGCGATGTAAGTCGGTGGACGAATGATTCGGACGGACTGTTAACAATTTGCATCGGTGTTCATCCTGTTTCATTTTGTTTTCCCCGAAGGTACGCTTGCTTTGACTTCTCTTCTGGAAATTGTCCAAGGACGTTTAGTGCTATACATTTAGACTGAATCGGGATCTCACGCTCTATCCTCACGCTGGCAAAGTAAATGGGGGAGGGGGAGGAAGTGCTGATTGTGGGTTGTAAAATCAAACGGTGGTTGTAGATGATGGGCCTCTCTCTTTCTCTCTCTCTCTCTCTCTCTCTCTCTCTCGTACTTCTCTGTTGAATAGTACAGTAATATGTTATTATATTGTCGGTGCTTTTATTTAGAAAGCCGAACTTTCTTTTTATTTATGACCGGTTTATATTATCTACTGACACCCATTGATTCCAGAAAGCAGAAATTTCCATTTCTCCGGAATTGGTTTACACAGAGCAGCCGGAGAAACAATCTTGATGTTTTCGTCCCGTCTCAATTTCAGCTGGGTTTGGGGAGGGAGTGGGGCTGAAGACAATGCTTCAAATATGGCAGGGCATTATTCCAGTTTACAGACCAGAATTAAGTAAAAATATGGCTTTGTTGAATATGTGTTACGGGCAGGGCATTCCATTAATTTAGACGGTGTGTAAGCAGCATAATGTAGCACGGATATTGTCATTCACTTTGATTTTATTCAACACTTTTATATTCTTTTCCCTTTACAACATATCGTTGGGAAGTTCTGATATCAGTATTAGGTCCAAAGCGGAAGGTATTAAAATGGCAGTCTAAAACTCATTGGTCTGCAAGTGACGACGCAGTTGATGCTTTACGTTAGAGCTACGAACAAATGAAGCCAGTTTTGGACAGATTGGCTAAATGTAATACGCAGTCTGTACAATACACGACTTGTTACAAACAGATTACGCAGAAAAAAGGGATAAATTGGAAACTATCTTTTTAACAATTTTATGGAGTGAAATTTTGTCACGTCTCAACACAGCCAGCAAATTTTTACAGCGCCAGAAAATGTACTTGTCTGCAGCTGTTAAAATAATCAAGTCTTTGACATCATACATAGAAGACAAGAGAGGCCTTTTGACGACATATATGAAGCTCGAACGAAAGAGAAATCTCCGACAGCTGGGTATAAAGACACCAATAAGCGGGTGAAAAAATTAGCAACCGCTTCTACAATTTAAATAGTGATAACAAAGATATCCCGGATGAACTTCCAGAAGGGAGCAAAAAGTTTAAAATTAAAACTTTTCTTCATGTCATTGATTCTCTGGTGTGTGTGCTAAAAAAGAGGACTGTGTCGTACAAACAACATATGGTTTGAAAGATTTGGTTTTCCTGAACAGTTATCATATTTTCCGGAAAATGAAATCGGAAAACACTAACAATGTATCATCCATCTACTACAGGAATCTTAGCAAAGACGAACTTGCCTTTGAATATCTCCATTTGAAATCATAGGAGTGTATCGTGCAAGAGAAGGATACGTTGTTGAATTCAAGCTACATGAACTGAACATCTCAGAAGGAAAAGAAAATGTAGAAGTGAGGAAGAAGAAGGAGGAGGAGGAGGCAGAAAATGAAGCAGCAGGAAAATGATTTAGGATTAATAATTTTAATATCCAAAGTTTTTACAGGCCCTTATATGAAAAGGCACCCCTTGCGACATTCTTTAACATTAATATTGCGATGCGGATTTTTTTAGCATGACGACGGTAACAAATGCGAATGCAGAACGTTCGTTTTCCAAATTCAGACTAATAAAGAACGAGTTAAAAAACGGCATGAGGCAATTGAGACTGAATAACTTGTGTTTAATGAGCATTGAAACGGGCGTATTAAAAGAAATGGATTTTTCAGATATCATTACAGATCTTGTTGCAAATGAAGAAAATATATGTTCTGAAACGGGAGAGGGGGAGAGAAAGGAAAAACGAAAATGAAGGAAAAGAAAGCACTGGTGGTTTAAAGCTGAACACAGTGCGCGGGTTTTTTGTAGGTCTCCTGGGGATCTCGTTCCCGTATAAAAAAAAGATGCGACGTAACCAAGCTTATTGCCCCATGAGTGGTTGTGAAAAATGAACATACCCGCATAGGACCAGTTGAAGCTCCAGCTGATTGGAGGATGGCGTTCCAACATCTCTAGCTGACCATGTTTTGACTGTAGTTGGCACTCTTTGACTAATACTGGCTCTTGCGCAATTAACCCCAATAAACCAAACAAAGAAATTAGCAAAAACAGTAAGTTTGAAGCCATTCTTGAACCTTACATTATTCTCTTCCCTCAAATCCTCGTTGCTTTAGTTTGGGTCACTAAATTAATCAAACCACCGATATGTCACATACTTGAAGACATTCAGATGCTTTTGTCGAGAACATTTTTTTTTCAATATATTTTTAGAAATTCACTTATTTATTTCTTTATTTATTTATTTTTAAGGTGAGGGATGTAAGGTCAGGTGATGCGTAACATCACAGCCTCTCCTTGACAAATGTCAACCCCGCCTTCTCGTGGTGCATCATGTTCAAACTAAAGGGGCTCTGACGACCGCCAATAGCGGTATAACTATACCATCGGGATCAGAGGAAATGCTATCCCACACTCACCAACCCGCTTGGCCAGCGTGGTGAGTTATGGCCAAACCCCTCCAAAATGACTCTACAACTTAAATCTTGGCCCTCAGTCTCCGGCAGCTGGAATGTACCTGGCCAAGGCAGCGGCCAGTGCGACATGAAGGCAGAGGGTGCTAAGAATCCCCGGAGGACCGGACTAGGCTGCCATCTGATGCTGAACTTGGCTACGTATAATGGACGCTCCCTATCTTCTGATTCAAGGCTTCTTGAATTGGAAGAGGAACTACAAAGGATCAAGTGGGACATCGTCGGGCTAAATGAGGTAAGGAGAAAAGGAGAAGATCTCATTGAACTGAAAAGTGGACATCTCTTCTACTATCGTGGGACAGATACTGGCAGAACTAGTGGTGTTGGATTTATAATAAACAAGAAACTGAAGGATAAAGTGGTAGAAGTTGAAAGTTCCTCTGACAGAGCTGCACGACTCGTTATCCAACTCTCGAGAAGATACCAGGCTCAGATTATTCAAGCGTATGCACCCACCACAAGTCATCCTGAAGAAGAAATTGAAGAATTTTATGAGGAAATTCGTGATCTAAATAATAAAGGTAAGCAGCACTTGAAGATAATTATGGGAGATTTCAATGCAAAAATAGGGCAACGGCAGCAGAATGAAACTTCAGTAGGTAAATTCGGTCACGGCAACTGAAACCAGCGTGGAAATACTCTCGTTGAGTTTGCAGAGGCAGAAGGATTTTTCATCTTGAACTCCTTTTTCAAGAAAAAGCCACACAGGAAATGGAAATGGAGACATCCAGTTGGGACGACAAGTGAAATTGATTTTATTATGTGTAACAAAAAATTCGTCATAGAAGACTGCAGTGTGCTGAACAAGTTCAACACAGGTAGAGACCATAGATTGGTGAGATGTAAGATGCACCTCAATACTAAACTCGAACGTGGCAAGCTCATAAGACAAACAAAATGTATTGACATAACCAACCTTAAAAAACACCATAATACCTTCAAGTTGGAACTGAAGAACAGGTTCTCTGCTTTAGAAGGCCTAACATCGGAAGAAGTGGATATTTCGGAAGTTAACAGAAAAGTAACCAAAGCTCTTATGGAAACAGCAACAAAATTAGCTAGGTCTAAGAACAAGTTGAATGTGAACAAATTATCAGGAAAAACCAAAATGTTGATGCAAAAAAGAAGAGAGATGAGGACAACCGAAGAAGATGTGACTTCCAAAGTGGAATATATAGAGCTATGCAAGACAGTACGAAAAAGTATCACTGAAGATGTAAGAAATTCAACTGTGAGCTAGTGAGGAAAGCAATTGAAAACAACCAAAGCCTAAAGATAGCAAAGGGACATCTCAGTAAGGGAAGAAAACAGATTATGGCACTGAGAAAAGAAGATGGTTCTGTAACAAGAAATAGAGGCGAAATTTTGACAAGAGTGAAAGATTTCTACTCCAAATTATATGAAAGGGATGATATATGTACTCCCGACATCATGAAAGGTAACAGTACCAGAGTTCTTCCAGTCCTCCCAGCAGAAGTTGCACATGCAATCAAGAACATGAAGCGGAGGAAAGCTCCATGGAATTACTGTAGACATCATACAAGAAGCAAGTGGAGAAATCGAAACAGTACTCGCCCAAATTTTCACTCGATGCTTTAATGAAGGGAAGATTCCTGAGGATTGGAACAACGCTACAATGATCCTGCTACATAAAAAAGGTGACATTGAGGATCTCAGGAACTACAGACCTATCAGCATCCTCTCAGTGGTTTATAAAATCTTCACTAAAGTTCTTTCACACCGCTTGAAGGTAACTCTGGACATGGCTCAACCGAGAGAACAAGCTGGATTCAGGAGTGGCTACAGCACAATAGATCATATCCACGTACTGAGAGAACTAATTGAAAGAGCGAGGGAATATGAACTTCCATTGTGCATGGCTTTTATCGATTATGAAAAAGCCTTTGATTCGGTGAAACCATCAGCAGTTACAATGGCTCTGAAATCCTGCGGTATTGAAGATGCATACATTAATATTATTAATAACATCTATGAAAATGCAAGTGCAAAGATTCGGCTGTTTGAAAATACAACACACATAAAAATTGGAAAGGGAGTGAGACAAGGTGACACCATATCTCCGAAGCTCTTTAATGCCACATTGGAAAATGTCTTTCAATCACTGAACTGGGAAAACAAAGGGATAAAGATTAATGGAGATTATCTAACCCACCTTCGTTTTGCTGATGACGTAGTCATTTTTGCAACTACCCCACCAGAGTTGCAGAGTATGATCCAGGAACTTGCTGACAAGAGTAAAGAAGTGGGATTAAAAATGAACTTTCAGAAGACAAAAGTGATGTTCAATGCTTTTACAAGAAATGAAGATTTATCGATTGATGGAGAAAAACTGGAGATAACAGACACGTACGTTTATCTTGGACAGCAGATATCAAGTGATGGTCACATTGATGAAGAAATTAATCGGCGTACAAAACTTGCCTGGAGAGCTTTTGGAAGAAACAGCATAATTTTCAAGAGCAATATGCCATTATGTCTTAAAAGAAAAGTGTTTGATCAATGCATCCTTCCAGTGCTTACGTAAGGTGCAGAGACGTGGACCTTAACTAAAAGAGACATACAAAGGCTGCAGACAACTCAAAGCAGCATGGAGAGGTGCATGCTTGGTATAACCAGGAGAGATAAGAAGAGGAACTCGTGGATCCGAAAAATGACGAGAGTGGAAGACATGATCAGAGTTAAATCCCTGAAATGGCAATGGGCTGGACATACTGCCAGAAGGACAGACCATCGATGGACAGCCCAAATTTTAAATTGGATTCCAAGGGACAGGAAAAGACCCAGAAGAAGACCACATGGGAGATGGGTGGATGAAATTCGAAAATATGCGGGAGTGACATGGAGGAGACTGGCACAAGACAGACCGTTGTGGAGGAAACTTGGGGAGACCTTCGTCCAGCAGTGGATTGATAATGGTTGACATTGATGATGATGATGAAATACTTTTATTGATTATTTTGTTATGGATCTACTTAAAATTAGAAAAATACACCAACACATTGAATTTCACTTTGTTATAAACTGCGTGCTTCTACTTGACCTCCACTATTTCAAGGTCAGGGGTTAATGTGGCATAATTATTTTCTTTTTTCCCGTCTTATTTATGTGACAGACTCTTTTAGTAAACGTAAGAGTTGTAAAAACAGAAGTTTGTTCGCGACGAGCATTGAAGCTGTGTCTCCTCACTCCGGAGTAAGTCGCTCGCGTAGCTGCGCCCCGACAACCCCGCGCCTGAGTTTCCCTGTAATTCCGTCCCTGGCGTCGGACTGACTAAGTGAAGCTTGCTCGGGTGGTGAGCAAGCGAGGGAAGCCAATCTGATGCTCCTCGGAACTAAGGCATGCTATATAGCTGAGGGGATGAAATTTTGCGTCGCAGTCATCGAAGGTTTGAACTCTGCTACTTTGAAAATGATGCGTGATCAGTATCATCCGGTAGCCGAAAAAAATATTGGTATTTCTGGAAGGATGATATTCTTGTAAAATCAGCAGATGATCAGTCCATGCGATACAAATGCGTTTGACAAACACGCTGCCTTCGGAACGCACATCGGGTGTCTCCCTTGCGCTTTACAGCTGAAGGCACTGTACGCAATGGGTTTATGGATTCTGTATATGATGGAAAGAGCATTGCACGTTGCATCAGGCCACATGGCACGTTTTCATGTACACTCACGGACAATGAAATTTGCATACCTAGAAGAAAGCATGCTACAACCGCGAAACTTTGCAAATAGCTAGAGTGTGTGCTGGTATGCAAATGAACCACGTTTGGTGCGATTGCGCATGACCGCACACCCTGTGGTAGTGCTGCAAGCACGAAACGGCAGCCTTATAAACCGGCGTGTAGTCGATGCCCCATGATAGTGAAAGTACTGGCCGACGCAAGCAAGAGTACAGAGTGACAAGAATGCCGGGTAGACGCCAGAGACGTCGATTTACGCAACTTACGGACTTTGAAAAAGGTCTGACAATCGGGCAGAAAATCGCAGGGAGATCGGCGCGCCGTATAGCCCGCCACGTGGACGGACCAGAAGGACCACCGGTAGAGAGGATCGACGGGTCGTGCGCCAAGCACGAACGGATCCCACGGGGACCCGGTCCACTATACAGGCAGATGCAACGGCTTCTGTGTGCACATAAACCATTTCCCGATGCCTCGCCGAAGCGAATCTGCGATCCCAGCGCCCCTTACGTGTGCTGCTATTAACACCGGAACATCGCCGCCTCCGTGTGCAGTGGTGCCAGGCCAGAGCGACGTGGAACGCCACAGACTGGTGACGGGTGGTGTTTAGCGATGAGCGCTGCTTCGTTTTGAGGACAGATGATCATCGTGTCCGGGTGTGGAGGTCCCCGGGTCAACGGCACAATATCAATTTCGCTATCGAGCGCCACATCTCCCCCACTGCAAGCATTATGGTCTGGGGTGCCATAGTCTACGATAGGCGATCAGCTTTAGTAGTGGTACGTAGATCATTGACGGGCCAGCGGTATGTGGATGAGATCCTACGGCCACATGCGCTCCCATTCCTGGTTCCTGGGCGGGATTCCAGGTGCGCTATACCAGCAGGATAATGCCCGCCAGCACACTGCTGGGATTTCCCAGGACTGTCTACGTCATGTCGAGACACTTCCATGGCCTGCCCGATCCCCGGACATGTCCCCTATCGAGCGTGTGTGAAACCAGGTGAAACGCTGGGTGCCGCACTATCCGGGATTTGGAGCACACCGTCCAACACGTGTGGGCCAGTCTGCCGCAGTGCAACATCCGATGTCTGTTCGCCTCCATGCCGGACAGTATTGCAGCATGTATCGCCGCACGAGGCCGTGCGACGCGCTATTGAAGATGATTGGACTGCGTGCCATAGATCCCTCTGTAATGGACATACACCTCTGTTTTGCCATCATGTGTATCCTTAATCTGTATCATTACATCCATAAAATTTCATTTCAATCCGATGCTTCCTTCTTGGTGCGCAAATTTCATTGTCCGTGAGTGTATTTACCATGAATTTTCGTCATTCTTTGAATTATTTGAGATCAGCAGACAGACGGGAGGGAGGCAAAAGGAATTCCAATCACTGTGTGGTTTTCAAACTTCATTCGGTGCCTCACGCACCGTTCTTCATGGTATGAGTACAAAGGGACACCCAGCATTTATGTGCAATCGCCACTGAATTTTTTTTTTTTTTTTTTTTTTTTTGTATCTAATCTGACTGACAGTGGAATGATATCTGTACCTTCTATTTTCCCGCAATAGCGGCTTTTGTTCGTAATTTCGGACGCAGTGATGTGTTTTTGCTTTCGTTGCAAGGAGTACACTTGAAAATCTCTTCCTCTGTATTTCTTTTCGAGTTCGATGATTTTCATCAAAAAATTTCCTGCCAGTTGGCAAGCTATTCAGAATACGTAGCTTTCCGTTTCCCCCGTGTTTCCGTTTTCCTGTCGTTGCATCATTTGCTTCCATCACGTCAATATACAACTATGAATTCACGTGGCAGCATGCGTGCAGTGGAAAGTAACAGCCAATTTTGGAACACTCCGCACAGTACACCTAATTGTTAAAACCGGCCAATGTATTTATATCATCATTCTTATAGTAACAGCTCTGTGAGTAAAAATTGCGTAATTTACCACGCAGTTTGTTGAATATAGTTATGGAAAAGAAATGTGAAATTCATCAAATAATGTCAAATATCTCGGAAATCTCGTACTGTGGTGCCTTAATACAGAGCCATTATGATCACAGGAAATCGTGGAATTTCTGAGCGTTGCCATTACAAACTGAAAAAAAAATTATGTCAGTTTCGAGATATGTGACTATTAAATCGACATGCTGTAAGTAAATAATGTTGAACCAGACAAAAGATAATTACTTGAAACACTCAGACTTTCGTCACTTATTACATTTAAAGAATAGGTAGTCTGCTTCGTAGATTCTATATTTAGGTTGAAACATTTTCCCATGTGCTTTTAATGCAAAGATATACATATAAAACAGTGTAAAAACGAATTTGTCCATACATTTGTCGGTATATTCAACGAGATAAAATATACTGTATATGCATAATGACAGGGGCGGCGGAAAGTGAAGTTCGTTGACCGGGCCCGAAATTTCGAATCGATGTGCAACCCCCTCCCCTTCCGCTTCCCGGAACAAATAGGAGAAAAAAATGCCTAAGGAGCTCTGTTAAGGATTAGGACCATCTGACCACTTACCTAGAGGAACTTCTTAAGGCATATAACAACAAAAAATCGCACATATGCCAAATAAAAAAAATAAAAAATCTTGACTGAAATTATTGATCGGGCCCTGGCCCTGGTAGCCCGGGCGGTTCCGCCGCCACTGCATAAGGATATATTCTATTCTAATCTCTTTGGGCATATTCGTGTTTTTCAGAATATCTTTTTTGTTCCCTGAAAACTGATTCGAAAAATTTTTTTGCCTGAGGTAGACGTGAACACAATCGAAATTTCTATACATTCTGCTTTTGGGGGCGGCGCGTGTGTGCGTATCTTCTCCCAACATATGAAATAAATGCGTATTTGTAGGTGCCGTGATATCGCTGTTGTTAGCACACGGATTGGAAAAATCCTTCTTGAATATCTAAGTGGAAAGCGCTATGTGCTTAACATATGTCATAGATAGATAGATAGATAGATAGACACGTGATACTTTTCGCCATAGGAAGCGACACTGAATTCACGACAATAAATTATACGACAACGAATTCACTTGGCAATGTGCCTGTTGTGGAAAGTAACAGCCAATTTTGGAACACTGACATATAAGTTTGAAATATTTTAAGAAACTTTTGTCCGAAACCCTGTTCACTACGCACGGGTCGTCGGTGCTACCATCCTTATGTTTTCGCGCAATTATTCTTATACCAAATATTTTCAATGTAAATATTATTTAAGTCAAACAGCTCTTTAAAATGGTGTAATTAGGAAACACCTATTTATTATTTTTAAGTTTTTTGTTTTAAAACACAAGCATATAAGTTTTTTAAACACAAGCATCTTAATTTTGTGATTTAGATTACCTAAAATAAAAAAAAAGTCGTTTCTTACAAAACAGTGGTAATGTTTTTTATTTTCATTTTACGACTGAGATTATCTAAACCAACGAAAAGTTCTTTTGGCAGCAGTTGTTCACTAAGCTGTTAAAACAAGATAATCAGTTTTGTAGCCTTAACCTTGCAAGCAATTTTACGTGTTTAGAAAATTTTCGATAGGGTCTGCTTTTTCGGTGCAGCTATGAAGGCTTCACATGATGAATGTCATTAGCAAGCATTCTACATATTTCTTCACGCCGTCTGATAACGAAGTGCCTTTCTCTAACGAGTATCACTCTCCAAATAGGTCATTACAAAATCTCTCAGATTATGACTTTGAATCATAAAACGACTACCAATCTCATTCAAATGAAGCGAAGCATTCGAGTTTCTAATGAGAATAATTCTTTCTAAATGAATATTCCCACAAACCGTGAAATCTTTACAAGGAAACCAACGAACCGATTGTGGTTGTAGCACACAAAAGCTGAGATGAACCGGGTTTCTTCGGGAGTCATTTATTAGTATCTGGGTACACCATGCATTAAGAAGGAAATATTTACAAGCTGAAAGGTATTAAAAGACCAGCACTGATATGGTCGCATGCTCTCACTGTAAAGACGATGATAGCAAAATAGAGCAATAAAAATTTCTTAGTGTTCCAGTGTTTAACTTCCTTTGTTGCCGCATAGCATTCTAAATCAATCAACTCTAAGGTTATTTAAAAAGGTTTAGATAATCCAACGATTTTTATAAAGTAACTATATCATTATGTTCCATCGGAAGACACTTTGAAAGGCAGTTCTTGTCTTTTGAGACAAATTAAAAATGCACAGGCAGATGAATTCGGAAAAATATATCCATACAGATCTAAATTTAACATTTTGTGAATATCTTTATCAAAGGTACTACATACAGATCTAATACAAACCACCGAAGAATATTACCAATATTAAAGTGTGGAATTAAGAGAAAGAATAAAGCGTATATAGTTTAGCAGGGAGCCACATGATTGCGCAAAAGCGCAATGCATGCACAATGAAACTCCAGCTCGTAAAAATGTAGGTGACTGCATTTGTCTTTGTCTGCGATTCATTTCTACATAAAAAAAATGTTTACGATTTAAAAATCAGCAAGCGGCACAGATAAAATACACAAACGACCGGCAAACTTTAGGACGCTTGTTGATTAACTGACATATAATATTACTTTGTTTTTCCAAAGCAGGAAAAGATACAGACTTGAAACTAAACCCAAAACCTAAGGATGCTTTGACACCTGTAGTCAAAATTTCAGTTATTATTGGAATCTGGTAACCCTGCATTTTAATCAGAGGTGTGCTTATGCTCTGTGTTTTCTGAGAATCGAGCAAATATTTCTAGTTATATAGAGTAACTACGGTAAGCCAAAAGCTTCTTCTCAGCACTTTTCTCTTTGACATATTGTATTCTTATGAACATCTCAGTTGTTATTGTTATTACAATTATACACTTCAGAGACAAATTCCTCGATAATTGGCAACATGACTTTTGATAACGTTATTTTTAATACACCACAATACGAATACTCAAGAAACGCATATAGCGTATTAAATAATCAGACCATTATGAACAGGTCTGATTATATTCGAAAACTTGAAGAATTTGCTGATCAATCGGACTCAATTCTACAGTCGAAGACTCCGTTGAATAGTATAGTACGGAAAGTTCAAGCTCTAGCCAGGGACAAAGATTTACCGGAAACTATTAGAAATTGAGCGAAACATCCTCCGGGCCGTACAATTCCACCACTCTTTGGACGACTAAAGAATCATAAACCGGGATCTGCCCATAGACCTATAGTAGCGAAAAACAAATCTCCTACATACATGTTAGAAAAATCCCTAGCTGTATTCTTATCTCAACGTTTAAAAAACTCTGATTACGTAATCAAGTCAACAAAGGAATTTGTGGAGCGCGCAAGAAAGTTGAATATACTGTATTTGACAGTGATATAATGGGAAGTTTCAACATAGTGTCCTTATATCCGTCTATACGTATACCAGAGGCTGTTGGAAACTTTGAAAAAATAATAGTCACTTCCCGCGAATTCACACCAACCTTAACAAAGAAAATTATCGGTTCCTTAAATCTAGTTACTAACCACAACTATTTCAAATTGGATGATGACATCTACAAACAAACAAAAGGAGCAACGATGGGTTCCCCTCTATCAGCAGTACTTGCTAAAGCAGTACTTAGATCGCTTGAAGATCTGATCTTTCTAAAGTGTATCAAGAAACCCCGAGTGTGGATCCGCTACGTTGACGATATATTTTTCATATGGGAACGTGGAATAGACGAATTAAAAGATTTCATGCATAAGTTAAACAGTCTACATAATACGATAAAGTTCACCATGGAGCTTGAAGTGGATGGAACGTTGAATTATCTTGACGTCGCGCTCAGAAGAAATAAAACATCCAGCTTTGATTTTAACGTTTATTATAAACCGACCGCAGTACTGAAGCTTGTCCCTCCTGATTCGCACTGCCCAAAAGAGTACAAACTTTCTGCTTTTTAGGCATGGTTTTATAGAGCGTATAACGTATGCCAACCCGACTACCTAAATAACAAGGAAATTGATAATATTTATAGTAAAGGTCTAAAGGCTGGATATAAGAGGGATGAAATAGACAGAATACATAGAACTGTAAGAAATCGTATAATGTCAGCAGCAACAAAATCACCTAGTAAGACAACGAATTACGCAGGATCCATCTCATATATCCCAGGCTTTGCATATTGGTTAAAGAATTTGTTACGTAAATACAAAATATTAATAGCAATGAAGTCCCCGACCCAATTATCACATATAGTATCAAGCTGCAAACAGAGACAGTGTGAAAAAGAAAAGGCGGGTGTGTACGCTATACCGTTGGTATATCCTGACAACACGGAAAAGATATATATATATATATATATATATATATATATATATATATCATCATCATTGTCAACCATTATCAATCCACTGCTGGACGAAGGTCTCCCCAAGTTTCCTCCACAACGGTCTATCTTGTACCAGTCTCATCCATGTCACCCCTGCATACTTTCGAATTTCATTCACCCATCTCCCATGTGGTCTTCTTCTGGGTCTTTTCCTGTCCCTTGGAATCCAATCTAAAATTTCGGCTGTCCATCGATGATCTGTCCTTCTGGCAGTATGTCCAGCCCATTGCCATTTCAGGGATTTAACTCTGATCATGATGTCTTCCACTCTTGTCATTTTTCGGATCCACGAGTTCCTCTTCTTATCTCTCCTGGTTACACCAAGTATGCACCTCTCCATGCTGATTTGAGTTGTCTGCAGTCTTTGTATATCTCTTTTAGTTAAGGTCCACGTCTCTGCACCATACGTAAGCACTGGAAGGATGCATTGATCAAACACTTTTCTTTTAAGACATAATGGCATATTGCTGTTGAAAATTATGCTGTTTCTTCCAAAAGCTCTCCAGGCAAGTTTTGTACGCCGATTAATTTCTTCATCAATGTGACCCTCACTTGATATCTGCTGTCCAAGATAAACGTACGTGTCTGTTATCTCCAGCTTTTCTCCATCAATCAATAAATCTTCATTTCTTGTAAAAGCATTGAACATCACTTTTGTCTTCTGAAAGTTCATTTTTAATCCCACTTCTTTACTCTTGTCAGCAAGTTCCTGGATCATACTCTGCAGCTCTGATGGGGTAGTTGCAAAAATGACTACGTCATCAGCAAAACGAAGGTGGGTTAGATAATCTCCATTAATCTTTATCCCTCTGTTTTCCCAACTCAGCGACTGAAAAACACCCTCCAATGTGGCATTAAAGAGCTTCGGAGATATGGTGTCACCTTGTCTCACTCCCTTTCCAATTTTTATGTGTGTTGTATTTTCAAACAGCCGAATCTTTGCACTTGCATTTTCATAGATGTCATTAATAATATTAATGTATGCATCTTCAATACCGCAGGTTTTCAGAGCCATTGTAACTGCTGATGGTTTCACCGAATCAAAGGCTTTTTCATAATCGATAAAAGCCATGCACAATGGAAGTTCATATTCCCTCGCTCTTTCAATTAGTTCTCTCAGTACGTGGATATGATCTATTGTGCTGTAGCCACTCCTGAATCCAGCTTGTTCTCTCGGTTGATCCATGTCCAGTGTTACCTTCAAGCGGTGTGAAAGAACTTTAGTGAAGATTTTATAAACTACTGATAGGAGGCTGATAGGTCTGTAGTTACCGAGATCCTCAATGTCACCTTTCTTATGTAGCAGGATCATTGTAGCGGTGTTCCAATCCTCAGGAATCTTTCCTTCATTAAGGCATCGAGTGAAAATTTGGGCGAGTACTGTTTCAATTTCTCCACTTGCTTCTTGTATGATTTCTACAGTAATTCCATCTTCTCCTGGAGCTTTTCCCCGCTTCATGTTCTTGATTGCATGTGCAACTTCTGCTGGAAGGACTGGAGGAACTCTGGTACTGGTATCTTTCATGATGTCTGGAGTGCATGTATCATCCCTTTCATATAATTTGGAGTAGAAATCTTTCACTCTTGTCAAAATTTCGCCTCTATTTCTTGTTACAGAACCATCTTCTTTTCTCAGTGCCATAATCTGTTTTCTTCCCTTACTGAGATGTCCCTTTGCTATCTTTAGGCTTTGGTTGTTTTCAATTGCTTTCCTCACTAGTTCACAGTTGAATTTTCTTACGACTTCAGTGATACTTTTTCTTACTGTCTTGCATAGCTCTATATATTAAACTTTGGAAGTCACATTTTCTTTAGTTGTCCTCATCTCTCTTCTTTTTTGCTTCAACATTTTCGTTTTTCCTGATAATATGTTTACATGCAACTTGTTCTTAGACCCAGCTAATTTTGTTGCTGTTTCCATAAGAGCTTTGGTTACTTTTCTGTTAACTTCAGAGATGTCCACTTCTTCCGATGTTAGGCTTTCTAAAGCAGAGAACCTGTTCTTCAGTTCCAACTTGAAGGTATTATGGTGTTTTTTAAGGTTGGTTATGTCAATAGATTTTGTTTGTCTTATGAGCTTGCCACGTTCAAGTTTGGTGTTGAGGTGCATCTTACATCTCACCAATCTATGGTCACTATCTGTGTTGAACTTGTTTAGCACACTGCAGTCTTCTATGACGAATTTTTTGTTACACATAATAAAATCAATTTCACTTATCGTCCCATTTGGATGTCTCCATGTCCATTTCCTGTGTGGCTTTTTCTTGAAGAATTAGTTCAAGATGAAAAACCCTTCTGCCTCTGCAAACTCAACGAGAGTATTTACACGCTGGTTTCTGTTGCCGTGACCGAATTTACCTACTGAAGTTTCATTCTGTTGCCGTTGCCCTATTTTTGCATTGAAATCTCCTATAATTATCTTCAAGTGCTGCTTACCTTTATTATTTAGATCACGAATTTCCTCATAAAATTCTTCAATTTCTTCTTCAGGATGACTTGTGGTGGGTGCATACGCTTGAATAATCTGAGCCTGGTATCTTCTCGAGAGTTGGATAACGAGTCGTGCAGCTCTGTCAGAGGAACTTTCAACTTCTACCACTTTATCCTTCAGTTTCTTGTTTATTATAAATCCAACACCACTAGTTCTGCCAGTATCTGTCCCACGATAGTAGAAGAGATGTCCACTTTTCAGTTCGATGAGATCTTCTCCTTTTCTCCTTACCTCACTTAGCCCCACGATGTCCCACTTGATCCTTTGTAGTTCCTCTTCCAATTCAAGAAGCCTTGAATCAGAAGATAGGGAGCGTCCGTTGTACGTAGCCAAGGTCAGCATCAGATGGCAGCCTAGTCCGGTCCTCCGGGGATTCTTAGCACCCTCTGCCTTCATGTCGCACTGGCCGCTGCCTTGGCCAGGTACATTCCAGCTGCCGGAGACTGAGGGCCGAGATTTAAGTTGTGGAATCATTTTGGAGGGGTTTGGCCATAACTCACCACGCTGTCCAAGCGGGTTGGTGAGTGTGGGATAGAATTTCCTCTAATCCCGATGGTATAGTTATACCGCTATTGGCGGTCGTCAGAGCCCCTTTAGTGGGAACAGGATGCACCACGAGAAGGCGGGGTTGACATTTGTCAAGGAGAGGCTGTGATGTTACGCATCACCTGACCTTACATCCCATATATATAGGAATGGCAAAGCGATCCTTTGACACTAGATGTAAAGAACACGTGCGAAGGTCAACCAGGACATGCAGAATACAGCCTTCGCCAGAGAAGTCATGCATTCATCGGCCACTCCAGTATGGAACAATATTAGAAGAATTGCCCCTTACACGAACTTTAAAGAGACTGCCATCAGGGACTCTGTCGAAATCTGCTCCAGCAAAGTAGCATGCAATGACATGATCTCTACTGAACTATCAATGGTTTGGCATGCGTTATTAAAAGAAGGGAACACGTCGCGGTGCGTCGTGTAATTACATGCTAAAAGATTTCACGAAATATGCTGGTGATATCACCCTCGTTATTTTCAAAAATCATCTTTGTTCCTTATCTGTTCCAATTCCCCGCATTTTTATGTTTACCATTGCCTTGAAAAAGCCTCCCAGTGGAATGCAAAAGCTTAGCGAATCTCTGTGATCACTACACCATAAGAAATAAACGGATTTAATATGCTATATGCGTTTCTTGAGTATGTCATTTGATGTTAAGCAGTATGAAACAAAGGGTGTCTCTGATCTGTGTTCGTGCTAGAAGATCAACGGAGCATTACGCAATCTGTGTGACTTCCATTTGTTTCTCATTGAATTATGCATCTCAAGGTCTATGCTGTGTTTTTAGCGCAGTGACGTATATTCTAATTTAAATCTTTTTTTTTTTTTAGCTTCTGTCTTATTAAATTTTGCTTCATTCTCGTTCAACGTTTTTTAAATCGTACGCCACTAATTCCTGTCCGATGAATTTAAGTTTGGCAACCCTGACAACAGGTCAAAGGGTAATTACGTAATCTAAAGTTAGAAGTAAGAACGAATGTGTTCAGTCTATGCGAGGGAATGCTATTATTAGTCTAGGAGAGACAATCTTACGACACACTGTTTTACTTGAATTATAGGAGGCTTTCTGATTTAGCAACCCTATAAAAGTATAATCTTATTTGTTAACGAACAATCTATTCCTGAAGTGCATTTTTGTATCGGAGTGCATTATTCTTTACGATAGCGTGCAACGTTGTTTGGATCATGCTGAATTGTATCAGATAATTTTATACTATGTGACGCGTGTGACGTACCTTCTGATTATAAATAAGAGGTTCTGTTGTAAGTACGAATTTTTATTCAAACTGGCCGCTATCTAGAAGTGAATAGTTATCTTTTTCATGACTAATTATGAAATTTTCAGCTACATCTAATATTTCATACTATCCGGGTTCAACGAGTATTGCAATGAAGCTAAAGCAAACGTAAGCACCACTGTGGTGACATGAAAAATAAAATAATTATGAAATAACGCTGTTTTCCTTCATCTTATAATAGTCACGCCTTCGTAACTCGGAATTACCAACAACTTCCAAATAATAACGATAATAACAAAAGAACAGAGACATCGTCTTAACACGCGCGCGCGCGCACACACACACACACACACACACACTGATTAAATTCAGATGCTGGAAAAAAGTGATCTCAGAAGCACACAAAGTCGCGTTCGTTTTTGTGACATTTCTTATTCAGCTTCTGAAAGCAGAGAAATGTTTTAGGCATACGAACGAACTACGGCCCCAAAGGCAAAGAAATGACAGGCGTCACGTATTATTCTCAAACTGTCAGCTGTAGTTATCTCCGGATTTTGCTCTTTTCTCATACGAAAAACTTATGTTTTCCAGATTGCTCAGCAGTAATTTAGTTGTAGATGGATTTAGACAAAGGCATCATCCCTATGGAACAAAAAAATAATGCTGTGCTTTTTCAGTTCGCATTTTTTGAATGGAAAATACCGTGTAAAGAGAAACGGAATAGAAACTGACAAAATGTTTCGGAAGAATTTAATTCTAATAGCGTTATTCTTTTATCACAAATGCAAAGGAATTTGTAGATTTTAGAACAATTTGCCATTTTAAAGTTCTTTATTTGAAATCGAACGATGAATTCCTTCGGAAGGATAACCATGACTTTCAAAATTCTTCTAAAACTTAGAAGAGAATCCATACGAACGAACTGTAAAGAAATGCAAACTGAAACAGCACTACAACAGTTATGTATTTTGAGAAAAAATAAATCTGGTTTTAAAAACATTAAACTGCGATCAAGTTTTACAACTTATACGCAATTAACTATAAAAATCTTAATTCAAAACCCAAGTTTTACCAGTGTTTCTAATAAAAATACACCGTGTTTTCCATTTTTCGTAGTTTTCTGTATAAATGCCTGTAATATGCATAACGTAATTCTTTTTCATCTCTTTTCAGGATACGAACGAATAAAGTGCTTCCAGTTTTCATCTGCTTTTTTGAATGCATCAAAGATTTTTTTAAACATACTGGCATATTTTATGTGTCGAGATCATTATGAGCAGATATTGCACTTTTGTCAAGTCGCTCTGCGCAAAGCTTTCATTGTACCGAATAAAGTAATATATTTCCATACTCATGGCGTTACATTTTTTTTAATATTTGCTAGCCGATAATGTTCTTAACATCTCATGAAATTGTACTAAAACACATGCAATTATTTCATTTTATCCAGTGAATATACCATGATCGGAAAGAACTTACAAGAACTAACATGAAGAATAAAGAAAAGTACATAAAAAGGCAAAGGGAATTCATAAAATGTCTGTGTGCTTGATATCTAAATGTATACAGCCTTCATTTTTAAAATGTGGTGCATGATGAACGGAAATACACTATATGGCAAAAGCAACCAGACACCCCTTCAAAAGCAAATGAACGGATCCGCTGCGTTGTTAAATTGCGAGGTACAGCTGTAAACGGTATAAAAACATGCCTGCAGCTGACCGTGATCATATAGCACTGTGAGGTTGAGTTAAAATGTCGCTGCGGGAGAGAACTGACTTTGAGAAAGGAAAGATTGTTGGGTGTTATATTAGTGGGTTGTCCATAAGAGAAACCGAGAGGCATTTAAACACACCCAAGTCAATTGTTTTGGAAGTACTGAACAAGTGGAAGACACATGGCGTGCCTGAAGCAGCAAAACGTACCGGCAGACCAAAGAAAATCAGTGATAGAGGACGTCGAAGCCTCAGGAGAGTCGTTACAGCTAATCGACGAAGTACTGCACAAGACCTCAGTATACAGATGAGTAAAAATGCTGGAACCTCGGTATCTACACGTACCATTCGCAGAGAACTTCATTCCATGGGTTACCGTGGTCGTGCGGCTGCTCAATAGCCTTTCATCTCCACTCGGAATGCTACTCGTCGTTTAGCATGGTGTAATGAACATTTATGGTAGCCCAACGCACACTAAACCAAAGACCAGTTCAAGAGAATTCATGCTAAATACATTTCAAAGGAAAACGAACATCCACTACACCACAAAACCAGAAAGATAACCATTAACTGGAAAAAAATACGTAGAGCATTACTTGAAAAAAGTTTGCATATTTACAAGCATTGTTCAAAATAGTCTTAAATTTGAAAGACAGGCACAAGCCAAAAGAACATGAGTTTTGCTATATATATAGAACAAAATACCGAAAAAATAGCACAAAATTAAAACCAACTTTGAAATTCTAAAGCGCCCAAAGCTTCGTAAAAAAAAATCAAAACATTCAAGGACAATATGAGATATTTTTTTCCACAACGATCTGTCTTGAGCCAGTCTCCTCCATGTCAGTCCCGCATGCTTTCGAATTTCATCCACCCACCATCTCCAATGAGGTTTTCTTCTGGGTCTTTTCCTGTCCCTTGGAACCCAGTCTAGAATTTCGGTTGTCCATCGGTGGTCCCTTCTCCTGGCATTATGTCCAGCCCATTGCCATTTCAGGGATTTTACTCTGATCATGATGTCTTCTACTCTTGTCATTTTCCTTATCCAAGAATTCGTCTTATCTTTCTTGGTTACAATAAGCATGCATTTCTCCATACTCTTTTAGTTGTCTGCAGTCTTTGTATATCTTTTTTTAGTTAAGGTTCACATCTCTGCTCCGTACGTAAGCACTGGAAGGATGCATTGATTAAAAACTTTTTTTAAGACATAATGGCATATTGCTCTTAAACACTTTACTGTTTCTTCGAAATATATATAGGTTTAACGACCACCATGAGTAATTCCAAGGATTATCAGCAGTAGTTCGTCGCTAATTTAGGGTCACTTGCTTAAGGGTAGTGAGCGAGCCAGCGCCGCGTTCCGTATGACAAACACCGCACGTATGCCTGAACTGGGATTCTATTCCGGAGCACAGCTTGGACGACTAGTGAGAAGCCGCAGCAAGTGCAACTGGGTTACCTTTACTTCCTAGTTCAATTCCATAGCAACCTTAGAATTTGAGGGCTTCTCTTCCATTGGACGAAATACAGTATTTAATTCAATTTACATTCACAATGGGACAACTTATTCTAGATACGATAAATACAGCTATTAAAATGGCAGGCGTGTTGTCTCTAAATCACCAAATTACATTAATTCATCTAAAAAGAAATAGAGTCAGAAATAAGAACTCCAGGGAAAAGTTTCGTAGGAATTGTGGAATTCGTTCCACACATTCCAACAGAATTGCTGTAAAGCAAATCGCTAAAACCACTTACTTTCAAGATTCGGCGTGTCTACTTAGTTTCTGCTGCTGAATTCAGTTTACTGGAAGGACTGCCAGAATTATATATCAGGGCAGCAAACAGTTGGGTCTTTACATATGTAAATGATAATGCACAACGAGAAGTAAAGCTGTTTAAATTATTTATTTATTTATTTGTAGGCATTTCCGTCAGACAGTGGATCTAGTTATAGGCATTAATATAATATCATTGTGCGTTAACATCATAGTGCATTAAAAGCGATAATTACAATCTTGCAAAACATGCTTTATGAAAGAAATCTCAACTTATATTAAAAGTATATGGACATTCTTCAAGTAAGTTATGAAGTCCATGCATTTTGCATGACGGAGAATTTTTTGTAGCTTCAGTCCTGAAAAATGGCACTGCAAATACTTCACATTCTGTCCATGATAAGCGTGACGCACGGAAATTTAATCGGTTTTCAATTAGAATATACGCTGCCGGAAAGTGAAAAACGAACACCATGAAGGAATTGCCGGACGATCATGAAATTTACATATGTTAATGGGGTCGAATTTACGTAGGTGTGATGTTAATTTCGGGACCAACCGGTGAGCGCTTGCGCCACAGCACGGCATAATATGCAAATTATCGTCGGTGGTATTTAAGGAGTACGGCGAAGTGAATGTAATCAGTCGTCGGCGCACGGACACGTGCGAAGACCCTGAAGAAGCTGCAATGCCTGGACATGGAAGACGTGTATGATTTCAGTAGTTATCGGACTTTGAGCGAGGTCGTCTAGTCGGACTCCGCGATGCCGGTTGGTCGTATCGTCGTATTGCGGAGCGAATTGGATGGGAAGTATCGGTGGTGGTACGATGGTGGCGAAGATAGTCCGAGGAACATTCCCACACGAGAAGACGTGGAACCGGGAGTCACAGACGGACTGATGAGCGGACCGATCGACGCATAAGAAGAGCGGCGTTGTCAAGCAGAACATCCACTGCGACGCAAATCCGAGCTGCCGTTGCACCTGAGGTGACTGTGCGAACAATCCGCAACTGTCTACTGGATGCAGGACTACGTGCACGTGTGCCTCTGGCATGTGTACCTGTGACTCCAGCCCACCGTCAGGAACAGCTGCAGTGTTGTCGCCAGCGTCTGCACTGGAGAACGCAATGGCGATCTTTCGTGTTCAGCGATGAAAGCAGAATCTGCTTCGGAGCCTCCGATGGCCGTATGCGTGTTCTCAGACGCACAGGGGAGCGTCTCCACCCTTCTTGCATCCGCCAGCGACCACACAGGGCCTACACCTGGTCTCCTGGTGTGGGGAGTGATCAGCTATCACTCCCGTACACTACTAGTGTTTGTACCGGGTACGTTAAACAGCACCTCCTACATCAACAACATCATTCATCCCGTTGTTGTGCTATTTGTAAGGTCGGTCCATCGTGGTGTTTTCCAGCAAGATAACGCACGCCCATACACGGCTCGTTCAACGCAACATGCACTTCAGGGTGTGAGACAACTTCCATGGCCTGCATGTTCACCGGATTTGTCCCCCATTGAGCCCGTGTGGGATTTTATGGGACAACGACTTATCCGGTCTCTACGGCCAGCCACGACCATCCCTGATTTACGTGTCCAGGTTGAGGATGCGTGGAACTCAATACCCCAAACTTACATCCAACATCTGTACGACAGACTCCATGACAGAATTGCACAGTGTGATGCAGTTCATGGCGGTTCAACCTCGTACTAACCATGTTGCATGGAAATGTTATTTTTCAGTTTACCAGCAAATACAGCTGTATTTTGCCATAATGTTTTGAGCACGTTATCCTCTGTATTCCGTTATTATGCTGTATAAATTTCGTTTTTATCAGACGTCTCCTTCTTGGTGTTCTTTTTTCACTTTCCGCCAGTGTATACAGTATATCATATCATATCATACGTAGAGGATTTTAGAAAGGGAGTGTCTGACACCAAGTTTTAAACAACTCTTAGAAATAGGAAGCTAGGAGATTTGGGCTAGAGTGCCCGATAGAAAGTGACACGGAAGAGAGGTAGAAAGGGGGAGGAAGACTCCCTTTTTTATTACCGGGTGACCAGTACCCGGAGTCTGACGGCTTAACGTGCCCATCCCACGCACGGCGGATATTTAGTAGTTGGAGTGTTCACACCTGCCTGGAATCGAACATGAGGTTTCTCCGTGGCAGTCACGAACGGTGAACACTAGGCCAACCGCGGCCCTCAGTTAGAATATCATCTATGCTCCATTGATAATACCGCTCAGAAACTTTTGTTGAAGAGCCTTTCTTCTCGAATGCAGAAATGTCATCTTGAAGAACGACAGGTCATCTGTAGGGATATCTGCGATATAAACTTCCAGTAGATCTGTGAGAAAGGTCACGTAGAAATATTTTTCGTACTTTCTCAGTTTCATTTATTAGGTGTACAAATAAGTTTTAAAGCGTTTTTTGTGTGACGCAGACCGCTAATTTACATATTCGACATTCGGCGTTGTTGTCATGTGACCGTAACTGGTCCAGAGTATAAAATGTGACACAAGAAGTTTCCCCAACAGTCAAACGTTCTTGCACATCGATAGGCGAAGGATGGCAAGTGATACTGCATTTATTCGACACTGCAATCGTTACGAATTTCATCAAGGAAAAAGTGCTGCAAAAGCATGTGCATCGATTTATACTGTTCTGGGGGAGAATATTGTATCGAAAAGCACGTGTGAGGTTTGGTTTAGACGGTTTAAAACAGGTGATTTTGATGTTAGCAATCGAGAACGTAGAGGCGCCTCGCAGAAGGTTGCACATGAGGAACTGCAAGCATTTCTAAATGAAGATTCGTCTCAAATGCAAAAAGAACTAGCTGAACAACTGGGGGTAACTCAACAAACCATTTTCAATCATTTACACGCAATGGGAAAAATTCAGAAGGAAGGAAAATGGGTGCCACATGACCTGAGCCAGAGGAACAAGGATGCGCGTGTCATGAAGTGTTTGAATCTGTTGAATAAAAAACACACAAAGTCTTTCCTGTGAAAAATCGTTAGGGGTGATGAAAAGTGGATATGGTACGACAATCCCAAACGCAAAAAACACTGGGCAGTCTCAGGTGAGGCAACTTCGACACCGAAATGCAATATTCCCTCCAAGAAAGTTCTGCTGTGCATCTGGTGGGATATGAAGGGTACGGTCTATTATGAACTATTGGAACAGGGTCAAATTGTTACTGCTGATCGCTACAAGCAACAATTGCTGTGACTGAACCAGGAAATATGTCGGAAACGTCCATTCACAGGCAAAGGATTGCGACCCGTGAAATTACTGCTTGACAACGTTAGGCCGCATGTCGCGAAATCGGTCAAGGAAGCGTTAATGACGCTTGGCTGGGAAGTTTTGGAGCACCTGACGTATAGTCCCGACATAGCCCCTTCAGACAATCATTTGTTTCGATAGATGCAACATGATTTGTGTGCTGTACGGTTCCGGATATGTGACGAAGTGCAAAAATGGGTTGACGACTTCATCGTGTCACACGATGAAGTTATTCTTCATGGGTGGAATCTGTCAGCTGCCCGAGCGATGGCGGAAGGTGATAGATAATGACGGCGCATATTTTGATTCGTAAAGGCATTGTTGTTTTCTCTCAAATTTCACGTTGCATTGTCTTAAAACGCTTTGAAACTGATTTGTACACCTAATATTACAGATACGAGTCTAGATCTCCAAATGATCGCAGCATACTCTAGTGAAGGTCTGGCCGTGGTCTCAAAAATGCGAATAAGTGTCTGAGGATTGGAAAAACACTTAGAAAGTTTCATAATGATTTCAGAAGTTCTATAGGTTGAACGTATAATTCTCTAGATATGGCATTTAAAGTTCAAGTTAGAATCAAATGTAACTCCCAAGTCGTGGACATTATTTACTCGGTTAGGAGAACAATCGCTAGCTTTGTAGTGAAAATAGAAAAAAAAATTGGGTTCCTTTCCCTGGAAAAGGAAATAACACGAGAGATTAATGATAAATCAATAAAACTTGAGGAACATGAGTCTCTCCTTGTTAATATTTTCTATATACTAAATATTGTATGTAAGTAACGTATAAATATACATTTAAATAATCTACTTTTGATATAATGATCAGTTGGTGGTACACAGTGTTTTGTCAGATAGTACAAGACTATCTCGAAAAGTACCCTGGACACATGCGCGAAACATTCAAATATCCTACAGTTTACAGTTTCCGAAATATTGGATTTGACTTCTGTAACGTTTGCCAACTGAACTACATAATGTGTTTTAATGTATATTCATCAATTACATTTTGTTATAGTATCTCAAATTGATGAGGTACTTGTTATTTTCAGTCATTTGATTTCCTTTAATAGTTGTAGAATTGTATTGGGGAAAAAAGAATACCAAACGGTGGTTTTTCAGATCTCATCCTGAATGGGGCGCGTGTTAATACAAAGGCAGTTCCATAAAAACTGAGAGCATTTTTTTTTTTTTTTTTGAGTTGGAAACCAGGGGCGGATTGGGTCGATGAAACCAGGCCTGGAATTTTTGCATTGTGGTCCAGTATAGAAACGCATGTACCCACAGGGGAACACCTCATAAATTCTCTCATAAAAAAAGATTCTGTTGAATACTAGATGAAATGGAATTGCTGAAATATGCATTGTAAAATTAATTCAGTCGTAAATAAATTTTAACAGCAATTAAGGGTGAAAGAATCTTAAAACTCTGCTTGTGATTGAACGTAGTATATGAAATCATACTCAAAACGGGGTATTGTACCAGATAATTATATTTATTTGGTCACTGACTGTCTGCTGCGCAACGGTATTCGCAAAACCTCCAGGAATGGGACCCTTTTTAATGTCTAACTATTATTTGGACTCCTGAACTGCCATTTTGATCCATGAGCCAGTGCCGGTAATTTTTTGTTCCCTTGAAGATAAATGTGGTTGGTGCACGGATTTCGGAACATCTCTGCCGGAGAATCGTTAGGATCCACCTACGTTGTTTTGGCTCCAAGCCCAAAGACCTACGTACGCTTAGCCGTAGTTCGCTTAGTTCATTTATAACAGCGTGTTTGGTCCGATGGCATATTTTTCATTGAAGCAAAGAGAATGTTGCTTTGCTATTTCAGAGCAAACGCCAAACATATGTATATAGATAGAAGAAAGTTAATTTCTTAAAGACAATAACGTTTTAGACAACTAACATAAAGTTCAAATGAAGTAAACGATTCTTCCCAGCAAAAACACAAGTGCTGGGAAACTGCTGGCCACCAGCTGGCAGTGATGGGTCACTGCTGGCTGAAATCTACCGCTCACGGCCCAGTAGTGGTCCGTTGGTGGCAGCGCTATCAGTTGGCGAGCCATTGATGGCCCTGCAGCATCGCCGTGAATTGTGGGCCTCCAAGCAAGTGCCACTAGTGGCCCATTGCTGGCAACCAATGCAACCCCCAACAGCAGGTGGAAGCAATGGGACTGCGCATGCGCAGAAGCAACACTAGCTGTGTCTCTCATGGTACCAGTTAGTTGAAGACGACGCTATCGCCATCGTGTTATTTTAGTGGATGTTAAGAAAAAAAAAAGCCATATGTAAAGAGGTGAATTAATTTCCTAATGAAATTCCACGTCGACAAAGATATCAGATTAAGCCGTGAAATACTAGATTACAGCCATGAAATACACCCACTCCATTCCCATGAATAACAAGAAAAAATTTGAAACCGCTTGAAACAAATATCCTGGAAAACCAGTAAAACCACGTTTGTTGGAAAAAAAAAAAAAAAAAGAAAAAGAATTATACGTGTACAAAATTTATTAATTATTTGAAAGAAAGAAAAAAGCAACGCTATGTGGTGTACTCATCCATGGGTTGAATACACAAGACTGGGAGGAATTCGCTTCTAAAAATAACGAGAAGTAAAATAAAATATCTTTAACTCTTTAAAACAAATGTAGCTTCGGACAACGGAAAGGAAAGACACAACGTTAAAAATGTAACAGAATGCGACATGAACCCGGGTAAATATATATTTATTCAACAATCTCTTTTCAAGACGGCAAGAACAGTACAAAACTTTGGAAAGCGACTCTAAGTATGCACACGCCTTGAAAATGAGTGAAGTTCCCTTAAGGTAAAAAAAAAAAAAAAAACTATCCTTACGTTGAAAAAATTAATTTATCAATTATATGAAATTGACTTTTATGAAAAATACCTCGCAATATTGTAAAATGAAAGAGGGAAGCATTCGATTACACATTGCATGCCAAACAGACAGCCTTAAGCATGTTCCCGATCATGGCGAATTAGTCCGGTCGGTAGAGAGCTCTGCTATCACGCCTAGGATCAAATCTACTCAGATACAAACGGGTGTTTTTCCGATCTGTTAAGAAAATTTCCCCAACGCAGTGCGTTAATTCACAAGCTTCGTAAGGGTAGAAAAAAAATTTTTAGCTTTGGGAAACTGCGGTTATCTTTACTTTTTTTTTTTTATGATTATTATTATTGTTATGGCTACTACTGGGAAATTGGCGGACAAGATTCGGCAAGCCACCAGTTACGTCACGTGGTTGCCGGCAGCCACTAACGGCACACTAGCGGACCACATTAGGCTAGCCATCATTTCTTGCACGTGCTTGCAGGGCCACTGAAGGGCCACTTGTGGCAGCTACTGCCTGTGATGGACCACTGATGGCCCTGTTGTGTCATATGACAACTGATGGTGTGCCAACTGTTGGCCGCCCGGACATTTTATTGACGGTTCGGCAGCGGCAACATAGTGCTGGGCCAGCAAGACTGTTTTTGCTGGGTTATACATAAGTACCAAAATAATTATTCGTTCCTTCCAAAAAAAAAAAAAAAAAAAAAGAAAATCCAGACAAGGACAGTACGAGAAAGTAGGCCATTTATCGAGTGGTCCACCGGGAAATGTCCCAGTGGTCCAATCCGCCCCTGTTAGCAACAAAGCGAGTGGGGAAATAACCACGCAGACGACTAACTGAATAAAGGAAGTATCTCGGGTAACAGTTATTAGCCGAGCCAGACGATTCTGGTTTTGTTATTGCGCAGTTGTTTAAGGTACGTCTGCATTTCGCCATACGGCTATGGGGGTGAGTGATTCAGAGTTAAGAAGTGAAATGCGTTGTGCGATAAAATTTTGTAATCGTTTGGGTAAAACGATCCAGAAAAACTTGATTTAATGAAGAAAGCTTACAAAAATAAATGTTAGGGTGAGTCAATGATTTTTAGGTGGCACCATGATTTTAAAAAGGAGCGTTTGTCGGCATAACTCGCTCCTAGGCCTGGTCGACCTGAAAGTGTTATTACGGAGCATATTTTTAACACTCTTTTGGCAATCTTGCAAGAAGATCGACGAATGAGGTGTGAAGACATACCGGCGTCAACTAATGTTTCAAAAACGTCGGCATTCAGTATTCTACGCGACAAATTACTGCTGCATCGTGTGTATTCCAGATGGGTACCTCAACCCCTGACGAGAGAATAATTGTTAGCCAGAGTTCAGGTGTATCATGAGTGGAAACAAATTATTGCAAAGTATCCAAACTTTCTAAACACAGTAATAACTGCCGATGAAACATGGGTCCACTATTTCGACTTCCTCACGAAGCGCGCAACGAGTGTCTAGAAACATACAGGCTCGCCTCTTCCGAAAAAAGTCCGCCAAACCAAATCAGCTGGGAAGGTGATGACGATAATTTTCTTTGATCATAAAGGTACAGTCTACCAGCCTGTCATTTCGCCACAAATGACTCTGTCAATGCTGAGTATTACATTTCAGTCTTGAAGCGTCTGCGACGACACATAAGATTAAGCGACCGGAACTGGTGGGAAAGTGGACCCTACAATACGATAACGCCAGCCCACATGTGGCTGCTTGTGTTCAACAGTTTTTTATTAAATGCAGTATTAAAATCATGCCACAGCCTGCCTGCAGTCCTGACCTCGCCCTGAAACAATGAAGGAGAAGTTCTGTGGAGCAACATTCAACACAGATGCTGACGTTATTCAAGCTGTGCAGGGGTCGCTAAAACAGCTTCCACAAAATGCCTTCGTTAGATGTTTTGAAAAGCGGACTGAACGATGGGGCCGTTGCTTATCATACGAGGGAAGATACTTTGAGAAAGAATAACTTATATTTTGCTGTACCTATATTTCTTCATTTTGTGGGAGTTTACTCTCAGTTGGTATGGAACCGCCGTTGTATTACCCCATTCATCCCAATTTTATTTTTTTCTTCTATAAAGGAACAAAATGCGGATCGCTAAAGCAGCTTCCACAAAATGCCTTCGCCACATGCTTTGAAAAGTGGACTGAACGATGGGGCCGTTGCTTATCATTCGAGGGAAGATACTTTGAGAAAGAATAACATATATTTTGCTGTACCTATATTTCTTCCTTTTGTGTAATTTTACTCTCAGTTTTTATGGAACCGCCGTTGCATTACCCCATTCATCCTAAATTTTAATTGTTTTCTTTTTTCTTCTATAAAGGAACAAAATGCGGATCCTTAAAAGAACAAAAAAAAAATCGAAATTTTCTATTCCACAATACAAATAAGGACCACCTTAATACATATATGCAATTAGTCTGCTTTGCAAATTTTCATTTATTTACTTTCACTATAAGATGACCTCAAGTACCCTTATACGTTAATTTAAAATTCTTATTTTGAAGCTTCAGAAGAATCGAAATTTAGAAGCGCCACACCATATTTATACAACAAAAACGAAATCCAAAACGTTTCCGCTTTCATGAAGCAGAAATTAAAAACTTTAAAAATAAATTCTGGAATGAAGCGCTTTTCCCCCTCTACCCCAGTGAACAAAAAGCGAATTGAAAAGTTCTACTGAGTATTACGCTACTTGAGTGTCAGGTCTATTTTTCGGCGAAAGTGGTCACGTGGTTTTTTTTGTTGTGTCACACCGGACGAGCAACCAGGGGGAAATTTCCTCAGAAACAGGATTGGTGACTTGGCAACCTTGGATTCAGTGAACATCAGTTGATTTCCTCACTCCACTGAATCCCAAGCAAAGGCGATCAGCAGATTATATATTCAATTCAGTTAACTCCCAACGAAACATTGTAGTGTGACTTTCACAAATACGCGGTGTTTTATTTTATTTCTCGCCAGTCGACAGATTCGGTAAGTAAATGCTCCATTCCAAGCTTTTAAAAATGGATTACAAGTAGGCAATAAAATTGCTACAAAAGTTTCTCAGCATTTCGATTGGGGCATGTATGTACCACATGCAAAATTTAGTAATGAGCTACTATTTCTTTATATAACAATAAATATTTAATTGATCGCTGACAAATATTTATCTGGTCACTTCAGTTTACCATTTTAATAGCTTCTTGTGTTTCCCGAAGGCAAATCAAGGGTTAATTAACATTTTTACTAAACATACTGTGTTATACCAAATATTTCAGAACATAAAATCTTAAACGCATTTTAAATCTTTTTTTTTTTAGGTAAGTATCAATGTTGCACTGTCAGTAACCAATAACTTTTTACTTACTACAAACACAGTATCACCCATGTTTTGTCCATATCAGTGAAAGAAGGAAGTGTTGAGCGTTTTTGAGGCTCTACGGACATGTACAGTAAAAATTAAGAAGTTTAACGATTGCTCAAATTTATGTTTAACCATAAAATAAATAAAAATCGAAACAAATGAAGAAGTCTTCCTACTGAAATCTCTCAAAGCTAATGTCAACAAACTTCTTTCTTCGAGAGATTTCATTAAATTTAATCGGCAATGAACTTTCAATGATACAACCCCAACACTATATCAACAGAGGATTCTCGTAACTCGAGAAATTACACAGAGTGATTCCGAAGTTCTCAATTTTTAAAGCTCTTTCAATCATGTTTTTCTCCAACAACATTTTAATCCGAGAAAAATATTTCTATATTTTCTTACCCTTAAAACATTAGTCAACGGCAGTATCACAGAGACAACTAAAATTAGCTGACAGGAAAAGTTTATGATTTGCATAATTAACAGGTAACAGTGCATAACGCAACAACGACAACAACAAAAAATACTGTAAGGTAGATTTCATTATTTTTTTATAATGTAAAATATGTTTGCTGTTTTTCTTTAGCGGCGATCATGTTAAAGTGAAAAAGAGGGCGCTGGGAGCGGAAAGAAGGAAAGGAAAAAAAAGGAAATAAAAAAATTCTAAAATTTAAAAAACTGCATGATATCAAACCAGACAGCAAGGACGTCGCCAAGGAGGTGCGAGGATGGGCTTGAGCCCACCCTGAAATTTGTCTTGCACACCCTTCCGCCCACCCAGATCCAAATGTGCCATTTTTCAGTATATTTAATTTTAAAATATAATCTGCATTTTGTCAAGTCTTATGTTTTATTTCATGCAGCCCTACGTATTTTCCCCTAAGAAGTGAGTTGTATACTTCTCCGTAGAAAGGTTGTCGAAATATCATCCGCAGGGCCATGAAAATTCAATTGTTCTCCGCTCTTCTAAACCCCTAGTTTAAGCCTATGAGAAGAGTATTACTAATGATGAAGATCATTACTGTATGCTCTGCTGTTTGTTTTAGTTACTAAATGCGGGATTCCAACACGGAAAGTGGAGTCTAAAGCTGCACTAGCGCTCTTAAGACTCCCCGGGAGAGTGAAAGTGCAGAAAGTGGCTGACAACTGCTTTGTAGGAGAGGAGTGCAAGGCAAAGTCGCTGGCTTGAAGGAAGGAAGTTAAGGACGTGGGAGATATTGTGTCTGCGTGGCACGACGTTAAAATTTGATTTAAATAAACAAAAACATTTTCTTTTAATTAAATTGCTCAAGTACAGTACTATTTTCGTAAGCAAAAATGCCAAACCTTGAGAAGCAGTTTAAGACAATGCATTGATTCAGAGCAAGCAAAAAGTTGAAGGTGACATTCTACCAACACTTCTATCTTACACCAGTGGCGGAACTAGTCAGACCCGTGTATGTATGTGTATTCAGGTGGAAGGGGTGAAGATTGCACGAATTTCTTTGTAGCAGGTAGTGAAAAGCATTAAAGCCGCCCCAGTGGCGCAGTGGTCTAAGCGCTGGCATATGACCATTCGTCCGAGAAGGGTCCGGGTTGGGATCACAGTGAGGAATGAATGTTGTGTTTGTCTTACGGCACGGGCTCTCTCTCTTCTCTGGAGCCAGTGACCTTAAATTAGGGACGGGCGACTGCTTATAGTCCATTGAGCTGCTTACGGCGGTCGTTAAACCTTCAATAAAAAAAATAAAAAAACAACATTAAAAATTCGTTCTTTTAGTGTTTCGTAATAAAAGTTGCTATAAAGCTTTCCCCACCAAAAATAATGCTCGCCCACACGTCGTCCATTCTGATTTCGAAGTCTAGCGACGTCCCTGCCAGACAGGATATCCAATTGTTATAATCCTACTTCTGTCGATCATTAAGCTCAATTGAAAAATTCTTGAATTGCGAATTAAGTGCAACTTGAAATAATAAAACACTGCGTTGAACTCTTCCTAGCTCAGTAAAGCCCCAGCAAAATATCAAAAGAAATGAGGTTAGTAACATTGTTCATATTAACCGCTCTTGAACCAGTCGGCACACGCTTATGTTGCTTTCTCTAGTTCTTATCTGTTTTAAGCAGCTGTTTTCTATATACAGAGAGAGAGTTTGTGTGTCTTGTAACTTCATACCAGTGTTGCCATTCTACTAATTTTGACTTTTGTCTACTGATAGATTTTCGTAATCAGCTGATTTTTTTTTTTTCTGATTTAAGACCACCTACACACTCAGGAACATGCTGTCTAAGAATGTCTGCCTTCTTTCAGTACTCACCATCTAGTGATCAAATAGACAAGACTTACCTCAGAACTGGTCTGAAGAGAAAAAGCTGACCAAGACTAAAATTATTCAACACATGCTACCTATTATTTTTTAAATTCATCCTGGTTCTTACGAAATATTGCTTTTATTCGAGATAATTAATCAGTCTGTTATACATAGTTTTCCCTAGTTTTGTTAAAACACAGAATATCGGGAAACCGTCTACAGTACGATATATGTATTAATGATACTTTTTTTATTATAGCACTTATTTCACGTACTTTGGGAACATTTGTGTATTGCTGAGTAAAAATGTGAGTATATTACTCTTTGCTTTTTGGAAGACAAGTGGAGCAGATCCAGCTGTGCCTGCATTAGAAGGCAAATGCCATGATTATTTACAACATTAGTTTTAATGATCAGCGTTGTTTTATAAAGCTGACCATCTATATTTTTTTAAAGCGACTGAAGATTGTATTGGTTTGAATTTTCATTCCGCTGTTTAATAGTAGTATGTAGAGTATGGCAATATTTTACATACCAGTAATTTAATACTCTTTCATATTGATATTACGCCCAATAACACATTACATTTTTGAGGTGGTGCATATTTCAAGCAAAAAAATCTGATCAACAGATTTCCAATGATTTTTTGAGCTCTGATCTACTGATTTCAGGTAAAAATCTCTGGCAACACTGCTTCATACACACACGAGTGGTATACCAGAACTCAAGGGTTTCTCGGGGGAAGTAGGGGAGGGGGCATTAAAGCAAATTTTTTTGAAGGCTACATTTTTTTTAGCGAAATATATCGGTTTTACATCTATGATTAAAAATGGGAAAAACTTCAAAAATGGAGAACTATTGAATTTTTTAAAGTTAAGGATGGTTAAAACAGTGAATATTCCCCCCAAAAGTAGACACCGCTATATTTTTTTTCCTGCTAGCTTTTTGTTTTACCTCTCGCCTTTAAATGGTTCCCTGAGAAAGCTAAAGCAAAGTAGTAACATATGTTGCTGAAACAGTACATATCGATATTTTTCACAAATCTTGTCCATAGTGGCAGATTTAGAGCAAGCGCGACGCTACGGGTGGGCTAAAGTGGGACCCCCAACTTTTCTTGGGCTAAAGTGGGCCCACCCAGCTTTTCTTGCTCCCCTCCAAAAAATATTTAAGCAGTTGAAACACATGGGAAGTGCAGCCATCTAAGATTTTAGGGAACTTGGAAAAACATATGTAAATTTTTTAGATTCACAGAACTTATTAAAAGTTCTATAAAATGAATTTTTTCGTTCTATGTAGTTGTACTATTCTGTGAAATGATGGAGCAAGTCCTCTGAGTGAGTGTGTGGTAGAAGAGTAGAACGACACCGTTTTCGTTATTATAGTTTAAAATTTACCGTTTCTTATCAGGCTACAAACTTAATTTGATAAACAGCTTCATGACAGCAAACAAAAAAAAAAGGAAAACTGACAGCAGTGAACTGAAATCGCTACGAAATGGTGTCTTGGGAAAGGCACGGTTTGGTTGCATCTATAGCTCAGAAACATGGCAATGTTTGCATCCATGGATCGCAGTGAATAAATACCACATATAGCACGTGCATGAAAACTTTTTTCTAGTGGGGATCATATCATCAATGTAGAGTTAAATCTATGAAACGGATTTTTTTCCAAAAATTTCTGCCAAACACTTCAAGACCTTGTGCTCCTATACAATTAAGTATTGCTACCCTAGCTCTGCTTAGAGCTACCAGAGCCCTGCACTCAGCATCGGTTTTGGGTGACCCCCATCTCACTTTGCCACTATTCTGGAAAAAATAGCATTATTATTGTTTTTTTTTTTTTGCCGGTTGTTTACCTCCACCCCTCCAATTTTTACTCTCATACTATCACTTTCGTGATGTTTGAGGAGTAATCTCAAAAAAAAAATCGTCTTCCAGGTTTCAGCAGAAATACACGTTTTGGGTTCCAAGAGCATGATTTGACAATTTTCACAGTGGTGTGTATGGGCGGGGGGGCTTGCCCCCGTAACTCAGAAACTAAATATTACATTTCTTCTTGGTATAGCTACCGAGAAGAAATTTAATATTTAGGGGGTTCGTGATATACTCTGATGAGGAAGAACTAGCGGAAGTTTCAAGTAGGAAGCCTTTTAAGAATGGTCACTGAAGCATTTAACATGTTACGTACCGTTAGTTAAGGTTACTGATTTAATTGTCATTTATGTAACACCCGGTGTAGGATCTGGTGTCCCATGCTATCAGATTCCACCCCGCTGAAAATTTTCCTAAAGTGAGTCCGGAAACGGATGACACCTTTTCCCGTATTATGTGAAACCAGCTTTTCCAATGGCATTTTACTCGTACGTGCATAGTCTTGTGGTTGCCTCTGAATCTGGTCTGAACGAAGTAAATGGAATTTTAAGGGAAAGATGGTCTGTTATATTAAACATCGAATTAAAGAGCAAAACGTTCATTTCATTTTACGAAAATTGGCCAGAACTAACACCCCAATTTCTGAGTTCAGTTATAGTGTAGTAAGTACTAAGTAATATTACTCGCAAGAGGAATTTTAGTCTGGCTGCAATTAATCTGGTAAAATCATACTTGAGTACTAGTATATTACATACTTTAAAGTTCGAGAAGAATCATGCTCTCAAGACTCAGAAAAACGATTTTTTTCTCTAGCTCTATGCTTTTTTTAGATGCAAACTATAAAAAAAATGAAAACTCGTTATTTTTGAGGCCCTTCCATCATCGCGGGGCCCTTTGCCTGAGCTTCGTGGACTTCCCTTAAATCTGCCCCTGCTTGTGCATGCCGAAACGATTCAAAATACCCGGGCGTTTTCTGGGAGACGCGGGTTCGAGTCCCGCTCCAGGACGATGAAAATTTTCAAGTTTTCGGATGTTATCTGACTTGCCATCCTTGTCACATTTATGCCGAAAATCGGACTGTCATCTTCAAAATTTGTATTATATGGCGTAATCCCGTATTTCTTTCATGATTTATCTGCTTCTCCGGGCAAACACGGGATAAGATTCTTAACCTCCAGATTCGCTAAACATGAATGCCGGTTGCTTCGACTAGCGAATCCTGTGATGGTTATATTCAAATTGATCGGAAACTTGAAACTTGGTCGTTCTGGGTGGTGTAGTGGTTAGCATACCCGGGCGTTTTCTGGAAGACTCGGGTCCCGCTCCCGCTCCAGGATGATGGAAATTTTCAAGTTTTCGGATGTATCTGATTTACCATCCTTGTCACATTTACGCCAAAAATCGGATTGTCATCTTCTAAATTTGTACATTCGAAAATTTGTAGCAAACGAAAATGGGCCAGTTGCTGAGTCTTACGGCAGGGAAGAACTATGATGTTTCACACACACACATAAATATATAGATGCAACTTTCATTTTTTTTTAAACACATTTCAGTTTAGTGTAATTTCACATGTAGCGAAACAAATAAGTAAAAAAAAATGTCATCCTAGATTGACAAAGTTTCAATTTTGATTACGTAATCAGTTAATTCTATTTGCTAAAAGCAATGCGATTGTTGTGTAATCAAAGGTGAAGTGTTAAAATTATTGAAATATTGCAAAGCTTTGTAAACTAGCTTTGCAAACGATTTTCTGCTGAGTAAAATAATAACGCTGCACGGACAAATATTGAAGTACTGGGTATTCATAATTGAAGTTCACATTTTCAAGGGACTAGAGGTGGAACTATTGCTCGGAATGACTTCAAATTTGATAGGAAGACTCCTGAGGCGATGGAATTTCGTTCCACCGAGAAACAAAATTAGTTCCAAAACTCGACTCCAGGGAGATAAGTGGCGCTCTAATCGCGTGTAATAATGAGGAGCTGCATTTATACGCGCTTCCATACCATCCAAATATGCTAATTACAATGCGGCATATTTTGAAAGAAGAAGCTGCTATAAAAGCAGGCATCAGCGGAATGCATCATTTCACTGGCAGGTGAGCAGTCTACGTCTTAAAGCCCAATGGCACTATCACCAAAAAATCATGCACCTCTTGAAAAGTTGTCTTACCAGAATAACGTCTGTGACTTAACAGCACTGCGCAAGTTCAGAAAGATAAAGGTCTTAAAAACTGGGCCAATGACTGCAAATGGTTTACGTGAAATGATCCGAAAGTTTGAAGGGACAAATTCTTTAGGCAACAAACCTGACAGAGGCTGGAAGTCAGTCGTCCAACAGACCGTGAAAGATGTAGCCACAGTGTCAGAGAAAGGCGGGATATCAAATGTCATGGAAAACACACAGCGTATTCCTCAGTCTTAAAGCAAACCCGCAAGCAGGGTCCACAAAGTTCTAAGAGGAATACTGCGCTCTTATTCTTACAAGATTTTACGTGCTCAGAACTACCCCACCCAACCATTACCACCGAGGTGCACTAAAAACACGGGTTCATTGCTTGGGTTGAGCTGGACAATTTATAGCCATAGAACACTCTATTGACAGACGAAGCTCACATCCATCTGCATGGTCCCTGTTAATACGCGCAACTGCAGAATTTGGGCAACAGAAAATCCACACAACGTGAGCGAGATTCCACTTCATTCTCCAAAAGTTACAGTTTGGTTACGTTTTACAGCGGAATTAATCGTTGGGGCCTTCTTTTATGAGGAACTCGATCGTGCAGATCTCGGTACATGCTTTGTCAACGGTGGCCACAGATATAAGTCTCTTGTCGAACCAGGTGATTCCAACGTTTTAACAGCAGCAGTGTCTCGATTCAGCTGTTTTTATGTAGGATGGTGCTTCTCCTCAGATAGAACCGCCGGTGAAGCAGTGGCTACAAACACGTTTTACCTGCGAAAGAATAATCAACTACCAGAGTCCTACAACTTGGCCAGCGCGCTCACTGAACCTGAACCCGTGTGAATTTTGGATTTGGGGACATCTAGAGAACGTCGTCTGTCAAGGTCAGAAGTAAACCTGGCGGACCTCAAGGCAAGCAATGTGAAACACTTCGATCTGCTGTTGAACATACTATTCTGCGATTTCAGCATGCTGCAGAAAACGAAGGGCAGCATATGTGTTGTTGCGTAACGACAACATGTGCGTCCGTTTTTTTTTTTTGTTTTTTTTTTGCGTGTTTTATATTTTATCCTGCTGTAATAAAGGGACACTCATCCCCCTAGATGCGAGTTTTGGTACTAAGTTTTGTTTGTTCGTGAAACAAAATTCCATTGCCTCAAGAGTCCTCATATGAAACTGAAAGTCATTCCGGGCATGAGATCCACCTGCAGTGCTGTAAGGAAATGTAAACTTTACTTATGGACACTAGGACATAATCGCCCCGTGCCCGAGTGGTTTGAGGCGCTGACTTCTGATTAGTTCCGGATGAGGATAAGACGATGCTTTTTGACCTACGGCTCTGTCCCTTCCCTGAAATCATTGACTCTAAATTAGGGACAGGCGACTTCTCATAGCTCTTAGAGCTGCTCATGACGGTTGTTAAACCCCGAAGCAACAACAACAAAAGAGGAATTTACAAAGATTATTTCTGCCCACATAAGAAAATCAGTGCAAGTATTTTTTTTCTAGAAATCTTTAAATTCTCGATTATCATGTAAATGCTTCTCTGTGGGTAATCAACTTCGTAGAAGTTTTATAACAGTAACTCAGAATCTCATGGTTTCATATCTTGTTTTCCGTCTTTAGTGCAACTCCTTCTTTACTCTTCACTGTTTCAGAATTATTTCCTTTTTAATGTTCATCGATATTTCGGACTTTCCTTGACCCTTAATTCCAAAACAAGTCGCCGCCCCGGTGGCGCAGTGGTCTAAGGCGCTGGCCTCTGATCATTCGTCCGTGAGGGGTCCGGGTTCGAATCCCGGTGAGGCATGGATGTTGTGTTTGTCTTACGGCACTGGCTCTCTCCCTTCCCTGGAACCAGTGACCCTAAATTAGGGACGGGCGACTGCTTATAGCCCATTGAGTTGCTCACGGTGGTCGTTAAACCTCCAATAAAAAAAAAAAAAAAAAAAACAAGTCCTGTGTCCGTGCGGCAGAGAATAAACAATTCAGCTGTTCCTACTGATTGCCTTTAGAAGTCAAAATTTTTTTGAGTTATCAGTTTGTGTTATTGGTAACTCAAAAAAAAAAAAAAAAAAGTTCAATACATAAACAAACAATGAAATATGGAAGCATTTCTTTATAATCGTTGAAAAATAAAAGCTCATTGACTTCTAACAAAATTCATTTTTCCAGATGGGGCTCACTTTTCATGTACGAGAAGTTTAGCAACCTCCTTTCCTACTCCCGAGCTACGGGCCTACTGGCAGGTACGCGTATAGCATATACAGGGTGTCGGAAAAGTAACTGTGCACTAAAAGTAACACTTCCATGTCGAACTGGTTCCTACAGGAGGTGTTGGAAATGGTCCCTACCGACGTGCAGACATGTCTGCACACGCTTCTGCATGTTGGTGAATACCTTTCTCAGGGTATATGGTGTAATTTGTTGGATGTGGGTCGTTATTTCAGCCTCTTGAAGTATATGCGGACTACCTGCGTACACCTTCTCCTTCAGTGCTCTCCATAGAAAAAGCCAGGCGGTGTCAGATACGGTAACCGGGAAGGCCACAGCCTCCGGGAGATCATGCTATCTCCGAAGAATTCCTCGAGAAGCTGCATTGATGCGCTAGCAGTGGGAGCAGCTGCACACTTTTGGTGGAATAATCCTTCGTTTATTTGCCGTTCCGTGAGTTCGGATATGAATGGTTGGATAATCTAGGCACGGAACCGTTCTGAGTTAATGGTTTCACTCAATAAATTGGTCCCAATAATGCGCGTACGAGTCGTGGCACATCAAACACCAACCTTCTGGTTGTGGAGAGGCACTTTTTTCATTCCTTTGGATTTTCAATACGCCACAGTTCAGTGGTTTGGCAGTTGATGTACTTCGGACAGGAGGAACCATGACTCATCTCTAAAGAAAGTCACGTCCAGAGTGTCCTCACCTTCTTTAGACATCAAATCTTGGAACCACCTATAGTACCGAACACGGGCCTCGTCGTCTGTTTCTTTCAGCTGATACACGACAGACACTTTGTACGCCTGGAAACGCAACTTCCTTTTCACAATATCATGGGCTGTTGTACTCTTTGGCACATTAGCTTGTTGTGACAGTCGCCTCATGGACTTGTGTGTATTCCTGTATCCTGTCCTAGATATCCTGTACGCTCTCGTCTGCCGTGGAGTGCCTACCGGGGCGGGAGGCATCCAGAACACTGCCAGACACTTGTACACCTGGAAACTCAACTTCCTTTTCACAATATCATGGGCTGTTGTACTCTTTGGCACATTAGCTTGCTGTGACAGCCGCCTCATGGATTTGTGTGGATTCCTATATCCTGTCCTAGATATCCTGTATGGTCTCGTTTGCCGTGGATGACCTACCGCGGCGGGAGGCATCCAGAACACTGCCAGACACTTGTACGCCTGGAAACTCAACTTCCTTTTCACAATATCATGGGCTGTTGTACTCTTTGGCACATTAGCTTGTTGTGACAGCCGCCTCATGGACTTGTGTGGATTCCTGCATTCTGTCCTAGATATTCTGTACGGTCTCGTCTGCCGTGGATGGCCTACCAGAGCGGGAGGCATCCAGAACACTGCCAGACACTTGTACGCCTGGAAACGCAACTTCCTTTTCACAATATCATGGGCTGTTGTACTCTTTGGCACATTAGCTTGTTGTGACAGTCGCCTCACGGACTTGTCTGGATTCCTGTATCCTGTCCTAGATATCTTGTACGGTCTCGTCTGCCGTGGATGACCTACCGGTGCCGGAGGCATCCAGAACACTGCCAGACACTTGTACGCCTGGAAACTCAACTTCCTTTTCACAATATCATGGGCTGTTGTACTCTTTGGCACATTAGCTTCTTGTGACAGTCGCCTCACGGACTTGTCTGGATTTCTGTATCCTGTCCTAGATATCTTGTACGGTCTCGTCTGCCGTGGATGACCTACCGGGGCCGGAGGCATCCAGAACACTGCCAGACACTTGTACGCCTGGAAACTCAACTTCCTTTTCACAATATCATGGGCTGTTGTACTCTTTGGCACATTAGCTTCTTGTGACAGTCGCCTCACGGACTTGTGTGGATTTCTGTATCCTGTCCTAGATATCCTGTACGGTCTCGTCTGCCGTGGATGGCCTAACGGGGTGGGAGGCATCCAGAACACTGCCAGACACTTGTACGCCTGGAAACGCAACTTCCTTTTCACAATATCATGGGCTGTTGTACTCTTTGGCACATTAGCTTGTTGTGACAGTCGCCTCATGGACTTGTGTGGATTTCTGTATCCTGTCCTAGATATCCTGTACGGTCTCGTCTGCCGTGGATGGCCTAACGGGGCGGGAGGCATCCAGAACACTGCCAGACACTTGTACGCCTGGAAACACAACTTCCTTTTCACAATATCATGGGCTGTTGTACTCTTTGGCACATTAGCTTGTTGCTACAGACGCCTCATGAACTTGTGTGGATTCCTGTATCCTGTCCTAGATATCCTGTACGGTCTCGTCTGCCGTGGATGGCCTACCTCGGCGGGAGGCATCCAGAACACTGCCTGACATTTGTATGGCTGGAAACGCAACTTTCTTTTCACAATATCATGGGCTGTTGTACTCTTTAGCACATTAGCTTGTTGTGACAGTCGCCTCACGGACTTGTGTGGATTCCTGTGTCCTGTCGTAGGTATTCTGTACGGTCTCGTCCGCCGTGGATGGCCAACCGGGGCGAGAGGCATCCGGAACACTGCCAGACACTTGTACGCCTGGAAACGCAACTTCCTTTTCACAATATCATGGGCTGTTGTACTCTTTGGCACATTAGCTTGTTGTGACAGTCGCCTCACGGACTTGTGTGGATTCCTGTGTCCTGTCCAAGATATCCTGTACGGTCTCGTCTGCCGTGGATGGCCTACCGGGGCGGGAGGCATCCAGAACACTGCCAGTTTCCAGAAACTTCGCTATAAACTGACGTACCGCATTACGTGTGGGAAGTCTGCATCACGAAGTTTCCTAGTGATCTGTGTTTGCACTTCGTCCGAGTACTTGCCGTCATGACAAAAGACATATTCCACCAAAAACACACACATTTTAACCATCAACACCCTTGTGCAGAGACGAGTGATCAATCGACACGTGTGCTTCCGGCGACCAAGTGCTTGGGAATGACCTTCGCCCGAAATGACAGCTGTTCACACGTCGGGGTGGGGAGACATGAAGGTTACCAGACACAGAGCACTTCCACGTAGTAAGTCACTTCTACTGTAATTCTATTCAAAATTTCTTTCTTATTACATTACTGCAATTCGTACATTCAGTTCACAGTCATTATCCGGACACCCTGTTATTCGGACACGCATTACAGGAGCTCGCGCTCTTGCCAAAGCAACATTTGAAAGTTGCTCGAACTTTATGAGCAGTTCTACGTCTTTCCAATAAAAGTTTGTTTTCAGATCACCTCCAAAGATTGATTTTGCAAATATAAATAAAATAGAACAAAAATTGTGCGTAAATTATCTTAAATCCCTGTACGACAGAAGAGCGATTGCAGCACTTGGTACATGTTGCAGAAACTACCAGGGACATATCAAGATTTGTCAGCCTCTATTCCACATTGTGTTTAAGCTTGATTTTTTTTCTCTTGTGGCCATTTGGCTACTTTATCAAAACCATAAAAATGTTTCCTTTTTCTTATTGCTATTTTGTTTAGAAAACATTATGGCCTTATTTTTCAGCATATATACGTACCTAACTATGAATACAGCGTATTGGCTACTTCAAGTTTTGCGCTTTAAAAAGAATTAAAGAATAGAATTAAATAGGTATCCAATTTTAACTGAAATAAATAAATGGTTTCATTCACCGATCGATGCAATATGCGTAAATATATACAGCATTTCCAAAGTCACCGACTTCCCACTTTTTTCGATTTTTTTTTTTTTTTTTTTTTTTATGCGTTTTCGTTTCAAAATTCACACCACTTGCAGGTGAAAACATGTAGAGCACTACACTACGGTCGCTTACCTAAAATTCGTTCCCACTTTTGTACTAGTAGAGGAGCTACGGCCCAAAATCTGGACAAAAACGGAATTTTGTGATAAAAATATGAAACTTTGCATGTTTGAAGAGCATGAACAGACCTAGTTTTTTAGATATGGAGGCATTCAAAAACCACTTCAGTATTAAAAATGGCGGCAATTTTCAAAATGACATTCAAAATCAAAATTGAACTTTCTTTGTGAAAATTAACTATCTTTTTGCTTATTTTCAGTTTTAAAAATGAGAGAGAACTGACAAATTCCTATATAAAAAAATAAATAAGAAAGCCATTTTTTTAAAGTACCTGGGAAACCACTCTTTTCACTCATCTTTCGATTTAGCCATTTTTAACCAATCTTTACACCTTCTAAGCTAAATTCCTTAGTCTCATTTTACTTACTTGATTACATCAATCAACGCAGCAAGCATTTTTTCTTTTCTTTGAAGATAAAATGGATTTCGAAATCGGTTTGTGCCTGCCCTTGTGAGAGCCGTGGTGATATTTTGAAACCCATAAGCAGAAGCAGTATTGATTTGTGAAGATTAATTTTGATTAAACTGCATGTTTTCTCATTCTTTAGTTTCTTATTACAGAAATCAACGGAGCAAAGATTCTTCTTCTTCATTTTACTTTCTAAGTTAAATGAAAGTTTAAGTTTAAATCATTACTGCCTCAGAACACTATATACTGAAAATACGTTTGTGGGTCACCAAAAACGACGGTGGGTGGCAAGTGCCAATTTTTAACTTCAGTATCACTTAGAGCAAAGTAAAGTGCTTACTTTATTGATTACAATGCAAGAAGAGACTGTAACGAACGGAAAAACACGCATCTCATTAAGAAAATTCATTAAAAAGTATGTGGCACCGTTGCTAGGCTGACAAGATTTTTCAATTAACAAAAGGTTTTACCGCATTTTTAGCATATGCTTTTATGGAGATTCAATGGAGCATTTTGTCTCAAAATTATCTTCTGGGTAGCAATCAAACAAAAATTTCAGCGACAGGCTTAAATACTGGTTTCATCTCTTGCAGTTTGCCGTTTCCATTAACGAAGCACTATCATTCAACATCCATTACTTGTCTAGCTGAACAAGTCCAACACTGACAGCTGTGTCAACACTTTCAGTAATGCAACATCTACATTTTCGATTTCCTTATTTATGTCTTACTCTTCATTGAAAATTATGATTTTCAGTTATTTAATTTAAAATCTTATTTTCTCTTCGTTGTAATTATTCTATTTTGAAACGTGGAACTTCCTGTGTTCAATGTTTCAATAAAGTAAAACGGAATTTATCGTGTTTCAATTCAGAATAGGTTTAATTTACATGATCAACTCTCCACAGGAACGCCGAAGCTTGTACAACTTTACTTATGGTTTTCGTGCAGCGAGCAGCGGAATATTGTATCTACGAAATTTCTGTGTTCAAGTTTTCATTCCTCGAAAGTTTCTGCTGTTTTTATACAAGGAATTCTTTGTCAATTCTTGATCAGACTAGTTTTTTTATTTACTCAATGTTTTTTATATCATGTTCCTATAGCTTTCATTGCCAAATCTGTATGGAAGGAAGAGAGATTGCTTTATGCTAGATGAACTGTCTGTTTATGTTCAGTTTAATGAATGCAGTAGTAACATAACAGCAAGAACCAGACCGATGGACCCAAAGTTACACGGGTCTCCAACAATATGTAACAAAAGTGACCAGATGGGTCTTGTGACGTCACTCTTGAAGAGCAAATTAAAAACATGATATCCAATCACATATTCTGCAGAAAGGTGATAGAAGAATAATGACATTAAATTTTACTTCAACTCAGTAGTGCAAAATTCAACGCACGTCTTGCATTCGTACATTTACTGTAAGAAATTCTTTTCGTTAGCATTTGTTTCCAAGAAGCGTATTGGCCAGGACGTAGCGCAAACAGTACTAGTTCCGGAGCGTAGTATGTATCTTACTCCAAAATGTAATTTTTCCCTAGCACGGATAACTCACCCGTAACATCCTCCTATGTATTTCCGTCAAAAAGCAAAAAAAAAAAAAAAGTAAAAGAATGAAAGGTCAAATATGAATGTTGTGTAGCAAGGCATGGAGGAATAAATACCTTTCTCGCTGGAGGTGCAAACAAAAACATTATAATCGAGGTTACAAATGTAAGTCTTCCAAATAAAAAAGAATACCAGAATATATAAAAAATTCTGGTAGTTCCAAATATTATAAATTATTGGAACCTTTTCCATGGTGATAGTTATCTTTTTTTTTTCTTTTGATTTCAAAGCTCACAAATAATATTCATCTTGATTTTCCATTGCAATGACTCATTAAAGATAAAAGTAATTCTATATTAGAGCAGATAGGAGAGCTTCTCTATGCCACACGTAAAGGTCGTGAGAGCAGTCTACTCGATATCCATGTTAGTTAGGTTTAAGCAGCAGTGATGGTATGTTGTTCCCTTCCTTATGACTGAGAATGAGCCATCGCTCTAAATTCCGAGTCAACCTAAGGGTGTACCACTATGTAAGGTACAGAACAGTTACCTCCTCTACGAAAAATAGTCCCTAGCGTTAAGAGCAAAAAGTAGCAGAATTATTGCTCAGATTAGGGTTTGTTTGCTCAGCAGTTTATCGGACAAAATTGCTATCTGAAACAAATTTTCCAAAAGTCAGAGCGTTTTTAGAAATAAATTTGATATAAGTTATTCAATCAAGAACATCACACTTTCGGCTACTTCTAACCAGCTGGGAACTAACTTGGAGATGGGAGAATGGGTGGAAGACCTCTCCCCCAGCATGCACAACACACAGACGATAAATTGACAATCGGAAAAACTCAAGGGGAATTTTACTTAAAGAAGTAGAGGAAGAAGTTCGGACCCCACCACACTCCCATTAACTATCCCCACTACTTGTGTGATGGTGTAAGTGAGTAGTCAGTGCGAGAGTAATTGCTTGATAGAAAGGAAACGACAGGAGTGCACTGTAATGCAGATTGATGCTGTTCTTGCTTTCCACGGATAGGTCGTGATAAAGCTCCCCCGCCTTTAACAGCAGTACACTCGTAGGGTGACTTGGAGTATAGCTAATAAGTAACCTCGTCCTCGACAGGGCGTGCCTATTAGGGAACGGCATATCGCATGTGCTGCACGAGATGCTAATTTAACACACGGTCGAAATCTAAGTTTCGAAACACGATACGTGCGCATTTTGAAAAAATGTTAGTTTGATAAACCTACTGTATTGCACTAGTAATTTGTAACGTGCTCCGCGCGCGCGACTTGCGTCTTTTCCTCCAATCAGTTTGTACCAAAACGAAGTGAATAAAGCGCGTGCCTTCTTTGAAACGAAAGAATGCTTTTGTAGCCAGATACTATCAACCTTTCAGTTACCTCGGAAGCAGAGCTCAGGAGCTCTCAGGTCTAATTGGATTCGGTCGCCTACCAAAATTCTAAATTTCAGATCTCCAAATTTCCAAAATGACAGCAAGTAGAGTCGGTAGATCACCTGCAAAGAGTGGAGTTGGCAAGATCAAGAGATCATCATCCTCTTCAGGGCGTTCCATGAAGAACATCGGGCCGAAAATTGAAAGAGAAGACTCTCCCAGAAACATCGTGAAGAAAGTGATGGGTAGAAAATCCATGAAAGCTCATCCGCTGACAGAGAGTGGCAGGAGATTGTCCAACAAAATGCGAGGAATAAACGATTCCATCAGCTCAGGATTGACTTTCCCAGTGGGCAAGGTTCGTCGGTTGCTGAAGAACAGTGATTCCGTCGGCAAAGTGAGAAAAGATGCGGCAGTCTTCCTCACCGGAACGTTGGAGTACATGACCTCAGAAATGCTGGAATTGGCAGGCAAAATCGCCAAGGAGAACAAGCGAAAGAGAATTACCCCCGAGTACATTATCCAGGCCATCAACAAAGATCAAGAGTTGAAGAACTTGCTGGAAAAGGTAACTGTCACACAAGGGGGAACTCCTCCCTACCTTCGGCCATTCATGGAAAAGACTCAGAACAGGAAGAAGTAGCATCGGAGGGTGCTTTGATGGTCAGCTGTCAGTTTCTACAAGGTTAATCAGGTTTCCAGACTCAGATTTGTTTTAAAGAGATCCGTATCTACTAGCATAGTCTGCTATTAAATTAGAACAGTTTAGAAAAATATTTAAAAAGCAGTAAACAATTTCTACGCATTGTTGTTGACAGTAGGAGTATAGAACTTGGCTTAATGCGCAGTTTAGTGTGAAATCTGACATGAAAGGCCTCTAGCTCATTGTAAATCGCTGAATTTCCTTAAGAGCGAAGAATAAAATCTCTATGAATAATTTTCTATCGTTTTTTCGAAAGTGGGTTACTTAAGAAAATTTAGGAGTTTTCGTTGAATCTCATCTGAGTTACGAATTTCATGATATCAAAGTATGTTTCTTCTTTTGCTCTGGAACCGTGCTATTTTTCTGTGACCAGTGCATTTTGCCATCGAGGCTAATAATTTAGCGTATTTTGTATCTTTCTTAACAAAGCTAGTAACCATTAATTAAAAAATATTCAAAATAATTTATTTCTGAAAATGATTCCAGGCTGCATATAGTGAAAGTGTTATACAGTGATTTTCAGCCACAGAAGATAAATTAGTGTTGCCGACGGCAATTCGAAAAATTTCAAATGCTAAGAATTCGAAATTTGAAATCGTACTATCTGTGTTTCGGAGTTCATCAAAATTTGTTTTCTTAACAATCAATGTGCATGGGAATGAAATAAAAGTAAAAGGTTACATTAAAATTTATGATCTGGAAAGAGGGATTACAGCAATAGTCATGCACAGATGCATCTACATTGGTTGTTTTTTTTTTTTTTCTTTTTTTTTTCTTTTTTTCTCTTCCTGGGTCATATGCGTTTTTATTTTAAGCATATATTTAGCTTTACTTTTTTTTAGCCATAATGCCAGATACTTTTTAAGTCGTAGAAGCACTCGTTATAAATTATTAGTTCTGTTTTTGACACTTTTAAACAAACTCTAAAAAGAAACAAAAGTTTCGGGAACCTTTTTAACATATTTGAAACTGCATATTTGTTATATATAAACTTTTATGTATTTTATCTACAATGTAAGTAATACTCGAAGGTAAATATAAATGTATTTTCAATTTATTTTTTATAATTTGGCATAAATGTAATTATGTTCTCAACTGAAAAACTCTGTTCCCGAAACTTTTACTATTAAATCACTATTACTGAGATCTGTAGCGATTTTACTATTGCAGAGTCATCTTGCTGAAATAGTATAATTATACTAGTAATCTGAATTTCTTGGTGTAGAATATAAATCAAAGTTTCCAAGCTTTTGCACATCAACCAGATGACTTTTTCAAGGAAGGTTCCTTTTTTATTTAATCAGTCATCTTACTGATAATACATGTAGTTTTATTTTCTTTAACGATTCATATGCAGTGTAAGCAGTGCGGTTAAATTGCTTGATGGTAACTGTCAAAACGCTTGTAGCGTAGTATAAATCCGTTTATTTAGTAGGTGATGCGGTATATACAGGTAGACAGTGCAGAGCGAAAACTTTGCAGCATGTACAGTAATATAAAAGTATATGCAACTTTCAATGGAAAGTGAACGTTTGGCAACTGGTATAAGCTGATTAGAGATATAATTATCCGATTTCTTACTTTAACACCAATAAATCGGATCATTATATCTCTAATTAGTTTTTCTGATGTTAGCGTCCCACAATCTATATATTGTATAAGCTGTATAACGCGGAAAGTCTTCCGATTATCAGCGCATCAAGTAGTTCCGTGAATTGAGTATGTCGCTCCGCTTTGTTTACATGACACCTGCTAACGCCCACCATTACGGGGCAAAGAAACTAGCGCCGCCGTTGCAGAAAAACGAAGAAACGTAACACTATATAAATTGTGGGAGTGTTTTTAGGAAAATAATATATATTTACAATTTATATTTCTTGAATCATTTCTTGAACTGAGTGCATTTAATGGCCCAGATTAACGACAAGCAAAGAAAAAGTAGGTTCGTAGAAAAACCCAATTAAAAAAAATAACCCTGCAATTATTTGTTATTCAGTATTTAATGTAATATATTTACAACTTACTTTTATGTTCCTTGAACCATTTCTTAAACTGTGTGCTCTTAATAACGTTGATTAAAAGCAAGCCAGGAAAAAGAACAAAATAGGCTCTCGTAAAAACCTCGATAAAAAAAGCAAGAAAAAAACAGAAAACAACTTGTGATGTTATTTATTATTCAAAATTTCATATCTATAAACCAAAGCGGACCTTTCCTGTTATCTCCCCACCACTATTTGACTTCCGAATAAGAACGCATTAAAGTAGTTCCCGATTTCGACAGTACAAAACCAAGGCTGAACTGGATAACCGTTTGTCTGCGCTCTGGAATTATGTGAATTTATGTGGCGAAAAAGGTTGAAAACTAATGACGATTCATTTTTAGAAATTATGAAATATATTGTAGCGTATTGCCCCCCCTCCCCCGAGTGATGTTGGTTCATAATTTGTACCTACTGATTTTCATTTGTTTTCTTATACTGTATACTTTTTTTCTTTTATATGTTTCTTAAACAGTTAACATTTTATTAAAAAGTGAATAAGTAGGTTTTTGCTATTTATAGTATCATTTTATATACCAATAAAAAAATTCCCATAACATTTATCGTGAACTACTTTCTCTCATGTTGGGTGTGATCAGGTTTCATGTAAACAAAGCGGAACGATACACTCAAAATCGAGAACATCTTGAAATGGTTCTTATTCGGAAGTCAAATAGTGTCATTTTACATAACAATGAACAAAAGCAAACAGTGGCGGGCAGATAACAGGAAAGGTCCACCAAATCTTATTTTCCTTTGCAAATAGCTACTTATTAGTACAGTAATTATTCCAACTGAGAAAAAACACGGAACTACCTGATGCGCTGTTAGTCGGAAGGCCAGCCTCACAGTATATATGAAAGTATATACAACTATATAACAGTATATATATATATAAAATATGTTCAAATACATATATATAAAAGCATATATGAATTGCCAGTGGAGTTAAGTTTTTGGAAAATAAGATTTGGTGGAGCTTGGCAATTTGTAAATATACGGATTTATACTGTAAAGCATTTTGAACCTGCATCGTTTGGTGTACTTTCAACTCACAGTTTTGATTTGTGTGTTCTCTTTAAAGATAATCTAAGTAGCTATCAAATTAACAAATTATTAATAAATATTTTGAAATATTTTTTTAATTGATATCTTTTTGACCAGGGGTGATATGCAGTCAGTTCGCCCCAACCATTTGTTAAAATTATGGGAGTTTGGTGGAACCATTTGTCAAATTCTACGTTCCAATGAAACCATAACAGACATTCGGCATTTCAGCACTGAATTTTTTTTCTTTTTTTACACCGTTCAATTACTATGCAACATTAATATTCTGTTTCGGGAAACCACGGGACTCATTAGTCTTTTGAAAACGATTGAAATCAAATCAGTATTTTGAACGTAGAAGAGCGATCTGTTCATTTACAGTTCTGAAAAATAGTTCATACAATTTCCTTAGGATTTCGATGACATTTCAGTATTTTGCTGGCAGCTCCTGTCGGAATGTTAAACTTATTGAAAATGGATAAGATCGGCAGTTCACATGATCAGCAGTCAGAATATTTTGGCATATAAATAAAATAAAATACATTTGAGGTTTCTACATGAGCATTTGCAAACAAATTGCTGTGTCAGAGCCATTGCATGTCTTTCCTTATCTTCTTTTTTTTTTTTTTTTTTTACCCTTCAGCATATAACTCATCACATGCTGCAACCAAAATTTTTACTCAGATCAGCAAACATGATTTTAAACCCTCCTCCCTTCCATGACCAATACGAACCGGTTGTTATCAGTTTAGCACATCACCCCCGCCCACTGCGTATTCTAAATCACATGAATCGATACTTATTAAATTTTGACATTACTTTTCTTGATCGGAATTTTTTTCCGAACTCACCTGGGCGGAAGAAAGTTCACAGCGGTGAGAGCGAACCATTCACGGTGAACAGTCATTCGTTGTGAATGAATCGTTCACGAATGGTTTATCATTAATGCCGGTGTCTCAGTCACAGCCTTAGCTAGGTCCCGGAAGCGGGGGAGGGTTCAAAGGTCATCTTGAGGGGGGGGGCTACAAACTATATTTTTCAACGAATGCAGATGCAAGTTTTGCCTTGTGTTTTCGCTGGTTTTGTTAAAGTACTTCACTAAAGAATAATTTATCCATGCCAAAAATTAAAACCAAGATAAACAAAATATGAAAAGCAGGACAGACAACAGCTAACTGAACTCTGTTCAAATGTAAAAATTAAATCACATTCTCTGAATTTGCTTGATGATGGCTGGGTTGCAGATTTCCAGTCGTTGGAGACAAAATAACTCTCAACTTGAATTGAAAAACTGTTTATTTTGTAAATTTATTATTCTAGTCTCCTTCTTTGGATCCCCACAATCGAATCGATGAGTTATTGCTATTTTATTTTGACTATTTCTACTCCTTTTTCTCGGTTTCATTTTTTTCTCCATCTTTAGTCGTGCATTCTGCTTCGCTGATATTTTTATGTAGTCTCTTCTTACAGTGGACAACAGCCAATACCCCTCCCCACTCAAAAACCACAGCCCTCAGATTCCCGCTAACAAACCCCTATTCTTTCACACAACCGTCGTAAAACCACTTCTACTGATCACAAAATGATGAACAGGAAGAAGCTGAAAGCTCTTTCTTGCTCTGTCTCTCTTTCGCACAAGAATTTTCCATCAGCAGTTATTTTCCAACGCCTACAGGACGATTGGAAAATAACTTCTAAAAAGAAGCGTATAGTGTATTTAGATTAAACGTCCCCACAGAATATTTCTTTGTAGGTAATTAATTACCTGGAAGGTTATTGTAACTGTAGTTTAGCATTTCACAGACACTTGACGAATAGCTTCAGTCTTCTGCTCAACTACGCTTCCATCTTCGCCTCTCTCTCTCTCTCTTGGTAATGTTGTTCCAAACTTTTTACTAAAGAGAAATAAAAAAACGTTTTCCGGAGAGAAAAAAAAAGGCTTTTCCTTCTCTCTCCTGACCCTGAACCCCAACAAGTTTAGTGCCCATGTGGTAGAAAATCATTGGCGCAGTTGTTCCTACTGATTCACCTCAAGAAATAATTTCTTTTGAGACATCCAATGTTCGTGCATGTCACAAAGACAGTTTTGCTTTCTTTAAAGTGCAATACACGAATAAGTGAGGGAAAGTACAGATGCCTATAGTGAAATACAAAGATAATTTACATAAACAATCGAAAATAAAAGTTCAGACAACAACTTCCATTCTTCAGAGGTTTAGACCCCTCCTGCTTCTCGCTAGCTACGACCTTGGTTTCAGTACTCATAAATACTTGACAAATTAAGTAAAAGAAAAATGATAAAGTAAAACATGTGATTTACGTTTCTTTTCATCAGGTGGTACAAACTTTTTCTTGTTACATTATTCAAAACATGGTTTATTTCACATCAGTGTCCACGCCAACGGAATTCCACACCATTTCCTAGAGCGGAGAAATTTTATGCAGAGAGCAGCTTTCATTAAATGTCACTTGATATGACATCATGGTGTCAGAAAATTACGCTGCGCTTTTTTCTCTTTAAGTGCAAACGTTAACCTAACCGACGACTTGTTTGGAATTCCATAATAGCAAGCTCAGCGTGCCCAAATGGATAACAGGTCAGTTCGCATGAGCAGCAACATGAATGATGCTGGTGGAAGATAAGTGTGACAGAACAGGCGACATTTACCAACAGAAGTTAATTGCGGTTCCTAAAGAATTGTATACGTTTTGTCATGAACTGAATCTTTTTTTAAAGTTTAGTTTCAGTTCTTGACAGGGGTAATTTATGCACTGAGCCCCATTTAAGGGAGCCCGAAAGTTCCTTCAAAGTGCATTGTGTTGAGAAAAACCATGCTGTTCTATGTGATTCCGTAAAATGTAAGGGCCCAGAATTCCACTTAGGCACAGGGGCTCCTGATGTCTTAGTCGGGTTCTGGCTGTAGATATTTAAGTTATTTAAGTAGTGTCTATTATATATATATAGGATTAGAGCTAATTTTATTGAAAAAATGACATTCTGTATTTCAATCTGTAAATTTAAACACATGGGTAATCTCGTAGCAGCAAACAATAAACACACACACAACCTTAAATCTCCCGGGGAAATTATGCTGGAGCTATGAGCGAGAAGGGGAGCCATTTCTCAATTTCTCACGGACTTCTCCTTTCTGTCACGTAAGAAGCAAGCTAAACCTGTATATAACCCAAATTTTCACCCAACCCTACAACAGAGTTGGCCCCCATCATACGGCACTTAGCCCCAGATTAGCTATCCCCAGCTTTAAACGCCTACATCACCATGGTATTTCTGTGTTAAAATATATTTCAAGCCCATGATACTTCCCTGAAGAAATACCAATCTTCTTCCCCAACGTCTTCCTCATTCTCCCTTTCCCCCCTGTTGTCTTGAGAAGGAATCGCGAGTTGTTGTGAACGCAGAAATCCACCTCTCAGAGTTCCTCTACGCTACAGGCTGCAGGCGAGGTTGGCACAAAAACGTGAACTAGCCATCCTCCATTCATGAAATGTTTGCATGTGCGTGTTCTTGGTGTAGTGTATAAACAAACAACTGTCATGACGCGGGGAAGAAATAGAAAGAAATAAAAACAGGAAAAGACAAAAAAAAAAAAAAAAAAACTCAGTTACAAATTGACAGATATCATTTGCCTTCATACTTCCCATCCAAAAGTTTAATTTAACAAACGGCACCGGCGAACCGTGTGGTTTTTAACAAATGATTCACTCGAGTCAGACCAAGCCGTCTACATATCACCCCTGATTAACAGTGTTACACTTTCATTGGTATGCATCCAAATATTTGTAAAAATAAACTATTTTAAATAAAAATACTGATGACAATCTCCACATTAAATTCAGTACAAATCATTAATAAACTTATATTTAATTCTGCGCTTTAGAAACGTAAAACATGTTGATATTATTTTATGATCAGGGTATTATATTTAAAAAATGTTGCAGGTTGATGAAAAAAAAACTCCCTTAATGTACACTAAATTGACAAAAGTCACCGGACACCTAGAAGAGAAACACAACATAGCATTTATTGGCATACATTAGTACGGCGTCTGTCCACCTTTGGCCTTAATCCATGCACTGACCCTTCGAGACATGCTTTCGACAAGGTTTTGGAACAGAGCGATAGGTGTGCACTTCCATTCAGTACATAATGCTGCAGCTAACTGTTGCTTAGTAGTAGACCTTGGTTCCAAACTTCTTATGCGGCGCTCTAATTCACTAAATAGATGCTCTATGGGATTAAGATCAGAGCTCTGTGCTGGCCAGTCCACACACTATACGGAATTATCGTGAAACCACGCCGTAAGAGCCTTGCATGGCTCGGTGCATTATCTTGCTGGTACCAACAAGGCTCGGTTCCATAGTATTGCCACAGAGTTAGTAGGACATAATTGTCCAGAATATCGAGGTAGACGTGCTGGTTAACAGGTTTGTCCACGATAACCAATGGGCCGGGACCATACCACGAAAATCACCCCCACGCGAGTACACTGCCAGCTCCAAACTTGACCTTAGGAACAGTACACTCTGGAAAACAGCGTTCCCCGACTGCCGCCATACCCACACACGGCCATCACACTGATGTATCGTGCATCTGGATTCATCAGTCCATAAGACCAGTTTCCATTGAACGAAATGCTACTCATCGTTTAGCATCGTTCACCATGCTAAACGATGAGTAGCATTTCGAGTGGAGATGAAAGGCTTATGAGCAGCCGCACGACCACGGTAATCCATGGGATGAAGTTTTTTGCGAATGGTACGTGTACATACCGAGGTTCCAGCATTGTTACTCACCTGTACACTGTGGTTTTGTGCAGTACTCCGCCGATTATCTGTAACGACTCACCTGAGGCTTCGACGTCCTCTATCACTGATTTTCTTTGGTCTGCCAGTACGTTTTGCTGCTTCAGGCACGTCATGTGTATTCCATTTATTCAATACATCCAAAACAGTTGACTTGGGTATATTTAAACGCCTCTCGGTTTCTCTTATGGAAAACCCACTACTATAACATCCTATAATATTTCATTTTTCAAAGTCAGTTTTCTCTCGCAGCGACATTTTCACTCAACCACACAGTGCCACGGTCAGCTGCATGCTTGTTTTATACCGTTTGCAGCTGTGCCGCCCATCTTAACAACGCAGCGAATCAGTTCATTTGCGTTTGAAGGGGTGTCTGGTGACTTTTGTCAATATAGTGTATATCTTTAGAAATTGTCTGAGATGTTTTGAAAATAATGGAAAGTGAAGCATCCGCTGATTTTCATTTTTCAAGAGTTAAATTCTGGTGTTATCCAAAGACTGTGTGGGAACCCGATAAATTGTAATGTACAACTTACCATATACACTGAGGTTGCAAAAAATAAAAAAAATAAAAAAATCTGGGAATGGCGCTGCCATTTTTATTACACGCCTCTACACCAATGTGATAAATGGCATCGTCCACAAACGACGTACATACAGAGGCAGATATCTCCGCAAGCTCAAGAAGTAGCATTCGCAGTTCAGACGGCAGCTTATGAAGATTTAAGCGATTTCGAACGTGGTATGATAGTCGGCGCCAGGAAGATGGGTCACTCCAACTCGGAAATTGTCACGAAATTTGGATTTACACAGTCCACAATTTTAATGGTATACCTGGACTACACAGACTCAGGGAAAACATCCAGAAAAACCCTGGACGATCATGGACAGCGGGGTCTGGCACACAACGAAACATCCGCCCGGCGTGCAACATTCATCAGCCCGGCGTGCAACATTCATCCGCCCGGCGTGCAACATTGCCGCAAATCACAGGGCAATTCAATGCTGGGGCCAGTAGTAGCCTCAGCGTTCGGACAATGTAATGTTTTCGGTGTTATATGGGGTTCCGGAGCCGGTGGCGCACCTGAGTACCATTGCTGACCCAACGACACAAGGCTGTGCATCTCGCCTGGGCTCGCGAATACCACCATTGGACGCGAGGTGACTTTAAGCGTGTAACCCGGTCCGGCGAATCGAGGTACAACTGATTAGGGTAGATGGCCGACTCCTGGTGTAGCGATAACCCTACGAGACAATGGATCCCGCATGCCTACAACAGACAGTGCAGGAGGATATGGCTCTGTTATGGTGTAAGATGTTTTCAGCTAGCACGCATTAGGACCCCTCATACGTTTGCAGACCGCTCTGACCGTTTGGAATTGTTAGTTTGATGTTTTGAGTCTCTCATTTTTTGAGGCTCGAGTTTGTTAGAAGTGAATTGTTATATTGCTGCAAGCTTATATCATTAACCTGTTACCAAGTTTACTGTACTTGAAGAGTGTTTCACGCTGCGAGTGATGTGACTCACTGTGCTAAAAGCTAAAGTGACCAACTTTGGATAAAATAAAGACGTTGAACTTTCGGTAAGTATAGAGTTGTAATTTACTGGCCGTTCAAGGCAATCAGTGCTTCATTAAGTTATATTTGTGTTTTAGGTATCCGGAGCATCAAGTAAAAGCTACAGAACGTTTCAGTGAAAGTTATTCTTATTCACGTAATATAATGTTCTAGAGAGACTGACTTCACATATAATTATACATAATTAACTAAGAATATTATGTGTGTGTGTGTGTGTGTCATTTCCACAAAATACCTCTAACAATATTTTTTTCCGGTAAGTTCCTCCCTCCCCAAGGTAAGTTCCTAGATCCGCCCCTGGATGTCATGGAGCACACTGAAGTTCTCACACTCCGGAAATGTGATATATAAGTGATGATCAACTGAGCTCTTTGATTATTTTTTTATTTTTTTTATGTTTGGTTTTATGTTAAGCACAGCTTTTATATTCAGCTGTTATTTCAATAATTACAGCACCTGTGAACCAACCTTTGCTCAGACATAATATAAAAGTATACTCAATAAATTAGCCACTTAAGAGTGTTTGCATCAATTCTGGAAGGAGGATGACTTCTGGATGCTTGTTTTAATGCACTGGTGCATTCATTATTTAAAAGCTATGATACAATTAAATGTTATCAATGTTATCTAATTAGTTTCGTTTCATCAATAACTCCATTGACCCGGAACTGTCATGTTTGAAGAAAAAATGTTTATGATTAAATGTATAGGCACAGAAAATTTCCGATTCAGGGCCGCAAGCGGACAAGATAAAAAGGTTGCATTAATATCATTCGGGAAGATAACGAAAGGGATATTGTAAAGTTATGCAATAAGCATCTTCAGGAAGCATGGCTCCAATATTCTGTTCCAATTCAACGAAATGATTCAAGGACAGGGAGTCTTATCTAAACCTTCAGAAGCAAACGTTACGTTACTTATCCAAGAGCTTTGAAACCAAACTTTGATCACCTTTTCCGAAGTGAAAATCGATTGTTTTTATTACATGTACAACCTAAGTCCGAAAAGTTCCAGGATTGACGCAATGAAGAATATAAAAAAGTACCATACTCACAATTAATGCTGGGCACCTTCCAAATACCACTCTTTTGAATCAACACACAGTTTCTAGCCTTTCCTGAAAAGTTCTGGAAGGCACTTTCCGAGATATCCGCAAGTTGTTTTGTCACGGCTGCTTGGATAGATGTAATGTCTGCACGAGGCTGTCATTTTAGCGCGCGTTTTATCCTGGAGAACAAGAAGAAGTCACAGGGCCATAAATCAGGTGAATACGGCACATGTGGCAACACAGTGAATTGATGGTGAGCCAGTGACGCCGCAAGCTTACGCGAGGCCCTGTGCGAACTCTCCCTGCGAGGCCCTCTGGCTAACTAATAATTTTTCCTAAATTAACCTGTCTAACGGTATTTTGCGCACGTAGGCAATAGAATATTTTTATTTTCTGATAAGGTGATGATAAGCTTTTCACTCATTTATTTGTTATAGAAAGAACTGATATTTTTCTTAAGCTTGTAACTGTAACTGCTATTATTATTAAGCTCAACCGTCGTTCTCAAAAAAAAAAAAAAAGAAAAAAAGTAAATGTTAGTAATACTATGCACTAAGCAATATGATTTTTTTAATCTGTTTTACTACAGCTGTGTATTTTAAAAATGAAATCTATGTGAAACAAAAAGAAAAATGTTTTAAATAGGTACATCAATTTCCTAGTGAATTGTAACACATTAAGAAAATGTTCTTTAAAAGTTAGAGAAACAGTCATCGTATTTCATGAATACATGTGTATACTGCTATGTAAAAGGAAAAGTTCGTTTTACATGTCACGGAAAAGGAGATTTTTCTCGCCTTTTGTCCAGCAAAATCTTCAATAATATCATCGTAATTTAGTTTTGATGCCACATCGCATTCTATTGACAATGTAGTGAGTGCAGTTAACCTTTCTTGAGACATGCTTGTCGTCAGATACGATTTGATTCATTTCAAGCGAGAGAAACTGCTTTCCGCACTCGCGACTGTTATTGGCACAGTTAACATGATTCTGTACGCGATAGCTACGTTAGGGAAGGGATTTTGCATTCCGTTTAAAAATTGCAATACTTGGATGGTAGTGTTGATGTCGTGCGAAACTAGTTCTCTGACTATTTTCAATTCTATGAATAGCTCCTCTCCGCATATATCGCGGGAATTTCCTGAACGAATTGTCAAATCCAGGTTTTTGCAATATTTCATTAGATCTTCGTCATTCATTTGTTTCACTTTCGGTAGAGAGTACAAAAATCCATACTTGTCATTTAACTCCTTATATTGTTGAAAACGAGATCTCAGACTGTAAAGCAGTGTCTATAATAGGATAAAAATACTCTATTTGGAAGACTTCCTCTGCAGATTTTGTATTTCTCAAGGGCTCATCGTCTACTTCGTAATCAAATATTCTTCTTTTTTTAGCCACTCTATGCTTAGAAAATTTTGGTTCAACACCTAAGTGTTCAAAAATTTCACAAGCAGCCAGAATTGCTGAATTGAAGCCTTCATTTCGAAATTGGTTCAAAAATTTAATAACCCCTTGAAGCACATTTTCTGCCATGTCAAGCTGCATGCTCTCTGATTGAAGTGGTTTGCTCACACTGTTTACAGAAAACAGTATGTCATACCATATAACAATACCCAATAAGAATTCATAAATCTTTTTTTATTGTAGGTTTAACGACCACCGTGAGCAACTCAATGGGCTATAAGCAATCGCCCGTCCCTAATTTAGGGTCACTGGTTCCAGGGAAGGGAGAGAGCCAGTGCCGTAAGACAAACACAACATCCACGCCTCACGGGATTCGAACCCGGACCCCGTTCGGACGAATGATCAGAGGCCATCGCTTAGACCACTGCGCCACCGGGGCGGCTCATAAATCTGAAGTTCATGTACTGTCAATGAGCAAGCTTCACATTTGATTTTAGAATCATTTACTGTGTACGCAACTTCAAGAAGTGCGTCTCTTACTTTGCTTGGTATCTGATGGATTTTAACACTTTCTACACGGCTTTCCCATGTAGTGTCACAGGACTTCTTAACAGTAATGTAAGAAACATATTTGAGCACAATGTTCCATTGAGTAGGAGATTCTGCAAATATAAAATAGATTCTTCCAATTACACCAAAAAAAGTAATCGCCTTTGCAGAACATTTAGCCATGTCTCCTAAGAGTAAATTTAAATTGTGGCATGCACATGGCATGAAAAATGCTGTAGGATTTAACTGAAGAATTCGAGCTTGGAGACCATTATTTACACCCTTCATATTAGCGTCGTTATCATACCCCTGGCCCCTGCAGTCATTTAAGTTCAAACCAAGCTCATCCAGGGCTACCAAGAGACGGCCAGTAGATGACACAGTTTCTATAAATTTAATGAAGTGTTCCTCAACTTTAAAATTTCCCTCTGAAATATTAACAAATCTAACGACCAACGACATTTGGTCCTAATGACTTAAATCGGGAGTGCAATCTAGTATAACTGAAAATTACTTTGATTTCTTAACATGGTCTACATTTGATTTTGTTACTTTAGATGCCATTAGATTAATGAGTTCATTCTGAATTTGGCTACCCAAATAATGATCGTGAATTTCGCTATTTTTGATGTAAATGCAATTGTAAAACAGGGTCAAATTTTGCAGTCATGTGTATCAACCCAAGAAAATTGCCATTGTTGGGTGAGTACAGAGTGTTGTTATCACCTCTAAATGCAAGGTTATGTTCAGCTAAATACTGAATAACATAAAATGCGTTTCAAGACTTCGCGCCAATGCTGTTTTTATTGAAAATTGAGTGACCTTTGTTGTCGTCAATGGTGAAGTTTTTCGCAAGTCTAAGTTCACACTCAGTCCACCTTTTGATACATTCTACGTGATTTTGAGAAATTTCATGACTCTTCAACTATAACTTAAATGTTTCCAGTCACAAAACCCTTCATGTGCTAACATGCCCCCATTTGTGTTTCCAAATAATTTACAGCAAAAACGGAAAACTTTATCTTTCTTCTTTGAGTAAATCAAACAGCTCCTCCTACTGTTTCTCCGTTGTGTAAAATACGCTTATAGTGTCCTGCCGAAAAGTGCCGCTTCTCGTCATCACTTGGGTAATCATAGTTTATCACACAAATCGGGCTTTTTTGCAAGATTACATCAAGCTGTTTGTTGTTTAAAACAGGCGGCCACTCACCTGTATCTGACAGTAGAACAAATTCTCCATTTGTTTGAAATGATGAATCGCATTCCTTCACATCAGACATTCGTATAAGGTGGCTAGAGAACTTTCAACATTGTTATCATTTGCTCTGACTTGAATCACATCCACATTATTATCACTGGATTCTTTATCTTCAATGCAATTTGAAGCAAACGATGAACTGCTGGCCACAGAAACTGAAGCTGAAGGTAGTAAAAATTTATCGAAGGCACCTTCCTGACTTCGTAAAAACATTTCTTTTCTTTCCCTTTTCTTTGCTTTTTGATAACCTGATTCGAATTTACGGAACTTATCCCGTTCTCTAGACATCTCAACTCAACCCACTTAACGCAAACTCTATTCTTAAAAAGTTAATTAGTTACATTCGAAGTATAGAACGTTTAAACAGGCACGAATGAGCAACCGAAGAGTTAATAGATCGCCAAACACAGCGTCCAGTTCACACACACACACACAACTGTTTTTGCATTGGAAAAACTGCTTGGGAAAATCCACAAAAAGTGGATCCCAAGATAGGCGGTAAAACTCAAAGAATGTTGCGACGTGATGTTCACTCACACCCGTCAATCACAGAATTTCCAGCGGCGAGATGAAAATATAAATGGACGATGTCATCGCTCTTTCCACGTTATTTTTTAAACAACGCATAGCGACTGAAAAATTGTATTTCGGCACTGCTGGGATCGAACCCCAGAACTCTCGATAACTAGTCGAGTGCGTTCGAATTTACGCTACAGCGCCAACAATTCTCAGCGCAATGCGTTGGTTTATCAGTCAGCATCTGACTACACGAATGCGTATTGATGGTCTCAGCAACTGAGATGTCGTCATCTGGTGGCATTTAACGCAACAGCTATTTTAATTGTAGCTGATAAATTCAAAGGGCGATAGAAATGGTTAATATATATCAAATACGTGGAGATAATGTAAATGGACGATGTCATCGCTCTTTCCACGTTATTTTTTAAGATGAAAATATATTGCTTGAGATGAAAATATATTGCTGTCGGGGCTGCGGCGTGCGTTGGACTTATCAAGATAACACCATTTGGCCCCGCCCACCACACTCAGCGTCTCTTAGGGATAGAGAAGCACCGATCTTAGTGCGCTGAGCTTTGAATCAGGAAGAGGGAGCGTATGTATGACATCACTGTGATGTTTGTGTGTACCGACTCGTGGAGAACTGGGATGGTAGTTCATATGTTTTGAACTGGCCAATTTGTTTTTGTCTGTGTACTTAGTGTTATATTTTTCTTTCTTTCTCTCTTTTGTTTTATTTTATCTTATTCATCCACCAGTCCGAGGCCCTGTGCGGTCGCACGCCCTTAACAGCGGCTCTGATTATAACTAAAAAGTGGCAAAAGTCTGACTAAAAAAGTTCCATGGAACCATGATATTACGTTTTCTAAATTATTGCTTCTATCTCCCTTTTATTGAAGTATGTTAAGTGTTCATTTTTCAACGATGGTTCGTATGTTTCCTGTGGAGGTGGGGACTGATATTCTTAGATTTGGACCATCTCACTTCTGGTAATAAATTCCTGAAAACGAAATGGGACTATGGCGATAGCAATATATTGCGCATTAAAGCCGGGACGTACAACTTTGATGTATCATTACATTCCTCCTAATTCAAAGCGCTCGTCATGGTTCTGAAATACCGAATAATAACGAATAATGCTTGGCCCTTCACCCCGGACACGTTAATGTGACAGCGTTGTCCAACAGCACTTGCCCTCCAAGCCAATTTTGATTAAATTCGAAATAACTAAGCACTCTTGACTTATTTTAAAACGCGAATTGCTAGTGTAATACTACGTTAAATGTCAAGGAGCTGGATCAGTTTGTTTTCCCAATATACGGTGGCTATTAAATTGTAAACCTGACGTGCATTTCATTAAAACTGAAGATTTCTTTCCTTTATAAATAAATCAATTCCAAACTCCAAAAGGAAGAAAAATCGGAAGTCAGTCTTGAAAACGCAGCACTGCACAAGCATTTTTTTTTTTTTTATTGGTGAACAATATTTCAAACTCTGATGGAAGATTGTCATCTTTGTTCTACGCATAAACAGCGCATCAGAACATGTATAAAACCAAAAGAAAGACACTGTTAGGATTTTTTCGCTTCCAGAAGGTAAAAGTATAATGCACAGGGAAATACTGTATTTCATATTAACATTACTGTTCTTCACATATTGTTACGCTTAATATTTATTTGTTAACATAAAGAACTTTACACCAACTATACTTAAAGTAGCAAAACTATACTAGTAATCCGAAATCATTGGCGTACAATAGAAATCAGTTTGCATGCTTTCGCACATCAACCAAATGACTTTTTCCAGGAGGATAGACAGAGACTGCAATCTGAATAACAGAACGCTTCAAGAATTTAGTTATGCTATTTAAGTAACTCTTTATTATTCAACATAAAGTTCTCCCTTCCTTTTTCTTGTTAAATGATTCTCACAGATACTGAACAAATTGGTAGAACTAAACTGAGATACAGCACACCGATGATCCATTACATTATGACCATCTACCTAATAAATTGTAGGACCCCATTTGGCACGCAAAACAGCGGCCATTCGGCGAGCCATCGATTCGATGAGATGGCGTTAGGTATCCTGAGGTATCTGGTACCATAATGTCACCAGCACGTTATCCACTTCCTGTACATTTCGGGATCGTGGTGATTTAGCGTGAATCCGCTTTTCCAAGTCGAACCACAAATGTTCGAATCACCATTTCACCTGACATGAACATCATGTCAGGTGAATTTGGAGGCCAGGGCATTAACAGAATTCCCCAGCATGTTCCTCGAACCACTCCTTGACGATTCTGGCAATGTGGCATGGCACATTATCCCGTTGGCAATGACCATCACCAGCAGGGAACACAGTTGTCATGAATGGGTGAACTTGGTCCGCAACGATGTTCAGATAGCTGAGAGCTGTCAGGGATTGTGCTATTGGGATAACGGGGCCTAAAGTGTCCCGAGGAAACATCGCCCACAGCATAACACAGCCGCCGCCGGCCTGTTTCCACCCAACAGTGCATCCAGGTGCCATAGCCCCCGTAGGTAATCGGCGTATTCGCGCTCGGACGTCTACGTGATGCACCAGGAATCTTGATTCGTCAGACCAGGTCACCTTCTTCCAATCATCGACGGTCCAATCTCGATAATCTTGGGCCCATTTCATGCGTTGTTGGAGATTACGTGCAGTGAGCATGGGGACCCGGCTGGGTCTTCGGCTACGCAGGCCCATGCGCAGAAGGCTGCGATGAACTGTGTGCTGTGATACTGCCTTGATCACCACTGTTGTAACTGCTTGTGATTTGTCGCACTCTGGCAGTGAGGTGCTGAGAACAATGCGCGCCAGTCTCCGCTTCGCTCTGGCATCACTGAGCTGCGGACGACACACGGCCAGACGACGGTTCGTCGTCTGGCCATCTGTGCACCACTTTTGATACGTATTCACTGCAGCGGTACGTGAACAACCTATAAGCCGAGCCGTTTTCGAGATCGTAGTTCTGAGGTGCCGTGCCATCACAACTTGTCCTTTATCAATCTCCGATAAATCGACAGCTTTTTCCATTCTGACTCCGAACACTCTACTAACCGAAAGCCGGTTCTCGGGTTGTGTATATACTGCTCTGTGAACTGCACCTGCGCCACCGTTCGGTCTCCAGGCACGCTCATTTCTCTAGGCTGGGGGTGGTCATAATATAATAGCTCATCGGTGTATAAGGATGCAGCTAACACTTAAGTGTTACCTGAGATTACAGCGGGGATCCATCAGTACGCAGCGTAGCGTTTCATGTTTATCTGAGCACCTGAGGTGCTGCTGAATATTCAACAGGTATTCGTTTAAGTACCTGTTCTTTACCACATCATTATTTTTACACGTTCAGTATATCGATTTGTTTCCGCCGTCACTTTCAGTAAAATGTTATTTTAACAGTATTTGTGCTTCTCATGTTTTTTTATTCCTCTTCTGCGTTAATATCATAATGTCGTAGCAGAAAACAACACTTGCAAACAAACACTATCTACGCAGATGTGCAGCAAACTCATCAGTTATATTTTTGCAAATCTGGCCTCCGTAATCCAAGGGCAAAATATTCTTTCAACAGCAAAGTAAGCTGCAAGAACAACTTTATGCTTGCAATACCTTGTTCACAATCACAACGCTTTTACTCTCTCATAGAACTTTTACTTTTACAGCATAATTTACTGTTTTAAGTGCCCGAGAGAGAACAGTTATTTCAGATGCCTCTTTTTCCTTTCTTTGAATATATGTTCAAATATGTTTAGCATAACTTGCAACAGTAAAGTCAAAGTTATGATTTTGAGGGTTCTTTGTTCTTTTTTATATGTTTAGCATAACTTGAAACAGCAAAGTCAAAGTTATGAGGCTTGAGGGTTCTTCGAGCCACTTGGCCCAATCCTAATCTTTCGGTTTCAGAGTGAGCGACAGAACATAATTAGCATATTTCTTTGAAGCTTTTTTTTTTTTTTGATTGGAGGTTTAACGACCACCGTGAGCAACTCAATGGGCTATAAGCAGTCGCCCGTTCCTAATTTAGGGTCACTGGTTCCAGGGAAGGGAGAGATCCAGTGCCGTAAGACAAACACAACATCCATGCCTCACCGGGATTCGAACCCGGACCCCTCACGGACGAATGATCAGAGGCCAGCGCCTTAGACCACTGCGCCACCGGGGCGGCTCTTTGAAGCTGCTTCGAATACAATAACGACGCACTCCTTTTGCGGTATTCTGCAATAGTTGTTACGTTTTTACTCTTAATATGATCAATTCTCTATACGAAATGCGATAATCCTCATCAAAAAATAAAGGTCATCTTCGCAAGGGTAACTTACGTGGAAAATACTTTAAGATTTTCAAGGATAGCAGATTCACAACTGATGTTCACACAGGGAAACTTCTTGGTTATCACTAGGAACTGTCTGTGTGAGTGCGTCACAGTTTTTTTCTACAAAGATTTCCAGTGTTACGCATAACTACTGGTTAGGCGTTAGTTAGTCGCCTCTTTCTTCGTGTCACGAGCACATTCGTCGCATAAAAAGTCTTCATGTTTGCAACACATTGAACATAACTCTAGCTCTCATAAATGAATATTTGTGTGAAAGGTGGATAAGTGTACGTCAACAAAACATTTATTATTCAAAGATATCGAGGCGAAGGGATTTTGGAATACAAGTAATTTCGATTTCCTGAGATATTTAAATTTTCGTTAGGCAATCGCTGATATTCTGCATTTGTTACTCGTCTCACAGTCAAAGATTTTGCAGCTTTCTTCGAATTCTATTCCCTTATTTCAATCTTTTTTTCTGTATGCAATCCACATTTACACATTTACTTTCCTATTTTTAAACATGTCTTTCAGTTTTGGCATTAGTAGCTATATTCCAGCTGCCAATGTGAAGGTCTCCTACGAAAATTTTCAAACTCAGATGTGGATGATTTTGAAATATTTCTAGCACATTTTTCACAGCAGCTGAGAACCTGCTGCGCCTCAATTCTAGAGCACACTGCAGACTTCTGGCAACTTGTTCGAGATTGTTCATGTTACTTAACAATTGATTTTTGCAGTCAGATATCCTTCTTGACAGTCAATGAAGTTAAAGGACGTGGACCTTTTGTTTTCCAAATGACACTTCTTTGCAATTCAGACACCGATTGCGGTGGATCATCTTTCAAAAACAGCAGTGACGTCACACTAGACAAGAGACCGGACGCTCAGCGTGCGTAGGGCTCCAGTCGGTGCTCTTTACCTTCTGTGCAGTGTAGTCGATCCCATCAATCTGTAAATTGGCTAGTGTAAATCCTTATTCATTTGAACCACGATGTTCTGTCGGTACAGTACGAATGTTTAACCATAAATGTGAAAACAAATTCGAGGGTAGAAAAGGTAATCTTGACTGATGCCAATGTTATAACTGCGAGAGAATGTCAATAGACGCTGAGTGTTTGTGTTGAAACGAGAGCGATCAGATGCTGAAAATAAAAGGTATAATAAACTACGAATCATTCGACAGTGTTGTTTTAAACATCCACACCTTACAGACAAGTCGTTATCAAATGATTCTTCGGGCTGGAAAAAACGAGAAAAAAATATGAACTTGTATGTAGCAAACTATAGAAACACGTTGCGTACAAACAATTCGTATATTGGGTGAATGCCTGGATACCTTCAGGGGGAAAAATCAGAAAAGTAATCCCTTCTTGTGTTGTTAGAATATTTTCCTGAATCCAATGAGCAACAGTATTTGGGTTTTCTTTGTTGTACTGGAAATGACACAGACAATTTCGATTAACTCCCACTGTCACTAAAGATTTGTCAGCTATTGTCTACATACGAGAATATAAAGGTATTTTTCATTGAACTAAATGCATATGTACAGTATATTTTTTTAAGTTTCTCCTGTTGTCATGGTCGAAACAACTTTACGAGTATTTCTCGTAGCCCAAGCGCAAAGTTATTAACGACCCCCCGCTCCACGAAAATAAAAATACCGCAATAGTTGAACATGATATGGAAAACAAGAAGAAAAATATGAACTAGAAATAACAGTTAAATAAAAAGGCAGTTTATCTAACTGTTATTTCTACTGTTATTACTGTATGGCAGGTTAGTCAGAGATAGAAATTTTTCTACCAGCAGTTCAGCATCTCCATTACACGTTTGAGCTGACCATCATAAATGGTTGGTACTGGACCGCTATGCTTCTAGTAAAGGGGCTTTCTTTTCAGCAGCTTTTAGATTTTTAGTCAACCTTTTGGCCATGTGATGATCAATTTGGTATATTTTTTTCTTTATGAGGGCACGAATGCTTCTATGTCTATCGGATGAAAAAACTGATATATTTATTTCTTCATAGAGGACTGAGTAATAAATCGCACGCATTATTTTCTAAGTCCCCGTCAAAAACACCTTTTTGGACGACAATAAAATCTACAATATTTCCCTTGCGAATATCCATAATAGAATACGTACAGTATTTGGCGCAAACTCTTGGCGAATCAACCTGTCCATCTCCGCTCACCCAAATTTCGGAATCGCATAATTTTAAGTCATCAGTAATTTGTTTTTTGATACTGTGCCACGTAAATTTGATTATTGGCCCAACTAAAAATTTCACCACTTTGTAAAAAGCAGTTACTGAGTGCTTCTAAACCAAGGGTTTCAGCGAAATCCGTAAACTGCTTAAAATTCATTCCAGTTGTGTAAATTGCAGCAGAAAGATTTTGATGACTAAATGAACAGGACACGTGCAACACAGGGAGAGAAATTCCTGACACTAATTACCTCGTACTTTCCCTCACAACCCCTTCCGCGCCGAGTACATAGATGCCGCTGGTGCGAGAAGTGGTCTGACTGACCGCTTGTCTAGTGTGACGTCATCACCAAAAACCTTGTCAGCTGTTTACTCAGCTCCCAATGGCCATATGGAAACAAATTTCGGCTCTATGAGCATCACCCTGTCACCCACATAACATGACAGCAAAAATTCGTATTTTCGAGGACATTTTTTTTTTAAGTTTACTGTTCCTTTAAGTTTCAAACCCTCTTCCCATGGAAGTGATGATGGTGGATGGCTGCTGTGTGGTCTTCTGGTTTCGGTCCTCCCTGCTAAGTACTTTTCCTCCCTTCCTCCGACTCTGGCGGCCGAAGGGAAGCACAGGTTTTAGATACAGTGAGTATTCTCCCGCTATCTCTAAGTCCTTCCTATTTTTCTTTCCTATCGAGTGTACTTACTCAAATCTCCTAGCTTCTAATTTCTCAAGGGCAGGTTTAGACCTGGGATCAGACGCTCCGTTACAAAAACTACTTAAATTAATTCGTAATTCAGAACGTAGTTGCAGACGTGGTGCGCAAAACCAAGGATTTATTAGAGATTTCAAAAGGCCAAATTTTGGGAGCAAGAAGGGTAAGGAGTAGGCACGTCCACTTCAGAAACGGCGACGCTTACGTTTGAGGGCCTCCGTGATTAAAGTGTATCAGGAGTGTCGACTAAATGACGGAAACAATAAACTGGCAATAGAACTGTAAAGGACGGCAAAAGATGTTTTCCATAGGTGAACGACGGGTTCGTCGTCTTGTACAGGGAACCTAGAGTGTCAAAATTTCGCAGTTGCCGGTCAAATACTCATACAATATGGGTCACCAGAAACAATATCCAGTGCGACTGTGCATCGTGGGCTAGCACTGATGGGTTGCACGAGCATACGCCTGATGCGCCACCTTCTCCTAACAACAGTGCACCGACGTAGACGACTCTCCTAGTTCCAACGGCATGTAAATCAAACCACAGAAAATCAGAAGCAGGTGTGCTCGTCGGACGAATCACGATATGTACCCCATTCAGCCGATGGTCAAGTATGTATTTGGTGTCAGCGGCATGAGAGTAGGGATTCGTCAATCATGGAATCGGCCATTCAGACCAGGAGAGTTTGTGTGATATGAAGTATGTTTAGCTGACATGAACTGGGATCCCTGGTGTGTGTGCACCAACGTATAAAGTCCGGCTTCTGCCAGGGACTGCTTGCGGATCATGTACACACCATAATGTTGTACCTCCCCACAGAGTGGCGCGACGATAATGCTTCATGTCTTTGGGCCCGATTATGGTGATGAATACAGTGTTGATATGAGATATCTCGAATGGCCCCCAAAATGATCTCCGGACCCAATTGAACGTTTGTTGGATGTTGTGGAATGTTTGGTGAGGCAGTTGGACACACCACCCCACTTCACGTGGGAGCTGTGGACTGCAATGCAAAAAACAGCTTTGTTGCAGATCTCTACACAAAGATTTCGCGGAGTTAATACCACGCAGGATGCAGCAGGAGGTTCTACGAAGCATTAGGTTGGTGACCGTGATTCAATGAGCTCCCGGAGTATACTGCAAAACAAGATCACAAAGCATTTCACTACAAGATCATCTTCGGTTTCAAGCACTTCCAGGATCCGTTGAGCAGATAAAACGTTTCTTTTTCATTTTGATGTTTCCTTTAACAACAACTCTGTTAAAATACTCAAGTGCATAAAAAAGTAAATAAATAATTATCCATAAATAAATACAGAAAATTTGTTATTAAAAATTGGGAATTTTTCAATATTGGGGAAAATATCGAAAAGTAGAACAATTTTAAATTATAGTTTCAAGGGGAAGAACAAAAAGAATAGTTCTCGTTATTTTAAGTAGAAGTTTAAAAAATTTAAATATCCTCAAAATTTACCATTAATTTCTTATCAGGTTACATGAACGTAAACTGTGAAAGATAACTTCAGTCTTTATACATAACACATACCTAAAAAAATGACGAACTTAAAAACAACAGAAACTTACTATGGAGCGAAGTTACTTCATTAAAGCTGCGGGAAACACAGAGAATCGATATCGGTTTCTGTAAATTAAAATTATAAAAAGGACTTTTTTCTGTTCTACTACATATTGCTAGAACTGAATTTTCCAGGTGCTATTGTGTATCATAAAATATTTATATTTTATTACAAAGGGAGAGAAAGGCGCCTGAAAATTTATAAATTCGCTGAAAAAAAAAAAAAAAAAAGATCAAATGAATGCTCAGGGCAATGTACAGCAATGAAAAGAAAATATATACATTACATGTATATGACTCCGAACTCAAGTGCCCCTATCCGTTGTTGTTTATTACTAAAGCTAGATAACTCGCACTGGTTTGTACAGTGTGTTAGATTTGAGTAGCGTGTCTTCTTTTTTTTTTTAAGCATCTTTTCACTAGGGAAAGGACACAAACCTGAGGAAAGCACCTGAAACTTCTTTCCCAAATTTTTAAAGAAGTAGTGGCTTTTTGCTTCTGTCAGTACTAAAGTGAGTCGATTTGTTCCGATCCAAGTCTTGCAATTTCGTTAAATTAGCTATGTAACTTTGTTTTTTGTTTGAAATCATAATCTCAGATCTCAGCACCTAAATGCATTTTTAGTGCGTATGGAATAAAAAAATGCATTTTTAGTGCGTATGGAATAAAAAAATGCATTTTTAGTGCGTATGGAATAATTTTTAGTGCTGTTTGCATCAAAAAGATGCCCATTGCGATGAATCCTGATTGGCTGTTCCAATGCCAGGATGTTACACAGGAGTAAAAACTGATTTTCTTCTCTGTTTTCCCTTTTTGTTATCGATTACGCGCCCATTTCTCCTACTAAGAAATTCGGTATTTAAGTTTAGCAAAAACTGGAAAAAGAATACTATAGCTGTGAATTTGACGAAGTTATAAAATATTCAATCGCGCGCGTTCAGAAAGATTTTCAGGGGCTTAGTAGAAAATCGAAAGAAAAGCCGTTTCTGTGAATGACTTAACTATCTTGTAATGCAGTTTTGTTTTTATTCCTTATTTTACACGCCACTTAGGAATCACAATGTCCTTAATGGGAATTGTAACTACCTTTCCACGAACAGTGCAGTTTGGAAAGTCACATTAAGATACCTTGAAACTGGACAGTTTCAGCGCTATACGAGGACTTAAATAATTGCTGTATAAAATAGCCTGAAAGCTTTTCCAGTTTTTCTTGTCAAACGTATATCATCATCATCTTTGTCAACCATAATGAACCCACTGCTGGATGAAGGTCTCCCCAAGTTTCTTCCAGAACGATCTATCTTGAGCCTGTCTCCTCCACGTCACTCCCGCATGCTTTCGAATTCCATCCACCCATCTCCCACGTGGTCTTTTCCTAGGTATTTTTCTATCCCTTGTAATCCAGTCTAAAATTTCGGTTGTCCAAAAATTTAGACTGCTCTTAATTTCAGTTTGTTCAAATTTTTTGACCGTCCTTCTGGCAACATGTTCAGCCCATTGCCATTTCAGGAATTTTACTATGATCATGATGTCTTACACTTTTGCCCTTTTTTTTATCCACCAGTTCCTCTTCTTATCTCTCTTGGCTACACCAAGCATGCACCTCTCCATGATTCTTTCAGTTGTCTGCAGTCTTTGTAAGTCTTTTTTAGTTAAGGTCCACGTTTCTGCACCAAACGCACGCAGTGGAAGGATGTACTGATCAAACACTTCTTTTAAGACATAATGGCACTTCGCTCTTAAAAATTGTAATGTTTCTTCCAAAAGTTCTCCAACCAAGTTTTATACGCCGATTAATTTCTTCAACAATGCGACCCTCGCTTGATATCTGTTATCCAAGGTAAATGTAGATATCGGTGATCTCCAGCTTTTCCCCATCAATCGATAAATCTTCATTTCTTGTAAAAGCATTGTACACCAGTTTTTTATTCTGAAATTTTATTTTTAATACAACTTCTTTACTCTTGTCTCCAAGTTCCTGGATAATAGTCTGCAGTTCTGAAGGGACGGTTACAAAAATTACTACGTCATCAGTAAAACGAAGGTGATTTAAATAATCTCGATTAATCTTTATCCCTTTATTTTCCCAGTTTTTGCTGTATCTTCAAGTAGTTGAAGTTTCGCATTTGCATTTTCATAGATGTTATTAATAATGGTAATGTATGCCTCTTGAATTCAATACCGCAGGATTTCAAAGCCATTGTAACTGCTGATAGTTTCACGGAATCGAATCAATCGGTAAATTGGATAAACAAAGGGATAAAGATTAATGGAGATTACTTAGCTCACCTTCGTTTTGCATGAGGTGGTCATTCTTCCGCCCTTTCATAACTGCAGAGAACTTGCTGACAAGAGTAAAGAATCATCCAGGAACTTGCTGACAAGAGTAAAGAATCATCCAGGAACTTGCTGACAAGAGTAAAGAATTGGATTGAAAACGAACTTTCAGAAGACAAAACTGATATATAATGAATTAGCTTTGTTTATCTTTTTGCTAAGCTAATTATTATGAATGAATAATGCTCTACGCTTCAAAATAATGAATTCCCAAAAGGGTGTTGTTACTCGTTAATTATGAACTTAAACAAAGTCTCAACGCTGGTTATTTATATTAAGTAATCAAAGTCATAAACCTAACAGCCAGACAGAGGTCTGACAAAACTAAGAATTGAGAAAGACTGAACTTACAGAACAACTTGTTTATTATGAAGACTCCTGGTCAACTAAGGCACTCATATATCACTACTACATAACAACACAACTCCAACGCAACAACACAACTACAACGCAACCAACACAACCCTCAACTCCAACGCAACAACTACACTTCTCGATGAACGCGCCTATATACGAGCTACCACCACGTCATGACTTACACTCATTGCCAGATCTCATTCAGCGGGTGAAATAATATTCCGTTCAGTAGGAAGATAATTTACATAGTAAAATAAAATAACCAGAGATAGTAAAATCAAAAGGAAAGTGAATATAGAGTATACGTTACAGATGTACCATGTTTTTACAAGAAATGAAGATTTATAGATTGACTGGGAAAAGCTGGAAATAACTGATACCTACATTTACCTTCGACAGGCAGATATCACGCGAAGGTCACATTGATGAAGAAATTAATCGGCGTATAAAACTTGGAAAGCTTTTGGAAGAAAGGAAGAAACAGTACAATTTTCAAGAGCAATGTGCCATTATGTTTTAAGAGAAAAGTGTTTTATCAATGCATTCTTCGAGTGCTTATGTACGGAGAAGTGACGTGGACCTTAACTAAAAAAGACACACAAAGGCTGCAGTTAACTGAAAGAAGCATGCTTGGTGTAACCAGGAAAGATAAGAAGAGGAACTCGCGAATACAGAATATGACAAGTGTGGAAGACATCATGATCAGAGTAAAATTCTTGAAATGGCAATGGGATGGACATATCGCCAGAAAGACGAACCACCGATGGACAATCGAAATTTTAGACTGGATTCCAAGGGACATGAAAAGACCCAGAAGACCACATGGGTGATGGGTGGATGAAATTCGTGCATGCGAGAGTATTATGGGGAGACTGGCTCAACACAGACCGTTGTGGAAACTTGAGGAGACCTTCATCCAGCAGAGGATTGATAAGGGCAATGGCTGACAATGATGATGATATATACATATATACATTTTCTATTTTTATTGTATTTTCCATTATAATTGTTTTTGAATCGTAGAGAACATTTTGAATGATCCATTCCTCGATTACTATTTACCGTACTCTCTTCTTATTTCAGGTGGCCTCACATCTTTGAAAATTTAAATCGAAAATATAAAAAAGGATGCGTTCAATTATATTTGTGTTGGTGATATGCCTGCTGGGGCTATTTAGTACAGCTGAGGCACAGTATCGTCGTCCTCCATTCAAGGGTGGGAGTGGACAAAGAGGACAGGATCGTTTCGGAAGCGGAGGACCACAAGGTATTAGACAAGGAGGAGGTGGAGGATATGATGCAGTTTATCACATGGGAAAATTTCCTGGTGGATTCTTTGGTGGAAGGAAATGGTGAAAGAGAGGTAAGCCAAAGTTTCATTTTGTTTATGAAAAAAATCTGCACAAACAAAAGAATTGTGCTGTCGATCGGGGGGGGGGTTAACAAGCACTGGGAGCAATTCAGTTTACTATAAGCAGTCTCCCGTGCCTACTGTGTCCATTGAACGGAGAGGGCTAGTACCTTGAGACGAACACCACCCATGGGCCATATGGGATTCGAAGCCAGATCTTTCTCGGATGAATCAACCCTTCGTACCACTCGGCCACCGCGACTGCAGGACAGTTTCTTGGTAGAGGTAAAGTGAAAATTTCGAGGTAAAGCCAGAAGTCCGCTGACGGTCAAGGGGAGTAATCTTTGACGGAAAGCAGCTGGTAAACGAATTACAGTACAAAGTCATCCTTCTGAGAACTGACATAAGAAGAGGGAATAAAGATTGTCCCAGTATTTATTCTTGTGACTTGAAGCAATCTGAATCAGTAACGACGCCAGCTATTCAGAGCTGGGCCTTTCTTCAGCAGCTGAATGTTTCATGGGGAGAAGAGAAAAAGATGCTGTCTTCTAATGTTTGATGAATAATTTCGCCTAGAATTTGTTCTATGACATGAAGATTTTTTTATTTCTTCGTGCCCACACGAAGCTTCTAAGGCCGCCCGGGTGGCGCAGAGGTCTAAGCGATGGCTTCTGCTCGTTCGGCCGAAAGGGGTCTGGGTTCGAATCCCGGTGAGGCATGGATGTTTGTCTTTCGGCACTGGCTCTCAATGTCTTACTTGTCCAACACTGGTTATCTGTGTACATTGGTCATTTAGCATACTGTTAATCCATGTTTGATGTATACTTGTTTACAATGTGTTACATGATCAACACTGTCTACATCTGTGTAAATTTATCATTTAGCATGCTGTAAACCATGTATGATTTGTACTTGTTGCTGTGAAATATCTGCATCCCGTTTATGTATGTCTGTTCTGTCATGTCTCTGTACCACGAAGTCCAATAAATCATTTTTTTTAAATAATAAAAAAAAAGCCTTCAGGAACTTCGGATGCCGTCACAAGCTCGCATCACTGCAAATCAACGCAAGGTTTTGTTCCCAAGGATGCGCGCAGTTGAAGTACCGGGTCTCAGGCTGCAGAAGGGAAAGCGGGGGAAACACCGCCCATACCTTAACTGCACTGGAACTCACGCCAGAAACCTGCATCTCTGACCGCTCTGCCACCTGGGTGGCTTTTCATATAGATTTAACCTGATCAATTGGTATTCAGGGAAGAGAGATATTTAAGATACAAACTAAACTCTTATGGCCTGAAACGAATTACTTTTTAGGTATATAGCAGCCACAATATCTTTTATTGTCCCGACATTACGAAAGGTACCAGTACCAGACTTCTTTCAGTCCTCCCAGCAGAAGTTGAATATGCAATCAAGAACATGAAGCGGGGAAAATCTCCAGGAGAAAATGGAATTACCGTAGACATCATACAAGAAGTGGAGAAATTGAAACAGTACTCGCCCAAGTTTTCACTCGATGCCTTAATAAAGGGAAGATTCCTGAAGATTGGAACAAAACTACAATGATCCTGCTACATAAAAAAGGTGACATTGGGGATCTCAGGAACTACAGACCTATCAGACTCCTATCAGTGGTTTATAAAATCTTCACTAAAGTTCTTTCACACCGCTTGAAGGTGACACTGGACATGGCTCAACCGAGAAAACAAGCTGGATTCAGGAATGGCTACAGCACTATAGATAATATCCACATACTCAGAGAACTAATTGAAACAGCGAGGGAATATGAACTTCCATTATGCATGGCTTTTATCGATTATGAAAAGACCTTTGATTCGGTGAAACCATCAGCAGTTACAGTGGCTTTGAAGTCCTGCGGTATTGAAGATGGATACACTAATATTATTGATAACATCTATGAAAATGCAAGTGTCCTGTCGAGAATTTTCATGTTCATAAATCTTGGGAATACTGATCACTTCTCTGAGATTTACGAAAAGTAAATAAATAAATACATAAGTAAATAAATAAAATACATAGAATGAAAATACTTGACAGTCCACGTTTCAAAATTTTGTTTGGAGGGGGAGAGAAGTGAGGGAATAGTGGCCATATTCGTTTACTTCTCAACCCTGACCAGACATGCAAAATTTCTTAAAAGAAAGGGGAATAATAGGCATTAAACTTCTTTTTTTTCTCTTTTGGATTAATTTACTCTAGTAAGTTAAAAAAAAAAAAGGGCGAGCAAAAAGAAGTCACCATCAACCCTTTTAGAAATCAAAATTATTCGCTATTAATCACGGAATGAGGAAAAAGCGTTTCTGTAAATTTGTGCAAAAGAAAAGAAAATCTTTCTTTCAGTCCGCCATTTTAGGCAAGAGTTTAGAAGAGCCCTAAAAGTGTGGCAGAAAAGTTATCTCAAGCCAGCGTCAGGCTATTTTTAGAACAGCAGCATGATGAAGGCTACATCATTTCCCCCTTTCTTTTAAGTCAGAGGTCACCCTGGCTTGCGTGGGAGAGAAAGTCCGTTGGGAGTGCCGTGTGGTATGCAGGACTGCTGTTGCTATGCAGCATTTTAGCCAATGAGGGGACAGTGGTTTCAAGCACCCCAGCTTCAGTTTGAGAAATTGTCACTCTCGACTTTTGACTCTTGTTGAGCTGGCCATGATGTAAGAAAAAAAAAAAAAAAATACGGTGACGGGCAAGCCGCTCGCCGGGCTTTGGCCTGGCTGGCAACTTTGTTCTCGAGGCGTGTGCGGACGTTATTTGATTTTGCAGCCCGAATCTGACGGCGGAAAAAAATTCAAGGAATTGATTACTGGAGAAGAAATGTTCACTGATTCATCCCTCTCATAGTGGACGCCTGCAGTGTTGGGCTGCAGGAGAAAAATGGCCTCAGCAGGAGAATTTCCTTTAGCCGTCCTGTTCGACAAGGGAACGTCTGAGACATCGCGAAAAGTTTCCAGCTAATTATTTTGAACCGGAGATCACTGGAGTCGTCGTGCCTGGTCCACCATCACTAGCAGGGAAATCCAAAGTGCTGTTCTGCTTCCTTGATTTTGGGCTATGCCCACTGTGTCAACAGGAATAAAGAGGTCCTATACACCCGCTCCAGGACAGGTCGTCCATAGCAAGAAGAAAAAGAAAAAAAGGAAAAGACAGGCACAGGCAAAGAATTTGGTTGTTCCTGAGCAGTGAACTCGGGGGGGGGGGGTCTGTTTTAAAAAGGACACCAGCTCAAAGGTAATTTTTTTGTTCATATATTTTTTCTGTTAGTTTTTGCCTCTGATTGTGGCTGTGTTGTCGTTCGGGTTCAAAATATTTTATTAGTATCTCAGGTATGAGTTCAGAAAAAAAAAAAAAAAAGGAAAGTTATTCCCGGGAGCCCAAATCAGGAAGGGCTCAAAAATTTGGCTGTGGCAGTAGTGAAGGCTAAACTTTGTGCAAGCTCAACTTTATGCAATTCTGTGCTAAACTAAATTGTTTTGTTTGGCATATTTTCTTTTTTTTTTATATGATATGCGGTTTCGTTAAAATTATTTTTGCAGTGGAGCAGTACATGTGAAACATATATATATATTTCTATGATTTTTTCGAGGCTAGCTGATCATGGGAAACTCCAGTCATTATTTTTTTTTTATTTCTTGAGCTAAGCTGTAAAAGGATGTAATGTTTTTTTTGTTTTTGTAAAGATTACTATCTAATATCATAATTGTTTTATAAGCTATTTTGATGAACAACCTCTCAAACCAGTAATTATTTTATTTAAGAGATGTAACTTTTTGTGCTTGGCAGTTTTAATATATAAATTGCATTGATATTTATACACAGATACGGGGCCATGTAGTTAAAATTTGTGTCTTGGAGGCAGGTTATAGTGAATTTTGAGTTTGGCAAGTAATGAGTGTAAAATTGTACCATTTTAGTAGTAATTGTGACTAGAGAGCATATCAGCAGATGGATCTGGAAAATTCATTTTTATGAGTGGGAGACATTAAAAAAGGCATGCACGCTGACCAGGTTACTACATTACCCTTGTATAATGTTGGAATTCTTCAGGAGGCGATTTCTGGAAATAGATAGTTCTTCGATAGGTGTAATTTTTCGGAAAAAAATGGTTCTGCGGTATAGTGTATTTTTCTGGAAAGTAGTGTTAATTCTTCTAGAAGCTGTGTGCCTAGGGGAATGAATAGATAAGAGTATTTCTGGAAATAATGCGAGTCTTCTTATGGTGTTTTTCTGGAATATGTGTGTACCAGAGAAAAATAATTTGGGGGCAAGAAAGTTCTTGCAGGGTTCTGTCCTTATGTGGAAAAAATGCTTCGCGACTGAAAGGGTATAGATGGAAACAATTGGGGGATTGCTCTTCCACCCCCGGTAAGCAGAAGACCCATAGGAAGCTATCCCGAGCAAGGCGAGTGCAGGTGTTTTGTCCCTAAAACAGTAAGAGAAAACAATATAGGGTGACAGTCACACATCTCGGTGCATAGTCCTGATTGGAATCACGACCTAATCTCATCTTCAGCCTCAATAATACATCCTCACAGTGAGAATTTTGTTTTTAGTGAAATTGAGTAATTTGACTGAGATGTTTTGCCTACCCGTTACCTCAGTGGCTTACTACATGAGTTAGTACACTGCTGGGCAATTGCTAAGGACGGATCATAAACGGCTATATAGCGCATAAAAAAGTAAGTGTGGTTGGATGCCAAGTGAAATAAAATAATGTCAGAATGCCAGGACATTACAAGAAAGACAATTTATTGTGCTCTGAAATCCAGAAGGCTTTGGAACGTGTTCAAGGGACAAACAGGCCATTTTGTGCAGAATACGTAAACGTGAAAAAAATGCAATTACCGTCCGCAGGCGTTCCAGCGTAAGATGTCAATACGGGATATGGCCACCATGGAGGGCGATGCAAGATTCCACACGTCGTGTCCTGCTTTGCACAACATTATCAAGAAGCTGTTGGGGTAATTTATCCCATTCCTCTGTCAGTGCACGGAGGAGGGTGTCCTTGTTTATTGGAGGGCATTGGCGACCAGCAAGGCTCCTCCCCAAAGTATCCCACACATTTTCAATGGGATTCAGATCTGGAGAACATGCTGACCATACGAGGTGTTGAATATCCTCGCTCCTGGACAGCGACTGTTCGATGACATGTTGCGTTGTCGTCCATGAAAATGAATCTATCACCGACAGCACCACGGAACATGCGAACATGAGGTAGCAGAACATCATTAATGTATCGTTGGCCAATCATAGTCCCAGTTGTAAGCACATAGAGGGACGTACGGCCATTGATCATGATGCCAGCCCATACCATGACACTACATGTCGGATATCGGTCTTTTTCCTGTATGTTTGCTGGACAATATGCAGTACCACTATCACGCCAGATCAGTTGTCGTCGACAATCAGACGATAGACTGTATCTACTCTCATCTGAGAAGAGGACAGCAGACCAGTCGTTATCAGTCGAATTGCGATGTTGATGGCACCATTGCAAACGGGCGGTACGGTGACGTCTGGACAATGGGATGCACACAACAGGACGGCGGGCGTATAGTCCTCCTTCATGCAAACGTCTGGCGACAGTTTTTCGGGAGATCCGCTTGCCAGCAGCAGCCATAAACTGATTTGCTACCTCACTAGCTGTGCTGCGCCGGTGTCTTTTTGTTGATAGCACTATGTACCGATCTTCTGCAGGTGTTGTACTGCGAACATGACCTCCCCCGTGACGTTTGCTACACTCTCCATTTGCTTGAAATGATTTCCAAAGCCTTGAAACAACACTGTGGCTGACGTCGAACTCCCTGGCAACATCTGTTATTTTTCGCCATTCTTCAATCTTGCCAATAATGCGGCCACGCGTAAAATCATCTAGGTGATGTCGGGAAGACATACTGAAAATTGCAAGTTCGTCAATTGATTCTTTCCCTTTCAACTTTGCGTTTGAACAACAACGGTCAATACGCGTCAAATCCTTTATATCTCTTATCAGCGCTATGACGTCACGAACAAGTTCGGCAATCCAAAATTTGCATACGCACAACACGTCTTATTGTATCCCGCACTTATGCTAATTTCCACATTTTCCTGCCTTCCATTTTATGGTTGCTATCGTTGCTATTGTCATCCGTCCTTAGCAATTGTCCGAAAGACATACTGAAATAGTTTATAAATTTCTGGTCAGTTTGAGTTTTTAGGTTAATTGGTTTATAAATTTCTGGTCAGAATTAGTGGTGTAATTTTAAATTGTTATGAACAGTGGGAGTGCAAATTAGTATGCATTTGTGTCCAGTAGTGTTGTGAGTTAGTGTTTGCCTTTTATTTACATAGTGGGATATTGTGTACTCAGAGCAAGTTTGAATAGTGAAGTATTTTTGAATTTTCCAGATGATAGGGTGAATTTTAAGTATATTTGTCAGCATTATTGTGTAATCATAACTTTTGAGGTAATTGAGTAAGGTATTTAGTGCAGTATGTTTAGTAGAGTGTTGAGAGTGATTTTGTATCAAGTAATGCTAGGCCGCCCCGGTGGCGCAGTGGTCTAAGCGATGGCCGCTGATCGTTCGTCCGAACGGGGTCCGGGTTCAAATCCTGGTGTGGCATGGATGTTGTGTTTGTCTTACGGCACTGGCTCTCTCCCTTCCCTGAAACCAGTGCCCCTAAATTAGGGACGGGCGACTTCTTATAGCCCATTGAGTTGCTCACGGTGGTCGTTAAACCTTCAATCAAAAAAAAAAAAGTAATGCTAGAATGTTGAGTATATTTAATTGTAGGGCAGATATTCCTGGGGAGTGTGGAATAGTGGCGTAACTTTTATTTGTGAATTTTAGTCAGTGGTTGTGAATTTTAAAATTAAAATGGGTTAAGGAAACTGGTTTGAGGGGGTTGTTCGAAAGTTTATGAAAACTATATAGTGTACACATTGAGCTTTTAACTTTCCAAACAGAGAGAGAAAGAAATTACATTTCAACAACAGAACTTATCCACCATGTTAAATCAAGTGTTTGTGTTGTGCAATTCATTAAAATTCCTGTATTTATTTTTATAAGTAATGTGCCTGGTGCTATAGGCCAGATGTTCCATAATTTGTGAACTTCACATATGTGAGATCTTATGCTAATACAGCAGCGTGGTTAAAATATGTCAGAACTGAAGGCAAAATTGTTTGTTTCATTTGAAGCTCCTATGCTGTATATCATTTGATATTCTATGAGACCCAGTGGCCAAAGTTTTTTCTTCTTTATGGTTAAGTTTTTCAAATAAATGCAGGCCAATGGCCTTTCAAAAACCCAAACCTTGTGCAGCAAAGAATTAGTTGACACAGTTGAAGTTCATCGCAGGGTCGCATGTTAATCCACCTTAGCTTGCCAAAGGCCGGAAACGTCCCTCCGGTAATTTTGTTTTTATTTAATTAATGCATTTTGTTCTAATCACTAATATGATCATCACAGCCTTCAAAAGTTATCACCCGTGTACATTGTATACCATTAATTTTTAGTGTTTACAAATTTGGTAAACATGTAAACAATAATTACTTACTCTACACTTGCAGGTGTTTCAACTCATCGAACATTCAAACAACGCAAACCTACAATAACAACTTTTGGGATTTTTCAACATCAGTGTTGCATTTTATTTATATTTTCATTTATCATGGCCTTAAGATAATTGAATTTATTTTTGTTTCGAAATGCATCCACCCATCTCCCAAAGTTTAGTTTTCACCTAAATCCAACTAATACCTCAATAATTATGATTTGCATAACTTAAATATTAATTACCCCAGAATAAACTAATCTCTTTTTTTCCCCGCCATAACACAAGTGCAAAGATTCGGCTATTTGAGAATACAGCACCCATAAAAATTGGAAAGGGAGTGAGACAGGGTGACACTATATCACCCAAACTCTTCAATGCCACATTGGAAAATGTCTTTCAATCACTGAACTGGGAAAACAAAGGGATAAAGATTAATGGAGATTATCTAACCCACCTTCGTTTTGCTGATGACGTAGTCATTTTTGCACCTACCCCATCAGAGCTGCAGAGTATGATCCAGGAACTTGCTGAAAAGAGTAAAGAAGTGGGATTAAAAATGAACTTTCAGAAGACAAAAGTGATGCTCAATGCTTTTACAAGAAATGAAGATTTATCAATTGATGGAGAAAAGCTGGAGATAACAAACACGTACGTTTATCTTGGACAGCAGATATCAAGTGAGGGTCACATTGATGAAGAAATTAATCGGCGTACAAAACTTGCCTGGAGAGCTTTTGGAAGAAACAGCATAATTTTCAGGAGCAATATGCCATTATGTCTTAAAAGAAAAGTGTTTGATCAATGCATCCTTCCAGTGCTTACATACGGTGCAGAGACGTGGACCTTAACTAAAAGAGACGTACAAAGGCTGCAGAAAACTCAAAGCAGCATGGAGAGGAGCATGCTTGGTGTAACCAGGAGAGATAAGAAAAGGAACTCGTGGATCTCAAAAATGACAAGAGTGGAAGACATCATGATCAGAGTAAAATCCCTGAAATGGCAATGGGCTGGACATATTGCCAGAAGGACAGACCATTGATGGACAGCCAAAATTTTAGACTAGATTCCAAGGGACAGGAAAAGACCCAGAAGACGATCACATGTGAGATGGGTGGATGAAATTCCAAAGTATGCGGGAGTAACATGGAGGAGACTGGCACAAAACAGACCGTTGTGGAAGAAACTTGGGGATACCTTCGTCCAGCAGTGGATTGATAATGGTTGACGATGAGGATATCTTTTTATTAATTTTTGCTGCTATGAGGTTATTCATGAGTTTGAATTTGAAACATCACAAATATAAATTTTCCACTGTGAAAGTCGTGTCTCACCCTCTTTCTTAGTAGTACTAAGTAAGAATCATTCTCTCATCATTACCCATGGCAATATTTCTACTAGTATGCATGATTCCTCACCGGCTGGATACTGTACAAGCAATGGATATCAGAAAATATACAAAATGTGGGTATAAAAATATACAAATATGCATATCGGATATCACAAAATTGTCAAGACATATCTAAGTGGATGTCCAACAAGATAGAGTGAATGAATTCTGCATATCAGATTAATACATTATGTATATTTCAGAAAAAATATGAACCCACCCTCCATCCGTGACGAGGCTTTTTGGGATGTCATGAGCGAATTCTGACCAGCACTGTTATGCCAATTTATTATATACACTTACCTAGTAGCGTGTTGCGCTGCTCTTGGTCTACAGAGTAGCCCAAATTTGCCGGAACATGGAACATACTAGATGCTGGAAGCGTCATGCAAGAACGTTGTACTATGCCGAAATGATTGAATCGTGAAGTCCAAAATCACAGTCTCACAGAAAACGGAGAGACTGTGGCGCCAGAAATGCTCGATAAATTTTAGATCCGGGGACAAAGCAAGCAAAACTTGTCGGCATGCTCCAATAACCATTTGGTGCCGATACGAACATTGTAAGAGGGTGCATTTTCTACTGGATTTCTAACTGCTGGAGGATAAACCATAGTCATGGAAGGATGAGTTTAGCCTGCAACAATGTTCAGATGTCCTTCGATGGGCATCAGGGGGCTTAATGCATGCCAGAAAAACATTCCCCACACCACTGTACTGCAGACACCTGACAAGATAGCTCCATAGCGTAATGTTGCGTGGCCAAATTCAGATCATGCCATTTGCATGATACAGAAGGAACCTTGATTCATCCGTCCAGGCGACCTTTTTCCAGTTCTCAACGGAGCTGAGAACTGGAAAAAGGTCGATGCTAAGCCCACTAGTAGCGTGCTTTCGTGTTCTACGCTGAGAACATCGGAACACAGCATGGTCGTCGGCTATTGTGGTCCAGTACCAACATGGTCTGATACGTGTTGCATTCGGAAATGACCCCCCGGCACACCATTGTTAAATTCCGCAATAATTTTTGCGGATTGTGGTCCGTCAGTTAGTATGCATGATTCCCTCTGATCTACCGGCTGGATTCGCCCACACGATCGCCGATAGCTGGAAGATTTTTACGTGTCGCACCATTCACGGTAAACCCTTGCTACGGTTGTGCATGAAAATAATACAGCACTGTACTGTATTTTGTGCTGCGGCATAGCACTAATAGGAACTTCACCGACTCTAATGCCTGTTAGTACACAATATCTCCAACAGAAAGAAAGGAGGGACCTACCGCAGCCGTATCGAAAGTCAGTGTACTAGCAATAGCTACAATTTATTACAGGAATAAATGAGATTAGTCATGTTCCCATTTTCTAAAGGCATCATGTCTATCGAAATGCATCGTGAACTGGTAGCAGTCTATGATGCAGGTACAACCACATCACATGTTTGGGCCGCAGTGGTCAAGCGCTGGCTTCTGACCATTCGTCCGAGATGGGCCCAGGTTTGAATCCCGTGAGACATAGATGTTGTGTTTGTCTTATGGCTTTCTCCCTTCTCTGGAGAGAGTGGCCCTAAATGAGAGACAGTCAACTACCTATAGCCCATCCAGTTGCTCACGGTTGTCGTTAACAACATAAAAAACAACAATGGTCTGTTAAGCGTAGTGGGCGACCATCCAAATCAGCTGGACACGTTGACCACGCCAATACAGAATTGTGGGAAGACGGACGTGTGACCCTGGTAATATCGGAACAGTGGATCAATGTCATAAGACATAATGTGAAACATTCTTCACGAGCGTCTGGGCTACAAAAAGTACTGTACATGGATATCATAATCCATTAATTTGGAGTAACTTCCTGATATATCTTTTTCATTAAATCGCACTTTTATTCTTTTGAGGTTTTACAACCACCGTGAGGAACTTAATATGCTGTAAGCAATCTCCCGTCCCTAATTTAGAACCACTGGTTTCAGGAAAAGGAGAAAGTGCCATAAGACAAACACAACATGCATGCTTCCACCGGATTCGAGCTCAGACCCATCTCGGACGAATGGTCAGACCACAGCACCAATGAGGTATAAATCGCATTAACGTTAGTACCCACTGCACCTAAGCTTTGCACACTTCCACAGGTACCGTACCATAATTGTCAAGGCCACATGATTTCCCATTTCTCATGCTTTTAAAGACACCCAGCACTTCCATCCTTACAATTTTCATTATTGTCTCATTTGGTTCTTAATCTCTTATTAATCTACGGTTCTCCATCCTCTCCAATTAATTAATCTTCGGTTCACCGTTGTCCCTTATTAACTTTGGTTCTCTTCATTCAGGTCTTTTTCAAACCATTCTTTGCATCTAGTTTTAATGTCTTGGTCACTAATTAGCACAGTGCAATATTGATTTTTCATTTGTTTAATATGATTTAATTGTTCCCTTCCTTTGTAAGCCACTGAAGGGGTCGAATCTCCCATGACTTTCAGGTTCTGATGAGAAATACAAGGGATTGAAAACTTTTTTAATTTACCAGGTAGAGAAAAAAGGAAGCTATGCTGGCTAAAAAAAACAGTTAACAATGGCATTTCAAAATATTAAAAGTTTCAAATTGCAGAGCTTACAGCAAGGAATTTTCAATGTCCTTAAAAATTCAATGCTTAAAGAAAAAAAAAATATTTGCACGTAAATGCTGTTAGATTCAAAAAGAGTTCTGACTGTAATTGTAACAAACGATCTATAAACACGTAGTGAAAAATGTGCACGACTTTAAGTGCTTCTAGTGGGAAATTTGAGAAGTATGTGACAAATAAAAAAAAAATCACCATATCTCATGACCTATCGGGTAATTTTAATTTTTTGCCTAACTGAAATGGACTCTTCAAAATCTCAAAATTATGTTGTCAGGGGTCCTAGCGAAAAACTATGTTAACTACATTGAAAATATAAATGCACCAAAAACTTGACACTCAAATGATAACGAATTCTTAATGTCCTATCAACCACATTTTCTTTTCTGATGATCTAATTATTATTCATGTGCAGGAGTGGACCTTGCAATTACAATAGTTACTTTAAAGAAACGCTCTAAAACGATGCGGCATAAGTAAAAGGCATTCCAGAGACATTTTTTGTAAGGCAGCAAATCTGAAAACCAAAGAAATTGACAGAGTATTAATGGGAGATGGTAAAAAGGTGAATTTTTCCACTGGTGCAGCTGAATGGGGACTTGATGTTGAGGACCCCACGAAATTTTGTGTCAATACAAATAATTGTAATATCTCTGCTCAGATACAGGAATGTCCGTTTCAGTTGCACAGTTTAACTATGAATGAATCACAGCCTTTCAAAGTTTAATATTAAAATATGTACACCAAAGAAAGAACTTACAACTAAAAAAATATTTTTGAATTGAAGTACCAGCTCATCTGAATCATTTTTATTTTTTTTTTGCTCAAAATTCTACAGCTGTATGTGAATTTATCATTGGAATAAATAACATTTGGTGAATATAAACTGACACTTGATCTTTCTTTCCTTGAGCTGTATGGCTGAAATCCATCAGCTTCACTCTCCAAATCATTTTGCCAGCTTACATTCATGAACTGTAATGTCAATACTAGGGGTTGTATTATAACAAGCTCTTGAAACATTTAATCACTGTAGTTTCTAAAAAAATCATGCACTGAATTTCAGAGGCATTTCATTCATTTAAATTACAATGTTACAATGCACATTATTTAAATTCATCAAACTGAGGCATTATTTTCTAATTTATCTGCTGTTATTTTTCAGTTTTATTTCTGCAAATGTTTTTACGTGTTTAATATCTTATTTTATGCCAATTTATTTTCTACTGATAAGTTTACACTCTTTCTCCAGATACAAGACTTTTCACCTATCCTGTTTTATCATCCAAAACAGCCATTATGGTGTTGAGTTATGGATATTATTAATAGTTAAGAATATTTTGCTATGCAACCACAAGTGAGCCAAAATCTTGTCTAACTCTAATTTAAAACTTCTGTGAAAAAAGTTGTACTAGTGGTAGATGTTATGCAAGTTTCATACTAATTCACAAAGACTGCAACTGTTGCTATTTAGCGAATTCCGGGAAAATGTGTGAAAAAATATTCACCAATTTGAAAATATGCACATTGTGACTTAGGGAATGTACAGGCAGCACTTATATATTCTAGATATAATAGGAAACATTTTAGCATAGAATTTCGAGATATTTCGGTAGTTCTATTACACCCCCCCCCCCCCCCACACACACACACAGGAATTCCTCTCACACATAATAATGCTATCTGTGTTCATGTTTTCAATTTCCTTAGTAATCCTTTTTTGTATTTTTTTTTCAGACAGAAAATTCACTAGTGCCATGAGAAATCAGAACACGGAAGCCTGTAACATGTCAGTCTGTATTTTTCAAACTTTCATAAAATGCTGGATACTGCAGAAACATATTCTAAAGTTTCAATCAAGATTATGCTGATAATTGTTACTGAAGCAGTGCTTGTGCCATTTTGAATATTTGTCACTGCATATAAAATAAAAACATTTTAACTTATTTGGGCTAAGTCAATGATTTCAATGACTCATTTTCTGTTTCTTCTCCTATTAGACACAATCAAAGTGGCACAGCCATCTAATGCCCTCTTTTTATAAAAAAACAAATGATTCCTAAATTTGTAAAAAATGTTTTCTGTTTAAAAAATAAAGTACATTGGAATTATTCTATAAGTCCAAGTTATGGGCATCTAGTTTCTTGTACTGTATGGAATGGATTAAAATTCTAGGAAAGGTATACTACATTTGCTTCAGAGCACATATTTTTAACCTTTCCCTGAGACAGTGTTCCTTAACCTGGGATGGGCAACTTCTAACTTCAGATGCTCCTGTGGTGGTTGAACCCTAAAGATAATGTGCATTAATTCATAAAAACCCCTGGCCGCAATCTGCACTGCATGACAAGAACACCAGTTTTTTTTATCAGATTTTTACCTTTTTTTTTAAGCACATTTTTTATCTGCAGCCATTATTAATAGGTAGATCATCTCTGAGTGTTCCATTGCAGAGGCACAATATGAGAGTGGTCCTACTAGTACAGCAGCTAGGTAACATGTATATAGGAATGTATGGCCATATGGCCTCTTTAGTTGGTGTGAAGCATGACTATCCCATTTTCAAACTGATGACATCCACCACTTAGCATGAACAGACACTGAAATCATGAGAAACTTGTAAGACAAAATACAAGCATAATATGTGTGTCACCTCATGCCTAGGGGCACGATGAGACAGAAGCTTGTGCCTGAAGCCACTACATTTATATGTACCTGTCTGTGGTTTACAGTAATGTTTGTTTACTTTTAACCGAGACATTTTGTGATCCATGGTCTGTTGGTAAAGAAAATAGAACAGCTCAACCATATTAGGAAAATAATTCCAAAGGATAACAACACTGAATTTCTACAGGACACTGGAAGCAGTTTCAGCACTAGAAACTCAATCATATTCATGGACCCAAGTTTACCTATATTTATTTATACTTTATGAAACAAGCAGTATTGGAACACTGCAGTGAGATATTGATTGACACTGCACCACACTTACAAATAAGAAAGCATATCAAAAACTAGGAAAGTCCTTCAGAAAAAAAAAAAAAAAAAAAGAATAATTGTGGAATAACTTTTTACGGGTCTTTTAGAGGTTATTTTTAATGAAAGTTGGTTGTCAAATTTTCGAACTAAAGCCTAGTTCGTCATCAGGACTATGTCACTGGAGTAGTTGCTGCCACTCAATTGGAAGAGACCATCCGCAATTATCGTTAATTGTGGTACTTCTTCTTCTTGCTATTTCGATCCCTTCTTCTAGTTTTCTCTTTACTAAGTTTGACTGGTGGGAGATTATTTTCACTGAGTCCCAATTTATGGAGTGTCCACTTGCTTGTACATGTCTGTCTAGCCCTGTTTTGTTCCCAATGTTCCTAATAGCTGCTTGGTGTTCTTTCATTCGGACCTTAATACTTCTCCCTGTTTCTCCTATATAGCTGAGTCCGCAGTTACAGTCGATGCAGTAAATTAATCCTTCTTGCAATTGGATGTCCAATTCTTTCTGCTTTAAAGCTGGCAGGAATTTCTTTATTTTGTTATTAAGATCTGGAGCTAGCCTGATATTATATTTTGCTCCGATCCTTTTCAGTTTCTCGAAAAGTTCCTTGTGGTACGTAATTTTGCTGGTGAATTTGAAGTTGGTTTTTTCCTGCTTCTTTTTTGGCACTTGTTTAAATATTTTCTCAACATATGGGGAGGGGTAATTGTTTTCTGCCAACATTTCCTTTAATTCTTCTTTGTGAAGATCTTTTGAGAAGCTGAAGAGACCAGGATTTCAATTTTTTCCAAAAATTGTCTCGCTGTATTCGATTTAATATAATCAGGGTGGAATGAGCAGAAGTCTAACATCTTCCCTGTGTTGGTGGGTTTTCTAAAGCTGAGTGAATATTTTCCCTTCTCTTGAGGTCAAGGTTAAATCCAGGTAATTGATGCTATGGTCTTTTTCCTGTTCCAGGGTGTACTTCAAGGTATTCTCTAGTAAGTTAAATTCTTCCAGAATCTGAGAGGGTAGAGATTGGTCCACAGTATCTACTATAATTAGGACATCATCCATGTACCTTACATAGAGAGCAAACAAGGAGGGTTGTATAAGGATTTTTGCCTCTAGTTTACTTATATAATAATTTGCTAGCAGAGGTGCTAGTGGAGAACCCATTGCAAGTCCTGAAGTTTGCCTGTAATATTTCTTTCCAAACTGGAAGAAATTATTCTTGAAGGAAAATAGGAGCAGTTCATATATGCCAAGTAGTATTTCTCTATTGTGATTATGGAATACTATTTTTTCTGCCAGGTCATCTGCAATGAATTCCAGTAGGAGGTCCAGGTTAATGTTGGTATACATAGAGACTATATCCAGGCTTGCCATTACTGGATGAATTAATTCTGGCAAGTTGTCCAGTTTTCTTTTTAGCTGCATGGAATTTTTAGTAGGTAGGGAGGAGAAGGGAAAATATCTCTGAGGTGACCAAGCAAATAATAATTAATGTTGGAGAGTGGCGAATTTCTAGTGTCTATTATAGGTCTTATTGGATGGCCTTCTTTGTGAACTTTTATCGTACCATAGATCTGTGGAATTCTTGACTGAATTTTGGAGAAGTTTTTGAAGAGCTCATTAAGCTGTTTTTTATTTCTTAAAGAGCTGATTAATTTCTTAAGATTTTTTACAGTTTGATCTATAGGATTACCATTGAGTTCTTCATAATAAGGCTTGCTCAATTCAGCTTCCATTTTATTGTAATACTTCTCTTTTTCTACCAATACAATAAAATGGATTACAATAAAATGGAAGCTGAATTGAGCAAGCCTTATTATGAAGAACTCAATGGTAATCCTATAGATCAAACTGTAAAAAATCTTAAGAAATTAATCAGCTCTTTAAGAAATAAAAAACAGCTTAATGAGCTCTTCAAAAACTTCTCCAAAATTCAGTCAAGAATTCCACAGATCTATGGTACGATAAAAGTTCACAAAGAAGGCCATCCAATAAGACCTATAATAGACACTAGAAATTCGCCACTCTCCAACATTAATTATTATTTGCTTGGTCACCTCAGAGATATTTTCCCTTCTCCTCCCTACCTACTAAAAAATTCCATGCAGCTAAAAAGAAAACTGGACAACTTGCCAGAATTAATTCATCCAGTAATGGCAAGCCTGGATATAGTCTCTATGTATACCAACATTAACCTGGACCTCCTACTGGAATTCATTGCAGATGACCTGGCAGAAAAAATAGTATTCCATAATCACAATAGAGAAATACTACTTGGCATATATGAACTGCTCCTATTTTCCTTCAAGAATAATTTCTTCCAGTTTGGAAAGAAATATTACAGGCAAACTTCAGGACTTGCAATGGGTTCTCCACTAGCACCTCTGCTAGCAAATTATTATATAAGTAAACTAGAGGCAAAAATCCTTATACAACCCTCCTTGTTTGCTCTCTATGTAAGGTACATGGATGATGTCCTAATTATAGTAGATACTGTGGACCAATCTCTACCCTCTCAGATTCTGGAAGAATTTAACTTACTAGAGAATACCTTGAAGTACACCCTGGAACAGGAAAAAGACCATAGCATCAATTACCTGGATTTAACCTTGACCTCAAGAGAAGGGAAAATATTCACTCAGCTTTTTAGAAAACCCACCAACACAGGGAAGATGTTAGACTTCTGCTCATTCCACCCTGATTATATTAAATCGAATACAGCGAGACAATTTTTGGAAAAATTGAAATCCTGGTCTCTTCAGCTTCTCAAAAGATCTTCACAAAGAAGAATTAAAGGAAATGTTGGCAGAAAACAATTACCCTCCCCATATGTTGAGAAAATATTTAAACAAGTGCCAAAAAAGAAGCAGGAAAAACCAACTTCAAATTCACCAGCAAAATTACGTACCACAAGGAACTTTTCGAGAAACTGAAAAGGATCGGAGCAAAATATAATATCAGGCTAGCTCCAGATCTTAATAACAAAATAAAGAAATTCCTGCCAGCTTTAAAGCAGAAAGAATTGGACATCCAATTGCAAGAAGGAGTAATTTACTGCATCGACTGTAACTGCGGACTCAGCTATATAGGAGAAACAGGGAGAAGTATTAAGGTCCGAATGAAAGAACACCAAGCAGCTATTAGGAACATTGGGAACAAAACAGGGCTAGACAGACATGTACAAGCAAGTGGACACTCCATAAATTGGGACTCAGTGAAAATAATCGCCCACCAGTCAAACTTAGTAAAGAGAAAACTAGAAGAAGGGATCGAAATAGCAAGAAGAAGAAGTACCACAATTAACGATAATTGCGGATGGTCTCTTCCAATTGAGTGGCAGCAACTACTCCAGTGACATAGTCCTGATGACGAACTAGGCTTTAGTTCGAAAATTTGACAACCAACTTTCATTAAAAATAACCTCTAAAAGACCCGTAAAAAGTTATTCCACAATCACTATGAATAGAGGTGCCATAAATGCATTTACAACTAGGAAAAAGAATAAGTTGTTCAATAGGAAAGCCCTTCCTTCAGAAAAAAAAAGGGTAGTTTTTCAGTCTTGATATGCTTGTCAATCTGCAGGTCACTGATGACAATATATACTGCCACCAAAAAGACTCATTCCTGAGTCCCTCTGTGAAATGATACTGGTGAACAGTGAGGTCATATGATCAAGTTTGCTTACCTATATTTTATTTACCTGATGATCCACTTTAAATGAGGATGAACATGAAATTTCTAGAAGATACACAAACAAGTGTTCCAGCACAAGAAATTCAAATATATCCAAAGATCTCATGTAACTGTTCAGGAAATATAACAGTAAATATACCCTTTTTGAGGTTACTAGTGTTATGCTATGGTAAGGGTGTAATTTATAAATTTTTGCGGTAAAAAAGTGTCATGCTTTTCCTAAATGATTCATTTATAGAAATAATAAATGCTTTTTCTTTTGAATGCAGTGTTTTACACAACAATATCAGAAGATTGAGAAGGTCTGCGGTTTTTTTTTTTTATTCTGTAAAAAAGATGTGCGAGATTTTTTTTATATTTGCACTGCAGTGATCAGAAACAGAAGCATAAGAATAAAATGCAAAAAATCCAGTTTGAAAATGGAAAAGTAAGAACCACAGGTTTTTGAGTAAGAGTATCTTTGAAACTTTTTATTGCTTTTTCAGTAGTTAGTTTTATGTCAATTTAAGGAATAGAAAAGGTGAGAATACTTGATAATTATCAGTATTAAACCAGGGGAGAATAAAGTAATAAGAAAATGTTGTTGCAATACATTACAAATTACATTTAACACTATTAAATAAGAAAAAGATAGTGTGATATTCTCGAATTTCTTTACTTTTTCAGCCTAAATATTAACTCTTTTGGTTTAGGCTGGTTTAGGGGGATTAGGGTTGAGAAAGAACTTTGTTACCCTACACCAAAGGGAAAAACAATGAACAGCAAACACTATGGATCATCAGGACAGAATCTACAAGCAATCCTCCAATCCTCATCGCAACTCTCAAGACCACTGGCGCCATCTACATTTTCATGTGGAAAACGTTGATCATTTTACCCATCTTTTACCAGGTGTTTCCATATGTTTGTCCATTCTTTGTATATAGTTTCCAACAGTGTGTACTATTTAAGGTACTAATTTTATATTTGCATATGTTGATAGCAGATGATGTTGTCAGCTATGTATAGCCACAAAAGTTGTCGCATCCTCATTACAGAAGTCAGCGTCCGCAGTGGAACTTGATAAAACCCTATATTTTTTGTATATTCAGGCATGAAAGTGGTCATGGAGGGAAAATGCTGAACTTTTCCCACATAGGAATATGCAAAACTAATTAACCTTTCAGCATTTATTAACTACCCTAAGCGCCATATATGAATATATAAAAGCCATAAAATTGTCTATTTCTTTAGGAACGAATAAGAATTTTATTTAGCCAATGTGTTTACACCAAACCAATAACAAATAAAGTGAATCGTCATCTCGTCATCGTCACCAAACCAATAATGTCAATCCCATATTTATTCTGATCTAATTTGTTTTATTGCAATTATTGCTTTTCTGCATCAATCTCAGGAACTCCTCAGATGACTTCTAAAAAGGCTGAATTCTTCCTTTTGGAGGAACTCTTTCACCACTGTATATTGTATTGTGCTATACAAAAGGGTACTTGCTTGGAGAAACATTAACATCTATGGCAAAGTTCATTTATTGGAAAGAAACTGTCCACCTAGTGTGGAAAATTCTGATCTTACAATTACAGCATATTAGATAAGAAGTGGGATGTAAGGTCAGGTGATGCACAACATACTACAGCCATTCCTTGACAAATGTCAATCCCGCCTTCTCGTGGTGTATCCTGTCCCACTAAAGGCGCTCTGACGACTGCCAATAGTGGTATAACTGCATAGGGATTACAGGAAATGCTATCCCACACTCACCAACCCACTTGGCCAGCATAGTGAGTTATGGCCAAACCTCTCCAAAATGACTATACAACTTAAATCTTGGCCCTCAGTCTCTGGCACCTGGAATGTACCTGGCCAAGGCAGCGGCCAGTGCGACATGAAGGCACAGGGTGCTAAGAATCACCGGAGGACTGGACTAGGCTGCCATCTGATGCTGACTTTGGCTACTTACAACGGACACTCTCTATATTCTGATTCAAGGCTCCTTGAATTGGAAGAAGAACTACAAAGGATCAAGTGGGGCATCGTCGGGCTAAGTGAGGTAAGGTGAAAAGGAGAAGATATCATTGAACTGAAAAGTGGACATCTCTTCTACTATCGTGGGACAGATACTGGCAGAACTAGTGGTGTTGCATTTATAATAAACAAGAAACTGAAGGATAAAGTTGTAGAAATTGAAAGTTCCTCTGACAGAGCTGCACGACTTGTTATCCAACTCTCGAGAAGATACCAGTCTCAGATTATTCAAGCTTATGCACACACCACAAGTCAATGATGAAGAGATTGAAGAATTTTATGAGGAAATTCGTCATCTAAATAATATAGCCAAGCAGCACTTGAAGATCATTACGGGAGTTTTCAATGTGAAAATAGGGCAACGGCAACAGAACGAAACTTCAGTAGGTAAATTCAGTCACAGTAGCAGAAACCAGCATGGAAGTACTCTCATAGAGTTTGCAGAGGCAGAAGGGTTTTTCATCATGAACTCCTTTTTAAGAAAAAGCAGCAAAGGAAATGGACATGGAGGCATCCCAATGGATTAACAAGTGAAATTGATTTTATTATGTGTAACAAGAAATTTGTCATGGAAGACTGCAGTGTGCTGAACGAGTTCAACACAGGTAGTGACCATATAATGGTAAGATGTAAGATGCACCTCAATGCTAAACTCGAGCATGGTAAGCTCATAAAACAAACAAAGTGTATTGACCTGACGAACCTTAAAAAACATTATAATACCTTCAAATTGGAACTGAGGAACAGATTCTCTGCTCTAGAAAGTCTAACATCGGAAGAAGTGGAAGAAGAAATCTCTGATGTTAACAGAAAACTAACCAAGACTCTCTATGGAAACAGCAACAAAAATAGCTGGTACTAAGAACAAGTTGCATATGAACAAATTATTAAAAAAAAAAAATTCTGATGCAAAAAAAGAAGAGAGATGAAGACAAATAAAGAAGATGTGACTTCCAAAGTGGAATATTTAGAACTATGCAAGACAGTACGAAAAGTATCACTGAAGACTTAAGGAAATTCAACTGTGAACTAGTGAGGAAAGCAATTGAAAACAACCAAAGCCTGAAGAGAGCAAAAGGATATTTGAGTAAGGGAAGAAAACAGATTATAGCTCTGAGAAAAGAGATGGTTAAGCAACATAAAATAGAGGCGAAATTTTGACAAGAGTGAAAGACTTCTTCTCAAAACTATATGAAAGGGATGATAGTCCTCCCAGCAGAAGTTGCACATGCAATCAAGAACATGAAATGGGGAAAAGCTCCAGGAGAAGATGGAATTACCGTAGACATCATACAAAAAGCAAGTGGAAATATTGAAACAGTACTCAACCAAGTTTTCACTCGGTGCCATAATAAAGGGAAGATTCCTGAGGATTGGAACAATGTTACAATGATCCTGGTACATAAAAAAGGTGACATTGAGGATCCCAGGAACTACAGACCAATCAGCCTTCTATCAGTGGTTTATAAAATCTTCACTAAAGTTCTTTCACGCCGCTTGAAGGTAACACTGGACATGGCTCAACCGAGAAAACAAGTTGGATTTCGGAGTGGCTATAGCACTATAGATCATATCCATGTACTGAGAGAACTAATTGAAAGAGCGAGGGAATATGAACTTCCATTATGCATGGCTTTTATCGATTATGAAATGGCCTCTGATTCGGTGAAACTATCAGCAGTTACAATGGCTTTGAAATCTTGCGGTATTGAAGATGCATACATCAATATTATTTATAACATCTACGAAAATGCAAGTGCAAAGATTCGGCTATTTGAAAATACAGCACCCATAAAAATTGGAAAGGGAGTGAGACAAGGCGACACGATATCTCTCAAACTCTTCAATGCCACTTTGGAAAATGTCTTTCAATCACTGTACTGGCAAAACAACGGGATAAAGCTTAATGGAGATTATCTAACTCACCTTCGTCTTGCTAATGACGTAGTCATTTTTGCAACTACCCCATCAGGGCTGCAGAGTATGATCCAGGATCTTGCTGACAAGAGTAAAGAAGTGGGATAAAAAATGAACTTTCAGAAGACAAAGTGATGTACAATGCTTTTACAAGAAATGAAGATTTATCGATTGATGGAGAAAAGCTGGAGATAACAGATACGTACGATTATCTTGGACAACAGATATCGAGTGAGGGTCACATTGATGAAGAAATTAATTGGTATATAAAACTTGCCTGGAGAGCTTTTGGAAGAAACAGTATAATTTTCAAGAGCAATATGCCATTATGTCTTAAAAGAAAAGTGTTTGATCAATGCATCCTTCCAGTGCTTACGTATGGTGCAGAGACGTGGACGTTAACTAAAAGAGACATACAAAGACTGCAGAGAACTCAAAGAAGCATGGAGAGGTACATGCTTGGTGTAACCAGGAGAGATAAGAAGAGGAACTCGTAGATCAGAATAATGACAAGAGTGGAAGACATCATGATCAGAGTAAAATCCCTGAAATGGCAATGGGCTGGACATATTTGCCAGAAGGGCAGACCATCGATGGACAGCCAAAATTTTAGACTGGTTTCCAAGGGGCAGGAAAAGACTCAGAAGCAGACCACATGAGAGATGGGTGGATGAAATTTGAAAGTATGCGGGAGTAACATGGAAGAGACTGGCACAAGACAGACCGTTGTGGAAGAAACTTGGGGAGACCTTCGTGCAGCAATGGATTGATAATGGTTGACGATGCTGATGATGATGAGGAGGAGGAGATGAGAAGTGCCCTCGGCATGACAAAGATATGCTGAATGTTATGGAAGAAGTTGGTTCCATCCTGGGAGTGAAAAAATACCTGTTCAACTTAGATCCACTCACTGTTGCAACAATCTGCTAATATCATTTGGCAACCAGAAAATCCAAGTGGTTCCCATGTGAGCTGCTGTTACAACACTGCATACAGCAAATAAACATCTATCTGCCTTTCATTATATAGCTGTTAATAAATGAACTGTTTTTGGCCTGTATTATTACTGACGGTGAAATCCTTTACATAAACATAAAATATGAAAGGCACTAGACTGAGTGATGCCGTTCAACACTCACACAAGACATACACCATGGAATAATGTCATTATATCTCATGTGATTCTATCATGAAGTTCACATACTATTACGTGACCACAAGGTTCCTCAGGAAGGCACTTTGACGTCTGTAAGTTTTCTGTTTTACACGTTATGTAAAGTGGGTACAGTCTGCGGTGGTGCATTAAATTATTCAATTAAGATACATATAAATTGGTTAAAAGTCCTAAAAATGTTACTCACGGAAGTGTGTGTTCAGTCCGACATCAGTAGTTATTGAGAGTTTCTTTGTCCAAAGTTGTATCCTGCTTCAATATGGTCAATTGTTAGGGTTAGCTCGAGAGCCATTTCGTCAAAAGTTGTATCCTACTTTGATTATGTCCAGTTGTTAGGGTTAACTCAGTTCTGGCTGTGTCGACATCATATTGAATGGGCAAAGATTTTCAGATAACTATTAAAGATTCTTGAATTAAGAGTTACTATTTACATTCCACTTAAAGTTCCACGTCGTACTTGGCCATTATGGCTATTTCATCAACGTTGTACTCTCGTAGAATTGCCGAAGAAATCTTCAAGTAAGATCAGGTTCATACAAAATAAAAAGCTTTAAAAACTCCATGCTGCTCTAGAGAATCATTGTCTCCAGATGATTCTTAAAAACTCCAAGGCTGCTCTAGAGAATCATTGTCTCCAGATGATTCTTAAAAACTCCAAGGCTGCTCTAGAGAATCATTGTCTCCCGATGGTGAACTGAAAAGGGAGTCCTGTTTTACCAGGATAATGATTGTCACCACATGAAGATCATCTTAAAAAACATTGAGATCAGATGGAAATTAATTACACAAATCACAATATTTGTGAATCTCACCAAATTGCATTTCTTCACTTATTCTTAGTGTTCCAGCAACATACAGATTTTTAAATTCTCAGTTTTGCAGAAACAATAACTGATTTTCAAATTCTTAGTGTTGTAGCACAACATACTGATTTTCAAATTTTCCAATTGATAAAAGACACATGTTGGTTTCTTGGCTTAAAACCTGCAGACTTTTACTGAACAAGAAATGAAATCTTAAAATATTGGCAAATGTCAGCAATTTCAATTACAGTTACAGTGTGCATTAAATTACATTTGGTTCTCTCTCTCTTTACACCTCCCTATTTTATGTCACTTGCTTCTTCCCAGCTTAAAATGGCACGCATTTATGTGATGAATATTTTATTGAAAGCTTTAAAATGCAAGGCTTCAAAAGCTCTGGACTAAATAAGCTATACAGTACACTTGTTAGAATCAGACACAAAGTAATATCGGAAGATATTTTAATTATTTTAAAGGTTTGTACAAGTTTAACTTCAACAAACTGTGATTTACTTTAGGCTTATTATAGCACAAGTATTTGTTCTAAAAAATCTTTTGGTATGATCCATTTTACATAAGGGTTAGCACAACTCTTGCTTTATAATAAAAAATTTTACAAGACTAAAATATAAAGCAATAAATGCTGCAAATATACAAAAATGCAGTAATTTCAAAAATGTCTCATAACACTTAAATACTCACAAAAATGGCTAATGTTTGCTTATAAATACAGAGCATACAAATAGCAAAAAATGAAAGGTAAAGGATGTCAAATATTAATCAAAATGGAAGAGCTTTGCGGAATGTTCAAATCTAACACCAACAAAAATTAAAGTACTATTGGTCATTATTCCCAACATCTTAGGGTGAAGGCTTAATTAGGATTGCATGAGATGTGAAAAGGAATTATACCAGATGGAAGAAAGGAAAATGAATATAACAAATACAAAAATAAACTGAAGAGTTAAATATTGGGAAAATGTGAAAATAGGGCTTCAGGGACATAGAAAGAAATTCATACATTCAAAACAATAGAAGCTGAAAATATTTTTATAAGCATTTTAAAAATGCAGCTGTGAATCACAGATGATGTCCAATTATCAGAAACTAAATGTAAAAACCAAAATAATTGTGAAATAGTAATTTAGCGGAAGGGTCCAACTATACACTTTAAACATGGTTTAGACTTGAGTGTATGGAAATTGTTATTTTATATTGAAAGTGGTAAAAAATGAACATATAAAAATATTACAGTGCATAGCTTTTAAAAGAATTAACTATTATTTTAAGCTTCCATTGTTCATTTACTTTGTACCACATATTCCAGTCACAGATTTGCTCTATCTTTATACACTAACCCATACAGGTATTCTTTTATTTCCATACAACATTTTATTCCAATGTCTTTGCATTATCGAATATTTAAAATACACAGAACTAAATTAAAATATTTACTTGAAACAGCTAATATGCAATACATAAATGAAGACAATGTAGAATTGAATTAATGTTCAATAATGCAGTGGTATTCTATATGGGCTGGATAACAACAAATTAACAAAGAGAAAATCAATCCCTAGAATGGTGAATAGAAGATATGTTACAAAAATAAAGAAAGAATGGAAGCTTCTTGGGAGGTGTGAGGGGAACAATTTTTGCTGTTTAAGTTTCCATCTACATAACATGTTTGGAAAATTTATATATTCATCTACCAGTCAAATGAGAATGGAATATCTGTCTGGTCTCGACGTATTCATCTGGACAGCAGTTGTGGTGTTTGGTGGATTATCTTTCTCTCAAACATAAATGGAAACAATAAAAACATTTTGGCAATGTCTTGTCAAACTACTGAATCTGGTGCAAGCACAACTATTCACAATACAGCTTAGTTATGACACTAAACAATGGAAACTTTCAACAACAAAAAAGTTCAAACAGCAGCTTTTTTTTTTTTTAATCTTTAATTAAAAGACTTCTATTTAGAAAAAAGAAAATTCACAGTCCTTTTGCTAACATGGCTCCTCCAAAAATGTTCATTAATATTAAATATTATGAACTTTTTTCAGGTGATGGTATTTATTCTAAACAACACTTATTTTTGCTTGACAGATAATTTTAATTTCACTAACAAATTTCTTTGTGTTAAAGAAACAGCTATCAAACTTCCACTAAGCAACACAATTTCTATTAGCCAGCACCTTTTGCAAAATATTTAGTAAATCTAGAAACTGAAATGTTCATAACATCTTGGTGAAAAATAGAATAGTGAATAAATACATCGTCTACACAACAATTCAGAAAAATGCCATTTTTACAACAAAACAACAAAGTATGAATGATACAAAGAACTTTTTTAAAAGAGAAGTTTCCCAAACTAGATTACTATGACTTAGCTTCTTTTATTTCCATTCCTTCCCCCCTCCTCCCCCTTTTTTTCAAATATTGGATGATTCAATGCTACTTCACACACACACACAAAGATGTGCCAACAAACGATATGCCAAACACTTGCCATGATGCACTGACACCAAAAGCACTGGAAGGCATAGATGCCAACCTCTGAAAGTAGGTTTCAGTAACCAACATGTTCATTTTTCAGTAACATTTTTTTTTTTTTCAGTAATCCAGTCTACAGCGGCAAATTTGGGTATTTAACACTGCAACAAATTTTAATCTGTCAGAACTATTAACAAAATAATAATAATAATAATAATAATAATAATAATAATACAATAAAAAATAATTTGCTAGTGGGAAAATTTAAAATACTGTCTACCAGAAAAATATAATAAATTACCTCCAGACATGAAGAAAAATTATTCCTTGGAATGTTGGCCAAATTATTATGATAAACTGGCTGTAGTTGCCATTTTGGCCTTCCTTAGTTCAATTTGCGAAAACTTCTTCTGATAGCATAGTTCACTGTGTGCAATGCTGTTTATTTTTTCTACTAATAAAGAAGACAGCACATGAGTACTTAAATTAGGTCTGAATTCATTAATGTTTTTTTTTTTCACAATACAGAAAATTCTTTCTGTACTTGCATTGCTATGAGGGACTATTAAAATCATTTTCATAATTTTGCTTAATGATTCATACTTCAACTGGCCACTTTCATTTTTCATTAAAGAAATTCTGTGCCAAACTTCAACCATTCTCTCAGAAGTAACAGCACAGTTAAAATTTTCAAACTGGTAGTGAGCAAATTCAGATTCCACCTTGTCAGATTCTTCTGGTTTCAAAACTGGAAACAAGGAACACATATATTGGACTGATGCAAAAGAAACACTTTGCCTTAATGCTACATCTGCAATTTCAGCATGACTCAGAAATTTGTCATTAAGTGGAAATTTTCTTAAAATATAACTGCAGCCAGCCTTGTAAAATTCCCTTACCTCAGAATAAAAAAGTAGCCACTGTGTCTTCACTCAGATCTGCAGTTGTGCCTATATAAGATCTAGCTTTTGACCCACTTACGAGATCACAGTTTTCTTTTTTGGTTTCTCCTTCTTTCAAAATTTCCATCTTCAAGAGATGTTGTTCTCACATCAAATGCCGATGGCTTGATAAATCGTACAAGCAATTCAGATAACAGACTATGAAGTTTTCTTTTTAATACATGCACAATTGGAGCTTCCTGCTGCAAGGACACATTAACAGATGTAAACAAAGGAAGAGTAGCAGATAAAAAAAGACAAAGTTTAGATGAAGGATTTCCAATCATACTTGCAAGGTTCTTATACTGTGGAGCTTCTTCATTTCACTGAAATAATGTTCTAGAGCCTCCCACTGTTCTAAAATTCTGTCAATGGATTCCAAAAGTGATAACCTGCGAGTATTGACATGCTTTAGAATTTTGTGTGGTTTAGTACCACAAACAGCTTGACTCAGTTTTAGATTGTGTTTCCTCTTTGAACTTTTCTCCAAAAAAAAAAAAAAAGTACTACTGTATCAGAAACTGCTCAACATTAAATCCTTTCAGTTGAGTAGCAGATTTCTGTGCAGCTAAATTTACTTAATGGCATGAACATTGCAGCACTATGATTGCAGGCTGAACCTTCTTTATGTGAGAAACAACACCTTTTACTTGACCTATCATAGTGTTAGCATTGTCACAGGAAAATGACACACAGTTGCTCCATGAGATATTTTTTTTAACAAACTCATTGTTCAAAACGTTGAATATTCCTTCACCTGTATTATTACTTGATTCAACCAATGATAACAAAACAGTTGAACTTTTCCTATTTTTTCGTTAAAATATGTTATAGTAATGGGACACAGTTTATTTGCTTGAGCATCATTACTTCCATCCGTAGATAGAGAAAAAGGATTTTTTTTTACTTCAGATACGATGTTACTTGTAGAAACACTGGCTATGTGCTGAATTAGTGCAGTACCCTTGGTTCTTCCACACGAATATTTTTGCGATCGCTGAATTGGGAAACATGACTTGAAATAACGTTTTTCAAGCCTTCAGTTTTTGGAAATTTATCCAACATTTTCAAGCTGAATTGACTTCAGTTTTCTGAAATTTATCCAACACTTTCAAGCTGAAATACAAATATTTATGGAATAAAATGATATTTAACAATACTGTTTAGAGAAAACATCGCGAGAAAAAAATTACGATTACCAGAGAAATCTTACCTCCGTCTACTTTCTGTTTTCGAAGGATGAAATTCTGTCCTCCGACGGAGAAAACGTTCCCTCCCCCCCTCCCCCGTCGCCACCAATCCTTTCAAAATTTAAGTTCAGTTATGCATCGATTTCGTACATGGTCCAAATGATAACAAAAAAGGACGGAATTCCTCGAATCAGCGTGAAAATCTCGTCGCCAAGATTACGGGGAAATTTTCGGGCGGCCTAACTTCCGTTTTCGGAAATCGTTGCCTACAATTTCAAGCTGAAATTATGCAATGAAATTATACGAACCCCCCCCCCAACCAATAACCCAAAAATTTCTTCACTTTTGCATCAATCTCGAAAATGACAAAAAAAAAAACAAAAACGGAAGGGACTCCGCGAATACGCGGCAGAATCTCACGTTCGAATTAACCGCTGAATCGATTTCGAATGCTGTAAGATAACGCTAAAATATCGATGACCGGTAAATTTTAACTTTTGGCGCAAAATTGGCGTAGATTTCGTCGAAATGGCGATTTTTTAGCAGAATGGCGCACGAACAACGTTTTGGCGCTGGCTGGCGTAATTGGCGCAGGTCTGGCAGCCCTGAATGTAGCATTTGATTTTTTCCCCCCAGAAAAACTTGAAAAACAAACAAAAATGTTTAAGTTGATGAAAATTTGCTTTCTATCTCAGAAAATTAAATCAAATGGCGATTTTCCGTAATTTCAGCGGTGTTTCCGTACTTCCGTAACAGCAACCAAAAATCCGTAAAATTACGGAAAATCCGTACTAGTTGGCATCTATGGGAAGGTAATACAAATATTTTTACTAACAGAAAGAAGTAAGAATGTTATCGGCCACAATCTTTAGTACCTAACTTTCACAACATGCACAATCCATTAAACAACATTACACTGAAGTGTACAGTACAGCAAATACATAGTAGTTGCCATTTATGAGGAGTGTATAGCACATCTAAAGATCCCCAGTACTGTTACAGACATGTGAGCAAAATAGTTTCCTCCGATATGGATTAGCACAATATATACAAAAAGATTTCAAAGTAACTAATCAAGAACTCATCTAACAAGGTTATTTAAAAATTCTTAAGTATTGTAAAACTGCATCCCACGGAAGCCATGCTTCTTTATGTATCTACTTGTTTAACACATTCAAATGGCAAGCTGAAAAATTTCCATAGACACTTGGTATTCTTAGTTATTTTAATGGAGAATTTTCTCAGCTGGTTAGTGTTAGTGATCAATATTAAGGAAATTAGTACAATATATTCTTCAATCATGTTCTTGGGAAAATTTCTGTATACCAAACATTTCATACCACCTTTTCCTAAATCCTTATTTATCCATACACAAAAGAAAAACTTGGGTACTACATAATGGTATAACTGAATTATTACATAATTCAGCATATACAGTGTATATATATATATATATATACACACACACACACCCTAACTGAAACAAATGCCTTGCAATAATTGAAGAACTTATGTTAAACTTAATAAAATTTGAATGTCTATTCACAGTTCACATGGAAATTTATATGGGAAGTACAAAATATAAAAGAACACTAAAGTAATATGTTCAAAAAAAAAATTCATACTGGCACTTTTATTAATTAATACATTAACACGCTTTTGTATTTCAGGGATTTTATTTCTTATTTTTACTCTCTCTCTTTTTCTAAGCTCAATTAATGGCAAAAAATAATTATAAGTCACGCCTTTAATAAAGTGAATCCCAATAACAGCAGTTAATTTACTTTTGGAAGTCATCAGCCCAAAAAACACTTCTACAGCACAAAACACTATTAGCTTGGTTATTTTACTTTTTATTGGACAGCAAAAGATCATCCTCATAAAAACTGGCATCATTCTTTTTAATGAGATGCAGCAACATTTTTTTTATTTCTGGTTTTATACTTTTGTTTTTTTATATACATGTGCTTTTCATACACATAAATCAAAACTCAATAAAGGCTATCATACTTCTAGAAAGATAAAAATAAAAATCAAACAATTTGGTAAAAATCACAGTTACTAACTCAGAACTGAAATATACAGCACTCTAACCACTAATGGTAGTGAGATTTGAAAAATACTTCCATTTTCCTCCTCATGATGTAGATGAACAAATTAACTAAATAAATTCATAATTGGAAGCAATGTTTACTGATCACACATGTGATTTATTAGTGAGACAAAAACTTTAAAGGAAAATATTCAGTAGTACTTACAACATTGTGATAACACGTGCATCTATGGAGTTCACATAGAATTTTAATAACTTGAAACCATCTTTGGTATTACATCAACTATGAATCTCTAACCAAATTACTGCTTCGTCAGCTCTAAATCTGTGTGTTTACCACAATAAAATTTATTTAAGATTAACTGCAAATGATCAAAATTGTGGTTCATTACAGTGAAAATATTTCCATAAAATTTGCAAATAAAAACAGTTAAACTGAAAACTGACTAGATATATGATTTCACTATTTCAAAACAGGAATGCAAACAAGTAACTGTATCAAACCTACAGCAATACCTGTTGTGTGTGTGTGTTTTTTTTAACTGCCGTGGTGACTAGAATACAAAATGGCCACATAAAAAAAAAGTGAAAGATGTCTTGCATTTAAGAAAAAAATTATTCACTTACAAATTTTGTAAAAAAAAAAAAAAGACATGCCATTTTGTTAATGCAAAAAGGAAGAACAATCTTTGGTCCGTTATCATATTTTACATCTTGGTTGTCATTATGTTAATAATCCCATCTGTTTATCACTTTGAAAATAAAATTACCTAAACGTTAATAAAGATTTAAAAGAAAAAAAGGAAAAATCAATAAAGAATTCTCAGAATGGTAAAAATTGCTCAAATTTAGTGACACAATTTAAGAGGGATAAATTTAAACTTGAAAATTCAATTAATATTCTGTGAACTTATGAAAAACATTTTTGCTATGAAACCCAAAAATTATAATGCACATGTATATTAAGTAACATTTTATCAAGAAAGTTGACAAGTCCAAAGTCCTTCAAAATCATAAGATTCCTGAAGAATTCATATAAACTTATTACATGGTACAGCATTTCTGAAGCACAAATTAAATCCAAAATTCATTGCCATCACTTTACTGAGGCCTTCAAAAATATGTGTACATTTTTCTAAGTGGCATTTCCATTAGAAATCGCACTCAACTAAAAGCTATAACATCACCAAATCTGGCAGGAAATGTTTTTGATTCAAAGTATGCTTATACATTGTCAGAAAACTACTTTATGTTAACTTTTATTATACTTCCAACACTTAAAAAGGTGGATGACACAATAACAGCTCTGTATACTTGTTATTGAACTCTATCTGCATAAATACTTCCTTAAGCACTTATATATTCCATGAACAAAACAAATATTCACAGTTAAATTTAGGATATTTAGCTCCTAGTCCTGAGATCTGCAACTTCCTTTAATGCACTATTTCCCCATCACACCCCACCCCATTAAAATGTTTCCAATGCTTTAAGTGTATCATGAGGAGAGAGACTTAAACAATTATAAAGCTGAACTCAAAATCACCATGCATTGAAGAGCACAGAATGCATTCTGCTTTATCAATTGAATAAAACACCCCAAACGTCCTATGAGTAGAATGTTTATTTATATTGCAAGGTGAATTTCAGCATTGTGCCTACTTAAATTAAGAGTTTAAAATAACAGCATTTGGCACTGAAACCATTTTACTTGAAACAGAAAACATGTTAATCCTGATGCAAATACAAAATTATCACCATTTTCAACAACCATATATATATTTCCACACACTGTTTTTACAATGAATAGCAGCAGTATTTGATGTTACAGTACTTTTCACTCCATCTTTTCTCTTGAGAACATGTTTTGGTAATTGCAACTAAAGTATTGTTGGGGAAGTGGATACAATAACCAGCAAAACAGTGAAAATAACATTTAAAACTCTGAAAGGACTTCTAAATTTAGCCATAAGTAATTCAAAATTTCACTATTCAAAAGAAAATTGCATGAATCTGATGCTGTTAGCTTTAAAACATTTTAACTTCTTCTCAACATAATTATTAAACTGTAGGCAGCTCTTCAAACAGGATTAATTTTATTTCCATGCCATTGGGTATTCTGCATTCATCAAGAGCTGCAGAACAGGAACTACTGTTACAAGTACCTTGATTTAATATGAAAGCTTAGAAGACCACCCCAATTTTTTCCTTGCATGTTAATGTGAAAAACAAAATCTTATACAGTAGCTATACTAACACTGAATGTTGCCCGTGCAAAATACATTTTCTCTTGAATTAGAAAAGGTACAAAAATAATTAAAAGTTGCACGGAGGGGCCACCAATGGTGATTTTCTCAATTAATATGAGTGAGGAAAAGAAGAAAAAAAAAAAAAAAAAGCTTGAGACTAATCTAAGTGCATTTACACTTGCAACACAAAAGTATATTTAACAAATTAACAAGAGAAAATACTGTTTTCCAAAATTTTATGGAAAGTACATGAAACGTGCATAACATTTGAAGCTCTCTGAATCACTAAAGAGCAAAATGCAGATAATTTGCAATCTCTTTTGTCTGAATTACTTTTCATTCGAACATAACACTAGTGTTAAAAGGCACACAAAATGCACATATTTAAAATAGCTGGCAACACAGAATGTTAGAAATCAACATATATAAATATCGAAGAAAAAAAAAAAAGTTTCTTTTAATAAATATCCAACACTGATATTTTAACTGATACTGTATAACAGTATGACTTGAATTGGCCTAAATAAAAAGAAAAACCAAGACGGACAAAAATTGTAATTTACGAACCAAAATAGTTGCACAAAATGCAGCAATGCTGATAAAATGACAAATAGCAGTGTCATACAACATACAATGGTTAAATCACTGTAGCACCAAAATTCTGGTGCAGTTACAGGTGCAGCACAAGCTGATAAACAAACATTAGTGTTGGAAAATACTGGAATTATAGATACATCACTATATATATTTTAATATCCTACAATTGTGCAAGTAACATAGATGTCATATAGCAATACCATTTAAAATCCAATGAATGCCATTTTGCAGAGACCTCCATATATTAGAGCATTTGAATGTTAATTGCACACAAAGTAGTACACTTGAGGAACTCATGAATCCAGCTGCAACTCTTCAAAGGATTCTGTACTAGCTTCTGAGCCATTGCTCACACCTTTATGTTCATCATCCAAACTTTCTAGTATCTGCTGTTCACTTGCTGGTAGCTCCTCTATTTTTGAAGTAATCTCCACCAGGGAATCTGCAGAGCTTAGGGTGTCTGGAATTTCCTCCAGTTCCCTCAAAGAGTCTTCTTCGTCATTTCTCTGATCAGAAGTTACCTCTTCTTCACTCTCAGCTAAAGCTTCAGGGACGAAAAACTCATCTTGTTTTGAAAGGGGTGCTATATATATAATCTTTCTGTCACCGTAGATTTCAATCAATGGATACGCTTGAAGTTTGTGCTCCTGAAAATAATTATCAAAAGAACTTCTTACACTTTTATAGAATGCATAAAATTAAGTGTAAAAAGGTACTAAGGAAATATATATTTTGTAGTTTTTAAAAAATGTCAAATATATTCATAGCCTTGCACTATAATATATACCACAAGTAAAGAAATAAACGACATCACATTCTCTGCTACTCACTGTGAGGTAGTGCAAAAGTTAAAGAAAATTTATCTGAGTGTTATACCTTTCACTGAAGGCAATTAACAAGAACCTGTTTGTCTTTACATCAAACTCAACTGAACACGTTAGTCATCCCTGATTAGTGCTTGATTTCTGATATTGTAACACAAGTAGTACAGATCCGGCCTACCATTGTGACATAGGTAGCACAGATCTGGCCCACAACTGTAATACAAGTAGCACAGACAAATTTAACCTTCAAATTAACACAATGTAGTACAGATCTAGGCAACACTGTAACACAAGTAGTACTGATCTGACACGCAATTGCATCTTACAGACAAACACTACTAGTTATGAAACATCTGAAAACACAAAGCAGCCAACTTAGAAATGCTTCATGCCTCACATATTTATACCATATAGGGCATACAAATTCCTGTGAAAGGAAACTGAAATTAGAATACAATAGGCATAATAACTTCATTTTTATCAAAATATAGGTGACAATGTTAACAAAAATGTTTACATTTTTGAAAATTAATATCAGTTATCGACCTCACATGTTTAAATACAAATACTGACAAATACCATGTGTTCAGTCAAAGAAGCATGGGTGTTGCCTTGTGGTGTTTCAGTGCAGGCACTTTCTCTCTAACAAACAAAAAAAAAAAAAAAAAAAAAGCACCTTTTAATCACGTTCCAGACAACGTTCAACTGTGAATAGATGTGATGATATTCACAGTATATGAATGAAAATTTTTCTACTTTTGCATTGCATCACCGACAGTCATTAAAAAAACATGATTAATGAGTTTATGACATTTTTGCTGTAATAACAGACCATCACTGTGCCCTGCATAAAATGAGAATGCACTTTTCATATTGTATCTCATGGCTCTCAGAACCATGAGAATTTGCAATAAGTGCCTTTTCTAGTATATCTTTCACCTGGGTGTCTTCTTACTCTCGTTTATCCATCACTCATACAAAAGCTAAAACAGCTCTCATCACTAAACCACCCTATGCATGATACCACATAGAAAAGGAGTTCAAGGTTTTAGTAAGACTTGACATCTCAGTTCTGCTACCTGCAAATGAATGGAAATTGTACCAGGATCATGTGGGGCACAACTCTCTTAATTTGGAATTTAAAACAGCTAACCTGTTTTCTGAAATCATCTACTGGATATATCAGATACACCTTTTCTTTTTGTCCTGTAATTGGTCTCTAACAGTATAGTACCCCCTATTATGATTGTTAATACAACAATACCATGAAATGATATTTTACTTTCTTACAGACCAACTATCTGTTTTCACTCAAAGCCAGAGAATTAAGTATACTTGTCATCTTTTCAGCATCTGTCTACATTTTCACTAAATTTTTATCATAAAATTTCAAAAGAAAAAAAAAATTGACATAAAGGAAACTAATTGAAAACCCAAGATTTGTTTACAAACAACATAGAAACTCTTTTAATAATGAATTGAATTCCCTGTGAACACTTAATCTTTTATTCCTATAATTCCTCAACATTCTGTCAAAATCAGGCCATTCTTTAACAGTCTTTCCACTTCTATCAGTATAGTGAAATTGTTTCACACTAAAGACGCTATTCTCACAATTTTTGCTTGCCAGGATGGTGGTTTTGCAGAACCAAATTATAATTTCCCATCATGTATATATAATAACAACCACCTACTTACTGTAACTTATTGCAGTGAGAAGTATTACAGCCACATAGACATTTCTGTCATTAGAATTTTCTAAAATAAATTCAATACCAGACAAAACCAAGAATGCTGATGTTTTAATTACAAGCAAAAATGTGACATGATTTTCTGCCTCTGTTCAGTTGTTCATATTACATCAGTTTATAAGAAAAAAATTCAACTCTCAGGATAATATTATGATTACACTAGTACAATAAACACAAGCACATAATATTGAAATGAATGGATATATCTTTTTACTACGGAACATCTGAAGATATGCTAGCTTAATTGGTAAATGGAGAGATAATCAAAAATGAAAGTAAAACATAATAGAAAATTGTTCAAATTTAACAAAGTAAGGAAAGAATTATTAAAGCAGCAAATATGGATACAAAGAAGTTCTGAGTGCAGAAACATACAGTAGTATGATGCAAATATGAGGGAACAACATGTCCAAAAAAGCCATGCAGAGATCTCACACAGTCAACTGTGTGTAGCTTCTTAAGAACATAAAAAATCACCATCATCATCAACCATTATCAATCCACTACTGGATGAAGGTCTTCCCAAATTTCTTCCACAACTGTCTGTCTTGGGCCTGTCTCCTCCATGTCACTCCATCATACTTTCAAATTTTATCCTTCCATCTCCCGTGGGGTCTTCTTCTGGGTCTTTCCCTGTCCTTCGGAATCCAGTGTAAAATTTCGGTTGTCCATCGGTGGTCCGTTCTTCTTGCAACATGTCCAGCCCATTGCCATTTCAGTGATTTCTCTCTGGTCATGATGTCGTCCACTCATGTCATTTTCCTTATCCACAAGTTCATCTTATTATCTTTCCTCGTTACACCAAGCATGCATATCTCCATGCTTCTTTGAGTTGTCTGCAGTCTTTGTATGTCTTTTTTAGTTAAGGTCCCATGTCTCTGCTCCATACGTAAGCACTGGCATGATGCATTGATTAAACACTTTTCTTTTAAGACATAACGGCATACTGCTCTTAAAAATTGTACTGTTTCTTCCAAAAGCTCTCCACCCAAGTTTTATATGCCGATTAATTTCTTCCTCAATGTGAACCTCACTCGATATCTGCTGCCCAAGATAAATGTAGGAATCGGTTGTCTCAAGCTGTTCTCCATCAATCGATAAATTTTCGTTTCTTGTAAAAGCATTGTACATCACTTTTGTCTTCTGAAAGTTCATTTTTAATCCCACTTCTTTACTCTTGTCAGCAAGTCAGGGCTGACAAGTTTTTGCCACAGGTGGAAAAAAACACAGTAAAAACCGTAAAAAAACGTCCAGGCAAAAATAGGTTTTTGCCAAATTTGCCCAAGTGGCAAAAATAGGGATTTACTGTGTTTACTTACGGGGGCATATAATCAAGTTATTATTTTGTTTTCTACAAATGATTTTAAAGGAAAATGAATTAATTTTGAATTTTTAAACCTTGATTTAAGGGTTAAGTATTATTTTTTTTACATAAAATGCATTTTTATCACTTTGAAACTGATTTAAGGAAATATGAGCACAAAATACAAATTATGTGTTTATAAAGGTATAATTTTGTTTACCCAATTCATAGGGATGGAAATCACACCCTCATCTCGTGTTTATACGGAGAAATTCATTATTAACAATATTTCAAAACCCAAAAAACTTAAACCCAAATTGATGAAGATGACCTAACAAATCTTACAGCCCATGCACAAATAAGAAATATAAATAAAAAAAATATAAAATTAAAATAAATTAAACAGATTCTACTTTTTAAATTCAAATTTCATTTTAAGGGTACAAAAGCACATTTCACACTTCAGTAATCAGTTTCATCATTTAATTCAGCAATATCTCCTACATAAAAGTTAAATTTTTGTTGTTTCAGCAATGCATAACAAAAAACAAGTTTTGATACATTTTCTGTTGAAAGCCTATTCCGGATTTTGGAGTGCACAAATGAAAAATTTGAAAATATTCTTTCTACTGCAGCACTACTTACTTGATAGTCATGTTTGAAGGTGAGCGATTAACATACAAAAGTATTTAGAAATTTTGCATTATCTTGCCACGCTTTTCTACGACTTATGAGCATTGATTGTTGTTGTCACATGTTCCGTAAAATATGTACTAGGAAAAGGCTTTTCCTTAAGCTCAAAGTTAATGGTGCATGATACATAGTCAGGATTAATTTTTCCCAACCATCCTTTTGCATCTTCCTTTTGTGCAAAATTTAGGTGTTCACCTCTATATTTAGGGTGCAGCAAATATGCAACAAAATGACATGGCAGAATTGCTAGTGCAAACCATTTTTTGCTGTAGAAAAATGTGGCTTCAAATTATCATTTTTCAATAGATTGCACCATGTATGGCAAGCATCTGCTAATGTTGTTGAATCACACTGAAAAATATCTAAGGCACTTGATACAGGTTTCAATTGTTTAATAAGATCCTTGACTTGCTGATAAAGATTAAAATCATATATACGAGTTACAATGTTTTGATCCATCTCTTCAAAATGTTCATTTGCTATTTTTATGTATGAGCTGTGGTTTTGCACAAAAGTTTCTAGACAAGTCAATTGGCTATTACACCTAGTTTTTCCTGATAACTGAGGAGAAACACGACCCCTACATTCTCGGAGCCATGATCCAGGAGCATGATGATTTCGGAAATATTTATGAACCTCCACTACATGTTTTTAGCACACTACTAGGCGTTATATCTTCACCTAGAAGGTTCAACCAGAGAGCTCTGCATCCATATGATATCAATGAAGAATTTATCTTGATTTTCAAGTTCAGATCTCATTTTTCCATGTTCTTTTAGCATTATAATTTTTTCCATGTTCTTAGCATTATCGGTAACTATGCTTTTAATTTCACAGTCGCACTTGGTTTTAACAGTCGAAATGACCTTATTGCATTTCTCAATCAAGAATCTGGCTCTCCTTTTAGATGTGCCTGTAGCTTTTACATCCACAATATATGATGTTCCACAAACTTGAATACATGAACCTGTTGTCAGTTCATTATGAATGTTACTCCATTCATCAATCACAAGAGTTCCTTCTTTTCCTTTTAAATTTTCTTTAAGTGATTGTTCCATTTCATTATAAACAGCATCTAAAAGGCCATCTGCCAGTTCTTTACATGAAGGTAATTGAAAGCCTGGCCTCAAGATGTGAATTAAGTTTTTAAATGCTTCACTTTCCACAACAGCAAATGGAATATTGCAGGCATAGAATAGTTTACAACCATCAAATAAATTTTTACTTTATCATGAACTGATGTTTTTGAGACAAACTTGTTGATACTACCTCCTAAACACAGGAAGAATAAAAACACAGTATCTCCTAAACACAGTATCTTTGGAGTTGGCTCATCAACTTCTTCCCCACACCCTGTCTCTGAATTACTAAGGTAACCCTTGTTCTTGGTCACATCTGTTGGTATGGATAAAGGAAGTACTTTCACACATACACTTTGAAGCTTTTTTCACACAGTTCTTAGAAACATGTACTTTCATCCTGGCTATTTTATTACTCTGTGCATGCCCACGTCTTTTGCACTTTGCAGCAGTTTTTCCATTGATAGATACTTCATCAAAATATTCCCAAATAGGGTCTTTTCTTCTGCCTCCTTTGTACATTATTTGCTTAAAAATTTTTTGGTTGTTTTTCTTTTTTTTTCAATTTATTAAGTTGAGAAGCCCTTGGTAAAATAAAATTGCAGAAGTTGCTTTCCAGATTGCTTATGATGATTAATTTTAAAATATTACAGGCATTTTTTTATAATAAAATGCAGAATTGGTACTTACGTTTGTGGTGGTAACTTTTACAATAATTTAGAGGTAATGTTGGCAAAGTAATTAATAATACTGACACAATATTTTAGCAATAATACCATTTTCTTCCTGCAACGATGTGCACAAAACTGGCTGTAAATCTCTAACATGTGACATCATTGATTCATGCGCGCTTCGTAAAGCACAAATCACAAGATCCCCGATGTTGCCCTCCCTTGTATGCCACACAGTGCTGAAGTGATCAGTAATTCGAACCAACTCTCACTTCGTTTGAGTGAGAAATCATGAGATCATCCGGTGTTGTGCCGTTTTGGCAATCTGTTCAACATAGTTCCCCAGAACCTCGTGATGTAACGTCTTGAACGAAACATCACAAGATCATCTGATATTTCGCCGCCGTATGTGGCTATGCGCAGACCGGATTGGCCGATGTGAGATCAAAGCTACAAATTGTCACGTGCGTCCCTCACATCGCTGGCTGCATCAGTGATTCCTGGGGTTTGTACGTTTCTTCATGGGAACATCGTAACCCTCACATCGCTGGCAGAATCGGCAATTCCCAGTGTTTGTACGATTCTTCACGAAACATCGTGGTTGCAATGTTCTCAGAGCTTAACATTGATGCATCGATGTTAGAAGTACATCGGTTTTTACGATGTATCCCCAGTGCTACTCCCCGCCATACAAAATCTTGAATTTCAAGTTCTGACTATGTTACTTAGGCTAAAATCTTTCTTTCTGCAAAAAAATAGTATAAAAGCATATCAAAACTCAAGTCTACTAAACTAAGATTTAAAAATCTTATGACATTAAATTAATCAATGTAGAAATCAGTTCATAATTCATATAAAACCTTGTATCTCTTAAAAAAATTATGACTGACAAAAATTTGCATTTTTTAAAATATTTTGATGAAATGGAAACCCCAGCATAAATTCTAATTAATTCCCCAAATAATTTATTTTAATCAACTACATGTATGGTTTCTTATTAATTTCTAAGAATCAGGTTCATTCACTGATGAAGCCGATTCTTGGAACACTTAATTTTTTTCAACATTGAAATTATTTTAAATTGTTTTTAATTAACAAAATTAATAAATGATACTGAGTGATATATAAAAAATATTTCACTGTTGATATGACTATAAATCATTGCTATGTAAAGCGCATTATTGTGTTTAGTCTAACATATTTTCCATTTTTGCTGAATTTTTCCATTTTTGCCTGGTTTTTACCAGTTTTTGCCACTGTCCTGGCGAAAATACCTTTTTGCCGGCAAAATGACCAACCCTGCAGCAAGTTCTTGGATCATATTCTGCAGCTTTGAAGGGGTAGTTGCAAAGATGACTATGTCATCAGCAAAACGAAGGTGAGTTAAGTAATCTCCATTAATCTAAATCCCTTTGTTTTCCCATTTCAATGATTAAAAGACATTTTCCAATGTGGCGTTACAGAGCTTGGAAGATATGGTGTCACCTTGTCTCACTCCCTTTCCAATTCTTATTTGTGCTGTTTCCTCAAATATCCAAAACTTTGCACTTGCATTTTCATAGATGTTATTAGTAATGCTAATGCATGCATCTTCAATACCGCAGGATTTCAAAGACATTGTTACTGCTGATGGTTTCATGGAATCGAAGGCCTTTTCATAGTCAATAAAACCCATGCATAATGGGAGTTCATATTCTCTTGTTCTTTCAATTAGTTCTCTCAGTACATGGATATGATATATAGTGCTGTAGCCACTCCTGAATCCAGCTTGTTCTCTTGGTTGGGCAATGTCTGGTGTTACCTTCAAGCGATGTGAAAGAACCTTAGTGAAGATTTTATAAACCACTGAAAGGAGGCTGATGGGCCTGTAGTTCCTGAGATCCTCAATGTCACCTTTTTTATGGAGAAAGATTATTGTAGCATTGTTCCAGTCCTCAGGAATCTTCTCTTCTTGAAGACATCTGGAGAAAACTTGGGCGAGTGTAGTTTCAATTTCACCACTTGCTTCTTGTATAATGTCCACGGTAATCCCATCTTCTCCTGGAGCTCTTCCTCATTTCATGTTCTTAATTGCATATGTAACTTCTGCAGGGAGGATTGGAGGGACTTTGGCACTGGTACCTGTCATAATGTCTGGAATAGATGTATCACCCCTTTCATATATTATAGTTTTGAATAGATATCTTTCATCCTTGTCAAAATTTTGCTTCTATTTCTTGTTACAGTTACTCGCTCCATGGCTCCGAGCTCCTACAATCATCCCATGTTGAAAGTCCATCAAATCTCATTTTTTACCCATCTCGTCACCCAAAAATCACTTCTACTACTGTTGCAAGCACTAAGCAGCTTTCCCTTTTTATACTAGCCTCGCCCTTTGGCAGCAACAGTGTGCAGCCATAGCTCATTTGCTTAAAACTGTCAGGTGGTCACAATATAGTGGCCACTCAGTGTATGTATGTATATATATATATATATATATTTCCACTCTTGTCATTTTTCGGATCCACGAGTTCCTCTTCTTATCTCTCCTGGTCACACCAAGCATGCACCTCTCCATGCTTTTTTGAGTTGTCTGCAGCCTTTGTATGTCTCTTTTAGTTAAGGTCCACGTCTCTGCACCATACGTAAGCACTGGAAGGATGCATTGATCAAACACTTTTCTTTTAAGACATAATGGCATATTGCTCTTGAAAATTATGCTGTTTCTTCCAAAAGCTCTCCAGGCAAGTTTTGTACGCCGATTAATTTCTTCATCAATGTGACCCTCACTTGATATCTGCTGTCCAAGATAAACGTATGTGTCTGTTATCTCCAGCTTTTCTCCATCAATCGATAAATCTTCATTTCTTGTAAAAGCATTGAACATCACTTTTGTCTTCTGAAAGTTCATTTTTAATCCCACTTCTTTACTCTTGTCAGCAAGTTCCTGGATCATACTCTGCAGCTCTGATGGGCTAGTTGCAAAAATGACTACGTCATCAGCAAAACGAAGGTGGGTTAGATAATCTCCATTAATCTTTATCCCCTTGTTTTCCCAGCTCAGTGACTGAAAAACACCCTCCAATGTGGCAAAAAATGACAAGAGTGGAAGACATCATGATCAGAGTTAAATCCCTGAAGATTGGATTCCAAGGGACAGGAAAAGACCCAGAAGAAGACCACATGGGAGATGGGTGGATGAAATTCAAAAGTATGCAGGGGTGACATGGAGGAGACTGGCACAAGACAGACCGTTGTGGAGGAAACTTGGGGAGACCTTCGTCCAGCAGTGGATTGATAAGGTTGACAATGATGATGATGATGATGATATATATTTCAAAATTTGGTTACACACTAGGACATACTCTGCTCTCATTTTACCTGCTGTTACAGGATCTAGCTTTTTAACGGAGCTACACACACTTTTTAACTCAATAATTATCTGCTGTTTTAAATATTTTTCAAAAGATAAGCTGAAATTGCTCCCTTTATTGAGGATAGTTTTTAATTCCTTATTAACTCCTGTCTATGTAACATCAACATGTCTATTGGGGAGTTCAATTTTATATTCACTACATGAATATATTTCTTCAGCCATCTTTCTTCTTTTTTCATTAATTTCTCATGGAATTTTTTGTTTTTATCATAAATAGCTCTCAATAACTAACTACAGTCAACCCTCAATGTACCACCCCTCAATTTACTGCAAAAAGATTTCTGATGTAATCGTTGGCACAAATGTGACGTATTTTCACTGTTTTCATGTAGCAACTCCTTCAGAAAACTTGAAAATTACATTGCTCTGAAGCGGGAATCAAACCCGCATCTCCTGATTTCCGTTCCAGTATGCTAACTGTTACACCACTCAGGACAAGGAAATTCCAAGCAACTGAAGCTAAGCAGATGTAGCTTAGAAATCTGATAACCGTTCAGATTTTTGCTAGTCGAAGTAATTCCGTGCTTCATCATAGTGTCACCACGAACGACCTTTTCTTACATCCGGGGTCGGATGTAGGTCACAAGTTCCAGTGCTTCAGAGAACATCATAATAAGTGAGAAACGAATTTCCCTGAAGATGTCGCTACATGGAAACAGTGAAAATACGGCACATTTGTGCCAATGATTACATTTGCATTGGCTTCCATGTATTTGTAAAGATTTATTTCTTCAGGCAAATTTGTTTCCCACTTATGTACATGATGTTCTATGAAGCACCTGAACTTCTGGCCTACATCCAACCCCGGATGTAAGAAAGGGTCGTGGTGATGCTACGAAGAAGCATGGAATTGCTACGACCAGCACAAATCTGAACGATTCTCAGATATCTGAGCTACATCTGCTTAGCTTCGGTTGCTTGGAACTTCCTTTTCCTGGGTGGTGTAACAGATGGAACACTTGAACGGAAATCAGGAAATGCGGGTTCGATTCCTGCTCCAGGGCAATATAATTTTCAAGTTTTCTAAAGGAGTTGGAAACAGTAAAAATATGGCACATATGTGCCAATGATTACATTTGTATTGCCTTCCATGTATTTGTGAAGAATTATTACATACATATACATACATATCACTAAGCTGTTCTCTGAGATTCAGAGGTTAGCTCCAAAAAGAAATACAAACTACCCGATATTTTTACTTACTGTTGTTGTATCAAACTTCTCCATTTACAGAGATCTTGACATACAACTCCTCCACTGATATCCATTACACGCCGTACACAAGATCTTTTATACTTAATACTCATAATATTTTTCTCATGCAGACACTCCTGAATCTGATCCACCCATGTCTTCCTTGGCCTTCCTCTGCCTTTCCTTCCTGCCACTTGGGCTAAAAAGATTTTCTTAGTAAGCATCTCATCATTCTTTCAACATGGCCAAACCACTGAAGCATATTAGTCTCCACCTTGCTAACAACATTTTGCTTCACATCACACAACTACAACACATCTTCATTCCTCACACAATCAGACCGTGTCTTGCCACAAGTAAAGCATTTCTCCAGCACACAGACTACTTCTATGTTTCTTCTGCAGTACCCAGGTTTCACTGCCGTGCATCAGAGTAGGAACAATTACACTTTCATACACAGCCATGTGGGACTCTCTTGAGAACCCATCATTCCTGTGAAAATCTCCCAGAGCAGCTATGACTTTCAATGAAGAATTCACTGGCCTACTAATTTTGCCATCCAATTTGTTCTCTCTGTCAAACATGCTTCCTAAATACACAAACTCACTCATCTGGTCAATCACAGTGCCATTTATACTTACATTACATTCAGTACTACCAGTTCCTCTCTCAAAGACCATAACTTTGGTTTTTCCCTTATTTATACTCAGTTTGAATTTCATGCAGACTTCGTACATCCACGACAACATACTCTGCAAATCACTTTTGCTCTCTGCCAACAGGACAGTGTCATCAGCATACAGCAATCTGCATACACGAATATCACCAAGAGATAAATCACTATTATCTATTTTGGCATCACGCATGCACGCATCCATAAATATATTAAACAGCCATGGTGACATTACACAGCCTTGTCTGACTCCTGCACCAATAAAAAACCAAGCTCTACTATCAGCATACATGGCTTTTACACTTTTAAGTATATTCCCAGTAACATTATGTTCATTCAATACCTTCCACAAAAGTGTCCTATTTACTCGATCGTAAGCTTTCTCTAAATCTACGAAGGCAGCAAAAACTTTCTTACCAACAGCCAGATGCTTTTCAATCATCATGCGTAATGCAAACATTTGGTTAGTGCAGCCTTTACCAGGCATAAAACCACTCTGAGCATCCCACACTTTCTCTGATGTAAGACTCCGTAGTTTTTCACTAACAACCTTACCAAACACTTTCTCTGGCACACTTAGTAGGCTAATACCACGATAGTTCTTGCATTCAGTTTGATCACCTTTTCCCTTATACAAGGGAACAATAATAGCATCCTTCCAATCCTGAGGGACCATTCTTATCCCCCAGCACAACTGGCAAATTTCAGTTAACCAGTCAATTACAGAGTCACCACCATATTTCAACATCTCGGGAGTTATGCCATCAATTCCCGGAGCCTTACCATTCTGAAGAGATTTTAGAGCTTTACACACTTCTTCTCTTGAGATCCCTCACTGTGACATCATTTGTATCTGTCTCAGAATCATCTTTGCTTTCCTGATCTAATAACTCACAGAAGTATTCACCTCATCTTTAACTTAACTCACTGGGCTCCCATATCATTTCCCCGATCCTATTCTTCACGGAACTTACAACTTTGTTTCCCCTATTTTTCCTGAGTCTCATGTACTTCCAGAAAGACTCCCTATCTTTCCAAAAAGCCAATTCATGCCTTTCCACCTTCTCCTTCCTATCTTTTGCCTTACTCTGGTGAACCAGCTTAGCAGCTTCACGCTTCTTACAGCGATATTCATCCACAGAAACTCTACCTTGCAGCATCCCCAAATAGGCTTCCTTCTTTCTCTTTACTGCCTCTTCAATCTCACCATTCCACCAAGCATCACCTCTACTGTTACCCACTACTGTGGAGCCACAGACCTCTTCAGCAGCAGTGACAACACAGTTCTTAAACATTCCCCCTCCTTTTCTACACCCCTCTCACAAGAGCTCCTTCAGTCGTTCTCTGAGTAAGTCAGAATAACGCTGATGATCTTCAAGGAGCTTTTCAACCTTTATTCTTATAGCAATCATAAATTATTTCCCAGATGATATGAAATGTTGTTTCCATTCAGAATGACCTTCAAAAAAGAACATTTTTAATCACTAGTAGCAACTACTCAAAGTTAATGAGAAAACCATTAAAATACTGCATGCTTGATATGTTGCCGCGGAACTACTTCGTAGTTCGGGTCACATTGTTTACGGCCTAATTAAAATTTAAAGACCAGGAGTAATTTACCTAAATTATTTTTTTTTACTTAATTTAAATTATTTTTCTTTTGCTCCCTTCCTGCCTCATAAACCCCCTTTTCCCCACGGAAGCAGAAAACCCAGGTGGTTAAATCGGTTTGCCGGACACCCGTGAAGAATGACCAAAGGAATTCACCTTCTTTTCACTCTTGTGAGGAAAAGCACGGCATTCGCAAAATCTAAGAAATGTCCCCAGTGCTAGCGTTGCTGGTGGGACAATACATCCCGGTATTTCAGAAGGCACAGGCAAGAATCCGGAACGCGGTCAGATGAATAAGCGAGTTGCGGTTTACGACCATCTCCTTGATGAGAAAGGCACCAGCGAAAGTCGTAAAGTACATCGCGGTGTGATACAAAAAAGTCGTAACTTTGGCAGCGGAAAGCCCCTTTTAAATTCCTTGCTATTCATCTGAGCGTAAGATAGGCCTTATGGAATTCACAAAAAGTACCACCTGCACAACAGGCCAGCTGCCACGAAAAGGTAGCCAACTGGACCAGAGGTCCAACCAATAGCCACTAAGCCCGAGCACTGGTCAGATCAGCTGACCAATCCGGATCCCAGGCGAAGAGTACATAGAAGGTTGTAGGCACGTCCCTATCACGTGGAAAATTAAAGGGACGGAAATATATACACAGACACGAGAGAAGATGTGGTGATCGTATGGAAAAATTAGAGATGGTTATCTAGAGATGGTAGTCGAAGTACAATTTTCAGAGATAGTCGAGGATGAGACGAATGAGGCTTAGTTAGGAAATGGACATAGTACGCGGTCCCAGCATGGCAGACAAGATATACAGCGATCCAACCACGCGGTCAACATCCACGCAAGTTTTCATCTACCAGCGTAGGGTTTCAACGAGAGACCACCCTATCCAAAAGGAAGGTAAGATGATGTTATTTTTCCCAACTCCAGTTCCCATGTTAACTAGATATATACATATGCATGGTCGCTATGCCTCCGCGAAATAGATTGAGGGAGTTACTTTAAAGTTAAGCTCAAGGGTGTGACAGGCGTACGCAGCAGTTGACCAGTAAACATGGCTAATTCCAATATCTTTTAATTTAACGTAACTTTTATTTGGCCTCCACCTAAAGGATGTAATTGCTTATATATATTTTTTCTATTAATAAACATTGTTAATTACCTAACCTGGTGTAGCTAACTTTATAGGCTGTGTATATTCCTCTAAATTCACAATTTGCGGCATATGAGTTTTTTACGAATACCTCGTAACGAGCCCATATGAAACACAACGTGACGTCCGTAAACTTTGAGATTGGGTTCCTTACAGTTATGGGAACGCAACCTCACTGTTTATCCAATTAAACGAGTAATAAGTATTCCGCGACCACCGTACAACCGGGGTCATGGTAATATAACTGGTGCCTTAAGACCAGGATTCTAAAAACCTTATTGCGGTACTTTGGTCTATAGACTAGCAATAATTAATTAAGGAACTCATGATTTTGGAATATGCATCAAGAAGAGCGACAGAGAATTATACACAGAAGGGTCGGGACAGCGATAAAATACAGAAGTTGAAATTATTAAAGGGATTCAGTACTGGTCCAGCAGCTGAAAAAAATAGAATGGTGAATTTTTGGGTGATTTGGGTTCATATGTTTATCTAGTTGGGTTAACAAGTTCTGGAAAAATTGAGTTAATAAGTTCGGGTTATGGTGGTTTTTCTTCAGAAAACATTCTGGTTAAAGAAGTGAAATATGATATCGGTTACTGATGTTTTGATGTTTGTTTATTAACTTTAAATGAAAAAGGTTGAAAACAAAAAATTTTGATCCGAGTGTATTGAGAATGTTAAATTTAAAGTGCATGGAATAAATCAAAAGAATTCTTATAATAAGCACCAGGTGGTGCCATGCAGTTAAATTAATGCACGAAACGTTAAATTCTTTTAATAAACGTTCCTTCCTTCACCACTACTGCCAGTAGCCAAATTTATGCTGCATCCGACAGTAGTCGAGAGGGAAGATAATTTAATTTCCAGACTGAATATGTATGTTGAGTATAAATCGTGAGCTGCAACCGAAAAATTAATTTGGATTTCATTATTGGTGGTCAATATTTATCGCAGGTTAATAAGAGCTTTAAAAGCATCGAAAAAATGAAATATAACCGTTAAAAGTTTTTTTAATCTATTCTTTGAATGAGTGTGGTTAAACAGTGTTTAACAGTGAAATTCGCGGAAATTACAGAGAAACTATTTCCTTGAGTACAGTTCAATTAACTGAATGTTTTATAATATGTTTAACAGTAGCATCCTTATATGGTTTATGAGTGTGGATATTTTGTGCATAACTTTGTTTGATGAAATTTGTGCTTAAAATTTGCTGATACTTTACAGTGCATTTGTGTATAAATGTGGGTGTAGCGGAAGTCACAGAAATCAGTGGGTAAACGTAATTTCGTGACTGAATCAAAATAACATACCTAGATTAAGGGTAATGCTTTTCAGAAATGCGTAGGGTTTAGGTTGTTTCTTTAAGACTTATGTCTAATTGCTGGTAGTAAGAAGTATTTACATAAATGTGTTTTATGGCATATTCGCTCTAAATGTTTTGATTTGTACTGTGTTTTAAATGTATGCATTACGTCAAATGAGTTAATAGTTGAGAATTCTCTAATGAATCAGGATAAATAAGCCATAAAATAAGAGTAACATTTTAAAATTTTGTTTTTCATTGGTTTATATCCCATGCAACTTGTTGTGTTGAGGAAGTTTCATTCTCGGTAGTTCACTGATACGTTGAGGAATATTTTTATAAATCTGTGAGGGAAATCTTATATGCTAGGCGTCCTCAGGCGATTAAGTACTAATACCAAAATGTCGGACACAGAAGAGACCCCCGATACCGCACGCGCGACGCAAAAAACGGTTCAATCCATGGCAGGTATGCTCAACTACATTCCGGTTTTCACCGGCACAGATGAGCTCTTAACGGCGCGACAATTTTTTGAAATGATCGATGGTATAGGGCAATTAGCGGAATGGTCAGATCTAGTTAAAATACTAGCTGTTAAAGCTAAGCGCAAAGCTGCCGCCAGTCAGTTCCTTACTGATGCTATCGACGTGAGGAAGGAAACTAACTACAGAAAATTTAAAAATGCTGTAATTCAACGCTTTGATGCGCAACAGCCGATTACAGTGAAAATGCAGAAATTTAATTCTTGTAGGCAGCGCTCAGGGGAAAAGGTCGCTGAGTATGTGTTCCGGTTAAGGGGATTGGCTCATTCCTATTTAGAATGTTTAGACCAAGATAATCAGCAAGTTCAGGAATTGGCGGATAAAACAAAGATGTCCCAGTTCCTAAATGGGCTTAGTAATAAATTAAAGCGGGTCGTTTTATCGTTTGCGCCGAAAACCTTCGCTGAAGCTGTCGATAGGGCCATTCTGGAAGAACAGAATGAAGAAGTAATCGGCAGGTCTTTAAACATGTTAGAGGAAGACCCTGGAACGACGCAGAACTCCCTGCGTTCACTATCTCAAGCGACGGGCTCAACAGATGCTATTTCTGAGTTATGTACTCTGATGGCTCAACAAATGGCGGAGCACGAGGTGCAGGTCGGAAACTTAAGGGCAGAGAGCATGGAACTCGAGCGTAAACTCCAGGAGGCCGAAAAGGCACATAAAGCCCAGGTAGCCCGCATAAAAGATTTGCAGACAACAAACAACCCTCCAGTTAGGAATTTCCCAGAGCAACAGAAATTTAGAGGCGCCTGTTATTTTTGTGGTAGCCCCACGCACTTTAAGCGCGAGTGTCCTCACCGACGAACAGACAGTTCATTTCGCCCAGGCCCCGCGCAGCAGCCGCGGAGAGACTACAGGACTCCCGCCTTCATTTGACCCCTCCTCCCATGCCAGTAGAGCAGGGCAATTTCGCCCAGGCGGGCGCTCGGAAAATTTCAATCGGGCTATACGAGGACGAGCGAACGCCGCATATTCCATGGTCAGATTCGCATCTCAGTCAACTCGTCGGAATACTTTACCGCGGAGGACTTTAAACTAAGATCGGACCAGGGCGTTAGGACCGGCCGTGGTCGTCAAGATTTTAGGAAAAAGGTCCAAGTAACCCTTACTAGCTGCACGATATAGGAAGAGGGCGCTTTACCCTTAGTGAGAGTGAAAATTGCCGGTGTAGAAGCGGTTGTGTTAATTGATTCGGGAGCAGGCGTCAGCCTGTGTGGGCCGGAATTATTAGAAAAAGTCCGGGAAAATATTAAAGTTCGTCCACGTGATTCTGGCATATTCGTGAGAGGAATCACGGGGAACCCTCTCCCCCTTTCCGCATGCTACGAACTTCCCACAGTGATTGGCAAGGATACGATTACGCACCCCTATCATGTAACAGAACATAAGCTTCACACCAGTTACTCCTTAATTCTGGAATGGGATTTATTAAAAACGCATGGTTATGTGTTTAATGCAAAAAAGGCTACGTTGCAACGGGACGGAGATTCCGAGGCTGTACCGATTAAATCTCAGAAAAATGAGAATGGAAAAGGTACTAGGAAAACGAAGGTAAACAAAGTGGAACAGCGATGTCCTCCCGTAGTAAGGCCTAAGTTATCGGGCACCAGAATTCTCCACGATGTCACGAAAGTAGGAAAGATAATTAGGAAAGAAATTGTCCCCCCTTTTTCTCAGAAAATCATAATGGTACGGTGCAAACCTTTTGCTGAAAATCCTAACGGCCAGGTGTTAGTCCAGCCCTTAGAGAAGTATTCGCAGGGAAATATCAGGATAGGTCGATCAGTAAACATAATTAACCCTTTTGGCCAAATACCTATTTTGATAGCAAATTTTACAGATCAGCCCTTCCACTTAAATAAGCATAGCAAAACGGTGTTTATCCAATCGATAGTAGAAATTAGTGCAGTACAGGAGAATAAGGCTGAAAAATTGCCCCCTTATCTCCCAAGGATTTTGACCTGGAAGGGTTAGACCCAAAGTGGAGGAAACCTTTGGCCCGCCTACTAATGAAATATAAAGATGTTTTCGCACGAACGATATGTGAATTAGGAAGATGCAACCTCCTATATCACGAAATAAATTTAAACACAGATGTCCCTATCAAAGGAAAATTTTACCGCATTCCTCATCACCTCCGGAAGGAGGCAGAAAAACAATTAACCGAATTATTAGACGCAGGTATTATAACTGAAAGTGCATCCCCCTACATGGCCCCCATGCTTCTCGTTAAAAAAAAGGATTTCAGCTATAGAATTTGTATTGACCTGAGAAAATTAAATGAAGCAGTAATTCCAGACCCCTACCCCTTGCCAAGGATAGAGGACCTACTAGAATCAGCTAAAGGAAATTTCTGTTTTTCCACGCTGGACATGCGTAGCGGTTTCTATCAAATAGAGTTAGCAGAAAGAGATAAACACAAGACTGCTTTCTCATCACCGCTTGGATCTTTTCAGTTTGAGAGGTTACCGTTCGGAGCCCGAAATTCGCCCACTAGCTTCCAATGGCTAAGCGACGCAGTACTGTTCGGCTTAGCGGAGCACAATATTATGTGCTTTATAGATGATATTTTCATTGGATCGAAAGACGAGGAGACACGTTTAATAAAATTGGAAGCAGCATTTAAGAGATTGAGGGAGCATAACCTAATCTTTGCCCCTAAGAAATGTACTTTTATGAGGCCAGTAGTGAATTATTTAGGGCATGTAGTGGACGGCGAAAAAATTCAACCTGATCCCACAAATTTATGTAAAGTAAACGACTTTACAACCCCCTACTCTAAAGGGCCTCAGGGGTTTTCTTGGGTTATGCAACTATTACAGGCGGTTTATTTCTTCCTTCTCTGACATTGTGGCCCCTCTGACCGAATTGACCAAGAAGGGAAAATTCAAATGGAACATGGAAGCGGATAGGGCTTTCCATAGGATAAAACAGTGCCTTTTGAGTAACCCTGTTCTCGCACACCCGGATTACAGCAAACCATTTTATGTGCATTGTGATGCGAGTAACTATGCAGTCTGGGCTGTTTTAGAACAGAAGGATTCGGATGGGAAATTGCAACCAATTGCTTTTATGTCTAGGAAGTTAATTCAGGCGAAAAAGAATTACCCCACGATAGAAAAGGAACTTTTAGCAGTGGTCGCCGCGACAAAAAATTGGAGGCATTATCTTTTGGGCAAAGAATTTTTTGTGATTAGTGATCACCGCCCTCTCACCTACTTACAAAACGTGTGTGATTGCAATAGCCGCCTTCACTGGTGGCGGTTAGGCCTTAGCGAATACACATACAAAATTTTGTATGAAAAAGGGAAAGCAAACGTTGTTGCGGACTGGATGAGTCGCCAGTATGAACCGGATGAGGTAGTAAATGCTCTTGATTCCGCAGCGGAACAGGAAAAAACAGATCGAATACGTAAATTGCAGAGAGCGGACCCCGAACTTTTGAAAATAATTAAAATGCTTGAACAGCGGCGCATTCCTGAGGATAAAAACAGAGTTAGGGATAGCTTCTATTTGGAAAAAAATGGGCTACTATATCATTTCCAAGCGCCGGATAGGAGCACATCCAGGGAAGAATTTTGGGAACAATTAGTTGTACCTACTGAGTTGATACCGGAAATTATGAAGAGATGTCACGAGATTCCATCAGCAGGACATTTCGGAGGAGACAAAACTTTTTCCTGCGTAAGAGCCCGCTACTTTTGGATTAATATGTACCCAGAAGTCAAAAATTTTGTAGAATCATGCCGTATCTGTAATGAACGGTCAGGACATAAGTTGAGACATAAAGCTAAGCTGCAGCGAGCGGAAACCTGTTCATATCCTTTTTCAGAGACTTTCGTTGGATATTTCAGGACCCTATCCGACTACCTTTAAGGGAAATCGGTACATTCAAGTTATGATACACATATTCCCCCGATACGCTATAATTGTTCCTATTCCCGACGCTCACGCCTCAACAGTGGCCGACGCTTTTCTTGAGAGAGTCATCTCTGTGTTCGGTGTCCCACACGAGACATTAACAGATTTGGGATCTAATTTTGTTTCAGATTTATTTAAGCAATTGCTGGTAAAATTGTGAATTAGAAGATTAAATACTAGTCCGTATCGAACAGAGACTAATTCGGTCAACGAGAAAAGTCATTTCCTCATCAATAAGTCCCTGAGTTGTTTGACAAACGAACAACAAACGGACTGGGACGAGTTCTTAGGGATGTTTTCACTTGGATATAATTCTTCCACTCATTCCGCAACGAAATACGCACCTAGCTATCTCATGTTTGGAAGGGATCTGACGGTTCCCTCAGATATCCTGCTCCCATCCCGGCGCACCACATATTTTTCACACGACAATTATGTAGAAACCTTTTTGGCCAGGATGCGAAAGGCGTATGAAATAGTACACGGGAACCTACAAGACACAGCTGCTAAACAGGAACGGTATTTCAGTCGCTTTGCATGCGATAAGGATTTGAAAGTTGGAGATAGAGTTTTCTTGCATACTCCATACTTGAAACCAGGCCTGTCGAGAAAGTTGGCACGTCAAAATCGAGGTGAATTTGAAATTCTTAGTTTCCCAACTCCGGTAAATGTTCGGATAAGATCGGTGATCGACCACCGAAATGAACAAGTGGTTCACTTAAACAGAATTTTCAAGGAATCCGTGAGGAAGCCTCATTTGAGTAGGGAGACATCCGCTTTCGAAGGAGCGGAGCTCCCGTGTTCGAGCCGAGTACCCGAAGACGACGCCGGCGCATTTAGCGACAGCACCGAGGAATTCGAGTATATCCCCGTGTTTGACTATCCCCCGCCGCGTACGTCAGAGCACGTACCAGAAGGACCTTTCCCGAGTGTCAGTGCACGAGGTGCAAATCAGGAAATTGTTCAGGAAAGGCAGCAAACGGTTCAGGAAAATGAGGAATGTATGGAGGAAAGCGAGGATTCTGTTCGCTCCCCATATCTCCTCCGTTCGAGAATTCCAATAGCAGACACCTCAGCGGTTCAATGCGAGGTAGCGAAACCAACGGAAATCGCAGTTGAGGAATCTTTGGCCCACGGTGAGGCTAGCACTATTCCTAAAGTTGTTAGTGGAAGTGAAATGCCCAGTGGGGAAGCAGCACAAAATGCAGGTTTTGTTGACAGAATGTTGCAAAATTTAAGTCAACAATTAAATCCGGAAGGAAGGTCTTGGTTTGATTTAGTGGACAGATATTTGTCAAACGATATACAACAGAATTTATCAGCTGAAAAGGAAAATCCTACAACGGTAAATTATGCATATCCTCAGTGGAATAGAGCAAAAGTAATCCCGCGTGAAACTTTAGTTTAGTTTAGGGTGAATAGCCAGGTTACCAGAGGGTGTGGTGTAGGTAAATTCAATTTCATGCTACAGAACAGGAAATGAAACTCCTCACCCCTCTCAAAAGTTTTTCAGCAATACCTAGTGATAGTGGTTAAAGAAAAAAAAATCTTTTTTTCAGTAATAGGGAAATACGAGCGAAATATTTGGTAGATAAATGCAGCGCTGGAAAAATTAAGATAGTACTGTTCAGTAATTTAGTTTAAGGTAACTCATGAATTTAGCCATTAACAGGTAATATCACTGTCTAAAAATTTAGTTAAAATCCAATCAAGGTACAGCCGGTTACGACTGTGCTGGGGAAAAAAAAAAATAATAATAATAATAAATAAACGAATAGTTCTAGGAATAGTCATCAGGTAATCTTGAATAGTGTTTTGGAATAATTTTAGAATACATTATTTACCCTGGGATAGCTCCCCATTGTCTTTAAAATAACACTTATTACCCGTCCATAATTAATAAGCAATCATGTAAGGACTAAGTAAAGAGCTATAGGAAAGTGTGAATTACTAGGACTACATAATTAAGAAAAGAGTGATATAGATGTATGCAAGCAAAAATAAAACTGTGTTTAGTCAGAAAATATTCTAAAATAAAATCTAACTGAATAAGTTAGCAAATATTAATGAGTGTTCCCAAACTGGAGATTCATTTGTAGAAATAATTAATATGTGCCTTGTCAGAAATAAGAGCACTTCCTAAAATAATAGTAACAGGTTCAGGAATTAATTCCTCATCAGTCGATAAGAGAAAAAAAAAAAAAAACAGAATCAGTACAGTATTTTTACTTTAAATAGCGTCTAGCGAAAAAAAAAAGAAATTACTTTATATTCGGATGTGCGGAATTTATTAAGAATTTTTGGAAAAAAATTAACCAGCACACATCCAAGAAAAATTTTAAGAAGGTATTTTCTGTTCCGGTTACATAGTAAATTACTACATAGTGAATGATTTCGATGTCTACTGTTGAAAGTAATGATTAAATAAGAGCAAAAGCAGAGATTATTCTGTCTAGCTATATGTCAATCAGACGTTAGCGAGGAACATTCGAAAATCTGAAAGAACAAGTTTTATGCAGTAAACCAGCAATAATCAAATTTCGTGGAGAAAAAAACAATGTGAGTTTATTTTATCCCTAGGTAGTATCTCAGTTGCATCGCAGTTAAGTACTCAAATCGGTTGCGAAAGGGTCAGAAGAATCAAGATGGCGGAAAATAGAAAAAAAGGGGGGGGGACTTCGCGAAGCCAAGCGAACGCGAAAAGCCTGAAAGAACCACAGCGAAAAAAAAAAAGAAAAATTAGAACATGAAATCACACACACGATTTTTCTTATACTTGGCGAGGTTACAGTGAAACATTGCAAAGAACCGAATTAATCGCAGCAGGTGGGGAAGCCTATCACTTAAATGAAGAAAACAAAGTCTTACCTGGGGTTTGGTTAAGTGTATCCATAGTACAGTTTTCTTTTGTTATGGTGTAAAAATATTGTCTCTCCCCAGCGATATATGTAAGGCGCTGAGGAAAGAAAGTGGACAAATATAATTAGCCACAGGGCCATAAAGGCCAAAATTATTGTTTTTCTCCAGAATGGAAATGACAGGTCAAGTGACTGTTGAGAGAAAAAAATGTAAAATGGCGGTAATGCAACACGGAAAAGTGAAGCTCGCATGACCAACCTGCATTGAATCCGAGAAGCAAGTGACCCCCAAAGCTCAGGGTCAGGGAAGGTCTCCCGGCGAGGCCAGGAATATCTATTCTTTGCCTGAAGTTGATCGTTAGGAAAGGGGACTGTATACCAGAAGTATGAAGGCATACGTGTGATCAGGTACGCTGACATGTAATTCAGTTGCATAATAGGCATTTCGCAGTAAGCATATAGTCCCAAACAAGAAAGTCGTTTGAATGTCAGAACGACCCGTTGATACAATAGCGTCGCAATGACAGCAGAAATCGCTGTAGGCGTTTAGCGCTATCCAGGATCCGGGGAAGAGTAAAGCTATGTTCTCGTGGAGGTTACGTAAAATCGTCCCTTAAGGAAGAAGACAGGGGGGACGCATGCTTTTGTAATGTTAAGGAGCCGTACTTGTTAGGTAAGCTGATCTCGCTGAGAGAAATGGCTTCAGGAAGAATTCTTCACGAGAAAAAGTGGAAGTGAATGAGAAAGAAAAAAAAAGAAATTTTACTGAGTTGCTTCGGAGACAAGACACTCTTGATAGCATGATAAAGGAAATAAAATAGATAATTCACTAAAACTTACATGCAGGAAAAATGTAATATTGTGTTTTTTTATTGTATACAGGCGTAAATTATGTATGAGTTTAAGATAGATTTTTGAACTGAACTCAAGGAAAATGGTATACTTTGTGTATATAAGTGTATGTATGTACTCGTATGTGTCACGTATTGTTGGGAATTAGGGAAAAGAGTTTTAAGTATCTTTCTTTTTTCTTTTTTTCTTTTGATTGGAGATTTAACGACCACCGTGAGCAACTCAATGGGCTATAAGCAGTCGCCCGTCCCTAATTTAGGGTCACTGGTTCCAGGGAAGGGAGAGAGCCAGTGCCGTAAGACAAGCACAACATCCATGCCTCACCGGGATTCGAACCCGGACCCCGTTCGGACGAATGATCAGATGCCATTACTTAGACCACTGCGCCACCGGGGTGGCGTTTTAAGTATCATCGCGCATCAAATGGGTAAATGCGACATGTAGTATAACTGCAATTTTAATAACTTTCTCTCCGTGCACTATATATATCATCATCATCATCATTGTCAACCATTATCAATCCACTGCTGGACGAAGGTCTCCCCAAGTTTCCTCCACAACGGTCTGTCTTGTGCCAGTCTCCTCCATGTCACCCCTGCATACTTTCGAATTTCATCCACCCATCTCCCATGTGGTCTTCTTCTGGGTCTTTTCCTGTCCCTTGGAATCCAATCTAAAACCTCGGCTGTCCACCGATGATCTGTCCTTCTGGCAGTATGTCCAGCCCATTGCCATTTCAGGGATTTAACTCTGATCATGATGTCTTCCACTCTTGTCATTTTTCGGATCCACGAGTTCCTCTTCCTATCTCTCCTGGTTACACCAAGCATGCACCTCTCCATGCTTCTTTGAGTTGTCTGCAGCCTTTGTATGTCTCTTTTAGTTAAGGTCCACGTCTCTGCACCATACGTAAGCACTGGAAGGATGCATTGATCAAACACTTTTCTTTTAAGACATAATGGCATATTGCTCTTGAAAATTATGCTGTTTCTTCCAAAAGCTCTCCAGGCAAGTTTTGTACGCCGATTAATTTCTTCATTAATGTGACCCTCACTTGATATCTGCTGTCCAAGATAAACGTACGTGTCTGTTATCTCCAGCTTTTCTCCATCAATCGATAAATCTTCATTTCTTGTAAAAGCATTGAACATCACTTTTGTCTTCTGAAAGTTCATTTTTAATCCCACTTCTTTACTCTTGTCAGCAAGTTCCTGGATCATACTCTGCAGCTCTGATGGGGTAGTTGCAAAAATGACTACGTCATCAGCAAAACGAAGGTGGGTTAGATAATCTCCATTAATCTTTATCCCCGTGTTTTCCCAGCTCAGCGACTGAAAAACACCCTCCAATGTGGCATTAAAGAGCTTCGGAGATATGGTGTCACCTTGTCTCACTCCCTTTCCAATTTTTACGTGTGTTGTATTTTCAAACAGCCTAATCTTTGCACTTGCATTTTCATAGATGTTATTAATAATATTAATGTATGCATCTTCAATACCGCAGGTTTTCAGAGCCATTGTAACTGCTGATGGTTTCACCGAATCAAAGGCTTTTTCATAATCGATAAAAGCCATGCACAATGGAAGTTCATATTCCCTCGCTCTTTCAATTAGTTCTCTCAGCACGTGGATATGATCTATTGTGCTGTAGCCACTCCTGAATCCAGCTTGTTCTCTCGGTTGAGCCATGTCCAGTGTTACCTTCAAGCGGTGTGAAAGAACTTTAGTGAAGATTTTATAAACTACTGATAGGAGGCTGATAGGTCTGTAGTTTCCGAGATCCTCAATGTCACCTTTCTTATGTAGCAGGATCATTGTAGCGGTGTTCCAATCCTCAGGTATCTTTCCTTCATTAAGGCATCGAGTGAAAATTTGGGCGAGTACTGTTTCGATTTCTCCACTTGCTTCTTGTATGATGTCTACAGTAATTCCATCTTCTCCTGGAGCTTTTCCCCGCTTCATGTTCTTGATTGCATGTGCAACTTCTGCTGGGAGGACTGGAGGAACTCTGGTACTGGTATCTTTCATGATGTCTGGAGTGCATATATCATCCCTTTCATATAATTTGGAGTAGAAATCTTTCACTCTTGTCAAAATTTCGCCTCTATTTCTTGTTACAGAATCATCTTCTTTTCTCAGTGCCATAATCTGTTTTCTTCCCTTACTGAGATGTCCCTTTGCTATCTTTAGGCTTTGGTTGTTTTCAATTGCTTTCCTCACTAGTTCACAGTTGAATTTCCTTACGTCTTCAGTGATACTTTTTCTTACTGTCTTGCATAGCTCTATATATTCCACTTTGGAAGTCACATCTTCTTTAGTTGTCCTCATCTCTCTTATATATTTATATATAAAAGAAAAAAAAAAGGATACAGGAAAAAATGAGTGGTTTTTTTTTTAAGAGCAAGTGCGACACGAGAATTAGCGACCAAGGCATATATAAAAAAAATAAAAAAAAGAGTATGTAAGAGAAATGTATATATATATTTTGACATGTGGAGCTGAAGGGGATAATTATGTCACGCCTTGTGTCTTGTTGCAGGACACTCTCAGGATACAGAGAAAGGACTCGACATAATAAATTTCACGTAGGAATTCTGCCTGTCACTCATGGGAGTGTTAATATTTCTCCCGCTCTTCTGCTTATTTTCCTACGTCGCTACAAAAGACGCTGAAGTTTGCAGGTATATGCGTGGGAATTATTATTGCAAAATACCTACACGTGCAGAAATATGGGAGTGGGGCGTCCCACGAAATGCTTGCTACTCTGAAACTTGTGAGAATTGTCTGAAGACTTGGGTAACAAGAATTGCACATGAAAATCAGCTTTTAGAACCTACCCGATTTTATTCGGAGCAGAAACCAGCTTCCCAGGGTCCTCGCACCCTAATTGAGTGCAAAGAGAAGGACTCCCATGCACGTGCAATAAGCAGTCATTATGCAAGGGTACTGCGGAGTACTGCCGCACAGCTATGTGTACGAATTCTTCAATATCTACGTGTCACTGCAAATTGGTATCGGCTAATACCATATTAGTTCATGAAGCTGAGGGAAGAAAAATTAATAATCCGGTCTTAGTATCCTATCAGATATGTGCAGCGAAAAAGCTTTCATCGCACGCTCATCATAATCGGCATAGGCGTCATTTGCTGACCGATGAAGAAGCCGTGTTTCAACATGCCAGGATAAAGTTGACATATAATGATCCAGTCATTACACTCTCGCACCCAGGCGTGCTTGTGGTCAGAATATCAGGGCAAGAAGTGGTAATCACGCTTAAAGAAGCTCCGTATCAAACCACTTTGCCCCCAGAAATGTTGGAAAATTCCGCAGAATTGAAGCTAATTTTCGTGACTACTGACGGACAAACCCTGAGGGAGCAGTCCAAGTTATCGGTCGAACCATGTGCCAACCATTGCAGTGCATTCTCTGCAAAGAACTGTTTAAACAACTGAAGTGCTTACCCCCAGTGGTCTCCTATATAGTATACGCCGTTCTAATTCTGTTGACGGCGGTTGCTTTTGTATACGTCAAAACTGTAGTCGTAACCATTGCACGTGCGATGTACAGTACAGGATATCTGCTCTGGAGAGCATATCGGCTAATTAGAGGCTCAACTTACTTAGCTGTAAAAACCGGAGCCGTGGCCGCAGTACGTCACCATGCTGCACGGATGAATGAGTTCTTGGAGCGTCATTTAGCGCATCCTGCTTTGCAAGCGCCTCCCCAAGGGTTAGTAATTCTAGCATTAGCTTTGCTAGTCAATGAAACCGGAAGTGAGTGTAATTCGCACACTATAATTGCCTCAAGCGCTAAGGAGTGCACAGAGCTGAGCGGAGACAAAACTTGCCGTCTAACGACGAATGCACAAATCACGCTGATGAACATTGACCACCAGCAGTGTTTGTGGTTTACAGATAAGCAAAATGACCACACATTACTTTCAATAAAAGTAACATTCAAGCAGGCAACCTGTGTATGGTCCACATCACGGGACTATTTCACGTACGTCACCAGTATGAGATATGTTAATCAAGTTGTATGCGCTAATCACGAAACATGCAGTTGGGGAGAAGGCTGCGTCAAATCAAAGAAATTCGACGCACTAACGAAGGAATCATTGGACTGGCCAGGTATCACTGATGGTCATCCATCGGACAGTGGCAGTACCCACTGCTGGGTCATCGACAGCCAGTACTGCCATTTCCACCGGATATGGTTGGAAGCCGACTTCTTGCAAACGTACGAAGTACGCCGAATACTAGCAGTACAGTGCGAGTATCAACTCCTGATCGAACATCAGAACAACGACACGGAAGAAACTCTTACGGTGAGAGATCAGGCTACGACGTCGACGGGTATCACGATTCAGCATGCAGGAGCTTTTGATCAGCCAGTGCAGATTTTGAATACTCACCTTATCTCTCGTGTAGGAAATCCTCAGGAGAGTTACATAGACAAAGCTGCACAACCATCACGTCCGGAGAAAGGTCACATCGGAGACGTACAGGCAAACGAATCCATGTCGAAAAGCTTTTTGTTTGATCCGGCGATGTTTAGCTGCAATTTCTATGAAAATTCTATGCGGTGCAGCAGGCAAAAGTCGTATCTACGGACAATGGTGGAAACGAAGAAGAATGCTCTTCTAATGACGGTCACTTGGCATCACCTACGGGTTGACAAGGACGGACAATTAACGTCGGAACTTTTACATTCGGCTCCCATACAGGTGAATCTACATTTCGCCGGATATAAGTACTCCTTGGAAGTACGTACAGTGTGCCCTTGTTTTGCTGAAGCGGAAATAAAAGCATCAGGGTGTTTTGCCTGCGACTCACTGGCAACACTAAAATTTCGTGCTTTTTCTTCCTGCACGCCAGGAAGAGTGGACATCCAGTTTGAACGCCTAATCGTACACACTAGGTCGGTGTACCTAAAAACGGAGGAAATCTCCATCACAATAAAGTTCAACACAGACATACAGTGCCTCACCGAAAAGTTGTGTTTGCGTGGAAGGACAGTAACAACCTGCAAAGTCATTGAGATATGTTTGGAGCAACCCTCAATCCGGCTGCTCCATCCCAACATGACGTATATCCATTCGCAGTCTTCGGTTCCCGGAGAATACTGGAACAAGGACTGGTGGCCCTCTTACTGGACCTGGTCTGCCACAGGCGTGCTAAAACTTGTGGGGGCATCTCTAACAGCTCTTCTGCTCCTCCTGTTCTTCATCTCAATAATGCTCACCTGTTGTCGATGCTAAGATGCACACAACTGGTGATACCCTTCGGTTTCCCGATGGTATGCAACAGCTCTTGGGAAAAACAAACCAACGTAGATAAATTAACTAAAATTCTTCAATGGAAAAAACTAATACACTGAAAGACTGTTGTTTTCCTGTAGGCAAATAATACAAGTCTTTTTGCAGAAGTGGAAAAGCGCATTATGCCGGCGCTCATGTACTTATTTTATAATGTGTTATCAAAAGGTGGAGGAACCAATTATTTTAGTTTTATATTATTAGTGCTTTGTATATAGTGTGTTTAATTAGCCAAAATTTAAAAAAAAAAAAGTAGCATTGCAAGCTGTACAAATGCCTGACACACCCCTAGCCAGAATAGAGTTCAGCATAGATGGGAAAGATGTAGCCAGCAAAAGCTTGTACCCGGGTAACCCAACAATTCGCGTCAGGTTCGGTGGTCATTGACCCCCATAGCACGGACTTTCGTGGGGAAGGGGAGATAATGTTGCCGCGGAACTACTTCGTAGTTCGGGTCACATTGTTTACGGCCTAATTAAAATTTAAAGACCAGGAGTAATTTACCTAAATTATTTTTTTTTACTTAATTTAAATTATTTTTCTTTTGCTCCCTTCCTGCCTCATAAACCCCTTTTCCCCACGGAAGCAGAAAACCCAGGTGGTTAAATCAGTTTGCCGGACACCCGTGAAGAATGACCAAAGGAATTCACCTTCTTTTCACTCTTGTGAGGAAAAGCACGGCATTCGCAAAATCTAAGAAATGTCCCCAGTGCTAGCGTTGCTGGTGGGACAATACATCCCGGTATTTCAGAAGGCACAGGCAAGAATCTGGAACGCGGTCAGATGAATAGGCGAGTTGCGGTTTACGACCATCTCCTTGATGAGAGAGGCACCAGCGAAAGTCGTAAAGTACATCGCGGTGTCACAGAAAAGTCGTAACTCTGGCAGCGGAAAGCCCCTTTTAAATTCCTCGCTATTCATCTGAGCGTAAGATAGGCCTTATGGAATTCACAAAAAGTAACACCTGCACAACAGGCCAGCTGCTGCGAAAAGGTAGCCAACTGGACCAGAGGTCCAACCAATAGCCACTAAGCCCGAGCACTGGTCAGATCAGCTGACCAATCCGGATCCCAGGCGAAGAGTACGTAGAAGGTTGTAGGCACGTCCCTATGACGTCGAAAATTAAAGGGACGGAAATATATACACAGACACGAGAGAAGATGTGGTGATCATATGGAAAAATTAGAGATGGTTATCTAGAGATGGTAGTCGAAGTACAATTTTCAGAGATAGTCAAGGATGAGACGAATGAGGCTTAGTTAGGAAACGGACATAGTACGCGGTCCCAGCATGGCAGACAAGATATACAGCGAACCAACCACGCGGTCAACATCCACTCGCATGTTTTCATCTACCAGCGTGGGGTTTCAACGAGAGACCACCCTATCCAAAAGGAAGGTAAGATGACGTTATTTTTCCCAACTCCAGTTCCCATGTTAACTAGATATATACATATGCATGGTCGCTATGCCTCCGCGAAATAGATTGAGGGAGTTACTTTAAAGTTAAGCTCAAGGGTGTGACAGGCGTACGCAGCAGTTGACCAGTAAACATGGCTAATTCCAATATCTTTTAATTTAACGTAACTTTTATTTGGCCTCCACCTAAAGGATGTAATTGCTTATATATTTTTTTCTATTAATAAACATTGTTAATTACCTAACCTGGTGTAGCTAACTTTATAGGCTGTGTATATTCCTCTAAATTCACAATTTGCGGCATATGGGTTTTTTACGAATACCTCGTAACGAGCCCATATGAAACACAATGCGACGTCCGTAAACTTTGAGATTGGGTTCCTTACAGTTATGGGAACGCAACCTCACTGTTTATCCAATTAGACGAGTAATAACTATTCCGCGACCACCGTACAACCGGGGTCATGGTAATAGATAAACTGATGAGAAGGAAAACTATTTCTTGGAAATCATTAAAGTATTCCCATTAGGGTGGTCAGTAGCAAAACACTAGCGAATAAGAAATATGCAATACAAAAATAATGAATAACTGAAGGTAGATGAATAATCACGCTCGTTACATTACAGAAAAATTAAAAACTCTGAAGCCTTTTGAAGCCATTTTGGGTGTCTTGATCACAGGTACACATTTAGAGCAAGGTCATAGGTGATCAAGAACCAAGACCGTGTCAAGAAACTTCTGTATTTTTTATTATTCTTTATTTTAGCATAACAAGTATGACTACTCATCTACCTTCAAATCAGCAAATGTTCAGTGTTTAAGCCAGGGTTTAAAAAAAAATATGATGTATTTGATTTAAATAAGATTTTTTTATAAAAATTCCTGACGTGTTTCAGTTCAACTTTAAAATACCTCTCTTCATTCTTCAACGTAAACATGAAACATAACATTCTTCTTCATGATTGGCTTGATGGTATATATTTTTTAAATTTAAGTAACACTGAATAACAGATAAAGAATGAGAATGTAATAAGGAAAGAATGGTATTTCTTAATGCCATGCATTACCTTTACCGTACTGATATGTGTTTATTAAATTTCTCAATAATTACTGACATGCAAATCATATTCTGTATTCAAAAAACATTTTTCATACATTTAAAAATAAATATTATGAATCGCCAGAATATTTATTAGGTTAACGATAAAATATTAGTGAAAATATTTATGATTTCATAAATATTAGTACTGAGTTTTTTTGTTTTTTTTCGTGAGTCCTGCAGGGGCTGTTGATTTTCAACTGAAAAGTGAGTTATTTGCCTGACTGGTAAGCCAGCATGAAATATTTCAAACCCTGTTTATCACTCTCTACTACCACCCACTAAAATAATCCTCCTGCTGAGTCAACCCAGGAGCAGAAAGTACTTAAAACTGCGACGTATGTCGCAGAACTAAGTCCCCCCACCTGCAGATCATTTTCTTTTTAATCTTAGATTTCAATGTCTTGCGGAATATATATATATATATATTTTATCTTAGATTTCATTTTTCTTGTAGGATATTTTTATTTGTAGAACATATTTCGTTAAATCTTAAATTTCAATCCCTTGCAGAACATTTTTTATCTTAAATTTGTGAGCACATGCTCACTCGAGTACCCCAATTGCTAGTATCTCCTCTTGTGTACACTCCCCACCCTTCTGCCCAGAGCACCAAACAATCCCTCCCCCTCCCCCACACATCCATCCACCCACCCCTACCATTTGCGATGGTAGCTGATTGTTTCTTCCTGTGCTTTTTGAAAGACCCTTTTCCCCCTCCCCACTAGTATGTTGTGAAAGTGGGAGACGCCAAGCCATGTTAAACCACATATTGTTGGGGAGAGTGTTTTGTTAAGTATCCATCTTGGGAAAAATCACCTCAAGTCAACAACAGCAGAACACATGGGATTTCCGCACAAAGTTTTAAACTCCCGCCGAAGTAAAGTTGCTTGGAAGGAGTCTCCCGCCTTAGAAAATTTTAAGGACAAAAATATATAGGTATAATATACAGTATATACACTGCTGGCCACCCAAAATGCAACACCAAGAAGGACATGAGATAGCAAAGCCAGATTTACTGGACACATAACAGATACAAAGATGAAACGATTGAGCTTACAGGCCTGTGCGACTTGCGGAACACGCAGACATCAATAGTTCGTGTGGCCCCCATGGCTGGCAATAATAGCTGCTACACGCCGCGGCATCGAACGAAAGAGATTTTCTTTGGATGTAGGCTTGGGGTATGTCGGTCCACAACGCTAGGCATCAGACCGGTATGGCGATGCATAATGCAGGCGTGATACAGTCTCTCGCCGCGGTGCCGCCGCACGTGGATCTGACCTTCATGGTGTTGCAGGCAGAAGCGGGATTCGTCAGAGAAGACAATGTCGTGCCATTCCGTAGTCTAGGTGCGGCGTTAAACGGCCCACTGCAGCCGCACTCGCCGGTGGTGTAATGTCAGTGGTAATCGGAGCAATGGGCGCCGTGCGACAAGTCCCCGCTCCTGCAAACGACGTCGAACGGTACGTGCTGACACAGGTTGTTGCGCAACACAACGTAATTCCTGCGCTAACGTTCATGATGTGGCGATGTGAGCTGCCAATGCCCGTCACACAACATGCCGGTCCTCTCGTTCGGTGGTGTGCTGCGGCTGCGGCAATTGCTCATGTTGTTCTGTCTGTCCCTCCTGCCCCCACTGAATCCATACTCGGCTCACTGTGGCTGGATGTCGTACCACACGGGCGCCGATGTCTCAGTACGATAAACCGTTGTCGTGATAAGCCACTATTTGTCCTCTGTCGAACTCCGAAACGTGCTGAAATGACTGCTGTATTCTGCAATGAGGCATCAGGAAGCTTCCCAAGCACAGGTCCGGCAGCACAACACACTTCCACTACTTAGTCCCGCTTTCTGTGCACCCTTATTATAGTGCTTATCGGTGGCGTGCCGGGCGCACATGATTTGCAAATGCCCTGCAATGCTAATCGTTTGCATGTCCTTTTGTGGGCGACGCATGCTGCGAATTTCAGGCAAATCGGATGCTTCCTTCTTGGTGTTGCATTTTGGGTGGCCAGCAGTGTGTGTGTATATATATATAAAATCTGTGTTCGTATTTTGACCACTCACAAAATTCGAGCTTTAAAAACGTATCCTTCAAAAAATTAGGTGTGTTAAAAACGAATCCTTCCCTGAGTTATGAAAATTGCGGTCGACTACATTGTTCATGTTGGGGAATAATTCATTTATGGACATGAGAATCGGTTTCCATACGTAGCGGCCTGGACAATTCATTTCGCATGTCGCCAACTGTTACAAATCGGGCAAGAGATTCTTTCGCAGAATTCCGCATTTTTCATTATTTCGGATCGATACAAAACTGAGAATTCATTTGGTGGGGGAGGTGGGCGTCTGGGAACAAGTATTCCGTTCTTCAAAACTTTAAAATTTTTCCCATTATTCGTTATTTCTTCTTCTTGCAAAGTTGCCTCTGCCCAGTATTGTTGCTAAAAATCAGTCTGTTGCAAAAATGTTTGTATTTCAGCTTGAAACTGCAGGCAATAATTTTCCAACAACGTAAATTCGACAGAGGGAAAATTTCCCCGCAATCTTTAGGCACGAGTTTCTCCCACGTTATTCGAGAAATTTTGCCTTTGTTGTCATCATTTGTATCATTCTCAAAAGCGAAGAGAATTGGGAGGGGCATTTTCCATCTGTAAATGGAATTCCGTCTTTCAAAACATTTAAAAACGGAAGCTAGACAGAGTGACAATTTCTCCCGTAATCGTAATTTTTTCCTTCTCGTGATTCCCTCTGTTCAGTATTAATGTAAAATATATGATTTTGTTCAATAATGATTGTGTTTCAGCTTCAAAAATGGAGGAAAAATTTCCGAAAATGGAAATCGGAAGCAGCAAAGAGTTCGAAAAAGCTGCGCTCCACTCAGAATAACTCTGACATATGTAACTTCTTTATGTTGTGATATTCAGAAGATAACAGGCTACATAGCTGATCTGCTAGAATAATACAATGTATATTTTAAAAATGAGGAAATTGTTGACATAATTATAAGAAGAGCAGGTATTTTATTGAATTTTGAATAATTAACATTTGAACATTTCCAAGAACTCGCATCAGTTCTGAGCAGAAGAAAGAATTGGAAGATCTTTCCAATTTCATTGAATTTGTAAAATTTGTTTTCACGTGTTCCACTCTAAAAGAAAAAAAAAAAAAGAAAAAAAAAAGATTTATTCTTTGAGTACACTGTTTTTGTCATTTGGACCTATAGAAATATGCAAGAAAGTAGGATAAGTGGAACCTCTTTTCCAGATTAAAGCTCTCTTAAAACAAGCTCTAAATGAAATGAAAGCAGAGATTCCAAAATTTATTAAGTTTGCTGTTTTTATTCTTTCTCTGCCTATCTCAGAGGCAATTTGTGATTCCTAGGGTTCAGCAATTGACATATTGTATAAGTAAAAGACCCAATACTAAAGGCAGAGATGATGCTATAGTAGGAACAAATGATAAATGAATGTTTATAATGTCAAATAGAGCACAGTTTGGACATAAATCAGTCCGAAAAATACTGAAAGCTGACCTAGTTTCAATGTATGGACCAAATTACCACAGACATTTTGTAAATAATTCATCTGCATTAGTGGCACACTATTTAACTTCAAAAGTTATTGACAAAATATCAAATTCTAAATACATACCCTGGTTCTAAATAAATTTATTTGGTTTAAATAACAGGTTTGTGTATTGTTATATTTAACAAGGGGTTTCAACTGATGGTGAGTAATTTTTTAATGTCTGTTTTACTGTGATTCATTCACTTAAAACCACATTTATAACAAAATGTATTTTAACTTTCATGGCTAAAATAATAACAGTACTAAAATTAGCACTGTTAACTTGAGCACATGCAGTTTTAATTTTAATGGACTTTACAAATACATAATGGGGATTTGAAGATTTCTATTTGTGATTTAAATCAATGATATTTATTCATGGTTTAAATCAGGTGATTTAAATCAACGAACGCTGGTTTAAGCTGCCACTTGCATTTTCACCAAATTGCAATTTTGAGAGAAAAAGTCTCCACTGAATCGCCAAAAAAAGAATGTTCCCCATCATTTTTTCTTACATCATTCTGCCCATCCCTGCTTTACCCATGCATTGTTTTTCTTCTCCGTCATTTTTTCGTTCCATCATCGCTGCTTTGTCATGCCAACCTGGTATCCTTCCCCATTATTTTTTCTTTCTGTATTGCTGTCGCTTGCTGCTTTGCCCTGTTGTCATTTTTTCATCCCCCATCGTCTTTTCTCCAATTGCAGAAAAGAACCAGTGAGCCTTGAGAGCATCTTTTGAAAGAGCTTTGCGGCAATGGATAAGGAAAGAGGCATTTTGTTTGTTTCCTTGTCTGTTCGCTGCCACAGCAGCAGCAACCGCGGGAGCAGCCCGTGCTGTTTCGTTTCAGTTGACAGGTCAGTCGGTGTGTTGTTGGTTGTGGCTTTGTCTGTCCTGGTCTTCATATATATTTTCATATATTGCATGCATCAGCAAATGTATTTTTATTAAAATTAGAAGTGTAAAAAAACCCCTATTTGTTTTTATTCTTGAATTCTATTTAATGTACAAAATTTTATTTAGCCAATGTATTATACTTGTATTTTCATATGTAAATATAGCAAGAAATAGAACCGTAAATTTGGCTAATCTGCATAGCATTTTGCAAGAACTTCTGCTGACAAAATAGCCAAATTGCTACAGGAGAAAAAAAAAATTCACCTTAAACACTGCAAATGTATATAACTAAACCTGATGATGCTGAGGCAAATGCTCTGCGAAACTATAGTTGATGCTAATAAAGTGTTTAATTGTGAATAAATGTTGATAATTTATTCTTAATCAACATCACAAGTGGGTAGTCTTGAATTATATATAAACCAACTATTTTAATCTGGAGTACATGCTACATTTCCACATACTGACAGCAATAAAAAGATTGGAAAAGACTTCTCACCTTTATGTAGCTTTGAAAACTTGGGATCACTCTGTTGACAGCTATGATAATTGAGAAAGTACTGCGATGCGGAAAGGTCGAGTACACAACATGTTCTACCTCTGGGAATTTAGTTATCTGAAAACCCTTACTGAGAATATCTTTCTTTAAATCCTCCTTAACTTCAGCTTTTTCATCATTTAAGATCAAACCAACAATGTAGCGCAGGGAATTGTCTTCAACCTAAAAAATTTAAATAAAGAAAAAGGCATGTAATATTATCAAAAACAAATTTAACTTCGATCACTATTACTTCCATTCTGCAATTACAATAATGCAAAAACTATTATGCAAGTGTAACATGATGTGGGGCTATACAGGAATTTTAAGAAGTTTCACAATGGCTAGTATATGTACAAAAATGTAGTAAAACTGGATGGTACACCTAGTATAAATACATTGTCAGTATTCACATATGATCATACTTATCTATATATAGTATAGATGGTTACTAGTATTTCTTAGTAAATATGGAAATTTATGCACCTAAAAGATGAGTTTCCAATATTAACACACACATTGAATATCGTTACATGAAAGTTCACCTGATATATTTACTCTCAAATTAGAATGCATATTCTAACAGGCAATGGATTTACTTACTCCATTGGCTTCTCAAGTCCACTGCTTCATCAATAAGCCATCTCCATCTAGATCTGTTCACATATGCACCACCATCAAATTTATCTTCATCCAGATCTCATCCTAAATCAAGAAGCCACCTAACTCTTGGTCTTCCCATGACTTTTACCTCCTATTACATCTTCAATTACATCATCCTTTATCATTATATACTTACACCAAAGCAAACTTCTCCCCTTCTAACACAGATATATATCTGGCTCTGTAAAGAATTCTATGTGAATTCTTTATTTTCTTTTCTTCTCCATTCTCTTTAACAAACCCAAAAGTTAGTCTCAATATACAATTTCAAAACTTCTTTGTCAATGTCAGTACCTCAGCACCATATGACCTATGCAGGGATTGAAAAATATGGTCGCCTAGGGTGACCAAAATATTTGTCCGGGACACCACGAGAAACGTCACTGATAAACATGTACTGTAATTTCCGTCGTATAATCCGGAGATAAACGCCGATTATATACAAGAAAAAAAAAAAAAACGTTTTTGCGGCCGTTTGATTTAAAAAATTAAATCCGCAGGATAACTGTGCATGAGAGGGGCTATAAACTGGAAAAGGAACTCCCTCAGAAAAATTCTCCTCAGTTCTTTTCTCAGTTCATGAGTTTGTACAGAGCGGAGAAGAGGGGGGAAGGGGTGTCATAATGAAAGATCGCGAAAGTTTTAGGGAAAGACGGCAGGAGTTATTTTGTCTTTGTATTGTTGGGAAACACAAAACGCTTACTCGAGTCCTCTCTTCAGCAATCGGCCAATAAAAACGTACGCACAGCACTCGCTTCATGAACCTACACATGCATGCTTCATTTCAAAGTTCCATGTTCTGGATCTCATGTGCGCTGCTGTGCCTTGTATTTTAGTTCGTCCTTTGCCATTTTGACCAAAGTCTTTGCTGCTGATATTTTCTTTCACTGCTATTTATGATACCTTCGAAAAGGAAACGTTTCGGTTACACTGCCGAATTTAAACTTAAAGCGGAAGCACAGCTGAGGATATGATCGTGTCACTACGCAATAAGTTTTCAAAAGTTCAGAAAACTAGGATGCAGTGACACGCGAAAAGCTGTGGTCTAAAACGTAAACAAACCCGTCAGTAAACTCTGCAGGAGAATTCACGGAAGTCCAGGCCACTTTATTTTCTTTTTTAGTCCTGTGTGTAAGCCGACTCTCCTACTTTAAAAGCAGGATTTCTTCCAAAAACTTTCGACTTACATGCGAGTATATACAGTATTTCTAAGAATTGCTCTGTATCAGCGTTTCATCATTGGCAGTGTGTCATGCAATTGGAGCTGCTGCATCGGCGTGATTAAACTTTGTGCTCTATGCCCCATAGTAGAAAGTTCCTGGTGAGTCTGCGACAGATATCATTGTGCCACAAAATAATTTGCAGGTGGTCACTGTGCAAGATAACTACATAATGCGAAAAGCAATAAAAATTGCACAGACATACTTTTCTACCTAAAAAATGTCTAACCTAGGTACTCAAGTACTTGCAAAATTTCTAATTAGGATCAAGAACATTCTGTTCCCCTGTATCTGGAATTTTGCCAATATTTTTAAATTGAAACACAAAAATGACATTTAACAACAATAAAGCGCAGAGGCATCACTAGAAAAAAACTGTCACGCGAGAAGAAATCTTCACTCCCTTCTACTTCCGTTTTCAGACCATTTTTCTGAATTTCCCATCTCAAGTGCAAACATTTATGTAATAAATGATGATTAACAATAATACAGAAGCACAGTGGGTGGAGGGTTATTAGAGGGAGAAATTTTTGCTCCGTACAACTTTGGTTTTCAGAAAATTTTCCTCCCTTTTCAATCTTAAATACAAACATTTATCTAATGAAATGACATTTAATGACCACAGAGGGCTGAGGGAATATCGCAAGAAAAAGAATTCAGTATTACTGGTTTCCGTTAAACTTTCATTTTCGCAATAAAATGATATTTAACAATAAAATGATACTTAACAACAATATAGGATAATCCTCTCTCAAAGCATCGATGGAATGTTGGGAGAAAAAAAATTACGATTACAGGAGAAATCCTCACTCCACCTAACTTCCGTTTTCGGAAATTTTGAAAGGCGGAAAACTTGCATCTATGATATGGAGTCTGCGAGATGGTTTAATAGTGTTCTGGGGATATCATTTCTGTCTGCAGGACCAAAATAAATCTGTGATGTACGTCGGCTGTCGCCGTGATTCTGCTACGAGGATGAGTAGAAAATAAACCTGCGGTGTATGTCACTTTGCCGTCACCGTGATTCTTTTACGGGGATGAGTACAAAATAATTCTTCGACATACCCCCTCCTTCGCGAGAAAAAAAAAATAACGATTATGGAAGAAATTCTCACTACGCCTAACTTCCGTTTTCGGAAATTTTGAAAGGCGAAAAACTATCATCTATGATAGGGAGTCTGCAAGATGGTTTTAATAGGGTTCTGGGGATATCGTTTTTGTCTGCAGGATTGAAATAAATCTGTAACGTATGTTGCCATCGCCGAGATTCTGCTATGGTGGCTCCATGGATGCCACCCCACTAAGCTTCTGTGTCCGAAGATAAAAATATATTTAAAAAAGTTTCCTTTAAAAATGAATTTCTTTATTTAATAAGAATTTTTTATTTTTTTTTATTTTTTCGGACTTCGGGGTCTTTATGTGATTGACACTTCTGTCAAAAATTAAGCTTTTGGATCAGCATTTGTGATGCGCGGATTATACGTCGATTTTTTTTTCTGAATGTCACAATCTGCAAATTATATGCCGGCACAGATTATACGAAGGTAAAAAAAAGGAAGCATCGTCTTTGGTTTTTTTTTATATTATTTGCCAGGGAGAGATAAGCTGAGGGTTGAAAATCTTTTTTGGACAGAAGTGTACATGACTTTGATATATACCCCCTGCGCATCCAGTGTCTGGCCACTAAAAAGTTTAGCTGGCGACCAGATTTCAGACTATTTTTCTACCCCTGGACCTATGGCTAAATAATTGTTTTACATATTCTTCAGTTTAGAGAGGCTTTCTTTATTTGAGAATAATCAAAAAGTTTTAACTTTATCATTATTCTCAAATAAAGAAAGCTATTTATTTGTTACCAGACTGTGTCCTAGTTATTATAGAATTTCTTTCACTAAATTATTTTACTCCCGTAACAATCCTCCCACTTGACAAACAATACTTGTTCTGCTGATTATTAGATATTTAGTTTCCTCAACATTAAGTTCCAAACCTATTTATTGGCTCCTTTGTCAGTATTCTGATAATGTCTTTCAACCCTTGTTAATTCCTATCCAGCAGTATGAAATCATTTGTATAAGAAAGTTTATTAACATTCCTCCTCATGTTGAAATTCATATCCAGGGCTTGAAAAATATCTGAAAAGTTATGTGCCCAACTAGGCATGTGCAGAAAGTATTTGCCAGCCCAGGTAGTAAAAACTGAATGCCCAGGGAAATTTATCATTTAGGTTAACAAATTAGAATTTTATTCATCTTTTGCAATGTCATTTTAAGGGTTTGTATTCCAAATGTTAGATGCACAAAAGCATGCATCTTGCTTAACATGTTCAAGTTATACCAGAGACCCAGCCTCACCATGTGCTGTGCGAATCCTGCTGTTGTTAGCTCCCCGTCCCACATCTTATCACTAACTGTAAATATATGGAGCAAAGCTGCAAAGGTCGGCTAATAAGTAACACACAATCGCCTGTAACTCCCCTATTCTCAAAGGTTAAATCATGAAAGTTGGTGGGTAGCAACCTTGGACCTTTGGCTTTAGAGATAAGTCACTCAATGTAGGATCCATTGGCTTCACTACATTGCAGCCAATGTTGTTTCCATGACAAAAACACACATTTGTAAAACTCCAGAGTTGGTCATCACACCACTTCCTTACACACGCAATGAGTTCTGCGTCACTCTAAAATGCTTCCCCACATAGATGTGCCTTCAGACGACCAAACAGATAAAAATCTGATGGTGCCAAGTCTGGGCTGTATGGTGGTTGTGGCACCAGCGTCCAGTCCAGTCGAGTCACTTTCTACTTTGTCATCTGTGCAATGTGCGGTCTCGCATTATCGTGATGCAGTTTGATGTCCTTGGCTTGCAAGTGTGGTCTCTTAGTTCTGGTGGCACGCCTGAGCTTCTCCAAGGATAAACAATAACACTCTTTGGTAATGGTGGTCCTACTTCCCAGGAAGTCGATGAAGACGACGCCCTGACGATCCCAAAAAATTTGGACATCAATTTGTTTGATGACCTTGAAAGTCATGGCTTCTTCCACGATGATCCCATGCGCTTCCACTCCATTGACTGACGTTTGCTCTGTGGGTCATAATGAAACAGCCATGTTTCATCACCTGTTATCACACCATGAAAACATTGTGGAAAGTCACCAACGAAATGTTCAAGCAGATCATCACACACCTCTTTCCAAATTCTCTTCATCTCTTTTGTGAAGAGACGTGGTACCCAACGAGCACAGATTTTCCAGTATCCTAAGCATTCTACACTGTTAAAACACTTCCCTTTGACATGCCAAGGCGGTCCATAAGTTGGGAAGTGATGATGCATCTGTTATCCTGAATCAGTTTCTCAATGGCTTCCTCAAGGGCAGTGGTTGTCACAGTGGTCTGTTTGCCGCATCATGGTTTATCCTGAATGCTAAAATCACCTCTCTGGAACTTTTGCAACCATCGCTGCACATTACTGCTATCCATTGTTGTCTCACGGTACACTGGCAACAATTGACTGTGGATCGATGTGGCTGAGCTATCCCCAGATTTGTAGAGAAACTCTATTACCGACTGTTGATGTAGTAGGGTGTCCAGTTCACCATCCATTACGCTTCACCTGCAAAGAGAAGAAACAACTGTTAATGATCATTTGGAAGCTAATAGAATGAAGGTCCTACCCACCAACTTTCATGATTCAAACTTTGAAAACTGGGGAGTTACAGGCGATTGTGCGTTACTTATTGACCAACCTTTGTACCTATGGCTCCAATTTTTGCAACATGCATAATAAAAGAACTGAATGATATTCTCCTCTGATGGGTTCCATTCCAACTCAGGCAGGATCGTACCATCATGGTCTCAGATTTCTCTAAAAAAATTAGGGGGAGTTCCTTGACTGAAATAAGGAGACCCATATTTTTTGTTTCAGCAAGAAAAAATTTTCGCTTCAAGATAGAGGGTTTCAAATCTTGCACCGTCAAACAAGCTCTCTAGAAAACGGTTATTTTTCCTAACTTCAGCGAGTCATTGCAGCGGAATTAAAAAAGATATTTTGTTTTGGTATTTTTTACACATAGTATGATTAAAATTTTAAAAAATCACAAACTTCATGATTTAAAAAAATTGCATTTTTTAAGGTTTTCTTTTAACAGGTTCAGATGGAGTTTTTTCTGTAAATTTTTTTTTGTTAAAGACATACAAATGTGCACTTTATTTGCGATTTTTTATATAGCTGTGAAACTGATAGTTTTCGTGTTTCGGCAGCATTAAAAACAGCCGATTTTAAAAAATCTCTAACTTTGCCAACGATTTTCTCAAAAAAACTCCATTTTTTTAAAACTCTGAAAATTAAGTCAAGCTGTTTTATAGTCAACGGGAGAATATCTGTGTAAATTTTCAAGTACCTAAAAAGGCCTGTTCCGAGTCAGACACGTTTGAATTTGGTTTGAAAGTCTATGATTTCCTGTGTTCTAAAGGTGCCATTTTGGAAAATTCTCAGGCGCAAAGTATTCCCTTCTCCTTGGATCAGCTGGCCCGGTTGGATTCGTCCACCTCACCCTTCCCCGAGCGATAACATGCCTAAAAAACAGTCTTGGAAAATATCATCATCATCATCATCATCAACAACCATTATCAATCCACTGCTGGACGAAGGTCTCCCCAAGTTTCCTCCACAACGGTCTGTCTTGTGCCAGTCTCCTCCATGTCACCCCTGCATACTTTCGAATTTCATCCACCCATCTCCCATGTGGTCTTCTTCTGGGTCTTTTCCTGTCCCTTGGAATCCAATCTAAAATTTCGGCTGTCCATCGATGGTCTGTTCTTCTGGCAGTATGTCCAGCCCATTGCCATTTCAGGGATTTAACTCTGATCATATATATATATACATAATTTAATGTTTGTTTGTTTGTTTGTAAGTCCGCTACACAAATCTACAGTTTTCAATCTAGAACCACCAAATTTGGTGTCCTATCTCATTGTACCCTAACTTAGACCGTGGATGGTTTTTGGGAGGGGTCGGAGCTCGGGATCGAAGGGCGCCCCACAAAATTTCCGTAAAATCTAGTTTTTAATTTAGAACCACTAAATTTGGTATATATTATCTCACTGTACCTTCATTTAGACTGTAGATGATTTTTGGAAGGGGTCGGAGCCCTGAAGGGAGGTCAAGAGCATTGCACCCAGCCCCCCTCCCACCGTACACAGAGGACAAAACTCTCCTGTGCAAATATTTTTCTATAACGCAAAACAGAAGTTAATTTTAGTAACTATAACATAACAGCAACTGCTCTTCTGACAGTAGCCTACAGTAAGCAACTCCCAGAAAAACATGAGGGTGTTTAGCCCTCGAAAATTACTTACAGCATGTGTGCCCAAATTTTTTTTTTCTTGAAATTATTTCAGAAGAATAGTTCTCTACTCTTTTATAGTTTCTTACGTGATGTTTAAGTATATACCTAAACGAACAACTGTTTTTCACAACTCAACTTTGTTAGTGGAGCAGCAAGAATTTAATTTTTTTTTATTTTTTTTTCCAAGACCGTTTTTTAGGCATGTTATCGTTCGGGGAATGGTGAGGTGGACGAACTGAACCAGAGTCAGTTGATCTAATGCTCTCATTCGGGGAAGGAAATATTTTGCGACTGAGAATTTTCCAAGATGGTGCATTTAGAACACAGGAAATCGTAGGCTTTCAAACCAAATTCAAACGCGTCTAACTCAGAAAAGGGCATTTTTAGGTACATATGAAAATTCACACAGATATTCTCCTGTTGACAATAAAACAGTGACTTAATTTTCAGAATTAAAAAAAAAATGGGTTTTGAGAAAATCGTTGGCAAAGTTATGAGATTTTTCAAAATTGGCTGTTTTTAACATTGCTGAAATGCAGAAACTAGCAGTTTCACAGCCATATAAAAAATCGCAAATAAAGTACACATTTGTATGTCTTTAACAAAAAAAAAAAAAAAAAAAAGAAGTTTAGGAAAAACTTCATCCGAACCTGTTAAAAATTTTTTTAAAAAGTTCAATTTTTTTTAAATCACGAAGTTTGTGATTTTTTTAAATTTTATTCATATGATGTGTACAAAATATTAACATCCTATATTATTATACATTATACACACAACGTAAAAAAAATACCAGCACATGATATATTTTTTATTCCGCTGCAATGACTCGCTGAAGTTAGGGAAACTAACCATTTTCTCTACAAAGCTTGTTTGACGATGCAAGATTTGAAACCCTCCATCTCGAAGGGAAAAAAATTTCTTGCCAAAAGAAAAAATATAGGTCTCCTTATTCTAGTCAAGGAACACCCCCTAATTTTTTTTAGAGAAATCCGAGACCATGATGGTATGACCCTGCCTGAGTTGAAATGGAACCCATCCTCTGTAACAATAATATAACTTCTGAAATGAAAATTGATATCTGACAACTGTTTTTTTTTTTTTTTTTCTTATAAGAGGAAATTCTCTATTCCAAACTTTTTTGCTTAAAATCTAGTTACTCGGTCAGGTAACTAGATCTGTTTACCTGCCCAAGCCAATAATATACATGCCCTGGGCATCTCGGGCACGATATTTTTCGAGTCCTGATATCCATTGCAGCTCTCTTTCTTATGGCTTTCCCTAGCACTAAATTGAACAGTTCATGCATCCAAATTTCTTTTAACACAATGTTTCTTCCCTAATGACAGCAGCTAGACTCAGAAAACCTTTTCATATCAGAAACATTACAAATTCCAACCATCGTACATGATACATACTAGGGGTGTTCAAATGAAAAGGTACGAAACGACACTGTGGGTATAAATGAAGACTTTATTCAAAGTATACACCATAGGCCGTAGCACAACGATCCCATTGATTAACGAGCCGAAGGATTCCTTGTTCCCAGAATTCCTGTGGCCGTGACGAGACCCAGTCCTGCACAGAGTCTTTGAGTTCGTCGTCCGAGTGGAAGCGCTTCCCTTTCAGATGTTTTTTCAGGGGACCAAACACATGGAAATCGCAGGTCGACATGTCCGGGCTGTAGAGCGGATGGTCAAGCTGCTCCCACTGGAACTTGGCCAGTTCCGCGTGTGTGACCCTGGAGACGTGTGGACGCGCGTTATCATGGAGCAGAACCACACCCTCCGTGAGCAGCCCCGGTCTTTTGTTCTTGATGGACCTGCGTAGGCTTCGGAGTGTCTCACAGTACACATCGGAGTTAATGGTTCGTCTGTGCTGGAGGAATTCAACAAGTGGTCAATTGGACGGCGCTCTTTATAAGAGCCTCTGCTCTCTCCTGCGCATGCGGGCGCCCGCGCATGCTCCGATCCACGCCGGCGACTCCAATCGCATCCCTAGATGTGTCGCTACGTTCTCCCATAGCGGCATAGGCAAATATGTTAACGGTTACGTTCTTATGACGTTTCGTACCTTTTCATTTGAACACCCTTAGTATAAAAAAATTCTCAATTAATAGTTTATAACAAACATTAAGCTATAAAAAATTTGGTGTGGATTCTCTTGAAAGAGTTTATTACCGTGGCACCTTATGGTTGCACACATAAAATCTTGAAACCTGATACAATATGGTGAACCCTAAAAATGTTTAGTCCCTGCATGCACTGGATCGCCTCTGAATTCTAAAGACTGGTAAAATGTTGAATCATTTTCTCAACAATTAGAGGAGATACAATAGCTTTCTTAAGCATACACTCAACGGACAAAACATTAGAGATAGCTACCTAATAACGAGTTGGTCCCCTCCTTTAATGCAAATAACAGCCTGTACACGCCAAGGCATCGACTCTACTAGATGCTGGAGTGGAGTAATGCCAGCCATGCCTGTTGTAGAATTGTCCACAACTCTGCCCGAGACTCAGGCCAGGATCCAATGATCTGACGTTCAGCTCCACAACATCCCATACAGCATCTACAGGGTTTAAATCCAGGGACCTTGGAAGCTACTGGATGGTTCCAAACTCAGATGAGTGTTCCTTGAGCCATGCCTGGCTGGTTGTGGCCTGGTGGGGTGGCACATTGTCCTGCTGGAACCGACAATTGGGCGCAGGATGCGCAAAGGCCATAAAATCATGTAGGCAATCAGCCAGCACATGCTGGTAGGGCGCAGCGGTTAAGGTCTTCTCCAGACATGCTGTAAAGGACCTGATATGTCCCAATGAGAAGGCTTCCCAAACTATCAGAGATCCACCTCCACATTCAACAAAGCCGACCTGGCATGACGGAGCCATGGCCTCCTGCTATCGACACAGGGCCAGCTGGACCATAGACGCAACCTGGGTGGTTGCCTAGGGTCACACACTTTCAAGGGGCCCCACAGTTTAGGAAAAAACGAAATAAGATTGTTTTTGGTAGAACTTTTTATATTTTTTTTTTTTTGTAAGTTTTGGGGAGCAAGGTCCTTAAACAGATATTTTTTAAGTTTTCTTTTTTTTTCCCCCAATTACCCTATTTCTGGAATAGGTTATCGCCCATCGCCGAACAGATACTGAGATTTGCAGATTTCAAATGATTAGGCTATTGTAACCACTTTATTATTTTTTACATTCATGAAACAACAAATTAAATTCCATTATTTTGTGGCCTCTACTTTTATATATGCAACAATTTGGGTGCAAACCAGATACTTAAATTTAAAGAAATAAAAAGAACAAAATCAAAGTTGGTTTTGGGCAACATGTGGAGGCCAATTATTCAATGACTTTAAAAACATTATTGGAAATTAAAAAATTCAATTTCCATATATGAGCACCTATAAAATTTTAAAAAGTCACTAATTTGTCTGTTACTCCACTTAGCATTAAAAATTGATCATTGAACAAGTGAACATCAATGTATCAGAGAGAAAAAAAAAAAGCTTTATACAAATTTATTTTAGAGGTATCCTTCTTATTTCCTGCACAAAAATATTTCCTACACAAAAATATTCACTACACAGGTATCTTTTCATCATTTCATGAAGAAGTTTTCATAAGAGTTACAATACAACCTCAACACTGCTCTCTCCAGAAAGAAAATCTTAGATTTTTAACACCTTCTACTCTCTCTTTCTCTCTGAACTTTCAATCCATAATATGTTTGTTTTTTTCTTATGCTTAAAGCAAATATTTCCGTGAGATAATCATTTTGCCTTTATCACGATGCAAAATTTCCAGTTGCCAGCTCGCCGTTGGTGAGTGAAAATTCGTCGTTGGCGAGTAAAGCTTTTCTCATTGAATTAACGTAATTTCCTTGTTAACAGCCGCGGCTATTATGATGTTAAAGGTTTGATGAGTAAACCTTTTCAAAGCATTTTTTTTTCTCTTCCATAAACTGCCGGGTTCTCAGTGGTGCGCTCGGTGCTCGTATTGCTTGTTTGGAGTCTCTAAAGATAACACTGCAGGCGGCTTGTTTATCTGCCACTGCTATAAAAGGAACTGAGTCACTCAAATGAACTTTGACCAGCAGGGTGTGAATCCCACCAAAAGAGGCAGGTATGCCACAGCAGAGGCAATCCCTCAATGAAAGAAAAGCAAAAAATATACAAGCTTCCCTCAGATTTATGACACCCGCACTTGAGCTACTAGAATGAACTTCTAAGGTCCATTTCACACACAGATTTTTTTCTGCTGAAGCAATAAAACTGTCCCACAGTGCAGTTTTTGGCTGGCTTTCACACAAGCTGTTTTATTGCTAGAATGGAAGGAAAAATTCCTGAAGGACGAGCGGGAACTATTGGTGGTTCTTTGTTGAACAGCACTTTGTTCCCTACCCCCTCTCACCGAAGGGATTGTTTTATTACACTAGCAGACGATGTGCTGGCTGCCTGTGTGAACATCTTGCCTTACAGCTACGTTTCTCTTAATTTAGATGGTATTTTCGCCGTTCGGTTTGTAGTGAACCCCTCGGAAGCTGAGTGGCTACCATGTTGGAATTTTTACCACTTCTATACGTCTGAAAGCCTCGGTATAATTCTATAGTCTGCTTTGAAACGAGCGGTAAGACAGCTGGAAGATTTATTGCTTCAGCGGAAAAACTCCGCTAGTGTGAAACGGGCCTAAACAGTGAGCAAAAACACAAAACATGGGGTCTTTGACACTGCATTTTTTTTCTTTACTTTTGATAGTGAAGACATAACAGAGAAAAATTTGTTGATGGGGAATAAATAGAAATATGCACTATTTTAATGGTATTTTTAGAAACTGGGAAGAGCAGTGTTTTTTCTTTGCAAAAACAATTTTTGTAAGTATTTCATTGACAAAAAAAAAAAAAAAGTGTGAATCACTGTAGATACTAGTTTTCTAAGAAAACTGCTCACTGTCAACAGTTGATCTCAGGATTTTTCACCCTCATTGTTAAAATCATGAAATGTTTACCTATATGGAAAAAATATTTGGAAGACGTAAATGAATGATAAAAAATTATAGTAGGATAAAAATCTGAATTTAAACACAGTATTTCTATCCCGTGTAACCAAATGGTTTAACTTTAGGGATCGGCTCTTAAAATGACTTTGTTTTCTACGCATCCACAGTTTAATAGGGCAACAGCTGTTAACGCGGGTGCAGCACACACAATACAACTTTTGCTCACAAAATGACTATAAATTACCACCGGTAAAACCTTAAAATTTTATTATGAATACCATATATACTCTGTAAAAGCCGAAAGTATTTGGAAGAAATTCTTTTTAAAGTGAAAGTGTCAGCTTATATGCAGGTCCCAGTTTTTTGCCAATTTCTAGCTGTTGAACTAGGAAGGTCGGTTTATACACAAATGGGATCATACACGAGTTGAGTATATCATCATCATCATTGTCAACCATTATCATCAATCCACTGCTGAACGAAGGTCTCCCCAAGTTTCCTCCACAACGGTTGTCTTTTGCCAGTCTCCTCCATGTCACTCCCGCATACTTTCAAATTTCATCCACCCATCTCCCATGTGGTCTTCTTCTGGGTCTTTTCCTGTCCCTTGGAATCCAATCTAAAATTTCGGCTGTCCATCGATGGTCTGTCATTCTGGCAATATGTCCAGCCCATTGCCACTTCAGGGATTTAACTCTGATCATGATGTCTTCCATTCTTGTCATTTTTCGGATCCATGAGTTCCTCTTCTTATCTCTCCTGGTTACACCAAGCATGCACCTCTCCATGCTTCTTTGAGTTCTCTGCAGCCTTTGTATGTCTCTTTTGGTTAAGGTCCACGTCTCTGCACCATACGTTAGCACTGGAAGGATGCATTTATCAAACACTTTTCTTTTATGACATAATGACATATTGCTCTAGAAAATTATGCTGTTTCTTCCAAAAGCTCTCCAGTCAAGTCTTGTATGTGACCCTCACTTGATATCTGCTGTCCAAGATAAATGTACGTGTTTGTTATCTCCAGCTTTTCTCCATCAATCGATAAATCTCCATTTCTTGTAAAAGCATTGAACACCACTTTTGTCTTCTGAAAGTTCATTTTTAATCCCACTTCTTTACTCTTGTCAGCAAGTTCCTGGACCATACTCTGCAGCTCTGATGGGGTAGTTGCAAAAATGACTACGTCATCAGCAAAATGAAGGTGGGTTAGATAATCTCCATTAATCTTTATCCCTTTGTTTTCCCAGTTCAGTGCTTGAAAACCATTTTCCAATGTGGCATTAAAGAACTTCGGAGATATGGTGTCACCTTGTCTCACTCCCTCTCCAATTTTTTTATGTGTTGTATTTTCAAACAGCCGAATCTTTGCACTTGCAGTTTCATAGATGTTATTAATAATATTAATGTATGCATCTTCAATACCGCAGGATTTCAGAGCCATTATAACTGCTGATGGTTTCACCGAATCAAAGGCTTTTTCATAATCGATAAAAGCCATGCACAATGGAAGTTCATATTACCTCGCTCTTTCAATTAGTTCTCTCAGTACCTGGATATGATCTATTGTGCTGTAGCCACTTCTGAATCCAGCTTGTTCTCTCGGTTGAGCCATGTCCAGTGTTACCTTCAAGCGGTGTGAAAGAACTTTAGTGAAGATTTTATAAACTACTGATAGGAGGCTGATAGGTCTATAGTTTCCGAGATCCTCAATGTCACCTTTCTTATGTAGCAGGATCATTGTAGCGGTGTTCCAATCCTCAGGAATCTTTCCTTCATTAAGGCATCGAGTGAAAATTTGGGCGAGTACTGTTTCGATTTCTCCACTTGCTTCTTGTATGATGTCTACAGTAATTCCATCTTCTCCTGGAGCTTTTCCCCGCTTCATGCTCTTGATTGCATGTGCAACTTCTGCTGGGAGGACTGGAAGAACTCGGGTACCTTTCATGATGTCTGGAGTACATGTATCATCCCTTTCATATAATTTGGAATAGAAATCTTTCACTCTTGTCAAAATTTTGCCTCTATTTCTTGTTACAGAACCGTCTTCTTTTCTCAGTGCCATAATCTGTTTTTTTCCCTTACTGAGATGTCCCTTTGCTATCTTTAGGCTTTGGTTATTTTCAATTGCTTTCCTCACTAGTTCACAGTTGAATTTCCTTACGTCTTCAGTGATACTTTTTCGTACTGTCTTGCATAGCTCTATATATTCCACTTTGGAAGTCACATCTTGTTTAGTTGTCCTCATCTCTCTTCTTTTTTGCATCAACATTTTGGGTTTTCCTGATAATTTGTTCACATGCAACTTGTTCTTAGACCCAGCTAGTTTTGTTGCTGTTTACATAAGAGCTTTGGGTACTTTTCTGTTAACTTCAGAAATATGCACTTCTCCCGATGTTAGGCCTTCTGAAGCAGAGAATCTGTTCTTCAGTTCCAACTTGAAGGTATTATGGTGTTTTTTAAGGTTGGTTATGTCGATACATTTTGTTTGTCTTATGAGCTTGCCACGTTCGAGTTTAGTGTTGAGGTGCATCTTACATCTGACCAATCTATGGTCACTACCTGTGTTGAACTTGTTTAGCACACTGCAGTCTTCTATGACGAATTTTTTGTTACACATAATAAAATCAATTTCACTTGTTGTCCCATTTGGATGTCTCCATGTCCATTTCCTGGGTGGCTTTTTCTTGAAAAAGGAGTTCAAGATGAAAAACCCTTCTGCCTCTGCAAACTCAACGAGAGTATTTCCAGGCTGGTTTCTGTTGCTGTGACCAAATTTAGCTACTGAAGTTTCATTCTGTTGCCCTATTTTTGCATTGAAATATCTCATAATTATCTTCAAGTGCTGCTTACCTTTATTATTTAGATGACGAATTTCCTCATAAAATTCTTCAATTTCTTCTTCAGGATGACTTGTGGTCGCTGCATAAGTTTGAATAGTCTGAGCCTTGTATCTTCTCGAGAGTTGGATAACGAGTCGTGCAGCTCTGTCAGAGGAACTTTCAACTTCTACAACTTTATCCTTCAGTTTCTTGTTTATTATACATCGAACATGACTAGTTCTGCCAGTATCTGTCCTACGATAGTAGAAGAGATGTCCACTTTTCAGTTCAATGAGATCTCCGTTTCTCCTTACCTCACTTAGCCCGACGATGTCCCACTTAATCCTTTGTAGTTCCTCTTCCAATTCAAGAAGCCTTCAATCAGAAGATAGGGAGCATCCATTATACGTAGCCAAGGTCAGTCAGCATCAGATGACAGCCTAGTCAGGTCCTCCAGGGATTCTTAGCACCCTCTACCTTCATGTCGCACTGGCCGCTGCCTTGGCCAGGTATATTCCAGCTGCCAGAGACTGAGGGCCAAGATTTAAGTTGTGGAGTCATTTTGGAGGGGTTTGGCCATAACTCACCACGCTGGCCAAGCGGGTTGGTGAGTGTGGGATAGCATTTCCTCTAATCCCGATGGTACATCATGAAAGAAATTTTGAAGACGACCGCCAATAGTGGTACAGTTATACCACTATTGGCGGTCGTCAGAGCCCTTTTAGTGGGAACAGGCTGCACCACGGGAAGGCGGGGTTGACATTTGTCAAGGAGAGGCTGTGATGTTACTCATCACCTGACCTTATAGTATGAAAAATGCTGGGGTTTTTTGTTAGCAGTATTCTCCTCTCTTGTGACGTCATGATCTCTGATTGGAGATCAGCCTTCACGCATTGTGAACTATCAAGTTCTTTCGGAATTAGTGGAATCCTTAAAAAAACTTGGAAGTGATGCATATATTAGATTATTCTCATGAAACCATGTTTGTATAATTGTGTAAACCAATGTTATCTGTCGTTTGGTGGACAAGGGTTCAAAATGCTCTAAGGAGTGGCAAATGGTTTTTTTTTTTTTTTTTTTTTTTTTGGCTAGTGCATTTGGTCTTAAAATTTCTCCCCCTACCTTTATGATAGTTTTTGTTTGTGCGTTCTTTATGGATGACATTTTTAACGCAGACTTTATTAAAATATGAGATTCATTGTCTAGTGCCCAAAATGAAATTTTGTCCCAGGCCCAGCAAAAGCTCCATCTGGCCCTGTGTCGACACACCTTCTCATCTGCATGGTACAGCTGAAAATGAAATTCATCTGATTACATGGCACAACCATCACCCCCTAATAGCTTAACAGGCCCGCACACCAAACACCGGAAGCTGCGTGACGTAGGGGAGAGTAGGCTGATGTCCGTGGTGGGTGGTCGAGCATGCATGTGCTGCTCACTCTGTGTAAGCGTGACTGTCGATGTGCGTGGTTGTTGTTGTCAAATTGTCAACTAAGTTTATTATCATAAAGGGATATTAAGTGTCTTAAAAGTCGCTACTAATGGGGAGGTTCTCAGAAAATGGATTACAGTAATAAAACGTGAAAATTTTCAAGTGACCAAGAACTCTAAGGTAAGTGGAAACCTTTTGTTAACCTTATTTAAACTACTTGTAAAATAAAAATTTTGAACTAGAAAATTTAAATTTGGCTAATTTTATAATCTAATGTATCTATCTCACAGCGGGAAGTCAAAGCACTGAAAAGATTTTTGAAAAATGAAATTTATGTTTGTAATGGAAAGAATAGATTACTTGTGTTGTTATAGTAACCCATAACATGTTTTTGCCAATGTATCAAATAAGTTCAAAGTAAAATATGTATATTTAGGAAGGGATTTTAAACTTTATTATGGACACAGAATAATAAGGGTTGCATATGTTTTTGATCCCAAGAGTAATATGTTGATACATTCGTACTTAGTTATGTAAGTGTTTAGGCAGTGCCAGATTAACTTTTTGGGGTCCCTATTTCTGAGCACAAGTGCTTGTAAAATACCTATATCCTATATGAAATATATGTATGCTATGTACACATCTAACATGCCTATGTCCTTTATATAAATGCTAAGGCCTTATTGCCATGTGAAATACATCTTTTGTGTTTGCAGACATGGAGAGTTGCATTGCATTGAATTATCATTTTTAATATTTATTACTAAAGGAACACAAACACTGAATCAAGTGTAGACAGCAAAAATTAGATATGAATGCACAAAAACAGAAGTTCACACATAGTTCAGGAGTAAGTTTGCCTTTAAAATGTCTGTTTAAAGATTTTGAAGCATTTTTCTACAAAACAAAAAATTGAAGAACTCTCGTGTGAGCAGTGTGTATGCTCTATCTGTGGTAGGATGGGAATTTATCAGAACCATTCAATTTCTTAAAAATTAGGTGAAATATATCAGTACTACCTGGGCAAGAAATTATTTACTTGCCCAGGTAGTAAAAGCTGGATGTGCAGGAAAACTTATCTTTTAAGATAACAAACCAGAACCCTATTTTTTTTTAAGTTAAAAATATGAACTGTTTTAACATGTTTGCACTTCCATTTTAAGGGTCTGTATTACAAATGTTCAATGCACAAACGTGTGTAAATAAATTTTTAAGATGCTGATGCTAAAATTGGTATGAAATGGTACGATGATGAAACTGGTGTTTCGGAAATTTAGTGATTCTGCCATGTTCCTTTTGTTAAAGTTTTCTCCCTTTGTCACTAAACATGAGAGGCCAGTTACATCAAAGGCATGCATCCTGTTGTTGACTATAAACAAAATTTGGAGCAAAACTAGGTTTCCGATTTCTGGGCGTAAAGCATAACATAATTAAAGATGTGATATTGCTCTTTCCTTGGTACTTCGTAACAATAATACAACTTCCATTAATTAACAATGACATGAAACACGACATGTGATGACTGTCTTTTTTCTTGTGTAGTAGAAAATTTTATTACAATTTTTTTTTATTTTAAAATTTAGTTACCATGCACAGGCAATTAGATGTTTTATTTACCTGCCCAGACGAATGATTTACATGCTCTGGGCATCTCGTGCATGGTATTTTTAAGCCTTGGATATTGTTATTTTTAAGAGAAAGAAAAGTACCTGGATCAACATGAATCCACATATTGTGGAAACTATGTTCTAAACAAACAAGATTTTTAAAATACAAGTAGAAATATATACTCGCTTTTTTTTTTTTTTTTTGAAAACATTTGCTTAAAATGAGAGATCAACTTTTTATTCATTTTTTTCCAGACTTCCTGCACTGTGTCTTCACAAGCTACAGCTACACTGCTGGACAATTGCTAAGAACGGATTATAAACGGCTATATAGCGCATAAAAAAGTAAGTGTGGTTGGATCTGGATGCCAAGTGAAATAAAATAATGTCAGAATGCCAGGACATTACAAGAAAGACAATTTATTGTGCTCTGAAATCCAGAAGGCTTTGGAACGTGTTCAAGGGACAAACAGGCCATTTTGTGCAGAATACGTAAACGTGAAAAAAATGCAATTACCGTCCGCAGGCGTCCCGGCGTAAGATGTCAATACGGGATATGGCCACCATGGAGGGCGGCGATGCAAGATTCCACACGTCGTGTCATGCTTTGCACAACATTATCAAGCAGCTGTTGGAGTAATTTATCCCATTTTTCTGTCAGTGCACGGAGGAGGGTGTCCTTGTTTATTGGAGGGTATTGGCGACCAGCAAGACTCCTCCCCAAAGCATCCCACACATTTTCAATGGGATTCAGATGTGGAGAACGTGCTGGCCGCGCGAGGCATTGAATATCCTCGCTCTCAAGACACTCCTGGACACCGACTGTTTGATGACATGTTGCGTTGTCGTCCATGAAAATGAATCTATCACCGACAGCACCACGGAACATGCGAACATGAGGTAGCAGAACATCATTAATGTATCGTTGGCCAGTCATAGTCCCAGTTGGAAGCACATAGAGGGACGTACGGCCATTGATCATGTTGCCAGCCCATACCATGACACTACATGTCGGATATCGGTCTTTTTTCTGTATGTTTGCTGGACAATATGCAGTACCACTATCACGCCAGATCAGTTGTCGTCGACAATCAGACGATAGACTGTATCTACTCTCATCTGAGAAGAGGACAGCAGACCAGTCGTTATCAGTCGAATTGCGATGTTGAAGGCACCATTGCAAACAGGTGGTACGGTGACGTCTGGACAATGGGATGCACACAACAGGACGGCGGGCGTATAGTCCTCCTTCATGCAAACGTCTGGCGACAGTTTTTCGGGAGATCCGCTTGCCAGTAGCAGCCATAAACTGATTTGCTACCTCACTAGCTGTGCTGCACCGGTGTCTTTTTGTTCATAGCACTATGTACCGATCTTCTGCAGGTGTCGTACTGCGAACACGACCTCCCCCGTGACGTTTGCTACACTGTCCATTTGTTTGAAATGATTTCCAAAGCCTTGAAACAACACTGTGGCTGACGTCGAACTCCCTGGCAACATCTGTTATTTTTCGCCCTTCTTCAATCTTGCCAATAATACGGCCTTGCGTAAAATCATCTAGGTGATTACGGGAAGACATACTGAAAATTGCAAGTTCGTCAATTGATTCTTTCCCTTTCAACTTTGCGTTTGAACAACAACGGTCAATACGCGTCAAACCCTTTATATCTCTTATCAGCGCTATGACGTCATGAACAAGTTCGGCAATCCAAAATTTGCATACGCACAACACGTCTTACTGTATCCCACACTGATGCTAATTTCCACATTTTCCTGCCTTCCATTTTATGGTTGCTATCGTTGCTATTGTCATCCGTCCTTAGCAATTGTCCGGCAGTGTATAATAACTGGAACTAATATATCTCATATTATCCGATAACTACTGGAAAGTGTGCTTCCAAACGTGGAGGTGGGTGTCAATTTTTGTATGGGGAAAAACTTCTTCAATCCTTCATAGAATTTATTTTGAAACCAAAATCATAAAAAAAAGGAAAAAACAATCTTTTTCAATAGCTTTAGTAATGACAAAATATTTGTGCAAAATTTTATACCATTGCTTTTTATAGTTTCTGAGAAAATGGTACATCAAGTTAGTCAATTTATAATGAAACATGTACATCTTTTAAAATACATCCTATAGTACCAAAACAATCGCTTAGATTTATTCAGCACAATAACTGCATGTGCATTTGTCAGGTTCTCAAAAAATATAATAATTATCTGAAAAAATACTTTAAGAAATTATTGGAACAAATTTCAGATTTTTTAGAAATGTGTCTTTGAAATTCTTCAAGAAACAGCTAACGGACACATAATCAAATTGTGTTTGTGATACACAAAGAGCTACACAACCATAATTATTTGTACATTGGCAGTTTTCCTGAATACTTCTTGAAAATCAAATTTCAGGAAATTTCTGCCAATAAGTTACTTGTATTTTTCCAGATAAAAAGAAATGCTTATATTGTGGATCCAAATAGTTTTGCTTAATGCTACTAATATACTTAATACAGATGTGTTGAACTTTGACAAGGTAACTTTTTTGAAATAGTGCTCTGGAAGACAAAAATTATAAACTTTATATTTGCTTATCAAAATGAAGTTGTCCAAACACGTAACTAGATGGTACTAAAATTAGGAAAACTTGTTATGTCATTATTGTACGTTTAATAATGTAGCAATTGCATAATTTTCATGAAATCTTAATTTATTTGATGCAATCAGTGGATCAAGCAGCAATTTACTGTATGTATGTTAAAACGTGTTTTATTGAGCCTTTGGTAATAATTAAAAAACACAGAAAAAAATTCAGTTTTTCTTGACCTTTTTTATATATTAGTGATCACGGATATAAATTGCTAGTTACTGTCATGATGTGAAAATACATTTTCACTAAAAGAATTATTTCATTACTAAAATTTTCATAGTCATAAGTTTGCAATGAATGAAATATCCGATTCCTTAAATTAGTCAATCGACATCTTTTGAAACGACAGCGATACTTCGTAATGGACCCTCAAACTAATCTTTCAAGTACAAGAACGATTTGTTCACAAGTACAGGAATCATTCGGTTAAATATAAAGACACTATAACTTCAAGTGAAACTACGACAACAGTTTATAATTTCGATTATAGGAATGGTTTATCACTTCCAGTGAAATGACAGTGATGCTTTCATTAAGTTGACGAATCTGTCTTGCTTACCCTTTCAAGTCAAAATTATTGCTACGCTAAATTTTACGCTGTAATTACTTTTTCTTCTGTATTTTAAAAGATTATTAAACAAACTTGTTAACTCTGCAGTTATTTAAAAACTAACACACAAGTTCTTATTTAAATGCAGTGAAACTCTAAAAGAACGCACGACCTGGTTAGTCGGTGTACGTAAAGACGCGTTCGTTCGCACATCGCCGTAAGCTCCTCTCCGCGACTACGGACTACTCTAGTGACGTCACAAATCGGTGCGCGGGCCTGTTAAGCTATTAGGGGGTGATGGCACAACACCACTCTGCTGAGGTCCAGTTTTGATGTTCTTGGCACCAGGTGAGGCATTTCTGATGCCGACCAATCAACAGTGGCACAGAAGTAGGGTGTTAGCTCCTGTAGCTCAGGGTATACAGGGTGCACCATACCGTTTGCTCACTGATGCTGATTGGGCCTCCAACATTTAACCTTGATGTGATTCATGCCGCCATTGCCAAGTGGTCGGTCTGCACGAGCCTTGATAGCCTAAATTGACCTTGGTTATCAATGGCGTGTGGATGGTCACGGCTTGCTCTCTCTGGGTGCTGGTACATGCGTCAATGGTATATACCCTGATGCAATTGCCCTCGGAAGCCCCAGAGTTCTTACCACTTGGGCTATAGAATGACCCATCTATCTTGCACCAACAATGTATTCACGAACAAAGTCGCTCAGATCACCATGTTTGCCCATGTTCATGGATTGTGATATGCTGTTGGGAAGCCCAATGCGTTACATGAAGAACCCCTTCATTCACAGAAAATTGGTGTTTGGTGTGGGATAACCCGGCGCTGCATAATTGGTCCCCATCTTCTTTGATACAACCATCACACAGCTGCATATATGGAAATCTTCAACACCTTTGTAAATCAACTGGACGACGAACTCTCCATTGGATATTACCAGCATGATGGAGCGACATCACACACCAGTATGGCTGAAATTCAGTCCTTTTCGGCGACCGCATCATTTTGAAGGGTCTACGGCCAAAGCGCTCACCCGATCTGACGCCTCCTGATTACTTTTTATGGGGATATCTAAAAGGGAGAGTTTACCAAAAGAAACAGCGAATTATAGATGCCTTGAAAGCAAACATCACCGAAGAAATTCAGACAGTGACGGCGGATGTACTGGCAAGATTTTTCCACAATACGGTGTGCCGGGTTCAATGCTGTCTGGACGAAAATGGTGGCCACTTCCAGTACATGTTGCGATGTTATCACATTTTGCACGAAATGAGGTAAGTTCACTTCAAATTTTGTTGAAATAACTCCATTGGTGTTAATATTATTAAAGAAATGCCAGGTTTGGTAGTGAGTGGGACACCCTGTAATTTTAATAAAAATATAAACTAATGGAACAAATGATTTTATGAATTATTTTGACATTGAATGATATGCTTATGTATGATTTATAACTAAACTTTTCCTTGGTTACATAAGAGATAAATGAATTCCTTTCTCTGTCAGTTTAAATTAAAACTAAACACAATTACTTACCGCTTTTCATATGAAAAAAAACTTTGACTGAACCAGGTCTTCAGCCTGTTTGTGTAGGCTCTATGTCCTTCCTGTTGCAGTGTTTACCTTAACCAAACATAATATGTGTGTCAGAGGTACTTTACAATCATTTTTAGGCTAATAAAAAGATGGAGAAGGCCCATGTGGGTGCATGTAGTTGTAACTCATCTTGAAAATTAGTTACACTGATTTCGGAAATAATGCTGTAATATTTATCAGAACTTAATCTCTTAGCACCAATTCTGAAATTGGGAAGTGGTGTAAAGTGATGTATTGTGCATGTACCAGGAAGAGATTTTGCTTTCTCAAAACAGGGACTAAGCTGATTACGCACTTTGTTCATCTCTTTTGCACACACAAAGAAAAATGTTATTTCTTTTATATCATCTTTGCAGAAGTTGTACATTGTTGCAGCAGATGTTATTTGTTTAAGACAGAGCTAAAGGTCACTGAAAACTGGCTATTGTTGTTAGTGTTTTTTCAACTGCACCAATACCATTACATGGTAACTTGCCATGGCTTGTTGCAAAAAATTACCACTTCCCTACCAATCTAAAAAAAAACCCTGCTCATGATACCGCAAGTTCAGAAAATTCTTGCAGTTTTTATATTGTGCAGAACAACCATCAGTGAAATACTCAATATTTTTCAGTCAGTGGTAATGCACAACCTTTTTTCTAAACTGATGGAAGTAGAAAACAACCACAATGACTAGAAATTTTAGGAGGAGGCAAAAACAGAGATAGCAAGTGAAGATAGAACTTTACAGAGGTGTTTGCAAGGCAAGGCACGAAACCCTGAAATCATCGGCGTCTCCCAACGGTGCCAATGCATAAACTCGAGACATAAATGATAAATGAACATGTGAGGGTAATCCCCCCCCCCCACACACACAACAAAAGTATTTCCGTTACTACTAGTACCTCTAATTATTATACTTATCAGCAAAGCTGTTACCGATACTTCGAAAGATGAAATGGTTTCACTTTGGGAATTACTTACTACCTACCTATACCTTTAAAATGCTCACAACAGTAAATTATTTTGGGGTTGAGCTTGCAGTATTAATTTGTTGTTAAAAAAATCAATTCCTTAAGTGAAATTTAAGTAACTTTGATTTCGACAACTACATGATATTGTCTTTAACATATATTACATACATAACATACCTTTTAAAAAGTTTTGCCTTTCTTTCCAATTGCAAAATTACCCATTTGGCAAATAAATAAAAGAAAATCTGCAGTCAAGTTTTTATGTTACTAGAAGGGCAACTCCTCTTGTTCATAGGATATTGATCTTTTTTTAACAGAAATTTTAGTCGTTAAGTTTCAGTCAGGTGGTATTGATCTAAAGTTCTATTTACCAATAAAATAACAGTATATTTAGCAAATTGGATGTTGATCTAAGTTCCATTTATTAATTTAAAAAACCATCAGTCTGGTGTGGTGTTAATCTAAAGTTATATTTACTAATAAAATAACACTATTTCTTAAAAAAGTGTGCAATCTTCATTTGTTTTTTAGCGGAGACGCTATCAGGCTGAGGCTTACGTTTTTCCAACATCCTTCATGTGCAGTGGTTTTGTTTGTGTACCGAAGAGAAGAAGAACCTTTACTATTACAAGTAGACGTTATAATTGCTTCAACAGGTTATGGAGGCAGAACTGTAGCACATACTCCATTTATATATGCAGAAAACATGACCCAGCTGTATCAATTTTCCGACACCATATCCTAGCTTTCTCCTTTTGGGTGTCTTTTTTTTCTAGCCAATCCCACCGGAATTTATTTTCGACTGAAGCCTCTAATGTCTTGAGATCGTCAGTTTTGGTTAAAAATTTCATCGTTGATGACGAACTTAACTTAAACCGTGTAAACTTTCAAATTCCTAAAAACATTCATACATCACACCCACAAAAAAAAAAAAAAAAAACCATCACTTTTGCCTAAACAAAAAACCACAAACGTTTCATCAGGGAAACAAAGACACCTCCTCTCCGTCACTGACTTACTAATACAATGAGGCAGGCTGCTTCCGCGCGTAGGTGCAGACACATGAGTTACGTACTTTATTTGCTTTAACTCGCTCCCTCTATCGCCATCGCCAAGTTCCAATCCCACATCACTCATCAGAGCGAAAACCTGTTTTTTTGCATCGAGGAGCAGAAGCGCCGACAAAACGACTGAGAATTTGCGCGCATGCCCTTCCCACAGAACAACGGACAACCACAGCACGAACTGCCGGCTTCATGTGTCAAGCTCGAGTCAGCTGCATCGGCGAGGAAGACAATATTATTAGCACATTAATTCATTGGTGAAAAGCAATTTTTTTTAGTAAATACTTTTGCCATGAATCGTTTTAATTTTTTTTTTTTTTTTTTTTTTTTTTTTTGCTTTGTCGCTTATTATAACTCAAAATTTAAGTCTTAAAAATGTCTTCAAAGCTAAACATCCGGAATTCCGGGCATGAAAGATCGCCCAAACCCTGAAATCCGGGTTAGACTTGAAGTCCTGTAAAGAGGAATAATTTTTTTGGAAGGGCGGGGGCTCAGCATTAATTAGTAGCTATGGCAAGCATTTCATTATTGATACACAAAAATTTAGGTTGGATATAGCTGGATATTTTGGATAGACATTAGCAAGTATTTAGTTATGTAACCCAAGGGCCTATCAGGAGTAGTACATTAATTTAAGATATGTCATCGGGGTGCACTTATTCCTCAGTACTTTCAATTCCCCAGAACGAAGTTATTTCAGATTATCGGGAAAATATTAAAATACGTTTCAGAATTTCAGGTGAATGGGATCTGAATAACACGGACCAACTCATAAGACAGTTAACACCCGAGAGGGATAAAAGAAAAGCACAACACTGTGAAGTCTTGTATTTGGTAGTGAAATTTAATTGAATTTTTAAAACGTGTATCAGCGAAATTTACACTGTATGCAGACATTGTAGCTATAGAGATATTTAACTTTAGAGACTAACAGACGTATCGTCAATTACATAGAGATTAATTTACCATGACTAGGGTAATGCAGAAATCTCGTAGTACAGTGCTATTATTGTTGCTCTCTTACGAACAATACGTTCGAGAGTGATCATCTTCGCTTCGCAGCCAAAAATTTGTGTTGTGATATTTGTGTGCAGTAATACAGGTGTGAAGTGACAACTCCACAGTGTTTACAATCAAATTACTAGTGAATAGGACTTTCTTTTAATAAGTACTTATGAACTTTAAACTTTTTAAAAGTGTATTCATGAACTATGGATGAATTAAACTACCACAAAGTACCACTTACTGGTCTTCCATGTGCCATCCATGAGTAGATGTTACATGGATGGCCAGTAAGTGCTACAAGCAAATTCAGAATTTATATTCTGTTTGCTTTGAATATTCTACCAATGGCACGTTCAATGGATATGAAAGAAACTTGTGAGAGTATGTTGTTGTTGCTAAGTGCAATCTAATACAATTACTGTTGGCAGGTCTGTGGAGATTTGGAAATCATTACCTTTCAGGGTGGATTTATGAAATACTGTTGTTTTCTTTGTCTACCGAACAGTAGAGCAACCAACAAACACAATCTGTGAAAGACTGGCCTCACAGACAGAATTATATCCTGTGGAATATAATGTAAGTACACCTCTTTGTTAGGCCAGAAGGTTTAACGACCACCGTGAGCAACTCAATGGGCTATAAGCAGTTGCCCGTCCCTAATTTAGGGTCACTGGTTCCAGGGAAAGGAGAGAACCAGTGCCATAAGACAAACACAACATCCATGCCTCACCGGGATTCGAACCCGGATGCCGTTCGGACGAATGATCAGAGGCCATCGCTTAGACCACTGCGTCACAGGGGCGGCCAAACAAGATATTGCTTCCCCCTTTATAAAGTTGGTTTGATGAAAAACTTCGTGAAAGTTGGACAAGAGAGAACAAGGTTTAACATATGTCAGGAGCCATTTCCCAAGTGTAAATGAAGGAAAAGTAAAAGATGGAATAATCATTGGACCCCAAATCAGGAAATTGGAAGATGAGAATTTCGAGAAAAAATTAAACGCTCTGGAATTCACTGCCTGGAAGGCCTTGGCGTCAGTGGTTACAGGTTTTCTGAGAAATATAAAACCAACAACTATCCAGATTTAGTAAAAGGACTTCTGCACACACAGTTACTAGAGGCTAGGATGTTGGCTGTCACTCAAAATACACTTTCTGGATTCCCATTGGACTTTTCCCTGGAAAGCTTAGGAGCTGTAAGTGTTGAAGAAGGGTAAAGATTCCATCAAGACATTCACAGAATGGAACAACAATACCCAGGAAGATGGGATCTGAACATGATGGGTGACTATTGCTGGTAGGATGAACACAGAATAACGAGAAGGAAGTAAAGGTAAGTGTTGATACAGTTTGTACAAAATTCTTATCATCATGTTTCCATATTCTTGTTTGTCGCTGGTATATGGTTTTTGGTCATTTTATTTTTCCGGCTTTCCTATTTAATCCCTAAATGTTTCATTTTCCCCTAAAATATGTGAATATAAATTTCATAAGAAAAAAGGATTTTCTGGTAATGAAATGCAAACTGACATTTGTTGATATCTGGTGTGGTTTTCTTTCTGATAACACTGTATTTTGTGCTCAAATTGCACAATTCAATACATTCGTACTTTATTTCATCAATGACTTATTTCAAAGAGTAAAGGGTATCGCTCATTCATGATTGGTCCCTGTTGCACAAAAGTGTTGCGAGTTGCACACTTTTCACTGATGTTTTCATAATCAGCACACACAGAGTCAATTTAGTAAAAAACACCCAAAATACCCCATGTGGCAGAAAAAAAGTTAAAATTTGTTGACTAGTGTAATCAGCTCCTCAAGGAGTGTGAAACCAGTTCTATTATTGCATGATTTTGCTGAATAAAGCAAAACATCTTGTGGTCAAATGTTTGAATGCTGCTGCAGAAATATATTTCATAAGCTCCTTACATGATTTATCATTGATGTATTTAATACCACTTTTTGTGTTTAATAAAAGTTGGTCTTTCCAACACCAACTTTTTATGAAACACCATTTTTGCAATGCTATGTAAAATTAGAAAAATAACCAGAATTCTTATAATAACAATAACAGCATGTCCTTTTATTAAAACAGTTCAGTAAACATTCCTTTTCAGAGTTTTGTAAGGAACACAGCTTTACGTGCCCTGAAGGGAGCCAGGCTGTTCACAGTCACACATCACCTATTCTCTCTCCAAAACATATTCATGGCTTACACTGGATACATGAGAGTTTAATTGGTTCAATTTTTAAAGATACTTCTTCCAGTTACAAATGTAAAATGTTTATCAGCCAGCAGAGGAATGCTGCAAGTTGTTTCGCTATGATCAGCAGCTAGTGTCTCCATTTTTCTTCTGCAATCCAATTCATAGCTGTCAAACCTTCTATTAACAGAACTGCCCACAATCCAAATTTGACAAAGGGCAGGTTAACTTATGCCAAAACAAAAACAGCAAAATTAAAAAAACTGTAATTTAACTAGTTATGCATGCTAACTATAAATTTATTGTCTAATAATTCAGTTATTATCCAAAGTAATGCCCTCACCCTTAGGAAGGGGGCAAAGCTAAGGATATATCTGACCAGTCACAAAATTATAACAGCACAGGCAGTCTATTATTATTCTAAGATTAACTTCACATAAAATATATTGTGAAGTAGCTCCTTTGCCACTTCACGCTGGGTGCAAGCAGGGTCAATATAAACAAGGCAGAATGATAAGCACAAGTCAAGAACTACTTGAATTCGTTCACACTTGGATGTCCAGTCCACCCAAATCAGCTAATTTGAAACCCAAAGCACAAGACCAAGAGAAACAAAAAGTGCTGATCCAGCAGTACAAAAACCACTGCCAATATGACAACCACCTCACACAATGATGAAGAATGTTTTCATAACAGGAGGGAAATATGTAGGTACCACTGCTGTGCAAAGAAGTATGTTGAAGCTAATTTGCACTTAATATAGGAGGAGAAATTCAGATCAGTTGCACAGGTGAATGTTGACTATAGGACACTTCAGCAGCATTCTTATTTTTATTTGGTCTTAAAACTTTATTTTCTTATTGCAGTCTCATAGCTTCTATGTAAAGTGGCATGTGAACAGAACAGAGCTGCATAAATTACAAATTTTCTGGGAATACCAGAACAGAACATCCCCTTCCACCCAACTTGCCTGTTGTCGCAATCCAACAGCGAATGCTAATAGTGAATATGAAGTGTTTTTCACAAAAATGATCTATACACATCCATAACCAACCTATCCTGCCCTCAATAAATTTTGTTTCTTTGGGCAGAATAAAATATTGATTTACATAAAGCAAAGGCAGAAGTTCATCTTTAAAATGAGACCGCAGAACTTTGGAAACAATACACGAAATAACAACGATTAAAGCAAACATATTTTAAACATTCATTTAAAATATATCTGCTTAACAAATTGTTGCAAGAACACTCCCAAGTATTCATGCAAATACAAAACTTTGTTACACCCAAAAGAAAGAAATACATTTTTTATTTTGAGGTTTAACAATCACCGTAAGCAACTCAATAGGCTATAAGCAGTTGACCATCCCTAATTTAGGGTCACTGGTTCCAGGAAAAGGAGACAGTGCCATAAGACAAACACAACACCCATGCCTCACTGGGATCCGAACCTGAAACATAAATTCAACTCCACTTGCTTTACTTTCTTCTGCAAAACAAAGCCCATGCTTATTGGATCCACGACAAGTGGTGTCCTGTGAGATTTTTACCCTTTAGCAAAACAACTTAAGAAAGAAAAGGGGTTTCCCATCAGTGTTTAAGATTGGGCGAAATTAACCAATAACCAGTAAATTCCTTCCATTCCAATCAATGCTGAGCAACAGCAGGAATAATTTTAGGTATTTTCCTGAAACAGCAATTCAACAGTTCCATCTGCCTTATCACAAAATGCCCTTTCGTGAAGGAAAAATGTTCGTTCGACGAATTTTAAATCGTCACTTGTGCTGATCACTCAGACTTCGATGTTATAAAAAAAAAACAAAAAAAACAGCATGCCATGACAATACAGTGGTCAATCAAAATATATTTCGATTTCAAACAATAGTAGCCTAAGGAGATTTTTTGGAGCACTTCTACATTTAATATTGCAGGAATGATTAGAAATACAAAATCCCTGCACATTAATCATTATACGTAATTACTCCGCTTGGTTGGTCTGATCACAAAACGTACTCATTAATGATCAGGACTGAAAATGCTTAAAAGAAGTACAAAACCTGCTACTCATTTTTACGAAAAGTTTAAACGGAAAACAAAAGTTTTACCTGTTGTGGATCATCGTAATAAATTCCAATACACTTCAGTTCCGGCGCAATGGAATGTGCTTCCGTAAATAACATACCACAGTCCCTGTACGATCCCTTAACGAATTTGTAAGCCACTTCGAGATCTGAAAACGGTGGTTTACAGGTTTTGATGTCAATGTTAAGGAATAAGCCTGAGTACCATAAAAAGGCAACAACAGTTAAAACAAGTAAAACCAAAATAAAACATATCAGAGCTAATATCATCATATCGACTTCCATGATGGTGACCTTGAAATGTTGCCAAACTATTTCACCATAAGGGATTATAAGCGATTTAACAGACACAGTCAGTTCGAATTCCTTTCTTTCCTCTTCTCGCGTCAGTAATTCCAACCAAAACAATGTAGTTGTCACTTGCACCAGAACAACTTTCTCTAATGACAAGAGTCACTTCCTCACCGAATGCAATCCAAAAAAAGTAAATAAATAAAAATTGATATTTTCTTTAACTCGGCAGTAGAAATACTTTTTTAACAAGTTAACGCTCGTGTGTTTATTTCACTTTTCTAAAAGCATATGTTCAATTTCACAAGATATTGATGATTTGCTCGGAGTTTCAATGTCACGTGTCACTGGTGGAATCACCTGTCTTTCCCAAAGTAGAAATGAAATCATGTGTGGAAGAAATCGTATATTTTAGCTAATGGTAAAACGAAACACACCATCAGTTTTGCCTCTTCTTACGCAATGGATTTCAGATGCAAAAGGTTCTTAAATTACAAAGTTTCACTGAAACAGCTGATTCTTCAAACATTTCATTCGCCGACCCTGTGGCGCAGTGGTCCAAGCGCCGGCTTATGACCATTCGTCCGAGATGGGTCCGGGTTCGAATCCAGTGATACATGGATGTTTTGTTTGTCTTACAGCACTGGCTCTTACAGCAGAACATTGCATTCACTGAAAAGTTCCACCTCGGTAGCGTAGGGATGAGGCATGAATAAGCCAACCAGAAGTCCCGAATTTTTTATGAGGGCAGTCCTCGAATTTAGTTTACTGTCCCCAAAAACGTCTGATGCCATTGAGGACGCAAATTGTGCTAAAATTTTGATGTTTGTCCTCAAACGTTTTGGAATTTATATTTCCCCATTAGCTCGTTAGATTTCTAATGAAAAATGTTCTTAAAAATATTTTTCGTTGTACTGATTTTCCTACATGCTTCTCGTGAAAACAAAATTTCGACTGTCTTTTCCCTCTTCTTCCGAGTTTACCACCACCGTGAGCAACTCCAATGGCTTTAAGCTCTCACCTTCCCTAATTTGGGGACATTCGTTCTAAGGTAGAGAGCAAATGCTGTAAAACAAATACACCACCCATTCTTCATTCGGGACTCGAACCTTTATCGACTTGTACGAATGGTCAGCGTTCAGCACTAAGAGCACTGCACCACTGGGGGCAGGCAAACTTCGACTGTACTTGCTTTAAGTTCCTCCAAAAGCTTTTGCAAAACGAAGAATTCGTCATGCAATTCGTTCATTAGTGTGCCGCTTGATTTTAATGAGCACATATACCTAAGTTATGGAATTCCACTTTTGCTAATATGTTCTCGCCATCATAAATCGGTTTTGTCAGTACAAATTACCCACATTCTACAAGATATATCCTTTTAAAACATAAATTTTCATATGTAATATCATACTTATAGAAACAATACAGTTTTGTGGGGAAATGGTTACGTATTTATTTTGAGTATGTATGTGTCCCCAAGTGACCTACTGGTTTGTGGGCATCACGCCATTTTGTCCTCAAATCAGTGTTCCAATATCCGGTCACCTTAGGCATGAATGTTGTGTTTGTCTTCCGGCACTGGCCCTTTCCCTTCCCTGGAAGTGTGGCCCTAAATTAGGGATGGCGACTGCTGACTGCGACGACTTGGGACGTGCGACTGCCCATCGAGTTGCTCACGGTGGTCATTAAACTCTCAAACAAACAAACTGAAAAACACGACTGAGACCAAGGAGGTCAGAATAAGATATACGGAGATGCCTTGTTAATGGAGCAGTACCAATTTGCGTGATGCCTATAACCGCGAGAGACAGCCGTCAAAGTGTGGTAAAGCTGATGGTTTTTTTTTTATTGGATGTTTAACGACCACCGTGAGCAACTCAATGGGCTATAAGCAGTCGCCCGTCCCTAATTTAGGGTCACTGGTTCCAGCGAAGGGAGAGAGCCAGTGCCGTAAGACAAACACAACATCCATGCATCACCGGGATTCGAACCAGGACTCCGTTCAGACGAATGATCAGAGGCCATCGCTTAGACCACTGCGCCATCGGGGCGGCACTGATGGTTTCCAATGCTATTGCAATGCATTGTGTGTTGACCGAATCGCCTTCTTTCGTTGCAAATATTTCGAATTTCGCATCATAACTTGCTTTCGATATGTGAGAAAATGCTAAATTCATAAAATTGTTAATTATTTTGAAGCCCCTTCCCATTTTTATTATAAATTGAAATACACTAACATTAGTACAAATTCAAAACAAAATATAACATTAAAGTTGAAAACTTTACTATTCTATGAAGCATAATTCATTCCGGTTTAATATTAACACACTTTCTGTAACCAAAATCCACGCAATTCCAAAGTACACCCATTGAAATTACATAGGTGTTATGTAAACAACGTCAAATTCCCACACCTGGCGGCTTAACGGTTAAGAGACTCAGAGCATCTCCAGAAGTATTATTCTAACCTCCTTGACTGAGACTGATTGAGAACTTTGGTAGGACCACAGGTTAGGCGACATCCATCAACTTCGTCGTGAATTACTCAAAGAAAAAGGGGCTGCCACGGTGGCGCAGTGGTATAAGCGATGGCTTCTGATCATTCGTCCGAGATGTGTCTTGGTTCGAATTCCAGTGAGGCATGGATGATATGTTTGTCTTACGGCACTGGCGCTCTCCCTTCTCTAGAACAAGTGGTCCTAAATTAGGGATGAGCAACTGCTTATAGGCCTCCCCGGTGGCGCAGTGGTCTAAGTGCTGGCGTCTGATCATTCGTCCGAGATGGGTCCGGGTTCGAATCCCGTGAGGCATGGTTGCTGTGTTTGTCTTACGGCACTGGATCTCTCCCTTCCCTGGAACCAGTGGCCCTAATTTTTTTTTATTGGAGGTTTAACGACCTCCGTAAGCAACTCAATGGGCTATAAGCAGTCGCCCGTCCCTAATTTAGGGTCTGCCGCCCCGGTGGCGCAGTGGTCTAAGGCGCTGGCCTCTGATCATTCGTCCGTAAGGGGTCGGGGTTCGAATCCCGGTCAGGCATGGATGTTGTGTTTGTATTACGGTACTGGCTCTCTCCCTTCCCTGGAACCAGTGACCCTAAATTAGGGACGGGCGACTGCTTATAGCCCATTGAGTTGCTCACGGTGGTGGTTAAACCTCCAATCAAAAAAAAAAATTTAGGGTCACTGGTTCCAATGAAGGGAGAGAACCAGTGCCGTAAGACAAACACAACATCCATGCCTCACTGGGATTCGAACCCGGATCCCGTTCGGACGAATGATCAGAGGCCATCGCTTAGACCACTGCGCCACCGGGGTGGCAGGCCCTAAATTAGTGACCGACGACTGCTCATATTCCATTGAGTTGCTCACGGTGGTCGTATCTCAAATAAAAGAGACTGCTTATAGTAAGGTGACCAGATGTCCTCATTTTCTGAGGACAGTCCTCAATTTTTGTGGTTCGTCTTCAATTCCGTAAAAACTGATTGAGGACCAAAGACCTTTAAGATACATAGACTGGAAGTTTTTGTGTAAATGAGTGGCAGCAGCTGGCGACATTTTGATCGCAGAGCTTGTACGGTAAAAACGGCATGTGTCGTAACTCGTGTGTAAGCAACGTCAATTAAGATCTTTTAACTGCGCGAAAGAAGAAATTTTACGTTGTTTTAATACTGCGCATTAATTTTTTTTCAATGGGGTATAAATTAGGCATTGCGCTTTTTCACTTAGGATTATAGAAAACATCATTATCGTAATTTGGGGGATATGAAATAACTGAAGGGAAACGTCGCTTGTCCTACGCATGTAAAATATATTTCGGCTTCAGTTGCTTGCAAACTGCGTGATATAGTTGCATGAAATTCGTATTTTACACTCTAAGTAATCTTGTGAATTAATGAAGACATGGCAAATCCTAGTGAAGAATTATTGTAGTTAATTGTGCATTACGGGGATTACTAGGATATAAGTTTTCACTTTGTCAAATTTTCGGGTTGTGCCCAAGAAGTATAGAATAAGGGGAGAGAGCATGTGCTCTCACCATTGAAGCCAGCTAAGTTGCGTGGCCGCCATGTTACATTACCCTCAGTTGCTCATTTTTGCTTTGTAAGTTAAGGATGATTTCAGTTTGTTATTTCGTGTGAGAAGGGCGTTTGCTTATGACTGATTTATGGAATTGTTCATTTGAAGTTCTTTTTTTTTTTTTTTAATGGAGGTTTAACGACCACCGTGAGCAACTCAATGGGCTATAAGCAGTCGCCCGTCCCTAATTTAGGGTCACTGGTTCCAGGGAAGGGAGAGAGCCAGGGCCGCAAGACAAACACAACGTCCATGCCTGACCGGGATTCGAACCCGGGCCCCTTACGGACGAATGATCAGAGGCCAGCGCCTTAGACCACTGCGCCACCGAGGCGGCACATTTGAAGTTCAACTAACATTAAAAGCTGAAGAGAGATCTATTGTATTTGCGGATCAAAAACTTATGATGGAATAGCTAAACATTTCTAGTACGAATTGGAAATTTATCTAGTTTTTGATAACTCCTGGTCAAAGATTACATTCCCGAAAACGTTTTATTAAAACTTTGTAAAAAGTACTCGTTTCTCGCGCACAATAAATTCCGTGTTTTTTTGTTTTTTTTTGTTTTGTTTTTTTTTTTTTTTTTTTAATGTTTTTTTGTTATTTTAAATTCGTAAATTATCGCATTTCTTATTAGTACATAGTAATCTATCAACGCTAACGGATTTTATTGTGCGCAACAAACGTTTTTCAGTTTGCATATTCTGTGTACTCTTCGTTAAAATTTTGTAAATTATCAAAGTTTAGCACAAACTATTGATTCTAAAGTAACATTTCGTTAAGTTTCTGTCTTCAGAAACATTCACTGGATCACATGAAATAAATCAGCGTTTCCTTCTTCACTTTAGAGTTTGTGAACGGCTTCATGCATTACTTTAAACTGCATGTAATTTTCGTGTGACGAGTTAAAAGGATTTTTGTCGTACGCAGCGGTAAAACTTGACTTAGCAGTGCTTTGAAAGGAAAGATTAGAAAACAGTGGTGATATTATATACTACATCCATAAATGTACACATATTTTCTTTTTGCAAGAAGGCTTTATAAGTGTTTGCCTGCCTATATTGTTAGGTACGTGATTCGATGGGAACGCAATCAGAAATGTAACAGAAGATGGCTACCGCTCATAGCGTCGGCTTCAGAGCTTTACGTAGGACTTCAAGGAGGTTATATTATTGGAGACACCACTCCTATCCACGCAGCATTGGCCGCCATAAGTCACCGTCTGTGCTGCAAATGACGTTATGAGCAGGCACGACGCAGCCGCAGAAGAGAAGCTGCTCGGAAACCAATGGAACAAAAGCTTCTAAGCGTATGAACAGATAAAATGAGTAATTCAATAATCTTTATCAATGATACACAAGCTTACTGTTTCATCAACGGTATAATTTATTTTATTTTTGCCTGCTTGTGACATCACACCACAGATTGGCTGTGACCTATGGCGGCAGAGCCAGTGGTGTCTCCAGTAATATAACCTCCCTGTAGGGCTTGCTTGTTATCCACCCTCCCCTTATTCTATCCTCCTTGGTTGTACCCAAATTCGTACCTCAACTACAGTGCCTAGAAGAATTAGTGTGACGTGCTCCCTAAGATGACCCTCACGGTTTTGTGACCAATCTTCATGAAATGACAGAGGGCGCTGGCATCGGAAGTTACGTTAGGATGCTCCATCGGCTTTATGCTATCAATAGTGGGAAGCTTGTTTGCCAAGGAATTGCTGCCTTACGAAACTTCAAATTTTCCCAAAACAAAGGTTAGTGGAGGGAAATCTTTTTGGCAGTATCTTTGCTAATTCGTTGTACCTCGATCATAACAGCAATACACTAGATAATTCAACAGTTGATCACCAAAACGCAATGAGCTTATTCGGGTGTTAGTGTACTAGTTTTATTCAACTGTGGATGTTTTAATACGAAATTTATTTCCGAAATTAGCAACTTTTTATTCGTGAAGATGTAGAAGTTGATCAAGTATTGGCGCCGCCCCGGTGGCGCAGTGGTCTAAGGCGCTGGCCTCTGATCATTCGTCCGTAAGGGGTCCGGGTTCGAATCCCGGTCAGGCATGGATGTTGTGTTTGTCTTTCGGCACTGGCTCTCTCCCTTCCCTGGAACCAGTGACCCTAAATTAGGGACGGGCGACTGCTTATAGCCCATTGAGTTGCTCACGGTGGTCGTTAAACCTCCAATCAAAAAAAAAAAAAAAAAATCAAGTATTGGCTGTCACGCGTTAAACCTACTGTGTGGTTAAACTTAAGTGCAGTACTGAAATCGATTGCAACAGTTATAAGATCATAGGGAAATAATGTTAGCTATGAAAGGACTGGGAAATTCTGAATTAGCAAACAATAAAAAAAAATAGAAAACGAAAAAGGCAAAGCAGCTGTTTTGTGCCAGGATGCAACACTGGCTATAAATCCTGCAAAAATAAGATATCACTCTTTGCTGTCCCCAAAATTCCTGATATGTTGAGCAAATGGGATAAGGCAATTCCCAGAGCTGATAAGAAACTTGATGAAAGTTGTGTGGTATGTGCCTTGCACTTTGAATCTAAATTCATGGAGATGCATTATCGTTCCACTATTCAAGGTAAGGAAGTTCTAACATGCCGAGACAAACCATTACTCAAGCCTGACGCCATTCCTACTATTTTCCCAAATTTAACAGATATTTAAAAGGCGAACGACTAATTAGTTTTTCCAATTTTTAAGTGGGGGGGGGGAAAGCCCTACTGTGCCTTCCCCACGTTACGCCTGTGTGTATGCTACATTAATAATTTCCTTTTTTTAAGGGTAAAAAATAGTTTACAGGAAATGCATAGAATTATCCCATTTAGAGAGACTCCATGAACACCCACTTCTTAATTTTTACCTTATTAAACTTTTTACTTAAGGTGCAAAATAATTTTCCTCTCTTCACTGCAAACCCATTTGAATAGCAAATTTAATCACATAATTATTATAAAGTGAAGAAAAGTAAAGAAAAATGTTATAATTATTTTTCTTTAAAAGAATGTCATCATATACATTCAGTTTTTGTATATTTACTTCTGTCCAGTATGATTCATTTTGTTTATCATATCACAGGCAAAGTTTTTTTAGGAATGATTTTTATAAATGGATTACAGTTGGTATATTATTAGAAAATAGACCAATTTTAAGAACAGTAACTGCATTTGTTGTTTAAAAGGCTTCCCATGTTCTTACCAATGCTGAAAAATGAAGTACATTATTAAATAATTTATAAAGTATTTAGGTTACTGAATTTCAAGACCTAATTGGATTATTAGAATGTAAATTATATAGCCGATGTCTCATTGAGAAATCATTTCGCCCTTTTTTTCCGGCAAGGTTTTGAGGGGCAAAACATTTTCTTTTTTTTTTTAATTTTTACTTCGTACTGTAAGTTGATGTTTCAGTGATTGTAAACTGCATATTGGTCTCCAGTGTTTTTGCATAATGTAACCCATGTATGACTCTAAAACTTCCGAAATATCTAACATCAATGTTGACGTTAGCGCAATGCAAAGCTTAACTTAAACTACGATACCCTTATTAATGAAACTTGAGCACTCCGTTCGTTCTTTAGGGGGGGGGTGAAAGAGGTGTGTCGATTATTTCGTATATACTTAAGTTATCTGCTTATACAATATCGTTCAAGGAGTACACATAATACTGACGAGCTAAGTGTGTGTCATAGAAAGATGTGCGTTTTCGTCGTCCTTCCTCCCTGAAAAGCTACGTGACATCCGATGGCAGCGCCATCTACCGCTTTCATGATTGCGGGCAGCAAGTTTTTCTGCGAGCACAACACACTAATTCTTCTAGACACTGTACCTCAATCCTTCTTCAGGACTGAGTAAGACAGAAGGTGCTGCCACTCAAGTGGTAATGTTGTACCACTATGTTCGTTAATCGTGGAACCTCTTCTTCTCTCAATGTGTAGACTTTCTTCAAATTTCCGTTTTAGATAGTGTTGTTGGTGCGCAAGAATTTTTAAGGAATCCCAGTTCATTGAATGTCCAGTACTTTGTACATGCTTATCCAGGCCTGTTTTGCTTGTAATGTTCTTAATTGCGGCTGCTACACGGGTGCGGAGTTGTCTTCTAGTTTCTCCTACATATATGTTACCAGTTTACACTGTAGATAACCCTTTCTTGTAGTACCATATATTTTCTTTTTGTTTAAACTGAGTAAAAATGTTTTTATTTTATTGTGTAAGTGAGGAGCAAGACGAATATAACAGTTAAGGCTAATTCTCTGCAGCATTTCAAACAACCCTTTATGGTAAGTTATTTTTCTAGTGAGTTTAATGTTTTTATCAGATTGTTTATGGCTTGACTTAGCGTTTTTCTCTTTAAAATTTTTGTTCTATCCAATTTTCCTGGTAATTGTTATCTGTCAGCGTCTTCTTTAATTCTTTTTTATGGATTTCTTTGGAAGTTACTGCAGAATGTAAAGTTGTTTTTTTCCAGAAACTGTGCGGCTACATTATATTTAATGATCATTTTAATGTGGCCATTTGTTTATTCTTAAGAGAAATTGCCGAGCGCAAAACTTTTAATTTCATAAGTTTTAATAGCTACTCAACGGGAGAAAAAATAAATAAAATTAAATATGATAGAAAGAAATACCCTCTGCATATATTTAGAGTTTAAACAATTACAAATCTCGAGGATGAAAAGTCTTGGAAAAGAAACACGAGTTAACAAACCATGTGTAGGTTTAATCAGAAACCTTCCCTTTAGAGCCATACACAGTCTCGTGAACGACACAAGGGTTTAGTAGAAACTAAATCCCTCAATTTAATATTTAGAGATCAAATAAGTGAAAAATGTTACTAGCTTACTATCTTGCACTTAAAATACTAAAACGCCTTTATTATTCCAAGGGAAAGATTAGAAAAGAAGGTGAGAAGCCTAGATTGAAACAGCAAGTCACGGTAAATGAGACAAGGTTCTAGTAAAAACTGAATCCTCCAACTTAATATTTAGAGATAAAGTAAGTGCAAAAGGTTACTAGCTAACTATCCTGCACTTGAAATACTAAAACACCTCTATTATTTTCAGGGAAAGATTAGAAAAGTAGGTGAGAAGCCTAAATTGAAACTGCAAGTCACGGCAACATTGCTGTTTGCTTTTCTATTTCCAGACAGGGGATACCGGTATAGTGAGACTGCAAAGTGTGTGATACCTCTTGCTAAATGGCAGTCGTCAGATTTTGGCTTGGCTTAGCTACGTTTCCAGTTAGTACGTCTTAGAGCATTTACCCACTTCCCCAAAGTATCACAATTATTATGAGGGGACCTACGAAATGAAAGTGTCTGCTTGCCAGTTGTTTGTTTACTGGTACATCGTATGTTACGCAAGATATAACTGTTTTAAAAATCTGTTTAGCTCATTAAATTTGGCTATATTATTTTCTGAAATACTTTACAATACATACACACTATTTATAAAAACAAAATATTAAATATTACTGGTTATACATAAAAAAAATGGATGTAATTGATATAAACACGAAAGCCTATAGTAAAGAACGCATGTGACAGATTCTTTTCGTACAACTCTAAACTTCAAATGTCGCCCGGTTAACTTACGGGTTTCCAGCCTATGTATCTTAAAGGTCTTTGTTGAGGACGCCAAATATCTCCAATTCGTTCTTTTTTTGTCCTCAGTTTTTGAAATTTTCCTTAGACCATTTATAGTAATAGACTGCGCACGAGCAATAGCTGCATCAGAGAGCCGTTGTGATCCCAACCAAGGCGGGTAGAAGAAGGAGGATGTGGCAAGAGCACCTCTCCTTGGGCTGCTGACGTGACGCCACTTTTTATCAGCTGACTACGCCAATGCGCCCAATCCTGGAATCTCCTGTACGAAAATAAATGTGGGAAATCGCGATTTTGAACGGGTTTTTCGGACCCTTACTCTACCCATTGTGACGTACCTGCCAGCAGGACGCACACGACATAAAGGCAGATAGGAGTCAGAATGAACGTCTGCGTAGCTCAGTTGGTAGAGCGACTTGTTCCGGAATAAGCGGACTCGGGTTCGAATCCCGGCGTAGACCAAAAATGACGCAGAAATTTACTTCGTTATACCATACAGTCATGAAAAAAAATTGAGGCTGAAATATTCATTCCCATAATTAAAAAAATCCAGAAAAAATAAACAAATATGTGTTGGTGTTTCTTTTTTTTTTTTTGATTGGAGGTTTAACGACCACCGTGAGCAACTCAATGAGCTATAAGCAGTCGCCCGTCCCTAATTTAGGGTCACTGGTTCCAGGGAAGGGAGAGAGCCAGTGCCGTAAGACAAACACAACATCCATGCCTGACCAGGATTCGAACCCGGACCCCTTACGGACGAATGATCAGAGGCCAGCGCCTTAGACCACTGCGCCACCGCGGCTGGTATTTCTTTAAAAAATTGCCCAAAATAAGGATTTTTTTTAGCGGAAGTGCATACTGCGCTTGTGCAAGTAGCCATGTTTAAAATATTACCAAAACTTTAATGTTGAGAAATGCCGCCCTGGTGGCGCAGTGGTCTAAGCGATGGCCTCTGATCATTCGTCCGAACGGGGTCCGGGTTCGAATCCCGGTGAGGCATGGATGTTGTGCTTGTCTTACGGCACTGGCTCTCTCCCTTACTTGGAACCAGTGACCCTAAAGTAGGGACGGGCGACTGCTTATAGCCCATTGAATTGCTCACGGAGGTCGTTAAACCTCCAATAAAAAAAAATGTTGAGAAATACGAAGTCCGAAATATTCCTTGTTTGTATCATTGTTTTGCATGGTTTGCATTTGCTAAGCGTAACTGATTCAGGCACAGGAAGTGACGTCACGTTGCCGAACTCCCGCAAATTCAAACTACCTCAGAAAGAGTATCAAAACAGCTGATCTGTTTCGGCTTCACTCAAAATGGGTCATTTCACCTCCTCTTCTTCTAACCTCCTTGGTCCTAACATGAGAGGACATCAGATCACATGACATTTGTCAGAAATGGCCGCATGCCTTTTGATTCCAACGTTTTCCTATGAGCTGACTGGCCATTTCAAAAGATTAGGAATTAGTAAATTGTGTACATTTGAACTGTGGGTTTCAGGAATATTGTATATAAGGATACACTCGTTGAGAAAACTACCTCAATCAAAATTTTATTGCAATCATTTAGAAGTAATTAGATCGAAAAGTTTCGTATGTGTTCTAACGCGAATTCGTTTGTTTGTACTCGAAATTCCGTCTAAAAATAGTGTTATGGTTATTAATTTGCGCTGCAGAACTTCAGTATTTTCAGTGCATTATGTGAAAACTTCTCATATACATGGAAAACTCTTCAGGTAAGTTTACTTATGAGGTATATACATGCACAGATCGGGTTGTTTACATTTCGTCATTTTTTTTTTATTGAAGGTTTAACGACCACCGTGAGCAACTCAATGGGCTATAAGCAGTCGCCCGTCCCTAATTTAGGGTCACTGGTTCCAGGGAAGGGAGAGAGCCAGTGCCGACAAACACAACATCCATGCCTCACCGGGATTCGAACCCGAACCCCTTTCGGACGAATGATCAGAGGCCAGCGCCTTAGACCACTGCGCCACCGGGGCGGCTTCGTTATTTACAATGTGATGAACATTTGCAAAGAATTTGGAACATGCATTCCGTTTTTTTTGTTTTTTTTTAAGTTACTATATTTTTATGTCAATAGCCACAAGTTTTCTATTTAAGTAATTGAACCTTATCGACTATTTCTGTCTCACCGTAATAATTATTGGAAATATGAAAAACAAGCCCAATGAAAACTTATGCAAACTTTGAATCACTATATACCAAACCTACAAGTTTTCTGATGAACTAAAAACATTATACTTACTGAAACCGTGTTGTGCCAAATACTATACTAGGTAAGTAAACATCATTCCATAATTTTCATATTTCGGAATCAAATGCAGATGATGCCTAGCAGAAAAGTTAAGTTCCGCAAGGCAACATTAAGAGCTTGGACTAGCATGTCATGACATATAAGTACTATCATGATTTTATGGACAAGCTTCCTGTTTAAATATTCAGCCTTTTCCCGAGATGGGTCACGGTTCGAATCACCGTGAGGCATGGATATTGTGTTTGTCTTACAGCACTGGCTGTCACCCTTTCCTATAACCAGTGGCACAAAATTATGGACAGACGACTGCTGAGTTGCTCATGGTAAAACCTCCAATCAAAAAGAAAAAAAAATATTTAGCTGAAATTTAAAATTTTCACAATTTTCTTCGTGCTTCGTTTTTCGAAAAACTGTTAAAGCAGAAATCATAAAGTAAAACACAAAATTCATGCTATAAGTACATCAAAAACTAAAACTATCCGGTGTCTCACACCTGTTGGTCACCTTAAAAATAAGGCGTTTTTCTTTAAATTTTAAGATGACGATACCGAAGTGCTATAGTGAAATTATTATAAAGCATCCAAAGAATCTATTTAGGTGTTTAATTCCTTTCTTACCCATGAAAAGTTATAGAACTTCCTTTACTAAATCGCTCAGAGTAACCATAAGCACAGCATGTGTGACACATCTTTTTGACACATGTCACGTGAGTCTATTAGTACACAGCAAAAACAGTCTTGCTGGTCCAGCAGTGGGCCATTGCTGGCAGCCAGCACCGCCAGCAATGGCCCAGCACTATGTTGCCGCTGCCGAACCGTCAATAAAATGTCCGGGTGGCCAACAGAAGGACCAGCAGTTCTAGCCAACAGCTGGCCAACAGTTGGCACCCCATCAGTTGTCATATTCCACAACAGGGCCATCAGTGGTCCATCACAGGCAATAGCTGCCACAAGTGGCCCTGCAAGCACGTGCCAGAAATGATGGCTAGCCTAATGTGGTCCGCTAGTGGGCCGTTAGTGGCAGCCAGCAACCACGTGACGTAACTGGTGGCTTGCCGAATCTTGTCCGCCAATTTCCCAGTATTAGCCATAATAATTAAAAAAAAAAGCAAGGATAACAGCAGTTTCCTAAAGCTCCAATTTTTTTTTCTACTTTTACGAAGCTTGTGAATTAACGCACTGCGCTTGGGAAATTTTCTCGACAGACCGGAAAAACGCCGTTTGCATCTGACTAGATTCGATCCTGGGCCGTTTACGTGGAAGCCGCGCTTCTGGAAGCTATTTGTTTGGTATGCAATTTGTAATCGAATGCTTCCCTCTTTCATTTTATAATATTGCGAGGTATTTTTCATAAAAGTCAGTTTCATATAATTGATAAATTAATTTTTTCAACGTAACGATAGTTTTTTTTTTTTTTTTTACGATAAGGGAACTTCACTCATTTTCAAGGCGTGTACATACTTAGTTAGAGTCGCTTTCCAAAGTTTTGTACTGTCCTTGCCGTCTTGAAAAGAGATTGTTGAATAAATATATATTTACCCGGGTTCATGTCACATTCTGTTACATTTTTAACGTTGTGTCTTTCCTTTCCGTTGTCCGAAGCTACATTTGCTTTAAAGAGTAAAAGATATTTTATTTTACTTCTCGTTATTTTTAGAAGCGAATTCCTCCCAGTCTTGTGTATTCAACCCATGGATGAGTACACCACATAGCGTTGCTTTTTTTTTCTTTCAAATAATTAATACATTTTATACGCTTATAATTCTTTTTTTTTCCCAACAAACGCTATTTTAATGGTTTTCCAGGATATGTGTTTCAAGCGGTTTCAAATTTTTTCTTGTTATTCATCCACTCCATTCCATGAATTGTTATTCATGGGAATGGAGTGGGTGTATTTCATGGCTGTAATCTAGTATTTCACGGCTTAATCTGATATCTTCGTCGACGTAAAATTTCATTAGGAAATTAATTCGCCTCTCCACATATGGATTTTTTTCTTAACATCCACTAAAATAAAACGATGGCGATAGCGTCGTCTTCAACTAACTGGTACCATGAGAGACACATCAAGTGTTGCTTCTGCGAATGCGCAGTCCCGATGCTTCCACCTGCTGTTGGGGGTTGCATTGGTTGCCAGCAACGGGCCACTAGTGGCACTTGCTTGGAGTCTCGCAATTCACGGCGATGCTGCAGGGCCATCAATGGCTCGCCAACTGATAGAGCTGCCACCAACGGACCACTACCGGGCCGTGAGCGGCAGATTTCAGCCAGTAGTGATCCATCACTGCCAGCTGGTGGCCAGCAGTTTCCCAGCACTTGTGTTTTTGCTGGGTATATACGGTCGAAGAAATTTTCAAAAATAAATGAAATAGAAAAAAATGTTCTGAACATAAGTCGTATAACTCAATTGAATCTATCATATACAACCAAATTTAGTATCAATTACTTGTTTATTTGTAAGAAAATAGACTCATAAAGGTATGGAATTATTTTCTGAGGCGGAGGAATTTTTCTTGAATTAAGTCAGAAATCATGCTATATTAATAGAAGACATGCCAAAGCACGGAACGCCGCCCCGGTGGCGCAGTGGTCTAAGCGATGGCCTCTGATCATTCGTCCGAAAGGGGTCCGGGTTCAAATCCCGGCGAGGCATGGATGTTGTGTTTGTCTTACGGCACTGGCTCTCTCCCTTCCCTGGAACCAGTGACCCTAAATTAGGGACGGTCGACTGCGTACAGCCCATTGAGTTGCTCACGGTGGTCGTTAAACCTCCAATCAAAAAAAAAAAGCACAGAACAAGGTCATTTCGACAATTGTGGTGTTATTTCGTTCCTGATTTAACTGAAAAAAATTTAGAATGGGAATTAAATCTCATTTTTTTCAGTGTCCGCTTTCCTGCAATTAAATAATTGATGCCAAATTCGGTTGCGTTTGGTTGATTCCATTGAGAGTTCTACAACTTTTGTTCAGTACCTTTTTTCATTAAACTGTTCCTTTAATCGAAGTTATTGGAATTGGAATATTCCTTGAAATAAGTAGTAATTTTCATATTTTTTTCTTCTACAGAGTCACAATGAAATTTTAGTAGAAAATCAAAATGGAGCTTGATTCTCATGTGCTGCCCCCTATGAGAAGCATTTAAAATTTATCAGAAGTAATATTCTGCACGATAGCATTTAGTTGTTGTTTTATACTTATTTCACATGAAAATTATTCCTCAATGCATCTTATGTTTTACCATGAAACTGCAAACCATGGTTACAGTTCATAACATTCTTTGCTAATCTTCGGCTTTACCATAATGTATTGTCCTCAATTTAGTTCTCAAAAATCTGGTCACCTTTGCTGGAAAACTCATCGAGTTGCTCTGTGGCCATGGTTGCTCACTGTGGTCGTTTAACCTAAAAAAAAAGACAAACGGTCTATGATCAGTTCCGACAAAGACATTGGTTGCGACATCATTTTCGTCAGAGCTGGGCATAGGCGTGCTCACGAGGGAGTGCAGGGGGTGCGGCTGCATCCATATTAGCCCTTGCATTTTCCGCGACAAATCTGCAAAACTAGCGAGAAACTATTATTTTTGCAAATTATTTGTAAATTAAAAACATTAATATTATGACTTATCAGCATAAGAATATTGCGTTGTACCCAGTCCTTCGTTTCACAGCTTCCCAGCTTCCTGTATCTTTATCCTTTTGCCGACACTAGAGCAGAATACCGAGCAATCAGAAAGTTAGCTAGCTGATATATATATATATATATATATATATATATATATTTACTTGGGATGTAAGGTCAGGTGATGCGTAACATCACAGCCTCTCCTTGACAAATGTCAACCCCGCCTTCTCGTGGTGCATCCTGTTCCCACTAAAGGGGCTCTGACGACCGCTAATAGCGGTATAACTATACCATCGGGATCAGAGGAAATTCTATCCCACACTCACCAACCCGCTTGGCCAGCGTGGTGAGTTATGGCCAAACCCCTCCAAAATGAATCCACAACTTAAATCTTGGCCCTCAGTCTCCGGCAGCTGGAATGTACCTGGCCAAGGCAGCGGCCAGTGCGACATGAAGGCAGAGGGTGCTAAGAATCCCCGGAGGACCGGACTAGGCTGCCATCTGATGCTGACCTTGGCAACGTACAATGGACGCTCCCTATCTTCTGATTCAAGGCTTCTTGAATTGGAAGAGGAACTACAAAGGATCAAGTGGGACATCGTGGGGCTAAGTGAGGTAAGGAGAAAAGGAGAAGATCTCATCGAACTGAAAAGTGGACATCTCTTCTACTATCGTGGGACAGATACTGGCAGAACTAGTGGTGTTGGATTTATAATAAACAAGAAACTGAAGGATAAAGTGGTAGAAGTTGAAAGTTCCTCTGACAGAGCTGCACGACTCGTTATCCAACTCTCGAGAAGATACCAGGCTCAGATTATTCAAACTTATGCACCCACCACAAGTCATCCTGAAGAAGAAATTGAAGAATTTTATGAGGAAATTTGTCATCTAAATAATAAAGGTAAGCAGCACTTGAAAATAATTATGGGAGATTTCAATGCAAAAATAGGGCAACGGCAACAGAATGAAACTTCAGTAGGTAAATTCGGTCACGGCAACAGAAACCAGCGTGGAAATACTCTCGTTGAGTTTGCAGAGGCAGAAGGGTTTTTCATCTTGAACTCCTTCTTCAAGAAAAAGCCACACAGGAAATGGACATGGAGACATCCAAATGGGACGACAAGTGAAATTGATTTTATTATGTGTAACAAAAAATTCGTCATAGAAGACTGCAGTGTGCTAAACAAGTTCAACACAGGTAGTGACCATAGATTGGTGAGATGTAAGATGCACCTCAACACTAAACTTGAACGTGGCAAGCTCATAAGACAAACAAAATCTATTGACATAACCAACCTTAAAAACACCATAATACCTTCAAGTTGGAACTGAAGAACAGGTTCTCTGCTTTAGAAGGCCTAACATCGGAAGAAGTGGACATCTCTGAAGTTAACAGAAAAGTAACTAAAGCTCTTATGGAAACAGCAACAAAATTAGCTGGGTCTAAGAACAAGTTGCATGTAAATAAATTATCAGGAAAAACGAAAATGTTGATGCAAAAAAGAAGAGAGATGAGGACGACTAAAGAAGATGTGACTTCCAAAGTGGAATATATAGAGCTATGCAAGACAATACGAAAAAGTATCACTGAAGACGTAAGAAAATTCAACATGAACTAGTGAGGAAAGCAATTGAAAACAACCAAAGCCTAAAGATAGCAAAGGGACATCTCAGTAAGGGAAGAAAACAGATTATGGCACTGAGAAAAGAAGATGGTTCTGTAACAAGAAATAGAGGCGAAATTTTGACAAGAGTGAAAGATTTCTACTCCAAATTATATGAAAGGGATGATACATGCACTCCAGACATCATGAAAGATACCAGTACCAGAGTTCCTCCAGTCCTTCCAGCAGAAGTTGCACATGCAATCAAGAACATGAAGCGGGGAAAAGCTCCAGGAGAAGATGGAATTACTGTAGACATCATACAAGAAGCAAGTGGAGAAATCGAAACAGTACTCGCCCAAATTTTCACTCGATGCCTTAATGAAGGAAAGATTCCTGAGGATTGGAACACCGCTACAATGATCCTGCTACATAAGAAAGGTGACATTAAGGATCTCGGAAACTACAGACCTATCAGCCTCCTATCAGTAGTTTATAAAATCTTCACTAAAGTTCTTTCACACCGCTTGAAGGTAACACTGGACATGGCTCAACCGAGAGAACAAGCTGGATTCAGAAGTGGCTACAGCACAATAGATCATATCCATGTGCTGAGAGAACTAATTGAAAGAGCGAGGGAATATGAACTTCCATTGTGCATGGCTTTTATCGATTATGAAAAAGCCTTTGATTCGGTGAAACCATCAGCAGTTACAATGGCTCTGAAAACCTGCGGTATTGAAGATGCATACATTAATATTATTAATAACATCTATGAAAATGCAAGTGCAAAGATTAGGCTGTTTGAAAATACAACACACATAAAAATTGGAAAGGGAGTGAGACAAGGTGACACCATATCTCCGAAGCTCTTTAATGCCACATTGGAGGGTGTTTTTCAGTCACTGAGCTGGGAAAACAAAGGGATAAAGATTAATGGAGATTATCTAACCCACCTTCGTTTTGCTGATGACGTAGTCATTTTTGCAACTAGCCCATCAGAGATGCAGAGTATGATCCAGGAACTTGCTGACAAGAGTAAAGAAGTGGGATTAAAAATGAACTTTCAGAAGACAAAAGTGATGTTCAATGCTTTTACAAGAAATGAAGATTTATCGATTGATGGAGAAAAGCTGGAGATAACAGATACGTACGTTTATCTTGGACAGCAGATATCAAGTGAGGGTCACATTGATGAAGAAATTAATCGGCGTACAAAACTTGCCTGGAGAGCTTTTGGAAGAAACAGCATAATTTTCAAGAGCAATATGCCATTATGTCTTAAAAGAAAAGTGTTTGATCAATGCATCCTTCCAGTGCTTACGTATGGTGCAGAGACGTGGACCTTAACTAAAAGAGACATACAAAGGCTGCAGACAACTCAAAGAAGCATGGAGAGGTGCATACTTGGTGTAACCAGGAGAGATAAGAAGAGGAACTCGTGGATCCGAAAAATGACAAGAGTGGAAGACATCATGATCAGAGTTAAATCCCTGAAATGGCAATGGGCTGGACATACTGCCAGAAGGACAGATCATCGATGGACAGCCGAAATTTTAGATTGGATTCCAAGGGACAGGAAAAGACCCAGAAGAAGACCACATGGGAGATGGGTGGATGAAATTCGAAAGTATGCAGGGGTGACATGGAGGAGACTGGCACAAGACAGACCGTTGTGGAGGAAACTTGGGGAGACCTTCGTCCAGCAGTGGATTGGTAATGGTTGACAATGATGATGATGATGATATATTTACTTATTTACAGAAAATTGATGAATTATAATTTAAATAGTTTTTTTTAACTTTTTGAAATTTGAAAAATCATTTTTGCGGATCAACATTTGATTATCCCTTACTATTGGCTAAGTTTTACAATGTCAACGTCATGGAGTGTGCCAACGAATTAATAGAGCTACAGGGCGAAGGAGAAGAAATCAGTTCCTTAGAATTACAAATCAAAGTTGCAAAAACATGCCAAGACAATCTTGTGTTCGATGTTTATTTCGCATGACGCAGGAGAACATCGCCATTAATCACTATGAAGTTTTCAATAGAGCATTTCTCGTACACAGTATAATATTAATTTTTCATGTTCTTATGGACCTTATTCACCTCGCATTGTATCATGGGAAAGATTTTTTAAACTTTTGCTGATCGTATGATTCTGCTAATAAATCCTGCCACCTAAATTGTATAGAGGAGGGAATAACTTTCCATAATTTTCCTCTGAAAAGGACGAAATTGTTAAAGCAATGGCTGTGCGAAACGAAACGCGATGATTTTCATATCAGTGTTCGTTCTCTAATATGTTCTGACCACTTTAGTGAAAAGGATTTCGGATATTATGACACTACGAAGCACAGGCAGTTAAAAACTCGTAGCCTTCCTTTGAATTTCAATTTCAAAAAAAGAAAAAAAAGTAGTAGGAGAAAACTGATGGCATATTTCGGTCAGTAAATTAGGAATTAAGTTCTGCGTTCTTCCCCCAAAGAACGAAAAAAACATGACTGTAATTTTTCTTTTATTTAATGCTACGCATTCATTTAATTTTTAAACAGATTGCCTAGCTTGCGAACCTTAGTTTGTTTCCATATTACGTATTTGTCTGGGCATCCAAATGTTTTGTTTTGCAGAAAAAAAGGGTTCCCAAGTTTATGTTTTAGATATTCCGCCAATGTTTGACAACAAGAACATGAAAAATTAAAATACCGTTTACGAGAAATGCTCCATTAAAAACTTCATGATGACTAATGGCGATGTTCTACGTCATGCGAAATAAAAATCGAACACAAAATTGCCTTGGTATATTCTTGCAACCTTGATTTGTTTTTCTAAGAAATTAATTTCTTCTTCTTCGTCCTGTAGCTCTCTTAATTCGTTGGCAGACTCCACGACGTTAAGATTGCAAAACTTAGCCAACAGTACGAGATAATCAAAGAGCGACAACATTGAATCAGCAGCTTTGTTGGTCCGCAGAAATCCACTTCTGACGTCACGTGAATAACGTCCATTGTCAGACATTAGCGAAACATCTGAAATTTAAACTTTTAAACCTTTTTTGTTTTTGCAAAACAAAACATTTAGAAGCTCAGACAAATACGTGATACGAAAAAAACTAGAGTTCGCACACTTGGCAATCTGCTTAAAAATTAAGTGAATGTGTAACATTAAATAAAAGAAAAATTATAGATATGTTTGTTTCGTTCTTGGAGGAAAGAACATAGAACTTAATTCGTTATTTACCGATCCAAATCATTGCGTTTCATTTTACACAGCCATTCCCTTAACAATTTCGTCCTTTTTAGAGGAAAATTATGGAAAGTTATTCCTTCCCCTATACATTTTAGGTGGCAGGATTCATCATCACAACCATACGATGAGCAAAAGTTAGACATGTCGTTAATAAATTTACGAAAATCACGATTTTCCGGAACCCATGCAAAGTAACGCTATGTTAAGCAATGGGAAAACGCATGTAAACAAACTATTGTTGGTCCGCAGCCACGAAAAAGCTTTCCCATGATGCAATGCGAGGGGAATAAGGTCCATTCCCTGCCTTTTTATGTCTACCATTGCCTTGAAAAAGCCTCTTAGTAGAGTGCGAAAGCTTGGAGAATCTTTGTGCTTACTACACCACAAAAATAAACGGATTTAATACCCTATATGCGTCTCTTGAGTATTCAAAGTGTGGTGTATTTATAATTACGTTATAAAATTGAATGATATTCAGGGCTGGATTTAGACGAAATTTGCCCCTGGGCTGTTTTTCCATTCCCCCCGCCCCCCACCTTTGCTACTCATTATTTTTCTTTTATATATTGATATTTTGTTAGGAATTTTCGGGTGATTTAAAAATCCAAATTTTCGTAGTTTATTTTGATAAAATCTTTAAAAAGCGCCTTTATTTTTATTATTGCTTATTATTCACGAAATTTTAAGACGAACGTAAAAAATTTAAACAAAAATGTAGTGTAATCACTCAATCACTCAGTAAAACGGCAAGGTAAAATGATTAACTTACCTTTCATTGTGCTTTTCGAAGTTCAGTGATGTTCATCGAAGTTCTCCAATGATGTGTCACAACAGGACATACCTGATTATTGCCTATGCTCCTGCTCTGCCCACCCACTCCATTCACGGTACTAGAATTTTGTTAGCAATGGAAAAGAAACGAACCACGAGTGTTTGGCTGAGGTGACAGACTACAGCATTTCTCAAATAAAGAGCAGGGTATCTCAGACTGCATATCACAGGACTTCTCTCTCAATTTTTGGTTATAAATATAGTACTGCAAAATAATAATTAATGTTTAAGTTTTACCAAATTTTGCAGTCGTATAATTATTAGCCCCCTCAAAGATTCGCCCGTAGGCTGTAGTCCGGTCGCCCCCCCTAAATACGGCACTGATGCTACTAACTGGTGGAATGAGACACCAAGCATTTTCTTCTAAATTTGTTCTATAGTGTTAATGTCACGCCAGAACCCGTGAAAACTAAATATGAACACGCTGAAGTATGTTATCAAACACACGCACACACAAAGAGAAATACGGGTTTCTAAAAATCACACATTTTTAAAGCTTTTTTCCTTCTTTTTTCTTTTGGCAGACAGCCAAGAGGGTAGTTAAAGCTTCGTAGGCAATCAAGCTGGCTGAAGGAAAGCACAGCAGATCTGCTTTTGAAATCCGTGCTCAGAGCTGCTCCTGTAATTTAATACCTCCATGCCAGTGAGCCGCCGTGTTTCCAACATCAGAGCCTCCAGATCACGTGACATTAGACAGAAGTGATTGCGTTCCGTCCAATTTCATTCCTTTCTTATGGCTGAAAGACTATTTTTATATATCATAATTTAGCAAATCATATAAGTGTGGTCTTTAAAAATTACACAGCCCAAAGGAAAGATGCGTTAGGATTGCCACTTATCAAAACTTAATTTCAACAGTTTTGAAATTCCAGAATGAATCGTTAGGTTGAAAGAGGTAATTAGCTTCATGTGTGCTTTTGTGTGAATCGGCTGCATTTCCTTGCACTAAAAACTTCATGCAAAGTGGTGTTATAGAACAACAGTAACTTCACTGTATGATAATATGAAAAATCCCGATGTACGTAGTTAAATAAAAATATACTTCAATGACAGGTTTACTTAAGATATGTTTTTGCACAGATCAGGATGTTTACAGGCCGTAATTTATAGTGTTGTGATGAATATTTCCGAAAAATTTAGAAGTACAGGGCATCCAATAAAAGTGTAACCGATTTTAAATAATAATCATAGTTTTGATGTAAATGATCTCAATACACAACTTGTGTTAATTGACAGAACAGATGATAAAGTTTTATACACATTCGACATGAGCACCATTTGCCACCCAAACAATGTTTAAACGGTATTCCAGTTCCAATCATGTTCGTTCGAGAATGTCCGTATTAACATTTTGTAGTGCGTGTGTAATCCTCCTCTTTAGGTCAACAACGTCTGCAACAGAGGGGCTGTAAATCTCACCCCTGATGAATCCCCATAAAAAAAGTCACAGGGTGTTAAGTCCGGCGAACGTGGGGGCCATGCAAAGGGACCACCACGCTCAATCCATCGATTGTGAAATTTGGTATCCAGAGAACCTCCTCACAATCAAAGCCAAATGTGATAGCGCCCCATCTTGTTGGGAAATGACCGGAGCTGCAAGTTCATCCAACTGTGGGTACACAAACTGTTCAATCATGTCCAAGTAGTTATCAACTCTCACGGTCGTTTCCTGAAAGAAAAAGGGTCCAATAACACGGTCGACCATTATGACACACCAAACATTCGCTTTTGGGCTAGCATGTTGATGTTCTATCGTACAATGCGGGTGTTCAGTTCTCCGAATTCTCACATTCTGTTTATTAACCTTTCCAGAAACATGGAAAGTGCATTCATCCAAGAAACAGATTTGTCTCAGGAAAGATTCAGCACTTGCAATGTTCTCCAACATCTCTTCAGCAAACTGTTTACGTTTCACATGATCATCTGGGATTATGTGATGGGTTATCTGCCGTTTATACGGGTGTATTTCCAATCTCTGACGTAACATTCTGTGTACTGACGACTTCGGGATGGCCAGGTGTCGTATTGCTTGTGTGATTGACTTTCGAGGGTAAAGAGTGAATGTTTGTCTCATAACATCCTCCCTTTCTGGTAGTCCAGGGCTTTTCTTTGTGTGGACGCTACCAGTTTCCTTGAACGACTTGTACCACTTCTGATGTTGTTACGTGTGGGCAGTTTGCTCCCATATTTTGTTCTGAAATTCCTCTGAAACTGCGTTTTGGATCTGGTTTTAATAAATCACTCACAATCTCTGCTTTCGTCGCCAGATCCATTGGGCACACTTCCAGAAAACTTGAGTGTGTTTCTAACCTCCTGCAACAAACAGAATGCTGATATTAGTTTTGTGTCCAAAGTTATAATTTGAAATTGGTTACACCTTTTTCGGATAACCTGTACATTAATTTTTTTATCGCGAATGACTGTAATATTTTGTAAATAGCCACATGTTTTCTAGATTGGGAATTGAACCTTGGTCGTGGCTATGTGCGACCATGTTAATAATTACTGCAAAGGTGGAAAACTCAGGCGGAATGGGCGCCGTTTCTAACCGTAATAAAACTTTACGAAATTTGGATTCACGTTAATTTTTCTCTGCTTTATGACGATAAATATTTGAAAGTTTTCTGACGAATTAAAAGGATGACAAATCCGAAACATGAAAGTGAAAGCAATGTTGTTCCAAATATTAAATATTATTTTTTTTTGATTGGAGGTTTAGCGACCACCGTGAGCAACTCAATGGGCTATAAGCAGTCGCTAGTCCCTAATTTAATGCCACAGGTTCCAGGGAAGGAAAAGAGTCAGTGCCTTGAGACAAACACAACATCCATGCCTCACGGGATTCGAACCCGGACCCCTTACGGACGAATGATCAGAGGCCTTCACTGAGACGACTGCGCCACCTGTGCTGCAAATAATGTTTCGGCAAATATTGTTTTCAATACTTGCCATAAAGCAAGCATAAGTTATTTTTCTCTCCCCGGTAATGGAGGCAAATCCTTCCTTCTCAACGCAGCGAGGCATTGTTTTCTTCTCTCTTAGTCTTTAGGAAAGCTATTAAAACAGCAACGACAAAGTAAAACACAGAATTCACGCAAGAAGGGAATCAAAACCTAAAACTGTCTTTCCCTATTCCACTGACTGTCGCCATCAAAACAAAGCGTTTGGTCTTAAATTTGAAGATGAGGACATCGAAGTGCTGTACTCAAGTCATTAATAAATATACATAGAATCTACTTAATCGTTTACATCGTTTCTGACCAGTGAAAAGTTCCAGAATTTCCTTTAACGTAGTGATTCGATTATCCATCAGCACAAAACGAGATAACCTATTTTGTCTGATGTCTTGTGACTTAACACCTTTCGATGTTGAAGCCATAGATTGTGACGTTATGCGCAGTCTAATTATAGATATGGTCGAAACTGCGAAATGAGATCTCATTTGGCCCTACTCAGGTCTGGTGACCTCTAGATGCCCGTGCTAAAGCTCGCTATGTAGATGTCACCAGACCTGGGCATGGCCCTGTGTAAAGCTCTCCATCTAGATGTCGCCATACCTGAACCTAAACAGTCGCATCTGTCTAGGGAACCGTCGCCATGGACGCCCACACAGGGGGTCAAGAGGGGACATTTGCCCTCCCGTGGAAATCAGACCATGCTTTGGAAGGTAGTATAGAGGTTAAAGGAATAACACTTGCTCCAATTTCTAATTTCTTTTGTAGAACGTCTGGATGCACATTTATGCAGAAATAATTGGAAAAAGTTTCGAGATTTACAGTAGAAAGTAAAAACGAAAATTACCGTTGCATGTTGGAGAACAAGGTACATACGTACAGCATGGGAAAGTTTGAAAGCCGCCCCGGTGGTGCAGTGGTTTAACCGCTGGCTTATGACCATTCGTCCGTGAAGGGTCCGGGTTCGAATCCCGGTGAGGCATGGATTTTGTATTTGTTTTACGGCACTGGCTCTCTTCCTTCCCTGGAACCAGTGACCTTAAATTATGGACAGGCGACTGCTTATAGCCCATTGTGTTGCTCACGGTGGTCGTTAAACCTTCAATCGAAAGAAAAAGTATGAAAGGCGAAGAAATGAAAATATATTATCCTCTGCTGCAGCTACTTACTACTGGACAAAGATTTTCCGAAAATTATCCCCAGGAATTTGTCTTGGGGGTATTTTTTCATTCCTGATGACCAATTGAGTGATCACTGGGGTTTCGTGGTGCAAGTGACCAAAATAATCAAAAGAACAAGAAAATAACTTTCCTTATTGTCCTACCACGCTTCTAATAATTTCATTCATCAAATGTTTTATATGTATTTTTTTGAGGGGGGGGGAGAATGAGCTAACGACTATTGAAAGCAACACGATAGGCTATAAGCAATGGCCTGTCTCTAATTTAGGGCTACTGGTCCCAGGGAAGAGGGACAGCCAGTACCATAAGACAAATACAACATCCATGCCTCACTGGAATCGAGCCCGACCCATCTCGGGCGAATGGTCATAAGCCCGTGCCACCGGGCGGCTTATGTAATTTTTGGGTCTTCTGGTTTCTAATTAAATTTAGGTGTTGAGAGTGCGGTAAAAACAGTTAGATAACAAGAACGCACAGGAATATTTACATGTAGTATTTGTATACGTTATTCTCAGTTACAATTTTTGTTTGCCCCCTCCTGGAAATTAAGGTATGGGTGCCTATGGCCGTCGCTCCAATCTAGGAAACCCTTTTCCAGTAATACCCCTGGGGGCCCCATATATGGACGCATGGATGTCAGTGATGTCCCTATAACGTCTTCTATCTTGCGATTAAACTTTTAACGTCGTCCCAGTGGTGCAGTGGTTTAAACTCTGGCTTCTCATAATTCTTCCAAGGTGAGTTCGGGGTTCGAATCCCGGTGAAGCATGGATGTTGTGATTGTCTGACGGCACTGGCTCACTCCCTTCCCTGGAAGAGGTGGTCCTAAATTAGGGACGGGAGACCGCTTATAACACATTGAGTTGCTCACGGTGGTCATTAAATCCCCAATAAAAAAACTTTTAACAATCCAAGGGAGGGATCTCCTGACAGCTGCCTGCTCTACGATGTAAACGCCAATCTCCGAAGGTGACGTGAACAGCCTTTTGGAACGTTGTGTTTAGGCATTCCAAGCTTCTGTCTTTGGAAATGTCCTTTAAAGACAAATTAAAGCGAAGTGTGCTTGGGCTGGAGGAGTGCACCTCTCTCTCTCTCTCTCTCTCTCTGTCTCTCGCCTTCTTGTCCTTTTGCATTCGTTTGTTGCTGTTGCAGACGAACATATGGGAAGTTGTGTCTTTCCTCAGCGGTGATGCAACACATGTTTCAAGGACTATGAAATCTGAAATCCGTACATCTATTCAGCAAAGTGACTCAGAGAAACATTGGTAGCGGCTCTTGCTGACAACAGTGCGTGGATTTCCGGCTGTCGACTATGAATAACACAGCCCAACAACAGCAAAAAACTTTCTGGTGCCTCGAAAATAAGACCTATTCTTGGGTAAATTTGAGGCGCTACTTCCAAAAATGCCATCAGTTTTGCCCTATCAGCTCTAGTTTTGGAGATAGGGCATACCCGCCTTATATGATGATGCGCAGAAATATTGTTATTTTGTGTGCGTAAAGTCAGTGTATATTGTTATTTCACGAGTGTAAAGCCAGTGTCTGTTAGTCTAATTGGGAGTTTGTGAACAACTGTATAACAAGATAATCTAATGTGATCTAATTTTGTTTGCAGATTGAGTAGACGCCATGGCTTCCCCACGAAGAAGTTGCTTGAATCGTCCAGATGTCTTTTGCTACATTTGCGGCGATTACACCCTTAAAGAACGCAGGAAACATATTTCTGAGTTTGTGAAGAGGGCATATCTTGGTTATTTTTGCGTTCAGCTTGGAGACCAAGATAAGTCGTGGGTTCCCACATTGTATGCAAAACTTGCACGGAGCATTTACGGCACTGGACAAATGGAAAGATGATCTCTCTGAAATTTGGAATACCAATGGTGTGGAGGGAACCTAAAACCCACCATGATGACTGTTATTTTTGTCTTGTCAACATCAAGGGGATCAATCGAAACAATCGAAGCAATTGGACATTTCCTGACCTCAATTCAGCAAGACGACCGCATCCACACACAAATGAGGTACCCATTTCATCTTTCATTCACATACCCCAGCTGCCAGAGGATGAGGAATCAAGCATGTCTGATCACATACAAGATAACAGCAGTGGGGAAAGTGACAGTGATTTCGTAGGAACTTCATCAAGTGCTCAACTTTTAACCAACATGAACTGAGTGACCTCATCAGGGATCTGAACCTCTAAAAGGAGTCTTCAGAATTGCTGGCCTCCAGGCTGAATGAAAAGGATTTACTTCAATCTGGAATCAACATTACGTGTTACCGTAGCAGGGAAAAGGATTCGCTGCCCTTTTTCTCTAAGGACAACAACCTAGGGTTCTGTAATGATGTCAGCGGCTTTCTCAGGAAAATGGGAATATCATCCTACATGCCAAATGAACGGCGCCTTTTCATTGATAGCTCCAAGCAGAGTCTAAAATGTGTTCTTTTATACAACGGCAACACATATGGCTCAATTCCAATTAGCCACTCAGCCAATATGACAGAGACGTACGAGACAACCTCTCTAGTTTTGGAAAATCTGAAGTATCAAGAACATCAAAATAGATGATTTGTGTACACCTAAAGATGGTGAACATTCTCCTTGGTCAGCAAAGTGGCTACACAAAATATCTGTGCTTTATATGTCTTTGGTACAGCAGAGCCAAACACGACCACTGGATAAGAAAAGTGTGGCTTCTCAGAAAAGGTAGTTGGAGAACAAAATGTCATTAAAGAACCTTTGGTAAGCAGAGACAAAGTCATCCTGCCACCTTTACATAGTAAGCTGGGCTAATGAAACAGTTTGTAAAGGCGTTGAACACACAAGGTTTGTGCTTTGGCTATTTATCACATACATTCCCTGGACTGAGCACAAAAAAACTGAAAGCAGGAATTTTCGATGGTCCCCAGATAAGGCAGCTTATAAACGATCCATATTTCATAGTTTCAACGGACAACATTGAGTCTTGTGCCTGGCCTTCGTTTGTTCTAGTTGTCAAAAACTTTATTGGTAAACATAAGGCAGACAACTACTCCGAATTAGTTGAGGAAATGCTCTCCAATTTTAATAAGCTCGGCTGTAATATGAGCATCAAGGTCCATTACCTACACAGCCACCTAGATCGCTTTCCAGAAAACCTTGGTGATTTAAGCGAAGAGCAAGGTGAAAGATTTCACCAGGACATAAAAACTATGGAAGACAGATACCAGGATTGGTGGGATATCCACATGATGGCAGATTACTGCTGGTACCTTCAGTGGGACTGTCCTCGTAGATCTCACTCTAGAAAGTCCTATAAAAGACGTTTCTCATATGTTGAATGACTAATCGTTTCATATGCTCTTGTGTTGAAATATACAGATTTAATAATATGTTCTTGTTTCAATAGTATATGTACACTGAAGTGCCAGAAAAACTGGTACACCAGTCTAATATTTGGTAGGTCCCCACGGGAGCGCAGGACTGCAGAAATACGACGGGGCATGGACTCCACTAGCTCCTGGAAATATGCTGTAGGCAATGCACACCATACTTCCTGCAGAGCGTTCCACAATTCGGGTGTATTCCAAGGTCTCGGGTTCCTGTGTTCGATAGCGCGTTGCAAGGTATCCCAAATGTGTTCGATCACGTTCAGATCTGGGGACTTGGGTGGGAATGGCAACACCCCAAACTCAGATAAATGCTCCTCTAACCATAATGTGGCGTCCCTGCACTTGTGTGGAGGTGCATTGTCCTGTTGGAACAGCCCCAACCCATCAGCATGAATGCAGGACATGGACGAGTGTACCTCGTAGGAAAGGATGCGCACATAGCGTTGGCCGGTCACAGATGTTTTTAGACGTGCCAGCGGTCTCAGTGAAGTCCAGCTAAACACATCCCATACCATTACGGAAACCACACTAGCCGGTACAGTTCCCTGTTGATAAGCGGGACCCATGGCTTCACGGGGTGCCACACGAATCCTTCCATCTGCCCAATACAGTTGGAAACGCGACTCGTCAGACCAGGCTACTTGTTTCCAGTCATCAAGTATCCAGTGGCGGTGTTGCCGTGCCCAAGCGAGGTGCATAGCTCTGTGTCGTGAATCCATCAAGGGGACTCGAGCGGTGCGTCAGATTCCAAAGCCCATATCGTGCATGGTGCGTTGCACAGTCCGGACGCTGATGCTTGTTGAGGCTCCAGCATTGAATTCCGATGATACCTGCGAGAGTGTTGCATGCCTATCGCGTGAAACGATTCTTGACAGCCGACGATGGTCACGTTCACCCAATGTCTTTTTACGGCTACACTGGTATCGTAGGTTGGAGGTTTTGCCGGAATTCTTGTAGTCACGGAATTCTTGTAGTCCCTTGCAATGGTCGTCCGTGAAAATCCGAACTTCGTTTCTACCTCCATCTCACTAGCGCCAACTGTTACACCGCGTTGAAAATCGCTTAAATCGTTATTACTTGCCATTTTCATGCCGAAAGCAGCTCTGACAGCTGGCAAGGATGTCTATCGCTTAATATACGCACTGGCTGACGCAACCGAGTACGCGCATAGGTGACGTTGCTATGCATTTTGCATAAGTTCGTCTGTACCAGTTTTTCTGGCTCTTCAGTGTATATAGTATCAATATTTGTCAAGATCATGTCAAAATAGCAGATCATGCGATGTAGTACCCCGAAAGTTGACGGATGACCGTGGAATCCGCATAAAACGTGGGTATGCCCAGGGCAAAACTGATGCCATTTGTGGACTCTGCGCCTCAAATATTTTCAAATATATCCAAGATTTTGTAATATGTGCTTGTTTAAATGGTATGCGTGGCGCAGTGGTTTAAGCGATGGCCTCTGATCATTCTTCCGAAAGGGGTCCGGGTTCAAATCCCGGTGAGGCATAGATGATGTGTTTGTCTTACGGCACTGGCTCTCTCTCTTTCCTGGAACCAGTGGCCCTAAATTTGGGACGGACGACTGCTTACAGCCTACTGAGTTGCTCACGGTGGTTGTTAAACGTTCAGTAAAAATGGTATGCAATATTAATTGCATCAATATTTGTCAAAATCATGTCAAAAATAGCAGATCATGCGATGTAGGATCCCGCATTTTGACGGATGACCGGTGGAATCAGCATATAGGGTGGCTTATCTCCAAAACTAGAGCTGATAGGACAAAACTGATTCCATTTTTGGAATCAGCGTCCCAAATATATCCAAGAATAGGTTCAACTTTCAAGGCACCAAAATGTGTGTTGGGCAGTGTAATAGATCTGTGTCGATGCTACCGAGGCGTGTTGGTAGAGGGTTTCGCTAGAAACCTGGCTGTGGACTGTGAATAATGGAACTGTATCGGCGCTAGATGACCCTCCTGGTTTCCAAGCTACAAGAGTTTCTACGGAGTCTTGTAATAGACTGGCTAGCATTCATTTTCTAGCGGACTGTTTAGAAATTATTTTTTTGTTCGCCCATCTGTGGCGAAGTGGTGTTAGCTCTGGCTTCTCACTGTTAGTTCGAGTGGTCCCGGGTTCTAGTCCCTGATGAGGCGTGGGTGGTATGTTTGTTTTCCCTAAAGCCAGTGACCTAGACTTAGAGACGGGCTGCTGCTCATAACCCTTAGGGTTGGTTATGGTGTTCGCTAAACTCCGAAATAAAAAAAAAATTCTCAGTCCTCTCGCGGTTTATTTGAAGTGACTCTTTTAACCTCTGGAACATGGTAACCCCCTTTCTCTCGGAGGAGCATTTGAGCGTATTTTTGTAATCAGAAGTCAGACAGATGTGCAAACTTTATTCCAACCTACAAAGGAAATAATTTCATATCCTGCTTGCTATTTAGGTGTGTGCTACAATGTTTTTTCTTCCTTTGCGCATAACATAATTATAGTCCCTCTGGTGGGTCGTAGTTAGTCCGGGGGTGTCTCATGATGGAAGACCTGAACCTGAGATGACCGTTGTACCCCACACATGGAAAGGAAAAAGAAAATTGGGGAAATTTAATCATCTACCGATACATAACGTTTCTTAAAACAATATAAACAATAATAATAATAATATAAAGAAAATTAAAGACAATCAAATGGTTAAACAGAATGACATATGTTAAGTTTATGTTGAAAATTGTCTGAAAGCTTTTAGAATAAGATATTTGACAATTTTATATTAGTATGTTGGTCTACCCTCAGAATATAATTAATACCCTACAGTATCACCGGGAAACTGCCATAAAATTTCCGAAGGGCTCTGAATAACATTTTTGTGGAAAGTACTCTTTTTATATTTCACCCTTTAGCCAATAAATTGACAAGCTCTTTTGATCGATGCAAACATTTTGAAGCCAATGCCTCCCCCATCTCGGATATAGCTGCTGCGACGTGAGTGGATTTAAACATAGATATTGCAATTTAAGACTTACGTACTTTTTATAAAAGAACGTGACGCGCTTGCCCAGCAGGACGCACACGACATAAAGGCAGATAGCAGTAAGAACGAACGTCCGCGTAGCTCAATTGGTAGAGTGACTTATTCCGGAATGAGGGGACCCGGGTTCGAGCCCCGGCGTGGACAAAAATGACGGAGAAATTTACTTCGTTATAATGGCGCCCGAACTTTCCGGATGACCCGGCCGTTCAAAATCTCGCAATGGTGTGATGTTCTTTCCACACCGCGAGAGAGAAAAATAAGAGAATCCCTTCTCCAGTGCTTCAAAAAATAAATGTGTGTGACGTTGCATTCCACACACCAGATTGACTGGGAGTTCTCAGGTGCACGTTCTACACCGGATGGCTGCCTGCAACGATTCATGGTCACGGCTGACCCGTGGGCCATGCCCAGGCCCTCTTTCGGGGGGATGTGACGTGCCTGCCCCGCAGCACACACACGACATAAAGGCAGATAGCAGTAAGAACGAACGTCCGCGTAGCTCAATTGGTAGAGCGACTTATTCCGGAATGAGGGGACCCGGGTTCGAGCCCCGGCGTGGACAAAAAGGACGGAGAAATTTACTTCGTTATAAGAAACAATGTACAATATGAAAATCTTTGTGTGACATCAAAGAAGGACGTGAAACTGCGCAAAAATTCAAAATTATACATGTTTCTCGAGTGACGTATAACGTTCTTGCTTTAAGGGAAGCAAATGCTCTATGAGTTCATCATACTCGAGTTCTTCAACGATTTCTCACGTTACAGTTTATTGTATATGTACCGATGGTAACGGGGCCCATTTTCATCACACCGATGGAACTACCTTCTCGACGTTCCTGTTTCAAGCAAAACATGCTTATATTTGCAGTTCTGCGTTTTTTTGCATGGGGAAGGGGATGGAGTTAAACGACCACCGTGAGCAATTAGATAAGCAGTCGCCTGTCCCTACCCAGCAAAAACAGTGTTGCTGGGCCAGTACTCATACCAGCACTGGCAGACAGCAGTGCCAATAGTGGCCCAACACTATGTTGCCTGTTGCCGTTTCCGAAACGTCAATAACATGTCCCGGCTGCCACAACATGGGCCAGCAGTTGAAGCCAGCAGCTGGCCAATAGTTGGCACCACCGTCAGTTGTCATATGCCAGAACAGGGCCATTGGTTATCTTTCACAGGCAGTGGCTGCCACAAGAGGCCACTAAGCGGGTCTTGCAATCATGTGGTCCGCCAGTTTCCCGGCAGTGGCAGCCGGTAATCACGTGTGACGTAACTGATGGCTTGCCAAATCTTGTCAGCCAATTTCCCAGCAGTAGTAGCCATAAAAAAGATAACCGCAGTTGCCCAAAGGCACAACTACTTTTTTTCCTAACAAAACTTCTGCATGACAGCACGTCCTGGGGAAATTTTCTCAACAGGTCCTGAAAAACGCCAGTTTGGAACTGGCTGGCATCGAATCGACGACGTTCTGTGTGCGAAGCGCTGTCTTGAGCCACTACGCTGGTTTGCCACGTACGAGCCTTTGCCTAAAGGTGCGTCTCTTTTCTGTGCGATGTGAAACGAAGGGTTCTCTTTTTAATTTTACAATATTGCGAGGTATTTTTCATAAATGTCCGTTTCATATAATTCATAAATTTATTTTTTCAACGTAATCAGTATTTTTATTTACCTTAAGGGAACTTCACTCATTTTAAACGAGTGTACCAACTTAAAGATGTTTTTCAAAGTTTTGTGCTGTCCTTGTAGTCTTGAAAGGCGATTGTTTAATTAATATACTCTGCTGGCCACCCAAAATGCAACACCAAGAAGGAGGCATCCGATTGGCCTGAAATTCGTAGCATGCGACGCCCGCGAGAGGACATGCGAACGATCAGCATTGCAGGGCATATGCAAATCACGTGCTCCCGACGCGCCACCGAGAAGCACTATAAGAAGGGTGCACAGAAGGCGGGGTGTAAGTAGTGGAAGTATGTTGTGCTGCCGGACCTGTGCGTGGGAAGCTTCCTGATGCCTCGTCGCAGAATACGGCAGTCATTCCAGCACGTTTTGGAGTTCAACAGAGGACGAATAGTGGGTTTTCGCGACAGCGGTTTATCGTACCGAGACATCGGCGCCCGTGTGGGACGACATCCAGCCACAGTGAGGCGCGTATGGATTCGGTGGGTGCGAAAGGGACGGACGGACCGACGTGAGCGATTGCCGCAGCCGCGGCACGCCACCGAACGAGAGGACCGGCATGTTGTGTGGCGGGCATTGACGGCTTGCACCAGCACATCACGAACGTTAGTGCAGGAATTAGGGTGTGTTGCGCAACAACCGTGTCAGTACGTACCGTTCGACGTCGTCTGCAGGAGCGGGGACTTGTCGCACGGCGCCCATGGCTCTGATTACCATTGACGTTACACCACCGGCGAGTGCGGCGTCAGTGGGCCGATGAACGCCGCATCTGAACTACGGAATGGCACGACATTGTCTTCTCCGACGAATCCCGCTTCTTCCTGCAACACCACGATGGTCGGATCCGCGTGTGGCGGCACCGCGGCGAGAGACTGTATGACGCCTGCATTATGCATCGCCGTACCGGTTCGTCGTCTGGCGTTATGGTTTGGGGCGCAATTGGATATGACACCAGCACCTTTTTGGTACGCATCGCCGGTACACTCAACAGCCACCGCTACATCTCCGACGTTCTGGAGCCGGTAGTCCTCCCTTACCTGCAGGACCTTCCAGCGGCCACGTTTTAACAGGACAATGCACTCCAGCACGTGGCGCGCATCGTGCAACATTTCTTCACGGCCCACCAGGTGTCATTGCTGCCGTGGCCTGCATGTATTCCCGATATGTTGCCCATGGAACAATTCTGGTCGTTGATCGGCAACCGAGTGGCCCGGCAAGCATCATCCGCGGCTACGCCTGATGAACTGTGGCAACGTGTGGAAACAGCCTGAACCGACACACCCCAAGCCCACATCCAAAGCCTCTTTCGTTCGATGTCGCGGCGTGTAGCGGCCGTTATTGCCAGCCATGAGGGGCCATACAAACTATTGATGTCTGCGTGTTCCGCAAGTCGCACGGGCCTGTAAGCTCAATAGTTTCATCTTTGTATCTGTTGTTATGTGTCCAGTAAATCTGGCTTTGCTATCTCGTGTCCTTCTTGATGTTGCACTTTGGGTGGCCAGCAGTGTATTTACCCGTTCATGTGACATTCTGTTACATTTTTAACGTTGTATCCTTTTTTTCTACGGTCCAAAGCTACATTTGTTCTAAAGAGGAAATATATTTTATTTTATTTGTCGTTATTTTTAGCATGGAATTTCTCCAATCTTGTGTATTCAACCTATGGATGAGTCGATTATATCCACATAGCGCTGCTTTTTTTTTTTTTTTTTTTCCCTCAGATAATTGGTAAATTTTGTAGGCGCATAATTCTTATTTTTTTCCAACATAACGATTTTTTAATGTCTTTCAGGGACTTTTGTTTGAAACGAAAGATTATGCTAAAACGAAACATTAAAGATAAATTATTTCCTGTTATTCATGAGTATGTTAAAACGAAAGATTTTACAGAAATTATTTCTCTTTATTCATGAGAATGGAGTGGGTGTGTTTTATGGCTGTCTGTTTTCCCGATTCTTTGTGTGTTAGCGCAGGAATTTTTCTAAGAAATGAATTTCTATTTAAACACATGAGAGTAAATGACTATTTCTTACAGTTCATTAATAATTATAATATTATAATTTTCTTCCGACGGTAATCTTCGTCGACGTGGCATTTCATTATAAAATTAATTCGCTTTTCTACATATGGAAAAAACCCTTCACATCCACTAAAATAACACAGTGGCGTTAATGTCGTCTTCAACTATTGGTACCACGAGATACACAGCACGCGTTGCTTCTGTGAATGCGCAGTTCCGTTGGTTCCACCTCGTGTTGGAGTTTTTTCGGTTGCTAGCTGCAGGCCACTAGTGGCACTTGCTTGAAGGCCCGTAATTCACGACGATGCTGCAGGGCCATCAATGGCTGCCAACTGATAGCGCTGCCACCAACGGACCGGTACCGTGCCGTTACCGGTATATTTCAGCCAGCAATGACTCATCACTGCCAGCTGGTGGCCAGCAGTTTCCCAACACTTGTGTTTAGCTGGGTATTGGAGGAAAGACTATTCCAATGCCAGCAGAAACACAAGTGTTAGGTATTGGAGGAAAGGTTATTGTGTCCGTGGCTCCCTTCCCTCCCTGATTCCAGGGAGGAAAGGGAGCCACGGACACCACCAGGGATGATATGCATATGTGCTCATAGCTGAATTCCAGGAGCGGCAAACACAAATTGCAACTAGGAATAACATACACAAATACTACATGCAAATATCCCTGTGCGTTCTTATCATTTAACTGTTTTTACCGCACTCTCAACACCTAAATTTAATTGAAAACCAGAAGACCCAAAAACTATATCAGCCGCCCGGTGACACGGGCTTATGACCATTCGTCCGAGATGGGTTCGGGCTCGATTCCAGTGAGGCATGGATGTTGTATTTGTCTTATGGTACTAGCTGCCTCCCTTCCCTGGAACCAGTAGCCCTAAATTAGAGACAGGCTGCTGCTTATAGCCTATCGTGCTGCTTCCAATAGTCGTTACCCCCTCCCCTTCCAAAAAAAAATACATAAAAAACATTTGAAGAAGGAAATTATCCGACAGTGTGTTAGAACAATAAGGAAAGTTCTTTCCTTGTTCTTTTGATTATTTTAATCAGTTGCACCACGAAACCCCGGAAATCACTCAATTGGTTATCTGGAATGCAAAAATACCATCAAAACAAATTCCTGGAAATAATTTCGAAAGATCTTTTTCCAGCAGTAAGTAGCTGCAGCAGAGGATAATATATTTTTCATTTCTTCGCCTTTCATACTTTCCCATGCTGTACGTATGTCTCGGGCCCTTGGTCCACCTCCATCCACTGAGTTCGCCACTGGAACAGAATATTAACATTGCGCCACGGTGAACAGTGAAACAATGTAAAGAAGAGGGTGGGAAGGGGGGAGGGGTAATCACAAAAAACTGGCGAATGCTGCTATGCTGCTTTCCATCCGAACGTCGAATTTGGCAAACGGTTCCACGAAAGCTTCGCAATTTTAGTTTTGCCTTTCGTTCTACATCTGCAAAACTGGTATTACAGTTATCACCACAAAACCCAACAGGTTTTTTAATAAATGAAAACCGCTAGTTTGCCAATATTTCTGAAGCTTTTTTTTTTTTTTTTTGATTGAAGGTTTAACGACCACCGTGAGCAACTCAATGGGCTATAAGCAGTCGCCCGTCCCTAATTTAGGGTCACTGGTTCCAGCGAAGAGAGAAAGCCAGTGCCGTAAGGCAAACACAACATCCATGCTTCACCGAGATTGGAACCCGGACCCTTCACGGACGAATGATCATAAGCCAGCGTTTAGACCACTGCGTCTCTGGGGTGGCATCTTGAAGTTTAAATTTTACACTTTATTCTGGTACAAGGCATCGTGGAATACACTGTATAATTTCAACTCTTTTCCTGTTGGAAACATCAGCTGTTATGGATATAGCATTTGATTTAATTAAATCTTCATTAAGTTCATCCACAGACGTTAGCGCAATCACATTCAGAATAATAGTCTCACACTTTATTCTTGCAAGACCAAACTTTCATTCAAAGAACTTAGATAACAATTTTGATGAATAATCAACTGTTTTCAAGTTTAAATCGTGAGCACCCGTTCTAAACGCATAAGTAGCTCCTTTAATAGGTAGAGGTTTTCGTCAATTGATCGTCTGTTCTTAAAACTGAAAGTCTTGAAGAACTGGCGGCTGGCTGCAGGCAAATCAGCCTTTTGTGTTGAAACTCTCACCACGAGACATTGAAAATTCAGATGAACACTGCTCGTACTTAATCCAATCAACATAGGCACACACCTTTTTCAGAAAGAATACTTTTTTAATGAATCAGTAAATACAGGACTATTCAAAATGATTGTCGGGGTTTTAAAAATATCGCCGAACGTACAGTACACTTACAGTACACTACACTTGAGATAGGAACATAAACTTTTGTAAATTATGTAATTAAACTCACTAAGTTTTATTCTGTACAAATGCTCAATATGAGCGCCTTTGTCACCCTGCATACTTTTACACGGAAGTCCAATTCTTCACATACACGGTGTAGCATCTCAGCGTTGATGATTTCAATGGCGTTGGTGATACGCATCTTGAATTTCCGGATAGTCGTGGATATAGGAGGAACAAAAGTTGATCCTTCACGTAGTCCCACAGAAAAAAATTCCATGGCGTTAAATCTGAGAAACGAGGCAGTCAGGATAGGAACTTCTGATCAACGTCGGTCCCATGCCCCATCTATCGGTGCGGTAAGTGCTACTTTAGAAATGCCCTGACTTCCTATGTGAAATGAGGTGGGGCTCCGTCTTGTTGCAGTATGAACTTGATCCTTCACGTAGTTTCTGCAGCTGGGGTTAGAAGCCATAAACTGAGCATATCCACATAAATTATATCCGTTACAGTGTTTTAGGCGAATAAAATGGGCCGTAAACCTTCGTTTTGGAAATTGCACAAAACACATTCACTTTAGCGGAGTCACGCTCATGTTGAACATAACAATGAGGATTTTTCCTTCCTTCATATTCGAAAGGTTGTGTCTATTAACTTTTCCACGGTTGATTCATCATAAAAGAAATCAGTCTGTCGCAAAAACCTTCTTTTGTGTCCATTAGGTCTCTTAGTGCGGTGCAGAAATTCCTCCTTGGGGAGTAATCATCACGCTTCAACCATTCGGAGTCGCTTCCGCAATACACGCCAAACTGTCGGTTGTAGTATGGCAAGTTCCCTGCTGGCTGTCACAGTTGATTTTTGGGGCTGCGTAGGTAGGCTTCACTGATCTGTTCCATTTTTGCATCTGACAGAGAGGAACACCCAGTACTTTTCCCCTTACACATGCACTCTGCATGGGAAGCAGTTGGAGCAGTATGCTCCAGGCGTAAGATTTTGGGGAGCGCAAAAATTTTCGTATTGAAAAAATCTTTAAAATGCGAAATGTTAAAAAAAGTGCCCCAGACAAGGCAAAACATTTTCGTATTAAAAAATCATTAAGCGTTAAAAAAAATGAACATGAAGAATAGTTCAACTCCTCTACAACTCAGTTGTAGGAGGTCGCCAATAGAGCTAGCTGGTAGCACGTGTTATTACAGAGCCTGAGTCACGGGAACTGGAGGACCTGCTGTTGACATTATGGTACCAGATACCCCAGGATACCTATCGCCATCTCAACGAATCAATGCCTCGCCGAGTGGTCGCTGTTGTGCAGGCTAAAGGGGATCCTACAGCTTATTAGGTAAGTGGTCATATAATAATGGTTCATATGTGTGATTGCTGAAGACGTCAAAATTCCGAAAGGGAATTTTCTTTAGGAAATTCACCTATTAGCTCGATATGATGACATCTTTGCGGATTCGATCAAACTTCCTAAAGGTTCCATCAAGTACTTAAGCCCCAAAGTTCAAAACAAAGTTATAGATTTATTTTCTAACGAAATTATGAAACAACCGAAGGAGGAAATGAAAGATATTGCTTTTATGTCAATCATCGTGGACACGACATTAGATATAACGAAACTTGACCAGCTAATTAGTTTTTCGATATGTGAATATAACAAGTTTGTAAAATCACGCAATGCATTGATTATAATACGCTTTCCAACATACCAGAAATCATTACTCAAGTTATCACTCAAGTTATGAGAATAATGGCTGTGGAATAAATCTCGGTCCTGTGCCCTGACCTTTGATCCCATTTCGATGATATTCAACAGAACCGGTTCGGTATATCTCCGAAATAACATGATAAAGTTTTGTCGCAATCGAAGCATTTTTACCTAAGTTATGATGCATAAGGTCTATGGAATAGATCCCGCTACTGTGTCCTATCCTTTGACCCCATTTCGCCCATTTTCAATAGCATTCGTCCCCAGGCAGGCCTCTACAACATACTAACATTTCATCGAAATCGAAGCATTTTTACGTAAGTTATGACGCATAATGGCGATGGAAGTGATTCTGCTCCTATGCCCTGACCTTTGTCCCCATTTCACCCATTTTCAACAGTGTTTGTCGCCATGTGGTCCCCTACTACATACTAAAATTTCATCGAAATCGAACCTTTTTTACGTTAGTTATGACGCATAATAGTAGTGGAATGGATCCCGCTCCTGTGTACTGACCTTTGACCCCATTTCGTTCACTTTAAATAGGGTTCCTTCCCAAGTGATCCCCTACAAGATACTAAAATTTCATCGAAATCGAACGATTGTTACGTAATGAGGCAGATGGGAATCGCGACCATCTGCTCGCAAAAGTGTGACGTCATAAAACTTTAATAGGATCCACACACAACGCGTGACGTAATGAGACAGATGACGTGACCGCGCGCCAACATTCTCAAACGCGAGATTGTGATGTCATAACATTTCTAAGCATTGATAACATTAATGGAACGACGCCGTGACACTAAAAACATTATAATTCGGGGTGGTTATTTAACCCACTAAACGAATTCTCTTCTAAAGTCGAGATCAAGCTAAATCGATTTCTAGTACCAGAAAACGGTAGGTTAACGACTTTCATCAAAATTCTTACAGCCGTTTTCAAAATAAAATGTACATACATACATACATACATACATACAAGAATTGCTACTTTAAGGTGGTCATCAAGTAATTTTGCTTCCTATACTTCCTATGGAAAAACTTCTGTACACATTTTCTTCACAATTAATGCGTTCCCAAAGATGAAAATTTGAACATCGATTAAAATAGCTTCATTTCATAACTTGAAATACTTAATATTTTCTAAACCATAACCCTAATTACGCAAACCAACATTAATTTGTCCACTGACGTCATAAAAGTACAGGTCGTGCCATCTTTTTTCTGGTTTCAACACCAGCAAAGGAAACGTTATTGTTTTTTTAATATAATTATGCTTATGTTTTAAAAAATGTTAAGTATTCCAAGTTATAGTATGAAGTTATTTTAATCGATGTTCAAATTTTCATCCTTGGGAACACACTAATTGTTTAGGAAATGTGTACAAAGGTTTTCCATTGGAAATATAGGAACCAAAATTACTTGACGTCCACCTTAATAGTGTAGGATAAGGGCGATGGAATGGATCCCTATCCTATGCTCTGACCTTTATCTCCATTTGTCCTATTTTCAATAGGGTTCCTCTCCAGGTGGTCCCCTACTACATGCTAAAATTTCATCGAAATCGAACCATTTTTACGCACGTTATGACGCATAAGGGCAATTGAATGCATTCCGCTCCTATGCCGTGACCTTTGACCCCACTTCCCCCATTTTCAATAGGGTTCATTCCCATGTGGTCCCTTACAATATGCTAAAATTTCATCGACATCGAACCATATTTATGCAAGTTATGACGCATAAAGGCAATGGAATGGATCCCGCTCCTATGCCGTGACCTTTGACCCCATTTCGTCCATTTTCAATAGGGTTCATCCCCAGGTGGTCCCCTACCACATACTAAAATTTCATCGAAATCGAACCATTTTTACGTGAGTTATCGTGCCGACAGACGGACGGACAGACGGACTAACAAAGCTGGAGCATATACGCTTCCTCAACCTACGGTTGGAAAGCGTAAAAAAGGATGAACACGATAGACCAACTGAAATAGAAACAAATGAGTCTTTCAGTGGTTTTGTAGAAATTCAAATTCAAACATCAAAAGCTTTGGAAACCAAGGTTTTGGGCATTGTAGAAGAGTTTACCGATATCTCAAAATTACGTGGTCAAGGGTATGCCATAGAACACGTGTGGGACGTTCTGTGGAGACGTGTGGCGGCACGTAAACACAATCCAGAAGCCGTCTAACAGCTGAAGACGGCACTAATATAGAAGGATGGGCGATGTTACCGCAAGAACGCATCAGCAACCTACTGCAAAATATGGACACACAGTGCAAATCATGCATCGATGCTAATGGTGATCATATTCCATATTGAAAACCTGCTCTTCCCTTCGTACCATCTTTGGTAGTTGATGCATCTAAATTCAAAGTCAAACATCAAAAGTTTTGGAAACTAAGGTTTTTGGCATTGTAGAAGAGTATTGATATCTCAAAATTACGTGGTCAAGGGTATGACGCGGCTGCTAATATGAGTGCCGTTTATGCAGTTCTTTAAGAAAGGTTGAAACAAAGAAATCTCTTCGCAAAATATGTTCAGTGTTGTGCTCACGCATTAAACCTAGTTGTTAATGACTCATTGTCCAACATTACTGAAATTAGAAACTTTTTTGATCAAATTCAGAATTTGTATGCCTTCTTTAGTGCTCTCAGTTGATTGTCTATGCTGAAAGACGCTTTTCCGCTAACAAAAACCCTTAAAAATGGTTTGTCCAGCCAGGTGGTCCAGTCGTGTTCAGGCCCTTGACGCACTTCCTAGCCGATACTTTGACGTACTTAAGCTCCTAACCTATTTATCACTCAACGGGAAAAACCACGAAGAAGAGCAACCAGCACGGGGTATAGCTAAATGCTTTGAGCAGTTTCCTACTGTTATATTAATTGTATTAGAAAGTAATATATTTGGTTCCATTGATACTATATCTAAGATGCTGAAGGGTAATCAAGAAAGCCTAGATGATGCCGCGGAAATGTTATCTTCACTTTTGAGCCAGTTCAAATGTTTAAGAAATGAGTGGGGAGCTATGCAGCTGATCTGAGCGCGAAGTGGGAGGTATTGTTTTCTTTTCCTACGAAGAAGGTGGTACATCGTACAAAAATCTTTGATGAAATCCATGCACATGATCGGATTTCAGTTGATGAAAAACGTTTTCAAGTCGAAGTGTTTAATCATAGCATTCATATTTCAGCTAACCGATCGATTTGAAAGTATAAACGAATTTTTTCTAAATTTCAAGTGTCTATCACCAAAAAACATTGGTTTCAGTTGACGATGTAGAGGTGTTGCACCGAAGTGATAGGCTAGCTACAATGTATCCGTCAGATATTTCTGGAGATCTGTGTCCACAATTATTGCGTCTGAAAATGTGCTTTGCTGGCCATCTCCAAAAACTATCAAACATTGGCGAGCTTACCGAATTGATACTAATACGGAATAAAGCGCACAGCAGCTTTCTGGATGTTATAACTGGATGTTCAATTTTTCTGACAATGCCAGTGACTACTGCAACGGCTGAGAGATCTTTATTCAAATTAAATATAATAAAGAACTACCTAAGAATCGCATGTCCCAGCATCGCCTGAGTGATTTAGCAGCTATATCAATTGAAAGATCAAGAGTTTGTAAATTGGATTTAAACCATGAGATTGAAAACTTTGCGGAACAAAAAGCATGGAAGGAAGAATTTTTAATAGCAGTAAGATATCAATGTAACATTTTTATGCACTTAAATTTTTTGTAATTACTTTCTTAAATCCTTAAACTTTAAAGAAAAAATTACATGTAATTGGTTTCACTTGATTTTTAACTTTCCGTTGATGATGTGGGGCATATATTCTTTATTCTTAAGAGTAAATGAGTTTTTCAATTAATTTAAAAGAAAAATCAACGTAGGGTGGGATATACCCCACATCACCAAAATAAGGTTAAATAAAGCACGATAGGGCCTACACTATACAAGGGCGTAGATAGAAGGAAAGGAAAAATTTCCTCAACTATGCAAAACGTTTTAAGAAGTTGCAGCAATTATTATTTTAAAAAAAAATTTTGTTTGTATAAAAGAATTAAAATGGACTATCTGGTTTACAACTGAAACGGGGGTAAGGCGGACGCCAACGCTGGGGCGCACATTTCATAGTTACGTGGTTACGCCACTGGCACCCTGCTTCCTTTAATTGGGCATACCACCTACGAATGGAACAAACGGAGGGCGGATCCTTCCCAAAGTTCGTGCGGAAGTCCGCTAGACAGTTGAAACAGACTGACTTTGATGAAATTCGAGGACCCAAAACGCTTTTTTTCTTTTCAGACTCCATTTCACAAACACGTAAGCTTCTGGCTGACGAGACGCTCTCCTGAACGTCAGACGCCATCTGGCGAGCGCACCCGTAAGTTTCTGAATGGCGAGAGGTTCCGAAAACAATTTTTACGAGTTTCGCAATCCACCAATATGGCTATAATTGCCGTATGTTATGTGCGCTTCCCATAAACAAGTACTGATTTGTCACATTTCGCTTTGAACGAACAACCTGCACTACACGACCGGTTGCTGCTCGAATTAACCAGGGTTTACTATAAAATAAATTTGTTTTTATCCTGACCGAGACAAAAGAGCCAACCGGCCGGGGCAAGACCCTAAAACTGGGACAAGGCCAGTCAAATGGGGGCATATAGTAAGCCTATATAAATCACATAATATTATCAAAGAAAATAATACAGCAGTTACAGTTGCAATATCAGGATAACATGATAATGGTTAAGGTTAATTTGGTTCAAAGTGAATTATACTTTATGGTTCAAATTTCACTCAGCAGAAATCTTCTCACATGGTTTATAAAGTGATATGACTGATTTTCACGAATTGTCTTAATTTTAGGAACGAGGACATATTCTTTATATAGAGAGAGAGAGAGAGAGAGAGAGAGGTCTCAAGATTTTTACTTTTCACGATGTACCTTTTTAAGATTGAAGGAGTGTATTACCGTTTACTCTTACTGGGCGGAACCTCAAATAAGTAATGCTTGTTATGATTTGCATTTCTTCAGATGCAATGCAATTCATAAAGAAAACGTACAAGAAAGGATTGCTGCCAACTGGCGACAGCAAAGAATTTTTGTACTTGTTCTTTAACAAAATGACTATAAGCAATACTTTAACAGATAAACTGTGAGCAGCACCCTGTAGAATTTTAAATGGGGTCAATATACGTCCTTCTTCTCCATCCTCATGCACACGTGTATTGGACACTAACACTTAAAGACATAATATCAACATATTAATGATATTTAAAATTCTAATTCACAGCAGTGTTTACTTTATCAAATTGAACTTACCATATGATCAGGCATAACGAGATACTGACACTATTTCAGGGACATTTCAAGACTAAAAGTTCTTTATCGTGTGCACTCCGCTTCTGGCAATTAAACAATAATCCCACTCTCTCTGTATAAATAATACTGATTTAATTGAAGGTGCTTTCAGTATAGTTGATTTCGAATTTGGAAAAGGAGAGAGTATTTCCTGGATCAAAATGACTTAACTTTTTCAGTTCTTTCACATTCGATACCCTGTGTGGGTGAATCAAATTTTCATTCTCAAGTAATTTTTCTTTAATTTTATTTTACAGAAAGATCTCTCTGCCGTCGCAACAGTGACTAATATTTTCAAAAATATCATGAATGTAATGCACAAATATTTTCAGTCACTAAGAAATTAGAAAATTAAGTATACTATGCAGGGTTTTGAATTTTTTAATCAATTTTGTTCTGAAACGAACAAATTTAGCAGAAAACGTTTCTTACAAATCATTATTCTAGAAGATCACTATACTTGGATTCACCCTAAGATGGCACTGCAGTTTAAGGTACAAGAGCCTACGAACCCATTGAGCCTTCGGGGACAGCCGAGAGTTATGTTCATCCGCGTCACTCCCCACCGTGTCCTGCTGTTAGCAGAGATATCTCTGTCAATCACTTCCCCCATCAACTCAATGGCATCCTTGCTTCCCAAACACTGCATATCTACACATGCATGTGTTGGTCTAATTTTAAAACTTAATTTCTGAAAATAGATCATTTTAGATTTGTCTAAAATAACTATATATACTTATGAGTAAACAGCTAGGACCAGGGCCGGCCCTAGGCTTGGGCAACTGGCCGGTGGACTGCCCTTATTTTGCTTTAGCTTTTTCATATAAATATATATATTATGTATATATGATATTGATCTGAAATATACTGTTTCATAAAATAAATATTATTTGCCCTTTTTTCTTTGTGAATAAATCGCGTTCGTTTCATCCGTATTATTACATAAAAGCGAATTCCTAATTGCAATATTTTATAGCAGTTCTCATTCTCTGCCGTTCTTCTAAGCCAGTATATTTAGCCTTTCTATTTTTGTAGTCTGTATCTTTGTGTCTCTTCCTGGACCTGAGACAACATTACTCGCCTTGAGGCTACAGTCATGAAAATGTCTCCAAAGTACGATTGTCACTCGCTTCTTGACCAACCCCTTGTTTTGCAAAGCAGGAGGCCAGGAGCAGGACGGAAACAACCCTAGGCGCTCTTCCCGCTACCCTACCACTGTAGCACGGTATCATTTAAAAAGTGACCGCATGCGCAATTTAAACTAATTACACCGTAAAAGGGAGGACGGTATGACCGCTGTTGTGTGTACGACGGTATGTTTTCAGAGTGAATATTTGTCTTCCTAAGACCGAGTAGGAAATCGGCATGTTTGGTTGGTACAACATGTGATTTAGCAATTAACATTTTACCCGTATGAGGTGAAGAGACTGAATACAGGAAAAATACTCTAATTATTTAGAGGAAAAAAGAAAATTGGGATTTCAGTGGGGAAGGAAATACGTATTTTTTTTTTTTTTAAATTTCATTTTCGAAGGATTTAGAATTATTTGTTTTAACTAAATTGCTGATGAAATCCAGATTGCTAATATAATAAAAAGAGAAACTAAATAAAATGTGTACTCTACAAAATTCAGGTAACTCCTCAATCCCTGTTTTTCTTTAGGCACCTTCGTACATACAGTGCTATCTTAATGGGTTGGTCTCGAGCCTCGCATTAATCAAGGGACTCCATCTTAATGTTTTAATCGAAAGGAAAAAAGAAATTTCCTGAGAACTTTAAAGTGTAAAATCAGTATTTGAGAATTTTCCATGTAAGTTAGTTTGACCCCTCCCCCAGGGCTATATGAAGGAAACATACCCAGTCGTCAGTTCTGATATACATTCTACAGTCAGTTTTCAATATTTCATTTTTCTGTTGCCCGTTCTGAAAGTTTTTGGAAGTATTCCCATATAGGAAGTATTTTGTTCTGATGTGTATTCTTACAACAAGATTCTCCCTCGAAATACAAACTGGCAATTTGTGCAGGTTTTCATTGAATATTTGGAAGATAATTCCATGAATAATGCTATCACTATGTGGACTGCGTGCCTCAAGAAAAGTGTGAAGGGGGAGGGGGTATGTGTGTAACAAAATATATTAATTTTATCTAAAGGCGGCCAGACCTCCACCTTGCCCACGCATGAACAATATCATGGGCCGGCCCTGGCTAGGACAATATAAAATGTTCATAATGATCATATGTAGAGGATTTTAGGAAGGGAATGTCTGACCCCAGGTCTTAAACAACCCTTAGAAATAGGAAGCTAGTGCCCAATAGGAAAGTGACACGGAAGCGAAGTAGAAAAGGGGAAGAAGGCCAGTACCAGGGGTACGACGGCTTAACCTGCCCATCATAACGTGCCCACGGCAGATATTTAGTGGATCGAGCGTTCGTATCTGCCTGGGATCGAACCTGAGGTCCTTTCCGCGGCAGTCAGGAACGTTGCCCACTAGGCCATCCGCGGCCCAGGACAATATAAAGTATAATTCTGGGCAATAAATGCGTTGGTTTTCATGGAAAATGTTGGGAACTAGTTTTAGTCGCGGCGATAGGTTTCACGTACCTTCCCCTTTAGTGTCATTTTAGGGTGAATCGAAGTATACTTTCCTAGTGAAATGCGGCTAACAAAAATTGAAAAAGTTATTTGCAAGTTTTCCAGGCAATTTACAACTGTTTACCGAGAGCTGTTGGAAAGAGTAGGTAACAGATAAAATACGTAGAACGCCGTAAAATAAAGTATCTTTATAATGTCGCAGTTAGTATTTCAACAGCGATCATATAAATGTCTTGTCAGGGGTCCCCAGAAATTCTTACCATATACACCGTGGAGTTTTCTGGAATCAAAGTTGTGGTCCTAGCATTGAGAAAGCATATTCCTCGTGCCCCGCACACGCTTTCGGGCCTACAATAGCCGATAATACACACTCGTCTCCTCCCCAGTTTCTCCTTGGTGAGCTCTTTCATGATCGGAAGGTATCTAATGATCTTTAAATTAGCGATGTTCAGTGCCCAACCATCGACTTACGGGCCCCGGTGTAGGAACATGAGCAGCGGGCCCTCACGCCCATCTCCTGAAATCTCAACATTTCCCTACTATGAAAAAAATATTTTCTGCAATCAGGACAAATGAATAAATATATAACAATGGTTTCTGCTCCACCGTGGTTTTATGCGCAGCATAAAAAGTTGAAATCTTTAAGGTATTTTTTGCACAGTTATAACCACAGAGCAAAAAAAGTCGGATACCATGTTACTAAACACGTTGGCTGACAAACATTTTCTTAAGTTTTATACATTTTTCTCCAGAAAACTAAATTTTGTTTCTCTTTGCTGGCTTCGCCCCTGATTATGATGCATTCTAATAGCGTGTGTGAGCGGCAGCGCATGTTTTAAAAGCTTAAAACCCGCCCGGTGGCGCAGTGGTCTAAGCGATGCTTCTGATCATTCGTCCGAAAGGGGTCCGGGTTTGAATCCCGTCTAGGCATGGATGTTGTGTTTATCTTACGGCACTGGTTCTCTCCTTTCCCTGGAACCAGTTGCCCTAAATTAGGGACGGGCGACTTCTTATAGCCCATTGAGTTGCTCACGGTGGTCATTAAATCTCCAATCAACAACAACAACAGCAAAAGCTTAAAAATGTTGCGAAGAAAGAAAACTTAACCGTAGAAGATCAGTTTAGAAAAATCTTCCACAGAAAAAAACAAAGTTCGACAGCAATAAAAATAAATATCTGTTTCCTGAGAAAAAAGTTGAGAGCCTCTGCAATAAACGCCTATTTGCCAATTCCTTACCAAACCTTTCGGCGATCACTGAAAATACATCTATTGAAAAAACAAACCCACGGAAGTAATGCTGAAATCTCGAAAATATGCAAAGAAATGTCTACACCATTCTTACAGAGGGTGAGTTGAAAGTTTAAGAACGTTTTCCAAACTTAGACTTATAAAGAACTAGTTAAGAAACAGCATGGGGGTAACCCAGCCTGAATAACTTGTATTTGACGAGCATTGAAAGCATGGAAACGGGTCTTTCAGATATCACTGTAGATTTCGGTGCACGAAACATATGTTTGGAAGAGAGAAAGAGAGAGAGAGAGAGAGAGAGAGAGAGAGACAGAGAAAATGGAAAACTGGAAAATAAATTAAAAAGGAAAATTACTTGCAGTTTGCAGGCGGACTTCGGATCGCTTTTCAGTCAAAAAAAGTTGCTCCATTAGCGGTAATAGAAAATGAGAAAAACCGGTGAGTTAAAAGCTATTCTTGAACATCACATTATTCACCTCCCTCGAGACCTCGTGGCTTTAGTTTTGGTTTATAAATTAATCATACCACCTGTGTGACACATACTAGAAGGCACTGAGATGCTTTTGTCCAGAACAGTTTTCCAATGTACTTTTAGAAACGTTTATTTATTTATTTTATTTGTTAGAAATAAGTATTTATACTGATTATTTCATTCTGGATCTACCTGCAAATCAGAAAAATGCACCACTCAGTTGACTTTGACCTAAATCACGAGCTCTTTCATACCCTCCACTGTTTCAAGGTTCTCAATTAATGCTTCACAGCCTTGTGTTTTCCTCTTTTGCACTTTTATTTTAATCATAGGCTGTATATATATATCATCATCATCATCATTGTCAACCATTATCAATCCACTGCTGGACGAAGGTCTCCCCAAGTTTCCTCCACAACGGTCTGTCTTGTGCCAGTCTCCTCCATGTCACTCCCGCATATTTACGAATTTCATCCACCCATCTCCCATGTGGTCTTTTTCTGGGTCTTTTCCTGTCCCTTGGAATCCAATCTAAAATTTCGGCTGTCCATCTATGGTCTGTCCTTCTGGCAGTATGTCCAGCCCATTGCCATTTCAGGGATTTAACTCTGATCATGATGTCTTCCACTCTCGTCATTTTTCGGATCCACGAGTTCCTCTTCTTATCTCTCCTGGTTATACCAAGCATGCACCTCTCCATGCTTCTTTGAGTTGTCTGCAGCCTTTGTATGTCTCTTTTAGTTAAGGTCCACGTCTCTGCACCATACGTAAGCACTGGAAGGATGCATTGATCAAACACTTTTCTTTTAAGACATAACGGCATATTGCTCTTGAAAATTATGCTGTTTCTTCCAAAAGCTCTCCAGGCAAGTTTTGTACGCCGATTAATTTCTTCATCAATGTGACCCTCACTTGATATCTGCTGTCCAAGATAAACATACGTATCTGTTATCTCCAGTTTTTCTCCATCAATCGATAAATCTTCATTTCTTGTAAAAGCATTGAACATCACTTTTGTCTTCTGAAAGTTCATTTTTAATCCCACTTCTTTACTCTTGTCAGCAAGTTCCGGTCATACTCTGCAGCTCTGATGGGGTAGTTGCAAAAATGACTACGTCATCAGCAAAACGAAGGTGGGTTAGATAATCTCCATTAATCTTTATCCCTTTGTTTTCCCAGTTCAGTGATTGAAAGACATTTTCCAATGTGGCATTAAAGAGCTTCGGAGATATGGTGTCACCTTGTCTCACTCCCTTTCCAATTTTTATGTGTGTTGTATTTTCAAACAGCCGAATCTTTGCACTTGCATTTTCATAGATGTTATTAATAATATTAATGTATGCATCTTCAATACCGCAGGATTTCAGAGCCGTGGTAACTGCTGATGGTTTCACCGAATCAAAGGCTTTTTCATAATCGATAAAAGCCATGCACAATGGAAGTTCATATTCCCTCGCTCTTTCAATTAGTTCTCTCAGTACGTGGATATGATCTATTGTGCTGTAGCCACTCCTGAATCCAGCTTGTTCTCTCGGTTGAGCCATGTCCAGTGTTACCTTCAAGCGGTGTGAAAGAACTTTAGTGAAGATTTTATAAACCACTGATAGGAGGCTGATAGGTCTGTAGTTCCTGAGATCCTCAATGTTACCTTTTTTATGTAGCAGGATCATTGTAGCATTGTTCCAATCCTCAGGAATCTTCCCTTCATTAAGGCATCGAGTGAAAATTTGGGCGAGTACTGTTTCAATTTCTCCACTTGCTTCTTGTATGATGTCTATAGTAATTCCATCTTCTCCTGGAGCTTTCCCCCGCTTCATGTTCTTGATTGCATGAGCAACTTCTGCTGGGAGGACTGGAAGAACTCTGGTACCTTTCATGATGTCTGGAGTACATGTATCATCCTTTTCATATAGTTTGGAGTAGAAATCTTTCACTCTTGTCAAAATTTCGCTTCTATTTCTTGTTATAGAACCATCTTCTTTTCTCAGAGCCATAATCTGTTTTCTTCCCTTACTGAGATGTCCCTTTGCTATCTTTAGGCTTTGGTTGTTTTCAATTGCTTTCCTTACTAGTTCACAGTTGAATTTTCTTACGTCTTCAGTGATACTTTTTCTTACTGTCTTGCATAGCTCTATATATTCCACTTTGGAAGTCACATCTTCTTTAGTTGTCCTCATCTCTCTTCTTTTTTGCATCAACATTTTGGTTTTTCCTGATAATTTGTTTACATGCAACTTGTTCTTAGACCCAGCTAATTTTGTTGCTGTTTCCATAAGAGCTTTGGTTACTTTTCTGTTAACTTCAGAAATATCCACTTCTTCCGATGTTAGGCCTTCCAAAGCAGAGAATCTGTTCTTCAGTTCCAACTTGAAAGTATTATGGTGTTTTTTAAGGTTGGTTATGTCAATACATTTTGTTTGTCTTATGAGCTTGCCACGTTCCAGTTTAGTGTTGAGGTGCATCTTACATCTCACCAATCTATGGTCACTACCTGTGTTGAACTTGTTTAGTACACTGCAGTCTTCGATGACGAATTTTTTGTTACACATAATAAAATCAATTTCACTTGTCGTCCCAATTGGATGTCTCCATGTCCATTTCCTGTGTGGCTTTTTCTTGAAAAAGGAATTCAAGATGAAAAATCCTTCTGCCTCTGCAAACTCAACGAGAGTATTTCCACGCTGGTTTCTGTTGCCGTGACCGAATTTACCTACTGAAGTTTCATTCTGTTGCCGGTGCCCTATTTTTGCATTGAAATCTCCCATAATTATCTTCAAGTGCTGCTTACCTTTATTATTTAGATGACGAATTTCCTCATAAAATTCTTCAATTTCTTCTTCAGGATGACTTGTGGTGGGTGCATAAGTTTGAATAATCTGAACCTGGTATCTTCTCGATAGTTGGATAACGAGTCGTGCAGCTCTGTCAGAGGAACTTTCAACTTCTACCACTTTATCCTTCAGTTTCTTGTTTATTATAAATCCAACACCACTAGTTCTGCCAGTATCTGTCCCACGATAATAGAAGAGATGTCCACTTTTCAGTTCAATGAGATCTTCTCCTTTTCTCCTTACCTCACTCAGCCCGACGATGTCCCACTTGATCCTTTGTAGTTCCTCTTCCAATTCAAGAAGCCTTGAATCAGAAGATAGGGAGCGTCCGTTGTAGGTAGCCAAGGTCAGCATCAAATGGCAGCCTAGTCCGGTCCTCCGGGGATTCTTAGCACCCTCTGCCTTCATGTCGCACTGGCCGCTGCCTTGGCCAGGTACATTCCAGCTGCCGGAGACTGAGGGCCAAGATTTAAGTTGTAGAGTCATTTTGGAGGTGTTTGGCCATAACTCACCACGCTGGCCAAGCGGGTTGGTGAGTGTGGGATAGCATTTCCTCTGATCCCGATGGTATAGTTATACCGCTATTTGCGGTCGTCAGAGCCCCTTTAGTGGGAACAGGATGCACCACGAGAAGGCGGGGTTGACATTTGTCAAGGAGAGGCTGTGATGTTACGCATCACCTGACCTTACATCCCATATATATATATATATATTGTTATATGCTATATATAAATCTATATAGAAATGTATAACCAAAAAATTGTATGGAAATGTATTATTGAAAAATCTCCACAAGAAATTCTTATCGTGCTTGCCAGAGATGAAAACGAAAATGTACATACTTTAGCAATATTTTCAGATTTTAGATGATCAAATAGGACCACATGTAAACGCAAGCACGCGCTTGCATGTGGGCCTGAGGGGTTCTTAAAATATCCCCCAAACCTCTTGCGATTACTTATTACTAATGGTAGAAATCTATCATGAAATTCTGCACTGAACAGATTATTGTTTGCTATCCCAGTGGCTGGTTGGTCAGAGGCGTGGTTATCTGACTAGTCATCTGAGCCGGGCCCAGGTCAGATTACCCCGGATGTGGAAAGGGTGACGTGTTTGTCTTAAGGCGCTGAGTGCCTCCCTTCCCTGGTGAAAGTGGCCTCAAATTAGGGATGCGAGACTGCTTATAGTGATCAGGGTTCGCATCCCACTATGATTAAAATGTCTCTACGCAAAAAGAAAACAAGCACAGGTTACCGGCGCTGAATCAGGAATACTGTGCAGTCTCAAAACATGTTAAAGGTGAAGATATTTGCCTTCAAAGAACTGATGAACTGTCTGAGCATTTCTTAAAAACTTATTGCATAATATCTCAAATACTATTATTAGAGAAAAGAGAAATATATTTACAAACAGCTCTTTTATTTTTGTTACGTAAATACAATTTTGAAGCTTGTAAACAGGGTTGCGCTTTAGGTAGGTTTCTCATGAAACACGCGCAGTCCCCAACCATGGATGGGAAAAAAGGGAACAGATTCCAGAGGTCCGGGCATCCGGGGGGGGGGGGGCAGTCGAGCAAGGCAAATAAATGAGAGTTTAAATTATAAACAACAAAAGTGTTGATAAAACTGAAAAAGGCATGGTGATGTACCGTGAAATTTATGTGAAGCAGTGTACCCAGCGAACAAAGTTTTTGTCTAGGAATAAGTGCAAAAGATACGCTCCTTCAAATAAAAACACGTCAAATAATTAAATGTTATTTTTAAAAAAAAAGGATTCCCTCAGTGTTTAAGAAAAGTTAAAGCACTGGACAAATTCTCGGTCAGTAACGTTAGCGAAGCAACATTCTTATACTGTCGTCCCACCTCTGAAATAAAAATCTGATTTCGCCACTGAAAATCAGTTTTATCTATGATAACTCATTTGAGTAACCCAGAATAGCAAAGTGGCATTACTGTAACTTTAATAATTTTGATCACACAGAATACTTCACACTCTTTTCTACATTGTATAGGAATTGTGTACATTTGCAAGTTTTTCAAACGCATAAGAATTTTTAAATCTTTCATACAAGTTTCCGAATTCCTGGCATGAGTTATGCACTGCTCAAAATACTCATCGTAAGAATTTGCTGAATTCTCTTAACGAATACAATTATTGTAAAAGCATGTGAAAGGAATTAACAGAAACTGTAAGGGATTTTCATCCCCAAAACTAAAGTTACATTGCACCTAGTAAACCAGGACAAAAATCGAAGTTAAGTAACATTACTTATGTACATGGGGATGTAAGGTCAGGTGATGCGTAACATCACAGCCTCTCCTTGACAAATGTCAACCCCGCCTTCTCGTGGTGCATCCTGTTCCCACTAAAGGGGCTCTGACGACCGCAAATAGCGGTATAACTATACCATCGGGATCAGAGGAAATGCTATCCCACACTCACCAACCCGCTTGGCCAGCGTGGTGAGTTATGGCCAAACACCTCCAAAATGACTCTACAACTTAAATCTTGGCCCTCAGTCTCCGGCAGCTGGAATGTACCTGGCCAAGGCAGCGGCCAGTGCGACATGAAGGCAGAGGGTGCTAAGAATCCCCGGAGGACCGGACTAGGCTGCCATTTGATGCTGACCTTGGCTACCTACAACGGACGCTCCCTATCTTCTGATTCAAGGCTTCTTGAATTGGAAGAGGAACTACAAAGGATCAAGTGGGACATCGTCGGGCTGAGTGAGGTAAGGAGAAAAGGAGAAGATCTCATTGAACTGAAAAGTGGACATCTCTTCTATTATCGTGGGACAGATACTGGCAGAACTAGTGGTGTTGGATTTATAATAAACAAGAAACTGAAGGATAAAGTGGTAGAAGTTGAAAGTTCCTCTGACAGAGCTGCACGACTCGTTATCCAACTATCAAGAAGATACCAGGCTCAGATTATTCAAACTTATGCACCCACCACAAGTCATCCTGAAGAAGAAATTGAAGAATTTTATGAGGAAATTTGTCATCTAAATAATAAAGGTAAGCAGCACTTGAAGATAATTATGGGAGATTTCAATGCAAAAAATAGGGCACCGGCAACAGAATGAAACTTCAGTAGGTAAATTCGGTCACGGCAACAGAAACCAGCGTGGAAATACTCTCGTTGAGTTTGCAGAGGCAGAAGGATTTTTCATCTTGAATTCCTTTTTCAAGAAAAAGCCACACAGGAAATGGACATGGAGACATCCAATTGGGACGACAAGTGAAATTGATTTTATTATGTGTAACAAAAAATTCGTCATCGAAGACTGCAGTGTGCTAAACAAGTTCAACACAGGTAGTGACCATAGATTGGTGAGATGTAAGATGCACCTCAACACTAAACTGGAACGTGGCAAGCTCATAAGACAAACAAAATGTATTGACATAACCAACCTTAAAAAACACCATTATACTTTCAAGTTGGAACTGAAGAACAAGTTCTCTGCTTTAGAAGGCCTAACATCGGAAGAAGTGGATATTTCGGAAGTTAACAGAAAAGTAACCAAAGCTCTTATGGAAACAGCAACAAAATTAGCTGGGTCTAAGAACAAGTTGCATGTAAACAAATTATCAGGAAAAACCAAAATGTTGATGCAAAAAAGAAGAGAGATGAGGACAACTAAAGAAGATGTGACTTCCAAAGTGGAATATATAGAGCTATGCAAGACAGCACGAAAAAGTATCACTGAAGACGTAAGGAAATTCAACTGTGAGCTAGTGAGGAAAGCAATTGAAAACAACCAAAGCCTAAAGATAGCAAAGGGACATCTCAGTAAGGGAAGAAAACAGATTATGGCTCTGAGAAAAGAAGATGGTTCTATAACAAGAAATAGAGGCGAAATTTTGACAAGAGTGAAAGATTTCTACTCCAAATTATATGAAAGGGATGATACATGTACTCCAGACATCATGAAAGGTACCAGAGTTCTTCCAGTCCTCCCAGCAGAAGTTGCACATGCAATCAAGAACATGAAGCGGGGGAAAGCTCCAGGAGAAGATGGAATTACTATAGACATCATACAAGAAGCAAGTGGAGAAATTGAAACAGTACTCGCCCAAATTTTCACTCGATGCCTTAATGAAGGGAAGATTCCTGAGGATTGGAACAATGCTACAATGATCCTGCTACATAAAAAAGGTGACATTGAGGATCTCAGGAACTACAGACCTATCAGCCTCCTATCAGTGGTTTATAAAATCTTCACTAAAGTTCTTTCACACCGCTTGAAGGTAACACTGGACATGGCTCAACCGAGAGAACAAGCTGGATTCAGGAGTGGCTACAGCACAATAGATCATATCCACGTACTGAGAGAACTAATTGAAAGAGCGAGGGAATATGAACTTCCATTGTGCATGGCTTTTATCGATTATGAAAAAGCCTTTGATTCGGTGAAACCATCAGCAGTTACCACGGCTCTGAAATCCTGCAGTATTGAAGATGCATACATTAATATTATTAATAACATCTATGAAAATGCAAGTGCAAAGATTCGGCTGTTTGAAAATACAACACACATAAAAATTGGAAAGGGAGTGAGACAAGGTGACACCATATCTCCGAAGCTCTTTAATGCCACATTGGAAAATGTCTTTCAATCACTGAACTGGGAAAACAAAGGGATAAAGATTAATGGAGATTATCTAACCCACCTTCGTTTTGCTGATGACGTAGTCATTTTTGCAACTACCCCATCAGAGCTGCAGAGTATGATCCAGGAACTTGCTGACAAGAGTAAAGAAGTGGGATTAAAAATGAACTTTCAGAAGACAAAAGTGATGTTCAATGCTTTTACAAGGAATGAAGATTTATCGATTGATGGAGAAAAACTGGAGATAACAGATACGTATGTTTATCTTGGACAGCAGATATCAAGTGAGGGTCACATTGATGAAGAAATTAATCGACGTACAAAACTTGCCTGGAGAGCTTTTGGAAGAAACAGCATAATTTTCAAGAGCAATCTGCCATTATGTCTTAAAAGAAAAGTGTTTGATCAATGCATCCTTCCAGTGCTTACGTATGGTGCAGAGACGTGGACCTTAACTAAAAGAGACATACAAAGGCTGCAGACAACTCAAAGGAGCATGGAGAGGTGCATGCTTGGTATAACCAGGAGAGATAAGAAGAGGAACTCGTGGATCCGAAAAATGACGAGAGTGGAAGACATCATGATCAGAGTTAAATCCCTGAAATGGCAATGGGCTGGACATACTGCCAGAAGGACAGACCATAGATGGACAGCCGAAATTTTAGATTGGATTCCAAGGGACAGGAAAAGACCCAGAAAAAGACCACATGGGAGATGGGTGGATGAAATTCGTAAATATGCGGGAGTGACATGGAGGAGACTGGCACAAGACAGACCGTTGTGGAGGAAACTTGGGGAGACCTTCGTCCAGCAGTGAATTGATAATGGTTGACAATGATGATGATGATGACTTATGTACAGAGTGTGACTCGAAAGTTTTGCAATATTTGAAACATTTTATATCTCCACACGTACCTTTACGATGAAAGCTGACTAACATTCAAAGTATAGGCCATCGTATTGCACTGTCTTTAGCCATCTGTCTGCCAGTTCTTCGATTACGCAGCGGTACCAGTTCTTGTCCTTCGAGGCGAAGAATTCCTTCACCCCAGATGCCACCTCCTCCTGGTTGCTGAAGTGCCGCACGTGAAGTAAGTGGACCATGACCGGAACAGGTAATAATCCGACGGGGCAAGCTCCGAACTATATACTGGGTGTGGTTCTCAAGTTCCTGGAGTTTTTCCCGGGTCGTTCGCGCGGTATGAGGCCGAGCGTTGTCCTGCTGTAGGAGAGTGCGCTTTCTGTTTACCAGTGCCGGGTATTTCTCCAAATTGGCATACATCTGCTCCAGCTGTTCAGAGTAGAGGTCGGCGTTGATGGTCCGACCGTCTGGAACAAATTCGCAAGGGATTATCTCCTTGAAATCGCACCTGATGTGGAGCATCACCTTGTCCTCGAAGCACCCACATTTGGCAACAGGTTCAGGAAGCTGGCCCGGCCTCAACCACTGCCGGTGTGTGTTAGGATTACGGATATAGACCCACATTTCATTGCACGTAACAATTCTCTTGATGAAACGTAAATCGAGCGGGTTTTCTAGGAGTTTCGTGCACACATTCACTCGGCGGTTTGCTTCCGTTGGCGTCAGTTCGTGAGGGACAATGCGGCAGCTCCTGTTGACCTTGCCGAGGTCATGCAGGTGACAAACCACGGTGGTCTGTGATATGCCCAGCTCCGAGTGCTGGTGGTCGAACCAGCAGACTCCTTTCTAGTTATCCGACGTCCGACTTGCACGATCTTTGCACCAGGCGAGTCTTTTGCGCCGATGAACCGTGCTTAGGAGAGGATGTTGTCGGGGTCGTTTGCTGTTATAGCCCGTACGTATGAACGTGCGACGCATGGTCATGATAGACACTGTTCCAGGTTGACCTCTGTTGTCAACTGTTGAACAGTGTTGAGTCTGTTGACCTGTACGAATCGTCGGACCCGGCGCTCACCTCTCACATCAACCTTTAGCTGTCCTGTGCAGTTTTGTCTCTGGGTCGTTGTTTCACCATTTTAACGGCAGTCCGGATACACTTTAACTATGACGGCTCGCGAACAACCAACCAGTTCAGCCGTTTGGGAAGTCGGGACACCAGGGTCTCTCCGAGCTCCCACAATCTGTCCTTTCTCAAAGTTCGATAAATCCTTCCGTTTACCCATCACACTCTGAATTGAATTACCTACTGTTCCCAGACGGTCCAGAATTTGTCATTTTCATGTAGGACTTCCGTCCACAGTGAGTAGAGTTTAGGTCCCAGCCACCTACAGCGAGATCGCCTTTTGGGCAGGACACAGAAACGGAAGGAATGAGAGCAAGTCTAGCGACTTTTGACAGAACAGTTTGTAGTGAGATTAGAGTACAGTAGATGGCGCTACCGTACAAGTACGATATTGCACATAGATGGGTGAGAGAATTTCAGGGAGGACATAGGAAAGGATACCCATTTAACCAGTGGGTCCAGCCTGGGGGCCGTCACTTAACGTGCTCGTCCGATGCACGGCGGATATTCAGCGATTGTTAGTAAATCACACCATCTCTGAAGGAAAAGCCCAAGCTAGAACCTGGGGACCCAGCATCGATAGTCTGAAACACTAACTACTAAGCCATCCGCGGCTCTTCTTTGTTGATTACCTACTGTTCCACTCACACCTTATCTTATATATGCTACGCCAGTCGACTAATCGCGCCCTCTAGGAAATCACGTGGTCAACGAGCCGCATCCACTTTTCATAGAGGTGGTCATAATTCAGTGATCACTCGGTGTGTATATATGCACCGAGTGATCACTACAGAAATTAAAAAAAACTTATTTTGCAAACCTAAAATATTCAGAACATTTTTTTTGAACTGAAAACTGGAAACTCATTTTGAAGAAAATAAGGAAGGATAGCAGAACAAAATGGCAGCTGTCACCTATGGCTTCATTAGGAGCCGACACAGATCACAGCTGTCATTTCTCTACACAGACCAAAATGTAAGCTTCTGCAATATTCAGTTTGCAAGGCAGCCCAAAAGAAACCCAGGATCGGTTTCTAAGCAATTTTTTTTTTAATTCTACTGTTGCTTCTTGTGGTTTTGGGTTGATACCTTGCCCTTTGGCTAGCTTGTTAATTTCCGGGATTATTTTATTATTTTCTTTTTCATTTTTTAAAATTTCATCTGTCCCCCAGGCTTTCTTTTGGGCTGCCTTGCAAACTGAATAACGCAGAACCCCACACTTTGCTCTGTGTAGAGAAATGAGAGCTGTGATCTGTATCGGTCCCTAATGAAGCCATCAGTAACAGCTGCCACTTTGTACTGCAATCCTTCTTTGTTTTCTCCAAAATGAGTTTCCAGTTTTCAGTTCAAAACTTTTTTGCTGAATATTTCAGGTTCCAAATAAGTTTTTTAATTTTTACTATTTGTAGTATATATATACACAGTCGAGTCACATTATTGCGACCACTTCCTACTTTTGACGTCAACAGCGTGTAGCCAATGAAAGAAGGCACGTGTTGAGATCTGGCTTGGAGGATAAATAAGGTGAGCTGTATAGGCATTCTGAAAACTATCACTCGTTGCTGTCATGGATAAAAGGAGCGATTTATCAGATTTGCAAAAAGGGATGATTATCGGCTTTTGGGCCAAGGGTGGCAATATTCCTGAAACAGCGCAGTTTGTGAACTGTTCGCGTGCTGGTGTGGTTAAAGTGTATCGTGATGGGAGAAATAGCACCATTGCAAACAAGCGACGAGAAAACTGCGGAGCACCACATGCCATTAATGTGAGAGGCGAACGTCGGCTTCGAAGGTGCGTAAGGGCCGATCGACACGCTACAGTGGAGCAACTCACTGGCCTAATGAACCAGGGGGCTACCGGAAGTGCGTCTAAAACGGCAGTTCAGCAAACCTTGCTGCGTAAGGAGCTCCGATGCAGACGCATGATCGCTGCATCTATGCTAACGAAGATGCATCGGAAGAAAAGGCTTACATTTGCACGGCAGTATCCGAATTGCGGAATTGGACCTCTGCTGATTAGCAAAGGATTGCCTTCTCCGATGAGTCACATTTTCTGCTTCATCGAACGGATGGACGTTGGCGTATAAGGTGAGAAACACCGGAGAACAAACACTCTTCAACCATTGCTGGAAGAACACAAGCTGGTGGGGGCAGCGTTATGGTCTGGGGAATGCTTTCGTGGCATTCTCTGGGTCCACTCATTTGTGAAAGGCGCTATGGTTGAATTCGCCATGAATCCATCCTTGTAGATCACGTACACCCATACATGCTGATTGTCATCCGTGGGGCGGATGGGATCATCCAGCACGACAATGCGACGTGTCACACAGCTAGAAATGTCTGAGAGTAGTTGGAAGAGCACGATGAACACTTCAAAGTACTTCACTGGCCCTCTAATTCCCCAGACTTAAACCCAATTGAGCATCTGTGGGACAACCTCGATCGTGTTGTTCGCTCTATGGATCCTCCACCACGCACCCTCCAGCAGCTGTTAGATGCACTGCAGTCAGCATGGCTCTACATACCTGTGAACACCTTCCAGCACCTTATTGAGTCCCTCCCAGTCCGTCTAGCTGCTGTCCGCGCTGCACACGGCGGTTACTCTGGATATTAGCTGGTGGTTACAATAATGTGACTCGACCGTGTGTTTTATTATTATTATTATTATTTTTTTTGGTCGAAGGTTTCACGAATGGGCTATAAGCAGTCGCCTTCCCCAATTTAGGTTACTAGTTTGTTCGGCGATTAATGAAAAACGGCGTTTTTTGAGCAGCACGTTAGCATTAAGTTTTGTGTTCATTTGAGAAAAAGCCCAACAGAAACTTACGAGATGTTGAAACAAGTTTATGGCGAAAACACCCTATTGCAGTCGCAAACTTTTTATTTCCATCGACGCTTCAGAGACGGCAGACAGGAGGTCGAAGACGACGAACGAAGCAGGCTGCTAGTGACAGCACCACGCACGGGTGAAAACATTTCGAAGGTTGCGGCCATCGTACGCGACAGCAGACAACAGACAATCGAGCAGATAGCAAAGGCTGCTGGGATATTAGAGACTTCGTGTCAACTGATACTAACAGATGATCTGAAGATGCACCGGGTGTGTTAATTAACTCATCGTCCCAAGCATGTTATCTGAAGATCAGTTCGCCATACGGATGGCAATGGCAGGCGATCTTGTAACCGCCGCCGACCAAGAACCAACATTTTAAAGAAGAATCATAACGGGGAATGAAAAGTGGTACTTCCTCTTTGACCCGCAGACTAAGCGGGCATTAGCTACGTGGAAATCGCCATCGTCTCCACGCAAACAGAAATTCCGCCGAGATCCCAGCAAAGGCAAGATCACGTTAGAGGCCTTCTTCGTCATCTAGGGTATTGTTCATCTTGAATTTATCTCTGAAGGACGCACTCTCAACAAGGAGTTCTACCTGGACATCATGCGACGTCTGCGTGAGTCGGTCTGCAAGAAGAGGCCTCAGCTGTGGGGTGATCAATCGTGGGTGCTGTTGCACGACAATGCACCGGCAGACAGGCCACTTTTCGTTCGTGAGTTTCTCGCCGAAACAAGAACTGTTGTCCTCCCACACCCAACGTACTCACCTGACCTCAGGTTGTCGGTTTTCGAGCGCAGAAGAAATAAAAAGCACATCGCTGATTGCACCGAAGGACATTGCAAAGAATGGGTTCCAGAAGTGATTCGACGAACTCTACAGTCGCTGGCTGAAGTGTGTCGTTACAAGAGGGTCTTATTTTGAAGGAGGATGTGCTTCAGCTTTGTAACTCTAACTACGGACTTACAGTCTGGGAACTACCTCGTATATGTATATATGATTTCCTTTTGATTTCCCATTGAAATCAAAAGCTCTTTTGGTTTCTGATTTCAGGTGGACTCTGTTAAAAGAACCAGCGAACGATAACGTACGTCACATAGCATCACTTTTATTTGGCACACGTGTGATCTTTTTTTTTTTTCTTTTTTTCTTTTCTTTTCTTTTTTTTTATTCATTTTCCGGGGCGGATTCTCCGACTGTCGGTCGTAAGGAAGGAATATAAGTAGCGCCAATCTTAGGAAAAAATATGCTTGCAAAATTCAACTCCTTGCTGGAAAAAAATGCAGAATTTAACTCATTTTTTCTTCCTTTTAATATTTACTGAAACATTGAAAACATAGTTACATAATTTCGGAACAATATCTTTTCTAGCTTCGTCTTATAGTCAGGATCGACTTATCTGTGAATGAAGATGAGGAAATTGAAAAATTTAACTCATTCGACTCACAATATATTCCATATCCACTTACACTGGCGTGCAAAAATTAAGGACGAGACGGTTTTTCGAATGTAACGTCGTGCAGAAGTGCTCCACATCGACTCAAATCATACCATAAGATCCCCAAGATGTAAGAATATGGGACAAGTGAGCAAAACCGTCTAAACAAGGAATCCAAAGTATACAAAGGCACTTTATTGAAAAGGTAGCTTCGAGCACGCCTGGACAGAAGACAGAAACGTCCATGTGACAGGCGGCTGCCAAGAAAAATCTAGTCTTTAGTAGGGGATATGATCAGCCGTGACTGCGTTGCAAAATTTACAACGTATGTTTATGCTGAGGACGAGGTTGTCAAGGAGCTGTTGAGGCATCGCGGCCCATTCCTCTTGTAGCGCCAACCGCAGCTGCGGAATCGTTGCTGGCGGCTGGTGACGTGCTGCCAAGCGTCTCCCGAGAAGGTCCCACACGTGTTCGATTGGATTTAGGTCCGGGGACCTTGCGGGCCAATCCATGCGTTGAATATCTTCACTCTCCAACAGCTCTGCGACAGCCACTGTACGATGAGGTGTAGCGTTGTCGTCCATGAAGAGGAACTCAGGACCCACAGCACCTCTAAACAGATGCACGTGAGGCAGGAGAACCTCGAGACAATAGCGGACACCAGTGACTGAACCTCCTTGGAAGATGTGGAGGTCAGTACGTCTACCAAGCACGATACCCCTCAAACGAGAACTTTGCCACCTCCGAACCGATCACTTTCGATGATGTTGGAGGTGTGATTGCGTGTTCCCTGCTCTCTCCAGATGTGTATACGTCCAGAATCACTCGTCAGTCTAAATCGGATCTCATTTGTAAAGAGAACTCGACCCCATTGATGATGTGCCCAGTTCTTGTGTTCCTGGCACCACAGAAACCACCGTCTCCGATGAGCAGGCGTTAATGGCACACACCGTACTGGTAGTCGTGCAAATAGACCACCTTTGTGCAGCCTCCTGGCCACGGGAAAACGCGATAACGGACGTCCAGTTGTCTGTTGCATGTGCGTTGCGATTTCTCCCGCCGTCTGCCGTCTGTCTCTTCTGGCCTGGAGGACAATATACTGGTGGTCCGCCGCCGTGGTTGCTCGTGGATGAGCACTGCTAAACTCTCGGACAGCTGTTCCTGTCGTTTGAAATGCTCTCCAAGCTCGTGAAACGATGCTGTGAGTGATCCCGAACTCCTCGGCCACACTAGTCACACTTCGGCCTTCTTCCAACTTCCCAATGACGCGACCTCGGGTAAAGTCATCCAGATGTCGTCTACTGGATTGCTTGTTGGCCATATCACACGGTGGTAGCAACTCGATGTCGTTCAAACCGATGTACACCGTGCAATAGCTTTCACCGAATTGCTGAGCGTACACCGCCCGTGTGCTTTATACCCTTCCGACACTCCCTTCCCCTACGTCATGCTGCATATATGCGCATGCCCTACCGTACCGGACCCTTGTCTATCTCTTGAGTGGTCTTTCGGTCCGTTCTGCCTGCTCGTTCCGCTGTTATGCTAATTTCTCCTCTTCGTCTTTAATTTTTGCATACCAGTGTATAAGCCGAAAAATATGGTAATTAAAGAACGTGGCCAAAGGGAATAAAATCTTGCATTCATTTCCCTCTTTTGCAGTTGATACTTTACTTGAAATCAAAATAACCATAGTTTCAGTATTTATGCCAATCAGTGAACACGTTCTAAAGCTTATTTAGCTTAAGCTTCCGGGTGATCAAAATAACGTATAGTACTTTGGTCACGTCGCGTAGATTTGATATCTTGAAACCTTATCCATGTACTTATGCACTATGCAGTACTTCCTTTTCACGATACGTATTGCTCAAAGTTATTCGAGTAGTTGCCAAATATTTCGGTGCACAGCAGCTTTCGAGATAGAAAAACCGATTTAGCTTTCAGATGTGTAGATTCTGTGCGCACCTACTGCACGATTTAGGCGATTTTCAACGCGGTGTCATAGTTGGCGCTCGTGAGATGGGCCATAGTATTTCTGAGGCAGACAAAAATTTCGGATTTTCACCGACGACCATTGCAAGGGTGTACCGTGACTACAATAATTCCGGCAAAACCTCCAACCTACAGTACCAGTGTGCCCGTAAAAAGACATTGGGTGAACGTGACCATCATCGGCTGTCAAGAATCGTTTCACGCGATAGGCGTGCAACACTCCCGCAGGTATAATCGGAATTCAGTGCTGGAACCTCAACAAGCATCAGCGTCCGGCTGAGCAACGTGCCCTGCACGATATGGGCTTTGGGAGCCGACGCCCAACTCGAGTCCCCTTGATGGGTGCACGATACAGAGCTATGCGCCTCGCTCGGGCACGGTAACATCACCACTATGACTGAAAACAAGTAGCCTGGTCTGACGAGTAGCGTTTCCAACTGCATCGGGCAGATGGAAGGATTCGTGGGTGGCGCAAACCCCATGAAGCCATGGATCCCGCCTGTCAACAAGGAACTGTACCGGCTGGTGGGGGCGGGTGGGGGTTCCGTAATGATATGGGGTGTGTTTATCTGGACTTAACTGGGACTTCTGGTACGTCTACAAACGTCTGTGACTGGCCAACGCTATGTGCGCATCTTTTCTGACGAGTTACACCCGTTCATGTCCTACATTCATGCTGATGCGTTGGGCCTGTTCCAACAGGACAATGCACCTCCACACAAGTGTCGGGACACCACATTATGGTTAGAGAAGCATTCATCTGAGTTTGGGGTGTTGCCATTCCCACCCAAGTTTTTAGATCTGAACGTGATAGAACACATTTGGGATGCCATGCAACCCGCTATCGAACACAGGAATCCGAGACCTCGGAATACACCCGAATTGTGGAACGCTCTGCAGAAAGTATGGTGTGCATTGCCTACAACATATTTCCAGAAGCTAGTGGATTCCATGTCCCGTCGTATTTCTGCAGTTCTGCGCTCCCGTGGGGCACCTACCAAATATTAGACTGGTGTACCAGTTTTTCTGGCATTTCAGTGTAGATACAGTGTAAAGTCTCAGATTAAATTAGGCGTTTCTTAAGACTTCTCAACCCATTCCCAGAAAAGCTGAGAGAATCCGTCAGATGGGGGAAAGGTCGTATTACCCTCTGCGCCCTCTGTGTTCCGTTTAAAGTTATATCCTCAGGAATATTAATTAGCAAGCCAAATTTTAGTTTCGATCTCATCCTCAAGTCAGACGCTATTTGCTTTGGTTCGCAAGGTTTCTTGCTCATTTATAATTCTGATTAAATAATTGAATCTGACAATACATCTCTGCTAATGAAAAGTTATCTCTAGGTTTTGAAAACAAGTTTAAAGGGGTACTTACCATCTGTCCATCCTTCTGGATTCAGCCGTAGTGGTTGAACTGTGAAACTTGATTATTCCAACAACAGGTATGACACTCACGAATCTGAGGCTGACAGTGAAATCACGTATGGGTTTCATCATTTGAGCACTGACACAGAAAGCAGTCAGTATTCTTTTCCTGTTTATAAGCGCATCTGTCACCGAAAAATTAGAATGATGTTTTTTCATAAAATTCGATGGACTAGTTATACACTCAGTAAACAAAATATTAGGGATAGAGGTGACGGGCAGTTGACATGGGTATCCGCGCGCAGAGCAGAACAAACCCAAACCGAACGCAGGAGATAAATAGGCAGACAGCTGGGCTTCCCAAGAGTGTATTTCAATCGACGAACATGGATAAACGTGGTGGTCTCATTGACTTTGATCGTGGACTCATTCTTGGCGCAAGACAGATGGGCCATTCTATCGCCCAAGTGAGAAGAACTCTAGGGTTTCGAGGGCAACCGTATCAAAGGTGTACCGCGAGTATACCATCGACGGACGTACCAGAGCTCAGAGAGTAAGCGATGGCCGATCACACGCCATTGATGACCGGGGTCGACGTAGACTATGGGAAGGAATACAACTAGCCTGAATTCTGGGTCGAACTGACCGTTTTGCAACGGCGGCACAAATCACATCCAGTTGCAGCGTCAGCGAGCGAACGGTATGGCACACGCTGCATAGCGCAGAACTTGCTATAGAGTTGTTCAAACTTAAATGTAACACTTCCACACGTCCTTCGGGTGGATGTCCTGTGATATGGAATTGCAAAGCTTGCTAAACAAAACAAAGGAGAGAGGAAGAGATATTGTTGATATATATACACTGAGTGGCCACTTTATTATGACCACCTGACAGTTTTAAGCAAATGAGCTATGGCTGAACGCAGTTGCCACCAGAGAGCGAGGTTAGTATAAAAAGGGAAAGCTTAGCGCTTGTGACAGTAGTAGCAGCGATTTTTGGGTGACGAGATGGGTAAAAAAATGCGATTTGACGGACTTTCAACGTGGAATGAATGCAGGAGCTCAGAGCCATAGAGCTAGTATCACCGAAACCGCCGCATTCGTGAAATGTTCCAGAGCAGCTGTTGTTAAAGTGTTTAAAGACTGGTCTGTCAGCCAAAAAACTGGGTCTCTACGTGCAACGTGTGGTCGTCATCGACTAGTGACTGCTCGGGCGGAACGGAGAGTGTCCAGACTGGTAACATACAACAGAAATTACAGATCATCTTAATCAAGAATCCCTTCAAATGATCCCTGCACGCACTGTTCGCCGTACACTGCATCGGATGGGATATGGCAGCCGAAGGCCTGTTCGAACACCTTTGCTGTCTGCAGTTACCTAGGGAAAACGTCTCCAGTTCGTACAAAAGCACAAGGATTGGACAGTCGATAATTGGAAACAAATTATATGGTCCGATTAATCCCGTTTTCAGTTGCACCATGCCGATGGCAGAGTGAGAATTTGGTGGAAACATCATGAAAGCATGGATCCCAAATGCATTGCTACAACCCTTCAAGCTGGTGGAGGCAACGTTACGTTATGGTTTGTGGAATGTTTTCCTGGCATGCTTTGGACCTTTTAATTCGTGTTGATCAACGTCTGACTGGCACATCATATCTAAACATCGTTGCGGACCAAGTGCATCCTGTCATGTGGATGGTTTATTCCAATGGCGATGGCTACTTTCAACAAAATAATGCGTCCTGCCATAGTGCTCGTCTCGTATTGTAGAGGATTGGCTTCAGGAACTGGCCGGTGAGTTTACATTGCTTAGGTGGCCCCTACAATCTCCAGATCACAACCCCATTGATAATTTGTGGGATGAAGTTGAACGAGCCATCAGACAGCTGGATCCACAACCCTGCAATCTCACACTCCTGGAAAGTGCTATTTATCAACCATGGTCTCAGATTCCACAAACCACCTATCAACATCTTGTGGAGTCCATGCCACGAAGAATCGACGCAGTATTAAAGACAAAAGGTGGCCCAACGAAGTACTGAGGGGTGGTCATAATAAAGTGGCCACTCAGTGTATGTAAACATTTGCACCCGACGTGAAAGACTCATATAGATGAAAGTAACATCGTCGTGATATACCAACTACCAGTTTATGAGACATTTGGATGAATAAGACATGTATTCCGCCAGTTGGCCAACCCTGGTCGTGCAACCATGATTAAGTTGCGGAACGTAGGTATGACTACCTTCGCAGTTTTCTAAAAAAGGGGTTCGCCGCGATATCAGAATTACGTTTCTGAGCGTTAGTCAAAACATACCCACACCTTTGATAAAGAACCACTCAAAAACAATATGGGAGCGAACAAAAATCAGTGCAATGAAAGATTCCAAAACACCCAAAACTTGGGTGATAATGGTCAGAGTAAACGAAATTAGATAAAATGAAGTTAAACGTACAGGAATACTGTCTTTTGAAAGAGAGAGAGAGAGAGAGAGAGAGAGAGAGAGAGAGAGAGAGAGAGAGAGAGAGAGAGAGAGAGGTGGAGACGTTGTTGAGCAGAAAATTGGAATCATTTGGTAAGTGACTATGAGATGCTAAGCTACTATTAAGAAACTTATATGTAGTTAAGTGCCTACAAAGAATCGTGGTGGTGATGTATTAGCTAAATATAATCCTCTCGGTTTTGGAAAATAGTGCTGACGGTAAATCGTTGTTCGAGAAAGCGAAAGTTTCAACATTTTCCTGTGCATTGTTCTTTGATCAGAAGGAGTGGTTTTACGATGCTTGCCTGAGAGAAAAGGGATTTATTGGCAAAAAACTCAGGGCTCTTAATTTGTGAACAGAGGGATTCTGCTGTTGGCCACAGTAAGAATGGGTTACCTCCAAACATCAGCGAAAGAGAAGGCGCAATTAAAGATGGAGAAAATAACAGTAAACTAAAAAATATACGTAACGTTTACAGTTTTCCATGCTAGTTGGGAATTATTTTACCTAAAGCGATAAGAAACCTGAAACTCAACCATCATCAAGCAAATTCGGAGAACGTGATAAATTTTTTTATGTTTCAAGAAATTATCGTTTTATATTTTTATTTTGTTTTTATTGTTTTTATTTTTGAGTACGGAGAAATAAATTTACAAAAGGAATGGAAACACAAAGGAAAACTTGCACCTGTATTCTTGGAAAAACATAAATTTTATTTGAACACAGAGCCCCCCGCGAGAGATGACTCTTCAGTGCCCTGCTCGGTTCCGGGAACTAGCTACGGCCCTCCAACAATTTCGACTGGAACGGTGAACAGCCGTGGTTGTTTAAGGAGCACCACAGTACACATCGGATAGGGACTGGTATAGCCGAAAACCATAAGCCTGTACCGCCAAAATGCTGACTCAACAGGGTTTAAGGAATTCTAAGTATGTTTACTAAAGTAAACGTTGCGCTAATATCTTTGTTCGGGGAGCCGCTGGTTCGGACCTGCGGACTGGTGGTACGAGCGGGGAACGGGCACGACGGACAAGATTAGACTGGGGGATTTGTTCGTGCGAACACTTTTCTTTTTCGTCTTTTCCAGGGTTCAAGGCGTTTAATACATTCACAGACAACTATCACATTACACATTCCAGAATTACAAAGTTTCACACATCGTTCGAAATACATTCACAGACACAGAGACGCGCATATTTTGTGTTAGCATAACCCAACGAGAGCGCAGTCCCGTGTTTTCTCCATTAGGCTGTTAGGCACTTTTCTCCTCCTTTTTCGGGATGTTCCTGGTGTTTTTCCATTGCGCTCTTGCGTTCTCATCGATGCTTGGTTCCTTCAACATTGCGAGGCACTGTTGTAGTACCAGCAGTAGTTTCTCAACCGTAGTTAACTCGGTTTCGGTGTATTTCGAGTTCTCTTTTACTGCAGGGGTATTCCACAGCTAAGCTCGAATGCTTAGTGTCCAGTTTCCATTGAAACTTCGTGTTCGCTTTGCGGCAGTTCGGGAAGTTGGCTTCATTTTCACACTTCCAGTGGTTGTGCCCGAGCGAGCACATCTCTCAAAAGTTTCCAGGCATTTGGTCTTATAGTGACAAAACCCGTTACACTTGAAGCAGCGAGTCTTTCTGATGAACTCACGGACGGAATTGATCCTCCACCCGCAGTTCATTTTGCCTATCTTAATGAGAGATCTGAAGTCCCCTGAGGAAAGTTCAATCGCCCAGTGGACGTTGTTCTCTTTTTCCTTTATTGGATAAAGCACCGTATACAGTCTGGGCTCTCTTAAGTCGTTCTGACATCTGATATCAAAGTAGATATGCCCCTTCTCTGCTTCCTTGTCGATTCCATAGACGATCAGTCTTGTGAGTTTTGTTACTGCATGTCTAATTTCAAACATCTCTTGCAAATACTCATTCTTTTGATACTCACGTTCTAGACTCTGCACTTCGTCTGCTTTAAAGCATTCGATCAACACACCACCTCCATTGTTAACTTTCTTAATGTTTCTAATCCTTATTTCCATTTCGACTGGGTCTATTTCCACTTGAACTGATCGTTTAAGCTGAACAGAGGTCTTGCTTTTATCCTTCGAGTAAATTAGGAAGGTATGTTTTTGCGGCGGTCTTTTCTGAGTATCCGCCTTGGATCCTTTTCTGGCAGCTTCAGCGTAGGTTTTCTGCGCTGGCTGGTCGTCTAATTTCAAACATTTGCCTTTCAGGCAACTTATTTCAAGTAATTGTTTTGTGTAAGCTTCCTGGATACGATTCAAGACTAATCGTATCGCCCCCTTTACTGTGTTATTCATCCTATAGGTTGAACTGTCCAGAATTTCATCTAATTCGGCGAGCAGTCCATTTATTGTCTCTGTCACTGCATTCATTGGGGTTGCTTCGTCTTCACCCATCTTTTTCAAAATCCTTTCCTTTAATTCCTCAGAGTTCTTTTCTGGCTCTGGGCTCAGATTTAGTAGCTATTCAGTCGAGTGTGCTCCTTTTTCAGTAGCTGGCACTCCTCACTTTCTATATTTTCACCTTTCGCTGGGAGAAGATTGATCCTTAGGGTGTCGCTCTTATTTGACTCCAGTGTTAGGAAGGAGTCCCCCGACCGCGACAAGGTCACCGGAGCCCGGGGACATGCGATGCGATATTACTTTGACTGAAGAATGCAGTCGTATATCTAAAAAAGCTTATTTTACGCTTTCCAACCGTAGGCTGAAGAAGCGTATATGCTCCAGCTTTCTCCGTCCGTCCGTCCGTCTGTCCGCACGATAACTCGCGTAAAAATGGTTCGATTTCGATGAAATTTTAGTATGTGGTAGGGGAACACCTGGGGACAAACCTTATTGAAAATGGGTGAAGTGGGGTCAAAGGTCAGGACATAGGAGCGGGATGCATTCCATTGCTCTTATGCGTCATAACTTGCGTAAATATGGTTCAATTTCGATGAAATTTTGGTATGTGGTAGGGACCACCTGGAGACGAACTCTATGGAAAATGGATGAAATGGACTCAAAGGTCAGAACGCAGGATCGGAATCCATTCCATGGCCCTTATGCGGCGTTATAACGTACGTAAAAATGCTTCGATTGAGACAAAACTTTATCATGTTGTTCCGGAAGTATACTTTACCGGTTCTATTGAATATCATCGAAAGGGGGTCAAAGGTCAGGTCATAGGAGTGAGATTTATTCTACAGCCATTATCCTCATAACTTGAGTAATGATTTCTGGTATGTTGGAAAGTGTATCATAATCAATGCATTGCATGATTTTACTAACTTGTTATTTGGTTTGAGCGCCTGAAGCTCTCCCTTTTGCTATGCACAGAGTCGCTGGTTAGCCTTCCCACTGACCTGCGGAAGTAGAGCGACCGACCCGACGACTGTCTGCTCTTTGCTTAGCTCACAAAAAGGTCAAAAAATCTCGCTGTCCTCCGGGGAGAAGGACTGGTATTAATCTGTGAGTCATCTTAACTTTTGGAGGTATGGGAAGAGTATGGACCACGTCAGAACTGACCCCCAAAGAGCCAGTAGTACAACGATGTCGGCCAAAGGCAATCTGACGCTACTTAAATATCGGTCTCTTGCAGTGGCGCACCCAGGACTTTTTTATAGGGATGGCCTAAAATATTGAAGATGTAAATAAAAATATTCCAGAACAAACATCTCCAAGAATATTGAGAAATGGTAAAAATATCTTTACAATATTACAGTGCGCTTCCAATTATTCGTAAAATGTATATTTAAAAACACATACAAATATATTTAACAAGAAAGTTGACACCGAATTTTCGGGTGTAATAAGCACGTCTTTTGAATCCGTTCTGACGCAAATTAAATTTATCAAAGCTATTCAAAGTCAATGGAACCGGTATAGAAAACAATAGATCTGACCAAAGAAAGAAGATTTTCAATCGGGTTTTTAATCCCCCAGATATTGCTGTAAACGGAATCGTGAGCTTACGAACTCTTATAAACAGAGATATCGACAAAAATGCCGCCCCGGTGGCGCAGTGGTCTAAGGCGCTGGCCTCTGATCATTCGTCCGTCTGGGGTCCGGGTTCGAATCCCGGTGAGGCATGGATGTTGTGTTTGTCTTACGGCACTGGCTCTCTCTCTTCCCTGGAACCAGTGACCCTAAATTAGGGACGGGCGACTGCTTATAGCCCATTGAGTTGCTCACGGTGGTCGTTAAACCTCCAATCAAAAAAAAAAAAAAAAAATCGACAAAAATAAGATGTGACTTTACGTCCCCTGGTGGGAAAACCATGCATTATTTTAGGAAGAAAGTATTCTCAAAAGGTTTATCCGTATAAGCGGTATCGGTCGAAGAAAAAAAAAAATAGTCGAGTTTTCAGGAGCCCAGATTTTGCAACAAATACTTCAGAAGCAGAAATTAACACATATGACCCCTGGTGGCTAAACCATTCTTTACCAAACATTAGAAATCATGTGAAAAATATTTTCCATCAGGTCTTGTGTGCGATACAGGAAGAATTTTTCAAATCAGAGCTTTAGGAGCAGAAATAACGCAGAAAACGCAATTTACTTTTGTGCCCCCTAGCGGAAAGTGTATGATTTTCTTGAAAATTTTGAATTTATAGGAAAAACATTTCGCATCGGAAACACTATCCAACAAAAAAGGAATTTTTAAAATCGTACTCTTAGAAGTAGATATTGGCAAAAATAAGATTTACATCTACGCCCCCTGGCGTAGAAACCATGCAATTTTTCAAGAAGAAAATTTTCCTAAAAGGTTTGTCGACATGAGTAGCATCTGTCAACAAACGACGTTTTTTTCAATCGAGAATTTAGAAGCTCATATTTTGCTGAAAATACAACAGAAGCGGAAATTAAGATTTACGCTCCCTGGTGGCCAAACTATTTTTTATAAAAATTAGAAATTATGTGCAAACGATTTCCCATCAGGAGTTGTATCCGGTGCAGAAAGAATTTTTCAAATCGAAGATTTAGAAGCAGAGATATAGGGGGAACGCAATTTACCGCCACGCCTCCTAGCGGAAAGTCTATGAATTACTTGAAAATTTTGAAATTATATGAAAACATGTCACACGGAAAACACTATCCAACAAGGAAGGTATTTTTCAAATCGGGCTCCTAGAAGTAGAGATATTGACAAAAATAAGATGTACATCTACGCCCCCTGGCGGAGAAACTGTGGAATATTTTAAGAAGAAAATATTCCGAAAAGGTTTATCGATGTGAGTGGCATCAGTCCACGAAAGAATTTTTAATCGATATTTTAGAAGCCACGATTTTATGGCAAATACATCAGAAGCAAAAATTAACACTTACGCCCCCTGGTGGCCAAAGTATTATTTACCAAAAATTTGAAATTATATGCAAAAGATTTTCCATCAGGAGATGTATCGGCTGAAGAAATTTTTTTCAAATCGGAGGTTTAGAAGAAGAGTTATCGGGGAAAATTTCATTTACTTTTACGTCCCTAGCGGAAAATCTATGCGTAATTTGAAAAAGTAACTATATCTAAAATACTCTTCGACATAAATGGAATCGAAAGATATAAAGCTTTTTTCAATCGGATGTTTAGAAGCAAATATCTGGAATAAAACGTATTTTTGAATTCGACATCATCTGCATTTACGCCCTCTACCGGCGGAACTGTACATCGTAAAAAAAGCTAAATAAAGGATCATCATTTGCATATTTCTAGCTTCCCAATGCAAAAAGAATTTTTCAAATCGGACTAATAAATGCTGAGATATCGTGGATATAGACGGACGGACGGACGGACAAACCGATAACGGAAGCACGATCTTTTACAAAAGACGTGCTAAAAATGAGCAGCCAATAACAAAGAACGAAGGACCAAGTGATACCTCATCGGGAGGGCCCACGTCTTTGCGCTACCCCCACTGAGGGCGACACTGGTCTGTTGGCAAGAAGACTACCCCAATGTCCACACTAATTGCAACAACACTGGGCCGAAGGATACAGAGCTTGGAGCCATTAGGAGCGGGTATGGAGGTTACTGCATCTCGTTAACAATTTCAGGTTCTGGAAAGAAACACGTACAGAGATGATACATTGTAGAAGCGGGCACAGTCCGCAGACATGGCAGGGACTGCCATCAACTGCGTTATTCCCATTCTCCCCGTACTCATTCTTCAAACAGGAAACGGTCATTGGTGCGTTGAACGTGTAGGGAAACTCCTTCATGTTACACTGTTGCGGGGCATTCTGGGTGGGAAGATCATTCCAGACCTCGTGAGCATCCTGTATGTTACGGCCACCAGTCATAGTCTTTTTAGTTGCCTGAACCATATTCTACGAAACAGAGTTAGAATATTACGTATTAGCTGATAATTTCACAGTGACACATTTCTTACAGTTTACAAGAACTGGAGGTACAGATCGATGCTGAGAGAAAGAATATATGGAGAACACAACTGGTTGTATGATGCATGGAATGAGTCAATATTCTATTAATGCATTGCCGATATATGTGGGTGTAATGTGTGTTCATTAAAGGCTAGCTTTCTCAGCATTTATGTTTTAAATCCAAACGATGTACTTCTCAGAATGCTCCTCACACACGTGTACGGTTTCACAGGGTTTTCTTATTAACTTTGTGGTACTGAAGTCCCATTTTACTTACCGTAAGGGAATTATACTTTGTATTAATGCAATGAATTTTATTTGAATATGGATGTTATTACTAATTCATCCTGTTGGATTCAATGAATGTGCTCAAGAGTCTTTAGAAAAGTTTTGTTTTAATTCAGATTTGTGTAAGTATCGTGATCAGCTTAACAGCCCTTTTTCAAGCCATATCTGTGTACTAACTAACATATGTTTGTCAGATTTGCCATGCCTGAGCATAAAAGAACGGAATTTTTTTCAGTGCGTTTGTGCGTAGCACAATGTATGAGTTTGTAGCCACGGATAAGTTGAGCTACAAATTTGATAGATACGTTGTTTATTCTGTTCGAGAATGCCTGCATTTCGATGGAGTTAGGTCTTTTTCATAAGTGAAATGGTCCTGAAGCAGTAAAAATTGTAAATAAACTAGTGCAAAAATATGTAAACCACGAGACTTCATTCATCTACATGAAGTAGAGACGATTGTCATAAATCGTATAACTGCATTAATCCTTTCCCTTTCCTATTGTTTAAATAACGTCCATTTCGTTTGCTTTGTTAATCCATCACATCCGATTTTTGTTTCTCTCTCGTTTTAAAAATTTACGTTTCTGGTGCAGCTATAAAAAAGCTATGTGTTATAAGTATTTTACCGAAGTGTTATAAATATTTTAGTACATTCGTGATCTGCTCTTCGTTTTTGAATGATATACCTAACGAAATTATGCATAATTGATTGCGCCACGCAAAATGTGATACGTGTTACTAATGGTTAATATTATAGAAACAATGGAAAGAGAGAAGCTTAATTCTGTCCAATCTGCCAAATGTATCATCTCACTTCATGGATCGAAATTAATCTCCGAGAAGCAGACTAAAGGTAAAAGTAAAGAAGCTCCGGTAGTATCAACAACTCTTTGTAAACATTTGTCTTCTACGTGTTTCCGCTGCAAAATAGCTCTTTTTTATTTTCTGTTTTATAGTGAAAAGTGCTTTGTACTAGTGGACGTACTTCAATATTCTATTAATTTCATTTTTTTAATGCTATCGAGATACAAAGGTAGTGAATATAGGTAATAAATGGTAAGCATTGCAATTCGGAGAGACGCAAAGAATTTATTGAATTCTAAAAGTGAACGGTTGCATTGTATAGCCTAGTGCTACAATTGGAAAACGAGAAGCGCGTTAGAAAACAACATTATTCTCATGTATTAGGTCTATGCATAAGTTGCCACTCAAGCAGATCGCATTTAATTATAATCGTGTTGTGTGCCCCCGTGAGCTATAACTTTGCGCCATCTTTTCTGGAGAGAGCGAATGGCGTCATAAAAGAACGACACCGGTTTCGATGCGATCAAGTCGTCGATGCATTTTTGGAGATCCTCAAGTTCGGCGAACCACTGCCAGCGAGAAATGCCGCATCGAGAGAAATAAGTGAGGTGTAAGCCATATGAGAAAAAGCTTCTCACCTTAGCTGTGTGATAATTTCCTGGGTAGCAGCAGCAACACGGAAACAGGCGTTATCATGCAACAAAATATGTCCCGAAAATATTTCCATCGCAGATCCTCGCGCATAAGCAGTAGTTGACGACTGTAGCGTTGCGCAGTCATTGTTATACATGGTAGTATGAGCTCATGATACACCACACCTTGCATGTCCCACCAAATACAGAGAAGAACTTTCTTGCCGTGGGTGTTGGACTTTGGTGTTGACGTCGTTGACTGGCTGGGGTCTACCTATGACCTCTTGCGTTGCAGATTGTTATAGTGAACCCATTTTTCATCACCCGTAATCATTTCCCCCAGGAAGTCATTTTTCACAACGTCTGGCAAGCAGTGAAACCCAGGAATTCAGTTGACCAACGATAAACTCGGTAAGCTCGTATGGAATCTACCTTACCTCTTTTCGAGTGTTTCTGAATGCATGCAATGTCGAACCACTGTCGACTGACTCACGCTTAACTATAGTGCTAGTTCTGTGGTCAACCGGTAGGCATTCTCGTGCAGAAGAGTTTACAAATCTGGGCTCTGAATCTACTTTCACCATCTGCTCGTCCTTCATGCTGTGAAATCACCTCGTCTGAACTTCACAAACTACTCACCACAAGTGCTTGTATTTACAGCTTTCTCACTGTATGCCGAACAAATCCCTCTCGTGAAGGTCGGTTCTGTTCAAGATGGTGGTGGCCCTGTGATATTTTGGGGAACCTTCTCATGGGGCGCATTAGGTCTCTTAGTGTGTCTGGAGAAGTCTTTAAACGATGCGTGCTGCCAGTATGTACTGGCTGAATACCTATATGCTTTGATGACCTCGCATCCTGCGGCGGATGGTCTGTTTCAGTAAGACAATGCGCCTCCCCACCGGGCCGCAACTACCCAGGCATGACTAGAGGAACACTCATCTGAATTTAAAACCATTCAGTGGCTTTCAAGATCCCCGGATTTAAATCCTGTTGAAGCTCTCTGGGTTGCCGTGGAGTGGAACATCAGGTCCTTGGATCCTGGATCAACGTCTCGGGCGGAGTTGTGGGCAATGCTGCAACAGGCATGGCTGGCATTACCAAAGGAAACCCTCCGACATTTGGTGAAGTCGATGTCTCTCCGTATACCGGGTATTATTCGCACTAGAGGAGGACCGAAACACTATTAGGCAGGCATCTCCAATGTTTTGTCTAATGAGTGTGTTACTTTCAAAATGATCTTTAACCCGCTTTTGTTTAAGCTAGTAAATTAATACTTGTGCATCCTACTTCAAGTTCGGGGCAGTCATACTCTCAAAACCCAGAACAGAGAATTTATCCCTCACTCAATGCTTTTTCTACAAGCAAAAAGAAACAAGAAAGATGACACCGAATTATCGGGTGTAATAAACACGTCTTTTGAATCCGTTCTGACGCAAATTAAATTTATCAAAGCTATTCAAAGTCAATGGAACCGGTGTGGAAAATAATAGTATTTGACGGAAGAAAGAATTTTTTCAATCGGGTTTTTAATCCCTCAGATATTGCTGTAAACGGAATCGTGAGCTTACGCCATCTGGTTGCAGACTTGTGCATTAAGAAAAACATGAATTTATATGAGAAACATTTCGCACCGGAAACGCTCTCCAACACAGAAAGCAGTTTTCAAATCGGACTAATAGTTGTAGAGATATCGTGGATACAGATGGACGGAAGGACGGACAAACCGGTAACATAAGCACGATTTTTTTTTTTACAAAAGATGTGCTAAAAAGAAACCATTATTTGGGGTCCCTGCAGCATTCCGGGGAACCGCGTCTGGGTTTCGTGGGCTTTTCTGTAAATCCGCCCCTGGTTGTTGTTGCGTCATTCAGTTGCTTCGGCAGGCTTGCTGATGGCAGGAGGTGCTAGTGGTTCACCTTTGTTTAGTTAGTTTACTTCAAAATTTTCACGAGCTTGTCCAGTGCTGTAATGTTATCTGAAAAAGAAGTGCGAGCGAGCAACACGGGTTTTTCAAGAACACAATTTCGTCATTAAATGGACAGATCCGAGGAAAGAGTGACTGTGATTTCGTTTTATAATGGATATTTCAGAAGCCTTGCACTGCTTTTAGATCAACTGAGCGTGCTAATTACTACAAACCAATTGTGGCAGCAAAAGGAGCAGTAAAAATGGGACACGTTCCGTCTTCAAAGCAACAAAAAAAAAAAAAAAAAACATAACGGGATGACAGTTACCCCGTTCTTCTTCGACTGCAGCCTTAGGCCCATCTGTTCAGTGGGTATTTGTCGTATGAGTGACGCAGTCGAAGGTAAGTTCAGAGTTTCTGAATAACGAATAAGGGTGCCTTTTGGTAGGTCTTTATACCCTTTCTTCGATTACTTGCCGACTGCAGGTTTTACTGGACCAATACTGTATAGGAGTTGTTATCTTGCTGATATTACTGGTAAGTGGTGCACTTCTAGACACGTAGCTATGAGTGGATGCACAGACGCCACTTTTTAATATGGGTGTATGCCTTCAGGTTCTTATTCTGTGTCCTCTTAAGGTTAGAGGATTACTTGCCCAGTAGCCCTCTTTTTAGTAGTTAATGGGTGGAAATGTAACAGATTTCCTTCCCCCAATAGAATGACCGACAGAGCAGGAGATGATAGCTTTATATACCTTATATATGCCTTAGTGGTCAGCTTGCAGATCATTTATTATATAATCAATGATCTCATTTATTATATAAGAGAATATCTACCTTTCGATTCCACTCTTTCAATATCATTTTTATTCCAAAGTTAACGCCACTGTTTTTTCTCATTTTTAACTGAGATGTACCCATTGGCTAGATCATTTTAATAACCTCTGTCTGTAGAATGGAGACGAACCACATCACGTATCACTCATTTGACCGACTGACGTGGAAAAAGGCAGGAAGTGTCAGTTCTCCCTTAGGAATCCCTCCCAACGGGAAAAGGGAAGGACTTGTTGAAGTTTAAACGGAGAATTATTATCAGTGCAAAGAAGACAAAGGCCAGCATCTCAGCAACTTCAGGGATTGTTTGGCTGTACGGGGAACGGCGGCCGGCCGGAGTGAAGATGTAGAGGAAATGATCGGAATAGGGACACTCACATCCAGTCGGAAAATACCACAGGTAGACAGTGGATGATCAGGCATCAGACATGCTCATGTTCCCTCAATTAACGGCAGATTGAAGCCACGCCGCACAGAAAAACGCTTCTGAGCACACAATGAATGAAGCGAACGAATTTAAGGATGGACCTAAGGAGTCTGCGACCAGTTCATATACCAGGGGAGTCGGAGTCCAGTTCATATGATAGTTCCATAAACCCCAAAATGCGGGGGGCCTCATGGCTAAGAGGGTCTCTGGTCTCAGCAAAAATATTTTACAACATTTTTGGTGGAAATTTCATATGAAGCTGGTTAAGGAAATAGCGGGGAATTTTGACGGCGGCTTTGAAACAAGTATTTAAAAGGAAAGCACTCTCTATTTTCAGTCAATAAAGTAAAATATTTAGAAATACGTTTCCAGGTTTCAGTTCATAAAAACTGGATGACGGAAGAGCAGCTACTCGAGATGACGTCAGGCGTCTTTTCACAGCCACAGCAAATGTCAAAGGAACAGCAGTTCAGTGAATAAAATTTTTAAACCAATGAGGATAAGGTGTTAGTATTACAATCGTTTGCACATACCTACGCATTCTTCAGAATACAATGAATTAAACGATGCTCTTCGCGGGGAACTTTTTACTACGTACAAGATGTTGTGGCATGATGTTAAATGTGTTTTTTTTATTCAAGATAAAATAATTTAAGAAGTTTTGCCTTTTTTTGTGTGCCACAGTTCTCAACTGTTATTACTTATGTTCTATATTTTCGTATAAATCGGAAAAGGCCCTTAAATACTGTCATATGTCAGCTACGTGTAGCGTTTTATGTTTTGTGTAGTCCGTTGTCTGATTGTCGGCCATTTATTATATTATACATCATTTCTGGTCATGTTTTTGTTTAGTACCTTATCTTTTGTTATAGTTTTGATGCTGTTTTTGTTTCTGATGTAAACCTTTTGGGCATGGCTCTCTTTGGCCCATTGAGACCCTTGCGCGAATAAAGTCCACGCAACGGCAGGTACGTGCGTTTTGTGTGCTCGTAATGGATTTCAAAAGGGACAGCCTTAATTCCGTAAAAGAATATAATTTGTATACACTCAGTGGCCACTTTATTATGGCCACCTGACAGTTTTAAGCAAATGAGCTATGGCTGCACGCCGTTGCAACCAGAGGGCGAGGCTAGTATAAAAAGGGGAAGCTTAGTGCTTGCGACAGTAGTAGAAGTGATTTTTGGGTGACGAGCAGTGGCGGCTTTTCAGGTGAAGTAGGTAAAGTGCCTCTTCACCTATTTACTCAAAATAAAGTTTTTTTCAGTATTTTTTTATAATATATTCTTTTTTGCCTTTATTCAGTTCCAAAATACTCAAAATTTTGAATACATATTAATTCACATGGCGCGCTCAATAAGGAAAACAAATCCTTATTCGCAAAACAGTACAAGTGAAGAGCCGAAATGAGAATGCTTGGAAGTCTGCAGTTGTCCGCCGAGTTGCCATGGTAACCGTGACGTCACCCTCCCCAATCTGCTCGCTCAAGTGAAGTGTTTCAGCTTCACGCGCCTTACCTCTGCATCTTTCAGTTTTTGAGCGTAAAGTCCTGAGATATCACGGTGGAGTGGGCGCACTACCAGGGTACCATGCAATCTGCTCGGGCTTTTTCCTTGTTTTGGTGTGGTACATTATTTTCCGAAAGGAATTTGTTCTTTCGTGCTTTGTGATTATTTGTTGAAAGCTTTAACTGATATTTTAGGTTTGTGTACAATTTAACTGACAGTGATAGTTTTTAGTATGCATCCTCTGGACCACATTGTTTGTAATTTATTGCAAACTCCATTTACTCTGTGGAAAGATGAAGATAAAAGGGACATTTTGCTTCAAGGACGACCAACGAATTCACCGACAATTGTTGCCAAGAACGAAATCACGAAGAGCGGTTAATCTAACAATATTAATGTTAAATATTGTTGGTTTACTGAATATAAATGGATTTGCAGCACTTCTGTGTTAATTTTTTTTGGCCTTGCTTACTTTTTAGTAATAAACATTCGGCGTGGAATAAAGACGGATTCTCAGATTTATTAAGCGTAATACGGTCACTTCGTAAACATCGTGATTCTAGCGAACACCTGAAATGCGAATTAATAATGTTAAGGAATTTTGAAAAAATTCAAAACACCATTGCCGATGCCCTGAAGAAGAATGCTAGGCTTTTGAAAACGCATTTTAACGAAAACGTTCGTTTAAATAGACTTTTCCTGCAGACAGTGATTGATGCAGTATTAGTCTATACTGTATTTGAGCAAACAAGAACTAGCATTCCATGGCCATGACGAAAGCATGGGCTCGATAAATCGTGGAAATTTCATTGAATTACTTTCATTGTTGATATGAAGAAGTTTTTAGAAACTGAAAATCAATACGAAAGGATAAAATACTATTCAAAATGAATTAATTGAATGTATTTCTGAATGCACCTCAACACTAAACTGGAACGTGGCAAGCTCATAAGACAAACAAAATGTATTGACATAACCAACCTTAAAAAACACCATAATACTTTCAAGTTGGAACTGAAGAACAGATTCTCTGCTTTAGAAGGCCTAACATCGGAAGAAGTGGATATTTCTGAAGTTAACAGAAAAGTAACCAAAGCTCTTATGGAAACAGCAACAAAATTAGCTGGGTCTAAGAACAAGTTGCATGTAAACAAATTATCAGGAAAAACCAAAATGTTGATGCAAAAAAGAAGAGAGATGAGGACAACTAAAGAAGATGTGACTTCCAAAGTGGAATATATAGAGCTATGCAAGACAGTAAGAAAAAGTATCACTGAAGACGTAAGAAAATTCAACTGTGAACTAGTAAGGAAAGCAATTGAAAACAACCAAAGCCTAAAGATAGCAAAGGGACATCTCAGTAAGGGAAGAAAACAGATTATGGCTCTGAGAAAAGAAGATGGTTCTATAACAAGAAATAGAGGCGAAATTTTGACAAGAGTGAAAGATTTCTACTCCAAACTATATGAAAGGGATGATACATGTACTCCAGACATCATGAAAGGTACCAGAGTTCTTCCAGTCCTCCCAGCAGAAGTTGCTCATGCAATCAAGAACATGAAGCAGGGGAAAGCTCCAGGAGAAGATGGAATTACTATAGACATCATACAAGAAGCAAATGGAGAAATTGAAACAGTACTCGCCCAAATTTTCACTCGATGCCTTAATGAAGGGAAGATTCCTGAGGATTGGAACAACGCTACAATGATCCTGCTACATAAAAAAGGTGACATTGAGGATCTCAGGAACTACAGACCTATCAGCCTCCTATCAGTGGTTTATAAAATCTTCACTAAAGTTCTTTCACACCGCTTGAAGGTAACACTGGACATGGCTCAACCGAGAGAACAAGCTGGATTCAGGAGTGGCTACAGCACAATAGATCATATCCACGTACTGAGGGAACTAATTGAAAGAGCGAGGGAATATGAACTTCCATTGTGCATGGCTTTTATCGATTATGAAAAAGCCTTTGATTCGGTGAAACCATCAGCAGTTGCAATTGCTCTGAAATCCTGCGGTATTGAAGATGCATACATTAATATTATTAATAACATCTATGAAAATGTAAGTGCAAAGATTCGGCTGTTTGAAAATACAACACACATAAAAATTGGAAAGGGAGTGAGACAAGGTGACACCATATCTCCGAAGCTCTTTAATGCCACATTGGAAAATGTCTTTCAATCACTGAACTGGGAAAACAAAGGGATAAAGATTAATGGAGATTATCTAACCCACCTTCGTTTTGCTGATGACGTAGTCATTTTTGCAACTACCCCATCAGAGCTGCAGAGTATGATCCAGGAACTTGCTGACAAGAGTAAAGAAGTGGGATTAAAAATGAACTTTCAGAAGACAAAAGTGATGTTCAATGCTTTTACAAGAAATGAAGATTTATCGATTGATGGAGAAAAACTGGAGATAACAGATACGTATGTTTATCTTGGACAGCAGATATCAAGTGAGGGTCACATTGATGAAGAAATTAATCGGCGTACAAAACTTGCCTGGAGAGCTTTTGGAAGAAACAGCATAATTTTCAAGAGCAATATGCCGTTATGTCTTAAAAGAAAAGTGTTTGATCAATGCATCCTTCCAGTGCTTACGTATGGTGCAGAGACGTGGACCTTAACTAAAAGAGACATACAAAGGCTGCAGACAACTCAAAGAAGCATGGAGAGGTGCATGCTTGGTATAACCAGGAGAGATAAGAAGAGGAACTCGTGGATCCGAAAAATGACGAGAGTGGAAGACATCATGATCAGAGTTAAATCCCTGAAATGGCAATGGGCTGGACATACTGCCAGAAGGACAGACCATAGATGGACAGCCGAAATTTTAGATTGGATTCCAAGGGACAGGAAAAGACCCAGAAAAAGACCACATGGGAGATGGGTGGATGAAATTCGTAAATATACGGGAGTGACATGGAGGAGACTGGCACAAGACAGACCGTTGTGGAGGAAACTTGGGGAGACCTTCGTCCAGCAGTGGATTGATAATGGTTGACAATGATGATGATGATGATGATTTCTGAATATATAAACTATCCTGTCAAAAATTAAATAATTTTTTATTGTTGATTCGGAAGGTGTATTGGTTAAGGGATTTTTGGGTTTCCATGATGTGAATGAAGATATAACGTCAGGAGCTTTATACAAAATGTTAGACAAAATCTTGGAACAGTCTGATTACCAACACAAATAAATAGGACAATGTTACGATGGGGCAAGTATAATGTCTGGACACTTAAATGGGCTACAGAAAAAAAGTCAAGGATAAAGCTTCTCAAGCTGTTTTTGTTCAATGTTTAGTTCATCGTTTGAATCTTGTATTACAACAGAGTTTTTCTAAAATTTCTAAGTGTCGAATATTTTTTGCAAGCCTCAGTGGAATTGCTTCGTTTGTTCACCATTTTGCGAAGCGGTCTTATACACGTATATCAACAACCGCAAGATGCAGACCAACCATAACAGAAACTTGATGGTCCTCCACTTTTTTTTTTTTTTTGATTGGAGGTTTAACGACCACCGTGAGCAACGCAATGGGCTATAAGCAGTCGCCCGTCCCTAATTTAAGGTCACTGGTTCCAGGGAAAGGAGAGAGCCAGTGCCGTAAGACAAACACCACATCCATGCCTGACCGGGATTCGAACCCGGACCCCTTTCGGACGAATGATCAGACGCCATCGCTTAGACCACTGCCCCACCGGGGCGGCGTCCTCCACTTCGAAATTAGTAAGTGTAGTTGTTGAAGATTGGGATAAATTGAAGGAAGTTTTCGGATTTCTGACGAATAGCGAATAATCAGACAAAAAATCAATTCATCTTGCCAAGGGGTTTTTGAATGACATGAACACTTTCGAATTTACATTTTTGGCTCCACCGATCTATTATTCGAACTTTTGAAGAAAAAATAACTAAACATAAACTACTGTATAACTCAAATTAAAAAAAAAAAAAAAACTCGTGAAATTTTGAGCCATAAAAGGAACGATGAGTTATTTGAAACACAGTTTGGAAAAGCTAGCAAAATCACAGAAATAAGTACGGGAATATGCTGCTCTTACACAGGAAACAATTTTTCAAAATTATCATCATCATCATCATCATCATCATTGTCAACCATTATCAATCCACTGCTGGACGAAGGTCTCCCCAAGTTTCCTCCACAACGGTCTGTCTTGTGCCAGTCTCCTCCATGTCACTCCCGCATACTTTCGAATTTCATCCACCCATTTTCCACGTGGTCTTCTGGGTCTTTTCCTGTCCCTTGGAATCCAATCTAAAATTTCGGCTGTCCATCGATGGTCTGTCCTTCTGGCAGTATGTCCAGCCCATTGCCATTTCAGGGATTTAACTCTTATCATGATGTCTTCCAATCTTGTCATTTGTCGGATCCACGTGTTCCTCTTCTTATCTCTCCTGGTTACACCAAGCATGCATCTCTCCATGCTGCTTTGAGTTGTCTGCAGCCTTTGTATGTCTCTTTTAGCTAAGGTCCACGTCTCTGCACCATACGTAAGCACTGGAAGGATGCATTGATCAAACACTTTTCTTTTAAGACATAATGGCATATTGCTCTTGAAAATTATGCTGTTTCTTCCAAAAGCTCTCCAGGCAAGTTTTGTACGCCGATTAATTTCTTCACCAATGTGACCCTCACTTGATATCTGCTGTCCAAGATAAACGTACGTGTCTGTTATCTCCAGCTTTTCTCCATCAATCGATAAATCTTCATTTCTTCTAAAAGCATTGAACATCACTTTTGTCTTCTGAAAGTTCATTTTTAATCCCACTTCTTTACTCTTGTCAGCAAGTTCCTGGATCATACTCTGTAGCTCTGATGGGGTAGTTGCAAAAATGACTATGTCATCAGCAAAACGAAGGTGGGTTAGATAATCTCCATTAATCTTTATCCCCTTGTTTTCCCAGCTCAGCGACTGAAAGACACCCTCATATGTGGCATTAAAGAGCTTCGGAGATATGGTGTCACCTTGTCTCACTCCCTTTCCAATTTTTATGTGTGTTGTATTTTCAAACAGCCGAATCTTTGCACTTGCATTTTCATAGATGTTATTAATAATATTAATGTATGCATCTTCAATACCGCAGGATTTCAGAGCCATTGCAACTGCTGATGGTTTCACCGAATCAAAGGCTTTTTCATAATCGATAAAAGCCATGCACAATGGAAGTTCATATTCCCTCGCTCTTTCAATTAGTTCTCTCAGTACGTGGATATGATCTATTGTGCTGTAGCTACTCCTGAATCCAGCTTGTTCTCTCGGTTGAGCCATGTTCAGTGTTAATTTCAAGCGGTGTGAAAGAACTTTAGTGAAGATTTTATAAACCACTGATAGGAGGCTGATAGGTCTGTAGTTCCTGAGATCCTCAATGTCACCTTTTTTATGTAGCAAGATCATTGTAGCGTTGTTCCAATCCTCAGGAATTTTCCCTTCATTAAGGCATCGAGTGAAAATTTGGGCGAGTACTGTTTCGATTTCTCCACTTGCTTCTTGTATGATGTCTACAGTAATTCCATCTTCTCCTGGAGCTTTTCCCCGCTTCATGTTCTTGATTGCATGTGCAACTTCTGCTGGAAGGACTGGAAGAACTCTGGTACTGGTACCTTTCATGATGTCTGGAGTACATGTATCATCCCTTTCATATAATTTGGAGTAGAAATCTTTCACTCTTGTCAAAATTTCGCCTCTATTTCTTGTTACAGAACCATCTTCTTTTCTCAGTGCCATAATCTGTTTTTCCCCTTACTGAGATGTCCCTTTGCTATCTTTAGGCTTTGGTTGTTTTCAATTGCTTTCCTTACTAGTTCACAGTTGAATTTCCTTACGTCTTCAGTGATACTTTTTCGTACTGTCTTGCATAGCTCTATATATTCCACTTTGGAAGTCACATCTTCTTTAGTTGTCCTCATCACTCTTCTTTTTTGCATCAACATTTTGGTTTTTCCTGATAATTTGTTCACATGCAATTTGTTCTTAGACCCAGCTAATTTTGTTGCTGTTTCCATAAGAGCTTTGGTTACTTTTCTGTTAACTTCAGAAATATCCACTTCTTCCGATGTGAGGCCTTCTAAAGCAGAGAATCTGTTCTTCAGTTCCAATTTGAAGGTATTATGGTGTTTTTTATGGTTGGTTATGTCAATACATTTTGTTTGTCTTATGAGCTTGCTACGTTCGAGTTTAGTGTTGAGGTGCATCTTACATCTCACCAATCTATGGTCACTGCCTGTGTTGAACTTGTTTAGCACACTGCAGTCTTCTATGACGAATTTTTTGTTTCACATAATAAAATCAATTTCACTTGTCGTCCCATTTGGATGTCTCCATGTCCATTTCCTGTGTGGCTTTTTCTTGAAAAAGGAGTTCAAGATGAAAAACCCTTCTGCCTCTGCAAACTCAACGAGAGTATTTCCACGCTGGTTTCTGTTGGCGTGACCGAATTTACCTACTGAAGTTTCATTCTGTTGCCGTTGCCCTATTTTTGCATTTGAATCTCCCATAATTATCTTCAAGTGCTGCTTACCTTTATTATTTAGATGACGAATTTCCTCATAAAATTCTTCAATTTCTTCTTCAGCATGACTTGTGGTGGGTGCATAAGTTTGAATAATCTGAGCCTGGTATCTTCTCGAGAGTTGGATAACGAGTCGTGCAGCTCTGTCAGAGGAACTTTCAACTTCTACAACTTTATCCTTCAGTTTCTTGTTTATTATAAATCCAACACCACTAGTTCTGCCAATATCTGTCCCACGATAGTAGAAGAGATGTCCACTTTTCAGTTCAATGAGATCTTCTCCTTTTCTCCTTACCTCACTTAGCCCCACGATGTCCCACTTGATCCTTTGTAGTTCCTCTTCCAATTCAAGAAGCCTTGAATCAGAAAATAGGGAGCGTCCGTTATACGTAGCCAAGGTCAGCATCAGATGGCAGCCTAGTCCGGTTCTCAGGGGATTCTTAGCACCCTCTGCCTTCATGTCGCACTGGCCGCTGCCTTGGCCAGGTACATTCCAGCTGCCGGAGACTGAGGGCCAAGATTTAAGTTGTGGAGTCATTTTGGAGGGGTTTGGCCATAACTCACCACGCTGGCCAAGCGGGTTGGTGAGTGTGGGATAGCATTTCCTCTAATCCCGATGGTATAGTTATACCGCTATTGGCGGTCGTCAGAGCCCCTTTAGTGGGAACAGGATGTACCACGAGAAGGCGGGGTTGACATTTGTCAAGGAGAGGCTGTGATGTTACGCATCACCTGACCTTACATCCCTTCAAATTTATAAACAATTGTATTTTGAAAATTTTGGATCACATTCTTATGGAAATGGATATAAGATTTCAAAGCTGTAAGAAACTTCAATTTGTTTGACTTGCTGACACAACCAAATTCGAATAATTTAATGCAAGCTTTCCTACTCGCGCTCTTGAAAATCTACATTTTTACGGAAACATATTTACTAAACACTAATGCCTTAAAAATGAACTGAGTCTTGTATATGCCGATGAAAAATTAAGGAATATATTGACTCAAGAACTCCAAGAGACATTTTTACAGAAGATTATAAATTGGGTTTCCTCAGTTCAACAACTCCATCTACAAGTGTGCCAGTGGAAAGAAGTTTTCTTAAAAGAATACAAACTTGCTCAAGAAAGACTAGTTTCCAAGATAGACTTGCTTCTTTGGCAAATATTTCTATTCAGGAAGACATTTTATTGATGCTCACGAAGAAGCAACCATCTAACCATCTTATGACGACATAGTCGACAAATTTGCAGCTTTAAAAGGAAGAAAAATTGATTTAATATAGAAAAAATAAGTAAGTCCTCATTAAGGGATTTTCATTGTAGACAGTATATATCTTTTCATACTGCTCTTGTACCTCTTCACCTATTTTTCCAACCACGAGCCGCCACTGGTGACGAGATGGGTAAAAAATGCGATTTGACGGACTTTCAACGTGTGATGATTGTAGGAGATCGCAGCCATGGAGCGAGTATCTCCGAAACCGCCGCATTCGTGAAATGTTCCAGAGCAGCTGTTGTTAAAGTGTTAGAAGACTAGACTGTCAGCCAAAAAACTGGGTCTCTACGTGCAACGTGTGGTCGTCATCGACTAGTGACTGCTCGGGAAGAACGGAGAGTGTCCAGACTGGTAACATACAACAGAAATTACAGATAATCTTAATCAAGGATCCCCTCAAATGATCCCTGCACGCACTGTTCGCCGTACACTGCATCGGATGGGATATGGCAGCCGAAGGCCTGTTCGAACACCTTTGCTGTCTGCAGTTACCTAGGGAAAACGTCTCCAGTTCGCACAAAAGCACAAGGATTGGACAGTCGATAATTGGAAACAAATTATATGGTCCGATTAATCCAGTTTTCAGTTGCACCATGCCGATGGCAGAGTGAGAATTTGGTGGAAACATCATGAAAGCATGGATCCCAAATGCATTGCTACAACCCTTCAAGCTGGTGGAGGCAATGTTACGTTATGGTTTGTGGAATGTTTTCCTGGCATGCTTTGGACCTTTTAATTCGTGTTGATCAACGTATGACTGGCACATCATATCTAAACATCGTTGCGGACCAAGTGCATCCTGTCATGTGGATGGTTTATTCCAATGGCGATGGCTACTTTCAACAAAATAATGCGTCCTGCCATAGTGCTCGTATTGTACAGGATTGGCTTCAGGAACTGGCCGGTGAGTTTACATTGCTTAGGTGGCCCCCACAATCTCCAGATCACAACCTCATTGATAATTTGTGGGATGAAGTTGAACGAGCCATCAGACAGCTGGATCCACAACCCTGCAATCTCACACTCCTGGAAAGTGCTATTCATCAAGCATGGTCTCAGATTCCACAAACCACCTATCAACATCTCGTGGAGTCCATGCCACGAAGAATCGACGCAGTGTTAAAGGAAGAAGGTGGCCCAACGAAGTACTGAGGGGGTGGTCATAATAAAATGGCCACTCAGTGTATACTACCTTTGACGTAAGTGCTTTGTTTTTCGCTGAAGATTTAACGACAACTGTGAGCAACTCGATGGGCTATAAGCAGTCGCCTGTCCCTAATTTAGGGCCACTGGTTCCAGGAAAGGGAGTGAGCCAGTGCCGTAGGACAAGCTCAACATTCATGTTTCACCGGGATTCGAACCTGGACCTTCCACAGGCGAATGAGCATAAGCTAGCCCTTAGACCACTGCGCCATCGGGGAGGCCGTAAGTGTTCTGTAGTACTTTATATTTATATAAAACTAAGGCGATCATTTCGATTACAACGTGCACATTCATGTTACACACAATAAAGTGCAATATACAAATTTTGAAGATGACAATCCGATTTTTGGCGTAAATGTGACAAGGATGGTAAGTCAGATAATTTTTGAAAACTTGAAAATTTTCATCGTCCTGGAGCGGGACTCGAACCCGCGTCTCCCAGAAAACGCCTAGGTATGCTAGCATACCTAGGCGTTTTCTAGGTATGCTAGTATACCTAGGCGTTTTCTGGGAGACGCGGGTTCGAGTCCCGCTCCAGGACGATGAAAATTTAAAAGTTTTCAAAAATTATCTGACTTACCATCCTTGTCACATTTACGCCAAAAATCGGATTGTCATCTTCAAAATTTGTATTATATGGCGTAATCCCGTATTTCTTTCATGAAAGTGCAATATTTTTGGTTTTCCGAAAAATACTTGTAAGTTCAAAGGAATTTAAATTATTGAAAACGCCATAAAACATAGTTAATGACATGGAATTTAAAAGTTTCTGTAATTGAAAGCTAATATATTTTCTATTTTCGCAAAAGGGCCTCCAATATATTTTTTTGCTGGGCGGCCCCAAGTTTTTCCGGTACGCCGCTGTCGTATGGTCATGTTGACTGACCGTTGTGGGCAGTTTCATGTGCACTGGGCGTGGAGCAATGTGATTGGACATTGGAAGTCTGAAAAAAAGTCCCTTGATCCTTGTGTCTAGATTCTAATTCCAACATGCCAATAAACGGGTTCGTATTTGACTCCTTGCTGGTGAATAGCTGCAACTAGACTGCACAGTTGGACAGATACAGGCTAGCGGCGGCGGTGTCATAGTATGGGTATTGTTCTTATAGATATCACTGGATCTCTTCACATCCCTGTTGAACCCACTCTCACCGCCATAGCCATTGTTTGGAAACACGTATTCCCCCTACATGGTGACCCTGTATCTGGATGGCACTGGACTCTTTCAGAAAGACAACGCCATATGTCAAACGGTCAACAATTGCGCCCGACTTAAATCTTATCAGACATTTATGAGATGTAGGGTAATATAGCATTAGCCGACCTGCGACAGGGCCACTCTCCGCCGCAGAACTCCAGGATGTTCTTTTGTCCAACTGTATCACCAAATACCTGAGAACACTTTTTGCGGTCTATTGGAGTAGATGACACGCCGGATGCAAGAGATTATCACGACGAAAGACGGTCAAAAATGCTATTAGGTAGATGGTCATAACGTTATGGCTAATGTGTGTAGGTATTTCTTTAAGTTATTGTTTCGTAAATGATACCAGGACTTCGTATATTTTGATCATGTGGAGTCCTCTCCGTCTAAGAATCAAATTCGTATGGGTACTCATACTTCTTCTGCTTCAGCCAGCAGTCTCACTCAAAGGTAATTGCCCTTTTTGACTAACCAATTTTCTCAGTCAACTGGCGTATTAGACAATATAAGGGCTTACTTTCTATTTTTTATGTGTCTCTCAAGGCACGGTCAAAATCATTGTAACCGATTTCTTGGTACCATACAACAAACATTTTCTTTTATTGAACCCACTCATGCTCTGTCTTAAAAAGAAAAGTGCATCATTCGGAGTTTTACAAAACTGTCGCAATCTAAGCTCTCCAGGATCGTTTTCCATGTCTTTGTAGGTCATCTGTCGTTACTTAACATTTCATTAAATCTGTGTTAAAGTCTAATTCATCCTTTCTTCATTTATTAATATGAAGAAATTGTGACTTAGACTTTAATACAGGCTTAAACAGAAAAGCGCTATTCAGAAAACATTTAATTCAGCTAAGAATAGACTCAAACTAAAATTCAACACTAAGAGGAAGCATAGATAATTTGAGTTGACGATTTAGCTCAATGACAGAAATACATTCGATTATGACGAATCATTCGAATATCTAACGCAGTAGCAAGTATCGTATATACACACCTTTTATTGACTTGACTGACTGTCAGAGAATTCCTAAAAAGAAAAAAAAATAGGAGTTCCGACGTGACGTTCAGTTCATAAAGTATAAGGAGACATAACCAAAAAGTTACGTAAAAGACAGGAAATAAAAGTGGAGAATTAAATACGTAATATAAGTCACACTCATTTTCATAGAAAAATTATTGCACTTTATGTGTCACACGTTTTACGCCGTACATTTAAATTTCAAAAATGAAATGTGAGCAAAGTGCAATCGGAGTTTTATTTCAATTTACACTACGTGTGACGTACTTCTCTAATTTAACCTTCCTTTATGAATTCCTGTTTTTACGTGACATATGTTATTTCCCCGTAAGATTTTCTTTCTGAACGTTACATATGTTATTTCCCCGTAAGATTTTCTATCTTACGTAACATATGTTATTTCCCCGTAAGATTTTCTATCTTACGTAACATATGTTATTTATCCGTAAGATTTTCTATCTTACGTAACATATGTTATTTCCCCGTAAGATTTTCTATCTTACGTAACATATGTTATTTCCCCGTAATATTTTCTATCTGAACGGCTCGTCGTTTCCCTAAATTTCTTTATAGTTTTTTGCAACGACTGACAGTGAGCCTAAAGATAAATAAAAGCCACGTCGAAAGTAAAGAGCGCGTGGTGTAGCAAAGACCGCATGTTATCTTGATGATCTGCAGATTGCTTAAGTTTAATCTACGAGATCGATAATGTGATTCGGTCTGAAAGTTCTTGTAGTTATTCAAAGAGAAACTGTGTTGATATTTGGGCAGCTGTAAATGAACAATCAGGAACAAACTAGTTCTTTGTATGCTCCATTTCTTGCTATATCGATATCGGAAACCGTTAGTAGTGTCTAAGTGTTGTGTTAAGCATTTAGTAAGTGACTCTTTTTTTCGACACATGAACCTTATAACATATCAAACATTATTGGAGTTAACTTTGATATGTTTTGTTTATGCCGCAGTTCAGGCGCATGCATTGCCTCAGTATGTGCTTATATCGTATCTGAAGTTTCCGGCTTTAGCTAAATGAAACATTTGGAGCCGGAGGTAGATTTCCAATAGGTGGTTTCATCAAAGGGGTTGGAAATTTCGTCTCAACACCTTGTGTGCTCTTAGATATGCATACTGATGTGCCTTTCATCTTAACACCTCTTCCTGATCATCCACTGCATGGTTCCATCTTCCAACCGGACTGTGTCCGCTTGTTTTCCCACCGCCCCTCCTGTGTTCCGACGTTCGGGATTCGGATGTCTGCCATAGTGCGCGATGCTGGTCTAAACTTGTCTGGGATTGGTTTGACCACCTTTTTTAACCAACCTCCTTGGCAGCCCGTTCAAGCAACGGCTGACCTTTCTCTTTGTGTGTGGCTAAAGTCGTCCACTCCTGCTCTGGTGTACCAGCAGCTCTTTGATGAATTACAGTCTGCCTACCCGGATTTCGTGCCTGTGTTCACCGATGGTTCGAAGTCCGGGGATGTCGTTGGATCCGCTTTTGTGTGTGGCGAGGCCTCTCAAGCTGAGAGGCTTCCGCCTGAATCCACCGTTTTTTCGGCAGAGATGCATGCGGTACACCTCGCTTTGTGCCACATACAGTCTCGATCACATCGTCGCGCTATGGTTTGCTCTGATTCCCAGTCCGTCATCCAAGTTTTATCTTCTCCAGAGGACACGGACTCACCTGTCATCCGTGATGTCCGTCGTCTTCTTGGAACTTTGGAGAGTGATGGCTTCCTGGTCCGATTCTGTTGGGTTCCTGGCCATGTTGGGATCCGGGGTAACGAGCTGGCAGATCTCTCTGCCAGGTCTGTTTCCTCCATGTCGCCATCTCGGCTGCCACTGTCTTTTCGCGATTATAGACCTTTGATCCGGACATTTCTCCTGGACGAGTGGCAGTCCCTGTGGTCTCAGCAGGGCAGTAATAAGCTGCATTCTATCAAACCACAGATCGGACTTTGGAAGTCTAGTTTGCGGAAGAACCGTCGTGAGGAAGTTGTTCTTGCACATCTCCGCATTGGGCACTGTCGTTTTACTCACCGCTTTTTGCTGTGTGGCGAGGGTGTCGCGGTGTGTGAGGCGTGCAATTGTCGTCTCACTGTCCTTCATGTTTTGTGTACTTGTAATCGTTTTTGTGATCATCGTTTTCGTCATTTTCACTCTCATCTGTTGTACGAAGGAGCAGCTACGCTGCAAACTATTATTGGCGAAGCCTGCGACATGAAAGCAGTGTTTTCGTTTTTACAAGAAATTGACTTTTTTAAACTTATCTAGCTTTTAACTTGTTCACTATCATATTTCATTTTTACCACATCAGCCTGTTTTTTAACCTTGTGTGCGTTTTTATTGATTTTGTTTTGCTTTGATGTCTTTTGTTTGGCGCTCTTTGGCCAACCATGGCCCTTGCGCCATTAAAATCCATTAACCAACCAACCAACCAACCATCTTAACACGGCTTCAGTTTCCTGTAGAGCTGACCATTTCTGTGTGCACGGACAGGTTGAAGTTCAGAGTTTCCACCGAGGTGAACTACAAAACAACGGCCCGATATCAGGTACTTTCGATACTGTTAATTTTAAGTAGCTCCTTCCGGATGTAAAAAAACCACTTATACGTACCGTTGGCTGTCGAGCAAAATTTGCGTGAGCACAGACTTTAGTTACTTGTTCTACTTATTTATTCATTCATTTTTGTAGTTTTCTGAACCTTATAAACAGAGAAGATAGAAAAACTATAAATTCTTTTCATTCGGTTATACAGTATACAGTATTACCTAGAACTAGTGGCCCTAAATTAGAAATGGACGACATATTGTAGCTAGAAGTGCTTGTATGAGTATGAAAATTACAAAAAGAAAAAAAAAGGAAATAGAAATAACAAGTAATACAAATAAATTTGAAACTATGCACACTTATCTTTAATGACATTAGCCGCACAGACAGGACGCGAGAAACAATCTAAAATACGAGGGTTTCACTTCACGTTTCATATATTGTCCCGAAGTCCTTTAAATACGATGATATATTAAAAATTTAGAATCGGTTTTGAAACGTGGAAAAACAAAAAAGGACAGTAATTCTAAATTCATGATTTTTTTCATGCTACGTAAGATGCGCAGTGAGCAGGGGCATACTGATTGCCCCTGCAACCCCCGCATTGCGGGGAGGCCTCGCGGTTTCGAGGGCCTCTTGCCTCAGTAAAAAGATTCTACAAAATGTTTCATATGAAAGTGGTTAAAAAATAGCAAATAATTTCTGACGGCTGATTTGAAGGAAGTATTAAGAGAAAACCAATTTTTTGGCCTTTTGTTTCAATAAATATAAGATAAATATTTAGAAATATTTTCTCGGTTTTATTTTATAAAAACTAGATGACGGGAAGGCATCCATTCTTTTTTCAGACGACTTGAGGCCACTCTGTACAGCCATATACATGTATATAGCAAGATAATGTAAAATAAATATCAGTTCAATGAATAAAACTTTTATACCAATGCTGATAAGGTGTTATGTATTACAATTGTTTGCACACAACTACGCATTCTTTAGGATGCAATGAACTAAAACATGTTCTTCGCGGGGACGAAAGAACAGAGACTTGTGGGATTTTTTTATAACAAAGTCAAGAGAAAAATTTTTGTTATGTGCAAAACATTGTGGACTTATGTTAAATGCGGTTTTTATATTCAAGAGTTAGTAATTAAAGTAGTTTAACTGGGTTTTTTAATACCACAATTCTTAATAGTTACTTATTTGCTTACTTATGTTCTGTGTTTTAAAAATTGGAAAAGGTTATCAGACGCAATCATACGACAGTTGAGTGTGTGTGTGATCGTGATCCATTTAAAAGAAATGGCTAGTTCTCTAAAAGAATAAAATTATATTTCAAAAGGTATGAAAGATTATAATTTCCTACCTTTTGAAAATATAATTTTTTGCGGGTGTTTTGTAATACTTTGCATTTGCATAAAACTGGGGCAACAATTTTAACTACACCTAGAACGTTTGTGTTACACAAAATAAAATGCGACAATTTTGGTTTTACGAAAATTACACTGAACAGCAATCGTTTGTTACAAAGAAAACTTTAACAGTTTTGTATGCATTTACGGGTGCTGAAACCAAATACGAAGTCACAATTGCTCCAATTTCTTGTAATGGAACTCTATGTTGGGGTCAATGTTGTGTTACTTAAAGGAATTTCATTATGCTTCCCAACGGAGACATCTGCCTGCAGTCAGGATAGCTGTATCTCTGAGAATAGACATACTGGCACCATTACTTTCTGTTGTGTAATTCCTTCTGGGAAGGGAAAACGAAGCAGAATTTTTATCATTTGAATGCATTTAGTCGGTATTGAAAGACGTGAATTTTCTCGTGGTTTTAAAACGTAGTGTGGATTGTGCAAAGTGTACGACAATTAATGTCGCGTACTTGTGTGAACCATCAAAACAGTTTTTGCTACATTTGTGGACAATTTTCTCTAAAGTCTCAAAGGTGACATTTCACACCGTTGATTAGAAAATCGTATGAACTTTATTTCCAGTGCAAAATGGGTGATGAAGATAAATCTTGGGCGCCTTACATTTGTTGTAATTTACGTGTAACTTTGTTGACTGGCTGGTTGAAGGGATCACGTCAAATACCATTTGCGGTACCAATGGTTTGGAGAAAACTGAAAGATCACTCAACAGACTGTTGCTTCTGCATCACTAAGACATCTGGAATTACAGCTAAGACCAAAGACACGATTCAGTATCCCAGTATTCCTTCGGCCATAAGACCTGTTCCTCATGGTCCAGTTCCTCCTGTTCCTGTACCTTCACAGTCATTCAGTTTAGATGATAGTGATACTGATGAAATAAATCCTCACAGCGAAGAAGATATTGAAGTAAAACAAGACTCTGATTTCTCGGAAGATTCTGTGCCTGACCTTATAAGTCAGGAGGAATTAAATGGTCTGGTTCGTGACCTTCATTTAACAAAAAGTCAGGCCGAAATATTGAAGGGATGGAATCTTTTACAACCAAATACAAAATTATGTAGTTTTCGTCAACGACAGCAAGAGTTTGAACACTTATTTTTGAAGAGTGGTGATCTTGTGTACTGCAATGATATAGACTTATTGTTTGAAGCCTTAGGACAGCAACACAAACCTGAAGAATGGAGACTTTTTATAGATTCCTCAAAAATAAGCTTAAAAGATGTCCTTCTTCATAACAGAAACATGTATCCGTCAGTACCTGTTGCATATGCTGCATACATGAAAGAAAAATTTGAAACTGTTGCTTCAAAGCATAGTTTACAAAAACACTCAGCCGCCCCGGTGGCGCAGTGGTCTAAGGCGTTGGCCTCTGATAAGGGGTCCGGGTTCGAATCCCGGTCAGGCATGGATGTTGTGTTTGTCTTACGGCACTGGATCTCTCCCTTCCCTGGAACCAGTGACCCTAAATTAGGGACGGGCGACTGCTTATAGCCCATTGAGTTGCTCACGGCGGTCGTTAAACCTCCAATAAAAAAAAAAAAAAAAAAAAAAAAAACACTCATGGAATATTTGTTGCAATCTTAAAGTTACTCCTTGGTCTAGAACTTGGATACACAAAATACTTCTGCTTCCTCTGTGAATGGAACAGTAGGGACAGAAATTCTCATTATATTAAAAAAAACTGGCCCAAAAGAGAGTCCTTAATTCTAGGTAATAAAAATGTTGTTTCTGAGCCTTTCGTAAGTCCTCAGAACATGTACTTACCACCGCTTTACATCAAACTGGGCTTGATAAATTTTTTTGCAAAGGCATTGAATAAATATGGAAAAATCTTTCGTTTCCTAAAGAACAAGTTTCCCAAAATATCTGAAGCCAAAATTAAACAAGGCATCTTTATTCGTCCACAAATAAAAGAATTTATGGGTGATCTTGCATTTGAAGGCACTTTGAATGAGACTGAAGCTGCTGCATGGAAGTCCTTTGAAGATGTGGCACTGAACTTTTTAGGTAACTGGAAGGCAGAAAATTTAAAAGAATTTGTTACTGAGCTCCTGGAAAACTATAAGGCCATGAGATGCAATATGTCCCTTGAAAGGCATTTCCTTCACTCGCAACTAGACTTTTCCCCACAGAACTTAGGAGCTGTAAGCGATGAGCACAGATAACGTTTTCATCCGGACATATGTACCATAGAAAACCGCTATAAAGAAAAATGGAGCCCTAAAATGCTAGCTGACTACTGTTGGACTCTAAAAAGGGATGTAATACAACCAAAGTACAGAACAAAATCTAAAATAACTACTTTTTAAGGTAAGTGTAATTAATTGCTTGTAGCGAAATATACATGCCAAAATGATGACTTATTGTACACTGAAACTCGAGAACTATGCCCGATAGCTCAATTTAGCAAGCAGATTTGTCATCACCATGACAAATACTGTATGATTCAGCATATGTAGTCTTTGTAACAAACAGAAAGTTTATTTTTGTTGTTCAGGGTTACCTGTAGGTTCCTAAGAACTTGCATTATTAAAACGCCCATGAAACCTATTAATAATATCAAATTTAAAATTTTCAATAAATGAAATAATAATATGGAATTCATTTTTTTCCAAATAAACAATAATGATAATTAATAACATGAATTTAAAATTTTCAATAACTGAAATCTAATCGATTTTCACAAAAGGACCAAAAAGATATTTTTTAGCTGGGTACCCCGAGTTTTACAGGCACGTCACTGGCAGTGAGGCGTGCTGTAATGACTCCAAAAGTTGTTCCAAATCATAACCACCATTTGTCAGCTGCGTTTATTCATTTTTTTATTATTTTCATTTGCTGATTTCTGTAGTTTTTCAATTCTTAAGAGCATGTACGATGCATTACCCATTTTTACTTTAGGGAAGCTGGATCTAGGTAAGGGAGAGAGCCCTAGCCGATTTTATTTTTTCTATAGTTGGTGGTCGGTTTAATGACCACTACGAGCAACTGCAAGGGCTATCAGTAGTCGCCCATCCTTAATTTAGGGCCACTGGCTCCAGGAAAGAAGCAGATCCAGTTCCATCAGACATCGCCACTCATGCCTCATGCGAGACTCGAACAGGACCCATGTCGGACGAATGTCTGGTCACTGGATCACCGAGGCAGCAGGACCATAGCCGTCAAACAAATAAAGCAAATATATGCTCCAACTGGGACCGGCGGGTTTAGAATATTCACCGCTTGTCAGCTTTACTCAAATGGCGTTAAAGAAAATCCATGATGATTAAATTACTTCGATTTCTATCACTTGAGTCTCTTTTGTACATAAATTGCATTTTCTTTTTATTTTGATTTATTTTGCACATTCTTTTATTCCCCACATTAGGTCTCGGCATGAAATGAACTTTCATTGTGTAAAATAGTGTGCATGCTCGAGTTTCTAGTGCTGCGTGCATGTCCCAGGTAACCAGAATTCACTGTATGATTTACTGTAACTGTTGTTAGTTATCGATAAAATTATAGTCAGCTAAAAATTGCACAGTTTTTTTACGTGCCTTCCGGGACACTTTTATTGCACGTATTTCTCAAGCGACATACGGTAAAACAACAGACAAAATAAAAAGGTACTGCATCTTAAATATAAGTGCCTTGGGATTTTGTTAACACGACAGAGACTGCTGGAAAAGAGTAAAGGAACTAAAAATACATCACAGTGTTGGAAATGTAACAGGTACCTCGGGATTTTGTCCATAACAATTTTGATTGAACTTGTTTTGTAACACCTGGGGTTTGTGGTGCGTGAAACTAAGGTATTAGCTTTCTTCTGCGTAACGGGAAATAATGTTATCTGACGTTTTCTACCTGCTCTCCACACAACTAGAGGGCGTGGTGTTAATTCGTGACATCACAAGCCACGCCTTCACCTCACCTCCTGTTTGGGAGGGAGGGCTGGAAACGCGGGAGGAATAAAGAATAATAATAAAAAAAACCCGGACAATTTCTCATATAAGCGTCAGAGTTTGGGAAGCTCATCGGAATTCTCACACCAGGAAGACTTGAGGAAGCCTACCAAAACAGAATCGCTGGAAAATTTCTGTGAGTAACGGTAATTTATTTATTGATTCAAAACAGGAATAATAACTTTAGAGACAGATTCTTCCCTGATAATAACATGTGCTTCTTGCCTTAACACTTTTTTTTTTCGCTAAATAGAAATATGTTATCAATTATAAATATTTCCATTTGGTTGTTTCAATTTACCAAAAATGATGCGATTTAAATTTGCAGCGTCGTCCCCAAATACAGATCGTGCAGGTGTAACATGTTGGCATTTCCCAATTAAGAAATATTTTTAACATATTTCACATAAGTTGAAAATGAAAAAAGTGGCAGATTTTGTTTTAATGAAGTGCTTCAATGAACTGAGAGTAAATTTTCGAGTATCTTGGAAAATTTGAAAATTTGTCATCAAATTAAAGAATAGTTCCGTATCCTTTATATGCGAATTAACTGATAAATTTATTTATATGTCTTATGTTTTGGAGTTGGTGACCAAAATTTGAGATATAGAAACTGAATTTCTATGGAAAATAGATTCCAAGAGATGTAATCCCAGTATTTCAATGAAATGAATAGTTTATCTACAACTCTTATATGTATCAGGGCTTACTAAAGGCGACTTCGCTACATGTATACAGCTCTCTAGAATGGGATCGAGATCGCTATGAGAAACAAACAATTCTAATTTTATGATCATGAATAGAATACGGGATTACAATATACTTTACAAATTTTGAAGATGGCAATCCGTTTTTTGGTGTAAATATGACAAGGATGGTAAGTCAGACAATATCCGAAAACTTGAAAATTTCGTCGTCCTGGAGCGGAAATCGAATGCGCGCGTCTGTCTCCCAGATAGCGAGCGGGTTCATTTTCCGCTCCAGGACGACGAAATTTTCAAGTTTTCGGATACTATCTGACTTACCATCCTTGTCATATTTACACCAAAAAAAAAAAAAAAACGGATTGTCATCTTCAAAATTTGTAATTCTAATTTAATTTTTGATATCGTAGTTCATTTTATATTTCTAAATTTTCAATTTTAAATAAATATAACAAAACAGAAAGACTGGAAATATGCATTTTAGAATCTGTTAAAAACAATATTTTTAGGGACAGTTCAAAATAGAAATGAATGTAATAAAAACAAGAAGTTGCAAATTTCATAAAGCCCTACAAATGTTTGTTTTGTTTTAAGTTGGGGTAGTGATATCGACTACACTTATCACTTTACATTTTTGCTTCAAAATGCCTCCTGAGAGATAGCTATGACTGAAAGAACGTACTTCGAAACCTATTGCAGAGTAAGTGTGGATAACATGTCTATGAGCAAAGCAGATCTTACTGGGGATATTATGAGATTATCCACGAAAACTTTTCTCTTGGAAAAAAGAGATTCAAAAGAACGTTTGTACGGAAATATTTTTCCTACCTCACTAATCTGGTTATGCATCTGCAAATCATATCTCTTTCATCTAACAGATGTCTCCTGGACGTTTTTCTATTTTCTCCATTTTCAAAACCTACTTTACATACTCTTTCAAGGCATTATAAATTTTTTTATAGCCTTATTTTTAAACAAAAGACCAACCGTTTGCTTACCGACAGATGAAACGCATACATACACACACATACGCACGCGTGTAAACAACTGATTAGGACTACTCACGCATTATGTGGATGGAAAGAAATACGCATAATTAAAGTAACATTTTAAAATGATGGTTATGCAAGAAAGACGCTGAAGATAAGCTGAACCTGACACAACCAATTCAAAACGTTGTAGTACGATATCAGGTATTTGCTATAACAAGAACAAAGGAGAACTACAATTCTGACACCATTCCCTCCAAGTTACACATTTTCTCAATAATTCTGCTCAAAAAAGTCCACCTACGCTTTCAATGTTATGCCGTAATTTTGATCAAAGGAACAGAATCTAGGAGTCAGTGGACTCATGCGTTATTTAAACTTTAATATTTTCAAAATGCAGTGAGTGGATACGTGTTAATAAATTTAAATGTTTTAGATATATTTTGTCTTGTGTGGAATACTGTTAAGTACAGTTTTTATCTGTAGCCGTTATCAATAGATACACCATCTATGAGTGTTTCATAGCATAGGCATAATGTGGGAGTGGACGTAATACAGCAGTCGGACAGTATGTATACAGGCAAACACTGCGGTATTTGTCAGTGTGAAGGCTGGCTGGTCCTGCTTGGTCTTCGAACTGATAAAGTCCACTTCCTGCTACGAACAGAAGCTGAAATCATGGGAAATTTAGACAAGAAACCCGCAGTTGTGAGGAGATTTGAATAGTTTCTAAGGAGAAGGACAAAAGTAGAGTGTATATCTAACCAGAAATCGAACTAATGCCTAACGAAACGATGACACAGAAGCTTGCGCCTTTAGCTACTCATGGTATTTATATGTACCTCTAGTTTACACTAATATTTGTTTATTTTTAATTGAGAAATTCCCTCCATGGTCCGATGGCAAAGAAAATAAAACGGCTCATCAACATTAGGGAAATAATTCCAGACGATGACAACTGAAAGAAACTCCCTTCTACTTCTCTTCCTTCACAGCGGTCAGCGTTCATATACTCGGATGGGCGATCCTTTTTTGCCTTCGATAGTCATAGGGAGTAATTAAAAACATCAGTTGTATTTTCCCCTTCGTTGTAGACTCTGCGTTTGCCTTTGATTTTTTCTCGATATTAAAAGGAAGAGAAATTCTGCAGCAATAATGAACAAAAGAAATGAAATGATGTTAACAAATTTAAAAACCACATACATTCATCACTCGAAGATTTACCAGCTCAGCACTGATGATGTATGAAAGCTTTCTTATTCACTTGGTATTCAATCTGTATGAGTCATTAAGAACATTAAAACTTAGTTAACCTGTGGAAGTGCTAAAAAACAGTAGTATATCTTACTTTACGGCTATTTCATTACTTCTATTTAACACTATTGTATTTTCAGCTGTTATGTTCACCAAATACTTTGTTTCACTTTGCTGCTCATTTATTTGCTTTTCTTTTACCTAGAGCCACTTCATACGTATTTATTGACATCGGTTTTTATATGAACATTGTTTTGTTTATTCAAATAACATATTGCTTTCTCTTACTGATGCGATGTTTAGATGAAAAAGCCATGGAAGGTAAAGGTATGTACTGTTCTCTCATCGTGGGGTCTCAGACCAACTCAAAAAATAATTCTTTAATGTATTACATCCTAATGAAAATTAATTCGATTATTCAGAGCTCAGCAACTTTGAGAGTAATACTTTATGGAAAAATTTGTCAGAAAAAATCATAGACTACATTTATGTAGCAAAATAAAAAACAAAGAATGATCTATTTAGAAAAGCTGTCTAAAGTCAGAAAGATGGAATGTCCTTTTTTAGTAAGATTTCAGTGTGTAAAACAAGGTAAAGGAATGTGGGTCATAATAACCTCGCAAAACAGAAAATGGAAAATAAGAACCAGCCATACTGGATTCATAGTCAATGCTTTCTAATGGGATTAATATCTCTTTCAAAAATCTACTAACTGGTTAAAGTAACTGATGGAAATTGGGCATATAATTTTGCATATTTGCTTATATTATTTGTGAAATTGTCTGGATAGACCCAGATTTTCCATAAGATGGCACATGTTGCATAGTCGTTCACAAATGTGTAACGATTGAGCAACATGTGCCGCAGAAGTTTCTGATTGACTTGAAAAACTTCCCGAAAAGTAAAAAATACTGAATAACAAGACGTTTGCGTATTTTCAATGAATAATTTGAATGTGAAAAATGCTTTATGAGAAATCATCGTTGACTACAAGTTTAGTAGTAACAGAAAACTCTGTATATTTAAAGAAACAGCTACATTAAGTTCAACCCTTTGAGTGGCCGAACGAGTTAACTCGAGGTTATCAAAATGGGCTGAAGTCAACTCAGACGAATATATTCGCTGTCTAAGAAGTGGGTGAAATGTGTCTGGAGCGAATTCCTTCGGGGTTATGTTTAGTGGTCTTAACGTCGCTGGAAGGAGTGACCTGAAAAACCAGTGGATCAGAAAATGTTACTTTCCCTCTTTGCTTTGTCAAAGGGGTCATTTAGAGAAGTGACTGACAAGATCCTTTCTGACATTAGATGCTGAATGTGCCCCAAACAGTGGCGACGAACCTAAGAAAGGAAAGAGAAATGTTTGAGATGTTTTTCTGTCCAGTGGCATGATACCCGCGTCAGGAGCACTGGAACTGTCCCGTCATATCATCGAGCAGGAAATAAAGGACTTGAAGAGTGCGCTTATCACAAGTGACAGGTTTATGGTCGGTACGGCTCCGAGGTGAACATGAAAGGAATTGTTTTGCCTTATCTTTCGTGAAGTCGGTCGTTATGGAAACATCTCTATTTGAGGTCAGCAGAAATTTTTTAGCATCATTTAGTCCGGGTAAATCGGCCGCTTAAAGGGTTAAAACGCAATTTGAATGTGCAGATACTTCGCGCCAAGAAAGTGCCAAAAAACCCAACTAAGATGTTCAGAAAAATGTAAGCCAAAAAAAAGCACGCCGAAACGTCTTGCGGGTAGACCATAAGTAGAGCATTTTTTTTGGCCAAAACAAAGACACCACTGCTTGAACATCTGCTTTAATAGGTACAATGATCCTGTTTTACACACATGCAGACACAAAGGGACATGTGCATTTAATTCTTCCTTTTTTCCCCCGTGGGTGTGTATACGAATATGCACCGAAGGTAAAGATTTCTGGGCCGCCCCGGTGGTTCAGTGGTCTAAGCGATGGCTTCTGACCATTCGTCCGTGAAGGATCCAGGTTCGAATCCCGTGAGGCATGGATGTTGTGTTTGTCGTATAGCAGTAGCTCTCTCCCTTCCCTGGAACCAGTGGCCCTAAATTAGGGACGGGCGACTGCTTATAGCCCATTGAGTTTATAACGAAGTAAATTTCTCCGTCATTTCTGTCCACGCCAGGATTCGAACCCGGATCCCCTCATTCCGGAATAAGTCACTCTACCAATTGAGCTACGCGGACGTTTTATTCTGATTCCTATCTGCCTTTATGTCATGTGCGTCCTTCTGGCAGGTACGTCACATCTCCTGGTACGTTACAAGCTGCTCAAAGTGGTCGTTAAACCTTCAATAAAAAAAAGATTTCTGGCTCTTCTGATCACTAGAATTAGGTTCTAATTCCGAGAAAACATGGATGTTGTGTTTGAGACACGGTTCTGGATCTCTCCAATACTTGAAGACAAGATGGGAACCAGGGATAAAAGACTTCTCCTGGCATTTTATGTTCATGCGGATCGTTAAACAAAAACAAAGAAAGAAAGAAAGAAAGAAAGAAAGAAAGAAAGAAAGAAAAAGGGAGTTATAAGCATTAATTGTTGTGTACGTATTTGCAAGAAATGGATATCTTTGTGAGCAGGTCTTGTATTTGTAAGTCCTTTTCTTTCCGAAAAACAGTATCTTCACCATCCGACACATGTTCGCGGAAGTCCAAGAGACGTAGAGTGTAAGCACTGGCTCTCTCCCTTCCCTGGAACCAGTGGTCCTAAATTAGATACGGGCGACTCTTATTGCTCATTGAACTGATCACGGTGGTCGTAAAACCTTCAATCAAAAAGAGAAAGAAAAGTACTTGAGCAAAAGGAAGCTGAGAACTTGTTAAAGATACACCGATGTGCAAAAATTAAGGACGAAGAGGAGAAATTAGCATAACAGCGGAACGAACTGGCAGAACGGACCGAAAGTCCACTCAGGAGATAGACTTGGGTCCGGTACGATAGGGCATGCGCATATATGCAGCATGACGTAGGGGGGGGGGAGTGTCGGAAGGATATAAAGCACACGGGCGGTGTACGCTCAGCAATTCGGTGAAAGCTATTGCACGGTGTACATCGGTATGAACGACGTCGAGTTGCTACCACCGTGTGATATGGCCAACAGGCAATCTAGTAGACGACATCTGGATGACTTTACCCAAGGTCGCGTCATTGGGAAGTTGGAAGAATGTCGAAGTGTGACTAGTGTGGCCGAGGAGTTCGGGATCGCTCACAGCATCGTTTCACGAGCTTGGAGAGCATTTCAAACGACAGGAACAGCTGTCCGAGAGTTTAGCAGTGGTCGTCCACGAGCAACCACGGCGGCGGACCACCAGTATATTGTCCTACAGGCCAGAAGAGACAGATGGCAGACGGTGGGAGAAATGGCAACGCACATGAAACAGACAACCGGACGTCCGTTATCGCGTTTTCCCGTGGCCAGGAGGCTGCACAAAGGTGGTCTATCTGCACGACTACCAGTACGGTGTGTGCCATTAACGCCTGCTCATCGGAGACGGAAGTTTCTGTGGTGTCAGGAACACAAGAACTGGACACATCAGCAATGGGGTCGAGTTCTCTTTACGGATGAGAGCCGATTTAGTCTGACGAGCGATTCTGGGCGTATACACATCTGGAGAGAGCAGGGAACACGCAATCACACCTCCGACATAATCGAAAGGGACCGGTTTGGAGGTGGTGAAGTTCTCGTTTGGGGCGGTATCATGCTTTGCAGCCGTATTGACCTTCACATCTTCCAAGGAGGTTCAGTCACTGGTGTCCGCTATTGAACCAAGGTTCTCCTGCCTCACGTGCGTCTGTTTAGAGGTGTTGTGGGTCCTGAATTCCTCTTCATGGACGACAACGCTACACCTCATCGTACAGTGGCTGTCGCAGAGCTGTTGGAGAGTGTAGATATTCAACGCATGGATAGGTTTCCGGACCTAAATCCAATCGAACACGTGTGGGACCTTCTCGGGAGACGCTTGGCAGCACGTCACCAGCCGCCAGCAATGATTCCGCAGCTGCGATTGACGCTACAAGAGGAATGGGCGGCGATGCCTCAACAGCTCCTTGACAACCTTATCCTCAGCATGGACAGACGTTGTAAATCCTGCAACGCAGTCAGGCGTGATCATATCCCCTACTAAAGACTGGATTTTTCTTGGCAGCCGCCTGTCACATGGACGTTTCTGCCTTCTGTCCAATTATGCTCGAAGCTACCTTTTCGATAAAGTGCCTTTATATCCTTTGGATTCCTTGTTTGGACGGTTTTGCTCACTTGTCCCATATTCTTACATCTTGGGGATCTTATGGTGTGCTTTGAGTCGATGTGGAGCACTTCTGCACGACGTTACATTCAAAAAACCGTCTCGTCCTTAATTTTTGCACGCCAGTGTAGTTTCTTATTCAAAGCTTCTCGGATACCTTTAGATAGCAGGCGAATGTTATCGAGAAATGAATGTCGTATAGCTTACTTTTCCCAAAGAAGAACAAAGCTTGAATTCCCCGGTTATCAGCTTGAATTCTCGTAAAAGGTCTATGCGAAGACAGTTCTTGGTACAAAAGCCTTTATAAATTTAAGGTTTTTAGTAAAAGTGATAATATTGACAAAGGAATATATTTTTTGGCGGGTTTCCATAGTTTTCTGTAAGGGGCACTGGAATTTAAAAGGATTAAAATCCCTGTCCTACGTAACTATAAGTCATGAAGAAACTAAGAGCAACTGAACGATTTCACGTTTAGCCTTAAGCAAGCAGATATTATGTATCTCCTTATTAGATAACGCATTATGTCTATATTTTCCTTGCAAAAGACTTTTTAAATTCACCCATCTATCCATGAAATAGAAAAGGACGTCATTGTCGGATGGATCAGGTCCTATTGATTTAGATTAATGTGATCGTACCAGCTTCACTGCTGAGAGTGGGAGGATACACCTTTGACAGTGAGTCACTTATACCAAAACAATATGGTGGATCACGAAAATGGATGACTCAGTCAGTATGCTAAAGACATTATCAGTCCAATTAGGGTTCCCATGGTTTTCCTTACATAAATGTAGCACCAGTATCATTATAAAGTTTCGAAATAAGATTTTGGAAAGTTCATATAATACATACATATAAATAAAAATAAGTTTCTGTCCCCCATCGTTTCGTCTTACGGTCAGGGCCAAACTTTATCATAGGCGAGCAAAACGTATTTACGGTAAACGATGACTGAAGATCGATTAATTGGTCTAATTTTAATATCAATCAAAAACGATATTGCTTCGTTTTTGGATCTATCTCAAGTACCCGCCCATTTTGTTTTTAAAAAGCAAGAAAACTTACATTTCGAAATTTAAAATTTCTTTGCCACTTCTTGAATAGCATTTTACATATAACTGTGCTCCAACATTCAAATAATAATATATATATATATATATATATTTTGGTAGTATGGGAAAATTAAAGCATCCTAGGAAATAATTTTTTCTCTGGAATTTTCTACTATGTTGTACATCGTGAGATTAACGCTAAAATTTCAGTTATATGACCACAAAGTTATGCAAGCCTGATCACGAGAGCAAGTACAATGACATTTTCAAATAAGCATACTGTATGAAGCATTCGGAGAAGTTTAGAAAATTACAGAGAAGCTTTACGTTCATATAATCAATAACATATTAACATTTTAAAAATTTTGTTTTCCTGTAATTAAGGAAAAATACATTATTTAAATCTGCTCGAAAACTGATATTTTAACTGTCAAAAACCATGCACCTTCAAAAATTATTTGGGCCAGCCACGACAGTTTCAGTAGGGTAGTCGAAGTACTAATGCTGATGGTGCTTTCAGCAGAGAAATCAAGCCTCAGGCCAATGAAGAATAATAAATACTGTTCATGTCTTTTCAGTCCATGAAAATTCAAACCAGACCCCAGCCTCCACAACCCAGCAGCGCGAGGGGGTGGGGGCAGGACTAACAGGGCCTCTAGCCCCAGCAGACGTATTTTTCAAAATGTTTGCTGAAACTTCATATGAAACTGATTAAAGAAATAGCCAGGAATCTTTGGCGGCGGCTTTGAATGAAGTATTAAAAAGAAAATAATTTTTTTTTAGTAAACAAGTAAGATCTTTGAGAAATCATTTTCGCTTAAGTTTATAATAACTGGAAGACGGGAAAGTAGCAATTCAGTAATAGCCTCATATACACGTACAGTATATCATTAACAAGAGGATATGAATAAATATCAGTCATAGAATGTTAATAAATAACAAGAGTATATAATATATCAATGAGGATAAGGCGTGTTACATGCATTATATATTACACTTGTTTGCACATAACTACGTATCCTTTAGAATATAATTAGCTAAACGATGTTCTTCGCTGGAACGAGAACACACAGACCAGTGTAATTTTTTTATAACAGAATCAAAAGAAAAGACTTACTATGTGCAAAACATTGTGACACTAAGTGTGTATTTTATGTATATTCAAGAGTAAATAATTTAAGTAGTTTTACTGTTTTTGTGCCACAATTCTTAGTTATTTTCCTTCTTTTTTGTTTACTTATGTTCTGTATTTTCGTATAAATCGGAAGGCCATTAGACACTGTCACATGGCCGTTATGTGTTTTGTGTGTGATCGTGAAGTATTTCAAAATGTCTAACCTTCGTTCTCTAAAAGAATAGAATTTGCCTGATATGATTAACTTTGGCATAAGTGTTTTGTAATACTTTGTACTGGTATAGAACTAGGATAATCATTTTAATTGCAACGTGTACATTTGTGTTACATGGAATAAAGTGTAACAATTTTGGTTTTATGAAAAATATCTATAGGTTCCAAAGAATTTGAATATTAAAAACGCCCGTACAACCTATTTAATAATACGGAATTTAAAAATTTCTGTAATTGAAAGCAAACAGATTTTCGCAAAAGAGCCTCGAAGATATTTTTGCAAAGGTGCTCGGGAGTTTTTCAGGTACGCTACTACCAGACCTGTAGAAACTGGGGAACAAATGCAGATTCTAGTTTACAGTTAGCCTGGCGTCATCTTGTACTATGAAGCTGATGTATACGTGGACTCTTAAACGACTCCTGTAGAATCAGTTGCTTCCGGCAGAAGAACAGAAAAGATGCCACTTCAGTGGCATACGTTCCATCACCTTGAAAAACCATTTTAGATGAGATTTGTCTTGTTACCTTCTGTAGTGGTGGCAATGAAAAATACAAGAGCATCCAAGCATCACTGCAGAGCTGAGTCTTCGTAAGTATTAGTCCTTCCCCAAGATGGAATAACTCGGTGGTAACGTTTTCGGACTACACAAGACACAATGCGAACAGATAGTCACTCTTCTGATATTACCCGACAGAGGCGTAACTAGGTATTTCAGCGCTCGGCGCAAACCACAAAATATTGCGGCCCCCATCTGTCTTTCTATTTTACACACCCGCATACAGACAGATATCCGTATAAATACCTTGCTCAATAAAACAAAATTAACATCACATCTATGTGGATAGTCCAATGAAATTGTTTGTACGGCTTTTCCCAACTGCTTCGGAGTACGGACCTTCGGTGCCACATCAAACGGACAGAATGAAAGTGGCAATCGTTGCTTGCAGTCGCAGTAATGATCGAAGAGTCTCTAAAGAATCTTCAACAAAGTGAAGATTTTTTAATAAAGAATGTAGTTCAACAAAGTGAACTACATTCTTTATCTTACAACGTACGTAAAACTATGCCTTCATTCCTGAAGGTGAGCAACTGACTTCCCCTGAAAAAATTTGAGGAAGAAATGCAAATTTGAAGCTACCGAAACTGGTGAAAGATATTTAAGCAAATTCTGTAGATGTACAATGGCAAGGTATGACGTGAAAAACCTGTACCTGAAAGTGGAGCAAAAGTTTCAGTTTTGATCAGATTGTAAGTAGTAAATTTTGCACCCTCTCCTGAGCTGCGCCCGGGGCAGCCGCTCTGCCTGCCCCGCCCTAGTTACGCCTCTGTTACCTGACAATAAAAGAGTGCTGACCACACCACAATACTTTCCAGATGCTAGTGTACCGCACGATTCAGGAGAATACTACAAAAAAATGGAATCGTCAAATAAATTCAGATGACAAACATGGCCATCTTATTGTTATTATTAATGGTATTGTGGTAATTACAAAATCAGCACATGCGTATGTAAATCTTTGTTTTTTAATTCTGTTTAAAACCAGTCCAATTTTGAATTTACAGATCGAGGAAAGATGAGCACATCATAAACTGGACACATAAGCAGATAATTTTGTTAATTTCGTATCGCTAAACAACGTGCAAATGCCATTTATTAACGTGTCAATTCTGTGCAGTTTAAACAAAATTATTTCTTCACAAAATCATGAAAATATAAATATTGTAATTCATTGCGTTAGAATATAACAAATCAAAATTATTACTAAGTACATATTCTCTTGCAGAAGTGAATTAATTAAAAAATAATCAGTAGATAGATTTACAAGCGCATGTTGTTTGAATACATTTAAAGGTCTTGACACAAATAACCGTCAAACTAACTGCACACTCGTAAGTTCAATTAGATGACAACTAATTTAATGTTATGAAAATACAGATACACTAAGCTAATATCCTTCGACAATAATTCTAACAATTTTTACTCATTAGCAGACATTAGCGCTCGAAACTATCGTTAATGACCCGTCTACTGATGGATATTCTATAACAATTTCAATGACATGCATGTTTATGTTAGTAAGCTACTTCACAATAATTCCCTTAAATGATCAAACAGAGGACAGAAATAATGAATCAGTATATTTTACCCAAGCCGCTGAACAGTGTATCTAAACTTATATAACCATTGTACAAGTGCTTCTAAATAATTAGAAGAGCAATCAATTACTTTTCATACTTTTCTGGGTTAATAGTAATGGAAAACAGAGCCGTAAATTAGAGCAGACATTGGATCAGAATTGCTTATCTTGCTCTTAAGACACCCAACTGCTCAAAAGTACATAGTTTATTTGCCGCTAATTTAATGAGATAAAGACCGGAATGTTTAGAGAAAATGCGAGCGAGGTGGGAATTCCAAATAATAATTGGAAAAGCGTTTGGTACGGCTGTTACTTTGGTGGAAACGGAACAGATGCTGGGAGATTAGTTTACTTACAATGTGGGCCATGCGCTGACGTATCTTATGGACAAATTATATTCTAATAATACACCACCGACCTGCCCCTGTTCATCTTTGGAAAGGAATTAGGGAAGTTAGTGAATGGAGGATTTCTAGGGAATTCTACATTTCAACCGCAGAGTTTCATGACTGACATGATAACTGTACGAAACAAGAACTCACATACCATCATACGTATGTTTTCAAAGAAAATGTAATTGTCTAGCTAAAAGTCGCCATGACAAGATAAGTTGAAGCAAATATTCAGATGAAGAACAGACAGAGGAATGTTTCTTGTCAAACTAATATTTGACAAAGTACAGTCGAACCCCTATATAACGAAGTTGAAGGGAGACTTGAAAGCACTCGATATACTACTATATGTAAACTTCGTTATAACCGAACAGTTAAAAATAGGGCTGTTTTTGGCAGGTTAAAATAAGTTCAATCCTAAACTGTTTATCAATTAAAATAAGTTCAATCCTAAACGGTTTGTCAATTAAAATAAGTTCAATCATAACCTGTTTGTCAATTAATCTAAGGGCAATAATTCTTGTTAATTAAAAACAAAAGTTAGCGATAAAAATACGAAAAGGTCAGCAAAAAGCAGAACTTTAATCAAAATAAAAATGAAAGTAACTGCAAAAATATTAAATTTCTACCTGTTGCATTTGTTTTGGCGTTAACACGCTACGTCGAAATTATGAGGCAGTTGTTAGTTGTTTTGTGTGCTTGTTATATAGCAACTACTAAAGTTTTTCAACTTCCTCTAACGCAGTGATTGGAATGTTTCTAAATGCTAAATAAACGACAAATTTCTTAATCTTTCAACAGCAATTCTGCTTGAAAGTGATTTCTTTTCTATGGTGATTTCTCATCTACGTTTTTTGACTGATCTTCATTCTTGTCCTAAATGTTCTCCACCGTGTCGACATCTGCGTTCAGCAATTCTATCTACAGCTCCCTACCAGTATTCGCATTACCTTGAAAAAAAAAAAATCAGAGATTATGACCTCTTTTTTCTCTCAGATGACTCCAAGTCTCATCATAGTTATCACTTTCATTTCCTTCATCTCTAATTTCCTTTACCTTTCATCTCATTTGAAGATATGTCTTCATAGTTCACCTGGAAGACATTTACAAAACTGGTATGTTTCAAGCAACTTTGAAATGCTTCTTTTGAAACAGTTTTCCAAGTACAGCTTAGCAAGTCAAACGCCATTCAAACGTGTGAAAACACAAGTTTTTTGGTGACAACGATCAAAATTCGCGTCTCCTAGCTCCGGAGTAAGTTGTTCTGACCGACTAAACTACACCGACAGAATGTATCGCTGCAGATTTGTCGTCATAACACGAGCTTCACCTCTGTAGTACGCCACAAAAGTCAGTAACTTTTGTTTAATCGTTTTCTAAATTAATTAGAACATTCCAAAGTACAACTTTTCTGTAAAGAACTTTCGTATGTTCTATTATTCACTGTCTGCAGCTTGCTTGTAGTGTTAGGAAGAAGACGACAAACAGTAGTCGTCTTTAAAACCACGTCAGTTGTATGGGCCTGTCACGTGCCTGTCACGCAGGACGCACATGAGATAAAGGCAGATAGCAGCGAGAGTACATGCCAGTGTATTATAGTGGATAACACACGGAGCTCCAGAGCCGAGATTTGTGGGTTCGAATCCCTCCCCTGCCATAAAAATGATGGGGAAATACTAATAAACTGAATGCCGTCTACGCACGATATAAACCATGGCTCACCGTGGAACCTCCGGTTACGTTTAATTAAAACACACCTAATATAAAATAAAACGTATAAGATCTTTCGGACACCCCGCACCGGGGTCCATCATCAGATGCATGAAAAAGAGGTAGTATGGGCTGGATACAGACAATTTATAATTTCAACATGTGACGCAATTTGCGAACTGCCATCTGGTGTGTAAACGAAAACAAATCGATTACAATACAATAATGATTAAGTCAAGCAGCAACATATTAAATTGGACGGTCATGTGCACTGTAATCAGTAAAAAAAAATTTCCTCGGTCTAGGTATGACGTATGGAACAGAGTCATTACAACACATATGCTCCTTCCATGCAATAAATAAACTTTCAGTAAATGTTAATTGAGACTTCTTACTTGATGTGGCGAGGATCTCCGCTTCTGCCCAGATTGGTACATGGGTTCCAGAGTCAACTAATCGGGAGAGAGCGGTTGTTTTAGCACCCACTCGGACATTGTACATGTGTTCCTTCACTCTGGTATTCAAAGATCGTGAAGTGGAACCGATGTACTCTTGGTCAACCGCAGACGGGTCTGTCGCTTTGAGTGGGATGCTATATACACCGAATTTATTGTTCTTATGCACTGAGTCCCGATCTTTCCTAATGCTCTAAAAAATATTTCTTGTTTTGACACCAAAACCGATTCCATGCGTTTTACACACATTCTTTAAAATGTTGACCAAACATGGTACAAAACCAATTGATCCCACATACCTACTCCTTCTGGGCTCTCTCGATAATGTGATGTCATGTACATGCAATAATTGACGAAAAATGCTATGTACAAGGGAGTCAGCATAGCCATAAGTTCTGGCTGTCTCACACAACTTATTAAGTTCCAATTTCCTAATTTTGGTACTTGACGAGTGAGTAATGGCCCTACGCACAAGGAATCTTATGGCAGCTAATTTATGTGACATTGGATGAAACGACTTAGCCGGGATAATGTCATTAGTGGAAGTCGGTTTTCTGTATACCGAAGTTTGCAAACACTGAGTTGTCGGGTTTCTCACTAAGGTGAAATCCAGAAATGAGATGCAGTAATTCTTTTCACATTCCAAGGTGAATTTTATGGAGGGGAACACCGATGACATAGATTCCGTGAATGAGTGGAGTTCTTCCAAACCAAGTGTCCAGAACAACAAAATGTCATCCACATACCTCACATAAACACTTGGTACTCTGGGTAATTCTGCCAGCAATTTTTCTTCAAGATGTTGCAAGATAATTTCAGCAAGGATTGGTGACATTGGGGAGCACATAGGCGCCCCACTGCATTGGCGATAGATAATATCTTTAAACTTAAAGTACGTTTTTGGACCAATTTTAACGCTGACAAGGTGCCCCGTATATCTTCTGGCGAAAAGAGATCAGTATCAGTTAACTTGGTTTCCATAATCTCATGAGCCGAATCAACAGGTATGTTGGGGAACAACAAGACTACACCTAAAGATGCCATTATAAAATGTGTTCCGAAATGTTCATAGGCCTCAATCATGTCCAGAGCCTGTATTGAACTAGAAATTGAGTATTGGGAACTGGTAGTAAGAGGCTTCAAAAGGTAGCCAAACCCTTTTCTAATGGGCGGGTAGCACTCGAATGTCCTGAAACCAAGGGTTTTAGGGAAACCTTCTTTCTGGGTTTTCAGTGTCCCGAATATTTCTGGCACTCTGAGTCCACATGTCGGGTATAAGCTATCAGTTATGCCCTTCGGTAGCACACATCCACTTGTAAGTTTGGCAATAATTGCCACAGTGGCTGAGGTAGGGTCTGATTTAATAACCATATGTGGGATGTTAGCTATAGCTTCTATCATTTTAGCTTGATAATCAACCGTATCAATAATAACGATTTGATGTGACTTATCTGCTTTAATAATAGCGAGTTGGGATTGTCATTTAGCTGCCTAAGTAGTTAAATTTCTTCCTGAAACTTAATATTATGCGATGAGTCCAAAGAATTTGTCCGATTCAGAATTATGACAAGCTTGTGTCTTGTGCCATCTTGTTCCTCCAACGGAAGAGCTTTAATTATAGCCTCAGCCTGTGGAACAAACTTAAATTTATTGACTCTATGAACAGGGTAGGCAAACTTGACATCCATTTGTAAGGCTCCAATCTGGCTTCGGCTAAGGTGTACATTACTAAAATTGATGCATGGCTGTTGTTGGCAGCTAGGATTACCAGCTTTCTTATCCCTATACGTTGTCCCTCTAAGTTACAAGCGACGAGTCCTCGCAGTTTATTAATATGTCGCTCTTGATACCTCAGAACTTCAGTGGAAATGATAGCCATCAAATACCTGTCAGAAATAATTCGATGGGAAACCATTGTCAACGAAGTGAATGCCAAATAAGTGCGTCTTTGTAGTTGAATCGATGAAACGGCGTTTTAGCCTAATTTCAGTTGCAAGTCGTTAGCCTAATTTCAGTTGTAAGTAGTTAGCCTAATTTCAGTTGCAAATTTACTTCGTCATATTGGCGCCCGAACTTCAAGGATGATCTATCTGATAGGTTTCTCGCAAGGGTGTGATGTTCTTTCCACACCGCGAGATAGGAAAAATGAGAATCCCTTCTTCAGTGTTTCGAAAAAATAAATGTGTGTGATGTTCCGTTCCACATAGCAAATTGTCTGGGATTTCTCAAATGCACACGTTCTTCATCGGATGACTGCCTACAGCAACACGTGGTCCTGGCTGACCCGTGTGCCATGCCCCCCGCCCTCTTTCGGGGAGAGGGGGTGACGTGCCTGCTCCGCAGGACGCGCCATGAGATAAAGGCAGATAACAGTGAGAGCATATTCCACAGTAGTATAATGGATAGCGCTCCGGAGTCGAGAGTTGTAGGTTCGAATCCCGTTTCCTGGCATAAAAATGATGGAGAAATTTACTTCGTCATAGGCCTTAGAGTTGTCTACAATAAGAAGGAAAAATAATCTGCCAATAATCAACAGAAAAATTTAAAGCACACACACATACATATCTCCTGTGGCCTTAGTTCAGCAGGAGATGTGTGTGTGTGGACGGGGGAAAAGTAAAACAATTACTCAAACACTTGTGTCTTCGTGCAAGTTGATATGTCTAAGGGAAACCACGGAGTATTGTCCTAGTCTCCTTGTGAAACAGAAAGGGTTAAAAACTGGGTGAATGCTATTTATTTTATTTGTTGATATACGCACTGAATTTTTATATGTGTGGTTCTCTGAAAATTCTTTTTCCTAATATGTGGTTAAAATAACAAGGAAAAAAGAATATTACAATGGATCTGAAAAAAAAAAAAAAAAAAAAAAAACAACTTCGGTGTATGCGGAACTTTATATTATGGGGGCTCGTTATACCAGTATTTGGTTTTGACTGTACGAGAGGGAACATTTTGATCTCCCTCTCCTGTGTTCCTAACAATGAAATACTCTTTTTGTAAGAATTTAATTCGAAAAGTTGTGGTCTCTCATCAATGAATGATTTCGTGTTGCAGTTCGGTAAGGTACTAACCATTACAGCGCGGAATTAGATAATCGTTAGTACTATAACTCAGTGCACAAGATAGGTAAAGTACCTTGTGTGCAGTAAAATGTGCATTAAATGGGTTAGTTGCAGTGGGAAAAAAGCACCGATATGCAGAGAAAAGATGTAGGTGAGAAAATCAACCTCTGAGGAAAGCCTGCAATAGGAAAGAATTAGTAAGATCATGCATTCTCGATCCCAGCAAGTATTTCTACGACACAAATAACTAAAATAGAGATCTAAAAAGGAGCCTGGCGCGAAGAATGATGAAAACTTTATCAAAAGCCTTTTAGGTATCAATTGCCATAACTCGAGCTTCATCAAATTTTTCCACCGACACATCCTAAATAAAGCATGATTTGAAAGATACTTACTGATAGATTTAAACGGAAGTCATGCTGACAATCATTTGTCACAACTTGGAAGACTAAATAAGATTGTAAGAAGGAAAATCAAAGAGTGAGATTCCCTGTGCTTTTGTTTCCAAAATAAGCTAAGTACGGTATGTAACACATGGGTCACATGTAAAACACAGATGCAGTTTATTTTTCGACATATCGGCAAATTTGATTAGATATAGAGGGAGATGACTCCATCCTTGATGGTAATGCTTCCTGCAGATGTAGCGATCATTTGACCTCTCATCATCGATTGAACGATGACCCTCGAAGGTCTTTCTTCACTTTTCAGAAACAATGGAAGTCTGATGGTGCTATAATAAATCATAGCTCAAGGGAGGAGGAGGGGAAGAATTTTCCACTTTCAAGCATTCAAGAAATCCACCACTGCTTTGGGGGTGTACAGTAGAGTATTGTCTTGGTGTGGTGCAACTACACTGACTTTCCAAACTTTTTTTTGTCTGTGGTGCGGTCCCTCCTTCCTAGCAGGTGCAGAGATGACGTGCTGATAAACACCAGTCTCCAACACGTGGCGAGGTTCACTTTGAGGGAAAATGAGAGGGATCCTTAATTCGTTCTTAATTCCGCTCGTACATTGTACTTTTAAAATGTCTTGGAAAGGTTTCTGCTGAAAATTACAGATTAGATGACATAAAATATGTGTTATTTCAGATACGTAAGATTTAAAAGCAATAAGAGACAACTACCCCACTTGATTTCGTTAGTTTCAAGACTCCAGAGTTTTCAAACTAATGGCGTCAGATGGCATATTAGATGATTGAACGCAACTGAAAGCATGGATTTAGGACCATTCGAAGGTATAAAAGTGTAGTTATCAGCATCATTCAAGATATGATGCTCAGCAAAAGCTTTTTTTACACCTGAATTATTTGACAACTGGATTTTCCATAACCTCAGTTGCAGTATTTCTCAAAATCTAGAATTTTGCAGTTTTTGTAATCAAATTCATTTAATTCACTTCTTATTTACAACTGATTTCTCCTCTCTAATTGATTTCAAATGCATTTAATTCACTTTTTATTTGCAAGTGATATCACAGTGCACAAAAGAAGTGAATTAATAGAGCTATCATGTGACATTGGCTAGCAGAATAATCTCAAGGGAAAAAATCCTGCAGTATTTCATCAAAAATCAGAAAGTTATGCAATTAATTTCTATTTGGAGTCTTGAATTTGTTCGTGTCATTTGGCACAAGATATCTGTATGAATTAAAATTTCGTTTCGAACTTTACGTTAAGAACAGGTAGGCAAATAAAGCAAAGGTTGAATGATTTGCTGACAAAGCTGAATAAGTTACTTCCAGGCGTGTCAAAATTTTGTAAAATGAAACATATTCAACTCTCATTTTAAGCTTCAAAAGATGGTGTTTCAACTGTTCTCTAGTGTTTGATTTTCGCTTTATGTGTTTTTAAGAAAAAAATCTTCACTTACTAGGAAATCGGTCAATAAAAATTTGTTTGGTATGATATTTGTTTCAACTGGACAAACGCATCTTTGCCACCGGGTCAAAGGGGTCAAGTGTTCTTTCGTATTAATAGAGTCAGATCAAGAGTTTTCTGAGACGGTTGCAATTTTATTTTTCAAATGAATTAAATTGCTGCAATGGTTGGTAGTAAATTTCAGCACAATTTCGTGCACACTATATTCTATATTTCCCTCTGTTTCCCATGTTTTATGCGAATGAAATGGCTCCTAATAAGCATATCTTTTCGAGTTTTCATTGGTTGATAACATGATGTGAATATACACTGCTCAACAAAATTAGGGGACCACCCTTTTTAAACGATTTTATTCAAAGCAGTTGGGTAAAATGTAATTGAACTATCAAAAGATTCCCTCCGAATAATGAAAACCAGCTGTAGAAAGCAGTTCGACGTGCAAATTAGCAACAATGACTTCAAAAGTGACGTCGATGTGACAGTCACATTGTACCACTGGTCGCGGGAGAAGCAGTTTGTTGCGTTATCTCACGTTAGCATGTCGAATCAACACGATTTTTGTGTCCCACTGACCTACCGACATCGTATGGCTCGAAAAAACTAGGCTGAAGAACACTGTGATTGGAAACCTTCCGAGTGGAGCCAAGTCCACTTCTCCGACAAGTCCAAATTCAGCTTAGAACCGGATAATTGACGACTTCTGATCTGGAGAGAACGTCGAACCTAATACAATTCAGCGCATGTCCTAGAAAGATCACGTTTTGGTGGAGGCGATGTGCTTGTTTGGGCAGGGATAAGCGTAGGTGGGCGTACTGCCCTGTATGTAATTCGGAATGGGTCCCTGACTGCTCAAAGGTACAGGGACATAATTCTTAGACCCTTGGTCGTGCCTTATATTGCTTCCATCGGCGATTCAGCCCTTTTTATGGATGACAACGCCCGACCTCACCAAGCGTGCCTTGTGAATCAGATACTTGAAGAAGAAACAATAGAGTGTATGGAGTGGCCGGCATGCTCCCCGGGCTTGAATCCGATCGAACATGCTTGGGACACATTAGGCAGACGCATTGCTGCTAGACCACAACCTCCGTTGTCTCGCCTTCAGTAGACAAATGTCCTTCTTGAAGAGTGGGGAAGAATCCCCCTAAACCTCCTCGACCACGCGATCAATTCAATGCCCCACAGGTGTGAAGCCGTCTTGCACGTTCGAGGTGACCACACACCTTATTAGGCAGATGACAAAGTTCGTCAATGCTTATTTTTCTTCTCCAAAAGATATTGGGTAATAATGATTTTTGTATGGCACCAGGTGTGTTTCCTGTAAAAAAGATCTTTGTTACAGTAAAACATGATTTTTCACCTGTTCAATCCTTTTTTTCTTGTATCTTTCATAAATATATCTTTATATTGTGCTGCACATTTACCAACAGTTGTCTGTTCTCGCAAAATCACCTGCTCCCCTAATTTTGTTGGGCAGTGTATATATACATTTATCGAGTTTTCATTGGTTGATATCACTCCGATGTGAATATATAAGATTATCGATCAGCTTTGTTAGTTGACATATCGTTTAAATTGTAAAACAAATAGGTCGTGGAATCATCTAGTGTTCTGTATTTCCTTTATGCTTGTGAACTAGTCTGACTTATGATTTCAGTGATTTTAACTCCGTTATTTCATTAGATTTGAACAAAGAAAGAAGTTGGCCTTATGTAAAAAGTAATCGAAATGTCCTGTGACTAACTCTGAATTACTTAGCAAGAAATACATGGCACGGAAATATGAAAATCACACACACACACACACACACACACACACACACACACACACACACATACACACACACACACACTTACATAAAAAAATACTGGTAAATTAAATGTTGCAAATGTTTACTGCGACAGTAAACTGCCTGGATCGCAGCGGTATACACCATGTAGATGAAATCGTAAACCTCCTACTGTTTTATGCAGACTTCCATATTTTATCTACTCTGAAGACAAAGTTTACTTTTTCAGTGACTTTTGCGGTGATTAAAAAAAAAATGGCGGTTAATGTTCAAATTACTGTCACCTAACACCGAAGCTCAGCTTCAACGATATTTGTCCTTATCTCATGCTTTCTTAACCACGGAAATGCTTTACTAGATGGGATAATTTTTATCTGCTAACAGAATCAGAAAATATATTACTGAACTGTGTGGAACACGAGTTAATAGGTAGCAAATATCGAGTTGATATTTGCAAACGAGTTGATAGGTAGTATTCGACGATGAATGCTCGTTTCAGTAGTGTGAAAGATATCTGCGCACTCCTACGCCTCTGCAAGAACTGTGGGGCTGAGCTATCCTCCTTTTGTTTTACAGACTCTGGATTCTAAAGCATGTATGTGAAAAGTAAAAGCAAGATTTATACATGAAAGTCTTTTCAAGTCTCTTCCATGAAGTTCTCCCCAAGTCTTGAGCCACTCTCTTTCATGCCAATCCAGTATGCTTTCGAATTTCATCCTCCCATCTGTCTCGTGGTCTTCTACTGGGTCCTTTTCTGTCCTTCGGTATCAGTCTAATATTTCAGTTGTCCAACAGCGATCAGTTCTTGTAGCATGTCCAGCCCTTTGCCGCTTGAGGGTATTTAACTTTGATCATGATGTTATCAACTCTTGTCTTTTTCTTGGTCCATGAGTTCCGTTCCATATCTTTCCTTTTAAGACATAATGGTAAATTATTCTTGAAAAGCTATTAATTTCTTCTTCAATATAACCTCACTTGATATCTGTTGTCCACGGTAGATGTAGGTATCAATTACTTCTAAGTTTGCCCCTTCAAACTTTAAATCTTCAGTTCTTGTAAAAGCATTGCATGTTTTCTGTAAGTCATCTTTAATCTCACTTTTTTACTTTTGTTGGCAAGTTCATGGATCATACTCTGCAGTTCTAAGGAGTTTATATATTACGCTAACAGAAGGCCTGAAATTATTAGATTATTGCGCAATAGTATCAGTATGTTAGGCAAACGCATTAAAATTGTAAGAAATCTACCTACAGATAAATTAAGTATCACCACATTTTAATTTTTGATATTTATAGTTGAAGTAGCCTAGAGCAAGTCGTATTAGATAACAACCCAGACAAAAATATTTGTTTCGATTCCGTTTGTGAATTTAGGAGCGAAAAGAAATTATCGCAAACCATTTTGTTTTCCCTCAGGCGTGAAAAAATAATGTGGGTGATGTTTGTCAAAAAAAGAAATGTTTGAATCTGTAACAATAAGTGCAGTATTTCCAACTGTTGTAAGAATGATTAAAGACGTATCAAAGATTTATCTTTCATTTAAATATTCTGAAATGCTCATAACAAGCCAACGTGCTGAATAAAAGACTATTAGAAAACACTTGATTTTCCTTGCATGTTACAGGAAAATTTCTAACGTGAACTTTCTCAGGTAATACAGTTGGTGAACAAAATCATGAAATCTTAATTATTTAGGAAATTACTGCTGAAGATTAGAGAAGCACGTACGAGAGTGCAGGATGCAAATTTTGTGTTTAAAGATCTTTTTGAGCTAACACCACTCGGAGTACCTTTTCGACACACATTTGATATTCATCCCTGAGGAGACGACAGGTAGAGTTCTGCAGATTCTTCATTATAGTCTGCACATTACGATTAAGTTGTCCACCATCTGACAAATGACTGCTGATGTCACTTGCAGTGCTTCTTTCTCATCCTGTTTCTTCGAGCAGCTGCGGTTGCAACAATTGAGCTTTCACGCCAATCGCCGCCGTTCATTTTACAAAACATTATAAGGTGGGAAAACGTGATTGTCTCGTCGGCACTTCATCGCGTCATTTCGAAACAAAGCCCCAACTTTCCCCGCTGAGGGACGACGTAATGGGAAATGTCTCTTTCGCAAAGTTCCTGTGTCTGTGCCGAAGTAAGGCTTCCTCCTTAATCCATGAATTAGGACGACATGTTGTTGGATTTCAATTAACTGCGCGACGATTGCCGTGAAGATCGTCAAGTCTCATTGGGGAACGCAATTTTCTGAGAAAAGAGTTTTGTACCGAAACAAAATTTTTCTCTAGGTCGAGCAACCTCCTTTCAGCGTGTAACAGTTTCTGATACAATAAACGGGAACGTCCTATCGAGAATTGTAATTTTAGCGCTAGGCTCTGGACTACAGGAAGTTTGTTTCACTCGCCAATTGAAACTGAAATTAGTGCTCTTTGCAATTATTTGTTTAACAGAAAACACCTTAATTTGGATGATGCAGATTATTGGTCAATTTAGCGTTTGTTTAAAATATGCAGATTTAGATGGGGTCATATAATTAGGGCAGTATTTAAAAGAACAGTAAATTGAGCAGGTGTTTCTCATGAATTCTGAAAAGTATTCCGAAGCACTTTTGAGGAATTAAGGTCTTGAAAAGTAAACTAACCTTTGAAAGCTTTGCAGAATTTACGCATTTGATCCAATTTTACGACTACCATTTCATATTGTTTTTATAACTATCTGTTGTTTGGATCATGATTGAAGTGTCCAAAACGTAAAGCCTTTTCAGAATTCTTTAGACATTTCAGGAGCTTGTGCTGCCTGCTTTCTTAATATTTGTTCTTGGAATTGAGTTTGTCTTAGTTGTGAATAATTCTGGTAGATAGCGCTAAAGAAAAGACATTTAAAAATACTAATTAATTCCATTATATAAATGTTTATGGTTAATACCGTAGAAAATGAAAACTGAATTTTTTTATCGCTGAAACAGAAGATGAATCTTAAGAAAGGAGAGAAAAAAACGCTAGCTCATAAAAAAAACTTTAAATCCAAGTATTAGAAGCCATAAACATAGTCTCTGCGCAAAGAAACCTCTCAGCGTGATTATGTTTCATGTTATACCATAGTTTTTTTGTTTTTTTTTTTTTATTTACGGAAATGGTGAGAGAATCTCATCGTCTCTGTTGTAGAAATATCAAAAGTTATAGGTAATGTAAAACTGAGAAAAATTACAAAACTTTGTTACGTTCTTTAAGCAAGTTTGGTGGCTGAAGGTTCAGTGACGTGAATTCTCGTTGATATACATCCTTAACGTAACTTTGGTTTACGTTCGATTAAAAACGAAAGAAAAAGCGCTTTGCGAATGAGCATCAGTGTCATATAATACCACTAAAGGGTGATTGGGACGGCTCAGTAACAGAACAGTCTGAGAAACATGCTTCAGATCATTGGTCCGAGATGGGCCCAGGTTCGAGATCTGGATGAGGTATGGGTAGGGGGCCTGTCCCATTGCGCTGGACCCTCTCCGGAACTATAAAATATGCATTATTAACTGGATTTGTTGAATTGGGCTTAACGTTAACTTCACTTAAAGCTTAGTGAATTTGCTTCGTGTTGCTACCCGGATTATTCTCAATCATTTGCATCGTTGCTGAAAATTTGCACTTCTGTTCGTGAAAATTGCAACACCATGAATGACTGCTGCTATTAGCTTGAAACTTACACGACATGTACAAGAGGTAAATGATTAAAATGTCTGTAAAAATACTTACACGATATGTACATGCAAATGATTAAAATGTCTGTGAAAATACGCATGCAGTTCGGAGCAGCGCCCTCTAAACTGTACGGTCCTGGGTATAAAGAGCTAGCCCAAATGAAATGTTGCAATCAGGGCCACGGGAGGCCTAGAGGGCAACGTTCGTGACTGCCACGGAAAGGGCTTCAGGTTCGATCCCAGACAGGCACGAACGCTCGATCCACTAAATATCCGCCGTGCGTCGGATGGGCACTTTAATCCGTCGGACCCCGGGTACTGGCCCCCGGTAATAAATAAGGGCGTCTTCCTCCCCCTTTCTACTTCGCTCCCGTGTCACTTTCCTATCGGGCGCTCTAGCCCAAATCTCCTAGTTTCCTGTTTCTAAGGGCTGTTTAAGACCTGGGGTCAGACACTCCCTTCCTAAAATCCCCTACATAGGATCATAATGTTGCAATCAGTGAAGAGCCGACATTGAGTCGAAAGGATGTTTCTTGTGTCTCACTATGCCCCGTCGCCGAAGGAGGTTGCATAATGAACACCTGATGGACATTGAGGGAGGAAGGATTGTTAGGATGAGAGAAAGGGGACTTTCCTGCCGCGAAATTGCCACTCCTATATACGGGACGGTACTCCAGTACCGATCTGTATATAGGAGTGGCAAAGAAGAGAGATGAAGACAACTAAAGAAGATGTGACTTCCAAAGTGGAATATATAGAGCTATGCAAGACAGTACGAAAAAGTATCACTGAAGACGTACGGAAATTCAACTGTGAACTAGTGAGGAAAGCAATTGAAAACAACCAAAGCCTAAAGATAGCAAAGGGACATCTCAGTAGGGGAACAAAACAGATTATGACACTGAGAAAAGAAGATGGTTCTGTAACAAGAAATAGAGGCGAAATTTTGACAATAGTAAAAGATTTCTACTCCAAATTATATGAAAGGGATGATACATGTACTCCAGACATCATGAAAGGTACCAGAGTTCTTCCAGTCCTCCCAGCAGAAGTTGCACATGCAATCAGGAACATGAAGCGGGGAAAAGCTCCAGGAGAAGATGGAATTACTGTAGACATCATACAAGAAGCAAGTGGAGAAATTGAAACAGTACTCGCCCAAATTTTCACTCGATGCCTTAATGAAGGGAAGATTCCTGAGGATTGGAACAAAGCCTAAATGATCCTGCTACATAAAAAAGGTGACACTGAGGATCTCAGGAACTACAGACCTATCAGTGGTTTATAAAATCTTCCCTAAAGTTCTTTCACACCGATTGAAGATAACACTGGACATGCCTCAACCGAGAGAACAAGCTGGATTCAGGAGTGGCTACAGCACAATAGATCATATCCACGTACTGAGAGAACTAATTGAAAGAGCGAGGGAATATGAACTTCCATTGTGCATGGCTTTTATCGATTATGAAAAAGCCTTTGATTCGGTGAAACCATCAGCAGTTACAATGGCTCTGAAAACCTGCGGTATTGAAGATGCATACATTAATATTATTAATAACATCTATGAAAATGCAAGTGCAAAGATTCTGTTATTTGAAAATACAACACACATAAAAATTGGAAAGGGAGTGAGACAAGGTGACACCATATCTCCGAAGCTCTTTAATGCCACATATGAAAATGTCTTTCAGTTGCTGAGCTGGGAAAAACCAGGGGATAAAGATTAATGGAGATTATCTAACCCACCTTCGTTTTGCTGATGACGTAGTCATTTTTGCAACTAGCCCATCAGAGCTGCAGAGTATGATCCAGGAACTTGCTGACAAGAGTAAAGAAGTGGGATTAAAAATGAACTTTCAGAAGACAAAAGTGATGTTCAATGCTTTTACAAGAAATGAAGATTTATCGATTGATGGAGAAAAGCTGGAGATAACAGACACGTACGTTTATCTTGGACAGCAGATATCAAGTGAGGGTCACATTGATGAAGAAATTAATCGGCGTACAAAACTTGCCTGGAGAGCTTTTGGAAGAAACAGCATAATTTTCAAGAGCAATATGCCATTATGTCTTAAAAGAAAAATGTTTGATCAATGCATCCTTCCAGTGCTTACGTATGGTGCTGAGACGAGGACCTTAACTAAAAGAGACATACAAAGGCTGCAGACAACTCAAATAAGCGTGGAGAGGTGCATGCTTGGTGTAACCAGGAGAGATAAGAAGAGGAACATGTGGATCCGAAAAATGACAAGAGGGGAAGACATCATGATCAGAGTTAAATCCCTGAAAAGGCAATGGGCTGGACATACTGCCAGGAGGACAGACCATCGATGGACAGCCGAAATTTTAGATTGAATTCCAAGGGATAGGAAAAGATTCAAAAGAAGACCACATGGGAGATGGGTGGATGAAATTCGAAAGTATGCGTTAGTGACATGGAGGAGACTAGCACAAGACAGACCGTTGTGGAGGAAACTTGGAGAGACCTTCGTCCAGCAGTGGATTGATAATGGTTGACAATGATGATGATGATGACTCCAGTACAGTGATGCGAACGAAACGGTAATCCAGTACAGTGATGCGAACGGGACGGTACTCAAGTACAGTGACGCGAACACGACAGTACTCCAGTACCGTGATGCGAATGGAACGGTACTCCAGTACAGGGATGCGAACGGGATAGTACTCGAGTACAGTGATGCGAACGGAACGGTACTCCAGTACAGTGATTCGAACGGGACGTTACTCCAGTACAGTGATGCGAACGGGACGGTACTACAGTACAGTGATTCGAACGGGACGGTACTCCAGTACAGTGATGCGAACGAGACGGCACTCCAGTACAGTGATGCGAACGGGACGGTACTCAAGTACAGTGATGCGAACGAGACGGCACTCCAGTACCGTGATGCGAACGGAACGGTACTCCAGTACAGCGATTCGAACGGGACGTTTCTCCAGTACAGTGATGCGAATGGAACGGTACTCCAGTACAGGGATGCGAAAGGGACGGAACACCAGTACAGGGAGGCGAACGGGATGGTACTCGAGTACAGTGATGCGAACGGGATGGTACTCGAGTACAGTGATGCGAACCGAACGGTACCCCAGTACAGTGATTCGAACGGGACGTTACTCCAGTACAGTGATGCGAACGGGACGGAACTCCAGTACAGTGATGCGAACGGAACGGTACTCCAGTACAGTGATGCGAACGGGACGGAACTCCAGTACAGTGATGCGAACGGGACGGAACTCCAGTACAGTGATGCGAACGGGACGGAACTCCAGTACAGTGATGCGAACGGGACGGTACTCCAGTACAGTAATGCGAACGGAACGGTACTACAGCACAGTGATGCGAACGAACCAGTACAGTGATTGGAACGGGACGGTACTCCAGTACAATGATTCGAACGGAATGGTACTCCAGTACAGTAATGCGAACGGAACGGTACTACAGCACAGTGATGCGAACGAACCAGTACAGGGATTGGAACGGGACGGTACTCCAGTACAATGATTCGAACGGAATGGTACTCCAGTACAGTGATTCGAGCGACGGTACTCCAGTACAGTGATGCGAAAGGAACGGTACTCCAGTACAAGGATGCGAACGGAACGGTACTCCAGTACAGTGATGCGAACGGGACGGTACTCCAGTACAGTGAAGCGTACGGGACGTTACTCCGGTACAGTGATACGAACGGGTCGGTACTCCAGTACAGTGATGCGAATGGGACGGAACTCCAGTACAGTGATGCGAACGGGATAGTACTCCAGTACAGTGATGCGAATGGGACGGAACCCCAGTACAGGGATGCGAACGGGACGGAACACCAGTACAGGGATGTGAACGGAACGGAACTCCAGTACAGTGATGCGAACGGAACGGCACTCCAGTATAGTGATTCGAACGGGACGGTACTCCAGTACAGTCATGCGAACGGAGTGGTACTCCAGTACAGGGATGCGAACAGAACGGTACTCCAGTACAGGGATGCGAACGGGACGGTACTCCAGTACAGTGATGCGAACGAGACGGAACTCCAGTACAGTGACGCGAACGGGACGGAACTTCCGTACAGTGACGCGAACGGGACGAAACTCCAGTACAGTGACGCGAACGGGACGAAACTCTAGTACAGTGACGCGAACGGGACGGAACTCCAGTACAGTGACGCGAACGTGACGACAGTGGACAGGTGAGGCTTGGACGCACAGACATCCAGGAAACTAACAGCAAAATCTCACGACTGCATGGAATGACGGACACCTCTACCGCATGGTAGTGACCGATCGCACAGCGACATCCACGGGATTAGCGCAGCAGTGAAGCATTGTAAAAAATCAGGCTATTTCGTCCAACACAATTCGATGTCGTCTGCTTAACAGATGATTGATCGCTAGCAGTCCATTGCTGCGCATTCCTTTGACCCTCAACAACAGATGTCTCAGGTTGCAATTCAGCCTTGAACACAGACATTGGCACGTTTATTGGCAACAGGCCGTGTTTCCTGACGAGTCACGATTCCACTTGATGCACCATGATGGTCGTACACATGTTCGAAGACATCGTGGTGAACGGCACCACGCAGCGTCATACCGGCCCAACACCAAGCGTAATGGTTTGGGACGACGTTGAGTTCAATTTGCGATCTCAAATGATATGAATGGAGCGAATCCCAATAGTTCGATACATCAGGGATGCTTTCGAGGCATAAGTGATACCGTCCTTCAGAGTTATCTTGGAGCTATATTCCAGCAGAACAATATTCGGCCACATGTGCTCGGAATTTCCAAGACCTCTTCCATGCACGGCAAATATCGTTTCTTCTCTGGTCTCCACGTTTGCCAGATATATCCCAATCGAACATGTCTGGGACGTGGTAGCTAAGCGATTGGCCCGTCAAGCGCTTCTGCCTGTCACCACAAATGAACTCTGGTCTCGCATAGACGCGGTTTCGCAGGCTATTCCCCAGGACGATATCAAAAACCTCTTCCATTCAATGCCACGCCATGTAGAGGCTGTTACTGTTGCTCGAGTTGGTTTCACACCATACTGAGTTTTGAAGTGAAAAATCTTGTATAGCTCTACGAATGAAATCATTTATCTCCTATAACATGAGGAATATGTGATGAAGAACATGAGGAATATGTCACTGAAGAGCAATTGAATTAGAGATACCTGTCTAATAACGTGTAGCACCACCTTTCGCCCTGATGACGGTGGCAATTCGTCTCCGCATGGACTCGACAAGAAACCGGAAGCGTTGGGAAGCCATACGGATCCACGACCCCTGAACAAGCTCCCACAGTTCACGAAAATTTGATGGAGGGGGTCAGAGCCTCGAAAATCTCTCTCAATGGCATCCCAGATGTGCTCGATGGGATTGAGGTCAGGTGATCTAGCTGGCCAAGTAAGCGAGGTCACGTTGGTGGAGTGTTCATTCAACCGTTCGATACAATTCAGGAGCGATGGAACGGTGCATTGCCTTGTTGCAGGATGAGGACCCCAGTGGGATGTTGAAGACGCACAAACGGGAGCAAATGGTCGTCCAAGGTACCCCGGTAACGTTGACCCGTGAGGGACGATGTCACACGTACCAGGGGCCCCATTTCAGTCCACGTAAACAGTCCCCAGACGAGAATGCCCCCCCCCTCACCACCACCACCAGCTTGAAGAGTACCCTGCTGTCAAGAAGGATCCATCGCTTCATGTGGTTTGCGCCGTACTCGTATCCTGCCATCCGCATGTACCAACGTTAATCTCGACTCATCAGTCCAGGCAACATTTTCCCGCATGTCTAGGGTATAGTGGCGATGTTTTCGCGCCCATGCTAATCTTTGCACCCTGTGATGTGTGGTCAGCAGCGGTACCCTCGTGGGACGATGGCTTCTGTACCCCACAGCGAGGAGATGGTTCTGGATGGTGTAGCTGCTTACACGATTTTGTGCACCAGCGTTAAATTGCCGAGTGATTTCTTGCAGTGTAGCCCGTCTATCCGCTATTACAATGCGAGCTAGCCGACGACGACCCCGCTCATCCACACGCTGTTGTCCACGGCAATTGGCCCTTGCAGGGGTGGTTTTACCGGATTCGATGTACTCACCGTGCACCCGTGACACAGTGGCTCGTGAAAATCCCAGTGCCTGCACGACTTCCGAGATCGAGTGACCCATTCGTCAGGCCCCGACAATTTGCCCACGATCAAATGCGCTTAGATCCTTTGTCTTACTTATACTGCGTCCGACTCTTACTGATTCCCGTCGCATCACTACTTATACTGTCGGACCGCTGCATACGTCATGTCGTTCCCGTGTACAAGGCCGCCCACAGTGCCACATTTGCATAACGCCAGCTGTCTCTAATTCAATTGCTCTTCAGCGTACATTTCATTTGAATAGCTCCATTCTTTCTTGGTGTTGAATATTTCACAAACAGTAGTGTAATTAAACACTGAAAATCACTTTCAATATAACAACCAGAGTTAAATGACAACAGAATTCTACTTACTGAAAACTACTTCCTCTTCATTCGAATCCAAGCACGTCGCTAGTTGATCATCAACAAGTTTTTCGTAACACAATACGCTGAATAGAAGTGAACCAATGATGTCTCACAATATACATGACACTTATCAGTCTTCGAATAAAATCTGCTCATATAAGAATCGCCTTGCTCATATCTCGTTTCAACATCGCACACTGCACCCTGAGCACTTATCTCAGGATACTTTATTAACGTTGATTGTCCTTTGACACGCTGTCAGGTTGCCAACTTCAAAATAGTCGGGAGGAACTTTGTGGCGTTAAGTTAAAAAACATGTAACGAGGAGAAACCAGATTTGCATAAGAACATGGAAACTCAAAATGAAGGTTAAATTGGAGATACACGTTACAAAACTAGTTGCCCTAAATTAGGGACAGGCGACTGCTCATAGTCATGAGTTAATGATGGTGGTTTAAATCGCGACGCAAAAACAAAACAACAATAAAAAAAAAAGCGTATGACTGACTCAAAAATAGACAGGTAATCTCAAAAATAGACAGGTAATTATTATATCCCTTTTAACGCGGCGGATCCAAAATTCCAAGTTTTCACTCAGCTGCGTTTCAGTTAATTCAGGAGTCACTTTCTTTGGAATGTTTTAGCAATACTAAATGCATCTGCTGTTTCTAATAAACAATTAATGCTGAAATTCAAAAAAGGACGTAATTTTAAAAAATGAAAAAAAGTCTAGTTTTTACTGGCTTTCCATTCATCATTCATTTCAGTGTTTTGCGAGTTCCAGTTTTGAAAATCTGACTTAAACGGTACTGTTCCTACGATTTCTAGTCACGTAGAAGTAATTCGGGAATATAGTGTAGGCAAGTGGCGAGAAATAACATCGTTTCATGCACTCTTTAAACATTTTCGTGGGTTCAGGTGGTGACCGTTTCATTTGATGATCTGTAACGTACTACGTCATATGGTTACGCATGGGTCAAATAGACAATAGCACAGCGATAGTTCAGCTGAGAGGACAGCCGCTCCAGAGTAGGAAGATGTGAGTTCGAATTCTACCATCGGAAAACAGTTTATATATTATAATGCATATGCTACTGAGCCTTTTATTTCGAATCAGTAGCTCAAATTATTCTGATGCCAGTTTGAGCTAATTGGGATAAAGATGTGCTACACTTTCCAACTTTTATATAAAGTTGGAACCTTATCGTTCGAGAAAAGATCTTTTGTTAAATAAAAAAGAAATCGAACTCCATCCAAAGGATTGGTTGTGCTCAGTTTTCCTATACTATACAAAATTTTAACTGGGTTTTTAATCTTCAAAGTAAGTTCAAACCCATACTTTTTGGGATATCATTGACATTTAGTGGTATGACCAGCACTCTACGATACTGATCTGCACATTACATTGGAAGTGTTTTCTTCTGTTTTTTTAGGGTCGAGATGTCAAAACAATGTTAAACATAGTATTATATAGAAATATTTGAATACAGAACCTAGCTTAATAATTTATATACACTATTGAGCCATTCCATTATAACCACACCCAGCTTAGAGAAATGAGCGCGCCTGGAGACCGAACGGTGGTGCAGGTGAAGTTCACAGAGCAGTAAATATACAACCAGAGGACCGGCTTTCGGTTAGTAGAGTGTTCGGAGTCAGAATGGGAAAAACTGCTGATTTATCGGAGTTTGATAAAGGACAAATTGTGATGTCACGGCGCCTCGGAATTACGATCTTCGAAACAGCGCGGCTTGTGGGTTGCTCACGTGCCGCTGTAGTGAGTACGTATCAAAAGTAACGCACAGATGGCCAAACGACGAACCGTCGTCCAGCTGTGTGCTGTCCGCAGCTCACTGATGCCAGAGGAGAGCGGAGGTTGTAGCGCATTGTTCACTGAGGAAGCAGGGCCTTACACTGCAACAAATTACCTGCAGATACAACAGTGGCGATCAGGTCAATGTGTCACAGCACAGAGTTCATCGCAGCTTTCTGCGTGTGGGGTTGCGTAGTCGTAAACACAGCCCTGACCCCATGCTCACTGCACGTCATTGCCAACAACGCATGAAATGCGCCGAAGACCATCGAGATTGGACTGTGGATGATTTAAAGAAAGTGGCCTAGTCTGACGAATCAAGATTCCTGGTGCATCACGTAGACGACCGAGGGCGGATACGCCGATTACCAACGGAGGCTATGGCACCTGGATGCACTGTTGGGCGGAAGCAGGCCGGCGGCGGCGGTATTATATTATGGGCGATGTTTTCTTGTAACACTTTAGACCCCATTATCCCAATAGCACAATCCCTGACAACTGTCAGGTATATGAACATCGTTGTGGACCAAGTTCATCTATTCATGGCAACTGTGTTCCCTGCTGGTGATGGCCATTACCAACAGGATAATGCGCCATGCCACACTGCCAGAATCGTCAAGGAGTGGCTCGAGTAACATGCAGGTGATTTTCGGTTAATGCCCTGGCCGCATAATTCACCTGACATGAACCCAATTGAGAATTTGCGGTTCGACTTGGAAAAGTGGGTTCGCGCTAAATCACTACCACCCCAAAATGTACGGGAACTGGAGGACCTGCTGGTGACATCATGGTACCAAATACCCCAGGATTCTTATCGCTACCTCATCGAATCGATACCTCGCCGAGTGGCTGCTGTTTTGCGGGTTAAAGGGGATCCTACAGCTTATTAGGTAGGTGGTTACAATGCAATGGCTCATCGGTGTAATCCTATTACACGTTGTATTTCAATCCTCAGAAACTAATGTTACATCATGGAAAAAGATGAATATTTTAGCGAACTCACTATTGTCGCGGAAAATATATTCCTAGCTTGCATGTTTGGAACCCTATCACATGTATTACCTCAGCATGCAGGTAACCCCCACCCTTTCTGCCTTCAAAATATCATGTAATCACCCCATATAGACTTCCAGCGAGGAATCACCCCCACCCCACATTTACGCTGCTTTTCAAGTGGAAGCATCATACTCGTTCAAAGGAAAAGATGTTATATAAAAATATTTGAGAATAGTTAAATAGTGGCTTGTGTTTTTTGAATCGATAACAGCAGATAGAAATTTTTCGGTTGCTATGTGTTTCTGGAACGTGGAAAGAGCGATGTATTTATTTATTTACTGACGCCACGTATTTGGAGGATTTTCCCCTAGAAATTCCTTTTCAGAGAGTAAAGTCATTTAAATGATTTCTTCGTTGCCCAGGACCACCCACGGAACAAATGGAACGACGCAATTCCCCGCCTTTATTCCCACTATAGAAGGGACAAAATTTCTCGGAGAAGCCCAGCGTGAGAACCGACCCCCCCCCCCCACTAAACAGCAGCTCCTTATGTCATGGATCATAGGTTAGCATCTTCCTTCAAGCGTACAGAGAGAAAAAATAGGAAAGGAAAACACAAGGTAGTTGTAACATGGAGTCGGATTTGGGATTTCGGGGAAGTAGGACAATTCTCCCAGGCAGGTAGCTAGGAAGGAAAAAGAACAGATTTTGGGCGGGAAAAACGTTATCAGAAATCCAAAATAATCATCTTCCGCAGCAAGAAGTAACTAATACTTTGCCACATCAATGTTTTCTTAACTCCCCCCAATCAAAGGAATAAATATATTGTATGCGACCAAAATCATTTGTTTTATCTTAAATTTGTTTACGTATTTATTTGCGTCCCTGCTCCAACGACTTAGGAACCTGCAAAAAGCAATTATTCTGATATCATTTTGGCGTCCGCTTCATCGACTAAAACGAACCACGCCAACAGATACAGTATTTCGGCGTCCGCTTCAGTGATAAATAGTAATCCCCCCCCCCCCCCCCTTAATCTCATAAAATGAAAGTTCGCAATTAATCGCTCATTCTTAAACAATATTGCACTCAATTGATGTTAATTCACATAAAATTGTTTTCCATGTTTTGTTTTATGCAGTTTTATGAACAGAATAATGCTATGAAAAACGCAATCCTCATCTCATGTTCGTCTGAGGAATTTTCCAATTCCTTTTCCTTAGCAGATTTATGGCTTATGGAGAAACCTTCAAAATCGTAAAAACAAGGAAAGAGTCATTTTCGTCACCTGACTTCGCTGTAGATGCCAATAAATAGAAACAAATAAAAGGCGAATCCCCAGAAGAAATAAATGTTCGTAAATACATGAAAGGTGTGTACGTATAATTGAAGGATGGCTACACGGAAAACAGTAAAAATGTATGGCATCTATATGACGACAATTATACATGTTATAATAAATACATTACTTGCACAAGACAACAGCACATTAATATGAACTTATATCTAACAGCGGCATCAACTACGCACATTAATCGTATCCAGTATTTCACAATTTTCTTTAGTTCTCAACTTTATGAAATGATGCAGTTTTTTTCCAGTGAACATAATTTTCCCCATTCGTTCGAATTTATTAAAACAAAATTAGGAAGAGAAAAATGCTTTTACATAACACAGGAATATTGACTTCTGTTGCAATGTTGTGGAATGAAAAAATTACGAAATCAGGAAAAATTGTGACTATAAGAAAATGTGACTAAAGCCGAAACAAAACGTAGAAAAGAAACGGAATGGTTTTTTTTTCAATGACTGTGAGATATGAAACACTCCAAGAAAGAGGGTAAACAAAATAAAATATAAAACTACAGAGTACAGGAGTTTTATTTTCGTTTTAGAAATCATTTTTTTTTTGCGGCACAGAACAAGTAAAAATTAAAAATCAAGAAAAGCAATTGTGCAGATCATGTGTAGGGAAAAATATTTTGCAATGGGCTACTTTGAAATTAAACACGAAATCACTGGTCAATAATGACTCATACTGGAACACATGTGGCAAATCATACAAGTCCAAATAGTGCAAAGAAAGACAAAATGTACACCTTTTGAAAAATAACACGTTTCGAAAGAACATAAAAAGTGGGGATAAAAATCCTCGTTTTCTGTTTGATCAACGATGGAATAGGAAGAAACAGCAAACGAAAAAGACATGGATAGTTTATGCTCACATTGGTGTTTCGCAAAAGAACCGTTGATTCATGCAAACGACATTGTGCCTGAGTCGTTCCCCCGGATATCATTTCCTCCTGAACCAATGTCCTTCTCTAGTGCAAATAAATGATTGCACAGTAGTTTTAATTGATATCCATTCGTTTTAAAGTTTTATGCCGTGCACTGGAGTATAACAAACGAAAAACTTGTAGAACAATTTATTTATTGAAAGACAGCTAGACAATGACTTCACGACATTTCATTGAAATTATAGCAAATCATTGTTTCAGCTACGGATCTATGGATTTTAAATTCTTAATGGAAATTAAGTTTTCATAAGCCTGGTCACCAGTGTTAAATATATATATATATATATATATACTGTGAAACAGCAAGGTCAGTTTCTACTTATTTGGAGTGCCGAACTTCACATTTAAAGCCCAATAAATGTTTGAATAACTAATACAATCTGATTGTTTAAGCCAAATTAAACAGGAATTTCCGAACAACAACCTAGAAACAAAGCACTGATGTAAAAACTTTCCTTTCTTTTCATTTCCCCTGATCTTTTTTTATGTCTTTCACTCTCGTTCTCAAGATGTTATGTTTCTCCAAATGTCCTCCTTATCTTGATACATAGAGATGTGTTTTTCCCTATCCTCAAGTAACGCATGTTTTCTAATTAATAGTTGTACAACCTACTATACCTGGTACCTGACATTATAAAAAATATTAAAAACAGCCGTTACACAGTGAACATGAACAATAGGATGGATAAGAAATAAAATTTAATATCTCTCCACTTCCCTTTAGAGAAGAAAGGAATACATATGGAACATATATTTCCGTAATAAATGCTGCCAATTTGCACTTTTCATACAGAGAAGGCAATCACTGGGAGACCCTATACGAGGATGCCCTGCCCGAGAAAAACAGCTGGATCCTCCCTGTGGCCATGTCATGGTCAAACGTAGGATCGACGACCATCGGCACTGAGGCAGAATCGTCGTGGTGTCGTTCCTGTAGCCAGTCAGCTCTACTACGACACTACTACAGCCGATATCGGCGGTGCCATATGGTCAATAACAGTCGACGCAATGGCTGCCGAGTGCATACCTGCCACAGCTAATCTTTGGTTCACCATCCATGTTGTGACGGGGATCTCTATAGTAGCCAGTACAGCCCGTTGAATGCTCTCTACATTAGCACGTGGTTCCGCCATTGTCTGGGGACGTATACACCGATAAATGAAGACTTTTAACTTTTAACCAACTGAATGCACCGGTCCCGCTACGGCGACCAGTGTTGCCAACAACATTCAACTGCTTTGGCATCTTGATGCACATGGACTGCGATCAGGTGGCTCATGTGCATCGGGATGACAGATCAGGAGCGTAGCCCTCTGAGCTCCTGCCCCTTTCGAATGCATCCAGATGGTAATAGGGTTGGCGACGTAGTCAACGAGTCATCTTCGGCGTTTGAATATGCTGTAGCAGCCCACAACATTCTATTGCTTTGTTCCGTGCTACTTGAAGCACGAGACAAGGTATACAGCGATCAGTATCTGCCCCCTTTATCTCACACAGCGATCAGTATCTGCCCCTTTATCTCCCGCACATCTCACACGATTGGTTGCATACTCGAATTGCTTGCATATCCCACCTGCTTATACACACCTACCGATTAGCATGCCGATACGCCGACACTTTCGGGGTGAAGCAATTTCAATAACAGGCAGTGCACATTATTACTAACTTTGTCTTGTGCTCCGCCAGCTCACATTGCGTCACAAATCTAATAATTCAATCAACTTACTTCTCATGGATAACAAACCGTGGTTAAAATAAAGCATATGAATATCCGGTTGCAATAAATATCGCGAGATCGTTCTGGCCATGGTGGGTTGGAATTGAAATATCTCTGTAGTGCTTATTTCCAACATCTTAAGGATGTCAGTGATGACAATAAATTATGATATCCTAAGTACATTAGAAAAAGAATGCAAGTGAATAAATGGAAACTATTTCAAATAAGTTTAGGTAGCGAGCAAATTGAATTTAATGTATGGATCGTCATGTGTGCTTCAGCGACTTTATCTTTTTAGCTCTGCCTGTTTACTTCATTTAGTTCGGTAAGTGCTGTTGCAAAAATCAAATCCTCTTATCGCGTTTGCCATTTTAAATTGCTCTCAGTTAGTAGGAATTCAAACAAAGAGAGAGGCGATCTGATGAAACACGAAAAGACTTCAAAATACGATCTGAGATAGAAAAATTGGGAAATACAGCGAAATAATGAACAGAAATTCTACTGCGACACACATTGTATATTCTCTGGCATCGCTCGTCTAGGGGTTCGTTAAATTCAGCATACTTTGCTTGAACAAACAGTTTTCCTCCTAATCTGAGCAAATACCACCAGTAATGATACAATTTCAAAAGACTTCTGACAAAACTTTTTACGTTTCCCATGGGACGACTCAATAAAATGTTATACATTCATTTATTGAGTCGTCAATATGTTCCTGATGAATTAATAATTTGTGAATTGTGTGTGTTTGCGTGATTAAAAATTTACATCACAACTGTTGACGGAACAGAAACAACTTTGCCTTTAAATCACTGATACATAAATTAAGATTCCGATTTGTTTATTCGTCGCAATTAAAGTCATATGTTTTTGTTTATCGAAAATACTCTCTTTTAAGACATTTTTAGCAATGCTTGTGGTCATTCTGATTTCTAGTCAGTATTTAGCTGTTCTTAGTTCCTGAAATAAGGTCAGGTTTCTTTTCTCTGCAGAATCGATTTTAATTTCCCAACCTTTCTGCACATTAAGTAACGAACCGCAATGAATTCTCTTAAGCGAAAGGAGCTACCGCTTAGTAAATGCGCTCCGTAGAAACTGGAGTGAAGAAATTCTTGTAGTGGAGCTTTACGTATTCATTATTGAACATTCTTTAAGGGAAAAGACTAGTAAAATTTACTTCGTAATGTGCGCGTTCTGTTCTCTTGTGGCCACGTATAATCCAAGAACAATATACAGTTTGGCACAGAAAATTTTTGGAGTGTAGATGTATAGTATTATAGGAAAATCAATCCTACGGAACATCTCTCGTATGCCTGTATGCCTTGCTAGTGAGCATACTTTCAGTCCTATAAATTCATTGCTAAAGTTTCTTTCATAGCTGCAATTAAAAAGGCTCAAGACTTTTCAGCGACATCGCATTTTGAATATGTAATTTAGTATGGATTTTTGATGTTACGTTATCCTTTGCAATTCTTGAATGTATACATATGAGAATTTAACTAGTGGCCCGCTGAAAGATTATTTTGAAAAACAGTTTTAAATTATTTTATTTGCTGATCTATTGCTGATCTGTTATTTATTTGCTGATCTATTGTGATGTATTTATCTATTGTTTTTGCGTCAGTTCACTGTTTATAAGGATATTCATAAACTTGTTTTGTCTCTTGTACTTTTACTCACATCAAATATTTGTAAAATTGTGTTTTTCTAATAAAACGCTCATGACACAGGCGGACATGCCAGTGGCAATATTCCCCGTTTTAACAAATTGTGATTTGGAATCCGTAGCATTTTTATGTTCTCAATAATAAGAGAACATTGTAAATACAGTACTACTTATTAGTACACTGAAAAAGAAAATTTGCTGCAACAGTAAAAAACTTGCTACTGCAGCAAATTTCGTCAGTGAATATAGGCACAGCAAAAAGGTTTGCTGACAATACTAATGAATTCTGCTTTGCTGCAGCAGCAAGATATCCGTTTCCGGTGGCAAGTTTTTTTTTGCTCGTCTAGCAAACCAACTTTGCTACTTCAGCAAATATTTCTGCTACAGATGCCGATCTCCAGCAATGTCAGTTTGCTCATCCAGCAAACAAACTTTGCTACTGTAGCAAACATTTTCTGCTACAGAGTAAAATTCTTTGCAATGTTGAATTTCTACTTCAGATCTAATGCTACAAACACAAATCTATAGTAATGTTGATTTCCTTGTTGGAATTGAATAAATGGAATTTGCTAAATTCCATTAATTCCTTGATTTCTTATCCTGGCAAATCAAAATTTCCGGTGTATAACGAAGTAAATTTCTCCGTCATTTTTGTCCATGCCGGGCATCAAACCCGGGTCCCCTCATACCTCATTCCAGAATAAGTCGCTCTCCCACCTGAGCTACGCCCATGTATGCTCTCGCTGCTATCGGCCTTTATCACATGTGCGTCCTGCGGTGCAGGCACCGTCACTCCCCCCACCCCCGAAAGGGGGCCGAGGGCATGGCCTACGGGTCAGCCGGGACCATGTGTCGCTGTAGGCAGTCATCCGCTGAAGAACGTGCATTGGAGAAATCCCAGTCAATTTGGTGTGTGGAACGAAACATTACACACATTCATTTTTTCGAAGCGCTGAAGAAAGGATTCTCTTATTTTTCCTGTCTCGCGGTGTGGAAATAACATCACACCATTGCGAGAACTTTAACGGCCAGGGCATTCTTGAAGTTCGGGCGCCAATATAACGAAGATTTCTCTGTCATTTTTGTCCACGCCGGGCATCAAACCCGGGTCCCCTCATTCCGGAATAAGTCGCTCTCTCAACTGAGCTACGCGGACGTATGCTCTCGCTGCTATCTGCCTTCATCTCATATGCGTCCTGCGGTGCACGCACGTCACAGGTGATTTATCTGTGCACATAGTAGATATTCTTTGTTAACGTAGCATACAAATATCAATTCCATAATTATGGGTCCTCAAACAATCGCCATTTTTTGCAAAAATGTCCTTATATTTCAGTGGATTCACGAGTAATGCAAAAATTTCAATTATCGCTACAGGGATTTCGTTAGCAATAAAATTTATAAAAGTAAAGCACTTAGTGATAATGTTGAGAATCCGCCAGCCATGGAATATATATCCATATATATATATATATATATATATATATGATCCCTCTCTACTCCCCCCCCCCAATCCATATGTATACACACCATAAGGTTTTTAGGATCTTTTTTTTTTAACAAATACAATTTTTTAGGATCCCATAATAATTAAATTTTTCCTACACACAAACAAAACATTTCCCTAGCAAATGAACTGCTTTCAGCAGCTGTATGAAAAAATTTGAAATCACACCAAAAAATGTATGTAACTCTACAATGCCAGCTGTTTGTAAAATTCCATCAGCAGTGCAACAAAATCAGAGGATGCAATGGGCACATCACTGTATTAAAAGTATCTGTAAATTTGGAACTTGACTACACAGTCTGCCTTCTAATGAAAATGGCCAAGGTTGATTACATATAGTTCAACAGTTTCCATACAGACAATTTCTACAAACTTTACGACATTGCTGGATACACCATCTGCCAATTATTGTCTGAATAACTATAAGCTAAATAATAACGAGGAACTGTACACCAATCACACTTATAATAGTACAACTATATTAGTAATCCGAATTTCTTGGCATAGATTACAAATCAAGGTTTCCCAGCTTTCGCGCATCAACCAGATGGCTTTCTCAAGGAAGGTAGACAGCAAACTGAATAATAAAACGCTTCAACAATTTGAACGTGGTGACTTGACTTGACAATAAACGAGCAGATGCTAAGTAATTATTCATCCAAAGACTCGAGGCGTCATGCTCGTTAACACGCAGAATCATAGAAGAAAACGAAAGGCATTCATTATTTGAAGAACTGGTTCCAAACTCGTGGCAACTCCAGCGAGAGGCTGTCATTGCATAATTTACTGTTGGTGATGATTTCCAAAGTTTCGCGAATGGCGGTAGATTTTGGGGTGGAGTAGGAGGCTAATTTCTTTACGTCATCCCACATAGGAGTAGTGGACTTGACCTGCACCTCTCTGGATAGGGCTGTTCTTACTTTACAGTTCTTTATGTCCCTTTTATGCTCGTTGATTCTAGTTCCAAACGAACGCTTGGTCATTCCAATGTAGTATCGCTTGGAGCTGTCCGGATATTGTAAAGGGATGGCATAAATACCTGCCTCATTAGAAAGCGGGGACATCTCAGAGTTTCCCTGAAGCATGGCATATAAAGATGTCGGAGGCCTGATGCCAACACCTAGGTTCCCTCTAAATTGTTGGATTGCACATACAAAGAGCTGCCAGACTGTCAGCTATTCCGGACGATCTCAAGAAAGCTGCCAAATTACCACCAGGAGCTCAAAACCCGAAACTCTTCGGTAATCTTAAGCACCACAAGCCCGGTAATCCACTGCGACTCATTGTATCAAGGAGATCCGCGCCAACGTACCATTTAGAAAAAGCATTTTCAAAATTTCTGGCTAATTATCTTCCTGAATCGAACGTTTTAATAACTTCCACTCTCGATTTTATCACGAAAATAAAGCAACTCTCTGTCGAACACAACGACATCATTGGCAGTTTCGATGTGGTTTCTCTTTACCCTTCGGTCCCCATGCCGGAAGCCATTGGGGCATTAAAAGATACCGTTACTATTTCATCACTTCATTCGCAGGAGTTTTGCCTCAACATCTTTAAGTTTATGGATTTAGTCACAAGTTCCAGCTACTTCAGTTTCCAAGAAAAATTTACAAACAGATTAATGGCGCCCCGATGGGATCCTCTCTTTTAGCCATTCTCGCGGAAGCAATACTTCGCCCAATCGAGCAATATATATTCTCCAACATCAACCTAAGGCCTACTACCTGGCTGACATATGCGGACGATGTATTTTTCATATGGCCACACGGAAATCAAACTCTGCCGCTTTTCGTAAATAAAATTAATGCTATTCACTCCACGATCAATTTCACTATGGAGCTCGTCCACAATGGGGCCTTGCCTTATCTATATGTATTACTGAGCAAGATGCCTGAAAATCGCCTTCGTACCCAAGTCTACTATAAACCCACCTCCGTCCCCAATTTGATGCTCCGCAGCTCATGCTGCCCTGCTAGTTACAACACAGCTTTCTTCCGTTCTCGAATAAGAAGAGCCTTTGCAGTATCTTCCGATGTTCTTTCCAGACAACGTGAATTAAAGAACATTACCGAATTGGTCACTGAAGCAGGATACACCCGGACCTGGTGCATAGCTATGTCGAGAAAGTAAGAACCAGTCATACTATTCTTTCTACGCCGCAACTACGCTACCTGGGCTCAATTCCATACATACCAAATGTTTCTTATCAGCTCAAGAACGCGCTCAAGAAAATGAACCTTGGTGCTGCCATCAGGTCTTCGACATCTTTATATGCCATGCTTCAGGGAAACTCTGACAAGTCCCCGCGTTCTAATGAGGCAAGTGTTTATGCCATCTCTTTACAATATCCGGACAGCTCCAAGCAATACTACATTGGAATGACCAAGCGTTCATTTGGAACTAGAATCAACGAGCATAAAAGGGACATAAAGAACTGTAAAGTAAGAACAGCCCTATCCAGAGAGGTCCAGTTCAAGTCCACTATTCCTATGTGGAATGACGTAAAGAAATTAGCCTCCTACTCCACCCCAAAATCTACCGCCATTCGCGAAACTTTGGAAATCATCACCAACAGTAAATTATGCAATGACAGCCTCTCGCTGGAGTTGCCACGAGTTTGGAACCAGTTCTTCAAATAATGAATGCATTTCGTTTTCTTCTATGATTCCGCGTGTTAACGAGCATGACGCCTGGAGTCTTTGGATGAATAATTACTCAGCATCTGCTCGTTTATTGTCAAGTAAAGTCACCGCGTTCAAATTGTTGAAGCGTTCTGTTATTCAGTTTGCAGTTTGCTGCCTACCTTCCTTGAGAAAGCCATCTGGTTGATGTGCGAAAGCTTGGAAACCTTGATTTGTAATCTACGCCAAGAAATTCGGATTACTAATATAGTTATACTATTTTAAGCTATAAGTTGTTTCGATGAGAAGGAATATTCAGTCGAATAATTCTAAAAAAAAATACCATTAATTGTGATACTGATGCACATTGCATGAGTGGGAAGTCATTTTTGGTTTATTCTTTTCCCCCAACATTCAAGCCAGAAAATAGGAAGCACCTGCCTGTGATAGCGATGCTTTTGTCAACCCTGAAGACTTTAAAATGTGATGCATAAACACTTATGAATGGGATCCCAAATTTGAATGCACCCAAATTTAGGATCAGGTACTTGTTAAACTTTGATAAAATGGAGGCTCAAAGACAAAAGATCTATTCTCGGTTGTAGTTTGTTCAATTAAAATCAGTTAAGCTAGAAAACAAATAACACCACACTTATTTTGTACTGTTCAGGCATATACAACTTGTACATTGTGAAATAAAAAGAAAAAAATTATCCGCTTTAGAAAACAGTTCCATGCTTCAGTCTTCTTCATTGTATTTCAGCAAGCAAGATACTACATCTGGGGTTCATTACATTTTTACATTAGAATCTTTTTTTTCAAGTTATTAGATCTTAAACATTTCTTGTCGTACAGATGTCCTAATAATTTTAGGGGAGTAGTTCATTTATATGGTAGCATGTTCACTTTATATAGTCACTGTTCGGAACCTTCTGGCATCAAACTGCACACACTGTACTTCAGAATGACTGGAATCCCAATACCCAAGGAATTGTTTTCAAATGGAAGCTGTATGCTTCATTTTTTATTCAGTGAGGGTGCTGCTGCTATTACTGATTGTTAGAGGGCACCACAAGTCAGGCTCACATGTATCATAACACATTCATAATAGCAGTGTGCGTGCGTGTGTGTGTGTGTGTGTGTGTGTGTGTGTGTGTGAAGAAATTTTTATTTGAGTCATCTGGGGTGTAGTTGGACGGCATGAACTCTATGTTCCTTCTTCATATATATATCACACAGTGTATGAAGGAAATTTCGATTCGAATAATCTGTGAAATAGTTGGATGGCATGAACATTGCTTTAAACAAGATGGTGGTAGAGGTAGAGCCCACCTCATTTTCAATTGAACTGGTGGGATCAGTGTTTGATGATATGGTGACTTCTAACTAACTGGCAGTGGCCATCATACCTTACTTTTACTACGAAGTAGTTATTTGAAGCAGCAGGTTTATGCCAATAATCCTCAAGCCCGAAGGAACTACATTGCATCATGGTAGAAATCAAGGGCATTCGTCAAGAGATAAACTTCCTGTATAGTCAATTATTTGCCTAGTACACAACATTCTTTGTGACAAAATGACTCACATTTTCGTTGAGAAAAATATAAATTAAGAGGTATTAAACTGCAATCGGACTTACCTTCAAATCGTACTATAACGTCGTTCTCGAAACCCCAGTTGTTCAGTCGATCTCGTATATCAGACATTTCCATGCACATATGAAATCGTCGGTTTCTTCCAAATTATTCTTTCAAATTTCTTTAGAGAGCACGACATACACACCACACCACAACAACAGACCAGACCGCCATCATGCTGGAATTCATGAACGGTTACGGTTAGTACATTAAGCCAAACTTTCTTCGAGGTACTAGCGTTTTCAGCTGTTACCATCGTCTTGAAGTTTGCTGAATATTACAGAAACCTTTGCTGCAGTTACTCATTTTATTATGGCAGTTGGTGTGGCAGACATAGCAAAAGCATTTGGTTGTTTCAGCAAAGTGATTCGTACGGCCAACAAAATTTCTGCTGTAGTAAGTAAATTTCTGTAAGAAAAAAATGCTCAAGTACCTAAGTAGGCTTTGCTATAAAAACCAAAATAATATTGTTGTTTGCTAGAGCAACAAATATTTTGGGATTTCGAGCAAAACTCAATGCAGCAAAATTGGTTTTGCTGCCCCAGCTTAGTTTGGTTTTTTCAGTGCACGTTTTGTTGAAATCATGATATTGTTGCCCTAAACGTATTCAAATACTTGTTGAACGGGATTCACACCTAAATAATACAGTAAACAAATCTATACAAACTCCGTTTATTGGTGTGAAATAATTATTAAAGAATGAATACAAGGGAAAATTGTATCTCCTGAGCTTTCGCTCTCCAACCGGGAGGCTTTCTCAAGGGTTGCAGACGTTACTAACTAGTCTGGCGAGTATAATAAAAAGATTTAGAAACATTGGTGGTCGGGAACGTCGTATTTTGAAAATTTGATGCTCGAGGCACGAGGCGAAACACGGGTTTCTTTCATGCGGAGAATCATCTCAGCATGTTCCTCCACGCGGACGGAATGTCAACAGATTGGGTGTCGTTGCATGCGTAGGGATGTGTGGAGATTTCAATACTCTCTCTGATCAGTGTACCTTTGTAGCCAGTATACGGCGCAACTATCTTTACTTTATCCCATAACGGGATAAAGTAAAGATAATTGCGGGATAAAGTAAAGATAAGATTCCTGTTGTAAATGTGTCCGAAAAAGTACTCACTGCAGAGGAAACGAATATCTTAACACAAGGACCAAAGTTTTGCCCCAGAGCGAAACTCAACATCAAGGAAATCATCCCGCACCTGGAATCAGCCATTGAAGGACTACCCTCTTCCGAACAGGACACAGTGAGGTACTTAGCAGCCGAAAAACTGAAGAGAAGTTTAGCCACAGGAGTAAAACATGACACCCGAGCATGGTCAGTCGTAAAGAACTTGCGAAAGAGGGAAGATCTGGCAATAACACTCACTGATAAATCGAACCAGATTGCCATAATGAATAGGAAAGATTATGATGACGAGCTGAAGACCTTTATCACCGAGTCGACATCGACCAAAGTTGCTACCGACCCGACGAATACCCTGGTATCCAAAGTACAAGGGATGGAAAAGTGGGCTAGCTTGCCAGAAAGCATCAAGAAAGCAGCAATCACCCCACCGGGACCATCGATACCACCACTGTTTGGTCTGCTTAAACACCACAAACCTGGGCACAAAGTGAGACCCATTGTCTCTAAAATTAGAGCCCCCCCCCCCCCATATTACCTTGAGAAAGAGTTATCAGTTTTCCTCTAGAAATGCCTTCCACCCTCTCAACACGCCCTTAATTCAACACAAGACTTCATAAGTAGGACTAGAGGCGTAGTCTTGAACGAGCACGATATATTAGCAAGCCTCGCCATAACGTCCTTATACCCGTCAATACCGGCAGAGGAGGCCTGTGACAATCTCGAGATACGTTTATCCAGGGATGATGAATTTCTCCCAGAAGCGGTGCAAGATATAAGAAGAGCCCTAAACCTGACTGTGAACAACAATTTCTTTCGTAACCAAGGAACTATATACAAACAGACCAGAAGCGCTCCTATGGGTTCTCCGCTGTCAAGCATATCAGCAGAGGCAATATTACGCCCACTAGAAGAGAGAATTTTCTCCTGCACCGTGAAAAAGCCACGTATATGGTCCTGATATGTCGACGACATATTTTTCATATGGCAGTATTCTGACGCGGACCTTCAAGAATTCTGGGGACAAATCAATACCTTGCATCCAACACTCAAATTCACCCTAGAAAGGGAAACTGAAGGGAAACTACCATTCCTAGATGTTATGTTGCATAAAAATCAGAATGGCCGACTTGACACGGCGGTTACTACAAACCAATAACAGTTCCCAACTTTATCGCACCTAAATCTGTATCTCCAAATTCATATAAAATGGCAGCATTTAGAACATATTTTGAAAGAGCTTTCAACGTCTGTTCCAGCACAGAAACAAGGAACAAAGAGACATCAGATATCATTAATAAAAGCATTGCAACTGGTTTCCCCGAACATGATCTAAGAAAAGTCCTACAAAAAGTCCAGTCAAGGTATCGTACAACCCCCAAGGCGAAAGGAGATAATTTACGTTACGCCGGATCTGTGCCGTATATCCCAAAATTCTCTTACTCATTCAAAAGTCTAATGAGACGCCATGGCCTTCACATCGGCATCAGATCCCCGAACAGCATACACAGAGCAGTGGCAAACACATGCAGAAACCCAGACAGGGAATCGGAAGCAGGAGTGTACACGATACCTCTGATGTACCCGAATGGTTCGTCGAAAGTTTATATCGGAATGACGAAATGGTCTAATGCTGTAAGGTCTAAGAAGCACATGAGAGACATCAGATTGGGAAAGACCTTAACAGCCTTGTCTAAAGAAGTAGCACAGAAAAACGCAGTCCCGTTATGGGATAAAGTAAAGATAATTGCGCCGTATACTGGCTACAAAGGTACACTGATCAGAGAGAATATTGAAATCTCCACACATCCCTACGCATGCAACGATACCCAATCTGTTGATATTCCGTCCGCGTGGAGGAACATGCTGAGATGATTCTCCGCATGAAAGAAACCCGTGTTTTGCCTCGTGCCTCGAGCATCAAATTTTCAAAATACGACGTTCCCGACCACCAATGTTTGTAAATCTTTTGATTATACTTGCCAGACTTGTTAGTAACGTCTGCAACCCTTGAGAAAGCCTCCCGGTTGGAGAGCGAAAGATCGGGAGATACAATTTTCCCTTGTATTCATTCTTTAATTATACTTTCACACCAATAAACGGAGTTTGTATAGATTTGTTTACTGTATTCAAATAATTACGGCTGTTGAAGAACATGAAGTAGCAGCACTCTGTGTTCGTCGATATTACTGACTCAATGGCGTCAAACGTAGGTTAGAGTATCAAAAATATGGAGTGGCAACACTCTGTGTAACTAGAAAAAGCCACAACATGAAGGAATGCACGAAATGAGACGAACTTTACCCCAGTGTAGACAAGTACGTAGGAAAGAAATAATTTAATTTCGGAGGAACGAAATGAATGGGATGGGCCAGGAGACAATATATTGGGTTGAGGAATAAGTAATGTCGGTTTTTTCCACAGTTCCATTTGTGTGCCAAAATAAAATATTATGGCAACATGTGATATACTATGCGATAGAGACGTGTTCGTTCTACATGCCAGTGTGTGTGATTTGATTTAATTTTATTTGGTTTTCAGGTCATTAAAATGGAATGTCAAGTTGACAAAAATGGTATAACCGACATCTGCTGTTCTTCGCGTTTAATAGAGGGACAAAAGCCACGAAAGCTGCTCGCGAGATTTGTGCTGTCTACGGTGAAGATGCTGTGACTGAAAGAATGGCTCAACGGTGGTTTTCGCGCTTTAAATCCGGCAATTTTGACCTTAAGGAAATGGATCGCCCCTGTCGCCCGATTGAGTCCGATGAAGAGCAACTGAACCAGATGCTGCACGAAAACTCGCACCAATCGACCAGAGAATTGGCTGAGCAAATGAACTGTGATCAAAAGACAGTCGTGAATCACCTTCATGCAATGAGAAAAGTTCAAAAGCTCGGCGCTTGGGTTCCGCACGTTTTGAACGACAACAACAGAAATCAACGTTCCACAATTGTTGCCGGTTTCCTTGCTCGTCACAGGACTACTCGTGGTCACAAGGAAAGATTTCTGTACCGCATCGTTACCGGCGACGAAAAATGGTGTCTGTACGTCAACATGAAACAGCGAAAAGAATGGCTCAGTCCCACGAAACACGGAACGCCGCGAGCAAAACAAGAGTTGCATCCTCGGAAGACGATATTGTGTGTCTGGTGGGATTGGCTTGGTTATCATCCACTACGAACTTCTTCGGAACAATGAGACGGTCAACGTGGACCTCTATGTTCAACAACTGCATCAACTCCACAACGCAATGCAACAAAAGCGACCCGATCGGCGATACGGTGTTCTGCTGCAACACGACAACTCTAGGGCCCACATCGCCAATATGGCCAAAACCGCCATTCAAGAGCTCAATTGGGAAGTGCTGCCGCACCCGCCCTATTCTCCGGACTTGGCTCCATCCGATTTTTATCTGCTTCATCGCTTTCCAACAATTTGCACGGCGTTTCGTTCAATAATGACGTGGAATTGCGGACGTCGTTGAACGACTTCTTCGGGTCACGACCAGCAGATTTCTATCGCCGAAGCATCGAACAACATGTTGAACGATGGGAAGCAGTTGTAAATACTAGTGGCGAATACATTATTGATTAAATTGTTATTTTTTGTTGTTACAAAATAAAGTTTTCCAACATTTGAAAAAAACGACATTACTTATTCCTCAACCTAATACGTAATATGGCCTAAGTCAGTAGGTCGTTTCACTGACATGTAAGCTATACATTCGGCAACTAAGCATGGCATCAAGTGGATAAGTCTCCGATGGGAATGCGACTTTGGCGTTTGTCTATAAATCATCGACATTCCCGGGGGGGGGGGGGTTGCGACTTGCAGAGGCAGGGGGTTGCGACACCCAAACATTCTCAGTCCTTACACATGCTTTTGCAGGCGAGATCACTCCGATGAAGTGGTACACACGTCGAGTTCAGAACGACTAAACTTCCCTACGACGAACCGTTTTGTCCTTTTACCTTCCTCTTGTATCACGTGATTTCTTTGTAAATGCAATCATTTACATAGCCCAACTGTCGACACCTACTCGACAATTTGTATGATGCTCCGAAAAATTCTTCCTGACGTGGCATTTTGTATATCGAGCAATGTAAATGAAACTAAGCTTGTATAGCTTAGGAATATGACCCAACTTTAGATTTTTGCTAGTCGAAGCAATTCTATGGATTTGTAGCGTCGACCACCCTTTTGAATCCAGGAACGAATGCATGTCACAAATCGCCCTAGCATCTGACATCATAACCGAAATTATGGAAGAAATATTGAAACTCACAAGCACATTATTTTTATTACTTTTAGTTCTCTGTTCTGCACGTATGATTAGAAAACATTAAAATTGAATCGTCCTGGAGTGGGAAGTAAACCCCTATCTCCGAGTTAGAGAATGTTTCTTTCTTAATTTCTGCCATAATAATTTAGAAGAAAAAAAGCATGACCGAACGAAATTGGGAGATACGGGCTTGATTCGATTTAATACTAGGACAATGAAATTTTCGAGTTTTCTGTGAAGATGGAAAACGGTGAGAAATGAATTTAAGAAATTCAGTATCATAACATGATTGCTATAAACAAGGTTCTTCCATTTACTTATTTTTTGTGTTCAATGGACTTCGTGGACACTTAAAGCGAGGAGGAGTCGCCTGTCCGTAATTTAAGGTCACGGTTCCTTCAAACAAGGAGAACTGCTGCTGAAAAAAACGAGTACAGCATCTGCACCTTGCCGGGGAGTTGACCCCAGGCCTTAGCACTGAGAAGAACAGGAAATGTGAACTCTGAACAACTCAATCACCTGTTGTCTATTAATTTTCGAAAGTAGATGTGTCGTACCAGCAGAAAGACACAACATGATAATATGAGACATTTTATTTCTCACTTACAGAAAATGTGAGGAACAGGCTATTGCAATTTTTTCCAATGGGGTTATTAATGACAGACGTTTTACAAGTGTGTGCTAAAGTTATATTCATTAACATAACATCGATTAGTTGGGCTGCACAGAAATCTAAGGGATTACAAGAGTAAGCAGGAAATATCTCAACGTGTCCCCGAAATCAAATTTCAGAATTACAGGACCACGATTTCGAGCATGAAATTATGTATGATTTACAGTGCTCGTAAACATGGGAATCAATATCTTATGGCATCGCAGAAGGACAGGCGCAACTTTACCGTAAGACATCGTACTTCCCTTTCAAGGGAAATGCTAGCAACGAATTTAAGAAAGAGATCTTAAAGAGCCGCTTAATAAGCAATCCTACCAAAGGACAGCTCGTGCTTGAAACCGGATTTTTAAATACTTTAGATCCCTTAGCACACTTACAGTACACATGGAGGAACATCTTTTTCTGCAATTCGGACATATCTACATAACATACATCCACCTTCATTCTGGTGTAAGTAATTAAATATTAGCAGGGTTTCTCGCTAAATCAGAAACATACGACAAACTCGCAGGAAATGAGAGTCGAGTTCGAAAGTGGGAGAGAAAACCGTAAAACGAGAACGGATGTCACCATATGAACGCTGTCCTTCTATTTGATTAGATATTTGTTTTATTTACGCGCTTGTTCTTTGTCATAACGTACAGAAACTAGTCTAAAACATATTAAAGTAAAAGGAATCCCATAGAATTATTGGACATCGAACGTGCCTACTGACAAAGAAGACACGAATGTAGAACCTTTCAAAATGTTCGGAAATTACCTGAAATATTTCGGAGAGTTTAAGTGTAACGGAAAGTTGTCAGAGACATAAACTCATAAACACGTCCTATTAATCGTCTTCGTAAGAAACGACGATAAACATGACGTGCAGCTTTGCACTACGCACGATTAGACACGATTACGCCTCAAATATTGGAAATTTATTTTGTTAAAAAAATTAACCTATAACATGTTTTATAATTTTGAAATATGAGTGTAAAGTATTCAAAACAAAACAGTGAGGAAGAAAGCACTGCATTCCTCATCTTTGAGTTTGTCTTCTATAACTTTCTCGTGAAACAGCTCTTGATAGCATCTCGAAAGTCATTTAATTATCGCTTGCATTTTTCGCTTCTTTCCGTATTTTGTGCATCTTCAACGAGAATTTCCATTTCTTCCTCGAAGAAGCTGAAAGCTTCGGTCAACTTCTTTGCTGTCAACTATTTTAACTGGTGGGTGGTGATGGTTTCCGTTTCGTCGTCCTCCTCTTTTGTTGCTCCAACTCGATCAGGTCCTCTTTGGTCAGGAGTTGCCCATGCGAATCCAGCAACTCCACAATATAAAGTACGTCCACTTCGTCAAATTCAATTTTTTTTGCCAGTCACAATATGCTGTTTGCATTGTGGCGTCTTTACTAATCATAACGAAAACTCATTTATGACTATTATCAATTTAAAAACACATAACATTTAATTAAATAAACATCAAAATACACTTCTTTATGCCCTGTCGTCCTTCCTACAAATCAAAACAAAACCTCTCTCTCCACACTCTCTACTCCGTCTGCTGTCTCGAACTCAATGCTCTCACGTAAGTTCTAACGTCAGCTATGGCGTCAACTCTGACGTCACTATGCAGGACTGGGAACGGCTCAACTAGCTCCTTCCCCCTCCAGAGCTTTTCTCGATGATATATTCAAAGAATGTTCATAAAGAAAATTAGGTAAGTCTAAAAGTCTGTTAGGATTCAGATGCAATTTACAATGAGATTTACCTATAATAAAATAAAAATATAAACATTTTAAAATAATACCGCAAACACAGCAACACAAAACTGGAACGTTTCCCTTGAATAGCTGGTTATAGTCAACGAATGCGACTCAAACTGTCAGCATTTTTATGTAGCGTCCCTCGACGATGTACAACTTCGTAGTTATACGGTTGTAGAATCAAGGCCCATCTCATGAGTCTAGGGTTAGTACTGGCGTGTGTACGAAGCCACACTAAAGGATTGTGATCTGTCTGTAACTTGAACATACTGTAGTTTGCCCGTCAAGATAACAATGCAATTTTTTACAGCATATACAATGGCAGCACATTCATTTTCGGTAGTACAATACCGTTTCTCAACTTCCGTGAATTTTTTACTCAGATACAACACAGGGTGTTCTTCTCCTTGATCACTGATCTGAGAGAGTACGATACCCATTCCGAAATCTGAAGCATCACATTGGAGAAGAAATGCTCTATTATAGTCAGGAGCGTGCAGCACAGGTTTACTACAAAGCTTATCTTTCAACTCTTGAAAGGCTTTCTCACACTGAGGGGTCCACAAACTTTTTTCTTTCTTAGTTTTGCCTTTTAACACTTTGGATAGCAGAGCGGCAGTGGTGGAAAACATGGAAATATATTGGCGGTAATATCCAGATAGTCCAAGAAATACTCTTACGCCCGTTTTTGTAGTAGGAGTAGGGAACTCACGAATAGTTTTCACTTTCAGATTTCCAGTGGTTCTGGTGCCTTGTCCTACTAGATGTCCCAGATATTTCACCTGAGCTTGAGCGAATTTATACTTCGAAGGCTTGATGTTTAGAAGGGCATTTTGAATGCGCCGAAAGACTTGATCAAGATGCTTGAGGTGTTCTTCCCAAGTACAGGAGAATACAGCTAGGTCATCTAAATACGGCACTGCAATTTTTTCACATCTCTGCAATAATTCAGCCATCATCTTGCTTAAAACATACGGAACATTCTTGAGACCGAAAGGCATTCGTAATGGACAATAAGTCCCAAAACTGGTTACAAACGCAGCTACCCTTTGTGCCTTTTTACTCAGAGGCATTTACCAATATCCCTTCGCCAAGTCTAGTACAGTGATATAGGTTGAAAATACTCCAATTACGTGGCGACAGTAAATAAATAAATACATCGCTCTTAACCACGTTCTAGAAACAAACGGCAACCGAAAAATTGTTTATCAGCCGCCGCTGTGGAAGCCACAGCGGCGGCTGATAAACAATTTTTCGGTTGCCGTGTGTTTCTAGAACGTGGTTAAGAGCGATGTATTTATTTATCTACAGTGATATAGCTTGCCGAAGCAACTGTCTCTACTCTTTTTTCAATGTTTGGTAAGGGGTAATACTGTGTATGAATAACGTCATTTAATCGACGATAATCAACACAAGGTCTTGGGTCTCTGCCTGGAAATTCCACCAAAATCATCGGAGATGTTTAATGTGACTCTCCCATCTCAATTGTTTTGCATTGTAGCATTTTTTCTTACTTCATTCTGTAAAATTTCAGTTTGTTTAGGAGACATACGTATGGCTTAGGTCTGATGGGCTTGTCACTAATTAATTCAATGTCATGCTCGACAAGTTGTGTCAGGCCAGGTGCATTAGAAAAAGATGTTGCGTATCCTGCAATTGTAGAATTTGCTCTACCTCTAGCCTTTCTTCTAAACGACGTTCCTGAACAATTTCTGCAGAATTAAAAACATTAGGATCATTTTCTATTCTAGGAATTTCTTTTTCCAAAACCAGGTTGATCCGGTGGTTCACTACTGGACAAGAAAGTAATTAACTCTGGTCGTTTGTAGAACGGTTTAAGCATATTGAGATGATATATCTGCAATGGTATTTTCCTTCCAGGAACCTTAACAATATTAATATCAGAGATTCTACTCTCAATAGTACCTGTACCAGTCCATTGGACAGATAACTTATTTGGTCTAGAAGTAGCCAATTCTAGCACCAAATCACCTTCTTAAAATTCTCTTTTTACTGCATTCTTATCATACCAGGCTTTCCTCTTTACTTGCATTTCTCTCAATTTTTCTACAGCCACTGTCTGGCATTTTTTAAATCGATTTATCAACTGAAAAACATATTCCACGACTGAATTTTCTTCTTCGTTTCCTTCAGGTTTTATCCACTTCTCACAGAGCAGGGTAACTGGTGTCCTTAAATTCTTCCCATGGACTAATTCTGCGGGAGTAAATCCAGTACATTCATGCGCAGTTCGAAGCGCAAATAATGCTGAATGAACGTGTTGTTCTCAATCGGGCGTTGCTTCCAAACACAAGACTCACAGTATACGTTTAATCGTACTATGAAATCTTTCAACAGGGTTGCTCTGTAGATGATGAATCGAACTATGTTTTACTTTTATCCCAAATCGTTATAAAAACTCTGTTGTTAAAGCGCTCATGAAAGAAGTTCCTTGATCACACTGTAGTTTTTTAGGAAACCCCATACGACTAAAAATCTGCAGCAACGCATCGATCACTGATACGGACCCAATGTCTGTCACAGCCTCGGCATCAGGATATTTTGAAGACAAACACATATAACGAAGTAAATTTCTCCGTCATTTTTATCCGCGCCAGGATTCGAACCCGGATACCCTCATTCCGGAATAAGTTGCTCTACCAATTGAGCTACGCAGACGTTTCATTCTGATTCCTATCTGCCTTTATGTCGCGTGCGTCCTTCTGGCAGGTACGTTACATCATCTCCCCCTTTTTTTTTTTTTTTTTTCGAAGTGCTGGAGAAGGGATTCTCTTATTTTTCCTATCTCGCGGTGTGGAAAAAACATCACACCAATGCGAGATTTTGAACGGTCGGGTCATCCGGATAGTTCGGGCGCCATTATAACGAAGTAAATTTCTCCGTCATTTTTATCCGCGCCAGGATTCGAACCCGGATCCCCTCATTCCGGAATACGTTGCTCTACCAATTGAGCTACGCGGACGTTTTATTCTGATTCCCATCTGCCTTTATGTCGCGTGCGTCCTTCTGGCAGGTACGTCACATCTCCTGGTACGTTACACACATTGCACTGATAATATGTCTTTTCCCTGTAGGAGTAGGTTGAAAGGGACCACATGCATCTATCTTTGAAAAAAATTTCCTCGATAACTGGCACTAGTTTTAAGGGAGATTTTTTCTTATCACCTGATTTTTATGCTCTTTGACAATTTTCATAAGGTCGCACATAATCTTCTACTTCTTTATAACATCTAGGCCAAAAAAAATATCGGAACACTCTGTCCTTAGTTTTCGTCACACCTAGGTGAGCTGAGGTTCCTTCATGAATTAAAGCTTTAAGGCGTTCCCTATATTCATCAGGAACTGTTCTTTCTCAACACTGGTCTTGTCTACCCTCCGTTTCACTAAGAATTTGTTCTTCAAAATATACGATTCCTTCGACAAATCAGTGGAAGAATCCCTAACAGTATCGAATAACGGTTTCAAATCTTCACTTCGACGCCGTGCAGCAGCAAAAGTATCATAATCTATTTTTAAAAGTGATCATATTGGATCGAGATCATTTTGTATAGCTGGCAATAATACACCATCTTCGTTGCTCGGCTCAGTCTCTATTCCCTACACTTCAACTTTACTAAGTGAGCTCGCATTTTCTTTCTCTTCAAGTTCTTTTCCACTACTTTATGGAACATTAGACTGTTCCTCCAAAAATTTCTGTGACCTAGTCCGCACGGCACTTAATTCATGATGAACTACTCCTTTGTCCTGCTTAGTCTGATCTAATAGAGCAGCAGTACGATTTCCCAGTAAATATCGGCCCTGGTCAAGCTTATTTCTGATTACAGCTACTTCTGTGACGATGTGACCAAGATCTCCTATCAGTTGAACTTGAGCTAAAGGTAAACAGGTTGGTGCCACATCAAAGGGTTGCTGAACCCAAACATGTTCTCCTGTTAACACCTCAGATGTGATATGCTTCTGACAAACGATATCAATAGTCGCTCCAGAATCTCGTAAAATATGCATTTTAAACCCATTTACTTTACCTGTAGTTGTAAACGGTGTTAACAATTCATCCTCCGTCAGTTCCTGAAATTCTATTTACAGTTGCAGAAACTGCTTCTTGACTTTTTTTTAAATTTGGACATTGAGGTCTAAGATGGTTATACGATCCATATTAGAAACATTGTAATCCCCTCCGGCATTCAAAATTCCTAGCTCTAGAAACATTAAGCTCTCCATGAGCTCGATCTCTTTGAGCTGTGATAGGCTCACTTCTACTGCTATTATCGTACAAGCTTTTTGTTCGCCATTTGGGCACATCCTTCTCTTTTTGCTGAATGTTTACTGAAACATTTTTCATACTTTCCCGGACATTGTCGTAGTCATCCAACATGTCAGCAAGTTTGGACGATGACGAAATCTTAGTCCATTCATCACGTACTTCTAATATTGTCTTTATTATATTCTCGTTTTTGTGTTGTCAGAAGTTGAGGAGTAGTGAGTTTTGATAATCCAGTCTTCTTTCAAGAATCTGTGTTTTAAAAAAAATTAATATCTCCTTTTTTATTGCAATGTTAAGAATTTGTAATACTTTAGTATTGCTATTCAGGTTAAAATTCTCTCTCAGGCGAACTTGGTAATTTTTTAATGCTGAACATTATTTCTGATTTATTATGTCACTCTTACAACTTTACTTCTATAATCTTCTTCTTTCTGTTTAATAGTAACAGAAGAAGAGCATGGGTCGGGCCAGGAAAGTTATGGATGCTAGCTAAATTGTTAACTAAAGCTTGGTCATGCAACTCTGCGGAGGTCATGACAATTATATATATTCTTTAAAATATATATTTTTTAAAAATTTTTTAGGTGGGCTTATTACTTGCATCTATGACTTTGCAGAAACCCATTTCCAAATAGGTCTTTGTGGAAGTGAGAAAATGCAGAGTTTTTGCTGGTCCTTGATAAAGCCAAGGCTCAGTATTCTCGACACTTTCTACATTCAGTTGTTTTATTTTCCTCTTTTTACTCACACCGGTCAATAAATAACCTTTTCTATGTTGTACTTGGTGAGAGTCAAAAAAAAATATTTTTTTTTTGCTTCGGTCTCTTAATAGAATGTGAATTCTGAATTTTCATAACTGCTGCGTTGCGCGTTTTGATCTTCAGGTAATTTGCGTCTTTCGTTTTAAATTCTAAAGTATTTCTTTTGTTTTCGGCTTTTCTCTTTTGTATATATATATATATATATATATATATATATATATATATATATAGGGATGTAAGGTCAGGTGATGCGTAACATCACAGCCTCTCCTTGACAAAAGTCAACCCCGCCTTCTCGTGGTACATCCTGTTCCCACTAAAGGGGCTCTGACGACCGCCAATAGCGGTATAACTATAAAATCGGGATTAGAGGAAATGCTATCCCACACTCACCAACCCGCTTGGCCAGCGTGGTTAGTTATGGCCAAACCCCTCCAAAATGACTCCACAACTTAAATCTTGGCCCTCAGTCTCCGGCAGCTGGAATGTACCTGGCCAAGGCAGCGGCCAGTGCGACATGAAGGCAGAGGGTGCTAAGAATCCCCGTAGGACCGGACTAGGCTGCCATCTGATGCTGACCTTGGCTACGTATAACGGACGCTCCCTATCTTCTGATTCAAGGCTTCTTGAATTGGAAGAGGAACTACAAAGGATCAAGTGGGACATCGTCGGGCTAAGTGAGGTAAAGGAGAAAAGGAGAAGATCTCATTGAACTAAAAAGTGGACATCTCTTCTACTATCGTGGGACAGATACTGGCAGAACTAGTGGTGTTGGATTTATAATAAACAAGAAACTGAAGGATAAAGTTGTAGAAGTTGAAAGTTCCTCTGACAGAGCTGCACGACTCGTTATCCAACTCTCGAGAAGATACCAGGCTCAGATCATTCAAACTTATGCACACACCACAAGTCATGCTGAAGAAGAAATTGAAGAATTTTATGAGGAAATTCGTGATCTAAATAATAAAGGTAAGCAGCACTTGAAGATAATTATGGGAGATTTCAATGCAAAAATAGGGCAACGACAACAGAATGAAACTTCAGTAGGTAAATTCGGTCACGGCAACAGAAACCAGCGTGGAAATACTCTCGTAGAGTTTTCAGAGGCAGAAGGGTTTTTCATCTTGAACTAATTTTTAAAGAAAAAACCACACAGGAAATGGACATGGAGACATCCAAATGGAACGACAAGTGAAATTGATTTTATTATGTGTAACAAAAAATTCGTCATAGAAGACTGCAGTGTGCTAAACAAGTTCAACACAGGCAGTGACCATAGATTGGTGAGATGTAAGATGCACCTCAACACTAAACTCGAACGTAGCAAGCTCATAAGACAAACAAAATGTATTGACATAACCAACCTTAAAAAACACCATAATACCTTCAAATTGGAACTGAAGAACAGATTCTCTGCTTTAGAAGGCCTAACATCGGAAGAAGTGGATATTTCTGAAGTTAACAGAAAAGTAACCAAAGCTCTTATGGAAACAGCAACAAAATTAGCTGGGTCTAAGAACAAATTGCATGTGAACAAATTATCAGGAAAAACCAAAATGTTGATGCAAAAAAGAAGAGTGATGAGGACAACTAAAGAAGATGTGACTTCCAAAGTGGAATATATAGAGCTATGCAAGACAGTACGAAAAAGTATCACTGAAGACGTAAGGAAATTCAACTGTGAACTAGTAAGGAAAGCAATTGAAAACAACCAAAGCCTAAAGATAGCAAAGGGACATCTCAGTAAGGGAAAAAAACAGATTATGGCACTGAGAAAAGAAGATGGTTCTGTAACAAGAAATAGAGGCGAAATTTTGACAAGAGTGAAAGATTTCTACTCCAAATTATATGAAAGGGATGATACATGTACTCCAGACATCATGAAAGATACCAGTACCAGAGTTCTTCCAGTCCTTCCAGCAGAAGTTGCACATGCAATCAAGAACATGAAGCGGGGAAAAGCTCCAGGAGAAGATGGAATTACTGTAGCTATCATACTAGAAGCAAGTGGAGAAATCGAAACAGTACTCGCCCAAATTTTCACTCGATGCCTTAATGAAGGGAAACTTCCTGAGGATTGGAACAACGCTACAATGATCTTGCTACATAAAAAAGGTGACATTGAGGATCTCAGGAACTACAGACCTATCAGCCTCCTATCAGTGGTTTATAAAATCTTCACTAAAGTTCTTTCACACCGCTTGAAGGTGACACTGGACATGGCTCAACCGAGAGAACAAGCTGGATTGAGGATTGGCTACAGCACAATAGATCATATCCACGTACTAAGAGAACTAATTGAAAGAGCAAGGGAGTATGAACTTCCATTGTGCATGGCTTTTATCGATTATGAAAAAGCCTTTGATTCGGTGAAACCATCAGCAGTTGCAATGGCTCTGAAGTCCTGCGGTATTGAAGATGCATACATTAATATTATTAATAACATCTATGAAAATGCAAGTGCAAAGATTCGGCTGTTTGAAAATACAACACACATAAAAATTGGAAAAGGAGTGAGACAGGGTGACGCCATATCTCCGAAGCTCTTTAATGCCACATTGGAAAATGTCTTTCCGTCACTGAACTGGGAAAACAAAGGGATAAGGATTAATGGAGATTATCTAACCCACCTTCGTTTTGCTGATGACATAGTCATTTTAGCAGCTACCCCATCAGAGCTACAGAGTATGATCCAGGAACTTGCTGACAAGAGTAAAGAAGTGGGATTAAAAATGAACTTTCAGAAGACAAAAGTGATGTACAATGCTTTTACAAGAAATGAAGATTTATCGGTTGATGGAGAAAAGCTGGAGATAACAGACACGTACGTTTATCTTGGACAGCAGATATCAAGTGAGGGTCACATTGGTGAAGAAATTAATCGGCGTACAAAACTTGCCTGGAGAGTTTTTGGAAGAAACAGCATAATTTTCAAGAGCAATATGCCATTATGTCTTAAAAGAAAAGTGTTTGATCAATGCATCCTTCCAGTGCTTACGTATGGTGCAGAGACGTGGACCTTAGCTAAAACAGACATACAAAGGCTGCAGACAACTCAAATAAGCATGGAGAGGTGCATGCTTGGTGTAACCAGGAGAGATAAGAAGAGGAACACGTGGATCAGAAAAATGACAAGAGTGGAGGACATCATGATCAGAGTTAAATCCCTGAAATGGCAATAGGCTGGACATACTGCCAGAAGAACAGACCATCGATGGACAGCCGAAATTTTAGATTGGTTTCCAAGGGACAGGAAAAGACCCAGAAGAAGACCACATGGAAGATGGGTGGATGAAATTCGAAAGTATGCGGGAGTGACATGGAAGGGACTGGCACAAGACAGACCGTTGTGGAGGAAACTTGGGGAGATCTTCGTCTAGCAGTGGATTGATAATGGTTGACAATGATGATGATGATAATGATATATATATATATATATATATTTCAAGAGCAATATGCCATTATGGCTTAAAAGAAAAGTGTTTGATCAATGCATCCTTCCAGTGCTTACGTATGGTGCAGAGACATGGACCTTAACTAAAAGAGACATACAAAGGCTGCAGACAACTCAAATAAGCATGGAGAGGTGCATACTTGGTGTAACCAGGAGAGATAAGAAGAGGAACTCGTGGATCCGAAAAATGACAAGAGTGGAAGACATCATGATCAGAGTTAAATCCCTGAAATGGCAATGGGCTGGACATACTGCCAGAAGGACAGATCATCGATGGACAGCCGAAATTTTAGATTGGATTCCAAGGGACAGGAAAAGACCCAGAAGAAGACCAAATGGGAGTTGGGTGGATGAAATTCGAAAGTATGCAGGGGTGACATGGAGGAGACTGGCACAAGACAGACCGTTGTGGAGGAAACTTGGGGAGACCTTCGTCCAGCAGTGGATTGATAATGGTTGACAATGATGATGATGATGATATATATATATATATATATATATATATATATATACTTAAGAGCAAAACTGAAGACTAAGGAAAAAATTTTAGAATTTAACACGAAGGGTGCAAAATAACCTGAAAATCAAAACGCGCAACGCAGCAGTTTTGAAAATTCAGAATTCACATTCTATAAAGAAGAGACCTAAGCAAAAAAATACATATATAATTTTGACTCACACCTAGTACAACATAGAAAAGGTTATGTATCTACCTGTGTGAGTAAAAGGAGAAAAAGATAAAAAAATAAAATAAAACAACTGAATGTAGAAGGTGTCGAGAATACTGAGCCTTGGCTTTATCAAGGACCAGCAAAAACTCTGCATTTTCTCACTTCTACAAAGACCTAGTTGGAAATGGGTTTCTGCAAGGCCATAGATGCAAGTAACATTCCCACCTAAAATAGTTTAAAAAATATATATATAAGTCATGTCCTCCGTAGAGTAGCATGACCTAGCACTAGTTAACAATTTCGCTTGCATCCATTAACCTTCATGGCCCGACCCATGCTCTTCATCTGTTACTATTAAACAGAGAGAAGAAGATTAAAGAGAACTCAAGCTGTGAGAGTGACATAATAAATAGAAATGATTTTCAGCTATAACGAAATTCCAAGTTCGTTTGAGAGAGAATTTAAACCTGAAAAACAATGCAAAAGAAATCCAAATTTTACATTGCAATTAAAAAAGGAAATGTTAATTTATAACGAACAGATTTTTGAAAGAAAACTTGAGTCTAAAACCCCCTACTCTACAACTTATGACAGCACGAAAACGAGAATAAGTTAAAGATAATAATTAACTAAAAGAAAACTTTGTGAAAGTTATATACCTTAAACAGTTAGTTGCAATATGTACAAAGTATTTCAGCAGTGCTTTAAGTGCATAATTAATTAGTTATTAAGAACTTTACTACTTTGAAAAAACAGCGCATAGACAGCGCATAGAAAAGGAACAAGCTTAGCCATCTTCTGTTCCTAGGTACCCCAAAAGACGCTCAAAGTTACAAAGAAAAGTAAGAGTTAAAACCCGCATAAATGTTAACAGACAAACCAATGCTTAAAAGCTGAAAAGCTAAAAAACGACAGAGAAAAGGTACATAAAGTACAAACATTGAACTTATAAAACCTAGAACCCAAAAACAAGGAAGAGAGCTTACCTCTTGTGTGACAAAAACTTTTCTCCTCACAAGAGGAGAACATGGCTGACCTCTTCCGCCACTCCCTAGACGCTGGGGGGCAGTGAGGGTGGGGCCGATGGCCTCCTCATACAGCAAGAAACCAACGCGCGGAGATTTTAACCAGAGAAAAAATATATAAACTTAAGACTGTGGACCTGTATGATCAGAATGAGCAGAATTAACTCTCCAGAATACATGAGAAATATTATAAAATACACGAGCAGTTTATTTAATAATCTTTGCATGTATTAAATCACCTTAGTGAGCTTCTATAGATTAATCAGAATCTTATTAATTTTAATGTTGGTTTTACTATTTTTAGTATAGCTATCCTAGTGATGAATAACTAGTTTTCTTTTTTTATTTGTTTTTATTTTCTTTTATAAACAGATTTTTAAGCTTTTTTTGTGATTTTGTTTATATTATTTAATTTTTTGTTTTAATAGGACCGTCATATCCATAGCACTAAGGTTCCTTTAGGTAGTTAATAGGCATCCTCTAGCCAACTTCCTTACGGCTTTGATTGGTCAGAATCATATTATTAACTGTGTAGAAAATTAAAGCAGATCTGCCAACCTTACTCTATTATTCAGAATAATTTTTCTTAAAGTTCTTTTGATGAAAGAAGAAGGAATTTCGTTCTCTAGAAAACTTTCTAATAGTATATTAATGTGGTAATTGAAATCCAAATTGTTGCTGCAAATTCTTGAAATTCTTAGGACCTGAGAAATTAGTACATTCTCAATTACTTTGGTTGAAATGTTATTATTCCAGTGTAGATATTTAATTACTTTGAAAGGAAAATTAACTCTTTTATCAAAGAGGCTAATAGATGGGTTACCTCTGTTGAGCTTAATGCTTAAGTCTAGGAACTCAAGTTCCTGATTACTGTGGTTGGTTTTACATAAGTTAAGAGAGCTAGGATAGATATTATCAAAATCACTCTCTATAACTTCTGAATTATTGATACACAGCAGATCATCAATATATCTAAAAGTGTAAAGGTAGTTATCTGAGCAGGTGGGGTGATTTTTAATGAATTTATATTCCTTAAAGAACAGGAATAGATTAGCGATATTTGTGGACGTTGATGTTCCCATTGGAATACCGTTCACTTGCTTACAGTTGTTTTATTTTATTTTTTTATCTTTTCTCCTTTTACTCACACAGGTAGATACATAACCTTTTCTATGTTGTACTAGGTGTGAGTCAAAATTATATATGTATTTTTTTGCTTAGGTCTCTTCTTTATAGAATATATATATATATATATATATATATATATATATATATATATATATATATATATATATATATATATATACACTGAGTGGCCACGTTATTATGACCACCCCCTCAGTACTTCGTTGGGTCATCTTTTGCCTTTAATACTGCGTCGATTCTTCGTGGCATGGTCTGCACGAGATGTTGATAGGTGGTTTGTGGAATCTGAGACTATGCTTGATGAATAGCACTTTCCAGGAGTGTGAGATTGCAAGTTGTGGATCCAGATTGCAGGTTTGTGGATGGTTCGTTCAACTTCATCCCACAAATTCTCAATGGCGTTGAGATCTGGAGATTGTGGGGGCCACCTAAGCAAAGTAAACTTACCGGCATGTTCCTGAAACGAATCCTGTAAAATACGAACACTATGGCAGAACGCATTATCTTTATCTTGAAAGTAGCCATCGCCATTGGGATAAGCCATCCACATGACAGGATGCACTTGGTCCGCAACGATGTTTAGATATGATGTGCCAGTCAGACGTTGATCAACAGGAATTATAGGGCCCAAAGCATGCCTGGAAAACATTCCCCAAACCATAACGTTGCCTCCACCAGCTTGAAGGGTTGTTGCAATGCATTTGAGGTCCATCCATGCTTTCGTGCTGTTTCCGCCAAATTCTCACTCGGCCATCGGCATGGTGCAACTTAAAACGTAATTCATCGGACCACATAATTTGTTTCCAATTATCGACTGTCCAATCCTTGTGCTCCTGTGCGAGCTGGAGATGTTTTCTCTTGTTAACTGCAGACAGCAAAGGTGTTCGAACAGTCCTTCGGCTGTCATATCCCATCCGATGCAGTGTACGGCGATCAGTGCGTGCAGAGATCATTTCAGGGGATCCTTGATTAAGATAGTCTGTAATTTTCTGCACTGTTGCCCTTCTGTTGTCTGTTACCAGTCTAGACACTCTCCATTCCGCCCGAGCAGTCCCTAGTCGAAGACGAGCACACGTTGCACGTAGAGACCCAGTTTTTTGGTTGACAGTCCAGTCTTTAAACATTTTAACAACAGCTGCTCTGGAGCATTTCACGAATGCGGCGGTTTCGGTGATGCTCGCTCCATGGCTCCTAGCTCCTACAATCATCCTACGTTGAAAGTTCGTCAAATCGCATTTTTTTCTACCCATCTCGTCACCGAAAAATCACTTCTACTACTGTCGCAAGCACTAATCTTTCCCTTTTTATATTAGCCTCTCCCTCTGGAGGCAACAGCGTGCAGCCATATCTCATTTGCTTAAAACTGTCAGGTGGTCATAATAAAATGGCCACTCAGTGTATATACACACTACATTGACAAGTCACCGGACACCTAGTAGAGAAACACAACATAGCATTTATTGACATACATTAGTACGGTGTCGGTCCACCTTTGGCCTTAATGCAGGCACTGACCCTTCGAAACATGCTTTCCACAACGTTTTGGAACACAGCAGTAGGTATATGCTTCCATTCAATACATAATAATGCCGTTAACTGCTGCTTAGTAGCAGACCTTGGTTCAAAACTTCTTATGCGGCGTTCTAATTCATCCCATAGGTGCTCTATGGGATTAAGATCAGGGCTCTGTGCTGGACAGTCCCCACACAATACGGAATTACCGTCAAAATGCGCCGTAACAGTCCTTGCTTTACAGCTCGGTGCATTATCATGCTGGTATCAACAAGGCTCGGTTCATTATCCTTCTGGTACCAACAAGGCTCGGTGCATTATCCTGCTGGTACCAACAAGGCTCGGTGCATTATCCTGCTGGTACCAACAAGGCTCGGTTCCATAGTATTGCCACGGAGTTGGTAGGGCATAATTGTCCAGAATATCGAGGTAGACGTGCTGGTAAAAAGGTTTGTCCACGATAACCAATGGGCCGGGACCATACCACGAAAAACACCCCACACGAATACACTGCCAGCTCCAAACTTGACCGTAGGAAAAGTACACTGTGATAAATAGTGTTTTCCCGGCTGCCGCCATACCCACACACCGCCATCAGACTGATGGATCGTGTATCTGGATTCATCAGTCCATAGGACCAGTTTTCATTGATCTACAGTCCACGATCAATGTTCTTTACACCATGCTAAACGACGAGTAGCATTCTGAGTGGAGATGAAAGGCTTATGAGCAGCAGCACAACCTCGGTAACCCATGGAATGAAGTTCCCTGAATGGTACATGTACATACCGAGGTTCAAGCATTTGTACTTACCTGTGTACCGAGGTCTTGTGCAGTACTCCGTCGATTAGCTGTAATGAGTCTCCTGAGGCTTCGACGTCCTCAATTACTGATTTTTCTTTGGTCTGCCGGAACGTTTTGCTGCTTCGGGCACGCCATGTGTCTTCCACTTATTCAGTACATCCAAAACAGTTGACTTGTGTATGTCTAAACGCCTCTCGGTTTCTCTTATGGACAACTCACTAACATAACACCCAACAATCTTTCCTTTCTCAAAGTCAGTTCTCTCCCGCAGCGACATTTTCACTCAACCTCACAGTGCGATATGATCACGGTCAGCTGCAGGCTTGTTTTTATGCCATTTGCTGCAGTACCACGCATCTTAACAACGCGGCGGATCCGCCTATTTGCTTTTGAAGGGGTGTCCGGTGACTTTTCCTAATACATATATACTGCCGGCCACCCAAAATGCTACACCAAGTAGGAAGCATCCAATTGGCCTGAAATTCGCATCATGCGTCGCCCGCAAGAGGATCTGCAAACGATTAGCATTACAGGGCATATGCCAATCATGTGCTCCCGGCACGCCATGATTGGGCCAGACCTGTGAGTGGTAAGCTTCCTGATGCCTCGTCGCAGAATACGGCAGTCATTTCAGCACGTTTCGGAGTTCGACAGAGGACGAATAGTGGCTTATCGCGACAGTGGTTTATCGTACCGAGACATCGGCGCCCGTGTGGGACGACATCCAGCCACAGTGAGGCGAGTATGGATTCGGTGGCTGCAGGAGGGACGGACGGACCGACGTGAGTGATTGCCGCAGCCACGACACACCACCGAACGAGAGAACCGGTACGTTGTGTGGCGGGCATTGACGGCTCGCACCGCCACATCACCAACGTTAGCGCAGGAATTAGGGTGTGTAGCGAAACAACCTATGTCAGCACGTACCGTTCGACGTCATCTACCGGAGCGGGGACTTGTCGCACGGCACCCATTGCCCCGATTACCATTGACGTTACACTACCGGCGAGTGCAGCGGCAGTGGGCCGTTGAACGCCGCACCTGGACTACGAAATGGCACGACATTGTCTTCTCCGACGAATCCAGCTTCTGCCTGCAACACCACGATGGTCGGATCCGCGTGCGGCGGCACCGCGGCGAGAGAATGTATGACGCCTGCATTATGCATCGCCATACCGGTCCGTCGTCTGGCGCTATGGCTTGGGGTGCAATTGGATATGACACCCGCACCCCTCTGGTACGCATCGCCGGTACACTCAACAGCCACCGCTACATCTCCGACGTTTTGGAGCCTGTAGTCCTCCCTTACCTGCAGGACCTTCCAGCGGCCACGTTTCAACAGGACAATGCGCGCCAGCACGTGGCACGCATCGTGCAACACTTCTTCATGGCCCACCAGGTGTCACTGCTGCCGTGGCCCACCTGTTCTCCCGATATGTCGCCCATCGAACACGTTTGGTCGCTGATCGGCAACCGAGTGGCCCGGCAAGCACCACCCGCGGCTACTCCTGATCAACGTGTGGAAGCAGCCTGGACCGACATACCTCAAGCCCACATCAAAAGCCTCTTTCGTTTGATGCCGCGGCATGTAGCGGCAGTTATTGCCAGCTATGGGGGACACACGAGCTATTGATGTCTGCGTGTTCCACAAGTCGCACGGGTCTGTAAGCTTAATCGTTTCATCTTTGTATATGTTGTTATGTGTCCAGTAAATCTGGCTTTGCTATCTCGTATCCTTCTTGGCGTTGAATTTTGAGTGGCCAGCATTGTATATATGTATGTACATTATATATAATATGCAAAAAAATATTAACACACAAGCAACCAACCCTCTTATTATAAATACACATTCAGGAGTTCTGAACCACTCTTCAGGGAAAGACATCCCGAGGTCCTGAGCAAACAAATTTAGTTCAGGTTTCGTGAGAATGCCAAAAATCTCAAAAAAAAAAAAAAAAAAAAAAAAAACAACAACAACAGACGTCCACTTTAAAATTTTGTGCATATATATCATCATCATCATTATCATCATCATTGTCAACCATTATCAATCCACTGCTGGACGAAGGTCTCCCCAAGTTTCCTCCACAACGGTCTGTCTTGTGCCAGTCTCCTCCATGTCACTCCCGCATACTTTCGAATTTCATCCACCCATCTTCCATGTGGTCTTCTTCTGGGTCTTTTCTTGTCCCTTGGAATCCAATCTAAAATTTCGGCTGTCCATCGATGGTCTGCCCTTCTGGCAGTATGTCCAGCCCATTGCCATTTCAGGGATTTAACTCTGATCATGATGTCTTCCACTCGTGTCATTTTTCGGATCCACGTGTTCCTCTTCTTATCTCTCCTGGTTACACCAAGCATGCACCTCTCCATGCTTATTTGAGTTGTCTGCAGCCTTTGTATGTCTGTTTTAGCTAAGGTCCACGTCTCTGCACCATACGTAAGCACTGGAAGGATGCATTGATCAAACACTTTTCTTTTAAGCCATAATGGCATATTGCTCTTGAAAATTATGCCGTTTCTTCCAAAAGCTCTCCAGGCAAGTTTTATACGCCAATTAATTTCTTCATCAATGTGACCCTCACTTGATATCTGCTGTCCAAGATAAACGTACGTGTCTGTTATCTCCAGCTTTTCTCCATCAATCGATAAATCTTCATTTCTTGTAAAAGCATTGTACATCACTTTTGTCTTCTGAAAGTTCATTTTTAATCCCACTTCTTTACTCTTGTCAGCAAGTTCCTGGATCATACTCTGTAGCTCTGATGGGGTAGTTGCAAAAATGACTATGTCATCAGCAAAACGAAGGTGGGTTAGATAATCTCCATTAATCTTTATCCCTTTGTTTTCCCAGTTCAGTGATTGAAAGACATTTTCCAATGTGGCATTAAAGAGCTTCGGAGATATGGTGTCACCTTGTCTCACTCCTTTTCCAATTTTCATGTGTGTTGTATTTTCAAACAGCCGAATCTTTGCACTTGCATTTTCATAGATGTTATTAATAATATTAATGTATGCATCTTCAAAACCGCAAGATTTCAGAGCCATTGCAACTGCTGATGGTTTCACCGAACCAAAGGCTTTTTCATAATCGATAAAAGCCATGCACAATTGAAGTTCATATTCCCTCGCTCTTTCAATTAGTTCTCTCAGTACGTGGATATGATCTATTGTGCTGTAGCCACTCCTGAATCCAGCTTGCTCTCTCGGTTGAGCTATGTCCAGTGTCACCTTCAAGCGGTGTGTGAAAGAACTTTAGTGAAGATTTTATAAACCACTGATAGGAGGCTGATAGGTCTGTAGTTCCTGAGATCCTCAATGTCACCTTTTTTATGTAGCAAGATCATTGTAGCGTTGTTCCAATCCTCAGGAAGTTTCCCTTCATTAAGGCATCGAGTGAAAATTTGGGCAAGTACTGTTTCGATTTCTCCACTTGCTCCTTGTATGATGTCTACAGTAATTCCATCTTCTCCTGGAGCTTTTCCCCACTTCATGTTCTTGATTGCATGTGCAACTTCTGCTGGAAGGACTGGAAGAACTCTGGTACTGGCACCTTTCATGATGTCTGGAGTACATGTATCATCCCTTTCATATAATTTGGAGTAGAAATCTTTAACTCTTGTCAAAATTTCGTCTCTATTTCTTGTTACAGAACCATCTTCTTTTCTCAGTACCATAATCTGTTTTTTTCCCTTACTGATATGTCCCTTTGCTATCTTTAGGCTTTGGTTGTTTTCAATTGGTTTCCTTACTAGTTCACAGTTGAATTTCCTTACGTCTTCAGTGATACTTTTTCGTACTGTCTTGCATAGCTCTATATATTCCACTTTGGAAGTCACATCTTCTTTAGTTGTCCTCATCACTCTTCCTTTTTGCATCAACATTTTGGTTTTTCCTGATAATTTGTTCACATGCAATTTGTTCTTAGACCCAGCTAATTTTGTTGCTGTTTCCATAAGAGCATTGGTTGTTTTTCTGTTAACTTCAGAAATATCCACTTCTTCCGATGTTAGGCCTTCTAAAGCAGAGAACTTGTTCTTCAGTTCCAAATTTGAAGGTATTACGGTGTTTTTTAAGGTTGGTTAGTCAATACATTTTGTTTGTCATATGAGCTTGCTACGTTCGAGTTTAGTGTTGAGGTGCATCTTACATCTCACCAATCTATGGCCACTGCCTGTGTTGAACTTGTTTAGCACACTGCAGTCTTCTATGACGAATTTTTTGTTACACATAATAAAATCAATTTCACTTGTCGTCCCAATTGGATGTCTCCATGTCCATTTCCTGTGTGGCTTTTTCTTGAAAAAGGAGTTCAAGATGAAAAACCCTTCTGCCTCTGCAAACTCTACGAGAGTATTTCCACGCTGGTTTCTGTTGCCGTGACCGAATTTACCTACTGAAGTTTCATTCTGTTGCCGTTGCCCTATTTTTGCATTGAAATCTCCCATAATTATCTTCAAGTGCTGCTTACCTTTATTATTTAGATCACGAATTTCCTCATAAAATTCTTCAATTTCTTCTTCAGCATGACTTGTGGTGGGTGCATAAGTTTAAATAATCTTAGCCTGGTATCTTTTTGAGAGTTGGATAACGAGTCGTGCAGCTCTGTCAGAGAAACTTTCAACTTCTACAACTTTATCCTTCAGTTTCTTGTTTATTATAAATCCAACACCACTAGTTCTGCCAGCATCTGTCCCACGATAGTAGAAGTGATGTCCACTTTTCAGTTCATTGAGATCTTCTCCTTTTCTCCTTACCTCACTTATCCCGACGATGTCCCACTTGATCCTTTGTAGTTCCTCTTCCAATTCAAGAAGCCTTGAATCAGAAGATAGGGAGCGTCCGTTATATGTAGCCAAGGTCAGCATCAGATGGCAGCCTAGTCCGGTCCTCCGGGGATTCTTAGCACCCTCTGCCTTCATGTCGCACTGGCCGCTGCCTTGGCCAGGTACATTCCAGCTGCCGGAGACTGAGGGCCAAGAATTAAGTTGTGGAGTCATTTTGGAGAGGTTTGGCCATAACTCACGACGCTGGCCAAGCGGGTTGGTGAGTGTGGGATAGCATTTCCTCTAATCCCGATGGTATAGGTATACCGCTATCGGCGGTCGTCAGAGCCCCTTTAGTGGGAACAGGATGTACCACGAGAAGGCGGGGTTGACATTTGTCAAGGAGAGGCTGTGATGTTACGCATCACCTGACCTTACATCCCATATATATATATATATACACTGACGGAAAAAAAAATCCCAACACCAAGAAGGGGTTGTGTTAGATAAACGACAGTTGGTAGGCGGTGGGAGTACATCTATAAGATGACGTCTATGCAAATGTTGCGCTCGGCGCATACGTGTGGCGCTAGTAGCGCCCCTCGGAACATGCAAAGCAGGTTTGCTGTAAATACGCGCTGTATTGTTCGTGAGCGTTAGTTATCGTTGAGATTCGACGTAGTGTGTTGATGTTAGTCAAGAATGCCTTTAAGAAGACGAAGAAGCCATTATAACAGCTCACGGAGTTTGAACGAGGTCGTGTAATAGGGCTACGAGAAGGTGGATTTTCTTTCCGCAATATTGCAGGACGACTTGGCAGGAATGTAGCCACTGTGAATGATTGTTGGCAGCGGTGGTCAAGAGAATGTACTGCCTCAAGAAGACCGGGTTCCGGCCGGCCACGTGGCACTACTGAGAGGGAAGACCGCCGTGTACGGCGTATGGCCGTGGCGCATCGTACTGCGTCTGCGGCAGCAATTCGAGCTGCAGTTGCCACCACAGTGACACAACGAACTGTTACAAATCGGTTACTTGAAGGACAGCTCGGAGCCAGACGCCCAGTAGCGTGCATTCCACTTACTCCAAACCACTGCCGTTTGCGACGTCAGTGGTGTCAAGCTAGAGCTCATTGGAGGACGGAGTGGAGATCTGTTGTGTTTTCTGATGAAAGCCGGTTCTGCCTGGGTGCCAGTGATGGCCGTGTGTTGGTTAGGAGGAGGCCAGGTGAGCGCCTTCAACCAACCTGTCTGCGGCCGAGACACACTGGACCTACACCTGGAGTTATGGTCTGGGGAGAAATTTTCTATGACAGCAGGAGCACTCTCGTGGTTATCCCACGCACCCTGACGGCACAGTTGTACGTCGGTCTGGTGATTCAACCTGTTGTGCTGCCATTCATGAACAGCATTCCAGGGGTGTTTTCCAACAGGATAACGCTCGCCCGCATACCGCTGTTGTAACCCAACATGCTCTACTGAGTGTCGACATGTTGCCGTGGCCTGCTAGATCACCAGATCTTTCACCAATCGAGCACGTATGGGACATCATTGGACGACAACTCCCGCGTCACCCCCAACCAGTATTTTCCGTCCCTGTATTGACGGACCAAGTGCAACAGGCATGGAACTCCATCCCACAAACTGACATCCAGCACCTGAACGACACAATGCATGAACGTTTGCGTGCTTGCATTCAACCTTCTGGCGGTTACACCGGTTATTAATGTACCAGCATTTCACATTTAAAATGGCTCTTCTTGCGCTTACAATAAGCTGTGATTTTGAAATCTTAATCTATTAAATATGTTACCTATACAAATGTATTGCCGCCATTTCATTCCTCTACAACTATTTTTTCGTGGTGTTGGGATTTTTCTTTCCGTCAGTGTATATATATATATATATCATTATCATCATTGTCAACCATTATCAATCCACTGCTGGATGAAATGAGGTCTCCCCAAGGTTCTACCACAAATGTCTGTCTTGAGCCTGTCTCCTCCATGTTACTCTGGCATGCTTTTAAATTTCATTCTCCTATTTCACATGGGGTCTTCTTCTGGGCCTTTTTCTGTCCCTCGGAATCCAGGCAAAAATTTCGGTTGTCCATCGGTCGTCCGTTCTTCTGGCAATATGTCCAGCCCATTGCCATCTCAGTGATTTCACTCTGGTCATGACACCGTCTATTCCTGTCCTTTTCCTTATCCACAGGTTTCTTTTCTTATCTTTCCTGGTTACACCAAGCATGCATCTCTCCAGGCTTCTTTCATATTGCTCTTAAAAATTGTACTGTTTCTTTCAAAAGCTCTCCTTCCAAGTTTTATGCGCCGATTAATTTCTTCATCAATGTGACACTCACTTGATATCTGCTGCCCAAGGTAAATGTAGGCATCGGTTGTCTTAAGCTTTTCTCCATCAATCGATAAAACTTCATTTCTTGTAAAAGCATTGAACATCACTTTTGTCTTCTGAAAGTTCATTTTTAATACCACTTCTTTACTCTTGTCAGCAAGTTCCTGGATCATACTCTGTAGCTCTGATGGGGTAGTTGCAAAAATGACTACGTTACCAGCAAAACGATGGTGAGTTAAATAATATCCATTAATCTTTATCCTCTTGTTTTCCCAGTTCAATGACTGAAAGACATTTTGTAATGTGGCATTAAAGAGCTTGGGAGATATGGTATCACCTTGTCCCACCCCCTTTTCAATTTTGATTAGTGCTATATCCTCAAATGTCCGAACCTTTGCACTTGCATTTTCATAGATGTCATTAATAAGGCTATTAATGTATGCATCTTCAATACCGTCCGTAGTATTTCAAAGCCATTGTAACTGCTGATGGTTTCACGGAATCGAAGGCCTTTTCGTTATCAATAAAAGCCATGCATAATGGAAGTTCATGTTCTCTTGTTCTTTCAAATAGTTCTCTCAGTACATGGATATGATCTATAGCGCTGTAGCCACTCTTGAATCCCGCGTGTTCTCTTGGTTGAGCCATGTCTAGTGTTATCTATAATGAATACGGCTTCTTCTACTAATGCTTCTTCTAATGGTTGTTGTTTGTTAATTATATCATGAATAAACTTGCCTGCTAGTAGTGTAGTAATAATAATGAACAAGCTTTTAACTGCTAGTAATGTTGTAGTAGTAATTAAGATGAATAAAGTCTTAATGCTGGTTGTTAATAATAACAACTAATGAAATAAACCTAACAGCCAGACAGAGATCTGACAAAACTATGAACTGAGAAAAACGTACTTACAACACGAGCTTTATTCAGAGAAAGTCCTGGTATCCTCCAACATACACGAAGCTCTACTCACATAAACGAAGATCTCTTTACACATAAAAGTTCTCTCACGTAACACAAACAAAAGCTCTCCTCCACATAAACAAACGCTCTCTGGCACATAAACAACAGCTCTCCCTACGCACATCAACAAAAAGCTCTCTCGCACATAAACAACCGCTCTCTGGCACATAAACAACAGCTCTCCCTACGCACATCAACAAAAAGCTCTCTCGCACATAAACAACCGCTCTCCTAGGTATCGTTGAACGCGCCTATTTATACTGGCTACCACCACGTCATGACTTACACTCATTGCCAGATCTCATTCAGCGGGAGAAATAACATCTCGTTCAGTAAGAAGATAATTTACATAGTAAAATAAAATAACCAGAGATAGTAAAAATCAAAAGGAAAGTGAATCTAGAGTATACGTTACATATCTTCAAGCGATGTGAAAGAACCTTAGTGAAGATTTTATAAACCACTGAAAGGAGGCTGATGGGCCTGTAGTTCCTGAGATCCTCAACGTCACCTGTTTTATTTAGCAAGATCCTTGTAACATTGTTCCACGACAATCTGGTATTGTGTGTAGCCTTCTTAACACGATAGCTTCTCCAGAGCTGAAAATTTTGTCTCTCCCCGGCCCATCCTCAACCGTGTCAGTGATCAGCCGCTATTTGGATTTCCAGAGATAAAAGGCACTGAACATCTCTATTACTCTTTGTTGCACAAGCTGTAAAAAGCAGGTTCTTTTCCGGTGCCACGAATACGACTCGCACGGTGTTTGCCTTATCTTCAGAGTTAAGAGAATGTCTAGTGGCGCTGCTTAAAACAAGCAAGGCCCGGTTGTGAAGATTTTTTTCTTTGCAAAAAGTTTTGTCGAAGAGCTGAGAAGAAGGTCGTAGCTCAATCTTGGAATAAAGACTTCGCCATTCAGGCGTCCTTGTTAGGTCGCCTGTTCCCAGGAGATGGGCCTTGTATCCTTTCATCGCTCTTGAAATTTTCGTATGACTTACCAACTGGACATTTCCTCCTGCGTTGCCTCTGAGTAGAAGAGTGAAGCAATCTTTGGAAGATTTTAAACCCGAATAATTCTGTTTTCTTTTAAAATGTACACACGGAATCGCATTTTCTTCCATGTAATCTCCTCTCATCAACATTGAAATTTGTTTTAAAAGAATAATATCCTTTCTTAATTCCTCCTCCTGTTCTTGTTCAGCCGAGAAACTTTCTGCTGCAACACTGACCTCCTTCTCCGTCATACGAAGATTGTCAAAGTTTGCGCGAATCTTGAAGCTCGGTAATGAACCACTTCTAGCTATGAATTTAGCCTTAACATCAAAAGACGAACCCTCACGACAATTACTTTGCTTCAAATCCCGAAAGAGCTACTTACAGTAACTTTTTCCCGAATTAGAGATGAACTTACGGACACAATTCACTTTTTCATATCATCCATCCACATAGTTAAAAAGCTCTCCATCTTTATCAAAGTGCCATCTCTACCTTTTGTAACATGCACTGAACTTCCAGAGGTCACAATTTTGTCACTAGCCTTAATCTCTTCATTATGATTTATATATAAAGCGCATTACCAATATCAACTGCACGCTCTCCCTCTTAGAGTAATTCACATCTCTAAAGTTATTATCTGTACGGGTGTCGGCGGTAGATGGTTCACGATAAATGCGGAAGAATGAGATCAGGAGAATAAACTCAGGGACTATATTCATTACTTAGCAGGATGAAAGATTGTGTGAATATTTTATTGTCATTTGCTAAAGAGTTTGAACTGAGGAAGTGGTGTCCTGTTGCTTCAGACGTAAGCAGGTTTGAGAAATGAAAACCCATAATAACTTCAGACGATGCACAGTTTTCATAGCATGAGGTCCTACGTTGCCGTTGTTTCAAAACCGAATGAGGGATTGTTTTGACTCTCGACTCAAAATGACATTGTATCAGACAGGAGAAACGTTGTACAAAAAAATGTTCACCTTCTAGTTAATGACGTCATAACGAAACAAACCCAAATCCTAATGACCTAAATCGGAGAGTGCCTGTCTTAATGCGCGAGCGCACGCGTGTGTGAGTCATTAGGTGGAAAACTCCTTCCGGTGAATTAGGTTTAGATGAGTCATCCAGTTTGATGAACTGTACTATTAAAACGAACGAGTACTGAACGTACGGCTGTTGAACTAACCGTGGCCGCTCCGGTGGCGCAGTGGTCTAAGCGATGGCCTCTGATCATTCGTCCGAACGGGGTCCGGGTTCGAATCCCGGTGAGGCATGGGTGTTGTGTTTGTCTTACGGCACTGGTTCTCTCCTTTCCCTGGATCCAGTGACCCTAAATTAGGGACGGGCGACTGCTTATAGCCCATTGAGTTGCTCACGGTGGTCGTTAAACCTCTAATAAAAAAAAAAAGAACTAACCGTACCATTTCAAGTAGACATGCCTCAGAAAATTTGAAAATTACATGGTCCAGTGTTACATCTGAGTCCCATAAAACATCCTCAATTTCTTGGAGGTTCCTTGTTCTGGGTGGCGTAATCGTAACATACTCGAATGTAAATCGGGAGATTCGGATTCAATTCCCGTTCCAGGACGATGAAATTTTCAAGTTTTCTGAGGCATGTCTACTTGCATGATTAATTTGCCAACCATCTGCCCTTAACATTTGTTTAATAATCGTACCACTGAATGAATATTTATCGGACGAATTGCAGTTGGACTGATAATAACGCTGGGTGGATAGCTATGTATGAAATGTACTGTCGGACAAATGGATATTGGATCAAACGAACCATTGGATGAATGGGCATCACTCAAGTCATTCACTGGATAATTAGAACTGAATGAATTGTCGCTTTTGGATGAAACCGGATCAGATAAATTCTCATTAGCGGCTTGTCGGGGACAAATAACAAGTAGTCCACCTGATATGTGTTCTTCCCTTTTATTGTATCTTATGCTTCATCTGACAGCAGACTACTTCAGCCGAAAAATCCTTTTTCAAAACTGAAAATTGTTAAAATCTACTTAAGAAATACAAAAATACAATGAGTGAATAGCATCTTGGTGCGCGGCAGTATTAAGTATTGAGCAGAAGAGCACAAAGAAACTCACTGAATCTATTAGTGAGGTAATAAGTAAGCCATGGAACTGAGAATTGAACTCAACTGTTATATACCTACTTTTTTTGTTGTTTCGGAATTTAACGACCACCAAGAGCAACTATAAGGCTGTAAACAATAGCTCGTCCCTTATGGTAAGTCGCACACAGAAGAGAGAGAGAGAGAGAGAGAAGGAGAGCCTCGTAATACAGACACAATACCCATGCCTCACCCTGGACCAGAACTCAGGCCACCTCGGACAACTAGACAGAAACGTACACCTCCGATCACTAGGACACCGGGGTGGCAACTATTTCATCTACCCCGGATATTTTCTGATAATTTCTAAATCCCTCATTCCTTCAGTTAAGCTGCTCTTCTTTTACTTTGATAACAGATTCTGATAAGCACGTTATGGAGTGCTATTCTGGTGGCTCCCTGACTAACGGAAACCCTGCATCGTCGTGGAATGTAAGGATTTTTTACCGACACCGTAGTTTCTGAGACTTATTGTAAAAGATAAATTCGTTACTTCAACTATTTTTCTGTGTTGTCTCACATAATTTCTATTTTTGCAGTGAACTTAAGGGAAGATTCTCATTTTTTGTGTGAAAAAATCGATTTTTTTTTTTACGTTATTTTGTTATTTCAGGTTATAAGAATATGTGTACCAAATTTCAAGTGGAAATTCGCAATATTGGTCAAGTTATAATCTACTATTGTCCAGCAGGGGCACAGAGAGAAACTTCTGGATGAATTCAATCACGTAAAGCCACTTCATAAAGATGTCGAAAATGCTATAAAGCCAATATAGAACGATTTACCATCAAGAGATTTGCTAGAAAGGTGTTTGGGTGGTGACACTAAAAACAACGAAAGTTTCAATTCTACTGTTTGGCGGTTCGCTCCCAAACATCTCTACTGTGGCTCAAAAACCATCTAAATGGCAGTTTATGTAGCAGCAGGAATTTTTAATGAAAGTTTTTATGCCTTCCTGAAAATGATGACAACGATAGGAATCGTTATTGGCGAGCAAACGAAGACATTTGCCTACGCGCGGGACCAACAGCGTCTGCAAAGATCGTCGAGACGCAGCCCCGAGGCTACAAACAAGGCTCGTACAAGGCATGGAAGTGAGAAAATGTCTCTTAACGAGTTCTACAAAGCAGAGGAAGGAACATTGTATGGCTCTGGTATAGCAGATTAGCAGACAAATTCTGTAAGTACTCGATATGAATCCGTAAACTGTACTCCAAACTTTAAATGCGTTTTTCTCGAAACAGCTTTTTCGCGAATGGTTGGCATGATATTTCAAAAACTATTGGACCCATCAACTTCAAATGTAAAACTGCATGTTCAGCAAAAATCCTTTTATTGTTTGATGAACCAGAAACGTGATAAGTTATATATATATTTTTTAATAGCAAAAAACATTGTCAATTTTTTGAGCTACATTGATAATCTGAGTTTGACAAGTCACCATTTCCTCAAACATGTATAAATACTTTTTCTGGTTCATCAAACGATAACTACTTGTGTATAGAGTAAAACGCCGTTCGAGTTTTTTTTTGTTTTGTTTCAGAACATGTGGAGTGGAGAAATCATGCCAACCAGGGACAGCGGATCTTCACGCAGTGTCATGGTCGAAGGGGATTTGCTGGCGTGATTCTTGATGAAACTTATTAAAAATTGTTTTGTAAATACCTGAAACGATAATAAATAGATGTACCTACTTTGGAATCAGTTGGTTGCATAGTTTCGTCAAAAAACACTCCAAAAAAAAAAAAGCGGTAATTTTAGCGCAAAAAATGAGAATTCCTCCTTAATGCAATTATGAATAACAACTCAAGAAAAGCTGCTCGCTGTTCCAGGAGACCATTTCCTTATAGCTGTATTTGTGGAATGATCATTGTCTAAACGGTGCACACATGGTGTCTCCTTTAAGCGATCAAAATACAGAAGGCCGTAGGATCTTGGTGCAGGCGTGTGAGAGGTTTGGCGGTACAGATTACCTCATTTTCGTGATTCTTTTTTGTTTCAAAGACTTTCATTACGAACCGGGAAGCACAGTGTTTTGAATAAATGCAACTGGCAATTTCAGCTAGAAGCGTATTCAAGATCATCATATCAGTATAGCCACGTGGGAGTCAGTATGCCTTTAACAAGTGAATAGAGGCACAGAAATACGCACATACTCGTTCCAACGTGTGTTCTTGCAGTTCATGAGATTTGATCTGAGAGAACTGATGGCAAAAAAAATTCGCAAGTTGTAAGTCATCGTCAGTATTAAGTATCGAACACAAACAAAGTCTATCATTTCATCAGTTTCTCACGTATTGCTGGCGCACACGATTGTTGTCAGTCTCCTGAACTAGGTTTGTTGCTAACAGTTTCATCACTTTCCCTATTGGTTCATTATCCTTATAAGGTGCGTCGTATAAATACAGAGACAGTCGACTTTGCGCCGTGAACGCAATGCGAACATAGGTAGGAAGCTGAAGTGGTACCTAATTAGACATAACCCTACAACAAACGTTTCGATCCGTCGAAATGACCGGATTATGTGAAAAGAACACCACAAAGTGAAATAGTGTAATTTTAGGTGTCTCATAAATATAAAGGCAACTATGCAAAGTAGCCACATGCAAATGAGATATACATATTAGCATATTGTACGCACGCGTATGGGCCGTAATTCGGCCCAGCCTACAAAAGACAGCGGACGTGCCGTCAGACATTCATTTGCCGAAATGCCACGCAACAGTCAACTTTCTGGTGAGGAGGTGCAGAAGATTTGGAGACTGAGAGCAAATGGATTGCCTGTAGCGAAAATTTGTAAAGCCATGTGGAGGAGTAGGGCAGTCATTTATAAGGCTTTATCGAAACGCGGTGCGTTAACTGCCAGAAAACGGCCTGGAAGGCCTCGAAAAACAACCAAAGGAGATGACCGTGCCATCATGCGTTTAGTTTCATCCCAAAGGTTATCACTACGTCAAGTTTCTCGGACTGTTGGTGTCACCGTCTCAAAGGTTCATCGACGAATCAAGGAAAGTCGCAACATTGTGCTCCGAAAATGCGCCGTCTGCTACACCTCACGCGTCGCCACAAGGAAGCTAGATTGTTATGGGCAAGCAGCCACATGCACTGGACGGATGAGTGGATCACAACTATTTTCTCCGATGAGAAAAAGTTCAACCTGGTCGGTATTGACGGTTGGAACTGCTATTGGCATGATTTACGACGCGAGCCACGCACCGTCTTCAGCAGACAGAAAGGAAGGGGATCTGTGATGGTCTGGGGAGCTTTTACGTTCAATGGAACAACGGATATCGCTTTCCTGCAAGGCAGGCAAAACTCCGAAACGTATCAGGACATACTCAGCAGCCACCTTCTACTGTTTGCCGAAACCCTAGCTGGCGTTGATTATCTGTTCCAGCAAGACAATGCCTCTATCCATCGGTCTGCATCAACGAAAAGCTGGTTCAACACTTATCATGTGACCGTAATGGTTTTGGCCAGCACTCAGTCCAGATCTGAACCCTATCGAGAACCTCTGGGGTATCCTCGCTCGTGATGTGTATGCGAATGGACGGCAGTTCTCAAGTGTGGTGGCATTGAAAGAACAGATTGGACGAAGCTGGTACGCACTCCGTCCAGAACACTTACATCACTTGGTGGACAGCATGCCCAATCGGGTTTTCAGTGTTATTCGGAACAACGGCTCCAATATTCGCATCGGAAGTGCACATAACTAGTAAGTCTTTATAGTTTTGAGACAGCGTATTTCTGTTTTTTTCTTGTACTTGGCATTGGAATTGTTATGTTTCCGTCAAACTATTGTGCAGCTGCGTGTCCTATGCTATTTTTACTATAAATATGAGGTGTACATTTCAGCTCGTTGTTGTTTCTTTTTTATTCGAGAATTTGTTCTGTTTCTATATTTATGCGACGCACTATATCAGCATGTTGTTAACAGCGAGCATTAGTAAAGGATTAATAATAGCTATCAGTCTGACATCTACCTTAGAAAGTAATTTAGTAACACATCATTGTCTGCTGAATACATCATCACACATTTTTAGAGTTCCATTTGTGCCACCATTTGCGACGTGTTTTAGAAAACTTTCAAGAGACAGGAAAATAAAAGTCTAACCATCAATTTAATGCCTATTCATTACCTCGACTTCTAAATGAGACGCTAAGAAAATTAAAAATCAGGGGCTTTACTTTCGAGACAACTTATTTAAATGCTTGGAAATAGGATGTGTGTATTCCAGATTCCTCAAACTGAAAGACAAGAAAGAATTGAAAAAGAAGATGAAAGGGAGAAAGCACATGTAAACTGCTAATGGAATCACTCATCTTTGCGTTGCCTTAAAAGGTATTAAAAATAATTAGGGTGATTCTAAATCTTACTCGTATCATGAAACTAAGATATGGATTCAGTTCAGACTTCTTCAGTTAGTTTTGATTTCTTTCTTATCCTTCAAAACACCCTTTTAAAACTGCCTGTTTTTTAAGTTTGAAAATTTATATCTATTTTGTATCGATGCAATATCGTTTTTTTTTCTTTATTTTATTTATTTATTTACTTTTTTATTCATTCATTTTTGAAGGTATATGCATTTTCTACGGCTTCTAGAAGAGTTTTCCTGACATGCGATTTATAATTTTACAAAGTTTTGTAACGTCAAAGTTCTAAATAAAACTAAAAGTGGTTTTTTTTATATCGTTGTGAAGTGTTCGTGATTTTATTAGTTCAGTTTTGATATTGATTTAATTTTCCAGTAATGGGTAAACGGAACATTTACTTTAATTTCAGATTTTAGGCCTTAGTGATGGAAGATCTTTTTACTCGTTGGTTGCTATGGATATTGCTCATTGCAATATGTTCCACTTCTTATGCAGAAAACGGGGTACGATCACATTCATCAAAAGGTTAGTCAAATACTTCAATGTAATTGTCTCTACTAAGTGTGTATGTCTGTACTTTTAAGTATGTTTTTAGCCATAATGTCTGAGTGAAAGATGCTAATCATAAATCTGTTTGACAAAAAAAAGAGGAGAGAGTGTTGCAAGAAGGATCCAATCATCTATCTTTAAGACTGACGTTTCACAAGAATTAACAGTTTAGAACTTACTTTTGCAATTTGTGAGATTTTGTGTTTTGCTTAGCTCTTTGAATTTTGAGTTTGTTCATTGTTTTCATTGAAGTATGTTCTCGTATATATATGGATATCGTAACTGCGTAGTGCATTTTCGTACTGAAGTATGCTATTTTTAAAGTGACTCTGAGCTTTTCGTAGGTAGAGTTTCATTTTCTTTCTTTAATTTGTTTTTCTTTTGAGCATGTTAAATAACGAAAATTCCAGATAGGCACAGCCGACACTAGTAAGTGTCAATTGTTTCTCGCTGGAATACTGACTACAGACTCTTGTTCTACCAAATTAACCAAATCTTCCTGAAGATCGTATTTATGATTTTTCCCAAGAAACGTTCATTCAAGACGTACTTCTGAAGACTGAGCCCTTTGCAAATTTGTGAAGAAACGCATAAATTACCTCAAGAATCTAAAAAAAAAAATTTTAATCGCACAACTTCAACGTCTCCATCACAAGGTGCTTACGTATTTTGAAGAAATCTCGGGGAGGATGATTTTACATAGTCCAATAACATAGCGTGAGCCAATTCATAACGTTCATCTTCCTTTCAATTCTACGCTCTTACTTGTAGTGACGGATGTGTCTCTGAGGTGACTATGTGCATTGCCAAGAGCTTTTGAACGGCAGCTGGCATCTGAAGTTTGTACCCTACTTCCAAGAAAAATGTTGTAAAGGTAATTTTTACCCAAAATTTCAGCGAAAAAAAGTGACAGTTTCCAATTTCCCCAGAAAAATTGCAAAAGTAAGTTCTAAACTGTTAAATTCTCTGATTTGTTCTTCCCCAAGAAATTTTACATTCCAACATCCCTGCACATAGCATTTACGCTGATTATTAAGTGGGAGGGAGCAAGACGAATCTTTATCCCTAATATTTTTTCTAGGGATTATTGCAAACCTATTATTTTTTATTCCTCTTCCTTTAAATACTTTCTTTTCTTCTTCTTTGTGTATGTCATCTTCAGAAATACGTGAAATGAAATATCTCTACAAAAGTAAATGTTTTACCATGCTACTAAGGCTATCGCGTGCTGTGCGTTTTCTAAATTATTTATGTTCAAACTTTTGACGACTGCCCAAATTCAGAACAATAGGTTCTTTCTCCATTAATAGAAACACATTGACCAGTGTCTTTTGCACCCTTTAACTAATGGCTTTTTTCTGAGCACCAGCGTCCCCTTTATAAAGTACACTAAAGTACAGCTTGGCCCATCTTATTGTAAATAATACATTTCTTTCTTATATTTAAGTAAATTAGCTGTTTCAAGATGGACCAAGCTGCATGTTATGAGGCAACTGAGAGTGATTTACAAAATACTAATGAAAACAGAAAATAAGCAAAAACGCTTTTTCGTGCACATTGTAGCATTAATCATTTGAAGATTTTGTTATGACTACTTGATTATTGGCCCCGTTCCACATTCCATCTGTTCTCATGAAATGTGTTAAGTGTTTAAAGCAATTATCAAAAATAAAATAGATCAAATGGCACAGAATTTCTCTTTTTAGCCTTTATCTATTTTTTATTAATTCTTTTCTTTTTCTACTTTTACGCTTTCGTTCTTCCCTTCAGCAAGCTCGCTAATGTTCTATTTTCTCTGTGAACGCTCGATAAAACATTTTCAGATACCTCATGAAATTTTGTTCATAAAAATATTAGTATTTAATGGGAATATTAGCTTTTTCTTGTGTAATAGCTTAGCATTAACTTTCCTTGTGTAATAGCTAATGCTTATGGGCATAAGCAGGTACAATCGCTTACACTGGTTGACATGAAAATTCCACACCGGAAAATATTTGTCGGGGAGCCATGCTAATTAGTGAGCATGTGTCCTTATGTAAACGGTTGCAGTTGCGAACTAATCCCTTGACAGGTGAGGAAGATGAAAAAGCAAAACGGCTTGAAGTACCAAAGCTTTGTCGTCCTCACCTGGACTTGTGGACCACTGCATCGGGGTGACCTCGGTGGCGAAAGCATTTGTAAGGAGCGAGAATGCCTGGAAGACCGCATCTGGAATCCTACGATCAATCGGACACCTTTACCAGAGGATTCATTATAGTACGGCAGATTGATACCTGCGTCACATCATATCGCGGCAGGATCGCTTTGGGATGCAACAGCTGTCGTCCAAATGTGGCGATAGTGATTCGAGTAATGGCAGCAACGTGCGCCGCCGAAGTGGGGCTGGTACACTTAGGTGGACTTCCGAACTCCTCAATAGTCGCAGCAACCGCACATTCCACAGAGCACGACATTCGACGGGAATACAGGCAGCTATGGACATCCCCGTACCTGCATGGGCGGAGAATCGCAGATTACCTGATGCCCATATGGGCTTTCGTCCGCCATTGCGACGACTACCACTCACCGCAGCACATCATCAAGCAAGGTTGCAGTGGTGCCGTACCAGACATGCGTGGCGCTGCGAATAGAATAATGTCGTATTCAGTGACGTATCGCGCTTCTGTTTCATCACTGACGATCCCCGATTGAGAGTCTGGGGACAACGAAGTCAGCGTTCTGATCTTGCTGTCATGTGTGAGCATCATACGGGTCCTCAGCTGGGTGTCATGATTTGGGGCGCTATCAGTTTCAAAACCCATTCACCGCTCGTACGCGTAGTGGGTACAATGGCAGGATGACGATACGTTGATGAGGTGATTCAACCCGTTTTGTTTCCGTATCTCCGTTGCATTTCTGGTTCCAGATTCAACAAGATAAGGTCCGCCCACACACTACCACCAGCAGCAGACAGGGTGTCTACGTGCTGCCCTGGCCAGCGCGATCCGCAGATCTTTCCCCAATGGAGAACGTGTGGGATCTCATCGGCAGACGACTTAACGCGTCTGGTTCCATCCTTCCCTCCACGCATGTCTGGTACGGTAGCGCTGCAACTTTGCGTGACGAAGTGCTGCGGCGATTGGAAGTCATCGCAACAGCTGGCGAGAATCCAAATGGGCCTCAACTAACCTGCGATCGATACGGGTTGTCCATAAATGCCTGTACACCTCGCCGAATATCGTTGTTTGTGGATTATGAATCTACCGCGGCTTGCCATCGAATGAGACGATCGGGGCGTTCGGACATCTAACTTCGTGCACCAGCCCCACTATGGCGACGGACGTTACCTTGCTCCAATCCCTATTCGCCATATTAGGATGTCAGTTGCTGCATCCTGATGCTTCCCCGCAGCGATACGATTCGGCGTGCAGAGATTAACCAGCCATACGTGGCTATATGATGAAAAGTCTGGTAAAGGTGTCCGAGTAGTGGGAATCTCGATGACGTTACTTAGGCGTTCTCTCTCCTTACACGTGCCTTCACCACCGAAATGGCTCTTATGCAGTGTTTCACACACCCAGGTAAGGACGACTAAATGTAGAGCCGTTCTCTTTTTTTCCCCTCAGGTATCACGTGACTGGTTCGCAACTGCGCTCACTTACATAAACTGTCAACACGTACGCACTGATTTGTACGATGCTCTGACAAATATGTTCTGCTGTGGCATTTTCTACGTCGAGCAGAGTATTTCCTTTCCTACCAAGAAATGTTTCTGCATCGGAAAATCTGAAATATGCGATTACCTATGGCATAATTAGAGCTGTCCGATGGAACACCTATACGATGAAACGGGTATTCTCTTATGTGACTTTTGCGAAAGAAGATGCTTCGAAAACACTTCATGTGCTGAAAAATCTGGCTTCCACAAAACCAAAAGATGCTTGAATCCTTTTTTACGTTTTCCAACCGTAGGTTGAAGAAGCGTATATGCTCGATCTTTGTCCGTCTGTTTGTCCGTCCGCACGATAACTCGCGTAAAAGTGGTTCGATTTCGATTAAATTTTAGTATGTGGTAGGAGATCACCTAGGGACGAACCCTACTGAAAATGGGCGAAATGGGGTAAAAAGTCAGAACATAGGACGGAATACATTCCATTGCCCTTATGCGTCATAACGCGTAAAAATGGATCGATTTCAATGAAATTTTAATATGTGGTAGGAGACTACCTGGGGACGAACCCTATTGAAAATGGGCAAAATGGGGTCAAAGGTCAGGACATAGGAGCGGGATCCATGCAATTGCCCTTATGAGTCATAACTTATGTAAAAAAACTTCGATTCAGACAAAACTTTATCATGTTGTTTCGGAGGTATACTAAACCAATTCTGCTAAATATCATTGAAATGGGGTCAAAGGTCAGAGCACAGGTGCGAGATTTACTCCACAGCCATTATCCTCATTACTTGGCTAGAAATGCTTCTATTGCGACAAAACTTTAATATGTTGTTTCGGAGGTATACTGAACCAATTCTGTTTAATATGAAAATCCTCCAAATACGTGGCGTCAGTAAATAAATAAATACATCGATCTTTCCACGTTCCAGAAACACATAGCAACCGAAAAATTGTTTTCGGCCGCCGCCGGGGAAGTGAAGCCACGGATCTATCGTTATTTAGCCGAGCGCGTTAGCTTTACACCACGGTGGCCAACAATCCACGGTGCTATGCATATATATTATTTTTATTTTAAGTCAGCTTCTGACATCATAAATCCGTAAGATGGGTTCAGCTATGATGTCACAAGCTGACTTAAAAAATATACATAGCACCGTGGATTGTTGGTCACCGTAATATAAAATTAACGCCCTCGGCTAGATATCGAGAGATTCGTGGATTCAATTCCCTGGCGGCGGCCGAAAACAATTTTTCGGTTGCTATGTGTTTCTGGAACGTGGAAAGAGCGATGTATTTATTTATTTTCTGATTAATATAATCGAAGTGGGGTCAAAGGTCAGGGCACAGGGGCGAGATTTATTCCACAGCCATTATCCTCATAACTTGAGTAATGATTTTTGGTATGTTGGAAAGCGTATCGTAATCAATGCATTGCATGATTTTACTAACCTATTTCATAATGGCGGCTGTCCCAGTCAAAACTGATTTTCTCAGTCAACCTTTCCTGGAAGTGGGGATATCCTGGCAAATACGAGCAAACATACATCTGCTGTACTTAACAAGTCAACTGTTTATCATGGAAATTTTGTAGATGCTTGAATCATCACTCTCATGTTTGTAAATATCCTACGCAAAGATGATTTTCGCGGTATGCTTATAAATGCTGAGATATTGCTTTGCGAATGGATGTTGCAGCCACGTGATACCGCATACATATCCTTTTTCTAGAACGACTTTTGAAAAAAAACAAGTTAGTAAAATCATGCAATGCATTGATTATGATACGCTTTGCAACATACCAGAAATCGCGCGCAGATAAAACCCTCCTCCCTACATTGACTATTGATTCGTTCAGTATACCTCCGGAACAACAAACTAAAGTTTTGTCGCTTTAGAAGCAATTTTACTCAAGTTATGAGGATAATGGCTGTGGAATAAATATCGCTCCTGTGCCCTGACCTTTTATCCCATTTCAATTATATTCAACAGAACCGGTTCAGTATACCTCCGGAACAACATGATAAAGTTTTGTCGCAATAGAAGCAGTTTTACGTAAGTTATGACGCATAAGGGCGATGGAATGGATCCCGCTCCTATGTCCTGACCTTTAATCCCATTTCGTCCATTTTCAATAGGGTTTCGTCCCCAGGTTGTCCCACTACCACATGCTAAACTTTCGTCGAAATCAAATCATTTTTACGCGAGTTATCGTGCAGACAGACGGACAAAGCTGGAGCATGTATGCTTCTTCAACCTACGGTTGGAAAGCGTAAAAAAGGACGTGCCTATGTTATTTCTATGTCCGTCCGTGTCTGTGGACACGATATCTGTGTAGCTGTTAGTCCCAATTCTTTTTGCACTGGAAAACCTGAAATGAATGAACGATGATCGCTGCCTTTTGTTCTTTTTCCCAACATATTAAGAACCTGGAAGGTAGGGCGTGTGAATGGAAGTTTCAAAATGCATTTTAGTCCACATTACTGCTTCTTAACATCCGGTTGAAAAAAGTTTTTCTTTTCTTCGATATTCTTTAAAACCAAGACTGTTTTATGAACAGTTTCTTTTTCAAATCATGCACAATTTTACCGCTAGGAGGCGTACAGGGAAATTACGTTTTCCTTAATCTCTGCTTCTAAATATCAGAATCCATTTTTTTTTTTTTGTAAAATGTAATACCATTCATTATTTTGCATGAATTTTCGGGATTTTATAATGCATAGTTCTGACGCTAGGTGGCGTTAGTGTATGTGTATTTCTGTACGTATTTGTATCTCCACTTTTACAAATTCTATATTTTTTTTACTGTATGCCATTTATTACGATTAAGATTGGGAACATTATCCTCTTTAAACAACGCACAGTATTCTCGCCAGGGACATATGTAAAAACCTTTTCCTCGCTATCTCTGCTAGCAAATGTCGTTTTGAAAAATTATATTTTCCTTCTTATAGCTTTTGCTACGAAGAATACATTACGCATATTTTCTGCTTTTTCGTTACTCATAACTCTTCTGCCAGGAAGTGCCAGCGGAAATTTCTATATTACGAAGTATCTCCGATTCTAAAAATATCTTTAAAACATCCTCTCATTGCATGATACTCTTTATTATTAAGACTATTTTGCACTCTTTTTCTCATTTAAATAACGCACAGCTTTTCCACTAGGGGCTTAAAGTTATATAACTTTCCATATCTCTTCTGCCTCGGATATCTTCCGCTATGAGAAATGATTTGTGCCCAATTTGACTTTAAAAAGCACTCGTTTCAGCATTTAGTGACCGAAAGTAGCTATTTCTCTGTGTGGATGTTTTGCCGATCGTAGAAATCCGTGCTATTTCTTATTTGTGACCGGCTCCATAAACTATGAAGAACACTACTCATATTTTGTGTCTTAATTTATGCGTAGATTTGTTTCTAGGGAAGTGTTAATGCATTCTTTTTTACGCTGAATTTTTTCTTCTAAAAATCTGCTTTGAATTATCTTTTCCGTGTCGCAAAAGATTCAATACACTCGAGAAGTCGGTGTCATCTTTCTTGTTTACGTACCTCGTGCGGCTAATGGAGTGTAGAAGAGCAGCCATTGGCGGGATACCAACATTAACTTCTAGATTTGTGAAAAGCTACGGAATTTCTTTGAAGAGGAGTAAGAAAAACACAAGAAGTGAACTGATCTAGCTGGCGTCACTTTTTTTCTCTGTGTCGCGTCAATTCGTGGCGTTCCCAACTTTTAATTAAATGCAAAACTTATCATGAAAGAAATACGGGATTACGCCATATAATACAAATTTTGAAGATGACAATCCGATTTTTGGCGTAAATGTGACAAGGATGGTAAGTCAGATCCAGGACGATGAAAATTTTCAAGTTTTCGGATATTAACTGACTTACCATCCTTGTCACATTTACGCCAAAAGTCGGATTGTCATCTTCAAAATTTGCAAAACTTATGCTGGAAAGCATATGATTTGGGCTACATTTCCGTCCCTCTCTCGCTCTTTCAAGAACTGAACTTTCTTATCGAAATGTTGATTTGCTGAAAGAACTGTGAAAGTTTTCAGACAACACACTTCTCATCCTCGTCGGTCTGTTCGTCCACCGAAATTGTATTTCTGCTTCGAATGAGAAGATTGAAGATTTTGTTTTTGTGACTGAGAGAGATAGGCATGGGCACAAGATTAACCATGTTGGTTCTTCCCTTCATTGATACATTCTTCCGTCTGCTGAAACGAAATTTCAGATTCACAATCTTGAATTGTTAAATTTCTCTGTTTGAGAAGGGAAAACATAAGCATAAGATTTAAGACACCTTTCTGTCTGCACATCTATTCATAATATTTTCTGTCCGTCTGTTCGTAGAAACAATGTTTCAGCTTCTGACAGCCAGAGTGAAAAGATTCAGTGACTGATAGACACAGGCATGAGCACAAGATTAACATTGTATGTTTTTCTCTTCATATGAATGTCTGTCCATCTGCAGAAACGGTACTTCCATTTCAAAATGTCAGATTGTTGAAATTCTTTTTCTGTGCCATAGAGAAGAAGAAGCATGAGCATAAGGTTTCAGATATCTTTCCGTCGGCTTACCTGTTCGCCAATTTGCCTGTCTGCCCGTCCGCATATATATATATATATATATATATATATCGGCTTATGACGAGATAGATGTATTGAAGGTAATTGAAGACCTGAACACTAAGTATTCGTCTCTATGTTAGTCAAAAAAAAATAATTCCTCACTGTGATAATTGGAATTGGAGATATCGCTCCTGCGGACGATGGTTGACGGTTTAAATGCCTAATTTTGTAGCTGATTTTACTGCATAAACAAATAAAGTGCTGATTTCGTGTTGTTCTTTATTTCAGATGTGGATACAGGTGTCAGCAGGGAAGAGTATTTGGAGCCTCACCCAACAATCCCGCCTAGAACAGCTGTCCTTTTTCTACCACGTATTCCTTCAGAAGTGACTTTTGAGATTCCTCGCGACGTGAATTCTCGGGAGCAGGAAGACGATTCTTCATCCAATGATCTACGGAAGCGTTTCACTGGCATTCCACATGGAAAACTCTCGGAATTCCTGAATGGGTTTAAAAACAAAGTCGATCTATTAAATTTTCGTAAATTCCGACAAAACGCCGGAAATTTCATGAGCCATGGATCCGACCTGAAGTGGCCATTTCTTGGAAAGGATTTAGTAAGTGATCGTTCCGCTCACGTACCTTCATTCCTTGTGGGGCCTGGAAAGAGACGACCGTATTATTACACGGAGCCTGAAGGATCAGAGTTCTTGGGTGGGCCAGGGAAGTGAAAAACATTGTTAAATTTATACATACGTACATATCCTTCATGGGAAACGCAAGTTTATTTTTCATCGATCAATTTCGAAAGAACCTTTCCTGTTAAAGACATTCTTCGGAAGAAAATGTTTTGCAGAACCATATTTATTGTGGACGGTTTACCGGAGAAAAGGATGACCAAAATTTGCAATTCAGAACTGATGGGTAAAAATGAAAGAATGTAATAAAATGTATTCGATATTACAGCTGTGTATCTTTTTGAGTGGTGTCTCTGATCGTCTAAGCAATTTCCCTGATTTTTTTTTAACGTGACCGATGTTCAAATATTTGTCGAGAAGGGAGTACAAATTGGTTTATGGTTTGAGATGCTGGGTAGATTTCGACTTTTTGCTATGTGGATTTGTAGAATAATTACTTTAGAAATGCTTAATTGTAGTTTCGCTACTATGAAATGAAAACATTATTGGGTTTTGGTTAGGGAAGAGTAAAAATGTATTAAATCGGCTGTAATGTTGAACAACTGACAAAAAGTACTTTGCCAAGCAAAACATGCCAGCGTTCTTTGACATTAAATTTCGCGTATTCTCTGGCGGACAGCGTGGTAGCATTCCAACTCTGTTCAAAATACACTGTTGGCCACCCAAAATGCAACACTAAGAAGGACACGAGTTAGCAAAGCCAGATTTACTGGACACATAACAACAGATACAAAGATGAAACGATTGAGCTTACAGGCCAGTGCGACATGCGGAACACGCAGACATCATTAGTTCATGTGGCCCCAATGGCTGGTAATAACGGCCGCTACACGCCGCGGCACCGAACGAAAGAGGCTTTGGATGTTGGCTTGGGGTATGTCTGTCCAGGCTGCTTCCACACGTTGCCACAGTTCATCAGGCGTAGCCGCGGGTAGTGCTTGCCGGGCCACTCGGTTGCCGATCAGCGACCGGACGTTTTCTATGGGTGACATATCGGAAGAACAGGTGGGCCACGGCAGCAGTGATACCTTGTGGGCCGGGAAGAGTTGTTGCACGATGCGTGCCAAGTGCGGGCGCACATTGTCCTGTTGAAACGTGGCCGGTGTCAGGTCCTGCAGGTAAGGGAGGACTACAGGCTCCAAAACGTCGGAGATGTAGCGGTGGCTGTTGAGTATACCGGCGATGCGTACCAGAGGGGTGCGGGTGTGTCATATCCAATTGCACCTCAAACCATAACGTCAGGCGACGGACCGGTATGGCGATGCATAATGCAGGCATCATACGGATTCTCGCCGCAGTGCCGTCACACGCGGATCCGATCATCGTGATGTTGCAGGAAAAAGCGTGATTCGTCGGAGAAGACAATGTCGTGCCATTCCGTAGTCCAGGTGCGGCGTTCAACGGCCCACTGCCGCCGCACTCGCCGGTGGTGTAACGTCAATGGTAATCGGAGCAATGGGTGCCGTGCGACAAGTCCCCGCTCTTGCAGACGACGTCGAACGGTACGTGCTGACACCGGTTGTTGCGCAACACACCCTAATTCCTGCGCTAACGTTCGTGATGTAGCGGTGCGAGCTGTCAATGCCGGTCCTTTCGTTCGGTGGTGTGCCGCGGCTGCGGTAATCGCTCACGTCGAATCCATACTCGCCTCACTGTGGCCGGATGTCGTCCCACACGGGCTCCGATGTCTCGGTACGATAAACCGCTGTCGCGATAAGCCACTATTCGTCCTCGGTCGAACTCCGAAACGTGCTAGAATGACTGCCGTATTCTGCGACGAGGCATCAGGAAGCTTCCCATGCACAGGTCTGGCAGCACAACACACTTCCACTACTTACACCCCGCCTTCTGTGCACCCTGTAACGTACCAGGAGATGTGACGTACCTGCCAGAAGGACGCACACGACATAAAGGAAGATAGGAATCAGAATAAAACGTCCGCGTAGCTCAATTGGTAGAGTGACTTATTCCGGAATGAGGGGATCCGGGTTCGAATCCTGGCGTGGACAAAAATGACGGAGAAATTTACTTCGTTATAACTCTTCTTATAGTGCATCTCGGTGGCGTGCCGGGCGCACATGATTTGCATATGCCCTGCAATGATAATCGTTTGCATGTCCTCTCGCGAGCGACGCATGCTGTGAATTTTAGGCCAATCGGATGATTCCTTCTTGATGTTGCATTTTGGGTGGCCAGCAGTGTATATAAGAAGCCGTTCGTCTATACTTTAAAGCGTCTGGCTCTAAACAATGGAGAGATAAGAAACACCGGGGTAAGCTTGCCTCTGAAGAATCGCTCAACATTTGTAGCCAGCGCACCAATCGCATTATTAGGGAATTGTTAGGCGTTCTTCGCTTGAAAGCCTATCATTCTGATCGTCTCAATTTTCCCATTTCCAGAGGTCACAACTATCCGTGCTCAAAGGCAACATTAATTTTCTTGAACAAAGTCCAGCTGCCTGATAGCGCTCGTAAAATCAACGCAAAGTAATACGACAAAGTAAAATCAACGTAAAGTAATACGACAAAGTAAAAACAAAGCAAAGTAATACGACAAAGTAAAATCAACGCAAAGTAATACGACAAAGTAAAATCAACGCAAAGTAATACGTCGGACAACAATCTCTGATTTCGCTGTAGGGGCAGGTATAGTTTTTCAGGTGTAGTTCGAAATACAACCTTTAACTGATCTTTTGCCTTCTTTAATCCATCTTCTGCAACCTTAACCATCTTCTGCTCTTGACTTTTCCCCACAGAAAGTTAAATAAATACGAGAAAAATATCCCTTGCAAAGCCATCACTGAACGCAATCTGATCTCTATTTTCCCATCCACACTAACGTAACCATCTTTACATGTATGGCTACGCTAGTGTGGCTCCATTCTAAGAATGCATTAAGGTCAGCACGGGTAATTAATTAGTGTGAAGCCATTAATTTTAGCATTAACATACTCCGTGGGAATTTCCAGATTCCAAACCGCAAAGCCTAAACTTTGCGACCCAGAAGCCAGCGAGAGCTTCTCCAAAACAATGCAATAGTGCCCATGTAATCTGTGTAAACGAAAGCGTGATTTACTAAACTGGACGACTGCGAGTGATCTTCAGAATTGTGTGACGTAGTTCGCAATACATCAGGCAAGGCTGATCAACGCACGAGAGAAAGTATGCATAAGAAAATTTAATTAATCTTTTTCCCACTTAGGCTCAGAATGCCCGAATGGGGATAATATGAATTGTTTCTTCGCTCTCTCTCCACCTTGAGGTTTTGAGGACTCAGAGCCACTTGTTTCTACAACTGACAACTTCGGCGGTAAAATGGATGTGAGAGCCATGCCTGTGCTGTGACTTATTTGTAGCTGTGTGAAATTGTGAAACGTGAACTGTGAACAAAACTGCGTTGCCCATGTTTTGTTTAGTGAAGCGTGAACACAATCGTGATATTAAAAATTTATGTTTACAAAGAACGAAGCAGAATTTTTTTACTGAAAACCAAGTTCAGTACAATAAATTTCAAACAAAAATTCAAAATAAAACTTTTAAGATCGCGTCAAACTGATGTTTTTATACTTGTCAACAATAAAACGAATTGAATAAATTTAAAGACAAGTTGTTATGATAAAAAACAATTTATAGGACCTGTAATTATTATTAAAAACGTGACTTTTCCTTCATTCACGTTAATTGTAATTTTTAGGACAAACAACAGTGAACAACTCAGCTAATTACAAATCGGCGAGATATTAGCTTTTCGCAAGAAGAAGAGATACTGTATAACATTATTTCAGGGAATTTCACTGGAGAGGAATTCTCTGAAATGGTACAGTATAATAATTCTCTGTGGTACCAAATCGGTGGGAAGAGACTTAAGCGTCCAAAAACATTAACAAACCTTTCTGGTTTGTACGATTAGGACAGGACCAACGTAAAATATTATGCGATAACTGCTTCGCTGTTTCTACGCAAGAGCCTAACTTTACTCTATGTTGATTCGTTGCGGAAATTCCGCCTTTGGCTTTTGCATTATCTTCTCAATAAAATTTTAGTCACAAGATTCGTTTCATCTGATATTTTTCGGGCGTAGTGTTTTTCTTCAAGGCTATGTGGAGATTTTTGGTTGGGTTTACGCAGTTTCCTTTTCCTTTTTCTTTTTACAGCAGCATGAAGAATCGTGAATTTCATTGATATTTAATTTCGAAGCAAATTATCTTGTGTGCTACGATAGCTAACGAACTGCAACTGGTTTCGAAAGATGCAGGTTTGATTCTTTTCCACCACCATACAGTTTTCAAGTTATCTCAGTTCACAACGGTGACAGTGATCACGGCATTTTTAGGCCAAAAGATAATACATTTATTCTGTTTCAGAGAAAGAACAAAGTGCAATATTTGTTCAAATGTTTCACACAGTTCCCGTATGCTGCAAGGAACATTTGAAATAACTTTCATATCAGAAAAGAAACAGCATAATATTTTTATTATTAGTGTCGCGTCAGCCATAAACCGTGTTTTTGACAAAGATGTGCTCGATTTCCTTTTGTTCCATAAGTTTTCTGCATTTCACGTTTATGTGTCACAAAATTGGAGATGACAATTATTCTGATTCGTATTTCATATTAACGAGATATCATGACCGAAATTGAAACTATGCAAAACAATAATCTCGCAGATATCAATCAAGCGCTACTGAAGAATTTAAGTCGCGCTCTGAGGTATTACAGCATCATACGGTTTATACCATGACGGGCATTGCACTTTTTTCGTCATTCAGGCATCGCAGATAATGCAGAAGAGTAAGTCGCTGCTGACAAAAGCGTAGGATTCATTGATAGTGGTTGACATCTTCTAAAAGACGATGCCTTCCGAAAAACATGTCACCCAACACATTCGCGCCCTCCGTATTTCCCAATTCCGATCAAATTACTTCCAAAGTAAACAAAAAAGATGACACCGAATTTTCAGGTGTAATAACCACATCTTTTGAATCCGTTCTGATGCAAATTAAATTTATCAAAGCTATTCAAATTCAATGGAACCGGTATGGAAAACAATAGTATCTGACGAAAGAAAGAAGTTTTTCAATCGGATTTTTAATCCCTCAAATATTGCTGTAAACGGAATCGTGAGCTTACGCCATCTGGTTGCAGACTTCTGCGTTAAGAAAAACATGAATTTATATGAGAAACATTTCGCACCAGAAACGCTCTCCAACCTAGAAAGAATTTTTCAAATCGGACTCTTAGAAACAGAGATATCGACAAAAATAAGATGTGACTTTACGTCCCCTGGTGGGAAAACCATGCATTATTTTAGGAAGAAAGTATTCTCAAAAGGTTTTTCCATATGAGCACTATCGGTTCAAGAAAAAAGAAAATTTAGTCGAGTTTTCAGGAGCCCATATTTTGCTACAAATACATCAGAAGCAGAAATTAACACTTATCCCTCCCCTCCCTGTTGGCCATACCATTCTTTACCAAACATTAGAAATTATGTGAAAAATATTTTCCATCAGGTCTTGTATGCGATACAGGAAGAAGTTTTCAAATCTGAGTTTTAGAAGCAGAAATAACGCAGAAAACGCAATTTACCTTAGTTCCCCCTAGCGGAAAATCTATCATTTACTTGAAAATTTTGATTTTATAGGAAAAACATTTCTTATCGGAAACACTATCTAACAAAGAAGGAATTTTTCAAATCGGGCTCCTAGAAGTAAGATCTTGACAAAAATAAGATATACATCTTCGTCCCCTGACGTAAAAACCATGCATTATTTTAAGAAAAAAATGTTTCTAAAAGGTTTGTCGATATGAGTAGTATCGGTCTACAAACGACGTTTTTTACAATCGAGATTTTAGAAGCTCATATTTTGCTGAAAATACATCAGAACCGGAAATTAAGATTTCGCCACCTGGTGGCCCCCCACCATTTTTTTTACAAAAATTATAAATTATGTGCAAACGATTTCCCATCAGGACCTGTATCCGGTGCAGAAAGAATTTTTCAAATCGGAGATTTAGAAGCAGAGATATAGGGGGAAACGCAATTTACCTCTACGCCCCCTAGAGGAAAGTCTATAAATTACTTGAACATTTTGAAATTATATGAAAAACATGTCACACTGGAAACACTATCCAACCAAGAAGGAATTTTTCAAATCGGACCCCTAGAAGTAGAGATATCGACAAAAATAGGATATGATTCTACGCCCCCTGGCGGAGAAACTGTGGAATATTTTAAGAAGAAAATATTCCGAAAATGTTTATCGATGTGAGTGGCATCAGTCCACGAAAGAATTTTTTAAATCGATATTTTAGAAGCTCAGATTTTATGGCAAATACATCAGATGCCTTGGCCAGGTACATTCCAGCTGCCGGAGACTGCAGTGACTAAAAAAAGACTGCAGTGTGCTAAACAAGTTCAACACAGGTAGTGACCATAGATTGGTGAGATGTAAGATGCACCTCAACACTAAACTTGAACGTGGCAAGCTCATAAGACAAACAAAATCTATTGACATAACCAACCTTAAAAAACACCATAATACCTTCAAGTTAGAACTGAAGAACAGGTTCTCTGCTTTAGAAGGCCTAACATCGGAAGAAGTGGACATCTCTGAAGTTAACAGAAAAGTAACCAAAGCTCTTATGGAAACAGCAACAAAATTAGCTGGGTCTAAGAACAAGTTGCATGTGAACAAATTATCAGGAAAAACCAAAATGTTGATGCAAAAGAAGAGAGATGAGGACAACTAAAGAAGATGTGACTTCCAAAGTGGAATATATAGAGCTATGCAAGACAGTAAGAAAAAGTATCACTGAAGACGTAAGGAAATTCAACTGTGAACTAGTGAGGAAAGCAATTGAAAACAACCAAAGCCTAAAGATAGCAAAGGGACATCTCAGTAAGTGAAGAAAACAGATTATGGCACTGAGAAAAGAAGATGGTTCTGTAACAAGAAATAGAGGCGAAATTTTAACAAGAGTGAAAGATTTCTACTCCAAATTATATGAAAGGGATGATATATGCACTCCAGACATCATGAAAGATACCAGTACCAGAGTTCCTCCAGTCCTTCCAGCAGAAGTTGCACATGCAATCAAGAACATGAAGCGAGGAAAAGCTCCAGGAGAAGATGGAATTACTGTAGACATCATACAAGAAGCAAGTGGAGAAATCGAAACAGTACTCGCCCAAATTTTCACTCGATGCCTTAATGAAGGAAAGATTCCTGAGGATTGGAACACCGCTACAATGATCCTGCTACATAAGAAAGGTGACATTGAGGATCTCGGAAACTACAGACCTATCAGCCTCCTATCAGTAGTTTATAAAATCTTCACTAAAGTTCTTTCACACCGCTTGAAGGTAGCACTAGACATGGCTCAACCGAGAGAACAAGCTGGATTCAGGAGTGGCTACAGCACAATAGATCATATCCACGTGCTGAGAGAACTAATTGAAAGAGCGAGGGAATATGAACTTCCATTGTGCATGGCTTTTATCGATTATGAAAAAGCCTTTGATTCGGTGAAACCATCAGCAGTTACAATGGCTCTGAAAACCTGCGGTATTGAAGATGCATACATTAATATTATTAATAACATCTATGAAAATGCGAGTGCAAAGATCAGGCTGTTTGAAAATACAACACACGTAAAAATTGGAAAGGGAGTGAGACAAGGTGACACTATATCTCCGAAGCTCTTTAATGCCACATTGGAGGGTGTTTTTCAGTCGCTGAGCTGGGAAAACAAGGGGATAAAGATTAATGGAGATTATCTAACCCACCTTCGTTTTGCTGATGACGTAGTCATTTTTGCAACTACCCCATCAGAGCTGCAGAGTATGATCCAGGAACTTGCTGACAAGAGTAAAGAAGTGGGATTAAAAATGAACTTTCAGAAGACAAAAGTGATGTTCAATGCTTTTACAAGAAATGAAGATTTATCGATTGATGGAGAAAAGCTGGAGATAACAGATACGTACGTTTATCTTGGACAGCAGATATCAAGTGAGGGTCACATTGATGAAGAAATTAATCGGCGTACAAAACTTGCCTGGGGAGCTTTTGGAAGAAACAGCATAATTTTCAAGAGCAATATGCCATTATGTCTTAAAAGAAAAGTGTTTGATCAATGCATCCTTCCAGTGCTTACGTATGGTGCAGAGACGTGGACCTTAACTAAAAGAGACATACAAAGGCTGCAGACAACTCAAAGCAGCATGGAGAGGTGCATGCTTGGTGTAACCAGGAGAGATAAGAAGAGGAACTCGTGGATCCGAAAAATGACAAGAGTGGAAGACATCATGATCAGAGTTAAATCCCTGAAATGGCAATGGGCTGGACATACTGCCAGAAGGACAGATCATCGATGGACAGCCGAAATTTTAGATTGGATTCCAAGGGACAGGAAAAGACCCAGAAGAAGACCACATAGGAGATGGGTGGATGAAATTCGAAAGTATGCAGGGGTGACATGGAGGAGACTGGCACAAGACAGACCGTTGTGGAGGAAACTTGGGGAGACCTTCGTCCAGCAGTGGATTGATAATGGTTGACAATGATGATGATGATGACATCAGATGCAAATATTAACACTTACGTCCCCTGGTGGCTAAAGTATTCTTTAACAAAAATTTTAAATTACATGTAAAAGATTTTGCATGAGGAGGTGTTTGCGCTGAAGAAAAGGTTTTTCGAATCGGAGTTTTAGAAGAAGAGTTATCGGAAAAAATGTAATTTACTTTTACGCACCCTAGCGGAAAATCTATGCGTAGTTTGAAAAAGCAACTGTATCTAAAATACACTTCGATATAAATGTAATCGAAAGATAAAAAAAAATCAATCGGATGTTTAGAAGCAAATATGTGAAATAAAACGCGTTTTTAAATTCGACATCATCTGCATTCACGCCCCCTAGCGGTGAAATTGTGCATCGTAAAAACAAAAAAAAAAGGAAATAAAGGATCATCATTCGCATATTTCAAGCTTTCCAATACAAATAGAATTTTTCAAATCTGACTAATAGTTGCAGAGATATCGTGGGTACAGGCGGACGGACGGACTGACGGACGGACAAACCGGTAACATAAGCATGATCTTTTTTTACAAAAGTCGTGCTAAAAATGCGTCGAAGTGAGTCTGGTATCAACTGACGAATGATCAGAAAGGTCCCAAAATACAGTCGTGCTAGTCTGGGATCAAAGGAGATGAGTACAGGGAAACAATGTTGGGAACTACTCTCAAACAAGAAAGATGACACCAAATTTTCGGGTGTAGGAAGCACGTCTTTTGAATCCGTTCTGACGCAAATTAAATTTATCAAAGCTATTCAAAGTCAATGGAACCCGTATGGAAAACAATAATATCTGACGGAAGAAAGAAGTTTTTCAATCGGGTTTTTAATCCTTCAGATATTGCTGTAAACGGAATCGTGAACTTACGCCCTCTGGTTGCAGACTTCTACGTTAAGAAAAACATGAATTTATATGAGAAACATTTCGCACCAGAAACGCTCTCCAACATAGAAAGAATTTTTCAAATCGGACTCTTAGAAACAGAGATATCGACAAAAATATGATGTGACTTTACGTCCCCTGGTGGGAAAACCATGCATTATTTTAGGAAGAAAGTATTCTCAAAAGGTTTTTCCATATGAGCACTATCGTTCTAAGAAAAAAGAAAATTTAGTCGAGTTTTCAGGAGCCCAGATTTTGCTACAAATACATCAGAAGCAGAAATTAACACTTATGCCCCCCCCCCTGGTGGCCATACCATTCTTTACCAAACATTAGAAATTATGTGAAAAATATTTTCCATCAGGTCTTGTATGCGATACAGGAAGAAGTTTTCAAATCTGAGTTTTAGAAGCAGAAATAACGCAGAAAACGCAATTTGCCTTTGTTCCCCCTAGCGGAAAGTCTATCATTTACTTGAGAATTTTGATTTTATAGGAAAAACATTTCTTATCGGAAACACAATCCAACAAAGAAGGAATTTTTCAAATCGGGCTCCTAGAAGTAAGATTTTGACAAAAATAAGATATACATCTACGCCCCCTAGCGTAGAAACCATGCAATTTTTCAAGAAGAAAATTTTCCTAAAAGGTTTGTCTACATGAGTAGCATCCGTCAACAAACGACGTTTTTTTCAATCGAGAATTAAGAAGCTCATATTTTGCTGCAAATACAGTAGAAGCGGAAATTAAGATTTACGCTCCCTGGTGGCCAAACTATTTTTTTATGATTTACTTAAATTTTGAATTTATAGGAAAATAAATTCAAAATCGCATCGGAAACACTATCCAACAAAGAAGGAATTTTTCAAATCGGACTCGTAGAAGTAGAGATATTGACACAAATAAGATGTACATCTACGCCCCCTGGTGTAGAAGCCATTCACTATCTTAAGAAGAAAATCTTCCTAAAAGGTTTGTCGACATGAGTAGTATCGGCGAACAAACCACTTTTTTTTCAATCGAGATTTTAGAAGCTCATATTTTGCTGCAAATACATCAGAAGCGGAAATTGAGACTTACAATACCTGGTGGCAAAACCATTTTTTTAAATTAGAAATTATGTGCAAATGATTTCTCATCAGGAGCTGTATGCGGTGCAGAAAGAATTTTTCAAATCGGAGATTTAGAAGCAGAGATATAGGGGGAAACACAATTTACCACTACGCCCCCTAGCGGAAAATCTATGAATTACTTGAACCTTTTGAAATTATATGAAAAACATGTCACACTGGAAACACTATCGAACAAAGAAGGAATTTTTCAAATCGGATTCCGAGAAGTAGAGATTTTGACAAATATAGGATATACATCAACGCCCCCTGGCGGAGAAACTGTGAAATATTTTAAGAAGAAAATATTCCGAAAATGTTCATCTATGTGAGTGGCATCAGTCCACGAAAGAATTTTTTCCATCGATATTTTAGAAGCTTAGATTTTATGGCAAATACATCAGAAGCAAAAATTAACACTTACGCCCCCTGGTGGGGAAAGTATTCTTGACCAAAAATTTGAAATTATATGCAAAAGATTTTCCATCAGGAGATGTATCCGCTGAAGAAAACATTTTTCAAATCTCAGATTTAGAAGAAGAGTTATCGGAAAAAATGTAATTTAATTTTACGCCCCCTAGCAGAAAATCTATGCGAAATTTGAAAAAGTAACTATATCTAAAATACTCTTCGACATAAATGGAATCGAAAGATAAAATAATTTTTTCAATCGGATGTTTAGAAGCAAATATGTGGAATAAAACGTATTTTTGAATTCGACATCTTTTGCATTTGCGCTCCCTAGCGGCGAAATTGTACATCGTAAAAAAACGAAATAAAGTATCATCATTCGTATATTTCAATCTTCCCAATGCAAAAAGAATTTTTCAAAACGGACTAATAGTTGCAGAGATATCGTGGGTACAGACGGACGGACGGACGGACCGACGGACAATTAGAAGCATTAATTGCAGAATGTGATATGTATCGCGAGAAAACATTCCATGTCCACATTTTTTTCCACATTTTTCTCGTTAATCTTTTTCTTCAGCGTAGCCCACATTGTCACACCAACGCATATAAAATCTGCCACACCTAGCCCTTTGTAAAGATTGCTTTAACTGAACGATTTCTTTATTTCGCTAATTTAATTTAACCCTTTAACGATCAGCCCAAAACGCCTGTAGGTGCAAACGACCATAGCCTCCCGAAACGACTGTGTAGAGTGAGTCAGGTTTCCTACCCGTACTTGTTCTTCAAATTTTCTCGACCTATGAGGGATAAGCGGGCTAGACAACAGCAGCCTCAATCACTGTTGTTTTTAGTAAACAAAGAAGTTAACCAACAGGCAGTTTCGAGCGTTATGGTATTTAAAGTGATACAAGATTTTTGGGTCATGGTCGTAAAAGGGTTAATAACTATATAACAAAGCTTTCGATTATTTTTATTCATTATGCTTTATATATATACACTGACGGAAAAAAATCCCAACACCACGATAAAATAGTTGTAGAGGAATGAAATGGCGGCAATACTTTCGTATAAGTGACATATTTAATCGATTAAGGTTTCAAGACCACAGCTTATTGTAAGCGTGAGAAGTTGGTTGGTTGGTTAATATATTTTAATGGCGCAAGGGTAATGGTTGGCCAAAGAGCGCCAAAACAAAAGACATCAAAACAAAACTAAAGCAATAAAAACGTACACAAGGTTAAAAACAGGCTGATGTAGTAAAAATGAAATATGATAGTGAACAAGTTAAAATCTAGATAAGTTTAAAAAGTCAATATCCTGTAAAAACGAAAACACTGCTTTCATGTCGCAGGCTTCGCCAATAATTGTCTGCAGCGTAGCTGCTCCTTCGTCCAACAGATGGGAGTGAAAATGACGAAAACGATGATCACAAAACCGAACACAAGTACACAAAACATGAAGGACAGTGAGACGACAGTCGCACGCCTCACACACCGGGACACTCTCGCCACACAGCAAAAAGCGGTGAGTAAAACGACAGTGCCCAATGCGGAGACGTGCAAGAACAACTTCCTCACAACGGTTCTTCCGCAAACTAGACATCCAAAGTCCGATCTGTGGTTTGATGGCATAGAGTTTATTGCTGCCCTGCTGAGACCACAGGGACTGCCACTCATCCAGAACAAATTTCCGGATCAACGGCCGATAATCTCGGAAAGACAGTGGCAGCCGAGCTGGCGACATGGAGGAAACAGACCTGGCAGAGAGATCTGCCAGCTCGTTACCCCGGATCCCAACATGGCCAGGAACCCAACAGAATCGGACCAGGAAGCCATCACCCTCCAAAGTTCCAAGAAGACGACGGACATCACGGATGACAGGTGAGTCCGTGTCCTCTGGAGAAGATAAAACATGGATGACGGACTGGGAATCAGAGCAAACCATAGCGCGACGAAGTGATCGAGACTGTATGTGGCACAAAGCGAGGTGCACCGCACGCATCTCCGCCGAAAAGACGGTGGATTCAGGCGGAAGCCGCTCAGCATGTGAGGCTTCGCCACACACAAAAGCGGATCCAACGACATCCCCGGACTTCGAGCCATCGGTGAATACAGGCACGAAATCCGGGTAGACTGACAGTTTTTCAGCAAAGAGCTGCTGGTACACCAGAGCAGGAGTGGAAGACTTTGGCCACACACATAGAGAAAGGTCAGCCGTTGCTTGAACCGGCTGCCAAGGCGGTTCATTGTAGAACCGGGTCAAACCAATCCTTGACAAGTCTAGACCAGCATCGCGCACTATGGCAGACATCCGAATCCCGAACGTCGGAACACAGGAGGGGGCGGTTGGAAAACAAACGGACACAGTCCGGTTGGAAGATGGAACCATACAGTGGATGATCAGGAAAAGACTTCAGTTTGGTATAAAACTGAAGAGACAGCTGCTTACGACGGATGCATAACGGCGGCTCATGAGCCTCCGCATACAGGCTATGCACGGGAGAGGTGCGGAAAGCACCAGTGCATAGCCGCAGAGCCTGGTGATGGACGGGGTCCAAAGGCTTTAAAACCGATGGACGCGCTGAATCGTAAGTAATGCATCCGAAGTCTAACTTTGACCGAATCAGAGAATGGTAAATGCGAAGCATTGAGCACCTGTCGGCCCCCCAAGATGTTCGAGAGAGGACCTTCAGGATACTCAATGACTTCGTGCACTTCACCTTCAAAGACTGGATGTGAGGCCGGAAGGTGAGCGCTCGGTCAAAAGATTAACCCAAGGAACTTGACTTCAGACACCACGGGGATGGTAGAGCACCCCAGACGGAGGCTGGGGTCTGGGTGAAGACCCCGTTTGCGGCAAAAATGCACGCAAACGGTCTTCTGCGGCGAGAAGCCAAATCCATTTTGGGAAGCCCAGTGAGAGATCTTGGTAATGGCAGACTGGAGCTGTCTCTCGATGGTACGCATGTTTACAGAGGCGCAAGAGATCTGCAGATCATCCACGTACATGGTTCCACGAACCGTGGGAGGAAGCAGTTGGAAAATATGGTTAACACGAAGGATGAACAACGTAACGGAAAGAATGGAGCCCTGAGGTACACCCTGTTCTTGCGGGTACACCGCAGAGAGGGTCGACCCGACGCGCACACGGAAACTCCGGTCCTGGAGAAATCCGGCGATGAAAGATGGTAAGTTTCCCCGCAATCCGCACTCGTGCAGATCACGGAGAATGCCGTATCTCCAGGTACGATCATAGGCTTTCTCCATGTCGAAGAAGACGGAGACCATGTGCTGACGCCGGACAAACGCCTCCCTGACAGAAGCTTCAAGGCGAAGATGATGATCGGTGGTGGATCGAGATCTACGAAATCCACTCTGATGAGGCGAAAAAATGTGATGAAATTCTAAATAAAAAAATGAGACGAAGGTTAATGATGCGCTCGAGTACTTTGCAAAGGCAGCTCGTCATAGCAATTGGCCGGTAGTTCAACGGGTTGGTGGGATCTTTACCAGGTTTGGGAACAGGAACGACAATGGCCGTACGCCAAGACTCGGGAAAGGCATTCTCTGGCAAATCCTGTTAAACAGGATTAGCAGACATTCAAGAGAGGACGGAGAAAGGTGCTTCAGCATTTCGTAATGGATGTTATCTGGTCCGACAGATGACCGGCCGGACCGATTCAGAGCGGTCTTCAGCTCCACGGCAGTCAGCGGGCTGTTATAATCTGCGGAAGAGAACGGTCCAAAAGAAATCTTGGACCGTTCAAGCCGCGGCTGTAACTGCCGGAACGAAGCAGGGTAATTGCTGCTGCTGGACACCGAAGAAAAAGCGGCGCCCAGACAGTCAGCAATACCCTGAGCGTCAGCAACCGTTCCTCCATCACTCTCAAGAATGGAGATTGCCCCAGATGGGTACTGTCCTCGAATCTTACGGATCCTGTCCCAAACGATCTTAGGGCTGGTAGCGGAGTTAATCCCGGATACGTAACGTATCCAGGACTCCCGTTGACTACGCCTACGAACCAATCGCGCGTAGGACTTGGCCTTCTTGAAATCAAGTAGGTTCGCGTCGGTGGGGTACCGACGAAACCTACCCCAAGCCCGATGTTGGGCCTGACGAGCTGCCATGCAAGTGGAATTCCACCAAGGTCTTGGGCAACGTGGAAGTTTAGTCGACGTCCTGGGGATGGTAAGTTCTGCCGCATGCACAACACAATCTGTTACCGCCGCAACAGCGTCATTGACCGTTCCCGAGGTCACCATAGCTGGAGTAATAATCGCTGAAGCCGTGAATGCGTCCCACTTGGCACGATCAATATTCCATCTAGCAGGGCGAGTAGGGTAACGGTACCCGCCACCCGCTAGACGGAGAAAGATGGGAAAGTGATCGCTGCCAAGGGGATCACCAGACACGCTCCAGGACCAGTCAGGATATAAGGATGGTGAACTCAAAGACAGATCAATGGCTGAGTACGAACGGGTGGGTTCATGAAAATAAGTAGCAACTCCGGTGTTGTGGAGACATAGGGACGTGTTGGAGAGAAGGGACTCAACAACATGGCCCCTGGAGTCTCGAGTTGTAGAACCCCACAACGGATTGTGAGCATTAAAATCTCCAAAGATGAAGAAAGGAGGCGGCAGCTGGTCAACTAAATCTTCCAGATCCGAAAGGCTTACAGCTTCAGTTGGTGGTATGTAGATGGAACACACCGTGAGCAGAGTGTTCACAGACAGTCTCACTGCCACTGCCTGCAAAGGCGTCCGAAGGGCAACCGCAGTGACAGGGACACCATGAGGAACAACGACGGCCACTCCTCCGCAGGCAATTACGCCGTCCTGGTGATCTTTGCGGAACAGGGAATGTCTCCGCAGCGAAGGAGTGTCCGTCATGCGAAGCTTTGTCTCCTGGAGACACACGCACACAGGTGTGTGCGAAGACAGTAAGCCTTTTAAATCGTCAATGCGTGAACGCAGACCTCGGCAATTCCACTGAATGAGCGTAGCCATAATGAAAAATGTAATGAAAGAATGAAAAAGACAGACGACTAGAACGTCTCACTGTCGTCCATCACCTCCAATCCATCCGCAGTGTCGGGAGGTAACACAGGGCTGTGTTTACCCCCTGTGTTGAGAGATGGTTTTTGCTTGCTCTGTTTCGGGGAGGATGAACCCGGTTTTACCTTTTCCGGCTTCTTCCTACCAGTGCCCTGGACCTGGGTCCCTGTGATGGCCGTAGATGGTTTCGGCATAGAGGTAGGTTTAGGCGACGATGTTGATGTCGCCTTGGATGCAATACGGCGAGACTTCAGTGCTTCCATACCAGCAGTGACGATGTCCCCAAAATCATAAGGACACCCCGCTGGGATGGACACCTCAGTCTGGACCGCCACTGAAGCCTTCTGCACCACAACTGAAGCATAGGACCACCGGCCTGGTTGTAAAGGGGCGATCCGCCGTCTAGCCTCGGGATATGAGAGATGCTCAGTTGTCTTCAGGCGTTGGATTGCCTGTTCCTCTATCCACTTTGGACACTGCTTAGAAGAAGCAGGATGAGTCCCCTTCGCAGTTGACACAATGATCAGACTCTGCAGAGCAATCCGCCAAAGAGTGTTCTGTGGAACCACAGCGGCCACACTTTGCAACATTACGGCAAGACTGCTGGGAGTGACCGTAATGCTGGCACCTGAAACATCGCAAGGGGTTCGGGATGTACGGTCGAACATCAAGCCGTAAATAACCTGCCTTGATGGAAGTAGGCAGGTTTGGGGAGTCAAACGTTAGGATGATGTTACGGGAGGGAATAGATTTCCCATCCCGCCTAAAAAGAATCCTTCGAACCCCAATGACATGCTGTTCACCAAGTTCCTCCAGCAATTCCTCATCGCTGCATTCAAGCAGGTCGCGGGAGTTGACAACACCGCGAGAGGAATTGAGGTAACCGTGTGGAGAAACCTGGACAGGAATGCCAAGCAAAACGGTCGTTTCCAGCAAGGTGGCACTGTGGCGTGGATTAGAAGTTTCCACAAGAAGATCCCCTGAAGGGAGCTTCTTCACACTCTTTGGAGAGCCAGCAACTGCCTGCAGAGCCTTATTGATCCAGAAAGGACTCTTGCTACTGAGTGACTGTGAAGAGTCACCAGATTTGAGTAACAGAAACAGAGCATTGCAATTAGTAGAGACAAGTTTCTTTGTTGAGGAAGGTGGATCTTCCTCCACAGGGCGCTTTAAATTTGTAGCATGGGAAACACTCTTGTGTTCCATGAAGAAGTGAAAAGATTCGTCCGCCAACCTCCCCACCCACTACCGAGCCCAACGAGGGAGAGCCGGAGGTCCGCAAGCCCAAGAGGACGCAGGACACGGCTCTAGGGATAGTCAGCGGATATAGCAAGTTGGTAGGGCAGACACACGCTCAGCGCGCACCCAGACTTTCCCGTGCCCGGAGAACACCCCTTTGGCATGCCCACCCTACCCCCCAACTCACCCAGCCGAACAGAACGACAAGCCGCTAGAAGTCTGGACACCACTCGGCCACAGACTTCCTGACGAGGAGTGGGTTAGCTCCCAGCCTCCCGTTTAGGGTGAAGCAGAGGGCAAAGAGGAGTGTTGGCATCTGGAGACACTACAACCCGGCCCCCAAATACCTCAGCCTCCAGCATCCTCATTTCCACCGGTACGGGTCACCGCACACGGCAAACATGCAGGTAGGTCTAAGCTAACCAGCTCCGGAAAAACAGAAAATGTAACATAAAAAAGAAAAGACAGGGAAGAGAACGAGGAACAAAACCCGGAGCTGGCGCCTCATCACAACCTCAGCAGCCTACAACTGAGGCGGGTACATGTCAAAATATGAACATAAGACGAAAAAAGCAAAACAATAAGAGAAAATCGGCTCGGGCCGTGGGGACGCCATCCCCCATCAGCTGGATGAACAGATGTCCCTTCGGTGAGGTAATCGTCAAAGCCGCAGAGGCAATAGAAACCGTCACAAGGTTAGCTCGGGCCGTGGGGCGCCGCTCCCAAATAACTGGAAAACCAGTTATCCCCGTGCGGGGGTAAGCGCGAGAAGAGCCATTTTAAATATGAAATGCTGGTACATTAATAACCGGTGTAACCGCCAGAATGTTGAATGCAAGACGCTGGAGTTGTCGTCCAATGATGTCCCATACGTGCTCGATTGGCGAAAGATCTGGTGATCTAGCAGGCCACGGCAACGTGTTGACACTCTGTAGAGCATGTTGGGTTACAACAGCGGTATGCGGGCGAGCGTTATCCTGTTGGAAAACACCCCCTGGAATGCTGTTCATGAATTGCAGCACAACAGGTTGAATCACCAGACCGACGTACAACTGCGCCGTCAGGGTGCGTGGGATAACCACGAGAGTGTTCCTGCTGTCATAGGAAATTGCTCCCCAGACCATAACTCCAGGTGTAGGTCCAGTGTGTCTCAGCCGCAGACAGGTTGGTTGCAGGCGCTCACCTGGCCTCCTTCTAACCAACACACGGCCATCACTGGCACCCAGGCAGAACCGGCTTTCATCAGAAAACACAACAGATCTCCAGTCCGTCCTCCAATGAGCTCTAGCTTGACACCACTGACGTCGCAAACGGCAGTGGTTTGGAGTAAGTGGAATGCACGCTACAGGGCGTCTGGCTCCGAGCTGTCCTTCAAGTAACCGATTTGTAACAGTTCGTTGTGTCACTGTGGTGGCAACTGCAGCTCGAATTGCTGCCGCAGACGCGGTACGATGCGCCACGGCCATACGCCGTACACGGCGGTCTTCCCTCTCAGTAGTGCCACGTGGCCGGCCGGAACCCGGTCTTCTTGAGGCAGTACCTTCCCTTGACCACCGCTGCCAACAATCATGCACAGTGGCTACATTCCTGCCAAGTCATTCTGCAGTACTGCGGAAAGAAAATCCACCTTCTCGTAGCCCTATTACACGACCTCGTTCAAACTCCGTGAGCTGTTATAATGGCTTCTTCGTCTTCTTAAAGGCATTATTGACTAACATCAACACCCTACGTCGAATCTCAACGATAACTAACGCTCACGAACGTTACAGCGCGTATTTACAGCAAACCTGCTTTGCATGTTCCAAGGGGCGGTACTAGCGCCACACGTATGCGCCGAGCGCGAAATTTGCATAGACGTCATCTTACAGATGTACTCTCACCTCCTACCAACTGGCGTTTCTCTAACACAACCCCTTCTTGGTGTTGGGATTTTTTTTCCGTCAGTGTATTTAACAGAGCAACGCAGTCAGTTTGAAAAAATTACACAGTCAGTTGTCTCTTACAGACATAAACATAAGTTTATGCAACGTAAGTTGATCTTATAGACATAAACATAGACTTCGGAATAAAAATTCAATTCATTTGCGAACGAAGTGTTAATCACTGTTGTGTTTCCAGTTGTGATGTCGTCGGCACCTTGATAAATGCTCTTTTCGCGCCATTAGCGCAACATTGGCGATTCCGCGTCTGGAGTATGTACAAACGATTTTCGTGTGGACGGTTTGTGTCCTGCTCTTCTTCGCACCGTGAAGTTTATGAACAAAAACAGCTGGTGAGCCCACACGCTTCTGTGACGACTGTAAGTTTAAACCAAAAATATTTGTCGTCTCTAGAGGTTGTATATAACTGTGGGGTCTCCAGATAAAAATAGTCTCGAAACGACACCATAGCCTGCGTATAATCTTCTTTGTTAATTATGAGCAAACTTGCGACGTCCACGTGAGTACGATTAGTTTTGAGCGTTTCGACAGCTCTCCATTATACCCCATCTCACAACGTTGTCCGTTATTCATAATGAACGTGAGGCCTCAGAGAAACAACACATCAGCTTCGCAGGTATTATGCTTGCGCTAGAATTCCGGCACGTTCGCATATAACCCAGAAGCTAATTTACATGGAGGCTATGTTATCGATTTTCCACCTTTCACATCCGAAAAGCAGTTGTTGCTTAACGCTTGAGCCAAAGTTTGGTGAGAATGTGCGTGCCATTCTATCAATTTCTGCATCAGACTCTTATCGCAATATCGAAGATGTACGTGTTTTGGTGAACTGTTATTATTATTATTTTTTTTCATTGTCCCAGATGCTGTCTCATGACCACCTTCCATCTCTATCGAGGCTTCGTATACTCATCATCAGTGTTCAGTATGAATGATTGATACGAGCTCTATTCACTTCAAACGCCATTTTTAGAGTACCTTCCCAGCATCCCTCAGAAAAAAGTAATAACTACGCAATGATTATTTTGGTTACGGAAGAGAATCCTTTCGAAACATTTGTTTTTCTGAGTTTTGTAAGAGTTATGTTATGTGGTCGAGGTTGAAAAACTCGGGCTAGACAACAGCAGCCTACCGAGTGCAGCAGCGTTCATGTTTCTTACGATGTACAGTAGCCTATAGAGTAAGACACTTCGTCTCTTTCAATCATTTATTCCGTTCTTGTGCAACGATCTCGTAACCGTTGACTTCCAATGGCGAATTTTGACTGTGAGAATAAGCTTTTTAGCACGTCTTTTGTAAAAAAAAGATCGTGCTTATGTTATCGGTTTGTCCGTCCGTCCGCCTGTACCCACGATATCTCTGCAACTATTAGTCCGATTTGAAAATTTCATTTTGCATTGGGAAGCTTGAAATATGTGAATGATGATCCTTCATTGCGTTTTTCTTACGATGTACAATTTCGCCGCTAGAGAGCGTCAATGCAGATGATGTCGAATTCAAAAATACGTTTTAAATTCAAAAATACGTTTTTACACATATTTGCTTCTAAACATCCGATTGAAAACATTCTTTTATCTCTCGATTCCATTTATGTCGAAGAGTATTTTGGATATGGTTACTTTTTTCAAATTACGCATAGATTTTTCACTAGGGGGCGTAAAAGTAAATTACATTTTCCCCGATAACTCTTCTTTAAAACTCCGATTTGAAAAACATTTTCTTCAGCGAATACACCTCCTGATGGAAAATCTTTTGCATATAATTTCAAATTTTTGGTAAAGAATACTTTGGCCACCAGGGGGTGTAAGCTTTAATTTTTTTCTTCTGGGGTATTTGCCATAAGCTCTGAGCTTGTAAAATATCGATTGAAAAAATTCTTCCGCGGACTAATGCCACTCACATCAATAAACCTTTTCGGAATATTTTCTTCTTAAAATATTCCACAGTTTCTCCGCCAGGAGGCGTTGATATATATCATATTTGTGTCAATATCTCTGCTTCTAGGAGTCCGATTTGAAAAATTCCTTCTTTGTTGGATAGTGTTTCCAGTGTGACATATTTTAATATAATTTCAAAATTTCAAGTAATTCATAGACTTTCCGCTAGGGAGCGTAGAGGTAAATTGCGTTTCCCCCTATATCTCTGCTTTTAAATCTCCGATTTGAAAACTTCTTTCTGCGCCGGATACAGCTTCTGATGGGCAATCGTTTGCACATAATTTCTAATTTTTGTAAAAAAATGGTTTAGCTACCAGGGGGCGTAAATCATTATTTCTGCTTCTGATGTATTTGCAGCAAAATATGAGCTTCTAAATTTTCGATTGTAAAAACGTCGTTTGTAGACCGATACTACTCATGTCAACAAACCTTTTCGAAACATTTTCTTCTTAAAATAATGCATGGTTTCTACACCAGGAGGCGAAGATGTATATCTTATTTGTGTCAATATCTCTACTTCTAGGAGCCCGATTTGAAAAATTCCTTCTTTGTTGGATAGTGTTTCCGATGCGAAATGCTTTTCCTATAAATTAAAAATTTTCAAGTAAATCATAGACTTTCTGCTAGGGGGCACAGAGGTAAATTGCGTTTTCTGCGTTCTTTCTGCTCCTAAAACTCCGATTTGAAAAATGCTTCCTGTATCGCCTACAAGACCTGGTGGAAAATATTTTTCACATAATTTCTAATGTTTGGTAAAGAATGGTTTGGCCACCAGGGGGCATAAGTGTTAATTTCTGCTTCTGATGTGTTTGTAGCAAAATCTGGGCTCCTGAAAACTCGACTAAATTTTTTTTCTTGGAGCGATACCGCTCATATGGAAAAACCTTTTGAGAATACTTTCTTCTTAAAATAATGCATGGCTTTTCCACCAGGGGACGTAAAGTAACATCTTATTTTTGTCGATATCTCTGTTTCTAAGAGTCCGATTTGAAAAATTATTTCTATGTTGGGGAAAGTTTCCGTTTCGAAATGTTTCCGATATAAATTCATGTTTTTCTTAACGCACAAGTCTGCAAACAAAGGGCGTAAGCTCACGATTCCGTTTACAGCAATGTGTGAGGGATTAAAATCCCGATTGAAAAACTTCTTTCTTCTGTCAAATACTATGTTTTCCATACCGGTTCCATTGACATTGAATAGCTTTGATAAATTTAATTTGCGTCAGAACGGATTCAAAAGACGTGCTTATTACACCCGAAAATTCGGTGTCATCTTTCTTGTTTTTTAACTTGCGTCAGAGCTTTACAGTTAGGGTCATCTGATCATCCGTGACCAATATCATAAGTGTCTGTTTAACGTTTGCATCCTCAACACTCTTTGTTATTTGTTTTTGAACCCTACAATACTCAAACTATCATACTCTTTTGATCCCTACAAAACTCAAATTTATACTCTTTTGAACCCTACAACACTCATATTACCCTGCCAAGAAAATGTGCGCTAGTACATTCTGAAATCTTTCTAAGGTCATGTAATTATCTGGGTACAAATCGATTCTGAAAGTAGATTCAAAAATAAAGTTATTAGCACAAAACCGTTTGTTTTATGAAATATTTTAGCGAAGATGTGTATGTAAGTCAGTTGCTCGTTATGTGGTTACAGTTCTACAGTACAATGTAGATTGGAAGATGAACAGTCATACGGTTAATTATCATGCTTACAGGTAGGCGCAAATGTAAGTGAATACTGAAATTTTTTAAGAAAAGAGTTTCATTCATCTCCGCCTATAACGGACATGACTTCAGTCACTGAAGTGATGAAAGAAATGATCTACAGAATTTATCTCAGACACGCCCGTTAGAGTTGAGTTATGTACGCATATTAACAAGGGGATAAAGATTAATGGAGATTATCTAACCCACCTTCGTTTTGCTGATGACGTAGTCATTTTTGCAACTACCCCATCAGAGCTGCAGAGTATGATCCAGGAACTTGCTGACAAGAGTAAAGAAGTGGGATTAAAAATGAACTTTCAGAAGACAAAAGTGATGTTCAATGCTTTTACAAGAAATGAAGATTTATCGATTGATGGAGAAAAGCTGGAGATAACAGACACGTACGTTTATCTTGGACAGCAGATATCAAGTGAGGGTCACATTGATGAAGAAATTAATCGGCGTACAAAACTTGCCTGGAGAGCTTTTGGAAGAAACAGCATAATTTTCAAGAGCAATATGCCATTATGTCTTAAAAGAAAAGTGTTTGATCAATGCATCCTTCCAGTGCTTACGTATGGTGCAGAGACGTGGACCTTAACTAAAAGAGACATACAAAGGCTGCAGACAACTCAAAGAAGCATGGAGAGGTGCATACTTGGTGTAACCAGGAGAGATAAGAAGAGGAACTCGTGGATCCGAAAAATGACAAGAGTGGAAGACATCATGATCAGAGTTAAATCCCTGAAATGGCAATGGGCTGGACATACTGCCAGAAGGACAGATCATCGATGGACAGCCGAAATTTTAGATTGGATTCCAAGGGACAGGAAAAGACCCAGAAGAAGACCACATGGGAGATGGGTGGATGAAATTCGAAAGTATGCAGGGGTGACATGGAGGAGACTGGCACAAGACAGACCGTTGTGGAGGAAACTTGGGGAGACCTTCGTCCAGCAGTGGATTGATAATGGTTGACAATGATGATGATGATGATTAATGGATTGACTTTGCAGCTTTTTAATTAAGTCTTGCATTTTGTCCTTTGTCACAAATATTCAGTGCGCTTTTACATTCAGAAACACAAAGTTCAGGTATTCGGTTCACTGCAGTCTTATTACCTTCTTTGATCTGTATTAATTTGGGGACTACAATAAATCTCAACCCCCGACACCTAAACAAAAGAAAGGATCTTATAAAATAAAAATCATTAACTGGATTTTGTTGAACTGTACTTTATATCAAAGTTTCAATTTGAACTCAACTCGGAACCTAATGCTTAGCTCATCTAGTAGGCTTAATTCGTCACTTTCTCGGATGAGACTTAGTTGTTCGCTGCTGAAAATCTTAATTACACAAATATAACACTTCAAGATCACGACCAAGGTTCAGTTATAACGTATAAAGTCATCTGTACAACTGGAACCTACCTCTTTAATCGATTGCAACTATGTCGTTAAGTAAGCTATAAAGCAATGTTAGATGATTCGAGCTCGTTAGGTTTAGCTTCGCTGTAAATTAACTATCGTTGAACCCGGATATATTGAGTGCTATTAATATCCTCTCAGCTCGTCACAAACTGAGAATACAGCTTTCATTCATTCGTGAACTAATTTACAGCGTTAATCAAGAATCAATGAAGAATCGTATCAAACTGAAGATTGTCTAAATCGTCAAAGCATACGTCATTGCTCGAAACAATGTCCTCCAATATTTACATTAAAATTGCTCATAACAGTGCTTTTAAAATATTGCTCTTGAAACATTGCTTTCTCAAGTTGTTATCTTTTGATTCTTACTATGTCATTGCCCTTTTGAACTGACGTCAGGCTGTTGCCAAAGTTTACTTCGTTGAGAAAGAAAATGTTGCGTTAAGTTTAGAAAATCTTAAACAAGAAGAAATCATATCTACATAAGACTACAGGAACTCAAAAGGGAAGTTAAATTAGGGTGTACATCACAAACGTAAATCTACTTACGAGTATCCAAACCATTTTATCACAAATTCAAGCACGTCAGGTTGGTAAGCAGCAAGTCGTTCGTAACACAAGACGCGTTGATTATAAATGACATTTCCCAATATCCGAAAATCTACTCTCTCAATAGAAAGCCCTGTTAGAAAATTAACTCTCTTTCTTCTGTTCTCAACATTGCATACCATAAATTGGTCAACTAACATCGCTCGTGAAGCGCCCATCAAACATTTCACCCTGAACCTCTGAATCTCAGGGGATTTTATCTACACTGCTTCCCTTTGACCCGCTGTCAAGATTGCAAACTTCAAATTCATCGAGAGAAATTCTCTGGAGTTAAGTTCGGAAAATCTTTAACCACCTAAAAAGATTTTTTTAGAATTTTCGTAAGAACACAGGATCTCAACCCCCCAAAATTTATTTACGAAAGAACACAGGAAGAGGAATGTTAAATTAGAGGTATTCACAATCTCCCTTAGAACAGCTGTGTTTGCTTTTCCCAAAAGCTATGACACGTCAGCTAGGTCACATCTAATCACTGACTACAGCAAAGGGATCTAATCAGAATGGGAGACCAAGAAAAAAAAAAAACTTTTCGGTGTGCCAGCATTCCAAGGCCGTTGTTGGCACGAGTTATTAGCATTGTAACTGCGGCGCTAATAATTTAGAGGTTTGTGGCGCTACAGAAGGGCTACACTTATCAATCACTGGCGACCTCTGTCCCTTCGCAATGCAGAAAAAAAAATAAGAAAAAAAAATATTTTTGTCATTAAAATTTAGCAAAGAAAAAAAGTGCATGATAAAATGCAGGAATTCTTCATGACTGAAACTACGAGTATCAGTAAAACAAAATTCCTCAGTCGAAGTTCTAGAGTGGAAGAAACATAAATATACTTTTACGTCAATTAAAAAAAAAGTTCTTAACTTCATAAAGAGTTGAAAATTTGTGAAAAATGTTAGTGTCAGAAAAAGAGTGCAATTTTTTTAAACGGGTCGTCGAATTATTCATCTTTTGAAAATATTACTAAGATTTTCGGTTGAAATTTATTCATACCTTCTATTATTCCTCCTAAAACTTAACGCATGTTTTTAATATCTAATAATTGAACGTTTTATGATATTTCTGCATATCACCTTTTTATTCAAAATTTTATTTCGAAATTTAGTGGTAGAATGCATTTTATATAAAAATGCATTCTACATTAAATATGCATTCTACGCAATAAGGAACCAAACTGCAATTCTGATAATCACTTTGTTGAAGAATATTTCTCTCTCCCCTAATTCGATACACAGTCCTTGGAAGATTGACTTGGGGTGGGAGTCAGCGAAAACAAAGGTAACACGCAATAAACAGAAGTGACGCAAATATGCATCTTGCCTTTTTGTTTTCAGAAGTACAAGCAACGCTGCGTGCTAAACAGTTTACTTGAATTTTCAGTTCTGCGTTTGAATATAACCTCGGCTAAAATCAGTTCTAACGAAAGTAAGCAATGCATTTCAGTAAATCCCATCACTGTCCGAAAAGAGGCCGGTGTTTCTGCTTGTCTGAGCAAAGAGCAACATGGGTGGTAAAACGCGAAATTGAATGCTATCGAAGTTTTGTCTTTTCTTTTCTGGATTGATGGCAATTTTCTCCTTGTCACTTTCAGACATCTGTAACAAAATGTATTACACAGCAATAAGACAGTTTGAGTCTTTTACTGTGTGAAACAGCCAGAGAAAATGATATCTGTCTCTATACATTCCTCATCTTGGACGCTAAGACTGCTTTCAATTCCAACATTTCGCTGCTTGATATTTCCCGGTTCATTTCTATTTGCGTGGTATGTAGCTGTAAAAGTTTTTTTTTCATAGAACAACAATTGAATTAGTTTGGAAATATCGATCAATTGGCTTGAATTCGAATCTTTTTGTTTGTTTCATTGATTGCTAAACGCATTAGGACTTTGCACGAATGGCATGAGACATATAGCAAACTGAAATACACTGGTGCTCAAAATTTAAGAATAATCTTGAAAATCTTAAAAATCTTATGCAGATGCACAGGGGCGGATATAATATTTTCGTGAAGGGGGGGGGGGGGTGGCGTAATTGTCATGAATAACCGGGGACCTTTCTGATATTTTCCCGCAAAATGAAAAAGGTGTTCTTAGTATGCCTATAAATTCTTCCAATTAATTAACGAAAGTAATATACTTTTCAGTAATACCTGCTTTCACGGAAATATATTCAATTTGTTTTTAAAACCTAACAAATTGAAGCTTTTCCTTATTTCCTAGGGGGGGGGGGGCACCTTCTCTGGATCCGCCCCTGCAGCTGCATATATAATGCACCGAAAATGGTGAACATGGAACTTTCGTTATATGTAAGATTATTCCACATTTACTTTTGCCACAGGTAAACAGAAATATCAAATTAGGATTGCGTTAGAAAAAGCTTGAGTCTACTCGCATCTTGTAGCTGTTGTAGGCAACTCTTGCTTTCACTTCAGTGTCACGAAGACATCTTACGGATGATTTTCAACAGCGGAGAGCAATTGGTAGAATGAAAGCAAGTCATTCTCAAACGCGAAAGTTTCCAGAAAACTGAATGTTCCAAAAATGTCCTGTTTAGACTCTGGAGACAGGACAAAGTCGTCTCAGAGCAACAACTGCAGCAGGCGAACGCTGTATAAGTCTGATTGCCAGACGAAAAAGAGAGACGACAGCTAGGAAAATCTCTTTGGGGCTTGAAGCAAGGCATAATGCTTGTAGAAGACTTCGTCAGCAATGTCTTTATACATACAAGAAGACCAGTTATTGTGTTTCTCTAAGTTCTGTCATCCGGCGATCTCGCTTGACCTAATTTCGTCAGCATCACACTTGGAGTCCAGACCAGTGGACGAAGGTTCTCTTCACAGGTTAATCACGATTCAGCTTAAGTATTGATTCGCGATATATTCGCATTTGGAAGAAAACCAGGGACTTACAACTATTCCTCTAACATCAAGGAAGGGGGGACTATTCTAGTGGCTGAGGCGTGATGGTCTGAACAGGAATCATGACGAACGGCTAGGCCTGTGCATCTTTCAGAGTGACTCTGTGGTTGCTCTGAAGCACAGAAGCGAGATCTTGAACCCATATGCAAGTCCATTCACGGGATCCATCAGTCCAGATTTTATTCTTTTCGACGATAATGCCCAAACACATTGAGCTTATTTGGTCGAGGATTTTCCCGAAGAGGATGCTATTTGCCAAATGGAGTATACTTTTCTGACCTTAATCCCATTGAGCATCTTTGAGATGCTCTAAGGAGACGTATTGGAGCTCGCGAGCCCCCTACCAGACCACTTCAAGAACTTAAAACAGCTTTTCTTGAGGAGGGGTCATTAATCCCTCAAGACTTCACTAATACCCTCATAAACAATATGAGGAGTCGTTGCTTGAGTTGTATAGGTACCAGGGGAGATCGCACTCTATATTAAAATACCACATATCTTAAGCAAAAGATTTGAAATATTGTTCAATGAACTGCAGCTTCATTTAAATTACTAGATTATGTTATTAACACGTGCAAATTAAAATATTTTTATTTTCTTCTACTTGAGCTACATAAGTAATGTAATACTAAACCGCCTAACTAAATTTTAATAAATTTACTCATAAATGCCTCGAGGTATGTGTGAATTTATACATTATCCTTTAATTCTGAGAACCACTTTATGTGCTGAAATTGATGAAACAAGATTTTCATGCAGAGAAACTGTGAAAGTCGTTTGCGGAACAAGACGAAAATCCGTATGATCCTATCATTTTGAATATATTACTTATAAAAAAAAACTGCTAAAGCATGATTCATAAATACACGGTCGGGTCACGTTATTGTAACCACCAGCTAACATCGAGAGTAACCGCCATGTGCAGCGCAGACAGCAGCTGGATGGGCTGGGCGTGACCCAATAAGGTGCTGGAAGGTGTTCACAGGTATGTGGAGCCATGCTGACTGCAGTGCATCTGACAGCTGCTGCAGGGTGCGTGGTGGAGGATTCAATGAGCAAACAACACGACCGAGGTGGTCTCACAGATGCTAAATTGGGTTTAAGTCTGAGTAATTAGGGGGCCAGGGAAGTAGTTTGTAGTCTTTATCGTGCTCTTCCAACCACTCTCAGACATTTCTAGCTGTGTGACACGTCGCATTGTCTTTCTGGAAGATCCCATCCGCCCCACGGAAGACAATCAGTATGTATGGTTGTACATGGTCTGAAAGGATGGATTCATAACGAATATGGTCCATAGTGCCTTCCACATATATGAGTGGACCCAGGGAATACCACGAAAACATTTCCCAGACCATAACGCTGTCACCACCAGCTTGTGTTCTAACAGAAAAATGGCTGAAGAGTGTTTGTTCTCCGATGTTTCTCGCCTTATACGCCAACGTCCATCCCTTCGATGAAGCAGAAAACATGACTCATCGGAGAAGGCAATCCCTTGCTGGGTCAGCGGAGTTCCAATTACGACACTGCTGTGCAAATGTAAGCCTTTTCTACCGATGCACCTTCGTTAGCATAGGTGCAGTGACCATTCGCCTGCATCGGAGCCTCATACGCAACAGGGTTCGCTGAACTGTCGTTTTAGACACACTTCCGGTAGCCCACTGGTTCATTCGGGCAGTGAGTTGTTCCACTGTAACATGTCGATCGGCCCTCACCACCTTCAAAGCCGACGTTCACCTCTTACATCAGTGGCACGTGGAGCTACGCAGTTTCCACGTCCGTTTTTCGCAATGGTCCCATTTCTCCAATCACGATACACTTTAACCACAGCAGCACGCAAACAGTTCACAAACTGCGCTGTTTCAGAAATACTGCCACCCTTGAACCGAAAGCCGATAATCATCCCTTTTTGCAAATTTTGATAAATCGTTCCTTTTATCCATGACAGCAACGAGTGATATGTTTTCACATTGCGTACAGCGCACCTTATATACCCTCCAAGTCAGCTCACGACACGTGCCTTCTTTCATTGGCTATTCGCTGTTGACGTCAAAAGTAAGAAGTGGTCCCAATAATGTGACTCGACTGTGTATAAGAAATCTTTTTCTGTAGCATAAATGTTTCGTGCCTTATTTGAATACATTAAGTACAAAATATTTTATTAATAGCAGCCTCATAGAAATACTTTTTTTCGACTATATCTGTGCTGCTGTCGTTCAATCAAAGATATTAGTTTTCTGTATGGAAATTCAAATTTAGGTCACAACTTTCGAAGATACAGGCAAATCGGAACGTGAGCGAATTAGTATGGTATGTACTACTGATAAGCAAACTTATTCATCGTGATCTTTTATATGAAGAACAAAATTTAAGTTAAAGGCCATGATACGGAACATCAAATTTTGATAATACTCATCGTTATGAATAAAAACATTTTTAAAAACAATAATGCCCACTGTAGAGGACGAAATTTAAATGTTAGGTCTTGGTATTAAGACCTACATTTTAATAATTATTCTGCTAACAAGTTCCCTACTTCAGTAATAATCTTTTTGTACTGTTGACAAATTCAGATAACAGACTCTGGTACCGAGAAATACGTTGGATATTACTCTTTGGTATGGAAAATGAAATTTGGGTAGCATTCTCAGACATGAGTACAAAAATAGATCCATTTATACGAACAAAAAATTATTATAACAGTATTTTGAAGTGAAAAAGGAGATTCAGGAAATCGTCTCTGTTGTGGAAAACGAAATTTAAATAATGAGTTTTAGTGTGAAGAAGAAAATTTACTTTTCGTTATAGGGAACGAGAAAATTAAGATACACCCTTTGAAATAAAGATTTAAATCCGAAAAATTGTCTTAAATGTGGATAATCAAATTTATATAAGCGTGTTGTGTACGAAGAACCAGCTAATCGAAGTCAGCAGCATTGTCTAAAGAAGTTTCCGATAGGTCTGTTCTTATTTCTCTGTAATTTTATGACTACAGGTGCTTTTGTAGAAGTGCTACAGCAACATTCACGAATGAATCAGAATATCCGCTTCAGTTGAGAGGCAGTCTTAACTGATGAATGCTACTAATGCTGACACTACTCCATCCCACACAGCATAGCAAAGCGCGTTAATCCCTCTGATTCCAATAACTCTAAGAGACCTTTGGTCTCAGTACAGGCATTCCAGTTCGCTAGCGGATTAAATGCTGCTATTACCATAAAAAATATTCAGCGGTTTTTTTCCGGGATTGGTGTTGGATCTTGTTCTTCTAGGAGAAAATTAGTAAATGCGGATGAACGGAAAACTTTTCAGGAATGAACCACATAGTGAATGCTTTCTGAAGTATGCATTGATATACATGTTTTTGGAAAATATCTGCTAGTAAATGAATAAATAAATAACATTTAGTCAAATGCTACTGGGGACTTTAATGCAGTCTTTCAGACTCTCTGCATGAAGCCTTTTCTCGGCTGCCTGACAATGTCGCTGAATTATGGGACCAGGTAAATGTTGCGTGGTTCCTGATACCCCTGGACATCATTAGAGAGCTATATCACTCCATGCCGCGCAGTGTGCCAGATTCCATTGCACAACATGGTGGTCACATAAGACATTCATGCTTTCACGTGATCTTGTCCTGTAGGTGGTCAAACTGATGATAGATTACAAGATCAAAAATTAAATCATGTATTATCCACCTCATATTCTATGTCTCTGGTGATTTTCGGTTCATTTTGTCTACTCTTTCTGGGGAAGAGGCAATTTCATTGAAGAGCAGAATACATTTACGCCATGCAGCGGGGAAACTGAATTATTTGAAGGAGAAACTGTACTATAAAGTATCTTTATGGTGAAAGGTATCGTATAAAAATATTTGTTTCAGTCGGATTTTTAGAAGCAATGCTATAGTATGAAATATAATTCGAGCTCGATAGCATACGCATTTGCGCCCCCTAGCTGTGAAGTAATGTACCGGAGAAAGATCAAAGGGCGAGGATCGTCATTCTCACACAGTTCCAGCTTCCCAATAAAAAATGAATCTTTGAAATGGGCTATCGGTGTAGAGATATGTTGGCCACAAACGGGTAAAGGTGAGGACGAACACAGTGATAACAAAAACATCTTCCTTTTACAGAACACGTGATGATGATAATAATAAAAAGGATACAAAAATGGGTTAGCAAAGAAAACTTATGGTGGCTAGTTAGACAAACATAACTGACAGCATCTCTGGTGGTGTATTACAAAAGTCTGAAGCACCGAGACAACTTTGAGTGAAAATACAGGAAAATTACTGTAACGGTCTTTCACAACTCAAAAAGGATTTTTCCAGAAAAAAAGAAAGAAATCCTTTTCTATGGTCAGAATATTTTGTTCCTTACATGTAATGCATGAAGAAGCCTCCTAATGGATCTAGAAAATAAGGTCATGTGTAGTTTACATCATTCGTGGGTATTGCTAACTGATGTTAAAGACTTTTGTTCGAATCAAACATGTAAAATTAAAAATCTAAATTTACGTCACTTAGCAGGAAAATTAAACCAAAGAAAAGTCAGAAAACGCATGGACATTTGGCTCCTAATTATAGCTATCAGATGAAAAGTAAATAAATAAATACATAAATAAATAAATAAATAAATAGGACTTTAGGAAGCAGATGTATCATGCTAAATAAAAAAGTCTTTTACGTTACCCCATGACAGTACGCATTTAGGACATCCATTGGTAAAACTGTACAATGCAAGAAATACATGAAAGCGTTGGTTACAGTTACTGCTACCGAAAGCTAACAGGGTTTTCTGATCAAATCTTCAAGAGAATAGATAACCTGCCAAACACTGAAATGCATTTTTGCCGGCTAGTCGAGAATCGGGGAAGTTATACCACAAGCATGTACTTTTTTTCATAAGACAAGCACTCACAGCTTATGTACTCGAAGAAGCTCCACTTTTCTTTCACAATAAGAGTCGAATTTTGCAATTCATTGAAAAGCGAAACATGTCTACTCGAAAGCGTAAAAAAAATTGGTATTTAAAATTTAAGGGATGAGAACCAGGGCGAAAGATAGCTGATATACCGACAACGAAGACACAGTTAACATGAACAAGAAAATGTTCGCCACCTAGATGAAAAAAATATGCCCGAAAAATGATTGACCGATCGGTCAGAGGTGCAGATTCCGAGTTGTCCGAGTTTCGGTGTCTAGGTGTCCGAGTTTCGCCAGGGTGTGAGTCCTACACGTGGCGCTGGGTGGCGTGTTGTCATACGGAGTTGACTTTTCCCTTTTCGTGGAAGAAGTGTCCCCAAAGTATAGCCCATGGAGTTAATTGTGGTCGTAAACACAACTGGAAAAAAAAAACAGAAAATTTGAATGAATTGCGCACAATGATGCTACTTCGTTTGAAAATAATTTCTCAGAAGAGAGAAGGACAGAGAAAGGAACAACCGATTATGTGGACAGATGACAGACATGTGCACTGCAGAGCTCAAAATATGACTTTTTTATTCTGTGTTTAACGAACACCATTAGCAACTCTTAGGGCTGTAAGCGGTTACTCGTCCCTAATTAGAGCCATTGGTTCCAGGGAAAGAACAGCGCCATTAGACAAACTCATCACCCGTACCTCATCGGGTACTCGAACCCGGTCCCATATAGGACGAATGCTCAGAAGCCAGTTCCTCAGACCACTCTGCTAGCGGGAAGGTCAAAATATGATTGATTAGCAGGTTCAACTCAATGATAGCCGCAGTTTATTTGCCCGACGCCGAATTCCACAAAGAATATCATTTCACCGAAAAGTTAACTTTATATATAAAAGAAAAAGGGTTTGCCGAAAAGTCATTTTTTCTTCATTATACTATAAGGTCATGTTATCGAAAGATTACTTCAACTAAAAGTTTAAAAGTTTAAAAGTTCATTTCACCGATGGGTCAGTTTAGAAAAAAAGTTTTCATCTTGCTGTAGATGCAATTTTTTTATTTAAAGATGCAAGTCTGTCTTATAAATATACCCGACAAGAGCAGAGCTTTGTCGTATATATCTATAAACAAGAAACATGACACCAAATTTTCGGGTGTAATAAGCACGTTTTTTGAATCCGGTCTGACACAAATTAAATTTAGGAAAGCTATTCAAAGACAATGGAACCGGCATTGAAAACAATAGTATCTGACGGAAGAAAGAAGTTTTTCAATCGGGATTTTAATCCCTCAGATATTGCTGTAAATGGAATCGTGAGCTTACGCCCTCTGGTTGCAGACTTGTGCGTTAAGAAAAACATGAATTTATATGAAAAATATTTCGCACCGGAAACGCTCTCCAACACAGAAAGAATTTTTCAAATCGGACTCTTAGAAACAGAGACATCGACAAAAATAAGATGTGACTTTACGTCCCCTTGTGGGAAAACCATGCATTATTTTAGGAAGAAAGTATTCTCAAAAGTTTTTTTTATATGAGCGGCATCGGTCTAAGAAAAAAAAATTTAGTCGAGTTTTCAGGAGCCCAGATTTTGCTACAAATACATCAGAAGCAGAAATTAACAGTTATGCCCCCTGGTGGCCATACCATTCTTTACCAAACATTGGAAATTATGTGAAAAATGTTTTCCACCAGGTCTTGTATGCGATACAGGAAGAAGTTTTCAAATCTGAGTTTTAGAAGCAGAAATAACGCAGAAAACGCAATTTACCTTTGTGCCCCCTAGCGGAAAGTCTATGATTTACTTGAAAATTTTGAATTTATAAGGAAAAACATTTCGCATCGGAAACACTATCCAACAAAGAAAGAATTTTTCAAATCGGACTCCTAGAAGTAGAGATATTGACAAAAATAAGATATACATCTGCGCTCCCTGACGTAGAAACCATATATTATTTTAAGAAGAAAATGTTTCTAAAAGGTTTGTCGACATGAGTTGTATCGGTCTACAAACGACGTTTTTTACATTCGAGATTTTAGAAGCTCATATTTTGCTGAAAATACATCAGAAACGGAAATTAAGACTTATACCACCTGGTGGCTAAACCATTTTTTAAAAAAATTAGAAATTACGTGCAAATGATTTCCCATCAGGAGCTGTATCCGGTGCAGAAAGAATTTTTCAAATCGGAGATTTAGAAGCAGAAGATATACGAGGAAAAGCAATTTACCTCTACGAACCCTAGCGGAAAGTGTATGAATTACTTGAAAATTTTGAAATTATATGAAAAACATGTCACACTGAAAACACTATCCAACAAAGGAGGAAATTTTCAAATCGGACTCCTAGAAGTAGAGATATTGGCAAAAATAAGATATACGTCTACGCCCCTGGCGGAGAAACTGTAGAATATTTTAAGAAGAAAATATTCCGAAAAGGTTTATTGATGAAGAAGTGGCATCAGTCCACGAAAGAATTTTTTCAATCGATATTTTAGAAGCTCAGATTTTATGGAAAATACATTAGAAGCAAAAAAAAAAAAAAAAAAAATGAACACTTACGATCCCTGGTGGCAAAATTATTCTTTACCAAAAATTCGAAATTATATGCAAAATATTTTCCATCAGGAGGTGTATGCGCTGAAGAATTTTTTTTTCCAAACGGAGTTTTAGAAGAAGAGTTATCAGGAAAAATGTAATTTACTTTGCGCCCCCTAGCGGAAAATTTATGCGAAATTTGAGAAAGTAACTATATCTGAAATACTCTTCGACATAAATGGAATCGAAAGATAAAATAATTTTTTCAATCGGATGTTTAGAAGCAAATACGTGGAATAAAACGTATTTTTGAAATCGGCATCATCTGCATTTACGCATTCTAGTAGCGAAATTGTACACAGTAAAAAATAAACGAAATTAAGGATCATCATTCGCATATTTCAAGCTTCCCAACGCAAAAAGGAATTTTTCAAATCGGACTAATAGTTGCAGATATATCGTGGGTACAGACGGACGGACCAACCGGTAACATAAGCACGATCTTTTTTTACAAAAGACGTGCTAAAAAGCAGTTACCGGGCTGCATCATTGTAAGCTCAGGGTGTTGCGAATCTTCTTATTTTTTCAATCATAGTAAATAGTATTGTGTCTTGAGGAAAAATGGAAGTGAAATCTCTTCCAAAAGTCATTTCAGTTTTAGAATATACGAATGTATTTCAAGTACCGCAAAACAGTTACAAAAGAGAGTAAAGAAAAGAAAAATCTTCCTTTTGTCATAGTGTTTTTTTTTTTTTTTAATATTTTTTGTCATAGTGTTTGTTTAGATAGATTTTGCAGGCAAACACAGCAGGTTCAGATACGTTAAAAGAATGAAATGAAATATTTAGAAGTAGTTTTCTATTGTTTTCAAAGCACTTTTGTGATTTATGCTAATCAGGACAGCCTCAGTCATTAATGATCAAATCCTGCGCATATGAGACGCTAAGTTTGAAAATGCGGTAACTATGTCGCATTCTCAAATATTGTGAGAAGCTCTATAATTCAAAAGAGTCTGCCGGGAATCGACATGGAGTGTGATTCTCGGCAGACATTCTCCACCTTTCAGCGTGTCTGTCAGTTAAAACGGAAGGAACTGACCAAATAAAATGAAAAATGTGTTTGAGAAATCCTTGTAGCCTTCGCCACTCATTACTTAATATTTCGACATTTCCAGGAAACCACCAAAACTCATTTTATGTTTAATAGTAGTAGTTTGCATCATTTCACCACCAAATGCATTTTCTATCAAAACATGCAAAGGAATATCCAGACCAAACTCCTTGAAAACCACAGTGATTTTAACAAAAGGTCTCTCAGAATATTTCAAATCCTCACTCTCTCACCTTTATGTACACAGCTCGGAATTAAAATTATGAGTGGAAACATACATATGAGATTTTGTGAAAATCGTTTACGGAAATATTAATATCAGCCGGCGGCACTTAATAGCAGCTTGGGGTCCAAATAAGTTTAAGTCAGTTGTAGATTACGAGAGGAAATTTTACATTAGATTTTGTGAAAATTCGTTAAAATAGAGAACGAAAAATATTCGGTCAGTTCTCCAAATATTTTGTATCAATGTACGGTAGCGGAAATTATTGTTTCGAAATTAAAGTTGTGGGATGCCCCAACATAAAGTATTTCATGCAAAACTGTTTCGGCAGCATTCTTTTCATATGCCGACAGAAGGGAGAATATGGCACAGCATATAGAGGTAGGTCCTTTCGCAAGTATCGAAAAATTACCTATGTACAGGAAACTTATCTGGTTTAGCAAATATTTCGCGTGTTTGAAATGCACCAAAAAGTCCCAGTTCAGCAATTCCAGATATAGTTTTCCTCGAACCTGTTATAATCAAATTAGCCTGTTAACCGCAAGTTACCTACGCCGCAGCCAATCTATAAATAAGAGTTGGAATTTTAGTATGTATTCCAGATATAATGTTTCATTTTTTAAAATAATGCAAAACTGATGGTTATGTGCAGATTAATGGGACATAACTGGCCGATTCTTGTACGAAGCCTGAGTTTTGTTTCGAAATTTTTTAAGTTCAATATAACGGATATGTGAACTTTCGGATCATCGACGTAATATTTTCAGCAAATGGCGTTTTCGGCAGATGAACACAACGATGCAGCGATTTTTTTTTGTTGAAATAAACTGTTCGGTAAAATTTACTTTAGGTGAAATGATCATTTCGGTAAAATGATCTTACGGTGAAGTGATTTTTTTCAATCAAAATACTTTCCGGTGAGGTAAATTCATTTCAATAAAATGAGCATTTCGTTGAAATGTATTTTCCAGTTAAATAACCCTTCGGTAAAATAAACTTTTCGATCAAGTGACCGTTCAGTAAATTGATTCTCGCGATCAAGTGGTTTCGGACAAGCGACCTTCGGTGAAGTCATCCTTAGGTCAAATGAAAGACACCCCTCAAAGATTTATTAAAAAGGTAGACAGTACTTTGGTGTCACTACAATTTATTTCTGAGTCTCGTTTCTCCTCAGTTTCAAACGGTGCAATTTAAGAGGTGCTATATATCTAAAAAAGTCAAAATGTAGGTGTGAAAAATACATTCTTCGGATATAGGCAAATAGATACGCAAATAGAGCGTAATCGTAATTTATGTTTGCTTGTTTGCTTCGTATTTAAATTACATTCTTTGTATGAATGACTGAAGATACGCAAACAGAGCATAATCTTATCTGTTTCATGTTTGCTTGTTTATTTCGTATTCAAATTATTATACATTCTCCGGATGAATGACTGAAGATACACAAATAGAGCCATAATCTTATCTGTTTTATGTTTGCTTGTTTATTTCGTATATAAATTATTATACATTCTTCGGATGAAGGACTGAAGATACGCAAATGGAGCATAATCGTATTTTATGTTTGCTTGTTTGTTTCGTATTTAAATTACATTCTTCGTATGAATGACTGAAGATACGCAAATAGAGCACAATCTTATCTGTTTTACGTTTGCTTGTTTATTTCATATTTAAATTATTATACATTCTTCGTGGGATGTAAGGTCAGGTGATGCGTAACGTCACAGCCTCTCCTTGACAAATGTCAACCCCGCCTTCTCGTGGTGCATCCTGTTCCCACTAAAGGGGCTCTGACGACCGCCAATAGCGGTATAACTATACCATCGGGATTAGAGGAAATTCTATCCCACACTCACCAACCCGCTTGGCCAGCGTGGTGAGTTATGGCCAAACCCCTCCAAAATGACTCCACAACTTAAATCTTGGCCCTCAGTCTCCGGCAGCTGGAATGTACCTGGCCAAGGCAGCGGCCAGTGCGACATGAAAGCAGAGGGTGCTAAGAATCCCCACAGGACCGGACTAGGCTGCCATCTGATGCTGACCTTGGCTACGTACAATGGACGCTCCCTATCTTCTGATTCAAGGCTTCTTGAATTGGAAGAGGAACTACAAAGGATCAAGTGGGACATCGTCGGGCTAAGTGAGGTAAGGAGAAAAGGAGAAGATCTCGTTGAACTGAAAAGTGGACATCTCTTCTACCATCGTGGGACAGATACTGGCAGAACTAGTGGTGTTGGATTTATAATAAACAAGAAACTGAAGGATAAAGTTGTAGAAGTTGAAAGTTCCTCTGACAGAGCTGCACGACTTGTTATCCAACTCTCGAAAAGATACCAGGCTCAGATTATTCAAACTTATGCACCCACCACAAGTCATCCTGAAGAAGAAATTGAAGAATTTTATGAGGAAATTTGTCATCTAAATAATAAAGGTAAGCAGCACTTGAAAATAATTATGGGAGATTTCAATGCAAAAATAGGGCAACAGCAACAGAATGAAACTTCAGTAGGTAAATTCGGTCACGGCAACAGAAACCAGCGTGGAAATACTCTCGTTGAGTTTGCAGAGGCAGAAGGGTTTTTCATCTTGAACTCCTTCTTCAAGAAAAAGCCACACAGGAAATGGACATGGAGACATCCAAATGGAACGACAAGTGAAATTGATTTTATTATGTGTAACAAAAAATTCGTCATAGAAGACTGCAGTGTGCTAAACAAGTTCAACACAGGTAGTGACCATAGATTGGTGAGATGTAAGATGCACCTCAACACTAAACTTGAACGTGGCAAGCTCATAAGACAAACAAAATCTATTGACATAACCAACCTTAAAAAACACCATAATACCTTCAAGTTGGAACTGAAGAACAGGTTCTCTGCTTTAGAAGGCCTAACATCGGAAGAAGTGGACATCTCTGAAGTTAACAGAAAAGTAACCAAAGCTCTTATGGAAACAGCAGCAAAATTAGCTGGGTCTAAGAACAAGTTGCATGTAAATAAATTATCAGGAAAAACGAAAATGTTGATGCAAAAAAGAAGAGAGATGAGGACAACCAAAGAAGATGTGACTTCCAAAGTGGAATATATAGAGCTATGCAAGACAGTAAGAAAAAGTATCACTGAAGACGTAAGAAAATTCAACTGTGAACTAGTGAGGAAAGCAATTGAAAACAACCAAAGCCTAAAGATAGCAAAGGGACATCTCAGTAAGGGAAGAAAACAGATTATGGCACTGAGAAAAGAAGATGGTTCTGTAACAAGAAATAGAGGCGAAATTTTGACAAGAGTGAAAGATTTCTACTCCAAATTATATGAAAGGGATGATACATGCACTCCAGACATCATGAAAGATACCAGTACCAGAGTTCCTCCAGTCCTTCCAGCAGAAGTTGCACTTGCGATCAAGAACATGAAGCGGGGAAAAGCTCCATTAGAAGATGGAATTACTGTAGACATCATACAAGAAGCAAGTGGAGAAATCGAAACAGTACTCGCCCAAATTTTCACTCGATGCCTTAATGAAGGAAAGATTCCTGAGGATTGGAACACCGCTACAATGATCCTGCTACATAAGAAAGGTGACATTGAGGATCTCGGAAGCTACAGACCTATCAGCCTCCTATCAGTAGTTTATAAAATCTTCACTAAAGTTCTTTCACACCGCTTGAAGGTAACACTGGACATGGCTCAACCGAGAGAACAAGCTGGATTCAGGAGTGGCTACAGCACAATAGATCATATCCACGTGCTGAGAGAACTAATTGAAAGAGCGAGGGAATATGAACTTCCATTGTGCATGGCTTTTATCGATTATGAAAAAGCCTTTGATTCGGTGAAACATCAGCAGTTACAATGGCTCTGAAAACCTGGGGTATTGATGATGCATACATTAATATTATTAATAACATCTATGAAAATGCAAGTGCAAAGATTCGGCTGTTTGAAAATACAACACACATAAAAATTGGAAAAGGAGTGAGACAAGGTGACACCATATCTCCGAAGCTCTTTAATGCCACATTAGAGGGTGTTTTTCAGTCACTGAGCTGGGAAAACAAGGGGATACAGATTAATGGAGATTATCTAACCCACCTTCGTTTTGCTGATGACGTAGTCATTTTTGCAACTACCCCATCAGAGCTGCAGAGTATGATCCAGGAACTTGCTGACAAGAGTAAAGAAGTGGGATTAAAAATGAACTTTCAGAAGACAAAAGTGATGTTTAATGCTTTTACAAGAAATGAAGATTTATCGATTGATGGAGAAAAGCTGGAGATAACAGACACGTACGTTTATCTTGGACAGCAGATATCAAGTGAGGGTCACATTGATGAAGAAATTAATCGGCGTACAAAACTTGCCTGGAGAGCTTTTGGAAGAAACAGCATAATTTTCAAGAGCAATATGCCATTATGTCTTAAAAGAAAAGTGTTTGATCAATGCATCCTTCCAGTGCTTACGTATGGTGCAGAGACATGGACCTTAACTAAAAAGAGACATACAAAGGCTGCAGACAACTCAAAGAAGCATGGAGAGGTGCATACTTGGTGTAACCAGGAGAGATAAGAAGAGGAACTCGTGGATCCGAAAAATGACAAGAGTGGAAGACATCATGATCAGAGTTAAATCCCTGAAATGGCAATGGGCTGGACATACTGCCAGAAGGGCAGATCATCCATGGACAGCCGAAATTTTAGATTGGATTCCAAGTGACAGGAAAAGACCCAGAAGAAGACCACATGGGAGATGGGTGGATGAAATTCGAAAGTATGCAGGGGTGACATGGAGGAGACTGGCACAAGACAGACCGTTGTGGAGGAAACTTGGGGAGACCTTCGTCCAGCAGTGGATTGATAATGGTTGACAATGATGATGATGATGATGACATTCTTCGTATGAATGACTGAAGATACGCAAATAGTACATAATCTTATCTGCTTTATGTTTGCTTGTTTATTTCGTATTCAAATTATTATACATTCTCCGGATGAATGACTGAAGATACACAAATAGAGCCATAATCTTATCTGTTTTATGTTTGCTTGTTTATTTCGTATTTAAATTATTATACATTCTTCGGATGAAGGACTGAAGATACGCAAATGGAGCATAATCGTATTTTATGTTTGCTTGTTTGTTTCGTATTTAAATTACATTCTTCGTATGAATGACTGAAGATACACAAATAGAGCCATAATCTTATCTGTTTTATGTTTGCTTGTTTATTTCGTATTTAAATTATTATACATTCTCCGGATGAATGACTGAAGATACACAAATAGAGCCATAATCTTATCTGTTTTATGTTTGCTTGTTTATTTCGTATTTAAATTATTATACATTCTCCGGATGAATGACTGAAGATACACAAATAGAGCCATAATCTTATCTGTTTTATGTTTGCTTGTTTATTTCGTATTTAAATTATTATACATTCTTCGGATGAAGGACTGAAGATACGCAAATGGAGCATAATCGTATTTTATGTTTGCTTGTTTGTTTCGTATTTAAATTACATTCTTCGTATGAATGATTGAAGATACGCAAATAGAGGAAGATACGCAAATAGAGCATAATCTTATCTGTTTTATGTTTGCTTGTTTGTTTCGTATTTAACAACCACCATAAGCAGCTCAAAGATCTATAAGCAGTCACCCATCCCTAATTCGGGACCAATGGTTCCAGGGAAGGGAGAGAGCCATAAGATAAGCACACCATCCATGCTTTATCCAATACCCGAACCCGGGTTTAGCCCGAACAACTAGATAGAAACTTACAGCTCTGGCCAGGAGTCTTGAGTTCAGGTTCACGGTGCGACTGAAGCATCTGCACCACACTGTAATGCTCCACTGAGAGTGGCTTTATTAAAAATAATATCACATATTCCCGATGTTGCCATAATTGCTTCAGAATGTTTTTATACTTCCTACACGAGTAAAACTAGGGAAAGTGAATGGAAATGTAGGAAGTGGTATACCAGGGGTGTGCAGCTTCAGTTCTTCGAAAAGACTGGTGATTATCGAAACCTTATTACCTGAGGTTAAGGACCTCTCAAGCACATAACAAGAACAATGGCTGACCATTTTTTCATGTTATAAAAATTCTTCAATTAAGCAGATTAAAACGCTCAGGTGAGACTTCAAACCGTTCCATAAAGCCTGTCTAGATGCGGTCATTTAATTTCCCACAGGGTCTGGGCTTGTTGGCCCGTAATGATTTATTTGCATCCCGTTCATTTACATTTCCGTGCAATAACTCCACGAGGTGTTGAGTTGAGCTGAAGCAGAACGAAGCTTCTAATCGCAGAAGGAGGGAACGTGCTGTAACATCGTGCTTCTGCTTTAAGATTGGTAACCTTACATGAGAACAAGGGACGTTTTTGTCGTGTGGGGTATAATTTTAGTGACAAATACTCCTGGCTCTGCTTTTGCACGCAACTTAAACAACGCTGCATGGTTACTTTGACCAAAATGCCTTGATATTTGTATCTGCTGTTATATATTTTTTAATCATTAATAACATGGGGCATTTTTTCCTTTTTTTTTCAATAGCAAATCGCAGCTTAATAGCATAAGAGTTTCATATTTTCTAAGAATAAATGTTGTTGAATTATTTCGTTTTAATTACTTGTGGACACTCAGTATTAACCCAGTTTCATGATCTGAGCTAAAAATGAAGCGCGGACAAGGTACCGGCTCACACATACCCACTTATGGGTAAGAGTAAAACGTCACAAATATTGTTTGAAACATCAGATCATAAATACCGATGAATATTTTTCAAGAAAATGATATATTTTGTAAAACTGAGTCCACTTGAGTGGTTTATCCTTAAATCGGGCTGTTCTTGACCTATTTTAAAATAACTGCAGAAAATTGATTGTGTCTTGAACTGCATCACTGATTTTTGATTGAGGCTGAATCCACGAACTGAAACTGAAATCAGCGCAGCTTGAAAATTTTAGCTGACAGTAACAAAATCTAAAATTTTCACCTCAAGTTTAGCGACTCTGAATATGACTTATTGGGGCTGTTATAAATCAAATTCCTGCCCAACGACCTCCTCAAAAATGTTTGTTTGCTGCACTATAGGACGTTTTGCATTCTGACTTTTTAATTCTTTCTGACTTTTTAATTCTTCCTTTCAATCCCTTTCACGTAACAGAAGTTTCGTATCCAGCCGAGCGAGTCCGCTATTAATCCCCTCTCAATATTCACCCCCGCTATAAGAATTTCTTTCCTTGTCACGTTTTGCCCGAAAATAGCAAGATTTATCTGTAAGCAGCTTCTAAGCAGTTCCTCATTGTGAGAAAGGTAAACGAAATCGTTCATGTTGCATCATAGGCTATGATTTCCATAATCAAATCTTCATTTTAAAACATTCGCATATTATCATGACCCAGTGTTGGGCGTAGGAGGAATAATCCGAAATATTGGCTTGAGACCCACGGGATGCAGAATCAAGATTATATCAACGAATTACTATGAACGAGGAGAGGTGTATGTTCAATTCTTTTAGAAGTACCCGTTAATCCTGCTACTTCGAGGTCAAAGTGATCTCGTTTCCCCACGGCTTTGCTCAATCTTGATTCTACAGTGCACGCATAGGACTTCTTATTGTGTTCTGTCTAGGATTTGATGAGAAACGAAATGTTATTAGTTGTTTAGAAGTATTTGAAATGCAATATTCCTTTGTTCATTCAAAAACGCATCACTCAAGGGTACCAGGACATCGTTCGGGCATGTGTTCAGCACATACTACTATATGAAAAAAAAGGATTTATCTCCTTTGCAATAAACTATCTATATTTCCTGTTGTCCATTGCATGCTTTTCTGCTTCTATGACGTTGCTTAACCGATCATTAACGGCTGACTTCAATTCACCTTGTTCTAGGTCTGTCGCTCGGAATGCAATCTAGTATAACAGAATTTAAAATATACTGGCGGAAAGTGAAAAAAATTCGTTGGTGTTTTCGATACCAACGAAAATATACAGCATAATAACGGAATACAGAGGATAACGTGATCAAAACATTATGGCAAAATACAGCTTTATTTGCTGGTAAACCGAAAAATAACATTGCCATGTAACATGGTTAGTACGAGGTTGAACTGCCATGAACTGCGTCACACTATGCAATTCTGGCATGGAGTCTGTCGTACAGATGTTGGATGTAAGTTTGGGGTATTGAGTTCCAAGCATCCTCAACCTGGACGCGTAAATCGGGGATGGTCGTGGCTGGCCGTGGAGACCGGATAAGTCGTTGTCCCATAAGATCCCACAAGTGCTCAATGGGGGACGAATCTGTGAACGTGCAGGCCATGGAAGTTGTCTCACACCCTGAAGTGCATGTTGCGTTGCACGTGCCGTGTGTGGGCGTGCGTTATCTTGCTGGTTGGTTGGTTGGTTGGTAGATTTTAATGGCGCAAGGGCCATGGTTGGCCAAAGAGCGCCAAACGAAAGACATCAAAACAAAACATAATCAATAAAAAACGTACACAAGGTTAAAAACAGGCTGATGTGGTAAAAATGAAATATGATAGTGAACAAGTTAAAAGCTAGATAAGTTTAAAAAAGTCAATTTCTTGTAAAAACGAAAACACTGCTTTCATGTCGCAGGCTTCGCCAATAATAGTTTGCAGCGTAGCTGCTCCTTCGTCCAACAGATGAGTGTGAAAATGACGAAAACGATGATCACAAAACCGAACACAAGTACACAAAACATGAAGGACAGTGAGACGAAAGTTGCACGCCTCACACACCGGGACACCCTCGCCACACAGCAAAAAGCGGTGAGTAAAACGACAGTGCCCAATGCTGAGACGTGCAAGAACAACTTAATCACGCCGGTTCTTCCGCAAACTAGACTTCCAAAGTCCGATCTGTGGTTTGATAGAATGCAGCTTATTGCTGCCCTACTGAGACCACAGGGACTGCCACTCGTCCAGGAGAAATGTCCGGATCAAAGGTCTAAAATCGCGGAAAGACAGTTGCAGCCGAGCTGGCGACATGGAGAAAACAGACCTGGCAGAGAGATCTGCCAGCTCGTTACCCCGGATCCCAACATGGCCAGGAACCCAACAGAATCGGACCAGGAAGCCATCACCCTCCAAAGTTCGCAGAAGACGATGGACATCACGGATGACAGGTGTGTCATCTGGAGAAGATAAAACTTGGATGACGGACTGGGAATGAGAGCAAACCAGAGCGCGACGATGCGATCGAGACCGTATGTGGCACAAAGCGAGGTGTACCGCACGCATCTCTGCCAAAAAGACGGTGGATTCAGGCGGAAGCCTCTCAGCATGTGAGGCATCGCCACACACATAAGCGGATCCAACGACATCCCCGGACCTCGAGCCATCGGTGAACACAGGCACGAAATCCGGGTAGACAGACTGTAATTCAGCAAAGAGCTGCTGGTACACCACAGCAGGAGTGGACGACTTTAGCCACATACAAAGAGAAAGGTCAGCCGTTGCTTGAACGGGCTGCCAAGGAGGTTGGTTAAAAAAGGTGGTCAAACCAATCCCAGACAAGTTTAGACCAGCATCGCGCACTATGGCAGACATCCGAATCCCGAACGTCGGAACACAGGAGGAGCGGTGGGAAAACAAGCGGACACAGTCCGGTTGGAAGATGGAACCATGCAGCGGATGATCAGGAAGAGATTTCAGTTTTGTGTAAAACTGAAGAGACAGCTGCTTACGACGGATGCATAACGGCGGTTCGTAGGCCTTGACATACAGGCTATGCACGGGAGAGGTACGGAAAGCACCAGTGCATGGCCGCAGAGCCTGGTGATGGACAGGATCCAGAGGTGGCAACACGGAAGGACGTGCCGAACCGTACGTTATGCAACCGAAGTCTAACTTTGACCGAATCAGAGAATGGTAAATGCGAAGCATTGAGCACCTGTCAGCCCCCGAGATGTTCGAGAGAGGACCTTCAGGATACTCAATGACTTCGTGCACTTCACCTTCAAAGACTGGATGTGAGGCCGGAAGGTGAGCGCTCGGTCAAAAGTTAGCCCAAGGAACTTGACTCCTGACACCACAGGGATGGTAGTGCACCCCAGACGGAGGCTGGGGTCTGGGTGAAGACCCCGTCTGCGGCAAAAATGCACGCAAACGGTCTTCTGCGTCGAGAAGCCAAATCCGTTTGGGGAAGCCCAGTGAGAGATCTAGGTAATGGCAGACTGGAGCTGTCTCTCGATGGTGCGCATGTTAACAGAGGCGCAAGAGATCTGCAGATCATCCACGTACATGGTTCCACGAACCGTCGGAGGAAGCAGTTGGAAAATATGGTTGACACGAAGGATGAACAATGTAACGGAAAGAACGGAGCCCTGAGGAACACCCTGTTCTTGTGGGTACATCGCAGAGAGGGTCGACCCGACACGCACACGGAAACACCGGTCCTGGAGAAATCCGGCGATGAAAGATGGTAAGTTTCCCCGCAACCCGCACTCGTGCAGATCACGGAGAATGCCGTATCACCAGGTGCGGTCATACGCTTTCTCCATGTCAAAGAACACGGAGACCATGTGCTGACGCCGGACAAACGCCTCCCTGACACATGTCTCAAGGCGAAGATGATGATCGGTGGTGGATCGATATTTGCGAAATCCACTCTGATGAGGAGAAAAAATGTGATGAAACTCCAAATAAAAAATGAGACGAAGATTAATATTGTGCTCGAGTACTTTGCAAAGGCAGCTCGTCATAGCAATTGGCCGGTAGTTCAACGGGTTGGTGGGATCTTTACCAGGTTTGGGAACAGGAACGACAATGGCTGTGCGCCAAGAGTCGGGAAAGGCATTCTCTTGCCAAATCCTGTTAAACAGGATTAGCAGACATTCAAGAGAGGACGGAGAAAGATGCTTCAGCATTTCGTAATGGATGTTATCTGGTCCGACAGATGTCCGGCCAGACCGATTCAGAGCGGTCTTCAGCTCCACGGCAGTCAGCGGGCTGTTATAATCTGCGAAAGAAAACGGTCCAAAAGAAATCTTGGACCGTTCAAGCCGCGGCTGTAACTGCCGGAACGAAGCAGGGTAATTGCTGCTGCTGGACACCGAAGAAAAAGCGGCGCCCAGACAGTCAGCAATACCCTGAGCGTCAGCAACCGTTCCTCCACCACTCTCAAGAATGGAGATTTCCCCAGATGGGTACTGTCCCCGAATCTTACGGATCCTGTCCCAAACTATCTTAGGGCTAGTAGTGGTGTTAATCCCGGATACATATTGTATCCATAACTCCCGTTGACTACGTCTACGAACCAATCGCGCGTAGGACTTGGCTTTCTTGAAAGCAAGTAGGTTCGCGTCGGTGGGGTACCGACGAAACCTACATCAAGCCCGATGTTGGGCCCGACGAGCTGCCATGCAAGTGGAATTCCACCAAGGTCTCGGGCAACGTGGAAGTTTAGTCGACGTCCTGGGGATGGTATGTTCCGCCGCTTGCACAATACAATCCGTTACCGCCGCAACAGCGTCATTGACCGTTCCTGAGGCCACCATAGCTGGAGTAATAAAGGCCGAAGCCGTGAATGTGTCCCACTTGGCACGATCAATATTCCATCTAGCAGGGCGAGTAGGGTAACGGTACCCACCACTCGCTAGACGGAGGAAGATGGGAAAGTGATCGCTGCCAAGGGGATCACCAGACACGCTCCAGGACCAGGCAGGATATAATGATGGTGAACTCAGAGACAAATCAATGGCTGAGTACGAGCGGGTGGGTTCGTGAAAATAGGTGACTGCCCCGGTGTTGTGGGGACAGAGGGACGTGTTGGAGAGAAGAGCCTCAACAACACGGCCCCTGGAGTCTCGAGTGGTAGAACCCCACAACGGATTGTGTGCATTAAAATCTCCTAAGATGAATAAAGGAGGCGGCAGCTGGTCAACTAAATTTTCCAGATCCGAAAGACTTACTGCTTCATCTGGTGGTATGTAGAGGGAACACACCGTGAACAATGTGTTCACAGATAGTCTCACTGCCACTGCCTGCAAAGTCGTCCGAAGGGCAACTGCAGTGACATGAACACCATGAGGAACAATGACGGCCACTCCTCCGCAGGCGATAACGCCGTCCTGGTGATCTTCGCGGAAAAGGGAATGTCTCCGCAGCGAAGGAGTGTCCGTCATGCGAAGCTTTGTCTCCTGGAGACACACGCACACAGGTGTGTGCGAAGACAGTAAACCTTTCAAATCATCAATGCGTGATCGCAGACCTCGGCAATTCCACTGAATGAGTGTGGCCATAATGAAAAATGAAATGAAAGAATGAAAAAGACAGACGACTAGAACGTCTCAATATCGTCCATCACCTCCAATCCATCCGCAGTCTGGAGGTAACACAGGGCTGTGTTTACCCCCTGTGTTAAGAGGTGGGTTTTGCTTGCTCTGTTTCGGGGAGGATGATCCTGGTTTCACCTTTTCCGGCTTCTTCTTTCCAGTGCCCTGGACCTGGGTCCCTGTGATGGCCGAAGATATTCTCGGTATAGAGGGAGGTTTAGGCGACGATGTGGATGTCGCCTTAGATGCAATGCGGCGAGACTTCAGCGCCTCCAATCCAGCAGCAACGATGTCCTCAAAATCATAAGGACACCGCGCTGGGATGATCACCTCAGTCTGGACCGCCACTGAAGCCTTCTGCACCACAACTGAAGCATAGGACCGCCGGCCTGGTTGTAAAGGGGCGATCCGCCGTCTAGCTTCGGGATACGAGAGATGCTCAGTTGTCTTCAGGCATTGGATTGCCTGTTCCTCTATCCACTTTGGACACTGCTTAGAAGATGCAGGATGAGTCCCTTCGCAGTTGACACAATGATCAGACTCTGCAGAGCAATCCGCCAAAGAGTGTTCTGTGGAACCACAGTGACCACGCTTTGCAACATTACGGCAAGACTGCTGGGAGTGACCGTAATGCTGGCACCTGAAACATCGCAAAGGGTTCGGGATATACGGCCGAACATCAAGCAGTAAATAACCTGCCTTGATGGAAGTAGGCAGATTTGGGGAGTCAAAAGTTAGGATGATGTTACGGGAGGGAATAGATTTCCCATCCCGCCTAAATCCGTCGAACCCCAATGACATGCTGTTCACCAAGTTCTTCCAGCAATTCCTCATCGCTGCATTCAAGCAGGTCGCGGGAGTTGACTACACCGCGAGAGGAATTGAGGTAACCATGTGGAGAAACCTGAACAGGAACGCCAAGCAAAACGGTCGTTTCCAGCAAGGTGGCACTGTGGCGTGGAGTAGAAGTTTCCACGAGAAGATCCCCGGAAGGGAGCTTCTTGACACTCTTTGGAGAGCCAGCAACGGCCTGCAGTGCCTTGTTGATCCAGAAAGGACTCTTGTTACTGAGTGACTGTGAAGAGTCACCAGATTTGATCAAAAGAAACAGAGCATTGCAATTAGATGTGACAAGTTTCTTTGTGGAGGAAGGTGTACTTTCCTCCACAGGACGCCTTAAATTGTTTAGCATGGGAAACACTTTGGGTTTCCATGAAGAAGTGAAAAGATTCGTCCGCCGACCACCCCACCCACTACCGAGCCCAACGAGGGAGAGCCGGAGGTCCGCAAGCCCAAGAGGACGCAGGGCACGGCTCTAGGGATAGTCAGCGGATATAGCAAGTTGGTAGGGCAGACACACGCTCGGCGTGCACCCAGACTTTCCCGTGCCCGGGGAACACCCCTTTGGCATGTCCACCCAACCCCCAAACTCACCCAGCCGAACAGAACGACAAGCCGCTAGAAGTCTGGACGCAACTCGGCCACAGACTTCCGGACCAGGAGTGGGTTAGCTCTCAGCCTCCCGTTTAGGGTGAAGCAGAGGGCAAAGAGGAGCGTTGGCATCTAGAGACACTACAACCCGGCCCCCAAATACCTCAGCCTCCAGCATCCTCATTTCCACCTGTACGGGTCACCGCACACGGCAAACATGCAGGTAGGTCTAAGCTAACCAGCTCCGGAAAAACGGAAAATGTAACATAAAAGAGAAAAGACAGGGAAGGGAACGAGGAACAAAACCCGGAGCTGGCGCCTCATCACAACCTCAGCAGCCTACAACTGAGGCGGGTACATGTCAAGAAATGAACTAAAGACGAAAAAGCAAAATGATAAGAGAAAATCGGCTCGGGCCGTGGGGACGCCATCCCCCATCAGCTGGATGAACAGCTGTCCCTTCGGTTATGTAATCGTTAAAGCCGCAGAGGCAAGAGAAACCGTCACAAGGTTAGCTTGGGCCGTGGGGGCGCCGCTTCCCAAATAACTGGAAAACCAGTTATCCCCGTGCGGGGTATCTTGCTGGAAAACACCACGATGGACCGACCTTACAAATGGCACAACAACGGGCTGAATGATGTTGTTGATGTAGGAGGTGCTGTTTAACGTACCCGGTACAAACACTAGTTGTGCACGGGAGTGATAGCTGATCGCTCCCCACACCAGGAGACCAGGTGTAGGCCCTGTGTGTCGCTGGCGGATGCAAGAAGGGTGGAGACGCTCCCTTGTCGGATACCATGTTACTAAACACGTTGGCTGGCAAACATTTTCTTAAGTTTTATACATTTTTCTCCAGAAAACTGAATTTTTTTCTTTGCTGGCTTCGCCTCTGATTATGATGCATTCTAATAGCGTGTGTGAGCGGCAGCGCATGTTTTAAAAGCTTAAAACCCGCCCGGTGGCGCAGTGGTCTAAGCGATGGCTTCTGATCATTCGTCCGAGATGATTCCGAGTTCAAATCATGGTGAGGCATGGATGTTGTGTTTGTCTTACGACACTGGCTCTCTCCATTCCCTGGAACCAGTGGCCCTAAATTAGGGACCGGCGACTATACTTATAGCCCACTGAGTTGGTCACGGTGATCGTTAAACCTCCAATTAAAAAAAAAGTCAAAGTTAGTATTGGCTCGGTGGAAAACGTAATTTTACAACCACTTGCATGTGAGTAAAGTAGCAATTCCTGATTTTGAGAAAGTGAAGGTAAATTGGACCTTATTTCTCGACTTGAGACGAGGCGGAACTGGCTTAGGCCGAGCAATAAGGTCCAATTTACGTTCCACCTTCCCAACTCGGAAATTTCAAATTATAAACATATATTTACATACGTTTGTACTCGAATGTACCGAATGAAAGTTTTGTTTGTAGCATAACCGTTTTTTAGTTATCCGCGAAACAATGTCGGGGTGCAGTAACTGCAGCTTCCCTACCTCGGAAATACGACGATTCAAATACGCTATTCGTTTGCGTTTTGCCGAATGTACCCCAAAGATATTTGTTTGTCTCACAATCGTTTTTAAGTTTTTCATAGTTGTTCTTATATCTACAGCATTTCACCAGCCCCCACATTCACCTGAGAAATTAAAAATATTAAACACGGCATTTGTTCACGATACCTTTACTTTAGAATATGCTCCAACTGTACTTAATTAATCCGATTATGGTTAAAAATCAGCGTTTATTTTCTGAGTTTATTGGGCTTGAAGATAGTCTTTTTGTTTCGCAATATTCTGTAATAGTGGGTGTAATCGATGTAGATTTATGTTTTGTTCAGAATTTTGAATTTAAGTAGATATAAAATGTCCTTTGATTTCAAAAAAAGCACGTGATCATGTTCAATATTTTGATGTAGAATCGGCGCACCTTTGCGTCCTACATATGCTCAGTTGCTCACTGATGGTACCTAGATTCAGTCCATACAAATATTTTTACAAATATTACCTTTTATATTAACAACCCCCCCCCTCCTCTGGAATATGAAATTATAGCCAAGGCAAATCCTACTGTAACATTCACTGTTTCACTTGTTTCTTGGCTTCACTTTTAGGGTTTCATATGAACGTTTTTGTGCGCTGCTTTCATGCACAAATGTCCTTCAGGCTTGACTCCCCTTCCTTTTTGAGGTGTCACATTTGCACCTTAAAACACTGGTGGCTAGCGACATTTTTGAAGTGTTACATTGCGATCGAGAATGGAAAATCTTAAGCAGCAGCATTTTTAAGGCAATACGTGTAAAGGTGACATATCGTTCGCTTTCCTGCTGTCCTGGCTAGAAGCCATGTTAAGGTGTGAGAGCCGTTGTTGCTGTTTTATGCCTAGTCCAAGCACCTACGGTTAGTCTATAAAGCTTTTTCTTTGCTATTTTATGCCTAGTCCAAGCACCTACGGTTAGTCTATAAAGCTTTTTTTTGCTGTTTTATGCCTAGTCCAAGCACCTACGGTTAGTCTATAAAGCTTTTTCTTTGTTGTTTTATGCCTAGTCCAAGCACCTATGGTTAGTCTATAAAGCTTTTTCTGTGCTGTTTTATGCCTAGTCCAAGAACCTACGGTTAGTCTATGAAGATTTTTTTTTGCTGCTTTATGCCTAGTCCAAGCACCTACGGTTAGTCTATAAAGATTTTTCTTTGCTGTTTTATGCCTAGTATAAGCACCTACGGTTAGTCTATAAAACCTTTTCTTTGCTATTTTATGCCTAGTTCAAGCACCTACGGTTAGTCTATAAAGATTTTTCTTTGCTGTTTTATGCCTAGTATAAGCACCTACGGTTAGTCTATAAAACCTTTTCTTTGCTATTTTATGCCTAGTTCAAGCACCTACGGTTAGTCTATAAAGATTTTTCTTTGCTGTTTTATGCCTAGTATAAGCACCTACGGTTAGTCTATAAAACCTTTTCTTTGCTATTTTATGCCTAGTTCAAGCACCTACGGTTAGTCTCCAAAGTTTTTTCTTTGCCTGTTGTTGCAGATTGTTGCTTTCTCTCTGCTTCCTCTTGCTTCCTTTTCTCTCTCAAAATGTCATTGTTTTTGCGGGGAATTAGCTGGCTTGTTGGTTTTAATGCTTTTAACCTGTGCTTATGCTTCCAAGTTGTTGGGGACCGCTGGCAAAACTCAGAGTTTAGAGTCGTTTGCTTACCGTCATTGTTCTCTCGACACATCTTATGATGCGGGGTTGCTGCAAATTGTCACGACATCTGTACACATCAAGAGTGGCACCGTTTGTTTCTTGTAGAGAAGTAATAGCTGCTTGTTATTTAATTGATAATACTGGGTTGTATAAAATGCCTTGTCTAATCTGTAGAGAAAAGTGAAAGACAAAGCCTTTACACACCATTGCCAATTTATTTCCTATATAGGCACCATTGTTTTCCTGTACCTGTCATCATCTAGCTTGAGGATTTCATCCTCCTAGAACCCTGAAGGTTTTGGATCAAAGAACCAGTCAAAATGATTTTTGCAGGCCTCCAAAGAAACAATTTTTTCTCTTTGAGCGAGTTCTGCAGAGATAGGAATAAACACACACCTGAAGACGCAAGTTCGGATGAATATTCTGAGTGAGGCAGGAGATCCCAGCCTCAGCTCCAACAATATTTTCCATGTGACCAAAGAAACATGTCGTCTAAGCAGTTTGCTTGCCGTCGTTGTTCTCTCGACACATCTTATGATGCGGGGTTTTTCCTTCTGACCATTTCCGCATGTTTTTCATCAAGTCCGGCCTTGACTGGTCCAATTAATAACAGCACCTAACAGAACTGATCGTTTGGTTGCTCGGTAGCAGTTCGAAATACAAGAGTTGTTTCCAGTGCCACCACTTTACCTTTTCAGGATGCAGACGGGCGTTTGGAGTGCTTAATGGCGGGTTATCTCGCTTTCTCCCGGATCGTTTCCGATCCAAGTTAGTGTTCATAATCTATTTGTCATCATCATCACCCGACACCATTCATTTCAAAAATGAGTCGCTTTCATTCCGTTTAAGCAGTGATTCGAGGACAGATATACGGTCGAGATCATTTTCTCACTCAAATCATGCGGTAGCCAAGCATCAAAGTGATTTCAATATCCAAGCTTTGCTAAATGTATTGTTACGGTGCAGTTGAATGTCTGCAACATCTGCGCATTTGTTCGGGTCGTATTGTGTGCGTTGCTGACGATTAATGCGTTCATTGAGCCGTTGTCAACTTCAACGGGTCTTTCACCACGATTTTAGCCGTTGTCAACTTCAACGGGTCTTTCAGTTATCTCCACGACGAAATTTTTAAACCAATAGTGATTCAGTTTAACGTTTACAGCTCCTCGCCATAAACAGTACATATTTTATTCTTCGATACGTTTTTACCCTTGCGATAGAACAGCAGCATTAAGTGGCGAAAGTGAACCTTACTGTCACACTTTTTTCAAACACAGTCAAATGAACACAAATGAACCGATTACCTCGAACTCTTTTTATATAGTGTCGGAACCTTATCTTTCAGAGTATGAAAAAGTTATGTGTATTCAATATAAATTAACCTTTAAAATTCGTACTAACAGCATCTATCATGAAAATCCGAAAGTACTTAACACAAACTAATAGCGTCGTTTTCCTTGAATTTCCCTTTTATTTTTAATTTGGATGTAGAGACATTGCTTGCTCTGTTATCCAGGAGTGAATCTTCTGCTGTTCTGTTTCGGTGGCAGTTGTGTTGGATTCCTTCTCAACCTTCGCTGGTTATTTAGTTTTCGTCTAGTCTTCACTTTTAAAAAACACACACACTTCTACACATACAGTTTTACCAAACATTAACAGATTGGTGTTTCACTGCAACACCATAGCTGCGACAGAGTAGAGAGGTAGACAGACTCAGACACTTTTAAATCCGTCTCTATTTTATTTAAAGCAATATTTGTGGTCAGAATTTTTGCCGCACATGAAAATTGAATACTTCATGTGCTCATTGATAACTTCCAGTAAAGTCCTTTCATTAAAGAAATAAAAAACCGATATATTCAGTTTTAAAAAGAATTCGAACTTCACTGCACCATCATTACTTCGACAGAATAAACAACAGACAGGGAACAAATTGTAAAATATCCATTTTAATATTCTTGTGTTGTATTTAAAGCAATATTATATCGCTCATGTGCACTGCTACATATAAAAATCAATCAATGTTTCAGGTACCTATCGGATTATTTACGCACAGTCTTTTATTAGAAACGAAAAAAACCCCACACATTCAGTTTTCTAAAACGTTAAGAGATTAGCACTTCACTGAACTACCATTGTGTCAACAAAGTAAACAAACCTCCAGGAAAGCACCACAAGAAATTCAGAGCAAATATAGTTCCGTTTTGTTAGATAAAGCGCATCAGAAGAAAAAATAAATAAGCTGTTGCAACATTTCCTTACTACACCACTGTAAATATGGGGGTGAATTTTACATCTTGGCATAATTAATTAAACTGAAGTTATAAATTTACCGGCTGAAAAATTAGGAAATTAGAAATTACTTTCACTCTCGCCATTTTATCTTTTTTTTTTTTTTCTTCTTTTTTTCATTTTAAAAGTAGTTTTAAAAATATTATCAGCCAGAGGTTCACATGAAAGGATATTTAGCAAATCACTGAATGTGATAAAGATATCTGCAATCAATCAAAAATAACTTCTCGAAAAGCATTTAAATCAAACTGTTTCATGAGATTGGCATCTGTGTAAATTTTAGCACTCATAAATTACACAATAAGTTCATACATTTATAGGCAAGGATGCTTAATTTTATGATACTGGAAAAGCTTTGCACTGAGTTAAGTGTAAATGTTTTACTGCTGGTTGAGATACTTTTGCCCGTGTGTTTTCTACAACAGAGAGAAAGCGGGGGAGACAGAAGTGGGTGAGAGGGGAGGGAGAGACAGAAGGAGGAGAGAGAGGAAGAGAGACAGAAGGAGAAAGAGGAGAGAGAGAGAGAGAGAGAGAGAGAGAGAGAGAGAGAGAGAGAGAGTATCGCTTAAAAATCATTTCTTTCTGCTGTATATTTAAATGACTGTAGGGAAATTGATTTACACAAACCGTGATTTCTTGTCTAAATGTCAGTTATTGATATGATAATTTTTCAAAAACATGTGTGTTCTGCATTCAGTCCTAAAGCGCGAAACAAAAGACAGTTACGCAGAAAAAGAAATATGAAGGTTAAAAACCATGAAATAAGCATCAAAAGTGAAAATAAAGCGATCCACATACAAATTCCAGGAATAATGGGGCATAAAACGTGCAACATCACGTGGAAAGAATTCGTCATTACAAAACAAGGACTTTAGTTTTATGTAAGGTGAGTGCTTCGCAATTTTGAAACATATGAATGCTGTTACTTAATTAAAAACATTTAATTTCGAAAAGGAACAAATGCCGTTTCCTCGAGAATCCGAAGAACTGCATTATTGTCAGAATTAATACGTACATAACCCATATTGTCAATGTTTTCCTTAAGTGTATGCTTTACTTTGCGTTGTCAAGACAACCATTATCTCATCGTCCATATATAAGGCAGAACACATTGTTACCGATGTTGTTCCATTCTTTTCGTAAGATGACTCTGTATCTGTGTCTTCTCGAAAAATTGGAACTGCTGCAAAACAGATGTCGTGCATTACTGTGATAGTGTCTACGGTGGTGTATCCGGTGTCACGTCAATTCGTCGCGTGCGTCAATTCGTCGACTACGTCAATTCGTCGCCTGCGTCAATTCGTCGACTACGACAATTCGTCGCGCGTCAATTCGTCGCATGCGTCAATTCGTCGCGCGTCAATTCGTCGACCACGACGATTCGTCGCGCGTCAATTCGTCGCGGACAAATTCGTCGACTACGTCAATTCGTCGACTACGTCAATTCGTCGCGTTTACAGATTTTGGTTACATACAAAACGAATCCAGGAAAACGTACGATTTCGAACGTCTTGCTCCCTGATCAAATTTATAAAGTTTGGACACGCAGACAGGATAGGAATATTACGTTTTTCTTTGGCACTAAAAATATTAGACGGTAGACGGTTTTTGGAACGGGGCAGGGCCCGGTTGGACAGAGCCCCCATATACAAAATTTTCGTAAAATCTACAGTTTTCATCTTAGAACCACCAAATTTCGTATACTATCTCATGGTACTCTAACTTTGACGCTAGACGGTTTTTGGAAGGGGTTGGAGCCCGCGGGGTCGGGGCCCCCCTCATAAAAATTTCGTAAAATCTACAGTTTTTATCTTAGAACCACCAAATTTGGTATACTATCTTATGGTACTCTAACTTAGTCGGCATACCGTTTTTGGATCGGGTCAAGGCCCGGTTGGTCAGAGCCCCCACATACAAAATTTTCTTAAAAACTACAGTTTTCAATTCAGAACCACCTAATCTGGTATACTATCTCATGGTACTCTAACTTAGACGCTAGACGGTTTTGGGAACGGGTTGGAGCCCGGGGGTCAGAGCCCCTCCCCCCCCACCCCTACATACAAAATTTTCGTAAATACTACAGTTTTCAATTTAGAACCACCAAATTTGGTATACTATCTCATGGTACTCTATCTTAGACGCTAGAAGGTTTTTTGAAGGGGTTGCAGCCCGCGGGGTCGGCCCCCTCATAAAATTTCGTAAAATCTACAGTTTTCATATTAGAACCACCAAATTTGGTATACTATCTTATGGTACTCTAACTTAGACGGCAGACCGTTTTTGGAAGGGGTTGGAGCCCGCGGGGTCGGGGCCCACCCTCATACAAGTTTTTCTTAAAAACTACAGTTTTTCAATCTCAGAACCACCTAATCTCGTATACTATCTCATGGTACTCTAACTTAGACGCTAGACGGTTTTTGGAACGGGTCAAGGCCCGGGGGTCAGAGCCCCCACATACAAAATTTTCTTAAAAACTACAGTTTTCAATTCAGAACCACCTAATCTGGTATACTATCTCATGGTACTCTAACTTAGACGCTAGACGGTTTTGGGAAGGGGTTGGAGCCCGGGGGTCCGACCCCCGAATAAAAACTTTTTCGTAAATACTACAGTTTTCAATTTAGAACCACCAAATTTGGTATACTATCTCATGGTACTCTATCTTAGACGCTAGAAGGTTTTTTGAAGGGGTTGCAGCCCGGGGGTCGGAACCCCTCATAAAATTTCGTAAAATCTACAGTTTTCATATTAGAACCACCAAATTTGGTATACTATCTTATGGTACTCTAACTTAGACGGCAGACCGTTTTTGGAACGGGTCAAGGCCCGGGGGTCACAGCCCCCACATACAAGTTTTTCTTAAAAACTACAGTTTTCAATTCAGAACCACCTAATCTCGTATACTATCTCATGGTACTCTAACTTAGACGCTAGACGGTTTTTGGAAGGGGTTGGAGCCCGGGGTCAGACCCCCCCGAATAAAAACTTTTTCGTAAAATCTACAGTTTTCAATTTAGAACCACCAAATTTGGTATACTATCTCATGGTACTCTAACTTAGACGCTAGACGGTTTTTGGAAGGGGTTGGAGATCGCGGGGTCGGGCCCCCCCTCATAAAAAATTTCGTAAAATCTACAGTTTTTATCTTAGAACCACCAAATTTGGTATACTATCTTATGGTACTCTAACTTAGTCGGCAGACCGTTTTTGGAACGGGTCAAGGCCCGGGGGTCAGAGCCCCCCACATACAAAATTTTCTTAAAAACTACAGTTTTCAATTCAGAAACACCTAATCTGGTATACTATCTCATGGTACTCTAACTTAGACGCTAGACGGTTTTTTCAAGGGGTTGCAGTCTGGGGGTCACCCCCCCTCATAAAAATTTCGTAAAATCTACAGTTTTCATCTTAGAACCACCAAATTTGGTATACTATCTTATGGTACTCAAACTTAGACGGCAGACCGTTTTTGGAACGGGTCAAGGCCCGGGGGTCAGAGCCCCCACATACAAAATTTTCTTAAAAACCACAGTTTTCAATTCAGAACCACCTAATCTGGTATACTATCTCATGGTACTCTAACTTAGACGCTAGACGGTTTTTGGAGCGGGTCAAGGCCCGTGGGGTCAGAGCCCCCCACATAAAAAATTTTCTTAAAAACTACAGTTTTCAATTCAGAACCACCTAATCTGGTATACTATCTCATGGTACTCTAACTTAGACGCTAGACGGTTTTGGGAAGGGGTTGGAGCCCGGGGGTCAGACCCCCCCGAATAAAAACTTTTTCGTAAATACAACAGTTTTCAATTTAGAACCACCAAATTTGGTATACTATCTCATGGTACTCTATCTTAGACGCTAGAAGGTTTTTTGAAGGGGTTGCAGCCCGGGGGTCGGCCCCTCTCATAAAATTTCGTAAAATCTACAGTTTTCATATTAGAATCACCAAATTTGGTATACTATCTTATGGTACTATAACTTAGACGGCAGACCGTTTTTGGAACGGGTCAAGGATCGGGGGTCACAGCCCCCACATACAAATTTTTCTTAAAAACTACAGTTTTCAATTCAGAACCACCTAATCTCGTATACTATCTCATGGTACTCTAACTTAGACGCTAGACGGTTTTTGGAAGGGGTTGGAGCCCGGGGGTCAGACCTTCCCCCCCCGAATAAAAACTTTTTCGTAAATTCTACAGTTTTCAATTTAGAACCACCAAATTTGGTATACTATCTCATGGTACTCTAACTTAGACGCTAGACGGTTTTTGGAAGGGGTTGGAGCCCGCGGGGTCGGGCCCCCCCCTCATAAAAAATTTCGTAAAATCTACAGTTTTTATCTTAGAACCACCAAATTTGGTATACTATCTTATGGTACTCTAACTTAGTCGGCAGACCGTTTTTGGAACGGGTCAAGGCCCGGGGGTCAGAGCCCCCACATACAAAATTTTCTTAAAAACTGCAGTTTTCAATTCAGAAACACCTAATCTGGTATACTATCTCATGGTACTCTAACTTAGACGCTAGACGGCTTTTTCAAGGGGTTGCAGTCTGGGGTCACCCCCCCTCATAAAAATTTCGTAAAATCTACAGTTTTCATCTTAGAACCACCAAATTTGGTATACTATCTTATGGTACTCAAACTTAGACGGCAGACCGTTTTTGGAACGGGTCAAGGCCCGGGGGTCAGAGCCCCCCACATACAAAATTTTCTTAAAAACCACAGTTTTCAATTCAGAACCACCTAATCTGGTATACTATCTCATGGTACTCTAACTTAGACGCTAGACGGTTTTTGGAACGGGTCAAGGCCCGGGAGGTCAGAGCCCCACATACAAAATTTTCTTAAAAACTACAGTTTTCAATTCAGAACCACCTAATCTGGTATACTATCTCATGGTACTCTAACTTAGACGCTAGACGGTTTTGGGAAGGGGTTGGAGCCCGGGGTCCGACCCCCCGAATAAAAACTTTTTCGTAAATACTACAGTTTTCAATTTAGAACCACCAAATTTGGTATACTATCTCATGGTACTCTATCTTAGACGCTAGACGGTTTTGGAAGGGGTTGGAGCCCGCGGGCTCGGGCCCCCCTCATAAAAAATTTCGTAAAATCTACAGTTTTTATCTTAGAACCACCAAATTTGGTATACTATCTTATGGTACTCTAACTTAGTCGGCAGACCGTTTTTGGAACGGGTCAAGGCCCGGGGGTCAGAGCCCCCCACATACAAAATTTTCTTAAAAACCACAGTTTTCAATTCAGAACCACCTAATCTGGTATACTATCTCATGGTACTCTAACTTAGACGCTAGACGGTTTTTGGAAGGGGTTGGAGCCCGGGGGTCAGACCCCCTCCGAATAACTTTTTTTTTGTAAAATCTACAGTTTTTAATTTAGAACCACCAAATTTGGTATACTATCTCATGGTAATCTAACTTAGACAGTAGACCGTTTTTGGGACGTATGAAGGCCCGGGGGTCAGAGCCCCCACATACAAAATTTTCCTAAAAACCACAGTTTTCAATTCAGAACCACCTAATCTGGTATACTCTCTCATGGTACTCTAACTTACACGCTAGACGGTTTTTGGAAGGGGTTGGAGCCCGGGGGTCAGACCCCCCTCCGAATAATTTTTTTTTGTAAAATCTACAGTTTTCAATTTAGAACCACCAAATTTGGTATACTATCTCATGGTAATCTAACTTAGACAGTAGACCGTTTTTGGGACGGATGAAGGCCCGGGGGTCAGAGCCCCCACATACAAAATTTTCTTAAAAACTACAGTTTTCAATTCAGAACCACCTAATCTGGTATACTATCTCATGGTACTCTAACTTAGATGCTAGACGGTTTTTGGAAGGGGTTGGAGCCCGAGGGGTCAGACCCCCCCGAATAAAAACTTTTTCGTAAAATCTATAGTTTTCAATTTAGAACCACCAAATTTTGTATATTATCTCATGGTACTCTAACTTAGACGGTAGAAGGTTTTTGGAACGGATCAAGGCCCGGGGTAAGACCCCCCCTCACATACAAAATTTTCTTAAAATCTTTATTTTTTCAATTCAGAACCGCCAAATTTTGTGTCATCAAACTCTAACTTAGCGGGAGACGGTAAGTGAAAGCGCAATATTATTAACTTGATTTGTTATGCAAACCTTATAAACACGACCACAGCGATTAAAAGTTACTAAAGAGTCCTTGTAAGTAATATTTTTTGACCGAGTGCAAGTACAGTTTACGAAATGTCAACAGGTCAAAATATCTAAAGTAACAATGAAATTTGGGATATTTCTTTTTTCTTTCTTTTTATTTCAGTTTTGACACTTGTATTAAGTTTTAAAAACATATATTTCTGCTATCGTATACCTTGATTGTGCTTTAAACAGAATTTCTTACCATGTTTTGGGTATTTTGTTTCGTGTGGTTGCAGTTTTTTTAATGTTTTGGGCATTTCATTTTGTGTGGTTACTTCTTTTTATGTTTTGAGCATTTTACTTTGTATGGGTGTTTTTGTTATGTTTTTGTTCTTTTCTTTTCTGTGGTGGTTGTAATGTCGACACAATGAAAAGGGGAAACTGTGGACAGTCACGATGCCTACTTGCTTTTAATTTTTTTTTTCAAATACAGCACATGATTTTGTATTGAGTTATACCACTTACTCATTAAGCGACTACAGGTTTCTTTAAATATGAACGTTTTCTTAGAGCCTTTTGTTTCCTCTACCTAGCTTTTTCGGTTCCGCAATTTCTTTTCTTGGTTTTAGAATATTTTCCTTATTATTAATCTATTTTCTCATGCAAACTCTTTATGTAAGGTATGTTTATTCTATCGAAGTATTTTGCAATTATACGTAAAGTCCTGTTGCTGAAGTAAAAAAATATTTCCAACTGAAACAACGCAGTTCAGATATTTTCCCGCTGTTAACTCAAAGAATGAAAACAAAAACAACAAATCTGTGCAATGGTTGAGGCATGAGACAGTACTTACTGGTAACCAGGCAAAGTTTCAAGGAAGAATGAGCTTAAGAATTTCTAACTGCAACAAAAAAGAGCATCCGCACTGTATCCCTCCCCATCCCCTAGTGCCGGCCTTTGGACGTCTTGAAAGAGAAGTCTTAAGGACACATCTGTATCGTAATTGCCTGAGCATTCGCGACAATCTTCTGGTGTCGTAGTAGAAAAACACACTTCCTACTTCGCCTAAATTGCTTGGATGTAATGCCAACGAACAAAGTTTTGCTCTCGCATTGGATTTCTGTTGCTTTTGATGGAATACTTTTCCCCTGGGGTTCACCGCTTTCACTATAGTCTTCAAGACAGGCGGCAATACACCCCAACGTAAAACACCAATTTCACGGCAATTAACTGCAATTAGCGAAAGAGAGGGGCGGTACAGGAAATAAGTCGAACGAGACAGATCTGAACTTAGAAAGTCGGGGGAAGGTGTTGCATGAAAAACTGTGTTTGGCTTACAGATCATTTGGCACGTAGGGACGTAGGTTTCGTTTAATATGTTACGGGGTAAAAAAATTGTCTTTTCAGTTTAACAATTTTCTTTCATACGCATGGTGCAACACAAAAAAATTGAATTTATTTTTGAGAATTAGCATGACGCCTACCGGCCCAGAGTACAGCTGCCCAGTCCGCGCCTGCTGCCGCCTCCGGAACCTGGCTCCCGGGTTCTTCGCATCTGTTGATCCCCCGCCTGGAGCGTCCCAGCTGTAAAATACATGTACCTCTGCGTTTTGGAAAAACAAAACATAAGATGCCGATCCTTAAAATTAACCACTTCTTGTGACCGCAGGTACGAAAATCTTGAACTTCGCTTAAACCCTAACTGGAGGAACAAGCTTCACGTGATTGTCTGTATTCTGAGTGTTTTATTGAATGGTTGATCATTAGTTCGTAGTTGACTGGAGAACAGAGAACGTGCTTGTTGAAACCTTTGTTGTGCGTTGTCAAGTGATAATAGTGGAAATTTATCATTCTAAATATTTTGGAAAGAGAAAGTGCATTGTTTTCCGAAGGCACTATGCAGATGAAGAATGCAACATAAATAGTTAACTTACAAAAAGAAAATGATTTGCTGAAATGAAAACGGTATTTATTTTGCCATAACAGAGTGCGAGGTGATTTACGGTATTGTCACTGTATTGAAAGAAATTATGGAAATTGTACTGGCTTTGCTAGTACTATTCTTATTGGAGATGAACACAGGATGCACAATGAGAAACCACATAATCATGCTCCAAGACCGGAGAAAAGTGATTTTGCGGTTGCAAGAGCGCAAATAAAAGAACGAGCGAGAAATACGGACGAAGCCCCTGCACAAATTATTCAAACCGTGACAACGTCAATGGCCACAGTAAATGCAGCTTACATGCCTAATATGGATGCACTAAGGCAAGTTGTAAAAAAGAGAAGACAGGCCAAGACATGCCTGCGGAGCCTACGACTTCAGAACGGATCGATGCCCCAATAAATTTACAGGAGAAGATGGTGCAAAATTTCTTGGCAGAGGTAGCGCATTTGGACATCAAAGAATTATTTTATTTTTAACAGAGAATAATTTACGAAAGCTTAAAGAAGCACCCCTCTGGATTATGGATGGGACATTTGAAACTTGTCCAACCCTTTTTAGGCAATTATGTTCCATTCATGCTATGGTTGAAACGAATCCAGAGATGCACAGACTTGTCCCACTAGTTTATGGGTTACTTTCCAGCAAGTATAAATAATATAATACTATTACAAAGTATTTTTGTAGGATTTACAAGACTATGCATCAGACTATGATATTCAGCTTGCACCACAATATACGCATAATAATAGATTTTGAAATAGCTACCGTTATAATGCTGCTAAAAAGGAATTTGGAAGCAGCACACACAAATGTTCTTGGTTTCATCTCGGAAAAAAATGTGCTGAGGAATATCCATCCTCTGGCATAGCCTTGGAATATAAGGAAAACAGTGAGTTTGCTCTCAAAGTCAGACATTTGCAAGCACTCGCATTTTTTTTCATCTGATGAAATTCCAGCTGCTTTTGAAGAAGTGAAATCAATTTTACTAGAATATGCAGATTCTGTAGTTCAGTGGTTTGAGGAAAATTATGTTCTTGGAAAATTTCGTGGAAGCAGAAGAAACAATCCAAGCAGAAGCCCTCCGCTGTTCCCGCCAACAATTTGGTCAGTTAGTGAAAACAGTTTATTTGGTTTTCCCAGAACACAAAACGAACTTGAAAGATTAGACAGACGCTGGAATACAATTCTGGGAGAGAAAAAACTGTGACTGTACGAAATAATCAGTGAAATTGCGAAAGAGCAGAGAACAACTATGGCTAAAATCGAAAGAGTGATAGCACAGATTCCAACAAATCCACCCAGAAGAGAAACGCTGGCAAGATAAAAAGGAATTCGAACTTCTTTGGTGCACAGAGACAATGTTAACATGCTGGACATTTTAAGAGGAATTTCATATAATTCTACCCTTTACTAAAATGTGCTGGTATTTCTCACTAATTGAATTATACCTTTTACTAACTTGTATTTGAATTTTTCAAGAATGTAATTCCGCCGAAGATGCAAGAATGTAAAACACAACGCAAAATTAAAAAAGTCAAAATTTTCAAAATAGCATGTCAAAAACATAAAATGTCAAAAAGTAATCCAAAATGTGAAACATATAAAAATTCAAAATGAAATCCAAAATGTGAAACAAGTAAAAACTCAAAATGCAATCACAAGTCATAAGCATTACAAAAATGCGAAACGCTATGTAACAAGTACAACACAAAATAAAACAAATGCCAAAAAAGAAATGCATACGCTTTGTAAAATGCACAAAATAAAATAAATGCCATATTCACAAGGATTTCATGACGAGTCAAGTTAAAAATGAGCTTTTACTTAGACTTCAAATAATAATTACTAGCCTCTACACCTTTTTAAGTCTTTCATAAGTGCAACATCATTAACCTGACTTGTCATCAAACATTATCAATATGACCATAGCATATAATCACTTAAAAGACTTGTTAATGGATGAATTGAGGAATCACCAAGTTCAGCGGGTGAAAGTTAATGGTTGCTTATAGTTTTGTACTCGAGTAAATGCGCAACACAGTAAACTTGACTTTCTCTGAATATTTTATGTATATGAGCACGGTTGATTGAAAACTGATAAAAAGGCTTAAGGCCTGTTTATTAATTTTTGTGCCTCAGTCAAAACGCAGTACCATAACCTTGGCATGTTATCGAAACCTTATGAATACGTCGGACTAAAAATTCCTAAAAAAGTTTACGCCTAAGGTCTTGTAACTAAAGTTTTGTGACAGGGTAAAACTGCAACATTAATAACTTGACATGTTATGTTAACGTTGTGAATATGAGCACGGCGGATTAAAGATTTCAACAAATAGCCTTTGGGATTAATGTGTTGTAGCTGAGTAAAAATGTAACATTATCTTGATTTTCTATATAAACCAAACTACGTGCTGAAATGGCCCAACTATATATACGTATACTTCAACCCTATACCGAAGCGCTGACAAGGTGAAAACTAAAGTGCAATTTTGTACGGTCTCCTAACATTTTATGGCCAGCCTACATGGAAGTGGACACCTTGATATCAAAAACATACTTTTTGTACGGTCCACAACAAATAGCAATGGACACGTCGCAATCTTTGGGAGGGGGGGTTAACGACCACCGTGATCAATTCAGTGGGCTATAAGCAGTCATACATTCCCAATTTTGGGCCACTGGTTCCTGGGAAGGGGGACAGCCAGTGCCAGAAGTCAAGCACAACGTCCATGATTCACCGGGATTTGAACCAGGATCCTTCTCGACAAGTGGTCAGAAGCCAGCGCCTAGATCACTCCGCCACCGTAGCGGCACACATTGAAATGTATTTTTCATACGGCCCCAAACGCTCTTATGGACATACTAGATTGAACTGGACGCAAATAAATCATTAATATAATTTGTACTAGCAGGGATACCAGTTATTTGCCAGGTACATATTACTATTTGTGGAATCACCAAGTTCAGCGGGTGAAAGTTAATGAATGAAAAAGATATTCCTGCAATTTTCCAGTAAACTTATTTTAAATTTTTTGATTTAGTTAATTTAATTTTGCGAAACAAAAAAAGAAAGAAAAAGGAATGGGAATACTTACCTTCTAGGAGACATCTATAGAACTGCCGTACATCTGGCGTGTGCTTCTGTGAATCCCGCGACACAGAAATGCAATGTACCTATGTGATGTCGCATGCATACGACTTCACATTGGCATTGATCATCTTTTTCTTACCGTTTTGAATTTTGAATATCTGGAACTCTCTGTTTACATTACATGATATTTCTTTCTGATAAGCCGTTCGTTGGTAGTGAAAGCTAAACTATATAGATTTGTGTTTTTAATACACCATTAAACGAATATTTTTGCACTTTATTGTTATCTACAGTCCCTAACTTAGACCGTAGGTTGGTTAGTTGGTTGGTTGGTTGAAGGTTTATGGTGCAAAACCCTCAAAGGGCCAAAGAGCGCATTAGAACGTAAATAGGGTATTCTTAAGAGTAAAAAACGGAACTTTTTACGAAAATTTTGCATGGGGCTACCTTGACCCGGGCCCCGACCCCTTCCAAAAACCGTCTACCGTCTAAGTTAGATAACCATAAGTAGTATGCAAAATCTGGTTGTCCTAAATTGAAAACTATAAATTTTACGAAATTTTTATGAGGAGGGAAGGGGCTCTCACCCCGGGGTTCCAGCCCCTTCCAAAAACCGTCTAGCGTCCAAGTTAGAGTTTCATGATACCAAATTTGGTGGTTCTGAATTGAAAACTGTAGTTTTTAAGAAAATGTTGTATGTCTGTGTGTGTGGGGGGCGGGGGCTCCGACCCCCAGGGCCTTGACCCGTCCCAAAAATCGTCGACCGTCTAAGTTAAAGTCCCATGAGATAGTATACCAAATTTGGTGGTTCTAAATTGAAAACTGTAGATTTTACGCGGCATTTTTATGGGGGGGGGGCTCTTACCCCAGGGCTCCAACTCCTTCCAAAAACCGTCTAGCGTCTAAGTTAGAGTACCATGAGATAGTATACCAAATTTGGTGGTTCTAAATTGAAAACTGTAGATTTTGGAATTTTTATATGAAGGGGCCCTTACCCCCCGGGCTGCAACCCCTTCAAAAACCATCTAGCGTCTAAGTTAGAGTACCATGAGATAGTATACCAAATTTGGAGGTTCTAAATTGAAAACTGTAGTATTTACGAAAAGTGTTTATTCGGAGGGGGTGTCTGATCCCCCGGGCTCCAACCCCTTCCAAAAACCGTCTAGCGTCTAAGTTAGAGTACCATGAGATAGTATACCAGATTAGGTGGTTCTGAATTGAAAACTGTAGTTTTTAAGAAAATTTTGTATGTGGGGGCTGTGACCCCCGGGCCTTGACCCGTTCCAAAAACAGTCTGCCGTCTAAGTTAGAGTACCATAAGATAGTATACCAAATTTTGTGGTTCTAAGATGAAAACTGTAGATTTTACGGAATTTTTATGAGGGGGCCGACCTCCCGGGCTGCAACCCCTTCAAAAAACCTTCTAGCGTCTAAGATAGAGTACCATGAGATAGTATACCAAATTTGGTGGTTCTAAATTGAAAACTGTAGATTTTTCGAAAAAGTGTTTATTCGGGGGGGTCTGACCCGCCGGGCTCCAACCCTTCCAAAAACCGTCTTGCGTCTAAGTTAGAGTACCATGAGATAGTATACCAGATTAGGTGGTTCTGAATTAAAAACTGTAGTTTTTAAGAAAATTTTGTATGTGGTGGGGCTTCACCCCCGGGCCTTGACCCGTTCCAAAAATGGTCTGCCGTCTAAGTTAGAGTACCATAAGATAGTATACCAAATTTGGTGGTTCTAAGATGAAAACTGTCGATTTTACGAAATTTTTTATGAGGGAAGGGGGGGGCTCCAACCCCTTCCAAAAACCGTCTAGCGTCTAAGTTAGAGTTTCATGTTACCAAATTTGATGGTTCTGAAACGAAAACTAGATTTTACGAAAATTTTGTATGTAGGGGGGGGGGGAGCTGTGACTCCCCGGGCCTTGACCCGTTCCAAAAACCGACAACCGTCTAAGTTAGAGTACTATGAGATAGGATACCAGATTTGGTGGTTCTGAATTGAAAACTGTGTGTGGGGGCTCTGACCAGCCGGGCCCCTGACCCGTTCCAAAAACCGTCTAAGTTAGAGTACCATGAGATAATATACCAAATTTGGTAGTTCTAAATTGAAAACTATATCTTACTGCAATTCTGTAGGAGGGGGCTCAACCCCCCCCCCTCTGCAACCGCTTCCCAAAACCGTCTGCAGTCTAAGTTAGAATACCACGAGATAGTATACCAGATTTGGTGGTTCTGAATTGAAAACTGTAGATTTTACGAAAATTTTCTATATGGGGGCTCTGACCAACCGGGCCCTGCCCCTTTCCAAAAACCGTTTACCGTCTAATATTTTCAGTGCCAAAGAAAAACGTAATATTCCTATCCTGTCTGCGTGTCCAAACTTTATAAATTTGATCAGGGAGCAAGACGTTGGAAATCGTACGTTTTCCTGAATTCGTTTTGTATGTAACCAAAATCTGTAAACGCGACGAATTGACGTAGTCGTCGAATTGACGTAGTCGACGAATTTGTCCGCGACGAATTGACGCAGTCGACGAATTGACGCGCAACGAATTAACGCGCGACGAATTGACGCAGTCGACGAATTGACGCGCGACGAATTGACGTAGGCGACGAATTGAAGCGCGACAAATCGTCGCAGTCGACGAATTGACGCAGGCGACGAATTGACGTAGAACCATATTAATCAAAGGTTCGCATCTGTGCAATGTTCACTTTTTAAACTTACTGAATTATTGAAATTCCTTATCGTGCTTCATACATCCCTTTTGTTCTATTCATTGTTTACATCATGTCAGTAAATGTCTAAAAGAAGAAATCATTGTAAGGTCAAAAATTAATCATCGTGAAGTGAAAAATTTTGATTTTCGCTAGAGTGCTTATAAATAATCAAGCGAATTGAGACAAGTCTGAAACTTCATATGTTTTTCATTCCGGAGGTGCTGATCTGAAATCTTCAAAATCTTCTTTTGAACAAAGAAGTTACATGATTTCTAAATAAATAACATACAAATAATGTTTGAAGATTGTTTTTGTTTGCACAGTTCAAACAAGCAGTTGGCAAGAAAAGCTTTTGGCATATATGGCAGAAGGACTTCCCACCATCCATATCGTCCAAAATGTCACACATGTTGTTGGTCCGGCAGAATGCTATATGATGACCTACTTAATTCAGTGAATTGCCCCTACAATGGAAACCAACCACTTCTCTTAAGTGAAACGGCATGATCTGGATCGTCAGTGTTATAAGAATATCTGCTAAAGATAGCACAACATCCTTTGAAAAGTTTGGAATTTGCATCAATGCAAAGCCTATGCGCACCTGCTCAGTGAGTACATGCATGTCTGAAAATCTTCACGTGCACTTTACAGCTAAATTACCAACAATTCCATTATATTTCGGTAAAGTGCAGGAGGTCTCAACATAACACAAAGTAGAGTCCAGATCATATCATATGTAAAGAATTTTAGGAAGGGAGTGTCTGACCCCAAGTCTTAAACAACCCTTAGAAATAGGAAGCTAGATTTAGGCTAGAGTGCCAGATATGAAAGCCACACGGAAGCAAAGTAGAAAGGGGAGGAAGACGCCCTTATTTATTACAGGGGGGGGGCAGTACCCAGGGTCCGACGGCTTAACGTGCGCGTATCCAACGAACAGCGGATATTTAGTCGTTCGAGCGTTCGTACCTGTCCTGGAACAAAGTAGAGTTACCTGTAATTTCTTGTTTTAAGTATTCCGCGTTCCCATTCTAATCCATTCCAACAAAACTACAAGAAAGTACGTCTAGTGCTATAACAACCATTTTCAGCACAACGTATGATTTCCACTACGGACAGATATTCATGAAGTTCAATTGGGCTTTTTATCTGAACTACACTGAAGAGCAACGGAATTAGATATACCTGTCTAGTAACGTGCAGCACCTCCTTTCGCCCTGATGACGGCGGCAATTCGTCTCGGCAGAGAGTCAATAGGACACCGGAAGCGTTGGAAAGCCATACGGATCCACGACCCCTGAACAAGCTAACACAGTTCACGAAGATTTGATGGGGGGAGGAGGGTCAGAGCCTCGAAAATCTCTCTCGATGGCATCCCAGATGTGATCGATGGGATTGAGGTCAGGTGACCAAGCTGGCCAAGGAAGCGAGGTCACGTCGGTGGAGTGTTCATCCAACCATTCAGATACAATTCGGGAGCGATGGCACGGTGCATTGTCTTGTTGTAGGATGAGGTCCCCAGTGGGATGTTGAAGACGCACAAACGGGAGCAAATGGTCGTCCAGGATATCCCGGTAACGTTGACCTGTGAGGGACGATGTCACACGTACCAGGGGTCCCATTTCAGTCCACGTAAACAGTCGCCAGACGAGAATGCCCCACCCCCACCACCACCAGCAGCTTGAAGAGTACCCTGCTGTCAAGAAGGATTCATCGCTTCATGTGGTTTGCGCCGTACTCGTATCGTGCCATCCGCATGTACCAACGTTAATCTCGACTCATCAGTCCAGGCAACATTTTCCCGCATGTCTAGGGTCCAGTGGCGATGTTTTCGCGCCCATGCTAATCTTTGCACCCTGTGATGTGCGATCAGCAGCGGTATCCTCGTGGGACGATGGCTTCTGTACCCCACAGCGAGGAGATGATTCCGGATGGTGTGGCTGCTTACACGTTTTTGTGCACCAGCGTTAAATTGCCGAGTGATTTCTTGCACTGTGGTTCGTCTATCCGATGTTACAATGCGAGCTAGCCGATGATGACCCCGCTCATCCACACGCTGTTGTCCACGGCAGTTGGCCCCTGCAGAGATGGTTTTACCGGATTAGATGTACTCACGGTGCACCTGTACTCACGGTGCACCCGTGACACAGTGGCTCGTGCAAATCCCAGTGCCTGCACGCCTTTCGAGATGGAGTGACCCATTCGTCAGACCCCGACAATTAGCCCACGACCAAATGCGCTTAGATCCTTCGTCTTACCCATACTGCGTCCGACTCTTACTGATTCCCGTCGTATCACTCCTTATATTGTCGGATCGCTGCATACGTCATGTCGTTTCCGTTTACAGGGCCGCCCACAGCGCCACATTTGCATAACGCCAGCTGTCTCTAATTCAATTGCTCTTCAGTGTATACCAGCGAGTAAATCTTTAGTAGTACAGAATCACTGAAACAAAATTGCACTCTGTTGGTAAGTATTTATTGTTACCATAGTATCAATTACCTCCTTTACAATACTGTAGAGAAGTTTATCTAAGTGTACTTGTTTTTCGCAACGGCTACTGTACACAAAACTGATGGTAATAGTTTTATTAGGAAATCAATAGAACATGTGTTGCTGATTACGTAGGATTTTTATTTATTTTAACCTGCTTTAAATTTAAATGGCAATCACTATTTTTCAAATTCCCAATGACCCTTCTTTTTAATTTATTAGAGTAGTTTACTTTTGCGAACTGAGCTTGAGGTTATAAATAGGATCGCCTAGTACACTGTTTGGAGGGAAAGACAGACAGACCTTCCTAGTTCTCAACCTGATCAACTTCTATTAGTCGTTTTGCTAAAACACCAGTAGCAAATACATATTTTTCCATCCCTCTTCAGGAGTCTTGAGGACATGGCCATTCAGAAATTATGTAGACTGGCACATCACATAAAACATTTATGAAACATCGTCTCTTGAACGAGCGTTGAATTTCGTGCTTTGGAAATTGCTGGCATTCCTTCAAGATGTTTTATGAGCAGAATGCTTTACAAAGTCCACTTTTGCTGTGATTTTCTCTGTATTTCCTACGAGGGAAATTTGTTTTTGACGCAGCCGTCAATTTCATTGTTCCTTCCTAAAGATTTAATATGGATTTCGAAAAACGCGTCAACTCTTAATGGAATGTTCTTGTTTTTAAATCGTTAAAACCGCTTTCTACTGATGCACTGCTTGCTGTTGATGTACCGAACTGAAAAATAAAAATCAGACAAGAGAGGTAGAAGTTTCCCCAAACGAATGGAGAAATTTATTGTTTCAGCTATAAATCAACATTAAGTTAGCTTTGCATCAGCAACACCTACCGTTTTACATAATCGGAGCGATAACGAAGTACCATGTAATATTAACATCACGTGCGGCTACAATAAATTGTGCACACCTATCCTCTGTAATAATCATTAAACGTTTGCCTGTGATGGAGAAACGTGGCGACTTAAGCTAATTTGACCACGGCCAGACAGTTGCGACCCGAAGGCCAGGTGCCAGCATTTCGGAAAAAGCCGCACTTCTTGGCTGCTCCCGTACTACTGTATCAAGGGTGTGACAGGACTGGATTAACCATGCACAGACATCTAGCAAAAGGGCTCACATTGATCGGCCACACTTCTTGGCTGCTCCCGTACTACTGTATCAAGGGTGTGCCAGGACTGGATTAACCATGCACAGACATCTAGCAAAAGGGCTCACATTGATCAGCCACACTTCTTGGCTGCTCCCGTACTACTGTATCAAGGGTGTGCCAGGACTGGATTAACCATGCACAGACATCTAGCAAAAGGGCTCACATTGATCAGCCACACTTCTTGGCTGCTCCCGTACTACTGTATCAAGGGTGTGCCAGGACTGGATTAACCATGCACAGACATCTAGCAAAAGGGCTCACATTGATCAGTCACACTTCTTGGCTGCTCCCGTACTACTGTATCAAGGGTGTGACAGGACTGGATTAACCATGCACGGACATCTAGCAAAAGGGCTCACATTGATCAGCCACACTTCTTGGCTGCTCCCGTACTACTGTATCAAGGGTGTGACAGGACTGGATTAACCATGCACAGACATCTAGCAAAAGGGCTCACATTGATCAGCCACACTTCTTGGCTGCTCCCGTACTACTGTATCAAGGGTGTGACAGGACTGGATTAACCATGCACAGACATCTAGCAAAAGGGCTCACATTGATCAGCCACACTTCTTGGCTGCTCCCGTACTACTGTATCAAGGGTGTGACAGGACTGGATTAACCATGCACAGAAATCCAGCAAAAGGGCTCAAATAGGTAAGCTACGCTCGATTGTTCCTAGAGGTGAGCCTCGGGTGCCACGAGTGGTATCTTAGCAACTCCGTACAACAGCCACCCAGCTCACCCACCAGTACAACATCTGCGCAGTTCGACCTATTTCCATGCACCATACGCCGTACTTTGCTTCCCTGGGATTACACAGCCGGAGAAAAACGAGGGTACTCATGATGACGCCCAGTCATCACAAACAACGCCTCGCATGGACCAAGGAACGTCGGCAATGGACCCTCGACAGATGGAAGAAGGTCGTCTGGAATGATGAGTTCCGTTTCTTGCTGCACCATGCTGATGGCCGGGTTCTCATGTGGCGTAAATAGCACGAAGCCCTATTCCCTGGTTCAACAGGCAGGTGAAGGTGGTGTTCCGGTCTGGGGAGCTTTTTCCTGGCTAGCCCTTTAGTTATCATCCCATAAACACTGATTGGTGGATCCTACAGGGATCTGTTAGCCGACCATATTCATCCATATCTGCAGGAGGTTTACGCAAACCACAGTGCCATCTTTCAGCAGGACAACGAACCGTGTCATCGGAATCGTATAGCTACTGAGGGATTGGAGGAACACGAAAACGAATTCGCTGCATTGCCTTGGCCTCCAAACTCCTCTGACTGTAACACACTTGAACATTTGTGGGATATAATAGAGCGTAGTGTGAGAACTGCTGACTCTTCTCTACGGAATGAGCTTGAACTGACGGAGCTGCTGCAGCGAACATGAGTCCAGGTACGCATGGAGGATGTTCGACACCGTTCCGAATCTGTTCCTGGGCGTCTGCCAGCCGTGATTGCACAGAAAGATTGAATAACGCGTTATTAGGTAGGTGTTCCTAATGCAAAGCTATCTCTGAGGTGGTCGTGTTTATCTTGTGTCCAGATATTTCGAGCGTTTGAGTGAGTTTTCTTTCCTGTTGTCTGTTCCATCTGTGTGTTATTGTTTTCTTGTTTTGTTATAAAGGTACGAAACACGTTTTCACCTTTTCTCACCCCATAGTTTGCTCTCATTATAAAGTGCTGCACCTTTTTTCATAATCAAACCCCGTTTGTTTACATTAGGAAGTCGCGAAAATGGCGGCTTCCACTGATCCCGCCTTAGCGATAGCACAGGCAGAAATTGATCACACTCTACTCTCGAACTCCATGGAAATAGATGTACCCTCGCTCCCAGATGCCAGTGTCATTGATGATGTCATTCAATCTACAAAGACGTCTACCGTCTCAGAACTTGGTTCAAACGTGCTACCTCTCTCTGCGACTGCTGTGCCTCCCCTTCTGTGGCTGCCGTTGCACAGTTCCCTCCTCATGATTCAGTGGGGAAGGCGTCATTCGTGACTACTCTTCAACTCGGATCAACTCCATCACCTAGTCCTGCCTCTTCAGTACCATCGTCGCTAGGTTTCCGTTTATACAGATCTTCAACAAAACTGTTACCACTACACTTGATGATCTGTCAAAGGTAAGCAGATAATTTTTCTCCTTATTAGATCGAGGTGTATGCACTCTTCATGCCCAACTCAACACTATTCTACCTCGTTACATGGAGGGTCTGTCTATCCAGATTCCTGAAGCGGCAATTTCCGGAATCGTTAGGACACCTCAATAGCTCATATATTTTCAAGATCTTTACCTCTCATTATTGTACACAGTGTCTGACGTAATAACAGAACACCCAGCCTGCCCGAATTGACGACGTGATCCTCCTGGTGATCACCAGTTCACGGCAGCTGGCTCCTCCTTGTCTTCTGATGTTTCTGCAAGTACATTTACTGGTGTTGCTCCACCGTTTTCTGTGCTTCCTTCTGGTCATTTGAAAGACTCCAGACATTTTCCACCGTTGTCCCAGCGGAAGGTACTGCATTCTTCTCCAAGCCTCTCGAATACTGTCTCGACAGTCTCCACGACTGAACTTTCTGACTTTGATGTGCCAAGTATTTCTCCCCTGCTTCCCATTGGGGAATCGTCAGGGCTACCTTCCGGACCGGAAACCCCAGGGACATGGAACGTCTCGTCGTTCCATGTCCTTTTTAGAATGACTCTCACGTTTATGACTCTTCTGCGCAATCTGATCTTCCTCTCTCCGAATCTGAGACGGTCCTTGATCAGCAGATGGATGTGTCGCCTGCTGCTTCCTCATCTAAGAGATCTGTTTCCTCAAAGAAATCTACCAAACATAATAAGATGCGTCAACTGTCCCGTTCGCCTCCGACGGACACCTTCGAGAGTTTTACTCTTTCTGATATCTCTTCGATCCCAGCCAAATAACGTGCTGTGACGCTTCGCTATCGCTCCAGCACAGTATTTGAGATTCCGACCATCACTGCTGCCGGCATGGCACGTACAGTGGACTCAATCCCTCTGATTCCTGGGCCGTTGTTCAGTAAACAACTCCTCACCTTTCTCCTAACGCGAACGCACAGATTTTTTCAACGCAGTTCCGACTGTCTTCTGACTTGGATCCTGACTTTTGTTCCACGGTCACTCATCTTTTAGAGCAAGCACTTGTAAGCCTTTCCGCTTCGCCTGGCCCAGTTTCTTTATCGGTTTCGGTGAACACTGCTTTAGTTGCCTTTTCGAAGTGTATTTCTTCTTCCTATCGTTTTACAAACTTTTCACCAAGGTCTTATCTCATTGTTTAAACTCCATTCTACCGGATATTATCCATTCCGATCAAACATACACGATCCTTACTCAGTCCATTTCCACTTCACTCCATCTCCTTCGCAATCTTATTTTTCAGGCTGATCGGCAGGACAAGCGTCTGCCGCTGTTCTCACTTGATCAGCGTTGGGCGTTTGACCGTGTCTCAGACATTCTCATAATCTTCGCGTTCTGCTTTCATTTGGCTTTCTTTACAACTTCTGTCGGTTACTTCTCAGTCTCAACAGCAATTCTTCTCTCCATGTCCGCACCCTGTCATTTCTTACCGCTAACATGCCATTTGCGAATGGTGTTTGCCAGGGATGTCCTCTTTTCGGACAATTGTTTGCGCTTGCGTTCGAGTCCCTTCTGTGTCGTCTTCGTTCCACTCTCTTTCCCTCTCCCTCCATTCTTCGTCCAATCGATCGCCACTTTTCCTCAGTTTTAATAACGTACGCAGATGATCTCGTGGTTTCCCTTCGTTCGCAGGTTGGGTTCTCAGTTTTCGAATATGTATACTACCTCTATGTTCAGCTCTCGGGCCCTGCACTAAGCAGGGACACGAGTACAGGGCTGTGGAGTAGGACGAGGAAAGCACGACCACACCGCCCCTGGGCAGCCACTTGGAATGAGACGGTACAGGAGTTTCTCGGCATCATTCTAGGTCCTCCATCTCTCATATCGGCTGATTCGTGGTCGTCTCTCCTACAAAAATTCACTCGTGCACTTCGTTGGTACTGCACGAAGTCCTTCCTGTCATATGGGGGCCAGGCTTGCGTTGTTCCCACTTTCCTTCTTCTAATGTTACAGTCAGCTTGGTCCACCATTCTTCCTTCTTACGGGAAGTTCAGTCTGCAATCATCCGGCTTGTGTGGCATAGGCAGCGTTGGGTGTCCACACGGACTCTCACGCTCCCGGTGTCACACGGAGGGGTGGCACTTTCCCGATGTTTTCCTTCGTTACAAATCCGCTCGTCTTTTCTCCCTTTTTTACGCAATTCTGCACGTGTCCGTCCATTGCCTTGAGTTTCATTGACGTCACTGTTAACCCTCGAAATCTCACTCTCACCTTTTCGAACTTTCTCCTTATGGGCCGTTTATCAGTTATTCCTAAACGTCTTCCACTTGTTTATCAGGAATGTTTCACTTTCTGGAGGGCGTTGTCTCGCATCCATCTTCGATTTCTTGGTCTTTCTGATTTACTAAATGATCCCCTTTTTTATTCCCATGTCACTATCCAGTCCGATTCCTCGCGTTTCTGTTTTCCCTTCTGTCTCCGAGCCGGTGTTTTCACGGTTCGCTAACTTGTCAAGTCTGGGCTTTCATGGCGTTCTCTTCCACAAATCTCATTGACCCTACCATCTCACCCTGACAACCAATTATTCCTTGTTATCATTTAGGCCTCGCTTCACCGGTTATTCCCAGACCTTTTCACTTCCACTGGGCATATTACCCACACCTCAGCTTTCCCTGCCATTACCTTTCCACTCTCTCTCTCTCTCTCTCTCCGGTACTCCCACTCTTCTTCATGGAGTAGAAGAAGAGTGGGAGTCGCCGGCTTTATCGGCATCTTCCTGCTCTTGGGTCAGAATCTGCTTCCAATCTCCACACTTACCCCGTCTATTGTTTCATAAAAAAACATAGACAGGGGAAGTGTGACGAACGCATAACTGAGAAACGTATAATCGAGATTCCACTGTAGTTAGTTACTTTCACCGCATGAAAAAGTTTGAGGTTGTGCCTTGTTTTCCGTTCATACACTGATGTTTTGCTGCCATAAGCATTGGAACTTTTCAAAATCCAGGAAAAAGGAACTTATAACGATCTTAGGCAGAACCGTGATTTTGTTATGGCAATAAATGCATGATGTTTTCATGTCGGAGTGCATAAAGTTAATTAATCAGAACTGCAGTGTTGAGGAGCTTTGATAAGATGCGCTAAAAATGCTATATGTGGTGCCAAAAGATTTCATTTGCATGTCGCAGATTAAAGTATTACTCTATGGAAACTCAATTAGGTCGCTGAGCTGAACTTAATGGATATGGGTGGTGTGTAGCAACTTCTCGCGTGCATTACGTATGACTAACATGACTTTTCTGTCTAATCTCCAAAGCCCATGAACAGCGTGTTGTATCATAGACATTGCCAAGCTCCAGGTCGAATGTTAATAGAAGTTTCTTTTTGCTAAAAATGCAATTTACCCATGAGAAATTTACTGTGCAGAAAATTGCAAGCGTTCATTAACATAAAATCAATTAACTGCTCTCGGAGATGAGTTTTTTTCCAAAAATAGCTACTGCTATAATGCTTTTCCTCAGGGGAAAATGGAAACTTTGATGAATTACACGAATCATTTGATTACAGCGATTCCGTAAGTAAAAAAAGAAAACACGAGATGAAGAAATAAGGTTGCTTCTCCTGGCAAATTTCAAATAATTACTTTGAAAAATACTGACTGCATCGTAGTAAAACGACGAAATGGTAATTTTCATTGTCTCTATTGTTTATGGTATGCGTTACACGTGAAAAGGAACATGCCTTTTTTTCCACAAAAAATTCGTAACGATCTGGAAAACACTAGCAAACATTTATTTTTCTTGTCTCTCAGCACTTCGTGTTCCTTACAGACCTGTACAGCTTCATCGAAATAAAACTAGATTTCACTTCGAATTACTGGATGATGGAAGAAAGACATCTTTCAAAGTAATCTGATTTCATTTAAAAATATCATTTTGCATATAGTTAAAACACCGTAAAAGCAGCATACTTGCATGTATCATTTTAAGAGAAAAATTTGCAGAAAGTCCGAAAGCAACGGAATTATTTTCGTACACAATTTCAGAATAGAAAAAGTTTCAAAATTCATCATCAACGTTATTTCTGGACCAGTGAATTTTTCACATTAGTATACCAATTTGAAGTCATTTCTTTTTCACCTTGAAAAAATATGTGCGTCAACAGGGGAAAATAAAACACGATAATTGAATTTCTTAATATTGAGTTTATGTTTCTGAAAAGTCTATAATACAAACAACATATTAGCTACTGAGTATACAATTCTAGGAATTAGACATTTGATTATTAATTCATTCGGGATCGTCGTGCATTTCTCGTCAAATAATACGTTATAGAAATGGACAGGAAAAAATCCACGAGGGAGACAATATTTCCGTTTTAAGAAAGAAATTCAGCTGTGAACTTAGTACGTATTTGAATATGCAAATAGGCTATGTCGTTGCAGAGTTTATTAGTCTGAATCAGAGTCACACTAGTTCTGATACGTCAACTCACATAAATAATTTGCTTTTATGGTTTACTCTGCAGTGTGATACTAAAATTAGCGTGTGCAAAGGAGGGTCTTTTTTTTTTTTTTTTGCTCAAAAAACAAAAACAAAAACAGATTGTCATGGAGTATTATTGATGCTCATGACAAAGTATTTCCGAATGGTAACTGAATCCTCTTAAATGAGAAAGTTTATTGGTATTATTTGTTCTTGGAATGAACACATTCATCCTTAAACACAGTGCGGCAGTTAAGTAATGATAGCGAGAAGGACAGATCATCGATGGACAGCCGAAATTTTAGATTGGATTCCAAGGGACAGGAAAAGACCCAGAAGAAGACCACATGGGAGATGGGTGGATGAAATTCGAAAGTATGCAGGAGTGACATGGAGGAGACTGGCACAAGACAGACCGTTGTGGAGGAAACTTGGGGAGACCTTCGTCCAGCAGTGGATTGATAATGGTTGACAATGATGATGATGATGATTGATTAAAAAAAGAAACGGTAAATCACACGGGTTGGGAAAGCATGGTTTTTAGATATGTCGCTTATCAGCTACATGGTGGCAACGGAGTTTGCCTGAAAATTGCGTAGATGATTATTTACGTTGTGCAAGACGTCATTCGGTGGAAGAACATTGTCACGCTGTGTCATGGAGCAGAGAGCAAATATCCGGTTGCGTTTGAAAATCGGCAAAACTGCATCTGAGACAGTTGCATTGTTGCGTGATGTGTATGGGACTGATTGCCTATCTAGTGCACAAATATCTGATGGTATGCACGTTTCAAGGATGGGCGGGAAATTTTGGAAAACGACGAAAGGCCCGGACGTCCGATTTCAGTGTGGATGTCTGAACTCATTGAGAAAGTTCGCGAAAGGAAAAAAAAGTGATCATCGTGTGACTTTGAGGATGCTGGAATGTGAGCTCGGTGTTAATGGGGAAACGATTTGTCACATTTTAATGCAAGATTTGAGGGCGGGGAGGGCGGGGGGGGGGGCTGCTCGGTTTGTTCCGCATGATTTGTCAGATGACCAGAAACATTCACGAATGGATTACGGAAAAGATATCCTGAACACTGCAGAAACAATGCACAATTTTCTCCAAAGCATTGTGGCAGGTGTCGAGACACAGGATGCTTTCGTTATGACCCTGAAAAGAAGCGTCAGAGTGCAAAGTGGAAGTCGCCACAGTCACCCAAAAGAAAGAAGATCAGGTTACAGTAGACCAAAATCAAGACAATGCTTGTGCGATTTTACGACTGAAGATAAAACTTTGCCTGGAAATGCTTACACATCCAGTTTGGAACGATTCGTGTCAGGCCTGAGCATATAAACGAGCAATGCCTCCTTCTCCACGATAACGCTCCCTCCCACAGTGCAGTCAGTGTAGAGCAATTTCTGGCATGAAAACAAGTATGCGTACTCAATCATTCCTCTTATTCTTCGGATTTGTCACCGTGTGACTACTTTCTGTTTCCTAAATTAAAGCTTCGTTTAAAAAGCTAAAGTTTTTCAAGATAATGAAGACATACAAAGAACTGTGACATCAGCTCTTCACTCCATTCCAAAAGATGACTTCTGCAAGTCCGTTCATTGGCTGATCGTCTCACTTCTTGTATTAACGCAGGAGGAATGTTCTTCGAATAAAATACATTCACGCAAATTTTCTTGCTTTTCCATGTTTTTTAAATTCAGTCTCATTACTTTTGCTGTACTGGCGCACTGTGTAATTACTGCGGCCATGATTAAGAAATTTGTTTTGCATAGTTTCAGTGGATTCATATTTTTTGAACATACGATAGGCACTCCAATTTTTTTATTTCAATTCTTTCTCAGATAATTTAGGTGCTCCTTAAGTTTTAAAAATTTTGAAGGAGAATTAGTATTCTGTTCGGCATCCACCTTTGCAGCCACATACTCAGTATTACTATTACCGCGTATTTTCTCAAAACGTTTTCAGGTAGTTACATGCACATCATTATCGTTACGTCCTAAATTTGTCTTTGACGAAATTAAATGGAAAATAAACGGTTTTCCTGCACGGTATATATGCAATATTCCTAGTACTTTCCATGGTTGTGTAATACTGAGAGGTCTTAGAGCGCTATTATTTTATTTCAGATTTTCCCAGAACTCACTCACTACACTGAAGAGCAATTGAATTAGAGATACCTGTCTAGTAACGTGTAGCCAACACCTTTCCCTCTGATGACGGCGGCGATTCTTCTCGGAATGGACTCGACAAGACACTGGAAGCGTTGGGAAGCCATACGGACCCACGACCCGTGAACAAGTTCCCACAGTTCACGAAGATTTGATGGAGGGGGTCAGAGCCTCGAACAACTCTCTCGATGGCATCCCAGATGTGCTCGATGGGATTGAGGTCAGGTGACCTAGCTAGCCCGATGGGATTGAGGTCAGGTGACCTAGCTAGCCCGATGGGATTGAGGTCAGGTGACCTAGCTAGCCCGATGGGATTGAGGTCAGGTGACCTAGCTAGCCCGATGGGATTGAGGTCAGGTGACCTAGCTGGCCCGATGCGATTGAGGTCAGGTGACCTAGCTGGCGAAAAAAGCGAGGTCACGTCGGTGGAGTGTTCATCCAACCATTCGGATACAATTCGGGAGCGATGGCACTGTGCATTGTCTTGTTGCAGGTTGAGGTCCCCAGTGGGATGTTGAAGACGCAAAAACGGGAGCAAATGGTCGTCCAGGATTTCACGGTAACGTTGACCTGTGAAGGACGATGTTACACGTACCAGGGGTCCCATTTCAGTTAACGTAAACAGTCCCCAGACGAGAATGCCACCCCCACCAGCTTGAAGAGTACCCTGTTAGCAAGAATGATCCATCGTTTCATGTGTTTTGCGCCGTACTCGTATCCTGCCATCCGCATGTACCGACGTGAATCTCGACTCATCAGTCCAGGCAACATTTTCCCACTTGTCTAGGGTCCAGTGGCGATGTTCCAGCGCCCATGCTAATCTTTGCACCCTGTGATGTGTGGTCAGCAGCGGTACCCCGTGGGACGATGGCTTCTGTACCCCATAGCGAGGAGATGGCTCTTGATGGTGTGGCTGCTTACACGATTTTGTGCACCACTGTTAAATTGCCGAGTGATTTCTTACACTCTGGCCCGTCTATCCGATGTTACAATGCTAGCTAGCTGATGATGACCCCTCTCATCCCCACGCTGTTGTCCACAGCAGTTGGCCCTTGCAGGGATGGTTTTACTGGATTCGATGTACTCACGGTGCACCCGTGACACAGTGGCTCGTGGAAATCCCAGCGCCTGCACGACTTCCGAGATGGAGTGACCCATTCGTCGGGCCCCGACAATTTTCCCACGATCAAATGCGCTTTGATTCTTCGTCTTACCCATACTGCGTCCGACTCTTACTGATTTCCGTCGTATCACTCCTTATATTGTTGGATAGCTGCATACGTCACGTAGTTTCCGTTTACAGGGCCGCCCACAGTGCCACATTTGCATAACGCCAGCTGCCTCTAATTCAATTGCTCTTCAGTGTATAACATAACGAGAAACCTTTACCTCTCATATGCTTCCTGAGTTGCGTTTGCCCTTTCATCACCAAAACGGGATTTTTATGCGCAGCTGAAACTTGTCGGCTTTAGTTATTCGCGGAACACCAAGAAGGGCTTCTTTGAAGTTAGAAGCATGTATAACGGTGGATTTACACATGATTAATTTATTCCTTTGCCATCTCCGTAGAATGCGGTTTATTGTTCAAACGTATCCTTGTGAAATATGATACATACATTCCATGCTACCCACTACTAAATGCAAGTTGGCGCTTCGCAAATTACATTTTTAAAGATTCTTTGAATGTGAATGAGAAGTTCCGCCTCCTTCCATAAGAAATGCAACGGCGACTCCTCATGAAGCAACAAGAACAATTATCCGCTTTTGGCTTTTTTTTGGAGGGGTGTGTGTTTGGGTGTGGGAATGGGGGTTAACGACCACGATGAGCAGCTACATGCATTATAAGCAGTGGTTCTTTTCTAATTTAGGCCCTCTAGTTCCAGGGAACTGAACCAAAACTAACGTTGAAGTCCTCAGATAACTCGCGAATAGTGAGTCGGCGATTTTCCCGAACAGCTGTGTGCACAAGTTTGACATTGTTTTCAATTTTGCTGGCCTCCCAGACCGTTCATCACTCTCAACACTTTCACAACCATATTTGAAACGTGTATACCACTTGTAAAATTGTGCACGACTCATACAATCCTCCCCATACATTATCTATGACTTTAGGTATGTGTCATTGTAAGTTTCGCCAAGTTTATGGCAAAATCTGATTAAAATTCGTTGATCAGTTTTTTCAGACATGAAAAATGCGACGAACAACTTCACACACATAAGAAACTTGCAATGATATATACTGTAAAAAAACGGCATTACACTAAAAAAAAAACCGTAAGAGCAGTGGAGACGTGTATCATGGCACATGTGAGTAGGTTCCAAGGTAAACCTGCGCCAAACTGCTTTCTTCTGTTTCGTGCGATTTCGAACTTTTGAAACCAGTCGTGGATACTTTTTTTATCACTTCTTCTTAACTTGAAAACAGACATACGAAAGGTTTTATGGTGTGCATTATAAAAATACGATTGACTACTTCACTGTGTTTGGTTTCTGGATACTTCACTACTTCACTGTCTTTGTCTTTGGTTTCTGACTTGCACCTACTTCTTATTACGAGAACTCAAGATGTGTAATGCATTGACTGTGGTACACGATGATGTAAGAGGATTTTGAAAAACATTACTCGCTGACTGTTGTTTGCTCAATAAGGTGAATTCATTTTACTTTATTTTAGTACTTTTTCGGTATTTTGCTATCCACATGGACATTAATGTTATAAAAAATCAGTCACCCGTCTATGATTTAGGCCTACTGGTTTCAAGAAGGGAACAGGGTAAGTTCTATATCACTCATGTTTCATATGAGACTCGGGGTTAATAGAGCACGGCAACAAGGTACTGACGGCTAGGACAACACGGCAACAAGGTACTGATGTTTCATATGAGATTCGGGGTTAATAGAGCACGGCAACAAGGTACTGATGTTTCATATGAGACTCGGGGTTCATAGAGCACGGCAACAAGGTACTGACGGCTAGGACAACACGGTAACAAGGTACTGATGTTTCATATGAGACTCGGGGTTCATAGAGCACGGCAACAAGGTACTGACGGCTAGGACAACACGGCAACAAGGTACTGATGTTTCATATGAGACTCGGGGTTCATAGAGCACGGCAACAAGGTACTGACGGCTAGGACAACACGGCAACAAGGTACTGACGGCTAGAACAACATTTTGTGAGATCAGCAGCGCCGTCCACCGTAATTAAAGAACACAGTGACTTTTTGGAAGTTTATTGCTTGTCTGCAGCACCCGAATCTAGCTCACGGTTCAACAGGAAACAGATGTAAACATAGAATCGTTAAGTTAATACATGAAGCTGATAATGTCTCTAAAAGTGCACATTCCTGCAAGTTTTACATGAACACTTTTGTTCTCTAAATTCAAAGAATATCGGTTAATTCTAGCTATAATGGAGCACGAAAACTAAAGTGACACATTCTGAAGGAGCTAATTACTTTAAATTTAATATTTTTTCATTTCAAAATGGATGGCAATTAAGCTATATCTCTCAAAAACATTTTTGGAAGCTTAATATGTTTCTAAAGATTTGAATGATTTAGTGTTTTCTTGGTATAAGACCTTCACAAATTTTCTAGAGTGCCAAATGTTCTGACCTTTGCTTGAATGAACATTGCTTAAACTAAAAAAATGATATTTTTTAAGTTTCCATTGAATGAAAAATTCAGTCACTAACACTTAATTTTGTTTTTCCTCGGATAGAAGAAATTTTATCCGAAGAACACATGTTGCGACCAGCTAAGACATTGGTATAATAATAGTTGAAGCACAGGTGTCGGCAATCGTTTTAAAAATTTTGTTAAGAAAATAAGAAATCTCAGTTTCACACTGAAGGCATATTATGATAAAACAAAACAAGAAAGTCTTAACTTTTTCGTAAGATGTTCTAATTATTCTAAAACATCTTGCCATTGAATTCAATTACACTGACGGAAAAAAAAAATCCCAACACCAAGAAGGGGTTGTGTTAGATAAACGACAGTTGGTACGCGGTGAGAGTACATCTGTAAGATGACGTCTATGCAAATTTCGCGCTCGGCGCATACGTGTGGCGCTAGTAGCGCCCCTCGGAACATGCAAATCAGGTTTGCTGTAAATACGCGCTGTAACGTTCGCGAGCGTTAGTTATCGTTAAGATTCGACGTAGGGTGTTGATTTTAGTCAAGAATGCCTTTAAGAAGACGAAGAAGCCATTATCAACAGCTCATGGAGTTTGAACGAGGTCGTGTGATAGGGCTACGAGAAGGTGGATCTTCTTTCCGCAATATTGCAGAACGACTTGGCAGGAATGTAGCCACTGTGCATGATTGTTGGCAGCGGTGGTCAAGGGAAGGTACTGCCTCAAGAAGACCGGGTTGCGGCCGGCCACGTGGCACTACTGAGAGGAAAGACCGCCGTGTACGGCGTATGGCCGTGGTGCATCGTACCGCGTCTGCGGCAGCAATTCGAGCTGCAGTTGCCACCCTAGTGACACAACGAACTGTTACAAATCGATTACTTGAAGGACAGCTTCGAGCCAGACACCCTGTAGCGTGCATTCAACTTACTCCAAACCACTGCCGTTTGCGACGTCAGTGGTGTCAAGCTAGAGCTCATTGGAGGACGGACTGGAGATCTGTTGTGTTTTCTGATGAAAGCCGGTTCTGCCTGGGTGCCAGTGATGGCCGTGTGTTGGTTAGAAGGAGGCCAGGTGAGCGCCTACAACCAACCTGTCTGCGGCCGAGACACACTGGACCTACACCTGGAGTTATGGTCTGGGGAGAAATTTCCTATGACAGCAGGAGCACTCTCGTGGTTATCCCACGCACCCTGACGGCACAGTTGTACGTCGGTCTGGTGATTCAACCTGTTGTGCTGCCATTCATGAACAGCATTTCAGGAGGTGTTTTCCAACAGGATAACGCTCGCCCAGCATACCGCTGTTGTAACCCAACATGCTCTACAGAGTGTCGACATGTTGCCGTGGCCTGCTAGATCACCAGATCTTTCACCAATCGAGCACGTATGGGACATCATTGGACGACAACTCCAGCGTCACCCCCAACCAGCATTAACCGTCCCTGTATTGACCGACCAAGTGCAACAGGGATGGAACTCCATCCCACAAACTGACATCCAGCACCTGTACGACACAATGCATGAACGTTTGCGTGCTTGCATTCAACATTCTGGCGGTTACACTGGTTATTAATGTACCAGCATTTCACATTTAAAATGGCTCTTTTCGCGCTTGCAATAAGCCGTGATCTTGAAACCTTAATCGATTAAATATGTTACCTATACAAATGTATTGCCGCCATTTCATTCCTCTACAACTATTTTTTCGTGGTGTTGGGATTTTTTTCCGTCAGTGTATTTCTTGAATCCAATGTTGACCATTGGATTCAAGAAATAGAATTTTGTAGTGTTTAGACAGAGGCTTCTGGAAGATTATCGAAGCTACTGAAATAGCAGTGACGGTTTCAGAAGACAATTATTTTAATCTCTCTCTTCCTTTCTCTGTTTGTCTCGCTCTCTGTCTCCCCCTGCCTCTCTCTCTCTCTCTCTCTCTCTCTCTCTGTCTCCCTCTGCTTATCTCTGTGTCTCCTTCTGTCTCTATCTGTGTCTCTCTGTGTCTCCCTCTGTCCGCCTCTGTTAAGCAAATTAAAATACCGCTGAACATTTGTGTAATTTATTAAGGGACGCTTTGCTTCATCGTCAGAGATATTCGTGCATCACTGTTTCAGAAAAAGACAGATCTGCATATACAGAGAGCTACTATTATAAAATTTGTGAACGCAATCACCTGCTATGTAAATCAAAACAGCTAAATTAATTCAGGAAATCCTATTAATATCAATTTCTTCCAATATACTGCAAAAGTGCGCTGTATTGATTTCTGTTTCACATTGTCCTGGATAAGAAAAAAATGCTTTGGCAGGGATACGATAAACGAATGCATATTCTGTTGCACCCTTATAGTTTGATCGGCAGAGTGGAACGCTACACCGATCTGGTATTTTAAAGTGTTTATTCAGTTGCTATTGTAGAAATCCTTTTAAAAAAATGTAAAAAGAGCCAGCGAGAACATCCATGAATTACACCTACTGACAAATTCGCTGGAGAAACTGAAAACATTGCACTTTCGTGACACAGCAGTTTGAGGAATGTGTGAGAGCTAAGGAGAAGAGCTATAAGAAGAGACGTCATAGACCTTCCCTTGACAGCTGCTATGACTTTCAGTATCTCGTTGGCTGTGACTAAGGGCATGCACTGACGATTAGCCAGATTCTCAAGTCTCTCACTTCTCGGCCACCGGGAAGGCCACAATATGTTGTAGGTTGTCGCATTCGCATATCAGCTGTGCTGGCAACGCGCCGCTTCTGCTTATTGGGATACAATAATTTGGCAGATAGATCATTAATGTAACCGACTGTGTAGATTTTTAACAGTGATTACATTTTTCGGGTGAGTGAAATCTTTACAGGTTATTATCTATCAAGTGGCATACTGCAACGATTCGGATTGGAAGTTATGCGTTACGTTTCCTTGAGTGATTTTTTTAACATGAAGTCTTTTTTATTTATTCAAACACAGTAACTAAAACTTCACACCGGATATATGTATATCGCTCCGGCATACAGCCACATAGAATATGAAAGAAAAGTAATATCTAATCACACACAAATAGGTATAAAGTACACTCGAGTACATTAGGACTATGTGTGCTTCCAAGATACAAGGACATATACGTACTTGCACACACAAGCAGTCACAGAGAAGATAATGCTGTCATTTGGTAAATTACCTTTGGAAGGGTGAATCAGTTACATATTTATACACTGCCGGACAATTGCTAAGGACGGATGACAATAGCAACGATAGCAACCATAAAATGGAAGGCAGGAAAATGTGGAAATTAGCATAAGTGCGGGATACAGTAAGACGTGTTGTGCGTATGCAAATTTTGGATTGCCGAACTTGTTCGTGACGTCATAGCGCTGATAAGAGATATAAAGGATTTGACGCGTATTGACCGTTGTTGTTCAAACGCAAAGTTGAAAGGGAAAGAATCAATTGACGAACTTGCAATTTTCAGTATGTCTTCCCGACATCACCTAGATGATTTTACGCGTGGCCGTATTATTGGCAAGATGGAAGAAGGGCGAAAAATAACAGATGTTGCCAGGGAGTTTGACGTCAGCCACAGTGTTGTTTCAAGGCTTTGGAAATCATTTCAAACAAATGGAGAGTGAAGCAAATGTCACGGGGGAGGTCGTGTTCGCAGTATGACACCTGCAGAAGATCGGTACATAGTGCTATCAACAAAAAACACCGGCGCAGCACAGCTAGTGAGGTAGCAAATCAGTTTATGGCTGCTACTGGCAAGCGGATCTCCCGAAAAACTGTCGCCAGACGTTTGCATGAAGGAGGACTATACGCCCGCCGCCCTGTTGTGTGCATCCCATTGTCCAGACGTCACCGTACCACCCGTTTGCAATGGTGCCATCAACATCGCAATTGGACTAATAACGACTGGTCTGCTGTCCTCTTCTCAGATGAGAGTAGATACAGTCTATCGTCTGATTGTCGACGACAACTGATCTGGCGTGATAGTGGTACTGCATATTGTCCAGCAAACATACAGGAAAGGGACCGATATCTTACATGTAGTGTCATAGTATGGGCTGGCATTATGATCAATGGCCGTACGTCCCTCTATGTGCTTCCAACTGGGACTATGACTGGCCAACGATACATTAATGATATTCTGCTACCTCATGTTCGCACGTTCCGTGGTGCTGTCGGTGATAGATTTATTTTCATGGACGACAACGCAACATGTCATCGAACAGTCGCTGTCCTGGAGTGTCTTGAGAGCGAGGATATTCAACGCCTCGTATGGCCAGCACGTTCTCCAGATCTGAATCCCATTGAAAATGTGTGGGATGTTTTGGGGAGGAGTCTTGCTGGTCGCCAATGCCCTCCAATAAACAAGGACACCCTCATCCGTGCACTGACAGAGGAATGGGATAAATTACCCCAACAGCTGCTTGATAATGTTGTGCAAAGCATGACACGACGTGTGGAATCTTGCATCGCCCTCCATGGTGGCCATATCCCGTATTGACATCTTACGCCGGAACGCCTGAGGACGGTAATTGCATTTTTTTCACGTTTACGTATTCTGCACAAAATGGCCTGTTTGTCCCTTGAATACGTTCCAAAGCCTTCTGGATTTCAGAGCACAATAAATTGTCTTTCTTGTAATGTCCTGGCATTCTGACATTATTTTATTTCACTTGGCATCCAACCACACTTTTTTATGCGCTATATAGCCGTTTATGATCCGTCCTTAGCAATTGTCCAGCAGTGTAATATACTGTATACCTTAAAGCTTCCGTATGTGGTTAATTTGCTGAATTATCGTCGAAACAGGAAATTATCTGATATTATTGTGTTGCCATGTTTTTCAACAATATATATAGTAAAGAAACCTGGTCTCACGCCTTCAAACTGTCAAACTGAAATATCTTTTGGTAGGAAAAAATGCTATTATTTCTTGATGTTGTCCTTTTATATTAATTCATGAACTATATTTAAAATGGAGAACCTCTTTCATGAGTTTAAGCTGCCATATTGTGTTGATTTCATGAATTATCTTTGACATAGATACGATATCATATTTTTAAGGTATATCATATTCGTTAATTTAATTAATTATCCTTGTAACGGAAAATTCATCTCACATTATTGAGTTCCACCATGCTTTGGTAATTTTTATTGAAGCTGTCGAGTTTTACCTTTTATTCAGTTATTTTTTACACCTTTCGATAAAATCAGAAAAAAACAACTAAATTCTTAAAAACACTTGCTAAGAAAAAAAGAAATAATTAATTCGCGTGCTTCTTGTAGCTTCGAATTTACATAAAACTTTGTAGAAACCTAAGGACAGCCTCAGAGTGGATGCTCTGAGACCGGCTGACCAGTTCCCGAGAAAGAAGACACAGAGACGAAGACTGCTGAAAAGCATTCATGTTGCATGCGCTGTCGACCTTTGAACGCTCTAAAAGTGAGTGACGTTCCTCTTGAATCCGTTCGGCACCGCAACAACTTTCTAATTAAACACTCAGCTGCAAAATCGCGCCTTCAAATCTTCACTCAAATGTGAAGATCCATTGTTTGCTAAAATTCAGAACTTTTGGGTGTAGAATGAAATTAGATGTCACGGTCGTCTTTGCATCCGTGAGAACCAACCGATGGGCAGTGACACAATAGTGGGATGTCAAGAGATTACTGTTGTCAACTTAATTCATAACGTGTTAAATGTTCACACACAGATGCACGATCTTCATCTTTCTATGAGCAGACAATGTTGCAGAAAGCGCCAGCTATGGCAGTATTGATTCGACCCCAAGTGCGACTGAGAGTTGAACTGCATAATTGTACATAGTTAACGGCTGTGCAATCATCAGGACAATACATTCCAACAAAATAGGGGCTCAAAATGTATTTAAAATACTTGCGTTGGTTTTCAACGTGTACACTACACGAGGATGGCAGTAAAGCATTACAGAGATTTATAAATGTTTCAACCGGAACAGCTCAAGAAAACAAATCGCAGAATTTTTAGGTATGAAATTATAATAATAATAAAACGATCAAATTGTAAATCAACGTGTCTGGTAATTAATAACAGGTTTCCAATATAGTTTTGCTTAATTTTTCAGGGGTGCAATAGTTCATACAGCTAAAAGGAAAAGCTGAAAAGTTATGTTTATTTTTCGATCTCATCAAGAATCAAAAACAGCTATCCCGTTTGGTTTAGATGCTTCACACACACACACACACACACACACACACACACACACACACACACCGAAGAATAACAAAGCACACACAGACAGTGACGTATATTCCGGGAGTCGAGTTCAGGCCTTCGGTGCGAGAAGCTAGTACACATATCGCTTAGCCACCGAGCAACAGAGGGTGTTCAGAAAATAATGCCTCCATATTAATATACAAGCCCAGTGGCAAGGTATCCAATTGAAACAAAACAAGAATAAAACTCAGAAATTCTACTTTAATTCACATATTTTATTATTATACATATTGCCCCTTGCGCTCGATACAGATACGTCATCGTTTAACAAGTTCATTAAACCCGTCTCTGTAGAAATCTTCAGGCTGTTCTCGGAACCATTTCCTCGTAGCGGATTGAACTTCTTCGTCACAAGTGGACTGAAATACTTTCAGATGTCTCTTGAGAGCAGAAAATAAAGCAGAAGTCGGATGGTGCCAAATCTGGGCAGTAAGGAGGGTGTTCAAGTACTTCAAAACGGATTTTCTGTATGGCCTCTGAAATAAAAGCACTGACGTAGGGTTTGGCATTTTTGCGTTGCAGAATCGTTGTCATTTTTCTCCACGCACGTGGTTTATTCTCTCGTCACCGGTCACAAAGCTTTGGAGGAGATCACTTCCAAATTTTTCATAGCGAGCCAGCAACCTCTACCATGTTTCAAGTCTTGATTCATTCATTTCATTCGTTAGGTGATTGATACCCAACGAGAACACACTTTGTTGTATCCAAAAACATTAACAGTGTCATTGACAGTCCCTAATCTAATGTTCAGCTTACCTGATATGATTCGCCGAGTTATTCTTCGATTTTCCCTGATAAGCGCATCGACTTTTTGCCTGTTCAAATCGCAAGTTGCGATTACGGGCCTCCCACTTCGCAGCTGATCCTTTACGACAAACATTCCTCCACTGTCCTTTGATTTTCTTACGCAACGACGAACAGTGCTGAGATCCAAAGTTCCAGAACATAAACTGCCACTAACCTAGTATGAAGTTCTTTGGGAAGTAAATTTTCATGAATTACAAACTCCATCACTGATCGTTGTTTGACACACGTCGACAGAGTTAAAAAAGAATCATTCATTCTAAACACAACTAAATGCGAACAAATAGATGTACGGAGTTTTATTACGCACTAAAACGAAGCTAATAGCACAAAGAATCGTTTGCCATCTGACTGGTTGCTAGGTAACAAGTCATGCGCGAGACACTTGCGCAAGGGAATAACTTACTGAACACGCCTCTTATTTAACGTATTCTAAATTATTGGAATTTCACCAAAAACCTTTTTCTTTGAATTTAAAAGTAAAATTTAATATGGTGAAATAGCTAAAAGCTGATAAGTCAAAAAGACCCTGGAATTTTAATTATTTAAAAAAATTTAGGTAGTGAAATTTAACAGTTGTGGAATACATAAAATTTAAAAACACAAGATCGTCATAGTTTATCAAGTTAAGGGAATTAAGATAATTACATTTCTGTAAGTTAACATATTCGGCATCATGAGATTTTTTCAAAGTATAGCTTCAAGAGAATGAAGTTTGTATAACTGAAAACGTAAATGAAGAGCTTGAATTTCTCATAAGTTAAAAACTTAAAGCATGAATTCTCTACTACAACTTACAAAATTCAAGATTGTAGAATTTTTACCAGTTAAGTATTTGAAATCCTGAAATGTTGAAAAGTTAAAAACCTAAGTCGTGACCTTCTGAAATTAAATGCCGGCTCTTAGTTTTTTTTTTTTTTCTTAAAGGTTTTACGACCAGTGTGAGCAACTCAATGGGCTATAAGCAGTCGCTCGTCCGTAATTTAGGCCCGCCGCCCAGGTGGCGCAGTGGTCTAAGCGATGCCTTTTGATCATTCGTCCTAAATGGGTCCGGGTTCGAATCCTGGTGAGGCATGGATGTTGTGTTTGTCTTACGGCGCTGGTTCTCTCCCTTTCCTGGAGCCAGTAGTCCTAAATTAGGGCGGGCGACTGCTTATAGCCCACTAAGTTGCTCACGGTGGTCGTTAAACCTCCAATAAAAAAAAAGAAAAACAATTTAGAGCCACTAGTTCCACAGAAGGGCGAGAGCCAGTGCCGTAAGACAAACACAACATCTATGCCTCATCGATATTCGAACATGCACCCATCTAGGACGAATGATCAGAAGCCATCGCTTAGACCACTGCGCCACCAGAGCTGTGCGGTTTACGATTAAAGTCGGACAAAAAATAATAAAGACGTCGGGCAAAATATATAAATGAGGTCGGACAAGAGATATAAAAGACGTCGGGCACCAGACTGTAGAATGAATGGCTAGGATACGAAAAAAAAAAAAATGCAGGTCGGGTGGCCCTGCAACTTACCTATGCCCTTTATTACGCTTTCCAACCGTAGGTTGAAGAAGCGTATATGCTCTCCAGCTTTGTCCGTCCGTCCGACGATAACTCACGTGAAAATGATTCGATTTCGACGAAATTTTAGTATGTGGTAGGGGACCACCTGGGTACGTACTCTATTGAAAATAGGCGAAATGGGGTCAATGGTCAGGCAGGGAAAAAGAGCGGGATATATTCCATTGCCCTTATGCGTCATAACTTGCGTAAAAGTGGTTAGATTTCGATGAAATTTTAGTATGTGGTAGGAAGCCACTGGGGACGAACCCTATTGAAAATGGACGAAATGGGGTCAAAGGCCAGGACACTGGTGTGGGATCCATTCGATTGCCCTTGTGCATCATATCTTACCTAAAATGCTTGGATTGCGACTAAACTTTATCATGTTGTTCCGGATTTATAGTGAACCGGTTCTGTTGAATATCAACGAAATGGGGTGAAAGGTCATTGTACAAAAGCCAGATCACAGGAGCGAGATTTATTCCACAGCCATTATCCACATAACTTGAGTAATAATTTCTAGTATGTTGGAAAACGTATCATAATCAATGCATTGCATGAGTTTACTAACTTGTTTCTGTTATCAAAATGGGACAAAGCACGAAGTGTTAAACCTTATAAACGAAATCGATGGTATTGTGGACATATGCAATATTCAGCAAAAGAATTCCATTCAGACTACGATACCGCTATTTTTATGATGTATCAAATTAATAGACTACAAAAAAATAGAGAAATATTTTCAGTTTCTAACTAAAGAACATGAATTCTGGAAGGAATCTGAGGTTACAGTTTCCATTTAACTGAACGGCCAAACAAGAAAATATGAAATGGACATGCTTTGCAGGGTATAAGCAATGTATTAGAAGTCAAACGCCTGACACATGCAAAATGCATATGCATGCATGAACTGGGTGAGCTGAATTCCACGACATTTTAGATTCCTAAAACAGATCGGTGATTTTCATGGACACTTTATTATCTTAGCGTGCAAAAGACAATACGAAACAAATCAAATAACATGGCATGAAATCTCTTCAGCTTAAACCTTGCTAAGTGAGGATCTGATATTTTAAGCATACAACGTTATGTATACTAAATAAAAAAATGATCTGTAAAAGTATATTCGAGTGTGGGAGGGTGGTAGAACTCAATGTGGCTGATTCAGGTATTTATTACAGTTTTGAAGAATTTTTTTTTCTGGTTCGCAGTTTCTGTCTTGCTTGTTTGTTGCGCGGCTTAACGATAACCATGAGCAACTCGGAGGGCTATATTCAGTCACTCGTCCTTAATTTAAGGCCGGGGCCATGGATGACCTAGTGGTCAACGTTCGTGACTTCCACGGAGGAACCTCAGGTTTGATCCCAGGCAGGTACGAACGCTCGAACCACCAAATATCCGCCGTGCGTCGGATGGGCACGTTAACCCGTCCGACCCCGGGTACTGTCTCCCCGGTAATAAATAAGGGCGTCTTCCTATCCCTTTCTACCTTGCTTTCGTGTCACTTTCCTATCGGGCACTCTAGCCCAAAGCTCCTAGCTTCCTATTTCTAAGCGTTCTTTAAGACATGGGGTCAGACACACCCTTCCTAAAATCCTCTACATATGATCTGATCTGATCTAATATAAGTTCACTGGGTCCAGGAAAGAGAGAAACCCAGCGCCATTCGACATGCGCACCACCCATGCCTCATCAGGGACTCGAACTCGGGCTCATCTCGTACTGGAGCAGCCCTGTTGCAGTTGTTTTTAAACAGGATAAGTGGCTGCCACTTAGTCTGAAGACGTGTTACACAGTTTTCGGACTTAAATTGATACACGGGTGTCTGGAGCTGAGCGGAAGGAAAACAAGTGAGGTCAGTGCGCTGGGGGTATCCTAGAAAATGATAAAATGCATGAAAGTTTATAAAAATCACTGTTTATACATAACCACGATATGAAAACTCAGTCAGACACGCAAGTAAAAAACTATGCTCAATAGCACTGTCTTTTAAACACAGCTATCCTGCTAGATAAAAATGGTTATAAAAGCAGAATAGTAAGAGAGAAAATGAGTTATGACCAGGATTTGATATTTTGACATACAATATTTAAAGTGAGTGTGGATTGTTGTAATGAGAAAAAGAAAAAACTGACTTTCTTTATTTTTTTGAGAGGAAGTGCCAATGCTATTAAAATGCATTAGTCAATTTCCCGGCTGAAATTCTGAAATTTACAGGTACCTCCATTCAGCATGACAATGCGATTAAACCTCCATCATCATCACCGCTGTACCACAGACTCCCATTTTCCTCTGCCGCAGTAAGTGTCAGTTCCTATAAAATGAATCCACTGCTCCCCTTAATAATATCAATCAACAGTGCTCTCTCTCTTTATCTCTCTCTGTTCTCCTTGTCCCCTCCATTTCTGATTAATGGTCTTTTCACGACATATCTGAAATACAAAGGTTTATCAAAATCATGAAAACACGAACTCCGACTAGAGTATACACATAATGCGCCGTGTGCAAATCACAGGAACGACGTCACCAGCGATGTGAGCTATGTAAAGTGGTGCACTACATGTCTGTAGCAGTGCCACAGTCGCAGGTGAAACAGCTGTCATAGTAATTGTCGACAATGTCAAATCACAGTGACCTCAAAAGCGACATGATCAAGTGCCTCGGTAGCTAGAACGATAGAAATAGTTTGTGCGACATGTGAAACTGTATAGAAGATTTTGATTACTGTACCTATTAAAAAAGCACACGGCGTTACACATAAACGTGCAAATTGTGGAAGCTATACGAAGATGCCTGATAAGGATGCGCAGTCGCTGGCACGTAAGCACAACGGGAGCACAAGACCACCGCACCGCAAATTACAGCACTAGTCGAAATGATCCCGTTTCCGTCATACCAGTTCGTCAGGAACTCTATATTGCAGATATTTATGGCCGTGCTGCAATCCACAAACATCTGATTACCAACACAAATGAAACAAAACGTGTAAAGTGGTACAAAGCGCATAAAATCTCTGATGCTAAAGACTGGCAATGTGTCATCTGGTCTGATGAATTGTGCTTTACATCGTTCCCCACCATTGGCAGAGTGTACATCTGGCGCAAACCTGCAGAATACACCCCTGTATTTATCTTTGACTCAAATTTGAAGTTTCAGGCAGGTAGCCTACCTGGTAGCCGGAAGTCAGCTGGTGGAACGCCCTGTGCCCCAGTCCTATCAGCGACTTTCTACTGCATCATCCTTAAAATAATACACTGATGTGCAAAAATTAAGGACGAAGAGGAGAAATCAGCATAACAGCGGAACGAGCAGGCAGAACGGACCAAAAGACTATAAAGCACACGGGCGATGTACACTCAGCAAATTCGGTGAAAGCTATTGCACGGTGTACATCGGTTTGAACGACGTCGAGTTGCTGCCACCTTGTGATATGGCCAACAGGCATTCCAGTAGACGATATCTGGATGACTTTACCCGAGGTCGCGTCATTGGGAAATTGGAAGAAGGTCGAAGTGTGACTAGTGTGGCCGAGGAGTTCGGAATCGCTCACAGCATCGTTTCACGAGCTTGAAGACCATTTCAAACGACAGGAACAGCTGTCCGAGATTTTAGCAGTGGTCATCCATGAGCAACCATGGCGGCGGACGACCGGCATATTGTCCTACAGGCGAGAAGAGACAGACAGCAGACAGCGGGAGAAATCGCAAGGCACATGCAACAGACAACTGGACGTCCGTTATCGCGTTTTACCGTGGCCAGGAGGCTGCACAAAGGTGGTCTATTTGCACGACGACCAGTACGGTGTGTGCCATTAACGCCTGCTCATCGGAGACGGCGGTTTCTGTGGTACCAGGAACACATGAACTGGACACATCAGCAATGGGGTCGTGTTCTCTTTACGGATGAGAGCCGATTTAGTTTGATGAGCGATTCTGGACGTATACACATCTGGAGAGAGCAGGGGACACGCAATCACACCTACAACATCATCGAAAGGGACCGGTTTGGAGGTGGCGGAATTCTCGTTTGGGCCGGTATCATGCTTGGTAGTCGTACTGACCTCCACATCTTCCAAGGAGGTTCAGTCACTGGTGTCCGCTATTGTGCCGAGGTCCTCCTGCCTCACGTGCGTCTGTTTAGAGGTGCTGTGGGTTCTGAGTTCCTCTTCATTGACGGCAACGCTACACCTCATCGTACAGTGGCTGTCGCAGAGCTGTTGGAGAGTAAAGATATTCAACAAATGGATTGGCCCGCAAGGTTCCCGGACCTAAATCCAATCGAACACGTGTGGGACCTTCTCGGGAGACGCTTGGCAGCACGTCACCAGCCGCCAGCGACGATTCCGCAGCTGCGATTGCCGCTACAAGACGAATGGGCCGCGATGCCTCAACAGCTCCTTGACAACCTCGTCCTCAGCATGGACAGACGTTGTAAATCCTACAACGCAGTCAGGGGTGACCATATCCCCTACTAAAGACTGGAATTTTCTTGGCAGCCGCCTGTCACATGGACGTTTCTGTCTTCTGTCCAGTTGTGCTCGAAGCTACCTTTTCAATAAAGTGCCTTTGTATCCTTTGGATTTCTTGTTTGGACGGTTTTGCTCACTTGTCCCATATTCTTATATCTCGGGGATCTTATGCTATGATTTGAGTCGATGTGAAGCACTTCTGCACGACGTTACATTCGAAAAACCGTCTCGTCCTTAATTTGTGCACGCCAGTATAGATACGTTACTTACAGTGAATGGGCACCATATCAAGAAGAACATTCATGATGAGAATTGCGTTTTAAATTATATTTTCCCCCATCAATCATGATACAAATACAAGTTGAAACTGACGTACACTGAGTGCTCACTGAATTACAACCACCTACGTAACACTTTCTGGAGAACAGCGGCTCAAGGAGTACAGCGGATCCCCGGCTTCTTTACGAAGTGTCTGTTTAGCTGTGTGGAGATCTCCAACCAAGATGTTTGTGTTGCAGTTCGCAGTTCCGGTGTGAAGCTGGATGGAGTCCCCAACTACCTCACACGGCATCCCACAACATCCCACAGATGTTCAGTTGGGTTGACATCAGATAGGTTTTTGGGGCCATTCGAAGTGTATAATAATCAGTACTGTGTTTGTCGAACGATTCTTGCACGAGGTGTGCCCGATGATATGGAGCAGGTGTATACATGGTCCACAAGCAGTCTCCGGTAGCAACCGTAGTACACACACACACACACACACACCAACCAGGGTTTCCAGTTTAGGCCAGCTGAACATGATCCATATCATACAACCTCCTCCACCAGCTGGGACAGACGATTCTATGCATGAAGGTTCCATAGCCTCATGTTGCTGAAGTAAAATAGACTCCACCATTAGGAGAATGGAGTTCATATTGTGATTCATCGGCCCATTACGCCTGCTTTCAATCTTCTATCATCCAGTTTGCATGCTGTAGACACCACGAGAGGGGCTTTTACGTCGATGGACTGCTGTTAACAGAGGGTGGCGTATAGGGCGACTGCTGTTAACAGAGAGTGGCATATAGGGCGACTGCTCTTAACAGAGGGTGGCGTATAGGGCTACTGCTGTTAACAGAGAGTGGCGTATAGGGCGACTGCTGTTAACAGAGAGTGTCGTATAGGGCGACTGCTCTTAACAGAGAGTGGCGTATAGGGCAACTGCTGTTAACAGAGAGTGTCGTATAGGGCGACTGCTCTTAACAGAGGGTGGCGTATAGGGCGACTGCTGTTAACAGAGAGTGGGGTATAGGGCGACTGCTGTTAACAGAGGGTGGCGTATAGAGCGACTGCTCTTGCAGCCATCCGTGCCAGTGTGCGACCCATAGTCTCACGGGATATTGTTTCTGGTTGACCCATTTTGTATTGGGTCATCAACTATGTGCTGTGTCAGTTGCCCCGGTACAAGGCGACGTATCCGTCTTTCATCCCTAGATTATTTCACCTTTCACCGTCCATTACAGTTGTGTTGCAAGTTGGTTGTTTTGTTCTTTTGTCCCCACACCTGGCACATTTTAACCACGGAGGCCGTCGAACAACGCACAAGTGTCGTGATTTCCGAAATGGACACACCAATCCTTCGTGCTTTCAAAATTTGGCCTTCGGTAAACTCAAACAAATCCTTGGCTTTGCCCATCACGTCCGTAACCTTGCTCTCATCTGAACTGCCAACTTCTTATACACACCCCTTGAGCCTAAAGTCCACGCCCTCCTCCTCGTTACGGCAGTATTGGATGTAACTAATTTTGCATTGTAATTCAGTGAGCACTCACTGTATATATCTAGTACTGAAATATGCTATCACTTATTTATAAAGAAAGCTTCAAATTCAAAAATACAAGATCTCAAAGTTCTCGGACCAGCTGTTCCAGAATAAAGATTTTCTCCAAATTTGGGGTACATAAAAATTGTGCATCAGAGTTTTCAGGTGTACTGAACTCATACTGATATTGATTCCGCTGTTTTTCCATATTATAATTAGATTTAAGGACATACTTTGTAAAACAGAATGCTGATTTATTACTATAACATTTAAGTATCAATATTATTGAAGTGAAATAAATAAGCAATGCGAAATTCAAGTGTTTAGAACATAGTTTTTTTCTAGTTGAACATTGCTTACTCGCATTTGTTTTACAAATAACTATCGTTTTAAATTACACAACCTATATGAGCGTCCTTTCCTACGAAGCCAGTAGCACATAACTCTAAACCCCAATTTTATTGTATATTACTTTTATCATTTCAATTTCTCTTGATCAGAAATCGTAATGTTTTATAAGTAAAAATTTAAATGTTCTAATTCTTGTGCTTCTTACCTGCATGAAAATAACGAAGGTATCTTATCCGACGCATCTGAATTATACAATGCTTGTCATTGCGCTATTTATTTAACCTTATTAATGCTTTGAAAACTTTTATGACAGAGCATATTGCTGCTATAAAAGAAAGTGTTTCGGCTTTTGAAGCGGTTTTAATTAACATTTCATTGAAGTAAAGGGAAATGACCTAAAATATCGCAATTACGTGTAGCAGTTACCGACTATGGACATTACGAACAGAGTATTAGAATTTTTCGGAAGACACTATTCCTAGGAACATTTCGTGACACATAGGTCCAGGTTACATCAGTCAGTTCCATTTCATCTGTCCGATAGGTGTATATCTAAAGCAAATTGTCAGATTAATAACATGACGCAAAGAAAGCAAAAATAAGGGAATGCTTTCCGTTTAGCTTAGTGGTTTGAGTTCCTACGCAAAATATCCATCAAATGAATGAGGTCATACGGATAAATGTTCAGATTTCGGAACCTTTTTATCCCCCTCCCAAGGAAAGGGAAAAAGCATGCCACCACACGAGAGGTATTCTCTCTTCTGCCGCATGTGTTGCACAATTAACAATACTGTAGGGTGATAGAATCATTTTCTGACTTTCCGGCACTTTTTTTATCTTAATGTAACAGAAGAATGTCTCCACTCTTTGTGTGGGAGAGACGTTTACAGTTCCTTTAGGACACGGCAAGCTGCTCACTGTCATTTTATTGCAGTCAAAAGTGCATGAAACGGATAATTGGTTTATTATCATGTGGAGGGTATGAAAATAAATAAGAATACGGTGGTAAATGCGACCCTGTATCGCGCATTTACATGTTCTAGGCTCACAATTCAGTATGTCTACATTATAGCGTTATACCGGTGGCGAAAATCGAATCCTCCTTCTCCGGAGCCGAATGTTTTCCCAGTTAAGCTACATCGACGAAGTTTGTGGCTACAATTTTGCCGTCTTGACACGTGGGACATACCTCTGAGGTAGGTATCCCCCTCCGTTTCCTTGAGAAAGGGCTGTAACAGAATCGTAGGTTTCCGGGTCAGTCTGCAAACCACGCTTGAAGAAGGTCACTGCAGAAGAAGGAATTTTCATTAATTCCAGACGATGTGTGGAACGAACATCACACAGTTTTTGAACAACCTAGCAACGGCCAGTAGATCCATTTTTACGTTCGGGCGCCAATGTAAAAACACATATTGGCCGTATCAGCGTCCTCCTGCTCCGGATAACTAGCACAGAATCTTAAAGAACGAGCAATGTGAGGCTTTCTAACGGCCAGAAGAGAATAGTCTTTAAGTACTCACATAATTCGTCTTTATTTGGTCTTTAAGGAACATCAACATTACACTTCCAAGAACGTTAACAGTATTACACTTGAAAAATTTGAACAACTGAACGTCTATAACGTGAGGCTCCAAGTGTCTCAGTCGCAATACAACCATCAAATGTACTGTATATACACCGATGAGCAATTACACTATGACCACCCCCAGCCTAGAGAAATGAGCGCGCCTGGAGACTGAACGGTGGCGCAAGTGAAGTTCACAGAGCAGCATATATATACAACCCGAGGAACGCCGGCTTTCGGTTAATAGCGTATTTGAAGTCAGAATGGGAAAAGCTGCCGATTTATCGGAGTTTGATAAAGGACAAATTGTGATGGCATGGTACCTCGGAACTACGGTCTCGAAAACGGCGCGGCTTGTGTGTTGTTCTCGTGCCGCTGTAGTGAGTACGTATCAAAAGTGGTGCACAGATGGCCAAACGGCGAACCGTCGTCCAGCCGTGTGCCGTCCGTAGCTCAATGATGGAGGGGAGCGGAGACCGTCGCGCATTGTTCACAGCGGCCGCAGGGCCACAGTGCGATAAGTCACCTGCAGCTGCAACAGTGGTGATCAGGGCAATGTGTTACAGCACACAGTTCATCGTAGCTGTCTGCGCATTGGCCTGCGTAGCTCAAGACCCAGCCGGGTCCCCATGCTCACAGAACGTCATCGCCAACAACGCATAACATGGGCTGAAGATAATCGAGATTGGACCGTGGATGATTGGAACAAAGTGGCCTGGTCTGACGACTCAAGATTCCTGGTGCATCACGTAGACGGTCGAGCGTGAATACGCCGTATACCAACGGAGGCTATGGCACCTGGACGTACTGTTGGGCGGAAACAGACCGGTGTCGGTGGTGTTATGCTGTGGCTAGCATAAAGTGTATGATAACAGTAGTTTTCTTGGAACACTTTAGGCCCCATTATCCCAATAGCACAATCCCTGTGTGACGTAACTGCCAGCAGGACGCACACGACATAAAGGCAGATAGGAATCAGAATAATCGTCTGCGTAGCTCAGTTGGTAGAGCGACTTGTTCCGGAATAAGCGGCCTCGGGTTCGAATCCCGGCGTAGACCAAAAATGACGGAGAAATTTACTTCGTTATAATGGCGCCCGAACTATCCGGATGACCCGGCCGTTCGAAATCTCGTATTGGTGTGATGTTATTTCCACACCGCGAGAAAGGAAAAATCAGAGAATTCCTTCTCCAGCGCTTCGAAAAATAAAAATGTGCGATGTTGCATTCCACACAGCAGATTGACTGGGAGTTCTCAAGTGCACGTTCTACAGTGGATGGCTGCCTGCAACGATTCATGGTCACGGCTGACCCGTGGGCCATGCCCCCGGCCCTCTTTCCGGGGGGGAGGGGAGATATGACGTACCTGCCAGCAGGACGCACACGACATAAAGGCAGATAGGAATCAGAATAATCGTCTGCGTAGCTCAGTTGGTAGAGCGACTTGTTCCGGAATAAAGCGGCCTCGGGTTCGAATCCCGGCTTAGACCAAAAATGACGGAGAAATTTACTTCGTTATACCTGACAGTTGTCAGGTATCTGAGCATTGTTGCTGACCAAGTTCACCCATTCATGGAAACTGTATTCCCTGCTGGTGATGACCATTACCATCAGAATAATGCGCCATGCCACAATGCTGGAATCGTCAAGGAGGGGTTCGAGGAACATGCTGGTGACTTTCTGTTAATGCCCTGGCATCCACATTCACCTGCCATGAAACCAGTCGAACATTTGTGGTTCGACTTGGAAAAGCGGATTCGCGCAAAATCACCACCACCCCGAATTATACGGGAACTGGAGGACCTGCTGTTGACATTATGGTACCAGGTACCCCAGAATACCTATTGCCACCTCATCGAATCGATGCCTCGCCAAGTGGCCGCTGTTTTGCGGGCTAAAGGGGGTCCTGCAACTTATTTGGTAGATGATCATAATGTAATGGCTCGTCGGTGTACATATCTAGCCTTGAAAGTTCATTATGCAACTTAATGCTTCACTACTCTCCCCACACTTAAGACTGCTAGCTCCACACATTGCAGTATATGCATCGTTTTTATCTTGTCAAAGCATACGCACGTCCTTCAGATCTGACCTCAAGACTGTTTCTAATAACATTCAGTGAGTTCATTTTCGTTTAGGTTGAAACGCTTAAAGAGAACGAACTCAAAATTTATAGAGGGAAAGGAACTTAAAATGAAATTTTAATTAGAACATATATCATAACGTGGGAGGCGCGGGGAGGAAATGGTAGCATCAGTAGAATTTCTAAAGCATGTCGATGTACCATTTAGGGAGAGTAGTTAGAAATAGAAGAAGAAACATAGAAATATGACGCTTAATAAAATCCCGTGGCTCACGGAATACGTGGGGAAGCCATTGATCTGTGGAATCATGTTCCCAAACGAGTTGGGCTCCGCCGTACGAAGAAGAATCTAATAACAGCCACTCGCTGTCATACCTTATTTCAGAGTGCTAGCGAGTCAGCCATTGTTAAAAATAGGGTACCTGTATAAGTCGCAAAGTAAATACATCCGAACTATAAACTAACGGGAAATAATTTAGCACACACACATACACACAAAGATGTGCACATGACTTATGTGACGAGTCTTTTCCATTTATTCCACTTAAGAGATATTACTTAGCATTGCTTTTAATTTTAAGATCAATGAGAAAAGGGCAGCAAAACTAGTTTTACTTCTTAAAGTTACTAAGGCTCTGATTTCGGCATATGTTCACAAAGCAACGATTTTCCCAAAATGTTAAACGCTTCTCTTTGATGTTTTAATTCTTGTAGCCATTATACATTACTCAAGGAACTCTTTGATAGGTGAGCTGAGAAGACTTAATTAACTTTATTTAAGAACTGAGAATAGCATTCCCCGTTGTAAGAAGCCCGACGCAGTGAATCTGGAAACCCAAATATCGTAAAATGGTTCTTCAATGAAGTTCAAAATATGAAAGATTTAATTTTACTAGAGCTTCACCTAGCATAGTGTGTGCGTCGACACAATAATTAAGAACTACTCTTCCCACACTTAAGAAATACTCACGATTGTTACCCATTCATGCGTTTAAAATTCCAGGGTATGCAACAAAAGTGCTTTATTTTGAAGTATAAACACAAGATTCTGTGTGAGGAGACTCGGAGTCATTTTGTCCAGTTCGTTTGATGTGAGATAATTAAAACGTAAAATGTCTCCTAATGTGTTTGAGAAGAAAACAACATTTTCAGTGCTTCAAATCCAACAAAGGAAAAATCTTTCGGAACACGAGATGTAAATACTCTAATTAAAGAAAACTTATATGCTTTCGAATGAAGCAAAGTGGCTAATGTAAGTCTTTCAGTTTTATTGAAGAATATTGCAATTTTCATTGTTTATAGGGATCTCTTTAATCAGCACAGAGGTTAGAGCTACCTGTGGTTTTCAAGATCACAGCTAAAAGCAAGCCAAATTATACAGATTTCATTTAATCAATATCTCCAAGAACACATTGGTTTTGTCCCGGTCTAAAAATTCTGTATCTGAATTATGTTAAAGCAGAAACGAAAGAAATGTATCGTAATATGGATGAAAAATTCGGGGTAAATTGGTTCAAGTTGAATAGCTCCTTTTGCTTAATGATATTTGAACGAAACTAATTTAACCCGTAAATGGCAAAATGCGAGAAATTTAAATATCCTGAACTTAAGGTAAAATTCATACATCTACACAAATATTTTTTCTAAATATATTAAAATGGAGTCTAAATAATGTCATTTAATGCTCATTAGTAAGGTTACACTAATGATGAATTTTCTCCGTTTTATTTCCATTCAGTTAAGTATATCAGAACTTACGAGCCAATACTCATATAATGAAATTTTCAAGAACAGTATGCCATTATGTCTTAAAAGAAAAGTGTTTTATCAATGCGTCCTTCCAGTACTTACGTATGGTGCAGGGACGTGGACCTAAACTGAAACATACATAAAAAACTGTAAATAACTCAAAGAAGCCTGGAGAGATGCAAGCTTGGTGTAACCAGGAGAGATAAGAAGAGAAACTCGTGGATCAGAAAAATTACGAAAGTGGAAGACATCATGATCAGAGTAAAATCGCTGAAATGGCAATGGGCTGGACATATTGCCAGAAGGACAGGCCATCGATGGACAGCTGAAATTTTAAACTGGATTTCAAGGGACAGGAAAAGACCCAGAAGAATACCACATGGGAGATGGATCGATGAAATTCGAAAGTATGCGGGAGCAACATGGAGGAGACTGGCACAAGACAGACCGTTGTGGAAGAAACTTGGGGAGACCGTTGTGGAAGAAACTTGGGGAGACCGTTGTGGAAGAAACTTGGGGAGACCTTCGTTCTGCAATGGATTGATAATGGTTGACAATGATGATGATGATGGCTCATATAATTGCTATTTTTCAAATATTTATTTGACTTAAGATTTGTGTACATCTACTTCTTTGAAAAGAAAAAGAAATCCTTTTTTTTTAATTTTATACTTTGAATCAGTTTTCGAATACATAGGCGATCGTGTGAAAATATTGTCTTCCGTATTTTAAGAACATGTAACTACTTCATGTAGTAGCAGTAATCATGAGCCTCATAGGAATGCTTTTTCAATCGTGCTATGTCTTTTAAAGTACTTTGGCTGCTGTGACATGCGTTTCGGAAAACGACAATGTGATTCGTTACGGGGAAATTCTACACAACGTTGTTTGAAAGAAGCAAAAAGGATGCCACCTACTTTCACTTGTCAGCCTCAGACACATGTCACGCAACCAACGAAACTCCTTTGCAGAACAGAAAACGTAGCTCCTGAATGAAATCGTATTCAGTGAATGAAATGTAAATACTAGCTGCAAAATATGAAAAGGATGATGATTTCCAATGACATTTTTTTTTTGCGTTCCAAAAGTTCTCTTTTTTTCCTTTTTTTATATATCTTTAATGACTTTAAGCCGAAGTACTGAGTAAATTGTAACCTTTGTTCTCACCGATCATACTTGCTACTCATACATATAATAGGCAGAAGATTCATACTAGAAATTGTGAGGGTATAAAAGAACATCACAAATCTTGATTTCGTATCATCAAACTCGTGCCACAACTGATTTACTTAGAACTTTGTTATGTTATGTTGCTACGTTGTGATCTAATAACGAAAAAATGTAGGATACATATAACCATTTTACTAAGCGTAATAAAGTAGCAACATGAAAAACAAGAAGGATAATATATTATTAAATGATCTTAGAATTATGCACCTATTCGCAAATGAGTGTTGTTTCATTGTAATGGTATTAAAGGATAATTCTTAAAACTTAAAGATATTGAAAATGACAAGAGACGATATTTTTCTATTTCAAAATACCATTAAAAAGATACACTTAGTTCCAAAGAATATCTGCATTAAAAAGAAGAAGAAGAAGAAGGAGAGGTATATTTTCACTTTAGGATGTATAAAATTTTGAATAAAGCTGTATTTTTCAAAATTATCAACATCGATGAGAAGCCGCTATCAATTAATTGATAAAAGATTGAATTAGAAATTTGTATCTTTTGACGGTAAAGCTGTTATTTCGAGCTTTTCGTTAAAATCCAAGGTAAATCAATTAAAGGGTCTTTTTCTTTCTATAAAAAGAACTCCACTGGAGAAAACAATTTACTGCTTGGAATAAATATTGCACAATCTCCTTTGAAGCCGTTCTCCGAAATTTGAACTCCAAAAGGAACAGACGGCATGACTGAAAAAATTCTGCTTCCGCTACCTAGGCTTTTGCATCAGGTTATTTTTGTCTTGCCTTTTGTGACACTTCTGTTTTAATACAAGGAAAATCAGTGAGCACGAAATTTTTGTACATATTCAAGCAGCCTGATTTTTATTGCCAATACGTAAAAGCACATCAAACTCTTTTTTTTGTTCCGAGGTTTAAATACCACCATGAGAAACTCATAGGGCTATAAACAGACGCCCGTCTCTAATTTGGGACCATTGGTTTCAGAAAGGTGTCGGACCAGCGCCATCGAACAAGCACCATCCATATCTCATCCGAGACTTGAACTCCTTTTGGACGAATGTTCAGACGAGTCCATCGTCTCAGACCACTCGGGCACTGGGGTATCTTACTGAATTTCGGAACATAATGCTGTAATAGCTGTTCTCAGTTACACTGCATTCTGTTCCCGAATACATCTACCAAGAGGTAAAAACCTACAAATAAATTTTCAACTAAATTTGCTCTTGTTTTCAAGGTATACCGAGAATAAATAAACTGATAATTTACGAGTCATGAAATACATTTGATGATGAAATTATTATTATTATTATTATTATTATTATGCATTGGGTACAAACTTCACGGAACTGTTCCATTACAAATAAATATAAGTTTCACTTGAATTGTTTTAGGAGTTTAATTACAGTGCAATTTATATCGGATTTAACTACTTCTGATAATTATAATCATCTGTTCATAGTATATATTCTGAAATAATATTAATAATGGAATTATACTACTCTAGTTTCGATGCTGAGAATTACTAGTGCTCCGAACTAAAAGTGAGCTGCGTATTTTCGTTTTGTAAGTAACTAACACACTAAATACACAAAACATGAGAGATATCTACTTATAGCGTGTTGGTCCTCCTCTAGCTCGAATAACAGCTTATACACGCCGAGGCATCTACTCAACCTGATGCCGGAGGGTTTGCAGAGGTAATGCCATGCATGCCTGTTGTAGCATTGTCCACAACTCCGTCCCAGACGACGGTCCAGGATCCATGGATTTGATGTTCCCTTCCACGGTATCCAAGAGAGCTTCAACAATGTTTATATCCGGGGATCTTGGGAGCCACTGGATGGTGGTTCCAAACTCAGAGGTGCTTTCCTAGAGGTGGTTGCGGCTAGGTGGTTTAGCCTGGGTGGTTGCAGCCCGGTGGTGGTTTTGCCTGGGTGGTTGCAGCCCGGTGGTGGTTTAGCCTGGGTGGTTGCAGCCCGGTGGTGGTTTAGCCTGGGTGGTTGCAGCCCGGTGGTGGTTTTGCCTGGGTGGTTGCAGCCTGGTGGTGGTTTTGCCTGGGTGGTTGCAGCCCGGTGGTGGTTTTGCCTGGGTGGTTGCAGCCCGGTGGTGGTTTTGCCTGGGTGGTTGCTGTTGGTTGGTTGGTTGGTAGATTTTAATGGCGCAAGGGCCATGGTTGGCCAAAGAGCGCCAAACGAAAGACATCAAAACAAAACATAATCAACAAAAAACGTACACAAGGTTAAAAACAGGCTGATGTGGTAAAAATGAAATATGATAGTGAACAAGTTAAAAGCTAGATAAGTTTAAAAAAGTCAATTTCTTGTAAAAACGAAAACACTGCTTTCATGTCGCAGGCTTCGCCAATAATAGTTTGCAGCGTAGCTGCACCTTCGTCCAACAGATGAGAGTGAAAATTGACGAAAACGATGATCACAAAACCGAACACAAGTACACAAAACATGAAGGACAGTGAGACGACAGTTGCACGCCTCACACACCAGGACACCCTCGCCACACAGCAAAAAGCGGGGGTGGTTGCTGCCCGGTGGTTTTGTCTGGATGGTTGCGGCCCTGTGGTGGTTTTGCCTGGATGGTTGCGGCCCGGTGGAGCGATGCATTGCACCAAACCATCGGCCGCAGGATGCGCGAAGGTCATGGAAGCGTGTACGGGATTAGCCACCACATGCAGGAAGCGTGCAGCGGTCTTTAACCATGATTTTGAGTAAATTGTATACATATGACTTCACATGCATTAAATTCATATAGTCAGCAACTACGCTGTCTTTCTACTTTCATCAAACTAAGAAACAGACCGTGATGCAGAGAACTTATAGGATTATTTATCTCCTGAAATGTGATAAACATGTGAATAGAAATCGGAGCATTTTAAAGGGGTTTTTTTACTACCAAAACATTCCTCACCCATAAATATTAGAAGCAATAGTTGTTTGAATAATTACAGCAGCTGTTACACTGCTCGACATAGAAATTTCCCTCACCCAGAAGGAGTGAGGGTACAGAAAATTGAGCATCCAAATAGGAATACATAAGGGTTTACCTTGATGTTATTTTTAAATACGTACAGTGTTCATCACATGAGATACTGCAGCACAATGGGTACGCCTTAGTAAGTGGTTGCACTGCCACGAACGGCAGTACAGGAAGCAATACTGCGTGGTAATGAGTCGTACAGTCGACGGATATCGTCCTGAGGAATGGAATACCATGCACGGTTGATTTGCTCTCATAATTCATCGAGATCGTGCGCAGGCCAATTCAATTGCAGACGACGTCCCACAGGTTTTCGATTGGGGATAAATCAAGCGATCTTGCTGGTCATGGCCGTGTTTGAACATGTTGCAAACGTTGTCTGGAGACCCGAGCGGTGGGCACACGGGCGTTATTTTGCTGGAAAATGGGCTGCTGTAGGCCATTCAGGAACGGTATCAAAATGGGCTGCAGAACCTCGGTCACGTATTGTGCAGCTGTCAGTGTGTCCGTGAGGCGGACAAGAGGTGACCTGCTGTCATGCGCAATAGCACCCCATACAAGGATGCCTGCCTGACGGGCAGTGTAGCGGTCGCGAACGAAATCGGGATCCGTCCGCTCACCAGGGTGTCCCGGACATGTATTCGTCGATCGTCAACACCCAGACAGAAACGGAAGACAGCAGGGATCCATTCGTGATCCCAGTTCGCATGAATTCTGCATCAAGCCAGACGAGCGCAGCAATGGCTGGCTGTCAATGGCAGTCGATGTAAAGGTTGCCCACTCCGCAGGTTTGCCACATGTAACCTTCTGTTTACAGTTCGGGTCCTTATGCCGACGTCTATGGCCGATGAAACAGCACACATAATATCGGCTGCAGTGGTTTCTGTTGACGAACGAGCGTGTCGAACAATCCGTCGGTCCAGGCGTTCTGACATCTGTCGGACTGCACCACTGCCGCTCCGACGCACGTACGAACCTTCCTGTAGCCACTGGTGCCAACAGCGTCCAACAGTTTGGGCATCCCTTTGTACATGCGCAGCGATACGTCGTGTAGACCAGTCCGCTTCACACAAGCCTTCAATTCCTCCTCTCTGAAACGCATCCAAATGGCAATAAACCTGCAGACAGCGTGTACCTGGCATTTTCGGCCTTTGCTGAAGAGTTTCCCAGCACAAACAACAAATCTCAGGCGTCCACGAGACTTCCGCCAGTGACCATACATTACCATCCCTGTTGCTGTTGGCACCTTTATCTCACGAATGTGTGACGTCATCGGCTCCGGTTTAACATCATTTGCGTATGTCGAGTGGGTACACCAGCCCTGCGATTTCCATGTTCGTAGCACATCTCCTTCCGAGTGTAGCAATTTTTATGTCGAGCAGTGTACTTTCATAAAAATAACAGGATCATATAATGAAACAGCAACTTAATTTGCATTTGTAATACCGGGTGCGCCATGTAAAAGAGGCCCCGTGGCCAGACGTTGTTAGGCGGGTTAAAGTTGTTTGGCGGGTTTCCAGTTAAAACCGCTTTGCTACACTTCTAACCGGTTTCTGCGTGTACAGCTGCAAAGGAATTCTCGGGAGTGGTTAGTCACAGCCAGAGCAGTGTAGGTACGCTGTCAAAAGTGTAAGTGAAGAGAGAACAAAGGCAACGGAAATGGTTTTAAGTACGGAACAGCGGATTTTTATTGTGGAACAGTATTTCAGAAATAACTCATGCAAGGTTTTAAATTTCTTCACAGAAAAATTTCCACATTGTGCAGCACCGGCGGAATCAGTGGTACGGAAATTTCGTGAAACCGGCACGGTGTGCAATAGGAAAAAACAATCCCAAGGCAATTCGTACTGAAGACAATATCAAGGATGTGTGCACAATGATGTTACAAAGCCCTCGGAAGTCGATTCGCCTATTATCGTCTGCAACGGGAATATCTGCCACGTCATGCCGACGCATACTTAAGATGAATTTGCATTTTCGGTCATACAAAATCATGCGCTCCAAGAACTTAAAACTCCTGATTATGCAAAATGAATGCAATATTGTAAGTGGTTTCAGGAGACCATTGTCAGCGGTGAAACGGACCCAACGCTTTATTACATGACACGTGAAGCATGGCTTTATCTGTCCGGGTATGTCAATGCGCAAAACAGCAGGATTTGGACCGACACGAATCCCAGACGGACAATGGAGAATCCTCTGTACGACCAAAAGATAGGCGTTTGGTGTGCTGTGCCTGCGAAGAGGATAGGGGCCCCATTATTTTTCACTGACACCATCAACTCGGAGCGCTATGTTCAGCAACTGTTCAACCCATTTGTTGCTGCACTTACAGAAGAAGAGCGAACATATGCTTTCTTTCAGCAGGATGGTACAACGGCGCATACTGCGCGGAACAGTCTACGTGTTGTGCATGAAGTGTTTGGGGAAGACAGAACTGTATCGAAGGGACTATGGCCACCCAGATCCCCCGAGCTCTCCACCTGTGACTTTTATCTGCTGGGAGCATTGAAAGGAAAAGTGTACGCAACTAATTCGCACACCCTTGATGAATTAAAGGTGAATATTACGGATGCCATAGCCTAGATTACTGCCGATGAGTTAATTACTGCCCAGATTACTGCCGATGCATTTAGGTTACAGAAGGTGTTCAAAGTTGCGGCCATGAGCTGTAATACAAGCTTGACATCGTCGGATCATGGAATCACATACATTTTGGAAAATTCCTGGCGTGTCTCGGACTTCCGAAACAGCTACTGAGATGCGTGCTACAAGGTCCTCATCACTTACAGCGGGGGTATCGTACAGCAGTCAGTTGATGTAACCCCAGAAGAAGTAATCAAGGCATGTTAAGTCCGGCGATCTTGCAGGCCAATGAACGGAACCACCACGCCCGATCCACTAATGTCCAAATGTCATGTTTAAGTGATGACGAACATCATTGCTAAAATGGGCGGGGGCCCCATCGCGCTGGAACCACACTGCACGGCGCAGCGACTGACGTACCTGTTGTCCGTTCATTAGCTCTGGCAAGACGTCCTCCAGAAATATCCGGTAACTCCTTCCGTCCGGACGAGGAGGCATGAGGTATGGGCCAATTAAGTGATCCCCGACAATGCCGGCCCAAACATTAACAGCAAAATGGTTTTGCGCTGCACGTGGTCGTACAGCATGGGGGTTCTCCACCGCCCATACATGCACTTTATGTGCATTGAAGCAACCTTTCCCGTGTAAATGACGGTATCCTGAAAGAACCTATGAACAGTCTCGCGGCCGAACAATGCCATTTACCGCATGAAGATGGCGTTTCCGACCCTGCATTGCTATGTGATTCCGATTTGTCTTTGTGCAACCTACCCTCCCAGAATTTTGTACATGTTTAGCTGAATCACCCTGTATATAGTATTTGAGAAAATGTTCCAAGGAAATAGTCTTTCTATAGAGCAAAGCTTTATGCAGCAAAAGGTCCTGGGCATTAACAAAGTCAATTGTAAAAACAAAAACAAAAAGATTTGAACAATTTACCTTTTAGTGGCGAAAACAATTTGCGTAGTAATACGCTTGATTTGTTGTCTGGGTGACAACGGTACACTTGAAGCTTCACGTTTCAAAGGCTAACGTCGAAAATCATCATTGGATCGCAGGGATGGGCCAGGTTTCCTTGTTGACAGAGTAAGTTGACCGGAAGAAGCGGGGTCATCAGGCTGACCTGGAGATGATCCAGGAATCGGAGATGACTGTAGATAAGGCTGTTTCTTTGGCGGCCGAAGAAAGGGGAGACAAAAGACGCTTCCGTGGAGGAAGAAGGATAGTCGATGCAGATATTAGCTCCGTCCGTCCCGAGCGGAGATTTCAAGGACGGAATCCAGGCGGATATAATATCTGAATTCGTCGTCGGAGTCCTGAACTAATACTTGAAGCTGCACTGTGCTTGTGCGAAACAGGAGGGGGAAATTCAGGAGGGGAACGCTTGCTATGTCTTGAGAACACATTTGGTGAAACAGGACGCTTTTGCCCTGCTGTAGACTGACGAAATGTTATTGAAGTAGATAACTGCTCAATGCAAACAGAAGCAGGGATTTCCTCACTTGGAGACTGAAGAACCTCAATTATAGTGCCTGATGAATCAGTGTCAACAAGAGGTACGGCTCTCTTGGCCACAGGAGAGATAGAGCTATCTGAAGAAGATGAAACGTCAGTAATTTGTCTTTTTAATATCTTAGACGTAGGGCCAACGGAGGCACCATGTGTGAAGAAGTAAAAGGAGCAATTGATTTGTGAGAACCAGATGAAAATGAACCACATTGCGCATGACAAGAATATCCAGAGGAACTGGAAGTACTTGAAGGTCATATCTCGTGTCCTGAGAAGGCAGGAAACGGAGGTGTAGAAATGATTGTAGCACCCCGAGTGAATGGGAGAATATCAGAATGAGAATCTTCAAAAGAAGTGGAAGGAAAGACTTGTTCAGACGAAGGTAGAGAACCGTATAAGACAGGAGTGGGGTCAATAATTTCATCATCAACAGTACAGGCTTGTAAAGGAGTCTCACGCTCTGCCTAAGGATTCCTTTGAGACTTAGGGTCGATAATTGCAGCAATATCTCGAACATAGAATTTTCTACATTGCTGCACATGGACAGACTGTTGAGAGCCGTCTGGCTTCTTTAATACCACATTATTATTATTATTATTATTATTATTATTATTATACAATTCTACCAATTCAAAGGGGCCTTCATATAAGGGTGCAATTTTTTTTACAAACGTATGTGCAACGCAGGATTGAAAATGCGTTTCCAACAACACACGATCCCCAACTGCGAAATCTGATTCTCTCTTTTTTGCATTATAATGTCGAGCTTGATTTAACTGAGATCGAATGATAGCAGCTTGTGCCTTTTCTGCCAGTTTCTTTACAGGTTCAGGTGTTGGTCGCTGGTTAATTTCATCCACAATGCCAGTTAAATTTTCAAAGGGGTGCGAATCTTACGGCCGAGAAAAAGTTCAGCTGGCGTAAGTCGCGCGTTGATTCATGAAAAGATGAGCGAAGGGCGAAGCAAAACAATTCAACATGCTCGTCATAACGCTCATGATTATTGCAAATGAAAGTTGAGATCATCTTTAGTAATGTTAGATTTACATGCTCAGCCAGATTGTCATAAGGGTGAAATGGGATGATGAATTTGTGTTTAATCTGGAGCATCGCACACATTCGCTCGAATAACTCTGAAATGAACTGAACCCCGTGGTCCGATACAACGTACGGGACAGCCAAATCGTGTAAAAATATTATGTATAAGAGTGTCACATATTACATCAGCATAGCTGCTTTAATGGGGAATGCTTCCACCCATTTAGAAAAGTTATCTGTGACAACTAAAATATAACGAGACTTAGTTTTAGTTGATAATGGATAAGGGCCCAATAAATCTATAGATATAGTTTCAAAAACGTAAGTACTGGAACTGGAAATAAGGTGACCGGTCGGTCGTGTGTTATCATAATTGTACTTCTGACAATACTCACAAGAGCGAATATATGCGGGTATACTATCGTACATGTCCGACTGTAGGCTACGTCTCTAAGTTCAACACGAGTTTTTCGTATGCTTAAGTGTCCGGCAAGAGGAATGTCATGAAACTCATGTAACAAAGCCATGTGGATAGACTGAGGTATCGCAGGGTGGTACTCAGTTCTCGAATTCCCAAATTTTTTGGAATACAAAATACCATCGATGCCCTCATATTTTTGAATACCACCCGCTAAAGAAGGTTGACTCTGAGCAGAAGAACTAGTGGAGCAAAACATTATCTGCTCCTTTGAAGTGATTTCAGAGATTAGAAATAGTGAGGGAGGTTCAGTATCCACCTGGCTACCAGAACTGACCGGACAGCGAGCCAGTGCGTCTGGCAGTTGGTTAGACTTGCCAAGGCGATACTGAATCTGGACATTGAATTCATGAAGTTTAAGTGTCCATTTCAGTTGTGTACTAGAAAGATTCTTTGCAGTATTTAAGTACTGTAATGCCGAATGGTCCGTGATGACATTGACAGTTAAGGGCTTGAGATAGCATTTAAATTTTGTAACTGCAAACAAAATAGCCAAGCGTTCGCGCTCAGTAACAAAGCAGTTACGTTCTGCTTTGTTAAGAGTTCGAGAGGTATATGCAATAGGATGCCCTCGCTGATATAATACAGCACCCAGGCCAACACCTCAAGCATCAGTATAAATATCAAACATTTCTACATGGTTAGGAAAGCCTAATACAGGTGGTGAGACTAAAGCATGTTTTAGAGTATTAAAAGCACTCTCTACCTCAATGCACCAAACAAAGTGTTTATACTTTCGTTTTAACGCATGCAAGAGTTCGCATAGAGCATCGTACCCAGGAACGAACTGTTGATACCACCCGGTCACACCCAAGAATCGAGAAAACTCTTTTGCTGACTTAGGCCTGGGGAATTCAGAAATTGGCTTGAACTTTGAGTCATCAGTCAGAAGACCATTGGGAGTGATTTTTTGTCCCAGATATACCAGTTCGTCTCGTCCAATTTGACATTTGGCAGGTTTTAATGTCAAACCCGCATTATGTAAAAGTTCAAAAACTTGGTCCAGTCTCAGAAAAAATAATAATGTCGTCCAGATAAACATGGACATTAGGCCCAAGCGCAGGACGTAAGACTGAGTCCATAAAGCGCTAGAAGGTTGCGGGTGAATATGCCAATCCAAAAGGCATTATCGGGGACTCATACTTTCCAAACGGGGTAATGAATCCGGTTTTTTCCACTGAATTAGGGTGGACAGCGACCTGCCAATAGCCGCTAGGTAAGTCCAAAGTTGTTAACCAGTTTGTTGATGTTAAATCATGGAGAATATCGCTTATCATGGGTAACGGGCAATTGATAGCTTTAGTTACAGAATTCAGTTTCCGATAGTCTATCACAAAACGATACTCTCCAGATTGTTTCTTAGAAACAAAAAAAGCAGGTGTTGCCAAGGGCTAAGTGATTCTTTGATAATCCCTGAATGGAGCAGAGTCCCGAATTTGTTTTTGGAACTCAACTTTTTTTATTCGGACATTAATAAAGCTTACATGCTATGGGACTATCCCCCTCCGTATCAATGGTATGATACACCACCTGTGTGAACCTTGGCTTGTCTGAAAATAACCGTTTTCGGCTGTATAAAACCTGAACAAGTTGGATTTTTTGCTCAGGGAACAATCTCTCGCTCGCAAGGACTAGAGAAAAAGGAATAGGCTCTTCTGGGGTGGGAGGACTAATCTCAGGCATTAGGATTAGCCCATACTCAAAGTCAAGCGTAAGTTTAAATAATTTAATAAAATCTACGCCCAGAAGGCGATCAACGGGTAAATCTTGGAGCAAGAGAAAGGTATGTGAAAGTTGAACTTTGCCAATCTTGACAAGTAAATGGACTGAGCCAGAGATTGAAAAAATATTATTGTCGGCACCTCGCAGACATTGCTGGGAGGGCTCGACACAAGCATTTGGTAAGGTAGCAGCACAAAAATCAAAATTACATACAGAAATGTCAGATCCGGAATCTATTTTTGTGGATACCACCACTTGATCCAAAGTGAGAAGAATATCAGGCAACTGCGAGGCTTCAATGGTTAAGAATAAATGTTTGATTTCTTCAGATATGCAAGGAGATAGATTCGACCCATCTACCTCCTGCGGAAGTTTAAATGAGGTTTAATTTGATTAGCATATCTTGGTCAATCCTGAAAATTTGCAGAAGCACCAGAACTTGCTGAGTTGTAATAACGAGCAGGAGAGGCAGCATGAGTATCACTAGGCCTTCCCTGCCCCCAGCACGGTGTTTACGATATGTTTGGTCCACCGGGTAATAATTATCCCGGGGACGAGAAACTTGGCTGTTATTTTGATTCACAGATGTAAAGTCAGGATGTCGCACCTCTAGTGCCCGCCGATGCGGCGGCACGTATCTAGTCTACTGATAGGAATTATCCCCTGTCGATTTATAAGCAGCCTGTCTGGGCTGATTAATAAATTGTCCTTGTGGTGGGAAGTTCTGTTTAGGCTGCTGATAACTCTGTCTTTGATGATGAGGTTCTTGGACCTGTCTGGGTTATTCTAAAACCTGAGGTAAGGGATCATTCTGTGAAGACTGCCTGTTGCTGTGACGTTCCTCAAAAACTCGGATGAGTTTCAGGCACTCGTGTACTGTAACAGGACGTCGAACTTCTAAAAACTCCTGCAGAAAGGGGTCCAGATGCTGTAGAAAAGTGTCAATACTGTCAGAATTGACTGCAGCGGGATCCCGTAATTTATAAAGCATAACTGTTTCCAGAGTAAACGAGACGGGACTATCTGACGCCCGTTGTCGCCTGGAAAACACCTGTTGAGCATGGCCGGCCTTATTTGTGCCAAAGGGAAATACTTCCAAGAATTCAGCCCTAAATTGTTGATAAGAGCCCACTGTGTTCATCCGACGCCACTGTGTTCATCCGACGCCACTGTTTGTGCCAGACCTTGGCAGTGTCTTGTAAACATGTGCCAGCAATAAGCACTTGGCAATCCTCCGGAATATTATATAAATCGAAGTGATCTTTGAGATCTTCAAGAAACCTAAGCGACCCGCCGTTTCCCCTGAATACAACTGAACCCGCATGGGGTAAATAATGAAGCAAGTATTTTGCTCCTTCTTACTGGGGGTGGTGGGGTGAATTGCTGCTGAGGAACTGCATTTGAAGTACGCGGAACATGATTTTCGTTCCTTTCGTATTCACTGTCCGATAAATCTAAACCGAAGGCCTCGTACAGTGCTACAGGAGAATTATTAAGTACAGTATAACGCTGAGTGCGTGGAGTGTTTGCTGGAGTATTCTTAGGCACAGCATAATATCTAGGACGGTCAAAGAGACCGAGAGGATCCGTGACATTTGCATTAACCATTTCTGACTTCCTCCATGAATCTGTTCGAAAGAGTTCGGGCGCCAACATAACATAACCGTTTTTACGTTATGGAAGATTTCCGGCTGAATAGATGTTAAACGAAGGGTAAAAGCGACGCAACTAATTGTACCGAATAACTCAAATTAAGGTTTCACGGCCAACAAAACGTATAGAGAAGTCGAACTTACGTCAACTTTTTATTGGTCCAGCAACATTAGACGAAATCCAAAATATAGCACGGAGAGCTATACATACACTTCACATACGTTAATTATCTGTCATATAATCTAGCTTAACAACGATCGAACATCTCCACACACCAAAGCAACTGCTGCATCATGTTTTTAACTAACGCTCTTATCACATATATACGTCACTCTTGTTCCGAACTCAGATTGTTGCCTCCAACCTTATTCTCGTTTGAGGGAAAAGACATAACGTTAAGGTTTGAAAATGTCTAAGAGAACAAACTCAAATTTACATAGAAAACGAAACTCAAAAGGAAAGTTAAAATGGAATATATGTAACAAAAAAAGCCCTTCTAAAAGAAAGTTCATTGCTGAAACCTTATGCTGAAAAGGGTGTGAAGATCTGAAAGGCGTCAAAGAACAAACGGCGGTTGGTTTTCGATAGACAGAAAAGGATAAAGAATTAGAGGATGGATTACGGTGAATGCAAAAATTCAAATAAGGTAAAATAAAATTATACTCCTGTTCAACCGTGAGCCTGATAGTAGGAAAAACTGATGAAAGTGCGTCGGCGAACTTAATTAAGTCATCTTGTGTATGAGGTACCTTAAATATAGACTAGGTGAAAGGGGGAACTCACTAAGAACTTTGTTCTCAATGTACGGAAGCAGAATTTCTGCAAGCACTGCTGACAGCGGAGAACCAATAGCTGAGCCCTCCAACTGATGAAATATACAACCTTGAAACCTGAAGTAAGAACGCCGTTTTACTAAACGAAGAGCGTTCACTACAGCTGCAATTTCACAATCCCGTGTTTGGGAATCAGCAAGCTTGGCCTCAATGATTTTGTGGGTTCGATGCCGCGGCGTGTAGGATTTTTACCTTATTTGGATTTTTTCATTCACCGTAATCCATCCTCTAATTCTTTATCCTTTTCTGTCTATCGAAAATCAACCACCGTTTGTTCTTTGATGCCTTTTAGATCTTCACACCCTTTTCAGCATAAGGTTTCAGCAATCAACTTTCTTTTAGAAGGGCTTTCTTGCACTCATCTGCACAGCAGTTTCTTGATCAAGCGGTTCGTTATGTTTTTGACTTAGCAAGTGATTATGGATATCCTATACACATAACTAGAAGCTTTATCTATCACATTAGTTAGAGAACCCGAACACAATAAGAGGTTTGTGGAATCTCTGAAATACTATCCCTTTATTACGAATGTGTTATCCCGCACTTGCTCTCGCCATAACTTACAGTTTGGCATTCATGGAAAAAATCTGTTCTCCTACATTAAAAAAGATCGAGAAAAAAGGGAGATACTTCAAAGGTGGGGTGTTTACAACATTCCAGTTTTAGACTCAGCCTCCAATGAACATGTTAGTAATTATGTGGGATCAACGAGAAGGAATTGCGCTTACAAGAACATAAATATAGCAAGTGCTGTAGTATGTCTCTAGCAAGTGCATTTCTTGCAAGTGCTGTAATATGTAGGTGGACCTACATACTACAGCGCTTGCAAGAAATGTTAATGCAGGTAGCGTGTATCCTGATTGGTCTGGCGCCAAGATTTTAGTAACCCCTGCCTATGTATACTCATTAAGCTTATTTATTTCAGCCTTTGGCAAAAAGTGCTATAATGATCACAGTCCGTATGAATTACCTGGACTTTGGAAGCATTCTATTGATTTGTTGAACTTTAATGCTGATCATTAGTTATTCCGATCGGTATATTTGAACTAGAGAAGGGATTTATTAATGTATGTGAAGGTGATATTCATGTTTAATTCATTTCAGTATTAGGAACCTTTTGATTTGCTAGTTTTGTAACATGTGACCAACAGATTACCAATTGTACCCACAATGCACCGCATGTCTTCTTGTATATAAGAGCGTAGAAATGAACAATATCTTAACATCTGAAGATCGGGTGATTGTCAACCCCGAAAGTACTCATATGTTTTAGCTGTAAATATTCATCGCATTTTAACATTAAATCGTGCCAAGACGATAATTGATGACTTAGTTTTTTGATTTTTTGCGCGAATTATTTTCATCTTTAAGTTAGACCTAATGGTGGGAGAAAATGGATGCCACCAAATTTGCGGTGCCGTCCCGTTTGCTGAGTAGTTAAAGGATTGGGTTTCCGACTAATTCGACCAAAATAGGCTAGAACTGAATTCAGGATGAGAAATGGGTGGCGCGCCAGCCTTACGCCCGGGCTCTCTCCCTTCTCTGGAACCAGTGGTACTAAATTAGGAATTGGTGACAGCTTATATCCATTTGAATCGCTGAGTGGTTGTAATGTACCTACCTCAAAGGTGAGGCTCGTGGCAATACGGAAAATTTACAGCCATAAGCTTCGTCGGAGTAGGTCAGTTGGGAGAACAACTGGCTGCGGAGCGAGGAGGCTTGGTTTCGAATCGCACCTCCGGCAAAAAGGCTTTTCTTCACATGGTCGTTAAACACTGAAAAAAGAAAGACGTTCTCGCAATAAACGTGTCTAACTCACCACATTAGGCGCAGCCGAAATTACTTTCGCATCAGAGGAAAAACACGGCGTTGAGTAAGTAGCTAACACATTCGACGACAGTAGCAGACGTCGTTGACATCGAGAAGACCGTATGCAGGGTGCATGAGGTAACAGGCGCCTTCACAACGGAGAACAGTAAAGTCAAAATTACGTCTCCAGAATAGGCCAATGTACCCTGTAACTGAAAACCTAACAACTTATTTATTATGTCATCGTAAGTGGACTGGATGTTTGTTTCCAGTGCTTGTCTTAACAGGCAATGTTAACAGCAGATGTTGAGATTTAGTCATTATTTGTAGTATTTTGTGTAGCAAAACCGATTGGATTTGTGATGCTGCACAACTATACAAGCCGTTCATTTATGTCACTAACAAGGTAATTATGTTTTATCGCTAACCCAGTTAGTTCTGTGACTTCAAACACCATTAGAAACGGCCATGTGGAAGCACCTGCTGTTCCGTCTGTTTAGGCTGTGCCTATTTTCGTCGATGAACGAACACAGAAAACAACAATATCATCAGTTAATGACGACGTGATAAACAAGTAAGGCTTTTAGTTAAAGTGTGCGTTGTATAAGATCGTGAGCCGCCAGACGTTGCTGAGTAACCAAGTCGCTAACCGTAATCACGACGGCCATCTTCAATTCGACCATGCGTCAATACTTAGCATACACGGCAAATACTGTAGGTACTAACAAAATAACGCTTAAAGCTAAATTTTAACTAAACAGAAAATGTCCACTGACCTTTACAGAACGATGAAATCAAGCAGGAAGAGAAATGCTTCCTAGAACCGTAGAAAATCAGAACGAAAGACATGTGTGAACTTCGAAGCAGTCAATGTACTAAGATGTGCCTTATGAGTGATATGCTAAGACGTGCCTTTAAGGTCAAAAAACATAATAAGGCCATTGCAATGCTGTTTGGGCTCAGATAGGCACATGTCACAGCAGCTTTCCATGTATTTTACAGTACATTAAGTCGACTGCATATGCATTATTGGGAGCCAGGCAATATAGATGAGCGACATAGAAGTGGCCTTCCGAGGTTTACAGCTGCCTGACAAGATCAGTATCTCACAATAACCGCTAACAGAAACCTCAGTACAGCAGCCACATTCAAGCTGCTCTGAGAAATGTCACCGGCGTCGCGGTAATTGATCAAACGGCTCATAATCATGAGGAAGGTTCATTACGCCTGAATACCGCATTTTGTTGCACCCGGGAAAGAAATATGTGAGTGAGCGCGACAGCACCTTTTGTGACGGAGAGAATGGTAAAGTGAGTGTCCTATTCTACCATGAGTCCAGATTTGGCCTACATTCCGATAACCAGCGACTTCGTGTCTGAAAAACTTCTAGAACACGCGGCATTCAGCCGTTGGGTAAACCTGTGCATCCGTTCCGCGGCTGCCCAAAAACGGTGTGGGAAGGGATCTGCTTCAATCACCGTAGGGATCTGCTTCAATCACCGTAGGGATCTGTATACTTGCCAAGGGCACTTGAATGCTAGCGTGTACCAAGATGTCATCATCCGGAGAACTGTGACCGTTTTCCACAGTGCCAATGGCTATAGATTTGACTTGATAATGAACGACCTCATCGAACTCCCATGAGAGTTGCCGAACTCAAAGTTCATGGAATTCAATTTTTACCTCTATTCCCCCTCCCCAGGTCCTTAGACCTTAATCCCATTGAGTCTGGGGTATACTTCACAGGAGCTTGGACAGTCATCCCCTGATCCCCACGACACACCCTGCGACACTTTCAGAACTTTGTAACTTTTTCCCTGGTCCGTGGGAGGCACTGTCCGAAAACCAGTTAAATAATCTCATCTGCAGTATGAGATGATTTAGCAGGCTTTGGGATAATGCCGCCCACGCTATTCCGAAGCCAATGAATAATAATCGAAGAGGTGTCACAATGCTCTCAATGGCCAAGCTTTCTTAGCTAATGAGGTTTTCTCTTGTAATCCTATTTGTCCGAAGTAAATCGGATATCATTGGCTTACCAGTTGCTGCTCTTTCTTTTTCTTTGTCTGGGCACTTTTGTTCGGAAATGTGGTTTGTGCTTATGACGCAAAACTTTGTTTTTTCATTTCGATTGCTTGTGTAAACAGTGGTAAAATACACTGCTGGCCACCCAAAATGCAACACCAAGAAGGACACGAGATAGCAAAGCCAGATTTACTGGACACATGACAACAGATACAAAAAATGAAACGATTGAGCTTAAAGGACCGTGCGACTTCCGGAAAACGCAGACATCAATATAGTTCGTGTGGCCCCCATGACTGGCAATAACGGCAGCTACACGCCGCGGCATCGAACGAAAGAGGCTTTGGATGTGAGCTTGGGGCATGTCAGTCCAGGCTGCTTCCACACGTTGCCACAGTTCATCAGGCGTAGCCGCGGGTGGTGCTTGCCGGGCCACTCGGTTGCCGATCAGCGACCAAACGTGTTCGATGGGCGACATATCGGGAGAACAGGCGGGCCACGGCAGCAGTGACACCTCGTGGGCCGTGAAGAATTGTTGCACGATGCGTTCCACGTGCGGGCGCGCATTGTCCTGTTGAAACGTGGCCTCCAAAATGTCGGAGATGTATCGGTGGCTGTTGAGTGTACCGGCGACGCGTATCAGAGGGGTGCGGGTGTCATATCCAATTGCGCCCCAAACCATAACGTCAGGCGACGGACCGGTATGGCGATGCATAATACAGACGTCATACAGTCTCTCACCGCGGTGCCACCACACGCGGATCCGAGCATCGGGGTGTTGCAGACAGAAGCGGGATTCGTCGGAGAAAACAATGTCGTGCCATTCCGTAGTCCGGGTGCGGCGTTCAACGGCCCACTGCCGCCGCACTCGTCGGTGGTGTGACGTCAATGGTAATCGGAGCAATGAGCGCCGTGCGACAAGTCCCCGCTCCTGCAGACGACGTCAAATGGTACGTGATGACACAGGTTGTTGCGCAACACACCCTAATTCCTGCACTAATGTTCGTGATGTGGCGGTGCGAGCCGTCAATGCCCGCTGCACAACATGCCGGTCCTCTCGTTCGGTGGTGTGCCGCGGCTGCGGCAATCGCTCACATCGGTCCGTCCGTCCCTCCTGCACCCACCGAATCCATACTCGCCTCACTGTGGCTGGATGTCGTCTCACACGGGCGCCGATGTCTTGGTACGATAAACCGCTGTCGCGAGAAGCCACTATTCGTCCTCTGTTGAACTCGTGCTGGAACGACTGCCGTATTCTGCGACGAGGTATCAGGAAGCTTCCCACGCACAGGTCCGGCAGCACAACACACTTCCACTACTTACACCCCGCTTTCTGTGCACCCTTCTTATAGTGCTTCTCGGTGGCGTGCCGGGCGCACATGATTTGCATATCCCCTGCAATGCCAATTGTTTGCATGTCCTCTCGCGGGCGACGCATGCTGCGAATTTCAGGCCAATCGGATGCTTCCTTCTTGGTGTTGCATTTTGGGTGGCCAGCAGTGTATGAAAATAATATGCATTTTCATTACTTAGAGAGAAAACTGTTGCTAGAAAATACAGAGAATGCGGGTATAATTTGTGTCTCGTTCACAACCGTTCTATATAAAGCCCATTTCTCCTACATGCCTTGTAGTAGCAGTAGTATATCTAATATATCAGGTAATCGCAAAAATACCGTAATTTTTTCACCATGTGAAGAAAAGAAAAAAACATACCTGGAACAGATGTTGTAATCCATATAATAAGTGCTCCCGGTAGTTCAACCTTCTCCCATCGATCGACAAGGTTTTGAATCCCAGACTTGTAGAATTCCATGGGTTTTGATGCAAAAAAGGCAGAAAGGGTTCGCCGTACCTCATCCACATTTCGAAGGGTAGAAAAAAGATGGTTTTGCAAGCTGCGAAAGAGGTGCTAGTCGGATGGGACGATGTTATGGAAATATGCTGGATGCGGAATTTTTTCCATCCGAAGTCTTGCGACGTGGCACTGGTCATTTTCACTATGTGTGGTTTTGCGTTGTCTTGCTGCAACAGCACGCCTTTACGATTCACGAGTGCTGGACGTTTATCCTGCAAAGCAGTGCGTAGATGTTGCTGCTGCTGACAGTAGACTTCCCCTGTAATGGCTTTGTTGTGTGGCAGCAGCTCGTAATGGATTATGCCTTGCATATCCCACCACACAGACATTAAAACCTTTTGTAGGAAACGTCTTGGTTTCACCACTGCTGCAGGCACATTCTCTTTAGGAAGCCACTGCCGTTTACGCTTAATGTTGTGATGAACAATCCGTTTTACATCGCCCGTGACGATTCTCTGCAAAAACGGCGCCCTTTTTTCACGGGAGAGCAAAGAAGTGCACGCTGTTGCCGCTATTGTGGAGTGAGATCATGGTGTACCCACTTATCCAGTTTCGACACATAACCGAGGTTCTGCAGATACCGTTGAACAGTGGAATGTGTTGAATGAACAAGTGTGGCCAATTCCTCGACTGTTACCTGCGGATTTCCCTCAACAGCAGCTTTCAACACGTCGTTATCCAGCTCAACAGGCCATCCGGGTCGCTGCATATCCTTGAGGCTGGTGTCCCCCCTTCGAAATTTTTGGAACCAGTGTTGGCCTTTCCTGACCTCCAGGGTGCCCGGCCCAATACGGCATTGATGTTTCGTGTTGCTACCGTCGCTGAATGTCGATGGTGGAACTCATACAGCATAATGTGCCTAATGTGGTCTTCTAACACTGCCATTTCCTATGCGGTTTAAGTACACAACGACTGCACCTAGAACTTCCGCTTGCGGTCTCAAGTGACTTGAAGGTCTGCTCGCGGGATACCTCTTATACTCACCGTGGTCGACGTCATAGTCTGGGCACCAGGGGAATCACCACTGTTGGGCTTGTGCAAAACAGCATTACTTCTGGGATGACCTGATACATACCGTATGTGTGCGTTTCTAATTTTGGCAGCATAAAAAGCTGCAAATGATCTTGTCCATGGGATGAGTCACCCATTGCGAAAAGGAGTTCCCCATTCTCATCTGTATTAACGTAACTCTGGTGATGTCTGATGCCCATATATATGTATATACTGGCCTGACAGGAAAATTCAAAATATAAATCTACGTAATTTAGCAAGAACGTTTTGGGGTGAGATAAACTCGAAACTGCATAAATATTTCTTATCCTCCTTAAAGCTATAAAAAAATTAAACGCGGAGATGTGTTCTCTTGAAGAAAATATATATTTTTTTAGTCACGTCCACTGGAAATACCATTAAATGTGCAAAGCAGTAAATATAAATGGAGAATGTTACTTTAGTTCTAGCGACCCAACCACGAAATACTGTTTTACGAACCCTTCTTTAGAAGCGGAAATATCGTGAAAAACACCCAAGCATTTTTACGACACCAAACGAGAAAACTTTATCACGAAATGGGGAAAATGCAAGAGTCATCATTCTTACGGGTTCATGAAGGTGAAATTAATTTGTCGGATTTAACTAATGATCTTGGAGCTATCGCGATCACAAGCAAACGACAGACGTACATAGTTGCGCCGTATTTTTTTTTTTTTTTTTTTTGCATGTTTTCGTCATTTTCGTTGTATTTTATTTGTCCAGTTAATGTTTCAGAAGTTCTAAGTTTTTCTATCAACTGAAACCCTAATGCTTTGCAGGAAAGTAAAGTAATGTCTCTTAGACGATGTAAGAACTCTTTTAACACCACGTCAACTTTCACCATATTTTCGAGTGAAAAAAACCAACTGAGAAAGTAAAATGATCGCCTGCTACGACAATTTTATTTGAGGAGTGCATACCCTATATATGCATAGCTTTTTTTAAATATTTTTAGCAAAGCATCTAGTTTTTTATTATGCGTCAGAGAATGTCAAAAATGTGGCATTTAGACTTTCTGTTTCTAAGACAAACAGAAACTCGTCGTTCTTGGAGAAGAAAACTAATAAGAAATAATATCCAACTTTTTTTAAGACGCACGGAGGGATCTGCAGCTATTTTAATTACTTCGGCTGCACGAAATAATTTTTGACCGGAAATTCTGTCACGGGGTGATGAGCAAATGAAAAAAAAAATTTAAAAACGAAACACTTTCGTAAGACGTCCTCGTACCGGAGTCAACACCTCACTATCAAAATATTTCAGCTCAAATTAATAAAGTCAAGAATAAACGAAAATGTTTTTGGCCTACATTTTTTATTTGGCAAGCACTGTTATGAATTTTTCTGAATATATATATATAATATATTTTCAGGATATCATCATCATCATCATCATTGTCAACCATTATCAATCCACTGCTGGACGAAGGTCTCCCCAAGTTTCCTCCACAACGGTCTGTCTTGTGCCAGTCTCCTCCATGTCACTCCCGCATACTTTCGAATTTCATCCACCCATCTTCCATGTGGTCTTCTTCTGGGTCTTTTCCTGTCCCTTGGAATCCAATCTAAAATTTCGGCTGTCCATCGATGGTCTGTTCTTCTGGCAGTATGTCCAGCCCATTGCCATTTCAGGGATTTAACTCTGGTCATGATGTCTTCCACTCTTGTCATTTTTCGGATCCACGTGTTCCTCTTCTTATCTCTCCTGGTTACACCAAGCATGCACCTCTCCATGCTGCTTTGAGTTGTCTGCAGCCTTTGTATGTCTCTTTTAGCTAAGGTCCACGTCTCTACACCATACGTAAGCACTGGAAGGATGCATTGATCAAACACTTTTCTTTTAAGACATAATGGCATATTGCTCTTGAAAATTATGCTGTTTCTTCCAAAAGCTCTCCAGGCAAGTTTTGTACGCCGATTAATTTCTTCACTAATGTGACCCTCACTTGATATCTGCTGTCCAAGATAAAGGTACGTGTCTGTTATCTCCAGCTTTTCTCCATCAATCGATAAATCTTCATTTCTTGTAAAAGCATTGAACATCACTTTTGTCTTCTGAAAGTTCATTTTTAATCCCACTTCTTTACTCTTGTCAGCAAGTTACTGCATCATACTCTGTAGCTCCGAAGGGGTAGTTGCAAAAATGACTATGTCATCAGCAAAACGAAGGTGGGTTAGATAATCTCCATTAATCTTTATCCCTTTGTTTTCCCAGTTCAGTGATTGAAAGACATTTTCCAATGTAGCATTAAAGAGCTTCGGAGATATGGTGTCACCTTGTCTCACTCCTTTTCCAATTTTTATGTGTGTTGTATTTTCAAATAGCAGAATCTTTGCACTTGCATTTTCATAGATGTTATTAATAATATTAATGTATGCATCTTCAATACCGCAGGATTTCAGAGCCATTGCAACTGCTGATGGTTTCACCGAATCAAAGGCTTTTTCATAATCGATAAAAGCCATGCACAATGGAAGTTCATATTCCCTCGCTCTTTCAATTAGTTCTCTCAGTACGTGGATATGATCTATTGTGCTGTAGCCACTCCTGAATCCAGCTTGTTCTCTCGGTTGAGCCATGTCCAGTGTTACCTTCAAGCGGTGTGAAAGAACTTTAGTGAAGATTTTATAAACCACTGATAGGAGGCTGATAGGTCTGTAGTTCCTGCGATCCTCAATGTCACCTTTTTTATGTAGCAAGATCATTGTAGCGTTGTTCCAATCCTCAGGAATTTTCCCTTCATTAAGGCATCGAGTGAAAATTTGGGCGAGTACTGTTTCGATTTCTCCACTTGCTTCTTGTATGATGTCTACAGTAATTCCATCTTCTCCTGGAGCTTTTCCCCGCTTCATGTTCTTGATTGCATGTGCAACTTCTGCTGGAAGGACTGGAAGAACTCTGGTACCTTTCATGATGCCTGGAGTACATGTATCATCCCTTTCATATAATTTGGAGTAGAAATCTTTCACTCTTGTCAAAATTTCGCCTCTATTTCTTGTTACAGAACCATCTCCTTTTCTCAGTGCCATAATCTGTTTTTTTCCCTTACTGAGATGTCCCTTTGCTATCTTTAGGCTTTGGTTGTTTTCAATTGCTTTCCTTACTAGTTCACAGTTGAATTTCCTTACGTCTTCAATGATACTTTTTCGTACTGTCTTGCATAGCTCTATATATTCCACTTTGGAAGTCACATCTTCTTTAGTTGTTCTCATCTCTCTTCTTTTTTGCATCAAAATTTTGGTTTTTCCTGATAATTTGTTCACATGCAATTTGTTCTTAGACCCAGCTAATTTTGTTGCTGTTTCCATAAGAGCTTTGGTTACTTTTCTGTTAACTTCAGAAATATCCACTTCTTCCGATGTTAGGCCTTCTAAAGCAGAAAATCTGTTCTTCAGTTCCAATTTGAAGGTATTATGGTGTTTTTTAAGGTTGGTTATGTCAATACATTTTGTTTGTCTTATGAGCTTGCTACGTTCGAGTTTAGTGTTGAGGTGCATTTTACTTCTCACCAATCTATGGTCACTGCCTGTGTTGAACTTGTTTTGCACACTGCAGTCTTCTATGACGATATTTTTGTTACACATAATAAAATCAATTTCACTTGTCGTCCCATTTGGATGTCTCCATGTCCATTTCCTGTGTGGCTTTTTCTTGAAAAAGGAGTTCAAGATGAAAAACCCTTCTGCCTCTGCAAACTCTACGAGAGTATTTCCACTCTGGTTTCTGTTGCCGTGACCGAATTTACCTACTGAAGTTTCATTCTGTTGCCGTTGCCCTATTTTTGCATTGAAATCTCCCATAATTATCTTCAAGTGCTGCTTACCTTTATTATTTAGATGACGAACATCCTCATAAAATTCTTCAATTGCTTCTTCAGGATGACTTGTGGTGGGTGCATAAGTTTGAATAATCTGAGCCTGGTATCTTCTCGAGAGTTGGATAACGAGTCGTGCAGCTCTGTCAGAGGAACTTTCAACTTCTACAACTTTATCCTTCAGTTTCTTGTTTATTATAAATCCAACACCACTAGTTCTGCCAGTATCTGTCCCACGATAGTAGAAGAGATGTCCACTTTTCAGTTCAATGAGATCTTCTCCTTTTTTCCTTACCTCACTTAGCCCGACGATGTCCCACTTGATCCTTTGTAGTTCCTCTTCCAATTCAAGAAGCCTTGAATTAGAAAATAGGGAGCGTCCGTTGTACGTAGCCAAGGTCAGCATCAGATGGCAGCCTAGTCCGGTCCTCCGGGGATTCTTAGCACCCTCTGCCTTCATGTCGCACTGGCCGCTGCCTTGGCCAGGTACATTCCAGCTGCCGGAGACTGAGGGCCAAGATTTAAGTTGTGGAGTCATTTTGGAGGGTTTTGGCCATAACTCACCACGCTGGCCAAGCGAGTTGGTGAGTGTGGGATAGCATTTCCTCTAATCCCGATGGTATAGTTATATCGCTATTGGCGGTCGTCAGAGCCCCTTTAGTGGGAACAGGATGTACCACGAGAAGGCGGGGTTGACATTTGTCAAGGAGAGGCTGTGATGTTATGCATCACCTGACCTTACATCCCTTTCAGGATATATATATATATATATATATATATATATACACACTATATTGACAAAAGTCACCCGACACCTAGAAGAGAAACACGACATATCATTTATTGACATACATTAGTACGATGTTCCTCCAGCTTTGGCCTTAATGCTTGCACTGACCCTTCGAGACATGCTTTCGACAAGGTTTTGGAACAGAGCGATAGGTGTGCGCTTCCATTCAGTACATAATGCTGCCGCTAACTGTTGCTTAGTAGTAGGCCTTGACTTCTTATGCGGCGCTCTAATTAATCCCATAGGTGCTCTATGGGATTAAGATCAGGGTTCTGTGCTGGCCAGTGCACACACGATACGGAATTATCGCTAAACCACGCCGTAACAGTCCTTGCTTTATGGACCGGTGCATTATCCTGCTGGTACCAACAAGGCTCGGTTCTATAGTATTGCCACAGAGTTGGTAGGGCATAATTGCCCAGAATATCGAGGCAGACTTGCTAGTTAACAGGTTTGTCCCCAATAAACAATGGGACGGGACCATACCATCAAAAACACCCCTACATGAGTACACTGCCAGCTACAAACTTGACCGTAGGAACAGTACACTGTGGCAAACAGCATTTCCCCTGCTGCCGCCATACCCACACACGGCCATGGGACTGATGGATCGTGTAACTGGATTCATCAGTCCATAGGACCCGTTTCTATTGATCTACGGTCAACGATAAATGTTCTTTACACCATGCTAAACGACGAGTAGCATTCCGAGTGGAGATGACAGGCTTACGAGCAGCCGCACGACCACAGTAACCCATGGGATGAAGTTTTCTGCGAATGGTACGTGTACATACCGAGGTTCCAGCACTGTTACTCACCTGTACAATGAGGTCTTGTGCAGTACTCCGTCGATCAGCTGTAGCAACTCTCCTGAGGCTTGCACGCCCTCTATCACTGATTTTCTTTGGTCTACCGGTACGTTTTGCTGCTTCAGGCACGCCATATGCCTTCCACTTATTCAGTACATTCAAAATAGTTGACTTGGGTATGTTTAAACGCCTCTCGGTTTCTCTTATGGACAACCCACTAATATAACACCCAACAATTTTTCTTTTCTCAAAGTCAGTTCTCTCCCGCCACGATATTTTTACTGAACCTCACAGTGCGATATGATCGAGGTCAGCTGCAGGCTGGTTTTTATACCGTTTGCATCTTAACAACGCAGCGGATCTGTTCATTTGCTTTTGAATGGGGTGTCCGGTGACTTTTGTCAATATAGTGTATATATATATCATCATCAGCGGCAGCATTGTCAATCATTATCAATCCACTGCTCGATGAAGGTCTCCCCAAGTTTCTTCCACAGTGGTCTATCTTGTGCCAGTCTCATCCACGTTACTCCCGCATACTTTCGAATTTCATCCACCCATCTTCCATGTGGTCTTCTTCTGGGTCTTTTCCTGTTCCTTGGAATCCTGTCTAAAATTTCGGTTGTGTATTGATGGTCTGTCCTTCTGGCAATATGTCCACTTCATTGCCATTTTCAAGGATTTTGCTCTGATCATGATGCCTTCCATGTACGTATACAGTATAACATCGTCATCATCATCATTGTCAACCATTATCAATCCACTGCTGGACGAAGGTCTCCCCAAGTTTCCTCCACAACGGTCTTTCTTGTGCCAGTCTCCTTCATGTCACTCCCGCATACTTTCGAATTTCATCCACCCATCTTCCATGTGGTCTTCTCCTGGGTCTTTTCCTGTCCCTTGGAATCCAATCTAAAATTTGGGCTGTCCATCGATGGTCTGTTCTTCTGGCAGTATGTCCAGCCCATTGCCATTTCAGGGATTTAACTCTGATCATGATGTCTTCCACTCTTGTCATTTTTCGGATCCACGTGTTCCTCTTCTTATCTCTCCTGGTTACACCAAGCATGCACCTCTCCATGCTGCTTTGAATTGTCTGCAGCTTTTGTATGTCTCTTTTAGCTAAGGTCCACGTCTCTGCACCATACGTAAGCACTGGAAGGATGCATTGATCAAACACTTTTCTTTTAAGACATAATGGCATATTGCTCTTGAAAATTATGCTGTTTCTTCCAAAAACTCTCCAGGCAAGTTTTGTACGCCGATTAATTTCTTCACCAATGTGACCCTCACTTGATATCTGCTGTCCAAGATAAATGTAGGTATTAGTTATCTCCAGCTTTTCTCCATCAATCGATAAATCTTCATTTCTTGTAAAAGCATTGAACATCACTTTTGTCTTCTGAAAGTTCATTTTTAATCCCACTTTTTACTCTTGTCAGCAAGTTCCTGCATCATACTCTGTAGCTCTGATGGGGTAGTTGCAAAAATGACTATTTCATCAGCAAAACGAAGGTGGGTTAGATAATCTCCATTAATCTTTATGCCTTTGTTTTCCCAGTTCCAAATTTTAACTGAAGAACAGATTCTCTGCTTTAGAAGGCCTAACATCGGAAGAAGTGGATATTTCTGAAGTTAACAGAAAAGTAACCAAAGCTCTTATGGAAACAGCAACAAAATTAGCTGGGTCTAAGAACAAATTGCATGTGAACAAATTATCAGGAAAAACCAAAATGTTGATGCAAAAAAGAAGAGAGATGAGGACAACTAAAGAAGATGTGACTTCCAAAGGGGAATATATAGAGCTATGCAAGTCACTACGAAAAAGTATCACTGAAGACGTAAGGAAATTCAACTGTGAACTAGTAAGGAAAGCAATTGAAAACAACCAAAGCCTAAAGATAGCAAAGGGACATCTCAGTAAGGGAAAAAAACAGATTATGGCACTGCGAAAAGAAGATGGTTCTGTAACAAGAAATAGAGGCGAAATTTTGACAAGAGTGAAAGATTTCTACTCCAAATTATATGAAAGGGATGATACATGTACTCCAGGCATCATGAAAGGTACCAGAGTTCTTCCAGTCCTTCCAGCAGAAGTTGCACATGCAATCAAGAATATAAAGCGGGGAAAAGCTCCAGGAGAAGATGGAATTACTGTAGACATCATACAAGAAGCAAGTGGAGAAATCGAAACAGTACTCGCCCAAATTTTCACTCGATGCCTTAATGAAGGGAAAATTCCTGATGATTGGAACAACGCTACAATGATCTTGCTACATAAAAAAGGTGACATTGAGGATCTCAGGAACTACAGACCTATCAGCCTCTTATCAGTGGTTTATAAAATCTTCACTAAAGTTCTTTCACACCGCTTGAAGGTAACACTGGACATGGCTCATCCGAGAGAACAAGATGGATTCAGGAGTGGCTACAGCACAATAGATCATATCCACGTACTGAGAGAACTAATTGAAAGAGCGAGAGAATATGAACTTCCATTGTGCATGGCTTTTATCGATTATGAAAAAGCCTTTGATTCGGTGAAACCATCAGCAGTTGCAATGGCTCTGAAATCCTGTGGTATTGAAGATGCATACATTAATATTATTAATAACATCTATGAAAATACAAGTGCAAAGATTCTGCTATTTGAAAATACAACACACATAAAAATTGGAAAAGGAGTGAGACAAGGTGACACCATATCTCCGAAGCTCTTTAATGCCACATTGGAAAATGTCTTTCAATACAGTATATCATTATCATCATCATTGTCAACCATTATCAATCCACTGCTGGACGAAGGTCTCCCTAAGTTTCCTCCACAACGGTCTGTCTTGTGCCAGTCTCCTCCATGTCACTCCCGCATACTTTCGAATTTCATCCACCCATCTTCCATGTGGTCTTCTTCTGGGTCTTTTCCTGTCCCTTGGAATCCAATCTAAAATTTCGGCTGTCCATCGATGGTCTGTCCTTCTGGCAGTATGTCCAGCCCATTGCCATTTCAGGGATTTAACTCTGATCATGATGTCTTCCACTCTTGTCATTTTTCGGATCCACGTGTTCCTCTTCTTATCCCTCCTGGTTACAACAAGCATGCACCTCTCCATGGTGCTTTGAGTTGTCTGCAGCCTTTGTATGTCTCTTTTAGTTAAGGTCCACGTCTCTGCACCATACGTAAGCACTGGAAGGATGCATTGATCAAACACTTTTCTTTTAAGACATAATGGCATATTGCTCTTGAAAATTATGCTGTTTCTTCCAAAAGCTCTCCAGGCAAGTTTTGTACGCCGATTAATTTCTTCATCAATGTGACCCTCACTTGATATCTGCTGTCCAAGATAAACGTACGTGTCTGTTATCTCCAGCTTTTCTCCATCAATCGATAAATCTTCATTTCTTGTAAAAGCATTGAACATCACTTTTGTCTTCTGAAAGTTCATTTTTAATCCCACTTCTTTACTCTTGTCAGCAAGTTCCTGGATCATACTCTGCAGCTCTGATGGGCTAGTTGCAAAAATGACTACGTCATCAGCAAAACGAAGGTGGGTTAGATAATCTCCATTAATCTTTATCCCCTTGTTTTCCCAGCTCAGTGACTGAAAAACACCCTCCAATGTGGCATTAAAGAGCTTCGGAGATATGGTGTCACCTTGTCTCACTCCCTTTCCAATTTTTATGTGTGTTGTATTTTCAAACAGCCGAATCTTTGCACTTGCATTTTCATAGATGTTATTAATAATATTAATGTATGCATCTTCAATACCGCAGGTTTTCAGAGCCATTGTAACTGCTGCTGGTTTCACCGAATCAAAGGCTTTTTCATAATCGATAAAAGCCATGCACAATGGAAGTTCATATTCCCTCGCTCTTTCAATTAGTTCTCTCAGCACATGGATATGATCTATTGTGCTGTAGCCACTCCTGAATCCAGCTTGTTCTCTCGGTTGAGCCATGTCCAGTGTTACCTTCAAGCTGTGTGAAAGAACTTTAGTGAAGATTTTATAAACTACTGATAGGAGGCTGATAGGTCTGTAGTTTCCGAGATCCTCAATGTCACCTTTCTTATGTAGCAAGATCATTGTAGCGGTGTTCCAATCCTCAGGAATCTTTCCTTCATTAAGGCATCGAGTGAAAATTTGGGCGAGTACTGTTTCGAGATCTCCACTTGCTTCTTGTATGATGTCTACAGTAATTCCATCTTCTCCTGGAGCTTTTCCCGGCTTCATGTTCTTGATTGCATGTGCAACTTCTGCTGGAAGGACTGGAGGAACTCTGGTACTGGTATCTTTCATGATGTCTGGAGTGCATGTATTATCCCTTTCATATAATTTGGAATAGAAATCTTTCACTCTTGTCAAAATTTCGCCTCTATTTCTTGTTACAGAACCATCTTCTTTTCTCAGTGCCATAATCTGTTTTCTTCCCTTACTGAGATGTCCCTTTGCTATCTTTAGGCTTTGGTTGTTTTCAATTGCTTTCCTCACTAGTTCACAGTTGAATTTTCTTACGTCTTCAGTGATACTTTTTCGTACTGTCTTGCATAGCTCTATATATTCCACTTTGGAAGTCACATCTTCTTTAGTTGTCCTCATCTCTCTTCTTTTTTGCATCAACATTTTCGTTTTTCCTGATAATTTATTTACATGCAACTTGTTCTTAGACCCAGCTAATTTTGTTGCTGTTTCCATAAGAGCTTTGGTTACTTTTCTGTTAACTTCAGAGATGTCCACTTTTTCCGATGTTAGGCCTTCTAAAGCAGAGAACCTGTTCTTCAGTTCCAACTTGAAGGTATTATGGTGTTTTTTAAGGTTGGTTATGTCAATAGATTTTGTTTGTCTTATGAGCTTGCCACGTTCAAGTTTAGTGTTGAGGTGCATCTTACATCTCACCAATCTATGGTCACTACCTGTGTTGAACTTGTTTAGCACACTGCAGTCTTCTATGACGAATTTTTTGTTACACATAATAAAATCAATTTCACTTGTCATCCCATTTGGATGTCTCCATGTCCATTTCCTGTGTGGCTTTTTCTTGAAGAAGGAGTTCAAGATGAAAAACCCTTCTGCCTCTGCAAACTCAACGAGAGTATTTCCACGCTGGTTTCTGTTGCCGTGACCGAATTTACCTACTGAAGTTTCATTCTGTTGCCGTTGCCCTATTTTTGCATTGAAATCTCCCATAATTATTTTCAAGTGCTGCTTACCTTTATTATTTAGATGACAAATTTCCTCATAAAATTCTTCAATTTCTTCTTCAGGATGACTTGTGGTGGGTGCATAAGTTTGAATAATCTGAGCCTGGTATCTTTTCGAGAGTTGGATAACAAGCCGTGCAGCTCTGTCAGAGGAACTTTCAACTTCTACAACTTTATCCTTCAGTTTCTTGTTTATTATAAATCCAACACCACTAGTTCTGCCAGTATCTGTCCCACGATAGTAGAAGAGATGTCCACTTTTCAGTTCGATGAGATCTTCTCCTTTTCTCCTTACCTCACTTAGCCCGACGATTTCCCACTTGATCCTTTGTAGTTCCTCTTCCAATTCAAGAAGCCTTGAATCAGAAGATAGGGAGCGTCCATTGTACGTTGCCAAGGTCAGCATCAGATGGCAGCCTAGTCCGGTCCTCCGGGGATTCTTAGCACCCTCTGCCTTCATGTCGCACTGGCCGCTGCCTTGGCCAGGTACATTCCAGCTGCCGGAGACTGAGGGCCAAGATTTAAGTTGTGGAGTCATTTTGGAGGGGTTTGGCCATAACTCACCACGCTGGCCAAGCGGGTTGGTGAGTGTGGGATAGAATTTCCTCTAATCCCGATGGTATAGTTATACCGCTATTGGCGGTCGTCAGAGCCCCTTTAGTGCGAACAGGATGTACCACGAGAAGGCGGGGTTGACATTTGTCAAGGAGAGGCTGTGATGTTACGCATCACCTGACCTTACATCCCATGTATATATATATATATACTGTATTTTTTTCAATACAGTATTTTTTTCAATACAGTATATATATATATATATATATATATATATATATATATATATATATCATCATCATCATCATTGTCAACCATTATCAATCCACTGCTGGACGAAGGTCTCCCCAAGTTTCCTCCACAACGGTCTGTCTTGTGCCATTCTCCTCCATGTCACCCCTGCATACTTTCGAATTTCATCCACCCATCTCCCATGTGGTCTTCTTCTGGGTCTTTTCCTGTCCCTTGGAATCCAATCTAAAATTTCGGCTGTCCATCGATGATCTGTCCTTCTGGCAGTATGTCCAGCCCATTGCCATTTCAGGGATTTAACTCTGATCATGATGTCTTCCACTCTTGTCATTTTTTGGATCCACGAGTTCCTCTTCTTATCTCTCCTGGTTACACCAAGCATGCACCTCTCCATGCCTCTTTGAGTTGTCTGCAGCCTTTGTATGTCTCTTTTAGTTAAGGTCCACGTCTCTGCACCATACGTAAGCACTGGAAGGATGCATTGATCAAACACTTTTCTTTTAAGACATAATGGCATATTGCTCTTGAAAATTATGCTGTTTCTTCCAAAAGCTCTCCAGGCAAGTTTTGTACGCCGATTAATTTCTTCACCAATGTGACCCTCACTTGATATCTGCTGTCCAAGATAAACGTACGTGTTTGTTATCTCCAGCTTTTCTCCATCAATCGATAAATCTTCATTTCTTGTAAAAGCATTGAACATCACTTTTGTCTTCTGAAAGTTCATTTTTAATCCCACTTCTTTACTCTTGTCAGCAAGTTCCTGGATCATACTCTGCAGCTCTGATGGGGTAGTTGCAAAAATGACTACGTCATCAGCAAAACGAAGGTGGGTTAGATAATCTCCATTAATCTTTATCCCCTTGTTTTCCCAGCTCAGCGACTGAAAAACACCCTCCAATGTGGCATTAAAGAGCTTCGGAGATATGGTGTCACCTTGTCTCACTCCCTTTCCAATTTTTACGTGTGTTGTATTTTCAAACAGCCTAATCTTTGCACTTGCATTTTCATAGAATATATATATATATATATATATATATCACTTTAGTACAGTATTTGCATTGGGAATTCAGATTTTCTTACAGTGGAGTGTATGTAAAGATCTTTACGATGAGTAATTAAACGACCATTAAATAAAAAAGTGCTTTCCTATGTTCAAAATCAATGCGTGAATTTTCAGCTCGGATAACATGATAAAATTCTTGTGTGTTTTCATTTTCACGTTACAGCGCACACCCAAGGCAAATGACCACGTGACGCCACTGATATATAGGATATATATATATATATATATATATATATATATATATATATATATATATCAGTGGCGTCACGTGGTCATTTGCCTTGGGTGTGCGCTGTAACGTGAAAATAAAAACACACAAGAATTTTATCATGTTATCCGAGCTGAAAAATTCACGCATTGATTTTGAACATAGGAAAGCACTTTTTTATTTAATGGTCGTTTAATTACTCATCGTAAAGATCTTTACATACACTCCACTGTAAGAAAATCTGAATTCCCAATGTAAATACTGTACTAAAGTGAGGAACGAGCTTTTTTTTTTTTTTTTTTTTTTTTTTTTGTGATTTCTAAATACATTCACATAATTCTTAAGGGAAACTGTAAATGTAATCACTTGGTAAAATATTATATTTCCAGATATTATATTTCTAACAATGATGCTTTAAAAACGTATTGACCTCACTTTATTATATTCTAGTTCTAATATCCAGTTTTCCGCAGGAATTGCGTGATCACATCATCGTAAAACGAGTGACTTTTTCTTCAGTTTTGCCGCAATGCTTTTTCGAACGCGAGTAAACTTAAGCCGCATAACCTTTCCTGTGTTTGCGTTCTTCTACAACAGGTGTGTATTCGATTCATTGCAGAAAAAGAGCGTTCGACTGTAGCGGTGGAACTCGGAATCGTCATGACCAGTTCCGCTAATTTGTAAGTTTCTTTGATTGCACACCGAAGTTGATTTTCTTGTATGAATTTTACAAGCTGGGGCAATGGTTTTCTCGCAAATTCATCAGAAGAGAAGAGCACTTTTAGTTAATTTTTTAAGCGAACGTAGTCAAAAAGTGGTCCGTAGAAATCTTTTAATTTTTCTAGAATTCCACCAGGAAAAGTTTTTGCGTACTGATCATATTTTTGTCTCCAAAATAGTTGAAAAATTCAAGTTTCCAAAGTGAATAGTATCTTTCTTCCATCTCCAGGCATATGCCATCGACTATTTCCTGGTATAATCGAAGACATGCGCTTTTCTCCTCTTCTTCAGATGTTTTTCATCTTTTGGGCTTTGATTCATCAATCGTATGATTTTCTTTTGCGACAGAAAACCAAATGTCATTAAATCCATGTTTCTGATCATTCCTAAGCTGTTTCACAGTATCATACACTTTCTTACAATATGTCGTAAGACAGTACAATATGTCATACGACGAATTTTGTAATATATTACTCAAGACATCAGTATAGGCAAACAGTTTAGAAAATATTTCTAGAAGCAAAATGGTCCTTAAATTTTGCAAGAAAGACAAAAACTCACGTGCTTTGATTGCAGCATCCACGTCCCATTCACCAGAATTCTCCACAATGAGTTCAAAAAATTCAATAAGTTGACTTCTGTGACACTTTACAGTGCTTGTTAAGAGGGAAGTAAAGTTCCACCTGCTTGGTACGACAAACGGAATTTTTTTGGAAACAAAATCTTGCAAAACATATATTCTTTTTTGATGATTTAGAAAAGTATGCTGCTAATTCACTCATAGTTTGAAAAAATGTCCGACATTCCTTGATATTCGAGAGGCTTTGCTTCAGAACTAAATTCAAAACATGGGCGTAGCAATGCGTAAATATTGCTAAAGGGTAGGCCTCAATAACTTTTCTCTGCAACCCATTAATATGTCCGCTCATTACACAAGCACCATCATAAGTCTGGCAAACCAACTTGTCCTGAATATTAAATTTCTCAACTGTATTTACAACATGTTTAGAAAGACCACTAGCAGTTCTGTCATCACTTACGTGGGTAAAACCGATGAACCTTTTGTGTATTTGCCCTTTGTGAACAAAACGTAAAATAGTTGATAGCTGGGATTTTGTCATGACATCGGAAGTTTCATCCAGGAGAATGGCCACAAATGTGGTTGAAGTAATTTCTCTCTTTATAACATCTTTAACCACATTGGATATAACGTTAATGATATAATTTTGTACAGTGGAAGAAGTTCCTCGAAATACAGTCGGTGATTTTAAATGGCTGTCTATAAAAGAGCGTCATACTCACGAGGCACATTTCAAAATTCGATATAATTTTCCCGATCACATGAATCTTCAGACTCGTCATGACCTCTGAAAGGAAGTTCTTGCTTAGCCAGATAGCATAGAGCATCAATTATTCGTTTCAAGATGTCGCTATTTTTCTTCACTTCTTCATTATGACGGGTTATTTCAATTTCTCTCTGCTTGTCAATGAGTGTGTCAATTCTTTGTTTTCCAAATACCTTGAGATTTAGAAAAGACTGCACGTGTGACTGGGAGCGCTCATGTTTTTGCATTGTTGCGGTTAAATGATTAAGATTGGAATAACCGTTCTTATTCCAAACACTTTTCTCTTTGGAGAACAGTAAGCAAGGCCAACAAAAAGTATTGACCGCACTTCACATCCAGTTAACTATTCTACTGTATTGTATAGTAAAACAAAGAAATGTCTCGTGTACGCGGTTGTTTTATTTAATGCTTGCACAGTAAGTTTGGAAGAGGAGGACGAGGCTTACCTAATTTATTTTCCTATATTTACCCAATCTGGAAAAGCCCTTGCCGAAAATGGGACACTTAATACATTGTGAACACTGTTTCCCATCCTATGTGGATAACAAAAATTCAAATTCTATTTTTAAATATGTGCTCATTAAAACATCGATTCACACTGCGACGAAAAGACAGAAAAACAACTCGCAGCAGAACGTTGGACTGTGTGATGACGCTACGCGATTCCGAACGGCAACAAAAGTGACTAGTGGTGCTTTTCAGGGGCGCACGCCCTGAGAAGATTTCAGCCGTGCGTTGAAACCACGAGAAAATAAAAACGTGACCTGCAACGCCATCTGGAGATCTTTCTATCACAGCTGCTTTATGTACCCAGGTGTCCGCTGATTACACAGCACACCTGTAGATGCAAATATTTCATTACTATGCTTTATTTACTCAACAAAGCAACGAACCTTCTCTTTTTTATGAAAGCATTGTATAAGGGAATTAATTTTAGCTACCACGCGAAGCTTTAGGACAAACTTTGGCGAGTTTTGTTATCCAAAAAAATAATATAACAGCAACGTGCATCAGCGCTGAACTGCGTTACGCCATCAGATTGCAAGCGGTGCTGTATTTTGCAAGCACACCCTGAGAGATCAGCTGTAATGCGTGGGGAAATAACAACGTGACCTGCAGCTCCATCTAGGGAGCGCTTGTACCACAGTTGCTTGAGCATCGTCGGATTGCAAGTGGTGCTCTTTATGGGCTGAACACCATGAATGATTAGCTATAACGTTTGAACCACTGGGAAATAAAAACGTGAGCTGCAGCGCCATCTGGGGAGCGCTTGTATCACAGTTGTTTGACATGGTAGGACGTGCGCTCGGTAAATAGCCCACCCGAAGATCTTAGCGCGAATGCGATATGCATACTGAACGAACCTTCTTCACTTAATGAAAACATTATATGGGGAAATTAATTTCAACCACCACTCGAAGCTTTAGGACAATCTCTGGCGAGTTTTATTAGAAATAAATGCGAAAAATAATATCGATAATGTAGGTTAAATTGCGACTCTGTGTGGGTGTGCGCCGCACACCTAGCACACCCTGAATATACGCCCCTGATATATATATATATAACCCCGCCTTCTCATGGTACATCCTGTTCCCACTAAAGGGGCTCTGACGACCGCCAATAGAGGTATAACTATACCATCGGAATTCGAGAAAATGCTATCCCACACTCACCAACCCGCTGGTGAGTTATGGCCAAATCCCTCCAAAATGACTCCACAACTTAAATCTTGGCCTTCAGTCTCCGGCAGCTGAAATGTACCTGGCCAAGGCAGCGGCCAGTGCGACATGAAGGCAGACTGTGCTAAGAATCCCCGGAGGACCGGACTATGCCGCCATCTGATGTTGACCTTGGCTACGTATAATGGACGCTCCCTATCTTCTGATTCAAGGCTTCTTGAATTGGAAGAGGAGCATCGTCGGGCTAAGTGATTTAACGAAATAAATTTCTCCGTCATTTCTGTCCACGCCAGGATTCGAACCCGGATCCCCTCATTCCGGAATAAGTTGCTCTACCAATTGAGCTACGCGGACGTTTGTTCTGACAACTATCTGCCTTTATGTCGTGTGCGTCCTGCTGGCTGGTACGTCACAGTGAGGTAAGGAGAAAAGGAGAAGACCTCATTGAACTGAAAAGTGGACATCTCTTCTACTATCGTGGGACTGATACTGACAGAACTAGTGGTGTTAGATTTATAATAAACAAGAAACTGAAGGATAAAGTTGTAGAAGTTGAAAGTTCCTCTGACAGAGCTGCACGACACGTTATCCAACTCTCGAGAAGATACCAGGCTCAGATTATTCAAACTTATGCACCCACCACAAGTCATCCTGAAGAAGAAATTGAAGAATTTTATGAGGAAATTTGTCATCTAAATAATAAAGGTAAGCAGCACTTGAAGATAATTATGGGAGATTTCAATGCAAAAATAGGACAACGGCAACAGAATGAAACTTCAGTAGGTAAATTCGGTCACGGCAACAGAAACCAGCGTGGATATACTCTCGTAGAGTTTGCAGAGGCAGAAGGGATTTTCATCTTGAACTCCTTTTTCAAGAAAAAGCCACACAGGAAAGGGACATGGAGACATCCAAATGGGACGACAAGTGAAATTGATTTTATGATGTGTAACAAAAAATTCGTCATAGAAGACTGCAGTGTGCTAAACAAGTTCAACACACGTAGTGACCATAGATTGGTGAGATGTAAGATGCACCTCAACACTAAACTCGAACGTGTCAAGCTCATAAGACAAACAAAATGTAATGACATAACGAACCTTAAAAAACACCATAATGCCTTCAAGTTGGAACTGAAGAACAGATTCTCTGCTTTAGAAGGCCTAACATTGGAAGAAAAGGATATTTCTGAAGTTAACAGAAAAGTAACCAAAGCTCTTATGGAAACAGCAACAAAATTAGCTGGCTCTAAAAACAAGTTGCATGTGAACAAATTATCAGGAAAAACCAAAATGTTGAAGAAAAAAGGAAGAGAGAGGAGGACAACTAAAGAAGATGTGACTTCCAAAGTGGAATATATAGAGCTATGCAAGACAGTACGAAAAAGTATCACTGAAGACGTAAGGAAATTCAACTGTGAACTAGTAAGGAGAGCAATTGAAAACAACCAAAGCCTAAAGATAGCAAAGGGACATCTCAGTAAGGGAAGAAAACAGATTATAGCACTGCGAAAAGAAGATGGTTCTGTAACAAGAAATAGAGGCAAAGGTTTGACAAGGGTGAAAGATTTCTACTCTAATTATATGGAAAGGATGATACATGTACTCCAGACATCACGAAAGGTACCAGAGTTCTTCCAGTCCTTCCAGCAGAAATTGCACATGCAATCAAGAACATGAAGCGGGGAAAAGCTCCAGGAGAAGATGGAATTACTGTAGACATCGTACAAGAAGCAAGTGGAGAAATTGAAACAGTACTCGCCCAAATTTTTACTCGATGCCTTAATGAAGGGAAAATTCCTGATGATTGGAACAACGCTACAATGATCTTGCTACATAAAAAAGGTGACATTGAGGATCTCAGGAACTACAGACCTATCAGCCTCCTATCAGTGGTTTATAAAATCTTCACTAAAGTTCTTTCACACCGCTTGAAGGTAACACTGGACATGGCTCAACCGAGAGAACAAGCTGGATTCAGGACTGGCTACAGCACAATAGATCATATCCACGTACTGAGAGAACTAATTGAAAGAGCGAGGGAATATGAACTTCCATTGTGCATGGCTTTTATCGATTATAAAAAAGCCTTTGATTCGGTGAAACCATCAGCAGTTGCAATGGCTCTGAAATCCTGTGGTATTGAAGATGCATACATTAATATTATTAATAACATCTATGAAAATGCAAGTGCAAAGATTCTGCTATTTGAAAATACAACACACATAAAAATTGGAAAAGGAGTGAGACAAGGTGACACCATATCTCCGAAGCTCTTTAATGCCACATTGGAAAATGTCTTTCAATCACTAAACTGGGAAAACATAGGGATAAAGATTAATGGAGATTATCTAACCCACCTTCGTTTTGCTGATGACGTAGTCATTTTTGCAACTACCCCATCAGAGCTGCAGAGTATGATCCAGTAACTTATTGACAAGAATTAAGGAGTGGGATTAAAAATGAACTTTCTGAAGACAAAAGTGATGTTCAATGCTTTTACAAGAAATGAAGATTTATCGATTGATGGAGAAAAGCTGGAGATAACAGACACATACGTTTACCTTGGACAGTAGATATCAAGTGAGGGTCACATTGATGAAGAAATTAATCGGCGTACAAAACTTGCCTGGAGAGCTTTTGGAAGAAACAGCATAATTTTCAAGAGCAATATGCCATTATGTCTTAAAAGAAAAGTGTTTGATCAATGCATCCTTCCAGTGCTTACGTATGGTGCAGAGACGTGGACCTTAACTAAAAGAGACATACAAAGGCTGCAGACAACTCAAAGCAGCATGGAGAGGTGCATGCTTGGTGTAACCAGGAGAGATAAGAAGACGAACTCGTGGATCCGAAAAATGACAAGAGTGGAAGACATCAGGATCAGAGTTAAATCCCTGAAATGGCAATGGGCTGGACATACTGCCAGAAGGACAGACCATCGATGGACAGCCGAAATTTTAGATTGGATTCCAAGGGACAGGAAAGAACCCAGAAGAAGACCACATGGAAGATGGGTGGATGAAATTCGAGAGTATGCGGGAGTGACATGAAGGAGACTAGCACAAGACAGACCGTTGTGGAGGAAACTTGGGGAGACCTTCGTCCGGCAGTGGATTGATAATGGTTGACAATGATGATGATGATATATACACTGGCGTGCGAAAATTAAGAACGAGACGGTTTTTCGAATTTAACGTCGTGCAGAAGTGCTCCACATCGACTCATATCATACCATAAGATCCCCAAGATGTACGAATATAGGACAAGTGAGAATAACCGTCCAAACAAGGAATCCAAAGGATACAAAGGCACTTTACTGAAAAGGTAGCTTCGAACACAACTGGACAGAAGACAGAAACGTCCATGTGACAGGAGGCTGCCAAGAAAAATACAGTCTTTAGTAGGGGATATGATCATCCCTGACTGCGTTACAGGATTTACAGCGTTTGTCCATGCTGAGGACGATGTTGTCAAGGAGCTGTTGAGGCATCGCGGCCCATTCCTCTTGTAGCGCCAATCGGAGCTGCGAAATCGTTGCTGGTGGCTAATGACGTGCTGCCAAGCGTTGCCGAGAAGGTCCCACACGTGTTCGATTGGATTTAGGTCCGGAGACCTTGCGGGCCAATCTATTTGGTGAATATCTTCACTCTCCAACAGCTCAGCGACAGCCATTGTACTATGAGGTGTAGCGTTGTTGTCCATGAAGAGGAACTCAAGACCCACAGCACCTCTAAACAGACGCAAGTGAGGCAGGAGAACCTCGGTACAATAGCGGACACCAGTGACTGAACCTCCTTGGTAGATGTGGAGGACAGTACGGCTACAAAGCATGATACCGCCCCAAACGAGAACTCCACCACCTTCAAACCGGTCCCTTTCGATGATGTTGGAGGTGTGATCGCGTGTTCAGTGCTATCTCCAGGTATGTGTACGTCCAGAATCGTACGTCACACTAAATCGGCTCTCATCCGTAAAGAGAACTTGACCCCAATGTTGTTGTGTCCAGTTTTTGTGTTCGTGGCACCACTGAAACCGCCGTCTCCGATAAGCAGGCATTAATGGCACACACCGTACTGGTCGTCGTGCAAATAGACCACCTTTGTGCAGCCTCCTGGCCACGGTAAAACGCGATAACGGACGTTCAGTTGTCTGGTGCATGTGCCTTACGATTTCTCCCGCTGTCTGCCGTCTGTGTCTTCTCGCCTGTAAGACATTATGCCGGTCGTCCGCCGCCGTGGTTGCTCGTAGACGACCATGCTAAACTCTCGGGCAGCTGTTCCTGTCGTTTGAAATGCTTTCCAAGCTCGTGAAACAATGCTGTTAGTGATCCCGAACTCCTCAACCACACTTGTCACACTTCGACCTTCTTCCAACTTCCCAATGACGCTACCTCGCGTAAAGTCATCCAAATGTCGTCTACTGGATTGCCTGTTGACCATATCACACCGTGGCAACAAGTCGACGTGGTTCAAACCGATGTACACCGTGCAATAGCTTTCACCGAATTGCTGAGCGTATACCGCCCGTGTGCTTTATACCTTTCCGACCCCCCCTCCCGTCATGCTGCATATATGCGCATGCCCTACTGTACCGGACCCTAGTCTGTACCGGACCCTAGTCTATCTCCTGACTGGTATTTCGGTCCGTTCTGCCTGCTCGTTGCCCATGTTATGCTAATTTCTCCTGTTCGTTCTTAATTTTTGCACACCAGTGTATATATAGCATTTTTTCCCTGCAAAGTGTAACATCGCTCGCATTTGCTGTCACTGTATTCGAGATAAGCCTTCTCTCGCAAGTGTCCACTCCAGAAGAACGGAGAATTGTACCAGTTTTGCAGTCCCAGAAGTTCACACAAAGCGGGACATTCCGATGAAATCTCACAACACTGTGTAGTCTTTAATAGTTTTAAGAAAGTAATTAGCAAAGCGGAAGAAATAATGGCGAAGACCTAAGCATCTGTAAAACACCGAGGAAAGCTTTCTATGTCTTCAAAAGACTATATAAGCACACTTGCTGAAAAGTTTCATTTTAAGCATGTGGTGATGGGGTGGAAACGTGTGGCTGTTAAGATGTGGTTTGTGTTTTAATTTTAGGAGAAGCTAAGTGATTTTACCAAATAGGTTTTAATTCATGTTGAGCAACAAAGCATTAACAGGAGAAGGACTTCAGTGGTGCTCCTCGACGTGGCCTGAAATCCAGCTTACATATGGGCGTGGCCTGAAATCCAGCTTACAGCTTTTTTTCAGGGAGCTCCGGGCCAGACAGGACTCTATGAGGATTTTTCCTGGAGCTTCCTTGCTGTTATTTTATAACTGTCAATAATTGTTATCATTATTCAATAACCTGTAACAGCAGAAAAAATAAAATGAAATGAAAAAAATGAAATGAAATATATTCTCAAAAGTTCATAAATTCTTGAAGCTTTATTTTTTACGTGTTTTTATACATCGTCCTGGTTACATGACGTGCTGCTCAGAAAATAGAGACAAAATAAAATTAATATTCCCTCCCGTGTGTGTGCGTATCTATGCATGTGCTTGTGTACTTGTCGAATTATTCACAAGAACACTGCAAGAAGAATACTTTTCCTTATTTACAAGTGATGGTTTCAGGGAAGCAGAAAACCAGAACCGAAAGACAAACACATAGCCGTGTATGCATATTTGAATATTTCAATGTTATGATTTTACACATTCAAACATCGAACTATCTTATCTATCTTTGTCAGATATATGTGGTACATCATAGATACCTTTTTGAGTTTCACTCGTTTCAAATGGACTGGCGCAATGGCACATGCGACAGAATATCGGTAGCATTACAATTATTTTCGCATGTGTGATATCAAGGTCTTCATGGGCATCCAGTATCAGGAGTCTTCAATACCTTTCTTAGATTTACTGCCTTCTCAGAAAGCAGAAAACCAGGACCGAAACACACACATACAAAAAACAACAATTCCGGCAACTCCCAAATCCCATCTGGTTTTGAAGCTACACTCTAAAAGATCTTGGTCATTTGACCAGATTATCCTTAAAGGCATGTGCATAAGTTTCCAGCGTTTTTTGTCGAATATACTATGTTGTACTTACTTACACAAGGAGGTAGCATTTGATCATAATCGAAGCACACTGCTCGACATAAAAAATGCTACAACATGAAGGAATGCACGAAATGATTCAAAACTTACCTCATACCTAGACAAGAAGGTGAAAACGAAGTGATTTACTTTCTGAGGGTTTATATAAAGGAGATGGGCAAAGAGAGAGAGAGAGAGAGAGAGAGAGAGAGAGAGAGAGAGAGACAGTATAATGTGGGCTGAGTCAGCAGGTCATAAGCACACCGGACAAAAAATTAGTCATCCCTGGCAGAACTTACTTAATAACGGGTGGCGGAGCCTCTTGCCTTGATAACGGCATGAATCCAGTGTGGTAGAGACTCCACGAGGTTTTGGATGTATTGAACATCGATTTGCTACCACTCGTGCGACGAAGTTCCGCCAGAGTACGTGGGTGTCCATTCCGGCGTTTCACCTTCTGTTCCAAATGATCCGACAGATTTTCAATAGGATTTAAATCTGGAGATTTAGCAAGCCAGTCGAGGTGAGACAGTGTTGCTGATTGTTTGCCGTGCCACCCAGACATGGTTTTAGCCCTGTGCACACGGTAATTGTCATCTTGGGAGACAGTATTGGCAATGTGATGCTGCTCCTGGAGATATGGGCAACAGGCAAATCTTCGTCATTCAAAATGCGGAGGTACACAAGTTGCTTCAAATTCATCGTCACTGCAACGAGAGGGCCATTCGTGGTACGTAAAACATCCCCAAAAGGATCACACAACACCCTCCAGCTTGAACAACACCTTCGACATAATCACGATTAAAGGCTTCATTGGCCATGCGATGCACTCGTCGCCTCCCATCATTGGAGTACAAACAAAAACGACGGTCGCATCGTTGTCAGCTCCTGTGTTCTGGTAAAACCGCTTTCCGTGTCCCCAAGCTCACAGAGACTCCTGGAGATATAGGCAACAATGTTAGCTCTAGCTACATCCGCTCTTGCTGCCTCTCGCCATTTCCATGGTCACCGTACTCCCGGAGTTCGGGAATTTGAGCTTGTACCTTAAGTTAAAAGGTACTTGTCATGTGCTCATAGTATTTTACTTGCAACTTTAGTTTTTTTTTTTTTGGACTTTTTTCGTTAGTGTACAAGTTGTATATTTTATTTAGTTATTTTGCTTCTAAGCCTGGCCGACCCAGCGAGTGTTAGTAATTTGACTGCCATGGATTATACTACTTCAAGTTCTTCGACATTGGCCTCCACTCAAGTTACATCAACCTCAACTATGTCTACTGCATCTGTGCACGCTATTTCTAACTATATGCCTTCCAACCAAGTTTTTCCACCATGCCTTCCAAACTTTTGCCTTCCAACCAGTATTTTCCTGTATCTTCCACTTCTACAATGTCATATGCCGGGAAGGTTTCCGGTGCTTCATCTACCTCAACTTCTTCAACTCCTAGCTCATCTGCTCACATCAACTCCATGGATATCATATACTTGTGGATTCCGACCTCCGACTGAAATTCTCTGATGAATCAATTTACGGTAAGCAGCTTGTTGACAAGCTTAAACTTGGCCTTTTCTTCCCTTCTTTAAAATACTTCCACATTGATCACCATACTGCAGGACTTCAAAAAGTGTTACCATCAATCTTAGTAACTGAATTTTCCCGTTTTAAAAGGGTGTTGTTTTTTATTTTGCTACCCAAGAAATGATAGATACAGTTCTTGCAACTGATATTGATGTGAAGTCATCCCACTTTAATCCAATACCGTTGACTCAACGGCCTCTTACTGTCACCTTGTCATCTGTGCCACCGGAAGTTTTAGACGAACTTTTGGTTTACCTTCTTTCTACCCTGGCCAAAGTCGTCGGTCAGACGAAACGTTTACCAGCAGCTCTAGATACATGCGCTCTTGCTGCCTTCCGGAGTTTCCGACGGCAGTATACAGTCATCTTTCCATCTGATTCAGCTTTCCAGAACCGTCCTGCAACATTGACATGTTCTGCACTTCCTACGTTACACATGTGATTTATTTGTTGGCGTCCAGTGTTTCTGGTGCAAGGCCGTGGGTCATGTAATCTCGGCCTGCCCTCACCGTAAAACTCCTGCTACACTTCTTTGTACCGATGTCCGTAATGTTCCTCAATCTGCTTCCCTACCACGACTTCCAACATCTCACGCACTACCCAACACCCAAAGACGTCCCTTGACCAAGAGCTGTCGACTGACGGAACTCAGAGTGCGCCGAAGCTACTGCTTTCAAGCCCACAACCAATGACTCTTGCTTCATTTATTCCTACTACTACTACTTATTCAACCATCCTTGCTGCTAAAATTAATTGCAGATGAGAGCTCCTCAGATATATTCCCACAAGAATTACTTACAGCTTGTCAATCACAGAAGCGCAGCAACAAAGTTTCAAAAACTCAACTAACCTCTAAGAGAATTAATAATCTAAAGTAACTTATGGGATTTTACTAGGAAATTTTTTTCTTTAATAGCAAATTTTCGGAGAAAACTCTTCTCCTTCTTCAGGCTGACTTGTTGTTGTCACTTTTTCCTTGTCACTATCACGGTTACGGTTTACCTTGACGGTTACTATAAAGTTACCGTCAAGGTAAACCGGTTAGAATAAAGTTAAAAAATTTTTCCCTAAAATAGTTCAAAGAGAAGAAGATATTTTAAAAATGCAAGGAGTAGTTTATGAAGTAAATTGTAGTTGTGGACTATCTTACATAGGGGAAACAGGTCGCAGACTAGAAACTCGTATAGCTGAGCATAAAGCAGCTATAAAAATTGCTCCAACAAGACTGGATTAGATAGGCATGTTAGAGAAACTGGGCACAGCATGGATTGGAATTCCCTTAAAGTAATCAGTTTCCAAAGCAATTTCCAAAAAGAAAACTGAAAGAAGGAATAGAGATTGAGAAAAATCAAAATTCCATCATCAATGACTGCAAAGGATTTTCCCTGCCTAACATCTGGCAGGATTTGTTGAAAAATAACCTAAACCGTCAAGGTTAACCGTAACCGTCAAGGTAAACCGTAACCGTGATAGTGACAAGGAAAAAGTGACAACAACAAGTCAGCCTGAAGAAGGAGAAGAGTTTTCTCCGAAAATTTGCTATTAAAGAAAAAAATTTCCTAGTAAAATCCCATAAGTTACTTTAGATTATTAATTCAATTAAACTAGGAAGCCATTTCTCAACATGAGCTTTACTCTAAGAGAAGTAAAACCAATACCATCACAACACCCCCCTCTAGAGTGTCTCATGAGAGGGAGACTCTTACTTCTAACCTGAATCCTTCTGAAGAGGGGAACTCTTCTTCCACTCCTATGCTACTTGATACAGATGATAACCTACTAAATTCACCGCCTCCTGACTCAGATACCTTCCTTCACGCACTGCTGCCATCTGACGTTTCCACTCCTTCCGCGGCGGTTTATGAAACTTCGATAGAACGTGCACCTTAATCTATTGCTGAAGCAACAGTCATGATTTCATCGATTTCTGCTCCAGATTCACCATTTTCCCACGACGACCTGGTACGTCTTCTTCCCCCGAAAAATAGATTTAAAAACCTTCCTATGTACTCCAACAATCTTCATCAATTGCCCTTTTTGGTCTCACAGTTTAAAACAGTCGCTTTTCAACTCTCCGAAAGCCGCCCCGGTGGTGCAGTGGTCTAAAGGCGCTGGCCTCTGATCATTCGTCCGTAAGAGGTCCGGGTTGGAATCCCGGTCAGGCATGGATGTTGTGTTTGTCTTACGACACTGGCTCTCTCCCTTCTCTGGAACCAGTGACCCTAAATTAGGAACGGGCGACTGCTTATAGTCCATTGAGTTGCTCACGGTGGTCGATAAACCTCCAATCAAAAAAAAAAAAAAACTCCGAAATTTACCAAGACTTTAAGCGACGGTGTCATATCCGACGCTTACAAGCATATATTGATAAACTCCACATTACCGAAGATGAAATAGGCTTACTCAGCAGTGCTCTATCTGGAACGTAAAGTTTATCTCGAAGAATACCGTCCAGTCACTAGTTCTCAGTTTTTATTTCTACAACAAAACATCATAGTCAATTGTCCGCAACAAATTACAGTTCCAGCTTTCGTACATTCCTCACAATTCTACTGTTACTTATTTATCACCTAATTTTTTATTTTCTGCCAACTGTATTAAATTCATTTTTTTTTCTTAGAGAACTACAAAAAGACTCATTGCCCAACTATAATAGACTCGTCACTTAACTAAAATAGTTTCACGCTCAACTATTAATTAAGTTTTACGTACTTTTCATCTTTTTACTTCGTTCACCAATAGCTACAGCTGATTTTTTTATTTTTATACACAAAACTGTGATAACGAACTTTGTGTGTGTGTGTGTGTGTGTATGTGTGTTTCTTTGATCGAATTTTTAAATCTCACTTTTTTTTTACCTACATTACTAGAAAACTACAAATTGACTCATTGCTCAGCAATAATTGAATCGTCGCTCAACTAAAGATTCATCGCTGAATTTTTTAAATTTTTACGAACGTTTCATCTTTTTACTTCGTTCGCCGATAGCTACAAGCTGACTTTTTCTTTTATAGACAAAACTGTGATCACGAACTTTTTATTGTGTGTGTTTCTTTAAATGAATCTTAAAACTCTTTTTTTTCATACATTACTAGAATACTACAAATTGACTCACTGCTCAACTTTTATTGACTCATCGCTCAACCTAAATAATTTCATCGCTCAATTTTGTTATATTTTGTACGAACTTTTCATCTTTTCACTTCGTTCACCAATAGCTACAAGCTGACTTTTTCTTTTTATACACAAAACTGTGATAATGAACATCTTTTTTTGTTTCTTATGTAGCAATTATACAATTCATATTTTTCCTATATAACTGGAAAACTATAAAAACTGCAAATGGCAAGATCATTCTAATGACCTCCTCATCTCCAGATTCTCAATCGGCGATCGTCGACGCTAAGACAGGAGGGAGACTCGTCGCTGAATACAACAGGGTCCCATTCGCTCAGACACGCGTGTCTGGTATAGCACCACTGCAACCTTTCACAACGATGTGCTGCTGTTTTTTTTCTTTTGTTTGTTTTTTTTTTGATTGGAGGTTTAACGACCACCGTGAGCAACTCAATGGGCTATAAGCAGTCGCCCGTCCCTAATTTAGGGCCACTGGTTCCAGGGAAAGGAGAGAGCCAGTGCCGTAAGACAAACACAACATCCATGCCTCACCGGGATTCGAACCCGGACCCCTTTCGGACGAATGTTCAGAGGCTATTGCCTTAGACCACTGCGCCACCGGGGCGGCTGTGCTGCTGTGAGTGACAGTCATCGCAATGGCTGGCGAGAGCGCAAACCTACCTCAGCTGACGTGCTATTTATCATTCGTGTCGACTGTGGGATGTTCATAGCTGCCTGTACACCTCATCAAAAGTCGTCAGCTGTGGATTGTGGGACTGATACGGCTTACCGTCAAATTCGGCATTAGAGGCTTTGGGACGTTCACACATGTGTATCGGTCCCACTACAGCGATAGACGTTCGACTACTGTCACCACATTCGGCAGATAGTTGTTGCACCCTGACGCGTTTCTCCCTCGATGCGATGCAGTAACACACCAGCCGTACGAAGCCATATGGTGAAGGCTCTGGAAAAGGTGTTCGTGTGATGGTACGGTTACTGATGACTTCGCCCAGGTATTCTTACTTTTTAAACACGCTCTTTCGCCACCGAGATCACTCCGATGCAGTGGCAAATTCGCTCAGGTGAGGACGACCAAACTCAGCTACGTTAAGCCGTTTTGCCATTTTTATCTTCACCTCTCACGTGATTCGTTCGCAAGTGTAATCATTTACATAACCAAATGTTGATGCATACCCACCAATTTGTATGGCGCTCCAACCAATACCTCCTAGTGTGGCATTTGCTGTGTCGAGTACTGAATGTCAGCACTCAGCAGGGCCGAAAGAGGTACAAGGGTACAAGTTTGCGCTCTTGCTATCATCATTCATCATCATTGTCAACCATTATCAATCCACTGCTGGACGAAGGTCTCCCCAAGTTTCCTCCACAACGGTCTGTCTTGTGCCAGTCTCCTCCATGTCACTCCCGCATATTTACGAATTTCATCCACCCATCTCCCATGTGGTCTTTTTCTGGGTCTTTTCCTGTCCCTTGGAATCCAATCTAAAATTTCGGCTGTCCATCTATGGTCTGTCCTTCTGGCAGTATGTCCAGCCCATTGCCATTTCAGGGATTTAACCCTGATCATGATGTCTTCCACTCTCGTCATTTTTCGGATCCACGAGTTTCTCTTCTTATCTCTCATGGTTATACCAAGCATGCACCTCTCCATGCTTCTTTGAGTTGTCTGCAGCCTTTGTATGTCTCTTTTAGTTAAGGTCCACGTCTCTGCACCATACGTAAGCACTGGAAGGATGCATTGATCAAACACTTTTCTTTTAAGACATAATGGCATATTGCTCTTGAAAATTATGCTGTTTCTTCCAAAAGCTCTCCAGGCAAGTTTTGTACGCCGATTAATTTCTTCATCAATGTGACCCTCACTTGATATCTGCTGTCCAAGATAAACATATGTATCTGTTATCTCCAGTTTTTCTCCATCAATCGATAAATCTTCATTTCTTGTAAAAGCATTGAACATCACTTTTGTCTTTTGAAAGTTCATTTTTAATCCCACTTTTTTACTCTTGTCAGCAAGTTCCTGGATCATACTCTGCAGCTCTGATGGGGTAGTTGCAAAAATGACTACGTCATCAGCAAAACGAAGGTGGGTTAGATAATCTCCATTAATCTTTATCCCTTTGTTTTCCCAGTTCAGTGATTGAAAGACATTTTCCAATGTGGCATTAAAGAGCTTCGGAGATATGGTGTCACCTTGTCTCACTCCCTTTCCAATTTTTATGTGTGTTGTATTTTCAAACAGCCGAATCTTTGCACTTGCATTTTCATAGATGTTATTAATAATATTAATGTATGCATCTTCAATACCGCAGGATTTCAGAGCCGTGGTAACTGCTGATGGTTTCACCGAATCAAAGGCTTTTTCATAATCGATAAAAGCCATGCACAATGGAAGTTCATATTCCCTCGCTCTTTCAATTAGTTCTCTCAGTACGTGGATATGATCTATTGCGCTGTAGCCACTCCTGAATCCAGCTTGTTCTCTCGGTTGAGCCATGTCCAGTGTTACCTTCAAGCGGTGTGAAAGAACTTTTAGTGAAGATTTTATAAACCACTGATAGGAGGCTGATAGGTCTGTAGTTCCTGAGATCCTCAATGTCACCTTTTTTATGTAGCAGGATCATTGTAGCATTGTTCCAATCCTCAGGAATCTTCCCTTCATTAAGGCATCGAGTGAAAATTTGGGCGAGTACTGTTTCGATTTCTCCACTTGCTTCTTGTATGATGTCTATAGTAATTCCATCTTCTCCTGGAGCTTTCCCCCGCTTCATGTTCTTGATTGCATGAGCAACTTCTGCTGGGAGGACTGGAAGAACTCTGATACTGGTACCTTTCATGATGTCTGGAGTACATGTATCATCCCTTTCATATAATTTGGAGTAGAAATCTGTCACTCTTGTCAAAATTTCGCCTCTATTTCTTGTTATAGAACCATCTTCTTTTCTCAGAGCCATAATCTGTTTTCTTCCCTTACTGAGATGTCCCTTTGCTATCTTAAGGCTTTGGTTGTTTTCAATTGCTTTCCTCACTAGCTCACAGTTGAATTTCCTTACGTCTTCAGTGATACTTTTTCGTGTTGTCTTGCATAGCTCTATATATTCCACTTTGGAAGTCACATCTTCTTTAGTTGTCCTCATCTCTCTTCTTTTTGCATCAACATTTTGGTTTTTCCTGATAATTTGTTCACATGCAACTTGTTCTTAGACCCAGCTAATTTTGTTGCTGTTTCCATTAGAGCTTTGGTTACTTTTCTGTTAACTTCCGAAATATCCACTTCTTCCGATGTTAGGCTTTCTAAAGCAGAGAATCTGTTCTTCAGTTCTAACTTGAAAGTATTATGGTGTTTTTTAAGGTTGGTTATGTCAATACATTTTGTTTGTCTTATGAGCTTGCCACGTTCCAGTTTAGTGTTGAGGTGCATCTTACATCTCACCAATCTATGGTCACTACCTGTGTTGAACTTGTTCAGCACACTGCAGTCTTCGATGACGAATTTTTTGTTACACATAATAAAATCAATTTCACTTGTCGTTCCAATTGGATGTCTCCATGTCCATTTCCTGTGTGGCTTTTTCTTGAAAAAGGAGTTCAAGATGAAAAATCCTTCTGCCTCTGCAAACTCAACGAGGGTATTTCCACGCTGGTTTCTGTTGCCGTGACCGAATTTACCTACTGAAGTTTCATTCTGTTGCAGTTGCCCTATTTTTGCATTGAAATCTCCCATAATTATCTTCAAGTGCTGCTTACCTGTATTATTTAGATGACGAATTTCCTCATAAAATTCTTCAATTTCTTCTTCAGGATGACTTGTGGTGGGTGCATAAGTTTGAATAATCTGAGCCTGGTATCTTCTCGATAGTTGGATAACGAGTCGTGCAGCTCTGTCAGAGGAACTTTCAACTTCTACCACTTTATCCTTCAGTTTCTTGTTTATTATAAATCCAACACCACTAGTTTTGCCAGTATCTGTCCCACGATAATAGAAGAGATGTCCACTTTTCAGTTCAATGAGATCTTCTCCTTTTCTCCTTACCTCACTTAGCCCGACGATGTCCCACTTGATCCTTTGTAGTTCCTCTTCCAATTCAAGAAGCCTTGAATCAGAAGATAGGGAGCGTCCGTTATAGGTAGAGTAGTATATTTCAGCACTCAGTAGGGCCGAAAGTGGTACAAGTCTGCGCTCTTGCTATGTCGATAGTGTATGTCAGCACTCAGCAGGGCCGAAAACGGTACAGTTTTGCACTCTTGCTAAATTGAGTAGTGTATGTCAGCACTCAGCAGGGCCGAAAACGGTACAAGTTTGCGCTCTTGCTAATTATGTCGGATACTGTATGTCAGCACTCAGTAGGGCCGAAGAGGTACCGGTTTGCGCTCTTGCTATGTCGAATACTGTATGTCAGCACTCAGCAGGGCCGAAAGAGGTACAAGTTTGCGCTCTTGTTATGCCGAGTAGTATATTTCAGAAATCAGTAGGGCCGAAAGCGGTACAAGTCTGCGCTTTTGCTATGTCGATAGTGTATGTCAACACTCAGCAGGGCCGAAAACGGTACAATTTTGCACTCTTGCTAAATTGAGTAGTGCATGTCAGCACTCAGCAAGGCCGAAAGCGGTACAAGTTTGCGCTCTTGCTATGTCGAATACTGTATGTCAGCACTCAGCAGGGCCGAAAGAGGAACAAGTTTGCACTCTTGCTATGTCGAATAGTGTATGTCAGCACTCAGCAGGGCCGAAAGCGGTACAAGTTTGCGCTCTTGCTATGTCGAGGAGTGTATGTCAGCAGGGCCGAAAGAGGTACAAGTTCGCGCTTTTGCTGTATCGAGTACTGTATGTCAATACTCAGCAGGGCCGAAAGCGGTACAAGTCTGCGCCCTTGCTATGTCGAGTAGCGTATGTCAATACTCAGCAGGGCCGAAAGAGGTACAAGTCTGCGCTCTGTGTCCAAAGGGATTCAAAAGACGTGCTTATTACATCCCAAAAATCGGTGTCATTTTTCTTAATTTTATCAATAAGGTGGCTTTTAAGAAATAGAACTTCGTTCGCCGATAGCTACAAGCTGACTTTTAGGTTTAGCGACCACCGTGAGCAACTCAATAGGCTAGAGGCAGTCGCCCGTCCTTAATTTAGGGCCACTGGTTCCAGGGAAGGGAGAAAGCGCTGTAAGACAAACACAACATCCATGCCTCACCGGAATTCGAAACCGGACCCCTTTTGGACGAATGATCAGAAGCCATCGGTGCGGCAGTCCAATTTTTTACTGTAGTCCTGTTATTTTGCATGACTTTGATGAATAGATATGCTTTGAAAACAAGATTGAAGATCCAATCTTTAAAGAAGTTTATCTAGTGGAAATCTGATGGGGGCTCCAGACAGTTGAGAATCTCAGAGCGATAGAACACCACGTGATAGTTTTCAATCATATTATCACACTGAATTTGTATCCCCACGGTTTCTTTATCTTTTTAAAGAAGAACGTGCATCTGTTATCACTATATCCGCCCTTCTCTGCGTGGACAGCGTATCTCCGCACTTATTAATCCAATTTGAAAAGTTATTTTTGTATTTGAAAGCTTGAACTGTAATACCGATGATCCTTGCCTTTTAGTTTTCTTTCAATGCATAGCTTCGCCGCTAGGGATCATAAATGCAAATGCCATCGAATTCAAAGCATACCTGATTCCATTCATTGCTTTCAAAAATCAGATTGAAACAATTCTTTCTTCCTTCACCTTTTTCAACGAAGGTGTTTTTTTTATTGTAGGTTTAACGACCACCGTGAGCAACTCAATGGGCTATAAACAGTCGCCCTTCCCTAATTTAGGGTCACTGGTTCCAGGGAAGGGAGAGAGCCAGTACCGTAAGACAAACAACATCCATGCCTGACCGGGATTCGAACCCGGACCCCTTACGGACGAATGATCAGAAGCCAACGCCTTAGATCACTGCGCCACCGGGGCGGCAGAAGAAAGGTTTCGCATAGTTTCTTTATCAAAAATTGCACAGTTTTTCCGCTAAGAGCGCAAACGCATGTAGCAGTTTTTCCTTATATCTCGGCTTCTAAAAGTTTGATTTGCAAAATTCTTTTTGCTTTGCATTAGATAGATTTAAGCAAACTGAGCTGCTAGAATCAGTTCTTCCGAGAATTTAATTACAACTTACTGTAAAGGACTGCAGGATATAGCGTAGACAGAAAACAAAGCATGACTGGAAAATTTATTTTATATCTCCACCTGTTAATTTTACAGACCCGCAGTTTTCAACACGGAAAGTTGTATTACTTCTTTAACTTCCAATATTAATTTCCAAACTATTCCACTTATTTTTCAAATGAAGTTGCTTTGTCACACTGCTACGTTTTCAAGATTTAGAAATCTCATTGAGATGAACATATGCCTGTCTTCTAAACTTTAACCCAAAGTTTCGGGCACTTTCATGTAATAAAACTGAAATTTTTTGCTTTTTCTAGTACTGTCAGTTTTCCATCCTCAATTGTTTACAATTTATAGCGTATCAGATGCATATACGAAAGTCTGTACTGGTAGAATTGCGTAAACAAATGTCAAATTGTGTGCTGGAAGAAGTACTATTTAGTAGCGGCGAATTAAGTGGGATTAGTATGAAGACATGACAGATTTAATAAAACTACATTGTAACCATCCTTCCGTAGATCTCTTGTACACCGATGTTCTGAACCAACCCCTCTCATTGGATCACTCAGGCCCTCTCCATGTGAGCCTCACTTTGTTCTTTTGTTCTTGGGTGATTATTCTTAAATATATATTTTACGAATACCTGGAAACAGTTTGATATGGAGGAGATATTTTTATCACTTCCCAATTTTTGGAGAAATGTTTTCTCCGGGGTATTTTCATTTGCATCCTCAATATTTTGGGCAATCCCTATAAAGACAGTGAGGTACTGTCCTGGTGCTAAGAAATGATAACCTATATAAAGATATTTTGTTTCGGGATTAACGACCCCTACAAGATCATTTAAGACTACAAGAAGTCACTTCTCTAATTTAGATCCTCGGATCCAGAAAGGGACAAACCCAGGCCTAACTCGGACAACAGCCGGAGACCTCCCCTCTGCAACAATCACTCTGTTTTGGAACTGGCGAACTTTTGTGCTGGAGTTAATTGTCCAGATATCACCACCATTGAAAGACAATGAGCTAGAATGAATGCCTGCTATTTGGGGAGCTTTGTGAAGCAAGCAGTAAGTTATGTAAACAGTTTCAACAAAATCCTGTAATTTTTGTAAAAAGAATGTTCACTTCCAAAACGTGCGTTGGTGTTGTATAACTTAATTTTGTGTGGCATTAAGTTTTTCGCTTTAAGTTGTGTAGAATTTGTGTTAACAGACTAATTTACAACTTTGAACTTCGAATTAGTGTGCAATGGTTTTATTTTTAAAAATATCTGTACGGCAAATTTGATGAAAAAGTGCGTTTTTGAAGAAATAAAACTGAAAAATTTAAAACAAATATATTTATTTTAAAAAGTCTACACAATCCTGCACAGCATTCATGTGTTCTCACAACAAAATTGCAAAGATATGTATTTTCTTTTACACAGAACTTCAAAGTTTAGACTTGACGGAATTAAACGATAGTTCATATAGTTCATTGAATAATTTCAGACAATGTTCAGATAAACTTCAGTATCTTTCCAGAAAAATGAACATTTTACAGCATACATTGCAATATAAACACATTTGGCACAAAAATAAGGAATTGAATGTATACTAAAGTCTATTTCATGAAATTCAGTGCGAAATAGGTGGGAACAAACGTATCGGCTCTATTTGCAGTATGAAATTATTGAACTGGCATTAAAGGTATAATTCTCTAAGTCTTTGGCGTTGCAACTTCTCAAAATCAATTCATTTTGCAAGATATTTCAGTGCATGTAGAATTGTATTATTGTTACCCTATATTTCAACACATTCCCGTACCTAAATCTTGAAAACGTGCTTTACTGTTAAGCTTTTTTTTTTTTTCTTTTTATTATCTTAAATTTTATATATATCTTTCTTTAGAGCAAAGAATTAGTTTTAAGATTAAGAATCGGTTTTGATTGGCTAGTTTTTTCCTCCCTTTAAATTTCAGTTTGTTAAGTTGCTTTACAAGGTGGTTGCTAAAAACTTCTAATTTTAATTTTTCAATTTTTAACTCTTGCATAATTAGTTTCGGATTTACTTTTTCATTTCCTAATCTCAGAAAGCATGTTATGCAAGGGTAAAAAAATGTATCACATGAGAAATACTACAGTAAGCTTTAACAACCAACTATCTAAAATCAAAGTGTATCTAAAAGGAAACACTAACTGAAAAAAATGGGAAATAAAGTTTAAAAATGATGACAAGTATCTTAGAAATTATCTATGAAAGTTAATGCCGAAGTTATCAGATTTCATCAGAAGGCACCATACACGAGATTCAAATATTGTCCAATATATTCTCTGTTTAAGAATTTTAGTTGTCAATGACAGAAACAGCCAGCGTCTGAACAGGGACGAGAAGATTACAATTATACAGTTATCGGTATTTTACTACTTAAATATGTTGAGAGAAGCAAATCCTAATCAGGTCTTGCGGATCGTGAATTACGTAAGGAAGTGCGTACTAAAGACAAAGAACATCTCATATGCCTTTCTTTTCAAAGTTATTTTTTACTACATTGCCTGCTTTTGAATATACGTAGCAAAGTAGCAAATAAAATATCTGCTGCGAAGATTTGGCCATGTGAATTATAAAATGTTTATACCAAAACTTTTTTCAAGTATATTTTGTATCGAAACTTTTAGAATCGTTAATCGTAAAAAAATATGACGACTAAATTTTACAGTTACATATCCAAATAGACAGCGCTAGAAATCTGGTAGATGCGCATCCCATGGATTTGGATCGTGAATTTTCGTGAAGTGTTGGGAAATTTAACGGAATAGTATACATCCACGAAACTGCAATGTTTAAAGTCAAATGAAAAATGGTAACTTGTGATGACAAAATATTCTGACAATATGTTGCAGGACTACGAAGAACTTAAACGCTAAGCATGAAAAATGAGTGGCAGAATTTAGAACAACGACTAGTAAAATTGATCTGCGCCGGACAATTCAGACTTCTGAAGCAGCAAGCAACTAACGATACGCTGAAGGAAGAAATTCAATTATACTCCACTAAATTTGTTATAATTCCATCAAAACATGAAAAATATAGGTAAGGTTTTTTTTATACGTTTTACCAATGAAAGGGTTTAACAAATCAATGGCATTAATAAGGAGACTTTCTTGATAATGTATTCAAAACACGCCGATTTATTTGCTATCTTGTATAGTGCTACTGCGTGCTCATTCGTGAATGTATGCCCAGGCTGTGTTCTTAACTAAACAAACACTTAGCTGGGGGAAACTAAGATCACATAACCGTGCTACCTTCTGCATAATGTTTTCCTTGCTGAACTTTCCACCACATGTGGGTATAGAATGAAACGTTTACGCTATGCTAAAAAAAAAAATATGTATTTAGAATGCCAGCTGCTATAATGGCACTAACTCTTGTTCAGCTAATCTAAGTTGGACATCCTACAATGTTACTGGTTTACCATTTTTACTTTTAGTGGCGAGTGTCAAGATGTCCATGTTTGCACTCAAACTATTCGCCCGGAAGGCCAGTCAGTTTCCCGTGTTTTCTTTAAGAGCAGATATTAAGAGAATGAACTTTAGTGTTTACTATGGAAGATCACAACAGGATGTCCTATTTCGGAGATTAAGACTTAGACACACCAACAGCTTGCGTCCGGTTGAAGTTCTAAATGCGGAATCAGCTGTTCCTTTATAAGTTTTAGGTAATATTACGATTTTTTAGCATGCATTTGAAGATTGGCTGAAAAGTTATTTTTCTTATTGTTGATGGTACAATACACACCTGTTTGCGAATTCAATTTCAGGCACATTGACACGAAAAACAAGTGCCTTGGGCATACAATTTATGTACGTGTATGTGACGGCAGTGTGTTATAAGAAATTTTAGTCGGTACTTCGAATTTTGTTCTGCATAAGATTTGTTTGAGATTCATTAATGTTCATTACGGAGAATAGTGATGCGTCAAAATGGATTGCACATCATACAAGACTCCCATCGGTTTAAGACATGACACTGCCTGAAAAAACCCAAAACTTTCAGGAACCAAAATGAGAAAATTAGACATTCAGTATAGATATTCCTTCCACCAAAGTCACGAAGGTTTCAAAAAGTGTAAAGAAGGACAACAGGGGCAGCAGCCCATGCTAATGAGTTAGAGATGTAAGTGATAGCTGTTATGCGAGATGCACATCTTTGAAAAGAGAAAATGAGCTTAATTACAGACTTCATTATTCTGTACGATATTTCCAAAATCAAGTTCTGAAGACCAGTTTATGATTATGTAGTAACCCTGTGAGTTACAGTACGAAAATATAAATCCCACAAACCAACACCACCGTCCATTGGTAACGTTAAATAGCTTTTGCCATTAACAAATCAAATCGTGAAACAACTGTGGGAGAGGAGTCTGGAGTGTGTCTGAATCCTGAAGTGAATATGCTGAAGCTTAATTTTCCATTCATATATAAAAAGAAATTCAGTATTATATTGTGCATTAAATTTTGGATGAGATTTGTCGGCTATAATGCATGGGAAACAATCTGCTTAGCGTGCACAACTGTTTCATAAAGTTCAGTGAAGCAAAACCTTTGCATCAGGGGATGGATATAACTGGAAATAAATTATGAAATTTTCAGTTTCCTTTTAATTACAGTTAGGCAGGAAAATAGACAGGCGCATGGGTGTAAAAGGAAAGCATTTAAGTGGATACTAAAGCTCTTCTTGAAATTTCATAGAGAAATTTATATCAGTACTGTAAATTCCGAAATAAAGAACAGTGGCATTTTAAATTAAGTTTTCGTTTAGGTATAGATATATTCTTGGGTCAAGAAAAAGTTAAAGATCTACATAAGTAACACATTTGAAAACTCAGTGGGATTGCGTCTTAGCCATTAGGGATATTGGGAACGATTACAAAAAGGCAGTATCAGTACAAAGAAAACACGCAATATGAATACAAAAGTACCTATTTCTGAAAAGTCAAATCTCGTAAAATCATTAAATACAACTAAATCTAAAGTAACTATCAAAAAAGCTCATAGAATTCGGATTTTGTGTAGCAAAGACAAAAGTGACAGAAAATTGAAAGCGGGCTCCGTAATGAAAACCATTTGATTAGGCAGTGTTAGAACGCTCAGTTTCGCAAGTTCTCCCTGTGTAATCAAGGCATACTGTCAACTAAAAAGAGGTTCACTAAGAGTTTCATTTTTTACAGTTGTGTGTGCAATTTTCTTAAATTCCTTAAATTCATCCAAATCTTTGGCACAAGGCATGGGAACAGCCGATCAAAAAATGAAATCATCTCTGTTTTAATGATTTCATGTGTTCTTGGATAAAGAAACTGCTTAAAATCACGTCTTATGCATGTAATGTAATTTGCGAATTGCTTTTCCAAGATTCATAACTCTTTCCTTGTCTAAACTCTTTCTAACTCTTCCTTGATGTCAGAGTTGCTTATCTGTGTATTTATGTTACTACGTGGTGCAATTATCTTTCAAGTACAAATAAACAGTTTTCAGAACCTGCCCTGGATTTTTTTTTACATAATTTTAAAAACCATAGGTATTCTAATTTGTAAAATTAGTAGGGGGGTAATCTCAGCATCTTATACTATATCCCAAATATACTGCTACTATACGAAAACTAACGATATGTAGTTTCCCTTTTTTTTCGGCTCGTAATTGACTTAACTGATTACTGCGTAACAAACTACATATATAATAAATTCTATTTAATGCTTTTGTGTTTAATTAATGGACGTCTCCAAGCGCCGAATGAAAAAATTCGTATAAATTCAATTTCGAAGCTTACTACACTTACACTTTGTGGAGTATACTTAAATTACCATTTTATAGGCTCCCTTTCAAGAATAAAGGGAGTTGCATAGCTGTGGTATGTTCATACATACTTAAATACTCATTTTGTATTTTAATAAGTGTTTATGCGTTAGGGTAGAAAACTAGATTTTTTTTTTTTTACTTTGCTGAAATTGTGAATAGGCCTATGTACTCTATTAAGCTGACACGAATTCCAAGTCTACTCATTAATTTAGCAAAAACAAATTTTATCACGTGAATGCTGCGTCTGATGAAGGGGAGGGGGCGGTCACGATAATATACGCGTAGTATTGGACGGAATGTGACTAACCCACGGGTGACTGGAATGCATACTCTCAAATCTGGAAGGAAAAAAGTAGCCTTCAAACCTCAAAATAGACAGCTTTGTGGAGATTTAGTTCTTAACAAAATATTATGTGAAATATAAAAAGTAAAATTATCAATCGACAAAGACTTATAAGCTGAATAACTGTTAGATGCATCATTTGGGTCATTATTAACTTTAATGGCTAATCAATATTTCTAGGTATCAAACTTCATAAACTGCTTTACAATTTACGCAAAATGAACTTTCCGTATATTTATTGAAAAACTTTCTCGAATCTGCATTGTAAGCACAAATAAATTATAAAACATTAGCTTGAAGCATTTCACGGACTGAAGCGTCCTGGATTTATTTCGGTTCTCAACGAAAGCGAATATATAAAAATAAAGCTAGCTAAATATAAAAACACTCAGGGGAATTTAAAAACGAGAAAAAAATTAGCTAATGTGTAAAATCTTTCATCCAAGACTTTGAACATAGTGAAATACTGTCAAGGTAATTGACTAAACACATGCTAAACAACTTCAGGAATCAGTACGTAAGGAGAAAACATTAAAGTTTCTTGATAGCTGCCAATAAACAAATGGCACCATGTCCTAGTGGCAGCAAAAATGGCACAAGGAGGAGATTCAGCTACTCTTTGCATGAAATAATACTGCAAGTCATTAAATTACTAACCAGCGTTAGTAGTCCAGATCTGCACAACTCTCACGAACAGTTTCAAAGTGTCACCACCTTTACAACAAAAGAACGCCAACTAGATCTTCATCAGCATGTTGAGCCCAAAATGCAGAAAATCACTTGAGGATTCTCTCCCAGATGCTTGAGGGTACAACATCAGTGACTCCTTATTAGAAGCTGCTCTTCTCTTCAAGCTTCGCAGTGGCTCCTGGGGATCAGGAAGAAGCCCAATTGTTCCAGAGATTCCGTACATCAAAGCAAGGAAACTATGCCACATATCTTGAGCACAAGAGAGATAGTATGCATAACACGTCATCTGGATACGGAGTCTGTCACTACCAGATAAGATTTTGATCCACAAGAGCTGTCAAATGACGACCAACAGTCCGAGCCATGTGATTGGCTTAAGTCGTCTGAGTCACTGAGTACTACTACTTTTGTGGTCTTGTATCTTTCTAGAATGTCGTTGACTCTTTGTTCGACTTCGCCAGGAAGAGGTCGCCTGCTCGGGTTTCCATGCCAGCAATCGCACATCAGTTTCCAACATTCATCATCGAAGTAGGGAAGTCTCTCTGGGCGCATTCCTGTTGAAAGAAACCCATCAGTTAAAATTCGGAAATCATTTCAGTTGCATAATAATTACTTCCACTAAACTTATTTGCAAGAAAAAATACAAATACGGTAAAAGAAAGCAGTAAAAAAAAAAAGCATTGAAATCTTGTAAAAATGAAAGTAAGGATTTTGATTTGAAAGCCTATGAGAGTTCAGTGACAGCCGTGGAAGTGACTAATAAGAGACTATGAAATCAGAGCTGATGAAATCAATAGCCGATTATATTATTAATCTTAATAACGCAGGGCTAAGTAAACGTACAGTTAACAGATTGGTTGCTTCTTTCAATCTCCAGATTTTTATTTTTAGAAAGAAGTTATGAATGACAGACTCAAATAACGTTTTTTTCCGGCATTATTTCTTGTGTAAGCTATGCAGAAATTCTAAAAATTCGTAACTTGCATCATACACTGTTTCTAACCTAAATGATTTAAATAAAAAAAATTTGCACTTTAAGAGTCTCAAATGTAGTGAATCCAGTACTGAATGATTTGCGGTGCTGCGGGAAACATCCGCGAGCATTTCTTTCGCTGTTACTCAAGGTGCGAGACAAACGCCCTTAAAATAAGCGTTGTCTATCGAATATCATAGGGGTCTTTTGCATTTTTTGTTTTTGTTTGGTTTTTCGATTATGCGGTTTTTAGTTATACACCAGCATTGACTCAACTGAGGAAAAAATATTCTAAGTTTTCTTTATCCAAGAACATTGAAAGAGCAACTGTATTATATAGTCTATCAGAGTTAAAATGTTATGACAAGCGCAGTGATATACATTTCCTGATTAAGATTGAACAGCCATATTTAATAATTTTTTCCTCAGTTGAGTCAATTGTTGGTGTATAAATGCTTGAGTAAATGCGTTTTTCCTACCACGTGCAAGGTGTTCGATACTGTTGACAAGGACTCGTTAAATGTGCTTGCAGAAAAGAATGTACTCATCACCAGAACGGAAGCTGAGAGAAAATCTTTGAATTTTTTCAAAGATATTAAAGTACGGATTTTTAAGTTACGGTAAACACGACTGAAATTAGGTTTGAGTTTGGCTAGACGGAAGAGTAAACCCGATTTAATCTTTCCTGAGCTCCTTTACTTATATGAGCTGTGAGGCGCTGAATATTTTCTCAGTGCACTTCAGCCAAAGTTTACGAGTCTATGTCCTTTACCGATGCAACTATTAACACATTTGGTCACGGGAACAAGTCATTTGTTAATTCCTATTTAATTTGAACTACGTGCAATCCTTTTCTGAAAAGGAAGGTTACTTCTAGTTGAAACGATGAATTCGCAGAAGGCACTTGCGCAAATTCACGTTTATTTTCACTCTTAATTCTTCCAGAAAGTTCTCAGTTCTGCTTTATGAGAATACATATTTTTTTGCCAAGGAAATTTCGAAACTAAAATTTATTAATAGATTTTAGAACTAACATTTTGAGGGGAGCTGTAGATAGTTATTTACAAAGTCAACGCACACTGTTAAAGTATACTGATAAACGTCTCGGAAAAAGTGAGTTGCAGCAACAGGCGAACAGTTTCAGGTCACAAAGCAGACAAGAAAGAAGTCTAAGTATTTCTGGCCTGGCACATTTATTGAATCATTTACAGGTTCACTTGCTAGAATCATCTGGAATTGCAATTTCGAATTTAAAGATTAGCTATTATTTTGACTTTACTCAACATGCGTTGTGGGCAATCATAATACAAATATTTCAAAAGGAAACGAACGCTCAAAAATAAGATTAAAGAAAGTAATTATTCAGAACCAAGGATCTTTAAATTCTCTAAGACAAAGCGACAAGGAGAAAAGCTGAGAGCGGCAAAATAGCAAGCGCCACTGTTCAAGTTTTGCTTTCTTTCACCTGATTTTTGACCTCCTGTAAGATTCTAATACAGCTGAGAGGTTAATATTCTTACAGCAGCAATGCTCATTATACTTTGAGCAAGCTGTCCAAGAACTCGCCACAGTGCACCAATTGTCTAAGTTAAGAAACGACTGGCCATTTGGAGGAAATTATTTTATTGGAAGGCTTCAGATCAGCTTTAACCAGTGTGCCCAAAGTAACAAGTGCACAAGTCTTGAAAGCTTGCTTGAAGACAGCCCACAATGGCTAACAAAAATTCAATGAGTTTGCCATTTAGTGTGTGAAGTGACTAGCAAGCATTTAGAGTGCAATGAGTAGCTTCTACCAGTTGGCAACAGGAAAATTAGCCGGGTGGCTTCCTATAGATTTCACAGAAAATGCCTTAACAGAAATATTGCGGGGGGGGGGGGGGATCTACAGAATTTAAAAATTTATGAATCCCACCACCATAGAATGTTACAAAGCAACTTCAACAAAGAACGCTTAAAAAACTTAACCAGATATATGGAAAGCTTTCAGGTCAAGAATGATAGCTCAACAGCATTGATTCTATTGTCCTCCGTGTGAGCCAAGATGTCATCCCTCCTTCCACACATACACAATATATTCAATTTAGTTGCCACCCACAAAACACCCATCTTTAACCACTTCGAGTAAACAGAAAAAAAAAGACTATGAAGTTATTGAGAAAAACTCGAAGACCAATTTGTGCGAAGGAATCCCCACCAATGATTCGTTAAATTAGTTCATATTAAACAAGCTAAAGCTTCATTGCCATAGCTGCAGGTGTTTTCCTTTTTATAATTTAACTGTAGGAAATCAATCCTTATTTTGCTGTTTAATCTCATGTAATGACTTAATTGTTCATATGCTATTCTGTTTTGTTTATTCAAGTGAAGTGAGATTTGTATATATCACATCACACATTGTTCTCGTGACAAGCACTATTGATGTACGTGCTGTAATGGCAAAATGTATCTTCAGAGCTGTTGTTGCCTTCGAGGCATAAGGTTGAAGTCAGAAGTCATAGTCGTGTTCTATTATTAGTTTAAATGTTTACAACTTCTTATGATTTTTATAATGTTAATAAATAATAGATTTAACTACACAATCCTGTCTTTTTTTTTTTTGATTGGAGGTTTAACGACCACCGTGAGCAACTCAATGGGCTATAAGCAGTCGCCCGTCCCTAATTTAGGGCCACTGGTTTCAGGGAAGGGAGAGAGCCAGTGCCGTAAGACAAACACAACATCCATGCCTCACCGGGATTCAAACCCGGACCCCGTTCGGACGAATGATCAAAGGCCATCGCTTAGACCACTGCGCCACCGGGGCGGCCAATCATGTCTTTAGTTTGGCGACTATCTCACTGTGCAATGTATAGCGTTTACAATGCTCCAAAAAATCTCCCACAATTTGGTTATGGGCCCAGCACGCTTCCACTGCGCCACCCAAGTTAAATGCACTACCCAAGCCGGCAGCCAGGGAAACATCCAGCAAAGTAAACTAGGACGCAAAAAACGTTAAAAAAAGAACGTCTTTACGACTGCTAAAAAAGGAGGCTGCATAATCACTCATTAAGACTGATTGAAAAGTGGACGAATGGCTGACAGTTTCTGAACTTCAATCCCGCCCTTGGTAACTAAGCCTTCATTGCTTATTTTGTAATGCTATCGAAAAAATAATGTCGCAAATAGCAATAGAAAAGCTGAATAAAAGCAACTACGACACATGGAAAATATTAATCGAAGCAGTTCTAATCCAAAAAGCCCGTTGGGGTTATGTGACAATTCAAATTCCAAAGCCTGTTGATGGAACAAACGAAGCTGAATTAGAAGCGCTTAAGTGGACACTAGGTGAGCAGATAGCTAAAGCTGATATAATTCTCTCCATCTGTCCAAGCGAGCTCTAATGTAAAACATTGCAAAACTTCAAATGAAATATGGCAGAAACTTCGATCAACTTACGAATCGAAAGGACTAGCAGAAAGGCTACGTTACTGAAGCGACTATTTCGTAAAACCAATGACATGTCAGAACACCTGACTGAATTCTTCGAAATTGTTGATAAACTTACTGAAATGGGCATCGTAATAGCTGACGATCTCCTTTCTATACTAATGCTATACAGTATTCCAGATACATTCGATAATTTTCGTTGTGCCATAGAATCAAGAGATGAGTTACCGAAACCTGACATTCTGAAAGTAAAGCTTTTGGAAGAATTGGAAGCTCGAAAAACAAAGCTATCCAAATTGCCAAACAGCGTATTTGTCTTTTAAGAGACAAAGATTCGAACCTAAAAGTCAACCTCTAATAACTGGAGGTAAAATCAGGGTAAGAACGAAAGAAGGAACAACAAAGTGTTCCGTAGCTACAAATGTAACTACTGTTCGAAGGTAGGTCATAAATCATCTGAGTGTTGAAAACGGATTGCTGATAAAAATTCAGAATCCTTCAGACAAGAGGCTTCCATGGTAATAAAAGCGAAAAACGAAAGTATGCATACAGCCATATCCATGAGCGCAGCTCATAATACAAAATCTACATAGTGCATAGACAGCGGAGCAACATCGCATATGTGCAACGACGAGAATCTGTTTGCAGAAATAGATAAACAAGCAAACTGTTTTGTAAATCTCGCAGTAGATAAAACAGCTGAAGTAATTGGAAAACGTTCCATACGAATCACTGTGCCGAATGGAAGAGATGCAAAAACCATTCGATTAGAAAATGTGCTCTGTGTTCCTAATCTGAAGAATAACTTACTGTGTGTCAAAAGCTACCGCTAATGGCCGTTCAGTTGTCTTCGCCAAAAATGAGGCCAGGGTCATTGAATCCAATGGTACCACTCTTCTCAGAGCAGATAGAAAAGGTGAAATGTATTACGTAATGTCAAGCTATGAAAATGTAGCTATTATTACAGAATTTCAAAAATGGCATCTAAAATATGGTCATTTAAATGAAAATGATCTCAAAAAGCTGAAAGCAATCGAAATGGTACGAGGACTTTTCTTTAAAAGCGGGGATAGCCTGAAAAATTGTAAAGTCAGTATTCAGGCGAAACAGACGACAAAACCCTTTCCGAAGGAATCCCTATTTGAAAGCAAGCAACTGCTGGACCTCATCCGTTCAGATGTCTGTGGACCGATGAAAACCCAATCTCTTGGTGGTTCACGATATTTCGTTACTTTTATTGACAACAAGTCACGATATACAGAAATACGTTGTCTTAAATCAAAAGATGAAGTGAAGAAGGCTTTTTTGAAACTCAAGGCATCAATGGAAAATCGTACTGGGTGTAAAAATTAAAACACTCCGTACCGATAATGGGCTAGAATATTGCGGAATGGAATTCAACGCATATTTGGAGCATGAAGGCATACGCAGAAAAAATCTGCAGTATTAACGCCACAACAAAATGGAGTCGCCGAGCGATACAATCGCACAACCGTCGAAATGGCGAGATGTTTATTAATCCGGTCCAGACTACCAGTTAGCTTTCGGGCAGAAGCAATTAACTGTGCTGTGTTCTTAAAAAATCTTTCTCCGACACGAAGCTTATGGGGAAAATTACCCCATTTGAAGTTTTATTTGGCATTAAACCAAATGTATCATTCTTCAAAGTTTTCGTGCAAAAAGCTTATGTTTTGAATAAGCGATCAAAAGGGAAATTCGACCCGAGATCTCAAGAACTTATATTTGTTGGTTATTCAATGGAATCCAAAGCATACCGCTTATGGAACAAAAAGTTCCAGAAAAATAATCTAAAGCCGTGACATCCGTTTTATCGATGAATTTGAAGATAACCTTCCATATGGTTACGAATTCGAAATGCTCACGTCATCCGAATCGCATAATCCATTTATTGAGATGAGTGACACAACGTGCTTACCCGATGGTAATACTGCACCGGACGCCGAGAGTGAAACAGACGTTACGACAGAAGAAATGGCAGTGGAAGACATAACGTCAGATCCGAGTACTTCACAGGAACTTACGTCAGAGGAAGCTATGCCATATCCTTCAAGAGAATGCGATTCACCATTGTTTACGAAGATCATGCAGTAACTAAGATGAGAACTGCTGGTCGTCCAAAGAAAGTTTATACTGGAAAACCAGGTAGACCTGCTAAAAAATATGAAACAGTAACCGCTGACATTACTGAAACTGTTGATTTTGTCAACAATGTTGAAGCAAATCCTACTCTTTATGAAACTTTAAATGGTTCACAAAGTAAAGAAAGGAAGATAGCTATGCAAAGAGAATATGATGCTCTCAGAGGAGAAAGCATGGGAACTAGTACCTAGACCAAAACACAAAATAGTTATTGGTTGCAGATGGGGTCTTAAAGACCAAATACAATCAAGATGGCAGTGTTGAAAAGTTGAAAGCAAGACTAGTTGCAAAAGGGTGCTCTCAAACACCAGGAATTGATTATGAAGAAAACTTTTCACCGGTTGCCAGATTAAGTTCGATTCGAACTGTAATCGCACATGCTGTTACAAACTTAACGGCTTACCATCTAGATTTCGTAATGGCATACGTAAAAAAGAATTTAGACGAGGAGATATACATGGAATTACCGGAAGGTTTCCAAAGTAAATCAAACAAAGATCACGTTTGCAGATTGTAAAGATCAATCTATGGTCTAAAGCAATCCGGCAGACAATGGTATAAGAAGCTTGATGAAAAATTAAAATCTTTGTTTCAAACCACTTGATTCAGATAAATGTGTTTACCATCTAAAAAATCGCACAGACGAAGTTATTATTTATGTTGATAACTTAATGATCTTTGCAAACAGCAAAGATAGCTACAAAACTATAAAGGATAAGCTAGCCAGCTCATTCAAAATGGACTTGGGATCCTTGCATTACTGCCTAGGCATTGAGTTTGCTCAAAATACAAATGGCATAACAATGTCACAAAGGAAATATATACAAGATGTTTTGTACAAATTCAAAATGCAAAATCTGTAACACCTTTGGATATTAGCGCAAAGCTAACAAAAGAGGCGAGTCCTAAAACAGAAGAAGCAAAATCTGAGATGAAAGATATCCCATATCGTTCACTTATTGGTTCGCTCATGTATCTTTCTGTAGCAACCAGACCTGATATCACTCATGCTGTCAATTTTCTCAGTCAATTTAACAACAATCCAGGCAAACATCACTGGATAGCAGCCAAAAGAGTGCTGAGATATCTAAAAGGCACACAAAACATGGGTCTTGTGTTTGACCGAGCAAAAGAGCCATTGACGACTTTTGTAGATGCAGACTGGGCTTCCGATATCAAATATAGAAAATCCTATACCGTATATGTATTCAAATTTTCCGGAGAAGCAATAAGTTGGGAATCCAGAAAGCAAAGAACTGTCGCATTATCAACTACCGAAGCAGAATATATGGCGCTTTCAAAAGTTGCTAATTTTCTTAGCGAACTTTCTTCACAACCTATGAAGTCACCGACGGATATATACTGTAATAATCAGTCAGCACAAAAGCTAGTCCATAATCCGATCTATCATTCCAGGACGAAGCATATTGACATTCGTCACCATTTTGTCAGAGAAATATGCGAATCAGGTAAGATTAATGTGAAACACCTGAGTTCAAGCGACATAACCGCAGATATTTTAACGACAGGACTTACTGCTAATAAGCATAAAAAATGTTGCTAGTTATTGAAACTCAATATTGTTTAATTTTGCATGGAAGTGTTGTTTCACTACTGCTGAGTAATATTTATGAGGGGGAAAACTCACAAAATGTTTGTATATATTGAAAATAAGAATTGTGAGGGAGAATTTTAGGAAATCAATCCTTATTTTGCTGTTTAATCTCGTGTAATGACGTAATTGTTCATATGCCATTATGTTTTGTTTATTCAAGTCAAGTGAGATTTGTATATATCACATCACACATTGTTCTCGTGACAAGCACTATTGATGTACGTGCTGTAATGGCAAAATGTATCTTCAGAGCTGTTGTTGCCTTCGAGACATAATGTTGAAAGTCAGTAGTCATAGTCATGTTCTATTATTAGTTTAAATGTTTACAACTTCTTATGATTTTTATAATGTTAATAAATAATAGATTTAACTACACAATCATGTCTTTAGTTTGGCGACTATCTCACTGTGCAATGTATAGCATTTACAAAATCTCCCACATTAACTTTATGAGAAGTGTTAATAATCATTTTTTGCACTTTATAAACCCGCACAATTATTGCCGACGAGACTCACAAGTATAATTTACTTGCTCTTTTACCAAGATTCTTTTTTACCCCACAACTCATTACTAAACTGAAGTGTCACGCCAGTAGATTCCTATGAACTTTGTTTTTAATTTTAAAAAGTGTTCATAACTTTTAAAATAAGTGTAGATCTTGTGATATGATCTGCAAGGTACAGTATGTGTTCCTGATGAACTTACCTCTTTTGATGAGAGAAAAGAGGTCCTCTTTATGAGAGCACTGCTCATACACGTAAGGAAGTCTTGGTTGTCCTGAGCAGATGTACCAGAAGAGAACACCAAAAGCATAGATGTCTACACTATTATCGTAATGTCCGGTAAGTAGTTCGGGGGCCATGTGGATAGGGGTGCCCACGACACTTCCCGACATCATCACCTCTTTTTTGCAAAAGCCAAGATCAGAAATTTTCGCACGATTGTCCTTATCCAGCTGCAAAAGAAAGCAACACAATTGAATTGTAAATCAGTACTGCAAATATAATATTCAACATTACGCAGTACACATTACTGACACATTGAATCACTCTAAAATATATAAAGAAAATTTGGGCACCTGTCTAGCTGCGGAATGTTTCAGTCCAGCGGTCCATTCGCTTTGTCCTACGAAATGATTTCTATAACCTAGGGGATTACGTAATTTCACCTGCGTATGAAATTCTTGACACTTATTCACACGGATATGAACTGAGTGTTGAAAACTGCGATTTTTAGCACCCTAGCACGAAATACCCGCACGGCATTTATTAAAAATAAGTTTGTGTTTACGACTATATGACCCATTCGTCAGTTGAAGATCTTGACCAACTGGGAAATGTGCATCTCTAAAGGCACCATTCGTTTCAACTCAATTGGTCCCTACCAAATTATTACCTAATATTACCAGGCCTAAATAAAAGTGACATCCTAGTCTGATCTAAGGATTATTAAACTTCAGTGAAATATCATCAACCATTATCAATCCACTTCTGGATTAAGGTCTCCCCAAATTTCTTCCACAATTGTCTGTCTTGGGCCTGTCTCCTCCACGTCACTCCAGCATACTTTCAAATTTCATCCTTCCATCTCCCCTGGTGTCTTCCTTCTGGGTCTTTTCCTGTCCCTCGGAATCCAGTCTAAAATTTCGGTTGTAGATCGGTGGTCCGTTTTTCTGGCAACATGTCTAGCCCATTGCCATTTTAGTGATTTCACTCTGGTTATGATGTCGTCCACTCCTGTCATTTTCCTTATCCACAAGTTCATCTTATCTTTCCTGGTCACACCAAGTATGCATCTCTCCAGGCTTCTTTCAGTTGTCTGCAGTCTTTGTCTTTTTTAGTTAAGGTCCATGTCTCAGCTCCATACGTAACCACTGGCAGGATACATTGATTAAACACTTTTCTTTTGAGACATACTGGCATACTATATATATATATATGGCTTTGCAGAAACCCATTTCCAACTAGGTCTTTGTGAAAGTGAGAAAATGCAGAGTTTTTGCTGGTCCTTGATAAAGCCAAGGCTCAGTATTCTCGACACTTTCTACATTCAGTTGTTTTATTTTATTTTATTTTTTCTCACACCGGTAGATACATAACCTTTTCTATGTTGTACTTGGTATGAGTCAAAAATATTTTTTTGCTTAGGTCTCTTAATTGAATATATATATATATATCATCATCATCATCATTGTCAACCATTATCAATCCACTGCTGGACGAAGGTCTCCCCAAGTTTCCTCCACAACGGTCTGTCTTGTGCCAGTCTCCTCCATGTCACCCCTGCATACTTTCGAATTTCATCCGCCCATCTCCTATGTGGTCTTCTTCTGGGTCTTTTCCTGTCCCTTGGAATCCAATCTAAAATTTCGGCTGTCCATCGATGATCTGTCCTTCTGGCAGTATGTCCAGCCCATTGCCATTTCAGGGATTTAACTCTGATATATATATATATATATATATATATGTGCAGATAAATTTCTTCACCTTCCCCACTCGATATCTGCTGCCCGAGATAAATGTAAGAATCTGATATCTCAAGCTTTTCTCCATCGATCGATAAATCTTAGTTTCTTGTAAAAGGATGGAACTATGGTAGTAACTATGGCAGTGGTGGAACTAAGAGGATGGAACTATGGTAGTTCTGAAAGATCTCGCCGTACTAGGTTTTCAACTGTACATCACTTTTATCTTCTGGAAGTTAATTTTTAATCCCCCTTCTTTACTCTTGTCAGCGAGTTCTTGGATTATACTCTGCAGCTCTGAAAGGGTGGTTGCAAAGATGACTACTTAACTCACCTTCGTTTTGCTGATGACGTAATCTCCATTAATCTTTATCCCTTTGTTTTCCCAGTTCAATGATTGAAAGGCATTTTGCAATGTGGCGTTAAATACCTTGCTTGGGAGATATGGTGTCACCTTGTCTCACTCACTTTCCAATTCTTATTTGTGCTGTATTCTCAAATATCCAAACCTTTGCACTTGAATTTTCATAGATGTTATTAATAATGCTAGTGTATGCATCTTAAATACCGCAAGATTTCAAAGCCATTGTTACTGCTGATGGTTTCACGGAATCGAAGGCCTTTTCATAATCAATAAAAGTCATGCATAATGGGAGTTTATATTCTCTTGTTCTGTCAATTAGTTCTCTGAGTACATGGATATGATCTATAGTGCTGTAGCCACTCCTGAATTCAGCTTGTTATCTTGGTCGGGCCATGTCTAGTGTTAACCTCCAAAAGACGTGAAAGAACCTTAGTGAAGATTTTATAAACCACTGAAAGGAGGCTGATGGACCTGTAAGTTCCCGAGATCCTCAATGTCACCTTTTTTAAGGAGCAATATCATTATAGCATTGTTCCAATTGTCAGGAATCTTTCCTTCATTAAGACATCTGGTCAAAACTTGGGCGAGTGTAGTTTCAATTTTTCCACTTGCTTCTTGTATAATGTCCATTGTAATTCTATCTTCTCCTGGAGCTCTTCCCCGTTTCATGTTCTTAATTGCATATGTAACTTCTGCAGGGAGGATTGGAGGGACTTCGGCACTGGTACCTGTCGTAATGTATGGAATAGATGTATCATCCCTTTCATATAGTTTTGAATAGAAATCTTTCACCCTGGTCAAAATTTCGCTTCTATTTCTTGTTACAGCACCATCTTTTCTCAGAGCCATAATCTGTTTTCTTCCCTTACTGAGATGTCCTTTTGCTCTCTTCAGGCTCTGTTTTCATTTGCTTTCCTCACTAGTTCACAATTGAATTTCTTTATGTCTTCAGTTATACCTTTTCGCACTGTCTTGCATAGCTCTATATGTTCCACGTTGGAAGTTACGTCTTTATTTGTCCTCATCGCCCTTCTCTTTTACATCAACATTTGTTTTTCCTGAAATTTTCTTCATATGCAATTTGTTCTTAGTACTACCTATTTTTGTTGCTGTTTTCATAAGAGCCTTGGTGAGTTCTCTGTTAACTTCAGAAATATCCACTTCTTCCGATGTAAGGTCTTCTGAAGCAGAGAATCTGTTCCTCAGTTTCAACTTGAAAGTATTATGGTGTTTTTAGGGTTGGTTATGTCCAATACATTTTGTGTTATGAGCTTTCCACGTTCGAGTTTAGCGTTGAGGTGCATCTTACATCTCACCAATCTATGGTCACTACCTGTGTTGAACTTGTTTAGCACACTGCAGTCTTAGATGAACTTTTTGTTACACATAAAATCAATTTCACTTGTCCCATTCGGAAGTCTCCATGTCCATTTCTTGTGTGGCTTTTTCTTGAAAAAAGGAGTTCATGATGAAAAACCTTTCTGCTTATGCAAATTCTACGAGAGTATTTCCAAGTTGATTTCTGTTCCCGTAACCGAATTTACCAACCAAAGTTTCATTCTGTTGCTACTGCCCTACTTTTGCATTGAAATCACCCATAATGATTTTCAAGTGTTGTTTGCCTTTGTTATTTAGACGCCGAATTTCCTCGTAAAATTCTTCAATTTCTTCTTCATGGCGACTTGTGGTAGGTGCATAAGCTTGAATAATCTGTGCCTGGTATCTTCTCGAGAGTTGAATAACGAGTCGTGCCTCTCTGTAAAAAGAACTTTCAACTTCTACAACTTTATCCTTCAGTTTCTTGTTTATTATAAATCCAACACCACTAGTTCTGCCAGTATCTGTCCCACGATAGTAGAAGAGATGTTGACTTAAGTTCAATGAGATCTCCTTACCTCACTTAGCCCGACGATGTCCCACTTCATCCTTTGTAGTTACTCTTCCAATTCAAGAAGCCTTGAATCAGAAGATAGGGCGCGTCCGTTGTAAGTAGCCAAGGTCAGCATCAAATGGCAGCCTAGTAGAGTCCTCCGTTGATTCTTAGCACCCTTTGCCTTCATGTCGCACTGGCCGCTGCCTTGGCCAGGTACATTCCAGCTGCCGGAGACTGAGGGCCAAGATTTAAGTTGTGAAGTCATTTGAGGGGTTTGGCCATAACTCACCAGGCTAGCCAAGCAGGTTGGCGAGTGTGTGATAGCATTTCCTCTGATCCCGATGGTACAGTTATACCGCTACTGGCGGTCGTCAGAGCCCCTTTAGTGGGAACAGGATGCACCACGAGAAGACGGGGTTGACATTTGTGAAGGAGAGGCGATATGTTGCGCATCACCTGACCTTGCATCCCGTAGTCCTAAACAGTTCTTTCAGTCGCGGATATTATTAGTGTTGCCACATACACAGTAAAACACACTAACAATAATAAAAGTTTACTCTTCGGCTAAGTCAGTCGTTGTGGTATAAAGCTTCTTGAGAAGTGCAAGCCAAGGGCGGGGAACAAACACAGGTAAGTCTTGATTACAGCAACCCCATGAAGCTTTAATACATACATACTTTTAGAAGCAGTAGGGAATGTCGATCTGTTATCTTGACTGCAGCTTCCCATCGACATTCCCCGCTGCTTGCTGAAAGTCTATTATTAAAGCTTCGTGGGGTTGCTGTAATGAAGACTTGTGTTTGTTCCCCGCCCCTGGCTTGCACTTCTCAAGAAGCTTTATACCTCAACGACTGACTTAGCCGAAGAGTAGACTTTTATTAATATTGTTATTGTGCTTTTACTGTATGTGGCAACACTAAAGTTATCCACTGCTGTAAGAACTGTTTCCGACAATATATATCACCCTGCCTGAGACATCGGACGCTCGGTGCCTGAGGATGGAACTATGGCAGTTCTGAAAGATCTCGCCCAACTAAGTTTTTAACTATGTATTTTAATATGTAAATAAATTTACATCTTTTACTGTGAAACTTAGCAGGTTTTATCGTGCGAATTATTTATGTACGTTTCATTATGTCTAACATTTATCCTCATTACATTAATGCCGCGTATGTGGGGAGGAAGGACGATTGCAAGCCTCCGAAGGAAATGTTGCCTAAAATACAGTATATGTCAAAGATATTTCTTCTCGTTGACTTCAATAATAATAGTAGCAATCCTAACTACCAGATTTTTTTTCTTTTCGAAATAAAGCTATTTTCGTCAATACTCAAACTTCCACAATATAGTGCACATTTGCAAAATTTTGTTTTCTATGTAATATCGGAACTTCTACAGTTGAAACTCAAGGAAGCTAATGTGCGAGAAAGTACCTAAGAAACAGAAGTTTCCTTTACAATACTTAGAGCTTATATTTTCTTTATTATTGATTAAAGTTGCACGATTTTTCCGAGAAATTCTATGTTCATAGAAAACTTAAAAAAATACGCTTTTGTACGAGTTCTGACGTATTTTACCTATTTAACATTGTTTACCGTCTTTTATATAAATTCTTGGTTATCTTTCCATCAACTTTCCGAACTTCACGTCGGAACTAACAGGATTTTATTTCCCTGTGGCATCACTAGCAGTCAGGTCAAGCAGGAGGTACAAAGTGTTCTATGCATTGTATTAGATGTTCGATTAGCGAACTATTTCTAAGCAAAACCAGATTCTTCTAGAAGAGGTTATTCTGCTCTCTTCAAGTTTAATATTTAATAACCATTGTTGGTATGTTCAAGTTAGTTAAATTGTTTCGACCATTACGCACATAATCTACTTGAAATACGAAGAACGGTGACTAAAATTTTGTGATGTCTTCTGTGCAAGTTCATGGTGGTGTACAGGAGGAAGAACGAATAGACAATTGTTGTGGACAAACTAAGTCCTAATTATCATCATTTTACTCTAGTAACAATGAGCCTCGTGTTATATCACAGAGTAATATTTAAACAACTCTTTCACGAATGTCTAAATTAAATAATAAAAAAAAAGAGGCACGGTTGGGGAAAAAAAAAAAGAGGCAGGGGGGGGGGGGTAGAACACAATGTAGTTAGAGGCAAAATTTGTTACCACCCTTTCAGTTCCAAAACAAAGTTTCGTATTCCCAAGTTACACGTATTAGTTAATCTGAAAATATCTGTTTTAATGCTCGTAACTCGTGGGATGTCTACTCTGATTTATGAAGCAATGTACTTCTATTGATTTCAATAGATTAAATTCCTTCCATCTCCATACTGGCTTACAAATGACTGAAAAACTGGCTGTACAATTCTTAAAGCATATTACCACATTCTTAGTGGTAGGTGTCATGAGGCAAAACGCTGTACAGATGGTATGTAAATCATACTGGTGGCTATCGCGTTAAACGATTAAAACAGATTATGAAGTAGTTTTCGCCTATTTGCTTCTGTATGTTACCTACAGAACATGAATGCCTCTTCACCTAAAGTTAACTCTTTTTTCAGCGTAATTCTCTTTAGTAAAAAGCTACAGTAAAATCTTTCTTACCAGAACGTTGTGCAGCTTGATATCTCTGTGCACCAAACCTTGGCTATGAAGATAACGGATTCCTTGGATCACATCAAGAGCCACCTATGGAGATTCGTACGCAACAATCAGTACCAACGAAATTTACATACTCTGCTTATTTCAGTAAAAAAAAATAAACTAAGCTGTTCAAAGTATTCACTTAAATGTTTATAACTTAAAAAATAAAACTTATTCAGAATTGTTTAGCGTCTGAAATAATGGCATTAACAGTGTGAAAAGCTTTATACAAAGAAGTCAGAGCTTGAAAATTATTGGTAGAAATTCAATACTTAGCAATCCTATAAAATTCAGAAACTGATTAGAGTAAAATAAATAGGCTGTGCAAAGTGTCTTAAAGCTGTTTTAAGATTAAAATTAGCGTTTGAAATAAAAGCCCTAACTGCATTTAAATCTTCTGTACATATAAAACTGAAAGCCCCACTGACTCATCACAGAATCTCAGAAACTACTGAACTTAGAACTTTCATATTTGGCAGGAATGTTCGTTTTGCAACATAGAGGCGCACTAAGAAAGGATTTTTTTTCTTACGATAATTTTAAGTGGGTCGAAATGGTTATTTTAAATAACCCAGCATTGATAACGCTAGGAAGTTTTGCAATGATCGAGCCATTGTTGCCCAGCAACTGAAACCCCGCCCTAAGTTTTGAATGACTTGACCTCAGTATATATTGTGTTCTAAATTTATTTGTTCTGAATTTAACAAAAAATCTTAAAAATCTCGTAAAAAGCGCTATATCATAATATTCTTTGCATTTAAACATTTATTATCGTTTGGCATATCAAATGTCAAGGTTTTTTTATTTGTTCTGAATTTATTTAACAATTTTTTTTAAATATCACGTAAGAAGCGCTATATTCATATGCTTTGCATTTTAACATTTGACATATCGAATGTCAAGGTTTTTTTTTTTTTTTTTTTTTTTTTGATTGGAGGTTTAACGACCACCGTGAGCAACTCAATGGGCTATAAAGCAGTCGCCCGTCCCTAATTTAGGGTCACTGGTTCCAGGGAAGGGAGAGAGCCAGTGCCGTAAGACAAACACAACATCCATGCCTCACCGGGATTCGAACCCGGACCCCTTTCGGACGAATGATCAGAGGCCAACGCCTTAGACCACTGCGCCACCGGGGCGGCAAAGAAGGTTTTTTTGTGTCAAAATCAAATTATTCGTTTTCACCGAAGCAACGGTGGCGTCATATAAGTGGTAAGGTGACGCAATAAATATGCGGGTCGATTTTCATAGTAACTGAAATTTGAAAAAAGTTTCCCCCTTGAGATATTAGTGATGGCAACACAATTTTGCTCACGCTTCCAAAAACATCTGACTTGCTAGCTTTTAAATGTAGTTTCGAACGAAATAGTTTATAAGCAAGGTTCTTTTCCATTTATGCTGAAAAGTAACGTATTTTGTTCTGTTGTCTATTAATATTTTAACGATGAAAGTGAAGAGTAACTGCGTATTTTGATTTGTTTCGTGTAGGCTTAAAGTTTAAAACTTAGTTATGAACGAAATTGCTTATGTGTCGTCTGACGGAATAAGTCAGGCAGACATGTTTCCCAAAAGAGCGAATATGCAGTGTATGGTCATTTCAAGTGTATTTTAATATCGCGTTCGAAGAACTGGTATTTGGCTTGTATATTCCTAAAATTAAGACAGTACGTAAGTTGGTGATATTAAGAATATTTTTAAAACATTAAAGTTTACAGCCTTCGAATTTAAGTTTCATGTACTGATTATTTTTAATTACGACGTACCTGAAGCCTTGGTATCCAGGCTAATCCATTCCACAGAGCAGAATAAAGGTCACGTTCTGCTCTTTCCATTATTAGGTGGACAGTGGGTCTTTTGTCATGTTTATAATCTACAACAGTTCCACAGAGCTGCACAATGCGCGGGTGTTCGGGAATACTCCTGAAAGGAAAAGCAAGAAACAATTCAGGCGCGCCCAAGATTGGATGAAAATCGAAAAACATTTAAAAGGCATCATACTAAAGTTTAAAATACATTTCAAAGATTCTAGTTGTTAAGTAGAAAACAATCAACCACACATTAATTTTTTTTAATGTAATCAGTATGAAAAAATGCATTCTGCTCAATTGTATCTGTTATATGTGTTACTTTGTTACATGAAAAAAGCTGTTTAATCTGGTTGCTGCGAAGAAGCCAATTGGTTGTTGCGATTTTACGCCACAAAGCTTTTACAGGGCATGTAATAGTAACCATAAGATTTAATTCAAAGCAAGCCGTTATAATAACTGTAAAGCTTAAAACAGAAATCACGAAAATATTGCTTTAAAAATGAAGGACTCTTGCTTACATAAATGGTCCAAAATTCTTGAAGTGCCGTACAGCGACACAAATATCAAATCTTTCTAAGGAATTCAATAAGGGATGAGTGGTCCTATAATCTTAGCAAGCAAATCATCCTTGGACACTTTCAGAAATAAATCCTCACAAGATTCTGCTTTCTAACAGAACTTCAATTTTTCAACATAGTCAGAAATCTTCAGCAGCAAGCCAATGACGTCACCATGGTCTAAGCAGAGATTTAGATGACCAATGTATTTCAGCGCTTTTTTTCTTTCTTTGGCCAAATATGGCCCTTGGGTTGGAATATTTTTTTCCTCATCGGATTAAGTCACATTCCCTCTGTGAAAAAGAAATTTTAAAAGGAGGGCGTTCATACTCCATATCTGCGGCAGTAACATACGTACAATATAGCTTCGCAGAAACTTACCACTTGAAATTTCGTGTCAATGTGAAAAACGTTTTTCAGAAAGACTCAAAATTATCAGTCATTGAATCCTTTCTCAAATGTGTCATTGAAGTCATTTGCAATGTTAACATTTCTATCATTTCAGAGACAGATAATATATTTCTTCCTTTTGTAAGCTACCTTAAGTAAATTTAGGTATCAGCTAAAACCCCTCCCATTGTTTTTCGGTGAATACAAACTTGACTAAGGGGGCAATTAAAAGCAATAGGTAACCGAAGCCCAGACGGAAAATGAATGCCCTACACAAGGGGAGGAGGGTCATTCAAAAGAATACACACATTCAGAAACTGATAATTTAATTCCCAGAAGAATTCTGATATGGCGAATTTGTTTCATTTATTCCCTGCGTTGGTTAACCTTTAAACGTCAATCATGTGATTAGAAGATTTTCAGGAGAGTTGGATAAGTACTGTTGTGCTAAGAAAATCAGAAGCAAACACTACTACAGGAAATACTTCGTGTTCACAATGTTTTAGCAGTAGGATGACCATTCGCTTACCTATGGTAGTAAAATTCCATTGCCAAACTGTACCAGTGTTTTTCAGCAGGAAGAACAACAGTTTTCACAGCTAATGAATGGTGCCCAGCCCAGGATTTACAGGAGTAGACTACCCCAAAATGACCTCTTCCAAGTTCTTGGCCCATTTGAGGCATTCCTGGAGAAACAAAGTAAAAATTAAGCCTTCAGTCTAGGAATTTCGGTTAAACAGTTCAAAAATACAAAATATTTATACTTAGTACTAAACAGATTCCATAGTTCAACATTAAAAATCGTTCCTGAGATTTAACTTTACAGATAAATTTTGCTTTTATATCCAACGCTCAAACATCGTACATCTACGATCTTGCATTGACACAAAAATCAGCCTTTTTATTTCAAACAAAAAAACAAATATCTAAGAAAAGTTTCAGAATCTAACTCTTCACTGGAGTCTTTTTAATGACTTAGAATCTGTTTTATATATAAATTTCAAAACTTTAATTTTATGCTGCGAAAACCTTAAGCTGATTTAAATTATTTAATTTATTCTGAATCAATTCTTTTAATTTAGTTAAGGTTAAAGAGATGGAAGAACGTATGATTCAAAAGACAAGTTTTCTGGTAATCGCTACACAACAGATTAACCAAGTGCTGCTACACATTAAGCGCTAAGTCTAGTCCACAATCTGTACATGCAGTGCACTATGATTCAACTACAACAAGAAACTGGTTCGCTTCGAGTAATTTAATTTTCAGCCTAAAAAACTGTCACTGTATGAACTCTAATGGATTAACTAGGTTGAAAAAAGACTCACATGTATTGTAGATTTGATTGCCTTATGTACTCAGTTTATTTCATGTACACTAGTAATTCATGGAGACATCTGCATTCATATAGCTACAGTAGTTCCATTTATGTCTTCTAAAAGTTAAGATTAAGTCTACTTGGGCTGAAGAGTCAGATTTAAAGCTGATAAGGTGTGGTGGTAAAATTTTGACTACCGTGCTATTCTAGTTAGAGACAAATCCTAAATTAAGTGTTTAAGAATTATTTGATGTGTGTACTGTTCAATCAAGATCCTTTTGAACATGCGTAAAGCTCGATTAAAGGGATAATTTCTGAACACGTAATTTATTCATTGAGAACCATAAAAAATTTTTATAACTTCGGCAACTCGTAGTATTTCTAATCAACTCGAAATAAATAGTCAGCTGCATTAAAACAGCAACTGTTCATACAAGAGTTGCGTCTACTAGCCATAATTTATGAAGTTGACTCCTGTCTAATAATCGTTTTAATGATAAATGGTTCATTGCTTTAAATACTGAAGCAATATGATGCTGCCGATATGAGAAGTTATTACTTAAATATTTTGACAACTCTTCTGTGCATCAGAGATTTTACCAGTAGTCTAATAATGGGCAAACTGTATTGCTTATTCATAACGAGTTACACAAATTCGGATTATCGTGAGGCAGTCTGAGCTTTCGAATACCATAGCAAACCTGCTTCCTTGTACTCTGCGTTATGCTTTACCAACAATTCTGACTTCAGTGAAGCGCGAAAAGTACGTTCAAAAGTAAACTTTTAGAATGCGGTTTGCGTGTTTGGTTCAAATAAGTTAAACTATTCACTTACCGTACTGAATCATGTCCTTCAGGGAGGAGCTTTCAAGAGATAACTTTGCAACTTGTGGAGCATACATGCAGCGAACCTAGAAAGAAAATAGATTTTGCTTTAAAAACAGTAAAAACAATTAACATGATTTAAGAGGATTTCGTTCATTAATATGAGATTATATATCTAAATATATATATATATATATATATATATATATATATATATATATATATACAAAGGTTGATTCACAAGTTCACGCCGTTTTATTTCATGAGTATTTCCCAGGTCAGTAGTGGCTGTAAAGAATGCCAGTTGTATATCAAAATGTGGCCAGTAATATCGTGTATCTAAATCATATTGCGTTATAGAATTATGGCTAATGGTTTTCAGGTCCGGAAATATGGAGTGTCAAGTAGAGAGGAACATTTCGACATCTGCTCTTCTACAAGTTTCACAAGGGATCTACAGTCGCCGAGGCTACTCTACAAATTTGTGCTGTGTATGGGGAGGATGCTTATTTGCTCCGAGAACAGCTCACAAATGGTTTGAGCGGTTCCAAGCTGGCATTTTGAACTCAACGACTCTCCACCCTCAGGTCGTCCATCTCACTTTGATGAGGATCGTTTGAACCATCTCATCCACTTGGATCCGCTTCAAACTACACGCGAATTAGCCACTAAGATGGACTGTGATTAGGTCACAGTGGTGCGACACCTGGAACGTATGGTAAAGGTCCAAAAATTGGGGTCTTGGGTGCCTCACACTCTCACCGAGGAAAACAAGAATCAGCGTATTGTCATATGTGGTTTCTTGCTCGCCCATTATCATGAATATTCTCAGCAACACAAACCCCTTACTGTCACGTATTATTACTGAAGATAAAAAGCGGTGCCTGTACGTGGAGTTCAGGCATCTGAGAGGATTGTTAAGCCCAAACAAGACGTCCACACAACGTCCAAAACATGACTTAATCCTGCGCAGATCATGCGTGTCTGGTGGGACATGGAAGGTATTATTCAATGGGAAATGCTGCCGAGGAATCTGACCATCAACGCTGCACTCTATTGTGAGCAGCTCCGCCGTGTGGAGGATGCAATTCAACAGAAACGGCCACATAGGCGCCATGGTGTCCTTCAACATAATGCACGCCCTCACAGTGCAAACATGACCAAAATGGCCATTCAGGACATGAAATGGGAGATCCTTCCACATCCGGCCCTATTCCCTAGATGTCGCCCCTTCAGACTATCACCAGTTCCGATCTCTGTCGAATGCACTCCGTGGCAGAATGTTCAACAATGATGTTGATCTTCAGAATTCCTCCTGTGTTTCTTTGAAGCAAAACCTGCACTTTTTTCAAGAAAGACAATGCAGAATTATCCAATCGTTGGGGCACCATCGTAAACAATGGGAGGGGGGATTCATAGTTTATTCAGTTTTCCCTTCTGATGTAATACATTCCTGTAGTGCGGTGAAAAAAACGGCATGAACTTATGCATCAACCCAATATATATATATATGTGTAAAGTTTAATGTTAATTGCACATACCACAACAATGAACCGTTAAGGGTCAAGCTTATGACTAACACACGTGAGGTGATTAATTTCTGGGTAATTTTGTTACTAAACCGGAAGACAAGAATGTACAGGTTACAAAAACAAGACGTTAAAACGAAGAATTTTTCGACAGGAACCACGAAAACTATAGAAATCATAAAATCTTCGTCCACGAAATCCTAAAACCTCAATCTTTCAAAATTCATAGTGGCATATGCTTCGCCCTTCTTCCCTACAATATCCACGTTCTCAAAGTTATTTCGTTAGACGAATAAACATCAACTCAGTGGGAAGCTAAATATATTTTCTATCAGATCTGTCATTCTAACATTAAGAAAATCCTCTGACCATGATGAGCCGCAATAGTTACAAGTGAAATATAATCGTGTTGCATCTTCACAGATACATTAGCACTGAATATGTCATTATGACACCGACCTGGCGAATCTTCTTTGAAATAAACGTATTCTCATAAGAATACGTTATTCTCAAACGTATTCTCATGATTCCAAATAACGTATTTGAAATCATCACTGAAGTCAGCAGATATTTTGTTTCCTCGCCTTACAGAAAGACTCAATATTTTCCCTACTTACTCCCTGTGAAGAATCAACGTACTTTAATCGACTCGAGAGTATCAATTGTCTTCGCAATGCCATTAAATCTGATGGCTGACAAGTTTCAGAAATTAGTGGTTCTGATCATATAAATATATTTTCAATTAAAATTCACGTTACTTTTGTAAACATTTTTGATCATCATACCATCATATAGATGCTTCATATTCACAGATTAGGAAGAAATTAGGGACTGGCTTGTTCTTTAAGACACTGTCCACACAAGTACCTGACTATACAAGGCCTAAAATTAAAAGAGACTCGTGAACAGCTGATATAAAAATTTCAAACTGGGACAATGCTTTTATAATGGCACATAAAATTTTAGCAATTTTTTTTCAACCAGATAAAACTAATAGTGAACATAATCAACTGAGTGAGATGAGGTACGCATCTTCAAAACACCTACATTTCAAAAGACAACTATTGGGGGAGGGAGAATTTACAGCCTAAGCTCTTAGATCATGCAAGTAGCGCCCGTCTAAGTTTACTACTAATTTAGTCATATTTCGCAGTGAACAATTTATTATGTGCAAAACGAGACTCAGCAGCTATAAATAACTCTCATACTCTGATTACGTGACTCATAACTCAGTACCCTTTACTTAGGGACATGATCGCTTCCATGGTATCTAGCAACCAACAACTATTCCATATGAGCTGGAAAGATAAATACCAATAACTCTGGAAAAATATAGGCCTATAGAAAACAGACTGGAGCAAGCGCTGTTGGGGGATCCAGTGCTTATTCAAATAAAATTGATTTCTTGAGGATTTGGGTTTAAGGAATAAAAACTAACCAAGAACTTTTCATACGTTTGTTCAAATTGCAGGTACCATTCGAAGACTCGTCATAATCGAAACAAGACTAATGTCTTACTCTGGAGCCGCTTTTTCTTTTAATCAAATCCCAAAATGAGCAGAGAATCAACACACAACATTTGTAAGAAAGCATAATCAGCTGGCGCATTACAGCCGAAATAAGGATTTATGGGCATGCATACCTGCTGGCGTTATGTTAGGGATGATTCAGTCAAGGATGGAGAAAGTTTGAATATATCTGAAAGTTGAAACACGATTGTTCGAGTACTTTACATTTTAGACGAACATATTAAATATCAACTTACATTTTTCCGTTCGTTTTCTTTCTGTTCCAGCCTGTCCAAATGCCTTTCTTCGAGCTGCATCAGCGAAGCAACGAATCGGTCATGTGAGGCTCTGACTCTCTGCTGGAGTTGATGACAGATTGACTTTGCCAGGTGCCCTTCATTTAAACTGGATAACATCTTGAGTGCAACTTCCTGCTTCCAAGAAGCATCAATGGCAGAGGGAAGATTCCAAGGAAGGACTTCGGCCAACTGAAACAGATACCAAAATTAGAAATCTGGAAAGCAGGAAATTCATTTATTAAAGGCTATTTAAATAATCTGAGACAAGAAAAACGCGGCAGACCAATCAGATTTAGCATTCTCGACCTAAGGCATGCATTTAGTCTAGTAGTGTATGTGCCTTCACAAAATTACTTCGCTGAAGTCTTGGAATGGTCAACAAAGGAATCTCGAGCATCTAATGGATGCAAAACTGATTCGTTCTTATATATGAATTCTATTCAAGCCGATAGGTGTCAAAGACAACGTTAAAAGAACTGCCTTTCCCCCCATCAGAAACTGGTATTAATTAACACATATAAACCTGCATTTTTTTTCAAAGGTGAGCTGCTTTTTTTTTAATATCTGTATAGGAAAAGAACACTGGAATTTCGCTAATCGAGGACCATATGTGGGAACTAGTAAAACTTGCAGTTTCACTTTTCTGTGAAACAACTGCAAGTCTGTTCATGCGCATAGAAATGAACAAAAATAGCAATTTAAATGTGATTCAATCAACGAGAACAGTAAAATTTGAAAATAGTCCCCCTTAATTTTATGATCAAAAATATCAGTTAATGAGCTAGCAAGATTTTTTTTTTCATCAGTTAATTTGCTAGTAAATTTATTTTCGGTTACCCTGCCAGTTAACTTGCTTCTTTCTTAAAGGAAAGCTCTTAAGTCACTTTTCTTAAAGAAAACTGTATAACCTGCAGTTGACAAAAAAAAATACTGGCTAAGAGAATGCAGCTGTATAATTGTAAGTTGTATTTACTTTATTTGCTAAGATGCATCAACTTGTCCCTGATTTTATCTAACTGTTTTCCATTGCATTAAAGAAGTAACGTGTCGCATTAAATTGGTGGTGAAAGTACTATTGGGGGTCATACCACTTATTTCTCATAGTGTGATTTTGCAAGCTTAAGTCTAACAAAGTTAGCTAGAGATGAAAATATGGAAATTACTTACTTGCTTCATTTTCTGCATCACGAACCAGAAAATTGACGCACTGTTTCTGAACGACACTTCAACCTGTAAGAAAAAATCATTGCTGTAAGATTAGCAGCACTTGGCAACAGTCAAAATGAAATATGTATGACAAAATCAAAACACTTTACATATTTATGTGCTACACAAAATTATAAGTACAAGCATTGATTTAACTTCAATAAGATCATTTATTACTATAACAATGATGTTACAAATGCCTGTGGAGTCTCAGTTTGGGCTTTAACTGCCACCTTGAGCAATTCTGTGGACTTAAGCAGACGTCCGTCACTAATTTAGGGCCACTGGTTCCAGGGAAGGGAGAGAGAACCCGGAACTCATTTCTGACGAATTATCAGAAACCAGCGTTCATACCACTGCACCAAGGGGAAGCCTTGTAAGGTCTTAAAATATAATCTACAATCATGAATCTGACAGGATTTGCCGGAACAAGTTTTTCTTTCATCAGCGTATTCTACTGAGTTTCTGTATGTCTTTTTGTGTTTGGGAATTTAACTCTGACCCTATCCATAAGCAAAAGAACTGTCTTCCCAAAATAGAATTCGAAGAAACACAACTGAACGTCCTTATGCGCGCACGGAGATCATTCTTAATCCTTGGAAGAAGGCATTTTCTGTCTGTTTCCTGTTATGTACGGAGAGGTGACTATCCAATAACAATGTTAGGTATCTGTATGATAAGTGGTATCAAAATTTTGGGGTTGACTCAATTTAAAATTAAGTTTTCCTCGAGATACAGAAGGGCCCCGCTTGCCTTAGCATCCCAAGCAGTTGCCACATATTTATAACATAGAACTAATGAAACCTCTGAAAATAAATACCGAAACAACGAATAAGTTTCATCAAAACTGCATGTTGTACTATTTTCGGAATAACAGCTAAATTTTATCGGCCCGAGTGAACGATTCACTCATTGACCCTATGCTAATGCTCCTCAGAGAAATGATGTTGGAATTGCATACACAGCTTACGTGCATGCTTGATGACTTTAGCTATGAAGTTCACTTTATCACGTAGTTTGTTCGCAGCTCATCAGGACGTCTTCGTGACCTAAATTAAGGCTCCGTGTTTGGGAACAAGTGATGTAAGAAATGGATTCTATGGACATAGATGCCAACGACTACAGCGTCTTCTGTCCTTGTTAATCTCGTTAATTGCTTATAAGGTATGTGTGCTTTGTCTGAAGAAAATATAATGCAAGCATCGACTCTGGATCCATGGAGCAGTAGTCCGAGCAGGTTTAGCTTTCTTAAGACTCTTTGGTGCCTCTGATATTCGTGTGCACAAGTAACAAAATTCAATTTTCTTCTGCTTTTAAAGCAGTATGCAATCGTTACGGAGAAATTCAAACTGTGTGTTCTATACAAATAATTTATTTACTTCATTTCCTTAAAAGACCATCACAACAAGAACCATCGGTGAAAATTGCAAGTGACGGGAAAATGCCCGAAGAAATTTTGCGTTGTCCTCAGTAAAATGTTTTACAAATTATTCCACTTTAAACTGTTGCTTTATTTGCTTAGCTCAACAGCCACATTTAGCCAAAGAACGCCGAAATATGCCATATAGGCAAAGGTCGGCTCAGGCCATGGGGCATCCAACCCTTAGTCAACTGAAAGAACTATCGGACTGTGTGCCCCTCATTTTAAAACAAACGTATGCGATATGGTGTTGAAAACCTTTGTATCCACACACACGCAACACGCACCTAATGCTGCAGCAAGAACGTGTGACATAAAATTTCCAAGAAGCATAGATCATGTATTTGGACTTCAGTAACAAAAAAACTTATCAGGTGAACCGTATTGTCTGCCGATAAGTGTGCGTTTAATATCTTAGCTTTATAGGTGTTAATAGAAATCCGGTACCAAAGAATCTGTAGGAAACTAAAAGTATGCTGTATACAGGAAACAAAACCCTGCCCTAAAGCTACAGAAATTCTTTAAAAATTACCTGATATGCTGCTGTGAGGACGTGCTTCAGTGCTGCACTTGCTCTAGCATTATTTCTATCATCACCTTCACAGCAAGCTTCTTCTAGGCTGTTGACGCAACGTTCAAGCGTTCCTGTAAATTGCAACGTAAATTTTATCAGGAAAAGACGCTATTAAGAATGAAACATTATTGCATCATGCACATGAGAGTTAAATTTTTTATTGCAATTTTCATTTTACGAATACCACACCATGGAAGACAAATTTATCTCATCCCATAATTTAAGGCCAACTGCATCAAATGACGGAGAGAACCAGAACTGAGAAGAAATGTCACTCGTTCAGACTTTCAGATGTGACTTATTTGTGGAATCCTGGAAGCACAGTAATTCATCGCCTTCAAAAGTTGCTCAATTGGGGGGTCTAATCGTTCGACAGTTCTTAAGCAGTGTCTTCTGCCTCGAGTAAAATGAGAATTCAAAAAAGTCAAACAGTTCCCAGTAAATGAGCGGCACTGTAAAATGCATTCTTGTTTTGATAACGTACCGTTGCCCAGTCAGTATTTGAAGTTCAAGCTTCATAAATCTAAACAACTTTAAATTGCATATTTCTACAAATAGAAAAGCTGAATTGTTCTAAATACGAACAAGACTTAAGAAACCAGCTCCATGTTATTTCCTTTCAATTAATATTTTTCATATTTAGAGTTGCTTTCAGAAAATTCAGAGCGATGGAAAATTTGTGCATCCTACTTCTGACATGTATTATTTACCAAGAAATACATGACAGACCAACCATAAAAACAGACATACATTGTCTGAAAGATGTTCAGAGCCTGCGATGGTGTAGCACTCCTCTCACATTCGATACAAACAAATTAAGAGTGAGTTTTTATAGTGTTCCGTTACGCACGGTCATTTTTTTCTTTTCTAATGTGTTTGTTTTTGCACTTTCGCTTCCAGAAACCACCAAAAATGGAAACAATATAGACAGAGATCCGGATATGGGAGGTAACTACATATTTCCTCCCAAAAAATCTAAAGCTTAATATTTTGAGCCTGGAACCATCCCCTCTACATTCAAAAGGTTTGCTACATAGACTTTCATGCAGTGGTAGAGAGACACGAGTTTATAAATTCCACTTACATGCATTGAATTACAGATGACGTAATTAGAATATGGTTACACAATTTTTAATACTGAAGCGAGTTAAAAAGATTGTCAGCGTATAGCAGTGGATCAAAGTTATACATGTAATGTTCGGTCATGGAAATATATAAAGAATTCAGTTGGGTTTAAAACGTTTCCATGAAAATCTGCACAGTACAAAAGTCGATCCCCAAAAGCTATCGCGTAAGTACCTAGATTTACTACATAAATGTCTCATTACCGTCAAACTAAAACAAGATTTAAGATCTGTTGGAAGAAACTTGAAAAATCGCACTTGTGAGAATGAATTTGTGCACGCTTGCATAACAATTATTCGGATCATAGGAAAGTTCAAAAGTGAAAGTCTTCAAGAAGAAAACAGATTCAAAACATCCGAAGTTTGTCATTTAAATCCGGGGCGAACTGATGTAAAGTTTCATTGTTCTCGACAAATGAGTTCTGAAATTATCTTAGGTAGATTTCAGGGAGATTCCATTTCAAATACGAGTATTATTTGTCTTTGAATGTTGTTTCTCACTGACAGAACAGAGATTTCCTTTTAGTTTCGTGCAGCAGTATAATTATTTAGTACATAACGAAAGTTGAAATTAAATTGCCTTACCAATAAATTTCTCCTGAAGCCATTCTATAGATGTCGCAAGTTTGGCGGATACTGCTTTGTTGACGAGTTCAATAACCATATCTCGCAACTCTGTGGTGCATAAGTGCACGGCTCGCGCAGTAAGAGGCTCTTGAAAATGAGTATCCATCACAACACCTGTAAAGAGGGAAAAAACGCATTCTGTTTAGTATAGTATACTCAGCACAAAATAAGTTTTGAGACAGAAGCATAATATTGTCTAGAAGCGGTCTCATTGTCTCATCCCATGTTTATATAATTACTTCCTAGGAATTCAGTGTGAGGTTACCCAGCAGTGGCGTACCGGAAAAACTAGAGCGCGCCCCCCCCCCCAGCCCCCAGCAAAAAAAATAAATTAGAGGCTCTTTTGCGAAAATCCATTAGCTTTCAATTACTCAAAATGTTAAATTCCATATTATAAACTACGCTTTAACGGGTGTTTTAATAAATAAAATTTGAAGCCTATGAGTATTTTTCATAAAGTCAAAATTATTTTGCTTTTTTGCGGGAAACACAAGTGTTCGTTATAATTAAAATGATTGCCTTGGTTACAGATACAAATTACTGAAAAATACTTACGTCAAAGGTCAAAGTTAATCGTATCATGCAAAATTTATTATTTTAAAGAACTAAGGCCTGCTTTTTTAAATGCCTCACGATTGCACACACAAGACATGCAACTGCCGTTTGACACAGTAATGACTTTTTCGATAAGCAAATAACTATTAAGAACTGTAGCACAAAAACGTAAAATACTTAAATTGCTTACTCTGGAAAATAAAAAAAACAATTAACATAATATCACAATGTTTTGCATAGTAAAAAAAAATCTTGTCTGATTTTTTGCTCCCGCGAAGAACACTTTAGTTCATTACATTCTGAAGGATGCATAGTCATATGCAAACAACTGTAACAACCCCCTATCCTCATTGGTATATGAGGCTCCCCCTCGCACTGCGGGGGTTATCAGTGCGCCCCTGTTACCCAGGATGAACTGTCCAGAAGTAATACCAAGTTTAGAGAAGTAACAGATTCAAAACAACTCCTAAAAGCGAGAATGGATTGAAGATCTGTTGGAAGAAACTAGAATGCACTATCGCATTTGATTCAAAAATTCGCTTAGTCATTAAAAGTTCATATCTATATATCTGAAACTATAACTTATCAACCTGACTGTACACCGACGCCTTGTAACATGCGACCTCATACTATGCTTTGGTGAATGTTTATGATAAAAGTTTCTAAGACAATGTTCTTTAAAAGTTTAATAAATATATATTTCTTTCATTCATAAATTTGCAAATGTTCTTAAAAGTTTCAAAGCTATGAAATCATACACGAGATATTTAGTACACTTTATGGAAGTTTCATTTCTTTCTCCCCAAATCACTGCGCTTACATGACTAATGAACGATTCCCAGAAGATCCACGAAGATCACTGAAATAGTTTTGCAACAACTTCACTTGAGAATATTAACGAAAAAAAAATTTCATACAGTATTTTCTAAATTGCCTGTCCTGAGCAAAAGAAAAAAAAAACTAAACTTTTCACTGTATACCAAATGAAACAAAAACTGCCCTCCGCTATTGAAAACATTTCTCATGAACAGAGCTTTGCTAAACTTATTAAGTGTTGAGAAGGAAACAGTTGGAAGTATTCATGAACGTCTGAAAAACATTATGGATATGCTACTATCAACAACACTACAGGACAATGGGGCGAAGACGCACGAACTGAAGAAGCTGGAACTTATTTGCCCAGCCAATCAAGATATTCAGAGACAAACATTTCCAAGATTGAACCGTGAGAGGTATCTCCTTGAAATGGCAAAGTTTCTCGTAATGATTACGTTCTTCGAATCATAAAAGTCAGTGCGCCCTTGCCTGAGTAATTTTTAAGAGAACTGCCACCATTATACCCCACAAAACATGAAAAATAGTTTTCGTCAAAAATGCTAGCTTCCATTAATAGTCGCAGGTTGCTGCCAAATCTCTACACCCTGAAGCATGTAAAGTGCAGATGACAAAAAGGAAGCTATGCACCAGAAACTGAGAATTATGACTCAATCAGAAAAGGAAGCTTGAAGCAACCGCTTTATGGTCATAATTGGGCTTACAATTTTTTGTTTAAGACATCAAATATCAGAACAAACTTTCGAGAAAAGGTAGTAATTATGGTATTGGGCGGAACATAAAGGAATTTTACTTGTGAAATATTTTGACTAACAGGCGATTTACCAATTCAGTATAACTTTTTTTGGTTAATCTTATATATTGAGAAGATCTCATGCGAAAGAAAAGTAGTGTGCGAAGTATTTCAGTACAAAAAAAAAATGAAGTTCTCACCTTGAAATTGATAGGCGGCTGCTTTAGCTAATATCGAATCTCTCATCTCTGTGACAGTTGAAATTATCATGTTTCGAATTTCATCTTGCTTATGACTGGCCAAGTGCAGAAGTGACTTGTATAGGGCATCCTCCCTCAGCTTGGCGTACTGAATCCTTTTTGGAGTCACCATGAGGTCACGAGAGAGGTCAAATGCTGCCAAAATAAAACTCTGCAGGCTACGAGCATGGGTATCTTGGAGTAAAGTAGCTGCCAGCAGCAGTTTGGCCTGGAGTACATGGCTGACGTACAGCACAATGCTGAAAAATCAAATGAGAACTTTTAAGAATTTACTTTTTCTTTTAACATCGTAAACAGTTTAAAATAAAGAACGAACCACATATTTATTTTGTTTTTAAATATACCAGGTTAAGCATTGGAAGAAAGTGGCATTTATTAGAATTATGTAATGAGCCTATTAAAAGTGGCAAGTAAACGTTTATAGATTGTGTAGTTACACATGCATACTATAAGCATTTCGAGAGAGGGCAGTGAAAAGCATCGCTTAGAGATTGAATCTGAAATAAAATTAACAGAATCCAAAGATACATTGAAACAAAAGTATAGGAAATGTCACGCGAAGAAAGATTGTTGCTTGAAAGAAAATTACGTATTTAGAATTCGCTCTCAACAATTTAATGCATTTAGAAACAAGAACGCTATTTTGTAATATTCCAAAAAAATTTAATCACAAACGAAAAGAAAAATCTCACATTAAGATTTACGTTAACAGATTGGAAGAAATATTTTCAGGAAACGTCTTTGCTTGTTTTCCAGCTGTGTGCCAGCACAAAACAATAAGCTCAGCTTCATGTTTGAGTTAGTTGGAAACAGCATAGAATTTCCTACTAATAATATTCATTTTGCTTGAATCACATAGCAGTGGTCGACAAGGAGTGTGAAGAACTGACCTTATTAAGAACATGCTGCGAGGATGCAAGCAGCTGGACCGCGGCAATTGAATGACAAAACGCAACCTGTAGAAGGTAATACAGTATCTTGAAATTCCAGATTTAGGGCAATCACAAAACAAACCTTAACGAAAAGTCTTACGAGAGCAAATGTGAAACATTGCAGTTTTAGTTTAACGACCCCCATATGTCTTCTGAAGTCTACGACCGGACGTATGTTAGGGTAACTAGCCTCAGGGCATGTGAAAAGTAGCAACGTAAGAACGAGCAAACTATCCAAGCTTTAAATCCAGGGTTCAAACCCAGGCCCATCTATGTGAGGAGACTGGACTCTACTACTGGATCACTGTTCTACAGAACACCAAAAGATAGTGAGCAATGAAAAAGAATTCAGACAATTCTGAATAAGTTAGGACATATTTCCTCAGGATGTATACGACACGAGTTTCGCAAATATCCAAATATTTTCACAGTGTAAATATACAAGTTCTATTTCTCACACAGATGTTCTATCTTTAAGATAACTCACAATTTTATACCTTTACACTGCTGAAGATTATCTTCTACGCATTTTAGATGTGCAACACTTTTACACATTGTAGATCCGAAAGGCAAGGTACTTGGGTATGCATTCAATAACCCAGCAATATTTCCTTTCACACGAAGCCAGGCTTTAGATTTACCATATTTATTTTTATTAGTTTTAATATCATTTTTGCCTTAACAAAATGTGAATATTATGGTTTTCAAGAAATTCTGACATGTTTATTCAGAATTCAGTGAGGTACTTTAAACATTTTGCGCTGAATTTTGGGTAACCGTTTGCCATCATTTCTAAACATTAAGTTAAAAAAAGCATTACTATTGAAAAAAAATTAGTTCATCTTAATTTCACCTTCGAAAGGAAGCAGCTCACAATCAATGCACATACCTTAGTAAATCTGATGTAATGCACGAAAGCGTTGTAACGATCCTGCAAAGCAAAATCTCTAGGTTTTTAAACGGGAAGAAATTTATGTGTTTTCACTCGAACTTAAACCTCGTTTTCTGTTAGCAACGCTTTACTTTCAGAGTTTATTAGGCAATTAAACCCTCCAAAAATGTAGCTATGCTACGCTGAATTACCGTAAGGAGAATATTTTTACTAGGGATAGAAACAGCTGCGCAGGAAGAAATAGCTGGGTTGACTGCAAAGATTCGTTCTTTCTTGGAAACAGCATAAATTTCCTACAAACGTTCTTTCTACAAAGATTCGTTCTTTCTTCCAGTTCTTCGGTCTTCCTTTCTTCTAAAAGCATTTCTTATTAGAAATTTATGGCATCGATGTCTGCGAACAGTGCCAACAACCAGAAGATTTGATTTTTTAGGAACAAGTTGATAATTAAACTTTCAACAGCAATTCGGCAAATCATTTTTTCTGATGCGTTAAGTTCCGTATTCTTTGGTAACGAAATAAGTGATCCAAAACGCTCATAAAACCGTGCAGTCACAAAATCCAAAATCTCCCCCCCCCCCCCAAAAAAAACAACAACAACCACCGTATGTAGTGTTGTCCGATGGTCTTAAACGAAACATGGTGTTTTGACACATCGGGGAACAAATTCTCAATGATTTTTATATAGTTTTCTCAAAGAAATGTTTTTATATAGGTAACGACGGAACTTTACTAGCAAGACAAATTCTCAGTGCGAAAGTAAATCCAGTACAAGGAACTGGTTATTAAAGCGTGCAATCAACATAAGATCTCTTCGCAGAGACCTTATTCATCTGAAATTTCGCGCCGATGTGCTAAATGTAATTTTCTCGGAAGATTCTCAAAGTCACTCATTCGCACATCAGAAGAATTACTGGAAGTTCACGATTCAATATTTCAGCACCTGGCACGGTTTTAGTTTTTCTACAGGCTACAAAACTTGTAATCACGGCCAAATAACGTATCAAACTTATATGATTTGAGGATTTCCATGAACAAGTCTCAAATCACAGTTCACTGCACCATTTTATTCCTCTATTTCTGTATGGTTACAGACTGATGTTTCACACGAGCATAGCGCTTGCTTTAAGGAAAGAGGTGAGAAAACATCGTTTCAGCCACTTTGTTCTAAGAACTAGGCACGTACGAATAACAAGCTCTTCACTGACTAAAGTTGCAAATATATTTCAAATTTAAACTGCTCTCAAAGAGCATGTTTTCATTTAGAAAAAGTTGAAAATTTTTAATTTCGAAAGCTCGTTGGTGAAACCCCGATAAGTGAAAAGTTGATTCACTGGTATCTACGGAGAGCAATACAGACTGTATTTGTATTGTTTGATGTGAATGTTTAACTTTGCAGTCAAGTAGTTCCCCTTCAAAAATACACCATTACTGACTTTAGCATTTTGTACCTTGATTTTCAACACACAAGCCCACCCCCTCCCTCGATGCAAAGGTCATGTAAAATCCTATGTTTACAGTAATATGCATTCAGATCTGCGAGGCTGAAGGAGTTTCATGTGAAGTATGCTTTCAGTTTGAAAAAGTTGAATCCTCTAATGACAAAACAATCAGTTCAGCACACTGGCATGTACCAAACAGCCTAGGTTAACGAAAGATTACAGATGTGAACCTGTTTTATCCGAAAAGTGAGCATTTGTTTTCAGACACTCAAAGTTGTTGCCACGTTAAATGTCAGCAACATGGTTTAGGGAACTTTCATCAGAACTTCACTGCCTTGCATGTACAACAGTGACTCAACGATTCGCTCTCAGAGTAGCTGCACTCACACAAACCAAGCACGTGAGTTACCAAGCCTTACAAAAAGTCACTGGAAAAGAGAATTACATAAAAGTTGATATAAGATAGCATTTAAGTTTACTTACATAATGTAGTTGATTTTTCAATAAAACCGTTTCATACAGGATTTAATTCTGTTTTAGCTTTCAAATTAGAATCATTGGTTAAAAAAATCTTAAGCTATGTATTTTGAAGTGTTATGAAGAAAAGGTCCCTCTGAAACCCAGTTTTTTTTTATCGTAGATGAAACACAGAATATAGAAATTTAGAAAGTAACATTACATGCAGAAGAACAAACAAAAATTAAAACAGTGAGTGTGTAGGACTTCGAGAAAATATTGTTCCTGTGAAAATTCCTAGTAGTAAAATTTTCCTCGGAACTGAGAACATTTATTTATATTTTAAGAAAATACTTAGTAAGCAGTTATTAATTGGAGAATGTAAGAACTTTTTAAATACGCTGCTTGCATCATTAAAGAGCCTGAATTTACAAGCCGCAGTCATTTAAGTGAAGTAAGTGAGTTAGTGAACTCACCCAACTTAAAAATGTTGTCTCAGGGGTAGTGCTTCCTCTAAGCCACCATGGCGTCAAAAGTCCCATGTTGCATCTACAGATCAGGAAAAAAGAAGAAACATACTTTTCCTAGAAGTTAAGCACTTCATATAAATACATCCTGTACATTAAGTCAATTGCACTGTAAACCGTTCGAAGTGATGTTTTCCTACCTGGGAAAGAATAAGGAATCCTCTGATATTTCACTACAGACCTCCAAGGACCCTTTGTACTCCGGCTCGCTGGCGGATAATGGTACGTAACCGAGTTCACTGAGTCGCTGGTAGACTTCACTTGCTTCCTGTTCAGCTGCCTGTAGCTGAGAGTAATACCGAATTCCTGCTAATTGCTCAAGGGGATGGCGCGTGTAGGCGAATGAATGCTGGTGTCTGGGACTAGATGTTGGAGAGGCTAATGGAGAGGGTGGTGGAGAAAGACTCTTTTCATGCTGGCCAGATTCCGTTAACTCAGACATCGACGGATGATGGGCACACACGAAGAACATAGGCATTTTGTGGGGGAGTTGTCTGAACTCTGTTAAATCGGCAATGTCCTAAAATAAAGCAAAACAAAAGCAATGATGAGAACTTGAGAAACTTTCATAAATATAAACATGTTTTGTGAGAAACACAGTATCAGAAAGATTCCCTATCACAGCGTCTTAACATTTACTCACACTCGTATAAAAACTCTGATGGCTGCATTTCAGCTTCAGACTAAACACCTCACTACGATTAAAGCTTCACAAGGTACGATCAAAATGCACTTTAAACGTCCTAGTGTCAAGTGAGATTGGAAATCACACCCAGAAATTGATATCTTAGAGAAGTGGGGGAGGACAATTGGAAGCACATTTCAAGAGTCAGTTAAGATACATTAAAGCAAAGAAATGCCATCTCGATTTCCTCTGAGAGGAAAACTTTCTTATGAGTAAGTGTTCATGCTAAATAGATCCACGTTCGTCCAATCGTGGAGAATCATTCTCACATATGAGGTGGCTTACCCAAAATCGGCCCTTTAATAATTCTGATAATGTACATAAGTTAGTTCGAGTGATTAACAAAACCAAGCATTGAAGTTTCTCTTCAACCCCCTGTTTCCACGGGCTCCATCTTTCGTAGATCCTATTTAAACATTGTTCTCTTGACCGTACCTACAAGTTTCATGTCATTTCTTATGTTGGATGAATTGGGAAACTAATTTCCTTGAAGAAATATTTTAAATAGCATGGTTGAGATATAAATCTTAATATTTTTCACTGTACACCATGTTACCTTCAGTCAGAAAACTTGAAAATTTTCATGTATTAAACCAAAAGTGGTCACAGTGCTAAGCACTTCTATTTGGCCCATCATAACTCTGCATAAAAGTGTAATGCTAGTGAGCTGATCAAAGCTTAAAAGGTATCTTCATATTAATAACATTTAAATTCTACTGAATCACGATATATAAGCATGAATTAGTTTAATACTGAACGGTTCGGCGCAGTTTTTTTCCCGAGGGGAAGGAAGAATGAGTTAACATCGAAAAACAATATAGCAAAAATAACTCCACATTTTTAACCTAATTTCTTTTAACTTTATATGTAACTCAATATCCCAAACTCTAATAATCTTAGTATCTTTGCCTTACATATGGCCAATAACGGAAGACTATATTACCTGTTCAGAAAGTCCATGTCCGATAGCATAGATAAGAACAGGAGTCGTTCCTCCCACACATGCTTTGAAGTCTTGAAGAATGGAGGTGGACTGTCTTCCAGGTGCGACAACCAATTGAACATTATCGTGTAGTAGGGGATGCAGGAGACTGATTTCCAAAGTTCCTTTGACATCAGAGGTATCTTTATTGGAGTTTTCCGCATTGTTCTGAAAGAACAATAAAATTTTAGAAACACTTGCAATCACTCTAGTTTCAAATGCATAATGGTCTCAACATTTCATCAATGAGCAAGAAATGCATGACAAATACCTAGATTAAAGCAAACAGAAAAATATTTCTCAACAAATGCTGCTCACTAACCTCTTAAAAGTAACGTTGAACTAATAAAAAGAAAAAAAAATTAAGATGTTTCGCATTTCATTACCACATCCTAAAATTTATGAGCTAAACCTTTTACATTGATTTTTAGTTTGGAGTCTTCTGGAAGATTTTTGTAAAACGCAGTTGTCAAAAAACGCCAGGCAAATTTTTTGCATACAAGAAAGTACAACGCTGAGTCTTTTGATAATTGTTGCCTGCGACACTTTATAGATTCACATAAAGTCGTCGTAAACTTTCTATCAGTATCATTCGCTGGATACAATATTTTAGATATTTCTCAGACGTTTTAGTTTAAATGATTCGCAGATAGTAATTATCCCAAAACTAATTACCCAGCACATGGACGGTTTCTTCAACCTGAAGGATCCTGGAGCAGAAATTATTTCAGAGGCTGCTAAACTAACAACACTGAACCTATCTTCGTACCTATTAAGTCATTAAGCAGTTTTGCTGAATGTCAGATTAATAATATCTTTAAAAAATTTTCAGCTCATCTTGCAATGGCCTGTAATCTAGAAATGACCGTTACTGGAATGACGAAAATTTTTCATTTTACAGTTTAAAAAATCAAAATTACTACAAAAAGAATTTTACCTAAAATTTTCTAGAGAATTTGAAGTTCCATACATGTTTTCTTTGTTTTGGTATGTGAAACGCTTAAATAAATAGTCCGCATTCATTTCAGATACACAAAAATTACACAATCTTAGGACATAATTTTCTCATCCCCCCCCCCTCAATAACCTAGCACCATTTACTCCGACTCCCAAATGGATATACCTCCCTTTTAATCAACTTTTAATATCAATTGATGATTGGAGGTAAACAGAGTTTGGAAAACCAAGTTTCCTCTGTTAGTAATCAGCAGTCTTAGTCATTAACAGTCTACTTTAAACGAATTAAGCATCCTACTTTGTACGAATTTTAAGGTGCTATCGCATGATAAATTTACAGCATAATTGAACAACTAAGAACATAAAATGCCTTACCTGCGTTTCTAAATCAACAAGAGGAACTGTCGTAGATTTCTCTGTGTTGTATTCTAAGTGATCTAACACTTCATAGCCATTGGAAACCAGCTTTGCTCTCGAGCTCTTTCCGTAGGTAAACTTAACCTAGAAAGAAAAAATTACCTTAACTTTTTGCACTCTTAGGTTTGGGTAACTTCAACATAAGAAAAATAAGTAAAACTACTGCGACCTCTGCTTAATAAAGCATTTCTCACAAATCTGTGATTTATAAAAACAACTTTTGTGTAAGTTATTCACGGAAAGTTTTAAATGTCATTCAAAAGCTGGTATCACTCAGTTAGTACCCAGTTTGTCTTCCAATGAACTAAATTTTCAGACTCATTTGCAAAGTGTCAATAACTTCACATCAGTCGTATGTGTTGTACGCAGTTACGGATAAAATAACCCGATTTGGCAAAAACAGTTTGTATCAGTATTTCGTGTTTTTTTGTTGTTGTTTTTTTGTTAGTAGTTTGATGACAGACTTCAAAAGACACAGATTACCAAATATTATCAAAACATGTTAAAAACTAAAACGTAATAAAGTGCAAGTCGGAAAAAATAGTTTGAAAATAATCATTAGCAGATTTTTCTCTTTAAATAAGTGGTTCGACATGCTTCTTATGCTATGCAACTTCACATACCTTCAAGATTGAACTTCTTTCCAAAGGACGTATACTTCAAAAATAAGAATTGTCCTCCTGTGATGTTGGAAAAATCTTTCAAAATGTCCTACCGCTTCCAGAGAGATTTGATTTTTTAATATGAGTGTCAGCAGTCTTCATTGACATGTAACAGTCTCGAAGGGGAAGTCATACCCGAAAAGCAGACAGTATACTCTAAGTATTTCTTTTCAGATACCTTATTTCGTGTACAGGCGGGAAATGAATTTCTTCAGAAGATAACCCAGGAACTCTGCTCGCTTTCAGAAGCATCATTACAAATCAACTGCGATACCTGGCTTTTTTGCTTCCAAAACCAACTTTACTATTCAGAATATCCTAAACCATTTTATTAAATTCATCTGTTTTTTCTGTTGCTCTACCAGTGATGCTAATTTACAGCCATCTATTTCAATATATTTCCCTAAACGTTTCTATTATCGATTTTGACTTTTCATCAGTAGCAATAATTCTTACGGACTTTGGTACATGTGATGCCACTGGCTTAGTTATTCTGCTCCACAGAGTAGATATTTTGCCACATCTCGCGATTTCAACTTTCTATTGAAGAAAACATTATCGTTCACAGCCCTTTGGAAATCAACAGGCATGTCCTTCAGTCGCCTCAGAAATATCAGTCTACGCAAAATTCATTGGCACTGAAATACTCAAGGTTTCTTAGGGCAAACATCTTCAGCCTATGAAACACGAACATGATCAGCAGAGAAAGATTTTTTCCCCTCTATTCTCTGGGGGAAGTGGTTTCCTTTTACGGTCAAACAAACCACAGTTGAGAAAAATTTACCACTGGCCGTTCATTGGCCACTCTGCAAAACATTTTATAGATCGCCTGAACATTGAACGTGACCAAGCTTACTACTCAGATTGGATTAAACGATTTCTTCATAAGAGCCTCGCACTTCTTAGTGAGCAGCCGATCCAACAAGTTCATAATGCTGCGATAGCACTTTTGTAATTTGCTCATCAGTTACTTCTTAGTTTCTCATGAATATTTAATTTTACGTTCAACTGGGAAAACTGGTGACCATATACACGGCAATTACTCCCGCTCTTAAGATTCCAACATTTAACAAATGCTTAATAATGTGCTGAAACATTAGTGAGATTTTGGTACATTGAGCCACATGTAAATTAAAAGTTGAAATGTGCATGATTTGCACTAAAACATTCCCATTCATCACTAGCATCACGGAGGCGTCAGCACTCAACCTCATTGGGCTTGATCTTCAGCTACAGCCAGGTTTTATAAAATTTAGATTTTAATGTTGGCATTACTCAAGAAACACACCCGATGCTGAGGTGGATTCAAATGTGCAACAATGTGATTTTGGCAAGGGAGTTCTGTATACGCGTGGCTTTTTATGTCCAGCTGACAACCACGCCTAGGTACTGGCATAGGCTGCAGCTCCATATGTAAAGGCTGTGGACAGGATGAAATTCCATGCACTATTGATAGGGAATAGATGGAAAACCTGGTTTGAGCACTCATTTTATCAAAAAGAAATTTGAAAAATAATTACGATTTCGCAATAATTAAGACAGAATGGTAATTTTTTTTCCGTTGGCAGTGATAAAAAAAAGGGAATTAAAAGAATCAAAGCTAGTTTTAAGTCCATGTCATATTAGTATCCAAAACAGATTTCGCAGATGTTCAGGTGATACATTTTCTCGGAAGAGCTCACCTTTTTCCAGTTGCTCTCTTGGCCGTAAGGAACTATGGGTAATACAGGTCGGCCAAGCAACATATTCACTACAGAAGCTTTCGCCCAGCAACAACTGCCTAGAACCACAAAACCCACAGGCTGTTCGATGATATTCCACACTGTGAGCTCGTCATCCGGACTTAAATGAAACTTGGCTAGCTGTTCTGAAAATAAAAATCAAACGTTAGCAAATAAAGAGCTGAAAACAAATTTTAAATAAAATTAACAGACATCAATTATAATAGTAAATTATATAAATCAAACATGAAATTTACATATCACTCGCACCTTCAAGATGAAAGTGCGTACTTACAAGAATGGCATAGATTTTTCCTGCAAGAAATTTATATGCTAATTATACGTACATCAAAATCTTTTTTTCACCCCCACATTCCGCTTTTCATTGGAAAATTTAATAATTTAGTTCCATAAGACCAGACAATCGGAAGCTCAAAACAAACAAAATTCATAAAACCGCAAAAAAATTTTAAATTAAATTTAACAATGCAGGCCTAGCCCTGAAAGTAGATCAGCTGAGCTACAGATTTACATAATCACCCATTTTGTGTCAGATGAAATTTGAATGTAAATATTGGACAAAAAAACCCAGAAAACCTGAAATTTACATGTGATAAAACACATTTGGAATGAAAAAATTGCTCACTCTAGTAAATGTGTTTATATTTCCCCAGTACTTCAAAATTTATTTCATCATATGATGTGACCTAAAGTGACTAAAAATAAAGTAACTTTACACCTTTCGCATCTTTTTACTGCTTCTTTCAGTCTGCCCCATCCTTAAATTTTGTTTTTCCAGGCAAAATCTTGAAGATAATTGTGCGTGTATTAATCTAAATTTTTAACGGCTACTTCCATGGTAGCTTTAAGTTGTCTTGCTAATAATTTGGATTAAAAATTGTCCAAATATGAATATGGTCACGAAATTATGTAAAAGCGAGATGAATTAAACAATATTCAAGTAAATATTAAGTGTTCTGATTGCTCTGCACAGTACAAATTATTGAAGATTTACAGTAAGGCAAGGTAGTTCTGGAAAACTAGAGGATACGTGCATAGAAAAAACAATATGGCCGCCTCTTCATCATAAGAAACATTTTGTTACTTGATATTAAACGGTAAGCTTTGTGTGAATTGTTTACCTGATAATTAACTGTTTGAGCACATTAGATCACAGATCAGATTTAAAGACTGGGCACCATAATTAAGAAAGCGAAGGAGTGATTTTGGAGGGCACAACGAGTAGCAAAAAATTTCCCTAAACATGAGGAATAACCTTTCAACTTTTCCCACAGCAGTATAACTACGTTGCAAGTTTATCTCTGAATTCCCAGAAATGCGTAATGCTAGTAGTTCCTATATTTAGAGCGCGAAATTGGTTGACAGACAAGTAGCATAAATACAAGATAAAGAACAAAATCATTCTTATGATCAAGAGCATGCAGAAGGCGCACTAGATTTACATTGCCACGGTTTAAAACAATGCCATCGTTGTAGTGGTGCCAATAAATGCTTATCACGTTGATTTAAGTTTGGCATCGTGTACAGTCAATTGTGCAATTCAAGCATCAACCACTTAAATACCACGAGAAACGCTTTAAGCCCACTGTCTATGATTCGATTCAATTCAATTATTACGCTAGTAAACTTTATACCTACTAATATGTATAGCGTTCAGTTCGATTAGGAAATAAACGAAACCACGTGTAATGCAGATTTAAGTATAAACTTTCATGCACCACGGCATAAAATTACATTATCCGATATGCAGGGACACGTTAAACTTGGGACCGACGAGTGAGTTAAGAAATTTCTGGAAAACGGTTGAACAAACTGAGACCACTAATGTTTTACACGTGGACTAATTTATAGAAATTTATTTGCACAAAGGTCATAGTTATCCGAAGAGCGTAGGAACAAAATATATATGCCTACGAAAAGGTTGGCTCAGTCACTAGCCGGTTGGTTTGATGTTAAGGAATTCATTTTTGAACGAGTGTTGACAACCAAGGGCTTTTCTTTAGACAGAGCACATGTCAGCATCCGCCATTTTCTCTACTCCAACATTTAGGAAGCCCCAGTGGTAATCAGTTACTCTGAACAAAATCTAGATGGTCTGTAATATTCTACTTTGAATATTACATTCCCTTGAAACCATGATAGATCATAATTTTAAGATGTGTGCCCGCGCCAGCTTTTTTTTTTTTTTTTTTTTTTTTTTATCTCAATAGAGCCATAAAAATTTAACTTACTCTGCTAATTCTACAAGCACAAACAACTTAAAAGACTGGGTCATATATTTCTCAACTGGGCATAATTCAGGACGTTTTTCATTGCTCTATTATATTTCAGTCATGGTTTAGTTATGATACACTTAAAGTTTAAATTTTGATAAAATACGCATTTCGAAAGGCAGCCTAGCTTTTTAAGTTTGTTTTCGAGAAATGAATAACACAATTTAAGTTTACCCTTACTCTGACAAAGTTTACATTTACTGTCACTGAACAGTGAAAAAATAGCCATTCAAAATAATCGCAGAGTAAAAGTTTCTGCTGATCTTTAAAATTCAAACTGGATTACTTTTTTCATTCAGGAATAACTAGTTTTTAAAAAGTTCCTAGCAAATGGTCACCCAGAAAAATGGCTATAAGCAATTATCATATATAACGACATAAATGCATGAAAAAGACCGCATCCTTACAAAGACAGTTGCTTTTAGGCAATACGGAATATTTTAGAAATTACGTTGTGGACATTTACACGCACGGAACTCTCCCCAGAAAGTGCTTTTCTTCCTTTATTTTACTTAGTTCTTTAATGTAAAATTTACAAGGCAGGGGCAAAAAAAAAAAAAAAAAAAAAAAAAACGAAAAAACCTTTCTACCTAAACGAAATGTTGATAATCCGACAAGGCCAAGTTAAAAGTTCGATTTCTTGCTGCTCTGAAAATTGCATTTTGCTCGAGTTTGATTTCAACCATAAATTTTTGGTAATCCAATAATCGTATCTTTTGCTCGTGTGCTTCAAATTAACTTATTTATTAAAATGCATGGAACACCTAATTCGATCGACACCCAACGAGTCAACACGTCTTTGACTCCCTTGGACGACATGGTATTTAATTATTGAAGATGAGGCACAAGGGAAACCGAATACTAAAACTGTAAATTTTCGCTCCTAGAGATGTCTGATTTATTGCCTTTTAACATTTGGTATCAGCAATCCTTTAGAAGCGAACGCGAAAAGGAAAAACATTTCACACCTTTTCATGAAATGGATCTAGTTTTACTGTTTCTGACTCCTCCAACATTAAAGCAGGTAGATTGTATCTAGTATGAGAAATAGGTTTTGGGTGTGTTCGACAGATGATGGGAACCCTGCTGCGGGCTCTATCGACGGAAAAACACAGTTAAAAGCGGTTTAAGGATTATCTCGTATTCCACAGGCGTGTGAACCCATTTTCCATCAGTCAACAAAATGCACGAGCAGGTCTAGAAAGAGTAGCCGAATTTTAGCGTCCAGCCTCATGAGGTACCACGTGACAGGCTTGTTGACTGATCGTGATGATGGATTCAGGACCGGTCTTCTCCACTGGGAGAGGACGCCAGACGCCAAAAACTCCGGATGCAGCCGGTTCAGTCGACGACGCTACTCCTAGGGTCACCCCAAGACGCAGGCTCAGCTTCCGGAAAGAGCAATTTGGCCGTCAAAGCTCCCATCGCATCACGAAAAACACAAAGCTTTGGGAAATTCAGTTTGCTTGGCACCATTGCTGTCTGTTACCCACATCTATAAAATTGATCGAAAAGTGATTCTCCGTTTAATGTTATGAAGGTCTTATAAAAAAAACAGTAGATGTATAACCGTTGATGTTTTGGAGTAGCGTGTGTAAAGAATTGATCGATTGTTGATACTTCTAAGAACATTACTACGCATGTTGATATAAGCTGCGTGAAGATGTTTTGGTGCGCAATTGTTTTTCTGACAGACCGGAGATCCCCCCCCCCCCGACTTAACTTCATGAACCAGAATCTCAGTAAAGCATCTCTCGGCCTTAAAACTATCTGCGATGCAACCTCCTTAGGAACGTAATAAAAACAACACAGAATTCGATATTTAAAATACATTTCTTGGAGAACACGTTTGTGAATAAAACAGTGATTACATGTTTCCACAAAAATATTTTACTACAACTGCTTTTCTTTAATGAGACGTAGAATTTGAGATGGGTGGGATAAGATCAAACCAACAGGGATTTCAATGTTCTTCTTAAGTGCCTGATGATTTAATTCCTTGTTACACATCAGTTTTACGAAATAAAAGGTCATTCTCAGAGTACATACCTCACATCAATTTAAATAGGCATCGGAAGCAATACCATTAACTAATCTTTTAGTTCCCTTACTTTTATATATAAAACAGTTGAGGGCGCTACCCATCAACTGGCGTTAAAGTTCATCCTGAAGCTTATGGGTTAGTTTTGGGAGTTTTATGACGCAAGAACCAATTTTAGCCAAAGGAGCAGTTACTCCACTTGCTCAGCAGCTGAAAAGGAAGAAAGGCTACACGCAGGTGAGCTTTTTATTCACGTATGTCACAACTGTGCACAGACCGTGGAAGAAAGTATTTAAAACATTTCCTTTCAGAAGATGCACACAAATGTGCGCAGGTGTTATCGGAAGTAGTACCTCAGAGTAACAATTTGGGGATCGAGATTAGTTCAAGTTAGTCTAAGAAATTATACGCCTTTCAAGAGAAACAAAAATTCTACAAATAGCGTATTTTGGAAAAAAATATGCTATTGTGTTAGATAACATTCTTTCTTGACTGCTACCGATAAGTCAACGGTTGTGACGAAATCATTAAGTAAAAATAGTTCCAACAACCTGTCGTAAGCGAGTAAATATTATTTAAGTGCACCAGTTCCCTGAAAAATGTTCCTTCTGCAAGAATTATCTATATTTCTTCAAAAGAGGAAATACATTCCTTATTTTCACTTGCGATCAAGTTCTAACGTTGCTCCACCAGTCTCCAGAAACATGCTGTTCGAAGGAGTCATATGTGAAGAAAAATCTCCGTATTGCGTCACCATTTAGAAACAAGAAAGATGACACCGAATTTTCGGGTGCAATGAGCACGTCTTTTGAATCCGTTCTGACTCAAATTAAATTTATCAAAGCTATTCAAAGTCAATGGAACCTGTATGGAAAACAATAGATCTGACCAAAGGAAGAAGATTTTCAATCGGGTTTTTAATCCCTCAGATATTGCTGAAACGGAATCTTGAGCTTACGCCCTCTGGTTGTAGACCTGTGCGTTAAGAAAAACACGAATTTATATGAGAAACATTTCTAACCGGAAAGGCTCTCTAACAAATAATTTTTCAAATCGTACTCTTAGAAACAGAGATATCGACAAAAATAAAATGTGACTATACGTCCCCTGGTAAGAAAACCATGCATTATTTTAAGAAGAAAGTATTCTCAAAAGGTTTTTTCATATGACCGGTATCGGCCCAAGGAAAAAAAAAATTAGTCGAGTTTTCAGGAGCCCAGATTTTGCTACAAATACATCAGAAGCAGAAATTAACACTTATGCTCCCTGGTGGCCAAACCATTCTTTACCAAACATTAGAAATTATGTGAAAAATATTTTCCATCAGGTCTTGTATGCAATAAAGGAAGAATTTTTCAAATCTGAGTTTTAGAAGCAGAAATAACGCAGAAAACACAATTTACCTTTGTGCCCCCAAGCGGAAAGACAGATTTACTTTAACATTTTGAATTTATAGAAAAAACATTTCGCATCGGAAACACTATCCAACAAAAAAGGATTTTTTTAAATCGGACTCTTAGAAGTCGAGATTTTGACAAAAATAAGATATACATCTACGCCCCTGGCGTAAAAACCATGCATTATTTCAAGAAAATGTTCCTAAAAGGTTTGTCGACACGAGTAGTATCAGTCAACAAACGACTTTTTTTTCAATCGAGAATTTAGAAGCTCATATTTTGCTGCAAATACATCAGAAGCGGAAATTAAGATTTACGCACCCTGGTAGCCAAGCCATTTTTTCCAAAAATTAGAAATTATATGCAAACGATTTCCCATCAGGAGCTGTATCCGGTGCAGAAAGAATATTTCAAATCGGAGATTTAAAAGCAGAGATATAGGGGGAAACGCAGTTTACCTCTACGCCCCTTAGCGGAAAGTCTATTACTTGAAAAATTTTGAAATTATATGAAAAACATGTCACACTGAAAACACTATCCAACAAAGAATTTTTTTAAATCTGACTCCTAGAAGTAGAGATATTAACGAAAATAAGATACATCTACGCACCCTGACGGAGAAACTGGAATATTTTAAGAAAATATTCCAAAAAGGTTTATCTATGTGAGTGGCATCAGTCCACGAAATAATTTTTTCAATCGATATTTTAGAAGCTCAGATTTTATGGCAAATACATCAGAAGCCAAAATTAACACTTACGCCTTCTGGTGGCCAAAGTATTCTTTACCAAATATTTGAAATTATGTGCAAAAGATTTTCAATCAGAAGGTGTATTCGCTGAAGAAAAAAAAATTCAAATCTGAGTTTTGGAAGAAGAATTATCGGGAAAAAGGTAATTTACTTTTAGGCTCCCAGCGGAAAATCTATGCGTAATTTGAAAAAAGTAACTATCTAAAGTACTCTTCGACATAAATGGTATCGAAAGATAAGAAATTTTTCAATCTGATTTTAGAAGCAAATATATGTGGAATAAAACTTATTTTTGAATTAGACATCTGCATTTATTTTTGAATTAGACATCTGCCTCTAGCGGCGAAATTGTACATCGTAAAAAAAACGAAATGAAGGATCATCATTCGCATGTTTCAAGGTTCCCAATTCAAAAAGAATGTTTCAAAATCGGACTAATAGTTGCAGAGATATCTTGGGTACAGACTGACTGACAAACCGGTGACATAAGCGCGATCATTTTTTACAAAAGACGTGCTAAAAAGGTACTTCTATAGGTAAAAGCTTCACATAAACAGCCGCAATATTTCAGTTAACTGGATTAAATTTCCAGTGCAGCAACAATATCGAGAACTAAAAAGCCTCCAACTTCGAAAACCAATAACATGTACTCTGATTTATCGAGGAAAGGAGTACGAATCTTGCACACATAGCTAGCTTCTAACCTACACAAGATCAGCGCGTCGTAGTAACTACTAAGAAGAACAAGACTGAAGAGTAGGGGAATAATTTTTGAAGCTCACATGATTGAAAGGAAATTTAATTTCGGCACATCTGGCGAGGAAAGGTCGTCTTGACTAGACTCTTTTTCCAAATTTTTCCATTTGTTGAAAACAGCTCAAAATTTTGAAAAACAGGTACATAATTCATAAGAAAAAATAAAAGAATCCGTCCTGCAAATATAACCCCTAGAAGACATTTTGAAGTTTTATTTATAAGCTCATTTCAGTTGAAACTTCGCGATTCATTTCCTATTATGTCGAAGAACAAAGTCCGAACATTTAAGCAGTTTACTCGTTCTCAGAAGTTAAGAAAAATATATTCTCCAAAGCATTCCGGAAGCCAAAAAATGCAACATAAGAAACCCAAAGTTTATGTAATTACGAAAAGAAAAATCCCAAACAAGAAAATTGGGGAGGGAGGGGCAATTAATGATATGTGCAGTAGGTAAGAATAACCAGACTCAACCGGAATCTGTTGTTCAATCCATCGAGAGTATTTTTAAAGCCTGTTCCATGAAAACGTTAAAAGAGACGGCCTTGATTGTGATTGGTTTTACAGAACACCATCGGGGAAAATTGGAATGCTCAAAGCAATAAAAACGACAGAGCCTCGAGAAAATGCAATTAATGCCAAGAATGAGTACAGTTTTGATTAACTTTCAGAAACATGGTACACGTTACTGCGAGACTTTCTTAAAATATTCATCTCACTCATTTTTCCGGTTTATAAAAATTTGATGAGCTAGAAGAGGGGAAAAAAAGAAGCGCTACAACTAAATTTCACATGGATAGGAAGTTGAATCACGAGCAAAATATTGAAAACCTTATTCTTTTCTCGTGTCTTATATTAGGAACACTGAGATGATGCCGAAATCGCATAATTTATGGAAAATATTTTTGGTCACTTGTTCACCCTCAGGGGGCAATAAATAGCATAGTAAAGCCTTTAAAAACAGAGCAGAATTAAAAGGGTAAAGCTTTGCGGTTTAGAAAGATACGTAGTTTTGGGGGCATTAAAAATTTTGCTCTCGTTCCCCACTCTTTTCTGAAAGTTCTTTTGAAACTGCTAAAATCTATCGCGGGAAGATATCTCCAAGACTGTTTTCTAAAATTTGCTGCCGAATGCAAAAAGTGTAGCATAACCAAATCAAAAAGTCCTTTAAAATACGACAGCAAACATTTTATGTTAGTGAATTATGTTCTGCAGAAATTAAAATAGAATTTTTTCTCTGGAAATTTAAATTTTCGGTAGTAAATAGTTTTCTACAAAAATCAGCATCATAAGAACTGAAAATTGGTTCCGCACATTTTTTCTTGAAACTTTATTGGTATGATTTTGAAACCATGAAGATATGCCGCATGGTTTCAAAATCTGTTCTATGCAAATCCCTGCATTTTTATAAATCAGAAAGTGACAGGCAGCCTATATAAAACCCAAACTGTGTAAGGATGATTTTCCGTGAATTACAAATTGATTGTTTAAGGCTATGGAGAACTCGTTCCAAGGAAAGGGGGCGCGTTACCTGTACCTTATCGTGCCTAGAGAACCCGGGACCAACCGGGAAGATTATCCAAAAGGCCGCACTTGCACCTCTGATTATTCGGTTCACTTCGGGCGGTTTCCCTTTTCGTAAAATTTTGATGAGCTAGGAGAAGCATTGAAGCGCCAGAATCAGTAAATAAGATTTATTTAAAACGCTAAAATGCAATGGAAGAAAAGGGGAACAGGAATCGTACCTTCCACCTCCCAAGAATTCAGTAACAGGCGAGTAATACCTGTAACAATTTTTGATGTGTTGGTTGTCTAGCAGATTTCTGACGATTCGTTTGACCAACGAAACATTTAACTTTGGTTACACGTATTTTCGAGTGCGCCGACTTAGATCTGGTACACAACTGGCAATATATGAAATAAGCGAGTTGGATGACTAGGAATGTATTGCAAAATATCAGAGCTTCATGTATCAGCGTGAGTCACATGAAAAAGGACAAGCTCCTTGAGATCAATCGCACAACGAATTCGACAGTGAGGGTACTGCTTCCCGAACAATTTGCAAATCAATTTTCGTACGCGAAAACTGAAGAGAAAGTTCGCGTACTTTCTGCTTCGTGCAGGAAATAAATACACTAAGAAAACAAGGACAGCGAATTTGGACGCCCGGACAAAATAGGATTCAAAAGGGGCTGATTTTTTTTTCTACTGGAACCATTGTAACCACTTTCATCTTACAGTGTGAATGATAGCGAAACGCCTTTGTCAAATGCCTTAGAGCTGTTCAGCACTCGTGAACAGAACAGCTCGCCGTTCACTACAGCAAACATTTTTTGAGAACCAGATGCGAGTAAACTGAGCTTCTTTGGACACTTCGAGTTCATGAACGAGGCGAAGTGATTAATGAACACATTTCTGAGGTCGGGAAAGATCACTTAGCCCCTATGACGCACCCAGATTTGACTTTGAACGTGTGCCAAAGATTTGAAGATGCGATCTGCGCGAAACTCTGCTTTTGGTTTTGTTTTAGCTAACTTCTCGAGTTCACTCGTAGTTATTTTAAAGGAGGCTGGCACGGAACAGCTCCTGAATGAAGCACAACGGATGCTAAAATAAACCAGTCATTTTTGCAGAGCTATGGTTTCTGCAAGCAGCTGCGTCACGATACTACGTCAGTTTCCGAACTCCGTCCCATTCACTCCTTACTGACGTCACAATCCAAGGTTGTACATATGCATCAGTTCCCCCCAGCACAAAGTTACATAACAAAAAGAAAGTGATCATTGCAGTTAAACGACGGCTATAAACGTGCATTTTCTGCTATTAAGTACCCTGTAATTGCTTCCATTCAAGTTTTACACATACGTGCAACATAAACCACTCAAGTTCATATACAGGAGTTAAAAGTTTCAGGAAGCTCACATGTAGGAATTTCTTGAAAGGGAGATATCGTTCATTTAACGGCCTCATTTCAAGCTTTATGGGAATAAAATTGCAGTAAATAAATCAGTGAACACTTTGAAATACTTCTTGAATTTTGTACGAATAGAGAAATCCAGATCTAAAAAATGTTAACCACGTGTTTCTATGACAGAGTTCAAAATCTTGGAAGTAACACTCATCGCTGCTTTCCGCGTTAAACTGAATATCCCTGTAGGAATTTGTTGCTGTGCGTATGGTGGGATCAGCGCGGTGTCGTACACTATGAGTTAAAGGGGAAAGTTAATTTAGAATATACGTCACAACCCCATCGAGTTGTTCACTTTGGTTGGTGAAACCACATCTGAAACGCACCTAGCCGAGGGGAGAGTGCGGGGTGGCATAGAAATAGGGTAGACAACATCGATTCAAAAACAGGTACGACTTTGTTTTAAAAAGAAACTTAGAACTTGAACGAAATGCTTTGTTTCCACTCAGCTCAGCTATAGAAGAAAAAAATACAGTGGTTCCACAAATTTTGATGCTCCAAATTTTTCCTTAAAGAAACTCTGGATCTTGGGGTAAACAAGAGTGGCGAACTTTTTTTTTTTGTTTTTTTCTGCAGAAGTCTAGTGACCCACGTTTGGAAAGTCGCTGTTCTTAATTCGTTTGAGTCTGAAACGTGTGGCATGTCCGACAGACCCGATTTTGAGTCTAACAACGGGATTTTTTGCATTAAGAGCAGCACAAGAATCTGAGCAGTGAAGCACTGAATTTAATCATACATCAATGACATACACTGAGTGGCCACTTTATTATGACCACCTGACAGTTTTAAGCAAATGAGCTATGGCTGCACGCTGTTGCCGCCAGAGGGCGAGGCTAGTATAAAAAGAGAAAGCTTAGTGCTTGCGACAGTAGTAGAAGTGATTTTTGGGTGAAGAGATGAGTAAAAAATGCGATTTGACGGACTTTCAATGTGGAATGATTGTAGGAGCTCGGAGCCATGGAGCGAGTATCACCGAAACCGCCGCATTCGTGAAATGTTCCAGAGCAGCTATTGTTAAAGTGTTTAAAGACTGGATAGTCAGCCAAAAAACTGGGTCTCTACGTGCAACGTGTAGTAGTCATCAACTAGTGACTTCTCGGGTGGAACAGAGTATCCAGACTGGTAACAGACAACAGAAGGGCAACAGTGCAGCAATTACAGACCATCTTAATCAAGGATTCCCTCAAATGATTTCTGCACGCACTGTTCGCCGTACACTGCATCGGATGGGATAAGGCAGTCGAAGGCCTGTTTGAACACCTTTGCTGTCTGCAGTTAACAAGAGAAAACGGCTCCGGTTCGCACAAGGATTGGACAGTCGATAATTGGAAACAAATTATGTGGTCCGATGAATCACGTTTTCAGTTGCACCATGCCGATGGCCGAGTGAGAATTTTGCGGAAACAGCACAAAAGCATGGACCCCAAATGCATTGCTACAACCCTTCAAGCTGGTGGAAGCAACGTTATGGTTTGGGGAATGTTTTCCTGGCATGCTTTGGGCCCTTTAATTCGTGTTGATCAACGTCTGACTGGCACATCATATCTAAACATCGTTGCGGACCAAGTGCATCCTGTCATGTGGATGGTTTTATCCTAATGGCGATGGCTGCTTTCAACAAGATAATGCGTCCTGCCATAGTGTTCGTATTTTATAGGATTGGTTTCAGGAACATGCCGGTGAGTTTACTTTGCTTAGGTGGCCCACACAATCTCCAGATCTCAACCCCATTGAGAATTTGTAATTTGAAGTTGAACGAGCCATCAGACAGCTGGATCCACAACCCTGCAATCTCACACTCCTGGAAAGCGCTATTCATCAAGCATGGTCTTATATTCCACAAACCACCTATCAACATCTCGTGGAGTCCATGCCACAAAGAATCTAAGCAGTATTAAAGGCAAAAGGTTTTAATACATCGGACACAAGGTTTTCATGGAACAAAGAGTAAAAATTTCCTAAATAGCATAACGCATGAGAAGGAAAAAAGCATAGAAAGCAGCAAAGTTAAAATACTGCATTCTATGAAAGTACTATATGAATAAAATCAGCATGAGCAAGTTGTATTCAACACTAACGCTGTACGGAAATCAGCCAAAACTTGCGTGCAAAATGAGTTTTTCATAAAAAGGGTACGAAAAGCTTTTAAGAAGGGATGCACTCATAAGAGATACTACTAATCATTTTGTGGAAAATTTAAGGGATTTTATTGGTATATTTTAATGGTGTATATTTATTATAATCTATTTTATTGGTATACATTTATAATTTTTTTATTATATTTTGTGGAAAATGTAAGGGATTTATAGTTACTACTAATCATTGAGTAACTGCCACCAAATTGATCAGACATAGTCAAGGCCGGCTGTGAATCGCTCGACTGACTAAACTTTTTAAATATAATTTACAAGCTGACTTACAGGAATAATTTAGTGTGTTTATCCTACAGTCACGCGCATCCGGTGCTTCACTTTCTCAAATAAGCAATGGGTAATGCCATGTACTAACAATTTTCATACAACCCATAAAGGAAAATCAAACTGCGGTCGGGTGAAGGAGGCTATTTACTGTAGGTAGGTCATATCCTATCCAAGGTTGGAAAATTCATAGTTTCAAAAATGCAGCAGAGAAAGAACGAAGTGAATCTAGATAGATCTTTCTCGTGCTTCTTGGACTTCAAACAGTAATCATGCACTGTGCTAATTATGCACAAGTACGTAAAAACTAACTTTGCTTGAGAAGCTATTTTGAATTAGTTCGAATACTGGAAACTGGGCAGCCAGAGCACGCTCTCAGTCAATTGTCAGATCAGAAACATCCTTCCTAGACTGTTCATATTTATAATCGGGAAGATTGTCTTGTGCTTATGTGACACATCAAAGAACACTTCTGCAAGAGGAGTGTCGCCAGAGGATTAAACCACCCGCACAAAAAAACTGATATGATTTCGCATCTTAGTTATTTCGGTTGACGTTAAATGAGAGAAAACTCACTGAAAATGCTTATTCCACAAAATAATCTGAGAAGAATTTATTATAAACAATCACAGAAGCCAGCCACCAACTGTCTAAAATTTTGTATTCTTGGGACTCGACAGAAAAGGGCTTTCCCTTCGTGAGTGGAAACGTTATTACAGAAATTAAACATTTGTTTCAAATTTGCTCTTCTATGAACCCAATATTAAAAACACGAAGTTCCGCTTATTTCTTTAAAGCATACTTCAAGTTTCCGAAATCTGAGGAACTTATCTGTGAAATACTTGAAATTCTTGTACCCAGCAAATGGCATGGTGCTAAAGGCAGTTCTGTAACGTGGATATTATTGTACTTGGCAAGCAGGCAGGTGAGTTCCCTTTCCCTTTACTAGGTTCATTCATTTCACACACTTGATAATTACCAACTACAGCACGAAGTAGGCAGAGGCCATGTTTACGTTTCTCCTGAACGATTTGTTGACTAACAAATTAAATACCTCAGTAATTTTCTTTATGCTGCAATACCAGTCAGAAATTTCACCGCAGATTTCGCAAGATGAAATTAATAATCGAACATTTTGGAACGCGTAAGGGCTGGCTAGAACAATAAATTGCAAACGTTCAGAAGAGAAGCACGCCGTGCCGTGCCGTGCCGTGCCTTGAATTCGATATTGGGGGAATGCTGCTTTCAGGCCCGCTTTCTTTCGTTGGGCATTCTGGCCGTGGCCTGGTTCGGGGTGTTCAGGGTTAGGGGTCATCAATATGACAACAGATCCGGAGGAAACCGGACCGATCTGCCCGGCATGGCGACGGGCGCGCGTAGCCGATACTCAGAGCTCTTCTTAGCGGAAAATAATTAGCATATGGCTGAAAAGTTGTTCCTGTTTTTCAGGTGGAGAACAAATTGCGATGAAAGTGATCTATCGCCGTTCCCAGTGCGGCAGCGACTAACTCTCTGCTTTTGTTATTCAAGGATGACATTTCTCGTTGCACTTGAAAACAACAGACGAATGACAGACTAGTTCTTTTTCTCGTCAGGAATGAAACTAGATACCATTACAAATTTTGTTTTTAACGTCGAAGATTTAATGTTATCAGGAGTATCTGTTGAAGAGACGTACTTTTTCTGAAATAGAAAATGCCACAAGCGTAAGAGTTGCTTCCTGCAGGAAGCATGCCGTGAAGAAAAATTTTTTAAGGCAAAGTAATGTCACGATTAAAGCATTTGATGCTTAACTTTCTCAAAGCCTAACAGCCCGAAACGGATAGTCTTTCTTGAGTCAACTGTTGAGGGATGAATATCAATAAAGCGTAACTGTTATGAACATTTATATGCGAGTTTTATGTAACCAGTAACGTTAATGCTGGAAATGCTAGACACCCCCACACTAACCTGAACGCTACGTTTTCTTCATTCTAGGCACTGTTACAAGAAATTATGGAGTTATCAAGTCATAGGATGTGCCATTAGAAAAAAAAATTATGGTTACGATTTTAATTTAAATCATTTTTAGCAGGGATTTAGAAAGGCCTTAGCGCAGCTTAGCGGCGCTAGGGCACTTGTTTTCTAGGCTTAGCGTAGCTAAGGCACTTTCCATGGTTAAAGATGGACAAAGGTACCTTTAGATGACCATGTAGGCAGAAATGGCAAATGCTGTGTTTTATACATAGACACATTCGCATATGAAACTAATGATCGTATTACAGTCGGTTCACGATTTATGGCGTTTCATGAATCACAAAAGTTTTAGTATTAAGAGAATGATAACTTCTTTGTTACGACTGCAATCTTCAAAATAACGTTAATTCCCGTATGTAGATTCCCCGTATGTTCAAACTTTACTAACAAGAAATAAATCAACACAGAAAAATTAAATAAGTATATAATATCCCAGCAAAAACAGTCTTGCTGGCCCAGCACTATGTTGCCGCTGCCGAACCGTCAATAAAATGTCCGGGCGGCCAACAGAAGGGCCAGCAGTTCAGGCCAACAGTTGGCACCCCATCAGTTGTTATATGCCACAACAGGGCCATCAGTGGTCCATCACAGGCAGTAGCTGCCACAAGTGGCCCTTCAGTGGCCCTGCAAGCACGTGCCAGAAATGATGGCTAGCCTAATGTGGTCCGCTAGTGGGCCGTTAGTGGCAGCCAGCAACCACGTGATGTAACTGGTGGCTTGCCGAATCTTGTCCGCCAATTTCCCAGTAGTAGCCATAATAATTAAAAAAAAAAAAATGCAAGTATAACCGTAGTTTCTTAAAAGTACAATTTTTTTTTCTACCCTTACGAAGCTTGTGAATGAATTAACGCCCTGCGCTGGAGAAATTTTCTCGACAGACCAGAAAAACACCGTTTCCATCTGACTAGATTCGATCCTGGGCCAATTGCGTGTAAGCCGCGCTCGCTACCGACCGGACTAATTCACTACGCTCGGATATGTGCTGTAAGCTATCTGTTTGGTATGCAATTTGTAATCGAATGCTTCCCTCTTTCATTTTATAATATTGCGAGGTATTTTTCATAAAAGTCAGTTTCATATAATTGATAAATTAATTTTTTCAACGTAACGATAGTTTTTTTTTTTTACCGTAAGGGAACTTCACTCATTTTCAAGGCGTGTACATACTTAGAGTAGCTTTCCAAAGTTTTGTACTGTCCTTGCAGTCTTGAAAAGAGATTGTTGAATAAATATATATTTACACGGGTTCATGTCACATTCTGTTACATTTTTAACGTTGTGTCTTTCCTTTCCGTTGTCCGAAGCTACATTTGCTTTAAAGAGTAAAATATATTTTATTTTACTTCTCGTTATTTTTTGAAGCGAATTCCTCCCAGTCTTGTGTATTCAACCCATGGATTAGTACACCACATAGCGTTGCTTTTTTTCTTTCAAATAATTAATAAATTTTGTACGCGTATAATTCTTTTTTTTTTTTTCAACAAACGCTATTTTAATGGTTTTCCAGGATATGTGTTTCAAGCGGTTTCAAATTTTTTCTTGTTATTCATCCACTCCATTCCATGAATTGTTATTCATGGGAATGACTCCATTCCATGAATTGTTATTCATGGGAATGGGGTGGGTGTATTTCATGGCTGTAATCTAGTATTTCACGGCTTAATCTGATATCTTCGTCGACGTAAAATTTCATTAGGAAATTAATTCGCCTCTCCACATATGGATTTTTTTCTTAACATCCACTAAAATAACACGATGGCGATAGCGTAGTCTTCAACTAACTGGTACCATGAGAGACACAGCAAGTGTTGCTTCTGCGCAGTCCCGATGCTTCCACCTGCTGTTGGGGGTTGCATTGGTTGCCAGCAACGGGCCACTAGTAGCACTTGCTTGGAGGCCCACAATTCACAGCGATGCTGCAGGGCCATCAATGGCTCGCCAACTGATAGAGCTGCCACCAACGGACCACTACCGGGCCGTGAGCGGCAGGTTTCAGCCAGCAGTGACCCATCACTGCCAGCTGGTGGCCAGCAGTTTCCCAGCACTTGTGTTTTTGCTGGGATAGCACAACTGAAGAGTTTCATGGTTGCAGTGGGATGAAATATTCACTTAGCACATCTCCTGGTTCTTTACGGGTAACGCGAAAGGAAGCCCTAGTAGACAAGCGGTCAGAGGCGTTGGCTTCTGGCTAATCGCTGGAGCCGGACCAGAGACCAGGATGAAGCAGGTCCGGGGCTGTCCCCCTCTCGGGACCAATGGCCCCAAATCAGTGACGGGCGACTGCTATGGCACTGGATACTCATGGTGTTCATTAAACGACCCCCCCCCCCCCCCCAAAAAAATCCTTTTGTCGTGTTACAGACCGCAATGAGCAACTCCATGGGCTATAAGCAATCGCCTGTCCCTAATCAGAGCCGTAACTGCGGCTGCTCCGGGCGCAGCTCAAGAGAGGGCGCAGAAATCATTGTTTGGAATGCGATTACAATTGGAACTGAAACTTTTACACAAGTTTTTGGCACAATTAAAATATCCTCCTCAAAACGTTCAGGAGTTGTTAGTTGCTTACATTCAGTAATGAAGGCGTTGTTCTATAGTCCGTCCAACTGAAGAAGAACCATGGCCTCCTACACCAATGGGGGGCCCTCAGTACTACTTTAGTTGGATGGACTATACATACGTGCGTTGCAAGATAAGGATGTTGCTCACATTTTTGAAGATTCTCTGGAGGCTATTCAGTCTTTATTGTGGCTGCATGCCACGACTGTTAGCTACATTGGTCCGCTTGATGCGGCACCGAAGGTCCGAACTTCGAAGCAGTTTCGAAAAGCTGTAAAAACAGTCATATTTTGATTGTACCATTTTTACGCCTAGTTTTGTTAGGAAGTCTTTGTAGTGCTGTTATATTTTTGAATTTGTGTCTGCTTTCTGCTGTCTTTAAATTTAAAGCTTATTTTCTTGAAAATTCTTCTCTGTAGCTTTTGCTCGCTTAGTTCTTATGATTTTCAATGCTGTTTTTTTGTTCTTTTAGTATGTGTGTGTGGGAGAGAGATAAAGAGAAAAAAATATAGAAAAAGAGAGATAGAAAGAAAAATAGAGAAAAAGAGTTAAAGAAAAAGAGTGAAAGAGAGATAGTGAGAGAGAAAGATAGAGACAGAGGCAGATTGGGGCGCAATATTTTGCGGTTTGCCCCGGGTGCAGAATTGCCTAGTTACGCCCATGCCCTAATGTAGGGCCACTGGCTCCGGGGAAAGGAGACAGCCAGTGCCGTAAGACAAATACAACATCCATGGCTCACTAGGATTCGAACCCGGACCCAATAGGACGAATGGTCACAAACCATCGCTCAGACCACTGTGCCGCCGGGGCGACATATCCATTACCGTCTCCACTAATTCATAGGAGAGGATGATAGGACGAATCAATGAAAAAACACTGAATATTTAAAATATTAATACTTAATATTTAAAATCGTTTAGAATCACGTTCACCGCAAAGGCACTTTCTTATAGAAATAATATATATATATATATTCTCAGTATGTGACTCACACGTAAACATTCATTCTTTTTCTTTGAATAAAGCTCATGTTGAGAAATGGCTTCCTAGTTTAATTGAATTAATAATCTAAAGCATTTTTTATGGGAATTTTACTAGGAATTTTTACATTAATAGCAAATTTTCAGAGAAAACTCTTCTTCTTCAGGCTGTCTTGTTGTTGTCACTTTTTCAACAACGAGACAGCCTGAAGAAGGAGAAGAGTTTTCTCCGAAAATTTGCTATTAATGTAAAAAATTTCCTAGTAAAATTCCCATAAAAATGCTTTAGATTATTAATTCATTCTTTTGTTTTTAATTGCCTAAACTCAGTTTTAACAAAAAACTAACAAAATCATGTATAATAAAATTTAATTAAAAATTATAAGTGATTAAAATAAGTCAAACTTTCTTTCCGGGTTGTTTTTGACTAATGCGTTCACCGCCAAGGCACTTTTTTATTTACAACTACATCATTGATTTTTAGTAACTTGTCAGCTCAGAAAAACCCACTGTACCAACAAGAGTACGACAATTTTTATTTCTTTTCGTGCCGAATGTTTTTAGGACTAACAAACTCAGATGAAGTGGAAGGAAGCGGAACTTAGTTAACGACCATACACTGGGAAATAGCATTTATGTATCATTTGCGCGATTTATTGAGAAATTCACAGCAGAGCAGACTCAAAAGAAAGCTAATGGCTTCCTCGAGCTTCTTACATTCCAAACAAACTTAAGCAGCTGTTAATAATTAAGGGGCCGATTCCGAGGAAGTCATCTCACCATAAACTTCAAACATTCTATTTCTGCTTAGATTCGGAAACTCAGCGGACACACATTGTGCTAAAGGTGCAAATAGGATGATCCCACGTATGCGTTTAAACCAGATTTTGCGGTACATAGTTTATCAGGCAAAAATTAGTTACAACCTTACATTAGTGAGGTTCCGAGTCATGTTTTGCATCCACGCGATATAATTCAGGAGACTGCTCTTGGGCCATTAAATTCCAAACACTTCCGATATGTAACTATGCTTCCCAGCAACGTCCCCGGTGGAAATTCAGGATCTAAAACCGTGTGGTCTCCAGCAGAAGTTATAACCTTATCTATGCAGTCAAGGCAACAAGATTCAATGGTCTCAAACAGTTTCTGGCGATAGTGGCTGCTGCGGAAGATTTTGTTCTGGCAGACCAGTGGAAGCTAAAACTTTGCGCAAAACATATTTAAGGAGCTATTTAAAAGCAACTGTACTGTCACAAACAGCGAAAAAGGAAAACATTGAACCGAGAGATGAAACGCAAGTTACTTTATCCAATATTTATAGTTGGATTAAAATAAAATTTAAAATGACCACCAAAGCAGCTTGTCTACCGGAATTGGGTGCAAGGCTAACACACAGTAGAAAGTAAGAACATTTCGTAAAAAGGCATTTACAGGCTTCATTTGTCTTTCCGGTTCATAAAATGCAGTTCATAGTCTTTGATTGGTGCGTGGGTTGCTCGTCACGCCTCGCCCCGCTACTTCCTTATTCATCCCACGAGTGGGTCAAACGCCTCCCGAGAATCGTTGGTTGGAGGAATTGCATGTCAGACGAAGCGCCAAGCCCTCTTTAATACCTGATCCCCAAGGGCAGCTGTGCTTGTTGATGAGGGGAAAATGAATGAAAATCTGAAGGGTATTGTTTGTTGATGGCGAAAATTAGCACTCTACAGGTTGGGTGGCTATAAAGCATCTATACAGCAGTTAAGAGGTTTTCAACATGAATAATTTGTTCTCATTAAATACATTGCCTTTTCATTCATACAAGTTTTGGCCTTCCGTTCGTCCACAATCCACCTCTGGAAATTAATTTCATTAATTGTTTGCTGTTGTAGCACTGAAACAAGAGCTTTAGGTCACAGCCAGCTGCAAGATTTTATTTTAAACAAAACGTCAGTATAACAAAGTCAGAAGATGTTACAACAGTAAAATTGTAAACAGAGTCTATGGAAATTACAGAGGTTTTGACAGGAACTTATTTTCCTCACTGCGTAATCAGGAATAACAGACCCACAAATCTTCCACGTACATCCAGTTTCCAAAAGCTTCCCAAACATGTCTAATCAAATTCTACAACCCATCTATGCTTTTGAGCAAAAAACCCGTCCTTTGATACTTCCGGGAATATTCAAGTTGAAGTTTGTTCTACCATTGTCGGAGGTTACTTCAATTTTCTCATGGGTACACCAAAAATCTTAGATTCGAAATTACTATCCTGATGTGCGAAACGAAACACGAACACCAAGAAATGTTACTGGAAGATTTTAGTGATGCCTCCACAGTAACAACGGTTGAACATGTACTAACCCTTAAGACGAAAAATACATCTCAGAAATACATTCACAAAGTCAGTATCACCACTTGAAATATATTGTTTCTTCACTTCAGAGCCGGCTGAACATTTTCCTTTTAAACACCCTGAGAATAAGCATACGTCTTTGGTAACACAATAACGTAAGTCACAAATGTTGCTGTAGTTAACCACCACATCCCCCACAAACATCTGAATAGTGAAACTAAAGGCGTTCAGTGAAACCCCATTTTTTATGCGGTTTACAGAGTCACTTATGATAAAACTGCAATTAAAATATACTTCAGTAACAGTTTTTCCGTTTGTGGTAGCTCCGCAAATATTTCCTACATTTTACCTACAAGGAGAATATAAATTTCATAAAAGGCACGAGCAACACAATAAGGCAATCACAAAATGTTGAGGAAAAAGCATTTTTCCACGAACAATTGGTCTTATAAGTTAGCAATACTGAGACACTACTTTTGCATTTGTTTTTAGAGTAACGCAGCATGCAGTAAGTTTAGAAAAATTGTGGCAATTTGAAGTGGATCAAGTTTCCATCAGTAGTATTCAGTTCAAAGAGCACTTAAGGTTCAAACTTCAAAACAGCTGCTTCACTTCGAAAGTGAGCATCAGAAGCATTGGGATTTAACAGAGCCGACACCACACAAATTACCATGAAGCGAACAGTTTCTTCAGAAGTTCAATATTCATCAGTGTTTTCCCATGTCGAAAACGTACAGGGTGCGTGCGACGGTTTTCTCATACAGATACGCTTATCGCAAAAAGAAAAAGTTTGCAAAAACTAGTCCAGCCTCTCACAGCAGCAATCGGCAGTGCACAGCATATTTGTCAGTTTGCCATGGATTCCAATTAAAAACTGGGTGCTTTTTTTCTTCCTTAATTAGGAAAACTTTTGTCATTAAAAAGAATTGTTCCCGCTAAAGATCTAAAATCATATGTTCAGTGGTTTCACTACAAATTCATTGTTTTTGTCTTCGAAGTCAGCTAATATATCCGTTCTTGAAAAGCAACTAACTTAAATTGCATGCACGTAGTTCACAGAAATTGTCTCTACATCTGGTATACAAAAACATCTCTACGCCAAGAAAGAAATTCTTTTTGAAACACCATGTTGATTAACAACTTCTCTCCTTTGAGGCTTCAGGAATTAATTTAGAAAATGTAACACAGGAATTAATTTAGAAAATGTAACACAGGAATTAATTTAGAAAATGTAACACAGGAATTAATTTAGAAAATGTAAACATTTTCTTTTACGCGCGACATGAGCATTACTTTGAACATTTGATAATGTAAATGAAATAAGCATGGTGTTTAATTTTTTTAGTAGATATGTTACAATATGGTACTAGCTGTTACTGCTTTCCTAACCTGGCTTTTTATTTGCATTGGAGGTTTAACGACCACCGTGAGCAACTCAATGGGCTATAAACAGTCGCCCGTCCCTAATTTAGGGTCACTGGTTCCAGGGAAGGGAGAGAGCCAGTGCCGTAAGACAAACACAACATCCATGCCTGACCGGGATTTGAACCCGGATCCTTTACGGACGAATGATCAGAGGCCAGCGCCTTAGACCACTGCGCCACCGGGGCGGCTAACCTGGCTTCTTTTCTATGTTTCGAATGCTGTAACTCTTCGGATGAAAACAAACTTAACGTACGATTTATATGGCATCTATCGATTAAAAAAATTCCTTCCTTGCATCTGTTATACACACACAGTCTCAGTTCATAGAGACAACGTAAGAATACACACCCGCAAATGAACTTCGAAGTTCAGATCATTTTAATCCTGACCTGCGTTAAAATGTCCTATGTAAATTAATCAACATAGAAGTTTCCAGAACAGAAATTCCAAAGTTCAATCAATAAACAGGTGCCTACGGTCCTTGCACAAATAAATTTAGTGTAACTAGTGACCGGCAAACTTCTAATCAAGTTTTCATCAGGCATCTTTTGTAGAACACAGATGAAACTGACCTATTTAACAGCGGCACACAAAAGACTTGCGGATGCGTTCTTGAGAGATCGAAACGTCATAATCTCTGCTTCCTGAATGAGCACCCTTTGTTATGTAAGAATGTATACGAAAATTGCAATAGGCCCAGATTAATTTGCAGGGCGGTCAGACTACAGATAACACCAGTAATCTCTCTCGGGCAAAGGTTCTCTCCTGTCCTACAAAGCACATTTCTCTCTTCACCTCATACATGTGATATAATCAATGAGGCCGTATTGAAACATCACGATATCTTATGTATTACAACATTAATCCGGAAATTTATCTTTTTTTTTAGAAATGATTTTTTTTTTTAGTTTCTCGAATAAACAGTGGCTTTTACTTTCAAAGTTATGTTTTCTTCGACAATGTTCAAACATTCTGAATTTGCAAACTACACTGAGGATTAGTTGTCGCGAAAGCTCGAAAGTTTCATTCAGATATTAGACATTGTTACCTCTGTCAGAATATATAAAGATGCACTGTCAGTCAAAAAGAATTTTGTTTCATTTAAAATACAGGGGAATTTCGAAGTCATTTTCCATCATTCAGACTTATAAAATACTTACGTACTCTTAAGTGTTGCTCTGCTTATCACTAATTTATTACTGCTAGCGCTAATGTAAACAAGAGAAAACATAACAGGCACCGGTTTTTATTACACAAAATATATGAAAGTTCTCTTATAGTTCCTTATCTAAGATATAAATATCCGGATAGCTATAAAAAGGAAATGTATGCAAGGACTAGAACAACCGTGAAATGCAAATAATTAGCCCTACGAAAGAAATATGCACACCTGGGCATACAAATTGTTTGTAGAACAAACTATCCCGGAACTCCGAGAAGAGACGCCGCTGAACACGTAATTCTAAGTATAGGAAACATTTTTAGAAATTAAAGATATTTCATGTATAGAATTAAAATTACAAAAATCATCAGAACAGAAGGAAATAACGTCAATGATTTCATTATTCTTTTCGTTCCTTCAACCTATAAAAGTTGTCTTCAAAGTCTACCGTAAAACTAAGACGACAGTTTGGCTTTAACAGCTAATTTCGCCAAATGTTAATTCAAAACTACTATATGAAGCTTTTTACACCTCAAATTAGCAATGCACCTACGAAATCACTACAGTCGGAACGTTCCTCCATCAGTTTTTTAAATTTACCTTAATACGCAGAAAGAAAAACTAATTAGAAAAATTTCTTTGACAACTGCGTTTTTTGTTTTTTTGTTTTTTTTTCCAACATTTAATCAGGATTTCATGCAAACTGAACAAACTAACCTGCATTGTCTTGAATTTTATTCTGACTATAAATAAATTAATTGGTGCTGTTATAACCATGCCCAAAAAGTTTGCTCTGATTTCTAGAAAGTTAGTGAACTCCCATAGTTAGTTTGTTGCATGGTTGTAAGGCTACTAGATTGTAGCAAATTGTTGCTCGATTTTTTTTTTCTGTTCAGTTTTCACCAAGTAATGTGTTACGTGCTAATTGGTGAGCATATCTCCACACGTTACACGCCCCTCCCAGTCCCTTATCTACACTCAAGGTCAACCCAAACGGACCGTGCTCTTCTGACTGAGAAAAGAGCAATTACTGTTGGCAAAAGGTCTCGTAATTCATACACATGTTAACTAAAAGTTACACAATTCAAGGCTAATAATGCAAGTCCGTACAGAAGTGCGAATGCTGAGTATTTTTCTTTCCCGGTTGCAACTTCCCGCCCGCTTTCTCGCGTTGAGGTCAGAGGTTGCGGCGCTAATGTTTCGTGATGATCAAACTTCGCATCAGTTGGGTTGTTGAACTCCGACACTGGTTGCGCCTCCGCGATTATTTTGCCTGGAAGACAGCCAGTACGTTCCGCTTCCTTGCAAATTTATCGCTGCTCAGTGGATATTGTTTATTCAACTGTAGCATAAAGTCATAAATGCTGTAATGTAGACTAAGTCATTCCCGTGCTTACCCTCTGATAATCAAATATGCGTGCAAGTGTCGTCCAAAACAAGTCATGCATGCTTTGCATATTTATTACTGTGCGAGTTCTTTTCTACTTCCTTATCAAAGATCCAAATATCCGGATTCAGCTTTTAAAAAATACCTGTAAGAAATTCGGTGCTGTCGGGCAGTGTTCTGGCAGAAGTCTAACTATATTAATACGACAACATGAGTTACGCACACCTCAGTCTCAAAAAAATACCTCCATTACTAACCGTCAGCAAGTAAGGTTGAGAACCAGAACTGAAGTAACTACACTGAAATGTTAAGTAAAAGAACGTTCATTTGACAAGTCAATCCAGAGTAATTTCAGTTTCCTAGTTTATTCTAGATTTTACAAAACAGTAATTTCAAGAACGCGACGACTCAGAAGTAATCAAAAAGTTTTGTCCTCCGGATAATGCTCCAAAATTTCCAAAAACTATTAATTCAGAGTCGTGCTAATTTTGAAATTTAAACTTTGCTATATTGTGCTGAAGAGGACAAGTGTGGAGGAAAAGTTTTATTACATATTCTCAGTTTTTCCCGCATCTCCGGTTAGCTTTTATACAAAGCAAAACAGTTATTTAAGAAAGTTGTTTTACGCAACACATAATACATTCTACCGACTGAGCACAAAAATTGACTTTGTAGAAAAAAATATATAGAACTGGAGTTTAGTTTACATTTGTTAACTTCAGACGTAAAAACATGTCAATACTTCTCTAAAGTGCACGGAAAATTATGATGAAAAATTGATAGCTTATGGAGCTGGATCTTATTCACAGGGAAAAGGATTTGACGATTGCATTTGGCATTTATCAAACTATCTTTCGCAAGCTTATTAAAAAGACTGATAAAATAAAAAAAGTTCTTTATTTCTAATTTCCGCTTTCCGGTATAACTGAAAATCCCAGTTTTCTTTTCAGGAGTAAAACGTTCTGGTAAGTAACACACATGTAGAAGTACAAAAGTAGATGGAACCAGTTTCGCCTGCAACTTTATTTCCATACCGCGCTAAGGCTATTCCTGATATCAGTTAAAGCCAGTAACCGGTCGATACAGAGAAAGTTTCATTGTATTTTGGGATGCTGTTAAACTGAAACAATGGATATACAAAAACGCACATCTGCTTCACTGTAACGTTAGCAAGTCTTATTTCAATATTTTGAAACATTTACAGTATGTCGACACAAAATTTGACAAAACTTCGATGTACCCTTGTATATTAGGAAATCACTTTTAAAATATATTCTTTTTTTCATTCAATGGCAAATATAAGAGGAGGATCTGGGTTATTTAGGCATGGGTTACAAGTACGGTCATCGGTATGTTCATTCATCTGTCTACTAGTACCAGATGTTACCCGTATATCCTCCGGAATATCGTGCAACATTGGAGGACCATAATTTCGTAGATATAAATTCCGGAGAGGGGGCCTACAAATTTTTATGTGCAGGAAATCAATTCATTCACCAAATAATTCCAACGGTATCACGCAGTACGAGGAAATAGTAAAATCAGGAGAGTGGTTACAGAGTAGATAATTCAGAGGGCCCGGAAAATGGGAAAGAAAACCCGAGAGCAGACAGGCATCCTAAGAGGAAAATTATAGTTCATATTTCATAATTATTTTAAGCACTGGCTGTGCAGATTTCCTTCTTTAGGAGGAAATTCCTTTTTTTTTTTTTCTCATCATTCTTTTGAATTTTCGCTTTTATTTTATTTTTTTCTGTTCCCCGAGCTCCCCGGAATTCAAGTAGGGATAGGCACGAAACACACCCCTTCGTTAGTAAAGCGAAAACTCATAAGGAGGTTATAATGAACAACGCTGCACTAGTCGAGATGATTCGCACTCACAGGAGTAGGGCCATTTACTTGACCATCTTTTGATGAAAACACGTTCTATGCAATCGCTAGTAGGGAACAAATGGAGCATATTTCTCGTAGTGGGCGTAACTGGTTGACACCAACAGAAAGGTCACGCAGTAAGCGTACGCAAAAGGTCTCTGGCAACTCGGACATCCAGCAGAGAAAGTGACAAGAGAAAGGAATATTCAACTCCAGAAAACTCCAAGTTCTCACCCTTTGACGACGTATCACAGGGATCTCATTTAGGGATGTAAACCAATGCCGAATCGAGAGGAGGCGGTCTCAGCCAATGAGGGGTGAGCCATTTTGGGTAGGGTCAAGAAAACCCACCCCCTTCAAAATAGTGCAAGGGAATCTTTCGAGAGATGTTCAAGGAACCATTCAACTGATATTCAAGAGACAGAATGCAATGCAGTAGTCACGAAGAGACTAGGGGAGTTGGAAGAGATTATGAAATTGAGAGAGACGAGTAATCAAGAAAATGCAGAGCTATACGGGCAGTCAAGAATATACTAGTAGTCGAGCAAGATAATGGAGATTTAATCAAGCAGCAATAGAGACTTGCAGAGTCAAGTTTGAGAGAAACTGAGAAGTTTTAGTGACAACACATAGACTAGAGTTTGGAGACCCGAAGAACCGAGATGTTTGACGAGCTAGCGAACTTACACGAACTTTAACGGGACCGGATGAGGTCCCAGCCATAGACTTTTACGCCTACAAGTATTACTGGACACCAACGAAAGAATTCTGCCAGAAAAAGGATTTGGTGAGGTTTTCCTAATTTCCAATATCTCGTTAGCATGAGTATGCATCTTCGGTAGGAAAGTTAATTTTCTCTTGCAAGTGCTAAATTTATACTATATTTTGCGAAAGGTGAACTTTAGGACAAGAGTACGAATTTCAAGCTGCTTAATTAGCTAAATATATAACTTGGTTTAAGTTAAGAGATCTCCACCGATCAATGTACTAAATTTTAAGGAAGCATTATCGAAAATAAATTCTTTATTTTGTATTGAAATTTACCAGTGTATCTCAAATCTCTGTAAATTCAAAGTGAGTGAATCTTTGTTTCTTTAAACCAGAAACGCTAAACTAAAATAATAGCGAAGTTTTTCGATAGAGTAGCAACTCCCAGATTTTTAAGTTAATTTGTTCGCATTTGGCAAACCCAGTCACCGGATAAAAGTCCCAATCTAACATCACGAGTTTCTCAAATTTTTAAGCGGCATATGGATTTCCCATGTTCTTCCGTATGAAACAACGCAATACACCCGTCAACCCTGAGCTTGGAGACCCTCAATTAGGGAACCCAACCTCATTGTAGACCCCAATAGGCGGCAGATAATAGAGGATAAGAGTAATTAAAATTTACGGCCTTTTTAAAATTCATCCCACTGCAGCGAATAAGACGCAGCAGATGGTTCGCTCATCCGGCTCTGGGGGCGGTAATACAGCGACGAACCAAAGAATTTATCTACTCCAGTTTGAAGATACTGTAACATTGTATAAATACTTTGACTAATTTTTGCAAACGACAATACACTCGAAGCGTTTTGTAAAAACCACGACAAGTGGTTACAGGATTAAGAGCACTCAAAAATAAAAAAATGGACACTGAATCCCGCTGATCTTTGAAATGCATATGTACATGAAGCCGGCTATTACGTCAAGTCAACCTAAGATTACTAATGTGGAAAGTATGCTAGCCAGATCACAGCGCTTATGTGGAACGCAAGAACGATATCAATCGACGCACTTTTTCTGCCCTTTGCTGCCAAGAATAGAGATCGTATTGACTACCACATTTACGGCTTGAAAGACGATGCAATGCGCTCCTGTTAAGCTCATTGCATCGTACTCTCTTCGCTTTCCTTCCGCCTACGACTGCTTAAGTACACCCCCTTCGCATTTCCCCGATAGTTTGTCTCTGTTGTGAATGTTGAAAAGTATTCCCGTTCCAAGTTAACTTAGTTTGCCAACTGGATACTAAGCCAGAAAGTGCGAGTGTTTTTATTAAATTCTCAGTCTTTCTAAAACGTTACCATTTTGAAAATTTACCTAAAATATAAATTTTGCGCTCTAAACTGCTGAGCAAACAAAAATAGATTCTGGGAATAATTTTGGTTTTCGATTTAAATGTTAGGGCTTTTCGTAGCGGTAGCAGCCATTTTTGTACTTTGTCTTAAGTTGATTTGAAGTATAGTCAAATACGAAATTTAACCCACATGACGGTGATGGAGTTGAAGCGACCAAAAAAGTAGAAGTTGGAACAAGGAGAATGTAGTGCGCTGGATATGATTCAAACCCATCGTATTCTGTAGTTGAAGTTTATGTTCTTTGAGACAGCTGGAAGATCGATAACTTCATGGTCAACTCAAGCTGAAACTGCATTGCACTTTAAAGCTCTGCTATTGCCAAGGTCAACAAAGGGAAGATAGCTTCTGGATAAGATTAAGAGAGAGCTGGTGCAAGCTCTGAACTCAGAAGAGGTTCTGCGCAGCCAACAAGAAAACCAGATTATTCCACAGATCATTCAAGCTCATGGCCTCTACCTTACGAGCTGCTGCCGCTGTCCAGTAACACCCCCCCCCCCCGTACAACACAACACGCGTAACTATTTATGAGAACGTAGAAATCCCATTTTACGCAGAGCCCTTCCACCATCAGGGCATTACCGAAAGAATTAACCTTGAAACAAGTCTTCTGTTTGTATGTGTGAAATTTACGACTCAATCTTTCTTCAGTGCTGATGACGAAATTTTTTCTAAAAGTAGTGACCCGAGATTTCCTTCGAATAAATTTCAGTTTTCGGAAGAGTGCAAAAGTAATTTTTTCCTTTGTAGGCAGTCTTTAAAAAGGATAGAGACTGCCTTGTAAAAAGAGTATTTCTAAAACTCTCTGAGCAAAACAAAGAGTTTCAGCCAAAACTAGAATCTAAAATGGAACTTTTGAATGACCTCTAAGAGGAATTGGCCTCAAGCCAAATACATATTTTACTCAGAATTTTATACATTATTCAAAAGCTGCAAATCAATAATAAAGCAGCAGGCCGAAGTTGCAAACGCAGATCAGAATTTAATTTTCTTTAGAGTTAAGGATTTTATCCGAAGATTTATTAACCTTTCACAGCCCTCCCATTTTTTCGGGGAGGGGGGGGGGAATCTTTCTGCGTTTATTTAAAGCTGCATATACAAGTCTTTTACTCGCTTCCTTTTCTCGGATTAAATTCTTTGGGGGAAAAAATAATGCCATTTTATCGGTTGATTTAAATGTTCGAAACAAGCAGGCCATGCAAGACTAAAACTGTGGCATTTTATCAGCTTACATTGGAATAATTACATGGGAAACGAACAACAGCTTATAAGTGATGTAAACACCTTTTCCGAGTGTAAGAAGATGCCAATTCACGCTGTTTTCAGAATCATTCGAATCTTCTAGAAAAACAGTTGCCATGTTTCCAAAAACCATTCTTAAAACGTACCACCAACAACACCTGACATAATCAACTACCGTTCTTACCTTAATTGTAATTGACTTAGTCTCCAGCAAACTTCAACATATGGGTAAAACTTCAAACAGAGCAGTGGATTAACAGATTTCTTCTATTGTCAGAGAATAAAACTACGCAGATCATATGGTAAATGTAGAGCTCCAAAAGGTAGATTTCTAGTAGTTTGAAGATGCAAGAACTAGCTTCAAGCTTAGAATTATTCTGGGAAAAAATACAAAATTCACGTGCTAAACAAAAAATAATGGAAAGGTAAAAGTCACACATTCGAATTCTGGGACTCTTATTTCGAAAAATCCGAATACTATTGGACCCGGAAAGAAAAAAGCTTACACCCCCCCTCCTCCATCGGTTTTCCGTAACTAAGGAATTTTTAGTAATGTGTGATTGAAATAGTTACGTGCCTGTTAGTTTCATTTATGTTTTCAAATTTTACTTTTTCATCGTGGAACTTTCATTTTTTGTTTAGGATGAGAAGGAGGTGAACCACAGTCAGAAAACCTACATTCACTTCTAAAGAGATTCAAATACACGAGAAGTACAGGGATATTGAGAAAGAACCACTTGCTTCAATTCGACACGGAATTGAAGTGCTTCTTTTTCAATATTCCTGTATTTTTCATGCCGAAAAAAAAATTACTGGAAACATTAGATTCTCAGTCGAAAAAATAGCCGAAAGGTATTCTGCTTCATAATGAGATCTAGCATTTGCCGCGTGACAAAACCGAAACCTATTTTGAGGAAGGTAGTTTGTTCAGTTATGCTAATGGCGCCATCTAGTGTTCATATCATTGGCTTTAGGATAATAACTTTCGCGTTCCGTCTTGAGAGATTCAGATACAAAATTAGCAGCAACTTGCATCATTTGTTACTAACAATCACAAACGGAGGTGTTTAAGCCTGAATATTCAACGGTCACGTTATTCAAGATTTTAAAACTTTAGAACTACCGAAAATCATCGCAAGAAAACTTTCGCCCCCAAAGAGATTTTTTGTTAACCATCTGTTCATCTAAAACTCAGTGATTTCCTTAGAATCTTTATTACTGGATCGCTGCAGAAGAGGGAGCACTTCTAATCTTACTATAAGTAGTTACAACGTTTCGACGAATGAGTTTTTTTTCTACTCTACTGATGGAAAGCGCGTTTCATTCTTCAAGTCGGAAGCTCTAAGAAAGTCAAACGAATCCTCAGACGAGTGATACGTTTGATAGAATAATTCAGCTAAAAAATCTATGTACGCAACTATTAAATTTTATAGACTCAATCTCGAACAGCATTAAAATAAGAAATTGCAAATAACGCACTTTCTTTTTTGCCATCACTCATTCCTTCTGAAAATTGAAGTTAAAGGGGAAAAAAATTTCGTCATGAGCAGAAGCTAAAATCGCAAGCCTTTCTTTTTTAACAAAAGGCGGAATTTCCTTTTACACAACGATCTCGTATTCTGGAAAAAATAGACCAGTGAGTTTAGTACGCGTCTGCTGTGAGACAACTGGTAAAAGAAAAACTAGGTACACTTTCGATTGTGCTTCAAGAAAGATACGAGGAAAGGGAGAAAGAGGACACTATTATTTTGTACCCCTCCCCACGTGATCCCTTATGTGAGAATGTAGGAGACTACAAACTTTTTGCAATTACACAGAAAATTGCCACCACGAACAGTCTTTGATTACAAATCACTGACCAGAGACTTCGGACAATTTCAAATAAAATATTAAAGAGTTGAAGTACTTATGTAGTAGCAGCAGTGAAGCGGTACCTATTTATAGAAGATAATTGTTTAGTCTTGCCCCAACCGAAACTAATGCTGCATTTCACTGCATATTGGAGTTAGTTTATCTTTAACGATACATTAAGTACTCTACGTGCTATTTATGAGATTTTGCCTGCGATTTTGATTGAGATAAATAGAACGTATTTATGATCTTTTACTAATTTTAGAGTTTTTTGCCATCCAAGGTGATAAGTTAGAATGATACAGTTTCTGTACTGTTGCAGAAATTTTTATTTCTAAATGCTTGTTTTTCCTTCTACATGTGCGTATACTGTTTTGAACTACAATTTTTATAACCTTAATTAAAAACAACAAAAGATTTATATATAGTAGTACTCTGTACAAAAGTGAGTTCCAAGATCCTGAATTCAATTAACTGAAAAGAATAAGAATACTGACTTGCACGTAGTTTGTTCACAGATCAAATAACTAATATGTGAAGTCTGGAATGGGAGACGAAAGATAAAGTTTCACCATTTGCAATATTTTTTAAGTCAGTTCAGATCAATCCGTACACTTTTTTCTGGGTGAAAGTAAAACAAGACTTTAATCATTGTTGGAAAAAGTTGTCCTATTGAAATTGAATGGACATGCATTTTCATCTTGCTGATTCAAGTTGATTGTGTGTATATATATATATATATATATATATATATATATATATATGGTCTTAGTGATCTGATTCTAAAAGATAGCTCAGGACTGCTTACGCATCGCAGACTTGTTTTCAAACCTGCGAAAGGAGAAGCCACCAAAAGCATACGACGATAGCTGATAACTTAGGATTCAACGGTCACGCATTCTACAAATCAAGGAGGAAAAACTTACAATAAATGTGCTTGCTCAGACGAAATCAGTTTGTATTACTCCCTTCTTCAGTCAGATTCAAGGAAATTCATATTTCCAGTGTTTTTCCATGAAGTCAAAGTAGCCGCCCCGGTGGCGCAGTGGTCTAAGGCGCTGGCCTCTGATCATTCGTCCGTAAGGGGTCCAGGTTCGAATCCCGGTCAAGCATGGATGTTGTGTTTGTCTTACGGCACTGGCTCTCTCCCTTCCCTGGAACCAGTGACCCTAAATTAGGGACGGGCGACTGCTTATAGCCCATTGAGTTGCTCACGGTGGTCGTTAAACCTCCAATCCAACAAAAAAAAGTCAAAGTAACAAAACAAAGTAACATGCGCGCTAAGTTTCCTCCGTGTTTTGCTTTTTTTTTGTGTCGGAGTTTAACAACTACTGTTATCGAAGGGTATAAAGGAGCTGTCTATACCTAATTAAGAGTCACTTGATCTAGGGAAGGAAGAGAACCAGCGCTGGAAGGGCAAACGTTTTGCTCGGAGATTCGAACCCAGACCAAGCAGTTCGAGAAGTCAGAAGCTCGTGTCAAAGACTCGTTTGAAACACGAAACTACTTAGTCATGAAACGTTTTTACCTCAATAGGGCAAATAATTATGGCAGATTTATATAGAAAGTAATTCATCACAGACAAGTGGCATGTTTCAGACTTGAAATTTTAGTTTGTGGAAGAAACTGGCATGGTGAAAAATGGCAAGAGCTGAATGATTCAAATCTATTTTGTCCATAAAATGTATGTATAGATGTAGCACGGTTGACTACCATCACCTTAAGTTAAGAATTGTATTCTATTCATAACCCTTTATATTTTGTTTTCTTGAATTTTAAACAAATATTTTACGACAAATTTTCAACATATGATTTCAATGGTTTTCTTTATTTTGAACTGAAAAGTGCTGCATAGAAAATTGTGCAGAAGATAAGGAACCGAGTGATTTATCCTCTCTAGAATGTATTTCTATATCCTTCCTACATCGGTTGTGGTCTATTATCCCCCCCCCCCTCCATTCGAAATCCTACCTTTCCCTATTTACTTTTAATTGGCTAGGAAAATCTTCACACGGCATATCATTTGCATGCTATAATTAGTGCTAATGTTAATATTTAATAAGATTGTTTCGCCCTTTATATGCACATAGTTAAAATTCAGAATTCGAAAGAAGTGTGCCCCAACTAAAGAAGTACCTAAGATTTCAGGTGGAACTGGTTTACGTACTGTGTTAGATAAGGTTTGAACTTAAGTTGTTCAAATTTTGACGGACACACACGCTACTTCGTGCGAAGAGATTTGCTACGACATAAACATTGCAACGAATTAATCCATGTCTCTCCCCTCACACCACCCTCTATTACGTCGTCGTGGAAAAGTATGTAAACTAAGGTCTTTCCAAAATATTTTTAAACTCAGTCACAGTGCCAGTTAAGTGTAGTAAATCAGATATGAGTTTTCAATAACTGAAATTATCATAGTTCCAAGTAGGGTTCGTGGGACTCATACTGGGTCTCATGGACCCTACTGGGTTTTAGGAACCCATACTTCCCCTTTTGGAACAACTTCATTCACGGTAAGGCAAGGGGATGGAGGAATTTAATAAACTGGGTCAAGTCTCAGCTCAAAAGGGTTTTGCGCAAGCTCGTGAAAATTTCCCTTAGCAGTTGCTCGGAGTTTCGTTTAGAACTTTTAAAAAATATAGCTTAGGGAGTGTGACGGGCCACCTAACCCTAAGTTTTCGCTACTGACAACCCGAAGGTGTAAATACCACAAAGCACTAATGTCTAACTAGGATTCAAACCAGTGATGATTCATGGAACTGGTGTACGAAAGCATTAGTGAGGTAGCCACACAGCAATAAGATTAGCGCGATACGAAAATAACTGCACGACAAAAGTTACGGTATATAACAGGTATTAACATTATGAGCATGAACACATTAAAAGGAACTTTTCCGTTAATATGGGCATTGTACTATTGCACGCACATACGATGAGCACTCAAACTGAAAATTTACTCATCGTCAATAACATTCGCTCTGCCAATCAGTGTTTTGACATAGTAAGATAGTTTTACACGTAAAACCAACGTCATTATGCGATAATCTGAACCCGTAGTAGAGCAGAAGCGCTCAATCAACGAGAACTCTAAAAGTGATATCTGATAAATCTTCATGGTGTTTAGACTCGCGCAAAAACGTGGTTCTCGTTATGGATCCTTTTATCGGAGGATACGTTTATTCGGTATAATCGGCTGTGAATCATGAACTTCTGAAAGGAAACTCTTCAAAAGTACTGAAGTGTTTTTAAAAAACAAGATTGTAGACTTTAACCCTTCATCTGCAGGTGTCCTGTTTACACGCCATGTTATTTCATTTCGCACCCTCAAAATTTAGATAACACTAGAAGTCCAAAGGGTATGTTTGTATTTTTACTTCGGCTTGTGTCTTGGGATTTGTTTAAATTCCAAGACAAATCTTTGTCTGACCCAATGGTTCAGATCATTTTCTGGAAACTATCGTGTGATAGTGGAATAAAATTTCCTCCCGAATCAGTTTTTCTCGAAAAGGGAAGGGGGGGGAAAGGGAAATAAAGCACTTCGTATAGAAGAACTAGGAGCGGAAGTGTTTAAAATACTCTCTACCAAAAAATAAAATTAAGCTAACTCATGAATCATTCACGAGTTAAATTCCAGAATTTCCACCTTATGTAAGAAAAGTGATGTTTCGAGAAAAATGCATACGTTTGGTTTAAGTTTTTGGTATTAAAAAGTTTTAAGGTATAAAATGTTTCTCCAAAACTTCCAACAAAAATTAAATCCGCTAATGGAACTTTAAATGTCTCATTTTGGCTACACAGAATATTCAAAAGCTTCCATAACTATTCAGCTCAACAAATGTAACAACCGATATTTTTGTGAAAAATTAAGATACCAAAGTGTCATTCTTCCTTATTGAATTATTTGGTGATTTCAGATTAAGTCAAGAGTTCCTTAACTGTTTCATCTTTTCCCAAGGCAAGAAGTCTTGAGTCGTGGCTATCAGGAGTCTTTACTGGGAAATCACCACCCCGAGTTGAAAAAGCAGCTTCAACACAAGCTTCACATTTATAATACAATTTTAATTTGGCGTGACTGAAAGAAGACTCTGCAGGGGGTGGGGTAGAATAAATTTTGTGAAAGGACTCCTGACTCAGTTCATATTCAGAAATACTGCTGTTTCAACAGAGTACCTAGTTTCTCACGCATTCAATATTTCAGAGTCTTTATACAACTTGAAAACCAAAAATAATCTCCCAAACAGTCTCAGGAATGGCAGAACCTGCTTCGCAATATTTACCAAGACACAGGTAGACCGGAGACTTACCTGACGCATGTCCGTTAACGTGCAAAAGCTGCAAGAGGATTTTTGTTCAGTAGACCAGCCCCCCCCCCCCTCTTTTTTTTCTTTTTTTATCAAGATGCACAAGCATCACTCATTGTTCAAACTGATTAAGGTTTCAACAACTCTGTTCATTACTACTTGGCAAACATTTCATGTATAACTTTTGAACACCAAAACAACCCAACATAAATAAAATTAGTCACTGAATTCATGACAGGCCACGCAAAAACAGTCCACAAAATGTCTAAATTAGGAAGACACCACAAGCAATCTGTTAGACAAGTTCATCGCACTGCGGAACAATTTGCTGAATCGGTCGATCGGATACTTCAGTAGGTTAGTATTTCATATCAACCTCAGCAATTTTCCGTCCGTGAGTCCATACTTCAGCGACAACAAAATAGCTCAGTTTTGGGAGAGGAGCTTCACTGCGGAAAAAAGTATTGAAGTAACTCTGATTTAACTCAAACTGAGATCATGCAATGGCGTCCACCGCAGGAAGGAATCACGTTTCCATGAATGACATTTTGACAACTATGTGCTGTCAAAAGCACAGAGTAAGATCTCTCAGAACACAAATCGAAAAGTCAGTTTCATGTACAGTCATAAAAAAAAATAAACTTACTCTAACAGTCAGTAGTCAACTCAAAGCACACCAGTAATGCATCCGGTCACCATACTGTTAGATAAGAAATGTTTGATTTTCGGTTTCTCACCCAACTTTTAATTGTATTCGCCGCTGGAAGACTAATGGACCTATTACTTTGAGTTTCTTTTGCTTAATGGTTTAGCGACTGCCATGGGCAACTTTATGGGCGATAAAGCAGTCTTCCAACCCTAATTTAGGGCCACTGGTTCCGGAAAAGGGAGAGAGCCAGTGCGATAAGACAATCACCGGCAATGCCTCATAAGGGACCCAAATAATCTGTCAAATGGTCATAAGCCAGCGCCTCAGATCATTTTCACTAGGGGGTGGCGGCTTTGAGTCGTTCAGTGTTCTTAACATGACGTACGGAGAAAATCTATGGCGCAATCAAGGAAAAAAACAGACTTAAATTCTGGATGCTAAAAGATTATTAATCTGCTAGAGTATTTTTTTCCTCACCATAAACTGTAACAGTTTTAAACCTTTTACTCCAAGTGGTAAATTTTAGATTTAAATAAATGTTAGCTTCAACATAACAAAACAGCTAGCACGTTCTAACTTTCTTTTTAATTCACGACTGAATACAGATTTGTTCCACCTCCAAGTAAATAGAGTTGGAAAAAGGTGTCAGAAAGTACTAACGCTTGTATAATGTACTGTATTTCCACGGCTTGGACATTTTGTTTGCCATGCGAAAAAGATAACACCTGATTGACATTTGTGATGCAAATTATTTGTTATCTGTTGGAAAGGCCTCAACCCGAACGAACATGGGGCGTAAAAGAAAAAGAAAAACGTGATGGCCATGACTTGGTCTTTATTCATAGTCTGCTGCTCGCACGGCCTGCCAGAAAGGATGGATGCCCCGTCCGCCGCAGATGACCTAGTGTAGAGTTAGAGCAGATAAATTTCCCTCTCACTTTTCTTTGGCCACATGCAATTGACAAACATCGAGCGGCAGCAGGTGGTCCCTCAGTCTTCCACTATGGTTTTCTTGATGTGTTTACTTGCGCAAGACGCATTTCCATCCGAAGACTTCTACTATATTTACATTGTAAAATAGCTAGAATCACAAGAGGAGTCTAGCACTGTTTAAGTGAAATTTAAAGTGCATGTCGGGGCATTATCCTGAGTACATTTTAAAGCTTTGTCATTATTGAAATGCTAGTGTGAAGAGACTGATCCTGCTCTGAAGGGAGAGAGGGCATCTCAGAACGAGTTTATGTGGGACAAGGATAAAGACGGAAGGAAGGAAGGAAGGAAAGGATTTTTTTAATTGCATCGTATGCGAGAAATGACGCCCAGGGTCGCGACCTACTGAAGGCTTTTCTTGGCAGACAAGAGAATTCATTTTTATGAGTTGTAATTAAAAAAAAACACGGTCCTTAATTGCATTTTCCTCTTAATTTCAATAGAATCAATTAAGTAGATACTTCGTGGATTGTTTTTGTACAAGTGAGTTTGTTTCCTTTCAATAATCCATAAACGCACCTGAACACAGGGAAATCAAGATCTATAAGTTTCCGCTAGGCTACAAAACTAGTCTGCATAACTACACGAGATCCATGTTTGGAGCTCAGTTCATGACATTGCCGTAGGTTTCTTTAATATCCGAAAAAACAGCTTCCTCTTCGGATTTCCACACCACAACGTTCTGCATGGTCATCGCAAGGAAAACAAATTCCTCGAGCGTCTAAGCAGATTTCATACTATAGAATAACTGTAGCTGATTTATACATAGTTATGTTGCAGAAAACTACTTCTGTTAGTAGAATTCAGGTTTGATGTCAAATGAGCTTGTGGAAAGCGAAACAAAGAATTTCCGAAAAATGAATCGTAGAAATTCAAAATCAAATTCAAGAACTTTATTAAGTGTTAAAAGCAATATAAAGAGGTTTGTCAACAAATACTTAAGTTAAAATTGGATTTTGCTTCCAAATCAAGTTTTTAATTACAATTTATTGAATGTACGAACTGCTTTGATGTCCAAGTCAGACTTTGAAAATATGTTTAGACTGCGTAAAAACGACGAAGTGTTATTCCGTGATAACACTGTACGAGTTGGCACAGAGACGTCTACATATTACCATCTATGTTGGACAACTGGAAGAGGGACGTACAAAATGCTCCAGAACTGACTGAACCAGACTGGCGTATCCAAAAGACGGCTTTAAAGAAATTCAATTCTGTTCATTTTTTTTCAACAGCCATAATGAGCTACTCTAAGGTCAAGGAGCTGCTGTGTAGTTAGGTGAATATAAGTTGTACTAATAGCAAAGGTGCAATAGCAAGAAATGCTTTAACTATTTAGTTGGTTTCCTTTTTCAAACTGTGGCGCACATGTTACTGTCATCCATCAGCTTAATTTCATTTTGAAAAAAGAAAAACGCCTATTTCTATTTGCTCAGAAAACTTTTCCAATGCTTTCCAAAACCTAAGATTACGGCTAAAGCATATATAGAAAATTATGTGGCCAAAAAGTACATAATTGTGTCAGTCTTCGCTCGAAATAATAAAAGAAAAACTAGTCATGTCTAGAAGCAGTTTACAAAATTGGAGGGTGGGGGTAAATAATTAACATACGGTTTTATGTACCGAAAGATACACTAAATGCAAGGTTTGCGCAACATGTTCGTGCACAAACTCCAAGCACCTCCTACGCGGTTGAGACTACGACTGTTTCCAGAACCACGGCATTAAAGGAAAAAAAAAAAACTTTTACAGAATTGGACGAAATATTTTCTAATCTTACACCTGCGAAGATTAAAAGTAATTCTACTTAAGCGATTCAGGAAACAAACCACCCAGGACAGAATCACCTCATTTCCAGTGAAAATAGTTAGATTTTAGAACCCCACGTGAGCACGGACCCCAGAGTGCTGGGGTTACTGGGGCGCCACTATTTCTACGAATGGCAATCTGTCTCCTTGAGGCCGGAGACTTGAATGAAAATCTATATAGTCAAACACAACAGGACAGCTGAACCACATCACGTGGTCTGTGACATCGCAGGTGGTCGAGTGCGCCAAAAGAGCAAATTAAATGTTACCTTTCCTGTTACATACAACACGTCGTCCAGGAAAGTCGACTTTACAGCATTACACAAAAGGGAATGAAATAAAAAAAAAAATGAGAAGCAACGTGCGTTGACCTCTTTAATGGGAACGAAAGCAAAATGAATTTTTATTGTTTTTCAACGTGTGCAACAGAGGCATGCATCCAAATGAGTGCTAAACGCGATGGAAATGGAGTAACCCAGGTGAGTTAAAACCAGCGAAAAAGACTTTTTGCTCTCCTCATCTCTCTTCCTTATGGCGCACTTCAGTTGGGAGTAAGCTTCTTGCATTATTAATCATCACCCCTCAGGCAATTTTTCACATTCTGGGAGAATTCTTCCCCTTTAAAGGATTAGAGGCGTAGCAAAAGGTGCCAAAACGGGGTCCACAAAGGGGAGTGTTAACTCACTCAGTTAGAAATGTCAGCCACTTCTGATTGGTGAAATAACACCAAATATTTCTTCCAGTCCTTGTCATTTTCTCACCTTTGGGAAAGGAAAATGACGAAGTTACAGGAGTGCCGAACATCTGAAAACTAATTCAAAAGTTTTTTTGTTTTTTTTCCTGTTGAGGACGGCACAAATGAGCTTCCAATCAACTGCGCGAAAGTTATGATTTCGCAAGTTCAGGCATTGTTAGGCAATCTAACGAAGCCAGAGCTCCTGAAAATCTGAACTTCTCACGCAGTTTATATAAAATGTATGGCAAGAAAAAGGTTTCACAAAGCGTTGTCATAACTCAACAAGAAAGATAAGTAACAAGAAAGTTGGGGCTGCAGTTTACTTGCGTTAGGAAATTCTCTACATGCGGTGATCAAATATCGACAAAAAAGAAATGAAAATTCCACAAACCACCAATTTAAAAAAAAAATGTGGATCTGTTCATTTACGAGCCTTTCATATTTTTAAGGCGATATAAGCTTTGTTGCATAAAGAGAAAATTTTCAATCTCTCCGAACTCACTGAGCATAGAAACATTTGTTTTATATAAATCTCGAGCTATGCAATTCATCCTTACAAATAGCCTGTGAAACCATCATGAAAAGTAATTAAAGTTCAGTACTGTCTTCTAAACAAAGATTAGCTGACAAATCTTGATGGAAAAATTTCGCATCACTTCCTCAAATATTTGATTTTTAAACCCACTTCCGAAAGAAAAGATAGGCGTACTTAAATTGTGAAGGGTTTAGAATCAGATTGTGTTCCCTAAAATTAGATTTCAAGATTTACGTTGCTGTACTTAGGAGGATTTGACTCTCCAAACAAAATTACATTACAATAGTAAGTACAATGAATACATGAAAGTCTGTCTTTAGTGTATCTGATTGTAAAAAAAAAGAGACATGTAGCGAAATTTAAGACAAATTACCACAGCGTACTTATTGAGCAAGTGGAGTAGTACGTACTAACTAAAAATGTTTCGCATATCAGTCAGAACGAAGAGCATCTGTACAAAAACTTAAAAAACTTCCCGAGAATTCAAGTTAAACGAAAAGCTAGAGCAAAATTTGCGCAGACATGACGAAATTAAGCGATGCAGAAAAACAATGTTACCACAATTTTATTTTCTACAAGAAATGTTTATATGAATTTTTTGCATTTCGAATTACTGACATATCACTCGGATCCACAAACTAATTAGAGAATTAATAATCTAAAGCAACTTATGGGAATTTACTAGGAAATGTTTTCATTTATAGCAAATTTTCGGAGAAAACTCTTCTCCTTCTTCAGGCTCTCTAGTTGTTGTCACTTTTTGCTTGTCACTATCATGGTTACGGTTTACCTTGACGGTTTAGGTTATTTTTCACCAAATCCTGCCAGATGTTAGGCAGGAAAATCCTTTGCAGTCATTGATGATGGAATTTTGTTTTTTCTCAATCTCTATTCCTTCTTTCAGTTTTCTTTTTTGGAAATTGCTTTGGAAACTGATTACTTTAAGGGAATTCCAATCCATGCTGTGCCCAGTTTCTCTAACATGCCTATCTAATCCAGTCTTGTTTGAGCAATTTTTTATAGCTGCTTTATGCTCAGCTATACGAGTTTCTAGTCTGCGACCTGTTTCACCTATGTAAGATAGTCCACAACTACAATTTACTTCATAAACTACTCCTTGCATTTTTAAAATATCTTCTTCTCTTTGAACTATTTTAGGGAAAAAAATTTTTAAGACTTTATAGCGGAAGACTTGGCAGACCTAATAGTTTTTCACAACAAGGAAAAAAAAACATATTAGTAGGAATTTTTGAAATGCTTACTTTCTCTTTGCAGAACAACTACTTTCAATTTGGGAAAACTTTTTTCATTCAAAAATCGGGGCTAGCTATGGGCTCCCCACTCTCCCCACTCTTAGCTAACTATTATGTGGGAAAACTAGAAGAAAAGATACTAGTACAACCCACATACTTCTGCTTATATAGCAGATACATGGATGACATCTTATTTATAATAGATAGCTCAGAAATTGTTCCAGAAAGAATTCTAGACTCATTCAATGAATTAGATGATTCCCTTAAGTTCACTATTGAACTTCAAAAAGAAAAGAAGAATAAACTTCTTAGATATTACTATCTATTATGAAGATGAAAAATTCCTCACTAGTTGGTATAAAAAACCAATGAATACTAAAAGACTACTGGATTTCAATTCGTATCATCCAGTTTCTATTAAGAAAAATGTAGCAAGTCAGTTTTTAGAAAAAATTAATAAAATAGTTTCTACTGCAGATAAAAAAAGAAGCCCATAAAGAAGAGCTTAAAGTCATACTTGCAGAAAATAACTATCCTAAAGAAGAAATTGAGAAGCTTCTGAATTTTAATGGTAAGAAGAACCCACAAAAGCAAGAAGTAAAATTCACTAGAAAAATTTCTTATCACAAAGGTTTATTTGAGGCTTTAAAGAGAATTAGTAAAAAATACAATATTAGGCTAGCTCCAAGTTTAGAGAACAAAGTTAAAAATTTTTTCCCTAAAATAGTTCAAAGAGAAGAAGATATTTTAAAAATGCAAGGAGTAGTTTATGAAGTAAATTGTAGTTGTGGACTATCTTACATAGGTGAAACAGGTCGCTGACTAGAAACTCGTATAGCTGAGCATAAAGCAGCTATAAAAAATTGCTCAAACAAGACTGGATTAGATAGGCATGTTAGAGAAACTGGGCACAGCATGGATTGGAATTCCCTTAAAGTAATCAGTTTCCAAAGCAATTTCCAAAAAAGAAAACTGAAAGAAGGAATAGAGATTGAGAAAAAACAAAATTCCATCATCAATGACTGCAAAGGATTTTCCCTGCCTAACATCTGGCAGGATTTGGTGAAAAATAACCTAAACCGTCAAGGTTAACCGTAACCGTCAAGGTAAACCGTAACCATGATAGTGACAAGCAAAAAGTGACAACAACTAGAGAGCCTGAAGAAGGAGAAGAGTTTTCTCCGAAAATTTGCTATAAATGAAAACATTTCCTAGTAAATTCCCATAAGTTGCTTTAGATTATTAATTCAATTAAACTAGGAAGCCATTTCTCAATATGAGCTTTATTCTAATTAGAGAGTCAACTGGTACGAGTATTTTCATAAGTTGTTCCTAATGTGAATTATCTGCAACTTCATGCTGCACTTTCCAATTTCTGTGCTTCACTGTTTCTTCCGTGTAACGTAACCGTACCTTAGTACGATCTATACTCTTGTAAAAGTTTGATTGGAGATATCCATAGTTAGAACTAAAATCAAACCTTTCAGTTCATTTTTTGCTTTGAACGAGATACACAATATTCCTGCAAGACGACGAAAATACATATTTGCCCATGGCCCTATAATTTCGCTTTTAGAAATCCAAAGTGAAGTCTGTTCGCATTTTGAAAATACTACTAAATTTCTTCTCGCATCTTTTATCATTTTTAGACGTAAAATGTTCCGCTTAGTGATATAAACTTTCATCCTTAGTTTGATAGTATTTCAACTTCTGCAGTTGTAATCAGAAAAATTTAGCCCTTCGCGATGATCAACATAATTTACACACTACCCAATTTCTCTTCGGTAGGGAGTTTCCCGGTATATTTGAAATTTAAAATTTCAACGCTTCTAAAGAGTCAGATTTGAAAAATTCCTTTTTAATCAGATTTCTGCAGCCACGACTGATTTTTCAGTTGAGAATTTTTCCGCAATGTGAAATTCAGATTTTTAGTTCAATGATGCCGCAGCATCAAACACATAACTGGAACATTTCTTTTAGCATCGGCTAATTCTTACTGCTATCAGTATTGTCTATGTCTTCCGGTTTCCTAGAAGAATTTTCTCAGTAAGGGGGAAATGGCATATTTATATTTGACAGTAACTGCGCTTCTAACAATCTGATATAAAAACACGCATTCGATTTCTATTTACAGAACTATTTCCAGTCACTTAAAAGACCATGAAAAGTTTTTCCACTGTGTAGCGTAAAATGCAGATCCCCCCCCTTCTAGAAAACTGATTTAGTGATTTGAAAGAATATCCCGAGATACCTTTATCGTATTAGATTTCAGGATTTCCAAAAAAGTACTCATTACGCCCAAGAATTCGGGGCGTTCTTTTTCTCAGTTTGTAGTTTAAGGTACACAAGCAAGTGTAGCCTCGCAATGCTTGCATTAAAAATAATTTAAGCTAATGGCATCGTGACTGATCTGCACCTCAAAGAAAAATTTCATCACGGCACAACTACAGCATCATGCCTAATTTGTCAAGGACAGCCAACACTGGAGTATTAAATAGAAAAGAAAAATCGGGAAGATTCGATCAGTAATTAAAATCGATTTTGAACAAACATGTAGCAATGTAGAAAATTAGTGTTTGTTTTTTAAAGCGTTTCGTTTTTGGCTGCTGGGCATGTTGGCGCTGATCCAATAGTTAAATGATTACGAGTGACGTGCTTTGCCAAGTTCTATTGTCACGACTACCTCGTTAGAAAAGCTTCACAGTTCTGCTTTCAAAGCCATTAAAGGAAGAAGACTCCCGGCACCACTTACGTCGGTGAAAACATCAGGTGTTTTTCACAGTTACACATTCACGTCAACATTTCAAAACTGGAATTCCAGAACGTAACTCAACTACGAAGCAGTTAGGTCCGTCGTAAACACTTGCTTTAATAAGATCAAACAAATTTTTATTTATCAGCTATTAACTTTACCCTAGACACACCTAACACCACTCCCTTTTCTACAAGTATCCCGCTGTTACGTAAGACGCGACGTAATCAAAATCTTCAGCAAAGCCCATGAAAATATTGCTAAGTTATATTCCATATGTAAAACAAAGACAGTTTCCCCCGCGAAACGTGTTTTAAAGGGCGCAACAGTCTTACGCCATAATTTCGTCAACTGCCTAGACTTCCTTTAAACAGAATACACAATTTTAGAGGTATGTAAAAGATATTTAAAACTAAAGTTCAAAACAAATCACAAACTACAGAAATCATAGAACGTCTTTTTCTCCAATTATGCACAGCTTTGTTTTTCTGTGTAAAGAATTCATCACAGAGTGGTGAACAGTAAAGATTGGTCAAAAACATGTCACAGTTGCGCAAAGCCACTTAATTACGCTAGTTTCGGCAGAATCTAAATGCAAGTCTATTCTTATTCTCTAGGAATCTATCCTTTAGCTTTTGAGAAACTACCAAGCTATATTGAAATGCTCTACCGTCGTGGAACACCCCATATCTTCGCAGAAAACGGTCATCCTGTCACGATACGTTTTCCATGAAAGAAGTACAACTATTTGCAACTTTATCATCGCAGTAAGTCTTCACAAAGCAGTTAGCACCAGATCTAAGACATCCTAAGATCAAAAAAAAAATTCCTCACAAAAAGGGAAAGGTGTCCTCAAGTGAACACAGTTCAAATCACTAGTCAGTTTCTCTTATCACTCACAGGTACGCTCTCAACATTTCATTGAATAACTAACATTTTCTGAACAGTCCGCGAAATCACAGTAACTGACTTTGCAATATTTACTGTATAATACTCAATACGGCGCTTCCGCCAATACTTCCTCCGTGTTACAAAGAAAACAATTCATAAACATGTGCAATCGAGCATTTTTGCCTGGTTTGCAACTATCTTAACATTAAAGACCACAATCCGTATTTCGGAAACAAATTTGTACTTCATCGCCACTTAACAATTTCTATATAGCTTCTAAAGTTTGAATACCATATTGTATCTACATCATAGACACAGAAAGAAACGCAATTATGCACAGGTCTTTCCATAATAACATGGACCACACGAATGTCGTACCACAATAAAGTAAGGGACTCGTGTAGTTTTTTTTTGTTGTTTTTTTTAACTGATCCAACAAGTTAACCACACTGCAATGAAATATTTACAGTTTATTAGTACACAACTTCTCATAAACAGTCGTGATAGTTCATTCAGTTGGATACAATTCCCTCTTCGCCGTTCCACTCAGTGATAAAATTTATTTCATGCTTGCACTGCCGAGTTCCGAAGATAGTGTTATCCAAATACATTATCTTCTTTAAGATATCCAACAGCTAACTCTAAACAACGAACTGTACAAAATTAAAGCTACCAAAAATTCAAATGCATGCTAATACCGCTGTAGAAGGGCGTGGTCGTAGGGGCGTAGATTCGTTTATGGTGGTCTTTATCAGTAGATATTTTTTCTACCGCAGGCTTTGTCCCACACCTAGATAATTTTTTTCCTTTTGCACACCACTTAGTTTGCCTATTGTGGGGTCTTATCAGCATGAAAAACGTGAGAATTAACAACGAACAAACAGGGAATGCAAATGCCACTGATTATGTAAATAATGATCAAGTTCTAACAAAAATGCTATTTTTATAGTGTAGATATAAGCAACCTGACCATCCTATTAGTTTCGTGTTTGTCCTTAATTTCAGGAAACAACACTCAGGTCAACCCATGAAAATGCTTCCAAAGCTATCATCCTGTTTTTAGATTCCGTTCAAGTCCGCCTAATCAAAAGTCAGCAAAATGCCTTGCTTGTTTCCTATGGAACTCACGAGGTAACCTGAAACTCGACCCCTCACCCTCCTCAAAAACTGGGGTAAAATAGATAGAACTCCATTACGTAATTTAAACTCCAATCAGTCGCTATACAAAATTTCTGTGAACAATTGGTTATAGCCATAAGAACAACTCTCCATCCAGCCAGCATCCGATTGATTCCACATGGTAAATACTTGACAGCAGCTATCATAACAGATTCAGCCTTAGCATTCCAAAATTTCGCTTCTCAAAAATAACAAGACCTGGGAAGGGTGTATTTATAAATTTAGTATTCATGACATTTTCATGAGTAAAAATATTTAACGAGGATTTGGAAAATTCATTATCGGAAATTTAGAAAGTAATTGCGGTATATGCCTTTTAAATTCTGCGATTGCATTTGCCTGGAGAGTAAACGGGCAAATCAACAGGCAGGGTGTTTGAGAATTTTTTTAGCTAGAGAAAAAAACATTTATTTTCCCGGTTAGGTATGCCTTGAAGATATTTGCAAGTTTTGGGTTAATACTAATAGTAAAACTGTTACACTGATATTTCGGCAAGAAAGTTTTTTTTCCGGATTATATCTGTATAAAAAATCTTGCCAACACAAGCTGTGTATGCTTTACTTCATTTTAAGCTTTGCACAATGGTTGCAGGACATTAGTATGTGCTCCATAAGTTACTGTTATTTAAATGTTCAGGATCAAAAATGTAAGACAGAAAAACCAGCAGAAATCTAGGAAGCAGGTAAAAAAAAGTTTTTTTTTTTTTATGCAACACTTTCTTGCTTAGGTCAAAATATTTTTTAACTGGCTAGGCAACCACAGTCAAACTCACGATCTGTGTTGTTGCGGAGATTATGAAACATGGCCAACCAAAAGTTAAAAAAAAAAAAAAAAAAATGGTGGTCAAACTAATGGAACAATGAACAGAATTGGAAAACGGACTTCATATCTAGAAGACGGACAACTGAACTGTTCTGGTCGTGAGGTCTTACATTAGGACAGATATAGAAGAGCTTGTTGAAAATGTGTAGCGAAAGTTGAACCTTAGAAGTTGAACTTTTATTCCCTGTCGTAGGTATGCACAGCTGTGGGCTGTTCGACATATGTTTTTGTGATAGAACACTTGTAATATGAAGTAATTTCCGTTCCTTGCGATTTGTTTTTGAAATGACCTCTCCCCTCCAAGAAAAAGTGCATAAAGGTGCACAAAAATTAACCTATGCTGAAAACTAAAATGTTTGATGAAAAATGAAACCTGGTGTTCGAATCAATTTATTCAGCTCCTAGCTCAGCAAAGACTTTTGACAGCATATGTCAGCTGATGATTGACCAAATAAAATGTTTCACAAGCCAGTGAAACGCAAAAGATAGTCGATTGGAATAACAAGGACGGGCTGGTGACCTTTCCATGCTCTCTTAGTAAGTTTCGATGGATGAGAGGCGCAGCCCCTCAGCAGACAGACGTCAAACTAAGAGCTATCAGCGTTCCTTGTCTTCAAGGTTTCCCTCATCAGGTTTCTGTGGGATTGTCTTCTGCTACTCTGTTGCCGACACAGGAAACTTTATGTGTACTGTCTCGCTGGAGCTTTCAGGAAGGAGCGTTAATCGGAACAGGCGTTAGTCATTAATGCTGAGTTTGTTAGCCGGTTAGAACCAGCGATCTTAAAAATCAGAGGATACGCAAGACTATCAATGTTTTGTTATTTTAGGAAAAGGACAATTTGAGACAAATCTTTTGGGAAAAAAAAAAAGATCGATTTTAATAAATGTTCTTAAGTATTATTTTTTTAAATCCCTCTTCTGAATCTTAGTCATGAATTTTTTTAAAAAGCGGTATCAAAGTTGCGCTTTACTCACACACACTATACATATATACAAGGTCTGTCCGGAAAGTAATGAGACTCATTCAATAACAGACGTTTAATTAAAGTTCTACTTACATAACATTAAAATTCCTCGAAATAACATCCTTGAACATCAATACATCGCTGCCAGCGGTTCTGCCACGCCGCGTAGCTTGCCTGGAAGTCGGGAACAGGGATCGCTTTCAAAGCACTCGTCGCGGCAGTTTGCAAGTTTGTAGCAGTCCCAAAATGGTGTCCTTTCAGGCTGGATTTGAACCGGGGAAACAAAAAGAAGTCCGTCGGGGCCAAGTCCAGGCTGTAGGGATGTTGAAGCAGCGTTGCCACGTTGTGTTTCTCCAGAAACTCGCTCTCAGCGACGCATGGCTCGGCGCATTATCGTGGTGAAGAACCCAAGTGTTGGTGATCTCCGGGCGGACGCGCGCAGCTCTGTTCTTCAGTCGTTGAAGCACTTTCACGTAAATGGAGCATTGACCGTTTGTCCGGATGGTACGAACTCCTTAGGGACAACACCTTTACAGTCAAAGAAGACAGTGAGCATCTATTTCATCTTCGATTTCACGTTCGAGCCTTCTTTGGTCGAAAAGACTCGGGAGTGTGCCACTGAGGTGTCTTTTAGTCTCCAGATCGTACTCTAACACCCACGTTTCATCACCTGTTATCACTTTCTCCGAAAAACCAGGCTCACTCCTCACACGGTACACAAGCTCCCGAGAAATCGACGCACGGTTGTTCCTCTGTTCATCGGTCAAAACCTTAGGAACCAATTTGGGGCAAACCTTCCGCATCTGCAATTCTTGCGTGATGATTTCAGGCACAATGGACTTCGCGAGTCCCACGTGCTCTGCTACCAATCTAACTCTCAGACGTCGGTCAGAGTCCAAAACCGCTTGCACCTTTTCCACATTGTCCGAAGTGTGAGACGTTGAAGGGTGCCCTGGGCGTGGCTCATCCTCGACGCTCTCTTCCCTCAGATCGTTTTGTGCAGCAGAAGCACTTGTGCTTTCGATAAAGCATCCTTCCCGTAGGCTTTCTGTATCATAGCAAGCGTCTCGGGTCGCGGATTTTTCAAGTTTAACACAAAACTTTACCGGGTATCGCTGTTAGACACCCTTCTGCATTTTGACCGTTACGCGACGCTCACACAGCTGTCCACTTCGCAAACGATCCTCACCCTGTAAAAGCTCAGAGCAAACTGACGAAACATCGATCGTTTTCTTAGCATTCCCCGCCACCAGTCACGCCCGGAGACTCCGCCCTCCTGATTGGTCCAGTAAAAGTGGTCTCTTTACTTGCCGGACAAACCTTGTATATAAATAAGAGGATTTTAGCTGTGGGATTGCAAACAGTTTCTACCCAAAAGCAGTTTTTACCCATTTGTGAGTGAGAACACACCGCACATACAAATGGGGAAACTTTAGTGAGTTGGGAAAAAATAGCAGTTAGAGAATTTCCACTGGTACGATTGAACTGTTTTGAATTACTGGCAAAGTCAAATTGAGCTCTGTGTATGTTTTAGACAAAAAATATTTCTTCCAAACACTGTCAGTTTCCTTATAATTAATTTTTTTTTTTTTTAAGAAAAACACGAAAATGCAAAAAAACTTAACATCCTCCACAATCTGATTTGTGTTATGAGAAATTATGAATTTTTGTAAATTTAAAACAAAGGCTGTTTCTATTTTTGTTTTCGGGGTTGAACGCCCCCCTCCCCCTCTCTGATTTACTCATTAGTTTTAGAGAATGAAGTGTCAAGCGCCAGAAGAATAAAAGTAGCGTCCACATCTTGCCCCGGTATTTGAACTTTGGGCGGAGCGATCCGAGATATAGAAGTCAGTCTCCCTCTCCCCCTTTTTGTACAGTTCTTGGCAGTTTAACATGCGAGATCCTCCTCCAAAAATAAACTTTCTGCAAAAAATTATTTTCTCTAGAAAATTAGAAAAACTTGCTTTTTTGAAAAATAGTGTCAGTACTAAGTCATTGGAGAGCTGGTAAATGATCATATGTAGAGGATTTTAGGAAGGGAGTGTCTGACCCCAGGTCTTAAACAACCCTTAGAAATAGGAAGCTAGGAGATTTGGGCAAGAGTGCCCGATAGGAAAGTGACATGGAAGCGAAGTAGAAAGTGGGAGGAAGACGCCCTTATTTATTTCCGAGGAGCCAGTACCCGGGGTCCGAAGGCTTAACGTGCCCATCCGACGCACGGCGGATATTTAGTGGATCGAGCGTTCGTACTTGCTGGGAACGAACCTGAGGTCCTTTCCGTGGCAGTCACGAACGCTGCCCACTAGGCCACCCGCGGCCCGGAGAGCTGGTAAAGTACAGCAGTAGTAGATTTAATTATTACCTATAATCATAGATGTTTGGCATCTCCAACTAACAAAGTTTCTTAGAATTATTTTCCGCTACATCTCAAATCACCGTTAGTGGTGACAGTCTAAATTATTCATTGGTATAAATCTCTCAGTCTAAACAGCTTTCAAAATGCAACGCACAATTTTTTGTTTGCTCAGAGCAAAACAGTTTATAGCCCCTCGATTTTGTTAGAAACTTTTTCACATCTATGATGGTTAGACTTGTAGCATAAACGCAAATGAATTGTCCTAAATTGCTGAGAAGAGCCTATTGTTCTATGTATTTTACTGAAAGCAGTAACATGGATATGCTCGAAGTTATTTGCCATTATCTTGATCCAGATTCGTTCCACTTAACCCACGCTCTATTCTGCTAAAAAAAGTACAAATACCACTGTTCGAGTTCTCACGTGTGTAGGTAATACACTCCCATTGGCACCTGAAATCATTGACCTCTGAACAATTAGATCGAAGAGGTCTGAAACAAAGAATATGTTTTGTGTGATTAAATACCTTCGTTTAAGGCAAACAAAAGACTTGCACTAATATATTAATAGCAATCCCCGTAACCGAAAACATCTGTTAACGATGACTGAGAAAGAGGTCGGATTAACCAGACACCAGTCTTATTTGCTGCTAAAAGCTGCTTGAACTTCGAGAGCACAAGCGTTTCCCGAGGTCAAGCGTTTACCTATTATTCTACATAAGAAAATATATCATTGTTTCCTACGCTGGCTGGCGAAAAACATACCTCGACCGGTACAGAACTGAAGAAACTTCGATTTCTGTGATTAATCTTACTGTATAAGTTTCAGATATAATCGTTAAAATGATCAGTGGTGTGCAGAGTTGGGGCTTACGGGACAATCCTTTCAATTATGGGATCCAGAAATTCGGGATAAGCATGTGATTATGCTCTATTGCTCTCCCACAGCTCTAACCGTGTGTTAGGCCTCTGGATATATTTAGCAAAACCCATAGCATTTCGCGTTCGCCCATGAACATGCATTTTCTGTAGCTCTTTTCAGTACAAGCAAATAGCCATGCTTGGAAGTTATTCTGGTGGGCAGCACAAATTTAGTAAGTTGAGTTTCTGACGAATACGAAATTCGAATCTTAGAAAAAAAATTATATATGAATTTGTGGAGAATCCTGTATGGTAGCAGACCACAACACACTACACACACACACACACACACACATTCACACAAACTTTTCACCTCTCAGTCATGGGTTCCTGAATCTGTAATACTAACCTAAAACGAAAAGTAATCAGATACCAGTAGCGTTACTACCAACCCCGCAGCTGGGGGGAGGTAAAGAAGGAGGGTACTGCAGTTGGGTTGTAATACGATTGCTCTACAATGTGTTGTAAATAATACGATCGCTCTCCAATCTCCCTCTCTGCGCTGCTGAGGAAAAGCGCGAAGCCACAGTGGGATTCCCTGTGGAAGATGTGGAAAAACAGTGTTACCTAGGATTACGTGAACGACAGGAGTCAACATTTATTCACTGCAGCCGCAGATCTGTGTGTAAGAGGGTGATTGGTGATTTTTTCAAGTGATTTGTTATAGTTTTGGATACAGCAATTACTCGTATTGTCAAATCTATTACTTAAAATGTTAAAACTACAGGGCTCTAGGTACCACCATTACTTTTGCAGATACTCTCCCTGACTTCCTACCCCCACACACCGCGAAATATGCAATCTCCCTCGTGTTCAAAATCCTGGGAAAATTACTGTGCTTAGGGGTGCTGAACTACATCTTGTGGGGGGGGGGACACGTTGTGCTAGTTATGCCACTGTCCGATACATAATGAATAGTTCGCAGGGAAAAGTTTTGTTCGATTCCGGAAGAACGCTACATCAATTGCTCCGAAAAAAAACATTAAACTTTTGTAGATCAAATAATTAAACTTAGGATCTCTGACATGGAGGCAAACAAACTACCGATACTGAGGTAACAACGGAAGCTTTTCTATTCCGATGCGGCGTTTGACAAGCTCTAATCTAGCACAAGTTTTCAAGGGAATGTGAGCGATTCAACTTTAACTACATAATTATTTAAAATACATATATTAGTTTCCAAGGGAAAACAGCGAAGGGGGGGGGATTCTTGAGGACTTCCTCTAGAGGATTTTGTGAAGGTTCGGTGCTTGTATTCATATCAGTATCAACTGAAAAGTTTAGAACAGCCGACACGTACCTTATTTCTAGTTTTTCGACAGCTCGGTAAATATACGTACTAGTTGTGCATTCATAGAGAAAGTATTAGATAAAAATAGACTTCCTATTTCCAAAGCGAGACTTTTTGAAGGTATACCTGATGATCATTCTTTCGGGTGTTTTCAGTATTCAGAGCTTCAACAGTATGGACATAAAAAGTTATGGTGGCAAAGGGAAGTTTCGAATCCGGTTGCCCGCGCTGTACCTAAACCGACACAGCCATAGCAGATTAACATTTCCGTATTTGAAAACTTACCCTATATATCAGAATGAACTTTGGTATGAACGTTTTTATATCCAAACGGTATTAAAAGAACTAACCTTGATCTAAAGATTGCAAAGTGTGACTCACGTAGTATTTCGTAAGAATAAAGAGATGGATCTCGATAATCATTTCGCATGCCGTAAATTAATCTCTTTGGCAGGATAAGCATTACTGAGTAATGTCCAATAAAATGCTGATACACTTAATTTGAAATGGCCAATGATGAAATAAGGATGTATTCTGCCAGTTGCGACAAAACGTTCTATTAGCTTATCTTACTTCGCCCAGGAGATTGCAATAAAGATGCTATTGGCGCCTGTTTGGCAAATCGGCCATTGTATGGATGCATGTGTGGGTGAAAATCTTTCATCGGGAGCTATCAGTTCATGATTTCTGCCGGCGCGTGACTTATGTTCACTGCAGCGATCAGCTATATCACATGACTTCGGCTTTAAAACGTCATTTTAGCAGAAGATTACACAGGAAATTGTTTCACCGCAGTTTAAGATTCTTGCTGTTTTAGAGTAAGATGTGCAATATCTATCAAAGAATGCTAAACGACTTTAGGGGCAAACACTCCACCAGGTGATTAGATAATTTCGAGAGATAAGTTACCTCAAACTGCTACAGTTTTTGGACAGAATTTTTAAAGTTTACAAGATAAAAGTTTATGGGGCTTACACAAAATAAGTTAAAGGCCCTGCACAGAATACCTTCTGTAACAAGAACTAGTAGATTGGGACAACGGCGGGATGTGTATGACACTCAAGCGATACTAAAAATTATTTTGTGACACTTCAGGGCAATGCAGGATATAGTTCTGAATTTTCTGGGAAACAAATTTAACAGACATTAAATTTTTTTTTTATCACATTACGAAAGCAATTATAACATTGACATTTCAAAATATAAAAATGAAACTCTCGGGCTGAGTTTTCAGAAGTTTTATTTGCCAGTTGTACAATATGGTAAAACCTTTTTGAAGTATTTTTTATTTTGGCCCTGATAAGGACCGTTTACGATGTATTATTCCTCAGTAGAATTCCTTTTCCTTGTCTTCTTCGAACACATGTAATTCCTTTTTTTGTTCACTCTCTTAGATATCAATTGCTTGGTGTTTTCTGAAGCTCCTCAGCTGAAATAAAAGTTTATTAGTATGACCATTTCAATACTTACCGCAAGCTAAAATGTTGGAGTCTTCAAATAATTACTCCATACTAATTATAAACAGATGTTTATGTGCTTACTGAATATTCAAGATTTATGTTTTAAATCTCAGTTCATATATGAATGAAACTAATATTTTTCCTTAACATTTAGAGATTCCCCCCCCCCCCTCAAAAAAAAATCCGGTACTTACTGCAAATAACGCGATTTCCGTAGAATAAGTAACTAATCTTATTTAATTTAAATGGATTACAGCATTTGCAGGTCATATGCTGCAAATCTTTTCTAGTTGGTTAGTTTTCCTTACGATTATTAGTTACATATGCGCCAAATCTTTAACAGTTTTTTTTTTACTTTAGTTTTGTAAGAGATAGTGTTTGAAAAGCAAATGGAGATATGAGTCACTAAGATTTTGGTAAATTTTTTTTTTTCTGTCCTTTCGGTTAACACTTGTCCAACTAAAAATATCAGTCTGTCAATGGAGCAACTGGAGCATTTGTTTAACTGATTTTTGTACAGCTGAAGTGCTGTCTTCGGATACACCATACTTTGAAGCATTTGAATTATTTGCTCGTCAAGAACTTCTATGACGTGAGCTGCTCAGAACTGGGTGGGCTGTTAGGGTGGGGCTAAGCATAAGAGGGGGGGGAGCACAAATTTTGAAGTGTTAGGCAGAAATTTTGGCAAAAAACTCCGCTCATGTACATTTTACCGTACGCTGTTGTAATAATTATCACCAATGAAAACTGGTAATTCTTTTTCACCGTTTTTATTTGCTACCTAGAAAAAAAAAAGGTTAAGTGCATACGGTACGTAGTCTTCGTTCAATGCATCTAGTATGGGAACCATGGATACGAATCTATGGCAAGTTACTATTTCTTCGCAATTTTAGCTTATTTAGGTTTCTTCTTTCACAAGGCTGTTTACGAATTTTAATTTCTAACCTGACAAGAAATATCTATTTCTCTCTCATCGTTTTAAACTATAATTGCAAAAATGGTTGTTTTTACTACCGTTAGAAAATCGTTCAGATGACTTTCTCGACTTCCCATAAGTACAAACACTGAATTTAACAAAGAAATCATTTTAAATAACAAAATTTCACTGAATTCGAGAAACTCACATACATTTATCCAAGTTCCCTAGAATCTCAGATGGTTGCAATCGTCATATGTTCCAGCTGCTTAAATATTTTAGGGGGTTAAAGGATGAGCTTAAAAGGAAAGTTGGGTGTGCTGAAGCCCACCCGTAGCGTCGCGCTTGCATCTATGGGCGGCAGTTTCATATAAACTGTAGTAATGTTCTTTTCACCTGGATATTTCCAGAAGAACTAAAAGCTTAGCGACTAACTAAAATTAAATAAAATTAACGAGAAGACTCCCGAGCCTATAACATACGCTGCCTAAGAGTTTGTAAAGAGTAACGGACCATTAACAAAAAAATAAAAAAAGCCCACAAACTTAATCGAACGGCGCAGATGAACAAATCGAACAGTTAACACAATGTTTGTAATATTAAGCGTGACCGGTCGAGTGATTTGCAACCACACACGTCGTGCTCTTTTTTCATATGTAAACCTGATTTTTAAAAGGACCATTTTGCACTAGACGCATTTCCTCCTGTTATTATTTAAACCGGTAGCATATCATTAAAAGCGTTAAAAACCTGCTCGGTCATTTTTTCCCCTGCCAAACCACAAAGAAAAGACTTTTTTGGGCCTCAACCACAAAAATATTTTGCCGTGTTTTGTTTGAAACTTGGCCACCTCCACAACGGGAGGAGGGAAACAGGGCACTGGTTTAAAAAAAATCGATTCACGTTAGTCATGGAAATCTAATAAATGGCAGTTTGCGAGGGTACTTGGCATGATTTGGGGATTTGATCTGAAGTGATATTTCCGGGAAGACATTCCCTGCTCATTGTATCCAAAAAAACGTGCATTGGTCGCCACTGCGATGACTGATGTATTCCGATGGGAGTGTTTGCCGAACGCTTTGAAGGACACGGGAGGTAATGCGGTCGCTGACCTTGCAGTGTACATTTATGATTAAAAAATAACCCTAAGAGATGGCATGCTAGCTAGGTAGGTAGGTAGGTAGGTTAACGGGCATCCGTGGAGCCGGATTTAAGATTGACTGGTCAAGAACATTAATCTAGATCATTGATATTTTTACAGATTTAGAAATGAAGGCGTATTTTCAGCGTTCGCTGGACAGGCTTTCAACGTCCCTATTCTGGAAACCTGCGCTACCTGACCAAATTTATTTCTGGACACTTGTTGGTTTTTCAGGAAGCTCATGCGAGGGAAAAACAGGGTGGGTAGAACCACTGATTAGAGGGGAACAGAACGAACGCCAAATCAGTTAAAGTACGAAGGGCCAACTGAATTACAAAGCAAATTTATTAATTGCTGTTGGGTGAAGGTACTTGGGAGACAGATTCCACAAGCTGATATGTGCATGTACTACGGTAAGATGCTGGTATGTGTTCATAACCCATGTATTTCGCCGAACAGGAATGCAGACTGACTCGCACTGCGGGAAGTTCACTGCAATTCACTTCACGCTAGTGGTTTTTGTAATTGCTCGTTCATTATCTTTCCCTATTTCTCGTATATAACACAATAGTCTGTAAAGAAAAAACACTGAACAGTCTCTGCTCTTCTTACAAACACCCAGACTGATGAACCTAAGATTTTTTTTTATTTATTTATTTTTTAACAGGACTTATATCGAAAAAAAGGGAGGGGTCTAAAACCCAAAAACAATATAACATTGAAATTATTCTTACATGTGGAACGAAAATTCTAAATATTCATCTTCTGTAAGGGTTGGAATCCCAAATGTTTAGGATACCCTTAGACTGAAAAAGTTCTCATGGTTCCAGCAAAATCTTTTTTTCCATCACATGTTCCGTGACAGCCCTCCCCCTCCCCCGTACTTTCCTTCCTCGTATTCAAGCGATTACAGTTTGCATCACACGTTGTCCTTTTCATCTAAATCAAATGATTTCTCCATAATACAAATGCAGATTTTTTTTAATATTATATCCTGTGTGCAAGACATTTCTCAGACTGTTTAAATCGACATCAGACAATTTATCCAGAAATATGTTAGCAGTACAAAGGGATAGAAAAAACAAGGCGAGTGCTGGCATAAGGAGTGGCTGCTAGTTGAGAAGTTTTGGCTAATTCTTTAAAAGGTCAGTTTTCTAATCGCAAAGATTTAACTTGGAAAGAGCTTGGGGGAGGGGGATTTTTCTTAACATTTAAAGCTGCAAAACTTTCAACAAGAACATTTTTATTAAGTTTATTAATAACTCAATATTCATAACTCTCGCTACAAATAATGAACGGAACCGCTTCGTATCATCCCAGAATAAAATGCACCACCCGCCTTCAACGCAAAAAAATAAATTCCTGTTTTCAGCAGAAAAATATAACACCTTTTGGAAGCAAAGAATTAACTCAGATTGTTGTATCGATTTACGAAATGGCTATTTTCGTGCTGCCTCCACGAAGTTCTACTGGAATATCAGTGGAAACGAAATCTCAAGCGCACGAGGAACTTAACATCTAAAGTGTAATGACTTCCTTCAAAGGAATATTTCTACTCGAAATTGTATCTTAGAGAAACATTTCCTCCCAGCAAAACAGTGTTGGTGGGACACCACTCAAGTCAGCGCAGGCCCAGCACTATGTTGCGGCTGTCCAAACGCCAAAATTTCCCGGCGACCACCACATGGGCCAGCAGTTGGCGGCAACCCCCCCCCATTATTTGTCATATGCCAGAACAAAGACATCAGTTATCCATCACAGGCAGTGGCTGCCACGACCGACCCTTAAGCGGTCCTGCAAGCATGCGCCATAAATCATGACTTGCCGAATCTTGTCCGCCAATTTCCCAGTAGTTGCCATTAAAAAGACAGTCACAGTTCCCCAAAAGCACAACTCTTCTTTCGTTCTTAACGAAACTTATCTGCATGACGTCACGGTGCTGGGGATGTTTCCTCAGCAGGTCCGAAAAAACGCCCGGTGGATCAGGGTAGCATCGAAGTCACGACAGCTTGTTTGCGAAGAGGACGCTCTAACCACTACTAGTTTGCAACGTGCGGTTCGCTGCTTGAAGGAGAGTCTTTCCTGAGACATGTGAAACGAAGGGTTCTCTTTAATTTTGCAAGGTATTTCAGAAACGTTCGTCCCATAATTCATAAATTTATTTTTTGAATGTAACTATTATTTTTATTTACCTTAAGGGAACTGTACTCACTTTCAGCGAGTGTACTAACTTAAAAATGTTTTTCAAAGTTTTATGCTGTCCTTGTGATCTTGAAAGGGGATTGTTTAATATTTAACCCACATTCTGTTACATTTTTAACGTAGTTTTTTTTCTCGGTCCGAAGCTACATTTGTTCAAAATAGGAAAGGTATTTTGTTTTACTTCTGGTTATTTTTAGCAGCGAATGCCTCCAATCTTGTGCATTATATTCACATAACGTTGCTTTTTTATTTATTTTTTCAAATACTTGATCATTCTGTAATGAAAATACCCATTTTGTACGAGAATTTTTTTTTTACATAACGATTTTTTAATGTCTTTCCGGGACTTTTGTTTGAGACAGTTTAGTGTATTGTTAACGAAAGATTATAAGGTACATTTACTAAGTTTTCAGAAATTTCTTGTTATTCATGGGAATGGAGTGGATGTGTTTCATGTGTGTTTGTATTCTGGATTTTTCCGTGTTAGTGCAGGAATTTTGCTACAAAATGAGTTTCTATAAATACACGAGAGTAATTGACGAGAGTAATAAATACACGAGAGTAATTTCCTCCGACGGTAATCGTCGTCGCAGCATTTCATTGGGAAATTAATTCTCTCTACTATGGCTCTTTTTTTCTTATTAAAATAACAGGAAGGCGTAGTCTTCAACTAACTGGTACCACGAGAGACTGCATGTGGTGTTTCTGCGCATGCACAGTCCCGCTGCTTCCACCTCGTGTTAGAGTTGCTTCGGTTGCCAGCTACGGGCCAATGCTGGCACTTGCTTGGAAGGCCCGTAATTCACGGCGATGCTGCAAGGCCATCAATGGCTGCCAACTGATGGCGCTGCCACCAACGGATCTCTACCATACCATGAGCGACAGATTTCAGCCAGCAATGGCCCATCACTGCCAGCTGTTGACCAGCAGTTTCCCAACACTTGTTTTTGCTGGGTAGTATACTTTAAAACACTGAGCTCATACTCATTAAGGCCTCCAAATTGAGCTGCAACACATGGAATCTTCACGAACAGGCTTTAAATTTTACTATTAGTCCATTGAGGATCAAAAAACTATTTCTCATTAGTCCCAGGAACTCAACTTGCTTCGCAATATTAAGAGGACAAACGTCAAGGGCTTACCAACCAATGACCTTTAAATTACATAACTTACCAAATTTTCTTAATAGAAGTCAGCTGCAGTTTTTTTAGCTCACGACCACCCTGCCTACATTTTCTGCATCACTTCTGGATATGTATCGAAGGTTAATTTTCACAGACAGATAAAAAGTCAAATTTTTTGCTTAAAGACAGATAGGAGAGGTGAATATCCGGTCACATAACGCCCAAACAGGCTTTTTCACGAACAGTTCGTCCAATAATTTCATTATACCGCTGTAAGTATATCAGAATGTTTTTTCAGATACTTTGGCTGGTGACGCTTCACATCATACACAAGTTTAAAAAAAAAAAAATCAGCTCTACGTCATTAACTCCAGGGAGGATTAGAATTCCCAACTTCGAAGCAACTTCTGCATTTCGAAAGCAACCACTAAATTTATTAGAATTTAACTTCTAAGTCAACACTATGCCGTAATGTCTACCAGATTGCTAACCAGTTTGCTCAGAAGTACAGTATGTGGCATATTTCCATTATGCCTGAATCGCAATGTACAATTGCACTCTGAAGCCACCAACCTAAATAGCGGACTGTAACCGGGAGCATACAAGAAACACGTCCGGTGGCCATGAAATCCGATAACCATCTGCATGTGTTCCAAAGCTGTCACTCTACAAATAACCCAAAAATTAGGTGTGAGTAGCATTTGTGTTGTCTTAAACGAGTTAGTCCTTACAAGTGAACGTCGAATCAGTCCTTACAGCTACCTAATTCTATTTCATAGTTTGGGAAGAACACAATTCATTTCAGACAAATTTTTGCTACATATACGTACAGCATTTGAATGTGCAAGCACTTAAAAAGTAACAATTTAAACAATAATATTTAAACTGAATACTCTGTATGCAAAGGATGACCGAGAAAGGAGGGTTAATAGTACGCTAAGGATGAAGTCACCCGTCTCCCTTGTTGTGGATGTGAGCCAGTTTACGTATCAGTCGTTTTCAACAAATTCGTGAACAGAAAACGTTTTGGTCCACTAAAGTTGCGATTTAGGGCCAAACAAAAAAAATATTTGTTACGTTACAAAACAGCAGTCATATTCAATACACACTTTATTTTTTTTGCTCTTTATCGACATGAATCGAACTCTGTGCTTCGTATTTTTCCCAGAAAAAAATCTGGAGCTTAAAACTTACATAAAAGTAACAAGGGCACTTGTTTTTGATATCAGGCGAAAAGGTATCAGTTTAAGTAAGAACGTTTAGTAGGGGCAATTAAAAGAGATATTTATCAGATTTTTAAATCCTACAACACCTAAATATTTTATTAAATTCATCTTTCTACAGCCTAAATCGTCAGTTTCCTAGCTAAACGAAATAGAGTCACTGAATTAAGATTTAAAATAAAATTTGCTGAAATCGATGAATGACAAAAGGATCAGATGCGTGGAAGGTCAGGCAGTTTCAGTTACCAGAAAGAAGCTTTTTGTAAACAAAGTTTTGCAAAACGACATTTGGTCTATTGATTCGGCTGGTTTCTGAACTACTTTTATAGCAGCAGAACAGCCGGGAGATTCTAAACTCATTTCTTCAGCAATTTTATTGAAAACTGAAATAAAATGAGTTTTGTACAGATTAATGATAAACTGATAATACAAACTGATGAGTGGTTTGGAAGAATTGGGAAGCTGGTTCTCTGACACTTGCTTTCTTCATAGTTTATCTTTTGCGATGGAATTACTTTGGCATTCCCTTCTCCGCAAGACAGTATAACTAACAAGTAGATAGCTAGGAAAGGTAACCTATGAAGAAGACAGGCGAGGAAGTTTTAGGATGTTTTCGTCAAAATTACAGCTCCATTTGTAAAACCACAGGGATCACTTTCGATTTTTTCCAAGCGCTCACCAGCCATGTTTATGCGGCAGTTTGCATTCATTAGTAGCAGTAAATCAGTTGACAGACTACATCCCCAGCACAGAAAAAAAAACGCCCTCTTTTTCTCGCCCACATGTCTGCTACAAGTTCCCACAGAATTCAACTAACTGCAGTAGCCTGTAGTATATGAAGACAGCAACAGTTCTGAGTGGCACTCACTCATGTGGCAAGAAAAACTGGTTCTAGCACGCAAGACAAAAATCACTAAGCGAAAGATTTATAACTCAAGATGTTAATTAAAATTCTCATGTACTGCAACAATCTATTCTGTTTAAACGTATTAACACTTCGAATTCACAGTTCACATTTAACCTGGAAAAACGCTTTTGAAATATTAATTTTTAATTCAAAGGTTGTTAGGCTCTTGCTGTTTTAACAGAGCGAACACGTCTTGCCAGACTGAACGCTGAGCACAAGTTATTTTTTGGACTAAGATGTGAAAATACAACAAATTGAAATAAAGCTCACAAAAAGAAAAATCCTCAAAAGCAAAAATTTGGACAGAGGCGTACTATTACGTTATAAGACACTTTGTCCCTACCAATGAAACTCATTTATCGCAGTCCTCTGGAAATCTCAAAACAGCCGTTGAAGAGGTCTAAAATGTCGTGGACAAAACACCGTTCTTTAGGCCTCTTTCATACAGTTAATGAAGTTTTCAAATCGGTACGATTTTCTGGTGTTCCTCTGGTGACATTATTTCACTCAAAGGAACACCACAAAATTTTACTGGTAAAACATCATCCATAAGTGGGGAAAGTTATTTCAGTCCGAGAAAACACTTCGGGGGGAAAAGAAATCCCCGATGTCCTCATTGTAGAATCATGATTAAATATATTTCTCCTGGAGTCCTAGATCTGAACATACTTACCGAAATATATTAACACCCGCAGAGTCAGTCTGTACTCAGCCTCCCAGGTTCGACGCGAGTTTGCCTTACAGTCAAAGTTGGACCCGGATTAGAGTCGCAGGTATATCTTTCTTGGAACTGGTGGAAATTAATTAGGGATACGCGATTCCTTAAAGTTTCCGGTGCTCACGGCTGTCGTTAAACCCAGAAGAAAAAAAACTGCACTCAGAAACATAATTGGCACGAAATATTTTCTCAGTTTCACGGATATATTCTCTCGTCATGTGTTAGTTGCCACTTGAGTATCAGCAGGAGTTTTCTCGGCAGTTTCAGGAACGGAAGCAATGGGCTTTGCAATAATCGTAGGGCCAAATCCTCAGCTCACTTTTCCAAGAACTTCAGTTTTTCACCACACTGACACTTTATTTTCCTCGCCAGTTGAGTTTATTTGCGTAAAATATAACAATAGCTATATAGCAAGGATATTCCCACACAAATGCCGAAAATGAAATCTATTTGCTTTCAAACCTAAATCGCAAGAAACACGTCTGCTCCTGTACCTTCTGGTCCAGTTCCATAGTTGGTGAAAAATATCAGAAGGGACGACAGGGCTATTACCAAACACTGTTCTTAAGTAACTAAAAGGCCACTGGCAACTGTCTCAAGCATCTGCGTCACATTAGAAACGATGCTTTAATTCGCTTCATTTGGTCAAGGTGCAGAAATGATGTCGCAGCAAAATTTGGTAAATAAGGCTGCTAATCACACAGTTTGCTCTCTTTTCTGTTGTCTCAGGCTTTTCTTCTCAAAGGATATGCTGTTTATTTGGATTTCTGTCATAGGTGCCGTATTTGAATGAAGAGAGGCAGTTTCAGCCAAACTGTTTGAAGGCATTTCGGGGAAGTGTTGATATCAACTTTCACGGGTGGGCTGAAGCATTTTTTTCTTTTCCACGAATAATTTACGCGTGAAAGCTCAACCTTATATCACGGGAAGCTTAAAGAAATCCCCCTGGAAAATGTTTTCCATGCCAAACAGTACCAAATTTCTGGAATGACAGATGTTAAGTCGCTAAGTGCAGGAGATCAGAAAAAAGAACACCTATGGAAGTGCGAGTCAGACCCTGTCATGAAGCAGGTATAAAAAAACGTTTGGTTTATGATGATTCATCCCGTAAGATGAAATGCATATGCAATAACATTTTCATAGAGAAGGTGGTAGGGCTACATTATAATTGCTGCTTTGAGCCTACAAAATTGGCAACCAATACACCATTTTCAAGAGTGCTGTTAAAAACGGAACTGCTGTGTGATTTATGGTGGGAACTATATCAAACGTAAGAATTTATTTTGTCAGGAACTAGAAAAAGCAGACAAAGAACCAGGCTACAGAAAACAGCTTCCTCCCTAAAAAATGGGCAAGTTTTTTTTTCTTTATCCAGTTATGTTGCAGCTGTGATATGCGCAAAGTTTGACATAAAACGCAGCGCAGTTTTATGAGAAGTTAAAAATCGGTCAAACGCACTATGGGGAAAATCTTTCGAGGAAAACTAATTTAGTTAAACTGTTAGATTGCATCAAGCACGATTTAATAAATTTTATCTCTTGATCAATGATTTCTTTTCAGGATGAGTTTTCTAGCCCATTGTGTTATATAACAAACTTGTGTTATTTAAATGTCAGCTGTTGAAAAACCGGTTAAGTTTAATAAGGGAGTGGTAGAAGAAAACAGATAAATGTGGGAAATTAAGAAAATCGTGCGAAGCAGAATCGCAAAAGTTGTTCGTCCGTCTTGTTGACAAAGTGCTTCCCAGATATGTAGAGAAACGTTAATGAATAGTCATTCCACGGGAAATAGATATTAATCTTTAAATTAGGTTTGGTATAGAAGAAAAACGCAGCTATTAATCTCTTCAGAGGTAATACATAACTACTGATATCTTTGAGTCTAATCATTTAATAAGAATGCTTAATAACTAAACGTTTAAGCCTTGACCAAATTTGTTAAGGAAATCAGTTTTGAATCATGAAAGAAAAACAAATATTTCGGATTGTCATCTTCAAAATTTGAAATCAGTTTTGTTTAAATGGTTATCAGTATTATTAGAGCTAAAAAAAAAACCGACGAACGAAAGAACGAACACTACTGAGTAATTTTCACCCTTGTTCTTCCCTGCTTGGCCACTAATCTCTGGCCCTAACTACAACAAACAATGCTCAAAAATAAAGCAGTGCTTTTGAAAACAGGTGCTTCAGTTGCATTCAAATTGCTATATTAAAATTTGCATGTTTTTAAGAGCATGCATAACAAGGTATGAAGTACAAATTGTTAAAGCTATTTTGTGTGGTTTTATTTTTACTATCACTTAAGTGCACCTCCCAAACAGGCGCTGTTACCAGGGTGAATCCATGGCCTTTCTATCAAGTTAATTAAATTTAAAACCCACTTTGTGATTTAAATATTAAGAGTACTACAGATTGCATGAAGTATAATAGTTTTCTAATGTTTTGTTGCAGGTTTCTAAATTTGATTAGGTCCCTTTTATCTGTAACTATCCTTATACGATATACATGTCATTTTTCCCACGTCATGATTTCAGTTTAATAAATTTAAATTTTTCACTTTTGTAGCCTTATTTGTCAGTCTGTATCTGCCCCATGTAACTGCTGAAAACTGAACTTAAGCCTAGAAGTTTGTCGAAAGAAATCTAAAAACTTGCTATACACGGAATGCTTCTGACAAATATTTGGTACAAATAATCTGGCAATGCGCTGTTTTTTCAGACATTTTTTTAAAAACGTATAAAACTCGTGCACCAACAATTTGAAAATTCTGGGGCCACGGAAACAGAATCGTGGCAGTCAACGGTTGTGACTGCCACGGAGATAACTTCAGGTTCGATCCCATACAGGTACGAGCGCTCGAATCGCTAAATATCCTACCGTGCGTCGGATGGGCACGTAAAGCCGTTGGACCCCGGGTACTGCCCCCCCGGCAATAAATAAGGGCGGCTTCCTCCCCCTTTCTACCTGACTTCCGTGTCACTTTCCTATCTGGCACTCTAGCCCAAATCTCCTAGCTTCCTATTTCTAAGGGTTGTTTAAGACCTGGGGTCAGACACTCCCTAAAATTCTCTACATATAATCTGATAAAATTCTGAGAGAAAATAGTAAAGCATCGAATAAAACTAATCAATATGTCCTTCGCACGTGGTCACCTAGTGGTGCTTTTCGCTCGTAATTTGATCAGATTTGAGAAGTGTTTCAGATTTCAAAAATGTCATTGTTTTACGGTTCTCGCCCTAATCAGTTTTATTTCAGTGCCAGTAGATTTTACATAAAGCTGAACTAGGTCTGTCCGTTGAACGTGTAAAAGTATCTCAGCAGCAAAATAAAGCTGTACACTTATATTTTACACATTTCATCTATCATCTTCGAAAAAAGCATTCAGTGAAATTGAGCAGTTTATTCACTGTTAATTTTGTGGGTTGCGCCATAAGTGGACCATAACTGCACCACTTAGGACGAAGGTATACCACTGTGATGCACAAAATATATAAAAACAGGATGCAGTTATGCACCATATTATGGTATCCAACCAGAATGGGGCGAAGTGGCACCCATTACGCCATATTTTTCTGTTTCATGCATGACAATGTTACACCTTTGTCCCAGAAGTGTCGCACCACTTTTTGGTGCGACCTACAAAATCTTAACAGTGCTGGCAGAAAACTTTTGGATAACTGGTTATTTTAGTATAATGAGCCTATGTAGAGCGCTAATAAGGTTTGACACAAAAGTTATATCCTATAAAAATGAAACTATAAACCAAATAAACTGCGAAGTTTTTGTAAAAACATGCTATTTTTTAAATATTGCACTGATACTCACCCTCATGATAACTTGTACTCGTGACACCATCTTACTTTGGATTATCACGAAGGAATTTCAATTTCACGTTCTTGCATTAAAACAGTTTAATGCTGAAGGGTTACAGTACAATGTAACTTCTCACTCGTCAATATTGTGCGCTTTATTTATTTATTTTTTTGATTGAAGGTTTAACGACCACCGTGAGCAACACAATGGGCTATAAGCAGTCGCCCGTCCCTAATTTAGGGTCACTGGTTCCAGGGAAGGGAGAGAGCCAGTGCCGTAAGACAAACAACGTCCATGCCTCACCGGGATTCGAACCCGGACCTCTTTCGGACGAATGATCAGAGGCCATCGCTTAGACCACTGCGCCACCGGGGCGGCGTGCGCTTTATCAGCTTATGTGTAAGTGCGTTTTTCGTATGTACTGTTCATACTGTAAGCAAACGGAGATTTAGCAATGACATGGCACCCATATGTACCTAAAACGGCTTGATGCATATACATAAGTCAAGAGACTTATTAACGTATGTTTATTAAATTAAAACACCTTAAAAAATACGAGGGGGGAGCAGCTTGTTTTGCCGAATTCACACGGAACCATGAATGCGATTTTTAATGAAGGTTATTTTTAATGAAATGCCTTATCCATTTTTCCATCAGGTTACCCAGGAAACTTAAGACCTCATCAGCCCACCTTCACTACAAGGTGTAAGAAATTGCTCCATTTCTAAGCTCTAGTAGCAGTACTCGTCCTACTGAGGAATGGGAATTTTTTTTTTTTTTTTATGTAAAGTCGTTAAAGAAGTAAATCTAGTCCAGACATTGGAATATTTTCGTTCACGAAAACTTTCATAAAATTAAGTCTTATTCCACTTCGTGCGAATTGGAAATCATGTTTCGTTTAATAGTCCAATACTTCAGTTTAGAGTGTACTTCATCAGTGAAACCTCAGGAATCACATACTCAAACATTTAAGATTATCGCTATCTGTTAGTAGTAACACATCGACAAAGATTGCCCGAATCAGTAACTTTGAGTGTGATCAAAGCTACTCAAGATTTCGAAAAAAAAAATGAGTCAGCGATATCGCAGTTTAACGGCCTGGTTTGCTCTGATCAGTTCACAACTGACTTTAAATTTCTAGGATGTAATCTGTACAATTTCCCTGGAACAGAAATTTCCGGAAAATCACCTTATGGACCAGAAAATCATTGTGTACCAAACTTGCGTTATTTTAGCGCCAGCTGTTGAAAAATTATCAAGAAAATCATTACCGATTAGCAATATTTTCTGGAAAACTATGCTTCATTAGGACAAGCTGTTCTAAACAGATTTTTCAATGAAATTGGGCTCAAAATTTACCGGCTCAACTGAGTAAAATTTGTTAGCCTTGCACAATAGCGTTTTGAATTCAGTCCTGAATGCGGGAGAATTAAAGGTCGGAATGTTTCAGTTACGATTTAAAGTTCATAGCAAGAATTTTTTTTTTGTTTAGGGATTCCACGACCATCACTACGAGAAACTGGGGATTATAAGCAGTCATCAGTCCCAAACGCCACCGCTCTCCGACAGACAACACCCATACCTCACAGGGAGGGAACTAACTTTGGTCCATCTTAGGAAACTGATCCTAAGCTCGCGCATCAGACCACTCAGCCACCAGGACAGCCTGATCCCACATGTGGAGGAGAAATTAGATCTATATCTTGGCAGACTTCAGATTAAAACAGTACCTCAGAATTTTTTTTCCTGTGTATCGCAGTTACAGAACTTCTCTGCTTTGAATTTTTGGGAAACTTAAACCGGGGAAAAAAAAACGTGAAAAAGTTTTTATTCCCCGTTTTCCTACAAAATGTACCTTTATAGTAAAAGGAGACATTGTTACACACAACCAATTTCTCAGTTCATGGCAATTTTGTAAACATTTCTGCAGAGTTGATGTCCAGAGAAATAATTTTGCATATGCTTTTTCATTACAGCTCTATTCATACGAGTACCCAACCACCCAAACAGGAAGCTTCATTCCACTTCTGTGGCAGAGTAGTCAGAGTCTGTGGTATTCAGCTAGTACTCCCACGCAGGGCCCTTGTTAGAGTTCCACATGAGACATGGGTGGTGTGCTTTTCTTACGATTGTGGAGCTTTCCCCTAGACTTAGAACTAGTAACCCCTAATTTAGGACGAGCGACTACTTATAAGCCCGAAGTGTTTCCTATGGTGGTGTAACCCCTCTCTCCGCAAAACCAGGGAGCCCCTCCCCACTTCAACAACCACTGGTCCAAGTTCACTACATTGTGAGAACACCCGAGTTATTTTCTCATCAAGGAAGTCTACTGGCATGCTTTTTAAATATTATCTTTCAACCGATATTTCTAGTGCCAATCATCCCCTCCAAAAAGAACTAAAGCTTCCGACTGCGGAATATGCATGAATCAAACAAGCATGAATCCAACGTGTTCGAAATCAACTCCAGGGCAGACACCACACACTGACGTTCATCTGGAGTTGGAAACAATTTACAAGATTTCAATAACCGTGATTTTTCGCTGTTCCTAAAAGCACATAGAACAGTGTTCTCACAGTATCCATACAAAAACAACCATCTAAAAGAAATCAAAATCGCTTAGCTGTTACATAAATGGAGCTTGTTACGGCAGTCTTACGCCTTTCATTACCTTTGTACGTTGATTTTTTTTTTTTTTTTTTGATTGGAGGTCTCACGACCACCGTGAGCAACTTAATGGGCTATAAGCAGTTGCCCGTCCCTCATTTAAGGTCACCGTTTCCAGAAAAGGGAGACAGCCTGTGCCGTAAAACAAACACAACATACCTGCCTCACGGGATTCGAACCTGGACCCCTTCGGGCGCATGATCAGAGGCCATCGCTTAGACCACTGCGCGACCGGGGGCGGTTGTACGTTGATTTAACGTTTACAGTTGCAATTTTTTTAATATTTTGCAGAGATAGAATTCCACTTTGATGAACCTACACGAATTATATTTCTTGTGCGGTAAGTTTTTTTTCCTTCCATATGTATTTCTTCAAATCACCGTACAGAATATCTAACGGAAGCACAGTTTCATTATACCAGAGCAAAGTTTCCAAAGAAACATGCACGTTCTAAAGAGTTTTCATTAAGCATATGGAAAACTTAAAGTTGGGACCTGGGCCAGTATTGTCCAACCAAAACAATTTCTTATGCCTTCAGGACATGCTTAATTCGGGAGAAAATCCCGAATCAGTTTTTCTTCACGGTCACTTCAGAAAAAATTCTTTCTTAGTTTTTAAAAGTATTGGCAATGCCTTTTCTGCTCCCACTTCAAAACAAAAAAAAAAGCTGAATTTTTTTTTTTTTTTTTTTTTTGCTTTTTAACTATTACGGATATATATACAAATTCGAAATCATGAAACATAATATCCCCTCTGGCAAAAAAAAAAGTGTCCCTTGCCTTTTACAGTTCTCAACCCGTTAACAAAAGTCAGCTTAGTGGAAGACACAAAAAAATGTATCTCAAACTAATTACATAATCGGCAGAAAAAAAATATATATTTACCTTTACTGTAACATCCTTCTTTTTTAATACCCTCGTGCACATGTTTTGTCTCCTTGAGTACCTTCCGAAGATGCCTGGCCCCTTTTCTGAATCGAATAATTTCACCAGGTAATGTGGACGCCATCGCTGCGCGTGCGCTCGGCATCCTGCTACAACTGTCCGAAGAATCGACGTCGTCTGTTTTGGAGAAACTAAATAACTAGCTAGCTTATATGCCCTACAGCAGCGCTCTCTGCCAGCAGACTCAGCTGCGACCGGCACGGAGCGGTGTAGATGACCTACGACCTCCATCGGGCAGCAGCACTCTCCAAGTCACCAGTGTGTGCGTATTCAGGCCCCGTGATCCCTCTCTGCAAATATTATAATTAAATGCATATTCAAATTGATGCGATCTTCTGCCATTTTTTTTTAATGCTAAACATAGTTGTAAAAATTTCAACGAAAATTGGTTATTTTAAAGCCGTATCTAAACGTGTTTATGTTGATAACCGATCTTTTTCAAAAATACGTTTTTTTTTTTTTCATTGTCCCTATGTTTTAGGTATGCAAACATGAAATATCTGTTTTCAATTGCGAGTCAGCAAATGTCCTTCGTTATTTCTCTCCAGAAATTCCACATTAAACTGATTTTCAGAATGTTTTTTACGTATCTGACGATTGTCATCAGCATGCAATGCCATATCGAGTTGCCTGTTCCGAAGAGGGAGCAGAAGTGGCTCTATAGAACAAGCGCAGCTTCGAAGCCCTGTTTTGCTCAAGCACTTGCCCAGCCCTTCTTAATTTAGAGTCCCATTGTCATTACACAGATTTTTTTTTCTGATTTTTTTTTGAGGTGTAACAACCACCGTGAGCAACTCAATAATAGGTTGTAAGCGGTCGCCCGTCCTTAATTTGAGGATACTGCTTCCAGGGAAGGAATGAAGCCAGTGTCGTAAGATGAACGTTCCGTCGGGATTCGAACCCGGACCATCTTGGACGAATGATTAGAAACCAACGTCTCATGCAACTCCGCTACGGGGGCCGCATTATTCAGTTTAGAATACACCAACCTTACTAATAAATAAATACTTAAACGTTCTTTTTTATCTGAACGAAGGACATTTCTTACTATGCCATATCAAATTAGTCTGCTGATAATTTTATTCAATTTTATAAAAAAAAAAAAAAAAAAAGAGTGGACTCATACTTTTCATCTATATTTCGTCGCCCGCCTTTAACATTTTGTGCTTGCCAACAAAATCCGTTTAGACCTAGTTAGCTGAAATTTTCAGAATTTTCACTGTACAAAATTGCGGTTTCAGGTAACTGAGAATTTTCCCCCCAACATCTGGAAGTGTAGTTTCTGGTTAGATAATAGAGACAAAACAAGTTTCGCACAGTATTTACCTAATTATTTAAGCAAAAATATAGCGTTAAGTATCTTTACTGTCAACAGTGTTACATATGAGTCCGTAGTATATTACATACCTCATAAATCAGTTTCCAATTCATAAAAAAGTTGACATGACCTATAAAAATCCTGACGACACCGAAGCGCAAAATACGATCGCGTCTTTAAATATGTTTTCACTGAGCCTGTTTAGGAGTTAAATTTTCAACTGTACAGCTCACGAATTTATGGACTTAGTGTCTCAGCTTACATGAGCGATGTTTTCTCCGTCGTACTCCCAAATCTCCCGTCATCGACCAAGCATTCTCTATGTACACTTTCCTTCAGCCTGTGCCAGAACATATTTAAGGAAACAGGGGGTCAGGGGATGGACAGTATTTTGGGGTGCCAGTATTAGTGGCGCATCTAGGATATCATTATGGGTGACCGAATAAAATACCCAGGAGAAAACATTCCCAAAGTATATGCTCAGAAAGTCATAAAAATACTCCCGCCATACTGAAGTGTGTACCCCATAAATTTTCATGAACGAATCAGTGTTAGCAAAAAAATGTAAAAATGCATGGTTGAAAAATGGATACCACTTCATTTCTGCTTTATCCTCCCTCCCCCAGGGTTCAGCTTGTTGAAATTATATCAAAGTACAAAATAATATGATCCAAATATCGTGATTCCAACGAATTCTTAATGTATGAACATTTCCCCCAATTACAGATGTGTACAAAACATCTGCAATGCTTTTAAAAAATTTGAGGATGGACTGGGGATATTTTGCGGACTCCTTAACAAAGCGGAAAGAAATAGTAAAATTTTCCACAAGACAGTTTCTTATAGATTTTGCTGTGCTATCTGGGCAAACAAAAAAACAAAAACAAAACTAGAACTCTGTCAATTCTTCAACCACCCTGCATAATTCTTAGGGCCCTTGAAAACACGGGGCCCGGGGTATTTTCCAGGGCAGTCACCACTAGATCCCCTCTTAAATGGGCTCTGGCCTGTGCATTAGTCAAATTCATCTCGATGGTGCGAATTATTTAGCTCATGATTTCTCTGTTTTCACAGCCGGCGGTTCTCTCCCCTATTCATCTGTTAAACGATGTAAGTTTCTTTGTTGATGATGTATAGTTTATACGGACATTAAATCTATATTTCTAACAAGCTATATAAAGAGGTAACACAGGAAATGTCCATACGAAACAAAATTTGAATACGTGTGTCTCTTCTATCGCAGAGTCTGTTTTACATCATTTTCTTATCTGGAAATCAGTCTAGACTAATTATAATTATTTGTGCTTTGATTGCATATGATACTGATAGAAGGATATTTATTTGCGGAGTGACCTCATCGCCGGCAATACGCAAAGCGATCTCTCAGACGACCCGTGATGGCCCATTGGTCTAAGCGCTGGTTAGTTTCTGTCCGTTTGTCAGAGTGAACTCGATTTAGAGTCACGACGAGGCATGGGGATCCGCTTACCATATGGCACTGGCCCCAAATCAAGGACAGGACACTGACCCTACAGCTGATCACAGTCGTCGTCGTCACCTCCCGTTCCCCAAAAGAAAATTTCTGAATTACTTTATCCATGTCTCATAATAAAAAAGTTTGCCATCCTACAGAGAGAATTAGTAATAATAATCCTGATATAGTTTAGGGGTTAAATAGAAAAGTTAGAAACTGCACACGAGAACCAAGTTCCAACTCCGGTGGCGCAATGGTCTAAGTGCTGACTTCTGACCATTCTTTCGGGATGAGTCCAGGTCCCAATCTCGGTGTGGCATGGATGTTGTGTTTGTCTTGCGGCACTGACTCTCTCCCTTCCTGAAACTAGTTGCCCTGAATAAGGAACGCGAGACTGCTTATAGCCCGTCGAGTTACTCACGGTGATCGTTGAACCCCCAAACAAACAAAGAACCAAGTTAAAAGGGAAATGTATTTTCCATGTGCAATATGCTGGACCACTACTGAGCAGCAGTAATGTATCTGTTTCCGTTATAACTTGCTTAAATACCATGCAAGAAAAGAAGCATTTGTGTGGCTGTTGTAACTCAATAGCCCAGGATTTCTTTTTTCTAAACTGAACAATTGTTTTGGTTGCAAAAGAAGGACGCGAAACAAGCACGCCGCGCACTTCGTGGAAGTAACAAGCTGCTCCTTAGACAAGTCTCAAAACTACATTGGTGATCAATGATTAAATAAAAACACAAATCAAAAAGAAGTCCTTTAAGGGATTTCAATGAAACTTACAGGTAAAGTCCGCTATCACATTAATCGCAATAATACTAGATAAAAAAGAAAACAAACGAATCCCCATGAATATTGGATGCGATATTGAAATTAGAAAATCAGTGTCCAAAGATGGCCCGTAAAAGTTAATACACCATTAAAATGGTGTGTGGTCACCGAGGACAGTAGCAGTACACAGGTTCTCAAATTGCCACTGAGGAGTAATTGCCATTCCGACGCAAGTCCATATCTGAGCTACTGGAGGTTCCTGGGACATGTTTTGCGACAGGCGATCCATCCTTGGGCGTCCCAAATATATTCCATTTAGGTCAGATGATCTGGATGGCCAGTCCATATGGCTTATGGTTTCAATCTCTAGGTACTGATCCATCAAGCAAGTTCTGTGAGAGCGAGCATTATTGTCCGTTGAAAAGAAACCATGCTCGATTACTAAGAGAAACAGACGAATATTAGATTCAAAAATCTCGTTGCGATATTTTAAAGATCTTGCAGTCCCTCCTGGGAAGAGATTAAGGCCGCTCCGGGGGCCGAGCGGACAGAAGCGCTATTTTCGGGATAATTATACGAGCTGGGTCCGGCTTCGAGTCTCGATGAGGCATGAGTAGTGTGTTTGTCGCACCGCGCCGGTTTTCCCCGTTCCCTGGAACCAGTGCCCCCAAATTAGGCTTACAGCTCTAAGGGTTGATCATGGTGGTCATTCACCCCCCTTCCCAGAAAAGATGAACAAAATAAGGGGTCTGCGGCCATTGAGAAAAATGCCTGCCCATAAAACACACCACGACCTCCAAAACTCTGTTAAGATGTTGGTGCGATGACTTCTGATTCCAGGCGGTGTCCACACAAACAGTTGTCAGGAATCAGTTTGAACACTAAATTGGGACGCATATATGAAAAGCATTTAGCCCGTTATAACTTTGAGTGCATTTGCGATGTTGTCGAGGGCCAATTCCATCTAGTTCTTATCTGTGAAGAGGTCAAAGGGACACATCCATAAAGCTTCTAGGCATACAGCCGATGAGCCATTACACTATGACCACCCCCAGCCTAGAGAAATGTGAGCGCCTGGAGACCGAACGGTGGCGCAGGTGAAGTTCACAGAGCAGTATATATACAACCCGAGGACCGGCTTTCGGTTAGTAGAGTGTTCGGAGTCAGAATGGGAAAAGCTGCCGATTTATCGGAGTTTGATAAAGGACAAATTGTAATGTCATGGCGCCTCGGAACTACGATCTCGGAAACGGCTCGGCTTGTGTGTTGTTCTCGTGCCGCTGTAGTGAGTACGTATCAAAAGTGGTGCACAAATGGCCAAACGACGAACCGTCGTCCAGCCGTCTGTCGTCCACAGCTCATTGGTGCCAGAGGGGAGCGGAGACTGTCGCGTGTTGTTCACAGCGACCGCAGGGCCACAGTGTGAGAAATCACTCGCAGCTACAACTATGGTGATCAGGGCAAAGCGTCACAGCACACAGTCGATCTCAGCCTTCTACGCGTGGGCCTGCGTAGTCGAAGACCCAGACGGGTCCCTATGCTCACTGCACTTCATCGCCAACAACGCATGAAATGGGTCCAAGATCATGAGATTGGACAGTGGATGATTGGAAGAAAGTGGCCTGGTCTGACCAATCAAGATCACTGGTGCATCACGTAGACGGCCAAGCGCGGATAACCAATTACCATCGGAGGCTATGGCACCTGGATGGACTGTTGGGCGGAAACAGTTCGGTGGCGGCGGTGCTATGCTGTGGGCGATGTTTTCTTGGTACACTTTAGGCCCCATTATCTCAATAGCACAATCTCTGATAGCTGTCAGGTATCTGAATATTGTTGCGGACCCAGTTCACCCATTCATGACAACTGTGTTCCCTGCTAGTGATGGCCATTACCAACAGGATAATGCGCCGTGCCACGCTGCCAGAATCGTCAAGGGTGGTTCGAGGAACATGCTGGTGACTTTCTGTTAATTCCTTGGCCTCCAAATTGACCTGACATGAGTCCAATCGAACATTTGCAGATCGACTTGGAAAAGCGGGGTTCGCGCTAAATCACCACCACCCCGAAATGTACGGGAACTAGAGGACCTGCTGTTGGACCTGCTGTTGTACCAAATACTCCCAGGATACCTATCGCCACCTCATCGAATCGATGCCTTGCCGAGCGGCCGCTGTTTTGCGGGCTAAAGGGGGTCCTACAGCTTATTAGGTAGGTGGTCATAATGTAATGGCTCTCGGTATAGTTCGTTGGGATACAGCGAATTCTAAATCGAGCTGCCATGCTGTATAGGTTCCATGGCGTCTCGCATTTAGGAGCAGATTAACGGTCGTTCGTAGTTGATGTGGCTCTAGGGCATTCATTTTTTGTTTCAAATTCCTTCCAAAGGGGCTGACAACGCTGCTGTTCACATTTAGCTATCTAGCAACCTCAGACTGTCTCTATCTTGCCTAGTTCCTTCCTGTTGCTCTCCATGCTATTTCTTCACTTAAGTGAATATTTTGAGTCGTTTTCTAACTGTTGGCTATCTCGAATTTTGTACAACAAAACTGTAACACGAAATGAAGCTCACGTACAAATCAGGAGCTTCTTATATTGAACTGTCACGCATGCGCGATTGCGTTTTATGCAAATTTTATTTGCAGATTTGGAATCAGCGTACTTTCTATGAAAAATATGTAACTTTTGTTAATACTTTTCGACTATCTCGAGAGGTAAGGCGATCTTTTGCATTTGTCATTCAATTTCTGAGCACCAGTGTGGCATGTCAAACAAATTTCAAAAAGTCCTATATTAAGATGCAATCAAAAGTTTCTCAAAAAAAAAAAAAAAAAAAAGGTATATCACTGCACAACAGAAAATTTCTGCATCAGATAAACCGGAAGTTTTATAGAAAATCGTAGTTGTTGTTACAGCAAACGAGTGCAAAAATAACTTTAAAATAACAATAGGACTACACGAGCGCAGTTAAAATGGCAAACGTAAAAATATTGTTACTCTCTCTGATATCAAAACGGTTCCACTGGGAAGTAATTAGAAGACATGTTGGTAATTTTGATCATGGCTAGTGTAGCCGATATCTAAAGAACTTTTACAATCACCCTGTAGAAAGATGAGATAATACTGAACTACAAATTTAATTTACGCACCCAGTGGAGAAATTTGCATCAGGAAACCTGCAAAGTCTATGGAGAACTGTAATGGTGGCCACAGAAATCGGAGTCAAAAGAGTGAAACTTTTAGAAGCGCAGATGTTCCAAAGGCACACATACCGTAACGCCTACTAACGGAAAAACAGTGAGTTTGGAAAATCGGGTGATATTTAGAATATATTGATGACGGCTAAAATTAACAGTTGTTAATTGTAATTTTCTAATCTGATCTGCAGAAGATAATATATATTGTCGAACTTAAATCAAAATTTGCCGCAGCTCGACGGAGCATTTTACATTAGAGGGGAAAGAATTGAAAATAAAAGTGAATGAAATGTTTGGTCATAATTGGACCATGCGAAACAAAATTTTTGATGTAGAAAGAAAAATGTCGCACCAAATACAATCGTGCATCTTGCGCCACACAGCGGTCACACTGTGCATCTACAAAGAAAGGAATGAACTGTCACTTTTTTTTCATAGCTCAAGCTATCGAATGCAAAGAAGAGTTTCTCACGTCTGACTTTCAGAAGCAGACGTATCATGCGAAACACAAAATAACGCTTGCAGGCTATTTGTCCGTCGGGGTAAATAAAAGATCTTGTGCAAAAGGGAATTTTGCAGATCTAAAAGTGCAAGTGTTTATCCGTTCAAAAGGTACTTAAAAAAGTTTCATTGGAATAAAAACCTAAATTATTTTGTAACGATGGTCATCAAGAATACAAAATCCTACTTATTGCATTTTTTATTTTGCATGGGCTTCTTATATACAAATAGCGAAGTTTCAGGTTTTTTAAAATTTTGTTGTATGTGGCACTAGACACTCATGCTACAGGTCAAGATGACAGACAGACAGATACAAAAACTGCATCTAGCGACTCGTGCATGAAAAATAAAATCTGCTTGAAACGTGAATCGAAGTGGTAACACTGCATTAATAAACTAAGAAACGCAGTAATTCTAGTTTAAAATGAACTATAAAAAGTGTTAGGGGATATCGCATTGTCAGCGTGAAGTAACGGGAAAATCTGTGAGCATCATCATCACACACTTGCACATACTTGGAAGTATGTGATGAAAGTTGAACCTCTGAGCATCCCATGTCAACAACATGAAGGGGATCAGAAAACGGAAATGAAAATCAAACCAGTTATAAGTATCGCTCTTACTGAGTCATTCTCACTCAGTAGGAAGCTGCAGCAGCGTGTTAAGTTGAGTGGTATCGTGGTATCTCAGCAAAGCGATCTACCTCAGTGAACTACTCTGAGAGCAATTGGAAGATTGAAAACTGGCCAGACAGACGGGGTAGAGGCAGAAGCTGTTGGAGTTTCTCAAAGCATCACCAGTGCAATATGGAAGCGTTTCCAGGAGACGGAAATACTACGAAGAGGACTAAGGCAACATCGACACCACCACAAAACGACTGGTTTTAAGTTTACTGGCTCGTAGGCAATGTAGTCACAATGCACTAGATTGCAACGCCTGTTTACTGGCGCCACAGGAAGACACGTATCCACATAGACCATACGCAATCGGTTCCAACAAGGAACATTGCATGCACGGTGACAGAAGTTGTGCGTGCCCCTCTGTGCATATCATCAGATAACCATCACAGATTGGGCTCAAGACAATCATAGTTGGGACCATGAACTGTGACGCTCCATTCTTTTCACGGGTGAGTCGCGGTTCAGCTTGCAGTCCGATAATATTCACACCCTTCTCGGGTGTGAACAAGGAATAATCCTCCCTTCATACAGGAAAAAAGATGCCTTCTTTAGTGGTGGAATCCTTGTGTTGGCAAGTATCAGCATTGGTGCTTATACAGATATCTGCGTCATCCAGAATGGACCCTCGACGGCGGTTAAATTTCGGGATGAGATCCTGGGTCCTATAGTTGTGCTCTATGCCGCAGCATTTGGGGATACGTTGCTTTTCATGGATGATACCTCACTTTCTCATCAAGACCAGCTAGAGGAAAACTTGCTTCAGGAAGAGGCCATTGATAATATGGACTGACCTTCACATTATCGGGACATCAACCCCATTGAGATCGCATGCAACACACTGGGCAGACATGTTGTATTTCACCCATTCGTGATGTTTTTGCACGAAGAGTAGCGGATAATTTTCTAGAATTGCTGGATAATCTCATGCCTTTGAGTCACTGGTGTGCCACTGTTTTAGCGAGGGCTGGCCACCTTACTAGATGTCAGTAAGAACCGCTTTCCTTCATTTCTTAAAGTATAACTTCACTCCCACATGCTGTATATTGTCATAAGATTACTGACCATTAGATGAAATGCCTTGCTTGTCTGTTTTGTCATGTTTCAATTATCTCACATTCATGTTTTCGATGCTAATCCATCATGTTTCTTTCTGTCAATACACGGCTCCCTAATTTTTTTTTTTAGCGGTAATTTGGAAAGGCCATGTAAGCATTTGGCAAGGCCATAAGAACTTCATCATTTTAAGTAGATATAATTCTGGTTTAAAACGCTAGAATCGGACCGTTAGCCGCCCCGGTGGCGCAGTGGTCTAAGGCGCTGGCCTCTGATCATTCGTCCGTAAGGGGTCCGGGTTCGAATCCCGTCAGGCATGGATGTTGTGTTTGTCTTTCGGCACTGGCTCTCTCCCTTCCCTGGAACCAGTGACCCTAAATTAGGGACGGGCGACTGCTTATAGCCCATTGAGTTGCTCACGGTGGTCGTTAAACCTCCAATCAAAAAAAAAAAAAAAAAAAAAAAAAAAAAAATCGGACCGTTAACCATCAGGCGTGTCCGTAACTCATATTTAATATACTAAAATATGTAATTCTGATTTGAAATACTGTGTGTGCTAGAGGCCCTAACTAGACTTAAAACTTTAAACTGTAGCTAAGCTTTAACACATGAGACGTGGCTATGATTGTACTTTAAATACAAAAGGAGATTCAGATCTGAATAAATGCGTTAAGCAAGATTGTAATTCTAATCATTCAATTAGGCAATAACTGGGCTTAATATTATAGGACGCTGTGCTTTAACATTCTAGATGAGGCCGTTGCTACAAATACAATGTGAGATTATGACTCCGCTGTAACTTCCTAGAATAGGTTATAAGTTATAACTCTGCGTTGACAAGTTAGAAGAGACCACTCTAAGATTTCGTAATTGTACTTCAAATGTAAAACAATGCTCTAAATCGACTTTCTAGAAAAAGTTATAATTATACGATCAGCATTATAGGACGTCGTAACATTCATTCAAATATCAGGCAATGCACTACCCCTGAACACATTTGGTGAGTTAAAAAGGTTTAAACGGCAGTGAGTTCTCAGTCAGCTTCAACACTACTTTTACATAATAGACGGGGCTAAGACGATGTTTAACGTTAGAGAATTTGTTAGCTCTGCATAACTCTACTTTAGCTCACTATTTAAGAATTTGTTGCACTACTTCAAACAGTAGGCGAGAACATGTGTAACTGTTGCTGCGCACAAGACCAAATTATCAGAACTTTTGTTTTTGTTGTTGATTTCAGTATCGGCGCGAGTACCAAGACTACAAGCAATCGCCTGCCCCTAATTTTGGGCCACTTGTTCTATGGGAAGGAGAGAATCAGATCCACAGGACAAGCACACCAGTCATACCTAATCCGGGACACGGACTTTAATCCCAACTCAGACGATTATCCAGAAGCCTGTGACGATAACCACTAGGCCACCAGACCGGCTGTCGGTAAAAATATTAGGTACTAGTGCTCATCGAATACTGAACAACAGTTAATGGAAGTAATATTGCTTGTGTTTCCTTGCAGGATAAGGCACTCTAGGATGTAAGGAAAGTTACTTAAAATCCGTACAAATCAAGTTCGAAAATGCATTGAGAATAAAATTAACTCTCCGAATCCCATATTTATTTGAGCTGCGTTTGATCCCTTCCTGAATCAAGCTGTGTCATCTTACCGTAATGAGAAACCACTCGATAAGACATATCAGTTCACCAATTTAATGTATGCGACATAACCGAATGATATTTTTCTTTGTTTTCATAAATATTTTTTACTGGACTGTCCCCACTGGATGGCGGACATGCTTACACATTTGGAAGTTGCACCCACGTTTGGAAATTACTTTATTTTCAGTGCAATATGACTGGAATACTGTGTGAGGAGTTTTCATGGTGGTGATTAACACTCGATCACGATCAGATAAAGAAAAACAAGCTCTGCGTGCTTTTTCGTCTCGGTCTTCGACTCTTATTCTGTACCTAATGATTCAAATCTCAGAATTTTGAGAGGAGTACGCTATTTGTTTACTTAAAGAAAAGCTGTCAATGCAGCAGCAGCAGCAGGGGCCATTGTTAGTACCTATGAAAGCGTTGTTGATGGCCTGAATCTGGAGTAAATAAAACTAACTATCCGTTACTACCTATCTGCCATTTGAATAAATTGAAAAACGGAGTTGAGCTGCGATTCCCGCTGGATATGACACATCCCTTTGCAGCATAGAGCTATCAGTGCTCTTCATGATGGACATCTAAGAGAAATCGTGTTGCGCTTTCGCTGCCCAATTCCGTATCTGATATTGAAGAGGAACCGCTGACGTAATGAATCGTGTTTGTAGACCTTAGCGGCGAATTTTGTTTCCGTTTTCGACTCAATAGCAACAGGCCGACATCAAGGATCATTGTACGCAGCGCTATCATTTGTATAATCCAAAAGCCTTTCGCGGTGTTTCTTTGCTGAATGAACAGGACTTCAACCTTGCACATTGACGACTTTGATTTGATTTCATGCGAAAATTATGATTTTAATTTGCCTCGAAGTGGAACCTTTCCTCTCAATAACAGTAAATTTGGAGATGTGGCACACTGTTCAGAGTTAGACGTTTACCGGAACAGGGAAAACATACTGTTATTGATATTCCATAAAATTTGACAACCCTGGGCAATGTGACTACCATTATTCATTCTGAGATTCCTCTCCTCCTCACTTCGTTTCAAACTTGCTTTTCATGTGATCTCATGAGAGCGACACGACAAATTTAATGTGTGTTACTGGATGACGAATAATCGGATATCTTTCATAAGGCGAACCCTAAAAATTTATAGGTCGTCAACGGACAACTGATTCTAAGCTAATAGTTTAATGTGAACTTTTGTGCAGCTTCCTGTGCAAGTTATATTTCAACAGAAAGCTGTACACGACACTCGATGAATTAGGTTTAATAGAATACACTGCAGGGTGTCCCGAAAAAAGTGTAACCAATTTCAAATGATAACTTTGGATACAAAGCTAATATCAGCATTCTGTTTGTTGCAGGTGGTAAGGAATGTCCTCAAGTTTTCTAGAAGTGTACCCAATGGATCCTGCTACGAAAGCACACATTGTGAAGTGGTTTATTGAAACCTAATCCGAAACGCAGGTTCAGCGGAATTTCAGAACAAAATATGGAAGCAAACCGCCTACATGTAACAGCATCAGAAAGTCGTACAAGTCATTCCAGGAACCTGGTAGCGTCCTTACAAAGAAAAGCCCCGGACGACCATCGCTGGTTCCAGAAAGGAAGGAAGTTGTGAGACAAACATTCACTCGTAGACCTCGAAAGTCAATCAGACAAGCAGCACGACAAGTGGGACATCTCCAAGTCGTCAATGCACAGAGTGTTACGTCAGAGATTGGAAATACACCCGTATAAACGGCAGATAACCCATCACATAATCCCAGATGATCATGTGAAACGTAAACAGTTTGCTGAAGAGATGGAGAACATTGCAAGTGCTGAATCTTTCCTGAGACAAATCTGTTTCTTGGATGAGTGCACTTTCCATGTTTCTGGAAAGGTTAATAAACAGAATGTGAGAATTTGGGGAACTGAACACCCGCATTGAACAATGGAACATGAACATGCTAGCCCAAAAGTGAATGTTTGGTGTGGCATAAAGGTCGACAGCATCATTGGACGCTTTTTCTTTCAGGAAGTCACCGTGAGAGCTGATAATTACCAGGACATGATTAAGCAATTTGTATATCCCCAGTTGTATGATCTTGCAACTCGGGTAATTTTCCAACAAGATGGGACGCCACCTCGTTGGGCTTTCTTTGATTGTGAGGAGGTCTCTGGCTACCAAATTTCCCAATCGATAGATTGGGCGTGGTTCCATTGCGTGGCCGCCACGTTCGTCGGACTTTGCACCCTGCGACTTTTTTTATGGGGATTCGTCAAGGATGAGGTTTACAGCACCCCTGTTGCAGACATTGCTGACCTAAAGAGGAGGATTATACACGCACTGCAGAAAGTTAATACGGATATTCTCGAACGAACATGGTTGGAACTGGAATACCGTTTAGACATTGTTCGGGTGAAAAATGGTGCCCATGTCGAATGTTTATAAAACTTCACGATCTGTTCTGTCAATTAACACAAGTTGTATATTGAGAGCATTTACATTAAAACTTATGATTATTTGAAATTGATTACACCTTTATGAGACATCCCGCAGTTTACATGACCACTGTAGGACTCATAGACTATGTTGATGTTCAGTGTCCCCAGTGTTACATTAAAGTAGCAAATTATTAGAATCACCTGCCTAATAACGTGTAAGGTCGCCCTTGGCCTTCAAAACAGCCTCTGTTTGGTCGTAGGGATTCAACGAGTTGCTGATATCGTTCTAAGCAGATGTGATGGCGTCCATCAATTGTCGAACATTCTCTAGAGGAGGAACTCTGTTATGACTAACCCTTTCAATCTCATCGCATAGATGCTCAAGGTGGTATGTAAATCGTGAACTAGAACGTGTAAATTGCGAACCAAAATCAGACCGCCATTAAAATTCTGTATGTAAATTGCGAAACAAGACCCATGGCCGCTTTATGTAAATTTCGAATCCTCTTCTCTGAACATCTGCGGAAATTCAACATTTGAAACAATACAGAGAAAATTAACATGGCTCCTGCGCAAGGATGACAAACTAGTTTTGATGTTTTCGTGAATACATTGCTTTAAATTGTTTTACATTGTTTAAATCATTATTTTTTCATACTGGTTTATTTTTTGATATCGTCATAATGGGCGCATAAAAGAGGACTAATTTCAAGAGTTTCTTATGTAAAATTTGCATCTCATCATTATAAAATGTGATTGTGTCCGAAAATGCGAGGAAGATTAGCGCGAGGATCACAAACTGATTTTCGTGTTTTCGTGAATACATTGCTTTACAATGTTTCACATTGTTTTCGTCATTATTTATTTACTTTTGTTACTGTTTAAGCGCATATATACCACTTAACACATTGGTTGTTTTCCTGAATACATTGAATTAAGTACATATACTAAACATGGAACATTACAGAGAAAATCAATGTGGCCACAGCGCAAGGATGACAAACTAGTCTTGTTGTTTCGTGAGTACATTGCTTTAAATTGTTTTACATTGTTTTGATCATTATATTTTCATACTGGTTTATTTTTTGATATCGTCAGAATGGGCACAGAAAAGTTGGTTCGCACTTTACACATAGGGGTCTTAGGCCTTAGTTCGCAATTTACATATAGGAGTTGAGGGCGGTACGATTTTGGTTCGTATTTAGACGCTCCGGATGCTCAATTTGGTTAAGCTCTGGGGACTGTAAATGCTATTTCAGCCGTTTGAAGTTCCTGTCTGTAGTGCTGGTGCAACAATTGTGTAATGATTCGAGCTTTGTGGCATGGCGTATTATCCTGCAGGAAGTAAGCCTCTCTATCAGGAAACACCATACACATCTACGAGGTGTGCCTGGTCTACAATATTATTAAGATGCCTCGTGACATCCAGTTAATGTACCAGAGGTATTAAGCAATCTAGAGACCGCCAATCAAAACAGACCCCCGACCATTACACCAGCTTATACACTTAAAACTTGTCAGTTGGGATTGACCGATTCGTGCTGTTCACGCCATGTTCTGTCCCATCCATCAGCATGCATTAACAAAACGTGTCGTTCATCGGATCATGTAATCTTTCTCCAGTCCTCAAGGGTCCAGAGTTTTGGTGCTCCCGTCCCGCTGAAGACGAATTGGTCGGTTTTCAGCAGAGATGACTGGGACGTCTCCTGACCCATTCTAGTCACTGTACAGGGGGCTACGTAAGCTGAAATTCTCCTCCCAATATCAGAGTTGTACTGCGTGGTTAACTGACGCAATAGATATATTCTATTATCTAGTACAAGCCTCACAGAAAGATCGCTGACTGCTTATTTTGTTTACGCACGACTCACTGTACATCCTGGATACAGTTGTTCTTGGTGATTGTTATTGGGTGACTCTAATAATTTGCTACTTCAGTGTATATTCGTTTGACCTGATGTTTCAATCATTTCTTTTTAATGATAACATTCTTGCGTACTTCCTGTTTTCGATTAACATTTTAACTCTTCCCGGCCATAACAAAAGTTTTGCACACGTTAATTTAAAACGGAAGCGGACGATTCAATCTGGAAAATGATTGCGTCATGTCAAGGTTAGACTCTCAGCAACGCAGTGGTGTCAGAACGATGCGCTATCATTTGCTGTGTGGACATGGGAGGGTTTGGAAATGGAAGCGTGCAGCTCCTCATTTCGAATCACTGCATTAGATTAGCGCTTGTCGTGAAAATAAATAGAAACTCTGCGGGGGAAACTGAAACACAGATCCACACTGCCTTAAAAGAAGTTTGTGGGGAAGGAACTCTTGGTCGAAGCACAATATCTCGCTGGGCATCGCGCTTTCGGGAGGGCCGAAGCAGCACCGAAGATGATCGCTGCTCAGGTCGACCCCAAACGGCGACAGACAAAGCATCTGTCACCATTGTTGCGACGCTTCTAGAAGAGAATCGCCGTTAACAGTCGAGGAGATTGCTCATCAGGCAAATTTGTCCATCATGTCTGTTCACCAGATTTTGACCGACTCACTGGAAAAAAGAAAAATCACCGCGCGCTGGGTGCCCCAACAACTCGCCCCCGAGCAGAAGGCAGCCAGAGAGAGCATCGCACAGGATCATCCCCACAGTTTCGAAAGGGAGGGCGACACCTTCCTCAACAGAATTGTCGCAATTCATGAAGTCACAATCAGCGGGATGGAGGCATCCAAGTTCCACCCCTCAAAGTGTCGTCGGCAATAATCCAAAGTGAAGCAAAGGATGATTTTTGCGTACGATGCCCAAAGGGTTTCGGTCTCTGATCGCGTGCCGGTAGGGCAAAATATCAACGCACAATATTATCGTGACTCTGAGGACAAAGTTGAGATCCAAAATTTGTCAAAATCGCTCCAATTGTTTGGAAGCGGGAGCGATCTTGCTGCAGGACAACGCATCGTGTCATGGTGCAACGTCGGTACTGGGACTTCTGTTGAAATATGGCTGGAAAACTTTGTCCCACCCACCCTGATCTCAGTCCACCCAACTATGATCTTTTCCCAAAGTTAAAAAATCGGCTCTGTGGCATCCGCTACGAATCGCTGGACGAACTGTCATTGGACTTGGCCGGAGTAATACGACAGCTGAACAAAGATGGCGTACTACGGGGCATCCAGGACCTACCTCACCGCTGGCAAGCTGCCATTAGCAGCCGACGGGAGTACACTGAACGGCAATAATGTAAGTTTTCTCCGTTACTCCACACTTTTCTCAAAAATGGGCAGTGTGCAGAAATTTTGTTAGGACCCCGTAACAAGGAACTGAACACTAACTACACTTAAAATGGTATAACTATACTAGTAATCCAAATTTCTTGGTGTAGAATAGAAATAAAAGTTTTCAAGCTTTCGCACATCAACCAGATGGCTTTTTCACAGAAGATCTAAGGTACTCGTTCAGCGTATTCTATCACCATGGTCATTCTGAAAACATGAAGTGAAATCCTAAGCGCACATTAGTGACGAAGTTAAATCAAACATCTAAGCAAAGTTTGCAGTCTACTTTCCTTGAAAAAGCCATGTAGTTGATGTCCGAAAGCTTGGAAGCTTTTATTTCTATTGTACACCAAGAAATTCGGTAGTATGGTTATACTATTTTAAGTAATTTATTTCAATCAAAAACAATGTAATTAAAAATTTAGGTGCTAAGACAAGCCAATCAGAAAACTTCAGTCGTCGCATTCATCTCTTTTTAGTACTCGTTCAGTGTATTCTATCACCATGGTCATTCTCAAAACATGAACGTGAAATCCTTCGCGCACATTAATGACGAAGTTAAATTAAAGATCTAAGTGAAGATAGAAAGTAGTGACAAAGCAAATTAAATATCGAAGCAAAGATAGAAAGTTGTGTAATTCAAAACATCAGACTACATTTGACTCATTCAGAGAGTTCGTTTCCGAAAAAAGGCGGAAAAACTAAATTTGGCTTCAGTATCCCAGTTTAAATAATTTTTAACTTTCATGTCAAAGTTTCTCGTAACTCGGCCAAAACATTTCCAATGATTTATCAGCGACGATTGTAATATCCCTGCTTTGCCGCCCTCATTTTCTCTCACGCATGTCTTGCCTTCTACAGCAAAAAAGAAAACGTTATAAAAAGGGGTATGCGATGGAAATTTTGCTTATTTACTAAGACCTAGTAGAAAATTTCGCGCACAAAATTTAAAGTTGATTTATTCTCTCATTCCAGACTTATTAGGAATCTGCTAAACGTTGGGCAATCAGAACTCTAAGTCTACCAATACCAAGCGGATCTGCTAAACTACAACTTCCTCGAAAGCGTTCCATGATTTTTCAAATCTCGGACTTCTCTGGCATATCTCTTGCACAAATCTCTGTTCCTGTTTCTGCGAAATATTTTATTAAAACTTTAAGCGTCCAGGTTAAAATAAAGCTTCTGTGCGCGCTGCGATATAGTGCAGTCTTTTGGAATGTTGGCGTCTTCTTCGAATAATTTGTTATCGGTAAGCACTTTTGTTCTGGGGTTTCACGAATGCTTTGGGCAACTGTACAGCCAATAAGCAGTCGATTGTCTTTATTTCAAGACCACGTCTTCGGGGTGGGAGGGAGAAGCTCAGTTACACTGCGCACATCCCATATCTCCTCCGGGGTTCGGGCAACCTATGCCTCTGACTACGCAACCACCAAGGCAGTATAAATATTCACTGAATACATACACGATTTAGCAACGCTGTGCATTGCCGTCAGCTTTGTCATATGTCGGCTATTTTTTCTCTTTTGTTTCAGGGTTAAACGACTCCATGAGCATCTCAGATAAGGAGAATCCGTAATGTCGAGCCACTGATTGCTCTTAAAGGAGAGAACCACAGTCGACTTTTAACATCAAGACTGGACTTCTGTGATTCTGGACTTACGATCATCCTGTACAGTTTTTTTTTACGTGTAGCCTTCGGCGTCGGTAGATCATCTGTCCATGAATTCAAGAGATGCACGAACGCATTCCCAGAAGGCATTCTACAGACCCAGAGGAAATCACCCTTTTGCCGTACAAGATTTGAACAGATGATTGCCAACGGTTTAAATAGCACTGATTTAATCTACACTAAATGCTCACTGAATTACGCCCTTCCTTTTGCAAAGAGAGTTATACCCTATTCTGGCACAACAAGGAGCAGGGCATGGCTAAGGAATGTATGAGAGGTCAATAATATCTAGAAGAGAGTATATGAGAGGCTGGTTATTCAGTTGAGAGCATAGTTACGGACAAAAACCAAGGATTTATCGGAGTTAACGAATGTCCTGGGCCCACCATGGGTTGGTGCACCCATTTCGAAAACGGCGATATTTGTGGTTTGTTTGAGGGCCTCCGTGATTAAAAATAAAGTGTACCGGGAGTGGTGCAAAAACTATTAAACAAACTACTGGTGACGTAACTGTAAAAAGCCGCGAAAAGTGGATTTCAAAAGTGAAATCACGGGTGCGTCGCTTTGTCCAAAGCACTCGGCACGGCACAATGTCGCAGCTTACAGCCCCATGCAGTATGGATTAGCCAAAAACAATATACCGCGTTACTCTGCGTTGCATGCTCACATGTATAGGCTACAAGAGCAGACACCCTGTATTCTACCCTCTCCTAAACAATCCATCGATGTAAAGGACTATTGGTGCCAACAGCATGCGGATTAGACGATAGAAGACGGGAAGGAGGTGTGCTATACCAACGAATCACGATATGCAGTCCATTCAGCTGATGATAGAATCGGTATTCCGCGTCGGCAGTACGAGGCTATTGATTCCACATTAATGGCATAGATCATCTAGGCCCATGTGGGCAGTTTACGATATGATTAATGTTTAGGTGGAGTGAACTAGAGCCCCTGGTGCGTTCGATCAACGTATGGACGTCAGCTACTACCAGAGACTGCTTGCGGAAAATGTACACCCCAAAATATTGTACCTTCACTCACAGGGGATGGGTTTTCTTCCGGAAAGGTACTGCATCAAGTCATTGGGCCCGCCTCGTGCAGAAATGGTTCGACGAGCACATTGCGGATATAAAACATCTCGAATGGCTCCCAAATTTGCTTGATCCCTACCCAATTGAACATCTGTGAATGATGTGGAACGCCAGGCGAAACAATTGAACACACCGACCCACTCCATGTCGGAACTGTGTATCGCAAAACAAACAGCTTGATTGCAGATCCCCACACAACTTTACAGACATCTTGTAGAGTCTGGACAGATGTGGAGTGATACCACTCCGGGTGGAGAAAGAAGTGCCCACGAAGAATTCGGTAAATGGGCGTAATTCACATGAGCACTCAGTGTATATAGAGTAAACATGGACCTAAGGGGGCACTTAAATCGAATGACTGATGGATCACGCAACAGGTAATCCTCTTTCAAACGCATATCAGAGCAACCTATGTCGAAAACACCTTGAAAGATTAAATCCATGAGGCCGCACTCAACTTTTCAAAAGGGAAATAGAAAACTTACTCTTCTTACTGAGTTACGTATTGTTCAAGAACAGAAAGTAACTTAAACTAGCGTTGGTGTCTTTCTTGAAGAACTGCTTCATCCATCCTTGAATGCTTCATCAAGCAAGATGTGTTCCCCTATGTCTCTCGGAATCTCTTCAGATCTCATGTAGCTGATTTTACTTCCATCGACCATAAAACACACTCAGACATTTTCAACAGAACTTGAAACACACTGACGATATCATGTCAGCACATGTACCCTAAGAATCGAATTGGTAGAAAACTTTCAAAGTTTTATCACGGGGTTCTCCTGAGATCAAAATCTCCACGAAGCTTGTGGAAATTACATCTGAAATAAATTTCAACGACACCCCTTGAGCACTCGAATATTGTAGGGATACTATGACCGCAACTAAAGAAAACCATTGCCACTTCTTGACATAAAACATACATGATTTATGGTGGAATTCCACCTGTGGTGTAAAGGAGAAGAGGTTCGCCAGGTTGCAGAGCACTTTATAGTGGCAACTCGTATCTGGAGTTTTTCCATTTTTAATGACTCCTCATGGATATTAAACCTAAGCCAAGTCTCCCGTCCTTAATTTTGAGCCATCAATTGGCTCCAGGGAAAGGTGAGAACCAGTGGCTTCAGACTGTACACATCATCGAAGTCTTTGTCTAGATTTGGGCCTGGACCCGATACTGAAGAATCAGTGACTCTCGATGTTAGACCACTCGGTAAGACGGCGGAACTTTCAGATTGATCTAGTGCTTTATTAATGGGCTAGTTGAGACGCGGTGAACAAATGTTTGAGTTGAAACTGCATTTAACATGCTCCGCACGCGTACGAGCACACAAAACTGTTATTATGCGAGAAACGTCCAAAAGCTATTTTAGCATTGAGTATAATGACAGAACTTTTCTCAACAGTCGCAACATGAACGAAACTGTCAGAAAGATAACCAACGAACCAAAAGCAAACTTGAACTGCGCCCAAGCAGAAAGAACTACGCTCATGACTCTCAGTCGCCAACTAAGAGTCACTACACCGAAGTTATATGTGGCGCTGGTGGAACACACACCTGTCGCAGAACGCACACGTGGTAACTGAAAGATAAATTCTTGCAACTGGTATTTTAAAGTATGTTTATTATAAGAAAACAAAACGTTTGCGTTAGCCAAGCTGTTGCTTAGAGTTTGCTTTTCCTGACGAATGCGTATCATTAAATGCTTTTAAAATCCCGGATATTGAAATATTGCTGTAAATGGCATGCACTTTTCTTGAGTAATGAAGTTTGGACAAAAATTTGGGAGATTAGTTCAAATTGCTTTTAAGGATGATTGAATTCAAAGAAAATTTATTTTTTAGACAAAAAAATCGCAAAGTAAGATAAATATTTTATTTATTTAGTTCTCCATAAATGACATCGTTCTTCAGAAACCTTTGACCAGAGTATGTTCAATTTAAAATCCCAAGATTGTTTCATTCAAGAACACCAAATGACAAACCAAGTATTTAGCAGATTTTGAAACTTTTGTCTTATTTTGAGCAGGAAAGCAAAAAAACGATAGATTTGTTCACAAAAAATTCATATTTTTTGTATGTTGATGTCACAACCTTTGCTCTACGACTACGCTTCCTGACAAAAATGCAGTATATCTAATTTGCGTTTTACGACTACGCAAACTGTGCAAAATTGCATTTCACATTATCCTTTGGTTTATGGATAAGCTGACTGAAAGGATGTCAAGTGCTTTTGCTGTTGTTTTCAAGGATACGTTGTCTCCACCACCTGATCATTTATCATTATGAAACTGTAGAATTTAGAGAAGTAACCACCACATTTTATATTTCCTCTCCAGGTGAAAAGCTTACTTTCTTTATTGTAAGAGAGCACAGCCAAAAGATGAATCTAGGACAACCTTACGGAAATTACTTCATTAATGTGTTCACACTTGTTTTTTTTTACTTTTTGTTTAAACTGAAACTAAAAGCTCATCTTTCCACGCCAAGGACCGAGATGCTTGGCTGCCATAAAAGCTTTAAGGATGCTATGCTTGTGCAAAGATTTTCCCTCCCATGCAGACCAAAGCCGTGACTCTGAGCTAGGGAATTTTTCTTCTTTATAATGCTCCCTGATTTACGAAAAAAATATAACAGAAAATGTCTCGTGTATGCATATGTACATATATATTTATTTTTTCTGATTCGCGATAAAAGAAGTTGTTAACCATTGAAATTAAAAAATACTTGGAATATGGTGTAACCCGATCATTACCAAGGCAGACCATGCACATCCATTATGTATACTAATCGTCTCAAGACAATTGTATAAGTCTTCGTTAACATCTGGAGACGCGGCGGGCTGAAGCCAGCCTTGAAGAGTGTTGTGTGTAGAAACTGCTTTTCAAGGTTCCATTGTCGTAAAAAGCGAGGAACTATATTAATGGTGCTAGCTAAGGTAACAATACAAAGTTCGCCAGCAGATCAACTCCGATAAAATTATTCCCGGATCTGAGTAATTTAAATGCCATTCACTGACTCTGATGGATGAGGGAGATATTGTGAACTCAAAGCAAACAAGAGCCAAACTGTCCGGTAACCTCATTTCTCGGAGATTCGCATTTCGGTTCGTTTGCAGCAATTAGGGCAAACGCTTTATCGACTTTTAACCAATGTTACACACACTACATACATACATATATATACACATTCATACATGTGCCTCAGTACATGGGTGTATGCTGTTGCAAGTAACCGCGACAAGATGAGCCGAGAACGGATTTTTAGCAGTTTTCCTGCGCTGTTAGCAAATGCTATTTCGTGAGAAACAAAATACTGGAGCGTATCTTTCTTTTTCGATAACACAAAAGAGTAGTTACATGTTTCCTTGCTGTAATGCGCGTTTCATGAAAATTAATTTTCCTCTAGATTCAAAAGCATTTTTTGTTTACGTTTCCATTTAAGACACAACGTGGTAACTGATAACAAACGGAAAACCTTGCCCGTCTACAGCTGTACACGTTCAGAATCAAGATTAAGAAATCGTTTTTTTAAAAGAAAACCCAGTTATCTATAAACATAAACCATTTTTCTGCAGATGTATTTCCGCATCTAAAGCCGTGAAAGCGAATGCTTCTAAAATAATATTACGGTACTTTTTTAATGTTTTTTTATTAGCAAAATCCTTTAGATGTGCGCTGTGTTGATCGCTTGCAAAAGGTTTTGGGACGTTGAACTAAAGTGGAATGTGTGAGAAACTGTTTGCCATTATTCAAGGCTGGTCTCAGAGCGAACGAAAACACTCATTCAAATTACTGATGGGGTGAGGGGAATAAATCTTATTATTTCACACACGATCGCGTTCGGTAAATGTCTGTCTCTGTAAAGTATCAGGGCAGACCAAGCATAACTTTAAATATTTGTGAACTGATTAATTCCCTAGTTCGGCCGCACTAAAAAGATCGCACTGAAAATCCAAGTCTATATTTTAATTTTGAGTGGCTATGTTGATTTGTACACTATTTGCGCTGATGTTAAACCATGTTTATGTTCAGTGCAAGTTTTGATCTTTCTATTTCTTATCAAAGCTGTTAGCTGCAAAATTATATTTTCGTTTTCGCTGTGAATTGGTCAGCAGTTGCATTACGGAAGCAGAAAGAACCAGCCTTGCCCTAATCCTTCTTTTTAATCCATCCTAGAGATATCTGATAAACTCAAAGTCCAATATCTGATCTTTCCTCTATGTTGCAACTGTCCTGGACGTTATCGTGCTAAATGCTGAAAGTGTGTTCGCGCAACTTGGTATAGTGCACATTTGTCCGGAGTAACTTAGCTGTTTAAGCGGTAGATGTACCGGAACTAAATGGTATCCACAAAACTATCTGTACTCTCCAAACGGAAATGCTCACATAGCGACAGGGTTTTACGAAAGCCAAGTCAACACAATTCCTTTCCCCCTCTCATCTCAGCCCTACCGAAAATAAATCTGATACTTTCAGTACAGCTGAGATTAATCTGTCACAAGTGATAAGCGCTCAGTTCTAATTCCCTGTTTTCTGGTCCATGACCCAACACATTACGGGGAAGGGCAAGTCCCTCTGATATGGACATCATGGCACTGGGTAAAAATAAGCAACTCAAACATTTCTCTCCTTTCTTACTTCTTCTCCATTGTTATATCCCTTTCAGCAGGTAATCGGTCAGAAAGGATTAGTGTTAATCATCCCCCTAAATGGCAATTTTGAATAATAAAGCTAAAGGGTTATAACGCTTCCTGATACGCAGGTGTACTCTTTCCAGCCACGTTCGTCCCACTTCTTAGAAAGCGTTCTAGCCGATTTCAGCCCATTTTGCTAACCCCGAGGTAATTCACTCCAGCTGGCTAAAGAGTTAAAAATAACAGCAGCAAGAGTCTTTCCAACCTCTAAGAACAAGTCCACAGTATAACACAGCCTGGGTGGCACTTTTTTTGTGTGGTATTCACTCTAACAACAATTAATTAAATAACTGGAACAGAAACGCAACTCTGCCAGTTATAGAATCTGTCTATAACATTCAAGATACCGGTAATGATGGACCTTGTTGATTGATGTTTAGTTCGGCAGTAAAATCTGGTAACTAGTTCGGCTGATCATGATCATATGTAGAGGATTTTATGAAGGGAGTGTCTGACCCCAGGTCTTAAACAACCCTTAGAAATAGGAAAGTAGGAGATTTGGGCTAGAGCGCCTGATAGGAAAGTGACACGGAAGCAAAGTAGAAAGGGGGAGGAAGACGCCCTTATTTATTACCTGGGGCTAGTACCCGGGGTCCGACGGCTTAATGTACCCATCCGACGCACGGCGGGTATTTAGTGGATCGAGCGTTCGTACCTGCCTGGGATCGAACCTGAGGCCCTTCCCGTGGCAGTCACGAACGTTGCCCACTCGGCCACCCGCGGCCCCAACTAGTTCGGCTGTGTGATACAAGTTCCAGTATATATAAGTTATATTAATTATATACTGGAACTTGTGTCTCCCTGCTCAGATAAATTGGTTGGGTCAATAATGAACAATCTTCCAACGTAATTGGTATAATGCTCGTGAGTTGATGGTACAAATACTGGAATAAGAAATTTTTTAATTCTCTAATTCTGGAACAGTTCCACCTCTGCAATAAAAAGTGTGCTTAGTGCGAAAGATGTACGAGAAATCAACCGTTCTTGAATTCTAAATTCGCTGTTCCTAATTTTTAGCACGTCATTTGTAAACAAGAAAGATAACACCGAATTTTCGACTATAATAAGCACGTATTTTGAATCCGTTCTGACGCAAATTAAATTTATCAAGGCTATTCAAAGTCAATGGAACTGGTATGGAAAACAATAGTATCTGACGGAAGAATGAAGTTTTTCAATCGGGTTTTTCATCCCTCAGATATTGCTGTAAACGGAATCGTGTACGCCTTCTTGCAGACTTGTGCGTTAAGAAAAACATGAATTTATATGAAAAACATTTCGCACCGGAAACGCTCGACAACACAGAAAGAATTTTTCAAATCGGACACTTAGAAACAGAGATATAAACAACAAGAAAGATGACACCGAATTTTCGGGTGTAATAAGCACGTCTTTTGAATCCGTTCTGACGCAAATTAAATTTATCAAAGCTATTCAAAGTCAATGGAACCGGTATGGAAAACAATAGTATCTGACGGAAGAAAGAAGTTTTTCAATCGGGTCTTTAATCCCTCAGATATTGCTGTATACGGAATCGTGAGCTTACGAACTCTTAAAAACAGAGTTATCGACAAAAATAAGATGTAACTTTACGTCCCTTGGTGGGAAAACCATGCATTATTTTAGGAAGAAAGTATTCACAAAAGGTTTATCCATATGAGCGGTATCGGTCCAAGAAAAATAATTTTAGTCGAGTTTTCAGGAGCCCAGATTTTGCTACCAATGCATCAGAAGTAGAAATTAACACTTATGACCCCTGGTGGCCGAACCATTCTTTACCAAACATTAGAAATTATGTGAAAAATATTTTCCGTCAGATCTTGAATGCGATACAGGAAGAATTTTTCAAATCGGAGTTTTAGGAGCAGAAAACGCAATTTACCATTGTGCGCCCTAGCGGAAAGTCTATGATTTACTTGAAAATTTTGAATTTATAGGAAAAACATTTCGCATCAGAAACACTATCTAACAAAGAAGGAATTTTTCAAATCGGACTTTTAGAAGTAGAGATATTGACAAAAATAAGATATACGTCTACGCCCCTGACGTAGATACCATGCATTATTTCAAGAAGAAAATGTTCCTAAAATGTTTGTCGACATGAGTAGTATCGTTCCACAAAAGACTTTTTTCAATCGAGATTTTAGGAGTTCATATTTTGCTGCAAGTACATCAGAAGCAGAAATTAAGACTTACGCCACCTGGTGGCCAAATATTTTTTACAAAAATTTGAAATTACGTGCAAACGATTTCCCATCAGGAGCTGTATCCAATGCAGAAAGAATTTTTCAGATCGGAGATTTAGAAGCAGAGATAGAGGGGAAAACGATATTTACCTTTACGCCCCCTAGCGTAAAGTCTATGAATTACGTGAAAATTTTGAATTTATGGGAAAAACATGTCACACTAGAAACCCTATCCAACAAAGAAGGAATTTTTTAAATCGGACTCTTAGAAGTCGAGATACTGACAAAAATAAGATATACATTTACGCCCCCTGACGTAGAAACCATGCATTATTTTAAGAAGAAAATGTTTCTAAAAGGTTTGTTGACATGAGTAGTATCGGTCTACAAACGATGTTATTTTCAATCGAGAATTTAGAAGCTCATATTTTGCTGCAAATGCATCAGAAGCGGAAATTAAGGTTTACACCCCTGGTGGCCAAACAATGTTTACAAAAATTAGAAATTATGTGCAAACGATTTCCCATCAGAAGCTGTATCCTGTGCAGAAAGAATTTTTCAGATCGGAGATTTAGAAGCAGTGATATAGGGAGAAACGCAATTTACCTTCACGACCCTAAGCGGAAAGTCTATGAATTACGTGAAAATTTTGAAATTATATGAAAAACATGTCACACGGAAAACACTATCCAACAAAGAAGGAATTTTTCAAATATGACTCCTAGAAGTCGAGATATTGACAAAAATAAGATATACATCTACGCCCCCTGGCGGAGAAACTGTGGAATATTTTAGGAAGAAAATATTACGAAAAGGTTTATCGATGTGAGTGGCATCAGTCCAAGAAAGAAGTTTTTCAATCGATATTTTAGAAGCTCAGATTTTATGGCAAATATATCAGAAGCGAAAATTAACACTTACGCCCCCTGGTGGCCAAAGTATTCTTTACCAAAAATTCGAAATTATATGTAAAAGATTGTGCATCAGGAGATGTATCCGCTGAACGGACAAACAATAACATAAGCACGGACGGACAAACCGATAATATGTGTAATATGATAATATACGATAATATGATAATATGTATATGTATATTTACAATGGCTCATATACATATACATATTATCATATTATATACATATTATCATATCAGTTATATTATACATATACATATTATCATATCAGTTACAATGGCTCTGAAAACCTGCGGTATTGAAGATGCATACATTAATATTATTAATAACATCTATGAAAATGCAAGTGCAAAGATTCGGCTGTTTGAAAATACAACACACGTAAAAATTGGAAAGGGAGTGAGACAAGGTGACACCATATCTCCGAAGCTCTTTAATGCCACATTGGAGGGTGTTTTTCAGTCACTGAGCTGGGAAAACAAGGGGATAAAGATTAATGGAGATTATCTAACCCACCTTCGTTTTGCTGATGATGTAGTCATTTTTGCAACTACCCCATCAGAGCTGCAGAGTATGATCCAGGAACTTGCTGACAAGAGTAAAGAAGTGGGATTAAAAATGAACTTTCAGAAGACAAAAGTGATGTTCAATGCTTTTACAAGAAATGAAGATTTATCGATTGATGGAGAAAAGCTGGAGATAACAGACACGTACGTTTATCTTGGACAGCAGATATCAAGTGAGGGTCACATTGGTGAAGAAATTAATCGTCGTACAAAACTTGCCTGGAGAGCTTTTGGAAGAAACAGCATAATTTTCAAGAGCAATATGCCATTATGTCTTAAAAGAAAAGTGTTTGATCAATGCATCCTTCCAGTGCTTGCATATGGTGCAGAGACGTGGACCTTAACTAAAAGAGACATACAAAGGCTGCAGACAACTCAAAAAAGCATGGAGAGGTGCATACTTGGTGTAACCAGGAGAGATAAGAAGAGGAACTCGTGGATCCGAAAAATGACAAGAGTGGAAGACATCATGATCAGAGTTAAATCCCTGAAATGGCAATGGGCTGGACATACTGCCAGAAGGACAGATCATCGATGGACAGCCGAAATTTTAGATTGGATTCCAAGGGACAGGAAAAGACCCAGAAGAAGACCACATGGGAGATGGGTGGATGAAATTCGAAAGTATGCAGGGGTGACATGGAGGAGACTGGCACAAGACAGACCGTTGTGGAGGAAACTTGGGGAGACCTTCGTCCAGCAGTGGATTGATAATGGTTGACAATGATGATGATGATGATATGTATATTATTTTTGTCTGCACGGTCTTTTTTTACAAAAGACGTGCTAACAAAGATTGTGCTTATGCTACCGGTTTGTCCGTCCGTCCGTCCGTCTATACTCACGATATCTCTGCAACTATTAGTCCGATTTGAAAAATTCTTTTTGCATTGGGAAGCTTGAAATATGCGAATGATGATCCTTCATTTCGTTTTTTTTACGATGTACAATTTCGACGCTAGAGGGCGTAAATGCAGATGATGTCGAATTCAAAAATACGTTTTATTCCACATAATTGCTTCTAAACATCCGATTGAAAAAATTATTCTACTTTTTGATTCCATTTATGTCGAAGAGTCATTTAGATATAGTTACTTATTCAAATTGCGCATAGATTTTCCGCTAGGGGGCGTAAAAGTAAATTACATTTTTCTTGATAGTCTTCTAAAACTCCGATTTGAAAAATGTTTGCTTCAGCGGATGCACCTCGTGATGGAAAATCTTTTGCATATAATTTCAAATTTTTGGTAAAAAATACTTTAGCCACCAGTAGGCGTAAGAGTTCATTTTTGCTTCTGATGTATTTCCATAAAATCTGAGCTTCTAAAATATCGATCGAAGAAATTCTTTCGTAGACTGATGCCACTCACATCGATAAACCTTTTTGGGATATTTTCTTCTTAAAATATTTCACAGTTTCTCCGCCAGGGGGCGTATATATGTATATTATTTTTGTCAATATCTCTACTTCTAGGAGTCCGATTTGAAAAATTCCTTCTCTGTTCGATAGTGTTTTCAATGTGGTACGTTTTTCAAATAATTTCAAAATTTTCAAGTAGTTCATAGACTTTCCGCTAGGGGGCGTAAGAGTAAATTGCGTTTCCCCCTATATCTCTGCTTCTAAATCTCCGATTTGAAAAATTCTTTCTGCACCGGATACAGCTCCTGATGGGAAATCGTTTGCACATAATTTCTAATTTAAAAAAAAAAAAAAAATGGTTTGGCCGCCAAGGGGCGTAAACCTTAATTTCCGCTTCTGATGTATTTGCAGCAATATATGAGCTTTTACATTCTTGATTGAAAAAAACGTCGTTTGTAGACCGATGGTACTCATGTCGACAAACCTTTTAGAAACATCTTCTTCTTAAAATAATGCATGGTTTCTCCCCAGGGGGCGTAGATGTATATCTTATTTTTGTCAATATTTCTACTTCTAGGAGTCCGATTTGAAAAATTTCTTCTTTGTTGGATAGTGTTTCCAGTGTGACATGTTTTTCCTATAATTTCAAAATTTTCAAGTAATTCATAGACTTTTTGCTAGGGGCGTAAAGGTAAATTGCTCTCCCCCCCTACATCTCTGCTTTTAAATCTCCTATTTGAAAAATTCTTTCTGCACCAAATACAGCTCCTGATGGAAAATCCTTTGCAAATAATTTATAATATTTGTAAAAAATGGTTTGGCCACCAGGTGGCGTAAGTCTTAATTTCGGCTTCTGATGAATTTGCAGCAAAATATGAGCTTCCAAAATCTCGATTGAAAAAAAAGTCGTTTGTTGACCGATACTACTGATGTCGACAAACGTTTTAGAAACATTTTCTTCTTGAAATAATGCATGGTTTCTACGCCAGGGGCGTAGATGTATATCTTATTTTTGTCAATATCTCTACTTCTAGGAGACCGATTTGAAAAATTCCTTCTTTGTTGGATAGTGTTTCCAATGCAAAATGTTTTTCCTATAAATTCAAAATTTTCGAGTAAATCATCGACTTTCCGCTAGGGGCGCAAGGGTAAATTGCGTTTTCTGCGTTATTTCTGCTTTTAAAACTCCGATTTGAAAAATTCTTCCTGTATTGCATACAAGACCTGATGAAAAATATTTGTCGCATAATTTCTAATGTTTGGTAAAGAATGGTTTGGCCACCAGGGGGCATAAGTGTTAATTTCTGCTTCTGATGTATTTGTAGCAAAATCTGGGCTCCTGAAAACTCGACTAAGTTTTTTTTTTCTTGGACCGATACCGCTCATATGGAAAATCCTTTTGAGAATACTTTCTTCCTAAAATAATGCATGGTTTTTCCACCAGGGGACGTAAAGTCACATCTTATTTTTTGTCGATATCTCTGTTTCTAAGAGTCCGATTTGAAAAATTATTTCTGTGTTCGAGAGCGTTTCCGGTGCGAAATGTTTCTGATATAAATTCATGGTTTTCTTAACACACAAGTCTGCAACCAGAGGGCGTAAGCTCACGATTCCGTTAACAGCAATATCTGAAGGATTAAAAACCCGATTGAAAAACTTCTTTCTTCGGTCAGATACTATTGTTTTCCATACCGGCTCCATTCACTTTGAATAGCTTTGATAAATTTAATTTGCGTCAGAACGGATTCAAAAGACGTGCTTATGTACACCCGACAATTCGGTGTCATCTTTCTTGTTTTTATCATTGGGCCGTTTTAATTTATCTTTCTTTTGCGTTGTTTCTCTTTAATAGCGTGGTCAGTTGCATACCTATTTCTTCAGCTCATAAACTCTCAGGGAAATTCACGCTTTGATTGAACATACGCTATACACTGAGAAAAAAGTTTGTTTGAAACAACAAAATAATTTTGTTGAGCTGTTTTGTTGATTTATTTTGTTGCTTTAGCAAAACTCCACCAAAATTGTTTTGTTGGCAACACAAAATTATTTCGTTGGCCATATTTTGTTAATTTAACTATATGGAGGTGTATGATCAAAAGTATCCGGAGACCTCTCTTGAGTAGTGGATTTGGCCATATACGTCATAGCCACGGCCCATAGAAGACGCACGCGGCCTAGGAAACATCATAGATAAACATGAACAGTAGAATGGGCTGTACTGCAGAGCTCAATGACTTTCAACGAGGCACGGTCATAGTATACCATCTAAGCAACAAATCAGTTCGGGGAATTTCTGCTGCAGCTGCCGCGATTAATTTTAAGTGATGCTACTGTGAGGTGGAAACACAAAGGAGTTACAACGCCGTCGCGATCTGCTAGGCCACGTAAACTGGCACAGTGGTATCACTGAGTGCTGAAGAGAATGCTGCGACAAATGTGCCTGTCCTCGGTTGCAACGCTCACCAACAGGCTCTCAAATGCTTCTAAAAGCAACGACAGCACCATAATTGTACGCCGAGAGCAGGAAATGGGTTTCAGTGGATTAGTGGCCTCACACAAGCCTAAGATCAGCAAGACCAACGCCAAGAGTCGGTTGGAGTAATGCAAAACTTGGCGACAGTGGACTCGGAAGCAGTGGAAACTCGTTCTCTGTAGTGATGAATTCACCATCTGGAAGTCCGATGAACGAGTCTGGGTGTGAAGGATGCCAGGTAAACGCTACCTGACCAACTGTTCTTTGCCAGCTGTGAAGGTTGATGGAGGAGGCATCATGCTCTGAGGCTGTTTTTCATGTCTTGTGGTGGAACCCCTTTGTCCCCATTCCTTTGTAATCTGCACGCTGCAGCTTATAATAACGTTCTCGACAATTCTGAACTCCCAACATCATGGAAACAGTTCGGTGAAGGCCCTTTCGTTTACTAACACTACAGTGTCCCCCGTCCATAAAGCGAGGTCCGTGCAGGATTAGTTTGATGGGATGGGTGTGGAAGAACTTAACTGGCCTACACAGAGCTACGATGGAACACTTTTGGGATCAACTGGAAGGCCAACTGCGAGCCAGGCCAAACCAACCTATAGCGGTGACTTACCTAACCAATGCTCATGTGGCAGAATAGAAGGCACTTCCCGCAGCAACGTACCAAAATCGAATGGAAAGCCTTCTCAGTAGAGTGGGGCTATAACAGAAGCAGAGGATGGACCAACTCGATATTGATTCCTTTCTGTTACAGGGTGTGGATAGGCTAGTGTACAGATACTTTTGATCAGACAGTGTATTTTGCAGTGGTCATTCATTGCTCTGACGATTATATTCATGAAACCAGTGAAAGTTATATCTTGTTCCTTTCCTTTTCAGCTCGTTGATACAGACTCTGGTGAAACCTTCTACGGAATGTCCATCATCAGTGCAGATTTGTTTCTTATGGTTTGCTTATGTCATCAGAACAATTCTTGACGTACGTGGCCAGCAATTCTCGTAGTCGGTATGTCGGTTTTCCCACAAATGTGTTCGGCTTTCAGTGAATTCGGATGACGGAATGTAAAAAGTGCCCATATCACCAGAGATGGAAACGGATCGTCATTGAATCAAAGATGTAATCTGCTTTTGGTCTTTTTTCATTGACGTTTAGTTTTGCATACGAATTGATTTTTTCATAGAAAAAAGCAGGTCGAATCTGTATATAATTTCTTACACAGCATTGACTCTGTACTCTCATTCTCTCTACCTTTCACTCTCCTCTACGGTGTTTCTCTTGGGCGAAGAAACACAAATTTCTTCCTCTTCCTCACATCCATGAACGCGATAACTTACGTGTTTATCAGTGGCGCCTTTTTCTGTCCGTGAATTCAGAATTTTTGGCGGATATATAAAAATTCTGTTCCTTTTGTATAAGAACAAAAGAGACTGCGCTTGTACACTTTGATTCAAATACATCGTTCTATAAGTTCGAGTTCACAAATTTTGATTCTGCTCCATTTCAGATGGTTATTCCAGCTATTCTTTTGTGGTGTTTTGTACTTCTGAAAAACACTGCTGCTTTTCCGAGTTCATACGTTAGGAAATGAACAACTTCCTTAGAAGTCACATAATCCTTGAACTATTCTTTGGTTAGACATTTTTTATAAAACTTAATTAATTTCCCACAGATTTATACGTGACGAGGTGGCTGTTCCTCTACCATGGAATTGCAGATGCGGTCAGTGGCAGCTTCCTCACCCTCGAAGGAAGTTGCAGCAAGACAGTTATAAGCTTATTTTTTTGCTACTCTTCCAGATGAGAATATAGTTCCTGTGTGTGTTCAGTATCTGGATGATACAGTATTTCTCCTTTAACCGAGAAAGCATGTTGTCGTGTCAAAAAATACGCATTCCTTTGGTAAGCATCCAATTTTGTTTTCACTCTTTTGCTGATGAACTCTTCCAAAACGCCGCTCACAAAATCTATTCTGCAGTTGTAGTCTGCCAAGTTGCTGATAAAATTAAAAGGTTAGTTGCATACGCGTTCTTTATCTGCATCATAATTAGACCCATATTTAGGTGCGTCAAAAAAGGAGACTAAAGAGGAGCTGCAGATCTTCTTTCTCCACTCTTGTCTGCCTTGCGCCAACTCGTTTTTCAATTTCTTCCCCTTCTTTTCGTTGTTGGCACAGTTTTTTTATATCACCTTAAGCCTTCCTCAATTTTGCTTTCCGGAAAGCTCCGTTTCCGTAACTGCGCGTCGCAAGCATTACTTGTCCCTACTCAAAACATAACAACACCAGCACTCTCTTGGTTCGTGAGTCTTATTTGGAACCTGTGTCACTTCAGCTGTTGTGCTCTTATCCTTGCATTTCTAATTCTGCCGTTTCTTGTAACCATGAAGGAAGCGTGGTTACAGATGTGGGGAGGGGGGGAACTAAAGTCCCAGATGAAACCATTTTTCTAACAGTGATAGTAAATATTGGGGAACTAAAGGATTTTGGGGGACTTACCCTTCCCAAGTCCCACCCACCCGCCGGCTATGTTCGACACCATACATTCACTTTATCGTCTTCATTTCAGCAACATTTAGGTTATTTTCCAAACTTTTTGTTATTGGCCACGTCTCAGCACTCTATAGCAATACTGGAGGTTCTGTAAAGGCTGAAAGCGCAACTTTTTAGCCTCATGAACATCCTTCAATCACATAGTACGCCTGCTGTGTTTCTCCAATAATTCCTTCCTTCTTTCAGATCTCCATTTTCTCGCATCGATTCTAGGCATTTGATTCTAACCATTCTTTTGATCTTTCCTTCCTTGACCCTCAATTATATATATATATTTTTTTGCTTCATCGGAGCACGTGCACACTGGCTTAATTCCACGTATCTTCAATCGCTATCTTCTAACACATTTCGTCAGTTTTTCGGCTCTTTCCTTTTGCCACTGTTTTATTTTTGGCACTTAACCCCGCATCATCTGAAAACAACAACATGGTTCACGATGCTATTTCATGCACTCCTACTGTAGTCATATAAAAGTATGAAATAACAGTAGGTTTAATACTGATCTTTGGTATACTCCACTTTTCGCATCAAATTTTTCTATCTGCAGTGCATTCACTTTGACACATGATGTATGGTATTCTCTGTAAATTTCCTCTATCAAGTGCTCATATTCTTGGGCACCATTTTCTTTCTTTGACAATTCCATATCTCTTTCCTTGGGACTGTATCGTTCAGTGGCGCAGCCAAGAATGGGTCCACAAAGCCCATCCGCACCCAGGGACACCTTTTTTTTTAATTCAAATTCAACTTTAGCCGAACTATAAGAATAACGACAGAGTCCTTTAAAAAATGTGAAATTATGAAATGCTTTATTATTAGATTATTAAGTCATAATTCTTCAAGAATGTTTTCTACAAGAACGTATTTCATTACCATGTTAGTTTGAATATGTTTGGGTAGACATAATAAGGCCTAATAAAAATGTTTGAAGTAATAAAAAAAAAGGAGCCCCACTTCGGCCTAAAGCATTGTTCAGGGAAAAATAGAGAAAGTCAGCACCCTTTCCAAAGAAATGTGATTTCTCTTAAGAAGTAAGATTTCTTACTTAAGAGAAATCACATTTCTTTCTTCACGGAAAAAACTACTATTTCCTAATATCTCCAGCTCAGAAAATTTCTTACACAGATGAGTCATCACTACCTAATAAAATGTAGGACCCCATTTAGCCCGCAATTAGCGGCCACTCGGCAAGGCATCGATTCGACAAGGTGGCGATAGGTATCCTGGGGTACCTGGTACCATAATGTCAACAGCAGGTCCTCCAGTTCCCGTACATTTCAGGGTGGTGGTGATTTAGCGCGAACCCGCTTTTCCAAGTCGAACCACAAATATTTCATTGGGTTCATGTCAGGTGAATATGGAGGCCAGGGCATTAACAGAAAGTCACCAGCATGTTCCTCGAACCCCTCCGGGATTATTCTAGCAGTGTGGCATGGCGCATTATCCTTTTGGTAATGGCCATCACCAGCAGGGAACACAGTTGCCATGAATGGGTGAACTTGGTGCGCAACGAGTTCAGATACCTGACAGCTGCCAGGGATTGTGCTGTATTGGGATAATGGGGCTTAAGTGTACCAAAAAACATCTCCCACAGCATAACACCGGCGACGGAGTCCTGTTTCCGCCCAACAATACACCCAGGTACCATAACCTCCGTTACTAATCGGCGTATCCGCGCTCGGCCGTCTACGTGGTGCACTAGGAATCTTGATTCGTCGGACCAGACCGCTTTCTTCCAATCATCCACGATCCAATCTCGATGACCTGGGGCCCATTTCATGCGTTGTTGGCGATGACGTGCAGTGAGCATGGGATCCGGCTGGGTCTTCGGCTACGCAGACCCATGCGCAGAAGGCTCCGATGAACTGTGTGCTGTGACACATTGCCCTGATCACCACTGTTGTAGTTGCGAGTGATTAGTCGCACTGCGGCCCTGCCGTCGCTGTGAACAGTGCGCTCTCCTCTGGAATCAATGAGCTGTGGACGACACACGGCTGGACGATGGTTCGTCGTTTGTCCATCTGTGCACCACTTTTCATACGTCCTCACTACAGCGACACGTGAACAACCTACAAGCTTCGGCTTTTCTGAGATCGTAGTTCCGAGGCGCCGTGACATCACAATTTGTCTTTTATCAAACTCCGATAAATCGGCAGCTTTTTCCATTCTAGCTCCGAAGACTCTAATAATCGAAAGCCGGTCCTCGTGTTGTATATATACTGCTCTGTGAACTTTACCTGAACCACCGTTATGTCTCCAGGCGCGCTCATTTCTCTAGTCTGGGTATGGTCATAATGTAATGGCTCATCGGTTTATGTATATACACTGCTGGCCACCCAAAATGCAAAACCAAGAAGGAAGCATCCGATTGGCCTGAAAATTCGCAGCATGCGTCGCCAGCGAGAGGACATGCGAACGATTAGCATTGCAGGGCATATGCAAATCATGCGCGCCCGACACGCCACAGAGAAGCACTATAACAAGGGTGCATAGAAGGCGGGGTGTAAGTAGTGGAAGTGTGTTGTGCTGCCGGACCTGTGCGTGGGAAGCTTCCTGATGCCTCTTCGCTGAATACGGCAGTCATTCCAGCACGTTTCGGGGTTCGACAGAGGACGAATAGTGGCTTATCGCGACAGCGGTTTATCGTACCGAGACATCGGCGCCCGTGTGGGACGACATCCAGCCACAGTGAGGCGAGTATGGATCCGGTGGGTGCAGGAGGGATGGACGGACCGACGTGAGCGATTGCCGAAGTCACGGCACACCACCGAACGAGAGAACCGGCATGTTGTGCGGCGGGTATTGATGGCTCACACCGCCACATCACGAACGTTAGCGCGGGAATTAGGGTGTGTTGCGCAACAACCTGTGTCAGCACGTACCGTTCGACCTAATCTGCAGGAGCGGGGACTTGTCGCACGGCGCCCATTGCTCCGATTATCTTTGACGTTACACCACCGTCAAGTGCGGCGGGAGTGGGCCGTTGAACGCTGCACCTGGACTACGGAATGGCACGACATTGTATTCTCCGACGAATCCCGCTTCTGCCTGCAACACAACGATGGTCGGACCCGCGTGTGGCGGCACGGCGGTGAGAAACTGTATGACGCCTGCATTATGCATCGCCATACCGGTCCGTCGTCTGGCGTTATGGTTTAGGGCGCAATTGGATATGACACCGCACCCCTCTGGTACGCATCGCCGGTACACTCAACAACCACCGCTACATTTCCGACGTTTTGGCGCCTGTAGTTCTCCCTTACCTGCGGGACCTACCAGCGGCCACGTTTCAACAGGACAATGCGCGCCAGCGCTTGGCACGCATCTTGCAACATTTCTTCATGGCCCAGCAGGTGTCACTGCTGTCGTGGCCCGCCTGTTCTCCCTATATGTCGCCCATCGAACACGTCTGGTCGCTGATCGGCAACCGAGTGGCCCGGCAAGCATCACCCGCGGCTACGCCTGATGAACTGTGGCAACGTGTGGAAGCAGCCTGGACCGACATACTCCAAGCCCACATCCAAACCTCTTTCGTTCGATGCCGCGGCGTATAGCGGCCGTTATTGCCAGCTATGGGGGCCACACGAACTACTGATGTCTGCGTGTTCCGCAAGTCGCACAGGCCTATAAGCTCAATCGTTTCATCTTTGTATCTGTTGTTATGTGTCCAGTAAATCTGGCTTTGCTATCTCGTGTCCTTCTTGGTGTTGCATTTTGGGTGGCCAGCAGTGTAGATTGAGTTGATGCATAAGCTCATGCCATTTTATTTCACGAGTTCTTACCAGAACCGTAGTGACGGTGAAGATGGCCAGTTGTATATCAAAATGTTGCCAGTAATATCGTGTATCTAAATCGTATTGCATTGTGTGATTGTGGCTAATAGTTTTTTGGTTTTCAGGTCCGGAAGTATTTAATGTCAAGTAGAGAGGAATGAAAATTTCCGACATCTGCTCCTCTACGAGTTCAACAAGGGATCCACAGCCGCCGAGGCTACTCGACAAATTTGTGCTGTGTATGGGGAAGATGCTATTGTTCAGAGGACACCCCGCAAATGGTTTGAGCGGTTCATAGGTGGCAATTTTGACCTCAACGACTCTCTACTCTCATGTCGTCGATCTCACTTTAATGAGGATAGTTTGAACCGTATGATCCACTTCGATCCGCGTCAAACCACACACGAATTGGTCACTGAGATGGACTGTGGTGCGACACCTGTAACGTATGGGAAAAGTCTAGAAATTGCGGTCTTGGGTGCCTCACACACTCTCACCGAGGACAACAAGAATCAGCGTGTTGCCATATATGGTTCCTTGCTTGCCCGTTATCGCGAATGTTCTCAGCAACACAAACCCTTTCTGTCACGTATTGTTACTGGAGATGAAAAAGTGGTGCCTGTACGTGATTTTCAGGCATCGAAGGGAATTGTTAAGCCCAAACAAGACGTCCACACAACTTCCAAAACTTGACCGTCATCCTGCGAAGATCATGTGTGTCTGGTGGGACATGGAAGGCATTATTCACTGATAAATGCTGCCGAGGAATCGGACCATCAACGCTGCACTCTATTGTGAGCAACTCCGCCATGTGAAGGGAGCAATTCAGCAGAAACGGCGACATCGTTGCCATGGTATTCTTCTCCAGTACGATAACGCACGCCCTCACTTTAAAGTATGACCAAAATGGCCATTCTGAACATGAAATAGGAGATCTTTCTACATCCGGCCTATTCCCCTGATATCGCCCCTTCAGATTATCACCTGTTCCGATCTCTGTCGAATGCACTCCGTGGCGGGACGTTCAACAATGATTTTGATCTCCAGAATTTCATTGATGATTTCTTCGCAGCAAAACCTGCACGTTTTTTCAAGAATGGCATTGCAGATCTATCCAGACGTTGGGACACCATCGAAAACAATGGGGGAATACATAGTTGATTGATTCTGTTTTCCCTTCTGGTGTAATATATTGCTGTAGTGCGGTGATAAAAACGGCATGAACTTATGCATCAACCCAATATACATATATACATATATATTCCAGATGAATTTCTGGAGTAGGGACTCCTCCTTATAAACAAATCTTTACTCCCATCCCTTGGAACTTTGACCTGGGCCATTTAGCCCTCTGTGTAGCAAATAAGTAGTGCCCGATGGAAGTCAATAATCAACAAACGAGATAAATTTCAAAAAATCATAATTCGGGTTAATAAAAAAGCACATCTTACGAAAAATTTAGGGAATTTTTGGTTGAAATCAGTAAAAGAATTTTTTACTGATTTTAACCTAAAACTTTAACCTAACCTAAATCTTAAGGAATGTTTAGGTTGAAATCTGAAAACCATGCAAGTGATTTCACCATACAGATATGATGAAAGTAATTATTAGAACTCTGTTGACAATAATTACATATTCGAGTACAGTTATTATCACTAAATTAATTAATAAATATGCTGTATTCGCATTTTATTATTATACTAAGTATAATAGTATTTTGAGTGACGAATGTGACAAACTATAGTCAAAAGTTGGGGGGGGGGTGTCTTCCCCTGCTTAATACAAAGTAAACCCAGTATCCGTATGATTCTAAGTCTTTTATTATGTCGGAAACAGCCACCATGTGTACTTGACATTTTTTAAAAAAATATTTCGGAAGAAGTTATTGAGAAATTTGGTGTTTTCCTATATTCTCTTTAAAATGTGTTTACATACTAGAATATATTTCCTTAGATTTATCGCGTTACATTGTATTGCTAGAACTTTATTGAGCTGCGCTGTATGTAATTAAAAGGATCATTCGCAACGACCGGAAATGACCTCATTTGATCCTGTTGCCTTTAATGAATTTTTGCAATTTTGTAATAGAAGGAAAATCTAATTACAGGTTTATCATTCGTGTTTCAAAAATTTTACAGCAGGATTTCTTCCTAATTACAACTTTCCAATTATTCCAGCTAGACCGGGAACCCCCCAAACAGAAATCCTGGCTGTGCTACTGCTATCGTACTTGTATATGTCTTTTCAGGTCTGTGGAAATCATGCGTAAATTTAAATTTCCTTCTCAGTTTTTCCCCATGAGTTGTCTTAGGGTAAGTAAAGTTATCTGTTACACCCTTTCAGGAAGATGTTTACGCATATATATATTTTTTATATATGCAGATTTTGAACTTCTCAGAACTAACAAATAATTAAATTCGGTTCAAGTAGGGAGCTGCATCAGGACGTTTCGTAGCATAGTATACTTGTTCAGAAAGAGATATATCTCAAATACAAAAAGAATCTTATTAGTTCGTTGTTTGAAAATGTTCAGCACAACCGGCAATAAATTTACATAGAAATAATTCCTGCAGAATTTAAAGGCGTCGCAATTAATAATACTAGCAGACCAATCATGAAAAAGGAAGAAAACATTAAGAATTGTATTGTTCCACTACACAAAATTTCCTTTTGCACGCACAGAGTTCTTCACTTGTTTGAATATCAGTATTTTTAGTGTACAATATACGTTGTTTAGTCGTTTTACTTGATCACCTTCATATTACACTAACTTCTTTGTGGGCATATTTTAAATTTTTGCTTATCGAGAAGAAATGCACTAAAGACAAATTGAACTGGACATAATCTATTTAAAGCATAAAATGCAACAGTTTGGGAAATCGTAAAAATGTGCGAGTTGCCTTTTAGGACCATTTTCTCTAAGATAAGGTTCCATAGTTTTTGGGTAACACAAAAAAAAAACCCCGGCATGAATTCGGTAATTGTACAATATTAGACAAAGCCTTTTTTGTCTTCTCCCCATTTTAATCTAATTAGAAGCAACATCTTCGAGAGAGAACGATTTTAGCGTATTTAAGTTACCATGTTCTTGAAAGTTGTGGTTTGTTGAATGTACATCATCAACTGACGATTAATATGGGCACCAGTGAAGTTTTAGTTAGTGTAAGCAGTTTATTTCTCAGATTCACGAAATCTGTTTGTTAGTGCTGTTGACGATTTTAGTGTGGAAGTGTAGTTTTAGTTTTCAAGTGACTGTTTAATGAAAACAAACGACCACCAGAAAAGATTCAAAACATTGTATGCGATTTGACTGTTGGTCTGAAAATTACCTTTTTCTTCCTGTGTATGATATAAACAGATGAACTTCGAATTTTTAAAAATTTCATCCAATATATTTCTGTGACTCTTAGCAATTTTAATGGAAAATTTACAAATTTATAATTTAAAAAATGTGTTTTAGTAGACTTCGGTAATTCTTCAAAATTGTCAAAGAGAATTTTTGTGCTATCAAAAAAAAAAGAAAAAGAATTGAAATAACGCGTGTCTCAGCTGAAATTTAAACCGAACATCAATTCAAACATTTCTTAGATTTTAACTTATCCATCCAAATACACTGTATCTTAAAAGGTTTTGCAATTGTTAGAATTGCAATATATCAACTACGTGTAAGTGATGAATTCATGTCTGCTGTGTCATATGCATAAAATAGTTCTGTTCAAAATAAAATGGTGTTTTTATAACACATATTGAAAGTTTTTTTTGTTTCGTTTTTAAGCATCGTGAGCGGATGTTTATTAGATTTGGTTGCTGCTGAAAAAAAAGAAAAAGACCTTTAGGCTCAGAAAAAACACAGGTGTTAACATCGTTATCTATACAACCATTATTATCTATTACAGTGGGTTGAGCATATCGATGGATGAAAAGATTAGCGTAAGAAAATTGAAGTACTTGATACCCAAAGATGGGGAATACTCAAGAATTGAACCTTTATAAACGGGTAAATAAAATTTCAAATAATGTTCGAAAATATGGGAAAAAATAGGTGAACCTAGGGACTTGCGAAAGAAAACTGTTAAAACCTTCATTCAGCATTGTGTAAAGATTTGCTGATGAGACAGATGATGTATGAGAAGGTTTAGTATCTAAATTATCGTACTGATTTAACTGTAAATGAATACCACTTGCCTTTAAGAGAGGTAATCGTTTTAAAACGTTCTCTACTACGTTGCTATATGCATCCAAATGTTTTTTTTTTTTGTTATGCATAAAAACTCGGAAATCATTGGAAAAGTTTTTTCATCACTACCATCACATCAGGCGAATTAAAAATGAAATTTTATGAAGGGGCTTTCAGATTTAGGGAACATATTAAAAATAGCAAAAAAGACATGAAGCAAGTCAGCGGAGTACTGTGGATTCTCCAGAACTAACACTTCTCGGCGACTAAAATTTCCCTTTCTGGAAGAACTTTGGTAAGACCAAGGAGGTTAGAATAACATTTCTGGAGATGCCCTGAGTATCTTAACCGTGAAGCCGCAAGGTGTGGGAATTTGAGATTTTTTACACGATGCATATGTAATCTCAACTGTGTGTATTTTGGAATTGCGTAGTTTTGGGTTGCAGAAATCGTGCTAATATCAAACCGGAATGAATTATACTTCATACACGAGTGAAGTTTTCAATTTTAACCTTATGTTTTATTAAAAATTTGCACTAACGTTCATGTATTTCAATTTAAAATAAAAATAGGAAGGAGCCTCAAAATAATTAAGAATTTTATCAATCCAGCATTTTCTCAAACATCCGCAGCAAGTTACGATGCGAAATCGGAAACATTTGCGACGAAAGAAGGCGATTCGGCCAACACGAAATGCATTACAATAGCATTGGAAACCAACAGCTTTCCCACACTTTGACGGCCGTCGTTCGCGGTTACAGGCTTCACATAAAGTGATACTGCTTCCTTAACAAAGGCATCTTCTGATCTAACCTCCTTGGGTAAGACGCATTGTAATGACTTCTGGGTTCCGCTTTGTGGGACACTGACTTCACGTTCAGATCTGCCAATATCAATACAGCAGCTTCTTTTTTGAGCTTTATCATTTATGGCGATTTCTCAGCTGTCAATCGATCATCTTTTCTTTTCACTTTCAGTCACTTTTATCACAGCCATTTCTTGAAGACAGTGGATAGTTGTATCGTCTGCTATTGAAACAATTATTTGCGCAGGGATTTATCAAAATAATGGTAATACTGTTCGTGGAGGATATTTTGTTTATAAGCTGTAGGCTCACCTCGGGCTTTCATAAGTAATTCGACTTGGAATAAACAAGTCAAACCAGTGGTGGCGGAACGCCCGGGCTCCCAATTTCAGCCAAGATTTTTATTATAATTATTATTAATATTATTATTTTGTTTTGTTTAGCATACAGTAGCGAACAAAAGTATTTGGTGAAACACTTTTTCGACCATAATTTTTTTTCTGCTTGACCAAATCGGGTCATTTTGGGATATGATATGTGTTGATTCGTGGGTTACAATGCCGCGCAGTATTTATTTCGTTCAGAGCGAATTTATCGTTCGAAATGGGCCATATTCAAGAGTCGCCAATTGTTACCCATTTGTTTGCTGCATGTGTGAATGTTTTTCTTGTGATTTTTGTGTGTTTTCTGATGTGTAGTGTGATAATAAGTCAATCTTAGTTATTCAGAAATGGGTAAAAAGGCGGATATCCCTGTTGGAGCTCGCCAGGTGGCCGTGAACATGATGGAATCCGGAATGCGCGTCACCGACATTGCTAGGGCCCTGAAGATCCGACACCAGTCCATTTCAGCTATCCTGCAACGTTATAAAAAGACTGGGACCGTCGAGAACAGTCCGCGATGTGGTAGGCCTCGTTCCACTACGTTGCGTCAGGACAGACGATCTCGTGCTGGTCCCACCTTGACTGCTGTGGACATCGCCATCGAATTCTGCGACAGCGACGACCTAAACGTCAGCCGAATGACCATCTCCCGTCGTCTCATTGCTGGTGGATTGAATGGAAGACGCCCCACCAAGAAACCACTCATCGCAGTCAAGAATCGACGAGCAAAATCGCGTTCGCGCGCCGTCATCGACACTGGACCGTGGCGGACTGGAGTAAGGTGCTTTTCACCGACGAGAGCAAGTTCAACTTGTTCGGAATTGATGGCATCTGATACGTACGATCATCAACCCCCAGTTCATTCAGCCGACTGTCAAGCACGGAGGAGGATCGCTCGTGGTTTACGGCGCCTTCTCTCGCAATGGAATGGGCCCAATCATCAAGATTGACGGAATAATGACGGCCAGAGCTACACGAACATGCTCATCAACGATGTCTTCCCATGGGCAAACCAGAACATGCCACCCGGATGGATCATGCAGCAAGACAACGACCCGAAGCACACCTCCAGAGTAGCGAAGGCAGCCTTCCAGCAGCAACAGGTCACACTTCTAGACTGGTCAAGCCAATCTCCAGACCTCAACCCCATCGAGCACATGTGGGAGGAGCTGGAGAGACAATGTGCGAAGAAAACCTGTCGGAATAGGGCCCAGAAGTTCGACCAGCTGTCTGCAGAATGGGCGCGAATTCCGCAGGTCACGGTCGAGAAGCTAGTGGACTAGATGCCGGCCCGTTGTGCAGCTGTTATTAAGTCTCGTTGTTATCCCACTAAGTATTAGTTATTGTTTTGTCGTTTTCTCGTACTTGTTTTCTGTTATCGTTGCATTAAATGAATGTGATACACACCTACTTTGTTGGTCAATTTGTATGATCTTTGCGATTAAGCTCGGTACCTAATCTGTGTTAAGGTTTCCGATCCATCTGCATATGGGTCATGTTTACAACTGAATAACACATATCATATTCCAAAATGACCCGATTTGGTCTAGCAGAAAAAAAATATGGTCGAAAAAGTGTTTCGCCAAATACTTTTGTTCGCTACTGTATATGCGATTGTTGTAATGTTCCTTAGAAAGTCCCTCTAGGTAAGTGGTCTGGTGGTCGTAATCCCAAACAAAGCTCCTCAGGCATTATTTTTCTTCTGTTTGTTCCGGGAAGCGGGAAGTTAGCGGGTGCACCACGATTCGAAATTTCTGGCCCGGAATTTCTGGCACGAACTTTACTTTCCGCCGCTCAATGAGTCAAACACATACGAAAACGGAATTTCTTACTATTATTCCTGTAACAAAAGTCCTAACTGTGCCACTGATGTTGGAGTTGGAAAGTGGGATATCACCTTTCGCTCCAGATATTCTCAAAAATGTTCACTAATATGGAGGTGACCATGAGCCGTACCTTATCCTTATGCTCTGCAAATCACAACTTGAAGAGTATCGCACAATGCATGGGTACATTATCTTCCTGAAACCAGGGACGGTCATAAGGGTACAATGCCTGTAACATTGGGTGCAGAAGAATGAACTCATTTGTTGCAGATGTAACACTGTCCGGCAGAATAACCAGTAGCCCTAAGGAAAGCCATAATATGGCAACCCACAGCATTAGGGATCCACCTCCAACATCCTCCATAGTCGGAAACATTCGGAGTTGTACGTTTTTGCAGGTTTTCGACAGACATACACTCTACCAGCTATGGGAAACAACGTAAAGCATGATTCATCAGACCAGATGAAACATTGCCAGTCTTTAGCATCTCAGTTTTTATGTGCTTTGTGTCACATTACACGCTATGCTGCATTGACGTTGGTAATCAGAGGTTTGCGGGCTGCAGCACGGCCATAAATACTGGCACGATGAAATTCCCGATCAACTGTTTTGACGGAAACGAAACCATTTCGACTGGTGTTCAACTTTGCCGTTATTTGCGGGGCCGTGGTCTTGTTCTTTCGTTCTACAATCCGTGCCAACGTTCGCATATACCTATCTGACATCTTCATGAGACGTCAACAATTTGCTCGTTTGGAGGCAATGCTGTGTCTGTTCTGATATATAGTCATATTCTTCGATAGAGTTCCTCGTGTTGCGTCTACTATTTCTGCCAGTCTAGTTACTGAAGCTTCTGCAAGACGCCCTCCAATAATAATGCCTTTTTTGAGGTCACTGAGAGCTGACATTGTCGACAATAACTCCACAACTGCAGTTTCACCTGCGACTGCATTGACATTGGTAATAAAAGGTTACGTGATTACCAACGTCAACGTTGGTAATCACTGTTACGTGTTAGCCGACATCGTACTGCACCCCTTTACGTATATACCTAACATCGCAGGTGATGTCGTCCCTGCGATTTGCATACAGCTCATTGCGTGTACTCCACTCGCAGTCGATGTTGCCATTATTTTCATAAATACTAGGAAACTGTGCGCTGAAAATGGTATAGACTTAGGCCACCCACACAGAAACACCACAAACCCTCCTGTCCACAAGCACCGTGAGAACGGAATATCATTTACAGTAACAGTTTTGATCTACCAGGAGAAAATGATAGTAACTTTCTGAATTCGAATAGCAAACAAGTCTTTGTAATCTCAATGAAGTCACTATTCCTAAATAAACTCAAACGTAGTTGATAAAAAATCTTGGAGTACAGAACAAGGTGTACAGCGGCTCGTCCGACCACGTGACTTTTTTTCAGTCTTCCTGTGTCCAGTCATAGTGTTCCTGACTCCAATGTAAATGAACTTCCCAGTTCTTCGCAGAAATCATTGGTTTGTGTACAGGCACACAAGCCGATCCTTTTCAGTTCCCTGAGCATAGTTCGCTGAGATATGGGTAGAGACCAGCCTTCATTGAATTCTTCGGCTGACTGATGCACACAGGAAGTTCTCTTTCTCCGTACAAGCCTTCTCCGATGACGGCAATCTAGTTCCTGACAGATTGTAATTGCGCCACAATTACGCTTCTTTGACAAGCAATATAGGCTAATTTTCCACTGATTAAAGACCAGGAATATCTCACCTTCTGAGAAACCAGTCAACTCTGCTTTCCTCAAAATCGTCGCTTCAGCCTGACGGTATCCATATAAGCCCTTTATCGAACTCCGTAAGATCGTTTTTTTAACATTTGGATCCGCACTACTGGCGATTTTTAACGAGCAGCGGTCTGAAATAGTTGCCTCGATCACGCGGTGATGCACGTGACTGCGTATATTTCATATACGCTGCATAAATGACATTTACGTACATCTGCATAGAGGTTTCTAATTCAGTGGCCAGTGTGTGTATAGGTTGCAGATAAACTAACTTTGTTGCCACCGAAAAAAGTTTACGCATGCAGTTACAACCGAAATTATTATGTTAGTATCGCACACCCGTCAAATATCTCATCTATGTCGTATTCGTATCTCAAAACTCATTTGAGCATTTTGAAGGAAATTTTTCATAATTACTAAGGCCTGGTAGGATATACATATCGTATGCAAAATGTACGAAATTTGAAGTTGATTCATCTACTCAATCCATATTTATGAAAGCCAAGTTTTTGTTGAGCTTTAGTAATAGGTGCTACTGTGGCCGTCGATCGAACTATTATTCTTCAAGTGCCGTTACATATTTCTTTGCAGTAATATATTAGGTAAAGAAGTAAATGGCAGTGGCTAGATGCGCAAAAAAATAAAACGCATTTCTGCAGATCAAAGCAGGAAAATTATGTTAAGTTTACATAGAGGGTTCTACTAGTTTCAAAATGTGTGTGTGTGTGTGTGTGTTGCATCAGTTCATACATGTAGTGTTTATGCACATTCACAGAATACGAATTCATCGACTATTATACGACAAATTCCTATTCTGTGAAATTTATTGTCTCATTATTTTGGATATAATGTGCGTGTCCAATCAAGCCTATTAATTAATTCGTGGGCTCTGGTTTTGTTTCCGAGCTGGAAAACAAGATTCCCAAAGTGAAAGAAAGGACCACACAAATAGTTCTTTGTCGTTGGTGAGGTCCCCAACGCGACGGAACAGTCGTAATTCAGTCGAGTGTGACATGCCATGGTCTAAGCACAGCCATGTCACTGGTCTAAGGTGAGCTTTCGAGGCAGTTTTTGAAGTGCTCTAGAGACACATTTATTGGAAGGATTAATGATTCATGTAATTCTTGTGTCTTGCCGTGAAAGTAGAAGAAACTTGCGGCCCTGTGTTTGGATGTGCACAGGGGCGTAAAGCATTTACAAGACTTTGTGTGAGACAATCCAAGAATGAAGAAACCCAGTTGTTTCAAAGAGCCCCTAACGAAAAGAAGCTCAGCTGCACGTTACGCTCCAGAAAGACGGAGACATATATTAAAGAACTCCAAAAACCACGGTGGATTGCGGAGACTGTGCAACTCAAGGAGAATCGAACTTTTTCGCTGAAAGGCCCGCAGGAAGATGCTCTTTAAAGGCTGGTAAGGAATAGTCCAGCAGGTGACAGCTGGGATCGTTCACACTGGGCGTCGCGGTTCCTCACAAAGTGAAACGCCAAGCAAGGGGAGTTGTTGCTGCACCAAAGCCGCATGTCGGCCGCCTCCACGATAACAGGGATCTTTCTTGCGTTGTGCTCAGAAGAATCCGTACGGAGAAGCAAAAATCGCCGATCGGTGAGATATGCTTACGAATGAAAGACGACCCCGATGCATCGTTTTGTTTAGTGCTTCTGTGAGTTAAAAGTGTTACAGAAATATCAGCCAGCGAAGTCAAGGGACAGAGGTGAATTTACGAGGAAGCGCACGAAACGCAGTTGTTGGGCGCCGCGATGATGGAGGGTCCCAAAAATAAACGACTTCATTTTGACATTTCGATTCTCTAAATAAAGAAAAAAAGAAAGAAAGAAAGAAAAGAAAAGAAAAGAAAAATAGATTGAGGAATAAATTCGCTGTTCTGAGTTTCGCAAGCGTGATTCCTCCCGAACTCCAAGTATGTCATCTACTCGTATTAATAACTCAAATTCAGGCTGACGAAAGTAATTTTTACAGCAATATCTAAACACAACAGTACAACTGAACTCAGAGATTGGGTTGTTCTTATAAAATGAGACAGGAGATCCCACACCACATGTAGCATAAATGTCAATTAAAATTGTGCCACAAACTAATGCTATCTAACATGTTAAATGCCAAAACTGTGCTTCTGTGAAAATCCTTATAGAAGTTCTGACTTTTCTTCCTTAACAAAAGTTTTCCGTAGATCATATATTTCATAAAGCTATGATTTGGTGACTGTGGATGTGTGCAGAGGCACATAGCATTAAATGCCTACCATGTATAAATGAAGAATTATTTCTTCGGAGAAATTCGTTTCTCAAATATATGATCTATTTCAATCACTGAAATTAGTGACCTAAACCCGACCCTGGATGTAAGAAAAGGTCACGAGACGCTACAATGAGGCAGGAACAGTTTCGACTAGCGCAAATCTGATGATAATCAGATATACACGGTCGAGTCACATTATTGTGACAACCAGCTAATATCCAAATTAACCGTCACGGACGGGCTGGGAGTAACTCAGCCCGTCCGTGACGGTTAATTTGGATATTAGCTGGACAGGCTGGGAGTAACTCAATAAGGTGCTGGAAGGTGTTCACAGGTATGTGGAACCATGCTGACTACAATTCATCTGACAGCTGCTGGAGGGTGAGTCGTGGAGGATCCATAGAGCGAACAACACGATCGGGGTGATCTCACAGATGCTCAATTGGGTTAAAATCTGGGGAATTAGGGAGCCAGGGAAGTACTAGGAAGTCTTCATCGTGCTCTTCCAACCAGTCTCGGACATTTCTAGCTGTGTGACACGCCGCATTGTCGTGCTGGAAGATCCCATCCGCCCCAGGGAAAACAATCAGTATGTATGGTGTACGTGGTCTTCAAGGATGGATTCATAACAAATTCGGTCCATAGTGCCTTCCACAGCTATGAATGGACCCAGACAATGCCACGAAAACATTCTCCAGATCATAATGCTGCCCCCACCAGCTTGTGTTCTGTCAGCTATGGTTGAAGAGCGCTTTATTCTCCGATGTTTCTCACCATATACGCCAACGTCCATCCGTTCGATGAAGCAGAAAACGTGACTCATCGGAGAAGGCAATCCTTTGCCAATCAGCGGAGGTCCAATTCCGATACTGTCGTGCAAATGTAAGCCTTTTCTGCCAATGCACCTTCGTCAGCATAGGTGCAGTAACCATACGTTTGCATCGGAGCCCCATGCGCGGCAGGGTTCGCTGAACTGTCATTTTAGACACATTTCTGGTAGCCCCCTTTTTCATTCGGCCAGTTAATTGCTCCACTGTAACGAGTCACGACCTTCGAAGGCATCATCGGCCCTAATCGGCCCTGACGCACCTTCGAAGCCGACGTTCACCTCTCACATCAATGGCCCGTGGCGCTCCACAATCAGGATACGCTTTAACCACAGCAGCACGCGAACAGTTCACAAACTGCGCTGTTTCAGAAAAACAACCACCCTTGGCCCGAAAGCCGATAATCATCTCTTTTTGCAAATCTCATAAATCGCTCCTTTTATCCATGACAGCAACGAATGATATGTTTTCAGATTGCCTACAGCACACCTTATATACCGTCCAAACCAGCTCACGCCACGTGCCTTCTCTTATTGGCTACCGGCCGGTGCTGAGACGGGCGGGGTCCAAGCCCGAAAGCCCAAAGCCCGCCCGGGCCCGAACCGGGCTCGAGCTGCGTAATACTTATTGGAGCTCTGGCTCTGAGAGAGGGAGGGAATTTTTTCTTTTTTCTTTTAATGTGATTTTATATGTCTTATCACACGAGACTTTTTTACACTTTATAACGTATAAGTCTTTTCGTACTTCTACGTTAATTTAAAACATCAACATACTAAGAAATAGTTCCTAAATGAAAGAAACCTTAATGGCCAGACGAAACATGTAAACAACAGAAGTCAAACTTACGGAGAAGATGCTTTATTCAAGGTTGTAGCACGTCCATAACAGAACGATATCAATATTTAAACACACCACACAGCTTCACAGCTCTTAACACAACGCTCGCTTTACAACGCACTCTTTCAACGCTCTCCAAGCTCCAGTTTCGTCGTCGTTTTTATCTCTTGTTCTTATCTTATATCAGGCATACGTCACGTACATTCAACCTCAATTGTGTTGCCAAACGTACTCGTTTGAGAGAAAATATATTACGTTAAGAGTGAAGAATACCTGAGAATAAACTCAAGATTTACATATGGAAAGAAACTAAAAAAGGAAAATTAATCTAGAATATACGTCACAAATTTTTTGTTGTTAAAAATAATTCTTCGGCAACTGGGTTTAGATGTGAAGCAGGAATTCGGCAGGGCTATCCATTCCGGGCTTTGGTAACAAAATACCATAGGCCATAAATTACAAGATTTCTGCGAACGGAAAGTTTCTTTAAGAATTATATACAGTAGATAGCAAGCTGACGAAATTTTGCTCCCTACCTCAAAGGGGCAGCTCCCTGCTAATTCTATTGAGCAACGTACGACGTAGATTGTTGTACCTCCAGATTGTTCCTGATTTCCTGACACCCCCCCCCCGAACCCAGAAACATTTCAGGAAGAAATGAATGCTCAGAGAAACTATAGAAATAGATAGACATCCCTTTCCCACTCCGCAGTTGAGAAAGAGATCGGTTAATTGCACGTGTAGGAAAGAGTGGTAGTCTGGAAGGCTTTTTTTAATGCCTAAACTAGTTAATCATAGCTTTCAAACTCGTTCGGGCCCGGGCTCTATCTTGCAATATAAAATTCGGGCTCGGGCGGGCTCGGGTTGACATACTTCGGACTCGGACGGGCTCGGGCGGGCTCGGGTTGACATACTTCGGACTCGGACGGGCTCGGGCTGGCATGGGCTGACATATTTCGGACTCGGACGGACTCGGGCTCTTAAAATTGAGCCCCAACTCAGCTCTGTTACGGGCTGTTGACGTCAAAAGTAGGAGGTGGTCACAATAATGTGACTGGACTGTGTATATATTCAGTTGCTTGGAATTTCCTTGTCCTGGGTAGGTAATGACTAGCATGCTCAACCGGAAATCAGGAGGTGTGGGTTCGATTCCTGCTCCAGGACTGTGAAAAAAAATTTCAAGCTTTCTGAATGAAGTAAATGTATGGAATACAGTGAAAATATGCCAATAATCTGTGGAATATTCCTCTAGCAATGAGTTGGTGACTGTGGTTGTGTGCCGAGGCACATAGCATTAAAAGTTTTCCGACTTGTATCAATGACTTCCCCATCATGGTATCGCAAAACCCCTAAATATTAAATTTCGTTTTGATAGCTATAATCGTTTTTGAGTTATCGCTGCAACAGGTAACAAAGACATCGCGCGCACTCGCACACGCACATACACTTCGTAAAATGGTGAAATCGTGTTAGTTCGGCAGAATCCAAAATGTATACTTCTGTTGAAATTTGGAAGTTGAATTTTTTGGCGATTGCAATATTTTCCCATACATCAGTATGAGAAAGTAAAAATCGGGAAGGGAGGTGCGGCAACAAAAATCGTTGATCTTCAAGAACGGCCGCAAAATGAGGGGGCCTTAAATCCGTTGTTGTGCGTAGGGCCTCGGTAACTAAATCCGCCATTGTTAAGGAATGAATGATACGTGGTGGCTTGCTACGTAACGAAGTGCTACGTCTAGTTCGTTGTGTGTGTGTGTGTTTGCCTTTTGAAGTATTCTTGGATTTTCTATGCAGCAAAAACGGTAAGTAACGTTTCAGTTTGTTTATGTTGGCCGCTTGAATTGATACAACCGATTGCTAAAGTTACCTGTGACTGGACGTACTGGTAAGTGCTACTGAAATAAGGAGGAGACAGTTGCAATGTGTTAAAAATTGCCAAGTTGGTCTTAATAATACGTCTATGGTCATAATTCTACTTAATTCATCATCATAAATTATGTAAATTTGAATTTCTAAATTAAAACGTATTTATGTACCGGCAATCCTCGCAGTTAATTAGTGGATGCTATAATGATAGTAAAATTAATTTTAAGTTAGTCATTACAGCAGTCTTCGAGAGATAATGTACTCAGTCTGTTTCGTAGAATAACGCTCGGTTCGTATCAATATGTTATCATAAACAATGATGCTGCTCTAGTGGCAGCCTGATCAGAAGCTCTGGTCTCCAGGTAATCGGCAGATCTGTGCCCTGGCCCAAATCTGCCAATCACCTGGAGACTCGGGGAGCTTGTCTTACGGCGTTTGCTTTGTCCCTAATCTGGAACCACTGGTCCTAACTGTTACCCATGGTGGTCGTTAAACCCTGAGAGAGAGGGAGAGAGAGAGAAATATAAGAACGGGGACGTATATAATTAAGCACCCTTTTTAATTTCACTCATGTTTCTTTTTACTTTGGTCCCTTGAAAAATGCATAATCGATGTTCCACCATAGACATATCGATAAAACCTTCACAGAGGCGCATCCAGGATTTTTATGGGGATGGCCCAAAATATTGAAGTTGCAAATAAAAATACCCCTGAGGAAACATCTCCCAAGATATTGGGAAGCGATAAGAATATCTCCGTCATTTTAAAGTGTATTTGTTTTGTTTGGCAATTTTACGACCACCGTGAGCAGCTTTTAGGTCAATAAGCATTCTCCCATCCCTAACTCAGGGCCACTGGTTCCAGAAAAAGGTTAAGCAGTTTTTGTTCCGAAGTCAGGGCCATCGGTTTCAGAAAAGGGTGAGAGGCAGTGCCGTATAACATTCATGCCTTTAGGGATATGAACACGAACCCATCTCGGTTAAACGGTCTATGCCACCAACAACAAAACCTGCGCCACCGGGACGGCAAAGTGCGATTTGAATGATTCGTGAAATATATATTTAAAAACATGTACAAATATACGTATTTAAAAATCAACAGATAATAATGAAGAAAGAAGGACCGAGTGATATCACATGGGCAGGGCCCGGGCACCTGGGCCACGCCCTCTAAAACGCCAGTGAATCTTCATAGAATATGGTTAGTTAATTAGTTTGTTGAATTATTTTAAGTTAAAATCTTTGCAACTTTAATTTCAAGCCATAACGTTTCACTGAACACGGATTAAGCTCAGTAGTTCGTATCGTTGCTGAAAATCTTAATTAGATATGCAAATCACTCTCATTTAACAGCCAAAGTTAGAATTCTACCTGCTGAAAACTACTTCCACTTTATTCGTATTTAAGCACTTTAGGTGGTTCAGCCATAAACAAGTCTTTCGTAACAAAATACGCTGAATAGAATGCAAGATGTCTCACCGTAAACGTTGAGACTTATCTCCCTTCGAAGAACAATCTGATTACTCAGTACAATCTGTTTTTGCAACAATTGCGCACGTAAGAATCGCTCTCTGTGTATGGTCCAATCCACGCTGCTGCATTCTAAGTTTTATCTCGAAACGTTTTACCTACGTTAATTATCCTTTGACCTATTGCCTGACTGTCAATTTTCGCCAGCTCGTGAGGAGAAACTTTGTGGTGATAAGTTAGAAAATCCTTTAACGAGAAGAAACCAAATTTACACAAAGACCCAAAAGGAAGGTTAAATTAAAAGGTATACGTCACGTCACGCCTTGCATACAAACCATCAAGAAATGATGTTTTGACCCTTGTATGAACTTTCCACAAATATTATTGCGCATCTTTTGTGATACTTTTCAGTAATTTAATTAGTAAATATGGGATTAAAATTGTTAATGACAGTGAAAATGTGGTCATTATTTTGCTGGAACCGACTGTGAATTGAGTGTAATAGTTTTTATCGGTTCTAGTTTCCAAACATAATTTTCATGGGAGGAAAGAAATGTTTTAGTTTCAAAACACACACACTCACAAAATTGTTATCACAAAGATACTATATGATGGCTAAAATAAGGAAGAAACAGCTATCTAGTTCATATAAAAAGCGCACTTTATGTTAAAGAATAGTAAGTACAGACATCTGAACAACGGAAACGTACACGTTGAAGAAAAGCCAGAAGGATACCAAGTCTTGACAAGTTTTTTTATTAGTACGTCTTTTGTAAAAAAAGATCGTCCTTCTGTTATCGGTTTGTCCGTCAGTCCGTCCGTCTGTACCCACGATATCTCTGCAACTATTAGTCCGATTTGAAAAATTCTCTTTGCATTGGGAAGATTGAAATATGCAAATGATGATCCTTCATTTCTTTTTTTTTCACGATGTACAATTTCGCCGGTAGAGGGCGTAAATGCAGATGATGTCGAATTCAAAAATACGTTTTATTACACATATTTGCTTCTGAACATCCGATTAAATTTTTTTATCTTTCGATTCCATTTATGTCGAAGAGTATTTCAGATATAGTTAATTTTTTAAATTACGCATAGATTTTCCGCTAGGGGGCGTAAAAGTATATTACATATTCCCCTATAACTCTTCTTCTAAAACTCCGATTTGAAATTTCTTTTCTTCAGCGGATACATCTCCTGATGAAAATGCTTTTGCATATAATTTCAAATTTTTGGTAAATAATACTTTGGCCACCAGGGGGCGTAAGTGTTAATTTTTGTTTCTGATGTATTTGCCATAAAATTTGAGCTTCTAAAATATCGATTGAAAAAATTCTTTCGTGGACTGATGCCACTCACATCGATAAACCTTTTCGGAATATTTTCTTCTTAAAATATTCCCCAGTTTCTCCGCCAGGGGGCGTAGATGTACATCTTATTTTTGCTAATATCTCTACTTCTAGGAGTCCGATTTGAAAAATTCCTTCTTTGTTGGATAGTGTTTTCAATGTGACACGTTTTTCATAAAATTTCAAAATTTTCAAGTAGTTCATAGACTTTCCGCTAGGGGGCGTAGGGGTAAATTGTGTTTCTCCCTATATCTCTGCTTCTAAATCTCCGATTTGAAAAATTCTTTCTGCACCGCATACACTTCCTGATGGGAAATCGTTTGCACATATTTTCCAAATTTTGTAAGAAATGTTTTGGCCACCAGGTGGCGTAAGTCTTAATTTCCGCTTCTGTTGTATTTGCAGCAAAATATGAGCTTCTAAAATCTCGATTGAAAAAAATGTCGTTTGTTGACCGATACTACTCATGTCGACAAACCTTTTAGGAAAATTTTCTTCTTGAAAAAAATGCATGGTTTCTACGCCAGGAGGCGTAGATGTTTATCTTATTTTTGTCAATATCTCTAGTTCTAAGAGTACCTTTTGAAAAATTCCTTCTTTGTTAGATAGTGTTTCCGATGCGAAACGTTTTTCCTATAATTTCAAAATTTTCAAGTAAATCATAGAATTTCCGCTAAGGAGCACAAAGGTAAATTGCGTTTTCTGCTTTATTTCTGTTCCTAAAGCTCTGATTTGAAAAATTCTTCCTGTATCGCATACGACCTGATGGAAAATATTTTTCACATAATTTCTAATGTTTGGTAAGGAATGGTTTAGCCACCAGGGGTCATAAGTGTTAATTTCTGCTCCTGAAGTATTTGTTGCAAAATCTGGGCTCCTGAAAACTCGACTAATTTTTTTTCTTCGACTGATACCGCTTATATGGATAAAACCTTTTGAGAATATTTTCTTCCTAAAATAATGCATGGTTTTCCCAAGAGGGGACGTAAAGTCACATCTTATTTTTATCGATATCTCTGTTTCTAAGAGTTCGTAAGCTCACGATTCTGTTTACAGAAATATCTGAGGGATTAAAAACCCGGTTGAAAATCTTCTTTCTTTGGACAGATCTATTGTTTTCCATACTGGTTCCATTGACTTTGAATAGCTTTGATAAATTTAATTGGCGTCATAACGGATTCAAAAGACGTGCTTATAACACCCGAAAATTCGGTGTCATCTTTCTTGTTCCCATTCTGAAAGCAAGGAACGTTGTTCATTATTTTTTAGACCGCCCTTTTTTTTAACACGCGAACACAAGTGATGGTAACTCATTCTGTCGGACACGATATCTGTGCACCTTTATGTCCGATTAGAAAAAATGTTTCGGTAGCCAAAAAAACAAAGATGATATGTTGAAGATTTATGAAGCTACAATTTCAAACCCACTCAGGGTAGGTGTCGAGCTTTTCACAAAACGGGAAATAGTATCCCCGCTACAAAAAATGCTAAGAGAAATGTTAATTTCCTCCAGCGCTCAACGAACTATGTAAATAAAGTACGACAAACACAAAGTGCATATACTTACATTTAGAAACTACACCTGAAATTTAAAGACATCACGAGAATCTAGGGCTACACAGAGTTGGTCATCCCTAATTTGTAACTACTGGTTCCGGAGGGGGGGGGGGATACGAGCAGAAGGACAAACACAGAACCCATATCTTTCCGCTGTGCGCGGGCTGAGTGCCTTCGTTGCGAGGAGGCAGGTGCCTGCGACCTAGACCACTGGGCCATTGGCACCAATTTAGTAGTACCGCGGTCAGAACATAATTTGTATCTTGCGCAAAATTATTTTCGCTTTCAATTAAGTAACTAGTGTATGATGCAAACAGGCTCGCCTGCTATTTTTTTATTTTCTTCTCACTTTTTCATCGCGTTGGAACATTCTGGAAACAGTCCTATATCGGCTAGGTGCTCGAAAAGCATTTTTCTTAGGCAGCAGACACTCGAGACAGCAACCCAAGTATGTTCTTCGTCCGTCCTAGTGAAGCACAGTATCGGGGAAACAAAAGAGAAGGAGAACGCGCGAAGAAACTTCCAAAACTCGACAAGTTCTTTTTGCGCAGAGTCAATTAAGCTCAAGTGCTGTTTCTGATTAATAGGAAGATGATTTATTCAAGTCAACTGTTTAAAGTTTAAAAGCAGTCATTTTACATCATTTTACAAAAACCAAGACTTCAGAAACAAGTGAGAGTAAAGTGGTGATTATTAAGTCTTGTTAACCTTAACCACCTAAATATGTTTTACCGAACTCGTTTCTTACGATAAAATGTCGTTTTCATCTGGTGGGCATTAACGGCACTGGCTATATATTAATTATAGCAGTTAAATTCAAAGGGCGAGATTTATAATGTCTCAGAAGCTGAGCCCATCTTACGGATTATCATGTCAGGTGCTGACAGAAAAATGCACACAGCGCCGTCGATTGTTGGCTACCGCGGTGTAAAGCTAACGCGCTTGGCTAGATATCAAGAGATCCGGGATTCAATTCCCCGGCGGTGGCCGAATAACAATTTTTCGGTTGCTGTGCGTTGCTAAACATGGAAAGACCGATGTCTTTGTTTATTCACTGACGTCACGTATTTAGAGGATTTTCACTAAGCATTTTCATATTCGTTAGGTGCGCCTGCACCTTTACTTTTGACTTACAATCTGGTTCATCCTTTTAAGACGAAATATTGATTCTGGAAAGGAGACGCACGAAACTGAAACCCAACTGCTCATGTGGGTTTTCCGTTTGCCACAACCTGAAATAATTAAATTTCCCACCTGCTGAAACCAGCACTTTGGCAGTTTCGTCTCGGATTATGTTAGTTTGACTTTGCTCTGAGTAAGATTTTCTAAATTGCAGCTGTTGAAAACAAAACAAAAATTTCAATTTGAGATGAAATTCAAGAGTGGTTTTTTTTTTTTAAGAAATCCGAAGGTACAAAGATTACAACCTTTCACTATCCAATAAATGCAAAAGTTTTTAGAATGAGTAATCGTAATGGGTATGGGGAAACGGACGGGCATAGAGTGTACGATTGCAACAGTTTATTATGGAAGTCGGAGTGACAAATTCATCTATAAATTGGCCGCCCCGGTGGCGCAGTGGTCTAAGCGCTGGCTTCTGACCATTCCCACGGAAGGGGTCCGGGTTCGAATCCCGGTGAGGCATGGATGTTGTGTTTGTGTTACGGCACTGGCTCTCTCCCTTCCCTGGAACCAGTGGCCCTAAATTAGGGACGGGCGACTGCTTATAGCCCATTGAGTTGCTCACGGTGGTCGTTAAACCTCCAATCAAAAAAAAAAAAATCTATAAATTGCATCGCTGTGTCTTAAACAAGCTTTTCTAAAAACATTTCAGCAATTTGAAACTTCCGATTTCCATGTTGATGGCTCAGTGGATGTGATCTTGAATCAGCTGATTTACGGGCTTTTCCTCTCACTCATGTCGATATGTAGCGCGAATTGATTTTTTTTTTTTGTTACATTTTTTTTTCAAATTCAGGAGAGGCTTTCCTCCCCCTACGGCCATGGTCACAAGTGTCTAGCGGACAAGAGGACAGACCAAGAGGGAGGAGCAGTGAACATAAAGTAGGACTTCTACATCCAGTCCTAATAGTCCACTCATGTGGTCCTCCTTTTATTATGCGCACAATCACAGCTCTTACTCAATGGGCAGTTGTGGGTATGTACCTCTGTAAGTCATCGCAGGGAATGGTAGATCACTACTGCTCAGTTGGGTATTTCGAGAACTAAGTAATTTTAGACACTTATAACGTACTCTGGTGCTAAGCAAAGCTGCATTCTGAGCTACTTAGAATTTCGCATTTAATGATTTTTTTTTAGCTTTTGTTCCGGGGTTTAACGGCAATCATAAGCAACTCATGATGCCATATGCAGTCTCTCTGCCCCTAATTTAGGGTCCCGGGTTTCAGGGAAATCACAGAATTAGCACCATCAGATAAATACCGCACCCATGCCTCTTCCGGGACTCGCACTCTGGCCCGATTGGGACGAATGATCAGAAGCCAGCGCTTCAGACAACTCGGCCACCGGAGCGGATCAGGTAGTAAATGATAACACGTTGCCTTTCAATTTTGTTGTGGTTCAATGTCATTGAACGGTGCATATTTTTCTCTCATCTATATGATTGTTTTTATGGCAGATTCCCCAAAAACTTTATGAAATCACAAAACTATAAAGTTTGCAAACTCTTTGCTGATGATACCTACGTATTTCTTTTCAGAACACTGGACATGCTAGCGAAGAAATTATGAAAAAACTTCACTGAATGGAAGAGAAATTCTTTCTGCTTCTTTGCTTTGACGAAAATTTTTCAGAAAGTTAAAAAAGATGTCCCAGTTAATCTGAGTTGCATTGTGCCAGTGCATCATATACAGAACTCACATGGGAGATACATGGAAGACTGCTATGCGAACAGCGCAATACTTAACAGACAAACAATGGGGTAGGCTGTGTCTGGGATACATTCGCAGGTTATATTTACGTCGATACGTGTTTGACAGTAAGGGGTTTGAAGTAGAAGTCAGTTGATAAATGAAAGAGGAATGCATTTAGACTGTAATTTAATTTATTAAAGGGCGATGATATGAGAACTAACAGACATATGGTACACAATTCATATCTATGTTTCGTACAAAGTTTAAGTCGATACAAGTATTGCCTAAGGTAGTTGGTGGAGACTTTATATAATTTAAGCCTAAATTGTCTTTCATTGAACTTGAGTAAGTTGGTGTTTTGTGGCACATCAATGTTAAAGTCACTGATGAGAATGATAGGCACTTGAGTGTCCGGTACCATACTTGGTATGATTTTCCTGATGTTTTCAGAGTAATCGCATAGCATCCGGAACATGAAGACCTCTAGTAATGATTATATTGTGTGATGCACTAAGAATCTACAGTTGTGAAACGTTGAGATGAATATAAACCGAATCAGGTATGAAACGAGTTTGAGCGACACTGTCACATCAACTAGACACATGTCACCCATATAGTCATCTTCAATTATCAATCTGCTGTTGACTGAGACATTGACGGGTTGTCAATCTGTTAGACCCTAGGTTCCCAACCTGGGAGGCGCGGAGAAGCTGCAGGGGAGGCGCGAGCCTTGTCTATAGATTTGAAAACGCAGTTAATTCAACTATAACGAAGTAAATTTCTCCGTCATTTTTGGTCTACGCCGGGATTCGAACCCGAGTACGCTTATTCCGGAACAAGCAGCTCTACCAACTGAGCTACGCAGACATGTATTCTGATTCCTATCTGCCTTTATGTCATGTGCGTCCTGCTGGCAGACATGTATTCTGATTCCTATCTGCCTTTATGTCATGTGCGTCCTGCTGGCAGGTACGTCACATCTCCCCCCCCCGAAAGAGGGCCGGGGGCATGGCCCACGGATCAGCCGTGACCATGAATCGCTGCAGGCAGACAACCACTGTAGAACGTGCACTTGAGAACTCCCAGTCAATCTGGTGTGTGGAATGCAACGTCACACACATTTATTTTTCGAAGCACTGGAGAAGGGATTCTCTGATTTTTCCTATCTCGCGGTGTGGAAATAACATCACACCAATGCGAGATTTTGAACGGTCGGGTCATCCGGGTAGTTCGGGCGCCATTATAACGAAGTAAATTTCTCCGTCATTTTTGGTCTACGCCGGGATTCGAACCCGAGTACGCTTATTCCGGAACAAGCAGCTCTACCAACTGAGCTACGCAGACATGTATTCTGATTCCTATCTGCCTTTATGTCATGTGCGTCCTGCTGGCAGGTACGTCACACAACAAGTAGAAGAAAGTCAAATATTTGCGTTGCTACTCGATGCATCAACCGATAAGGGCCGCGGATCGCCTAGTAATCAACCTTCGTGACTGCCATGGAGGAATCTCAGGTTCGATTCCAGGCAGGTACGAACTCTTGAATCACTAAATATCCGCCGTGCGTCGGATGGGCAAGTTAAGCAGGCGGACCCCAGGTACTGTCCCCCCGGTAATAAATAGGTCGTCTTACTCCCCTTTCTAACTCGCTTTCGTGTCACTTTCCTATCGGACACTCTAGCCCAAATCTCCTAACTTCCTATTCCTAAGAGTTGTTTAAGACCTAGGGTCAGACACTCACTTCCTGAAATCCTCTACGTATGATCTGATCCGATCTGAATCAACCAATATTTCATCACAGGTTTAGCTTACTTGCTAAGTGAGATATGCCAGGGAGCGAAATATAAGAGAAGAGTTACCTTTTGTAAAACGATCCCAACAACTACAGGTGAAGACATATTCACTGTACTTAACGAATTTGTCTGTGATGAAGGCTTGACTTGGATTAATTATATAGTTCATGCACCGACGGCGCTGCAGCTATGACAGAGAAGAATAGTGGCCTTGTAACTCGAGTGAAAGCTGTAGCTCCGGCAGTAAAATGGACTCATTGTATGATACATCGCGAAGCTTTGGCTGCCAAAAAAAAAAAAAAAAAAAATATGCAACCGGATATACATAGTGTTGGGATGCTGTTCAGATTGTTAATTACATCACGTTTCGGCCAGTTCAGGCTCGTTGATTTACTGAACTTTGTAAAGAAATGGGATCTGAACATAAGCATCTGCTTTTTCGTAGTGAAGTCAGGTGGCTGTCGTGTGGAAAAGATCTGCAGCGTCTTTTCGAGTTGCGTGATGAAATTAGAATTTTTCTGCTTGGAAAAACGGAATTAGCAGAATATTTGTGTAATGTCGAATTTTTAGAAAACACTGGCCTATTTGGGAGACATTTTTGAAAAGCTAATAACAGTTTGAATGTGTCATTGCAAGGAAAGAACTAAAATATTCTGGATACGCAGGACAAAATGGAAGGCTTCGTGAAGAAGTTAGATTTTTGGAAAGGTCGTATCGACTGTGGGGTTATTGAAATGTTTCCATTGTTTACAAAATTCATAGCAGAGGAAGCTGGTGATAGCTCTACTATAAATTCCGTTGTGAAAAGAGTAGCGGTGCTCTTATCAGCACTGAAAAACCTGATTGAAGACTACTTTACTCAGATCGACAGCCACACCCACGATTGAATTCGAGATCCATTCCCCATAACAGTGAGTGTTATGCCAGAATTAAGCATGGGACCAACATTCCGACAAGACACTAAACATAGCGTTTCACAAAACCCCACTGCCAGAATTTTGGCTTTCAGTTCGAAGTGAGTATAAAGTACTTACAAAAAGTGCTCTAGATGTGTTCCTTAAATTACTAACAAGCTACCTGTGCAAAGCTGGGTTTTCGGCAATGGCTGCAATTAAAATGAAGTATAGAAATCTTCTTAATGTGAAGAACGACCTGCATGTGGGAGTGACACAGTTAGAACCAAACAACGCTCGTTTATGCAATTCAAAACAAGCCCAAGTTTCACATTGATGTGTACAGTTTCTGGAAATGTGGAAAACATTTTGTAATTTACATTAATATACCTTTATTCAGGAGGAATAAACTCCTGGTTGTATACTATGTACAGAAATTATCCACTTTATTTGTGCAAAGTGCTGTAGATAGGGTAGGTATATCTGCATTTTTTTTTTTTTTTGATTGGAGATTTAACGACCAGCGTGAGCAACTCAATGAGCTATAAGCAGTCGCCCGTCCCTAATTTAGGATCACTGGTTCCAGGGAAGGGAGAGAGCCAGTGCCTTAAGACAAACACAACCTTCATGCCTCACAGTTATTCGAGCCCGGACGCCTTTTGGACGAATAATCAGAGGCCATCGCTTAGACCACTGCGCCACCTTTTATTTTTAGTAGTGCAGATGTATTTTTGCGTAATATTTTAAATCAAGCCTTAGAGGTGTCATTGAATTCGTAATAAAAGAAAATACATACTGATTATAGAGCAATGAACACATAATGGGGGGGGCTCCAATTCAAGGTAGCCCCGATGAGGGAGGAACACTGTAGAAAAGGTTGGGAACCGCTGTGTTAGACTAGGATGTTTATGCAAATGCATCTCCCCCCCCCCCCCCCCCTCAGTTCGTTTTGTGGACGAAGTAGTACATTTGGAAGTGGGTGGTTTGTGTTGAGCTATTGCCCTATTTCCTTTTGCCTTCAATTCAAAACCGGGCAAATTTATGGGACTAGCATCATCTATCCAAGTTTCACTCACGGCCAAGTAGTCCATTGGTTCATATGTACTAGCTGCAGAAGTGTTTGGTTGTGCCTCCACGCGTTGCGCCGCTTCGGCTTTCTTCTTCTTTCTTTAAGCCCTACATCGTTCTGCGTCAGTCATTTTGAGCTTATTCGATTCCTTATGAATTCTTCTTTTCTTCTGATATACGTTTGTAGTATTTTGAGCCAGACTTTTGCTTCAAATATTTAGACGTTTTTATTTTCTCACAAATATGTTTTCGTTTATCACTTATAAAGCATTTATTAAATGTTTATGGATTATTAGGTTTTAGATAGATCTCATCCAGACGAATCGTTTGAGACCAATATCATGATCCTACCTCTACTCGATCTCTAATTATACTGATTTTAAGGCGCTTGACTCAGCGTATTCGACCCCAAAATGGGGGACATCTTCCCCTCTCCCAGCGCATGACCTTGAAGTTGATATTTTTAGAATCATTAGTTATTACTCTTTTTTTGCCAGTTATCAGACTTTAGCTATTTGTTATAATTTAGAAATTATAAGTGTTTGATCAGTCGTAAGAAATTAATGTCGGTCAAATTTTCCTAGAGGGTGGCCCCATGGCACTGATTTTAAAGACGTATCCACGTCAAAAAGTAAATCTGGAGTAAACCTGAATCTATAAATCATATGAACTAGGTCAGAACAATAGTAGCATGGCATAGTACCGGGCTACAAAATATTTCTAGTGTGGTGTGAGTAAAGAGTGATTTCTGTCTCCTCAACACCCAGAAAAGAAAATTACCGCTTCAAACCAGAAATAGCAATAGATCCTTTAACCTGGTGAGAGGCGACATGATCAAGTGTGAAGTTACAAGCTGTTTGAGAATACATGAGTTCCGGACAATAAATTGAACGACATCAAGGTCAAAACAGATAAGATCTCGCTGTTGTCCCACTGAAGTTTCTCTCGTTTAGATCATCCACATTTGATCAGTATCAGTTGTGGGAACCAAAGGCCGGTGTGTGTCTGGTTACGTCCGAATCGCGTATTCAGTTTGTTCAGGGCTGCCACGTGGATAGCTGTTGCTTACCGATAAGGGTCTTTTCCACTCTTGGGAATGACGAAACTGGGGTCACGGGTCACTCAAGCATTACTTTTTCCTATTTCCAACCCTTTCCGCCTGACATCTGCGAACTGCATTTTCAAGAGTCATTAATACGAATAATGACCCCAGTTGAGGTGGTCTTTTATACGACCGTAGATAGTGGGAACCACACTTTTGTATTATGAACTGTGGAACGATCATTGGCCCCTTTTAATCGTTCTGGAACATACGCCCTGATTTACTATTTTTTCCCCATTATACCTGCTCTGAATAAAAACCAAAACTCTTAAAAATGTCATTTACAGCAGCATTTCGGAAATCACAAGCTCCCTTCTTCGTTAAAAAAAAAAAAAAGAAAAAAAGCATGATGATGCATTATTTCGTCTACCTCTTAAGCTGACCGTACATTTATATTATTTTTCAATAAGGCCAAAGATCAGGGAATGTGAATTACAGAGTGTTATAAAATGTATCTCACCAGAAACAACATTTTTTGTTGTGCATGACTGACATACTTCTTGTTTGTTTGTTTGTTTGTTTGTTTTTGCCAGAGGGGCTGAAATTCCAAAATTTATGTAATTTCCCAATTATTTTTTAACATGAAAATGCCGTACTCTCTCTGCATCCTCGTGCCAATAGCAACGTAAACCCGAGCACCACGTCGACGCGAATTTCCGTTTTCAGTAGAAGTTAGATGAACGGGTGAACAGTGATTATGATATTATTTCTATAACAAAACTAACCAGCTCTTTTTCCTGCTATGTAATGCGGAAGATTGCTTCTTCATTAATTTCAAGCAATTTGATTTAGAGTTTCATTTTTTGTTAACCTGCTAGCAAATAATTATCGGCCGATGCACCTCTAGTGTAAGAATCTGCTAGTGGAAGGTTATAATTTTTAAAACTACTTTTATTTGTTTAAAAAAAACTGTTTCGAGCAATATTTTAGGAAAAACAGACAACACAAATTCCAACGTCAGTTTCTGTTTTTTCAGTTTTAAATGCATCAGAGATGAAAAATCTGCCTTTCGTTCTAATGTTGTTTTTTTTTACAAATAATGTGATACTCAAAGGTGTAATTTACCTGACATGGCGTATTGATATCATGAAGTCATCTTTCGAAATGACATTCAAACCACGTGTGCTGTGAGTGTCAATCATGCGCCGATCGCTACATTCCCTTTTCATTCGTTTCTAAGGTTTCTAAACTGCTGTGCTGCAATGATTAACTAGAACAACAACTTCCACAAATTTTACACTTTCATTGTATTACAGCGGCTTGATGAGTGCAATGTGAAAACTTAAAAAAATGTACACACATGAAAACTAAAGCATATTTTCAAAATCGAATGACCACTAACAGAAATGAGCATTAAACAAGACTTTCATTAACAGAAAAAAGAGTGATAGGTAGAAAAGAACTGCACTAAAGGTAAGATGTAAGATGAAAATTCAGCTGCAACGCGAGCTTAGCTTTTATTTTTCCCAGTGCAAGAATATTTTAGATTAGCTTTTATTTTTCCCAGTGCAAGAATATTTTTCCCAAGAAAGAACATAAGAAACAGCCATTCACGCCAACCAAAATTCAGTAAGTTGTTCTAGACAATAAGAATCTGGTCCTTTTTAGCATAAGCACGATATTTTTTTCTTTTGAAAAAAATATCGTGCAAAAAAATATTTTTTTCTTTTGAAAAAAAGATCGTGCATATGTTACCGGTTTGTCCGTCCGTCTGTACCTACGATATCTCTGCAACTATTAGTTCGATTTGAAAAATTCTTTTTGCATTGGAAAGATTGAAATATGAGAATGATGATCCTTTATCTCGTTTTTTTTTTACGATGTACAATTTCGCCGGTAGAGGGCGTAAATGCAGATGATGTCGAATTCAAAAATACGTTTTATTCCACATATTTGCTTCTAAACATTCGATTGAAAAAATTCTGCTATCTTTCGATTCCATTTATGTCGAAGTAAGCATAGATTTTCAAAGTAAGCATTTATTTCAAAGTAAGCATAGATTTTCCGCTAGGGGCGTAAAAGTAACTTACATTTTCCCCGACAATTCTTCTTCAAAAACTCCAATTTGAAAAACATTTTCTTCAGCGGAATACACCTCCTGATGAAAAATGTTTTGCATATAATTTGAAATTTTTGGTAAAAATACTTTCGCCACCAGGGGGCGTAAGTGTTAATTTTTGCTTCTGATGTATTTGCCATAAAATCGGAGCTCCTAAAATATCGATTGAAAAAATTCTTTCGTGGACTGATGCCACTCACATAGAAAAACCTTTTTGGAATATTTTCTTCTTAAAATATTCCACAGTTTCTCCGCCAGGGGGCGTAAATGTATACCTTATTTTTGTCAATATCTCTACTTCTAGGAGTCCGATTTGAAAAATTTCTTCTTTGTTGGATAGTGTTTTTAGTGTGATATGTTTTTCATATAATTTCAAAAATTTCAAGTAACTCATAGACTTTCCGCTAGGGGGCGAAAAGGCAAATTACTTCACCCCTGTATCTCTGCTTCTAAATCTCCGATTTGAAAAATTCTTTCTGCACCAGATGCAGCTCCTGATGGGAAATCGTTTGCACATAATTTCTAATTTTTGTAAAAAAAATAGTTTGGCCACCAGGTGGCGTAAGTCTTAATTTCCGCTTCTGATGTATTTGCAGCAAAATATGAGCTTCTAAAATCTCGATTGCAAAAATTCGTTTGTCGACCGATACTACTCATGTCGACAAACCTGAAAGCTTTCAGGAACATTTTCTTCTTGAAATCATGCATGGTTTCTACGCCAGGGGCGTAGATGTAGATCTTATTTTTGTCAAGATCTCTACTTCAAGGAGTTCGATTTTAAAAATTCCTTCTTTGTTGGATAGTGTTTCCGATGCGAAATGTTTTTCCTATAAATTCAAAATTTTCAAGTAAATCATAGACTTTACGCTAGGGGGCACAAAGGTAAATTGCGTTTTGTGCGCTATTTCTTCTTCTAAAACTCCGATTAGAAAAATTCTTCCTGTATTGCATACAAGACCTGATGGAAAATATTTTTCACATAATTTCTAATGTTTGGTAAAGAATAGTTTGGCCACCAGGGGGCATAAGTGTTAATTTCTGCTTCTGATGTATATGTAGCAAAATCTGGGCTCCTGAAAACTGGAATAATTTTTTTTTTCTTGGACCGATACCGCTCATATGGAAAAACCTTTTCAGAATACTTTCTTCCTAAAATAATGCATGGTTTTCCCACCAGGGGACGTAAAAATCATATATTTTTTTTTTTTTGTCGATATCTCTGTTTCTAAGAGTCCGATTATAAAAATTCTTTCCGGTGAGAAATGTTTTGTCATATAAATTCATGTTTTTCTTAACGCACAAGTCTGCAACCAGAGGGCGTAAGCTCACGATTCCGTTTACAGTAATATCTGATGGATTAAAAACCCGATTGAAAAACTTCTTCCTTCCGTGAGATATTATTGATTTCCAAACCTGTTCCATTGACTTTGAATAGCTTTGATAAATTTAATTTGCGTCAGAACGGATTCTTTTTTAATTTTATTTTATTTTTTTTGATTCGAGGTTTATCGACCACCGTGTGCAACTCAATGGGCTATAAGCAGTCGCCCGTCCCTAATTTAGGGTCACTGGTTCCAGGGAAGGGAGAGAGACAGTGCCGTAAGACAAACACAACATCCATGCCTCACCGGGATTCGAACCCGGACCCCTCTAGGACAAAGGAACATAGGCCATCGCCTTAGACCACTGCGCCATCGGGGCGGCCAGACCTGATTCAAAAGACGTGCTTGTTACACCCGAAAATTCAGTGTCATCTTTCTTGTTTGTCATATTTAACCACACCGTCATCATCAACCATTACCAATATACTGATAGATGAAGGTTTCGCTGAGTGTTCTTTCATAACTCTATCTTGAGCAATTTTCTTCTATATCATTCCAGCATGCTCTCAAATTCCATGCACCCACCTTCCACACGGCCTTCTTCTAGGTCTCTCCTCAGTATCCAGTCTTGTATTTCAATTGTACGTCGGTGGTCACTTCTTTCAGCAATATGTCCAGCCCTTTGCCACTTGAAGGTTTTTACTTTGATCACGATGTAATCCTATATTTTCTGGTTACAACAAGCATACATCTCCCTGTGTTTGTCTTACGCCCTCTTGAGGCAAACTTGTGCGAAATTATATGAGAAACATTTCGTAGCGGAAACGCTCTCCAACAAAGAAAGTATTTTTCAAATCCGACACTTAGAAGCAGAGAAATCGACAAAAATAAGATATAAATCTACACACCCGGCCGAAAAACTACGCATAATTTTAAGAAAAATGTATTCTGAAAAGATTTTCCGCGGTGAGAGGTATCAGTTCACGGGTGTAGTTTTTAAGTCGAGGTTTCAGACGCTTAGATTTTGCTGCAAATACATTACAAGCAGAAATATACACTTATGCCCCCTGGTGGCCAAACTATTCTTTATAAAAAATGAGACATTACATGCAAAACATTTCTCATCAGGAGCTGTATCCGATGCAGGAAGAAATTTTCAAATCGGAGCTTTAGAAGCAGAGATATTGGGGAAAACGCAATTTACCTTTACTCTCCTAGCGGAAAAACTAGACATTACTTGAAAAAGAAATTGTGCCTAAAATAGTTTTCGTTATAAATGACATCCAAAAGAAGAAAGAATTTTTTGAATCTGATGCTCAAAAGCAAATGTATGCAATAAAATTTATTTTGAATTCGATATCATCTGCATTTATGCCCTCTTGCGGCGAAGTTGGGCATCGAAAAAAAACGGAATGCAAGGATCATCATTCTCACATTCCAAGGTTCCTCGTGGCCTAAAGCAAAAAGAATTTTACAAATCGGTCTAATTGTTGCACAGTTATGGTGTCCGCACAGAGGGACGGGTAAACCGATAACATCAGCCCGATGTTGTTGGTTTTTTTACAAAAAACGCGCTGAAAATTGCGTCGGAAAGCTGACAACCTAATTATACACTACTGGTGTGCAAAAAATTAAGGACGAAGAGGAGAAATTAATTAGCATAACACCGGAACGAGCAGGCAGAACGGACCGAAAGACCACTCAGGAGATACACTAGGGTCCGGTACGGTAGGGCATGCGCATATATGCAGCATGACGTAGGGGGGTTACTGTCGGAAGGGTATAAAGCACACGGGCGTTGTACGCTCAGCAATTCGGTGAAAGCTATTACACGGTGTACATCGGTTTGAACGACGTCGAGTTGCAGCCACCGTGTGATATGGCCAACAGGCAATCCAGTAGACGACATCTGGATGACTTTACCCGAGGTCGCGTCATTGGGAAGTTGGAAGAAGGTCGAAGTGTGACTAGTGTGGCCGAAAAGTTCGAGATCGCTCACAGCATCGTTTCACGAGCTTGGAGAGCATTTCAAACGACAGGAACAGCTGTCCGACAGTTTAGCAGTGGTCGTCCACGAGCAACCACGGCGGCGGACGACCAGTATATTGGCCTATAGGCGAGAAGAGACAGACGTCAGACATCGGCAGAAATCGCAAGGCACATGCAACAGACAACTGGACGTCCGTTATCGCGTTTCACCGTAACCAGGAGGCTTCACAAAGGTGGTCTATTTGAACGACGACCAGTACGGTGTGTGCCATTAACGCTTGCTCATCGGAGACAGCGGTTTCTGTGGTGCCAGGAACACAAGAACTTGACACATCAGCAATGAAGTCGAGTTCTCTTTACGGATGAGAGCCGATTTAGTCTGACAAGCGATTCTGGACGTATACACATCTGGAGAGAGCAGGGAACACGCAATCACACCTACAACATCATCGAAAGGGACCGGTTTGGAGGAGGCGGAGATCTCGTTTGGGGCGGTATCATGCTTGGTAGCTGTACTGACCTCCACATCTTCCAAGGAGGTTCAGTCACTGGTGTCCGTTATTGTACCGAGGTTCTCCTGCCTCACGTGCGTCTGTTTAGAGGTGCTGTGGGTCCTGAGTTCCTCTTCTTGGACGACAACGCTACACCTCATCGTACAGTGGCTGTCGCAGAGCTGTTGGAGAGTGAAGATATTCAACCCATGGATTGGCTTGCAAGGTCCCCGGACCTAAATCCAATCGAACACGTGTGGGATCTTCTCCGGAGACGCTTGGCAGCACGTCACCAGCCGCCAGCAACGATTCCGCAGTTGCGATTGGCGCTACAAGAGGAATGGGCCGCGATGCCTCAACAGCTCCTTGACAACCTCGTCCTCAGCATGGGCAGACATTGTAAATTCTGCAACGTCAGGAGTGATCATATCCCCTACTAAAGACTGGATTTTTCTTGGCAGCCGCCTGTCACATGGACGTTTCTGTCTTCTGTCCAGTTGTGCTCGAAGCTACCTTTTCAATAAAGTGCCTTTGTATCCTTTGGATTCCTTGTTTGGACGGTTTTGCTCACTTGTCTCATATTCTTACATCTTGGGGATCTTATGGTATGATTTGAGTCGACGTGGAGCCCTTCTGCACGACGTTACATTCGAAAAACCGTCTCGTCCTTACTTTTTGCACGCCAGTGTATATAGTCCCCGCTATCTAGCGATTTAGGAGGTTGGGTCGCGTGTGGCCTAGTGGTCAGCGTTCGTGACTGCCACGGAGGTAACCTCAGGTTCGATCCTCGGCAGGTACGAACGTTTGAACCACTAAATACCCGCCCTGTTTCGGATGGGCACGTTAAGCCGTCGGACCCCGGGTACTGGTCCCACGGTAGCAAATAAGGGCGTCTTCCTCCCCTTTCTATACTTCGCTTCCGTGTGATTTTCCTATCGGGCACTCTAGCCCAAATCTCCTAGCTTCCTATTTCTAAGCGTTCTTTAAGACCTGGGGTCAGACACTCTCTTCCTAAAATCCTCTACATATGATTTGATCTGATTTAGGAATCCGAAAGTTATATGGGCCGCTCCGGTGGTGCAGTGGTCTAAGCGATGGCCTCTGATCATTCGTCCGAAAGGGGTCCGGACTCGAATCCCGATGAGGCATGGATGTTGTATCTGTTTTACGGCGCTGGCTCTCTCCCTTCCCTGGAACCAGTGACTCTAAATTAGGGGCGGGCGACTGCTTATAGCCCATTGAGTTGCTCACGGTGGTCGTTAAACCTCCAACCAAAAAAAAAAAAAAAAAAGTTATATGGCGACTGAAAGAAAAAACAGTTCATTGTTGACAGCATCAACAAATCATACATGGATTCCAGTACAGCTTCCCTCCCCCTCCCCCCTCATACACACACACTCCGTCTCTCATGAGCATCTGAAACTATGTATAGGCAGTTGCTCGTCCAATGGCTGCTGCTGGGAAGGGATAAAACCAATGGTGTTAGACGAGCCAACCACTATGAATCTTTTTCGGGCCTGCAGGGCCCAAATCAAAGCATATCACTCGACTATCATGACGCCACACAACTTATTCACAAAGTTACCTGCGACCAATGGAGTTACGGCAAATCAGGTATACAGACGGGGACGGATTAGTCCACCGTGAACCGTGACATTTCCCGGTGGACCACTGGAGAGATGGCTCACTTTCTCGTACTCTTTTTAATTGATTTTTTTTTTGGAACGAACTAATAATTATTTTGGTACTCATGAATAATAATTGTTAACTTCATTTGAGCTTTATATCTGTATGAAAAGTCATTTCCTTAATAGAAAAAACTTTTTTTTTCACTTATGCTCGGCGTTAGCTCTGAAATTGCATCGCAAAATTCTCTGTACTTATGTGAAGTGCAGCCGGACCAAGCACACTGTTATAAATTAATTACGCTAAAGCTAACTACATTTTCACGTAGTATAACGAAGTGAATTTCTCCGTCATTTTTATCCGCGCCAGGATTCGAACCCGGGTCCCCTCATTCCGGAATAAGTTGCTCTACCAATTGAGCTACGCGGACGTTTTATTCTGATTCCTATCTGCCTTTATGTCGTGTGCGTCCTTCTGGCAGGTACTTCACATCTCCTGGTACGTTACATCATCTCCCCCTTATTTTTTTTATTTTTTTTAAGTGCTGGAGAAAGGATTCTCTTATTTTTCCTATCTCGCGGTGTGGAAAGAACATCACACCAATGCGAGATTTTGAACGGTCGGGTCATCCGGATAGTTCGGGCGCCATTATAACGAAGTGAATTTCTCCGTCATTTTTATCCGCGCCAGGATTCGAACCCGGGTCCCCTCATTCTGGAATAAGTTGCTTTACCAATTGAGCTACGCGGACGTTTTATTCTGATTCCTATCTGCTTTTATGTCGTGTGGCTCACCCAGACCACAAAGCGATTCTCCCGCCGAAATACGCGTTCCATCCACATTTATCTTAAAAGAAACAACGATTTACCAGTATCATGAGTCAAAACAATAAATAGACTTTAAAAAGATGTCTCCTCAAGGAGAAGGTAGAAATATCATTGCGCCGTAGGTGATTAGTGACAAAATAAATTTATAAATGAATTACGTAGAAAAATTGCTGTGTGGCGTGTAGGCGCATTTCAACTTTCGAAATAATCTTCGTGATGATACAGTTGGAAATGGGGTCCTCAACGGACACTTCTGTTGTTGTTGTTGTTGTTTTTTTTTGTCGAATCCAAATTTTTTAAAGGAAAACAATTACTTGGGAAAATTAGCCGTTTTGAGCGTAGTTTGATGATACGTTCAATCATAAGCGGATTCCTAAAATTCTTATGCTGTTAAATTGTTGTTAAAAATTTATAAGATAGTGGAACTATATTATCCGAATTTATTGGCGCAGATAAAATCAAAGTTTCCAAGATTTCGCTCATCAACCAGATGGCTTTTTCAAGGAAGGTAGACAGCAAACTTCAAACTAGAAATAGAACGCTTCAACAATTTGAACGCGGTGGCTTGACTTGACAATAAACGGAGAGAAGCGAATGTAATTATTCAATAAAAACACGAGATATCATGTTCGTTTTGCACGCGGAATCCTTGGAGGAGGAGAAAAGACATTAATTATTGGAATAATTGGTTCCAAATTCATGGTAACTCAACGAGATAGAAATACGTAGAGCGCTTACGTCGGGGAACGGGTGAAGCCACCGGAAACAAGTGGCAGCCATGTTTGATGAGGTACAGAACGATTTCCGTTCCGTGTTAAGCAAGGAAGTTTTCGTAATATATGGTTTGATGTTAAATAAGGATATAACTCAGAAATGTTGTTATAAACACCTAGGGGATGAGACTAAAACTTTAACGTATCAAATAACGCTTTTCATTGTTAGTTGACGGCAATAGTGTTTTTAAAAAAAATGATATTTTAATGGATGCAGCTTGCTGTCGTTGAATAAAATCTCATGCCGTAATTTTTTGACATTTAACAAATTTTTTGGAGCAAATTTTCAGAGAAATATAAGTCAGCGGTAATAGAGTAAATGAAAAAAAAAAAAAAAGAAACACAAAAATAAAAAATACAGTTGCACTCAATCCGCAATTTCGGTAAAAGTTTTAGATATTCGTGGGTCATCACCATGAGAATGCTGAATCATCCCACAGCTTATCACTCCAAATACATAGACGCCAAATATTTTATGAGAGTTTTAAATGAAAAAAAAGTTCGAAGAAAAACGGAAAGCAAACAATGAGTTTACACAGCCAAGAGGTACCAATATTAAAATACTTTTACCAACTGCCCCTATCTTATATAATCAGAAGAAAACTACTACTTACCTGGTTTTTATTTAATAAAAATTAAAAGTCCTTAGCACTGGGCATGTTTCTAATCTGTTTGTTAGTCTTGACATTCAACAACACAAATCTGTAAGCCTTATTCGTGGGTACGCAAGGCAATTGTGGTAACTTGACCATAATAAAGGTATCTCCCAGCACATACACTAAATACTTAACACAATATAATTCTCACTCTCTCTCTCTCTCTCTCTATGTATATATAAGACCCAGAAGAATACCCCATGGGAGATGAATGGATGAAATTCGAAAGTATGCAGGGGTGACATGGAGGAGACTGGCACAAGACAGACCGTTGTGGAGGAAACTTGGGGAGACCTTCATCCAGCAGTGGATTGATAATGGTTGACAATGATGATGATGATATGTTTATTTGCTATGTTTTATTTAACTATCTTCCAAGGCTTATCCTTAAGAAAAATAATTGAAAATAATTATTCTTAAGTGCAGTTTAAATAAACTTGGTGACCTAATATATGCTGTAGTCATATATATATATATATGTATATATCACTTCTGTAACTACCCTGTGACTTAGGTATAGACAGACATTGGGGCAATATGATGCTCCAAATGGTATTTACAGTTAGCAACACCAGTACCGAGTAGCTAAAAATAGTTTTATGTACTTTTTCAACCTAAAAAGACATAATTTTTGGTATAAAAAAAATCTTTCTACACATCCTGCTTTTAATATCTGGGCAGGTAAATTTTCTCTGGGCATGTATTATTTTAGATATTATTCAAGCTCTGGGCTGAGTGACCAAAAAATTCAGATTATGGACTTAAATTTTTTTATGGGACAAATAATTGTATTTTTTTTTTGTTTCAGTATTAAGTATTTAATATTTTTTATTTGCACTTTCATATTTTACTTTTTTTTTTTTTAAGAAGCCTAGTTTTTTGTTGTCCCAAAGCTGAAATTTTGTAGTTTTCACCTGATATTTGGACACATTTTGGCAATTGTTAAGATGTACTGCTCATAGTTTTTTTTTTGTTTCAATTTTAAGGGCACAACCTCTTATTAATATGAAGTGAGAAATTAACAACTACTGATTTGCATTCATGATGTGCAAAAAGTTTGACGAGCAAATGTTTATGTTTTGTGTTGTTATTTTGTGGGTTCCTTCAGCAGCCTTGCTGGAAATACAAGTGCGTCTGATTTGTATTTTAGAGAAATACAGGCACAACTTGTTCAATTCAAAGAAAGATTGATTTACGTGAGTGATATTTGTTCAATACTAACCTCTCATATATATGGTTGATGCAAAAGGAATAACTGGCAATTTATACATGGACATACTGACTGTACATTCATCATGAATCAGAGGTCACATTCTTCAAAAAAAAAAAAAAAAAAAAAAAAAAAAAAACCCATTACCTATCACGCAAAAATCAAATGCAAGTAGTTATTACAAAATGTTGCTAGTCCCTTTCTTTTGTATTATTCCATAATTTTTTTTCAATTGTCATTTCATAACCGTTTGTGCCAGTTTTCATAAATATTTTATGTTGTTTGCATTTTTGAGGTACCATTGTACTCCCTGTTTCCTATTTTCAGTTTTAAATCAATATTGCCTGTATTTTTGCTACCCAAAAACCACACACATTGACTAACACATTCACAAATAAAGAGTATTCTGTCAAGAAATTTTCAAGCTCCCCACTCTCACTTTGTTGAAGTAATACTACAGATTAATCAGTAATCAGAGACAAATGCCTAGAACACAAGCTGGGTGACCCTGTGCTTTCAGATAAAATACTAGATTGTTTCCTGACAGGTGTCAGCAAGCAATAAATTTATATTACCAATCACAATTATTACTTCTGCAATTTAAGTAACCATAAATTGATTGCTTTACCAGTATTTGCTATCTAATGGGCATTAGCCATGGGTACATTGTAACGTACCAGGAGATGTGACGTACCTGCCAGAAGGACGTACACGACATAAAGGCAGATAGGAATCAGAACAAATGTCCGCGTAGCTTAATTGGTAGAGCAACTTATTCCGGAATGAGGGGACCCTGGTTCGAACCCCGGCGCGGATAAAAATGACGGAGAAAAATGACTTCGTTATAATGGCGCCCGAACTATCCGGATGAACCGACCGTTCAAAATCTCGCATTGGTGTGATGTTATTTCCACACCGCGAGATAGGAAAAATATGAGCAGCACTTCGAAAAAGGAAAAATAAGGGGGAGATGATGTAACGTACCAGGAGATGTGATGTACCTGCCAGAAGGACGCACACGACATAAAGGCAGATAGCAATTAGAATCAATGTCCGCGTAGCTTAATTGGTAGAGCAACTTATTCCGGAATGAGTGGACCCGGGTTCGAACCCCGGCGCGGATAAAAATGACGGAGAAATTGACTTCGTTATAACATGATCTTTATCACATAAAAAGAAATTGCTGCTTCCTAAGATTTTGAAATATTTGTAGTCTTGTCAGACAAGTTGCATGTACACTGTACAGATTCTAGAATATATATGCAAATGCCATTTGCAAGACATCCTCAGTATATTGAAAAAAACAAAACATTTACATAGGTAGAAATTGTACCCAAAAAGCCTCAAAGTTGGTAACCCACAGTTAACCTCAGCTTCCCCGAGTAAACATCATTCAGTTTTCACATTGAGTACGACTGTTTACAAAATATAAGAAATAAAAAGTCTTAAGATAACACAGATATTGAAATGGCTTATCTGCTGGTTTAATCACCAGCTACACGGATTAGATGTTTTATTTTTTGTGTTTGATTAACTGAGCATTTACAGCTCAACCTTATTTTAAAATGCTTACTTGTGAAATGTAGTTCCACAATCCTTGTTCCTTTTATTCTTACAATCAAAAGCTGCGCAGTACTATGGCATTTTAAATATCAACAATGTGCTGATAATTGTGATTATTCACGAAACTGTAACACTAAATTTGTAATGAAGCATAATAACACGATCGCCGAACAGCTGAAAGAACCGAGGTGACTCCTTGACACACGCAGAATTTGTACCTCATCAAAGATGGCGGGCTCTCCCCGCGTTGGCTTCAGCTGCCTCGGCAGAGAACCAATCACAGAAGCACTCTATGTATTTCTATCTCGTTGTGGTAACTCTATCGAGACGCTATCATTGCAGGCCTCATTGTTGGTAATGATCTCCAATGTTTCCCGAATGGCAGTGGATTTAGGAGTAGAGTAGGAAGCTAATTTCTTTTTGTCATCTCACATAGGATCAGCGGACTTGAACTGGGCTTCTCTGGATAGGGCCGTGGTAAATTTGCCATTCTTTACGTCGCTGTTATGCTCTTTGACTCTAATTCTAAATGACCGTTTGGTCATCTCAATGTGGTATCGCTTGGAGCCATCCGGATATTGTAGAAGGATGGCATAAACACCTGCTTCGTTAGAAAAGAGAAACACCAACACACATAAACACCAGCTTCGTTCCAACGAGGCAGGTGTTTATGCCATCCCTCTACAATATCCAGATGGCTTCAAGCGATACTTCATAGGAATGACGAAACGTTCATTTAGAATGAGAGTCAACGAGCATAAGACGGACATAAAGAACAGCAAATTAACCACGGCACTATCCAGAGAAATCCAATTCAAGTCCACCGATCCTATGTGGGAGGACATAAAAAAATTAGCTTCCTACTCTACTCCTAAATCCACTGCCATTCGGGAAACATTGGAGATCATTACCAACAATGAGGCCTGCAATGATAGCGTCTCGCTAGAGTTACCATGAATTTGGAACCAATTATTCAAATAATTAATACCTTTTGTTTTCCTCCAAGGATTCCGCGTGCAAAACGAACATGATGTCTCGTGTTTTTATTGAATAATTACATTCGCATCTTTTTGTCAAGTCAAGTCACCGAGTATAATGGACCTTATTCATTCATGTGACGTCAGAAGTGGATTTCTGCGGACCAACATGGCTGCTGATTCAATGTTTTCGCTATTTGATTATACCTTACTGTAGGCTAATTTTTACAGTCCTAACGTCATGGATTTTGCCGAGGAGTTAGAGTTATAGGGCGAAGAAGAAGAAATTAATTTCTTAGAAGAACAAATCAAGGTTGCAAAAGTATACCAAGACAATTTTGTGTTCGATGTTTATTTCGCATGACGCAGGAGAGCATCGTCGTTAGTCATCATGAAGTTTTTAATATAGCATTTCTCGTACACGGTTTATGAAATTTTCATGTTCTTGTTGTCAAACATTAGCGAAATATCTGAAACATAAAATTGAGTACCTTGTTTTGTAAAACAAAAACATTTAGAAGCTCAGACAATACATGATAAGGAAACAAACTAGGATTTGCACGCCAGGCAATCTGCTTAAAAATTAAATAAATTAAATAAAAGAGAAATTATAGATATGTTGCTTTTATTCTTTGAGGAAAGTAGAACTTAATTCGTAATTTACGGATCCAAATATCCAATCAATTTTTCTCCTACATTTTTTTCGTTTTTTTTTTGTTTGTTTTTTCCTTTTTTTGAAATTGAAATTCGAAGGAATACTAATATCCAAAAGCTTTTTCGTTAAAGTGGACAGAACATATTGGAGAGTGCACATCGGAATGTAAATCACCGCGTTTCATTTTAAACAGCCATTCCTTTAATAATTTTGTCATTTTCAGAAGAAAATTAAGGAATGTTTTACTATCGTCAACACAATATGGGTTGCAGGATTTATTAGCACAAACATACGATGAGCAAAAGCTAGATATGTCGGTAATAAATTTACGAAATTCGCAATTTTCCTGAACCCTTGCAACGTAACGCCATGTTAAGCAATGGGAAAACGCATGTAAACAAACTGTTGTTGGTCCTCGGCCACGGAAAGGCTTTCCCATGATGCAATGCGAGGTAAATAAGGTCCATTGTTGAAGCGTTCTATTATCTAATTTTAAGTTTGCTGTCTACCTTCCTTGAAAAAGCCATCTTGTTGATGAGCGAAAGCTTGGAAACTTTTATTTTATCTACGCCAATAAATTCGGATAACTAGTATAGTTCTACTATCTCATGTATAGTTGGTGTACAGTTTTTTGCGTTATTGTTAAAAATTTGTTTATGACTGAATTCATTTTCCAATGTATATATTTTAACAGAAAGTCTTTCATCCAAGATCTAACAGAATGTTTTTTATGTGGGAATTTATGAGGTATTCCCCTATATGTAGTTGACACTCGTGTTTTTATAACTAATATTCTAAAATTCCCGGCCTGGTTTGGTCGTCCCAATCCGCCCCTACAAGAACACCTCTTACATACTGCTCACTTGTTTATGCAAATCTGCCTACACAGTTTAGTCCATTCACTTTCAGTGACAAACAGATTATCAATATAACAATGGTCTCCGTTCTTGCTGGCCGGACTTTGTAAATCTATCAAGGTATGATGAATGTAAGACAATCCATCGAGCTAAGAAATCAAAATAATGATTTCTTGACTAACGAGGTGTTTTCATTTATATTCCTTCTACCTTTAATAGCAAATTCTTTGATTGTAGAAGCACCACCCATAGACGTATAAGAACACCGACTTTATCGACGAACTTCTTTTGAAGTCCAGTCTCTCCACATGCAAACACGGAGAGCAGAGAACTTCTTACATGTTATTATTAATATTCTCGATAAAATGATGATAACAACCGAAAAAAGAAACACGCATTAATATGAAAAAATAACATTTTATGTCACATAAAAATAGTTAATGTAATCTCATGTAAATAAGTCAGAATTCATTTTTCTGCTCGTAAATAGTGTCTTTGTCATAAACATGCTTATGGCTAAATAGTAATTGGACGTGTGCGCAGGAATCTGTTTCCTGCCGTCTCCGGAAACCAGATATATCCAGTTTGAAAATTCCAACTCCGTCGTCGTAAGCAACGGAGCAACAGTGCGTATGTATTTTCAACTGCTGTGTTGCTCGGGTTTTTTTTTTATCCCAGTAATTAAATCAGTTGTAGAGCAATTAATTGTGAATTTGTCCTTCATTACTCTTTGGTCACAGTTATGAACTCAAGTAGGAGCGGAATGGAAAATCAGACTTCCAAACAACAAGCTTCTTTCTTTTTTATGTATGCACCAGAAATTCTCACGGATGACTTTACTCCTTCGGATCCCATTAAAATATCGTCTGTATAATTGTAAATAGGTTTCCTAATTTATGAAATAAGTGACATTTTTTACAAGGGACTGGGACTTGCGACATATTAAAAATAATAATAATAAAAGAAGAAAATTGAAAACAGGAAACTGCTCCTGAAATTTCTTAGAATGATAAACACATTTCTAATTAAGGGAGGCAAATCATGCAATACTTATATGAGAAACACTGTTTCATGACACGTCTTTAAGCATTTCGCGTACGTCAGAGAATTACGTGCACATATCATAGTTTTACTTGTCCAATAGTTCGTATGTACGACATTTCCGCTTCTTAAAACGAGGCTAGAATTTTTTCATACCTCCTAAAAGCCCAAGCAATCTTTTCTTCTTTTGTTATTTTTTTTTATACTCACAATTTTTTCGTTAGAAGTCGTAAATGCATATTTACATTTGTCACGATATCTATTTCTAGAAGACGTATAGATCATTTTTTTCGCTATAGGATAGATATCAGCAAGTTCAATGTATACCACATATTTTTCAGCGTCTCAAGGTGTAAAATCTTTTTCCTAGATGATATAAATTGGCATTTGCATCTATGTAGATATCTCTGCTTCTAGATGAATGAAACAATTAATTTTGGGCCTAAAAGGTGCAAGCATTTTCAAAAGCTCTTTTTTCGCAGCCTAACTTTCAGCAAGATGACGCAATGGACAGTACAGTATTGTTCTAATAAAATACTGTACCTAGAATTCTATAAATAAAAATTTGGGTGACAGTGTTTGTTTCACTACTCTTACTTACAGAAAAAAAAAGTTTGATGTAATTTTTTGGAACGAATGCATCACTGTTAAACGTTTTGTAGTAAGTTACACAAAAAAAGTGGAGTTACACGAACTTCACCACCTTTTGGGGATAAGGTACACTCTTGTGTGGTGCGTGAAACAGACAACAACATGAGGTAATGAGTACGACTTCCAGAAGAGGAGACAATATAGCATATGGACATATATATTTACGCCAACTGCAAGAGAAACCGAGCAACACACACACACACACACACACACACACGCACACATGCAAAACTGGAAGTTATGTAGAAAATCATGCTCAAGTTTACCTCAATGCAGACTAAATGTAATTGTTTCGGTCGTTTCTGCATTACAGAGGTTTCCTGGAAGATGAAAATTAAAATTTACGTCATTTGGGGATTTTTGTACGACAAGCTTCAAAATATAGAGTAAAATTGGTCATGCTTACATTTGTCCGATGGGAGAATTTTCTGGTCAACAAAAATATTTTGAAAAATGATATCAGTCAGCACTTGGGACACCTAGCGAGAGAATGATTTACTAGAAGGCGGAAAATAGACTAATGAAATGTGGTCATGATTACTTCTAGTCGATGCAGAAAAATAAACTCATTAAATTTCTGAAAGAGGAGATATCGAGGCCATAGGAGGACGGAAGGGGATACATAAAAACTGCAGTCAGGTTTAGAGGAAGACAGAAAAAGTAAATGTATGAGTAAGCCTTAGTTTTTATACAAGACCAAAAACACAAGCAGACATAAAACATGGAACGAAAATTTCTAATTTAATTCAGCAATTAGCACACCAGCAACTAGGGCCTCTGTGAATCTTGGAGAGGTGCCAGCAAGTTCTGTGTGACATTGGCGAAAAGACCCCAACTCACTGGGTTTTGTTCCTGAATCCTTAGGTTGAATGACCAACTGGAACCCTCAGCTACGGGCTAATCCCCCACATTGATGTACTTACCTGATTGAAAAGACAAAAAGAAATCAATATCCGGACTCAAGTGTGGGATACGTTGAACCTACCACACTTGAGAAGGACGGTCCACCACGGAATTGACCCCGACTTTCTAAACGGCGTATGAGAAAGAGATCGCGGCTGAGTGAATGTAAGTTTGGTGTATGGAATACTAGAGGTATAAATGGCCAAATGAATGAGGTGATTGAGGAGATGAATAAGTATAGACTGGATGTGCTGTGTGTAAGTGAAACCAAAAAGAAGGAAATTTGGGTTGAAGAAGTGAATGGCACGGTGAGTGTGTGGTCTGGAATATTGGATAATGTGAGAGGACATGCTGGTGTAGGTTTGGTTTTAAGTGAAAAGATGAAGAACAACTTGATTCACTATAGTTGCCTAAGTGAGAGAATTCTCTGGATTAGTTTGAAAGTGAAACTTCAGAGAATCGTAATTGTTGTAATGTATGCTCCTTGTGACTCTGAACCTTCTGATAAGGAGGAAGATTTCTGGAATAAGCTAAAAGCTGTTTTGAGCCAGTTTGGTGTTAAAGAAAAAGGTATAATACATAGCAGGGGATTTCAGTGCTAGAGTAGGTGTGCAGAATGCAATTTCTGACAATGTTCTGAGTAAGTTTAATGATCCTTGTGTGATAATGGTGAAAGATTAATTGAACTCTGCCTTGAAAATGGTTTCTGCGTATCTAATATGTTTTTCAACCACAAGTATATCCACACATATACTTGGGAAAATCGTACTCTTGGTCAAAAGAGTGTGATAGATTTTGTTGTCTACGATCAGCGTCTGAAACACTTAGTTGTTGACACCCGTGTGATGAGAGGTGCGGATGTTGGTTCTGATCATTACTTGGTAGTGTCACGAGTGAAACTTAATGTTGGTTGGAGGAAAAGGAATAGGAAGAGACCCAGGATAGAAAGAATAAAGGTAGATAGGCTCCTTGAAGATCATCAGCGTTATTCTGACTTTCTCAGAGAATAGCTGAAGGAGCTGAAGTCTGGTGAGGGGGATGTAGAAAAGAAGTGGAAATGTTTTAGGAACTGTGTTGTCACTGCTGCTAAAGAGGTTTGTGGCACCACAATAGTGGGTAACGATAGAGGTGATGCTTGGTGGAATAGTGAGATTGAGGGGCAGTAAACAGAAAGAAGGAAGCCTATTTGGGGATGTGGCAAGGTAGAGTCTCTGTGGATGAATATCGCTGTAAGAAGCGTGAAGTTTCTAAGCTGGTTCGCCAGAGTAAGGCAAGAGATACGAAGGAGAAGATGGAAAGGCATGAACTGGCTTTTTGGAAAGATAGGAAGTCTTTCTGGAAGTACATGAGACTCAGGAAAAATAGGGGAAACAAAGTTGTAAGTTGTGTGAAGAATGAGATCGGGGAAATGATATGGAAGCCCAATGAGTTAAGTGAAAGATGGGGTGAATATTTCTGTGAATTATTAGATTAGGAAAGCAAAGATGATTCTGAGACAGTCGCAGATGATGTCACAGTGAGGGATGGAAACACAGGAGGGATCTAAGAGAAAAAGTGTGTAAAGCTCTAAAATCTCTTCAGAATAGTAAGGCTCCGGGAGTTGATGGCATAACTGCCAAGATGTTGAAATACGGTGGTGACTCTGTAATTGACTGGTTAACTGAAATTTGCCAGTTGTGCTGGGAGTTAGGAACGGTCCCTTGGGATTGGAACGATGCTATTGTTGTTCCCTTGTATAAGGGAAAAGGTGATCGGACTGAATGCTAGAACTATCGTGGTATTAGCCTACTAAATGTGCCAGGGAAAGTGTTTGGTAAGGTTTTTATTGAAAAAGTACGGGGTCTTACATCAGAGAAAGTGTGGGAAGTTCAGAGCGGTTTTATGCCTGGTAAAGGCTGCACTAACCCGATTTTCGCATTACGCACGATGATTGAAAAGTATCTGGCTGCTGGTAAGAAAGTTTTTGCTACTTCATAGATTTAGAGAAAGCGTATGACCGAGTAAATAGAACACTTTTGTGGAAGGTATTAAATGAATATGGTGTTACTGGGAATCTACTTAATAGTGTAAAAGCCATGTATGCTGGTAGTAGAGCTTGTGTACGAGTGAATGGTGTTTTATCAAAATGGTTTCCTATTGGTGCAGGAGTTAGACAAGGTTGTGTAATGTAACCATGGCTGTTTAATATATTTATGGACGTGTGCATGCGTGATGCCAAAATAGATGATAGTGGTTTATGTCTTGGTGATATCCGTGTGTGCAGATTGCTGTATGCTGATGACACTGTCCTGTTGGCAGAGAGCAAAAGTGATTTGCAGAGTATGTTGTCTCTGATGTAAGAAGTTTGCATGAATTTCAAACTGAGTATAAATAAGGGAAAACCCTGTTTGAGAGAGGAATGGGTAGCACTGAATGTAATGTAAGTATAAACGGCACTGTGATTGATCAGTTGAGTGAGTTTGTGTATTTAGGAAGCATGTTTGACAGAGAGAACAAATTGGATGGTGAAATTAGTAGGCGAGTGAATTCTTCATTGAAAGTCATAGGTGCTCTGAGAGGTTTTCACAGGAATGATGGGTTCTCTAGAGAGTCCCGCATGGCTGTGTATAAAAGTGTAATTGTTCCTACTCTGATGTACGGCAGTGAAACCTGGGTACTGCAGAAGAAACATAGGAGTCGTTTGTGCGCTGGAGAAATGCGTTACTAACGGGGAGTTTGTGGCAAGACACGGTATGATTGTGTGAGGAATGAAGATGTGTTGCAGTTGTGTGATGTGAAGCAAAATGTTGTTAGCAAGGTGGAGACCAATATGCTTCTGTGGTTTGGCCATGTTGAAAGAATGAGTGATTTGATGCTTACTAAGAAAATCTTTTAGCCCAAGTGGCAGGAAGGAAAGGCAGAGGAAGATCAAGGAGGACATGGGTGTATCAGATTCAGGAGTGTCTGCATGAGAAAAATATTATGAGTATGAAGTATAAAATATTTTGTGTACGGCGTGTAATGGATATTAGTGAAGCCCGACTTGTATGTCAAGATCGCTGTAAATGGAGAAGTTTGATACGACAACAGTAAGTAAAAATATCTGGTAGTTTGTATTTCTCTTTGGAGCTAACCTCTGAATCTCAGAGAACAGCTTAGTGATATGTATGTATGTCCTCGCACAAATGGTTTACTCCAATACTTAAGACAGCACATGAGTGTGATATGCGGCATAAATCCGACAGACCAGCTCGTCGAGCAAGAGTTACCCTTAATTGAGGATCGTAGGAAAGAAAAACGAATTATCTGAGCGACTTTGAACGTGACATGATGTTGGCACTAGGGTGCGGGTTCATGCATCGCCCAAATGGGCAAAACATGGCAAGGGTTTACCGTAAAGGGTGCGACACGCAAAACATTTAGAGCGATGAGCGATCCTGTGGACAAAAATAGCTGGTGGATCAGAGAAGAATGGCAATAATATCGTCAGCTATTGGAGCTCATTCGCGACATGTTTCGATGCATGGAACGTTCGGAGGTGGCACTCAGCACACCAATGGTGAGTTCTATACTGATTTATATAGGGTTCTGGCCCGTCTGTTTACTTGCAGGATTCTCGCCAGTATCATTCGACCCTTCTGATCCACCAGATGTATTTGTCTACAAGATCGCCGATTCGCGCGTCGGGGTGCGACGCGCGAAAAAACTTCTTACGGTTTGTGAAAAGCCCAACAGGAAGGCCGCTTGAGAAATGCTGCAACCTGCAAGCCTGGCGTCAACCAGCATTCCCTGTTCAAAGACGCTTAGATCACTCATTTTGCACATTCCGTTCCTCAATCGAACGTTCACTTACGTTCGGCGAGATGGTCTGCCTGATTTATGCAGCATACCGCGCTTACGTGCCGTTGTATGTGTTGAACTGGGCCATTTTTGTGACAAAGGTAGGTGTATCTAACAAACTAATACGTCCGTGAATATCACCGTCAAAAGTAGAGCAAAGTATTTCAGTTTGATCTCAGAGTTGTGCAGAATTGCACATATATACCGAAGAGTCAAAATATTACGACCATCAGTCTAATATTATGTTGATCCTCCTCGTGTAGCCAAAACAGCTCCTACTCGGCGAGGCATGGACGGTACAGGATTTCTAAAGGTGTTATGTGATGTCTGGTATCAACACGTTACCAGAAGATCCTCTTGTAAGTTACGTGGTTGAGCTGCCGCAGATAGGATTTGCTATTCCAACACAAACCACAGATGCTCGATTACATTGATATCTGAAGAATTTGGAGGCCATCGCAGTACCTAGAAATCTTCCTCATGTTAAGCGAAACCATTCTAAAAAAATTCAGGCAATGTGGCATGGCACATTGTCCATCTAAAAGAAGAAACTACCAGAGGGAAATACTGTTGCTATGGAAAGATGTACCTGGTCAGCATTGACATCATACTTTCCTACATATTAATGACTGGACTCAGGGTTTTCCAGCAGAACATTGCCCAAACTACACTCTACACTTCCTCCTCGGGTTTGTTTTTCGTTCCACGGTGCATTTTGGTGCCAACACTTCCCCAGATAAACTACGCACAGTACCCTCCCGTCCACATGGTGCAACAGGAAACGGGATTCATCGGAACAGACGGGCTGCTTCCAATCATTCCAGGTCTAGTTTTGATGCTTGCGTGCCCATTGCAGGCGCTTTCGACGGTGAACAGAGGATAGTATGGGCACCAGAAGCGGTCTACTGCTAAGCAGCCAGGTTTTCAGCAGGGTTCTATGTACTGTGTGTTGTCATACATTACTCCCGTCACCAGCATTCAAATTACTGGTGAGTTGCGCTATAGTGTCCCTTGTGTTGGCTCGTACCATACGAGATAGCCTTCGCTGACTTCTGGCATCGATAAGCCATGGTCGGCCCACACCTTGCCGGCGGTTCTTGGATTTTCCCTCCTTGGACCACTTTTTAAAGGTTCTAATCACGTCAGACCGTGATCACCTCACAAGCCTTGCCGTTTCGGAATTGCAATGACCCAGTCGTCTGCCGAGTACAATTTGGTCTTTGTCGGACTCGCCCCAAATCCACTGCCTTTCCCATCAGAGATAGAAACGGGTCACGGGTCAGCGGGTCAACGAGTCGGAATTTCTTGCGGGTCCAACCGGTCGGGTAAAAGCGTTCCTGACCCGATTTTGACCCGGTTTTATTACCGTTTTATTTTTGAAAAGAAAAAAATATGTTCCAAAGAAAAATGCGCGTTGTGGAGTTCTGTAGTCGATGCCCACGGAGTGAATAATGATTTCCCATGCAAACATATCTTATAGCATGGAAGATTTCCACCAAAAAATTGATTCATTCAGAACTCATTTCGTTATTTTCAAAAGACAATTTCAGTTATTTTCAAAAGACAGGAATGTTTATGACAATTTCAAGAATGACAATTTCAGTTTTCATTCTTGAAATAGAATACGACAATTTCAATTGTCTACTCCTAGTATTTATGACAATTTCAATTGTCTACTTCTAGTATTTATGACAATTTCAATTGTCTACTCCTACTGCAAGAATGTTTTAAAGACAATTTCAGTTATTTTCAAAAGACAAGAATGTTTATGACAATTTCAAGAATGACAATTTCAATTGTCATTCTTAAAATACAATACGACAATTTCAATTGTCTACTCCTACTATTTATGACAATTTCAATTGTCTACTCCTACTACAAGAATGTTTTAAAGACAATTTCAGTTATTTTCAAAAAACAAGAATGTTTATCAGGATATCGTAGTTTTGTATGAAAACATATAGAAATGGAAAAATTATTCATTCAGAGGATATCGTAGTTTTGTATGAAAACTGCTGAGGCCAGCTTCAGGTATATACCAATGAGTCGCCACCCTCCCACGATACTGCTGTGCAAATGTAAGCCTTTTCTGTAGGATATCGTAGTTTTGTATGAAAACATTCAGGATATCGTAGTTTTGTATGAAAACATGAGACATTCGATCTATTTTGCATGGTCTCCACACATAAAACATGAAATGAAAAAACTTCAGAGGAAATGTAAAACTTCCAGTTGGGCGATTTCATTCACAATGAAAAAATGATTTTGACCCGGTTTTATTCCCGTTTTATTTTTGAAAAGAAAAAAATATGTTCCAAAGAAAAATGCGCGTTGTGGACTTCTGTAGTCGATATGGTGCCCACGGAGTGAATAATGATTTCCCATGCAAACATATTGTCGTCTCTTTCTTAAAGCAACAAAGGTTTCCACCGAATGACGTCAGACACACCAACACCATATCGTAAAAAGATTCTTCCTTTGCGTTCTTTTACAGTGCGATTGTCCGGTGCAAGGTACAGGCAAACGCCATTCTTCTGCTTCTCAGCTGATTCACTCTCTCCGTGCGAAGTTCACTGTATGACTAAGAGTTACTTTTCACATCGCATCTTTAACATTGAGCACTCAGAGGTTTTCGATTGATGTGCTAAAATCCCGTTCCCATGACATGTCATGTCGAAATTAACTCTTTATTTGTTAATATGGATGGATTTAATATTAAGGAGGTTGAGAAAGGTGTCGAGACCAACAAATACGTGCTTGTTCAAAACCACAAGGGGAAGAGTGAATGCTGGAAATAGTTTCGTCTCATTAAGGAACCGGTGAATAATTCTGTGTTGTTTGGTCTTGCTTGTTGTTCAAAATGTGGAAAGTGTATAATTACAAAGAAAGATGTCGAAGGTGTAATAAGAGATTATGGAACCAAAAATCTAACGGACAATACGAAAGTATGCGTGCCCTCATCAAAGCGTGGAAAGAGAGAACAATCTAAATACATTAAAAAAAATACATTTGTGTAATCGTAAATAATGATTCCCATTTGTAATATATTCATGGTCACGGTCATAGTCAGCCATTACTTTCTATTATTAAAATAGGATTTCAGTTATTAAATATCAAGCAGTTATTGGGATAAATATATATATATTACGTTTATATGTATATATACAAGGTCTGTTCATTAAGTAATGAGACTCATTCCATAACAGACGTTTAATTAAAGTTATACTTACATAACATTAAAATTTCTCGAAAAACATCCTTGAACATCTATACGCCGCTGCCAGCGGTTCCGCCACGCCGCGTAGCTTGCCTGGAAGTCGAGAACAGGGATCGCTTTCAAAGCACTCGTCGCGGAAGTTTGCATGTTTGTAACAGTCCCAAAATGGTGTCCTTTCAGGCTGGATTTGAGCCGGGGAAACAAAAGAAGTCATCCGGGCCAAGTCCGGGCTTTAGGGAGGTTGGGGCAGCGTTGCCACGTTGTGTTTCGCCAGAAACTATTTCCCTCTCAGCGACGCATGGCTCGGCACATTATTATGGTGAATAACCCAAGTGGTAGTGATCTCCGGGCGGACGCGTGCAACTCTGTTCTTCAGCCGTTGAAGCACTTCCACGTAAAATGCAGCGTTGACCGTTTGTCCGGGTGGTGCGAACTCCTCATGGACAACACCTTTACAGTCAAAGAAGACAATGAGCATTGATTTCATCTTGGATTTGCACATTCTAGCCTTTTTTGGTAGAGGAGACTCGGGAGTCTGCCACTCTGAGCTCTGTCTTTTCGTCTCCGGATCGTACTCATAGACCCACGTTTCATCACCTGTTATCACTTTCTCCAAAAAAGCAGGTTCACTCCTCATATGGTCCACAAGCTCACGAGAAATAAACACACGGTTGTTCCTCTGTTCATCGGTCAAACCCTTAGGAACCATTCTGGCGCAAACTTTCTGCATCTGCAATTCTTGAGTGATGATTTCGTGCACAATGGATTTTGCGAGTCCCATGTGCTCTGCTACCAATCTAACACTCAGACGTCGGTCAGAGTCCAAAACCGCTTTCACCTTTTCCACATTGTCCAAGAGTGTGAGACGTTGAAGGGCGCCCTGAGCGTGGCGCATCCTCGACGCTCTCTCTTCCCTCTGTGAACGTTTTGTGCCACCGAAACACTTGGGCTTTCGATAAAACATCCTTTCCGTTGGCTTGCTGTATCGCTGTTCGACACTCTTCTGCATTTTGACCGTTAAGCGACGCTCACACAGCTGCCCACTTCGCAAGCGATCCTCACTCTGTGAAAGCTCAGAGCCAACTGACGAGACATCGACCGTTTACCTAACATACCCCGCCACCCGTCACGCCCGGAGACTCCACCCTCCGGCCCTTCTGATTGGCCCAGGAAAAGTGGTCTTATTACTTTCCGAACAAACCTTGTATATAAAGTGAGTTTCGAATTTATAATTCAAAGCAGATTTGTCCGGATCAGTTAGGGGTCCAGATCGGGTCGGGTCGGGCCTGGCCGGGCCGGGTCCAGTTATGGGACGTCTGGGTCAGTTCTGGGTCCAAAATGTTTGACCCGCTTTCAACTCTGTTTCCCATGTGAAGAACAAGAATAACACTAATTAACAGAGCTCATTAGCAGGTGTTATTTATACCGTTGCATGATCGCCACACGCGCCGTCGTTTACCTGCAGTTGTTTCCATTTTCATAAAAACGCGCTGGTCATAATGTTTTGCCTCTTCGGTGTGTAGCTTAGTGGAGCAAGATGTTAAGTGTTTTTGGCTGAGTTTATCAAATTACAGGCAAAATCATTGGCGCTGCCGTGGACAAATTTATAATGCAATGAAAGAAAATTTCCTAGTGCCTAATTTTGTCAGTTTATTTTATTCTGCAACATTTTCACTGCAATAGATTTTCATACGTAATATTTTTGTCTTGATATTTTGAGCAAGTGCATTTTCTTCAGTTGCAATGCGTGAGCATACAACAGGATTCTCAAAGTTTACGACATCTACCCTTAGAGATTGACTGTCACATGGCATCATTGCATAAATAACGGAAATACATGGAATGAATGTGGTTTTGCCTTTCGAATTATTTGCCAATACAGTGGGTTCTAGGAGGTAAAACTTCAAATGTCTGCTGTAGTATTTTCTGCCATTGCGTAATTTTGATAGATTAAGATATCTGAAAAGCATTATGGAAGCTCCGATCTTTAAATGATACTGCGTATTCAAAAACCAGGAAGAGGAGCACTGAATTCAGTAGGGTAAAACATCGTATTATTGTTTTCTACAGCAACGTCGATGGATTTATATGTTTCAGTCTACAGGAAGCTAATTCAGAATCTGCAAACTGAAGTTGGCTAACAGCTGTTTAAAACTAGAAATGGTAGGTAGAATATTTTGACACAAAGATTGGACTTTTCTTTCCGCCTTTTTTACTAACATTCTGGCAGGGATAAACTCTGAGCTCTTTTTTTCATATCTGAGTGAAAGTGTTGCGAAAGGTGCATATGGAACATTTTGTTTGCCCATGATTTAGCCATTACATCAATACCAACTAAAAAGCCCAAAAAAGTTTGATAGACCTGCAAATGGCCCTTCAAAACTATTACTCTAAAGATGAATGTTGTTCAAACAAATATGACAGACCATTCAAATGCTGAAAATAAAAGATTTTAAAAATTAAGATTTTTAGTACATGATGGAGAAAATACTCAACTAATTGAAGGAAAACAGTTTAAATATTTTAGCTCATTATTATAAGAGGGTGGAAGGTGTGAGTGAAGAGTAAGAAAACGAGCAAAAGCAAGGTGGAATAAATGGAAAGAGATATTAAAGGTAATCTGTGACAACAAAGCTCCAATAAAAGGCAACTCAAAAACATAAAGCACAGCTGTAAGATCTGCTCTTTTACATGAATCAGAGCCAAGCTACCGGAAAGAAGAGCTTCTGGAAACAACCGAAGTGAGATTGCTTGGATGGATGAAAAGAATATCAAGAACATAGAAAAATGAAGCATAAGAAAATAGCTTGGAATTATAAATATCCGTAAAATATTAAGAGAGATTCATTTAAGATGGACCAGAATGTTAGTGAAAAAGGCGGAAAGAAAATCATTTTAAAATGGAATGAAAATTCCAGGAAATAGGGGAGTAGAAAAATCAAGAAAAAGATGGTGGGAAACATAATGGAGAGCACGAAGAAAATCAATGCAAAGGAGAAGACGTTTACGACTGAAAAGAAAATGGAGAAGACTTGTTCGAGTGGCAGATACTAGGAGTATCTTGGAGGAAACTTAATGGAAAGAAGAAGAAACAGATGTTGCTTACACTGTCGTATTTCAGCTCAAGAACAGGTTTTTTCACAAAACCATTAGTGATTCTTCCAAATGAAATGGATATTTGGAACGGCAATGATTTGTAGCTTATCTACAGACTTGACTAATCTACAAAAGTTTAAGGGAAGAGTAACGAGTCATCTGTCTACAGTCATTCCCTATTGCCAAGCAACAAGAATACTGGTGTAATGCATGATGAAAAAAACACATTTTTTTCCAATTTGTTTGCCTGTTCCTTTAACTCTGTTAGTTAAAATGTTTTGACCTCAATTCCGATTTCTTTCCTCTGTTGCGATTTAATTTATTTTCTGTACCCTAGATTTCTCCTCGGATGCAAAGGGACAGAATACTTCAAAGATCTGGAAAATTTACTAACAGATTACATATCGCGGGCATAATATTTACTGTTAGGCTCCCGAACCACCGCGAACATTCCTGTCCAAATCATCTTCTAAATTTGAGGGAAGTAAACATGAGCATGGTGGCACTTCAATCATTCACAGAGAAAAAAAGCTGAAATTAAACAAAGAAATATTTTTCTTTAACTTCCGTGTTTCTTCTTTGTGAATGACAACAAGACAATCATGACGCTTTTTTTGAAATATTATTTTTTATTAATGACAGTACAGTAACAGTAATTAAGAAGTTTAAGTTTTCATTTTTCTTTTAAACGAAAGAGGTAGTTGTTTTTCCTAAGGCTCAAGTCAAACAACAATGACATTAATCTCTAGAAATCAGTACTTTTCATTATGAAAAATGGAAATAAGATTCCTAAGAATAGTGTAAAGAAATTCTGAAGCCTAAGCAAATGGTCACTGGTAATTTAAAACCCAGAATGATTCCTATGTAGAATAATTTCTCGAGCAGAAGCAATGTACAGGAAAACTTGTTGGGTGCTTGAAGCGCAGAATGATCTTTGGAGCATAAAACACAATCAAAAAGTAGAAATGTTACCGGGTTCATCCAGTGTGTCGCAGATTAGCGCTAACTGATTATCTGATTCACCATAGCATCGCGCACTCGAAGAAAATGGCATCCCTTGCGAGGTGGTATTACTCGTGTATGTTCCATGCCACCTAAAAGTTGTTCATACACTATGTCAAAAAGTTGCTCCCTACAATAGGTTAAATTCTTCATTATCCGCAGTGCCATACAAAATAAATAGATAAATGAAAAATGTATGCAAAGTTTGGTGATAATAAATTTCATGAAGCTAATTTGTACAAAGAAAAAAGTTAACATTTTACTTTTGTATACATGAAAAAGCAGCAAAAATGACATCGAATCTTGGGTTGTAATGAGCACGTCTTTGAAATTCTTTCTGGCGCGAATTAAATTTATCAAAGTTATTCATAGTCAATTGAACGACTCAGGGAAAAAATCAGTTGGATCTCTACAATCAACAAAACATCCAGAAAAAGAAACACTACTTACTTTCACTAGTGGCTAAAAAGTATGTTACCAAAATTAACAGATGGTGCACAAAACGTTTCTTTTAGCAGAAGAAAGGTATCAAAGACAAAGAGATTTTCAAATAAAACAATTAAAAGAAGAAATATAAAAGGAAACATGATATAATTCTACGCCTTTTAGCGGAAGAATTTTACATAATAGAAAAGTTGAAAATATGCGAAAAATATATTTTATGGCAAAAGTTCTGCTAAGGAAAAAGAACTTTTCAAATACGTCACCAGGAAGCAGAGATAGCGAAAAGAAAGGTATTGGCCTTAGTTAATTGACCCCTTAGTGGAAAATGTGTGCATTATTTAAAATGGATAATGCTCCCCATCTTTATTGCAGCAAATCGCATACAGAATAAAAGAAGTTTCTCGGTAGTGTTTTTAAAAGTGGAGATACACCTGCAAACAGAAGTACACAAATACCACCTAACGACAGAACTGTGAACTATAAAAACTCCTCAAGCACAAACCTACAGTGTTCCACAATGTAAATGGTATCCGGTGTTAGAAGTTGTTTTTTAAATCGGACATTTAGAAGCAGAGGTATTGATTGAGAAAAACAGATTAAGCATTTGCGCCCTCTAGCGATAAATTTGTGCCTTTTTTTGCGAAGGAAAATTGACACAAAATGTTTTCGTAGTTAGTATCTGACCAAACAACAACAACAAAAAAATAAATTCAATCGGGTTTTTAGTCCCGCAGATATTGCTGCAAACATGCTGTAAACGTAAACGTAAACTAAAACCCTCTAGTGGCGCACTTGTGCGCTAAGAAAATTTTGAAATTATGAGAAAAACATTTCGCACCGGGAACGATCTCAGACAAAGAAAGATTTTTCAAATCGGACTCTTAGAAGCAGAGATATCGACAAAAATAAGATATACATCTACGCCCCCTAGCGAAAACCTATGCACCTTTTTAAGCGGAAGGTAAGGTTTTTCAAGGTGAGCTGCATCGGTTCACGAAAATAAAAAAAAATTAATCGAGTTTTCAGAACCTCAGATTTGCTGCAAATACATCAGAAACAGAAACAAACACTTATGCCCCTGGAGGCCAAATTATTCTCTACCAAAAATTAGAAACTATATATGTAAAACATTTGCCACCAGGAGCTGTATCCGATGTAAAGAGAGTTTTTCAAATCAGACTTTTGGAAACAAAAATATCGGGAAAAGCGAAATTTAACTTAACGTTCTCTTGCGCAAAAACTGGGCACGACTTGTAAAAGAAACAACTGCACCTAAAATAATCCATTTTATAAATAGTACTGAAAGAAAGAAAAAGGATTTTTTTTTTCAATCGGATATTTAGAAGCAAATATATGAATGAAATTCATCTTGAATTTGATGGTATCTGCATTTACGCCCTCTAGTGGCGAAGTTATGCATAAAAAAACGGAATGCAAGGATCATCGTTCTCACATTTCAAGCTTCCCAATACAGAAAGAATTTTTCAAATCAGACTAATAGTTGTAGAGATAATGGTGACCACGGGCGGACGAAGACGGACAAACCGATAGCATGAGCACGATCTTTTTTAAACACGAGCGCAAAAGACATGCAAACAAACAAAAAAAAAAAAAAGCTTCAGAATGCGAGATCAGTAAATTTATCTAAAGTTGACAAAAACATTTTCTTAGACTTTCCAAAAGAATACCATAGCATTTTATTCAGTTTATCAATATACTACACACTGCAACTTGGCCTTCGGCATGTAACAAATTAGTTGTTTTCTGTATTATTAGTAGTAGTAGTACTATTATTCGTTTTCTTTCCACGTGAAAATTAATACTGCTATTCATTACTGTACCTTGCATCAGCAATTCAGAATTGTTGAAAAGAAATCGCATAAAAAATGAACGAAGACAACACCGGAATTTCTAAATAATACAATGTTGGTAAACAGTGGGTAAAGCTTTCTCCGGTTCGTTTTCTCTCTTCTTTCAAAATAACTTCTGATTTTCTTATCAAACGGCTCTTTGAATATTCACATAGTCAAGCGGATCGAGTTGCCGTTGCTATTAATATATTAACACGTGTACACTGAAAGTACAATTCTTCATGCTTATCCACGAATCTGCTCTCCCCCACCACAACAACGGGACTCACCGAAATCAACAACGGGCTATAAATGGGAAAGATACCTGCGTGTTGTATAACGTACTGGCGACTGTGCTGATTCGTAAACATTACGACCTGAACGAGTTAGATAGTGGGAAGATAGTCGATCCCAGGAAGATGGGGGTGCTCTATCTCCGCGACTGCAGAACTTTTGCAATTTTCTGCGGCTATCACACGTGTATACCAGGTCCACTTCAAAACCAACTGCGGGGGGAAATGTAGCCATAAACGAGCCGTTGAAGTTCGAGGGTTGGCGCCCCCGGTGGCGCAGAAGTCTAAGCGATGGCTTCTGATCATTCGTCCGAGATGGGTCCGGGTTTGAATGCCTGTGAGGAATGGATGTTGTGTTTGTCTTACAGCCCTGGCTCTCTCCCTTCCCTGGAACCAGTGACCCTAAATTAGGAACGGGCGACTGCTTATAGCCCATTGAGTTGCTCACGGTGATCATTAAACCTCCAATAAAAAAAATAAAGAAAAAAAGTTCGAGAGTATCGTAACTTCGGAATAGAGAGGGTACGTCAGAAGTCAACGACGAGGCACCTAAAAAAGCTTTGCGCAAAGATCATTCGACGTAAGTTGGCATGACTGAGCTATGGCGGCAGACGCTCTCATCGAGTACCACAGTTGACAGCACGTCGCTGGGATATGAAACTGGAGTGAACGAAGAAACGTCACCATTGGACCGTGGAAGATTGAGAATGGGTGGCTTGTTCCGACGAATTGATGACAACACGCCGAAGACAGGAAGCGTTAGTGGCTTTAACCACACAAGGCTATGGACCCCAAATGTCAAATCGAGGTGTTACGAGCAGGTGGAGGGTGTAATGTTCTGGGGGTGTTTTCGTGGGCCACCACGAAATCTTTTACCTATTGAGGCAACAATCACTACACGATGCTATGTTGACGTACTTGCCAACCACTTATTCATTTCCCACAGCGGGATGCCTTCTCTCAACTAGACAACACCCCATCTCATCGTTCCGGTTTGGTTTTACACAACGAATTCGTAGCACTCGAACAGCCCTCTCACTTACCGGATCCGAACCTAATTGAGCATCTATAGCGGCGAAGTGGAGTGATACATTATACCCTGAAAGCGCACCACCAGCAACTCTTGGTGCTTTAAAGGCGACTGTCCTGAACTCGTAGATCACAATACTACCTGAACGTGGGCAACCCCTATCAGAGCACAGGCCACGATGCCCTGCTGCCGTGGTTAGAGCAAAAGGTGGGCCTTCACATTATTACGTAGGTGTGCATAACAAATTATCCTTTGAATGCGCATTTCAGTCTCAGTCACTTACCCTCAACATTCGCTAGCTGATTTTAAATAATGAAGTGAGGAAATCAGTACTTTAACAAAACTTGCGAAGACGAAAACTCGAGACTAGACCCTACACAATGAGTGGTCATTTCAATCCTGGGTGTAATTTTTAACGGATATTAGGAGAAAATCTGGAGGTAGAATTTCAGTGCGCAGTTAAAGACTAGTTTCTAACTAATTTCAAGCAGCCAGCTGCCAATCGAATTGTAAATATTACTCCATCTGGTTTCACTGTTTCCAAAGTTATCAATTTAAATTTATTTCAAAATCCTATTCAACTACTGCGCTCTAATACTTCATGTAAATTTTTTAATCTTTATATTTTGTGGCAAAAAAAATAAAAAATAAAAATAAAGATGATTTTCATTCTCACTAACATTAGCGACAGTTTTGCTTCAAACAGAAATACTATTGGACATCGTCAGCCTAAATGAATTTCTTCAGTGTTTGGGCATGCTTGTAAAAAAAGCTCTTTGTCTCTCTGTTTTCCGAAAAAAAAAAAAAAATCTTCATACTCTAGAAAATTCCCGCGCTTTCGTATTCCTGTGGTACAAACAATCGACAGATTTTGTAAAGCAAGAAAAGGTAGCTGGTGAGCAAAAATGCCATGGCCAAATCTTCAGCAAAGCAGCACGTGAAAGAACAGGTTAGTAAAATCATGCAATGCATTGATTATAATACGCTTTCCAACATAACAGAAATCATTACTCAAGTTATGAGGATAATGGCTGTGGGAAAAGTCTTGGTCCTGTGCCCTGACCTTTGATCCCATTTCAATGATATTCAACAGAACCGGTTCAGTATACCTGCGAAATAACATGATAAAGTTTTGTCGCAATCGCAGCATTTTTACGTAAGTTATTATGCTTATGCATCATAACTTACGTAAAAATGCTGCGCTCCTGTGTCCTAACCTTTGACCCCATTTCATCCATTTTCAATAGGATTCGTCCCCAGGCAGACCCCTACAACATACTAACATTTCATCCAAATCGAAGCCTTTTTTACGTAAGTTATGACGCATAATGGCGATGGAAATGATTCCGCTCCTATGTCCTAACCGTTGACCCCATTTTGCCCATTTTCAATAGGGTTTGCCCCCAGGTGGTCCCCTACCACATAATAAAATTTCATCGAAATCGAACCTTTTTTACGTTAGTTATGACGCATAACAGCAGTGGAATAGATCCCGCTTCTATGTCCTGACCTTTGACCCCATTTCGTTCACTTTCAATAGGGTTCCTTCCCAGGTGTTCCTCTACCACATACTAACATTTCATCGAAATCGAATGATTTTTACGCGAGTTATCGTGCGGACGAACATACGCACACAACGCGTGACGTAATGAGGCCGATGGGAATCGCGACCATCTCTTCGCAAGAGTGTGACGTCATAAAACTTTAATAGGATCCACACACAATGCGTGACGTAATGAAACAGACTGCGTGACCGCGAGCCAACATCTCAGTCGCAAGATTGTGACGTCATAAGATTTCTAAGCATGTGTAACCTTAATGGAACGACGCCATGACACTAAAAACGTGGTGATTCGGGGTGGTTATTTAACGCACTAAACCAATTTTCCTAAAGTCGAGTCAAGCTAAATCGATTTCTAGTACCAGAAAATGGTAGGTTTACGACTTTCATCAAAATCCTTAGAGCCGTTTTCAAAATAAAATTTACATAGATACAAGAATTGCTCCTTTAAGGTGGACGTCAAGTAATTTTGCTTCCTATACTTCCAATAGAAAAACGTCTGTACACATTTTTTTCACAATTAATGCGTTCTCCAGAATGAAAATTTTAACATCGATTAAAATAGTTTCATTTTATAACTTGGAATACTTAATATTTTCTAAAACATAACCATAATTATGCATTTCAACATTTATTTGTCTACTGACGTCATCAAAGTAAAGGTCGCGCCATCTTTTTTCTGGTTTCAACACCACCAAAGGAAACGTTATTGTTTTTTAATATAATTAAGGTTATGTTTTAGAAAATGTTAAGTATTCCAAGTTATGATATTAAGTTATTTTAATCGATGTTCAAATTTCCATCCTTTGGAACACATTAATTGTTTAGGAAATGTGTACAAAAGTTTTTCCATTGGAAGTATAGGAAGCAAAATTACTTGACGTCCACCTTAATAGTATGGGATAAGGGCGATGGAATGGATCCCGATCCTATGTCCTGACCTTTGACCCCATTTGTCCCATTTTCAATAGAGTTCGTCCACAGGTGGTTTCCTACCGCATACTAAAATTTCATCGAAAAATCGAACCATTTTTACGCACGTTATGACGCATAAGAGCAATGGAATGCAACCCGCTCCTATGTCCTGACCTTTGACTCCACTTCACTCATTTTCAACAGGGTTCGTTCCCAGGTGGTCCCATACAATATACTAAAATTTAATCGACATCAAACCATATTTACGCAAGTTATGACGCATAAGGGCAATGGAATGGATCCCGCTCCTATGCCGTGACCTTTGACCCCATTCCGTCCATTTTTCAATAGGATTCGTCCCCTGGTGGTCCCCTACCACATACTAAAATTCCATCGAAATCGAACCGTTTTTACGCGAGTTATCGTGCCGACAGACGGACGGACGAACAAAGCTGGAGCATATACGATTCTTCAACCTACGGTTGGAAAGCGTAAAAAAGCGGCGATTGAAGTATGTAAATGCAAGGCAGCGCGCAATCCAGAGTATTAGGAGCGACTCCAATAATGTGAACAACTAATGAACAGTAATTACCGCGCAAATACATTTTTTCGACGGAAACATTACCTGAACGGGTCAAACGAAAGACCGAAATCATGTTTATTATTTTGGCAATTATTTTTGCTTCACTTATCATTTTGATACACGCAACTTTTCTTCACTTTGGAAACTGGCTAATGTAAAAATTGTCTTAAGAAAAAAAGCGATAGAGAGACAGAAAAAAAAAAAAAAAGAAAGGTGTATCATACTTCAGACTGTTCAGCGTATTGTAGAAGAGCCAGTGAGGAATTGCTACCTTGCCCAAAGTGTTCCAAACTCGTTGTTAAGCCGTTTGTATGACATTCGTCAAAACTGACCGATAGCTGACGTTATAGATGGTGTAATTATTGTTTGAGTTATGATCAGGAATATGTTGGTTGATATTCAAGTTGAAACACTTAATATTTGAAAAGCCTTGTTTTTTTTAGAATTTGCGTCGAAGTCTTCTAAATAAACTTCAATCATATGATAACTCGTCCTTCAAATTTTCGCCTTACATCTCGAAAATCTGTACTGTTCAAGGTAACAAACAAGGCAATCAACAAGGAACTGCTGGCTGTCTTATCTAAAGTGTTCGAAGCTTATTAACGGCCATCTGTACGGCTTTCGTCAAAATTCATTTTCCGATTGAGGCACCAGCTTCCCTTCGGATCACATGACGAGTGCTGTAATTGAAGCTTCCATATTGTGAATGCGTTTACCATTAACACAAGTACACTTCTCTTTCTCGTACACCTAACAACCAATTCATTTTATCTGATTCACAGTTTTTCTGTTGAAAAAAAAACTCTTTATAAGTAGGCGTTATGGTAATCAACAACTCTTTTATAGTTTGCCGTTCTTTGAATTTTTGTACGATAATTTTACTAGGCGCGAGATAACGTTTTTGCAGTTAAATGCTTAAAAACTCCAATCTTTTTATTATAATTTGTTAATAAAGTCGAAAACTTTCGCATGTAATCACAAGAAACAATCATTTAGTAAACATTAGTTCTCTAGCTGTTTTTAGTGTTCTTCTAATTTGTCATGCCGCAGTAAAAAATTTTTTATTGTAAACCTGCTTCAGAGGCGAAAAAAAAAAAAAAAGAAATGATCTAGACGATAGTTTTCCTATGAATAATTTTTAACAATGTACAAATTCCCAGTTTCTCCCATCTGATATTGTTCTCGCATTTGAGGTCAGTAAGCTTGAATTAAAGTTTATGCTTCTTGATGCTGTACAGGAAAAGGCTCCTTGTTTAACAACACTACATTCACAACTTTCTCTTAACCCCTTTTTTAGCACAGGAAAGTCGTGTATAGGCGTTATTAGCGGTATTTCTTTAAAGAGTTCTCAGTAACTACCTCACATTCAACAGATTTTTTTTTTTTTTATCGTACAAGAGGCACATTCAGTAACCTAGTACTGGTATCATGCCCAGTTGTTTAGATCCTACATTGCAAAATTTCGGGAGTTCCCTGCTGAAACGCTTCGGTGAACGTTGCCCTTCAAATTTACAACCCAAACTTTTAATTGTTCCAAATGTAAGAATAATTAGCTGCAGTTAAAAAATTATTACGTTATAATAATTTTTTCTTTCGTAATTAATTCACCGTACAAATGATGCACGTTTTCCTTTCCATTTTGTTGTGTTTCTTAATAAGAAATTATTAATTTAAAAAAAAAGGGGGGGGGCGTCTAACAGAAGGAATTTAGTCACTTTTTCAAGAACTTAATGAATAAATGGTGCTGGAATTTTCAGAAACCGGTTGCCAGTTGAAACCTTTAAAATTACCTTGATAGAAAGATTTCTCCTCACAAAAATTAATAAAGTTTTATCAGTAAATTAATAAAATTAATAATGTTAATAATAACTAGATTAGATACTGATAATTCACCTAACAAAGGGGACACCATAGCAGTTGATCTTGTGCGAATGTAAAAATTTAGCTGCCGATTTTCTATAAAATCAATCTATTTCAATCATTCTGGCAGAAAGGTGTATATGTTGGACTCAAGGGCAAGTGTTAATGGCAAAAAAAAAAAAAAAGAAAGAAAGAAAAGAAAAGAAAGAAAAAAACATAACAGTTAAGTTTAAAGGCATTCGATTTCAACGATTATGCGTTATTATTATTATGCGTTTGTTATAATGCATTCTGTGTTCGATTCCACTGAGACAAGAAAAACCATTTGTTTGCAGCAAGGACCGGTTACGGTTTGCCATATGCTAATTAAGGCACGTTCGTCTCTGCATGAATCCGAATTTCCAAAGTGATGAAAAAAATTAGACAAATAAAAAATAAAATATATAATTTCAGACGAAATCGTAATTTGAAAATTATTCGTTCACTTTTTTCCGGCCGTCAACTTACCAGTGCACCGTTCGGTGACTTTTACCCACGCGCAACTATGGCTAAATCTCCCCAGTTTCCGTGATATCCTGAGCTTCTTTCTCGTCGTGATGGCAACCTGTTTGTCGTGGAAGCATTGCCCTTAACGGGATCTGTGCCAGTCAGATAAGTCGATCCTGTTTGACGGTCAGCAGCCAAGCTGTTTCGAAGGGACAAGTTAGGCTATCATACGCTACGATCAACTGCACGCCTCCTCCCTTATTGTATGTCGCTGAAAGAACTCTATCTTCAATTCCTCAAATTGTTTCTTTTCATTCTTATTGCTCCCACCCCTTTTAATTGGTGGTGGTGGCAGCAGCCATGCCCAGAAAGGTCATTCCCTTCACTTAAGATATTAATAGAAGAATCCTTCGAGAAACGCATTTCGTTAGCTAACTCGTGATCTTGCGAAGTTAAGCATCAGAATAAACAGGATGGAATGCTTGAAATATAAACTTCTAAATGGCCAGTGCATTCAATGTAGCACAGCTGAGGAATTACTTAATTATCAGTTATTAAACAAGCTTAATTAGGGCATATGCTTGCAGCACAAAACAAACAGAGATAACTGCTTTGAAGTCAAATAAGATTAGCATTTGCAAAAGCGAATGCTAATCTTATTTGACTTTAAGGAGCTCTTCCTGTGCATTACTTAATACATTAAATCATTCCACTGAATTATGAATATCTTACGAATCTCAAAACTGATTCCTTAGTTTATCTATGAAATGCAAAAGCAACGAGCAACACGCGAATCAAAAGAAAAATTACCAAAATAATATTTATAATGTAATGATATTTTATACTTTTATTTTTGCAGACTACGTTATTTAAAACCATCACAGGATAACTACTGTTTTCTTTCTTTCCCCGTTTGCAGCACTCTTTTTGAAACAAACAAAGATGACACACAATTTTGGATGTAATGGGTTTGTCTTCTGAATCTTTTCCGACACAAAAATAATTTTTCAAAGCGGATTTTCAGAAAATGATAAAATCAGCGAAAAAGAAAGTGCATAAACGAAGCATAATTTAAAATTCCCAGTGTGCGCAGGGTTCTCCATAATCAACGGAACCCGTTACAAAAACAATTTTTTTTTCAGCTGGATTTCTGGGATCAGCAAAACATTTGGCAGTAAAATTATCTCCCTATTTTCCTATTCCCATTAACAGCGGAAAAGGCGTTACAAAAAAACAAAAGTTGCATGCAAAATGTTAATCATAGAAGAAGACATCGAAAGCAATAAGCATAAAAAAAATAATTATTATTATAATTTGAGGTATGAAAGAAAGTGAAGTATATAGTTACGCCCCAAAGCGAGAGAACTGTGCACATTTAAGGAAGAAAATGAGTCAAAATGTTCTTCAAGTATTCGACAAAGAAAGGATTTTTTTTTCAGTCTGACATACTTTTGTAAATAAAAATATATACTGCTGCTACCAAGCCCTGGAACTATGAAGAAGCAAAAAATATGCGCAAAATATTCTTCATAGCTGGAACTATGCCATCCGAAAAGAATTTTAAACACAACTTTTACATAGAAGCACTGTTGCCAGGGGAATGGTTTATACATAGGTTTATGGCCCCAATAGGGAAAACTGTTCATTATTTAAAGTGTATAATATTTGCAATCTTTATCGCGAATGACATATAGTGTAGACACAATTCTTATAATCGGATTTTGATAAGCAAAGTTCATTATTTAAAGTGTATAATATTTGCAATCTTTATCGCGAATGACATATAGTGTAGACACAATTCTTATAATCGGATTTTGATAAGCAAAGTTCATTATTTAAAGTGTATAATATTTGCAATCTTTATCGCGAATGACATATAGTATAGACACAATTCTTATAATCGGATTTTGATAAGCAAAGTTCATTATTTAAAGTGTATAATATTTGCAATCTTTATCGCGAATGACATATAGTATAGACACAATTCTTATAATCGGATTTTGATAAGCAAAGTTACAGTTGCAATCGGAAATACACAATTACGTCACCTAGAGGATGAACTGTGTATTAGGAAAAATCCGAAAATCCATCCAAAAAGTTCTACTCAGTGAATAGTATCCAACGTAAAAAAGAAAAAAAAATTCAAATTGGTCTTTTAGGAGCAAGGATATCAGGTAAAACAAAATGTCCACTTACGCCCACTAGAGAAAAACTGTGCATTACTTTGAGGGTGCAAAATGTTTTACACAGAAGGAGGTATACGATCCAAGAAGAATATTTTCAATCAGATTTTTAGACGAGTAATGCAGCTGCAAATACACTGCAAACAAAAACACCTGCTTAAGCCACCTGGCTGCAAAATTTTTCAAAATGAAAAATTAGAAATTGTTTTCACAGTGAACTGCAAAATAAACTCTATCGGTCGCGGAAATAATTTTTCAAACTGGATCATTAGAAACGGAGATTCTGGGTGACTATGGCAAACATTTACGACCCTATCAGGAAAACTCCATTATCCACAGCAGAAAATATGCATAAAACTTTTTCCGTATGGGTGGTAAGAAAAGAATTTCTTCAATCGGGTTTTTCGAACCGTGGATACAGTTGCAAATATATACTGCAACCTGCGCTTACGACTCTAGCGTCAAAATTGTTTGATATGCAAAACTAGAAATCGGGTGCAAAACATTTTTCTTCATAAACGCTATGCGACACAATTTTTTTTTTCAAATCGGACAGAACCAAAGGTATCGAAAAAAATGCAATATGTATTTACTCCTTCTAGCGGTAAAACTGTACGTTGTTTGAAGAAGAAACTGTACCCAAACTGGTCATCGTGGTAAAAATATTCAAAGGAAAGAAGAATTGTTTCAATCGGAATTTTAGACCCAGTGATATGAAATGGAACATGTTTTGAATTCACAGGCATCTGCATTTACGCCCCAGAGCGGGAAGTTAGCCAGCTAAAAAAGACCAAAAGGCAAAGTTTTTTGTTGTCCCAGTTCATATTTCCACTTATTAAAACCCCAATTTAAAAAGTTCTGTTTTTATTAGATATCATTCACTAAAGAAAATGTTTATCGCGATTTTCCAGCTAAAAGTAATTAAATTTTCTCGCTAGGGGTCGTAAATGCATATTTTAGTTTTCTCGACAACTCTGTTTCCAAAAATCTGATTTGAAAAGTTCTTTTTGTCTGCGGTAGTGTTCATGACGAAGAATAGGTTTCACATTTTTTTTTCATAATGCAGAGTTTTACCACTAACAAGGAACACCCTCGGGGTCGAAGAAACAAAATCGCGCCAAACTTCCGTTATATTCGTTTTTCTGTAAAACTCCGCAGTTTACCAGTAGAGGTCTCTGAAGACAGGTGCCACGTCGAAGCGTAAAGAACGGATCTGTACGAAAGTAATTATCACGTACATAGGACTGTTGACGTCCGTAACTTCATAACGAAGTGTCAGAGTGTGCAAATGTCAAAAGATTAATTCATGTGAGGGCTGTCTATAAAATGATCAAAGCAATAACCATCGCCGCAAAATGCACAACAATTATTAAATGCAACATCGGTACACCCATAGAATGCACACGCACGAAGAACATTAGTGTTGAAAGCCACGTCGATGACACTTTTGAAATTCTGCACAGGTTCACCACAATGGTAGCCAGCTTTGTGCCATGCGTAACGAAGCGTTGGTCTAGATCTCCGCAGACAGTTGGTTGTTGATCACAGAATGCATCTTTAAAAGGAATATGCTGTCATGTAATTTTGGCTGTGGCATGTTGGATCGTAGTTTTATGTTGTCTGTAATCCTCTTTGCGTAAATTTTATATTGTCTGAAAACATGAACATCGAGGGGTTAAACATATTTCGCAGTTTTTGGTGGAATGATGTTTAAATGAATTTGTTTTCCCCCGGAGGCCTCCTGAAATATTCGTTCATCCTTGTGTACAGACCAGGAATCCCAAAGTACGAGTGACTTGTCAGACAGATGTATATTCATAACTGACGCAAAAAAGGCCGAACCATTTTGTCGTCTCACTACGTACACAGACAAACAAGGCATGTGATTCAAGCACCTGCACACTCTCGACTGGCGTAGCAGCCGGCAAGCGACGGGTGACTCAACGGATCCCTCTAGTGAGCAACTGCGGAGTTTTACAGAAAAACAAATATCACCATTGAATTCGGAGGTACGTAAATGACTTATAACGGAAGTTTGGTGCGGTTTTGTTTTTTCGAACCCAAAGGTGTTTCTCGTGAGTGGCGCAAGCACATATGCCTGTGTGAGACATATTTGCAACTTTATCTCTGCTTCTAAAAGTCCACCTGGAATTTTCTGCTTAGTCAGACCACAGAAAACCTTTTAATGCTTGCTACACAAAATGTAATTATTAACAGTTTCACCACTAGTGGGAATGAACGTATATTTTATTTTTCTCAATATCCCGTCTTCTAAAAGTCGGAATTTTAAAAATCCTTTTTACATCGGATTTCATTCACTGCTGGAAACATTTTGCCTATATTTTTTAATTTTTCATAATGCCGAGTTCTGCTATAAAGTGTTGCAGATCTGCATTCCTCTTCGCAGTTCTATCTCCGCTTCTAAAAATCTGATTGAAAACATTGTTCTTGCATTGTATGCCATTTAGAAGGGCGAATTTCGCACATTCTGCCTCTTATTATTTTTTTTAATTGGATTTTTAACGACCACCGTGAGCAACTCAATGGGCTATAAGCAGTCACCCGTCCCTAATTTAGGGTCACTGGTTCCAGGGAAGGGAGAGAGCCAGTGCCGTAAGACAAACACAACATCCATGCCTCAACGGGATTTGAACCCGGACCCCGTTCGGACGAATGATCAGAGGCCATCGCTTAGACCACTGCTTTCACTTTATTGAACAAATTAAGCAAGTACATAAGGCCTGGATTTACAGCGCCAAACAGAAAAAAATGAAATGACAACATATATACAGCGAGGATGATATATGTACAAATGAAAAATGTGCCACCGGGGCGGCCATTCTGCCTCTGGAGCTTGAGCACAGGGATGTGGCTAGGTCCCAAAACCAAAGGGGCTGAAGAGTCATCTGGAATGGGGAGTAATCAAGGGTCATCTGGGGGCGGGGGAGTGTTCTGTGTTCAACTGCAAACTGTATTTTTCCACAAATAGAGACCCAAGTTTTGCTTTGTTTTTATTCTCCTTTTGTTAATTTACTTCACTAACCAATATTGATTCTAAAGTAAAAATGTTTAGATGAAATACCAAATAAGAGGTACAAATTGTAAAAAGGGGAAGAAAGAAAACAAAACTCTCTTGAAATATAAAAATAAACGCATTCTTTGAATTTGCTTGATGGTGGTTGAGTTGCGCGTTCCTTATAGCCCGAGTCAAAGTTACTCCCAACTAATGCAATTTTTTCTTTAATTTACTGTCCTTGTCTCTTTTCTCTCCGTGGACCCATGCAATGGCATCGAGGATTTACTGATGTCATGCTTCAACTTTTTCTACTTCTCTTCTTCGGTTCTAATTTTTCTCCAACTTTAAACGCGTATTCTCCTTCGCTGGTGCTCGATGCAAAGGGGGTATGGCTATGTGATCATGACTCATGGTCCATGTAGGAGTATTATGCTATGTGGTCCCTTTCCCTCCTAAAAACCAAGGGCACCAGAATCCCTTTATAAAAACTCTTTTCTCCCGCACAGTAATCGAAAAATCACTCCTACTGGACGAGAAACAATAAACGAGAAGATATTAAAAAAATCTTTCTCTCTCGCACACGCTCAAGAATTTCCCTTTAGTACCATTTTCCAACGCGTGGAGGGATTCATTTAGTAAAATGTCCCCACGACAGCCCTTTCACCTACCAATGACGAACAGGGATTTAGCCTTCTGTCCAAGTACTCCTTCACCTCCATCACTCTTTCATTTTTCTTTTTTTTTTTTTTTTTTGGTTCTTTGAAATTTTACGTTTTTCTAAATCCAAAAAAGGAAAAAACTAAAAAAAAAAGCATTTCTTTCTTCCCTGGCCCGAAACACCAATAATCTCTGTCAGCGTGTGGCAGAGAATCACTGGCGGAGCTGCTCCGACTGATTCACCATTAAAAGTAATCTCTCTGTAGTTATACATCGTTCGTGCTGTATCACTTTAAATTTTTCTTATGCTTAAAAAATGTAATGCACGACAAAATAAGGAAAAGTATTTATGCTTATAATGAAACACAAAAGTCATTTTTCATGAACCAACGAAAATAAAAATTCAAAAAAACTTACAAGGTGTATTTTCCAAGGAGGGGGGACTGAACCTCCTCTAACCCCCGTGCTGCACTATGTGAACAAAAGTGATTGTACACTGTAAGTACATAGAAAAACAGTAGTGAATAATCTCCAATATTTACATCAGTAGCAGGTAAGTCCTCCATTTGCAGAGATTACAGAAGACACATGTCGAGGTAAACTGTCCACAAGTCCATGGAGTGTACGGAAAGCGAGATGTTCTTCCATTCCACGTTGAGTACATCGAGTCAGTTCTATCTGTCAGGAAGGTCGTTTTGGTCTAGACCTCACACGCCGTTCAAGTTCATCCCATAGGTGTTCAATGGGATTCAGGTCCAGACTCTGAGCAGTGCAGTCCATTCGCGAGACCTAATTTCCCTCATACCACTCCACTGTAGCCCTGGAAACATGACAAGTGGCATTGTCGTATTGGAACAAATAATCGACGAGTCCGTAAACTGCCACAACGTTGGGAGCATCCATGATATCTCTATACAGCACAGAGTTCATGTTGCCATGAACAACAACCAATGGATCCACACCGTACCAGCTGAAACAACCACATACCATAACTCCACTGCCTTCGTGCTTCACAGTTGTCACTGAACACTCCGGAAGCAGGCGTTCTCCGGGTAACCGCCAAATCCAGACACGTCCATCCGATCGGAATTATGTGAAGCGGGATTCGTTGCTATAACACCTGTCGCCATTGCTCCAATGTCCAATTTTTATGCTGTTGACACCATCGTAGCCGAGCGGCTTTATTGGTCTTTCTGATGAGAACTTTATTAGCGGCTGCACGGCCATTCATACCCGAGTGCATGGGCCTCTCTTCGAAGTGTCTTGATGGAGACCATAACATCTGTGGCCATCTGGAACTCATGTGCTATGGCGTGCATTGGTCGGGACCTGGTTTTCTGGATCTTCGTCTGCAGCACCCTCCGATCCCTGGGTTGCAATTTCGTGGGTCTTCCAGGGCGAGGTGAATTTTTGCAATTCTCTGTGTTGTTCCACTTGTTGACGACAAAGTTTACGGGCGACTACTCGGCTATGATACCCGAGTGCATGGAGCTCTCTTCGAAGTGTCTTGGTGAAGACCATAATATCTGTGGCCATCTGGAACTCATGTGCTATGGCGTGCACTAGTCGGGACCTGGTTTTCTGGATCTTCGTCTGCAGCACCCTCCGATCCCTGGATTGCAGTTTTGTGGGTCTCCCAGTGCGATGTGAATTATTGCAATTCCCTGTCTTCTTCCACTTGTTGACGACAAAGTTTACGGGCGACTGCTCGGCCATGATACGCGAGTGCATGGAGCTCTCTTCGAAGTGTCTTGATGGAGACCATAATATCTGTGGCCATCTGGAACTCATGTGCTATGGCGTGCATTGGTCGGGACCCGGTTTTCTGGATCTCCGTCTGCAGCACCCTCCGATCCCTGGGTTGCCGTTTCGTGGGTCTTCCAGGGCGAGGTGAAGTCCTGCAATGTCCCGTCTTCCTCTACTAATTGATGACAAAGGCTACAGTCGATTTAGCGACCTGTCTGACATCAGCAATGCTTCTTATTATCATATCTCCAATTGAGCAGCCAATTATAACGCCCTTTTCAAACGCGGCGATCTCTCTCCTGCTAGCCATTTGATCAGCGATTGATCTGAGCATACTCCCGTTGCCGTTTTTATACCTTATTGACCACGCGTCTGCTGCGGGAGCACACCACTGCTCTTGCGTGGGGGTGTCCAATCACTTTTGTTCACATAGTGTAGCTACGGTCCAGCGTCAGCGTATATTTCCTTTTGCAAGTGTTTCTCCGCTTCTAAAAGCCTCGTTGAAAAATTATTTCTTGTAGGATTCCTTTTATTCTGAAGAATATTCCTCTTCTATTTTCTTCTTCGAAGAACGTGTAGTTTTCCCGCTTAGTGGCGTGAAGTTATTTAGCTTTTTCTCTATGTTTGTGCTTCTAACCGTTCGATTAAAAAAAAACAACTTCTGATTTCTTCCGTGTGAGGAAAATTTCGAATACGAAAATTTTATTTTTCGTAACACACATCTGTGTCGCTAGTGGACGTAAGAGCACACTTTTTCTTGGAAATATTTTGCCAATTCCAAAATCCTGCTGACAAAGTACCTCTTATACCTGATCAATTCATTATGACAAACACCGAGCAGATTTTTAATGCGTAATTTTTCCATAGGGGGCTTACATGAATCTTATGTACTATTAAGTCAATAAATGCACGTGTAAATAAGCAAATACAGGAAAACATAGAATGGCATGTTATAATTAAATTAATGCTATTATATAATGTATCCCCAATGAATTAATACACAAATAAATAAACAAACAGAAAATAATATGGTTTAGCCTTGTGCCAAATCACTTGTGAATATTCTGTCCCCGGGAGCTTTGAGTGTGTCAGTCTTTCTAAAATAACGATATTGAAAACACGCATGTACTTATATTTAGCGTATTTATTGACCAATCAATGCCTTCCCTGGTGTGTAGGTACTAAATAAGTAAAAGACAATCTGCGTATTTATTCCTCAAAGGTTGTTTATGACCGATAAAACAGAGAGAATGTTTGTGGCGTAACGCTTTCCTGTTCCTCACGAGTTTTTGAAACGAATTTGATCCTACAACAAAACGCAGCTATGACGTCATGTTAGAATGCTTTGCATGAGATGACGTCACAGCAGCAGCTTTGAAAAACTTTTTTGTTGCTATGGCAACAAAGTACAACATTTACAAATGAAACTACAATGGAATCAGTTCGCATTCCAGACACACTAACAGCAACAGAACCACGAAACTTCGTAGGTATGTAGGGCCATGGCCAAATTTTTGCACCTCGTCGCTCTTTTTTTTAATTTTAATTTAGTTTACGAAAAATTAAATTTTTAAATTTCACAAAATTCTCTATTTTGCGATGGGATTCATTTTAAAAAGCGCATATATGGCAAACTACTGCATAAATTATAACGCACTGCAATTTTCAAAGCATAAACTCACAACTATCATCCTTCTTTTACAATTTTTTTTTTAAGAAAAAGTCATTTTCTGATTTTTAAGCATTTTTTAAAGACGCAAAGGGAAGGAACGAGCAGCTGATTCTGTATTCAGCGTTAACCACACAGGAAAGTTCTGGTCTCGTAACCTGCTGCCATGGTGACGCAACTATTTTTAGCACTCTCTTCTCATTGGGTGAGAGGACAGCCTGCAATCAAACTGGAAATGATGCAATGCTTAATGACGTAGAGACGCTTTCAAAGTTCGGCGTTTCCCGTCGGCATACGTGAATACCTACGTAAATATAGGCTTTCGCCTCGTATATGAAAAGCAAAGAGGGAAAATGCGAGTGTGTTCGTCCGTGAATTGTTCGACCACTTCTAAATGATCTATAGATCTGAAAATTGGCACTCTGATAGGTCTTAAGGTCCGTGTGCCTAGAAAAGTACGAAAACAACAAAAAAAGAGGATAAAAATGGCGGCTTTGGAACATTGTCTGCGTGAATTTTTCGCAAATTGTTTGACCACTTCAAAATGACCTAGAGATCTGAAAATTGACATGCGTATACATCTTAAGGTCCGTATACTTAGAAAAGTACGAAAACAAAAAAAAAAAAAAAAAAAGTCAGCTTTGGAACATTGCCTGCTTCAACTTTTCGCGAATTGTTAGACCACTTCTAAATAACCAACAGATAAAAAAATTGGCATACTGGTAGGTCTTAAAGTCCAAATACCTGTAAATGCACGGGAAAAAAAATAAACAGCACTTTGAAACATTGCCTGCGTGAATTTTTCTACCACTTCTAGACCAATAAAAAAGTCTGAAAGCCAAAACATTCAAAAGGGTGACTTAGCTTCGCTGTTTCAAAATGCTGATAGGTTTAAAGATAATTTTGTCAGAATAATTGAAATGGTTTGAAAATTTCAGATTTTGATTTAAAATTAAGGGGCGCCAAAGCCTGCTCCGTTTTACGTCAAACCGTATGCATTGACGTCACGACGCTGTTCTAAATTGTAAAACAGTTACGGATTTTAAATAACTTTCATTCCCTTAATTACTTTTCCCTTTCTTTAATTTTATGTTCAAAAAATGATTTTATAGATTCACCGTTCGGGGAACGGGCATGATTGTTAGTAATTGAAAAGAATAGAACATATTTGTTTGTTTGTTTTCGTTTTTCCCCTACCCAGTTCAGCGCTACTAAACGGTGATTGGGGTGGAAGCAAAAACAAAAGGAAAAACTTTCCTGTTAGTAAAAATTGTTTATCGTAATTTAAGATCACTAGTTTTATGCGTTTTCTGATTAACTTTTTCTCTGCTAATCTACTTGAAAGTATGTTGAAAAAATTGCCTAATAAGTCAAAGAATGTTTATTTATTGTCGTTATTCTAAAATGCTGTTTGAGTAGTTCGTTGAGATGTCTTTTTGACAAATCCTAGGCATTTTTTGCTAACTAAAATATTGTTGGGTTAATTTTATCTCATTCAAGTTTTTCTTTGATTTTAGTACTTTTAGTTGCCCTAGGAGCAGCAGAAATTTACCTCAAAGCTGTATTCGGAGAAGTTTCGAGATTTCAGTCTTTCATTGTGACTTTCAAAAGTTATACCCCAAACTGAGAAGCCGTACCTTAATATGGGGCTGAAGAACGTCTTTTAAAAAGTAGTTTTACATTACGAATTTTCTATTACAGTGCGTGACGTGTACCTCTTATTTAACCTTCCTTTTGAGCATCAGTCTTTTTATGTAAATTTGGTTCTTCTCGTTAAATATTTTCTGACTTAACGCCACAGAATGCTGTCCGGTAAATTTGACGTTGGCAATTTTGACATTAGGTCAAAGTGCAACCTACGTAGTTGAAGTTTCTGGAGATAAGAGTTCGGTGTGGAATGTTCGAAAGGCAATCTTAGAGGAACGACTCATGTGTAATCTGTAATGAGATATGTGCAATCTGTAATGAGCTATGTGGAATCTTGAACGAATGATTTATGTGTAGCATTCAATGTTACGAGAGAGTAGAGAGATTAGATTATAAATTATTGCATTGAGGAAGCATTCACGCGAATATTGTCATTAAAGCTATATACAGCGCATCTTGTTGGGTACGAAAGACTTGTGGATGATTAATTAGCGACGTGCTGTCTGATATAAATAATTTGGAAATCTGTAAGTATACCTTGTATGCACTGAATTCTTGGCAGTATTATTAAAGTTAAGACTTTCAGCTGCAGGCGACTGAGAAGTAATACTGGTTCAACGAAAATCTAGTTCAGCGAAAAGCTAATTCAATAAGCTTGAAGTAATTAAGTTAAGGCTCTATGAGACCCGCCATCTTGTATTGCTGCCTTCTCTTGTTAACCAACGGGCAAGCGTATTTCGCAAATTGCTCGGGCAATTTTGCACATTTTGGAACACCTTTGTGGCTAACGCAAGATATACGATAAATAAATAGTTCCCTGGTTTTAGAATTTTTATTGACCTTTCCGTTCATTTTTTATCTGCAGCGAAAGTCGTAGCAAGATGTCTTCCATACTTTTATTAATCAATAAAAAATACTTAAAGAGTTGTGACGTACCAGCCCTGCAGGACGCACACGACATAATGGCAGATAGCAGCGATAACGAACGTCCGCGTAGCTCAATTAGTAGAGCGACTTATTCCGGAATGAGGGGACCCGGGTTCGAGCCCCGGCGTGGACAAAAATGACGGAGAAATTGACTTCGTTATAATGGCGCCCGAACTTTCCGGATGACCTGGCCGTTCAAGATCTCGCAATAGTGTGATGTTCTTTCCACACCGCGAGAGAAAAAATAAGAGAATCCCTTCTTCAGCGCTTCGAAAAATAAATGTGTGTGACGTTGTATTCCACACACCAAATTGACTGGAAGTTCTCAAGTGCACGTTCTACAGCGGATGGCTGCCTGCAACGATTCATGGTCACGGCTGAGCCGTGGGCCATGCCCCCGGCCCTCTTTCGCGGGGGAGATGTGACGTACCTGCCCTGCAGGACGCACACGACATAAAGGCAGATAGCAGCGATATACGAACGTCTGCGTAGCTCAATTGGTAGAGTGACTTATTTCCGGAATGAGGGGACCCGGGTTCGAGCCCCGGCGTGGACAAAAATGACGGAGAAATTTTCTTCGTTATAGAGTTCAAAATGATAATCTGAAACCAGGGAACTCTTTATTTATCATATATCTTGCGTTAGCCACAAACAGTGTTCCAAAATGTGCAAAATTGCCCGAGCAATTTGTGAAATACGCTTGACCGTTGGTTAACAAGAGAAGGCACAATACAAGATGGCGGGTTTCGTAGAACATTAAGCTAAGCGTTTAGTGTGTTACAGAGATATTCACGTAAGAATACAAACCTGCAACCGATTTGAACAATAACATTATAAGAGTTTGGTTTAAGTTCATTTCTCAGAGTTTGCACTTTTCTGAGGGCGTTAGTTATGGTATGAATGGTATGGCTCCAGTGTATGCTTTTACCGCTAGACAAACTAGGCGACTGTGGAGGGAGGCAAAATTTTGGCAGAGACAATATCAAAAGGGCAGTACAATTCGAAAGGGCAACAAAATCTCATAGGCTCACTGCAGGGCAACCATGCAGTGAATGTTATCTTAAAGTTTTAATTAACGCAATTAGGAGGCAATACTTTTCGAGCTCAGGGGTGCATGCACATCCGACGGGCGCTCGTCTTACTGGATTTCCGCTGGTCAGTGGCGTACCAGAAAACCTCGGATCCCCCTTCCCCGCCCAAATTCCTTCAAAAGATATCTTGTGCGAAAGTGTATGCATTAGCTTTCAATTACTGAAATTTTTAAATTCCACATTATTAATTAGGTTTTATGGCGTTTCAATAATTCAATTTCTTTTGACGCTACAGGTATTTTTCATAAAATCAAAATTATTGCACTTCATTGTGTATAACACGAGGGCTCACGTTGTAATTGAAATGACTGCCCTAGTTTTATACAAATACAAAGTACTACAAAACACTTACGTCAAAGGTAATCATATGCAAGATTTTATTCTTTTACATAACTAAGGCTATCCTCTTTGAAATCCATTAACAAGCACCACACATAAAACACGTAATTGCCGTTGGTTTGAGATTATTCGCGCAATGGCCTCAATGAGCCAAACAGTATACATCGGAAACAAAAGTAGCAGCAATATTATAAAACAAGTTAGTAAAATCATGCAATGCATTGATTATGATACGCTGTCCAACATACCAGAAATCATTACTCGAGTTATTACTCAAGTTATGAGGATAATGGCTGTGGAATAAATCTCGCTCCTGTGTCCTGACCTTTGACCCCATTTCGATGATATTCAACAGGACCGGTTCAGTATACCTCCGGAACAACATGATAAAGTTTTGTCGCAATCGAAGCATTTTTACGTAAGTTATGACGCATAAGGATGATGAAATGGATCCCGCTCCTATGTCCTGACCTTTGACCCCATTTCGCTCATTTTCAATAGGATTCGTACCCAGGTGGTCCCCTACCACATACTAAATTTCATCGAAAGCGAGCCATTTTTATGCAAGTTATGACGCATAAGGGCAATGGAATGGATCCCGCTCCTATGTCCTGACCTTTGACCGCATTTCGCCCATTTTCAATAGGTTTCGTCCCCAGGTGGTCCCCTACCACATACTAAAATTTAATCGAAATAGAAACATTTTTACGCGAGTTATCGTGCAGACGGAAGGACAGACAGACAGACGGACAAAGCTGGAGCATATACGCTTCTTCAACCAACGGTTGGAAAGCAAAAAAAAAAAGATAAGGTACAAAATAGAAATATTACAAGAAAAAGTGTCAATCAGACAACCGACTACAGAAAAGAAACATTGCGAGAATGTGTCTATCAGACAACGGACTACACAAAAAAGAAAGCCACCACACATAACTGCCGTGTGGTCGTGTCTAAGGGCCTTTTCCGATTTATACAAAAATATAGAACATAAGTAAGCAAATAAGTACGTAAGTAACAATTAAGAATTGGGGCACAAAAGAAAAAAGGAAAACTTAAATTATTCACACTTGAACATAAAAAACACTGTGACGTATATTCTAGATTAACTTTCCTTTTTTAGTTTCTTTCCTTATGTAAATCTTGAATTTATTCTGTTATTCTTCACTCTTAACGTAATATCTTTTCTCTCAAACGAATACATTTGGCAACACAATTGAGGTTGAATGCACGTGACGTATGCCTGATATTGATAAGAACAAGAGATAAAAGCGACGACTAAATTGTTGCTCGGCGAGCGTTGGGTTGTAAACTGATTATTGAAAGGAGCATAGTGAAAAGAGCGTTGTGTTAAAGAGTTGTGTGTTGTTTGGAGAGTTTAGTGCAATATGCTAGGCTACGATGTGTTTGCTACATCCTGAATAAAGCATCTTTTCCGTGAGTTTGATTTCTGTTGTTTACATGTTTCGTCTGGCCGTTAAGGTTTCTTTCATTTAGAAACTATTTCTTAGTATGTTGCTGTTTTAAATTAACGTAGAAGTAAGACAACACTTCTTCGTCATAACACATTTAACGTCATGCCACAAAATCTTGTACGTAGTAAAAAATTCCCGCGAAGAACGCATTTTAATTCATTAAATTCTGAAGAATGCGTAGTTATGTGCAAATGATTGTAATATATCCTTACCGTCATTGGTATAAAATTTTCATTCATTGAACTGACATTTCTTTCAGATTTGCTATGGCTGTAAAAAGGAACCTCAAGTCATCTCGAGTAGCTTCTTTCCCGTCATCTAGTTAATACAAAATAAAACCGCGAAAATTATTTCTAAATATTCTACTTATTTATTGAGAATAAAGGAGTGCTTTTCTTTTTAATACTTCATTTAAAGCTGCCGCCAAAATTCCTGACTATTTCCTGAACCAGCTTCAGACAACATTTTTGTTAAAAATTATGTTAAATATTTTTGCTGAACCCCCCCCCCCCCGCACTGCTGAGGTTGCGGGGGCTATCATTACGTCCTTGCTGCCAGTGGTTCATTTGGCACAGGTTCAATGGTTGCTCGTTCACTTGAAAAATGAAAGTAACCTTGACTTACGTGAAAGATCTGTGCACGCTCATGTGACATTTTTGTTCCCCTCGGGTTTGTGAGAAGTTCAGTAAGAATTCTAAGGTTATTTTTTACTTTTTTTTTTTTTGAGCTTAGCGTGGTTCATTGAGATTAAATACGTCATAAACAGCGAGGAAGACAAAAAAAGTTATCTGGTATTCAGGATCTGAAACGTAAGAGGAAAAAACTGAACAGGAAGGTTCTTTTCTGCGGTATCTTTTGCATTATGTGGCGAAAGTAGTTTCACGTATCAGCTAGACAGGAACTGAAATTACAGTTTTGTGCACTGCCTCGAAAATTTAAGTGATCAGAACAAAGCTTCAAAGCAGAAGATGAACCACATAAAGTTCTTCAAGGACTAAAACCAAATGAATATGAAAATGCTGTAATATTTGCAGTTTCGATTTTCAACTCTAATGGTCTTCCGCTTGGCTTAATTTTCTGAGCAAATGTGATGATCGCGTGCTACAAACTATGTTAGAACATGAACTAAACCGATTTCAAAAGTCCCTTTTCCTAAGATAATTATGGGGGAAAAATTTTATCATCATTACATACAGAGAAACAGTAAACTCTCAGTAGCTTCAGCACTCCAAATCAAAGACGTCTGTATTCTGATTTTGTACATAGCTGCTTTTTTTTTCCTTCCTTTATTATTTTTTTTTTTAGCATTACTGGGAAACCGTTATTTTCTTATGAAGAGGAACAAGCAATTTGTTAGCAAATCTCTGTTTTAGAACGACACGAAAGGAACAGTGAACATCTAAAAAAATTTCAAAAATGAAAAGAACTTGAAGTTATATTGAAAGAAACAACGATTGGTAAAGAAAGCCGATGTCTTACTATAATAAATATGAAGAAAAATACTACTAGCCAATTTTAGAAGAGCCAACTGCTTTATTGAAGGATCTTGATATATGTGTGTGCATATGTATATAGGTCATCATCATCATTGTCAACCATTATCAATCCACTGCTGGACGAAGGTCTCCCCAAGTTTCCTCCACAACGGTCTGTCTTGTGCCAGTCTCCTCCATGTCACTCCCGCATACTTTCGAATTTCATCCACCCATCTTCCATGTGGTCTTCTTCTGGGTCTTTTCCTGTCCCTTGGAATCCAATCTAAAATTTCGGCTGTCCATCGATGGTCTGTCCTTCTGGCAGTATGTCCAGCCCATTGCCATTTCAGGGATTTAACTCTGATCATGATGTCTTCCACTCTTGTCATTTTTCGGATCCACGTGTTCCTCTTCTTATCTCTCCTGGTTACACCAAGCATGCACCTCTCCATGCTGCTTTGAGTTGTCTGCAGCCTTTGTATGTCTCTTTTAGCTAAGGTCCATGTCTCTGCACCATACGTAAGCACTGGAAGGATGCATTGATCAAACACTTTTCTTTTAAGACATAATGGCACATTGCTCTTGAAAATTATGCTGTTTCTTCCAAAAGCTCTCCAGGCAAGTTTTGTACGCCGATTAATTTCTTCATCAATGTGACCCTCACTTGATATCTGCTGTCCAAGATAAACGTACGTGTCTGTTATCTCCAGCTTTTCTCCATCAATCGATAAATCTTCATTTCTTGTAAAAGCATTGTACATCACTTTTGTCTTCTGAAAGTTTATTTTTAATCCCACTTCTTTACTCTTGTCAGCAAGTTCCTGGATCATACTCTGTAGCTCTGATGGGGTAGTTGCAAAAATGACTATGTCATCAGCAAAACGAAGGTGGGTTAGATAATCTCCATTAATCTTTATCCCTTTGTTTTCCCAGTTCAGTGATTGAAAGACATTTTCCAATGTGGCATTAAAGAGCTTCGGAGATATGGTGTCACCTTGTCTCACTCCTTTTCCAATTTTTATGTGTGTTGTATTTTCAAACAGCCGAACCTTTGCACTTGCATTTTCATAGATGTTATTAATAATATTAATGTATGTATATAGGTAAAATTACATAAATACACACTGTTTATATGTAATTTGGTTTTTCACGGAGCACACAAAAAATTGCTTACATCGGTTGATGGATACTTTTTTCTTCAAATTCTTCGAATAATTAGCTTGTTTGACCCAGTTATGAATCAGTACCTGAGTAGAGTTAACTAATAATGAAACACATATTACTATCTTGAAAAAGATGTGCAAAAACGGGGAATTCATTTTTTATCCAACACTATCGAGCCAAAGGTTTTGTCAGCGGCTCGTTCAGTTACGAGTACATACAGCATGTTCATAAAAGAATCGTAAGGTTTCACAGACGTGTAACTCAGTTTCTGGTGACGAAATGTAATGCATGCATAGATTCTTCACTCAGCTGTCCAAGTTTCTCTTTATGCACGCTTCGCGACGCGGACTCCGAAAATTCCCTTTTGGCGGCGGTGACTCCAAAAATGGCGAGCCAGGAGGAAAAGGCTTTCTGCATGCTCTGATTTGAAGTGTCTAAATCTGTCGTGACAGAGCGACGTGAAGAAGTTCCGTTTTCAGAAGGATGCACCACATGAGAATAGCATTCACAGGTGCATACAGCTTGTGAAAATCGGATTCCTGTGTTGAGGCAGGAGTTCGTGCCGTCCAAGCTTGTAGGATGCCGACGTTGACAGAGTGAGGGAGATGTATCAGCGGAGTCCGAGGAAGTCACTGGCCAGAGGAAGCAGAGAATTGCAAATGCCAAAAACGACGTTGTGTAAATGACATGTTGTGAAAGTGGTTAACAATGGAACCGTACAAGTTGCGGTTGCTGCACACACTGAAAGCAGCCGACAAGGAACTGAGAACTGGTTCGCCCAAGACATGCATGGAAAGGTGGAAGAAGAGTGTTTCCTGGAACGTCTGATTTTCAACGATGAAGACACTTTCCATCTGAGTGGAAAGGTAAATAGGCATAAAGTCGTTATCTGGGGGACAGAGCCTCCACATGCAGTGATTGAGTACGAGCATGGCTCCCCGAAGGTCAACATCTTTTGTGCTGTCTCGCACGGGAAAACGTACCGGCCTTTTTTCTATGCCGAAGCAACAGTGGCTGGTTCCACCTACCGTGACATGTTGAAAAATTGGCGTTTTCCACAAATGGACAGTGATTACAACAACTATATTTTCCAACAGGTCGGCAATCCCCCCTTCCGTTTCCATATTGATATGAGACGCCTCCTCAATCATGTTGTTCCACAGCGCTGGATTGGACGTGCTGCAGGTTCGGACAACCACCTCCTCTGGTGGCCACACCGGTTCGGGGACCGGTGTGGCCACCGGAGGAGGTGTTTGCACATCTGCAGCACATCCATGATACTTCTTCTGTGGGGGCACGTGAAAGACACAGTTTACGCATCCCCAATGCCCCCATGCCTTCGAAATCTCCAGGAAAGGATCACCGGTATTGTGGAGGCCTTCACACCGGACATGATTGCTCAATCGGGTCTGGCAGAAATTAGATAGACTACCGCTTGGGTGTCGAAAGTTGCACACACAGAAGGACTTTGAGTGACGCACATCAAACTTGGACAGTTGCACTTCCGATTGCGAGATGTCATGACTATATAAGGTAGGAAATACAGAAAATACATGTCTGAGACTCTTTTATGAACACCCTGTACTTTCAATCATTTTGTAGACCATGATGAGTATGACAATGATTTGATGACAAGCTAACATAGAGCAAAACTTTTGTAGATTCGTACCTCTGGAAGAAACAAGAGATACTAATGTTATACGAGTATTATTATTCCCTTTTAATGCATATTCCTTGAATTTGATAGAAAATGATGTTAAGTGCTACTTGGAAGCAGTAGGACTCGTTGACCTAGCTGAACGTGTGTGTATGAGTGCGTGAGAATGTGCTCTGCTTCAGTACTTTGCTAAGAGTGTAAGTAGCTAAGAGGTCCGTGAGACGCCATGTAACCATCACAACCAACATGACAGCGAAACAAGATGGGGAAAGCCATGCGATGCCTTCAGTGACTTCTTTACCACCTAGGTGATGTACATGATGCTTTCACTGAAATAGGCATTAACAGATTCATCTGAAAGTATCCGGGAAGGTAATAGATCTTTTAAAAGGTACTTCTCATTTTAGATTTGTGGCTCTCCTGTTGTGATGCGATACTGAATCTTATATTAAAAGAGTATAAAATTCATGATGCAATTAACCAGATAGAGAGACAAAAGTTTCTTTTAAATTGTAGTGGCGAAGATTTCGAGAAGGCACTATTGATAGGCATGAACTAACTTGCTGAAGAAGCAGAAAATCGAGCAGTTTTTTAACTAGCTTCAGTCCGCTTGAGGAAAAAGAAGTGGCAGTCCTAATACGAAATAGAACATGTTCCTATCCGGAATCCCAAATAAAAATTCGAAGTCAGCCTTTACACTGATGTAGCAAATTACGTATTAGGAACACATCTACTTAATAACGTGTTGGGCAACCCTTGTCCATAACAGCCTCGATTCGATGGGATATGGATTCAAAGAGGTTCTGATATCGTCCTACACGTATGTTAAGCCAAGCGCGTATGATGACGTCCATCAATTACAGAATATTCGCTGGAGGAGGATTCTTGTTACAAATAGCTCTCTCAACTCATCCTAAAAGTGTTCAGTTTGGTTAAAATCTGGGGACTTTGTGGGCCATTTTAGTATTTTGAAGTCACTGTCGAGCTCCTGGAACCACTGTGTGACGATCCGACCCTTGTGTTAGAGCTTATTATTCTGTTAGAAGTGCCCTCTCTATCAGGATGCACCATGCACTTGTACGGATGTGCTTGGTCATGGTATCAAATGCTTTTCTAGAGGTATTTAAGAACCCAATTTGTGCCATAAAAGCAGACATGTTAAGATACCTCATGGTATCAAATGCTTTTCTAGAGGTATTTAAGAACCCAATCTGTGCCATAAAAGCAGACCCCAAATCACTAGACTCCCTCCACCAGATTGTACAATTAACACCAGGCAGTTGGTGCCCATCGATCCGTGATGTTGATGCCATATTCTGGCCCATCCGTCGGCGTGCATTAATTCAAAACGTGATCCCTCGGACCAGACTGTCTTTTTACACTCGTTGAGGGACAAGTTTTGGTACTACTATGCCCACTTAGAGACAAAGTTGTAGGGTTTTAGCAGAGACGAATGGTACGTGAAGAGGGACATCTACTGTTGTAGCACACTCGCGCCAATGTGCAGCGTATGCAAAAAAATTTTTGATACCGCTGTTGTACTACGCGGGTATTTGATGCAACAGATCACTCTGTTACCTCGTACAACACTCTCCTGTCGCCACTGTCCCCGAATATCGATTAATCACTTCTGTCCACAGGAAAGCCATTGACTTCTTGTTTTGCTGTGCTTGTGCGCCATTCATTATGCACTCTCGATACAATTGTTGTTTCATAACCGAGAACATTGCCATTTCTGATATACTAGTACCTGGAAGCCTAGCATTCACTATTATGGCTCTTTCAAAGTAACCTCAATCACGAGTCTTTCCCAAATTGCCACTATCTTCTCTTCTTACACGTCTGAATCCTTTCTGTGTTCGTAAGTGATAACAGCTCGTGTCTACTAGCTATTGAATGTTCCTAATCATTTGCTATTGCAGTGTGTTTTTCAATACTTGATATTGAAATACAGTCCCGTGATGAAATATTTACACGGGTCCTTAAATCTGTTGTCTTTGAATCGCGCTGTGTTTTCCTTTCGGAAACATTTCAAAAATAGAAAACTTGCGGGTGAAAATTTTCGCGTTCTGTGTAACTACTTAAAAAGAATTGTTGTGTATGAAGAGGTAGATTTTGCCTCGGGCCTAAGGTGCGTTTATTTCTGCAGTGTCCGTTAGTAAACCGAGAATTTTATTCCTTTCAACTAGGACACATCTTGATTGTAGAACTTGAGTTTTGTACGTGAGTTTTTGTTTCTTATACAAACTGTGAACAGTAACGCAAGAGTTTTATCGGAATTAATTTTTAATTTCCCGTAAATAAAGGACGGTTCACTTCACGTTCGTGAATCAAACTTTGAAGTTTAATTAGTATGGCGTGCTGACAGAGGCATACGTTTCTACGGAATCGTTTGCGTATAACTAGATAAAGCAGTTTAGTATCTTTTCATCACTTTGAGTGGGAAAGTCAGAAATAAGAAAAAAATGAGAAAGTACTTTAATATTTTTCTGTTGTTTTTTGTTGAGTGGACCATGTTTTAAATGAGGTGTCATGTAACATTGCATAAATCTAGTCCCTGATACGCCTGTATACGAATATAACCTTCACATTTGGCTTGATGCCAAAGGAAAACTTAAAATGTATTAACGACGGAGAAAACAGTTGTGTGCCAAGTCGTGAGCCCTGGTGCCTCAGGGAGATGCAGTTCTTTCTTAAGTGATTAAATATTAGTGCGCAAATATATACCTGAGCAAGAGTTAATTAAAGAACTGTTCTCATAGAGTTAGACAACAAAACGACAGCAGCCAAAATGAAAACAAAAAATGAGCCATCCTTTTCCTGACAAAGATTTCAAATTAAAATTTAGACTTGTATACACTCAAGTACACAAAATTTTCAACACGCGTTTCAGAGGATCTTCATGACTTAATGTTAGTGCCATGAATAGTGCATGGATCCCTAAACGCATGATGCGAAAAACAACCCTGTGACGTCACTGACACTGGATGTGCGGTTGGCTCCATCAAGCTTACATTAGGTGGAGACATCACTTGCTCTGCCGGCATAGGTCCCTGCTAATCTTTTGAGTGACGCCACATACAGGCAAAAACAAACTAAATTATACAGTTGGTAAAACAGTAGGCTTTGTAAAATTGATAAAGACTATTTATTAAATCCATCATTTTATTTTTCTATACGCGGCGAAGGTTTTGTTCCTTTGGTTTCAGTAGTTTCAAAGCAGATTTTTTCCTGGATATGACGTCACCTGCAGCACTCGCGGTGACTTATGGCGAAAACTTCTGCGTGGGCAGGTGTGATGACTATACCTAATATTAACTCGATGGGTGGCGCTGTCACAAATATCACCTCTGATAACTGATATGGCTGCCGTCCTTGGTTCCGAATGAGAAAGTATGCATGCATCCATGACTAGTAGTTAGATGTGTCGTGAACATTCTAGATTGCTTCCTTGCACTAAATGAAGGCATGTGGGACGTCATCCATAAAGTGCTGTCGCAAATGCCTCGTTGTTCAGCAGCAAGCAGATCTGCTTCCACTCAACTATCGGTTATTGAAAATATCGCCTTTATTTTCTACATGAAAGAAATAAACAAACAGCGGTGTTACCCATTTTCTAGGAGAACCCCTTGTGGGCTTTCACTATTGGAGATTTATTTTATGTTGTCCAATATTAAATACAATTTACGAACGGCATATAAAACGCAGGCAATGTTATCAGAAATGCTTTGAACACATACACTGCTTGTGTTAAATATTAACCCGGGGTACATTTAACACAAGAAGAGTGCCCGGTGACACATTTAGTATAAGCAGTAGCATTATATGAAATGAGCCTTTAAGCAATATTTTGTACAAACGAAGTATTCAATGGTGTAAGCCTGATTGTACAACAGTCTTCCCAGTGATACCTTTAATATAAACGTTTTTGTTCATTTTCCCTGGGTTTAACTACCCTATGATGCATAATAATTACTTAAGTTTCTGTTTTAGTTTACTTTATCTTATGTGAGTTTTAGACACCTCTCGTTATGTTTTATGAACTGAACGTCACGTCGGAACTCCCAGCAGTTTTATACGTTGTGGCATCACTGGCAGTTAGTCAGGCCAAGTAGACTGAAATATAAAGAGGACCGTTCTTTCTGATCGGTTGTGTTAGGTGATATTTGTGCGAGTTATCAACGTTACTCATGATTGGTATTTTGTCTCATTATCATTCACGGTTGTCTTTACAGTTGAGTTAAATGTTAACTTACATTACCATCTGTGTACGTTTATGAGCTGTGAAAGTGTTGTGAATAGTCTACTTCCTATATTGTGATTACTTTGTATGTACTGTTAGAATTGTGAGAGAGTTCATCGTAGGGCTGTTCATGCCAAGAAGGAGAGAGAATGAAAAGTCTCACCTCAGGTAAAACTGTTAGTCTGGACCACATAAGCAGTATGCCAAACAATACAACATTTAATACAAATAGCGTGCTAAATGATACTATGTTTACCAGCAGTGTGATTAATAGTATTATTAGTATGCCAAACAATACAACATTTATATATAATTTAAGACTACACACTTATGATGTTGATTTAGAACAAATTATCAACGTTTATTCACAATTAAATGTTTTATTAACATCGACTATAGTTTCGCAGAGCGTTTGGTCCTGATAATGCCGAGATAAACGCTCTGCGAAACTATAGTCGATGTTAAAAAACATTTAATTGTAAATAAACGTTGATAATTGTTTCTAATAGAACATTTAATACAAATAGTGTGCTCAGTTATACTGTGTTTTCCATCAGTATGATTAATGGCGCAACATCTGACGATAGCAATGTACTTCTTTTTGCAACATTAAATTCAACCAGCTGACTGTTTCTAATGTTTCTAAAGGACAAATGTTTGATTTCTTAACAACGGTAAGCGTCCCTTCATAATGGATATCACATTATTTCTAGTAAGAAAAGAATTAAATGACACCGTTTTACGTGGTGATCTCTGGGAAATTAAAAATCAGCAGCCACAACTTCCGTCCATTTATCAGATTTTGACATCCTGAATCGTGAAAAAACATGAATGGTGTCCTTACAGTTGTCAAAACATCAGCCTCCAGTTAGTTAAAACTTCTCACTTCTCAAGTTATAAGCGATATCCGAAATATAAGATATCTCCTATTTTCGGTCAGTAATTAGCGCATTAAATCAATTAGCAAAATTTCAGCCATTCAAAAACTGCAAAAGGTAGTTTGTTTACAATTTGGAGCTATGTTTAGTTAACATTCGTCATTGCGCAACGAGAGAAAATAATGCTCGCTCTACGTCTGTCCAAAATGAAGCAGAATTTATTCATAATATTAGAGAATATTGCTGAAAGACCTCATTTTAGCAGTAGCCCATATAATTCAATACATCAACCCTTCGGAGTTAAGAAGAAACGAATTTTTCCGAATATAACAGGCTTTGGTATTTGAATTTGTAAAAGGTATACACTCCTCATCAAAGATATAGTTTCACCCAAAAGGACGTGTCGGATAGCAATGCTATTCGAGAGGAATGGAAAGGTGACCAGGAACAATAAATAATTGAACATCGAGACTGATATGGGCAATATTTATTCAGCTATACGCCAATAAGTAGTGTCTCTCAGTATGGCGTCGGTACGCCATGCTTCCTCACTCAGCATGCCAGACGTCTCCGCGTGGAGTTGTACAGGTTGCTAATGGTGTCCTTCGATAAGCCGTCACATGCAGCTTGAATCTTCTCACGCAGTTCCTGCAGATTGTGCGGCAGATGTGGAGTGTGGATAGCATGTCCAATAGCATCCCACACATTTTCAGTCGGCGATACGTCTGATGATGCGGCTGGCCATGGCAGAGTGTCAGTACCTTGACGGCACGGTCCCGAGACAGCAGCAGTATGCGGACGAGCGTTGTCCTGTTGGAAAATCGCACGGGAGTGAGCTTTCAGAAAAGCTAGGGCCACTGGTTGCAGGACCTCATTAACGTAATGTTGCCTGTCAAAGTGCCTGTAATTAACACCAAAGGTGATCTGGTATCGTAAGCAGTTGCATCCCACACCATGATACCAGTCCTTCTAGACGTGTGACGCTCGACAAAAAACCGTTCCTCTTGGCGCTGACCACGGTGCCTACGCACATGTATTCGTTGGTCGTCTTCTCCAAGACAAAAGCGGGACTCGTCACTGAAGATCATCCGCTGCCATTCTGAGTGGCTCGATGACAGTCTGGCCCGGCACCATTGCAGTCTTTTGTGATGATGCAATGGTGTTAAGGGCAGTCGTCGCAACTGTCCGAGTGTGTGTAGTCTGCCAATGGTGATGGCATTAATCGGATGATGCATGGAGGGCATCACTGCTCACTCAATATCGTCAGTCGTGGCTGTTGAATCACTCCGCGCATATCGGACAACCCGTCGGTCCTCTCTCTCCGTGATTCGTCTAGGTCTCCCAAACCCTTCCTGCCGCTGCTGCGTGCCTTGTCCTATTTACTGCCGCCAACAGCGTGCTATGGTGATATCCGCACGACCTGTATGGCGTGAAATACGGCGATAAGACCACCCCGCTTCCCGGAGCCCGACGATGTGTCCCCTGTCGAACTCCTCCAACTGCTCGAATTGCTTCCTAACTTTTCTACGAGGCATACTTCACTTTCAAAGGATGCAACCAACACAACAGCACGAGTCAGAATGGCAAGCGCGTGTAACGGGACGACCTTATATAGCCGGTCAGGCACAGCGCTACGCTCCCTCTTTGCATGAGTCACATGCACGATACTTGAATCATTTACATGTCTCACGATGCTAAACTTACCCACCAAGTTTCATTCCTGTTGGGTGCTTCCTTCTGGGTGCAACTATTTTTTCGACGATGAGTGTAATCACAAAAATACAGTAGGACTACCGTTACAAATGCGAATGTCTTGATTGAAAACAAAAGCACAAAACGTACAGTAAAAATGCATGACTGTTTAAAAACTTGCTTAGTCCCTTGATTCTCCTGCTTGAGTACAACCAACTGTCCATAAGCTTCGAAACAACACTTTGCCTGGAAGGCCTTGCTGTTGTTTCATGTAGTCATTAAGCATCTAAGATAGTGCTGTACTTATTTTCTTTGTTATTTGCCAAAACCTCCTTTTGTGCTTTTGTGGCAAAGTTTTTTTCTGAAAGACACTTCCTTTCTCGCAAAGGAAGAAAAAAGCTCCTTATTCCAGCAAGTGTTTTTTCTGACCATTATTTCAGTTATTATTTTTGCCCCTTTTCTGGTTATTATTTCATTTCAGCGTTAGCCTCCTCCTCGTTAATAACACGTTGCGCAGCTTCATTTTCACTTAGAATTTCATTTCTAGTAAGATTACTTCTGCCTTCACCCATTTGAGTTTCCAAGCACATGTCTTCTGACAAGGGGCACATCAGTCAGTTTTTTAAATAAAATACCCCCATAATCGAGAGTTAGCTACAGTTGCTGAATGCGACGTGCTCGCCGTTGGAGCGGATTCAGAAGCTTATCTTAGGAAGCATGGCTAAAGAAAGAAAATGAAAAGATGTATTCAGAAGAAGACATGAACTATTTCTTTTTCTTTTCCCTACTCTGAAGTTAAGTCAGCAGAATTTTCGTTACTTCCAAATTCACGGCAAAGTTCATTTACTGTAAAACTTTTTACGGAAATCTGAAGGAAAAAGTTGTAAATTTGATTAATAACGATCTTGGCTGCTTTAAAGAGAAAAATCAGCATTAGAAGAAAAGCCCCCCATCTGTAACCGTTGGTTCCGTGACTGGTTAGTAGGTGCCATGCAGTGAAAACAACGTCAAGAGCACCGAGATAAGCATGAGGAGTGTCGAATTTCGAACACCCTATGTTAATGACACTTATAAATCAATGGTATGTTCATGTCCATGCGCACCGTCTGACATGCTATGTTAAATGTAGGTTTCCCCCACTCCATCCCTGATCATTCTTTATAATCCTTTTGGTATTGTCTTTCTCTGCTTTGAGTTCTGATCACTGACGCAAAGTAAGCCTCAAACAGCATTGCGACCCTCTTGATGATCCACAAGTAAAAACGCCCAATCCCTAATTAAGGGTTTTCCGTAAATAAAAAAACAAAACCACAGGGCAAGCATGATACTTATGTTTCACATTGAGACTGAGCATATCAGAATACTTATGGTGAAAATTTTACCGAATGTTTTTCTTTAACATCATCGAAGAAAAAAGTCAATGAACCAGGCTAATGTCTCGTGAACTATGGTAGCTAGCGTTCTATTTTTCGTGCAAGTGTATAGGAAATTTTTAGGATGCTACCGCAGTAGAGGGTCATTAAGGGGTTATCTTGCCTCCTTTGGAGATAGGTCAACAAAGTCAATTACAAAGTTGTATGGCGTGGCAAAAGTGGAATATAATGCGTTTGTCCTGAAACAAAAAGTGTAAAGGAATCCCTCAAAAGTCAACATAATCAGGAAGCTGTGTGATTTCCTTCCTTTGCAGCAAAGTTGCATACATATCCACTTTCACAGTACTTGCTCATTCATCAGGATAGTGAAAGGTATATGCGCGTTGTACCCAATGTTGTCAGTAGTATCCGATCTTCAAAAGCAAAGTTTTCTCTGTAGTTGTAATTTTAGGTGTATGTTTAACAAAGACAATGTACAATCGTATTTTCGTTACAAACAAGGTCTACATTTACGAGCGAGGAATTTTCCAAAATTGTCAAGCAGCAGAACGAGTGTATGCCGTAGACGATCATAAATGTAGTTCGTCGAACGCGCAACACTGGCAGTATACTCCTCCACTCACGTACAGGCTGTCTGCGGTGAGGTGATACGGATGTTTTGGCATACGAGTTTACACATGTGTACAGCCTATCACGGGAAGTTGGTGAGGAGAGTAAATTGAGTCACTAGGAGGTGCTACAAGTTTTTCATCTATTCGTGTCATTTCCAGCAGGCACTGCACCCTGGAGATCCTGTAACGTACCAGGAGATGTGACGTACCTGCCAGAAGGACGCACACGAGGGAGATGATGTAACGTACCAGGAGATGTGACGTACCTGCCAGAAGGACGCACACGACATAAAGGCAGATAGGAATCAGAATAAAATGTCCGCGTAGCTCAATTGGTAGAGTGACTTATTCCGGAATGAGGGGATTCGGGTTCGAATCCTGGCGTGGACAGAAATGACGGAGAAATTTACTTCGTTATAATCCAGAGAAAAGGCTACAGTTTTGTAACTTCGTTTTAAATACGTTTAGAAGAAGAACCACATTTCTTGTCGAACACCACGAGTCGCAGTTCACACAAGACGATATAGTATAACGAAAAGACATAATGAGCACTACTGGTTGCCGGAAATTCCTTACTGGACGAGGGACACACATCGTCAAGTGGTCTACCAACGCTTGGTTTGCCCCCCCCCCTTTTTTTTTCTAACGTTTAACAGGGTCTTTGTTTTCGAAGATCTTCTAAACTCCGAACAATATTTGCGTTTGCTAAGAACGGATGCAGCAAAAGTTTTGGCAATTTACCATTGTAACTGATTAACAACATGTGGTATAACACGGCTAAGCACAGATCATCTGAGTGTACAAGTAACACATTAATTACACATTCTTTCTCATCAGCACTGGGTAGCACACGAAATTTCGATAGCATGGCCCTAAGGTCACCAGATCTCATTTCTTTCAACTTTTTCCTTTGAACCTAAAGCCACAAGCCTATGCAACACCGCCATTGAATGCAGTAGATCTTGAACAGTAAATCACAGCTGCATGTGTCAATGTTGAGATGGGGATCTGTTAAACAGCATGCGGAAGCAACTGATTGTAGGCGTGCAGGCGGTTATAGATGCTGATGGTGGACACTATGAGTACATGCTGATGGTGAATACTATGAGTATACGCTGATGGTGAAAACTATGAGCATTCGCTGATGGCGGACACTATGAATCACAAATCTGCCTGATTATGTCTACTTTTGAAAAATTCCTTTCCATCCTTTGTTTTCGGAAAATTTTATTATGTACCGTTTTTGCCACGCTCTACAGCTTAGTAATAGACTTTGCTGCCCTATTCCCAAAGTGGAAAAAATAGCATTCTTATCTCCTCCCTGGGACAAGACGGTCCAACGTTGTTTCATTATATAATGCCATAACGATTTCCTATACACCTGCACAAAATGCAGAACGCTAGCTATCATAATTCTCAAAATATTAGTCTGCTACATGAGTATCCCTACTATCAGTTATGTCCATTAAGAACTCGAAAATTTTGTGGTTCATTTTTCTACTTCCAATGAATATCTCAGAGTTCATAAAAAGTTTACATGCCTAACTTCAGTATGCTGACCCCAGAAGAAAAAGAGGACTGTAATCAAACACGTATACACAGTCCATTTCTTGGTGGATTACAACACAAGCATCCCGGAACATGAAGCCACAACAATTTGCCTACTAGCACGATTTTTCACGAATGAGTCTGGCTATCTTTTCATTGGGCCCTGGGCGATGATTGAAGACATCTCTATAATTTTTCCTTGGCTGTTCTCTTGGTAGTCATTTGTAGTGCAGTGGAAAATATTGTGACTTTAAAAAAAATAGCGGTCTTTAGGGGATGCTATGTCGGTATATTTTCGAGTGTAAATGATTGAAAGTTCGAGTTTCAAAGAGAAACGGGATTTTCAATAAGAATTTTCAGTCAGGTTGCTCACGAAGTCCGGCTGTTCTACTGGGTTGAGTCAAAGATTTCCTCTCATTGTCTTAAACAATCTGTCTACTGAATAAATGCGTTGTTTGGTCAAGTCTGGCCCTTACGCCATGAAACTTCAATATTTACACACCACTGGAGAGAGTTGTTCTGGTTGCCGTAATGACAGGACGTGTGTTGACAGTTCTGCGGGATTCAGGGTGTAGAAACGACCGTGATTTGTTGATGTGTGTGTGCTACGAGAACACGTTCAGTAGCAAGGCAGTGTCGACAAGTGTTATTGAATTAATGAAGAGGCGTAGCATATTGCATTCAACACAGCTCAAGAATAAGAATAGTTTTGGCTTCGTTTTCGTGAATGAGAAGTACTTCGAACAGTTGCTTCACGTGGATTTCTCGGACTTTCCGTTGACACCTGAAATATTTAATGTTCTGCCTTTACGATGCCGCCTTAACGATTCTTCAGTTAGGCTGCGAAAGTCGGGACTTTGAAACTCCTTTTTGTACGATGGAGTTTTGAAGACTCTTTATGCTGTGCATGAGGAAGCTGATATATCTGCTATTTACAAAGCTCCTGTGGTTTACGGAGTTATTGTAGGGCCGACTCTGAGGGAGTTTACCCATGCTTCGGAGTTTCTATTTCTAAAGTCTGGGGCGTATGCTGTGAAGTTCCTATACCATGCAAATTAATTGGGACAAGTTATTTTATTCTCAGAATTGTAATGTGATCGCCAGTTGACGTCAGAAACCCACGTAAACCGGTTTTATCAGCTGTGAGGTGGTGTGACTGTTAGAACTTGATAGTAAGAATGTGGTTTGACCTGTTTTAAACAGGACATAGGCACTTCAGCTTCAATTGTGAGTTTTCGTGTGTGGCAGGTGGATGTTAGTTTTTGCTCTCTGTGAGTATGTGTTGCTTTCCTGTATTGAAAAATGGATGTTTCCCCAAGGAAACGTGCAAAAATAATTGCTCTGAAGGATCACACTTCTATGACAGTGAGAGATATAGCTTCTGTAGTTGATGTAGGCAAATCAAGTGTATCAAGACTGCTTACGCGATACAATGCATCTGGATCATTATCTCCAAAAAGGAGAGGTAAATGTGGAAGAAAACTAAAAACAACTCCACAAACCGATAAATATCTAATCAGAAATAGTAAAATGGATCAAAAAAAACAAAAACAAAAAAAACAAGCACCGACCTTCAAAGAGATTTAGTGGCTAGTGGTTGTGATGTTAGTGATTCAACTGTACTCCGTAGGCTTCTGGAAGTTCGCCGGAAGGCAAGAAGACCAACGAAAAAACAATATTTGAATGCGAAAATGAAGATAAAACGTTTAGCATGGGACAAAAAATATGAATCATGGACTGCTGACGACTGGAAAAAGGTAATTTTTAGTGATGAAACTCATTTATTTGTGCAGGGTTACCAAGCAAATGTCGTTAGACGAAGCAACTGTGAACCCTTAAGACCTGAGCATGTTAAACAAAGTGTAAAACACCCTCTGAAACAGATGTTTTGGGTTTTTCACATCAAATGGCACTGGAAGCTTAGTTCCTGTTCAAGGTATGATGAATTCAGCCAAGTAAATAGAAATATTACAACGTAGGATTGTTCCATTCTTGCAGAATTTTGACGGGACATTTCAACATGACTTGGCCCCATGTCACAATTCGAAATTGGTCGAGAATTTCATGCTGGAAAGTCAAATTCATTTGCTTGATTGGCCTGGAAATTCACCAGACTTAAAACCCATAGAAAACTTGTGGAATATTTTGAAGAGACGTTTAGGTAAAATGGACTGTGCAACCAAAGCACGCATGATAACACGCATGATAACAAATGCTGTAAAAGTGTGGTTCCACGATTATGAAATCAAAAATATGTGCACTGAATTAGTGGAGTCAATGTCAAAACGAATTCAAGAGGTCATTTCTGCTAAAAGAATGATTTTTTACTTTGTCCCAATTAATTTGCACAGTATACGAAGAAAAAAGCTTCGATTTTTTAATTTTGATTGGAAGTTATCTAGCAAGATTATGTACATTGGATTTGTGTAGCTGTTTAGAAAACGCATCAAATCGGGCAAGAAACTGCTGTTTATTCCAAAAGCTCCGTGTTAAGATGATTGGAATTCTAATTACCGTGAAGACCAGTGTATCCTGGGGGTGCTGCACAAATTACTTTGTTTGGTCATTAAACAGCGCTTACCGAAGCGTGTGGAGCAAGTCCAAGCTTCCGTTGTTAAAGACACAAAAATTTTTGGGAGAGCTCTATCAGTAGAAACTGTGGAAAACAATTATTCGGGCCTCAGCAGATTTTCCAACGAAAACGTTAAGTTCTGCACTTGAATTGGAAATGAGTTTCATCCTCCAAGTAATCGGAAAATTTCTTTGTTCAGCAAGTTGTGAACAAGATGGTGAGGGAAGATCAAGTTGAATTGGAAATGAGTTTCATCCTCCAAGTAATCGGAAAATTTCTTTGTTCAGCAAGTTGTGAAAAAGATGGTGAGGGAAGATTAAGTTGAATTGGAAATGAGTTTCATCCTGCAAGTAATCGGAAAATTTCTTTGTTCAACAAGTTGTGAACAAGATGGTGAGGGAAGATTAAGTTGAATTGGAAATGAGTTTCATCCTCCAAGTAATCGGAAAATTTCTTTGTTCAGCAAGTTGTGAACAAGATGGTGAGGGAAGATTAAGTTGAATTGGAAATGAGTTTCATCCTCCAAGTAATCGGAAAATTTCTTTGTTCAGCTAGTTGTGAACAAGATGGTGAGGGAAGATTAAGTTGAATTGGAAATGAGTTTCATCCTGCAAGTAATCGGAAAATTTCTTTGTTCAGCAAATTGTGAACAAGATGGTGAGGGAAAATTAAGTTGAATTGGAAATGAGTTTCATCCTCCAAGTAATCGGAAAATTTCTTTGCTCAGCAAGTTGTGAAAAAGATGGTGAGGGAAGATTAAGTTGGATGCTTCTTCAAGGAGAAAGGTTGCACCTATTCTAAGAATAGCAGTGGTCTACATTTTGAAATCAATTTTCTGATGTTTTCAAAGTTATATGTGATTCTTAATCATTTTTAACACGTCTTCTGTAAAAATGATCGTGCGTATACACGCACGGACAATGAAATTTGCGCACCAAGAACGAAGCATCGGATTGAACTGAAATTTTATGGACGTAATGATACAGATGAATGATACACATGACGGCAAAAACAGAGTTGCAGGAGAATTACAGAGAGATCTGTGGCACGCAGTCCGGTCATCTTCAATAGCACTTCGCACCGCCTCGTGCGGCGATACATGCTTCAGTACGGTCCGGTATGGAGGCGAACAGGCGCCTGATGTTGTCCTGCGGCAGACTGGCCTACATGTGTTGGACGGTGTGCTCCAAATCCTGGATAGTGCGGCACGGCGGCAGCTGGCGTTTCAAATGGTTCCACACATACTCGATAAGGGACATGTCTGGGGAACGGGCAGGCCATGGAAGTGTCTGGGCATGACGTAGGCAGTCCTCGGTAACCCAAGTCGTGTGCGGGCGGACATTATCCTGTTGGTTTAACGCACCTGGAATCCCGGCCAGGAATGGGAGCACATGGTAGGATCTCATCGACATACCGGTGGCCCGTCAATGATCCAAGTACCACTACTAGAGCTGATCGGCTGTCGTGGGCAATGGCTCTCCAGACCATAATGCCTGCAGCGGGGGAAGTGCGGCGCTCGATAGCGAGGTTGGGATTGTGCCCTTGACCCAGGGACCTCCACACCCGGACACGATGATCATCTGTCCCCAAAACGAAGCAGCACTCATCGCTAAATACCACCCGTCTCCAGTCTGTGGCGTTCCACGTCGCTCTGGCCTGGCACCACTGCACACGGAGCCGGCGATGTTCCGGTGTTAATGGCAGCACACGTAAGGGGCGCTATAATCGCAGATTCACTTCCGCGAGGCGTTGGGAAATAGTTCGTGGGCACAGAGGAGCCGCTATATCTGCCTGTATAGTGGACCGGGTCCCCGTGGGATCCGTTCGTGCCTGGCGCATGATCCGTCGATCCTCTCTACCGGTGGTCCTCCTGGTCCATCGGGAGCCGTTCCGCCGTGTGGTAGTGCCGTCACGCGCCCATTGCTCCCAACACAATCGGAAGGTATGGTCAGAACGATCCACGTGGCTGGCTATACGGCGCACCGACGACCCTGAGTTTTCATCCCGATGAACCGGCCTTTCTCAAACTCCGTACGTTGCGTAAATCGACGTCTCTGGCGTCTACCCGGCATTCTTGTCGCTCTGTACTCTTGCTTGCGTCGGCCTGTGCTTTTCGCTTTCATGGGGAATCGACTGCACGCCGGTTCGTACTTGCAGCGCCGCCATAGGGTGTGCGGTCATGCGCACTCGCACCAAACGTGGATCATTTGCATACCAGCACGCACTCTAGCTATTTGCAAAGTTTCGCGGTTGTAGCATGTTTTTTCTAGGTGCCCAAATTTCATTGTCCGTGATGTATTATCGGTTTGTCCATCCGTCCGTTCGGCGGTGGACACCATATCTCTGAAACTGTTGTTTGCATTGGTAAGCTTGAAATGTGAGAATGATGACCTTTGCATTTGGTGTTTTTTCCGATGCACAACTTCGCCGCTAGAGGGCGCAAGTGCAGATGATATCGAATTCAAAATACATTTCGTCACATATATTTGCTTCTAAATATCAGAATGAAAAATTCTTTCTTGCTTTCGATGTCATTTACAGCGAAGACTAATTTGTTCACAGTTTCTTTTTCAAGTAATGCATAAGATTGTCTGCTAGGGGGCGTAAAGGTAAATTGCGTTTTCCCCGATATCTCATCTTCTAAAATATCAAATTTGAAAAATTCTTCCTGCATCGGATACAGTTTCTGATGGGAAGTGTTTGCTATTATAATTTCTAATTTTTGATAAAAAATGGTTTGGCACTAGGAGGCGTAAGTGTTTATTTCTGCTTCTAATGTATTTGCAGCAAAATCTAAGCTTTCGAAAACTGTTTCGAATTTTCGTATAGCCAGCTTGTCGTCCAGGCAACAAACCAAACACTTTAAAGTCTCCACACAGAAACCACCAGTGTTCCTCATATTTTACCCTAATGAATAGAAACTTAAGACGGTTACAGGATTCTTTTAAATGCGCAGAATATGCCTCTGAGATATAGATGCACATACGTTGCCGTTATGTAACAAAATACCTTTTAAACTTCTCTTAGAAGAGTCAATGAATAAATGCTATTCATCAGGGGTATAAACAACAACAAAGTATTTCATTATTCCAGTTATGTTATAATACTGTAATATACCAAAGACTCCTTATCAAAAAAACATTGAATTAACTTTCGTTCATGATGACATCATGAAAACTATATTCCTGGTGATAAAATAGTTTTAATTTGAGTTGAGAACCAAGGAGCTCAGCATTTTCTTTCGGTAAGTTAAGATCTTGCACAAGATCATTAAGTTTGGGGTGTGTAAACAACTGTGGAGTGATATTACTAACCTCAGGCAGTAGACTTCCAATTCTTCTGTTTACTGTTCTCTGGTGTTACATTCTCCAATCCAGTTGGTGGACAAACTCGACTCCATGAGGCACTGATCAAATTGCAGAAGTAAACACAGTATCTTTTTTTTACTTTTTGCACTGTAGCAAGCAGCTTTTATCAAGAAAAATAACGGACATTTACATACGTATATAATTTTTAGGCTCTCATCATACCATAAGAAAATGGCATGTTCACTACAATTGTTCGCTACAATTTGTTCAAAGTCTTAAACATTCACCATTAGTACTGCGACATACTTTGTGAGGAGTCCATCGTGTGTGTCTTGATCTCTTAATAAAATTTTAAAATAGGCAAAGTATATTATTTTCACAAAATCTGTAATACTTTGCGTTTTCGTAACTACAACATGGCTTCCACGTATGTAACAAAATACGCAGGATTATTTAAACATCTATGAGGAGCCATTTCTGCGGACGGGGCCGAGGATGGCCTAGTGATATCAACGTTCGTGACTGCTACGGAGATGTCTCTAGTTCGATCCCAGTCAGGTACGAACGCTCGAACCACTAAATATCCGCCGTGCGTCGGATGAGCACGTCAAACCGTCGGACCCCGTGTACCACCCCCCCCGCCCTAGGTTATAAGTAAGAGAGTCTTCCTCCCCTTTCTACCTCGCTTCCGTGTGACTTTCCTGTCGAACACTCTACTAGCCCAGATCTTCTAGCTTCCCACTTCTAAGAGTTATTTAAGACCTGGGGTCAGGCACTCCCTTCCTATGGTTAAAATCCTCTACTGATGATCTTATCTCATGATTTCTGCGGACAATCAGTCACATTACAGTTACAGCCATAGCAACGAAACTGAAAGGTTTATGTAAGATTTTAACAAAGTAACTCAGCTGTGGAGTAACTGGATGCAAAAGTCAAGTTAATAGTGCATACATTTGGAAATTATTGCCAAAACATTGTCTCTCTCGCATAAATGCATATTTACTAACTTTGCTGAAATAAGTACCGTTCATTTTATAAAATCGTGAGGTGATAGGAAAAAAAAGGAAGTATATTTCTGAAATCAGCAGAGGAAATGCGTCTAGGAGCACTATTCCAATTGTAAACATCAAATCCATGCAGAATAGTATACTTGGAACATAAACAATTTATTATTCAAAATTAACAAGTAAGTACGAAGAGGTTGGGAAGAAGTACCATGAGTCATTGTTATTATTCCGTGATTTAATGATTCGGTGAGTATCGAAGACTCTGAGGTCTCCCGCCCCTCTAATTTAGGGCACTGTTTACAGTGAAAGGACATAACCAACGTTGTAAGATAAACATAACGTCCTTGCCTCATCAGGGACTCGAACCCAGATTTAACTCGGACAATTAGCTAGAATCCTCATCTTCTGACCACTGATCCACAGAAGTGGAAAATTGCGATATAGTTTGTGAAGTTTTAATGTGGAATGAATTTTATGCAATGATCTTAGAAGTTTGAAACTATACTGGGAGGAGTTATTCGGTATTTAGTTTGGGAGGGGGGCTTCCGCACGGTATGAGCCAACCTTTTCAACCGTTTCGTTTGTATCTGGCGCTGTATAGTCAACAATGCGCTATTAAAATCGCAATAAACAAACGAACAAACTCGCCAATGCGGAAGCATAATAGCACATTTTAAGACTATTATAACATATTCCACGATTCCATGTCGTACTTGTGATAGTGTATTCCAAATTCATTATCTTCCAGAACTCCGAACTGTAATGATTCCATACATCCAGTTTGAAATACAAGGTGATTCTCGAAAGTCGCAGGACACCCTTGTATTTCAGAAACGGGAAGGCAAATGAAATATCTGAATACACCAGCAAAGAATCGGTGCGGGAGCCTATCTTTTAGGTTATTTCAGAAACATGGCCGCCATCTTGAAATCCGCCATTTGGATTAAAATCAAATTTTTCAAATGGTAAAGGGGTCATGTTGTATATCAAACAAGACCAGAATTTTCCCTGAAATCGATTGCCGTAGTCAGACTTGACGTATGTGCTGTGGTTCACAAGTTATCAACACAGAAAGTTGAAATAACCATTGTTTGTTGCAGGTAACTGAAGATGGCACTGACGAAGAAGGAGTGGACTGAGGTGATCCTAACGTCTAGGGATCACAGCCGCCGTACCATAGCCATAGACTTCAATAACCGACACTCAGATAAACCACCAATTTCACACAGCACGGCCGTATACCTCATATCCAAATTCCGAGAAATTTGGACTGTGGACGACAATCCACATAGTCGTCGGCCGAAAACTGCTACCAACGAGGAAACCTCAACAATGGTCTTTGCATCCTTTGCAAAGAGTCTTCAGCTTATTACACGACGTTTCGCAGCAGAATGTGGTATCAGCCAGTCAGCCATTGTACGGATTCTTCAAACTGCTCACTGGCATCCGTTCAAGATCCAGATGTAGCAACAACTATCAGAGGATGACCCTGATAGACGTGTCGAGTTCTGCACCTGAGCTTTCGCCCAACATCAATGGCATCCCTCATTCACACAGGGCATTTTATTCAGTGACGAGGCCAATTGTAATGTCAGTGGTGAGGTTAACCGTCAGAACCACAGGTACTGGAGTGACAGGAACCCTCTCTGGACGGAACCATCCAGCATCGTTGGTAAAATAATGGCTATAGTGTGGTGTGGAATATGGGGAACCCGTATAATCGGACCCATTTTCATCGACAATAACCTAAATGCTCAGCGCTACCTAGAAATGCTACAGAAAGCAGTGTTCCCTTCCCTTCTGAATGAAGATGGAAAGTTTCCCCTGTTATTTCCAACACGATGGGGCTCCACCACACTACAGAGCAACTGTTCGTCAATGGCTAGATGATCATATCCTTGATCATTGGATTGGCCGGTGTGGTCCTGTGGAATTGCCACCTAGATCTCCCGATCTCACATCGCTCGACTTTTATCTGTGGGGTCATCTTAAACACTTAGTGTATGCTAAGAAAATCCGCGAGAAACACCACCTTCAGCAAAGCATCCTGGAATTTCTCCCGATATTCTTGTGCGGGTGCATAACGACTGGATCAAGCTGCGTTCAACAACAGGGACAACACATTGAACACATCAAATAGCTGCGCATCACAGGTAGCCTAATTTAGCGGTTGTTATTTCAAATTTCTGTGCTCACCTCAATCCTCTCCTCCTTCTTCAGTGCCATCTTCAGTTATCTGCAACAAACAATGGTTATTTCAACTTTATGTGTTGATAACTTGTGAACGACAACACATATGTCAAATCTGATTACAACAATCAATTTCCGAGAAAATTCTGGTCTTGTGTGATATGTAACATGACCCCCCTTACCATTTGAAAATTTTGATCTTGATTCAATATGGCGGATTTTAAGATGGTGGCCATGTTCCTGAAATAGCCTAAAAGATAGGCCCTTTCACTGATTCTTTGCTGGAGTATTCAGATATTTCATTTTCCTCTCCCGTTTCTGAAATACAAGGGTGTCCTGCGACTTTTGACTCACCCTGTACTTTATCCACATGCTCTATGTATTATATCTCCATGGGTATTCTGAAATACTTATCCACATACTCTATGTATTATATCTCCATGGGTTTTCTGAAATACTTATCCACATACTATATGCATTATTTCTCCATGGGTTTTCTGAAATACTTATCCACATACTCTATGTATTATTTCTCCATGGGTTTTCTCTCTACGATTACATAAACAAAGCGGTAATTCGCGTGTTCGGGAGAGAGAGAGAGAGAGAGAGAGAGAGAGAGAGAGAGAGAGAGAGAGAGAGAGAGAAAGTGGGGGGTTGCGGATGCCATCCCTGTTGCGACCTCTTCTACTCCAGATGTTTAAAACTCCGGTCAGAGTATTTATCAAGTGATGTTGGTTTACGGTCAGTGCAAAGCAACTCAGCTCTCATACAGAGACGAATCTAAGTCCGGGAACTGTACTACAGAAGGACATGATTTCCGCACCCCCCCCCCGACACCCCATTCCCTCCCGGCACACATACACACATTCGCTAAAGGAGATTAACCAAACAGAACTTTCTAATATAAATATTTTTGTTTATATATATGTACTGCTATGAACATCACTCTTCTATTTGTGCTCACGCCAGTGGACCAATTTGATATTGGAGAGGTAATCCTTGTTATTTTCACAAGAAACAGTAGTTTAAATTCATAGCACAGATCATCATCTCCAAGATTTCAGTGAAGGTGGGGAAGAGCCACATTTTCTATCCAAAAGACTAGTGTATAATGTGAAATATTTGTCACAGAAAAAACAGCTACTAATTATTATCATAAGTGAATTGAGCTTAAAGGAACTCTTCTTAGGAAATTTAATGTGAAATCTGATAAAACAGAAATATAAATTTAACATCAAAATCGTTATCTAGGAAATATGCTTTGTGTTACAATTGGTAACAAATCACAAAGATTTGGTGATAAATTATAATTTGGCTAGTCGTTAGTGGGAATTTTTAGGAAAGATAATTGGCGTATAGAAACATAAAATAAAGAATCCAGATAAATAAAGGACGCCTTAAAGCAAAATACACGTACATGAATTTCTTTGTTTCTCATTAACGTGTTCTTTTGTCCAAATTAATTCTTCGGTGTTTTCGTAAAGAAAGGAAATATGTCCATGAATTCGGGATTTTCCTCTCACTCCGCGGAGAGATTAAAAGCTGATTTTTGACTCCTTACTGGTAGAGTTCACGTAGAAAACGATTGTTCTAGGACGTAATTAATGACCAAAAGTCTCCAAGGTGCCATCTTCGTGCACTTCCTGACACGTGTCAGAATAAGCCACCTAATTTCAAGATAGCATCGCAAACTCATTTGCATAAGCAGTCAAGGACAGCAGACTATGCACGTGAACATTGTTCCGTTTCCTCCAATTCTCATTCCTTCTTTTCTTATCATGTTCTGAGTTTTTCTTTTGTTTCATGTCGCCGCTATATCCTTCAAATTAGGAAAGCATTTTAAATCATTTTTCCAGTAATTGTGCGTCATAAAAAAAACTTTTTCATTTTTTATTATCCATCTACGTCATCTAAAGTACTACAAATTAGGCGTTTCCAGCTACAACTTTGAATTGCAAATTTAGATAATATCCTTTAATGCCAGTGTACTAGAGTGGAATGCGAGTATCTGAATGTAACTGTTCATTAAATCGTGGAGACTGCCTCCCAGACGACATTTCCTTGAGATTTTACCTTGCGGCCGAAATTTACAGTAGGCGGCTCCTTAACGGGCTCAGGCTGTTTCACTGAATTAAAATTATAGAAAAGTAAAATAAAAATTAATCATTATTACTAACCCCTTTCTTTTGTCATTTACCTTTCTTTTCGTCTTAGTATTTTCTTTGGTAGTCAGAAAACTTCTAACGTTATTTCAGTTTGTGAAAATGAAGATTCTTGTTCGCCTTCTAACTATTGGATTATCAACACCATATGTTCATCCTCTAAATTTTTTTTAAAAAGGCAATTATGAAAGTTAAAACATAAAGGGCATAGTACCTTGATAGTTTGATTTTCACCTGTAAAAATAACAAAATTCTCGAAAAGCGTTATTTGTCCTCAATTTTAAAAAGTTGCAAGCTGCAAAATAATAATATTTAATAATAATAATAATAATAATAATAATAAGAATAATAATAATAATAATAATAATAATAATAATAATAATTTCAGAATGAACACAAAATTCAGCTGAACAAAAATGTATGGCCACGTTCCACGTAGGACGAAGGAAAATCATAGGAGTGATAAGGGCTGAAAACTACAGAAGAAACTGTCCATGAAAGTAGAGGCAAACGGTTCACGGATACGGTTGTTTGTTGTTTTATAATTTCTAGAGCAAAGGCCGTAAGTAACCTAACCAAAGAACGCCGTAATGCGGGACATGTACACAGTAGGAACGAAACATAAAAAATCCATCTTATCTGATTTTCGGGTCGTTTCTTGCTCGCCAGTGTACTCGTATGAAATTCAAGGACGTATGCAGCGCTATCTGCTACACCTGCGGTAGCAATACAACCTTAAACGGTAGTTGTAATGGGTAAAGACCCTTATGCCCTCTTCTAATGTTCCCTTAGAAGAGGGCATAATCATGGGATACCGTATTCGGGAAACGGTGAACTCTGTCTGCTGTTCACGGGCTGCTGTAGCTAAATTGTTCCTACAGTGAATGGAAAGTGTTCCTACAGAGAACATCACTACACAACGAATTACCAGGGTGTGGGTGTTGTGCTGCTTTTCTGACAACTTGGTCATACTTTTCCGAATAATAGGTGTGTTACCTTGGCACGGCTGACCATGTTCTCCCATGGCCTTCCATATCGTCCGAAATGAACCCAATTGAACATATATTTCGGATGATATAAATCGGCAGCTGCGACGTACAGAGGAGCTTCTGGGGACTTGTGGAGTCCGTTATCCGTCGCGAGGCCCCAGTGTTGGCAGCCCAGGGAGAACCTACACAATACTTGGTCACAATGTTTTGCTCTTACAGTGTATATGCAAAAACGATCGAGTCGGGTCGTCACAGAGGTGATACTTCTTGCTTATAGGGAAGATACTGAAGAAAATGAATTAGTGTGGGATTGGTAATCACACGGAAACTTTAGTGTTTAGTACAAAACCCTAAATGTCAAAACAGCAATCCAGAGATTGACAAATTTGGGATTTATATAGTTTATAAAACAATTTTGTTAACTACAAGCAGTTTCACGTCAGGCAGAATAGATCAATGGAAACTTCTCTTAGTGATATTAATGAAAAACTAATTACTTATATTGAAGGTCGTAACTTTGACGCTAGAGAATGCCACTAAGAACCTTCTTTCAGCTTCCTCGGTAACAGAAAGCATTTTATTTTCCATGAGAAATGTCGTTTTAAGTTTCTGTCATGTCTCTAGAGAAGTATTTTGAGAATCGGGAGGAAATTCTGGAATAATGTATCTCCATACATAATTTTCCATCAAATGTTAAATTTTTCAATACGAGTGTATCTCTACAGTATATTAAAACAAAATGATTATTTACAATACAAATTTGGAAGATGTGAATCTGTTCATTGGTGTAAATATGACATGGATGTTAAGTCAGATAATATCCGAAAACTTGATGATTTCTTATATTGAAGTAATATGATAGAATATTGATGATTCTTTATATTTCAGGAAATAAATTTTTGGCATAATTGCAACAATCTTTAACCTGCCATTTTTTTTACTTTTATTCATGCAAATTTTGGTTGCCTCTCGTTATTTTTGCCATACTGAACGACACGTCTGAACTCCCAAGAGTTTTTTCTTCAGGTTGTGACTGGCAGTCAGTGAAGTCGAGGTGACACAAATAAATATAGGGTTCGAGAAGCTTCTTAGAAACTGATTAGTTGCTGCGCTACGACAGTGTTGTTCTTATTTATTTGATTGTTAAAGCTTGGGCAGTGCTCTTCTAGTCTACAAATACACTCTATTGTGAGATGTTAAAGTTTTCACTATAATTGGAGTTATTGGCTGCGGAATACGATTGTTCCAAGTGTTACAGTATCTGTGTGCAAAGTTCAAATATTTTATCAGTATATCTCTTTCCAGTTACTGTAGTGTAAGACGTAAGCTTAGCCGGAAGAAATAAACTTTAATCCTGAGACTTGACTGGGCACTGGGTTACCCGTGGCGGCTCCATAAACTTGTGTAATTGTGTCACAAACAAGAAAATATGACACTGAATTCTCAAGCGTAATAAGCACGCCTTTTGAATTAAAGGGACTTATGGTAATATAAAACGAAATAATCGATGAATATTTATTGGGGCATGAAATCTCATGTCAATGAATGAAATACGGGATTACAAAAAAAAACTTTTGTAATCCTTTTATGGAAACCTTTTGGAAATAGTGTATTTTTGAGGTTTGATGGCTCATAACATCACTTTTTTTTAGTAATACCATAAAATTATATATCAATGGAAAGATAACTTCATCAAGAATGTAATGCAATAACTTTTATGAAGGAATTTGTATAAGAACAGCAGTTATAAAGAAGAAAAGTGAAACACATATAAAAAATGAGATTGTTCTCATTTTTTATATGTGTATGAGATTTCCCATTGTTCCGCTGTCCAGTTAACATGGGTTTTAGCCCAGTTTAATTTTTCCAACCTTTGTTTGAGAGACAAAAATGGCTTTTTTCGTGGAATTCTAGCTTTTAGACCGAATTCCTGCAGTCTGCGCCGAACAGTCCTTGCACTCAACTTCACATTGCTTTGCGCCATTTCATCTTGTATACACTCCAGATGATTTTCTTCTGTCACCTAGGCACAGTCTCTAAATTCTTCTACCATCACTTGCTGTTGTGCACCTTTTCCTGCCTTTACCAGTCTGGTTTTGTAGTGACTGGGTCTCCTTATACCTCTTCAAAAAATTTGGGTGCCACCTTTATTTAAGTTTCCACCAATTTTTCTTCTAATTTCTTCATAACTGAAGCCTTGTTCACTTAATAGTACTATTTTACATCGCTTTCTGGATGACCAGTCAGCTCTTTGCTCCATTTCTTTAATTTTATTACGTTTTACAAGCTCACTGAAAGAAAGAACGCAAAAAAAAAAAAAAAAAAATCCAACTTCATAGCAATCACATCACACACTGACAAATGTCCTACTCTCAGCTTCAATACATGACATCAATAGCTGAATCCTAGTGTGACCGGATTTTCTCATTGCCGAAACAAGATAACACCTGATTGGCTCTCTAAACACTCATGCTCATTGGCTACGTTCTAATGAAGGAGAGCTACTTCATATCAATTTAAGCAAGTTGTTCTCCCTTTTTCTAGTTATTTGGTTATAACATTTCGTAGAATACATATATTTAAACGAACTTTGATGCATTACAATATTGATGAAATTATCTTTCCATTGATATATAATTGTATGGTATTACTCCAAAATAAGTGGTGTTATGAGCCATCAAACCTCAACAATACACTTTTTCCATAAGGTTTCCACAATTTTGGCCACTACTGTATATATATCATCATCATCATCATTGTCAACCATTATCAATCCACTGCTGGACGAAGGTCACCCCAAGTTTCCAATACAGCGGTCTGTCTTCTGCCAGTCTCCATCATGTCACTCCCGCATACTTTCGAATTTCATCCACCCATCTCCCATGTGGTCTTCTTTTGGGTCTTTTCCTGTCCCTTGGAATCCAATCTAAAATTTCGGCTGTCCACCGATGGTCTGTCCTTCTGGCAGTATGTCCAGCCCATTGCCATTTCAGGGATTTAACTCTGATCATGATGTCTTCCACTCTTGTCATTTTTCGGATCCACGAGTTCCTCTTCTTATCTCTCCTGGTTACACCACGTATGCACCTCTGCATGCCTCTTTGAGTTGTCTGCAGCCTTTGTACGTCTCTTTTAGTTAAGGTCCACGTCTCTGCACCATACGTAAGCACTGGAAGGATGCATTGATCAAACACTTTTCTTTTCTTTTCTTTTTCTTTTTTTTTTTTTTTTGATTTGAGGTTTAATGACCACCGTGAGCAACTCAATGGGCTATAAGCAGTCAGTCGCCCGTCCCTAATTTAGGGTCACTGGTTCCAGGGAAGGGAGAGAGCCAATGCCGTAAGACAAACACAACATCCATGCCTGACCGGGATTCGAACCCGGACCCCTTACGGACGAATGGTCATAGGCCAGCGCCTTAGACCACTGCGCCACCGGGGCGGCAAACACTTTTCTTTTAAGACATAATGGCATATTGATCTTGAAAATTATACTATTTCCTCCAAAAGCTCTCCAGGCAAGTTTTGTACGCCGATTAATTTCTTCATCAATGTGACCCTCACTTGATATCTGCTGTCCAAGATAAACGTACGCGTCTGTTATCTCCAGCTTTTCTCCATCAATCGATAAATCTTCATTTCTTGTAAAAGCATTGAACATCACTTTTGTCTTCTGAAAGTTCATTTTTAATCCCACTTCTTTACTCTTGTCAGTAAGTTCCTGGATCATACTCTGCAGCTCTGATGGGGTAGTTGCAAAAATGACTATGTCATCAGCAAAACGAAGGTGGGTTAGATAATCTCCATTAATCTTTATCCCTTTGTTTTCTCAGTTCAGTGATTGAAAGATATTTTCTAATGTAGCATTAAAGAGCTTCGGAGATATGGTGTCATGTTGTCTCACACCCTTTCCAATTTTTATGTGTGTTGTATTTTCAAACAGCCAAATCTCTGCACTTATATATCTATATATCATCATCATCATCATTGTCAACCATTATCAATCCACTGCTGGACGAAGGTCTCCCAAGTTTCCTCCACAACGGTCTGTCTTGTGCCAGTCTCCTCCATGTCACCCCTGCATACTTTCGAATTTCATCCACCCATCTCCCATGTGGTCTTCTTCTGGGTCTTTTCCTGTCCCTTGGAATCCAATCTAAAATTTCAGCTGTCCATCGATGATCTGTCCTTCTGGCAGTATGTCCAGCCCATTGCCATTTCAGGGATTTAACTCTGATCATGATGTCTTCCACTCTTGTCATTTTTCGGATCCACGAGTTCCTCTTCTTATCTCTCCTGGTTACACCAAGCATGCACCTCTCCATGCTTCTTTGAGTTGTCTTCAGCCTTTGTATGTCTCTTTTAGTTAAGGTCCATGCATTGATCAAACACTTTTCTTTTAAGACATAATGGCATATTGCTCTTGAAAATTATGCTGTTTCTTCCAAAAGCTCTCCAGGCAAGTTTTGTACGCCGATTAATTTCTTCATCAATGTGACCCTCACTTGATATCTGCTGTCCAAGATAAACGTACGTGTCTGTTATCTCCAGCTTTTCTCCATCAATCGATAAATCTTCATTTCTTGTAAAAGCATTGAACATCACTTTTGTCTTCTGAAAGTTCATTTTTAATCCCACTTCTTTACTCTTGTCAGCAAGTTCCTGGATCATACTCTGCAGCTCTGATGGGGTAGTTGCAAAAATGACTACGTCATCAGCAAAACGAAGGTGGGTTAGATAATCTCCATTAATCTTTATCCCCTTGTTTTCCCAGCTCAGTGACTGAAAAACACCCTCCAATGTGGCATTAAAGAGCTTCGGAGATATGGTGTCACCTTGTCTCACTCCCTTTCCAATTTTTACGTGTGTTGTATTTTCAAACAGCCTAATCTTTGCACTTGCATTTTCATAGATGTTATTAATAATATTAATGTATGCATCTTCAATACCGCAGGTTTTCAGAGCCATTGTAACTGCTGATGGTTTCACCGAATCAAAGGCTTTTTCATAATCGATAAAAGCCATGCACAATGGAAGTTCATATTCCCTCGCTCTTTCAATTAGTTCTCTCAGCACGTGGATATGAGTTATTGTGCTGTAGCCACTCCTGAATCCAGCTTGTTCTCTCGGTTGAGCCATGTCCAGTGTTACCTTCAAGCGGTGTGAAAGAACTTTAGTGAAGATTTTATAAACTACTGATAGGAGGCTGATAGGTCTGTAGTTTCCGAGATCCTCAATGTCACCTTTCTTATGTAGCAGGATCATTGTAGCGGTGTTCCAATCCTCAGGAATCTTTCCTTCATTAAGGCATCGAGTGAAAATTTGGGCGAGCACTGTTTCGATTTCTCCACTTGCTTCTTGTATGATGTCTACAGTAATTCCATCTTCTCCTGGAGCTTTTCCTCGCTTCATGTTCTTGATTGATATATATATATATATATATATATCCTCTGATTCAAGGCTTCAAGTCTTCTTGATTTGGAAGAGGAACTACAAAGAATCAAGTGGGACATCGTCGGGCTAAGTGAGGTAAGGAGAAAAGGAGAAGATCTCATTTAACTGAAAAGTGGACATCTCTTCTACTATCGTGGGACAGATACTGGCAGAACTAGTGGTGTTGGATTTATAATAAACAAGAAACTGAAAGATAAAGTTGTAGAAGTTGAAAGTTCCTCTGACAGAGCTGCACGACTCGTTATCCAACTCTCGAGAAGATACAAGGCTCAGATTATTCAAACTTATGCACCCACCACAAGTCATCCTGAAGAAGAAATTGAAGAATTTTATGAGGAAATTCGTCATCTAAAAAATAAAGGTAAGCAGCACTTGAAGATAATTATGGGAGATTTCAATGCAAAAATAGGGCAACGGCAACAAAATGAAACTTCAGTATTTAAATTCGGTCATGGCAACAGAAACCAGCGTGGAAATACTCTCGTAGAGTTTGCAGAGGCAGAAGGGTTTTTCATCTTGAACTCCTTTTTCAAGAAAAAGCCACACAGGAAATGCACATGGAGATATCCAAATGGGACAACAAGTGAAATTGATTTTATTATGTGTAACAAAAAATTCGTCATAGAAGACTGCAGTGTGCTAAACAAGTTCAACACAGGTAGTGACCATAGATTGGTGAGATGTAAGATGCACCTCAACACTAAACTCGAACGTCGCAAGCTTATAAGACAAACAAAATGTATTGATATAACCAACCTTAAAAAACACCATAATACCTTCAAGTTGGAACTGAAGAACAGATTCTCTGCTTTAGAAGACCTAACATCGGAAGAAGTGGATATTTCTGAAGTTAACAGAAAATTAACCAAAGCTCTTATGGAAACAGCAACAAAATTAGCTGAGTCTAAGAACAAATTGCATGTGAACAAATTATCAGGAAAAACCAAAATGTTGATGCAAAAAAGAAGAGAGATGAGGACAACTAAAGAAGATGTGACTTCCAAAGTGGAATACATAGAGCTATGCAAGACAGTATGAAAAAGCATCACTGAAGACGTAAGGAAATTCAACTGTGAACTAGTAAGGAAAGCAATTGAAAACAACCAAAGCCTGAAGATAGCGAAGGGGCATCTCAGTAAGGGAAGAAAACAGATTATGGCACTGAGAAAAAAAGATGGGTCTGTAACAAGAAATAGAGGCGAAATTTTGACAAGAATGAAAGATTTCTACTCCAAATTATATGAAAGGGATGATACATGTACTCCAGACATCATGAAAGGTACCAGTACTAGAGTTCTTCCAGTCCTCCCAGCAGACGTAGCACATGCAATCAAGAACATGAAGCGTGGAAAAGCTCCAGGAGAAGATGGAATTACTGTAGACATCATACAAGAAGCAAGTGGAGAAATCGAAACAGTACTCGCCCAAATTTTCACTCGATGCCTTAATGAAGGGAAGATTCCAGAGGATTGGAAAAACGCTATAATGATCCTGCTACATAAAAAAGGTGGCATTGAGGATCTCAGGAACTACAGACCTATCAGCCTCCTATCAGTGGTTTATAAAGTCTTCACTAAAGTTCTTTCACACCGCTTGAAGGTAACACTGGACATGGCTCAACCGAGAGAACAAGCTGGATTCAGGAGTGGCTACAGCACAATAGATCATATCCACGTACTGAGAGAACTAATTGAAAAAGCGAGGGAATATGAACTTCCATTGTTCATGGCTTTTATCGATTATGAAAAAGCCTTTGATTCGGTGAAACCATCAGCAGTTACAATGGCTCTGAAATCCTGCGGTATTGAAGATGCATACATTAATATTATTAATAACATCTATGAAAATGCAAGTGCAAAGATTCGGATGTTTGAAAATACAACACACATAAAAATTGGAAAGGGAGTGAGACAAGGTGACACCATATCTCCGAAGCTCTTTATCGCCACATTGGAAAATGTCTTTCAATCACTGAACTGGGAAAACAAAGGGATAAAGATTAATGGAGATTATCTAACCCACCTGCGTTTTGCTGATAACATAGTCATTTTTGCAACTACCCCATCAGAGCTGCAGAGTATGATCCAAGAACTTGCTGACAAGAGTAAAGAAGTGGGATTAAAAATGAACTTTCAGAAGACAAAAGTGATGTTCAATGCCTTTACACGAAATGAAGATTTATCGATTGATGGAGAAAAGCTAAAGATAACAGACACGTACGTTTATCTTGGACAGCATATATCAAGTGAGGGTCACATTGATGAAGAAATTAATCGGCGTACAAAACTTGCCTGGAGAGCTTTTGGAAGAAACAGCATAATTTTCAAGAGCAATATGCCATTATGTCTTAAAAGAAAAGTGTTTGATCAATGCATCCTTCCAATGCTTACGTATGGTGCAGAGACGTGGACCTTAACTAAAAGAAACGTAAAAAGGCTGCAGATAACTCAAAGAGGCATGCAGAGGTGCATACTTGGTGTAACCAGGAGAGATAAGAAGAGGAACTCGTGGATCCGAAAAATGACAAGAGTGAAAGACATCATGATCAGAGTTAAATACCTGAAATGGCAATGGGCTGGGCATACTGCCAGAAGGACAGACCATCGATGGAGAGCCGAAATTTTAGATTGGATTCCAAGGGACAGGAAAAGACCCAGAAGAAGACCACATGGGAGATGGGTGGATGAAATTCGAAAGTATGCAGGAGTGACATCGAGGAGACTGGCACAAGACAGACCGTTGTGGAGGAAACTTGGGGAGACCTTCTTCCAGCAGTGGATTGATAATGGTTGACAATGATGATGACATTTCAACCAAAGTAATTGAGAATGTACTAATTTCTCAGGTCCTAAGAATTTCAAGAATTTGCAGCAACAATTTGGACTTCAATTACCACATTAATATACTATTAGAAAGTTTTCTAGAGAACGAAATTCCTTCTTCTTTCATCAAAAGAACTTTAAGAAAAATTATTCTGAATAATAGAGTAAGGTTGGCAGATCTGCTTTAATTTTCTACACAGTTAATAATATGATTCTGACCAATCAAAGCCGTAAGGAAGTTGGCTAGAGGATGCCTATTAACTACCTAAAGGAACCTTAGTGCTATGGATATGACGGTCCTATTAAAACAAAAAATTAAATAATATAATCAAAATCACAAAAAAAGCTTAAAAATCTGTTTATAAAAGAAAATAAAAACAAATAAAAAAGAAAACTAGTTATTCATCACTAGGATAGCTATACTAAAAATAGTAAAACCAACATTAAAATTAATAAGATTCTGATTAATCTATAGAAGCTCACTAAGGTGATTTAATACATGCAAAGATTATTAAATACACTGCTCGTGTATTTTATAATATTTCTCATGTATTCTGGAGAGTTAATTCTGCTCTTTCTGATCATACAGATCCACAGTCTTAAGTTTATATATATTTTTTTCTCTGGTTAAAATATCCGCGCGTTGGTTTCTTGCTGTTTGAGGAGGCCATCAGCCCCACCCTCACTGCCCCCCAGCAACTAGGGAGTGGCGGAAGAGGTCAGCCATGTTCTTCTCTTGTGAGGAGAAAAGTTTTTGTCACACAAGAGGTAAGCTCTCTTCCTTGTTTTTGGGTTCTAGGTTTTATAAGTTCAATGTTTGTACTTCATGTACTCTTTCTCTGTTGTTTTTTAGCTTTTCAGCTTTTAGGCATTGGTTTGTCTGTTAACATTTTTGCGGGTTTTAACTCTTTCTTTTCTTTTGTAACTTTGAGCGTCTTTTGGGGTACCTAGGAACAGAAGATGGCTAAGCTTGTTCCTTTTCTATGCGCTGTTTTTTCAAAGTAGTTAAGTTCTTAATAACTAATTAATTATGCACTTAAAGCACTGCCGAAATACTTTGTACATATTGCAACTAACTGTTTAAGGTATATAACTTTCACAAAGTTTTCTTTAGTTAATTATTATCTTTAACTTATTCTCGTTTTCGTGCTGTCATAAGTTGTAGAGTAGGGGGTTTTAGACTCAAGTTTTCTTTCAAAAATCTGTTCGTTAAAAATTAATATTTCCTTTTTTAATTGCAATGTAAAAAATTTGGATTTCTTTTGCATTGATTTTCAGGTTTAAATTCTCTCTCAAACGAACTTGGCATTTCGTTATGGCTGAAAATCATTTCTAATTATTATGTCACTCTCACAGCTTGAGTTCTCTTTAATCTTCTTCTCTCTGTTTAATAGTAACAGATGAAGAGCATGGGTCGGGCCAGGAAGGTTAATGGATGCAAGCGAAATTGTTAACTAGTGCTTGGTCATGCAACTCTACGGAGGACATGACATATATATATATTTTAAACTATTTTAGGTGGGAATGTTACTTGCATCTATGGCCTTGCAGAAACCCATTTCCAACTAGGTCTTTGTGGAAGTGAGAAAATGCAGAGTTTTTGCTGGTCCTTGATAAAGCCAAGGCTCAGTATTCTCGACACCTTCTACATTCAGTAGTTTTATTTTATTTTTTTATCTTTTCTCCTTTTACTCACACAGGTAGATACATAACCTTTTCTATGTTGTACTAGGTGTGAGTCAAAATTTTATATGTATTTTTTTGCTTAGGTATCTTCTTTATAGAATGTGAATTCTGAATTTTCAAAACTGCTGCGTTGCGCGTTTTGATCTTCAGGTTATTTTGCAACCTTCGTTTTAAATTCTAAAGTTTTTCCTTAGTCTTCAGTTTTGCTCTTAAGTAACTAATTTCAATTTATTATTCAGCAGCTCATGCGCAAATTCTAGTTGAAATGTTTTATTATTATTTTTTTATTACTATTTTTTTATTTGAGGTTTTTTTTCATTTTCTAATTTTTATTTTTGTATGTTTTGGATGCGGCTTTTTGGAGTGTAGTTTATACTCGAGTTTGGTCTTTTCTTGGACTGCTTATTTCTAAAAAGTTTTTCCTAGTTGGTTTGCTCAGAATTTGTATGTTTTGGCCCAAGTGGAGTTCTAAGGACGATGAAAGGATTGGAGGTCAGCTCAGATATTTTAAGTCCTCCCGCTCGGTTAGGCTAGCACCCTTTCCCATAGTGTATGAACTCGCTGGCAAAGGTAATCTAATGTTATGAAATGACAAACGTTGTTTGACATGTAAATCTGCAGATCCTAACCTGTATTCTTCTGTTGAGGATAATTGCTCCAACAAGTTTTGCAAAGCCTACAATACCATCTATAAGCTCACCTGTACTGTCTGCAACCTTAGCTATATTGGCCAAAGTAAAAATCCTCTTCATCTTAGGATTAATGGTCACAGGTCTCTAGTTAACAAGTTCTCTAATTCAGGAGTGAACCCCTCCACAAACGCCAACCAGTACTCTACCTTTGAATTAGAGCATTTCCATACTCATGGTTTTGACAAAGTGAAAATAGAGGTACTACATATTATCCCTGACCTCTATGCTCGGCTAGAAACTGAATCCCTTGAAATTTTACAGCATCAGTCTCTTTATCCCTATGGCCTTAATTCCACTCTATCTGACAATAAGCATAATCAGCATAAATTTTCAATTCGTGAACTCTTCTTTCTTGTTAATAATAAGAGCTGCTCTAGAGGTAATAGAGGACAGAGGTTATTTCGCACATCAAGCAAAGTTGATTTTGCTAACTTGCTAAAAACTCTGGAAAGCTTTAAAACTGGCACTAATTTTGTTAAAAATACTTACAAAATTCTCAAGTCCTTCAAGCACTCTGTCCTTAAAAGTTTTTTCAAATTCTGGAATGAAACTGCTGACCATGTTGATAAGCATGTTTTTGCTTTGGTTCTGGACATTCTTAAACATATTCTTAAAGATAAAATTTCTCTTAAAGAATTTTCCAGTAATTTTGTTACCATCAGGTTTCTAAATAAAGCCTACGATAATCTCAATGTAAGGAAGCTGTTCTACAATAATGCAATTTTTTTCCCATCCACAGGCACCAGTCTATTGTAAGTTTTAAATATGTTAAGACCTTAGGGTCAATAGTTAAAAACTACAAACTTAACTCTTCGAGCTACATTCCTGTAATTACTACATGTTCTTGTGATGAACATAAAGAAACAGTTCACTATAATAAGAATTACAACCATATTATCACCGGAAACTTGAGTTTTGTTGAAAATGAAAAGCTTAGGAATTTATTAGAGTATGGCTCTAAATTCAGACCTTCCTTCACAATTTCCAAAGAAAGGATTCTTGAGAGCTTCACTCAAGATGTTAATAGGTACATAGTAAAAACCAGTTTAACGTACAATCAGCCTATTGAGGCCTTCGCAGAATGGAAATATAATATAATCAATAGCTTCACCGGTGAGTTGGCAGGTCTGGACTTTTGTTTCGACAGAAATCTCTTTTTCTCTGGAGAAGCTAAAAGGTCACTCTCCAAACTACAAGACCAATTTATTTTTACCACTACGGATAAAGCTAGCAATAATTTTGCAATTATCTGTAAGAAGTTCTATTTTGAATTGTTAACTATGGAACTCAATAATAGAGTAACATACGAGCCCGTAAGTTATTCTACCAAGCAGTTAGAAAATCGGTTTAATTCATTCTTCAAGAAACTTAAAATTCCACAAACTAGAAGATATGAGCCTGAATTTCCATTTCTTTTGCAACGGTTAAGTTTCATAAGGATCCTGTGAAGTTCAGGTTCATAGCTAGTGGAGTAAGGAGTCATAAAAAGAAAATAGATCTTGCTTTTGAAGATGTCTTAAAGAAGGTTTTGAAACACATTAGAAACTGTTCTAACTTGATGTACAGAGATTTTTGGATAATTAATAATAATGCAGAAGTAATTTCTACTATACTCAAAGTTTGTCCCCTAGATATTAATAGTTATGATTTTGAAAACCTATATACTAATATGCCTCTATCAGATATAATCACTACCTTTAAAGAGCTGTATGCAGAATTTAAACTTAACCAATTTGTTAATGTAGGAACTTGGAACTCTTATCTCAATTGCTGCATAGAAAATAACCATATCTTATATAATAATACTCTCTATAAGCAAGTGAACGGTATTCCCATGGGAACATCAACGTCCACGAATATCGCTAATCTATTCCTGTTCTTTAAGGAATATAAATTCATTAAAAATCACCCCACCTGCTCAGATAACTACCTTTACACTTTTAGATATATTGATGATCTGCTGTGTATCAATAATTCAGAAGTTATAGAGAGTGATTTTGATAATATCTATCCTAGCTCTCTTAACTTATGTAAAACCAACCACAGTAATCAGGAACTTGAGTTCCTAGACTTAAGCATTAAGCTCAACAGAGGTAACCCATCTATTAGCCTCTTTGATAAAAGAGTTAATTTTCCTTTCAAAGTAATTAAATATCTACACTGGAATAATAACATTTCAACCAAAGTAATTGAGAATGTACTAATTTCTCAGGTCCTAAGAATTTCAAGAATTTGCAGCAACAATTTGGACTTCAATTACCACATTAATATACTATTAGAAAGTTTTCTAGAGAACGAAATTCCTTCTTCTTTCATCAAAAGAACTTTAAGAAAAATTATTCTGAATAATAGAGTAAGGTTGGCAGATCTGCTTTAATTTTCTACACAGTTAATAATATGATTCTGACCAATCAAAGCCGTAAGGAAGTTGGCTAGAGGATGCCTATTAACTACCTAAAGGAACCTTAGTGCTATGGATATGACGGTCCTATTAAAACAAAAAATTAAATAATATAAACAAAATCACAAAAAAAGCTTAAAAATCTGTTTATAAAAGAAAATAAAAACAAATAAAAAAGAAAACTAGTTATTCATCACTAGGATAGCTATACTAAAAATAGTAAAACCAACATTAAAATTAATAAGATTCTGATTAATCTATAGAAGCTCACTAAGGTGATTTAATACATGCAAAGATTATTAAATACACTGCTCGTGTATTTTATAATATTTCTCATGTATTCTGGAGAGTTAATTCTGCTCTTTCTGATCATACAGATCCACAGTCTTAAGTTTATATATATTTTTTCTCTGGTTAAAATATCCGCGCGTTGGTTTCTTGCTGTTTGAGGAGGCCATCAGCCCCACCCTCACTGCCCCCCAGCAACTAGGGAGTGGCGGAAGAGGTCAGCCATGTTCTTCTCTTGTGAGGAGAAAAGTTTTTGTCACACAAGAGGTAAGCTCTCTTCCTTGTTTTTGGGTTCTAGGTTTTATAAGTTCAATGTTTGTACTTCATGTACTCTTTCTCTGTTGTTTTTTAGCTTTTCAGCTTTTAGGCATTGGTTTGTCTGTTAACATTTTTGCGGGTTTTAACTCTTTCTTTTCTTTGTAACTTTGAGCGTCTTTTGGGGTACCTAGGAACAGAAGATGGCTAAGCTTGTTCCTTTTCTATGCGCTGTTTTTTCAAAGTAGTTAAGTTCTTAATAACTAATTAATTATGCACTTAAAGCACTGCCGAAATACTTTGTACATATTGCAACTAACTGTTTAAGGTATATAACTTTCACAAAGTTTTCTTTAGTTAATTATTATCTTTAACTTATTCTCGTTTTCGTGCTGTCATAAGTTGTAGAGTAGGGGGTTTTAGACTCAAGTTTTCTTTCAAAAATCTGTTCGTTAAAAATTAATATTTCCTTTTTTAATTGCAATGTAAAAAATTTGGATTTCTTTTGCATTGATTTTCAGGTTTAAATTCTCTCTCAAACGAACTTGGCATTTCGTTATGGCTGAAAATCATTTCTAATTATTATGTCACTCTCACAGCTTGAGTTCTCTTTAATCTTCTTCTCTCTGTTTAATAGTAACAGATGAAGAGCATGGGTCGGGCCAGGAAGGTTAATGGATGCAAGCGAAATTGTTAACTAGTGCTTGGTCATGCAACTCTACGGAGGACATGACATATATATATATTTTAAACTATTTTAGGTGGGAATGTTACTTGCATCTATGGCCTTGCAGAAACCCATTTCCAACTAGGTCTTTGTGGAAGTGAGAAAATGCAGAGTTTTTGCTGGTCCTTGATAAAGCCAAGGCTCAGTATTCTCGACACCTTCTACATTCAGTAGTTTTATTTTATTTTTTTATCTTTTCTCCTTTTACTCACACAGGTAGATACATAACCTTTTCTATGTTGTACTAGGTGTGAGTCAAAATTTTATATGTATTTTTTTGCTTAGGTATCTTCTTTATAGAATGTGAATTCTGAATTTTCAAAACTGCTGCGTTGCGCGTTTTGATCTTCAGGTTATTTTGCAACCTTCGTTTTAAATTCTAAAGTTTTTCCTTAGTCTTCAGTTTTGCTCTTAAGTAACTAATTTCAATTTATTATTCAGCAGCTCATGCGCAAATTCTAGTTGAAATGTTTTATTATTATTTTTTTATTACTATTTTTTTATTTGAGGTTTTTTCATTTTCTAATTTTTATTTTTGTATGTTTTGGATGCGGCTTTTTGGAGTGTAGTTTATACTCGAGTTTGGTCTTTTTCTTGGACTGCTTATTTCTAAAAAGTTTTTCCTAGTTGGTTTGCTCAGAATTTGTATGTTTTGGCCCAAGTGGAGTTCTAAGGACGATGAAAGGATTGGAGGTCAGCTCAGATATTTTAAGTCCTCCCGCTCGGTTAGGCTAGCACCCTTTCCCATAGTGTATGAACTCGCTGGCAAAGGTAATCTAATGTTATGAAATGACAAACGTTGTTTGACATGTAAATCTGCAGATCCTAACCTGTATTCTTCTGTTGAGGATAATTGCTCCAACAAGTTTTGCAAAGCCTACAATACCATCTATAAGCTCACCTGTACTGTCTGCAACCTTAGCTATATTGGCCAAAGTAAAAATCCTCTTCATCTTAGGATTAATGGTCACAGGTCTCTAGTTAACAAGTTCTCTAATTCAGGAGTGAACCCCTCCACAAACGCCAACCAGTACTCTACCTTTGAATTAGAGCATTTCCATACTCATGGTTTTGACAAAGTGAAAATAGAGGTACTACATATTATCCCTGACCTCTATGCTCGGCTAGAAACTGAATCCCTTGAAATTTTACAGCATCAGTCTCTTTATCCCTATGGCCTTAATTCCACTCTATCTGACAATAAGCATAATCAGCATAAATTTTCAATTCGTGAACTCTTCTTTCTTGTTAATAATAAGAGCTGCTCTAGAGGTAATAGAGGACAGAGGTTATTTCGCACATCAAGCAAAGTTGATTTTGCTAACTTGCTAAAAACTCTGGAAAGCTTTAAAACTGGCACTAATTTTGTTAAAAATACTTACAAAATTCTCAAGTCCTTCAAGCACTCTGTCCTTAAAAGTTTTTTCAAATTCTGGAATGAAACTGCTGACCATGTTGATAAGCATGTTTTTGCTTTGGTTCTGGACATTCTTAAACATATTCTTAAAGATAAAATTTCTCTTAAAGAATTTTCCAGTAATTTTGTTACCATCAGGTTTCTAAATAAAGCCTACGATAATCTCAATGTAAGGAAGCTGTTCTACAATAATGCAATTTTTTTTCCCATCCACAGGCACCAGTCTATTGTAAGTTTTAAATATGTTAAGACCTTAGGGTCAATAGTTAAAAACTACAAACTTAACTCTTCGAGCTACATTCCTGTAATTACTACATGTTCTTGTGATGAACATAAAGAAACAGTTCACTATAATAAGAATTACAACCATATTATCACCGGAAACTTGAGTTTTGTTGAAAATGAAAAGCTTAGGAATTTATTAGAGTATGGCTCTAAATTCAGACCTTCCTTCACAATTTCCAAAGAAAGGATTCTTGAGAGCTTCACTCAAGATGTTAATAGGTACATAGTAAAAACCAGTTTAACGTACAATCAGCCTATTGAGGCCTTCGCAGAATGGAAATATAATATAATCAATAGCTTCACCGGTGAGTTGGCAGGTCTGGACTTTTGTTTCGACAGAAATCTCTTTTTCTCTGGAGAAGCTAAAAGGTCACTCTCCAAACTACAAGACCAATTTATTTTTACCACTACGGATAAAGCTAGCAATAATTTTGCAATTATCTGTAAGAAGTTCTATTTTGAATTGTTAACTATGGAACTCAATAATAGAGTAACATACGAGCCCGTAAGTTATTCTACCAAGCAGTTAGAAAATCGGTTTAAGGCATTCTTCAAGAAACTTAAAATTCCACAAACTAGAAGATATGAGCCTGAATTTCCATTTCTTTTTGCAACGGTTAAGTTTCATAAGGATCCTGTGAAGTTCAGGTTCATAGCTAGTGGAGTAAGGAGTCATAAAAAGAAAATAGATCTTGCTTTTGAAGATGTCTTAAAGAAGGTTTTGAAACACATTAGAAACTGTTCTAACTTGATGTACAGAGATTTTTGGATAATTAATAATAATGCAGAAGTAATTTCTACTATACTCAAAGTTTGTCCCCTAGATATTAATAGTTATGATTTTGAAAACCTATATACTAATCTGCCTCTATCAGATATAATCACTACCTTTAAAGAGCTGTATGCAGAATTTAAACTTAACCAATTTGTTAATGTAGGAACTTGGAACTCTTATCTCAATTGCTGCATAGAAAATAACCATATCTTATATAATAATACTCTCTATAAGCAAGTGAACGGTATTCCCATGGGAACATCAACGTCCACGAATATCGCTAATCTATTCCTGTTCTTTAAGGAATATAAATTCATTAAAAATCACCCCACCTGCTCAGATAACTACCTTTACACTTTTAGATATATTGATGATCTGCTGTGTATCAATAATTCAGAAGTTATAGAGAGTGATTTTGATAATATCTATCCTAGCTCTCTTAACTTATGTAAAACCAACCACAGTAATCAGGAACTTGAGTTCCTAGACTTAAGCATTAAGCTCAACAGAGGTAACCCATCTATTAGCCTCTTTGATAAAAGAGTTAATTTTCCTTTCAAAGTAATTAAATATCTACACTGGAATAATAACATTTCAACCAAAGTAATTGAGAATGTACTAATTTCTCAGGTCCTAAGAATTTCAAGAATTTGCAGCAACAATTTGGACTTCAATTACCACATTAATATACTATTAGAAAGTTTTCTAGAGAACGAAATTCCTTCTTCTTTCATCAAAAGAACTTTAAGAAAAATTATTCTGAATAATAGAGTAAGGTTGGCAGATCTGCTTTAATTTTCTACACAGTTAATAATATGATTCTGACCAATCAAAGCCGTAAGGAAGTTGGCTAGAGGATGCCTATTAACTACCTAAAGGAACCTTAGTGCTATGGATATGACGGTCCTATTAAAACAAAAATTAAATAATATAAACAAAATCACAAAAAAAGCTTAAAAATCTGTTTATAAAAGAAAATAAAAACAAATAAAAAAGAAAACTAGTTATTCATCACTAGGATAGCTATACTAAAAATAGTAAAACCAACATTAAAATTAATAAGATTCTGATTAATCTATAGAAGCTCACTAAGGTGATTTAATACATGCAAAGATTATTAAATACACTGCTCGTGTATTTTATAATATTTCTCATGTATTCTGGAGAGTTAATTCTGCTCTTTCTGATCATACAGATCCACAGTCTTAAGTTTATATATATTTTTTTCTCTGGTTAAAATATCCGCGCGTTGGTTTCTTGCTGTTTGAGGAGGCCATCAGCCCCACCCTCACTGCCCCCCAGCAACTAGGAGTGGCGGAAGAGGTCAGCCATGTTCTTCTCTTGTGAGGAGAAAAGTTTTTGTCACACAAGAGGTAAGCTCTCTTCCTTGTTTTTGGGTTCTAGGTTTTATAAGTTCAATGTTTGTACTTCATGTACTCTTTCTCTGTTGTTTTTTAGCTTTTCAGCTTTTAGGCATTGGTTTGTCTGTTAACATTTTTGCGGGTTTTAACTCTTTCTTTTCTTTGTAACTTTGAGCGTCTTTTGGGGTACCTAGGAACAGAAGATGGCTAAGCTTGTTCCTTTTCTATGCGCTGTTTTTTCAAAGTAGTTAAGTTCTTAATAACTAATTAATTATGCACTTAAAGCACTGCCGAAATACTTTGTACATATTGCAACTAACTGTTTAAGGTATATAACTTTCACAAAGTTTTCTTTAGTTAATTATTATCTTTAACTTATTCTCGTTTTCGTGCTGTCATAAGTTGTAGAGTAGGGGGTTTTAGACTCAAGTTTTCTTTCAAAAATCTGTTCGTTAAAAATTAATATTTCCTTTTTTAATTGCAATGTAAAAAATTTGGATTTCTTTTGCATTGATTTTCAGGTTTAAATTCTCTCTCAAACGAACTTGGCATTTCGTTATGGCTGAAAATCATTTCTAATTATTATGTCACTCTCACAGCTTGAGTTCTCTTTAATCTTCTTCTCTCTGTTTAATAGTAACAGATGAAGAGCATGGGTCGGGCCAGGAAGGTTAATGGATGCAAGCGAAATTGTTAACTAGTGCTTGGTCATGCAACTCTACGGAGGACATGACATATATATATATTTTAAACTATTTTAGGTGGGAATGTTACTTGCATCTATGGCCTTGCAGAAACCCATTTCCAACTAGGTCTTTGTGGAAGTGAGAAAATGCAGAGTTTTTGCTGGTCCTTGATAAAGCCAAGGCTCAGTATTCTCGACACCTTCTACATTCAGTAGTTTTATTTTATTTTTTTATCTTTTCTCCTTTTACTCACACAGGTAGATACATAACCTTTTCTATGTTGTACTAGGTGTGAGTCAAAATTTTATATGTATTTTTTTGCTTAGGTATCTTCTTTATAGAATATATATATATATATATATATATATATATATATATATATATATATATAGTCTACCCATTATTTTAACTCGTAAACTACCATTTTGATCCATTCGTTGTTTGTTTTAAGATAGATATGGGTGGGCCAGGATTTTAGAACATGTCTGTCGAAGAATTGATTTGTGCTCAATGTCTGTTCGTGGATAAGGGTGTGAGAATGATAGACCATCAAAATTGTTAGTAGTACCTCCTTCACAGTTATAAAGAGTCTTAAGGCCTACCAAAGTCACTTTGGCTCTAAATCCAACGACCTACGCTTAGCCGTAGTTAGCTTAAATGACAAAGCAACATTCTCTCTACTTCATTGCAAAATTTGCCGCCAAATAAAGCATGCTCGTATAAATAAAGTTAACTACGGCTAAGTGTAGATCGTTGGACTTGGAGCCAAAGGGATGTTGGTGGCCTTAACCCTCTGTTTGTAATTTTGGAGGAGGCACCAGTAACAATTTTGATGGTCCATCATCCTCACACCCTTATCTATGAAAAGACATAGAGCACAAAGCGATTCTTCGGCAAAGATATTCTAAAATCCTGGCCCACAAATATTTACCTTAAAAGAAACAACGATTTACCAATACTGGTTAATGAATCAAAATGGTTGTTCATGAGTCAAAATAATGGGTAGACTTAAATAAAATAATGGGTAGTCTTAAACAAAAAAATGGGTAGACTTAAACAAAATAATGGGTAGACCTAAACAAAATAATGGGTAGACTTAAACAAAATAATGGGTAGACTTAAACAAAATAATGGGCAGACTTAAACATTCAATCACAAGTGGATTTTTAAAGTTTTTTCACCCATAAATTGCTGCTAAAATTAGTTCACGACTGAATTAATTTTACAATGCATATTTCAGCAATTCTCTTTCTTCCAGGAGTTAACAGAATTTATTTCATGAGGAAATTTATGCGATGTTCCCCTGTACGTATCAGTGTGTTTTTATAGTGCACAAGACTAATAAAATTCCAGGCCTGGTTTCGTCGACTCAATCCGCCCCTGACCATTATATAATACTAATTTGGAAGATGTGAATCCATTTATTTTGACATGTCTGTTAATTCAGATAATATCTGAAAACTTGAAAATTTCGTAGTCCTGGAGCGGGAATCAAACTCGCATCTCCCAGATAGCGGGTTCGATGAGTCTCTCATCATTAAGGCTTTATTACAATAAACAGACTGTTTATCATAGAGAAAGCATTCCGATACAAAACGAACTTTCCAAACCTGTATTTTAGAAGCACAGAACCGGTTGCTTTCTTACCAGGAAACCGATTACGATAAATGCATGTGATTCATAAAGAAGTCTTTGGTTTGCTTAAGGGTTTAACGCTCACCATGGGCAACACTGAGAGTTTTAAACAGTCGCCCGTCCCTAACCTAGGGACGCCGGTTCCGTGGGTTGAGAGGCAGCATCGTCGGGAAAGGGATTTCTTTTACCCTCCCAAAAAATTCTTGTACCTATAAAAAACATTTTATACCGAATTTCTTATACCCATGTCTCATCTAAGGTTCGGACTCGGCTCGGACGACGGATAAGAAGCCAACGCCTCGGACCAATCGGCCACGGGGGAGATCAGAGAAATCCGCATGAATTAGAAAATAATTTCGGCCAGACTTTCAAAAAACGGAAATTGGTCAGATATGGAAATAAAGGCGTCCCTAGTAGAAAAAATGCATCATTAGAAGCGGATGACTTATGTATATCTTTGTCACAGTGACTGCTATCCTATGCAGATTTTTTTCCATCTGTATTTTAGAAGAGAAATTATGACCTAGGATGCAAATATGCATTTCAAAATTTTAGTGGAAGAAATGTGCATTATGAAAAATTAAAAGTATACACAAAACATTTCCGATATGGGAGCTTCCCGACACAAAATGAATTTGTCGAAGCAGATTTTTGAAAAGAAGGAAATTAGTGGGAGAAAATATGACATCATGCCCACTAGCGGCAAAGTAGCCCATTATTTAAGAACAATATTTTTAAAATAAATTATTGTTCTTAAATACATAAGTATTTTTTATACTAAATGGTATCAAGTGCAGAAAGAATTTTTTCAATCAGATTTCTTATATGGGTTAAATGTTTGCAAATAAAAACATGGAGTCAGAAACATACGTTATAAAATCAGAAACTGTGCGCAAAATGTTGGTCATAGCAGAGAATATTCGAAGTAAAAAAAGTTTTTTAATCAAACGTTTAGAAGCAGAGATATGGAGAAAAGCCTAGCACAACTTTAGTGGGAAAACTTTTCTTTAATTGAAGAACAAAATGGGCTCAAAATGTTCTTCACGGTCAAGAGAGTTTAAACAAGAAAGGACTATTTCTTTAATAGGATTTTTAGAATTAGAAATGCCCTTGTATATAGGAATATACACTGACCCCTTTCCCCAGCAGCAAAACTGTGTATTGTTAGAAGGTAAGAAATACACTATATTGACAAAAGTCACCATACACCATTTCAAAAGCAAATGAACGGTTCCGCTGATTTGTTAAGATGCGCGGTAGAGCTACAAACGGTATAAAAACAAGCCTGCAGCTGACCGCGATCATATCGCCCTGTGAGGTTGAGCGAAAATGTCGCGGCGGGAGAGAACTGACTTTGAGAAAGGAAAGATTGTTCGGTGTTATATTAGTGGGTCGTCCATAAGAGAAACCGAAAGGCATTTAAACTTTCCCAAGTCAACTGTTTTGGATGTACTGAATAAGTGGAAGACACATGGCGTGCCTGAAGCAGCAAAACGTACCGGCAGACCAAAGAAATTCAGTAATAGAGGAAGTCGAAGCCCCAGGAGAGTCGTTACAGCTAATCGACGGAGTTCTGCACAAGACCTCAGTGCACAGGTGAGTAGAAATGCTGGAACCTCGGTATGTACACGTACCATTTGCAGAGAACTTCATTCCATGGGTTACCGTGGTCGAGCGGCTGCTCATAAGCATTTTATCTCCACTCGGAATACTAGTCGTCGTTTAGCATGGTGTAAAGAACATTTATCATGGCTCGTAGATCAATGGAAACGGGTCTTATGGACTGATGAATCGAGGTACACGATCCATTAGTCTGATTGCCGTGTGTGGGTATGGCGGCAGCCAGGGGAACGCTATTTACCACAGTGTACTGCTCCTATGGTCAAGTTTGGAGCTGGCGGTGTACTCGTGTGGATGTGTGTTTCGTGATATGGTCCCGGCCCATTGGTTATCGGGGACAAACCTGTTAACCAGCACCCCTACTTCGATGTTCTGGACAATTATGCTCTACCAACTCTGTGGCAATACTATGGAACCGAGCCTTGTTGTTACCAGCAGGATATTGCACCGAGCCATAAAGCAAGGACTGTTACGGCGTAGTTTGACGATACTTCCGTATCGTGTGTGGACCGGCCAGCACAGAGCACTGGATCTTAATCCCATAGAGCACCTATGGGATGAATTAGAGCGCCGCATAAGAAGTTTGAAACGAATGCCTACTACTAAGCAACAGTTAGCGGCAGCATTACGCACTGAATTGAAGCGCATACCTATCGCTGTGTTCCAAAACCTGTTCGAAAACATGTCTCGAAGGGTCAGTGCATGCATTAAGGCCAAAGATGGACCGGCACCGTACTACACCGTATTAACACAACAGAGCATTTATGTCAGTAAATGCTCTGTTGTGTTTCTCTTCTAGGTGTCCGATGACTTTCGTCAATATAGTGTATATTCAAAATATTTTCATAATGGGAGCAATGCGGTGGAACATAATTTTTCAAACGCGAATTTTTAGAAGTAGACATAGCAACAACAAAAAATTATAGATATTCGCCACTAGCTGGGAAAATGTGCACTTCTCAAAATGTATAATGTTCGCAAACTTCACCATAGCAAATGGTATTTATTCAAAAGGAATTTCTTTAATCGGATTTTTAGAGACGGAGATTCAATTGAAAATATTTATTCATCCTTACGTCACCTAGCGGCAGAAGTGTTCATTTCAAAAAATACAAAAATATATGCAAAATATTTCCCGTAGTGAATGATATCTGTCGTACAAGGTAGTTTAGAAGTAAGGCTATGAAGGAAAATGAAATGCATTCTAATTCAGTGGCCGGTGTGTGCATATTGTTGAGGATTGCACAAATGACTTTACAATCATCTGAACTGAATGAAATATTTGAATTCTTAATTGCGACCGCAGAAAGTGCCTTATTTCCAAACGAATGTGCAAGTAGTAAATTATGTGGCCAATGATCAGTATCATCCAAGCTCTACATCGATCATTTATCAAACTGTTGAAAATTCACTGTAAAAAATAAAGGGAGTAGGGGAAAAAAATTACGAAAACTGTTTTTCATCGACAAGAGCAAAGAGGTCAGCATAAAAAATGCCTTTCAGAATAAAGAAAAGTGTCTGTCATGAGGGATAAACTATCCGCTAGAAAGAGGTCGCTGTATTAAGCTTTCTTCGTGCACACAAATGCGCTTGAAGCCACTGAATGATGTAATTAATGAATATGGCTCGAGCAGAGATACTCTGAAAAAGCAGCTTTCTTGCAAAAAATGTAACAACTTCAAACAAAAAGTGTGCAAATTTCAGAGGTTCTTATCGTCTGAGGGAAAGGCAAATCGCTGCCAAATAATGATGATTGAAAGAGATCGCAACTTTCAGTCAGCAAGAATCAAATCAATTTTAAATTTAGCATGTAAAGCTTTTTTTTATTAAAAATCACTTTACAAAACAGCTTGCTTTTTACGAACTATTTAACCAGCAACAGAATATGACTGAGCCTCCAGTTTTACTGTTCTATACATAACATTATCACGGCAGAGAGTTTGAAAGTCACATCGGGCCTTGAGCCGGAATCGAACACGCATTTCCCGATTTCCGTTCAGGCATGCTATCCGTTACACCACAAAGGACAATGAGGTTCCAAGTATCTGAATTCGAAGAATCTAAACCTTTTCAGATATCGTCAGTCGAAGCAAATTCTGCTTCGTCGTAGTAATAAATCACATCACCAGTCTTTCAGATACGAGGGTTCTATACCGAAAGTGATGCAAAACTCGGCATAACTTTTTTATTAACTGACAGAGGTCGGTCAAATTGCACATGGCCGCCCCGGTGGCGCAGTGGTCTAAGCAATGGCCTCTGATCATTCGTCCGAACGGGGTCCGGGTTCGAATCCCGGTCAGGCATGGATGTTGTGTTTGTCTTACGGCACTGGCTCTCTCCCTTCCCTGGAACCAGTGACCCTAAATTAGGGACGGGCGACTGCTTATAGCCCATTGAGTTGCTCACGGTGGTCGTTAAACCTCCAATAAAAAAAATTGCACATGTTGGTAGAGTAACTCTTTTCTATACAAAGGTACTACTGAACATAGTATCCATCACGAGCGATGCATTTGCGCCATCTTTGAACCCAACTCTCGAATCCTCTTTGAAAAATTCAGGTGTGGACTGTTGTACCCACTTCTTTACAGCCACTTTCACTTCGTCTGTCATCAAATCGTTGTCCCCGGAGACTGCTTTACATTGGACCAAATAGGTGGAAGTCGGAAGGCACCAGATCCGGGATGTACGGTGGATAGGGGACCACCGACCGCCTAATGTTTTTGCAAAGATGTGTGTGGTCTCGCATTGTCATGGTGAATGTGGATCCTTTTCAGATTCTTGTTCGGTCTCTTCCTCCTTATGGCTTCTTTAAGCTTCTTGAGTGTCTCAGTGTACCGCTCGCTGGTCACAGTACGACCACGTTCCGGAAAACCAAGGAGAATGACACCCCTGTCATCCAAAAAGACAGTGACCCTGGCTTTCTGTGCTGATCTCTGGCTCTTGAACCTCTTAGGCCTTGGTGAAGAGTTGTGACGCCATTCCATGGATTTATTCTTCGTTTCCAGATCGTAATGATACGCCCACGTTTCATCCCCTGTCACCAGATCGAAGAAAAAAGTGTCTTCATTGTCTTCAGACGCTTCCAGCAGATCAGAGCAGACTTCCACCCCTCTCTCCTTCAAATCGGGTGTCAACTGCCGAGATACTTACTTACTTTGCACACACTTTCCGATACCATAAGTCTTCCATCATCTTCTGTATGGCATTGTGACCACAGTCCAATTATGATCGTGGCAAGTTCCTCCGCACGAATCAATTCATCCACTCGCTGACGATTCGTGTCAGTGGTCACAGACGATGGTTTCTCACTACGTGGTTTGTCTTCAATGATGGTTTCCCCTTCTTTAAACTTCTTCATCCATCTGTACACATTCTCTTGTCAATGGTGTCATCTCCGTAAACATTCTGTAGCCTTCTGTAGTTGTCGGACAGCCTGCACCCCTCCTTCGTCAAGAACTCAATGACGGCACGTTGCTTCTGCTTGGAATCCATTATTTACCTGCAATGAAAAAGAAAGGTTAAAATAGAGGAAGAGTTACTCTACCAACATGTGCAATTGGAACGACCTCTATCAATTAGAAAAAAAGTTATGCCCATTTTTACATTACTTTCGGTACAACCCTTGTGTGAATTCCGTAGCAGAAATATTCCTCACTTTATATGTAGAACAAGGTCAGGATTATAAACCTAGGAATCAGATATCCTTGAATCGCCAGTTTTACTGTAACATTATCACATCAAATTCTGAAGAGTTTCGTATTCTTTTTACTGAGGTACTTGGGATTTCATTGCCCTGGGTTGTGTAACGGATAGCATGCGCGAACGGAAATCGGGAGGTGCGGGTTCGATTCCAGGGCGATGTAATTTTCAAGTTCTTTGATGTGATGATGAGATGTACCAGGTTAGACAGAACAGTGAAACTGGCGATTCAGGCATATCTAATTGTTAGGTTAGTAATTTTGACCTTGTTTTGCGTATTAAGTGAAGAATATTGCTTCCTCGGAATCCATAGATTGGCTTGCTTTTTATTTTTTAACGAAAAACATCGCATTTCTTCATTTTTCTTCTTGTCTTCTGAAAAAGCGCTGTGGAATGCTCTGACGCTGGGGTTTCAAACTCTTCGTAGTGTTAGAGTGAGAACTAATGGGCACTTCATTGCTTGGTAATCCTCCGCATGTCTCACTATTTAAGGACAATGTATTGGTAACCCAAGAGTCTGCGAAACACTGAGATCTGGCGGTTGGGGGAGGGGGATATAAGACAGGCAGTTGAAGATCATTCAGACTTTTAAAGGTAGTCATCAATTCCAGAAAAGAAAGAAAACCAGGACTTAGCACAAACAACAACGCAAAAACATATCTCACTCCAGCCCAGCAAGTGATTTTTCTCTCAGGTCACCAGACGACTTTTTTCCCTCTAGAAAACAGCGGGGGCAAGTTTTTAGCGTAAGGAAGCTCAGACATGCACAGTTACTCTCTCTCTCTCTCTCTCTCTCTCTCTCTCTCTCTCTCTCTCTCTCTTACAAAATTCTTTCTTTCGACCTCCAGAGGTCATTGTACAAGGAATTCTTCTCTGTCTGTTGTAGGTTTGAATATTTTCTCCCACTTGTCTTTGCAATGCCGCATGTCTTCGAAACTGAAATGTTTAACAAACGTTTTTCAATAAAGCATAGGTTTCATCTTTTTTACAAATTTCGAAACTACAAAAATGCACCGGGTGATCCAAAAGTCTTGCACATTTTGAAAACGTAATAACTCGCGGAGTTTTGAGAGTAGGGCAACACGGTTTGCGTAGAAATGATCAGAATGACATCGGGTTTTTTATAAAATCACATAAATGTTTACTCAGTTTACTTACATTTTTCATTGCCAGATGGCGCAGCAAACCACAGGTTGGAAGTGTCGAGAAAAATAAACACCTGAGTGTACTAGGTTAGACACCTCATTGTACCAAGTGTTCAATGTGATGACCGTCCGGTTCCAGCACTGCCTGCAGACGAGAGAAAACACCATGGACGACATTGAAGAGCATGTCCGGTGGTAAATCTGCCACATGGTGTCGAATGGCATCTTTCATCATCGCCAAGGAAGTGGGGCGACATCTGTACACTTGTGATTTTAGGTAACCTCAGAGCCAGAAATCGCAGGGTGTCAGATCTGGTGACCGAGGAGGCCAGGCCTTCGGAAAGTGTCGGCTCAACACACGATTTGCGCCAAACATCTCTAGCAGCAGTTGCTTAACGGAACGTGCGGTGTGGGGTGGTGCTCCATCCTGCATAAATGTGCACAGATTCACGGCATCCCGCTCTTGCAAGCTAGGGATAACGTACGTTCGTAACATGTTCGTATAACGTGCACCTGTCACTGAAACGGTTTCAAAGGAGGTGCCACGGACCTCTTCAAATAAAAAGGACCGATAATGAAGGAAGTTGTAAAACCACACCACACTGTCACTTTCGGCTGATGAAGTGGCGCTTCAACGACTGTTCGGGGATATTCAGTGACCCAGATGCGGCAGTTGTGCGTGGTTACCGCCCCGTTTAGGGAAAAATGAAAAATGTGCCTCATCAGTCAATAAAACGTTCATCAGCCAGTTCTCGTCGACATCCATTTGTCGAAAAAACCATGCTGCGAACTCCTGACGCTGCACGTAATCGCCAGCTTGCAGTTCGTGATGCCGTTGCTGTTTGTACGGGTATCTGTGCTGAATACGTCGTACTGTTCGCCATACAGCCCCGTATGGAATGCCTGCTTCCCGAGAATCATGGCGAGCACTGGAGTCGCCATGTGCGGATGACATTGCAATCACATCCATTTCCTGCGTAATCGTCTCTGCTGCAGCAGCACGTGTTCGTGGTCTACCGCTTCGTGGGCGTGCTGCCAAAGAACCCGTTTCCTCGAATTTTTTCACTATTCGCTGCAGCGCAGCACTTCCCATCGGTCCTTTCCCACTGCGATCACCTTTCAGTGACCGGTAGGCTCTCAACGCAGCGCTCGCACATTCAGCGTTCCAATAGAACAATTTCCCCAGGAGCGCTTTGTCCGATAATGATAGCATACTGACCCGGGCCGCTGTGACTTGTGGTTGCTTCCCAGCTGCAGCTTTTATACCCACTGTCGCCTGTTCACCTGTGGAGCCATCTGGCGATGAAAAATGTAAGTAAAATGAGTAAAACTTTATGTGATTTCATAAAAAAACCGATGTCATTCTTATCATTTCTACGCAAACCGCGTTGCCCTGCTCTCAAAACTCCGGGATTTCAACGTTTTCAAAATGTGCAGGACTTTTGGATCACCCGGTATATATATATATATATATATATATATATATATATATATATATATATATATATATATATATATATATATATATATATATCATCATATATATATATCATCATCATCATCATTGTCAACCATTATCAATCCACTGCTGGACGAAGGTCTCCCCAAGTTTCCTCCACAACGGTCTGTCTTGCGCCAGTCTCCTCCATGTCACCCCTGCATACTTTCGAATTTCATCCACCCATCTCCCATGTGGTCTTCTTCTGGGTCTTTTCCTGTCCCTTGGAATCCAATCTAAAATTTCGGCTGTCCATCGATGATCTGTCCTTCTGGCAGTATGTCCAGCCCATTGCCATTTCAGGGATTTAACTCTGATCATGATGTCTTCCACTCTCGTCATTTTTCGGATCCACGAGTTCCTCTTCTTATCTCTCCTGGTTACACCAAGCATGCACCTCTCCATGCTTCTTTGAGTTGTCTGCAGCCTTTGTATGTCTCTTTTAGTTAAGGTCCACGTCTCTGCACCATACGTAAGCACTGGAAGGATGCATTGATCAAACACTTTTCTTTTAAGACATAATGGCATATTGCTCTTGAAAATTATGCTGTTTCTTCCAAAAGCTCTCCAGGCAAGTTTTGTACGCCGATTAATTTCTTCATCAATGTGACCCTCACTTGATATCTGTTGTCCAAGATAAACGTATGTGTCTGTTATCTCCAGCTTTTCTCCATCAATCGATAAATCTTCATTTCTTGTAAAAGCATTGAACATCACTTTTGTCTTCTGAAAGTTCATTTTTAATCCCACTTCTTTACTCTTGTCAGCAAGTTCCTGGATCATACTCTGCAGCTCTGATGGGGTAGTTGCAAAAATGACTACGTCATCAGCAAAACGAAGGTGGGTTAGATAATCTCCATTAATCTTTATCCCCGTGTTTTCCCAGCTCAGCGACTGAAAAACACCCTCCAATGTGGCATTAAAGAGCTTCGGAGATATGGTGTCACCTTGTCTCACTCCCTTTCCAATTTTTACGTGTGTTGTATTTTCAAACAGCCTAATCTTTGCACTTGCATTTTCATAGATGTTATTAATAATATTAATGTATGCATCTTCAATACCGCAGGTTTTCAGAGCCATTGTAACTGCTGATGGTTTCACCGAATCAAAGGCTTTTTCATAATCGATAAAAGCCATGCACAATGGAAGTTCATATTCCCTCGCTCTTTCAATTAGTTCTCTCAGCACGTGGATATGATCTATTGTGCTGTAGCCACTCCTGAATCCAGCTTGTTCTCTCGGTTGAGCCATGTCTAGTGCTACCTTCAAGCGGTGTGAAAGAACTTTAGTGAAGATTTTATAAACTACTGATAGGAGGCTGATAGGTCTGTAGTTTCCGAGATCCTCAATGTCACCTTTCTTATGTAGCAGGATCATTGTAGCGGTGTTCCAATCCTCAGGAATCTTTCCTTCATTAAGGCATCGAGTGAAAATTTGGGCGAGTACTGTTTCGATTTCTCCACTTGCTTCTTGTATGATGTCTACAGTAATTCCATCTTCTCCTGGAGCTTTTCCTCGCTTCATGTTCTTGATTGCATGTGCAACTTCTGCTGGAAGGACTGGAGGAACTCTGGTACTGGTATCTTTCATGATGTCTGGAGTGCATATATCATCCCTTTCATATAATTTGGAGTAGAAATCTTTCACTCTTGTCAAGATTTCGCCTCTATTTCTTGTTACAGAACCATCTTCTTTTCTCAGTGCCATAATCTGTTTTCTTCCCTTACTGAGATGTCCCTTTGCTATCTTTAGGCTTTGGTTGTTTTCAATTGCTTTCCTCACTAGTTCACAGTTGAATTTTCTTACGTCTTCAGTGATACTTTTTCTTACTGTCTTGCATAGCTCTATATATTCCACTTTGGAAGTCACATCTTCTTTATTTGTCCTCATCTCTCTTCTTTTTTGCATCAACATTTTGGTTTTTCCTGATAATTTGTTCACATGCAACTTGTTCTTAGACCCAGCTAATTTTGTTGCTGTTTCCATAAGAGCTTTGGTTATTTTTCTGTTAACTTCAGAGATGTCCACTTCTTCCGATGTTAGGCCTTCTAAAGCAGAGAACCTGTTCTTCAGTTCTAACTTGAAGGTATTATGGTGTTTTTTAAGGTTGGTTATGTCAATAGATTTTGTTTGTCTTATGAGCTTGCCACGTTCAAGTTTGGTGTTGAGGTGCATCTTACATCTCACCAATCTATGGTCACTACCTGTGTTGAACTTGTTTAGCACACTGCAGTCTTCTATGACGAATTTTTTTGTTACACATAATAAAATCAATTTCACTTGTCGTCCCATTTGGATGTCTCCATGTCCATTTCCTGTGTGGCTTTTTCTTGAAGAAGGAGTTCAAGATGAAAAACCCTTCTGCCTCTGCAAACTCAACGAGAGTATTTCCACGCTGGTTTCTGTTGCCATGACCGAATTTACCTACTGAAGTTTCATTCTGTTGTCGTTGCCCTATTTTTGCATTGAAATCTCCCATAATTATTTTCAAGTGCTGCTTACCTTTATTATTTAGATGACAAATTTCCTCATAAAATTCTTCAATTTCTTCTTCAGGATGACTTGTGGTGGGTGCATAAGTTTGAATAATCTGGGCCTGGTATCTTTTCGAGAGTTGGATAACAAGTCGTGCAGCTCTGTCAGAGGAACTTTCAACTTCTACAACTTTATCCTTCAGTTTCTTGTTTATTATAAATCCAACACCACTAGTTCTGCCAGTATCTGTCCCACGATAGTAGAAGAGATGTCCACTTTTCAGTTCGATGAGATCTTCTCCTTTTCTCCTTACCTCACTTAGCCCCACGATGTCCCACTTGATCCTTTGTAGTTCCTCTTCCAATTCAAGAAGCCTTGAATCAGAAGATAGGGAGCGTCCATTGTAAGTAGCCAAGGTCAGCATCAGATGGCAGCCTAGTCCGGTCCTCCGGGGATTCTTAGCACCCTCTGCCTTCATGTCGCACTGGCCGCTGCCTTGGCCAGGTACATTCCAGCTGCCGGAGACTGAGGGCCAAGATTTAAGTTGTGGAATCATTTTGGAGGGGTTTGGCCATAACTCACCACGCTGGCCAAGCGGGTTGGTGAGTGTGGGATAGAATTTCCTCTGATCCCGATGGTATAGTTATACCGCTATGGGCGGTCGTCAGAGCCCCTTTAGTGGGAACAGGATGCACCACGAGAAGGCGGGGTTGGCATTTGTCAAGGAGAGGCTATGATGTTACGCATCACCTGACCTTACATCCCCATATATATATATATATATATATATATATATATATATATGATGATATATCATCATCATCATCATTGTCAACCATTATCAATCCACTGCTGGACGAAGGTCTCCCCAAGTTTTCTCCACAACGGTCTGTCTTGTGCCAGTCTCCTCCATGTCACCCCTGCATACTTTCGAATTTCATCCACCCATCTCCCATGTGGTCTTCTTCTGGGTCTTTTCCTGTCCCTTGGAATCCAATCTAAAATTTCGGCTGTCCATCGATGATCTGTCCTTCTGGCAGTATGTCCAGCCCATTGCCATTTCAGGGATTTAACTCTGATCATGATGTCTTCCACTCTTGTCATTTTTCGGATCCACGAATTCCTCTTCTTATCTCTCCTGGTTACACCAAGTATGCACCTCTGCATGCCTCTTTGAGTTGTCTGCAGCCTTTGTATGTCTCTTTTAGTTAAGCTCCACGTCTCTGCACCATACGTAAGCACTGGAAGGATGCATTGATCAAACACTTTTCTTTTAAGACATAATGGCATATTGCTCTTGAAAATTATGCTGTTTCTTCCAAAAGCTCTCCAGGCAAGTTTTGTACGCCGATTAATTTCTTCATCAATGTGACCCTCACTTGATATCTGCTGTCCAAGATAAACGTACGTGTCTGTTATCTCCAGCTTTTCCCCATCAATCGATAAATCTTCATTTCTTGTAAAAGCATTGAACATCACTTTTGTCTTCTGAAAGTTCATTTTTAATCCCACTTCTTTACTCTTGTCAGCAGGTTCCTGGATCATACTCTGCAGCTCTGATGGGCTAGTTGCAAAAATGACTACGTTAAGTGCTGCTTACCTTTATTATTTAGATGACGAATTTCCTCATAAAATTCTTCAATTTCTTCTTCAGGATGACTTGTGGTGGGTGCATAAATTTGAATAATCTGAGCCTGGTATCTTCTCGAGAGTTGGATAACGAGTCGTGCCACTCTGTCAGAGGAACTTTCAACTTCTACAACTTTATCCTTCAGTTTCTTGTTTATTATAAATCCATCACCACTAGTTCTGCCAGTATCAGTCCACGATAGTAGAACAGATGTCCACTTTTCAGTTCAATGAGATCTTCTCCTTTTCTCCTTACCTTACTTAGCCCGACGATGTCCTACTTGATCCTTTGTAGTCCTCTTCCAATTCAAGAAGCCTTGAATCAGAAGATAGAGAGCGTCCATTATACGTAGCCAAGGTCAGCATCAGATGGCAGCCTAGTCCGATCCTCCGGGGATTCTTAGCACCCTCTGCCTTCATGTCGCACTGGCCGCTGCCTTGGCCAGGTACATTCCAGCTGCCGGAGACTGAGGGCCAAGATTTAAGTTGTGGAGTCATTTTGGAGAAGTTTGGCCGTAACTCACCACACTGGCCAAGCGGGTTGGTGAAGGCGGGGTTGACATTTGTCAAGGAGAGGCTGTGATGCTACGTATCACCTGACCTTACATCCCTGAGAAGTCGACCTGTTTTCTCCAAAGCGGTTTCATTGGATATATATATATATATATATATATCAGCAAAACGAAGGCGATATATATATATATATATATATATATTTCCAATGAGACCGCTTTGGAGAAAACAGTTCGACTTCTCAGGGATGTAAGATTAGGTGATACTCCAAAGCGGTCTCATTCGAAATATATATATATATATATATATATATATATATGGGATGTAAGGTCAGGTGATGCGTAACATCACAGCCTCTCCTTGACAAATGTCAACCCCGCCTTCTCGTGGTACATCCTGTTCCCACTAAAGGGGCTCTGACGACCGCCAATAGCGGTATAGCTATACCATCGGGATTAGAGGAAATGCTATCCCACACTCACCAACCCGCTTGGCCAGCGTAGTGAGTTATGGCCAAACCCCTCCAAAATGACTCCACAACTTAAATCTTGGCCCTCAGTCTCCGGCAGCTGGAATGTACCTGGCCAAGGCAGCGGCCAGTGCGACATGAAGGCAGAGGGTGCTAAGAATCCCCGGAGGACCGGACTAGGCTGCCATCTGATGCTGACCTTGGCTACGTACAACGGACGCTCTCTATCTTCTGATTCAAGGCTTCTTGAATTGGAAGAGGAACTACAAAGGATCAAGTGGGACATCGTCGGGCTAAGTGAGGTAAGGAGAAAAGGAGAAGATCTCATTGAACTGAAAAGTGGACATCTCTTCTACTATCGTGGGACAGATACTGGCAGAACTAGTGGTGTTGGATTTATAATAAACAAGAAATTGAAGGATAAAGTTGTAGAAGTTGAAAGTTCCTCGGACAGAGCTGCACGACTCGTTATCCAACTCTCGAGAAGATACCAGGCTCAGATTATTCAAACTTATGCACCCACCACAAGTCATGCTGAAGAAGAAATTGAAGAATTTTGAGGAAATTCGTGATCTAAATAATAAAGGTAAGCAGCACTTGAAGATAATTATGGGAGATTTCAATGCAAAAATAGGGCAACGGCAACAGAATGAAACTTCAGTAGGTAAATTCGGTCACGGCAACAGAAACCAGCGTGGAAATACTCTCGTAGAGTTTGCAGAGGCAGAAGGGTTTTTCATCTTGAACTCCTTTTTCATGAAAAAGCCACACAGGAAATGGACATGGAGACATCCAAATGGGACGACAAGTGAAATTGATTTTATTATGTGTAACAAAAAATTCGTCATAGAAGACTGCAGTGTGCTAAACAAGTTCAACACAGGCAGTGACCATAGATTGGTGAGATGTAAGATGCACCTCAACACTAAACTCGAACGTCGCAAGCTCATAAGACAAACAAAATGTATTGACATAACCAACCTTAAAAAACACCATAATACCTTCAAATTGGAACTGAAGAACAGATTCTCTGCTTTAGAAGGCCTAACATCGGAAGAAGTGGATATTTCTGAAGTTAACAGAAAAGTAACCAAAGCTCTTATGGAAACAGCAACAAAATTAGCTGGGTCTAAGAACAAATTGCATGTGAACAAATTATCAGGAAAAACCAAAATGTTGATGCAAAAAAGAGGAGTGATGAGGACAACTAAAGAAGATGTGACTTCCAAAGTGGAATATATAGAGCTATGCAAGACAGTAAGAAAAAGTATCACTGAAGACGTAAGGAAATTCAACTGTGAACTAGTAAGGAAAGCAATTGAAAACAACCAAAGCCTAAAGATAGCAAAGGGACATCTCAGTAAGGGGAAAAAACAGATTATGGCACTGAGAAAAGAAGATGGTTCTGTAACAAGAAATAGAGGCGAAATTTTGACAAGAGTGAAAGATTTCTACTCCAAATTATTTGAAAATGATGATACATGTACTCCAGACATCATGAAAGGTACCAGTACCAGAGTTCTTCCAGTCCTTCCAGCAGAAGTTGCACATGCAATCAAGAACATGAAGCGGGGAAAAGCTCCAAGAGAAGATGGAATTACTGTAGACATCATACAAGAAGCAAGTGGAGAAATCGAAACAGTACTCGCCCAAATTTTCATTCGACGCCTTAATGAAGAGAAGATTCCAGAGGATTGGAACTACGCTACAATGATCTTCCAGCATAAAAAAGGTGATATTGAGGATCTCAGGAACAACAGACCTATCAGCCTCCTAACAGTGGTTTATAAAATATTCACTAAAGTTCTTTTACACCGCTTAAAGGTGACACTGGACATGGCTCAACCGAGAGAACAAGCTGGATTCAGGAGTGGCTACAGCACAATAGATCATATCCACGTACTGAGAGAACTAATTGAAAGAGCGAGGGAATATGAACTTCCATTGTGCATGGCTTTTATCGATTATGAAGAAGCCTTTGATTCGGTGAAACCATCAGCAGTTACCATGGCCCTGAAATCCTGCGGTATTGAAGATGCATACATTAATATTATTAATAACCTCTATGAAAATGCAAGTGCAAAGCTTCGGCTGTTTGAAAATACAACACACATAAAAATTGGAAAAATAGTGAGACAAGGTGACACCATATCTCTGAAGCTCTTTAATGCCATATTGGAAAATGTCTTTCAATCACTGAACTGGGAAAACAAAGGGATAAAGTTTAATGGAGATTATCTAACCCACCTTCGTTTTGCTGATGACATAGTCATTTTTGCAACTACCCCATCAGAGCTGCAGAATATGATCCAGGAACTTGCTGACAAGAGTAAAGAAGTGGGATTAAAAATGAACTTTCAGAAGACAAAAGTGATGTTCAATGCTTTTACAAGAAATGAAGGTTTATCGATTGATGGAGAAAAGCTGGAGATAACAGACACGTACGTTTATCTTGGACAGCAGATATCAAGTGAGGGTCACATTGATGAAGAAATTAATCGGCGTACAAAACTTGCCTGGAGAGCTTTTGGAAGAAACAGCATAATTTTCAAGAGCAATATGCCATTATGTCTTAAAAGAAAAGTGTTTGATCAATGCATTCTTCCAGTGCTTACGTATGGTGCAGAGACGTGGACCTTAACTAAAAGAGACACACAAAGGCTGCAGACAATTCAAAGCAGCATGGAGAGGTGCATGCTTGGTGTAACCTGGGGAGATAAGAAGAGGAACTCGTGGATCCAAAAAATGACAAGAGTGGAAGACATCATGATCAGAGTTAAATCCCTGAAATGGAAATGGGCTGGACATACTGCCAGAAGGACAGACCATCGATGGACAGCCGAAATTATAGATTGGATTCCAAGGGACAGGAAAAGACCCAGAAGAAGACCACATGGAAGATGGGTGGATGAAATTCGAAAGAATGCGAGAGTGACATGGAGGAGACTGGCACAAGACAGACCGTTGTGGAGGAAACTTGGGGAGACCTTCGTCCAGCAGTAGATTGATAATGGTTGACAATGATTATGATGATGATATTTCCAATAAGACCGCTTTGGAGAAAACAGTTCGACTTCTCAGCAATCCGGAATTCTGATCTCTTCAGTTCCTCATCTATTTCGGTAGTACAATCTGCATTAACGCTGACAGTCGTCAGATCTTGTGCCGCTACGTTATACTAGAAGCACAGTTACACCCAACACTCACTGTGTGCCGAAATTAGTTGTACTGTGCGAGCACCCTTGCCAGCTCATTCATACCTGCTACATCAAAAATTCCTAATTTCTACCTGTGTTCATTTTCCACGAGCATCCCAATTTTGAGCTGGTTAAATCTAAAGCGAACAAACTCCTCAGTAAGTGTTATTAAAGGAAAATTAAATTTTTCATAGTACTATAAAATACAGTTTCAACTTTTATGGTAATAATTTTCCATTAAAAAAAAAGAAAGAAATGAAAAAATTCTTCCTCACATCTTTTACTTCCCACGTACTTTCAGTTTCACAAATAACTGATAGTTAGTGCTGGTTCCTTAAACAGATTTCACAGTAATTTACAACTTTTTCATGCTGCTTGCTTCTTAAGGAGATGTCATCTGAAAAACTACTAAACTTAGAAAATGACTTATCATGAGCATAAACGTAGTTGCTTAGTAAATTTTGCAAATTAATGGATTTCCTTTTCTATTGAGATTCATTTCTATCCTTCTTAATAACGCGCATCGATAATTGCTATATAATTTGTGATGATAATTCTGCCTGATTACTTGCAGTCAACTGTTGAACATATTTCATGAAATATGTTAAATGCAAACCACAACGTCGTTAGTAATAACTCAGGATGAGCTAATTAAACTTGCTAATTTTTGTCTGTTCCTACTATTCTTATTATTTTTAAAGGATTGTCCAGTCTACTTCTGCATTTTCTACGATTACGGCGTCAATCTGACGTCGCCAGGGCGGTGGCTTCATGAAATATATTTCTGAATGTAGGACGAAGTTACGATTAAAACTTCTTTCGGAAACATCATACCTCATCAGTTTAAAAAAGAATGCCTCAGATTGCAATCGTATATTTGGAACCAAAATCCGAACTTCCAAATATGAGTCACAATTTTTTTTTTTTTTTGCTTCGTGCTCAGTGACAGCAGTCCCTATAATAAGACATTCCTAAAGTCTTAAATATTCACCTCTTATAAACATGGAAAGAGCGACGACTTCTGTTTGATGTACCTAATCCACGTCAATTGTGTGTATTAATTATTCATTCGCCTCTTAGTTATTTGTTCAGTTGCTGCTTACCATCTTTGGTGAATACCCAGCATTGTGCGGGGCTCCAAGAAGCAACCTGCCATGTGGTTTGGCAATTTGAGTATGTGAGTCTGGAGAATTCGAGGCCGCTGTGGTGCAGTGGTAGCATGTTCGGCGTGTAACTGGAAGACACTGGATTCGATTCCCGATGGCGGCCGATGAGAGTTTTTCCGTGACTCACTTATAAACGTGGAAAGAGCGGCGACTTCTGTTTGATGTTCCTAATCCACGCCAATTGTGTATATTAATTATTCACCTCTTATGTTTTTCTGCTTGCAACAAATTTGGTTACTATCTCTGTTTTTTATTTTTCTTGAATATATCTATATATCTTCAACTGACAGCTCATTGTTGGCTCCATCATCAATAAGCTTCAGAAATGGTAAATTAACGGATAAAATCAAAACACCATAAATCTAATTTGTCTTGCGTGTTCGTCGGTACAAACTAAATTGCTTTGAATGAAAGTAATTCCTTCAAAACTGTTGTATAATATCCTAGTTTGTTTATAGACTTAACAAATCCTATCTTCTGCAGCAAGGAAGATTCACCCATCTCTAGATTCAGGTTTGTGGTAAAAGATAAAATCACCATTGAAGAAACCCCTTATTCCCGCGCACAATACATTTTCTTCAAAATTAAAAAAATAAACTGACACTCTTAAATTCACGTTTTGAAATTTTCTACTCTAAGGGATAAAGGGGGTGTTACAAAGAATTACGAAAAGATGAAATTTTAAGTACGACGAGTTGTTTTTTTTTTTTTTTTTATCTCAGAGGGACGTTAGGAAAAAGTCGTAAAAAATGAGTTCGTATTCATGAAAAAAAAATATGCTCAGGGTAGTTAATATCCTAACACTATTTTTTCACTAAATAACAAAACAACCATTATAAAAACGCTCAACAAACCTTTTATAGTAAAAGAACAAACAAATAAATAAAAAAAGACAGGAGCCATCTGTATAAGAATAATCATAAATCAAAGAGCTCATCTATTCACGCTTCAACCAGAAAATGTCTGCTGGCAATATCTCACCCAGAAAATGTCAACTACTCTTGAATGGCAGATAACTTCTTCACAAATAACACTGGATGCGTCCGAACGACTACGCTTTGAGTGTTGCTTTTCGGGCAAAACAACTTTTACCTGGAAACCATTTTTGTAAGGACGCATTTTCCTATTATAATTTTTTTGGCGGGAGAGTTGAGGTTCAATTACCACCATGACAAACTCAGAGGGCTACAAGTAGTCGTCCGTCCCTAATTAAGGTTACGAAGATGGGACACACACCCCATGCCTCAGCCAGGAGTCGAGCTTGGACCCATTGCGGGCGAATACTCATTTTCGCAGTGCATTATACTGTACGATGGCATAGCTGTTTGTATTTGTTTTCAAGATGTTAGAGCAAGGACATCCCAACCGCGGTAGTCCAACAATATGCAAAACATTCGATTTTGTTGAATTGGTTGAAAACAATGATTTTTCAGCAACTAATGCAATATTTCAGTAGAATATGCATTTAAAATTTATTATTCCGGTATAACGAAATGATTCTGCAGGCTATTGAAATTCGTTATCACAGGATTTGGCCTGCGTCGGGACAAACGTTAAGAGTTGAACTAATTTCTGGAAATGTTATTACACTCCGAAAAGGTTTGTTATTATATAATATCCATGAAATCTTTTAATTTTAAAACCCTTGAATTTTTATTTATTTTGTGAATAAAATAAATAAAAATTCAAGGGTTCTTAAATTAAAAGATGAGCACTTTGAGCTGCATGAATACATACAACTAATTCTGGGAAAGGTCTCTTCACATGTCCATGACTGAAGTAATTTCAGTTAGAGCAGTATCTTTTTGCAGTTAGGAACTGGATTTGTATCTACAATGAGGCATGCAGAGCGTTTTAACCATTCTTCGATTCCGTGGATCCAGGAACTCGATATTAGATGAACGATTTTTCCTTTTAGCCTTCGGTGCTCTCGACAGGCGGTTGCTTTGTATGCTTATGAACATACTATCCTTAAAAAAAAAGTGACCCATTAGTCGAGTAGTCAAGGGCGCGGGCTTCTGACCTCGTATTTCTCGGTGAGGTTTCGAATCCTAAAGCAAGACATGGGCGATTGAAATTTCGGCTCTGGTTCTTTCTCTTGTCTGAAGCAAGAGGCTTTAAATAAGGAATGGGCGACTTCGAGCACGAACAGTATATCTCTAAAGTCACCTTGCTTTATGAATTTCTATACTTATGTAACTTTCTCGTTATATTCCTTTATGGACGGCTCGTCAACACCTCCGAATTTCCTTATAAGTTTTGGCAAGGGCTGCCAGTGTGTCGGAGGTAAGTAAGAAGCCACCGGTGTAGCGGGTGGTGTGAACGCAAGACAATATACTGCTTGAAGTAGGACCCCATGTCTGTACGCTCAGTAAAGCTGCTTGAAGTAGTACTGCATGATCTGTACGCTGAATAAGTGTTATTTAGGTTGATCATGTAATTCAGTCCACAAGGCTGTTGTGTGGTAGTTGTTCAAAGAGGAATTGTACACATGTGTATTTGTGTCAAAACCACGTTGTGGTTCTGCAAAGAGGAGTTGTAATTCTACAGATAGCCAAATAAATCAGTTCTTTGGATACTGTGCAAATTTCATTTCTTAATATCTCGATCCCTATGCCAGTTAGTTGTCATTTAAGTGCTAGTGATATTTTAAGTGTTTTATGCAACATTTAAGTAACTGTTGTTTCCACAAACACCCTACAAAACACAAAACCTAAACCCTTTAAACTTTACAGACGCTTGGTAGTGGTAGATACTCACTGCAGTGGGTAAATCTCGAAATGAAAATAAAGTGTGAAACAAAAATGCCATGAAATTTGTCAGAAATGATCTATAGTATAATATATCAGGAATAGTATGTGATGAAATGTAATGAATCTTGGTGTGATATGCATAATAACATGAGTGATTAGTAAGGTGCAAAAATATTCACACCCACTGATCTGAATGTAAGATATAAATCTCCAAATGCGTTCGCACTGCAGCACGTCATTTTTTTCTTTCTAGCGTGATCTGATTTGCATTTGGTAGTGGTGGAGAATGAAAGACTTTTCTGCATTATTCATTTCTTCACTGCGAATGTTCCTTGATCTCTAAAATGCTGCGATCCTAAGACATTACACCATTTAAATTACTCACACCGACAGAGCGTAGGAAGCTTGCATAACTTTAAGAGTTGCTAGCGTAATATTCATTCCCTGTCCCGTTCACGACACATTTCGAATGATTAAGCTACTGCTATAGTGCAGGAGATGTAAACAGCCTAGAATTAGCATTCTGTTCACAGTGCTGTACTTGAACGGCGCAAACTACTTAAGATGATCAAGCACATAGCAAGTGACACCCATGATTCAATTTAGAACATTTCAAGAAGCATGCAAAGTAAGCTAGCTGCGCCTGTTACATGAGAATTTCCCGGGATTTTTTCTCCTTCCTTCTTTTATACCTTCCTTTTTTCTTATGCCTTCTTTTTTTCTTGTGCCTCCTATTTTTTTCATGTCTTCTTTTATCTTTTATCTTGTCATTGTCCTTTATGTTTTTCATCTACATTCAGTCTTGAGTTTTCATTCTTTCTTCGTTTTCTTTTCTTTCGATATTTTTTCCTTTCGCACTGGCTTTATTATTATAATTGTTTTCTTACTTGCCTTTTTTTCTTCTCATTTGCCTTCTTTCCTTATTTTCCATAGACTCATTTTTTCATTTTTTTCTTTTTCTTTTTCAGTAAGTAGTTCTTTATTATTCTAAGTTTTTACCCGCCCTCTTATCATTATTTCTCTCTTCGCTTCATTTTTTCTCTCTTTCGGTCTTACGCCACACTTGTTTTTTTATCTTGATTTTTCGTTCCCTCTGCCTGCCTGCTCATCTTTTGTTTCTTGTTTCTTACATTTTTATATACTTTTTCCTTACCTTTTCATTCACATGAACGCTTTGCCCTAGCTTTCTTTCAATTTTGCTCGTTCTTGCTTGTGATCTTTCTTATTTTCTTTTATCCTCCCTATGCTTTCTCAGAGAAGCTATAACAAAACTATTTTATTGTTTTTTATGACCTTTGTCTTACTTTTATTTCTAGTCTCTTTCTGTTTTTGTTGTTTGCCTTTTTTACTGCTTTTATTTTCCTCTTTGGTTTCCATTTATCTGTGTATGTGGGAGGAATGATTCTTTATTTTCTTATTTTTCAACATTTGTTAGAAGATGCAAGAAAGCAGTTGGCTGGTTCACTTACTCCTTTTCGTTTTTTCCTATTTTCATCGCATCCCCTCCCCTCCCCGCTCCTTTTAGTCTCTTAATTTCTCCATCACATTTTTTTCCCGATCCACTCCAAAAATGGTTCACTCTACACTTCAAACGGCCGTTTCTAACCTATTCCATTACTGTACTCTAGAAACTATTGCTTTACAACAACGCCTGACAAATCTATCATTTGATCTTCCTTTCAACTACTCCAACGTGGATTACTGCTGGTAATTGCTGGTTAGGGGATTTCTTACACCGAAAAATGCAGTGGATACCTCATGAACAGCCCAGTAAGCCATTATTCCTTGCTTGATCATTACTGACGAACATCACCTCCACTGCTGTCCAAAACTTAACGACGAATACGAAATCAGACGATTGATTACAGAGCGTCATGGGTCTAAAAGAGCTTGCTGACATATGCACTGGAGTGCGGCTTCACATTTGACTACATTCCATTGCTGCCGGCATGCAAATTTTCTGAGAACACATGACAGTTGCCTAGGTGTATACAGGCAAGAGGCCGAGTTCTGGCTCATATGTTCATCCTGTTTATCCCGTGTTTCAGTAAGAGTGCGAGAACTGCGTGTCTGAGATAACTAACAAAAAGATATTACGCAGACACCGTAGGTATAATTTTACCCGAGGCCGAATTATCGGCAAGCTCGAAAAAGGCTGGACTGTGACTGGTGTCTCAAGTGAGTTTGTAGTAGGACATGCATAGCGTAATGTCTCAGCTTTGGTTAGCGTTCAGGAGACTCAGAACCGCTGTCAGATATCTTGTTGGAAGTCGTCCGCACTGAATGAGCCAGTGGTATGACCGTTACCTGGCCATAATTGCAAAACGGATTCTGAAAATAACTGCGGGTTAGTTTGTTAATCATCTTCAAGCAAGCAGAGCTGTACGAATTTCGCGTCAAACCGCATCAAGACATCTAAATGCTGCCCGACTATATGCCTAGAAACCCGTACGCTGTCGTCTACCATTATCCAGGGCGTATCGTACAGTCCGCCATCAGTGGTATATGTCTCAAGTTGACTGGTCTTCAGAGCAATGGGACAAGGTAATGTTCACAGTTGAAATTCTCTTTAATCTTCCATCGGATTCCAAGCGGTAATTTATCTGGAGGCAATCTGAGACTGCATATGATGACAGGAGCATTGTTGAAAGGGACATATATGGCGGTCGCGGCGTCATGGTCTATCATGATCAATGGACGTACCGAACTGCAAGTGATGGATCAAGGAACAATTAACGGACAGCGATATTGCAATGATGTGATTCTTCGCTACGTTCGTGTATTCCGTGGTGTTGTGGGCGCATTTTTATGGAAGATAATGTCCGTACTTACCACATAACAACTGTAGATGAAATATCGGATAGTGAGGGTATCCATCAGATGGAATGTACGGCACGCTCCCATGATCTCAATCCAATCAAACATGCATGGACGATCTGGGGAGACGTATTGTGCAAAAGGATCCACGACCAAAAATAATTCCAGAACTTATCAGGGCACCCTAGCAGGAGTGAAACATGCATGGACGATCTGGGGAGACGTGTTGTGCATAAGGATCCACCACCAAAAATCATTCCAGAACTTATCAGGGCACCCTAGCAGGAGTGAAACATGCATGGACGAACTGGGGAGACGTATTGTGCATAAGGATCCACCACCAAAAATCATTCCAGAACTAATCATGGCACTCTAGCAGGAGTGAAACATGCATGGACGATCTGGGGAGACGTATTGTGCAAAAGGATCCACGACCAAAAATCATTCCAGAACTAATCATGGCATTCTAGCAGGAGTGAAACATGCATGGACGATCTGGAGAGACGTATTGTGCATAAGGATCCACCACCAAAAATCATTCCAGAACTAATCATGGCACTCTAGCAGGAGTGAAACATGCATGGACGATCTGGGGAGACGTATTGTGCAAAAGGATCCACGACCAAAAATAATTCCAGAACTTATCAGGGCACCCTAGCAGGAGTGAAACATGCATGGACGATCTGGGGAGACGTATTGTGCATAAGGATCCATCACCAAAAATCATTCCAGAACTAATCATGGCATTCTAGCAGGAGTGAAACATGCATGGACGATCTGGGGAGACGTACTGTGCATAAGGATCCACCACCAAAAATCATTCCAGAACTAATCATGGCACTCTAACAGGAGTGAAACATGCATGGACGATCTGGGGAGACGTATTGTGCAAAAGGATCCACCACCAAAAATCATTCCAGAACTTATCAGGGCACCCTAGCAGGAGTTAAACCTGCATGGACGATCTGGGGGGACGTATTGTGCAAAAGGATCCACCACCAAAAATCATTCCAGAACTTATCAGGGCACCCTAGCAGGAGTTAAACCTGCATGGACGATCTGGGGAGACGTATTGTGCAAAAGGATCTACCACCAAAAATCATTCCAGAACTTATCAGGGCACTCTAGCAGGAGTAAAGCAATTTACTTCAAGAAATCGTGTACCCCTTGGTGCTAAGCATGACGCACCGGTGCAAAACATGCATTATGGTGCGGAGTGGACATATATCCCCTACTGAGGACTTAGCCCTGTAGTTTGTTTGTTCAGTGCTGATGTAAGAGTGTCACTGTATGACAGGTGAGCTGTTCTGTTTCGATCTCTATTACATAGTATTCATGATTTTGATATCGTGTGTTTCATTTTACTGTTGCTATTGTCATTGATACCACTTACAGTTGTAAAACCCGATTTCTCGATTTTACTGGTCAAAATGAACCTCGTTCTTAAATTTTAGACAGTCGTGTGTACTGTTTCTGTAGGAGTTATGTTTACCACCTGTGCGACCAACCAACAATGCAACAGTTACAAGGATCATGAGTTTCCCGTCTTTTCGTTTTCCACTGAAGACAACAGATTTCTACCTATTACTAAAACATTAAACTATAGCGCGTTTAGATCCCATTTTAATTCACTCTTTGAATGTATTTTGCTTATGTTGTGCACAGGCACCGACGTTCTTCACTGCTCTAACATTAGTATCCAGAGACCTCCATGTCTATAAATAATCTTTATTTACAGAAAATTTAATATTGTGTGCTGAAACCTTTTCCCCCTCTTATGACAGCCTCTAGTCATCGTGGAATTTTTTAGAAAATGCCCGCGGTTATATTCCGTCATTCCGCCTTTAAAGTAATGACCAGTTGAGCATTGTCTGTTGGGCGTTCTTTTGTTCCGGGAATTTGACGATCCAATGCGTCTCATGAGATTCTTTATATTGTTCAGTTCTTCATGGGTTCAGGTTTAGGACTCCTGGCCAGTTTAGTTCAACTTCTCGACGCCCATGTTATCAAAGCAATGTGTAACAGCGCGAGAAGTATGATGTGCTAATAGAAGTATGAGCCTTTCCCAAGGGACTGCCACAACATTGGTTATGCATAATTGTACATGACGTCCAGCAAGAGCTCAGCATTCATGGTTTTGTCAAAAACTGCTTATGAGTTTAAGTCGAATCACCAGAAACAGCTCCATAGCATCACGCTGCCTCCGCCAAACTTCATTGTTCGGACGTTACAGTCCCGAAGAGATACCTTTCTCGCCGCATTCACCAGAGCCAGGAAAAACATCAGACTGGTTTGACTGTTTACCGTACTCGTCGTTCCAAATAATAGTTTCCCATTGCTTTATAGTCGAAGATCGACGTTCCTTACACTTCTATAAACGGAGTGTGGCTTAAGTCAGACTGATAAGCGTCTTGTGGATGGTAGCTTGACCATGGTAACCCATGTTGTGCACCGTCCTGAGTGCTCTACTGATGCTAACATCAATCCCAAGGGTCTCACTTAGGGTTCGTGTAATTTGAGACAATGTTGATTTGCATTCTGAGCGGACAGTCCTTTGCAGAGCTCTTCTGTTACGTTCTGCAAACTTCGGAGGTTTTAGCGGGTCGTTTCCGGGAAGATTCAGCCCCAGTCAGCTGCCATTTGCGTATCACACCACAAACCGTCGACCTAGGTATCTTCGATACCGCTGAGACGTCACAAATGAAGGGATTTCTTATGTGGCACCCTGTTATCAATCCGCGCTGGAAAATAAATAAATTTTGTCAATCGAGGCATCTAGCATTCACAATAGTCTATTGTCTCATGATAACCCTTACGAGCATATCTATAGTTGGGTCCGTGACGTGGTCCATCCGTATGACCTTATTCACTATCAATAGAGGGACATTTGAATACTAATGGTAGAGTGAATATCGCACGAACAACAAAAGCTTGCCACAGACTTCCACTGGAGAGTTTTCTATGGTTGACTGCAAACGTCACAAGTACTGCATCGTTTCAAACTGGCCTGAGCTCTGGAATTACTTTTCTCCTCCATAACAGGAACCAAATGACATGCGCTGGGTTAAAAAATGCAACATGTGGAATTAGTGTTGCAAATGTTGCGAAACCTGCTGGATACACAAGATGTTAGACACGTAAGAAATTATAATATTTTCAAATAAAAAGAAATAAAACGAATGCTGGAAAAGAAAGTTATAGTACCGCGCTAGTATGAAGGTAAATCCTTCCTGATGTACAATGCATTCGGCCAACCTCAGCTGAACAGAGTTGCAGAGAACGGCTTATAGAATCCTGAGGCCCTGAACACCACGCTTCGTTGAGATGGTGTCGCAGGGTACCTTTTGTTGGAGGTGGTTGACGCAGACTCTGGAGGTGTCGTTCTAGACAAGATTTCTCGACGGGATTGGGCAGACAAACGTAGCATGTTGACAGCTTGTTGATATTGCCTCCATGCGTGTGCTGTATGAGAGCTGTCCTATTGAAGCAATTCATTTTTGTAACCTTGCCGCGAATCCTATCGCAAGGCATTCGAGGATTTCTTCGACATGCGGACGACCCGTCAAAGTCCCTTTAATAAATACTAAACCGGAACTCGAATCATAGGAGATAGCTCCCCAAACGCTGATGCTTGCTGTTCCGGCGGTTTGTTGTTCGATGACATTCATTGGATTGTTGCGTTGACCACATTGGCGCCACAGGTGTATCCGAGAACTGTCTTGTTGAAGGCAGAAGTGAGATTCATAACTTTACACAAAATGACGTCTTTCGTCAATCTAGGTTGCTCGTGATCTGTGCCAATGGCTACGGATCAGTAGTAGGTGAAGCAGTAGACTGTTTAAAATGGTGTGCTGTTCGATTGGGTGACTGATGCTAAGCATTACCGCTCTTATGCCGACCACTTCCAACCGACGGCTCACCCGCCGTATAAGGCAACGATGGAATGTGGCATTGTGGAAGTCAACATGGACGCAATACATCGAGTCGACCAGCCAGTTTTGTACAGGGTAATAATGCGTATTCTTTCGAAGTACTTTAGTCGATTATGATCACGACGATGACGGATTCTTGTGCATCTATCTACTTGTGATGGTTTTCCTCCAGGCACTATCAACAATTTGTGGCAACGTTACTCGGAAAGACACGGATCCGTTAATACTGTCATAAACAGCTTTGGCTTTCGCTGGATGGGCTCAGTAGTGAAATCATTTGTATGCCTGCGCTTTACAATTTGCCTGTCAGTTTGTATGCAAATCGCATCACTACTTCCCCGTGTTGCACTTTTTTATTTTGTGGGGTACATTTTCTAATAATGCAAGATTATCAGACCATTATTAAATCTTGTGCTTTGCCTGGCCAGTGCCACATGTAAAATGCAGCACACGAGGCACATTCTGGTTTCTCCTATGTGACCACAAGGAAAGCACGCACGCTACATGTAAATTCTTAATTGTTCTCCTCTAACATACTGTATACAAGTTCACGTGAAAGACATTAGACTAGCCTCAGTGCTTCCATATATCTCCATTGTAAGTGTAACGAAACGTCATAATATGTAGATTTTCAATAACATCTCAGTCTTGAGTATCAACACCCCCAATTGCAAAGAATGAACTCATGAACAAATGGAATCTTTGTCAAAAGCTGTTTACCGTAACAGATGAGATAATACGAGCAGACTTTCGATTCTAAAAACGATTCCCTTATCACGGTGATTTCACCGATCATGTGCTCGAGAATGCACTGAGAGCTTACAAAACTTGACGAAAAGCAAACATCTTTCTGTTGTGCTCATGTTAATTTCCTGTCTTTTTTTTCTTTCTCTCTCTCTTTTTTTTTTTAATCTACACGTACCTAAAGCCATTTTTCAGTCTGCTTATCTTCCCATTAGTCATTTCTTCGATATTTAGGATCTACGACGTCATATGTTAAAAGTGATTAATACTGTGTTGAATATTTGCATTTGATTTATTTTATTTTTACTTTCGGACATACATTTTGATGGTAAAAACAGAGAGAAAAATTTTGTCATGTATCTCTCTTCAACATATCTGAAATTTTTACCCATTGCTTTCCTAAAAAACATTTGCATATTGAACCGTTTTTAATAAATATCCACCTTTCAACTTATCTATCTATATAATACGCAAAGCTGATCTACAACGCACTAATCTTCACCTCCAACCTTATCAAGGTGCACTCAGATCAATCGATTTCTAACTTTTATTCAAATGAAGCCTCGCGATTTCTCGTGAAGCTCCCTAACGGCTGTCTGTGAAGTGCACTTTTTCCTAGTCTAATTAACGGTGGTGAAACCCGTGCACTGCGTAAAAGACACAGGAGTCGTTTTTATGCTAGAAGAATGCATTAATTACGGGGGGTTTGGCAAGAATCCTCCCGATCATGTGAAGAACAATGTATTGCACTTGTGTACTGTGAAACAAAGTGTTGTTAGTATGGCAGAGATATTATTTTGATGTGCTTTGGCCATTTTGAAAGAATGAGTGATGTGGTACTCACTGAGAGGACTTATTCAGCCCAAGTGGCTGGAAAGAATGGTGCATGAAGGCCAAAGAAATTCATGGAAGGCCAGATTCAGGAATGTCTGGAAGAGAAATAGATAATATATGAAGTACAAAGGGCCTTGTGTAAGACGTATATCAGTAAAGTTGAAGTTGTGTGCTCTGTAAATGGAAACTGTTATATCACTAGAAAGTAAAATCGAACAACATCGGTTTTTTCTGCAGATGATATTGATCTTGGTGAGAGAAACTACCCTCTAAAACTCATGAAGAATGTGACGTGCCTGCATCGCAGGATACACATGAGATAAAGGCTGATAGCAGTAAGAGCATACGTCCGCGTAGCTCAGTTGGGAGAGCGACTTATTCCGGAATGAGGGTCCTGGGTTCGATGCCCGGCGTGGACAAAAATGACGGAAAAATTTACTTCGTTATAAGAGATTTAGGGATGTGTATGTATGGATGTGTATAATTTAGGGATGCGTATGTATGTGTATGAATACATGTATGCATACATACACACAGGTGCTGCCCCGGTGGCGCATTAGTCTAAGCGCTGGCTTATGACCGTTCGTTCGAGAAGAGTCCGGGTTCGAATCCCGGTGAGGCATAGGTGTTGTGTTTGTCTTACGACGCTGGGTCTCTCCCTTCCCTGGAACCAGTGGCACTAACTTTGGGACGGGAGACTGCATATAGCTCATTGAGTTGCTTACAGTGGTCGTTAAACGTTCAATAAAAACACATTCACACACAGGTACGTATGTATCGTTTACATTCTGCTCGTACTTTTTGTTTTTTCAGTTAAAAAAACATGTATGCAAGCATGCATGTATCTGCCTATCTTCATTGGCTTATCTTTTACTTCATTTTACTTTCTATTTTTTACGCTTTCCAACCGTAGGTTGAAGAAGCGTATATGTTCCAGTTTTGTCCGTCCGTCTGTCCGCACGATAACTGGCGTAAAAATGGCTCGATTTCGATGAACTTTTAATATGTGGTAGGGGACCACCTGGGGACGAATCCTATTGAAAATGTGACAAATGGGATCAAAGGTCACGACGTAGGAGCAGGATCCATTCCATTGCCTTTATGCGTCATAACGTGCGTAAAAATGGTTCGATTTCGATTAAATTTCAGTATGTGGTAGGGAACCACATGGGGACGAAACCTATTAAAAAATGGACGAAATGGGGTCAAACGTCAGGACATAGGATTGCGATCCATTCCATCGCCCTTATCCGATATTATTAAGGTGGACGAAAAGTAATTTTTCTTCCTATACTTCCAATGGAAAAACTTTTGTACACAATTCCTTCAAAATTAATGTGTTCCCAAGGATGAAAATTTGAACAACGATTAAAATAACTTCATATTGTAACTTGGAATACTTAATATTTTCTAAAACATAACCATAATTATATTAAAAATCAATAATTTTTCCTTTGGTAGTGTTGAAACCAGAAAAAGGATGGTGGAACCTGTACTTTGATGACGTCAGTAGACAAACAAATGTTGGATTGCATAATTATGGTTATGTTTAAGAAAATATTAGGTATTCCAATTTATAAAATGAAACTATTTTAATCGATGTTCAAATTTTCATTGCCGCCCCGGTGGCGCAGTGGTCTAAGGCGCTCGCCTCTGATCATTCGTCTGTAAGGGGTCCGGGTTCGAATCCCGGTCAGGCATGGATGTTGTGTTTGTCTTACGGCACTGGCTCTCTCCCTTCCCTGGAACCAGTGACCCTAAATTAGGGACGGGCGACTGCTTATAGCCCATTGAGTTGCTCACGGTGGTCGTTAAACCTCCAATCAAAAAAAAAAAAAAAAAAAAAAAAAAAAATTTTCATCCTTGGCAACGCATTAATTGTCCAGAAAAAAGATGGCGCGACCTGTATTTTCATGACGTCAGTAGACAAACAAATGTTGAATTGCATAATCATGGTTATGTTTTAGAAAACATTAAGTATTGCAAGTTATAAAATGAAGATATTTTAATCGATGTTCAAATTTTCATCCTTGGGAACGCTTTAATTCGGAAGAAAATGTGTACAGAAATTTTTCCATTCGAAGTACAGGAAGCAAAATTACTTGACGTTCACCTTAAAGGAGCAATTTTTGTATGTATGTAAATTTTATTTTGAAAACGGCTCTAAGGATTTTGATGAACGTCGTTACCCTACCGTCTTCTGGTACTAGAAATCGATTTAGCTTGATCTCGACTTTAGGAAAATTCGTTTAGTGGGTTAAATAACCACCCCAAATTACCACGTTTTTAATGTAGTGAAAACTTTTGTCGTCCCATTAGATGTTGGCGCGCGGTTAAGCCATCTGTCTCATTACGTCACGCGTTGTGTGTGGATCCTATTAAAGTTTTATGACGTCACACTCTTGTGAGCAGATGGTCGCGATTCCCATCTGCCTCATTACGTCACGCGTTGTGTGCGTATGCCCGTCCGCACGATAACTCGCGTAAAAATCGTTCGATTTCGATGAAATTTTAGTATGTGGTAGGGGAACACTTGGGAAAGAACCCTATTGAAAGTGAATGAAATGGGGTCAACGGTCAGGACATAGGAGCGGGATCCATTCCACTGCTCTTATGCTTCATAACTAACGTAAAAAAGGTTCGATTTCGATTAAAGTTTAGTATGTGGTAGGGGACCACCTGGGGACAAACCCTATTGAAAATTGGAGAAATTTGTGTCAAAGGGACATAGGAGCGGAATCACTTCCATCGCCATTATGCGTCATAACCTACGTAAAAATGTTTCGATTTGGATGAAATGTTAGTATGTTGTAGGGGCCTGCCTGGGGACGCATCCTATTAAAAATTGGCGAAGTGGGGTCGAAGGGTAGGATACATGAGCGGGATCTATTCCATAGCCCTTATGCATCATAACTTACGTAAAATTGCTTCGATTGCGACAAAACTTTATCATGTTATTTCGGAGGTATACTTAACCAGTTCTGTTGAATATCATCGAAATGGGATCAAAGGTCAGGGCACAGAAGTGAGATTTATTCCACAGCCATTTTCCTCATAACTTGAGTAATGATTTCTAGTATGTTGGAAAGCGTATGGTAATCAATGCATTGCATGATTTTACTAACTTGTCTTCTTTTAATTCCATCTCTTCCTTTACCATTTTCCTTCTGCATTTCTTACAGCCACTACTTTTATGTTCACCCGGTATTTTTTCTTGTTTATTTTTCTTTCTATATTTATGCTTCGTCTTTCTGACGCTTGCCAACCGTAGGTTGAAGAAGCGTATATGCTCCCGCTTTATCCGTCCGTCTGTCCGCACGATAACTGGCGTAAAAATGATTCGATTTCGATGAAACTTTAGTATGTGGTAGGGGATCGCCTGGGGACGAACCCTATTGAAAATGGGACAAATGGGGTCAAAGGTCACGACGTAGAAGCGGGATCCATTCCATTGCACTTATACGTCATAACTTGCGTAAATATAGCTCGATTTCAATGACATTTTACTATGTGGTAGGGGACCGCCTGGAGACGAACACTATTCAAAATGGGTGAATTGGGATCAAACGTCAGGACATAAGAGCGGGATGCATTTCATTGCCTTTATGCGTCATAACGTGCGTAAAAATGGTTCTATTTCGATCAAATTTCAATATGTGGTATAGGGGACCACCTGGGAACAAACCCTATTGAAAATGGATGAGATGGGGCCAAAGGTCAGGACATAAGATTGCGATCCATTCCATCGCTCTTATCCCATATTATTAAGATGAACTTCAAGTAATTTTGCTTCCTATACTTCCAATGGAAAAACTTTTGTACCCATTTCCTTCAAAATTAATGTGTTCCCAAGGATGAAAATTTGAACATCGATTAAAATAACTTCTTATTATAACTTGGAAAACTTAATATTTTCTAAAACATAACCATAATTATATTAAAAATCAATAACTTTTCCTTTGGTGGTGTTGAAACCAGAAAAAGGATGGCCGACCTGTACTTTGATGACGTCAGTAGACAAACAAATGTTGGATTGCATAATTATGGTTATGTTTTAGAAAATATTAGGTATTCGAAGTTATAAAATGAAGCTATTTTAATCGATGTTCAAATTTTCATCCTTGTGAAAGCATTAATTGTCCAGAAAAAAGATGGCGCGACCTGTATTTTCATGACGTCAGTAGAAAAACAAATGTGTGGATCCTATTAAAGTTTAATGACGTCACACTCTTGCGAGCAGACGGTCGCGATTCCCATCTGCCTCATTACGTCGCGCGTTGTGTGCGTATGTTCGTCTGCACGATAACTCGCGTAAAAATTGTTCGATTTCGATCAAATTTTAGTATGTGGTAGGGGATCACCTGGGAAGGAACCCTATTGAAAGTGAACGAAATGGGGTCAAAGGTCAGGACATAGGAGCGGGATCCATTCCACTGCTCTTATGCGCCATAACTAACGTAAAAAAGGTTTGATTTCGATTAAATTTAAGTATGTGGTAGGGGATCACCTGGGGACAAACTCTTTTGAAAATAGGCGAAATGGGTCAAAGGTCACGACATAGGAGCGGAATCACTTCCATCGCCATTATGCGTCATAACTTACGTAAAAATGTTTCGATTTGGATGAAATGTTAGTATGTTGTAGGGGCCTGCCTGGGGACGCATCCTATTGAAAATGGGCGAAATGGTTCAAAGGTTAGGACACAGAAGCGTGATCTATTCCATAGCCCTTATGCATCATAACTTACGTAAAATTGCTTCGATTGCGACAAAACTTTATCATGTTATTTCGGAGGTATACTGAACCAGTTCTGTTGAATGTCATCGAAATGGAATCGAAGGTCAGGGCACAGGAGTGGGATTTATTCCACAGCCATTTTCCTCATAACTTGAGTAATAACTTATGTAATGATTTCTAGTATGTTGGAAAGCGTATAATAATCAATGCATTGCATGATTTTACTAACTTGTTTTATATCAAAATGCAGGAGAAACAGATTTTCCAAAGTTGCTTCAATTCCGAATTCTAGTGATTTCGAAATCAAACTGCTCTGTAAGAAATAAATCGGCCAATAGTGTTATATACTGCCGGCTGTAAATGACAATTCTTACTTAATCTTCCTTAGATCTCGCTGAAATGAACAGCAGTTTTATTGATGAGTACAGGGAAACCTGTTTTGGCGGTCACTCGCATTCCGCGGTCTCCTGCCAAAGATGGCAGTTTTGTCTGGCGTGGATTTAATTACAATGTTAAAATAGAAATAATGCACAAGAGACCTATATTTGGAGGCCACCTGCTAGACGCGGCCACTGGCATGCTTTTGGAAACGCAAAAGAGAATGTACCTGCATTTCGCGGTCACTAATATGCGAAACTTACAGAAAAATCCTGTTTTGGACGTTATAGAAAGTAACGAAAATGTTGTTAGTTTGAAAATATGGAAAACACCTGTTTCTTTTTCTCCCTTCCTCACCAGCCTTCACGATATTGAAAATGGTGGGTGATCCTTGGAGTATGTCAAGTTCTTAGAATTTTGTTTCCCGACGGTATGGTTTTCTGTTAATTAGGGTATCCATGTTCTATCTTTAATTGTCCTAAATAGAAGAGTGAAGCTTAAGGAGGAGTTTACTCCCCCCCCTCATCCCAACAAACCTAGCCTTCTCACTATCGGCGGTACCGTTTGAGCAAGCTCGATGAGCGCTCTATATGGCAAAAGAACGCATCGCCGAATTTAAAGAAGAAAAGGTTGAGGAAGGGCGGAAGTGGGTTCAAAGCTCAACCGCAGTAGTCTATTGCGTTCTGTATATGCTTACAAATGTTCCCCCTTTCAAAGGGGGAACATTTGGTAGGAACGCCTGATTTGCGACAACATGTGTATGTTCCAACCTTCTACCCCATTCATCAGTCTTACTTGTGACTCCTAGTGAGAGATTTAGTGAATAAAATTCGTCAATAACAAAATTGGCTGAGAAGAAAGAAATAACTAGTCCTACATAGCAGGCTACATTGAAAAAGCTAGGAGTTTTTTTTTTATTTATTTCAAGTTGGGAGGGGCGATATTTTGGAAAATTGAACCGCAGTATTTGGCGGTCACGCTGTATAGTAGTACACAGTTGCAAATGCGCACAGTGGCGCTCATTGTTTGATTGAATAGTGATATTTCATGGCGCAAAGTGTGATCTGAAAAAGAAAGAGGAAATACGGACCCGACAAGATTATTCAGCAGGATCACATCTCGGATAATGAAAGCCTCTGTTCCTGAAGAAACCACTAATTTACTGTCCCCGTCGATTGTTTGGAGTCTTTTATCTGATCAAAGCTTTTTAAAAAAAATTAGGAATTTTCCTATTCCAGTCTTCTGTCATTCATTTTTGCCAAGTGATAATGTCCATGAATAATTATTTAATCTTTATAACATCATGAGATCATAATGCACACGTCATATACTTGAACATACAGGGTAATATAATAAACAACTGAATTTTACTAAGTGACTTCAGATTTGGAGAGATGGTAATCCCATTTATCTCTCTATCCACTCATTCACTAGCTTACTGATATTCTTACGAAGTTATTCATTACAAGTTGCAAAGAAACCACAGAAGAAATGAAAAATTTTGTGGGAACTGCGCTTCTTTTTTCTTTTTTTTTTTTTTTTTTTTTTTTGAAGAAGAAGAAGAAGAAGGGAATCGGAAGTCCGTGTACTGCTATACAAATATATGCACAGGAGTAATCCCCCGACTTTGATATACCTGCAGATAGACACGAGGTTTAGACAGACAACAGAAGGAACACTATCCATAGTATCGGATGAATGTCCCACAAACACACTGACAGCCCACTCCACATATTGTGCCCATAGAAAGAATCACTCATAGTGGGCGTAACGCTCAAAATAATTGTTCCTAAAAGAAGACGTATCAACAGTTTGAATAATTGTTTCCAATGAAGACAAACTGAATTTTACATAGCTGATCTCAAGCACACATCTCTGATTTTCGACAGACAAAATAAAAAATATTCATAATAAAGATGCTTTAGGCACATGCTGTCACATTGGTGAATTCAAATTCAATCTGCAACTCTGATTTCAATAACACACCTGAGAGCATTCCTTTCCAAAGACATTTTTATAAAGGTGGTCCTTCTGAACGAGTCATTTAGTACAAACTCAAATGCACCAAATAGCCACTTTATTAGTGAACGCTGTGTACATTTGTGTAACCGTTTTATTTGTTGCACCGACCTAATCTGTTTAGTGAGTTCCGAAACGAATTCGGACGTCGATGTGAAAGAAAATCGTAATATTGACTGTAGAAATATTCTAATATATTTCTTTAGCGCAATGATGATGAATATAAAGTAGGTTATCATCGTACGACAAAATGTATTAAACACATACTGTAAAAAAACAAATGGTGTGAATTTACGGAAAAATTCTAAAAAGAACGTGCAGCAAATTTGCAGGTAAGTGTCCGTCTTTAAACGGAATTTCCGTTTTTAAAAGTGCTCGTTTTTCTTGTTTTTTTTTTATCCGTAGTTTCGCAGATTTTCCGTAGTCAGTAAATTCCGCTCATTTCAGAAAATCCCATTTCAGGTTTTTCCGTATTTAGATAGATATTCCGTAAAATGCAACACGCTGAATATTTCAGCCCTTACGCGAGATAATCCTTTTGCGCCAGTGGTCGGGATCTAGCCCATGCTGTTTGAGTGAAGCCGTCTTCACCATTGAGGCAGAAAGACCCAGGAATCAGACTCACGCTCAAAGTAAAACTCATTGGGCTATGGTGATTATTATTTTTTTTTTCATTAATGCAAGTGATTTAGTCATTTTTTTTTCTATTGGAGCTTTTTATTTTTTAATACGTTTACAATAATTTTAATTTTTTCTGTAAAAGGTCTTATTACAAATTACGTACTTTTTCCGTAGTGATTTTTCGAAGCAACAGAATGATTTAGAGTTTGAGATCTTTTTTCAACTGACAATAACTTTCAATTATCTTCAAGAGAAGGTGCAATGTATTGTTTTATAATATTGTTTCACAAAACTTATAAATATATGATTTTAATCTTGCTAAATATATTATAGCTTTGTCTTAAGGACTCTACAGACTGATACATAGACATCGTACAATTACCTGTACAATACATTAAGTACCCGGTTTCTTACGGTTACACAATACATAGTATCTAGTGCACCAAATGGGGAAGAGGAAGAGAAATATCCTGTGCCACAGTAACAAAAATTCATGCGATATGCTATCCACAATATCCGATCTACCTACTGAACTTCAAAATCAGATCCTTTGACAGACGACTGAAATTCAACAGCTAATCAAACCCCCAAGTATTCCCGTGAATTTCTCCACATTACCGGAAATTTTTCGTCATATGGATACAGGAAAAATGAAAACGGGATTTTTCCGTTAATATAAAAAAGGAATTGTGGAAAGGTTTCTGAAAATTCAGTATTTTCCGTTAACACATCTTGAAAACGGTAATTTACCGTCAATATAAGAAATGAATTGCGGAAAGGTTTCTAAAAATTCAGAATTTTTGTAGTCGTACAAAAAAAAGTCTATAAAATTCGGAGTTCTTTCCGTCATTTTACGGGAAAAGTTGTGTCAGAAATATGCTTCGTTAATTCTCGAAAAAAAAAAAAAAATGACGGAAAGTGGCTCGTGAATTTCAGAATTTTTTTACAGTGCATGCATGAATTTCATGTAATTTTCTGAGTTTTAGGAATTTTAAATGCCCTCTTCAACGACTCAATTTTTGATAAAGCTTACCGGCTTTATTTATTTCTTTATTTTAGAAACAGGGTTCTGTGTATGTGCGTTTGTTTCTAATCCCTTTATACATCCTTCTCCAACAATCTTTTGACTATTATACATCTTTGGACCTTTATACATCATTCTCCAACAATCTTTTGACTATTATACATCTTTGGACCTTTATACATCCTTCTCCAACAATCTTTTGACTATTATACATCTTTGGACCTTTATACATCCTTCTCCAACAATCTTTTGACTATTATACATCTTTGGACCTTTATACATCCTTCTCCAACAATCTTTGGGTGGTGGCTTGCCCAAAGCGTTTCCACATCTCTGTGCATTTAGTAATTATTTTCCAATGTTATTTAAACTTTCAACGCGCCGTGGTGGCGCAGTGGTCTAAGCGATGGTTTATGACTATTCATTCGAGAAAGGGTCTGGGTTCGAATCCCAATGAGGCATGGATGTTGTGTTTATCTTAGAGCACTGGCTCTCTCACTTTCCTGGAACTAGTGGCCCTAAATTAGGGACGGGCGACTGCTTACGGCCCATTGAGTTGCTCACGGTTTAAACACTCAATCAAAAAAAAAAAAGTGAAATAAAATAAACTTTCATTTGCCCAGTCGTCCCCACTGCGGGAATTTTGTGGTTCTTAGTTTTCTGGTATGCTATTAGCGTTGATAGTTCTCGTGGACATTAAATGCTTCTTTTTTCCGTAGCATAACAATTGTAACAATGCAAAGGGTCCAGTGCTTTAGTGGTATGGCATATTTGGGATGCGTGAGTCTGTTTTCCTGTATTTTCTATTAATAACCGGGTGTAGTTGGTGAATGGTATTTATTAACAGTACCGTTGATACTCGGGACGCCAGTAAGACGACAGCGTTAGAAAAACACATGCTCGTTAAATGGGATCAGGAAATTGGAGAACACATTTCTGATCGTTCGTTTCCAACTTTCGTTACGATCTACCTTAACCATAACAGGGAGAAGCAACATCTAGAAAGTAACAACTCTGCAAAGAACAGCTCACCAAAAAATAAATATCTAACTCTCAAGAACTTTAGCTAGACTTCCGATGCTAACAAAGAAAGACGATATTTATTTACGTTTCACGAATGAAGTAGGAAGTAGGAAATTTTGGAATTTTAAGTATTTTGCTTTATATATTTAACTTTAGTAATTTGTTTAAAAAGTGATTTATTAAAAAAAAAGCTGACAAATTTTTATTAGTAAATAGGTGTGTGCCGATGGTATCTGCAATGTATAATACTGCGAAAATCCTTTGCAAAGTCACATGGTAAAACTTTTTCATTTTTATGTGTATTTTGCTGATGCTTTTCATTTCGGTGAGAAAGAGAACTGCTTTTGAGAGAGGGCTGAAGTTGCGGCTCTTCAAGACACCAGCATATGTTATGTTTACCCTGATACTGAATATTTTTCTTATTTAGATTCCGCTACTCTGATCCAATAGTGAAAAATTGTAAAATGTCTTGATTAAAAAACCACGCTGCAGGGTTGACATACTGTATTTTTAAGGATAACATATGTAGATCATGTGCTTTTGTGAATTCGTTATAACTGCTGAACTGATAATCACATGCAAAACGAAAATCACCAGTATTTCGTTAATCACAAACCGAGCGCCACTAATTCAGTTTATTTTAACAGTTGTAAGCGCGTGTTTGTCCCTTTCAGCAGAGCTCTTTCAACTGTCGAGGTCCTTACTACTGGTTGAGTGAGTGTTTTCGCAATGCCAGAAAATTAAATTCTTTTTAGAACGAAACTGGCCACATTTCCTAAATGACAGATGAAGCACTTTCAAAGTTTATGTAACAGCTGTTTCATCAGATTTGCCGAAAATATCTATTATCAATACCGTTGATATTTTTTCTACCTCCGCTTTTAATTACACAAAGTGTTCTTTCTTTCCATTTCTTTTTTCTTCTCATTTTTTCCTAGGAGTGGGAATCAAAGCTATCATGTTTCTATCTATTCTTAGTAGTTCAAACCGCTCCGGAAGTATGCGGTTTAACTCAAGGATTTAAGAATGATGGATCCTGACTTCCGCATCAAAGACTCATCGTGCACATCCTCGCAATGTCTGCTTAAAGATTTAGATAGGGAGAGAGAGAGAGAGTTCCGAATCCTTGAATTGAGAAATGGAGCTTGAAAGTTGATTACCGAACAAGTGAAGAATCACTCTCACCACGGTTAGATGTGAAAACCCCGTCGATGGTGATTGGCATCTTGTGGTACTCTTTCGTCAGCAGGGCTGGACTTGACTGTCCAAACCTGCAATTGGGCTGTGAAGGCACCACGGTGTCCGACTGCATCCTCGCCTCTGACGTCAAGGTCGACATTCGGTCGCTGAGTTCGCAAGGTCGACTCCCTATTGCGTCAAGATCCGACGTCCACGATGCCTCCACGTGTGGAGTTCGTCTGCACCTCTTCTTCTTCGCAGAAAGAAAAGCGAATTACGTACTCTTTGTTGAGCTCAATTTGCATCAGAAATGGATGGCGAAATCCCTTTCATGAAAGACCTAACCCGCTCTTTTGGGCAAACATGTTTATCCATGAAAAATAATGAGGCGCATTCCAGAACAAAGCCTCAAGCACAATGAGGATGAGACAAAAAATGTTGAATGCAAAACGAGCTTTGAGCCTGACTATACAAAATAAAATAAAATAAAATGATCTCTATGAAACCTAGTTAACAATTAAAAGCGTACAATGTAAATGAAATACAAAAAGTAACACGATTACGAGGTTTTAAGCTTTCCATGTACAATTCTAATCTGACAAAATCAAAAATTGTATTAGAGTTCAAAAATGTCTACACTAAAAACTAGAAAAGGGTACAAGAAATGAAACAAAATAGACAGGAATGCAACATTACATTTAAACCATTAAAAAAACCATAAATATCATCACGTTTAGTGATTTGGCAGCTTTCGTTAGCAAATTTTCTGAAATATCCTTGCATTTAACAAAACATTTTTCTTAAAGGAAATAACGTTGAAACAAAGGAACATGTTTTTCCTATAGAAGAAAACTAAGAACCACAAAAAGCAATTTAATGTGCAGAGATAAAGATTAGTACATAGAAAAACGGGAAAGATGACACCGAATTCTCGGACCTAAGGAGCACATTTTTTGAATCAAGAGTATAAAAAAACACAAAACACAATAATAATCAAAATTTTACAGTATTGGCATACGAAATTTCAAAGTAAGGGTTTATGATAACCAACGATCTGTTAATCATAGAATATGCATTCAGAAAAAGAGTAAGAGAAAGAACATCGGTTTTTATAAGCAGAGGAACCGTTGCAAATAGAAATATGTGCTTGACTTTTACCAGAAAACTGGATTGCATTAATAGAAAATTCATGCAAAAATGTTATTTATAAAAAATCTATCCGATACAAAAAATGGGGAGTAGGGCTTTTAAAAACAAAGATATTACAAATATAAATAAGCATAAATAAGCACTTTCGCCCCTAGTATAGGTATCATTAGCAGCTAGAAAAGTTTACAAGCAACTTTTGTCGTCTTGTAGTGGAATAACGAAATACTATCAGGTTCAAAACAAACAGTTGTGGAAGAAACTTGGACAGACCTTCATCTAGCAGTGAACTGATAATGGTTGACAATGATAGTGATGGCGATGATGACATATATGTATGTATACATAAGAAAATTTTTTAACTCAAATCCAGAGACTTTTAAAAAGAAAGGTGAAAGATGCGGAGGGAAAGAAAAATAAGTACGAACAGCAAGCTAGAGGAAGAGAAAAACTTTTCAATTCTCTCATTTGTTACGGTGTCCGCATTGCTTGGGTCTGGACGTTGTTGGCGTGACGTCATTGCTTGGGTCTGGACGTTGTTGGCATGACGTCATTGCTTGAGTCGGGACGTTGTTGGCATGACGTCATTGCTTGGGTCGGGACGTTGTTGGCATGACGTCATTGCTTGGGTCGGGACGTTGTTGGCATGACGTCATTGCTTGAGTCGGGACGTTGTTGGCATGACGTCATTGCTTGGGTCGGGACGTTGTTGGCATGACGTCATTGCTTGGGTCGGGACGTTGTTGGCATGACGTCATTGCTTGGGTCTGGACGTTGTTGGCATGACGTCAAGCGTTGAATTACAGATTTAAAAGAGCTGAAAGCGCATTCAGGGTAACTGTGTTGTACAGAATTTTAGACGTATGTACAGTCATTTGCAGAAGTTTAAGACCACCTGTCAATTTATTGAAAATTAAGATTTTCAAAGAAACAACTAATTACTAGTCAGAGATATTTGAAAAATGACACCACAGATAAAACTTACGTTCTATAGAACACAAAAAGACTGAAATCAGTACTTTGTGTGGCCACCTTTGTTTTTAAAAAAACGGACAGAATACGATGTTGCATACTTTCAATGAGGGATTTGCAGTAGCCAATTGAAATATCCTTGCACCACATGTACTTTATCGCGTCAGCCAAAGCTTGGGAATATGATGGCTGCTTTTCTGCTACCTTATTTTTTAAAATGGTCCACAAATTTTTGATGGGGTTAAGGTCGGGACTATTACCGCGCCAGTCAGGCACAGTTATGTTTTTCCTCTGCAGCTAGTCCTTTATTGTCTTTGATCTGTGGCGTGGAGCACCATCATGCATAAAGATGCACTTGAATAAGAGTTAACAAATTCTCGCCTAACATTTCCTCATAAAAAGGACCAGTCATGGTAGTGCCTGTTGTCGAAAGGGATAATGAAGCAGTACTGGATGTTGACATAGCACCCCATATCATCTGACTAGGTGGATGTCTCACAGTGCCAACGGTGTATTTTTCACCAAACCTTTTGCCTTTTGGTCGTCAAACATGTGCTTCACGTGATTCCAATTGAAGCACAGTTGATTCACAGGAAAAAAGAACTTGGCTCCAATTTTCAGCAGTCCACGATTGATGACGCTTCGCAAACAAGAGTCTCTTCCTTTTCATGACAGAGGTTAGTCTAGGTTTATGTGCAGGTTTATAAGACATTAATCGAAATTCGTTGCTAAGACGTCGGGAAACAGTGTTGATACTAATATCACACCCTTCCGAATATAGAAAGTCCTTGATGTCTTTGCACGAACTCCTCGGAGAACCCAAAACTATTAGCTTTATGGTATTGTCATCACGTGGGATTGCTTTCCTTGGACGTCCACTTCTCTTTCGGTCTCTAAATTCGTCTGTACCTCGATATCTCATAATCATATTATGAATAGCAGTCTCGCTCACATTCACTTTTCTGTATGTCCGCTTCATAATATGAAGTCACTAAATGTGCCCTCAGAGTAACACTCAATGGCGCTTTTTGCCCATTTTTTGCTATATAGAAAATAAGTACGAAACCTCTCAGCATGAAAACCAGAAGCAAACTGACGCTTGCACGCTTCCCCCAACTCTATCAACAGCTACAGCTATATGATGATGCAACACCGACAGGAAGTTGAGTAATACAGACAGTAGCTGACGCAATCGACAGAAATCTCCTAATACAAACAGGTGGTCTTAAACTTTTGCAATTGACTGTAAAACACAAATCTGCAGAAATATTTATCGATATGAAAAAAATGTCAATAATTTCGCATTTTTGGAGCATCAGAAATGTCTTACACTAACGGAAAGTGATATTTTAAATATGCAGACAATTTGCAAAAAAGATATGATAGAAGATTTAAATAAAAGAAATACATTCAACCTTTGCAAATAATTTCAAATGGCTTTGTAAAAGAAGAAATAAAATCAATAATTTCGGTAATAGAACTTGAAGATTTGTTAATAAAGTTTAACAATTTGTCATGTCGTTACCCGGACGTCTCTACAGAGCTTATTATTTCTAAACCTACTTGTTTCAATAGCTACTTCTGAAAGATCATTCAGCAAGCTAAAAATATACAAAAATTGTTTGCGAAATGTTATGTCAGGAACGGCTAAAACATTTTCCATTAATTGCCACTGAAGCTAATGTCCGCTTCATGATATATATTAAATACCAAAGCTTTAACCACAGACATTGCCAATGCAGAAAGTAGGAAGAAACAGTTTTTTTATTTTAATACATCTGTAATTTTTTTATCTATAAAACTATATGAATTTCTTTTAGTGAAATAAATTATTTTACAAGTAAAAATATATGTATTTTTTATTTGATTTTCTCTCTTGTTTTACAAATACAGAAGAAGGGGGTTGGACCTTTTTTATAATTTTGTTTAAGGGCCGAACATTTGTAGTTACGCCATTGTTGTGGTGACTGGTATATTATGCAGAAGAAATTCTTTCCATTGATATTTTAGAGGCGAAGCTATGACTTCAGATGCAGACATGCATTTTCGACTCGTATTGGCAGAACTATTCGTTACGAACAGGAAAAAAAGTGTGTACGAAACGGATTTCATAATGGAAGCTTTCCAACACAAATTTTTCAAGGCAGATTTTTAGACAGGAAGAAACCCAGACAACAAATATACCCACATTAAGTGGAAAAACTGCTCATTCTTGAAAATAGAAAATCTGCGCAGCGTTCTTCTTACTGAATGGTACCCAACACGAAAAGATTTTTAACCCGATTTTTTAAAACGGTACTACATTTAAAAATAGAAATACACGCTTACGCCTATTAACGGCCGAACTGTGCGTTATGACAAATCAGAAAATGCGTGCCAAATTATTCTAACCATGGAAGAAATCCGAAAGAAAATAAATTTTGTATCGAATTTTTAAAATCAGAAATATTAAGGAAAACGTAAAACGTTAAATAGCTTAAAACCCATTAGCGGGAAATCTCTGCGTTACTTGAAGGGAACGGATGCAAAATGTTCTTCACAATCAAGAGTATATGATCGAAAAAAGCCATTTTCAAAATATTTTTTAAACCGGATGTAAGAACGGACATATTAATTATGTTAATTTATAATAATGCTCAACATTATGTTACTTTTTCATGATGAAGAAAAAGTCATTACAAGCCCAAAAAGGCGACAGAAAGTTCCTGAACATTTCTTATTTTTCAGATGTCGAGAGCTTCAAACAAAGGACTTTAGTTTCTCACGCCTTAGAAGGGAGAGGCCTTTTCGACGAACTGATAACATCTTCAATGGTACCGCGGCTTTTGCTGTACATTGTCAGCTTCACCCAGACGCCTGAAAGTCTGGAAAACAGCCATCTACCTTTGTGCAAATATAACAATGTATATTGTGTTAGTGTAAGAATGTACTTCGGCGGTAGGGTTACTTTCTCAAAGGGGGCACTTACTAGCGGACAGATCTGACAGAACCGCGGAGACACGGAAGGTAGGATTAAAACCTATCAGCGAGGCCGCCGAGCCAACGCCCAGCGTGTGGTCGGCGAAGGGCATCAAACGTGAACCACTTGGCCTGAGAGGGCGACCACATCAACAGGTCAGCGAGAGGGAAGGTCAGCGCCGAGGTCTCCGCGCATGCGTAGCGCGGAGGAGGGGAGGCGAGCAGGTCTCTTGAAGAGGGTCTGTTAGTTAGTCTGCTTTCGTCCAACGGAGAGAGCAGTTCTCCGGAAAAAGGGGACGCGAAGCGTTTGCCTTTTTTATTTTGTGAGCAGAGGGACGCTCTTAGTTACGGAGGTCCGACGCTCTGGTTGAGTTTAGCGAACATCTATCCTAGAAGAGATAGAGTGCTCAGCTGCAGCGGTATAGGCCCCAGTCAGGGATACCGCTGGCGTAGTAGATATTTCTCTACGGTGAACCCGATCTTAGCACAGGCTAAGAATGAAACGTATTGACCGAGTAGTATATTTAGACTACTATTCCCAACATTATCAAAGATATTGATCTACATAATAGTAGGTAAATTCTTTCTAGAACGTCAACACCGAGAGAGATTTTATTCGGAAGTGGTTATCCTAGCTTTCGTGTTTCAGGCCTCTTTACCAGGTCTGATCCTTATTGAAACCTGATGTTAGAGAACGAGTAATCCACCACCGTCAGGAACCTAACTGATTATGTGATAAATGTTTGTGTGTGTTTTCAATAGTAACTCTTCTCGATATCATTATATTTTAGTATGAGCATTATTCTGTCCGTTCAGCTGTTTTGATCCGCCTTCCCGAATCACAGATTTCATATTAAAGTGGGGAAGGTTTCGTTTGTTCGCTCGAATAGAGTTTGGGGAGTGTTTCAGAGACACACAAACACTTCCTTGTGTCTGTGAGGAGCCCTATAGCGTGGACGCCTCAGATCCATAAGTAGGAGGCGGAGCCACAACACGTGACCAGTACTTTCGCTCTCACACCGGAGTTACTCTTTTATACAAAAATATGCACTGACGCTTCCTAGAGGAAGAAATGGAGAAAATGTGGCCACAATATTTTTCACTGTGTAAGCTATGCGACTGAACCACAATATTTCAAATATGACTTTTAGTAACAGATATAGCGAGAAATATCATTAATATATCACAAACAATATGATTCCTTTTGTTTGAACGTTTGTACCACTTTGGTAGAACAGTGGAAAGAGCGCTTTAATGGTAGAATCTCTGTTTCAACCAATATACTTTCTTTTTATTTCTGTAATGTTTAAGAAAGAAATATACTTTCACATTTGGACATCACAAGAAAAAAGAATATCTGGTTATTAAAAAATTACACTATATATCTTATTTTACCCTATAATATATATATACTGTATATATATATATCAGTGGTGTCGCGTGCCCATTTAGGTTGGGTGTGCGCTGTTATGGGAAAAAACACGCAAAAATTTTATTATGTATCCCGAGCTGCAAAATTCGCGCATTGATTTTGAGCATACGAAAAGCATTTCTTTTATTTAGCTGTCATCTAATAGCTTACGGTAAAAAATTTTACGTACACTCCATTGTAAGAAAAATCTGAATTTTCTGTGCAAATACTAGAGTGATGAACGAACTTTCGGTGTCTTTCACCTTATATATCAGTTTTAAATACAGCACGAAACTTACTTTCTTTAATCCGCTTTACACAATCTGCAAAATCTGTGGCAAAAAATGGGACACTTAGTACATCGTCAATCTAAATGGATGTCAAAATTCAATTGTATCTGTGCTCATAAACACACCAATTCACACAGCGACGAAAAGATTGAAAACTCGTAGAGAACGTTGAAGTGTATGACTCCACGCTATTCCAAACGCAAACGGGTATGACCAGTGGGGCTTTTTTAAGCGCGCACACCCTGCGAATTTGAACCTCTGCGTAGGATCCACGAGGAAATTAAAACATGACCTGTATCGCCATCTGGAGAGCTTTGAATTGCAGTTGCTTTAACGACTTAGGATCTCCGCTGTTAAAATATCACTCCTGCAGCTGCAAATATTACTTACTACGTTTTGTTTACGGCACGAAGAAACGAACCTTCTCCTCTTCACGAAAATATTGCACAAGGGAATTAAGTTTAGCGAACAAACTTCAGCGAGTCTTACTGGAAATACATATAAAGAAAAAAACAATATAACAGCTAGTGGCTGCTCCGTGAGACTCAAGCGGGGCTGATTTTGGGTAGCACACCTTGAGAGTTCCGCTGGTACGATTGAGACCACAGGGAAATAAGAACGTGATCTGCAGCGCCGTCGGGAGCGCGCTTGTACCACAGCTGCTCTATGGTCGACGAATGTGCGCTCGCAAAACAGCACACCCCAGGATTCTAACGCGAATGTGATATGCTTACTGAACGAACCTTTTCTTATAAGTGAAAACATTATGTATATATATATATATATATACTATATTGACAAAAGTCACCGGACACCTAGAAGTGAAACACAACATAGCATTTATTGACATACATTAGTGCGGTGTTGGTCCACCTATGGCTTTAAGGCATGCACTGACACTTCGAGACATGTCTTCACAAGGTTATAGACCACAGCGATAGATGTGCGCTTCCATTCAGTACATAATGCTGCCGCTAACTGTTGCTTCTTATACGGAGCTCTTATTCATCCCATAGGTGCTCTATGGGTTTAAGATCAGGGCTGTGTGCTGGCCAGTCCACACACGATATGGAATTATCGTCAAACTGCGCCGTAGCAGTCTCTGCTTTATGTCTCGGTTCACCATCCTTCTGGTACCAACAAGGATCGGTTCCGTAGTATTGCCACAGAGTTGGTAGAGCATAATTGTCCAGAATATCGAAGCTGACGTGCTGGTTAACAGGTTTGTCCACGATAACCAATAGGCCAGGACCATACCACGAAAAACACCACCACACGAGTACACTGCCAGGTCCAAACTTGACCGTAGGAACAATACACTGGGGTAAATAGAGTTCCCCTGGCTGCCGCCATACCCACACGCGGCCATCAGACTGATGGATTGTGTATCTGGATTCATCAGTCCATAGGACCCGTTTCCATTATTCTACAGTCCAAGATAAATGTTCTTTACACCATGTTAAAAGACGACTGGTCTTCCGAGTGGAGATGAAAGGCTTATGAGAAGCCGCATGACCACAGTAACCCATGGAATGAAGTTCTCTGCGAATGGAACGTGTGCATACCGAGGTTGCAGTTTTACTCACCTGTACACTGAGGCCTTATGCAGTACTCTGTTGATGAGCTGTAATGACTCTCCTGAGGCTTCGACGTCCTCTATCACTGATTTTCGTTGGTCTGCTGGTACGTTTTGCCACTTCAGGCACACCATGTGTCTTCCACTTATCCAGTACATCCAAAACACTTGACTTGGTTATGTTTAAACGCCTCTCGGTTTCTCTTATGGACAACCCACTAATATAACACCCAACAATCTTTCCTTTCTCAAAGTCAGTTCCACGACGTTTTCACTCAACTTCACAGTGCAATATGATCGCGGTCAGCTGCAGGCTTGTTTTTATACCGTCTGCAGCTATACCGCGCATCTTAACAACGCAGCGGATCCGTTCATTTGCTTTTGAAGAGGTGTCCGGTGACTTTTGTCAATATAGTGTATCATCATCATCATTATCAAGCATTATCAATCCACTGCTGGACGAAAGTCTCCCCAAGTTTCCTCCACAACGGTCTGTCTTGTGCCAGTCTCCTCCATGTTACTCTCTCATACTTTCGAATTTCATCCACCCATCTTCCATCTGGTCTTCTTCTGGGTCTTTTCCTCTCCCTTGGAATCCAATCTAAAATTTCGGCTGTCCATCGATGGTCTGTCCTTCTGGCAGTATGCCCAGCCCACTGCCATTTCAGAGATTTAACTCTGATCATGATGTCTTCCACTCTTGTCATTTTTCGGATCCACGAGTTCCTCTTCTTATCTCTCCTGGTTACACCAAGCATGCACCTCTCCATGCTTATTTGAGTTGTCTGCAGCCTTTGTATGTCTCTTTTAGTTAAGGTCCACGTCTCTGCAACATACGTAAGCACCGGAAGGATGCTTTGATAAAACACTTTTCTTTTAAGACATAATGGCATATTGCTCTTGAAAATTATGCTGTTTCTTCCAAAAGCCCTCCAGGCAAGTTTTGTACGCCGATTAATTTCTTCATGAATGTGACCCTCACTTGATATCTGCTGTCCAAGATAAACGTACGTGTCGTTTATCTCCAGCTTTTCTCCATCAATCGAAAAATCTTCATTTCTTTTAAAAGCATTGAACATCAATTTTGTCTTCTGAAAGTTCATTTCTAATCCCACTTCTTTACTCTTGTCAGCAAGTTCCTGGATCATATTCTGCAGCTCTGATGGGGTAGTTGCAAAAATGACTACGTCATCAGCAAAGCAAAGATGGGTTAGATAATCTCCATTAATCTTTATCCCTTTGTTTTCCCAGTTCAGTGATTGAAAGACATTTTCTAATGTGGCATTAAAGAGCTTCAGAGATATGGTGTCACCTTGTCTCACTCCCTTTCCAATTTTTATGTGTGTTGTATTTTCAAACAGTCGAATCTTTGCACTTGCATTTTCATAGATGTTATTAATAATATTAATGTATGCATCTTGAATACCACAGGATTTCACAGCCATTGTAACTGCTGATGGTTTCACCGAATCAAAGGCTTTTTCATAATCGATAAAAGCCATGCACAATGGAAGTTCATATTCTCTCGCTCTTTCAATTAGTTTTCTCAGTACGTGGATATGATCTATTGTGCTGTAGCCACTCCTGAATCCAGCTTGTTCTCTCGGTTGAGACATGTCCAGTGTTACCTTCAAGCGGTGTGAAAGAACTTTAGTGAAGATTTTATAAACCACAGATCGGAGGCTGATAGGTCTGTAGTTCCTGAGATCCTCAATGTCACCTTTTTTATGTAGCAGGATCATTGTAGCGTTGTTCCAATCCTCAGGAATCTTTCCTTCATTAAGGCATCGAGTGAACATTTAGGCGAGTACTGTTTCGATTTCTCCACTTGCTTCTTGTATAATGTCTACAGTGATTCCATCTTCTCCTGGAGCTTTCCCCCGCTTCATGTTCTTGATTGCATGTGCAACTTCTGCTGGGAGGACTGGAAGAACTCTGCTACTGATACCTCTCATGATGTCTGAAGTACATGTATCATCCCTTTCATATAATTTGGAGTAGAAACCTTTCATTCTTGTCAAAATTTCGCCTCTATTTCTTGTTACAGAACCATCTTCTTTTCTCAGTGCCATAATCTATTTTCTTCCCTTACAGAGATGCTTTCCTCACTAGTTCACAGTTGAATTTCCTTACGTCTTCAGTGATACTTTTTCTTACTGTCTTGCATAGCTCTATATATTCCACTTTGGAAGTCACATCTTCTTTAGTTGTCCTCATCTCTCTTCTTTTTTGCATCAACATTTTGGTTTTTGCTGATAATTTGTTCGCATGCAACTTGTTCTTAGACCCATCTAATTTTGTTGCTGTTTCCATAAGAGCTTTGGTTACTTTTCTGTTAACTTCAGAAATATCCACTTCTTCCGATGTTAGGCCTTCTAAAGCAGTGTATATATATAGAGAGAGTAGTACACTCACGGAGAATGAAATTTTCGCACCAAGAAGGCGGCATCAGATTGAACTGGATTTTTATGGACGTAATGATACAATGAAGGATACACATGATGGGAAAAACAAAGCTGCAGGATATTACAGAGGGATCTGTGGCACGCAGTCCGGTCATCTTCAATAGCACGTTGCACCACCTCGTACGGCGATACATACTGCAATACGGTCCGGCATGGAGGCAAACAGACGCCTGATGTTGTCCTGCGGCAGACTGACCCACACGTGATGGACGGTGTGCTCCAAATCCCAGATAGTGCGGCACTGGTGGCAGCTGGCGTTTCAACTGGTCCCACACATGCTCAATAGGGGACATGTCAGTGGAACGGGCATGCCATCCCAAACCATAATGCCTGCAGTGGAGGGGGGGTGTGGCGCTCGATAGCGAGGTAGGGATTGTGCCGTTGACCCTGGGACCTTCACACCCGGACACGATGATCATCTGTCCCTAAAACGAAGCGGCACTCATCGCTAAACACCACACGCAGCCAGTCTGTGGCGTTCCACGTCGCTCTGGCCTGTCACCACTGCAAACGGAGGCGGCGATGTTCCGGTGTTAATGGCAGCACACGTAAGGGGCGCTGGAATCGTAGATTCGCTTCCACGAAACATCGGGAAATTGCTCGTGGGCACACAGGAGCCGCTACATCTGCCTGTATAGTGGACCGGGTCCCCATGGGATGAGTTCGTGCCTGGTGCACGATCCGGCGATCCTCTCTAGCGGTGGTCCTCCTGGTCTGACCGGGAGCGCTCCGCTGTGTTGCAGTCGTCACGTGTCCACTGCTCCCAACACAGTCGGTTGGTATTCTCAGAACGATTCATGTGGCGGGCTATACGGCACGCCGACCACCCTGCGTTTTTAGCCCGATGATCAGGCCTCTCCCAAAGTCTGTAAAATGCGTAAATCGACGTCTCTGGCTTCTACCAGGCATTCTTGTCACTCTGTACTCTTGCTTGCGTCAGCCGGTGCTTTTCGCTTTCATGGGGCATCGACTACACGCCGGTTTATAAGGCTGCCGGTTTGTGCTTTCAGCGCCACCACAGGGTATGCAGTCATGCGCAATCGCACCAAACGTGGATAATTGGCATACCAGCACGCACTCTAGCTATTTTCAAATTTAGTGTATATACATATAGAATAAATATATATATAGAGAGAATAAATTTGCCATAGGTGACAGGTGCCAACGTGCTCTACAGTCCTTTTTTTTTTCTCCTGGTGACGACACTAGTTTTTCAAATTTGTGAAATTCGGTACTGGTAATTTTGTGATTATGCTATACGTATAATTTTCGTTTTATTCTATGCTTTTTTTAATATTCTTTTCTGCAGCTCTTAGATCATTAGATTTTCAAAGCTGGGGTAAGTTGGTAGTAGTGTACGATTTATCTGGCTTGTTTACTATATATATATATATATACAGTATATATATATATATATAGTAAATATGGGATGTAAGGTCAGGTGATGCGTAACATCACAGCCTCTCCTTGACAAATGTCAACCCCGCCTTCTCGTGGTGCATCCTGTTCCCACTAAAGGGGCTCTGACGACCGCCTATAGCGGTGTAACTATACCATCGGGATTAGAGGAAATGCTATCCCACACTCACTAACCCGCTTGGCCAGCGTGGTGAGTTATGGCCAAACCCCTCCAAAATTACTCTACAACTTAAATCTTGGACCTCAGTCTCCGGCAGCTGGAATGTACCTGGCCAAGGCAGCGGCCAGTGCGACATGAAGGCAGAGGGTGCTAAGAATCCCCAGAGGACCGGACTAGGCTGCCATCTGATGCTGACCTTGGCTACGTATAATTGACGCTCCCTATCTTCTGATTCAAGGCTTCTTGAATTAGAAGAGGAACTACAAATGATCAATTGGGACATCGTCGGGCTAAGTGAGTTAAGGAGAAAAGGAGAAGATCTCATTGAACTGAAAAGTGGACATCTCTTCTACTATCGTGGGACAGATACTGGCAGAATTAGTGGTGTTGGATTTATAATAAAAGAAACTGAAGGATAAAGTTGTAGAAGTTGAAAGTTCCTCTGACAGAGCTGCACGACTCGTTATCCAACTCTCGAAAAGATACCAGGTTCAGATTATTCAAACTTATGCACCCACCACAAGTCATCCTGAAGAAGAAATTGAAGAATTTTATGAGGAAATTCGTGATCTAAATAATAAAGGTAAGCAGCACTTGAAGATAATTATGGGAGATTTCAATGCAAAAATAGGGCAACGGCAACAGAATGAAACTTCAGTAGGTAAATTTGGTCACGGCAACAGAAACCAACGTGGAAATATTCTCCTTGAGTTTGCAGAGGCAGAAGGGTTTTTCATCTTGAACTCCTTTTTCCAGAAAATGACACACAGGAAATGGACATGGAGACATCCAAATGGGACGACAAGTGAAATTGATTTTATTATATGTAACAAAAAATTCGTCATCGAAGACTGCAGTGTGCTAAACAAGTTCAACACAGGTAGTGACCATAGATTGGTGAGATGTAAGATGCACCTCAACAGTAAGCTCGAACGTGGCAAGCTCATAAGACAAACAAAACATATTGACCAACCTTAAAAAACACCATAATACCTTCAAATTGGAACTAAAGAACAGATTCTCTGCTTTAGAAGGCCTAACATCGGAAGAAGTGGATATTTCTGAAGTTAACAGAAAAGTAACCAAAGCTCTTATGGAAACAGCAACAAAATTAGCTGGGTATAAGAACAAGTTTTATGTGAACAAATTATCAGGAAAAACCAAAATGTTGATGCAAAAAAGAAGACAGATGAGGACAACTAAAGAAGATGTGACTTCCAAAGTGGAATATACAGAGCTATGCAAGACAGTACGAAAAAGTATCACTGAAGACATAAGGAAATTCAACTGTGAACTAGTGAGGAAAGCAATTGAAAACAACTAAAGCCTAAAGATAGCAAACGGACATCTCAGTAAGGGAAGAAAACAGATTATGGCTCTGAGAAAAGAAGATGGTTCTGTGACAAGAAATAGAGGCGACATTTTGACAAGAGTAAAAGATTTCTACTCCAAATTATATGAAAAGGATGATATATGTACTCCAGACATCATGAAAGGTACCAGTACCAGAGTCCTTCCAGTCCTCCCAGCAGAAGTTGCACATGCAATCAAGAACATGAAGCGGGGAAAAGCTCCAGGAGAAGATGGAATTACTGTAGACATCATACAAGAAGCAAGTGGAGAAATCGAAACAGTACTCGCCCAAATTTTCACTCGATGCTTTAATGAAGGGAAGATTCCTGAGGATTGGAACAACGCTACAATGATCCTGCTACATAAAAAAGGTGACATTGAGGATCTCAGGAACTACAGACCTATCAGCCTCCTCTCAGTGGTTTATAAAATCTTCACTAAAGTTCTTTCACACCGCTTGAAGGTAACACTGGACATGTCTCAACCGAGAGAACAAGCTGGATTCAGGAGTGGCTACAGCACAATAGATCATATCCACGTACTGAGAAAACTAATTGAAAGAGCGAGGGAATATGAACTTCCATTGTGCATGACTTTTATCGATTATGAAAAAGCCTTTGATTCGGTGAAACCATCAGCAGTTACAATGGCTCTGAAATCCTGCGGTATTGAAGATGCATACATTAATATAATTAATAACATCTATGAAAATGCAAGTGCAAAGATTCGACTGTTTGAAAATACAACACACGTAAAAATTGGAAAGGGAGTGAGACAAGGTGACACCATATCTCCGAAGCTCTTTAATGCCACATTGGAAAATATCTTTCAATCACTGAACTAGAAAAACAAAGATATAAAGTTTAATGGAGATTATCTAACCCACCTTCGTTTTGCTGATGACGTAGTCATTTTTGCAACTACCCCATCAGAGCTACAGAGTATGATCCAAGAACTTGCTGACAAGAGTAAAGAAGTGGGATTAAAAATGAACTTTCAGAAGACTAAAGTGATGTTCAATGCTTTTACAAGAAATGAAGATTTATCGATTGATGGAGAAAAGCTGGAGATAACAGACACGCACGTTTATCTTGGACAGCAGATATCAAGTGAGGGTCACATTGATGAAGAAATTAATCGGCGTACAAAACTTGCCTGGAGAGCTTTTTGGAAGAAACAGCATAATTTTCAAGAGCATTATGCCATTATGTCTTAAAAGAAAAGTGTTTGATCAATGCATCCTTCCAATGCTTACGTATGGTGCAGAGACGTATACCTTAACTAAAAGAGACATACAAAGGCTGCAGACAACTCAAAGCAGTATCGAGAGGTGCATGCTTGGTGTAACCAGGAGAGATAAGAAGAGGAACTTGTGGATCCGAAAAATGACAAGAGTGGAAGACATCATGATCAGAGTTAAATCTCTGAAATGGCAATGGTATGGTAACTGTGGGTACCATAGTGGTATCCAGTTTATTGCTATAACGAAATACACACATAGGAGATTCATTAAAAGCTGCAGTTCAGAAAACAACAGTGCGGAAAGTCAGTATATCCACGATGCAGCACAACGTTACACAGAAAGGAAATGAATATGCACACGAACAATGAATGGCCTAACGGCATGTCAAACACTATAACACATGTGCACAAATGCATGAAATGTACTATGCTATCATAAATTAACCGAACGGAACTGAAATGTGGTTAGAGCGCAAAACAGCATTGAGTACCTCAGCAACTTTATAAAAATAACAAAGGTAACAAACGTACTACTATAATAATCCGCAATAGAGGAAAGCACTAACACAGCAAACACTCACAATTATAGATAATTTAAAAAACCGGCACAAATTCAGGAAACAACAGATAAGATAATGATACTGAGATAATGAGGAGATCACACAAGTAACGAGACCGATTTGTTGTGAAAACACAGCAAAAACACGCAATTATTGCAAATTTAAAATACATTACTTGTGAAACACAGTCAAACACACAAATAAAGCAATTGTACAATACATTACTTGGTAATCACAGTAAAAACACACAATGAAAACATCAGAATCAACATGCACTAAGTCTGCAAAACCAGGGAATCTGCGAACGGGTTCGCAAATCCCCTAGCATTGAGAGAACAAAAAGTAATCGGTGTGAGGAAGAGAGCTAAAGGTCATCGGTAAAAGGATAGAGGGTATCACGTATATGCTTCTCAACGAGCTCCTTTAAGGAGGCGAGACGGCGCGTGTAACGTCTCAAAAAGGCTGATACCGAGGATCGGTGGCACACAGAGATTTAAAAAGTGACACATAGGCTTCGAATTGCGTTACCGCTGCGTACAGGTCCAGATCAGGTGAGTGAAGGAATTCTTCAGAACCAACAATCGTACGTGCAGGTTGAAAAAGACGTAAAAGTTGCTGTCTGGACAGTGGTCCAGGAACTGGAGGAAACGTATCAACGGCCTGTAGAACCTCAGCATCAGAGAGAGGATTGACAGGACCTGAGCGGAGAAGCATGCTGTTTGAAGAATCATCAGGTGGAGAAACACCGGAACCGGAAACCTCGGGAACACCAGATGAATCCTCAGAATGTGGCACAGAAAGTTGTTTTAACTTTTTCTGTTTTACAGCGCCTTTGGAAGTTCCAATCCGCTTCGAAGAAGAAGCTGAGGCGGATGTATCCATTAGTAGATCAGGCTCACCTCCCAAGTCAGGAGACGAGGAAACGAACGTCGCCGAAGAAGCAGTACGTAGCTGAGCTGCCTTAGTGGAGACTGGTACAACAGCCAAGGCTTCAGGAAGATGTTGCAACAAGGGTATGGTAGACAAGGTTGTAAATGGAGATCCGATATCCGAGAGGCTAGGAGAAGAGCCAGACGGCCGATCTGCCAAACCACCACTCAACACACCCGGATCGGAACACTCCGCTGTAGACACATCTGTAGTCGAAGACAACTCTGTCAATCTTGAAGGTGGATGCACAATCGTACGGGTCGGGAGAGGAGGAAAGGCAGCATTGTCCGTGACGGAAATGTTCGTCTGACGGAGAAACGAAGAATTCGTGTCAGGCAAACTACCGGTAGTGGGGATAGTAGAAAGACCAATCTGGTCATCAGTGGGATGCGAACTTGATGAACGTCCACGTCGAACGCGGTCACAGGAGGCAGTGGTGTGATTCTGTGTTAAACAGTGTGTACAATAGTGAGCAGTGGAAATCTTGAAACTGTACGTTCGTGCGCCAATTTCAACAGTAGCTTCTGTAGGGCAATCCGCCAAGGCTTTCCCGGTGGGAAAGACGACCAATAACTGACGGCGAGGTCCGGTAGCATGTGCAAATCGAGTTCCGAGGGGAGCGTCAGAGAGGCGACGGACCTTGCCAACAATTTTACAAACATGACGGACAAGGAGAGGAAGTGTATTATCCGGCACTTCCTGTGGAACAGGATAAAACGTGATGTTCACCGGTCGCTTGGAAAGAGGCGACGGGATGAGATGGTTTGTCCAAATCGAAAGTCCGTTTGCAAGAAAAAAGTCAGCCTCCTCCTTGTGATTGAACTGTACCGAAATACCCCGAGGAGTACGGGAAATTCCTGCAATGGACGCAGGCGACACATGCCCAGAGAGGGCTTCCATGTAGCGTGGCAATGGAGTATTTGGTAAAGCATGAAAGAGCATACCTCTATCCAGGAGGTTATGGAACTCACGGCCAATCTGCGAATTGTCATCTATCGTTACCTTCACCTTGTGGTTGGATACCTGAATAATAGGTGATGCTTGCAAAATACCATCTGGTTGAGAGGAATCGGACGTAGAAGTAGCGCCTCGTTGCACTGTAGAGGCAAATGACATCCTCGGAAGAGAAGTCTGTTCGGATCCGGCAGGCACAGAAGGCTGTGAAGGAAGAGAAGCACAGGCCGAAGACAAGGCAGTAGAATCAGTAGTACCCAGGGAGGGCACCGAGGCAGATGCAGGAGCTGAAGAAGAAAGCGCAGCCAAGTCCAGTGAAGGCACCGGTGCAGGAGTACTAGAAAGCTGGGAAGGCGTCTGAGCAGACACATCTGAGGACGAGAGTATGGTAACTTCCATGGACGTGGGAAGTGTGACGTGACGTGCATCCGCCACGCCCATAGATGATAAGGAAATACCGGAAGCCGCCATGTTGGCAGCTTCCAAACGTAAACAAACGAGCAAACGTTAAGAAAACGGATGAATATGAACTAATATGAGGATGAGAACGCTAGAAAAGTTGCTCAAAACGTACACAGTACCTTTAGATTGCCGGGCCACGCAACAGGTGAGTGAGGGACGAGGTATTCCACACTAAAATGCATAAAATATTGGAGCCACCAACACTACGTCTGTCACGAACGAGCAATGGGCTGGACATACTGCCAGAAGGACAGACCATCGGTGGACAGCCGAAATTTTAGATTGGATTCCAAGGGACAGGAAAAGACCCAGAAGAAGACCACATGGAAGATGGGTGGATGAAATTCGAAAGAATGCGGGAGCGACATGGAGGAGACTGGCACAAGACAGACCGTTGTGGAGGAAACTTGGGGAGACCTTCGTCCAGCAGTGGATTTATAATGGTTGAAAATGATGATGATGATATATAGTAAAAAAGAGCCAGATAAATCGATATAGAACTCCCCACAGAAACCGTTAAACCATCTGGCAACCAAGCACCAAACCTCTGATGTACAAACCAGCACGAACTGAAATACATACAGTTCCAAACATACATTTAAAAACAGCAATACTACTAATAATAAGAAGAAACAAAAGACGGGGACCGGAAATTTGTTCAAATTTTGGGCTGAACACCTGGTCTCTCCTACCTGAACCAAGGACCCAAAAAATAACATATAAACTCACCTTGAATGAAATGAACAACCAATATATTGACTTATCTTAAAAGAAATAAACCACCAACATATAGACTCACCTTAAAAGAAATAAACCACCAACATCTTTGCAACCTCCGAAAAAAAAAAAAGAAAAAAATCCCAACGCCCTCAAAAACCCCAGAACACAGCAAATCCAATAACTAGCCTAAGCAATTGCAACAAATATTTCACTAGATTTTCTAGCAACCAGAAACATAAATTGAGCCCATTTCTGAGAACTAAAAGCTAAATATTGTAACTTTTTCTTTAAGCTATTTTCAAGAAAAATCTTTGTCATTTGGTCTTAACAAAGAGCTTTAGCCTATTGGGTTGGGCCAGGCACGACAGGCTTGTTATTTATAATTGAAATTGAGAAATTCCTGGGTTCAGTTAGGGGCCTTACTTTTAAATCATTTGAGGGTGTCCCTCTTGTTAAATAGTGGCTTCTCTGTTTATTAACTTGTGAATGTGGCATATATGTTTTCGTTATAGACCATACAAGTTTGTGCTAGCACTAGAAACCCATTTCCAGATTTCTGTAGAGGGGAGAGAGTGTTATCCATGCTGGTCCTTGATAAAGCCATGGATAGTGGTATCTTTTTCCTGTAGTCCTCATCTTACTGCCTTTTTCTACACGTTACTTCTTGGCTATATTCATCATGTAATTAAATTTATATTCCTCTGTTTTTTACGCTTTCCAACCGTAGGTTGAAGAAACGTATATGCTCCAGCTTTGTCCGTCCGTCCGTCTGTCCGCACGATAACTGGCGTAAAAATGGTTCGATTTCGATGAAATTTTAGTATGCGGTAGGGGACCACCTAGGAACGAACCCTATTGAAAATGGGACAAATGGGGTCAAAGGTCACGACGTAGGAGTGGGATCCATTCCATTGCCCTTATGCGTCATAACTTGCGTAAATTTGGTTCGATTTCAATGAAATTTTACTACGTGGTAGGGAACCCCCTGAGGACAAATCTATTCAAAATGGGTGAAGTGGGGTCAAAGGTCAGGACATAGGAGCGGCATGCATTCCATTGCCCTTATGCGTCATAACGTGCGTAAAAATGTTCGATTTCAATGAAATTTTAGTATGTGGTAGGGGACAACCTGGGGACGAACCCTATTGAAAATGGACGAAATATGGTCAAAGGTCAGGACATAGGATTGGAATCCATTCCATCGCCCTTATCCCATATTATTAAGGTGGACGTCAAGTAATTTTGCTTCCTATACTTCCAATGGAAAAACTTTTGTACACATTTCCTTCAAAATTAATGTGTTCCCAAGGATGAAAATTTGAACATCGATTAAAATGGCTTCATATTTTAACTTGGAATACTTAATATTTCTAAAACATAACCATAATTATATTAAAAATCAATAACTTTTCCTTTGGTGCTGTTGAAACCAGAAAAAGGATGGTGCGACCTGTACTTTCATGACGTCAGTTAACAAACAAATGTAGGATTGCATAATTATGGTTATGTTTTAGAAAATATTAAGTATTCCAAGTTATAAAATGAAGCTATTTTAATCGATGTTCAAATTTTCATCCTTGTGAATGCATTAATTGTCCAGAAGAAAGATGGCGCGACCTGTACTTTCATGACGTCAGTAGACAAACAAATGCCGAATTGCATAATTATGGTTATGCTTTAGAAAATATTAAGTATTCCAAGTTATAAAATGAAGATATTTTAATCGATGTTTAAATTTTCATCATTGGGAACGCATTAATTGCATGGAGGTAGGAATAAGAGGAGGCGCTGTCGCCAACTCTTCCCATGCTAGTAAAGTGAAGCCGGGTTCGTACGCTTCCGCGGTGAAAGTAGTACCGCCAGCTTTGGCGTGGTTACCCTCAAGATGCAACAGCAGACGATTTTCCGTAGGAAAATATTAGTGAGACCCTGTTCGTTTTCTTAAGATTTTTTAATGCCTTAAATTATAAGCAAAATGGAAAAGCAGTGGAATAGGTTTAAGAAACTATTAGGTTCACATGAAAGGAATTTCAGTACAAAAACTTATATTTTCATGGAGGAAAAGATATCTGAAAAAACGTCTTCGTAACGACTGAGACGTACACTGACGGAAAAAAATCCCAACACCAAGAAGGGGTTGTGTTAGATAAAGGACAGTTGGTAGGCGGTGAGAGTACATCTGTAAGATGACGTCTATGCAAATGTCGCGCTCGGCGCATACGTGTGGCGCTAGTAGCGCCCCTGGGAACATACAAAGCAGGTTTGCTGTAAATACGCGCTGTAACGTTCGTGAGCGTTAGTTATCGTTGAGATTCGACTTAGGGTGTTGATGTTAGTCAAGAATGCCTTTAAGAAGACGAAGAAGCCATTATCAACAGCTCACGGAGTTTGAATGAGGTCGTGTAATAGGGCTACGAGAAGGTGAATTTTCGTTCCGCAATATTGCAGAACGACTTGGCAGGAATGTAGCCACTGTGCATGATTGTTGGCAGCGGTGGTCAAGGGAAGGTACTGCCTCAAGAAGACAGGGTTCCGGCCGGCCAAGTTGCACTACCGAGAGGGAAGACCGCCGTGTACGGAGTATGGCCGTGGCGCATTGTACCGCGTCTGCGGCAGCAATTCGAGCTGCAGTTGCCACCACAGTGACACAACAAACTGTTACAAATCGGTTACTTAAAGGACGCTCCGAGCCAGACGCCCTGTAACGTGAATTCCACTTACTTCCAAACCACTGCCGTTTGCGACGTCAGTGGTGTCAAGCTAGAGCTCATTGGAGGACGGAGTGGAGATCTGTTGTGTTTTCTGATGAAAGCCGGTTCTGCCTGGGTGCCAGTGATGGCCGTGTGTTTGGTTAGAAGGAGGCCAGGTGAGCGCCTGCAACCAACCTGTCTGCGGCCGAGACACACTGGACCTACACCTGGAGTTATGGTCTGGGAAGCAATTTCCTATGACAGCAGGAGCACTCTCGTGGTTATCCCACGCACCCTGACGGCACAGTTGTACGTCGGTCTGGTGATTCATCCTGTTGTGCTGCCATTCATGAACAGCATTCCATGGGGTGTTTTCCAACAGGATAACGCTCACCCGCATACCGCTGTTGTAACCCAACATGCTCTACAGAGTGTCGACATGTTGCCGTGGCCTGCTAGATCACCAGATCTTTCACCAATCGAGCACGTATGGGACATCATTGGACGACAACTCCAGCGTCACCCCCAACCAGCATTAACCGTCCCTGTATTGACCGACCAAGTGCAACAGGCATGGAACTCCATCCCACAAACTGACATCCAGCACCTGTACGACACAATGCACGAACGTTTGCATGCTTGCATTCAACATTCTGGCGGTTACACCGGTTATTAATGTACCAGCATTTCACATTTAAAATGGCTCTTCTCGCGCTTACATTAAGCTGTGATCTTGAAACCTTAATCGATTACATATGTTACCTATACAAATGTATTGCCGCCATTTCATTGCTCTGCAACTATTTTTTCGTGGTGTTGGGATTTTTTTCCGTCAGTGTATGTGAACTGAAGATTTAAAAAAATGTGTTTATACTAAACATAATTTTATAAAACGTTTAAAATATTTCTCTGTCTTAGCGAATTATCGTAAAATATTGTTTATCATAGAAATCGTAACGATCGAGCTTCAAAGAATTTGTATTATGAGTGAATTTTTCAAAAGACCGCACTTTAAAGGGAAAGAACACTTCTGCCATGTTGTCAGCAGGAAAATTAAAGTAAACAACGACGTTCCACATATGTTTTACTTAAAGAACAATTATGATTATTCTTAAGCAAATACGCAACGGAAGGGAGGGGGGAGAATATTCTCATTGAACATTATTATTTAAAAAAACAAAAATTCATGAAATATTTAGATTTTATTTCCAAGCTTTTATAGAAAAAATGGGGAATCTGCGAGCTTGTTCAAAGAAATTTAAAAATCAGACTCAAAATGTGTTGTTACTGTGTCTTCATTTTATTTTTTATAATTGCTTTAAGCACTTGACTGATTTTAGTTTCTTCTAATGTAGGTAGGAAATTCCAACTGGTTTGGCTAGAACTGTGGTGGGCTTCAAAGATATGAATGTAAATAATTTTAAAACTACAGGCCTTAATAAGAAAAGAACTTTTTTCGTGGGGGGGGGTAACTTTTTATCTTTTTAAAGGGTGCATTTTTAAAATATAGCAAGCAAATATACATATTATTAGTTTGTGGAAATAGGATTTACAAGTCCTGCTGATAGTAAAGGAAATCTGACTTGATAAAAACAGATTTACATAAGCAGCAGAAATAATTCCTACTGTAAGATCACTTTTAAAAGGAATCCAACTGCATTCAAACTATTATACTTCTAATACGCATCACTATTAACAGAGGCACATTCATAAAGTAATAAGTTAATAACTTTCAAGTAGTAAATGAAACAGACCTGTTTATATAATAAGGATTTTTAATTTGGTTTTTGATATATACGTATACCATTTATGAGCAAGGTTATATTTATTAATAAAGAATTCATTGAGGATAAATCCTGCAGTTTGTTGCTAGCACAACATACACTGACGGAAAAAAATCCCAACACCACGAAAAAATAGTTGTAGAGGAATGAAATGGCGCCTATACATTTGTATATGTAACATATTTAATCGATTAAGGTTTCAAGATCACAGCTTATTGTAAGCGCGAGAAGAGCCATTTTAAATGTGAAATGCTGGTACATTAATAACCGGTGTAACCGCCAGAATGTTGAATGCAAGACGCAAACGTTCATGCATTGTGTCGTACAGGTGCTGGATGTCAGTTTGTGGGATGGAGTTCCATGCCTGTTGCACTTGGTCGGTCAATACAGGGACGGTTAATGCTGGTTGGGGGTGACGCTGGAGTTGTCGTCCAATGATGTCCCATACGTGCTCGATTGGTGAAAGATCTGGTGATCTAGCAGGCCACGGAAACATGTCGACACACTGTAGAGCATGTTGGGTTACAACAGTGCTATGCGGACGAGCGTTATCCTGTTGAAAAACACTCCCTAGAATGCTGTTCATGAATGGCAGCACAACAGGTTGAATCACCAGACCGATGTACAACTGTACCGTCAGGGTGCGTGGGATAACCACGAGAGTGCGCCTGCTGTCATAGGAAATTGCTCCCAGACCATAACTCCAGGTGTAGGTGCAGTGTGTCTCGGCCGCAGACAGGTTGGTTGCAGGCGCTCACCTGGCCTCCTTCTAACCAAACACACGGCCATCACTGGCACCCAGGCAGAACCGGCTTTCATCAGAAAACACAACAGATCTCCACTCCGTCCTCCAATGAGCTCTAGCTTGACACCACTGACGTCGCAAACGGCAGTGGTTTGGAATAAGTGGAATTCACGCTACAGGGCGTCTGGCTTGGAGCTGTCCTTCAAGAAACCGATTTGTAACAGTTCGTTGTGTCACTGTGGTGGCAACTGCAGCTCGAATCGCTGCCGCAGACGCAGTACGATGCGCCACGGCCATACGCCGTACACAGCGGTCTTCCCTCTCATTAGTGCCACGTGGCCGTCCAGAACCCGGTCTTCTTGAGGCAGTACCTTCCCTTGACCACCGCTGTCCACAATCATGCACAGTGGCTACATTCCTGCCAAGTCGTTCTGCAATATTGCGGAAAGAAAATTCACCTTCTCGTAGCCCTATTACACGACCTCGTTCAAACTCCGTGAGCTGTTGATAATGGCTTCTTCGTCTTCTTAAAGGCATTCTTGACTAACATCAACACCCTAAGTCGAATCTCAACGATAACTAACGCTCACGAACGTTACAGCGCGTATTTACAGCAAACCTGCTTTGTATGTTCCCAGGGGCGCTACTAGCGCCACACGTATGCGCCGAGCGCGAAATTTCCATAGACGTCATCTTACAGATGTACTCTCACCGCCTACCAACTGTCGTTTATCTAACACAACCGCTTCTTGGTGTTGGGATTTTTTTCCGTCAGTGTATGTTCAAGAATAGGAAAATCTGATCACATAAGGTGTGGTTAATCAACACAACAAGGTGATTAATTTTAGCTCTAATGACAGAGAGCATTGCTAACAGCAGCGCATATGCCAATGCACATTTAACCTACATTTTATGGCCCCAAAAATTAATGGATAACTAATCAGGAGTGCGTGGGAAATATTGAAGAGCAAATTTTCTGCCTTCTGATACTAAATCATCTTTAGTTCACTGTTATCCATGTAACATCTCCAGTACCAAAATCTGATTTCCAAAAATTATGCTGACATTTTAAGCTAGAACTTCTTACTACCGCCTATTTCATCTAATTAGTTAAGTAATAAAGTTTTCACTCAAGTAATTTATTTGTTTATCATAACTATACACTTTCATATATTGCAATTAATATCTTTATAATTTTATGCTGTTGTATTTTTACTTCAGCTGAATTCACGATTTTCCTCATTTCTGTCATCAAAAAACCTAGCTTTGAGCTGCATTTCACACTCATTATGTACATTGTAAACTGTAGAAAATATGTCAGTACTATTATTTCCTAATGGGGGTTCAATATACTTCTAGTTACACAAGACAAAAGAGAATGAGCTAGTTAGAACATGAAGAAATGTTATTATGAGTTGATGCCCACATACATATTAAACTTCTTGAAGTCATTCTTACATATGCGAGGGAAAAAAGCTTACCCAAGAGTATTTGTAGCTGGAACTTAGCTTACTGCTGCAATTCAAACCATTAAAGGCAAATGTTTGTATGGAAATTTATATGTACATCCAATACAAAACACTTATCTCAAATAGTTAAATCTCCTTTTCAGTAACCTTCACTAGCAGCAGCAGCAAAATACTTTCCTTCACATACAATGGGTGCCACACCAGGTATGAGTGTCTTTCCTCTTAAAAGGCTTAGTCCTTCAGTCCTAATGGGAAAACAAAAAATGAAGGGTGGGTGGATGCATCGATACACAGCAAGAATACCAAAGAATATAAAAAAATAGATCATAAGCTCGATAGACAAAACACACATGCCACACCAACTGTGCAATTAATGACCTTTTAGCTACATCTCACTGATTTTACCAAAAAAAGTAAGATGTAAAGGAAGAAACGGTAACAAGAAGGACTTTAAATATCAACAGAGAACCAAAAGGGGAAAGTTTAATTAGAGCATATATGCTGTAGAGCATTAATGCTATAATTAATATTAGACAGAAAAAGCAGATTATTCATGAGAGAGCTAAAATGCATGAAAACAATGTTTAATCTCAGAACATATACATGCATTACAGAATAGCAACTAAATCAGGTAAAGAAAACATTTGGTACCAGAAGTGAATGAAATATATTTGACTGATAGCTTATTTATGGAATATCAAAGTAACTGATAAACCTGAAATGTTTACTGCTCTGTAAAATGAATAAGAGAAAATGAAGTTTTAGAATACCAAAAATGTGCAGTGACTAGAAATGGGGTGGCCAAAGAGAATCAAATCTATTTTTGGAATGAACAGGAAATACAGGCAATTTAGAGACGTATGATTGCTGTGTTAATAGTTCTAATGTGTTTCCATGTATTATGAAAATATTTCTTCAAAAATCAAAATGTCCATACATTTTTTTACAGGGTCATACATAGGCGTAGCCAAGGGGGTGGTCCTCGGGTCTGGACCCCTCCCCCCCCCCGAGGGGAGATTTAGTATGAAATTAAAGCGATATATATGTATACCTGGGGCTTTTGCTTTCATCTATGAACCAAACCCATGACCCCCCCCACAAAGAATTTCTGGCTACGCCACTGGGGTCATAGCTTGAGAGGAGGCAGAAGTGCAAATCTTCAATGTAAGGTACTCATGTTCGGTCACTTTCAAATGTTTCCTTGTTCATTTGTCTCTTACTTCTATTCTTTTTTATCTTTTAAATATCTGTGCACCCTTTGTGTTTCAACTTTCACTTTTCTCATCTACTGTGTTTAGTATCACTATCATTTTATGTTTCACATACGAAGTGGTTTTGTTGTGAATCAGGAGATATTAACAGTGATGTTTTGCATTGTCATATAATTCCAAGGAACGGTGAGTGCAGTGTCTCACATGCAAAAGTTATTGTTTTAATGTTCTCTGCTAATCCAATCTGTATTTGTACTGTGAAGTTCAGTTTTAAATAAAGGAGCTCCAGTCCTATTAACTGATCTTGTAGCACACTATCAAAAGCACCTTGTCTATTAGTTTAAAATTAGTATTACTTATTAGCTATGGTCAAATCTGCAATTTAGTATACTGGTCAAGCCCTAAAACAGGTAAAAAAATTGATGAACTTTTTGTAAATGTAGCTAATTCCTAACTTCTATCGTTGTTGTTTATAGTGCAAAGATTTTGGATATGAACACTGTCCTAATTATAGGTGGGTTATTAATATTTCAAAGACGACTATCTTAATAATGAACATCCTTTTAAACGTGTTTCAGTTATGAATACCCCTCCGATTACATAACCTACACTATTCCAGAAAAATTTGCTACAACTTTCGTAAACAGCTCTGTATACACCTACGTAAACCCAGCGACTTCTTTAATTTTGCTGCAAATTTAGAACATTACATGATATGCTATAAGCAAGCAAATCACAGCAAAATATTCAGTAGCCATTCACAGTAAATTGCAATCGACGATTGAATCCCAAAGAACGTAATTAAACCTAGTAAACGGAAAATAAAGTGATACTAACCGGTGGAATGACATACCTGGTATTTTCTTTTTAAATTTATTTGCACAGCTGAATGCCACGCAGGATCCCATGGAAACTAAATATGAACAAGCTAAAGTATGTTGTCAAACACAGAAAAAAATCTACGCTGACAAACCAGTTTGACAAAAAATATGAGCTTCTAAAAATCACAAATTTTCAATGCTTTCCTATGGCAGACACGACCAACAGGGTAACCCAGCACGCCGAGGGATATCATAGCAGTTAACAGGTCGGCTTCAGAAATCTGCGGTTAAGGTGTCTCCTATATTTCCTACCTCCATGATTAATTGGGAAGAAAATGTGTACAAATGTTTTTCATTCGAAGTACAGGAAGCAAAATTACTTGACGTTCACCTTTAAAAGAGCAATTCTTGTATGTATGTAAATTTTATTTTGAAAACGGCTCTAAGGATTTTGATGAAAGTCGTTAACCTACCGCTTTCTGGTACTAGAAATTGATTTAGCTTGATCTCGACTTTAGGAAAATTCGTTTAGTGGGTTAAATAACCACCTAGAATTACAAAGCTTTTAGTGTCATGGCGTCATTCCTTTAATGTTGCCCATGCTTAGAAACCTTATGACGTCATACTCTCGCAAAGCAGATGCTGGCGCGCGGTCACGCCCTCTGTCTCATTACGTCAAGCGTCGTGTGTGGATCCTATTAAAGTTTTATGACGTCATACTCTTGCGAGCAGATGGTCGCGATTCCCATCTGCCTAATTAAGTCACGCGTTGTGTGCGTATGTTTACCCGCACGATAACGCGTAAAAATAGTTGGATTTCGATGAAATTTTAGTATGTGGTACGGGAAAACCTAGGAAGGAACCCTATTGAAAGTGAACGAAATGGGGTCAAAAGTCGGGACATAGCAGCGGGATCCATTCCACTGCTCTTATGCGTCATAACTAACGTAAAAAAGGTTCGATTTCGATTAAATTTTAGTATGTGGTAGGGGATCACCTCGGGACAAACTCTATTGAAAATGGGCGAAATGGGGTCAAAGGTCGGGACATAGGAGCGGAATCACTTCCATCGCCATTATGTGTCATAACTTATGTAAACTGTTTCGATTTGGATGAAATGTTAGTATGTTTTAGGGACCTGCCTGGGGACGAATCGTACTGAAAATCGTCGAAACGGGGTCAAAGTTTAGGACATAGAAGCGGGATCTATTCCATAGCCCTTATGCATCATAACTTACGTAAAATTGCTTCGATTGCGACAAAACTTTATCATGTTATTTCGGAGGTACACTGAACCAGTTCTGTTGAATATAATCGAAATGTGATCAAAGGTCAGGGCACAGGAGTGGGATTTATTCCACAGCCATTATCCTCATAACTTGAGTAATGATTTCTGCTATGTTGGAAAGCGCATCATAATTAATGCATTGCATGATTTTACTAACTTGTTTGCTTAGTTGTAGCTCTTAAATATTCTTTTCTGCTGCTTTTGCGCGTCTAAATTTTCATGAACTTTGTTTTTGCGTGGGGCTTGTTGACTTTTCGTATGATTCTGTGATTCTCATTTATATATTGGGTTGTCGGAAAAGTCATGACGTATTTTAGCCATGTTTTGCAAAGGTCATTTATTGATAGAAAGAACAAAGATCAATCAATGATAATAATGTCCGTTTTGTTCGATGACCTTTTGCCATCTGTCAGTGAGCTGCAGAAGGCTTCGTTCATAAAGGACCTGTCTTTCGTGGCGAAAACCTCTACAAGGTGCTGATTTACAGCCTCATCTGAATTGAACGTTATACCACGGAAGGACTGTTGAAGAAAGCGAAACAAGTAGAAGCACACTATCAAAAGCACCTTGTCTATTATCTTGAAGTCTGTCGGCGCAAGTTCAGGCGAGTAAGCTCCAATAATTTTTGGCGGGTGATCAAACTTGCGTGTGGTCTCGCGTTGTCGTGATGGAACACAACACCTTTACGATGAACGAGCTCTGGACGTTTCTGGATGATGGATTCGTTCAAACTGTCCGATTGCCGACAGTACACATTCAAACTGATTGTTTGGTTCCGTGGTAGGAGCTCGAAAAACACGACACCTTTAAAATCCCACCACACTGAGACCAGAACCTTCAGCTGATAAATGTCTGCTTTGGATGTCGTTTGAGACGAAGCAGCACGTCGGGACCAAGACCGTTTGCGCAGCACATTGTTGTACACAATCCACTTTTCGTCACCAGTTATCAGTCGCTTCAAAAAAGGATCGTTTTCCTCACTTTTAATGAGCATATCGCAGATGTTTATACGCGCCGTCAATTGAGCTTCTTTGAGTTCATGAGGAACACACACATCGAGCTTGCTTACGTATCCGAGCTTCTTCAAATGGTCGTGAACGCTTGAATGATGGATGTGCAGTGTGTCTGCAATCTTTCGTGTCGTGTAACGTGGGTTTGACTCCATCAATGCCTTGATTTGGTCGTCATCAACCTCGGTGGGCCTCCCGGACCGAGGAGCACCGTTGAGGTCAAAATCAACAGCACGGAAGTTTGCGAACCACCGCTGGCACTGACGTACTTGTAGAGCATTATCACCGTATACTTTACCGAATTTTTCACAAGCTTGACCCGCGTTCTTCCCTTTACGGAAGTAAAACAGTAACATATGGCGAAAATGCACAGTTTGGTCTTCCATCTTCAACTTGATGTCAAAGCTGCGCAAATCAACCAAATCGCTCACTATTCCTTTTATACTGCAGCTAGAACTAGCACCTGTCGAATGCCATAGCGATAACAGCATGCCCCTAGTACTTCCAAAACCGCCCAACCGTCATCGGGTGCCAAAATACGTCATGACTTTTCCAACAACCCAATATATATCATCATTATCGTCAACCATTATCAATCCACTGCTGGACTAAGGACTCGCCAAGGCTCTTCCACAACGGTCTGTCTTGTGCCAGTCTCCTCCATGTTACTCTTTCATACTTTCGAATTTCATTAACCCATCTTCCATCTGGTCTTCTTCTGGGTCTTTTCCTGTCCCTTGGAATCCAATCTAAAATTTCGACTGTCCATCGATGGTCTGTCCTTCGGCAGTATGTCCAGCCCATTGCCATTTCAGGGATTTTACTCTGATCATGATGTCTTCCACTCTTGTCATTTTTCGGATCCACGAGTTCCTCTTCTTATCTCTCCTGGTTACACCAAGCATGCACCTCTCCATGCTGCTTTGAGTTGTCTGCAGCCTTTGTATGTCTCTTTTAGTTAAGGTCCACGTCTCTGCATCATACGTAAGCACTGGAAGGATGCATTGATCAAACACTTTTCTTTTAAGACATAATGGCATATTGCTCTTGAAAATTATGCCGTTTCTTCCAAAAGAAACAGCATAATTTTCAAGTTTTATACGCCGATTAATTTCTTCATCAATGTGATCCTCACTTGATATCTGCTGTCCAAGATAAACGTACGCATCTGTTATAACCAGCTTTTCTCCATCAATCGATAAATCTTCATTTCTTGTAAAAGCATTGTACATCACTTTTGTCTTCTGAAAGTAAAGTTTTAATCCCACTTCTTTACTCTTGTCAGCAAGTTCCTGGATCATACTCTGCAGCTCTGATGGGGTAGTTGCCAAAATGATTAAGTCATCAGCAAAACGAAGGTGAGTTAGATAATCTCCATTAAACTTTATCCCTTTGTTTTTTCCCAGTTCAGTGATTGAAAGACATTTTCCAATGTGGCATTAAAGAGTTTGGGAAATATGGTGTCACCTTGTCTCACTCCCTTTCCAATTTTTATGTGTACTGTATTCTCAAACAGCCGAATCTTTGCACTTGCATTTTTTTTTTTTTTGATTGGAGGTTTAACGACCACCGTGAGCAACTCAATGGGCTATAAGCAGTCGCCCGTCCCTAATTTAGGGTCACTGGTTCCAGGGAAGGGAGAGAGCCAGTGCCGTAAGACAAACTAAACATCCATGCCTGACCGGGATTCGAACCCGGACCCCTTACGGACGAATGATCAGAGGCCAACGCCTTAGACCACTGCGCCACCGGGGCGGCCACTTGCATTTTCATAGATGTTATTAATAATATTAATTCATGCATCTTCAAAACCGCAGGATTTCAAAGCCATTGTAACTACTGATGGTTTCACTGAATCAAAGGTCTTTTCACAATCGACAAAAGCCATGCACAATGGAAGTTAATATTCCCTCGCTCTTTCAATTAGTTCTCTCAGTACGTGGATATGATCTATTGTGCTGTAGCCACTCCTATATCCTGCTTGTTCTCTCGGTTGAGCCATGTCCAGCGTTACCCTCAAGCGGTGTGAAAGAACTTTAGTGAAGATTTTATAAACCACTGATAGGAGGCTGATAGGTCTGTAGTTCCTGAGATCCTCAATGTCACCTTTTTTATGCAGCAGGTTCATTGTAGCGTTGTTCCAATCTTCAGGAATCTTCCCTTCATTAAGGCATCGAGTGAAAACTTGGGCGAGTACTGTTTCAATTTTTCCGCTTGCTTCTTGTATGATATCTACAGTAATTCCATCTTCTCCTGGAGCTTTCCCCCGCTTCATGTTCTTGATTGCATGTGCAACTTCTGCTGGGAGGATTGGAAAACTCTGGTACTGGTACCTTTCATGATGTCTGGAGTACATGTATCATCACTTTCATATAATTTGGAGTAGAAATATTTCATTCTTGTCAAAATTTCGACTCTATTTCTTGTTAGAGAACCATCTTCTTTTCTCAGTGCCATAATCTGTTTTCTTCCCTTACTGAGATGTCTCTTTGCTATCTTTAGGCTTTGGTTGTTTTCAATTGCTTTCCTCACCAGTTTATAGTTGAATTTCATTACGTCTTCAGTGATACTTTTTCGTACTGTCTTGCATAGCTCTATATATTCCACTTTGGAAGCCACATCTTCTTTAGTTGTCCTCATCTCTCTTCTTTTTTGCATCAACATTTTGGTTTTTCCTGATAATTTGTTCACATGCAACTTGTTCTTATATACAGCTAATCTTGTTGCTGTTTCCGCAAGAGCTTTGGTTACTTTTCTGTTAACTTCAGAGATGTCCAGTTTTTCTGATGTTAGACCTTCTAGAGTTGTTCCTCAGTTCCAATTTGAAGGTATTATGATGCTTTTTAAGGTTGGTCACGTCAATACACTTTGTTTGTCTTATGAGCTTGCCACGCTCGAGTTTACCATTGAGGTGCATCTTACATCTTACCATTGTATGGTCACTACCTGTGTTGAATAAATAAATAAATACATCGCTCTTTCCACGTTCCAGAAACACACAGCATCCGAAAAATTGTTTTTCGGATGCTGTGTGCTTCTGGAGAGTTGAAAGAGCGATGTATTTATTTATTTACTGACGCCACGTATTTGGTGGATTTTCACCTGTGTTGAACATGTTCAGCACACTGCAGTCTTCCATGACAAATTTCTCGTTACACATAATAAAATCAATTCCACTTGTCCATCCATTTGGATGCCTCCATGGCCATTTCCTTTGCGGCTTTTTCTTGAAAAAGGAGTTCATGATGAAAAACCCTTCTGCCTCTGCAAACTCTACGAGAGTTCTTTCACGCTGGTTTCTATTGCCGTGACCGAATTTACCTACTGAAGTTTCATTCTGTTGCCGTTGTCCTATTTTTGCATTGAAATCTCCCATAATTATCTTCAAGTGCTTGTTGCTTTCATTATTTAGATGACGAATTTCCTTATAAAATTCTTTAATTTCTTCTTTAGGATGACTTGTGGTGGGCGCATAAGTTTGAATAATCTGAGCTTGGTATCTTCTCGAGAGTTGGATAACGAGTCGTGCAGCTCTGTTAGAGGAACTTTCAACTTCTACAACTTTATCCTTCAGTTTCTTGTTTATTATAAATCCAGCACCACTAGTTCTGCCAGTATCTGCCCCACGATAGTAGAAAAGATGTCCACTTTTCAGTTCAATGAGATCTTCTCCTTTTCTCCTTACCTCACTTAGCCCGACGATGTCCCATTTGATCCTTTGTAGGTCCTCTTCCAATTCAAGAAGTCTTGAATCAGAAGATAGGGAGCGTCCATTATGCGTAGCCAAGGTCAGCATCAAATTTCAGCCTAGTCCAGTCCTCCGGTGATTCTTAGCATAATCATCTCATGACTAACATTCTCATTCTGTACTCCGAGTTTTTTAATAAATGCATATTTAAACCTCAGCACCGTCTACTATCATGTCGCACTGGCCGCTGCCTTGGCCAAGTACATTCCAGCTGCCGGAGACTGGGGACCAAGATTTAAGTTGTGGAGTCATTTTGGAGTGGTTTGGCCATAACTCACCAAGCGGGTTTGTGAGTGTGGGATAGCATTTCCTCTAATCCCGATGGCATAGTTATACCGCTATTGGCGGTCGTCAGAGCCCTTTTAGTGGGAACAGGATGCGCCACGAGAAGGCGGGGTTGACATTTGTCAAAGAGAGGCTGTGATGTTGCGAATCACCTGACCTTACATCCCTTATATATATATATGTGTGTGTGTGTGTGTGTGGTTCCCACTGTAAATGATATCTTACATTGGAAAAAAGTAATTAAAATCCGACTTTTAGAAGCAGAAATGTCCAGAAAAAACAGAATATACATTTGAAATCCTTGAGGGAAAACTGCATTACTTTGAGCATAAAATATGAGCAAAATATTTCCCGTGGTGAGTGGCATCTGACCAAACATGAATTTTCAATCGAGATTTTTGAAGCGCAAATACGGTTAGAAATAGAAATACATACTTACACCTGCAAAGTAGCGTATTATGTAAAATCATAATATTTATGCAATACGTTCTATATATATACTTTTAAGCCCCAAGCAGAAAACCCGTTTATTACTTTGAGTAGAACTTGTACTCAAAGTAGTCTTCGTGGGAAAGGTATCGGATGGAAAGATAATTTTTAGAAGCAATGAATGAACTATTTTTTAAATTCGATAGCATCTGCATTTAAGCAGCGTTTGTGTAACCCAAATTTGCCAGTGGCGTAGCTCGAATCCACATCCTTCTGCTTGGAAGCCAAATGTTTTCCCAATTAAGCTACGCCGGCAATGGCTATTCGCTGCTACTTGGCGTCTTGACTTGTGCGTTACACCTGAGATCATATCTTGCTACAAGCTATAAATCAGAAAAACACTAGAAGGCATGGATCTCCGTTTTCACTATTCAATCTATTCCAAAGCTCAAAAGCATTTTTCAAACCGGAGAAACGGACAGACATAAATGTACATAGAGAAACTATACGCATTTTTTCCCGAAAGGCGTATTAAAACTTTGGTATCACATTTTTTTATTTTTTGACATTATGGACATTACAATAATTTCCAAGAGAAAGTGTAATTGTGAAGAAAATGCCCCACTGGGCATTTATGAATAATTGGAGACAAACAATATAAACTTTAAGATGTAAAGAAATCCTGGCCGTCTTATGCCTTTCGTAGCTATCGGGCCAAACTTAATAGCTTGTTTAAATTGCGTCTTGTTGCCCTCTTTCACCGTGTGCTACTCGTGGTAATCTATGACCATAACACCAAAAATTCCGCTAACCAATCAATTGAAATTTTGGAGGTCACGAAGGAACCAAGTACGGGAAATGTCATGTTTTTCCCATTTTTGTCAGAGAACTGTCCCCATATTAAAGCTCATTTCTTGGATAATCCAAATGTCAATAAGGTTAACCTTTTCAGCTGTGCGAGCTTTCCTCCAGCTCACTATGAAAACGTGGCTCTGACTGAATTCCCTAGAGGAAAATCAGTTTTTATATCTCGTGCCATGTGTCTGGGAACATTGGTGATAGCAGGCAATGAAAACCGCGAAAATCCTTTTGCAAAATCAAATAAAGCATTAGCAACATATACGTTGTTGTAAATCGACCATATCACAGCTGTGCATAGGCATCACGTTCATGCGCTGAATAACTATACGAAAATTACAATCTCATGCCCTTAACGAGAGTGTCCCGTGACATCTCAAAAGTGAATGAGGGAAGGATGCGATTTGAAGCAAAGGATAATAACTGGAATCAAAAGCGAGTAAAACATTTGGCTTTATTCAGTGTACCATCTTCTGCTGCTATTCAATCATCGAGACGGGCAGACACACTGGCAAACATAACTTCAATGGTTTCCTGAAGGATGAATACAGACCACAGGAATTATCGTCTAATATACACTGAAGAGCAATTGAATTAGAGATACCTGTCTAGTAACGTGTATCACCATCTTTCGCCCTGATGACGGCGGCGATTCGTCTCGGCATGGACTCGACAAGACACCGGAAGCGTTGGGAAGCCATACGGATCCACGACCCCTGAACAAGCTCCCACAGCTCACGAAGATTTGATGGAGGGGAGTCAACTCTCTCGGTGGCATCCCAGATGTGCTCGATGGGATTCAGGTAGGGTGACCTGGCTGGCCAAGGAAGCGAGGTCACGCTAGTGGAATGTTCATCCAACCATTCGGATACAATTCGGGAACTGCATTGTCTTGTTGCAGGATGAGGTTCCCAGTGGGATGTTGAAGACGCACAAAGGGAGCAAATGGTCGTCCAGGATATCTCGGTAACGTTGACTTGTGAGGGACGATGTCACACGTACCAGGGGTCCCATTTCAGTTCACGTAAACAGTCCCCAGACGAGAATGCCACCCCCACCAGCTTGATGAGTACCCTGCTGGCAAGAAGGATCCATCGCTTCATGTGGTTTGCGCGGTACTCGCATCTTGCCATCCGCATGTATCAACGTGAATCTCGACTCATCCGTCCAGGCAACATTTTCCCACATGTCTAGGATCCAGTGGCGATGTTCCCGCGCCCATGCTAATCTTTGCACCCTGTGATGTGCGGTCAGCAGCGGTACCCTCGTGGGACGATGTCTTCTGTACCCCATAGCGAGGAGATGGTTCTGGATGGTGTGGCTGCTTACACGTTTTTGTGCACCAGCGTTAAATTGCCGAGGGATTTCTTGCACTGTGGCCCGTCTATCCGCTGTTACAATGCGAGCTAGCCGACGATGACCCCGCTCATCCACACGCCGTTGTCCACGGCAGTTGGCCCTTGCAGGGATGGTTTTACCTGATTCAATGTACTCACGGTGCACCCGTGTCACAGTGGCTCGTGAAAGTCCCAGTGCCTGCATGACTTCCGAGATGGAGTAACCCATTCGTCGGGCCCCGACAATTTGCCCACGATCAAATGCGCTTAGATCCTTCGTCTTACCCATACTGCGTCCGACTCTTACTGATTCCCGTCGCATCACTCCTTATATTGTCGGATCGCTGCATACGTCATGTCGTTTCCGTTTACAGGGCCGCCCACAGCACCACATTTGCATAACGCCAGCTGTCTCTTATTCAATTGCTCTTCAGTGTAATTTCAGACGTGGTCGATGGCAGAAAAGTCTTGGGATAGCAATGTCAGGAAGGCTATCCAAGTCAAGTGAGCTGTTCGTGATACCAGGGGGTCAGTGTCTTCATTCTGTCCGGAATATCCTGGGAAATAGCTGCATAAAGAGGTCGACAAACAAATTGTCGGGAGCATTCAAAACCAGGAATGTGTACCAATGCCGAGGATTGGCTTCCCTGTTTTATGCCATCATACATCCTTACCTCGAAAGATGGCCAAATCTGTGGATTTCTCTCACCGATGATGTATATGCTCCAGAAAGGGTATCCTGCCGTCATAATATTAGAGATATATCCTTTAAACATCACAGAAATTTTATTTATGGCTTTGTGCTCTTCGTCATTCCAGCTGACTGGCTCTGCGCTGTGATAGTTGTAGACATTGAAGTGGACTAATAGCATGGAGCCGGCAACATGTTATATACAGAACTGTAACTTCAAATCGTTTAGCTTGACATCCGCTGTTACAGTGCTCCTCTGTCAAGATTACCTCCATGGTGTCTCATTCTCCTACAACGCAACGCGATTCGTCGGAGCTAATGATCTTCTCGATCTGAGAAACCCTATCCTTCTAATCCGACAAGATCAGCAGCTGACGTCATTCAGATATGTATACAATTTTGTTTGAACCCTACTGATTTGAATAACGTAACTTGAATTATACTTATACGTAGCTCATATGTTGGTAGAATTAATATGCGAATTATTACACATTAACTTTGAAGAACTTTTTTGCCTAAAATACAATTTACAAATACATCAGGTCGCGGTCAGTTCAAAATTATATGATTTCGGCCGATAGATATGGCAGCCTATCAGTGCACTGGAAAGTTGTAAAGTTGCGAGGAAGGACTTTGTTCATAACATCTGCAGTCGGAATAAATAAGTTTCTTGTAAGTGATTGAGGTAATTTATTTGATTCACCTTTCCTAGTGATCCATTAAGTCTTCTGTGTTGTTGATTGGCAAGGAAGCACTAGACAGAGAATCAATAATGTTGTCTCGAAAAAAGCTCTGAGTCTTTTTCTTCTCCTTTTTCCACTTTTTTTTTTTTTTGCGAGTGGGTGTGTCCGCGTGCAAAAATCCTTATTATGCATTCCAAGGTTTTCCTAGAATATGTTCCAGGATTTCTATATCGACAGATCGACAGCATTATGAAACATTTACAAATTTTGCAGATGAATATCTTTTCTTTTCCTGTTATCTTCAACTTGATGGCAGTAGTTCCTTCAAAGAAAATAGGTCTGCCTCTCGTAATACTGAACACTTGAAAGCGTTCACCTGTCATCATTGGTTTTGTAATCATTTCATGGCTTATATTTGTAGTGTTTCTGACTTCCTTCTTTATAGAATGTGTAGTTCGTTAAGGGAAGAAATAGTGCACCAGCGACCTCCGATTCTCCGTCCGCGAGAGTGAAATCATTATTTTCCAGCCCTGTGTGACAAAGACTGAGGCCTGGCCCTTCAATCATCAACATGCCGCTACGCGAAAGATACCAGGGTTTCTTTGTGAAGTGACAGGTTTCGCCTCAGGCCAGCCATGAACCTGTACGAAGCACCCTAGAACTGCGGGGCCTCTTAATTGCAGTCGCATCACGTGAGGGCCACCCTAAAAAGTTGGTTGATTTTAGCAAGCAGGTGAAATGCTGTTAACTTGCCATATGGAAACAAGCAACGGAAAAACTTGAAATGGAGAACAGTATATCAGTTTTCGATTTGGTTTTAATAATGTTGGCGCAGTGAAAACAACGAGCCGTTTGTATGTCAACTAGTAACCTCGTGGTGGAAGCGATATGGCTAAACGGTCTCGAATACTGTACACAAAATATTTACCTCCCTCCCTATCCGTTTGCTCCTTTTAACAGGTGTAAGGATATCTTTTAATCTTTCGCAGTAAATTTAGGGTGTTCCGGGAGGGCAGAGGTGGTCGCCAAAATGAAGAATAAAAAAAGTGGAAAAGGTGGGTGTGGCTTATCATCCTAGCAATTGCAGCTTCCTTTATAATTTCCGCAGTGTGAAATGGGTTTTATTGATGACTCTTGATTTTAGGGCATGGAATTTTATGTTGCTCGCTTTCACTTTATTTCTCGCGGCTGTTTCTCTTTGTCATGCAATTTTTGAAAATATAGAAGGAAAACTAATCATGAAAAAACAAAACATAGAATGCAAATTAACATAACAGATTTTTATTTTGTGAAGCTACGCTATAATGTTTACACGGCAAAATATTGAAATGTTCAAGTGAGATTTCGTAGTTCACATGAGGCTGGAGTGAATGATTGCTCAGAGAGATCTTCATCATATTTACTCTGCTAAGCATGATATGGGCAGGGACATAGCCAAAGGAAGGGTCATAGATGTCCTGACTCCTCCACAAACTTTTCACCTGCAGTGTTTTTCTTTTTTCTTTTTTTTTTTTTTGTTCTACAGTAGTTCCAAAATATGTACTTTTTAGGACATAATTATATAGAGTTTGTGGATTGTTTCTCTCTCCAAGTTCGTAAGATTCATCAGGTTAGCTGTAGTTATTACTAATTGAATCTGAATATACATTATGTTACACATTCAGCGGGGTTTTTTTTATCAATACACTTTTTATGTATGTTGTGCTCTTTCTCTATCCGTTCAAAAATACAGCGGACTGTGTGTAGTACAGTCTATAAAGTGCACATCTCCAGACTAAGTTAACTTACTGCATCACTTAGAGCCTCATTTTTAAAAATCTGTTATTCGTACAGCAATAAAGTGCGACGTATATTCTAGATTAACTTTCCTTTTTTAGTTTCTTTCCCTATGTAGATCTTGAGTTTATTCTCAGTATTCTTCACGCTTAACGAAATATCTTTTCCTTCAAACGAATACGTTTGGCAACACAATTGAGGTTGAATGCACGTGACGTATGCATGTAATAAGATAAGAACAAGAGATAAAAAGCGACGACTGAACTGTTGTATGAGAGGTGTTGATAAGAGCGATTATTGAGAGCGATTATTGGGAGCGTTGTTAAGAAAGTGTTGTACGAGAGAATTGAATAGTGTTGAGATAATGTGTGGAGAGTGTAATGCATTCCATTCCGAATAAAGGACTTTTTCCGTGAGTTGACTTCTGTTTACATGTTTCGTCTGGCCGTTAAGGTTTGTTTTGTTTAGGAACAATTTATTAGAGTATTGACGTGTTAAAACAGCGTGGAAGTAAGTCAAGACTTCTTTTACGCTACAAAAGTCAAAGCACCTTATATGGTGTGCGAAATGGAAACGGAAACAGACAATAGAAAGATTAATCCCTGCATATATTACAGCTGTTGTTGTTTGTGAACATGAATTCTGTCCAAGTATTCGGAGATCATTGAAAGTTCTGGGTTAGCTCACAGTCTCTACGGCAAATGGACCATCCTTTTCAATTATGTGAAGAGGGTTAAATCCGTTTTAAGGAAAAAAATTGGACGGTAATGAATGAATGGTTTGATTCTTCTTTTAGTGCATTCAAATGCTCCTCTCGGTGCTAGAGAAATCTTACATGTAAAGATCTCCAATAAAATACTTTTGTAGTGATGAAAAGTTTCCAAATAAAAATTACAAAATTAAACATGGAACATATACATAGTATGGGACGTAGAATAAACCTATAGAACTTTTGTTACTACTGGTAAGTTCATACCAGAAGTAACTGAAGTTCTACAGGTTATATGTAAATTCAACCTTAAATTAAATATATATAACTTAATTTATTATTATACATACATATACACCGTGTATGTGTGTGTGGTATGCACATACATACGCATGCTAAGAATGTTATATAGGATACCGGCTCCTTTAGAAAATGAAGGCCTGGCTACGTGTGTCAACCAGCTGTATTTCTAGCTGCTAAATCTTTGGTCTGGAACAATGCCCAGGATAACTGCTGTGAAAGATGTAAAGTGCTGTTGCTGACAGTCTAACCGAAAAGCTGATTGGATTTAGTGATTGTCAATATTATCCAACCACATTTAAAGTTGATTTAGATGCACAACCCGAAATGTGTAAATATGTTATAAGGTTCTGTGAGCTTCCGGCCACGTGAGATCTTACACTCAATGCATTGTAGGAATTTCGTTCCTACCGTCACCATCCCTGACGACTCTTCGCGTCTTTAGAAAAATAGTACTTGCTTATAGAATTACTACGTCTATCCACCTGTGACACCATATCTTTGCACCTGTTAATCTGATTTCGAAATTATTTTTTTCGTTCGGAAGTCTGAACTGTGAGACCGAAGATCGTAACCAATTGTTCTATTTCTAATGCACAGAGGAAAACTTTTCTAATTCATTGCCTCTAGGGAACTTAAGTGCAAATGATAATGAATCCGATATATATTTCATTCCATATACTAAAATATTAAATATTAAAAATCCCATTGAAAAATTATTTTTTTCGTCGATACCTTTTACCGCACAGAAGCCATTTTACGCACAGCCTTTACTTCAAATAATACGAAGTTCACCGTCTAGGAGACTAACGTATATTGTATTTTTATTGAAATTTCTGCTTTTAAAAGTCAGATGTGTACGCTTCTTTATATATAGGGTGAAATTCGTGGGTACTAATACTTTGCCTACAATTTCTGTTTTTTATAACGTACAATTTCGTTAGTAAGGAGCATATTTCTGTTTGCTATATATTTGCAGCAGTTTCTGCGCTCACAAACTCCCGATGGCAAAAATTCCTTTTCCTGGTCACATACCACCCACTACGTAAAACATTTTATTAATATTTCATGATCGAAATCATACGCAGTTTTACTTCTAGGAAATGTAAATGTACATGTCGACATCTCTGCTTCTGAATTTCTGATTTGAAAAATTATTTTTCCGTTCGGCACAGTTCATGGCGAAGAATATTTTCCATGTAATTCCCAGTTTTTTTACCACGCATAATTTTGCCACTTGGGCACGTAAAGTGCATATTTCTGCATTTCCTTATGTGTATATTTCTGCATCTCATATTACCCGCATCTCCCGATTTGCGCTCGAGTAAAATTTGATTGATTCCCGTTCCAGGATGATCAAATTTTCAAATTCCTGTGGTTACGTTACGTAGAAAGAACAACTTGATTTATGTCTATATTAATTATTCCATGTGTTTCCAACTTGATATTTATTTATTTGCTGGTATTCTAACTTAGCACTGTGATGAGACGCGTTTGTTTCGACTGGTGCAGTGAAATCAAAGTCTGACGTTTCAGATTAAATGTCTGGATTTTGTTGTCTTGGGTAATGTGATGGATAGTATACTCGAGCGCAAATCGGGAGATGAGGGTTCGATTTCCGCTCCAGGACGATCAAATTTTCAAATTTCTGTGGTTACGTTACATGGAAAAAACAGCTTGATTTACTTCTATATAAAGCCTGATACTCTGCTGTTACAAAACTCGCTTGGCATAACTCGCCTGGAGACTTTGTGCAATGTAGAAAGTACTGACTAGAAGACTCTGGCTTAAAAATAACTTCCGTTTCTTTTCTGGATTATTCAAATTTAGAAAGAGGAGAATCTCCATGGTGAAGTACAAATCTCGTGTCTTCAAATTTCTGAATTTTGCTGACAGGATGGACAACGCATTAAAACTTGACTGAGGAAATAGATTAACGACTTCTACGTATGAATTTAGGGTATTTCTTTCATGATTTTTTTTACTTGCAGGAGTATGTGGATCCCCTGTGGTCTAAGGCGACCTGACACGTTTCACGACAAAAAGGCGCACGACAAAAAGGCGCACGACAAAAACGCGCACAACAAAAGAACGCACCACAAAAAAGCGAACGACAAAAGAACGCACCACAAAAGAACGCACCACAAAAAGGCGAATGACAAAAGGGCGACACGACAAAAGGGCGCAAGACAAAAGAGCGATGCGCCAAAAAGGTGCACATCAAAAAGGCGATACTACAAAAGGGCGATACGACAAAAGAGCGATACGCAAAAGGGCGCACGACAAAAGGGCGAAGCGGGAAAAGGGCGCTACGACAGAAGGACGAACCCACGGGCTTGATATTTTTCTTCTTCAACTGCAGGATTTCTAAAAGACATTATTTTTAAAAACAGCACCGGGGTCCCTTTGAGCAAATTACATATTTCTTTGTGTATTCAAATCCCAACTGAAATTAGACGCCTCATCCTATATAGAAGGCTTTCTAAACGATGTTATTTTCAAAAAGGCTCCAGGGCCTTTTCAGTAAATCCAGTATTTCTTTTTGTATTCAAATAATCCCAACTAAAATCAGACGAGTCATCTTTTGTACTCTTAGTGAAATCTATGTAGAAGGCTTTCTAAAAGATTATTTTTTTCCAAAATGGCTACGGAGCCCTTTTCTGAAATTGCCTTCTTTGTACATTCAAAACGAAATTTTACGCATGCATAATATTTTTTGTGCTTCAACTGCAAACTGCAGAAATGGCCTAAGAGATATTTCCAAAGGAGCCCCGGAAACTTTATTTGTTCATTTTTCTTCATCAAAAAAATCTCCTTTTCCTTCCAAAGTATTCAGCTTTTTCTTTTCAGGTCTTTCATACATACAATTAAAGAAATAAGAAGTTACTCAAATGGCTCCTGGGGCCTTTTTTAAAAATAAATCCTTTTGTATATAAACAATGTCACATCTGCGCTCAATTGGAATTTGAATGCGCAAATAAATAAGCTATTTGCTTGAAGTCCTTACCGGTCATTTTGGAAATATCTTTTTGAAAGCACTTCCTGTAGGTTATTGAAATGAAGAAAAATTAACATTTGCTTTCAGTTGGGATTTGAATATACAATGAAATAAGAAATTTGGAAATTTATATCTTCTTAACGTTTCTTGCAAATTGGTTAAATAGTTCTCCGAGTTTAGTGAATCGTTAGTCTGGTAGTCGCGCGCCCTTCTATCGCACCGCCCTTTTGTCGCACCGCTCTTTTGTCGCACCGCCCTTTTGTCGCACCGCTCTTTTGTCGTGCGCTCTTTTGTCGGATCGCCCTTTTGTCGCGCGCCTTTTTGTAGTGCGCTCTTTCCTCACATCTTTTGTCGTTCGCCCCTTTTGACGTTCGCCCTTTTGACGTGCGCTCTTTTGTCGTTCGCCCCTTTCGTCGTGCGCCCTCTTGTCGTGTAACCGACCTGACATAGGTGGTCTATGACGTTCAGATATCCAAGGGATCGAATCTGAAGTAAGATACGAATGTAGCGATTGTTCCTATGATACAGATTCTGACCTTTCCCAGCGGACCTGAATTAGTGACTGACAACTCCTCCTGGAATTAAAACTTTGGGGGGGGGGAGAAAAGTTGTTTGACTCCACAGCACAATAAAAAATATAAATAAATAAAACAAAAAAAAAGGAGCAAAAACTTTACCTATTTACTTGTACCTTTCCACAAGCATGCATTGAACAATGTTCCGTCAACTTTGCTTACCGGCGTAGTTTTGGCGATAGTCTATATACCATCAGCCTAAAGACGTGATTTTTTGTTTATTATAAAAAAAAAATAAAGGATGCTACTTAAATCCTCAAACAGGCGTTTTTTGAACAGCTGAATAAGGAAGGCGATGTTCTTTGATGAGATACCATTTACTTACTCACATTTTGATAGATCATTCAGCGCACAGAAATAATTAGATGGATGGAATTTGAGTGACGTGCTACTGAGATTCGGTTTCTTTTTGCCACTGTCTAAGTCATTGCTGGGAAAAGAAAAGAAAAGAAAATCAAATAGCGAAAGAAACGTAAATAAAAGGAACTCCAGAGACATATCATGAATAAAATCAAGTGTTTGCTTCCCTTTATCTCAGTTACTTCAGGAGCGATGTCTTTGACGGAGCTGATCCGGAAGAACAAGGTTATTTACTCACCTCTGCGTGTACAGGCATTTTTCTAGGGTAGGTGTACAGTATGACGTGTACATTCTTCTCCGGTGTGATAAACGTAATGTATACAAACAACTGAAACACTAGAGTAGAAAGTGACTCATCATAGCTCAATTAAAAGTCCCATTACTTCTGAATATCACTTGAACAATCAAAGAGCACTTCAGCTCGAGAGAGCTTCGCCGTCATCACTTTCTTAAGCTTATCCGAGAACTGACCTAAGTCACCTTCATAAAGACTGAACGGAACTTTTGTTTTCATTGGAAGCAATTTCATTTCGAAATGGAAAGCGAGGGGGAAATATTACAAATATACTACCAAGTAGCAATTGCATTGGTATATCGGAACCGAGTAAAACGTCTTTTGGGTAACTTCTCATTCGATAGGCAAATGTTTGTTCCATCTTACCATGCTCTTACATTGGTATGTAACAAGAACAGGTGCTTGCGCTTTAGAAATACACTGGTGTGCAAATCCTAAGGACGAGCCAAGTTTTGACTTGTAGCTTTGCACAGGAGCGACCTGGATATGTGAAATTCGAGCCGTAGGAACTCCATTACTTTAACAAAATGATGACGGTTTCAACACCGACACAAGTGTTGATCATAAATGATATAGTGGAATTTTATTCGGAAATGGGTTCATAGCACTGGGTGCAATGATACAAATGCATCACTGCCAAGGACAGTACGAAGTGAAAGAAGAGGTACTGAATAGGGGATGTGATCACCCCTAACGTCGATATATGATTTGCACCGTCTGTCCATACTTCGCACTAGGCTGTCGATGAATTCTTGCGGTAACATCGCCCATTTTTCCGTCAGCGCCATCTTCAGCTGTTGGACAGTTTCTGGTGTTTGTTGACGCAACGCAACACGTCTCCCCAGAGTGCCCTATATGTGTTCTGTGGGATTTAGATCGGGGGAACGTACTGGCCAATCCATCCACTGAATGTCTTCACTTTCCAACAGCTCATCAACAGCCACCGTTCGATGGGGTGTGACGTCATCGTCCATTAACACGAACTGTGGGCCAATGGCACCTCGGAACAGACGAACATGGGGAAGGATTACCTGATTACAGTAGCGCACTCCGCCTACAGTACCTTCTTCCAATATCTGGAGTTCCATACGTCCATCGATGAGAATACCTCCCCGTACGAGAACACCGCGGTCGCGATATCAATTCATTTTATTGATGTTTTAGGGGCGATACCAAGTGCCTATCTCATTCCAAATTAGCTGCAGTTCAGAATCGCTAGAGAGAATAAATCTACTCTCATCAGTAAAGGGTACAGTACCACACCGTTCTTCTGTTCAGTTCTTATGTTCTCTGAACCACTGTAAGCAAACAGTCCATCTCTGTGTAGTCGCCTGGCCACTGTAAACCACGATATTGTGCATCCTGTGCTCATGCTTAGTTGTTTTACAAAGTTACTTGTTGACTGGTGTCGATCCCTCTTGGCCTTTAGGGGCAGATAGCAGAGTTCACTTGGGGGGAGGGGGGTCGTGTATGACTATCACAGGTCTTTCACACAGTTGTAGCTGTAATCTTGAAGGCCGACCACATGATGCTATAGGTGATACTGAACTTTTGGGCCACACTCATCACAGTTCTCCCATCCCTGAGCCTCCCAATTATTCAACCACGAGTAAAATCAAGATGTTCTCGACGGGCCATTTCGTCATACCTAGCGCTCAACAAACACAATCGAACGTTTGTAACACTTATTCACACCTTCCAGTGACTTCGTTCAACTGATGCTATTGGACTACGTTAGTGCCTTTTGTTCTCACACTACGCAAAACACAGGTCATACTCCATTATTACGCAAGTGCTGTTGCTGCTGTTCCCAAACACGGTCCTGAGTTAGTTTGCGTTTAGATGCTGCTACTATTTACAGTGTTATTTTACTTTTCCTCTTCGTCGTTAAGCTTGGCACACTAGTGCATATCAGCACTAGAGACGTAGATTTTGGTCGCTTATGTCCATACATAAAAAGCGTGCCTTAATGAAAAACAATACTACAATGCTGGCCACCCAAAATGCAACACCAAGAAGGACATCCGATTGGCCTGAAATTCGCAGTATGCGTCGCTCGCGATAGGACATGCAAACGATTAGCATTGCAGGGCATATGCAAATCATGTGCACCCGGCACGTCACCGAGAAGCACTGTAAGAAGGGTGCATAGAAGGCGGGGTGTAAGTAGTGGAAGTGTGTTGTGCTGCCGGACCTGTGCGTGGGAAGCTTCCTGGTGCCTCGTTGCAGAATACGACAGTTATTCCAGCACGTTTCGGAGTTCGACAGAGGACGAATAGTGGCTTATAGCGACAGCGGTTTATCGTACCGAGACATCGGCGCCCGTGTGGGACGACATCCAGCCACAGTGAGGTGAGTATGAATTCGATGGGTGCAGGAGGGACGGACGGACCGACGTGAGCGATTGCCGCAGCTGCGGCACACTACCGAACGAGAGGACCGGCGTGTTGTGCGGCGGGCATTGACGGCTCGAACGTTAGCGCAGGAATTAGGGTGTGTTGCGCAACAACCTGTGTCATCACGTACCGTTCGACGTCGTCTGCAGGAGCGGAGACTTGTCGCACGGCGCCCATTGCTCCGATTACCACTGACGTTACACCACCGGCGAGTGCGGCGGCATTGGGCCGATGAACGCCGCACCTGGACTACAGAATGGCACGACATTGTTTTCTCCGACGAATCCCGCTTCTGCCTGCAGCACCACGATGGTCGGATCCGCGTGTGGCGGCACCGTGGCGAGAGACTCTATCACGCCTGCATTATGCATCGCCATACCGGTCCGTCGCCTGGGGTTATGGTTTGGGGCGCAATTGGATATGGCACCCGCACCTCTCTGGTACGCATCGCCGGTACACTCAACAGCCACCGCTGCATCTTCGACGTTTTGGAGCCTGTAGTCCTCCCTAACCTGCAGGACCTGCCAGCGACCACGTTTCAACAGGACAATGTGCGCCCGCACGTGGCACGCATCGTGCAGCAATCCTTGACGGCCCACCAGGTGTCACTGCTGCCGTGGCCCGCCTGTTCTCCCGATATGTCGCCCATCGAGCACGTCCGGTCGCTGATAGGCAACCGAGTGGCCCGGCAAGCACCACCCGCGGCTACGCCTGATGAACTGTGGCAAGGTGTGGAAGCAGCTTGGACCGTTACCCCAAGCCCACATCCAAAGCCTCTTTCGTTCGATGCCGCGGCGTGTAGCGGCCGTTATTGCCATCCATGGGGGCCACATGAACTATTAATGTCTGCGTGTTCCGCAAGTCGCACGGGCCTGTAAGCTCAATCGTTTCATCTTTGTATCTGTTGTTATGTGTCCAGTAAATCTGGCTTTGCTATCTCGTGTCCTTCTTGGTGTTGCATTTTGGGTGGCCAGCAGTGTAATTTAAAATGCAAATATCATAAATTAATAATAAAGGTTCAACTATGAGAAATACTATTAATGCAAAACATCATAATAAAAAAATTCGTATAACCGACAAAGGTGTAGTTTCTTTTATAAATAACATGCGTTACTATATTGAGTGTGCATTACAAAAACTACCTGCAAATTAAATTAGGTTAGCATTTCCTGTCTTTAATTTTTTATAGATTCATCAATAACATCGTCGAAATCTGTATCTACACGTAGATCATTTTAGGAACCATCCAAAAATCCTCATCCTGTCCCTGTCACGTGTAAAAATCACAGCATGTCTGCCAATCGTTTAGGTCAAATTCCTGCTCCGAGCTTGACTTTGCAACAAACAAACCCTCCTTGTCGAGAAATACAAAACGCATGTTCGCTCCGCGATTATAATCCAGAGTTACATCAACTTCGTTCTTCCGTCAAGAAAAAGATTAACATGTTTTCCGTAAAAAAACTTGCGACCGAAAGATTTGCTGTCAACTTCTGGAGAAATGATATTAGTTCATGTTGCCTGTAAAATGCAAAATTCAAACATGTATGAAAATCCCGCAAATATTCTAATTTATTGAAAGTTCGTGCTCTCCCTGCTCTTTTAAACTTTACAGTTACTGCTTACTGATTATTATTTAACTATTTGAAACGCTGTTATGACGCCTTCGTTTACTTGGCACCTAAGGTAGTGCCCCAGTGGCCATACCCTAGTTACGGTCCTGATCAGCGCTTACACTTCCCTCTGTTTTCCAAACCAATACAGGAAACAGTCAAACGTCGCGTTCAGCTAAACAAGTGTCGCACAGAACGCTCTACCAGCTTTCCCATTTTGAACTTCTCTAAAAACAAAGGGCTCCTGTGTTGACAATTAACTACACTAAATAACAGTTCTACTTTTGGACATGGCTCCACAGGTTAAAAGATTTCCAGTTCACATCATTAATTTCACAAACGCACCTACACGCAGTGTAATATTCGAGTTAGGAGCCTCGGCTTTTACGCAGGCGTTTCCCCACTACAAACTACCATTCTCTGTAGCAACTCAGTTCGCACCTTTTTTTTTTTAGTTCAATATCTTTCAGATTGGGTTCACACTTTTCTTTATTTAGAGCTTTGTAATAGCTTATTTCTTTCCGTAATATACCGTAGTTGTTGTTGCCAGAAACTGACTAAGATTTAAAGAAAACGGTAATTCAGTGTCCGTGGCTTACTGGTTGGGTGTGAACTTGGGGTCGGAGGCTTCCAGTTTATGTCCAACTGCTGTGGTTCGGAAGATACGCCAAGCTGTCGGTTCCGAGTTACAAACCAATCTATGAATACCTCTTGAAACTAATTTCTTCGCACTTTGAGGATGCCGTGTCCCGTTCTCAATACTTCCGTTTCTCCATGAGATAAAGGAAGTCGTAAGTAAATCTTTCCGAGGAATCAATCTCGTACGTCAAAAATATGCCACTGCACTTTTAAGGGGAAGAGCACTGAAGTGTATAAAATAGAGAATGAGGGCCAATTTCGATGAAAGCAATGTATGATGATCACCATCCCACCTTTTTCATCACAGTTTTGCTCCCTTCCCATCCGCGCAATGGCCTAAGGCTAGGCACTCCTTAACATCCCCCATTGGAGTTTGCGAGGAAATTCCTGTCACTCAAACACCGTAAAGCTTACATAACAGCAACAGGTGAGAAAAAAACAGATTGTTCGGAATTTTTCATCTCAAATTATTGCAGCGTTGATCCCAGTAGGTTAGGGGCCGCTCTTACTGAAAATGGAACGGGAAAAAGAGAAAAGAAAAGAAAAGGAGAAATAAGAAAAAGAAAACACGAGAAACAGTTTTCATGGTTTTTGCTATGCGTACGTACAAAACTATTCGCGATTTTCGGTCTCCTACCTCATTTTGCGTTGTTCAGCTTTCATTTATTTAAATTTTTGCCCCATGCAAGCTTAGAAACTTATTTTTCCTTCTGAGAATGAAATATGATGTTCCTACTGTGAAAGCTGTGTTTGGAAAACGATAAAAGCTATCATCCTCAATCTACGAATGTTTCCCGTAAAATAATGAATTTTTTCTAATGCTAATAACAAATTTAAATTTCACATCAACAAATTAATTTACCGAAGGTAACTTAAAAGATGCTGCGTAATAATAGGAGCTCAAACACAGATCTTCACATATTTCTGCCATGTTGTCTGTGTGACACAATTTCTACCCCTTGTGCAGTGAGAATTCTGAGCAAAGCTCTGCATGCATTTTCTACTTTGCGTGGTGCATAGTTTTTTCAAATGGTAGCGGAAACGTATGTTTCTGCAAGCTGAATTAATAGCATCAATTTGAATTTCGCACGATATTTCTGGTTCTGAAATGAAGATTTGAAAAATTCTCTTTCAATTCGGCAGTCATAACTACAACCAAAATATTTCATGCAGGTTTTTCTTTTCCTTTTTAAGTAAGAACTTCTCTTGGTGTGGTGTAAAATTACACTATTAGTTCAATGACATCTGATCTCGCCCAAGTCGAACCGGAAAAATTCTTTTAACGACATCTAGCTGTAATTATAATTTATATTAGACACATATTTTCTGATTTTTCAGATGAAGTGTTTATCCGATAGTGGATGTAAGTGTAAACTTTCACCTCACGCTATATACAAGAACTTCTAAAAACCTACTTAAAAAAGTCCTTTTCCTAAAGTTAGTTGACACCGTAGCCTAGATTTTCGATAAATATACAAGCTTTAGTTCATACAAAAATTACCTCTACACGACGCGAACTCATACCTGAATGACGCTGATACCTCCACTTGTGGAAGTTGGATTAGGAATTCTTTTTCCATGGGATTGGTGTAACTACCAGAAATAATATTCATGTGTTTTTTTTCGTACGATAGCGCGTAGCAGTATATGCATTTAAAAAAAGCGTTATTTCTTCACTTCAAGTTGGATTCGAACTTCATTTTTAAAATCAAGAACAGCTGAGAAATGATGGCCAAGGTTGTACATATATTTCTGAGCTGTTCTTGATAAAAAAAATTGCAATGCTTGGTGGCGTAAATGTGTAAATGTATATTTGTGTTAAGTGCGACATCTCTACGCCTGTTCTTTCAAGAATAACAGCGGTGGCTCGTGCTATGAGGATGGATCTGGCTGGATCATGTAGCAGATTTGTCAACGGCTGGATCATGCAGCAGATTTGTCAACGGCTGGATCATGCAGCAGATTTGTCAATGGCTGGATCATGTAGCAGATTTGTCAAGGGCTGTATCATACAGCAGATTTGTCAAGGGCTGGATCATGTAGCAGATTTGTCAACGGCTGGATCATGCAGCAGATTTGTCAAGGGCTGGATCATGCAGCAGATTTGTCACCGGAGTCGGGGCCAGTGATATATCTTAGATGCAACGCTTCCTGTGCCAATAGTAGTTAAATTCATTAGATATGTTATCATTCGAAATACATGAAGCTAAGGTAGCTAGTTTTATTTTAAAAAACTTTATGAAAAGTGGGAAACTAATAGCTGCAGAACTTTCTATAAATAAGTTTGATAATTGGTTTGAATCATTCGGAAATAAAGTGTCGTTCTACTGTTTAGCAATTATATATAAAAAACAATCTAGTACAGTTATATAATATATAATAGCCCATTTTTATTGTTTGCACCAGAATCTCCAATACAGATGACCTGCCCTGATCATTATGGCTGCAAGTCCAGTGATCAATGTGAACAGACTTTTCATTTCATGAAAACTAGACCGTGTACAGTTTTACAATTGCTTTACTATAAGTCTGCCTAAAAATACTTCACAGTGTTTTTAAAAACTCGCAAGTCGTATGAAAACCATTAAAACTGATCTTAAAGGAGAGCATCACACACAGAAGAAAATCTATACCCCACGTGCTCCACGGCAGCCAGCTCTTTATGTATTAGCTTTCTACATATCTTTGAATACTAAAACGAAGTATGAGTGAAATTGCTGCTGGTAGTTTGTAGGCTTCTTTGATGGCATTGGGACCTTTAAATCACGCAAGTTGCTATCAACCAATTGTTTTTTAAAATCTTCAGATCGATGTTTAAAAATAAGAATATTAAAAACCAATGCATAACTAGGACCTCGTTGAAAGACGAGGAATCCCCTTAGCTTCCGGGGCCCGGAAACAGAGATTCATTCCTGTGTCTCCTGTTAGTTACGCCTTTGGCAACAACACTAAATCAGAGACATACGAATTTACATAAAACTGGGGTATTTTTATAATTATCACGTAAAGAACGCAGAATAAGAACGTTCCATTCAAACCGAATGCTTTTTAAAATGTAGCTTTTATTACTTAGAAAATTTACGGTTGGGGTAAATTTCCGAAACGAAATTTTCTCCGGTAAATTACAGCCATAGCTTCGAAATGAAAACTGAGTATGTTTTCAAAATAATTATTCAAGATAATATCTCTCTGTGTATGTATCGCAGCTGTAACTCATCGCGAAATCGTTGCAGATCCTTCAAAATTTGACACATTATTTTTCATTTCCGTCTAAGTTGCACCGACTGACTTCAAGTCGTAGTTCCAAGCGGAGGGCTTAACTGAAGCAAAAATATTTATCATCATATCTACAGGACACAGAGAGACAGCTTTGACGGTGTGACCTTGAACGCGCATGTGCTGCTATTAGCACCGGCATAAAAAATCTGTCACGCGTGCAGCGCAAGAAGTAAAACAGAATCCTTTTGTTGGGTATCGCTATTCTATCGGTGGTCGCAATGTTTAGAGGTGACCAGTGTACATCCCTCTGATGAAGCATACAGTGTTTCACTACACCGTCTTTGAGTTGAAGTAAATTATTTTATCTACAGTTCGTAAAAGATTATGCAGGATGTACATGTAAAACTCATTTTCATGACATTCCTCTGAAGGAGGAAATTCGTAGCTGCAGCCAGAGCTGGTAACGAAAGAAGTGAAAGGGCAGAGAAGGAAAGCTTTTAACAAGTAATAGAAAGACGACTAAAGTAGTTTTTTAAAGTGATATTAACGGAAAGACGATTACCGTAGTTTTTTTAAAGTGGTATTATGAACTGAGATTTTTCCGTATCCAAAGTTATTACTGCACTGCTAAAAATAGTTGCACATTTAGAGTGCATATGAAGTGAATATTTTTCGTGGTTGTGTGTTACAACACAATCATTCGCTGCAATAAAAATCCGAATATGCAGATTGAATCTTAAACGATATACCCGGGCTGCGCCAAGTACAATTCAGCTACTTAGAAATAAGTCCACAAAAATCAACTCAGCCGAAGATAGGGAAGAAAATAAAGAGAGTGGGTCTATTAAATAAAGCGATACCAGTACGTTTTAAATAGCTTAAACCTTATACGTCATAATCTCATTTGTTCAACATCCTCACATTAGAAATCTACTAAAACACTTTACTGTATATAGTGTACACTATTTCTGCAATACAAAAACTTGGAACACTGAGGAGCTCACAGTAATTTAGCTTTAGAAATGATATCTATAGAAAGGGATGCACCCCCTCCCCACCACCACCACCACCCATCTCAGCTTACACTCTCTAGTATCCTTATCTTTGGACAATAATAATCAAGATTTTTTTGCTTTCCGAGCTCTTTCTGATGCAAAATTTCTCCTTAGATGGTGTACGCTGTCCTTTTATTAGCATCCAAACACCTGCATGTACAAATAATCTCAGTTTACAGTAAATTTAATATTGCATGCTGAAATCTTTGGCTCTTATGGTGGCCTCTAGTTTTCGTAGAATACTCACCACCGGTTGTTTTTTTTTTTTTTTAGATGTCCCCCGATACGTTCCGCCATTCGTCCTACAAAGCAGCGACAAGTTTGGCTTTGTTTTTTGGGCGACCTTTTCTTCCATGCACCTGACCATATAGAACTATAGGGTTCAATCAGGACTCTGGAATTCCCAGCCTAACTTTTCAACGCCCATGTGTTCAATTCAATCTATAACAACGCCAGTTGTAAGACATGATACGTTTTCTTGCTGATAGAGATATGTACCGTCGCCAAAGAACTACCACAACGTTGGTTATGCATAATTGTCCAGGACGTTTCCATATGAGTCGGCATTCATAGTTTTTTTAAAAACGCCTAATGGTCCCAATCCGAACTACGAAAAACAGCCCCATCATGCAGCTTCACCAAACTTCATTATTGGGACGATACAGTCCGGAAGTGCATTAGCCACAGCAGAAATGACCATCAGACTGGTAGACTGTGCACCATGAGTTACTCGTTAGTCCAAAGCAGAGGCTTCCCTTGATCTACTGTCCAAGATCGACTCCGCGCTAATCTGTGTGTGGCCTTAGTCGACGTGATTTGCGGTCTGTGGACGTCTGCTCGACCGTGATAACTCATGTTATGCAGAGTCTTGCGCATTGTATTGGAGTCAACATCAATCCCAATAGTCTCACTTAGGGTTTGTGAGACTTGAGACAATGTTGATTTTCGTTTTGAGCGGACAGTCGTTTGCAGAGCTCTCTTGTTACGTTCTGCAAGCTTTGGAGGTATACCATGGCGCTTCTTGGAAGTTTCAGCCTCAGTCAGCTGCTATTTGAATATCATATTACCAACAGTTGACCTAAGAAGCTTCAATGCCACTGAAAACCACGTACGGAGCAACTGCTTATGTGACACCCCACTGTAAATCAATGAAATCAATCCCCGCTGTAAATCAGTGAACTTTGTATCTCGAATTCACAGTCGTGCTATTGTCTTATCAGATATAGATTTAAGTATAGGATTTTAGGAAGAGAGTGTCCGATCCCAGGTCTTAAACAACCCGTAGAAGTAGGAAGCTAGGAGATTTGGGCTAGAATGCCCACCAGAAAAGTCACACGGAAGCGAGGTAGAAATGGGGAGGAAGATGCCCTTACTTATAATCAGGGTATTGCCTTGTCATAGCCCTAGAACTTTGGCCTGTGTCGTACTGCTTGTGTAGGACCGAATTCACTTTGAATGGAGGGGTGTCTGAATATTACTGGTAGAGCAGTATACATGCATATTTACATTTATCACAATATTTCTCCTGCTACCATGTGGATTAAAAAAAATCTGCATCATGGAACGTGAACACGGTTTTCCACGTGCTGTCTACAAAGCCTTTAGTTATTAGGAAACTAATGATTCTTCTGCTCATTTGTCTTAGAATTGGTTGAGTCACAAGTCAATTACGTATCTCAATTTCCTCCTGCTACGTCGTCATTTGGTACATAGGGACTCTCATTGTTCCTGCTGGCCTTAATATCCCCTGTCTTCCTGTTAATATCTTGCCCAGGACTCTACTTCTGCTGATGGACACTTTTCCAGTAGCACGATTCGAACTTAACCGAAACATTGCAACTTCATTTTAGTTGCTGTGTCTATTAGGTTATTGTGATAGGTTAATTCCTTTCTTACTTACTTATTTGATTTATGTTTAAATAAGTACGTTCAGCTTATCTATCCCAAGCATTTCAACTCAAAAATCCAAGAGTTTCTCTTTTTCTGTTTAGCTGATTTCCCACGTGCAGGCTCCATTTTTAGCAAAGATCGCGCTTCTGTTATCGGTTTGTCCGTCCGTCCGTCTGTACCCACGATATCTCTGCAACTATTATTCCGATTTGAAAAAGTTTTTTTTGCATTCGGAAGCTTGAAATATGCAAATGACGATCCTTTACTTCGGTTTTTTATTTACAATGTACAATTTCGCCGGTAGAGGGCGTAAATGCAGATGATGTCGAATTCAAAAATACGTTTTATTCCACATATTTGCTTCTAAACAACCGATTGAAAAAAATAAATTATCTTTCGATTCCATTTATGTCGAAGAGTATTTTAGATATAGTTACTTTTTCAAATTACGCACAGATTTCCCGCTAGGGGGCGTAAAAGTAAATTATATTTCCCCCGATAACTCTTCTTCTAAAACTCCGGTTTGAAAATTTTTTTCTTCAGCGGATACATCTCCTGATGAAAAATCTTTTGCATATAATTTCAAATTTTTGGTAAAGAATACTTTGGCCACCAGGGGGCGTAAGTGTTCATTTTTGCTTCTGATGTATTTGCCGTAAAATCGGAGCTTCTAAAATATCGATTGAAAAAATTATTTCGTGGACTGATGCGACTCACATAGATAAACCTTTTCGGAATATTTCCTTCTTAAAATATTGCACAGTTTCTCCGCCAGGGGGCGTAGATGAACATCTTATTTTTGTCAATATCTCTACTTCTAGGAGTCCGATTTAAAAAATTCCTTCTTTGTTGGATAGTGTTTTCCGTGTGACATGTTTTTCATAAAATTTCAAAATTTTCAAGTAATTCATAGACTTTCCGGTAGGGGGCGTAGCGGTAAATTGCGTTTCCCCCTATATCTCTGCTTCTAAATCTCCGATTTGAAAAAATCTTTCTGCACCGCATACAGCTCCTGATGGGAAATCGTTTGCACATATTTCTAATTTTTGTAAAAAAATAGTTAGGCCACCAATGGGCGTAAATCATAATTTCCGCTTCTGATGTATTTGCAGCGAAATATGAGCTTCTAAAATCTCGATTGAAGAAAAAGTCGTTTGTTGACCGATACTACTCATGTCGACAAACCTTTTAGGAAAATTTCCTTCTTGAAAAATAGCATGGTTTCTACGCCCCCTGGCGTTGATGTATATCTTATTTTTGTCAATATCTCTACTTCTAAGAGTACGATTTGAAAAATTCCTTCTTTGTTGGATAGTGTTTCCGATGCGAAATGTTTTTCCTATAAATTCAAAATTTTCAAGTAAATCATAGACTTTCCGCTAAGGGCCACAAAGGTAAATTGCGTTTTCTGCGGTATTTCTGCTCCTGAAGCTCTGATTTGAAATATTCTTCCTGTATCGCATACAAGACCTGTTGGAAAATATTTTTCACATAATTTCTAATGTTTGGTTAAGAATCGTTTAGCCACCAGGGGTCATAAGTGTTAATTTCTGCTTCTGAAGTATTTGTTGCAAAATCTGGGCTCCTGAAAACTCGACTAATTTTTTTTTCTTGGACCGATACCGCTTATATGGATAAATCTTTTGAGAATACTTTCTTTCTAAAATAATGCATGGTTTTCCCACCAGGGAACGTAAAGTCACATCTTATTTTTGTCGATGTCTCTGTTTCTAAGAGTTCGTAAGCTCATGATTCCGTTTACAGCAATATCTGAGGGATTAAAAACCCGATTGAAAATCTTCTTTCTTTCGTCAGATCTATTGTTTTGCGTACCGGTTCCATTGACTTTGAATAGCTTTGATAAATTTAATTTGCGTCAGAACGGATTCAAAAGACGTGCTTATTACACCCGAATATTCGGTGGCATCTTTCTTGTTTGTATTTCTGCTGGGATAATGACACTGTGATAAAATAATATCTGCAGCTGATTTCAGATTTTTTGTATTTTTTGCATTTCTTAATATATTCATATTCGTGACTATTGATTACATACACACTTGAAAATAACTTGAAATAGCTTTCATGTACTTTGTTTAAAACATTTGTCAAAAGATGTGTTCTTCCTACTCGACAACTCGGTGGAATTATTCTAGTTCAAATTCTTCTCCTCATTCTTTCCTGCCTTCCCCACTGAAGACAAAGGTCTTCTCCTTTAAGTAACTATAATTTTAGCTTAACTTTTATTCTGTCCCGTATGCATTTGGAATTCAGTTAGCCAATTTTTTATTTTGTTCTAATGAAAAAAGTTGTGCTCTTCTTCGGCATTTTTATTTTATACATTTATGTTTTATTCGTCATTTTTATTTGGTACATTTTTGTTTTATTTGTCATATTGCTCTTTATTTTTGTATTATACATTTTTGTTCTATTCCTCATTTTACTCTTCTTCATTGTGTTTTACGCTTTTTTTGTTTTATTCGTCATTTTATTCTTCATTTTTGTTTTACACATTTGAAAGCAGTCACTGATGGCTTTATTATTCTTTTCTTAAAATATCAGCTAGAAAAAACAAATTATGTATCCATTTTTCTTCTTCGAGTCATGCGCACGATTTTTCCTTTTCCTTAAAGAAATCAGTCCTAAGTTTTAATAATTCAACAAACCTATTTAAGACATTTATGTTGATAACCGTCCCTCAAAATAACAGAAAGAAATGTCTTCAAAATTCAGTTCTTTAAGGAAATTTTTTGAAGTGATGGCCGTTTTCATTTGAAAGGATGTGGTTAACAAGTTTTAGAACTATTTTCGTAACACTTGATATACATATTTGCGTAGTACATGTTCATGGTAAAGTATGCATGAGCAGATAAAAAAAACATTAGGATCACTCCTTAGTTGGCCTACAATTGTTTTTTTACTTTTTACTCCACATTACAGGTATAGCATCTGTTGTCGCATTTGCAAGTTTATTTAGCGGAACATTAGCATTTCCAAGTGCGCCCTTGACATCAATGCCACATGGAATTGTTTTTTCAGCACCACTTAGAACAATGATTCTTCTTTCACAATTGTATCTGGAGAAACACAAAGAACAAACAGATCTAACAGGGGACCATTTTGAATGCATGTGGATTCATCAAGAGGCAAATTAAATAGTAAAATAGTTATTTAAATCATTTTGCAGTGTTATATCAATATGAACACCTGTGACGCACCTCGGATTTTTTGTGGGAGTGGCCCAAAATATTGAAGCTGCAAATAAAAATACCCCGGAGAAAATATTTCCCAAAGTATTAAGAAGAGGTAAAAATATCTCTGCCATATTAAAGCGTGTTTCCAATGATTCATGAAATATATCTGTAAAAATTTATAGGAATATATTGTTACGACCCACCCCCGCCATTAATTTAGTAATTAATGGGCGTGGTGGATGTATGAAATTAATTAAGTATTAATTATGTTCGAGGCTTGATTGGAGTTTAAAAGTGTAAACAGCAAAGAAAGTTTTATCTGGGGGTTTGGAAAGAAAAGAGGCGAAGAATTCTCCCTCTGGCTGGGTGGTCTCAGAATAGTTCTGTTAGGTCATAAATCGAAGGTTGCCACTGACGGCCAGTCTAAACAGGGAAGGAGGTACATATCGAAGAGGGCCATTTGGTAAATTAATGAAGATGGGGAACAAAAGGTTTAGCGAATAATCGTAAATTTGTCGATTGTTTGGGGCATTTTCGAGAACAATTGCTCTGTGTGTGGTCCGTACAGAAAAATAAGATTTCGCACTTAGCGTGAAAATAAGGATGAAAGTTCAGTTGTCTGTACGCTCTCCGGTGTGAAAGGCTGGACTGGATGCCTTAGATCTGCTATATGAATTGGGCGATGAAGAGCGAAACTCCTTGCATTTTGGTAAGAAATGGAGACGACTACTCGAGGCAGTCTGCCATAAAGACAGCGGAATGCCTAAATCCGCGTGATAAAGCAACAATTTCTAGGCTGGGAGCCTAATGGAAATTAGCGACTGGTCGGCCCAATGAAAGTAAAGTTACAGAGGAATTAAGAAGTCTGCGAGTGGACAGTGGTCATTCCAATGAGAAGCAAAGCTCGGGTTCGAGTCCAACTACGACAGTGTGTAATCACCATCCTCTCCCTGAAGCGGCGGAGGAAGCGATCTGATCTTTCGAGGCGAAGCGAGGCTCCCTGAACAAACGCCTGGATGTGTGTGTGTGTGTGTAAGAGTACGGTAGCGCCAGGGGACGCAGCTCCTGAAATGAAATCTTCCATGTAAAACGGAAGGTGTGTTTTACTTTACTAGTGTAATCACAATTTGGATTTATTCTTGGCAGCATCCATGTAAATAGAAACATTTTGTTTTTATTGTTACATCTGCTGCGCAATTAATTGAGGAACTGAACTGATATATTGCAAGAACTAAACTGAGAAATAGTAAGACTGAACTGTGAAATTTAAGTTCATTAAAACTATCTCGCTGGAACTGATTTAGGTCAAAGCTGACTCAATACTTATGTTCAGAAGACGGCTAAATTTTATTCGTATGTGTGCCATTGTTATGTTTTTATAGCCAATTAAATATTTGTTTAGGCAGTCAGCGCAGTCATAGAACACATTATTTATGTGTACGCATGTGATTGGTTCAAATTGTTTAAGTGTATGCCCATATTATACAATTTTCGCGCCAAGAACTACGTCGAAGGAGATCAGTGAAGAAATATACTAATTGCTCGGCTACGGTTGTTAAATTGATTGACAGCGGTGAGATAATGACCCACGAGATCGCAACATTTTGGTGCCAGCGGCGGTATCAATATTTAATTCTAAGCAACCAATAACAAAAAACGCAGGACGAAGTGATATCTCACGGGGTGGGCCCGGGTCCCCTCGGCTAATACCACTGAGTGTGCCATTGATGAACATGGATGAAAGATCGCCTCTGAATAATGTGACACGAACTTGCATTGTTAATCGTTGAAGTTTTGAACTATTTAAATTTGAAATGAATTCTACATTATACTTCTAACACATTTTTTATTCAATTATGGATGTTTAGGTTTTACAATATTCTAAGTTTTTACATTATTCTTAGGTTCTATCAGGGCGGGATGGAACTTTTGCGGGGCCCGGGGCGAAATTTCATAGGAGCGGCCAGAGGGAAATTTAATTGCGGGCCCTATGAAATGAATCTCACAGTTTAATAAAGTTGTCACGTGAAAAATAAAAACACACGAAAGCTACTATAAGGAAAAATGATTATCTCAAATTGCTGTGAGATTAAGAAAAAGACTGTAAAATGTATTGAAAGTTCAGAGAGAGAGAGAGAGAGAGTAAAAAGTGCTAAAATCTACGATTTTCTTTCCGGAGAGAAGGTGTTTTAGGTTGCGTGGTGATTTTTACATAAAATTTTATCACAAAAACATCAAAATATAACTTTAACTAATCTGCGTAGTGAATATTTTTGCGTAGAGGGTCCTTCTTAACTCAATTCGTTTATATATATTTTTTACCTGGTACATGTTTTAGTGATTGTTTTATGATGCAAGGTGGAATAACTGCCAAATTAGCGACTTTTCTTAACTTTTATACGCCCTCATGTATGAAAATTGCTTTTCTTTAAATTTTCTGTTTTTAAAGCCACTGAACAATTGGCCTCGATATATAGCCCCTAAACAATTCTAATATTGTTCTTTTTCTTTTTTTTTTTTTAATTTAAGCTTCTGGTTTACTCATCAAATTGTTGAACGTATAGTAGGAAGTCACAAAACGACGAAATTAAATTACCTTTTTATTGAATGTGGAAAAGTTAAAGGTGGTTATAATAACAATAATTTGAAATCTGCAAATCTCAGTGTCTTTACCACGACGAAGCGCAGCTACCTATTTGAAAGTGGAGAGGGGGAGTGTAAACTAAAAAAAACATTGTAAAAATGTCTTTTTAATTCTAGAAAATACGATATATCCTCTGAATTCTAGAAGAAATATCTTTAGAATTCTAGAAGAACTATCTTTAGAATTCTAGAAGAAATATCTTTAGAATTCTAGAAGAAATATCTTTAGAATTCTAGAAAATATTATTTAATTTTTATTTTCTAAACTGCGGGGCCCTGTGAAGACGCGAGGCCCGGGGCGACCAACCCGGTTGCCCCTATGGTCCAGCCGGCTCTGGGTTCTATTTTTTTTTTTTTACAATATTTTTTATTTATTTCTTTAGCTTTTACAATATTTTTAGGTTCTATTTATTTTTAAGTTTTACAACATTCTTAGGGTCCATTTATTTTGAGGTTTTACAATATTCTTAGGTTCTATTTATTTTTAGTTTTACAATATTCTTAGGTTCTATTTATTTTTAAGTTTTACAATTTTCTTAGGTTCTATTTATTTTTAGGTTTTACAGTATTCTTAGGTTCTATTTATTTTTAGCTTTTACAATATTCTGTTCTTCCATATAACGAAAATAACCTCTCGGTCGTAGTATCAGTTTCGTCGCTGAAGGACAGCAATCTAAATACATGGAATATTCAAAATGAACCGACAAGAGAAATGTTCACATAATATGCTTAAAAAACAATAGCCATGAATCGAACGAAAAAAAAAAAAAAAAACAGGGATCGCATTTATTGTCAGGTCGTTTACCATTAGAACGAATGATCCCGAGCTTTATTTGTTTCCTCCGTCGAAAGTAAAACAGGTTGACGCAAGCCAGACAAGCCTTTTCCTCCTTGAAAGAGAAACTACTTGGGAAACGTCAGCTCGGGCTTCGGTGCAATCAGGTAAGTATCTTGGGTAATCGTGAAATTGCACGTGGTGATGAATGCGAGTTGGTGAAAACGAAATGCTGCTCCTTTGGTATTAAAAATAGTTCATGGAAATATGTTTGGGAAAATTCCGATCTTTATGCCATGGACCCCGCAAAATAATTTTTCTTATTGGAGAAACCCTTACCAATGAAAACGTAAACAAATTGTAATAAGCTGATGCCAAGGAATGCAGTCAGTTACTGACAAATTATTTTCAAACAAGTTAATTTTCAAATAGTTTGTGTGTGTGTGTGTGCGTGTGTGTGTGTGTGTGTGTGTGTGTGTGTCAGCTTACATTGTGAGAAAATAAAACTGGAATGTTTTTCCAGTCTTTCTTGGCATTATCTAATTTTTTCAAATATCAAAATAAAGTAACTAAAGTTTACCCAAATGTCAAAACAAAATTCACATCCGTGGGCCCTCGCAGCCCCGCGCTCACCCCGCGCGGCTGCGAGGGCCTACGCTATACCACTTTGTCCAGGTGCGCTGCCAGCGACTCTTTCAAAAAATATCTTCAAGCTATTACGATGAAACTTTGTGTGCGTTTTCTTTCAATTTTTTACATATACGTATCACCACCGTCATCAACAGCATTTTCAATCCACTGTTGGATGAAGGTTCCCCCAAGTCTGTTCCACCAACCTCTGTTTTGAGCAATGCCATTTCCACATCGCACATGATATTCTCCTGTTTTTTAGTATCTGTTCTATTCTTCTGTTCTTTTAGTATCTGTTCTTTGGGGTCTTTTCCTGTTCTTTAGTATCCAAACAGGTATTTCTGTTGTCCAAAGGAGGGCAGTTCTTCTATCAGCATGTGCAACCCATTGCCTTTAAGAGTCTTTACTTCGATCATGCTGCCATCAACTCTTGATATTTTCCTGATCACGAGTTGCTTTTTTCTATCTTGCTTGGTTACGCATATCACCACGTTGCTTTGAATTGTCTACTGCATCTGCATGTCTATTTTAGTTAAGGTCATTTTCTCTGATCCATAAGAAAAAAAAAATTGAAAGCATGCATTGATTAAACGTTTTTTCATTTAAGACATAGTGATAAGTTGCTCTTAAAAATTGTATTGCTTCTTTCATATGTATTCCACCCAAGTTTTATACGCCTATTAATTTCTTCTTCGACGAGGCACTCGCTTGATATCTGTGAAGCATCTGCTACTTCTAAATTTACCCTATCAACATCTATATCTTCAGTTCCTGTAAATACATTGTACATCAATTTTGTTTTCTGTAAGTTCATCTTTAATCGCAGTTCTTTACTCTAGTCAGCAAGTTCCTGGATCATACACTCCAGCTCTCAGGAGTAATTTCAAAAATTTCGATGTCGTCAGGAAACCGGAGGTTGATCAAACTATCTCCATTAATATTTATCCGCTTGTCTTCCCAGTTCAACGACTGAAAAACATTCTGCAAGGTGGCATTAAAGAATGAATAGAACACACCGTCTTTACACTATTTAAAAACTTGATGAACTCCTAAAGCTTACACAAGTTAAAAATTAGTTTAATACTAAAAAGTTTAAAATACATATGAACAGGAGACCTTTCGAACCCACTGTGGGTTCATCCTCAACTCTTCGCGTTCAACTGTGGCATTGAAGAGCTTGGCAGATATGGTGTCACTTTGTCTCATTCTCTTTTGAAGCTTTATACATGCTGTGTCCTCAAACATTCGAAACTTTGCACTTGCATTTTCATAGATGTTATCATAATATTCACGTATGCATCTTCAATACCACAGGATTTCAAAATCATTATAACTGTTGATGGTTTCACGGAATCAAAAGCCATTTCATATTCAATAAAAACCATTCATAGTGGAGTTCAATTCATTCGCTCTTTCAATGAGTTCTCTCAGAACATGAATATGTATATAGTGCTGTAGCCACTCCTGAAATTTGTTTATTCTCTTGGTTGTATAGGTACTGGCACATTGCTTGATGTGCCAGTACCTTGATTTTGTAAATATCTGATAAGAGGCTAATGGGTCTGTAGTTCCTGAGGTCCTCGAGATCTCCTCTTTTGTGTAGCGTGATCACTATGAAAATCTAGCAATCACTGCAGCATTGTTCTAGTCATCAAAAATTTCGCTTCGTTGAGGTATTAGAGAAAATTTAGGAGAGTGTAGCTTCTATTTCTTCCTTTGCTTCCTATACAATATTCGCTGTAATTCTGTCTTACCCTAGAGCTCTCTCCCTGTTTTCATGCTCTTAATTGCATAGGCAGATGCTTCTACCAGAGGAACTGAAGGAACTTTAGTGCCGCATATTTCTTTATACCTGTAATAGATGTATCACCACTTTCAAAAGTTTGACTCGATTATTTTGTTACAATACCATCTTCGTTTCTCAGTGCCATAATCTGTTTTCTTCCTTTACTAAGACGACCCTTTGTTTTCTTAATGCTTTTGTTGTTCTCAGTTGCTCTTTTTTTAAAAACCAGTTCACAATTGAATTTCCATATGTCCTCAGTGGAACCTTTTTGCATCGTCTGACATAGTTCTATATTTTCCGCTTTAGAAGCTACGTTTTTTTTTTTTAATCTTCAACATAAAGATTATAGTATTTTTGTTCGTTCGGATATTTTTTACATGTGCTTTTTGTATAATTTTTTCATATGACATCACACTCACCTACATCAAATTCTCTTCCATATCATACCAGCATACTTTCCAATTTCATTCCCTCTTCTCCCACGTGTTCTTCTTCGGAGTCTTGCCATGCCCTTTGGTATCCAATCCGGTATTTCAGTTGTCCAGTGGTGTTCAGTTCTTTTAGCAGTATGCCCAGCCCATTGCCACTTAAGGGTTTTTACTTTGATCGTGATATCAACTCTTGTGATTTTCCTGATCCGTGTGTTCCTTCTCCAATCTCTCTTGGTTTCACCAAAAATTCACATGCATCTTCTTTTAGTTGTTCGCAGTCTCTGTATGCAGGGATTTATACACACCCCACCAACATCCCTCCAACACCCCTCTAACTTAAAATTCTCGAATAAACCCCTGTCCGAGCACCTTTTTCAGTTAAGGCCCATATCAGTAATCCATAAGTAAAAACTGTAAGAATGTATTTATTAGACATGTTTCTATCAAGATACACTAATGAATTGCTCTTTAAAATTACATATACAGTCAAATCGCTATCTGAAATTTTTGAAGGGAACACTAAAAATGAACGCTAAATGCAGAAAATCGTTAAATACGGAAATTCAACTTTTTTGAGTTTAAAATGCAGATTTAAATGCCATGTGACGGCAACAACCGGATAATTTTTCGTTGCACCTTATCACGCGAACAAGTGAAAAGAGTGAGTCAAAACAAAAATTGCATTGAAGGTATCCACAGGAAAATACGTAAGTGGTAATAAATACATTAAAAAATACGTAATTTGCATACAAACGCGTCCTACTACCTTGCTAAGTGAAGCTCTACCGCATAATGCTTTTAGAAAAAAGGTCTGTGATGGTTGCTGACTGACTTTGTTTGCTGGCGTCTAACTAAAAGTAATTCTGTTTCAATTCCACTCAAATCTGACATCCCACTCTCACCCGCATCAAATGTAGTGAAACACCTTTATAATTTTTCTAAACCTACGACTGCTTCACTGTATAGCGTAAAAGTTATTTGCTGGAGGCGAAGCCGACCCCATCTTTCTGTTCTGGAGCTGAATGTTTTCCCAATTAAGCTACACCGACCAAGTTTGTCGCTGCAACTTTTCCGTCTTGACCTGTATTTCGTATCTTAGGTAGGTACGTCACAGCTGAGAGATACATGTTCATTTTCCGCACAATCATCTTCCTTCTTTTGTATCATCACAAATTTCGTATGAGCTTGCTACGCCGTTCAGTTGAAAACACGATGAATTCGGAATGAAAAAAGTTCTAAGGCTGATTATAAATGTAAGTGTATATGCATATATATTTGCAAAAAATGCAGAGATCCAGAAAAGCACCATGCATAACCCTTGAAATTCACCAGATGTAAAACTTGTTTCCGCTATTCATTTTTCTCCAGTGTTTTCGCATTTTTGAATTTCTCACGATTAAATTACAAAAAAAAAAAAAGATGAACTTCGTTTTTGAAACTAATTTATTACCAAGTGTAAATTCTAACAAATTTGAACAAATCTCTATCAAAATATTTTGTGACTAAAATCCAGGTGGCGTCTTTAGACCATTTCAGGAGGGGGGGGGTTCCTGAATCCCCACCAATTCTCTTTGAAGACACCCTCTTACAATAATCTCAAAATAAGGTTTTGTTTAAGTTAAAATATAAATTTCTGAACCTTAAGCAAATTTGGAATATTGATATTATTTAATTAAAATCAATGATCAATCATGCAGAAATATAAAGACAAAAAAAGTCAATGACTAATTTACATTTTATCATTATGTGCTACCGAAGGAAGCGTAAGGAGGAATCATCTGTTATTAAGGACAGGCCCCGAGGATATTCGGGTGTGTAATGCTGTTTGTACTTTTTTTTTTTTATATATAACATTTTAGCCATAGATTCTTTTCAACAGTTGGCAGCACTGTATGCGCCTGGTGAACGTGGACATCAATTTCCCATACATATTAATTTCCATCCATTTCCCCGATTTTTATCAATTTTCATCAATTTCCCATCCATTTCCCCGTACATACTATGATTATTCATTTTTGAAAAGCTTTGCATTTAGTGAGGTCCGTCGCGAAAGTTTAGGCACAAATACATGTTGACGCAAAAAGGTAAAAAATCAAACCAAAGGAACACAGACATTGAAAAACAAGTGAAGCGTTTCAATCTGTGTCGCAGTACGCAATGGGAAACCAATACATATAATGGATATAATTATACATAGTTATGGTGTGAAAAAAAAAGTAGAATCTACATGTCTCGAAAGTTTAGACGCAACAGAAACATGATGTAAAACAGATCATTATCAGACATGTCTTGTATTTCTAGACTCCTGTACACAAAAAGGAAGTATGTAGCACAAATTGACACTGCCCATGCAAAGACGATCGTCGTTGCAAAGATGAAGGTAGCTAAGATTCGATTTTCTCGCCTGGTCGTGTGGAGCAAAGTATATCGGTGGGAAAATTCCGTAGATTTTCAAAGCTCAGTTCAAAAAAAAAAAAAAAAAAATTCTGGAATAAATTAAATTCTGTAGTTTCCAGTTAATACGATTTTAATTTAATAGTTAATTAACTATTCATCGTATAAAAATTAATATTTGGTCTTTCTTAAATGATTTTTCTTTGGAGCACTCAAAAAAAAAAAAAAAAAAAATTCGTCCACTTAACTGACTAATGTCAAATCCCCAGTAATTATTGCATTTTGCATAAAATTTTATAGCACTGAAGCTGACTACTGCCGCAGTTCCGAGGTTTGAGTGATCATAAGTGAGTTTCCTACCCAAATTATAGCATGCCCGGACTGAAATCGGGAGATGAGGGTTCGATTCCCGCTGCAGGGCTATGCAATTTTCAAGTTTTCTGATGCGATATAAAGGTACGTATTGAGCTTCTGGTGCTTCAGGTGTATCTGATTGCTAAAATCTATTTAGTCCGAATTTTTTAGAAGAAAATCGCCTAGCCTTGGGGAAACAAACAACTGTGTCAATTTGCATAAAGGGTACTTTTGCCGAATTTCAACCAAATCGGCTGTTAATTTTTTTTAAGAAACAAAGCTTCAAAATATCAAATTTCGAAACTTTGTCTTCATCGGTTCAAAAGTTTTGTGTCATTTCATTCTAAAAAAAAAAACATCCCGAGTGTAACTCCGGATTTAATGCCATTAAGAGCACAAAAAGAGCAGGTGTTCTCACGATATATATATATATACACTCAAGAGCAATTGAATTAGAGACAGCTGGCGTTATGCAAATGTGGCGCTGTGGGCGGCCCTGTAAACGGAAACGAAATGACGTATGCAGCGATCAGACAATATAAAGAGTGATGCGACGGGAATCAGTAAGAGTCGGACGCAGTATGGGTAAGACGAATGATCTAAGCGCATTTGATCGTGGGAAAACTGTCGGGGCATGACGAATGGGTCACTTCATCTCGGAAGTCGTGCAGGCACTGGGATTTTCACGAGCCACTGTGTCACGGGTGCACCGTGAGTACATCGAATTCGGTAAAAGCATCCCTGCAAGGGCCAACTGCCGTGGACAACAGCGTGTGGATGAGCGGCGTCATCGTCGGCCAGCTCGCATTGTAACAGCGGATAGACGGGCCACAGTGCAAGAAATCACTCGGCAACGCTGGTGCACAAAAACGTGTAAGCAGCCACACCATCCAGAACCATCTCCTCGCTATGGGGTACAGAAGACATCGTCCCACGAGGGTACCGCTGCTGACCGCACATCACAGGGTGCAAAGATTAGCATGGGCGCGGGAACATCGTTACTGGACCCTAGACATGTGGGAAAATGTTGCCTGGACTGATGAGTCGAGATTCACGTTGGTACATGCGGATGACAGGATACGAGTACGGCGCAAACCACATGAAGCGATGGATCCTTCTTGCCAGCTGGGTACTCTTCAAGCTGGTGGGGGGTGGCATTCTCGTCTAGGGACTGTTTACGTGGACTGAAATGGGACCCCTGGTACGTGTGACATCGTCCCTCATAGGTCAACGTTACCGGGATATCCTAGACGACCATTTGCTCCCGTTTGTGCGTCTTCAACATCCCACTGGGGACCTCATCCTGCAAGAAGACAATGCACCGTGCCATCACTCCCGAATTGTATCCTGACGGTTGGATGAACACTCTACCGACGTGAACTCGCTTCCTTGGCCAGCTAGGTCACCTGACCTCAATCCTATCAAGCACATCTGGGATGCCATCGAGAGAGATGTTCGAGGCTCTGACCCGCTCCATCAAATTTTCGCGAACTGTGGGAGCTTGTTCAGGGGTCGTGGATCCGTACGGCTTCCCAACGCTTCCGGTGTCTTGTCGAGTCCATGCCGAGACGAATCGCCGCCGTCATCAGGGCGAAAGGTGGTGCTACACGTTACTAGACAGGTATCTCTAAATCAATTGCTCTTCAGTGTATATATAAAACTTATATATACAGAGCTTTTTTCAGCCTGTATGCTCCGGTACGCATACCGGTAAACTTTTTCAAGGAAGGCACTAAAACTTGTGAAAATTTAGCAAGCAGCAGAAAGTTAGAACGGCACGCAATTCCACAATCAAATGAATTGACACCAACAAGAGCATCAATACACCTGAAGACTGTAAGTTCACTGATGTTCATTAAGCTGGGCGATCCACTCTACGTGTGTTTCGACCTTTACGTAAATTCCTGGCTACTCCTGAAAAGTAGACATCTATTAACGGATCAACTGACACTAAGAGGAAGGCACAGACACCTGAAAATGGCAGTAATAATGCATTCATGGCTTTTTGAAATCTGCTTTTATATAAAGTACTCAAGTTTGTTGTGTTGTTATTATTATTAAATAATTTAAATGTATTAATTATTATTGTTATTATTATTATTAAATAGTTTATTTTTTTTTTTTTTGGATTGGGGGTTTAACGACCACCGTGAGCAACTCAATGGGCTATTAGCAGTCGCCTGTCCCTTATTAAGATTCACTGGTTCCAGGGAAGGGTGAGAGCCAGTGCCGTAAAACACACGCAACATCCATGCCTCACGGGATTCGAACCCGGACCCTTTACGGACGGAGAGTCATAAACCAGCGCTTAGACCACTGTGCCAGCCGGGCTGCAATTTAAATTTATTAATTATTGTTATTATTGAATAATTTAAATTTATTAATTATTATTATTAAATAATTTAAATTTATTAATTATTATTATTAAATAATTTAAATTTATTAATTATTAGTATTAAGTAATTTAAATTTATTAATTATTATTAAATAATTTAAATTTATTAATAATTATTATTAAATACTTTAAATGTATTAATTATTATTATTGAATAATCGAAATTTATTATTATTATTCTTTTTTTATCTTTTACAGTGTACTGGTGAAAACAATGGAGCTGCGTAAGGAGATGATATGACGAGTACTGATAAACTTTATTTTAGAAAAGAAGGCCGCCCTGGTGGCGCAGCGTTTTAAGCGATGGCTTCTGATCTCTCGTCCGAGATGGATCCAGGTTCGAATCCCGGTGAGGCATGGATGTTGTGTTTGTCTTATGGCCAGTGATGTATTCAGGCATCTTCTCGGGGGTGCTTAGCCCCCGAAAATCTATGAAGGCCCCCTCGTAGGTTTTGAGGCGATCTCCCCTTATGTTTAGTCTAATTGTGTTCATTTATAACTGAATATTTAGAGAAATTAATTTTAAAAAATTTAGAAAACGACGGAAAATATTGAAATAAAAAAAAAAACTCCACATGAACTGCAGTCTGAAATTTCTATCATCTTTCAACAAAACATTAAACAGTCCTCACTGAAGGGGCAATTTTTCAGGCACTGACAACTCGGAATACTTCCGCAATAAAAACCTAATTCCGCCGAGTAGAGATGTTTGTACTGCAATACATCATCATATTTTGGAAGCTGGCATTCAGTTTTATTTCAGTCTTCTGGATGCCGACTTTCCATGTATAAGGTTAAGCCTCAGTGCAGCTAACGTGAGATTAGTACTTCCAATATAACAAAATATTTGCTACTGAATTTTTAACAATAGCAAATTATTAGAAATTGTTCCCATATTAAGTTGTTTTTTTTCTGGCGGTGGTGGTTTACACTCTGAAAAACAAAGAAAGTCGAGGCACCTCAAACTGATATCGAAAAAGTTAGTTAGTTTTTGGTTTTTTTACTACTGTTTGCTAATCTAAATAATCAAAAGGGACTTAAACCAAATGGCAGGGGAATGGCTTACACAATACGTTTTCAGGTAACACTGTAATGATTCCTTAATAATCAGAAGCACCCTTGTAGTAAGGCGAGGACATTTTTACCACTCCTAATGTCTTGGAGGGATTTTCTCCAGCACAACCTTATCTTTTACTAGCGTCCTCAATATTTTACACCACTCCACGGTGAAATCCGTAGTCCATTACTGAATTAAAGCATAGGCATAACATTTTTAGATTTTTAATCACTTGTATGTGTAAATTTCTTGGAACCTGCATTTGCGGTATAACAAAATTTTTGTACTCTATTTAAAATTTATATTTATATTATTATATATAAATAGGGATGTAAGGTCAGGTGATGCGCAACATCACAGCCTCTCCTTGACAAATGTCAACCCCGCCTTCTCGTGGTGCATCCTGTTCCCACTAAAGGGGCTCTGCCGACCGCCAATAGCGGTATAACTATACCATCGGATTAGAAGAAATGCTATCCCACACTCACCAACCCGCTTGGCCAGCGTGGTGAGTTATGACCAAACCCCTCCAAAACGACTCCACAACTTAACTCGCGATCCTCAGTCTTCTGCAGCTGGAATGTACCTGGACAAGGCAGCGGCCAGTGCGACATGAAGGTAGACGGTGCTGAGGTTTAAATATGCATTTATTAAAAAACTCGGAGTACAGAATGAGAATGTGAGTCATGAGATGATTATGCTAAGAATCAGCGGAGAACTGGACTAGGCTGACATTTGATGCTGACCTTGGCTACTTACAATGGACGTTCCCTATCTTCTGCTTCAAGGCTTCCTGAATTGGAAGAGGAACTACAAAGGATCAAGTGGGACATCGTCAGGCGAAATGAGGTAAGAAGAAAAGGAGAAGATATCATTGCACTGAAAAGTGGACATCTCTTCTACTATCGTAGGACAGATACTGGCAGAACTAGTATTGTAGGATTTATAATAAACAAGAAAGTGAAGGATAAAGTTGTAGAAGTTGAAAGTTCCTCTGCCAGAGCTGCACTGCTCGTTATCCAACTCTCGAGAAGATACCAGGCTCATATTATTCAAACGTATGCACCCACCACAAGTTATCCTGAAGAAGAAATTGAAGAATTTTATGAGGAAATTCGTCATCTAAATAATGAAAGCAACCAGCACTTGAAGATAATTATGGGAGATTTCAATGCAAAAATATGGCAACAGCAACAGAATGAAACTTCAATAGGTAAATTCGGTCACGGCAACAGAAACTATGGTGGAAATACTCTCGTACAGTTTGCAGAGGCAGATGGGTTTTTCATCATGAACTCCTTTTTCAAGAAAAAGCCACACAGGAAATGGACATGGAGACATCCAAATGGGACGACAAGTGAAATTGATTTTATTATGTGTAACAAAAAATTCGTCATCGAAGACTGCAGTACGCTAAACAAGTTCAATACAGGTAGTGACCATAGATTGGTGAGATGTAAGATGCACCTCAACACTAAACTCGAACGTGGCAAGCTCATAAGACAAACAAAATGTATTGACATAACCAATCTTAAAAAGCACCATTATACTTTCAAGTTGGAACTGAAGAACAGATTCTCTGCTTTAGAAGGCCTAACATCGAAAAAAGTGGATATTTCTGAAGTTAACAGAAAAGTAACCAAAGCTCTTATGGAAACAGCAACAAAATTAGCTGGGTCTAAGAACAAGTTGCATGTGAACAAATTATCAGGAAAAACCAAAATGTTGATGAAAAAAAGAAGAGAGATGAGGACAACTAAAGAAGATGTGACTTCCAAAGTGGAATATATAGAGCTATGCAAGACAGTACGAAAAAGTATCACTGAAGACATAAGGAAATTCAACTGTGAACTAGTAAGGAAAGCAATTGAAAACAACCAAAGCCTAAAGATAGCAAAGGGACATCTCAGTAAGGGAAGAAAACAGATTATGGCACTGAGAAAATAAGATGGTTCTGTAACAAGAAATAGAGGTGAAATTTTGACAAGAGTGAAAGATTTCTACTCCAAATTATATGAAAAGGATGATACATGTACTCCAGACATCATGAAAGTTACCAGTACCACAGCTCTTCTAGTCCACCCAGCAGAAGTTGCACATGCAATCAAGAACATGAAGCGGGGAAAAGCTCCAGGAGAAGATGGAATTACTGTAGACATCATACAAGAAGCAAGTAGAGAAATTGAAACAGTACTCGCCCACCAAGTTTTCACTCGATGCCTTAATGAACGAAAGATTCTTGAGGATTGGAACAACGCTACAATGATCCTGCTACATAAAAAAGGTGACATTGAGGATCACAGGAACTACAGACCTATCAGCCTACTATCAGTGGTTTATAAAATCTTCACTAAAGTTCTTTCACACCGCTTGAAGGTAACACTGGACATGGCTCAACCGAGAGAACAAGCTGGATTCAGGAGTGGCTACAGCACTATAGATCATATCCACGTACTGAGAGAACTAATTGAAAGAGCGAGGGAATATGAACTTCAATTGTGCATGGCTTTTATCGATTATGAAAAGGCCTTTGATTCAGTGAAATCATCAGCAGTTACAATGGCTTTGAAATCCTGCGGTATTGAAGACGCGTGCATTATTATTAATAACATCTATGAAAATGCAAGTGCAAAGATTCGGCTGTTTGAAAATACAACACACATAATAATTGGAAAGGGAGTGAGACAAGGTGACACCATATCTCGTAAGCTCTTTAATGCCAAATTGGAAAATGTTTTTCAATCACTGAACTGGGAAAACAAAGGGATAAAGATTAATGGAGATTATCTAACTCACCTTCGTTTTGCTGATGACGTAGTCATTTTTGCAACTACCCCATCAGAGCTGCCGAGTATGATCCAGGAACTTGCTGACAAGAGTAAAGAAGTGGGATTAAAAATGAACTTTCAGAAGACAAAAGTGATGTACAATGTTTATGCAAGAAATGAAGATGTATCGATTAATGGAGAAAAGCTTGAGATAACAGATACATACCTTTATCTTGGACAGCAGATATCAAGTGAAGGTCACATTGATGAAGAAATTAATCGGCGTATAAAACTTGCCTGGAGAGCTTTTGGAAGAAACAGTATAATTTTCAAGACAATATGCCATTATGTCTTAAAAAAAAAGTGTTTGATCAATGCATCCTTCCAGTGCTTATGTATGGTGCAGAGACGTGGTCCTTAACTAAAAGAGGCATACAAAGGCTGCATACAACTCAAAAAAGCATGGAGAGGTGCATGCTTGGTGTAACCAGGAGAGATAAGAAGAGGAACTCGTGGATCCGAAAAATGACAAGAGTGGAAGACATCATGATCAGAGTTAAATCCCTGAAATGGTAATGGGCTGGACATACTGCCAGAAGGACAGACCATCTATGGACAGCCGAAATTTTAGATTGGGTTCCAAGGGACAGGAAAAGACCCAGAAGTAGACCACATAGGCGATGGGTGGATGAAATTCGAACGTATGCGGGAGTAACATGGAGGAGACTGGCACAAGTCAGACCGTTGTGGAAGAGGCTCGGAGAGACCTTCGTCCAGCAGTGGATGGATAATTGTTGACAATGATGATGATGATGATGATATATAAATAACAAAATTTTGATTATATGTATATTATCAGTCAACAAGTTTTAGCCCCCTCGAAATTTGTAATTGCCCCCCCCCCCCCCGAAAAAACTCAATACTGCTTATAGCACTGGTTCTCTCCCTTCCCAGGAGTCAGTGGCCCTAAAATTGGGGATGGGCGACTGCTTATAGCCCATTGAATTGCTCATGGTGGTCGTTAACCCCTCAATTTAAAAAATTAAAATAAAAAAAAAGCATTGTATGTATATATATTTACCGAAGTAACAAAAACTTTTTTAGCTTTCCTTACATTGCTAGTAGCCTCCCCATTATTTTAGGCCTACCATTAGCTACGGCCCTGTGTAGCTCTGTCCAGCTCCCTCGCCCCTCCCACAAGTCAAAAAACACTCTTAAAGAAAATTACTGAAGAAATAGATTTTTTTAAACATAAAAATGAGACCTACATCAAATTGAACTAAAGGAAAATTCTTAGAAAATGGAAATAATTGTTTTATGTAATTAAAAGCCATATTTCCCCAGTGAGCTTTTGCTCGTGAAAATTGAATAGGATTTCACATCATTATTCTCGATTGCCAATGCTTCCCATCTTTTCATTTACAAAGTAGAATCATAAAGTGTTTTGCGACCATTTCAACAGCAAACACCAATTATTCGCATTAATGAAGTCTTGAAATCACAGCGTTGCTTGTTCTGTTTTATTCTTTGTGCTTGAAAGAAAATGGAACGTAATAGGCCGTTCCTTTTTATGCCAAATACTTACGCGTGCTGCCATCTGCTGGTTAGAAGATATGCTCCTTATCTTACGAAAAAATACATAACCCGCGTTTAAATACTCAGCTCCAGGTGCGACGTTACGGGTGGTTAGGGCGGGCTGCAAGTTTTCTTGGAGCCCGCCCAGGGGCGGATTTCCGAATAGGCGCACTAGGTGCGCGCCTAGGGCCCCAGAGCTTGAGGGGCCCCAAAAACATATAACTGGAATCCTAGTTTTGCTTTGGTTTTCACGGACCGAAACAAATCAATCCTTAAAGCGACCACTTTATTTGTATTGATATTTTACGTTCTCATATTAGCAACATAAAGTTTTTCTTTCCTCTTGCTTTTCCTTACTCTACATTTTCGAGTTCTTACCGATGTACTTTTTTGAAAGGAACGGTTAAAATAACTTAGCCTTCTTTTGGTGTAGGTGAAGGAAGGATTCACGCTTCCCAAACTTTTCATTGTTTAAAGCGAAGAGTTAACTGGTTACTGTGCTGTAAATTACTTTCATGCTACTTCCAGTTAAGGGAAAACATCTGTGTTGGAACCTTTCTCCCGGAGTTGCAATGAGGAGTGCTTGTGAACACTGCCCTGATGATGGAAGAATTTTGCTATTTATTGCCTTTTCCCCTTTGGGGAAAGGTAATCAAGATCTTCAGCTGTAATACCCTTTACCCAGGAAATTTATGAACTAGTAGTGAAATTTAAAATGGGCCAAATTTAATGAATTTTTATGTCTTGTGATTTGCAAAAAAAAAATTGAAAAATCTGTGAAAACCAAATCTTTTGGCCTTTAGCTTTTCTAGCAGGAAACTAACGAACTAATTGGAAAATTTAATTGGTTATTCTGATTCTTTTAGTCATATGGTATAAATTTCATTTCTGGGTAAAATCCCAAACGAAGGATCAAAAATCAAGAATCTTCAGCATTGCTCATTTGATAAGAAACTTGGTTGGCAGCCCCTTATTTTGTTTGCCATGTTCTCGTGATATGTGGTAAATGTTTAAAACAATTATCAAAAACAAAATAAATAAATAAATAAATAACAAGAAAGACGAAACCGAATTTTCAGGTGTAATGAGCACGTCTTTTGAATCCGTTCTGACGCGAATTAAATTTATCAAACCTATTGAAAGTCAATGAAACCAGTATGGAAAACAGCAGTATCTGACCAAAGAAAAAAGTTTTTTTAATCGAGTTTTTAATCCCGCAGATATTGCTGTAAACGGAATCTTGAACTCACGCCCTCTGGTCGCAGACTTGTGAGTCAGGAAAATTTTGAAATCATGTGAGAAACATTTCGCAGCGGAAACGCTCTCCAACAAAAAATGAATTTTTCAAATCGGACTCTTAGAAGCAGAGATACCGACGAAAATAAGATATGCATCTACGCCCTCTGGTGGAGAAAGAGTGCATTATTTTAAGAAGAAAATATTCCGAAAACGTTTGTCGACGTGAGTGGCATCGGCCCACGAACGATTTTTTTCAATCGAGATTTAAGCTCAGATTTTGCTGCGAATGCAACAAAAGCAGAATTTAACGCTTGGACCCCCTGGTGGCCATACTGTTTTTTTACCAAAAATTTTTAATTATATGCAAATTTTTTTCCATCAGCAGCTGTATTCGCTGCAGAAAAAGTTTTTTCAAATCGGAGTTTCAGAAGCAGAAATACCGGGGAAACGCTGATTACTTTTGCGCCCCCTAGGAGAAAATCTATGCTTAACTTCAACAAGTTAGTAAAATCACGCAATGCATTGATTATAATACGCTTTCCAAGATACCAGAAATCATTACTCAAGTTATGAAGATTATATTATGGCTGTGGAATAAGTCTCGCTCCTGTGCCTTGACCTTTGACCCCATTTCGATTATATTCAACATAACCGGTTCATTATACCACCGGAACAACACACTAAAGTTTCGTCGCAAACGAAGCATTTTAACCTAAGTTATGACGCATAAGGGCAATGGAATGGATCCGGCTCCTATGTCCTGACCTTCAACCCCATTTCATCCATTTTCAATAGGGTTCGTTCCCAGGTTGTCCCCTACCACATACTAAAATTTCATCGAAATCGAACCTTTTTTTTACGAAGTTATGACGCATAAGGGCAATGGAATGGATCCCACTCCTATGTCCTGACCTTTGAGCCCATTTCGTCCATTTACAAAAGCCTTCGTCCCCAGGTGGTCCTCTACCACATAACAAAATTTCATCGAAATCGAACCATTTTTACGCGAGTTATCGTACGGACAGACGGACAAAGCTGGAGCATATACGCTTCTTCAACCTACGGTCCGAAAGCGTAAAAAGTGACTATACCTAATATAGTCCTCCACGTAAATGGAATCGAAAGGTAAAAGAATTGTTTCAATCGGACGCCCTCTGGTGGAGAAAGATTAATAATATTAATATATTTAAAGGAAAACTCAGGCATTTCTTATTGACCAAAAGCTCATAATGTACTATTACCTTTATTAAATGATAGCACCAGCCTAGCTATGTTTGATATTATGTGGACTTGACTTGTTTATGTTGTTTTTTTTTATTTATTTTTTATTTTCATGAAAATTTTGATGCTGTGGGAGAAGAGGGCACGTCAGGCCTATCAGGCCTTTTCCCACCTCATTCCCTGTTACAAAAATATAGTATTTGTGTTATATATTTATGATTATGTAATACCATGTCTGTAACAACTAAAATGCAATAAATGAGAAATGAGAAATGAGAAATACATATATGGAATGAAATGTATTTTTAATTCGATATCATCTGCATTTACGCCCTCTAGCGGCAAAATGTCGCGTCGTGAAAAAAAAAACGAAATAAAGGATCATCATTCGTACATTTCAAGCTTCCATGCAAAAAGAATTTTCCAAATCGGACTTTTAGTTGCAGAGATATGGTGCCCACAGAAGGACGAACGGACAGACAACCCGATAACATAAGCACGATCTTTTTTACAAAAGAGGTGTTTAAAAAGTAAACGAATATATCCTCATTTCCGGAGCCCTCCAGTATCGCGGTGCCACGCGCCTGGGCTTCTTGCACTTCTCTTTGTAAATCCGTCCCTGTGCAGTAACCACATCAGTTAGCATCATGGGTGGCTGAAATGACTCCTATGAATTCCCTTTGGGAAAAAATTTCACACGCAGAAAACTTACGTTTCAAAAATGATAAGGCCTCGCTGGCTAGTGAGGTCTAACCCATAATCTTCGGGTTACAAGCTCTGAGATCTAGCCAACTGAGTTAACAGACGTTTTTCTGTACACCTGGCACAAATTCAGTTTCTCCTTTCATTGTCAGGAAGGAAACTCAGGGACAAAACTATCAAATTATCGATAGAATAAAATAACAACTTTTATTCATAATTAAATATCTATTTTAACATCCACTATAATTAGCTGAGCGTTTGGCTCAGCTTAACTATAAACTATAGTAGTTGTTAAAATAAATACCTAATTGTGAATAAACTTTGCTATTTTATTCTATCTCAACATCGCAAATTTTGTAGTCATAAAATATAGGTCAAACTATCGTTTGTTGGTGAGATCAATTCTTCAACTTCCGAGTTTACCCACTGATTGGCTGAGTTAACAAGATGTGTGCTTTTGTCAGGACTCCTTTGCATACACGTAGCATAAATTCGGTTTACACGTAAAATCCCTAATACGGCAGAAAACAGGTGAAAAAACAAAAAGCTCCACTGGCCAGTGAGGGGATCGAACCCACGACCTTCGCGTTATTAGCACGACGCTCTAACCAACTGAGCTAACCGGCCACACAGGTCGGAGTGCTTTGTGCATCAGAGATAAATTTTGCCCTGTGTTTAATGTCGCATGCAGAAGATAGGCGGCAAAAGGGTAAGTCATCCTATCCTTATCGTTGAGGATATGAAGCGCACAACTTTCTCGTTATTAATTAGCACGTAACTCCGACGAGCTTATTTAAAAGGTTACTTGGTTATTCTGATTCTTTTATTCATATGGTATAAATTTCATTTCTGGGTAAAATCCCAAACGCAGGATCAAATATCGAGAAACTTCAGCAGTGCTCATTTGATAAGAAACTTGTTTGGCAGCCCCGTATTGTGTTTGGCATGTTCTCGTGATATGTGGTAAATGTTTAAAACAATTATCAAAACTAAAATAAATAAATAACAAGAAAGATGACACCGAATTTTCGGTGTCATCTTTTGTTTTCTTCAATGACCTGTGTGCATTCGAATTCACTCGAATGGGGATATCTGACGGCAAACAACAGCCGCACATCTCACGCGGTACGAAAAGACCCACCAACGTCTGGGGAGTAAGAGATTACCTACTCAGTGGCGCCCATATGAGTGCTTTTATGGGTGGGGGGGGGCTAAGCAAAATCCTTACCTCCTTCAAGGCTTTCAAACATTTTAGTAAATGTACAAGATACTAAAATACAACAAAAATATTTGATACAATCAATCATTAATATCTTATTATTTTTAAAAATGCTTTAAAAAAAGGTTTCGTCTATTTTAGTGTTTTAAATTTATCAAAAATTTGGCTATACCAACGGCTAGGGGATGAAAAACATCAAAAGCAGGGGCGAAGCTAATAAAAATGTAAAACTTAGTATCAGGGGAAATGTAGGGCGCAAGGATACATATAACTTACAAAAAAAAATGTTTGCCAGCCAATGATTTTAGCCATTACTGCTACATGGTATCCAGATTTTTTTCTCCGTGATCATAACTGTGCAAAAAATATATTAATGTTTTTATTTATCTTTCATGCTTGCATGAAACCACGATGAAGCGGAAACCATTGTTATGTAATTTTTCCGCTGTTTTCTTAACACAATATACATGTATATATATATATTTTTTGATGGTATAGTGGGTTACTGACATTTGTGATGGCCCGCTAATTTACTTATACTGGGCCCGTAAATTGATGGTTGGGTGCTGCTGTGAGGAAAGGAACAGAAAGGGGTAAAATTTATTGCTGGAGACAATACGAGCACACAATTATGCAGGGTATTGGTATTTAATTATAATCCCTTATTATCTTTATAGGTTTTACAAAATTTTGTCAGCTAGGTACGATTTTCAATCTGCAAGGCGGGCTTTTAGCATACGCGAGCAAGGCCGCCGCCTGGGACCGCCATTTCTATAGGCCGCGGATTTTAATCATATGTTAATTTTATCACCATCATCCAAATTTTTATCAGTATTATTTTTCAAAATTAGAAATAAATAAAATCACTAAAAAGTCTATCTCTGCCACTACTTTTTTTTTTTTCAGGATGTCGTTAAGTGAAGGTATATGAAAACAGCCCCCCCCCCTTTTTTTTTCTTCTGCTTCGCAGCGGAGGTTAGTACCTTTCCCTCCCACCTGACGAATAAAATGGCAATAACGGAGGAAGGATGAGTAATAAATAAACAAAACGGCAGATAAAACTTTCCTGGGTTGAGTGAAAAGCAGAACGTCCCAGATTTGCTAATTTTACACGATTACAGTTCTCGGACTTTTGACTACAGGCTACAGCAGATCGTTTGGCTAATGTAAATCTAAAGATGTTCCTTATCAGAGGATTACATAAATGTTACGCAATCGTAAGCAGGAAGGAAATGTACAATGACATTTATAAAGGTTCATATTACAAGTACAAGCCTTAAATTCATGTATTCAATAACTATATGCACTTTTTAAATTTATCTTCTTGTAACAGAGGGAAAATATACATTACTAAAATGTAATTGGAAATCGATATTTAATTGATTGAGAACCGTGCACGATTTTCAGTCAAAAATGCTATTAGATCAGATCAGAACATCAGCAAAGGATTTTAAGAAGGGAGTGTCTGACCCCAGGTCTTACACAACCCTTAGAAATAGGAAGCCAGGAAATTTGCGCTAGACTGCCCGACAGGAAAGTGACACGGAAGCGAGGTAGAAAGGGGTTGGAAGACGACCTTATTTATAACCGGGTGTGTGGGGGGGGGGATACGCAGGATCCATCGGCTTAACATGCCCATCCGCCGTGCGTCGGTTCGAGTGTTCGTACCTACCTAGTATCGTCACAAACGTTGACTACTAGGCGACGGCGGATATTTAGTGGTTTGAGCGTTCGTACCTGCCTCTCAGTGGCAGTCACGAACGTTGACCACTAGGCCATTCGTGGCCGTAAAAATGCTATTATAGGTTGCCAAGTCAATCTTTATCTAGGGCCTACTAAGCTTGGGCTTGTCAATCTGTTACATCTGTTACGAAGTAGCCTACTAAGCCCGGGCTTGTCAACCTGTTACATCCAACAAGACAGAAGGTTACATCTGTACGTCATGAGTTCAAGAATTTCACAGGAATAACTCTGAAGCTTTTGCGTTAAGCAGTGAAGAAAAGTACTTGAAATTTTTGATCAATTCCTTCTCGAAATTAAATTTTTGCATTATTTTGTATCTTTCGTCCCAAATTTAATCTTTAAGAAAAGAGACAGAACCAAAAATCTCGACTTCGAGAAAGAGAGTGACAATCTCTAAGAAAGTACTGTACATCACCCATATATCGTTGCAGATTCCAACATATGAAACTATAGGTGCAAGTAAGGTTGCTGGTCCAAGACTGAAAATGCTAGTATTTTATGAGCTGTAGAGCGCGTTCATGCACGCATTATGTTTTTATTATGATGAATTAATAAAACTAAGATTAATATAGATATCTAAAAACAACAATGGTGGTATTGTACCAATACTGAAAATATTTTCACTCCACAACGCCCTCCCACTTTAAATTGTAGCAAATCAGGCCTTATGCTCATAACTGCCTCTTTTATTTTCATTTTTTAATACATTACTATATATGTATGCCTCTACAAACATCAATACACTATACACAGTGTGGCAAAGAATTTTTAAGACTGGGTCTGTAAAATGAAATAGAAACAAGAAATTATAATTTGTTTTGGTTTGTTATTCAAAATAAGTCCCTCCGGCTTCAATACACTTGTTACAGCGATTTAATAATGCTTCGAATGCCTGTTCCAGTTCACTTTGCGGAATTGCCTCCACACGTCGAAGCTGTTTGTATGGTCGAAATATCATCAAAATAACACCTTTTTAACGTCATTTTAAGTTTTGGGAATAAACAAAAGTCGCAGGGTGCTAAATCAGGCAAATACGGTGGATGATCAAACACACAGACGTTATTTTTCGCCAAAAATCTACGAACAAGAAGTGAGATGTGACTGGGTGCATTATCGTGCAACAAACACCAACTGTTTTCATCCCGATATTCTGGACAAATGCGACGAATTCTGCCCATCAAACGCTTCAAAACATTTAAATAAAACTCACCAGTAATTGTTTGTCCACTTGGAACAATTTTTTTGTGGATAAATACCCTTACTATCGAAGAATGTAATGAGCATTGTTTTGATTTTCGATGGAACTTTTCTTGTTTTTTTTGGCTTGTGGTGAGTTTTTTGACTTCCATTCCGCACTTTGTCGCTTTGTTTTAGGATCATATTGAAAACACCATGTTTCATCACTTGTAACAATCGATTTTAAAAAGTTTTGATCATTTTCAGCGGCTGAAATGATGTCTCTGCAATGTGCACTTCTTCTTGATTTTTGTTCATTGGTTAACGTGTGTGGAACAAATTTAGCACAGACTTTTGTTTTGCCCAAATCTTCATGCAGGATGGTTCGAATCGTTTCTTTGTTGATGTTTAAAGACTTTTCCATCATTTTTAGTGACGCACATCGATTGTTTGCCACGAAATCACGCACTTTTTCAATAATCTCAGGTGCCCTAGATGAACTTGGTCTTCCGGTATGCTTATCATCTTCTAGCGTATCTCTTCCGTCCAAAAAACTTTTGTGCCACAGGAAAACATTTGATCTATTTAAACAAAACTCACCGTAAACTTGTTTCATCATTTGGTACGTTTCCGAGGCACTTTTACCAAGTTTTGCGTTAAATTTAATAACAGCCCTTTGTTCCATCTTAATAATTCAACATGAAAAAAATTTTACTTCTCTAATGAACGCTCGTTTCGTTTGAGTTACTTTAACAACTGCGCAGTAATTTTGGCAGAAAGCAAGCAGATGGTCACGGTTTATAACGCATTCGCGATTACTCTGGTGGCGCCACCGTAGGCTGAAATCTTGCGCCAGTCTTAAAAATTCTTTGACGCACTGTGTATATCACAATGCCACTCTGAGAAAGCAAATATATTTCAGAAAATTTCAGATCTTACCCCACACATTGGTTTTTTACCATAGCGTTACAAATGTGAACAATTTCAACCTAATTGAAAATTGTTTTGAGGTTTCACAACACCGTCGAATTTTACCAGGTTTTTTTTTACCCTGAAGATATTCATTACCACTGTGAATGTCACATCACCCCACAGGAGTGTTAGCCACGCAAAGTAGTGTGAAAGCACAGGACATGGTACACTTTTCAAAGCTCTAAGTCAGAAGTAAAATCCTTCGGCTTACCATCATTCTGAAATATCAACAATTATATTTTATAACAATAAATGACAGAGAAAATATTGCGACGGAAAAAAAAATTACGATTTCTGGAGAGCTTATCACACTGTGTGACTTCCATTTTCGGAAATTTTTGCCTCCATTTTCAAGCTGAAACACAAAGATTTATGGAATGAAATGATTTTTAACAATTATACAGGAGAAAGTGAAAATCGCGAGAAAAAAATGTATACAATTACGAGAGAAATCTTCATTCCGCCCAACTTCAGTTTGAGGAAACTTTTTTCTCTATTTTCGAACTGTATTACGAACATTTATTAAATAAAATGATATATTAACAACAATTCAGGGCAGAGGTAACTTTGCCAGAAAGAGAATTTCAGCTTACAAGGAAACTTTCGCTCCATTTAACTTTTGTTTTCGGAAATCGTTGCCTACATTGTTAAGCACGAATTCGAACATATATGTGCAGAAAAATGATGTTTAACAATAATACTGGACGAATGGAGCATCGATAAAAAAAAAAAATACTGTTGCGGGAGAAATCTTCATTCTGCCTAACTTCCGTTTACAGGGAGTTTTAAAATCTTCCGTAAACTTGAACCCATGACCTAGAGAGATCAACTAATCTCCAAAACTTTCCACCGCCTAGCCATAAGCAGATTAATAGATACAAAAATTCTCTTAGGGAAAGCAGGTAATGTGCATGTTGAACACTCATAACTGGTAGGACATTCAAATAAAATTCTTCTTCAGCCATTTTCCATCCACTGCTGGACAAAAGCCTTCCTTCATTTCTGAAGTGCAGCTTTTCTTCACTGCTGATCTTATCATCAATGACTGAAGGTAGTTCGAAAACAGGTGTTTCTGTTTTCCTCTGGGCAGCCTTCCGTTTGACATATATTTGGAAAAAAAATTCACTTCCAGCTAGCAGCGAACACATACTAAATACAGTTCTTTTAAAGCAGATACGAATGTTGCTTTTAATATCATCCTTAATTTTCCAAATGTAGCCCATTTAAGTTAGAATTTTACAGCAATATTATTTTCATAAACCCTGTACAACTTAAATATTATTAAGAAGCAATTATTTTAATAGATTTGTTATCTGCGTGACATTTGCTATCTTTGAAAATTTGTTGAACAGTATTCTTGTTTATCGTTGTTAAGCCAGATTTCACGCTCAGTTCCGCAATCATTCTTTTTGGTTTTATTCGAGGCATTAATTTCAGTAACATAAAGTGTGTAAGAAAACATTTCATGAAGATGAGTACGCCTTCAGACAGCTTAAACTAAACACGTTCCTTTTACGCCAAAAACAAACACTGGGTAGGCAACCTAACTTCAGAGCAGGTTTTCGTAAGTAGACCACTATTAGCACATTTTATGAAGACGAATATGCTATTAATTAGACAGCTAAAATTAAACCTGCGACATAAGAGGCCGAAAACAAATAACGCAACAGCAACTTAAAAAAAAACAAAAAAAAAACGGGTTTTAGTGACACGTTCATTTTTCTTGAACGTTTCGCAACCTGCAAGATTATCTTGTCATTGCATATATGTTTCTTGGGAGCACTCATGCTGTGAAATTCAATTCCAGAGAGGTCAAAAAGTGTCGAAAGCTGTGATCTTACAAAGATTAAGTTACTCTTTCGACAAAGGGTCGAACAATGATAGATGTTCGTGGAAGAATGGAAGATTATTCTAGTTGACAACGCGACTAAGAAGAAAATTGCGTTCAGTTTTGCATAATGCGCTACAAACAACCTGTTTGTGATTATACAACCTCGGTGACATTTCTTGAGGCACTTTAGAGTTGAAGAAGTTCCTCGTGACCTAATGAAGTTAAATGATGAACTCGTAATCGAAATGCGACTTGCAGACTACCAAATCATGAACAGGAAATTTATACATTTTTAATTACAGGAAATTATACATTTATATATCCCCCTCCCCTACGCCAAACCTAAACACCCCTCCATTCGACCATTTGAACGTGTGTAACACACAGATATGTATGTATGTATAATACAGTAGAACCTTCTTATAAGGAGAAGCTCGGGACTGACGCAAACCTTCGTTAAATTCGGGCGCTCGCTGAATCCGTGCTTTGGGTGAAAATTCCCACTATGTAAAAATATGCATACGTACTTGCATATACATTATGTTACTAGGATGAGTCATTAGTTCATAGCGTTTCGCGGTACAGATGGTGAAGCTCCGCCGAACAGGTCGGGCATGGGCAGAAAGGTGGAATGTGTCCCACGCCTAATTCAGTGACATTCTTCGCTGCTCACACAGGTAGGCATGTGCCGGGCCCAATATGTGTGTGCCGCTCATACGAGACGGGAATTTCGGAGGAGAAACTTGTTGTTCGTGTGCTCCTACGCTATTATTACTTTTTTTTTTTGATTGGAGGTTTAACGACCACCGTGAGCAACTCAATGGGCTATAAGCAGTCGCCCGTCCCTAATTTAGGGTCACTGGTTCCAGGGAAGGGACAGAGCCAGTGCCGTAAGACAAACACAACATCCATGCCTCACCGGGAGTCGAAGCCGGACCCCTTTCGGACGAATGATCAGAGGCCATCGCCTTAGACCACTGCGCCACCGAGGCTGCACGCCATTATTGGAAGAAAATTGTTGAACATGACAGCTGCAACAAAGGAAATTTGTAGGGTAGAAGGTGAGGGAACAGTGCATCTTACAACTGCAAGAAAATGTTTCCAACGCTTCCCGTCCGGAGATACAGAGCTCGTTGACCAACCGAGGTGTGGGAGATCAGTCACCGCCAGCACCGAAGCTCTGCGTTTATCTGTTGAACAGCACCCACGAACCAGCACCCGACGTTTAGCAGAAAAGTTCTATGCATCGCAAACCACCATCGTTCGTCACCTACACCAACTTGGTTTTCACTCCACACATCCGCGAATGGCTCCCCTTGAGTTGAGCCCAAAGCAAGCTGAGGAGCGTGTCACTCTGCGTCGAGAATCACTGCAAAATTTAGGTGACGACCGGTATTGGCGGAAAATCGTAATGAGTGATTAGAAGTAGGTGTTCCTACGTTATCCTGATACCGGAAACCAATGGCTGAGGCTAGGGGATGAGGCTCAAGCAGTGGTTCAAAGAGGGCGTTTTGAAGTGAAGACAATGTTGTGTGTACGGTGGAATTTTGATAGTCCATTCCACTGGAAGCTTGTGCCACATGGTCGGGCCGTCGATGGGAATCTGTATGCCGACCAGATGCAACACGCATACGACGTTCTACGCCAACGCTAACCCACAATGGTGAACCAAAAGACTGTCCTCCTGCAATTTGATACGCCCCATGTCACAGGTCACGGATTGTCCTCCAGAAAATTCAGGATTTGGATTGCGTCGAAATCCTATTACACCCAGCCTATAGCCCGGATCTTGCCACTTCGGATTTTTGCCTGTTTCGTTCCATGGCGCACTTTTTGGACGGCAGACAGTTCCATTCCTTGGAGGCTGTGTAAGATGGCATCACTGAGTTTTTGCATCCAAGCCAGCAGCCTGGTATCGCACCGTCATTGCATCTTTTGCTGAACGTTGGCAAAGGACCATAGATTCTGATGGACTGTATTTTCCGAATAACCATATGTGGTCATCATGTGGTACCGGACTGAACATTGTACTCCAAAACGCTACGAACTTATGACTCATCCTGGTATGTGTTAATAACAATTAGATATACTTGAAAGATTTAACTAATTAACTACATTAACCCTTTAAGTGGCCGATGTACGAGAACCAAATGGTGCTCAAAATTTTCTGTGCTTCTCAAAGAGAAATGTCTACATAGCGGACGGATTTTACGAAAGTTACGGTAAAGCAATTCCTTTTCCTTCTCATCTCAACAGTATCGACTATAAATATGTCGCGGGTGATAAGTGCTCTCTTATAGTGCTCAGTCTTATAGTCTATAGTCTGATTCTCTTAAAGTCCTATATTGTCTACTTCATCACTCAAGGAATGATTGGAAAGGACTACTCCCCCGACACAGACAACATGCCACTGGGTAGAAACAAGTTATCAAACATCTTTTCTCTCTTTTCTTAGATCTGTCACTATTTTATAGCATTCTTAGTGGAAAAGGTAATTAAACAGGAAGGATTAATGACAATCAATCCTCTTAAATGACCACTTTGAATGAGAAACCTAAGAGAAAAATCACGATTTCTCATGTGCAGGTTCACTAGTTTCTGTCTCGTTCGGCCACTTCTCAGACAGCGAATATATATTCGTTCGAGCTGATTTCAGCCCATTTTGTTGGCCCCGAGTTAATTCGTTCCAGTCGGTTAAAGGCTTAATACTATAGTTGGCTAATTAAATTTTTCAAGTCAACATAACACATATAAAGCAAAAGCAGCACCAATGCTTCCAGTGCAACGCTCATTTGGTGAGTGAAAGGGGCAATAAACACAGTTGCAAAAATTATCTCCTGTTTCTCCTCGGGCGACATCACCATTCCATTACTGCCCCATCTCTCTATGCAATTATCGCCCAAAAATCCTACATGAGCGTGAGCTTCACATATTCTCTTTTTCTCAGAAGCGGGTCGCCTGTTTTCAGTTATGTTGACGGCATCCCTCCCCCTTCCCACGAAGTGGATACGGGAGGGAGTTTCTTGCACCACTCTTTTGTTGAGCACATTTGATGTACTACCTCCTCATGCTTTTCTACCAATATTCTTCCACTAGCACACAAGGATTTTTTTTGTTTGTTTGAGGGTTTAACAAATACCGTGAGCAACTCAATGGACTACAAGCAATCGCCCGTCCCTAATTTAGGAGCACTGGTTCCAGGGAGCAAGTGGCCCTAAATTAGGGAATTTCTCGGTGAGGCATGGATATTATGTTTGCCGTAAGACAAACAAAACATCCATGCCTCACAGGGATTCGAACCCGGACCCATCTCGGACGAATGATCAGAAGCCAGACCACTGCGTCACAGGGGCGGCACACAAGGAATTCTCTGGGCTGTTACAATTTCCTGCTGTGCGCCACTATTTCTACTGTTCCATTCCAAGACAGTGCGCAGCATGTTTTCTGTGCCTTATTAAATGTGGACTCTCATTAAATTTTGTTTGCTGGTAAAAAGTGACCATCTTAGCTTTCCTCTATCTCGTTAAATCCGAGGACTTCATTAAATTTTGTTCGGTAAAAAGGATCAGAATAGCTATGAATTAATACTATATCAAACAATAGTTCCATTTTTGCTCTTTAAATCCGCGATCTCACTAAATACGGGCTCCTTAAAAGCGGGTTCTACTGTGTGCGTGTGTGTGCATATACACTGAGTGACCAAATTATTATGACCACCTGGTTAGTACGCTTTTGGGCTACTTTTTGCCCTCTTGAATTCATCTTATTATGGACTCTATTAAATGTCGGTAAGTGGTTTGGGGTATATTAGCCCAAATGAGATAAACTGCACCCTCCAGCTCTTGAAGAACTGATGGCAGCGGCTCCAGCTGCCTGATACCCATTTCGACTTCATCCCACAAATGCTACATTGGATTGAGATTCTGTGATTGGGGAGGACAACGTAGCAGAGGGAAAATCTCGGTGATGCTCCACAAACCTTTCGCGTACAGTGTGAGCACTATGGCATGGAGCATTGTCCTGCTGGAAGTAACCATCTCCATTGGGATAAACCATCAACATAACTGGGTGGACTTGGTTGGCAATGATATTTAAATACCTTTGGGCGTTGCTCCACACAAATCAAAGGGCCCAAACATTCCCACGAAAACATGCACCAGACCATAACGTTGCCTCTGTCAACTTGAAGACTGGTGACGATGCAAGATGGGTCCATGTTTTCGTGCTGCTGTCTCCATATGTTCACTCTTCCATCAGCATGGTGTATTCAAAATGTGATTCGTCGAACCACATTGCCCTTTTCCACTCATTTACTGTGCAATTCTTGTATTCCTGAACGAACTGGAGGCGTTCCTTCTTGTTCGCTGCAGATAGCAATGGTTAACGGATAGGCTGAATGCTTCTGTAAAACATACGATGTAATGAGGAGTGAACTGTACGTTGAGAGGCCATTGGACTTGGTCCCTGATTCAGATTGTCTGTAATCTGACGAAGTGTTGCCCGTCTGTTGGACTAAAGAAGTCTGCCTACTCCTCCACTCAATTCGAGCATCCTGTAGCCGTTGACGACCACACGCCTTGCACTCAGACTCGATTTTTTGACTGGCCACTCTGTGTAAACTTTAACAACTGCTGCCCCCGAACATTTTCACAAGTGCAACCGTTTTCTTAATGCTCGCACTAATGCTTCGAGCACGCACAAGTATTTCACGTTCCAAGTCCATCAGATCGCGTCTTTTACCCATTATTTCTTGCGCAACGCACTTCATTAGTCTCTTCATACCTTCATTAGTATCTTCATTGCACTTCATTATTCCCTTCATACATTCATTAGTCTCTTCATTGCACTTCATTAGTCTCTTCATACTTTCATTAGTCTCTTCATTGCACTTTATTAGTCTCTTTATTGCACTTCATTAGTCACTTAATACCTTCGGCGTTCCCTTTTCATACCGATTCAGCCATCTTGCGTCACCAACATGGTCTGGTGGTCATAATAATTTGACCACTCAGTGTATATATGACTTTTAAGAATAATTCATTGTTGTTATCAAGTTGTCAGTAGTGGTTTTCATTTACATGGGCGCTCTTTGGCCCCCTGAAGGCCAATAAACTTATACCAACGAACCAACCAACTATTTACATGAATTCCTAAGCTTTGTATTGAAGTACGAGTGTCTTCTACCGTAAAGCAATGTTGTTGTTTTTTTTAACTTGAAGTTTCTGTAGTGTATACAGCAGTCTAATGTATGACAACCTACGAAAGGGAATCCAAAGGATCTGAAAACAAAGCATATCTTGATGGCTTTACTCATGTTGGTGCTGTGAAGCAATCCTCAATCATGGGAACAGAAAGCGGACAGATTCCTGGAGTGGTCATTTAGGCAACCGCAGTGGTTCCAAATAATTTTCTGAAACATTTCGAGGAATTAGGATTGCCGCAGTGACCGCTTTGCTCAATCTAGAAGGCAGTCATTCTACAAACCTGCCGTATCACTAGATAATTCTTGAATTTCCAGGCTTGAGATAAGTACGTATCTTCATCTTTTGCTCACCGGCCTTGGCCGAGAAAGTCGACGACAACAAGACAAATAATAATAATAATATCACTAGATGGAAAAAACGAGGTCTAATATAATAAGCTTTTGCAAATTCCATAATTTATCTTATAATGTACGTGATAATTTTTGGAATTTGTGAGATATCGTGATTGGCGCAAGCATCAGTTTGATTCGTTTCACAAATCAAATGAAATCACGAAAAAAGTAATACATTATACTATTTTAAACAAATAGTATTTAAAATAGTGGCTGAATTAATTAATTATCAGAAAAGAAATCAAATGGGTTTCCATACATGGCCTCTCTATCACAGTTAACGAATAAAAAGTAAAATATGACGATGAATTCAAGTTGGCCGCCCCGGTGGCGCAGTGGTCTAAGGCGTTGGCCTCTGATCGTTCGTCCGTAAGGGGTCCGGGTTCGAATCCCGGTCAGGCATGGATGTTGTGTTTGTCTTACGGCACTGGTTCTCTCCCTTCCCTGGAACCAGTGACCCTAAATTAGGGACGGGCGACTGCTTATAGCCCATTGAGTTGCTCACGGTGGTCGTTAAACCTCCAATCAAAAAAAAAAAAAAAAAAAAATTCAAGTTGGTGTCATGTTTGTCAGCTTTGAATAATTCTGAAAGTTATTAATTTCCACTGATGACGAAAGTGATTCATTCAGATGCGGTGATCTCAAATGACATTTTATACTTAAACCAGTGCTAACAGCAAGGATAATCAAAAGAAACTCTGCCGAGATCTAACACAACAAACACCTTTAAAACCCCAAATTTTCAACGTCAATATTTCCGGGTTTGTTTTTTTTTTCATTTGTTTTTGGGGTTTTTTTTTTTTATGTTAGGCACATTTATTTTGTTTTAGTTTTCCACATATATTTGAATGTTAAGTAAAGATATGTCAAATTATTTTAAAAATTTTCATATCCGCATTACTTCGTTGTTTGTAAGTAAAATTATATCTCTTGTTCGAGATACGTCATTTTACTATTAGATAATCTTGAAGACTAGTCAATAAAGTTCGTCATCTGAACAGCATGAAATGGATTAAGAAACATATGATCATGGATTCAGTTTCAGGAAATTGAAGAAATTTTGCATTTTTTTTTTTTCGCGTTTGTGTAACTTAATTGGTGATCCCATGAGCTATCTACAGAGATAGTCACGAATTGTTTGTGAGTAAACTGAATATCATTTTTGATTGCATACTGCAAAAAAAGGGAAAACACTAGAAGTTCGTTTCTGCATGCGATTCCACGAACCCATCTCAGATATGAACGAATTATCCAAAAACCAATTAGTCAGTGCTAAACTTGAGTTGCTCCTTAAGTAATTAAGCTTCCAAGCTTCCAGACGTGCACCGCGTGTTCTAACCTAAAATATGGGGCTTTAAATGGCAGTGATTTAAAGAGCTAGTGTGCAGACCTATCAAATCAGGTGTGCTAACATGTTGGCGATCTTTCCTTTTGATCACTGGCTGGGAGGTTATATATTGAGGATTTTTTGAACGCGCTACACTGCTTAGAAACTGTTTCGTTACTGTTTACGAAACGCACAGGAGCTTTACGACTTCTCGTGACTTTTCTCTGCCTGAAAAGTACCGTGGAGTATAGTTAAATAAGTTTGTCTTAGCGCTTTGCTATTTCTTTTCCACGGAATTATGTCTAGATTCGTGAATTGGAGAATTTGGGAAAAAGCTGAAAAAGAATAGTTTCTGGAACACCTGAAACTTTTTTGCTGCTCAGCGCTATCGGGATTCATTCACTTTGTAGGCCTGGGGAGGGAAAATGATAACCTCAGTTATAAAATGAATCTGGTGGGGGGGGGGGGGATCTGGGTGCAATACAGTACAATATAAAACGGAAGCGAAAAAGTTGAAGTCTCGATTAGACGAAAGACAAGAGCCAGTAAAAAGCAGAAAGAAAAAGAAACAAACTACTACCATTGGCATAAAAGCTTGTAATGAGGGAAGTAGAATTAGTACGTCATATCAGAAAAGAACAATGTCTGAGTTCAAAACATAGCAAAGATTGAGAAAGCACTGTGCCGAATACAAGAGCCTGTAACCTGTGGTGAGTGGAGTAAAATACTATAAGGCGGGGTGGGGGGGGGGGGAGGGATAGATCCTACAAAGAGCAGGATCAAGGAAAGAACTTAAACAGATTAATTTAAAAATTATGGAAAATTTTAGCCAAAAATCATGATCGGTGTTGTAATCAAGACAATATATAGAAATAGCAAATTTCCCGGAATTTATAGCGTGAAGATAGGAAGCTAGAATAAATAAAAAGAAAAGAGCAGATGGAGAAGTAGTTCCATAAAACTGTCAATAAACAAAATAAAAAGAAGTTTAAACAGCTTTTCAATAATCTTTCCATACAAGTTCTAAGAAACTTTGCAATACTGTTGTGTGTTCCGAGACCTGCCTTGACTCTAGGGGCCGAGAGGACATGATTCTCAGTTCATGATTGGTTGCGTAACTGTACTACACTGGCGTGTAAAAATTAAGGACGAGACGGTTTTTCGAATGTAACGCCGTGCAGAAGTGCTCCACATCGACTCAAATCATACTATAAGACCCCCAAGATGTAAGAATATGGGACAAGTGAGCAAAACCGTCCAAACAAGGAATCCAAAGGATACAAAGGCACTTTATTGAAAAGGTAGCTTCGAGCACAACTGGACAGAAGAGAGAAACGTCCATGTGACTGGCGGCTGCCAAGAAAAATCCAGTCTTTAGTAGGGGATATGATCACCCCTGACTGCGTTGCAGGATTTACAACGTCTGTCCATGCTGAGGATGAGGTTGTCCAGGAGCTGTTGAGGCATCGCGGCCCATTTCTCTTGTAGCGCCAATCGCAGCTGCGGAATCGTTGCTGGCGGCTGCTGACGTGCTGCCAAGCGTCTTCCGAGAAGATCTCACACGTGTTCGATTGCATTCAGGTCCGGGGACCTTGCGGGCCAATCCATGCGTTGAATATCTTCACTCTCCAACAGCTCTGCGACAGCCACTGTACGATGAGGTGTAGCGTTGTCGTCCATGAAGAGGAACTCAGGACCCACAGCACCTCTAAACAGACGCACGTGAGGCAGGAGAACCTCGGTACAATAGCGGACACCAGTGACTGAACCTCCTTGGAAGATGTGGAGATCAGTACAGCTACCAAACATGATACCTCCCCAAACGAGAATTCCGCTACCTCCAAACCGGTCCCTTTCGATGATGTTGGAGGTGTGATTGCGTGTTTCCTGCTCTCTCCAGATGTGTATACGTCCAGAATCGCTCGTCAGACTAAATCGGCTCTCATCAGTAAAGAGAACTCGACCCCATTGCTGATGTGTCCAGTTCTTGTGTTCCTGGCACCACAGAAACCGCCGTCTCCGATGAGCAGGCGTTAATGGCACACACCGTACTAGTCGTCGTGCAAATAAACCATCTTTGTGCAGCTCCTGGCCACGGTAAAACGCGATAACGGATGTCCAGTTGTCTGTTTCATGTGCCTTGCGATTTCTCCCGCTGTCTGCCGTCTGTCTCTTCTCGCCTGTAGGACAATATACCAGTCGTCCGCCGTCGTGGTTGCTCGTCGACGACCACTGCTAAACTCTCGGACAGCTGTTCCTGTCGTTTGAAATGCTCTCCAAGCTCGTGAAACGATGCTGTGAGCTATCCCGAACTCCTCGGCCACACTAGTCACACTTCGACCTTCATCCAACTTCCTAATGACGCGAATTTGGGTAAAGTCATCCATATGTCGTCTACTGGATTGCCCGTTGGCCATATCACACGGTGGCAGCAACTCGACGTCGTTCAAACCGATGTACACCGTGCAATAGCTTTCACCGAATTGCTGAGCGTACATCGCCCGTGTGCTTTATACCCTTCCGACACCCCCCCCCCCGTCATGCTGCATATATGCGCATGCCTTACCGTACCAGACCCTAGTCTATCTCCTGAGTGGTCTTTCGGTCCGTTCTGCCTGCTCGTTCCGCTGTTATGCTAATTTCTCCTCTTCGTCCCTAATTTTTGCACACCAGTGAACGTTTGTACACACTTCAGCGTTTGCTTTGTTTCGAAAATCTAGCGACGAGCAAAATAGTAACAGAGAGGTTCCGAAACTCTTTTAAACTTTCATGAAGTACTTTTCAACTAACGCAATTCTAACAGATATGTTCTAGAGTTAACGAAAGAACAGCATTAAATTGAAAAACGTCGCCGAGTAGTTTTTAATGCTACAAGGGTCTTATTGTGTAATACTGCATATTAAATATTTCTTACTTTTCTGGCTTCTATATGCCTACGGCCTTATTTTCAAGTCTGGGCTTCAAAAGATCAGCAACCGTTGTTATCAAATGAACTAAAATATTCCAGTAGTTGGAAACAACTGTTAAGATCCGAAAATTGGAAAACTCAATCATGTTTACTACTATCTATGTCTACGGTAATTGGAACTAATAGGAACAACATGGCTAGAAGCGGATTCCTGGTGAGTTAGCTAGTCACGTGCAAATCATTAAGTACTATATTTGGCAAAATGAAGTTTTAAGCCAGTTGTTTGCTGTATTTTAAGCTTCTTATAATTGTAGCTTAACTTGTTTAACTCACTTCTGAGCTAACGGTTCTTAGAAAACTTGAAAAACATAAATTCAAACCCTTTGAATAATTAATTAACTGCTAACGGCCAGAGAAGAGAATCAACATAAGAGATAAGAGATTTACATTACCAATACAATGGCGTTATTCTTTCACTCACTGAAAAGTCAAATCCTCTGATACAGCGTGACTCTCACGTGCACACACAGAATTCAATCCAATGACAGCAATAGTCTATTACACACAGTTTATCTCAAAAAGCTTGAAATCAAAGTTTTAAAATCTACTCTTAATATTACAACTGCACGTATATAGATCTCCCACAACTTCACCCTACTACATTCAATGTTACCATTTTATCTTGATGTGAACCACTATCAGTGTTGCTAAACTGTAAAAGCTGTTCAGGGAAGAAATGTATCATTTAGCGAGAAAACGTTTAACCAAAAAATAACTAAATTTAAAAAATAAAACAAAAAAACTCAAGAGGAAGGTTATTTAGAGGCATACGTCACAGCATATGAGCATCTCAAACAAATGAAAGTCATGTTAAATGGGAGATCAGTATGCAAATACCGTACATTATCGTTGGTCAGAAACGGAGCACCATATTCAGTTGTTTGATAAGTATACATGTCGTTTTGGTTGCTGTTACGGTATAGTTACACTAGGACAGATATTGAGCGATATGGTTGGATCCTTCTCCAATTAGACAGAAATGCTTTAACAGACTGGATTGTAGAAATATTAATACCTATCACTTGACTAATTTTGTATAACAAATACAGTATATTGAACATTCGGTGATTATGAAGTGCAACAATTCTACAGGTTTTGTAGCAGTCAATGCATGCGCATGGTTTCTTTCGAATTTTCCTAAGGCATTTATAATAATTTTTATAATAAAAATACTTCAGTTTCTTTTCTCTTTAGCTTTCTCTTTAGCTTTCTCTTTAGCTTTCTCTTTAGCTTTCTCTCTCTCTTTCTCTCTTTTGAATTGTTTATCAGTGTCTTATGAGTCATGGTGATTACTCGTAAACAGTTCTCCCTCTGAATCTTGGAAGAATAAAGCAATTAACCTTTAAAAATTTGCCGGAGCCGCGTCCGTATCACAGTTCTAATGTGTAGCCTGATATCCTGTAAGATATTTTGTTACTTAACCATTTCCTATTTATAGAATTTCTAAGTAGTTGTTCATCACCGAGCTCCAGTCTGAAATCAAGGACGTCTGTCGAGTAAATTCATACGCAGGTTAAAATTTGAAAGGGTAAACAGATACAAACGAGAGAGAATATTAAATCAGATTCGATAACAATCTCAAAAGAAAAACAAAAAACCGGTTTCGTCAGGACTAGAGCAATACAGCTTCCAGCACATGTTATGCAAATTCTTGGATCCTTGTTCGCTGTGCATTATTCGTCGGCAACTTGTTCCGAGAAACGCGTTTGTGAACTACTCAGAGCTTTTGGGTTTACCTAATTACATTGAAATTCCCATTTCCTTCTTTTCTTATTTAATTATTTGTTTTGTTTCGAAGTTGAGCGAAGTATAAGGAATCGTCAGTCTCTAATTTAGAGTCACTGGTCTGGGCAGGGGCATCCAGTGCCGGAAGGATGAACGCAGCATCGACTTCTTGTCCGGGGATTCGAACCCAGACCCTAGCAATACGAAAAGTCAGGTGCCATCACCCTCTTCCACTTACGACCAATCCCTTGCGTAACGTTTCCACATTCTGCTCTGTATTTTTAAAGCTCCAATTTTCAGTCTATAAAAACTAATGTTAAAAATCCGCGCATTTAATTTCTCTGATTCTAGGTCGGGTTTTTTTTTTTTCTCTCTCATTCAAAGTTCAAAACTCGGAAAAATTGTGTCCTAAGAAAATATCTCAATCCCGATTTAATTTTGATCTATGCTTCAAAATTTCATGTTTTTTGAAGTCGAATATGTTCTGTTTGTAAATTTGATTTGCATCCCTAAGACAACCACTAAAAAACTAATGTTAAAAATGAAAAGTGCATTTGTCACAGAAAATGGTTTCTGTGACTATGATAGATAGTCACAGAAACCATTTTTCTTACTCTTTAAATATAAACACACTTATAATTTTTATGAAATAAATAAATAGATCGAGAGGAAGGGAGTTAAACCAACAATATGGCTACATGTGACGAAATTCTTGTAACATCTGTTGTTTTCCGACTTCTGAAGAACCCGAACTGTCCTTGAAGAAGATGGAATTTCAAAGGAAACAGAACAATGCGGTATTTTTCTCAGAAACAATAACTGAATGCCTTAAAGCTAGCAGTTTCTTCTGATCTACACAGAGTATTAATAAAGTAGCACACATTCTGTTTTACATGGAAATAGTTCATTTTGCTCAGTGGTATTAAGAAAATCCACCAAATCTTTTGAAATATTTAAAATAATTGAAAACGTTGTGATTATTCGTGTGCTGGATTCAAACAGAGGATTCCGTTAAAAAAATATCAGTGAAGGTGTATTTTAAATATACGACAAACTGGAAATAAAAGTTTCCAAACCTCTGCTTCATAATGTATTCAGAGGAATAATAACTAGCTATGAACATTTAGAACATCGTCAGAATCAGATGAGTTAATTGTAAGGCTGCAAGACTTAAAAACTGTATGAACTCATATTTAGTTTCTAAAACTTGAAACCGTGGAAAGATAATACTTTCCCACTCTGACGTTCATAAATATCGACCATTTGAAAAAGGTTGAATCCGAACTTCACTGCAGAAGTATTCGAGAACTTTAGAAAATTTCAAATTGGGTTTCTTTGTGCAATCATCATCATCATCATTGTCAACCATTATCAATCCACTGCTGGACGAAGGTCTCCCCAAGTTTCCTCCACAACGGTCTGTCTTGTGCCAGTCTCCTCCATGTCACTAACGCATACTTTCGAATTTCATCCACCCATCTTCCATGTGGTCTTCTTCTGGGTCTTTTCCTGTCCCTTGGAATCCAATCTAAAATTTCGGCTGTCCATCGATGGTCTGTTCTTCTGGCAGTATGTCCAGCCCATTGCCATTTCAGGGATTTAACTCTGATCATGATGTCTTCCACTCTTGTCATTTTTCGGATCCACGTGTTCCTCTTCTTATCTCTCCTGGTTACACCAAGCATGCACCTCTCCATGCTGCTTTGAGTTGTCTGCAGCCTTTGTATGTCTCTTTTAGCTAAGGTCCACGTCTCTGCACCATACGTAAGCACTGGAAGGATGCATTGATCAAACACTTTTCTTTTAAGACATAATGGCATATTGCTCTTGAAAATTATGCTGTTTCTTCCAAAAGCTCTCCAGGCAAGTTTTGTACGCCGATTAATTTCTTCATCAATGTGACCCTCACTTGATATCTGCTGTCCAAGATAAACGTACGTGTCTGTTATCTCCAGCTTTTCTCCATCAATCGATAAATCTTCATTTCTTGTAAAAGCATTGTACATCACTTTTGTCTTCTGAAAGTTCATTTTTAATCCCACTTCTTTACTCTTGTCAGCACGTTCCTGCATCATACTCTGTAGCTCTGATGGGGTAGTTGCAAAAATGACTACGTCATCAACAAAACGAAGGTGGGTTAGATAATCTCCATTAATCTTTATCCCTTTGTTTTCCCAGTTCAGTGATTGAAAGACATTTTCCAATGTGGTATTAAAGAGCTTCGGAGATATGGTGTCACCTTGTCTCACTCCTTTTCCAATTTTTATGTGTGTTGTATTTTCAAACAGCCGAATCTTTGCACTTGCATTTTCATAGATGTTATTAATAATATTAATGTATGCATCTTCAATACCGCAGGATTTCAGAGCCATTGCAACTGCTGATGGTTTCACCGAATCAAAGGCTTTTTTATAATCGATAAAAGCCATGCACAATGGAAGTTCATATTCCCTCGCTCTTTCAATTAGTTCTCTCAGTACGTGGATATGATCTATTGTGCTGTAGCCACTCCTGAATCCAGCTTGTTCTCTCGGTTGAGCCCTGTCCAGTGTCACCTTCAAGCGGTGTGAAAGAACTTTAGTGAAGATTTTATAAACCACTGATAGGAGGCTGATAGGTCTGTAGTTCCTGAGATCCTCAATGTCACCTTTTTTATGTATAGCAAGATCATTGTAGCGTTGTTCCAATCCTCAGGAATTTTCCCTTCATTAAGGCATCGAGTGAAAATTTCGGCGAGTACTGTTTCGATTTCTCCACTTGCTTCTTGTATGATGTCTACAGTAATTCCATCTTCTCCTGGAGCTTTTCCCAGCTTCATGTTCTTGATTGCATGTGCAACTTCTGCTGGAAGGACTGGAAGAACTCTGGTACTAGTACCTTTTCATGATGTCTGGAGTACATGTATCATCCCTTTCATATAATTTGGAGTAGAAATCTTTCACTCTTGTCAAAATTTCGCCTCTATTTCTTGTTACAGAACCATCTTCTTTTCTCAGTGCCATAATCTGTTTTTTTCCCTTACTGAGATGTCCCTTTGCTATCTTTAGGCTTTGGTTGTTTTCAATTGCTTTCCTTACTAGTTCACAGTTGAATTTCCTTACGTCTTCAGTGATACTTTTTCGTACTGTCTTGCATAGCTCTATATATACCACTTTGGAAGTCACATCTTCTTTAGTTGTCCTCATCTCTCTTCTTTTTTGCATCAACATTTTGGTTTTTCCTGATAATTTGTTCACATACAATTTGTTCTTAGACCCAGCTAATTTTGTTGCTGTTTCCATAAGAGCTTTGGTTACTTTTCTGTTAACTTCAGAAATATCCACTTCTTCCGATGTTAGGCCTTCTAAAGCAGAGAATCTGTTCTTCAGTTCCAATTTGAAGGTATTACGGTGTTTTTTAAGGTTGGTTATGTCAATACATTTTGTTTGTCTTATGAGCTTGCTACGTTCGAGTTTAGTGTTGAGGTGCATCTTACATCTCACCAGTCTACGGTCACTACCTGTGTTGAACTTGTTTAGCACACTGCAGTCTTCTATGACGAATTTTTTGTTACACATAATAAAATCAATTTCACTTGTCGTCCCATTTGGATGTCTCCATGTCCATTTCCTGTGCGGCTTTTTCTTGAAAAAGGAGTTCAAGATAGAAAAACCCTTCTGCCTCTGCAAACTCTACGAGAGTATTTCCACGCTGGTTTCTGTTGCCGTGACAGAATTTACCTACTGAAGTTTCATTCTGTTGCCGTTGCCCTATTTTTGCATTGAAATCTCCCATAATTATCTTCAAGTGCTGCTTACCTTTATTATTTAGATCACGAATTTCCTCATAAAATTCTTCAATTTCTTCTTCAGCATGACTTGTGGTGGGTGCATAAGTTTGAATAATCTGAATTGTGCACACTATTAGGTTGTTGCAGCCGAAATGTCGGATTTTGCAGACTCATGCAGCTGGCAAGTAATATAATTTAGGAATAAAAAAATCGCGCGATGTGACTTGCGATATGCGGAAACTAAAAGCATCAAGACCTATAAAGCACTCGTAATTTCGTAAGTTGTATTAATTCTAAGGGGACTGCGCTACAGTGAAGAGCATAATGGATCAGCGCCAGATTCGAGTCATTTTCATACACGAGTTTAAACTTGGACTACGTGTATCGGTGGAAGCTCGCAACGTCAATCCAGAATTTGGGAAAGGCATCGTTAGTGAACGCAAGACAAAACGTTGGTTTCCAAAATTCCGGTCCGGCGATATGAGCCTCGAAAATGAACCACGCCGTCAACCAGAAGAAGCTATCGATGATGCGCCGAGTTGGAGGCCTTGATTTAATACGATCCACGTCAAACGGCACGAGAACTTAGCGTAAACTATGCACAAACACTTCCTGGTATGTAACGGCCATACGCAAAGTGAACAAGATGGATAAATGAATCCCACATGAGTTGACGGAACAGTACAAAACATAATGACTTGATGTCTGCTCTTTTCTGCTTATCCGCAAGCAAACGAACTACTTTTCGAAGCGCCTCGTTACGTGTGATGAGAAATGGATGCTGTACGACAGTCGCAGACGTTTGGCGTAAAGCCTTGAAATCGGTGCACCATCCCAGGAAGACGATGATCAGTGTTTGGTGATCCGCAGCTGATGTAATTCACTCGTCCAACTTACATCTAAGTCAAACCGCCGAGGCAGACAATATACAGGAATATATATTGAAATAACATTTCATACGTTTGTCGCATCCCGAAGCTCAGCATTTTTCACGATGGCATACAGAAACTTGTATCTCTTTGGTAAAAGTGTGCTGCTTGGTAGTAATTATTTTTGTTAATAAAGATTATTCTGCACCGTATTTCGGGTGTTTGAAGTTTCCATCAATATTTCAACATTCCATCCGAATTAACATAATAGTTTGGAGCGTTTTCTTCTTGGGTGTGATTCCTCATCGGACTTTGTAAACTGCTCTTCCTCTACATAAAATGTCTCAGGGTTTGCATTCCAAAATAGACTGTCTTAGAATTCTCAGTAGGAGATTGTCTCAAAGTTTGCAGTAAACTGTAACACCTTGAGAAATTTGCCACCGAAATATCCTTGGCTCACTTCCCTAAGCAGCAAGAGCTCCCTTTCTGCACTACTACGTTACTGTTTTAGTATCACTCACAGCAACGTATTCGTACAATATTGAAAAACAGAAACTGATAATTAAATAACGTAAAACTTATCCAAAGTTCAATTTGTATGATCCACAAGTCAGGCCCCAAACAAGCATACGTACGCGTACGAAATTAGGCCTGTTAGGTGAATAAATGCGAAACGGAGACATAACAGCCCTAATGGCACATAGATTTTGGTAAGGCTCCATGAGCGCGAATTTCTGGAAAGCTAATCGTTTTGAGAAAAAGGGAACTGACTTGTTGAACAAAAGAATTGGATATATTTTTATAAAGCAGTACTATGCGCACTGCTTCGTTGAAACATACTGTTCGGTTCGATCCATTCTTTATTATACGCGGAAGAAAAAAAAGTGATTTCTGACATGGACGTCGCAAAGCGGATGCGAGGGTAGGCTTGAGCCCACCCTAAAATTTGTCTTGCCCACCCTGCCGCCCACCCAGTTCAAAACGGGCCATTTTCCAGTATATTTAACTTTAAAATATATTCTGGACTTGTGTTTTATTTCATGTATAGCCCTACGTATTTTCCACTAAAAAGTGCGTTGTTTACTTCTCCGTAGAAAAATTGTCTAAACACCATCCGAAAGGCTATGAAAATTGAATTGTCCACCGCTCTTCCAATTCCTTAGTTTAAGCCTCTTTTTCATGATTGTTGCGCCACAGGGGGCTAATGAGGAGGGTGGATGGGAATTAACTGAGGGTCTCTACTAATTGCTCTGCTGTTTGTTTTCTTTACAAAAAAGAGGATTTCAACACAGAAAATGGAGTCTAAAGACACAGTAGTGCTCTTAAAATTGCCCCGGGACAGTGAAACTGCAGGAAGTGGATGATGACTGCTTTGTAGGAGAGACGTGCAGGGCAAAGTCGCTGGTTTGAAGGAAGGGAGTGTCAAGGAGGGGAAAGGGGAGGTATTATGTCTGCGTGACATGATTTAAAATTTGATTTAGACAAACAAAAACGACGTTTTCCTTTAAATTGTTCAAGTACAGTGCTATTTTCGTAAGCAAAAATGCAAAATTTTGAAAAGCAATTTAAGACAAAGCATTCAGAGCAATCCAAAAGTTGAAGGCGACATTCTTGCAAAAAACTTGTATCTTACACCAGCGGGGAAACTAGTCAGACTCTGTGTGTGTGTATCCAAGTGGAGGGCGGGGGGGGAGGATTGCACGAAGTCCTTTGTAGCCGGTAGTAAAAATAATTAAAAATTAGTTCTTTCAGTATTTCGTAAAAAAACAAATTTTCTATCAAGCTCGCCCCACCAAAAAAAAAAAAAAAAAAAAAAAAAAAAAATGCTCGCTCACCCGTCGCTTATCTTGATTTTGAAGTCTACCGACGTCCCTGATTTCTGATACTGTCAGCTTTGAGTTGTGGGATCATTACTACCAACTTAATAAGAATTGAATGACAAAAAAGAAATAGACTAGTGATTTTCACTTTCCCTTTCTTTTTTTTAACGAATGAAACTTATTTCCCAGCATAACTATTAGTTCCGTAGGTAGTTGTGATCACTGTTATAGATTACACAGTTCTGTCTTCGGTCACTAATGACCAAGTGTTTAGTGCATAACATAGAAATACAGAATATTCGAAAAATAGTTGGGGTTTGGTGTTTGTTTATGTGGTAATAAACGTTGCGCAATATGCTCTGAAATAATTTTATTGCAGTTAATAGCTAACATAGATTCTGAAAAGTATTATGATGTTTCTATGTGAGCCCCATTAACAACACGGCACACATACAAACGATAGATATTCAGTCTCGGTTCACACTCGAGCAAGAACGTCCGGAGTAATGCTAGCAATTGCTGCAGTGATTCTTTCCTTCAGATGGACAAGATTCTGAATCTTTTCACTGTAAACCAATGTTTTCACATGACTCCAAAGGAAGAAATCCAATAGGGTTAGATCCGGGCTTTGTGGGAGGATTGCACGAAGTTCTTTGTAGCCGGTAGTAAAAATAATTAAAAATTAGTTCTTTCAGTATTTCGTAAAAAAACTAATTTTCTATCAAGCTCGCCCCACCAAAAAAAAAAAAAAAAAAAATGCTCGCTCACCCGTCGCCCATCTTGATTTTGAAGTCTAGCGACGTCCCTGATTTCTGATACTGTCAGCTTTGAGTTGTGGGATCATTACTACCAACTTAATAAGAATTGAATGACAAAAAAAGAAATAGACTAGTGATTTTCACTTTCCCTTTCTTTTTTTTAACGAATGAAACTTATTTCCCAGCATAACTATTAGTTCCGTAGGTAGTTGTGATCACTGTTATAGATTACACAGTTCTGTCTTCGGTCACTAATGACCAAGTGTTTAGTGCATAACATAGAAATACAGAATATTCGAAAAATAGTTGGGGTTTGGTGTTTGTTTATGTGGTAATAAAGCGTTGCGCAATATGCTCTGAAATAATTTTATTGCAGTTAATAGTTAACATAGATTCTGAAAAGTATTATGATGTTTCTATGTGAGCGCCATTAACAACACGGCACACATACAAACGATAGATATTCAGTCTCGGTTCACACTCGAGCAAGAATGTCAGGAGTAATGCTAGCAATTGCTGCAGCGATTCTTTCCTTCAGATGGACAAGATTCTGAATCTTTTCACTGTAAACCAATGTTTTTACATGACTCCAAAGGAAGAAATCCAATAGGGTTAGATCCGGGCTTTGTGGGAGGATTGCACGAAGTTCTTTGTAGCCGGTAGTAAAAATAATTAAAAATTAGTTCTTTCAGTATTTCGTAAAAAAACAAATTTTCTATCAAGCTCGCCCCACCAAAAAAAAAAAAAAAAAAAAAAAAAAATGCTCGCTCACCCGTCGCCCATCTTGATTTTGAAGTCTAGCGACGTCCCTGATTTCTGATACTGTCAGCTTTGAGTTGTGGAATCATTACTACCAACTTAATAAGAATTGAATGACAAAAAAAGAAATAGACTAGTGATTTTCACTTTCCCTTTCTTTTTTTTAACGAATGAAACTTATTTCCCAGCATAACTATTAGTTCCGTAGGTACAGTAGTTGTGATCACTGTTATAGATTACACAGTTCTGTCTTCGGTCACTAATGACCAAGTGTTTAGTGCATAACATAGAAATACAGAATATTCGAAAAATAGTTGGGGTTTGGTGTTTGTTTATGTGGTAATAAACGTTGCGCAATATGCTCTGAAATAATTTTATTGCAGTTAATAGCTAACATAGATTCTGAAAAGTATTATGATGTTTCTATGTGAGCGCCATTAACAACACGGCACACATACAAACGATAGATATTCAGTCTCGGTTCACACTCGAGCAAGAACGTCCGGAGTAATGCTAGCAATTGCTGCAGTGATTCTTTCCTTCAGATGGACAAGATTCTGAATCTTTTCACTGTAAACCAATGTTTTCACATGACTCTAAAAGAAGAAATCCAATAGGGTTAGATCCGGGCTTTGTGGGAGGATTGCACGAAGTTCTTTGTAGCCAGGTAGTAAAAATAATTAAAAATTAGTTCTTTCAGTATTTCGTAAAAAAACAAATTTTCTATCAAGCTCGCCCCACCAAAAAAAAAAAAAAAAAAAATGCTCGCTCACCCGTCGCCCATCTTGATTTTGAAGTGTAGCAACGTCCCTGATTTCTGATACTGTCAGCTTTGAGTTGTGGGATCATTACTACCAACTTAATAAGAATTGAATGACAAAAAAAGAAATAGACTAGTGATTTTCACTTTCCCTTTCTTTTTTTAACGAATGAAACTGATTTCCCAGCATAACTATTAGTTCCGTAGGTAGTTGTGATCACTGTTATAGATTACACAGTTCTGTCTTCGGTCACTAATGACCAAGTGTTTAGTGCATAACATAGAAATACAGAATATTCGAAAAATAGTTGGGGTTTGGTGTTTGTTTATGTGGTAATAAACGTTGCGCAATATGCTCTGAAATAATTTTATTGCAGTTAATAGCTAACATAGATTCTGAAAAGTATTATGATGTTTCTATGTGAGCGCCATTAACAACACGGCACACATACAAACGATAGATATTCAGTCTCGGTTCACACTCGAGCAAGAACGTCCGGAGTAATGCTAGCAATTGCTGCAGTGATTCTTTCCTTCAGATGGACAAGATTCTGAATCTTTTCACTGTAAACCAATGTTTTCACATGACTCTAAAAGAAGAAATCCAATAGGGTTAGATCCGGGCTTTGTGGGAGGATTGCACGAAGTTCTTTGTAGCCGGTAGTAAAAATAATTAAAAATTAGTTCTTTCAGTATTTCGTAAAAAAACAAATTTTCTATCAAGCTCGCCCCACCAAAAAAAAAAAAAAAAAATGCTCGCTCATCCGTCGCCCATCTTGATTTTGAAGTCTAGCGACGTTCCTGATTTCTGATACTGTCAGCTTTGAGTTGTGGGATCATTACTACCAACTTAATAAGAATTGAATGACAAAAAAAGAAATAGACTAGTGATTTTCACTTTCCCTTTCTTTTTTTAACGAATGAAACTTATTTCCCAGCATAACTATTAGTTCCGTAGGTAGTTGTGATCACTGTTATAGATTACACAGTTCTGTCTTCGGTCACTAATGACCAAGTGTTTAGTGCATAACATAGAAATACAGAATATTCGAAAAATAGTTGGGGTTTGGTGTTTGTTTATGTGGTAATAAGCGTTGCGCAATATGCTCTGAAATAATTTTATTGCAGTTAATAGTTAACATAGATTCTGAAAAGTATTATGGTTTCTATGTGAGCGCCATTAACAACACGGCACACATACAAACGATAGATATTCAGTCTCGGTTCGCACTCGAGCAAGAACGTCAGGAGTAATGCTAGCAGTTGCTGCAGTGATTCTTTCCTTCAGATGGACAAGATTCTGAATCTTTTCACTGTAAACCAATGTTTTCACATGACTCCAAAAGAAGAAATCCAATAGGGTTAGATCCGGGGTTTGTGGGGCCTAAGGCATATGTTCATTTCGTTCTCTGCTTGTCATTGAGCTGGATTGAATGCAGGAGTTGAATTTTGTAAGAAAACAGCTTTAGCCTTTTCTGCACGATGTTGTGCACAGTCGATTTCGAGAGGCCCAATTGTCAAATACGCCGGCGAATTGACTTCTGCGGACTTCGAACGTAGGACCGCCATGTTGTTTTCACGTCATTATCTAAGGTCCGCAGTTTTCTTGGTCGTTTACCTTTCTCCACACTGTCTGTCGCCTGAATTCATCGGCAGATATTGTTCTGATGCGGTGGATTCTTTTGATATTCACGTCTAAAGCGCCGTTCAATCTGGATTATCGATTGGCGTTCCGCCAACCACAAGACACACGCAGATTTCTCTTGCACATCGTCATTGCCGAACCAACTGCCTCGCCGCTGTTACAGAGCAAGACACTCAGAGGTAAATCTTCCATGGAGATCCATGGCAACAATTTGGCCCCGAAGATCTCAACGGAACAGTGTGCCAATGGACGGACATGGAACTAAAACGTCGAACCGTAACCATCTGCCATTTTTTTCAAGAGTTTACATTTCAGATCAGATCATATATAGAGGATTTTAGGAAGGGAGTGTCTGACCTCAGGTCTTAAACTACCCTTAGAAATACGAAGCTAGGAGATTTGGGCTAGAGTGTCCGATAGGAAAGTGACACGGAAGCAAGGTAGAAAGGGGAAGGAAGACGCCCTTATTTATTACCGGAGGGCCAGTACCCGGGGTCCGACGGCTTAACGTGCCCATTCGACGCACGGCGGATATTTAGCGGTTCGTGCGTTCGTACCTGCCTGGAATCGAACATGAGGTTTCTCCGTGGCAGTCACGAACGTTGACAACTAGGCCACCCACGGCCCTATATAAGTAGCTACTTATATAGCCATTGGTACCGTATCACGTGACAGACGCTATCGTAGTTGCATGTCCGATCACTGGGGCGCTGTCACAAACACGAGAGTTGGACCATAGCTCTTTTCTTAAAAGGACAGCGCTTCGCTTCAACGGTGGTTGAGGAATCTGGCATCAAAGAGTACGTTCCTATGGCCGAACCACTCGTCCCCTGCCGAGTGGTACGGCCATAGGAACGTGGTTCTGTTGGAATGTTGACAAAGGACTATAGAAAACAACGACCTGTACTTTTCAGAATGAGGTGAGCTTGTATGGCTTCCTTGCATCATTACACGCTTTAGCTTGAAACAGGGCGAATTTTTGACTCTGCACACAATGAAATTCTCTGTGCCATTAATGATTTTTGAATACGCAGGAGGCTAATCTTTCAATGTCAGAACCATATCAAACTTCTTGTGGAGACATGCCTTTCAAATACAGGTATTTAATCACCACCTACAATTCTTTTTTCTCCGTTTCGCAAAGTCTGTATAATTTAGTTCACAAAATCATTTGAAGACAGAGACAGAGAGGAAGGGAAGGGGGATCTGTAACAACGAAAACGGGTACAGTGAGATTCAAGAATACGTATGCATTACATACATAAGATATACTGCATATTTATATTCCTTAGAAGTACACTTTATTGACAAAACTCACCGGACATCTAGAAGAGAAGCACAACATAGCATTTATTGACATTCATTAGTACGTTGTTGGTCCACTTTTGGCCTTAATGCATACACTGACCCTTCGAGACATGCTTTCGACAAGGTTTTGGAACACAGCGATAGGTATGCGCTTCCATTCAGTACATAATGCTGACGCTAACTGTTGCTTAGTAGTAGGCCTTCGTTCCAAACTTCTTATGTGGCGCTCTAATTCATCCCATAAGCGCTCTATGGGATTAAGATCAGGGCTCTGTGCTGGCCAGTCCACACACGATACGGAATTATCGTCAAACCACGCCGTAACAGTCCTTGCTTTATGGCTCGGTGCATTATCCTGCTGGTACCAACAAGGCTCGGTTCCATAGTATTGCCACAGAGTTAGTAGGGCATAATTGTCCAGAATATCGAGGTAGACGTGCTGGTTAACAGGTTTGTCTACGATAACCAATGGGCCCGGACCATACCACGAAAAACACATCCACGCGAGTACACTGCCAGCTCCAAACTTGACCGTAGGAACAGTACACTGTGGTGAATAGCATTCCTCCGGCTGCCGCCATAACCACACACGGCCATCAGACTGATGAATCGTGTATCTTGATTCATCAGTCCATAGAACCTGTTTTCGTTGATCTACGGTCTACGATAAATGTTCTTTACACCATGCTAAACGACGAGTAGCATTCCGAGTGGAGATGAAAGGCTTATGAGCAGCCGCACGACCACGGTAACCCACGGAATGAAGTTTTCTGCTAATGGTAAGTGTACATACCGTGGTTCCAGCATTTCTACTCACCTGTACACTGAGGTCTTGTGCAGTACTCCGTCGATTAGCTGTAACAACTCTCCTGAGACTTCGACACCCTCTATCACTGATTTTCTTTGGTCTGCCGGTACGTTTTGCTGCTTCAGGCACGCCATGTGTCTTCCACTTATTCAGTACATCCAAATCAGTTGACTTGGGTATGTTTAAACGCCTCTCGGTTTCTCTTATGGACAGCCCACTAATATAACACCCAACAATCTTTCCTTTCTCAAAGTCAGTTCTCTCCCGCCACGACGTTTTCACTTAACCTCATAGTGAGATATGATCGCGGTCAGCTGCAGGCTTGTTTTTATACCGTTTGCAGCTGTACCGCGCATCTTAACAAACCGGCGGATCCGTTCATTTGCTTTTGAACGGATGTCCGGTGACTTTTGTCAATATAGTGTATGTTAGAGCAACAACGTTTCAACGTTTCGTAACTTAAAATGAGGAAATTAAAAATCATACATCTGTGGAATACTTTTTAATTTGGTTACTTTGAAGTTTTTTTATTTTGGCTCATTTTCCTGCTTTGACCGTACATAAATCTGTTAAACACGAACTTCATGAATGTGTGTGTGTGTGTGTGTGTGTGTGTAATACAATTAGTAACGGTTAAAATATATAATGGCTGCTTCGGGTAAAGTCATCCGAGCTTACTAAGTAATAACATCTTTTGCACTACAAAATTCTATCAATCAGCGTCACAAGTCTAAAATCCATAAAATCGCAAAACTTTCAACAAGGGCTCAAAAAGGCCATTTCCAGCAAAAGGATTTTCTATTTGTAATGACATGTGTTAGGAGTAATTCTCAATTACGACATATTTCGCCTTTGGATTCAGTCTACAAGTGGGTCTTCTTGTATTGGATCTCACGAGTCTCTTGAGCATTGAAGGCTATGAGATGTTGCACGTACTTAATTTAGTGCCCCTGGTTTCAGAGAAGGGACAGAGACGTGGGCAAACACGCCGCCCATGGTCCATCCGAGATTCGAACCTGATCCTAACTCTGACGAATATCCAAAGGTCCGCGCATCTGACCACTCGGCCACTAGTCTACAAATCGTCCATAAGAATCTAACTCACGTTTTTCAATTATTTCAGACTGGGGACTTACTGTGGAAAAGTTCTCGAAGAGAATCAGTCAAATTCTAACGGGCGGATTCGTCTTCAGTACTTAATTGACATGTTCAACTATATTTATTACAGTTACGGCATTGCCTCGTTTTGAGCCCGATCTGCAATTGAAATTTTACAGTTTTCAGAAGTTGCTTGTTTCTGTAGCGAAACTGCCCTTTCCTGTTGGTAGTGGAATTCGAGTCCACATCTCCTACTCCGGAGCAGCTGTTCTACCGATTGAACTGCGCCGGCAAGGCTTATCGTTGTAGCTTGCAGTTTTGACTCATGCGTTACCTCAGTAATAAGAAAAAATTAGTCCATCTGAAATATTCTCTCCTGTTGCACAACACATTCTAAGTAGTCAATTGGTTCTTTTTACTGATTTTCGTTTGGCAGAAGCCCTTTTTCGTTGCTTCGTGAATGAGGAAATCAGTCCTTGTTTTAATACGTTGGCAAAACTAATTACGAGAGGCATGCACCTAAGTTTAAATCGCCCTGGTATTTTCTTTCAAGCAAAAGGGTAAACAAAAGAAACTTTTCATGGAAAAGCAACATAAATAAATAAAATAAAATAAAGCAAAGTAAAGGACATGATGTGACACAATGAATCAGAAGGTTGCAATTTATCTTTCTGCGTCCTAAAAGCGAAGTCATTATCATGAAAAATAACCCTAGCTACCTGAGGGTCTTGAAGGAAGCATGTTTTATCACTCGTGAAAGTTTTGCTGTTGTAGCAAGTGATTGATCTCCCACTGTGTGGTTACACGAACACCAGTTGATACCATTAAGATTAAACAACTGAGACGCCGTCGACTTCCTTTACACGTTAAGAAAAAAAGGGCATTAAAGGATTGCTACATGATGTTAGAGACATACGGTGGTCAAGGGTTAAATGATGTGAGGAAACATCACGAAATGACTTTGATGAAAGAAAGCTTTTGGTCCATACTGAATTCTCTAGCTCTGATGTTTCGAGGTCGAGGTTGGCTACATCAACACAAGGTTTGTGACCCATCTCTTAATTTAATATAAAACATTAAAAAAAATCACTGATTGCGTTCCATTTGAACACCAGCTGTTTTCGGGTCGGCATTGTTGTGCCTTCCTCTGCGAAACAAGAAATGTATGTAATTCCGCAAAATTTCAAATACAGTATAGAAAACTTACGGTGGAACAGCAATGAATAAACAAATAATAAAGAAAACAAGCTTCCTAACCCACATTTAGCATATTTTATTGAGCTTTTATTCTTGATGTGAATTAAACGTCAATAGTAAAAATTCGCTATAAAATTTCTTCTGGCGTTACATTTGTGGAATATGTGTAACGTATACTCTATATTCACTTTCCTTTTGATTTTACTATCTCTGGTTATTTTATTTTACTATGTAAATTATCTTCTTACTGAACGAAATATTATTTCACCCGCTGAATGAGATCTGGCAATGAGTGTAAGTCATGACGTGGTGGTAGCCAGTATAAATAGGCGCGTTCAACGAGACCCAAGGAAAGCGTTTGTTGTTATACTAGGGAGAGCTTTGGTTTATGTGAAAGAGAGCGTTGTTGTCGTAAGGAGAGCTTTGGTTTATGTGAAGGAGAGCGTTTGTTGTTATACTAGGTGAGCTTTGGTTTATGTGAAGGAGAGAGTTTGTTGCTGTATTGAGAGCTTCGTTCTATGTGATTAGTTTGATTCTTGATTATTGTGAAACAAGTTGTGTGTGTGCGTTGGATGATCAAGCGTAACATAATAAAAGATCTTTGTCGTAAGTACGTCTTTCTCAATTCATAGTTTTTGTCAGATCTCTGTCTGGCTGTTAGGTTTATGTCAATTAGTGGATTATTATTAACAACCAGCGTTAAGACTTTATTCATCCTAATTACTGCTACAACATTACTACCAGTTATAAGTTTGTTCAATACTATTACTACACTACTAGCAGGAGACTTTATTCATGATATTAATTAACTAGCAACAACAACCATTTGAATTCATTATAATATTCGTGCAAGCTATATTCACGATAGTATACTTAGCTTAGTTGAAAGCTTTATTCATCATTATCATTAGCTTAGCTTTAGCTAGTTAGCTGGAAAGAAAAGGCTTATTCATTATATATGAACCAACACAATTTGTTTTCCCACACCCGATGGCTTCAGTGACAGAATTCCTATTACAGCTAGACCCGAATCCAGAGAAAAAGCCGACATAGCCTGCATATAAATTGAATTAAATATTGCATTTCAATAATAAAAGCACAAAAGTGTGTAATGGAATCAATGCGCTTGGCTAACTCACAAAGTATGACAAAGGCTGTACATAGAAAGGTACGTAAAAGTACAATTTAACACACCGTATTCATAGTTCAAAGCAGCCGGTTCCGGAATGAGGAAACAGCGAATGCACTTTGCTCATATTTTGGCCTGAATCCACATCTCTTATCTTCATGTCACATACAAGGTGTCCATAAATGTTCACTCTGATTACAGTACACTATTTTTTTTAATGACGAAGCTTGCATCCGATTCCTTTTTACAGGGGATCTCGTACACGCACAGTTTCTGTGCTGGTATGTTTCGTCTGTCGCATCCGCCACTATGAGAGCTGTACCAGCTGTGCAGTGAAAGTGGCGTCTGTGACAGAGAAGACACAAGGCTCGCTGAAACAAAATCTCCTATCAGAGTTCAGCGAAAGATCAAAACAAAGTACAGAAAGAAGCCACCTAATGTGAAGGACTTTACCAAAATGCATTACGGGAGCAACAGCAACAGTTGCCTGATAAATTTAATATATAAATGTAAATGGACGATGTAATCGCTCTTTCCACGTTATTTTTCAAACAACGCATATATTTCCATTTCCATTTGCCTGATAAATGTTGGAAAATGTGTGGTGAATATCGCTTAGACGTTTTACGTGTCTCTAGGGAAGCAATGTAAAAGTTTACTAAGCTCTTAACTATGTATCAAAAGTTTCTATGTTCATCTACTTCCATTTAAAACTCTATTTAACTACCAGTGTTCATCTAAAAGTTATAACATGCTTAAATCAACGTAATCAGTTATGGACAACCTCTACACTGAAGAGCAATTGAATTAGAGACAGCTGGCGTTATGCAAATGTGACGCTGTGGGCGGCCTTGCAAACGGAAACGACATGACGGATGCAGCAATCCGACAATATAAGGAGTGATGCGACGGGAATCAGTAAGGGTCGGACGCAGTATGGGTAAGACGAAGGATCTAAGCGCATTTGTCCATGGGCGAATTGTCGGGGCCCGACGAATGGGTCACTCCATCTCGGAAGTCGCGCAGGAACTGGGATTTTCACGAGCCACTGTGTCACGGGTGCACCGTGAGTACATCGAATCCGGTAAAACCATCCCTGCAAGGGCCAACTGCCGTGGACAACAGCGTGTGGATGAGCGGGGTTATCGTCGGCCAGCTCGCATTGTAACAGCGGATAGACGGGCCACAGTGCAAGAAATCACTCGGCAATTTAACGCTGGTGCACAAAAAACGTGTAAGCAGCCACGCCATCCAGAACCATCTCCTCGCTATGGGGTACAGAAGCCATCGTCCCACGAGGGTACCGCTGCTGACCGCACATCACAGGGTGCAAAGATTAGCATGGGCGCGGGAACATCGCCACTGGACCCTGGACATGTGGGAAAATGTTGCCTGGACTGATGAGTCGAGATTCACGTTGGTACATGCGGATGGCAGGATACGAGTACGGCGAAAACCACATGAAGCGATGGATCCTTCTTGCCAGCAAGGTACTCTTCAAGCTGGTGGGGGTGGCATTCTCGTCTGGGGACTATTTACGTGGACTAAAATGGGACCCCTGGTACGTGTGACATTGTCCCTCACAGGTTACCGTTTCTGGGTAATCCTGGACGACCATTTGCTCCCGTTTGTGCGTCTTCAACATCCCACTGGGGACCTCATCCTGCAACAAGACAATGCACCGTGCCATCGCTCCCGAATTGTATCCAAATGGTTGGATGAACACTCCACCGACGTGACCTCACTTCCTTGGCCCCCTGACCTCAATCCATCTAGGTCCCATTCAGCTAGGTCCCCTGACCTCAATCCCATCGAGCACATCTGTGATGCCATCGAGAGAGATGACCCCTTCCATCAAATCTTCGTGAACTGTGGGAGCTTGTTCAGGGGTCGTGGATCCGTATGGCTTCCCAACGCTTCCGGTGTCTTGTCGAGTCCATGCCGAAACGAATCGCCGCCGTCATCAGGGCGAAAGGTGGTCCTACACGTTACTAGACAGGTACTTCTAATTCAATTGCTCTTCGGTGTATATCCATCAATAGTGGCACAGTATGTACACATTAAAAATGATCTGAGAAAAGGAATTTCTTAAAATTTCATACAATTTACCGATTCATTTTCAATAAATGAAGTGATTTTCCACCTCGATTTCACCTGATAAAATACGAAAATCTGGACCTCAAAAAAGTATGACGACCGTGGATTGCAAAATCTTTTGCACCAATGAAATTTCTGCCGAACAGAGGGGAATCATCACAGCGTGAAACGTTGCAATTAAAGCCGATGAATCTTTGGGCACACACAGCCACGGTCTGACGAGCAAGAGGAGAGAAGGAGTTTAAACATGGAATGAAAATGAAATGCCGCATAGTGTGTAGATAAACGCAATGATAGAACAACAGTTAATTAATAACATACTTTTATCAGCGAGACGGAGGAAAGAATATAGAACGATTCGGAGCAGAAATGTCACATAATGATCTCCGGGATGTCAAACAGTTCTTCTGTGACTTTAGTGTCATTAGGATGTCAGTTATATACAACTCTGGAAGGAGATGAGTGTGAGAAAGAGTTAACAACAGCATTTATAGGAAGTCCATGAAGTCAGTTCACTTCTGTATTTGTAAGATAAAGATTAGAAAAACAGCGGGCGTTCATGTTGTCATGGAAATAATAGAAATGTATGAACATGAGAAGAACCCAAGGACAATTTGCATCAGTATTAGGAAGACTGGTGACTGCATATCAATATTACAGTAGGAAGAGCACGGTTGGCAATTGACGTCAGAACTAAATGGGCAAAGAAGCAAAAGAGTTGATACTACGTAAAAATATTTACATTTTGGTCATTCTGATTTAAAAAGAATCTTTCCGGTCAGTCTTCTACAGTAGAGATATCATAATAAAGGCAAATTTCTAACTTCAGAAAAACTGTGCACCAGAAAAAGAAACAAAGTATGGAAAGTATAGCATATTTATATCAATGCGATCCAAAAAGAAATTTTATAATCCATTCTTCTAGAAACAGAGATAGTATAACAAATACAAATACGCACTTATGCCAATATAGGACAAAAAAAAATACAGGTAGGCTCAGTTCTCATTGAGCCGTCAGTTTGGAACGTAGGACTATGACTTGCAGATCGTAGAGTTGAAATGATTGAAATGAGCTAGTCGTGTATGGTTTCAAAGCGTTTATTTAATTTGTTATAGCCAACACAGATCTATGATATCAAAAGTAGCTTTGCATAATTTTTACAAATAATGTTAGATAGACTGCGAACACATAAAAGATCGATACACGAATTACCCAACGTACTGCTCTGTCTTCTTGGGCTTCTTACATTCCTCATCACTTGCTATTGCCTCTCGTTTTGATTTTCTCCACTTTTTCTTACGTTCATTCTGCGAATTCAGCGGCATTGTCGAAAATGTTAAGCAGTTTACACGAAAACATTTTTTAAAAATTTTAGTTCAAATCACTGCGGTATGTTCTTTATATATTTATATAGATCTCGTCGAGAACTTTAAAACGATACCACGCACAGTTGTTTTGCACTCATAGTTGTCCAGATAAACCGCGATATTGTCAAAAGTGTTCACCGGTTCACAAGAAAACAATTTTGAAAATGTTCAGTTCAAACCACTACGAAATGTTCTTCGTATATTTGAATAGATCTCGTCAAGAGTTTTAAAACGTTACCACGCACAGTCGTGTTGCGTTCACGGTTGTCGAGATAGACTGAGTCAAGCGCTGCGGCAGACCCAGAAGTATTGCATCGACTCCCCCGCGCACAGGGAGCGAGGGTAGCGTCGCGCGCACAGGGAGCTAGGGTAGCGTCGCGCGCACGATGTATTGCGCAGTACGCGAATTGGACTCCATGCTGTTAACGAATATGCTGACACGATTAGTGTGCGGCACGTATATTTAACGTTATAATGATTTCAATTGGGACCTATTTTTATCACAGGCGGTTGGCCGTATGTCGGTCCATACTATCCGTGGAGTTAGACGTAGTTCTACGAAAAACAACAACATCGTACACGGAGGAAACAGGAAAGATGACACAGGATTATCGGGTATAATGAGCACGTTTTCTGAATTCTTTCCAACAAAAAAAGAATTTTTCTAAGCTGGTTCTAAAAATTTGGGGAATGAAACAAAATGAAAATTCACTTGCATCCCTGGTGAAAAAACTGAGCATTAATTAGAAAACGTTGCTCGCATTATTCTTCGTAGTGAATAGAACCACTCGCAAAAAGGAATATTTTCAAGCGGATTCATAGAATCGGTAAAACATTTCTAAATAGAAAGAATAATATGCGCTCACTACAGTAGAAAAATACGTTACAAAATATTAAAGTTGTCCGTAAAATCTTCTTCATACAGGAAGATGTCCGAAACAAAAGGAATTTTTCAAATCCAATAATTAAAAACAGAGATACGGGGGAAAAAACCATGATAAAACTCCACCCCCTACTGGGAAACTGTACTTTATTCGAGAATGAAAATGAGCACAAAGGCAAAATGTTCTTCACACTACAGGGTATCGTACTGATAAAATACTCTTATAGAAATTTTAGAATCGGAGAAATACTCTTTGAAATAGAAATATACCTTGACGCCCCCGAATGGTAAAACTCTGCATTGTGAAAAAACAAATCTGCAAAATAATCTTCATAACGAGAGCTGTGCAACGGTTATAATACGACTTTTAAGAGTGGCAAATATAGCGAAAAAACAGTTTACGGATATAATACATTTAAGAGTGGCAAATATAGCGAAAAAACAGTTTACGGATATAATACATTTAACAGTGGCGAATATAGCGAAAAAACAGTTTGCAGTTTGCTTGATTGGAAATTTCGCCTTATTTAAAGTGGATAATAAATATTCGGAATCCATTTCATGACAAATGGCATACAGAGCGAAAATATTTTTTCAGTTAGATTTTTAGAAGCAAAAATATGGTCGTAAACGGTAATGCACGCTTTCGCCACCTAGCGTCAGAACTGAGCATTGAAAAATATTCGAAGATATACGCAAAGTGTTCCCCGAAATGAATGTGATCTCATGTAAGAAAAAATTTTCGAATCGGAGATTAGAAGCAGATATATCATTAGAAATTATATATATATATATATATCCGTGCTCCCTCTAGCGAGAAAATTGTACATTATTTTGAGCAGGAAATAAAACTAAAATGTTTTCCGTATTCAGCGGTATATGAATTTTTTCAATCGGATTTTTAGATGCGTTGATACGTAGACATTATATTGTAAAATGAAATATGCACTCATACGCTCTCTAGTAGAAAAATCGTGCGCTATAAAATTTAAAAAAATTCGAAATATTCCTTACCATGAATGCTATCGGTCACAAGTAGAGTTGTTGAAAAAATATTCGAATTTTCAAAAGCAGAGATATTTGGAAAGCCGCCTAGCGTAAAAACTGTGCATTATTTTGTAGATTTTGGGCGCAAAATTTTTCTGGTTGTGAGTGGTGTTTGATCAAAAGAGAATTTTTTCGAAAGGGATTTCAGAAGTGCGCACCCTCGCGGCACAATTATAAGCAAGGTATTCTTCGCCATGAACTCTGTTCGTTGCAAAAAGAATTTTTAAGTCTTAGCATGTACACACTGTACACGGAAAATATTCTTTATAACAAAAGATATCCGATGAAAAAATAATTTTTCAAATACGACTTCTAGATACAGAGATAGCAAGGATTTTTTATTTTTTTTACATAAACGTCCCTAACGGAAAAACTGCATTGTTTTAAGAGGATAATGTCCGCAATCTTTACCGTAGCCAATGTCATACAGTGCAAAAGCGGAGATACAGTTGCAAACAGAGGGAAATATGCATCGCGTTTCACGTAGTGAGTGGTATGTGAGACCAAAGATTTCTTTAGTCCGGTTTTTAGGAGCGCAGATATGGCTACAAATATACCTCCAACAGAATATGCACTTACACCTCCTAGTGGCAAAATTATACATTATAAGAAATTAGAAATTATATGCAAAATATTCTTATCAGGTACACTATCCGCCGCAAAAAGATTTTTACGAATCGTACTTTTTGAAGCATGTATATTTGAGGAAATGTAACATGCTTTTACGCTCCTTAGCGAAAAAGCTGTGCATTATTTCAAGAACAAACTCTGTGCACAAAATAGTTTTTGTTATAAAAGGCATCGAAGGGAAAAATAATTGTTTCAATAGGATTTTTAGAAGTAATGATATGGAATAAAATATATATGTATTTTTTTAGATTGGAGGTTTAACGCCCACCGTGAGCAACTCAATGGGCTATAAGTAGTCGCCCGTCCCTAATTTAGGGCCACTAACTCCAGGGAAGGGAAAGAGCCGTAAAACAAACACAACATCCATGCCTCACCGGGATTCGAACCGGGGCCCATCTCGGACGAATGATCAGAAGCCATCGCTTAGACCACTGTGCCACTGGGGCGGCTAAATATATTTTGAATTCAATAGTATCTTCATTTAGGCCCCCTAGTGGCAAGGTTATGAATCAGAAACAGACCAAATGGTATAGATCTTCTCACAGTTCAGGTTTTCCGATGCAAAATGAATTTTTCAAGTAGGACTAACAGGTGTAGAGATATCTATCCACAGGCGGATGGATACAGCGGTGCATAAGCCGGGGGCGGCTGGTGACTACGTGTTACTGTGGAGTAGCACGCAAAAAAAAATTTGAATTGTGATTCCCATTAAAACAATAAGAATCGCAATTCATTTTTTTTAGTGGAAAGTACATGCATAATCAATGATTTGCTGCCAGCACAAAATCTTATTTTTAACCGGGCAGTAGCCAAAGAAAGCTCTCGTTCGCCGATGCTACGTGTCGGTCAGCACGGCCATACTAGCCATACTATGTGTCTGCTCCAGAAGCTTACGCCACAACCCCTTGGGTCTGTTATGCAGCGTGCTGAACTTCTCTGTGCACGCGGTAGCTCTCTCCTATTGGAATTGGGGGCAGTACAAAGTTTTACCCACAATTCCTACAGGATGCGGTAGTTGACCAAAACAGAAGGAAATCTTATCTGATTGTTACTGTGCTCTCAAGAAATTTGTGTGATCAATCAGTTAAATTCTTTTTGTGCGCTTCTATTTTTCGTTTTTTGTAGTGAAATTTTCGTAATCTTTTAATTTCTCCAGTGGCAACTGCAATTAATTCAGTAGATTATTTGTTGAAACGATCCTTTTCTTCAAGAACTTCGGGTAAAAAATTGAAGCAAAAATCTTTGGGATCCTAAGTAAAAGTAAAAATAAATCCTAAGTAAAATTCTTAGGATGCATGGTTCTGGGGAGGCCCTAAAAATGAAGTTTGATCCATGTGCAATTATTTTTACTTTTTACATTTCATAAACTCTTTATAGTGCAGTAATTTGATTAATGCATATATAATTAATTTATATTTAAGCTCTTCAAAAGTGCACTGGAAATCAGAAATAATAAGATTGTAAGGTTGACTGTGCATTGAATAAAGACACCGCAAAAATATTTCTCATTAAAATTTCGGAAATAAATAAAATCACATTTTTCAAAAAACATGAATAAATAAATATTTTTTTTAAATGATCTACACTACAGTTGAATATGTTTCTCGGCAACTGAGGTCGTTGCTGATGAATAAAGCCGTAAATTCTGCAAAATATTAGGCTTAATATTTTATCGAATATTGTTATGAATTTAATTATTACAGACATTTGACGTGGACCAGGATCATCAAACAGAAGTCATCGCTCTTTCCACGTTTATAAGTGAGTCACGGAAAAATTCTCATTGGCCGCCACCGGGAAACCAACTTAGTGGTGCAGTGGAAGCATATCCGGCGCGTAACTGGAAGATCCTGGGTTCGCTTCCCAGTGGCGGCCAATGAGAATTTTTCCGTGACTCACTTATAAACGTGGAAAGAGCGATGACCTCTGTTTGATGTTATAAATTTAGCCACTAACATTAAAAAGACGATTAAGGTAATTACTGATGTTACAAACGTGAAGAAAATGATTAACAATTCATATAAATTTGTATGTAATTGCGGAAAACACCTGCAGTTGCCTTTAATTTTCCTTTATTAATCTTTATTTATTTATTTATTTATTTATTTATTTATTTTTTACGGCGGATGGTGAGGCTAAACTGATTGAATCCCATTTATTTCAAGGTTTTCGCTGAAAAAGGGAGGGAGTCGTAGCAAGCACATTTTCAGCGGCATGAGCCGCCCCTGACATAAGCAGGCACATTTTTTTCAAAATACGTACTTAAAAAGAAGGGAAGTAGACAGTGGCATGCTGAGGTAAAGTTTGGAAACTAGATTCTCTCAAAACTAAATAAAACAAGAAAGATGACATCGAATTTTCGGCTGGAATCAGCACGTCTTTTGAATCCTTTCCGATGCGCATCGAGTTATTTAAAGTCAATGGAACCGGTTTGAAAAAAAAATCAACCGGATTTCTACAATCGATAAAACATCCAGAAATAGAAACAGGTGCTTACTTCCACTAGCTGCTGAAAAGTAAGGTATGTTATGAAAATTAATAAATTATGCACAATAAGTTTCTTACAGCAGAAGGAAGATATCAGAGACAGGAATTTTCAAATCAAACAGTTAGGAGAAGAAATATAGAGGAAACATGACACAACTCTACGCCAGCTAGCGAAAAAATTTTGCATTATGGAAAAATTGGAAATATGCGAAAAGTGTACTTCATAACAAAAGCTACGGAAAGGAGAAAGAATTTTTCAAATATTTCTCATGGAAGCAGATATAGCGGTAAAAAGGTTTTCACATTTACGCCCCTAACGAGAAAAGCTGTGCAATTTTTAAAGCTGATAAGGTTCTCCATCTTTATTGTAGTGAATAGCATACAGTAAAAAAAGAGATTTTTCAATAAGGTTTTTCAGAAGAGGAGATACAGCTACAAACAGAAGTACATAAACACCATCTAGCAACAGATCTATGAACTACAAAAAACTCCACAAGTACTGACAAAGTGCTATTCGGTGTTAAAAGAATTAATTTAATCAGACATTTAGAAGGAGAGATATCGAGAAAAAAATGATTAAATACTTGCGCCCCAGCGGAGAAATCGTTCACTATTTTGAGAAGGAAATACGCAAAAAATATTTTCATAGTTAGAAAAATGATTTTTTCAATCTGGTTTTTAATCCCGCAGATATTGCGGCAAAGTTGCTCTAAACGGAAACGTAAACTTAAGCACTCTAGTAGCCCACTTGTACATTAAGAAATATTTTCAATTATATGCAGAAGACTTTCCTCCGAAAACCCTCTCCTATAAAAGGAAGAATTTTTCAAAACGGACTCTTAGAAGCAGAAATATCGACAAAAATAAGATAAACATCTACGCCCCCTGGAAAAAAACTATGGCCTGTTTTACGCAGAAAGTGTTTGTTCTCAACAGGTTTTCCGAAGTGAGCGGTATCGGTTCACGAAAGAATGTTTTCAATCGATTTTCCAGAAGTGAAGATTTTGCTGTAAATACATCAGAAACAGGAATTAAAACTTACACCTCTGGTGGCCAAACTGAAAATCAGAAATAATATGCAGAACATTTCCTAACAGCAAAAATGTTCCGATGCAGAAACAAATTATATATCATATCAATGCATATCCTGTATAATCATATCCGATGCAGAAAGAATTTTTCAAATATGACTTTTGGAAGCAGAGGTATCGGAGAAATCCTAATTTACCTTTGCGCCCCCTAGCGAAAAATCTATAAATTACTGGGAAACGAAGCTGTACTTCGTTATAAATGGCATCGAAAGGAAGGAAGAAATTTCTCAGTCTGATATTTAGAAATAATGACATGGAATAAAATGTATTTTGTATTCGATGGCAATGCATTTACGCCCTTTAGCGGCGAAGTTATGCCTCGGAAAAGAACTGAAAAGCAAGGATAATCCTCACATTTCAAGCTTTGCAATGCAAAAAGAATGCATAAAATAGGTCCAATAGTTTCAGAGACATGGTGTCCACAGGCGGACGTACGGACAAAGTGATATCATAAATATATTATTATAAATGATATTATAAGCACGTACTTTTTTTACAAAAGACGTGCTAAAAAAAATACAGAGATTTCAATGGCGCACAAGTTAGTAGGTGATTTTCGATGCCCAATTTGCATTTGATGGGGCAAAATAATGTTTTCATTGGATTCTCTGTTTTGAAAGTGCGATGCCGCGTCTGCACAGGAAGCACTCATAAGTTCTCCCTGGAGCTGTTGAAAAAGAGGTGTAATCCTTTGATAGTGGATCAGATGGGACATGTAGAAAGGATGCGAGTGCAAACATAGTAATGGCTGTTTATTTACAGCCCTTTGCAAGACGTTGCACATACATAAACAGCCGGTGTTATGTAGCATGTTTGTAATTTAGACATTTCACCAGAATCAGGACGATGGATGGGGAAGGGTAGAGGGGAGGGGTTCTACTTATACACCTTTGTGCACTTATTAATCTATGGAAGATGCGAACAGAAACCGAATGAACGAATAGATAACAACGAAGCTTTTGCCACATACGTCATCGATTTATGTCGCAAAACTAAAATTCAAGAAAAAATGGATGATTTTTTTTTTTTTTTTTTAATGCTGTACGAGGAACAACACAGCGATGGAAACATTGGCTGGTCTAGGACCAGGCAATAACATCGATAATCATTGCAAAATTCATGGCTGTTGTGCAACTGCTTTTCGTAAAAAGATATTTTCTCCATTAAACTAGTTAGAACTTCCGGGACATAATCCCGAATCACAAGCAGCGCCAGAAATCTTGAGTAAACAGCGCCACTGCTCCTATGAAAGTGCAAAAGCAACCGCTTCTCTCTCCCTGCTGCTAGCAACAATATCCGGAAGCGATCTAAACCGGTTCCCAAGATATCTACACTTTCTTCTGTAAACTCGACTGTGAAAAGCGCTTTCTTTTTCTCCAAGATTTTTCTTATCATGGTCCGTAACTGGAAAAAGCTGCGCCAACCGCATCCGAGTGTATTTTCGGGTGACAACCCATGTTTATCTCAAGATATTATTGTGATTTATATTCAACTGGTAGTCGGAAAGGCGAACTCACCCCTTCCTTGTTTCCAAGGAAAACTTTAATTTTGTAGTTGTGCGATGATGCCGACGCGTTCAGCGCTCTAGATTTAGCGAAATAAATGCGGATCACGTTAAACAAACCCCTTAGAGCATTTTAGTGATATAATTGCCCACCACAATTTCGAGAATTTCCTCCAAGGAAATCGGACTTCACTAGGTCATAAGAATATGAATATCAAAAACATCACCCCTTGCTCTGGAACAGGCGTTAAACCAAACCAAGCATCTGCTGCATGCACTTCTTTTGACGTACGTAATACGTCAAAAAATGACGAGCTTGTAGTGTGGCTTTGTCTGTCAGCCTGTCTCCAGTTGACCTTTCTTTGGATGCGGTATGCGTCCACTTCTAAACATCACATTGGAAAATTTCTGTCAAATATCGTTACGCGCGGTCAAAATATTCCGTATGCTTACCAGCTAATCGTGAGCACAGTTTTCGTTTGGGTTCCGCAAATGTGCGTTTTTTTTTTGTTTTTTTTTTTATTGGAGTTTTAACGACCACCGTGAGCAACTCAATGGGCTATAAGCAGTCGCCCGTCCCTAATTTAGGGTCACTGGTTCCAGGGAAGGGAGAGAGCCAGTGCCGTAAGACAAACACAACATCCATGCCTGACCGGGATTCGAACCCGGACCCCTTACGGACGAATGATCAGAGGCCAGCGCCTTAGACCACTGCGCCACCGGGGCGGCAATGTGCGTTTGCCTCTGTGTATCACTGTTGGTAAAAAGCAATTTTTTTTAGATCTGATGAAGGTATGTACGACCAAGATTTTCGATAAGGTTAACTTTTCCTGATTTTAAAACTCTTAAGCATGAATGTATATTTGTCGTTTCCTGTAGATGGAAAATTTCCTTATTATGTCGCTTTTGGGGGGGGGGGGGGGGTAAGTGGCCAAGGTTTTCCGTGTACTTTCTAGGAGAACCGTTTTCAATTTAGGTCCAAATAACTGATTGAAAAATTCTTTATTTCATTCAATACTTTTTACAACGAATTCAGCATAATAATGCACAGTTATTCAGCTAGGGACTAACATATATTACATTTTTTCCCCGATATCTCTTGTTCCAAAATCCGATTCGAAAAGTTATTCATGCATCTGACAGAATTTGTGGTAAAGAATGTTTACAAGTAATTTGTAATATTTCGTAACACGCAATTTGCATACTAGAGGGCGTAAGAGTCTATCTCTGTTTCCGATATATGTATTTGCGGCAGTATAAAATAATTTAGTCAGATTCCGCTCACGACGGAATTTTTTTTTGTTCATATTTCCTTCTGACAATAATGCATAGTTCTTCCGCCAGGGAGCGTACACGCATATCCTATTTTTCTCGATGTCTGCTTCTAACAGTGCGTTTTGAAAAATTCTTTTAAGTCGGCGTTCCACGTGAGGAATATTTTGCGTATAATTTCTAATTATTCTTAATTCACAGTTTTGTCTCTAGAAGGCGTAAGCACATATTTCTCTGTGCAACATATGAGCGGCCGCCCTGGTGGCCTAGTGGTCTAACCCAGCGGTCAGCAGCCTACGGCCATCAACCTAATCCGGCCCGCCGCCTCTTTTTGTACGGCCCGCGAGCTCTAAGAAAGGATTTTACATTTTCAAATTCCTTAAAATTTCGAAGTCTTTAAAATGCCAAAGTACGAGCTGTAATGAAACGGCCGACTGCTGAGTTGAGGAGTTGCGAGATACGACCGTATGTGGCGCTCCTATAGCTTCGCATTCGGTGGCCTCTGTTGTGACACCACGCAATTATAATTCAGCAGCGCTTCCAGTTCCACGTGTATCGCTGTTCTGCGACATTTTGTTTTGTTTGATTACCTTTGTATATCCATCATGATACTGTTAAGACCAGAAAAGGAGAGAAAAAGGACTTCGAATGTCGTGACTTTAAGGCAGAGTGGAGTGTGAATTATTTGTTACCGAATTAGATGACAAAGTATTGCGTTTATTGTGCAATGACAGTATAGCTGTACAAAAAGAGTACAATGTACGTCGTCATTGCCAGAATAAGCACTCGACACAATATTCACAACTCACAGGAAAGCAACGATCAGAACAATTGGAATCTTTAAAACGGAACATTTCATCACAACGCGATTTATTCACGAAAATGAAAAATGAAACTGAGGCTGCAACTAAAGTCAGTTTACGAGTAACTCATTTGTTAGCCAAGGAAGGAAAGCCGTTTACTGAAGGTGAGTTAATTAAATCATTTTTTATTGTAGCAGCAGAAGAAATGTATCCAGGGAAAATAGGTTTATTTAAATCTATCAGCTTTTCAGCGAGAACAGTTGCTCGAATAGTTGAGGACATTGGGAGAAACATCAACAGCCAATTAAAAAGCAAGGCAAATGATTTCGTGTAGTTTTCCTTGGCTCTCGATGAGTCGACAGACGTTACTGATACTGCTCAGTCGCTGCTGTTTATTCGAGGGGTCAATGCTGAGTTTGAAGTGAATGAAGAATTAGCTATGAATAGTCTGCGTTGAACAAATACAGGCGAAAATATTTTCAGGGAAGTTGAGAAAACGTTGACAAAGTACAATCTGAAGTGGAATAAGCTAAAATGTGTCACAACTGATGGTGGTAAAAATATGTATGGAACAGGGAAAGACTTAGTTGGAAAAATTTACGAAACTTGTGAAAATGCAAAGTGTTGAAACCCAATGGTTATTCATTGTATTATTCACCAGCAGGTACTTTGTGGTAAATACTTGAATCTATCATGTGTTCTGGATCCATTTGTGTCAGTGGTGAACTTCATTCCCTCTCGTGAACTTAACCATCGTCAGTTCCGTGATTTTTTAAATCAGAAACGGAAGCTGAACATGCTGACTTGCCCTACCATACAGCAGTTCGAAGGCTCAGCAGTGGTGAAGTTTTATTGAGATTTTTTGAACTCAGCGGAGCGATTGAAATTTTTCTCAACGAGAAAAACCGCCCTCAACTACTATTATCGAATACGGAATGGCTTTGGAAATTAGCTTTTGCTTCAGATATCATAGGATTTCCTAATGGATTCAACTTAAAACTACAAGGCAAAACAGTATTCATATGTGAAACGACAACTAGCGTAGATTGAGTCACAAATCATGTCAAGCTGCTTTGTGCATTTCCCATGCTGTCAAAAATTAAAAGAGATGAAATCTCCATTCTCACACAAATTTGCGGCGGATATATTTTCTGAGCTAAAACTACAGTTCCAGCAGCGTTTTTCAGATCTTGATGCATGTGCAGAAGACATTTCCATATTTCAAAATCCATTCGTTGTACACTTGAGGAGCTTCCACCTAACCTTCAATTGGAAGTGATTAATCTGCAAAGTGATGACATGCTAAAAGAAAAATTTCAAGAGAAGAATCGAACAGAATTTTATAAATGTCCTCCAAGCGACGAATATGGACAGTTAAGATCATATGCTCGGGGATTTATAGCTGTATTTGGCGACACCTACCTGTGTGAAAAGACATTTTCAAGGATAAAATACGTAAAATCTCAATACAGGACAGATGAACATTTGCAATCAATTTTGATGAGAGGGACTTCTAACTTTGAACCCCAGTTTAATGAAATGTTATCGCAAAAAGCAATTCCATTCTTCTCATTAGTAGAGCTGTATTTCAAACAACTGTAGTTCTTTTTAGTCTACTTTTTATTCTTTTTTTAGTCTACCTATTATTCTTTTTTTAGTCTACCTATTATTCTTTTTTTAGTCTACTTATGATTACGTTATATTTTTGTCTATTATTACGTATTTTTAGTCTACTTATTATTATTATTTGTTATTTAAGTAGGTACATAACAAGAAAAAAATACCTACATAAATATCCTCGAGTTTGCCTCTCGGCCCGCAGAGCCTAAAATAGTATTTACTATTTGGCCCCTTACAAAAAATGTTTGCCGATCCCAGGTATAAGAGATGGCTCCTGATTATTCGTCAGAGACGATCAGAAGCGGCGTAATGGCCATTCTTCAGAGATGATTCCCCTATGGGCGTAATGGTTATGTTCGAATCCCAGCGAGGCATGGATGTTGTTTTTGCCTTACGGCACTGGTTGTCTCCTTTCCACGGAACCAGTGGCTCTAAATTACAGACGGGAGACTGCTTAAAATCCAATGAGTTGCTCATGGTGATCGTTAAACCCCGAATAAAAATAGGAAAAAAAAACATATTTGCAGCTGAAGCTACGCGCCTAAAACCCCCGACTGAAAAACTTTTTTTTTCGACCACATACCGTTTTCTATGAACACATTTTATGCTCATTTCTTATTCCAAATAAGACACAATTTGCTCACCAGAGGGTGAATCTATATTAATAAAATTACAGTGTACGTTTGTCCGTCTGTCTGTCCGTCGCTGGGTCGCCTACAGTGGAAACTACTGAACGTAGAGACCTTGAAATTTGATACGCACACAGCGGTTAAGCAGGCATGATGCACCTCGAGGCCATTCTGTTTTTTTTTTAATTCGAATGTATTGATTTTTAATCAATTTATTTAAAAAAAGAACAATATACATCAAATTAAATTTTAAGTTGATGCATATATATATATATATATTTTTTTTTAATTTTTACGTGCATCAGATTAAATTTTTAAAGCATTTAACCATTGTTCAAATCTGATTGAGCTGCATACTGTCCCACGAAGTGACAGTATGACATGCGTAGTCTGACATGTATGATTTCCCCGCAGTTGCAGACGGGTTTGTTACTTTTATACCGCGGCTCTCAGTGTGTTGCCACACTATAAGAAATTCAAGCTATCTATGTGGGAAGATTTTGACTAGGTTTCTTCAATCATTGTTTCGAATTTCACATAACGCTCACGATTTACAATTTAACATTTGATGTTGTTGTTTATTCTTTTAGACTTACAAAATGTCGCCTGTACTCTTCCGCAGCAGTTGCCGGCGGGTTCGCTTACGTTTCATACCGCTGCTCTGTACGTGTTACTGTACGCTATAAATAGTTCCACTATTTTAAAAACCAGCAGTTCCGTGATTTTTCAGAGAGGAAATAACCTATATTTCAATGAAATATAAATTGAATACATGAAATGAAATGAGAGGAAAACATGAATTTTCTCGATTCTCATTTTTTCAAAGAATAATATTGTTGTTCCTCCGTTCGCGCATTGTCCCACATCATCTTAAGGTTTTATTTATTTTAACGTGATGAAATCTGGATCCTCCATACAATGGAACACGATTTACTATTAAGAAACTCATGTCAAATGTAATTGGAGCTACTATCACGCTTGCCATGCTACACAGGAGATCAGGGTTTATTCCACGCATTCCAATTGTCCCATCTCACATATTTTAGCTGAAACACCTACAGTTTCCTGTTGTTCTCAGTCTTGCCATGAGTATCAACAAGACACAGGTTCAATCATTAAAAGTTGTTGGACTCAACCTGCAGAATTCATCTTTTTCCCATGGCCAGTTCTATGCTGGTTGCTCCCGATTTGGTAAAAATGAAAACCTCATCATCTTGGTTCTAAAATAAAAGAACACTCAACGTCGTTGACCCAGAAATTCTTCAAGAATAAACTTACTTGTGTTTCGAATTAATTGTACATTACGCCAATCACAGCACGGTAGAACAAGAAAGATGACACCGAATTTTCAGTTGTAATAACCACGTCTTTCGGATGCTTTCCGACGCAAATAGAATAATTTACCAAAGTTATTCAAAATCAATGCAACAGGTTAGAAAAAATTCAACCGGAATTCTACAATTGATAAAGCATCCAGAAATAGAAACAGTTACTTACTTCCACCAGCGGCTAAAAAGTATATATGTTACGAAAATTAGCAAATGATTGGTTAGTTGGTTTGATTTTAATGGCGCTAGGGCCTCAAAGGGCCAAAGAGCGCCATGGCAGAGTAATAAAATAGTAACAAACAGCAGCATAGAAACAACAAAAAAGTAGAAATCAGTAACGATAACCGGTGTACATGGCCGGTGAGACGCTAACAAACAAGAAAAACAAAAAAGCACCGGTATAACGTATACAACGATTTAACACAGTAAAAGCAATGAAATATCGTAACAATGATATAACAGGGTAAAGAAGAATAAACAGTGACATCATAAAACAGCACAATAAAAAAGTAAAAGGTGTAAATCGACGATAAAACTTCAACACGCAACACAAAACGTAAAACACCGGTAGAACGGAGAAATGATAAAAGCTAAGACACGTCACACTGATCGTTTAAAACACGACTCAGGGTCACTGAGTCGTCGGGTAAAGGATTAACAAATCGAGCACGAAAGGTTTGTCATAGCAGAAGGAAGGTAACAGAGACAAACCGATTTTCCAATCGACCAGTAAAAAGGAGAAATATAGAAGGAAACATGATATAACTCTACGCCTTCTAGCGGAAGAATTTTACATAATGGAAAAGTTGAAAATAGGAGAAAAATATTCTTCATGGAAAAAGCTATGCTAAGGAAAAACAAGTTTGTAAAATCATGCAATGCATTGAATATAATACGCTTTCCAAAATACCAGAAATCATTACTCAATTTATCACTCAAGTTATGAGAATAATGGCTGTGGAATAAGTCTCGGTCCTGTGCCCTGACCTTTGATCCCATTTCGATGATATTCAACAGAACCGGTTCGGGCCGCCCCGGTGGCGCAGTGGTCTAAGGCGTTGGCCTCTGATCATTCGTCCGAAGGGGTCCGGGTTCGAATCCCAGTGAGGCATGGATGTTGTGTTTGTCTTACGGCAGTGGCTCTCTCCCTTCCCTGGAAACAGTGACCCTAAATTAGGGGAGGGCGACTGCTTATAGCCCATTGAGTTGCTCACGGTGGTCGTTAAACCTCCAATCAAAAAAAAAAAAAAAAAACCGGATCGGTATACCTCCGAAATAACATGATGAAGTTTTGTCGCAATCGAAGCATTTTTACGTAAGTTATGATGCATAAGGGCTATGGAATAGATCCCGCTCCTGTGTCCTAACCTTTGACCCCATTTCGCCCATTTTCAATACAATTCGTCCCAATGCAAGCCTCTACAACATACTAACATTTCATCCAAAGCGAAGCATTTTTACGTAAGTTATGACGCATAATGGCGAAGGATGTGATTCCGCTTCTATGTCCTGACCTTTGACCCCATTTCGCCTCTTTTCAATAGGGTTTGTCGCCAGGTGGTCCCCTACCACATACTAAAATTTCATCGAAATCGGACCTTTTTTACGTTAGTTATGACGCATAAGAGCAGTGGAATGGATCCCGCTCCTATGTACTGACCTTTGACCCCATTTCGTTCACTTTAAATAGGGTTCCTTCCCAGGTGTGATCCCCTACCAGATACTAAAATTTCATCGAAATCGAACGATTGTTACGCGAGTTATCGTGCGGACGTACATACGCACACAACGCGTGACGTAATGAGGCAGATGGGAATCGCGAACATCTGCTCGCAAGAGTGTGACGTCATAAAACTTTTATAGGATCCACACACAACACGTGACGTAATGAGACAGATGGCGTGACCGCGCGCAAACATTCTCAAACGCGAGATTGTGACGTCATAAGGTTTCTGGGCATTGGTAACATTAATGGAACAACGCCATGACACTGAAAACGTTATAATTCGGGGTGGTTATTTAAATTATTAAACGAATTCTCCTAAAGTCGAGATCAAGCTAAATCGGTTTCTAGTACCAGAAAATTCTTAGAGCCGTTTTCAAAATAAAATGTATATACATACATACAAGAATTGCTGCTACTTTAAGGTGCACGTCAAGTAATTTTGCTTCTTTTTTTTTTTTTATTGGAGGTTTAACGACCACCGTGAGCAACTCAATGGGCTATAAGCAGTCGCCCGTCCCTAATTTAGGGTCACTGGTTCCAGGGAAGGGAGAGAGCCAGTGCCGTAAGACAAACACAACATCCATGCCTGACCGGGATTCGAACCCGGACCCCTTACGGACGAATGATCAGAGGCCAACGCCTTAGACCACTGCGCCACCGGGGCGGCCTAATTTTGCTTCCTATACTTCCAATGGAAAAACTTCTGTACACATTTTCTTCACAATTAATGCGTTCCCAAGGATGAAAATTTGAACATCGATTAAAATAACTTCATTTCATAACTTGGAATACTTAATATTTTCTAAACCATAACCGTAATTATGCAATCCAACATTTATTTGTCCACTGACGTCATCAAAGTACAGGTCGCGCCATCTTTTCTCTGGTTTCAACACCACCAAAGGAAAAGTTATTGATTTTTAATATAATTATGGTTATGTTTTAGAAAATAATAAGTTTTCCAAGTTATAATATGAAGTTATTTTAATCGGTGTTCAAATTTTCATCCTTGGGAACACATTAATTGTGAAAGAAATTTGAACAAAAGTTTTTTCATTGGAAGTATAGGAAGCAAAATTACTTGACGTCCACCTTAATAATATGGGATAAGGGGGATGGAATGGATCGCAATCCTATGTCCTGACCTTTGACCACATTTCGTTGATTTGCAATAGGGTTCGTCCCCAGGTGGTCCCCTACTAAATACTGAAATTTCATCGAAATCGAACCATTTTTACGCACGTTATGACTCATAAGGGCAATGGAATGCATCCCGATATTATGCCCTGACCTTTGATCCCACTTCACCCATTTTAAATAGGGTTCGTCCCCAGGTGGTCTCCTACCACATAGTAAACTTTCATTGAAATCGAACCATATTTACACAAGTTATGACTCATAAGGGTAATGGAATGATCCCGCTACTACGTCGTGACCTTTGACCCCATTTGTCCCATGTTCAACAGGGTTTGTCCCCAGGTGGTCCCCTACCACGTAGTAAACTTTCATTGAAATCGAACCATTTTTACGCCAGTTATCGGGCGGACGGACGGACAAAGCTAGAGAATATACGCTTCTTCAACCTACGGTTGGAAAGCGTAAATAACTTTTCAAATACGTTTCCCGGAAGCAGAGATAGCGATAAAAAAAGGCATTGACCTTTACTCTCCCAGCGGGAAATCTGTGCATTATTTAAAGAGGATGATGCTGCACATCTCTATTGTAGCGAATGGCACGCACAAAAAAAAATCCCAATAGAGTTTTTAGAAGCGCAGATACAGCTGCAAACAGAAGTACACAAACACCACCTAGCGACAGAACTGTGAACTGTAAAACTCCTCAAATACTAACCTAAAGTGTTCCACAAGGAAAATGGCATCCGGTGTTGAGAGAATTTTTTAAATCGCACATTTAGAAGCAGAGACATTAAGTACAACAGATTAAACATTGGCATTCTAAGCGGCGAAATTGTGCATTATTTTGGAAAGGAAATACACAAATTACATGAGAAAAATTTCTCAGCGGAAACGCTCTGCAGCAAAGAAAGAGTTTTTTCAAATCGGACGCTTACAAGCAGAGGTATAGACAAAAATAAGATATACATCTATGCCCCTTGCGGAGAAACTATGAATTATTTTAATAACATAACATTCTGAAAAGATTTTCCTAGGTGAACGGCAGCAGCGGATTTACCACTAGGCCAACTAGGCAGCAGGCTCTAGAGGGTCACAGGTGTAGAATCCAGAAAAACGGAGAGAATAGAACAGAAAAACTTAGAAAAGGGATTTACAGTTATTTTAATTTACTTGAATAAAATAAAGTAGTGGTAATCTTTTATTTTATCTTGAATGATAACTAAAGAAATAAGAACGCAATAATAGCTCTATTGCGAGCACGCAATAGAGCTATTATTACGTATTTTTATAACCTTTAATTTAATAACAAGTTAAATAAATATAATTTTTATTTAAATAATACTTATTTAACAATAAAATTATACTACCAATTATGATATTCTTAACTTAAAGATAAGTTTGTTAGAAAATCTTATAGGAGAAAATTCAAATATGGGTGGCCGGGTGGGGGGCCGCATAGAAAATTTGGCCTAGGGCCTCAAAAGCTTTAAATCCGGCACTGGTGTGCGGTATTGGTCCACGAAAGAATTTTTTCAGTCGAGTTCACAGAAGCTCAGATTTTGCTGCATCAGAAGCCGAAATGAATACTTACGACCCCTGATGGCCAAACCGTTATTTATCAAAAATTAGAATTATAACCAGAACATTTCCCAACAACAGCTGTATCGGATGCACGAAGAATTTTTCAAATACGAGTTTTAGAAGCAGAGATATCAGGGGAAACGCAATTTAACTTTACGCCCCCTAGTGGAAAGTTTATGCATTACTTGAAATTTTTAAAACTATATGAGGAGAAACATTTCACACCGGAAACGCTCTCCCACAAAGAAAGAATTTTTCAAATCGGACCCTTATAAACAAAGTTATCGGCAAAAATAAGATATACATCTACGCCCCTTGGCGGGAAACCTATGCGCTATTTTAAGCATGATGCTCTCAAAAGGTTTTCCGAGGTGATCTTTATCGGTCTACGAAAGATTTTTTTCAATTGAATTTTCAGAAGCTCAGATTTTGCTACAAATACATAAGAAACAGAAAATTAACACTTACACCCCCAGGTGGCCAAACGATTCTTTAACAAAAATTAGAAATTTTATTCAAAACATTTGCCATCAGGAGCATCTGATGCAGGAGACATTTTTCAAATCGGAGTTTCAGAAGCAGAGATATCGGGGAAAACACAATTTAAATTTACGCCCCCTAGCGGAAAATCTATGTACAGAAAGAAACTACCAAAAATAGTGTTCGTTATAAATGGCATCGAAAGGAAGAAATAATTTTTTCAATCGGATATTTTGAAGCAAATATATGGAATAAAATGTATTTTAAATTCAATAGCAACTGCATTTACGTCCTCTAGCAGCGAAGTTGTGCATCGGGAAAACCGGAATGCAAGGATCATCATTCTGACATTTCAAGCTTCCCGGTGCAAAAAGAACTTTGAAGTGGAACTAATAATTTCAGATATATGATGTACACACACGGGCAGATGGACAAGCCGAAAACATAAGCACAATCTTCGTTTTTACAAAAGACGTGCTAAAAACGTAGATTTTCCAGATTTTTCAAATTTCCTATATTCGCAGTCAATCAAGACTGCTGTACTGGTTTAAGCTCATTGTGCTGGTACAAGTATAGATTTTGTTCGTTTTTTAGCGCGTCTTTTGTAAAAAAAGATCGTGCTTATGGTATCATTTTGTCCGTCCGTCTGTGGACACCATATTTCTACAACTATTAGTCCGATTTGAAAAATTCTTTTTTGCATTGGGAAGCTTGAAATGTGAGAAAGATGATCCTTGCTTTCTGGTTTTTTTACGATGCACAATTTTGTCGGTAGAGGACGAACTCAAAATACATTTTGTTCCATATATTTGTTTCTAAATATCCGACTGAAAAAATTATTTAACTTTTCATTGCCATTTATATCGAAGACTATTTTAGGTACAGTCACTGTTTCCAGTTACGCACAGATGTTATGGTAGGAAGGGTAAAGATAAATTGTGTTTTCCCCGATATCTCGTCTTCTAAAAATCCGATTTGAAAAATTCTTAGTACGTCGGATGCAGCTGCCGAAGAGAAATGTTCTGTATATAATTTCTAACTTTTGGTAAAGAATGGTTTGGCCACCAGGGGCGTAAGTGTTAGTTTCTTCTTGTAACGTATTTGTAGCAAAATCTGAGCTACTAAGAACACGATTGAAAATATTATTTCCTGAACCGCTCTCCTGTGAAAACCTTTTCAGAATATTTCCTTCTTAAAACAATCTTATTTTTGCCAATACCTCTGCTACTAAGAGTTCGATTTGAAAAATTCTTTCTTTTTTGGAGAGCGTTTCCTGTGCGAAATGTTTCTCATATAACTTCAAAACTTTTCAGGTGATGCAGACTTTCCGCTAGAGGCATAATGGTAAATAATAAATATCATTTTTCCCGATATCTCTGCTTCTAAAACTCCGATTTGAAAAATTCTTCCTGCATCGAATACAGCTCCTAATGGCAAATGTTTTGCATATGATTTCTAATTTATGATAAAGAATGGTTTAGCTACTTGCAAGCGCAAGTTTTTATTTCTGTTTCTGATGTATTTGAAGCAAAATCTGAAATTCTGAAAACTCGATTGGAAAATTTATTTCGTGGATCGGTACCGCTCCCTTCGAAAAACCTTTTGAGAATACCTCCTGCTTAAAATAGTGTATAATTTTTCCAGGGAACGTAAATGTATATCCCATTTTTGTCCATATCTTTGCTTCTAAGAGTCCGATTCTTTCTTTGTTGGAGAGCGCTTCCGGTGCGAAATGTTTCTCACATAATTTGAAATTTTCCGTAACGCACAAGTGTGCCACTGGGGGCGTAAGTTCACATCACAGTTCTGTATTTAGGTGGTGTTCGTGCAATGGTGTTTGTGTACTTCTATTTGTAGCTGTTTCTCCGCCTCTAAAAACCCTATTGAGAAATTTCTTTTTTGTGCACACCATTCGCTACAATAGAGATGTGGGGCATTATCCCCTTAAAGTAATGCACAGCTTTCCCACTAGGGAGCGTAAAAATCAAAACCTTTTTCTCGATCTCTTTGCTTCCCGGAAATGTATTTGAAAAGGTTTTCCTTAGCATAGCTTTTTTCCATGAACAATATTTTTCGCCCACTTTCTACTTTCACATTATGCAAAATTCTTCTGCTTGAAGGCGTAGAGTTATATCATGTTTCGTTGTATATTTCTTCTTTTAACTCTTTGTCTTTCATACCTTCCTTCTGCTATGAGAAACTTTTTGTTCGCCATTTGTTAATTTTGGTAACATGCTTTTTGGCCGCTGGTGGAAATAAGTAACTGTTTCTATTTCTGGATGTTTCATCGATTGTAAAAATCTGGTTGATTTTTTTATTTCTAACAGGCTCCATCGATTTTGATAAACTTTATTCGCTTCGGAATGCATTCAAAAGACATGCTCATCAGAACCGAAAATTCGGTGTCATCTTTCTTTTTAGCATGTCTTTTGTAAAAAGATCGTACTTATGTTACCGGTTTGTCCGTCCGTCCGTCCGTCTGTGGACACAATATCTCTGTAACTATTAGTCCGATTTGAAAAATTCTTTTCGCATTGGGGAGCTTGAAATGCGCGACTGATGATTCTTCAATTCGTTATATCACGATGCAAAATTTCGCCGCTAGGTGGTGTAAATGCAGATGATATCGAACTCTAAATACATTTTATTCCATATATTTGCTTCTAAACATCGGATTGAAACATTGTTTTTGCCTTTCCATTCCATTTATATCGAAGACTATTTCAGATATAGTCATTTTTTCAAGTAACGCACAGATTTTCCGCTAGAGGGTGTAAAATGAAATTGCGTTTTCCTCGATATCTCTGCTCCTAAAACTTCGACTCAAAAAAGTCTTTCTGCACAGGATACAGCTTTTAATAAGAAATCTTTTGCATATAATTCCTAATTTTTGATAAAAAAATTGTTTGGCCACCTGGCGGCGTAAGTGTTAATTTCTGCTTCTGATGTATTTTTTTTATTGGAGGTTTAACGACCACCGTGAGCAACTCAATGGACTATAAGTAGTCGCCCGTCCCTAATTTAGGGTCACTGGTTCCAGGGAAGGGAGAGAGCCAGTGCCGTAAGACAAACACAACATCCATGCCTGACCGGGATTCGAACCCGGACCCCTTACGGACGAATGATCAGAGGCCAACGCCTTAGACCACTGTGCCACCGGGGCGGCTCTGATGTATTTGCAGCAAAAACTGAGCTTCTAAATTCTCGATTGAAAAAAAACTCTCGCGGACCAATACCACTCACGTCGATAAACCTTTTTGGAATATTTTCTTCTTAAAATAATGCATAGTTTTTCCGCCAGGGGGCGTAGATATATATCTTAGTTTTGACAACGGTCCGATTTGAAAAACTCCTACTTTGTTGGATAGAGTTTCTTGTACAACATGTTTTTCACATAATATCAAATTTTTCAGGTAATTCATAGACTTTCCGCTAAAGGGCGTAAAAGTAAATTGCGTTTTCCTCAATATCTCTGCTTCTAAAACTCCAATTTGAAAAATTCTTTCTGCACCGGATACATCTCCTGGGAGAAAATGCTTTTCATATAACTTCTAATAATTTGGTAAGTAATTGTTTGGCCACCAGGGGGCGTAAGCTTTAATTTCTGCTTCTGATGCATTTGCAGCAAAATCTGAGCTTCTGAAATCTCGGCTGAAAAATTCGTTCGTCGACCGAAACCACTCAGGTCGATAAACCTTTTCGGAATATTTTCTTCTTAAAATAATGCATGGTTTCTCCGCCATGGGGCGTTATTGTATATCTTATTTTTGTCAATATCTCTGCTTCTAAGAGTCTGATTTGAAAAAAAAAATTCCTTCGTCTCCAGTGCGAAATTTTGTTCATATAATTTGAATTTTTTAAAGAAATTCATAGACTTTCCGCTAGGGGGCGTTAAGGTTAATTTAGTTTTCCCCGATATTTCTGCTTCTAAAGGACCGATTTGAAAATAGTTTTCCTGTATCGTATACAGCTTCTGATAAGAAATGTTTTGCATGTAATTTCTAATATTTGGTAAGGAATAGTTTGGCACACCAGGAGGCGTAAGTCTTAATTTCCGCTTCTGATGCATTTGCAGCAAAATCTGAGCTTCTAAAATTTCGATTGAAAAAATTCGTTTGTGGACCTACACCGCTCACATTGAAAAATATTTTGAGAATACTTATTTCTTAAAATAATGGTTTTCCCGTCAGGGGGCGTAGATGTACATCTTATTTTTGTCGATATCTTCGCTTCTAAGAGTACGATTTGAAACATTCTTTCTTTGTTGGAGATGGTTTCCGCTGCAAAATGTTTCTCATATAATCTGAAATTTTTCTTAACGCACAAGTCTGCCAGGTGCAAGCGTAAATTCACGTTTCCGTTTAGAGCAATATCTGCTGGACTAAAAACCCGATTGAAAAACTTCTTTCTTCGGTCAGATACTGCTAACTATGCAAACTCCTTGTGCGTATTTTCTTCCCAAAATAATACACAATTTCGCCGTTAGAGGCGCAAATGCCTAATCTGTTTTTCTCAATATCTCTGATTCTACATGTGCGATTTAAAAAATTCTTTCAATACCGGATGCCTTTTACCTTAGAACACTTTAGGCTAGTATATGAGGAATTTTGTAATACACCGTTTCGTTGGTAGGGGGTGTTTGTGTACTTCAGTTTGCAGCTGTATCGCAGCTTCTAAAAACACTATTGAGAAATTTTTTCTTTACTGTATGCCATTCGCTACTATACAGATGTGGAGCATTATCCTCTTTAAATACTGTACAGATATCCAGCTAGGGGGACGTAAAGGTCGAAACCTTTTATTTTTTTTTCGCTGTCTCTGCTTCCAGAAGACGTATTTGAAAAGTTCTTTTTCCTTAGCATAGCTTCTTCCATGTAAAATATTCTTCGCTTATTTTCAACTTTTTTACTATGCAAAATTCTTTCGCTAGCAGACGTAGAGTTATATCATGTTTCCTTCTATATTTCTTCTTTTAACTATTCGATTTGAAAATATCTTTGTCTTTGATACCTTCCTTGTGCTATGAGAAACTTTTTGTGCGCCATTTGCTAATCTTCGTAACATGCCTTTTAGCTGCTGGTGGAACTAAGTAGATGCTTCTATATGTGGATGTTTTATCGATTGTAAAATCCAGTTGATCGTTTTCCTAACCGGCTCCATTGACTTTGAATAGCTCTAATAAATTTATTTCTCGTCAGAACGGATTCAAAAGACGTGCTCATTACAACCGAAAATTCGGAGTCATCTTGCTTGTTTCATTACCGGAACAAATTTCAGTTAAACGTTTACGTGCAATTTATCTTATTCGGGAAAGCTCAGAAAAAGCTGAACCAGAAAATGATTCATGTATTTTTTATTAAACCCGGTTAATGCCGGGTACCACCGCTAATTTATAATATATTTCTCTTAATATATCTGCTTCTTGCTTCTAACAGTCATATTTGAAAAATTCTTTTACCACCGGATACTATTCACCTTATGGAACATTAATGCACATATTCTTGGATTTTTCATGGAGCATAGTTTTGACACTAGGTGGCGTTATTTTGTGTTTCAGTTTGTAACTATATCTCTGTCACCAAATATCCCATTGAAAAATTTCTTTTTGTAAAAATTGAGAACATTTTACCCTTTAAATAACGCTCAATGTTCCCATTAGGTATGTAAAAACGTTTTTCTTGTTATCACTACTTCTAGAAGTCACATTTAAAAAATATTTTTTCCATCGCCTAGATTTTTCTATAAGGAATGTTTTGCAAATATTTTCTACATCTGAATAATTCACAGTTCTGCCGCCAGGAGGTGTCAGCCCATATTTAAATTTGAAATAACATCTCCGATTTTAAACCTTCCTTGGAAAAATTATTTGTTGATAGGACACATGAAAAATATGTTGCACCCCTTTTCTTCTTCAAATAAAACATAGATCTCTCGCTAGGGGTGAAACGTTATACCACGTCTTCCTACATATCGCTTCTTTTAATTGTTCGATTTGAAAAATTCCATTTGTCTCGGATATCTTCCACTATGAAAAGTATTATGTACAATTTGTCATTTTTCATAACACAAGTTTCCGCCACTAGTGGGCGTAAGTAGCTATTTCAATGTGTAAATGTTTTACGGAATGTAGAAATCTGATTTTTTTTAACTAGTTTCATTTACTAGGAAGGACACCGGTCACGCTACGTATTTTGCATAATACCCAGTTTTTCCCACTAAGGGACATAAATATATTCCCTTTTCTAGCTTCTTTTTTTTTGTTTTTTGTTTTTTGTTTTCTGTAAAAATGTACTTTGTTTCTTTTCAGGTCGGAAAGAATTCAAATACAGAATGCCACTTACCAAGTATTCATAAAAATAAGCTCCAATCCTATATTCAATGTATCCTGTCTAAATACCTTTAATATCTGAAGCCAGAGATCGACTTAGACATGAGGAGCTCTTAGGTCTACCTACAAATATGGGCCCCTGCATTTTACGGAACTACATAGAACAGTATGTTGTAGTTCAACACAATGCCCTTTGAAGAAATTTTGGGGCTTCCGAAAAACGGGGCTCCAGGGCTTAAACTCTGTAGGCCTGTGCATAAATCAGGTCCTGTCTAGAGCTGAAAAGTAAACTTCGAAAAAAAAAAAAGATTCAATTTATGACAAAACGTATAATTTTTAGGAACCGATTAACTTCTGTTGGTAAATGCCTCCTGTGTTGTCACACTTATCTTCCACCAACTTCATTCGTGTTGTTGCTCATGCGCACAGGTTGTTATTCCTTTGACATATCACCACTGAGTATAAGTAAATTTTGTATGTATGTTCCCACTTTTAATGGAGCAAAATTTTTCTGCCAAGTTTCACAGATGTATACCTGCATTTGTTGCGCTATGTTCATTTGTAGATAGCGGAGGGAAATGTCCTTGCAGAATCCGGTTCAAATTTTCCATCTCCATTTTCTCTTAATTTGTCGGGACTTAAAAGACTCATGAGAAACTATAGGTGTAAAAAAAAAAAACCCTAGTTCTTAATGTGTAGGGAGATCTAGCGCCACAGGACAAACACACCACCCGTGCCTTATTAAGCTCAGGCCCTTCGCAGACGTTTGGCCCGACGACACGCCTCGGACCACTGCCACATCTTCCAACTATACCGGCAGCCAGTGCCCCGTGGCTTATATTCCAGGTTATCCAGACTAGCTGAAAACTTCAAAGTATTCAAAATCAAATCAAGAACCATCTACAAATTTATTGGCTTTGACTAGGAGAACCGAAATTTGTAATGAACGGTCCTCAACAAAACCGCCAGTGCGGTCGTTTCGCATCCGATGACTTCGCAGGCTAGCAGACTTCATAGCTGGACGCGCCATTGGATTTCCAGAGAATTGGAGTCAAGGACTGAGGTATGCATGAACAATTCTTCACTGAACAAACAGCTAGTCTCTCAAGGTACGACTTGCTGCTTTGCTCCATCTCCAGAAACGTGTTCTGTGCCACCTGGTTTAGTTAGGTGCAGTGCGCATTAACGCTTTAGTGAATTAAACTGAGTGATATCTTTAATAAGCTGTTGAATGTACTCCACTTTTTCTACTAATTTTCCGAAGTGGAAAACATCAGCCAACTCTTTCGGAATTTGAAACTGAACACAAGGAAAAGAACCGATCATGTTCTAGGTGTTTTCATGTAAGAAATTACCCAAAACACTTTTTGCCAAACCTGTGGCGCAGTGGTCTAAGCACTGGCTTGTGACCATTCGTCCAAGTGGGTCCGGGTTCAAATCTCGGAGAGGCATGGAAGTTGTGTTTGTCTTACGGAACTGGCTGTCTCCCTTCCTTGGAATCAGTGGCCCTAAATTAATTAGGGACGGATGACTGCTTATTGCCTATCGAGTTCCTCACGGCGATCGTTAAACTCTCACACAAACAAAAACACTTGTCGTTAACTAGGATGAGTAACTCAAAAAAAAAATGCACTTCTGCCTGTGTTGGCATTCTTTCCCACTGAAACAGGCTCCTGGAATAAGACGAAACCTGAAAAGCGCATTTTTTCCTCCCCGAGAAACGTCGCTTCGAGTGGAAAATGTCATTCAGTGATATGGTGAAAACAGCTGAAATGGTCCTGAATGAAGGTAATCATGAGAATAATAGTGAAGATGAAGTTGTTAGCACAGGGGAAAAAATTGCGATAGATAACAATCTGAAAATGTGTGACGAATCTACTGAAGGATTAGGACACTGCATTTGTGGGGGACACGAAATCATTCTGCTTTATAAAATCAAAGAGAGATGCTACAACAAGCACCATTGCTAATGGAGCAGATGACTCCAAAGGAAAGGTTTTAAAAAGCCAGCTAGCACAATGCAGCCTCGTTTCTAAAGCACCTACTTCTTTATCTCTCAGAAGATTTTGCTTCTTCTCCTTGACAACTTTTTTATAATTACTTTTCCTTGCATTTAAGTGCATTTAAATTTGATTCTCTGGTTGTGTGTTCGCATTCTTTATGCAATACTTTAATCGTAAAACACATCGTTTAATCTAAACACACCATCATAGCAGGAGACTGACGAATTAAGTTAATAAATAGAAGTAAAACGTGATATTCCAGAATCGAAATAACTTCCAAGCATCTCAGTGCATTTAAATTTGATTCTCTGGTTGTGTGTTCGCATTCTTTATGCAATACTTTAATCGTAAAACACATCGTTTAATCTAAACACACCATCATAGCAGGAGACTGACGAATTAAGTTAATAAATAGAAGTAAAACGTGATATTCCAGAATCGAAATAACTTCCAAGCATCTCAGATAACGGACGCTCAGCCTGTATAACACTTTTCCAGTTATGTAACATGCACAAATACAGTATACATAAAAATAAAAAACAATAAAAAAACACATTGTACTTACTGTCTGTAGAACTTCCTGTCCACGGTGTGTCGCGAGTGGTTTAGTGGTTAGAGCACCCGTCCGCAGACCAGGTGGTCGGGAGATCGATCCTAGTTAGGCTGAACTGCACTGAACCCTTGCTCTATGTAGGATGGGCAAGCAAGGCCGTCGGACCCAGCTAAAGGTCGTGTTAACCGCGTTCCCATTCCCTCCCCCGGTGCATTTCCTACATCATCGCAGTCTATAGCACTAACCACGCTGCTATGTGACTCACTGAAATTACCTGGCACACCTACTTCTGTTGTTTTTGTTTTATATTGGAGGTTTAACGACCACCATAAGCAACTCAATGGGCTATAAGCAGTCACCCGTCCATAATTCAGGGGCACTGGTTCCCGGGAAGAGAGAGAGAGAGCCAGTGCGGTAACACAAATACAACACCCATGCCTCGCCGAGATTCGAACCCGGACCCATCTCGGACGAATGGTCACAAGCCATCGCTTAGACCATTGAGCCACCGGAGCGGCTCTCCTACTTTTGTGACTTGTCTACTGTCCTATCCGAGCCTCTGGACTCAATCTAATGTAATTTCGTTTCTAAAACGCAGCACAGAAGTCCCTTTTGTGCATAGGTGGTTGGTTGATTGATTGGAGGTTTAACGACCACCATGAGCAACTCACTAACCACGCCGCTATGTGATTCACTGAAATTACCTGGCACACCTACTTCTGTTGTTTTGTTTTGTTTTATATTGGAGGTTTAACGAAAACCATAAGCAACTCAATAGGCTATAAGCAGTCACCCGTCCATAATTTAGGGCCACTGGTTCCATGGAAGGGAGAGAGCCAGTGCCGTAAGACTAACACAAAATCCATGCCTTACGGGATTCGAACGTGGACCCCGTTCGGACGAATGATCAGAGGCCATCGCTTAGACCACTGCGCCACCGGGGCGGCGTACATAGGTGGTCTGCTATCTTTCCTGTGGTGGAAACCTTACAAGACACGGGAGAAAGGAGAGAACAAACTGTCTCTAAAGTTTCTTTTTTTTTTTTTTTTAAGTTTCCACGTAATTTTAAACTATTGCAAAATGTTCCTAATTTGAGTCTTTTTGTTTGGAGGTTAATTGATTGGATTGGAGGTTCAACGACCACTGGAAGCAACTCAATGGGCTTATAAGCAGTCGTCGGTCCCTAATTTAGGGCCACAGGTTCCAAGGAAGAGAGAGAGCCAGGGCCGTAAGGCAAACACAACATCCATGCCTCACCAGGATTCGAACCCGGTCCCATCTCGGAAGAATGATCAGAAGCCATCGCTTAGACCACTGCGCCACCATCGCTTAGACCACTTCCATAAATTAAGCAACAAATGGAAAAACCGTGATAACTCAAAAAGTATCCAACCGATTCGGATGAAATTTGGTGGTAAATTTTATCAGACTAAATGCGACAACAACAAAAAAAAACGTAAGAACATGCGATACAAAGCATTTACATTTTGTATGAGTGATGCAAATATGAACATACAGAAATATAGGTATCAAGATGAAATAGGAAAAGGTACTTCAATACGGAGTGTGGTTACCCCGAACAGCAATGTTCCATGCTGTTAATTATGGTGTCGAGCACTTGCGTGGGTAGCTGCGTCCATTGCTCCAGCAAAGCAGTGCGGAACGCCCGCATGGTTCGGGGAGGGGGCTGGAGGCCAGCAACACGCCTCCTGAGAGCATTTCAGACATTTTTTTTTTTTTTGGTTGGAGGTTTAACGACCACCGTGAGCAACTCAATGGGCTATAAGCAGTCACCCGTCCCTAATTTAGGACCACTGGTTCCAGGGAAGGGAGAGAGCCAGTGCCGTAAGACAAACAAAACATCCATGCCTCACCGGGATACGAACCCGGACCCCTTTCGGACGAATGATCAGAGGCCATCACTTAGACCACTGTGCCACCGGGGCGGCCATTTCAGACATGTTCAATGGGATTCAGATCAGGAAAGCGTGCTGGCCACTCCATACGGACAATAGTCTCCTGTTCCAGGTACTGCTGCACGAGGCGAGCTGTGTGAGGGCGGGCGTTATCGTCTGCAGTACAAATGCATCGCCAATTGCAGCCGCAAACGGACGAACCATAGGGTCCAGGATGTCGTCTCTATACCTACGAGCATTGTTTCTATGTGGCAACACATAGAAGCGGTACGGTCGCCTAACGATATGCCTGCGCACACCACCACCATAGGTCTCCCTTTTCTGGATATTAGAGGGAAGATAGCGAGTACCGGCCTGTCTCCGATGTAAACTCTGTGAGAATCACACTTTAATCAGTATCGCGACTCATCAGTGAACAGAACGGACCTCCACTGATTTTGAGTCCAGTTCACAAGCATTCGTGCCCAATTGAAACGTTCCCTCCCGTGGCAGGGGGTGAGGGGAGCGCATAATACCGGTCGCACAGCATACAGTCCTCCTGCATGTAATCTTCTGCGTACCCTCGAGGCTGATACCGTCCGTCCGGTGTCTGCTGCAAGTACAGATCTGAAATGAGTGGGTGTAGCCGTCCTGTTCCGCCATGCCGAAAGCCGCAAATATCGGTCATTCGCGGAGGTCGTCGTCCTTGGCCTACCTTCGGTAACTGCACCCGTGGCTTGGAACTTCTAGCACATCCTGCTGACCACAGAACGATCAACTTTGAGCCATCTTGCTACGTCCGCCTGCCGTTGCCCTGCTTCAAGTCAGCTTATGGCTCTGTAGCGTAACTCCACTGGTAAATGAAGTCTCGAAACAATGTTAACAAAATCGCTATCTCGAAATCTTGTCATTCACCGCCGCACACGAATTGACAACTTCCTCCGAAACAGCTGGTTTTAAGCTCTTGCGCATTTGCATAAGGCGCTGCCAGTGCCACTCATTTGCCTTCTGTATATCGACGCTGTATGCCTTCACCCGTAACATATGCAAATTGCGTGCAATTTGAACTATATTTCACCTAATTATCGCGATTTTTTGGTTTGTTGCTTAATTTAGAGAAACCAGGTTGTACCGATACCGTCACAACACTAGTGTAAAAAAAAAAAAAAAAAAAAATTGCAGCGAAATGAGAATTTTTTTTTTTTTTGATTGCAGGTTTAACGACCACCGTGAGCAAATCAATGGGCTATAAGCAGTCGCCCGTCCCTAATTTAGTCACTGTTTCCAGGGAAGGGAGAGAGCCAGTGCCGTAAGACAAACACAACATCCATGCCTCACCGGGATACGAACCCGAACCCCGTTCAGACGAATGATCAGAGGCCATCGCTTAGACCACTGCGCCCGAAATGAGAATTACGAATCTAGTTTGAAGAAGTATTGATAGATAGTATCATGCCATTCCGGGATTTTTGTGGCTACACGAATCAAATTCCAGCACCGACAGCAACATGGCCTTAAAGGCAGATGTTAGTCCTTAATTCAGTTCAGCATTCAAATCTCACTACCTCTTCTTTTCCTGGCATTCTAAATTTAACACAAAAATAACCAAGAAAGGTAACTCCCTGAGGATCGTCTCTGTTTCAATAAGAAAATAGAACAAATAATTTCAGACTGTTCCATAATTTTAAAGCCTTGCAGATATTGCAATAAAGTAGTAGGCGTTCGAGATATTGAGGGTTTTTTATTTAGTCCTCCTCCCGTTAAACTTTGTGCGTGTGTAACACAGGAGTGCTAAGTTCGATCAAAAAATATCGGTATAAAGTCCATTCTTCAGTTAATTGGCAGAGCATGAGGCTAACACATGTTGATGAGTGTCTTGACACACAGTATTTGCGCAAGCGCACACTCAACGGCACTTTATTGCACCCCTTTCTTCCTTCGTCAGCAACATTCCATGCAGCGGCAGTATGCCAGAAAGCAAAGAATACACCCCATGGATTTAATTTATTTAGTTTTGACAATCTCTAGAAGACACTCATTGAACCGCGCAAAACAATGAAAGGCGCAAACGGAGAAGCTATGCGCCGTCCGTAACTTTTGGAGTGTTTTATGATCGAAAAATTCGGAACAAATGCAGAGTACTTCCTTTTTGTTTTTCGAGCTTTAAAATGCGGTTCATCACAAGCAGGGCCGGCTGCACCATACGGGCAAGCGGGGCGGTCGCGTCTTCAGGGGGCCCCGCAATTTAGAAAATGAAAACAAAATCATGTTCTCTACAATTTGTATTTTCTTGAACTAAACAGATATTTTTTTTTATAACTTTTTTTTTTTAGTTTACAATCCCCTCCCTACTTTCAAACAGGTTACCGCGCTCCTCGTAAAGACACGGAGATTTGCAGATTTCAAATTATTATTATTAGAACCACCTTAAAATTTTCCACATTCATGAAAAGCAAATTAAATTTAATCATTTTGTGGCTCACTACTACTAGCACTTTTTACTCTCTCCCCTTCTTGCTCTTTCTCCCTCTCTTTCTGAACTTTCAATCCGCTTTATAGTCTGTTTCTTAATCTCACAGCAATTTGAGATAATTTTTTCTTTATGGGAGCTTTCGCGTTTTCATTTTTCACGTAACGACTTTATTAAAATGTGAGATTCACTTTCAAGGGCCCGTAATTACAGTTTGTTCCGGGAGCCGCAAAAGTTCCATACGGCATTGATCACAAGTTTGGACCAAAGGGCCAGGCCAGCAACAAATTTTGGCTTATAAGTGCTGTCACCTCTTTCACGCAGTGCGTAATCTACGGCCGAAAAGGAGGGAGTCTAATGCGTGGCAAACTCATCCCCATACTGCACACACCTGAACACTGTCTTAAAGCACAACGATCGACCACACATGGAACATGGACTTTTTCTATTTTCAGAAGTTAATAAAAACAACAACCCAAAAGAAAACTATTCGGCAATGTAGGAAACATTCAACGAGGACACCAATTGAGCTACTTCTCACTTTACCAAAATCTTTGTCTGCCAGATGCTTCTGGAAGATGATGTAGAAAAATGTGAATGGGTGTGTATGCTCTCTGGGCACACCCTGAAGTACTATCCCTTTCTACTACACTAAATATATTATGAACTTTGAAATTTCTTTTTAATGGCACAGTTTCCCATCTATTTTTCAGGCTTTGTATGGGCATAGTTTTATTTTCCTGTTGATGAAATATTTATCCCGCAACCAAACACACAGACAAATTCAGTTTTTCTTTCTTTTACATATGTAATCTGCGTTCAAGCAAATTTTGTTTGAATATACTCATCAACGAAATCGTTTGCAAGTGAAAAGTAGGTCCACGGTCTGTGGAAATAAAATCAGTGTGGAAAAAAGGCCCTTAAAATTTTGAAAGCAATTTAAAAGTTGATTTGTTTTTTTAATTATTCAGGATTTTTCATTCAACTTTTGTTAATAACTTTTTTGTTAATTTTCATCAAAATTGCATAATTTGGGCAATTTTAAATAAAAGAATGTTATGTAGGAGTCAGATGCTTTTAAGTTTGTTTTTTTTTAAATACTGTTCTGTTATTCCACACAATTCCAAATATTCAGTGTAAATATTTTTTTTTTTTTTTATTGGAGGTTTAACGACCACCGTGAGCAACTCAATGGGCTATAAGCAGCCGCCCGTCCCTAATTTAGGGTCACTGGTTCCAGGGAAGTGAGAGAGCCAGTGCTGTAAGACAAACACAACACCCATGCCTGAACGGGATTCGAACCCGGACCCCTTACGGACGAATGATCAGAGACCATCGCTTAGACCACTGCACCACCGGGGCGGCCAGTGTAAATAATTAAAATTACACTGAAACAGGTGGCCTATAACACCACTTTTGCTAAAATTATGGGGTAGGAGTAGAAGATATATTCTGTGATATTTTTTGTTTGTTATGGTGTGTTTTAATTACCTTTGTATGCACCAGTTGAGGCCACTGGCTTTGGGAAAGACTACGGCAAACTCCTGTAGGGTCTCATTCCTCTTCTGGGGCTCAGGCACAGCTTAAGAGATTAGCCAGATTCCCATGACAACTCTGTCACAGGAACATACTACTTTTTTTGTGCTACCCATAAGGAATCAGAGAATTGGATTTCATTTGTTGAAGTTGGTGGAATGTTCAATAAAAATGTGATTCCCAACCTCAAAGAGCTTCACACTCAGCCTATATGCATGTTTAATTTTTCTGAGTTGATTCCCACTCTAGTGGTGCAGTGAAGAAGAAGCCACCTGATGCAACTTTATTTTGAGGACTTATGTCTTGACAAAGGAGTTCCCATTCTTTTTATACTAGAACCTATGTGTTTGCGAGATGCCAAACTGCATGACTCGACTGTTTATTTTCAACCTTGAGATACGAGCATTTGGTTAAGATGTTTTTGAAATCTTTGTGCATGACTTTGAAGGACCCGTATGTACTTTAGAAATACTTTTGAATATTTTTGTATTCAGAAATTAAATAATTTATTCTCTACTAGCATTCATGCCTACAAATTGTGGTTGTCAATTAATTTCATGCACCTTAAAAGGATTAATTTAAAAAACTTCATTCACTTTTTTCTTTGCAGTAATCAATTCTATATGATTTAATTACTAAGTAATAGACTCAACAGTTTCTTAATTGCATTTAATGATAAAAAGCATGTGTTACAATGTCACACATTATTCAACAAGTTTCAATAATTGACAAAAAATACAGCACCTAGAAGAAATAGTATGTCATTCTGGCTGAAAAACTTGATGCCCAGAATTAGGAATATGGCACTGCAGTCAAATAGCTCTGCAAGCAGCAGGAATGATAAAGCAGCTCCTAATTGACACCCAGCATGTTGTTTCTTATGCATACTTCTCAAACGCTATTTTATAAGTACACACATATTTTATACATTTTATTTTTTTAAGTTATACGAGGGGTGTCCAATAAGCATTCAGATTTTTATTCCTATCAATTACATGAGAGAAATAAAAAATACAGGATGCATAAATATGATACATATGTAATAGTGGTATAAACAGTCAGTCACTTTTCCACGTATACTCCATTCAACACAATGCATTTCCTCCACCGATCAACAAGTCGATTCATTCCGGTAGCAAAAAATCAGCAGGAATGTTGTGAATCCATTGACGGACAGTTGCTCGCAGATCATCCATGCTCTCATAGTGGTGGCCACGAAAACTATCCTTCAAGTAACTGAAAACATGAAAATTGGAGGGTGCCAAGTTCGGATTGTAAGCAGGGGGTGGAAGAACGGTCCACCTCTGTTTTGCGATTTCTTCTTGCACTGGTTTAGCAATACGTGGACGAGCGTTATGTGAAGCAACACTTCATTGTTTTTCAATGTTGGCCGTTTGGTACGGATAGGCTGCGCATGTTTTCTTCGTGTTTTCACATAGACCTTCGCATTTATTGTTTCATTTTTTGCCAAGTACTTGACCAGAAGGATACCATGTTTGTCCCAGAAGACAGAATCTATGGCCTTGGACGCCGACAAACCAACTTTGAACTTCTTTGATGGGGGCAAATTCAGATGATGCCATTGCATACTTTGCCGTTTTGTCTCCTGTTCGAACTGACGAATCCATGTTTCATTGCCTGTGATTATGCATCCCAGGAATGCGTCACCCTCCTCATCATAGTACTATAACAGTTATTGCAAATGTCTAGCCTTTGGCATTTATGCACTGTTCTAAGCATTTGGGATACCCATCTGGCACAGATCTTCCTATAGTTGAGATGTTCATGAATAATTTGTCCAACAGAATCTTTACTGATAGCCAATTCCATGGCAATATCCTGAACACAAATGCATCTGTTACCTTTAATCAAATCATCAACCACTTAATAGTTTCATCAGTCATCGTCGTGTTAGACCTACCTGACCATGCCTCATCTTCAAGGCTCTAGGGGCCAGCTTTGAACTTCCCCTTCATAAACACTGGAGAACAAAACATAGCCACATCACCATACACTGTCTGAAGTCTTCTTGTAATGTTCACGGTCTTTACCCATTCTTTCATTAAAAATTTCACAGCCGCCCCGGTGGCGCAGTGGTCTAGCGATGGCCTCTGACATTCGTCCGAACAGGGTCCGGGTTCGAATCCCGGTGAGGCATGGATGTTGTGTTTGTCTTACGGCACTGGCTCTCTCCCTTCCCTGGAACCAGTTACCCTAAATTAGGGATGGGCGACTGCTTATAGCCCATCGAGTTGCTCACGGTGGTCGTTAAACCTCCAATAAAGAAAAAAAAAACAAAGTGTTCTGCTCGAACTGAACACTTATCATAGCCGCCATTGTTTGTGATCGGAATCGCCACCTAAGATTAGTATCAAGCCGCTCCACTTTTACGGCGTTTCACAGAAAGTAGTCATAATAGTTTCACGCCAGTGGCGTATCTTGGGTCTGAGACCTGGGCTATCTCACCCCTCCCCCCAGTATATTTTTTTTAAATTGCAAAGTTTAATTTTTATTTGTTAATAGAAGTAATTTTTTCTAAATTTTAGGTACATGCCATTGCTAACATGATACCAAATAATTATGAGGATTAAGATTTGAATACCTATTTGTACATGAACTCCAATCTTCTTCTGAATACTTGATTTATACATGAACTCCATTCTTCTTCTCCTTTTGTGTGAACTTGAGTGCTACGTTTTCATAAAATGTTTCTTCCGAGTACTTTTTCATATTTAAAAATAATGTTTTTCTCTATTGACAAAACAGCCAAGTTTTTCAAATGTGCATGTCCTTGTGTGGCTCTAAGATATATCTTGATTCTTTTTAATGCTGAAAAACTTCTTTCAGCAGTTGCAGTTGTTGATGGAAAGTTTAACATGAGGTCTGCTAATTTGTACAACTCACTAAACACTATGTCCAATTTATTCAACTTTATGTAACACGTAATGTATCTTACCGATTTGTTTTTGTATTCATCAAAGGAATAAAACACCTTCAGTTCATTTTTTAGTCAAACTGTATCAAATTTTGAAGCAAAGAGTTCTTTAAGTTCTGACAGATGTTCAGGGAAGCTTTCACAAAATTTATCAAAACAGTTCGAATCCAACAAGGCCACGAATTTAAGATATAATATCTCTGATTTTAATTCATTGACACTTCACAAAAACAAACTCTCGCGAAACACTTGCGGGCGGGAGTATGCGAGTAACTGAGATAGTCTAACTCTTCTTTTTCTAAGCGAACCGTTTCCCAAAGCAATCGCCCATTCTCCTCTACCAGCTGACTCATGTTGTCATGGAAACGCTAGCAGGCAATTGTACAGAAGGTTTTTGCACCAGAACTGCAAAGACTCTGGAAGAGCTGCTGGCATTATGCAGTTGGTTTTCGCTCGCCCGACTGAGTCAAAGAAGCGAATCTGCATGCATTTTTTTTCGCACCGAAAGTATAGACATATTTTAATACCGTTGATAATTGACTTTTATTTGTGTATATTTAATTCAGTTTTATTTGTGCATTCTCTGGGCTTCGCAGCTAGCCTAGAATATATGCCACTGTTTCATGCATACATATGATCATACACACGGTTTTGTGTCGATAGGAATAAAAATCCGGATACTTATCAGACACCCCTCATATTTACTCAATATAAGTGATACTTTTTTATCTGTGGGATTTAGGACTGCCATTACATCCTGCAACAAGCAACAAAATAACTACTTTGCCTTCTCTGTCCTTTTTTTTTTTTTTTTTTTTTTTTTTTTTTTTTTTTTTTTTTTTTTTTTTTTTTTGGTTGTTGTTTTTGTCCTTTATTAATGTGATAAGTCCAGTTCTTCCACAGTAGATATCATTTCCTTAGGAAATATACAACTGTTGCAGCCAACTTGAGTGTTGCATTTCCTACATTTACATATGACCAACTTTTGCAGGCAATTTCAGCGTTGCACTTTTTACATTTACCACAACAAAAAGCTAACAGTAGTTTCAGAAATAAATTTCTAGTCATAAGCAATAAACAGGTGAGTGAAATTAACATATTTACACTTAAATAAGTCTACAGTATTAGTACTCTTATGGTCAAGTTAGAGCGATTAACAAATAAACTATTAAATAAATTTCCCTCCACTTATCTTTGTGAAAACAATGCAGCTTTCCAGTGAGGAGACAGTTGTGGTAAATGGCAAAAACATTTGCAAACAAACTCCATTTACCTGCTCAAACATGATGAGGTCCCTCTGGTGGAACAAGGCAGGCATTCTAGGCATGGACTGTGTGTTTGCCCTATGGCACTGGCTCTCCACACCCTGGAACCAGTGGCCTAAATTAAGGACAGGTGACTACTTGTAGCCTACTGAATTGCTCAAGATGGTCATTAAACCCACAAACGAACCAAAGAAAACAAGAAAGAAGACACCGAATTTTCTGGTGTAATAAGCACGTCTTTTGAATCCGTTCTGACGCAAATTAAATTTATCAAAGCTATTCAAAGGCAATGGAACCATTCAAAGGCAATGGAACCGGTAGGAAAACAATAGTATCTGACGGAAGAAAGAAGTTTTTCAATTGGGTCTTTAATCCCTCAGATATTGGTGTAAACGGAATCTTGAGCTTACGAACTCTTAGAAACAGAGTTATCGACAAAAATAAGATGTGACTTTACGTCCCCTGGTGGGAAAACCATGCATTATTTTAGGAAGAAAGTATTCTCAAAAGGTTTATCCATATGAGCGGTATCGGTCCAAGAAAATAAAATTTAGTCGAGTTTTCAGGAGCCCAGATTTTGCTACAAATACATCAGAAGCAGAAATTAACACTTATGACCCCTGGTGGCCAAACTATTCTTTACAAAATATTAGAAATTATGTGAAAAATATTTTCCATCAGGTCTTGTATGCAATACAGGAAGAATTTTTCAAATCGAAGTTTCAGGAGCAGAAAACGCAATTTACCTTTATGCGCCCTAGCGGAAAGTCTTAAATGATTTACACGAAAAATTTGAATTTATAGGGAAAACATTTTGCATCGAAAACACTATCCAACAACGAAGGAATTTTTCAAATTGGACTTTTAGAAGTAGAGGTATTGACAAAAATACGATATTCATCTGCGCCCTGGCTTAGAAACCATGCATTATTTCAAGAAGAAAGTGTTCCTAAAAGGTTTGTCGACATGAGTAGCATCGGTCAACAAAAGACTTTTTTCAATCAAGATTTTAGAAGCTCATATTTTGCTGCAAATACATCAGAAGTGGAAATTAAGACTTACGCCACCTGGTGGCCATACCATTTTTTTACAAAAATTAGAAATTATGTGCAAAGGATTTCCCATCAGGAGCTGTATCCGGTGCAGAAGGAATTTTTCAAATCTGAGGTTTAGAACCAGAGAAATAATGGGAAATGCAATTTACCTTTACGCCCCCTAGCGGAAAGTCTATGAATTGCTTGAAAATTTTGAATTTTTAGGAAAAACATGTCACACTAGAAACACTATCCAACAAAGAAGGAATTTTTTAAATCGGACTCCTAGAAGTCGAGATATTGACAAAAATAAGATATACGTCTATGCCCCCTGGCGCAGAAACCATCCACTATTTTAAGAAGAAAATGTTTCTAAAAGGTTTGTCGACACGAGTAGTTCGGTCTACAAACTACGTTTTTTTCAATCGAGAATTTAGAAGCTCATATTTTGCTGCAAATACATCAGAAGCGGAAATTAAGGTTTACGCCCCTGGTGGCCAAACCATTTTTTTTACAAAAATTAGAAATTATGTGCAAATGATTTCCCATCAGGAGCTGTATCCGGTGCAAAAAGAAGTTTTCAAATCGGACTCCTAGAAGTAGAGATATTGACAAAAATAAGATATGCATCTACGACCCCTGGCAAAGAAACAGAGATATTTTAGGAAAAAAATATTCCGAAAAGGTTTATCGATGTGAGTGGCATCAGTCCACGAAAGAATTTTTTCAATCGATATTTTAGAAGCTCAGATTTTATGGCAAGTACATCAGAAGCAAAAATTAACAGTTACGTCCCCTGGTGGCCAAAGTATTCTTTACCAAAAATTCGAAAATATATATGAAAAAGATTTTTCATTAGGAGATGTATCAGCTGAAAAAAAGATTTTTCAAATCGGAGTTTTAGGAGAAGAGTTATCGGAAAAAATGTCATTTACTTTTACGCCCCTAGCGGAAAATCTATGCGTAATCTGAAAATGAAACTATATCTAAAACGCTCTTTGACATAAATGGAATCGAAAGATAAAAGAATTTTTTCAATCGGATGTTTAGAAGCAAATATGTGGATTAAAACTTAATTTTGAATTCGACACCATCTTTATTTACGCCCTAGCGGCAAAATTGTGCATCGTAAAAAAACAAAAACAAAATGAAGGATCATCATTCGCATATTTCAAGCTTCCGAATGCAAAAAGAATTTTTCAAATCGGACTAATAGTTGCAGATACCGTGGGTACAGACAGACGGACGGACAAACCGATAACAGAAGCACGATCTTTTTTTACAAAAGATGTGCTAAAAAAGAGATGATGAGGTTATCTAACATAATTTCTGATGGCAGCACCCTCTGCTATTTCATATGAGTATTTGTCACAAAACTATGAGCTATGGAGCATGACACACTATCCCTTCTAGACACTGTACCATAGTGCCAGCAAAAGTATCAATGGTAAAAATGGTTGTAGTTAACTCTCTTTTCAGGAAAGAAAACATTGTTGAGTTGACCCTTTGTTGAGAAGCATCTCAAGATGTGGCACATAAAGAAATATGATGGTTTCCTTTTCTAATTGTCAAAGTGTACAAATTCAGAAGTAGTTGGCAGAGTTTAAAGTTCCACCAGACTCAAACTACAAGCCCCGGGTAGTTTTTATTGGAATTTAGACCATATTTTTAAAGTATAAGGATCGCCTAAATGAAAGTAAGACTTGTGTAATAGCATCGTTGTATCATTACATACATTTGTGCTGGAAGATGGCATGTCATCATGTGAGGAAGCACGCTGTTATCGGCAGCGCGTGTCAGTGTGCTTTTGCACATGCGGAGGCAAGTTGACTACATAGGGTCGTGACATGGATTCGTCCAAACAGGCAGTTATGCAATTTTTGATGGCAGAAGGTGTTTAGTGGAGCTGAAATTTATCATCATATGAAGGATGTGTATATGAATGAGTGTCAGTCATGGTGTACAGTGTTTTGCTGGTGTAGTGAATTTCTTAAAGGACGTGTGAGTACGGAGGACATGCCAAGAGCTGGGCAAGTGCACGTGGCCATCACCATGGAATCGATTGTTGCCATGGATAACCTTGTGAAGGAGAATCGCCGAATCACCACCAGCGAGCTTGCAGCAACAATGTCTGTGAGTAAGGGAACTGTTAACACCATTCTCCATCACCAATTGGGTACAGCAAGGTTTGCACACAATGGTTCGGTCCCCTAGCATCTTCAGGAGCAGCAGAAGACTCGGTGAATGGATACGCCGGAGCCATAGGCATATCAGCCTCTGCAAGGTTAATGACCGCCACCCTATTGCATTGAACGTAATTGTACAGTATGTACTTGTTGCTATTTGGAGACTTATGTCATATTAATTTGTCCTTATTAACGACGTACAGTAATTACTGAATTAGAAGGAAACGACATAAAAATATGTACTAACCTTTCACGAAACATTTATTTGAAGAACGAAACGAAATGTATAATGAACAATAAGTTGAATAAATTTTACTATGAGTTTTCGTTTAAAAGAAAGTTTTCAGTCAAATCAGCTGTTAATATAAACCAAAATATTACAACCTAAAACTATATTGCCTAAAGCTTCACCGCTAATCGTCATCTGTCGAACACCAAAACGTTTCTTCCAGCGATCAAGTCACCCGTCACTGGCAGTAAATTCACCATTGTCTCCTTCGATCTGTTTTTTAAACTGAATTGCTTTTTCTTGGAGCAAGGAGCCTGAAACCGGCATTCCTTTCCCCATCACATTTTCATACCACAGATATAAAGCCTCTTCATTTCCACATGTTTGCTTTTTTGCATAGTTTTTCTAACTTTCATGGCGCTGCCACTTGCTTGCTTAGAACACCATTTTTCAATCTCTGCGCAATTTCTTCACCAATCACCCACAGTAGTTTTTCCAACTCCTAACTCCAATGCAATTTTCTTTGCCGATTCACCAGAATCCATTCATTTTATTGCTTGCAGTTTTTCTTCTAAAATTATTACCATTTTCTTTTGTTTGTCACCCATATTTCACTTAGAAATAAAAGCCACCAACAATACACTGGACTGTATACACACTTTATAACATAAATTAGCAATCCGCGAACGACTGAACCGCACAGACTGACTTCTGGATACAGACTGATGGTGCACTTGCTACACGTTCATTTCTTGTTGCGACATGAATCAATTGGCGTATTAGACGCTAGTGATTCATGCGCGCGTAAGCGCCTTCAGATACTTTAAGCAATAGTACACAGCCGCGTAGTGGGAAATTGCTCGGCATGACATTTTTTTATATTTTTTTTTTTTTTGGCAGGTTGAATAGGCCAGAGGTCGAGTAGCCGGGAGTCGGATAGCTGAGCGTCTACTGTATAATTACGTGCTTTACACTCAGAATTTAATATAACATATGGCATCAAGTAGTCATGGTAATGTCAAATGAAAACAATTGTTTCAGGTTACAAAAATGTTTCAAATGAAAGTCAGAACTTAATGTATTGCATAATGCAAAGTGTTCATGGTAACATCCAATGTAAACAAAAGAGGTGACACGAAAACTGCAGCTTATTTCTTTACTTGATACATGATAACTTGTGGAACTTATTTATTCAGATTATGCTTGCAATGATGTCAATATGATCATTTGTTGCAACAATTTCTACAACTGAAGCAAAGCTAACATTCTTCACATTGCAAGGATATTAGAGACAAACTTGAAGTGCTTTATAAGATTAAAAGTCTTAGTTGTGGACGATCTTTACTTGTCTAAAATACACTGCTCAACATAAAAAATGCCATGTCATGAAGAAATGCATGAAATGAGATGAAACTTATGACATATGTAGAAAAGTAGATAAAAAGAAATTATTTAATTCCTGAGGGATTACATGTATGTGATGAGCAAAGAGACAGCATATAGTGGCCTGAGTTAGAAGGTCATACAATCGTCATGCTGGTCTATATACATTCGGCAACACTGCCTGGCTTTGAGTGGAAAAGTCACCAGATGGTATTCTGAAGTACAGTTAACCATTTCATCAACATTGTAATTTCATCAACATTGTAAGTGGGTCGAGCAAGGCATTAAGTGACATCCCAAACATTCTCTATTAGGTAGAATTTTGGGGATTGTACTGGCTGTGGGGGCACCTTAACATCTTACAGTCATTGTTTGCTGATGTTAGCAGTATAAGGGTGGGTGTTATCTTCTTGAAACTGGGCATCAGAGATACCACGGAGATATGGCAAGAAAATGGGCTGCAGAATCTCATTGGTGTATGATCATGCCATCATTGTTTTTTTTTTTTTTTTTTTTTTGATTGGAGGTTTAACGACCACCGTGAGCAACTCAATGGGCTATAAGCAGTCGCCCATCCCTAATTTAGGGTCACTGGTTCCAGGGAAGGGAGAGAGCCAGTGCCGTAAGACAAACACAACATCCATGCCTGACCGGGATTCGAACCCGGACCCCTTACGGACGAATGATCAGAGGCCAGCGCCTTAGACCACTGAGCCACCGGGGCGGCCATGCCATCATTGTACCCACTATGCGTACAAGCAGTGAACAGCTGCTGAAACTGATAATGCCCCAAACCATAACACCAGTGAGAGGAGGCATATGACACCTACAGATGGCAGCAAGATCGGTTGGTGACCACATCATCTCCAGACTATCAATCAGCGATCATTGGCACTGAGACAGAAGCAAGATTTGTTTCTTAATATAATATGGTTCTTTTCATACCCGCCATGCATGTTTGCTGCAGCAGTCATCCACTGGCTGGTGACAGTGAACACCTGCCTCATCCAATTTGCAATTCACAGTCCATGTCAGTGGCATAGCAGCTCAAGTTTTGGGCCCTCGCAACTTATTTTTGGGCCCCCTCCCCACAAAGTCATCTAACCCAACCACCTTAATAAAAGTTATAAGAAATAATGAATAATCCTAAGTAATTGCTAATTTAGCAATCATACCTTATAATGACTATTTTAGCCATGGTTTTGCATTTAATAATATGCATTAGCCAAGTACTTTCACCGTACCTTGTCCGCATCATCTTAAATGATGATGCCCTGACAATGCAGACAACACCCAGTGAAAGTACTTGGCTAGCTTTTTAGTTATTATTAAATGTAAAATCGTGGCTAAAACAGCCATTATAAGGTGTGATTACTGAATCATTAATTTTTCTCCTAATTTATTTAGGATTATTCATTATCATCTCACCACGGACCTGATTTTAATTTTCCATTTGCTATAAGAAATAATAATTTATTAGTATGGGTATGGCAGAAAGATCACTAACCACTTACCAGCTACAATAAAGCAATGAATTAAGTCTTGAATGTTACATAAAGCAGTGTGATTGGCTAGCATTTTGCAATGCAAATATTTTTACTATCTCACTTAGATCAATTGATCTTGCTTTTTCACACTCTACACTTAAAATGCTGATACTGCTTAAGTCTTTCTTGAGACATGGAACTGCACATAATTCTTTATTAATTTCAATTTTGAAAAAGATTGCTCAGCTGTGAATACAGTTACTAGTAAGGTCAGGAACAGCAGAAAGCTGTGCAGAGGTCCAGAATGCTAGATACCAGGGTGTAGTAGCTATCTATTAGTAACAGATCATCCAATTCCCTATTTGATCTTTTGGACTTTATCTCATCCATCAAAGCATTGTTTTTCAAAGTGTGTTCCGTGGAACCCCGGGGTTCCGCAAGCAATTCGTAAAACATCGCCAACATTTTTAAGAAAACCTTAACCAACCAATTCCCCGTGGCCAATAAAAAATGGGAAAAAAGTTCAAGAAAATGGTACACGTTCTGGAAGGTGTGATCAAGACAAAACTGTCAAATTTGCTGAAAGAACAAAGAACGATAAGAGCTATATTAGTTTGGCATTTATGAAAGCTGAAGGTGATCCAGTGTGTCGTATGCAGCAAAGTTTATCATAATAGCTCAACAGCACCTGCTGAATTGCATCGCTATTTGGAGACTACTACAGATCGAGAGCTCAAAGATAAGAATGTTGATTTTTTCGTATGCGAGTGTGATGAACTTTTAAAAGTGAAAAAACTAGTTTTCATGCAGCACATACATACAGTGAATTAAAAAGCTACTGAGGCTTCCTTTTTAGTAAGCTATCAAATAGCACGAGCAGGTGAGCCTCATACAATAGCCGTGAATCTTATCAAGCCATGTGTTATTGACATGGTTAAGTGCACGATTGGTGAAAAATCGGCCAAAGAAATAGCGAAAATTCTGCTATCAAACCATACAGTGTCTCGCCGAGTGAAGGAAATAGCAACAGTGTAAAACAGAAACTTATTATTTGCATCAAGTCTTGCAATTTTGCTTTGCAAATAGATGAGACTACAGACGTGTCACGTCTCATGATACTGTTCGCCTTTGTAAAATACCCGTACAAAGAAGCATTTCTGGCAGATCTTTTATGCAAGCCACTAGCAGCACATGCAACTGCACAAAGATCTTCAATATTTTAAATTCCTTCTTTGAAGAAAATGAAATTCCGTGGGAAAATTTCATTAATATTTGTACACATGGTGCCAAAGCTATAGTGGGAAAAACATCTGGTGGTGTCGCACGCATCAAAATGATTGCAAAGAACTGTACCAGTAGTCACTGTATACTTCGTAGGCAAGCTCTTGGACGAAAATTTTGCCTCTCCATCTAAAAAGTGCCCTGGGTGAAGTAGTTTAAATGATAAACTTCAAAAAGCTCGTCCTCTGAATAACAGATCGTTTAAAATTTTGTGCGATGATATAGGAAGTGTGCACACATCATTGCTTCTATGTACAGAAGTAAGATGGTTATTTCGAGTTAAAATATTGGAACACTTTTTTGAACTTAAAGCTTAAGTGCATGCTTTCTTCACAGATAACCACTTTTATTTTAAAGATTGATTTAAATGATAAAGAGTAGTTACGTCGAGTGGCTTACCTATCTGATATTTTCTCAAAACTGAATGAACTCAATATTGCACTTCAAAGCAAAGCAAATTGACGTATTCACCACCAAAGACAAAATTGTGGCATTTAAAAAGAAAGATTCAATTTTCGACCAGGTGTGTCCGCAACCACAAATTTGATTGCTTTTCAACTGCAAGAAACTTTCTGTCACAGCTGGACTTTGAACAATGTGGTAAAATCATCGAGCATCTGGAAGCTCTCCATGATTCAATGAGACAGTATTTTCCTGATGAGCAGCACGAAAAATTAAAAAAGTCAATTATGGATTAAAATCCATTTGTTATTAATGAAAAACATCCATGCTTTTTGTCTGATGGATATCAAAAATTTATTGAAATGATGTCTGATTCATCAATGACATCCATTTATAAAACAGTGCCAGTGGCAGACTTTTGGTGCAGTTTGAAAGGAAGATATTTATTATTATCGCAAAAAACTGTGGCAGTACTCTTACCATTTGCGATAACCTATTTTGTAAAACTGGCTTTTCTATATATGCCTCAACAAAAACTAAGCACCGGAAAAGCTGGATGCAGAGCCCGATATGAGATTACAACTTTCTTCGATAATACCGAATTTTGAAGAACTATGTGGCAATAAAAAGGAAAGCCATTCATTACATTAATATTTTTCATTAATGAATACTTGCATCATTGGCATAATAAGTTTTATTGGTTCTACATTAGCTTTTTGTAAGTATTATCTTTTTATTGACTAATTGCCTATTTTTTTCCCCGTTTCATTTTTATTTAAAATCTGTGATAAATAGTAGGGCATATACTGTAGGTGCATTAATTTTTAATGGTATTTATAGAGGGGTTCCGTTGCTCGACATTGTAGGAAAAAGGGTTCTATAGGATAAAAAGTTTGAGAACCACTGCATCAAAGCAAGTCTGAAGCTTTGAATTTCAGAAGGAAACTTATCTTTCAGGTGTTCTTTGTACTCCACAAAGAATTGTACTGCTTTCTTATTCAAGTCTTCCTCCGATGAAGTTGACAGAAATTGAAGAGTAAGTACTGTAAACAAATAGCTCAAATATTTCATTCCTTCATACCTTGTTTGGATTTGGTTAACAGTGATATCTAACGTACAGTTAAACACCACTGTTTGAAAATGTTTTTCCGGATTTGATAATCGCTCATCCTGAGCCAACTCATCAAAATGTTTCTTGAATTTAGGAACTCTTTGATCTTCAAAGTGGGTGTAAATACCCCATTGCTTTGTGAGAGAAATTGCAGACCACCTTGCCTCTTGGAAATTATTCCTATAGTCAGAGGGTGTAGCCTATCAGCAGCATTTTGAAAAAGAGCTGATGATGCCTGCGCAAGATCAACATCATTTGACTGAAGAAGTTTTGAAACCAAGTGAACAGCTTCAAGTATTCGGGTTTGACAAAAAAGTATTAAATTTGAAGCACCTGGTCAAAGTTGCCTTAGCAGCTTCCTGATAACCCTCCCAGGCCTCATGGGCCAGGGTGTTATGCCACTGACTGGTCAATGTCAATATTGGGAGGTCCATAGCTGCTTATTCACTTTACCAAATGCAGTTTGCTAGAGACTGTGGGGCTGCTACAGATTGCTGATGAATGCTGCAATTGAGGTGTTTGGACACCTGCTTAAATGCACTAGTCCCAAAATGGCAGTGAACATTACCTTCCTCCAACTGTCGTCACATTTGGTCAACAATTGTTGCATCCTGATGAATTTATGCAGCACAGCAATGACACACAGAGACCAACCAGATGTACATAGCCCTAGGATGATGCTTCTGGTAAAGGCGACCATGTGATAGTAGGATTCATGACGGCATCACCCAGGCATTCTCACTCCTTACACATGCTTTTGCCACCAAGGTCACCTTGATGGAGTGGCCCACATGGTCAGATGAGGATGACCAAACTCAGTTATGCTGAGCCATTTTATCCTTTTATCTCCTTCACTTGTCGTGTGATTAGTTTGCAACTGCATTCATTACATAACCAAACTGTTGACACATACCCAACAATTTGCATAGTGCTCTGACAAATACTTCCTGGTGAGGCATTTTTTATGTTCAGCTGCGCAACAGTTAGTTACTCTTGGATATGAGTTTAAATTTTTCTGCGTCCTATGATAAGAATGCATACTTTTAGTACAAAAGTTTCTGTAAAAACACTGCATGGATATTCATAAAACTAGGCAAATTATAAAAGAAGCAAACTGTATTTATGATAACAAGTATTAGAATAACAATTAGCACATGGAATACAAATTCACACATTTGAAAGTAGAAATTCCTCTTACTGATATAAGATGCTTCCACATATCAAGTTCACATTTGCATTTCAACAATAAATGTTGCATATAATCAGTGCTGTAATTTATATAAAAGGTTTTTATGCATCATCAGAATAAGTTTTTGCACAGGATTTCACTAAATTTTTCAAGTGAAAAACTTTAACAATATCTGCATGGGAACTAAATACTGACACTTATTCTTATAAAAGCAAATTTCTATTTTTGTTCTTTATTTGCCATTTTTATAGGTGCTTTGTGTTTTTGGTGTCCCTTGATACAGCCAGCCACCGATTCATAACAAACTATCTTTTTGGCTCCCTAATTTAGGTGAGACACAATGCTCTTTTAAGTGTATTATAATCAGAATATATTCTCTATATATAAATAGAGCATAATTTTCTCAGGTGCGTTCCAATACTTCCCAAAACTGATTCTTCAATTATCTGTGTTGTTCTTTCCTAAGAAGTGCAAATTATATCTCTCCCACCGCAATATTTTCACTCAACTTCACAGTGCAATATGATCGCGGTCAGCTGCTGGCTTGTTTTTATACCGTTTGCAGCTGTACTGCGCATCTTAACACTGCAGTGGATCTGTTCATTTACTTTTGAAGGGGTGTCCGGTGACTTTTTTTAATGTAGTGTATATTTGTTTCCAATATTAGTGAAAAGATAATGGATTATATGTGATGAATGTACATCAAAATTGACTTCAGACATTGTTGGACACATTTCAAATTAATTTATGTGGGAGTACTTTCACACATCTATGTGTGCATTATTAACATGTGTGGTAGATGGTTTGTTCAAGTTTCATGAAGCATTTGCTTATTGAATGTTGACGTATAGTCTTACTGATCTTGGTTCGCTGGGTGCATTCGTCTTGTCCGATGTGGTTTTGAATTACATAGTTCTTGTTTCTTATTGCTTCTTATTTTTATTAATAAGTTTTAGGGCAGTGGCATAGTGTAGAGTGTCTTCATTGCAATTTTCATGCTGGAAGTACCCGATTCCATGCACATGATGCTGAATTTTTATTAATAAGTTTGATGCTGAATTTTTATTAATAAGTTTTAGGGCAGTGGCATAGTGTAGAGTGTCTTCATTGCAATTTTCATGCTGGAAGTACCCGATTCCATGCACATGATGCTAAATTTAGAATCATATCTATAATAATAATTAATAGATGTCTTCCCAAATGAGACTTGCATTATTTTGTGAGCACAGTCTGGAGAGAGAGCAATAGAATCATTATATATTTTTTCAGCACTGGAATGAAGACACACATCACACTATACCGCTACCCTGGAAGTTATCAGTGCAGGAAAATTAAAAATCTGCCAAAAACCATTGCGAAAATCCCACAAAAACTAATTCAAAGCCACATCAGACAAGAGAAATGCACCACCACAATAATTAACTTAAGAACCAATATCAGTACAGCAACATATCAACAACCAATAAACAGTGGTTATTGAAACTTAAACATTCAACCACAGTGTGTGGCTGATAATGTATGCACACATGGATGTGTGCAACTACCCCCATGAATTAATTTGCAATGTTTCAATGAAAGAAGAAATACTCTTCATAAATACATGAGAAATTCACTAGAATATCTATAGTAATGACATAATGTATACTGATTATTCACAATAATCGGATTATAAATTCTGAAATTGCTCGTAGTGCTTACTCATCTTCCATGTAACATGCCTCAGAAAACCTGAAACTTTCATCGGAAGAATAAATAATAGAAAATCAAACCCTGGATAGTGTAATGGAGATCATATTCGAATGGAAATCAGGAGATGCATGCTGGATTCCCTCTCCAGAGTGATGAAATTTTCACGTTTTCTAAAGGATGTTACATAGAAAATATGAACTACAAACAATTTCAGTATTTATAATCATATTATTCTGAATAATCAGCATACATTATCTGATTGCTATGAAAATTCTAGCGAGTTTCCCATGTATTTATGAAGAATGTTTCTTCTTCCTTCACTGAAATATCTGTGGTACATGTGATTTTGGAGCTATATCTGTTTCAGGATGGAAAAGGTTCAAAATGATGTGAGGACACATAATTGCTTTGACTAGTGCAAATTTGAAGTAGATTCAGATTCCTAAGCTATAGTTGCTTGGAACTTAGGCCATCCTAAGTGGTGTAAACAGAAATCAGGAGATGCAAGTTTGATTCTCGCTCCAGAGCGATGAAAATTTCAGGTTTTCTGAGGGGAGTTACATGAAAGATCAGTAAGCACTGAATGAATATTCTAATTTGAAATGTGTTAAACAGTGTCTGAAATCAATTTTAATATTTGTTTCTGTTATGATTTGTCAATCTGAATTTTTTTATTTTGCCTATGATATCAACATGTCATAAGGAATTGCTTGAAATCTATGTTTCACTGATAAGAGTAGAAAAGAAAGAAAGGAAAAAAAGCAGATTCTTTAATGTATTTTTAAGCAGGCAATCCACTTGTTTTTCAGTCAGAAGCTACAGCCTGTTCCGTGAACTTCTGCACTTTCTAGTGAAAACATTTTTGTTCAAATTCACATTACAATCTCTACATTGTAATTACACAAAAGTGTTATTTTTTAAATGCCAGTTCATCTAGCTAACCACTGTAATGTTTCATTAGTTCAGGATGTTGATTAACATCTGGCCTTTTTATATACATCTCTTTTCTACTTAAATATCCTTACTCAAGACCCTTTCAAATATTTGAAAAACATGATATAAAGACTGCACCCACAAACTTTTCATTTTTTTTTTTTAAAAAGGTCAACATCATTTCCCTTTGCTTTCACTAGAACACTGATACGACTCCAACTTAAAGGATACCAGAAACCAATAGTTTAAAGTTAGTGCTAACACATGGAGAGGTGAAGCTTGAAACTGTATGATTAAACCTCATATAAGAATTTATGGGTTGACAAACTTTAATTGAATTTTCTGGAAAGGCTCAAATAGGAAATAATACAACAGTAAACTTCAATGAAAAGAAACTTATGAATTTTAATCTGTTCCTTTTCACATATTTACATTTCTAATTTTGACATGGAAAACAGAAGAGAAAAACAGTGTTGAGGGATCATCTTTAGTTTGATGATGGTACCTAAGAAAAGAAAAATGACCTGAAATGAAGATTTTACGATATCATAAAAATAATTATGCAGACACAACATTCTCAAGAAATTTATAGAAAACTATAGTCCAACACATATTTGATTACAAACAATTTAAAAGGCACCATTCTTTATATACTCAGAGAAAATAACAGAATACTTTTACATTTCCTACAGGGGTTTGTGGCAAGACAGACACATCAAGATCATGTACAGAATCAAGATGTGCTGCGTGAAATAAAATATTGTTAGTAAGGTGGAGATTTCAAAGCCATTGTAACTGCTGATGGTTTCACCGAATCAGCCTTTTCATAATCAATAAAAGCCATGCACAATGGAAGTTCATATTCCCTCGCTCTTTCAATTAGTTCTCTCAGTACATGGATATGATCTATAGTGCTGCAGCCACTCCTGAATTCAGCTTGTTCTCTCGGTTGAGCCATGTCCAGTGTTACCTTTAAGCGGTGTGAAAGAACTTTAGTGAAAATTTTATAAACCACTGATAGGAGGCTGATAGGTCTGTAGTTCCTGAGATCCTCAATGTCACTTTTTTTATGTAGCAGGATCATTGTAGCATTGTTCCAATCCTCAGGAGTCTCCCCTTCATTAAGGCATCGAGTGAAAACTTGGGCGAGTACTGTTTCGATTTTTCCATTTGCTTCTTGTATGATGCCCTGGAGCTTTTTCCGCTTTATGTTCTTGATTTTTCCCGCTTCATGTTCTTGATTTTTCCCGCTTCGTGTTCTTGATTTTTCCCGCTTCATGTTCTTCTGTTGGGAGGACTGGAAGAACTCTGGCACTGTTTCTTTCATGATGTCTGGAGTACATGTATCATCCCTTTCACACAATTTGAAGTAGAAATCTTTCACTCTTGTCAAAATTTAGTCTTTATTTCTTGTTACAGAACCATCTTCTTTTTCAGTGCCATAATCTGTTTTCTTCCCTTACTGAGATGTCCCTTTGCTATCTTCAGGCTTTGGTTGTTTTAAATTGCTTTCCTCACTAGTTCACAGTTGAATTTCCTTAAGTCTTCAGTGATACTTTTTCGTACTGTCTTGCATAGCTCTATGTATTCCACTTTGGAAGTCACATCTTCTTTAGTTGTCCTCATCTCTCTTCTTTTTTGCATCAACATTTTGGTTTTTCCCGATAATTTGTTCATGTGCAACTTGTTCTTAGACCCAGCTAATTTTGTTGCTGTTTCCATAAGAGCTTTGGTTACTTTTCTGTTAACTTCAAAAATATTCACTTCTTCCGATGTTAGGCCTTCTAAAGCAGAGGATTTGTTCTTCAGTTCCAACTTGAAGGTATTATGGTGTTTTTAAAGGTTGGTTATGTCAATACACTTTGTTTGTCTTATGAGCTTGCCACGTTCGAGTTTAGTGTTGAGGTGCATCTTACATCTCACCAATCTATGGTCACTAACTGTGTTGAACTTGTTTAGCACACTGCAGTCTTCGATGACGAATTTTTTGTTACACATAATAAAATCAATTTTACTTGTCTCCATGTCCATTTCCTGTGTGGCCTTTTCTTGAAAAAGGAATTCATGATGAAAAACCCTTCTGCCTCTGCAAACTCTATGAGAGTATTTCCACACTGGTTTCTGTTGCTGTTGCCCTATGTTTGCATTGAAATCTCCTATAATTATTTTCAAGTGCTGCTTGCCTTTATTATTTAGATGACGGATTTCCTCATAAAATTCTTCAATTTCTTCTTCAGGATGACTTGTGTGTGGGGGGGGGGGGGTTGCATAATTTTGAATAATCTGAGCCTGGCATCTTCTCGACAGTTGGATAACAAGTCGTGCAGCTCTGTCAGAAGAACTTTCAACTTCATCCTTCAGTTTCTTGTTTATTATAAATCCAACACCACTAGTTCTGCCAGTATCTGTCCCACGATAGTAGAAGAGATGTCCACTTTTCAGTTCAATGAGATCTCCTTTTCTCCTTACCTCACTTAGCCCGACGATGTTCCACTTGATCCTTTGTAGTTTCTCTTCCAATTCAAGAAGCCTTGAATCAGAAGATAGGGAGCGTCCATTATACGTAGCCAAGGTCAGCATCAAATGGCAGCCAAGTCCGGTCCTCAGGTGATTCTTAGCACCCTCTGCCTTCATGTCGCACTGGCCGCTGCCTTGTCCAGATACATTCCAGCTGCCGGAGACTGAGGGCTAAGATTTAAGTTGTGGAGTCATTTTGGAGGGGTTTGGTCATAACTCACCACGCTGGCCAAGCGGGTTGGTGAGTGTGGGATAGCATTTCCTCTAATCCCGATGGTATAGTTATATTGCTATTGGTGGTCATAAATATATATATTATTTTATTGGAATACTTTTTCAAAACCAAACAATAATACTATATAGAAAATCAGCATTGTGTGTGTGATGCAGTGTGCAGTGGACGTTGTTCCAGGAATTTATTCTTCCTGGCAGGCTCGGTATTTTGGTTCACTTTAATCATTTACAGTAGAACACATGAAGTAGACCTTTAGGGAAAACACTTTCAGGAATCCATTAATATGAGATTCAATTATTTATTCCGGTTATATGTGTATGTACATTATTTAAATATTTCATGGTTATATCCCATACAATCAAACGACATTACACTGCATCTCCATGACATCTCCTCCTCTCTCTATGCCTCGAATGCCCATCTGGTCTCTCCTCTCCCCGCGATCCCCTCAACCATTTGGGTGTCATGCTCTTCACACCTCATAATGAATGTCATTTTGGTTCTGCATCCAAGCATGTAAGAAGGCCTACAGAACATCACTATATATTTTACAAGGACTGCCTTAAATGGTCGAGCCAAAGGGCATCTTTCAGGAGAAGTTTCACAAAATGTCCAGCAGTGGGTTTGTAAGAATAAATTGTCCGTTCTTCTACAATATATCTTACACAGCCGTTACTTGAATGCATACATGTACACACACACAAATCATGTTGATCACTGTAGTGCAAACTTCAATAAAACATCAATTGGATATTTAAATCATATTTAAATATTTATAGAGGCCTCCTGTCAGCGGAGATCCTTACAGTGTGTGTGTACTGGATTCCTATGTGACTAGAGTGGCAATGTCCTAATTCAAGCACTTCTGAAATGAACAAAGGGATGCAGCCAATGCTCCTGGTATAGAACGCTAGCTAGGGTGAGAAAGTTCCTTTCTGGTATCTATCGACACTCAGAGACCTAAGAAGCCCATCTGCAAATTGCAATTGTAGACAGGAGTGGTTTGTGTTCTATAGAGAGATCTTTACTTTTTCATTATCTTTATTATTATTATTGAGAGGGTGGGTTAACTTATCGCCATGAGCAATAGGGCTATAAACAATAATTATGTGTCTCTAATTTGGGGCTATTTAGTTGTGTGTGTGTGTGTATGAGATAGAGAGAGAGAGAGAGAGAGAGAGAGAGAGAGAGAGAGAGAGAGAGAGAGAGAGAGAGAGGCAGTACTGTAAGACAAGTGCACCACCCATACCTCACGTAGGACTTGAACTCAAGCTATTTAGTTGAGAGAGAGAGGCAGTACCATAAGACAAGTGCACCACCCATACCTCACGTAGGACTTGAACTCAAGCTATTTAGTTGAGAGAGAGAGAGAGAGGCAGTACCATAAGACAAGTACACCACCCACACCTGACGTAGGACTTGAACTCAAGTCCAGGTCAGTTAACTAAACAGAAACCAACAGCTGTGACAGCTCAGTCATCAAGGTGGATTTTGTGGTAGGATTTATTCTGATTATGAGTGAAATGAAAACATGTTGCAAATTTGTAATGTGAAACACAGCATATTGTAGTTAGCAAAGTATTTAGAGGTGGTTTTCCAGCCATCCTAAAAGAATGAATGACATCAGGGGAAGATCACATGCAGTAACGTCTGAAAGAGAAAAAGATGCAGTAAATTATATGAGAGATACGAGATGGATGTGTGTTGAGCTAGAGTTATGTGCGATGATTACTGTAAATGGAGATGTGCGCTACATCAACAGTAAGTAAAAGTGAATATTAGCCATAATTATATAATTTGATAGGCTACTCTGAAGTCTGAGAACAGCTTAGTATGATGATGATGATGAGCACCAGAATTGCAAGATCTGATGCCATATGCACTTACATTTTATAATACATACACAATCGAATTGTGATCTAACATTTTTGAAGGGAACACCAAAAATAAATGTTAAATCTGGAAATGCATGTATATAGAAAATACACGTATAATATATAATTTGGAGATTAGAAAATATAGCATTAAATGTGGGAAATTGTTAGATCTGGGAAACATTAAATTGTGATTTGACTGAAATAAAAAAATATATATAATTTCAGTTTGAAGGAAGAAAATTCAGATTAATGGGAAACATTAATTGGATTTCATTATGCTTCTCCTTTTAAAGTAGGTATACAGTATATTTTGACTGAAATATTCATCTAGCCCTAAAAAGGCATATTGATGACATTAAGGAAATCATTTGCTTTCTAGACTGGTAACCACTTTCAGAAACTTCATTCTACAGTATCTGTGAAAATAGTATGGATAAATTTTGGAATGACTACAATATAATAAGTGCACACTGCATCACAGGGCATACAGAACAAACCAGGTGTTCTTTCATGGTTTACATGTTTCTCTGTACTGACAGTGATACATTACTTTACCAAGACATACAAGATTGTAAATGAGTAAATGCAAAATATCAGTCCAAATGTTTTTGGTTTTAGCAAAATTGGTTACAAAAACTATAAAATCACTTTCCTTACTGGAACTCCCCCTCCCCCTCAATTGAGGCCTAGAAACATGCTTCACCCAGCCCTGGATGTTTGGCAATCTCGTGCTGAGATCAAGCTGCAGCCTCACTAAGACATGGGGCATTACTGGGATCATTTTGCTGAGCCCATTAATGAAATCGAAAAAGAAACATGAAATGAACTGTGCACAGAATTCATGAGGAAAAAGTTGAGTGGCAGAAGTTCAGAGGAACCTAATACCAGTTAGTACTGCTTACAATCATAGGACTCAGAATACTTTCTTGGGAATGAAATGCTGCTATCATAAGTGTAATTTTGGAGGGACAAGGGAGGCCAGTTGCCTCCCAATCAATTGCTCAGAAAAAAAAATTAAGAATATTACAGAAGAAAAAAAAATATGTACAACATATAGCACAACCATATACATTTAATTATGGGCAATATATGTTGTAGAACACAAAATAGACATGGAATGGTCAGACAAAGTATGTAGCATGATACCTGCAGCATTCAAACAAGAGAATGCTTCATTGACTCGGAAGGAATAAGAAGCCTATAACGCTTACCTTCGTAAGTCAGCATGTTGTGATTCCTTCTCCATGTGTTCACAACAAGGAGGTTAGAATAAATGGAGTAAGGATGACATCACAAACTTGAAGCACTTTGAGCAGACGAATTTACTGCTCAAACGTCTCACCAACATGGCAGCAGAGACCGTGATTGGCCGCGACTTGTTCTAAACGTTTCACCAACATGGCGGCAGAGGCTGTGATTGGCTGTGACGTCATGATCATGACGTTTCGGTGGCTTCACTTTGATTACATGAGGGGAATGGCTGGCCTTTACTCCATCTATTCTAACCTCCTTGGTTTACAACCACCTAGTGCCACTGTAGCATACTGTGGATGAGTTGGTTTATCTGGCTTTGGGGTAAGTGTCACCTACAGATGAAGCAAAATGCCATGAAATTCTGAAAGTGCAATCAAATCTGCTTTGCAGGGCATACCAGACATGTTCAACGGGCTTAGGGTCGGGATACCTTGGAGGTAGAGGTAACCGTGGAATACCATGATCTACAAACTTAAGAACCATCATATGAGCTAAATGAGGATGTGTATTATTATCCACAAAGAAGAAACAACTATGGCCTATGTCAACATGGAAAAACATTACTGGTCTGATGATGTCGCTGGGGGTACTAGAATTCATGTGCACTCAACAAACATTCAAATCTATATTGTATCATAGCAGATCCCTCCCCACACCATGACTGAACTGCCAGAGAATAGATGCATATGTTGGCATACATGTTGACTGCCCCAAGTTTCTCAGGTTCTCCAAACATGAAGTCCTATCAAAATGTAAAGTAAATTTTGACTCATCACAGAACTGGACGCTTTGGCACTCTTCCTGCCACAAAAGACACATTCATGTCCACTCACATCTTTCTTGCTAGTTGCTGCAGACAGTGATATTTGGCACAATGGATGTCTTACTTATAGATATTTCTGCTGCAGACAGCTACAGACCATTTGATCACTTACCACAATGTGGTGTACTTTCAGGGAATATCAGATGGTGGAACTAGACACTGTAGTTCTCTGTGAAATACCAATCTTGCTAGGCCACAGTTGTCCTTGTGCAATCATTTCTAAGTAGCTCTGCAACATCACCCTGCCTCCGACAATGTGCATAGAGCTGATTATCACACTTTAGGATACATGAAAAGCTTCTGCAACATCTGTCTCTCTGATCCCAATTTACAGCTTTGCAATGGACCTATTATGTTTCCTGACTACCAAATGTCTTCCCTGCATTGCTCACAGTCTGACAGTAGTGTACAAATGTGTCTCCTTAAGACACAACTTACTATGTTGAAAGCTTCAAAAACACAGTTATTCCCTGTACATCATTCTTGCACTTGTATGTACATGACAGTAATGTAGAACCTGAAATTTGCATGCCGTAGTGCTTTGTACTCTCCCAGGTACCATTCTGACCTGACACCATTTTCATAAATGTGCACCTCGGGATCTAAATCACAGTATCCCTAACTTTTTTTAACAGTTTACTTTTCACTTTAGCGCATAATGAAAATTTGATTTCTTTTAAACAATAAATTTTAAAAATTTAACCTAAGTCTCAATTTTAATAAGTTAAAATTTTAACAAAAATTCACGGCTGAATTGCAGAAAAATTACAAGTTTTTTGTTAAAAAAACTCCACACACTGAAAAAATTTATGAACTTGTTTTCTTTTACAACTTGTTCATATGTTGGTGTACCCGCAAGCACAAATTTGTGGAAATGTAGTTTCCTCCAAAAACAATGACATAAGCTGCGCATGTGACTAACCCTGCCCTTTAAATGTAACTGAGTTCCTGTTCCACAGATATTTTGATTATAAGTGAAGGATCTTATTTATTAAACTGAAATAATTTACCTTATTTCATAAAGTATGGTCATTTTAGTCAGAAAAACCTATATCATTAAGATTTCAAAATGCCATTTTCATTAAAAAGTACCAGAACCTCAAACTACTGTAGTAATTAAAAGCCAAAAATTAGTACTTCACTCATTGCATTAACTTATTCCTAAAAAAACTCTTGAGTTTTAGGTATCTCTTTACTATACATTACTGACAATTCAGTGATTCAAATATTTTACTGCCTCAGTAAAAGTAACTTGTACAAAAAACTAGCGGATAATGCTTACCTTGGCATTCCTTTCTAGCGACGGGAACATTTCACGCACGTGTTTTCCGGTCCTTTGTTGATGTTATTGTCCTAAAGTCCGTTGTATGCGATGACTGGCTTTACTTCTCACACTTTTCGCTGGGTATACTCATTGGATCTTTGCCTTAGGATTCAAACATCAATTTTTACCGATCTTTATACTCGAAATTTTCGCCCATACTCTGGGCATCTTCAGGAGCGTGGCGACTTTACCACCGATGTTCGTGGCTAACTTCGCGCTAATGGAGTCCGATACTCCTTGTTGCCATTCGTCGGAAAAACTTTCCTGGATATATTTCGTTAACAAGCCCGGCTGGCGCCATCTATGTTTAATTAAGAACACTTTTTTTTTTTTCTCCCCGTAATTTTTTTTTTTTTTTTTTTTTTAATTTTTTTAATTTTTTCTCCTATCCTGGTTTTCTTGTCTTTTTTGCCTGTTTTTCTTTTGTTGTTGTTTTTCTTGTCTTATTAGTTCTTTCCACAGGCCCGATAATGTGCTAGGGTCGTTCTGGTTACATACCCTTGCTTTATTTTTGTAGATTAATATTGCTTCTTCCCTCCTCATTTGCCATTCCGATTTTTTATTCTTTTTTAGCATTTTAATTTCATCGAACTTTGGGAATGTCCGGTTTTCCAAGCAGAATTGCACTAAAGCCGTTTTGGCTTCTTTTTTTTGCCAGTTAGATATGTGTTGTTTAAGTCTTTTTTTTTAATCTGTTTTTCGTACTTCCAATGTACGATATTGGGAGTATGTGTGCTATTGGAATTTCGTAGGTTCCTGATTCTTCTAGCATTTTTCCCTCTGTTTTTTGTTGACAGTCATGCTTTTCACGGTGTGCACTGAGCTTCCTAGTTGTAAGTCATATTTAGCACAGTGCCTATTGATTTCTTTACTCACTCCTTCCAGGTATGGGAAAGCTCCAATGTATTTCAATTTTTTATTTCTCATCTTCCTTTGGTTGTGCACTTCTTGGCCTTCTTTCCTCTGAGTCATATGCTTTTTACTCTCATGTATCCATTTATTAATTAGCTTGCTCGGGTACCCATACTCTTGTGATATTTTCGAGATAAACTCTAGCTCTTGATTTTTTAGCCTGTTGTTAGATGTGTGTGTGTACGCTCGCCGTATCAAGTTTACTATGCTGTTTTTTTTATGTATCACTGGATGGTGCGGCAGTATGGTATCAGTACAGGTATGTAAGTTGCTTTTCTGAACACAGAGTATTCAAAACTATTTTTGTTTTTCTTTAGTTTAATGTCCAGGAAGGATAGGCAATTATCCTCTTCAAACTCAATAGTTAGCTCTATGGTGTTACATATTTTGCTAAACTGCTGTGCTAGATCTTGTAGCTCGGCTTTGTTAAGTTTAGACATTGTTGTCTAAACTTAACAAAGCCCGAGCTACAAGATAGCACAGCAGTTTAGCAAAATATGTAACACCATAGAGCTAACTATTGAGTTTGAAGAGGATAATTGCCTATCCTTCCTGGACATTAAACTAAAGAAAAACAAAAATAGTTTTGAATCTGTGTTCAGAAAAGCAACTTACATACCTGTGCTGATACCATACTTAAATCCAGTGATACATAAAAAAACAGCATGTAAACTTGATGCGGCAGTATACACATCTAACAACAGGCTAAAAAAATCAAGAGCTAGAGTTTATCTCGAAAATATCACAAGAGTATGGAGTACCCAATAACTAATAAATGGATACATGAAGTAAAAAGCATATGACTCAGAGAAAGAAGGCCAAGAATGCACAACCAAAGGAAGATGAGAAATAAAAAATTGAAATACATTGGAGCTTTCCCATACCTGGAAGGAGTGAGTAAAAGAAATCAATAGGCACTGTGCTAAATATGACTTACAACTAGGAAGCTCAGTACACACCGTGAAAATATGACTGTCAACAAAAAACAGAGGAAAAATGCTAGAAGAATCAGGAACCTCACGAATTCCAATAGCACATACCCCCAATATGTACATTGGAGAAATGCGAAAAACAGATTAAAAAAAAAGACTTAAACAACACATATCTAACTGGCAAAAAAGAAGCCAAAAGCGGCTTTAGTGCAATTCTGCTGGAAAGCGGACATTCCCAAAGTTGATGAAATTAAAATGCTAAAAAAGAATAAAAAATCGGAAAGGCAAATGAGGAGAAAGCATATTAATCTACAAAAATAAAGCAAGTATAACCAGAAGACCCTAGCACATTATGGAAAGAACTAATAAGACAGAAAAACAACAACAAGAAAAAACAGGCAAAAAGACAAGAAAACAGGATAGAGAGAAATTAAAAAAAAAAAAAAAAAAAAAATGCGAGAGGAAAAAAAAAGTGTTCTTAATTAAACATAGATGGCGCCAGCCTGCTGTTAACAAAAATATATCCAAGGAAAGTTTTGACATTGAATGCAACAAGTGTCGGACTCCATTATAGCGAAGTTAGCCACGAAACATCGATAAAATCGCCACGTCTGAAAGATGCCCAGAATGGGCGAAAATTCAGTATCAAGATCGAGCAAAAAATTGATGTTTGAATCTAAGGCAAAGATCAAATACCCAGCGAAAAGTGTAAGTAAACAGTCATCTGACTTTAGGACAATAACATCAACAAAGGACCGGAAAATCGTGGAGTGAAATCTTCCCGTCGCTAGAAAGGAACAAGCATTATCCGCTAGTTTTGTACAAGTTACTTTGAAATATCGCACGTAAAGAGAATAGTACAATAATTAGAGCTATATAATAGTCAGAATTAGAACTACTAAGTAGAATTGCCTCAGTAAAATATGCATTAATCACCAGCATACTTTTGAGATATGTGTGCAGTTCAGTAGCATTGCTTTTGCAACTTTCTAACCACAGCAATTTCACTCATTTAACTTTTTAATACCATCACTTACATGCCATGTTGCTAAAAATGTAACGACATTCCAACAGAAGCATACATGATGCAAAGTACAGGCTACATGATGCAAAGTACAGGCTAATTAAAGTAGGTAAATTATATTCGACGAGGTGTATCACACAGACATCACACTCACTTTCAACTAAAAATAGCACATAGTGAGGAAATTAATGACCTCATATGTGGATAAGTTGTGCAATGCCATACTGCAGGTCTGGGTGTAAGATATATTTTCAATGTGTTAAATCTCTGAAGGGCAACAGTATGGAACACTGCACAAAAATTAACACTGAGGAAAAACTTCATCCTTGGTGGCCATGCCTTTTCATGCAAACAGCAATCACAGGATATCCATACCTGCCAACTTTCAGAAATAGAAATCCAAAAAAAAAAAAAAAAAAATCAATATATCCGATGAACATTTTAATCGATATATTAATGAAATTACTTGTCAAGCATATTGATTAAATGTACCGAACATATCAATTAAGAAATTATATGTTACCTAAATCAAGTATCAACTTTTAATTGATAAGACTACAGATGTTTGAAGTTATCCGCACGTTTATTTGGATTAAAATAGAATCTATACATAATTTCTCATTACTATGCTATATCATTATGATCTACAAAGAGATAAAAATTTATTTTTATGGAAGTTTGCATCTAAAGGGAAGGATGTTCCACCCTTTGACCCCAAAATCCCACGTATACGTATCCCACGTGGGATTTGGAGGTCAAATTTGGTCGTATCCCATACGGTCACGGAAGAAACTAAAATGTTTTCAAAAATGAACCATTTTCACGCTAGGATTATCTTACAGAGAGACTGACGATGAGACAGTCAAATAAAAAAAAAAAAATGAAATGAGTGACTGAGGGGGACTAATTGGTAAATTATGCTCAACTAAAAATGAAGTGAACAAACATTTAGCATGAATCACATCCAGTTCATTATACCTTAACAAAGGAAGTTAATTTCATATTTTTTTTCTTCGCTGTAAACATTAGGTTTATGCTTGACACTAGAAATATCATTTTTTCCACCATGCGAAATGCTGAGATTACATCGACATGAAGTGCAAAATGCGTATTTTTTTATTTTTTGAAGATTTTGTAATACACAAGAATTCCTCAGAATACGCATCACGAAATGTTTTATTGTACTTTTTCCCCCCTTTCATATTGCTGCTCATAGCGAATCACTAATACTAAATTTATTGACACTAGAAAAAAAAATGCAAGTAAAACTGCTATAGTAAAACAAGCAACAGCTTAAAGACATGCAATTTGCAGAGGAAAAAATAGTACCCAACATATAAATTTCGTTGAATCAAGCAAAGACATTTTTATACACGCTATCGAGCGACGAACAAAAAAAGTACGGTTTGGAAAACATAGAAAACTTACTGACTAATGGACCAGCAAAATAAATCATTACTAGAGAAACACTGGCTCGAATGAACGTTGGCCTTTTTTTTTTTTTTTTTTTTTTTTTTTTTTTTTGACTTCCTCTTATAGTAGCATTCTTTCGTTAGGTCAAATTTATTGCCAGAGAAGAAGTTACAAAACCATGCCCCAATGCATTTTTTATTTCACAAAACTGGCAGCTCTTGCTTAATTTCGTTATGTTGGGTATCGATTTGGGCATAAAAATTCCACAGATTTAAAATCTGTTTAATTTTTTTTTTTTTTTTATGATGGCCACACCCCACACACACTGGCCTACTGTGAGTGTGTGAGAGAGAGAGAGAGAGTCAAAGCTAAACAAGCCCAGCTGGTTTGTGCAGTAAATTTCATGCGCAGCCCAAGTTTTGGAAACAACACAAAATAAACATAAAACGTGAGAAAACTGTGGCAAATGTTCCCACATCAACACATGTAACTGAAAAGTTATTTGTAACTCACATCGGCACTTCATTTTGAATTGATTAAGTTAAATAAAAAAAGTTCTAATAGAGGGTGCAAAATCATCAGAAAAAGAAATCTCAGAGAATCAAGAAATCTGTAAAATTAACATTTTGCCCATAAAAGAAGTCTCATTTCCTTCAATTTTACGGGTAAATCGTAAAACCTGGCAAGTATGGATATCCAACAGTAAACAGGAGTATATGCCAGTATTCAAGCAGTGTAATGCAGAAACTGAATTTGCACAGTTCAGCAGCAACCCACTAACTCCCTGAAAATAAGAGTTCATCATCAGGTGCTTAACTGATAACTGAACTCTGAGTACCCAAAAAGGGACATTTTATCATAGTAAATCATATTACAGTCTGCTTCTGTTATGTAAGAGATCCAGAATCTGACAGCAGCTCAGTGAATGCCACAACCAAAACTACAATTTCCTACTGTATAAACATGATGGTGAATGAATGCATTTGCACTTTTCACAATCAAAGTTCACCTTCCACGTTTTACTGACATCGCAAATGAAAAAGTGTACATCAAAGTCAGAGATAACACAACAGTTTCTGCACTTACGGAATTTTACAGTGACTGACTAAACATGTTCCAGAAAGACAATGCCCTGTTTCACACAGTCAAGTCTACCATATTTGGACTAAATATTACAATGACGTATGAGGAATCGTCCCTGAAGGCCACTGGCAGAATTCAAAACACTCCTGTGTGAAAAAAAATAAGAGGCCAATTTCTGATGAAATTTGTTGCAGTTTATCTTGCAGATTAAATGCTATAGTATGAAGTAATGTAACCTCACACCTTTATAAAAACAATAACAGTATTTTAATGATTGATTCATATGACCTAATACTTTTGGTAACATAATGCTTGGTTCAACACAGGGATGTCCAAATTAAAAATATATATGCAACAGTTTGGTTTTAGTCCAAATGACTGACAGATGGTTAATTATGTATTTCAAAAGCATTCAGAAAGCATTTGTACACACATACTTTACTTCAGTTCATACATTATCTGGATGTGCAGCTGTGAAATGTTAATGAAGATAAATGCAATTTACCTGATTTTGGCAAAAAATTTTAATGTTCAAAGGAACACAATTTCCTCATCATAGAAGCAATTTACTTGATTCCAAAATGACACAGGATTCCCCAATGATCACTTGGAAAGCAACGATGTGGGAGAAGCCTTTCAAGTCCAATTAATCCAAAAAATTTGGGTGAAAGTTTTGCAGGTGATGAACCACGAATGTACACTCTATCAAAACGACAGCGAGGCTTAAACTTTCCATTGAAAAGTAGGTTGTCGTTCCTTGTAAGGTCCCATGTATAGGAACATTCTTTTCGACTGCCACACATTACCCAAACATCTTCAATACCTGCAGGCATACCACTGATTTCTTTAAGCTGCAAAGAAAATAAAAAATCCATGTCTCATAGCTCAATTACTTATACATAAAAAGGAGATTGGGACAATGGTATAATAAAAACTATAAAAGAAGTACAAAAACACATCTACTAAATTTTAAAGCTGGAGGTATGAAAATTAATTCTTAGTAGGGGTGTAGCAGACCACTTAAAAATCTGCTTTTTTCCCCCAGTTCACCTGATTTTCTTGTTAAAATCACTACTTTGTACACTAACATCAGAAGAAGCAATATTTATGATGTATGATTTAAATGGGAAAAGGCAGGCTTCCTTCAGAACATAAAAACGTATAATTGTCATTACTGGCACATAGGTTTCCAATGTTCACTTTGTAACCCATCTCTTCAAAAAATTGAAAATAACATCATCATGAAGTGGGATTTGGACCAGCACTACTCAATTCATGGTTAATACAGTTTTTCAATTGCAGAATTCTAGGACATACAATCTGAATGCTTCTACTTAAAACACACTGAAATCATAGGTCTGTTCAACCTGTAACCTACAACAAACAACTCGCTACATGCTTGAGCAAACTTAATGCAGAATGTTGAAAATTGTGTCTGCAGCAGCTAATAAAAAACTCAGAATCACAAATAAATACTGAAATACCAAAACTAACTGAAAATGTAAGTAAGCAGGTTTAATTTCTACAAAATGTTTGTGTATATTACACTATTATCTATAGAGCATAAATGTGGCATTACTCTTGAAATGTTTTCATATACCACACAATCAATATATAAAATATTATTTATATTTAATTATTTTTAAATAATACATTGGAAAGTTAAGGATAAGGAAAGGTGAAATATATGACACTTTCTTCAAAGAAGAACAAAGGGATTATTATTTCTTAAACAAATATTCATTCATGAGAGCAAGGATTTGTGTTACATTTTATTTAGGGAAGGAATTTTGAACATAATATATGCTTCTGACATTATGCTCTAGCTATATTTTAAATTTGTACTTGCCAGCAAACAAAACATGCACAAAAATTTCTAAAATGAAGCAAAAGAGAATAATGGGAAAACCTTAAATCCAAGAGCTATATATGTGTACAGCTGCAGAACAATGTGTATCAGTGATCAAGGCAATTTAACTGGGTATGGTTAGAAAACTAATTATAGAAGATTGAAAGTTACTAGTTAGCTCAGAAAATACTAAGAAACAATTAGATTTAAGTTTCTGATATTAGAAAGCAATCTGATTTTATAGCAAATTTTTACATGAAGCACTAGTTAGCAAATTTCAGTAATGGTCAAAATAAGCCACACACACAAAACATCAGATATTTCTACCAGTGGCTAAAAGTATGTTACAGAAATTAGCAAATAGCACACAAAGTTTCTCATAGCAGAAGGAAGGCATTAGAGACAGAGATTTTCAAATCAAGCATTTAAAAGAGAGATACAAAATGAAACATGATATAACTATGCCTTCTAGCAGAAGAATGTTGCATAATAGAAAAGTTGAAAATACACTAAAAGTATTCTTCACAGCAAAATTAATGCTGAAGAAAAAGAACTTTTCAAATACATCTCCCAGAAGCAGAGACAGCAAGAATAAGGTTTTGACCTTAACTCCCCTAGGGAGAAAGTTCTGCATTATTTAAAGAGGATCTTATTGTAGCAAAAATTTTATTTGCTCCCCTATCTTTATTGTAGCAAATGGCATACACTAAAAAAAAAAAATTCTCAATAGGGTTTTTAGAAGCAGAGATACAGCTGCAAACAAAAGTATATAAACACCACCTAGTGGCAGAACTGTAATCTACAAACCTCCTCAAATACAAACCTAAAGTGTTCCATAAGGTAAATGATATCCAGTGTTAAAAGAAAGAATTTTTTTAATCAGACATTTAGAAGTACAGATATTGAGAAAAACAGATTAAGCATTTGCACCTCCTAGCGGTGAAATTGTACATTATTTTGGGAAGAAAATAGACAATAGGAGTTTTTATAGTTAGTTATCTGTTCGAAACATTTTTTTTAAATCAGATTTTTAGTCTGGCAGATATGACTGCAAACAGAAACAAACTTACATCCTCTAGTGGCGCACTTGTGAAAGAAAAATTTGAAATTATATGAGAAACATTTTGCACAGAAAATGCTCTGCAACAAACAAAGAATTTTTCAAATCAGACTCATAGAAACAGAGATATTGGCAAAAATAAGATGTACATCAATTCCCCCTGGTGGAAAAACTATGCACTATTTTAAGCAGGAGATATTCTAAAAAGGTTTTTCGAGGTGAGCAGCGCCAGTTCACGATTTAATTTTTTCAATTGGGTTTTCAGAAGATCAGATTTTGTTGCTAATACATCAGAAGCAGAAATAAACACTTACGTCACCTAGTGGCCAAACCAGTCTTAACTAAAAATGAGAAATTACATGCAAAACATTTCCTATCAGGAGCTGTATCTGACGCAGGAAGAATTTTTCAAATAGGAAGTTTAGAATTCGAGATATCGGGGAAACGCGATTTACCCTTACGTCCCTAGTGGAAAATCTGTGTGTAACTTGAAAAAAGTGACTGTACCTACAATAGTCTTCGATATAAATTGCATTGAAAGGAAAAATAATTTTTTCAATCTGATATTTAGAAGCAAATATACGTATAAAATGCATTTTGAATTCGACATCATCTGCATTTGCGTCGTCCAGCAGCAAAGTTGTGCATCGGATCATCATTCTCACATTTCAAGCTTCCCTATACAAAAAGAATTTTACAAATCAAACTAATAGTTGCAGAGATACGGTGTTCCTGACTGGACAGACAAAGTGATAAATAACATAAGCACTATCTTCTTTTACAGAAGATGAGCTAATAAAACAGCTTCGGTATTGCTAATAGACAAGAAAACCAACTGCGCCCCTCATTTTGCTGGGGTGGAGAAGGAAATTTTTCAGACATAAGTTATATCAGTAGAAAACTCCTCAACTACAAAACATCGCGAAGGGACAAAATGGCAGGATTGGATAAAATTCTAGGACATGTAACAGAACTTAGGACATTTCCAGGACTTTTCCAGAACATGGAATTCCAGGACTTTTTCAGGATTTCAAGGATTTTCAGGACATGAACAAGCCATGTCAATTTCTATTCAGGGTTCAATCACCTTTCCAGGGTAAAGTAGTTCTCAAGCTTTCGAAGACACAGCTACATGGGGAGCAGTGGAAAATACATCTATGCGCCAGTTATTACCATTGTTTGTGCCTCCCATGTATTTCTGAAGAAATATTTTACTTTAAGGTGATTCATTTCTCATTGAATTCTATAAAAAATTGCATTTTAAAAGTTCTATTAGTTAGGCATCCTACTCCCACATTTACTCCTGGTATGCATCCCATACAGATTACATGTTATGATAAAATTCTATCATGCAATGGTAGATGAATCAAAATGATCTTTTTTTAAATTGACCCAGACACACAGATACCCACTAATTTAATGGTAAACATATATGGTAAATATGAATGACCTATGATTCTTAACTATGTGGTTCCAAATATTGTCGGGACAACAGAATACAAGACTTAGAATTCAAAACTTTGCAATGAGAAAAGCAAGACACAGACAATATGTCAATGTTCTGGTTGTTGGGATTGTGTGTGTTGATGTTTTGAGTGTCGGTATTTTCACTCGGGTTCTACAGTTCATGTCATCGTATCAGGTATGGATTAGTGCTCAGCTTCTAAAACACCAAGTTGCATTAAACTACACATAATTTATACTAACTGAAAAATTCTGCTTACATTTGCTGGTAAACAGAGACATAACTAGGGCGGAGCTCAAGAGAGGACACAAAAGCCACTGCTAACAATCTAATAAAAAATGGAATTGAAACATTTTCACCAATTTCTGGTACACTTAAAATTCGAATTTCTTCCTCAAAATGTTCAAGAGATGCTAATTACTCCCTTTCAGAAATGAAGGAGGGGTTCCTAGAACCCCTCCATTCAACTAAAGAAGAACTGCCACCTTTGTCGACAACAATGGAGTTCGCTCTTTAATTGCATGGATAACAATGTCATTTTTCTTCAGTTGGATGGATAAAAGAATGTTGTTCCCGTTGTTGAAAATTCTCTGGGAGCTATTCCAGCATTACATACTGTGCCTGCGAGTCATGACTACCAGTTGCATTTGGGCCGTTTTATGTGGTATCGAAGGTCTGAACTCTGAAGCAGTTGCGACAAACAGTCACAGTTTGATTGTGTCTCCGGCATAGCGATAACATTTGGTTATGACATTAATTTTGTTTTGCCGAGAAGTATATGCTTATATAAATAAGCTATACTGCATATAATAGAAGAAATCAAAGCCTGGGTACTTTGATTTCTTCTATTCTACACCAAGAAATTTGGATTATTAGTATACTTATAATATTTTAAATTAGCTATTATGTTATGAGCATTGTTATTGCTTATGAAGGGAATACCTGAAAAGCAGAACCTATCAGCTGTAAGAAGTGGCTTCAGAAGTTTATATGGTTATAACTTTAGGCACTTCCATAACATCTAGAAATACGTATAATGGACGCTCCCTATCTTCTGATTCAAGGCTTCTTGAATTGGAAGATGAATTACAAAGGATCAAGTGGGACATCGTCGGGATAAGTGAGGTAAGAAGAAGATCTCATTGAACTGAATAGTGGACATCTCTTCTACTATCATATGACAGATACTGGCAGAACTAGTGGTGTTGGATTTAAAATGAACAAGAAACTGAAGGATAAAGTTGTAGAAGTTTAAAGTTCCTCTGACAGAGCTGCACGACTCGTTATCCAACTCTCGAGAAGATACAAGGCTCAGATTATTCAAACTTATGCACCCACCACAAGTCATCCTGAAGAAGAAATTGAAGAATTTTATGAGGAAATTCGTCATCTAAATAATAAAGGTAAGCAGCACTTGAAGATAATTATGGGAAATTTCAATGCAAAAATAGGGCAACGGCAACGGCAACAGGATGAAACTTCAGTAGGTAAATTCAGTCACGGCAACAGAAACCAGCGTGGAAATACTCTCGTAGAGTTTGCAGAGGCAGAAAAGTTTTTCATCATGAACTACTTTTTCAAGAAAAAGCCGCAAAGGAAATGGACATGGAGGCATCCCAATGGATTGACAAGTGAAATTGATTTTATTTTTTTATTTTTTTTATGTGTAACAAAAAATTCGTCATAGAAGACTGCAGTGTGCTAAACAAGTTCAACACAGGTAGTGACTATAGATTGGTGAAATGTAAGATGCAACTCAACACTAAACTCGAACGTGGCAAGCTCATAAGACAAACAAAATATATTCACATAACCAACCTTAAAAAACACCATAATACCTTCAAGTTGGAACTGAAGAACAGATTCTCTGCTTTAAAAGGCCTAACATCAGAAGAAGAGGATATTTCTGAAGTTAAGAGAAAAGTAACCAAAGCTCTTATGGAAACAGCATCAAAATTAGCTGGGTCTAAGAACAAGTTGCATGTGAACAAATTATCAGGAAAAACCAAAATGTTGATGCAAAAAAGAAGAGAGATGAGGACAACTAAAGAAGATGTGACTTCCAAAGTGGAATAATAGAGCTATGCAAGACAGTATGAAAAAGTAGCACTGAAGACGTAAGGAAATTCAACTGTGAACTAGTAAGGAAAGCAATTGAAAACAACCAAAGCCTAAAGATAGCAAAGGGACATCTCAGTAAGGGAAGAAAACAGATTATGGCACTGAGAAAAGAAGATGGTTCTGTAACAAGAAATAGAGGCGAAATTTTGACAAGAGTGAAAGATTTCTACTCCAAATTATATGAAAGGGATGATACATGTACTCCAGACATCATGAAAGGTACCAGTACCAGAGTTCTTCCAGTCCTCCCAGCAGAAGTTGCACATGCAATCAAGAACATGAAGCGGGGAAAAGCTCCAGTAGAAGATGGAATTACTGTAGACATCATACAAGAAGCAAGTGGAGAAATCGAAACAGTACTCGCCCAAATTTTCACTCGATGCCTTAATGAAAGGAAGATTCCTGAGGATTGGAACAATGCTACAATGATCCTGCTACATAAAAAAGGTGCCATTGAGGATCTCAGGAACTACAGACCTATCAGCCTCCTATCAGTGGTTTATAAAATCTTCACTAAAGTTCTTTCACACTGTTTGAAGGTAACACTGGACATGGCTCAACAGAGAGAACAAGCTGGATTCAGGAGTGGCTACAGCACAATAGATCATATCCACGTACTGAGAGAACTAATTGAAAGAGCGAGGGAATATGAACTTCCATTGTGCATGGCTTTTATCGATTATGAAAAAGCCTTTGATTCGGTGAAACCATCAGCAGTTACAATGGCTCTGAAATCCTGCAGTATTGAAGATGCATACATTAATATTATTAATAACATCAACGAAAATGCAAGTGCAAAGATTCGGCTGTTTGAAAATACAACACACATAAAAATTGGAAAGGGAGTGAGACAAGGTGACAACAGATCTCCCAAGCTCTTTAATGCCACATTGGAAAATGTCTTTCAATCACTGAACTGGGAAAACAAAGGGATAAAGATTAATGGAGATTATCTAACCCACCTTTGTTTTGCTGATGACAGTCATTTTTGCAACTACCCTATCAGAGCTGCAGAGTATGATCCAGGAGCTTGCTGACAAGAGTTAAGAAGTGGGATTAAAAATGAACTTTCAGAAGGCAAAAGTGATGTTCAATGCTTTTACAAGAAATGAAGATTTATTGATTGATGGAGAAAAGCTGGAGATAACAGACACAGGGTTCGTACACTTTTGGGGGGAAAAAATTCAAGGACTTTCCAGGCTTTTTCCAGGACATATACAAAAAATTTCAGGATGATTATTACGCTTTACAGTCAGTATCATGTGTTCAAATTACTTTTTTAAAATAATTTCAGTTTTAAGTAATAAAAATGATGAAAGATGCAAATGGATGAGTGTGCTTTATGCAAATGGTCAAGTTTATCAAGCACAAGATCATAAAGAACGGATTCTGTTCTTATGCCCTGACCTTTGAATTCAATTTGGAACATTTTCTACAAGGGTAGGTTTTCTCCTCCCTGATAACACACCAAAACTTCGTTGCAATCAAACAGATTTTATGTGAGTTAACATTCCTAAGCTTGGAGAACGAATACTGCTCTTATGTCTTGGCCTTTGAATTTAATTTCGAACATTTTCAATAGGGTAGGTTCCCAGGTTGTACCCAACGGCATACTAAAATTTTGTCAAAATCCAACCACTTTCATGCGAATTATCGTACCGACAAACCCAAAGCATAAACGTTTCTGCAACCTATAGTTCGAAAGGGTTAGTAATTTCGAAAATGAAAACATAACGAACAGCGCGAAAACTAGCTCATAAATAGAATATTTGAAACTACAGTATGCACTCTTAATTATTAGGGATTAGAGGGGAAGGGAATAGAACTGTCCAAAATTAGCATGTTTTCGTTGCGCTAGGCGCTTAAGTACTGCTGAATTCCGTCAGACCCCACCTACCTTCAATGGTCAAATGATTGAAATGTGCTGATGTTCATGGAATGAAATGGTTGATCAGCTATGATGACCGCATAAAAATTCGGAAGATGGAGGGGGGGGGGCGAATTTTTTTTTTTTTAACTCTATGCAACATTTCACATCACTCCAGTATTTATCTTGTCATCATCAACAATCGCAATGCAACTACCACTTACGATCGCGAATATCGGCAACCGAAAATCTGCCATATCACTAAGTGATACAACACACAGGTATACTGTTACAATGTATTGTAATTGAGAAAAAAAAAGAAAAAAAAAAGATGTGGAAAAAGAAACTTTCAGAAATTAAGATCGTCAAGCCATGGTGTTTCAAAACTCTGTTTTCCTTTATAATGTTTAAAAACATGTTTTTGCTTTTTTACCTGTAGTGTATAATAAAAAAACTTCATTTTTTTTTTTATGGAATTAGATGTCCGTATGTCTGATTGTCTTGTCTGAGTTCACAAGTTAGCTACTGTGTAAAGTAGACCTATTTTCTCAGATCAAAAATATGTAGTTTTGTATATATTCACAATATAAGCCATTCTTTATTCCCACAGAACTGAATTCAGCAGATGCAAAATGAAGAAGAACATCAAGACCCGCCCAACACCATGTTTCTGATTGTCTGCTGTTTCAAATTCAAGAAATGCAAATATGGATCAATGGTGAATGCAGCAACTATGATTTTTATTTATTACCAAGAAAAAAAAAGCCGTGAAAGCTGTAAAGCTGAAACGGATATTTCCTCCCCCCTGCACAAAAACATTCTGATTAAGATCAAACAGCAGGAGCATGCGTCCACACACAACCTTTGGAATGTCCTGATGGAACGTCTTCTTTTTATTTGGCACATTGCCATAAATCACCACCTGCAGCTCATTGAACTGTGAAGTTGCACCCTTCCTCCTTCACCCTAACTATAGGAGAAGATGTAAGAAAAAAAAAGCTCCCCAATTTTTGCCAAAATGACCAAATTTACATCATGATGTTGCAATTTACTAAAATACGTTTATCTGCTGAATTTCGCCTAAATCCATTAAATTTTTAAATATAGATGATTTTTTTTATTAAAACAGTAACTCAGACATCTGAATAAAAATGCATGTTTGTAATTCAAATAAGAGTCCATATCATCACAGAAAAAAAAAAAAAATTAAGGATCACTCTGTTTAAATAAACCATGGCATCTAAAAAAAATAATTCACTTGCTTTTCCCGTAATTTAGAATTACTGTTTCTTTTTTTCAATCCGATTATGCAAGGAAGAATTTTTTTTTTTTTTTTTTTTTTTTTGCATCTGCTAAAGTTTCTAACGGAATTTGGCGAAATTTGCACTAGAACTTTATTGTGGTGTATCTTAACCACTGTAAAAAATTTAACTGTGTTATTTTCAAAATTTCGGGAAAATGGATTTCTGAAAATTTTCTCCTAGTCCCTTTGAGCAATGGAAGTGATAAACAGGTGCTTGCTTTCTTCGCAACCAAGGGCTTTGGATCAGCGCTCCCAGCTGTCAATCAACCGTTGCTATGGTAACAACCCTTTCTGCTCCAGGCTTACGCTGTCCAAAGAGGCACACATACTTGCCAATAATAAAAATTTCCAATGCTAACTTTTTAAGTTTTAAACCGATTCAATTGGAATTTTGGGAGTAAGCTTCTGTAATCCAATTATAGTGAATGTAAAAATTTCAGCCAATTTCGTTAAAAATTTGCAAAGATAGTTTTCTTATTTTTTATCATAAGTAGGGGATGTCTCTTGAGGGGAGGGTTGGAATGCACATAAACAACGAGCAGATGAATGTGTTGTTCAGGCATACTCCTCACTGGTGGATGCCAGCTGACTTGGTACATACGCGACCCCCTGCAAATGCTAAATGTTTCTTCTTACCTCTTCCGTTGTCCGACGACGACGACGGACATCAGCTCCCCTTCCTAACAGACCTACTAGTAATCATCCAATTTTATTGCACTGGAAGTAGTGCTTTTTTTTTTTCCCCCAGCCAAATTAGGATTTGATGCACGTCTGAAACATTTTTTTGAGAACAGAGGAAATAAACTTTAAAAAATGAAGGGGTAACAGTAACACGATTTCCTAAAAGAGCATTCTTTTAAGCACTATTTTCAAATTTCAAGGCTTTTCAAGACAGCAGTAAAAAAACACCATTTTTCCAGGATATTCCAGGCCTTGAAAACGTAATCATGATTTTCCAGGACTTTCCAGGTTTTCAAGCACGCGTGTCGCACCCTGCAGACACGTACCTTTATCTTGGACAGCAGATATCAAGTGAGGGTCACATTGAGGAAGAAATTAATCGGCGTACAAAACTTGCCTAGAGAGCTATTGGAAGAAACAGCATAATTTTCAAAAGCAGTATGCCATTATGCCTTAAAAGAAAAGTGTTTGATCAATGTATCCTTCCAGTGCTTATGTATGGTGCAGAGACGTGGACCTTAACTAAAAGAGACATACAAAGGCTGCAGACAACTCAAAGAAGCATCGAGAGGTGCATGCTTGGTATAACCAGGAGAGATAAGAAGAGGAACTCGTGGATCCGAAAAATGACAAGAGTGGAAGACATCATGATCAGAGTTAAATCCCTGAAATGGACAATGGGCTGGACATACTGCCAGAAGGACAGACCATCGATGGACAGCCAAAATTTTAAATTGGATTCCAAGGGACAGGAAAAGTCCCAGAAAAAGACCACATGGGAGATGAGTGGATGAAATTTGAAAGTATGCGGGAGTGACATGGAGGAGACTGGATGACAACTGAAATTGATTTTATTATGTGTAACAAAAAATTCGTCATAGAAGACTGCAGTGTGCTAAATAAGTTCAACACAGGTAGTGACCATAGAATGGTAAGATGCACCTCAATGCTAAACTCGAGCGTGGCAAGCTCATAAAACAAACAAAGTGTATTGACATGACCAACCTTAAAAAACATCATAATACCTTCAAATTAGAACTGAGGAACAGATTCTCTTCTCTAGAAGGTCTAACGTTGGAAGAAGTGGACATCTCTGAAGTTAACAGAAAACTAACCAAAGCTCTTATGGAAACAGCAACAAAATTAGCTGGGTCTAAGAACAAGTTGCATGTGAACAAATTATCAGGAAAAACCAAAATGTTGATGCAAAAAAGAAGAGAGATGAGGACAACTAAAGAAGATGCGACTTCCAAAGTGGAATACATAGAGCTATGCAAGACAGTACGAAAAAGTATCACTGAAGACGTAAGGAAATTCAACTGTGAACTAGTGAGGAAAGCAATTGAAAACAACCAAAGCCTAAAGATAGCAAAGGGACATCTCAGTAAGGGAAGAAAACATATTATGGCACTGAGAAAAGAAGATGGTTCTGTAACAAGAAATTGAGGTGAAATTTTGACAGGAGTGAAAGATTTCTACTCAAAACTATCTGAAAGGAATAATACATGTATTCCAGACATTACAAAAGGTACCACTACCAGAGTTCTTCCAGTCCTCCCAGCAGAAGTTGCACATGCAATCAAGAACATGAAACGAGGAAAAGCTCTAGGAGAAGATGGAATTACTGTAGACATCGTACAAGAAGTAAGTGGAGAAATTGAAACAGTACTCGCCCAAGTTTTTATTCGATATCTTAATGAAAGGAAGATTCCTGAGGATTGGAACAATGCTACAATGATCCTGCTACATAAAAAAGGTGACATTGAGGATCTCAGGAACTACAGACCTATCAGCCTCCCATCAGTGGTTTATAAAGTCTTCAATAAAGTTCTTTCACACCACTTGAAGGTGACACTGGACATGGCTCAACCAAGAGAACAAGCTGGATTCAGGAGTGGCTATAGCACTATAGATCATATCCACATATTGAGAGAACTAATTGAAAGAGCGAGGGAATATGAACTTCCATTATGCTTGGCTTTTATGGATTATGAAAAGGCTTTTGATTCAGTGAAACCATAAGCAGTTACAATGGCTTTGAAATCCTGTGGTATTGAAGATGCATACATTAATATTATTAATAACTTCTATGAAAATGCAAGTGCAAAGATTTGGCTATTTGAGAATACAGCACCCATAAAAATTGGAAAGGGAGTGAGACAAGGTGACAATATCTCCCAAACTCTTTAATGCCACATTGGAAAATGTCTTTCAATCATTGAACTGGGAAAACAAAGGGAGATTATCTAACTCACCTTTGTTTTGATGATGACGTAGCCATTTTTGCAACTACGCCATCAGAGCTGCAGAGTATGATCCTGGAACTTGCTGACAAGAGTAAAGATGTGGTATTAAAAATGAACATTCAGAAGACAAAAGTGATGCACAATGCTTTTACAAGAAATGAAGATTTATCGATTGATGGGGAAAAGCTGGAGATAACCAATACCTACATTTATCTTGGACAGCAGATATCAAGTGAGGGTCACATTGATGAAGAAATTAATCGGCGTATAAAACTTGCCGGGAGAGCGTTTGGGAGAAACTATAATTCTCAAGAGCAATATGCCATTATGTCTTAAAAGAAAAGTGTTTGATCAATGCATCTTTCCAGTGCTTACATATAGTGCAGAGACATGGACCTTAACTAAAAGAGACATATAAAGACTGCAGTCAACTCAAAGCAGCATGGAGAGATGCATGCTTGGTGTAACCAGGAGAGATAAGAAGAGGAACTCATGGATCAGCAAAATGACATGAGTGGAAGGCATCATGATCAGAGTTAAATCCCTGAAATGGCAATGGGCTGGACATACTGCCAGAAGAACAGACCATCGATGGACAGCCGAAATTTTTGACTGGATTCCAAGAGACAGGAAAAGACCCAGAAGAAGACCACATGGGAGATGGGTGGATGAAATTCAAAATTATGCGGGAGTAACATGGAGGAGACTAGCACAAGACAGACCGTGGTGGAAGAAACTTGGGGAGACCTTCATCCAGCAGTGGATTGATAATGGATGATGATGATGATATACTATGCCCATGTGTTCATGTAAATGATGTTTTATAAAAAATATATCTGTTAATGCAGAGGTTAGACAAGGCTGCGTAATGTCTATGCATGCATGTAGGTTGTAGCAGAATATGAATGTTATGTTAAGAAACTTAACTTCTGGAACAAATTAACTTGAGGTTAGAAAAATGGACAGAAACAGCTTGAAGGAATATATTCGCTTTCTCTTTAACTTTGTTATCCGAAGGTGTCATTTAGGGGCATGATTGACAACAATCATTTCTTACTACCAGCTAAAAATGCTGTAACAACATCGACGAACCTAAGAAAGCAGAAAGAAGATATTTGAGTCACTTGTTTCTTCCCAGTGGCATGGTATTCGTGTCAGGAAGTCTATCCTTTTTCACGATGCTTTGTCGTGAAACAGAAAACTAGAATCCAGCATTTATCATCAGTGAGAGGTTTATGTTTGGTACTGCTGAGATGAAAAGGGGAAAGGAATTGTTTTGCCATAGCTTTTAAAAACCTGGCTGGCATGTTAACTTTTCTGTTTAGGAATCACAGAAAATTTTGGGACTATTTGGTTCAGACATGTCAGCAGGGTTAAGAAAAACAGAAGCTTTCAAACCAGCCTGGGTCTTGAGCGCCTGTAAACATTCAGAGCTAGACTAGTTACCAGATTTGGATTTCCAAGTTATTCATCACAGTAGTTGCCAAATGATAAGGATAAAATAAGGACTATCAGTACTGCAGTTTGAAAAGGTAGGTACTTCAATGATCTCATAAAAACATAGACTGAAAAGATTGCTCTATTCATGAAAAGAGCAATCTTCTCAGTTTCTTTATCCAGAGAGGCACTGCTGATGTATCTATAAGCCAGGAAAGAATTAGGTTTACCTCGGGTTATGTTCTTTTTGTGCTCAGACAATAATTTAGTAATACTGCAAAATGTGCTACAGATATAAAGTCTGGTACCAGCTGAAATGGAAATAGGAATTTTGTGAACACCAGGAACATTTGTTTGTATACAGGAAAACGTGATATGCCAATGGATGTTTGCATGCATAAAGTCAAAGACTTGATGTATGGAAACATCCACTGGTATAATCTTTGTCCAAGAGGATGAGTTTATCTTTGATCTCTGTCCAAGAGGATGAGTCTCAAGTGAGTGGATGAGTTTGTCTTTGATCTCTGTCGAAGAGGATGAGTTTCATGATGGTAAGATAGGATTTGAAAATTTGATGCAACTGGTATGCAGACTGGTCAAAAAATGGAATACATCCAGCAAACTGAAATTGTCTGTTGACCTCTGAAGAACAAAGTAGTGGAATGCTTTGCTTTGGACTTTTTTTTTTTTTTTTTTTTTTTTTTAAGAGTTTGTCCACCAAACCACTAGGGCAGTGTTTCTCAAACTTTTTTACCTCACGTACCCCTTTTTGTAGCTTCGTGGTGCAGCAATCATGTGTACCCCTTTTTTTAAAATACAAATACATAAAAATTACTTTAGCAAGGAGAGGGTTAGACTAGGTATTTTAAAAATGAAATATGGAATATCTTTATAAAAAAAACTTTGTTTTTTGACATATATAGCAATAACAAACTCAGTAATTAAATTTTCAGACAAAAAAGAAAATCAACTTAGCCTACACCTACATCATATATTTTGATATTGTTTTAAGATGATTACTAATTACAGAAAAAAGTGTGCAGCTAAGTAGTAAACACAGAAATTAAATTTATTTCTAAAATCAAAAGCTTGTAACAGCTTTCAGAGTGTAAACTCTATAACCAAATACAAAACTAGTTTAACAAAACTCTGAAAATCATGAACCGTAGATCTTAGATTGGGTTTATGTTTGTATGTTCAAGTTTTGTATAAGAGTAAATAAAACGAACAAATATGTATGGGTGAAAAACTACCCCCATCTAATAAAATCAGTAAGTAGGGTGCGCTTGTTTGCACCTACAAAGTTCGTCAATATTTGGGGCGATCTTTGATAGATAAAGCCTTAAATCGTCCTCAACATCAAGTCTATTTCTATACTTATTTTTCAAATAAGTCAGGGACGAAAAACCACTTTCACGTAAATAAGTAGTTGTGAAGGGAAGAAGATGTTTTGCAGCGACTTCGGAAAGCACTGCATATTCCTTTTCAATGCCAATCCAAAAGTTAACTAAAGCCTTATTGGCATGGATTTTTTTCAAAGAGGGATCACATGACAACTCGATCAACTGTTCTTTTTGGGGAAGCAGCAGAGCACAACTTTCTACTGCGAAAGAGAAAGGGTCACGGAACCGGTCCGTAGTTTTGTCTGGAGGTGGAAAATACTCCCTTATACGTGTCCTGAGAGTGCTCATATGAAGCGTCATTTCAGATTTCATTGCAGAAAATTCAGAAATGTTCCTTTGATTTTCTTTTAGAAATGAGTCCATTCTTTCAAACTGTTCAGATTTGTTGTTTTTTAATGCATTTTCCCAAAGATTCAACTTTTTAATCATTGCTTCTGCTTTCTTTTCCACATTGAAAATATCAACACTTTCACCCTGCATAGACAAATTCCAAGTGTTTATTTTTTCAAAGATATCAGATAAATATGCTGGTTGAAGCCATTCAAAATCATTCAGTACTGACGCTAAATGAGAACCATGGTCCATGAAAAACATGCGCAGTTCATTGTGCAGTTCAAATAAGCGGCAAAGGACATTGCAGCGCGAAAGCCAGCATACTTCAGTGTGGAGCAGCAACTTTGCATGGAGACTGCCCATTTCTTGGCAAAGAATTGTGAAGTAGCACGATTTATGAGGACAAGTTTTGATAAAATTAACAATTTTAGCACAGTGGTCAAGAACTGCTTTCAAGTCATCAGGCAGATACTTAGTGACTAAAGCTTCACGATGGAGGCAACAGTGACTGAACTCGCACTCGGGAGAAACTTTTTTTACATGTCCTACTAGTCCGGTAATATGGCCCCTCATGGCCTTGGCACCGTCTGTGCATAATGATACAGTTTTTCCATTCGAGGTTGTTTTCTTTAAAAAATACAGCAATCACTTTAAAAATGTCTTCACCCGTAGTTGAAGTTTCAAGAGGCTTACAAAATAAAATGTCTTCAAATACTTGATCCTGGAATTTGCCGAGCACGAAAACAAGTAACTGAGCTAGACCAGCGACATCTGTAGTTTCGTCCAGCTGCAAGCAAACAACGGGCTATTTTGAATGGCCGTTACCAGTCGGTCTTTAGTATTTAAAGCCATATCTTTGATTCTCCTGGAAACAGTGTCATTTGACAAAGGCATCTTTGTAACTATTTTTGCTTCTTCCTCGCCAAACATACAAGAAGCGATTTCCGACACAGCAGGGAGAATAAGGTTTTCTCTAATTGTGCGACTTTTTCCAGATTTTTCCAGATTTAGCAATTTGAAGGCTAACTTTGTAAGAGGCTTTGAGGACATTTTCTTTTTCTTCTTTACTGGAAAACTGTACAATTTTATTTTTTCTACTCTGCAAGTCATCTAAAAGACGCTCAAAATACTTCACATCTTTGTTTTTTAAATGCCTATTTAGTTTCCAAACGTCGTCTTAAAAGTGATGGTTTCGTTGCGTTTTTTGAAAGAATTTCAGCACAAACAACGCATTGTGGATTAGGTTCAACTGAACTTCCCGCCCACGTAAAACCTAGCTTCAAATAACTCGTCATATTTTCTTTTTTTAATTTTTGTGTCTTTTGACTGCTTGTCAGTTTTTCGTCTTTTATTTTCGGATGGTCCATCAGGATCAGCTTCTTCACTTACCTTATGTGACAATGAGTCGGCCGTACACGTCGTAGGCTCCTGGTCCGTGATGGATGTACTTTTCTTTATAAGCCGTTTATGCATTTTTTTCTTCAATTTTACACACACTCAGAGAAAAACACTCATAAAACAGTACTAGAATGATTAGATCAAGTATAATCGTATGCTCTCTCGCGACGCTGATAAAAGAGTCGGTGATACATGAGCACATGCGCGAATGACAACAGCGAACAATGGCATGAAAGAAAGAGGCGCGAATGGTGGGAGGAGCGTGAGCCATCTCCTTCTCTCCCGCACAGTTGCGCAGGCGCTCTTTCTCAGAACTCACACTGGCTGTCTCGCTTTCTTGGGCGCAGCTTGAGGTTGACAAATGCACTTTTGTCTCGGGAGCCTGGATTACGATCCGTTACTTTCGCCTCTCTTGGCTATCGCTCACTTTTTGAAATGAATCCAACAATAAGGAAAGAGAATACTGTAATCGGATTAAGAAGTTTATACAATTAGTAAGAAAGAAGGTTTATTTATTTGGTTGCAGTCAGTCATTGGTTTGGATTTTTATTATGAATGATAAATAATTTTAGCCACTCTCACGTACCCCCTAACCACAGTTTAAGAACCACTGCACTAGGGAAGTGGTGGCAAGCAGCAATGGTTTCAATATTCTTGTGTTCAAGGGTGAGAGAAGCTGAGCTATTGCAGATAATGTTGGCACAAGTAATAAAAGGAGTGAGCACAGAAAACTTGTAGGCAACAAAAGTTTGTGAAGTATATTGGCAGAAGCAGTAAGTTTACAAAAAAACATAACATTCAATCTTGCTCCCAACTCTTGCAAGGCAAACATCAAGGAAGTTAATGGTATTGTTGACCACTTCATGGACAGTGAACTTGATGAAAGGGAAACGTTTATTGACTCCTGAAATAAGCTCAAGTAAATCCTGAAAAGGATGAGGTAAGACTACAAAAATGTCATCTGCATATCAAAGCCAGATAGTAGGTTGAAGATGGTATTTACGAGTAGCAATGACAGAAATTTCTGTATTTTGATTTCTGAGATAAGAGGTCCAGAGCAAACTAATTTTGTGCTAAAAGTAATCCAAGTTAAAAGAAGAAATGTCGTCTTATGCACGATTTTATAAAAAGTTTTAGGTTAAAAGCATATGTACAGATTAAAAAATATATACACACACACACATAAGACATTATGAGCTTACTATAAGCTCATCTTCAGATGTAACACAATACTAAATTACAAGCTAGTAGATGGTGGTTATACAATGGGTAAAAAAAGTGTTTGCACAACTTGTCTTTCAGCAATAATTTCACAAAAATAATAATAGGGGGAAAAGTACATTTATTTATCAGCAAATGGCTAATGAAACAAAAAAATACTCTGTTGAGAATTTTGAAAAAATACGAGATGAGACATAGGCAGAAATGACATTTTCTGAATGGCAAAAAAGTATTTGCACATGAGTGATACCATCACTATTTCATAAATAAAGTCCAAAATAACTGTCTAATATTTAGTACGCATACCTTTTGCATTAATAATGGCTTGAAGCCTACTTGTCAGACTCAAATGATTTTTTAGTTGTTTCTTGTGCAATATTCTGCCATTCTTCAGTTACGGCTAGTTTTAGATCATTTTTCCCTGAAATTTTTCTTTTTCTTAAAGCAGGGGTGATTGTGAGGTGACACAAGAAACCCTGAAACTCTCAGCTCAGTGCCAATATACATATAATGTATAATTCTATTAAGAAGAGACCTAAGCAAAAAAAAATACATATATATTTTTGACTCATACCAAGTACAACATAGAAAAGGTTATGTATCTACCGGTGTGAGTAAAAGGAGAAAAGATAAAAAAATAAAATAAAACAACTGAATGTAGAAAGTGTCGATGTATAATACGCACATATAAACTAGCTGCACAACAAATAGGCCTTAGTGATTGTGCAGTTAAACTTCACATCTTTTCTTGTACTCAATTTTCTTTCACTGTGCAAAATCCTTCAGGCAGGCATTGCATCTTTAAAATCAAATTTTGCACTTCATATTATATGTTAATTGAGCAGTCTATGTAGACCAGTTTTACTTGAACTTGAAGCCTACAGTGGATTCCATTCAATTTCTAAAAGTAGTTAGAAAAAATAATCAAATTATTTGAACTTTTAAAATAATGAAAAGAAGCCTTCCTTTCAGCAGGCTGTTATCTTGAGAGCTTGTTTGATAACAAAAGAAACGCACAAGGTGTCACAAATCTTTTACATTCACCATTCGCACGGACATGCAGTGTTTTTAATCAAACACTGTAATTCCCAAAGAAAATGGAACCTGAAGTTTAGTTACCATTTTGTAGCATTTTTAGAAATGAAATGTCCGAAGCATCTCAAATTCTTCTAAAACTTAAAAACCCGGATTTACGGGTTTGGAATGTGACAAAAACCTGGAATTCCGGGCTACACCCGGATTACAAACAGGTCTGTTCAAGATAAATCTAATAAATACCAAAAATTCTCAATAGGGTTAATGTCTGGAGACTGTGGAGGGGTATCAAGCCTCTCGCGAACATTATACAGTAACCAATCTTTTGTGATGCGTGCAGTGTGTTTCGGATTGTTATCCTGTTGAAAGAGATAATCACTTATGACTAATATTTTGTTGCACTGTCTGCTAAATTGCTGCGCAATTTAGCAGACTTTATATTCATTATACCCTCAATAAACGGAATTTTACTCACTCCATTGTAACCCATGCAACCCCAAATCATTATGTGACTTCCACCATGCTTCATAGTTGCTTTGAGATTTTGATGCTGGAGTTCAGTGTCTGGTCTGCGCCACACAAATTTTTTACAGTCAGAGCCAAACAGATTGATCTTTGTTTCGTCAGAAAATTTAACATTCTTCCAGAATTCGATTGGTTTACTGATGTGAACTTTAGCAAAATCCAAACATTTCTGTCTATTTCTTTCACTCATAAAAAGTTTTTTCCCTTGCTGTTCCGCTGTGTAGCTGTGCACAATGCAGCACATTTCTTATTGTTTGAGCACAAACAGTCTTACCTGATAGTGTCGCAAGTTTTACAGCTAGAGTCCGAGCACTAGTAAATGGTGTTTTCCTTACTTCTTTCACAACATGGCGTTGCTCCCTGGTAGTAAGAATCTTTGGGCGACCGGCTGTCCTCTTGTTATCTGTGCTACGAGTTTCTTCGTGCTTTTTCACCACATATCTGACTGTTGAAAAGTTCAAATTCAAAGTTTCACCAATTTTTCTATAACTTTTCCGTTCCAATTTTTCTATAACTTTTTCCGTACATACACGGGAAATAATTTGTTCTTTTCTGTACGCAAAGAACAAATTATTTCCCGTGTATGTTTGGGTAACTCAGATTTTTTACGTGCCATGTTGAACTACAACTCAAGGTGAGCTCTGCTGCTAATCTGAAATTCACACATACAACTGTAGCAACCACATGACATTTGCAGTACTTATAATACTGCTGCAGATCGGTTTATGCAAATTTCCGAGGTTACATAGTGATGTCACTGCACTGTGCAAATACTTTTTTGGTAGAGATTTTTTACTAATTGCTCAGTAACACTTTTTTCTAAAGAATTCAACAGAAATATTTTTACGTAAATAATTGACATTCATATTCATCTTTGCAATGAAACAGTTTTTAGCCCTGTTTATCTTGTTATCATGACATCATTGCAAAAACATCTGGTGTGCAAATACTTATTTTACCCACTGTAAATCATGGGAGCACATTCACAAATGACGCAGTTCGAAGCAAGGTCAATGCATGCACTGAAATAATTTAGCAAATTCGTCTTCCAGATAATCTGGATGTTTTTCATGATCCATTAATTGTTTCAGGGGAGGGGGATAGTACATGGGTATTCATTACAGCAAAGGTGGGCTGTATTTGTAAATCAAAACTCTCTGCGAAAAGAAGAGTTGAACGTAACCTCAGAATATCCAAAATAATTATATCTTCCCATATAGGGGTATATTTGCTCCCTAAGTAGAGTCTGGAGAGGGCTGTTGAAGTGGAGGATGTTCGAATATTATATTTGTGTTCTGAGGTTCTACAGCTCAAAGGACAAGAGGTCGAACACATGTATAACGTGTTTTGAAACCCTTCCTGTGAGGCTTTTGAATGGTATGGCATAAATGCTATGCCATTTATCTAGTTCGACTACATCTGTCACTTTTTATAGTTGTCAGGATATTATTTGTCAAGATTTCAAAGACAATTTTGTTTTTTACAGATAGCTGTTAAGTGGTTGCTAACACCAGGTATGAAGGGAACAGAACCAACATATTTAATAGGTTGGTTAGCTCTACTTAAAATCAAAGAGGGCCTCAAAGTAATATGTCATAACGGTTTTGGGACAGTTTGTGCTGGGTATCCATATTCTGTAGCTAGTTTTTTTATGTATGCAAGCTCCATATTGCGGAAGGCGATGTTCGATGAGTGTGTAATAACCCTGCTTAATAAAAAATGCAAGGATGATAACTTTTGACATCTGGGGTGAAATGAAAGGAATGGAATCAAAGTAGTATTTGAGCACGGTTTTCTGTAGACAGAATAGGAAATGACATTAGTAATTGGATCCTGGTATAACTTGAAGTCCAAGAATGGGAGGAACTGATTTTCTCCTAGTTCCAGTGAAAACTTAATGGAGGGGAATTTAGATGACATATTTTCAGCAAAGGCATTTATAGAGCTTCTAAAGTTGAGGGCCAAAAAATTATAATATCTACATACCGTAAATACAGCAAGGGTTGAATCGGGGTCTGTGGGATTATATCTCCTTCAAGGGACTAGAGTAGCACCTCGGCAAGCAGGGGGGACAATGGAGATCCCATTGGCGCTCCCTCTGTTTGACGAAAAATGGTGCCATTAAAACAAAAAAGCTTCAATTAGAAATCATTCTAAGAGCTGAGAGAATAGCTAAGATATTCTCAGAAGTGTAGGTTCCCAGGGTTTCAAAGTTTTGAAAAAATGAGATCTTGTGCTATTGGAACAGGAATATTGGGAAATAATGAGACTACGCTGAGGGAGGCCATAAAAAATGGGGAACTGAAAGGTTGAATAGAGTTGATTTGAGATAAGGCAGTGGTGGAGCTGGAAATAGAATAAGGTGAATCTGAGATGAACCATCCTCCTTCCCTGGAAACAATTAATGGATCGTGAAAAACCATCCAGATGATCCGGAAGACAAGTTTGCTAAATTATTTCAGCGCATGCATTGACCTTGCTTCGAACTGTATCATTTGTGAATGTGCTCCCATGATATATAACCACCATCTACTCGCTTGTAATTTAGTATTGTGTTACATCTGAGGATGAGCTTATAGTAAGCTCGAAAGGTTAAGTGTGTGTGTGTGTGTGTGTGTGTGTGTGTGTTTTATCTGTACATATGCTTTTAACATAAAACTTTTTATAAAATCGTGGGTAAGACGGTATTGCTCCTTTTACCATGGAGAGAAGAGGTGAGAGAAGAGATCCCATAGGAACTCCTTGTGGTTGAAGATAGAATTTATTGTTGTTAGTGAAATGCCAATTATCCCTTAAAGCCTGCAAGCAGTCATACAGATTGCTGGTAAGAGTGTGTCAGAAATGTCCATAAGGTCCTTAAGTTTGTGGACAAGAAGAATATAAGAATCAAACTGTAACACAGAAGCAAACAGAGGCATGACATCCACAGTGAATGTGTGTTCATTGGCAAGCATGCACGTTTCCACAATAAACAGTACTGGTTTACAACTTAGGAATTTTTGTGTGGACAGGTTGCTTTATGCTTATGACGGTCCTAATCATAATGAGAAAGAATGTCAGTAATGCACATAACACCATAAAAACGGAGAGAAGCAATAAATTTCTCATATTACACATTGATTACGTTACGGGAAAGTAAATGATGAGATATTTCAGTAGTAAACTTCTATCTTTCTCAGCTATGGAATGAGACATGTGGTATTAGCATCAGTTGTAGCCAGATTTCAAAATATCTTTCCAAATGATATGAATATCATGGGGTGCATCTGTATTATAAGTGTTAAGGGAAAGGTAAATTTCAATACTTTCACTGTACCTAAGGGAGTTCCAATAACTGAAAGGAGCAACACGTGTTATGTTTGGCCAATCAGGAATAGCAGACATACTGCTGATAGTTAAAATTGAAAGGTAGGTAAGAGAGTTGCCTTTCTTATCATTGGAAATATGTTCCACTAACTGCTGATTGATGCAGTATGTACAAATGCCACCAATGCCATGGGTAACACCTGTTGAAGTGCTGATAGGAACAGAGTAAACACCTTGTAAATCCAGGGATTTTTTTTTTTTTCGATCTCTGTCTTTAAGACTGAGATTGAGAAGATGTGGAGGTGGTATTATTGCAATCCTATAGCCAAAGAATTTGAAGATAGAGCAATCTTTATGTGTGAAGGAAGGGTTGAAGGGCATAGTGCCAACAAACTGATTGGTAGTGGAGGGTTCAGGAAGTAAACTAATCTGAATATTGAGATTAAATTTTCTTAATATTCTGAGACTAAAACGTCTTAATCAGTCTATTGGGGTGGAAAGCCATGCATTTTGCTTACATTGATGATATTTTTGTATTCTTTTTGTAAAGCAGGAGGGCTTTGCAAATAAGCTTAACAATGTGTCTGTAAGACTTAATAGCAGCAAATTTGTATTTCTCAAAGTTTACCCTTACCATTCTTGTACCTTTGAAAAATACAAATTGGCAGTCATTACTGGAACAATGGCTCCAAAATCTTTCTTAATTGCAACCATGCACAAGTACATAATGTAAATTGTTTACTTTAATCACCACAGAACTACTGAAAGCCTAATTACAATGTGCTATCTGCTTTCAAGGTTTGTCTAAGGCAATTTTTGAAACCTTGCAAAGATTCACAAAAAGTTTTTCTACCCTCATTAGTATTTCAAACAGTAGAGTGATCATGGAACTTTTTGATACTAGTGTTTATTATTATCCTTAAGCAAATTTTGTACCAAACTAATACATTTGTGGAGGAACAGCAGTGCCCACAATACAGGTGACATGCAGCAAATCGCATATTAGAGCTGTTTCTACACATTTCACCACTGAAATGAATTAGTTCCATACCTCTTTATCCCTGAGATTCAAATCCCCAGCAAAGAGAACAGTACGTGCGTCAGGTACATCAATGACATCTTTTATCACAGATCGCAGTTGGTCCTTCCTTTCTTCAGATGCTTCCACACCGCTCTCTAAGTGTGTGTTTAACAAGCATAATGGAATGTCACCTACAGAGGCCTTTAAACATAGAAAACGAACTACTTGTTAGAATAAAATATGAAGTATATTTTAAATAACATGCATAATATTATACAGAATTCAAGGTATGTTTTTGGAACATACTAATATAATTTTTCTGCAGTTTTCAAAATTAGAAATTCTGATCAATAAACTTAAAACTTTACTAACTGAAAATTTGCTATAGATATGATTAAAGTTAATTTTTACTCCTAACCTGAAAATTATTGGTGGTCATATAATAAAGGCACAAATCAAGGTAAGAAGGAGTAAAAATTTACTGAGAAGGTGTGAGAAGACCTCTTTCATGGAATAAAAACTAAATCTGCACAGAGATAAACATTTGCACACATCCCAATGAAGCACCCTTCATATAAAACACATCTGCTCAATTATTCTCCCTCTCTTTGTGGTGGTCATCTTGAGAAAGCTAATTTAACTAGCCCATGATTACATCAGCAGTTTATTTTTCTAACATTACCAATTAGCACTAGTTGCTGATTTTAGAGGGTTTAAATTTTTATATCACGAAAATACAGTGGATTCCAGAAATATTCACTAAAGGTGTATCAAGTAAAGGCCTTGCTGAGGTACATAAACAATGCCTATTAGAATTTTTTTAATAATACACAATGCCAGTTAAAAACAACATGGCCACAAAGGCAGGAGAAATTGTTTTTTTTATTTTTACTTACACATTTCTTTACCACCATTTTTTTCTGTGAGCAGAAAAGATTAAGAAGCTTTACAAATAAAAGAGCACTAAAAATTGGTGCTACAATATCACAGTTGTAGCATATCATCATCCCACATCTGTATATCAATGTGCGGGCCATGATACTGTCACATGTTACAAAAAAACGTTTGGTTAGCAACAAACTTTTCCATAGGTTTCTGCTCATTATATAGTTTTGGCCCTGACAGAGCAGTCAGCAACCTATGACATGCAGGCAATTTTTAATGGCAAGCAGCAAGTTCCAAGCACAGAGCAAAGAAAAACAAACAATTCAGCAATAATGAATAATCATATTTTGCATCATATTTTTTTCTTTAAAACAAACCTACCATACATATAAAAAGGTTTGTTTAACCCTTTTTGCAGCCAAATGTGAGGTGTGGGTAACCTTGGCAAAACAAAAGAGGCAAGGCATGTGTGCTTCAGATTCAGCCTATGTTTAATGACTCCTTTTACTTCCTTGTCCTACCCCTATGAAGTGATACAGTTATTGTGTTTTAAGTTGAGATCACACAATAAACTCAAAACCCGAAATTTTTTATCTTATGTTCTTTATGTGGGATTGAAAACAATTTCCACACTATGCTAAGCTTCAGAATAGTTTTAACTTTCAAAAATTTCATAATGTTCAACATGCATATGTTTTTGAAAAGCCAGGTCAAAATATAAAAATTGATCAACATAAATATGAATACAACTCCCAAGGACAACAAAGAGCTAGTGAAAAGGATTAGTACAAGAAGCTTTATGTTCTACTTATTAGTACAATTTCAACAACGCCGTGTATGCACGTATGTATGTACATAGGTTTAAAATCTTACTTTCATCGACATCACCTTCTACGGGTTGGCAACAATAACCTCCTCATATGGAGGCACCATTTATCATATCCAGAAGATAAAGCATATTTGTAGTCTTTCCAATTATTTTGTTATACAAATCACAGAGGCAACTTAAGACACTAAAACATATAAACAAGGAGCAACAGAAAACACGAACTGCAGGCAGAAAATCTCGGATACTTTTGTTACATTCTGCTTTTTGCTTCAATACACACCCTCTTAAAATCTCTCTTTCTCACACACACACACACACACACACACACTCTTTCTTTTTCTCTCTCTCTCCTTTTTCCATGTTCTCGCATTTGGCATGTTACCAGGTCTGTATTCCAACAAAAGTGAAATGCAAGTATAGGGGCTGAAAAGTGATTGAGGACTAAATCACTCATGCCACATCTTCAACAAAGCAAGCAAGTTCAGTTTAGGATTGCTGCAGTGAACTAGGGTTAAAATTAGGGCTGTCGGGTTTGATCGATTAATCGATCAATTTTTTTAGTCGCCGATTATTTTCTTCTATTTTTTAATCGCCGATTACTTTCTTCTTCCGATTAATCGGTTACTTAAAAAATTAGAACAAAAATAAAATTCTTTAGGAACTCCAAAAAACTGCATATAATTTTGAATTTGTTGAATACAACATTTGTGCTTGTGTCTTCACTTCTTGGAAAATAGCCTTTTCATGGCGATGGGAGTTTAAATCTAGCAGTCACCACTATCAGCAGGGATTCCATCGTTCATTGTGTGTCAGTATGCTAGTCTTCAAAGTCCAACGTCAATTCCGAACGTCCGCCTTTAACACTGTACTTGTCCTGCCAGCACTTCGTTAAGAGCTTCTTGACCTCGCGGTTCCCCCGTTCTTTTATTGCTGTGCGCTATGCTCGCTTCTCATATGGTGGTCTGTCTGTGCTTCCCCTCCCTGCTATCCACTTGTTGACTGTAGCAATGTAGCTATTCAGGGAAAATGCAGCCCCGTCAGCCATTACGTGGTGCCACACCTCTTCTACTCCTGTCTCAGCTGAATCGTCTGGGAAAAGTCAGTTGTTTCAATATGTAAGGTCGATATAACAGACGGCCGGCATCTTCCGAGCTTGGATAGTGGTCCCCGAGGTTTTATTACATTGATGCAGATGAAAATACGCCGCTGGTCCTCACAATGAGATTTAGCTTTCAATAGGAAAGATGGGGGATTAATACACGTGTTTCTTGGAATCAATAGGGGTATGATATTAGTCTTAATTACCCAGGGACCAAGTTGCATACTGTTGCCGAAGTATTGTATCCGTCAACAGGGAGAATTTCCAGTGCAAGAGCAAAAGTCTGGGGCAAATTTTTACCCCCTCTCTCCTCATTGAAAAAGCAAATAGTGTTCCTTTATTGGTAGCGGAGCCAACTGGGATGAGCATGGGAGTGTCTGTCAGTGAAAGAAAGTTAGTTTGAACGCTGATTCATCTCTTGCTGTCACGTTTATTTGAGCTCCAAAAATGAAGTTTCAGGGATTAAAAGGGAAATTATCCTCTTGTTTTGGATATAAATTAGAAGACAGTGGGGAAGTTATTGATCGCAGACATGTTTATTGTTTAAAATGTGAGAAAAAGTTTAAGTACAGTGGAAATGTGACTAGCTTACGTTATAATTTACAATCGCAACATCCATTCATGGAAATTGTATCAAATACGCCACAGGATCAGCCTAGTTCAAATGCCACCGCTATGAAGCAAATGGGTATAAATTCCTTCCTCAAAAAGCCTGTTTCTGCATTAAAAGAATAGGAATTAACAAATAAATTAGCGTTGTGGATTGCATCTAGTTCGAGACCTGTCAGTATTGTTGAAGATCCTGGCCTGAAAGTGTTGTTGCAAACAGCTTTGAATTCTAAGTGTTACAATTTACCTGCCAGAAGTACCATTATGAACAAAATTGTCCAAATTTACGACATTCAGAAGTCAAGAGTGTTTAATGAATTAAAGAGAGCTTCCTATGCGAGTTTAACTGGAGATTTTTGGACCTCACTCGCCAACGACAGCTACTTAGCAATAACAGTACACTGGATTGACAATGAGTGGTATTATTGTGATGCAACTCTTCAAGTGAAACAGGTGATTGAGAAGCATACTGCAAATCAGTGTACAATTGAATTTGAGGAACCCGTTGAAAAATGGGAACTAACGGACAAGCTTGTTGCCATCTGCACTGATAATGCCAGAAATATTGTTCTTGGCATTAACAGATCAATGTTTAACAGTGCAAGATGTCCAGCACATACTTTACAATTAAGTATAAATAAAGCTCTTAAAGTCGCATCGATAGAAAAGGTTCTAGCTAAATGCCGAAAAATTGTAGGACATTTTAAACACACATTTAGAGGCTACACTCTCCTCTAAGCAAAAAGAACTTGGTTTTCCTGATACTAAGCTGCAACAGGACATAGTGACACGCTGGAATAGTACCTACATCATGGTGGAAAGTCTGGTGAAAGCTAAAATTGCAGTAGACACCATTCTGGTAGCCAACGCATCGAATACCCCTGTTCTGACAATAGTTGAATGGGAAGTGCTTGAGAAGTTAATCAGCGTATTGAAACCTTGTTTGTTTGTTTTTTATTATTGGAGGTTTTATGACCACCGTGAGCAAGCAACTCAATGGGCTATAAGCAGTCGCCCGTCCCTAATTTAAGGTCACTGGTTCCAGGGAAGGGAGAGAGCTAGTGCCGTAAGACAAACGCAACATCCATGCCCGTACGGGATTCGAACCCGGACCCCTTACGGACGAATGATCAGAGGCCAGCGCCTTAGACCACTGCGCCACCGGGGCGGCAAAAAACCTTGTTTGGAAATGACTGAAATACTCAGAGGTCACAAGTACGTAACTGCCAGTGTTGTAATTCCTGCTTTTACACATCTCAAAAGCGCAATGAGATTGTCCGATACCGACCCAGCATATATTTTCAGATTTAAAGCTATGTTGCTCAATGATCTGACGGAAAGACTCAGTCAATGGCCTTTATACGACAAGTACGAAGAAGCTATTGCCCTTGACCCTCGATTCAAGACACTTCGTTGTATACCAGAAAAAAAACGAGATCTAGTGTGGAACAGAATTTCATCCAGTAGCACAAATCAACAGCTGCCCTTACACCAAGAACAAAGTAATGTGCAACAGAAACAAAGAAAACTATGTTTTGACAATTCGTCGATTCCAGAAACAGAAATAAAGGCATACACAAATGTCAGCACGCAGATAGAATTAGAGCTTCAAGTTTATCAGAGCTTGCCTGAACTCGACGACGATTTTACAGATCCTCTTCAGTGATGGAAAACTCATTTATTACAGTTGCCGTTGCTCGCTACTTTAGCAAAACGGTTGCTGTGCATTCCAGCAACGTCTGCGCCAAGTGAAAGAGTGTTTAGTGCCGCTGGTATTGTCAACAAACTTCGTACTTCGCTTAAACCATCCAATGTTGACAAGCTCTTGTGCCTAAAATCTTGGCTAAAGCAATGACTGCAAACCAAATTCAAGGTAATTATTATTAATTTGTATTTCTGATTTTTTGATAAAGTAAAGCAATGAATACTACTAGATTAACAGGCTATGATGCATTCAACACTCTAACATTTCAGACAACGTATTTACAGTGATGGAAAGTTGCAAAACCATTTTTGGAGCAGGTAAAATACATTTTGAGCAGCAAAATGCGTTTTTGGAGCAGGTAAAATACATTTTTGGAGCAGGTAAAATACATTTTTGGAGCAGGTAAAACACATTTTTGGAGCAGCAAAATGTGTTTCTGGATAAGGTGAAACACATTTTTGGAGCAGATAAAATACATTTTTGGTGTAAGAAAACATTTTTTAGAGCAGGTAAAATATTAGTAGATAGAACAAACTCTTAAGCAAAATTTTTTTGGAAATAGATGCACCCTACTCAAATTTAAAACATCTTGCATTGAAATACACACACACATATGCAAACATTTTAGTTTTCAAATAGATCAAAAATTTTTTAACCATAGCAGGATTCTATTATTAATTATTTATTTAATTTTTCGCTGCTTTTCTCAGTATTTAATTGCTCACTTCTATTATTTTCTAATTTTTTAAGATAGTTAGCAATGTTTTGTTTTGCTTCTTTTAATAGTATCTGTCCACTTTCTATTGCACTCATGTCTTTTTTTTATGCCACATTCAAAGTTCATCTCAGCATTGTTTAACATTTTATGAGGGAATCCAACTGCTGCAAATGTTCAGCTTCTTCCCATTTCAAATCACCTTGCGAACATTAAATTTCTTCTCCTTTTTGCTTGTTTTGCTGCATTTTTCCAGCTTTAATCTGCTCTTGATATTTTTTCCAGGATTCTTTATAAGTTGTCAGAAGTTTTTTGGTTACATTAATTTTACTCACATCTCCATTTAATCTTTTGACATGATCTTTGTGCTTCTTGCAACGTGATTCAGCAAAACTTTAGATGCTTCATAAAAAGGCCATTCTTTACTATACATAAAGCAATACACTTGACGATAAGTTTTATCTGACTTCGTTATTTTTGTTGTCATAGCTGTTTCACTGCTACGTTTCGTTTCATTTAAATCTATATTAACCCTTCCCACTCAAATAGTTTCACCCATACTCACACAGAACTCGCATTTTTTTTCCCTTTTCTGCAGTAGAGGCCACAACTTAGCAGTGAAAGTTCAGCTTTAGCTCACCAGCCTTGACATGCGAGCTATAGAGGCATCATCAGCGTGGCAGCTGACACCCGACCTATTCGGCAAAAGAAATGTCTCGCGAGCGTCGACATGCAAGCTATAGAGGTGTCATCGGTATGGAGGGTGCCACCCGACATGTGCGATATTCGGCGAAAAAGAAATGTCTCGCTAGCTCCGGCCCGAGCTATAGAGGCGTAATGACCACAGAGGATGACACCCGACATGCAAGCAATTCGGCGAAAAAGAAATGTCTCGCGAGCGCCAACATGCGAGCTATAGAGGTATCATTGGCATGGAAAGTGACACCCAATACGCGAGATATTCGGCGAAAAAGAAATGTCTCGCATGCCCCGACATACGAGCTATAGAAGTATTATAGATGTGGCAGATGACACCCGATCTATTCGGCGAAAAAGAAATGCCTCGCGAGCGCCGACATACGAGCTATAGAGGCGTCATAGGCGTGGCAAATAACACCCGACATGCAAGCTATTCGGTGAAAACGAAATTCCTCGCGAGCGCCGACATGCGAGCCATAGGGGCGTCATCGGCATGGCGGGTGACACCGGAGCCATTCGGTGAAAACGAATTTCCTCGGGAGCGCTGACATGCGAGCCATAGAGGTGTCATCGGATGGTGGGTGACACCCGATACGCAGATAACGTTTCTTTTTCTTTATCCGGTGAAAAAGAAACGTCTCGAGCCCCGACATGCGAGCTGCACGGGGCGTCATCGGCGTGGCGAGTGACACCCACCCTATTAGACGAAAAAGAAATGTCTCGCGACCACCGACATGCGAACTATAGTGGCGTCATCGGCATGGAGGGTGCCATCCGACACGTGTGATATTCGGCGAAAAAGAAATGTCTCGCAAGCCCCGACCCATGAGCTATAGAGGCGTAATGAGCACGGCGGATGACACTGACACTCGACACACAAATTATTTGGCAAAAAAGAAATGTCTCGTGAGCGCCAACATACGAGCTATAGAGGCGTCATAGACGTGGCGGATGACACCTGACCTATTCGGCGAAAAAGAAATTGCTCGCGATCGCCGATATCCGAGCTATAGAGGTGTCACGGATAACACCCGACACGCGAGCTATTCGGTGAAAACGAAATTCCTAGCGAGCGCCGACATGCGAGTCATAGAGGCATCATCGGCATGACGAATGACACCCGACACGTAGGTGACGTTTCTTTTTGTTTATCCGGTGAAAAAGAAACATGTCACGAGCCCCGACATGCGAGCTATAGGGGGGTCATTGGCATGGCGAGTGACAGTCGACCTATTCGACGAAAAATAAATGTCTCGCGACCACCGACATGCGAGCTATAGAGGCGTCATCGGAGTGGTGGGTGAGCTATTCGGCGATTTTGTAATGTCGGGAAAGGGTTAAAACGTTTGCACCAAAATTTTCACAAGCACAAAGCCACATGCAATCAATGTAAAGAGTTGGCAAAAGGCACTGAGCTGAGTTCCCGCTCAACTTTTGCGCACGGTACTCTCAAATGGCTGTATGGGGAATCACGTGACAAACTCCGCCTCCGTTGGCGGGGGAAGTCAGAGCATCGAAGGCGCATAAGGGACTATCTGCAAAGTGTGTTTTTTCGACCAAAAGACGGTAAAAAAAAAATAGAAATTGCGTGCAGGGATCTTGAGGGCTTTTCCGTAGTTTTTTCGGGTGACTTCCGTAAAACCGTAAGATGGAGTGAAAATCCGTAAAAGTTGGCATCTCTGAATACCTATGTATCCTTTAGAAACAGAACCATTGTATCCTGCCACGGGAGAGCCATTTTCAGTCGTCCTCTGTGTCAACGAAATAGCTAATGACTGACCTTACGCTGTATTTACGCAATCGCGCACCTCGCCCGGAATGATATAACTGTGCTATCCCAAAGAGCAGGGAATGACATATAAACAATCTCAATTGCACAGCACTCCGAAAGACCACCAAACTATCAGTAAACAATCTTCATCAGGATTTCATAACGTACAGCATCGTTTCTCCTACATACCACGTGATTACAACAAAACTCCTCCTCCATAAGCAAAAGCAATTTAATTTCCTACATCGCGAAAATCGTTGTTTTTTCTTTACTTTTGCTGAAAAAACAACGAATTAGAAGATAAGTGAAAAACATTCCGAAACTTTGGGATTGGCGGTACGGTGTGTGTTGATTAAGCGTTGTTTTCACCAAATTATGCGTAGACCTTAAAAAAGAGTCATTCGGTTCGACGTTTAAAACGGCATTTTTTTGCCGTGAAAACATTTTTTTCGCTCGGCAATTTTTGCTGTGGATTGCCGTTTCGGCGCAGTTGGGTGCAAATATTAAATTTTAGCAGTTTGGCGCAAGATAATGAAATTGGTGCAGTTTGGCGCAATTGGCGCAAGCTTTCCATCACTGTATTTAGTATTCATATAATCATAGAATAATGCATAATGTAATTTACAGTCGTATATTTTTTGTGACAGTATTTTTTTCACTCGATCAAATTACCGATTAATCGATCGATGGTGAAATATTAACCGATTAAAAATATTGAACGGTCGACAGCCCTAGTTAGAATGTCTATTCAAAAGCAAAAGCTTGATATCTCTTCTTTTCAAGCTTTATGGACTGGCCAGTATGGAGTTGTACAGCAAAATGATTTAGCTGTTTGTGCACTGTAAAGCAAGAGTGTTGTTTGCCAATCATCAAGTGTTAAAAAGACATTTTCAAGCCTAACATGAATCATCATTTAATGACATGGTAAAAAAAAAAAAAAAACTTAAGCCATCAGATGAGCTGTTTCCAGATACAAAAAATGAACTAGTATATTTGATCAACTGATTGGAATGAAGAATAAAACACCTGAATGTCAAAGTGTTTGGTGTGCAGCAAAAGAGAGGAAACCTTTCACAGATGGTGAGTATATTAAACAAACCTTTATAAATGATGCTGAAGTTTTGTTTGGTAATTTGCCAAATACGGATACAGTATTATTGCCTTGGATAAGAGTTATACGAGTTATACCTGCATCAGCAAGAACAATTGAGAAATGTGCAACCAAAACGCTGACAACATATGAGGCAAACAAATGAGTATTTTAAAAGAAGCTGTTGTGCTCAGTGTCGCTCTTGATGAAAGTGTTTATGTGAATGGAATGATTCACCTTGCAATAGTTTTGCTGTAATGAGAAAACAATTGTATTTATGAAGAATCACATATTGTGTCTGCATTTTTAGTTATTCTGAAGAACAGAACATAGATATTACTAAAATAGTCTGTTATAACATATGGTGCCCCTGCTGTGATTGGAAAACACAAAGAATTTATAAAGCTTCTCCAGAAACATATACATGTCATCCAGTGATGAGCTTCCACCGCATAACTCACCATTAGAGTTCATGCGCAAAAATTTCTACTTCATGCATGAACTTTAAAATGGAAAACACTATCAAAAATGTGTATTTTATATTATTAACTATATGTCAACAAAATAGTTTCCATATCATCTACTGTTTCAAGCACGTTACTAGAAATTCGAGCACGGGAAAAACGTCCATATAATAAGAAAATTTTTATTTCAACTTGTCACTAATATTCCTTTTTTTCTTTTTGATGTTCTTTATAATAGTTTAGAATTTTATTATGAAGATTACAAATTTATATGAAAAAATGTTTTAATATGTGCAGTCAAATGCATCATAAGTTGTCAAAGTCCTCCAATACGTAGAGACAATATGTATTAAATGATTAATATTATTCCAGTTTTTTAAGTCATGATTTACGAAATTAATACAATAGAAAAGAACTTTCGAACCTTTTGATTATGATGCGTTGAATCAGTAATAAGCCATCTTGTTATCAAAGAAGGCATGATTTTCCTTTCCTGTGGTATCAGCTTCCAAGTTGAACTTCGATCTTATAATTTCTTATTATAGATGATGGTTGCATGTTTTATTTTCCGTGGCTCGATATCCCAAACTAGTTTCAATTCCTTCTTTTTGGAATCATCTTCAGTGGGTATTATGATCTTCTCATACACGTTGTGTTTCGGCCACTTACATCGATTCTACTGGCAGCGTCCGACTTTTCACGGCAGTTGTACTCTTGCGCATGCTATTTTTGGTATTAATGCACGTTCTTAGTCGTGTTTTGATATAATTGGATGATATGAATTCCGATTCTAAATTAATTGGTGTTGCCATTCGTTTGTTGAAAATAATTAATAAGGTCTTTTATTATATTTTTTATCGTTAATTTCTTTTTCGATAAAATATTTCCAAGCGTACGGTAGATTCATTGGATCATTATTATTACAATTTATTTCTTTAGTTTTTTCAATCATTATCGCTTCTGAGGTTAATATTTGATTTTTAGTTTTATGTGAGGTTATTAATTTTGCATCATACCAAACAGGATAAGCTTCATTTTCAATACAATGATTTATTAATGATGTTTTGTTTTCTTTTTTATTCCAGTTCGATATATGTTCTTTTAATCTGGTCTTAAATCTTCTTTTGTACTTCCTATGTATACTTTATTTCTTTCATTTCTTTCTATTTCTGTATAATATTTTGTTGGTATAGAATATACTCCGGCTTTATCAAGCATTGATCTTCTTTCATTTCCATTAGTTAATATAGTTTCGTTATCTATGACGGTTTCTGCCAATATCATTTTTTCTTTAATGCATTCCTTCTTTAAGATATCTGTTATTGGAGGAATGTAGGGAATTTTACCAGCAAATTTTATTTCATTTTTTTGTTTATTTTTATTTTCATTTAAAGATTTCTTTATATTTTCAAGTATATCATCTATGATCTTTTTCTTGTATCCAAATTTCATAGCAGTTCTTTTTATCCAGTTAATCTCAATCTTTTCTTTGTGTTTATTACAGGAATGGGTTAATGCTCTTCTTATGTAAAATTGAAGTGCTGCTCTTTTATATTTCCAAGGATGATTTGAATCAATCGGAATTATCGTTGGAGTATAAGTTGGTTTTCGATATACTTCGTATTCAATCATATTATTTCGCCTGAATAAAGAAATGTCTAAATAGTTTAGTTGTCTCTTAACTTCTTTTTCCATAGTAACTTGTATTGTAGGATAAAAACTATTGTATTTGTTTACAAATGTTTCAAGTTCTTTTTCAGATTGCTTCCAGAAGATAAGGATATCGTCAACGTATCTTACGTATAGTATTAGTTGTTTTTGATTGAATGAATCCAAAAGTTTATTTTCTATGTCTTGTAATATTATTTCAGCAAGAAGTCCCGAAATTGGTGATCCCATTGGTGCACCTTGTTTTTGTCGGTATATTTTTTTATTATATGTGAAGTAGTTATTATCAGCTACTAGTTTCAATGCCTGGATAATACTAATTCTTTGTGCTTCAGGTATTTTTTCATCTTTTAACTTCTGATCTAACAATTGAATTGCTTCATAAACACGTGTATTTGGATATAGGGAAACAATATCTAGACTGATCATCAGAAAATCGGTTGTTTTTAGTTCTTTAACTTTTTTAATCACTTCAATGGAGTTGTTAATTGTATAAATATGTTGAAAGTAATACTGTTTTAAATGTTTAAATAGTTCTTTTTCAAGGAGAATTGTTGGAGACGTTGTTTTATTTACTATTGGTCAACAGATACAATTCTAAGAAAAATGGCTTATATAAAAAACCATGGACATTTACCTGATAATATTAAAAACAAAGCCATTCCGCCCGTTGGAGCGTCTATTCCAAGCATATTCAGCAAAATCAAAACGCATAAAAAAGAAGAACCATTAAGACCAATAGTAAATAAAACAACGTCTCCAACAATTCTCCTTGAAAAAGAACTATTTAAACATTTAAAACAGTATTACTTTCAACATATTTATACAATTAACAACTCCATTGAAGTGATTAAAAAAGTTAAAGAACTAAAAACAACCGATTTTCTGATGATCAGTCTAGATATTGTTTCCCTATATCCAAATACACCTGTTTATGAAGCAATTCAATTGTTAGATCAGAAGTTAAAAGATGAAAAAATACCTGCAGCACAAAGAATTAGTATTATCCAGGCATTGAAACTAGTAGCTGATAATAACTACTTCACATATAATAAAAAAATATACCGACAAAAACAAGGTGCACCAATGGGATCACCAATTTCGGGACTTCTTGCTGAAATAATATTACAAGACATAGAAAATAAACTTTTGGATTCATTCAATCAAAAACAACTAATACTATACGTAAGATACGTTGACGATATCCTTATCTTCTGGAAGCAATCTGAAAAAGAACTTGAAACATTTGTAAACAAATACAATAGTTTTTATCCTACAATACAAGTTACTATGGAAAAAGAAGTTAAGAGACAACTAAACTATTTAGACATTTCTTTATTCAGGCGAAATAATATGATTGAATACGAAGTATATCGAAAACCAACTTATACTCCAACGATAATTCCGATTGATTCAAATCATCCTTGGAAATATAAAACAGCAGCACTTCAATTTTACATAAGAAGAGCATTAACCCATTCCTGTAATAAACACAAAGAAAAGATTGAGATTAACTGGATAAAAAGAACTGCTATGAAATTTGGATACAAGAAAAAGATCATAGATGATATACTTGAAAATATAAAGAAATCTTTAAATGAAAATAAAAATAAACAAAAAAATGAAATAAAATTTGCTGGTAAAATTCCCTACATTCCTCCAATAACAGATATCTTAAAGAAGGAATGCATTAAAGAAAAAATGATATTGGCAGAAACCGTCATAGATAACGAAACTATATTAACTAATGGAAATGAAAGAAGATCAATGCTTGATAAAGCCGGAGTATATTCTATACCAACAAAATATTATACAGAAATAGAAAGAAATGAAAGAAATAAAGTATACATAGGAAGTACAAAAAGAAGATTTAAGACCAGATTAAAAGAACATATATCGAACTGGAATAAAAAAGAAAACAAAACATCATTAATAAATCATTGTATTGAAAATGAAGCTTATCCTGTTTGGTATGATGCAAAATTAATAACCTCACATAAAACTAAAAATCAAATATTAACCTCAGAAGCGATAATGATTGAAAAAACTAAAGAAATAAATTGTAATAATAATGATCCAATGAATCTACCGTACGCTTGGAAATATTTTATCGAAAAAGAAATTAACGATAAAAAATATAATAAAAGACCTTATTAATTATTTTCAACAAACGAATGGCAACACCAATTAATTTAGAATCGGAATTCATATCATCCAATTATATCAAAACACGACTAAGAACGTGCATTAATACCAAAAATAGCATGCGCAAGAGTACAACTGCCGTGAAAAGTCGGACGCTGCCAGTAGAATCGATGTAAGTGGCCGAAACACAACGTGTATGAGAAGATCATAATACCCACTGAAGATGATTCCAAAAAGAAGGAATTGAAACTAGTTTGGGATATCGAGCCACGGAAAATAAAACATGCAACCATCATCTATAATAAGAAATTATAAGATCGAAGTTCAACTTGGAAGCTGATACCACAGGAAAGGAAAATCATGCCTTCTTCGATAACAAGATGGCTTATTACTGATTCAACGCATCATAATCAAAAGGTTCGAAAGTTCTTTTCTATTGTATTAATTTCGTAAATCATGACTTAAAAAACTGGAATAATATTAATCATTTAATACATATTGTCTCTACGTATTGGAGGACTTTGACAACTTATGATGCATTTGACTGCACATATTAAAACATTTTTTCATATAAATTTGTAATCTTCATAATAAAATTCTAAACTATTATAAAGAACATCAAAAAGAAAAAAAGGAATATTAGTGACAAGTTGAAATAAAAATTTTCTTATTATATGGACGTTTTTCCCGTGCTCGAATTTCTAGTAACGTGCGAAACAGTAGATGATATGGAAACTATTTTGTTGACATATAGTTAATAATTTCTGAAACCACGTAATGTTTTCGACAAATGTTGAATTAATATAGTGTATTTTATAGTTAGTTGCTTAGTGTTATAACTCACAGATAATTCAAGTCTATAAATCTAAAGGAGATAGATTTCATATTTGGACCTCCTGCCTTACAGTAATTTCCATTGGCTCAGTCATGGCAAAGTACTGAACAGATTTACAGTATGCTTAAAAGAGATCAAGGTACACCATCTGATCAAAAGTACCCAGACACTTACCTATCCATAAACTCCCTGTAATAGGAAAGGAATGAATATCGAATTGGTTTACCCTTTGCTGCTATCACAGCCTCCACTGAGCCAACAGAAGGTAGAAATTGAGTCCCTTACCGATGCTTGTGCAATAGTTTTGTATCCAAACTTAGAAGAAAAATATTTTTATTTTTGTTGAGTGTCTAAAATAATATAACAAAAAATCTATAAATCAGGGAGGGCTATTTTCTTTGGTCGGTTAAATTTTTGGGGGTGTGTACACGGGGTTTTTGCAGAACAATTTTTATGGATTAGCAGTGTTATGTCCTTACAGGCAGGGAGAGAATAATTCTGTTTTAATGACTGCTTATACACTGCTGGACAATTGCTAAGGACGGATCATAAACGGCTATATAGCGCATAAAAAAGTAAGTGTGGTTGGATGCCAAGTGAAATAAAATAATGTCAGAATGCCAGGACATTGCAAGAAAGACAATTTATTGTGCTCTGAAATCCAGAAGGCTTTGGAACGTGTTCAAGGGACAAACAGGCCATTTTGTGCAGAATACGTAAACGTGAAAAAATGCAATTACCGTCCGCAGGCGTGCCGGCGTAAAATGTCAATACGGGATATGGCCACCATGGAGGGCGATGCAAGATTCCACACGTCGTGTCATGCTTTGCACAACATTATCAAGCAGCTGTTGGGGTAATTTATCCCATTCCTCTGTCAGTGCACGGATGAGGGTGTCCTTGTTTATTGGAGGTCATTGGAGACCAGCAAGACTCCTCCCCAAAGCATCACACACATTTTCAATGGGATTCAGATCTGGAGAACGTGCTGGCCATACGAGGCGTTGAATATCCTTGCTCTCAAGACACTCCTGAACAGCGACTGTTCGATGGCATGTTGCGTTGTCGTCCATGAAAATGAATGTATCACCGACAGCACCACAGAACATGCGAACATGAGGTAGCAGAACATCATTAAGGTATCGTTGGCCAGTCATAGTTACAGTTGGAAGCACATAGAGGGACGTACGGCTATTGATCATGATGCCAGCCCATACCATGACACTACATGTCGGATATCGGTCCCTTTCCTGTATGTTTGCTGGACAATATGCAGTACCACTATCACGCCAGATCAGTTGTCGTCGACAATCAGACGATAGACTGTATCTACTCTCATCTGAGAAGAGGACAGCAGACCAGTCGTTATCAGTCCAATTGCGATGTTGATGGCACCATTGCAAACGGGCGGTACGGTGACGTCTGGACAATGGGATGCACACAACAGGACGGCGGGCGTACAGTCCTCCTTCATGCAAACGTCTGGCGACAGTTTTTCGGGAGATCCGCTTGCCAGTAGCAGCCATAAACTGATTTGCTACGTCACTAGCTTTGCTGCGCCGGTGTCTTTTTGTTGATAGCACTATGTACCGATCTTCTGCAGGTTTCGTACTGCGAACACGACCTCTCCCGTGACGTTTGCTACACTCTCCATTTGTTTGAAATGATTTCCAAAGCCTTGAAACAACACTGAGGCTGACGTCGAGCTCCCTGGCAACATCTGTTATTTTTCGCCCTTCTTCAATCTTGCCAATAAAACGGCTACGCGTAAAATCATCTAGGTGATGTCGGGAAGACATACTGAAAATTGCAAGTTCGTCAATTGATTCTTTCCCTTTCAACTTTGCGTTTGAACAACAACGGTCAATACGCGTCAAATCCTTTATATCTCTTATCAGCGCTATGACGTCACGAACAAGTTCGGCAATCCAAAATTTGCATACGCACAACACGTCTTACTGTATCCCGCACTTATGCTAATTTCCACATTTTCCTGCCTTCCATTTCATGGTTGCTATCGTTGCTATTGTCATCCGTCCTTAGCAATTGTCCGGCAGTGTATATCTGTTGCAGTTCTCTTAGAATTCCTTTTTTTTTTTTTTTTTTTCTTTTTACATGACAGAAGGGCAGGACAGGTTTCAGAGGTATTTCTTTAGAAAGAGAGCATGTAAGGTTTTTGTTGGATGTTATAGAGTTAAGTAAAATTCATAGATTTTTTGTTCAGGCCTATTTGTCAAAATTTGAGCAAAATTTAGTAGCTTCGTAAAAAAAAAAAAACTTTAGTCACTTAAAAATATGTGAAATTTTATTTATTAATTCAATGCATATTCATTCAAGTGTCAGTTAAAAGATTGGGCAATGACATGTACAGAACAGAAGGGATAGAATTGTTTCAGCAGCTAGACATTTATTTCCCATTGAATGGATTTGATTATGAGTGTCTTTAAATAAATCAGAATCATGTAGTGCAGCATTTTGTGCCTAAATAGACAATGGTTTAGTTAGCCTGAAATGGCTTGTAGTATCTGAATGAGTTATATTAAAATTTTTGTCTTGACAAACAGATCAAATTATTTGAATAACCTAGAGAGAAATGCAGAGAATTTATTAAGTGCCTTAATAATGTAAGAGATAGTGACCAGCTAAGAGGTGTTCTACTGTCTGTTTGTTTATTTTTAAATAAAAATAAGAAATGTTAAAGAGCTTAATTTTGTTTATACTATCTTCTGTTTCGCTCGGGATGACTTGCAAACAAGTCAGCACCTTCCAAATTGTTTAATTTCTACTTAAACGTTGATGTCTTTGAGTGGGGATTTGGCACATGAGTACCGGTTTGGCTTCTGCGCATGAGTTATTGTATCATAAGCGTATGAATTATTGTATCATAAGCGCATGAATTATTGTATCATAAGGCTTAAGTAAAAAAAAAAATACAGATTTTTGCATATAATTAGTGTTACACTGTTGCATTTCACATGACAAGGTCTAAAAAGCAAAGTGTTATCTGTCAAAAGGTTATTTTCACAAGTTAACTGACAAAAAAAAACAAAAAAACTATTATATCTGTATATGCACACACACACACACACACACACACAAACTATTATGCCTGTATATGTATACTGAAATTTTGACAAGAGTAAAAGACTTCTACTCAAAACTATATGAAAGAGATAAGAGGGCTGATTGATAAGTAATGTCTCCTACCACGTGGAATCGCTAGTAGTCGGGGAAGGAAAACGTTTGTGCATGTGTTTGGCAGCCCATACTGTGCAGTGCAAACAAGCTTAGTTTCAGTTCACTGTTTGATGTCCTTAAGTAATAGCATTCATTAGTCATGAGTGCTACCTCCAAGTTACATATAAAGCAGAGATCAGTAAGAGAGTTTTTCAAGTTGTGCGCCAATCGAAATTCACAGATGTATGAAAGCAATTTATGGTGATGGTTTATGGATGTGAAAAATTTCAGCGGGGGGGGGGGTTCGACATGCCAAAAGCTGTAGTAAAGGTGAGACGAGTGTGTTTGATGAGCAAAGACCAGGACGACCCATTTCAGCGACACATGATGAGAATCAATGCAGAATGAATTCCATCAAGAAAATCGCTGAATTAAGCAAAGGGGCGTTGCTCTAAAGCTGGGCATTAAGCAGGACTTTTCTTTTGCATCACAACAATGAGAGGTCACATTGCAGTTGACAAACAATGGAAACAGTGACAAGCCTGAAATTCACACTTGTTCCACACCCTCCTTACATACAGTCTAGATTTGCCACCCTCCGACTTCTGGTTGTTCCCAAAATGGAAAGAGATGTTGAAAGGTCAACATTTTTCATCTGATGCTAAAGTTGAAGTGTGCAAATGGGTCAAAAGCAAACCACAAACTTTTCTCATGGACGGAATGAAAAAGGGGATAGCGCGTTTGGCAAAATGTGTAGCAGTAAATGGTGACTATGTTGAAAAATAAGATTGTAATGTTAAAGAAAAATAAATTTCCTTTATTTTGATACCATTTTCATTATTTTATTTTGTTGGAAACTTTCTTTATACGAATGGAAACCTTACTTATCAATCAACCCTCATACATCTATTCTAGACATTACAAAAGGTTACAGTACCAAAGTCCCACAAGTCATCCTGGCAGCAGTTACGCAAGCAATTAAGAACATGAAATGGGAAAAATCTCCAGGAGAAGATGGAATTACCGTGGACATTACACAAGAAATGGCTGGAGAAATTGAAACTACACTCGCCCAAGTTTTCACTAGATGTCTCAATGAAGGGAAGATTCCCGAGCATTGGAATAATGCTACAATGATCCTGCTACATAAAAAAAGGTGGCATTGGGGGTCTCAGGAACCTATCAATGGTTTATAAACTCTTCCCTAAGGTTCCTTCACATGGCTTAAAGATAATACTGAACATGGCTCAACCAAGAGAACAAGCTGGATTCAGGAGAGGCTACAAGCACTATAATGTGCTGAGAGAACTAATTGAAAGAATGAGGGAATATAAACTCACATTAGGTATGGCTTATATCAATTACATAAAAGCCTGTGATTTATGAGCTTTTGGAAGAAACAGTACAATTTTTAAGAGCAATATGCCATTATGTCTTAAAAGAAAAGTGTTTAATCAATGCATCCTTCCAGTGCTCATGTAAGGAGCAGAGACATAGACCTTAACTAAAAAAGACATACAAAGATGGCAGACAACTGAAAGAAGCGTGGAGAGATGCATCATTCTTGGTGTAACTAGGAGATATAAGAAGAGGAACTCATGGATAAGAAAAATGACAAGAGTGGAAGACATCATGATCAGAGTAAAATCCTTGAAATGGCAATGGGCTTGACATGTTGCAAGAAGAACTGAGCACGGATGGACAACCGAAATTCTAGACTGGATTGCAAGACCCAGAATAAGACCACATGGGAGATGGGTGGATGAAAATCAAAAGCATGTGGCAGTGCCATGGAGAAGACTAGTGCAAGACAGATTGTTGAAAAAGAAACTTGGGGAGGCCTTCATTCAGTAGTGGATTGATAATGGTTGACAATGATGATGAATATACTAAGCTGTTGTGATTTGTTGAGCTGTGTGCCCAAATTTTATTTTGGTCATAAAGTGAAAATTGTGTTTAAGCAGCTGTTGGCACAGTAAGGCTGAATTTATATTTGGACTCTAATGTTTTTTAATTCCCTCAGCCACATGTAGCATTCTTGTGTGTGTGTGTGTGAGAGAGAGAGAGAGGGGGGGATTCCGCAGGTTTCCAAATTAACCCACCAGTTTTCAAATCCTACAAAGAATAGTGAACTGAAGGGGTTCTTCAAAAATTTATTTCTGTGTGACAGTGTATTCCTTAGTTAAGGGTTGTTGTTTATGCTTCTCGAGAACATGATGATGATGATGATATGAAGGTAACACTGGATCCACCTCAGCCTATCCTGATCTAGGGTTATTGTGACACAAACGCAGGGGTGGATTTACCAGTGCACACACTGTGCCACATACGACAGTCCTCCTCCACCCCCAGCCAGAAGCTAATTCTCACAATAACCCGGGAAGAAAGATTAAACTAAGGAATATTGATTTTCCAAATTGTATATGTTTATTTGGTAGCGTTTACGCATAGGTGGAATACTCTTAAAACAAACCAAAAAACTAATTCTAAAATTCTTACAGTGAGAAAGCTATCTGACACTCAATGGTCTGCTAGGACTGATGGGGTTTTAGCCTTAAAAACTGGATATAATGAAGTGAAAAAAACTTTCCTTGATATAACTGAAGCAGATCAGGAAAAGCCTATAAACAGTGAAAATCCTCCAAATACGTGGTGTCAGTGAATAAACAAAGACTCTTTCCACGTTTTAGCAACACACATCAACCGAAAAATTGTTATTCGGTCACCCTAGATCTCTCGATATCTAGCCGAGAGCGTTAGCCTTACACGTTGTTGGCACCATTGTGTAAGGCTAACGTGCTCAACTAAATATCGAGCGATCGGGGATTCGATTCCCCAGCAGTGACTGAATAACAATTTTTCGGTTGCTGTGTGTTTCTAAAACATGGGAAGAGCGATGTCTTTGTTTAACCTAATTACAGATTAAAACAAAAATCATTGGCGAAAAAATTTGAAAAATATGAGAAGTCATACTGACCATTCTCTGGAATCGAATACTTTCAGCAGATGCATTTTGTTAGTAAATGACTTCAAACAAAAGATGGAAATTTACTAATGGCTCCAACTCTTCTGTCCTCTCTAAAAATTTCATTTCTCAAGTGAGAAGTGACTACTCATCTATTGAAGGGGGTGCAATCTTGCTGACAGAAAATATAATTGATCCTGATGATAAACAGGCAAAAGGAAGTCAATGGAAACGAGAAAGGAAAACATTTTTTGAAGATAATTAAGATACAGAAGTTGTTCCTGAATAGTCAAGGAACACTTATAGCATAGTAAATCCATTTATTTTCATGGTGTAACATGCATAAAGTTTGCCAAGCTTTAACACTCCACAGGAACACTTTTTCAAGGCAATGTAGACATAAAATGCATTTTATTTTTATTTTTTTATTTTTTAAACAAATAATTTTTAAGTTCAGGTACTGCATGTATTAAAAGATGTTTACTTATGAACATGGCTGAGATGGCTGCACTTACATTAAAATCATACGTTATGGACTACTAACTCCCAATTGAAAGTAAAGCTCTAAAACATCTGAACAATGATTTCTGATTTTTATTTAAAAAGTGCATGAAAAAGAATAAAATATTTATCATGAAGGGTGAATTTTCCTAATCTAAAAATGTATCTTTACGTGATGGGTATTTTTTCCATGTTGTGGTGTGTATGTGTGATGCGGTTACTTCTACTTCTGGCAAAACAAAGTGAGTCTTTTTTTTTTCAGGCATGAGGCAACGCCTAGTGCATGTACTACAGAATTATTCCCTTATAAGTGTGACCGATGGTTGATTGCACTTACTCTAAAATAATAGATTACTGATTATTGGTAAGGTCTTGTTAAATGTTTGCTGTGAGGCAAACATTTAACAAGACCTTTAACAAGACAAATTTAAACATTTAACAAGACAAATTTATGGAGCGGTGAACCTTGTAGAGGGAAAAAGGGCCCAAAAATTCTGCTGTGCACAAGGCCCCTGAGCAGGTAAATTTGCCTCTGCGCAAACGCATTGCTTGTTATGATCATGTAGCTATTTTTATTTCCCCCTTTTTCGGGAACTGAATTGTACATGAAATGTGAATACTTAAATTTGTGTCTGCTTGCATTACAGTTTAATTTTATTGCACATCTTATATAAATTATTTGGTGCCTTTTTAACCAGTATCTGAGTAGTGTATATTGTTAAAAAAAAATCCACCATTTTAATATATAAATCACTTTGGCATAGTGTTCATACATGGCAGCCAACAATAATATAAATTGCTCCGTCAATCACTAATTGCTGAACTTGCACTTTTAATACATCTTGTTTTAGATCTATCTTGTAGACTGCAGTTGACATTAAAGCATGCAAAATCAGTCTATATACACCTTAATATTCCATGTGAAACACATGTTCAAGCCATTTCAGTAAGATCTCATTAACTTTTTCTTCTTCTGAGGCATTCACCTCAGTTCTAATGTTGTTCTATTCAGTCCTACTGAATTAACATATTTTCATGTGGCATTCCTCTTAACAGTTTCATATCAGCAGCTTTTATGCCCCTAATACCTTTTTCTTTGAGCCCCACCTTCATTGCCATAAAATAGTAAGGAGGAAATACTGCCCTGAAACTAGTTTGTTCTCTAGCCACCTTTTTCCTTCGTAAATATGCTTTTATACAGCTGATGAGACCTTCCCTACTTTACTCATCCTGTTGTCTATAAATATATAATTATATATTTTTTATTTTCTATTAAGAGACTGAAGCAAAAAAAAAATTTTTTTTTTGACTCATACCAAGTACAACATAGAAAAGGTTATGTATTGACCGGTGTGAGTAAAAAGAGAAAAAAATAGAACAACTGAATGTAGAAAGTGTCGAGAATACTGAACCTTGGCTTTATCAAGGACCAGCAAAAACTCTGCATTTTCTCACTTCCACAAAGACCTATTTGGAAACGGGTTTCTGCGAAGTCATAGATGCAAGTAATAAGCCCAACAAAATTTTTTTTTTAAATATATATCAGGGATCATAGCATACTTCTGGAAAATTTTAGGTAGGAATTTTAGGAATTTTTAGAAAAATTTTAGGAAAATTTTAGGAGTGTATTTCAATAAAAACTAGATGTATATTTGTATACATCTAGTAAAACAACTTTGTATACATTGTAAAGAGTTTGCTTCACACCCTTCAACCATATATACTGATAGACTGCACATGACATCAAAATTTCTGGCTCCAACATAAAATCACATGACAACAGTCAAAAAGATGGGTTACACCTGCTGTGCTTATGGTTGCTCTGAGCGATATAGTAAAGAAAGTTCTATGATTTTTCATGGGTAAGAAACGAATTAAATACCTAAGTCAATAAAGTTCAATTACTTAACCAGAAACTTGCAGCTATTGACATAAAAATATAGTAACTTAAGAAAAAAATGGAATGCATGTTCCAAATTCTTCGCAAATGTTCATCACATTATAAATCACAAAATGTAAACAACCCGATCATGCATGTATATAGCTCATAAGTAAACTTACCTGAAGAGTTTTCATTATATATGAGGCGCATTCACATAATACACCGAAAACACTGAAGTTCTGCAGCGTAAATTAGTAATCATAACAGCATTTTTACACGAAATTTGGAGTCTGATGATGACGTGCCCAATGTTTGAGCCATGGCGGCTTTGATGCAGCTATTGCCAATGTGCAGTCCATTAGTATATATGGTCGAAGTTAACACCCAAATTTTTTGCATAACGTCTAATGTCTAAAGTTTAAGTATGATTTACTTCTAATGTTCAGTTCTTATCTTTTCACGTGTTATTATCATATTCAAGTATATTTACCACATTCAAGTTTCACTTTGAACATTAATATGCTGTTGAACCAGAAGCAATTCACGATTTTCACAGTAAAGTTTTCAGGTTTGACATTAAATTATAATATCCTAAAAAGGTAATTGAAAACCAAGAACTATGTACAATTGTTCACTGAATTACTTTTTTCATATTATTGTTTTAACCTTTTCCTGATTAGCCTATCTTTTTCTGCTTCTACCACAACTAATTTACTTTCAGTTTTCTTTATTTCAGCTGAACCTTGTATGATCAAGTTAGAGGCAACTGCTATTTCAACAGTATTTTGTTTTTCTACAGCTTTTCTCATTCTTTCTGTTCCCTCTTGAATTATTGCTAGGGAGGCTTCTTTATCTTTTTTAAGTCTATTTATTTCTGCATCATTTTCTTTTATTTTGTCATCAAACTCAGCTTTTCTTTTTTTCTCTAGCTGCTTTTCCTTATTTTCCCTCTCTTTCTGCTTCTTTTACCTTTTTTGATTCTTCTTCCTTCAGCTTATCAACATACTCTTTATAAAATTTATGTGAATCACAAACACTATTTAACAAATTTCTTGTTATGGGAACTTTACTTACACATCCATAGTGTTTAATGGCCCCTTTAACTATTCTTAATGATGTTATAGTTGAGTCTTTTAAGTTAGCCTTGTCCTTCCTTAACAGAGCAGTGTTAACCGAAAATCCCCTTTCTGCATCAGCATTACCATGAGGTAAAACTAAAATTGACTTTATGAGTTTAGCAAGATTTGAGTATTTTTCTTTTCCGCTAGAGTCTTTAATACTAAATATATTACGCCAGTAATGATCAATCCGCACTGGAATATGCCCTTTCTCTGAAAATTTCACTAGTTCATCTAGAGTTGGCTTATCGCAATTTAAAAGTTTCCACTCTTCTCTTACTCTATCAATTTGTTCCTCAGAAAGATGCAAAACACTTGAAATTCTGGTTATTTCCGAAAGTCCTTCAGTGACTGAAAGTTGAGTTGACTCTTTCTTTGGTTCTTTTACCTTTAAAACTTCTATGTCTCTTAGCTTTTGATTGCAGAATGGCAAATTTGACTTTAAATATTTTGTGGTTGCAATTAGTGATGATCTTACATCTAAGAGAAATAATTTCTCCCTGGTCTCCTGAACATTCCTGAGGAGATTTTTTTGTCTTCATACCAACTTCTAACTCCCCTAGTTTTTTCCATGAATTTTTGTTTTCAAAATCTACATTCTTTAGGTCTTCTCCAAATTTCCCTGCTATAACATCATCTTGGATAAACTGAGCCATAACATTCCTCATTAAAGTATTTAAATCAGAATATAACTGGTGTATTTTTGGTTCTTCACTCTGATAACATAATGAAAACTTTTCAAAATTTTGGTGTGAAAATGAAATTAATGCTAAATAGCAAGGAGTAAGCTCATTTTTCAGGAAACAGTGAATTCTTTTATACCTTGCCGAATTGCGCAGTTGTTTTTCAAATATTTTTTGAGATGGCAAGAAGTTTAAAAATATTCTGTAATATTTAGCCATTGATCCAAGAGCCTCTGGGCTACAGAACCAACGGTTAACCATCTGTTGCTGACATGACGCAAAAGAAATTTGGCAGTGACCAATGTTATATCCTCGACAGATTTATAATCCTCTCGTCTTGCAGCACTACTCTTTAAAAAGTAATGCATATCAGTAGCAAATTCGTCAAAATCTATATTTAAGCTTGTCAAAAAAATTTTAAATGCATTACTAACAACATGCAGGTTGCAAAAACCTAGTTCCAAAGATTTCTGGCCTGTTTCTTGTTTTACAACTTCATTGAATTTGCGTAAAAAGCACTTATTTACATTTGGGCTGTCCATGGATACACAAATAATTCTGTTCAACGAAATATTGAAGGATGATAACACATCAAGAATTTCTTTTAGCAAAATATCTGCTGTTGCATGACCCAGAAAAACGCTTGTTAGGTATCGGCAAGAAACTGAATTTATTTCTGAAGACCAGTACCTGAGATACACATCCAACTGCCGTTTCACTTGTGTATTTGTAGTTTCATCAAATGCTATAGTAACCTTTCCTGGGCTACTAGATGCAATGTCTTTTTTCAAATCCTCTTCAAAATATTTTGACAATCCATGTGATATCACATAAGCAACTTTTTTTTCTTTAAGTTGCATTTTGGCTGCAATAGCAGAATCAGGAAACATTTCTTTGAAAAGTTCAACTGTTTCAGTGCATGAAACAAAAGACATATTGTCCTTAGCAACTTTCATGGCCCATAATGCTTCGGCTTTAGCCAACTGTAAATCATGACTCAGTACTTCACTAATATTTGTTTTGGGCTGAAGATCCCGTCCTCCAAAGGCTTTCAGGATGGACTTATTTTGAAATTTACTTTGAAATTTCTGCAAATGTTTTTTTCCTTTATGATGCGCTTTTACTTGTGAAAAGCCACTATTAGAAATGTTGAAAATTTCTGAACACAATATACACTTAGCAGAAAATATTGTTTCAGTTGCAGAACACCATTCTTTCAACTTCACTCCGTCCAATTCTTTGGCGAGCCACGCATCTTGAAATTTCGTTTTGGATTTAGGCATCTTAAACACTTGTATTACTAACCAGAAAATGAAAGGGAAGTACAAAAACACGTTCCAATATTGCAAAACCAGACAACTTCCCGAAATTTGGCTGCGAGGATGTCAGAAGATATGAAAAAAAAAAAAAAAAAAAGCAGGTCACCACTAGAGAACTGAACCTGCACACAGCACAGAGAACACCATAAAAGACGTAAAACCAGAAACTATCATACGCATCTCACGCAAGTTCAGTCAAAGCGAGTCGGAGCCGAGATATATTGCGCATCGAAGGTCGCTGTCGCCGACGCATGATCGAAGGTCAATGATCACGTGCTCTACTGCCTGCCAAGATAATACTCAGCTACCATCCCATCGTCATTACCGGAGGTTACGGAAGGAGACCACATGTTTCCTCTTTGCTTCCACCCACCTGCGGTTTACAATAACAAAACATCAGCAGAAAGAGGAGGTTCCACAAGGCATGTACAAAAATAAAGTACGATCTTCTGCGTGCCACGGAGTTCGTCTGCAAAGCGCAAACCAGGGGTGAAAATGACCCCTCCCCTTTTCCCTTAGATCTCTTGTTACTCTCGAAAACTGTTCGAAGGCAAAAAAATGGAACGCCCGCCCCGAAGCAAGTGCATCTCGATGGCGTCATTTTTCCCTCCCTTCAGCAGCACAGCATATAGGCTGTGTTTCTACAATAACAGGTCTTTTTACCTTGCCGTAATGGTAAATTTATTGGCGTTAATAACGGTTGTGTTTTTAATAAAAATAAGCTTACGAAAATTTTAGGATGAATAGCAAATTTTAGGTCTAATTTTAGGAATTTAAGGAGGGTCACAAAATATTAGGAATTTTAGGAATTTTAGGAGGAATGCGATCCCTGATATATATATATGTCATAACCTCCACAGAGTTGTATGACCAAGCTTTAGTTAACAATTTAGCTTGCATCCATAACTTTCCTGGCCTGACCCATGCTCTTCATCTGTTACTAATAAACAGAAAGAAGATGATTATAGAAAACTCAAGTTGTAAGAGTGACATAATGAATCAGAAATAATGTTCAGCAATAACAAATTGCCAAGTTACCTAGTCGCCTGAGAGAGAATTTAAACCTGAAGAGCAATACTAAAGTACTACAAATTCTTAAACATTGCAATAAAAAAGGACATATTAATTTTTTTCTAAAGCACAGATTCTAGAAAAGAAAACTGGATTATAAAAACCCCCTACTCCACAACTTCTGACAACACAAAAACGAGAATAAAATAAAGACAATAATAAACTAAAGAAATGCTTTGTGAAGGTTATATGACAAACAATTAGTTGCAATATGTACAAAGTATTTCAGAAGTGCTTCAGCCTATTGAGGAATTCGTAGAATGGAAATATAATGTAATCAATGGCTTCACTAATGAGTTGGCAGGTCTTGCTTTTTGTTTTGATAGAAATCTATTTTTCTCTGGAGATGCTAAAAGGTCACTCTCCAAACTACAAGACCTTTTTATTTTTACCACTACGGATAAAGCTAGCAATAATTTTGCAATTATCTGTAAGGAATTCTATTTTGAATTGTTAACTATGGAACACAATAATAGAGTAACCTACGAGCCCGTAAGTTATTCTACCAAGCAGTTAGAAAATCGTTTTAAGGCATTCTTCAAGAAACTTAAAATTCCACAAATGAGAAGATATGAGCCTGAATTTCCCTTTCTTTTTGCAAGTGTTAAGTTTCATAAAGATCCAGTGAAGTTCAGATTCATAGCTAGTGGAGTAAGGAGTCATAAAAAGAAAATTGATCTAGCTTTTGAAGTAATCTTGAAGAAGGTCTTGAAACACATTAGTAACTGTACTAATTTGAAGTATAGAGATTTTTGGATAATTAATAATAATGCAGAAGTAATTTCCACTATACTCGAAGTAAATCCCTTAGATATTAATAGTTATGATTTTGAGAACCTATATACTAATCTGCCTCTATCAGATATAATCACCACCTTTAAAGAGCTGTATGCAGAATTTAAACTTAACCAATTTGTTAATGTAGGAGCCTGGAACTCTTATCTCAATTGCTGCATACAAAATAACCATATCTTATATAATAATACTCTCTATAAACAAGTAAACGGTATCCCTATGGAAACGTCAACATCCACTAGTATTGCAAATCTATTCCTGTTCTTTAAGGAATATAAATTCATTAAAAATCACTCCACTTGCTCCAATAACTACCTTTACACATTTAGATATATTGACGATCTGCTGTGTATAAATAATTCAGAAGTTATAGATAGTGATTTTGATAATATCTATCCTAGCTCTCTTAACTTATTTAAAACCAACCACAGTAATCAGGAACTAGAGTTCCTAGACTTAAGCATTTAACTTAACAGAGGTAACCCATCTATTAGCCTCTCTGATAGAAGAGTTAATTTTTCTTTTCAAAGTAATTAAATATCTACACTGAAATAATAACATATCAACCAAAGTAATTGAGAATGTACTAATTTCTCAGGTGCTTAGAATTTCAAGAATTTGCAGCAACAATTTGGACTTCAATTACCACATTAATATACTATTAGACAGTTTTCTAGAGAACAAAATTCCTACTTCTTTCATCAAAAGAACTTTAAGAAAAATTATTCTGAATAATAGAGTAAGGTTGGCAGATCTGCTTTAATTTTCTACACAGTTAATAATATGATTCTGACCAATGAAAGCCTTTTGGAAGTTGGCTAGAGGATGCATATTAACTACAAAAAGGAATCTTAGTGCTATGGATAAGAAGGTCCTATTAAAAATAAAAAATTAAATAATATAGACAAAATCACAAAAAAAACCCCTTAAAAATCTGTTTATAAAATAAAATAAAAATAAATATAAAAGAAAACTAGTTATTCACTCACTAGAATAGCTATACTAAAAATAGTAAAACTAACATTAAAATTAATAGGATTCTGAATAGTCTATGAAGACCTAAGATAAGGTCGAAAGCTTCCAACTTACGAACTTTTTGTAAAAGTTTTCAGTTAACGTAACTAGCGTGATCAAGTTACCTTTATTTGTTAATATTGTTACGTGTTTTGCCCATAATCGTCATGTCTACAGAAGCTCACTAAGGTGATTAAATACATGCAAAGATTATTAAATACACTACTTGTGTATTTCATAATATTTCTCATGTATTCTGGAGAGTAAATTCTGCTCTTTCTGATCAAACAGGTCCACAATCTTAATTACATTTTTCTCTAGTTAAAAACTCCGCGAGTAGGATTTTTCAGTGTGTGGAGGCTTTAACAGCCCCATCCACACTGCCCCCAGCGAATAGGGAGTGGCAGGGGTTTGGAAGTTTGGGGCAAAAGGTCAGCCATGTTTCCTCAAGAGTGGAAGAAGTTAAGTTGCATAAAAGGTAAGCTCTCTTCATTGTCTTTGGGTTTTAGGTTTTCCAGGTTCAATGTTTGAACTTCTTGAACATTTTTTCTATTTTTTGCTTTAAGCATTTAGGCACTAGCAAGTCTATTAACTTTTTTGCGGATTTTAACTCTTTCTTTTCTTGGTAACTTTGTGCGTTTTTTAGGGAACTAAGGCTAAGCAGCCGGCCGTTCCATTGTTCTTGTAGTCTGCGATGTGTTTTCAATGTAGTTAAGGTCTTAATAACTACTTAATTATGCACTTAAAGCACTTCTGAAATACTTTGTACATATTGCAACTAATTATTTATGTCATATAACCTTCACAAAGCATTTCTTTAGTTTATTATTGTCTTTATTTTATTCTCGTTTTTGTGTTGTCAGAAGTTGTGGAGTAGGGGTTTTTATAATCCAGTTTTCTTTCTAGAATCTGTGCTTTAGAAAAAAATTAATATGTCCTTTTTTATTGCAATGTTTAAGAATTTGTAGTACTTTAGTATTGCTCTTCAGGTTTAAATTCTCTCTCAGGCGACTAGGTAACTTGGCAATTTGTTATTGCTGAACATTATTTCTGATTCATTATGTCACTCTTACAACTTGAGTTTTCTATAATCATCTTCTTTCTGTTTATTAGTAACAGATGAAGAGCATGGGTTGGGCCAGGAAAGTTATGGATGCAAGCTAAATTGTTAACTAAAGCTTGGTCATACAACTCTGTGGAGGTTATGACATATATATATTTTTTTTAATTTTTTTTTTTTTTTGGTGGGCTTATTACTTGCATCTATGACTTTGCAGAAACCCATTTCCAAATAGGTCTTAGTGGAAGTGAGAAAATGCAGAGTTTTTGCTGGTCCTTGATAAAGCCAAGCCTCAGTATTCTCGACACTTTCTACATTCAGTTGTTCTATTTTTTTCTCTTTTTACTCACACCGGTCAATACATAACCTTTTCTATGTTGTACTTGGTATAAGTAAAAAAAAAAAAAAAAAAAAATTTTTTTTTCTTCAGTCTCTTCTTAATAGAATGTGAATTCTGAATTTTCATAACTGCTGCGTTGCGCATTTTGATCTTCAGGTTATTTTGCAACTTTCGTTTTAAATTCTTAAGTTTTTCTTATGTTTTCGGCTATGCTCTTAAATATATTTTTTATTTATATATACTAGGGGTGTTCAAATGAAAAGGTACGAAACGACACTGTGGGTATAAATGAAGACTTTTTTCAAAGTATACACCATAGGCCGTAGCACAACGATCCCATTGATTAACTAGCCGAAGGATTCCTTGTTCCCAGAATTCCTGTGGCCGTGACGAGACCCAGTCCTGCACAGCGTCCTTGAGTTCGTCGTCCGAGTGGAAGCGCTTCCCTTTCAGATGTTTTTTCAGGGGATCAAACACATGAAAATCGCAGGGCGACATGTCCGGGCTGTAGGGCGGATGGTCAAGCTGCTCCCACTGGAACTTGGCCAGTTCCGCGTGTGTGACCCTGGAGACGTGTGGACGCGCGTTATCATGGAGCAGAACCACACCCTCCGTGAGCAGCCCCGGTCTTTTGTTCTTGATGGACCTGCGTAGGCTTCGGAGTGTCTCACAGTACACATCGGAGTTAATGGTTCGTCTGTGCTGGAGGAATTCAACAAGTAGTCAATTGGACGGCGCTCTTTATAAGAGCCTCTGCTCTCTCCTGCGCATGCGGGCGCCCGCGCATCCTCCGATTCACGCCGGCGACTCCAATCGCATCCCCAGATGTGTCGCTACGTTCTCCCATAGCGGCATAGGCAAATATGTTAGCGGTTACGTTCTTATGACGTTTCGTACCTTTTCATTTGAACACCCCTAGTAGTTATAAAATTACAGATTTGTTATTTATATATAATTATAACTATATATTTGTATTCCCCACATATATAATTAAAATCTATTCCTTATTTTTTTGTCTTTCCCTCTAATACATAATTTCTAATTCTTGGGGTTTGATTTAGACCACTGTTTAGACTTCAAAACATTTACTTAATACAAGATACTTTTGAAAATTTCACTTAGCTGATCAAGGTTAAACTGCAAACTGCTTAAACTCTTAGAAATAAGCACTAAGTCATCATTCAACAATAAACTACAGGCACTAATGCAGATCTGATACTAAAACACACAACTTTATCATTCTTGATTTAAAAACAAAACTGCAAAAATAGGTAAAAGTTATGTTCCTACAAATGCTACTAACATGAGTTTACATGAGCATGAAGATTACTAGAAGAATTAGTAAGAATGATTGTCTGAATCCCTGCCTAAAATTAAAAATGTTATTTTAAACTGCCAGTTCTGTTCCTAGATCCTCATAATCAGAGTAGCAGAATGTAGACATACATGTGATACTGTATGCTGATAGTTTCCAAATTATTAGCAGATTTTGCAGATAATTTTTGCTTGTAGAATAAAAAAAAATAAAAATTTTATTTACAGCAACTATAACACTTACTCAAAGCTTTACTCAGATTAATATACTTAATTCAATTTTAACTTGAAGAGCTTTCAATTATTTTTATCTTTTGAGTTCTTTTGTTTTTTACAGACATTTCTGGCCTATTAGCTTTTATCAAAGCCTGTTTGTTCTCAATGTATAGGGACTGCATCAACAGTTTTGTTTACACAGAAAGACCTGATAGTAAAAAATTTTAATTTTATTATCAGGTTCCTCTTGCAGTTTTTAGTTATTAAATTAAAATATTTTCCTTATGTATTTTGTAAGTCTATTATTTTTGAATTAAGTTGTTGAAAATGCTATTTATAAAATTTGAAGGTTCATTAATGGAACTGCTTTTCTGGATATAAAAACTTTAATTATGAAGCTCATGGTCCAGTATTTTTAAAATATTGCCATAAAGGTCCATTTCACACACATTACTGCATATGGAATCTGTAATGTTCTAATAATTATTTATTGTTTTATTAATTTTTCTAAAAATTATCTTATTCTATTGTTATAGTGGCTCATACTTCGTGAGTTTGCAGCAAGTTTTCTGTTTCAATCGTTGTGTACTCAGATACATTTTATTTTTATACAACTCTGCTCACAATCAACAAAAAATATTATGTTGTGACTGTTACAAGGTTTTTTACTACAACTTATAAAAGTATGTTTCAAACACAATTTTCCTTTCTTTTTTTCATTCTTCCAAAGTTTTCTGCAAAACTATTTCATCTCATGTACTATAAATTCTTATTTGGTTTAATCAGTTCTGCTCATGTTTTAAAAGGAAAAACAACATTTTCTGCAAAAAATTTGAACACAGACAAAGCAGCAATCATAATTATGTCTTAAAAAAATCCAAAGAATCAGCTGGATTTGATAAACTAGACACTAAATCTGTTACAAATAGAAAATGTTAAGGTCTAGAATTATTCAGGAACATTTTAACTTTGACAACATTTATAAGCATCTCTCTTTGTTCTTTTGCACAAATTTTGATTGCTCTTGATAACATTACATGAGATATATTTTGTGTGAAAAGAAAAAAGAAATGAAATTAAAAAAACAAACAAGAAATTTCAAAAGGAAGTAAGAACTTCCATGCAAAAATTAGGAGTAGTGTGATGATCTATTTATTATCTTTATTCAAAAAAATACTTACATTAATCCTGAGAATATTTCTCAGCATGCGGGTATTAGGAAAATCTGTTATTTCATGGTCTTCATACTTGACTGTGGATTTTTTTAAGAATGTCCCAACAAAGTACCCCATTTCATTTCCAAATATGCAACGGTAATCTGGCAAGTGTTGCAATAAATATTCAGCTGTCTCTGGAATGATTTCCTGTAAGAACACAACATCTGCCTGTTCACTGAAAAAAATAATAATGTTTATTCACCACAAAAAAAATGTATAATGTTCAAGTCTTCATGTTGGCATTTTACTATTGCACTAAAGTAACTTTTAAAAAGAGAATGCAGTAATTTTCATTGAATCCAGAAACCAACTGAAAATTTTTCAAGCTGGACATGTTTTTTTTTTATTCCCAGAATTCATATTGCAGAAATTAACAACAGGTATGCTGTTTCATGAACATATTTATACAATGCATGATAAAAAAAGTAAAAACAAGGAGAAATCTGCTTGTAAACTTTATATGAAAAAAAAAAGTGTTTTTTTTATTTATTACATTATTCTTAAGAGCAACAAAAATAAAAGCGACTACATTTATTTTCAGTACTTTTGTCTGTACTTTTGAGCCATTATGGTTTTGCTCCTCACATAGTACTGATCCACAGAATTGGCTAAACAAAAAGTTACAGCACTGATCTGTTCATTTTACATATCTCTTTCTGTCTTACATGATCTTAGTTTATTTTTAACAAGACTCATGAAACTGAGTTCTTCATAACAGCACAGAGTGTAGACAGGGAGCACAGAGATACATATACTCAGGGTCCCTGCTGATTTTTGGAAGTCCATTTAAGGAGTTTCCAGGAGTCTAAAACCTATTTCCCAGAAGTCAACAATGACATCAAAACTTTTCTCAAGTTTAATGTCTCTGAAAATGCATAGTTTCTCATTGCTTAGTCAATTCTTGCTATATCAACACACAAAAAAGAGCAAGCTTTTTTCTTTTTGTTACAAAAAAAGAAGTTCAAAATCAAAACTTCAACTCCCCATCACAGTCTTTCGTTGTCCATAAGGTTGTTTTTTCTGCACAGTGAGCACGCAGTAGCATTTTTGAATCTTAATGTCACCTTAAACAAAAGAAGATATGGCTGCTCTTTAACAATTTTTCTTTTTAACAAAAGAAAAATGGTTGTTTTCCATAGTGTATTCAGTTTCCCGTACTCCCTAGTGACTACTGAGAATCATGGAGTACCTGGGTCTTCTACAAAGCAATGCCAAGGCATGTGACAAAATTTATGCTCACCCCATCAGGCAGAGAGGAGTGTGTATGCGTTATTCCAGCTGATGAAAGGAGATCAAAAATTTCAAATAAAAGATTTTGAAAAATGGAAAAGTTCTGCTCCCACCCACTATATGAGCAATAGAAGAGATTGAAAAAAGCCAAAGTACAATAATTTCCAGGAGTCAAAATTCAATTTACATGCTTTTCCAGAAGTCTGAGGGGAAATAGGTGAAAAAGGCCCACTTAAGGAGTTCTTAAATTCCAGGAGGTGTATGAACCCTGCACATATTATATTGCAGATGGCAGTTATTCCAGAATTGGGTGCCTTTCACTGTTGATATTTCTTTGACTTTAAAAGTTCTTCTTTTATCTTTTATCAAGAATTTTAAATTTATACAGCTTGTTCAAACACATGTCTGTGGTCTTTGTTCATACTGTGTGGATACTGATGATTACTTTTTATAATGTTCTGCTGAAGAAGCAGCCATCTAACTGACACAATAACCTTTTACATCACTTTCTATACATCAGCAAAAGCATCACAAATGCCTACTGACTCATTTCAATGACTCTGTAACTCAAATCTTTTGGCCCAGCATTTGATCACCCATGCATGATCAAAATTGGCCTCTGGCTTCCGATTACATTAGCAACACCACCAATATTAATACCAATCAGTTGACTGGAGGGCATCCAACTCAAAAGCCCATATTTTTGAAATCTATTTTCAGTTGCTTCTAAGCATCCACTTACATACACACTGCACAATGGTATAACTAATGTGAAAATAACTTCCACTGTGTTGCACTTCAGAAAAACTTATATACACACCCTTACCTTTTCACCATTTATTTATTTATTTATTTATTTATTTTTGTCAGTGAATCCCACCACACACTAAACTCACAGGCCTGATATTTTTAACTTCATATCCTGAATTCAGGGTTTGTACACATTTACAGAAAATAAATTCCAGGACTTTTCGAGGGGTTTCCAGAAGCTCATCAGAATATTCCAGGAGCTTAAATTTTTCCTAGAATCATAGTGTTTGTTTTATATTTTGCAAATTGGGGTGAAATTTACTATGCATTTGGAATCTTTATGAAGTCCTATGTGTTCTGCTGTTACAGAGTGAGTGTTCTTCAGTGTGTGTTACATCTTAAATGAAGTGACAAAATTTCCGCTTATAAAAATTGCTCTGTATAAAACTTATATGAAGCAATCTGGAGCTTGGAACAATGATAATAATACATGACGATTTTACCATGGCATTGAAGATTCCTATTCCATAGTCATCTATTCACATGCATATTGGTGACAGGAAGGCCAAATACCAACCTCCTTCAGTGAGGAAAGTGCATGTAAAAGGAAGGGCCATTTTGGACCTGTGGAAAGGTTTTCACATGCTGTTGTGATTACAATTGCAAACAACTGCTATACCACAAACACCTTGCACTCCATGGAAGGAAGTGATGTCATCACAAACAGACGCAGCAGAGAGCTAGAACAAAGTGAGGCAATTAATCCAAACTTTCGATCATTTTTTTTTTATTACAAGCAAAAAATCCAGGACAATTCTAGGACCTTTCAGAAAAATATGAAAATTAAGGATACTCCAGTCCTGGAGAAACAGGAAATCAAATCCCAGGAATCAAATTGTTCAGGCTAGTCTTTTGATATCTATCCCACTAATCATCAATTTAAACAGCTGTGAGATAAACTACCTTGTTTCATAATTGCACTCAGCTCTTAGTTTAATGAACACAACTCACCATCAACTTTAATAACCCACTAAAATCTTTAAATGGTTCATCATTCTTGGCTGTATGGCAAGCTCCAGTAAAAGAGCTTTTAAATGATCTTTTATCTGGGAAGCTCTGGACCAGTGTGTTGCTGGTTTTGGGGTTTTTATGGATGGCTCCACAGTCTGGAATGAGTGAATCAAATAGCATGGCAAGTATGCTTGGCTCATGATAAATCAAAGTCAATTTTCAATCAGAAAAATAACAATAATCAGGTCACAAGACAGGAAAGCAGTATGTACTTTACAAAATAAATTTATAAGAATGTATTTTTATTAGCAGAGCTGCCAACTTTTCAAAATCAAAAACCGGGACATCGACCCACATTTGGCAGCACACATATTTACAATTTATAAATAATAAAATTATATATTATGTTTCTTTATTTTTTATTATAGTTAATTTCTTAACAAAAATAAAGAAGTATTTTAAACAAAATAGTATTTAAGTATAAAATAAGATTAACAAACCTTGTTAATGAGTTTTGTTTTTAGAGAGTATTGTAGTTATTGCAGATTTGGCCTCTCTTAGAAATTTATCATACTTATGGGGAAAACAAACCACTCATATTAGATTTGACACTGGCTTGCAGGGTACAATGTTTCATTGAACCATGAAAGTCACCTTTATTTTGCCGCACTGTACTAAAAACACGCTCACAGGGTGCATTTCTATCTTGAAAAACTAACACACCCAACATAACTCTACTCAGTTGATGATACATGTATAACAGCTTTCCACATGATCCTTTTTCCTCACCAAGAATACACTACTGCTCATCAGCTCTGTTGAAAATTATTTACATTCCTTGGTAAGCTTGAATGCTGATAATGCAGAAATTCAGTCTCCAGCTCATCTGCAGCAGTGAAAGTATTTCCCCCCTCCTCTTTCATAACAATAAAAAATTTTACTGGGAAAAAACCCAGACTCTTCCCATTTCGAAATATCCTCAACTTCAGTATGCTGTAGCACCTCTGATCATAGCGGAAATGAAGACAGCACTTAGTCACACACTTTGATAAAGTATTTCCAAACAGAGACATACAATTCTTCTGTTTCATTTGTACTAACTTTTTCAGTAGTTTCACTCCCTATGGCCAGATTGGTATCTTTCTGATTATCCCGATCAAAATATTCTATATTTAGCAGAGATGGGGCATTTGCAACTAAACCAGGTCTTATAAATCAGATTAGCAATTCACGGAAGAAATTTTATAGATCAGCTTTCAACTTGTGAATTCTAGGCTCTTAACACTTTAACAGTAAGTTAGATAATTTATCAAAGACACTGACAACATTTTTAATGAACAAAGAATATGCATGGCATAATGCAGAGCTTAAAGAAAGGAAAATACATTCATTTTACTGCAAAGACTTATTTATAAATATTTCTTTAACAGTGTTTGTATAAGGAACTCCATTTTGCATTCTGCTTTTGTTCAGCCATATGGACTGTTTGAAAGTACCTTTTTTTTTTTTTTTTTTTTTCTCCCAAGACCAAGGTGTTGTACTGTGAGACTCAGCAGATTTCTTCTTACAAGAAGGGGAATGTAGATTGTGTGAGGCTCTGCTTATTACAGAGGGTGAGTCAAAAGTTTTGCAATATTTGCATAAACGCATGTGCTGCAGCGGGTATGTCACATGTCTAAACTAGTTCCAGTGGCGCACTGCAGTCAGTCAAAAAGGGATATAACGTGGTAGTTGTTTCTGTGAACAGCACTGCATGTCATCATTCGGTCTGGGGTTGGGATGCCTAAAAATAAACAGCCACAATTGGCTAATTAGAGAACTTTTGCTTTACAAGTTTGAACTCGGCCATAATGCTGTTCAAGCAACACGAAACATTTGTCATGCGAAAGGGGAAAGTTCCGTAGACCACATCACCCAACCAGATGGTTAAAGAAATTTCGCTCAGGTGACAGAAACCTTGACGAGTCAGCCAAGGTCAGGTAGGCAACGAACCGTGGATTTGGAGGCTGTGCACTAGGCCGTTGAGGCAAATCCCACAACCAGCACTCGGAGATTATCAGGCGAGCTGGACATATCACATATCACCATGGTTCATCACCTTCAAGACCTCCGCAAGGTCTACAGGAGCTGCCGCATTGTCCTTCACAAACTGACACCAGTTAAAGCAAACCACTGAGTGGAGGTGTGCACAAAGCGCCTAGAAAACCTGTGCGATGTACTATGCATCATGAGAATTGTTACGTGCGATGAAAAGTGGGTCTATTTCTATAATCCTAATACACAACGGCAGTAGTTGAGCTCAGGCCAACTTCCTGAACCTGTTGCCAAACATGAGTGCTTCGAGCACAAGGTGACACTCTGTGTCTGGTGGAATTTTGAGGAGATCATCCATTATGAATTTGTTCCAGAGGGGTGGACCATCAACGCCAACCTCTACTCTGAACAGCTGGAGCAGATGGTTTTGGAGGAGAATTACCCACCACTGGTGAACAGAAAGCGCACTCTCTTACAGCAGGACAACGCTTGGCCTTATACCAAACAAACAACCCATGGTAAAACTCCAGGAACTTGAGGGCATCGAACTGATGCTACACCCAGCATATAGTCTGGACTATGCCCCGTCATATTATTACTTGTTCCGGTCCATGGTCCAATTCCTTCACAGGTGGCACTTCAACAACCAGGAGGAGGTGGCATCTGGGGTGAAGGAGTTCTTTGCCTCAAAGGAAAAGAACTGGTACCGCTGCAGAATCGAAGAACTGGCAGACAGATGGCTAAAGATGGTGAAACACGATGGCCTATACTTTGAATGCTAGTCAGCTTTCGTCATAAAGTTACGTATGAACACATAAAGTGATCTAAATATTGCAGAACTTTCGACTCACCTTATATGGTAGTAGTACTAAGATCTCGATGCAATAATTTCTTGGCAAATTGCTGAAGTTAGCAGGAGATGGACCCATAAAACTGGGGTTTTGTGAGCAATTTTCAGAAATTTAAATTAAGCTAAAATTTGGCATACTTCAGACAGGTGCCAAACATTTTGATGTGAATTATATTTTAGTATCAGAACTAAGAATCATAGTGAGAATAATTGGCAGTGAAACAAGTAACACACAAAACATTAGAATAATTCTTGATATCCTCATATCACACATAAGTTATGTTAAAAATTATAAGTGGTAGGACGTTTCAGTAATGACTTCTACCTTCATCAGCCATGGAATGAAACACGTGGTATAAGCATAAGTTTTTGCCAGATTTCAAAATAGCTTTTCAAATGACTATGTGAAAAGGTGCATCAGTATTGCAGGTGTTAGGACACCAAAATTATGGCAACTCAAAGAATTTTTCCAAAAATTCATTCTAAAAACCAATTTTGTGCAAATTCACCCATTTCAGAAAGCTACATATCTCAAAACTTCAATCATAAAAATATAATTAATATTTGTACCAGAAGATAGTACAGACGTGCCAACTTTCAAAATCTAAAAAACAGGAGATTTTTTACAGCTCATAAAATCACATTAGCGCTATTTTTTATCGGCATTTTTCAGATGCAGGAGCAATTTTCCAGAAGTATTATTATTGGTACATAGCATTTTTAATGCTTAAAAAGTTATTCTAAATGCAGACTATGTTTATATGCAAAATAAAAAGCATAATGAAAACAGTTGTCAACCAGATACAATTAATAGCATTAATAATTCATACAAGATATGTACTTAATTTTAATACATTATTTAATCATAATTAATCTTTATCCTTATTTAGTGAACGCACAGTAGCCAATTTAGCTCTCTTTAACAAAGATCTACAAAAGTTTTGTTCAAAGCATTTTTCTTTCATTCTGGACTTAACTGTCAGCAGTTTTTCCAGTGTTGGAATAGAGAGAGACAGAGGTATCTGTCAAAACAAATGTGGAAGGGTCAAGCTTTCTTTTTGGTTGGAGGTTTAACGACCACAGTGAGCACTTCAGTGGGCTATAAGTAGTCACCCATCCCTAATTTAGGGCCACTGGTTTCCGAGAAGGGAGAGAGCCAGTGCGGTAAGACAAATACAACATCATACTTGCCAACTTTGGAAAATGTGCATCAGTAAAACTTTTACATGAATGCCATTTACCACAAAACAAAACATATATTAATAAATATGCAGTAAAAATTTCTGCTTATGCCACAATAAGTAAACTAGTATTATCTGTGTTTAAAATAATAATTTAAAAAACCATAAAATAAAATCTTAATTTTGTTCAATGTTTAGCCTTGCAAACAAACCTGTGGTGTTTCAATAGTAAACTAAAATTTTCATTTGCTGATATCTTTGTTTCCCTTCCCATTTCTTTATTATCGTTTTTTTTTTTTAATGCCCTTGGATGACAATTTTATCCATCATGAATGCATGACAGCTGTCACTATTTTAGACAAAAAATGAACAATGTAACATTGAAAATATAAATACTTTTGAACACCATGCAATTTTTACAAATGTTTCAGCTTCGTCACTTTCGTTTTCAGACGCCCCCCCCCATTTATCAAAATGAAATGCAAAACTTTTGGGGGGGGGATATTTAAGAATACAGGATACATGGATCATCATTGGGGGGAATTGGGGAATTACAATTACAGGGGATATCTTTGCTACGTCCGATTTCCGTTTTTGGACATTTTCCCTCCATTTTCAAGTTAAAATACAAATATTTATGAAATAAAATGATATTTAACAAAAATACCAGGCAGAGGAAACATCACGTGAAAAATAAAATTACGATTAGGGAGAAATCTTCACTGAGACTAACTTCAGTTTCCGAAAGTTTTGAAAGACGAAACTTCCTCTTTCGAAAGTTTAGAAAGTTTCAAGAGGAAAACATCCTCCACCACTACTAATTAATTGCCCCAAAATTTCTATTCAGTTATGCACCGATCTTGTGGATAACCCAAATTATGACGGAAAAGGAGAAATTCCTCGAAGCCGTCGCACTCTCGTGCCTAAAGATTACAGCGAAATTTTTTCGCCTTTCTATTCAGTTATGCATCGATCTTGTGGATAACCCAAATTATGATGGAAAAGGAGAAATTCCTCAAAGCTGTCACACTCTCATGCCTAAAGATTACAGTGAAATTTCTTCACCCTCGAATTTCCGTTTTCTGAAATTTTCCCTCCCTTTTAAACTGAAATACAAATATTTACGGAATAAAATGATATATAACAACAATACTGGACAAAGGCAACATCACAGGAAAAAGAACGATTACGGAAAAAATCTTTATTTCGTTTACTTCAGTCTCAAAGACGAAATACCATCCCGATGCATATTTTTACGAATTGGTAAAATTCTTTGATAAGTAGTTTTACGCGCCAAGAAAAATTCACGATGCGTATTTTTACACATTGAGAAAAATTCTCGATGCATATTTTTACACGTCGAGAAAAGTTCTCGATGTGTATTTTTACGCACCGAGAAAAATTCCTGATGCGTACTTTTACGCTGTGAGAAAAATTCCAGATGCGTATTTTTATGCGTTGATAAAATTTCGATGCGTACTAGACGAGTAATTAGATTACATATTTTGGAGAACTCGGGTCGGCACGTCGCTTGAGCACTCCAGTGCAGAGAGAGAGCTACCCAAGAAGACACCAAGAAGCAAAACCATTGTTATACTTGATGGCTCCGTCAAAGATTAAATCATCGCGTAACACGGCGCTCGTAAGGTCCGGTAGAAAATCTAAATGGATGATTGCAGGGGATTGAAATATTTCGATTCGGCAATTGAAATATTAAAAAATCCGTAAAAAGACTTCCACCCGTAAATCAATAAAATTAAGCAGAAATCCGTAAAAGTTAGCAAGTATGCAACAACCATGCCCCACTGCAATTCGAACCCGGACCCATCTCTGACAAATTGTCGAAAGCCGGCGCTCAGTTTCACAACTTTATTATCCCACCTAAATCTGGACCAGAGAGTTGGCACATCTGATAGTATAATTGTCATATAACATCATCCCATTATCAGTTCTTTGGCACCCACCTCAGTTTTTTTTTATTTTTTAGGAGCTATTTGTTATATCAAAATATTCACAAATGGCCAATTATTTGCTGTATTTTCAAAATATATTGAAACTTCAGACAAATGCCTTGACTTTTTTCATCACTTTCACATCCTATTTTCAAAATTAAATAATCGATTACAAAATCTTTGTGACATGTCTGAAGTTTTGAAATACTTTTTGTGTCTTAACTTTTCTAAATAAACATAAAATTGTCAAAAATCGTGTTTGTAACAAATGTCCTTAAACACAATATCTGAGAAAGTCTGCAACCACATTCAATGGGTAATAAATATGATTTTTAAATAAAATGCAGGTATCTGACACTTTTTATGCTTCTTAAAGGACATGAGTTATAGTGATAGTGAACACTTGCAATATACACTGCCTGACAGAGACAATGCTAACACCATGAAGGAATGCCCGAAAACAGACCAAACTGCACACACAGATAGTCAAGTAGGTCCTCAACAAATGATTTAATTGTCACATACAGACTAGGCTCCAGTAGTCAAATATACAGGATGATCAATAAGGAGTGTGGCCCCAATTTTGGGCAATACAGGCATTGAATCTGATGTGGCATCGAGGCAATGAGAGTCTGAAAAGAGTTCTGGGGTATCGTGGACCATGTGGTGTTGATCATCAGAGTCCACAGTTCATCTTCATTTTGCGGGGGTGGGAGAGTACTCAACCGACGTCCAATCTTGTCCCACAGATGTTTGATGGGCGAGAGTTCGGGGGATCGTGCTGGCCACAGAAGCATCCGCATACCATGTAAAGCATTCAGGCTGATCTGAGCGGTATGCAGCTATGCATTATCCTGTTGAAAAGTGGTGTTTGGGATACCCTGAAGATACGGTAGTGACATGGGTTGCAGCACCTCGTCAACATAGCGGTGTGCCATCAATGTGCCTGTAATGAGTACCAGTGGTGAGCTGCTGTTGGTGCTAATAGCACCCCACACCACGATTCCACGTTGCCTCCAGACACTCACACGGCAATAATCTGTGGTGAGACAGAACTGCGATTCGTCACTGAACACCACACTGTTCCATTCGGCACCCCACGCAGCTCTGGAGCAACACCAAGCCAACTGGTGACGACGACGGCTTGCTGTTAAGGGTAACCATCGCAACGGACGGCTGGACAGCAAACCAGATGCAGCCAATTGGAGCGACACTATCTGCATCAATATTGGGACATCCAAGCCTCCCCATACACTCCGCAAGATGTCACCTGTTGTGGCCTGTAGGTTCGCTACAGCATGACGTCGGATGCGGCGATCGGTGCACTTGAACGTCCATCTCCGTGCTCCAGTCCCCCTACGAAGCTGCACAGATCCTTCCTGGGACAACTGTCTTCAAATGCAACCGACGGTTGAGACATCAAGTTGCGTTTCTTCCACAACACAACGCAAGGACCATACTGTGGTATGAAGGCCTATGATGACACCTCTCGTGAACTCATCCGTTTGATGAAATTGTGTACGACTGCGTCCTAACGGCATTGGCACCCCTTGTTCGTTCTCCAGACATGTTTACAGCAGAACCACTCACTTCTCACGGCAACATCTCCACTGTTGGCCTCACGAGCTGGATGTCTGCTTATTTCCAGTGCGCGTACGTGCGATTGGACTGCAAATGCAATCATTCGAATAACTTGTACGTGTGCACCCACCCTGCAATTTGCATGGTGCTGCATTCACTTCTTCATGGTGTGGCATTTTCTGTTAGGCTGAGTATTTACTAAATACAGCAACCTAACAAATACTTCAATGACAAAACAGGAAACACTAGAAATTTTATTATGATACACAAACAGATATGCACATTCAAATGATACTTTATAGGCTAACTGTTTTGTAATATTTACAAGTGACAATTGCTAACATATATGCTTAGAATCTTTGTTTCTATCATAAGTAGGTAGCTGAAATATTTACTGTAGTTCAAAAAAGTTGTCACTGTTCTGCTGTTCCTGAACTTCTCTTTTGAACTTTTGTTATGAGTCCTTCAAATCCTTCTCTTCCTCATTTGATAGGTAGAAAGGGAGCATTCCACTTATTCCAACAGGTCCAAAGAACATAATATGTGCGCTTGTTGATATGTTCAATATCTGGACACCTAGGCCAATCATATTGATTTACCTTACAAAGAAACTTGGCTTCATGCATCTTAGTAACAGTGTCTTCCTGGGACAAACCTTTCCAGGCGTAACAGCTTTTAGTACACTATACACCATAGTATTTCATTTCTTCTACTTTGTACTGGTCTTCAGCAATTGATCTACAAGTTTCTTTGAAGTACAGTAGCATTTGTCTATCTCAGATTCTAAACACATCTCCTCCTCATCCTCTTCATTATCATCATCACTAACATCCATGTCACCATCTACAACTTTTTTATCTGACTTACTTGTTTTTATGTTCAAATATGAATGGAAGGTCTGTTTCTTTTTGTGTGATGTTAACATAGAAAATTGTGGCATTACCTGATATTTTGTGAGGCACTTTCAACAGTGAAATATTTCTCATCATGCTCTTCAACAGAGCTCTTCATTTTCTTCCACTTTTTTCACCATTAATAAAAGCATTGTATATATATTTATTTTGTTTCCAGTATGGTTTATGCTTTTTCCTTTTCTTATAAGCCCAAGCCATGAAACAATGATTCTGTCTTTCGTATGAGCTGTAGATGGTGTTGTACCTCCTTACAATGATGTTGATGGAAACGTTACATTTTAAGCTTCAATTTCTTGACATACATCGTCTTTACCCATACTAATGCAGAAGGTGCTTGGCATCATCTTACAGCATACTAATGTAGAAGGTGCCAGTACAAGAGACAGGGTAAAGATGATGTATGTCAAGAAAATGAAGACTGAAGCTAAAACTCTAACATTTCCATCAACAGGAGGTACAGCACCATCTACAGCTTATACGAATAACAGAATCTATGGTTTCATGGGTTGGGCTTCAAAGAAAAAGATAAAGGAGCACAAACTGTCCCAGAAACAAAAGAAATATACATATATATATATATATATCAATCAAAGCCGTAAGGAAGTTGGCTAGAGGATGCCTATTAACTACTAAAAGGAAACTTAGTGCTATGGATATGAAGGTCCTATTAAAACAAAAAATTAAATAATACAGACAAAATCACAAAAAAAGCATAAAAATCTGTTTATAAAAGAAAATAAAAACAAATAAAAAAGAAAACTAGTTATTCACTCACTAGAATAGCTATACTAAAAATAGTAAAACTAACGTTAAAATTAATAAGATTCTGAATAATCTATAGAAGCTCACTAAGGTGATTTAATACATGCAAAGATTATTAAATACACCACTTGTGTATTTTATAATATTTCTCATGTATTCTGGAGAGTTAATTCTGCTCTTTCTGATCATACAGGTCCACAGTCTTAAGTATATATATTTTTTCTCTGGATAAAATCTCCGCAAGTTGGTTTCTTTCAGTGTGAGGAGGCCATCAGCCCCACCCACACTGCCCCCCAGCGACTAGGGAGTGGCAGTCGTGTTTGGAAGTTTGGGGAAAAAGTCGGCCATGTTTCCTCTTGAGTGGAGAAAGTTTAGTTGCATAAGAGGTAAGCTCTCTTCATTGTCTTAGGGTTTTAGGTTTTATAAGTTCAATGTTTGTACTTCGTGGTTTTTTTTTTTTTTTCTCTGTTGTTTTTTGCTTTTTAGCATTTAGGCACTGGCTAGACTGTTAACATTTTTGCGGGTTTTAACTCTTTCTTTTCTTGGTAACTTTGCGCGTCTTTTAGGAAACTTAGGCCCAGAAGCTGGCTAAGCATAGTTCCTTTACTTTGCGCTGTATTTTCAAAGTAGTTAAGATCTTAATAACTACTTAATTATGCACTTAAAAGCACTGCTAAAATACTTTGTACATATTGCAACTAATTGTTTATGTCTTATAACTTTCACAAAGCTTTTCTTTAGTTAATTATTGTCTTTAATTTATTCTCGTTTTTGTGTTGTCAGAAGTTGCGGAGTAGGGGTTTTAGAATAAAGTTTTCTTTCAAAAATCTGAGTTTTAAAAAATTAATATTTCCTTTTTAATTGCAATGTAAAAATTTGGAATTCTTTTGTATTACTTTTCAGGTTTATATTCTCTCTCAGGCGAACTTGGCGTTTCGTTATAGCTGAAAATTATTTCTAATTATTATGTCACTCTCACAACTTGAGTTCTCTTTAATCTTCTTCTCTCTGTTTAATAGTAACAGATGAAGAGCATGGGTCGGGCCATGGAAGTTATGGATGCAAGCTAAATTGTTAACTAGCGCTAGGTCATACAACTCTGCGGAGGTCATGACATATATATAAATTTTAAAACAATTTTTGGTGGGCTTATTACTTGCATCCATGGCTTTGCAGAAACCCATTTCCAACTAGGTCTTTGTGGAAGTGAGAAAATGCAGAGTTTTTGCTGGTCCTTGATAAAGCCAAGGCTCAGTATTCGACACTTTCTACATTCAATTGGTTTTTTTTTGTTTTTTTTTATCTTTTCTCCTTTTACTCACACCGGTAGACTTATAACCCTTTCTATGTTGTACTTGGTATGAGTCAAAAATATATATTTTTTTTGCTTAGGTCTCTTCTTAATAGAATGTGAATTCTGAATTTTCGTAACTGCTGCGTTGCGCGTTTCGATCTTCAGGTTAATTTTGCAACTTTCGTTTTAAATTCTAAAGTTTTTCCTTAGTTTTCAGCATTGCTCTTCAGTATATATATATATATATATCGATGGACAGCCGAAATTTTAGATTGGATTCCAAGGGACAGGAAAAGACCCAGAAGAAGACCACATGGGAGATGGGTGGATGAAATTCGAAAGTATGCAGGGGTGACATGGAGGAGACTGGCACAAGACAGACCGTTGTGGAGGAAACTTGGGGAGACCTTCGTCCAGCAGTGGATTGATAATGGTTGACAATGATGATGATATATATATATATACGATGCTTTTATGAATGGAAAAAACTTTGGAAGAAAAGTTAGTCCTGATGCTCTAGTGAAAAAAATGAGCTCTGTTAAAGAGCATGATGAGAAATATTTCACTGTTAAAGAGTACCTCACAAAATATCAGGAAATGTCACAATTTTCTATGTTAGCATCACACAAAAAGAAATAGACCTTGCATGCATATTTGAACACAAAAATAAGTAAGTTAGACACAAAAGTTGTAGATGATGACATTAATGTCAGCAGGGTGGGAAATTAGCGGGAATGGAAATGGAGGGTGGAAATTAGGGTGGGAATTAGGAGCATAATGTTACCATAATTTTATGTTTTGAGACTAGTATTTTAAACCTGGGAGCAAATTTTTAACATGGGTGCGTAATCATTTTCAAATGCAGTATTTATGTTTCTTTTTTAAGAGTTCCCAGAGATGTGTGGTTAAAAGTATGTTGGGGTTGGGAGAAATAAGTTTAACCTTTGCTGCTAACATGTGTTGAACTAGGGGAGTGTATGTAAAAGCCTGTGAGGTATGTAGTTGCACACTACTGGGGGGGGGGAGCAAGCCTTAAGAAAGGGATGGGAGGAAATCAGCTTGAGACGTAGAGCGTGGGGGAGGAAAGGGTGGACAAGAAGAGCAGCAGTTAAGGGGGTACATCAGCATGGGAGATGGGCTGTTTGGCATTTCCTGCCATTCTGACTAAAGAGACAGTCAAAAAAACAAAAAAAATTATCTATGAGAATTTTCCACATAACTGTTAGAATTTTTTACAAACACCATAAATCATTGATAGGAATAGGCTCTCCAGAGTCCAAACTGCTCTTAAATTGGTTAAATACATTTTAAACTAGGCATGGAAATTTTTATTAACAGTTTGTGTTATTGTTGTGCATAGAAGTACAAAGTACGTAATAAACATTTTCGTGGCTAATAAGAAAGTATATCGTGAAGACAGCTTTCCATATTTTTTTTAAAAATTTAATTCTATGGTTGAACAAGGCGGGGAGTGTGCGATTGCCGGTTCCTTGCTGGGCTGGTTGGGGGAGGGAGAAGGGGTACGTCTTACATACCCACTGCTCTTGTGGGGTGGGAAGGCTGAAGATTAGGGAAGCTTGCTATTAAATAAAGATTAACCCTCACTTACAGGAAGTAGAGTACTTTGAAATCTTTTATAAACCAGGAAACGCTCTTTAGTTTGATTCATACAGTCCTTCAAGTCGGAATTTGCTTCCCTTTGTTTCCGTTATTATCTCTGCAAGATGAGCAAAAGAAAAATTAGTGAATTTTCCCTTGTATCTACGAAGGAAGGAACTGTTATTCTTGAGGACATTAATTCAAACAGTAATCAGGATTATTTAGCTGTTCTGAGTTCTTCTGCAGAGGAACACCAAACGGCAATGAAACGAAAGGATGAAAGAAAAAATGTGGGTGAAATAATATTACTCAAATGGAGAAAGGAATTCTCATGGCTAAGAATTGAAGTCAAAGATAATATGAAGTTAATGTATTGTTCAGTATGCCAGGAAAATAACAAAGCTGAAACATTGAGAAAAAGAACTGTTGCAACAACATTTTTGTTGTTGGTTGTAACAACTTCAAGCATGAATATTTTTTTTTTTTTTTTGTTCGAGGCTCAACGACCACCATGAGCAACTCAATGGGCTATAAGCAGTCGCCCGTCCCTAATTTAGAGCCACTGGTTCCAGGGAAGGGGAAGAGCCAGCGCCGTAAGACAAACACAACATCCATGCCCCACCGGAATTCGAACCCGGACCCATCTCAGATGAATGATCTGAAGCCATCACTTAGACCACTGCGCTACCGGGGCAGCCATGAATCTTTGGTTAAACATGAGAAATCAAAAATTCATAAGGATTCATGCCAGATAAAAATTGTAAAAGACAATCCTGCAACTTTATCTCTTTGGCAGTGTATTTCCTCTGTGAGTGAGCAAATATTAATGAAACTGATTGCACTCTTTAACACAGCTTATTCTGTGGTTGATGGGAATTTATCTTTCCATCAGTTTGAAAGGTTATGCCAGTTACAAAAGAAAAATGGACTGCACATTGGTGATAATTACATCAACCATAAATCTTGTGCTTTAGTTATATTTTATATTGCAAAGTCAATCAGTCAGAAAAATGCAGATACCTTAAAAAATGCAAAATATATTTCTGTAATGGCAGATTCATCCACTGACGTCTCAAACTTAAGTCAGAAATTATTTATGCCACAGCTGTCCACGAAAGCAGTTTGGTCCAAACTAATTTCATTAAGTTAGCAAAATTGAAAATGGGTACTGCAGAAAGCATTACTTCTGCTATTGATGAGGCAATGGAAGACAGTTGCCCAGCGTGAAAAGATAAGCTTGTGGCTGTATGTTTTGATGGAGCAGGTGTGAATTTTGGACAATATAATGGTGTTGTGACAAAGTTATCTTCTCAGTCACAAGGATTCATTCCAGTTCAGTGTGTTGTCCATAGGCTGGAACTAGTTATTTCAGACACTTTGAAACTAGTGTCTTTTGCTTCAAAAATTAGAACAATTATTAAAATCAGTGTACAAAATGTATAACAACAGTCCAAAGCTTCTTAGGGAGCTCAAAGAAGTAGTATAAAAGCTCGGAGATGTTTTATATAAGAATACTAACAAATTCAAATCAGTGGATTTCTTCCAAAACTCAAGCTTCAAAGGCAATGACTAACAACCTACCGGTTATTATCTGCCATATGGAACATTTCTGCTCTGTTGGTGAAAGTGATAAAAATAAAGTGGCTAAAATGCAAGGTTTGCTGAAAAGTTTGAAATCTGTTCGAAAGCTTCGCTTCATGCACTTTCTGCTGGATGTGCTTTCTAAAATATTTCAAAAGAATATATGTTGACAATGTAAAATCAATTTTGCAGTCTACTCAAGTTAAGTTTAATCTTATGAAGGAAGAAGATGGAAAAGTACTGACTGAATTTGAACGAAATTTCAGTGAGTAAAGTGGCATCTTCAAATGTGTCAATACTCAAAAATGATGATGATATGAAATCACAATTTCATGATAACAGATTGACCATTTGTGAAAAGCTTAGTGAGTTTGCCAAGAAGAGGTATAATGATTTTGCTTCAAACCCTGTTTTAAGCAGTGTCCATATGCAGTTAATTTGCCAGATAAAGATAATTGATTTACTTACATATGGGATGAAAGAACTGGACAACATTCTAGCTAATTTACCATCTTGTATAGAAATCTATAGTAATGAAATCAAAGAAGAATATCTGGACTCGAAACTGTGGGCAAAAACCAAAGCTACACAGAAACCTGTTTTGTGGAACAGACTGTATAATGAATTTTCAGGGGAATATAAAAAACCTACTGACAATAATTACATTTCTACGATGCATACCACTGAGCACAGCAATTTGTGAACATGGTTTAAGTGCAATGAACCTTGTAAAAACAGACATCAGAAACTAATTAGAAGTGACTACTTTAAATGATATTCTGACAATAAAAATTAAGGGTCAAAGCATGGATGACTTTGATGCAAAACCAGCTATAAAAATTTGGTGGGAAGATGTGTCAGCTGGATGAACTTGTCATCCAGATCATGAAGTTATAGTTGACTACTAAGGAAACACAATACATCACTGAAGAACTTTTTTAATGTACCGTAATTTTCGGACTAAGAGCCGCAGGTTAAAAATTTTGCAATCTTGGAAGCAAAAGTTGCCGTAAGGGACGCACCTGTGAAGTCGTGGTGCTGCTCAGAAAACTAAATTATCTTCCTTATTTTCTTGAATTAACTCACACCCAGCGTGATTATATGTATACTTCAAAGGCTAATCTGCAATTCAGTGTCGATCTGCTTTATGCACTTATTTTTTCATACTGGCAAAATTTTTTATTTATACATTTTTTATTAATCATGTTAATGTTATTTGTTTGCCTTTATTAAATGCTCAAAACCATTTATGTAATCAATATAAATCATGGTTAATCTTAAGACTGCCGTTAGAATATCGCATTGCTCGTAAAACCGCACAATTGTCTAAATTCCATTCAATGGGGATGTCTGCTACAGGATGGTTCTCTGTTCACCGCAATAGAATCCGTCTTAGAAGTAATTAACTTATAAATTATCGCATGTAATGCTTTCGATTAATGTTTTCTTTAATAATATGTTCCTTCTATGTTATGCTTTTTTCTTTACCAGCTGCCTCGCACGTGTTCGCGGATCTGGCCGCCAACACTTCCATAACAGCGGTGCCGCTCTCTTTCAAGTGGTTTGACCTACTTTCATTTACTGCGCACTTTTTCGCGTTGAGCTCGGCTTTTATATGAATCTCTTCTTTTTTTATTTTCCAGCCGAAGCCTTCAACTTCCACTATCGTCAGTCAATTAAAAAAAAAAAAAAAAAAAAAATTAAAATTGAAGCAAAACTCAGGAGCACGAGCCAAGAAACACCTGTATCGCATGCCAGATTAACCAAGAAGAGTGAACAGAATTTGTCCTTCCGTCCAGCCAGTATTGTTTGGAATAGGTAATGGAATCATCCTGGGGCAGGCTTTTGCATTGTTCATGTTCTTAAGCTTTTGTTCAGGAAAGTGCCCATCAAACCGGTCTCCTCACCCCACTGAAAATCATCGCACCTTCCTGCATGATGTATGTATGCTGCAGCCAACGAAAGAGATACGCTAGGCGCGATATCCACAGAAGCCTCGGACGTCACGCTACTCGTCTGTGTGTTATGTCCCCTTCCATCTCCCATTCCTCCATGCAAAGGGCATTTGAGTCAGGCATTCCTGTCCTCCCCCACTTTCCCTCCTAAACCAACATTAGGACAGCAGAGTTATCGTGTCTAACGTATGAGTAGAAAGGGAAGGAAACTTGATCACAGTCTAGTTTGTGAAAAAAAAAAGACGTGGTTTGAAAAATTTACTAAGCATCTGCATGAAAAATAAAGGGGGGGGGGGAGAAACAGTCTTATCGAAAACAAATTCAGCATAAGAGCCGCTTCGGCATAAGGGCCGCACACCCGAAAAATTTCACTTTTAGTAACGTAAGAGCCGTGGCTCTTAGCCCAAAAATTACAGTAGTTTTTTTAACATGTCACTCAAAATAGGTATAAAAATTTGTAAGAACTAAAAATGTATTTTTTTCCAATACTAAAACGTTTATTTGTTGACTGTCAGTGTTTTTGGAATTCAAAACCTATTTAAATATTTTACATCAAATCCTCGTAACAATTTATGAGCACAAATTTGACTCAATTATCAATGAGGAAGACTTTAATGAAGATATGGATTCTGGATTACTTCAGTTCCCAGGTAAGAGTTTTCTAATTCTTTGGAGTTGCAGTTGCAAAATTGTGCATACTTTTCCCTTTAATCTGGAAAGAAAAGCTGTGCTACGTACCACTAAGATCGGCTCCTAGAATTTCAGCTACGGGAGCCATTTCGCTCCTAGGATATTTTTCTAATTTTCCACCCTGGATGTGAGTGCTGATGATAATGAAAAGGATGAGTAAGAGATGCATTCAGAATCTGTGATAGACAAATGCTACTGTACTTCAAAGAAACTTGTATATCAATTGCTGAGATACAGTGTCCAACTTACTAATGGATCCAATACCAGCCCCAAAATAGAAGAAATGAAATGCTATGGTGTACACTATACTAAAACCTGTTACATCTGGAAAGGTTTGTCCCAGGAAAAAACTGTTACTAAAATACATGAAGTCAAGTTTCTTTGTAAGGTAAATCAATATGATTGGCCTAGGTGTCCAGATATTGAACATATCAACAAGAGCATTATATTCTTTGGGCCTGTTGGAATAAGTGGAATGCTCCCTTTCTACCTAACAAATGAGGAAGAGAAGGATTTGAAGGACTCATAACAAAAGTTTAAAAAGGAAGTTCAGGAACAGCAGAACAGTGACAACTTTTTTAAACTACAGGAAATATTTCAGCTACCTACTTATGATAGAAACAAAGATTCTAAGCATATATGTTAGCAATTGTCATTTGTAAATACAGTCGAGCCCACTTTTAACGAGGAGCTCGAGACTGGCGAAAATGCTCGCTAAATCCGTTTCAGTGCGAAACCAACCCAATATGGAAAAATAAGCCTAAATGATAATGACAAGGTAGTACATGCAGTATGTATTTTTTTGTGTACAGTCCATGGACTATCTGTGTGTTTTTTTGTCTGCGAAACTGTTGGGTGCAGACAATCTGGCAATAGTAATGTATTTTTTTTTAATTGTTGCACTCAAATACAGTAACATACATACTGTATGTATGTACCTCAATTTTCGTGCCCACCGCACCTTAAAAATTAGCATTTTAAAAACAACAGGTTTGCATTTGTAGACGGAAGCGTACCAGGGCGAGCTCAGAAGAAAATTAAAACTTCATTGCCTGCATCTTTTTTCATACATGTAGAACGGCAGTAGCCAAGTCTGAGAGAGGGGGGGAAATCGCTCTGTGAAGCAGCTGTTGGTCTTTGGCTGGGCAGTGTTTGATTGACGGAGGTCTTTCATCTACCCCCTGTTTCATACCCCCTCCAGTCTCCCCCTACTTGTTTATGATCAAGGCTCTGTCTCTTCCGAGTCACTGTTGTTTATTTGAGTTGGGGTAGTAAAGAAGTAGGTAGTTATACTGCTGGATTCACACACAAGAAAAAGTATGACACCATTTGTAGAGAAAACAAACAATTGTGCGGCAGTTAGGGAGTTTAAAGTGAACGAAAAAACGTTTGGGATCTGCACAGTTAAAGAAGTCATTTCTTTTAGAACTTCCAGAGGCCGATAATTTGTTTAAAGCTTTTTTCAATCTGTTTGCAGGTTCTTCTAGGCGATTTACAAACGGGGTCAGGGTCGCATCCGGATCCATAAAAAGTCTTTAAAGACATCAGTGACAAATAAAGGTTTTCTATCAGTGAAGAAAAAAAAAAGTCACTGCTTCGGTACAAATGCAATAATTATCACCCCCTCCCCTCCTCCTCCCGCTTTTTAACAAAGTACGGACTATCTGGTAATTTTTTCTTTTTTTTTTTTTTTTGGAGGCGCAAATGGTTTAGTTCAGACTCTACGTGGGGCAGACTATATGCAGGAAAATACAGTATACAATTGTATACTGTACTATCCATAACGATTTCATATACAAATTAAATTAAATAAGTTTTTTAACCCTTTAAGCGGCCGATGTAACTAAACCAAAATCTACGCTTTTCAAACAGAAATGTTCACGTAGCCATAAGGTTTTATGAAAGCTACGGCAAGATAATTCCTTTCCACCTTTCAGTCTTTGTTTCTCTACCCCATCCTATAGTCCTTTTATTCTATGCTCCTGTCTATAATTCTATATTCTCCCCTCCATTTCATAGACCTTTCTTCTCTGCTCCATTCTACAGAATTTTCTTCTCTGCACCATTCTATAGACATTTCTTCTCTGCTACATTGTATAGACCTTTCCTTCTCTGCTCCATTCTATAGACCTTTCTTCTATGCTTCATTCTACAGATCTATCTTCTCTGCTCCATTCTATAGACCTTTCTTCTCTGCTCCATTCTATAGACCTTTCTTCTCTGCAACATTCTATAGACCTTTCTTCTCTGCAACATTCTGTGGACCTTTCTTCTCTGCTTCATTCTATAGACCTTTCTTTTCTGCTCCATTCTATAGACCTTTCTTCTATGTTCCATTCTATAGGCCTTTCTTCTCTGCTCCATTGTATAGACCTTTCTTCTCTGCTCCAATCACAGACCTTTTCTTCTATGCTCCATTCTATAGACCTTTCTTCTCTGCACAATTCTATGGACCTTTCTTCTATGCTCTAAACTATAGACCTTTCCTCTCTGCACAATTCTATGGACCTTTCTTCTATGCTCTAAACTATAGACCTTTCTTCTATGCTCTAATCTATAGACCTTTCTTATCTGCTCCATTCATAGATCTTTCTTTTATGGTCCATTATATAGACCATTCTTCTATGCTCCATTCTATAGACCTTTGTTCTCTGCACCATTCTATAGACCTTTCTTCTGTGCTCCATCCTATAGACCTTTCTTCTGTGCTCCATCCTATAGACCTTTCTTCTGTGCTCCATCCTATAGACCTTTCTTCTCTGCTCCATCCTATAGACCTTTCTTCTCTGCTCCACTCTATAGACTTCCTTCTCTGCTCCATTCTATAGACCTTTCTTCTCTGCTCAATTCTATGGACCTTTCTTCTATGCTCCATTCTGTAAACCTTTCTTCCTTGCTCCATTCTATTGACCTTTCTTCTATGCTCCATTCTATGGACCTTTTTCTTTTCTGCTCCATTATATACTTCTTTATTCTCTACTACATGACTGACAGCATAATGCAGAAGGACAAGTCCCCTGACACGGACATCATGCCACTGGGTAGAAACATATCTCCTTTCGTAGGTTCATTGACATTGTTACCATTCTTTTAACATGAAATCAGTTACAAAGAAATGGTGTCAATCATCCCCCTTAAATTACCATTTTGAAAGAGAAAGCTAAAGGGGAAAGAAACACTTTCTGATACGCAGGTTCACTCATTCAAGCCGCGTTCGGCCCACTTCTTAGACAGCAAAAGTATTCGTTCAAAATGATTTCAGCCCAGTTTGCTAACCTCGAGTTAATTCGTTCCAGCCGGTTAAAGGATTAATGAAAAAGAAACTTACATGAATTCTAAAGTAAAGTAGCAACAAAACTTGAAGTGAATGGAACAGTAGCAGCAAATCCATTAATTGGAAACATTTTTGAAGAAACAGTCTATAGTTGTTTGTTTTGTTTTATTGGTGTACTTCTGTTCCCTTAATTTTCTGCGAATAACACTCAGTGCAGTAAACACCTCGTCATCGCAGTGATCTGTTGCCTCAAAGAAACGGAGGTTTTCCGTACAATCAATGGCTGATGCATATGACGGTGGTAGAGTGCTTTCTTCTTCACTTTTCTGGGCAATTGTTGATGCCTTAATTTCCTCTACAATGTCATCTCCAGAAACGATTGCCCGATGTAGCGACAGCATCATCAGCGGTAACAAAGCCATCAATTTCAGGGACATCATTAAAATGTGTAATGTTCTGTAGTTTTAACCACTCAGAAAGGGGGATATCATCCATTTCGTCATCACTGCGACTTGTGTTATCCAACCCTGATTTTCTGAAGCAGTTCTGAATACAAGATTCTGATACTCGTCCCCAAGCATCAGCCAGCATTCTAATTGCATCAAGAATGGAAATTTTCACTTCAACCTTTTTTTCCATTCTTTCTAACATCAGAAGAATTAATTCCCATCTGTAGTGGCATTTAAGGCTTCAAATACCTCCTTGGTCCATTGGTTGCAGCAAGGCTGTGGAGTTTGGAGGCAAGAAGATAAGCTGAATGTTAGTCAGGTTTTGAACATGAGGATGTGCTGGGCAGTTATCTATAACGAGAATAATTTTACGATTTTTTTTTTTTGGAGTTCTTTGTCCCACTCCCTAAGATAAGCTGTAAAAATGTCCGAGGTCATCCATGCTTTCATATTGGACCTGTAAGAAAGGGGGAGGCATTTCACATTTTTAAAACATCTTGGTTTTGCAGATTTTCCAATCACTAGCAATTTCCTCTTGTCCTTGCCGGACATATTAGCGCACACTAACGCAGTCAGGCGATTCTTTTGAAGTTTCCCCCCTGTGCACTTCTCACCTTTGAACTTTATTGTTTGGTTGGGAGTTAGATTATAACACATATCTGCTTCATCCGCATTATAAATGTCATCATCACTGTAGTTCTTCTGAAGATCCGGCCACACTGTTTTCAACCATGATCCATGATGAAAAGTTTCTTTTGTATCCACTGATGATGCTCAACCGCTAATTTTTCCAGAACAAATGTTGTGTCGCGTTTTGAAGCGGTGAAGCCACCCATTAGAACACGAAACATTTTAGTAACCAAGTTGAACTGCAAATTTTTCAGCATGAATTTTCATTATTGGGCCATTTATTGGTAAGCCAGTGTTTCGCTGAACAGTGAACCATTTTAATAAGGCTTCATCTATGCCAGTTTTCTGGCATTTCTTCAGTCTTTTGCTAGACGTAACATTGCATTCAAAAGCCTGCAACAATGTTTCCTTATTTTTAAAAAGGGTTGAAATGGTGGAAGATGACAGTCCGTATTTTTTGCATATCACAACATTTTTTTCGCCATTTTCCAACTCCCTAATGATGGAGACTTTATCATTCACGGATAAAACTTTTCTCTTAGACATTTTTTTAACTTCCTTTGTGATTCCTGTTTATACAGTAACTAATATCGCACGCAGCAGTCAGCACAGAGTAAGAATATACAGTACAAAAAAAAAAAAACATGTGAGAAGGTGACACATGAGAAAAACATTCCAGGAAGTTAACTCTTGTTTCTCCTAAGGCGTGACTTTCACATTCCCTCACTCCCACACACACCTTTGTTATCTAAGCACAAAAGCTGCTGGATACGACCTTGCAGCCTTGGATCCTCCCCACCACACCCATCCTCCTTCTACCCCATCTGAGGGTAAGAGTATTTGGTTTTCAACGTTAACTTTGGGACCCACTATTCTCCCACTCGCTCGCACTGGGGGGGGGGGGCGTGGATTGGGCTAAGTGTTTGTGCATACCCTCCATATTCTTTTTCTGTTACTGAGCTTTCACTAGTAAAAAGAAAAGATATTACTCAGCACCTTTCCCTTTCCCTCTAAAACCCTGAGCGTAAGATTTGCTTTTCCTCGCGTTAAATGTGATTTCCTTAAATTCTGTTATTTTTTGTTCTTCTTCCTCGCTAAATCCGGGGTTTTCATTCAACTTTGTTTGCTAAAAACGATTACATTTGCCTTGAATTAGCATTGAACCAAACAAAAATTGTGTTTAGTTCGTTAAATCCAGAATCTCACTAAATACAGGCTCGCTATAAGCGGGCTCGACTGTATTACAAAACAGTTAGCCTATAAAGTATCATTTGAATGTCAGTTTGTGTATGATAAAGAAATTTCTGGTGTTTCCAATTTTGCCATTGAAGTATTTGTTAGGTTGCCATATTTAGTAATTATATTGCAAATGCTCACTATAACTCTAACACATATCCTTTAGAAAGCATAAAAAGTGTCAGATACCTGCATTTTATTTAGAAACCATACTTATTACCCATTGAATGTTGTTGCAGACTTTCTTAGATATTGTGTTCAAGGACATTTGCTACAAACATGATTTTTGACAATGTTATGTTTATTTAGAAAAGCTAAAGTGCAAAAAATATTTCAAAACTTTGGACATGTGACAAAGATTTTGTAATTGATTATTTATTTTTGAAAATGGGATGTGAAATTGATGAAAAAAGTCAAGGCATTCGCCTGAAGTTTCAATATATTTTTAAAATACAGAAAATAACTGGCCAGTTTTAAATATTTTGATATACCAATTAGCTTCTTAAAAAATAAAAATAAAACTGAAAAGGGTGCCAAAGAACTAATAATGAGATGTTATATGAGAATTATACTATCTTCTGACACTAATATTATATTTTTATGACTCTGAAGTTTTGACATATGCAGCTTTCTAAAATGGCTACCTTTGCACGAAATTGGTTTTTAGAACGAATTTCTGGAAAACTTCTTAGAGTTGCCATAATTATTTTGGCGTGATAACCAAGTTATGATGCTAAAACATAATTCACATCAAAAAGTTTGACACCTGTCTGAAGTTTGCCAAATTTTAGCTTTAAATTTCTGAAAACCACAGGTTCAATTCCTTATTTCCTACTAACTTCAGCAATTTGCCAAGAAATTAAATTGCATTGAGATCTTAGTACTAGTACCATATAAGCCAACAGGGAAAGAAGAATCTTGGCACCTCTCTGAATTTTTCATAAATTAAATGTACATTTTGTCATATTTCTATTGCGGCATGAGAAAATGCCCTTTACCCCCTATGAAAATAGCCACAACTCGGCAGTGGGGGAAAATTTTAAAAAACGCTGCTTCACTTTTTATTATGACACTACAGAGAACATCTGGTGTAAATTTCAGCAAAATCAAAAATATCAACTATCACAAGTGTACCTTACAATAACACTCGGGAACAAAGTTTTTGTTGCATTGATACCAGCCAGCACTTGTTCTTACCTAATTTTAGTGTGCTGAATTAAAATCTGAAGTTAGTTTTTCCTCTGTAAGCTCTAGATTTTTTGCAATTCAACATTTTCATTTTTTGCGAAATTTTGACGCCTCTCGCATGATGACATGGTCTATCTGAGGAATTTATGGTCACACAGTCTTAAAATTAGGCTTAAACAACCATCTTGGCAAAGATATTCATTATGTATTCACAAAAAACATGTAGGTGCATCACAATATGCATTCAAGTTTGAAAAAAGACAAAAAAACCACTTGTGTGAAGTAAAATATGTATCTCCACTTGTCAAATCTGAAACATTTATCCATTATAGTCAAATATGAGTATGCACTAATGCTTTTTACTTTAAACTAACATATTTTGACATAAAGATGATAGGTGATTCAGAACAACTGATAAGAATAGGATGCAAACTTCAAATATGTCCTATTCAGGCAAAAATTTGTGCTTGTAGCTGTGGCAGTTGTGGACTTTCTCAGGGCAATCTTGTTTAATGCTCCAGCAGTAGTCTGCCATCATATTTCTGTCCCATCGCCCTTGATAGCGCTGTTCCATCATCACAAGGTCTTGATGGAAGCGCTCTCCCTGTTCATCACTAACAGCCCTAAGGTTCTCGGGGAATTGATCAAGGTGACTATTCAGGAAATGGAGCTTGACACTCATGTTGCACCCAAGATCGTAAAAAGCCAACAGCATTCTAGTAACGAGAACCTCATAGTTACCTGCTTTTTTGTTACCAAGAAAGTTTTGTATAACTGCCACAAAAGACAGCCATGCTGCCTTCTCCTTGTTATTCATCTTCCTGAGAAATTCCTCATCATGTACATGGGCACGAATTTGAGGTCCATCAAACACACCTGCTTTGATCTTCTCGAAAGACAAAGCAGGAAAAGCAGAAACTGTATGTTGAAAACATTCACCATCAGTACTTAATGCCTTTACAAACTGCTTCATCCAGCCAAGCTTGATATGGAGTGGGAGAAAAATAATCTTCTCTCGGCTGACAATTGGGTAATTCACAATGTTTGGCATGCCTGCTTCTAGAGTTTCATGGATGGGCCACTCCTTTTGGGTCCAGTGTTTCTCTCGAGCTCGGCTGTCCCACATGCAGAGATAGCATGGAAACTTCGTGAAGCCTTACTGTTGACCAAGGAGGAAGTTGACCATTTTTAGGTCCACATAAATGATACAGTTGTGCTTGTGATATCTGAGTAAATCAATGACCATTTTTATGTCATTATGTTCTTCTTGCAAATGTACTGAGTGACCAACTGGAACCACTCCATAAACATTGCCATTGTGCAAGAGAACACACTTGAGGCTGCGCTTTGAGCTGTCCAGAAATAATTGCCATTCTGTTGGACTATACGAGGTAACACCTAATTGCCTGAAAAGACCTGGGATATTGTGGCAGTAAACAAATTGCTTGTCTTCTGAAAAAAAAGTCCACAAAAATCTGGTCCTGCTTTCGAAAATAAGAAACTTTTGCAGAGCGGTCAAGTAGTTTTTTATCTTAAAGCCTGAAGACTAATACCTCAGCTGCTTTTTTTGGAGAACCCCAAATCACGCACTAAGTCATTCAATTCCAGTTGGCTAAATGCTGAGGGGCTGATGACTGTTTGGTATCAGATGAGGAGTCTTCGGATTCTGAAAACATTTCTTGAAGCTTGTTATCACAACCCTCGTGCTCTTCCTGATCATGTTCACTGCCTATATCTTCAAGATGAGGCAAAAACTTTAAAAACTGGAACCAGGAGTTCCTCAGAGTGCGGAGTAGGTCGAATTGCTGAGGGAATAGTGGGATAGGAGATCTTATGCAAGCTTTTCTTACCAACACCCTTCGTATTGACCAGGAAAAAATAGCAGTCAGTTATGTGGTCCTCAGGTTCTTGCCAAACCAAGGGAACTCCAAAAGGCAGACCGTTTCATTTTCCTTTTGTCCAGTCACGAAGCATTTCCTCACAATTATGACACACAATATGAGGAGCCCATTTCTTGTCTTGGTCGCCAAGGGGAACTTCAAAATAGGCTTTATTGGCATGCCTCAAAAACAAAGTCATATTGCACATTTGATGAAGAAGTGTGTAGCAGCCACATACACAATGCATCAGGATTATTCACACATTCACGTCTACTTGAAAAAGCCATTATCAGATCTGAAACAAAGAAAAACAGGTGTTTTTGTGCAAATCAGATAAATCTCTAGAATCCAAAATTAGCAATAAAGATAAAGAATATCGATGTTTATAAAAAAATTTAGCCTAATTTGTCTAAGGTTCAGGCAGATGTAAGCCTAGTTCTCAAGCTATCCCTAGGGTAAGTAGTGGGTGTAGCGGGCGCCCCTTTTTTTTTTTTTTTTTTTTTTTTTTTTTTTGCGAAAATCACAAGTTTCAAATTGCATGAAAACTGGAGCCTGTAGAGGAAAACTGATTTCAGATTTGAAACCAGCATTGTAAAAATACTTACAATCAGTTGAAAAATCTCATGCAACAGATAATAAAAAATTTGTTCCCCAGTGTAATCATTCTTATATATTAAGTACATTATCATTAATTATTAACTTGCAGTTACTTATCACTTGTGAAAAGCATGTGAAAATTCGGAGTCAGTTTCACATATCTTTCTCTGCATGCAAAATCTGTTATTACATACAGACATCCATTTCCTCTTGCCTCCATTTTTTGAGATAACCATTTATGAGAGAAACAAATTGCATATATTTAATAGGGTGATAATGATGCAATTTGTTTTATAATATCAACAACAATAGTTTAGATTTAAAATAAACCATAAGATATTATGCAGTAAGAAACAAGTAGTTTCACTTTTTAATTCCTTTGCAGACGGCTTTGGTTCGGAGTTTCAAATTTTTTTCTGAAAGTCCATCAATATTCCACGTGATGAACTTGAGTTCTGAGACTTGTTCCACAGTAGGTGCAGTTTTGTTGTCAGGCTTATTGTTCTTCTGACTGGGTGGTCTGGAGCCAGATCTCAGACTAAGTGCTGTCTCTGTTATCACTGCAGTTGCTGCAGCTGCTAGGCCTGAGGTGCTGCCACTGAAATTAAATTAAATAATCTTTTAAATTGTGAGTTCGGCAAACATGATATGAACAAAAAATATTGCTACATAAATAAATAACACTTAAAATTTATGGTGGACCTACCACACTTGAGAAGGAAGGTCCACCACGGAATCGACCTGGACTTTCTGAACGCGTATGAGAAAGCGATCTCGGCTGAGTGAATGTAAGATTGGTATATGGAATACTAGAGGTATAAATGCCAAGATGAGTGAGGTGATTGAGGAGATGAATAAGTATAGACTGGATGTGCTGTGTGTAAGTGAAACCAAAAAGAAGGAAATTGGGGTAGAAGAAGTGAATGGCACAGTGAGTGTGTGGTCTGGAGTATTGGATAGCGTGAGAGGACAGGCTGGAGTAGGTGTGATTTTAAGTGAAAAGATGAAGAACAACTTGATTCACTATAGTTGCATAAGTGAGAGAATTCTCTGGATTCAATTGAAAGTGAAACTTCAGAGAATTGTAATTGTTGTAGTGTATGCTCCTTGTGACTCGGAACCTTCTGATAAGAAGGAAGATTTCTGGAATGAGCTAAAAGCTGTTTTGAGCCAGTTTGGTGCTAAAGAAAAAGTTATAATAGCAGGGGATTTCAATGCTAGAGTAGGTGGGCAGAATGCAATTTCTGACAATGTTCTGGGTAACTTTAATGATCCTTGTGTGAATGATAATGGTGAAACATTAATTGAACTCTGCATTGAGAATGATTTGTGTGTATCTAATACATTTTTCAACCACAAGTATATACACACATATAATTGGGAAAATCGTACTCTTGGTCAAAAGAGTGTGACAGATTTTGTTGTCTACGATCAGCGTTTGAAACACTTAGTGGTTGACACCCGTGTGATGAGAGGTGCGGATGTTGGTTCTGATCATTACTTGGTAGTGTCACGAGTGATACTTAATGTTGGTTGGAGGGAAAAGGAATAGGCAGAGACCCAGGATAGAAAGAATAAAGGTTGATAGGCTCCTTGAAGATCATCAGCGGTATTCTGACTTACTCAGAGAACGACTGAAGGATCTGAAATCTTGTGAGAGGGATGTAGAAAAGAAGTGGGAATGTTTTAAGAACTGTGTTGTTACTGCTGCTAAAGAGGTCTGTGGCACCATAATAGTGGGTAACAATAGAGGTGATGCTTGGTGGAATAGTGAGATTGATGAGGCAGTAAAGAAAAAGAAGGAAGCCTATTTGGGGATGTTGCAAGGTAGAGTCTCTGTGGATGAATATTGCTGTAAGAAGCATGAAGCTGCTAAGCTGGTTTGCCACAGTAAGGCAAAAGATAAGAAAGAGAAAGTGGAAAGGCATGAACTGGCTTTTTGGAAAGATAGAAAGTCCTTCTGGAAGTACATGAGACTCAGGAAAAATAGGGGAAACAAAGTTGTAAGTTGTGTGAAGAATGAGATTGGGGAAATGATATGGGAGCCCAATGAGTTAAGTGTCAGATGGGGCGAATACTTCTGTGAGTTATTAGATCAGGAGAACAAAAATGATTCTGAGACAGATGCAGATGATGTCACAATGAGGGATGAAAGCACAGGAGGGATCTCAAGAGAAGAAGTGTGTAAAGCTCTAAAATCTCTTCAGAATGGTAAGGCTCCAGGAGTTGATGGCATAACTGCAGAGATGTTGAAGTATGGTGGTGACTCTATAATTGACTGGTTAACTGAAATTTGCCAGTTGTGCTGGGAGTTGGGAATGGTCCCTCGGGATTGAAAAGATGCTATCATTGTTCCCTTGTATAAGGGAAAAGGTGATCAGACTGAATGCAAGAACTATCGTGGTATTGGCCTACTGAGTGTGCCAGGGAAAGTGTTTGGTAAAGTTGTTATTGAAAAAGTACGGGGTCTTACATCAGAGAAAGTGTGGGATGTTCAGAGTGGTTTTATGCCTGGTACAGGCTGCACTAACCAGATTTTTGCATTACGCACAATGATTGAAAAGTATCTGGCTGTTGGAAAGAAAGTTTTTACTGGCATCATAGATTTAGAGAAAGCTTACGACCGAGTGAATAGGACACTTTTGTGGAAGGTATTGAATGAATATGGTGTTACTGGGAATCTACTTAATAGTGTAAAAGCCATGTATGCTGGTAGTAGAGCTTGTGTACGAGTGAATGGTGTTTTATCAAAATGGTTTTCCATTGGTGCAGGAGTTAGACAAGGTTGTGTTATGTCACCATGGCTGTTTAATATATTTATGGACGCATGCATGCGTGAGGCCAAAATAGATAATAGTGGTTTATGTCTTGGCGATATCCGTGTGTGCAGATTGCTGTATGCTGATGACACTGTCCTGTTGGCGGAGAGCAAAAGTGAGTTGCAGAGTATGTTGACTCGGATGCACGAAGTTTGCATGAAATTCAAACTGAGTATAAATAAGGGAGAAACCAAAGTTATGGTGCTTGAGAGAAGAATGGGTATCACTGAATGTAATGTAAGTATAAATGGCACTGTGATTGACCAGGTGAGTGAGTTTGTGTATTTAGGAAGCATGTTTGACAGAGAGAACAAGTTGGATGGTGAAATCAGTAGGAGAGTGAATTCTTCTTTGAAAGTCATAGCTGCTCTGGGAGGTTTTCAAAGGAATTATGGGTTCTCTAGAGAGTTCCGCATGGCTGTGTATGAAACAGTAATTGTTCCTACTCTGATGTATGGCAGTGAAACCTGGGTACTGCAGAAGAAACATAGGAGTTGTTTGTGTGCTGGAGAAATGCGTTACTTACGTGGGGTTTGTGGCAAGACATGATCTGATTGTGTGAGGAATAAAGATGTATTGCAGTTGTGTGATGTAAAGCAAAATGTTGTTAGCAAGGTGGAGACCAATATGCTTCGCTGGTTTGGCCATGTTGAAAGAATGAGTGATGAAATGCTTACTAAGAAAATCTTTTCAGCCCAAGTGGCAGGAAGGAAAGGAAGAGGAAGGCCAAGGAAGACATGGGTGGATCAGATTCAGGAGTGTCTGCATGAGAAAAAGATTATGAGTATGAAGTATAAAAGATCTTGTGTACGGCGTGTAATGGATATCAGTGAAGCACGAGTTGTATGTCAAGATCGCTGTAAATGGCAAAGTTTGATACGACAACAATAAGTAAAAATATCTGGAAGTTTGTATTTCTTTTTGGAGCTAACCTCTGAATCTCAGAGAACAGCTTAGTGATATGTAATGTGTATGTAAATGTAAAATTTCATTAAGGAAAGCACAAATTTTATAAAAAATACATGTAGTTATTGTATTGGAATGTAATCTTTAACCATGTTAAACTTAATTCACATCTACAATGTCACATAAACCTTATTAATGAACTAGCAAAGGGACTCAGTGTTGCCCAGTTCAAACAAAAAATGCATCAATCAGTTTCTAGGCTAGCATTTTTAGTTATAGTTGTTTTGAAATTATGAAAAGGATATATTGCACAGAAATATTTATTGAAATATGTTCCAGTAATCAAAAGAAAGGAATTCACACAAACAAAAAAACAAAACAAAAAATAGATAGAAAAATCTATACCTGTGCCAGCACAATTGGTAGCAACCAGCAGTCTTTATTGACTGTGAATACCAAAATCTGACTAGACAGATTAGTTCAGTTGAACAAATAAAATGGTTACACACATAAACACAGAGGGCACTTATTCGCAAACTAGTAAAGGTACCTGGCATTGCCCTGGTTTAACAAAAAAAATATATATATACATGAATTGGCATCAGGGCCAGTGTTTTCTGAGCTTTCCTGAAATTATGAATAGACTATATTGGATGGAAACATTTAATTGATGTTCCAATAATGAAAATAAAAGGATTAAAAATTGCATAAAATCTATACTTGTGCGGTACAATTGCTTTAAACCAGTGGTCTTTATTATTGACTGTGAATATAAGAAACTTGAAATATTTGACATTTACGTTTTTCTATTGATTCACATAATTCAAAGTGCAAGTAAGTTTATCCTTTAAGAGCCTCTGGGTCAACAATGTTGAGTGTTCTTTTATTTGGAACAAGATGAAAAGGTTTTTATTTTTACCAACTCCGAAGCAACCAACGTACAGCTGGCTCTGGGAAAAGCATGAATTTTGCAGATTGAATCCAACAACTTTTAACAATTTACTTTGAGTCTTGCCAATACTCACAGTGAAACTGAGATGAAAAGGAAATTGTAGGCATTTAAACTGAAATGGAGGTCTGTCGAGACAATTGGAATGCATAGAATAAAAACATGGTCTCCAGCAGTGTGCCAGCCATGATGGTAACTTCAATGACATTTGACATGAGTTTCCTGGTAGTCGGTTGCATTCTATGGCAGAGTGTTAGTGGTTCCACTTACATCAAGGTAAAATTAATTATCAAGATGAGGTGGGAGAATGCAGGTAAAAAGGAATAGCAAAGCTATGAAGATATTTGCTAATTAAAAACTATAAACGTTAGTAAATATGTGGCCTAAAAATTAATATAATTTTGTATTAGTACTAAGTAATAGCTCATACTGTTTCACACGTTATAATTTTTATGTACTATCGGGTCAATTCTTCAGTTAAGAGTTGATCCAACAATACATAAACATTATAACGTGTGAAATAGTATGAGCTATTACTTAGTACTGATAGCAAATTATATTAAGGAATAGCAAAGCTTAGAAAACATTAAATGTGCAAAAATTCACATTTTTCTTTTCTTGAATTCTATTTGCACATTTTATTGAAATATACTTTTCCTCTAAAAGAATTACATTACATGTTTTTTTAAACAATGGAACTATTTATAGCATGTAATAACACATAGACACTGTCTGAAATACAAACAAACCCTCTGGCAACTACAGAAATCTTAGGTGATGTTTCAAATTCAAAACAATGATTGAAGAAACCAAATCAAAATCTTCTCATAAAAATACTTTGAAATTATTTATAATGCATGGTGACATACAGAAAATCATGGCCCAAAATGTAAACAACCTACTGGTAACTGCAGCAGAGGGATACATCTAACACTTCAGAAGCACAGCCTAAATATTTTAGTACAAGCTATTAATATTGTCACTTCTAACATGTTTGGTATAAAGTTCTCCTAGTTTACACAACAGTGTAATAAAATATTGTTGTACACGAGTGTAATGAAATATTGTTGTGTAAAAGTGTAATGAAAAAATGTTACAACACAGTGAAATGAAATATTGTTGCATGGGCTCATGGCACAACATACAGCAACATCAAGTTTAAACAATGGTTGAAAGCTTTAAGAACTAATTAAATAAAAATTTTGTAAATTTGAATTTTTTTTTTTTTTAAAGTGTGTCTCCAACCAAAGCATACACCCTAATATGATATGCCTCTGCACATTTTTGCCAAATTTCAAATCTCTATGTTCAGACATTTTTTCTGTAGGTGACTGACAGACACAGTAATTTTATTATTATAGATGATATCTTTCAGCCGAACATTTTTTTTTTTTTTTTTTTTTTGATTGATTGATTGATTGGGGTTTAATGACCACTGTGAGCAACTCAATGGGCTATAAGCAGTTGCCCTTCACTAATTTAGGGTCACTCATTCCAGGGAAGGGAGAGAGCCAGTACGTTAAGACAAACACAACATCCATGTCTCACCAGGATTCGAACCTGGACCCATCTCAGATGAAAGGTCAGAAGCCATCACTTAAAACCACTGCATAACCGGGGCAGCTTGTTTAAGGTTTAAATAAACTTCAATAAATTCTACACAATACAATATAAGTATCAGTTAAAGGTCCTTTATTGTGCACCATTACGATATACACTGAAAGGACAAATTATTACATACACCCCGGTGAAAATACGTAAAATAGCAGTACAGCAGCAAATCATGGTGTGCAGGAAAACCAGTTGGTGCTATAAATTGAGTGGATTGATACATACAGGAATACATTCCGTCAAGAGCCAGCATGGGTCGAGAACAAGACTTAAATCAGCTCAATGGTAAAACTGTTAGGAATTCCATGACAAACTGCAGCAAGTGTGTACCAGGAGTACGTGAAATCCGGCAAAACTGCTAACAGTCGGATTAAATGTGGCTGTAAAAGTGCATTGGATGATCAAGGGAGCCAATGATGGTCAACATCATACAGACGAGTCAGAAAGCTTGTTTGCAGCAAATCACATCACAATTTAATGAAGGAGCATCCACAAGCCTATGCTCAAAGACAATCCGTTGACATATGGTACAACTCGGCTAGGGAAGTCAACGACCACATCGTTTCCCGATGTTAACAGCACAACATTACATGATTCGGCTGCAGTTCGTGAAGGCCCATCGAAACTGGAACATGGACAATTGGAAACATCATATGGTCTGACAAATCCCGTTTCACTCTGTATTTCACCAATGGCAGGCAGCATGTGTTGCATAAACTACACGAAGCTATGGATGTTGCATGCCAAGTCGGGATACTACAAGCCGGTGTAACTGTTTCTGCAGCTTTCACGTGGTCCAGCCTGGGTCCCTTTGTACCTTTTGAATCTTCCATCACTAGTTCCAGTTATGTGCAGCTCCTGGCCGACCATCTCCATCCTTTCATTACATGCCTCAGTCCAAACCAAGTTTCCGATTTTTTAACAGGACAACACTCCCCCCATCAGTCCCGGCTAGCGACCGACTGGCTTCAGGAGCATCATGGCAGTGAGTTTATCACATTCGTATGGCCCCCTCGCTCACCGGACATCAGCCCCATAGAGAATTTATGGGACATATTGGAGCTAGCTGTTCGTTATCAACCATCCCCACCAACATCTCTGCCTTCTCTATGCCAAGCACTCTTAGATTGTTGGTCAGCGATACCTGAGCCTGTGTTTTGGAACCTCACTGCGTCCGTACCACGATGTTTGGATGCTGTCCTGCGTGCAAAAGGTGGTGCCACACACTATTAGGTGGGTGAATGTAATAATTTGTCCTTTCAGTGTATACAACCTATTTTAAATTCTTAAATTAGAACTCTTTTTAAATTTTAAAAATATAAAACAGATCTGTAAGGACTTCCTAATTTATACCCAAGCAGTACCATTGAAGTCCTTAAACAGATCCTAGCCAAGTTTGCTGCTGGTCTTAGAAACTTACATTAAGCACATCTTCATGAAATGAAATGAAATAGAAAACACAATTTTTCTCACTGAAAATTTACACTTTCTTTTCTACAAAACCACAGCAGGGAGTGTGTGTATGTGCACATATTTATATATATATTCCTTTATTTCTTCATTTCAACTCTATCAAAATACTTGCATAATGCTGGATGTGAACTACTACATACTACAAAACATTATCTCGGATTACTGCATTTGTTTTACATGTGTATTTTTTACAAGTAAACTTCTGCACTTCTGCTTTTCATTAAATTCACCTGAAAATCTTTACGATTTGTGTCATATTAAACATAGAACTATTTTGTTAGGTGTTTACTGCACTAAAATTTCAACTGTCTTTTTTCAATTCACAAAAACAAATTTTCCATGAATTTGTAGCAACTATCAGGAAAGATCCAACTCCATATCTGTTTTTGTGTTTAATCTAGAGAGTTCTGCACACTTTCAGAATTTCTTCTTTCTTTGTCAGTCTCTTGTTGCTAACACCTCTTTGCTTTCCTCTTCCCTTAATTGCCAGATAATGACTTTCAACCATATCATCATCATCATCATTGTCAACCATTATCAATCCACTGCTGGACGAAGGTCTCCCCAAGTTTCCTCCACAACGGTCTGTCTTGTGCCAGTCTCCTCCATGTCACTCCCGCATACTTTCGAATTTCATCCACCCATCTTCCATGTGGTCTTCTTCTGGGTCTTTTCTTGTCCCTTGGAATCCAATCTAAAATTTCGGCTGTCCATCGATAGTCTATCCTTCTGGCAGTATGTACAGCCCGTTGCCATTTCAGGGATTTTACTCTGATCATGATGTCTTCCACTCGTCATTTTTCGGATCCACGAGTTCCTCTTCTTATCTCTCCTGGTTACACCAAGCATGCACCTCTCCATGCTTCTTTGAGTTGTCTTGTATGTCTCTTTTAGTTAAGGTCCACGTCTCTGCACCATACGTAAGCACTGGAAGGATGCATTGATCAAACACTTTTCTTTTAAGACATAATGGCATATTGCTCTTGAAAATTATGCTGTTTCTTCCAAAAGCTCTCCAGGCAAGTTTGGTACGCCGATTAATTTCTTCATCAATGTGACCCTCACTTGATATCTGCTGTCCAAGATAAATGTACATGTCTGTTATCTCCAGCTTTTCTCCATCAATCGATAAATCTTCATTTCTTGTAAAAGCATTGAACATCAGTTTTGTCTTCTGAAAGTTCATTTTTAATCCCACTTCTTTACTCTTGTCAGCAAGTTCCTGGATCATACTCTGCAGCTCTGATGGGGTAGTTGCAAAAATGACAATGTCATCAACAAAATGAAGGTGGGTTAGATAATCTCCATTAATCTTTATCCCTTTGTTTTCCCAGTTCAGTGACTGAAAGACATTTTCCTATGCGGCATTAAAGAGCTTTGGAGATATGGTGTCACCTTGTCTCACTCCTTTTCCAATTTTTATGTGTGTTTTATTTTCAAACAGCTGAATCTTTGCACTTGCATTTTCATAGATGTTATTAATAATATTAATATACGCATCTGCAATACCGCAGGATTTCAGGGCCATTGTAACTGCTGATGGTTTCACCGAATCAAAGGCTTTTTCATAATCGATAAAAGCCATGCACAATGGAAGTTCATATTCCCTCGCTCTTTCAAGTAGTTCTTTCAGTACGTGGATATGATCTATTGTGCTGTAGCAACTCCTGAATCCAGCTTGTTCTCTCGGTTGAGCCATGTCCAGTGTCACCTTTAAGCGGTGTGACAGAACTTTAGTGACGATTTTATAAACCACTGATAGGAGGCTGATAGGTCTGTAGTTCCTGAGATCCTCAATGTCACCTTTTTTATGTAGCAAGATCATTGTAGCATTGTTCCAATCCTCAGGAATTTTCCCTTCATTAAGGCATCGAGTGAAAATTTGGGCGAGTACTGTTTCTATTTCTCCACTTGTTTCTTGTATGATGTCTACAGTAATTCCATCTTCTACTGGAGCTTTTCCCCGCTTCATGTTCTTGATTGCATGTGCAACTTCTGCTGGGAGGACTGGAAGAACTCTGGTACTGGTACCTTTCATGATGTCTGGAGTACATGTATCATCCCTTTCATATAATTTGGAGTAGAAATCTTTCACTCTTGTCAAAATTTCGCCTCTATTTCTTGTTACAGAACCATCTTCTTTTCTCAGAGCCATAATCTGTTTTCTTCCCTTACTGAGATGTCCCTTTGCTATCTTTAAGCTTTGGTTGTTTTCAATTGCTTTCCTTACTAGTTCACAGTTGAATTTCCTTAAGTCTTCAGTGATACTTTTTCATACTGTCTTGCATAGCTCTATATATTCCACTTTGGAAGTCACATCTTCTTTAGTTGTCCTCATCTCTCTTCTTTATTGCATCAACATTTTGGTTTTTCCTGATAATTTGTTCACATGCAACTTGTTCTTAGACCCAGCTAATTTTGTTGCTGTTTCCATAAGAGCTTTGGTTACTTCTCTGTTAACTACAGAAATATCCACTTCTTCCGATGTTAGGCCTTCTAAAGCAGAGAATCTGTTCTTCAGTTCCAACTTGAAGGTATTATGGTGTTTTTTAAGGTTGGTTATGTCAATACATTTTGTTTGTCTTATGAGCTTGCTACATTCGAGTTTAGTGTTGAGGTGCATCTTACATCTCACCAATCTATGGTCACTACCTGTGTTGAACTTGTTTAGCACACTGCAGTCTTCTATGACGAATTTTTTGTTACACATAATAAAATCAATTTCACTTATCGTCCCATTTGGATGTCTCCATGTCCATTTCCTGTGTGGCCTTTTCTTGAAAAAGGAGTTCAAGATGAAAAACCCTTCTGCCTCTGCAAACTCTACGAGAGTATTTCCACGCTGGTTTCTGTTGCTGTGACCGAATTTACCTACAGAAGTTTCATTCTGTTGCCGTTGCCCTATTTTTGCATTGAAATCTCCCATAATTATCGTCAAGTGCTGCTTACCTTTATTATTTAGATGACAAATTTCCTCATAAAATTCTTCAATTTCTTCTTCAGGATGACTTGTGGTGGGTGCATAAGTTTGAATAATCTGAGTCTGGTATCTTCTCGAGAGTTGGATAACGAGTCGTGCAGCTCTGTCAGAGGAACTTTCAACTTCTACAACTTTATCCTTCAGTTTCTTGTTTATTATAAATCCAACACCGCTAGTTCTGCCAGTATCAGTCCCATGATAGTAGAAGAGATGTCCTCTTTTCAGTTCCAGGAGATCTTCTCCTTTTCTCCTTACCTCACTTAGCCCGACAATGTCCCACTTGATCCTTTGTAGTTCCTCTTCCAATTCAAGAAGCCTTGAATCAGAAGATAGGGAGCGTCCATTATACGTAGCCAAGGTCAGCATCAGATGGCAGCCTAGTCCGGTTCTCCGGGGATTCTTAGCACCCTCTGCCTTCATGTTGCACTGGCCGCTGCCTTGGCCAGGTACATTCCAGCTGCCTGAGACTGAGGGCAAAGATTTAAGTTGTGGTGTCATTTTGGAGGGGTTTTGCCATAACTCACCACGCTGGCCAAGCGGGTTGGTGAGTGTGGGATAGCATTTCCTCTAATCCCGATGTTATAGTTATACCGCTATTGGCAGTCGCCAGAGCCCCTTTAGTGGGAACAGGATGTACCACGAGAAGGCGGGGTTGGCATTTGTCAAGGAGAGGCTGTGATGTTACGCATCACCTGACCTTTCAACCATATAAACACACATTAATATATAGATGGGAATAACTATGGTTGAACTGATTTTCATGAAAAAACAGGGTCCACTGGACAATAACTGAGTAGCTCTTCCTACTGAATTTATGTTCAAAAATAAAATAATTTTCACCGACATGAGTGAACTAGCAAAAAGATTTAATTCACCTATTGTTTGGAGGTATTGCTGCAGTTTTTAAAACACATTTTCTAGAGTAATGCATCTATCGATAAAAAAGTCCGATTAAAAATTGCAACATTGGGTTTTCTCTAATATGATTGTTTTGTTGAGAAATTAAATTGTCAAGCAAAATGGGCAGTTATAATTGTGGATAAGATATTTTTATGTTTGGATTACATGCAAAATTATTTTGATCTTATAAACAAACAACTGGACTTTCTACATCCTACTTAAATCACAGAAAATACTTTTTTTTTTTTAAGCATGTTTCTTTTCAGCACAATACAGCAAAAGAGAAAATTAATATTTTATGTAACAGAATTCTATCCATTTAAAACAGTAAGTTTGCAACAAGATTAATTACCTGTCATGCACATATCGATGATAAAAACAATCGACAGCAATGTTTACACATTGCATGTGAATTTGGTTTTATCTATACAGTAGATGCCAGTTAATTGTGACACATTGGGGCTAGAACACTTTGGCCCAATTAAGCTGCTGCCCTGAATATGCAAAGCTTTGTCCCAAAGAGCTAATTTGAGATGTCCTTCAAAAACTGTCCAAAATTAACGGCTGCCAGGATTAATCGATAGCCCGATTAAACAGAATCTACAGAACATGCATAAAAACCAACCTTCTGTATCTATGTAAAATAAATCTAAAAGGTAGCACAACATTTATATTAATTTTGTTATATAATTTTCCATTACAGTTGAAATATGTGTATGAGGGTTCAGAAATAAATGTCACATTAAATTGATGTAAGTGACTTTCTTTGACCCAAATCTATAAGAAACTAATTCTATTTTTTTGTGTGTCAAAATTTAAGACATTAAGACAGAAATTCTCAATGAAAAATAGATTGGGTTCAAATGACCAAGTAAGCTAAGTAGTGAGTAGCACAACTGTTTTTAAGTTCCTTACTTCAGACTAAACCAAAACCAGAATACACAAAACACCTATGATTCACCAGGCACTTGAACTATGCCTGGAACATAAAAAGCTAGCATCCTAACTACATGGCCACTAGATGATAAATAACTGAGTGACCCTTCCTACTGAATTTAAGACTGCATTCCATCAGTTTCGTGTATTGGTCACATCTGCTTTATCAATCACCCATTTCAATTTTGTATTCTGTTCACACATTTTGTATCCTCATAATTTGACATTCAGTTTTATATTTTGTTGCATGGGGCTGCTTGCACTTATGATAGCAATACATTGCTGCTTTTCCTTATACCTTGGTTTTCCTATTTTCCATGCAAGTATAGTATTTCTAAGTTTTGAGTAAACTAAGAAGTTACATATGGCACACATTAAAGCTCAAAGGTTTTTGAGTTCACCATTAGCAGATAAAAAATAGCTGAAATATTGGAGAAAACAGAAGCATAAAATGCTAAATTAGCATGGTGCTTTCCTTGGAAAGATTCCCAGAAAACTGAGGTTGATCAATTATGTACCATTACACTGCACTGGGGAGTGACCATACTGTCCTTAAATAAATGAGACAAATTTTATACACATACTGCAAGTTGGAAATACATGTTTACTGACACTGTTTCCTGAAACAGTTTCCAATACTACTCATGATTTACCTTTTAAACTGAGATATAAGCACAAATGCATTTGCAAATTGTTTGATCAGGTCTTGGTCTAGAACAGCAGTTCTCAAAGTGTTGGGGGCCCTGGGGCTCTGCAATGCTTTCCGTGAAAAATCCGTCACAATACCATCATGCTCAACAACGAAAATACACTAAAAAAAATCATGTACTTCCTCAATTTCCTTATACAGTTAATGTACATAATGCTTCTTCAAAGCTTGTACCAGTAGTACATAGCAACCAACATTGGAAGCCGCGCGTAGTTCTCCTTTATCCTCGCGACAGTGTGGCAGCAGTTTCAAGACAGGCAGGCAAAACAAAGCACAACCTATCGCCATGGCCGTTGAAAGTGTGAGGTCACCACACCACTCGCACCGTCCACATCTTTCTCTCCCACCTACATGCTGTCAAGCCCAATGATTGAAATGGCTGTATTGCTGCAAAGATTAGATAGGACGTGCCTCGAATGGTTTAGTTCTCAGAAGAACGATACCACTCCTGAAACAGTGAACAAGCGCGACGCTACAAATTCACTATTTTAGGAGTGATTTGTAACAGCATTTTCTTTTTGATCTCTATTGGTTTTGTTATGAAAGAATACTAGAATATCAGAAACCCAAAGTGTTAGGTATGCTGTTAGCTAAATAAAACCAATACTTCTCAGAAGTGAAACCAGTACTTCTTAGAAAAGAAATGAAATTCTTAAATCTTCATTGCCTGTATAAACACAATTTTGCACTGAATATAAAGTGGGCATAGAAAAACATTTTGGGGCTCCACAGCCTCGTCCTTGGGTGTTAAGGGGTTCTGCAGTGGAAGAAATTTGAGAACCGCTCATCTAGAACATTTGCTCTGGGCTGGACAAATACAAATTTTAATTTTTTGATAACTATTATTACAGTAGCAGACGTGCCAACCTTCAAAATCTAAAAATCAGGAATTTTTTTATAGCTCATAAAATCACTAGTGCTATTTTTTATCGACCATTTTCAGGTGCAGGAGCAATTTTCCAAAAGTAGTATTATTGGTACATAGTATTTTTAATGTTTAAAAAGTTATTCTAAATGCAGACTGTATGTTTATATGCAAAATAAAAAGCATAGTGAAAATAGTTGTCAACCAGATACAATTAATAACATTAATAATTAATACAAGATATGTACTTAATTTTTGATACATTATTTAATCATAATTAATCTTTATCCTTATTTAGTGAATGTACAGCAGTCGTTCCATTTCAATTCAGGCACACAGTACCAAAATGTGTCAGGTGACCATTTTAGATTTGTTGCAAAAAATTACAGTAGTTACAACTATTGGAGACATAAAATATCCTGAAAGGATTTTCCTAAAAAATGTTTTTTTCTTCAGCTACAACGTTTTGAAGTTTCGCTAAAATCTAGCGATCTTTGAAAAATGGGGAAAATGCTGTATTTTAAAACGAGCGCTGCTTCAAAACTATTTAATCTATTCACTTATTTTTTTTTTGTAGCTATGGAATTAAATTTTAACTTGGCATAGTTTGAATAAGCCTGACTGACATTATTAATAACGAAAAAAAAACATTTTTGCAAAAAAAATATTTTCTATGCATTTTCGGAAAAAAAATTCCCAAACTAAATAATTATTTTTCAGGTAAGTAAGGATGGCAATCTGAAGTCCCTCAATGGTAGTTTTACAGCAAATTTTATTTTAAACCTGGGATGCATGCAGTCCAAAAAATTTAATTTTAAATTATGCGGAAGTTCAAAAAAGCTCAATTTTTGAATGACATTAACTCAAAAACCCCATTTTTTAAAAATCTGAAAATTTGTCCATTTGACCTCCTCTAAAGTTGTTAATAAATTGCTTATTGCATAATAGTGTATTTTTGCCTGGTTAATTTTATATTTGTTTTAAAGATTGCACGTTTTCAGCATTGTTGCGTAATACAGCACAAACCGTAAAAGATTGTCCAAATTTCACTGAAAACATCGTTTAATCAGGTTTCAAAGTTAAAACATAGGTTACTGGTGTTTGATTAGTACAACTACATTATATTTTAAAGTTCAGCACAAAAACATATACTAAAAAATATTTGCAGAACATGGCAGTATGTTCTTGCTGGTTTCATTTCTTTTCTAGGGGAATTATTTGCAACCTCATACTCTCTCCCTCTCTATATATATATACTTTAAATTATTTATTTTGTTAAACTTGTTAATTTTGTAACCATCCACTGTTCCTACTGATACTCCTCATAAATTTATAGCATTTTGTAATTAAATTGCACAAGCCACAATGATGAAACAACAGGTTATGACAGGCTTTTGCAAGTACAAACATGTCCATTGATTGCTCACTGAACAGCCAATCAGCAGCTGTTATGTCCTTCATTTACTAATTCCCCACCTTTCTCCCACTCCAGTTTGCTCTTTGTTTGTCTGTTGATGAGTGATGTTCAGTATTGTTCAGTGAATAATTTATAATGTCTGATCATCATAGTTCTGAGAGAGTTAGATGTGTGGACTACATGAAAAGACACAAAAGAGTTATGTACAAAACTAAGCTTGTTAGGTTCTGTGGTGTTGGTGATTTAGGTGATGAAATTCAAAGGATTGTAGGCCCATCTGTTTCTGTAAATAATGATTATTTGTGTTGCAATTGTGTGGCTTTTTACAAAAGAAAAATTTTGGAATGTGCAAATGAAACTGAAGAAGAAATTCCCACATCAGAGAGAGAGGGTTTTTCATTCTCAGTCATGCGATTGTGGATGTTTTAAATAGCAGTATTACAATGCTTGATGTTAATGTGTCACCATTTAAAGCCCCTTCAGAAGTTAGGGAGGATAGGAGAGAAGCTTATATGTGAAGAGGAAAAAAGTTGACATTAGAGAAAACACTAACAACTTCAGCTGTGCAGAATTTTTTTTTTTTTTTTTTGGTTGGAGGTTTAACGACCACCGTGAGCAACTCAATGGGCTATAAGCAGTCACCCGTCCCTAATTTAGGGTCACTGGTTCCAGGGAATGGAGAGAGCCAGTGCCGTAAGACAAACACAACATCCATGCCTCACCGGGATTCGAACCCGGACCCCGTTCGGACGAATGATCAGAGGCCATCGCTTAGACCACTGCGCCACCGGGGCGACCTGTGCAGAAATTAGAAGACATACATGGAGTTGGTGTTTCAAGTCAGTTGTCTCTTGAGAAGCCTGACTGTTCTACTTTTAATCAGTGGTTTTCTAATATTAATACAGCACTTCATACTCGTAACTACGCCGAAAAAGTGCAATTACTGACATTGCTACCACAGACTGTTAGTAAAACTGATTTGAAGGGAGAGTTACCTACAGTATCAAAGTACCTCATAAATAAAGCACGCAAGGTTAGAAGAGAAAAGGGAATCTATGCTCAATCTGACCCCCACAGTGGGCATCCATTGTCTACAGAAGCTGCAACTCTGGCATTATCATACTACCTAGATGATAGTACAGACTGTACTAAGGGATAGTCCAAACAAAAATGATGTTGTTTGTGTTACAGATGATAATGGTGAGAAAATTAAAAAGGTAAAAAGATTTATGACAAGATCAATCAAAGAGGCATACAGGCCAATGAAAAAAGACAACCCAAATATAAAAATTGGTCTTTCAAAGTTTTACACTCTACATCCAAAGTGGGTTAAAATTCAGCCAATACAAGCAGTATATACTTGTATTTGTTGCAGTAATCTGAAATTTATATGTACAGCTCTCCAAAATATAACAAACACACGAATTGAGGAAGAAGTTCTTTTACAGAAGTGTTTATGTGACAGAATAAGCAATGAAGATTGTTGGCTCCAAGAGTGTGGTGACTGCCCCGGCACAGAAGCACTGGCAGTTGAAACTCTTTGCTTGAATGAAGAAGTAGTTACATTTGCTATTTGGGAAGGTGATGACCTCATAAGAAAATCTGTATCTGTCCAAAAGTTTCTGCAAGATGTAAGACATTGGGTGAAAAAAGCAATTTTTCATAGCAAAATCAGGAAAATCCGAAGAGAAGGAATAGCTGAAGCAAAAATCTCTGTGAAAGAAAGTTCTGACATTCTAGTTTTACATTTTGATTTTGCTGAAAATTGGACAGTGATACTGCCCGATGAAATAAAAAGTTACTACTGGCAAAATGTTCAGATTTCACTATTCACATGTGTTGCATATCTTGAAAAAGAGATAAACAGTTTTGTTGTAGTGTCTGATGATACAGCTCATGCTCTCTGTGCTATAGAGATCATAAAAAAAAAAAAATTCTAAGTTGTGCCAATTAGAAAATATTAGATCACTTGTTTACATTTCCGATGGGGCTGCTGGACATTTCAAAAATAAATACCAAATTTATGAACTTTCTAAAAATAATCAAATTGAGGAAAAAAAGTGGATTTTTTTCAGCGACTGGGCATGGTAAAAGTTCATGTGATGCTATAGGTGGGATATGTAAGCATTATGCAACAAAGTTTAATCGCCAAAGAGGGTCTGTGCAAGCCATAAGAGATGCAGCTTCATTTGTTGCTGAACTTTCTCATCTTTTACAAAATATAGCACTACTGATTCTTGAAGGTAAAACTGTTCAAGCCTACAGGTCTTGTAAGGAAGAAGAATGGGGGGCTGATGTAAAACCTGTTGTAGGAATACAATCAAAACATTACTGGTTGGTTAAAAATAATGAGTCTTATATGGGACGTACAATTAAACATTAAGTTGAAAAAATTGAAACATCCAGCCAGGTGAAAAAACATTACTCAGTAAGTAATTTCCAGTTGGGTGAGTTTGTTGGGTGTGTTTATGACAATAATTGGTGGATGGGGCATATTACAGATATATCTCGAGAGCTCAATGACATTAGTGTGTCATTTATGCATCCCCACAGTCCAGCTAAAGGGTTCCAGTGGCCAGAGGAATCTGGAAAGAAGAAAGATGAATGTCCAATGCCATTAGAAAATGTGCTGCTTAAAGTAAGAAATCCTACTCCGGTTGGACTATCTGCAAGACTCCATACTTTTGACCAACAGGAGCTGAGAAAAATCAACCACATCTACTGTCCCTAATCCTTCTATATAAACCTATATAAACCTTTTACATGTAACTTTATTAATATACTGCTAAGAAATTGCTTATCATCTAAACGGCTATTTGTGAAAATTATTTTTTTTATGAAAGTAAAATTAATAAAAAAAATTGCAATAATACCAAGTGTCAAAAAAAATTGTATGTCATTGAATTACAGTGATGCTATAGTATAATAATGTTATGTTCTGCACATTTTTTAGTGTATGTTTTTGTGCTGAACTTCAAAATATAATGTAATTGTACTAATTAAACACCAGTAACCTATGTTTTAACTTTAAAACCTGAATAAACGATGTTTTCAGTGAAATATGGACAATCTATTGCGTTTTGTACTGCATTACGCAACAGCGCTGAAAGGCTGAAAACGTGCAATCTTTAAAAAAATATATAAAATTAACCAGACAGAAATACACTATTCTGCAATGAGCAATTTATTAACAACTAAGAGGACATTAAATGAACAGATTTTCAGATTTAAAAAAAATGGGTTTTTGAGTTACTGTCATTTTCAAAAACTGAGCTTTTTTGAACTTCCGCATAACTTAAAATTAAATTTTATAGACTGCATGCATCCCAGGTTTAAAATAAAATTCTCTCTAAAACTACCATTGAGGGACTTTAGATTGCCATCCTTACTTACCTGAAAAATAATTATTTAGTGGGGAAAAAAAAATTTCCGAAATTTTTTTTTAGCAATAATGTTTTTATTTTTCTTTATTAATAATGTCAGTCAGGCTTATTCAAACTATGCCAAGTTAAAATTTAATTTAATAGCTACAAAATAAAAGAAAATTAAGTGAATAGATTAAATAGTTTTGAAGCAGCGCTCGTTTTAAAATACAGCATTTTCCCTATTTTTCAAAGATCGCTAGATTTTAGCCAAACTTCAAAACGCCGTAGCTGGAGAAAAAAAAATTTTTTTAGGAAAATCCTTTCAGGATATTTTATGTCTCCAGTAGTTGTAACTACTGTAATTTTTTGGAACAAATCTAAAATGGTCACCTGACATGCCCTGCCTGAGTTGAGATGGAATGACTCAGCAGCCATTTAGCTCTCTTTAACAAAGATCTACAAAATTTTTGCACAAAGCATTTTTATTTCATTCTGGACTTAACTGTCAGCAGTTTTTCCAGTGTTGGAATAGAGAGAGACAGGGGTATCTGTCAAAACAAATGTGGAAGTGTCAAGCTTTCTTCTTGGTTGGAGGCTTAACGACCACAGTGAGCACCTCAGTGGGCTATAAGCAATTGCCCATCCCTAATTTAGGGCCACTGGTTTCAGGGAAGGGAGAGAGACAGTGCCGTAAGACAAATACATCATACTTTCCAACTTTGGAAAATGTGCATCAGCAAAACTTTTGCACGAACGCCATTTACCACAAAACAAAACAATGACATTAATAAATATGCAGTAAAAATTTCTGCTTATGCCACAATAAGTAAACTAGTATTATCTGTGTTTAAAATAATAATTTAAAAAACCATAAAATAAAATCTTAATTTTGTTCAATGTTAGCCTTGCAAACCTATGGTGTTTCAATAGTAAACTAAAATTTTCATTTGCTGATATCTTTGTTTCCCTTCCCATTTCTTTATTATCGTTTTTTTTTTTTTTTAATGCCCTTGGATGACAATTTTATCCATCCTGAATGCATAACAGCTTTCACTATTTTACACAACAGATGAACAGTGTAACTTTGAAAATATAAATACTTTTGAACACCATGCATCAATTTTTACAAATTTTTCAGCTTAGTCACTTTCGTTTTCTGACTTCCCTCCCCGGTTTATCAAACTGAAATGCAAAACTTGGGGGGGGGGGATGTTTAAAAATACAGGATACAGTTCTGATCATCGTTGGGGGGGAATTACAGTGACAGGGAAATCTTTGCTACGTCCGATTTTCGTTTTCGGATATTTTCCCTCCATTATAAAGTTGAAATGCAAATATTTATGAAATAAAGTGATATTTAACAACAATACTAGCTAGACAGAGGAAACATGTGAAAAATAAAATTATGATTACGGTAGAAATTTTCACTGCGTCTAACTTCCGTTTCCGAAAGTTTTGAAAGACAAAACTTCCTCTTTCGAAAGTATAGAAAGTTTCAGGTGGAAAACGTCCTCCACCACTACTAATTGCCCCAAAATTTCTATTCAGTTATACATCGATCTCATGGATAACCGAAATTATGACAGAATAGGAGAAATTCCTCGAAGCCGTTGAACTCTCATGCCTAAAGATTACAGCGAAATTTTTTCGCCCTCGAATTTCCGTTTTCGGAAATTTTTCCTCCATTTTCAAACTGAAATACAAATATTTACAGAAGAAAATGATATATAACAACAATACTGGGCAGAGGCAACATCACAGGAAAAAGAAATTATGATTACGAAAAAAATCTTTATTTCGTTTACTTCCGTCTCTGAAAGACGAAATGCCGTCCCGTGCGTAGTTTACGAATTGGTAAAATTTTTTGACGAGTAGTTTTACGCTCCGAGAAAAATTCCAGATGCGTATTTTTACACGTTGGTAAAATTTCGATGCACACTAGACGCGTAATTAGATTACTCATTTTGGAGAACTCTAGTCGGCACGTCATTTGAGCACTCCCGTTACAGTGCTTATCTAAGTGGATGGTTGCAGGGGATTGAAATATTTCGATTGAGCAATCGAAATATTAAGAAATCCGTAAAAAAAGACTTCTATCAGTAAAATTAAGCAGAAATCCGTAAAATTTGGCAAGTATGAAACATCCATGCCCCACTGCGATTCAAACCCGGACCCATCTCGGACAATTTGTCGGGAACCGGCGCTCAGTTTCACAACTTTATTATGCAGCAAAGACAATAACAGCTAATATGTATAGAAGAAACAAATTGCCGAAGATATGACAAAATAAAACATTAAAAACCGCGAAAGTGGCGTAATGCAAAAGGAAAAATATCCCACAAAAAATAAGCGAAATGAATGAGAAAAAAAAACAAATTCACAAACTAAGTGTACACAAAATGCTACAATAGAAGATAAAACAATTAAAGCTGACAATAACAGATTCACAATTAGAGATGAACAAAGGAGCACATTAATCTTCTTCAAAATGCGACGAAGAACAGAAAAGAGACAAACATGGTGCAAAACAAGAAATAAAAATCTCCACAGTAAAGCAAAACTGAAAAGCACTCCACAAAACTCAAGAAAACATAAACAAAGCTGGCAGCTAAGAGCGGGGAGACATGAAAAGATAAGTAGGTCACAGATGGCGCGCGAGTGTGTTTGTAATCAACATAAAACACCACTGCGCCACCGAGGGTGGTTTTCTTTTAGCAGATATGAGGAGAGGAAAAGTACGATACTGATGACTGTAAATGCCGTCTTACGACACAGAAAGAAAAAGATTTCACAAGCGGTTCGAAATCTTTTTCTTCTGCGTCGATCATTTCAACCATCGTAACGGCTAATTATTGGCGAAAATCGGGAGAATTTGACATTTATCCGGAGGGCAGGAGGAATGGCTGAAAATCCGGAGTCTCCCACCTAAATCCGGAGAGTTGGCACGTTTGCAGTAGATTCCAATTAATTGGGACACATTGGGGTTACAATACTCTGGCCCAATTATGCAAAGCTTTATCCCAAAGAGCTAATTTGGGATGTTTTTCAAGAATTGTCCCAAATAAACTGCTGCCCCGATTAAATTACCCAATTGACTGGATTCTAATGTATCTGTGCTACATAAATTTTTCATGGTCGGGAAACTACAAACTTTCTAGAAGGCAATGCACACTATATTCCTAAGTCTTCAAGAAGCACTGTACCCGATACTTCTTGGACTAAAATACGGGGTGATAATTTTATTATGCAACCTGGCATTCAATGGCACAGAACAGGACATTTGGTTGTTGTAAATAGAGAAAGTGTGTGACATGCCGGTAGATGGCAGTACAATGTTCCCGAGATGGGAAGTGCAGGTGCGTGGTTAGTTGCGTCCCAGACCAGCGAGGAGAACACTGTGTTTGCGGAAGTTGCTGATGGATATTACACGATTCCATTTTCAATGGCACAATGGGTATTTATTGTGGAAGTGTATTGTCGACAACAATCATATGCACATGTACAGAAGCAATTTCATCGAAAGTATCCTGATGTGCCTGTGCCCAACAAATCAACAATTATGCGAGTCATCAGCCGGTTTCGAGAGACTGGGAGTGTTGGTGACAAGAAGGTGAGGAGGTCCCATGTGTTAACAGACGCCAAACTCGAGGAGGAACGGGCAGCATTACAACATTCACCAACGAAGAATTTGCGTAAACTGGCGGCACAACAGATGTCATATGGGAGCGCACACAAGGCCACAAAAAAAATTATGTCTTTGTGCGTATCGTGTGCACTGTGTACAAGAACTCAAAGAACTGAACATGCACCAACGAATTGCGTACTGTAAGTGGCTTAACGACATTGGTGAGATGTCACGGAATAGGCCTGTTGGATAAAGCATTTTTCAGTGATGAGGCGTATTTTCACCTTAGTGGATACGTCAACAGTCAGAACAACAGATATTGGTCGACAGAAAACCCACGTGTTGCACGAAATGCCATTACATGCATTGAAAGTCTGGGTGTGGTGTGCAGTTTCACGCCGACCAATAGTGGGGCCTATATTTTTTTACACGTCCCTCGACAGCCAGTCATTCCAGGACATCATTATGCAATTTGTTGCACTTCTGGGAGCAGACGAATGTTATTGTTACCTGCAACAGGACGGGGCAACATGTCATACGTCTTGTGACACCCTGCAGTTTCTTGACGACATGTTTGATGACCGCCTGATTTCAAAAGGTTTGTGGCCCCCCAGATCACCCTATTTACCTCCACCGGATTTTTTCCTCTGGGGGTATCTCAAAGGTTGTGTATACCAACAGAATCCACGTACTGTAGACGAACTGAAGCGGAGCATTACCAGCGAGATTATGTCTATCAACAGTAAGCTCCCACGCAGGGTGTCATCCAACACGGTTAAGAGGGCTCGCACCTGCCTTGCAGCTGCGGGTGGACATTTCGAACACCTCATGTAAACAAGTACATATGTCATTTGGTGTCACTTGTTGTCAGTATCTCGTTTTCCTATTAAACTCATAATATGTCCGTATTTCACTGGTTTTCTACATACTGAACACATTCTGAATGCTGGGTTGCATGATAAAATGAACACCCTGTACAATATTTTTGAAGACTTCAGAATGTAAACCACATTTGCATGCTGCTGAAATTTTTCACATAATGGTTGCACTCTTATTTCTAAATCCCAAAAATTACAATAAAAGTCATGGGAGCACTTAAGTAAATACAGTGACAAAACTTGAAAATTATGAAGCTCACGGTAAAAAAGAAACAGGACCTGAGCTTTAGCAATCGAAACTACATATAACGAGCTCGCATAATATGAAGTTCCATGTAAAACAAAGCTTTTATCGATCCCTTGAACTTTTTAATGATTTCCCTTGTTATTTTAACTGTATATTACGAACAACAATTTCTTGAGAAACCATATATACTGCCGGACAATTGCTAAGGACGGATGACAATAGCAACGATAGCAACCATAAAATGGAAGGCAGGAAAATGTGGAAATTAGCATAAGTGCGGGATACAGTAAGACATGTTGTGCGTATGCAAATTTTGGATTGCCGAACTTGTTCGTGACGTCATAGCGCTGATAAGAGATATAAAGGATTTGACGCGTATTGACCGTTGTTGTTCAAACGCAAAAATGAAAGGGAAAGAATCAATTGACGAACTTGCAATTTTCAGTATGTCTTCGCGACATCACCTACATTATTTTACGCGTGGCCGTATTATTGGCAAGATTGAAGAAGGGCGAAAAATAACAGATGTTGCCAGGGAGTTCGACGTCAGCCACAGTGTTGTTTCAAGGATTTGGAAATCATTTCAAACAAATGGAGAGTGTAGCAAACGTCACGGGGGAGGTCGTGTTCGCAGTACGACACCTGCAGAAGATCGGTACATAGTGCTATCAACAAAAAGACACCGGCGCAGCACAGCTAGTGAGGTAGCAAATCAGTTTATGGCTGCTACTGGCAAGCGGATCTCCCAAAAAACTGTCGCTAGACGTTTGCATAAAGGAGGACTATACGCCAGGCATCCTGTTGTGTGCATCCCATTGTCCAGACGTCACCGTACTGCCCGTTTGCAATGGTGCCATCAACATCGCAATTGGACTGATAACGACTGGTCTGCTGTCCTCTTCTCAGATGAGAGTAGATACAGTCCATCGTCTGATTGTCAACGACAACTGATCTGGCGTGATAGTGGCACTGCATATTGTCCAGCAAACATACAGGAAAGGGACCGATATCCGACATGTAGTGTCATGGTATGGGCTGGCATCATGATCAATGGCCGTACGTCCCTCTATGTGCTTCCAACTGGGACTATGACTGGCCAACGATACATTAATGATGTTCTGCTACCTCGTGTTCGCATGTTCCGTGGTGCTGTCGGTGATAGATTCATTTTCATGGACGACAACGCAACATGTCATCGAACAGTCGCTGTCCAGCAGTGTCTTGAGAGCGAGGATATTCAACGCCTCGTATGGCCATCACGTTCTCCAGATCTGAATCCCATTGAAAATGTGTGGGATGCTTTGGGGAGGAGTCTTGCTGATCGCCAATGCCCTCCAATAAACAAGGATACCCTCATCCGTGCACTGACAGAGGAATGGGATAAATTACCCCAACAGCTGCTTGATAATGTTGTGCAAAGCATGACACGATGTGTGGAATCTTGCATCGCCCTCCATGGTGGCCATATCCCGTATTGACATCTTACGCCGGAACGCCTGCGGATGGTAATTGCATTTTTTTCACGCTTACGTATTCTGCACAAAATGGCCTGTTTGTCCCTTGAACACGTTCCAAAGCCTTCTGGATTTCAGAGCACAATAAATTGTCTTTCTTGTAATGTCCTGGCATTCTGACATTATTTTATTTCACTTGACATCCAACCACACTTACTTTTTTATGCGCTATATAGCCGTTTATGATCCGTCCTTAGCAATTGTCCAGCAGTGTATATCGAAGTTCAGCATGGTTATCATCAAACCAAATATGTGGCATTCACCCAGTTTTTTCACTAGAAAACAATGAATTGCCTACTGCTGACAACACCACATGGCCCATGGTTCTTCTTACAGATAAGTCAGTTCACATGAAGACAAGAATGCATCAGTTGCATTTTTACTACCGCCCCCTCCCCTCCTCTGCTACATTTCCTTGGTAAATCCTATCTTTTTTTCTCCCTCTTCTTGCCACCTTCAATTACTTAATCTCTATTCAAACTATCTTAGAGTTTATTTTCCATCTAGAAACATCTTAACCACTGCATCAGAGGAAGTTAACAAATATTTAAGCCCGTGATCATAATAAGCACAAAACAAGCAAGAATTGGCTCATATATCTGATGCAACATGTAACAGGTGAAATTTCAAATTTTTGGTAGTTACTTTAATTTTACATTCATTAAATATTTTGCTTATTGCAGATCTCATTCATATTATTTTGCTAGCCATAGTTTTCAGTTAACAAGTATTATTTACCTTCGATGAATTATTAAATAGTTTATGATTGACTAGTTTTAACCTGACAATGCCATATGCCAAAAATAGCCATTTTTTTCTCAGTCCGGTTATAACAAAGTTTGCATACATTGCATTTTTTGGAATCTCTCTTCAACTTTGTTTGTATTAGTTCAACTGTACTTGCAAGTTTTGTCGATCCTTGTTATTTCAAATCCATACCCTGTACCAGGATTGAAACCCATATCCAACAATACAGCATACACTAGATGACTGAACCCCCAGATTAACCAGACCACAATCTTTTCACCATATGAACAACTGAACTGATAAATAAATTCTGCAGAGACATCCTTTCAATTCTTTCAGTAATTGGTCACCAGTACAGTTTATCTTGAAGATGGCATACATTTGAAAAAATACCTAAGGAATATCACTTTGTTTTTGGTGATTTTTATTGACTTTTAATCTCCATTAGTGATTCTAATCAGAGTAGAAGCATTTTGCAAATAGGCATAACGTTCAAGCCAGATATCAACAGAGAGAAGCAAACAATCAAACATGACAAGCTTAACATGATAATTTGTATATAGCAATCAAACATGACAAGTTTAGCATGTTACTACAACAACAGCCTGTTGTAGCTTATAATAGAGAAAGAATCACACAAAACATTCCAATAAATGTCACAGTGTCAAATCATCATGAAATGGAAAAGATCTAAAAAGCAGCTGGGTAGCAAACATGAGAAAATGGAATTGTTGGTTAGGATAAGATTTACAAATTGAATCTTTGTTTCTCTGCTTTCACTCAAGCTAAAAGATTTTATGTGAGAGGGTTCAGCAAAGATTTCTTCTTAAACAAAATAATTACACTGCACACTTCAGAATTTTGAAATAATTATGAATGAGTCATTTACAGGTCAAATCAACCAACAAAAAATACATTTTGGAACTTGATGTCATGGATTTGGTTAATTTTTGGTACATTTGTACCTTACCATGAGATGTTTAAAAATTATTTTTTTCAAAATTTTTTGTCCACCCGTTTTTGAGATATTGAATTTTCAAAATTGCCTAAAAACGCCAAAATTCACTAGCCACCATAACTTCAAATGCCATTTACGAGATACCTATGATAGCAACAGACATGGGACAGGTGTCATTTTAAAGCTATGAATAGGGCTTTCATTTGATATACAACATGACATACTTGTAAATTTTCAAAAAAGATTATTACGAGTTTTTGGAAAAATTGAATTTTTTTTTAATTTTCAAAAATTCACACTTAAAGGTATATATCTTGTATCCAGTCAGTCCAAATTTCAAGGTGGTATCTCAATGGTATCATAAAAAAATTTAATTTTCTTGTTGGCAGTGACAAGAAATTAAATTGACTTAGCCCTGAAAATGGACAAAAATTTCTATACCTAATGATAAAGAACCTTTTTTTTCTTGGCTAGCATGTTGGATGCTTTTGTTATCTCCTGTGGGGTTAGCTGGCATGTTCTCCCTGTAACTGTAATTGGATCCAGTTTGCAAACGAAGTTTCCTGGCACGGTGAGAACAACCGGTTTCCTAGGATAAGAGAAAAGCTGGTCCAGCTGGATATAAGAATAATGGCTTGACTTCACATTCTACTACATCCATTGAGAGAACACATCCCTTTCACCATGAGTTGTCATAGCCACATGCCACAAAACCATTCATACTATCAAAATCTGCATCTTGAAGTTTGGAAGTGATTTTAATACAATGCAAAACAGTATCATGAGAAGCTGAAAATACTTTGATTTCTAATTTTTCAGTTGATACTGGGAGGTAGGAATGAAACTTCTGAGTTCCTGTAACAGCAACTGCTTCATCAAATTGTACTTGTAAAAATCTCTCCTGTTCCAGGTATTCATCATTTGAAATATAAAAAAAAACTATTGCAGGGATGTTTGCCTTCCCCCACTCAAACAGCTGTCGAGGTGTCATTATCTGATTTGAGAGGGGGTTTTGAAGGCTGGCCTTTGCTGCAAGTCTCTTCACTGTGCCTCCAACACCATCACAAACTCCTTTGCCATGTGCAGTGGCATAAAAATACCACTCTGCTTCAATGCCTTGGAAATCAGTGTGGTGGTTACATAAATTTGCAAAACTCTTACAATTTTTGTATTGTGCTGCACAGCCATATGAAAAGTAAAACATCTTTTTCAAGTTTGGGAGCAATTCCACTTTCAAAGCATTAAGAAGTTTTCTTTGGAAAGCATGGAAAAGCACTGTGTCATGTTTCAGACATTCCGAGATGAAAACAAAACTCTTATGTCTTAGTTGATCATTTTCCTTGTAGTACACAACAAAGGAATGAACAGTTGCCATTGAGTTGTTCCAATGGAATGACTGGGCTTCATCTTGCAGAATGAATGAATAGTTCTCAGAAAAATCTCATGTCACCACAACTTCGTTAGAGCAAAGTGTAATTTTCTTCTCTTCAAAAAAAAGCAGATTGCTGTTTGGCGATGAAATCATGCTTCTTCAAGATGATTAGCTGGGCAGAAAACCACTGAAACCCACTGCTTGTAAATGATGTTATCAATCATTTCTTCTTCAAGACTTGTCAATAAGGCTTCCTTGAATTCATCAGTGCTAGGACATGAATCACAGTCATCTAAAAAACATTTCTGTGCTGAGGGGATTACACATAATTCTTGATAAGCAATGTTGATATGTTTTTAAAGGAGTATCATGTCTTTGCAGGGTCAATTTGTTTAAATTAGCACCAGCAATCATGAGCTTTACATTCTGATGTGTTGTGTGCACACACACAGTGTGAGTCCCACTAGCTGCTGCTACAATGCAGTTCCTTGGGTTTTAACTCAGCAAATTTTGAAAATCCTATCTTTTCAGATAGGTACTTGGACTTGAAAAGTTGGTAAATTTCTCTAAGATTACAAGTATATCAGACGCTTTTGGACATTAGTTCGACAACCATCTTTGTCTTTGAAATATAATCTTACTTGCCGGCATTTGCCTGCTGACTTCTTCAATGCAGTAAAATTCCTTTACTATGTTGACCGTGTCTTCAGGTAAAAATTTTCCAGGTTTGGGATTAGGTGAGGACAAAATACCTTTTTCTTTCACAAGTTTTTTTTGCCATCCTTACAATGTAGTTACTTGCTCCAAATTCACTTTCTATTCTTTTACAGGACCAGCTTTTTGGTAAAACTGTCAAAATAATGAGCTTTTTACTTCTGTTCATAGTTTTAAAATTTTCCTTTAGTTGCTGAATAATTTCTGAATCAGCACAGTGACATTCTTCATCTTCTAAATCATCTTCAGAAGTAAAAAATAACTCTTTGTAGGTCCTTTTAATCTTCCCCATCTTTTCTTTGCAATACTTCTTAGACCTGTTTAATACTTTCTTCTTACACACGGGAGACTAACCAAGGGAGGTCAAAGAGGCATTTAAGTGGCTTAAAGCTGCATCACGGTCCAAATACTAAGACTCCTTAATATGACTAGGACCAAGAATCTCATAATTCTCAGGAGGAATTTCCTTTTCAAATATATTTGTTTCCATCTGACAAGGCTTTTCTTTTCCTAGCTGCAATCTGCATGAAGTGCATACTTTTATGTGTGGTTTGATTTCACTATTTAGTGAAACGATCCAATCAGTTACTTTCCTCTAGTCTTTACTAACCCAGTGCCCCCTTTTTTTAAAAGGGTTGTAACATTTTTTTGACCACTTATTCTCCTCCATATTTCAAATCATTTAATTATCAAACAGTTAATGAAACAAACTTAATAACGACTAATAAAGCAGCTTCACAACAAAAATGTCCTAGAAAGCTTCACTAAATACACGCTGTCCAAACGAACTGAAGTGCACACACAGAGAGCCAGACGACAACCAATCTGTCTGAAAAGTAACATGGTGTGGGAAGGGTACATGAATAAACAGGCACAAACATGTCAGGGCTTGTCTTGTATGTTTTGAACAGTTTCTTTGCCAAGAAAGCCTGCCCTATCTCCCTCCACATGCACACACACATGTACATCTCTATCTCTCTCTCTCTCTCTCTCTCTGTAAAAATTCTGTTATAATTTTTTTTTTTTTTTTTTTTTTTTTTTTTTTGGATTCATTTCAGTTTACCACATAATTTTATCAATGTAAATTGTAGAAAAATGGACTTCAGTGGTTTAATTAATTCCATGTCACTGTCACCAAGAGAAAATTTAATTTTTGTATAACACCATTGAGATACCACCTTGAAATTTGGAGCGACTGGCTACAAGACTTTTAAGTGTAAATTTTTTGAAAATTTTTAAAAATTCTGTTTTTCTGAAAACTCAAAATATTTTTTTTGAAAAGTTGTGAATTTTTTAAATCTACAATTGTGTCTTGTTGTATATCAAATAAAAGCCCTATTCATAAGCTTTAAAATGGCACCTGTCCCATGTCTGTAGCTGTCATAGGTATCTCGTAAATGGTATTTGAAATTATGGTGGCTAGTGAATTTTGGCATTTATAGACAATCTTGAAAATTCAACATCTCAAAAATGGGTGGACAAAAAAATTTGAAAAAAGTAATTTTTACACATCTCATGGTAAGGTACAAATGTACCAAAAATGAACCAAATCCATGACATTAAGGTTCCATGCACTGGTTGATTTGACATGGAATAATGACCCGAATCTAACTCTTTTTCTTCAGGAGAAAGAAATTAACAAGTTTGTAAAATCATGCAATGCATTGATCATAATACGCTTTCCAACATACCAGAAATCATTACTCAAGTTATCACTCAAGTTATGAGAATAATGGCTGTGGAATAAATCTCGGTCCTGTGCCCTGACCCTTGATCCCATATCGATGATATTCAACAGAACCGGTTCGGTATACCTCTGAAATAACATGATAAAGTTTTGTCGCAATTGAAGCAATTTTACGTAAGTTATGATGCATAAGGGGTATGGAATACATCCCGCTCCTGTGTCCTAACCTTTCATCCCATTTCGCCCATTTTCAATAGGATTCGTCCCCGGACAGGTCCCTACAACATACCAACATTTCATTCAAATCGAAACATTTTTACGTAAGTTATGACTCATAATGGCGATGGAAGTGATTCCGCTCCTATGTCAAACCCTTTGACCCCATTTCGCCCATTTTCAATAGGGTCTGTGGCCAGGTGGTCCCCTACCACATACTAAAATTTCATCGAAATCAAACTTTTTTTACGTTAGTTATTATGCATAACAGCAGTGGAATGGATCCCGCTCCTATGTACTGACCTTCCACCCCATTTCATTCACTTTAAATAAGGTTCTTTCCCAGGTGATACCCTACCAGATACTAAAGTTTCATCGAAATCGAACGATTGTTACGCGAGTTATTGTGCGGACGGACATACGCACACAATGCGTGACGTAATGAAGCAGATGGGAATTGCGACCATCAGCTGGCAAGAGTATGACGTCATAAAACTTTAATAGGATCCACACACAACGCGTAACGTAATGATACAAATGGTATGACCGCGCGCCAACATTCGCAAACGCGAGATTGTGACGTCATAAGATTTCTAAGCATTGGTAACATTAATGGAATGACGCCATGACACTAAAAACGTTATAATTCGGGGTGGTTATTTAACCCACTAAACAAATTCTCCTAAAGTTGAGATGAAGCTAAATCAATTTCTAGTAACAGAAAACGGTAGGTTAACGACTTTCATCAAAATTCTTAGAGCCATTTTCAAAATAAAATGTACATACATACATGCAAGAATTGCTACTTTAAGGTGGACGTCAAGTAATTTTGCTTCCTATACTTCCAATAGAAAAACTTCTGTACACATTTTCTTCACAATTAATGCGTTCCCAAGAATGAAAATTTGAACATCGATTAAAATAGCCTCATTTCATAACTTGGAATACTTAATATTTTCTGAACCATAACCGTAATTATGCAATCCAACATTTATTTATCCACTGACGTCATGAAAGTACAGGTCGCGCCATATTTTTTCTGGTTTCAACACCACCAAAGGAAAGATTGTTTTTTTAATATAATTATGCTTATGTTTTAGAAAATGTTAAGTATTCCATGTTATAGTATGAAGTTATTTTAATCGATGTTCAAATTTCCATCCTTGGGAACACACTAATTGTGAAGGAAATGTGTACAAAAGGTTTTCCATTGGAAATATAGGAAGCAAAATTACTTGACGTCCACCTTAATAGTGTGGGATAAGGGCGATGGAATGGATCCCGATCCCATGTCCTGACCTTTGACTCCATTTGTCCCATTTTTAATAGGGTTCCTCTCCAGGTGGTCTCCTACCACATACTAAAGTTTCATCGAAATCAAACCATTTTTACGCACCTTATGATGCATAAGGGCAATGGAATGCATCGCGCTCCTATGTCCTGACCTTTGACTCCACTTCACCAATTTTAAATAGGGTTCGTCCCCAGGTGGTCCCCTACCACATACTAAAATTTCATTGAGATTGAACCATATTTACACAAGTTATGATGCATAAGGGCAATTGAATGGATCCCGCTCTTATGGCGTGACCTTTAACCCCATTTTACCCATTTTCAATAGGGTTCGTCCCGTGGTGGTCCCCTACCACATACTAAAATTTCATCGAAATCGAACCGTTTTTACATGAGTTATCATGCCGACAGACGGACGGACAGATGGACGGAAGAAGCTGGAGCATATACGCTTCTTCAACCTACGGTTGGAAAGCGTAAAAAGAATAATGACCCAAATCTAATTTTTTTTTTTTTATATATATATATATATATACAGGAGAAAGAAATTCAGGTGATCCAAAAGTCTTGCACATTTTGAAAACATAATAACTCGCGGAGTTTTGAGAGTAAGGCAATGCGGTTTGTGTAGAAATGATCAGAATGATAAAGATCCAGACTCACGGTCGCCAGGTCGCCACTGGCGATTAACTTCATCAGCATGGCGACTAAAAATGTTTGATTAAATCGCCAATTCTGGCGACCAATTTACAGGTGCTGCAATTGCTCATCTTCTGCCAACATAAATGAAAAGAGAAGAAAAGTTGCAATAATAGGGAGTCTTTGTTGAGCCCTGGAAAAACTGCTCCCAAATTATGGCTTGAAATTTTCTTCGACGGGGGCACGTCGCATGCATTATAATATCATTTTTTTTATAACACCGTTGGCGCATACTAATGATAAAAATGGCAGTTGGTACGTTTAAGTTTTAGCATCCCCACCCCCCACAAGTGCCTTTAACAAAATTTCTGTTATATCTTAATTTATTATAAACTATATATTCCAAAAAGTCCCTTTCATCACATGTACCCGAAAGTTCATTCAGTACTTCCACAAACATGGCTGCCACTTGTTCTGGTGGCGTGACCCATTCCTTCACGGTGATGCAAGCACGCTATGTATCTCTACCTTGTTGATATCGAAAACACGGATACGGATTAGAAGCGCCGACCAGTTAGGACGAACAACAGCGTGATGTCACATGTCATGGATAAGGTTCAAATAGTTTAGCGGATTTTTTTTTTGCTGTTTTTTTTTTCAGTGGTTTTTGGCGGCTTATCACACTTACGTTAGCTGTAACCTCACTCTTTTAGTTCATCAGTAGTAGGCCACTTGCAGATGTTGAATTATGGCGAGTGTAAGCACTATTTCGTCGTTCTTCACTCCTTTGCGTGAAAAGCATCCCGAAATTTCTCTTAATAACTGGTAAGTTTTGATTTTTATTATATTTTAGGCTATCTATGTGAAACATTGGTAAATGTGTAGTTTAGCGTCCTAAATTATTTGGCTGAAAATTTTGAAAAAGTTATATACATTTTAAAAGCATGTAATTTGATACGAAATGATGAAAAAATTTTTGCTCTATGTTGTCTACAACGCATTTTTAAGATTTTTACCGTAAAATTTACCTGCAAGTACAGGGATTTCAACACAGGCTGCGGAGAATTTACCCCGAAGCACCGCTGGAGGCTGTGGGCTCCGGCGAAGCGACAAACTTCGAGTCATGCTATGGCGACCATTTTGTGGATCTGCCAAAACGAATATCTTTATTTATTTATTTTTATTTTTGTAATCAACTTAAAAACTGAGTTGTAATGCCTTTTATACAGACAATAATGGTAAATTTAGAACTTTTTTACAGAGTAAAGCAGATTGTTGTAAAATGCAAAGACTTGGTCTGTCTCGTTGTTTTCCGTTCATAAAATCACGACCACGCACGAGCCAATCGTCGTTTCGAGAACGCGGCGGTGCTGGCCATAGCGTGTGTGTTTAAATTCCCGTACTTGGAGGTTAATTTTACGGTAAAAATATTTTAAATTACTTGTAAAGCTGATTTTTTTTCACCATTTCACATCAAATTGCATACCTTTAAAATATGTACATCCTTTTTTCTTCGAAATTTTCAGTCAAATAATTTAGGATGCTAAACTACACAAAACTATCCACGTGTGGTCGTGATCTCGCTTGTTGTTAGACTATTTTACTGTTTTCTCACACGGATGATTTAGTTTAGGCGTACGTATTGTGTTTATTATTAGTATTACTGTGCATAAGTACTTTTTTTCGCCAGTTCTGATGCTTAAGAGATCAGCTAAGATTGTGTGTGTGGGGGGGGGATGTAGTTCTAAATGGGAAAAGTGCCTTAGCCATGAACCGATTGGTAAAACACAACCCCAAAAGAAATCCTAAAATTTTTCAAAAGCCTTGTAAAAACCTTGTTAGCTGTTTTTATTTAGTATTTTCATTATTGTTAAATTTTCAATACTTACTAATTTTATCAATTTATATTAAAATTGCTGAATTTGATCAATTTTAAATGAACACAAGAATGTTACATGAAAGTTATATGCTGAAATATTTTAATACTGCTCTCTTATTCTACACGATTTCTCTACCAAGAATAATACATTAGTTACATTGAACAGATGTAACTAACATAGTCACATCAAAATAGTGACTAGTACACATTTTTTACTAAAAATGAGGTAGATTTAGGGGATTTGTTTTGTGTTACCCAGAGGGAGTCTGAGAGTGAGCTCAGGAAATTACTTTTACTAGAGCCAATAGTCGGTGGTGGGAAGTTTAGTAGGAATGCCTTTCACTTCTGTTAAGGTGGTTCCACCTAAAATCTCTGCCTGATGTTTCCAATGGTAAAACTTCTTTACACATGTTCTTCGCAATTAATGTATTCCGAAGGATGAAAATTTGCACATCATACTTAATACTTGCTAAAACATAATCATAATTATATTAAAAATCAATCTTTTTTCTGAGTAATGTTCAGACCTGTTAATAGATGGCGCAACTTGCACATTGAAGATGTCAGTAGACAAACAAATGTTGGATCGCTTAATTATGGTTGTTTTAGCAAGTATTAAGTATCCCATGCTACAACTTTAAATTAGTTTTATCGATGTGCAAATTTTCATCCTTGGGAATACATTAAGTGCAAAGAAAATATGTAAAGAAGTTTACCATTGGAAACATAAAGCAGAGATTTTAGGTGGAACCACCTTAAACGCTTATTTATTCAATCTTCGTGACTACTTAATTTCTCTGTTGTTTTTACCTTTTTTTTTTTTTTTTTCGGTTAGGAGGGTTTAATGACCAACCTGAACAACTCAGCTCGGACAAAAGGGAGTACCGCGCCTCAGCCCACTCAACCACAGGGGCAGCCATCTCTGCTGTATAAACATTCAGTTAAGATGCTGGTATGCTTGCATACAGAACACAGTTTTCTCTATTTTTGCATACCTGTACCTGATCATCAAAATAATTACTGCTTTTCCTTTCCAGCTAACCACAAAAAGTGCCTTAGCACCCCTAAGGCATACTAAGCCTCTTCTACATCACTGTTCCTGTGTTAGACTACTTTTTCACCTTCCCTTCAGCAGTTGATTTAGTTCAAGTTTTGCTCGTTAAGTGTTGTTTCTGCAATATTGTTTATCCAGTTCAAATACAGTTTGTGTGGCTTTTAAAAATACTGTTGTTTGCAGATGGGAAAACTCGGAGAATTTAATTTGGCAAAATGAGTGGCAACTCTGAATAACCAATAATCTGGATGTTTTTCCTGATCTGTATCAATGTCTTATCACATTCAGCAAAAAGCAAAAGACTTTTTTTTTTTTCGTATTATCTGCTCAAAGTACTTTCTACTGTAATCAGAGTGCTTTTACCTCAAGAAAAACATCCCACTTCCTAAATTCCGTGTAAGATAAAGTTTCTTAGACGTGGTTAAAAACTCCTAAACTGCAAAACGGGCAGCAGCACATTAAAAACACATGAATGAAACCCATAAAAAAATTTCTATGATCATTTTTGGGAATTCCAATTTCTAGCTCAATTTTCTTAATTCAACTTTTGGTTATATATATCTACTCAGAGAACCAACGACCAAAACCGATTGCAAGTTGGTGTCATAATGTGGCTTAATACAAACAGATAACTAAATGACTCAAAATATCTCTTAGTATAAGAGATAATAGAATTTTCATCAAAACGTAACATTTTTAACACACTGTACAAAAGGAAACATGTACATCATGTAATGATGAGAAACACACAAGTTTCAATGATTTTACAGCACACATGTTTTCATGCTATCCAATTAGATTGCCTGCAACTTTAGCAGAACATACCAAACACCATGGGTTATAAAGAGTTTTTTTTTTTTATAACAGGTGGACAAAAAATTATTTTAACGTGTGGCCAGCCACATTCTTGTAAAATGGGTGTTTTGTTTTATGGAATGACTCAACTGCCTCAATAGTGTATTGTAATGCAGTGTACATAGAGAAGCAGTACAAGTGTATTCTGATTAATTGGTATTTTTATTACTTTGTTCTAAAGCCTACAAGATGGACATGGTGCTTCCCAGAGAGCTGTGAACACTGATGAAGTGGAGTCAATACAAACAATAGCAAATCACAACACAGAGGAAGCAAGTCCAAGGAGAAAAATGACTTCATTGAAAAAAAAGATAAGGATCTGAAGTCAAAGGTAGCAGACGTTCAAAAGCTAAAAAAAGAGTGGAAATTCATGCAGGGTAAACCTATTGAATCTGAAGACAGAGAGGAAAATTTAGTAATGAACGAAAATGATAGCTGGGGAATGTGGTGTGAAGCGTGTACGAAATGGTCCAAAAGGTTAAATTTGAAACCGTCCAGTTTCGTTAAGAACTGTGATGAGTGTTTTCCTCCTCAACAGAAGAAAGAAGCCGTCGACTTGCATTTTAGAAGTAAATCGTACAGTTTCTGCGTCCAAAAAGGAAAAAAGTAATCACACAAGCAGCAAAACTTCTGTTGTGTATCAAAAATTAATTTCAATCGATGACACTACACATGCCAAAATGCAAAAACTATTTAGAATAGTATTTGCCTTTGCATTAAAAAACAGAGCTGCAAAAGAATTTGCTTTTGAGTGTGAACTACAACAGCTTAATGGAGTTGCATTAGGCCAAACCTACCAAAATCAATTTTCATTTTATGTGCTGCTTTCTTATATTGCAAAGTCAATAGAGAAATATGTTGTCAGCACACTCAGGTCTGTAAAATCTTGGCCCTCATGACAGACAGTTCAACCACTTGTCAACACACAGAATTTGAAGGTGTGTTGGTTAGATATGTGTCATACCTAGGTAGTAAGAGTGCTGATATTTCTGATGGCATGAGGCAATATGAACCTTTCACCTCATTTCTTGGCCTGATAGAAACAGTCTGCTGATGCCAAGAGGCTCGTTAAATCTATTTCAGATTTATTAGAAAACTTAAATGTTGAGAATTGGAAAGAAAAATTGATCTGCTGCACAGTTGATGGTGCATCTGTTAATGTTGGCAAAAACAAAGGTGTCATTAAATTGCTAGAATAAAACTTAAGCATTCATTGTTTTAACCACATTCTTGATTTAGCTCTCACTGATACACTTCGCAACAACATGTGCCAAAGAGTGACAGCCCTTATCAAGGGCATTGCTACACTTTATCACACTTCTCCAAAACTGCAGAGAGGTTTTAACAAATTAGCAGACATTTTTTAATTAAAAAATACATTAACATTCAAGCAAATTTGTGAAACATGTTGGGCTGATTCCATGGAAGCTTCTTTTTTTACCAATTAAAAGAAACTACAAAATACTCGTAACTCACCAAGAGTCTGTAGCAACTTCTAATTCAACGGAGCACAAGCCTAACATGAAAACTGCTGCTACAGGTTTTTTAAAAGATCTGAAAAATACTGAGTTCCTTGCTTTCTTCTTTGGATTTTTTGACATAATTTCCTGTGTTGCTGAATGTTCCAGGAAGCTGTAAAAAACTGATGTGGACATCAGTAGTGCTTTGCACTATGTTACAGAACTAGAGTTGGCTGTTTTAAAACCTACAGATGAAGGGGCAAATTGGTCCTTTTTTAAGGAATCTTTGTCTCAAAATAATGACATGCCATCAACATTTCAAGGTCACCAAATCAGCACTGCATGCAGTCAACAAAGATGTGTTGCAGATGATGAAGACACAGTATTAGGTTCTACAGAAAATAGCATTGATTTATTAAGAAAAGAGTTAAATAAAAACTTGAAAAAAAGATTTAATACTGTCCAAACATCTGTTTTAAGCAAATGTGTTCGCTCTTTAGATGAGGTGCTGTTTCCTAAATCTTCTGAAGACCTAAACAATCATGGTAATGATGCAATAACTGAAATATGCAAAGTTTTAAAGTTTAACCCTGATCGTGCTTTGGAAGAGTGGCTTCAACTCAGGAAGATTCTCATTAGTGTTAATCCTAACAGAGTTTCCTCTAATTTAAAAGATGTGTTACACAAATTAGAGACCTCAGATAATCTAAAGCCTTTTGAAATCATGAGAGATATAGTAACTGTGCTTTTAACGGTACCGCCGTCGAATGCTCATGTGGAACGTCTTTGGTCAGCAGTTAAACACACATTAGGTGAAAGAAGCCTTCTAATGAAAAAGAACACACTTGAAAGTCGCATTAGGATCAAAACATCAGGAATAAAAATGAATAATTTTGACCCTGAAGATGCAATAAAACTATGGTGGAAGGATAGTGTGAGATCTCACCGACCAAACTATAAAGATTAATTTACGTATTTTGTTACTTCAGTTTCAACTTTTAAGCATACTGTAATTGAAATATGCAAAATAAAGCATATTGATGTTATAGTAAGCAATTTTATAAAAATAATAGTATAAAATATACAATTTGATTTTTTTAAAGTTTGGCCACTGATTTTTTTTTTTTTTATGGCCGCCAACAATTTTCGTCTTGGTGGCTAATGTCTACTAGCAAAATTTCTAAGTCTTTATTTTTACAGAATGACATTGGGTTTTTATATGAAATCACATGAATTTTTACTCATTTTACTTAGATTTTTCATTGCCAGATGGCCCCATAGGCAAACAGGTTTGGGATAGTGGGTATAAAAGCAGTAGCTGGGAAGCAACCACAAGTCACAGCGGTCCGTGTCAGTATGCTGTCATTACCGGACAAAGCGCTCTTGGTGAAATTGTTCTATTGCAACGCTGAATGTGTGAGTGTTGCGGCGAATGGTGAAAAAGTTCGAGGAAACAGGATCTTTGGCAGCACGCCTATGAAGTGGTAGCATGTGCTGCTGCAGCAGAGACGATTACGCAGGAAATGGATGTGATTGCAATGTCATCCACACGTGGCAACTCCAGTGCTCGCCATGTTTCTCGGCAAACAGGCATTCCATACGGGACTGTATAGTGAACACTACGACAAATTCTGCACAAATACCCGTACAAACTGCAACGGCATCATGAACTGCAAGCTGGTGATTACGTGCAGCGTCAGGAGTTCGCAGCATGGTTTTTTCGACAAATGAATGTCGACGAGAACTGGCTGATGAACGCTTTATGGACTGATGAGGCACACTTTTCCCTAAACGGAGCGGTAAACATGCACAACTGCAGCATCTGGGCCACGGAACATCCCCAAGCAGTCGTTGAAGCGCCACTTCATCAGCCGCAAGTGACAGTGTGGTGTGGATTCATGGCTTCCTTCATTATCAGTCCTTTTTTTTTTTTTTTTAAGAGGTCCGCGGCACCTCCTTCGAAACCGTTTCAGTGACAGGTGCACGTTATGCGAACATGTTACAAACGTACGTTATCCCTAGCTTGCAAGAGCGGGATGCAGTGAATCTGTGCACATTTATGCAGGACGGAGCACCACCCCACATTGCACGTTCCGTTAAGCAACTGCTGCAAGAGACGTTTGGTGCAAATCGTGTGTTGAGCCGACACTTTCCGAAGGCCTGGCCTTCTCGGTCACCAGACCTGACACCCTGCGATTTCTGGCTCTGGGGCTACCTAAAATCACAAGTGTACAGATGTCGCCCCACTTCACTGGCCATGCTGAAAGATGCCATTCGACACCATGTGGCAGCTATACCACTGGACATGCTCTTCAATATCAAATAGAAGTCATCGCTCTTTCCATGTTTATAAGTGAGTCACGGAAAAATTCTCATCGGCCGCCACCGGGAATCGAACCCAGGGTCTTCCAGTTATGCGCCGGATATGCTTCCACTGCACCACAGCGGCCTCGAAATTCTCCAGACTCATAAACGACAAACTGACAAACCACATGGCAGGGTTGCTTCTTTGGAGCCCCGCACAATGCTGGGGATTCACCACAGATGCACAGCAGCAACTGAACAAATAACTAGAAGGCGAATGAATGATAAGTACACAGTTGACGTGGACCAGGAACATCAAATAGAAGTCATCGCTCTTTCCATGTTTATAAGTGAGTCATGGAAAAATTCTCATTGGCCGCCACCAGGAATCGGACCTGGGGTCTTCCAGTTATGCGCCGGATATGCTTCCACTGCACCACAGTGGCCTTAAAATTCTCCAGACTCACAAACGACAAACTGCCAAGCCACTTGGCAGGTTGCTTCACGGAGCCCCGCAAAATGCAGACTTCCTTCAAAGACATTGTGCTTTGAACAAAGACATTGTGCTTTGAAAGTCATTACTGTATGAGAACACTTTTGTTCTAATTTCACATTGACTGAATGGAATAAAGCTGTGGTACTTTTGTGTTCCTTCAATTGGCAATGCTCTTAAAAATCAAGCTTTTAATAACTCTTCTTCTTTTGAATGGTCCTGACAGTTGTATAAAAAAAAAAAAATGAATTGAAGTAATATTCGAAGCACTCCAGTTGAAGAGCTGAACTGGTGTGAACTTTTCATATAAGATTTTATTTCAATACATAAATGAATAATTAAGGTACATTACCTCTCAAATTTTTTATCTATACACTACATCATGTGCGTCTTTCTCAAAGGCTCAAGGAAGTAAGATGCAAGAACTCTTGACGATCTAGTGTATAGATCAAAAATTTGAGAGGTAATGTACCTTAATAAATTTATCCTCGATAATTCCCGTTAAATATTTATAACACTGAAAGTAATTAAAGGAAGCCATGAAGTCATTAATTATTAGAATTAAATGAATAATGTTTAATTGTAGTTAAGTTTTATTGTTGCATATTCTAGAACTGAATTACATTAGGGCTATTGAAAATGTACTTTGTGATGGCTTAAACCACACTTAAAAAGCCATTCTGTAGTGCTTGAATCTGGCAAATATAAATTTTTCGACATATCAAAATATATTCAAAAATTACAAAAAATATTATCCCATTGATATCCCAGCTTGATATTTAGCATAAATAATGATAAATAAATGAAAGAACTTTTGAGAATTTTGGGGAAATTTTCAATCATACGTTTTAAGAGAAATTCGAATTTTAAGACTTTTCAAATGACCTTGAAATTATTATTTTTTTTAAATTAGTCATAATGTATATCATATGAAAACCCATGAAAAATGCTGCAAAATGTTTATCAGACCTTCCTAGCTCTTTTTGGTGATGAGTTATGGTCAAATTTGTGTTCAAGTGTCAACAAAAATATGTGATTTTTAAAAAAATGTGAAGTCCTATAACTGAAAAACTAAAGGAGATAAAAATTTAAAAATTTGGACTTTTAATTATCTTACCAGGTACAATAGATGAGCTAAATTTGAAAGAAATCATAAAATATGAGGTAAATTGTTTTTCATAAATTGGATCACTTGAATATGGAATGACCCATTCACTAAAAGGAATTTTGCATGCCTTTACTAGAACCAACCTACTGAAATACAGACAGAAGTGTGTATATGTAAAACAGTTATTCTGAAAACCAAAAACTGCAATAAACATATTAAAAAAGTGTCAAAGATTGTTAAAACTCACTCTAAAACCAAAACAACTTCTGATTCATCTTTATCATTAATTCTCACAGCACCTTTATTGGCTCGATCTTCAAAGAAGTCATTCACTGATCTCTAAAAGAAGAACAATAAGTTATATATAATAGTTCTGTCATTCCAGTGTATTGATTACATGTATGCGTATAAAAAAACTCAAATATTATCTAAATAGAAAAAAATTCTTTATGTCACAGCACACCTAATTACAAAATAACATAACCAAATATGACTTTCTGTTATTCAGTTAACATATTTCATTAAAAAACAATACAAAATATTTGCAGTTAAATAATAAAAAAATTGATCACTGTTTCATATAAAAATGTTTTCAATGAGGAGGTATATGTCAACTTTAAACCCACTTAGAATGTGAAAATATATCCCTTTCAAAATACAACTTTGTTTTTTCTCGAGTATGTTTAAATCTTGCATTTAAATGTTGATGTCCTAATAAAATCAGTAAAGAGTACTTGGTTAAATTAATTAAAGTACCTATTGTTTTTAATCAACAAAAAGGGGTTCAAAAAAATGTAATGTATAACAAGCACATGCTTTAAAAAAAAATATTCCACTTTATATAAACATCACCTTGCTTGTTTTCCAGCATGTATTCTGACATGTTTTCAACACAGGCTACTTAAAAAGTAAAATAATTCTGGTTTGCAGCAAACTTCCACCCCATCTCTTTTTGCCCACTGTAAGCGTTTTTTCCTCCTCATCTTTTTTTATTGCTAACGGCTCACTTCACATCTTACATCTACTTTGTTTTGAACTATACACACAATATTCTAGGATCACACAGAACCTGTCAATGAATCTCAATACAAAAGGTTACAACCTAGTCTACGAGTCCAAATATAAAAGCGTTACCTACTTCTAACAGTACCAAACCTCTCACAATATGGTTAAACACACACAAACACATCCTTTCAAAAAAAACCCCTGCAAATCTTGTTTAAGTAATGAATAGGAGTGGCTTCTACTTTTTGCTTAGATAACAGTAATAACATAGCATGCTGTGGACTCTATGAAATACTGTGCCCCATGAAGATCCATGACCAAACATTTTGACAGCAAGATTTCTTGCAGCTAGTGTGTAGCTAACAGCAACAGGGAACAACGGTGAACAGCTTATTCCACTATGTCCCAGACATTCTCAGTATGCCTGAGGTCTAGAGATGAAGAAGTGCTTGTATCAAACCAATCACTTACTGGGAGAGTAGTAAATGGTTGCACAATTAATCTTTAAAAAACTCAATCTCTTATTCATCATCATCAGGCAATAGGTATTTTAGTGCCCACTGGTGTCTGATCAGTAGTACACACACAATTTCCTCAGGGGTCCAACAAAAAATTCACAAGAGAAACACAAAATTTATATATATATATATATATACTTAAGAGCAAAACTGAAGACTAAGGAAAAATTTTAGAATTTAAAACGAAGGGTGCAAAATAACCTGAAAATCAAAACGCGCAACGCAGCAGTTTTGAAAATTCAGAATTCACATACTATAAAGATACCTAAGCAAAAAAATACATATATAATTTTGACTCACACCTAGTACAACATAGAAAAGGTTATGTATCTACCTGCGTGAGTAAAAGGAGAAAAGAAAAAAAGAAAATAAAACAACTGAATGTAGAAGGTGTCGAGAATACTGAGCCTTGGCTTTATCAAGGACCAGCAAAAACTCTGCATTTTCTCACTTCCACAAAGACCTAGCAAGCGAAATTGTTAACTAGTGCTAGGTCATGCTACTCTACGGAGGACATGACTTATATATATATTTTTTAAACTATTTTAGGTGGGAATGTTACTTGCATCTATGGCCTTGCAGAAACCCATTTCCAACTAGGTCTTTGTGGAAGTGAGAAAATGCAGAGTTTTTGCTGGTCCTTGATAAAGCCAAGGCTCAGTATTCTCGACACCTTCTACATTCAGTTGTTTTATTTTCTTTTTTTCTTTTCTCCTTTTACTCACGCAGGTAGATACATAACCTTTTCTATGTTGTACTAGGTGTGAGTCAAAATTATATATGTATTTTTTTGCTTAGGTATCTTTATAGTATATATATATATATATATATATATATACACTATCTACCAACAAGTAATTGGACACCTGCGGTAGCAAAGGAAAACGAAGTTTATTCACCTTCAATAGTTGGTGGAGCTTCCACGAGCGGCGATTACAGCTGCGACCCTCCGGGGCATACTCTCAACCAGGCATTGCACGACGGCAAGCGGTATTTTCTTCCACTCAACTTGGAGAAGACAGGTCAGTTCCTTCACTGATTTCAGACGGTGGGGGCACCCCTTAAGTCGACGCTCCAACTCATCCCAGAGGTGCTCGATAGGGTTAAGGTCCAGGCTCTGCGCAGGCCAGTCCATTCGATTAACCTCATTGTCACCATACCAAGCCATGGTGGACCTCACAACATGACAGGTGGCATTGTCATCCTGAAAGTAACATGGGTCCACGCCATAAAACTGCCACAACGTAGGAAGTGCATGGTCATCCAAAATGGTGCAGTAGGTCCCGGCGTTGAGTCTACCAGGAATTGTGACCAAGGGCCCAGTGCCATACCAGGAGAAACACCCCCATAGCATAATTCCACCGTCGCCGAACTTCACAGTTGGCACAATACATTCCGGCAGGAGAGAACGTTCTCCAGGCAGACGCCAAACCCAGACCCTGCCATCCGAAGGGTAGAGGGTGAACCTTGATTCGTCGCTCCAGAGAACCTGTTTCCACTGTTCAATGGTCCACTGTCGACGTTCTTTGCACCAAGTTAGCCGAGCAGCGCTATGGGACTTGGTGATCAAAGGCTTGTGGGCAGCAGCACGTTCATTATAACCGAGCAGATGGGCTTCCTTACGGATGGTATTCATCGAAAGAACACTCCCGGATGCCTTTTGAAACTCCTCGCGGATGTGGCCCATCGATTTGGTGCGGTTTTTCCGAATTTCTCTGGCCAGCACCAGTCAGTCTGTAACTCCTAGTTTTGTGGGTCTGCCGGGTCAGGGCACATTCCGACAGTCACCTCTCATCTTCCACTAGCCAATCACGTAGGTCACTGTCGATTTTGGGTACTTCAACTAGCTGGATATGTCACGTATGGATCGGCCATTTCTGTGCTACCCGACGATTACACCTTTCTCGAAATCAGAGAGCTCCGAACTGCGTAGCATCTTGCATGCGACTGGTTGCGTTGTTGTTTCCTACACTATATTTAACGACAGCAGCCGTGACGTGTATCAGGACCGCAGATATCGTCGATTGCAGGGGTGTCCAATTACTTGTTGGTAGATAGTGTGTGTGTGTATACATACATATATATATATATATATATATATATATATATATATATATATATATATATATATATATATATATATATATAACAGTTTCTTTACTCAAATCTCCTAGATTATTTTAGAAAAAGAATCTAGGAGATTTGAGTAAAGAAATTCGATAGTCGATACAAAAGGAGAGGGGCCATCCTTACTGAGGTGCTCTGCTCATTTCTAGTGAACAGCAGGCAAAACATCCTGCATGGAAGGAGTAAGGACCAACACATTCTACATTCAGAAATCACAAAACAATCCACCACTTTCCCCCTGAAGGAAGGGAGTACAACAACAAGCAGGAATAGCATCATGTATTTACTATAACACACCAGCCTGAAAAAGAACAAAATGACCATTTAGTCATGACACTTGTCTGGTGATGTATCTCTCACTCACTTTCTAAATTCCCAAGGACTTACCCTCTATCTCTTCACCTGATCCAAAGGCAAGTGCTCAATGGTCTTCCTCTCCTTCTGATCCTATTAAGGGAGACAATTACTACTGCTTTAGGTCTGGGGCACCTAAAAGACTCATAGTACCCACATCCCTAAAAAGCTCATAAGATGAGCAGCTGCTTTCTTGAAGAACTTCTTGGCAAAGTTTAATGGTAAACTCTCATACCCTCAACACTAAGTTGGTCCCTCAAATTCTGAATGGTAGTTTACCTCGACATGACTAAATTAAAACATAGGTACATATACAGTATAAATATGTACCCATGGTATATGTGTGTGTGTGTGTGTGTGTACTTTTTAATGAATGTTGACATAAATCAACAATGACTTGCACACAGATGAAAGAAAAATACTTTTTTTGAATAAGTAGGACAAGAACTTCATAATCGTTTTAAGACCATAAAATACATGGAAAAGTAAAGATTGTTACAAAAACTAGAACATATTGAAAAATAATTGATCATAATGCCAATAGTAAATATATAAAACCATCTGCAGAAAGATTTTTTTAGAATTTAGCCATGGTCAGAATAATGTATTTTAAAAGAACATTTGTTTCCTTTATTTGATTGAATAAAGGACAAAGGCATTCTTGGGAGGGGTTTGGACCTTGCAGACCCTTCCATGTGTGCGTCACTCTGTCCGATGTATGCTTCAACTTTCTCCATATATCTCAGTCCAGTGCCAGATGGCTCAGCTTCTATAGGCCAATTCCATAGCAGCCCACAAAATCATCAGTGCATTGTCTGTTCTCCTTGCCCCTTCCATTATTCCGAAATGCAATGCCTTGATTTTCCAATCATCATTCAAGAATGATGACTGGAAATGTGACAGCACAGTTACTATTTTCATTGGATGCATCATTGTAGTAAATGCTGTGTTAATTGCATATCTTCTTGTCAAAGTCTTCAGTTTTGACTTTCCACCACCTACTAATTCAAAGAATTCTCCTGTGGCAGCTGCTTTTAAATATCAGTACTCTTTTTTTCTGTATCCTTCATAGTCACCTATGCTTCACAACCATATGACACACAGTTAACTTAGGTATACATGTATTCAGGATGCTTCATTTCATATAAAGACTGATCACTTAGCTCCTCCAAATCTTATCAGTGCTTTCAAGTTTGCCTTTGCTATTCTATGACAGTAAGCAGTTCAAGGCTGACCTGGGCTTTTCATTGAATCTCGCCATGCCAGTAGTGGTTTCAGACATATGCCATGTGCAGTGTGGAAAGCATCGAGTCTGCAGAGTGCAGAGGTGTCATGATTTAATAGTATAAATTGCATTATTAAATTTCTTGTGAAGAGGAAGATGAACCCACTGAAATTTTGTGAAGATTACAAGCACAGTATGGGGATAAAACTCTATCAAAGGCAAGTGTATATGATTGGTGTAACAAATTTTCCAAGGGCCAAGAAGGAATAGCAATGAACCACATGGGAACATGTCAGCTACAGATGTGATCAAAGTGACCATTGTGGGCAACATGTTATTTTGGCAAACAGGAGAGTAAAGGTATGTGACATAGCTACAAGGTGTCCACAGAATTATCAAACCTGATTTCCCTGACCAAATGTATAAGAAATCCCTGACCTTACACAAATAGATTTATTTGAGTTTTTCAATATATGTGCCATGATAATAAATAAAATTGAATTGGATAATTGAGAAACCTTATAATATTTAAGAATGTTTCCGTTTAACATATAAAGTTTCCCAAATAACTGATTCATTTAATTATATATATATATATATATATATATTTTTTTTTTTTCCCCATCGTCCACCACCTTTCCCATAGCCATCCAACTCACACCTTTTTAATTTTAAGTTTACTCTTTTTTTCATGGTTTTACATTTATTGAAGAAACACTCAAATAAACCCATACACAATATTCAGAACAGTTACTATAAAAAATATTACAGTAGGAACACAGTCACTGTTTTTATATTACACACCACTTTTCTTCTTTTCCCAATCTGAAATCTTCGCCTGCAATGCTGCTTCTTCCAACTCTAGTTCCTTCCGTACTGTCTTTTTTCCTTCAATTCCTTCATTTCATGATCAATTTTTCTTTTTTTCCTTCAGTTTTCTTTCCTCTTCGTTTTGAAGAAAACTTTTTTTTCTCAAGATAATCCTGATATCTTCATCTGGAGGCTGAAGAAGCCTTCTATTTATGGCAATTTGTTCTACTCCTCCCACATTTTTAATGGTATCAAAAACTGTTCTTTGACAAATCAGGGTTTCTTCCAGGAGATTTTCCACAAGAAGAGACCTATTGACAGAAAATCCACCTTCCACTGAAGCATTTCCATGAGACATAATGAGACAAATTTTTATTATATTATAAAGTTCACCTAATTGTTTTTGGTTGTCAAGTAGAGCACTGTAAAATAAATTTGTCTAATCCAATGGAATCATCATGACTGTCTAAAAATTCATCAAACTGAGACTTTAAAGCAGATTGAGCTTATACACACAATGAAGCGTACTGTTTATTAGCTTTTTCAGCACAGTCATCTCAAATCCTGTTAGCACTAAGTAAAACTCCGAGCACAATTTCCACTCTCTTCTTGCCTAGACTCGGCTGCTGCACTATAACATTTGGGTCCAAACAAGTTACCCCATGGACAAACTTAAATTTTAGTGGGCTTTTCTCACAAAGTTTTTCAATCATACTGATCACAAGTTTCCTAAATTCAAGCTTAAACTCTAATTTCTCTCTTTCTGAGCACTTCACTTCTTTTAATAGCTTTTTAGCACTAAATCCAATATCAACTTTCTCAATTGAGAGATTTTCACATTTTGATACATCTAAAGTTAACAGTTTTGAGACACTATCAGCTTCACTTAATTTGTCAGGCTTCAAGCTTCGTGCCATCAAATTTTTCACCAGATCCAGCAAATCAGTGCATAAGAAAGGAATTAAAGGCTTCGGGCTCTGGAACCTTCTCAAAAAAAGATTCACACTCTGAATCTATAGTCCTAAATGCAGCCAATTTGCATTTCAACAGTGGACTTTCCATGAATTCTGCAAGAAACATGTGCTGTTTGCTGAAAACTGATTATTATTCTTGAACATATTTCTTGATATGATCATAGACAAGCAATGCCCTAGTCAAACAATTAACATTTTACAACCACTTTACAGTGCAAAATTTCAAAGGGAAATATTTACATCCAGTAATCATAGTATAATTTGCACGGCGAGCAGGACTATGTTTTTAAAAGGTAGTACAAGTTACGCAGAAACTGATGCATATCCCATTTCACTGTTTCAAGTGCAGTTTTCATAGCTCCATTGACCACGTGAAGACCACATACTCCAATGTCAACTAATAATTTACCATCTGGATTTTCAGTTCTAAGTTTATCTTTCAGCTTTTGAAGAAAGCTGAGATTAACGTTAGGTCCATCCATTGACACTTGTAGCATGTTATCCAAGGGAAGAGGTGCACCTTTAATGAATTTCTCTAAAAGGTCATTAGCGCCAGTCCTAAAAACACACTACTTAAGTATCTAGTGGAAACATTTTGCAGATTGACGTTCCAATAACGAACAAATTGATCCATTTGCCCACGCTGAGCAATTTTGTTTAGTGATTCATCAAAACAAATTACAAAGTCGGTGCACTACTTCAGATCGCCCATTAAACACTCTTTGAAATGTGGTGCCAATCCATGGTTTATCACATAAGATGCTTTGCTTTTGCCTAAAGTAAATTTTGAAGCTATTGCACTGTCAGGAAACATTAATTGAAATGCTTTGTTTATCTGTGTATAAGAGTTCAGAGACATTCACTTGGACAACACTTCCATGGCACATATTATTTCCGACCAGGGATGTAGAACAGCCTTAGTGCGCCTTAGCGGTGCTAAAGCACTTTTTTCCTAGGCTTAGCGGCGCTAAGACACTTTTTTATGGTTAAAGAGATAATTTTTTTAAATGATAACACACAGAAAAAAAAAACACCTTGTTTTATATTAAAAAAAAAATACTGTGTACATGGTAACCCCATGTTCTTATTACAGAGATAAAATTAAATATTTGGATCACACAGTGAGTTACTTTACGAACGAGTTGTAGTTTAAAATGGGTGGGTAATCTTTTGCCCAAATAGCGACTTCCAAAAAGCAGTTTCTAAATGTTACTTATACGCAGGTTAAAACTGTACTGCCCGTAGGGAAGACAGTGGGGGAAATTAAGTATCGCAAGTTTTATGGTGGTGCAGGGTATTTCTACTGAAGAACCTGCATCCGGTGACCAGATCCAACAACAGCAATCCCCTCAGCTCATTTTCTAAATCCACATGGTGTCACACAAAGAATTTCCTTTACACCCATCCCATTAGTTAAGGAAAAACTGCTGGAAGTTAGGATGAATAGATGACCACCGGGAGCCATACCTCACTCTGAATTTATTTTCAGTCTGTGTTGCTTTTTTTCCCCTGATGCAAGCTAGCTTTCTCTTAAAGGATTACGCATTTTCTGATCTCTGTTGTCATGACAAAGTGTCAATTCTTAATTCACTTTCAAATTCTAAGTAATTACACGTGATATAATGAAACGAGCACAAGATTTTTAATTCCAGAAAGATATTCATAATTTTTTTCTAAAAAAGTGAAGGTTCCTAGTGCACAAAATGATTCAAGCTCCAATAAAGGATGTTTATCTGATACTGACTTTAACATTTCACAGGTTAGTAGTTTTGCTTTAAATAGTAAGGAAACTTTATGTAAAAATCATAGTACTACGAAAGAGATGCGAGATATGATTTCAGATGTTTAACATTCTGCACGGATAAATGACTGCAGCATTAAATCCTATCACGATATCTGGTCTGAGGAAATGTGGCTAGAAAGAAAAATGAAACATGCTTGGCTTGGTAGCAAAAATGGATATCTGGGCTGCGCAATTTGTTCACAGATTCAGAATTTACAAACATTCAAATCACAAGATCTGTACATTAGCCCAGAATGGGGTAATTACACAGTTACATACACTGGAAATACAAGGGAAAAGCGATTAAAATCCTTGAGATCAAAAATTTCTGTGCATCAAAATTCTGAGGCCCACAAAAAAGCATGTTCCATTCGACAAATCAGTGAGAATGAGGTTTTTGAGACCAATATAAACAAACTAGCACAAAATTTAGATTGTACTGTGAAAATTTTCAATACAGTGTACTATCTGGCGAAACAAAACAGGCCATTTTCTGAACATCATGATCTAATAAAATTACAAAGGAAAAAAGGAAAAATGGGCTGGATGTTGGAATATCCCTACAGTCGCGTTTCAGTGCCACTGCGATAACAAGTTTTATTGCTGATGAATTTAAAAAGAAACAGACTCAAGCCATGGCCGAAGATGAAGGGAAAATGTCAATTATAATTGACGAATCCACTTCAGTGAGCAATAAATCACTGCTGATAGTTTACATTCGGACAATAATTCAATCACAAGATTTAATAATATTTTTGGATGTTATCGAACTGGAAGACCAGAAAGCTTTTACTATAACAGAATCACTGTTGAAATGTTTAGAATCAGACGGAATAACAGATGATTATTTTTAAAAAAAATTAATATGCTTAGCATGTGACGGTGCAAGTGTAATGCTTGGCTCCAAATCCGGCGTTGGAAAACTTCTTGAAAATAAATTTCCACAAATGATTACCTGGCATTGTCTAAATCACAGAGTAGAGTTGGCAGTAAGTGATGCTCTAAAAGATCAAAATTCTGTACATCATTTCCAGAGTTTCATGGAAGAACTTTATTCTTTGTACAATCAGTCTCCAAAAAATTGTAGAGAAATATTAAATGCTGCTTTGGAACTGGGATTACAGATGAATAAAATAGGGAAAATATTTGGAGTGCGATTAGTGGGTAGCAGTTTCTGCCGTATGGAATACCTATTCAGCTCTATCAAAATATTTTCAACAAGCTTCCGTCGACCAGCAAAGATCTCAGACAGAGAGATCTCGATATTTGGGTCTGTTATCAAGAATGGAGTCCACAGAGTTTTTAAAGGATTTAGCTATAATGTGTGACACGCTAGAACTTTCAAATTTATCTTTGCAGCTCCAAGACAGAAACTGCAACTTATCCCATGGTGATAAACTTATTAAAAGAACAGTTAAAATTATAGAATTGTTCAAAGTAACACCAGGCGAATACACAAAATCAGCAGAAAAAGCCTTATCAGAAGGGAACTTCAATGGTGTTATTCTTTCAAGCAACAAGAGATTAACTAGTATCAACAGTTCACAGTTTTTAACCAGCATTTCTGATAACCTCAAACGTCGATGTTTTACTACACAATCTTCCAATGTAAAACACAGAGGTGATGGACATGGCTGTATAAAATCGACGTACGTGCGCACACCGTGCGCAAGAAGTTTAGGATTTTCGCAGGAAATTTTAGGCTGTAATGTTTTTTTGTCATTTTTTAAAGAAATGTTACTGGATATGTTGTGAAAAGTTTTTTTTTTTTTTTAACTTAACACTGACAGCGGGTGAGAAACTCGGTCAGGATTAATTCCTAAATTAAATTTTGTTTCATTTTAGCCAGCCACTGTGCCATGCTCAAAAGCCGCAGGTACCGCTTTAATCTAACTCTCAGCAGTCTGGCTGCCGAGGTTGATGCGTCCACGTCGGCGACTTCGGGTTTTGTAAAAACCTACCTCCTACTGAAGACATTAGATCCAGTTACAAAGGGAACCGCTTTTTTATCTTTGAAGGAAGAAATACTCCCTTCCAGATGGTAGGGGAAGGGAGTGTTTCTTCCTTCAAAGATAAAAAAGCGGTGTGGACAGCTAGATTACGCAGTTGCGGAGCGGAGGAGGAAAGGCCGGGTGGGGGTTGAAACAGGGCCGGCTAGAATCTAGTTTGGCCCTGGTTGAAAGCGCTGCAAAGAGAAAACCTGCGTCACATTTTGTATCATCAGTTTGGTGTTTACGCATGCCTTTGAGGAGTACGGCAGCAATTAGTCATTCTTGCTTCCTCCCTGCCGCCTTGAGTGAGCTAACGGAGAGAACTCCCCTCCCAGCCCATCAGGCCACAGGGTCCCTTTATATCGGCGTCGGATTGCGATGACTCTTGACCTCATTTATCAAACCAATGACAGCTAATACCGCCGTACGAAGCAATTGGACACTTTGTTTAAATATACTATAAATCCACTTCATTAGTGCTTTAATACAATTCCTAAAAAAGTAATTCCTTAGTTGTATGGTCTACTGAAATCTTAAAACCATTTTCAGGGAATAGAATCACTGAATCAATATAAATATAATGGCTTATTATGCTTTATCAGAATTCAAACAGTGGCGGCTCCTGGCAACTGAAACAGGTGGGGCCAGTAGCTGAAGTCAAACAATGAAATAAAAAAAACTTTCATTTTTAGGCCAACTATTCAGACCCCCCCCCCAAGATTCCTTTACTCTGCCTCTGTTTACCCCCTTGACTCACAATAATGCCCAAATCAGGTAGGAATGTGTCAACTATTGTATTACACACGAAAAAAATTTCCTCAGAATAGAATGCATAGCTATTAACAGAAAAATGTTAAAACTCCTTAAATAAAAATTTTACCTTAAAACATATCAGCATTAATTTATGTTAGTTGGGCTTCTTCAGATTTCTCAACTGAGGAATAATCACAGGATTCACAGGATAAAAAAATGTGAAAAAATAATAACTCCAAATATATGCAGGGAAGGAATGTTTCATGAATTTCGTCCCATATAGAATGAGTACTATACTACCTACCATTTGCATTATTTGAAAGGTTTAACCTTTTTTTTAAAGAACTTGTGAAACCTAAAAACATATATGTACTCATGTGCAAATTGTACTTACAGGTTTTCTCATTTATTTACTTATTTTTAACATAGAAAATCCTCTTAGTTAAAACTGAAATTAGTTCTGCAAAGCTTTTGTAAACTTCATACTCTTGGAAACTCAAATTCTTGGGCTGATAAGCAGTTTTTTTTTTTAAGTGAAGCTTTTCGACTCAAATTCTTGGGCTGATGAGCACTGGTTTTTTTTTTAAGTGAAGCTCAATTCTTGGGGTGATAAGCACTGAGTTTTTTTAAGTGAAGCTTTTCTTCCAGATTTAAAGCAAAGAACAGAGATTTTAACAAAATATCCACTCCATTCATTGTACTCGACAAGCAAAAAAGTCACGACACGAAGGAACAACACATCAACAAGAGAAACACACACAGAAAAAACAACTAACATTTAAAACCCTCCCGCTACCTTTGAGCTTGGTTGGGGTAAGCTTCTCTGTCAACCCACGGTGTTAAGGAAATGGATACATTCCCGGCCAATCAAATTAGCGCAGGGCCAGATAACAGCTTTTTTGCACACGCGGTTAAGACAGTGTTGTATGTAGGTCTTCATACTGAATGAGACGGGGAGGAAATCGTCTCCTCTTCGCTTGCGTAGTGATGTTACTGGGGTCTGTTGGAGCTGGCCCGAATAACCTCACACTCTGAACATGATCTCTTTCCTCAAGGAATAGTTTTTTAAGGAAACTTTTCCCTTAGGTAATGGTTTTTGAAGGGAAAGGTTTATCACCATGTAGTTAAGAGAAAGAATAAGAATCAGGGCAAAAAAAAAAAATAATAATAATAATAATAAAAAATTCTAGAAATAGAAATTTTTAGGTGGGGCCCGGCCCCTCTGGCCCCTAATGATGAACCGCCCCTGAATTCAAGTATGGAAAACATCAGTAATTTTATGGGATTTGTGGAACACTGAATAGTGGCACTCATTTGTTGCCTATCAAGTTAGCTGAAAATGTACATGTACTTGGAATCTAGCATAAAAACCATGTTTACTCATGAAGTAACTCTGGTGAACACAAAAGAATAGAGGGGATAGGGTGAGTCAAAGGTAAATCAGGTTGCAAAATATAAAGCTAGTTTCCCCCAAAGTTGGAGCGATTTTTATATTTTTGATCTTGCAGACGTGTTTCAAATTTATTTCTTAAGTGGTGAAAGTTTAAGTCCTAAACTTTCAACACCCCCCCCCTTAAAAACAATCATACAAGACTTCTAACCTAACTTTACACTTGGCAGTCCTACTTACCTTTTGACTCTCCTCGCTCCTCTAACCTTTTGTATTTGCACCAGAGTTACTTTACAAGTAAGCATTTTTTTATACTGATCATAAATACAGGGTGTCCGAGAATTATTGGACACATTACAAAATTATATAAAACAAAACATTAAACAGATAGAAAGAAACTGACTGTACTAACTTTGTAACTACATAAGTTAATAATTTTCGATGTGAGACCCCTTGGTTGCTCGTAGTACGTCCAAGCGATACTCGATTTCATGCCATGTATTGGCAAGCATCTGAGGAGTTATGGAATTAATAGCAGCTGTGATATGCTGCTTTAGTTCCTGCAAATCAGTACAAGGCATCTGATAGACACGATCCTTTACATAACCCCACATGAAATAATCCAATGGAGTTAGATCTGGAGAGCGAGAAGGCCACGCAATGGGACCACCACGCCCAATCCAACTGTTGGAGAAACGCTCATTTAGGCACTTACATACACACGTTGGCCAATTGTTTCATCCACCGCTTAATTGAATTCGTTGACGGAGGATTACAACCATACTCTCAACGGTACCGTCTTTTAACTTTGACAGACTTTAATTCCGCAAGCCATAACATAACACACACACATCGCCTTTTGCTGTACGGACAACATGACTACTGATTGCGCATTTCTTATACATTCCTCATCAGGCCACACCTAGCGCCATCTATCGGATTCTGGGAATAATTCTGCAAAACAAAAATATAGAAACCATGTTAGTAATACATGACATAGAAAAACAGACAATGCACATAGTTTTTTTTTGCACATAATTTTGTAATGTGTCCCAATAATTCTTGGACACTGTGTATATGCATATATGTTTTCAGAAAACTTCATAGGCAGCAAATGAGTGTTTCTGTTGAGTGACGCGACCTCAGATCAACACTGAAAACTCGCAGGAAATTTTAGGTGCCAAAAGTGTGAACGCAGGAAGAAAATATTTTTATACAACCCTGGTGATGGAGATGCTAAAAATGTGGCTAAATATTCACAACTGATGGAAGACTTTGATGTCCTAAATCCTGATTATTGGCCACATGATACTGATATTTTGTATGGCAAAGATTCAATTAGCAGACTTTGTAAAATGTTTCATCTGGAAAACAAAAGGACCTTGTTGAATGGGTTTCGGGATTACATTGATCTTGCAGGAAGGAAAGTTCCCCAAACTTTGGAACCCTTAATGCAGTGCATAAAGATCCTTCCATGTAGCTCTGCTGAGTGTGAACGTGGATTCAGTTGCATGAATCTGATTGCTACGTCAACCAGAAATTGTCTGTTAATGAAGCATCTGTCATCACTTATGTTTATCCACTTGAACGGACCACCCTTGGAAAAGTGGGATTCACTTCCATATGTTAAACTTTGGCTAAGGAAACACCACTCAGCAACAGAGACAAAATCAAGGCATGTGGCATATAACGAAGAAGGAAAAGATCAGAAGGAAAAGGAGGCACTATGGAAAATATTTTAGGAGAGTAAATTACATGAATATTTGGGTAAGTAGAACTTAAACACTGTTGTTGTTTTTTATTATTGTTTCATTTGTACAAAACATATGAATTACAATGAGCAGTAAAACTTCATGGTAGTGCTAGATAAGACATAAAAAGCCATACTCCTCTGTTCATTTATTTGTAATAAATAAATTTAGGTGAAGGGTTTTCCTCACGAATCAAGATACATGTGTTTAACTACTGGTGTATACTCGAGCATTATTGTTCAGTATTGGGAAATACAGAAGTATTGAATACATCGTTCGTCATTTTAATATACTGAAAGAGAACCTGAAGAAGTGGTTAACTCACTTAGATTTTGTGAAATTTAGTTTTTATTTGTTTTAATGTGTGGATCTTTCAAAGTGGTCATGATCTTTACTGCACGAAGATTAATCTAAACAACTTTTCGAAACCAATCTCCATTTGCACCAAATTCTATTGGTTTTTCAGGTTATTTCATCTATATAACTTTTAAATTTACGCATTCAATTTAAAAGAATTATTTGGGCTAAAAATCTTAAAATTACCATAGTGTGTTTGCTTTAAATGGAGAGAGAGAGAGAGAGAGAGAGAGAGAGAGAGAGAGAGAGAGAGAGAGGGGGGGGGAATAAGCTTTTATATCATCAGCCATTCTCCATTCATTGTTGGATGAAGGTCTTTTACAAGTCTCTTCAAAAACTTTGTCTTGAGAAAATTCTTTTCCATGTCCCTCTAGCATATGCTTTTGAATTTTATCCACATATTTCCTACGTCGTCTTCATCTGGGTATTTTCCTTTTTCATGGTACCCAGCCATGCATTAAAGAACGGAAAGCCAAAGGTGCAAACCCAACCTGAGCCAAAAGAAATCTATAAATAGAAAAGCCTAATCGCGGAAATGAATAAGAGAAGGAAATTTCATTTGAACTAAACGTTATCTAAAAGGAATTTGTTTCAGTAAATTCATGAAAACTGACAAAAGAAATATTTTATGTATAATCACCAACAACAACCATTCCCAATTCACTGCTGGATCTACTGGTCTCCCCAAGTCTCCTCCAAAACTTCCTCTCTTGACAGTCAGTCACTTACAAGTCACTCCAGCATGCTTTTGAATTTCGTCTACCAAACTCCCATGTGGTCTTCTGAGATTTTCTGTCCATTGGTATCCAGTCTAGTATTTCCGTTGAACACTGGTCAGTTCTTCAACGGTGGCTGGAGATTTTACTTTGATCATGAAGCCATTCCACTTTTGTCATTTTCCTGATCCACGAGTTTCTTTCCGACCTTTTTTGGTTGCACCAAGCATATACCTCTCCATGCTTCTTTCAGTTGTCTGCACTCTGCAGCATCTGTATGTCTTTTTTGTTAAGGTCCGTGCCTCTGCTCCATACCTAAGAACTGGAAGGATCAGATGCGTAACTAGGGCGGGACAGGCGAGCTGCCAAAGCTCAAGAAATCAGTGCGTACAATTTGATTAAAATCAGAATTGAAACTTTTGCACCAGTTTCTGGTTTAGAATTTACCTAAGAATTTTTGTCAGGAGCTGTGTCCTTTTTTGTAGCGTAAATCATTTTAGTCACGGAAGTGAAAATTACTATGAAATTTCACGACCTTAAGATTTTGGCTATTTTGAAACAAAATTCACGGATAAAAGAAAAAACTGCAACGTTCTGGTGCGAGTTTGGAGAGAGGTCGGTTTCAAGGTGGATTTATACTTAGGGTTCCCAAGTTTTTTGGAAAGCTCAGTCCACCACTGAGGATTTAAAGCTCTATTGATAGCAATACTTTTGATGTAATCAAGTTCTTTCTGGAGTCCCTGTTCTGTGGAACAAGCGTTTAAGGCTCGGTAGGCATTCGTATAAAAGGCACTAGTTTTGTAAACGTTGTTTCGTTATATTGAAATGAAAAGTACACCTAAACATTTCCCTTTACAAAAGACTTTTTTTTTTTTCATGTATGCATGCATATGTTAGTCTGCCTACGCCTTGGGCAAAAATAACTCAAAAATTAAACCAATTGAGACGAAATTTCACATTTTGAAAACGCACACGGGTCATTTCCATGTGAAATCAACTAGCAAAAATAGCATTTTCAACCTGACCATTTTTTATTTTTATGAAACTTGGTATATTTGTAGAATTCATCAATATAAACATATATGATTTTTTTCAGATTTTCTAATGCATGCATTTTTGAGTTATTTATTTTTGAAATTTCAAAAATACCCTGAAACTTCATCAAACTTTAACTGCCAATTACTCGGGTTCTAGTAGAGCTAGGGGTCATGAATTATGGCTCATTTTAAAGATCTTGAATTGGGCTTTCATTTGATATGCCACATGACACTATTAAAAAAATTAATGCCAATTTAAAAATTTTGAAATTGAAATATTAAAAAACATGTTTCTTAAAAAATCTGAAAAAAATATATGTTTAACAAACATTATTTTTTTACATATCCTGAAAGTTTCATAATGGGATCGCTATGGGATCACTATAAAAAAATAGATGTTACCAAACGCACCATCAGTGACTGGAGGAATTGTTTATTTTGTCTGTCTAAAATGTTATCCCTGGTCTTACAAACACTGCAAATGTTAATGAATTAATTGTAATTAGTTATATATTTCCATAAGGGTAACAAATTGTGTTTCATTCTTAGGTTTTAAAGTAAAAGCAAAGTAAAAGATGGATGCCAGCAGACCATCCACATCAAAAGTTTCAAGTGTGGTTTACTGTTGTAACCCCCTTGGGAAGCCAAACCATAAATATAACAAAAAAAATATCTGCGACCAGTTTCCAAGAATCTATTGCTACAGAACAAGTTGCTCAAAACTGGAGACAAGATCTGTGACAGTTGTTGTAAAGCAATCCAGAAATTTCACTCTGAAGCTGCTGAACATTCCTCTTCACCTTCTGACAGCAATAATGAACAAGAAGCCGAAGGCCATGCTGTTCCATCTGAAAACATTGAAGTATGAACTCCTGAAAAAGAGCATGCTATAGAAGCATTAACAGAAGTTTACCATGTCTGGATGAAACACCAATCAAGAAAAAATGCCTGCAAGGAAAAAAATACCCTGAAGAAAAATATAAAAAAGCCCAAGAAGCATTTCGAGCAAAATTATTAAAGTTAAGTCCTGTGTCGGAACCAAAGGATATTTCATCTCCTGAACCAAAAATTATAAGACAGTTGAAAGAAAAATTTCCTTCCACAGAAAATAAAAGCATAAGAATGCAGATATTGAGTACACTGCCTAAATCTTGGTCACTGAAGCGAATTGAAACAGAATTTAGAGTTTCAAATTTTATGGCCAGAAAGGCTAAAAAGCTGGTAAAAGAAAAAGGTATGTCTTCTCCTGATCCAAAGCCAGGAAAGACTTTAGACAAAGACACAGCAAATTGTATACAAGAATTTTATGAGAGTGACGATGTAAGCCGCCAAATGCCAGGAAAAAAAGACTTTGCTTCCATTAAAATATATAATAAGCATCAACAGGTACAAAAAAAATATTGCTTCTGAGTAATTTGCGTGAATTGTATACTTTTTTTAAAGAGAGATTTCAAGAGAAAAAGGTGAGGTTCTCCAAGTTTTGTGAACTTTGCCCTAAGCACTGCATTCTTGTAGGAGCAAGTGGCACACATTCTGTTTGTGTTTGTACAATGCATCAGAATGTTACACTGATGATGACACAATGCAAGTTACCTGAATTAACAGGAGACACTGTTCAGCCAATAAACTCCTATAAAGATGTCCTTTATAATTTGTGGAAACTCTACACCTGCATGTTACTTCTGTCAGTGCAACAACTGTCCAGGATTAGAACAGCTCAAGCAATGATTTGAAGATTGTTTTGATCTAAACAGTATAGAAAATGTGACATTCAAGCAATGGATGCAATTAGAGAAGAGGATAGTACTTGAAACATTATCAAAATCTACACAGGAGTTTTTGGACCTGTTGTTTGGAAATCTTCCAGCCCTGCTTCGCCATTATTTTATAGCAACTCAACAGTCAAGTTACTTAAAGACACAATAACTGAATATCAATGCGTAGTAATTTGTGACTTTGCTGAAAATTATTCTTTTGTATTGCAAGATGCAGCTCACGGTTTTCACTGGAACAATGCCCAAGCAACCCTGCATCCTATAGTTATATACTATCGAGATGAGAAAACTCAGAACCTAGGACATGTAAGTTTTGTGATTATATCAGACTGCCTAATTCACAATAGTATAGCTGTTCATCTGTTTCAGTGTTACCTATTTAATTTCATGCAGTAACATTTTTCTCAAAAACCTGAAAAGATATTTTATTTTTCGAATGGAAGAGCTTCACAATACAAAAACAAGTCCAACTTCCTCAGCTTGTGCTACCACGAGACTGACTTTAATTATAAAAGCAGAATGGAATTTTTTTGCAACAGCATATGGCAAAAATGCATGCGATGGGATAGGGGGTACTGTGAAGCGATTAGCTGCAAAGGCAAGTTTACAACTTGTTTATAATAATCAAATTATGACCCCACGCCAACTCTTTGAATGGGCCACTGCTAATATTGCCTCCATTCACTTTCGGTTTGCAACAGAAAATTACAAAGAGGAGGAAATTATCCTTAAAAGTAGAATAGCTTCTGCTAAGACAATAAGTGGTACTCAGAAACTCCATTGTTTCATTCCAGCAGGAAAACACAAATTACTAGTCAAAACTTACTCACTTTGAGCATTTTAAAGAAGAGATATGTGCAACAGATGAAGGGGAAGAGAACATTAGTTTTGAAAATATGGTAGGTTTTGTGATTAGTAAGTACTCAGAGCACTGGTGGTTGGGATGTGTACTTGGTGTGAATGAGGACACAGAAGAGGTAAAAGTAAGCTTCCTTAAGCCGCATGGTCCATCTCCATCATACAAGTATCCTCAATCACCGGAAATACTGTTGGTTCATAAATCTGATGTTTTGTTAAAAGTTGACCCGACAACAGCTACTGGAAGAGTATATAATTTCACAATGACTGAGACAAAGAAGGCAAATCAAGTACTGGCATACCAGTGCGTCAAAATTTAAAAGAAAGAAAAAAGCAGGATACATATAGAAGATAAAATAATTTTGTAAGTGTAAATATGTACACAGAACCTTATACTGAATTATGAAATGAATTACTTTGGGACACAGTTTCAAATTACTTAGATGTTTATTTTCATTCTTTAACATTCACAATGTTTAAAAGAACAACTATGACATTTTACACAAACCACATAAAGAACACCCTTCCAGTCATGGGTGGAACCAGTAAGTATATCTGGCACATTTCAGTTGCATTGTTCTACGCTATTTTTTTATAGTGATCCCATAGCGATCTCACATTATGAAACTTTCAGGTTATGTAGAAAAATAATGTTTGTTAAACAGATTTTTAAAAAACACGTTTTTTAATATTTATAATATAATGTTTGTTTTCAGATTTTTTAAAAAACACGTTTTTTTAATATTTCAATTTTAAAATTGACATTAATTTTTTAATAGTGTCATGTGACATATCAAATGAAAGCCCAATTCAAGATCTTTAAAATGAGCCATAATTCACAACCCTAGCTCTACTAGAACCCGGGTAATTGGCAGTTAAAGTTTCCTCAGATGATGAAATTTCAGGGGGGTTTGAAATTTCAAATTGGGCATTGTCGCTTCACGCATAGCTATTTGCTGTGTGGCGACGCTGCCCCAATGTGTGAGGCGTGCGACTGTTTACTCACCATCTCTCATGTTTTATGTAGTTGTGTTCGTTTTTGTAATCATCGGTTTCACTATTTTCAGTCTCATCTACTGGATGACGGCGCAGCTACACTGCAGAAGCTTTTGGGCGACCACTGCGACACTTTCGCAGTGTTTTCGTTCTTAAAGCAGATAGACTTTTTAAAACTTATTTAAAAAAATAATAATAATAATAATAATAATAATAATAATAATAATAATAATAATTTATAATGATTATAACAGTGAATTGGTGAATTTATTTATTTATTTATAAACCTAATTGACTAACTAGTCTTCACAGCTTTTATCATTCTCTATTCTAACTTTTGCCAAGCCTGTCTGCTCTTAATCATTTCACCCCGCTTTTAAATATCTTTAACTGATTGTTCTGTGTCTGGCGCTCTTTGGCCAAACCTGGCCCTTGCGCCACTAAAATCAATTAACTAACTAACTAACTGAAATTTCAAAAATCAGTAACTCAAAAATGGATGCATTAAAAATTCTGAAAAAAATCATGTTTGTTTATATTTATGAATACTACAATTATACCAAGTTTCATAAAAATCAAAAAATGTTGGGTTGTGAGCCTTGCTGATTTGACATGGAATGACCCACACATCAGATTTCAACTGAAATCTTCCAACCGGATATGTAGAATCTCTCATTACATTTCTGTTATGCAAGATTGCTCAAATTAATTCATATTAATGAAATGATAAAAACAAATAATAAATATTTACTAAACAGTAAAAACACAAGTCCAATTTTGAATGTCTTTAGAAAAACTTAAGGGACTTCTTTTCAGGGTAGTTTTAATAATTCCGTCACCGCTAAGGCAATAGAACTGCATCACTGTTTCCGACTTTGTTACATCATCTTTCACTACATAAGCATTAAGGTCACTGGGCTTCACATCATCTTTCACAACATAAGTATTTGAGTCATTAGACTTAATATTTTCTAGAAGTACTGATTCCACATTTCTTGAGCTTGTTGATGGCAAGAGTTCGTTATTACAAAGAGAGTTCTTTTTCACAGAGGAAGTGAAAGAAGCAAGACTGGGCTGAGGCATTTTAGCACGGATGTTTTTCAAATGATTAGGGCCATTTCCGTGGCTGGAGACTGCCCGATGCCCCATGTTGCTAAGCTTGACAGTTTTAGCGCACACTTTACAAAATGCTGATTCATTGTCGCCGTTCACAGCAGCTAACCAACCAGAAAACTCCGGATTTAATTGTTCATTCAACCATTGTTCATTAAACATACAACACTTTGACATTGCTGCAGTCTTAATTGCCTTTTAAGAAGGTATAACTTATATCACAAATTTTCTTCAACTCCTTTTATATAAAACAAAAAGAGAAATGTTAACAAGTAATGTAACACAACTTACAATAATAGGTAGAAAATACAAGGTTACATTAGTTGGAAGGGGAAGTTAGTGACTGTCTGCAACACCAAGTGCAAGTGTGTTGGGCGATGAGGGCATCACTCCCTGTCGCCGGGTTAAAACTAGCTGTAGTCTAACTGTGATTGAAATTTCCCTGACTTTTTTTTTAAATATCACTCATTTTCCCTGACTTTTCCTGACCAATATTCATTTACCTGACTTTCCAGAACGTGGACACCCTGCTATAACAATCAACATCAGATGTACACTGACGGAAAAAAAAATCCCAACACCACGAAGGGGTTGTGTTAGATAAACGACAGTTGGTAGGCGGTGAGAGTACATCTGTAAGATGACGTCTATGCAAATTCCGCGCTCGGTGCATACGCGTGGTGCTAGTAGCGCCCTCAGAACATGCAAAGCAGGTTTGCTGTAAATACGCGCTGTAACGTTCGTGAGCATTAGTTATCGTTGAGATTCGACGTAGGGTGTTGATGTTAGTAAAGAATGCCTTTAAGAAGACGAAGAAGCCATTATCAACAGCTCACGGAGTTTGAACGAGGTCGTGTAATAGGGCTACGAGAAAGTGGATTTTCTTTCCGTAATATTGCAGAACGACTTGGCAGGAATGTAGCCACTATGCATGATTGTTGGCAGTGGTGGTCAAGGGAAGGTACTGCCTCAAGAAGACCGGGTTCCGGCCGGCCACGTGGCACTACTGAGAGTGAAGACCGCCGTGTACGGCGTATGGCTGTGGCGCATCATACCGCGTCTGCGGCAGCAATTCGAGCTGCAGTTGCCACCACAGTGACACAACGAACTGTTACAAATCGGTTACTTAAAGGACAGCTTCGAGCCAGACTCCCTGTAGCATGCATTCCACTTACTCCAAACCCACTGCCGTTTGCGACGTCAGTGGTGTCAAGCTAGAGCTCATTGGAGGACGGAGTGGAGATCTGTTGTGTTTTCTGATGAAAGCCGGTTCTGCCTGGGTGCCAGTGATTGTCGTGTGTTGGTTAGAAGGAGGCCAGGTGAGCGCCTGCAACCAACCTGTCTGCGGCCAAGACACACTGGACCTACACCTGGAGTTATGGTCTGGGGAGCAATTTCCTATGACAGCAGGAGCACTCTCGTGGTTATCCCAAGCACCCTGACGGCACAGTTGTACGTCGGTCTGGTGATTCAACCTGTTGTGCTGCCATTAACGAACAGCATTCCAGGGGTTGTTTTCCAACAGGATAACGCTCGCCCGCATACCGCTGTTGTAACCCAACATGCTCTACAGAGTGTTGACATGTTGCCGTGGCCTGCTAGATCACCAGATCTTTCACCAATCGAGCACGTATGGGACATCATTGGACGACAACTCCAGCGTCACAACCAACCAGCATTAACCGTCCCTGTATTGACCGACCAAGTGCAACAGGCATGGAAATCCATCCCACAAACTGACATCCAGCACCTGTATTACACAATGCATGAACGTTTGCGTGCTTGCATTCAACATTCTGGCTGTTACACCGGTTATTAATGTACCAGCATTTCACATTTAAAATGGCTCTTCTCGCGCTTACAATAAGCTGTGATCTTGAAACCTTAATCGATTAAATATGTTACCTATACAAATGTATTGCCGCCATTTCATTCCTCTACAACTATTTTTTTGTGGTGTTGGGAATTTTTTTCCGTCAGTGTATATTAGGACAAAGTCCTCTATAGTACAGTTACACACGTTGTAGTATGAGCTCAGAAAAGACAAGTTGACTTCAATGATAATGGAATATTTATACCTGAATTTAGGAATATTTCTACATGTACAGTATATTTACATTGAAATGTTGAAAGCTCATATAGGTTATATCCAGTGAGACATAAAAATCAGCAATGAAGTGCATGGAGCAACACTTATTTATTGCGCTCACCTTACTCCGGCTTCAGTCCCTCTGGTTTGCAATCATGCTTCTTTGTCCGGTGCCCACTGTTGTACCACATCATTAAAGGTATTCCACGTTCAAAGTTCAACATAAACACGAACATCAGCACAATTCTTACTCCGGCTTCGGTCCCCTTGGATTGCAATGAATTATGCCTCTTGTCCAGTGTCCACTGTTGTATCACATCATTAAGGGCATTCCACGTTCAAAGTTCAACACAAACACGAACATCAGCACAATTCTAAAAGAAGGGGGTGATGAGTTAAAATAATTTTGAGACTATTTTAAGACTAGATTACGTCGATGCAGAATTTCAGTAGCCGAAACACTCTGCTGTTCTATGCCAAGCTATTATGAAGTATCAAGATTAAAAGATTTAAAAAGTCAACAAGTCCCTCCTCGCTTGCCCGGATGTGTTTCAGGCTACACTGTGCCCATCTTCAGCGGTAGGTTGTAAGAGACATCCATATGCTTTTATTGTACTGATTACCTCCTTGTCACCAGTCGACTCATTGGTCCTGTATCCATGCGTAGGTTAATCATGTGATTTACGACATTTGCCATTGTTGCACCATCTGGTGTTCTTTTTATGTAATTTCATTATTTACCGTTGTTGGACGAGACATTTTCAATAAATTTAGTTTTTATGTACTTTTCTTCAGTTTCTTTTTCTTTTGTTATTATGTATCGCCAGGCAAACAGCAATTCAAGTGGTGCTTGTTCATTGCAATTAAATCCTCTGGTTTTTTCTATCACAATGGACCCAGAATACAAAATCTTTTTATGTGTGTTATGCGCGGCATACATTTTTGCATTTTCCCCACACGGGGATAGAATTATTATTAATGCAATATGTAATGAGAGATGTTCGTTGCTCACACTTTTTCCAATTTCTCGTGTTCTTCCATTCTTGTTTTTAGTCGTCTTTTAGTACTACCTATGTAGATGTTATCAATATTACCTGTGTCGTTATTCTTTGTGAGTATACCGTAAACACCTGCTCTATGCATAATTGCGTTATTACTGTAATCGGCGGTAAGGAATTTGTTGTTATTGATTACAATATCGGCGAATCTTGTATTCACTTTATTACATTCCTTTTTTAAAATGATGCTTAACTGTGGTATATAAGGTAAATGCCCGCAAAACTGTGTGATGTTTTCAACGTTATTTTCACTCTTAGGTCTGTTAATATTGGTTTTATAATTTCTATACATCTTCCAAATATATATCTTTTATCATATCCAAATGCTGTGGCTGTTTCTACGATCCATTTCATTTCTGATTGTTCTAAACTTCTATTTGACGTATGGAAAACAGCTCTTCTAATAAATGAATGAAATGCAGCTTCTTTATAATGTTTAGGGTGGATTGAATCATTTGGTATAATTACTGGCACGTAAGAGTCTTTCCTGTGCACTGAATAGTTAATACGTCCATGGTGTTTATAAAGCAGAATGTCAAGGAAGGGCAATTGTCCATTATTTTCTTTCTCAATAGTAAACCTGTATTGTTGGGTAGTATTTGTTATATTTTTCAAAAAACTTTATTAAGCTATTTTCTGAATATTGCCAGGTGACAAGGATGTCATCCACATATGGTGGGAATATCATCGGTAAATGTTCTTGTTGAAGTACTTTGTTTTCAATGTGCTGTAGTACGACTTCTGACAACAGGCCCGAAATTGGAGAGCCCATGGGGGATCCAAATTTTTGTCTGTATATTACTTCATTATATCTGAAATAATTGTTTTCTGTAATTAGGTTGAGTGCAGATATAATACTGTCACTCAGGTACCCCAGCTGCAATAAATTTTTTGTTTACAAGATTAATAGCTTCACGTGTGGGAGTGTTCGGGTATAATGCCAGGACATCTAGGCTCACCATTATCATCATCATCATTGTCAACCATTATCAATCCACTGCTGGACGAAGGTCTCCCCAAGTTTCCTCCACAACGGTCTGTCTTGTGCCAGTCTCCTCCATGTCACTCCCGCATATTTACGAATTTCATCCACCCATCTCCCATGTGGTCTTTTTCTGGGTCTTTTCCTGTCCCTTGGAATCCAATCTAAAATTTCGGCTGTCCATCTATGGTCTGTCCTTCTGGCAGTATGTCCAGCCCATTGCCATTTCAGGGATTTAACTCTGATCATGATGTCTTCCACTCTCGTCATTTTTCGGATCCACGAGTTCCTCTTCTTATCTCTCCTGGTTATACCAAGCATGCACCTCTCCATGCTTCTTTGAGTTGTCTGCAGCCTTTGTATGTCTCTTTTAGTTAAGGTCCACGTCTCTGCACCATACGTAAGCACTGGAAGGATGCATTGATCAAACACTTTTCTTTTAAGACATAATGGCATATTGCTCTTGAAAATTATGCTGTTTCTTCCAAAAGCTCTCCAGGCAAGTTTTGTACGCCGATTAATTTCTTCATCAATGTGACCCTCACTTGATATCTGCTGTCCAAGATAAACATATGTATCTGTTATCTCCAGTTTTTCTCCATCAATCGATAAATCTTCATTTCTTGTAAAAGCATTGAACATCACTTTTATCTTCTGAAAGTTCATTTTTAATCCCACTTCTTTACTCTTGTCAGCAAGTTCCTGGATCATACTCTGCAGCTCTGATGGGGTAGTTGCAAAAATGACTACGTCATCAGCAAAACGAAGGTGGGTTAGATAATCTCCATTAATCTTTATCCCTTTGTTTTCCCAGTTCAGTGATTGAAAGACATTTTCCAATGTGGCATTAAAGAGCTTCGGAGATATGGTGTCACCTTGTCTCACTCCCTTTCCAATTTTTATGTGTGTTGTATTTTCAAACAGCCGAATCTTTGCACTTGCATTTTCATAGATGTTATTAATAATATTAATGTATGCATCTTCAATACCGCAGGATTTCAGAGCCGTGGTAACTGCTGATGGTTTCACCGAATCAAAGGCTTTTTCATAATCGATAAAAGCCATGCACAATGGAAGTTCATATTCCCTCGCTCTTTCAATTAGTTCTCTCAGTACGTGGATATGATCTATTGTGCTGTAGCCACTCCTGAATCCAGCTTGTTCTCTCGGTTGAGCCATGTCCAGTGTTACCTTCAAGCGGTGTGAAAGAACTTTAGTGAAGATTTTATAAACCACTGAGAGGAGGCTGATAGGTCTGTAGTTCCTGAGATCCTCAATGTCACCTTTTTTATGTAGCAGGATCATTGTAGCGTTGTTCCAATCCTCAGGAATCTTCCCTTCATTAAGGCATCGAGTGAAAATTTGGGCGAGTACTGTTTCAATTTCTCCACTTGCTTCTTGTATGATGTCTATAGTAATTCCATCTTCTCCTGGAGCTTTCCCCCGCTTCATGTTCTTGATTGCACGAGCAACTTCTGCTGGGAGGACTGGAAGAACTCTGGTAACTTTCATGATGTCTGGAGTACATGTATCATCCCTTTCATATAATTTGGAGTAGAAATCTTTCACTCTTGTCAAAATTTCGCCTCTATTTCTTGTTATAGAACCATTTTCTTTTCTCAGAGCCATAATCTGTTTTCTTCCCTTACTGAGATGTCCCTTTGCTATCTTAAGGCTTTGGTTGTTTTCAATTGCTTTCCTCACTAGCTCACAGTTGAATTTCCTTACGTCTTCAGTGATACTTTTTCGTGTTGTCTTGCATAGCTCTATATATTCCACTTTGGAAGTCACATCTTCTTTAGTTGTCCTCATCTCTCTTCTTTTTTGCATCAACATTTTGGTTTTTCCTGATAATTTGTTCACATGCAACTTGTTCTTAGACCCAGCTAATTTTGTTGCTGTTTCCATTAGAGCTTTGGTTACTTTTCTGTTAACTTCCGAAATATCCACTTCTTCCGATGTTAGGCCTTCTAAAGCAGAGAATCTGTTCTTCAGTTCCAACTTGAAAGTATTATGGTGTTTTTTAAGGTTGGTTATGTCAATACATTTTGTTTGTCTTATGAGCTTGCCACGTTCCAGTTTAGTGTTGAGGTGCATCTTACATCTCACCAATCTATGGTCACTACCTGTGTTGAACTTGTTCAGCACACTGCAGTCTTCGATGACGAATTTTTTGTTACACATAATAAAATCAATTTCACTTGTCGTCCCAATTGGATGTCTCCATGTCCATTTCCTGTGTGGCTTTTTCTTGAAAAAGGAGTTCAAGATGAAAAATCCTTCTGCCTCTGCAAACTCAACGAGAGTATTTCCACGCTGGTTTCTGTTGCCGTGACCGAATTTACCTACTGAAGTTTCATTCTGTTGCCGTTGCCCTATTTTTGCATTGAAATCTCCCATAATTATCTTCAAGTGCTGCTTACCTTTATTATTTAGATGACGAATTTCCTCATAAAATTCTTCAATTTCTTCTTCAGGATGACTTGTGGTGGGTGCATAAGTTTGAATAATCTGAGCCTGGTATCTTCTCGATAGTTGGATAACGAGTCGTGCAGCTCTGTCAGAGGAACTTTCAACTTCTACCACTTTATCCTTCAGTTTCTTGTTTATTATAAATCCAACACCACTAGTTCTGCCAGCATCTGTCCCACGATAATAGAAGAGATGTCCACTTTTCAGTTCAATGAGATCTTCTCCTTTTCTCCTTACCTCACTTAGCCCGACGATGTCCCACTTGATCCTTTGTAGTTCCTCTTCCAATTCAAGAAGCCTTGAATCAGAAGATAGGGAGCGTCCGTTATAGGTAGCCAAGGTCAGCATCAAATGGCAGCCTAGTCCGGTCCTCCGGGGATTCTTAGCACCCTCTGCCTTCATGTCGCACTGGCCGCTGCCTTGGCCAGGTACATTCCAGCTGCCGGAGACTGAGGGCCAAGATTTAAGTTGTAGAGTCATTTTGGAGGTGTTTGGCCATGACTCACCACGCTGGCCAAGCGGGTTGGTGAGTCACCATTATACAATCACCAATCTCTATATTTTTAATTTTCTCAATGACTTCTGTAGAGTTATTTACTGTATGTGCGTGAGTTTTAAAGAAGATGTTTAGATATCTGAACAAAGCTTTTTCAAGATTTATGGTAGGTACAATAGTTTTAATAACAATAATCCGAATAGGGCAATCAGCTTTATGTGTTTTAAATTTTCCAAATATACTGGGTATGGAAGATCCTACTGGAGGATAGGACTTATTTTTGACTTGCAATGGGAGTTTACTATGATTTTTTAGCATTGCTAATTTTCTAATTATTGTATCTGTGGGGCCCTTTCTTATTACTTCAGTGTTTAGTTGTTCAATAGCTTGCAGCATCTTCTCATGAAATTCATTTCTATCAACTATTACAAGTTGATTGGATTTGTCAGCCATAACCATCTGAATGTCATCACATTTGTTTAACTTAAAGTAGTTCTTGGCGTTCGTATTTTTTGATACTGTTTCATTGTTGAGGATGATCTTTTAAAGTGCTAATCGTCCTTGCTAACTTAAACCTCACTGGGTTTTGACGTTCTTTGGGCAGGTTTGAAACAATCTCTTCAAGGTGTGGCAGTAAGACTTCAGCTTTTGGGATATCTTACTGCCACACCCAAGGAACGTCAAAACCCAGTGAGGTTTAAGTTAGCAAGGATGAGTAGCACTTTAAAAGATCATCGTCAACAACGAAACAGTATCAAATACGAACGCCAAGAACTGCTTAAGTTAAACAAATGTGATGACATTCAGATGGTTATGGCTGACAAATCCAATCAACTTGTAATAGTTGATAAAAATGAATTTCATGAGAAGATGCTGCAAGCTATTGAAAAACTAAACACTGAAGTAATAAGAAAGGACCTCACAGATACAATAATTAGAAAATTAGCAATGTTAAAAATTCATAGTAAACTCCCATTGCAAGTCAAGAATAAGTCCTATCCTCCAGTAGGATCTTCCATACCCAGTATATTTGGAAAATTTAAAACACATAAAGCTGATGAATTGCCCTATTCGGATTATTCTTAATAAAACTATTGTACCTACCATAAATCTTGAAAAAGCTTTGTTCAGATATCTAAACATCTTCTTTAAAACTCACGCACATACAGTAAATAACTCTACAGAAGTCATTGAGAAAATTAAAAATATAGAGATTGGTGATTGTATAATGGTGAGCTTAGATGTCCTGGCATTATATCCGAACACTCCCACACGTGAAGCTATTAATCTTGTAAACAAAAAATTGATTGCAGCTGGGGTACCTGAGATTGACAGTATTATATCTGCACTCAACCTAATTACAGAAAACAATTATTTCAGAAATAATGAAGTAATATACAGACAGAAATTTGGATCCCCCATGGGCTCTCCAATTTCGGGCCTGTTTTCAGAAGTTGTACTACAGCACATTGAAAACAAAGTACTTCAACAAGAACATTTACCGATGATATTCGTACCATATGTGGATCACATCCTTGTCATCTGGCAATATTCAGAAAATAGCTTAATGAAGTTTATTGAAAAATATAACAAATACTACCCAACAATACAGGTTACTATTGAGAAAGAAAATAATGGACAATTGCCCTTCCTTGACATTCTGCTTTATAAACACCATGGACGTATTAACTATTCAGTGCACAGGAAAGACTCTTACGTGCCAGTAATTATACCAAATGATTCAATCCACCCTAAACATTATAAAGAAGCTGCATTTCATTCATTTATTAGAAGAGCTGTTTTCCATACGTCAAATAGAAGTTTAGAACAATCAGAAATGAAATGGATCGTAGAAACAGCCACAGCATTTGGATATGATAAAAGATATATATTTGGAAGATGTATAGAAATTATAAAACCAATATTAACAGACCTAAGAGTGAAAATAACGTTGAGAACATCACACAGTTTTGCGGGCATTTACCTTATATACCACAGTTAAGCATCATTTTAAAAAAGGAATGTAATAAAGTGAATATAAGATTCGCCGATATTGTAATCGATAACAACAAATTCCTTACTGCCGATTACAGTAATAATGCAATTATGCATAGAGCAGGTGTATATGGTATACTCACAATGAATAACGACACAGGTAATATTGATAACATCTACATAGGTAGTACTAAAAGAAGACTAAAAACAAGAATGGAAGAACACAAGAGAAATTGGAAAAAGTGTGAGCAACGAACATCACTCATTACATATTGCATTAATAATAATTCTATCCCCGTGTGGGGAAAATGCAAAAATATATACTGCGCATAACACACATAAAAAGATTTTGTATTCTGAGTTCATTGTCATAGAAAAAACCAGAGAATTTAATTGCAATGAACAAGCACCACTTGAATTGCTGTTTGCCTGGCGATACATAATAACAAAAGAAAAAGAAACTGAAGAAAAGTACATAAAAACTAAATTTATTGAAAATGTCTTGTCCAACAACGATGAATAATGAAATTACATAAAAAGAACACCAGATGGTGCAACAATGGCAAATGTCGTAAATCACATGATTAACCTACGCATGGATACAGGACCAATGAGTCGACTGGTGACAAGGAGGTAATCAGTACAATAAAAGCACATGGATGTCTCTTACAACCTACCGCTGAAGATGGGCACAGTGTAGCCTGAAACACGTCCGGGCAAGCGAGGAGGGACTTGTTGACTTTTTAAATCTTTTAATCTTGATACTTCATAATAGCTTGGCATAGAACAGCAGAGTGTTTCGGCTGCTGAAATTCTGCGTCGACGTTATCTAGTCTTAACAATAGTCTCAAAATTATTTTAACTCAACAGCCCCTTCTTTTAGAATTGTGCTGATGTTCGTGTTTGTGTTGAACTTTGAACGTGGAATGCCCTTAATGATGTGGTACAACAGTGGACACTGGACAAGAGGCATAATTCATTGCAATCCAAGGGGACCAAAGCCGGAGTAAGAATTGTGCTGATGTTCGTGTTTATGTTGAACTTTGAACGTGGAATACCTTTAATGATGTGGTACAACAGTGGACACCGGACAAAGAAGCATGATTGCAAACCAGAGGGACTGAAGCCGGAGTAAGGTGAGCGCAATATGTGTTGCTCCATGCACTTCATTGCTGATTTTTATGTCTCACTGGATATAACCTATATGAGCTTTCAACATTTCAATGTAAATATACTGTACATGTAGAAATATTCCTAAATTCAGGTATAAATATTCCATTATCATTGAAGTCAACTTGTCTTTTCTGAGCTCATATACTACAACGTGTGTACAGTACACTATAGAGGACTTTGTCCTAATATACAATGCCTATCTCCCACGTATTTTATTGTTCAAATATTTGTATGTATAGACTGAACTTCTACTAAAACGTCAACATCAGAGTTAGTGTGGAGAAAATAATCCATGAGCACCAGCTGTACAGAAAAGTGACTCCACATTGAGCACCAAAGACATGTGGGCATTTGATCCAAAGCTGTTTCATGTCACCAACTTCACAGAACTTTAGTATCACTGTAAGTCTCTGGGTCTCTGGTAGATCATAACCTGTGATGAGACTTGGGTAATTATTTTACTCAAGATACCAGGCAAGCAAGTTGTGAATGGTAGTAGTGCTGTTTGCAGAGAACTTAATGGCTACTGTATTTTGAGATGCTTCCAATAGATTTTCTTGCATGGGGAGGAACAATTAACATACAGTATTATATTACTCTTATGAAGAGAAGCTTTGACCCACCACTGGCAAAAAGAGATAAGGAAAATTGTTGGAACAGGTCACCCTGTTGAATGACAATGCTAGGCCATAATAACTGCTCACGTGGCGGCAGCTCTGTTATCAATAGGCTGGGAAATACTCAGGACTTTCTCCCTTCAATCCTTATTTGGCTCCAAGTGACTTCCCCATGTTCAGCCCACTTAAGCAGCACTTAGGTGGGAAGAAATTCACCACAGATGAAGAACTACAGGAGTGTGCCTTACAGTGGCTATGACAGCAACCCAAACCAGTCTGTCATGAAGATAGGACAAGTGTGTTAATGTTAAAGGAGAATACCTACAGAAGGACTAATAATTTAATAAGTGTGTTCCAATCCATTTTTTATACAAAAAAAGTCAATGTCAATCTGGAAAGCTTTATTGTTTCCTAAATATGTAAGGTGTTCCACAGTTTCTGATTCAGCTCCATCTGCCTTTTGATTCTCTTTTCTTTTTTTTTCCACTAAATTTGTTCCACGCTGAAGCACCACAATTTTTTTAGTATTTATTATCAAACCCAAGTTTCTGCACTGTTCTTGCACATTCCTTTCCATCTTTCTCAAGAATTACTGTCCCACCTGCAAATCTCAAAGAATTAATTCTCATCACATAACCTGAAAACTTCCTTGACTTCTCTACTTTTGTCCACTATCTTTAATTACTATTTACCTAGATAGACCTGTTGTTTCATTCAGGATTTCTCCATGAATACACGGCAGAAAGTTTCCAGTGAGGGCTATCTTGAGCCAGTCTTCTCCAGTTGTTTCCTATCACTCTGGTTAAAGGGTCTTTCCATCTAGTTAGAGGTCTATCAGGTTTTCTCTTGGTTGTTCTCGGATACCAGAATCCTGCTTGTTCTCCACTGTTATTTCCTTGGTTTTAATTCTGTTTGCTATTGTTTTTGTCATTAATTTGTACATATGCGATAGACATATAGGGCAGTAATTCTTAATATCTTCTATGTTGCCTTATTTAAAGAGAAGATACTTCTTAATATCTTCTATGTTGCCTTATTTAAAGAGGAGGACTGTTTCGATGTCTTCCATTTTGATGGTATTTCCCCTTGTGAATCTCTCAGCCAAAGCTTTGAAAAGTGGTGGTTCTCCTTTCCAAATGTCTTCAATTTTCACCTGATCAATACACTGTGAGCTGTATTGGTTTCCTAATTACTATATATTAAAAGAAAATTAGTGACAGATTGCCATTCATAATAAGGCACGTACATACAGAGTGATTCACTCAGGACTTTAGCCAAAAAAAGCACTATGATTTTGAAAGGGAAAAAGTTTCAAGCTGAAATCTGAAGACAAAGCAGGGGCGGATTCAGAGGGGGAGGCTTGCACCCTCCCTCAGGAACAAAGAAAAGCTTTGATTTGTTAGGTTTTAATAACAAATTGAATAATTTATCATGAAAGAAAGTATTATTTAAAAGTATATTACTTTCCTTAATTAATTGGAAGAATTTATAGACATACTAAGAACACTTTTTCATTTTGAGAAAAAATAGAAAGATCTCTGGTTATTCCCGACACTTGAGCCCCCGCTCCTTTTTGTGAAAGGTAAGGCACTTTGTCTCGGGATCAGCCTGAGACAAAGTGCCTTACCTTTTCACAATCACATTGTCATCAAAGAAGATGTTTAAAATGCCCACCATTTGTATCCAAACAGAGATCAACTCATTGCTGTATACTGTCAAATGTATGCCTCAGCATGTTGGTATTTATTGCTTCAAATTCCTGTGTGATGTTTTTAAGCTGCCAAATAGTCCTAGGCTTATTGCTGTATACAGTACCTTTCAAATGACCCCATAAGAAGTAATCGGGTAGAGTTAAATCTGGAGACCTGAGCGGCCACAAACTTTTGGAAATAACCCAACTGCCAAAGAAACTTCGAATCTCAGCCATGCTGGCATTGGTAGAAGTGTGACAAGTCACACTCCTGTTGGAAGAAACCATTTGGCAGTTCAATATCATCCAGTTGGTTCACGAAATGCATGAAAATATTGAAATACACTTCTATGTTGACAGTCTGTCCAAAGAAAATGGGACCGATTATCTTGTTCCATGAAATGACACACCACATAGCATCTTTATGGGATGCATTCTTTCCTCATGAATGACATGGGGATTCTAACTCGACCATACCTGTGTATTCTGTGAGTTCACATAGCCTCTGTGTATTCTGTGAGTTCACATAGCCTCTGTGTATTCTGTGAGTTCACATAGCCTGAAAGGTGGAACCAGGCTTCGTCCATGAACCATGTAATGTCTAATACGTCTTGTTTCGACTGACAAATTCCTTAAACCACTGGCAGTAATGCATTTATTTCAGCATGTCAATTGGTAACAGCTCGTGAACAACTGTAACACAATATGGCTTCAGTTTACCCATTTTTGCAGCCCTCTGGCAGGTGGAAAATGACAGTCCTGTTTCTTGCAAAAGCCTGCGTAGTGATTTCTTTAGAGACTGTAACAACCTTTTTTTTCACACACTGCACAGTGTTTTCTGACATTATGGGTAACCCTCTTAAATGCATATCAATAAGATTTCCTGTTGTCTCAAGTTTATTTGCAAGACTTAAAATTGTTGGCTTCACAAGTGGTTCCTGAACGGGAAATTTCTTCTTACTCTTTCAGATACTCCATGAAAGAGCTGGAATTCCAATAATTTTGAACGATAAACACGCACTCAGCAATTTTGAACATCATTGTACTCAAAGAAAAAAGAATGGCGCGAAACCGTTCCCACCAGATGCCGAGTATTATGGTGCCATCTAGGCATATGAGCCAAACAGCACAGATATGGATGCGAATGACAGAATGTACGGCACTTTGTCTTCAAACTTAAGCTTGAAATGTTTTCCCTTTTCAAAACTATAGTGCTTTTTTGGGGGTAAAGTACCAAGTGAATCACTCTATATGGTAGGAAGACAGAAATACTTTGATCTCATTAACAGGGTTCCATAATGACAATAAATAGATTTCCTTTATATCATGGTCTTAATTATTGTTCTTGCATTTATTGTGGCATGATGTGCAACTATTTTTTTGATAATCTGTTGAGTTTTCATTAAACTATAATATATCTCTTTAATGCCACATTGGAAAATGTCTTTCAATCACTGAACTGGGAAAACAAAGGGATAAAGATTAATGGAGATTATCAAACCCACCTTCGTTTTACTGATGACGGTCATTTTTGCAACTACCCCATCAGAGCTGCAGAGTATGATCCAGGAACTTGCTGACAAGAGTAAAGAAGTGGGATTAAAAATGAACTTTCAGAAGACAAAAGTGATGTTCAATGCTTTTACAAGAAATGAAGATTTATCGATTGATGGAGAAAAGCTGGAAATAACAGACACGTACGTTTATCTGGGACAGCAGATATCAAGTGAGTGTCACATTGATGAAGAAATTAATCGGCGTACAAAACTTGCCTGGAGAGCTTTTGGAAGAAACAGCATAATTTTCAAGAGCAATATGCCATTATGTCTTAAAAGAAAAGTGTTTGATCAATGCATTCTTCCAGTGCTTACGTATGGTGCAGAGACGTGGACCTTAACTAAAAGAGACATACAAAGGCTGCAGACAACTCAAAGCAGCATGAAGAGGTGAATGCTTGGTGTAACCAGGAGAGACAAGAAGAGGAACTCATGGATTCGAAAAATGACAAGAGTGGAAGACATCATGATCAGAGTAAAATCCCTGAAATGGCAATGGGCTGGACATACTGCCAGAAGGACAGACCATCGATGGACAGCCAAAATTTTAGATTGGATTCCAAGGGACAGGAAAAGACCCAGAAGACCACATGGGAGATGGGTGGATGAAATTCGAAAGTATGCGGAAGTGACATGGAGGAGACTGGCACAAGACAGACCGTTGTGGAGGAGACTTGGGGAGATTTTCGTCCAGCAGTGGATTGATAATGGTTGACAATGATGATAATATTTATGAAAGTTAGAAAATTCTATAATTGAGGTTCCTATTACCTACCAACTTTTTACATGAAACACCTAGTTATGCTATTTTAACTGATGGAGTTACATAGGTACTGTAACTCCAATTGATGGGGTTAAGAATTTTTCTAAAATGCACCCTCTATGTAACCCCAGACATGACTTCATTTAATTCTAAATTTTACATGAATGACAAGTTCCATACATCAGTACGGAACATTATGCAATCATACATCTTTATTTTGTAGCGTGCCACTGCGACAACTACATTGCTCTATTTGAAGTAATGTTACACACAACACTACTGTAAAAGTAGTGTGCAACAGCGCTACTTCTGATCATTGCTTGCATACCGGTTAGACTGTAAATGAATCAAGAAGTTATGCTTGTGCACCAGGTTAAACATACTTTCAAGAACAAAACATCCATACACATATAGGGGCAATGTATAAGGTAGCAATATTATTTTAACTGTTTTGTAAGGTGCAACAGTAATAAACTTTTCTTAAGTTAATGTGAATGTTGGCAGAGAACTGCAAACTGGGGAAAGCTAACCACTGGCTTCCAAATCTACATACCTCCGAATTACGTCATGGTTATTTTTTCGATAATAATTTTGTAGTGTAAAACAGTTTTGTCGCCAAAATTGCCGTTTTTATTCTTCTCTCCTTGATAGTACTTTAAAAATTAACTGCCACAAATACCACATTTAAATAACGCCTCTTTGCATATAAACTCCAGCAAAAACTGAGCATCAGAAATTCAATACAATGGGCTTTCATTTTTCATAAGAACTAAAAAAGCAATTAAAACCTCTAAATTCCAGTCCCTATCTTGAAGGTAAAACTGCGCACAAGCTGTATCTGTTCCAGTTATTTGAGCGAATTCTTCGCAACGACTTTGACACTCATCTGCACTAGGCAGGTTTTCATTTTCACTCTCATCAGAGCTCATGACTTCCAAAAAAACACTGTTGTTCTCTCTGTTTGACTGTTGCTCAACAAATCGTTTTGTCTTTTTAGTTTAAGGAAAACGTAGAAGCCAATTTAACCAAGCATTAGCAGACAACACAATGCGTTCCGCTTCTGACAGTGGCTGCAACCATTCACAGTGTTCACACACAAGATTCACACAATTACGGTCATGCGCTAAAATGTTTAAGAACGGTTTCTAATTCACACATCCAACTTACACCATCGTTCTCAGTAGCATAACAACCAGTTGTGGTCAATGCTACGATTGCTTCTATATTTCGCTTTATTTTTTTCACATATTTTTAAAAAATATGAAAAAAGCCACTCCTTTTCCTACTTATTATAGTGTAATGATAAGTAGTGGGACACTTTTTTCTCTATATTCAAATTTCATCAGGTAACCACATCAGTATTTGTATCAGGTTGATGTTATTCCCTTACTTAGTTCCGAGATTAATGTTAGGGAATACATAAAAACCTCGATATTTCTTACGGAATAAGCAATGGTCAAAATCGAAATGTGGCTTTAGAAGTTACGTCCTACTATCATCTGTGTGAAATATAGCAGACGCTATTAAATGTCATACTACTCTACGGTTTACTAACTTCCGGTTCCCTATGGCGGAGACGATGCAGACATAACATTGTGAAACTGAATAGGTTTCTTGTTGATATTTTGGTGGTAGGAGATTTTCTTCTTATGTTAGAAATCGCTGTCAAAGTTGAATGATGTGTGAAATTTCTTATATTGTTATCTTTTAAGTAGTTTTCAAGATTTTGAATCTGAAATTTGTATGTTACAAAATAAAAACAGTACTGGCCTTAGCAACGATCCACTAATGCAACATTTTAGGTCTTGTTACCAGTTTCTTGGGGCTTCTCTTTACCAGAAACAAATTCATGGAATATGTTAGATATGTTTTCTTAAATAGCCTGATCAAACATAAAATAACGGCACTTGTGGTTTAAATGAAATAAAAATAAATCATTGTAGATGTAGCATTCATAGACATTAACGAAATCAGTTTCTAAGCTAAGAATAGGACAACCTTAATGACTATTGAAAATTTCTTCAGATCGTGTGTCAAACTAATGTAGAAAGGAAAAGGTAAATTTTGTAATCTGAATTTGAAGTGATTACGACATGTACGATCTCATGAGCAAAGGGATGATGTGAGCAGGGGTGGATTGGCGGTCGCAAAAGGGCCCGGGAAAATTTTTGCAAATGTACCCGTTCAGTTGTAGTTCGGCGGTACTATTGTATTTGAAAATCACAATTAAAAATCACATTTTTTTTTTTTAATTTAAGAAACAAAACAAAAAGTACAGTTGCTCTAGAAACAGTGGCAAGCGTAGTACTGGGGGAGGGATTTTAAAAAACATACACCCGTTCATCCATATATTGAAGTGAGTGTCACGGGAAAATTTTCATCTGCCCATGTCAAGATTTTATTGCAAAATAATTGTACTGCAATTTTTCTGTTGTGGACAATCACAGGTAGAAATTTTAAGACATTTAAATATTGTGGCAAACCCAATCGACATGGAAAGAGCAAGAGCGAATAACCAGGTTTAAACCACTAGTTTAGTTAGGTATGTATGTAATCGCACTGGGGAAGTTTCTAATTTTCGACACACTCAATGTTTATATTTGTTTAAAATTTTCTCTTAAGAATGCTGAAGTAAGAACATTTTTTTTTTAACAAAATTGCTTATATAGCCTTCTTATGTTTGATAGATCGTAAAATAATCTTGATTTTCATACCTTTGAGCTCCACGCAACATATGGTACATACATTCTCATTCCTCACCTACTAAGTGAACCCAGAAGTTCGCAAACACACATGGCCCATCTATTGTAGTTGAGATTCTAGCAGTTGCCTGTTGAGGGGATATTTTCTCCCTAATTTAAAACAGAAGTTGTTTTTTTGCCACTTGGTATAATTACATTATGTGTATTTGTATAAAAAAAAGGGGGGTTGTTGTGGTTTAGTTGTGAGTTTAAAACAAATGATTTGAAAGAAAGAAAGAAAATAAAGTAAGAAAGAAAGAAACAAAATATACAGAAGGGATGTCCTGGTGGGCCAATCCGCCCCTGGATGTGAGTAATGTTGCAGTGGTGTTAGAGATCGTAGGTAAGAAATAATTCAGTAAAATTAAAAATTCGTCGCTGAACATTTATCGCAGTAAAAAGTTGGATCTACAATCAAAACAAATTAGAATTACCCTCCAAATAATAATAGCACATTATTAAACCAAAATGTTATAGTAAAAACTACAAATATGAGAGGGGCTACTAGTAGTTTTAGCTGAAAACTGTGTGTAAAATTAGGATTAACTCTGTGGAATGTTTTGAATTTCTTTTAGTTTAAACCAGTTCATTTTAGCTGAAGATGTAGTGATGATGTGCCCTTGATCCAAGTTTATTTGTTTATTTAGGAAGTATCTGATAGAGAAACAGAACCATATCTGTGAGAATGTATGTACAGAAACTGAAGAGAAGTTCATTAGATACAGTGGTGTAACCTCAAGGTGGTGTCCATGGATTTGGTTCATTGGTGAAAGCCTCGTATATCCATATATATCGCTTTAAATTCATACTCAATCCCTTTGGGAGTGGTGATACTGGACCTGAGGAACCCACCCTATCTACACCTCTGATTAAAGGTATCATAACCGGTGGAAATAGTGCTCTGCAACTGTTTTCTATCACATGAATTAAAAAATTGTGAAAGGCTATCTATTGACTATTTAGAAAATTAAAATTGATTTGTTGTGATGCTTCCAATTATAGCAGGAATAGTGGAATTCATTTCTATAATATTCAAGGAATCTACTATATATGTATATATAAAGAATGTTAACCTCTCGTCTCTTTAAATAAAATAGAATGGATTTAAACTTGCTGCAAAATGAGTTTTGAGTCAGTGTTGCAAAATTAGTTTTAGTATTCTTTATAGTCAGTAAAAGTAAGCTCAATGTTTGTGATGAGTTTATTCTGAATGTTCACAGTGAATAAATCCTTGAGTTCTTAAAATTCTGTTTCAAACAGTTCAAAAGCTATTTTAAATGGCTAATAAAATCAGTACCATCTGATAAAAATGTGTAGATTGGACTTCATATGTACATCTAATTATCTACAATATATGTACCATACTGCTAAAACAAGAATACACTCTAGTTGATTAGTTTGTTGGGTGTCATGATTCATGAAGAATTGTCACATCTAAAGTTCTAAAGTTTTATTTTCCTTTTTTTTCTATAGATTTGATATGCTTATTATTTTTAGATATTATTTGTTGATTTATTGTTAAGGCAAATGTGAGTGAAGGTTAGTAAAGTATTCTTAAATTAATGTTTTATACATAATTTTTAATCAAAATGTGTGTCAACTACTAGAAAAAGTATGCTTAAGTTAATTATATTATTGATAGTCTCTCTCTCTCTCTCTCTCTCTCTCTCTCTCTCTCTCTCTCTCTCTCTCCCTCTCTCCCTCTCTCTCTCTCTCTCTCTGTGTGTGTGTGTGTGTGTGTGTGTGTGTGTAAAAATGTAGAATATTCATGTATATGATAAAACAATTGAAACATGAACACATGTTTTATTGAAGCAAAATCTTGTACACAAACACACTTCATAATATTCAGCGAACCCGCTCCTGGTTACGATGATAGCTGCAATCCTTGAGCAAAATTGGTTGTAGGTCTTGGTGACCTGGGCCTTATTCATGAGGGTCATGACATTGGCTATGGCATGCCTGACTGAGTCAAGAGTGTTTCGGGTATGTTTGTGGTCTCTCAACTATGCCTCACATATGGTAATGCAAGGAATTCAAGCTTGGGGGGGGGGGGGACATCTTGAGACAAGTAATAGGGAATGTTCTCTTCAAGCTATTTCTGAGTCGCTTTGCCCTTGTAGGCTAGCATAAAGTCTTGTTGGAAGATGTAATGCCACCCTTTCATCTTCAAACAGGACTCAAAAGAATTTATGGAACTCGGCAATCATCTTTGGGGTTCAACCGGTGCTGACAGCATGGATGCTCTTTTCATTTCTTCTGCGACGTGATGTTCATGACAATGTTATGAATGATTTACCTGGAAAGATAATAAACTGAGCTTTCAAATGATGATTTCTTAACTTTTCCAGGTTAAATAAACTTTAAGATGTAAGTCTCTAAAATCATTCCACATTTACCATAATAACCCTGTAGAAAATCATTCTAGGTGAAGTACTCAATGCTATTTTGTATGTATATATATATATATTTGTAGAGAACAGCCTGTCAAATGTAAATAATTCAGAAGTTATTGAGTACTGAGTACTTTTACAATGATTGAAGTAATTTACAAAACATTTCACTTTAGTAAAGCCAAAGTGTATGCGCATTTTAATTATTTCTAGTTATTTGTTGCCTGCATTAGTCTCCATACAAAAAAGTATAGGCATGTGTTGCATAGTCCATTATCAAATATAGCAAATCATTATAATTATATTTGCATGGATGACCCTTCTTAAGTAAATTTTGTTTTAGCATACTAAAACAATCAAAAGAAGTTTTACATTTTATTTGTACTGCCAGAAGCATTGTAATATGCCAGTAATATCTTGGTACATCCACCTGACGTTATATCAGTGGTTCTCAAAAAATTTTTCTTTGGGCCACACTTTCGGAATAAAAATTTACATTTCAAGTACTTCCAATATTGGATTTCGTAAGAAAAAGTCCGCTATTGAAAAGTTAATTCATTTTTTGCCGTGCATTAATGCAATTGCATTGTTGGACTTATTGTTAAATCCATATTGAACACTTACCGCACGTGTTGGTTTCCGTATTTCCGTTGTGTAGATGCGGCATGGTTTTTTTTTCATTCGGTTGCTGTTCCTTTTTAATTGGCCTCGTCACTAAATGAATTTTTTCCCTTTGCTGCTTCTACATTTCGATACATTTTTTACCCGAGTACTTTCGGTAACATTCCGTTACCGTCATCTAGGGACGTTTTGCTCCGACCTGCACGGACTGTGTCGGCAGAGCATTAGGTGCTTCTCGTGGGCTGCATCTGTTCGCGGCTATCGCTTCCTCTTGGGCGTTGTGGCGCCATCTCTTGTTGGCCAGCGATCTCATTTTTCGAACTTTTCCATTTTTTTGCTCAATTTTAATTAATTAATAATTTAATTGGCTATTACCAACAGGATATTGCACCATGCACACTACCAGAATCATCAAGGAGAGGTTCAAGGAACTAAATTAAAAATTTAATTAATTAAAATTGAGCAAAAAAACGGAAAAGTTCGAAAAATGAGATCGCTGGTCAACAAGAGATGGCGCCACAACGCCCAAGAGGAAGTGATAGCCGCGAACAGATGCAGCCCACGAGAGCCCCCTAATGCTCTGCCGACACGGTCTGCGCAGGTCGGAGCAAAACGTCCCCTAGATGACCGTAACGGAATGTTACCGAAAGTACTCGGGTAAAAACGTATCGAAATGTAGAAGCAGCAAAGGGGAAAAAATTCATTTAGTGATGAGGCCAATTAAAAAGGAACAGCAACCGAATGAAAAAAAAAACCATGCCGCATCTACACAATGGAAGTATGGAAACCAACACATGCGGTAAGTGTTCAACATGGATTTAACAATAAGTCCAACAATGCAAAAATTTACTTGCTCCACACCAAATGTTTTATCGACGAGAAATACATAAAAAAAAATGGCTGTGTTTCATTCATAACATAGAACTCAACTATATAATATCATCATGGGACATCCGAAAAGTATAAATTATAAAACAATGATTCATTCCCAAAATGTACAGTACTTAAAGACAAGCCTCTTACGTGCACCAATGAGCCATTTCATTATGACCACCTACCTAATAAGCTGTAGGGCCCTCTTTAGCTCACAAACAGCAGCACTCGTCGAGGCTTCGATTCGTCGAGATGGCGATAGATATCATAGGGTATCTGGTACCATAATGTCACCAATGAGCCATTACATTATGACCACCTACCTAATAAGCTGTAGGGCCCTCTTTAGCTCACAAAACAGCAACACTCGTCGAGGCCTCGATTCCTTGAGATGGCGATAGATATCCCGGGGTATCTGGTACCATAATGTCACCAATGAGCCATTACATTATGACCACCTACCTAATAAGCTGTAGGGCCCTCTTTAGCTCGCAAAACAGCAGCACTCGTCGAGATGGCGATAGATATCATAGGGTATCTGGTACCATAATGTCACCAATGAGCCATTACATTATGACCACCTACATAATAAGCTGTAGGACACTCTTTAGCTCGCAAAACAGCAGCACTCGTCGAGATGGCGATAGATATCCTGGGGTATCTGGTACCATAATGTCACCAATGAGCCATTACATTATGACCACCTACCTAATAAGCTGTAGGGCCCTCTTTAGCTCGCAAAACAGCAGCACTCGTCGAGATGGCGATAGATATCCTAGGGTATCTGGTACCATAATGTCACCAATGAGCCATTACATTATGACCACCTACCTTATAAGCTCTATGGCCCTCTTTAGCTTGCAAAACAGCAGCACTCGTCGAGGCCTCAATTCGTCGAGATGGCGATAGATATCCTGGGGTATCGTGTACCATAATGTCACCAATGAGCCATTACATTATGACCACCTACCTAATAAGCTGTAGGGCCCTCTTTAGCTCGCAAAACAGCAGCACTCGTCGAGATGGCGATAGATATCCTGGGGTATCTGGTACCATAATGTCACCAATGAGCCATTACATTATGACCACCTACCTAATAAGCTGTAGGGCCCTCTTTAGCTCGCAAAACAGCAGCACTCGTCGAGATGGCGATAGATATCCTAGGGTATCTGGTACCATAATGTCACCAATGAGCCATTACATTATGACCACCTACCTTATAAGCTCTATATCCCTCTTTAGCTCGCAAAACAGCAGCACTCGTCGAGATGGCGATAGATATCCTGGGGTATCTGGTACCATAATGTCACCAATGAGCCATTACATTATGACCACCTACCTAATAAGCTGTAGGGCCCTGTTTAGCTCGCAAAACAGCAGCACTCGTCGAGATGGCGATAGATATCCTGGGGTATCTGGTACCATAATGTCACCAATGAGCCATTACATTATGACCACCTACCTAATAAGCTGTAGGGCCCTGTTTAGCTCGCAAAACAGCAGCACTCGTCGAGATGGCCATAGATATCCTGGGGTATCTGGTACCATAATGTCACCAATGAGCCATTACATTATGACCACCTACCTAATAAGCTGTAGGGCCCTCTTTAGCTCGCAAAACAGCAGCACTCGTCGAGATGGCGATAGATATCCTGGGGTATCTGGTACCATAATGTCACCAATGAGCCATTACATTATGACCACCTACCTAATAAGCTGTAGGGCCCTGTTTAGCTCGCAAAACAGCAGCACTCGTCGAGATGGCGATAGATATCCTGGGGTATCTGGTACCATAATGTCACCAATGAGCCATTGCATTATGACCACCTACCTAATAAGCTGTAGGGCCCTGTTTAGCTCGCAAAACAGCAGCACTCGTCGAGATGGCGATAGATTTCCTGGGGTATCTGGTACCATAATGTCACCAATGAGCCATTACATTATGACCACCTACTTAATAAGCTGTAGGGCCCTCTTTAGCTCGCAAAACAGCAGCACTCGTCGAGATGGCGATAGATATCCTGGGGTATCTGGTACCATAATGTCACCAATGAGCCATTACATTATGACCACCTACCTAATAAGCTGTAGGGCCCTCTTTAGCTCGCAAAACAGCAGCACTCGTCGAGGCCTCGATTCGCCATGATGGCGATAGATACCCTGGGGTATCTGGTGCCATAATGTCACCAATGAGCCATTACATTATGACCACCTACTTAATAAGCTGTAGGCCCTCTTTAGCTCGCAAAACAGCAGCACTCGTCGAGATGGCGATAGATATCCTGGGGTATCTGGTACCATAATGTCACCAATGAGCCATTACATTATGACCACCTACCTAATAAGCTGTAGGGCCCTCTTTAGCTCGCAAAACAGCAGCACTCGTCGAGGCTTCGATTCGTCGAGATGGCGATAGATATCCTAGGGTATCTGGTACCATAATGTCACCAATGAGCCATTACATTATGACCACCTACCTAATAAGCTGTAGGGCCCTCTTTAGCTCGCAAAACAGCAGCACTCGTCGAGGCCTCGATTCGCCATGATGGCGATAGATACCCTGGGGTATCTGGTGCCATAATGTCACCAATGAGCCATTACATTATGACCACCTACCTAATAAGCTCTATGGCCCTTTTTAGCTCGCAAAACAGCAGCACTCGTCGAGGCCTCGATTCGTTGAGATGGCGATAGATATCCCGGGGTATCTGGTACCATAATGTCACCAATGAGCCATTACATTATGACCACCTACCTAATAAGCTCTATGGCCCTCTTTAGCTCGCAAAACAGCAGCACTCGTCGAGGCCTCGATTCGTCGAGATGGCAATAGATATCCTGGGGTATCTGGTACCATAATGTCACCAATGAGCCATTACATTATGACCACCTACCTAATAAGCTGTAGGGCCCTCTTTAGCTCGCAAAACAGCAGCACTCGTCGAGATGGCGATAGATATCCTGGGGTATCTGGTACCATAATATCACCAATGAGCCATTACATTATGACCACCTACCTAATAAGCTGTAGGGCCCTGTTTAGCTCGCAAAACAGCAGCACTCGTCGAGATGGCGATAGATATCCTGGGGTATCTGGTACCATAATGTCACCAATGAGCCATTACATTATGACCACCTACTTAATAAGCTGTAGGGCCCTCTTTAGCTCGCAAAACAGCAGCACTCGTCGAGATGGCGATAGATATCCTGGGGTATCTGGTACCATAATGTCACCAATGAGCCATTACATTATGACCACCTACCTAATAAGCTGTAGGGCCCTCTTTAGCTCGCAAAACAGCAGCACTCGTCGAGGCCTCGATTCGCCATGATGGCGATAGATACCCTGGGGTATCTGGTGCCATAATGTCACCAATGAGCCATTACATTATGACCACCTACCTAATAAGCTCTATGGCCCTCTTTAGCTCGCAAAACAGCAGCACTCGTCGAGGCCTCGATTCGTCGAGATGGCAATAGACATCCTGGGGTATCTGGTACCATAATGTCACCAATGAGCCATTACATTATGACCACCTACCTAATAAGCTGTAGGTCCCTCTTTAGCTCGCAAAACAGCAACACTCGTCGAGGCCTCGACTCGTTGAGATGCCGATAGATATCCCGGGATATCTGGTACCATAATGTCACCAATGAGCCATTACATTATGACCACCTACCTAATAAGCTGTAGGTCCCTCTTTAGCTCGCAAAACAGCAACACTCGTCGAGGCCTCGATTCGTTGAGATGGCGATAGATATCCCGGGATATCTGGTACCGTAATGTCACCAATGAGCCATTACATTATGACCACCTACCTAATAAGCTGTAGGGCCCTCTTTAGCTCGCAAAACAGCAACACTCGTCGAGGCCTCGAGTCGTTGAGATGGCGATAGATATCCCGGGATATCTGGTACCATAATGTCACCAATGAGCCATTACATTATGACCACCTACCTAATAAGCTGTAGGGCCCTCTTTAGCTCGCAAAATAGCAGCACTCGTCGAGGCCTCGATTCGTTGAGATGGCGATAGATATCCCGGGGTATCTGGTACCATAATGTCACCAATGAGCCATTACATTATGACCACCTACCTAATAAGCTCTATGGCCCTCTTTAGCTCGCAAAACAGCAGCACTCGTCGAGACCTCGATTCGTCGAGACCTCGATTCGTCGAGATGGCAATAGATATCCTGGGGTATCTGGTACCATAATGTCACCAATGAGCCATTACATTATGACCACCTACCTAATAAGCTGTAGGGCCCTCTTTAGCTCACAAAACAGCAGCACTCGTCGAGGCTTCGATTCGTCGAGATGGCGATAGATATCATAGGGTATCTGGTACCATAATGTCACCAATGAGCCATTACATTATGACCACCTACCTAATAAGCTGTAGGGCCCTCTTTAGCTCACAAAACAGCAACACTCGTCGAGGCCTCGATTCCTTGAGATGGCGATAGATATCCCGGGGTATCTGGTACCATAATGTCACCAATGAGCCATTACATTATGACCACCTACCTAATAAGCTGTAGGGCCCTCTTTAGCTCGCAAAACAGCAGCACTCGTCGAGATGGCGATAGATATCATAGGGTATCTGGTACCATAATGTCACCAATGAGCCATTACATTATGACCACCTACATAATAAGCTGTAGGACACTCTTTAGCTCGCAAAACAGCAGCACTCGTCGAGATGGCGATAGATATCCTGGGGTATCTGGTACCATAATGTCACCAATGAGCCATTACATTATGACCACCTACCTAATAAGCTGTAGGGCCCTCTTTAGCTCGCAAAACAGCAGCACTCGTCGAGATGGCGATAGATATCCTAGGGTATCTGGTACCATAATGTCACCAATGAGCCATTACATTATGACCACCTACCTAATAAGCTCTATATCCCTCTTTAGCTCGCAAAACAGCAGCACTCGTCGAGATGGCGATAGATATCCTGGGGTATCTGGTACCATAATGTCACCAATGAGCCATTACATTATGACCACCTACCTAATAAGCTGTAGGGCCCTTATTAGCTCGCAAAACAGCAGCACTCGTCGAGATGGCGATAGATATCCTGGGGTATCTGGTACCATAATGTCACCAATGAGCCATTACATTATGACCACCTACCTAATAAGCTGTAGGGCCCTGTTTAGCTCGCAAAACAGCAGCACTCGTCGAGATGGCCATAGATATCCTGGGGTATCTGGTACCATAATGTCACCAATGAGCCATTACATTATGACCACCTACCTAATAAGCTGTAGGGCCCTCTTTAGCTCGCAAAACAGCAGCACTCGTCGAGATGGCGATAGATATCCTGGGGTATCTGGTACCATAATGTCACCAATGAGCCATTACATTATGACCACCTACCTAATAAGCTGTAGGGCCCTGTTTAGCTCGCAAAACAGCAGCACTCGTCGAGATGGCGATAGATATCCTGGGGTATCTGGTACCATAATGTCACCAATGAGCCATTACATTATGACCACCTACCTAATAAGCTGTAGGGCCCTGTTTAGCTCGCAAAACAGCAGCACTCGTCGAGATGGCGATAGATTTCCTGGGGTATCTGGTACCATAATGTCACCAATGAGCCATTACATTATGACCACCTACTTAATAAGCTGTAGGGCCCTCTTTAGCTCGCAAAACAGCAGCACTCGTCGAGGCCTCGATTCGCCATGATGGCGATAGATACCCTGGGGTATCTGGTGCCATAATGTCACCAATGAGCCATTACATTATGACCACCTACCTAATAAGCTCTATGGCCCTTTTTAGCTCGCAAAACAGCAGCACTCGTCGAGGCCTCGATTCGTTGAGATGGCGATAGATATCCCGGGGTATCTGGTACCATAATGTCACCAATGAGCCATTACATTATGACCACCTACCTAATAAGCTCTATGGCCCTCTTTAGCTCGCAAAACAGCAGCACTCGTCGAGGCCTCGATTCGTCGAGATGGCAATAGATATCCTGGGGTATCTGGTACCATAATGTCACCAATGAGCCATTACATTATGACCACCTACCTAATAAGCTGTAGGGCCCTCTTTAGCTCGCAAAACAGCAGCACTCGTCGAGATGGCGATAGATATCCTGGGGTATCTGGTACCATAATATCACCAATGAGCCATTACATTATGACCACCTACCTAATAAGCTGTAGGGCCCTGTTTAGCTCGCAAAACAGCAGCACTCGTCGAGATGGCGATAGATATCCTGGGGTATCTGGTACCATAATGTCACCAATGAGCCATTACATTATGACCACCTACTTAATAAGCTGTAGGGCCCTCTTTAGCTCGCAAAACAGCAGCACTCGTCGAGATGGCGATAGATATCCTGGGGTATCTGGTACCATAATGTCACCAATGAGCCATTACATTATGACCACCTACCTAATAAGCTGTAGGGCCCTCTTTAGCTCGCAAAACAGCAGCACTCGTCGAGGCCTCGATTCGCCATGATGGCGATAGATACCCTGGGGTATCTGGTGCCATAATGTCACCAATGAGCCATTACATTATGACCACCTACCTAATAAGCTCTATGGCCCTTTTTAGCTCGCAAAACAGCAGCACTCGTCGAGGCCTCGATTCGTTGAGATGGCGATAGATATCCCGGGGTATCTGGTACCATAATGTCACCAATGAGCCATTACATTATGACCACCTACCTAATAAGCTCTATGGCCCTCTTTAGCTCGCAAAACAGCAGCACTCGTCGAGGCCTCGATTCGTCGAGATGGCAATAGATATCCTGGGGTATCTGGTACCATAATGTCACCAATGAGCCATTACATTATGACCACCTACCTAATAAGCTGTAGGTCCCTCTTTAGCTCGCAAAACAGCAACACTCGTCGAGGCCTCGACTCGTTGAGATGCCGATAGATATCCCGGGGTATCTGGTACCATAATGTCACCAATGAGCCATTACATTATGACCACCTACCTAATAAGCTGTAGGTCCCTCTTTAGCTCGCAAAACAGCAACACTCGTCGAGGCCTCGATTCGTTGAGATGGCGATAGATATCCCGGGATATCTGGTACCGTAATGTCACCAATGAGCCATTACATTATGACCACCTACCTAATAAGCTGTAGGGCCCTCTTTAGCTCGCAAAACAGCAACACTCGTCGAGGCCTCGATTCGTTGAGATGGCGATAGATATCCCGGGATATCTGGTACCATAATGTCACCAATGAGCCATTACATTATGACCACCTACCTAATAAGCTGTAGGGCCCTCTTTAGCTCGCAAAATAGCAGCACTCGTCGAGGCCTCGATTCGTTGAGATGGCGATAGATATCCCGGGGTATCTGGTACCATAATGTCACCAATGAGCCATTACATTATGACCACCTACCTAATAAGCTCTATGGCCCTCTTTAGCTCGCAAAACAGCAGCACTCGTCGAGACCTCGATTCGTCGAGACCTCGATTCGTCGAGATGGCAATAGATATCCTGGGGTATCTGGTACCATAATGTCACCAATGAGCCATTACATTATGACCACCTACCTAATAAGCTGTAGGGCCCTCTTTAGCTCGCAAAACAGCAACACTCGTCGAGGCCTCGATTCGTTGAGATGGCGATAGATATCCCGGGATATCTGGTACCATAATGTCACCAATGAGCCATTACATTATGACCACCTACCTAATAAGCTGTAGGGCCCTCTTTAGCTCGCAAAACAGCAACACTCGTCGAGGCCTCGATTCGTTGAGATGGCAATAGATATCCCGGGATATCTGGTACCATAATGTCACCAATGAGCCATTACATTATGACCACCTACCTAATAAGCTGTAGGGCCCTCTTTAGCTCGCAAAACAGCAGCACTCGTCGAGGCCTCGATTCGTCGAGATGGCGATAGATACCCTGGGGTATCTGGTACCATAATGTCACCAATGAGCCATTACATTATGACCACCTACCTAATAAGCTGTAGGGCCCTCTTTAGCTCACAAAACAGCAGCACTCGTCGAGGCCTCGATTCGTTGAGATGGCGATTGATATCCCGGGGTATCTGGTACCATAATGTCACCAACGAGCCATTACATTATGACCACCTTCTTAATAAGCTCTATGGTCCTCTTTAGCTCGCAAAACAGCAGCACTCGTCGAGGCCTCGATTCGTCGAGATGGCGATAGGTACCCTGGGGTATCTGGTACCATAATGTCACCAATGAGCCATTACATTATGACCACCTACCTAATAAGCTCTATGGCCCTCTTTAGCTCGCAAAACAGCAGCACTCGTCGAGGCCTCGATTCGTCGAGATGGCGATAGATACCCTGGGGTATCTGGTACCATAATGTCACCAATGAGCCATTACATTATGACCACCTACCTAATAAGCTGTAGGGCCCTCTTTAGCTCGCAAATTAGCAACACTCGTCGAGGCCTCGATTCGTTGAGATGGCGATAGATATCCCGGGGTATCTGGTACCGTAATGTCACCAATGAGCCATTACATTATGACCACCTACCTAATAAGCTCTAATTCCCTCTTTAGCTCGCAAAACAGCAGCACTCGTCGAGGCCTCGATTCGTCGAGATGGCGATAGATATCCTGGGGTATCTGGTACCATAATGTCACCAATGAGCCATTACATTATGACCACCTACCTAATAAGCTGTAGGGCCCTCTTTAGCTCGCAAAACAGCAGCACTCGTCGAGATGGCGATAGATATCCCGGGGTATCTGGTACCATAATGTCACCAATGAGCCATTACATTATGACCACCTACCTAATAAGCTGTAGGGCCCTCTTTAGCTCGCAAAACAGCAGCACTCGTCGAGGCCTCGATTCGTTGAAATGGCGATAGATATCCCGGGGTATCTGGTACCATAATGTCACCAATGAGCCATTACATTATGACCACATACCTAATAAGCTGTAGGGCCCTCTTTAGCTCGCAAAACAGCAGCACTCGTCGAGATGGCGATAGATATCCCGGGGTATCTGGTACCATAATGTCACCAATGAGCCATTACATTATGACCACCTACCTAATAAGCTGTAGGGCCCTCTTTAGCTCGCAAAACAGCAGCACTCGTCGAGGCCTCGATTCGTTGAGATGGCGATAGATATCCCGGGGTATCTCGTACCATAATGTCACCAATGAGCCATTACATTATGACCACCTACCTAATAAGCTGTAGGGCCCTCTTTAGCTCGCAAAACAGCAGCACTCGTCGAGGCCTCGATTCGTTGAGATGGCGATAGATATCCAGGGGTATCTGATACCATAATGTCACCAATGAGCCATTACACTATGACCACCTACCTAATAAGCTGTAGGGCCCTCTTTAGCTCGCAAAACAGCAGCACTCGTCGAGGCCTCGATTCGTTGAGATGGCGATAGATATCCCGGGGTATCTGGTACCATAATGTCACCAATGAGCCATTACATTATGACCACATACCTAATAAGCTGTAGGGCCCTCTTTAGCTCACAAAGCAGCAACACTCGTCGAGGCCTCGACTCGTTGAGATGGCGATAGATATCCCGGGGTATCTGGTACCATAATGTCACCAATGAGCCATTACATTATGACCACCTACCTAATAAGCTGTAGGGCCCTGTTTAGCTCGCAAAACAGCAGCACTCGTCGAGATGGCGATAGATATCCAGGGGTATCTGGTACCATAATGTCACCAATCAGCCATTACATTATGACCACCTACCTAATAAGCTGTAGGGCCCTCTTTAGCTCGCAAAACAGCAGCACTCGTCGAGGCCTCGATTCGTTGAGATGGCGATAGATATCCCGGGGTATCTGGTACCATAATGTCACCAATGAGCCATTACATTATGACCACCTACCTAATAAGCTGTAGGGCCCTCTTTAGCTCGCAAAACAGCAACACTCGTCGAGGCCTCGATTCGTTGAGATGGCGATAGATATCCCGGGGTATCTGGTACCATAATGTCACCAATGAGCCATTACATTATGACCACCTGCCTAATAAGCTGTAGGTCCCTCTTTAGCTCGCAAAACAGCAACACTCGTCGAGGCCTCGACTCGTTGAGATGCCGATAGATATCCCGGGGTATCTGGTACCATAATGTCACCAATGAGCCATTACATTATGACCACCTACCTAATAAGCTGTAGGTCCCTCTTTAGCTCGCAAAACAGCAACACTCGTCGAGGCCTCGATTCGTTGAGATGGCGATAGATATCCCGGGATATCTGGTACCGTAATGTCACCAATGAGCCATTACATTATGACCACCTACCTAATAAGCTGTAGGGCCCTCTTTAGCTCGCAAAACAGCAACACTCGTCGAGGCCTCGATTCGTTGAGATGGCGATAGATATCCCGGGATATCTGGTACCATAATGTCACCAATGAGCCATTACATTATGACCACCTACCTAATAAGCTCTATGGCCCTCTTTAGCTCGCAAAACAGCAGCACTCGTCGAGATGGCAATAGATATCCTGGGGTATCTGGTACCATAATGTCACCAATGAGCCATTACATTATGACCACCTACCTAATAAGCTGTAGGGCCCTCTTTAGCTCGCAAAACAGCAACACTCGTCGAGGCCTCGATTCGTTGAGATGGCGATAGATATCCCGGGATATCTGGTACCATAATGTCACCAATGAGCCATTACATTATGACCACCTACCTAATAAGCTGTAGGGCCCTCTTTAGCTCGCAAAACAGCAGCTCTCGTCGAGATGGCGATAGATATCTTGGGGTATCTGGTACCATAATATCACCAATGAGCCATTGCATTATGACCACCTACTTAATCAGCTGTAGGGCCCTCTTTAGCTCGCAAAACAGCAGCACTCGTCGAGATGGCGATAGATATCCCGAGGTATCTGGTACCATAATGTCACCAATGAGCCATTATATTATGACTACCTACTTAATAAGCTGTAGGGCCCTCTTTAGCTCGCAAAACAGCAGCACTCGTCGAGATGGCGATAGATATCCCGGGGTATCTGGTACCATAATGTCACCAATGAGCCATTACATTATGACCACCTACCTAATAAGCTGTAGGGCCCTCTTTAGCTCGCAAAACAGCAGCACTCGTCGAGGCCTCGATTCGTTGAGATGGCGATAGATATCCCGGGGTATCTGGTACCATAATGTCACCAATGAGCCATTACATTATGACCACATACCTAATAAGCTGTAGGGCCCTCTTTAGCTCACAAAACAGCAACACTCGTCGAGGCCTCGACTCGTTGAGATGGCGATAGATATCCCGGGGTATCTGGTACCATAATGTCACCAATGAGCCATTACATTATGACCACCTACCTAATAAGCTGTAGGGCCCTCTTTAGCTCGCAAAACAGCAGCACTCGTCGAGATGGCGATAGATATCCTGGGGTATCTGGTACCATAATGTCACCAATCAGCCATTACATTATGACCACCTACCTAATAAGCTGTAGGGCCCTCTTTAGCTCGCAAAACAGCAGCACTCGTCGAGGCCTCGATTCGTTGAGATGGCGATAGATATCCCGGGGTATCTGGTACCATAATGTCACCAATGAGCCATTACATTATGACCACCTACCTAATAAGCTGTAGGGCCCTCTTTAGCTCGCAAAACAGCAACACTCGTCGAGGCCTCGATTCGTTGAGATGGCGATAGATATCCCGGGGTATCTGGTACCATAATGTCACCAATGAGCCATTACATTATGACCACCTGCCTAATAAGCTGTAGGTCCCTCTTTAGCTCGCAAAACAGCAACACTCGTCGAGGCCTCGACTCGTTGAGATGCCGATAGATATCCCGGGGTATCTGGTACCATAATGTCACCAATGAGCCATTACATTATGACCACCTACCTAATAAGCTGTAGGTCCCTCTTTAGCTCGCAAAACAGCAACACTCGTCGAGGCCTCGATTCGTTGAGATGGCGATAGATATCCCGGGATATCTGGTACCGTAATGTCACCAATGAGCCATTACATTATGACCACCTACCTAATAAGCTGTAGGGCCCTCTTTAGCTCGCAAAACAGCAACACTCGTCGAGGCCTCGATTCGTTGAGATGGCGATAGATATCCCGGGATATCTGGTACCATAATGTCACCAATGAGCCATTACATTATGACCACCTACCTAATAAGCTCTATGGCCCTCTTTAGCTCGCAAAACAGCAGCACTCGTCGAGATGGCAATAGATATCCTGGGGTATCTGGTACCATAATGTCACCAATGAGCCATTACATTATGACCACCTACCTAATAAGCTGTAGGGCCCTCTTTAGCTCGCAAAACAGCAACACTCGTCGAGGCCTCGATTCGTTGAGATGGCGATAGATATCCCGGGATATCTGGTACCATATTGTCACCAATGAGCCATTACATTATGACCACCTACCTAATAAGCTGTAGGGCCCTCTTTAGCTCGCAAAATAGCAGCACTCGTCGAGGCCTCGATTCGTTGAGATGGCGATAGATATCCCGGGATATCTGGTACCATAATGTCACCAATGAGCCATTACATTATGACCACCTACCTAATAAGCTGTAGGGCCCTCTTTAGCTCACAAAACAGCAGCACTCGTCGAGGCCTCGATTCGTTGAGATGGCGATTGATATCCCGGGGTATCTGGTACCATAATGTCACCAACGAGCCATTACATTATGACCACCTTCTTAATAAGCTCTATGGTCCTCTTTAGCTCGCAAAACAGCAGCACTCGTCGAGGCCTCGATTCGTCGAGATGGCGATAGGTACCCTGGGGTATCTGGTACCATAATGTCACCAATGAGCCATTACATTATGACCACCTACCTAATAAGCTCTATGGCCCTCTTTAGCTCGCAAAACAGCAGCACTCGTCGAGGCCTCGATTCGTCGAGATGGCGATAGATACCCTGGGGTATCTGGTACCATAATGTCACCAATGAGCCATTACATTATGACCACCTACCTAATAAGCTGTAGGGCCCTCTTTAGCTCGCAAATTAGCAACACTCGTCGAGGCCTCGATTCGTTGAGATGGCGATAGATATCCCGGGGTATCTGGTACCGTAATGTCACCAATGAGCCATTACATTATGACCACCTACCTAATAAGCTCTAATTCCCTCTTTAGCTCGCAAAACAGCAGCACTCGTCGAGGCCTCGATTCGTCGAGATGGCGATAGATATCCTGGTGTATCTGGTACCATAATGTCACCAATGAGCCATTACATTATGACCACCTACCTAATAAGCTGTAGGGCCCTCTTTAGCTCGCAAATTAGCAACACTCGTCGAGGCCTCGATTCGTTGAGATGGCGATAGATATCCCGGGGTATCTGGTACCATAATGTCACCAATGAGCCATTACATTATGACCACCTACCTAATAAGCTGTAGAACCCCCTTTAGCCAGCAAAACTGTGGTCACACGGTGAGGCATCAATAGGATGAGGTGGCGATAGGTATCTTGTGATATCTGGTACCATAATGTCAACAGCAGGTCCTCCAGTTCCTGTATATTTCAAGGTGGTGGTGATTCAGCCGGAACCCGCTTTTTCAAGTCGAACCACAAATGTTCGATAGGGTTCGTGTCAGGTGAATATGGAGGCCAGGGCATTAACAGAAAGTCACCAGCATGTTCCTTGAACCTCTCCTTGATGATTCTGGTAGTGTGGCATGGTGCAATATCCTGTTGGTAATAGCCATCACCAGGAGGGAACGCAGTTGCCATGAATGGGTGAACTTAATTCACAACGATGTTCAGATACCTGACAGCTGTCAAGGACTGTGCTGTTGGGTTAATGAGGCCTAAAGTGTCCCAAGAAAATATTGCCCGCAGCATAATACCACCACCGCCTGGCCTGTTTCTGCCCAACAGTGCATTCAGGTGCCATAGTCTCTGTTGGTATTTGGGGTATCTGCACTCGGCCATCTACATGATGCACTGGGAATCTTGATTCAGCAGACCAGGCCACTTTCTTCCAATCATCCATGGTCCAATCTCGATGATCTTGGGCCTATTTCATGCATTGTTAACGATGACGTTCAGTGAGCATGGGGATTCGGCTGGGTCTTCAGCTACGCAGACCCATGCGCCCAAGGCTGCGATTAACTGTGTGCTGTAACACATTTCCCTGTGTTAAATCACTTACTCAAGGCTTTACCCAAATATATTCCTTTGGTTCTAGTTCCAGTTGAAGAAATTTTGTTTAATCTTCCTTCTCTCCGAGTGTTCTTTCGGATTTTTATAGATCTTTCTGGCTTCTGGATTTTAGTCAAGGCCTGTTCTCAGTGTATAGAAGGGTTAACAAAAGTTTTGTTCTGTGACAGTGATGTTCATGACAATGTGACATTGCCCTGATCACTACTGTTAAAGCTGTGGGTGATTTGTTGCACTGTGGCCCTGCGGTCATTGTGAACAATGCGCACCATCTCTGCTCCCCTCTGTGATCAATGAGCTGCAGACAATTGTTCATTGTTTGGCCATCTGTGCATCACTTTTGATATGTACTCACTACAGTAGCGTGAACAACCCATAAGCCACACATACCTATACTTTTTTGTATAGAGACTAATGAGGCTCCGTGCCATCACAATTTTTCCTTTATCAAACTCCGATAAATCGCCAGCTTTTCCCATTCTGACTCCAAACACTCTACTGATCGAAAGCCGGTCCTTGGGTGGTATATATACTGCTCTGTGAACTTCACCTGCGCTACCATTCGGTCTCCAGGCAAGCTCATTTCTCTAGGCTGGGGATGGTCATAATGTAATGGCTCATCGGTGTATATAACCTTTAGTAAATATACAGACCGAATGATAGATATGATCTTGTTTTCGTGGGGTAATTTCATTTATTAGGTGTACAAATAAGTTTTAAAGCATTTTAAGACAATGCAACATGTAATTTTAGAGAAAACAACAATACCTTTATGAATCAAAATATGCGCCATCAGTCGGGCAGCTGACAGATTCCAGCCATGAAGAATACTTCATCATGTGACGCGATGAAGTTTTCAACCCACTTTTGCACTTTGTCACATGTCCGGAACCATACAGAAGACAAACCATGTTGCATCGATTGGAACAAATGATAATCTGAAGGGGCTATGTCAGAATTATATGCCGGGTGCTCCAAAACTTCCCAGCCAAGCGTCAATAATATTTCCTTGACCGATTTCGCGACATGTGGCCTAGCGTTGTCATGCAGTAATTTCACAAGACACAGTCTTTTGCCTGTGAATGGATGTTTCTGACAGAATTCCTGGTTCAATTGCAGCAATAACTGCTTGTAGCGATCAGCAGTAACAGTTTGACCGTGTTCCAACAGTTCATAATAGAGCACGCCCTTCATATCCCACCAGATGCACAGCAGAACTTTCTTTGAGTGAATGTTCGTTGCCTCACCGGGGTCTACCCAGTGTTTTTGGCGTTTGGGATTGTCGTATCATATCCACTTTTCATCACCCGTAACAATTTTCACGGGAAAGACTTTCTGTGTTGTTTATTCAGCAGATTCAAACACTTCATGACACACTCATCCTTGTTCCTCTAGCTCAGGTCATGTGGCACCCATTTTCCTTCCTTCTGAATCTTTCCCACTGCGCATAAATAATTGGAAATTATTTTTTTAGGTTCCCCAGTTGTTAAGTTAGGTTTTTTTTGCGTTTGAGATGAATCTTCATCCAGCAATGCTTGCAGTTCCTTATGTGCAACCTTCTGTGGGGTGCAGCTACGTTCTGGATCACTAACATCAAAGTCACCTGCTTTAAACCATCTAAACCAAAACTCACAGGTACTTTGGAATACAATATTCTCCCTCAGAACAGAGCAGATCAATGCACATGTTTTTGTATCACTTTTTCCTTGATGAAATTCGTAACGAATGCAGTGTCAAATAAATGCAGTATTGCTTGCCATCTTTCACCTACCGATGTGCAAGTGCATTTGAGTGTTAGGTAAACTGTGTCACATTTTATACTCTGGACCAGTTACGGTCACATGACAACAATGCAGGAGAATGTTGGATATGTAAATTAGTGGTATATGTCACACAAAAAATGCTTTAAAACTTATTTGTACACCTAATATATTAGGTCTAATTTGAGACAAACTCTTATCTCCTCATCAACACAATGAAGCCTTTCTCTTCCCTTGTTTTTGATATTTTCCCTTGTCTTTGATATTTGTTAGAGCTGAATCTTTCCACCACACTTTCGCCCCACCTTTTTTCTTCATTGTCCTTCAATCTTCTCTCCTCACTTGCCATCCTCTTTCGCTGCACCAGTGTGGCGTGCCACCCCTTTGAAAACCACTGAGTTAAATGATGTACTAAGTGGTCCTTATTTATGTCATGTTAAACTTTTTTAATATGATTAATTACTGCATTGATGTGGTTTCAAAAGTTGAGTGAAATTATTTTGTTCTGGCAAATATAAAATAATAAAACCTGATGATTGGAACAGCTTATAATGTTAAATTGATAACATTGGCCATTGTATCTCATGAATGCAATTCCTAAAAATTGTTAATAACAAAATATTCTGCATTCTATTAATGGAGTAATATGCAATATCATATATTTTTTTATTTGTGTGCTTTTAAATTTTCATATTTCTTTTTATTTACGCTTTCCAACCATAGGTTGAAGAAGCGTATATGCTCCAGCTTTGTCCGTCCGTCCGCACAATAACTGGCGTAAAAATGGTTCGATTTCGATGAAATTTTAGTATGTGGTAAGGGACCACCTAGGGACAAACCCTATTGAAAATGGGACAAATGAGATCAAAGGTCACGACGTAGGAGCGGAATCATTCCATTGCCCTTATGCACCATAACTTGCGTAAATATGGTTCGATTTCAATGAAACTTTACTATGTGGTAGGGGACCACCTAGGGACGAACCCTATTGAAAATGGGACAAATGGGTTCAAAGGTCACAACGTAGGAGCGGGATCATTCCATTGCCCTTATGCGTCATAACTTGCAAAAATATGGTTCGATTTCAATGAAAGTTTACTATGTGGTAGGAGACCGCCTGGGGACGAACCCTATTTAAAATGGGTGAAGTGGGGTCAAAGGTCAAGACATAAGATCCGGATGCATTCCATTGCCCTTATGCGTCATAACTTGCGTAAAAATGGTTCGATTTCGATGAAATTTCAGTATGTAGTAGGGGACCACCTGGGGACAAACCCTATTGAAAAATGGACGAAATGTGGTCAAAGGTCAGGACATAGGATTGCGATCCTTTCCATTGCCCTTAACCCATATTATTAAGGTGGACGTCAAGTAATTTTGCTTCCTACACTTCCAATGGAAAAAGTTTTGTAAACATTTCCTTCACAATAAATGTGTTCCCAAGGATGAAAATTTGAACATCGATTAAAATAACTTCATATTATAACTTGGAAAACTTAATACACTGCTGGACAATTGCTAAGGACGGATCATAAACGGCTGTATAGCGCATAAAAAGTAAGTGTGGTTGGATGCCAAGTGAAATAAAATAATGTCAGAATGCCAGGACATTACAAGAAAGACAATTTATTGTGCTCTGAAATCCAGAAGGCTTTGGAACGTGTTCAAGGGACAAACAGGCCATTTTGTGCAGAATACGTAAACGTGAAAAAAATGCAGTTACCGTCCGCAGGCGTTCCGGCGTAAGATGTCAATACGAGATATGGCCACCATGGAGGGCGATGCAAGATTCCACGCATCGTGTCATGCTTTGCACAACATTATCAAGCAGCTGTTGGGGTAATTTATCCCATTCCTCTGTCAGTGCACGGATGAGGGTGTCCTTGTTTATTGGAGGGCATTGGCGACCAGCAAGACTCCTCCCCAAAGCATCCCACACATTGTCAATGGGATTCAGATCTAGAGAACATGCTGGCCATACGAGGTGTTGAATATCCTCACTCTCAAGACACTCCTGGACAGCGACTGTTCGATGACATGTTGCGTTGTCGTCCATGAAAATGAATCTATTACCGACAGCACCACGGAACATGCGAACATGAGGTAGCAGAACATCATTAATGTATCGTTGGCCAGTCATAGTCCCAGTTGGAAGCACATAGAGGGACGTAAAGCCATTGATCATGATGCCAGCCCATACCATGACACTACATGTCGGATATCGGTCCCTTTCCTGTATGTTTGCTGGACAATATGCAGTACCACAATCACGCCAGATCAGTTGTCGTCGACAATCAGACGATAGACTGTATCTACTCTCATCTGAGAAGAAGACAGCAGACCAGTCGTTATCAGTCCAATTGCGATGTTGATGGCACCATTGCAAACGGGCAGTACGGTGACGTCTGGACAATGGGATGCACACAACAGGACAGCTGCCGTATAGTCCTCCTTTATGCAAACGTCTGGCGACAGTTTTTCGGGAGATCCGCTTGCCAGTAGCAGCCATAAACTGATTTGCTACCTCACTAGCTGTGCTGCGCCGGTGTCTTTTTGTTGATAGCACTATGTACCGATCTTCTGCAGGTGTCGTACTGCAAACACGACCTCCCCGTGACGTTTGCTACACTCTCCATTTGTTTGAAATGATTTCCAAAGCCTTGAAACAACACTGTGGCTGACGTCAAACTCCCTGGCAACATGTGTTATTTTTCGCCCTTCTTCAATCTTGCCAATAATACGGCCATGCGTAAAATCATCTAGGTGATGTCGCAAAGACATACTGAAACTTGCAAGTTCGTCAATTGATTCTTTCCCTTTCAACTTTGCGTTTGAAGAACAATGGTCAATACGCATCAAATCCTTTATATCTCTTATCAGTGCTATGATGTCACGAACAAGTTCGGCAATTCAAAATTTGCATACGCACAACACATTCGGCAATTCAAAATTTGCTGTATCTTGCACTTATGCTAATTTCCACATTTTCCTGCCTTCCATTTTATGGTTGCTATCGTTGCTATTGTCATCCGTCCTTAGCAATTGTCCGGCAGTGTATGTTCTAAAACATAACCATAATCATATTAAAAATCAATAACTTTTCCTTTGGTTGTGTTGAAACCAGAGAAAAGATGGCGCGGCCTGTGTTTGATGACGTCAGTGGGCAAAAAAATGTTGGATTGCATAATTACGGTTATGGTTTAGAAAATATTAAGTATTCCAAGCTATGAAATGAAGCTGTTTTAATCAATGTTCAAATTTTCATCCTTGCGAACGCATTAATTGTCCAGAAAAAGGATGGCGCGACCTGTGTTTTCATGACATCAGTAGACAAACAAATGTTGAATTGCATAATTATGGTTATGTTTTAGAAAATATTAAGTATTGCAAGTTATAATATGAAGCTATTTTAATCGATGTTCAAATTTTCATCCTTGGGAACGCATTAATTGTGAAGAAAATGTGTACAGAAGTTTTTCCATTGGAAGTGTAGGAAGCAAAATTACTTGACGTCCACCTTAAAGTAGCAATTCTTCTATGATTGTATGTACATTTTATTTTGAAAACAGCTCTAAGAATTTTGATGAAAGTCGTTAACCTACCGTTTTCAGGTACTAGAAATCGATTTAGCTTGATCTCGACTTTAGGAGAATTCGTTCAGTGGGTTAAATAACCACCCCGAATTATAATGTTTTTAGTGATGGCGTTGTTCCATTATTCCATTAATGTTTCCAATGCTTAGAAATCTTATGACGTCACAATATCGCCGCGTTTGAGAATGTTGGCGCGTGGTCACGCCATCTGTCTCATTACGTCATGCGTTGTGTGTGGATCCTATTAAAGTTTTATGACGTCACACTTGCGGCGAGCGATGGTCGCATTTCCCATCTGCCTCATTACGTCACGCGTTGTGTGATTGTGTCTGTCCGCACAATAACTCGCGTAACAATCGTTCGATTTCGATGAAATTTTAGTATCTTGTAGGGGATCACCTGGGAAGGTACCCTATTTAAAGTGAACGAAATGGGGTCAAAGGTCAGTACATAGGAGCGGGATCCATTCCACTGCTGTTATGCATCATAACTAACGTAAAAAAGGTTCGATTTCGATGAAATTTTAGTATGTGGTAGAAAACCTGCTGGCGACAAACCTTATTGAAAATGAGTGAAATGGGGTCAAAGGTCAGGACATAGAAGCGGAATCACTTCCATTGCCATTATGCGTCATAACTTACGTAAAAATGCTTCGATTTGAATGAAATGTTAGTATGTTGTAGTGTCTTGCCTGGGGACGAATTCTATTGAAAATATGCGAAATGGGGTCCAAGGTTAGGACACAGGAGCGGGATCTATTCCATAGCCCTTATGCATCATAACTTATGTAAAAATGCTTCGATTGCAACAAAACTTTATCATGTTATTTCGGAGGTATACCGAACCGGTTCTGTTGAATATCATCGAAATGGGATCAAAGGTCAGGGCACAGGACCGAGATTTATTCCACAGCCATTATTCTCATAACTTGAGTGATAAGTTGAGTAATGATTTCTGGTATGTTGGAAAGCATATTATAATCAATGCATTGCATGATTTTACTAACTTGTTTCATTTCTTAAGTTATATGCTTAAATTGTACCTTCTTTTTTTCAGCATGTTTTGATAACTCCTTTGAACAAACATTTGTTTCTACTTTAATTTTGCAGCAAATGCATTTTTTGCCCTGCTTGTATAGAAGATGGAGCGGAAAAGAAGCCCTATTCAGTATCGGAAATCAGGCATTAGTGGTGAAGGTAACGGCACTCCCAAACTGAATGCCCCTCAAGGAACAAGTGCCCTGACTTCAACTCCTGCCACTCTTCATCCTCCTGCACTGTTTGGAAGTGGTGCATCTCCTAGTCCTTCAGCCTTGCCACATTTATCTGGTGTGCATAGTTCTGCTGATGAGTTATATCATGTGGAGGATACCACAGAAGCAGTGAGTTTTTGAGTTCTTTAAAATGCTAGTAATTATAGCTAAAGTTATTTGTGTGCTATGGATATTGGTTATTGTTAAAAAAGAATTATGCCCTAGTGTGGTTCTGTCTTCTTGGCACTCAAAGATAAAATCAAAAATGAAGAAATAAGAGCTAAAACATTTTTTTTAGATATTGGAGAAAACATACTTTGAAAGAAATGGAAATGGGCTTGACACATTGCAAGGCTGAAGGACAATAGATGTACAAAAGTTATACTGGAGTGGTGGCGATATGAAGGTAAAAAATATCAGCTGAAGACTTGAAAGAAGATGGTCAGATGATATAAAGAAAACAATTGGAATTATTTGGCATCAACAAGCTGAGGATAGAAAGAGATGGAAAGAATTGGGAGTAAGCCAGAAGTGGCTATAAAAAGGGTTAAAAGAAAGAAAGAAAGAAAGTGGTTCTTGACACATTTATGCACATGATGTATTAATATCATATGCATGGTGACAAAACCAAAATATGAAGATTTAAACATTTAGAAGAGGTAACATAAAGAATTTAAGATATGTGGAATATATCATAATAATTGGTAGTCTCTGGGAAGCATTAATAAATATCATAGATTTTGAGTTTAATCCTTAACAGAGAAAATTCAAAGTAAATGAGGAATCATTACATCTGTCGTGGTCTTTGAATGTCATACAACACCTGACTGTCATTACTGAGTAATATTTAAATATGCAGAGTTAGCTACTAAAAAACATTACTTTTTTTCTTTTCTGAGAAATGTTTACATAAACAGACTTTCAGCTTAATGAAACTAGATAACTGAGCTTCTGGCATGACTCATTGCAACAAATGAGATGAGGAAGTTTGAAGAACTTGTTCATATATTTGGGGATCAAGGCTACCTTTTTTATACTTAAGTGTGGACAAAGAAGTGCATTTACATTTGTAACAGAAGTAGATAGTCGGGTATAAACCTCTTCTGTGGAAGGAACTGCTTTGAGAAATGGCACGTCTGTCTGTATTACATTCCATTTAGTATTGAGGTGGTTCAGCTCAGTAGAGCAGCTTTATTTCTGCAGAGGAAGTCTTGCATTATTTGTAATAAGTTGCTGAGAATGCAGAATGAAATATGAAAAGGAGTGGGTTATAAAGTAGAATATCTGACCTGGGCTGGGCCATAAACTGAAAAGTGTGAAAGAGGCCGGGCTTTTCAAATTATGGCCTGTAGAGATCTGTAGTGAAGAATTCCATCGCATACGCATCACTTGGTATGGGAAAGGATGGGCCAGTCCATTCATTACTGGTCCCAGTCCCAAGAAAAAGAGTAGGTTGATAACAGGAATGGCATCCAGTTGCAAAAATGGGTAGTAATGTTTTATGAGAGGACATGTCTCATAGGTGACATGGAGTAGTGATTGATGTGCTTGATGTGCCAAAGCTATCTTTCCAAAAATGGGTTAGATTTAAAATAAAATAAGTATATAAAGAGAGAAAGAGAGAGTATTAACTGTTAAAATTATGACTGAGAAAAGAAATGAAAAGGTGGTTTTTGTGTTTTCAAGAAACTTGACTAGGAATGGTCCCTCATGATTGGAGGGATGCGATCATTGTTCCCTTCTATAAAGGAAAAGGTGATGAAACTGAATGCAAGAACTATCGTGGTATTAGCTTACTGAGTGTGCCAGGGAAAGTGTTTGGTAAGGTCATTATTGAAAAAGTATGAGGTCTTGCATCAGAGAAAGTGTGGGATGTTCAGTGGTTTTATGCCTTGTAAAGGCTGCACTAACCAAATATTTGCATTACACATGATGATCAAAATGTATGTGGCTGTTGGTAAGGAAGTTTTTGCTGCCTTCATAGATTTAGAGAAAGCTTATGACCAAATAAATAGGATACTTCTGTGAAAGGTGTTGAATGAATATAGTATTACTGGTAATGTACTTAATTGTGGAAAAACCATGTATGCTGGCAATAAAGCTTGTGTACGAGTGAATGATGTTGTATCAAAATGGTTTTCTATTGGTGTATGAGGCAGACAAGATTTTGTAATGTCACCATGGCTGTTTAATATATTTATGCATGTGTGATGCCAAAATGAACAATATTTGTATGTCTTGGTAGTATCCATGTGTGCAGATTGCTGTATGCTGATGGCACAATCCTGTTGGCAGAGAGCAAAAGTGAGTTGCAGAGTATGTTGTCTCGGATGTACGAAGTTTGTGTGAAATCCAACACATACATACATATCACTAAGCTGTTCTCTGATATTTAGTATTGAGGTTCCACAAAGAAATACAAACTACCAGATAATTTTTACTTAATGTTGCCATATCAAACTTCTCCATTTACAGTGATCTTGGCATACAACTCGGGCTTCACTGACATCCATCACACGCCGTACACAAGATCTTTTATACTTCATACTCATAATCTTTTTCACATGCAGACACTCCTGAATCTGATCCTCCCATGACTTCCTTGGCCTTCCTCTACCTTTCCTTCCTGCCACTGGGGCTATAAAGATTTTCTTAGTTAGCATCTCATCACTCATTCTTTCAATATGGCCAAACAACGGAAGCATATTAGTCTCCACCTTGCTAACAACATTTTGCTTCACATTACACAACTCCAACACATCTTCATTTCTCACACGATCAGACCATGTCTTGCCACAAACCCCCGTAAGTAACACATTTCTCCAGCACACAAACGACTTCTATGTTTCTTCTGTAGTACCCAGGTTTCACTGCTGTACATTAGATTAGGAACAATTACACTTTCATATACAGCCATGCGGGACTCTCTTGAGAACCCATCATTCCAGTGAAACCCTCCCAAAGCAGCCATAACTTTCAATGAAGAATTCACTCGCCTACTAATTTCACCATTCAATTTGTTCTCTCTGTCAAACATGCTACCTAAATACACTACCTCATTCACCTGGTCAATCACTGTGCTATTGTTTACAAGTATTACATTCCGTACTACCAGTTCTTCTCTCAAAAACCATAACTTTGGTTTTTCTCTTATTTGTACTCAGTTTGAATTTCATGCAAACTCATACTAACAAAATGCTGAAATCTGTATCCATAGGCATAGCCAAGGGGAGGGTCCTTGGGTCCAGACCCACTCCCCTTGAGGGTTCATTGAATATGAATTTTAAGCAGTATATATGAGGCTTCCACCAATGAACTAAATCCATGCCCCCCCCCCCCCCCCCCGTCATCCCTTGTAACAAGAAATTTCTGGCTATGCCATTCATGCTATTCCTTCTAAACCAAAAACACCTTCGGGCATGACCAATAGCAAGTTTAGTTTTTGGTTTGCATTTGACTTTCATTACCTAACCACAGCTTTGTTTACTTTCATTAGTCAAATGCAACATTCAGCTGCAGCCATCTCACACTTCTGGTTTCATTCTGTTAGTGTTACACAAAGTCTTTAATATATCATGCTCTAAGCTGTTATGCTTTTTCATTTTGTTTACTCTTCTGGTCTCGAAAGGTATTACACCAAAAATATACTGCATTAAAGGAATAGTTTCTTTTAAAAAAATAGTGCTGCTTTTTTTTTTTCCTGGGGAACTATTGCTGAAATTATTCTCCCTCTTTAAGTATTAAAATGTCACAGAGTTAAGACCTTTGTTTATAACAAAGATTTGTGTAAGTGATTTAATTCCTGTTTAAGAGAGACAAACTCATTTTAAGAAAAGGGACATCGTAAAGTGAAAAAGAATATCATCCTGTTCCTCAGAGTGGATGGTTAAACTTCCTATTCGAAAAAAAAAAAAAAATCTGTGACAAGTTACAAAAAATCTTTTAAAGAGTAAATACACCTGTGAATTCTGAACTGATGACAGCCTTATCAGTTCAAAATTCACAGGTGATGAAGCTGATACTTAACGTATGATAAGCCAGAGTAGTGGTGAAGGTGAAGGTGAAGTTGCAACCCCGGTGGTGCAGTGGTCTAAGCGCTGGCTTATGACTATTTGTATGAGATGAGTCTAAGTTCGATTCCCGGTGAGGCATGGATGTTGTGTTTGTCTTACAACACTGCCTCTCTCCCTTTCCTGGAACCAGTGACCCTAAATTAGGGGCGGGCAACTGCTTATAGCCCCTCGAGTTGCTCACAGTAATCGTTAAATCCACAATCAAAAAAAAAAAAAAAAAAAAAGGTGAAATATATACATATATATATATATATATATATAAGTTAACAGAAAAGTAACCAAAGCTCTTATGGAAACAGCAACAAAATTAGCTGGGTCTAAGAACAAATTGCATGTGAACAAATTATCAGGAAAAACCAAAATGTTGATGCAAAAAAGAAGAGATATGAGGACAACTAAAGAAGTTGTGACTTCCAAAGTGGAATATATAGAGCTATGCAAGACAGTAAGAAAAAGTATCACTGAAGACGTAAAGAAATTCAACTGTGAACTAGTAAGGAAAGCAATTGAAAACAACCAAAGCCTAAAGATAGCAAAGGCACATCTCAGTAAGGGAAAAAAACAGATTATGGCACTGAGAAAAGAAGATGGTTCTGTAACAAGAAATAGAGGCGAAATTTTGACAAGAGTGAAAGATTTCTACTCCAAATTATATGAAAGGGATGATACATGTACTCCAGGCATCATGAAAGGTACCAGAGTTCTTCCAGTCCTTCCAGCAGAAGTTGCACATGCAATCAAGAACATGAAGCGGGGAAAAGCTCCAGGAGAAGATGGAATTACTGTAGACATCATACAAGAAGCAAGTGGAGAAATCGAAACAGTACTCGCCCAAATTTTCACTCCATGCCTTAATGAAGAGAAGATTCCTGAGGATTGGAACAATGCTACAATGATCCTGCTACATAAAAAAGGTGACATTGAGGATCTCAGGAACTACAGACCTATCAGCCTCCTATCAGTGGTTTATAAAATCTTCACTAAAGTTCTTTCACACCGCTTGAAGGTAACACTGGACATGGCTCAACCGAGAGAACAAGCTGGATTCAGGAGTGGCTACAGCACAATAGATCATATCCACGTACTGAGAGAACTAATTGAAAGAGCGAGGGAATATGAACTTCCATTGTGCATGGCTTTTATCGATTATGAAAAAGCCTTTGATTCGGTGAAACCATCAGCAGTTGCAATGGTTCTGAAATCCTGCGGTATTGAAGATGCATACATTAATATTATTAATAACATCTATGAAAATGCAAGTGCAAAGATTCTGCTATTTGAAAATACAACACACATAAAAATTGGAAAAGGAGTGAGACAAGGTGACACCATATCTCCGAACCTCTTTAATGCCACATTGGAAAATGTCTTTCAATCACTGAACTGGGAAAACAAAGGCATAAAGATTAATGGAGATTATCTAACCCACCTTCGTTTTGCTGATGACATAGTCATTTTTGCAACTACCCAATCAGAGCTACAGAGTATGATGCAGGAACTTGCTGACAAGAGTAAAGAAGTGGGATTAAAAATGAACTTTCAGAAGACAAAAGTGATGTTCAATGCTTTTACAAGAAATGAAGATTTATCGATTGATGGAGAAAAGCTGGAGATAACAGACACGTACGTTTATCTTGGACAGCAGATATCAAGTGAGGGTCACATTGGTGAAGAAATTAATCGGCCTACAAAACTTGCCTGGAGAGCTTTTGGAAGAAACAGCATAATTTTCAAGAGCAATATGCCATTATGTCTTAAAAGAAAAGTGTTTGATCAATGCATCCTTCCAGTGCTTACGTATGGTGCAGAGACATGGACCTTAGCTAAAAGAGACATACAAAGGCTGCAGACAACTCAAAGAAGCATGGAGAGGTGCATGCTTGGTGTAACCAGGAGAGATAAGAAGAGGAACACGTGGATCCGAAAACGACAAGAGTGGAAGACATCATGATCAGAGTTAAATCCCTGAAATGGCAATGGGCTGGACATACTGCCAGAAGAACAGACCATCGATGGACACCCGAAATTTTAGATTGGATTCCAAGGGACAGGAAAAGACCCAGAAGAAGACCACATGGAAGATGGGTGGATGAAATTCGAAAGTATGCGGGAGTGACATGGAGGAGACTGGCACAAGGCAGACCGTTGTGGAGGAAACTTGGGGAGACCTTCGTCCAGCAGTGGATTGATAATGGTTGACAATGATGATGATGATGATATATATATATAGAGAGAGAGAGAGGGATGTAAGGTCAGGTGATGCGTAACAGCACAGCCTCTCCTTGACAAATGTCAACCCCGCCTTCTCGTGGTGCATCCTGTTCCCACTAAAGGGGCTCTGACGACCGCCAATAGCGGTATAACTATACCATCGGGATTAGAGGAAATGCTATCCCACACTCACCAACCCGCTTGGCCAGCGTGGTGAGTTATGGCCAAACCCCTCCAAAATGATTCCACAACTTAAATCTTGTCCCTCAGTCTCCGGCAGCTTTAATGTACCTGGCCAAGGCAGCGGCCAGTGCGACATGAAGGCAGAGGGTGCTAAGAATCCCCGGAGGACCGGACTAGGCTGCCATCTGATGCTGACCTTGGCAACGTATAATGGACGCTTCTTATCTTCTGATTCAAGGCTTCTTGAATTAGAAGAGGAACTACAAAGGATCAAGTGGGACATCGTTGGGCTAAGTGAGGTAAGGAGAAAAAGAGAAGATCTCATTGAACTGAAAAGTGGACATCTCTTCTACTATCGAGGGACAGATACTGGCAGAACTAGTGGTGTTGGATTTATAATAAACAAGAAACTGAAGGATAAAGTTGTAGAAGTTGAGAGTTCCTCTGACAGAGCTGCACGACTCGTTATCCAACTCTCGAAAAGATACCAGGCTCAGATTATTCAAACTTATGCACCCACCACAAGTCATCCTGAAGAAGAAATTGAAGAATTTTATGAGGAAATTCGTCATCTAAATAATAAAGGTAAGCAGCACTTGAAGATAATTATGGGAGATTTCAATGCAAAAATAGGGCAACGGCAACAGAATGAAACTTCAGTAGGTAAATTCGGTCACGGCAACAGAAATCAGCGTGGAAATACTCTCGTTGAGTTTCCAGAGGCAGAAGGGTTTTTCATCTTGAACTCCTTTTTCAAGAAAAAGCCACCCAGGAAATGGACATAGAGACATCCAAATGGGACGACAAGTGAAATAGATTTTATTATGTGTAACAAAAAATTCGTCATAGAAGACTGCAGTGTGCTAAACAAGTTCAACACAGGTAGTGACCATAGATTGGTGAGATATAAGATGCACCTCAACACTAAACTTGAACGTGGCAAGCTCATAAGACAAACAAAATCTATTGACATAACCAACCTTAAAAAACACCATAATACCTTCAAGTTGGAACTGAAGAACAGATTCTCTGCTTTAGAAGGCCTAACATTGGAAGAAGTGGATATTTCTGAAGTTAACAGAAAAGTAACCAAAGCTCTTATGGAAACAGCAACAAAATTAGCTGGGTCTAAGAACAAATTGCATGTGAACAAATTATCAGGAAAAACCAAAATGTTGATGCAAAAAAGAAGAGATATGAGGACAACTAAAGAAGTTGTGACTTCCAAAGTGGAATATATAGAGCTATGCAAGACAGTAAGAAAAAGTATCACTGAAGACGTAAAGAAATTCAACTGTGAACTAGTAAGGAAAGCAATTGAAAACAACCAAAGCCTAAAGATAGCAAAGGCACATCTCAGTAAGGGAAAAAAACAGATTATGGCACTGAGAAAAGAAGATGGTTCTGTAACAAGAAATAGAGGCGAAATTTTGACAAGAGTGAAAGATTTCTACTCCAAATTATATGAAAGGGATGATACATGTACTCCAGGCATCATGAAAGGTACCAGAGTTCTTCCAGTCCTTCCAGCAGAAGTTGCACATGCAATCAAGAACATGAAGCGGGGAAAAGCTCCAGGAGAAGATGGAATTACTGTAGACATCATACAAGAAGCAAGTGGAGAAATCGAAACAGTACTCGCCCAAATTTTCACTCCATGCCTTAATGAAGAGAAGATTCCTGAAGATTGGAACAATGCTACAATGATCCTGCTACATAAAAAAGGTGACATTGAGGATCTCAGGAACTACAGACCTATCAGCCTCCTATCAGTGGTTTATAAAATCTTCACTAAAGTTCTTTCACACCGCTTGAAGGTAACACTGGACATGGCTCAACCGAGAGAACAAGCTGGATTCAGGAGTGGCTACAGCACAATAGATCATATCCACGTACTGAGAGAACTAATTGAAAGAGCGAGGGAATATGAACTTCCATTGTGCATGGCTTTTATCGATTATGAAAAAGCCTTTGATTCGGTGAAACCATCAGCAGTTGCAATGGTTCTGAAATCCTGCGGTATTGAAGATGCATACATTAATATTATTAATAACATCTATGAAAATGCAAGTGCAAAGATTCTGCTATTTGAAAATACAACACACATAAAAATTGGAAAAGGAGTGAGACAAGGTGACACCATATCTCCGAACCTCTTTAATGCCACATTGGAAAATGTCTTTCAATCACTGAACTGGGAAAACAAAGGCATAAAGATTAATGGAGATTATCTAACCCACCTTCGTTTTGCTGATGACATAGTCATTTTTGCAACTACCCAATCAGAGCTACAGAGTATGATGCAGGAACTTGCTGACAAGAGTAAAGAAGTGGGATTAAAAATGAACTTTCAGAAGACAAAAGTGATGTTCAATGCTTTTACAAGAAATGAAGATTTATCGATTGATGGAGAAAAGCTGGAGATAACAGACACGTACGTTTATCTTGGACAGCAGATATCAAGTGAGGGTCACATTGGTGAAGAAATTAATCGGCCTACAAAACTTGCCTGGAGAGCTTTTGGAAGAAACAGCATAATTTTCAAGAGCAATATGCCATTATGTCTTAAAAGAAAAGTGTTTGATCAATGCATCCTTCCAGTGCTTACGTATGGTGCAGAGACATGGACCTTAGCTAAAAGAGACATACAAAGGCTGCAGACAACTCAAAGAAGCATGGAGAGGTGCATGCTTGGTGTAACCAGGAGAGATAAGAAGAGGAACACGTGGATCCGAAAAACGACAAGAGTGGAAGACATCATGATTAGAGTTAAATCCCTGAAATGGCAATGGGCTGGACATACTGCCAGAAGAACAGACCATCGATGGACACCCGAAATTTTAGATTATATTCCAAGGGACAGGAAAAGACCCAGAAGAAGACCACATGGAAGATGGGTGGATGAAATTCGAAAGTATGCGGGAGTGACATGGAGGAGACTGGCACAAGGCAGACCGTCGTGGAGGAAACTTGGGGAGACCTTCGTCCAGCAGTGGATTGATAATGGTTGACAATGATGATGATGATGATGATATATATATATATAGAGAGAGAGGGATGTAAGGTCAGGTGATGCGTAACATCACAGCCTCTCCTTGACAAATGTCAACCCCGCCTTCTCGTGGTGCATCCTGTTCCCACTAAAGGGGCTCTGACGACCGCCAATAGCGGTATAACTATACCATCGGGATTAGAGGAAATGCTATCCCACACTCACCAACCCGCTTGGCCAGCGTGGTGAGTTATGGCCAAACCCCTCCAAAATGATTCCACAACTTAAATCTTGTCCCTCAGTCTCCGGCAGCTTTAATGTACCTGGCCAAGGCAGCGGCCAGTGCGACATGAAGGCAGAGGGTGCTAAGAATCCCCGGAGGACCGGACTAGGCTGCCATCTGATGCTGACCTTGGCAACGTATAATGGACGCTTCTTATCTTCTGATTCAAGGCTTCTTGAATTAGAAGAGGAACTACAAAGGATCAAGTGGGACATCGTCGGGCTAAGTGAGGTAAGGAGAAAAAGAGAAGATCTCATTGAACTGAAAAGTGGACATCTCTTCTACTATCGTGGGACAGATACTGGCAGAACTAGTGGTGTTGGATTTATAATAAACAAGAAACTGAAGGATAAAGTTGTAGAAGTTGAGAGTTCCTCTGACAGAGCTGCACGACTCGTTATCCAACTCTCGAAAAGATACCAGGCTCAGATTATTCAAACTTATGCACCCACCACAAGTCATCCTGAAGAAGAAATTGAAGAATTTTATGAGGAAATTCGTCATCTAAATAATAAAGGTAAGCAGCACTTGAAGATAATTATGGGAGATTTCAATGCAAAAATAGGGCAACGGCAACAGAATGAAACTTCAGTAGGTAAATTCGGTCACGGCAACAGAAATCAGCGTGGAAATACTCTCGTTGAGTTTCCAGAGGCAGAAGGGTTTTTCATCTTGAACTCCTTTTTCAAGAAAAAGCCACCCAGGAAATGGACATAGAGACATCCAAATGGGACGACAAGGGAAATAGATTTTATTATGTGTAACAAAAAATTCGTCATAGAAGACTGCAGTGTGCTAAACAAGTTCAACACAGGTAGTGACCATAGATTGGTGAGATATAAGATGCACCTCAACACTAAACTTGAACGTGGCAAGCTCATAAGACAAACAAAATCTATTGACATAACCAACCTTAAAAAACACCATAATACCTTCAAGTTGGAACTGAAGAACAGATTCTCTGCTTTAGAAGGCCTAACATTGGAAGAAGTGGATATTTCTGAAGTTAACAGAAAAGTAACCAAAGCTCTTATGGAAACAGCAACAAAATTAGCTGGGTCTAAGAACAAGTTGCATGTGAACAAATTATCGGGAAAAACCAAAATGTTGATGCAAAAAAGAAGAGAGATGAGGACAACTAAAAAAGATGTGACTTCCAAAGTGGAATATATAGAGCTATGCAAGACAGTAAGGAAAAGTATCACTAAAGACGTAAGAAAATTCAACTGTGAACTAGTGAGGAAAGCCATTGAAAACAACCAAAGCCTAAAGATAGCAAAGGGACATCTCAGTAAGGGAAGAAAACAGATTATGGCACTGAGAAAAGAAGATGGTTCTGTAACAAGAAATAGAGACAAAATTTTGACTAGAGTGAAAGATTTCTGCTCCAAATTATATGAAAGGGATGATGCATGTACTCCAGACATCATGAAAGGTACCAGTACCAGAGTTCCTCCAGTCCTCCCAGCAGAAGTTGCACATGCAATCAAGAACATGAAGCGGGGAAAAGCTCCAGGAGAAGATGGAATTACTGAAGACATCATACAAGAAGCAAGTGGAGAAATCGAAACAGTACTTGCCCAAATTTTCACTCGATGCCTTAATGAAGGGAAGATTCCTGAGGATTGGAACACCGCTACAATGATCCTGCTGCATAAAAAAGGAGACATTGAGGATCTCGGGAACTACAGACCTATCAGCCTCCTATCAGTGGTTTATAAAATCTTCACTAAAGTTCTTTCACACCGCTTGAAGGTAACACTGGACATGGCTCAACCGAGAGAACAAGCTGGATTCAGGAGTGGCTACAGCACAATAGATCATTCCACGTACTGAGAGAACTAATTGAAAGAGCGAGGGAATATGAACTTCCATTGTGCATAGCTTTTATCGATTATGAAAAAGCCTTTGATTCGGTGAAACCATCAGCAGTTACAATGGCTCTGAAATCCTGCGGTATTGAAGATGCATACATTAATATTATTAATAACATCTGTGAAAATGCAAGTGCAAAGATTCGGCTGTTTGAAAATACAACACATATAAAAATTGGAAAGGGAGTGAGACAAGGTGACACCATATCTCCAAAGCTCTTCAATGCCACATTGGAGGGTGTTTTTCAGTCACTGAGCTGGGAAAACAAGGGGATAAAGATTAATGGAGATTATCTAACCCACCTTCATTTTGCTCATGATGTAGTCATTTTTGCAACTACCCCATCAGAGCTGCAGAGTATGATCCAGGAACTTGCTGACAAGAGTAAAGAAGTGGGATTAAAAATGAACTTTCAGAAGACAAAAGTGATGTTCAATGCTTTTACAAGAAATGAAGACTTATCGATTGATGGAGAAAAGCTGGAGATAACAGGCACATACGTTTGTCTTGGGCAGCAGATATCAAGTGAGGGTCACATTGATGAAGAAATTAATCGGCGTACAAAACTTGCCTGGAGAGCTTTTGGAAGAAACAGCATAATTTTCAAGAGCAATATGCCATTATGTCTTAAAAGAAAAGTGTTTGATCAATGCATCCTTCCAGTGCTTACGTATGTTGCAGAGACATGGACCTTAACTAAAAGAGACACACAAAGGCTGCAGACAACTCAAAGCAGCATGGAGAGGTGCATGCTTGGTGTAACCAGGAGAGATAAGAAGAGGAACTTGTGGATCCGGAAAATGACAAGAGTGGAAGACATCATGATCAGAGTAAAATCCCTGAAATGGCAATGGGCTGGACATACTGCCAGAAGGACAGATCATCGATGGACAGCCGAAATTTTAGATTGGATTCCAAGGGACAGGAAAAGACCCAGAAGAAGACCACATGGGAGATGGGTGGATGAAATTCGAAAGTATGCAGGAGTGACATGGAGGAGACTGGCACAAGACAGACCGTTGTTGAGGAAACTTGGGGAGACCTTCGTCCAGCAGTGGATTATTGATAATGGTTGACAATGATGATGATGATGATAGAGAGAGAGAGAGAGAGAGAGAGAGAGAGACAAAATCAAAGATATTACATAAGAATTTAAGAAAAAATTTGCAAAAAATAGCAAACTGAATGTAGAAAGTGTCGAGAATGTCAAGCCTTGGCTTTATCAAGGACCAGCAAAACTCTGTATTTTCTCACTTCCGCAAAGGCCTAGTTGGAAATGGGTTTCTGCAAAGCCATAGATGCAAGTAATATGCCCACCCCCAAAGTTTTTTTTTTTAAATATATCACAACTTCCCCTGAGTTGCATGTCAAAACACAAGATAATATTATTTTTGCATGCATCTATAGCTTTCCTGGCCCAACTCATGCTCGTCATCTGCTACTAAAAAACAGAAAAACGATTACAAAAAAAAACACAAGTTGAGAGAGTGACTGGTTGAAACATAAGGATTATTCAGTAATAACACAATGCCAAGCAACCCAGCCTCCTAAGAGAGAATTTAAACCAGAATAGCAATACCAAAGTATTACAAATTCTAATGCTTTGCAGTGAAAAACTCTTATTCCAAAATGCCATATAATAAAAAATATATTTTTTAAAAAGAACAGATTCCTGAAAGTGAACTGGAATATTGAACTCCTTTCTCTTCAACAACACACATCTCTTGAACAAAAAAATAAAATAAAAAAAATGATAATAACAAACTAAAAAATGATAATAACAAACTAAAAAATGCTTTGTGAAGATTACATGATTTTAACAATTAGTTGCAATATATACAAAGTATTCCAGAAGTGCTTTAAGTGCTTAAAGATGTAGCAATTACGTTCTTTCCGACTTTGAAAACATCGTTGACTGCAAGTACAATAAAGCGGCCAGCTACTTAGCCAAAGTGCCCTAAGCGACTGCTTATAGCCCATTGAGTTGCTCACGGTGGTCGTTAAACCTCCAATCAAAAAAAAAAAAAAAAGTGCCCTAAATAACGCTAAAATTCCATATAAAGTGAAAGAAAAAAACACAAAGTATATAGACATGCATGCACCTAATTGCCTTAAGTAAAAATAGAAATGCCGCCCCGGTGGCACAGTGGTCTAAGCGATGGCCTCTGATCATTCGTCCGAACGGGGTCCGGGTTCGAATCCCGGTGAGGCATGGATGTTGTGTTTGTCTTACGGCACTGGCTCTCTCCCTTCCCTGGAACCAGTGACCCTAAATTAGGGACGGGCGACTGCTTATAGCCCATTGAGTTGCTCACGGTGGTCGTTAAACCTCTAATCAAAAAAAAAAAAAAAAAAAATAGAAAAGACAGCTTAAAAAGTTCTTAAAAAGAACTAGGATACCCCAAACTTCAAGAACAAAGAAGAGAGCTTACCTCTTATGTAACTTTTATGCCACTAAAGTCAAAAACATGGCCGAAACTTTTCTCCCCTAACTTTCTCTTAGGCCACGCCCTAGATTCGGGGTGCAGCTAGAGAAGGTCTGAAGGCTTCCACGCACTGCAAAGGATCCTACCCGCAGAGTTTTAAACAAGAGAAATATGCCACAAAGAATTTCCTGGTTGTTCAGAAAGAGTAGAATTTACTCTCCAGAATACATGAAAATAACATCAAATACACAAGCAGTGTATTTAATAGTATTTATTTGTATTTAATTACGTTAGTGAACCTCTACAAACAATACATAATCCTATTCATTTTAACGTTAGTTATACTATTTTTAGTTTAGGTATTCTAGTCAGTGAATACCTAGTTTTCTTTTTATTTCTTTTTATTTTATTTTATAATCAAATTTTTAAGGGTTTTTTTGTGTGATTTTATATGTATTTTTTTTATTTTTATTTTTAATAGGACTGTCCTGTCCATAGCACTAAGGTTCCTTTTTGTAGTTAATATGCATCCTCTAGACCAACTTCCTAAAAAGACTTTCATTGGCCAGAATCATTTTATTAACTTTGTAGAAATTAAAACAGATCTGCTAACCTTACTCTATTATTCAGAGTAATTTTTCTTAAAGTTATTTTGATGAAAGATGTTGGAATTTTGTTTTCTAGAAAACTGTTTAATAGTATTGTAATGTGGTTATTGAAGTCCAAATTGTTGCTGCAAATTCTTGAAATCCTAAGTACCTGTGAAATTAGTACGTTCTCAATTACTTTGGTGGAGATGTTATTGTTCCAGTGCAGATATTTAATTACTTTGAAAGGAAAGTTAACTCTCTTATCAAAAAGGCTGATGGATGGGTTACCTCTGTTAAGTTTAATGCTTAAGTCTAGGAACTCCAGTTCCTGATTACTGTGGTTAATTTTACATAAGTTAAGAGAGCTAGGATAGATATTTGCAAAATCACTTTCTATAACTTTTGAATTATTTATACAAAGCAAATCGTCAATATATCTAAAAGTGAAAGGGTAGTTATCTGAGCATGAGGAGCTATTCTTGGTGAATTTATATTCTTTAAAGAACAGGAATAGATTTGCTACACTGGTCGAAGAAGATGTTCCATAGGTATAACGGTTACTTGCTTATAGAGAGTATTATTATATAAAATATGGTTATTGTTTATGCAGCAATGGAGATAAGAGTTCCAAGCTCCTAAATTAACAAATTGGTTAAGCTTAAATTCTACATGCAGCTCTTTGAAGGTAGTGATGATATCTGATAAATATAGATTAGTATATAGGTTCTCAAAATCATAACTATTTATATCTATGGGGTTAATTTTGAGAATAGTGGAAATTACTTCTGAATTATTATTAATAATCCAAAAATCTCTGTACTTCAAGTTAGTGCAGTTACTAATGTGTTTCAAGACCTTCTTCAAGATGTCTTCAAAAGCAAGATCAGTTTTCTTTTTATGACTCCTTACTCCACTAGCTATGAATCTAAACTTCACCGGATCTTTATGAAACTTGACAGTTGCAAAAAGAAAGGGAAATTCAGGCTCATATCTTCTCATTTGTGGAATTTTAAGTTTCTTGAAGAATGCCTTATAATCGATTTAATACTTTGGTATTGCTATTCTGGTTTAAATTCTCTCTTAGGAGGTTGGGTTGCTTGGCATTGTGTTATTACTGAATAATCCTTATGTTTCAACCAGTCACTCTCTCAACTTGTGTTTTTTTTGTAATCGTTTTTCTGTTTTTTTAGTAGCAGATGACGAGCATGAGTTGGGCCAGGAAAGCTATAGATGCATGCAAAAGTAATATTATCTTGTGTTTTGACATGCAACTCAGGGGAAGTTGTGATATATTTAAAAAAAAAAAAATTGTGGGTGGGCATATTACTTGCATCCATGGCTTTGCAGAAACCCATTTCCAACTAGGTCTTTGTGGAGGTGAGAAAATGCAGAATTTTCCTGGTCCTTGATAAAGCCAAGGCTCGACATTCTCGACACTTTCTACATTCAGTTTGCTATTTTTTATCCTCTTTTTACTGATACCTGTCAGTATATGAGTTTTACTATGTCGTTTTAGGAATATTGGTTGAAAAATTGTTATTGCTTTTGTATCTTCTTAAATAGTATATATATCATCATCATCATCATTGTCAACCATTATCAATCCACTGCTGGACGAAGGTCTCCCCAAGTTTCCTCCACAACGGTCTGTCTTGTGCCAGTCTCCTCCATGTCACCCCTGCATACTTTCGAATTTCATCCACCCATCTCCCATGTGGTCTTCGTCTGGGTCTTTTCCTGTCCCTTGGAATCCAATCTAAAATTTCGGCTGTCCATCGATGATCTGTCCTTCTGGCAGTATGTCCAGCCCATTGCCATTTCAGGGATTTAACTCTGATCATGATGTCTTCCACTCTTGTCATTTTTCGGATCCACGAGTTCCTCTTCTTATCTCTCCTGGTTACACCAAGTATGCACCTCTCCATGCTTTTTTGAGTTGTCTGCAGCCTTTGTATGTCTCTTTTAGTTAAGGTCCACGTCTCTGCACCATACGTAAGCACTGGAAGGATGCATTGATCAAACACTTTTCTTTTAAGACATAATGGCATATTGCTCTTGAAAATTATGCTGTTTCTTCCAAAAGCTCTCCAGGCAAGTTTTGTACGCCGATTAATTTCTTCATCAATGTGACCCTCACTTGATATCTGCTGTCCAAGATAAACGTACGTGTCTGTTATCTCCAGCTTTTCTCCATCAATCGATAAATCTTCATTTCTTGTAAAAGCATTGAACATCACTTTTGTCTTCTGAAAGTTCATTTTTAATCCCACTTCTTTACTCTTGTCAGCAAGTTCCTGGATCATACTCTGCAGCTCTGATGGGGTAGTTGCAAAAATGACTATGTCATCAGCAAAACGAAGGTGGGTTAGATAATCTCCATTAATCTTTATCCCCTTGTTTTCCCAGCTCAGCGACTGAAAAACACCCTCCAATGTAGCATTAAAGAGCTTCGGAGATATGGTGTCACCTTATCTCACTCCCTTTCCAATTTTTACGTGTGTTGTATTTTCAAACAGCCTAATCTTTGCACTTGCATTTTCATAGATGTTATTAATAATAATAATGTATGCATCTTCAATACCGCAGGTTTTCAGAGCCATTGTAACTGCTGATGGTTTCACCGAATCAAAGGCTTTTTCATAATCGATAAAAACCATGCACAATGGAAGTTCATATTCCCTCGCTCTTTCAATTAGTTCTCTCAGCACGTGGATATGATCTATTGTGCTGTAGCCACTCCTGAATCCAGCTTGTTCTCTCGGTTGAGCCATGTCCAGTGTTACCTTCAAGCGGTGTGAAAGAACTTTAGTGAAGATTTTATAAACTACTGATAGGAGGCTGATAGGTCTGTAGTTTCCGAGATCCTCAATGTCACCTTTCTTATGTAGCAGGATCATTGTAGCGGTGTTCCAATCCTCAGGAATCTTTCCTTCATTAAGGCATCGAGTGAAAATTTGGGCGAGTACTGTTTCGATTTCTCCACTTGCTTCTTGTATGATGTCTACAGTAATTCCATCTTCTCCTGGAGCTTTTCCTCGCTTCATGTTCTTGATTGCATGTGCAACTTCTGCTGGAAGGACTGGAGGAACTCTGGTACTGGTATCTTTCATGATGTCTGGAGTGCATATATCATCCCTTTCATATAATTTGGAGTAGAAATCTTTCACTCTTGTCAAAATTTCGCCTCTATTTCTTGTTACAGAACCATCTTCTTTTCTCAGTGCCATAATCTGTTTTCTTCCCTTACTGAGATGTCCCTTTGCTATCTTTAGGCTTTGGTTGTTTTCAATTGCTTTCCTCACTAGTTCACAGTTGAATTTCCTTACGTCTTCAGTGATACTTTTTCTTACTGTCTTGCATAGCTCTATATATTCCACTTTGGAAGTCACATCTTCTTTAGTTGTCCTCATCTCTCTTCTTTTTTGCATCAACATTTTGGTTTTTCCTGATAATTTGTTCACATGCAACTTGTTCTTAGACCCAGCTAATTTTGTTGCTGTTTCCATAAGAGCTTTGGTTACTTTTCTGTTAACTTCAGAGATGTCCACTTCTTCCGATGTTATGCCTTCTAAAGCAGAGAACCTGTTCTTCAGTTCTAACTTGAAGGTATTATGGTGTTTTTTAAGGTTGGTTATGTCAATAGATTTTGTTTGTCTTATGAGCTTGCCACGTTCAAGTTTAGTGTTGAGGTGCATCTTACATCTCACCAATCCATGGTCACTACCTGTGTTGAACTTGTTTAGCACACTGCAGTCTTCTATGACGAATTTTTTGTTACACATAATAAAATCAATTTCACTTGTCGTCCCATTTGGATGTCTCCATGTCCATTTCCTGTGTGGCTTTTTCTTGAAGAAGGAGTTCAAGATGAAAAACCCTTCTGCCTCTGCAAACTCAACGAGAGTATTTCCACGCTGATTTCTGTTGCCGTGACCGAATTTACCTACTGAAGTTTCATTCTGTTGCCGTTGCCCTATTTTTGCATTGAAATCTCCCATAATTATTTTCAAGTGCTGCTTACCTTTATTATTTAGATGACAAATTTCCTCATAAAATTCTTCAATTTCTTCTTCAGGATGACTTGTGGTGGGTGCATAAGTTTGAATAATCTGAGCCTGGTATCTTTTCGAGAGTTGGATAACAAGTCGTGCAGCTCTGTCAGAGGAACTTTCAACTTCTACAACTTTATCCTTCAGTTTCTTGTTTATTATAAATCCAACACCACTAGTTCTGCCAGTATCTGTCCCACGATAGTAGAAGAGATGTCCACTTTTCAGTTCGATGAGATCTTCTCCTTTTCTCCTTACCTCACTTAGCCCCACGATGTCCCACTTGATCCTTTGTAGTTCCTCTTCCAATTCAAGAAGCCTTGAATCAGAAGATAGGGAGCGTCCATTGTAAGTAGCCAAGGTCAGCATCAGATGGCAGCCTAGTCCGGTCCTCCGGGGATTCTTAGCACCCTCTGCCTTCATGTCGCACTGGCCGCTGCCTTGGCCAGGAACATTCCAGCTGCCGGAGACTGAGGGCCAAGATTTAAGTTGTGGAATCATTTTGGAATGGTTTGGCCATAACTCACCACGCTGGCCAAGCGGGTTGGTGAGTGTGGGATAGAATTTCCTCTAATCCCGATGGTATAGTTATACCGCTATGGGCGGTCGTCAGAGCCCCTTTAGTGGGAACAGGATGCACCACGAGAAGGCGGGGTTGATATTTGTCAAAGAGAGGCTGTGATGTTACGCATCACCTGACCTTACATCCCAGTATATATATATATATATATATATATATATATATATACTGGGATCAGAGTTAAATCCCTGAAATGGCAATGGGCTGGACATACTGCCAGAAGGACAGATCATCGATGGACAGCCGAAATTTTAGATTGGATTCCAAGGGACAGGAAAAGACCCAGAAGAAGACCACATGGGAGATGGGTGGATGAAATTCAAAAGTATGCAGGGGTGACATGGAGGAGACTGGCACAAGACATACCGTTGTGGAGGAAACTTGGGGAGACCTTCGTCCAGCAGTGGATTGATAATGGTTGACAATGATGATGATGATGATATATATAAGTAAGGAAACATCTGAAAGTGCAATACAAATTTTGAATGTATCTTTACAGTCAATTTGCTAAACTTCTGTAAAAAAGAAAAGACTGCATGAACAAAAACATCCGTACGCAAATTTGAAAAAAAATTACATGGTTTTTACTAAAGAAAGTTTTACATAATAATCTTTTCCTGATGCTGAACTCCCAACATCTGATCATAAAACAGAAATTATTGGTCAGCTTAAAGAAATATTAAATGATACAAAGTAAAGAGCTTAAAACCTGCAAATTTATACTGTACCACTAAAATGTTGGAGTTTTCAAAACTTGTAGGGTGAATTCAGTATTTCAAATTACATGGCAAGAAAGGTAAAACCATTTCCAAAGCCTAAAGCTAAGAAAGATGTTAAAATGGGAGACAGCTGATCTGGTGCAAGATTTTTATTGCCATGATTGTGTTGGCAGGCCTGGAAAATAAGATTGTTGTAGTAGCAACACTAGCTGAAAAAACAGGTTTACAAAAAAAAAGAGGGGGTCTTATTAAACAATATGAAAGATATTCACAAACAATTTAAGATTACATACCCAGAGATAAAAATTGGCTTCTCAAAGTTTGCAGAACTGCATCCAAAAAAATTGTATCATTGTTGGAGTAAGTGGTACATGTAATATACAAATGTGCATCACAATTTATCAAAACTTTAAAGTCATGTTTTTAGGGTGTCATATGGCAAAATTAACTACTGAACATAAACTTAGCATTAACAGCTATAAAAAAGACTGCATTGCAAGAGTAATATGTAATCCTTTACTTCCTGCATTGCTACTTGTGAGTGCCAATTTTGCCCAGGGATCAGATTTATTGAAAAGTTTCATTATTGATCTTGTGAAAAGAATAATATTGATTCTGTGACATTTAAGCAGTGGGTATCTTCAGTATTAACCAAACATCTCTTGAAACTGTGACAAAATCAGTAGAAAAGTTTGTTGATTTATTTATTTTTTTATCTTTATGACTTAAAGGCATTGCTATATTATTGTTTCTTTTTTTTAACATCATTTTAGTTCAAAAAATTATAGTTATTAAAGGTTTACTGCTTAGCATATTGTAGAAATAACCTTCTCACTGACGAATCCTCCCAATTTAAATCAGTTATTTAACCCTAAAACACTTTCACCTTTCATCACGCTATTTTGAGACCATTTTTGGTGACAGTGTATTTCATTTTAATATTTTATAAATGATGATTCCATTGCGGTCCCATCTTGAAAGTTGGCATACTAGTAAACAAAACTGTAATGATGCTATATGTTTTTGTCAGAATTTTAAAATTAAAGTTTTTTTAAATATTCAAGCTCATACTTCTGTGACCTTGAAAAGGTCAACCTAATTTTTTTTTTTTCAGCACATGATTTAAAAGCTCATATAAAATGCTATAAAAAGACACTAATTTCAACCTTCTAGCCCAATTAGGTAACAAGATACAGCTACTCAAAGATTGTCCGGAGGTCTAAATTTTCTAATTTTCAAGATCATGTAATTTGAAACCCCATGGATGGACAGGGCTAAAATTTGGGATTTATGCATAAGTCTACATGCCTAACAATCACACCAAATTTCAAGGAAATCAAAAGGAGTTGGGTTGTGAGCCTTGTTGATTTGACATAGAATAACCCAAAAGTAAATAATTAAATCATCACTGAGGTCACATAAAATGAAAACAGACCCGTCTGTCCTCTGTAATTTCAGGTTTTTGATGCATTCTAAACCCTGAAACCTGGGTTTTTAAGTTTTGTAAGAATTTGGCAATCTGCAGTTATGTCATTTTTTAAAATTCTAAGAAATCACAACTAAAAGTTCCTTTCAAGTTCTGTTTGCTTTGGAATTACAGTGTTTATTTGAAAGCATACTGCAATTCTGTGTGCATTACCTGAAGGGATGGTTAATGTTGAGGATTTGTAACATTGTGAGAGCTGGTTTCACAACAGTCATGCATGCCGACAAGGCTCTTTTTTTCTTTTTCTTTTTTTAATCATTTTGGCAGATGCACCTACGTAAAATATTTTGATTTTATCAAATTCACTTAATTCAATAAGCTTCTTTTTAGAATTGAATGGAAACCACTATAGGGCTTCCAAATTTGGACTGTTCTCCATAGTCTGCCCAAATAATCTGAAGTACATATTTTTACTTCAAAAATGCAATTCTTGAATGATTTCTAGCATGGTGAGCAAAAATTTGGTACAGAAAATCTGCAGAATTAAACTGTTCAGGTACTAGTGGCTATTTTCTATGTAGCTAGTTAATAACAAGAGTAATGTATAAATAATATACATACTATATACACTGCTCAACAGTGAAATTGCCCCACCCAGAAAGAATGAGCCAAAAATCACCAGAGGCATAGAACATGAGATGGATAATACATGATTTAATTTTCAAGGCAGCATATCAGTTTAACAGCCTACAAGACAAGATCATGTGAAAGCCGTCAATATCTTGTGTGACCACCATGTTGTGCAGTACAATCTGGCATACTGCACTGCATGGAATGATACATCCCTATAATGGAGTCCTGGAGTATCTCACACCATGCAACATTTTCCTGCTGCTTTCTAGAGCGGCTTTGAGAAGGATTGCAAGTGTTGCCCAATATGCATACTCAATGGGTGGTAGGCTCTGATACCTCACTGGCCATGGAAGCATATGGGCCTCTTGTAGGTATGTTGAGGAGAAGTTAGTGGTTTATGGCCGAGTATTATCTTGCCGGAAGACGGTCTCCAAGGTATCACTCAGAACTAACAACAACACAGGCTGCAAAACATCACCCACATACTGCAGGGTTGCCACCATGCCTGTTATGCATATCAGAGATAATCTACTAATATAACTAATGGCAGCCCATATGAGAATGCCTGGTTGGTGAGTAATATGATGCTCACAAACAACAACTGGATTTTTCCTGTGACTATGTCATCACCAGATGCGTACTTGATGATCATTGGCACTGAAGCGAAATTGTTCCATTATCTTGCAATTGGAAGACATTTTTGCATTGTTAATGGCTGGCAAAAGTCAACAAGTACACAATTCCCTGACTGTGGAGCAAACGATAGAAATTCCTGAGTTAAGTAACAAAAATAATAAAAAGATATGGTAGATGTTCAAGTGTGGATAAACGCAGGTGTACAGTACTCTGAAATAGAAGAGAGAGTTTCAAAACAAATGAATACAAAGTGCAAGTTATCAGAAAAGGAAAAGGAATGTAGAAAACAAGACTGTGGATCACTTAATATGTGAGGCATATTCGAAAAGTAAGTACTGTTTGCAAATATTTTTGCAGAAGCGCTGCGTTTGTGATATTGTGCTTGAACACTGACTTTCCTTATTTGTTTGCAAGCCACAGATATCATTATAAGAACATCAGATCATGTTTTCATGTTCTGTGCATTTTAACATATTTAAAAAGATCGAGCTGCCCACTGACTGTAAGATAAGGTCTTACATACATGAAATGTGAAACTGGCTAGCATTCTTGTAATATGTTACTGAGTGTTAAATACTTCCAAACGGGAAACACACCATTATTATTATTATATCATATAATTTGTCATATATTGAAAATTCATAAAAAAACGTCAAAACGTACCTCGTGAAACTTTCATGATGTTACACATTGTTGGTGTGACAATTCTTAGGTCTCTCCTGCAAATTCCCCCAATAAGAATATATATCCGTTTCTTTGTCATTAATATTCGGTCTGTCTTGCACATTTCTACTCCAAAAATCACTTTGCAATTAGTAATAATGTTGAGATACATCAAAACAAGTCCAGAAAAATTAATATCCTTAAAATATCAATAAACAATATCCTTTAAAATCCTAAAATCAGTATCCTTTGAAATCCTTTAAAAACTTATTAAAAAAAAACTTCATTTTAAAACTTCATGGAACTTGTGTTTTTAAAGACATGCTTCAATATTTTGCATTGAAAATTTTTCTGGAAGCATAAGAATAATATTGTATATATTGGACATGGACTTGTTTTAATGTATCTCAACATTATTAATAATTGCAAAGTGCTTTTAGAGCAGAAATGCGCAGGACAGACCAAATATTGATGACGAAGAAATGGATATATACTCTGCTTGGTGGAATTTGCAGGAGAGACCTAAGAATTGTCACACCAATAATGTGTAACATCCTGAAAGTTTGATGAGGTACGTTTTTATGTATTTTTATGAATTTTCAATATATGACAAATTATATGATATGGCTGATCTATGGTCAAACTTCCATGAGTGATTCGAGGAGCAGAATAGCCAGCCATCTGTGGTCAACGATGATTTGGTATGTGTGGTTGACGTGAAAGTTTGTGAGGACAGACATTTTACAATTTCGGCGCTTTCTCGACACTTTTAACAAATTTCAAAGACTGTTCTTTAAGAAATTGTGACAGATTGTTTGGGGTTTCAGAAATTCTGCTGGGTGCCAAAGATGCTCTTTGAGCAAGTGTGCTGGCTGTGCCTTGACCTTTCTCACACAATACATTGAGCAAGATGATGGGTTCTTGAGCCATATCATCATGGGTGACGAGATGGTGTCCCACATGACTCCAAAATTGAAGAAACAGTGCGACACATCTCATTGCCGAAAAGGAAAAAATTCAAGCAGACAGTCCCAAGCCATAAGATCATGTGCTCAGTTTTTTGGGACATGCAAGGAGTTTTGCTTGTTTTATTCTTGCCTAAAGGAAGAAGAGTAAGAAGAGTAAATTCATCAGCCTATTGTGTGATCCTGGGGAAACTGTTTCGCTCAGTCCAGAACAAAAGGCATGGCATGCTTACTCGCAGTGTTGTCTTGCTTCATGACAATGCTCGGCCTCACATTTCTGCACAGACTCAAGCACTCGTCATGTCATTTGGCTGGAAACAAAGGGATTCCCCCTACCTCCCTCCACACATACACACACCACAGCCCTGACCTAGTGCCAAGTGACTATCACCTGTTTTTGCATCAGAAGAAGTTCCATGCTGGTCAGAGTTTCTTTAATGATGAAGAAGTCAAAGGAGCAGTGCAGTAGTGGTTGTCTTCACACACAGCCTCGTTCTACGATGAGGGAATACAAAAACTGGTGTCCTGTTATGGTAAATGGGTGGTAGGCTCAGTGATGGCAGAAACTATGTACAAAAGTAGTTTAAGGCATGGCAAATCAGAAAAGAATAGCATTTTTTGCAATACATTCTCATTTACATTATGAATAATTGTGGCATAAGCTATAGTTGTTGTAACACTGCATTCTCATTTAGCTTGAATAGCCAAATGGTACTTTCCAAATATGCCTCATATATAAGTGATTTGTTGATGCTCAAGCCTGAAACTTAGCCTGTTCCATTTTGCAAGTAGACACAATATTTCTTCCAAAGTGTTTCTCAGTGAAGCAAAAGAGTTTGACATTTAATTATTGCAATCTCTTGAAGAAAAACCTTTCCAAGCTTGACCCAATGTTATGAATTGAAAGACATTTCAAGTGGTGATAAAACTGTTATTCTTTAGAGCACTTCCAATATAAACATTTTCATGTCCAGGCAATAAATGCATAGGGGCTAAACATTCTAAAGAATGTTTCACTGTATTTTTGTGGTGCACCATGACAAGTGAAGTAGAAAGACCAGATATTATTGAAAAAACAGCGAAACCTTAGTGTTTGAAGAATGCACATTAATGGTTATTTGGAAATTGAAAAGAAATTCTAGGTGACTGTTAACTTAATGGAAGAATGACTTCATGGGTTAAACAACATAAAGAAAAGCCACTCTGTTCTTATATCAGTCTATTTTTTTCTATTTTATTATATTTTCATTGATATATTTTATACTATCTATCAAATGTTGAATTGGCATTTTTTTCCGATTAACAGAACTTTGGTGGCAGAGCCTCTTGATCATGGAGTTACTTGGTATTTGTACCATGAAGATAAAATACCAACAATTCCTTTTACACTCCTTGATTGCTTATGGACACGTGAAAAGTCTGACAATGTATACATACACTGAAGAGCAATTGAATTAGAGACAGCTGGCGTTATGCAAATGTGGCACTGTGGGTGGCCCTGTAAACAGAAACGACATGATGTATGCAGCAATCCGACAATATAAGGAGTGAAGCAATGGGAATCAGTAAGAGTCGGACGCAGTATGGGTAAAACGAAAGATCTAAGTGCATTTGATCGTGGGCAAATTGTCGGGGCCTGACGAATGGGTCACTCCATCTCGGAAGTCGTGCAGGCACTGGGATTTTCACGAGCCACTGTGTCACAGGTGCACCGTGAGTACATCGAATCTGGTAAAACCATCCCTGCAAGGGCCAACTGCCGTGGACAACAGCGTGTGGATGAGCGGGGTCATCGTCGGCTAGCTTGCATTGCAACAGCGGATAGACGGGCCACAGTGCAAGAAATCACTCGCCAATTTAACGCTGGTGCACAAAAAGGTGTAAGCAGCCACACCATCCAGAACCGTTTCCTCGCTATGGTTTACCGAAGCCATCATCCCACGAGGGTACTGCTGCTGACCGCACATCACAGGGTGCAAAGATTAGCATAGATTAGCATGGGTGTGGGAACATCGCCACTGGACCCCAGATATGTGGAAAAATGTTGCCTGGACTGATGAGTCAAGATTCACTTTGGTACATGCGGATGGCAGGATACGAGTACGGCGCAAACCACATGAAGCGATGGATCCTTCTTGCCAGCAGGGTACTCTTCAAGCTGGTGGGGGTGGCATTCTCGTCTGGGGACTGTTTACGTGGGCTGAAATGGGACCCCTGGTACGTGTGACATCGTCCCTCACAGGTCAATGTTACCGGGATATCCTGGACCACCATTTACTCCCGTTTGTGCGTCTTCAACATCCCACTGGGGACCTCATCCTGCAACAAGACAGTGCACCGTGCCATCGCTCCCGAATTGTATCCGAATGGTTGGATGAACACTCCACCGACGTGACCTCGCTTCCTTGGCCAGCTAGGTCACCTGAGCTTAATCCCATCGAGCACATCTGGGATGCCATCGAGAATGATGTTCGAGGCTCTGACACCCCTCCATCAAGTCTTCGTGAACTGTGGGAGCTTGTTCAGGGGTCGTGGATCCGTATGGCTTCCCAACGCTTCCGGTGTCTTGTCGAGTCCATGCCGAGACGAATCGCCACCATCATTAGGGCAAAAGGTGGTGCTACACATTACTAGACAGGTATCTCTAATTCAGTTGCTCTTCAGTGTAAATGCATTGACCACGAAATATAGACAGAGCCAGGAATACAGTCTATTGATGATTTGTTGAAGTTATGTGATAGCAAAAAAATAAGGAGAAGAGGAAGAAGAAAAATGTGAAACTCAGTACAAATAGGAATTTACGAAGACTCTTTAGTTTATATCCAGTACTTCGAAAACTTTATTCTTCATGCCAATAACACAATTATTGGAAATTTTCAATGAGGTTTGTTGTGAATTGGAAAAATGTGTTCCCCAAGAAAAAAGTTCAAACAGTTCACAATAATGGACTATTTTTAGTAGCAATGACCACATAACTAAGTTTTTCTGAATAATTTATGTGTGAAATAAGGCAAAAATAAAAATAACCTTTCTCAAACGTAAGTACTTTGTACTTTTCAGAAATCTGTGTGGGTTTTATACTTTCTTGGTTGTAGTTTCTTTTAGGCCTTGTAAACAATGTTGTCCCACAACACATAAAACCTTCTCACTAATCAGACAGTAACATCGAGCTACTGCGATGATGGAGTGAGGTAGGTGATTATAATATTATGTGTGTTCACTTTTCTGAATTGTGCATTTTTGATATTACTGCACAAAATATTTACAAGGTGTCTAAAAAGGATTACCATAATTTAAGTATGTTATAACTTTTAAATGAACACTGGTTATTAAACACAGTTTTAAACAGAAGTAGATAAACATTCAAACTTTTGATACATAGTTAATGAACTTAGTAAATTTCTGTGTGTGCTCCCCTAGTGGCCCATAAAATGTCAAAGCGATATTCACACTCGCACCATACATTTTCCAACATTTGTGTGATAACTGTTGCTATTGAACATGTAATGTATTCTCAAAAGTCCTGATATCTGTAACAACTGTTGCATAAATTACATCTTTAACATAATGCCACAGATGGAAAGCTAGTGGGATAAGGTCAGGTGATCTTTGGAGACCATGGGTCCATCTTTCCCTACCGACCCACTGATTTGGAAATGTTGCATCGTAAGTTTCACAAACAACATGTGTCCAAAGAGGATGTGCCCTATCTTGATGACTGCAAGCTACCTGTCCTGCACCTGGGAGATGATCAGCATATCCAGATACACATTTGCTGAAACCATTTTCTCAGTGAAGAAGAAAGAACCAATTATCTGGTCATGCATTAAACCACACCAAATGTTGATCTTTGAACTGTTCTGAATGTGTGTGCTTATACAATATGTGGATTTTTGAAGAATCTCCAAATATGCACATTCTGTCTGTTGATTGTGCCACTAAGGTGGAATGTAGCCTTATCTGAAAAGTAGACACGTAACAAAAAGTCATTTAGCCTTGTCAGTCAGGTTCAGAATGTCACTACTTTATGTTGTTGTTGTTTTTGTTTTGTGTGTGTGTGTGTGTGTTTCACATTTTTTGTGTTATTTTTTTGTTTCATGTGTTTTATGTTATTTTTGTTTCACCTTTATGCTTCACATTTTCATGTTATTTTTTGTTTCACATTTTTAAGGTTTTTTAATGTTAAAAACATTTATGTGTCCCATTTTGAATTGTCATCAGGTTGTAGTTCTTGAGGAATTTGTAACTTACAGATATGTGTAACTACAAGTGCTTACACAACACCTTGTGCACCATAGACTTTAGTATCTGTAGTTGGCTTGAAGCTTGTCTCATTCTGATTTCCATGGTGTCTGTGTGAAAGCAGTTTCAAAGGTTTTCATTGTCTCATCAGAAATTTATGGTTTACCAAGGCTCTTTTCTGTTTCCATGAATTTTGTCCTCCACTACTAAATTAACTTCACATCAGGTGGCTTCTTTCAACACTTTGTTCTGAACTTTTGCTGAACACTGATGTGAGATTTTATTTTTGCCTACCACTCAACACATTGTTTGTGTATTTCTTTCACAGAAATAAATTCTTCTCTTCTGCCAGCCACTCAACACATTTTTCACGGATGCCATCTTAAGTGAACAGCTACTACAGTGCTCCTAGTGGCAGATATAAAATACACCAGCACAGAAAGCCTGTGCATGTACAAGCCTGTAAACAGGTACTTGATGTAAGACTTGTCATTTAAAAAATTATAGCTTGCTGTAACCAGGGTAAACATTTATGGGCACCCTGTATAAGTTTCAATCTGCATAAGACAGAAATTTGCCTAATGCAGAAATATTTCTAAATCCCATGGTTTTTCACCTTAGACAGATTTTACTGTGTACATTTTTGAGGGTTTAAAAAAATTTGGTGCTTCTAGTACTCAACTAAGTTAAAATGAGTAGTCACAAGCATGATCTTTTAATTAGCAGTCACTGTATTTGTATGTTATGCAATTATTTTACAATTAAGTTAGGGTGCTGTTGGTAAGAGATTTCAGAGGAAGTGTGTTATGATTGAAAAGGTGTGTTGAATCAGTTGGATGTACAAGTTGAAATGAATGGAATACCAATGCTTGCAGTTTCAGCTTATACAATTAAGTTAGGGTGCTGGGTATACACACGCGAGGAACCCTCGTGTGTGAAGAAGAGGCCCAACGATGGTAGTATGAAATTACCGAAAGCGCTCGCCGTAACGTGGTGACGACGAACCCCTTGTGAGACATCTCCTGACTCGATGAGTATAAATCTTTCTACTAAAACCTTTTAATTAATAGTAAATTTAAAACGTTTGATTGTGGGAATGAATGAATGTAGAACTGAAAACATATAACCTAATTGCTTTATTTCTAAAAAATGTTTATAACTAACCAAAAACCTGTAACATAAAAGACCTCTCTGGCCGGGAGCACGTGCCTCACAGAGCAACAATGTGCAAAATACTTTGACAATATCAGGTAAACAATACCTTAGATATTATGAATATTTAATCAAATGCACATTTATAGCATAAGACAACCCTTAAGGCTGCCTCATGAATTGCATGTTTTGTAATTCTTTACATAGTATACGACGGAACACCGGGAACGAGAAGGAGAAAAAACGACCATGAATTGCTGAAAACGGAGAAAAAGGAGGAGAAAAAACGACCATGAATTGCCGACCATGAATTGCTGAATTGCTTAAAACTTAAAGAGTTGAGAGAATTAGAGAACTTCAGAAAAAGAAGAAGTGATCTTCAAAAAAACAGTATCCAGTTGGAATTTTTGATAAATTGCTGTGATTTAAACTTTATTCCAAAATATCTACAACTCAGTAATTACACATTGAATAACAAAATTGCAAATATAATGAAACAATGGGAAATTAAACGTTTAAGAACTGAAATTGTATTCAAAAGAAAGACAGTATATAAATTACACAATACTTGTTATAAATTATGGAATCTGATACAAAATAATAAATATGAAAATTTAAATAAAAAATGGACTGATACTGTCATCGACCAAATTTTAAAAGAGACTTTTACAATATTAGAAAACGAAACCCAAACCATCAGAAAAAGGCATTCTGATAAATTAAATAGACTAGTCGATAAAAATATTCCTACCAAGGAATTAATCAATGAAAATTCTCTACCCATGTTTCAAAATTACTCTAACCTCGAACTCTCAGAAGTACAACAGGCAGCATTACAGAAGGGTAAAAAAAATTGCGTACCCGCAGACTATTCCCCCAACTGAAAGCTGTATTCCGAAAATCAAGACCATCATTCAAAATGTCCCATATTCACACAAACCAACTTTAAGATTTAAGTTGTATAGAAATATATTGGATGAATATAATCTGCAGTCTAAAAAAGAAATTAAAATTGGAAAGATGACATATGAAAGACAACAACTACTTGACTTAAAAACAGACCCTACTATTGTAATTTGTGAAGCAGATAGATCAAATCAGCTAATAATACTGGATAAAAATGAATATATCATTAAAATGAATACAGCTATTGAGGAATTAAAATGTGAGATAATTAAAAAAGACCCTGTTGACTCTCAGATAAACTTTTTAGCTAAAATTAGAAATCATAGTTCACTACCTTCAGAAATTACCAGAGCCTATCCACCAGTAGGTACAGTAGTTCCAAGTATTTTTGGAAAAATAAAAACCCATAAGCCCGATAGAACGTTTACAGTTATTGTTCAAAAATCAAAGTTCCCACTAATAAATCTAGAAAGGAAATTATACAAATTTTTGGCCCCCTTTTTCATGAATAATGAATACTGTTTAAAAAACAGTTTAGAGTTCATTGAGAAAATAAAATCTATTAATGTTCCACTATCTGGTATGTTTATAGCAAGTTTAGACATTAAATCATTATTCCCAAGTACCTATGTACCAAAAGCCATAGACATTATCATTAAAGAGTTAAAAAAAAAAATTAAATCTCAATTTAATAACATACAATTACAAGAGTTATATAACATTTTAACCTATATTTCTAATAACAATTACTTTGATTATATCTCATGTGATTCTATAATAAAGTTCACATACCATTACGTGACCACAAAGTTCTTCAGGAAGACGCTTTGACGTCTGTAAGTTCTGTTTTACATGTTCTGTAAAGTGGATACAGTCTGCGGTGGTGCATTAACTTATTCAATTAAAAAATAAATTGGGAAAAAGTCCTAAAAATGTTACTTACGGAAGTGCGTGTTCAGTCCGGTCAGTAGTTATTGAGAGTTTCTTTGTCCAAAGTTGTATCTTGCTTCAATATGGTGAGTTGTTAGGGTTAGCTCGAGAGCCATTTCGTCATAAGTTGTACCCTACTTCGGTTATGTTCAGATGTTAGGGTTAACTCCGTTCAGGCTGTGTCAACATCATATTGAATGGGTAAAGGTTTCCAGATAATAATTTAAGATTCTTGAGTTAAGAGTTACTATTTACATACCACTTGAAGTTCCATGTCGTACTTGGCCATTAGGGCTAACTCGTCAATGCTGCACTCTCGTAGAATTGCTGAGGAAGTCTTCAAGTTAGGTCAGGTTCATAAAAAATTTAAAAGCTTTAAAATATTCCAGTTAAAATCATTATATACACCACCTCATACCGTCCACAGTCTCAATCGCCGGACGAGCGTTTCACCTAGGCTCTACCCTGGCGTTTTCAACGGAGACTTCACACCATCTGTCGAAGTCTGCTATCTGAAAGTCTCGTGTCCACAGTGCGCATGTTCCTCATGTAACCCATTGCCAATGCCATCTAGTGTCAGATCACATCAACTTTATCTTCATCTATGCCATTCTCACCCTTCCCTTTTCTCTTCCTCTCTCTCCTCTCCCTATTCAATTTCTTCTGTTTCGATCAGGTTCCTCCAAGTGTACGAAAGGTCGTATGGACTGTTATTATTGCAGTTAAATGGTTTGGTCATATTTATTAATACTGCTTCTACTACTTGTATTGTTCTCATATTATTCTGCTGGTTTAATATTGCAATTTCTTCCCAATAGGGTATACATTGATTATCCAAACAGAAGTCTATAAGTGCTGTTTTATTCTCTCTTCTGCTCCACTTCTTCATGTGTTCAGTCAATCTGATTTTAATATTTCTTTTTGTACTGCCTATATATTGGTTGACAATTTTATTTTGATTATTTTTTATTGGTATAGAGTAGACACCCACTTTTTGTAATATTGGGGTCTATCTGTGATAGTTACTAAGAGATTTCGTTATATCTCTTGTTTGTACACCAAAATCTAGGTCAAATTTTTTACATGTTTTCTTCATAATAGTTGTGATCTCCGGTATATATGGTAATGATCCACAAAATTGTATTACCTGTTGAGTCTGTGTACTCCTTTGTTGTTTATTTCTAGGGTTGCATCTATTAATAAGGTTATTTATTTTCTTCACATCAAATCCAAAGTTTATTGCCGTGTTCTTTATCCAATTCAATTCATTTTTTAGTAGTTGGGCGTTAGATGTATGAGTAAACGAACGCTCTATTGATATATGATCAGAAAGCTGCAAATTTGTGAGATGCTGGGTGGTGAGAGTTCTCAGGAATGATATTAATGATGTTGTCAGGTTTTCTATATACTTGGAATTCGATGTTATTTTGTTTATGAGATAGTATTATGTCTAAGTATGGTAAGACTCCATCCTTTTTATGCTCCACGGTAACATTAATTGTTTCGTAATAGTTATTATATTCATCTATGTACATCTGTAGCTGGTTATCATCATGCTGCCATACCATAGGGATGTCATCCACGTACCTGCAAAACATCAATGGTTGTGGTATATCTGTTTTCAGTCTCATAGATTTTTCGATGTTCTGCAAAATCACCTCTGCCAACAAACCCGAAATCGTCGATCCCATCAGTGCTCCTGATAATTGTCGATATATTATGCCTTCATAACTGAAATAATTGTTTTGATCAGTAAAAAGAAGTGCTCTTCTTATGTCTTCAATTTGCTATGTTGGTATTTTATTTTCACACAACCTTTCAACAATGAGGTCAATTGCATCCAGAGTAGGGGTATTTGGGAAGAGGTATACCATATCAAGGCTGGCAAGTCTTATTTTCTTATTCCAATTGATTTCATTATCCTGTATTAATGTAATCACCTCTGTGGGACTGTTCACAGTATATTCATATTGTTCGTAGATAGGAGTTAAAAATTTATATAGTGCTCGCTCAAGATTTATCGTAGGTGACTTATTTTTTGCAACAATTGGTGTAAGTATATTTCCAGGTTTATGAGTCTTTATTTTACCATAGATATCCAGGGTTGTAGCTCCCGTGGGAGGATATGCTTTCTTTTTAATCATATCAGGAAGGCAACTGGGATTTTTGAAAGTCATCAATGTAAGTTTTATTTTTTCTGTTGGGTCTTTGTCTATGATTTCAACGCCTAAATCCTGTATAGTTTTTAGCATTTTTTCATCATATTCTATATTATCCATGATAATTAATTGATTAGTTTTGTCAGATGTTGTTATTACGATCGATGGGTTATTTCGTAATTCCATAAGTGCTTGTCTTTCATATTTTATCAAATTAGGTTTCTCTATGGTTTTTTCTTTCATGATTTTGGTTGCAGCTCTATTTATTTTAAATATCAGGGGTTCTTGAGCTTTTTTGAAAGTAAGTTGATAATCTCTTCGATCTTCGGAATAAATTGCTCTGTTTTTCCAAGGTTTTCACTAAATGCAAATGTACTACCTTTATTAAGTGCATTTATTTGCAGCTGATTAAGTTCCAATTGTGATAAGTTTACATAGGTATGCTTGATATTATCCTGATGTTGTTGGTCCTGTTTCCTTGATATCAATATTGCTAGTTTATATTTTTTCCTAATATTAGTATACATGTTATATGACTGTCGAGACAACTGGTAGATCCTCTGTCTCTTTGTTCTTATTTCTGCTCTCCATCTTTTAGTTTCACTCATTTTAAGTATTCTTTGATCTCTAGTGTTTAAGGCCCTGATCTTAATTCTTAAGTAATTGGGAATAACCCCATTGTCCCGGCTTTGTTTAAAAAAATCAAGATGGTCAACTTGGTCATTGAGTTTTACTCTTGTTTTCTTATAGTTTCGAATATCATGATTCAGCATTTTCTCTCGAGTCCATGCAGCACCGTGGGCAACCATGCTTCCTGCAGGTGTTATTGCGTTAATTACATCTCCAGATCGTAATATCATTATATCTCATGTGATTCTATCATAAAGTTCACATACCATTACGTGACCACAAGGTTCTTCAGGAAGATGCTTTGACATCTGTAAGTTCTGTTTTACACGTTCTTCCCAAATACCCCTACTCTGGATGCAATTGACCTCATTGTTGAAAGGTTGTGTGAAAATAAAATACCAACACAGCAAATTGAAGACATAAGAAGAGCACTTCTTTTTATTGATCAAAACAATTATTTCAGTTATGAAGGCAAAATATATCGACAATTATCAGGAGCACTGATGGGATCACCGATTTCGGGTTTGTTGGCAGAGGTGATTTTGCAGAACATCGAAAAATCTATGAGACTGAAAACAGATATACCACAACCATCGATGTTTTGCAGGTACATGGATGACATCCTTACGGTATGGCAGCATGATGATAACCAGCTACAGATGTACATAGATGAATATAATAACTATTACGAAACAATTAATGTTACCGTGGAGCGTGAAAAGGATGGAGTCTTACCATATTTAGACATATTACTATCTCATAAACAAAATAACATCGAATTCCAAGTATATAGAAAACCCGACAACATCATTAATATCATTCCTGAGAACTCTCACCACCCAGCATCTTACAAATTTGCAGCTTTCCGATCATATATCAATAGAGTGTTTACTCATACATCTAACGCCCAACTACTAAAAATTGAATTGAATTGGATAAAGAACACGGCAATAAACTTCGGATATGATGTGAAGAAAATAAATAACCTTATTAATAGATGCAACTCTAGAAATAAACAACAAAGGAGTACACAGATTCAACAGGTAATAAAATTTAGTGGATCATTACCATATATACCGGAGATCACAACTATTATGAAGAAAACATGTAAAAAATTTGACCTAGATTTTGGTGTACAAACGAGAGATATAACGAAATATCTTAGTAACTATCACAGAATGACCCCAATCTTACAAAAAGCGGGTGTCTACTCTATACCAATAATAAATAATCAAAATAAAATTGTCAGCCAATATATAGGCAGAACAAAAAGAAATATTAAAATCAGATTGACTGAACACTTGAAGAAGTGGAGCAGAAGAGAGAATAAAACAACACTTATAGACTTCTGTTTGGATAATCAATGTATACCCTATTGGGAAGAAATTGCAATATTAAACCAGCCAGAATAAAATATGAGAACAATACCAGTAGTAGAAGCAGTATTAATAAATATGACCAAACCATTTAACTGCAATAATAACAGTCCATACGACCTTTCGTACACTTGGAGGAACCTGATCGAAACAGAAGAAATTGAATAGGGAGAGGAGAGAGAGGAAGAGAAAAGGAAAGGGTGAGAATGGCATAGATGAAGATAAAGTTGATGTGATCTGACACTAGATGGCATTGGCAATGGGTTACATGAGGAACATGCGCACTGTGGACATGAGACTTTCAGATAGCAGACTTCGACAGATGGTGTGAAGTCTCCGTTGAAAACGCCAGGGTAGAGCCTAGGTGAAACGTTCGTCCGGCGATTGAGACTGTGGACGGTATGAGGTGGTGTATATAATGATTTTAACTGGAATATTTTAAAGCTTTTAAATTTTTTATGAACCTGACCTAACTTGAAGACTTCCTCAGCAATTCTACGAGAGTGCAGCATTGACGAGATAGCCCTAATGGCCAAGTACGACATGGAACTTCAAGTGGTATGTAAATAGTAACTCTTAACTCAAGAATCTTAAATTATTATCTGGAAACCTTTACCCATTCAATATGATGTTGACACAGCCTGAACGGAGTTAACCCTAACATCTGAACATAACCGAAGTAGGGTACAACTTATGACGAAATGGCTCTCGAGCTAACCCTAACAACTCACCATATTGAAGCAAGATACAACTTTGGACAAAGAAACTCTCAATAACTACTGACCGGACTGAACACGCACTTCCGTGAGTAACATTTTTAGGACTTTTAACCGATTTATATTTTAATTGAATAAAATAATGCACCACTACAGACTGTATCCACTTTGCAAAACGTGTAGAACAGAACTTACAGACGTCAAAGCGTATTCCTGGAGAACCTTGTTGTCACGTAATGGTATGTGAACTTTATGATAGAATCACATGAGATATAATGATATTACGATCTGGAGATGTAATTAATGCAATAACACCTGCGGGAAGCATGGTTGCCCACGGTGCTGCATAGAGTCAAGAGAAAATTCTGAATCATGATATTCGAAACTATAAGAAAACAAGAGTAAAACTCAATGACCAAGTTGACCATCTTGATTTTTTTAAACAAAGTCGGGACAATGGGGTTATTCCCAATTACTTAAGAATTAAGACCAGGGCCTTAAACACTAGAGATCAAAAAATACTCGAAATGAGTGAAACTAAAAGACTGAGAGCAGAAATAAGAACAAAGAGACAGAGGATCTACCAGTTGTCTCGACAGTCATATAACCTGTATACTAATATTAGGAAAAAATATACAGATGACATAATTGATAATATAATGAATAGAATACATATATGCTTGGAAAGAAACTGGCAATATTGATAACAAGGAAACAGGACCAACAACATCAGGATAATATCAAGCATACCTATGTAAACCTATCACAATTGGAACTTAATCAGCTACAAATAAATGCACTTAATGAAGATAGTAAATTTGCATTTAGTGAAAACCTCGGAAAAACGGAGCAATTTATTCCGAAGATCGAAGAGATTATCAACTTACTTCCAAAAAAAGCTCAAGAACCCCTGATATTTAAAATAAATAGAGCTGCAACCAAGATCATGAAAGAAAAAACCATAGAGAAACCTAATTTGATAAAATATGAAAGCCAAGCACTTATGGAATTACGAAATAACCCATCGATCGTAATAACAACATCTGACAAAACTAATCAATTAATTATCATGGATAATATAGAATATGATGAAAAAATGCAAAAAACTATACAGGATTTAGGCGTTGAAATCATAGACAAAGACCCAACAGAAAAAATAAAACGTACATTGATGACTTTCAAAAATCAGTTTCCTTCCTGATATGATTAAAAAGAAAGCATATCCTCCCACGGGAGCTACAACCCCGGATATCTATGGTAAAATAAAGACTCATAAACCTGGAAATATACTTATACGAATTGTTGCGAAAAATAAGTCACCTACGATAAATCTTGAGCGAGCACTATATAAATTTTTAACTCCTATCAACAAACAATATGAATATACTGTAAACAGTACCACAGAGGTAATTACATTAGTACAGGATAATGAAATCAATTGGAATAAGAAAATAAGACTTACCAGCCTTCATGTGATATGCGTCTTCCCGAATACCCCTACTCTGGATGCAATTGACCTCATTGTTGAAAGCTTGTGTGAAAATAAAATACCAACACAGCAAATTGAAGACATAAGAAGAGCACTTCTTTTTACTTTGATTAAAACAATTATTTCAGTTATGAATGCAAAATATATCAACAATTATCGGGAGCACTGATGGGATCGCCGATTTCGGGTTTGTTGGCAGAGGTGATTTTGCAGAACATCGAAAAATCTATGAGACTGAAAACAGATATACCACAACCATCGATGTTTTGCAGGTACATTTATGACATCCTTATGGTATGGCAGCATGATGATAACCAGCTACAGATGTACATAGATGAATATAATAACTATTATGAAACGATTAATGTTACCGTGGAGCGTGAAAAGGATGGAGTCTTACCATACTTAGATATATTACTATCTCATAAACAAAATAACATCAAATCCAAGTGTATAGAAAACCTGACAACATCATTAATATCATTCCTGAGAACTCTCACCACCCAGCATCTCACAAATTTGCAGCTTTCCGATCATATATTAATAGAGCGTTTACTCATACATCTAACGCCCAACTACTAAAAAATGAATTGAATTGGATAAAGAACACGGCAATAAACTTCGGATATGATGTGAAGAAAATAAATAACCTTATTAATAGATGCAACCCTAGAAATAAACAACAAAGGAGTACACAGACTCAACAGGTAATAAAATATTGTGGATCATTACCATATATACCGGAGATCACAACCATTATGAAGAAAACATGTAAAAAATTTGACCTAGATTTTGGTGTACGAACGAGAGATATAACAAAATTTCTTAGCAACTATCACAGAAAGACCCCAATGTTACAAAAAGCGGGTGTCTACTTTATACCAATAATAAATAATCAAAATAAAATTTTCAACCAATATATAGGCAGTACAAAAAGAAATATTAAAATCAGATTGACTGAACACATGAAGAACTGGAGCAAAAGAGAGAATAAAACAGCACTTATTGACTTTTGTTTGGATATTTAATGTATACCCTATTGGGAAGGAATTGCAATATTAAACCAGCAGAATAATATGAGAGCAAACAAGTAGTAGAAGCAGTATTAATAAATAAGGCCAAACCATTTAACTGCAATAATAACAGTCCATACGACCTTTCGTACGCTTGGAGGAACCTGATCGAAACTTAGGAGAAATTGAATAGGGAGAGGAGAGAGAGGAAGAGAAAAAGGAAGGGTGAGAATGGCATAGATGAAGATAAAGTTGATGTGACCTGACACTAGATGGCATTGGCAATGGGTTACATGAGGAACACGCGCACTGTGGACACAAGACTTTCAGATAGCAGACTTCGACAGAGGGTGTGAAGTCTCCGTTGAAAATGCCAGAGTAGAGCCTAAGTGAAATGCACGTCCGGCGATTGAGACTGTGGACGGTATGAGGTGGTGTATATGACGATTTTAACTGGAATATTTTAAAGCTTTTAAATTTTTTATGAACCTGACCTAACTTGAAGACTTCCTCAGCAATTCTACTAGAGTGCAGCATTGACGAGATAGCCCTAATGGCCAAGTATGGCGTGGAACTTCAAGTTGTATATAAATAGTAACTCTTAACTCGAGAATCTTTAATTATAATCTGGAAACCTTTACCATTCAATATGATGTCGACACAGTCTGAGCGGAGTTAACCCTAACATCTGGACATAACCGAAGTAGGGTACAACTTATGACGAAATGGCTCTCGAACTAACCCTAACAACTGACCATATTGAAGCAAGATTCATCTTTGGACAAAGAAACTCTCAATAACTACTGACGTCGGACTGAACATGCACTTCCATGAGTAACATTTTTAGGACTTTTAACCAATTTATATTTTAATTGAATAAGTTAATGCACCACCACAGACTGTATCCACTTTACAGAAAGTGTAAAACAGAACTTACAGACATCAAAGCGTCTTCCTGAACAATTACTTTGAGTTTGACAAAAAAATCTATAGGCAAGAAGTAGGAACCCCAGTGGGATCTCCATTGTCTTCTTTATTTTCCGAAATAATCATGTGTGATATTGAAAATAAAATTATTAAAAAAACTACCAGACCCACCCATCATTTATTGTAGGTACGTTGACGACATTTTTATTTTGTCTAAATTAAAACAAGAAGAACTTGAAATATTGAACAATAAATTTACCACTTGTTATTCAGAGATTGAATTAACTTTGGAATTTGAACAAGATGAAAAAAATTTCCTTCAGAGATATCAAACTAATAAAACAAGACTTAATTTTTGAATACAGAGTTTTTAGAAAACCAACCTATGTACCTATATAATAATCCCATATCAATCTGAACACCCAAAAACTCATAAAGTAAATGGTATTAGGAATTGAGTAAAATGAGCCTTCACACATTCCTCAAATAGAAAATACAGAGAAGAAGAAATCCAATGGATTATTAACACAACCAAACAATATGGATATGACACAAAAACTGTTAAAAAGCTGATTTTTGAATCCAAAAAGAAATTAAAAGTCTAGTCAAAACATCCCAAAAAAGAAATACAAATTTTCAGGTTCTTTCCCTTTTATTAAATAGAGGACTAAATGGAATTTTTTAAGATTAATGAAGAAACACAACATTATTTTTGGTCATTCTGTTCAGAATATTGGTGATTTAATTATAAAGAAAAAAATATAACAATATACTACAATCGGCAGGCGTATATGAAATTCCTATTATTTCACAGTTCTGGGGACCACACTTCTTACATTGGCAGCACAAAAAATAGATTAATGAAAAGATTACATAAACATATAAAAAACTGGAACAAAAAAAAAGAAAAAACTGCATTTATCCAACACTGCATAAACATAAACAATATCCTGTTTTTGAAAATATTAAATTACTAACCACCCACACAAACGAAAAAGAATTAAGGATTTCTGAAAGCGTTATAATTGAACAAAAAAAAGATAAAATATGCAACTTACAAGACCCCACCACACTTATAAAAAAAGAAAAATCCATAAAAAAAGACAAACAAAAGAGCATTACAAAAAATCACACCATTGAATAAAGGACTAAAAACTAAAAATAATACACCTGTTTCTGCAAACAAATAATAATAGCCCAAAAATATCTACACAAAAATGAATTATACTTACGACTGATACCTACCAACTCATCCAATAGATGGCGACACATGAGAAACAAATCACCTAACACATACATGGCCGCAAACCTTCCCTTCGATTCCAGACATGCAACTCCAGTACTACACACACGCGAGGAACCCTCATGTGTAAAGTAAAGGCCCTACGATGGTCGTATGAAATTACCGAAAGTGCTCGTCGTAACGTGGTGACGACAAACCCCTTGTGAGACATCTCCTGACTCGATGAGTATAAATCTTTCTACTAAAACCTTTTGATTAATAGTAAATTTAAAACGTTTGATTGTGCAAATGAATGAATGTAGAACTGAAAGTATATAACCTAATTGTTTTATTTCTAAAAAAAATTTTATAACTATACAAAAACCAGTAACATAAGAGACCTCTCTGGCCGGGAGCACGTGCCTCACAGAGTAACAACGTGCGAAATACTTTGACAATATCAGGTAAACCATACCTTAGATCTTATTTATGTATATTCAGCTTATGTTCCACCAAGTAGTTAGCAACAAGATAAATATACATAGAATGGTTTGTGGAAGTTGATGAGAGAAATGTCACAAAGGTCTGGATATCTGTAAGCATTCATTGAAAGATTTATGAGAGTATAAATCTTTTTCAAGACTTTTAGTCTTGAAAAATCGTTTTCAAGACTTTTTAGTCTTGAAAACGTTGTGAAAAGTCGGAGTCTGTGAAAAGTCTTGGAAATGTTGTGTGTGTGAATAGCTATCTATGCATGCTGGCAGTAGAGTCTGTGCACATAGAAATGATGTTTTATTGAATTGGTTTTCCAGTGGTGCAGGAGTCAGGCAAGGTTGTGTCATATTGCTATGGCTGTTTAGTATACAGGGTGATTCATAAAGAAATATACAGTTTCAATGCACTATAAAACAAGAACAATGTAAGATATTTTATGTTACCTGTAACAGAATTGTAGGGGAATGTTTTAAGTTATTTTAGAGACAGTCACAGATGTTCTATGTGTGCACCCCTAGTCACATGACACACATCGAGCTGGTAATCCATTTCCGCCCAAACGCGAGGTAAGATATCTGAATCAAGTGCAGTGATAGTGGCTGTGATACGCTGTTTCAGCTCCGCTAGATCAACCGGAAGGGGAGGGGCGAATACCTTGTCCTTTATGCACCCTCATAGGAAAAAGTCACAAGGTGTTAAGTCAGAACTCCTGGGTGGCCATTGGGTCAGTGGCATGTTGTAGACCGCGGCTCGTCCAATCCATCAGTGAGGAAGATGTTCATCGAGATAATCTTGCATGTCGCCTAACCAGTGCAGTGGTGCACCATCCAATTGGATAATAAAGTTGTCACTGTCATCCTGCAACTGTGGCATCAACCAAAGATTTAACATATCCAGGAAAGAGCCTCCCATGATGGTTTTCTCGTGAAAAAAGAAGGGGCCGTACACTTTCTTTTTGGACACAGCACAGAACACATTTACCTCAGGCAAATCTTGCACATGTTGCACTGTAAATCCTGGATTCTCCGTTCCCCAAAAGCGAGCATTGTACTTGTTTACTTGACCACTCACGTGAAATGTAGGTTCATTGGTGAAAACTAAGTGATCAGCAAAATCGTCATTTTCAAAACGGTGCTGTATTTCGGCACAAAATTCAAAGCGCTTTGTCTTCTCAAGGTCAGTGAGATTTTTCAACATCTGCACTTTGTGTGGAATGATTTTCAGCTTCTTTCTCGAAATTATCCAGACAGTGGGCTGTGAAATCTGCACTTCATGACTCACCCTCCACGTTGATTTTGCCGGGCTTCATTGAATGACGATGCAAACACTATCTACGACTTCTTCCGATACACGTGGTCATCCAGGACTTTTAAGTTTGCACAAACAGCCCGTAGTTTAAAATTTTTTTATGCCAATCGTAGATAGATTTTCTGGTTTGAGGTTCTTTTCCAAATCGTGATCAAAAATGCTGTTGCACAACAGTTACAGATTCCGTTTTGCTCAATTCAAGAACACAAAACGCCTTCTCCACTGCAGATGCTGCCATTTTGACTGACTAGTCACGTGACACGTGCGCTATCACCTACGTCACTTCCCTCAGTAGCGGGACCCAAATTTTATGAGTACATGTACCTAACGGTTCATAGTTGTGGTCTGTGTCTTCAGCTGATACTTCCTTATGAATCAGGGTGTATTTATGGATGCATGCATGTATGATGCCAAAATATAAGGGTTGTTTAATAAGTAGAGAGACTTCTGCTTGAAAGAGTCAAAACATAACATACCTAAAAATAATCACTGCCAGTATGTAGACAGTAGCCCCATTGTTGCACAAGTCTGTGTAGTCCTGGGCCATAGAAGGAGGCAGGCTGCTGCTACAACCAATTATCTACAGCTTCACACACCTGACCACCCAAAGTGAAATGTTTGCCTTTGAGAAATTTTTTCGTAGGTCCAAAGATCTGAAAATCGCAGTGCAGTAGGTCAGGGCTATGTGACGGATGTTGAACGACTTACCAGCAAAAGAGTTGCAATGTCCTTTGTGTGGTAACTGCCATATGCGGCCGGGCGTTATCATGCAGAAGCACATTACCTTCAGTGAGGTTGCCAAGTCTCTTGTTTTTGATGGCTTGTCAAAGCTTCATTGAAGTTTGACAATATCATTCAGCATTGATGGTTGATCTTTTTGGTAACCACTCAAGAAGCAACGGTCCTTGATGGTCAAAGAAGAGGGTTCACATCACCTTTCCTGCAGAAATGGTAGACCATGATTTCCTTAGCGGTGGCGATGATGCATGTTTCCACTGCATGCTCTGACATTTCGACTCTGGCTCAAAATGATGACACGTGCTTTCGTCCCCAGTAATATTGCATAGTAGGAAATCTTCACCTTCTTCTTGGCCTAGAAGCAGAAAGTACTTAAAACTGCGACATGCATCGCAAAACAAAATCCCCCCTTGCAGAACTTTTTCTTTTTAATCTTAGATTTCAGTGCCTTGCGTAATATTTTTTTTATCTTAGATTTCAGTGCCTTGCGTAATATTTTTTTTATCTCAGATTTCAATTTCCTTGTAAGATATTTTTATTTGTAGAACATATTTTGTTAAATCTTAAATTTCAATCCCTTGCAGAACATTTTTTTATCTTAAATTTGCGAGCGGAGCGCTTGCTCGCATACCCCGATCTGCTGGTAACTCCTCTTGTCTACATACACTACCCGCCTTCTGCCCAGAACACCAAACAATCCCCCTTCCCCCACACATCCACCCACCCACCCCTATCATTTGGGATGGTAGCTGATTGTTTCTCCCTGTGCTTTTTGAAAGACCCTTTTTTCCCCCTCCCCGCTAGTATGTTGTGAAAGTGGGAGGAGCCAAGCCATGTTAAATCACATATTGCTGGAAGAGTGTTTGTTGTTAGGTGTCCATCTTGGAAAAAATTACCTCAAGTCAACAACAGCAGAACATGTGGGATTCCCACCCAAAGTATTAAACCCCCGCCAAAGTAAAGTTGCTAGGAAGGGGTCTCCTGCCTTAGAAAAAAAATTTTGACCACTCACAACATTCGAGCTTTAAAAACGTATGCCGCCCCGGTGGCGCAGTGGTCTAAGCGATGGCCTCTGATCATTCGTCCGAATGGGGTCCGGGTTCGAATCCCGGTGAGGCATGGATGTTGTGTTTGTCTTACGGCACTGGCTCTCTCCCTTCCCTGGAACCAGTGACCCTAAATTAGGGACGGGCGACTGCTTATAGCCCATTTGAGTTGCTCACGGTGGTCGTTAAACCTCCAATCAAAAAAAAAGAAAAACGTATCCTTCATAAAATTATGTGCATTAAAAACGAATCCTTCCCTGAGTTACAAAAATGCCGTCGAATACATCATTCGTGTCGGGAATATAATCAGTTTATGGATACGTGAATTGGCTTCCATAGGTAGCAGCCTGGACAATTCATTTTGCATATCGCCAACTGTTACAAATCAGGCATGAGATTCTTAGCAGAATTCCATGTTTTTGATTATTTGGGATCTATACAAAACTAAAGAGAATTTAGGGAGAGGAGATTAATATGTGTGTTTGTGTGTGGGGGGTCATTGCCCATACGGAAACAGTATTCTGTTCATCAAAACTTAAAAACATTCCTGTAATTGTTATTTCTTCTTCTTGTGAAGTTGCCTCTGCCCAGTATTGTTGCTAAATATCAGTCTATTGCATAGATGTTTGTATTTCAGATTGAAACTGTATGCAACAATTTTCCCAAAACGTAAATGTAAATTTGACGGAGCGAAAATTTTCCTGTAATCTTTAGGCATGAGTCTCTCTCACGGATTCGGGAAATTTTACCTTTGTTGTCATCAGCTGCATCATTCTAGAGAGCAAAGAGAATTGGGAAGGGTGCGTTGTCTGGCTGTAAACAGAATTCCATCTTTCGAAAATGTAAGCTAGACGGAGTGATGATTTCTCCCGTAAGCGCATTTTTTTCCTCTTGATTCCCCTGTTCAGTATTAATGTAAAATATGATTTTGTTCAATAAATGATTGCGTTTCAGCTTCAAAATAAAGGAAAAAAATTTCAAAAATGAAAATAAGATTGAGTGAAGAGTTCAAAAAAACTGCACTCCACTCAGAATAATTCTGACATAGCTCCCTTATGTTGTGATATCAGATCATATGTAGATGATTTTAGGAAGGGAGTGTCTGACCCCAGGTCTTGAACAACCCTTAGAAATAGGAAGCTAGGAGATTTGGACTAGAATGCCCAATAGGAAAGTCGCACAGAAGCAAGGTAGAAAGGGAGCAAGGTTTTTCTGAACTCAGAATAACTGGTGTAATTCCCTTATGTTGTGATATCAGATCAGATCAGATCATATGTAGAGGATTTTCGGAAGGAAGTTTCTGACCCCAGGTCTTAAACAACCCTTAGAAGTAGGAAGCTAGGAGATTTGGGCTAGAGTGCTCGATAGGAAAGTCACACGGAAGCGAGGTAGAAAGGGGGAGGAAGACGCCCTTATTTTTTACCGGGGGGGCCAGTACCCTGGGTCCGACGGCTTAACGTGCCCATCCGACGCATGGCGGATATTTAGTGGTTCGAACGTTCGACCTGCCTGGGATCGAACCCGAGGTCTTCTCCGTGGCAGTCACGAACGCTGACCACTAGGCCATCTGCGGCCCGTTTATGTTGTGATATTCAATAGATAACAGGCTACATAGCTGATCTATTGAATAATAAAGTGCATATTTTGAAAATGAGGCAATTACTGACATAATTATAAGAAGAGCAGGTATTTCATTGCATTTTGAATAATTAACATTTCCAAGAACTCATGTCAGTTTTGAGCAGAAGAAAGAATTGGAAGATCTTTCCGATTTCATTGAATTTGTTAAAATTTTTCTATGTGTTCCACACTCTGAAGAAAAAAATATATATATTCTTTGAGTACACTGTTTTGTCACTTGGATCTATAGAAATATCCAAAAAGAAGGACAAGTGGAACATTTTTTCCCAGATTGAAACTCTCTTAAAACAAGCTCTAAATGAAATGAAAGCAGAGACTCCAAAATTTATTAAGTAACCTGCTTTTATTCTTTCTCTGCCTGCCTCAGAGGCAATTTGTGAATCCTGGGTTTTAGCAATTGACATATTGTATAAGTGAAAGACCCAATACTAATGATGAAGATGATGCTGTAGTTAGAACAAATGATAAATGAATTTTTATAATGTCAAACAGAGCACAGTTTGGACATAAGTCAGTCCGAAAAATACTGAAAGCTGCCCTAGTTTCAGTGTATGGACCAAATTACCACAAATACTTTGTAAATAATTCATGTGCAACAATAGCACACTATTTAACTTCAAAAGTTATTAACAGAATATCAAATTCTAAATACATACCCTGGTTCTAAATAAATGTATTTGATTTAAGTAAGAGGTTTATGTATTGTTATATTTAACAAGGGGTTTCAACTTATGGTAATTTTTTAATGTTTGTTTTACTGTGATTTATTCACTTAATTTTTTTTTAATGAAATTTGGTCAAAGTGTTTTGCGCTTTGCCTGCAGAGCATTTACAATCTTTGGAAGTCATGTTGGAGAACACTGAACGTAATTCTGCTCCTGGGCTTCATGGTATTGAAACAGATGCTGTAACGATAATCCCATTCGTTGACTCATCTGCTAATTGGACAGATGTTTTGATACCCATGTGGCACAGACCTTATGATATTCAAGGTGAGAATGTTTGATCATATTGACAGTTCTGATGCTCACACCTGCACTGTTCGCCAGTTCTTGAATCATGATTCTTCGGTTGGCCTTTAGTGCAGCATCGACACATGCAATTGTTGTCACTGAAACAGCATAACATGGTGCTCCTGATCTTGGCTGGTCTGCAGTGCTTGTACGTCCACCACTAAAGAGCTGGTATCACCTCATTAAGCAAGCCCATACACTGCCTTCATTTGTTTTTGAATTTCACTTGGTAGCATCTTCTCTGCTTTCAAAAACTGAATTACAGGATGTTGAGCAATCTTGGACATATCCATCACTTAGGAGAGAACAATAAAATTAGTCCAGTATGTTACATGGCTTCTATAACAAACAAACAAACTGCAATGCAGTTGCATGGCCTTTAAATCACCTGAACACTAGCACCACCCATTGACAAAATTAGAAATCTCAAATGCACTCCAGCCAAAAAGGTTTCACTACTTATTGAACAACCCTTATAGTTTGTGAGGTCATTTGAGTACATTGAAAAAATAATATACAGCTAAGAAACAAAGTTGAAATATGGGTTATATTCAGGGGTGAATTGGCCCACCGGGACACTGGGGCATTTCCCGGCAGACCAGTTGAGAAATGGCCCACTTTCTCATATTCTTTCGTATGGATTTTTTGGAACAAACAAGTAATTGTTTTGATACTTGTGAATGATAATTGTTAACTTCATTTCAGCTGTATTTCCGTCTGAAATGTTATTTCCTTAAAACAAATTAAATGCTTTCTTGTATCTATACATTGGGTGTTTACTCTATACTTATGTGAATGTGAGAAAAGTGCTTCCAACCAAGCACACTGCTTTTAATCAATTAAGCTAAAGCCAACTACAGTTAGACATAAGTTGTTGGACTTAGAGGCCAGGGTCATTGGTAGACCTTACCCTCCTTTTGAAATCTTGAAGGAGACACTAGTACCCATTGTGATGGCCCATCATCCCCACACCCTTTATCAGTAGACTGATGCAGCGTACAATGCGATTCTCCGGCAGAGATATTCCAGAATCCATGTCTCGCCTACATTTATCTTAAAAGGAAAACAATTATTTACGAATATTTGTCCACATGGGCCAAAGTAATGGGTAGATTTTTAAAAGGCATCTACTCAAGGAGTATATACCAATACCATTGCGCAGTAGGCGATCACTGATAAAAAATACAGAATTAATTTCTTAGAAAAACGTGTACATTTCAACTTTCAGGATGATCTTCATGGTGATTTAGCTAGAAATTGGGTCTTCAAAAGACTCAAGAAATTTTTTCTTTTTTTGTCCAAGTTAAAGTTTTGATGGAAAATAATTATCTGGAATTTTAAAAATCCTTTTATGGTTGAATGTAGCGTAGTTTTGACACGACATTTAATCATGAGTGGAGTTTTTAAATTCTTTCACCATTAAATTGTTAAAATTTGTTCATTATTGAATTCGTTTTACAATGAATATTTTAACAGTTGTCTTTCATTCAGGATCTAACAGTTTGTTTTTGTTTTCATGAGAGAATTTATGAAGTTTCGCTTAAGTAATTAAGTAATTTTAATTGTTATGCTAATATGTATATATATGCTATGTATCTCGATGCAACAACTAAATAAATGAAATGAAATGAAAGTACGAGCCCCCCCCCCCCCCCCCACCACACACACACACACTTTTGTAGTGGATCAAAGGTCTAAAACTCCCAGCCTGGTTTGTTTGAGCCAATGTGCCCCTGGTTGTATTAGAGTTTTCTTTAATTTAGACAAGTTTTCAAAGTGAGTACCACTTCTTCCTGAATTCTTCTTTGTTGATTTTTTTGTTGCAGTTAATGTTAGCAGTCAGTGATGATTACAGATAATTGTTTTTTCTGTCTTCTTTGTGGTTATGGCTGAGAAGGAATTTGGTTCCATTGATGAGGGATTGCTAACCTGAGTGGTCATTGTTGGTAGATTTTTTTTTCCATTTCAGGTTGTTTTTATTTGCTTTTTACAGCACAGCATTCTAATGTATATAGACTTATGCATTTGTAAGAGTAAATTTTTCACATTATTCTTGTTCTATTTTTGTTTCTTATTCTTTCTTTTTAGTAATCATACATAAACTCCAAAAAAAAGATTGTTTTCATGAGACATTCTTTCACATTCCAAGTATATATGTATAATATATCCACGGTATCCCCCAAAAAAATTTATAATATTTTGCTATGATAGTCTTTTTTGTTATATTTTGTTATGTGTCACAGAATACAGGGGTTTTTTATCAAAATAATGGGAACACTGACTGCAACTGGAGTACACACAAATGCACCACATGCAAATTACAGAGACCACATCACCCTCAATGTGAAGTATATAAATGGGGGCAGTACGATGTCAGCTATCATGTAGCAGTGCCACAGATTTACAGGAGAAACAGCTCTTGTGGAGTTATTATCAACAATGACGTATCTCAGTGACCTCAAAAAAGGCATGATCATTGGTATGTGTCATGCACGAGCTTCAGTACCTAGAATGGCAGAAATAATATGTGTAACAGGAGGAAGTGCTTCGAAGATTATGACTACCTATCAAAAATGACACAGCATTGTCTTCAAATGTGCAAATTGTGGACGTCGTACAAAGATTTCAAATTGGGATAGGCGAACGTCAGTACAGATTGGAAGCATGAGACCATAGTACTGCAGATAGCAGCAGAGTTGAATACCAGTCAAAATGATCCCATTTCCATCATAACAGTTCATCAGGAACTCCTTTTGCTGCAATCCACAAATGTGATTGCAGCACAGCTAGCATTCCAGCTGTTCTGTAATCCGCAAACCTCTGATTAGCAACATCAGTGCAACAAAACATGTTAGGTGGTACAAAGCACATAAACATTGGGATGCTAAAGACTGGTAATGTGTCATCCGGTCTGATGAATTGTGCTTTGTATTGTTTCCCACTGTTGGTAGAGTGTACATCTGGTGAAAACTTGCAGAAGTGTACCACCCCAGTTGTTTGGTTCAGACTGTGAAGCATGAAGGTGGATCCCTGATGTTCTGAGGTGCTTATATCATGGCATTTCTTAGAGCCATTGGTGATTCTGCAGAGTCATGTCATATCTGCAATGTATTAATTTATTTTTGGGGACTACCTGCATCTAAATGTTGTTAGGTTAAATAGTCTTTACTAGTTTAATCATGATAATAAAGCAAGAGGTGCAGAAAACATGGAACATTAAAGATATATAAAAAAAATTCCCTAATGACCGCCCCTGGCTTCAAGCAGATAATGCATCCATGCATTGTTCAAAATGTATCTGGTTTTGGCTTGCAAAGCGTGAGGATGAGGTACAGCAGCTACCCCTTGCTACCTCAATCTCCAGATCTCAATATTATTGAACATTTGTGAGAATATCTGGAGTGAAAAGAAAGATCCCACTTTCCACCTCAAACATTACTGGCACAGTTGGGACATATTGTACAGGAAGAATGATCACAAATTCCATTATTGTATGTGCATGACTTGTGTAAGTCTATTCCAAGCGGAATTGCTTCTCTGCTGAAAGCCTGAAGTAGGCCTACAGGTTATTAATAAAAAGTTCTCCACAAACAGTAAGTGTTTCCATTATTTTGATAACACTTTTATGTGATAATGCATATCACACTTTTACATTCTTTGGTAACTAACCACAATTAGTAATGAAAAACTTGTGAGTTTATAAAATTTCTCAATCGTGCTATAGAAATAAAGTTGTGCTTTCTCACAAAATGGATTTAATGTTGCATTTATTTTGCTGTCTATATTTAGGCACATGTTTTAGAAATATGAAAATGAGTCATAATTAGCAATGTGAAATTTATGAGTTTACAAATTTTCTTCTGCATGTTATAGAAATATTAAGTACTTTCTTGCATGCAATTGCTTAATGTTGCACATATTATTAGGCACATGCCTTTGCCTTAGAAATAGAAACATCAGCTCTTGCATTCTGAGTATTTAGATTATTGAAGGATTACTCAATTCAATAAATCTGTTTTTAATTCCAGGATGCAGCAGTGTCCAGTGGAAGCTTGCCTTCATTGGGCAGTAATGAAGCATTACATTGTGCTGTTGGTGATGAAGTAGACGGTGGTGCTTCGAATGCTCCTGATCTTCAGCGTACAAAAGCTGCTATTGATCATATACAACAAAAAATTGTCCATACAAAGGAGCTTATAAAAGCAGAACAAACAACTCGAGATGGTAAGAAAATGATGATATTAATAATTAATAAAATGCACTTCCTTCAGATGTGAATAGTTTTTTTTTATATTTTTTTTTTTTTTTTTTTTTTTTTTTGTTCATTTTAAAGGAAGTAGCTTTAAAAGTTGATCTTTCAGCTCTGCATTTCTCAGTATTAATGTGCACTCCTCGGTATTTCAAGTCCATTTAATTTGCTTTTTACAGCTTGTAGTTGACAACTGCATATGATGAAGTGGATACTTTGATTTTCAAGATAGTTATCTTTTCATTATCTCTGCATCATTTTCGCAGCTGCATTACCTGTGATTCCTATTGCAATTTGGAAGTTTATTTTTGAAGAAAGAGTGTGCTACCTTCATGAATTGGTCTATTAAAGATTAGCCACATAAATGTCATCATACTGTAAAATTGGATTCTGTTGAGCAGCAAGTAACTGTTTTGGCTTAATAAGTAAAAGAGACAAGCTATCAACAACACTGTTCCTGTATTCATCTAGAATTTCTTTATGCTCAAATTTCAGTTATGTGAGGTACCTGCTGCACCTATAGTGTTTCATACTTCCATGGGTATAGTAACAGGTATCAAAGGACAAAGTGTCTGGCCAAAAAGCTTTTTCTATTTTATGTGTTTTTTAAGGCATCTGGTACTTCATTTTCTGTTGTTGCCAATATTACTTTTCATTTGTTTATGTCCTTCTGCTCTTATTAATCTTTGGCTTGCTTCATGCAGAATTCTTTCAGAGTAATAAATAAACAGGAACTATACACCAACTATACTCAAAGTAGTATAACTATACTAGTGATCCAAATTTCTTGGGGTAGAATAGAAATCTAAGTTTCAAAGCTTTTGTACATCAACTAGATGGCTTTTTCAAGGAAGGAAGACAGTAAACTGAATAATATTATTATTATGTTCGTAATGGTAATAATATTCTTTCAGAGTATTATTACCATCTAATTACCATATCTCACCCGTTTGTTGACATTAAGCCATGTTAGTGTTTTATCTGCTTTGTATGAAGAATTTTCTTTATTTTCTTATGTCATGCTTTTCCAATTTTGGTGTTCTCTCTTATGCCCAATTTGTCATAAGTTCCATGCAACCATCATTTCTTTGCAGTTCTTATTCCCTTAGCTGCTTTCATTCATTCTTGCAACATTTTGTGCTTTTAGATGGACTACATTTCTCTTCCTTCAGTTTTTGACATTTTGAATTTAATCTTTTCCCTACCTTCTCTCTGTTTTCTCCTTCATGTTCCAAGTTCATGACTAATACCTGATATTGTGGTGTAACTCTGATGTAGTTCTAAGTGTACGTTTATGCTGCAGCCTCGCTGCTGGCACATCGCTCAGCTGTGCACATGGATGCCTGATGATGACGAAACAAAACCCTAAATCTTTACAGGCTCATTTATTGTTGAGCAGCGGTGCTATCTGCGCTGCTTGCTGCGGTCATCGCCACAGCGATAATATCGAACTGGTTTGTTTTTTGAGCCTCAACCATTGCCAGGCATCCTCAAACTTACACTGTGATTGGTTCCTTCGAGGCCACTCTTCCCGTCCATTGACTCACTTTCTCAACTGAGTGTGAAACTCCGCAGTTATCTCTCTCGTATCTTTAAAACTGTGTTATGTTTTTATAGAAGCAAGTTTTATTTGTGGAGTTTTCCTGTGATTTGAACTTTTATTTTTTCTGAACTCCTACTTGAATTGATCAAGAGTTTTCCTAGCATAAGGCTTCATCATGTGTCTCAGTAAGGGATAGGCTTCATCACCTATTAACACAAAGGGGGCTTAGATGTCAGTACTTGGTAGGAACTTATCTTCAGGAATGTTAAGCACACCTTTTTTCATTCTGTCATACAAGGCAGACTTTCTAAAAGTGCCCCCATCACTTTGTTTTCCATAGGCTTCGACCTCAATGAAAATAAATTTACAGTGTGCGTCACTGACGGCCTGCAGAACTATTTAAAAGTAGCTTTTATAATTAAAGAACATGAAGCCTGACCATTGAGGACGAAGTATTTGGATGTGCTTTCCATCGATAGAACCTAAACAGTTAGGGAATCCCCATTTCTTGTAAAACATATCAGCGATTTCTTTGAATTCTTCTTTAGTTGGTGGCTTTATATGCAGTGGTTGTAAAACTTGCCATAACACTGGTAAAGTCTGTTTGACAATAAGAGATGCAGTCATCATTCCTATAATAATAAAAGTGATGTGAACAGCTGCAAGGTAAATGCTCCATGGCGAGCATCGCAGCTACATGCAGGCAGCGAGGTGCCTGAGCGAGCATCTATATGCCAGCAGCAAGGCTGCAGCACAAATATACACTAAGAAAAAAAGTGTCTTAACAGTGAACAGATTACATGAAACAAAAGCAGAGAAAAAACCTTAAAATTTTCAAAAGCAATTTCAAATTTGATTTGTTTGTTTTCATGCGTTAGAATTTTTATTCAAGTTCTATTACTAATTATTTTTATCAGCTGTTATTGAAATTACTTAATTTGAGCAATTTCAAATAAAAGTTACATGGCAGTCAAATGCTTTGAATATCAAGTTTCCCTTTAAAATACTGTTCTGTTTTTTGTACGGTTCCAAATATTCAGTGTGAAAATATAAATCAGTCACACTGAATACATGTAACTTATATGCTGATCTTGTTAAGATCGTGTAAGGAGGGGTGGCGGATATTTTTTTGCATTGTTTTTCTGTTTCTTCCCTGGTATAATGACCACCATAATCATCTAAGGCCCAAGTCGCTGATCCTTGATTTCCAGCTATTTGTTCCAGGAGAGCCAGTGCCTTGGGGATGGCACACCACCTATGCCTCTCCCTGAGCTTGAGCTGATCTCAAGAGATTGGATCAGCTCAAGCATTGGATCAGACAATCCGCAGTCCGAGTGGTCAGAGCCAGTGTCTCTGACCACTCGGACCACTGATTGTCCCTTTATGTTACTCATAAGGAACCATAGAATAGGCTCAGGTGGTTACTTTTGCCAGAGCCGATGTCAAGTTTAGCTGAAATGCTTCTCAGTCATAAAACAGTTGTCACCCTTTGGGAAGCGGGTTGTGTTTAACGACCGCCATGAGGAACTCTAAGGGCCATATCAGTCGTCCATCCCTAACTTAGAACCACTGTCTCCAGGGAAGGGGAAAAGTAGTTCTGTAAGAGAAGCACATCTCCCATGCCCCACCAGGGACTCAAACCCAGGCCCACTCAGATGGACGGTGAGAAGCCTAAGCCACCATAGTGGCCACTTGTGATTCTGTCTACATGCATGTTTAACTTTTTTGTGTTGCATTTCCTCCTAGCAGTTGGATCACGCCTTAATGCATAATCTGACAGTTTAGTCTCATCCTTGTGATACGAACATTCTATTAAGGTACAACTATGCTTTCATATAAATCAGTGCTCTTTTTATATGATCATTTATATGATCATCTAAAAATTCCTTGCACTGCTTTTCTTCTCAACTAACCACAAAAAGCGCCTTAGCACCTAAGCCTAGAGAACAAGTGCCTTAGCATTGCTAAGCAGAGCTAAGGCTCTTCTACACCACTGGTGTAACTTCTGCACTTACTGCACAAGTTTTGTCTCTTTTCTAATGGAATCTCATGTACAACATACAATCTTGCTATGGACCTCTTCCACCAGTCATAAATGATAAGGTATTCTTTCCAGTTCTCAAACATTTTGTCCATTGTCATATCTGATTTTAAGGCAAATTCTATTATTTTGTCTTGCAAACTCTGTATATCTCCACTTCTGTGTCTTACCTGTTCACTTTGTTGACCTTTCGTGATTCTTCCATCTGCTTTCAGAAATCATTCCGTTTCTCTTGAGGGATAAATAATCTCTAGACCATTAGCATCCCTAGAACATTATTGATGTATTGATGTTATGCAGCTGTACTGATCCACAGATGCTTTAGTTGTACACTGTTCATTAATCATTACTTATTTTTATTTTATTGTTTTTATTTATTTTGAGGTGTCTGGTGGTATGGTAATTGAACTCTTCTTGAAAATACTTGTTCTAATTAATAATTCAATACTTAATTCAGCTGGAAATACTTGTTCTAATTAATAATTTGATACTGAGTTATTAAAACTATCATTATATCCATTAAATACACCATATTGTTTAATACTACTATCAAGTCATGTAGCAAAGATATCATAGAGTAAAAATATAAATTCACATACCTTATAAGCTTCGGCTACTTTTTCACATCATCTTGATGTGTGGCCTACATCGAAGGGGCATTCAAGCAAAGTAATTGTAGCATTGCTGTTTTTTTTGTTTTTTTTTTTGGTTTTGTTTTTCATAACTATCAATTGTAACCCACTATTTTGAATATGCTATAAATTATAATTATTTAACTGTAAAATAAATTTTTTGAACATTTTACATTTGCAAGACTAATTCTTCATTACTAATTAAAATTTGGTTAAAATACTTAACTAATTGACTAAAATACTTAATTATTAAAAGCCTTAAATTATCTACAATATATACATAGCTAAAAACTGCCAAAATGCTCCTTTGAACTCAAAAACGTGTAATCTTAAACTTTTCACACGTTCAACGTGCATCTTCAGAGACCAAGCCTCATGCCTTGTCACTGTTGACAGCAACGTTTGGCACTGAAGGAGTGAATGGTACAGGATTTTCCTTACCCAGTGAAGATTCTCAATGATGTCATGAAACATCCCCGGCAATGACACTATGCTGCCGTCTTTGAACATGTAGGTAACACAAACTTTATTTCTTTTTCCTCCATTTTTTATACCGTGCCTCCTTTTTAATTAATGCTTTCTAAGTTTCGGGAATGTGTTGTGGTTTGTGGATGTTGCATGAAACGTTTTTCAATTGTAATTGCCTCGGAATACCTCAATTCCAATTCATTATGATGTGCGCTAATAACTTTAATACCTTCAAATTGCAACATTTCTGTTGTTCCAAACAATATAGTATTAATGCCACCTTATTTCTTTCTTCTTCCAATTATTTAGATATTGATTTAATATCTTTTTTAATGTTTTTGTACTTGCAGTGTATACTTTTTTTTTTTTTTTTTTTTGAGGATTATTAGATTGACCATTTTCTGAGCCAATGGGAATTTTGTATACACCTGCTTGATCTAACATCGTTATTCTGTCTTTTGTATTAACTATTAAATTGGTTACAGTGGGCACAGATTGTCCTAGTCCCCTATCAAATTTTTAAACCACATTATTAATTTTCTAATTGACATTTCCTAAACAAAAGGGAAGGTACCTATGTACTGCATATCTTTTGGTTCCTGCGTAATATAATTTTTACAAACAGAACTTTTATATCTTTGAATAAGATTGTTAATCAATCTAACAGAATAACCATATGTCCGTGATACCTCTTTTATATATTTTATTTCTTGTTCTCAAAACTTTTATCAGATTATAAGTCTTTTATCAGATTATACACACTGTTAACTGAATGTTGGTTGGAGGAAAAGGAATAGGAAGAGGCCCAGGATAGGAAGAATAAGGGTTGAAAGGCACCTTGAAGATAATCAGCATTATTCTGACTTACTCAGAGAATGACTGAAGGAGCTGAAGTCTGGTGAGAGGGAGACTCAGGAAAAATAGGGAAAGCAAAGTTGTAAGTTGTGTGAAGAATAGGGTTGGGGAAATGATATGGGAGCCCAATGAATTAAGTGAAAGATGGGGTAAATACTTCTGTGAGTTATTAGATCAGGAAAGCAAAGATGATTCTGGACAGATGCAGATGATGTCACAGTGAGGGATGGAAGCACAGGAGGGATCTCAAGAGAAGAAGTGTGTAAATCTCTAAAATCTCTTCAGAATGGTAAGGCTCCGGGAGTTGATAGCATAACTGCCGAGATGTTGAAATATGGTGGTGACTCTGTAATTAACTGGTTAACTGAAATTTGCCAGTTGTGCTGGGAGTTAAGAATGATCCCTCAGGATTGGAAGGATGCTATCATTGTTCCCTTGTATAAGGGAAAAGGTGATCAAACTGAATGCAAGAATTACCATGGTATTAGCCTACTCAGTGTACCAGGGGAAGTGTTTGGTAAGGTTGTTATTGAAAAAGTATGGGGTCTTACATCAGAGAAAGTGTGGGATGTTCAGAGTGGTTTTATGCCTGGTAAAGGCTGCACTAACCAAATTTTTGCATTATGCATGATGATAGAAAAGTATCTGGCTGTTGATAAGGAAGTTTTTGCTGCCTTCATAGATTTAGAGAAAGCTTATGACAAAGTAAATAGGACACTTGTGGAAGGTATTTAATGAATATGGTGTTACTGGGAATCTACTTAATAGTGTAAAAGCCATGTATGCTGGTAGTAGAGCTTGTGTACGAGTAAATGGTGTTTTATCAAAATGATTTTCTATTGGTGCAGGACTCAGACAAGATTGTGTAAGGTCACCATGGCTGTTTAATATATTTATGGATGCGTGCATGCGTGATGCCAAAGTAGATAATACTGGTTTGTGTCTTGGTGATACCCGTGTGTGCAGATTGCTGTATGCTGATGACTCTGTCCTGTTGGCAGAGAACAAAAGTGAGTTGCAGAGTATGTTGTCCCAGATGTATGAAGTTTGCATAAAATTCAAACTGACTATAAATAAGGAAAAATCCAAAGTTATAGTCTTTGGGAAAGGAATTGGTATCACTGAATGTAATGTAAGTATGAATGGCACTGTGATTGACCAGATAAGTGAGTTTGCGTATTTAGGAAGCTTGTTTGACAGAGAGAACAAATTGGATGGTGAAATCAGTAGGCGAGTGAATTCTTCGTTGAAAGTCATAGCTGCTCTGGGAGGTTTTCACAGGAATGATAGGTTTTCTAGAGGGTCCCGCATGGCTGTGTATGAAAGTGTAATTGTTCTTACTCTGATGTATGGTAGTGAAACCTAGGTACTACAGAAGAAACATAGAAGTCGTTTGTGTGCTGGAGAAATGCGTTACTTACGAGGAGTTTGTGGCAAGACACGTTCTGATTGTGTGAGTAATGAAGATGTGTTGCAGTTGTGTGATGTGAAGCAAAATGTTGTTAGCAAGGTGGAAACTAATATGCTTCAGTGGTTTGGCCATGTTGAAAGAATTAGTGATAAGATGCTTTTTTTAGCCCAAGTGGCAGGAAGGAAATGCAGAGGAAGGCCAAGGAAGATATGGGTGGATCAGAATCAATAGTGTCTGCATGAGAAAAAGATTATGAGTATGAAGTAAAAGATCTTGTGTATGGCGTGTAATGGATATCAGTGAAGCTCGAGTTGTATGTCAAAATCACTGTAAATGGAGAAGTTTGATTCGACAACAGTAAGTAAAAATATCTGGTGGTTTGTATTTCTTTTTGGAGCTAACCTCTAAATCTCGGAGAACAGCTTGTGATATGTATGTATGTTAACCGCGCCTTAGAAGATGGCATGAGTCATATGAAATCATGTTCTGAAAATATCTGCACTTGTTGTAAGTAATAAGTAGAAATGAAAAGAAAAATAGTACAGTGTTAGGATATGTAGAAGAAATGTAGAATACATGGGACAAAATAAAGCTCTGTATCTGTAGTCTTTGACTTCATGGAGGAAAAAGTCATAGGAAAATAACCACCTGAAAGACCAAATCTGGATGAGGCTAAAATTGACTTAAGAGCTTACATGGACAGATCCAGATGAAGACAACTAGTTTGGGTGAGGTAATGGACTGACTTTGGTTCATGAGGCCAGAGGGGTAAGTAACAGAGAGAGTGAATGGGATATTTGTCTATGTGCACATTCTGTAATGGCTGCTGCCTTAGGAGAAATGGTGGATACTTGCTTAAGAAGCTAATGATTCTTTAAAAGGATAATTGCTGGAACTAAGATATGGTGTTCATCTGAGAAATCAAGCAGCCATCCCTATTGTGTTGAAGCTATTGCCTTCAATATCAGAGACACAAAAATAGTGCAATCTTCAAATAAAGCTTTGTTTATTATACTTAAGTTTTTTAGGTTTTTCCACCTCATGCTACTACCAGTAAGATGTTTTATGTTAATTTTCTTTTTAATACTCTCAGTGACTGCATTCACAGAAGCATCCATACTGTTGGCTATCTCTTCCTCTTGCAGAAAGAAAATGTTCACCTATATGTGTGCTTATTTCCACTTCATACGTAGAACATGCACATTCTTTGCCTTCTGTTGCTATGGCTTTTGTGTGCTGTTAGATATCGTTGAAATTTGGGCAGGCTACCAGAGATCAAATATTAGGTATACTGGAACAAATAAATTACAACTTGATGAAAGAAGAACATGAGCACTAAATTGACCTGCCATTATATAAACAAGCTTTTCTATAGTTTTTAAGCTTACGTTATTTATAAACTTATTCACCATAGTAAAAAAGTGGATATATTTAATAATGTAAAATTTCATAATACAGTGACAAAACATATTAGTGTCACATTTTTCCTTATGTTGCATAAATTGTATTATATTAAAATTTCATTATCTCCATCACATTCCTTTGAATCATTTTTTGCATATTGAAAAAGTACAAATTTGAGGTTTAAGATTCATTTTTGATATTGCTTCTCACCTGATTGCATTTGTTCATATATGAGCATCCCTCACTGAGCAAGTAAAAGATTTACTGTTGTTCTTCTAAGAAATTTTTAATTTGTGATGTGTATCATTATATTTATACGATTTATTGCCATGTAGCATAGTGATATCATGTATATTCTTTATACAACAGGTGCAATGTAAGTTCTGTAAATTTCTTTTCAGAGAATGTGAATGAGTATTTGAAATTAGCAACTAATGCTGACAAGCAACAGTTACAGAGGATCAAAAGTGTTTTTGAAAAGAAAAACCAGAGGTCAGCACAAACAATTGCCCAGCTTCAAAAAAATTAGAAAACTACAATAAACGAATCAGAGACCTGGAAATTCATGGATTACCACGAGGAATGCTGCGAGATGTTGGCCAAGGGTTAAAGTAAGAGTGTCTCAGATAGTTAGCTGGTTTATGTAAAACTTAATGTCTTGGTACACTAAAAAACATTTATCTGATGTCCTAAAATGTACACACCATTGTTTTATTGTCAGCAAGAAATTATGGAGCCCATTAACTTTTGAAATATTAATTTCATTGCACAATCTCTCTAAAGAAAAGTTAGGGAATATGATAAAATTTGCCAAACACACACAAGTATTTTAACGTAGAGCAAATCCATTCATACAATAATTCTTTTCCTTTACTAAAATGTATATGCATGATCTAATGGATTTGAATTTTTAAAAGCTGGGAGAAAATTATCAGTATAATGCTTCTGTGTGATCTTGTTTGATAAAATAGTGGTTGTTTTTGATGTAAAAAAAGCAGTTCTTCTGTGTTTGTGAGAACAAAGGTAAAAAAAAAGGGTTCTTTTAAATCTGTATCATGAAGAGCACTGGCAATAGTATAAAAAATTAATTGTGTTTGTTGAGCTCTCTGTTTTTCTTGCTTTCATGTAAAATGCTCCCATTGTTATGGGAACATTCATAGATATAAATGGTGAAAAAGATTGATAAAAAAGCATAATTAAAGATAAGGAAAGTTCCCTTTTGTGTTTAGTTTTGTCATGGGCTGTCATCAAATGGTGCTGACAACCTCTGATGAATCAGTCCTGTTTTTCTTTTCAAACATGATAATTAACTAGAATTGTACACATTTGTAAAAAGTATCAATCCAGTAGTTCACTCTGTTGTCATGTAAAACATATGCAGAGTGATAAGATGGAAATTAGAAGTAGTTTCCTACATAAAATTCTGTTACATGTGTAAATTAGATGTAGTAAATAGCATGAGGGATTGCAAGAGTATCATTAACCATGAAATGCATATAAATTAGGAGTTTCAATAAAAGAAATAGGTTCAGTAAGTTGAAGCCTTGTTCTTTCAGTGTAAGTGTACCAAGACAACTTTAACAGTAGGGTTGTTGCACCAGCAGACAACCATCATATTACTAATGATGATAAAGCACTGTGTCCAGATGGTATGCATATGATTACTGCATCACTTGGTAGGACCTTGTTCTTATGCATTTTAAATGTTCTCTGCTCCATTTTATACCACATTCTGATAAATTTAGTCACTTCAACTGTAACTATTCTACATATCAACTTCATTTGTCAACCTTTTAGTGATATTACTTCCTATCTGTTCTACATTTGTACATTTGCCTGCCCAATTTCAGCATTTTTTTAGTTAATTTTAGGTGGACTTCAGTTGTGTGAGCTTCTCTAATACATCCAGCTGAATGTTTGCTGGTATGTTGAACCTTTTTATTTATCGAAAATCTTAATGTATGTGCATTTCATAGGTACTGACACTTTTGCAATTCTTCAAGCTATTTATTGCCTTTCATTTATGCATTTAACAGAATTTTGTGCAAGAAATTAATGTCCTCTAATTTGAATGATAGTTACCGCTGTGTGCATTCAGCTGATATATATCAGGCTGAATACATAAAGGATTTTTTTTAGTGTTTTATCAACTTTTTGTAACCATAAAATGCCATTAAAAGCTTCGACTTATAATAAAAGTATTTTTATATCAAGGAGATGTAGAGCTAGTGAAATTTGATAAATGCAGTGTAGCAGAGCAAGAAAAGATGTGGCATCTGGGTGTACAGTTACATTAATCCACAAGGGATACTGTCACCCAAACTGTCTGCCAAATTGACTTACCCTTTGTGGATCTACTACATGTTTACTTGCTATGTATGATTTGTATTTTCTGAATGATGTAGTATATGGTATTAATAAGAATTGTCACATAACATGTATCTGTGGGACAAAATATCACCAATCAACATTTCCTTCAGTTAGTAAATACCTTAGAACTTTTTACATTGCCCTCTTTTACAAGTTTACAATAACTAAAACCAAAATGTTGCCTTACCCAAAATAGACAGTAAGTAATTCTTCACAAAAAATAATAATAAAAATATTCAAAAAGCTCTGGACTGTTTCTTTCTACACATAGACGTTTTGAGCCCCTGGATGACAATCAGGATATGTGGTCATTGTTGAACTGTGTTCAACATTGACAGCTTACATAAAAGACTCTGAACTGTTTCTTCTATGCACATATAGTTTCTGAATGTTGAACTGTGTTCAACATTGACAGTGTATCCTGATTGTCATCCAGGGACTCAAAATGTCTGCGTATAGAAAGAAACAGTTCAGAGCATTTTGAATAATTATTTTATTATTTCTAATGGCGACCTCTTCTTCAAGTTTTGGAGTTTAGCGTAGGACTAAGTTTTCATCTTTCTTCAGTAGGGAAGAGGTGATTCTTATATTTTTATTTTTGCAGTAACTTCGTTATTTGCCAGGAAGTCTTTTTTTTTTTTTTTTCTGAATTCTCTAAATAATCATTGTGAGCTTCTTTCATGAGGTGCCCCAAGATTTATTAAGACATTTTTTAATGGCTTTTCTTATTTTTGTATTTAGAGCACAGAATTTTTCCTTGTCAGTAGGATTTCTACTTTTTTGCCCTTTGCTTTGAGCTTTATTATTATTATTTTTGTAATTAAGTCAATAATTCAACTGGGCAGAAAATAAAGATTTGTTTTCTTTTTTCCTCTTTGGAAGGTGCTTGACAATTTGTAATAATTTCTTGAATAGCTTTAGTAAACATTTCTGTGCCTCTTCAATTTTTTCTTTAATGGAACAGTTATTTCTAAGAAGGGATTTATTTTATTTTTTTCTCAAACGTTATCCATTGCATGATCATTTTGGTGAGAAGTTATGACATTATATATATAAATTTAGCATACTGGATTATGGTCTGAGGACCATAATCCAGTATGGTCTGGATGGACAATAATCCAGTATGGTCTGGATGGACAATAATCCAGTATGGTCTGAGGACTATACTGGATTATTTCAACTATTTCAAAGTAATCACAAAAATTACTTTGAAATAGTGTTGTTAATTTTTGAAAAGAGCAAAATCAAGCATATTACTTATGCCTCTTTTCACTGCATGTATAGGTTCAGAAAGTGCCCTTATATCAATATATTTGTCTAGTGATTGCTTGAAAATAGGTTTTCTACTTTCATTTGTTCTCTTGCAGTGTTGGTAGTGGTGTTTACTATTAAAATCACCTGCTAGTACAGTGGCTATGTTTTTTTACAAGAGTGAGTCCAAATTTTCATTAGTGATATTATGATCCAGATGATCATACATTTCTGTTAGTTTGAGAGGACCTGATTTAATTGTAATTATGACAGAATATGCTCTTACTCCAATTTATTTACATAGGGGTTCATTGTCTTCCATAACATTTGTTCTGCCCATACAGTACACAATGTACCTATAATACTTGGGTATTTTACATTTAGTACAAGAGGCTTGCCAAATTTCATTGGTTAGGGCAATGTCAATTGAAAAAAAAAAAAAAAAGAAGAAGAAGAAGCAAGCAATAAATTCTTTGAGCTGCTTTTTAATTTCTTGTGCATTCCAAGCTAATGTATGTAACCTATTCTCCTTATAATGTTTATTTCAGGTTCAGCATTACTCTGAGGTGGGGAAAGATTTGAGAATTTATTTTATGTGAAAGGCCTCTGAAATTAATCTTTTTTTTTTTTTCTTTTTTTTAGCACTCTTTATGTTCTCCTCAATATTTGACTTTTTTGAGGGGTGGGTGTTGTTATCTTGTGTAAAATCAGTGTTATTTGATTCTGTAGTTAATTCTGTGTTTGCTTCCTCAGTGTTTTCTGAAACTCTATTTGAGTTTACTCATGATTTCTGAATTGGTCAGGGTGTCAACAAACACCTTGAGCTACATGTTTTTCAGTATTTTATGTGTTTTCTGTTTTATTTATTTTTTAATAGTACATTTCTTTTGTCTTCATTTTGAGGTATTCTATTTTATTCTGTGGAACAAAATTTGGATCATTATATTTTTTTATCATTCAGAAGTTTATGGAGTTGTTGTGTAAAGATTTTTTAGCCTCTTACTTTTTCTTTTTCTGTGTCGGCCCTGTTCATTTTATTCCTTAGTTTCTTGTAGTCACCCCCTCCCTTTTTTGTTTTCCTTTCTGTTTCATATTTGTCTTTTTTTTAATTCCTTATGCTGTAATTTCAGCTTGCCTTATTGTATATCTTTTTGAATTGTAATATGTGGAATTTTATTAATCTTTTCCCCTGTACTTGTTTTCAGTAGTTGCCTTTGATTAAAAGTTTCTTTTATTTGCCCTTTTCATCTGTTTTATTCTACTTAAGTAAATTATTTTTTTTAAGTTCTGAGCTGAAATTTCTGCTTGCCATTTCTTCTCATTGATTTTTAGAACCAAAACTGAAAATAAAACATATCCTACATTTTGGGTAGTAGATTCAGAAAATTGCTGTTTGCTGAAAGTACCTGGTTCTGACATAAGAACTCCCTTGCTTCACTTTCTTCAAAAGAAGTGGCCCACAGAAAGGGTCTGTTGTCATTGTTTTTTGTTTTTATTTGGGGGGAGGGTTGCACTTTGATACAACTTCACTGTAGAAACATGTGAGCAAGCAATTGCATATCAGCTTTCACATTTCTAACCTTGGAGTGACAAATTATCTAATCCTTGAAAATTTTCTGGAGTTAGTTTGTATATGACTGGGCTTACTGTGTGAGCCCAGTGCTTTCTTTTACATTTTCCCTTGCTTCCTTGCAGGCAGTTCCACATCCTCTGGAAGTAAATTTCTTAGTCTTCTGGATCTTTTAGGTGCTCCATTTCCTTCAGTAGTAGTAGAAGATACAGTGTCATTTCTTTCAGTGTCACTACAGCTCATTAGATCATTTGATTTGGTGCTCTGGATTTTTGACCCTTGTACCCTAAAAAGTAAAGCAAGAAATGGAGTCAGAAAGTCTTTAATAGACAGGGTGCGCACGCGTGCTTGAAAACCTGGAAAGTCCTGGAAAATCATGATTACGTTTTCAAGGCCTGGAATATCCTGGAAAAACGGTATTTTTTAAATGCTGTCTTGAAAAGCCTTGAAATTTGAAATTAGTGCTTAAAAAAAATGCCCTTTTAGGAAATCGTGTTACTGACTGTTACCCCTTAATTTTTTTAAGTTCCTCTCCTCTGTTCTCAAAGAAACCGCCGGCTACAGTGGTGTTTCGGATGTGCCCAAATCCTAATTTGGCTGGGGGGAGGGGGAAGCACTACTTCCAGTGCAATAAAATTGGATGATTACTAGCAGGTCTGTTATTGAAGGGGAGCTTGATGCATTCTCTAGCCCTGAGCTTGATGTCCGTCCGACAACTACTGAGAACAACAGAAGGGGAAAGAAGAGACATTTAGCATTTGCAAGGGGGTCGCGTGTTTACCAAGTCAGCTGGCATCCACCAGTGAAGAGTATGCCTGAACAACACATTCATCTGCTCCTTGTTTATTGGCATTAAGACGCTTGCTTCCGGCTCACCCCTCAAGAGACTTCGGCTACTTATGATAAAAAATAAGAAAACTATCTTTGCGAATTTTTTCACAAAAGTGGCTGAAATTTTTTTACATTTACTATAATTGGATTACAGAAGCTCACTCCAAAAATTCCATTTGAATCGGTTTTAAACTTAAAAAGTTAGCATTGGAAATTTTTATTATGTGTGCCTCTTTAGACAGTGAGCCTTGAGCAGAAAGTGTGTTACCATAGCAACGGTTGATTGACAGCTGGAAGCTGATCCGAAGCCCTTGGTTGGGAAAAGCAAACACCTGTTTATCACTTCCACGGCTCAAAAGGACTAAGAGATATTTTCAGAAATCCATTTTCCGGAATTTTGAAAATAACACAGTAAAATTTTTACAGTGGTTAAAATACATCACAATAAAGTTCTAGGGCAAATTTCGCGAATTCCGTTTGAAACTTTAGCAGATGCAAAAAAAAAAAAAAAAATCTTCCGTTGCAAAATCGGATTCAAAAAAGAAACGGCAATTATAAATTACGGGAAAAGCAAGCAAATTATTTTTTTTTTAGATGCCATGGTTTATTTAAACAGAGTGATCCTTAAATTTTGTTTCTGTGATGATATGGACTCTATTTTAATTACAAACATACATTTTTATTCAGATGTCTGAGTTACTGTTTTAATAAAAAAATCTATAATTAAAAAGTTTTCAATGGATTTAGGCGAAATTCAGCAGATAAACGTATTTTAGTAAATTGCAACGTTATGACGTAAATTTGGTCATTTTGTCGCAAATTGGGCAGCATTTTTTTTTTTTTTTTACGTTTTCTCCTATAGTTAGGATGAAGGAGGAAGACACTTCAGTGAGCTGCAGGTGGTGATTTATGGCGATGTGCCAAATGAAAAGAAGCCGTTCCATCAGGACATTCCAGAGGTTGAGTGTGCGTGGACGCGTGCTCCTGCTGTTTGAACTTAATCGGAATGTTTTCGGGGAAGGGGAGAAATATCCGTTTAGCTTTACAGCTTTCAGGCTCCTTTTTTTTTTTCTTGGTAATAAATAAAAACCATAGTTGCTGCATTCACCATTGATCCATATTCGCATTTCTTGAATATAAACAGCAGACAATCGGAAACATGGTGTTGGGTGGGTCTTGATGTTCTTCATTTGTATCTGCTGAATTTTGTTCTGTGGGAATACGGAATGAGTTATACTGTGAATACATACAAAACTACATATTTTTGAGCTGAAAAAATATGTCTACTTGTACACAGTAGCTAACGTGTGAACTCAGACGAAGACAATCGGACATATGGACGTCTGATTCCATAAAAAAATCAACCCATTTTATTATACACGACAGGTAAAAAAGAAAAAACATTACATGTTTTTAAACATTATAAAGGAAAGCGGATTTTTGAAACACCATGACTTGATGATATTAATTTCTGAAAGTTTTTTTTTTTTTTTTCGATTTTAATTTCTGAAATCTTTTTTTTTTTTTTTTTTTTTTCAATTACAATACACTGTAACATGATACCTGTGTGTTGTATCCCTTAGTTGTATGGCAGATTTTCAGTTGGCCGATATCCGCGATCGTAAGTGGTAGTTACATTGCTATTGTTGATGATGACAAGATAAATACTGGAGTAATGTAGAATGTTGCATAAAGTAAAAAAAATTCTTCGCCCCCTTCGAACTTTTATGCGGTTATCATAGCTGATCAACCATTTCATTCCATGAACATCAGCACATTTCAATCATTTGACCATTTGGGGTCTGACGGAATTCAGCAGTGCTTAAGCGCCTAGCGCAACGAGAACATGCTAATTATGGACAGTTCTATTCCCTTCCCCCCTATCATCCCTAATAATTGAGAGCGCATACTGTAGTTTCAAATATTCTGTGTATGAGCTAGTTTTTCACGCTGTTCGTTATGTTTTTATTTTAGAAATTACTAACCCTTTCGAACTGTAGGTTGCAGAAACGTTTATGCTTTGGTTTTTTCCATTTGTCCGTACGATAATTCACGTAAAAAAAGGGTTGGATTTTAATAAAATTTTAGTATGCTGTTAGGGTACAACCTAGGAACCTACCCTGTTGAAAATGGTCGAAATTAAATTCAAAGGTATAGATATAAGAGCAGTATTCATTCTCCAAGCTTGAAGCCCTACGTCCACTCTCCAGCTGGGTAAGTATGAAAGATTTGAGACTTGGAGGAGGGGACCCAGTACAAAGTTTTGCTTCCCTCAGGCACTAAGTGTTTGTTAACATTTCCTTTCCTCTGGTTTGGAGCCCAGCTGTAAGAGGTGATGCTTTGTAACAGTCTTTTAGCACAACACTCTGTCTACTGATTGGCATACAGGTCATAAAACAGTAACTTCACTAAGTGTTGTTTCCTTGTTTTGAATGAAGACTAAATCAATGCCAAAGCATTTGCAACCCAGGCTGCCTAAAGGACAAAGCTGGGGGAGCAGGAAAGAACATAGCAGTAAGACCCCTTTTTCTTTAATTACTTAAAATCTGGCCTATAGTAATTGGTCACATGTGTAGCCCCTTACTCAGGGGAAATTCTCAATTTTTAGTTGTGTGGTTCCTGATCTTAGATATTTTTTGGTTTTCATTTACTGTTTCAGTTGATTTACCCATTTTTTTCACACACCCTCCGCATTAAATATGGGTAAGTGTACTTTTAGTGATCTTTGGCTAATAAATCCTAAATATGCTGGATGGATTAAAAAAGATGAAAGCAATTGCCATGTTGCAAAATGCATTTTTATCCATTAAAATAATAGATGTTTCGAATATGGGGGAATCCGCTTTAAGAAGCCACATGAAAGGAAAAAAACATAGTATGTTGACAGAAAGCTGTAAAAATGGTCCACTAACTGTTGATAAATTGCTATGTGTATCAAGTGATAAATAAGTACAGCCTATTGCATCCACATCTAATCCTCTGCATATTCCTCTTGAAAAAATGCAACCATTAAAGCAGAAGCATTGTGGTGTTTAAAAGTGGTTAAATCCCATTACTCTTACAGGTCTTGTGCAGGTAATGATGTTTTATTCCGCCTAATGTTTTCTGACAGCAGAATTGCTGGAAACTTCAGCTGTGGCAAAAAAATGTTCCTACATTTGTTGCTTTGGTTTGGCACCTCACTTTAAATCAGTGTTGGTTCAGGAAGTCAAAACTGAAAATGAAATTTTGTGATTTTGTTTGACGAAAGTTTAAACAAGTTTAGTCAGTCAAAACAAATGGATATACATGTTCGTTTATGGGAAAAAGGAACAGTTTCAACCAGATATTTGTCATCAGTTTTTTTGGGTCATGCTAGTGCAGACATAATGATGGAAAAATTTCTTGAATGCATGGCGTGCCTCCCACTGTGTAACATTGTGCAGTTATCAATGGATGGACCCAATGTTAATTGAAGTTTTTGATATGCTGCAATCAACACTTAGTGCTGACTCAAATGTCCAACTCCTAAACACAGGGAGCTGTGGACTTCACATTGCAAACAATGCCTTTCGACATGGAGCCTCAGCAACAGGGTGGGAAATTCAAAAGTTGCTTTCATCATTATTTAGGCTTTTTAAAGATTCACCTGCAAGGAGGGAAGATTTTTCTAAAATAATTTTAGCCAGTAAGATCCTTTAAAATTCTGCCCACACAGGTGGCTAGAAAATACTCCTGCCTGCGAGCGAGCATTAGAAATTTGGGCAGACATTGAAAATTATGTTAACCAAGTTGAAAAGAAGTGCATCAAGAATCCCCACACTGTATCATTTGATGCTATCAAAACTTTCACTAAAGATCCTTTTGTTTTGGCTAAACTGCATTTCTTCAATTCAGTTTCAAAACAGCTGGTACCATTTCTCAAGGCATATCAGTCAGATAAGCCAATGATGCCTTTTATGGCCACAGATCTTGAAAAGATGCTAAGAAATATGATGAATCGCTTTGTTAAAAAGAACCGTAATGGCAGAAGCTAACTCTGCCTTAAAGCTGTTACAAGTAGACCTTACAGATGCATCTCAGTGTTGTCACTATAAAGAAATTGATGTTGGGTTTCAAACAGAGAAGGTATTGAAAGAATTAAGTGCTAAGAACATTAGTGAATGCAAACTTATGGAGTTTAGAATGGAATGCCGAATATTTTTGCAAAAGCTAGTTGTGAAGCTATTGGAAAAAAATCCACTTAAGTACTCCCTTGTTCGCCACATGAAGTGTTTAGATCCTCGGTTGATGTCAAAAACTAGTGAGACTTGTATTAAGAATCTAACATCCATTCTCACACTTCTTGTTGATGCTCATAGAATACAACCAGAATTATGTGATGGTGTAATATGGCAGTTTAAGGAATTTGTGACCAGTGTTGCAGCAGTAAAATCTTCATTCATAAACTTTGATCCAGAAGATAAACAACAAAGAGTAGACACATTATTGTATGAGTACATGTCTTCTACTAAAGCTTTTAGTGAACTGTGGAAAGTTGTGAAACTTCTTTTACTGTTTTCACATGGGCAAGCTTCTGTTGAAAGGGGTTTTTCAGTCAATAAGGAGCTCATTGTAGAAAACATGAGAGAGGAGTCAATTGTAGCACAGAGAATTATTTATGATCATATATCCTATGTAGGTGGTATTGATAAGGTAAATATCTCAAAATCCCTTCTGTTATCAGTTGGAGCTGCAAGGCAAAAATACATACATTATTTGGATGATAAGTCCAAAGAAAAGGAAAAAGCAGCCATATATGGAAAAAGGAAAGCTATTTTAGATGAAATTGATAGCATAGAAAAGAAAAGGAAACTCATTGAAGGAGAAGTCAAAGAATTACTTAACTCTGCTGATGATTTAGCTTTAAAAGCTGAAACTACAAATAACATTACATACATTGTAAAATCTAATAACTTTAGAAAAACTGCTCATGAGAAAAGAGCAGTACTTAAAAAATGGATATGGAACTTGAAACCAAAGTCAGCAATCTTAAATCTGTATAACCATCCATTGATACTCCATATTTGTGGTATCTTCCAAGCATATAGAGAATTAATACTAAAACATAAAATTTTTATATTTGTACAATTTACAATAGAAATGAACTTTTTTTTTCTTTGAAGCATGTTGAACTTCAAACCAGTTTTGATCTTATATCTTCATAATTATTTAGTGTTTTTCATATGAAGTTCATGTAAATAGATTAATGAACTCTTCTGTTCCAAAAACTTATAACTTTCTGCAACTAACTTCCACAATTGGGCTTCTTATTGGACTAAAACTTTGGTAAGTAATATAAAACCTTATATATACTTGTACAGTAAATACTCATGGGCTCCTAAAACATATTTTTGCTGTACATTTTACTATGAATTTGTGGCCAAAACAATTCAATCAATTGTCCTTAATGCATTGATCAGATTTTTGGTTTATATAACTGACAAACTTCAATTTTTTAAAAAAGCTTTTAAAAACTTAATTCATATAATTGTCTTATGTTTTTTGGGAGTTGAACCAAAAGTGGTTATTCTGATTCTGGTTATGATTGAAGCTTAACTGGAGGTAGAGATTCCTTATGCTCATCATTTTTCATTTATGTAAAATACTTAAGAATATCCTAATTTATACCAATAAAAAACTGAAATTGTTTTATGTTTAAGGTTTTTATAAATAGTTTAGCTAGTTCCACATTTTGGGGTAGCACTTCATAAATTTAGTTTAGCAGTGATTTTGATTTAAAAAAATAAAAGTAAATTGAGGCAATCTTGTTTGATATGAAAAATAATTTTTGGAAAGTAATATGAGGCAAGTGTATTGGTAGACATAAAGGTGGTTAGATTCTTTTGGGTTGGGTGGTGGACCAGGACTTTCTGACTTCTATGATGAAACTTATTTGAAATTTGTTGCCATGTTCCTAAAATTACACTTTCTGTTTTAAACTCTATTGGTTCACCTTTCTATGATCGTCCACTCCCGAATCATTTCTTGAGGTGCATAGTGATACCGTGGCTTATGCTTTTTGATTTAACATAACTGTACTACAATTGGATGAAATTTTCCTCAAGTCTGGAACATATTCTGTCTAGTAATTAAGATTTTCATTGCCTTCAAAAGTCACATCCCAATATGCATCCACCAGTGGCAGTCATTGGGAATGTTAAAAAGAAAAAAAAATCATTCCCATGTATGGAAACACTTTTTATCAGAGCTAGAATCCACCTGTGGGCATAACAGGCACATGCCCCATTTAAAAAAAAAGGGGGAGTAAGTAGATAAGTGCTTTGCTTTGTCTCACGTTTCTTGTTTTCAGACATTACACTTTTTCACTTATGGATTTGCAACTCCACGTTTTGTCTTACATTGGCCCGAACTTTTCAGTGATCCACACAGCAGTACTTCAGAACTGCTGTTTGTGATGTACTCTGACAGGCAAGCACCCCATCTCCCCCTTATGGGTCCTCTATGTTTTACCACCGTGTTTTTTGGAGGAAATAAATCTCAGAGATTTTTTTACCAGTCCTCTGTTAGACGTGCGCCCTCCCCATTCTTAAATTCTGAATCTGCCCTCACTTTATTTTATAATAATTTCAGTTGTTATCAATAATAGTCTGATTACATGGAAGATAGTGCAGAATAGTGATGCAGCTAAAATGACTGATTGAATTAATCATTTTCTGATTGAGGGAAAGGATTTTCTGAATAGCCTTGTGGTAATTGCATCATGATTCAATTTAGCATTATTGGGTAATTCGCCAATTAAAAACATTAAAAAGAAATGTAATGGGTAAAAAAGCACACTCATCCATTTGCATCTTTCATCATTTTTATTACTTAAAACTGAAATTGCTTTTAAAAACTAATTTGAGCATGATACTGTAAGCGTAGTAATCATCCTGGAATTTTTTGTATATGGCCTGGAAAAGGCCTGGAAAGTCCTTGAATTTTTTCCCCCAAAAAGAGTACGAACCCTGATAGAGCTGCAAATAAAAAAATAAAAAAAACTAGCCACTACAATATTGCTTCACCAAAATTATTACATTAGATGGAAACCTGGACACTAAATATACAAGGGAACAACAATACAAGAAAACAACTGCTGTCACAGCACTCCACAGAGAGATCACAAAATGTGACCACTGCTTGCAAAGTTTGGGAGATAGCTGTATGATGGTGGACTTTAAATAAGGAGCACACAATGAATAATTTCTCCAAATTCTGCATATATATAGTTCTGCAAGCATGGAGGAAGTGGAGAGCCCATGTGCCATGCTTTTATATGTAGAAAATACCACTGTAAACAAAGCAGCTATAATAAGTATAAAAACTCCAAGACACACTTAAGTTATGTTAGAAAGTGTAATCTAAGGGAGCTTTTGACTGATAACTTCAGTCTTCGTTAGCCTTGTGACAGATGGACAATGATGACGGTAGTTGTTGCCAGATCCTCAAAGTTGTACACATATGTCTTTTATTATTATTGACTTCCAGCTATAATTTTGTATGGTTGCAAAACAACCAATTGTTCCCAGTTCTTGACCAATTCACATGGGAGTTCTTGATGTTTCATGAGTTTCTTGATCATATAAACATCAGAGAATGACACAGAAGGAAATGGAGATTCTACATACAAGTGTCATGAGCACCAATGGATGATGAGTTTTTGTGAACAAATTCTTTGGTCGACAAAAATAGTACATATATATATATATATATATATATATATATATAGAAATGTGAAACCAATGAGCAAATTTTGAAAGAAAGAAAAAATAAAACAAAAAATTCTGGGTACGAGCAGAAGAACAACAATCACCAATTTCCAACCACCTGAAGCAGGCGAGCTTCAAACGATGGAAAATTAACGAACAGAAGAATGCAGGGAAGCATATTAATGACTGATTCTCTGATGGCTTCATCAAGGGCAAGCATTAAGAAATTCACTCATTAATCTACTGAGACCAGATAATTGTGGGTTTCTGCTATTTTAGTTTGCTATAAGGACAGATTAAATTTAGGGATAAAATTGTCAAATTAAAAGGGATTTCTAAAACAGCCCAACCCAGCAAACCAAAACACACTGCCTGACCGCACAACAACCAAGATAATCACACTTAAAATAAAAAGAAAGGGAGTCGAGCACCCCAAAAAAGCAAAACCAGGGAAGAAATTAGCATTAAAATATTAAGAAAAACCTAACCAATGAAAGGTACAGAAAGGATATCTTTAAGCTTGTCACAGAAAAAATGAAACCTTTATCCTGCCAGATAAAAAGAAAAGCAGGAAACATCAGAAAAAAATAATATAAACAATAATAAATTAAAACAAAAATAGCAGCATTACAATTTTGAAAAAAGTAGAAACAAAGCAATAAATTTAAGAAAAAGGAAGCAAAAGGTGCTCAAGGAGCAATTTACAGTAGCAAATCCTGAGAGTGAACCCAAATAACCGAGTTGCATGTCTCAGAAAGGCAAATGCCCAATACCCACAGCAAAAATTAAAAAAAAAATAAAGTTCAATACCAAAGTGCTAGGTTGCAAGTCACAGAGAAGCAAATTATATGCCCTAGACACACAAGAAAACATTAAAAAATCAAGTTTAGTGCACATTTATAATAAACGAAAATTCACTAATTCCTAAAAAAATAAAATAAAAACAACCTACAAGCAATTAAAAGATGAGATTACATGTGAGGTGGTGCTTTGCTGTTACAAGTTAAAATATTTACAAAATATTGTATAAATATTGTACTTGTACCCAGAGAAAGGCTCAGAACCACTAAAAATGAACTTTTGGAAAACCTACAAAGAGACACAAAATGTTTACCAAAGTTTCGTGGGAAAACTTTAAGCAAGGCCAAAGCGAAATACCAACTTACAAAGAGTGTAAAACAGCCCCCCCCCCCCCCCCCCAGAAATTCCAAGAAAAAATAAAAGTTAAATTAAAATAATGAACAAACAAAACAAAAACGACTTACCATGCCTGAGAAGTGCGTGGTTGTAATCCATCTCTTCCTCTGGGGTGCAAGAAACTAACTGCAAGGGCATGCCCACCACAGCGCCATCTTGTGGCCAATTTAGAACCTTCCTGGGATTTGGTAAACAGTGAAGTTTCCCTGAGTAAACTTCAAACAGCAGATTTAATGCCCTGAAAAAACCGCTATGCGTTTTCAGAGCAAACCAAAATACTAAAATGTTCTTCCTGGGAGTAGGGAAATTTTATCTCTGCTCCCAAGAGTTTAAAGAGTATTTTATATAACCTAATTAGCAGCATTCCTCCCAAACCTTTGAAATTTAAGTATTACTATTTTTTTTGGCTTTTATTTTTATAAATATTTTTAAAAAAATGTTCTTAGGGGTTTTATGCTTTTTTTTTTTTTTTGTGTGTGTGTGTAATTTTTTTTAATTATAACCTTTTTTTTTTTATAATCAAAGGAGAGGGATAGAATAGTGTTTTATAGGTTCCTTAATTGATAGTTGACCACATCATTACCTAAACTTCTAAAGATTAGCTTTAATTTAGACAATTCATTTGGTTAACAAGATTTAAATTAAATTAAGCCTTCCATCCTAATTCTATGCTTGGGAACTATTTTTCTTAATGCGATTTTTAAGAAGTTTCTAGGTACTTGGTTTTCGAGAAACTGTTTGATTAAAATGATAACATGTTTTTCTAGTTCAGAGTTTAAGCTACATATTCTAGAAAGCCTTAGGACTTGTGATATAAATACATTTTCTATTACTTTATTGGAAATATTGCTCCACCACATACCATATTTAACAATTTTAAATTTTAACTGATTTCTCTTATCATATAAAGGCTTATTTATGATTGGGTTATCTGCATTGAGATTTATAGCTAAATCTAAAAAATCAAGGACCTGGTTATTATCATTGGTTTGATTTAGTTTAAGGCATTTAGGATAAATATCTGCAGTCTTTTTCGATATTTCCTGAATTATTAACGCTAAGACTTTCTGAGACATGCAACTCGGTTATTCGGGTTCACTCTCAGAATTTGCAACTGTAAATTGCCCCTTGAGCACCTTTTGCTTCCTTTTTTCCTAAATTTGTTGCTTTGTTTCTACTTTTTTCAAAATTGTAATGTTGCTATTTTTGTTTTAATTTATTATTGTTTATATTATTTTTTTTTCTGATGTTTCCTGCTTTTTTTTTTTTATCTGGCAGGATAAAGGTTTCATATTTTCTGTGACAAGCTTAAAGATATCCTTTCTGTACCTTTCATTGGTTAGGTTTTTCTTGATATTTTAATTCTAATTTCTTCCCTGGTTTTGCTTTTTTGAGGTGCTCGACTCCCTTTCTTTTTATTTTAAGTGTGATTATCTTGGTTGTTGTACGGTCGGGCAATGTGTTTTGGTTTGCTGGGTTGGGCTGTTTTAGAAATTTCTTTTAATTTGACAATTTTATCCCTAAATTTAATCTGTCCTTATAGCAAACTAAAATAGCAGAAACCCACAATACTCTGGTCTCAGTAGATTAATGAGTGAATTTCTTAATGCTTGCCCTTGATAAAGCCATCAGAGAATTAGTCATTAATATGCTTCCCTGCTTCTTCTGTTCGTTAATTTTCCATCATTTGAAGCTCACCTGCTTCGAGTGGTTGGAAATTGGTGATTGTTGTTCTTCTGCTCGTACCCAGAATTTTTTGTTTTATTTTTCTTTCTTTCAAAATTTGCTCATTGGTTTCACATTTCTATTTTATTTGATCTTTCTTTTATGCAGCCTCTGGCACTTTGGAATTTCAAATTTGTTCTTGGATTTTGCTTATTTTCCTATATATGATTTTGCTATATATATATTTTTTGTGGGAAAACTGCAGCTTTTGACATGTTTATTTTCTTGTTTAACTGAAAGAGGGAAGGTGTTTTCAACCAATGGTCTGATAAGATGGTTACCTTTATGTAATTTTATCTATGCAAATACCTGGCAGTGCAGTAATATGGGAGAGGAGGGGGGTAGCAATCACTATCGAAACATCCCATGTAACAATTTTATTTATATAACATAAGACATACAGTTAATTTCTAATGTCTTATTAGGAATATTTCTCCATGACTCTCTTTAATGTCACTTAGTTATGTGGATTTCTGCAATTCCTTGTCGTCATGCTCTGTTAATTTTTCAAGCAATCTCCTTCCTCCATTGTTCACACAGTATGAACTAATCATATACATTTTTTTTCACTGAGTTGGTCCTTATACCAGTTTTTTTAAATCTTTATAATTTTTCAATTATGCAAGTCCTTCAGGTTATTTTTCCATTTATGCACAGAAATCTAAATTTCTGAGGAGCCAATTTGCTGACAGTTATAAAATACTTTTTATGTATTACACCACCAATTGCCACTTACAGAGATAACAAGTAACTCATTTATTGTTTTAAGGACACATTTTCATTCATTTTTGCTGAAATATATTTAATTCAAATGTGTTTTTAAGGTGGCATGTTTATTTCTGTCCAAGCAAATATACATATTTTGTATAAAAATTTGAATTGTGTGTATCTGTCTCCTCTGAAAATCTTTGTGTTCCATTTATGTGGGGATACAACTTCTGAATCATCATTCTATGTGAAATTGATGAGAATCACTTCAGTACTATGCCAAGGCTAAAATGAAATCTAGTTCTTGCATTGGGACAAAAAAAATTGTGTTTGTAAGTATAGGTGCAAGAAAAGAAAATGTTTTAGGAGGGCTTCTATCAGCTACAGCAAAAATCCAGAGATTTTGTTTTCCTGAAAAGAAATTAAAGAAAGAAGGTTACTATAAATTTTCATGTGTTGGCTGATCTTTTTCTACCATTCTCTTCTTCCTCTGTCCTTTCAATAAGCTTGTTCTTGGCAAAACAATGTTTGCCTAGAACAAGCTTATTGAATATATTGCCACTATAAACCACACCTGTGTTGTTATGAGATACCTCCTAGTACTGTAACTGGTTTAGCAAACCAAGACCAACATAAAAGAGTGGGAAGAAAAAGAATGGATCAGGGGTGCTGACTTCACTAAATTAGTGAGATTAAACATGGGAGGGGATATCAGCTGTCTCCCATTCTGAGGAGGAAAATTTTAAAAGAAATGTGGAAGTACGAGATTTGACACATGCTTTAAAACTTGAAAACCATATATAATTGCCCCTAAACAAGAGCAAAATAAAAAGTCTTGCTGGGTATTAATAGTTTTTAACACAAAAATTCATCTTGTAATATATAAAAATTTATCAGAGATTTTAATTCCAAATCTTTATTGCTTAAATATATGGGAAAGTAGCATGCTTATCAAAGAACCAATCAATTTTAATAAAAAATAAATAAATAAAAGCCACAAGAGATGACATTTTTGAACTTTTTCCCCCCCCCCATAATTGTTTTAAATATGTATCACATTTCATGAAAGCGTGTCAAAGACAGTAAGGGCTTGCAATTTTAATGGAGGATGGAAATTCTTACTTGCTTGAATTCAGATGGTCATCAAGGGTGTAACTGCCATAAACTTTTTAAAAACCACAGCAAGCAGTAGCTTTAATATCATGGGAAAAGATTTTTTAAAGAAATATTTCAATTCATGCATTTCAAAAAAACAAACCTCATTAATTGAACAGGATAAAAAAATATTGAGTGGGCAAGATTCACCTTGTATGACACCCCACTCTCTTCATCCTTATTTGAGTCAGCACACTTAGAATGGGTGTTTCTTCGTGCACTTGTGTTTGAAGAAAGGAACTAAAGGGGGGGGCATTATTTACAGTGAAAATCACACAAAAAAAATTGTTGCTGGGAAGTTTACTGCCAATTTCTGATGTATGAGCATAGTTTTCAAGGTAAATTAACATGTTTGTTGTTCTAAACAACTCAATCAAGCAAATTTCTTGAGTCTTTGATGTTGATCATACATACGCACTAGGGTGGCCCTTAATTGTATGAGATTTTCTGAAATGAAATATTTTTCATCTCCCAACCTTCAAAGTTGTTCCAATCCTTGTAAAAATGCTCCATGCAAAATTTCAGCTCAATCAGACAATATTAAAGTGGTCCCCAAAGGCCCTAAAGTTTTAGGTTTTTACAATATTGGTATTTTTCACGTAAAACTGTTTTTATCTCCCTTGTAGTTCTTTTTTCAAAAAAATATAAAAATAATCAACAGATAATTTCATTTACAATACATTTCACTATGACCATTATTGACATAAAACCAAAATTGGCTGAGATTTTCACAAAAATCTAAAAATTCGACATTGTTGTCCTCACAACAGAGATCCTTGAATGCCTCTAATCACAAATAAAGCACATATATGCTGTACGCGTTCGATCTGGATTAAACCGGTTTTGCCTGGTCGGTCACATGATACTCTTTGCTTACTCAGCGGGGAATGACGTAATTCACTGACAGTTGGCAAATATTCCAAAAGTTCCCTCACTCAGTTCAGTTCTAGTCTTCGTGCCAGTAAGGCAGTTTAAGTTCACTAGGTTATTTTGCTGTACACTCTTTCATTTAGTGAATATCTATTATTATTATTTCTTGTTGTATCAATTATTAAACTTAAGTGGTTTTGGGGAACATTGTTTATCAGTTGCACTGATCAAGTGCAACTTATATATCTATCATCAGTTTATATCTTTTATCAGTTTATCATCTGTGTGATATAAGGGCATCATCGTTAAAGTGCATTCTAAATTTTTCACATTGTTTACGGAAAGATTACAAATGCAGTCTCATCAGAAACATAACAAACCAAATCGTAGGAGCAAAACTACAGTACCTTCAAATCGGCAAGTATTGATTGTTCTCTTTTACAATTTGCATGTAGTTAAATTATCCACCAAAGAAAGTGCGACCTTAGTTGTAAAAGAAATTCAAGTTTTTTTGGGGGAAAGGCGCGAATTCCTACAAAACAAAATGATCATTGCCTTGAAAAAGTTACATCACTGTATAAAAAATGGCAAGGTTTACAGAAGAGGTTGGGTAGAGAATCAGATGTTGAAAGAAATAAACAAGCGAAATTTGTCGGCAAATTAGATGATTTATTTTATGTTGCCCATGAGAATGTGTTAAATAGCATAAATAGCAAAGAGGATAACCAATTTTTACTATTGCAACAAAAGAAAGGACAACCGGGTTCCATGGCTGGCATTGATCGCAAGTTTACAGCAAGTGAAGAAAAGAAACAAGAACACATTGAAAAGGAAACAGAGAGAAAAAGAGAACCTACGAGGAAATGGAAGGAAATGTCATGGTTAAGCTACCATCATTGTCAAGCAGTGATAGTGAAGATGAAGAAGCCACCCAGCATTCTAATGATCCAGGTGAAGATAAACAATCAGGCTCAAGTAATACAATAAGAGTGAGTGAATCAAGTACTTCTGGTACGAGAGGTGCACTAGATTTTTCACTCCGTGTCTATCTGAAGCCTTAGACAGATGCAAAATCAGCAACCAAAATGCTGTTCATCTTTTAATGGCTGCTGCAGAAGCTTTTAACTATAATATTGAAAGCTTAATTATTAACCGCACTTCGTTTCAATGTCGACAAAAGGAATTCAGAGAACAGAGGCAAGCAGAAATTAAAGAAAAATTTAATCTAGGTGATTGCATACACTGGTGTTACACTAGAATGGCAAACTACTTCCAGCTTTATCTGGCATAGAGAAGGTTGATAGACTAGCTATACTTTTCGCAGCAGAGAACAATTATTAGATGTACCTGAAATTCCAACATCTACAGAAGATCAGGCACTAGCCGTTTACCAAGCAGTGGAGAAATGGGGCATACAAGAAAAAACACAGGCGTTTTGTTGCGATACAACTGCAAGCAACACCGGCCGAATAAGAAATGCTTATACAGATTTTGAGAAAATGTTTGATCGTGATTTACTTTACCTTCTGTGTCGACATCACATCTTCGAATTAGTCTTGAGAAGTAGTTTCGATGCAGTAATGGGTCCTACTTCTAGACCAGATGTAAATTTGTTTCAAAGATTTAGGAAAACCTGGTCGACCATAGACAATAAAAAATGTTGTAGCGGGTAAAGGATGTCACAGAGGATGTCTGTGTCAGTATGTTAGAATTTCTACAAGAACAGTTATGCCAGAAACAGCATATAGGTGATTACGGCAAATTATTAGAATTGGCCATGATCTTCCTTGGTGGCATTCCCCAATGAGGAGTCTCATTTCATATTCCTGGAGCTGTGAGCCATGCTCGGTGGATGGCAAAGGCTATTTATGCCATTAAGAGATATTTATCCCAAGATCAATTCCAACTAACCAAAAAGAGAAGGATTCAATTAGAAGAATATGCATTTTTCTTATCCGACTCTATTTACGAGCTTGGTTTTATCACCGTTGGCTGTGAAAGCTCTGTATCATGATTACAATTTTTTATTAAAATTAATCAAGTATAAGGAAGTAGATCCGCAAATTAGTAGTGCTACACTGAAGAATTTCTCCAACCATTTATGATATCTGTCACCAGAAAATGCGACATTTGCATTCTTTGATGATGAAGTCCCACTAGACATTAAAGAAAAAATGGCTGCCAAAATGATGACTACAAAAGACAGTGACTTGGGCAACCAAATGAAATGATACATTGTTAACAGTGAAGATCTCAACCGTTTAAAAGAAAAAGAATTCTCAGACTTTATTTCCGCTAAATCGAAGAAATTTTTCTTAAGATTTTCAATAAATACAGATTTTCTTAAAAACTTCCCATCTTTTTGGAAAGTTAATATCAACTTCCAACATGGATAGGAAATATTAAAAAGCATAGTAGTGGTTAATGACATGGCTGAAAGAGGAGTGAAACTAATATAAGAATGTCAGAACATTCTAACCAAAGACGAAAATGAAAATTTGTGTCAAATTGTCAGTGAGCACAGAAAAATGTACCGAAATGCTACCAAAACTGGCCTAATGAAGCAGCCATTAAAAGCAAAGATATCTGGTAACTTATTATATATTTACCATTTTATTATTATTGCCATTTATTTACTTATGTTGCAAAGTATAAATTTTCTTCTTTCAAATTTCACTAAATATGGTAGATAATTTTCATTTCACATAAATAATGGTATGAACCGAATTTATTGTAAATAACATTCTCTTCTTATAATTTTTTGAGATTATTTTCCTTCCAAACTACGTTTGAAAATGAAATAAAAACATTTTGTATAGGAAATACCACTTTTTGGTAAAACGTGAAAATTTAGGGTCTTTGGGAGCCCCTTATTATAATCCAATTGAAATAAAATTTTGTACACAGCCCGTTTGTATTATTGGAAGAAGAATGTATTATTGGAAGAAGGGGTTGGGAGCTATTAATTTCAAAAGTTGAAAAATAAGGACCACCCTAATACACACAAAGTAAATGTGAATTACAGAATATTAGCTCCCTCTTTTTTTCCTTGTGTGTATGTACTGTGGAAAAAGTTCTCTGAGAGGTATAAAACTGTCACTGAATAACCAGACATCTCTGCTACAGTGTTTTTTGTTTTGTTTTGACTCACTATATTATTAGTTTGTTGAAAATTTTGATGAAAGACAAATTAATTTACTATAATAAAATCAGTAGGTAAGCCTAGAGCCAGGAATAGTTAATTGTCTTGAGAAACTGATACCTGGCTACAAATACTGTTCCCAAATTTCTATTAAGCCTTATTTTTGCACTCATCCTGTGCTTGGTGTTTAGTGGTTATGCATGTCCATTTCACCATGAAAACCCATCACTGAATCTTTCACAAACAGTTGTCAGTTCATTTAATTTTTGACAGGTATTTTTGTAGAATTTTCCGAACAGCATATCGGTAAGAGCAGTTCACAACTGTGTATTTATTAAATTCTTAAATGGTAGATTTATATTATAATCCATTATGTTAAAATTGCAAAAGATGAATGACTTGTATGTTTTTATTGATTGTGAAAAACAATTGACAAATTGATACATCTTCAAAATCTGTAATTAAAATATTTTGTGTGTGTGTGTGTGTGATTTTGCTTTTAATTTTTCACTTTATTGTATGGTATTATATATACTGGAACTGCTGCTGTTGTTATTGTGCTGAGTCTGAACACTGGAGTTCTGTTTGTAGTTTTGACAGGGGCAAGATTGCTCAAGGTCATGCACAGTTTCAGGACTCAGTTTAGTGTTGATGTGTTTTAGTGGATTTTCCAATGGCCAATGTGAATAAGCAATGAGTATGCATCTAGTTTTGTCTACAACTTGGGAAAACTGCCTCAGAAACATTTAAAATGTTGTAAGCAGCATTTGGAGTAGAAGTTCTAAGCCATTCAGAAACTTTTGAAGGATTTCAGAGATTTAAAAATTAAACAATGTTGTCTCCTGTTATGGTATCCATCAATTTCAAGAACATATGATTCCATTTCCCACATGAATGAGATAATCAGAAAGACAAACAATTGACTGTAGGAAGGTATCTAGTGAAACTGGCACTTCAATTGTGTCACATGCAGTTTTGATTCAGGGTTTGGTAATGAGAAGAGTGACAGTAAAGTTTGTGCCTAGGCTTCTTACACATGAGCAAAAGGAGCACCACATTGAAGTTTGTCAGGATCTTAAAAATCATGCAGCAATGGAGATGCACTTTGTAGAAAATATTGTTCTGGATTTATGGCAATGACTCTGAAATAAAGCCCCAATCATCCAAATGGAAAACAAAAACCTCTCCTTAACCAAAAAAAAAAAAAAAAATCCCAGTAAGTGAACTCAAATGTGAAGCTGATGTTGGCTATTTTCTTTGATGTTAAATATGTGGTGCATTTTGAATTTGCTCCAATAGAGTAAACTGTGAATCAGACTTATTATAAAGAGGTTTTAAAAAAGTGGCACAAAAGTGTCTCAGTCCTGACTGTTGCATAATGATAATGCACCTGCACATTCAGTGCTGTTGATCCATGAGTTTTTTACCAAACACCAAATTTCTGTAGCACTGTACCCACTTTATTTACCTGACCTGACCTCCTGTGACTTGTTTTTGTTTCCCAAATTGAAAAATCTTTTAAGGGACAAAGATTTCAATGTTTTTTGTGAAGTGGAAAGAAATGATAGGACTGCTTCATTAGCTTAGAAAGACAGTGTTTTGAAGGTGATGAACTGGTTTGCTTGTAAATGTTTTACATTTTGAATTATAAGTTTCATCCTGGTGCTTTTTGAGCACATACATTATTGCCCAAGTTTGTAAAATTCACATTGCTTTGGTGATAAGCTCAGAACCCCCCCCCCCTTTTTTTTTTCTTCATTTCTGTTAGACTCTGCTCCACTATTATTCATTATAATTTCATGTTTTTTAGTATATTCAAAGAAATAAGTTTCACATGTGAACAATGATTTGAGTATTATAAATATTTAACGGGAATTATCGAGGATACATTTATTAAGGTACATTACCTATCAAATTTTCGATACACTAGATCATCGTCAGGAGTTCTTGCGTCTTTCTACTTCCACAGGTCTGGCGACCAAGCCTTATGGATTTTCCATCCAGCATGGTCATTGATGTTGCCACCTTGTGTCTTGTAAATTTCCAGGGATTCTTCTAATTTCCGGATAATTGCGTGGGATCGATGTTTTATTTGAGTTTATATTTGAGGCACCTGTAAGACTGATTTTTTTTTATGGAGCATGCTGTAAATAATTATAAAAAATTTCAGCTTTTAAAATTCTTTAGTACAAAGAGCACAACTAAAGTCCATGTTTATTGGTAAGGGTCCTCCTTCCATGAGTATTATTACAGTATTATACAATGTATAAGAATTACTTATAAATCAAGTTTCTGAAATATGTACTGTGAGAATGAATTGTAGGATTGATATCTAAAATTAAACATTATGCTATAAATTAAATGTGCTATTACAGGGCATGGCAAATTTACTAAATTTTTCTTTTTGCAAAATTTGGCAGCAATATATAAATTTCAAATTGTGTTATATATTTTGTTGTTGTGTGACCTTTACTTTTTCTAATCCTTTATAATGTGATTTGTTTGTATGTTACTATGTGCTTTGTAGTAATTATTGCAAGTATGTGTGTTTTGTTGTTGTTCTTTGTAATAATTGTTCTATGTTACTGTGTAAGCTGCTGTTGCTACAAATTTGTGTACTTACTTGTTACCCTTAATTTTTAGAGATGTCAGAGCAAACATCAAAGGTGGAATATCAGGTCTTTCTGGGTTAGTAAAGTTTTCAGTTGCCTGAAATAACATGCTGTGCTTAATAAATGTTTCTTTTGATTAGGTATTACTTCTTTAGTTGCATGCTGAAGTATGAGATAGCAATACTATGTTATGTGGCAGAACATGATTTATGATAACTGATGAACATGGTACATAAAAAAAGAAACATAGTCATGTCATGTGTATTCTGTTGGAATGTAAAATTTCATTTAAGGGAGATGATTTCATGTAGCACTTCACACTTTATATTTTTAAATCAGGAAGATAAATATGATAGAACTCAATTATAGCATCAACTTTAGGACTAACATTAACGATGCCATGCCTGCGTGTTATTTTAACCTAGGCTGATGTCATTTAACCAGGTCAGAAGCACACTGAATTGACATAAGTACTTTAAATAAATTAATTATGAGGAACTGTACACCAATTATACACCAAATAGTAAAACTGATAACATATAATTTGCGAAATAACTCAAGGTTGTCTCACGATTGATAACTTTGTTACTCGTGTTTAATATTAGAATATGCAGTCACAAGTTACTATGATATATATGCACTGGTATTAGTGTTTACAAATCTGATTAAATCAAGTTTTCATCACATACCATTGCTTGATGTGAAACTTCCCACTTCATGTTGCTGTCGTTGTCATCAGAATCTTCTTGGGTCCGTAGTTACTTGAGGGCTCTTGGATAGCAGACAAAGCTCTTGGATAGCAGACCATGGACTATTGCAAGACTTAAGTTAAATAAAATTTTGAAAAAAAGACATAATATTCAGAGCCTGATTTGAATTTCAGGATGTGTGAAATGACTTTGATGTTCTAAAAGCAAATAAAGAGGAAATGGAATGAAATTTAAAATACTAATATTGGATTGAGGAGAACAAAGTAAAATTGCAAGATATAAAGCATTAAATTATCACAGATTCTTGGCTATGTTTGCCAATCTAACTTTTGAAGTTGTTAAAAACATTCAAGGAACTACAGACCCACAGAGGTGCCAACTATTACGGATTGTCTGTAATTATTACGGTTTCGACTGTCAGATTATGGAATTATGGACAGGTTGGAAGAATTATGGATTTCAGTGCGGTTTGGAGAGTCTGAATTTTGTATCTTTTTTTGTTAACCCTTTTAGTGCGACGCGGCCGATTCATCGGCATTCAATTTTGATTCGAGTATTTTCCGAATCTGACAGCAGATATCAGTGTCAATGATCATATTATTTATCAATCATATCGTTTTGAAATGGAATCTCCATGAACCATATCGTCAAACAGCGATATTATCGAAAGAATCGTAATATGCCGTAAGAGTCGTATCGTGAAATAGTTTGCGCTTGCTATCGGGCTTCCCACGCGCTTTCTCCATGTGACAGGAGAAAGACTACTTTAGCCAAAACTTTTCCTACTGCAGTTGAGGCAGGGCTGTTCACTTGGCCTTGTTGGTGAACTATAAAACGTCGTACTATCGGAAATCACTTTTTCGAGCCCCGTTCGAAGTGCAATAGCACGCAACACATGGTCCCGTGATGGCGGGTGTTTATATATTTTTTTGCGGACTTTTGCCGCACAGGAGAACGAAATGCGGTTTTTTATTGCTAGAAGCTCTTCACATTATTCATTTCTTTTTTCCCAAACAAACAGACACAATCACAAAACTCCGTGAATTACGAATCCACCTCTTTTTCCAAACTAGTGTTAGCAGAGGATGACTTTATTGACAGCTTGTTCCTCAGACTAGCAGACGTGCTTTTTCCTACTGCGTGAAATGTTTTTGTAAGGTTATTTGAAATGGATTGTTGTAGTGAGAGTGAAAGTTTGCCAAGTGATAGTGAGGATTTTGAATTTTTGAATCATCTGAGAGTGATATTGGCCAAGCAACATCAAGCCAGTAAACTAGCCACCGTGCCACGCACACAATATCTTCCAAAAGTGAAGATCTTGATAGGGAATCTTCAGGTCATGAAAGCGAATGGGAGGATGTAATAGGGGAAGTGATGAACAACCTCAGCATCCTTTTGATTTTCATGAAATGCGGGGGCCCAAACATGCTCCTGCAACTGATGTGGCACCTATTGCATATTTTTACTTGTTTTTTACTAATTTCATCCTTGGAATTATCGTTTCTGAAACAAATAAATATGCAAAGAGGTTTCTCCAGGAACATCCAAATCTTTCTTCCAAATCTCGAGCTAGGAAATGGAAAAATGTTACAAATGCTGAAATAAAGGTTTCCTTGCATGCCTTCTAATATGGGAGTAATCAGTAACCCATGTAGGACGAGATGATTGCCGAAGGCATATCCAGTCAAAAAAACGTGAGGATTATGTAAAATGAAAGATTCAATAAAAGCCTTTGGATAAGTTTTTTGCAAAAAAGAATGAAAATAGCATGATAAATGCTGAATTGCTGTTTACTACATTCGTTGTGGAGCATAACGTACCTATAGCAAGCTGTGATCATGCTGGTCCCTTGTTTCATGCTATGTTCCCAGACTGTGATATTGATGAAGCTGGATATCCTAGAGTAGATGTGGCATGAAATGAAATATCTAAGATGAAGGATTCATCTGGCCTTCCCAAGTATTCTGCATTGCCTAAACTAATGTTGGCAATATTGACTATCCCTCACAGCAATTCCTCTACAGAGAGAATATTTAGTATAGTAAGGAAAAACCTCACATACTTCTGCCCAACAATGAGCACCAAAACATTAAGTGCCCTTCTTGTACAGAAAAGTAAAGCATTTTCCTCAGCTGAGCTGTGTCATAAAAAGAAGTTTTCTAAAAAAGAATATACCACTGCAAAACAAGCAACAGAGGAGTCTTTATGTCAGCAATGACATGAGGTAAGTACAATATTGATAATTTAATTCCATAATTTTTATCAGGATAGTGTAAACATATAAGGTTATTACACATTTCACGCATTAATTTCTCATGAAATACCCTTTCCACACGTTAACGATGAGGCTTCGTATGGTGATTACTGATAGGCTCCTCGAAAGGTCGTCACCTCATACAAGTATTACAGGTTACACAGTAATACTATAATATTGTCCTTAACTTAAAAAAAAAAAACTGGTGTGTTACATTACTGAAAATATTACTGAAAGTTTGTGTTCCATTATTGAAGCATTACTGAAAAATCCCCTATTGATTACTGATACATTCTGCTAGAGGTTGGCACCTCTGGACCCATGAAACTTTTGATGATGATAACAGCAACATGAAGTGGGAAGTTTAATATCAAGCAATGGCATGTGATGAAAACTTGATTTAATCAGATTTGTAAACATTTATACCAGTGCATATGTATCACAGTAACTTGTGGCTGCTTTTTCTAATATTAAACACAAGTAACAGAGTTATCAATCGTGAGACAACCCTGAGTTATTTTGCAAAATATATGTTATCATCATACCGCGTAAATATAGTATACATTGATGCAACAATGTTACAATTAATGGTGCTAAATATCAAGTACAGTAAAACTGTATTAGTAATCTGATTTATTGGGGCAAAAGTATAATGATACTTTTCCATGATTTCCCACATCAACTAAGATGGCTTTGGAATTAACTTTCTTACGGGTCTTATAGAGGTTATTATTCATAAAATTTGACCACCAACTTTTATGAATAATAACCTCTATAAGACTTGTAAAAATTAATTCCACAGTACACTATGAATAGAGGTGCCATACATTCATTTACAACTAGATGGCTTTTTCATGGAAGGTAGACAGAATAGCAGTTTTCTATCTACCTTACTTGAAAAAGCCATCTGATTGATGTGTGAAAGTTTGGAAGCATATACTTATATTTTTACACCAATAAATTGGATTACTAGTATAGTTTTACTATTGTGTGCTTTAAATAAAAAAACATCACTTAGGATCCAATGTAAATTCAAATTAAAGGTTTAATTGATGGAGTTTTTCAAAAAATGACTCAATAACTTTACAAACTGTTGAATTTAATTTTTAATTAAAAAATTAAATTTTAAAATAACTTTGCATATTCAGAAGGGAAGTACAGCTGAATTAATTTTCAGAGATAAATCCATACATATGATGCCAAATTTTTTACTATTTATAGTGATCCAAAGAAATTTATAATTTTCTTTTGCTTTCTTTCTGTAGTCTGATATACAAGATCAAGGGTGTTTTTGATATCAGTGGTTTGTTGCAGTATTCATTAAGCATTTTCTCTTGTTTCATGGAATGTGGATGATATCTTTTGAATTTCCAAGGCTTCGTTTTCACTAAGAACATCCTGTTCTACATTTTGACCTTCTACTTCTTCATCTTTGCTATGTTTACATTACAGTTTTTGTCTCACTATCTGGTATGTTTATTGCAAGTTTAGACGTTAAATCATTATTCCCAAGTACCCCTGCACCAAAAGCCATAGACATTATCATTAAAGAGTTAAAAAATAAATCTCACTTTAATAATACACAATTACAAGAGTTATTTAACATTTTATCCTATATTTCTAACAACAATTACTTTGAGTTTGACAAAAAAAATCCACAGGCAAGAAGTAGGAGCCCCAATGGGATCCCCATTATCTTCTTTATTTTCAGAAATAATCATGAGTGATATAGAAAACAAAATTATTAAAGAACTACCAAACCCACCCATCATTTATTGTAGGTACGTCGACGACATTTTTATTTTATCTAAATTAAAACAAGAAGAACTTGAAATATTGAAGAATAAATTTACCGCTTGTTACCCAGAGATTGAATTAACTTTAGAATTTTAACAAAATGAAAAAAAATGCCTTCTTAGATATAGAAATAATGAAAAAAGACTGAAATTTTGAATACATAGTTTTTAGAAAACCAACCTGTGCTCCTATAATGATCCCATATCAATCTGAACACTCAAAAACTCATAAAGTAAATGGTATTAGGAATTGGGTAAAAGAGCCTTCATACATTTCCTCAAATAGAAAATACAGAGAAGAAGAAATCCAATGGATTATCAACATAACCAAACAATTTGGATATGACACAAAAACTGTTAAAAAGTTGATTTTTGAATACAAGAAAAAATTAAAAGAGTCTAGACAAAACATCCCAAAATAGAAATACAAATTTTCAGGTTCTTTCCCTTTTATTAGAGGACTAAGTGGAAATTTTTTAAGATTAATGAAGAAACACAACATTATTTTTGGACATTCAGTTCAGAATATTGGTGACTTAATTATAAAGAAAAAAAGTAACAATAATATACTACAATCAGCAGGCGTATATGAAATTCCTATTGTTTCACAGAGTTCTGAAGACCACATTTCATACATTGGCAGCACAAAAAATAGATTAATAAAAAGTCTACATCAACATATAAAAAACTGGAACAAAAAAGAAGAAAAAACTGCACTTATCCAACACTGTGTTAAACATAAACAATACCCTGATTTTGAAAATATTAAATTACTTACCACCCACACAAACGAAAAAGAATTAAGGATTTCTGAAAGCGTTATAATTCAACAAAAAAAAGATAAAATATGTAGCTTACAAGACCCCACCACACTAGATGCAGCCTGGAAATCACTTATAAAAAAAGAAAAAAATCATAAAAAAAGACAAAAAAAAAAAAAGAACATTACAAAAAATCACACCAATAAAAAAAGAAAAAAAAATACACCTGTTTCTACAAACAAATAATAATAGCCCAAAAATATCTACACAAAAGAATTATACTTATGACTGATACCTACCAACTCATCCAATAGATGGCGACACATTAGAAACAAATCACCTAACACATACAGACACACAATAGAATTATACTTATAACTGATACCTACCAACTCATCCAATAGATGGCGACCTATGGAAACAAATCACCTAACACATACAGGCAGCAAACCTTCCCATCGATTCCCGACATGCAACTCCAAAACTACATACACGCGAGGAACCCTCGTGTAGAAGCAGTGGCCAGAAGATGGCAGTTAAGCATCGCTGAAAGCGCTCACTGTAACAACGAACCCCTTGTGAGACATCTCCTGACCCGATGAGTATAACTCTTTCTACTAAAATCTTTTAAGTAATAGTAAATTTCAAACGTTTGATTGTGCGAATGATTGAATGTGGAACTGAAAATATATAACCTAACTGTTATATTTCTGCAAATTTTTTTTTTTTTTTTTTTTAAACTGACCAAAGGTCCGTAACGAAGGGACTTCTCGGGCCAGGAGCATGTGCCTCACAGAGCAAACAACGTGCAAAATACTTTGACAATATTCAGGTAAAATACCTTAGATATTATGTATATTTTAATCAAAAGCACGTTTATAACATAAGACAAACCATAAGGTTGCCTCATGAATTGCAATTTTCGTAGCTTTTATCTCGTGGGTGATCTTAGAATCCATATGTACACAGTCATATCAGAATAACATGACTACCCCCAGAAAATCACGGTGTACCTGCCCTGGTGCGTCACTGAGTGCACTTGACAAGGTCGACCACACGGAGATCTAAATGACCAGCCAGGCCGGGTGAACCATAGTAGTGTGCAACGTGAGCACAATGGGCAGAGGTAGTGATTTGACGGACATTCAGAAATGAATGATCATTGGCTACTGCACCAAGGTTGAAGCATCTCAGAAACAGCAGACTTTGTGGGCTGTTCGTGAGGTGCTGTAGTTAGGGTGTACCAAGAGTGGACTGCTGGCACATAGAGTACCCCTCGACATCATAACTGTAGAGCCCCGAAGGCCATCAACTCAGAGGAGAACTAAAGGGCAATCAACGCGCAACAGTGCAGCAATTGACCACACAAATAAACGCTGGGGTGCCCAGATACATGTCCCCGATAACAGTAGAGAGAACCCTGTTACACATGGGCTTCCGTAGTTGATGCTGCATCAAGGCGCCCATGTTAATCCAGGTCCATCGCCAATGACGCCTGCAGTTCACATAGGACTATTGTCATTGAACACTGGAAGAGAAGGAAAAGGTTGCCTTTTCCAACAAATCAAGGTTTCTACTCCACAAAAGTGACAAGCAGTGCAGATACGGCATCAAACATACGAGAACCAACACCCAGACACGCTTGTCGGTCGAGTACAGGCTGGCGGTTGCAGTGTGCATGTCTGGGGGATGTTTTCCTGTTATGACCTACGACAACTGGTACCACTAAATGAGTCCCTGAATGTCAATCACTACCTGTCCATTCTCGCTGATCACATGCATCCTTTCATGTTGGACATTTACCCTGGTGGTGATGGTGTCTACCAACAGGACAATGTGCCATGCCATGTCACTAAGAGGGTGAATGACTGGTTCCAGGAACATGACAGCAAAGTCTCCGTTCTGCCTTGGCTGGCAAAATTGCCCGACCTCAATCCCATAGAGCACTTATAGAATTATCTGGATCGACAAGTTTGATGTGCTGACTCACAATCACGTCATCTTTGGGACCTCCGTGGTCTGCTGCAGTTCGAATGGGCACATGTGCCTCGGGCAGTCTTCTGGTGCTATCCGTGCCAAGGGTGGTTATTCCCATTATAAGGTAGGTGGTTATATTATTCTGATACATCCAAAGTTTAAAAATTTTTCATTGGCACTTATAAATTCATGTAAATGCTACAGAATAGAACTTTAACTGTAACATGTTACAGAACAGCCATGCACTGAGTGGTAGGTTGTCATTAGTCACATCTGTTGTATCCTCTTATTCCAAAAATACTAACCCTAATGATAGAAACCCTTGTTGATTGCTTTTTTTTTTTTTTTTTTTTTTTTTTTGGTGACTTGCCTTCATGCCTGAATCTTTCTTTTTTCTCTTGTGCATCCCATAGTTTTTACCATTGTGGCATTTTCATTTTAAATTCAGGTGATTCCCTTGATCCAAGAGCTGTAATCTTTAAAAATACACAGTTGGCAACTGAAGAGCTGCCTGTGATATTTTAAGTTACCTTCCCAGAATTTAATTTACAAATAAATGATGATAACTGAAAGTAAAATCGAATTGAATAATAAGGCTGACATTTTTATCAATAGTGTTATGAGCAAAGGTGTTAAGTATCATCTCTAATGACATTTTGTCTGACTGAAACACATATAAATTTTTTGACATTATAAATCAGGTGCCATCTAAAGCAAGGATGTTATAGCCAAGTTCTGTTATATATACAGTAACACCTGTTTGAGAGGAACTGCATAAAATGGAAGCCTACCCAAAATGGAAATATTTTTTAGTCCCCAAATCTAAGGTAGAAAATTACATACTATTTAGTCTAAAACGGAATTTGCCTAATGTGAAAGTGGAAATGTCAAGACAGTGAATGAACTTTGTAACAATGGAAAGTTTCAGATGTTTCCATCATGTCAAGTATTTTTGATTGAATGTAAAACATTATATGATAAAGTGTAATAGTGAATTTGCACAGAACAAATTTGCTTGAAGTTGAAGATAACATAATTAAGCATAGAGAGATTGCTTTTCGGTTGTTTACACATACACGCACTGCAACACATCCACTGTTGGGCTTCTCGTTAACCCCATAGCTCGACTCAGGTTTAGGACATGTGACCAGCGTTGCTCTCTTTGTTGGATGCAAAGTCCAAAATCTTCACAACTGGCTGTTTTATACTGACTTCAACGAGACGTTTTGATGTAAATCTCTAATATTTATTCATTAAGGTGATCATTCATAGCCTTTGCCTTTTGTGAGTTGCATTCATTCATTTGCTTCTTGATATGGCACCAAAGAAGAATTTTCTTGATTTGCATACAAAAGTTAAAGTTATTGAAATGCACATGCACAAAAAGAAAGTGTGAGTTTTAATTATGTGGCAGAGAAGTTCAGCAAATGGATTATGTAAACATTGACAGCAGTGTTGCAACTAAGCCTTTTAATTAAGATCTTAAAATTACTGAGCATAATCAGATTGAAGGAAAAAGCAATAGCAGAGAGGATAATAAAATAGAGGAGATAAATATAGAAACCACATCTAGAATAAAAACATATTATCAAGCATTGCAAAATATTCAGAATATTCAAGATTTTGCACTTTTCTGAGGCAAGTGAATTATTTTAGTTAAGCTGTGCTTGTGCTCTCACTGAGTGTCAAATTGTAAGTGTTACTGTACAGAAATCAATGTTGAATTATTTAAAAACTAGGAGTTTGTGATTTTTAGTTGATAAAGGTATGTACGTACAATATATTCCCTTAAGTAATCACTAATTGTGTAGAATCTGTTATTAACATGACAAGATTTCAAATGTTTACATTCCAGTGGCTTCCATGGATTCACCTGTATAAACCAGAAACCTACCTAAAACCGGAAAATAATTCCAGTCCTTAAGATTACGTCTTTGACAGGTTTCAATGCATATGAACTTCCTATGTAAATGGAAATTGACTTGGACCTTATCACTTGCTGATTTTTTTTTTTTTTTTTTGGCAACTATAGTGCATATTTTTACATTATAAAAACTTTCTGTGCTAGATTTTAGAAATTCGTGTGGAGTTTGATAGGATCGTTAGATTTTATAGAAGCATCATGATAACATTCTTGTATTTTTGGCACAAAGTAGTATCGTTTCAGTAGAAATTTTGAATTGGTTTGGATAGAAAATTTTAAGTGGTTTCTGCATAAATCATTTTTTGGGTATTTGTAGAAATTATTTTATTAAATATACAGTGGAAATTCAGTAGAACTGTAAATTTTCTGTTCAAAGCGTAGTCTGTGTACCGTGACATCATCTGCCATCTGTTTTCAAACTTTTTCTAATTTTTAAGTGAGAGATTTTCCTGACATTAATAACTACAGTTTTTGACTAGATAATTTTTACATTGGTACTGAATACTTGAGAGTTCTGCTCTTATTTCTGCTAAAGAACAGAAAAGGTAAACAGTATTATTTTAGAATCCAACACCTTGTTATTAATCATGATAATATGTATGTGAGTAGTAACCTAATGAAATGTACACTTACATCAAGAAAAATAATAGTTTGAGATTCAGTATATAAAACTGTGCTTAACTTTTGTTTCAAATCTTTTGTTGTGTCCAGAGTAGTAGCATCATTAAGTTGCAGAAGATTATTTTTCAGAATAAAATGAGTGTGGTATCAATTTTTTTTATGACTTCAAACAGAAAATTCATTGAACTTGATTCCTTGCAGTTGTAATAGAAACAATGAAATATATTTCAGCATTATCAATAACATGGTCATTATCATCAATAACATCAATAACATAGTCTATTTCATTGCATGCCCTCATAAATATAACATTAAAGAAAGACAGAAAAGAAGTATTTGTGGCTATTGTATGTTCAGTGTATATGCAGTCTGGTAACGAATAAAAATGTGTGTTGAAAAAGTGTTACCAAAATGACTAAGCAAGATACATGCTTTAAGAAAAGGTCTGGTGACTTTGTAGTTCTACGCTGAGCTACATTAATGCAAATAAACTGCTATTATAATCACATCATCAGTTACTTTTATGTAGATTTTACGTACAGTGAAATGAATTGCTAGGATATGGTTATCTGCAGGAGACTATTGTATAAGAGCAAAATAATTTATGGCTCTATGTAAAAGGTTGAGGCATCACATTTTGAACCATTTGTAGTCATTCACAATTATAACATCTAACCAGAAATGTTATTGTAAAACTAAATTTAAAGTCTGCTTTCCGAATCTCATAAAGACAGTAGGGTGCAATGGCTGGGATTTTATATCAATCAGGAATAAATATTTTGTAAATTGGAAATATGTTACATGGCATCAGATTGTCTGTTTCTTCACATGAAGTTCCAACACATGTACATAGGTTCTATCTGAACTTTATACACATGTAATATCTTGTTATTTTACATTAAGTGCTTTGAGTATCTTTATTTGGTGTGTATACGTTGATAGAAGACCTAGTTATCTTAACCTTAGGTTCAGCAAATATTTTGTCTTGGCCATGTGTACATAAAATATTTTTCTCTCTTCTACATTATGTGCATCAAATATCTAACTATAAAATAATTGGTTCTATGAAATATGATGAAACCATGGTTTAACTGCACCCTCCCCATTCTGTGCTGATTTGTTTGTTTTTTAAGTTCCAGTTTTTGATTGTTGAAAATAAGACTAAAATTTCAGACATCTGGTATTCTTTGATCATGTTCTGATCTGTTCTTTTGTTCTTTCTTCTTTTGTGTGTGTGTGTGTGTGTGTGTGTGTGTGTGTGTGTGTGTGTGTGTGTGTGTGTGTGTGTGTGTGTGTGTGTGTGAATCTTAAAGAGTCCTAGAGGTTAGTGTCATGAAGATAAATTGATAAATTGAGCAGATGATCTTTATAGCTGATGTTTTGCACCAGACACAAGCTTTCTGTAGATGGAAAGACATTTCATGCAGTTTAAGAGGATGTGTGGCTGCCCACATGTTACACTCAATGACTTTACATGATTGTTCAGACAAAATCTGGCTTCATCAGTAAACCTTCTATACTCCAAGAAATTGGGACTAGAAAACAAAGTTTCTTGGAGTTCTTCACAGGAGTGTACTCTGTTGCCTGTACCTTGAAATTTCTTTTTATGAGTCCCTGTAATCAAAAGTTTTTGCTGCCTTCATAGATTTAGAGAAAGTTATGACAGAGTAAATAGGATGCTTCTGTGGAAGTTACTGAATAAATATGGTATTACTGAGAATCTACTTAACAGTATGAAAGTCATATATGCTGGCAGTAAAGCATGTGTATGAGTGAATGGTGTTGTATAAAAATGGTTTTCTGTTGGAGCAGGAGTCAGACAAGGCTGTGTAATGTCATCATGGCTGTTTAATATATTTATGGATGCATGCATGCATAATGCCAAAATGAACAATACTGGTTTATGTCTTGGTAATATTCATGTGTGTAAATTGCTGTATGCTGATGACACAGTCCTGTTTGGCAGAGAGCAAAGGTGAGTTGCAGAGTTTGTTGCCCCGGTGGTATGAAGTTTATCTGAAATTCAAACTGTGTATAAATAAGGGAAAAACCAAAAATATGGTTTTTGAGCAAGAAACTGTTAACACTAAATGCAAGATAAGTCTGAATGGCACAGTGATTGATTAGGTGAATGAGTTGTATATTTGAAAAGCATGTTTTTGACAGAGAGAACAAATTAGATGGTGAATTAGTAGGTGAGTGAACTCTTCATTGAAAGTCATAGCTACTTTAGGAGGATTTCGCAGAAATAATGGATTCTCAAGGAAGTCCTGAATAGCTGTGTATGAAGTGCAATTGTTCCTACTCTGATGTACAGTAGTGAGACCTGAGTACTGCAGAAGAGACATAGGAGTCGTTTGTATGCTGGGGAGATGCGTTACTTGCAGGGGGTTTGTGGCAATCCTCGTTCTAATCATTTGAGGAATAAAGATGTGTTGCAGTTGTGTAATGTGGGGCAAAATGTTGTAAGGTGGAGATTAATATTCTTAGGTGGTTTGGCCATGTTGAAAGAACGAATGATGAGATGCTTACTAAGAGAATTTATTCAGCCCAAGTGGCAGGAAAGAAAGGTTGAGGAAGGCCAAGGAAATCATGGGAGGGCCAGATTCAGAAATGTCTGCATGAGAAAAAGAGAGTATGAAGTACAAAAGGTCTTGTGTGATGGATGTTAATGAAGCTTGAGTTGTGTGCCGAGATCGCTGTAAATGGAGACATTTGATACAGCAACAGTAAGTAAATTCTAGTTCCATCAGTTAAACATTTATTCTGGCAGTTTGTCTTTCTTTCAGAAGCTAACCTCTGAATTTCAGAGAACATCTTAGTGATATGTATGTATCTGTATGTGTGTCTGTATGTAATGGAAGAAGAATGTAAACTAATTATGTTTTCATAGCCTGGTTACAAGTCAACAGCATCAGACCTGTTTCTGAAGACAATCTGCAGAAGCAGGACTGGCCTATAGCAAAGTACAGCAAGGTGGCTAGCTGCTGCCTAGGGCTACAGATGTTAATCATATTCTGATTTTTTTATCACCATCCAATTTTTAAACTATATTATATTAAAAGAAATAAATAAATAAAATCACTTAGAAGATAAACAGTCTAAGTAAACTTTTTCAATTTTCTTCCCCGTCTACTGTTTTTTAGAATGCCATTAAGTGAAGCTATATGAAAATAACTGTGGAGTGAAAAACATAGATGAGGCAAGTGACGCAGTGAAATCACTCTTACAGAGACATGATTGAAATATATGTGATTTAATGATTTACTATCTTAGTAATAACTATCAAACATAAACAAATAAAAAAATACAGCGATGATGCTCAAACATAACCTTTCCCTGTGAAGACAACAGCAGCTCTTTTTACTTTAGCCGTTATGACACGTATATTTGAAAGTGTGTGCCACGAGAACAATGCGTGACAGTATCTATATCTCACTTGACTTTAGTTACATTATGAAAGAGTGAATTACGTCATTGCATGAGAATAATGGATAACAAATAAGGATTGATTTCCAATAATCCCCCTCACAATACTTATTTTGTCTATATACAACATTTGCGAGTTTTCCCCCCACACAAACACAGCTCAGCACTAGTAAATCATCATACTTACATGCTAAATTAAATAACAGTGTGTCCTAATAACTCTCAACAATTATTATGCTTATTAGCAGTTAGTCCTTTTTACGCTTTCCAACCGTAGGTTGAAGAAGCGTATATGCTCCAGCTTTGGCCGTCCGTCCGTCTGTCCACACGATAACTGACGTAAAAATGGTTCGATTTCGATGAAATTTTAGTATGTGGTAGGGGACCAGCTGGGAACGAACCCTATTGAAAATGGGACAAATGGGGTCAAAGCTCACGACGTAGGAGCCTGATCCTTCCATTGCCCTTATGCGTCATAACTTGCATAAATATGGTTCGATTTCAATGAAAGTTTACTATGTGGTAGGGGACCACCTGGGGACGAGCCCTATTGAAAATGGGACAAATGGGGTCAAAGGTCTCGACGTAGGAGCGGGATCATTCCATTGCCCTTATGCGTCATAACTTGCGTAAATATGGTTTGATTTCAATGAAATTTTACTATGTGGTAGGGGACCACCTGGGGACGAATCTTATTCAAAATGGGTGAAGTGGGGTCAAAGGTCAGGACATAAGAGCGGGATGCATTCCATTGCCCTTATGCGTCATAACGGGCGTAAAAATGGTTCGATTTCGATGAAATTTCAGTATGTGGTAGGGGACCACCTGGGGACAACCCCTATTGAATGTGGACGAAATGGGGTCAGAGGTCAGGACATAGGATTGCGATCCATTCCATCGCTCTTATCCCATATTATTAAGGTGGACGTCAAGTAATTTTGCTTCCTATACTTCCAATGGAAAAACTTTTGTACACATTTCCTTCACAATTAATGTGTTCCCAAGGATGAAAATTTGAATATCGATTAAAATAACTTTATTATAACTTGAAATACTTAATAATTTCTAAAACATAACAATAATTATATAAAAAATTAATAACTTTTCCTTTGGTGGTGTTGAAACCAGAAAAAGGATGGCGCGACGTGTACTTTGATGACGTCAGTAGACAAACAAATGTTGGATTGCATAATTATGGTTATGTTTTAGAAAATATTAAGTATTCCAAGTTATAAAATGAAGCTATTTTAATCGATGTTCAAATTTTCATCCTTGTGAATGCGTTAATTGTCCAGAAAAAAGATGGTGCACGACCTGTATTTTCATGACGTCAGTAGACAAACAAATGTTGGATTGCATAATTATGGTTATGTTTTAGAAAATATTAAGTATTCCAAGTTACAAAATGAAGCTATTTTAATCGATGTTCAAATTTTCATCCTTGTGAATGCATTAATTGTCCAGAAAAAAGATGGCGCGACCTGTATTTTCATGACGTCAGCAGACAAAAAAATGTTGGATTGCATAATTATGGTTATCGTTTTAGAAAATATTAAGTATTCCAAGTTATAAAATGAAGATATATTAATCGATGTTCAAATTTTCATCCTTGGGAACACATTAATTGGGAAGAAAATGTGTACAGAAATTTTTCCGTTCGAAGTACAGGAAGCAAAATTACTTGACATTCACCTTAAAGGAGCAATTCTTGTATGTATGTAAATTTTATTTTGAAAACGGCTCTAAGGATTTTGATGAAAGTCGTTAACCTACCGTTTTCTGGTACTAGAAATCAATTTAACTTGATCTCGACTTTAAGAAAAAAATTTAGTGGGTTAAATAACCAGCCCAAAATACCAAGTTTGTAGTGTGGTGTCATGGCGTCGCCGCATTAGATGTTGGCGCGCGGTCATGCCATCTATCTCATTACGTCATGCGTTGTTTGTGGATCATTATAAAGTTTTATGACGTCACACCTTGCTAGCAGATAGTCGCGATTCCCATCTGCCTCATTACGTCACGCGTTGTGTGCGTATGTTCATCCGCATGATAACTTGCATAAAAATCGTTCGATTTCGATGAAATTTTAGTATGTGGTAGGGGAACACCTGGGAAGGAACCCTTTTGAAAGTGAACGAAATGAGGTCAAAGGTCAGTACATAAGAGCGGGATCCATTCCACTGCTCTTATGCGTCATAACTAACGTAAAAAAATTCAATTTCGATTAAATTTTAGTATGTGGTAGGAGACCACCTGGGGACAAATCCTATTGAAAATTGGCGCAATGGGGGTCAAAGGTCGGGACATAGGAGCGGAATCACTTCCATCGCCATTATGAGTCATAACTTACGTAAAAATGTTTCGATTTGGATGAAATGTTGGTATGTTGTAGGGACCTGTCTGGGGACGAATCCTATTGAAAATGGGCGAAATGGGATGAAAGGTTGGGACACAGGAGCGGGATCTATTCCATAGCGCTTATGCATCATAACTTATGTAAAATTGCTTCAATTGCGACAAAACTTTATCATGTTATTTCGGAGATATACTGAACCAGTTCTGTTGAATATCATCCAAATGGATCAAAGGTCAGGGCACAGGGGTGAGATTTATTCCACAGCCATTTTCCTCATAACTTGAGTAACAGCTTGAGTAATGATTTCTAGTATATTGGAAAGCATATCATAATCAATGCATTGCATGATTTTACTTACTTGTTTCAGAATGTTTGCTGTCATTTTGTTAAAACTCAGGTATTTGACATCAATTTTACCTGTTTCATATATTTCTCGAACGAAGTGATGACGGATGTCAATATGTTTAGTGCTTGAGTGATAGACAGGATTGTGCATTAGCTTCTGTGCTGACTGGTTGTCACAATAATATGTTTGTCGGTGATGTCATGGGCTGTAAAGGAAGTTCACAAAAAAGTTTCTCAAATACACAGTCTCTTTTGTAGCTTCAGAAAGTGCCATGAATTCCGCTTCGGTAGTTGACAAAGTGACAGTTCTCTGTTTCTTAGATTCCCAACTTATTGCTCCTCCAGAAAATTTGAACACATATCCGGTGTAGGACTTTCTATCGTTTACATTGGAAGCCCAGCTGCATCTGCAAAAGCCGTCAATGGCTCTTTTGCACGGTTAAATACAAGCCCCAGGATTTGTGTACCTTTCAGGTATCTCAATATTCTTTTTGCTGCTATCCAGTGAGCTTTACCTGGGTTGTTGTTAAATTGGTTGAGAAAATTCACAGCATGCGTAATGTCAGGTCTGGTTGCAACAGAAAGATACATGAGCGAACCAATCAGTGAACGGTATGGAATATCTTTCATTTCAGATTTTTCTTCTTTACTTTTTGGACTCATTTCCTTAGTTAGCTTGGTGCTAATATCCATGGGAGTTGTTTACAGATTTAGCATCCTGCATCTTAAATTTATGTAGGATATCCTGTATAAATTTATTTTGCGACATTGTTATGCTGTTTGCATTTCGTGCAAAACAAATGCCCAAACAGTAATGCAAGGTTCCCAAGTCCTTCATTTTGAATGAACTAGCCAAATTATCCCTTATGGTTTTATAACTTTCTTTGCTGTTTGCAAATACCATCAAACAGGGGCGTATGCAGAAATTTTTTTTTGGGGGGGGGGCGAAAAATTGGAAGTTTCTGAAATCCTTCAGGATAAAATGGAAGTTAATAAAAAAAGAAGAAAAAACATGTTAATAATAAAAAAAGGGTCTTTCTTTTTGTTTTTTTTAGGTATATAACATACATTTATACCTATATTAAGCTGATGAATACATATTTAAAAAAAAGAGTGACAGAAACAAATTTCTCCTTGAGAAATAATGAAATTGATTGGACTCACCTAATTCTTAAAAACTGAGATTTATTCTTCTAGGCACATTTCCGAATTTGTCAATGACTTCTTCAACTTGAATGTCTCTATGAATAGATTATAAAGCTAGCCCATTCAGTCTTAACTCTGATGTACTGTTTCTCAAACAAGATTTCAATCAACGAAGACTGGAAAAGCTTCTTTCCACTTATGCTGTGGTTACAGGAAGAATTGCCAAGATGTGAAGCAAAATATAAATGTTGGGAAATAAGTTCTTATTGCATGATGCCAAACTTTCAGCTATGTTTTTGGGGCGCACGTCTGCTTTTTCCCTGTCCCATTTTTGACGCCATAATTGATACTCGCTTTCTGTTACATCAGAATATCCTAAATCAGATTCATACATTTTCACTGCAGATAATATTTGGGAATAATCATTCTTCACAGCAAAAACTGGTAGAATGTTTTGCAATGAAGTTAGTGTTTCTTTTTGTGATTGAAACCTTTCATTTAATGATTCAATTATATCATCCACAAAGGGTATAAATATACTTCTGCAGAAATATTCTTCTGGAGTTGAATATGGGACATTGCATCTATTTTTTTGCATACTGCATCTTCTTCTGCTACTTTGCATCTATTTTTTTTTTTTTTTTTTTTTGCATACTTGGAACTTCTTCTGCTATTTTGAGGCCTACAGCCCATGTTTTTACAACATCATAAATTAAGCTGAAGGATTTTTCTGCTTCAGTTCTCATGCTGTTTAGCAGTGTTGTAACTTCTAGTATTTTTTCTAATGCATCGACTAAGTCGATTTGCTTGTTTTGGAAGTTTTCAGATAGGTTGTATGTGATAGACAATATTTTACTTTTACTAAGGACAAAAGTTGCCACTAGAAATGAAAACTGACATATAGAGTTGAGCAAAGTGTGTGCTTTGACAGATGATTCTGCTGACACTTCTTGCTCAATCACTTCTAAGGATGATATAATAGGTTGCAAACCTTCTTTAAACATAAGAATCCATCGAGTTTCACATAGAGTTTTCATCTTAACTTTCTTGCAATCAGGTAGCAGTCGCTGGATACTTTCTTTCAAAACACTGATACGTTTAGCAGAAGCGTGGAAAAATGAACATGTTTCTGATATAACTCCCATACAGTTCCTTATGCTAGGCGTTTTGCTAGCATCCGACAAACATAAGTTCAAGGAATGGGACATGCAATGAATATAAATTGCTTTGGGATATTTTTTTTTTTCTAATACAGGCCTGCACTCCACGAAACTGACCTTGCATTGCTGCAGCCACATCATACCCCTGCCCTCTCATATTGTTCAAATCAAAACCCAATTTCACTAAATTTTCCATTATTGTTGTTGCAAGACCTGTTAAATTTTTTACTGGTATAAAAGCCAGAATATCTTCTCTTAATTTCAGTTCTTCTTCATCAAAATACCTGACGTATAGTGAAAACTGTTCTATTTGATTAATGTCAGTTGTTTCATCTGCCAATACTGTAAAAAAATTTGAATGCTTTACCTTTGCTACAATTTTCTGTTGAATAAGTTCCCCAAAGATGTTTATTATTTCATTCTGTATTACTGAACTTGTATACATGCTATTTACCTCCACTAGTTTCTAAGTTTTCTTTTAAAATGGCATCTCCAGAATTTGAACGATATCTTAATAAAGTGCAAAAATTGCTATCATTATTTGCTGGCTCCTCAAGTGAAATTCTTCCAGAATCAACTTTTTCCCTAAGAGGTATCAGCTGCCTTCCACATAATCTAATTGTTTGCACAAAAGGAATCAACCTTTTCCTGTTGTCAATTATCTCTTGCTTTTTCTGTTTATTCATTTGTAAAATTATACTATCCTGTTTTTTATGAATTATTGATGCAATATTTTCAGCTGCCAATACAGTGTCTTTGTGATATTTATTCTTTTCATGTTTTTTGAATAATTCCCTCGCATCTTTTAAATCGGTACTAGGCCATGTAACGAGGCTACCCAAAGTCTGATGTTTGCCTTTACCAGCAACATCTTTTTTGTAAAATAAAACACAATATTTACAAAATGAACCTTCTTTCAGACGTGAATATGGCAGCCACTTATACTCTTCTAGCCATTTAATTTGGAATGTTCTCATATGATTTTTATTGCAACAGGAACTGATTTGTTTAGGGAATCTATATTTTGCAGTAGGTTTCCATATGCTATGTAACAAATCCACTTTTTTCTCATCGCTCAAAGAATTAACAAGCTCACTGTTACCTGCATACAATCCTATGTCGTTCGAATCTGAAATGCTTTCAGACTTTTCATTACCATCTGAATCTCCGTCATTCATCATGCGTATTGTTTGAAGCTCATAATTTTTCGGATTACTCCCGCTTTCGACGCATTGGTTTGGAACTTCAATATCAGTGGGTTCATCTAGCGTTTCAGTTTCCACAGCTCTTTTTTTGTTACAGAAAGTCAATAGACTTTGTTGATGAAATCGTTTCATTTTTTTAATAACCTCAACAACTGTTTTAAGCAGCTGCGAGAAAGAGCGAATAAATACTGATTTTGAATTACAAGGATACAGACAAAACAGAAACAGAAGTTTCACTTTCTCACTCCATTTGAAAATGAAAGAATCCACCCACATGGCCAACGCACAGCTCAAAATCAGTAAAGTATCAAAACGGGTGGCTGGGCAGTGAAGTGAGGTGTCGAGTCTCACTGCACATGTCCTAGTAATGACCGGCGCCAGGCAGAGAGGAGCGGTGACACATACCATCCCTGGTCTTGTCAGTTAGGAGTAGGCGCCGCAAAAACCTACAGCCATCTTTCTTACTACGGATATGAGCCACCCTTCTTTCTCTGACATCTGTCTCCTTCGCGCAATGATCTTTCACTGAATACGTACGTAGCAGTTGGATTTTTCCAGCAGTAAATATTCATGATTCCAGAACTTTTCTCATAACACAAATTTTGATTTAACATACATATATAAAAATTATATTGGAAAGCACAGTTTGAGTATTTAACCTTATTTTGACAGATAACATAAAAAATGAAACAGATGGGGGGCTTTGGCCCCCTCTAAATAAATACGCCCCTGCCATCAAATCGTCAACATAAACAACAACAATGACTTCCTCAGTACGATTTTTCATGTAATAAACACATGTATCTGAATTAAGTGCTTTGAAACCAAGAGATTTCAGTTTTTCATCCAGTTTCTTATACCATTGCCTGTCGGATTGTTTAAGGCCATAGATTGATCTTTGTAATCAACAAACTTGATCTTTATTGGATTTATTTTGGAAACCTTCCGGTAATTCCATGTAGATTTCTTCATCTAAATTTCCGTTTACATGTGCCATTATGAAATCTAGCTGGTAAGTTGTTAAGCCGTTTTTAACAGCTTGAGCAATCACAGTTTTAATCGAACTTAATCTGGCAACGGGTGAAAAATTTTCTTTGTAATCAATTCCTGGTGTTTGAGAACACCCTTTTGCAACCAGTCTTGCTTTTAAATTTTCAATGCTACTATGTTGATTGAATTTCATCTTTAAGACCTATTTGCAACCAATAACTCTTTTATGTTTTGGTCATGGTACCAATTCCCATGCTTTCTTCTTGATGAGAACATCATATCCGCTTTGCATAGCGATCTTCCCATCTTTACTTTGCATACCGTCGAAGGCTTCTGGAAGATTAGGATTAGCTTCGACATTATTGACAAACTGAGTTATTTCAGTAATGTCAGTGGGATTCGTTTGATACTGTTTTGTGGGTCTGCCAGGTTTCCCAGTACAAACTTTTCTAGGACGGCCAACAGTTCTCACCTTCGTTACTGCGTGACCTTTGTTTATAAACAATGGTGAATTTTGCTCTCTTGGAGAATCTGGCATGACTTCCTCTGACGTGGCTTCCTGTGACATATCTGGCTCTGATGTCATGTCTTCTGTTATCATTTCTTCTGCCGTAACGTCTGTTTCACTCTCGGCATCTGGTGCACTATTCTCATCAGGTGAGGGTGGCGTGTCACTCGTTCAGTTAATTAGAATAGACATTTTGGATGATGTGAGGAGTTCAAATTCATAACCAAATGGAAGGTTATCTTCAAATTCATCAATAAAATGGACGTCACGGCTTGTGACTATTTTTCTGGAATTCTTATTCCATAAGCGGTATGCTTTGGATTCCATTGAATAACCAACAAATATATGCTCTTGAGATCTCGGGTCGAATTTACCTTTTGATCACTTATTCAAAACATAAGCTTTTTGTCCAAACACCTTGAAAAACGACACATTTGGTTTGATGCCAAACAGAGCTTCATGTGGGGTGATATTCCCATTCAAACTTCATGTTGGAGAACAGTTTCTCAGGAATACAGCACAGTTTATTGCTTCTGCTGAAAAGCTAACAGGTAGCCTGGATTATATCAACAAACACCTTACCATTTCGACAATTGTGCGATTATATCATTCGGTAACTCCATTTTGGTTTGGCGTTAATACCGCAGACTTTTCTCTGCGTATTCCTTCCTGCTCCAGATAAGCATTGAATTCAGCTCCACAATATTCAAGCCCATTATCGGTGCGGAGCGTTTTGATTTTTACTCTTGTATGGTTTTCCATTGCGGCCTTGAATTTTAAAAAAGCTTTCTTTACTTCGTCTTTTGTTTTAAGACAGTTTATTTCAACGTAGCGTGACTTGTTGTCAATAAACGTAATGAAGTAGCGTGAACCACCAAGAGATTGAGTTTTCATTGATCCACAGACATCTGAATAAATGAGGTCCAGCAATTCTTTGCTTTTGTACCTAGATTCCTTCGGAAAGGGTTTCGCCGTCTGCTTCGCCTGAATACAGACTTTACAATTCCTTAAGGTATCCTTATTTGCAAAAGACAGTCCTCGCACCATTTTGTCTGCTTTCAGCCATTTTAGATCATTTTCATTTAAATGACCATATTTCTGATGCCATTTCTGAAATTCAGTGACCACCGAAATACTTTCGTAGCTTGGTGTGACTTAATATAATTCGCCTTTTCTAATGGCTCGGAGAATTATAGTTCAATTAGATTCAACGACCCTGGCTTCTTTTTTGGTGAAAATAACTGAACAGTCATTTGCTGTGGCTTTTGGCACAGACAATAAATTGCTTTTTAACTCAGGAACACAGTGCACATTTTCTAATCGAATGGTTCTTACTCCTCTTCCGTTCAGTACTGTGATCCGTATAGATCCTTTTCCTGTTACTTCTGTTGTTTTGTCAACGGCAAGCTTTACAAAACAATTTGTCTGCTTGTTAATTTCAAAAAACAGATCTTCGTCATTGCACATATGAGAAGTCGCTCCACTATCTAAGCACCATGCACATTTTGCGTTGTGATTGGCACTCATGGTTATAGCTGTATGAGTACTTTCATTTCTCAATTTTGTTACCATGGAAGCCTCTGGTCTCAAGGATTCTGCCTTTTTGTCAGCAATTCTTTTGCAACATTCCGAAGATTTGTGACCCATCTTCGAATAGTAATTGCATCTATAACTATGGAACACTTTGTCGTTCCTTCTGTCATGTTTCCCTTGATTCTGCCTCCAGTTGCTAGAGCTTACTTTTGGGTTTGAATTACCCTGTCTGTTAGAAAACAAGTATGCCTTTTGGCAGCCTGGATTCTTTTTCGCTTTTGGAGCCTCCCATTCTTCTAAAAGTTTGACTTTCAAAACATCAGGTTTAGGTAACTCATCTCGAGACTCTACGGCACAACGGAAATTATCGAAAGTGTCAGGAATACTCTACAACATCAGTATTGAAAGAAGGTCATCAGCTATCACTATATCCATTTCATGGAGTTTATCGACTATTTCTGAAAATTCAGTCAGGTGTTCTGACATATCATGAATGTCATTTATTTTGCGAAACATAAACTGCTTTAATAGTGTGGCCTTTTTAGCCGGTCCTTTTGATTGATTCATAAACTGATTAAAGTTTTTGCCAGACTTCACATGAGCTTTTGCAATTCTTTACATGACAAAGCTCACTAAGACAGATTGAAAGAATTATATCTGCTTTAGCCTTCTGGTCAGCTAGATTCCATTTGTTAAGCTCCTCTATTTCAGCTGCTGTTGTTCCGTCAACAGATTTTGAATTCTGACCTGTGACGTAACTCCAGCGATCATTATGGATCAGAATGGCTTGCATTTGAATTTTTCAAATGTCGTAATTACACTTGTTTAACTTGTCGATGATTATATGCGACATCATTTATTTATAAATACAGTCGAAAATTTAATAAGAATTTATTACCAACAGCTGAATCGAAGCTTTTTAAATTTCGTCGTACGCCTTCTTACATTTCATCCGTCCCAGTTAAGAAATAGTCGTTGCGTCCTTAACCCATTGTGGGGTGAAAAACATAGGTGTGGCAAGCGTCGCAGTGAAATCACTCTTACGGAGACATGATTGAAATAGATGTGGTTCAAAGATTTACTATCTTAGTAATAACTATCAAACATAAACAGCAACAATGCTCAAACACAACCTTTCCCTGTGAAGACAACAGCAGCTCTTTTTACTTTAGCCATTTTGACACGCATATTTGAAAGTGTGTGTCACGAGAACAATGCATTACAGTATCTATATCTCACTTGACTTGAGTTACATTATGAAAGAGCAAATGAATGAATTACATCATTACATGATAATAATAGATAACAAATAAGGATTGATTTCCAACAATAACTTTTTATCTCCTTTCTACTCTAGTGAAGGTTAGTAGCTTTTCTGCCAGCTTTACAAATAAAATGACAGTAATGAAGGAGTAATGTGTAGACAATAAACAAAACAATAGAATAAAGTTTCTGGGGTTGCGTGAAAAGCAGAACATCTAAAGTTTGCTCATTTAAATGCGTTACAGTTCCCACACTTGTTACTACCGTTTACAGCAGATCAGTTGACTAATGTAAACCTAAAAATGTTCCTTATCAAATGATTGCATAAACTTAATGCAATCCCTTGATGATCAGAAATGTAATGCACAATAACATTTTTAAATAAGCATATTGTAGGCAGCATTCAGAGAAGTTTAGAATGCAAATATTCAGTAACTGATATGCATTTTTTCATTTTCATTTCCTGTCATTGAGTAAACAAATATTTTAGATATTGATTTTTAAATTTGATTGAAAATCAAATTTAAAAATCAATATCTAAAATATTTTTTTATTTAAACGATTCAGAAACCTGCACTTTTTTGGAGGAGGGTCAAAAAATATTACAAGGGAAGCTTCTAAGTAAATAGCCAAAGGCTTGCCCCCCCCCCACACACACACACACACCTTATTTGTAAAGCTGGCCACTCTTTCTGGAGATTAGCTGCAAGCTACCTGTCCTACCAAGTTGTTCATGCATGCTGTGCTAAAGTTGAGACAGAGTTTGTGTGTTAATAATAAGAAAGAAAAATGACAAATGCACTTAATAAATTTAAATTCACTTTCAATTTTTTTCAATAACAATTTTCTGACAGTAAACTTTTTAAATTGGAATGCAGGCTGATGCATGAAAAGAAGAACAAAATGATGACATAGAGTAGGTGGGTTGAAAAATACTTTTTGTTATTGTTCTGGTGGAATCTTTGTTAATAATATTCAGAACAAAAGAAAGTAATCAACAAATCTCAGTTGCACTGAAACTCTTATCAGATTTAACTTCCAAGTCTTTGCTTTCTTCTTTTTGTGCTTATGAGCTCCTAAATGAGTTAGCATTTTGCCCTAGAGTAGGGATAGAAAATAAAATTGCCTACTATTTGTTTTTAGGTGTTTATATATATATATATATATCAGAGCTGCAGAGTATGATCCAGGAACTTGCTGACAAGAGTGCAGTGGGATTAAAAATGAACTTTCAGAAGACAAAGATCTGACGCTCTGCCATGATTGCTTTGTAAAAGTAGTGAATATTTATTGAGTTATGGAGAATTAAGTAATGGAACTAACTCTATAATTCTACGTTAAATAATGAACTTACATTTTGAATTCTTATCATCTTCAATATACACCCCTTTGGCATACAACACACTGCTGCATTCTGATCTTCTATTGGGCAAAGCAGTGCTATATGCACATCTGGTGTGCTCCTTTTGAAAAACTTGGTCATTATCTTTTTCACCACAGTAACTGACTCAAAATGGGTCCCTTTGATTTGGCTTTAGAAAAAAGTAAAAAGTCACATGGTGAGCCAAATCTGGTGAGTAAGCAGGATGTTTAAGCACTGTGATATATTTTTATGCTTTCCAACCGTAGGTTGAAGAAGCATATATGCTCCAGCTTTTTCCGTCCGTCTGTCCGCGCAATAACTCACGTAAAAATGGTTAAATTTCGATGAAATTTTAGTATGTGGTAGGGGACCACCTGGGGACAAACCCTATTAAAAACGGGGTTAATGGGGTCAAAGGTAACGACATAGGAGCAGGATCCATTCCATTGCCCTTATGCGTCATAATTTGCGTACATATGGTTTGATTTCAATGAAATTTTAGTATGTGGTAGGGGACCACCTGGGGACGAACCCTATTGAAAATGGGCGAAATAGGGTCAAAGGTAGGGACACAGGATCAGGATTCATTCCGTCGCCCTTATGCGCTATAACTTACGTAAAAATGCTTTGATTGAGACAAAACTTCATCATGTTGTTCCGGAAGTATTTACCGGTTCTGTTGAATATCATCAAAATGGGGTCAAAGGTCAGGTCATTGGAGCGAGATTTATTGTGCAGCCATTATCCTCATAACTTGAGTAATAACTTGAGTGATGATTTCTGGTATGTTGGAAAGCGTATCATATAAAACGTATCGTAAAACGATGCATTGCATCGTTTTACTAACTTGTTTGACTAAAAACTGTTTAACTGAGAGCTGTGAATGAGCTGACACATTGTCTGGTGAAAGATGAAGCCATTTTTGGGTCCCTTTGATTTGGCTTTAGAAAAAAGTAAAAAGTCACATGGGGAGCCAAATCTGGTGACTGGGCAGGATGTTTGAGCACTGTGATATGTTTCTTGACTAGAAACTGCTTAACTGAGAGCTGTGAATGAGCTGGCACATTGTCTTGTGAAGGATGAAGCCATTTTTGGGTCCCTTTGATTTGGCTTTAGAAAAAGTAAAAAGTCACATGGGGAGTCAAACTTGGCGACTAGACAGGATGCTTAAGCCCTGTGATATGTTTTTTGACTAGAAACTGCTTAACTGAGAGCTGTGAATGAGCTGGCACATTATCTGGTGAAGGATGAAGCCATTTTTGGGTCCCTTTGATTTGGCTTTAGAAAAAAGTGAAAAGTCACATGGGGAGCCAAATCTGATGACTAGGCAGGATGTTTAAGCCCTGTGATATGTTTTTTGACTAGAAACTGCTTAACTGAGAGCTGTGAATGAGCTGGCACATTGTCTGGTGAAGGATGAAGCCATTTTTCCACAGCCCTGGCATCTTCCTTCTGACTCACTCTCTCAAAGTCACCAGATCTTGTTTGTAGTAATGCTAGTTCACTGTTGCTCCAACAGGAATCCACTCTGCCAAAATTACCCTCTTAATGTCAAAGAAAACAATAAACATGGCCTTGAACTTGGACTTTGGTGATGTTTGTGTTTTCTAATGCCCTGACTGTTTTTCTGTTTCAGGGTCATATCAGAAGATCCAGATTTCATCACAAGTGATAACACTTCTTTAAAGTTTGGGATTCACTGAATTTGCCCCAGAATGTCAGCATAAATTTGCTTGTGATTTTCTTTTTGTTCAGACATGAGAAGCCTTGGAACCATCGTAGTACAAACCTTTGTCAGGTTCAGATTTTCATGTAAAATTTTCCTAACAGTCTCTTTATTGATGTTTAGCATTTCTGCTATCATTCAGTACTCCATTATTAATCACATCAAACAAATGCGTAGATTTTATCCAGATTGTTTTCTGTTTTTGAAACGTCTGGACATCTCACATATTTGTTATCTTCAGTGTCCTCGTACCTTTTCCCTGAACCTTTTATGTCATGCAAAAACATGCACACATGCATTCTTCCCTGTACACCTCACTTAACATACAAAAAGTTTCAATAGGCTTTTTCTTTAATTTCACTTTTATCTGTTGCTCAATTCTTGAATTCAGCATTTTCCTGACACATGACTAACAACACATCTACTTTCATTGACAAATGTCACAGAAGCAATGCAGTGAGGTGAAAAATGCATTTCTGGTTATAAACAGTTCAAGGTCAAGCCCTCCCACTCACTTCAGACATACACTGCCCATTTCATTTACTATTAGCACAGTCTTATTATTTCATAGTCATACCTCATATATGCGCTGCTCAAAATAATTTTGGGAGCATGTGACTTTGGCTACATTGTGTAAGTCAGTTCTGTGATATCATACTGAAATGTGGAAAAAGCAAGTCAAGTGTGAGATATGCAGCTGAATCATGCATATGCTCATGCAAATTAGTGTCTGTAGTGTCAGAATGCATAAATCACAGATTGGGATAAAAAAGGAAGGTTTTCCAGGAGCTCCCCTATTCCACTGCATTTATCATGACATTTTGTTTCTTGAAGTCTTCATTTCAGATGATGTCTCAATAGCATGATTTACCAGAATCAATGGCATGGAGAGATGTTGGCAGACTGGAAGCAGGTCACACAGAGTGGATAGTAGCAGAAGCCGTTGGAATGTTGCAAAGTGTTATTTTCCAACTGTGGGCACTATTCCAAGATGCAGGAAGTGTTCGAAGAAGGCAAGGTCTAGGCCATCCATGTGAAACTGCAGCAAGGTTTGAACATTATCTATTGTTAACAGTCCATCGGAACAGGAGGCAAAATGCTACTCAGCTTCAGCTACAGCTTCTTGTGTCCGCAGAATGTAGATTGTCAACTCAAACTATCTGCAATAGCCTTCACCAAAATGGCCTTTATGCATGTAGACCAATGGTGTGTTTCCCTTTAACCTCACAACACCGTACATCCCATAGAAACTGGGTTGAGGAACATTGTGGTTAGAGACATGACAAGTGGAGTCAAGTTTTTTTCTGTGACGAGTTGAGATTCAGTCTGGATCTTTGGAACTTCGTCGTCCTGGGTAGTGTAACAGATAGCATGCTTGGACAGAAACTGGGAGATGTGAGTTCGATTCCAGCTCCATGGCGATGTAATTTTCAAGTTTTCTGATGTGATTAATGTTACGTGAGAAACAGTGGAATACACGCAATTCAGAGATACCTGATTGCTGTGTTTATAATGCAGCCTGGAATCTGACATTTGACGAGTTCTTATCTGGAAGGAACCTGGCACACAAAATAATCTAGCTTTCGTGCAAAAAATATCCCATTATGGCTGGCATGGATTGATGGTCTGGGCAGGCATAAGTATTGGTGGATGTACGGTCCTGTATGTCATTAAAAATGACAGTCTGACAGCCCAGAGATATAGAGATGAGATTTTCAGACCTATTGTCAATCCATGTATTGTAGTCATTTATGATCCATTCCATTTCGTGGATAAGGCTCAACCTCATAGAGCTCGGCTAGTGGACAATATGCTTCAAGAGGGGGTAATCAAGCGCATGAAGTTGCCAGCATGCTTCCCTGACTTGATTCCAATTGAGCATACCTGGGATGCACTTAGTGAATGCATTGCAGCTTGGTCGGCTCCTCCTTTGACTTTTCGTGAACTGGAAACTGCCCTCATTGAGGAGCGGCAAATATACCTCCAAACCCCCATCAAAAACCTCATCAGTTCCATGCCACATAGTGTGTCATTCAAAGGGATCACACACTTTACTAGAGATCATACTACCTTCAAAAAGTAATTTTTTTCTTGTTATACAGATGCACTTATTGTTATATAGCATATTGCATCATGTGCATTAAATGATAATATTGCATAAAAAAATTTTAATATGCTGTTTCTTATCCACATTACTTAATATTCTACTGTATCATACCTAAAAATAATATTTTACATTTAATAACATCAGTTGCACATGATTTTCCTTACAATATATCTTGTTCTCCCTATTATTTTGAGCTGTGTATATAAACTGGAACAATATTCATATCAAGTCTGACATGTCTGTCTAAAAGAGAAATGTCACTAAACAAGAATCTACTGCCTACTTGTGGTCTCCAAAGGTGATTCCTCATAGAGGAGAAAACTAATTCTTTGTGGTGAACAACCAAACTCACAAAGTTCACCTGGATTCTGTGGTGCTTGCATTTAACTTGAGGAAATTTCTCTTTGCCAACCCTCAGAATCTCTGTGCTTATATGATGAAATATATTTTCATTTTACCACACAAGTTCAAAATTGATAATTTTGTATATGGTTTAGTTGGATAGATGAATGATTGATCAAGCAAACCACTGAGTGGTTCCACATAAGGAATTTTAATTTAGCATGTAAACAGTCCATAATATCATAAAAGTGAATAGAAAATAAATTTCACCTTTACAGTTTTGGTGCCTATTGGTATCATAATGTAAGGTCATGGCCACATTTACGCCACCCAAAACTAAAATACTGAAAGCACACAATTTAGTTTTATGTGTGTATACCGGTTAGAAATAATATCATAATCATCATTGTCGACCATTATCAATCCACTGCTGGATGAAGGCCTCCCCAAATTTCTTTCACAGCTGTCTGTCTTGAGCTTGTCTCCCCCATGTTACTCTGGTATGCTTTCGAATTTCATCATTCCATCTCTTATGTGGTCTTCTGGATCTTTTCTGTCCCTTGGAATTCAGTCTACAATTTTGGTTGTCCATCAGTGAGTGATCCATTCTTCTGGCAACATGTCCAGCCCATTGCCATTTCAGGGACTTTATTCTGATCGTGATGTCTTCCACTCTTGTCATTTTCCTTATCTACAAGTTCCTCTTCTTATCTTTCCTGGTTGCACCGAGTATGCATCTCTCCATGCTGCTTTCAGTTGTCTGCAGCCTTTGTATATCTTTTTTAGTTAAGGTCCATGTCTCTGCTCCATATGTAAGAACTGGAAGAATTCATTGATTAAATATTTTTCTTTTAAGGCATAATGCCATGTTGCTCTTGAAAATTGTACTGTTTCTTCCAAAAGCTCTCCATCCAACTTTTATGTGCCTATTAATGTTCTCATCAATATGACCCATGCTTCATATCTGTTGTCCAAGGTAAATGTAGGTATTGTATTGGTTACCTCAAGCTTTTCCCCATCAATCGCAAAATCTTCATTTCTTGAAAAAGCGTTGTACATCAGTTTTGTCTTCTGCAAGTTCATTTTTAATCGCACTTCTTTACTCTTGTCAGCAAGTTCCTGGATTATACTCTGAAGGGGTAGTTGCAAAAATGATTACATCATTGGAAAAACGAAGGTGAGTTAAATAATCTCCAGTAAACTTTATCTCCTTGTTTTCCCAGTTCAATTATTGAAAAACACTTTGCAATGTGGCATTGAAGAGTTTGGGAGATATGGTGTCACCTTATTTCACTCCTTTTCCAATTTTTATTGGTGCTGTATCCTCAAATAGCTGGATTTTTGCACTTCCATTTTCATAGATGTTATTAATAATGCTAAGGTAAGCATCTTCAATTCCTCAGGATTTCAAAGCCATTGTAACTGTTGATAGTTTCACGGAATCAAAGGCCTTTTCATAATCAATTACAGCCATACATAGTCAGAGTTCATATTCCCTCGTTCTTTCGATTAGTTTTCTCAGTACATGAATATGATCTATGGTGCTGTAGCCGCTTCTGAATCCAGCTTGTTCTCTTGGTTGAGCCATGTCCAATGTTACATTCAAGCAATGTGAAAGAACCTTAGTGAAGATTGTAAACCACTGAAAGGAAGCTAATAGGCCTGTAGTTCCTGAGATCCTCAATGCCACCTATTTTATGCAGCAGGATCATTGTAGCATTGTTCCGATCTTCAGGAATTTTTCCTTCACTGAGACATCTAGTGAAAACTTTGGCAAGTGTAGTTTCAATTTCTCTGCTTGCTTCTTGTATAATGTCCATGGTAATTCCATCTTCTCCTGGATATCTTCCCTGTTTCATGTTCTTAATTGCATGTGCAACTTCTGTCAGGAGGACAGGAGGAACTTAGGTACTGGTACCTTTCTTAATGACTGGAATAGGTGTATCATCTCTTTTATATAGTTTTTTGTAGGAATCTTTCACTCTTGTCAAAATTCCACCTCTATTTCTTGTTACAGAACCATCTTCTTATCTTAGTGCCATAATCTGTTTTCTTCCCTTACTGAGATGTCCCTTTGCTTTCTTCAGGCTTTGATTACTTTGTGTTGCTTTTCTCACTAGCTCACAATTGAATTTCCTTATGTCTTCAGTGATATTTTTCCGAATTGTCTCGCATAGCTCTATATATTCTACTTTAGAAGTTAAATTTTCTTTATTTGTCCTCATCTCCCTTCTCTTTTGCATAAGCATTTTTGTTTTTACCAATATTTTCTTCAAATGCAACTTGTTCTTAGTACCACCTATTTTTGTTACTGTTTCCATAAGATGTTAGTTTTCTGTTAACTTCAGAGATGTCCACTGCCCTTCCGATGTTAGACCTGATAGAACAGAGAATTGGTTCCTCATTTCCAACTTGAAGGTATTATACTGATTTTTAAGGTTGGCCATGTCAATACATTTTGTTTGATTTACAAGCTTACTACATTCCAGTTTAGTGTTGAGGTGCATCTTACATCTCACCATTTTATGGTCACTACCTTGTTGAACTTGTTTAGAACAGTGCAGTCTTTAATGATGAATTTCTTGTTACACATAATAAAATCAATTTCACTTGCCATCCAATTGGGATGCCATTTCCTATGTGGCTTTTCCTTGAAAAAAGGAGCTCATGACGAAAAACCTTCCTGCCTCTCCAAACTCTCCAAACTCTATGAGGTTTCTGTTGTCATGACTGAATTTACCTACCAAAGTTTCATTCTGATGCTGTTGCCCTATTTTCGCATTAAAATCTCCCATAATGATCATCAAGTGCTGTTTGCTCTTGTTATTTAGATGGCAAATTTCCTCATAAAATTCTTAATTTTCTTCCTCAAGATGACCTATGGTGGGTGCATAAGCTTGAATAATCTGAGCCTGGTATCTTGTTGAGAATTGGATAACAGGCCACGCAGCTCTGTCCGAGGAACTTTCAACTTCTGGAACTTTATCCTTCAGTTTCTTGGTTAGTATAAATGCAACACCTCTAGTTCTGTCAGTATCTGTCTCATGATAGTAGAAGAGATGTCCACTTTTCAGTTCAATGAGATCTTCTCCTTTTCTTCTTACCTCACTTAGATTGACGATGTCCTACTTGGTTCTTTGTGGTTCCTGCTCCAATTCAAGGAGCCTTGAGTAAAAAGATAGAGACCATTCGTTAAACATAGCCAAAGTCAGCGTCAGATGGCAGCCTAATTTGGTCTTCTGGTGATTCTTCATGTCGCCTTGGCCACTGCGTTGGCCAGGCACATTCCAGCTGCTGGAGACTGAGGGCCAAGTTTTCAGTTTTGAAATCATCTGGGGGGGGCACAGGTTGGCCATAACTCACCACACTGACCAAGTGGGTTGGCGAGTGTGGGATTGCATTTCCTCTAATCCTGGTGGTATAGTTATACCACTATGTGGCAATCATCAGAGCCCCTTTACTGGGTACAGGATGCACCACAAAAAGACAGGGTTGCTATTTGTCAAGGAGAGGCTACAGTATGTTATGCATCTATGCATCACCTGACCTTGAATCCCAGAAATATTGTGTGTGCGTGTGTGTGGGTGGGTGTGGGTGGGTATTTCTTACCAGTACACAAACATGAGACTATATTGTGTGCTTTCAGTATTATTTTGGGTATTTTTCAGTATTTTAATGCTGGATGGCATAAATGTGACCATGACCTTACATTGTGATACCAGTAGGCACTACACTGCAAAGGTGAATTTGTTTTATCTATTCACCTTTATTAGAGAGAGAGATAATATGGACTGTTTATATGCTAAATTAAAATTCCTTATGTAGAACCACCTGGTGGTTTGCTTGATCAATTATTCATCTATGCAACTAACCCATATACAAAAGTGTAAATGTTGAACTTGTGTGATGAAATGAAAATATGTTTCACGATACAAGTACATAAATTCTGGGGTTTGGCAAAGAGAAATTTCCTCATGAAAGTTAAATGCAAGCAGGACAGAATCCAGGTGAACCTTGTGGTCACAGTTGAAGCTGACCCTGATGACAGGCTAGGTACTAGCTTAAAAATGTGTTCACAGGTAAATTTTACTTATGTAAAATCCCATAAAAATAACAGAAGTTTTTTCTCTAAGATTTAACTTTATAGATAACCATGAATTCTGTTATTGAGAGACTTGAACTTCAGGCGCAATAACAGTCTAGGTTTGAGTCTAAAAATTTGGTCATAAGTGAATTTTGTTTCTATAATATTGCACCAAAAATAATCAAATTATTTATTTAGAAATAGATTTTATGTAATCAGGTTAATTCAAGTAAAGATTCATTAAATTGCAAGTTGTGATCATTGTTCACTGTAAATAAAAAAGTATTGCTACCATAGTAGAAATGTATTCTGTTCTATTGTGTGTCCCTTTATTAGTACATTTTTACTGTATCTGTGATTTCTTTCTTTCCTGTGTGCTTTCTGCTTTATGTCTGTGCTGCTTGCTTCTATTTACTGGGTGTATTTTCTTAGTGGAGTCGTAGGAAACTTGAAAGGTGGCCTTTCTGGTCTTTCTGCAGCCACACACACTGCTGCTGAGTAAGTTTTTCTCTTTGCAGTGTCTTTCTGTCCATCTGTGTTTTAATTTGTATCAATTTATATTTAAAATGAAAGCTTATTGTTGTGCACATATTTTCCCTTGCTTTTCCTTATTAAACTGTTTTGAATTAATGTATCTTTTACTGTTTGATTTTTCAGTTGTGCTACTCTTCTCCCACATTGCAAAAAATATGGAATCAAAAATATTCATATTCATCATTGGAATGTTTTATTTTGGTTAAAACTCTTAAAATATCATAGGAATTCAATTGGCTAATCATATTGTATTTCTTTGGAATGAAATTGATGTGTACAATCTGAAGTAGGTTTGGACAACATCCAGCTTGCAGAGGGGTTGATGAGTTAAAAATTCGCTGCTAATGGATATTAATTATTAAATTTGATTTTAATCCATTTCTAGATTAATTATTTTAAGAAAGGAAAAGAGAAATTATTTGTAAAACATGAGACTTAGCATTTTTCTGTGGATTTAATATTTTTTGTAGCTGATCAGATATTCATTCTGGTAATATAATCACCATCATTTTCATATCCCTTTCTCAGACTTCACTTAGCTGACTAATGTTCAAATAATATAAGAATAAGAATAGACCAAATTTCATTTTCCATTCCTCCATACTAAGTAGCAGATGTGTGCTATTACAATCTTTACCAAGTGTTGCTTTATATAGTGATGAGTTTCAGATTAGTCTTTAGTCAGAATGCTGGTACATTTCTTCAGTCTTGTGCAAATCTAAAACCTCTTTTTTTTTTTTTTTTTTTTTTTTTTTCCCATTAGAATCATTGTAAAACAACCAACAAACCATTGGGTTATCCAGCCTGAAGTGAGTACATAAAGTAAAATTTCAACCCTCACATGAAAAAGGTTGCTTATGTCTGGTCTGGAGAATGTAGAACAGAACTTCCATTTTTCCTTTAATGATTCACATCCTTTTCATTTAATTAACTACTAATATTTGGTTGCTTTACATAAATGTTGTCAGATTCTTCTACTTTTTTGCCAGTGGATTTCTTTGTTTTTGTTTTGTTGTGGAACTGTTATATCAAAAAGTTTTGCACTTTGTATTTTCCCTTATGCTTAACTCTTTTTTGTATGAATAATTTTAGAAGTGTAATATAGGATATCCAAAAAATATGATCTGTGCCACAGAAAAACAACAAAAATTAAAATAAGTAGCATATAATCACAGAAGCTGCAAGAAAAGGATGTCATTTGTGGCTGGCCGAAGGCACCACTTATAATGTTTCCTCCTCATAATGTCCAGAATAGTGATAACAATATGGGATCAAGTTCATTGTGTGCTGTGGTTAGCAGGAACAAAATCTTCCATTCAAGTTAAAAGATATTATTGCAGTAGGTATGGACAGAAACTAAGCCCTGTATTTATTACACATGGAAGAAAAAGTTTAAAAAGACAGGAAGCATCTGTCATGCAAAGGAATATGGTTACCCTTCAGCGTCATGAGAAATAGTTTAAAATGTGGAAACATTCACACACCAACTCTGATCGATTTCTATTTTTCACAGAAATCAATCAGAATTGCCATGCAAAAACTTCAGTAACCAAAGTCAACCATCTATAACATTTTGCACAAAAGGCTGAGTCTTAAAATCAACTTGTGAAGGTTAGTAGAGGCAATTTACCTTCCCCAGCATACGACATCACAGTTACCATGGCGGCTACTCTCGAAACCAATGCTGATTACTTGAATTAAGTGTGTTTTAGTGATGAAATTACTTTTCATATGCTTGGAAAGGTAAACCAGCATAATGTGTGTATTTGGGGTCCTGAGAATCCTCGTGCATTGTGTAAAATATATTTGTGATACTCCACAAGTAAATGTGTGGTATGATTTGCTCCATCATATTGTCATTGTCGGACCTCTGTTTTGTTTGTGTGCAGAACACCACTAGGACTGTGTGTCAAGATCTTCTAGAGTTGTTCGTAATACCTCAGCTTATTCATCTTCAACCTGATATTGTCTTTCAACTCAATGGTGCTCCACCACACTGGTGTCTTTTAGTTTGTTCTGTCTTGGATGCAACATTTTTTGTCAATAAAGCAGGTATGTTGGTCTGACAGCACTACCTCCCCAGTAACCTAATATAACCCTGTTAGATTTTTTCTTCTGGGATTATAGGAAAGATATTATTTACCAGACTATAGTGGCAAACATGACAGTCCTAAAAACCTGAATATTGGACACAATTTCTACTGTTATACCGAATGTACTTGCCAATGCATGGAGAGAAAACAAATATTGATTGGATGCCCTCCATGCAACCAAAAGAAAAGTACTAATTACTGTAAATAAAAAGCAACAACTACGTGAATGTATCTTTATTGTCTCAAAAACTGCTATTAATATATTTGCAAGTTCAATTGTTATAGAATTTTGAAATAATAGAGATCTTTTTCAGACACCCCCTATATTTCTTATTATTGAAAAAACACAAGGAAAAATATGTATCATTTATTTAAAGCACAGGTAGAAACTACCTCTGTTGCCACCCAGGTAAGTACAATTACAGTGTGAGGTGGATATATATATATATTAGGGTGGTTCTTATAAACTAAGATTAAAAATGTTAATGTCTTACCTGTTAATATTGTTCACTGGGTTGAGAAAGGGGTGTGCCTTGAATTTTCAGCTGATCAGGCAATTTTAAGAGGTGTCACATGGAGTTCGAACTTTACATATTTCTTTATCTAATGAAACAGTGAAACACAAGACGTTACATCAGAATCTACCTCTTAAATGATTTTGTTGTACAAGTAAATAAAAGAATGGCATTGTCCATTGTCTGTAAATAAACATTAAACACTCTTCAATTACTATTCAGTTTGCTGTTTACTGCCACTCATGGTCATTTTTAGTGCATTTTGAAATTTTTTCCTGTGTTCCTCCACAATCTGCAGCAGGACTGTTTCTGGTCTTCGTTATTTGTGAGAATGCTGTTGTAGTCATGCATCAGCACCACTCCTCGCTCGGCTGAGTCGTTTACTACCTTCAGGGCTATAGCAATATTCGTTGCTGATTGATAATCCGATGATCTGCCCTTCTCGCTGGGGTTGACAGACAGAAACTGGGTGAGCTCCAGAAGTATTTTCCCGTCCCAGTGGACTGTGAGGCGAATTTGGGCATCGAAGCTTTCTTTCAGCAAGTCTGCGATTTTGTTCCTTGCGTCAAGTCTTGATCTACGTATGGTGCTACAGTTGATCGAAAATTCTTCTACATTATGTCCCAGAGTGGCAGCAGTTGCTGAGAGCACGTAGACTGCATTTCGGTCGCTCACCTTAGTGCGATCAAGTGCTGAGGCAAGCGCTGGTGAAACAATGTTCTTTCTCGCTCGTTTCATTTTCTTTGGAAAACCTGCTGTTGCTGTGGTTGCTTTGCAATTTTCCTCTTCAGCACTGCTGCTACTCGATAAGGCTAGTTCAACCATTGCAAATAACTGGTACCTTTGTTCCATGTGTTTTTGTTTTAGTCGCTTGAAACTGTCTTCCTTCTCTCTCTTTCGGGCTTCCTGCCTTGCTAACCTTTTTGTCTTTCCCACAAATGTATCCTTTCCTTCCTTTCTCTCTTTGGGTCAATAGAAACTCTTTGTCTTCAAAAATGGTAATCATGTCAAGGGCATTGACATGGGTGATATGGAAAAGATCGGCCAATTCCTCAGTGAAGAGTTTTTCCTCATCTATCTGCAGTTCAGATCCCCAAGAACTTCCCTTCCAAAGAGCATGCCACTGGTTGTACTTCTGAACCTTTGGGATGATGTTGTAGTCAGCCATGGTAGGTATTCGGGCTTTTCCCCAGATTGACAGAAGCTCTTGCGTGATAATGCTTGAAGCATTCTTAACTGTGTTCTTTTCCATTCTTGTAAGGAGGAACAAACGACGCATAATCTCTCCTTTTGAAGGGAGCTTCTTATCCGGAATAATATCAATTGGTTGCCTAACCAGTCAGACTTTGGAGTTTTTGCGAGTTACAACTGAAGCGTGTGAAACTGAAGCCATGTTCATTGTTCACACTTGTTTTGTTATTATGTTACACTAACTTACTGGCGACTGGAAACCAGCGTGTTCAATTGCTGCAGAGCGCGCAGTCACATAAGGGGAATTCCCATACTACGTTCCAATGGTGCATGCGCAAATCTACGGAGGAGAAGGTTGTGCTTGCAAGGTTATGAAGCAGGAGAGATGGATGTTTCCTGTGGACTTCTTTTTCGTCTTCCGTGTGCGCTTAAATTTTGTGAGTGTTGTCGCATTCTTAAATTCCTTATGTTAACTGCCGATACAACCTACTTATGAAGTTTGGATTCGGTGTGACACGTCATAAAAATCTCTAATCATCCCCACATTTTTTATGTAACGTTTTTTCCACAGACACAACAATATTAGGGGGTAAGACTATGAAAAATTTAAAAAAAAAATTACTATGTAAATAAGAACCACCCTTATATATATACAATACATATGTCTGTGTGAAAACACACACACACACACACACACACACACACACACACACACTGAGATGCCAGTGTATTAAGTACACTTGCCCTCTTCACCTAAATGGCTCACTCCAACACGTATGCGGTATAAATCAGGCAGGCCAGCTCACTGAGCATCAGTTAACATTTGGTCAAAAATCAGAATAGGCAGAAGAACAAGTGGTCAGAGCAACACTGAACATGGCACGACAGTTGGTACCAGGTGTGCTGGTCCAACCATCTCCCAAACAGCCATAGCAAGTGTTTACCATCAATAGTGTGACATGCAAAAACTTCCAGCAATCAGTGATTCTGTGGACAAAAATAGCTAGTGGATCAAAAGAGTCATACGAGGCTGGTGAGAATCATACAAGCAAACAAATAGACAACAACCTGGCAAATTGTTGCAGATTTCAACATTGGTGTGGTGAGATTCATCTCCGAATTCACCATGTATTAGACCGTGTCACAGATGGGCACAGAAGCTGACGACCATGTTAAGTACTGATGTCATCAGCACAGAACGTGGAAATGTGCCTCCAGTGGGCATGGGAGCATCTAAAGGTAACTTGATCATGCTAGTTACGTTAAATGAAAACTTTTACAAAAAGTTCGTAAGTTGGAAGCTTTCGACCTTATCTTAGGTCTTCATCACGCCAATGGAGGACTAAGATTGTTGCCAGATTCTACATTTGAATTTTTAAATAGGAAAAATTCAAATGTAGAATCTGGCAACAATCTTAGTCCTCCATTGGCGTGATGAAGACCTAAGATAAGGTCGAAAGCTTCAACTCTACGAACTTTTTGTAAAAGTTTTCATTTAACGTAACTAGCATGGTCAAGTTACCTTTATTTGTTAATATTGTTACGTGTTTTGCCCATCATCGTCATGGGAGCATCAAAACAAACAAAACTGTTGATGCAAAAAAGAAGGGAGATGAAGATAAACAAAGAACATTTTAAATACACTGGGTCGTGAATACACAAGGAATGCTTTTAGCATAGTAAATCCGTTTATTTTCGTGGTGTAAATTTGTATTAAGATTCACCAAGCTTTCACGCTCTACTGGGAGGCTTTCTCAAGGCAATGTAGACATCAAATCACTGCATTTGACATAAGGCAATGTAGACATAAAATGCAAGGAATTTTCTATTCCCTGCATTTGACGTAAGACAATGTAGACATAAAATGCAAGGATTTTTATATTCCCTGCATTTTATTTTTAGGGAATTTTATATTTCCTGCATTTTATTTTTAGGGAATTTTATGTCTACATTGCATTTTATTTTTAGGGAATTTTATGTCTACTTGAGAAAGTCTCCCAGTGGAGTGTGAAAGCTTGGCAAATCTTTACACATATTTACACCACAAAAATAAACAGATTTACTGCACTATAAGTGTTCCTTTCATATTCAAAGAAAATGTAACTTCCAACGTGAAATATATAGAGCTATCTATGCAAGACAATGGTGAAAAGTATCACTGAAGGTATAAAGAAATTCGGTTGTGAACTAGCGAAAAAAGAAAAAAAGCCTGAAGAAAGCAAACCAACTTCTCAGTAATAGAAAAAAACAGATTTTGGCACTCCAAAAAGAAGGTAGTACTGTAACAAGAAATAGAAGCAAAATTTTGACTAGAATGAAAGAGTTCTACGCTAAATATAAAACGGATGATGCATCTATTCCAGACATAAAGAGATGTACCAGTACCAAAGTTCCTTCAGTCCTCCCAAAAGAAGTTGCAGGTGCAATTAAGAACATGGAATGGGGAAGAGTTCCGGGGGAAGACGAAATTACCATGGACATTATACAAGAAGCCACTAAAGAATTAGAAACCACACTCACCCAAGTTTTCTCTAGATGTCCCAATGAATGGAAGATTCTTATTGATTGGAACAATGCCACTAGGATCTTGCTACATCAAAAGAAGGCATTAAGGATCTTGAGAACTACAGGCCCATCAATTGTTTATAAAATCTTCTCTGAGGTACTATCACATCATTTGATGGATTTCGTGAAACCGTCAGCAGTTATAAGGTCTTTCAAATCCTGTGGTATTGACAAGATGTGTACATGAATATTATGAGGAGTGTCCGATAAGTAGCTGGATTTTTATTCCTATCGATACAGAACCTTGTGTATGATCGTATGTATGCGTGAAACTATTACGATTACTTTCAGTGAAACGCCATAAAAATGGAGCAGCTTGATACTAATGTTAGGTGGCACTGTCTATCAAAAAAATGGCAGCTACATTAAGTTTTCAGTTCGAGCAGCGAGCAGTGGTGAAATTTTTACCAAAAGAAAGCGTAAAGGCAGTGGACATTACGAGAAGACTTCAGGCGGTGTATGGTGATGTGGCTATGTCTCATTCCACTGTTTATGAATGGGTTACAAAGTTCAAAGCTGGCGCCGCGATCTTTGAAGATGAGGCATGGTCAGGTAGGCTTAACACGGCGGTGACTGATAAAATGATTAAACAGGTTGACAACTTGATTAAAGGTGACAGACGAATTCGTGTTCCTGATATTGCCATGGAATTGGATATCAGTAAAGATTCTGTTGGACAAATCATTCATGAATGTTTCAACTATAGAAAGATCTGTGCCAGATGGGTACTCCGAATGCTTACAGCGGTGGTTAGACATTTGCAATGAACTGGTACAGCACTACGATAAGGAGGGTGACGCATTCCTGGGATGCATAATAACAGGCGATGAAATGTGGATTCATCAGTTTGAACCAGAGACAAAACGGCAAAGTATGCAATGGTGTCATCCGAATTTGCCTGCATCAAAGAAGTTTTAAGTTGGTTCATTGGTGTTACTACTGTCTTCTGGGACAAACGTGATATCCTTCTGGTTGAATACTTGGCAAAAAATGGAACAATGAAGGCGAAGGCCTATGTGAAGACACTGAGAAAAGTTGTCCAGCTTATCCGGACCAAACGACCAACATTGAAAAACAATCAAGTGTTGCAACAGTATGATAATGCTCACTTGCATATTGCTAAGCCAGTGCAAGCAGAAATTGCAAAACAGGTGGACCATTCTCCTGCACCCTGCTTACAGCTTGGACCTGGCACCTTCCGATTTTCATGTTTTCGGTCCCTTGAAGTGTAGTCTACATGACCACCACTATGAGAGCATTCTCTCCGTCAATGAATTCGCAACACCCCTGCCGATTTCTTCGCTACCGGAATGAATCAACTTGTTGATTGGTGGAGGAAATGCATTGTGCTAAATGGAGAATATGTGGAAAAGTGACTTTAACTGTTCCTACCACTATATTACATATGTGGGTATATTTATGCATCCTGCATTTTTTATTTCTCTCCTGTAATTGATAGGAACAAAAATCCGGATACTTATCGGACACCCCTCGTATTAATAACATCTGTGAAAATGCATGTGCAAAGGTTCAACTGTTTGAGGACACAGCACATATAAAAATTGTTAAGGCAGTGAGACAAAGTGATGCCATATTTCCCAATCTCTTCAGTGCCACATTGCAGAATGTTTTTCAGTCATTGAACTGGAAAGACAACAAGATGAAAATTAATAGAGATTATTGAACCCACCTTCGTTTTGCTGATGACATAGTCATTTTTGCAAGTTCAAGAGGAAAGAAGGGAGCTGAAAAATGAACCTGTAAGAAACAAAATTGATGTACAATGCTTTTTCAAGAACTGAAGATTTAGCGATTGATGGAGCAATTCCATTGCAAAATCTGCCCCTAAAAGACTGATTTCTCTTTTGTATTCAGTATATTTTGTATTTAAACAATGTTTTTCCCTGTATGCCATCAAAATACTCTAAGCTCTGGAATATTCCATAAAAAATATTTTCCCTTGAAGCTGCATTGCTTCCATTGCAAAATCTACCTATAATTGGCAGTGATTTCTTTGCTGTACTAGATGTTTATTTGTTGTCGGTTTTTATCTGAGCTCCTATACCCTTTGTGCAAAGTTCACTCAGCTCAGAAATGTATATAGTGTAACAAACCAGAATCAATGGCAAAACTTTTCATTGTTTGAAAAAAAAAAACAGTGGATCTAATTAATTAATTGTCTTATTCTTCATAGTTAGCTGTAGCATTTTACATGTACACTGAAGTGCCAGAAAAACTGGTACACCAGTCTAATACTTGGTAGGTCCCCCAACAGAAGTGCAGGACTGCAGAAATACGATGGGGCATCATGGACTCCACTAGCTTCTGGAAATATGCTGTAGGCAATGCACATCATACTTCTTGCAGAGTGTTCCACAATTCAGTTGTATTCCAAGGTCTCGGATTCCTGTGTTCGATAGCGCGTTGCATGGCATCCCAAATGTGTTCTATCACGTTCAGATCTGGGGAATTGGGTGGGAATGGCAACACCCCAAACTCAGATGAATGCTTCTCTAATCATTATGTGGCATCCCGACACTTGTGTGGAGGTGCATTGTCATGTTAGAACAGGCCCAACCCATCAGCATGAATGCAGGACATGAACGGGTGTACCTCGTCAGAAAGGATGTGCACATGGCGTTGGCCGGTCACAGATGTTTGTAGATGTACCAAGGCTCCCAGGGAAGTCCAGCTAAACACACCCCATGAATGCTTTCGTATTCAATATATTGAATACAAAAGCATTCATCTGAGTTATGGACCCCCTACCAGCAGGTACAGTTCCCTGTTGACAGGCGGGATCCATGGCTTCATGGGGTTTGCGCCACACACGAATCCTTCCATCTGCCCGATACAGTTGGAAATGCGACTAGGCTACTTGTTTCCAGTCATCAAGTGTCCAGTGGCGGTGTTGCCGTGCCCAAGCAAGGCGCGTAGCTCTGTGTCGTACACCTGTCAAGGGGACTTGAGTTAGGATCAAGGGGACTCGTCCGGACGCTGATGCTTGTTTTTGAAGCTCCAGCATTGAATTCCAATGATACCTGCAAGGTGTTGCAGGCCTATCGCGTGAAACGATTCTTGACAGCCGACGATGGTCACGTTCACCCAATGTCTTTTTACGGCTACACTGGTATCGTAGGTTAGAAGTTTTGCCGGAATTCTTCTAGTCATGGTACACCCTTGCAATGGTCGTCCGTGAAAATCCGAACTTCGTTTCTACCTCTGAAATACTATGGCCCTTCTCAAAAGCGCCAACTATGACACCGCATTGAAAATCGCTTAAATCGTTATTACTTGTCATTTTCATGCCGAAAACAGCTCTGACAGCTGGCAAGGATGTCTATCACTTTATATACACACTGGCGGACGCAATCGAGTATGCGCATAGGTGATGTTGCTATGTATTTTGCATAAGCTTGTCTGTACCAGTTTTTCTGGCACTTCAGTGTATGTATATATATACAGTGCCTGACAGAGAAAATGTCACACCATGAAGGAATGCTCGAAAACAGACCAAACTGCACACACAGATAGCCAAGTAGGCCCTCAACAAATGATTTAATTGTCACATACAGACTAGGCTCCAGTGGTCGAATATACAGGATGATCAATAAGGAGTGTGGCCCCCATTTTGGGCGATACAGCGTTGAATCTGACGTGGCATCAAGGCAATAAGAGTCCGAATAGAGTCTTGGGGTATCATGGACCATGTGATGTTGATCCGAGTCCACAGTTCATCTTCATTTTGCGGGGGTGGGAGGGTACTCAACTGTTGTCCAATTGTGTCCTACAGATAGTCGATGGGCGAGAGGTCGGGAGCTGGCCACGGAAGCATCCACACACTGTGTAAAGCATTCAGGCTGATCCCAGCGGTATGGAGCTTGGTGTTATCCTGTTGAAAAATGGCATTTGGGATGCCCTGCAGATACAGTAGTGCCACGAGCCGCAGCACCTCGTCAACATGGCGGCATGCCGTCAACGTGCCCGTAATGTATACTGGCGGTGAGCGGCTGTTGGCACTGATAGCACCCCACACCATGATTCCACGTTGCTGGGCCGTGTGGTGCTCTACAATGGCAGAGGAATCTGGCCGTTGGCCATGTTGCCTCTAAATTATCACACAGTGATCATCTGTGGTGAGACAGAACCGAGATTCGTTGCTGAACACCACACTGTTTTATTCGGCACCTCATGCGGCTCTGAAGCGACATCATGCCAAGCAGTGACGATGATGGCTCGCTATTAAGGGTGGCCTTCACAACAAATGGCTGGACAACAAACCAGATGCAGCCAATTGGCACGACACTGTCCGTGTCTACATCAGAGCATTCAAACCTCCCCGTACACTCTGCAAAATGTCGCCCGTTGTGGCCTCTGTGGGTCCGCTATGGCATGATGTCAGATGCGGCGATTGGTGCACTTGGATATCTGTCTCCATGCTCCGGTCCCCCTATGACATTGCACAGATCCTCTCTGGGACCACTGTCTCCAAATGTGACCAACGCTTGTGACGTCACTTGCGTTTCTCCCTGCAGCCTGCAATTTGCATAGTGCTGCATTCGCGTCTTCATAGTGTGGCATTTTCTCTGTCAAGCAGTGTGTGTATATATATATATAATTCTAAAGTATGCGGGAGTGACATGGAGGAGAATGGCACAAGACAGACCGTTGTGGAAGAAACTTGGGGAGACCTTCATCCAGAAGTGGATTGATAATGGTTGACAAGATGATGATGATGATGATGATGATGATGATGATAAGCAATGGCTGCTTTGCAATGCTACAACTATGTATATGTGTTACCTTGGAAAGATATACAAACCAGTCATTATATTCACACTTCCATTAAATATTGTCTTTTGCAATATATCTTTATATGTAATATATAGAGATAAATAAATTATAAAAATGGAAAACAGAAATAAAGTTGATATTTGGTGGGAGGAGAGGTAGCTTGCTTTTTTTCAGCCATTGCCTTCATGTGAAAGAAAAGAAAGTAATTCAAGAATTTTAGATGATTTTATTACTTCTGTGTCATTAGTACAAATATGTGCTTTAATGATTCTTCCAAGAAATAAGTATGCTATTTATTATTTTTTGTTTCATTTCAGAACAGTGATGTCTAAACCTAGAGAATTTGCACATTTAATAAAAAATAGATTTGGAAGTGCAGATAATATCAATGCTATGTCAAGTAAGTTTTATCTTACATTTGTTACCGAAAAATTTTGTGTTCAGAAAATGAATAAATTTTTATTCTCAGTTGTTGTTTATGTTCTGAAAGGTATCCCACTTACCTACACTGTTTTTGCCACATCTGGTTTGGGGCACAAACAGTTTGTTAATTAAGACAGGAGGTTGTATATTTCAATTTGCTAAGGAGTATCTCTTCTAGCCATATAGGGACCCTACTGAACACTACACTGCTGTGGTAGTACTGCTTCCCCACAATGTTTTTTCTTTGTTTTATTTTGATTTTATTTATTATTTGACCATAGCATTGCTTGTTTACACTTGGATGAACAGTTTTAGATGTATATTTATGTTTAAAATAGTCATTCCAATGAACTAAAACATCCTCTGTAATACTGAAAAAATTAAATTAAATTAATTTAATTAATCTGTTAATACTAGATTCTTGGATGCCATTGTGCAATTCTTTTCTGTTAGAAATGCAGTAAACTGTGTCAGCTGACAATTCTAAGGAAGTATTTTGGGTTTAAATGCTGTTAAGTTTGTGTCCTACTATCACTTACTTAACAAATTGCAGCTAGTCTTCATTGTCTTTTAAGTTCTACAGTTTCTCATTTAAGGCACAAGCATCTATAAACATCTTTTGCAAGGCGGCTTCAGCACTACCTGAACTGAATATACTAGATTCTGGTTAATTGAGGTACACTGGGGCTAGAAACTTTGGCCTAATTAAGTGGCCTCAATTATGCAAAGCTTTACCCAAAGAGCTAAAACATACATACACCTTTTGTGTCAAGTCAGCATCACAAAGAGTTTAAAACAAAAGACAAACTACCATTTACTGAACAACAAAGTACATGTGAACATATGTATTTAAATGAATTTTGGTACAAATATTAAAAATAACTGCCACTAAAAACAATCTCAACGTAAATGTACATACATGTCTGTCACATAAGTATGTAGTCCCTAACATTTACATATTTTGGAGAAATTTATTGTGTACCCTGACATATTATCTTTATAGACTTGCAAATAAACAAAATCAGCACAGATATTTAGTTCAAATAAAGGACTTCCTTCATCACATCCTTGCATAAAGTAGTGTTGAAATTCTGCAATAAATTTCCTGGTTAGTCACTTGCTCATGTTCAGTTGTAGCATCCTCTTCACTTTCTTGGTCTTCTGATCCCTCAATGTGTTAGGCTGCAATTTGTTCAACAACTGCATCCCCACAATCTTTGTTTTCACCATGACATTGGAGATTATTTTCAGTGGATGAAAACACATCATAGTTTCTGATATGTTTTGGTTTCAAAATTATTTCATTTTCAGTATCAGCTGTATACTGTATCACCTGGCCAGAATTCTTAAATTCACAATGAGCAAAGCAGTTTTGAATTGTTTTGCTGCTTATTTTTGCCAGCTGTTGGCAACCAATTATAGTGCTTATGAAATGGTAGCCTTTGCACTGGTTTATTTTGCTGTGGAAGATGATGTCAACAGATTTTCTTCAGTTGATTCAAGAATGTAATGTACCAACCTTCCACGATGCAATGTTTTCAAATTTTTTTATCATGCCCATGTCCAGGGGTTGTATCAAGGATGTAGTGTTAGCAGGAAGAAATTTCAGTTCAATATTTTTCAAACAGTCTAAATGGGGGTGTGCTGTACAGTTGTCCAGAAGCCGAATTTTTCTGGGCTTCCATTGTAATCCCAACTCATTACCCACTTTTGAAATATATCAAAAGTCATCCATGCATTCTTGTTGGCATAATACAGAACTGGCAAACTGTCCATTCTAAGATCTTTAAAGATTGAGGTTTAGCACTATTCCCAATAACCAACAGCTTCTGTTTATCATTTCCTGACATGTTTGAGCAGTACAGTTATACAATTCATTGCTTTTTTTAACATGACAGTATTGCATGTTTGTAACTTGTAACTGTCCAGCATGGCACAATAAAGTAGACCTGTTTCATCAGCATTGTAGATGTCATCAGCACTAAATTTCTGAAGCAAGTCAGACAGTTTAGTTGATTTCCATTGTTTAGTGTTTTCACCATCAGCACTGGCCTTGTTACTGTGTTCTTTCTTAAATTTAGTTTCATTCCTGGATTTCCATTGAGATAATCTACTATCTGTTACTTTAAAACTCTTATGACCATGAACTCTTTTAGCTAACTCTTCTGATTTAGTTTTCAATATTGGACCATTGGCACACACATCCCATCTAGTTATAGTAGAGAGCCATTGATTGAAAGCCTTCTCAGCATCTGGAGCCTCCTTGTCTTCTCTTTTCTGTTTTTGGAATTTTCCCAGATGTCTGTGCAATGCCCATTCCTTTCGCAGTTTGCCTTGATGGCTTATCACACATGCAATTGTGGCTTTTGGCAATCCAGTTATCTCCACCAGCTAGCAATGGCTGGTGTTAGACCTTTGATTTGATTAAGTAAACTGATTTGATTTGCTAACATTAGATCTTTTCATGGCATCTTGGCAAGAGTCTTTACAGAAATTAAAAAATTTCAAAATACTATTTGTTACTCTTTTTAGTAAGCAATTATAACTGCACACACACCTGTTGTGATCAAAAGTAGACTAGCTAGTAGTCAGCGAAGGAAAAACTGCTGCACAGTTGAAATCCGTGCACCTTTGTTACTCAATGATCCGGCGCTGTCCGACTCAAGCAATGATCACTATGCCACTCACTACACATGCACCATCTACAGTCTCTGTCCCAATAAAGCAGTGTGGTAGCCCAAATAAATGATGCAACTTTAGGTTATATTCTCAATTTGTTCCTGTTTTTCAAGGATTGCTGCAAATAAACAGCTGCAACGATTAACTTTTGGTTCAATTAACTGGAATCTACTATAGCTACATCTCTCTTTGTCTCTGTGGCCCCTATAGAAACTTGTACCTGTGTGGCCTGGCTTAATTATCATTCCTTCACTTTTCAACATGCAGTAGCAACTTCCTGGAAGAAAGTGCTATGCAGTCCTCAGATCATTAGGCCTGTTTTGGCAAATAATTATATAAACTGTTGTCTCAGATTTGTCTGCCCTAAACATTCACTGTAAGTACTGTATTACTCTTTTTAGTGACGATAATATTGAATGACAATCGCAAGTAACTTTTTCAATGAATCTTTCATTTAATGCATTTCAGAAGTAAAAGTGAAATAATTTCATGAATCTAATACATTAGACATTAGAGGCATGCAGAGAAGGAGAAGAGTTTTTTTATTTGGTTCAGTTTTATTAAGTCTTAACACATCGTGACCAAAGAGAATTTTCTGAGAATTTAATTGTGAAACACATTTCTGTGAACAGAAAGTCCATTCCTAAGAGGATTCAGAAATATTAAAAAAAATATATCTGAGTTTGGCTTTACAATGATCTTACATTCTATTAGCAAAATACTGAATTAAACCAAATTTATTATATTAGTACACATTAGAATCACGTTTGATATTTGTATTGTGCTGATAGGTAATCAACTCAGGAATATTTGGAATTACAAGGATTTTTCACTACTTTGAATTTTCTGTCCGGAATATTTACACGGTTACAATGCTTTTACACACACACATACGAGAAAAAGGACACCAAATTATTGGGTGTAATGAGCACATCTTTTAAATCTTTTTCAACACACACACACACACACACACACACACACACACACACACACACACACACAAACACACACACACAAACACACACACACAAACACACACACACAAACACACAAAAGATATTGAAAACAGATTCTTGTAAAATAAAAAATTAAGCAAAAAAAAAAAAAAGAATGCATTTATGCCCTCTAGAAAAAAACGCGTGTAATGTAAAATTGTGCAATGTGAGCAGTGTTCTTGAAACGGAGCCAGCTATGAAAAACAAAACAGAACAAAACAGAAAAAAAAAACTAATTTCTGCAATCAGTAAAACATCCACAAATAGAAATAGCTACTTTTGGCCACTATCAGCTGAAATGTGTGCTACAAAAAATCCCAAATTGTGAACAAAATGTTTCTCATAGCAGAATATATCTGAGGCAAAAAAAAAAAAAATGACAGCAAAGCAGAAAATATGCACAAAATATTCTTCATAGCTGGAAGGGAAAAACTATTTTCAAATATGACTTCTGCAGGGAGGAATAGCAACAAAAATATTTTTACATATACTCCCCCAAGCAAAAAAACTTATGTTATTTAAAGAGGATAATGTTACATAGCAAGTGGCATACAATACAGAGTAATTTTTTTCAGTTGGATTTTTGTTATAGAAGCAGAGATGCAGTTGTGAACAGAAATACATACTTACACCATTTAACAACAGAACTGAGCATTATCAAAATTTCAAAGGTATTAACAAAATATTCCCCAAAGTAAATGGTATCTGAAGTAAAAAGAACTTTTCAAATCAGACTTTTAAAAGTAGATATATTGGTGAAAGTGTATTATACATTTGCATCCCCTAGTGGATAAATTGTGTGTTGTTTTGGGCAGGAAATCTGCACAAATTTGTTTTCATAAATTAGTGGGATCTGACCAAAAAAGAATTTTTTCAATCGAATTTTTAGACAGACAGATAGTGCTGCAAGTATATCATGAACAGAAACGTGAACTTATGCCCTCTAGTGGCAAAATTGTGTGTTACAAAATATTATAAATAATATGTAAAACATTTCTCATCATAAATTCTGTCCCTGGCAAAGTAAGAATTTAAAAAATTCGACTGTTACAAGTAGAGATATAGAAAAAAAAATACTATATACATCTAGGTCTCTTCACAGATAAACTGTGCATTATTATGAGCACAAAATGTTTTCCTTGATAGGTAAGTGGTACCTGACAGAAAAAGGATTCTTTCAATGAATTTTTCAAGAGTGCAGATATTGATTTAAATACATTGTGAAAATGGGCATTTGTGCCCCTAGCGACAAATGTGTTCTACACAAAAAAATAAAAAATTATTTGCAAAACATTCATCACCACGAACTTTATCCAATGCAGAAATGATTTTTCAAATCCGACTTTTAGAAACACAGATGTTGGGGAAAACGCAATTGAAATTAATACTCCGTAGTAGATAAACTGTGCATTATTTGAAACAAGAAAGATGACACCAAATTTTTGGATGTAATGAGTACGTCTTTTGAATTTTTGGATGTAATGAGCACGTCTACCACATCTTTTGTTCTGGTGCGAATTAAATTTATCAAAGCCATTCAAAGTCAATGAAATTGGTTTCGAAAACAATCAACTGGTTCCAACAATCAATAAAACATCCAGAAATAGAAACATCTACTTAGTTCCACCAGCGCCTAAAAAGCATATAACGAAAATTAACAAATAGTGAACAAAAACTTTCACATACTACAAGGAAGGTACCAGAGACAAAGAGATTTTCAAATCAAACAGTTAAAAGGAGAAATATAGAAGGAAACATGGTATAAGTCTACATCTGCTAGGCAAAAAATTTGGCATAACGGAAAAGTTGAAAATAGGGGGAAAATATTTGTCATGGAAAAAGCTATGCTAAGAGAAAAGAACTTTTCAAATACGTCCCCCTGGAAGCAGATATAGCGAAAAAAAAAGGGGGGGTTTCAACCTTTACGCAGCTAGCAGGAAATCTTCACGTTTTTTAAAGAGGATAATGCTACACATCTCTGTTGTAGCGAATGGAATACAATAAAGAAGAAATTTCTCAATAGCATGTTTAGAAGCGGCGATACAGCTGCAAACTGCCGAAAGGCCACCTGTCGACAGATCTGTGAACTACAAAATTCCTTATATACTAGCTTAAAGTGTTCTACAAGGGAAATGGCATCCGGTGTTGAAAGCATTTTTGAATCGTACATGTAAAATCAGTGATATTTAGAAAAACAGAATAAGCATTTGCACCCCTAGCAGCAAAAAAGTGCACTATTTTTGAAAGAAAATACACACAGAGTTTGCATAGTTAGTGGTATCTGACCGAAGAAAGAAGTTTTTCAATCGGGTTTTTAGTCCCGCAGATATTGCTGTAAACGGAAACGTGAACTTACGCCCTCTGGTGGCAGACTTGTGCACTAACAGGGTTCCCACGCCACCGGGAAAACCGGGAATTCTCACAGGGAATTTGAAAATTGTTCCAAAAATCAGGGAAAACTCAGGGAAAATCGTGTTTTTCCGTAAAAATCAGGGAATTTTTTATCAGGGAACTGAAAAGTCAGGGAATTTTTTATTTTGCCAAAAATATATTTTCTTTCAGACTTTTGTAGGATATATTTCTGTATTGCTAAGTTTTAAAATAATTCCGAGTTGTTTTATCCTTCGAGGTAACCCACCCACCGATTAAAGTGCAGCTGTGCTGGGGAGTGCGTCTCTTCGCGGTTTCCCCCATCTCCAGATGCTCTAAACTACAACCGAACAAACGGACACGTCAAAGCGTGAGAGAAAGCCATTAATCACACACCCATTGCGCAGGCTCTTATCTGCTGCGTTCGCGCAGAGGCAGTCACTTGTTCTTAAGTAGGTGCCCTGGCTCTCTGTGTAGACTGGGAAAAAAATTATGAAAAAGCTATTTCCTCAATTTTTTAAATAACGGACTGAAATTTTTACAGTGGGCGAGATATATGAAAATAATGTTCCATTTTAAATTTCGCCGAAATTCATCGGAAACTTTAGAAGTTGCGCTTTTTTTCCCCCTTTTGCATGTTCCACTTATCTTTTATCAAACCGTACAAAAACATTTTATTTTGCCGGATTTGGGTCATCCTAATAAATTCGCCCCCCTCCCCTCCCTTCAAGAGCAGTGTGGATGAATGTTGCAAATTGAGGGCACCTAATTTATTTTGAAATAAGTTCGTATCACTTACGAAGTAAAGCTTCGCTTTCGTAATTCTGTAGCAGAGTTGGTATAGTTGGAAAAGTATGTACCTTCAAATGTTTGAACAGGGAAGATAATATGCAATAGAAAGATTCTTCAAAGAGGGGGAAAGATCAATTTTTTTCATAGTACTTACGAGTATTTTGTATGAAAAATACCATGCAATGAAGCCGGTACTATTGCATACCTACCAAATTTCCCAGATTTCACGGCCGTTTTCTGCATTCGTTGTTTTACGGCCGGAAAGAGATTTTTCTTGATTCTGTCATATTTCTATTTCATAATGCATGAAGAAATTTATTTATAGCTATTTTAAGACGATATTCCGATTACTGCAAGAGCTGGCTGGTTGCGAAAAATAGGGTAGTCCGACGCCCGGAACCATAGATTTTCACATCTGGGTCATTCCACGCAAAATCGTCAGATATTGAAATAATTTTCCACCAACACATCTCCGATTCTTACGGGTAGCTGCCTCCAAGTTATGAAAAAACCCTAAAAGTTTCAACTTTTTTTGTTTCTGATAGATTAGAAGATATTATTTTTTGAATTTTTGTGCATAGTGGAACCGTTTTCCGTAAAAACGCAAAAATCTCCGTTATTTAGAATAAGAAAAATAAAATTCGTCATTCTCTCGTAATTTTTCCTAAGGTTTCAGCTTATACATAGGAAAAAAAATTTGCGAGAACAAAAGTTAGACGGGGTAGAAATTTTCTTGTAATCGTAAATTCTTTTTCTTGCGTTGCTGCACCTCACAAGAGTTGCATAAATTATTCATTTCACATCTTTACCCTCACATTGCAGAAAAAAATATAAAAAATCTACCTAGTTACTACTGATTTAAATCTTTGCCGTGCGTGCTCTATTGGTTTCAGGTGTGTTAGTGCAGGCGCTAAAGCTTCTGTCTCCGTTTTGGATGACGTTATTTGTGGGGAGTTACTGCAAATGACCTGAGTGGGCTCCAGACCTTTCTCGCACTTTGCCTGATCAACATCGCACAAATGTATTGCCCTTCGTAAAGATATTGTTAAGTATAAACATGCCACTCGCCACAGGATGAAAAATTATGTTGACAAAAAAGTGTTAGGAGGATTTTATGAGCACACATGCACACAAAACTTCCTCTAATTGTTTCCCGTACAAGTAATTTGACGTAGCGTGGAAATTAACTGTGACCTGCGAGAAAAGTTCAGTACTAATGTTTGTGTCACAAACGTATGCAATCAATTTTAAGACTTTCGGATTTTGGAAGTACTTGTATGAATTGTAGCCTCTCAGGCAAAATGGTATTCCGTATTAACTGTTAGTTTTCTCCACTTGTTGCTTCCATTACTTTTTCTTTATCCCTGGGTTTTTTTTATTTATTTATTTTTTTTTTTTTTTTTTTTTTGCCGTTATGGCATTAGGATCTCTGTGTGCCAGCTTATTGATTATGAAATTTAACAGCACAATGTCTAAATATCCTATGCTGCGTTATTTAGAAGCAAATAGCAGAGGTGCCAACTATTACGAATTGTCCGTAATTATTACGGTTTCGACTGTCAGATTACGGACAGGTTGGAAGAATTACGGATTGTCGCCCCGGTGGCGCAGTGGTCTAAGCGATGGCCTCTGATCATTCATCCGAACGGGGTCTGGGTTCAAATCCCAGTGAGGCATGGATGTTGTGTTTGTCTTACGGCACTGGCTCTCTCCCTTCCCTGGAACCAGTGACCCTAAATTAGGGACGGGTGACTGCTTATAGCCCATTGAGTTGCTCACGGTGGTCGTTAAACCTCCAAACAAAAAAAAACAAAAAAACAAAAAATACGGATTTCAGTGTATTTTGGAGAATCTCAATTTTGTATCCTTTTTCGTTAAACCCTTTTAGTGCGACGCTGCCGATTTGTCGGCCTTCGATTTTGATCCGCATATTTTCCGAATCAGACTGCAGATTTCGGTGTCTCAATGATCATATCATTTATCAATCATATCGTTTTGAAATGGAATGTCCCGCAGTGGTCTAAGCGATGGCCTCTGATCATTCGTCTGTAAGGGGTCCGGGTTTGAATCCCGTTGAGGCATGGATGGATGTTGTTTGTCTTACGGCACTGGCTCTCTCCCTTCCCTGGAACCAGTGACCCTAAATTAGGGACGGGTGACTGCTTATAGCCCATTGAGTTGCTCACGGTGGTCGTTAAACCTCCAATAAAAAAAAAATGGAATGTCCATGAATTGTATCGTCAAACAGCGATATTATTGGAAGAATGGTACCGTAATTTTCTTCGTATAATCCGCGGATTATCTGTTAAAAAAGTTAAAATTATAGGTTTTGCGGATTATACACCGATGCGGTTAATACGCCGATTTAAAAAAAAAAATTACAACCTTCCGATTTTTAAAAAATCTGCAGCGTGATTGTGCAGGGAAGGGTGTAATAATTGGAAAAGGAACTCCCTCGGAAGAATTTTCCTCAGTTCAGGAGTTTGTACGAAGCGGGGAGGAGGGGGAGGAATGTCATAACGAAAGATCAGGAAAGTTGTGGGGAAGGACGACAGGGGTCATTTTGATATCGTTGAGGAGAGCTCTGACTGTCATGCCGGCTCTGTTTTTGGCAAAAAGCCAAAGAAGTACGCACAGCACTTGCTGCACGAACCTATGCGTTTCTCCTTTCGGATTTCATGTGCGCGACCTTGTGTCTACTTTGCTTTCGTTGTTTTGGCGAACGTCGTTGCTGCTGTTTTCCTTCATTGCTAATCATGATGTCTCTGAAAAGGAAACGTTTCAGTTACACTGCCGAATTTAAGCTTGAAGTGGTGGACAGAATTGAGGATATGATCGTGTCACTGCGCGATAGTTTTTTTTTTTTTTTTTTTTTGAGGTTTAACGATCACCGTGAGCAACTCAATGGGCTATAAGCAGTCGCCCGTCCCTAATTTAGAGTCACTGGTTCCAGGGAAGGGAGAGAGCCAGTGCCGTAAGACAAACACAACATTCATGCCTCACCGGGATTCGAACCCTGACCCCTTCCGACGAATGATCAGAGGCCAACACCTTAGACCACTGCGCCCCGGGGCGGCCGCGATAGTTTTGAGGTCAGAACACAATCGTGCGGCAACATACGGAAAGCCTCTGTGTCGCGATCTAAAATGTAAACAAATCCGTCTGTTTATTCCGCGGGAGAATTCACGGGTTTTTATTGGCCCACGTATAAGACGATCTCTCAACTCTGAAAGCAGGAATTCTTCCAAAAACTTTCGACTTATACGCGAGTACATACGGTATTTCTACGACTTGTTCTGTATCAGCCTTTCATCATTGGCAAGGTGTAATGCAATACTCTGGAGCTGCATCGGCGGTATCTATGGATGCCACACCCTTTATCTGTCCGGAGATAAAAAATATAAAACAGTTACCTTTAAAAATGAATTTCTTCATTTAATAAAATCGTTTTTTTTTCTCTTACTTCTTCGGACTCATTATGTGTTTCTGGAACGTGGAAAGAGCGATGTATTTATTTATTTTCTGACGCCACGTATTTGGAGGATTTTCACCTTGGATCTCGCCCTTTGGATTTAACTGCTATAATATATATAGCCAGTGCCGTTAATACCCACCAGATGGAGACGTCTCAGTAGCTGAGCTCATCTTACGGATTTATAATGTCAGAAGCTCACTTAAAAATACACATAGCACCGTGGATTGTTGGCCACCATGGTGTAAAGCTAACGCGCTAGGCTATATATGGAGAGATCCGTGGATCCAATTCCCCGGCGGCGGCTGAAAACAATTTTTCAGTTGCTATGTGTTTCTGGAACGTGGAAAGAGCGATGTATTTATTTATTTATGTGGCCGACTTTTCTGTCGGAAATTCCACTTCTGGTTCAACATCTATGATGTGCGGATTATACGGTGATTTTTATTTCCTGAATGTCACAGTCTGCGGATTATACAAAGGATTTTTTTTTAATATGAATTTCGTGGTCTGCGGATAATACGACGAAAATTACCGGTAATATGCAGTAAGTGTCATCGTAAAAGAGTTTGCGCTTGCTACGCACTTTTCCGTGTGACAGGAGAAAGGTTACTTTAGCCAAAACTTTTCCTTCTGCAGTTGAGGCAGTGCTGTTCACTTTGCATTGTTGGTGAATTATAAGACGTCGTACTGTCGGAAATCACTTTTTCGAGCCCCCGTTCGAAGTGCAATAACGATCAACTTGTCGCAACGCGTGGTCCCGCGATGACGGATGTTTATATTTCTCTTGCGGACTTTCGCCGCGGGGGAGAACGAAGTGCGGTGTTTTATTACTAGAAGCTCTTCACATTATTCATTTCTTTTTCCCAAACAAACAGACACAATCGCAAAACTCCGTGAATTACGAATCCCCATCTTTTTTCAAACTCGTGTTTTTTTTTTATAGGAGACGTGCTTTTTCCTACTGCGTGAAATTGTTTTCTAAGGTTATTTGAAATGGCTTGTAGTGAGAGTGAAAGTTTGCCAAGTGATGGTGATGATTTTGAATCATCTGAAAGTGATATTGGCCTAGCAACATCAAGCCAAAAAACTAGCCACCATATCTTCTTCAGAAGGTGAAGTTCTTCATAGTGAATCTTCAGATCATGAAAGTGAATGGGAGGATGTTAATAGAGAGAAGTGATTAACAACCTCAGCATCTTTTTTTATTAACATGAAATGCAGGGGCCCAAACATGCTCCTGCAACTGATGTGGCACCTATTGCATATTTTTACTTGTTTTTTACCAATTTCATCCTTGGAATTATCGTTTCTGAAACAAATAAATATGGAAAATGTTACAAATGCTGAAATAAAGGTTCTAATATGAGAGTAATCAGTAGCCCATGTAGGACTAGATGATTACCGAAGGCATATCCAGTCAAAACAAACACCAGGATTGTGTAAAATTAAAGACTCGATCAAAGCCTTTGGATAATTTTTTTGCAAAAAAGAATGAAAATAGCATGATAAACGCTGAATTGCTGTTTACTACAATTGTTGTGGAGCATAACCTACCTATAGCAAGCTGTGATCATGCTGGTCGCTTCTTTCATGCTATGTTCCCAGACTCTGATATTGATGAAGCTGGATATCCTTGAGCAGATGTGGCATGGAATGAAATATCTAAGACAAAGGATTCATCTGGCCTTCTCAAGTATTCCACATTGCTTAAACTAATGTTGGTAATATTGACTATCCCTCACAGCAATTCCTCTACGTAGAGAATATTTAGTATAGTAAGGAAATACCTTACATACTTTTGCCCAACAATGAACACCAAAACATTAAGTGCCCTTCTTGTACAGAAAAGTAAAGCATTTTCCTCAGGTGAGCTCTGTTATAAAAAGTTTTCTGAAAAAGAATATACCACTGCAAAAAAAGCAACAAGGGAGTTTTTATGTCAGCAATGACATGAGGTAAGTACAATATTGATAATTTAATTTCATATTTTTTTTTGTGAGGATAGTGTTAAGATACAAAGTTATTACACATTTCATGCATTAATTTCTCATGAAATACCCATTCCACGAGTTAACGATGAGGCTCCGTGTGGTGATTACCGATAGGCACCTCATACAAGTATTACAGGTTACACAGTAATACTATAATATTGTCCTTAACTTTAAAAAAAATGGCGTGTTACATTACTGAAAGTTTGTGTTACATTGCTGAAACATTACTGAAAAATCCCCTATTGATTACTGATACGTTCTGCTAGAGGTTGGCACATCTGAAATAGCATAGATTCGATGTTATCATTGCCAAGTGCAAGAACTAACTTTATCTAAAATAATTACAATTTTGATTTTTAAATATCAGCAGTATTTTCCCTGATTGCTAGAAATTGTTGGGATGGTACTGGCACACGTTTTTCCTCAGGCGCAGAAATGCTGTCACTATTTCCATTCTCTCTCTCTCTTCTTTTTTTTTTTTATTTTTTAATAGCTGTTTTAGTTTGCTTTGTCTTTAAAGATTCTAAGTGAATTCCAATAGAAAATACAAATTGTTAGATCGATTTGATAGAACCGCTCTAACAAAATGTTAAGAGACTCTGTCAGACACTCTCCATTTTATCATTCCCATTAGACTTCAATTTCAGCAAAAGTTTCCATGTTCTTTAATATTTATGTAAAATAAGCACTTAAAGGATTTAAAGCTTCAGCATTGTATCATTTAACGGCAATTTATTCTCTTCAGTCACAATTCTCCCAGCTTGCATTTTTAAACCTAACTGGAACTCTAAATGTTGTGAGTCGTTTAAAATGTTATTTATATACTTGTGTGCGCTTAAAATACAGATAAATCAGTTATATAATTTCACCTAATCGATTGAAATATTTCATTATATGTAGAATTTAAATTCTTTAAAACATGTAAATACATGGTTTGCCACCTCGGTGGTGCAGTGGTCTAAGCTCTGGCTTCTGACTATTCGTCCAAGTGAGCCTGGATTCAAGTCCCAGATGAGGTATGGGTGGTGTGTTTATCTTACGGCACTGGCTCTCCTTCTTCGTGAAGCCAATGGTCCTAAATTAGGGATGGACGGATGACTGCTTATAGCCTAACAAGTTGCTTATGGTGGTCGTTAAACCTGAAACAAAAAAATAAGACATGATTTTGTTAAATATTATGCAAAATTTATGTTAAATACACTAATTTTTGTAACTATAAAGTAATTAGGGAAAATGAAAGTTATTTATCCTTTATATTTCATATTTTCTGTTTATCTTTATGGACTGTATAATCGGGACGTTCATTATGTGGTGTCTCTTTAATTCTCCCTCATGTGAGATGAACATAACATTATCAGTATTAATTTCAGGTAAGCAATTATTTGCAATTACAGCCTGTCTAGAATTTGATAAATCTTGCTTTCAATATATTACATTATTCCTTAGTTCTCTAAAAATTATCAAAACTGAATTTAAAAAATTGCCTGTAGACATTACGGTTTTATTCGATTTCTGCAGATAGTTTGCTTCATATTTTGTAACATGGAACAATTAGGCACAGTGGCCTGGTACACTCTTGCTTGGAGAAACACATCACAAGAGAACCACTTAAACAATGGATCAAAGCCCTTTGTTGGTAGATTCTCTTTCGACATTTCTCTGAGCAGGAGCCCATTCGGTCATTAAGCTTATCTACACTGTGCTATAAAAGAAAGGAAAATAAACTATTCAACATACAGATTTTTTCTTACATATGAACTGTTTCTACGGGAATGTACTAACAAATTGTACATGGGCAGTACACCACTTAGGTTCAGAAAAGATCATGGAATTATAATACCAAAAATAATATGCCTCATGCATTTAATTGTTATTAATAAAAAGCAGGTAATTGTATAAAGAACAGTTATTTAAAGAATTAACAAATGTATGCTTTCGTAAGGAACGCAAGAATGTAAGGAAATGCAACAATTTGTCACAATGTGATTTGATTTACCGCTCTGGAAAAACTCTCAGAACCACCTGGAAAACCTGGAAAAGTCAGGGAATTTTTTTCTACTTTTGAGTGGGAACCCTGACTAAGAAAAGTTTGAAATTATATGAGGCTGCCCCGGTGGCAAAGTGGTCTAAGCGATGAATTCTGATCATTCGTGGAAAATGGGTCTGGGTTCAAATCCCGGTGAGGCATGGATGTTTTTTTCCTTACGGCCCTGGCTCTCTCCCTTCCCTGGAGTCAGTGGCCCTAAATTAGGGACAGGTGACTGCTTATAGCCCATTGAGTTGCTCACAGTGGTTGTTAAACCTGCAATCAAAAAAATAGTAAATTATATGAGAAACATTTCCCCACGGAAACGCTGTCTAACACAGAAATAAATTTTTTAATCGGACTCTTAGAAGCAGAGATATCAACAAAAATAAGATATGACTTTTTGCCCCTGGTGGAAAAACCATGCATTATTTTAAGAAGAAAGCATTGTCAAAAGGTTCTTTGATGTGAGCGTTATCAGTCCACGAAATAATTTTTTCAATCGAGTTTTCAGGAGCTCAGATTTTGCTGCAAGTACATCAGACGCAGAAATTAACATTTACGCCCCCTGGTGGCCAAACCATTCTTTATCAAATATTAGAAATTGTATGCAAAGCATTTCTCATCAGGAGTTGTATCCGATTGCAGAAAGAATTTTTCAAATCGGAGTTTTAGAAGCAGAGAAATCAAGGAAAATGCAATTTACCGTCTATGCATTACTTAAAAATTTTGAAATTATATGAGAAATATTTTACACCGGAAACGCTATCTAACAAAGAAGGAATTTTTCAAATTCAACTTTTAGAAGCAGAGATATTGACAGAAATAAGATATACGTCTACGCCCTCTGGTAGAGAAACCATGCATTATTTTAAGAAGAAAATATTCTCAAATGTTTATCGACATGAGCAGTATTGACACACAAAAGATTTTTTCAATCGAGCTTTTAGAAGCTCAGATTTTGCTGCAATACCTGCAAAGCCAAAATTAACGCTTAGTGGAGAAATTACAATCAAAACATTTCCCACCAGGAGCTGTATCCAGGAAGAATTTTTCAAATCGGAGCTTTAGAAGCAGAGATACATGGGAAAGCGCAATTTACCTTCAATAGAGTTTTCAGGAGCTCAAATTTTAGTGGAAAGTCAAGAAAATTTTGAAATTATGTGAAAACCATTCGAAAATCGAATGCCTCCTTCCTCACAAGAAAGAAGACCTGAAATTCTGTGGTTCTGTTCCTTACCATCCTTCCTATGCTTATAAGTTACAGATTCTTTTTAGAAGTTTTGGTTACCATCTTGCCATTAAATCTCCCCCAAACATCTTGAAACTTCTACAAAGGGATAGGGACAAAGTTGAAAGCCTGAACCTCCCAGGAGTTTACTGCATTCCTATCTCTTCTTCTACTGGGGATAACTTATACATTGGAAGCACATACAGGAGCATAAGCCATAGAATTTTAGAACATAGAAAAGATGTTTCGAAAGGCAATCCCAACACTGCCTTGTCTATTTTGACAATGGAAGACACATCTGCAGTTCCCCACTGGAACGAAGCAAAACGAATTGCTTCGTTTGACAATCGTTTTGCCCTCCGTTACCGTGAAAGCATAGAAATTATTTTCAACTCAATGACTTGCACATTTGCAGCAAATACATCAGAATGCATTGAAAGTAATATGTTACACACCCCTTGGTAAGCCAAGACCGTTTTATAGCAAAATTAGAATTGTATATGGAAAGTATTTCCCATCAGAAGTTGTATTCGCCGCAGACATTTTTTTTCAAATCGGGGCTTGAGAAGCAGAGACTAACAGGTGGGAGCTGGTGCCCTTATGCCCCCTAGCAGATAGATAGACATATGTGATAACTATGGAAAAGCATGAACTATATCTAAAATAGTCTTTTCGACACGAATGGAATCGAATATGTGCTTAAAAGTATCACTTTTTTAATCTGGATGTTTAGAAGCAAATACCTATGGAACTAAAATATGTTTGAATTCAATGTCATCTGCATTTATGCCCATCTAGTAATGAAATACGTTTGTCGTAAAAAAAATAATACATAATAAAGGACCCTCATGATTCGCACATTTCAAGCTTCCTAATGCATTGAAGTTATGTCGGTAGTAAATCAAAGATGCTGTCGAATATACAAGGATGATTGTTCTTACATTTCAGGCTTTTCAAATCATAAATTGAAGAATCCTTTCTTTAAATTGGATGCCATTTATACAGGTGCAGAGACTACTTTGGTGTCCACAGATAGATGAACATAGTGATACTATAAGCATAGAACTTTTTTAGTATGTCTTTTGCATAAAATTAAATATGTGCTTATAGTATCACTTTCTGCTTCTACCCATCAATGTGCACAACATACCTCTGTAACTATTCAGTCTGATTTTAAAAACTAATTTTCCTATTGAGAAAGATGTTCTAAGGACATAATTATCCTTGTTTTCCAAAATTCTTTTCTGACGCATGACTTTGGCCGCTAGAGGAGTAAATGCAGATGCTGTCGAATTTGCAGCAAATACATTTTATTCCATATATTTACTGAAAATATCCAATTGAAAAAATCCTTTCCTTTCTTTTGAACTGCCATACTGCTCACCTAATGAAGACTACCTTTTGGGTACAGGTTCTTTTCAGGTAATGCATAGATTTTTTCCGCTCGGGCGGCATAGAAATTAAATCTGTGATTATTGTTGATATTTCTGCTTCTAAAAGTCCAATTTGAAATATTCTTTCCAGCATCGGATTCAACTAGTTCCTAATGAGACAAAAATGTTTCTACACATAATACTTTCAAAATTTTTCCTGATGCAGTAAAGAATAATTTGGCCACCAGGGGCGTAAGTGTTTCTGATGTATTTGCAGCAAAATCTGCAGTACTGAACAACTCGATTGAAAAAAATTCTTTTGTCGAACTGATACTGCTCACCTTGGAAAACCTTTTGAGAATACCTTCTGCTTAAAATAGTGTACATAGGTTTTCCCTCGGGCGGTGTAGGGCACAAATGATTAATCTGCTATTATTGTTGATATCTCTGCTTCTTAAGAGTCCGATTTGAAAAAATTCTTTCTTTGTCGGAGAGCATTTTTGGAGCATAAATGTTTACTCATGCATACTTTCAAATTCTTTCCCTGATGCAGTTCACAGTATGCCACTAGAGGAGTATAAGTTCATGCTGGTCCATTTACAGCTAATATCTGCAGTACTAACAACTTCGATTGAAAAAACCCTTATTTTCGATCAGATACTACTAACATTTTTTAGTGTATATTTCATTCACTAAAATAAATGTACAATTTTTAACTGCTGAGGGCACAAATGTATTAATCTGCTTTTCTTGATATGCTCAGCTTCCCTACTTAGGTGGCATAAGTAGTGTAAAAACCTTTCTTTCAACACCAGATACTCATTTACCATGCAGAACTTGAGGAGTTCTTTTTAGTTCACAGTTCTGTCAAAAGGTGGGTGGTGTTTGTGTAGTTCTGTTTGCAGCTGTATCTTCACTTTCGAAAAACCCTGTTGTGAAATTTCTTTTTAGTGTATACCATGTCACTACAATAAAGATGGAGGACATTATTATCTTTTAAAAATGCTCAGCTTCCCTACTAGGTGGCATAAGTAGTGTCAAAACCTTTTTCTAGCAATCTCTCTGCTTCCAGGAGATGGTGAAAAGTTATTTTCCGTAACATAACTTTTACCATGAAGAATAATGTACGCATGTTTTCAACTTTTCTATTATGCAAAATTCTTCTACTGTGACGCATAGAGTTATATCATGTTTCCTTCTATATTTCTTCTTTTAACTGTTCCATTTGAAAATCTCTTTGTCTCAGAAACCTTCCTTCTGCTACAAGAAATTCTGTGTGCACAATTTGTTAATTTATGTAGCATACTTTTTAGCTGCTGGTGCAACTAAGTAGCTGTTTCTATTTCTGGATGTTTTGTTGATTGAAAAAATCCAAATTGAAGACAAAAGTAATTATTCATATGACACAGTAATAGGTATCACAAATGCTGTCTGCGTACAATAAATAAAATCATTAAAAGTTTGCAAAATAAAACCAAATTTATTTACAAATTAAAATAATTTAAAAGCAAGAACTTTCGGGGCTCTCATGGCCCCATCATCAGGCTAAGTGTCATAGGAATGCAGAGTCAATCATTATAAAGTACAAGTACCCATCATTCATTTCACCAGTTCGTCTCAAGGAGATGCCAGATAACAAAAGTTAAAGTTACAGTTCTAAAAGAGGAACTACGTAGGTTCTTCAACATCTGGTTGTCCGGAGGGATCGACCAGCCGTCTCCACTGGCTCGGAACGTAGGCCGGGAGGTCAAAGTTACAGCAGGAGTTACCAAATTTAATAATATAGAGGCTTTCAGTGAAAAAGGCAGTCCGTTTGTTAATAGTTGAGTTTAAGATTTTTGCATTATTCCTATCAGGTACGTAACCCCTTGATTAACAGCTGCTGTTAAGACCGTGTTAGATTATCCTGATCGGCCATTGTTTACCTGTTGAATCAATGGTATACGATAAACACCAGGTTTAACCAATGGCAATACCTTATCTCTATCATTTCTAATTAACGAAAAAATATTCCTAGTGGTTACACGAAATGAAAGATTGTGTCGTTCGCATGCTTTCTTTAGAATAGACACAATAGGAGGGTAAAATTCAGCCTTGCCAATGTACTTGGTTGGAGTAGTTGTAATTGACAAAGTCGTAAGGTTTAATCTCTGGTGTTTAAGTAATAATCTCCGGAAAAATTGGTCTGAGAACCCAAAAGAGAGGGCTAAAGTTAACACTCCATCCAGTTCATCAGATCTTGCTTTTCGGGTGGAGGAATGTGTGAATGCCCGTTTTATCAAAAAACGGAGTGCGGCCGCCTTGTGGTCAGAGGGATGAAACGAAGAAAAAGGTATCATATAGGGGACAGAGGTCGGTTTGCGGTAAACAGAATAATGAAGTTGGTGGGAGTTTAAATCTCGAATCAGCATAAAATCCAAGAAGGGCAATTTACCTTCTCTTTCAAGCTCCTTGGTAAACCTGATGGTAGAAAGTTGTGAAGAAAGACATTCAGTAAATTCATCCAAAAGAGCCAAAGAGTGTGACCAGAATATCAACAAATCATCAACATATCTTAAAAGAAGTAATGGTTTATGCGGAAATATCCATAAGACATTATCCTCTAAGGTCTGTAATAAAATTTCGGCTAAAATATGGGAGAAGGGGGACCCCATTGTGGCACCCTCTGTCTGTTGAAAAAACTTGCCATCAAATTTAAAGTAGGAGCGTTTAGAAACTAATTTAAGGGCTGAAAGTATAGCTTCAATTTCAAGGGGGAAACGGGGTTGTCTTCTTGCAGTCTATTAACAATAGTAGAATGGACTACATCCAAAGGGACATTCGGAAAGAGAGACTTGACGTCCAAAGAAGCCATAATGAAACCAGTTCTAGGTGAATCAAAATTTTTAATCCTATTTAAGGCCTGAGTGGAGCTAGAAATAGAAACTGAGGAATTTAAGGTTAAAGGTTTTAAGTATGAAGCCTACCGTAACTTTAACTTTTGTTATCTGGCATCTCCTTGAGACAAACTGGTGAAATGAATGATGGGTACTTGTACTTTATAATGATTGACTCTGCATTTCTACGACACTTAACCTGATGATGGAGCCTTGAGAGCCCCAAAAGCTCTTGCTTTTAAATTATTTTAATTTGTAAATAAATTTGGTTTTACTTTGAAAACTTTTAATGATTTTATTTATCGTACGCAGACAGCATTTGTGATACCTATTACTGTATCGTATGAATAATTACTTTTGTCTTCAATTCATCTTTTCAGCTGCGAATACTGTTTTTATTAGGCACTTTCTTTGAAAGCTAGCCTATCTGTTGTGTGCGGGAATGGAGAGGGCAATCAAGACATTCTGCAAGTATCGCCGCAAGCTTACGATTAATGAAGCCCACCTTAGCTTTCTCATAAACTGCCGTTCGCTCCGAGTTGTGCCCAATTGTTTGAGAATATGTTGTTATACCATTTCACAACAAGATACCCAAGTCATCACTAATGCCGAAGATAGAAGGTTGACAGCCGAAATCCAAAGAAAGAGGAGTTTCTTAGACCTTCTTAACCGGAAATCCTACTTGGCGTATTCAATCTTGACACGACTTACCCACAATATTATACTAGGTAAGCGTTTAATTATTTTCTTCACTGCATTACAAACTGAAGTGAATAACATCTACCAGCGACACATCCATAAACTATGCGACCTGGTATCTAGACGCCCTTCCAGGACCCATGAGACGAGACTTTCTGGTGATCACTGTAATTTTGTTTATTCACAAGAACTGTTTATTAACTATAGCTTGGTTCAGCTCTCAGATGTTCAACGTTATGCACTTGAAAGAGGATTCAAATACAGCTACCCAGTGTCTTAATTAAATCCACTACACTTTATCCCACCCATTGAGGGTATTATTTGTGCTATCCTGGAAGAACGAGAATACCTTAAATATTCCGTAGCCAAAATCCTCTTCAAACAAAATAAAAGGCAACCGACTTTGAAATATGAAAGAGGACAGCTTTTAAATTTGGCTAAGAAACCCAACTTGTCAATAGTAGAGGCAGATAAGTCTAATCAAGTCATCATCATGGACCGCTCTGACTACCTTGACAGAATGAACCAAGCCATTACCTCGGTTCCACACCGGGTTCTCAAATCTGATCCTACTTCAGCCACAATCTCAGAATTGAGTAGGCTGAGAATTCAGGGTTTTCTACCAGCTTCCATTTCATCCAGAATGAAACCCCCTGTTGGCCCTAGGGTCCCCGAGGGATTTGGAAAGATGAAAACCCACAAACCAGGCAACCCTTTTAGATTACTCGTTTCTGGTTATGCCAACCCAACGAGGCCCCTTGAGACGGCGTTGTCTTCATACTTAAAACCTATAACCTTAAATTCCTCAGTTTCTATTTCTAGCTCCACTTAGGCCTTAAATAGGATTAAAAACTTTGATTCACCTAGAACTGGTTTCATTATGGCTTCTTTGGACGTCGAGTCTCTCTTTCCGAATGTCCCTTTGGATGTAGTCCATTCCACCATTGTTAATGGACTGCAAGAGGACAACTCCGTTTCCCCTCTTGAAATTGAAGCTATACTTTCAGCTCTTAAATTAGTTTCTAAATGCCCCTACTTTAAATTTGATGGCAAGTTTTTCAACAGAGAGAGGATGCCACAATGGGGTCCCCCCTCTCCCCTGTTTTAGCCGAAATTTTATTACAGATCTTAGAGGATAATGTCTTACGGATATTTCCGCATAAACCATTACTTCTTTTAAGATATGTTGATGATTTGTTGATATTCTGGCCACACTCTTTGGCCCTTTTAGATAAATTTACTGAATGTCTTTCTTCACAACTTTCTACCATCAGGTTTACCAAGGAGCTTGAAAGAGAAGGTAAATTGCCCTTCTTGGATTTTGTGCTAATTCGAGATTTAAACTCCCACCAACTTCATTATTCTGTTTACTGCAAACCGACCTCTGTCCCCTGTATGATACCTTTTTCTTCATTTCATCCCTCTGACCACAAGGCGGCCGCACTCCGTTTTTTGATAAAACGGGCATTCACATATTCCTCCACCCGAAAAGCAAGATCTGATGAACTGGATAGAGTGTTAACCTTAGCCCTCTCTTTTGGGTTCTCGGACCAATTTTTCCGGAGATTATTACTTAAACACCAGAGATTAAACCTTACGACTTTGTCAATTACAACTACTCCAACCAAGTACATTGGCAAGGTTGAATTTTGCCCTCTTATTGTGTCTATTCTAAAGAAAGCATGCAAACGACACAATCTTTCATTTGCTGTAACCACTAGGAATATTTTTTCGTTAATTAGAAATGATAGAGATAAGGTATTGCCATTGGTTAAACCTGGTGTTTATTGTATACCATTGATTCAACAGGTAAACAATGGTACCAACATGTTCTACATTGGATCAACACTTTGCACATTAAACATACGTCTGGCTGAGCACAAATACGCACTCCGATCAGGATCATCTAATACAGCCTTAACAGCAGCTATTAATCAAGAGGGTTACGTACCTGATTGGAATAATGCAAAAATCTTAAACTCAACTATTAACAAACGGACTGCCTTTTTCACTGAAAGCCTCTATATTATTAAATTTGGTAACTCCTGCTGTAACTTTGACCTCCCGGCCTACGTTCCGAGCCAGTGGAGACGGCTGGTCGACCCCTCCGGACAACCAGATGTTGAAGAACCTACGTAGTTCCTCTTTTAGAACTGTAACTTTAACTTTTGTTATCTGGCATCTCCTTGAGACGAACTGGTGAAATGAATGATGGGTACTTGTACTTTATAATGATTGACTCTGCATTCCTATGACACTTAGCCTAATGATGGGGCCATGAGAGCCCCGAAAGTTCTTGCTTTTAAATTATTTTAATTTGTAAATAAATTTGGTTTTACTTTGCAAACTTTTAATGATTTTATTTATTGTACGCAGACAGCATTTGTGATACCTGTAAAAATCCAGTTGATTTCTGTTTTCTAACCAGTTCTATTGACTATGAATGACTTTCATAAATTATATTTGCATCAAAACGGATTCAAAAGACCATTACAACCAAAAATGTGGTGACATCTTTCTTGTATCAAGATATGCTAAAATTAATAATAATAATAATAATAATAATAATAATAATAATAATAATAATAATCTACACAAAGTATATCATTTGGGACCTCTCAAAATGATTTCGACACAGGTTGTCAATGGTTTAAAGCATTGAACCCTCTGACAAAATGTTTACTCTGGATGTAGTCTCTCTCTTCCCTTCAGTCCCTCTTTTCCACTCTGATATGCTGCTAGTACAATTGCTAAAAGAAAACCAATCACTCTCTGGCCCACTAACAAAAGACCTGTATGACTGCCTTCGAACTCTGAGAGATTTTAATTGTTTCAAGTTCAACAACAAATACTACTGTCCGCAAGAAGGACTTCCGATGGGTTCACCTCTCTCTCCACTTCTGGCTGAAGTTTTCATGCAACATATCAAAAAAAACATAGTCATGGAACACAATCTACAACCTTCTATTTGGCTTCGATATGTTGATCATATTTTTGTAATTTGGCCACACAATAGAACTGACCTTGAATCTCTTCTTGAAAAGATATCCCTAAAGTTCCCATCAATAAAATTCACCATCAATGAAGAATCACAGCAAGGCATTGACTTTTTGGATGTCCACCTGGCAAGGCAAGGGAATCATCTCAACAGATCTGTCTACAGAAAGCCCTCTGCAATAGCGAACATAATCCCATTTTCATCCCATTCCCCAACTGCTCACAGATTTGCAGCCTTTAAAACTTATGTCAATCATGTCAGGATTGTCTGCAACACTGAATCTTCCTTCAATGAAGAAATTGACATCATAAAGAAAATTGCAAAAGCCCATCAGTTCCCACCTTCTACAATTCAAAAATTCCTCCAAAATTCCCACTTGAAAAATCTGTCTGCTCTCTCACCAATAATAATGGAAAAACCACCATTCATTGGTTCCATCCCTTTCCATGGATCTTTCTCTTATAAGATGTGTAAACTTTTCAAAACTATGGGCTACACTCTCACAGTGAAACCAAACCCTTCTGCAATAATGTGCCTGCTTAAAGACAAGGATCCTGTCTCACCCTTGGACACCCCTGGAGTTTATGCTATTCCCATTTCAGCTTCCTCTGGTTTCTCAGTGTATATTCGAAGCACATACTGAAGCATCAAAACAAGACTTGGTGAACACAAAAAGATGTTTCCAATGGTCTTCCAAAGACAGCTTTATCTGCACTAACTCTTGAAGACACCTCTGCAGTTCCCATTTGGAAAGAAACCAAAAAAGGTGCCCCATTCATCAACAAGGCATCTCTGCGTTTCCAAGAGAGCATTGAAATTTTGTTCACCAAAAACTGCAATTCAGAGTCCCCTCACCAAATCCCATTTATTTGGATCTCTCTTCTAAAATCTGGCAACATTTCCAACACCCCAACTTCAAATTGTAGTTCTGGCAACCAGCCCATCCAGTTGATCGCGGGTGATCAAGGTCGTAGGATGACCAAAAGCTACCGCTAAACGAACCTTTTACCATACGTGACTCTGTGTGTTTCACTCGTTTTATATGTTTATAAGTTGCCAATTAAAGGAGTTTATCATAAAGGCTATTGCTGATAGCTCTGCATTTATCAGTGACAGCTTTTGTGATGAGCACCTTACACTGAGAACAAGTGTGAATATGCAAAAAAGAAATATATGGTAGGCATGCTAATAGTAGAATAATGAGTATTAACTTAAGTTTAGTATGTCAATCAGTAAGAATGGGTTTCAAGACATTTGATAAGGAGAAATTATATGCTGTTTCTAGATGATGTCAACAACAACAACAAATGTGGTTAATACATCAATATATAAAAATTCTCCAAAAGAGAAGTCATGAATATTTTACATAAAATTAATTGAGACTAATGTTGATTAGCACAATGGGATAGCTGGAAAATCATAACTGTAATGAAGAAGCCAATATTGTTAGTAAATTATGAGAAACTCAGTCAACAACAGTATATGAAAGTAGAAGGTAAGGTAGAAATAAAAATGATAACTACAATGCAAAACAGGTTAACAAATAAAAATTGGTAAGAACTCTTGCAGAACATTATGGATTGAATACTACTGGATTAAACTGCTTTTAAATTAAAAAAGAAAAGGATTAAAGCTCATAGTGAGAAGAATTGGCAGGAAAACATGTAGCACACAAAACATTAAAAGAATTCTTGAAATCATGATCACACGCGTAAGTTACGTTGAAAAATTAAGAGCGGGATGTTACTCTATCCCTATCAACACTTCCACAGGCGTTACCTACTATATTGGTAGTATTTACTGCAGCATAAACCTGCGTTTGATGGAGCATATCGCTGATGTTAAGAAAGGTAACCTTTCCACCTCCCTTTCAATTTTAACCATCAGCGATACGTCCACAGCTCCCGATTGGCACAATGTTAAGCGAATCGCCCCATTCAGCAATCAGCATGCCCTCGTTTACCGCGAAAGCATTGAAATCTACCTTACCCCTAACACCTGCAATACTGACGCACCTTTTAACATCCCTATTATTTGGAAAGCGATTTTGAAATCTGGCAACAACTGATGCTTTTACCACGTGTCTCATTCCATGGCTGATGAAGGTAGAAGTCGCTACCGAAATGTCCCGCTCTTAATTTTTCAACGTAACTTACGCGTGTGATCACGATTACAAGAATTCTTTTAATTAAAGCTCATGTAGCAGTTTTTTGAAAAAATGAAAAAAAAATTACCACAGCAATTCATTAGACAAACACTCTAAAGCATTCAAGTGCAAACCATTGTAGGATTGAGTTCAAATGTTAGTTTTTAGATTTTATTTGAGTAAAAGATTTGTTTCTGAAACTTCTGTTAAAATCACATTTTTTATGCTAATGCACTGTGTAACGTACGAAAGTAAAAAATTACTAACATCAAAGAAAAGTTCTGAATCTGTGAGTTCTAGAAGTATTTCATCACCATTATGTAAAAGATGTTAATGATGGCCACTAAATTACATAATGTAGTATCATAATATCTTAATCAAGATTTGGACATGGAAGATGGGTGGATGAAATTCGAAGTATGCGGGAGTGATATGGAGGCGACTGGCACAAGACAGACCGTTGTGGAGGAAACTTGGGGAGACCTTCGTCCAGCAGTGGATTGATAATGGTTGACAATGATGATATATATATATATATATATATATATCATCATCATTATTGTCAACCATTATCAATCCACTGCTGGATGAAGGTCTCCTCAATTTTCTTCCACAACAGTCTGTCTTGTGCCAGTCTCCTCCATGTTAGTCCGCATACTTTCGAATTTCATCTACCCATCTCCCGTGGGGCCTTCTTCTGGGTCTTTTCCTGTCCCTTAGAATCCAATAAAATTTCAGCTGTCCATTGATGGTCTATCCTTCTGGCGATATGTCCAGCCCATTGCCATTTCAGGGATTTTACTCTGATAATGATGTCTTCCACTCTTGTCATTTTTCTGATCCACGAGTTCCTCTTCTTATCTCTCCTGGTTACACCAAGCCTGCATCTCTCCATGCTTCTTTGAGTTGTCTGCAGCCTTTGTATGTCTCTTTTAGTTAAGGTCCACTTCTCTGCATCATACGTAAGCACTGGAAGGATGCATTGATCAAACACTTTTCTTTTAAGACATAATGGTATATTGCTCTTGAAAATTATACTGTTTCTTCCAAAAGCTCTCCATCCAAGTTTTATATGCCGATTAATTTCTTCATTAATGTGACCCTCACTCGATATCTGCTGTCCAAGATAAATGTAGGTATCGGTTATCTCCAGCTTTTCTCCATCAGTCGATAAATCTTCTTTTCTTGTAAAAGCATTGTACATAACATTTGTCTTCTGGAAGTTTATTTTTACTGTAATCCCACTTCTTTACCCTTGTCATCAAGTTCCTGGATCATACTCTGCAGTTCTGATGGGGTAGTTGCAAAAATGACTATGTCATCAGCAAAACGAAGGTGAGTTAGATAATCTCCATTAATCTTTATACCTTTGTTTTCCCAGTTCAGTGATTGAAAGACATTTTGCTATGCGGCATTAAAGAGTTAGGGAGATATGGTGTCACCTTGTCTCACTCCCTTTCCAATTTTTATTGGTGCTGTATTCTCAAACAGCCGAATCTTTGCACTTGCATTTTCATAGATGTTATTAATAATATTAATGTATGCATCTTCAATACCACAGGATTTCAAAGCCATTGTAACTACTGATGATGGTTTCACTGAATCAAAGGCCTTTTCATAATCGATAAAAGCCATTCATAATGGAAGTTCATATTTCCTCGCTCTTTCAATTAGTTCTCTCAGTACATGGAAATGATCTATAGTGCTGTAGCCACTCCTGAATCCAGCTTGTTCTCTCGGTTAAGCCATGTCCAGTGTTACCTTCAAGCGGTGTGAAAGAACTTTAGTGAAGATTTTATAAACCACTGATAGGAGGCTGATAGGTCTGTAATTCCTGAGATCCTCAATATTACCTTTTTTATGTAGCAGGATCATTGTAGCATGGTTCCAGTCCTCAGGAATCTTCCCTTCATTAAGGCATTGAGTGAAAACTTTGGCGAGTACTGTTTCAATTTCTCCACTTGTTTCTTGTATGATGTCTACAGTAATTCCATCTTCTCCTGTAGCTTTTCCTCACTTCATGTTCTTGATTGTGTGTGCAACTTCTGCTGGGAGGACTGGGAGAATTCTGGTACTGGTACCTTTCATGATTAATATATAAAAGGGATAATATATGCACTCCAGAGTACATGTATCATCCCTTTCATATATTAATTTTGAGTAGAAATCTTTCACTCCTGTCAAAATTGTGCCTGTATTTCTTGTTACAAAGCCATCTTCTTTTCTCAGTGCCATAATCTGTTTTCTTCCCTTACTGAGATGTTCCTTTGCTCTATTTAGGCTTTAGTTGTTTTCAATTGCTTTCCTCACTAGTTCACAGTTGAATTTCCTTACGTCTTCAGTGATACTTTTTCGTACTGTCTTGCATAGCTCTGTATATTCCACTTTGGAAGTCACATGTTATTTAGTTGTCCTCATCTCTCATCTTTTCTGCATCAAAATTTTGGTTTTTCTTGACAGTTTGTTCACATGCAACTTGTTCTTAGTACCAGCTAATTTTGTTGCTGTTTCCATAAGAGCTTTTGTTACTTTTCTGTTAACTTCAGAGATGTGCACTTCTTTTGACATTAGACTTTCTAGAGTAGAGAATCTGTTCCTCAGCTCCAATTTGGAGGTATTATGATGCTTTTTAAGCTTGGTCATGTCAATACACTTTGTTTTATATATATATTTATATATATGAGGTGTACAAATAAGTTTTAAGCTTTTTAAGACAATGCAACATGTAATTTGAGAGAAAACAACAATACCTTTGCGAATCAAAATATGCTCCGTCATTATCTATCTCCTTCCGCCATCGATCGAGCAACTGACGGATTCCAGCCATGAAGAATACTTCGTCATGTGACGAGATGAAGTCATCAACCCATTTTTGCACTTCATCACATGTCCGGAACCGTGCAGCAGACAAACCATGTTGCATCGATTGGAACAAATGATAGTCTTAAGGGGTTATGTCGGGACTATACACCGGGTGCTCCAAAACTTCCCAGCCAAGCATCAATAACGTTTCCTTGACCGATTTCACAACATGCAGCCTAGCGTTGTCATGCAGTAATTTTATGGAACTCAATCATTTGCCTGTGAATGGACATTTCCTGACAGATTTCCTGGTTCAGTCACAGCAATTGTTCCTTGTAGCGATCAGCAGTAACAGTTTGACCCTGCTCCAGTAGTTCATAATAGAGCGTACCCTTCATATCCCACCAGATACACAGCAGAACTTTCTTGGAGTGAATATTGCATTTCAGTGTTGAAGTCATTGCTTCACCGGGGTCTACCCAGTGTTTTTTTTTTTTTTTTTTTTTCCTTTGGGATTATCATACCATATCCACTTTTCATCACCCGTAACGATTTTCCACAGGAAAGACTTTCTGTCTTGTTTATTCAGCAGATTCAAACACTTCATGACACGTTCATCCTTGTTCATCTGGCTCAGGTCATGTGGCACCCATTTTCCTTCCTTCTGAATCTTTCCCATTGCACGTAAACGATTGGAAATGGTTTGTTGAGTCATCTCCAGCTGTTCAGCTAGTTCGTTTTGCATTTGAAACAAATCTTCATCCAGCAATGCTTGCAGTTCCTCGTGTGCAACCTTCTGCGGGGGCGGGGCTATGTTCTCGATTGCCAATGTCAAAATCACCTGCTTTAAAACCACCTAAACCAAAACTCACACATTCTCTTCTGTACAATATTCTTCCCCAGAACAGAACAGATTGATGCACATGCTTTTGAAGCACTTTTTCCTTGATGAAATTTGTAACAAATGCAGTGTCGAATAAATGCAGTATCGCTTGCCCTCTTTCACCTACTGATGTGTGAGTGCGTTTGACTGTTGGGAAACTTCTGTGTCACATTTTATACTCTGGACCAGTTATGGTCAAAATGACAACAACACGGGGTAATGTTGGATATGTAAATTAGCGGTATATGTCACAAAAAATGCTTTGAAACTTATTTGTACACCTAATAAATATATATATAAATATCATATTGAATTATTCAGATCAACATTGTGTCATTGCAGTATTAATTCAGTCAGAACAAATGTGTTTGAATTGAGCATTTTTGTTTTGTTTTTTTGTGTGTAAGAAATAAAAGTAAAAGTTACATTTTATATAAGTGTGTTTTGTACTGTTTTACATTAGTATTGAACTTTGATAACATGTCTTCTCAAGTTTTCTGAGACATGTCCTCTTGAAACATGTCACCCCTTTTTATTTCTTTAGTTTAAAAACCTTATCTAAGTTTCTCTGAAAGTGTAACTTTTATTTTTGACACACTTCTTAAAATCATATTTCTTATGCTCATGGGCTATTTATTTTACAGAAAGTGAAGAATGCAGGGAAGAAACAGAAAGAAATGTTCATCATGGAAGTGCGACATCAACACACAGGTATCTTTTCCTTTTCAGAATCAGTTTTGTTGTTTTGTTTTTTCTAATAGCTTGTGGTCAGTAATAATGTTGTAGATTATAGCTGTGCCTCCTGCTTACTATATGCCATCTTGTGACAATATAATGTGTTCATGCCTCAGTAATTGCCACTTACTTTTAACATGTACTGTCCAACCCGCCTCTCCCTAACTCCCACCCCTTCACTCCCATGTACACTGGTGCTCAAAATTAAAGCAACAACCACAAAACCTAGCTAACAGACAATAACTGACAAAGTAACGAACATAAGGAAAGTAACTTTTATGTATGCTGTGTGGTGTGGTGCAGTGTTTCACCCTTACAAAACACCAGCCCACATTATGCTCCTGTAAAATGAATCATTGAAATCTGGCATGAAACAATATCACATAAATCATCAAAAAATATGGTACCACAGTCTTCAATACAGAATATGATCACCACAGACAACAATGCGAATTTTACAGTCCTAGATCATGCTTTGAATGAAGGTGTCCACAAGAGACTGTTTGATGAAGTCCTATTCTCTCAGAAGTGATCACTATAAGTCCTGTAGAGATGTAGGAGCAGGGAAGCAAGCATGATCAATTGAATTAAGATCTTATGACTGTACCAGCTTTCTATGCATGTAATATCTTTGCTTTTAAGATATATCAGTGAAGCTGTATGAGGTCGGGCGTTGTTGCCCACTAACATAAAATCTGGACCCACTGCACCACTAAAAAGACAAACATGAGGATCCAGAATCTTGTCACAATGTCAGGTAGCTGTTAGACCATGACAATTTCCCCTGATTATTATGTGGAGAGAACAGCCATTGATACAAATTCCAACCCAAACCATTATTCCACCACCTCTGAAATAGTCCCTTTGCTGAACGCTCATTGGCTGATATCGTGTCCCATGTTCTCTGAGAATTTGTTTTTAAATGCCACCCTGGTGGCATAGTGGACTAAGTGCTGGCTTACGACCATTCGTCTGAGAATGGTCCAGGTTCGAATCCCAGTAAGGCATGGATGTTGTATTTGTCTTATGGCACTGGTTCTCTCCCTTCCCTGAAACCAGTAGCCCTAAATTAGGGACATGTGACTGCTTATATCCCATCAAGTTGCTCATGGTGGTCATTAAACCTTCAATCAAAAAAAAAAAAAAAAAAAAATAAGAAGTCTGTTTGCAAACAGAATCTGCTCTCATCAGTAAAGCTTATGATTGCCCGTTCTTGGTGGGTCCAATGAATATGTTGACACCATTTGAAGTGAGCTTTTCTTTGGGATACACCCAAGGGAACACACATAACAGGCCATCTTGCATACTGACCACTGTTATGCAATCTTTGGTGTAACATATGTCAGAATACAGTCCATCCAGTTGCCTCAGTGAGCATCTGAACCAATTGACATGCGGTGTTGCTTGGACTGCACCTAGCATTAAAACCAATAAGTGGTCTTGCCAAAGCAGAAATGATCCTCTTACATATTTGCCAAGGTCTTCTTGAGATGTTTTCAGTGTCATGGGATATACCCATCCTGCAAGTTTCAGTCTGATCACACACAGTTTTTCTGGTGTTGCATTTTCAACAAACTGCAGTGTTATGCAGCCTTTCAAATAAGCTCTTGGATGGGTATATCAGAAGAAGGGAGAACACTCATGCATTTTCTTACATTTCAGCAGTATCAAAGTTTTGTAAAATCACATGAAAAATAGGAAAGTAAAATACATTCATTTATATGTACCACTAAGTTGTTCTCTGAATTGCAGAGGTTAAATCCTCAAAGCAAGATCATCTATCAAGTAAGAGTTACTGATAGCTGTGGATTTTACTTAATGTTGACCTATCAAAAGTTTCCATTTTCTTAACATTGATCTTGGTGCACAACTTGTGCTTCACTAACATCCATTGCACATCTCACACAAGACCTTTTGTACTTCACATGCATTATCTTTTTCTCTTGCAGGCATTCTTGAACCTGGTTTTCCCATATTTTCTTGGCTTTCATCTATCTTTCTTTCCTGCCACTTGAGGTGAATTGTTTGTCTTTATTAGCAATTCATTGCTCATTCTTTCAACGTGGCCAAACCATCTCAGAATATGTATCTCCACCAAACTAACAACATTCTTTTTCTCCAATGTGTAAATGCATTATATTTCATGAGCCCATTTGCATGGCAACACCGTTTTATTATTTCTGATGCCTATTTCTATGTAAAAAAAAAAAATGTTGTTTTTAAAAAAATATTTCTATTCAAAAAGACTTAAGGTTTACCAAAGTTCTATGTTTCTTTTAAGTTCTATTCTCTGTCTGCTGTGGTGTTCACCACATTGGTTCCAAGATCAGTCATCAGCATCACACAATGCCTGCCATTTCCTTTCTTGTTAAACATCAAAAGTCCACTGTTGTAATGAAAACTTCAATAAAAGGGGGTGGGGTTAAAGTATTTAAAATATCATCCGTGATGTGCATTTGCTTGAACATATTTTGAAAACCACTTTTTTACTGTCAGGAGCTTTTACTTTTTGCAGAGACATTTGTTGGCTGTCAAAGTGGCTCTTCCTTACTACCCCCAGCTGTTAATTCTTCACCATTAATGTGATTGGTTCTTTCGTTGTCACAAATCTTTTTTCGTGGCACCACTTAATTTATATAGGAGAGGAGGTTCAGTTGTTTTAAGTCTTTTAGTACTTTTTATATGTATTTATTCTGAAATTAATTTTTTCCATAAGCACAGAATGTTAGTACCTGTGTTCTAGTCACAGTTAAAATCTTTTGTTTTCTCAATAAAAATGAATCCTGTTAGTCTTAGTTGTTTTTCATTTGTTCCTTCCTTTATTATTTTCATATTTTCAGACTGTGGTTTTGTATTATTCTTTTTGCAGTGTTGTATTAAGGAAGTTTTTGGTTTTCTTTTATTACAATGTTGTGCTAATTGGTTCTTAAGTCTATTTTTAGTACTTGCTCTATACTGTATTTTTTTTTATTGGCTTCTATCTCACTTTTTTCAACAGGAATACTGTAAACATTTGTTTTTTCTAAGATTTGTGGGGGGGGGGGCGCTTTTTATTTTTAGTTAGTATATCTTTTTAGTTTTTAATAGTAAGTTCTATATTCATATTTTGTTGTTTAGCAATTCGTGTTATTGTTTTTGTGGTATTTTGGATATAAGGGAAGCTTCTACAATATACTGTATACATTTGGCTTTATCATTGTTTTTGATGGTGTATTTTTTTGTGTTTGAACTCATAAATGATTTTATTTATAATTTTGTAATTATAACCATATTCTTTGGCAATGCTATTTTGTTTCTGATTTTTTCTTGGTTAAATTTATTATTATAACTAAGGCTGATTGCTGATTTACTATTAGAAGTCAAGGCTCTTTCTATATAGGTTTTTAAGGCTGATGTTTTAGATGCCATGAGTGATTAGAGTTCTTATTAATTAGTGTAGTCTATATATAAGCCTGCTGTTTTCTTTATCTACAACAATCTATTTTTGACTTCTTTTAGTTACTCTTGTGTATATGAAAGGTAATTATTGATTATGTTGTGCTTCCAATTTTTCAGCTATCATCAGTGCATCAGATATAAACTTTGTTCTTTTTTATAACTGAATACAAAACCTCAAATTATTAGCTATTGATACACTGATTTATATTAGAAGACAGAAAATAAATTATTAACATTGTTTTAATACAGTAGAGTCTCTATGTAACAAACTTTCATTTAACAAAATTTTTCGTAGAACCTTGACTTTGAATGACATTTACATGTAAATTAATCTTCGTATTGCAAAAATCAATCAATTCTTCAAAAACATTTTAGTGTTGAACTTTATTACGTGGTTATAATCATTATTGCACATATTTGTCAACTATATAGTTGTTATATTGTGTACTGTTTCTCACATTATATGAACGGTATAGTGCTCGCAGGAAACATTCCCTCTTTGCCTAACATAGGGCCAATATTGTTGAATGCAACCTGATATTATAAAATTAAGGTAAAAAATATTATATGAATGAAAACAATGACTCGCGTTCTGTTTTCGTGGAGTATTCAAATACTCACGAAAACAGAAACAAATACTCCAGGAAAAGCAGAACGTGAGTCATTGTTTTCATTCATATAATATTTTTTACCTTAATTTTATAATATCAGGTTGCATTCAACAATATTGGCCCTATGTCAGACAAAGAGGGAATGTTTCCCATGAGCACTATATCACAGGAATGATGGGTTCTCTAGATAGTCCCGCATGGCTGTGTATGAAAGTATAATTGTTCCTACTCTGATGTACGGCAGTGAAACCCGGGTACTGCAGAAGAAACATAGGAGTCATTTGTGTGCTGGAAAAATGCGTTACTTACGGGGAGGGGGTGTGGCAAGACACGGTCTGATTGTTTGAGGAATGGAAATGTGTTGCAGTTGTGTGATGTGAAGCAAAATGTTGTTAGCAAGGTGGAGACTAATATGCTTCGGTGGTTTGGCCATGTTGAAAGAATGAGTGATGAGATGCTTACTAAGAAAATATTTTTAGCCCATGTGGCAGGAAGGAAAGGCAGAGGAAGGCCAAGAAATACATGGGTGGATCAGATTCAGGAGTGTCTGCATGAGAAAAAGATTATGAGTATGGAGTATAAAAGATCTTGTGTACGGCATGTAATGGATATCAATGAAGCCCGAGTTGTATGTCAAGATCGCTCTAAATGGAGAAGTTTGATACGACAACAGTAAGTAAAAATATCTGGTAGTATGTATTTCTTTTTGGAACTAACCTCTGAATCTCAGAGAACAGCTTAGTGATATGTATGTATGTATGTATGTACTATAATGTTCATATAGCGTGAGATACAGTACACATATAACAACTATATAGTTGACAAATATGTACAATAATTGCAAAAATCAGTTTCTATATAATGAAGGTTTTTTTTTTTTTTTACTTAAAATTACCATTTTGTGTATGTGGGGTTTTTTTTTTTTTTTTTTTTTTTTTGGTTTTTTTTTCCTGTGTTTCAAAAGTTTTGCTTTACAATTTTTTAGCACACAGATGGGAGCAAAGTGTTCTTAATTCCTTATCTTGAAACTTTTGGTTCTGTGAAGCGCCAGGAGTCTTGTTTGGAAGGGGGACGGCACATGGGGAGTCATATCCACAGAGACAGTATGAAGCAGCTGTATTTCCAAATGTGGATAGAAAGTCCAGTGTAGAAGCTGCATTCCACAGGGTAAAACCGGTTGTAACTGGCATGGGCCTGACTCTGTAGAAGTTATGTATGTATTCTCATTTCAATCAGTACACTTGACTCGCCTGTGTTGTTCCCTCAAAATGCTGAAAAGAAAATGTCTGTCTCTTGCAGATAAAGTGAAACTTTTAAGTGATGTTGTCCAGGGAATGAAGAAGAAGGATGTGGCTATAAAGTATTGTATAGCTACAAGCAGTGTGTCAACAATTTTAAAACATTGATCTGCAATTAACATTCAACATGAATTTTGCAATGTGCTGCTTAAGCTTGAAAGCCCATGCAAATACTTCGCCTAAAACATGCTCAGTATACCCTATAATTTATTCCTTATGATGGGAACAAATTTAAATTAAACTTGTTGCTTCAACTATTTAATGCACATCCACCTATTGGTGCCAGGATGCCAAGAGCCTTTGGAAAAATGAAAACTCATAAAGATGATGCACCAATGAGAGTTATATTGTCAAAACAATTTTTTCCACTAATTAATATAGAGAAGAACCTATTTAAGTACTTATCACCCATATTTATGGGAGGAAAGTACAATGTCAAGAACACTGAGGAAGTTGTACAAAAAATTAAACAAGTGAATCTCAAGGGAAATACAGTTACAATGGCAAGTTTAGATGTTACATCACTATACCCAAACACACCAGTACCCTGTGCTATTGAACTAACAATTAAAAAGTTAAGGACAAAAAATTTGTAAAACCAGGTGGAACTAAATGAATTGAATGAGATCCTAACTTTTATATACAACAACAACTATTTCCAATTCAATGGGAAAATTTACAGGCAGAAGTCCGGATCACCTATGGGCTCGCCGTTATCGACAATTTTTGCAAAGTCATTATGCAACACGTGGAGGAAAAAGCGATTGAAGAACATACCCCGAGACCACTGATGTATTGCAGATATGTGGATGATATATTGGTATTTTGGGAAAATGAACAGGCTGAACTAATTGGTTTTAAGGAAAAAATGGCATTTATATTACCATCAATTGACCTAACAATTGAATTGGAAAGAAACAACCAACTACCGTTCTTAGATATCAATCTAATCAAGAACAGGAACAAAATCGATTATCAGGTCTATAGAAAACCTACATATGTGCCATCAATAATTCTGAAGAACTCCAACCACCTATGGACACATAAAACAGCTGCAATCAGAAACTTAATAAAAAAAGCATTCACCCATTCCTGCAGCAATAAATACAAAGAGAAATAGCTAATATGGGGTAATAGAATGATAAAAAATTTTGGATATAATAAAATATTATCCCAAAAAAATTATATATGACATCAAACACAAAGTACAAAGACCAAAAAAAGAAGAAAATAAATATTGTGGAAATTTCCCATATATTAAAGGGCTATCTCATACCGTTGAACGAATTTGTAAAAATCACCAAAAAAACATTGGAATATTCGTAAAGACACAAAGAGATATGGTAATAAAAAATAAAGATCAAGTACAAATATTGGAAAAATCAGGTGTCTATTTGCATACCAGTAAAAATGACTAACAGTAATGATAAAAAAAATAAACTATATAGGAAGCACTAAAAATCAGTTAAAAACCAGGTTAAACCAACATATAACGAACTGGAATAAAAAGGAGGAAGAAACTGCATTGGTGCAATATCTCTCTATTCTAAAAAAAAAGTAACTGCTGCCGCTGTTTTAGAAATTTTTGTGACACTCTTGCTTTCCTAGCTCGCAGCGCAAAATGTATTGAACACAAAAATATGATATTAGCATGGTTTGTAGAGAATTGTTTGGAGAACACGCTGAAATAAACCGTTTCTCGATTCTGGCGAAATTTCAAGAGCTATTGCATTTCAAAGTTAAGGTAAGCAAAAAAGTGCTGTCAAGTCGCTTTCTGAACACACTAACAGTGACAGAACCACGAAACTTTGTAGGCATGTAGTGCCATGACCGAATTTTTGCACCTCATTGCCCTTTTTTGAATTTCGATTTAGTTTACGAGAAATTTAATTTCTAAATTTCACAAAATTCTCTATTTTGCGATGGGATCCATTTAAAAAAACAGATATATGGCAAACTATAAATTATAACGCATTGCAATTTTTACAGCATAAACTTACAACTATCGTCCCTTTTTTACAAAAAAAATTTAAGAAAAGGTCATATTCTGATTTTTAAGCATTTTTTAAAGACGCAAAGGAAAGAAATGAACGGCTTGTCTATCTCCACGATAACCACAGAGGAATGTTCTGGTCTCGTGGCCTGCTGCCATGGTGACGCAGAGAATTTGTTATGCATATGTTTTGTTGGTAAAGCTATCTCAGTTGTTTAAGATGGACGTCAAGTAATTTTGCTTCCTGTACTTCCAATGGAAAAACTTCTGTACACATTTTCTTCACAATTAATGTGTTCCCAAGGATGAAAATTTGAACATTGATTAAAATAGCTTCATTTTATAACTTGGAATACTTAACATTTTCTAAAACATAACCATAATTATACAATCCAACATTTGTTTGTCTACTGACATCATCAAAGAACAGGTCGCACCATCTTTTTTCTGGACAATTAATGCGTTCCCAAGGATGAAAATTTGAACACCGATTAAAATAGCTTCATTTTATAACTTGGAATACTTAATATTTTCTAAAACATAGCCATATTTATGTAATCCAACATTTGTTTGTCTACTAACGTCATCAAAGTACAGGTTGCGCCATCTTTTTTCTGGTTCTAACACCACCAAAGGAAAAGTTATTAATTTTTTATATAATTATGGTTATTTTTAGAAAATATTAAGTATTCCAAGTTATAATATGAAGTTATTTTGATCGATGTTCAAATATTCATCCTTGGGAACACAATAATTGTGAAGAAAATGTGTACCAAAGTTTTTCCATTGGAAGTATAGGAAGCAAAATTACTTGATGTCCACCTTAACGGTTTAGCATAACGATTTACAGTTTACGGAAATGCTTTTTGGACCGCTTTTGTTTTTCTTGGTAAATTTAGTAAGTGCCATAAGTTCAAACGACAAAAGTCCGACCTTCCAAAAATTAATGACAGTAAAAAAAACTCTGAAATTTTGGTATAACAAGCCTTATTTGCTTAGACATGCAATAAAAATTAAAATTTATATGAATTTTCCAATTTTTATTTCATGTGATATACTTGGAGATCGAGCTGCAGGGCCCGAACGCTACTCTGGAAACGAGCATAGCGAGCCTAGAGGCGCAGCTCCTAGTAGCATAGAAAATAATACAGAACCAGAATTTGAAAACATCAAACACCTAAAATCACACAGAATGGAGAAAGAGATCAGAATCTGTAATTATTGAAAAAACTGAAAGTACTAATTGCAACATTAATCAACCTAACAAAATACATGTTCAATGGAAAAAATTTATTACCGACAATAAAAAAGGAAAAAAATAGAACAAAGTGTAATCCCCAATATGACACCAAAGAACCCCACCAAAAATGTAACGAACTAAAATATGTAACACCACCAACAAATCAACACCGAGAGGGGAGGAGGAGCCGAGTGAAGAAAACTCCAAAGAATTGCAGGTGACAGCCATTTGCAATCTTTCCCAACTCTGAAGATCGGCGTATGCCCAAAACACGTGTAAGTTCCACCCTAGTGGGAGTGTCCTTTGCGAAACAGCACGAAGAGCACAGAGGACGGCCGGGAGTTTCTAGAAGTTTGAGAGACAGCAGTTCCAAGGTTTTAACTTTTTATCTGTTTCATTAAGGTTTCTGACCCGAGTTTTTTGCTTCTCAAAACTTGCATACTCACCTTTGTGGTCTTCTACGAAAAATACCTTGAGGAATGCAGGAGGTTTCTCGATGTTTTTACCTAAAAAAGGGGGGGGTTAAAGTCAATACAGAGTCATGGTTTTTTCGAATATTTTTATTTGGTCATTAGGTTTTAACCAAGACTTCGTTTGTTCATTGATCAAGTTTTAACCAAGACTTTGTTTTTAAGCCATAATCACCTTAGGATAACCAAGACTTCATTTTTAAGCCATACTCACCAACAGGGTACTTGCAAGCGTGAATATGTCACCAAAATTTTTGGCATGAATTATATTTTAACTTCAAAAATTGAAAGCAATAAAAGGAAGAAGACCACCAAGAAACATAGTGAGTAAAGCCTTTTTATTCTATTTTATAGTAATATCATGTTTTAAATACAAGGAATTTTTTAATTCTGACGTCCAGAATATAATGTGGTAAAAGCGAACGCTAAAATTTTACATTTTTTTTAAATAGTTGAAGATAATCAATATATGCTCAGTATAGTTAAACAAATGCAACCAATTATCCTACTTACATATGCAATGCAGCCCATTGTTTCAGTTATTACATTTCCGGCACCTAGAGTTTGCTCAATTGTCATCTGGGTGGAGAGAGGCTCGGCATTTCGTCCTATTCTTATTCAGTATTAACACTTGAAACACCAAAACAATACAATCTCTTGTTAACCTCAAAAACATACAAGTTGTAATGAGCTGAATGAACTGACTTTTCACAAATTAGTACCAACAAAATTCACATACATCAATAACGCAATAAAACCTCAGAAACCATAACTAAAAACATATGTACAAACTTAAAAGTCATGCCTTCGATTGAAATTCCATGATATTAACCACCCCTCCATATCGCCACAACTTCAAAGACTTTAAAATACCAACATAAGACATATACAAAAGTAATTGAAAGACATTTTGAAACTTTCATCCACAACTTAAACTATCAAAAGCATTACACCATATGAACCAAAGACTATGCAGAAATTAATTGAATTACATAAAACCTTGCAACAAAATGCTTTGAAAACTCAAAAAACATATTTACAAAGTTAAAAATCATGCCTTCATTGAAACTGCAGAAAAATTCACATTAACCACGCCCTCCGTATTGCTACAACTACAAAGACTTTAAAATACAAACATAGAACTGTAACCTAAAAGCAATTGAAAGATATTTTGAAAACATTTTATCCACAACTAAAATATCGAAAACATTACACCATATGAACCAAAGATTAGTACCAACTAACTGAACGACATCAAAAGCTTTTGCAACAAAAACCTCAAAACTCAAAAGCACTTGTGCCCAAAATATCTACGCCTAACTAACCCCACGACGTTTTCTCTACAAAGCATCAAGTACAAACCACGGGAAATGTGTGAAAAATCCATTTAACGAGCTCGATATCAACTCCTCCCAACCAGCAAGCAGACTTTGAACGTTTTCATCCAACAGCTGTGGACGTCCTCAGAAAGTAGTTGTTGCACGCTGGTCAGCTACCAAGCATGTATGTCGAGCATATCAAGCAGGCTCGCGATCCCTTTACTAGTCTAATAGCTGGAGGTAAACGGAGGTGGCAACACTATGGAAAATGGAAGTAAGTATCTGAAGTTCACAATTTAACAATTTTCTAGAAGCGTTTTCACTCTTTCCCTTAGTGTTATTTTATTATTTTTATTTATTTATTTATTTCCCTCCCTTTTTTGACTTTTGTAAAATTGTGTGTAGCTGTGTCATTTCTTGCCAATAATTTTCAAGTGGTCTTGGATCATAAGTATTGCAAATACATTTACAATTTTTGGATTAATACTGCTTCTGCTGTTGTTAAATGCCTTTCTGAAGTGCATCTTTTCACAAATTTTATCTGATCAAAATTTGGGTATACCTTGTTATCAATGCAATGTTGTATTAATGCAGTTGTAGCTTCTTTTTTTGCCGATTTCTCATATGTTGTTTCAGATGTAATCTCAACCTATTCTTTGTACTGCCAATATAAGACATGGGTGGATTACACTCAATTGGAATTTCATAAACTCCCACTGAATCAAGAAGCCTACTAGACCTATTGTTATTAATGATTAAGTTCTTGATAGAACAAACTGTAGTACCCATTTGCAAATCAAATTTTGCAGCCAATTTATTAACCTCACCAGAAAAACCTGTAATGAATGAAAAAGCTCCTACCCATTGATATAGTTGATTTCTTAAATCAGATTGTATGTTTTTACGTACTTTCTTTCAACCTTAGTAGTCCATTTTTTGTTAATCTCTGGAGGTAATCATATTTTCTTGTAAATTCTTCAAGTCTGAATGTTTTATTAGGAGTATGTGTAAAGGCTTTTTTTTAGCAAAATTTTAATACTATTGTTTTTTGAAACTTAGGATGGAATGAGTCATACAGAATTATTACTGGAGAAGGTTTTCTGAAAACTTTAAAATCAAAGTATAGTAGAAACATGCAATCTGATTTAAGAAATCAACCATATCAATGGGTAAGAGCTTTTCCATTCATTACAGGTTTTTCTGGTGAGGTTAATGAATTGGCTGCAAAATTTGATCTGCAAATGGGTACTACAATTTGTTCTATCAAGAACTTAATCATTAATAACAATAGGTCTAGTAGGCTTCTTGATTCAGCTGGAGTTTTTGAAATTCCAATTGAGTGTAATCCACCCATGTCTTATATTGGCAGTACAAAGAATAGGTTGAGATTACAGCTGAAACAACACATAAGAAATTTGCAAAAAAAAAAAAAAGAAGAAGAAGAAGCTACAACTGCATTAATACAGCATTGCATTGATAACAAGGTATACCCAAATTTCGATCAGATAAAATTTTTGAAAGGATGTACATCGGAAAGGCATTTAAGAACAGCAGAAACAGTATTAATCCAAAAAAATTTAAACATATTTGCAATACTAATTATCCAAGACAGCTTGAAAATTATTGGCAAGAAATGATATAGCTACACACAATTTTAAAAAAGCCATAAAAGGGAGGGAAAAAATAAATAAATAAACAGAATAAAATGGCACTAAGGGAAAGAGTGAAAACATTTCTAGAAAATTGTTAAATGAGTTAAATTGTGAACTTCAGATACTTCCATTTTCCATAAATGGCACCACCTTCGTTTACCTCCAGCTATTAGATCGGTAAAGCGATCATGATCCTGCTTGATACGCTCGGCATACATGCTTGGTAGCTGATCAGCGTGCAATAACTACTTTCTGAGGATGTCCACAGCAGTTGGACAAAAACGTTTAAAGTCTGCTTGCTGGTTGGGAGTTGATATCGAGTTTGTTAAATGATTTTTTGCATATTTCCCATGGTTTGTACTTGATGCTTTGTAGAGAAAATGTCTTGGTGGTTAGGCGAAGATATTTTGGGCGTAAGTGCTGTTGAGTTTTGAAGTTTTTGATGCCATTCCCTTAGTTTGTACATAATCTTTGCTTCGTATGGTGTAATGTTTTCGATATTTTAGTTGTGAATGAAGTGTTTTCCAAAGGTCTTTCAATTGCTTTTGGGTTACAGTCTCATGTTCGTATTTTAAAGTCTTCATAGTCATAGCGATATGGAGGATGTGATTAATGTGAATTTTTCTGCAGTTTCAATGAAGGCATGATTTTTAACTTTGTAAATATGTTTTTTGAGTTTTCAAAGCATTTTGTTGCAAGGTTTTATGTAATTCAATTAATTTCTGCATAGTCTTTGGTTCATATGGTGTAATGTTTTTGATAGTTTAAGTTGTGGATGAAAGTTTCAAAATGTCTTTCAATTACTTTTGTATATGTCTTATGTTGGTATTTTAAAGTCTTTGAAGTTGTGGCGATATGGAGGTGTGGTTAATATAGTGAAAGTTCAATCAAAGGCATGACTTTTAAGTTTGTACATATGTTTTTAAATTATGGTTTTTGAGGTTTTATTGCATTATTGATGTATGTGAATTTCTTTGGTACTAATTTGTGAAAATTCAGTTCTTTCAGCTCATTACAACTTGTATGTTTTTGAGATTAACAAGAGATTGCATTATTTTGCTGTTTCAAGTGTTAATACTGAATAAGGATAGGATGAAACACTGATCCCCTCTCCAGCCAGATGACAATTAAGCAAACTCTAGGTGCTGGAAATGTAATAATCGGAACAATGGGCTGCACTGCATATGTAAGTAGGATCATTGGTTGCATTTGTTTAATTCAACATGAAAGCAGCAGGAGTGTGAGTAGAAAAAGATTATAAACAGCTCATATGAACTAGATGTGTTGCATTTCACTAAAAGTGCTGTGTACTCGTAAGTATGTGTTGTATTTTTAATGAGTAAATAATGGTCAACAATAACCTTATTTTATAAGTTCTGTTCAACACGTTTTTTAATGTGACTTATGCAGAAGGAAAAGTCACATACCTTAGTTGAATAATCCTTTGTGATGAGTCTTGGGCAATATGGTCGAACTAAAACTCATAAAAAAACATCTAGGATATATAAAGAGGCTTAAGGAAACCATGAACCATAAACACTATGAAATCAATACACAGAAACGAATAAAACAGCCAAGATTCAACGAAATTCAAAGTTTAAAAATGATGATTCTGCTAAGAAGGATTGATGAGAATAAAATCATGAAATACCATTGACACAGCTAAAAAGAATTGATAACAGTAAAAACAGGTGACATTATGTTCTTCACAACACAATTCAAAAGGTCGATGTTAATACCAGCAACAGGTTTTGCCTGCCCTATGTAGGCATTCTCAAGCTAGAAATGACATGGATCTCAGGCCAAGGTGAATTCAAAGTCATAGGAGGCTAAAATCGTGCAAGCAACATCGTGTTCGAGGATATGTCATGATAACATGTTCTGTCATGGTAGCGGTGCCACACACCATATATCAGTTAACTCATCAATAAAAGCTTTATACTTGAATTTATCTTTTTTTTTTTTTTGGATCGTTTTTTCATTATCAATGAGATGTTTCCAAGCATGGGGTAGATCCATAGGGCTGTTACTATTGCATACAAAATCAGAATATTTACTGATACATATTGACTTGGCCACCAAATTTTCAATCCATGCCCTATGTTTTTCTAAAATTGCCATATCCGTCCAATTGCGGGCTAGCATTATGCTGCATGAAATAATCTATTAGAGCGCTTTTATTTTCTAGTTTATTCCAATTCCTAATAGTTCATGCAATTTAATCCCAAGGTTTCATTTTGTACTTCCCATGTATGATATCAGTTTGTTACGGTTATTATCAGTAATTGGAATTTGATATATTCTGGATCTTTGTAATAAGGTTGTTTTTTCATGATTTTGTGTTAAGATCTTTTCCATATCTTTGGTTTTAATACCGACATTCATATTGGCCTTTTTGCAAATATGTTTCATAGTATTGGTAACATCTGGTAAGTACAGCAGAGAACCACAAAATGTGGTCTCTTCAGTGGTCCCCATTATATTACGATTTAACATTTTTGGAATTCATTTTGTTAATTAAGCCATTAATCATATTGTGATCATAATATCCATTTTCTGTTGCAATATTCCTTATCCATTGAATCTCCTTTTGGAATGTCTTTTTATTCGATGAATATGTATATGCTCGTTTTATGAAAGATCTAAATGCTGCAAATTTGTACGTCATTGGATGATATGAATCAGCAGGTATAATAGATGGTAAGTACATTGGTTTTCTATAAAATTGATATTTTAAGACCAAAAATTATTTGGCAAAGTTAATGTACCGAAAGATATCTAAATTGAAGGTGTATGAATATACTTTAAAACTCTACGCACATTTTCATCACTTGTGGCAAAATGAAGGTAATACACCAGTGACAGTGACAAATGAACTTTTGAATAAATGAACTAACTTTCCTTTTAATCTATGAAACGTGCATTTATCACAATTATACATGATCCACAAACATATATATACAAGTCATTTAAATTGTGAACTATGAAGTACTTGCATTATATTCCAAGTGAAGTGAAAAGAGTTGCACACATTATTGCACTATATCAAACCAGTCCATCCCACTGAAACATAAAAGTTAGTTAAAAGCTATTACACTGTAAAAACCTTGTTACCCTAGTTTCGGATGAACTTTCTGTATCTGAAATCAGGCACTATAGTAGGTGTTCCAGTCTCTTGTTCAATAGGTAATCCATGATTTTTATTCGTATAGTTGAAGTCTATTGAAAAAATAACGTTACACACTGTCACCGACACTACCATATCACTCCGTCACAAACATATTCGTGTGGTTGTCTGACATGCGTGATGCACTTCAACATATCTGCTATACCATTATCAAGCAGTTCTTTGTATTGCTATTGGAGCATTTGGGTATCTATAACCTCTCGATGCGTATCATTGGCTGTCATGTCCTGTCAATGCCACCTGTGATGTCGTAAGTTGATTCGTCATAGTGAGGAGCCTCATTGACAATTTGCTGTAAGCCAACTGGTGAACTTAATTCAGAATTATAGTTGAGCGGTTAGATCCCAATTGTTTTATTATTTCTTAAGTTATATTGAAACTTCTTATTTTTGGTTTATTTTGAGTTTCTTTTTCCAATATAAGTTTCTATGGGTAGGGAATTTCAACAGGGTTGACTTTATTACAATTGTCTTTCCATGTTTTCTCAATGACAAGGGCTTCAGAAAAAGGTATTAGTTTCTCTGACAGCAGATCGAGAAAAATTTTTGCTCCTTCAAAATCAGGGTTACATATACATTATCCATACAGAATTCAATTAAGGCTGTCTTCCTGTCTTTTTTTCTTCCAATTACCTTGGTGCTGTTATATTCTAGTTTGCAATTGATTTTTTGTACTTCCTACGTAGAATTTTGACTTGGTACCATCTTGATCAATTACTGGCATAGTATACGCACCAGCTTTATTTAAATCCTTTTGTGGCCCTTTATTTTTTAAGAGTATATCAGCATGAATGGTGACATTTGTACCAAAACTCTTATTAACTTTATCACATTCTTTATGCAATATGGAAATGTACCACAAAAGATTTTTTTTTCTTTTTTTCCTCAGACTTCTGTATATGCTTGTGGTCACAAATCAATTTGTATATCATTTTTTTTTATTACACCCATATCCAATAGCCACGTTCAAAATCCAATCAAGTTCTTCGTTCCTTAGCTTACTACTACTACATATTGTAAAGCTCTCTGCACCAAATATCTAAACGTAGAAAGTTTATGAGATATCGGATGCCAAGAGCTAGCAGGAATGAACACTGGAGCGTAAGTATCTTTACGATACACTTGAAATTCTAGTCGATGCTGTCTTCTTGAAACTATAACATCTCAGAAAGGTAATTCATTATTTTTCTCCATTTCTGTAGTAAAAGTTATAGTCGGATAACAACCATTGAAGGCCATTTGTACATTTTGAATCAAATCTTGATTAAATTCCTTGAAATTTATGAATGTATTGTTCACATATCTGGATTATGATACAATATTTTGCTCATAAATAGGGACAATGTTATCTTTGATGTCCTTCATAATTACTTCCGCAAAGAGTGTGGACATAGGTGAGCTCATTGGGGCACCAGATCTCTGTTGAAACATTTTGCCGTAAAATTCAAATTAGTTGTTATCTTGAATAAAAGTAAGAGCAGAAACAATGTCATCAACTTCCCTGATGATAATGAGACGTTAAAAGAAAGTTTGTTATGTATGATTGAAATAGCAGCATTAACAGGGGTATTTGAGAACAATCATAGCACGTCCATGCTAACGAAACAAGCAGTATCAAGATTAAAAACACATTGTTTCACCCTATCAATAAACATATTACTATTGGGAACACAATATTGTGAGCATGGTAACAATGGCTTCAAGAACTCCAATAAATTTCTTTTCAAATGTATTAAAGGAAAATTAAATTTTGAGATTATGACTCTCATCGGAGTATCTGGCTTATGGAGCCTAATTTTACCAAAAGCTCCTGACAAGCTAGCTCCCTTTGAAGGCCTAGAAAGTCGTACCGAGTCTGGTAAACAGCTGTGGTTACGAAAGGAGCCCAATTTTCGTATGAGCCGGTCACTGTGGTCTTTATCTATTTGTTCAACAGAAAGCTGGTGTATTGCATTTTCCATTTTATCCATGTAATCTGTATGATCCAATAACACTAGATGTTAAGAAATCATCTTCGGTTATGGTTTGCCTCCTTGGGACGCTCCGTGGGCAATGGTGGGCAGAACAGCAACAAGAGCCTCTGTGAATTTTGGAGAGGTGCCAGCTAGTTTTGTGTGATATTGGCAAAAAGACCCCAACTCACTAGGTTTTATTCCAGAATCCTTAGATTGAATGACCAACTGGAACTGTCAGCTGTGGGCTAATCCCCCACACTGGTGTATTTACCTCATTAAAAAGACACAAAGAAATGAAAAAACATGACTCAAGTGTGGGATATGGTGGACCTACCACACTTGAGAAGGACGGTCCACCATGGAAAAAACCTGGAATTTCTAAAAGGTGCATGAGAAAGAGATCACGGTTGAGTGAGTGTAAGATTGGTGTATGGAATACTAGAGGTATAAATGGCAAGATGAATGAGGTGATTGAAGAAATTAATAAGTATAAATTGGATGTGCTGTGTGTAAGTGAAACCAAAAAGAAGGAAATTGGGATAGAAGAAGTGAGTGGCATACATAACAAACTTTCTTTTAACGTCTCATTATCATCCAGGGAAGTTGATAACATCGTTTCTGCTCTTACTTTTATTCAAGATAACAACTACTTTCAATTTTACGGCAAAATGTTTCAAAAGAGATCTGGTGCCCAACTGGCCTCACCTATGTCCACACTCTTTGCGGAAGTAATTATGAAGGACATCAAAGATAACATTATTCCTATTTATGAGCACAATATTATATCATAATCCAGATATGTGAATGATACATTCATAATTTTCAAGGAATTTATTCAAGATTTGATTCAAAATGTACAAATGGCCTTAAATGGTTGTTATCCGACTATAACTTTTACTACAGAAATGGAGAAAAATAATGAATTACCTTTCTGAGATGTTATAGTTTCAGGAAGACAGCATCGACTAAAATTTCAAGTGTATCGGAAAGATACTTACGCTCCAGTGTTCATTCCTGCTAGCTCTTGGCATCCAATATCTCATAAACTGCATGTGGTTTGTGAGTCAAATATTCAATAAATGCTCTACATCAATAGGTGGCTAATTGCATGGTATTATGCACATTGGTATACAATGTTACTTATTACTGTTTTACACGTTGTATTGTTTCATTAACTAAACTAGTTTCAACTCTTCATTTTGCGAGTCATCCTCAGTAGTGTACGATGTTTGCGTTTCCAAAGAGGTCATATCACTGGGTCACTGATCGTTCTCATTATCTGCCGTGTCATTGTTGCGCATGCGATGCGTATTATGGCCGTGCTTTATTTTGTTTCATTGCGGTATACCCTGGTGGGGCTATTGGTTAGGGTGCGGGTTTGTTTGGACATCTTTTTATTTGCTTCTCACATTCCACCAAGAATTTCCATGCATATGGCAGGTCGTTGGTGGTGGTGTTATTACAATTTATATCACGAGTTTTCTCGATCAATACAGCCTAATGGCAGAGGCTGTATTGATCGAGAAAACTTGTGATATAAATTGTAATAACACCACCACCAACGACCTGCCATATGCATGGAAATTCTTGGTGGAATGTGAGAAGCAAATAAAAAGAAGATGTCCAAACAAACAAAATAAAGCACGACCATAATACGCATGCACAACAATGACACGGCAGATAATGAGAACGATCAGTGACCGAGTGATAGAATGACCTCTTTGGAAACACAAACATCATACGCTACTGAGGATGACTTGCAAAATGAAGAGTTGAAACTAGTTTAGTTAATGAAACAATACAACGTGTGAAACAGTAATAAGTAGCATTGTATACCAATGTGCATAATACCATCTCATAAACTTTCCGCGTTTAGATATTTGGTGCAGAGAGCTTTTACAATATGTAGTAGTAGTAAGCTAAGGAATGAAGAACTTGATTGGATTTTGAACATGGCTATTGGATATGGGTATAATAAAAAAATGATATACAAATTGATTTGTGACCACAAGTATATACAGAAGTCTGAAAGAAAAAAGAAAAAAAAAATCTTTTGTGGTACATTTCCATATCTCCCAGCCATTTCTTCTATATTGCATAAAGAATGTGACAAAGTTAATAAAAGTTTTGGTACAAATGTCACCATTCATGCTGATATACTCTTAAGAAATAAAGGGCCACAAAAGGATTTAAATAAAGCTGGTGTGTATACTATCCCAGTAATTGATCAAGATGGTACCAAGTCAAAATTCTATGTAGGAAGTACAAAAAATCGATTGCAAACTAGAATACAACAGCACCAAGATAATTGGAAGGAAAAAAGACCTGAAGACAGCCTTAATTGAATTCTGTATGGATAATTAATGTATATAACCCTGATTTTGAAGGAGCAAAAATTTTTCTTCGATCTGCTGTCAGAGAAACTAATACCTTTTCTGAAGCCCTTGTCATTGAGAAAACATGGAAAGACAATTGTAATAAGGTCAACCCTGTTGAAGTTCCATGCCCATGGAAACTTTTATTGGAAAAAGAAACTGAAAATAAATAAAAAAAATAAGAAGTTTCAATATAACGTAAGAAATAATAGAAAAATTGGGATCTATCCGCTCAACTATAGTTCTGAATTAAGTTCACCAGTTGGCTTACAGCAAATTGTCAATGAGGCTCCTCACTATGACGAATCAACTTACGACATCACAGGTGGCATTGACAGGACATGACAGCCAATGATACGCATCGAGAGGTTATAGATACCCAAATGCTCCAATAGCAATACAAAGAACTGCTTGATAATGGTATAGCAGATATGCCGAAGTGCATCACGCATGTCAGACAACCACACGAATATGTTTGTGACGGAGTGATATGGTAGTGTCGGTGACAGTGTGTAGCGTTATTTCTTCAATAGACTTCAACTATACGAATAAAAATCACGGATTACCTATTGAACAAGAAACTGGAACACCTACTGCAGTGCCTGATTTCAGATACGGAAAGTTCATCTGAAGCCAGAGGAACAAGGTTTTTATAGTGTAATAGCTTTTAACTAACTTTTATGTTTCAGTGGGATGGACTGGTTTGATATAGTGCAATAATGTGTGCAACTCTTTTCACTTCACTTGGAATATAATGCAAGTACTTCATAGTTCACAATTTAAATGACTTGTATATATATGTTTGTGGATCATGTATAATTGTGATAAATGCACGTTTCATAGATTAAAAGGAAAGTTAGTTCATTTATTCAAAAGTTCATTTGTCACTGTCACTGGTGTATTACCTTCATTTTGCCACAAGTGATGAAAATGTGCATAGAGTTTTAAAGTATATTCATACGCCTTCAATTTAGGTAAATTTGATATTGTATGCTGTTTTTGTCTTTTATAAATAGTATGTCAAGGTAAGGTAACTTCCAATCTTTTTCCATTTCAATGGTCAGGTTCATTGAAGGATAATAACTAGCATATGCATTGTGGAGGAAACTTGGGGAGACCTTCGTCCAGCAGTGGATTGATAATGGTTGACAATGATGATGATGATGATGATGATGATGCATTAATAAAATGTTACAAATCATCCATTTTGTGCTGTCAAAACATCAGTACATCATCTACATATCTAAGAAACAAGGCTGGTGTTTTTATATTTTTGTCCAACATCTCTTTATTCTCGATATCTTGCAGTATAAGCTCTGCAAAGATTCCAGAAATGGGAGAGCCCATTGGTGCCCCTTGGGTTTGTTTGTAGAGTATTCCTTGAAATCTAAAGTAATTATTTTTCATGATGGATTTTAGACTCGATATAATGTCCTCAATTTCAGTATTAGGTATTTCATATTGTGATAGTTTCGTCTCTATTATGTCAATAGCTGCATCAGTTTGTGTGCTTGGATACAAGGATTCAACATCCAAGCTAGCCATTTTTAAATTTGATACGCTTTTAATATGCTTAACTATGTCAATGACTTCTACAGCATTATTGACAGTGAATTTATGTGTGGAGAAGAAAGGCTTAAGATATTGATACTATGCTCTTTCAATATTTATAGTAGGTACAGAGTTCTTAGCTACTATTGGTCTGACTGGTTGGTCTACTTGGTGGGTTTTCATTTCCCCAAGTATTATCGATGTAGTTGCACCAACTGGAGCGTATGCAGCCTTCTTAATTATTTCATGGTAATAAACTACTGAATGTTGGTTGGAGGAAAAGGAACAGGAAGAGGCCCAGGATGGAAAGAATAAAGGTTGAAAGACCCTGAATTTCATCAGCGTTGTTCTGATGTACTCAGAGAACGACTGAAGGAGCTGAAGGCTTGTGAGAGGGATGTAAAAAAGAAGTGGGAATGTTTTAAGAACTGTGTTGTCACTGCTGCTGAAGAGGTCTGTGGCACCACAATAGTGGGTAATAATAGAGGTGATGCTTAGTGGAATAGTGAGATTGAAGAGGCAGTAAAGAGAAAGAAGGAAGCCTATTTGGGGATGTTGCAAGGTAGAGCTTCTATGGATGAATATCGCTGTAAGAAGCGTGAAGCCGCTAGGCTGGTTCACCAGAGTAAGACAAAAGATAGGAAGGAGAAGGTGGAAAAGCATGAATTGGTTTTTTCAGAAAGATGGGAAGACTTTCTGGAAGTACATGAGAATCAAGGAAACTAGGGGAAACAAAGTTGTAAGCTGTGTAAAGAATAGGATCGGGGAAATGATATGGGAGCCTAATGAGTTAAGTGAAAAATGGATTGAATATTTCTGTGAGTTATTAGATCAGGAAAGCAAAGGTAATTCAGAGGCAGAAGCAGATGATGTCACAGTGAAGGATGGAAGCACTGGAAGGATCTCAAGGAAGAGGTGTGTAAAGCTCTAAAATCTCTTCAGAATGGTAAGGCTCCAGGAGTTGATGGCATAACTGCCGAGATGTTGAAATATGGTGGTGACCCTGTAATTGACTGGTTAACTGAAATTTGCCAGCTGTGCTGGGAGTTAGGAGTGGTCCCTCGAGATTGGAAGGATGCTATCATTCTTCCATTTTATAAGGGAAAAGGTGATCAGACTGAATGCAAGAACTATCGTGGTATTAGCCTACTGAGTGTGCCAGGGAAAGTATTTGGTAAGGTTGTTATTGAAAAAATATGGGGTCTTACATCAGAGAAAGTGTGGGAGGTTATCACCAGAGAAAGAGTGGTTTTATGCCTGGTAAAGGCTGCACTAACCAAATTTTTGCATTACTCATAATGATTGAAAAGTATCTGGCTGTTGATAAGAAAGTTTTTGCTGCCTTCATAGATTTAGAGAAAGCTTATGACCGAGTAAATAGGATACTTTTGGGGAAGGTATTGAATGAATATGGTGTTACTGGGAATATACTTAAAAGTGAAAAAGCCATGTATGCTGGCAGTAGAGCATGTGTACAAGGGAATGGTGTTTTATCGAAATGGTTTTCTATTGTTGCAGAAGTCAGATCAGGTTGTGTATTGTCGCCTTGGCTGTTTAATACAAGTATATTTATGGATGCATGAATGCGTAATGCCAAAATAGATAATACTAGTTTATGTCTTGGTGATATCCATGTGTGCAGATGCTGTATGCTGATGACACTGTCCTGTTGGCAGAGAGCAAAAGTGATTTTCAGAGTATGTTGTCTCGGATGTACGAAGTCTGCATGAAATTCAAACTGGGTATAAATAAGGGAAAACCAAAGTTATGGTTTTTGAGAGAGGAACTGGTAGTACTGAATGTAATATATGTTTAAATGGCACAGTGATTGACCAGGTGAATGAGTTTATGTATTTAGGAAGCATGTTTGACAGAGAGAACAAATTGGATGGTGAAATTAGTAGGCGAGTGAATTCTTCATTGAAAGTCATGGCTGGTCTGGAAGGTTTTCACAGGAATGACGGGTTCTCAAAAGAGTCCCGCATGGCTGTGTATGAGAGTGTATTTGTTCCTACTCTGATGTATGGCAGTGAAACCTGGGTACTACAGAAGAAACATAGAAGTTGTTTGTGTGCTGGAGAAATGCGTTACTTATGGGAGTTATTATATTTGCACTTTTAAGGTATTAACCTCTTTTACTTATGGGAGGTTCTTGGCAAGACACGTTCTGATTGTGTGAGGAATTAAGATGTGTTGCAGTTGTGTAATGTGAAGCAAAATGTTGTTAGCAAGGTGAAGACTAATATGCTTCGGTGGTTTGGCCATGTTGAAAGAATGAGTGATGAGATGCTTACTAAGAAAATATTTTTATCCCCAGTGGCAGGAAGGAAAGGTAGAAGAAGGCCAAGGAAGTCATGAAAGGATCAGATTCAGGAGTGTCTGCATGAGAAAAAGATTGTGAGTATGAAGTATAAAAGATCTTGTGTATGGCGTGTGATGGATGTCAGTGAAGCCCAAGTTGTATGTCAAGATCGCTATAAATGGAGAAGTTTGATATGGTAACAGTAAGTAAAAATTATCTGGTAGTTTGTATTTCTCTGTGGAACTAACCTCTGAATATCAGAGAACAGCTTAGTGATATGTATGTGTATGTATGTATGTATAAACTATGATTCTTGAATGTAACAAGGTTTCTAATAATTTTATACATTGGGTCTTTATTTACAGTTTCAGTCTTTAAATTCTTTATAGCAGTAAACATTCCATCTGAATATTCTGATTTATTAAGCAAGATAAGTTGTTTAGATTTATCTGCCATCATGATATTGATATTGGGATTGTTTCTTAGTTCTAATAAGGCCTCTCTCTCATAAGCAATACACTCATGTCTTGTATTACTGCTACTCAGCATATTTTTACAGATGGCTCCGTTCATTTAATATCTTGTTGAATCTTGCTAGGGCTTGCACAACTTCTGTATTATTTTTTTCCAATTTTGGAATAATAACCTCAGTTTTGCCAACTTTGACAGGATAGGCAAATTTACAACCTCTATTTAAAGCCTTCATTTAAAAAGCTGTGATTTCAACATTTTTTTTAACCAGATGTAAAAATAACAAAGTAATACCTAAGTACTTACAAATAAAAACCTGATGCTTTGCTTTGGTGTAAAAGACAAAATAATTATTTATACAGCAGAATACAAATGACTTACAGCTGAAATAAGGAGAAAACAACATTATATTTTCTACTTAAGCAAGAGAAACTATGCTTAATGTAATAATTTATACTCAAAGTATTCAACTGTTGTTATCGATCGTAAAATGCATATAATTCATATTTATTTGGAGAAAAATACCATAAGGGACCAGACTAGACACTACAAAAAATTTTAAGACTTGAATGGAAAGATTGTCTGTTAAAACAGATATCAAGTTGAGAAGAAACCTGCTTATATAAGTAAACCTGATGTTGAACTCACAGCTTTACAAATGACGGCTTTAAATAGAGGTTGTAAATTTGCTTATCCTGTCAAAGTTGGCAAGACTGAGGTTAGTATTCCAAAATTGGAAAAAATAATACAAAAGTTGCCCAAGCCCCAGCAAGATCTAACAAGATATAAAATGAATCAAGCCATCTCTAAAAATATGCCGAGTAGCAGTAATACAAGACATGAGCATATTACTTATGAGAGGGAGGCCTTATTAGAACTAAGAAATAACCCCAATATCAATATCATGATGGCAGATAAATCTAAACAACTTATCTTACTTAATAAATCAGAATATTCAGATGAAATGCTTACTGCCATAAAGAATTTAAAGACTGAAACTGTAAATAAAGACTCAACGGATAAAATTATTAAAAACCTTGCTACATTCAAAAATCATAGTTGATTACCTGAAATAATTAAGAAGCCTGCATCCCCTCCAGTTGGTGCAACTATATCGATTATATTTGGTAAAATGAAAACCCAAGTAGATCAACCAATCAGACCAATAGTAAATTAAGAACTCTGTACCTACTATAAATATTGAAAGAGCATAGTATCAATATCTTAAGCCTTTCTTCTCCACACATAAATTCACTGTCAATAATGCTGTAGAAGTCATTGGCATAGTTAAGCATATTAAAAGCATATCAAATTTAAAAATGGCTAGCTTGGATGTTGAATCCTTGTATCCAAGCACACTGACTGATGCAGCTATTGACATAATAGAGATGAAACTATCCCAGTATGAAATACCTAATACTGAAATTGAGGACATTATATCGTGTCTAAAATTCATCATGAAAAATAATTACTATAGATTTCAAGGAATAATCTACAAACAAACCCAAGTGGCGCCAATGGGCTCTCCCATTTGTGGAATCTTTGCAGACTTATACTGCAAGATATCGAGAATAAAGTGACTTCGGACAAAAATATAAAAACTCCAGCCCTGTTTTTTAGATATGTAGATGACATACTGATTTTTTGGCAGCATGAAATGGGAGATTTACAAAATTTTATTAAAGCATATGCTAGTTATTATCCTTCAATAAACATGACAATTGAAATGGAAAAAGATTGGAAGTTACCTTACCTAAACACACTATTTATAAAAGACAAAAACAGCATGCAATATCAAGTTTATAGAAAACCAACATACACTGACGAGAAAAGAAATCCCAACACCACGAAAAAATAGTTGTAGAGGAATGGAATGGCGGCAATACATTTGTATAGGTTACATATTTAATCGTTTATTAAGGTTTCAAGATCACAGCTTATTGTAAGCGTGAGAAGAGCCATTTTAAAGTGTGAAATGCTGGTACATTAATAACTGGTGTAACTGCCAGAATGTTGAATGCAAGCACGCAAACATTCATGCATTGTGTCATACAGGTGCTGGATGTCAGTTTGTGGGATGGAGTTCCATCCCTGTTGCACTTGGTTGGTCAATACAGGGACGGTTAAAGCTGGTTGGGAGTGACGCTGGAGTTGTCGTCCAATGATTTCCCATACGTGCTTGATTGGTGAAAGATCTGGTGATCTAGCAGGCCACAGCAACATGTCGACACTCTGTAGAGCATGTTGGATTACAACAGCGGTATGCGGGCGAGCATTATCTTGTTGAAAAACACCCCCTGGAATGCTGTTCATGAATGGCAGCACAACAGGTTGAATCACCAGACCGACGTACAACTCTGCCGTCAGGGTGTGTGGGGTAACCACGAGAGTGCTCCTGCTGTCATAGGAAATTGCTCCCCAGACCATAACTCCAGGTGTAGGTCCAGTGTGTCTCGGCCGCAGACAGGTTGGTTGCAGGTGCTCACCTGGCCTCCTTCTAACCAACACACGGCCATCACTGGCACCCAAGCAGAACCGGCTTTCATCAGAAAACACAACAGATCTCCACTCCGTCCTCTAATGAGCTCTAGCTTGACACCACAGATGTCGCAAACGGCAGTGGTTTGGAGTAAGTGGAATGCACGCTACAGGGCATCTGGCTCGTAGCTGTCCTTCAAGTAACCGATTTGTAACAGTTCGTTGTGTCACTGTGGTGGCAACTGCAGCTCGAATTGCTGCCGCAGACGCGGTACGATGCGCCACGGCCATACGCAGTACACAGCGGTCTTCCCCCTCAGTAGTGCCACATGGCCGGCCGGAAGCCGGTCTTCTTGAGGCAGTACCTTCCCTTGACCACTGCTGCCAACAATCATGCACAGTGGCTACATTCCTGCCTAGTCGTTCTGCAATATTGCGGAAAGAAAATCCACCTTCTCGTAGCCCTATTACACGACCTCGTTCAAACTCCGTGAGCTGTTGATAATGGCTTCTTCGTCTTCTGAAAGGCATTCTTGACTAACATCAACACCCTACGTCGAATCTCAACGATAACTAACGTCCACGAACGTTACAGCGCGTATTTACAGCAAACCTGCTTTGCAAGTTCCGAGGCGCTACTAGCGCCACACCTATGCGCCGAGCGCGAAATTTGCATAGACATCATCTTACAGATGTACTCTCACCGCCTACCAACTGTCGTTTATCTAACACAACCCCTTCTTGGTGTTGGGATTTTTTTTTTCCATCAGTGTACTTACCATCTATTATACCTGCTGATTCATGTCATCCAATGATGTACAAATTTTCGGCATTTAGAGCTTTCATAAAATGAGCGTATACACATTCATAAAATAAAAAAATATTTCAAAAGGAGATTCAATGGATAAGAAATATTGCAACAGAAAATAGATATTATGATCACAATATGATTAATGGCTTAATTAAAAAAATGGATCCAAAAATGTTAAATCGTAATATGATGGGGACCACTGAAGAGACCACATTTTGTGGTTCTCTGCCGTACTTACCAGACATTACCAATACTATGAAACATATTTGCAAAAAGGCCAATATGAACATTGTCATTAAAACAAAAGATCTTAACACAAAATCATGAAAAAACACCCTTATCACAAAGATCCAGAATATTTCGAATTCCAATTACTGATAACAACCGTAACAAACCGATATTGTACATCGGAAGTACAAAACGAAACCTTCGGATTAGATTGCATGAATATGTTAGGAATTAATAATAAACTAGAAAATAAAAGCGCTCTAATAGATTATTTCATGAAGCATAATGCTAGCCCGCAATTGGACGGATGTGGCAATTTTAGTAAAACATAGGGCATGGATTGAAAATTTGGTGGCCGAGTCAATATGTATCAGTAAATATTCTGATTTTGTATGCAATAGTAACAGCCCTATGGATCTACCCCATGCTTGGAAACATCTCATTGATAATGAAAAAAACGATCCAAAATAAGGGAAGCTAAACCAAAATATAAAGCTTTCATTGATGAGTTAACTGATAGATGGCGTGTGGCACCCCCTCCATGACAGAACATGTTATCATGACATATCCTTCGACATGATGTTGCTTGCATGACGTCAGCTTCCTGCGACTTTAAAGTCACCTTGGCCTGAGATCCATGTCATTTCTAGCTTGAGAATGTCGAATAGGGTAGGCAAAGCACGGCACTAGTATTAACATTGACCTTTTGCATTGTGTTGTGCAGAACGGAATGTCGCCTGTTTTTACTCTTATCAATTCTTTTTAGCTGTGTCTATAGCATTTCATGATTTTATTCCCATGAATCCTTCTTAGCAGAACCATCGTTTTTAAACTTTCAATTTCGTTGAATCTTGACTGTTTTATTCACCTCCGCGTATTGATTTCATAGTGTTTATGGTTCATGGTTTTCTTAAGCCTCTTTATACATCCTAGACGGTTTTTTACGCGTTTTACTTCGACCATATGGCCCAAGACTACCATATTGCCCAAGACTCATCACAAAGGATTATTCAACTAAGGTATGTGACTTTTCCTTCTGCAGAAGACGTATTATAAAACGTGTTGAACAGAACTTACAAAATAAGGTTATTGACCATTTTATTTACTCTATTAAAGTTCATATGAAGACATCAATGCTACTGTTTTAAAATGGGTCTAGACAATTCAAGATAAAAATCTGCTACTCTCCAGTCTAATGATCCAACAAAAAACCCTGGGATTTGCTACATGTAACACAGATTAGGATACTAATCTGTGTTATATGTAGTTTACATATAACACAGATTAGGATACTAAAAATTTCTAGCCAGTTTTATTATTATATAAGTTTACATATAACACAGATTAGGATACTAAAATATCCTAATATATATATATATATATATATCATCATTGTCAACCATTATCAATCCACTGCTGGACGAAGGTCTCCCCAAGTTTCCTCCACAACGGTCTGTCTTGTGCCAGTCTCCTCCATGTCACCCCTGCATACTTTCGAATTTCATCCACCCATCTCCCATGTGGTCTTCTTCTGGGTCTTTTCCTGTCCCTTGGAATCCAATCTAAAATTTCGGCTGTCCATCGATGGTCTGTTCTTCTGGCAGTATGTCCAGCCCATTGCCATTTCAGGGATTTAACTCTGATCATGATGTCTTTCACTCTTGTCATTTTTCGGATCCACGAGTTCCTCTTCTTATCTCTCCTGGTTACACGAAGCATGCACCTCTCCATGCTTCTTTGAGTTGTCTGCAGTCTTTGTATATCTCTTTTAGTTAAGGTCCACGTCTCTGCACCATACGTAAGCACTGGAAGGATGCATTGATCAAACACTTTTCTTTTAAGACATAATGGCATATTGCTCTTGAAAATTATGCTGTTTCTTCCAAAAGCTCTCCAGGCAAGTTTTGTACGCCGATTAATTTCTTCACCAATGTGACCCTCACTTGATATCTGCTGTCCAAGATAAACGTACGTGTCTGTTATCTCCAGCTTTTCTCCATCAATCAATAAATCTTCATTTCTTGTAAAAGCATTGAACATCACTTTTGTCTTCTGAAAGTTCATTTTTAATCCCACTTCTTTACTCTTGTCAGCAAGTTCTTGGATCATACTCTGCAGCTCTGATGGGGTAGTTGCAAAAATGACTACGTCATCAGCAAAACGAAGGTGGGTTAGATAATCTCCATTAATCTTTATCCCTTTGTTTTCCCAGCTCAGCGACTGAAAAACACCCTCCAATGTGGCATTAAAAAGCTTCGGAGATATGGTGTCACCTTGTCTCACTCCCTTTCCAATTTTTATGTGTGTTGTATTTTCAAACAGCCGAATCTTTGCACTTGCATTTTCATAGATGTTATTAATAATATTAATGTATGCATCTTCAATACCGCAGGTTTTCAGAGCCATTGTAACTGCTGATGGTTTCACCGAATCAAAGGCTTTTTCATAATCGATAAAAGCCATGCACAATGGAAGTTCATATTCCCTCGCTCTTTCAATTAGTTCTCTCAGTACGTGGATATGATCTATTGTGCTGTAGCCACTCCTGAATCCAGCTTGTTCTCTCGGTTGAGCCATGTCCAGTGTTACCTTCAAGCGGTGTGAAAGAACTTTAGTGAAGATTTTATAAACTACTGATAGGAGGCTGATAGGTCTGTAGTTTCCGAGATCCTCAATGTCACCTTTCTTATGTAGCAGGATCATTGTAGCGGTGTTCCAATCCTCAGGAATCTTTCCTTCAGTAAGGCATCGAGTGAAAATTTGGGCGAGTACTGTTTCCATTTCTCCACTTGCTTCTTGTATGATGTCTACAGTAATTCCATCTTCTCCTGGAGCTTTTCCCCGCTTCATGTTCTTGATTGCATGTGCAACTTCTGCTGGAAGGACTGGAGGAACTCTGGTACTGGGATCTTTCATGATGTCTGGAGTGCATGTATCATCCCTTTCATATAATTTGGAGTAGAAATCTTTCACTCTTGTCAAAATTTCGCCTCTATTTCTTGTTACAGAACCATCTTCTTTTCTCAGTGCCATAATCTGTTTTCTTCCCTTACTGAGATGTCCCTTTGCTATCTTTAGGCTTTGGTTGTTTTCAATTGCTTTCCTCACTAGTTCACAGTTGAATTTTCTTACGTCTTCAGTGATACTTTTTCTTACTGTCTTGCATAGCTCTATATATTCCACTTTGGAAGTCACATCTTCTTTAGTTGTCCTCATCTCTCTTCTTTTTGCATCAACATTTTGGTTTTTCCTGATAATTTGTTCACATGCAACTTGTTCTTAGACCCAGCTAATTTTGTTGCTGTTTCCATAAGAGCTTTAGTTACTTTTCTGTTAACTTCAGAGATGTCCACTTCTTCCGATGTTAGGCCTTCTAAAGCAGAGAACCTGTTCTTCAGTTCCAACTTGAAGGTATTATGGTGTTTTTTAAGGTTGGTTATGTCAATAGATTTTGTTTGTCTTATGAGCTTGCCACGTTCAAGTTTGGTGTTGAGGTGCATCTTACATCTCACCAATCTATGGTCACTACCTGTGTTGAACTTGTTTAGCACACTGCAGTCTTCTATGACGAATTTTTGTTACACATAATAAAATCAATTTCACTTGTCGTCCCATTTGGATGTCTCCATGTCCATTTCCTGTGTGGCTTTTTCTTGAAGAAGGAGTTCAAGATGAAAAACCCTTCTGCCTCTGCAAACTCAACGAGAGTATTTCCACGCTGGTTTCTGATTAGGTATTATATAAGTTTACATATAACACAGATTAGGATACTAAAAATTTCTAGCCAGCATTGTTTGGCAAAATAATTTTTTTAAAGATATGTGGAATTCCATGTAAAACCGTATCAGGAGAAAGCACAGATATTTCAGAAGTGGTGTGTGAAAAATGGAAAAAAAGTACTGAAAAACTTTTGAAAGAATATCATGCAAAAGACATTTTTAATTAATTAAAATGAAGGAAACATTTGCATGTTACGTTCACAAGATACTCATATGCTGTCTGCATGCAGTGAATTTCAAACCATATCCTCGAAAATTGTAAAATAAAAACTTTATTTACAATTTAAAAGCATAGTTATATGCAAGAACTTTCAAAACATCTAATGTCTCATCATCAGGCATTATGTGCAAACTGAAACATAGGGTACATGAGTCTTTATACTAGACACAAAGTGATCAGATTTCCCTGGTGATCAAATTTCCCTGGTGGTGGCCAAAAGTCTCTACAGGTGATGCCATTTCATAGACCAAAGTTTACATATAACACAGATTATAATTAAAGTCATCTAAAATTGGAAGTGAAAAAAAAAAAAAAAAAACTTACAAAGGTTCCTCGTCATCATTATTTGTCCTGGATATGGATTTGAGTAACTTTCTCCATTGAGATGGTACAAATGTAGGAAGTTCTTGGTTGCAGCATGAGTCCCCATACTTCAAAATGAACAGGCTTTCAGCAAGGAAGACTGTCTGTTTGTTGACTCTGGAGTTCAGCACCTGTACAGTGTACACCCTCCCAGTCTGGAACATATCCTTCTTGGTAAATGGTCATAGTAAGCGCCATATTTACATGGCCTGTACAAACAGCATACTTATGTTCAGAAATGTGGATAATAATCGTTCTTAAGGTGGAACCTATGTAGGAGCTAGGGGGACCATCTGTGTCTTGATTATTTAAAGATATTCGGTAGACCCCCGGTCTCTGTAGGTTTGGAACCCCATCTCTATCATTCTGGACCATAGAAAAGATGCTTCTTGTGGTCACACCAAAATTCAGGTTGTGTCTATGACAAGCTTTCTTAAGGATAGAGATAACAGGAGGATAATAGTCAACTTTACTCACATATTTAGTTGAGTTTGGTTTGGTGCACAGTGTAGTAAATTTTAATCTCTGATAGTCAAGCAACAATCTCCAAAAGTAGTTGGTAGAATGACCTGACAGGAGAGCTAAATTTAGGATTTTAGGTAACTCTTCATTCCTAAGTGATCTAGAAGAAGAATGTGAATAGGCTCGTTTTATCAAAAAAACGAAATGCTGCAGATTTGTGATCTGGGGGGTGGGTTGATGAAACCGGAATAATACAGGGGGTGAAGGTTGGTTTTCTATAAACCGAAAAACTTAGTTGATTAGAGGTCTGGCCCCAAACCAATAGAAAGTCTAAAAAAAGGTAGACGTCCATGTTCTTCAATTTCTTGAGTAAATTTGATGGTAGGAAACTGGGAAGAGAGTGGTTCAGTAAATTCATTCAAAACTCGTTGGTCATGAGGCCATCTTAACACAAAATAAACTAACTCCGATCCTGAAGTATGAAAGGCAACAACTCATACAGTTGAATTGAAACCCTGACCTGTCAATTATAAGTGCTGACAAAACTCAACAAATTATCATTCTTGACAGGAACGATTACATCTCAAGAATACAGCAGGCACTCGAATTGATACCACATCGTCCAGTCAAGTCAGACCCGACCTCGGCCACGATTAAGGACATGAGCAAGTAAAGAAATGAGGGAACCCTACCCAGTGTGGTTTCTTCAAAGATGAAGCCACCAGTGGGACCTAGAGTCCCTCAACTCTTTGGTAAAATGAAAACCCGTAAGCCGGAAAAAACCCCTCAGATTGTTGGTACCAAGCTATGCGAGTCCCACCCGTCCACTCGAGAAGCTTCTGGCCACCTATCTGAAACCTTATCCTCTAAATTCACTAGTCTCAATAAATAGTTCGACTCAAGCCTTAAACCTCATCAAAACCTTTGATTTGGCGGGAACTGGTTTTTTCATGGCCTCACTCGATGTTGTGTCGCTATTCCCAAACATTCCATTGGAAACAGTGCATTCTATCATAGCAGAGAAATTACAGAGTGACAGTTCCCTTTCCCATATAGAGGTTGAGGCCATAATATCCGCATTAAAACTTGTGGCCAGGAGGTCTTACTTTGCGTTTAATGGCCAATGTTTCCAACAACTAGAAAGAGTACCAATGGGGTCCCCCCTCTCCCCCATTTTGGCTGAGATACTTTTACAGAACCTCGAGAATAAAGTCTTAGCTGAATTTCCACATCAACTTCTCCTATTACTTAGATATGTTGATGACATGCTGGTTTTCTGGCCTCATGACCAACGAGTTTTGAATGAATTTACTGAACCACTCTCTTCCCAGTTACCTACCATCAAATTTACTCAAGAAATTGAAGAACATGGACGTCTACCTTTTTTAGACTTTCTATTGGTTCGGGGCCAGACCTCTAATCAACTAAGTTTTTCGGTTTATAGAAAACCAACCTTCACCCCCTGTATTATTCCGGTTTCATCAACCCACCCCCAGATCACAATTCTGCAGCATTTCGTTTTTTTGATAAAACGAGCCTATTTACATTCTTCTTCTAGATCACTTAGGAATGAAGAGTTACCTAAAATCCTAAATTTAGCTCACATGTCAGGTCATTCTACCAACTACTTTCGGAGATTGTTGCTCGACTATCAGAGATTAAAATTTACTACACTGTGCACCAAACCAAACTCAACTAAATATGTGAGTAAAGTTGACTATTATCCTCCTGTTATCTCTATCCTTAAGAAAGCTTGTCATAGACACAACCTGAATTTTTGTGACCACAAGAAGCGTCTTTTCTATGGTCCGGAATGATAGAGATGGGGTTCTAAACCTACAGAGACCGGGGGTCTACCGAATACCTTTAAATAATCAAGACACAGATGGTCCCCCTAGCTCCTACATAGGTTCCACCTTAAGGACGATTATTATCCGCATTTCTGAACATAAGTATGTTCTTCGTACAGGCCATGTAAATATGGCGCTTACTATGACCATTTACCGAAAAGGATATGTTCCAGACTGGGAGGGTGTACACTGTACAGGTGCTGAACTCCAGAGTCCACAAACAGACAGTCTTCCTTGCTGAAAGCCTGTTCATTTTGAAGTATGGGGACTCATGCTGCAACCAAGAACTTCCTACGTTTGTACCATCTCAATGGAGAAAGTTACAAGGAAACCCTGTAAGTTTGTTTTTCACTTCCAATTTTAGATGACTTTAATTATAATCTGTGTTATATGTAAACTTTGGTCTGTGAAATGGCATCACCTGTACAGACTTGTGTCTAGTATAAAGACTCGTGTGCCCCATGTTTCAGTTTGCACATAATGCCTGATGATGAGACATATTAGATGTCTCAAAGTTCTTACATATAACTATGCTTTTAAATTGTAAATAAAGTTTTTATTTTGCAATTTTCAAGGACATGGTTTTAAATTCACTGCAACGCAGACAGCATATGAGTATCTTGTGACATTTTTAATGCAGATGAAACTGCCTTTTTTTTTTTTTTTTTTTTTTTTTCTGCTAAAAACTTTCACATTTAAGGAAGACAAGTGCTTCAGAGGGAAGCATAGCAAAGAAGGAATAACTGTTTTGTTATGTGCAAATATGACTGGAGAGGGAAAAATTAAAATCTCTAGTAATGGAGATGCTTTAAAGGTGCAAAATCTTTAGAGGTAGCCTATGAATTAAAAAAAAAGCATAGATGACCAGAAATTTTTGAGAAGTGGTTATTAAAATGGAAGAACCGATTAATAAACCAACATCACAACATTGTGTTGATTATAGGCAACTGCCCTGCACATCCGCAAGACTGCTTCCAAATGCAAATTAAAGAACGTAAAAATTATTTTTCTTCCTGCTAATACAGTATACTGTGAAACTTCAACCATTTAGACCAAGGTATAATAAAAAATCTTAAAATGCATTGTTGAAAAAGAGTCCTGCAAGAAGTTATTCTAGCCATAGAGAGCAGCCAATGTATAGATAATCTTTTAAATTTGAGAATCGCCATATTGGAAATGCCCAAACCCTGGGAATGTGATGTGACTGCATCCGCCGTGCAGAACTGTTTTCTAAAAACTATTCAAAACTGATACTGCAGAAATTAAATCTGAATCCAATATAAGCCTAGTAGAATTGAAGGGGAAATGGCAGCAGCTGAAAGACTAATGAAGTGTTGAAGAGGGTGCAGAGTTCTCTGATTTTCTCAACATTGATGAAAACATTGTGATCGTTGAATATACTATAGAGAATGATGTCTTGGAAAGTGTTATAAAATGTAGTGAAGAAACTGCAGTGAGTGATGATGATGAGGGGGCTATCAAAAAACCTTCACATGAAGAAATGCTAAAAGCATTCGATACGCTTCAATGAGAATTACAGTTTCAAGAATGTGTTCCAGACGAAATGTTTCGATGTTTACAAAAATGTGAAACTTTTCATGAACAAAATGCTTTTTATAGGAAATCTATGCAGAACAGAATTACAGAATTTTTTACAGTTTAAAAAAGTACATATGTTATTAGGATTATGAAGAGAAGTAAACTTTAGCCTTCATTTCCTTTGCTTTAATTTGTTTATTTAGATGACGTATTCTACTTCTGCAAATACAAGTATATGTATAAAAAAAAAAATTAACTCATTTATAGAAGGTTTCTACTCAGAAGTTCAATTTATTGTCCGAATTCAACTACATTTTACCATCTTTTTCATTTTATTTGATTAAGTTTTTACAACTTAAGTTTACTTCTCTTTAATGAATTTTCTTTATAACAAAGTTTTAAGTGGAATGATGGAACTTCGTTAAATAGAGACTAAACTGTATTTGATTTCTGTAGTTCACAAGTAAGAACAAATGCTTTGTTTAAAAATAATTCTGTAGAAGACTATAATCTGGGGGCATTTTTCAGTTTATAGTCTGAAAACTGTGGATACCATGGACAGTGGCATATCCAGAAATTTCTTAAGGGGGGGGGAATGGATTTGGTTGATTGGTGAAAGCCTCCTGGAAAAAAATATTCCAAGTGGGAATAAACCCAAAATCTTTAAATGTCAAAAAATGAAAAAAAATATTACTGAGAAAAACTTTTTAAATTTATATATATACATATATACCACTTTAAATTTGAACTCAGTTCCCTCAAGGAAAGAGGGGTCCGGACATGCGGACCCAAAGTGGGGGTCCTCGTGTCCGGACCTCTGGCTGTGGATACACACAGTTTCTTAATGGGCTGTTTTGCCCACTTCATTATGATATGAAACTGATCTGTGAAGTTGTAAGTACAACATCACATGAATTAACAATTTTTCTTTGTTTCAGCACAAAGTACACTTCAGATGATGAAAATTCTAGTATAACTTCAGAATCTGGTCAGTTGAACATGGCTGGCTGTGCACCTACATCCAGTCCCCTACACCACCCTGTGCTACAGAGTGTGCCTTCTGGAACAGAATCAGCCACAATACAATCTTCTTCTGGTCCTACTACTTACGACTTGGAACCTATTTTACAAGAGCTGCGATCTCAGAGGGAAGAATATCAGCACCTGGTAGAAGAAATAGAAGCTGTCAAAGTATGTTTTAATTTTGAAATGTATGCAGTCAATGCGTGCAACTTCTTCAACCACTGTATTTGATATTACTTCACTGTGCAGGTTCTTCATTTGCTTCAGAATTTTTCTGTGCTACATTTTTGAAATCTAAAAAGAGTTACTTGGTGTTGAATTCATCTTTTGAATGTTTTTGTTTCATTATTGACGTTTCTCATTGTGTCATTTATTTACGAGTATCTTGGTCTTTTTAATTAGGTTTCTGTGTATGTATCATTGATTGAAGATTATTGAATGAGAAATGAATCAGTGCATGTTATGTTAAATGAGAATGAATTTGCAAAAAAAAAAAAAAAAGCATTTTCACTGAATGTGAAATGGTGTTGATTTATTCTCTGATTTGGAACATGAGCCTTAATTTAATATTAGAGGGAATGTCCACACTGGTGGGCAAAAGTCCTGCAGGAGACAAATCATAAAGTTACTTGAATTGGAATGTTTATGAAACATATATGTGTTTCAAAAATATATTCACTTTTTCAAGCAAGTACAGTTATAGTTCTAATGTACAGATAATTATAGACATTTTTCTTAGGTATCCTTGTTTCTTTGGTACCACAATCTGACTACCAGAGAAAGAAAAGTGCTTTATTTTTATATCATCAGATAAAAACGTGCATTCAACCAAAGTGTTGCCAATTCACATGTGTCATTTTTTGAAAAATGTGAAGGTTCTCTTTCTCCATGTACATAGTACTAGTAGACTGCAACCCCAGATGTTAATGTGATACACTGTTTGAAGTCTAAGAACTGGATTAGCTAGTGCAGCTTCTGAGAGGAAATGTTAATTGAAACTCCATAACTTACAAGTTATTCATGTGTTTGACTTTCAGATATGTAGTTCATTTAGCAACAATTACCGATTACTTTGGAATGTTGGGATCTATTGTAACTCCTGTGCTCACAAAAGAAAGACACAGCTGAAGAGGAAGTCAAAAAATAAGGGGAAACTTAAGCACACTGAACAAAAAATTAGTCACCCCTAACAGAAATGACAGTAGGAATTTACCAGTTACACATAGGTTGCCGTGATAGCATTGTTGGAAGATAAATAGCACTGAGGTGATCTACAGGATCATTTCTGTCTCGTGCATTGGTGAAGAGCAACATGTGTGTTAAATTTAATCTGCAATATGGGTCATAAGACAGACATTACTGAGTGGCAAAAAAGAGCCATCGTGTTTGGCTGTGCCACGTCTACAAACAGTGGTGTAGTTCGCAGTCAACTGAAAATCGGCGATGTAACTTTGGCCGGAAAATGATTCTCACCAGCAGGGACTGCTGTCATGTTTTACGCTTAGTAACTACAAATCGGTTTCAAACCAGGCAACAATTGCTCGAAACAGTCAATGAAAGTCCTCTCCAACCGATTTGCAAAAGGACATTGCGAGAGTGGGTGATCTTAGTAAGAGATGGGTTTGCCTCCACAGGGCGCTCCACTGGACAACAATGGCACACATGACAGCAACAGGAGCCTCTGTGATTCTTGGAAACTGATGCAATTTTAAGCTTCGGTATAAATTAGTGTTGAGGTGCCAGCTAGTTCTGTGTGACATTGGCCAAAATACCCCAACTCACTGGGTTTTGTTCCAAAATCCTTTGGTGGAATAACCAGCTGGAACCATCAGTTGTGGGCTTATCCCCCACACTGATGTACTTCCTTGATAAAAAAGACACAAAGAACTATTCTTCCAGACTCTAGTGTGGGATATGGTAGACCTACCACACTTGAGAAGGATGGTCCACCATGGAAACAATATGGAAATGGAGAATGAGAAAGAGATCTCGGCTGAGTGAGTGTAAAATTGGTATATAGAATACTAAAGGAATAAATGGAAAGATGAGTGAGGTGATTGAAGAAATTAATAAGTATAAATTCAATGTGCTGTGTTTAAGTGAAACTAAAAAAAAAAAGAAGTTGGGGTAGAAAAATGAACGGAACAGTGAGTGTGTGTGGTCTGGAGTGTTGGATAATGTGAGAGGACAGGCTGGTGTAGGTGTGATTTTAAGTAAAAAGATAAAGAACAACTTGATTCACTACAGCTGCATAAGTGAGAGATTTCTTTGGATTCATTTGAAAGTGAAGCTTCAGAGAATAGTAATTGTTGTAGTGTATGCTCCTTGTGACTCGGAACCTTCTCTGATAGGAAGAAAGATTTCTGGAATGAGCTAAAAGCTGTTTTGAGCCAGTTTGATGCTAAAGAGAAAGTTATATTAGATTGATGCATAAGCGCTCATGCCATTTTTCACCGCACTACAGGAATATATTACATCAGGAGGAAAAAGGAAATCAATCAACTATGAATCCCCCCCCCCATTTTTATGATGGTGTTCCAACATCTGATTAGGTCTGCAGTGCCATTCTTGAAAAAATGTGCAGGTTTTGCTGCAAAGAAATCATCAAGGAAATTCTGGAGATCAACATCATTGTTGAACATTCTGCCATGGAGTGCATTTGACAGAGATCGGAAGAGATGATAGTCTGAAGGGGCGACATCTGGGGAATAGGCCGGATGTGGGTCTCCCATTTCATGTCCTGAATGGCCATTTCAGTCATGTTTGCACTGTGAGGGTGTGTGTTATCAGGTTGGAGAAAGGCACCAATGTGGCCTTTTCTGGTGAATTGCTCCCTCCACATGGCGCAGTTGCTCACAATAGAGTGCAGCATTGATGGTCTGATTCCTCGGCAGCATTTCCCAGTGAATGCCTTCCATGTCCCACCAGATACAACATGATCTTTGCAGGATGAAAGTCATGTTTTGGATGTGGTGTAGGCATCTTGTTTGGGCCTAAGCATTCCCTCCGATGCCTGAAATTCACTTACAGGCACCACTTTTCATCTCCAGTAACAATATGTGACAGAAAGGGTTAGTGTTGCTGAAAACATTCGTGATAATGGACGAGCAAGGAACCACATATGGCAACATGCTGATTCTTGTTTTCCTCGGTGAGAGTGTGAGGCACCCAAGTCCCAATTTCTGGACCTTTCCCATATGTTCCCGGAGTCACACCACAGTGGCCTGATCACAGGCCATCTCAGTGGCCAATTCGTGTGTAGTTTGACGTGGATCCAAGTGGATAAGATGGTTCAAACAATCCTCATCAAAGTGAGATGGACGACCTGAGAGTGGAGAGTCACTGAGGTCAAAATTGCTACCTCGGAACTGCTCAAACCATTTGTGAGCTGTCCTCGGAGCAATAGCATCCTCTCCATACACAGCACAAATTTGTCGAGTGGCCTCGGCGGCTGAGGATCCCTTGTTAAACTCGTAGAGGAGCAGATGTTGGAAATGTTTGTTCTTTTCTACTTGACACTCCATACTTCCGGACCTGAAAACCGAAAAACCATTAGCCACAATCACACAACGCAGTATGATTTAGATGCACGATATTACTGGCTACATTTTGATGTACAAATAGCCATCTGTACCATCACTACTGACCTGGGAAACGCTCGTAAAATAAAACGTCATGAACTTATGCATCAACCCAATAATAGCAGAGGATTTCAGTGCTAGAGTAGGTGTGCAGAGCGCGATTTCTGATAATGTTCTGTGTAAGTTTAATGATCCTTATGTGAATGATAATGGTGAAAGATTAATCGAACTCTGCACTGAGATTGGTTTATGTATATGTAATACGTTTTTCAACCCCAAGTATATTCACACATATACTTGGGAAAATCGTACTCTTGGTTAAAAGAGTGTGATAGATTTTGTTGTTTATGATCAGCATCTGAAACATTTAGTTGTTGACATTCATGTGATGAGAGGTGCAAATGTTGGCTCTGATCATTACTTGATGGTGTCACTAGTGAAACTGAATGTTGGTTGGAAGAAGAGGAATAGGAAGAGGCCTAGGATGGAAAGAATACAGGCTGAAAGGCTCCTTGAAGATCATCAGCATTACTCTAATTTACTCAATGAACGACTGAAGGAGCTGAAGTCACGTGAGAGGGATGTAGAAAAGAAGTGGACATGTCTAAGAACTGTGTAGTCACTGCTGCTGAAGAGGTCTGTGGCACCAAAATAGTAGGTAGCATTACAGGTAATGCTTGGTGGAATAGTGAGATTGATGAAGCAGTAAAGAGAAAGAAAAAAGCATATTTGGGGATGTTGCAAGGTAGAGTCTCTGAGGATGAATATCACTGTAAAAAGCATGAGGCAGCTACGCTGGTTTACCAGAGTAATGCTAAAGATAGGAAGGAAAAGGTGGAAAGGCATGAATTGGCTTTTTGGAAAGATAGAAAAACTTTCTGAAAGTACACGAGACACAAGAAAAATAGAGGAAACAAAGTTTCAAGTTGTATTATGAATAGCATCGGAGAAATAATATGAGAGGCCATTGAGTTAAGTGAAAGATGAAATGAATATTTCTGTGAGTTAATAGTCCAGGAAAGCAAAGCACGAAGTGATTCTGAGGCAGAAGTAGATGATATCACAGTGAGAGATGGAAGCACGGGGGGGGGGGGGATCTTGAGAGAAGAGGTGTCCAAAGCTCTAAAATCTCTTCAGAATGGTTAGGTTCCAGGAGTTGATGGCATAACTGCTGAGATGTTGAAATGTGGTTGTGACTCTGTAATTGACTGGTTAACTGAAATCTGCCAGTTGTGCTGGGAGTTAGGGATAGTCCCTCTCGATTGGAGGGATGCTATCATTGTTCCCTTGTATAAGAGAAAAGATTATCATACTGACTGGAAGAACTATTGTGGTATTAGCCTACTGAGTGTGCCAGGGAAAGTGTTTGGTAAGGTCATTATTGACAAAGTACGGCATCTTACATCAGAGAAAGTGTGGGATTTTCAGAGTGGTTTTATGCGTGGTAAAGGCTACACTAACAAAATTTTTGCATTACACATGATGATCAAAAAGTATCTGGCTGTTGGTAAAAAGTTTTTCCTGCCTTCATAGATTTAGGGAAAGCTTATGACCAAGTAAATAGGACACTTTTGTGGAAGGTGTTGAATGAATATGGTGTTACTGAGAATCTACTTAATAGTGTCAAAGCCATGTATGCTGGCGAGTGAATGGTGTTGTTTCAAAATGGTTTCCTATTGGTGCAAGAGTCAGGCAAGGTTGTGTAATGTCACCATGGCTGTTTAATATATTTATCGGTGCGTGCATGCATGATGCCAAGATGGACAATACTGGTATATGTCTTGGTAATATCCATTTGTGCAGATTGCTCTATGCTGATGATACAGTCCTTTTCGCAGAGAGCAAAAGTGAGTTGCAGAGTATGTTGTCCTGTATGTACGAAGGTTGTATGAAATTCAAACTGAGTATAAATAAGGGAGAAACCAAAGTTATGGTTTTTGAACAAGGAACTGTTAGTACTGAATGCAGGGTGAGTCTAAATGGCACAGTGGTTGACCAGGTAAATGAGTTTGTGTATTTAGGAAGCATGTTTGACAGAGGGAACAGGTTAGATGGCAAAATTAATAGGTGAGTGAATTCTTCATTGAAAGTCATAGCTGCTGCTTAAGGAAGTTTTCACAGGAATGATGGGTTCTCAAAAGAGTCCCAAATGGCTGTGTGAGAAAGTGTAATTGTTCCTACTCTGATGTATGGTAGTGAAACCTGGGTGCTACAAAAGAGACATAGGGGTCTTTTGTGTGCTGGAGAGATGCGTTACTTACCGGGGGGGGGCACATTCTGGTCATGTGAGGAATGAAGATGTGTTGTAGTTGTGTAATGTGCAGCAAAATGTTATTAGCAAGGTCCACCTTGCTAATAACACCACATAAGAACTTGACTGTTCTTATGTGGTTTGGCCATGTTGAAAGAATGAGTGATGAAATGCTTACTGAGAAAAAAATTTCAGCCCAAGTGGCAGGAAAGAATGGCAGATGAAGGCCAAGGAAGTCATGGAAGAATCAGATTCAGGAGTGTCTGCATTAGAAAAATATTATGAGTATGAAGTATAGAAGGTCTTGTGTACGTCGTATGATGGATGTGAGTGAAGCCCATGTTGTGTGTCAAGATCGCTGTAAATGGAGAAGTCTGATACGACAACAGTAAGTAAATAATCAGTTAAAAATTTATCTGGTTGTTTGTATTTATTTTATGGAGCTAACCTCTGAATCCCGGAGAACAGCTTAGTGATATGTATGTATGTATGTATGTATGTATGTATGTATGTATGTACATTGTGAAGAGAACTGCGTGCGATGGACAACTGGAGCAGAGTACCACGGAAGAGGCCTCTTTTAATACCAAGTCATGAAATTGCATGTTATCAATGGGCTCAGGGACACCAAAACTTTACTGTAGAAGATTGGAAACAAGTAATTTGGTCTGATGAGTCTCGTTTTTGTTTGTACTCCAATAATGGCAGGCAGCATGTGCGTTGTAGGTCCAATGAAGCCTTTAATCCTGATTGTGTCGAAGCTGTTCAAGCTGAAGGGGGTTCTGTGATGTTCTGGGATCAGGGATCGCATTCCTCCTAAAATTCCTAAAATTCCTAATATTTTGTGACCCTCCTTAAATTCCTAAAATTATACCTAAAATTTGCTATTCATCCTAAAATTTTCGTAAGCTTATTTATTAAAAACACAACCGTTATTAACGCCAATAAATTTACCATTACGCAGGGTGCGCACGCGTGCTTGAAAACCTGGAAAGTCCTGGAAAATCATGATTATGTTTTCAAGGCCTGGAATATCCTGGAAAAACGGTGTTTTTAATGCCGTCTTGAAATTTGAAATTAGTGCTTAAAAAATGCCCTTTTAGGAAATCGTGTTACTGTTACCCCTTCATTTTTTAAAGTTCCTTTTCTCTGTTCTCAAAGAAACCACCGGCAGCGGTTTCCGATGTGCACCAAATCCTAATTTGACTGGGGGAAAAAAAGAAAAAAAAAAGGCACTACTTCCAGTGCAATAAAATTGGATGATTACTAGTAGGTCGAAGGGGAGCTTGATGTCCGTCCGACAATTGAGAACAGAAGGGGAAAGAAGAGGCATTTAGCATTTGCAGGGGGTCGCGTATGTACCAAGTCAGCTGGCATCCACCAGTGAGGAGTATGCCTGAACAACACATTCATCTTCTTCTTGTTTATGTGCATGCCACCCTCCCTCCCCTCAAGAGACTTCCACTACTTATGATAAAAAATAAGAAAACTATCTTTGCGAATTTTTCACGAAAGTGGCTGAAATTTTACATTCACTGTAATTGGATTACAGAAGCTCACTTCCAAAATTCCAGCTGAATCGGTTTAAAACTTTAAAAGTTAGCATAGGTAATTTTTATTATGGACAAGTATGTGTGCCTCCTCCAGCAGAAAGGGTGTTACCATAGCAACGGTTGATTGACAGCTGGGAGCGCTGATCTGAAGCCCTTGGTTGGGAAGAAAGCAAACACCTGTTTATCACTTCCACAGCACAAAAGGACTAGGAGAATATTTTCAGAAATCTATTTTTCTGAATTTTGAAAATAACACAGTAAAATATTTACAGTAGTTAAGATACATCACAATAAAGTTCTAGTGCAAATTTCGCCAAATTCCGTTAGGAACTTTAGCAGATGCAAAAAAAAAAAAAAAAAACGTTGCATAATCGGATTGAAAAAAAGAAACAGTAATTATAAATTACGGGAAAAGCAAGTGAATTATTTTTTTTAGATGCCATGGTTATTTAAACAGAGTGATCCTTAAAATTTTTTTCTGTGATGATATGGACTCTATTTGAATTACAAACACGTTTTTATTCAGACGTCTGAGTTACTGTTTTAATAAAAAAATCATCTATAATTAAAAAGTTGTCAATGGATTTAAGCAATATTCAGCAGATAAACAAACATATTTTAGTAAATTGCAACATCATGACGTAAATTTGGTAATTTAATTTTGTCGAAAATTGGGGAGCATTTTTTTTTTTTACAGTTTCTATTGTAGTTAAAGTGAAGGATTAAGGGTGCAACTTGACAGTTCAGTGAGCTGCAGGTGGTGATTTATGGCGATGTGCCAAATGAAAAGAAGCCATTCCATCAGGTAATTCCAAAGGTTGTGTTGTGTGGACGCGTCCTCCTGCTGTTTGATCTTAATTGGAATGTTTTTTGTGCATGGGGGGTTCGAGAGAAATATCCGTTTCAGCTTTACAGCTTTCACGGCTCTTTTTTTTTCTTGGTAATAAATAAAAATCATAGTTGCTGCATTCACCATTGATCCATGTTTGCATTTCTTGAATATAAACAGCAGACAATCAGAAACATAGTGTTGGGCGATTCTTGATGATCTTCATTTTGCATATGCTGCATTCAGTTCTGTGGGAATAAGGAATGACTTATACTGTGAATATATACAAAACTACATATTTTTGAGCTGAAAAAATATGTCTACTTGTACACAGTAGCTAAAGTGTGAACTCAGATGAAGACAATCAGACATACGGACGTCTGATTCCATAAAAAAACCAACGTAGTTTTTTTATTTACACTACAGGTAAAAAGCAAAAACATGTTTTTAAACGTTATAAAGGAAAACGGATTTTTGAAACGCATGACTTGATGATCTTAATTTCTGAAAGTTTCTTTTTTCCACATCCTTTTTTTTTCAATTACAATACACTGTAACAGGATACTGTGTGTTATATCACTTAGAGATATGGCAGATTTTCGGTTGCTGATATCCGCGATCGTAAGCGGTAGTTGCATTGCGATTGTTGATGATGACAAGATAAATACTGGAGTGATGTAAAATGTTGCATAAACTAAAAAAAAAAAATAATAAAGCCCCCCCCCCCACCCCCGAACTTTTATGCGGTCATCATAGCTGATCAACCATTTCATTCCATGAACATCAGCACATTTCAATCATTTGAACATTGGGGGTATCTGAAGGAATTCAGCCGTGCTTAAGCGCCCTAGCGCAACGAAAACATGCTAATTTTGAACAGTTCTATTCCCTTCCCCTCTACCATCCCTAATAATTGAGAGTGCATACATTGAGAGTGTTTCATATATTCTATTTATGAGCTATTTTTCGTGCTGTTTGTTATGCTTTTATTTTCGAAGAAAGAGAGGAAAATAAGGAAAAGCAGCTAGAGAAAAAAAGAAAAGCTGATTTTGATGACAAAATAAAAGAAAATGATGCAGAAATAAATAGGCTTAAAAAGATAAAGAAGCCTCCCTAGCAGTAATTCAAGAGGGAACAGAAAGAATGAGAAAAGCTGTAGAAAAACAAAATACTGTTGAAATAGCAGTTGCCTCTAACTTGATCATACAAGGTTCAGCTGAAATAAAGAAAACTGAAAGTAAATTAGTTGTGGTGGAAGCAGAAAAAGATAGGCTAATCAGGAAAAGGTTAAAACAATAATATGAAAAAAGTAATTCAGTGAACAATTGTACATAGTTCTTGGTTTTCAATTACCTTTTTAGGATATTATAGTTTAATGTGAAACCTGAAAACTTTACTGTGAAAATCGTGAATTGCTTCTGGTTCAACAGCATATTAATGTTCAAAGTGAAACTTGAATGTGGTAAATATACTTGAATATGATAATAACACGTGAAAAGATAAGAACTGAACATTAGAAGTAAATCATACTTAAACTTTAGACATTAGACGTTATGCAAAAAATTTGGGTGTGAACTTCGACCATAAATACTAATGGACTGCGCATTGGCAATAGCTGCATCAAAGCCGCCATGGCTCAAACATTAGCACGTCATCATCAGACTCCAAATTTCGTGTACAAATGCTGTTATGATTACTAATTTACGCTGCAGAACTTCAGTGTTTTCGGTGTATTATGTGAATGCACCTCATATATAATGAAAACTCTTCAGGTAAGTTTACTTATGAGCTATATACATGCATGATCATGTTGTTTACATTTTGTGATTTATAATGTGATGAACATTTGCGAAGAATTTGGAACATGCATTCCATTTTTTTTTTCTTAAGTTACTATATTTTTATATCAATAGCTGCAAGTTTCTGGTTAAGTAATTGAACTTTATTGACTTAGGTATTTAATTCGTTTCTTACCCATGAAAAATCATAGAACTTTCTTTACTATATCGGTCAGAGCAACCATAAGCACAGCAGGTGTAACCCATCTTTTTGACTGTTGTCATGTGATTTTATGTTGGAGCCAGAAATTTTGATGTCATGTGCAGTCTAGCAGTATATATGGTTGAAGGGTGTGAAGCAAACTCTTTACAATGTATACAAAGTTGTTTTACTAGATGTATACAAATATACATCTAGTTTTTCATTGAAATACACTCCTAAAATTTTCCTAAAATTTTTCTAAAAATTCCTAAAATTCCTAAAATTCTTACCTAAAATTTTCCAGAAGTATGCTATGATCCCTGTGGGATGTTTTTCATACCACGAAATGGGCCCTCTCGTTGCAGTGATGATGAATTTGAACCAGCATGCGTACCTCTACATTCTGAATGATGAAATGTTGCCCTTTACCCTACATTTTCAGGAGCAGCATCACATTGCCACTCCGGTCTTCCAAGATGACAATTGTCATGCGCACAGGGCTAAAACTGTGTATGAGTGGTACGACGAACAATCAGCAACACTGCCTCACCTCAACTGATCCGCCAAATCCCCAGATTTAAATCCTATTGAAAATCTGTGGGATCATTTGGAACAGAAGGTGAAATGCCAGAATAGACACACGTGTACTCTGGCAGAACTTCGGGACAAATTGACGCACGTGGCTGCAAATTGTCAATACATCCACAACCTCGTGGAGTCTCTACCACACCAGATTCATACTGTTATCAAGGCAAGAGGTGCCGTCACCCATTATTAGGTAAGTTCTGACAGGGGTGACTAATTTGTTGTCCGGTGTGCTTGTTTTGGAGTTTCACTTTTTAAGTCTGCTATTTGTTATGATGAAATTCAAACATTTTGTTGAGACTCCTTACTGAAGAATGCTAAAAGTGGACAAATTTAAAAGGGAACCTAGAGAGATGTGCTTCATTTGGAGAGACAGTTTCTGTTTTCATGGCAACTACTCCTTCAAGGTAGACAATGCCATTCTGGTTCGACTTCAGCATGTACAGAGAGAGAATTGTTGTTCATTTGACAGATGCATTCAACAAAGTGAACATCTCTTCCAGGCCGTTTTCAATATTATATTCCAAGCAAGCACACATTTTCTTTCTGCAGTGGTTCTGTGTGTTGATTACACTGGCTATGCTAACACAAATTCTTTTCTTGTGAAACCTGTAGTTAAAAAAATAATAATGGAAGTTTCCAGTGAAGAAAAAATTATGTTTGCACAGTTATTTCTTGCAAAACTTGTATTTTATTGTTATTGTGTATTATTTATTTTCTGTTTCAGTTGCAAAATGATGATAGTGATTGCACTTGCTCATGAGTTTCCTTCTTTTTTTTTTTTTTAATGTGTTCTTTCATTTCTCTTGATTTGTTCAGGTTTTCAGTTTTGTGGTATTTATGCCTGTTGGGGTCAGTTTATGAGGCAGCTGTAAATAACTATTTATCTTTTGTATTTGTTTGCTCACTTTTAAAATTTTCAATGTGCCATATGGCAACAGAAACATTATTTCCAGTGCTTAACAATTAACTCACTGATGGTTATTATGGAAACAACCATCATACACCTATATCTGTGGTACATGTTTTCTGAGTCAGAAGCTGTAAAAAGACATGAGCATCACAATCATGAAGGAAACTTCATAGTGGTAGTGGAATGGATATATCTGCATTCTGTGGCTCCTATTCCATGTTTATCATAAAATATGAAGAAGCAGTCGCATGGACTGGTGTGACAGATATTGTGATTTAAACCATGAATGCTTATTTTGTTTTTCCAATTATATAATCTTCATGATGTCTCAATCAAGAAATGGAGTAATGTCCTGAAAGCCATGTTTTAAGGAGTACCTAATAACAGTTTCTTGCTTTATGTGTACATTGCAGTTATGTACTTTCCACATGTCAAAAAAAATTTCAGATCTTCACTCTTTCCTTTAGTTTTTAGTTATTAGTATGTGATATTTGTTTTGAACATGTTCTTTATAAAAGCATTACCACTTAAGTTACCAAAGTTCACTGGTTAGGTACAAATAACTTTAAATTGGTTCTATAGGTGAAAGATGATTTTATTTTTCTCCCGATGGTGTCTGTGCTAGAATATGTAGATTCATTCTTCTAAAATCATTTGCTCAAACAATTGATTATATATACATATAATCGGCTTATATCGTCTGTCATACCTTCCGATCTCCAAAAGTTTTATCCATCTTTCTCTATATATCTAAGCACCATTCTTCCATCAGACCATTTTGACTGAGTGCTCTCTTTATTCCATCAGACCATGTTCTTCTAGGTCATCCTCTATTTTTTGTTTGTTTGATTTAAATTCCATGGCAATTGTGGGCAGTCTTTCATTGGTCATTCTTTTTACATGACCAAACCAACGCAATTGTCTCTTCTGTATATATCTTCTGAAATTGTTTCTTTCACTTTCATCAATACTTTAATCCTTTCATTCATTATTTTCTGTCTTCTTGACACTCTACATCAGTAGTCTCAAACTCGCAGCCTGGTGGCAACTGTTTCGCGGCCCGCGTGAATGATTACAAAATAAAAACAAATCACCCTTTTTTTCAAGTATATTAAATATAATATAAACATAGTAATGTTTGACAAAGCCATCTGCTTTATAAGTAACAAGTTTATTTATGAAGAATATAACTGTATTAATCATGTGTATTGCTACATTGAAAGGAATGCTAAAATGGTACAGGTGTCTTCCCCCTACGTACTGTCTTCGAATCCAAGAGCGCTGGCCGCCATGTCACTGTACAAAAGGAACATTGTGTGAAAATGGAATATTGTTTGCACAGAATTTAAATGAAGCGCTGGCTACACTGATCGACCTTGAAAAGCTCCCTGCTGCTCAACTGGTAGCTGGTTTTGTCCTGCTGCATCGGTTGCTTCACACACTATTTTTCTACTGAAGTTGATTTGTGTAATTTTATTTTCACCATGTCTATTTCCAAACCAAGTTACAGTAGAAAATGATCCATTGAAGATGAACTTAGAGTATTTAACAAGAAGTGGGAGTTCCAGTACTTTTGTTGTGAAAGTAATAATCATGTATTGTACTTTATTTGTAAGCAAGTGTCAGCAGTTCCAAAACAGTATAACTTACGACACCATTTTAAAATTGTGCATGGGGAGAAGTATGATTCACTGCAAGGGCATCTTTGAGAGGACAAACTGAAGAAACTGAAAATAGATTTAAGTTTGCAATAAAATGTGTTTTAAAGCAGCAGAGTGTATTTGCCCTGACAAGGTGAATAAATTTAAATAAACAAGTCTTTTACCAAATATGGTTGCTAGTAGTATCGAGGAATCAGCTTCACATATAAACGATCAATTAATTCAGAAGATATCAGAGTTCCTTTACTTCTTTTCCCTTGCAATTGACAAAGGTGCTGACGTAACAGATGTTGCTCAGTTGGCTGTTTTTATTCATGGGCAGATGAAAGTCTTAAAGTAACTGAAGAACTCCTGCAACTAATACCAATACATGATACTATCAAAGCTGATGAGATTTTTGACAAAATGAAAACAATGTTTGAGGCGGAAAAGTTGTCTTTGCCTAAACTGACATGTTTAGTTACAGATGGTGCAGTTTTACTTTCCAGCTTTTAAAGTGCCAAGCCATTGGTGTAGTTTTGTAAAGTTGATATTTATTCATAAGAAATTTATTAATATTCATGTGGCCCCCTAAGTTCCTACAAAACTGGAAAGTGGCCCTTCCAAGCATCTTAGTTTGAGACCACTGCTCTACATGATCTTCTTAAAGCATCCATCTCTACAGCTGTTATTTTCTTTCTGTCCGCTTCTGTTAATCGCCAGGCCTTGGCCCTATATAGTAAGATGCTCTACAAATATACAATTGAATATTTCAGAAGTAATTTTGATTCTGATATAACTTTTTATTGGTTATTTTTCTTCCATGCATCACATTTTATTTTATTTCATTTCAACTTTGTTTATTTGACTTTTTCTCACTTGTGGAAAAGAACATAAAAAGTGTTTGTGTTTCTATCTTGCATGATTTTTATTGCTTTTGTCAAATACTTTTCTTTCTTTTTAGAACCAGATCCAGCAAGAAAGTTCCTACTTTAATCAAGCTTTTCAGGAAGAGAGATATAGGTATGAGGTAAGGAATTCAGACTGTTGAGTGTGCCTTATGAATTTCCTGCGTACTGTATTCAAGTTACCAACTTTACAAATGTATTTTGCTTAAATTTAATTTGGCACAGAAATTCAGTCAACTATTTCTGTGCCAAATAGAAATAGTTGAAAAAAGGTTAGATTAAATTCCTTTAGTATCTTTAATTCAGTTTACAGCTGAACCTTTTATTATTCCCTGAGAACTCCATATATCATATCTAAACACACTTTCTCTACTCAAAGATCACACATCAGTCTATTTTTCACATCAGAAAAATATATATATATATATATCTTTAATAGAGGTAAATAGGCTGAAAGAAATAGTTTAAAAGAATAAATTGATGTGGCTACTTTTCAGTAAAAAGAAAAACTGACAAAAATTGTGGTGGATGAGAAACCAACTTACCAGAGAGGAGATGGGGTTAAGTACCGGACCAAACAAATCAAACATTCTGTATCTACTACCCATGTTAAGCCCTTCCAACCAAAGCATGTAAATTTATCCCAAGTCAACATTCCTCCATCATTTGACAAATTTCTTTCATCAGGCTAAAGTTTTCTTCAAATGTTCGTCTAAACAACCTTATGCAATATTTCCTTGAATCAGCCATTCATAAAAACCCGTAATCATCAACCAATCATAAGAGCAAAAGTAGCTTTGGGGATTTGAGAAATCAAATCTAGAAACAAATCTGCTCTTATAAATACCTTTAAAGAAATAAGATCTTTCTTGCATACCAGCAGTCCTGTTATTTGAAAAGCAGGTTAAGTAGATTACCGTGTATTTATAAAAACAACCACTCTGAACCAAAACGTTTATTCTTTTCTCTCCACTAATAACTGTGTCCCAGCAAAAGGTACAACCACTACCCTCAAGAATTCTATTGAAAGATTTCCCAAGAAAACTACTTCACAAGACTTTTTGCAAATCAGGTTTCACAAAAAGGACCATCCAATCAGACCACTGGTAGAATATGCCATTTCACCAGCTGCAAAACTTGAAAAAAAAATTGTTCAGAAACGTTACTATTATGTGAGTTTAATCATAGTTTTTTTTTGTTGTTGTTGTTGTTATTATTGTTTTTAATTTCTAAACTGACTCTTGATGTTCTTTTTATGAATTCGGTGTTTTGAGCCACTGAAACTATTAAAGTTGCTTGTGTATAAATTGGATGCCTATGAATGTAATCCGTGGTATTTATAATTTCAGCGCTTAGAGGAACAGATGAACGATCTGACAGAACTTCATCAGAATGAAATAGAAAACCTAAAGCAGGGAATAGCAGACATGGAAGAAAAAGTTCAGTATCAAAGTGAGGAACGGCTAAGAGACGTTCACGATGTTTTGGATAGTTGTCAAACTCGTGTAAGTAAAAAGATTTTTTAAAATTTTATAAAGTCTTAATCACTCATGTCTGAGTTAAAAGTTTTATATATAGAATTCTTTAATTCAGTGAAACCTCTCTGAGCGACCACCCGTATATAACGACCACCTCCCCTAACGACCGATTTTCTTAGGCATGGAATTTTAGACCGTACACGTAATGTTAAAAAACCCTCTATGAACGACCTAGTCAACTTCCTTGAGCGACCGGTTTTCCCTCCTTCCCTCCCTAAAAGAAGAAGTGGACCTGCCTGGACACTGGGGAACATGTGGAGAGGAAACAGCTGTCTGACTTTGACGTGTGATCGCTGATTGCTCATTCGAGGGCGGTCATTCGAGCATTGTATTGTCAGACGAAAGGAAGAAATTATTGTCGTCTTGGGCCAGTGGTGAATCGTTCGTTATCATTCACGAATTCAAGTGGATAATTTTCGCTTCTTACAATGTCTAAAAAATGGGGTTTTTAACAGCGTGTTGAAGTCATAAAATTGCATGAAATTGGAAAATCTGAAAGGAAGTTATCAGAAACATTTAACTGCGGTAAGATTCAAATAAACAAGATTATAAAGGACAAAGTTACAATTTTAAAAGAATGGGAGGACTTCAAGTTTCATAGAGTCAAGCGGATTCGCCTCGCAAAGCTTTCGGATATCGATGAAGCTGTGTTGGAGTGGTTCAAAATTGAAGGAGCAAAGAACGTTCTGATCAGTGGACCTTTGATTAAGCAAAAGGCTATCGAAATATCTGATGCTCTCGGGATTGAAGGCTTGGTGCAAAAATTGGAAAAATCACAAGGAGGCCCAATTGCAAAACAATGCTTAATGCTTGCATTTTGTGTTAGTGCTGCATGCGAAAAAGTGAAACCGTTGGTAATCTGGAAATACCAAAGACCAAGATGTTTAAAGGAAAAAAACATTGCAAATATGGGTGTGATTTGGAAATCAAATTCAAAGGCGTGGATGGCTCTCCCTATATTTGAAGAGTGGCTCATAAATTTTGATGAAAAGATGAGAAATCATAGAAGAAGTGTCATGCTTGTGTTAGACAACTCCACTTGCCATGCACGTGAAGCAAGTCTCAAAAATGTAAAATTGCTCTTTTTACCCCCAAACACTACTGCTAATTTACAGCCTTTGGATCACGGTGTGATTAAATGGTTCAAAAATGAATACCAGCGTTATGTATTGCTATCGATCCTGGCTCGAATTGATGAAAGCACAACTGCTTAGGAACTGGCCAAGAAAATCACAGTTGCAAACGAGTGGATAAAAACTGCCTGGAGGGATGTTAGTCCAGATCTTATCAAAAAGTGTTTGATAGTTGTGAAATGACGAATTCAAAGTTTGGAAACCAAACTAAGCCACTTGATAAAATGAGCATCAGCACTAAGATATTAGTTGAACTCTCCAAGGTTGTTGTCATCGAACGCGACCAAACATCATTGGAGTATGAGGAAAACATTGAGTGCTTCGATGACCTAGGTGAAAATTGGGAGGCACGACTTTTGGAAAACGCCGCTGCGCAAGGTAAGTAGATTACATTAAAATTGTTATAACGTATGTACTGTACCGAGATGTTTTTCGGATTCACAAGGTCTTACCTAGTAGAAAATGTTTGTGCCTCTCAGACGCTCATTCAGATTCTGAAGAAGATGGGGTTAATGACGAAGCCAAGCCAGTTATTTCAGCCCAAGAGACCTTAGAGACTATAGATGAACTAATGATTCATTCTGAATGCATGGCCAATGAGCATTTATCTACATTATTTTCCCAGATAAAACAGACAATCGAAAAATCTGTAGTTAGTGAGAAGTTCAAAAATTTGAGACGAACTGAACTTACATCTTTTTTTCAAAAAGATTGATTTATGGTTTCTTCTTAATAAATATTGGTCTTTTAAAACGATTTTTATACATATGTACTATTTTACTTAGATACCTCACACATTGCAATTTAACTCGTTCTTGATGACTGAGGAGAATACTGATACTTAGTATCAACACCTCTTTAAGCGACCCCCCTCCCAACAACCACTTTTTATCGGTACGGAGTGTGCTTGTTCTTGAGAAGTTTCACTGTATTACATTTTTTTTTTTTCATATTAATACTGTGCAACTCATGTCCATGAATTTCCAACTGATAGTTTTCCTGTATGTATGGTTCACATGTTTTAAGTGCTGAAAAAATTGCTAGACGACATTGATAATTCTTTGCTACTGCTGTGGTTGTCATTTCCTGCTTTTGGTTCTTTTTTTTCAGTTTAAAGATTTAATTTTGCAAATCACTATGATAAGTCTTAAGCTATGTAGCAACTTTCTAAAGGCAAGTCCAGTAGAGTACATCATTTGTAATGTGAGTCACATAAGGTGCATGGAGAGGAAGATTCATAGCGACCATTTTCTACATTCATTGTGGTACCTAATTCATTGTTCTCTGTTGCCACGCCATCACCAGTGGAGATGCAGCATTCTAAATCTACTGTCTTGTATGCATTCATTCATGTTGGTGTATGGATAATCCAGTTTGTTGACAATTCTGACAGACTAGTACACAGTCTGTACAATATGTTAATTTAAATTTCTAACTTAACTGGTATTAATCACACAGATTTAATGAACAGTGAAGTACAAAGAATTATTCACTTTTACAACTTATCTTGCCATTGAAATGAATACAGACGTCTTTTTGTACATACAATTCATCTAACCCTTTCCAGATATTTTATCTGTGAAATTCACTTACTTAGCACTCATCTCAATAGCAATTTTATTGCATGTGTTTATGTAACAGCTTCCTTTGTTAATAATAATTCTAAAAAATGCATTCATACCCCTCAAATTTATTTCATGTTTACTTATTTTTTGTACTGACCCATTACGGAGCGCTGTTTTTGGAAATTTTCCCCTTTGCTTTATTTCCCTAACATTTGGCTTCATCAGTCCATCATAGAAGGGTGGGGGGAGAGAAAAATAATATGTGCCTCAGAAAAGGGTCATAGCAATCAGATAGCTAGAGGGTCTCAGCCTACTGCAAGGTAAGCAAATCCCCTTCCCTCGCTGAAAAGTACATACATGCATACATACAAATCATTAATCTGTTCTCTGAGATCCAGAGGTTAGCTCCTCAAAAAAAAACCATGTGTCAAGTACACATTTAACTGATAGAACTAGAATTTTCTTACTGTTGGTGTATCAAATGTCTCCATTTACAACGATCTCGGCACACAGCTCAAGCTTCATTAACATCTATCACACGCTGCACACAAGACCTTTTGTACTTCATACTCTTAATCTTTTTCTCAAGTAGACATTCCTGAATGTGGTTCTTCCATGATTTGTTTGGCCTTCCTCGCCCTTTCTTCCCTGCCACTTGGGCTGAAAAAATTCTTTTAGTTAGCACCTCATCACTCATTCTTTCAACATGGCCAAACCACCTAAGAATATTAGTCTCCACCTTACTGACAACATTTTGCCTCACATTACACATCTGTAACACATCTTCATTCCTCACATGATCAGCGCATGTCTTACCACAAACCCCCGTAAGTAACACATCTCCCCAGCACACAAACAACTCATATGTCTTTTCTGCAGTACTCAGGTTTCACTGCCGTACATCAGAGTAGGAATAATTACACTTTCATACACAGCCATTTGGGACTTCCTTGAGAACCCATCATTCCTGTAAAATCCTCCTAAGGCAGCTATGACTTCCAATTAAGAATTCACTCACCTACTAATTTTGCCATCTAATTTGTTCTCTCTGTCAAACATAGTTTCTAACTATACAAACTAATTTGCCTGCTCAATCTCTGTGCCATTAAGACTTATCTTGCATTCAGTATGAACAGTACCTTGCTCAAAGACCATAACTTTGGTTTTTACCTTATCTATACTACATCTGGGACAACATACTCTGCAACTCACTTTTGCTCTCTGCTAACAGGGCTATGTCATCAGCATAGAACAATCTGCACACATGCATATTACCAAGACATAAACCAGTGTTATCCATTTTGGCATCACGCATGCATGCATCCATAAATATACTTGTATTAAACAGCCAAGGCGACATTACACAACCTGATCTGACTCTTGCACCAATAGAAAACCATTTAGATAAAACACCATTCACTTGTACACATGCTCTACTGCCAGCGTACATGGCTTTCACACTCTTAAGTAGATTCCCAGTACTACCATATTTGTTCAGTACCTTCCACAGAAGAGTCCTATTTACTTTGTCATAAGCTTTCTCTAAATCTATGAAGGCCACAAACACTTTTTACCAACAAACAGATACTTTTCAATCATCATGCATAATGCCAAAATTTGATTAGTGCAGCCCTCACCAGGCATAAAACCACTCTGTACATCCAACACTTTCTCTGATGTAATACCCCCTGATGTATGTATCACTTTCTCTGATGTATGGCATTCTGAAGACTGGCTCAGGTGTTGGCTCCAACAAATGTTGGGGGGGGGGCAAGAAACCTTTGAAATTGATATATATAGAGAGAGACTGTCTTCTCTGGCTATTTCTGAGGTGATATATATAGAGACCCACTTCTGGCTATTTCTGAGGTGATTTCTGTAAACAAAAGTTCTATGGATTTGTGCATAGCCACCATGAAAAAAAAAATAAAGAGAGAGAGAGAGAGAGAGCAAGTGAAGAAGAAAGGAATAACTCGGTTAAGATTATTTGTGTTCATAAAATGTAGATTTCAATGGGTGACAGTTAAATAAATAAATTTATACAAGTCCGATTTAATTAGGTAAAAAGTAGTCTGGCACTACCAGGTCTTGAAAAAAAGTGGCCTGGTGGAATTTACACCTCTACTCCTAGCACCAGCTAAGAAGAATATGTGATTAAAAATGGAAAAGAAAGAGCCGAAATTCGGCATTGCGTGGATCCACAGAAAGGAACCAGAACAGTAAATTAAAAAATAAACTTTGTTTTTTTTTATGCTATTGGGTTGTCGGAAAAGTCATGATGTATTTTAGCCATGTTTTGCAAAGGTCATTTATTGATAGAAAGAACAAAGATCAATCAATGATATAATGCCCGTTTTGTTCGATAATCTTTTGCCATCTTTCAGTTAGCTGCAGAATGCCTCATTCATAAAAGGACCTGTCTTTCGTGGCGAAAAACTGTACAAGGTGCTGATTTACAGCCTCATCTGAATTGAGCGTTATACCACGCAAGGACTGTTGAAGAGAGCGAAACAAGTGGGTCTGATGGCGCAAGGTCAGGCGAGTATGCTGGGTGTGGCAACACATCCCACCCAAGCTTCAATAATTTTTGGCGGGTGATCAAACTTGTGTGTGGTCTCGCGTTGCCATGATGGAACACAACATCTTTACGATGAACGAGCTCTGGTCGTTTCTGGATGATGGATTCGTTCAAACTGTCCAATTGCTGACAGTACACATTTGAATTGATTGTTTGGTTCCGTGGTAGGAGCTCGAAAAAACACGACACCTTTAAAAACCCACCACACTGGGACCAGAACCTTCTGCTGATGAATGTCTGCTTTGGATGTTGTTTGAGGCAAAGCAGCACGTCGGAACCAAGACCGTTTGCACAGCACATTGTTGTACACAATCCACTTTTCATCACCAGTTATCAGTTGCTTCAAGAAAGGATCATTTTCTTCACCTTTAATGAGCATATCGCAGATGTTTATGCGCCCCATCAATTGAGCTTCTTTGAGTTCATGAGGAACCCACACATCAAGCTTGCTTACATATCCCAGCTTCTTCAGGTGGTCGTAAACGCTTGAATGATGGATGTGCAATGTGTGTGCAATCTCTCGTGTCGTGTAACATGGGTTTGACTCAATCAATGCCTTGATTGGGTTGTCATCAACCTCAGTTGGCCTCCCGGATCGAGGAGCATCGTTGAAGTCAAAATCACCAGCACAGAATTTTGCGAACCACCGCTGGCACTGACGTTCGTGTAAAGCATTATCACTGTACACTTTACGCAACTTTTCACAAGCTTGATGCGCGTTCTTCCCTTTACGGAAGTAAAACAGTAAAATATGGCTAAAATGTACAGTTTGGTCTTCCATCTTCAACTTGATGTTAAATCTCCGCAAATCAACCAAATCGCTCACTATTCCTTTTAGACTGCAGCTAGAATTGACACCTGTCGAATGCCATAGTGATAACAATGCACAAATGTTTGTTTCAGCTTGAAAACCCAAACAACAATTTCCAAAAATGAAAGTTAGATGGAGTGCTGTAGTCTTAAATTCTTTTTTCTCGTAATGCTCTCTCTGCTCAAACAGAACGAAGATTTCTCTTGTAATTTGTTTTTCCCCAATGTTCCTTTGGTCCAAATATTGTTGCTTAATATCATTTTGTAGCAGAAATATTTGTGTTTTCAGCTTAAAAATGGAGACATAAATTTTCAGCAACAGAAACTAAAGGGAACTCCATGATTGTAATGATTTTTTTTTCATGATGTTTTTCCTTGTGCTACATTGTTGTTAAATACCATTTAATTACACAAATGTTTTAAAGTGTTTTTCTTGTTATGCCGAACAATGTGACAGAAGAAGTCAGGATTCCAGTAAGTTTGAAACATCTCGTGTTTAAATCTAGCATGTCTAATTTCCTGCTTATTCAATCTACAACTAATATTTAATGTCATTAGAAGTAAACTGTTTTTTAAAACTTCGGAATAAGAAGTTTAAACTTCTAAATCTTCTAAATTTTCTAATGTGGTGCAATTGCAGCCATATCTAACCGAGTTTCATCTCCTTGAAGTGCAACTTTAAACCTTCAAAAATGTTTCAAAAGCGACAATTAACGCTTCCTTTTTTACACTCAGAGTTGTTGTAAAGGACACCCATAGGAACCTTGCTTTTGTGGAAATGGAGCTGTATGATTTGCATCTAAAGCTAGCTAAAGAAATTACCAATTTCTCTAATTTAGATAAAAAAAAAATCTAGGTCACACAGTTATAATTTATCTTCAAACCACAAAATGAAACTTAGTAAAAAATCTGAAAACCTTTTGACAGCTTTATTTCTTCAACTGCATCAAATCCCTCTTGTCTCATCTCAAGACAATATTATCTGCAAGATCTCAAGTACTGATCTCAGTGCAATTCAAAAACAAGTTTTATCATATAATGTAAATTTTTCAGTCTCTAAAATAATTCCATTATCAAGGATCATTTCACCAGTTGAAAAATTAATCATCACAAGTAACTTAAATTCAGATGAAAAAGAAAATATTAAACATTGTATCAGTAAAGCCATTATGACTAGCACCAGTAAACTGCCCAAACCAAACTTGGACAAAGAAGAACAACGGGCTCTTAGAAATATAAAGAGTCGAACAAAGATTTCTTAATCACTATGTCTGACAAAAGTAGAATAATAGTTGTTTTGGACAAAAAACAGTACGATTGTTCAGTTAATAAACTTCTCATTGAAGGTCATTATGAAAAAATGAAAAGTGACCCTACGGATAAACACAAAAGAAATTCAAGAGGTAATTAAGCCTTCTGAAACTCTTGACTCCAATATGAAGAAAAAACTTATACCATCTTATGCTCAACCAGCTCATCTATACTCTCTTCCAAAAATTCACAAAATATACATTCCATTTCAACCTATTGTTAATACCATTGGAACTGCATCTTACCAACTAGCGAAATTCCTATTCTGGAAGTTATCCATCTTAGTATCTTCAAATAAAAGTTCTATCAAAAACTGTATACAATTTGTGAACCACCTAAAGCTGCACTCCCCAAAAAACAAGACATTTATATCACTGGATATAGTTTCTATGTTCTCCAACATTCCAGTAGAAGGAGCAATGAATTATCTAAAAAGAAGTCTGTTAGCCCACCATTTTCGCACAACCTGAAATAGAAGAACTCTAAATTCTGGTCACTACATGCCTTTCTCGAAACTGTTTTGTTTACCAAGGCCAATTTTGCAGACAAATTTATAGTCTAGCAATGGGAAGTCTGCTATCCCCAATTATTTGTGAAATTTATAGGGAACACTTTTTGAAGACAAACTTTTCAACATGATCTTCAGCCTTTGGGTACGCTACGTAGATAACATTTTCATTCTCTGGGAAAGTGAAATTTCGAAATTTCTCAAACTGTTGCCAACAATCAACTCATTGGACCCAAATATCCAGTTTACTTATGAATTGGAGCAAGATGATTCTCTTCCTTTTCTAGATGTACTAGTTAACATGGTGCGAAAATTCATTCATTACCACTGTTTATCGGAAACTACTTGCTGTTAGTTTACTGCATCACGTAAAATCAAATCATTCCATCCAACATAAAACCAGTGCATTTTATACATGTCTACAGAGCCTTAAATGCCTGTTCTACAAAGGAGGGTCTCAAGAAGGAACTAAATTACATAAGACATATTGCTATCAACAGAGGCTTAAAACATTTGTTAGTGGACTCAGCTATCAAAAAAGAAAATTTGTTAAACCTCAGTATAAGTTCACCTTGACCCCGGTCTCTCCAAATTCTCAATGAAACTTGGCAGTTCTTCCATTCATCCCTAAAATTTGTTTCCAAATTTCAAAAATCCTTAAGTCATCAAATTTCAAAGTTATCATCTCTTCTGTATCTAAGATGATTTACTCTGCAAAAAGGACCTAATTCCTGACATAAATTCTTGAGGAATCTATCGCATCCAGTGTCAGTGTGGTCTGTCATACATAGGTCAGACATGAGTTCACCTAAATTCAGATTAAAAGAACACCAATCATATATTAAAAAGTGTGAAGTCAAAAAATATTCTATAGCAGCACTGTTGGAAAAATAACCACCAATTTCTGTTTAATGATGCCAAAGTGTTAGATATACCTAAATCAATATTTGACCTAGACTTTTTAGAAGCCTTTCATATATTTCAAAACTGTAATAACCGAATAAATGATTTATCTTCATCTCCATACCTATCAAGTGCATGGAAATCACTCATCAGTCTGCAATCTGATGGCCGCACGAGGCGCTTGAAATGAAACTGGTAACATAGTCAGAAGCAAAAATGAAAATGCTTATTCGCGCACCCAGTTGTTGTCTCCAACCCCTTCCCCGCAGATTATTTTGTGGTATCATCATATCTGTCGCAGACTATCAGGGGAACTTTCTGCTATGGGGGATGGGAGCTATCTTTCCTCCAGGGATAAGGACCCTGCAACTCAGCCACCACAAACAAATTTTGATAATGCGATTTATTTTTTATATTTCAAGAATTCAGCCCCCCCTCCCCTCCCCAGTATTTTGAATTTCACTTTTTATTTTTACGTCATATTTTTAGGCATGGAGAAATAGTTTGCTAGTGAAGTAAATTAACAAAACAAATGAAAACACAATGCAAAACTTGCATCTGCATTTGTAGAGGAATATAGTTTGTTGCTGAACACAGAGGCCCCCCCCCCCCCGTCTGAGACCTTGCTACGGCCCTGCCTCAGAATCCATAAGGGTGTTTGCTTTGTTTATCACTTATTCACCATTTCTCTAATCCTAAATAAATTATGAGCTCACTACCCTCACCCCAGTCTCATCATCAGTTGATAAATTGGCTTCCAAAACAAAAACAAAAAAAAAGTGTTTATTTATAATGAAACACAAGCTCTTTTGAGAGCATAAAGTACAGTAAATTTTTAAGAGAGAACTACGTTCCATAAACACTTGGTAGATTAACATCAGAAATTTGATGGCATTCAGTAGAAGGTAAAGGACTTTGAGAAGGCATTCTTGTTATTGTGGAAATCAGAAATAAAGTGTTCTGTGGTGGCTGTCAAATCTTGTTTTCCTTTTAGTTTCAGTGTCTTTCAATTCAGCCTTGTTTGGGCAAACAGACTGTTCGAATAGCATTATAACATTTAAATGCTCTTGTTGTTGTTGTCTTGATGAAATTAGTATATGCAGTTGTTTTAAATCTGCTACTGCTGAATAATTCAGTAGTTACCTGTCAACTTTCACTTCAAAGTCTTTGCATACTTTATGTTCAGCTGTTTCAAAAATATTGCACCCAGTTCATTTTAATAGGCCTTCCTTAACTTCTTGTGCAACCTGGAAGCCCAAATCATTAGAATAATGTTTAATCACATAGATTTCTGTACTGGATTTATGCTCTTTTTTTTTTTTCTTTCTTTTTTTTTTTTTTTTTTTCCTAATGCTTGGGAGGGAAAATGTTTATCACCTCTTTATTCACTCTTTCATCAAAAGTCTGTAGCAAACACCAGCTGTTCTCTCACCTGATGGGAAAACCTAACCTGCTTACTTGATCTGTTATGGATGCCTATACATAGGAGTTATGGAGTATGAATGCACTCAAGTTTTCTATAACCAAAGACAGAACTTGCCAGAGTTCAAGGGATCTGCACAGTAGCAGGAAGGTGAGGGAAACCCACTTGTCACCTGTGAAGTGTAATTCCATTTTGTAGGAAATGGTTGTGAAAAGTCAAAATAATTATATTGAAATGGGTGATAATGAAAAGTTGAAATCTGGCTCACTAAGATACAGGAAGTTCATGAATGTGCTGTATAACAGATGGCAGCAGATGTCCTCTAGATATTCAGTTTAGGATCTCACATCTACATGATTTAGTCTACCAGAAAGAGATGGGGAAAACATGTATGTTGGTCTGTATCTTGATTGTATGTCTGGCTGTGACCATACATTAATCATTGATGCACTGATCATAGATGAGTGACTAGAAGGGTTTTACAAGTTATTCTGTTAGCCAGTATCCAGTACCACATATTCAGCTATCTGTATATTGACTAGGTATCTCTATTTGTTTAACACTCTCTCCGTGTCTTCCTCCCCTCTCCCATACTGCTTGATATTTTTTGCTAGCATATAAAATTAGGAAACAAAATTATTCTATAAAATGACCATATATATAGTAAAACTGAAAAGTTTTGTACTCAGTAAGCTTGTATTTTCATTTAAAAAATTGTATTTTTTAGATATGAGTTTTCGTCACAAGTATTACTTTAACACTAAATTCACATTTTGGCTGTTTACAGAATTAAAGGTTTTTTAACTTTTATAGATTTCTCGCATGGAACATCAACAGCATCAGCATTTGCAGCAACTGGTATCTTTAGATTCCTTAGAGAATTCCCAAGCAAGAGCACTCCTTTTAAAACTTATTAATGTTGCACTTACTGTCCTACAAGTGGTGCTTCTATTGGTTGCCACACTTGCCAACATCATCATGCCATTTTTAAGGACCAGGTATATAATATTTTGTATTTGACATTTCTATTTATTTTGCTTCCTGGCGTATGTTGAGTCACTGCTTAGTTTCTAGTTTTATGTTTTTTCTTGTACATCTAAGTCTATATGCTTTGCTTCCGTTGTTTTAAATAGCATACCTCAAAGATTCTCAGTGTATCTAGGTGTCCATTTTTTGTTTGGCAGTAAACTTTGTTTTAATTATTATTATGGAGCAACAGGAATTTGTAGAAGTCTAAAGAAATTTAGCAAATGTTTGTATACTATTTCACATGCTTTGCAGTAATAAAAAATTTAAGTCTCATGTGCTATAGTAACTTCTGGCAGAATCATAAGAAGTAAAATTAAGAGTACTGAAGTAATGAAATGTAGTAAATAGTAACACTGTACTAGTGATCCGATTTATTGGCGTAGGAAGTAGACACATTAGCATTTCCAAGCTTTCGCACATCAACCAGATGACTTTTTCAAGGAAGTTAGACAGAAACTGCAACTGAAAAATAGACAGAAACTGCTCCTTGAAAAATCCATCTGGTTGATGTGCGAAGCTTGGAAACGCTAATGTGTCTACTTCCTACACCAATAAATCGGATCAGTAGTACAGTATTACTATTTACTACTTAATTGGTGTACTATTCCTCATTATCAATTTGTAATAAAATGTGCCTATGGAATTTTTTCTGGGATGATAGAAATTGGGATTATCAGATAAGTATCATCACAGAAAATTGGCACAAATTCTTTGTGATCAGTTTTTAAACAAACTATTTCTCATAAATGAAAGAAGGGGAAGTGATTTATTTAATGACACCAGCTGAGAAAAAAACAAAATAATTTAACATTTTTTGTTATATATGGTGTTAAAAAAAGTATGATTTCCTTAAATCAGAGATAATTTTTGAAAACAATATTTTATAAAATCAACTACAAAATATTCTTTGAGTCTTTGTAATCAAGAAAGTACATCAGTGCAGGGGATTATCCCACAGCTGACAGTTCCAGTTGATCATTCCACCTAAGGATTCTGGAACATAACCCAGTGAGTTGGGGTCTTTTGGCCAATATCACACAGAACTAGCTGGTATCTCTTCAAGATTCACAGAGGCCCTTGTTGCTGTTCTGTGTGCCATTGCTTCCCATGGAGCACCCTGAGGAGGCAAACCCATCTCTCTTACTAAGACACAAGACCTTTTGTACTTCATACTCATAATCTTTTTCTCAACCAGATTCAGGAATGTCTGCTTGAGAAAAAGATTATGAGTATGAAGTACAAAAGGTCTTGTGTGCAGCGTGTGATGGATGTTAATGAAGCTTGAGCTGTGTGCAGAGATCATTGTAAATGGAGGCATTTGATACATCAACAGTAAGTAAATTTAAGTTCTATCAGTTAAATGTGTACTTGGCACATGGTCTTTGAGGAGCTAACCTCTGAATCTCAGAAAACAGCTTAATGATATGTATGTATGACTACAAAATATTAAGCTACAGTGAAAAAATTTAATTACAGTTTTTATAGAGGTAATTTTTAATATATAGACTCCTTACCTTCTAAAAAATGCCATGAAGCTAAAAGTGAAACTAGATAACCTACCAGAGTTACATCATCCAATATTAGCAAGTTTTGATATAGTATCAATGTATACTAATGTAAACCTAAATCTCCTGATAGAATTTATTTCATATGACCGTGCAGAGAAAACAGTTCTCCGTAACCACAATAGAGAAGTATTAATAAGGGTATATGAGCTACTTCTATTTTCATTCAAAAGCAATTTCTTACAATTTGGAAAAAAAAATTACAAGCAGAACCTGCAATGGGATCACCACTAGCACAGGATTACTACTAGCAAAAAAATACTGACAAACTACTTTGTGAGTAAACTAGAAGCAAAGATCCCCCAGTATTTGTTTTATATGTCCAATACATGGATATGACATATCATTTATAATAGATAATGAAGATCAGTCTCTGCCCTCTCACATTCAGAAGCAATTTAACTCATTCAAAGACTCCCTGAAATTCACCTAAAACTCCAAAAAATATCATAGCCTCAACTACCTAGATTTAACCCTTACCTCAAAAGAAGGAAAGATCTCAACACAGATCTACAAAAACCCACCAACACAGACTAGATATTAAACTACAACTCATACCACCCAGACTACATAAAATTTAATACTGTGAGACAATTTTTGGAGATAATCAACTTCCTAGTCCCTAAAGAAACCCACAGAGAACTGAGAATTTTGTCAGAAAACAATTTTCCCTCCCCATTCATAAAGAATGTTTTTAAGAACAAGGCAGATAAGAAGAAGCAGGAAAATCACTTCAAGTTCACAAGCAAAATTACCACAAAAGACTGAAAAACTAAAGAAGATCATTGAAAAATATAAAATCAGACTTGCCCCAGATATGAATAACAAGTTTTAAAAAAAAAAAACCTTCCATCTTTAAAACCAAGAAAAGACATCCAATCAAAAGAATGGGTAGTCCGTAGCATAGATTGTACCTGTGGACTAAGCTATACAGTTGAAACAGGGAGAAGTATAAAAATCTGTATGGGGGAATATAAAGCAGCTATTAGAAAAACAAGACAGCATTAGACAGACATGTACAAGCAAATGGACGCTCCATAAAATAGAACTCAAAAATAACCATCTGCCAATCACACATAGTGAAGAGGAAACTTGAAGAAGGGATAGCAATAGCAAGGAGAGATACCATACTTAACAATCATTGCAGTTGCTAGTTTTAAAATTTGACTACCAAATGTTATTTAAAACTCACCTCTATAAAACCATAATTAAAAAATTTTCACTGTAGAATAATAATTAGAAGTACCATAATGTCACTAATTATTAAAATATTAAGCTACATACCTTCATTATTATTTTAGATTTAAGTGCATAAATGTTCAGAATGACAATTCAAGGAACAAAAAATAGGAAAATATAAATTTTGTTAGCATTTTTTTCTGAAAAAATTAATTAATCTATGAATTAAAAACTTATGTTATTAAGTTTTATATGCTTATTCAAAGTCAGATAAATCTTTCTGAATTCATGCAAATACTAATATTTACAGATCAAGACTAATTTATCATTGAAAGATACAAGTTAACTATGAATTTCAAAACTTTACAAAGACAAAAAAATCAAAATTGCTTTATGTGATAGAGAATAATTATACATATAAATACCCAGATCTATCCTGTATGGAATGCTCTCAAGATGTCAAAGTGATGGCGTGTTACATAATACGACACGATCACTTTGAGATGTCAAAGTGGTCGTGTGATAATTTAAAAACATCAGATTAGTTCTATTATCCGACGTACAAAATTTAAATTGAATTCTTAATATCATGGCAAGTTGAGTTCGTATATTAATTTAATTTAGCACAATTCGAATATTAATTTGTAGGTTTTAATTATTTTTTACTTTATTTTATCGAACTTTTCGAGTTTAGTGTTGATTGTACACTGCCGGACAATTGCTAAGGACGGATGACAATAGCAACGATAGCAACCATAAAATGGAAGGCAGGAAAATGTGGAAATTAGCATAAGTGCGGGATACAGTAAGACGTGTTGTGCGTATGCAAATTTTGGATTGCCGAACTTGTTCGTGACGTCATAAGCGCTGATAAGAGATATAAAGGATTTGACGCGTATTGACCGTTGTTGTTCAAACGCAAAGTTGAAAGGGAAAGAATCAATTGACGAACTTGCAATTTTCAGTATGTCTTCCTGACATCACCTAGATGATTTTACGCATGGCCGTATTATTGTTAAGATTGAAGAAGGGCGAAAAATAACAGATGTTGCCAGGGAGTTCGACGTCAGCCACAGTGTTGTTTCAAGGCTTTGGAAATCATTTCAAACAAATGGAGAGTGTAGCAAACGTCACGGGGGAGGTCGTGTTCACAGTACGACACCTGCAGAGGATCGGTACATAGTGCTATCAACAAAAAGACACCGGCGCAGCACAGCTAGTGAGGTAGCAAATCAGGTTATGGCTGCTACTGGCAAGCGGATCTCCCGAAAAACTGTCGCCAGACGTTTGCATGAAGGAGGACTATACGCCCGCCGTCCTGTTGTGTGCATCCCATTGTCCAGACGTCACCGTACCGCCCGTTTGCAATGGTGCCATCAACATCGCAACTGGAGTGATAACGACTGGTCTGCTGTCCTCTTCTCAGATGAGAGTAGATACAGTCTATCGTCCGATTGTCGACGACAACTGATCTGGCGTGATAGTGGTACTGCATATTGTCCAGCAAACATACAGGAAAGGGACCGATATCCGACATGTAGTGTCATGGTATGGGCTGGCATCATGATCAATGGCCGTGCGTCCCCCTATGTGCTTCCAACTGGGATTATGACTGGCCAACGATACATTAATGATGTTCTACTACCTCATGTTTGCATGTTCCGTGGTGCTGTCGGTGATAGATTTATTTTCATGGACGACAACGCAACATGTCATCAAACAGTCACTGTTCAGGAGTGTCTTGAGAGCGAGGATATTCAACGCCTCGTATGGCCAGCACGTTCTCCAGATCTGAATCCCATTGAAAATGTGTGGGATGCTTTGGGGAGGAGTCTTGCTGGTCGCCAATGCCCTCCAATAAACAAGGACACCCTCATCCGTGCACTGACAGAGGAATGGGATAAATTACCCCAACAGCTGCTTGATAATGTTGTGCAAAGCAGGACACGACGTGTGGAATCTTGCATCGCCCTCCATGGTGGCCATATCCCGTATTGACATCTTACGCCTGAACGCCTGCGGATGGTAATTGCATTTTTCACGTTTACGTATTCTGCACAAAATGGCCTGTTTGTCCCTTGAACACGTTCCAAAGCCTTCTGGATTTCAGAGCACAATAAATTGTCTTTCTTGTAATGTCCTGGCATTCTGACATTATTTTATTTCACTTGGCATCCAACCACACTTACTTTTTTATGCGCTATATAGCCATTTATGATCCGTCCTTAGCAATTGTCCAGCAGTGTATTATGTACAGGGTGTTTCACTAGGCAGTCCCCCCCCCCAAAGAACCAAGTATTGTTTTCTTCCCACTCTACATACAAACATGACATTTGGTTTACAAGTGACCTTAATCCTTAAGAAATGTGCAGGAGTGATTTTCCTGATGAGGCAATGACTTATTGTGACATCAACCTACCAGATGGATGCGCACAGTAATTCTGTCCGGAGGCAATCTGCGCATTTTACTGTGTCGTTGAATGTTGTTCGGGACGGCTGTGTAAACCGTTGCGGAGCGGGTGTTTATCGTGAAAAGTTATTGGATAACAAAGTCACACAGCCTGAATTCCTGGAGAAGTTTGGGGAAAGAAAAACACGAGATAAGCTAACAATCAGCAAGCAAATCATAGTAGTACTAGTATGCTAATAGTTGAATTCAAGAATTTTAGGAAGAAAATAGTTGAATCAAAATAAATATCCATGTTTGCTGATATGGCATGCAACCTTTGAAAAAGACAAGCTTTTCAAGTATCCTAGAATGGAGGCTAAGATTATTAAGCAATTCCTGAATGTGTTAGTGCACTAAGGAAACTTAATGGAAATAAGCATTTAGTCCATTAATTTCTGAACCACTTATTCATGTAAGGAGAATATTAGCATTAAATATTTAATTATGACAATTTCTGTAGCTGTTTCTCTATCGTCAAAAATGTGCTGTGCTCCTACATAGACCATAATAATCACAGTTTCTGGGACCAGTTGTGAAATGATAGGAATTACTAGAGCTGGCTGTGTATGGGAACAAGGAAGAGCAAATGGTTCACAGTTGTATGTTAAGATTGCTTTCTAGTAGGTTGGTGCAAATAAAATGTCCGGCACAAACAAGCAGTGGAGACAGGCCCCCACCACAGCAGAATGGAACAACCCACAGGTGTTGCGGGTATTACGTCACAGAGTTGCTATAAATAGCTAGCACGTGTGTGAAGAATAAGGTTCAGGCGTGGTTTGTTTGGGCATAACATGGCTAGCAAAGGAAACATGAAGATGCCGGATTTGAGAGTCATCTTCCTGTATGAATTTAAACTAAGCCATTCTTCAGGAATTGCTGCTCGAAACATTAACAAAGTGTTTGGGGAGAATACAGCCGACGAACGAACCATTTGGCGATAATTTGTGAAGTTCTGAAGCCGAGATACGGACCCGCAAAACCAAGCACGTGGTCACCGACCTGTTGCTGTTTCTGACGATGTTCTGTCACGTGTGGTTGAAGCCAACCCCCGAAAAACATGTCTTGAGATAGCGGCAGAGGTAGGTGTTCACCACACAACAGTTGTTTGGCATCTGGCTGCGCTGGGTAAGATCAAAAAGTTAGACATGTGGCTGCCACATGAGTTGACAACTGCCAACAAGACTAGGCGTTTAAAAGTCTTCACATCGCTGCCTGCCAGAAATAAACAGGAATCTCTACTGCATCCAATCGTCACCTGCAACGAGAAGTGGGTCCTTTATGATAATCGGAAATGATTTGCACAATGGTTAAGCAAGGCACAGCCTGCTGGACAGCATCCTAAGCCACTCCTACACACCAAGAAGATGATGCTCTTTGTCTGGTGGTCCACATCCGGGATAATTCATCAGAGTTTCTTGGCAAGAGGCCAAACCATCACTGCAGAACATTATTGTGCTGAACTACACCAGATGCACCGGAAATTGCTGCAGAAACAACCGGCTTTGGTCAACAGACATTTGCTCCAGGACAATGCCCACCCTCATGTCGCACAACGGACGATGCTGACACTAAGTGCCTTGGGCTATGAAGAAGCCTCATCAATCGCCTCATCCTCTCCGACAGACTATCATCTGTTTTCTCGCCTGGATCACTTCCTGTCCGGGAAACAGTTCACGAGACAGACAACAAGGTTCAACGTGCAGTTGATGACTTCTTCAGGTCCCAGCCACAAGACCTTTTTTTCCCCGGGATCATGGCCTTGCCGGACTGATGGCAAGTATGTGTCAATGCCGAGGGGGATTATTTTGCCTGGGAAAGTTGTCCTACTTTTCCGTTCTCCGTGTCCACATGTGCTGGTCCTTTGCAGGACATTTCACTCTCACCAACCCAATACTTCACAAACGATTTGCACATTTAGACAGAAATTTGGAGGGGAAGGGATATATTTTCTACATTCCAGGACGATACAATTTGAAGTTTCCTAAAGAGTTGTCTACATGATGAATATTTATGTTCAAAATATGGTTTTCATTTTATATTGCTCAACCAATGAAGTTATTTTATATATAACTTAAGTGCAACTACCTAAATTAAGGGAAAATTCAAGACAACATATTTTTGTTCCTTGTGTTGCTTCTATTCCACAGGTTGTATTTGCTAAGTTTAATCTTTTACCTTTTAAATAACTGTTGTTTCTTTTTGTTAGTTGTTGGTTTTATATGCAGTGATATCAAATGAGTCTGTCTTAAGTTCTTGCTGATCTCATTTTTGTGTTTTCCTCCTTTCAGGGTGAGGACTCTAACCACCATTTCTGTAGCATTAGTAATTATTGCAATTTGTCACCAGTGGCCCGAGGTTCTTGACTGGTTTCGAATTCGGGTTTCGCCATATCTACCATCCCTCCCAAAGTGAAGACACTATTGTTTTGTTTTTCTTGCCCAGTCAGTATCAGTACTCTGTGATTTTTACAATGTATAACTGTATAGGTAAATAATCATGCAGATATCAAAATGTACTTCACGCACTCCCTTTTATAACTGCCTGCTTGTTCAGGTTGCAAAACACTGTGATTTTGAAGCATTATTATGACAGCTGTGTGACTAAAGTAGAATGTGGTTGTACATAACTTATAAATATTTCCATTGCAGCAATTGTACGTTTTGTGCCATATCAGTATTGTTTTGTATTGTTCTTGTGTAGATGTTTTTATTGTATGATTTATTTATAGTGATCTCTTGTTGACACTTCTTTCTACACCAGCCACACAGTGTCTACAGTGTGCTTCAACTATGCGAAAAAATAAAAGTGCATGTAAAAAAATGTGTTTTTTTATAATTGTAAATAAACTATAGACTGAATCAAAAGTTTTTTTTTTTTTTACACAGGCTGATTGATTATTATTGATGATGTGAGTTTATGGATTTGATCAAACATTATTTGTACATAATATCTTTCTAAGATTCCTGATAAATCATGAAAAATTTATAGAAAACCAATCTCTTGATGTAGTTAATTTTCACATAATTGTGTTTTTACACTGCTGGCCACCCAAAATGCAACACCAATAAGTAAGCATCCGATTGGCCTGAAATTCGAAGCATGCGTCGCCCGCGAGAGGACATGCAAACGATTAGCATTGCAGGGCAGCAAATCATGTGCGCCCGGCACGCCACCGAGAAGCACTATAAGAAGGGTGCACAGAAGGCGGGTTGTAAGTAGTAGAAGTGTGTTGTGCTGCCGGACCTGTGCGTGGGAAGCTTCCTGATGCTTTATCGCAGAATATGGCAGTCATTCCAGCACGTTTCGGAGTTCGAAAGAGGGCGAATAGTGGCTTGTGGCTTATCGCAACAGCGGTTTATCGTACCAAGACATTGGCGCCCGTGTGGGACGACATCCAGCAACAGTGAGGCGAGTATGGATTCTGTGGGTGCAGGAGGGACGGACGGACCGACGTGAGTGATTGCCGCAGCCGCGGCATACCACCGAACGAGAGGACCGGCATGTTGTGCGGCGGGCATTGACAGCTCGCATCGCCACATCACAAACGTTAGCGTAGGAATTAGGGTGTGTTGCGCAACAACCTCTGTCAGCACGTACCGTTCGACATCGTCTGCAGGAGCGGAGACTTGTCGCACGGCGCCCATTGCTCCGATTACCATTGACGTTACACCACCAGCGAGTGCGGCGGCAGTGGGCCGTTGAACGCTGCACCTGGACTACGGAATGGCACGACATTGTCTTCTCCGACGAATCCCGCTTCTGCCTGCCAGTACCACAATGGTCGGATCCGCGTGTGGCGGCACCTCGGCGAGAAACTGTATGACGCCTGCATTATGCATCGCCATACCGGTCTGTAGTCTGGCATTATGGTTTAGGGCGCAATTGGATATGACACCCGCACCCCGCTGGTATGCATCGCAGGTACGCTCAACAGCCACCGCTACATTTCCGACGTTTTGGAGCCTGTAGTCCTCCCTTACCTGCAGGACCTGCCAGCAGCCACATTTCAACAGGAGCGCGCATCGTGCTACAATTCTTCACGGCCCACCAGGTGTCACTGCTGCCGTGGCCCGCCTGTTCTCCCGATATGTCACCCATCGAACACGTCTGGTCACTGATCGGCAACCGGGTGGCCCTGCAAGCACCACCCGTGGCTACGCCTGATGAACTGTGGCAACATGTGGAAGCAGCCTGGACGGACATACCCCAAGCCCACATCCAAAGCCTCTTTGGTTCGATGCCGCGCCGTGTAGCGGCCGTTGTTGCCAGCCATGGGGGCCACACGAACTATTGATGTCTGCGTGTTCCTCTAGTCGCATGGGCCTGTAAGCTCAATCGTTTCATCTTTGTATCTGTTGTTATGTGTCCAGTAAATCTGGCTTTGCTATCTCGTGTCCTTCTTGGTGTTGCATTTTGGGTGGCCAGCAGTGTATTTGTTTTAGAAGAGTTGCATACAAAGTATTTCTTTTAATATCGCAATGAAGTTTCATTTTTAATGTTTGTTCCATAAATGTACTGCCACTATATGAAGAAAAACATTCCTTCCTCATTTGTTTTAGCTGCTGTTTTAAAGCACATTTATAGTTCTCTGCTACTGGAAATTAAGGGGAAAAAAAGTTGTGAAATAAATTATTTGCTTTTCCCATTTTTTCATGATTTTAGGGTTTTATTGGAGATATTAGTAACATTAACTAAAACTTTCACCTTCAAAGAAAATGTACCCTATTCGACTGTGTCCAAGAAAACGTATTGAACATAATGCTTGTTTTTCTCTTGAATAATCTCTGAATCCCATGAACCTTCAGTACAGAGTTATTACAAATGAAATAGACTGTTTCAACATTTTATAAAACAAAAACTACAAAGACATTGACTCTTATGATGCGCCATTCTATCACCAATGATTTTATTATATAGATGGAGTCACCAAAAGATTCCACACTTAGGAGTAGCATTTTCACCGTAACATGACCAGCCAGGCAAGATGGCTACAAATCAGCGTTCGAATTGCTCGGGGGTCTGCTTTCCATTGGCCAGAAAAGATTCCATTGGGCCAGTGAAATATTTATGATACTGGGCCAAGTGGCCAGTAATTTTTTTTTTTTTTTTTTTTTGGAATTTACAAGTTTATAAAGAACTGAACCAGATTTCAAAATATCCAGGTTTGGCCATGGCAGTTTTTGGGTTTTTTGAAATTCAGATATTTACTGCTCAAAAACTGAATATCAGAATCGCAAACTATACTTGAGTTTTATGAAAATTTTAGATTGTAACAAACCAAGGTATGAATCAAAATATTTCATAATATTTGTACTACAGACTGTAATTTGAAATTAACTATATATTACTCTTCGGTGTGCTGTTTTTGATACAAATACCACATGCATTTTAAATGTATTAGTATTTGTGCCATTTCTGGACCTGTAAAAATGAGTGGAGTACCACATTTTGGTATAAATTGGCTCTAATGAAAAGCAATTTTTTTTTTTTTTGCTGTTGTTTTCTTCTACAACTGCTTACTGGCCTTTGTGTTTTATTTATTTATTATTTGCATGCATACATGTACACATTCTGTTGTCTAAATTTGTGATATACAGCTCAAATGAATTATATATTATTTTTTACATATTCTGTAAATATGCAAGGTTTTTTTCTTTCACGGACTAGCCGGTATTTTGGCGGACCAGTGGTATGTAAATTCCAGTGGTCCGCTGGGCCTGTAGAAAATTTATTTCTCATTCTAACACTGCAAATGCTGTGGAGAAAGCGTTCTGTGTGCTTGAATTATGCCAAAAATCGGATTGTCATCTTCAAAATTTGTATTATATGGCGTAATCCCGTATTTCTTTCGTGAACAGGATGTTTGTTTATAAGTTCAGGGAAACCAATGGAGTATATTCGTGCCATTTACCAATGCAGCCCAGGAAAATCCACAGCAATGGAAGGTTGGGAGTTAAAAATTTCACAACAGACTGACTGGAAAATTTTGAGGAAGCAGCTGAAAAATACTCTACAAACTGCAGTTATTGCAAAGTTTAAGTGACAACGACAGAACCACACACACATCCTGATTTCTGTATAGAAACGTAGTGTTTTAAAGAAAATGGTTTTAGAGAGCATCTAATTTTCAGCAACAAATCAACATTCCATAAAGTGGGAAAGTTAACAAACATAACATTATCATATGGGATACTAAAAATTAACCTAGAGCAACAGTGGAGCATGTGTGGGATTCCCTGAAGGTTAATGTGTTCTGTGTTATATCCCATAAAAAAGTGTATGGCCTTTCTTTTTCCAAAAAATGCTGTAACAGGAAGTTCTTATCTTGATGAGCTAATTATTTGGTTGATGTCTCAGCTGCATGAAGACAGCGACTTCCTTTTCCAACAGGATGGAGCACCACCCCGCTGGCATCGGGAAAGTTAGAAATTACCTTGATGAAAATCTTCCGCAGTGCTGGATTGCCAGCACAGCAGGTGACATGTCACTCACATATTAGCCACCACAAAGTTTTGATCTAATAAATACCCTGTGACTTTTTTTTTTATGGGGCTACATCAAAGACAATGTCTTCATCCCTCCCTTCCTGTTAGTTTAGCTGATCTGAACAATGTATCACATGTGATATTTGGCAAGAATTTTACTCCTACATTAATATATCTTGTGTGACTACAACTTTCACCTTTAAAGAAAATGTATTCTTTCAAAGACATACATCCTCATGCACAAAAATCATTGAACACCTTCAAGTTGCTATAACACCTTCAAGAGTTTCCCCACAAAACGGTGCGTGTCAATATCTTAAATAGTTTTGATTTTATAAATTGTTGACACTATCTATTTCATTTGTAATAACCCTATATATTCATTCATTTGGTATAACATTAAAAGGCATATGTTTGGGGGTATTGGACATACATAACTGAAACTCTCATAACCATTTGAATTATACTTATAAAGAAAGCAACCAGTCAGTCTAAATTTTGAATGAAATCTGTATATGAATTCAGCACAAAAAAAATGTTGGTAAGCCTGCAAAACTAACATTGGATTGTGAAACATATTGCTTTTCTACCTACACCATCTGTCATATAAAAAATATTTTTCAAAGTTAGATATGGAAATTCTGTGAAGCATGAAGAAGATACTTCTTGTAGTGCTGCTTTCATATGATCAATCAAATGCAAGGCTTGATTATTAAAGGTATGGACATAATGATAAATCAGAAAAGTAACATTTTGGCTGTATCAGAAAGTTCTGCCTAAAAATGTTTTTTAGAAAATTTGCATAATGCATACTTACTGTTGTCCTATCAGAGAAAATCATCATGCTATCCCAGCTGTGTCACCTTTTTCCTCATGCACAAAAATCCTCAACAAGCTGGTGTGTATGGTGGTTATTTGTATGCCTCTAATGTAATGCCAGTACATAATAAGGTGCATTGCTTTAAGGCATTGTGTTCTTTATAAGAACCAAAAAAGAAACTGCCATGGTTGTGGCTAACATGTATGTGTACTGTTTTCAAGTCAGATGCTATTACTGCATATATGGTGCAAAGATGGTTCATGCATTTCAGAAAGGTGAATTTTGACATGCAAGATGACTGTCGATGAGGAGGGCTGTCAAAGTTTCGTGATAATGTCTTACCCGGAGAATTGGAGCAAGGCACCCTGACATCTGTAAACATTTGGGCGACAAGTATCACATTTCCCATTCAACCATTTTGCAACACATCCATAAGCTGGAATTTGTCTTAAGTATGATAGATGGGTACCACACGATTTGACTGCAAGATGCCTAGTGGACTGTCTGTGTTTATTCTTCCCTTCTTACATAGAAGTAAATAAAGGACCTATTTTTGGACAGGTTGGTTATTGGAGATCAAAATTAGATACTGTACTGAGTAACCAAGTGAAGAACAGAGTGTACTGCAAGTGGACAATCCGTCCCAACCACCTTGAAACCAAATATTTGTCAACAGAAGCACATGTGCATCTGTTTGGGACAGCAATGACCCCATCCAATGTGAGGTCTTGTCACCAGGGGAAACTATTACTACAATAAGTTACTATTTGCAGCTATCAAAGAAAAGTGTCTTTGAAGATACAACTAAAGCTTACTGCATTAGGATGAAGAGTTTTATGATATCCCCTTAAGAAATCGGTGGGTAGCAAATCCTCTGAAGAATTAAATCACATACAGTATTATCGGCTTATAGTACCATATTATCTACTATTTCCTATGTAGCCATCCTCCAGAATATTAAAAAATTACATCACTGGAACAGGAACTGAACCTCCATCACCTGATTTACGTTCCAGCATTCACCACCTGTGGCAACAAAGCTCCATGCAACTGAAGCTAAGCAGGTGTAACTTGAAATCTGAACAATGTTCTAGATCTGATCTAGTCAAAGCAAGCTCTGCATCATCGTAGTGTCAATGACCATTTCACATCCCACTGATTTCCGCAATCTGAAACGCTTGCTATGCTGACCTATACCCGTACATGAATGTGAAATGATCATCGATGTTATAATGATGAAGGGATTGCATACCTACCAACATTGGCAAGAACCTTGTCAGTAGCAACTAGTATTATTGAGCGGCATACATAGATACTTTCTTACAAAACAATCCATCTCTTTGTGAAAAAGAAATATGTGCTCACTAGCAAGGGTACGATTCCTTTATGGGTACGAACCGTACGATGCGTGACATTGCGAGATTTAAATTAAAAACTTCCATCAGTAAAAATCAGCCACAGCCAAATGCGTTCATCCACGCTTGATAGACCGGAAATCCAAAATCTGAAAAAAATGCATGAATTTTTACAAATTTTTCAACTTCATTACTCCTGTTTTGGGGAATTCCCCCTTGGAAATTTTCCCCCTATTTTCAAGCTGAAATAAAAATATTTGTACAGCAAAATGTTATTTAACAATAATACAGGTCAGAGGCAACATCGCGAGAAAAAGAAATTACGTAATTGCGGGGGAAAAAAACTCCGTCAAACTTCCGCTTTAGAAAGAAATTGGGGGTGACGGGAGGTGTCCGTCCTCCGACGAACATCTCCCTGTAACACCCTCCCCATTTCTGTTTAATTGTGCATCGATCTCGTAAACGACCAAAATAATAATGAAAATGGCAGGATTCGCGGAATTAGATTTACGAAATATTTAGGTTACGGGAAATTTTCACTGCGTCTAACTTCCGTTTTCGCGAAATTGTTGCCTACAGTTTCAAGCTGAAATACAAACATTTATGCAATAAAATTATATTTAACAAGAATACTGGACACAAAGGCAACATCGGGAGAGAAAAAAATACGATTACGGCAAAATTCTCTACTCCGTTTAACAACCGTTTTCAAAGTTTTTGAAACACGAAATATCGTCCCCCAGACGAAAAACGACACCCCCTCCTCCCCCTGCCGAAATTCTCTTTAGTTTTGCATTGATCTTGCCAATGATCTAAATTATGAAAAAAAAAGCGGTAATCCGCGAATCCGCTTAAGAATCTCATGTATATCTAAAATAATAGCAAAATAAAAAAAAATTTAAACAAAATGAAAATTCGTAGAATCCGTAGTTTTGACAATGAGTTCCGTAGTCAGACAACAAAATCCATAGAAACTACGGACATTCCGTAGCACTTAACAGGTATGGGATTGTTTCGCACAGATCTGGAATGTTGCTCAGATTCCTAAGCTACTTCTGCCTGGTTTCAGTTGCTTGGTACTTATGGATAAATTGCCATAAGCTCACTCTGTAGGCGCGCAACAACTCGAACAGGGTGTTCTAACATCAATTAGATCCAGATCATCTTAATCGATCCATTCAGCATCAGTCCTATTCATGTCGTATGGCAAAATTGTCATAAGCGCACGCTATCGGTGCGCAACAACTCAAACAGGGTGTTCTTTTAGTTCTGCTTTACCTCGACCACACTGAGCGGTATGCAATTTTGCATGAGCCTTCATGTTGCTGATTGAAGCAAAATATTTTCCGCAAGCCTTACAAATACGGGAGGAAAGTTTTGATTGCACTGACGGACAGTAGATGTCGTATGGTGTTGGCCTGAAATATCGGCAGGAGCATGGTAGCATTTCTTAAATATCCAGAGAAAGATTTACGAAGAGTGATCCATATTGATGCCGACCTGTTTCTTCTAGGTTTGCAATCTTTAGGCCATCCGGTGTTTGAGCTAGAAGAACAGGCGGCGGCAAAATACGATTTTGAAGGAAGAGTGAACTTCGGCACGACAGACATTGTGTGTCCTGACATTTTACTATTTGCAAAAGATACTGATTTTCAGCAACTTCTTTGTCTCTCCATGAAGTATCTTTTTCAAGAAGGGGTTCAACTAGCTCAGAGTCCGTGGGATCTATTATAATTAGATGTACAAATAAGTTTTAAAGCGTTTTTTGTGCAACGTATACCCAGGCCCTGATTTACGGGAGGGCACACGGGGCACGTGCCCAGGGCCCCCGATTTTAAGTACACATTTAATTTGAATTAAATGTGTACTTAGTTAATGGGAATTTTGTGTGTGTATATTCAAAATTTATTTATTTTTACTTTTGCATGCTCATGAGTCATGTGTTTATAGATGTGGTACTTACACACAGTGAGTTTGAGTTTCGAATTTCACGTAAACACGTATTCATTAATGAGTTTCAGTGATTTAATAACCTTCAGGTGGCCATTGAGAAGGAGGATCGCTTCCATTGATTCACGTGCCTTTTCTTGCTTTTCCGAACGCACCTAAACTCAACTGATCCTTCAACTTCCTGCACACGGCTTGTCGTTGTCGTAACTGTAACCACGAAGGCTTGGTTGTATTTTGCGTTGCGTTTCTTGTAGTCTGATTTTTTTTTTTGATTGGAGGTTTAACGACCACCGTGAGCAACTCAATGGGCTATAAGCAGTCGCCCGTCCCTAATTTAGGGTCACTGGTTCCAGGGAAGGGAGAGAGCCAGTGCCGTAAGACAAACACAACATCCATGCCTGACGGGATTCGAACCCGGACCCCTTACGGACGAATGATCAGAGGCCAACGCCTTAGACCACTGCCCCACCGGGGCGGCAGTCTGATTTCCATCAGTTGAATATTTGTTAATTTTATATATAATCAAATTTAGTTAGTTGTAACAATATATTTAAGTTGAATTATTTAACAGTTAAATTATGTCAAAACGTGCATATTTATCAGGCAGTGCTAAACGGAAAGCCAAACAATTGAAACTAAAGGATGATGACCTGCAGCATGGTAGCATTGAACGTTTTGCCATTAAAAAATTGGATATTTCACTTGGTCCCAAAAGTTCTACAAATTCATCTAATTTTACTACTGGTGAGTCTCTTGAGCGTGATTTGTCTTTCGAAGCCAGTAATCTGACTTCAGAATCATCTAACATCACAGATGCTCCTAATTTGGGAAATCTTTTGAATTCATCTAATGAAGAGAGCACAAATTCCACAATGAATGCAGTGGATCCTGCCTTATGGGGAGAAATTACAGAAGAAATGCGCGAATGCTTTTTGAGCAATCCACCAGTCCAAGATTTGAAGTTGCTGGCATTCACAGGGAAGGATATATGTAGTAAAAAACGTTTTCTAACAGAAGGTAATTTTTTCAGAATAAAAAAAAATAATGAGAAGGTAAAACGCGACTGGCTTCTTTTATCCCCATCAACTTGTTTACTATTCTGCTGGATATGCAAATTGTATGCTAGGAGCACTACAGCATTAGGATCCACAGGTTTTTCTGACTGGAAGCATGCAAGTGAACGTCTTACAGAGCATGAAAATTCACACATACTCAGGCAAGCAGTATGTGACTATTCATCACGCATGAATGCTTCTGCACGCATTGACTGTCAAATAGTTATGCAGTATCGGAATGAATCCAAGTACTGGCAAGATGTTTTGCATAGAGTTGTTGCAACAGTTAGGCATCTTTCAGTTCGTGGGTTGCCAATGATCAGTTCAGAATGGAAATTTCCTGGGCTGCTTAGAATTAATTGCAGAATTTGATCCATTCTTAGCTCAACACTTGGAAAAATGTGGGAATCCAGGAAGTGGTAACACCAGTTACGTATGGATGAATTTGTTGAATTAATGGCTGTACGTGTTTTTAATGCCATCACTGATGAAATAAAAATGTCAAAATATTTTTCCTGTCATAGTTGACTCTACTCCAGACATTACACACATAGATCAACTGGCTTTTATCATAAGGTATGTCAACAAAGATTGTGAAGCAAAAGAACGGTTTTTGACATTTATTCCATTCCATGGACATACTGCAGAAAACATTACAAATACCATGATATCTTTTCTACAGGAGCCTGGCTTGGATATTATGAATGTCAGCGGCCAAAGCTACGACAATGCCAGCAACATGTCTGGGAAGTATTCTGGTGTTCAAACACGCATTAGGGAAATCAATCCACTAGGGAATATGTGCCATGTTCTGCTCACACTTTAAATTTAGTTGGTGTGAATAGCATAGATAGTTGTGGTAAAGTTCTCTCTTTTTTCACATTTTTGCAAAAACTCTATACTTTTTTTCTGCATCAACTCACCGTTGGAAGATGCTTCAGGAGAAAGTCCAGGAAGCACATGGAAATTCATCACTCGCACTGAAGAGTCGGTCAATTACCAGATGGTGTGCAGATGCTGCAGCTGCACGATCAGTGAGGGAAAATTATCGTATTATCGTGAAATAGAGAAAGTTTTAGTATTTCTGTCAGAAAATGTATTGTAGATGATTCTCCACAGGCAAGAGATGAAGCAAAATCACTGCTGAAGAAAATGCGAACAATGGAAATATCGATCAGCACAGTAGTTTGGGACACAATACTTCAGAGATTGAAACTGTGCAAATCAAACTTGCCAGAATCCAAAAGGAAATATTTCTGAAGTACCTGAAATTTTCCAGTCGTTAATTGAATTCATTCAGTTCGTGAGGGAAAATTTTGAAGTCTATGAAGAGGAAGCTAAAACATTGGTGTCTGAAAATGTGCAATAATATGGTCATGATTCCCGAAGAAAGAAGGTGCCCAAGAATAAACACCTAGATGAATGTAACATTGAACATATAAAACTCAGTGCAAGGGATATATTTAGAACTCAGGTTCATTATGTGCTTTGTGAAGCTTTAGTCACTCAGCTTTCAAGCAGAAAAAGTGCTTATGAAAAGTATAATGAGAAAATTTGAATTTTTTACAAAAAAATCAAGATCTGAAATTTTTGAAGGGGCAAAAGCATTGCAGGAATACTATAACAATAACCTTGACGACCAGTTTGCAGATGAGTTTTTGCAATTCTCCTCAATGATGATGCAACCATTCCCCAGATGCTGCAAACTTTGAAGGTAAACAATTTAGAAGCCACATTTCCGAACACTGAGACTGCCCTTAGAATGTTCATGACACTACCGATTTCAAATTGTACAAGTGAGAGATCATTTTCTTTGCTGAAAAGACTTAAAAATCTCTTACGATCAACCATGCGACAAACGAAACTGGCATCATTAGCTCTGCTGTCTTTGGAGAGTGATGTGACACAGTCTTTAAATTATGATTCTCTGATACATGACTTTGCATCTAGGAAATGTAGAAGAAAAATATTCAACCCAACTGTTTCGTCCTGATATAGGAGGTAAATTTTCAATTGTTTTTATTCATTCCTAAAAATAAAGAATAGTAACCGAGTTATTACAAATAAAAAGATCTGGTGCCCAAACACAGCACTTTGTCATCGTATTGTCAGTTTTGTTTGACATTGGACAATTTATACATTCATGTCATTATGTGCTCATTACATTTTGGTAAAAATTGGGTAAATGTGTGGTTTAGCGTGGTAAATTATTTGGTCGGAAAAGTTGTAAAATTTCTAAAAAGTGTGACGTACAGATTCTAAAATATGCAATTTAAGGGGAAATGGTGAAAAAATTTCATCGTTAGAATGAATATTAAAGATGTTTACCGAAAAACTTGAACTCCAAGTATGACGAGTCAGCAGGCACTGCGGGAGGCCTTAAACAACGCTGAGGCGTTGACATGAAGCTGTGCTCCGTTGAAAGGAAGGATCGCTGCAGCCAGGACATTCACGGGCGGAATAGTACAACAGGAACCGGGTACGCTGTTGTCAGAAAAGAGTGTAGTGCTACGCTACAGAAAATAAATAATTTCGGTGTCAGTTCTTGACATCGCAATCGAACAGTTTCTTGTTTTTTTCACATGGGATTCTTTGATGCTGAATGTATGAACTCATTTTTCCGTGGAAGCTTTTTTTTTATTTAGTAATCAAACTTTCACTTTGAGACTTGCCATCTAACTTCCGTTAGAGAGAATGCGACACCTACTCTAACGCTTTTCTAGAAACAAGAAAGGCATGTGCATACTTACTATTTCGTATCACGGAATTACATGCCAAAAAACGAAGACAGTCTCTGCATGTTTCTTTAAAAAGTAAGACAGAAATTACAAACTACATTCTTTAGCGTAGCAGTATATTCTGTTACTCTTTCCTGACAAGAGCGTACCTGATTCCTGTTGTACTCTTCTGCCCATGAATTCCCAGCCGCAGCAAACCTTCCTTTCAACGGAGCAACGCTTCAGGTCGTCGCCGCAGCGTGTGTTTACACATCCTACTTGGACTACTTGGAGGTAAGTTTTTCGGTAAACATCTTTAATATGCTTTTTTTTTTTAATTTTACAACTTTTCTGACCAAATAATTTAGGACGCCAAAGTACAACACATTTACCAAAAATTGAACCGGACTAGGTGTTCCCCTCAGCTTTTCATATTATTATTATTATGTTTTATGTTTTGTTATTATTATTTTTTTTTGTGTGTAACTCACTCTTCCTCATCAACACAAAATTTTATGATTTGCAGTTTTCTGATATATTGATCATGATGCGCTGATTTGATCTTGGTAGAAACCGGGAAGCTGGAAGTAGGAGTTCCCATAGCACTTTTTCAATTGTTTATGCAGTTTCACATCTCTATTTATGAGGGAAGTCCAGTGGAGGTCACCATGGATTTTTTTTCTTGTTTTAGTTCACATTTTTTGTTGGATGCATTGTTCTCATGTTCTAGACGCAAGAATCAGTATATTGCAAGACCACAATATTCACTAAAATTAAGATGTCCATCCATTTTGTCATAGATATATTGTTATAGTTAGAGTCTATGGGGGGGGGGTCATTAACACCACAAACTACTGATCAACCAGTTGTCCCCGCACAGCCAGAGTTGTATAAAAATAAAATTTATCTGCGTACACAGCTATTGAAACAGAAAACTCGCTGCCAACCCGCAAACCATGATAACAATAGAATAAGATAACTTAAAGGAAAATTAATAAAACAAATAATTATTAGAATATTACAGATTCCAATGAGGACAAATTAGTACATTCTAATTGAATGTGCAGCAATGTGTGTAAAATGGACTTTTATGGCAAAATATTAAAATATTGAACGACGAACCTCATAAAAACAAGAGATTAATTAAAGAAAGTTTTTATATCCAGAAAAACAGTTCTATCAATGAACCTTCAAAAATTATAAATATGATTTTCAACAAGTTAATTCAAAAATACTGGACTTACAAAATGCATAAGAAAATATTTGTATTTAATTGGCAACTGAAAGAGGAACCTGGCAATAAAATTTAAATTCTGTGTAAACAAAACTTTTAATACAGTTCGTATACATTGAGAACAGGCCTTGATAAAAATCTAGAGGCCAGAAATGTCTGTAAAAACAAAAGAACTCAAAAGATGTGAAACATAATTAAGTTCTTCAGTTAAAATAGAATTAAGTATATTAATCTGAGTAAAGCGTTGAGTAAGTGTTTTAATTGCTGTATATAGGCCTAACATTTTTATTTTTTTAATCTACATGCAAAAACTATCTGCAAACCTGCTAATGATTTGGAAACTATCAGCGTACGCATGTACGTCTACATTCTGCTACTCTGCACACAGTGACTATTATTTGGTCGATAGAGAATAAGGAGGGGGCCCCGGAAATCTTTTGTGCCCCGGGCCTCGCATGTAGTAAATCGGGCCCTGCGTATACCGCTAATTTACATATCCAACATTCCCTCGCGTTGTTGTCATGTGACCGAGACTGGTCCAGAGTATAAAATATGACACAGAAGTTTGCCCAACACTTGCACATCGGTAGGTGAAAAATAGCAAGCAATACTGCATTCGTTACGAATTTCATCAAGGAAAAAGTGCTGAAAAAGCATGTGCATCCATCTGTTCTGTTCTGTGGGAGAATATTGTATCTAAAAGCACGTGTGAGTTTTGATTTAGACGGTTTAAAGCAGGTGTTTTTAATGTTAGCGATCGAGTACGTAGTGTTGATGTTAGCGATCGAGAACGTAAGGTTTCAGACGAGGAACTGCAAGCATTGCTGAAGATTCGTCTCAAACGCAAAAATAACTAGCTGAACAACTGGGGGTAACTCAACAAACCATTTCCAATCGTTTACGAGCAGTGGAAAAGATTCAGAAGGAAAATGGGTGCCACATGGCCTGAGCCAGAGGAACAAGGATGAGCGTGTCAGGAAGTGTTTGAACCTGCTGAACAAACAACACAAAAGTCTTTCCCGTGGAAAATCGTTACGGGTGATGAAAAGTGGATAAGGTCAGTGGCGGCTCGTGGTTGGAAACATAGGTGAAGAGGTACAAGAGTAGTATGAAAAGATATATACTGTCTACAATTAATATTCCTTAATGAGGACTTACTTATTTTTTGTATATTAAATCAATTTTTCTTTCTTTTAAAGCTGCAAATTTGTCGATTATGTCGTCATAAGATGGTTAGATGGTTGTTTCTTCGTGAGCATCAATAAAATGTCTTCCTGAATAGAAATATTTGCCAGAAAAGCAAGTCTACCTTGGGAACTAGTGTTTCTTGAGCAAGTTTGTATTCTTTTAAAAAAACTTCTTTCCACTGGCACACTTGTAGATGCAATTGTTAAACTGAGGAAAACCAATTTATAGTCTTCTGTAAAAATGTCTTTGTCTCCGTGAAACACTCGAAGGAGTTCTTGGGTCAATATATTCCTTAATTATTCATCGGCATATACAAGACTCAGTTCATTTTTAAGGCGCTGGTGTTTAGTAAATATGTCTCCGTAAAAATGTAGATTTTCAAGAGCGCGAGTGGGAAAGCATGCATTAAATTATTCGAATTTGGTTGTGTCAGCAAGTCAGACAAATTGAAGTTTCTTACAGTCTTGAAATCTTATATCCATTTCCATAAGAATGTGGTCCAAAATTTCAAAATACAATTGTTTATAATTTTGAAAAATTGTTTCCTGTGTAAGAGCAGCATGTTCCCGTGCTTATTTCTGTGATTTTGCTAGCTTTTCCAAACTGTGTTTCAAATAACTCATCGTTCCTTTTATGGCTCAAAATTTCACGAGGTATTTTTTTTTATTTGAGTTACACAGTAGTTTATGTTTAGTTATTTTTTCTTCAAAAGTTCGAATAATAGATCGGTGGAGCCAAAAATGTAAATTCGAAAGTGTTCATATCATTCAAAAACCCCGTGGCAAGATGAATTGATTTTTTGTCTGATTTTAGAAAAACTCTGGTGTTCAAACGATGAACTAAGCATTGAACAAAAACAGCTTGAGAAGCTTTATCCTTGACTTTTTTTTCTGTAACCCATTTAAGTGTCCAGACATTATACTTGCCCCATCGTAACATTGTCTTATTTATTTGTGTTGGTAATCAGACTGTTCCAAAATTTTGTCTAGCATTTTGTATAAAGCTCCTGACGTTCTATCTTCATTCACATCATGGAAACCCAAAAATCCCTCAACCAATACACCTTCCGAATCAACAATCAAAAATTATTTAATTTTTGACGTGATCGTTTATATATTCAGAAATATATTCAATTAATTCATTTTTAATGGTTTTTTATCCTTTCGTATTGATTTTCAATTTCTAAAGAACTTCATGTCAACAATGAAAGTAATTCAATGAAATTTCCACGATTTATCGAGCCCATGCTTTCGCCATGGCCATGGAATGCTAGTTCTTGTTTGCTCAAATACAGCATATACTAATACTGCATCAATCACTGTCTGCAGGAAAAGTCTATTTAAACGAACGTTTTCGTTAAAATGCGTTTTCAAAAGCCTAGCATTCTTCCTCGGGGCATCGGCACTGGTGTTTTGATTTTTTTCAAAATTCCTTAACATTAATCCGCATTTCAGGTGTTCGCTAGAATCACGATGTTTATGAAGTGACCGTGTTACGTTTAATAAATCTGAGAATCCGTCTTTATTCCACGCCGAATGTTTGTTACTAAAAAGTAAGCAGCGCCAAAAAAAATTAACACAGAAGTGCTGCAAATCCATTTATATTCAGTAAACCAACAATTTTTAAAATTAACACTGTTAGATTTACCGCTCTTCTTGATTTCGTTCTTGGCAACAATTGTCGGTGAATCCGTTGGTCGTCCTTGAAGCAAAATGTCTCTTTTATCTTCATCTTTCCACAGAGTAAATGGAGTTTGCAATAAATTACAAACAATGTCGTCCACAGGATGCATACTAAAAACTATCATTATCAGTTAAATTGTACACAAACCTAAAATATCAGTTAAAACTTTCAACAAATAATCACAAAGCACGAAAGAACAAATTCCTTTCGGAAAATAATGCACCACAGCACCACAAGGAAAAAGCCCGAGCAGATTGCATGGTACCCTGGTAGTCCGCCCAGTCCACCGTGATCTCTCACGACTTTACGCTCAAAAACTGAAAGATGCAGAGGTAAGGCGCGTGAAGCTGAAACACTTCACTTGAGCGAGCAGATTGGGGAGGGTGACGTCACGGTTACCATGGCAACTCGGCGGAAAACTGCAGACTTCCAAGCATTCTCATTTCGGCTCTTCACTTGCACAGTTTTGCGTATAAGGATTTGTTTTCCGTATTGAGCGCGCCATGTGAATTAATAACTGTTCAAAATTTTGGGTATTTTGGAACTGAATAAAGGCAAAAAAGAATATATTATAAAAAAAATGCTGAATAAAACTTTATTTTGAGTAAAATAGGTTAAGCGGCACTTCACCTACTTCACCTGAAAAGCCGCCACTAGATAAGGTACGACAATACCAAATGCAAAAAAACACTGGGTCATACCTGCCAACATTTCATGAAGCTCATCAGGAGCACATGAAGATCGCCTTCCGCGCGCCGTGTCGCGAAGCCGATATGGTGCTATACTATCGGTCTTACCAAATTTAAAATGTGACATTCTCAGCATAGCTACTACAATAAATAACCACTGAAAACACCTCAACTTGCAGTTTTTTCATATATAAAATGTATATGTTCCCTTAATATCTTAGTAATATACATTCATCATATCTGAGAATATGTGCTTGCAAATAAATATTAAAGCTCAAGTGTTTGGACAAAAAATATGACACATTAAGAAACAAACTTACTTTACTTCAAAGATAAATACAGTATGTTGATTGTTTGCTTTGCGTAAGTCGGTATCAGATATATCTGCATTAAAGCAAGCCTGATCAGCCCAAGCTTTGCATTTTTCAATTATAAGATTCCAAAGTTGAAACACATAAACTGGATCGAAAATCAGTTACATTCTTCTTAACCATGCTAAGCACTCATTCACATGTGGCATTGGTGTGAGGTATAAGGAGAATTGTGGCCATTAATTTTGGCAAAACAGTGTATTTAAATGACCCATTATGATCTTTAATTAATGCATGATATTACATTCCAAGCTATGTCAATTCTGTTTGGCAGTTAAGATTTTTTCTGTCAGAGGATCATTTTGGAATTTGGCAAACTGTTCAAGCAAATCTTTTCTGTATCAGAAAAAGAAAACAAGTTTAAAAAGAAATCTATTGATGAGAATTTAGTTTCCTGACGCAAAGCAATGTCAGCAACTTGTGACGTCTTGGTGGATTAATCCTGGTGTCATGGCCTAGAGTCGTTGGGATAGAAATTACGTCATTAGAAAATTTGTAGTTGCTTACGTCATTAGAAAATTTGTAGTTGCTTACGTCATTAGAAAATTTGTAGTTGCTTACGTCATTAGAAAATTGTAGTCGCTCACGTACTGAAGTTAGAAATTATGATTGTATAAATTGTTTATATTGTAAAGGAAATTGTTGTGTATTTTATTTGTATAAATTAGAATTTATTAAGTGAGTTATGATTGAGGATCTGAGAGTGGAAGATTCTTATATGCAAAACTGTTTTTTTTTATTATAGGTTTAACGACCACCGTGAGCAACTCAATGGGCTATAAGCAGTCGCCCGTCCCTAATTTAGGGTCACTGGTTCCAGGGAAGGGAGAGAGCCAGTGCCGTAAGACAAACACAACATCCATGCCTCACCGGGATTCGAACCCGGACCCCGGTCGGACGAATGATCAGAGGCCATCGCTTAGACCACTGCGCCACCGGGGTGGCATGCAAAACTGTACCGGAGCTGACACCCTCGTAGTGGAGTGGCCTGATTGGAGCTCAGGATCTCTTGGCACTATATATTGGTGATTTTTTGTTTCTTGTGATGGCTGCTGCTGCTGGTTCCTTTTTATGTGATCGTTGCACATTTGCTCTGCGTGTAACATGCAGGGGCAGAAGTTGTTTTCCGTTCTGCCAGAACTCGGAACCTTTATCTGATTGTTCTTGAGTATCAGAAGTAACGAAGTTGCTGTGCATTCTGCTAGTGAAGTTGCTTCCGTTCTGCTATGCTGCCAGGATTCGGAACTTTTACCTGATTGTTCTTGAGTATCAGAAGTCGTGAAATTGTTTCCATTCTGCCATGCTGCTGGGACTCTGAACCTTTACCTGATTGTTCTTGGGTATCAGAAGTAACGAAGTTGCTGTGCATTCTGCTAGTGAAGTTGTTTCCGTTCTGCCATGCTGTCAGGATTTGGAACCTCTACCTGATTGATCTTAAGTATGAGAAGTAGTGAAGTTGCTTCCGTTCTGCTATGCTGCCAGGATTCGGAGCCTTCACCTGATTGTTCTTGAGTATCAGAAGTCGTGAAATTGTTTCCATTCTGCTAGGACTCGGAACCTTTATCTGATTGTTCTTGAGTATCAGAAGTCGTGAAATTGTTTCCATTCTACCATGCTGCTGGGACTCGGAACCTTTACCTGATTGTTCTTGAGTATCAGAAGTAACGAAGTTGCTGTGCATTCTGCTAGTAAAGTTGTTTCCGTTCTGCCATGCTGTCAGGATTCGGAACCTCTACCTGATTGATCTTGAGAGTCGGAAGCCGTAAAAGTCGTCGCTTCTTTTCATTGTCGAGGGAGGCTGGAGATTATATCGGACTTTTCTTCTCATTTGGCCTGTTGTGTGTGGGCTGAGCCCGTCAGAGGAATATTCTTAGATTCCAGTACGTGAGTGTAAAAGTTCTTTTTTTTTTCTATTGTATAATTAATAGTTGCTGGCAGAGTTTACGTAGGGCTGTATCATAATTGAAAGTCATTTGAAATTAGTGTATTCTCATGGAGTTTAAATATTTGGTGTTATTGGAATTGTATTTCCTGTTTTGTGTGATAAAATAATTGAAGCAAACGGAGTTAACATTTACAGTATGTTGGAATTTAACTTCAGTTTAATGTGTTCTGAAATAATTGATTTGTATTGGCACTAAAATTATTGAATTATAAAAGGGGTTTAGCAGAGTAAAATGTGTATGAATTGTTATTTGTTTTTGTAAGATTATTTCAAAATCTGTCCACTGCACTTAACGTCCTAGTCGTGGGTTCGAATCCAGAGAGAGACAGATTACCGAGATAGTTAGCTGGGCACAGTAAATTTTGGTAGGGAAGAAATGGCTAGGAGCGTTGCAAACTTCCGTGAACAATGGAAAACTCAGCAAATAGAACAAAAAACGGGACTGACTGATTTACGCAATTTTTTCAGCACCAGCCACTCTGTTTCATATTCTTCTTTAAAAACTTGGGAATGCAATCGTCTTGACATTGCATACATGCCAAGCAAAACTTTCCTAAATCAAGATCATTGCTTGCAAAAATCAAGAAGATTTATAAAATCAAGAAGACTCCCTAAAATCAAGAAGATTTACCTTAAAATCAAGAATATTTACCTTAAAATCAAGAATATTTGCGACAGTACCAGAAGTGGTAATTTATGATTACCTGTTATTAGGGGAGAGTGGTAATGCATGGGATGTGCTAGCAGTATGTTTAATGATACTTGTTTTCAATTAATTTTTCTGTATCAGTCACTCATAGATGGAGTTCAGAAATTGTGATGATTTTCAAGGTTTTCTAATTTTTTTAAAATTGAATGACACAAAACTTGATTTCATTTAAGCAATGACAAGACAATGACCTTTTCTCATGCCCTTGAATGGCAGTTTTATCCATCATGTATGCATGATAGCTTTCACTGTTCTAGATAAAAGATGAATAGTGTATGAATACTTATGAACACCATGCACCTATTCTTACAAATTTTCAGCTTTGACACTCTCGTTTTCGAACTCCCCCTCTCCTTTATCAAGATGCTTTTTTTTTGGTGAGGGGGGTGGGGGAGGATATTTAGGAATACAGGATACATGTTCGGAACATCGAAAAATTACAGTTTCGGGAGAAATCTTTGCTACGTCCGATTTCCGTTTTCGGACATTTCCCTCCATTTTCAAGTTGAAATACAAATATTTATGAAATAAAATGATATTTAACAACAATACTAAGGAAAGGAAACATCGTGTGAAACTAAATTACGATTACGGAAGAAATCTTCACTGCGCCGAACTTCCGTTTACGAAAGTTTCAGGCGGAAAATATCTTCCACGAGTACCAATTGCCCAGAAATTTCTGTCCAGTTACGAATCGATCTTGAGGATAACTCAAATTATGACTGAAAAGCAGAAATTCCTCGAAGCCGTTGCCTGAAGATTACATGAGAATTTTTGCGCCATCGAATTTCCGTTTTCGGAATTTTTTCCTCCATTTTCAAATTGAAATACAAATATTTTTGGAATAAAATGATGTATAACAACAATACTAGACAAAGGAAACATCGCAAGAAAACGAAATTACGATTACGAAAAAAATCTTTATTTCGTTTGCTTCAGTTTTTGAAAGACGAAGTATCGTCCCGATGCGTATTTTTACGCGTTGGTAAAATTCTTCGATGCGTATTTTTACGCGTCGAGAAAAATTCCTGATGCGCGTTTTTACACGTTGGTAAAACTTCCACGTGTACTAGACGTGTAATTACGCATTTTGGCGAACTCAGCACAGCGCAGAATTAAAACATTTTCGCACTTTGGTGCAATTTAGCGCAGCTATTCCAACACTGAGAGAGAAGGAATTTGGAAGGATTGGCGGGCAGGGAGACCCAGGCCGGGCTGTTTCCTTTTGCCCGTCCTAGCGACTCACACAACAGTATAGCGCCCGACCTCGTTTACAACTTTTGCCTGACCACTTTATATCCTTCGCCCGATCTCAATCATCAGCCGCCCCTCCCAACTTGCTTGTCTGGCTACGGGACTGTTGGCGGGAGAGGGTGTATGCGATCTATAAATAAATATCGCTTACCGCTAGAAACATGAGATAACATAAGGTTCAATCGCTGAGATCATAATAAAACAAAAGCAGGAGTTTACACTAAGCGACAATAATAACAATTTCAATTTCCATCAATAAGAAGAATTCACGAGCCATTTTGGCGAAAATCCAGAAGAAACTATCTTCCGACCGTAAAACTTCCCCAAAATCTCTAAAACTACTAAGAAATCCGGAATACTTGGCAGGTATGACATTATGAAAAACACTCCGTTAACACACTTCCACAATTAAATCGCAAAGCAGCAGCGTGCATTTGCGTAGCTCTCTCTCTGGCCAGATCTTTGCTTGGGGAATTCCCGGCGGCCGACCTGAACGAGGGATGACAATCCTATGCACTTCATTGGTCAACGCTATTCAGTTCCCCCCTATAGTTTCTCCGCCCCTCCCTTATGTACGGCGGGGATATCCACCCTCTTTCTGCACTCGCTGGCGTAACATCAGAGCCGTTAAAACCAGGACCAAAAATTGAAGCTTCCGACTTCCCATCTAACTTCCGTTGGTGAGAACTGGAGATCCACTCTTCTGTACAAGCAAGAAAGGCATCTTTATATTTGACGTGAGGGACTCGTATGCGAAACAACGAAGAAATTGTCAGCATGTGCTTTAAAATCAGTGAGGAAAAATTGAACTACATCTGTAGCGTAGCACTGCAAAATGGATCGCTCTCCTGGAAACATCGTAACTGGTTCATCCTGTGCCCGTGAATTGGCCGCCGGAACGAACCTTCGTTTCAACGGAGCAAAGCTTAATGCCGCGGCAAAGTTGTATTAGGCTTGCCGCAGCTTCTGTACATGGCGTCGTACTTGCACATAAATATTACGGTATAAATCTTGAAAATGCACTGTAAAAATGAAATTTTTTTTCACCATCTGTACTTTTAATGCAGTATATTTCTGACCAGTCATTGTTTGACGATAAATGGGTAATGAAATAAAAATTTAGCTCTTTCCGGAGAAAACCCCAAACTAGTGGCTACATAAATCCGGGGATAATCCTGATCAGTTGGCAGGTCTGCACTGGGTAGACCCTGGTGAAGCAACGACTTCGACACCGAAACGCAATTTTCTTTCAAAGTTCTGCTGTGCATCTGGAGGGATATGAAGGGTGTGCTCTATTATGAACTATTGGAACAGGGTCAAACTGTTAATGCTGATCGCAACAAGCGGCACTGGATCTCTCCCTTTCCGGGAACCAGTGACCCTAAATTAGGAACGGGCGCCCATTGAGTTGCTCACGGTGGTCGTTAATCCTCCAGCCCCACCCTGCTAGAAGCAACAATTGAACCCGGAAATCTGTCTGAAATGCCCATTCAGAAGCAAAGGATTGAGTTTCGTGAAATTACTGCATGACAATGCTAGGCCGCATGTCGCGAAATTGGCCAAGGAAACGTTATTGACGCTAGGATGGGAAGTTTTTTTTTTTTTTTTTTTTGATTGGAGATTTAACGACCACCGTGAGCAACTCAATGGGCTATAAGCAGTCGCCCGTCCCTAATTTAGGGTCACTGGTTCCAGGGAAGGGAGAGAGCCAGTGCCGTAAGACAAACACAACATCCATGCCTCACCGGGATTCGAACCCGGACCCCTTACGGACGAATGATAAGAGGCCAACGCCTTAGACCACTGCGCTACCGGGAAGTTTGGAGCACCCGGCATATAGTCCAGACATAGCCCCTTCAGACTATCATTTGTTCCGATTAATGTAACATGGTTTGTCTGCTGTAAGGTTCTGGACATGTGATAAAATGGGTTGATGGCTTCATCGCGTCACACGACGAAGTATTATTCTTCATGGCTGGAATCCGTCAGCTGCCCGACCATCGGCGGAAGGTGATAGATAATGACGGCGCATATTTTGATTCGTAAAGGTATTGTTTTTGTTTTTTTTTGTCACAAATTACATGTTGAGTTGTCTTAAAACGTTTTAAAACATGGCGTTTCCCTTCGGATGACAAGGTTCGTCTTGGAAGGAGCCATAAATAAACAGAGCTTCCATTATCATGATATGCATCCTCCTTCAGCTTTTCCGTTAACTCAGATAACATCTTTACCGAACGATATGATTCTTCAAGGCGCTTCTCGTGGGCAGCAGAGCCAAATATAGCCTACATCCATAATTGCTTTCAAAAGCAGTGTCTGGTTGTTTTCCAAAGAAGGACTGACTGCCTGTTTTCCCGGACTTTAAGCTTGGATTTGAGTTAAGGATATTTTTCACGAAATTTACGTACTTTACTTTTTGTTGTAGCATGCTTTTTTCCCCATAGTCTTTTTCAAGTTCGTTTAGCTTCTTCTACTTTTTACGGTTAGTTCTTTCATCTGTACTTCCGTTAACATTCCACTTCTGTTTCCTTTTCAGTAGAGCAACTACATATGCGTTTAAAACATAGATTTCATAATTCAGAGCTTGTTGCTAATCGAGTGGATATTCCTTACTTAATTTTTATAGAACATGGGTTTTGTTCATTATGTTTTTTATCAGAAGAAACAACAGCGGTTTTTGTTGTTGTAGATGTTCCTGGAGGACAATTAGCTTCAATGCTCGAAGATGCATCTTGAGAAGCATTAGAAGATGTAGTTTTTATAGCAGCTTGTTGGGATTGTTTTCCACAGAATGACAGCAATGAAGCTTTTCTCTAACTCTTGATTTCCACTCAGAAGTACTTTTCTACTAATTAAGGCAAATTTAAATCTGCCTTGATGGAGTTCCAAATGGATAAGTCATCCTGTTGTTGTTCTCCTGTTTTATTTGGATGTGTTGTCTTATATCCTGCCTGTAGCTGCTGAAATAACTTCTGCTTATCAATTCGGAATTACGAAGTCGCAGATATATACGACCTTACTAACCCAGCACTGAATTCACTTTGACCGCGTGCTCTATTGAACATACTCTGCTGAGGTGAAATGACACTTAAATCGCCTCGAGTGAACGGTTCTGTCATAGTGGCGCCAGTCGTTGTTTGTTTTCGTTCCACCACGACCGCGATCAAGTTTCGTTGACGTTTAAACTATCCCACGCAATCCAAAACTTTTTGTGACTCATCTACCATCGCTCGGTGCTGTTTCTACACTGCTACCCTAGGGTGCCTAACTCTTCTCAAAACAGCTAGGTGGACAACGCATTAGCCATTAGTTGTTTTTCTTTGCAACTCGAAGCATTTGAGATTTTCAAGCATAGAATACAGGGTGGGGACCGGGAACGCCTTCCACCGTGCAAAGAATACACATTGCAGACGTATATATATATTTCAGCAATAAACATTGCGTTCTCTCAGTAATTAAGCTGAAAGAGCTTAATTCTAAGAGACATATAAAAGATACTGCAGATTCTGTCGGAAAGGACTGCAAGAAAATAAAAATGATTTCACTATAATTTTGTCGCTGGACGTCCGAATTACTGAACTTCCCCTTCCTCTTGTCACATTTGGTCCGGTTGTCAGGACTATCACACACACACCCTCCCCCTGTAATCTCGGACGTACTTAATAAACGGCCTCTTGGAATTTTTACATTTTAAATATGCATGTCGATGTGTTTTGGGGTAAGTACGAATATTTGTAACGAACTTTCGAACCGGCGTTCGTCCTAAATTTAATTTCCACGGACACTTCCTCATTTATTAGTAGGTTAAGATGCTCACTAATTAATAAATGTAAGGCAATTACTTAATGCTAATATTTCTTTTTGTGATATAATGTAAAATATTACATTATGAGTTGGGTATTTCTTAGACCCATTTCCAATAACAGAATTCTGATATAGCGCCATCATAGTTAAAATACCTTACTCCATTTTTTTGCTCAACAGATGGTTAAATTTCTAAAGTTGAATTTTTCTTTTTCATTATTTTACTTTTTTTTAAAATTTCTTGCAGTATTTGCATAAATTAGTAGGCACGCATTTTTATTTCGTGCTTCCAAATCTTTGTGAACTAATTTAATTTTTAATTTGTAGTACGGGGCAAGTTTAAAGCGGCAGTCAATAGTTTTTTCCACTTAGAATGTTTTTTTATTTAAAAAAAACCGGAAATATAACGTTTAATGAGCCAGCCAATTTCAATATGGAAACAAACATTTTACATTACTTTAGTTTCTGTGCATATATGAAATTATTGTGCAGTAAATTATGTCGATGGGTAACAGATTACACATGGTCAGTACTATTTGCATCTGTTATTTTAAATTTGGCATGTTTACATTTCGAGAACACAAATGGCGGCTCTTATTAAATATTGGCAAACAAGCATAGGTAAAAATTTTGATTTTCTTTTCTAATGAAATGAAAATCAAAATGGTGGGAAAACTATTGACTACCACTTTGAACTTGGTGTAATACATTGTAAATATAAAACTTGCCCACATAAGAAATCTGGAAGCATGGCTACTAATCTATATAATGACCCTCAAAATTTTACCTTGCATCTGGAAATGGGTGGACTTTCGACAGCTAGCTCACACCTACCATGAAGGGGGGGGGGGCAGCTAAAAGACAATAAAAACATAGGACAAAAAAGAAATGTTACGATTTGGAGCGGAGTGTTTTTTCAAACAGAACACACACTGAAAGCAGGCCTAAATAATCAATATTGTTTGGGCCGAGCAAATCCTCGAAACAATGTGGATTACAGACTTGTAGTTGTTGACTGTAGTGATGCAAAGATCAGAATGCAGACTCTACATTGTTAGCCGACAGAAATATGAGCTTAATACCAACAGTGAAAATGTCCTCATTAAAATACAACCGATAGCAATTTAAATGTTTGCAGCTCAATTTTGGAATCATTGATAGCAATGTCTGACCCCTGGTCTTCAATAGCTCCTACAAATATACACAAAGCTAAGATATTGTGGTTAGGGTACCATATAGGAAAGAAACGGAACAATTTTAGAGACAGGGAAATATAACTGCATAATTACACGACTGCGCGGGAATGCAGGAATAGAACCCACAGGGACCAAACCAAGAGACACCGCCGCCAATGGGCAATATTCCAGGCACAAGCACCCATCCGTGCCCGCCTTGCCGTGAGACTAAGACATACATACAAGCTGGAGTTTGCTTTAAGTAATCACCAACACATGTGGAACTAAACTTTAACTCCTTCCTTTTCACTTAAGCACCTCACTGTATTCAGCATAATTCAACCCATTCTTTCCAAGAGTTTTTTCAGCAACATTATTTGTCCCCATCTTACTCAACCATCCAAGTGCACAAGGAGCTAAGTAAAATCCAGAGCGACTAGGTATTTATTTATTAATCTGCCTTCTAGACAAATTGGGATGTCCATCGACTGCTGTTAAGGTGGACGTCTACTGATTTTGCTTCCCATGCCTCCAATGGACAAACTTCTGTACACATTTTCTTCATAATTAATGAGTTCCCAAAGATGAAAATTTGAACATGGATTGAACTAACTTCATATTATAACTTGGAATACATAATATTTTCTAAAACATAATCATAATTAAGCAATTCAACATTTGTTTGTCTACTGACGTCATCAATGTCGCGCCATCTGTTTTCTGGTCTCGACACCACCAAAGGAAAAATTATTGATTTTTAATATAATTACGGTCATATTTTAAAAATTATTAAGTATTCCAAGTTATAAGAAGTTATTTTAATCGATGTTCAAAATTTCATCCTTCGGAATGCATCAATTGTAAAAAAATTTTTACAGAAGTTTTCCCACTGGAAGTACAGGAAGCAAAATCACTAGACGTCCACCTTAAGAGGTTCCGTTGTTCAGAGGTTACCACTAATGTTATTCCTACAATAGCCATTCTGCACAAACCAATATTTACTGTTGTTTGAAGGTGTCTATTAACGGAGGCTTAACTTAATTCAAAGCACGAAATGGGAACATTTCGATACCCTAGGTGCAGAACAGAAATTTACTGCTTAAAAAAAGAACTGAAAACGTTTATTGCAGACTAGCCTACAGCCTGTCCTAGGACGGTTGTTTTTAAGCTTTAAATAAATAATATATAGGAGATGTTTCCCATCTTAAGACAAGGTGAAATTTTTAATTGAAGCAGATTGAAAACAAGTCAAATAGACAACCAGTTTTTTGTAAGGAAATACGGGGTGATTCATAAAGTATAGTTTCTAGATGCTGTAAAACAGTAACAGTTGAAGACACGGACCACAACTGCGAACTGTTAAGTAGATGTGCTCATAAAGTTTGTGTCCCGCTACTGAGGGAAGTGACGTAGGCGATAGCACGCGTGTCACATGATAAATATCTCGATGAACATCTTCCTCACCGATGGATTGGACGAGCCGCGGACTACAACATGCCACTGACCCAATTGCCACCCAGAAGTTCTTACTTAACACCTTGCCATGGTGTACGATAGACAGGCAATTCAACTCCGTATGAAAGTCGTGCTGGAAAGAAGGTCCCTTAATGTAATGACCACTAGATGGCGTTAAAGGAAATGCGGGCCACTCGAATCTCCGTCCTCTGCGACTCGAATCGTCATGTGAGGAAACAAATCGAAGAAGGTATTTGTTACAGGAGGTCAGAACAAGGTAACTAAAATCTTTGCCTTTTCTTGATCTACTTTTAAATCAGTGTAAACTGCCTTATTTCTTTTGTCGGTTATTGTTTTTTACTGAAGCGTTTAGTTTTTCGGAGTTTTCGATTCCCGTGACATGGGACGAAAATGTTTCGTTCCGAATCGCTGTTCTGGTTATGCTAGTAGTAGAGAACATGCTTCTTTATTTAAAGCACTTAAAAATGAAAATGCTTACTAAATGGCAGAAAGCAATGCCTCGAGCTGATCGGAAACTCAGAACTAGCGATTTTGTTTATGAGAAGCCTTTCCTCTCCCATGATGTAATTAGACACAGCAGTGAGACATTCAATGGTCAAGTTTTATATGATGTGCCTGTCCGTGTCAGACTTAACTCCACTGTTATTCCTGTAACATTTCCTGAATGTCCAACCTAGCTTTCAAAGAAGGCAGCAAAGTCATTACTTGGTAAATGTGTAGTTTAACGCCCTAAATTATTTCGTCGGATTTCAAAAAAGTGGGACATAAATAGGATTTCAAAAAAGTGAGACGTACAAATTTTAAAGTATGCCATTTCAAGGCAGATGGTGAAAAAATTTCATCATCATGGTGCATTTTAAAGATTTTTACCGTATTATTTACGTGCAAGTACGACGCAGTGAGCAAAGCTGCGGTACTCCTAACGCAACGCCGCTGCAACGACTTTGCTCTGCCGCCATTCTGCTGGCGGAAGAGTACAGGAAGAAAGGGGAACGTTCTTGCCAGGAAAGCGATCCAGTTTGTTGTGCTACCTGACAGAAAATAGTTCTTCATTTCTGTCGGTTTTTTAAAACATAATGAAAATTACTTCGTTCTTATGCATATGATTCCCTGGTACGAAATAGAAAGTATGCAAATACCTTCCTTTTTTTTGGATTGGATTGTAGGTTTAACGACTGCCGTGGGCAACTCAATGGGCTATAAGCAGTCGCCCGTCCCTAATTTAGGGTCGCTGGTTCCAGGGAAGGGAGAGAGCCAGTGCCGTAAGACAAACACAACATCCATGCCTCACCGGGATTCGAACCCGGACCCCTTACGGACGAATGATCAGAGGCAATCGCTTAGACCACTACGCCACCGGGTCGGCCTTCATTTTTTCTACCAAAGCGTTAAAGTAGAGGCCGTATTCTCTTCAACGGAAGTTACATAGCATCGGAAAATCAAAGTTTTGCTCCTCCTGTTGACAGCGTTGTTCGCACTTCATTGAAATAATAACAAAAAGAAAAAGCTCTCGAAGAAGTGAGTTCATAAATTGCGCATTAAAGAATCATACGTGAAAAAAACCCAAGAAATTCTCAGATTGTGATGTTAAAATGTGAGACAGAAAAGATCTATTTTCTGTAGCGCAGCACCACAAATTGGATGGCTTTTCTGGCAAGAACGCTCCCCTTTCCTTTTGTAGGCTACTCTTCCGCCAGCAGAATGGCAGCCGGAACGAGATTACAACGAGTCTTTCGTTTCAACGGAGCAAAGCTTGATGTCGCCGCTGCGTGTGCTAGGCCTACCGCAGCTGCTGTTCACAGCGTCGTACGGTAAAAGTCTTTAAAATCCACCATAATGATGAAATTTTTTTCACCATTCGCCATGAAATTGCATACTTAAAAATCTGTACGTCTCACTTTTTAGAAATCCTTCAACATTTCCGACGAAATAATTTAGGACGCTAAACTACACATATTCATATGTATACCTAATATACATACAACTTATAATTGCCTAAAAAGCAGAGGGCTTTTGAATGCTGCTAAGGAGTGTTCAAAAAATTACGCACTTAAATTTAAGAACCTCTCATTGATATATTTCATGTATTACTCACAATGATATTTTGCGAGTTATTTAACAGTAAACAGCTACTGTTGCTACATTCTCAACACACACCATCACCTTTAAATGCATGCAGGGAAAGCTAGAAGCATATCTGCTGTATAAATACACAACAACTACATTAAAGCGAAAACCTAATATAAATTTACGTGTCCTATATTTATCTAAAAAAGTTTAAAAAAAGCAATTCAAAATGTTACGCGATCATAATTATTACGTTGGTACCTTTCTGCTACTGTATATTAAATTACATCTGTAACACTGTTTCATATAACGGAAGCCTACCTTGTCCTGTATATATATATATATACACTATCTACCAACAAGTAATTGGACACCCCTGCAATCGACGATATCTGAGGTCCTGATACACGTCACGGCCGCCGGCGTTAAATATCGTATGGGAAACAACAATGTAGCCAGTCGCATGCAAGATGCCACGCAGTTCAGAGCTCTCTGATTTCGAGAAAGGTGTAATCGTCGGGCATCACAGAAATGGCAGATCCATACGCGACATATCCAGCAAGTTGAAGTACCCAAAATCGACAATGGCCTGCGTGATTGGCAAGTGGAAGATGAGAGGTGACTGTCGGAATGTGCCCCGACCCGGCAGACCCACAAAACTGGAAGTTAGAGACCGACGGGTGCTGGCCAGAGAAATTCGGAAGAACCGCACCAAATCGATGGGCCACATCCGCGAGGAGTTTCAACAGGCATCCCGGAGTGTTCTTTCGATGAATACCATTTGCTCGGTTATCATGGACGTGCTGCCGCCCTCAAGCCTTTGATCACCAAGTCCAATAGCGCTGCTCGGCTAACGTGGTGCAAAGAACGTTGACAGTGGACCGTTGAACAGTGGAAACAGGTTCTCTGGAGCGACGAATCAAGGTTCACTCTGTACCGTTCGCGTGGCAGAGTCTGGGTTTGGCGTCTGCCTGGAGAACGCCTCCTGCCGGAATGTATTGTGCCAACTGTGAAGTTCGACGCCGGTGGAATTATGCTGTGGGGGTGTTTCTCCTGGTATGGCTCGGGACCCTTGGCCGCAATTCCTGGTAGACTCAACGCCGAGACCTACTGCACCATTTTGGATGACCATGGGCTTCCTACGTTGTGGCAGTTTTACGGGGTGGACCCATGTTACTTTCAGGATGATAATGCCGCCTGTCATGTTGCGAGGTCCACCATGGCTTGGTATGGTGACAATGGGGTTAATCGAATGGACTGGCCTGCGCAGAACCCGGTCTTTAACCCTATCGAGCACCTCTAGGATGAGTTGGAGCGTCAACTTAAGGGGTGCCCCCACCGTGCGAAATCGGTGAAGGAACTGACCTGTCTTCTCCAAGCCAAGTGGAATAAAATACCGTTAGCCGTCGTACAACGCCTGGTTGAGAGTATGCCCCGGAGGGTCGCAGCTGTAATCGCGGTTCGTGGAGGCTCCGCCAACTAACGAAGGTGAATAAACTTCGTTTTCCTTTGCTATCACAGGTGTCCAATTACTGGTTGGTAGATAGTGTGTATATATATATATATATAGGGATGTAAGGTCAGGTGATGCGTAACATCACAGCCTCTCCTTGACAAATGTCAACCCCGCCTTCTCGTGGTGCATCCTGTTCCCACTAAAGGGGCTCTGACGACCGCCATTAGCGGTATAACTATACCATCGGGATTAGAGGAAATGCTATCCCACACTCACCAACCCGCTTGGCCAGCGTGGTGAGTTATGGCCAAACCCCACCAAATTGACTCCACAACTTAAATCTTGGCCCTCAGTATCCGGCAGCTGGAATGTACCTGGCCAAGGCAGCGGCCAGTGCGACATGAAGGCAGAGAGTGCTAAGAATCCCCGGAGGACCGGACTAGGCTGCCATTTGATGCTGACCTTGGCTACGTATAATGGACGCTCCCTATCTTCTGATTCAAGGCTTCTTGAATTGGAAGAGGAACTACAAAGGATCAAGTGGGACATCGTCGGGCTAAGTGAGGTAAGGAGAAAAGGAGATCTCATTGAAGTGAAAAGTGGACATCTCTTCTACTATCGTGGGACAGATACTGGAAGGACTAGTGGTGTTGGATTTATAATAAACAAGAAACTGAAGGATAAAGTTGTAAAAGTTGACAGTTCCTCTGACACAGCTGCACGACTCGTTATCCAACTCTCGAAAAGATACCTCAGATTATTCAAACTTATGCACCCACCACAAGTCATCCTGAAGAAGAAATTGAAGAATTTTATGAGGAAATTCGTCATCTAAATAATAAAGGTAAGCAGCACTTAAAGATAATTACGGGAGATTTTAATGCAAAAATAGGGCAACGGCAACAGAATGAAACTTCAGTAGGTAAATTCGGTCACGGCAACTGAAACCAGCGAGGAAATACTCTCGTTGAGTTTGCAGAGGCAGAAGGGTTTTTCATCTTGAACTCCTTTTCCAAGAAAAAGCCGCACAGGAAATGGACATGGAGACATCCAAATGGGACGACAAGTGAAACTGATTTTATGATGTGTAACAAAAAATTCGACATAGAAGACTGCAGTGTGCTAAACATGTTCAACACAGGTAGTGACCATAGATTGGTGATGCACCTCAACACTAAACTCGAACGTGGCAAGCTCATAAGACAAACAAAATCTATTGACATAACCAACCTCAAAAAACACCATAATACCTTCAAGTTGGAACTGAAGAACAGGTTCTCTGCTTTAGAAGGCCTAACATCGGAAGAAGTGGATATTTCTGAAGTTAACAGAAAAGTAACCAAATCTCTTATGGAAACAGCAAACAAAAATAGCTGGGTCTAAGAACAAGTTGCCTGTGAACAAATTATCAGGAAAAACCAAAATGTTGATGCAAAAAGAAGAGAGATGAGGACAACTAAAGAAGATGTGACTTCCAAAGTGGAATAAATAGCTATGCAAGACAGTACGAAAAAGTATCACTGAAGACGTAAGGAAATTCAACTGTGAACTAGTGAGGAAAGCAATTGAAAATAACCAAAGCCTAAAGATAGCAAAGGGACATCTCAGTAAGGGAAGAAAACAGATTATGGCACTGAGAAAAGAAGATGGTTCTGTAACAAGAAATAGAGGCGACATTTTGACAAGAGTGAAAGATTTCTACTCTAAATTATATGAAAATGATGATACATGTACTCCAGACATCATGAAAGGTACCAGTACCAGAGTTCCTCCAGTCCTCCCAGCATAAGTTGCACATGCTATCAAGAACATAAAGCGGGGGAAAGCTCCAGGAGAAGATGGAATTACTGTAGACATCATACAAGAAGAAAGTGGAGAAATCGAAACAGTACTCGCCCAAATTTTCACTCGATGCCTTAATGAGGGGAAGATTCCTGAGGATTGGAACACCGCTACAACGATCCTGCTACATAAAAAATGTGACATTGAGGATCTCGGGAACTACAGACCTATCAGCCTCCTATCAGTGGTTTATAAAATCTTCACTAAAGTTCTTTCACACCGCTTGAAGGTAACACTGGACATGGCTCAACCGAGAGAACAAGCTGGATTCAGGAGTGGCTACAGCACAATAGATCATATCCACGTACTGAGAGAGCTAATTGAAAGAGCGAGGGAATATGAACTTCCATTGTGCATGGCTTTTATCGATTATGAAAAAGCCTTTGATTCGGTGAAACCATCAGCAGTTACAATGGCTCTGAAATCCTGCGGTATTGAAGATGCATACATTAATATTATTAATAACATCTATGAAAATGCAAGTGCAAGGATTCGGCTGTTTGAAAATACAACACACATAAAAATTGGAAAGGGAGTGAGACAAAGTGACACCATATATCCAAAGCTCTTTAATGCCACATTAGAAAATGTCTTTCAGTCAATGAACTGGGAAAACAAAGGGATAAAGATTAATGGAGATTATCTAACCCACCTTCGTTTTGCTGATGACGTAGTCATTTTTGCAACTACCCCATCAGAACTTCAGATTATGATCCAGGAACTTGCTGACAAGAGTAAAGAAGTGGGATTAAAAATGAACTTTCAGAAGACAAAAGTGGTGTTCAATGCTTTTACAAGAAATGAAGATTTATCGATTGATGGAGAAAAGTTGGAGATAACAGGCACGTACGTTTATCTTGGACAGCAGATATCAAGTGAGGGTCACATTGATGAAGAAATTGATCGGCGTACAAAACTTGCCTGGAGAGCTTTCGGAAGAAACAGCAAAATTTTCAAGAGCAATATGCCATTATGTCTTAAAAGAAAAGTGTTTGATCAATGCATCCTTCCAGTGCTTACGTATGGTGCAGAGACGTGGACCTTAACTAAATGAGACATACAAAGGCTGCAGACAACTCAAAGCAGCATGGAGAGGTGCATGCTTGGTGTAACCAGGAGAGATAAGAAGAGGAACTCGTGGATCCGAAAAATGACAAGAGTGGAAGACATCATGATCAGAGTTAAATACCTGAAATGGCAATGGGCTGGTCATACTGCCAGAAGGACAGATCGTCGATGGACAGCTGAAATTTTAGATTGGATTCCAAGGGACATGAAAAGACCCAGAAGAAGACCGCGTGGGAGATGGGTGGATGAAATTCGAAAGTATGCAGGAGTGACATGGAGGATACTGGCACAAGACAGACCGTTGTGGAGGAAACTTGGGGAGACCTTCATCCAGCAGTGGATTGATAATGGTTGACAATGATGATATATATAAAACACGAATTCCTTTCATCTCTAGCATCACTGTTGTCGTTTAAAGGCGTGCCATTTCTACATGGAAATCCGTCTTAAAAATACGTCCTCTTTTTTAATTTTTACGTTGGCCTATTTGATGTGCAAGGACTAATAATATTTGAGAAGTACAATACGGCTATTTTCACTCTTACAAAATACATTGCAACAACAAACCTTTACATCGTGATACAGACCGCGATGTACTCACCTCCTGGAATTGATGGCTGCATCTCCCCAGCGGCCGATTGCATTAAGAGTCCACATTTTAGCTGAGAGTTGAATCACCTGTCTATTGTACACCGTGCACCTTTTTCCTATGGGGGTACGTAAAGGACAAGGTATTCGCCCCTCCCCTTCCTGTTGATCTAGCGGAGCTGTAACAGCGTATCACAGCCACTATTACTGCATTTGATGCAGATATCTTACCTCGCGTTTAGGCGGAAATGGATTACCGGCTCGATGTGTGACTAAGGGTGCACACATAGAACATCTGTGATTGTCTCTAAAAAAACTTGAAACGTTCCCCTACAATTCTGTTACAAGTATCATAAAATATCTTACATTGTTCTTGTTTTATAGTGCGTTGAAACTGTGTACTTCTTTATGAATTACCCTAGTAAAAACTTAAATAGTAATAACTCATTATGTCAGAACTGAAAATTATATGCTATTTACTTCAATTTTTCAAGAGACCTCACAATAAATAAACATTCTGTGTAAAATATTGGTTGCTGTTCAACAATTTTCCAGTTGTTTTCGTGCAAACTTAAATAACTTTTGCTTTGATTTTTTGCGTTAAATTACTTTTTCTCTGGCACACTTTTTATTCCGTTAACAGCTTGTTTTAGACTGTCATATTTGACGGTTAGTTTGAAACTTCATACTGAAGCTTTTTCTGCAAAATAATACATCTGGTATTACAAATCGGAACTATCTAAATTCTCAACAATGTGCTAACAGGAGTGACATTTGCTTTTAGACGCAATTTTGCTCACTTTGACATCTCAAGATTTCAGTTTTTATTTTAAGTTGGTGCGTTTAGATAGATTGATATTTTGCAAAATATATAATATAATCAGCACTAAACTCGGAAAGTTGATTAAATTAAAAAAGTAAAAATTAATTAAAGCGTACAATGAACATTTGGATTGTACTAAATTAAATTAATATACAAACACAACTTGCTGTGATAATGAGAATTCAATTCAAATTTTGTAGATTTGATAAATAGAACGAGTCATTGATAATCCAATGTTTTAAAATTAGCACGCAATCACTTTGACATTAGATCGCGGGCTATTGTATAGCACACAATCACTTCGACATCTCAAGAGCACACATTACAGGGTGGCAACCGAAAGTAGTGAAAAAAAAATTCCCTGAGTTTTTCCTGATTGCCAGTTTATCATGAAATTTTCCTGATCATCTCTATTCGTTCCCAGTAAAATTTTCCAACCAAAATGTCAAACTTTGCACTAGAATGACTAAGCATTTAGACTGATAAATGTTACAAAGAGGTAAAAAGTACAGTGAAACCTCTGCTCATTTATGAACACTCGCGGGCCACAAACTTTTGTCCATAAATGGGAGACTCTCTTCAGTAGTTAAAATTAAAACACCATAACTTCACAAAGATTTTGCTACGATTTGAAATGAAGTTTCAGATAAGTTTAAATGATGCATCCAGTTTAGAATCATTTAAGTGAAAAATGTTTAATACATTTTAATGAGCATAATTAATTTAAAAAGAAATGAACTTACGTATCTAGATTTCTTACTACTGCAAACATTTCAGTAATTTTTTTTGCTGCATCCGAAGAGCTCTCATCTGTTGTTCTATAATATGCCCCTCTCTCTCTGTGCCTGCTGCAAAACTTTTGCCTTTTTAGAGGCCAACTCTTTCCGCTGTGATGCTGCTTCCCTTTTTAGAGCAGCCTTTTTTTCCAGCTGTTCTTTGATTTGCAGTTTTTTTTATTCATCAAACTCTGCTCTTGCATTTCGAGCATAATGGACCATCTGTTTCGTAATAGCCAGACCACCCTTAGAAATAACATGATCATAGACCCTTCTTCTGGCCACCAGTGACAACTCGCTCATGTTCTCCCACAGACAGTCACTGTTTATAAAAAAAAACCCTTGTTCAAGATTGGCATTGCCGTGCAACAGGATCATAACCTTCTTCATCACATTTACTGCATCTTCACAGCTACCTCATGCATCAAAAACAGCAGACCAGAATTTATCAATCCTTTCAGATCTTTTATATTGTTGGAAGCACTTTATTACATGAGGCCTGCTACATATGTCTTTCATTTGTTTTTTGGCTTTATCTGCTGCCAAGCCTCCAATCCAGTTTTTCTGAGATAATATAAGGAGCAGTTGCGCAAGACGTTTGGTAAATACTTTCTCCTTTAACACAACTGCTGGGACAAAACAAGACACTGACTTCGTCAAAGTATAAGCTAACGGTGAGCGCTCTTTCATCTTGGAAACACATTTCAGTAAGAATTTTGTACACTCATTCTTGAATAAGGCAATATCCTTCTATGACACATTTGATTTTCTGAGAGAACACTGTGTGGCTATTCCGAAATCGACTCGCTTTGCTGGACGTATGTTTGCAGCATCATTTAAATCAATACCCATGATGTCAGTGTTTGATAATTTCTCGTCTTCTACAAACCTGTCCTAAGCCCTCGCATCAGAATGGAGAGATAAGTATATACACTGCTGGCCACCCAAAACGCAACCCCAAGAAGGACACGAGATAGCAAAGCCAGATTTATTGGACACATAACAACAGATACAAAGATGAAACGATTGAGCTTACAGGCCCGTACGACTTGCGGAACACGCAGACATCAATAGTTCATGTGGCCCCCATGGCTGGCAATAACGGCCGCTACACGCCGCGGCATCGAACCAAAGAGGCTTTGGATGTGGGCTTGGGGTATGTCGGTCCAGGCTGCTTCCACATGTTGCCACAGTTCATCAGGCGTAGCCGCAAGTGGTGCTTGCAGGGCCACTCGGTTGCCAATCAGCGACCAGACGTGTTCGATGGGAGACATATCGGGAGAACAGGCGGGCCACGGCAGCAGTGACACCTGGTGGGCTGTGAAGAATTGTTGCACGATACGGGCCACGTGCGGGAGCGCATTGTCCTGTTGAAACGTGGCCGCTGGTGGGTCCTGCAGGTAAGGAAGGACTACAGGCTCCAAAACGTCCGAGATGTAGCGGTGGCTGTTCAGTGTACCGGCGATGCGTACCAGAGGGGTGCGGGTGTCATATCCAATTGCGCCCCAAACCATAACGCCAGGCGACGGACCGGTATGGCGATGCATAATGCAGGCGTCATACAGTCTCTCGTCGCGGTGCCGCCGGAGAAGACAATGTCGTGCCATTCCGTAGTTCAGGTGCGGCGTTCAACGGTCCACTGCCGCAGCATCGCCGGTGGTGTAACGTCAATGGTAATCGGAGCAATGGGCGCCGTGCAACAAGTCCCCGCTCCTGCAAACGACGTTGAACGGTACGTGCTGACACAGGTTGTTGCGCAACACAACCTAATTCATGCGCTAACGTTCGTGATGTGGCGGTGGGAGCCGTCAATGCCCGCCGCACAACATGCCGGTCCTCTCGTTCAGTTGTGTGCCGCGGCTGTGGCAATCGCTCACGTCGGTCCGTCCGTCCCTTCTGCACCCACCGAATCCATACTCGCCTTACTGTGGCTGGATGTCGTCCCACACGGGCGCCGATGTCTCGGTACGATAAACCGCTGTCGCGATAAACCACTATTCGTCCTCTGTCGAACTCTGAAACGTGCTGGAATGACTGCCGTATTCTGCGACAAAGCATCAGGAAGCTTCTTACGCTCAGGTCCGGCAGCACAACGCACTTCCACTACTTACAACCCGCCTTCTGTGCACCCTTCTTAGTGTTTCTCGGTGACGTGCCGGGCGCATATGCCCTGCAATGCTAATCGTTTGCATGTCCTCTCGCGGGCGACGCATGCTGCGAATTTCAGGCCAATCGGATGCTTCTTTCTTGGTGGCCAGCAGTGTAGAAAGGATATCAGTGGGACATCAGTTTGATATTCACGCAAGAAACCCTCCATTTCGCTAGCTATTGTCCTGAAGACAGCTTTGCTGGAAATACTTTATCTTGCTCTTTCACAACCTGGTAGCGTTTGCTGGTAGGGGCTTGACCATTCTTCTCAACTGCATCAATGAAACTCTTCAGGTAAAGAATTATATCCATTGCTCTTTGGGCAACTTCAGAGTTCCCCAGCCACATAACTGAACAAAATTTTCGGGGAAATAAAGTAGAGCTTGAGTACAACGTATACAGTGCCCTTCTTGCTGGCGAATCTTTAAACAAATAGTACAATGTCCTATGGAATTCTAGAATTTTCGATCCAGTAGCCACAGTTCCCGTTTTAAAGGCACCATTTACCGCGTGCAACCCACAACATCCAGTGTTAAGAAGTTCTGGTCCATTTTCATCTTTTAAGTCATCTTGGAGGTCTTTATAAAAACTCTTGTTGACATTAGGACCATCCATCGATAGCTGTAAAAGCTTTTGTTTTACATCCAAAGACCATGTAACATCATTAAATGCAGTTAATAAATCGGACGCACGAGTCCTCTGAAGGAATACTGATGTGAAATAACGAGTTTGGACCTCATTTTCGTCTGTTTCCCAAAAATCGCACCTTCAGGTCCATCTGCTGTTTCCGAGATATTTTGTTAAGGGATTCGTCAAATTCTACGACAAAATGTTCAGAAACAAGAATTTCCTTTAGCAAGTCTTTCTCAAATAACGGTGAGATACCATGAACAATTACGTATGCCATTTTATTCCTGCCCAGTTTCCTACTTTTTGCTATATCAGAAGCCAGGAACATTCTAGTGAAGCATTGTACATCTTTCTCTGCAGGCCGTAATGATTTGTGTCATTATAGATTGCAAGCACCACATTATCTCTGCTTCTGTAACACTTTCTTTTAAAAGAAATTTGGTCATGCAGCATGGCTCCTTATTCTGTTGAGACTCAAGTGAAGCTGATGGAGCAATTGCGGGTTCACTATCCACAACCTGGGACTTGTTCGTACAGTTTCCCACTATATCCGTAGAATCAGATGAAGTCTATTTTTTAGACGATGAAAAAAAGTTCCTAACACTTCTTGATGTTAAAGCACTTTTATCTTTTACTACATGTTTTTTTTTCATGTCGATGACTTGTCACTGCTCGTAAACCCATATTTACTCCAACTTAACTTCGACTGGCATAGTTGGCAGTACGCCATGCTCTTATCGAATGGCACTTCAGAAATCCATGAATACTTTGTCTTCCAATGAGTCTAAAATGAGCACTTAAAATGGGACATCTTTGTATTGCACAAGTAATTACAATAACTAAAGAAAGAAATCCAGTAAAACAATGATTTTTAGCGCACTTGGAGAAATGAATAAGTGTCCGATGAATGCGCGTTGCAAAGTAAAAGAAACATAACGTGCACTAGTGCTGACAAAGCTAGTTGCGATACAGCGTGGAGGAAGCACCCACCTTTTAAAACTATACGGGAGGGGGTGATCGGATCTCACTTTTGTTAGTCGACAAAGATCATTGCAGATCGGAGAAAAAACGAAAGTATGGGAAACACCAACAGGCGTGAGAGCTGCTTGGCAGAACTGTCACTGAACAGACACAAAGTTCAACGGCGCCAGCCAGCAACAAAGTGTCGGCTGTGGTTAAAGTCGCAACACGTGACCTTTCTAGACTTGGGAAGTACTGCGAGAAATTTTTATGAAAACCTTTCTCCAATTTTTTAATTAACTGAATGCAAATCTTTCAGTAACTAAGACACATCAAAATAAACCCCCACGTGAAATTTCGACAAAATCCGATGGAAAGTTCAGAAATTAGGCATTTTCTTTTTATTATTTTTAATCAATGTTCGCTGAAAACCTGCATTGTCCATTTACTCTCTCTGCCGTCTTCCATGTGGCATTTAAGGGCACGTGCGGGCTTTTGAGCATCGCAAAGCGGAACAAAATTGATTTTACGATCATCCAATTTGTTCTCTCTGACAAACATGCTTCCTAAACACAGAAACTCACTCACCTGGTCAATCACAGTGCCATTTATACTTACATTACATTCAGTGCTACCAGTTCCTCTCTCAAACACCATAACTTTGGGTTTTCCCTTATTTATACTCACTTTTCATTTCATGCAAACTTCGTACATCAGAGACAACATACTCTGCAAATCACTTTTGCTCTCTGCCAACAGGACAGTGCCATCAGCATACAGCAATCTGCACACACAGATACAATCAAGACATAAACCACTATCATCTGTTTTGGATCATGCATGTACGCATACATAAATATATTAGACAACCATGGTGACATTACACAACCTTGTCTAACTCCTGCACCAATATAAAACCATTTTGATAAAACACCATTCAGTCGTACACAAGCTCTACCAGCACAGTAACCTCCATTAATCTTTATCCCTTTGTTTTCCCAGTTCAGTGATTGAAAGACATTTTGCAATGTGGTGTTAAAGAGCTTGGGAGATATGGTGTCACCTTGTCTCACGCCCTTTCCAATTCTTATTTGTGCTGTATCCTCAAATATCCAAACCTTTGTACCTGCAGGTGTCACGTCAATTCGTCGCCTGCGTCAATTCGTCGCCTACGACAATTCGTCGCATGCGTCAATTCGTCGCCTACGACAATTCGTCGCATGCGACAATTCGTCGCGCGTCAATTCGTCGACCACGACGATTCATCGAGCGTCAATTCGTCGCCTACGACAATTCGTCGCATGCGTCAATTCGTCGACCACGACGATTCATCTAGCGTTAATTCGTCGCGGACAAATTCGTCGCGTTTACAGATTTTGGTTACATACAAAACGAATGCAGGAAAACGTACGATTTCGAACGTCTTGCTCCCTGATCAAATTTATAAAGTTTGGACACGCAGACAGGATATTACGTTTTTCTTTGGCACTAAAAATATTAGACGGTAAACGGTTTTTGGAACGGGGCAGGGCCCGGTTGGTCAGAGCCCCCCATATACAAAATTTTCGTAAAATCTAGTTTTCGATTCAGAACCACCAAATCTGGTATACTATCTCGTGGTATTCTAACTTAGACTGTAGACGGTTTTTGGAAGAGGTTGGAGACGCGGGGGGGGTCACAGCCCCCCTACAGAATTGCCGTAAAATCTTGTTTTCATTTCAGAACCACCAAATTTGGTATCATGAAACTCTAACTTAGACGCTAGACGGTTTTTGGAAGGGGTCGGAGCCCGCCCCCCCTCCCCCTCATAAAAAATTTCGTAAAATCTACAGTTTTCATCCTACAACCACCAAATTTGGTATACTATCTTATGGTACTCTAACTTAGACGGCAGACCGTTTTTGGAACGGATCAAGGCCCGGGGGTCAGAGCCCCCACATACAACATTTTCTTAAAAACTACAATTTTCAATTCAGAACCACCTAATCTGGTATACTATCTCATGGTACTCTAACTTAGACGCTAGACGATTTTTTGAAGGGGTTGCAGCCCGGGGGTAAGACCCCCCTCCCCATAAAGATGCCGCGTAAAATCTACAGTTTTCAATTTAGAACCACCAAATTTGGTATACTATCTCATGGTATTCCAACTTAGACAGTAGACCATTTTTGGAATAGGTCAAGGCCCGGAGGGGGGAGGGGGTCAGAGCCCCCACATACAAAATTTTCGTAAAATCTGTAGTTTTCAATTCAAAACCACCAAATCTGGTATACTATCTCATGGTAGTCTAACTTAGACGCTAGACGATTTTTTTGAAGAGGTTGCAGCCCGGGGGTAAGAGCCTCCCCCATAAAGATGCCGCGTAAAATCTACAGTTTTCAATTTAGAGCCACCAAATTTGGTATACTATCTCATGAAACTCTAACTTAGACGGGAGACGGTTTTTGGAACAGGTCGTGGCGCGGTGGGGCAGAGCCCCCCCCCCCCCCCGTACAAAATTTTCGTAAAATATACCGTTTTCAATTTAGAACCACCAAATTTGGTATACTATCTCATGGTGTTCTAACTTTGACGGTAGACGGTTTTGGGAACGGGTCAGAGCCCCTCTCCATAAAAAAATTTCGTAAAATCTAGTTTTCCATTTAGAACCACCAAATTTGGTATACTATGTCATGGTACTCTAACTGAGAATGCAGACGGTTTTTGGAAACGGTTGGAGCCAGGGGGTCAGAGCCCCCCATGCCAATTTTGGTAAAACCTACAGTTTCGAATTTAGAACGACCAAATTTGGTACACTACTTCATTGTATTGTAACTTAGACCGCAGACGGAAAGGGTCGGTGCCCGGTGTGAAGGGGGCCCATTCAAAATTTTCGTAAAAAGTACAATTTTTAGTCTTAAGAACTGCATCCCAATACAGCACTCCATTACCCCACCTACGGTCTAGGTTAGAGGCCGTAGATAACAATAAAGTGAAAAAATATCCGGTTCATGGTGTATTAAAAACACAAATTAATAAACGTTAGCTTTGACCACCAACGGTTGCCTTATCAGGCAGAAATACAATGTTATGTAAATAATGTAAATTCTTTTTTGCTTCGTATAATTAAATTACTAAATCAAAAAATTTAAAATAAGTTTACTGGAAATTTACGGAAATAGCTTTTTCATTCATTAACTTTCACCCGCTGAACTTGGTGATTTTAGAAATAGTAATATTTACCTGGGAAATACCGGGTACCCCTGCTAGTAAGAACTAAAGATAATGTTACACTTTTAGTCAGGTACAAAACAATAATTAGAAAGCCCTAGGACTGGGCCTGTTTAGCAATTTTCAGTCTGCCGTGCTAATTTTCATAAGGTTTTCATAGAAGTCCAAGGTTTTAGCAATGCGCTTTTCTGAGGTTGGAACTATTAAGCAGACCCTAGGCCTAGGGCTTTTTGATAGTTTTCAGTCCTCTGAGCTGATATTTATGTAGTTTTCATAGAAAATAAAATGAATTCTGTTTAAATGTTACTCGAGCACAAAGCATTAATGGATACGCCCGAGACCTAGGCATATGCATTTATAGTAATTTTTATAATGCTGTGATCATATCAGGTTTGCATGACAAATCAATTTACGATTGTTACGCTTATCAAAAATTATTTAAAAGGCCTAGGCCTAGCGGCCAATAATTAGTATTTGGTGCCTAAGTGAAAGCGCAACATTATTAACTTGATTTGTTATGCAAACCTTATAAATACGACCACAGCGATTAAAAGTTACTAAAGAGTCCTTGTGAGTAATATTTTTTGACCGAGTGCAAGTACAATTTACGAAATGTCAACAGGTCAAAATATCTAAAGTAACAACGAAATTTGGAATATTTCTTTTTTCTTTCTTTTTATTTCAGTTTTGACACTTGTATTAAGTTTTAAAAACATATATTTCTCCTATCGTTTACCTTCATTGTGCTTTCAACAGAATTTCTTACCATGTTTTGGGTATTTTGTTTTGTGTGGTTGCAGTTTTTTTAATGTTTTGGGCATTTCATTTTGTGTGGTTACTTGTTTTTATGTTTTGGGCATTTTACTTTGTATGGGTGTTTTTGTTATGTTTTTGTTATTTTCTTTTCTGTGGTGGTTGTAATGCCGACAGGATGAAAAGGGGAAACTGTGGACAGTCACGATGCCTACTTGCTTATAATTTTTTTTCAAATACAGCACATGATTTTGTATTGATTTATACCACTTACGCATTAAGTGACTACAGGTTTCTTTAAATATGAACTTTTTCTTAGAGCCCTTTGTATCCTTTACCTAGCTTTTTCGGCTCCGCAATTTCTTTTTTTGGTTTTAGAATATTTTCCTTATTATTAATCTATTTTCTCATGCAAACTCTTTATGTAAGGTATGTTTATTCTATAGAAGTATTTTGCAATTATACGTGAAGCCCTGTTGCTGAAGTAAAAAAAAATATTTCCAACTGAAACAACGCAGTTCAGATATTTTCCCGCTGTTAACTCAAAAATGAAAACAAAAACAACAAATCTGTGCAACGGTTGAGGCATGAAACAGTACTTACTGGTAATCAGGCAGTTTTAAGGAAGAATGAGCTTAGGAATTTCTAACTGCAACAAGAAAGATCATCCGCACTGTATCCCTCCCCATCTCCTAGTGCCGGCCTTTGAACGTCTTGAAAGAGAAGTCTTAAGGACACATCTGTATCGTAATTGCCTGAGCATTCGCGACAATCTTCTGGTTTCGTAGTAGAAAAACACACTTCCTACTTCGCCTAAATTGCTTGGATGTAATGCCAACGAACAAAGTTTTTCTCTCGCATTGGATTTCTGTTGCTTTTGATGAAATACTTTTCCCGTGGGGTTCACCGATTTCAGTATAGTCTTCAGGACACACGGCAATACACCCCAACATAAAACACCAATTTCACGGCAATTAACTGCAATTAGCGAACGAGAGGGGCGGTACAGGAAATAAGTCGAACGAGACAGATCTGAACTTAGAAAGTCGGGGGAAGGTGTTGCATGAAAAACTGTGTTTGGCTTACAGATCATTCGGCACGTAGGGACGTAGGTTTTGTTTAATACGTTACGGGGTAAACAAATTGTCTTTTCAGTATAACAATTTTCTTTCATAAGCATGGTGCAGCACAGAAAAAATATGAATTTATTTTTGAGAATTAGCATGACGCCTACAAGCCCAGAGTACAGCTGCCCAGTCCGCGCCTGCTGCCGCCTCCGGAACCTGGCTCCCGGGTTCTTCGCATCTGTTGATCCCCCGCCTGGAGCGTCCCAGCTGTAAAATACATGTACCTCTGCGTTTTGGAAAAACAAAAGATAAGATGCCGATCCTTAAAATTAACCACTTCTTGTAACCGCAGGTACGAAAATCTTGAACTTCGCTTAAACCCTAACTGGAGGAACAAGCATCACGTGATTTTCTGTATTCTGAGTGTTTTATTGAATTGTTGCTCATCAGTTCGTAGTTGACTGGAGAACAGAGAACGTGCTTGTTGAAACCTTTGTTGTGCGTTGTCAAGTGATAATAGTGGAAATATATCATTCTACATATTTTGGAAAGAGAAAGTGCATTGTTTTCCGAAGGCACTATGCAGATGAAGAATGCAACATAAATAGTTAACTCACAAAAAGGAAATGATTTGCTGAAATGGAAAGGGTATTTATTTTGCCATAACAGAGTGCGAGGTGATTTACGGTATTGGCACTGTATTGAAAGAAATTATGGAAATTGTACTGGCTTTGCTAGTACTATTCTTATTGGAGATGAACACAGGATTCGCAATGAGAAACCACATGATCATGCTCCAAGACCGGAGAAAAGTGATGTTGCTGTTGCAAGAGCGCAAATAAAAGAACGAGCGAGAAATACGGACGAAGCCCCTGCACAAATTATTCAAACCGTGACATCGTCAATGGCTACAGTAAATGCAGCTTACATGCCTAATATGGATGCACTAAGGCAAGTTGTAAAACGAATACGAAGAGAAGACATGCCTGCAGAGCCTACGACTTCAGAACGGATCGATGCCCCAATAAATTTACAGGAGATGGTGCAAAATTTCTTGGCAGAGATAGCGCATTTGGACATCAAAGAATTATTTTATTTTTAACAGAGAATAATTTACGAAAGCTTAAAGCAGCACCCTCTGGATTATGGATGGGACATTTGAAACTTGTACAACCCTTTTTAAGCAATTATGAACCATTCATGCTATGGTTGAAACGAATCCAGAGATGCACAGACTTGTCTCACTAGTTTATGGGTTACTTTCCAGCAAGTATAAAGAATATAATACTATTATACAGTATTTTTGTAGGATTTACAAGACTATGCATCAGACTATGATATTCAGCTTGCACCACAATATACGCATAATAATAGATTTTGAAATAGCTACCGTTATAATGCTGCTAAAAAGGAATTTGGAAGCAGCACACGCAAATGTTGTTGGTTTCATCTCGGAAAAAAATGTGCTGAGGAATATCCATCCTCTGGCATAGCCTCGGAATATAGGGAAAACAGTGAGTTTGCTCTCAAAGTCAGACATTTGTAAGCACTCGCATTTTTTTCATATGATGAAATTCCAGCTGCTTTTGAAGAAGTGAAATCAATTTTACTAGAATATGCAGATTCTGTAGTTCAGTGGTTTGAGGAAAATTATGTTCTTGGAAAATTTCGTGGAAGCAGAAAAAACAATCCGAGCAGAAGCCCTCCGCTGTTCCCGCCAACAATTTGGTCAGTAAGTGAAAACAATTCATTTGGCTTTCCCAGAACACAAAACGAACTTGAAAGATTAGACAGACGCTGGAATACAATTCTGGGAGAGAAAAAACTGTGACTGTACGAAATAATCAGTGATTGCGAAAGAGCGGAGAACAACCATGGCTAAAATCGAAAGAGTGATAGCACAGATTCCAACAAATCCACCCAGAAGAGAAACGCTGGCAAGATAAAAAGGAATTTGAACTTCTTTGGCGCACAGAGACAATGTTAACATGCTGGACTTTTTAAGAGGAATTTCATATAATTCTACCCTTTACTAAAATGTGCTGGTATTTCTCACTAATTGAATTATACCTTTTACTAACTTGTATTTGAATTTTTCAAGAATGTAATTCCGTCGAAGATGCAAGAATGTAAAACACAACGCAAAATTAAAAAAGACAAAGTTTTCAAAATAGCATGTCAAAAACATAAAATGTCAAAAAGTAATCCAAAATGTGAAACAAATAAAAATTCAAAATGCAATCACAAGTCACAAGCATTACAAAAATACAAAACGCTATGTAACAAGTACAACACAAAATAAAACAAATGCCAAAAAAAAAAAAAATGCATACGCTTTGTAAAATGTACAAAATAAAATAAATGCCATATTCAAAAGGATTTCATGACAAGTCAAGTTAAAAATGAGCTTTTACTTAGACTTCAAATAATAACTACTAGCCTCTACACCTTTTTAAGTCTTTAATAAGTGCAACATCATTAACCTGACTTGTCATCAAACATTATCAGTATGACCATAGCATACAATCACTTAAAAGACTTGTTAATGGATGAATTGAGGAATCACCAAGTTCAGCGGGCGAAAGTTAATGGCTGTTTATAGTTTTGTACTCGAGTAAATGCGCAACACAATAAACGTGACCTTTTTTTTAATTTTATGTATATGAGCACGGTTGATTTTTTTTTTTTTTTTGAGGTTTAACGACCACCGTGAGCAAATCAATGGGCTATAAGCAGTCGCCCGTCCCTAATTTAGGATCACTGGTTCCAGGGAAGGGAGAGAGCCAGTGCCGTAAGACAAACACAACATCCATGCCTCACCGGGATTCGAACCCGGACCCCTTACGGACGAACGATCAGAGGCCAGCGCCTTAGACCACTGCGCCACCACGGTTGATTGAAAACTGATAAAAAGGCTTAAAGGCCTGTTTACTAATTTTTGTGCCTCAGTCAAAACGCAGTACCATAACCTTGGCATGTTATCGAAAACTTATGAATACGTCGGACTAAAAATTCCTAAAAAGTTTACGCCTAAAGTCTTGTAACTAAAGTTTTGTGACAGGGTAAAACTGCAACATTAATAACTTGACATGTTATGTTAACGTTGTGAGTATGAGCACGGCGGATTAAAGATTTCAACAAATAGCCTTTGGGATTAATGTGTTGTAGCTGAGTAAAAATGTAACATTATCTTTATTTTCTATATAAACCAAACTACGTGCTGAAATGGCCCAACTATATATACGTATACTTCAACCATATACCGAAGCGCTGACAAGGTGAAAACAAAAGTGCAATTGTGTACGGTCCCCTAACATTTTATGGCCAGCCTACATGGAAGTGGACACGTTGATATCAAAAACATACTTTTTGTACGGTCCACAATAAATAGCAATGGACACGTTGCAATTTTTTTTGTTGTTGTTGTTGGGGTTTAACGACCACCGTGATCAATTCAGTGGGCTATAAGCAGTCGGACGTTCCCAATTTTGGGCCACTGGTTCCTGGGAAGGGGGACAGCCAGTGCCAGAAATCAATCACAACGTCCATGATTCACCGGGATTTGAACCAGGATCCTTCTCGACAAGTGGTCAGAAGCCAGCGCCTAGATCACTTCGCCGCCGTAGCGGCACACGTTGAAATGTATTTTTCATACGGCCCCAAAAGCTCTTATGGACATACTAGATTGAACTGGACGCAAAAAAATCATTAATATAATTTGTACTAGCAGGGATACCAGTTATTTGCCAGGTATACATTACTATTTGTGGAATCACCAAGTTCCGCGGGTGAAAGTTAATGAATGAAAAAGATATTCCTGCAATTTTCCAGTAAACTTATTTTAAATTTTTTGATTTAGTTAATTTAATTTTGCGAAACAAAAACGAAAGAAAAAGGAATGGGAATACTTACCTTCTAAGAGACATCTATAGAACTGCCGTGCATCTGGAGTGTGCTTCTGTGAATCCCGCGACACAGAAATGCAATGTACCTATGTGATGTCGCATGCGTACGACTTCACATTGGCATTGATCATCTTTTTCTTACCGTTTTGAATTTTGAATATCTGGAACTCTCTATTTACATTACATTACATTTCTTTCTGATAAGCCGCTCGTTGGTAGTGAAAGCTAAACTATATTGATTTGTGTTTTTAATACACCATTAAACGCATATTTTTGCACTTTATTGTTATCTACAGTCCCTAACTTAGACCGTAGGTTGGTTAGTTTGATGGTTTAAGGTGCAAGGCCCATGCAAAGGTATTCTTAAGAGTAAAAAACGGAACTTTTTACGAAAATTTTGCATGGGGCTCCCTTGACCAGGGGTCCCAAACCCTTCCAAAAAAACCGTCTAAGTTAGATAACCATGAGTAGTATACCAAATCTGGTTGTTCTAAATTGAAAACTGTAGATTTTACGAAATTTTTATGAGGGGGGGGGCCTCTCACTCTCCGGGTTCCAACCCCTTCCAAAAACCGTCTAAGTTAGAGTTTCATGATACCAAATTTGGTGGTTCTGAATTGAAAACTGTAGTATTTAAGAAAATGTTGTATGTCTCTGCGTGTGTGCGGAGGCGCTCTGACCCCCCGGGCCTTGACCCGTCCCAAAAACCGTCGACCGTCTAAGTTAAAGTACCATGAGATAGTATACCAAATTTGGTGGTTCTAAATTGAAAACTAGATTTTGCGATTTTTTTTATGAAGGGGGACCTTACTCCCCCCCCCTCCCCGCTACAACCCCTTGCAAAAACGGTCTACCGTCTAAGTTAGAGTGCCATGAGATAGTATACCAAATTTGGTGATTCTAAATTGGAAACTGTAGATTTTACGAATTTTTTTATTGCGGGGGCGGGGCTCCAACCCCATTCAAAAACCGTCTAAGTTAGAGTACCATGAGATAGTATACCAGATTTGGTGGTTCTGAATTGAAAACTGTAGTTTTTAAGAAAATTTTGTATGTGGGGGCTCTGACACCCCCGGGCCTTGATACGTTCCAAAAACGGTCTACTGTCTAAGTTAGAGTACCATGAGATAGTATACCAAATTTGGAGGTTCTAAATTGAAAACTAGATTTTACGCGGCATCTTTATTCGGGTGGGGGCTCTTACCCCCGGGCTGCAACCCCTTCAAAAAATCGTCTAGCGTCTAAGTTAGAGTACCATGAGATAGTATACCAGATTAGGTGGTTCTGAATTGAAAATTGTAGTTTTTAAGAAAATTTTGTATGTGGGGGCTCCGACCCCCCGGGCCTTGACCCGTTCCAAAAACGATCTGCCGTCTAAGTTAGAGTACCATAAGATAGTATACCAAATTTGGTGGTTGTAGGATGAAAACTGTAGATTTCACGAATTTTTTTATGAGGGGGGGGGGGGCTCCGACCCCGCGGGCTCCAACCCCTTCCCAAAAACCGTCTAGCGTCTAAGTTAGAGTTTCATGATACCAAATTTGGTGGTTCTGAAATGAAAACTAGATTTTACGGCAATTTTGTAGGGGGGCTCCGATCTCCCCCCCCCCACCCGTCTCCAACCGCTTCCAAAAACCGTCTACAGTCTAAGTTTCACCAATTTTTATTTTCGCAAATAATACCACGAGATAGTATACCAGATTTGGTGGTTCTGAATTGAAAACCGTAGATTTTACGAATATTTTATGTATGGGGGCTCTGACCAACCGGGCCCTGCCCCGTTCCAAAAACCGTCTACCGTCTAATATTTTTAGTGCCAAAGAAAAACGTAATATTCCTATCCTGTCTGCGTGTCCAAACTTCACAAATTTGATCAGGGAGCAAGACGTTCGAAATCGTACGTTTTCCTGCATTCGTTTTGTATTTAACCAAAATCTGTAAACGCGACGAATTGACGTAGTCGACGAATTGACGTAGAACCGTACTTGCATTTTCATAGATGTTATTAATAATGATAATGTATGCATCTTCAATACTGCAGGATTTCAAAGCCATTGTTACTACTGCTGATGGTTTCACGGAATCAAAGGCCTTTTCATAGTCAATAAAAGGTATGCAGGATGGGAGTTCTGTTCTTTCAATTAGTTCTCTCAGTACATGGATATGATCTATAGTGCTGTAGCCACTCCTGAATCCAGCTTGTTCTCTTGGTTGGGCCATGTCTAGTGTTACCTTCAAGCGATGTGAAAGAACTTTAGTGAAGATTTTATAAACCACTGAAAGGAGGCTGATGGGCCTGTAGTTCGTGAGATCCTAAATGTCACATTTTCTTATGGAATAAGATCATTGTAGCATTGTTCCAATCCTCAGGAATCTTCCCTTCATTAAGAGATCTGGTGAAAACTTGGGCGAGTGTAGTTTCAATTTCTCCACTTGCTTCTTGTTAATGTCCACAGTAATTCCATCTTCTCTTAGAGTTCTTCCCTGTTTCATGTTCTTAATTGCATATGTAACATATATATATATATACACACACACACAGTGGTTGCTTTGGCTGAAAAAAATAAGTTTTTACCGAATTCATTTTTTTTCACCAAAATGTAATCTGAAGTATTGCCAGAACTTTTTATCAATCACCAATTTTTATTTTCGCAAATTGTGATGCAATTGGCTGTGCAAACCCTATATATATATATAGCACACTGTTCCAAGCAAAAGAAATTCAAGCACTTTTTAAACCAGAATTATCATGGGCACTGCCAATTAGTCACCAAGTAGGTATTTTAGTAAGTTCAGACTGTTAATCTCAGCTGGGGCTGGCACACCTTCAATGACCTGCCTGTTACCCCTTGCCCCCAGTTGGTTTATTTTATTAACTTTGGATTGCCCCTGTGTTATGGTGTTTTTCCAAAGTTTTATTTTGAAAAGGTACATTATTTTCGTATTCATCTGCTGGTATGACACTTATTTGCTTGGTTTAACTTTTTATTTTTGGTGCAGCCAAGAGACGAAGGGTTCACGCATGAAGAACAAGCAATTCCTGGAAGTTCCATCCCATTGGCAACGTGTCCCTAACCCCAGTAAATAGGAGCCCATCATATTTTGCAAATACATCATCCCACTTATTTTACTCACATGGCTGACACTTTCTTTTTTTTTAGTGATATCATAGCCAAGGCACCAGCTGTCCACACACTCCCCAGGATTGAACAGAAGTTCTGAGCTGTTTCATCAGCTTGGTGTTTTTAGCAGAACTACACAGGAATCTCCTATACATCTTTTTAGCACAAACAATTATTTAACACATGCTTTCATATCATTACTTTAAAAAAATAATCAAGTACTGTTTACAGAGCCTTAAACTTTTTAAAGTACTTTCAAGGACTTGAACCATGAAGGGCATCATGAAAGTATTGCCTCGTTCCTCATAAGATTTTTATTTGTAGCAGAAACGTGAAACTTGGTAAAGTACTTGGATATATTGTTCTAGTCTATTCAAAGTATTGTCCATAACTTTCTATACATTTCTGCCATCTTTAGACCCACTGGTAAAATCCATTTTGGAAAAATTCCATAGGCTGTCGTTTCACCCGAGTTCACAGCCAGTTTAACATTGGTCACATCGTTGAAGCATTCCCCACAAAGGGGCAAACAGGAAAAGGTCTGAGGGAGCCAAATCAGGATTGTAGAGGGGTTGGGGCATCAATGTCCATCCCATTTGGGCAATAGCATGAAGTCTTCATTGAGGTGTGGGGATGTGCATTATCATGGTGTAAAATAACACTATGAAGTGGAATGTCACATCCTTTCTTTCTGGCAGCTTCCTTTAGCTTCTTCAATGTCTGCACACTAGTGATCACTGTTTATTGTTGCACCCTGTTTAAGGTAATCAGACAAAATGACACCACATTTGCCGCAGAAAATTGTCACCACCACTTTCCCTGCAGAACGAGTTGTTTTCCCCTTTTTCTGTTGAGGTGATGTGCAGTGCCATTCCATTGACACACATTTTGTTTCTGGGTCATTAAAGAACACACAGGTTTCATCCCTCATCACAACATCAGAGAAAAACACCTCACCCTCCCTCTCATAACAGTTCAAGAAGTTCCGGCAGATGTCCACCCTTTGCTCACGGGTTAGGTTTCTTGGGATTCACTTGAAAAAAATTTTCTGTAGCTCATACCCCTAATTAATGTCTCCATAGCACTATGACCACAATGAATGGCACCACACAACTCCTGGATGGTGACACGACAATCAGCTGTGATGAGGTCTTTCATCACTTATTGCCATCTGTCCCTGTAGTTGCGGGTTTTCTACTCAATTGTTTGTCCGATACTTAACTTTCTCCCTCTCGAAACCTTTTACCCATCTTCGGACACTACTGATATCGTTTGCGGTAGCTCCATATACCGCCAGGAGTCTTCTGTGGATTCCTGGAGCCTCACATCCCTCTTTTTCCAGGAATTCAATTACGGTCTGCTGCTTTTCTCTGCCATTCATTATCTTTATTTCTGATACTGAACCAGAAGAAAAGAAAAAAAAAAACTTGTTTCCACATTGGTAACATTACATAGTACATATCAGTGCAGTTTCATTAAAATTACTTCAAAATTTCAAAAGTTATTAAGATGGAGGCATTACTTTCAGGATGCACTTGGTATACAGGGTGATCAGAATCGACCGCACAATAAACCGACCAGACGATTCCTCGTGGAGAAAGAAGCCGAAAACCGTTGTCAGATCGGACGTCGCATTCTGGAGATATAAGCGCCGAAAGTTTGCGACGTCACATCTGGTAAGAATACAGACATTAGAAATAACTTACCCAATCACTTTGACAGAAAATATTTGATTTATTGATGTGTACCACTACAACATAGCTGCACGCGTTGCAGCACAGCAAAGGTTACAGTTGTGAGGGCCGCGTGTAAGGTGACCAACTAGGTCGTGCAGGCTGTTGATATACCAGTTCCTTTAGATAACCCCAGGAAAAACAGTCCAATGGGTTAAGATCTGGCGATCTAGCAGGCCAAGCCATCAACCAGGATACTCCATATCCAGCTACTGGCAAACATTTAAATCGTAATGCGCCGGTGCTCACTCGTGCTGGAACCATAGATTGCTTGGAACAGCCAACGGTATGTTTTCCAGCAAGTCCAGCAGAACATTACGTAGGAACACCGTGTAGTTGGCAGCTGCGACACATTCGGGGAGATCATATGATCCAACTAGGATACTGCCCACAATACCACACCCCACCGGAAATGGCTTGAGTGTGCGGATTATCCAATGCTCAAACATGACTTATGGGTGTAGCAGATACCCTGCCGTGTAAACCTTGCCTCATCAGTCCACAAGATCCGGCAGATGAAACTATCATCGGCAGCATGTTGCTGTACAGTCACTCACAGTATGCCTGTCTTTGAGGATAATCCTGTGGTAATATAGGCCTATGTGATGTGATATGGATGCACGTCTTCGTCGTGTAGAACGGCAAGTACAGTAATTTGGTGCACACTGAACTGTCGCGCTGCTACTGGCCGTTGGCTCTTCTATGAACTGTACTATGGCGTCCTCGAAGGATGGTGTTCTCAGAGGGTCCAGCGCCATTGTCTACACTTGGACGTGGTGCGACATTGCCTGTGTCGCGCATTCGAGCGTCAACCCGCCATATGACCTGGGCGTCCGGGTGCCGTCGTGCTGGGTATCGCTCGCTGTCGGCCCTTGCTGCACGAAATGCTGAATCATGGCATTCCCCAATAGGAGATGCATGGCACAATACTCTCTCAAACGGTACAACATATCACTACCCACACCATTGTCAAATGTACCAACACAGTAGGAGCTTACCTGCTATTGTCGCCAACCTCTTTTTATCCCTACGTGCCACGTCCTTCGAATGTGCATACCCACCACGTGCAACATTCATAAATGTTGATTGCCTTTTTATTTTTTAATTGGAGGTTTAACGACTACTGTGAGCAACTCAGTGGGCTATAAGTAGTTGCCCGTCCTAAATTTAGGACCACTGGTTCCAAGGCAGGGAGAGAGAGAGAGTCGGTGCCATAGGACAAACACATCTATGCTTCACCGGGATTCGAACCCAGATCCCTTTCAGAGAAATTATCAGAAACCATCGCCTTAGACCACTGTGCCACCGGGGCAGCTTGACCACCTTGTGATATGTGCATCTATCAGGGTTCGTACTCTTTTTTGGGGAAAAAATTCAAGGACTTTCCAGGCCTTTTCCAGGCCATATACAAAAATTCCAGGATGATTACTACGCTTTACAGTATCATGCTCAAATTAGTTTTTAAAAGCAATTTCAGTTTTAAGTAATAAAAATGACGAAAGATACAAATGGATGAGTGTGCTTTTTTACCCATTACATTTCTTTTTAATGTTTTTAATTGGCAAATTACCCAATAATGCTAAATTGAATCATGATGCAATTACCACAAGGCTATTCAGAAAATCCTTTCCCTCAATCAGAAAATGATTAATTCAATCAGTCATTTTAGCTGCATCACTATTCTGCACTATCTTCCATGTAATCAGACTATTATTGATAACAACTGAAATTATTATAAAATAAAGTGAGGGCAGATTCAGAATTTAAGAATGGGGAGGGCGCACGTCTAACAGAGGACTGGTAAAAAAATCTCTGAGATTTATTTCCTCCAAAAAAAACACGGTGGTAAAACATGGAGGACCCATAAGGGGGAGATGGGGTGCTTGCCTGTCAGAGTACATCACAAACAGCAGTTCTGAAGTACTGCTGTGTGGATCACTGAAAAGTTTGGGCCAATGCAAGACAAAATGTGGAGTTGCAAATCCATAAGTGAAAAAGTGTGATGTCTGAAAACAAGAAACGTGAGACAAAACAAAGCACTTATCTATTTACTCACCCCCCCCCCCTTTTTTTTTTGAAATGGGGCATGTGCCTGTTATGCCCACAGGTGGATTCTAGCTCTGATAAAAAGTGTTTCCAATCCATACATGGGAATGATTTTTTTTTCTTTTTTAACATTCCCAATGACTGCCACTGGTGGATGCATATTGGGATGTGACTTTTGAAGGCAATGAAAATCTTAATTACTAGACAGAATATGTTCCAGACTTGAGGAAAATTTCATCCAATTGTAGTACAGTTATGTTAAATCAAAAAGCATAAGCCACGGAATCACTATGCACCTCAAGAAATGATTCGGGAGTATGCCAATCAGTAGACAGAGTGTTGTGCTAAAAGTCTGTTACAAAGCATCACCTCTTACAGCTGGGCTCCAAACCAGAGGAAAGGAAATGTTAACAAACACTTAGTGCCTGAGGGAAGCAAAACTTTGTACTGGGTCTCCTCCTCCAAGTCTCAAATCTTTCATACTTACCCAGCTGGAGAGTGGACATAGGGCTTCAAGCTTGGAGAATGAATACTGCTCTTATATCTATGCCTTTGAATTTAATTTCGACCATTTTCAACAGGGTAGGTTCCTAGGTTGTACTGTTCAGCATACTAAAATTTCGCCAAAATCCAACCCCTTTTACGTGAATTATCGTACGGACAAATGGAAAAAACCAAAGAAGCATAAACGTTTCTGCAACCTACAGTTCGAAAGGGTTAGTAATTTCTAAAATAAAAACATAACCAACAGCGTGAAAACTAGCTCATACACAGAATATTTGAAACTACAGTATGCGCTCTCAATTATTAGGGATGATAGGGGGGAAGGGAATAGAACTGCCCATAATTAGCATGTTCTCGTTGCGCTAGGCGCTTAAGCACTGCTGAATTCCGTCAGACCCCCAATGGTCAAATGATTGAAATGTGCTGATGTTCATGGAATGAAATGGTTGATCAGCTATGATAACCGCATAAAAGTTCGAAGGGGAGGAGGGGGCGATTTTTTTTTTACTTTATGCAACATTCCTCCAGTATTTATCTTGTCATCATCAACAATAGCAATGTAACTACCACTTACGATCGCGGATATCGCCCAACTGAAAATCGGCCATACAACTAAGGGATACAACACACAGGTATCATGTTACAACAGTGTATTGTAATCGAAAAAAAAAAAAAAAAAGATTTCAGAAATTAAAATCGAAAAAAAAAAAACTTTCAGAAATTAATATCATCAAGTCATGGTGTTTCAAAAATCCGCTTTCCTTTATAATGTTTAAAAACATGTAATGTTATTTCTTTTTTACCTGTCTTGTATAATAAAATGGGTTGATTTTTTTATGGAATCAGACGTCCATATGTCTGATTGTCTTCGTCTGAGTTCACACGTTAGCTACTGTGTACAAGTAGACATATTTTTTCAGCTCAAAAATATGTAGTTTTGTATGTATTCACAGTATAACTCATTCCGTATTCCCACAGAACAAAATTCAGCAGATACAAATGAAGAACATCAAGACCCACCCAACACCATGTTTCCGATTGTCTGCTGTTTATATTCAAGAAATGCGAATATGGATCAATGGTGAATGCAGCAACTATGGTTTTTATTTATTACCAAGAAAAAAAAAAAGGAGCCTGAAAGCTGTAAAGCTGAAACGGATATTTCTCCCCTCCCGAAAACATTCCGATTAAGTTCAAACAGCAGGAGCACGCGTCCACGCACACTCAACCTCTGGAATGTCCTGATGGAACGGCTTCTTTTCATTTGGCACATCGCCATAAATCACCACCTGCAGCTCACTGAAGTGTCTTCCTCCTTCACCCTAACTATAGGAGAAAATGTAAAAAAAAAAAAAATGTTGACCAATTTTCGACAAAATGACCAAATTTACGTCATAACATTGCAATTTACTAAAATACGATTATCTGCTGAATTTCGCCTAAATCCATTGAAAACTTTTTAATTATAGATTTTTTTATTAAAACAGTAGCTCAGACATCTGAATAAAAATGTATGTTTGTAATTAAAATAGAGTCCATATCATCACAGAAACAAAATTTAAGGATCACTCTGTTTAAATAAACCATGGCATCTAAAAAAAATAATTTGCTTGCTTTTCCCGTAATTTATAATTGCCGTTTCTTTTTTTTGAATCCGATTTTGCAACGGAAGATTTTTTCTTTTTTTTTTTTTTGCATCTGCTAAAGTTTCAAACGGAATTCGGCGAAATTTGCGCTAGAACTTTATTGTGATGTATTTTAACCACTGTAAAAATTTTACTGTGTTATTTTCAAAATTCCGGAAAATGGATTTCTGAAAATATCTTAGTCCTTTTGAGCCGTGGAAGTGATAAACAGGTGTTTGCTTTCTTCCCAACCAAGGGCTTCGGATCAGCGCTCCCAGCTGTCAATCAACCGTTGCTATGGTAACACACTTTCTGCTCAAGGCTCACTGTCTAAAGAGGCACACATAATAAAAATTTCCAATGCTAACTTTTCAAGTTTTAAACCGATTCAAATGGAATTTTGGGAGTGAGCTTCTGTAATCCAATTATAGTAAATGTAAAAATTTCAGCCACTTTTGTGAAAAATTCGCAAAGATAGTTTTCTTATTTTTTATCATAAGTAGCCGAAGTCTCTTGAGGGGTGGGCCGGAAGCAAGCGTCTTAATGCAATAAACAAGGAGCAGATGAATGTGTTGTTCAGGCATACTCTTCACTGGTGGATGCCAGCTGACTTGGTAAACACGCGACCGCCTTGCAAATGCTAAATGTCTCTTCTTTCCCCTTCTGTTGTTCTCAGTAGTTGTCGGACGGACATCAAGCTCAGGGCTAGAGAATGCATCAAGCTCCCCTTCCCTAACAGACCTGCTAGTAATCATCCAATTTTATTGCACTGGAAGTAGTGCTTCCCCCCCCCCAGCCAAATTAGGATTTGGGCACATCCGAAACACCACTGTAGCCGGCGGTTTCTTTGAGAACAGAGGAGAGGAACTTAAAAAAATTAAGGGGGTAACAGTCAGTAACACGATTTCCTAAAAGGGCATTTTTTTTAAGCACTAATTTCAAATTTCAAGGCTTTTCAAGACAGCATTAAAAATACCGTTTTTCCAGGATATTCCAGGCCTTGAAAACGTAATCATGATTTTCCAGGACTTTCCAGGTTTTCAAGCACGCGTGCGCACCCTGATCTATATAACTATCCAAGTCTGTCTTCAACGAGCACGTGCGTTACCGGATGCAACGCCACGAAACTTTCGGCGCTTATATCTCCGGAATGCGTCGTCCGAACAGACGATTTTTGGCTTCTTTCTCCATGAGGAATCGTTCGGTAGGTTTATTGCGCGGTCGATTCTGACTTACCCTGTATATCATTTTCCATGACTTTTTGGTATTTTTCCTGGATTTTTCAGCATTCCCAAGACTCGTGAACCCCGACCTAAATTATGTTATACAGCCTATTTGGAAGCTTTTTTGGTTTCTTTAGGTAATTTTTTTAACATTTTACTAGTTTCTATGCAGCAAGAATGAAGATGTTTATGAAACTCACACAGCATTTGCAAACTACTTGGGGTTGCAGTCGGCACTATAGAATGTCCCGTTTCTTCACATAAAAAATAAGATATTCAACTGGAATATTTTTTATGAATTTACATGACATATCAGATGGCCTATGTGTATAATTGACAATAGATATTTCTGAAAGTTTTTTTTCATAACTTCATTTATTACGATTTTACAAGAAGCTTATTTAGAAAGAGGTGCTGTTGATGCTGGAACACCATGTTTCTGTGGTTTAGCCTGTCCTCCTTCCCTAAAACCATGTCTGTAAGAAAATAAAACTTTCGTCAGTATGCACCACAGAAATGCAGGTATTATATAAACATGTCATTAACTGCATCTACAATATTATAAATAATTTACTCCATAAAAAGCAGTTTCTTTCTGCCCCTCCCCCATTCTCTAAGAAAAAAAATTCCCAATATTTACAAAACACAGATTACAATGCTATTAATCTAAACCAGTGCAGAATGAGTTTCCTGACTTGAAAACTTCTGTTTCCTCTTAGCCTAAAAAACACTATGGGTGGATAGTTCTGGTGTACAGAATTAATACCAAGTAGGGCACCTGCGACATTCTTCATGAGGAATTATCTCACTTTAAGATGACATGGGAATATTGGAACTTCAAAACGTGTCGACAATTTTAAAGTGCAGGAGATTGCGCATTACTATGATGCACAAGTAGTAAAATGATGCGGAAAATTGCAGCTTATGAGCAATTCCACATTTCTGCAAAATTCAATGACCTACTTATTTGTAAAATAAACAAATTTCTAAAAATGCATATATTTTATCTTTGATTCAAGGTTTAACGATCATCATGAGCAATTGATAAGAGCTTAATTTAGGGCCACTGGTTTTAGAAAAGGGAGACAACCAATGTGGTAATACAGGTGTACCAAACATTCCTGACCCGGGATCCTAAAAATCTAGGCCCAACTTGGACGAATGATTAGGAGCCAGCACCTTAAGGCCACTGGACCATCAGGGTGGCAAAATATTTGAAAATTGTTCTCAACAAAACTAACTGAATGTCTCTAGTATGTGGCACATTGGTGGTATGATTAACTACATGACCCAAAATAGAGCTATGATGTTTTCAGGGAAAACAATGTAAGGTTCTGATTTTTTTTTTTTAAAGCTCATTTTTGATAGCCACACATGGGGGAAAGATGCTCAGTTACGCTGCACGATTCTTTACAGGAGATTCCCAGTAGACATCTTGAGCTGCTTGGTCAAAACTATGTTTGATAGGTCCCCAGTGAATGCAGGGTTTGCCATGCAATAAAACATTACTGTTTGTAACTGCAAAATTACTGCAAACATACACTCAGCAGACAAAACATCAGAGATAGTGGTGATGGGCAGTTGACATGGACATCCCTTGCACACAGTGGTACAGACCCGAACTGAATGCAGGCGATACATAGGCAAACAGCAAGGATACCTAACAGTGTATCGCAATCGAAAAACATGGTGATCCGAGTGACTTTGATCATGGACACACTGCCAGTGCAAGACAGATGGGTCATTCTATCGCACAAGTATTAAAAGAACCCCATGATTCCCAAGGACAACCATATCAAGGGCGTACTGCAAGTATACCAATGACGGATGTAAAAGCACCTAGAGATCAAGTAGTGCTCAACTACATGTCATTGATGACCGAGGTCGATGTAGACTATCCCACTTGGTACTGGAGGTGCAAATCAAATCCAGGTTAAAATGCCAGAGGTCCAAGCAGCATCAGTAAGTGAACAGTACGGTGCATGCTGCATATATGAGAGCTGACACCCTACTAGTGTGCCACTGCTGATTGCTCGTCATTGGAAAGTGTACACCTTGCCTGGTGCTGGGAACATCAAAACTGTACGTCTGCAGAATAGTCTATATATATTATTACCATACAAAGCCAAGTATTTGAAAAAATGATCCTTTGTTCTGGTACTTTGCTTTATACGGTAATAGGCAACATTTTTTTTTTAAATCTATGCACACATCTTAAATAACAGCATTAAAAAATAAAGAGCGTTTCTTGCACAATTGCCTATATAGGGTGCGTTTCTATTTGTAGTGTTCTAGCTATTACAGAAATTATCTAAAAAAGTAATCAAAATTTTAGAAATTTGAATTTAAAAAAAAAAGGCACAACTTGCAAACTTTAAGCCTCCACAATTCAGTAGTCTTTTTTTGTAGGTGACCAATGGACAGATACACAGCCCATTTTTGAAACATATATGTGATAACTGAGCAATGTAAAGTAGGCCTCTCCAGCAAACAGAAAAAGTTGTTTAACAGGGTTTTTTTTCATGAAATAATCTCTGTAGACTTCATTTTGAATTGCTGCTCAAGAACTTTCCAAAAGGGAAATCCATTTTGGCCTCACAATAAGAATAACGACACCTACAATTTCCAATATGAATACTGGCTAGAACAGTATTCATATTGGAAGAGTTAAAACACCAAGAATTTTTATAAATTAAATAAAAAAATCAAATAAAAAATATCTCCACGATATTAAGAGGGGTGTCCAATAAGTATTCAGATTTTTATTCCTATCGATACAAAACTGTGTACGTATGCATGAAACTATTACGACTATTTTCAGTGAAGCACCATAAAAGCAGAACAGTTTGATACTGTTAGGTGGTGCTGTCGATCAAAATCAATGGCGGCTATGTTAAAAGTTCAGTTTGAGCAGTAGTGAAATTTTTGACAAAAAAATGCGTCAAAGTCGGACGGTGTATGGTGAATGGCTGTCTCATTCCACTGTTTATGAATGGGTTACAAAGTTCAAAGCTGGCGGTGCTAGCCTTGAAGATGAAGCACGGTCAGGTAGGCCTAACATGGCAGTGGCTGATAAAATGGGTTGACGACTTGATTAAAGGTGACAGATGAATTCATGTTCTTCACATTGCCATGGAACGGGATATCACTAAAGATTCAAATTATTCAGGAACGCCAGATGGGTACCCTGAATGCTTACAGCGGTGATTAAATGCCAAAGGCTAGACATTTGCAATGAACTGGTACAGCGCTACGATGAGGAGGGTGACGCATTCCTGGGATGCATAATATAACAGGTGATGAAACGTGGATTCATCAGTTTGAACCACAGACAAAACGTCAAAGTATGCAATGGTGTCATCCGAATTTGCCTGCATCAAAGAAGTTTTAAGTTGGTTCGTTGGTGTTCAAGGTCATGGCTCTTGTCTTCTGAGACAAACATGGAACCCTTCTGGTTGAGTACTTGGCAAAAAATAAAACAAAGGCAAAGGCCTATGTGAAGACGCTGAGAAAATCTGCGCAGCTTATTCGGACCAAACGACCAACATCGGAAAACAATCAAGTGTTGCAACAGCATGATAACGCTCGCCCGCATATTGCTAAACCAGTGCAAGCACAAATCGCAAAACAGAGGTGGACTGTTTTTCTGCACCCTGCTTACAGTCCGGACTTGGCACCTTCAGATTTTCGTGTTTTTGGTCCCCTGAAGGATAGTCTTCATGGCCACTACCATGAGAGCATGGATGATCTGCTAGCGGCTGTGCATCAATGGACTCGCAACACCCCTGCTGATTTATTTGATACTAGAAGGAATCTACTTGTTGATCGGTGGAGGAAATGTATAGTGCTAAATGGAGAATATGTGGAAAAGTGACTGTTTTTACCATTGTATTACATATGTGAGTATGTATCATATTCATGCATCCCATATTTTTTATTTCTCCGGATACACCCCTCGTAAAATGCATTTCCAATAATTTGTAAAATATATATTTAAAAATAAGCAGCCAATAACAAGGAATGAAGAACCAAGTAATAACCTATTGGGGAGGACCCAGGCCCCTGGGTGTCCTTCAAGTGTGACACTGCTCACAGTCCTTAGATATCTTACATTTATTACACAAAAACTTATGGGAATACACTTCTGACTTGATCACACGAGGTGCTTAAATAGGAATCCATATTAATAAATCTATTTTGCACTTGAAGTGGTCTTCACCTGGTGTTTGAGAAATGAGGATACAATGTCTTGTTTACAGAGCTGCACTTGACATATCTGAAGTGTGTTGAAAATATTTACAATTGGAAAGAAAAGGAACACTATAAGACAGATGTAGTATTAATAAGAAAAAGGTGTGAAGTGTGTTGACACTGCATACGGTTACAAGAATTTGCAACTTTAATGTCAGTGTTCCTCTTGCAATTGTATGTATTTTACTATTTTACACACCACTCTTTTGAGGTCTTAGACCTGGCCTACTCAGGGAAAGAAAATATCTTACCTATAGATAAGTGACAACCCCCCCCTCCCCCCAAAAAAACCTTTTAAGACCAGAATTTTATAAAATCCATAGCTTGTGGTACTACACTGCTGAAACAAGCAACTGTAACATCCTCTCCTATGGGTAAAATGAGCTTGCTATTGTTTTTTGTACAACCTCACCATTAACTCTATTCTCCAAAAGAAAAGACAAAAAGTGGGAGTGGTGGGCAACCAGACTTTACAAGATATTAACAATGAACACTAATTCTTTTGGATGCCAAGAATTTGTGAGTAAATCACATAAATCTTCACTTGATCAGGTTATGAATCCATTCAAATACTATCACCAATTAGAAAGAAAAAAAACCCCGTCAAAAATGTTTCTTTTCTTTGGTGAATTAACCAGAACACCACAAGCAATGTAAATTTTTGGAGTGCATCTCTGCAAGCTCTGGCTGCAATTTTTACAGCACACCATTCAATAGAATATGATGTTTATGCTTCCAAGCAAGCTTCTGTAAGGATTTTCCTTTACTGACTGTAGAAGCAAGTTAAGAGATGCTCTCTGTTCACTACATTCCCAGCAATATATATATATACTTCCAATCTTACAAGAGCAGTTAACTACTCTTAAAATCTTACCGTATTTAGATGAAGGAACATCATTGAGATGCCTTCACCTAATCCTTATTGTACTCTTACAAAAAAAAAAACTTTGCTCAGAAATGTTCATATCTCAAAACCTAGCTAGGGTTCCAAACAATGTCGCCATTATGACACTTATGAAATTGTGAGGTAACCAAAATTTATCATTTCTTTATCAGTGCATTTTTATTTACATGCACTTAAATTAAGGACAAAGATTACTTTTCTAATAACAGAAGTGTAATCTGCAAGATTTTTTGTAAGCAGTACAAAAACACACTGATGCAACACATAGCTGTAGATTACTCTTCACATACAGGAAGTGCAGTAAGCCTTCATTACTGACTTCTACTACATTAAACTTTGTGGTAAAAATGAAAATTCTGGTAACTGCCTTTTCACTGATAGTTTCATTTTATCTATAAACTATACTCAGAGCAAAGCTAACCTGATTACACTGTCAATGCTGTGGAGCTGATTTAGCAACAAGTCCATGCCTCTTGTTTATCTGTATCTCTTTGCGTACCCTTTCCCCTTAAAACCCTAAGGGTGATGGCATGAAAGACAAAAGGAATTCCCCCTCATGCTTCCATCACGATGTCTCCCTCAACTGCCAACCGCCAAACAAACGATTTCTTTCCTTTCAAAAACTCATCTAGGTATTTGGATAAGATAAACACCTTCGCATACCTACCAACTACTACAGAATGTCCGTAGTTTCTACGGATTTTGTTGTCTGACTACGGAACTCACTGTCTAAACTACGCATTGTACGAATTTTCATTTTTTTTCTATTTTGCTATTATTTTTATCTACACATGATACTCTTAAACGGTTTTGCGGAATTTCACGTTTTTTTTGTCATCGTTTAGATCATTCTCAAGATGGATGCAAAACTGAAGATAATTTGAGGAGGGGTCGTTTCTGTTTAGTGTTTCAAAACTTTCGAAAACTGTAGTTAAACGGGGTAAATTTTTTTACCGTAATCGCAATTTTTCTCCCGATGTTGCCTTTGTGTCCAGTAGTCTTATTAAATATCATTTTTTTGAAACTGCAGGTAATTTGAGAAAACGGAAGTTAGACGCCGCGAAAATTTCCTAGTAATTATCAGGCATAAGATTCTTCCGCGAATTCGAGGAATTCCGCCATTTTCGTTATTATTTTGGTCATTTACGAGATCGTTGCACAAGTGAACAGAAATTCGGGGGGGGGGGGGGAGATGTTTGTCGGAGGACGGAAGTTCATCTTTACGAAACTTTCTGAAACGGAAGGTCGACGGATGCCAGATTTTTCTTGTAATCGTAATTATTCTTTTTCTCACAATGTTGACTGTGCCCGGTATTATTGTTAAATAACATTTTACTAAATAAATATTTTTATTTCAGCTTGAAATGGAAGTCGGGCGGGGCAAAGGTTTCTCCCGTAATAGCACCCCTTCCCACAATGTTCTCACTCTCCTGCATTGTTAAATATCCCCAGTTCCATACGTTTTAGCATTTAAGTTTGATAAGAGAGGAAAAAATTCCTGAAAACGGAAGTGACGAATTTGGAAAATTTGAAAACATTGATGCATTTTCTCTTTTCTTTCAAATTTCAGATTTTCCATTTGTCAAGCATTGTGGAATTCTAAACGCATCTGACTGGTTTTTACTGAAAGTTTTAAACTTAAATCTCGCTATATTACCTATGCAGAGATGCCAACACCTAAAAGTAGTTTTCAGTAACAAACATGTTCATTTTTCAGTAATTTTCAGTAACAATTTTTTTTCCAGTAATTTTCAGTAATCCAGTCTACAGCGGCAAATTTGGGTATTTAACACTGCAACAAATTTTAATCTGTCAGAACTATTAACAAAATAATAATAATAATTATAATGATACAATAAAAATAATTTGCTAGTGGGAAATTTTAAAATACTGTCTACCAGAAAAATATAATAAATTACCTCCACACATGAAGAAAAATTATTCCTTGGAATGTTGGACAAATTATTATGATAAACTGGCTGTAGTTGCCATTTTGGCCTTCCTTAATTCAATTTGTGAAAACTTCTTCTGATAGCGTAGTTCACTGTGTGCAATGCTATTTATTTTTTCTACTAATAAAGAAGACAGCACATGAGTACTTAAATTAGGTCTGAATTCATTCATGTTCTTTTTTTCACAATACTGAAAATTCTTTCTGTACTTGCATTGCTATGAGGGACTATTAAAATCATTTTCATAATTTTGCTTAATGATTCATACTTCAACTGGCCACTTTCATTATAAAAAATGAACCTTTGTCTTCAACAACGAAGGTTCATTTTTCATTAAAGAAATTCTGTGCCACACTTCATCCATTCTCCCAGAAGTAACAGCACAGTTAAAATTTTCAAACTGGTAGTGAGCAAATTTAGATTCCACCTTGTCAGATTCTTCTGGTTACAAAACTGGAAACAGGGAAGGGAACACATATATTGGACTGATGCAAAAGAAACACTTTGCCTTAATGCTACATCTGCAATTTCAGCATGACTCAGAAATTCATCATTAAGTGGAAATTTTCATAAAATGTAATTGCAGCCTGTCTTGTAAAATTCCCTTACCTCAGAATAAAAAGTAGCCACTGTGTCTTCACTCAAATCTGCAGTTGTGCCTATACAAGATCTCACTTTTGACCCAATTACAAGATCACAGTTTTCTTTTTGATTTCTCCTTCTTTCAAAATTTCCATCTGCAAGAGATGTTGCTGTCACATCAAATGCCGATGGCTTGATAAATCGTACAAGCAATTCAGATAACAGACTATGAAGTTTTCTTTTTAATGCATGCACAAACGGAGCTTCCTGCTGCAAGAACACGTTAACAGGTGTAAATAATGGAAGAGTTGCAGATAAAAAAAGACAATAAAGCTTAAATGAAGGATTTCCAATCATACTTGCAAGGTTCTTATACTGTGAATTAGCTTCTTCATTGTCACTGAAATAATGTTCTAGAGCCTCCCACTGTTCTAAAATTCTGTCAATGGATTCCAAAAGTGATAACCAGCGAGTATTGACATGCTTTAGAATTTTGTGTGGTTTAGTACCACAAACAGCTTGACTCAGTTTTAGATTGTGTTTCCTCTTTGAACTTTTCTCCAAAAAAAAAAAAAAAAAAAGAACAACTGTATCAGAAACTGCTCAACATTAAATCCTTTCAGTTGAGTAGCAGATTTCTGTGCAGCTAAATTTACTAAATGGCATGAACATCACTGCACTAGGATTGCACTCTGAACCTTTTTTATGTGAGAAACAACACCTTTTACTTGACCGATCATAGTGTTAGCATTGTCACAACAAAATGACATACAGTTGCTCCATGAGATATTTTTTTAACAAACGCATTGTTCAAAACGTTGAATATTCCTTCACCTGTATTATTACTTGATTCAACCAATGATAACAAAACAGTTAAATTTTTCCCTATTTTTTCGTCAAAATATGTTATTGTAATGGGATAACAGTTTATTTGCGTGAGCATCATTACTTCCGTCCGTAGATAGAGAAAAAGGATTTTTTTAAACTTCAGATACGATGTTACTTGTAGAAACACTGGCCATGTGCTGAATTAGTGCAGTAGCCTTGGTTCTTCCACACGAATATTTTTTTTGCGATCGCTGAATCGGGAAACATGGCTTGAAATAACGGTTTAGCATGGTCAGCAGCTGCTATGGGTAAATTGTGTTCCACAATAAATGAAGTGAACATAAGTTCTGCATTTATTACACTGTTCTCCTTTGATGCAAACAAATCGCTCACTGACTGAACTTTCAACTCACCGAAAGATTTATGTTTTTTCGATTCTGCGTGTCTTCGGCAATCATCCCGCCCACCGTGCGCAATACTAAAATCACATCTACAAATTCTGCAACACACGTGGTTCACAGAAACTTTTGATTTCTCAAAACAGGGCCAATCTCTATTGTAAGTTTCTAGAAAACACTGTTTCTTCTTCAACGACGAAGGTTTGTCTAAAGAATGCTTCATTCTAAATAAATAAAAGAAAACAGCAAAAAAAAAAAAAAAAAAAAAAAAAAAAAACTTCACAATCGCCGCACCCTTCTGTGATGTAACAGTACGGTAGCACGTGCAGCAGAGAGAACCAAAAAGCATCAAGGACAATAAAGCAGAAGCGCTGCCTACGAGGAACGAAAGCAACTGCCCTGGTTGCACGCAGGAGACACGAAGTGCATCATGGGAGTTTGGGACGAATGCCTAAGCAGCGTCCGCACAGAGCTAAACTGCGTAGTTGCGTCCGGCAGGGGGAGAACCAATGGGAGCGGTGTCAAGGAATGAAACACTGAGCCAGCATAGTGTGGTTGCTGCTCAGTCTACGGTAGATAAATTGCCAATTAAGATGCAGAAATCTATAATACACAGAATGTAGCATTTAATCTCCCCCCCCCCCAAGAAAAACTTGAAGAACCAACAAAAAAATTTTAAGTTGATAAAAATTTGCTTTCTATCTCAGAAAATTAAATCAAATGGCGATTTTCCATAATTTCAGGTGTTTCCGTACTTCCGTAACAGCAACCAAAAATCCATACTACTTGGCATCTATGCCTATGGTACCCTCACCAGGGAAATCAACTTTGTGTTTCTCACGTGTTAAGTTTGTTTCATTAATGTTCTTGTTTGTTGTGACCTTTCGTTATGGCGCATATTTCTTTTTCACAAAGAGATGGATTATTTTGCAAATAAAGCGTCTATGTGTGCGGCGCAATAATACTAGTAACTACTGACAAGGAAGACTCCTGCCAATGTTGGCAGGTATGCCTTCGTTAAACATATCCTTATTATTCCATTTCGTCAGTTATACGTAAACTGTCGATGTTCCCAAAGTGTTCCAAAGATATTTTTTAGTTATGTATTAAATGTGTATGCAGTACGCATTTTTTTTTTTTTGTTAAATACATTGGACTGCGCTAGTTTCCAGATGTAATGAGAAAACAGCATGTTATCACTGTGGGAAATGGTATTTTATTTATTATTTAGCTAAAAATAGTTTTTGAATTAATGAAATGTGAAATCCACTGTGCAAATGTTGTATAAGGCACAGAAATCTCTCAAGGGTTTTTGAATGCGCTGTTTTTTTAGCACATTACAGCGATATGGATACTCCTGGATTCAGGATTATTTCTGAATACATACTTTCAAGGGCTGCCTGGATGATCGGCGCAATTGCCCCGGGCTCCGCAGTTTAAAAAATTGGGGTAGAATTTCTTATATTTATTATTATTACGATCTGTTAAGATTTGAGACTAGAGGACCTTTAGTATGAATTTAAAGCGATATATGTGGGGCTTTCACTAATGAACCAAACCCAAGTAAAATGACCCCCCCCAAGTAAATTTCTGCTGGCTACGCCACCAATAACCACCTTAATCGTTTCCACATTCATAACATAGCAAATTAGACATGTGGCTCCCTCTGATATATTCTACAATTTGTGTGTAAACCAGGTACCCGAATTTAAGAAAACAAAAAGAACAATATCAAAGTTGTTTGGAAGCTATTGAAGTATTATATATGGAGGCCAATTTTTCAGTGACTTTATAGTACTGGAAAAATAAAAAAAATTATATTAGAGCGTATTAAAAGTAAAAAAAAAAGTCAATTTGTCAGCTGCTCCACCTTGCATCAAAAATCAATCACTGAAAGTATGAATCAGATAATAAAAAACTATTTATTCGATTTTTTTGAGGAATTTTTTTCACGGATGACACCAGGGGCATTTATAAAATTCTTTATCAAAAAGAAGGGACAAAAATGAAAAGTTTTGAAATCTACCAAGACAAAACAAATGTTAATGAAAAAACAAAGAAAAAATTAATGCTTTTTTCTAATGTAAGCTGATTCATTCTTTTTTTAAATTAAAGCAGTTTTCCTATGGTAAGTTGATGCATTTTTATTAAATTAAAGCACTTTTTCGCTCATGTGACACCTGATGAAAAAAAATTTTGACACTTTCAAGGTGGGCCAAGCCCCCTCCCTCCCCCTTAAACAACTGTTTTCATGTAACAACTTTACTAAAAATTATTCTCTAGGGCATGCAATAAAATATTTCTTTTGGGCCCTGCAAAATTACAGCGCACACTTTTCACCTGATTTTGCAAAAACAAGGTACTTATTCAAGGATAAACCAATTAGCTAACACAAACTGTAGGCAGCTCATCATCTTCATTTATAACTGACACAACTTTATTTGCTGTCAGCATTTCGTTCCTGAAGAAAAAAGCTATGCATTTTCTGCCGAATTGCAGTCAAAGTAAATTCGTCATACCTTTCAAGCCATGTTTGCATCTTAACTTTTAAGGGCCGCTTTTCCCTGGGTGTTGAAAATACCCCTCTGAATCTGAATTGTGTCTTCATTTTTGTTATACTTGCTGTAGAATCACTTTCTATTGCAAGAGCAGTTAATTCATATTCCGTTTTATTATGTGAATGTTTTCCCATTAATTTGGTGAACACATTCATAATGATCATCTTAGCAGAGCTTTTTGAAAGCTTCCAGCTTTATGCGGCTGAAATACAATCGGGTGACCGACAGGTAGCATTGTGAAAAACACACAAGTCCAAGACAGAACGAGTATTTTGAGACAGCAACCAGAATGAAAGGGGCAAGCTTAGTGACTGCTGTGATCCATTATCTCCCCTTTTACCCTCCAGCCCAGTCTCACCTCCCGTGCGCTCAGTAAATATCCATCGTGTATACTGTATAGCGCCTCTCTGAAGCAAGACAGAAGTGACAATGACGTCGCGAAAATATGAATATTTGTATTTTTTAGAAACACGACAAACTGGGATCTTAATTTTTTTTAAATGCACGTACGCACAACATCGATATATCCATGTGCTTTTTAGGTTTCAAGTTCGAACACAAGCTTTTCAAACAGGAACTATATTATGCAGTGGAAGTACACACTCCGTAACTTTAACTCCACAGTCAGGTTAGCCTTGCCCCGAGTATAGTATATCTAAAATGACACTAGAAGTGCAGTCAGAAAGTAAAATTTACAGTGAGATGAAAGTTGGCCTTCAGCCAGTCAAGCATCCTTAAATTAAAACTAACAATTTTTAATTACAAATTAAGTTTTATTTTTCAACACAGCAGTCCTGAAATCACATGCAGAAGACTGATATAATTAGGAAAGTATTTTACATAGTCTCAAAATTATCATTTACCTGGCTCTCCTCCAGACTTTCCTAAGATGTCTTAGTCTGCCAGTGCCAGTAGTCTTCCTCCTCTTTCCTTTGACACTCCAGTTGTCTATGAAAACATTTTTGGGCAATTAGAAAACCATGACTAACAGTAATAACAATTTTTTTCACTAAATTTAATTAAGTCTCCAAATTACACAGTTGCTATTAACATTTATACAACCCAACTGCTTTTTAATAGACAGAATTACAACAAAATTTTACTTGCCAATGTGAAAAAAAAAAGTCTATAATAACAATGAAAGTTGTGCATATAAAATTTTGAAATTAATTCAGAACTACTTAAAAACTTTCCATGGAATCCTTTTACATTTCACATCAAAGTTTTATTATGTGAATTTCTGAATTACCTACCTATTAAAAAACATTTTCTGAATACATTTACAAACACCAATTTTCTTTCTGATTTTGTTGGGTCACTGTAGTTGCAGATTTGGCTTTTCCCAAAAAGTTATCACTGTTTTGCAAAAGATACAGACCTTCCAATATTTGATTTAGCCACCAAAATGACACTATCACTTTTTTAGGTTTGATTTCTCTGAAAATGCATTGTTTTTCATTGCTTACTTCCTGCTACTGTTTTTTAAAAACTTCAACAGCACATTTCTGTTTATGTTACATGCAATATGTATATGCATAAGTAACATGCAGGAGGGATAGCAAAGCGTTTGGTACAAACTTGTGAGATTTCTAAACTTTTTCTCGTGGAGTACCAAGAGAGAAAAAAATATAGTATTCAGCTATACCTGCTCAGGCAGATTTCTTTTTATTTCTCCTGAGATACTTCAGGGCAATTCAATGTCAGTTCATCCAAGGCATGTCACCCACCCATTTCAAGCTTTTGTGAACTTGGTACAAAGTATTCTGTTTGTGAGTTATGAAAATTGTGAATTTTTTTTTCTGGCAGTTGATCTAGCCACTTTAAAAATTGGATGGCACTGCTTTAAAAGTCAGTCATGGTACCAGTTTTCATAACTACATCATGACCATTCCATGTCAGATCACCCAGGGCATGTCACCAACCCATCTCAGATTTTTGTGAAAATTGGCATAAAGTATTGTACTGGTAAGATATGAAACCTGTTAAAATTTTAAGTCAGTAGGTCCAGTAGATCATGAGTAAATTGGATAGCTTTGCCTTTAAAGTTTTTGCACTATGAGTTTTTACAACTACACTGTAGGACAAAAAATTCATAACTTCACAACTACTGTTACAGCCACGTAATTTTTTTTCTTAAATGATCTGCATGATCCATACATATGGGAACAACTTTAGTGTTCTCCCTAGAGTTTTTTTACAGCTGGGTGGCAAGAAATTTTAGCTGGGTGGTACTTTAAACGACCCCTTCCTCAATTGAAAAAAAAAAGAAAAGTTGTTTTGCTTAACATGATTGTACTTATTAAATACTTACTGATAAATCATGCTCAACACAGATTTAAGTCATTTTCACCAATATTTATGGTGTATGTGGGAGTAAGTTTTTCACTCTTACTATTATGTGCGTTGTGAAAACATTCATTACAGGAAATTTAGCTGGGCGGCAGAGAAAATTAGCTGGGCCCAGTAAAAAGGTTCTAGGGAGAACACTAAACTTGTTTCTGCACATTTTTAGAATTAAAAAGAACATTTTTTTTTTAATTTAATGACAACAAACATGGAAAAATAAGGCCACATTTTTATTAAACAAAACAATTTTTTTTAAAATGAGCTCCCACTTCAAATTTGCTAAAAATATGTTCATGTGTGTATTATAATGTAACCTTTCATTAGGAGAGAAAATTACTTTGGGCAATTCACAATCTTGGTAAGGAAAAAAAAAATCCAAAATGGTGTGTTTTATATATGGAATTTCTGACATATTACCCAATTTTTTAATTTAGTGGTTGCTTGACCATTTTATACACCTTTTCCACCCCATTGTTTAACTATCAGTGAGTAGGTCAAAATAATTTTTATTCTATTTTTATGTGCTACCATCTTGGATATAGGTTCATTTTTCTTTTCTGCTGCAGGCCAAAGTAGTGCCTCACAATGGTTTTGAAAAAAGGCAATTGCTTTCCTCTTATTATGGATCGAAAGTTTTGGTTTTTACTACCTTAAAGAAAACATTTTAGGCTTACAGAAAATGTATAGAAATGACAGAAATTTTTTGTTAACCCTGCTTAAAATGGGGTTGAAATCGGCAATACTCACAAGCATAAATAACCATTTTTGATGGACTGTTAAGGTGACTGGGAACTGGAACCTCAAGTTGGGGAATTTTTGTGTAAATATGGAGGCATCAACGGCATAGCGGGTGATACCCGAGGAATAGAGGAATAATCGGCATGGAGGGCGATAACAGACACGAAAGATACAAGCTATACATGTCATAGGCGTCGAGGATGAAACCCGACCTATACGGCGAAAAAGAAATTCCTCGCGAGAGCCGCCATGCGAGTTATTTTGGTTTTTACTACCTTAAAGAAGACATTTTACACACAGTTATACACGCATCATAGGCGTTGCGGATTACACCCAACACAGGAGCACCAACATGCGAGCCATAGAGGCACCATTGGCATGGTTAGTGACACCTGAAGACATTTCTTTCTATCTATTTGGTGAAAAATAAATTACTCGTGTGCCCAGACATACAAGCTATAGATGTCATAGACATGACGGATGACACCTGACATGCGAGTTATACAGCAAAAAACAAATTCCTTGTGAGCGCCGATGTGTGAGCTATACAGGTGTCATAGGTGTGGCGGATGACACCTGACACACGAGCTATTCGTTGAAAAAATTCGTTGCGAGCCTCGACACGAGTATAGAGGCATCCCTCGACACGAGTATAGAGGCATCATCAGTGTGGCAGATACGTGACATGCGAGCCATATAACAAAAAAGAAATTCCTCTCGAATGGCGACGTGCAAGCTATTTAGAAAAAAAAATCTACGCAAACTACAGAAGTGTCATGGCATGGTGGGGGTCACTTGACATGCCAATGACATTTCTTTTTATCTATTTGGTGAAAAAGAAATTTACCGTGAGTGCCTACATACGAGCTATAGAGGCATCGCAGATGAAATCTGACCTATACAGCGAAAAATACCTCGCGAGCGCCAGGCGTTGCTGATGATACCTGAGCTATAGAAGTGTTATCAGTATGGCGGGTGATGCCCGACAAAATTTCTTTATCTATTCAGTGAAAATGAAATTTCTCGAGAGCCCCAACATAGGAGCTATAGAGGCATCATCGCCGTGGCGGGTGACACCCAACCTATTCGGCAAAAAAAAATGTCTTGCGAGCGCTGACATGCTAGCTATAGAGGAATCATCGGTGCGAAGGGTGACACACGACAGTCGAGCGGAAAAGGTTAAAAAGTTTGCACCAGAATTTCCACAAGCACAATGCCACATGTAATATGTAAAGAGTTCATAAAAGGCGCTGAGCTCCACCTGGGCTTTTGCGCACGGCACTCTCAAATGGCTACAAGGCGAATCACGTGACAAACAGCGTTCAAGGAGAAGCTTCGCCTCCGTTGGCGGAGGAAGTCAGAACATCGAAGGCATATAAGGGACTACCCGTAATGTGCATTTTTTCAACCAAAAGACTGTAAAAAATAGAAAATTGAGTATGTGGGCTTTTCCGTAGTTTTTGGGTGACTTCCATTAAACCGCACGTAAGATGGAGTAAAAATCCGTTCAAACTACGGAAAATCCGTAAAAGTTGGCATTTCTGTTACTAGTACTGCAATTTCAGGTCTGTCTTCTCGATCAACATTGCCTCTATGTATCTAAGGTTCTTTTCGCTTTGTTGTTTATTATTAAGTTTTAATATTTTCAAAATCTGGCGTTTGATTTTTGATGCAGTATTCGATGAGTGCAGTCTTAAGATCTCTTTTAAACCAATTCCCGATATACTGGTCAAGTCTGTATCACAATTTGTTTTTCGTACTGCTGATATAATATGTTACTTGGTTGTTACAACTCATCCCTTATTGGGATTTAGCACACACCTGAATTATCTAAAACCTTCAGGTTTTCTTTTTCTGATATCTAAGTCTGTGTATGTCTTGACAGTAACAATTTCAAGACATCCTTTTTTGAGGATTCTGTCAATATGAAGTATAAAGGGAAATTGTCCACATACATAACTGGATTTTTTTGTTACAGGGTGTTTATATCTGTATATAAATTTGTAGATAACAGATGGGTTGTAGCCAAAGTTCTTGACAACAGAAATTATCCAGGCAATCACTTTTTCTCTTATTCAGATTCCTGAGATTTTAGTTATTCATTTAAGCCAAACATATTGGCAAATACATAACAGAAATACGTAGCAGTCATCCCATGTTTCTATCAGTCACAACTTGCAGCACTCTGAGAATTCAGTGTTGTTTGAAAAAACAGGATTAAAACTGTTACAAAAAAAAAAAAACTGCATAATCATGGAACGCATATATAGCGTATTAAATCCGTTTATTTTTGTGTTGTAGTCAGCACAAAGACTCACCAAGCTTTTGCAATCCACTGAGAGGCTTTTTCAAGGCAATGGTAGACATAAAAATGTCTACATGCAGTTTTATGTCTATATTGCCTTGAAAAAGTCTCCCAGAGGAGTGTGAAAGCTTGGCAAATCTGTGCTGAATATACCACAAAAATAAATGGATTTAATATGCTGTATGTGTTTCATGATTATTTAAATTGGGTGTATTTATAATAAAAATAACATTTGCAGTTTACACACTGGCAGGAAAAGTACTTGAAAACAGAAATTATTTTTATTTCTTCTTTCCAGCACATTTGTTCCATTTATTTATACTATTTTCATGAACATTCCTTTATAAGAAATGGATACTTAATATTTCTCTTTATTTTCATTCAGATACTTTGCGTAAATCTATTTTTTTCAACAAAGAATATCACCGGTATTCATACCATGAAAACTATTTACAAGCTGGAATTCATAATCAGTATCACTCTCTAAGAAAGACTATAAAGCCTCAAATAAATGTAATAAAAGAACATTCAAGATTTTTTATCCATCATTTAATTTTTCTATTAGTTTGTTAAATTTCCAAAAGTAATTAAAAAATATTATGACATTGTGAAAAAATGACTTTAAAAATACTGAATTTTGCGACAAAAAAGTCATCACTGAATCGCCAAAAAGGGAATGTTTCCAGTCATTTTTTCTTTTGTCATCTCTCCCACTCCTGCTTCGCCCTTGTGTTGTTTTCCAACCCCATCATTTTTTTGTTCCATCATCGCCGATTCACCTCGCCGACCTGGTACCCTTCTTTGTCATTTTTTTTTCCATCTCACAGTTGCACATTGCTTCACCCTGCTGTTTTTTTCCCCACCCTGGTTGTCTTTTCTCCTAAAAAAGCACTGGTGAGCATAGAGAGTACCTTTCGTGACGGCTTCGCTGTAATGGATAAGGAAGAGGCATTTCGTTTGTTTCTTTGGCGGTTGGATGCTGCAGCAGCACGTGCCATTCCGGTTCAGGTCGACCAGTCGGCCTGTGTGCTGTCTGTTGTGACTGATCAGTCCTGGTCTTTGCATATATTTTCACAAACTGCATGCATTTAATAAAAATATAAGTATTTTTATTAAAATCAGAAGTATAAAAGCCTATTTGTTTTTATTCTTAAATTCTATTTAAAGTACAAAATTTTATTTAGCCAATGCACTGTGCTTGTATTTTCACACATAAATATAGCAAAAAATAGAACCTTATATTTGGCTAATCTGCATAACATTTTGTTACAACTTTTGCTGACAAAATAGCCAAATTGATACAAGAGAAAAAACTCCAGCATAAACACTGCTTGTAGAAACTATTACATCAATAGCTAAGATGTTTCAAAATTTTATTTCCTAAACAGCTATTGTAATCCGGTGCAGCGTATAGCCCGAAAATTACGGTTAAGTCCTTTGGAATTTTTTATGAACATACATATCAGTAAGCAGTTTTCTGAGATTCAGATGTTAGCTCCACAAAGAAATACAAACCACAAAATAAATTTTTAACTGATTATTTACTTACTGTTGCAGTATCAAACTTCTCCATTTACAGCAATTTTAAATGCCCACAACTAATGCTTCATTGCAGGGTGAAAAATAACCGAAATTTTTTGGGGAGCAATTTTGCTCCTCAAATTTAGCATTGCGAAGCGATTGAGTAATTATGTGAAGCCTTTTTGAGCCTTATTTTTCTTGATTTAAGTGACTAATATAATTATCAAATAAAACTATATTACTAGCACCTTTCAATATATATCGGATATACTCTAATCAATAATGAAAAGTAAAATTTAAAAATATTTTAGTAGATATGTAAGAAGTAAAAAAATTTTTTTCTATGGATATGTGGTGAAATGTTACCTGGCCAAAAATTACAGCAGCCACTTACTGTCACTTGACAGTGAGTACTCCTGAACTTGTGGTAGCTTCAGGTTCTGTGTCTGTTTTCTTTCTTTTTCTGCAAGACTTCATACTTGTGCGTTGTGGCGGCTTTTCAAAGAATACCTCCACTGCTTGTTCAGGGTGAAGCTTCCATAGTTCTGGTCCTTCTAATATTATCCACAATAGATGGTTCAGAGCATCAGAATTCATTCGATTACGGAAATCTATCTTGATTCTTTTTATCGCAGAAAAGGCTTTTTCAACCTTAGCATTGGATACAAGCAATAACCTCATGATATTTTATCATGTGGTTTAGATTTGGGAATTCATTTGCATACTTTTCTTTCAAACATTTCTATAACTGTTGGCTTTGACAGGTGTTGCAGGTTTCTTAACCAAAAGGTTTTGAAATAATCTTAGTCCTCTTGAATTTTATCGTTGTCAATGTTGTTGGCAGTCAACAACTCACATTTGAAATGTTCAGTTAATATAGTAATTTCAGTGTTCTCCCTAGAGTCTTTTACCGGGCAGCCCGCCCAGTTAATTTTCTCTGCCGCCCACCTAAATTTCCTCAATGAACTCATTCCCACATACACCATAAATATTGATGAAAACTGGATGAAATCTGCGTCACATATGATTTATAAGTACTCATTTTTTATCATTTATGTACAATTTTCTAATGTTGTTTTACATGTTATGTTACATTAATACCTACCACACTGCTAAAGATGTTTAATAAGTATAATAATGTTAAGCAAAACAACGTACTTTTTTTCTCTCGATTGGGGAAGGGGTCATTAAAAAATACCATCCAGCTAAAATTTCTTGCCACCCAACTGTAAAACAAATCTAGGGAGAACACTAAATTTGATCATCACCAAAACTTGAAAGAGTAGATTTTTGTCTGTTGGCCAAAGCTTAGGTTATAACAGCTTTAAAATCCTGATTTTCGTGCAAGACATCAAGCCGGGTATGCACTCACTGATGAATATGATTTTTAGAAGATATTCACAATTTTCATAGAATATTATATATCTACTGTCAAATTACAGCTGAGTTCAATGCCACGAAAATTTACAGTTTTCACTGAATCACAAGCTGATACATTTGCCAAGTCTTGTAAAATTTTGGATAGGTCAGCCAAAAACTTACCTTTCTTCATAATTTCGATAGAATTTTTCTAATTCAATCAAAATACAAGGTATATCCAACTGGAGAGACAGAGATAATTTTGACAAAGAATCAGTGTTTAAAGCTGTGGTCGCTATTTTCGCGAAATGCGATGAGTTAATCTAAAATGCAAGAAAAAAATTAGTGCCTGTCGCAAAATTGCGCCCGCCGTTTAAATATTAACCCATCAGCGGATTTTACTCCAGCTATTCTATTTTTGTGAAAACTAAAGTTTCCAAAATTCTGGCAGCGATTTGTACTCTGTTAATGTTATATTTTCTTAATCCTTAAGGAATAATAGGTTCCTACTGTGTCCCTACAGCACCCTTTGAATCACTCCCCACCCCCTACATACACTCTAGAGCGCTCCATAAAGGGTGGGGTAGGCTGGCAGGGTAAGATAGAGGCTAGAGGGATTAGAACCCTTCCCCCATTCAAGTCAATTGCGATGTCTACGACTTCATTCCTACTCCCAAGGCCATAAACAACCTCTGCATTCGTGACCGGAGTGACCTTTCAAACTTCTATAGAGAAGGAACACATATTAGGAAAGATAAGTGCAAGCTAGGGGTTGCTCTCGCCACTCAAGGTGCTGTCCATCATGCAACATGCTGCATTACAATGGATAAATGCATTAAGAAACGCAAAGATTGCGAAGACAGTGCCGATAAAACAACTGAAAAAGAATGAGAGTTTAAAATTAAAAAAAAAAAAAAGTAAAACTGCTACTCAATCTAATATAACTTTCGAGCAACTTGTGCGAAAATGGTGCTCCCTTTACAAATGGGTGCAAGGTTTTTTTAAGTGGAGGGATAAAATACCATATTTAAACTGCGAACTGTGCATTGCAGCAAGAAAAAGCTATGTCCTAGCAAGTGATAAATTAAGTGAAAATTCCCAATTTCCAATTATTTTCATATATTTGTTTTTGCGCATGGCTGCTAACTAATCAAAAAATTTCCTACGCGGAAGGAGTTCGATTGAAGCATCAAACATTTAGGGTGATTAAAACATCAATCAATTTAGGTTGATCGAAACATCAAAACAATAATGTGTCAACTTTCCATCGCGCATGACAGAGACGACGCGTATGCATAACTACAGAAGAAAAAATAAGTTTTTCATTTCAGTTGTTGCCGAAACCAAGGCTTCCCAGCTGGAGAAAAAACCTCAGGAAATAGTTGCTTGTAAACAATTGCTAAGGGCGCGCTCTTCACCTTAAGATACTGGAAGCGGAAACACACAAGACCGAAATAAGAAAATAAAAATAAACAAAGAACTACGGCGGCCTCGATCGCCAGAAAATGTAAACACACTCAACAGTCTGTCAGGCAAGTAAAGTTTCACCACGTGGTTTGTCCTCACATATTTTACAAGCTAGAGAGGGATGGATTACGAGGGGAGGACGTACCAGAAACGGTTGTCGAGTATAATTAACAATCGCAAGGGGTAGGAGGTCATTTTTTTTTCGTTCTCTTTTCCGGCAGTACTGAAAAAGTTAACGCTATTTTTTTTAAATATTTATTTTTATTATTTGCAATTAATCTTGAGTGTTAGCAATTACGAAATTCCCTATTTGAAAAACATTTAACACAGCTATGTTAACTATTCAAAACAGACAGTTCTGTCTTCTGCAAAAATAGCATGAATTCCATGAAAGCTGAAGGACTGATTACGAAATAAGTTCTTGCCCGCGATCAGCAGAAATGACATGGAAGAGGTAGGAGCGGGAGGAGGGAGGTCCCAGAGCAAAACAACGAGGAAGCAAAGTCAAAATCACACATCCGGTGAAGTAGCAGTTACCCTCCGTACTTTGCCCACCCCCTCTTCTATAAGAAGTGAGGAAGTGCGAACGCAGAGGAATGTTTTCCCTACAAGCTTCTTTTTTTTTTTTTTTGACATTGCAAGTACCTGTAAATTAATGTGTGAAATACACATATACTCACACTACAATAATTGTAGGACTAACATTATTTTCATAGCACATTTTTTTTGCCGATTCGCGATATGAACCATGCATACTTTGTCTTTGTTTGATATTAAAAAATAAATATTTAGAAGGCTGAAATGGTAATATTTTATTATATTGTAACTAAAATAATAGTTGGTTTGAGGAATATGCTGTTACTTATTAATAAAAATTTAAATTTAACTGGTTTTAGAAATACTTGGATTGAGAAGGGTTATTGATGCTCAAAGACTTTTTTTTATTTTATTTCATCATCATCATTGTCAACCATTATCAATCCACTGCTGGACGAAGGTCTCCCCAAGTTTCCTCCACAACGGTCTGTCTTGTGCCAGTCTCCTCCATGTCACTCCCGCATACTTTCGAATTTCATACTCCCATCTTCCCTGTGGTCTTCTTCTGGGTCTTTTCCTGTCCCTTGGAATCCAATCTAAAATTTCGGCTGTCCATCGATGGTCTGTCCTTCTGGCAGTATGTCCAGCCCATTGCCATTTCAGGGATTTAACTCTGATCATGATGTCTTCCACTCCTGTCATTTTTCGGATCCACGAGTTCCTCTTCTTATCTCTCCTGGTTACACCAAGCATGCACCTCTCCATTCTTTTTTGAGTTGTCTGCAGCCTTTGTATGTCTCTTTTAGCTAAGTTCCACGTCTCTGCACCATACGTAAGCACTGGAAGGATGCATTGATCAAACACTTTTCTTTTAAGACATAATGGCATATTGCTCTTGAAAATTATGCTGTTTCTTCCAAAAGCTCTCCAGGCAAGTTTTGTACGCCGATTAATTTCTTCATCAATGTGACCCTCACTTGATATCTGCTGTCCAAGATAAATGTACGTGTCTGTTATCTCCAGCTTTTCTCCATCAATCGATAAATCTTCATTTCTTGTAAAAGCATTGAACATCACTTTTGTCTTCTGAAAGTTCATTTTTAATCCCACTTCTTTACTCTTGTCAGCAAGTTCCTGGATCATACTCTGTAGCTCTGATGGGCTAGTTGCAAAAATGACTATGTCATCAGCAAAACGAAGGTGGGTTAGATAATCTCCATTTATCTTTATCTCTTTGTTTTCCCAGTTCAGTAATTGAAAGACATTTTCCAATGTAGCATTAAAGAGCTTCGGAGATATGGTGTCACCTTGTCTCACTCCTTTTCCAATTTTTATGTGTGTTGTATTTTCAAACAGCCGAATCTTTGCACTTGCATTTTCATAGATGTTATTAATAATATTAATGTATGCATCTTCAATACCGCAGGATTTCAGAGCCATTGCAACTGCTGATGGTTTCACCGAATCAAAGGCTTTTTCACAATCGATAAAAGCCATGCACAATGGAAGTTCATATTCCCTCGCTCTTTCAATTAGTTCTCTCAGTACGTGGATATGATCTATTGTGCTGTAGCCTCTCCTGAATCTAGCTTGTTCTCTCGGTTGAGCCATGTCCAGTGTCACCTTCAAGCGGTGTGAAAGAACTTTAGTGAAGATTTTATAAACCACTGATAGGAGGCTGATAGGTCTGTAGTTCCTGAGATCCTCAATGTCACCTTTTTTATGTAGCAAGATCATTGTAGCGTTGTTCCAATCCTCAGGAATTTTCCCTTCATTAAGGCATCGAGTGAAAATTTGGGTGAGTACTCTTTCGATTTCTCCACTTGCTTCTTGTATGATGTCTACAGTAATTCCATCTTCTCCTGGAGCTTTTCCCCGCTTCATGTTCTTGATTGCATGTGCAACTTCTGCTGGAAGGACTGGAAGAACTCTGGTACTGGTATCTTTCATGATGTCTGGAGTACATGTATCATCCCTTTCATATAATTTGGAGTAGAAATCTTTCACTTTTGTCAAAATTTCGCCTCTATTTCTTGTTACAGAACCATCTTCTTTTCTCAGTGCCATAATCTGTTTTTTTCCCTTACTGAGATGTCCCTTTGCTATCTTTAGGCTTTGGTTGTTTTCAATTGCTTTCCTTAGTAGTTCACAGTTGAATTTCCTTACGTCTTCAGTGATACTTTTTCGTACTGTCTTGCATAGCTCTATATATTCCACTTTGGAAGTCACATCTTCTTTAGTTGTCCTCATCACTCTTCTTTTTTGCATCAACATTTTCGTTTTTCCTGATAATTTGTTTACATGCAACTTGTTCTTAGACCCAGCTAATTTTGTTGCTGTTTCCATAAGAGCTTTGGTTACTTTTCTGTTAACTTCAGAGATGTCCACTTCTTCCGATGTTAGGCCTTCTAAAGCAGAGAACCTGTTCTTCAGTTCCAATTTGAAGGTATTATGGTGTTTTTTAAGGTTGGTTATGTCAATACATTTTGTTTGTCTTATGAGCTTGCTACGTTCGAGTTTAGTGTTGAGGTGCATCTTACATCTCACTAATCTATGGTCACTGCCTGTGTTGAACTTGTTTAGCACACTGCAGTCTTCTATGACGAATTTTTTGTTACACATAATAAAATCAATTTCTCTTGTCGTCCCATTTGGACGACTCCATGTCCATTTTTTGTGTGGCTTTATTTTGAAAAAGGAGTTCAAGATGAAAAACCCTTCTGCCTCTGCAAACTCTACGAGAGTATTTCCACGCTGGTTCCTGTTGCTGTTGCCCTATTGTTGCATTGAAATCTCCCATAATTATCTTCAAGTGCTGCTTACCTTTATTATTTAGATCACGAATTTCCTCATAAAATTCTTCAATTTCTTCTTCAGCATGACTTGTGGTGGGTGCATAAGTTTGAATAATCTGAGCCTGGTATCTTCTCGAGAGTTGGATAACGAGTCGTGCAGCTCTGTCAGAGGAACTTCCAACTTCTACAAATTTATCCTTCAGTTTCTTGTTTATTATAAATCCAACACCACTAGTTCTGCCAGTATCTGTCCCACGATAGTAGAAGAGATGTCCACTTTTCAGTTCAATGAGATCTTCTCCTTTTCTCCTTACCTCACTTAACCCGACGATGTCCCACTTGATCCTTTGTAGTTCCTCTTCTAATTCAAGAAGCCTTGAATCAGAAGATAGGGAGCATCCGTTATATGTAGCCAAGGTCAGCATCAGATGGCAGCCTAGTCCGGTCCTCCGGGGATTCTTAGCACCCTCTGCCTTCATGTCGCACTGGCCGCTGCCTTGGCCAGGTACATTCCAGCTGCCGGAGACTGAGGGCCAAGATTTAAGTTGTGGAATCATTTTGGAGGGGTTTGGCCATAACTCACCACGCTGGCCAAGCGGGTTGGTGAGTGTGGGATAGCATTTCCTCTAATCCCGATGGTATAGTTATATCGCTATTGGCGGTCGTCAGAGCCCCTTTAGTGGGAACAGGATGCACCACGAGAAGGCGGGGTTGACATTTGTCAAGGAGAGGCTGTGATGTTACGCATCACCTGACCTTACATCCCTATTTTATTTACTTACACTTATATACTTTTTTTTTTATATATATATATATGTCTTTTTTTTAAATAAATTTTAACCTAAATTACGGGTAGATGGGGTACACAGTAAGTTCAATCACGAAAGCAGCTTATAATGTCGTAACCCAGGTTTTTGGTACATCTCTTGACAAATAAAATTTTTATTAATAGTAACAGTATTGGCATTTTACTTATTCAATTCAGACTGGTCATTAATCAAATCATTCATGCAAAGACAATGGTAACTCACAAAATCTAATTTCAGATTTGGATTTTATGCTTATTTAATAATGATTTTAGAAAAAAAAATCCCTATCCTGTTAGGAGCTGTATATCAACTTCCACTGCCCAATACATACAGTTTTCTTTTAAATATGTTAGTATCTTCCAAGCTGATTAGTTTTCTATTGCTGTCCAAGGCATTGTTAGAGCGAACAATTAATTTGATATTACAATTTTTTGAGTGACAAAAGCCACTAACTATCTTTAGCATTTTGCTACAACCTTTTTCCCCATTTTAGCATTTTTGCTACAGTATTTTTTGAGCCAGCTTAAACCCTGCAAAGAATATAAAACATTGCAAAGCAACAGCAGCCAAGATACAAATCTGATGGACAATTTTTCTCAAAATGCCAGTAATTCTGGCTTTTCTCCTTTGCTTGATGGATCTGCAACCATATTTTCTAGTTGTAACGATAACACAAAATAATTTTTAATCAGTGTGTCAGTGGCTCTGTGCAAATGTAAAAATCATCGGGTGCCATGGACTCGCAAAGCTGGCGTGTCTGATACCACATCTTCATAGAGTATTGTTGAGAGCTCACGAAAGTCTCTAATTCGTTTGGCATTTTTTTTTTCATAAAAATTACGAATGTCTTCCATCAACTTATGTATATGTTGACAGAATAAAATCTTAGAGCTAGCTCTAAGCGACGACTTAAACAGTGCACGGACACTAAACAAGGACGTTTTCCTTCAAAAGACCTGCAACACCCTTTTTCTGTCCCATGTTAACATTTGCTCCATCAGCTAAAAATTAATTAATTTATTTTCAAAACTGACTATTCCAAATTCTGCAACGGACTCTACAATTGCCTTTTTGATACCATTAGCATCAGCATTTTTCAGTTCTTTTAATGCCAGGAATGGGAATTTAGTATCTCTTACTTCACTGACATACATGATAAAAATAATTTCATTTTTAGATACACTAACACCTGTACTGCTCAATAAATAAGGTAAAATAGTCCGTCTTTCTTAAGTAATTGCGCAAATCAGTTTTGAAAACATAAGCAGTGCACCCCGTCAACTGAGCACACATTACGGACGAGTAGTAAGTTCGCCCCTACATCAACACCATGGCGTTTTAACTCTATAATTTTAGGAAATTTAGAAAATGGAATTTCCTCTTTGGCAATCATCAGGGTTCATACTCTTTTTGGGGGAAAAAATTCAAGGACTTTCCAGGCCTTTTCCAGGCCATATACAAAAAATTCCAGGATGATTACGCTTTACAGTATCATGCTCAAATTAGTTTTAAAAAGCAATTTCAGTTTTAAGTAATAAAAATGATGAAAGATGCAAATGGATGAATGTGCTTTTTTACCCATTACATTTCTTTTTAATGTTTTTAATTGGCGAATTACCCAATAATGCTAAATTGAATCATGATGCAATTACCACAAGGCTATTCAGAAAATCCTTTCCCTCAATCAGAAAATGATTAATTCAATCAGTCATTTTAGCTGCATCACTATTCTGCACTATCTTCCATGTAATCAGACTACTATTGATAACAACTGAAATTATTATAAAATAAAGTGAGGGCAGATTCAGAATTTAAGAATGGGGAGGGCGCACGTCTAACAGAGGACTGGTAAAAAAATCTCTGAGATTTATTTCCTCCAAAAAAAACACGGTGGTAAAACATGGAGGACCCATAAGGGGGAGATGGGGTGCTTGCCTGTCAGAGTACATCACAAACAGCAGTTCTGAAGTACTGCTGTGTGGATCACTGAAAAGTTCGGGCCAATGTAAGACAAAACGTGGAGTTGCAAATCCACAAGTGAAAAAGTGTAATGTCTGAAAACAAGAAACGTGAGACAAAGCAAAGCACTTATCTACTTACTCACCCCCCCCCACTTTTTTTTTTTGAAATGGGGTATGTGCCTGTTATGCCCACAGGTGGATTCTAGCTCTGATAAAAAGTGTTTCCATACATGGGAATGATTTTTTTTTCTTTTTAACATTCCCAATGACTGCCACTGATGGATGCATATTGGGATGTGACTTTTGAAGGCAATGAAAATCTTAATTACTAGACAAAATATCTTCCAGACTTGAGGAAAATTTCATCCAATTGTAGTACAGTTATGTTAAATCAAAAAGCATAAGCCACGGAATCACTATGCACCTCAAGAAATGATTCGGGAGTGGACGATCATAGAAAGGTGAACCAATAGAGTTTAAAACAGAAAGTGTAATTTTAGGAACATGGCAACAAATTTCAAATAAGTTTCATCATAGAAGTCAGAAAGTCCTGGTCCACCACCCAACCCAAAAGAATCTAACCACCTTTATGTCTACCAGTACACTTGCCTCATATTACTTTCCAAAAATTATTTTTCATATCAAACAAGATTGCCTCAATTTACTTTTATTTTTTTAAATCAAAATCACTGCTAAACTAAATTTATGAAGTGCTACCCCAAAATGTGGAACTAGCTAAACTATTTATAAAAACCTTAAACATAAAACAATTTCAGTTTTTTATTGGTATAAATTAGGATATTCTTAAGTATTTTACATAAATGAAAAATGATGAGCATAAGGAATCTCTACCTCCAGTTAAGCTTCAATCATAACCAGAATCAGAATAACCACTTTTGGTTCAACTCCCAAAACATAAGACAATTATATGAATTAAGTTTTTAGAAGCTTTTTTTTAAAAAAATTGAAGTTTGTCAGTTATATAAACCAAAATCTGATCAATGCATTAAGGACAATTGATTGAATTGTTTTGGCCACAAATTCATTGTAAAATGTACAGCAAAAATATGTTTTAGGAGCCCATGAGTATTTACTGTACAAGTATATATAAGGTTTTATATTACTTACCAAAGTTTTAGTCCAATAAGAAGCCCAATTGTGGAAGTTTAGTTGCAGAAAGTTATAAGTTTTTGGAACAGAAGAGTTCATTAGTCTATTTACATGAACTTCATATGAAAAACACTAAATAATTATGAAGATATAAGATCAAAACTGGTTTGAAGTTCAACATGCTTCAAAGAAAAAAAAAAGTTCATTTCTATTGTAAATTGTACAAATATAAAAATTTTATGTTTTAGTATTAATTCTCTATATGCTTGGAAGATACCACAAATATGGAGTATCAATGGATGGTTATACAGATTTAAGATTGCTGACTTTGGTTTCAAGTTCCATATCCATTTTTTTAAGTACTGCTCTTTTCTCATGAGCAGTTTTTCTAAAGTTATTAGATTTTACAATGTATGTAATGTTATTTGTAGTTTCAGCTTTTAAAGCTAAATCATCAGCAGAGTTAAGTAATTCTTTGACTTCTCCTTCAATGAGTTTCCTTTTCTTTTCTATGCTATCAATTTCATCTAAAATAGCTTTCCTTTTTCCACATATGGCTGCTTTTTCCTTTTCTTTGGACTTATCATCCAAATAATGTATGTATTTTTGCCTTGCAGCTCCAACTGATAACAGAAGGGATTTTGAGATATTTACCTTATCAATACCACCTACATAGGATATATGATCATAAATAATTCTCTGTGCTACAATTGACTCCTCTCTCATGTTTTCTACAATGAGCTCCTTATTGACTGAAAAACCCCTCTCAACAGAAGCTTGCCCATGTGACAACAGTAAAAGAAGTTTCACAACTTTCCACAGTTCACTAAAAGCTTTAGTAGAAGACATGTACTCATACAATAATGTGTCTACTCTTTGTTGTTTATCTTCTGGATCAAAGTTTATGAATGAAGATTTTACTGCTGCAACACTGGTCACAAATTCCTTAAACTACCATATTACACCATCACATAATTCTGGTTGTATTCTATGAGCATCAACAAGAAGTGTGAGAATGGATGTTAGATTCTTAATACAATTCTCACTATTTTTTGACATCAACCGAGGATCTAAACACTTCATGTGGCGAACAGGGGAGTACTTAAGTGGATTTTTTTCCAATAGCTTCACAACTAGCTTTTGCAAAAATATTCGGCATTCCATTCTAAACTCCATAAGTTTGCGTTCACTAATGTTCTTAGCACTTAATTCTTTCAATACCTTCTCTGTTTGAAACCCAACATCAATTTCTTTATAGTGACAACACTGAGATGCATCTGTAAGGTCTACTTGTAACAGCTTTAAGGCAGAGTTAGCTTCTGCCATTACGGTTCTTTTAACAAAGCGATTCATCATATTTCTTAGCATCTTTTCAAGATCTGTGGCCATGAAAGGCATCATTGGCTTATCTGACTGATATGCCTTGAGAAATGGTACCAGCTGTTTTGAAACTGAATTGAAGAAATGCAGTTTAGCCAAAACAAAAGGATCTTTAGTGAAAGTTTTGATAGCATCAAATGATACAGTGTGGGGATTCTTGATGCACTTCTTTTCAACTTGGTTAACATAATTTTCAATGTCTGCCCAAATTTCTAATGCTCGCTCGCAGGCAGGAGTATTTTCTAGCCACCTGTGTGGGCAGAATTTTAATGGCATCTTACTGGCTAAAAATTATTTTAGAAAAATCTTCCCTCCTTGCAGGTGAATCTTTAAAAAGCCTAAATAATGATGAAAGCAACTTTTGAATTTCCCACCCTGTTGCTGAGGCTCCATGTCGAAAGGCATTGTTTGCAATGTGAAGTCCACAGCTCCCTGTGTTTAGGAGTTGGACATTTGAGTCAGCACTAAGTGTTGATTGCAGCATATCAAAAAACTTCCAATTAACATTGGGTCCATCCATTGATAACTGCACAATGTTACACAGTGGGAGGCACGCCATGCATTCAAGAAATTTTTCCATCATTATGTCTGCACTAGCATGACCCAAAAAAACTGGATGACAAATATCTGGTTGAAACTGTTCCTTTTCCCCATAAACGAACATGTATATCTATTTGTTTTGACTGACTAAACTTGTTTAAACTTTCGTCAAACAAAATCACAAAATTTTCATTTTCAGTTTTGACTTCCTGAACCAACACTGATTTAAAGTGAGGTGCCAAACCAAAGCAACAAATGTAGGAACATTTTTTTTCGCCACAGCTGAAGTTTCCAGCAATTCTGCTGTCAGAAAACATTAGGCGGAATAAAACATCATTACCTGCACAAGACCTGTAAGAGTAATGGGATTTAACCACTTTTAAACACCACAATGCTTCTGCTTTAATGGTTGCATTTTTTTCAAGAGGAATATGCAGAGGATTAGATGTGGATGCAATAGGCTGTACTTGTTTATCACTTGATACACATAGCAATTTATCAACAGTTAGTGGAACATTTTTACAGCTTTCTGTCAACATACTATGTTTTTTTCCTTTCATGTGGCTTCTTAAAGCGGATTCCCCCATATTCGAAACATCTATTATTTTAATGGATAAAAATGCATTTTGCAACATGGCAATTGCTTTCATCTTTTTTAATCCATCCAGCATATTTAGGATTTATTAGCCAAAGATCACTAAAAGTACACTTACCCATATTTAATGGGGGGGGTGAAAAAATGGGTAAATCAACTGAAACAGTAAATGAAAACCAAAAAAATATCTAAGATCAGGAACCACACAACTAAAAATTGAGAATTTCCCCTGAGTAAGGGGCTACACATGTGACCAATTACTATAGGCCAGATTTTAAGTAATTAAAGAAAAAGGGGTCTTACTGCTATGTTCTTTCCTGCTCCCCCAGCTTTGTCCTTTAGGCAGCCTGGGTTGCAAATGCTTTGGCATTGATTTAGTCTTCATTCAAAACAAGGAAACAACACTTAGTGAAGTTACTGTTTTATGACCTGTATGCCAATCAGTAGACAGAGTGTTGTGCTAAAAGACTGTTACAAAGCATCACCTCTTACAGCTGGGCTCCAAACCAGAGGAAAGGAAATGTTAACAAACACTTAGTGCCTGAGGGAAGCAAAACTTTGTACTGGGTCCCCTCCTCCAAGTCTCAAATCTTTCATACTTACCCAGCTGGAGAGTGGACGTAGGGCTTCAAGCTTGGAGAATGAATACTGCTCTTATATCTATGCCTTTGAATTTAATTTCGACCATTATAACAGGGTAGGTTCCTAGGTTGTACCTAACAGCATACTAAAATTTCGCCAAAATCCAACCCCTTTTACGTGAATTATCGTACGGACAAATGGAAAAAACCAAAGCATAAACGTTTCTGCAACCTACAGTTCGAAAGGGTTAGTAATTTCTAAAATAAAAACATAACGAACAGCGTGAAAACTAGCTCATACACAGAATATTTGAAACTACAGTATGCGCTCTCAATTATTAGGGATGATAGGGGGGAAGGGAATAGAACTGTCCATAATTAGCATGTTCTCGTTGCGCTAGGCGCTTAAGCACTGCTGAATTCCGTCAGACCCCCAATGGTCAAATGATTGAAATGTGCTGATGTTCATGGAATGAAATGGTTGATCAGCTATGATAACCGCATAAAAGTTCGAAGGGGGGCGATTTTTTTTTTACTTTATGCAACATTCTACATTACTCCAGTATTTATCTTGTCATCATCAACAATAGCAATGTAACTACCACTTACGATCGCGGATATCGGCCAACTGAAAATCTGCCATACAACTAAGGGATACAACACACAGGTATCATGTTACAGTGTATTGTAATTGAAAAAAAAAAAAAATTTCAGAAATTAAAATCGAAAAAAAAAAAACTTTCAGAAATTAATATCATCAAGTCATGGTGTTTCAAAAATCCGCTTTCCTTTATAATGTTTAAAAACATGTAATGTTTTTTCTTTTTTACCTGTCGTGTATAATAAAATGGGTTGATTTTTTTATGGAATCAGACGTCCATATGTCCGATTGTCTTCGTCTGAGTTCACACGTTAGCTACTGTGTACAAGTAGACATATTTTTTCAGCTCAAAAATATGTAGTTTTGTATGTATTCACAGTATAACTCATTCCGTATTCCCACAGAACAAAATTCAGCAGATACAAATGAAGAACATCAAGACCCACCCAACACCATGTTTCCGATTGTCTGCTGTTTATATTCAAGAAATGCGAATGTGGATCAATGGTGAATGCAGCAACTATGGTTTTTATTTATTACCAAGAAAAAAAAAAAAGGAGCCTGAAAGCTGGAAAGCTGAAACGGATATTTCTCCCCCTCCCGAAAACATTCCGATTAAGTTCAAACTGCAGGAGAACGCGTCCACGCACACTCAACCTCTGGAATGTCCTGATGGAACGGCTTCTTTTCATTTGGCACATCGCCATAAATCACCACCTGCAGCTCACTGAAGTGTCTTCCTCCTTCACCCTAACTATAGGAGAAAACGTAAAAAAAAAAAAAAAAAAAAAATGCTGCCCAATTTTCGACAAAATGACCAAATTTACGTCATAACGTTGCAATTTACTAAAAATACGTTTATCTGCTGAATTTCGCCTAAATCCATTGAAAACTTTTTAATTATAGATTTTTTTATTAAAACAGTAACTCACACATCTGAATAAAAATGTATGTTTGTAATTAAAATAGAGTCCATATCATCACAGAAACAAAATTTAAGGATCACTCTGTTTAAATAAACCATGGCATCTAAAAAAAAATAATTGCTTGCTTTTCCCGTAATTTATAATTGCCGTTTCTTTTTTTGAATCCGATTTTGCAACGGAAGACTTTTTTTTTTTTTTTTTTTTTGTATCTGCTAAAGTTTCAAACGGAATTCGGCGAAATTTGCACTAGAACTTTATTGTGATGTATTTTAACCACTGTAAAAATTTTACTGTGTTATTTTCAAAATTCCGGAAAATGGATTTCTGAAAATTTCTCTTAGTCCTTTTGAGCAGCGGAAGTGATAAACAGGTGTTTGCTTTCTTCCCAACCAAGGGCTTCCGATCAGCGCTCCCAGCTGTCAATCAACCGTTGCTATGGTAACACACTTTCTGCTCAAGGCTCACTGTCTAAAGAGGCACACATAATAAAAATTTACAATGCTAACTTTTTAAGTTTTAAACCGATTCAAATGGAATTTTGGGAGTGAGCTTCTGTAATCCAATTATAGTAAACGTACAAATTTCAGCCACTTTTGTGAAAAATTCGCAAAGATAGTTTTCTTATTTTTTATCATAAGTAGCCGAAGTCTCTTGAGGGGTGGGCCGGAAGCAAGCGTCTTAATGCAATAAACAAGGAGCAGATGAATGTGTTGTTCAGGCATACTCTTCACTGGTGGATGCCAGCTGACTTGGTAAACACGCGACCCCCTTGCAAATGCTAAATGTCTCTTCTTTCCCCTTCGGTTGTACTCAGTAGTTGTCGGACGGACATCAAGCTCAGGGCTAGAGAATGCATCAAGCTCCCCTTCCCTAACAGACCTGCTAGTAATCATCCAATTTTATTGCACTGGAAGTAGTGCTTCCCCCCCCCAGCCAAATTAGGATTTGGGCACATCCGAAACACCACTGTAGCCGGCGGTTTCTTTGAGAACAGCGGAGAGGAACTTAAAAAAATTAAAAAAATTAAGGGGTAACAGTCAGTAACACGATTTCCTAAAAGGGCATTTTTTTAAAGCACTAATTTCAAATTTCAAGGCTTTTCAAGACAGCATTAAAAAAATACCGTTTTTCCAGGATATTCCAGGCCTTGAAAACGTAATCATGATTTTCCAGGACTTTCCAGGTTTTCAAGCACGCGTGCGCACCCTGAATCATATATGCTACACCAAATAATTTTCCAATTCAAGCTTTAGATGCATTGGGAGCAACAATCATTGACTTACCAATAGATGTTCTTCGATAAAAATCGTTAAGCGATTTTTTTTTTTTTATGTTCTGCCTTGGAGATACTGGCATAGTGAATTTCTGATTTGGTGTGCTTTACTACATTGTCCTTTTACACTTTCCAACCACAGGTTGAAGAAGCGTATATGCTCCAGCTTTGTTCGTCTGTCCGTCCGGCCGAACGATAACTCGCGTAAAAATATTTCGAAGAAATTTTAGTATGTGGGTAGGGAACCACCTATTGAAAATGGACGAAATGGGGTCAAAGGTCAGGACGTAGGAGCTGGATCCATTCTGTTGCTGTTGTGCATCATAACTTGCGTAAATATTGTTCGATTACAATGAAATTTTAGTATGTGGGACATTCCCACGTCAGATCAATAAAAAAATAATAAGTTTTTTACCTCACCATTTCTGATTTTGATGAAATTTGGTATGAAGCACACATATGACAAGGTAAGTAATTCTGCCAATTTTCAGATTTTTATTTTGAAAATTGTCCAAGATACACACATAATAAAAATCGAAATTTTCGTAAAAAATGACAAACTCGCACACTTATAAATGGCTGTAAATTTTTCCCTAATTGTAGTAGAGTGACAATTCAAACACAGTTGCAAAGCTAAAGGATTGAGCTTTCTATAGATACCATACATGACCTTCTTACAACAGATTAAAGTTTCAAGGTCATCCACTGTGACCTTGAATATCTCAAAACATACCATCTTAAAAAAATTACGAAAAACATATATTTTATTGCTTCAACATTCTTCTACCCATGTGCCAGATATTAGGCTGGCACCGCTATGGCAAGGCAGTGTAGGATTAATAGGAGTATATGTCCTCCAGGTTAGGTTCGGACAAATGTACAATAACTGTTTTCCAGATGCATGTATGTATTAATTTCACAATGTGTTACAGGCTATATTAGTGGTGTACACATACAAGTGAACCGCTTGGTTAATAATGTTGCAAACCAAAAGAATGTGATGCCATCTTGCTAGTGACCATCTCTATTTCGCTTCTCTCCATAAAATATGTCCGACCTGTTGCTGTTCGTAGGTCAACCTTCGTAATGACCGCTGTTTTATCCACTTCTAATATATCTGGCTTCTGTGGGTATGTGAAAGACACTGAAGGTCTATGTGGGTGCAGAAAACTTATCTTAACTTGTTCTGCATGAATGTTCACATACAAAACACAACCAACCCACCACTGGTTATCATACTCAACAATAACATAGCCACGAATATCCTCCAGATCCAGTTCTATTGGATTTAGCAATACTGACTCAACCTTGTATTCAGTTGAGTTTGAATACATCTTGGTTTTAATAGCTGTGTGGCTTACTGCTATTACACAGTGAAGTTTTTGAGTACCAGGAATTGGTCGAGCACTAGCATGACGTATCTCAAGGAACTCCTAGTGGTTCTCATAGTCCTTGTCCGTGCTGTATTTAAAATGGCACGAAGGAATGTTTCTGGAAGCCCAATCATACAGTTGTCGCGGTGTCATAATTTGGTCATTGTATGAACACTGAAGGCTGGCACGTGCAGCTAATCTCTTAATAGTGCCATCACATGGCCCCTTTCCATGTGAGGTGGCAAAGAAATGCCACTCAGTTGTGATACCAAAATCTACATCATGATGGCACAGATTGACAAAATTCTTCCTGTTCTTATACTGTGAGGCTGCACCGTCTGAGAAGTAATAGATGTGTTCTACTTTCTTGTCAAAATGTGATGATATAAACTGCAACAATTGGCTCTGGAAAAGGTGAACACTGATAGTGTCATGCTTAAGACATTCTGAGATGACAACAAAAGAAACATGATCCAACTGAAGTGTGTGTGAACTTTTGTAGTACAGGATGAAAGGGTGAATAACAGTGTGTTCCACTTGCACCAGCCAGCACACAATTCTATGGGCGTAAACCACAGAACTTTGAAAACCCTACTTTGACATTAGGATTCTTGTCTTTAAATCCTTGAAATATCTCTTTCAAATTTCCTAGAATAAGACGTTTCTGTTTTTGTACCTTTGATCCTGATTCCATCATTGTAACAAAATCTTTTTTTCCTGGTAAACAACGGCTCACTTCATCACTATTATAGTATGCAATAACGTTTTCAACTGTGCTGTCACTGAGAGTTTTCCCATGCCTAGGATTTGGAGTTGCTAAAATACCCTGCTCTTCCACAAGATTTTTAGACTTTCGTGCCATGTAATATGTTACACCAAATTCTTCCTGAATTTTACGATTACTCCAGGTTCTAGGTAATATTGTTAGTATTTGGACTTTAACACTGCTAGTCTGTTTCTTGAAATTTTTCTTTCAACTGTGAAATCATGACCGATTCATCAGACACTATCACGGATTATCACATTCTGGAACACCTATGTAGTCTTTTATCACTTCACCAATTTTCTGATATTTCTTCTTACTGTACTGTCCAACACCTAATCTTTTTTTTTTTCATAGGAGATTTGCCTAGAGAAAGTAACGTATCATTCAGACTATCCAAAGTTGTGTCTCTGTCAGTCCATATCTCACTCTTCACCACTCCTTCTGAATTATCTTCACTTAACCTAGGTTGTTGTGCCTCTGCATCTGTTTTAATTATACATGAAGGACCTGGCATTTCAGAGATAGATTTTCTGCATGAACTACATATTTTCTGTTCTAATGTTATATTTGGACATTTCTGAACCATCCAATGCTGTACTTTTCTCAGATTCTTTCTAAACCTTGTGTGTCCACTTTTACCCAGAGGATTGCAACAAAAAATTTGATTTTTAAAGTCCATTTTGGTTAATGAAACTGCACCAGCAAAAAAAAAAAAAAAAAAAAAAATGATAAATATAGTTTGATAAAAAGAAATTGATTAAATAAAGATAAAATAAAATAACAATTAAACAGTTAACAATGTTACAGATAAATTGATAACCACACACTCACAAGCTCAGAATTGAAATAACAGCAAATGTAAAATGGTGTACCACTAAGATTTCTCATTGGCTGTAATAAGAAGCCTTGCCATTGGCTTTAATAAGAAACCCTGTCATTGGCTCTAATAAGAAGCTTTGTCATTGGCTAAAATGGGTGGAGTTTCAATCTCTGATCTCAAAGATTTGTTGACATTATTTACTGCTGAAAATTGTGTCTATCAAGTAAAATTGATGTCACATAGCATATTTCTGATAAATCTGTTGATCTGTTATAATATATATATACACTTTCATGTATAATAAACACAAATCCTCAACGTAGGAAATATTTATTGCATGGTATGTCTCTGTGCCTTACATACAGAAGGCTGCAGCATGACACTCCTATTAATCCTACACTGCCTTGCCATAGCGGTGCCAGCCTAATATCTGGCACATGGGTAGAAAAATGTAGCAATAAAATATATTTTTTTCGTAATTTTTTAAGATGGCATGTTTTGAGATATTCAAGGTCAAAGTGGATGACCTTGAAACTTTAATCTGTTGTAAGAAGGTCATGTATGGTATCTATAGAAAGCTCAATCCTTTAGCTTTGCAACTGTGTTTGAATTGTCACTCTACTACAATTAGGAAAAAAATTACAGCCGTTTATAAGTGTGCGAGTTTGTCGTTTTATATGAAAATTTCGATTTTTATTATGTGTGTATCTTGGACAATTTTCAAAATAAAAATCTGAAAATTGGCAGAATTACTTACCTTGTCATATGTGTGCTTCATACCAAATTTCATCAAAATCAGAAATGGTGAGGTCAAGAAGGTGATTGATCTGACATGGACAATTGCTCATGTGGTAGGGGACCACCAGGGGATGAAACCTTTTGAAAATGGGTGAAGTGGGGGTCAAAGGTCAGGACATAGGAGCGGGATGCATTCCATTGTCCTTATGCGTCATAACTTGCGTAAAAATGATTCGATTTCGATGAAATTTTAGTCTGTGGTGGGGGCCACCTGGGGACGAACCCTATTGAAAATGGAAGAAATGGGGTCAAAGGTCAGGACATAGAATCCATTCCATCGCCCTTATGCGTTATAACTTACGTAAAAATGCTTCGATCGAGACAAAACTTTATCATGTGTCTCCAGTATACTTTACCAGTTCTGTTGAATATCGTCAAAATGGGGTCAAAGGTCAGGTCATAAGAGTGAGATTTATTGTACACCCATTATGCTCATAACTTAAGTAATGATTTCTGGTATGTTCAAAAGCAGGGCTCGACAAATATGTTCTAGATCTAAGAGCCAGCTCCAAAATTTCGGCGCCAGGTGAAACAAAGTCAATAACGCATGAAAAAAAAAAAAAAAAAAAAACGTGTTTGGTTATGACGCTGGAACGAAAAGTGGTGAACCATATTTGTTGTCAATTTTTTTTTCTTTTTTCCCAAACTACTTATTGCAAAATAAAGTTCCAATTTGCTTCACAATTTTCTTTTTCTATTCTTTCAGTAGATGATCTCAAAAAAAAAAAAAAAAAATTCAGACATAATTATAAATACACCACTGTGAATACTCAAGAGACGCAAATAGCATATTACACATTTTATGTCTACCGTTGCCTTGAGAAAGCCTCCCAGTGGAGTGCGAAAGCTTGACGAATCTTTGTACTTACTACGTCGCAAAAATAAACGGATTTAATACGCTATTTGCGTCTCTTGAGTATAAAATTTCAGATTTCGATTTTATTAAAATACTACTTGCAGACGTCATATTATGTACATATTAATTCAAAGTACCATATTTTTTTTTTCTTCATGAGATCCGCAAGGGCATGTAATCCAAAGGCTGTGGGAAAAAAAAATCCCACACATAATCCGCAGCAGCATTATGATTCGTAGATCGGGAAATTCTGAGAAAAACAATTTCTTTCTTCGCATAATCCGCTGCATGTCTCAGACCATGACATTAAAAAAAAAAAAAAAAAAAAAAAAAAAAAGACAGTCTATATGAGGGCATGATCGCAAGATTTAAGTTCGAAACTTCCACCAGTAAAAATCAGTAAAATGTGTTCAGAATTCCACAATGCCTGACAGACAGGAAATCCAAGCAAGTGAATGCACAGTGCACGAACCTCCACTTACCACATGATCATACTGCCTCTAAAATTGCAGTTTAAGACAACATGAGACCAAAAGGGGGGGGGGAAGCTGAACATTTTAACTGGTGAAAAATCAAAACAGACAGCAAGAATGCAGATTACTAATAGTCTGTCTTTTGTTGACTCTGTAACTGCACAGCATCGATTGCTTAATTTTTCTTTCTGCTGCTATCATTCTCTCCCTATTCCTTCATTGTTGCTTTTCTTCCTTTTCTTGATTTTTGTACCCTCTGATAACAACCATCAGCCTGAGGACCATGAGCACATGATACCAAAGCTTCAACTGTTTCAGATAGATGGTGTAACTTTGGAAATATAATACTTTTGAACACCATGCATCAATTTTTACAAATTTTCCAACTTTGTCACTTCCGTTTTTGGGCATTTCCTTCTTCCCTTATCAAGATTAAATGCAAAAACTTATGGGGCGGATATATTTAACAACACTGGAGAGTGGGAACATCACGGGGTGGGGGGACAATAGCGATTACGGGAATTCCGCCCGACTTCTGGTTTCGGAAATTTTTATCCTATTTTCAAGGTGAAATGCAAAAAAATATGCAGTAAAATATTACTTAAAAAAACTGGACACAGGCAACATCGTGAGAAAAAAAGAGATTACGATTACGGAAAAAAACTGAACTCCGTCGACTTTCCGTTTTCGAAAGTTTCGTAAAGATGGAATTCCGTCCTCTGACGAACATCTCCCCTCCCCCTACAATTCTGTTTACTTGTGCATCGATCTTCTGGGTGGCCAACGTAACAAAAAAAGGCGGAATTTCTCGAATTCGCGGAAGAACCTCAAGCCTAAAGATTAGGAGGCAATTTTCGCGGCGCCTAAGTTCCGTTTCCACAAATTCTCGCCTACAGTTTCAAGCTGAAATACAAACATATATGCCATAAAATGATATTTAACAAGAATACTAGACACAAACGCAACATCCGGAGAAAAAAATTACGTTTAGGGCAAATTCTTTTGCTCCATTTAACTACTGTTTTCGAAATCTTTGAACACGAAATACCGTTCTCAGACGGAAAATGACCCAAATTCTCTTCAGTTTTGCATCAATCATGATTACGATCTAAATGACTAAAAAAACAAAACCCCGGAGAATTCCATGAATCCGTAGTTAGACAACTAAATCGGTAGAAAATACGAACATTCCGTGGTAATTGGCATGCATAAACAGTCATATAATCGGCACCATGTGATCCGCACCTATCATGTTAATTGTGAATCGTAATTTCCGACAGAAAACTGCGATTCACAGGACCGACTCAGAAATCCAAAGATGCAAGGAAAAAAATGATCGTCTTATTGAAAAAGTAACTGTCATTTTGAATACTTTTGTGTTACTTTTAAGTAAAAAAAGAACTAAAATCGTTAGCTGTTGCCGCATTATCGCAGTTCATTAGTTAGACTAAAAAATCCGTTGAAATTGCGGACAGTCCATATCATTGTCTTATTTTTGAATACGTTTTAACTGAATACGGAAAAAACCTTTTTAATACAATCAGCGCACCAAAACTAGGCGATGCATTTCGCAGAATAGCTACACGCTACGGAATAGCTCTGCGCGATTCCAGAGTCACGGATTCTTACACCGCGTAGGCTTCCGCACACGCAAATAGTAACGCCTTCCTTGCGTCATATTTTCTGTCAAAATACTTCTAAGTAAAAGAAAAAATATATATTCTTACAATCTCATCTCGCTGTTATGTTACATCATCATCATCATCATCATTGTCAACCATTATCAATCCACTGCTGGACGAAGGTCTCCCCAAGTTTCCTCCACAACGGTCTGTCTTGTGCCAGTCTCCTCCATGTCACCCCTGCATACTTTCGAATTTCATCCACCCATCTCCTATGTGGTCTTCTTCTGGGTCTTTTCCTGTCCCTTGGAATCCAATCTAAAATTCCGGCTGTCCATCGATGATCTGTCCTTCTGGCAGTATGTCCAGCCCATTGCCATTTCAGGGATTTAACTCTGATCATGATGTCTTCCACTCTTGTCATTTTTCGGATCCACGAGTTCCTCTTCTTATCTCTCCTGGTTACACCAAGCATGCACCTCTCCATGCTTCTTTGAGTTGTCTGCAGCCTTTGTATGTCTCTTTTAGTTAAGGTCCACGTCTCTGCACCATACGTAAGCACTGGAAGGATGCATTGATCAAACACTTTTCTTTTAAGACATAATGGCATATTGCTCTTGAAAATTATGCTGTTTCTTCCAAAAGCTCTCCAGGCAAGTTTTGTACGCCGATTAATTTCTTCATCAATGTGACCCTCACTTGATATCTGCTGTCCAAGATAAACGTACGTGTCGGTTATCTCCAGCTTTTCTCCATCAATCGATAAATCTTCATTTCTTGTAAAAGCATTGAACATCACTTTTGTCTTCTGAAAGTTCATTTTTAATCCCACTTCTTTACTCTTGTCAGCAAGTTCCTGGATCATACTCTGCAGCTCTGATGGGGTAGTTGCAAAAATGACTACGTCATCAGCAAAACGAAGGTGGGTTAGATAATCTCCATTAATCTTTATCCCCTTGTTTTCCCAGCTCAGCGACTGAAAAACACCCTCCAATGTGGCATTAAAGAGCTTCGGAGATATGGTGTCACCTTGTCTCACTCCCTTTCCAATTTTTACGTGTGTTGTATTTTCAAACAGCCGAATCTTTGCACTTGCATTTTCATAGATGTTATTAATAATATTAATGTATGCATCTTCAATACCGCAGGTTTTCAGAGCCATTGTAACTGCTGATGGTTTCACCGAATCAAAGGCTTTTTCATAATCGATAAAAGCCATGCACAATGGAAGTTCATATTCCCTCGCTCTTTCAATTAGTTCTCTCAGCACGTGGATATGATCTATTGTGCTGTAGCCACTCCTGAATCCAGCTTGTTCTCTCGGTTGAGCCATGTCTAGTGCTACCTTCAAGCGGTGTGAAAGAACTTTAGTGAAGATTTTATAAACTACTGATAGGAGGCTGATAGGTCTGTAGTTTCCGAGATCCTCAATGTCACCTTTCTTATGTAGCAGGATCATTGTAGCGGTGTTCCAATCCTCAGGAATCTTTCCTTCATTAAGGCATCGAGTGAAAATTTGGGCGAGTACTGTTTCGATTTCTCCACTTGCTTCTTTTATGATGTCTACAGTAATTCCATCTTCTCCTGGAGCTTTTCCTCGCTTCATGTTCTTGATTGCATGTGCAACTTCTGCTGGAAATATATATATATATTTTGTTACCGCATTTTCGGTACTTTCCCAATAACACCACTTCTCCTGACGATTACCTCGCGGACTTTTAAAACGACGCACCTTTTTTTTTTTTTTTTTTTTTACTGGCGTCTGCAGCACCTAAATTTATAACCTTTTAATAGATAATCTATGGATTACACAACAGAAATTACGGCATTTACTGCAATATATTACGAAATCTCAACTAAAAAGAAAATTAGGCGCCACCTGGCGCCCGGGATTTGTCGAGCCCTGGCCTTGGCATTAGTAAAGTCGTTTCGGCTCGGTGAATCATATGCCAGCGGCAGTCTGCCACTGTGCTCATAACCTCTTGTATTTATAACGACATGACATTTTTCAAAATGATTACCTGATTACTGTGCAGTAAATTACTCTTATCTTTCGTGTTATACTCGTTGTTATTAAGTCAATTTTTCATTTTATTATTATTACTACTACTATTATTATTTTTTTTAATTTCCCCAGAGCTGCCTTAATTTCCCCCGAACCTTGTTCGCGAGTTCGGACAAATTCTGCACCCCTGGAAACATGCTTGCATGAGTTTTGAGGTAATGCTTTTTCCCTATCCAGTTTTTTCTTTCATAAAATCAATTTTCTTTTTTGAAGATATTTGATGACAAATTTTGAAGATGACAATCCGATTTTTGGCGTAAATGTGACAAGGATGGTAAGTCAGATAACTTTGTATTATATGGCGTAATCCCGTATTTCTTTCATGATATTTGATGAGTTATAAGTTTACTATGCCATTTTCAAGAATTCCGCCCCTATACAAATCAGTATCCAAATGCATATTAATTTCTGCAGTATAATATTAATCCTATAGCACACCAACTAAATGAAATGCTATAGGGTACAAAAATTCACTTCCATCACAAGCAAAACAACCAAATCTGGGAAAAAGTTGCCAACCAGCACTTTGAATACTAGCACTTAAAAAATCATACCACAGAAATCTTGAATATGTTGCTACACTAGATTTTTATCATTACCTATAACATAGAGATAAAATAAAAAACTTACAGTGTCTAAGTCTCTTTTGTGGATATCCACATTGTGCACACTGTGACTTCTGGATGTGGTAACTACTCCGACCACACCGTCGACAAAGGGTGTGAGTCTTGTTACGACGTTTACCAAAACTTGAGGTCCCTTTTGTCTGTAAAAATTAACACCAAGCATATCAGACGTATATCCATTTAAATACATGAAAAAATAAATAAATTACAAAACAATATAAAACAGTTAACGGACTACGAAAAGAGCAAATATTAATAATGGGCTGCTGTAACATTAAACTGATACTCAAAAATTATCTATTAACAGTTGGAGCAATTTCCCGGTTTTTTTTGTTTAAGCCAAACTATTAAAAATTGCTTCCAATATCACACAAAAAATAATCACTTTATTTGACCACATGAACATAGCATGAAAGAACATATAACAATAGTGGTCCCAATGGCAATAGCGACGGGTGCCGCAGATTACTTTCAGAAAGTTTACATTATTTCATACATTTAATAACAAAAAAGAAATTTTTCTAACTATTTGCTCAGCAGAACCCCAGGTGCAGAAACAGCGTGAAACAGAGATGCCTGGCGCAGATTTTCAGAAAGGTGTGCAGACATTTTTACTTCCTTTCAATTTTAAAGCAAACGAAGGGAAATTTTTGCATGTTTTTAATGTTGGATCCTGCTTACAGACAAAGTTATATCGAAAGATCCAGAGATTCCAACCCTGATTGGAAATTTTTTTGTACACTAAAAAAATCTGTAGTTTGCAGCATTTTTCAGTAGCGATGAATAAAACTGTATTACACACTCTGTAAAACAAAACAAAAAAAATTGTCAGGGCAGTAAAATGACTGTAAATTCATAAAAAGGTATAAATATTTGCTACTTGTCCATAAATTGAAGACATTTTGTGGGAAACTAAGTGGCTCCTACACTTTTTTTCCAATTCACCAAGTTTTTTTTTCTAGTTTCAAAACCAGCGTGTCTAACGGAAACCTTAAAAATAAACAGTGTCTACACACATTGGAAGTTGTTTATATTCAAACCCCACAACTACAAAAAAAAAAAAAAAAAAAAGGAGCATCATTTGTAAAACTTGGTAACAGTGCACAAGTGACTTTACATTGTTTTGAAGTTTTCTAATGAAATGTAGCTTTTTTCTTATAGTACCGGTTGGTACTTTCTCTATACAACAATCAATGTAGCATGCATTTTTGCTTTTCAATAAGGCAAAATTTACACTGCAAATTGTTACTTATCTTGTCCTTGCTGAAAATTGTCCTAATTCAACGACCTGTACAGTTCTTTTCACGGCAAAGTGAGAATCAGCATTATCACTTTTTAAACTTTAATTTTCCTGAAAATGATGAGGGCGAACATTTTTCCTTTTGTTCAAAACGAAATTAAAGTTCAAATTTGAAACAACTTTCCGTCACAGTATCATTCCCCATAAAGTAGTTTTCTTTGCAGTCAGTAAGTAGCCATACCTGCCAACACAGGCAAGAAGAGCCTTATCAGTAGTAACTAGTATTATTGAGCAGCACACATGGACGCTTTTTACGAAATGATCCATCTCTTTCTGAAAAAGAAATATGTGCCACAACAAAACGTTACAACAAACAAGGAAACTAATGAAACAAACTTAACACGTGCAAAACACAAAGTTGATTCCCTTGGTGAGAGCACGATAGGTAACATTGCAAAATTTAAAACTTCCACCAATAAAAATAAGTCAGATATGTTCAGAATTCCACAACCACCTGACAGACAGGAAATCCGAAATTTGTAAAAAATCCATGAATTCTTACCAATTTCCCAAATTTGTCACTTCTGTTTTGGGGAATTTCCCCCTACCTTAGCAAGTTTAAATTCAAAAACTTATGGGATGGGAGATATTTAATAATGCAGGAGAGTGGGAACACTGCAGGGGAAAGGGGAGGCGATTATGGGGAAAATCTTTGCTGCGTCCGACGTCCCGTTTTGAAAAAAATTTCCCATTTTCTAGCTAAAATAAAAATATTTATACAGTAAAATGTTATTTAAGTAACAATAATACTTGTTTAGAGGCAACGTCGAGAGAAAAAGAAATGGTGATTACAGGGAAAATCTGAACGCCATTGAACTTAGAAAGTTTCGTAAAAATGGAATTTCGTTCTCCCACAAACATCCCCTCCCGTCACCTCCCACCAATTTCTGTTCATTTGTGCACTGATCTCGTGAAAGACCAAAATAACAACGAAAATGGCGGAATTCCACAAATTCACGGAAGAACCATATGCCTGAAGATTACAAAAAAAATTTTGCGCAGTCTTTTGTTTTCACAACTTGTGGCCTAGTTTCAAGCTGAAATACAAACATTTATGTAATAAAATGGCACTTCAAATAAACACAAAGGCAACATCAGGAGAGAAAAAAATTATGATTATGGCAAAAACTTTTTAGTGTGTTTAATTAGCTTTTGAAAGTTTTGAAACATGAAATACCGTCCCCAAAGGGAAAACGACTCCCCTCTCCACACATACACAACACACAATTCTCTTCAGTTTTGCATTGATCTTGAGAATGATCTAAATGAAGACAAACTCTCCCCACCCCCGGAATTCCACGAATCCGTTTAAGAATCTCATATCACAGTGTTCGAATTAGCTAGTGGTTTGCTGGCCATTGGCCAGTAAGGTTGTTTTTTTCTAAGTTGTCACAAGTTAAAAATTGAATTTCTGTTTATTTTGCCTTACTGTACAGTTTTCTTTTTTAGGCTGCAAAATAGTGATAGGTTCATGAAATGCTATCAGATAGCAGCTATTCTTTTTATGGGAAAAGTGTGGAAGAAACAACAAATACAGAAAGGCAGTTTCCTAGTCCTTGTCTTGTCACGGCAACAGCTGCTTTTTTTTTTTTTTTTTACCTCTGTCCCCACCATTTATAATGAGCAGAAGTCAGCACAATAAATATCTTGCTCTTTCTTGGATTCACCCACCCTAGTCCTAGAGAATGCAGCAGTTACTGACACCAGACTTTGTTTCTGTCCCAATAAAACACACTAACGGAGGACATCAATTGGTCAATTGGATGCGTGAAGGTAATTTTTGTAAAAGAGCAATTCACATGAAACAGTGTTCAATGAGGGACTGAAACTAACTTTATGGGAGAGTAGGAAAGATGAGCTCAGTAAGACTAACATAAGAAAACGAAGCTAAACCCTGAACAATAAAACATAAAAAAAGGTTGCTACTGTATGTGAATTTTTTTACCCTTGAAATCTCTGCATTCCCTTCTTACTTAAAAACAGATTGGGAATAATACCCTGTTACTCAGCTATATCACCGATCTATCGGAACCTTAATTCTGGAAACATTCTTTGTTCTGTAAGCCTGTGCCTTTAAATTAGATGTTTTAAAAACAAATACTGGAGATCATTCCATTGAAATGATACTTTATTTTCTACATATATTGTAAATATCTAAGTTGTTTTTGTTTTGTTTTGTTTTTTACGGACCAGTGGGCATTTCGGTGGACCAGTGGCTTGCAAATTCTAGTGGTCTGCTGGGCCAGTAAAAGATTTCTGTAATTCAACACTGCATCATAAAATAGCAAAATAAAAAAATAAAATAAATTCGTAGAATATCCGTAGTTTCGACACCGAGTTCTAAAGTTCCGTAGTCAGACAACAAAATCCATAGAAACTACGGACATTCCGTAGTAGTTGGCAGGTATGATGAGTAGCCATGTTTTTGAACTTTAATTTCTGTTTAAGCAAAAGAAAAAATGCTTGCATTGTCTTGATGTAGCAAGAAGTGTATAAAAAAGGGGAAAAACCCACACTATAAGGGAAATTAAATGTAAAAAATCGGTATTGCATTGCTTACTCTCGCATGAAACAATTTTACGAATCAAGGATGATGAAGATTCCATTACATAGATAAAGATTAAGTACCTGCTTTGAAATTAATTCCACTTATGAAAAACAGAGGCCAGGGCAAAAATGCTTGCTCTTTACCGATTGGTTTTAAGAAAATACTACGAGAAACAGACACATGCATTAGGAAATTTTTTTGAAAAAATACGAAGTCGCTCATTTTTACTTTTACTGACGATCTTAAAAACGAGAAGCACGATTGGAAATATATATATATATACATAACAACAGACAATAATGAGGATAGAATAACAAAAATTTCTTTTTCGTCATTTTCAGAAAAACTGAAAATGACAGGACATCGCTGCTAGAGCAGTCATTTCCAGCAGTCCCGAACGTTTGCAGACTTAGCCCAATATTTTCAGACGCTGGCCACCCTACCCTAATTTTTCAACCTTTTTCTTGAAAAATGTAACTGCAGGAGAGAATTATAGTATTACTCCAAGACTTTAAGCAAAACTATGAAAAATTAAGGACTTTCTGAAATCTAGAATTCGGCGGCTGGAAAGATCGGGTGCTGCAATCAGAGTACCTTGCTCAATAGTACGCAGGAATGAGCAATAGAATAACCTGCTGTGTGTAGGTACAAGCAAAATTTTGTCAGCGTGCTATTCATTTTCTAGTATCTATAGTTTGTGAAGCTTATGACATTTGCTGCCCACGCCCAGAATCAATAGCCCACCAGAATCTCCAGTCCCTCCCTGCCCAGACCAAATTGCAGAAGAATTCTCTTTATCAACTCAAAAGTGTGAGAACAGTCTCGTGCTAAATTATACAGAATATCATTTAAAAAAAAAATTCTTCCTCTCTCGAGAGTTTGAGTCTAAACTGTAGTAAATATCAAGGTTAATAGACAGTAAGGTTTGCTCATCCCGCCTTGATCGAGGCGGAAGTACCGCTCCCTAACGTAGTGACGACTGTGACGTTTTTTTTTTTTGTTTTTTTGATTGGAGGTTTAACGACCACCGTGAGCAACTCAATGGGCTATAAGCAGTCGCCCGTCCCTAATTTAGGGTCACTAGTTCCACGGAAGGGAGAGAACCAGTGCCGTAAGACAAACACAACATCCATGCCTCACCGGGATACGAACCCGGACCCCGTTCGGACAAATGATCAGAGGCCATCGCTTAGACCACTGCGCCACCGAGGCGGCCGACTGTGACGTTACTGTACACAGCAGGATAGGTAGACCTAATTTTGCTGAAGCATTCGCAGAAGAAATATCAACCATTTTTAATTTAAACAGGATTTGAATCTGAAAACTTACAACCAAGATGTAATGCACAAAAAAGCACATCTGAAATACATGCAAGAAAAACTAACAGCCTTGTGAATATTTTACTTAGAGTAAACTGAGATATGTGCAATATTTTTTCAAATCTGTTTTAATCTAAATAAGATGTCTGTTTAATCTAAATAAGATGTTGGGCATGCCACTAAGGAAAATGCAGGGATAATGATCATATGTTGTAAAATTTATTATATAAAGCTGTTATATTGTTTTTAAATGAATTCAAAGGAAGGAAGGAAGAAAAAAATCAAGAGATTAAGTTACTAGAATCTCAAAGAAATTCCTTTATGCCGAACAAATAAAAACTTCAGAAACATTCTATGAACTAGCTTAATTGAAAAGACGGAAATTAATTTCATTAAATGGTAGGTTATTTGTTTGTAATTAATCGCTTAATAGAAAAGTTAAAATTATGGATTAAATTTTTTTCATTTAGTCATATTTTAATCTCTAATTTTTGAGAACTTTAAGATACTGATTGTTTCCAGGAACTGACAAGTCATTTTGCCCTGCATACCAGCACATATCTATACGGTCCCATAACTTCAAGTAGTGATCTGCTCTTCTGGAAACAGTTCTTAATGTTATGGCAGCTGCAATATCAGCAAAATTCCAAACGATCTTTTTTTTTTTTTTTTTGGTTAACAATTAACAAAACCTTTATCTGTCCTGGTGCAACTTTTTTTACGCTCATTACCCCCCCTTTCATTTTCCCCGTAACCTTCGCAATTCTAACAAAACTTTCTGCATTTGATTTTGCTTAAAATCTTTTCAAACCTTTCACATGCAAATTTAGACTATGGTTTGAAGAGCTCAAGGATAATATCTGTATCTTCAGCTTTTCATTTTCCTTCATTGAAACTTCATTTACCTTCGCCAAAAAAATCTCCTTTTCCTTCCATAAAATTCCACTTTTTGTTTTCTGTTCTTTCATACATACAATTTCAGTATTTTAACTATTGGCACTCAACATGTGTTCCAAATTTTTTCCTTCACTATCGAAGTATTTTGCATTATCAAATCGCAAACAGAATCAGCTGTTTTCTTTTTCTCAGAATCAGCTCTTTTCTTTTTCTCCTGTCTGTTCCTCCTGTCCGAATTAGGATTTACACGAGCGCCCCAGAAGTTTTAAACTTGGTACAGCAGTGTCTTTCAGTGTTTTGTAGACAGGCAAACCTAGAAGTTCATTCTTTAAATCACGTTCCTAGTGTTCCTCAGGGAAAATGTTCGAACAAATCGCTGAATTCATTTCGTTGAAACTGTCAGCTCGTTTGCACCTCAATTTCCACATTTTGCCAAAGCACCCCTAGAAAAATCTATGATCATGAATGCCATTTTTTCAGGTTTTCGAATAATGATTTGGACATGTTCCTATCATGCAACCACCAGGCATATACAGTGTTTTCAGTTTACAGAGCTTCAAATTCACCAACATGAGGTACAATGTATAATAGCTTTTAGACCATAAGAACGGAAGCAAGCAGCCTCAGGCCACAGTGTGGGGAGGTAGGGAGCTGTCCCGGACAGTGACATCACAAAGCGACGACTTGCGAGGCGGTGACCACCGGAAGAGTCGGATAAAAGCATAACCTTGGTAAAAAAAAAAAGCACCCCGAGAAAGTTGTTCAATCCTGATGAGACTTCACATGCAAGTACCTCAGGTCCGAACATGCAAATGATTAAAAAATAATGACCAATGACTAAATAGTGGCCCTCCACAGCGCATGGGTACCACACATTGAGTAGAATATACCAAGAGCAAAGCTGGCACTCAGGGAAAATTGTGACAGCAGATTGTAGTTGCTTTTACTTCCAAGGACAGCGAGGATGCCTCGAAGTTAGATCTGTGCCCAGTTTGAGCAGCTGAGTAAGTTTGAGAGGACGTATAATTGTGCTGAAAGAGGCTGGTCGGCTAAGTCGGAAGATCACCAGAAATTTGGGTTTGAGCGATGCAGCAATTGGACGATGTTGGCGCCAATGGGTTGAGGAGAGCACAATCCAGTTGCACGTGGGAAGCGGATGGTGAGGGCAACAACGGCACACTAGGATTGAGCAATAGTGAGAGTAGCACGAACAGATCAAATTTGTTGCTTCCAACTATCTGTGGCAATGTGTCATTACAGGTACAAAAGTGGCCATCCGGATCATTGCCAGACTGGCACCGGGACTACATTTGAGGCACCTCCGCTGCTTACCATTGCTGGTGTTAGTTGCAGTGGCATCATATCTTCAGTGACGAGTCACAGTTTGCACTTGGTGCCAATGAGCAGCAAATGTGTCTGGAGAGGAGCTAGCTGGCGCACGGATCCTTTACAGTGGAACAGCACACGGACAGCTTGCACACCAGGAGTGACTGTCTGGGGAGCCATTCCCTACAATAGATGAACATCCTTGGTAGTCCTCCATACAACCCTCATGGCTCAACAGTACATCGACGACATTCTATCATCTGCTGTGTTGACATTCCTGCCAGTGCATCATCGAACAATTTTTCAACGAGATTACGCACCCACACACGGCATTGCTTTTCTAGGCCTGCCTCCATGTCAACATCCTTCCACGGCCAGCACAACCACGTGACCTCTTACCAATCGAGCCTGTTTGGGATGCCACCAATGCCCATCCTGGAATGTTGGCGAACTGGCACACAATTTGGACACCATTTTCATCATTTGGCATGCTACACCTCAGGACACTATCCGTGAACTGTACGCGTCGCGTAACCGCCCGTATCCAAGCCAAAGGTGGCCCTACTGTTACTCTAGTGCAGTTGTTTTATCTGAATAAATGGCTCAATACATTGCACACGCCAATTTTCATCTCAATTGGAAGATTCCTTCAGAGTGCTTTGTTCATTTTGGCAAAGAGCACATCATGAAATCAATTAGACAGAATGACCACCGACTCTTTTTTTGCTTGCATGTCAGAGATGAATCTTTCTTGGAACGATTAGTTATGGGTGATGAAAAGAGTCATTTACAGAAACAAAGCGTCAAAGGTGTATAGTGAAACAACAAATGTGGATCAGTATTGCTAACAGTTCGAAAGGCTTAAAGAAAAATTGAAATCTAAGCGTCCAGCACTGCAGTGTTGAAATGGGCTGGGCCCGAACTGCATATTTTTATATTTACTGTGCTCAGGCTCAGACAGATTTTTTTTTTTTTAAATGTAACTTTGAATGTTTTAGCATAAGAGACTTTCATTTTCTAGTTAATAAAGAAATTTCTTTGGCAACTGGTCTGGGCCGTAAATGGTGACACAGGAAGGCTATTTATTCCAGGCACGGGTAGAAAAATGCCACAGGCCACATGTTAGTGGGTTTTTGCAGAAAAGCTTCAAGAACTATAAATACTATTATAAAGCACTTAGACGAAAATTTGCCCGCTTCCTCCATGCAGCCCCTGCTTATTCTTTTGAGTAAAGTACATAGATTGTCATGCCTCTGGATCTATCCAGATGCCCAGCAGCTCGAAATATGTCAAGAACAGGGCAAGATTTCATCTTTTTGCTCACTAGCAAGTTTTGCTAGTGACCAAATAGTTTGCTAGCAAAACATTTGCATAACTAGCAAGTAAAACTAAATCACATTGTAACTTATTTTCTAATAAAGTTACACAGAAATTTAAATGTGTATAAATATTTTGACTTACCTTTTTGTATAATGAATAGAATCTTAGATAAGTTTAGTGACTATCTTTATTATTAATTTCTAACAAATTATCATACCACATGAATATATTTCACTGACATTCTAATTCAGATTTCTTCCAATATGGTTTACGCTCAGGGTGTCTGGCTTTGTCATCATACCACTTTATAACTGCTGACCGTGGATTAAAAATCTCTTCTTGTGGCCCTTCTATTTCAATTGTCATCAGAGCATTTAATGTTTCAACAGACAAATTGTTCCTCCAATCCTCTTGTATTCTTTTTAAAAAACTGAATCCCACCTCACAACATGCAGTACAGTGGAAGTATTGCACAAATTTCTGCTAAACTTCTACACACTTCATATCTGCCAACTACCACACAATGCCGTAGTTTCTACGGAATTAGTTGTCTGACTACGGAACACACTATAAAAACTACGGATTCTACAAATTTTCATTTTGTTTCAAATTTTCCTTTTGCTATTATTTTTATGATGTACACTAGATTCTTACATGGATTCACGGAATCCCGCTTTTTTTTTTTTTTTTTTTTTTGTCATCAGTTAGATCATTCTGAAGATTGATATTTGGGAGAGGTGGTCGGTTTTCCATCTGGAGACGAAATTTCGTGCTTCAAAACTTTCGAACACAGTAGTGAAACGGAGCAAGAAAATTTTGCCGTAATCGCAAATTTTTCTCTTAATGTTGTCTTTGTGTCCGGTTTTCATGTTAGATATCATTTTATTGCATAAATGTTTGCATTTTAGCTTGAAACTGTGGAGAACAATTTGCAAAAACGGAAGTTGACTCCTTCAAAATTTTTTTGTAATCTTCAGTCATGAGATTCTTACGCGAATTCAAGGAATTCCGGCTTTTTTCGTTATTATTGGAATTCCGTCTTTACGAAACTAGAAAACGAAAGGTCGACGGAATTCGGATTTTTTCCGTAATCATAATTTTTTTCCCCTCACGATGTTGCCTCTGTCAAGTATTATTGCTCATTAACATTTTACTGGATAAATATTTGTATTTCAGCTTGAAAATACAAGGAAAATTTCCAAAACCAGAAGTCAGACGAAGCAAAAGTTTCTTCCGTAATCATTTACCCTCCACGAACACGTTTCGTAAAAAAGCGTCTATCTATGCCACACAATAAGGCTAGTTACTATGGATAAGACTTTTGCCAGTGTTGGTAGGCTATTTTCCAGTAACATTTTGGTTTGCTTCTTTCGGTTTTGTCTACCATCCGAATAAGTGGAATTATTCTTGCTTATTCATCACTGATCATTAGAGCGCAGTATTTGATGTATGCACGACTATCAAGACTTGTGGAAGTAGGCGATCGCTTGGCTTAGGGTACGACAAGAGTTGAGGACAAAGTTCGTGGGGCAAAAGAAGGGAGGGTGGCAGAGCAGGTGGTCAAACAACCGATCCATCTCAGAGCTCTGGGTTGCCACAGCAACCATTGCCGACGTCACGTTCAGTTTCTGTAATAGACCAATGAGGGCACGATGGAGAGGAGTTTCAATGCGCTTCTTTGACAGTTTCCACTGGAAGGGATAAAAGATACGGGGAGGATGGATATTAAGTGTCGAAAGGAAATTGGCGAAAGAGAATCGCTGATCGTCGCTGTTTTAACAAGTGATAATAGAAACTGTTATGTAAACTTTGTGGATTAATAATGATTTTTGGTTACTTTAAATAAAGAAATTACCTTACTAGCAATATTTGATTTTTCACTAGCTATTTGCTAATCGGTGAAATCGCGCCCTGGTCAGGAAGAAACAAATGGCGAAAAAAAGTATATCTTGTAACTATTGGGTTGTCGGAAAAGTCAAGACGTATTTTAGCCATGTTTTCCAATGGTCATTTACTGATAGAAAGAACATAGATCAATGATACAATGCCCGTGTTGTTCGATAATCTTTTGCCATCTTTCAGTGAGCTGCAGAATGCCTCATTCATAGGACCTGCCTTTCGTGGCAAAAAACTGCACAAGGTGCTGATTTACAGCCTCATTTGAATTGAACGTTATACCAAGCAAGGACTGTTGAAGAGAGTGAAACAAGTGGAAGTCTGACGACTCAAGGTCAGGCGAGTATGCTGGGTGTGGCAGCACATCCCACCCAAGCTCCAATAATTTTTGGCAGGTGATCAAACTTGTGTGTTGTCTCGTGTTGTCATGATGGAACACACCTTTACGATGAACGAGCTTTGGACGTTTCTGGATGATGGATTCGTTCAAACTGTCCAATTGCTGACAGTACACATTCAAATTGATTGTTTGGTGCCATGGTAGGAGCTCAAAAAACAAGACACCTTTAAAAACCCCACCACATTGAGACCAGAACCTTCCGCTGATGAATGTCTGCTTTGGATGTCGTTTGAGGCGAAGCAGCACGTCGGGACCAAGACCGTTTGCGCAGCACATCGTCGGTACGCAATCCACTTTTCGTCACCAGTTATCAGTCGCTTCAAAAAAAGAATCGTTTTCCTCACGTTTAATGAGCATATCGCACATGTTTATACGCGTCGTCAATTGAGCTTCTTCGAGTCTATGAGGAATCCACACATCAAGCTCGCTTACATATCCCAGCTTCTTCAGGTGGTCGTAAACGCTTGAATGATGGATGTGCAGTGTGTCTGCAATCCCTCGTGTTGTGTAACGTGTGTTTGACTCGATCAATGTTTTGATTTGGTCGTCATCCACCTCGGTGGGCCTTCCGGACCAAGGAGCACCGTTAAGGTCAAAATCAACAACACAGAATTTTGCGAACCACCGCTGGCACTGACGTTTTTGTAGAGCATTATGATTTTTCAGACAACCCAATATACTATAGAAACAGAGGTCCCTTCTCCAGTTCAGAAAGAGACCAGTTAATAAATGCAGGGGTAAGAGAGTGAAAATCTAGAAGCAATGATTTTTTCATTAATGTCTAATTAGGTTAGTCGTCAGTTTTTTGGCTCATTTGGGCCTGGATCTACACTATCAACCAACATATAATTGGACACCTGTGATAGCAAAAAGAAAACGAAGTTTATTCACCTTCAATAGTTGGTGGAGCTTCCATGAGCGGCGATTACAGCTGCGACCCTCCGGGGCAGACTCTCAACCAGGCGTACGATGGCTAGCGGTATTTTCTTCCACTCGGCTTGGAGAAGACAGGTCAGTTCCTTCACCGACTTCAGACGGTGGGGGCACCATTTAAGTCAACACTCCAACTCATCCCAGAGGTGCTCAATAGGGTTAAGGTCCGGGCTCTGTGCAGGCCAGTCCATTCGATTAACTCCATTGTCACCATACCAAGCCATGGTGGACCTCGCAACATGACAGGTGGCATTGTCATCCTGAAAGTAGCCTGGGTCCACCTCGTAAAACTGCCACAACGTAGGAAGCGCATGGTCATCCAAAATGGTACAGTAGGTCTTGGCGTCGGAGTCTACCAGGAATTGCGACCAAGGGTCCCGAGCCATACCAGGAGAAACACCCCCATAGCATAATTCCACCGCCGCCGAACTTCACAGTTGGCACAATACATTCCGGCAAGAGGCGTTCTCCAGGCAGACGCCAAACCCAGACCCTGCCATCCAAACGGTAGAGGGTGAACCTTGATTCATCGCTCCAGAGAACCTGTTTCCACTGTTCAACGGTCCACTGCCGATGTTCTTTGCACCACGTTAGCCGAGCAGCGCTATTAGACTTGGTGATCAAAGGCTTGTGGGCGGCAGCACGTCCATGATAACCGAGCAGATGGGCTTCCTTACGGATAGTATTCATCGAAAGAACACTCCCGGATGCCTGTTGAAACTCCTCGCGGATGTGGCCCATCGATTTGGTGCGGTTCTTCCAAATTTCTCTGGCCAGCACCTGTCGGTCTCCAACTCCCAGTTTTTTTTGGGTCTGCCAGGTCGGGGCACATTCCGACAGTCACCTCTCATCTTCCACTTGCCAATTACGTAGGCCACTGTCGATTTTGGGTACTTGAACTCGCTGGATATGTCATGTATGGATCGGCCATTTCTGTGATACCCGACGATTACACCTTTCTCAAAATCAGAGAGCTCCAAACGGCATGGCATCTTGCATGCCACTGGTTGTGTTGTTTCCCACACGATATTTAATGGCGGCAGCCGTGATATGTATCAGGACCGCAGATATCGTCGATTGCAGGGGTGTCCACACATTACTCGTTGTTAGATAGTGTATCTTGCAATATAAAATGGCTCCTAAAATTGAGCCTGAACACAGCACTGGTTAATAGCAAAAGGTGTCATTTTGCGACATGACAATTATACACGAGACTGACCAAGGAACAAAAACACTGAACTCTTTTAATCGGGCAAAAAAAAATAGAACATGCGATAAGAAAATGTGAATATAAAAGCAACACGAGCAAAATGGAATTGTTCACTGTAATCGTTCACAATATAGAATTACTGAATTCAAAAAAAAAAGTGATTTTAAAAAACACTGCTTCAAACATCCCCCTCTTTTTTTTTACTTGCTAAGACATCAGCTCAATTTTCCTCTTGTGTTGCTTTTTTCTCATAAAGTTCCATGGCCATATCTGCCTTTTGTTGATTCTACAGCTGCACAGCAATCTTTGCTTAGTTTAGCTTTCTGTTGATATAATTCTCTTCCTATTTCTTCAACACTTTTCTTTCCTCATCCTTTTTTATTCCCTCAGATGACAATTTATCCATCATATTGAAAGAACTTTCAGCCTGAGGACCACGAATGCATGATAACAAAGCTTTCATTGCTTTAGATAAATGGTGCGACTTTCAGGATATGAATACTTTTGAACACCATGCATCGATTCTAACAAATTTTCAAACTCAGTCACTTCTGTTTTTGGAAAATTTCTCCTCCCTTTTCAAGCTTAAGTGCAGACATTTATGGTGGAAAATAACACTTAAGAACAACACAGGATAGTGAGAACATCGCAGAAAGAAAAAAAATGTGATTTCGGGAGAAATCTTTGCTCCGACCGGACTTCCGTTTTCTGAAACTTCTTCCTTCATTTTTAGGTCAAAGTGCAGTATTTGTGGAATAAAAGGATATTTAAGAACAATACTGGGCAGAAGGAACATCGCAAGAAAAAATTTGATTGTGGGAGAAATCGCTGCATTTAACTTTCGTTTTTGAAAGTTTCGTAAGATGGAATCCCGTCGTCAAACAAAAAACGAATTCCTCTCCCACACCATTACCCCCCAGAATTTCTGTTCAGTTGTGCATTGATCTTGAGAATTAGTTAGTTAATGGATTTTAGTGGCGCAAGGGCCAGGTTTGGCCAAAGAGCGCCAGACACAGAACTATCAGTTAAAGTTTTTTTAAAAGCGGGGTGTAATTATTAAGAGCAGACAGGCTTGGTAAAAGTTAAAAAAAGAGAATGATGAAAGCTGTGAAGACTAGTTAGTTAATTAGGTTTATATATAAATTTATTAATTCACTGTGTGAGATGCCGAAAATGATAACCGGAATGGCGGAATTCTTCGAATGCACAGAAGAATCTTTGCCTGAAGACGGCAGGGAAACTTCGAGCCATCGTAACTTCCGTTTTTGGAAACCGTTGCCCACAGTTTCATGCTGAAATACATGCAGCAAAATGACATTTAATAACAATATTGGGAACAAGCAACATCGTGAGAAAAAGAAATTACGATTACAGGAAAAATCGTCACTCTGTTTAACTTCAGTTTTTGATAGTTTTGAAAGACAAAACACTATCCCCAGACGAAAAACGACCCTTTTCTAACCACCATCCCCCATTTCTCTTCAGTTCTGCATCAACCTTGAGAATAACCCAAATGATGCAAAAAAAAAAAAAAAAAACAGAATTCTGCGAATCGGCAGAAGAATCTCTTGTATAGACAATGCAAGATACCATACAGCTATAACGACTCAGAGAAAATTACTGGACATTGAATGAGAAGTGTTATCCACCCACAGTTTTCCTCAGATACGGACTACCACCTTTTTTAATCTCTTCCGAATAACTTTGCTGGCAAAGCCTTGGACGACAATGTTGAAAAAAATTACACGAGTTTATAAAATGCAGTTTTACAGAAGGGGAATTCAATCCTATTATTTAGGAACACATCCACACATGTACAGATGGGCTCCATTTTACATATAAAAAACCATAGGATTTCTTGGCTTTTTATAGCAGCAGAACTGGTTTCTTTGTCCCATAATTTGTTAATCAGTGGTCTAATGTAAACAAGGCATGATACAGAGAACTACTTGAAACAGCTGATATTTGAAGTAGTGATGGTCATAATCGAGTAGGAATAATAGATTCATTCGATTATGAAAATATCTCTAAACATTCGATTACGTCAAATTCATTCGAATGAAAAAAAACTCTCGAAAGAACTTTCGATTGCTTATAAGCTATCTCGTTCAAACGAGTGCATTCTAAAAGCGAAATCGCTTGTCTCTTCTAGAGAACATGGGTTCCGAGCAAAATCGCTCGTCTACACGAAAACATCGAGAGGTACCGAGATACAAGAGCTTCCGAAGTACTCGCTTTTCACGTGATTGAATTATCTCTCGCAGGGAGAATCACTTGTGTTCCTTTTAACTTCTTAAGCTAGGTTATGCTATTCAAAAAATTTCAGGCATCTTTAGTGTCATTCCGTCCAGCGAAAGAAAGCTGAGTGTAGCACCAACTACAAATCATTCGAATGAATATCTCGATTTGTCCAACGCGGAAGGCGGCTCTGAACGTATCTACCGGTAAATTCTAAAATTATATTTTTTTCAAATGAATATCTCGATTTGTCAGAACTCTTGATTGTAACCTTTGATTCTTAAATTCAATCGATTATGCCCAACACTAATTTGAAGTCCAACCTCACGTCAGTTTTAAAAAACAAAAAGATTTCCCAGAAATTTATTTTGCCAAATTTTCACCTGTTCATTTTTGATGCTTAGATTAATGCCTGGAAACATATCCAGCATCCAGCTCTTCTCAGAGCCTTTTCTTGTTCTGTGGCGGTTGATGTCATTAGATGTTTTTTAATATTCCTGCTGAAATTCTTCATATCACCTGGGTTAGCCTTCTAACGGGTGTAATTTTCCAATTCTATTGAATGGGTAGCTCATGTTAAATGTTCTACAAAAGAATTGGGCAATAATTTCTTCCTATTCCCAAATAACAAGTTCCATGCAATGGAGTTATTTATACATACATGGTGGAAGGGGGAGAAAACTACATACTGCTTAATATTCCATTCCAGTCTATTTAGGATTGCTGGTGCAAAAACCAGCATAGATATTTGGCCAAGCACCAATATTCAGTTTTACCACAATTCAATTTGGCCAGCATCATATTCAATTTTACCAAAATTCAATTGGTGCTCTAGAGGTTTACAGAAGTCACTTTTTGTTTGGGGTTTTCATGTCCACTGGTTCCAAAGAAGGGAGAGAGCTAGTACTCTTAAAACAAACACAACATCCATCCTTCACTGAGATTTCATCCTGGACCTATCTCAGATGCATGGTCAGAAGCCAACGTTTACACACTGCACCACAGTGGTGGTGTGAAGTGGTTGCAAGCTGGGATATGTATGCTAAAAGTTTACATACACCAATGAGCCATTTCACTATGACCAGGTGTCGCCCAGGGCGACCAAAAAAATTGTCTGGGCCACCACGGAAAATATTGAAAAACATGTACCGTAATGTTTGTCGTATAATCCGCAGATAAACACACAGATTAAAAAAAAAAAAAAAAGTTTTTGTGGCGGTTTGATTTTTTTAAAAAAATCCGCAGGGCAATTGTGCAGGAGAGGGAGTATAATTGGAAAAGGAACTCCCTCGGAAAAAATTTCTGCAGTTCATGAGTCTGTACAGAGGGGGACGTAATGAAAACCGCTAAAGTTGTAGAGGGGTAAAGATTAAAATTGGTGATTTTTTTCGAGTGGACATTGGCCAGTGGGTGGACAAAATGTAGTGGCCACTTTCCTTATGGCTATTTCGTGTTGTATTACTTGTATACACATTTTATCACTGCACTGTATACCTTTCATTTATTTGGACATAGTTAAATTTAAGCTTAGTAGTTACATCAACCAAATTTTCTAGACAGTTTTTATGGGAAAGATAATTTAATCATTTTTATTTGGTCTCTTGCTATGTTCAAAAAAAAATCTCTCCACCATAAAGTGATAGCAGTGGATGGGTCAAAATTTTCAAGCAGTACTTACTTTATTTAATTTGCTGTATTTTCTAAAGTCATTCTTCGCATGAGCATTGTCTTGTCATCAAGAACATTGCCCACAATGCTTGCATTCTCTTAACTTCTGCATTGCTTGGCATAACAGTCAGCAGTATTGAGTATTTCAACAATTTGTGCTATGACCTTCATGTACTAAAAATTGCTTGTTTTTAGTTTCTCTAGCAGTTTTAGTGAGTTATTGATGGTCAAAAATGTTCGACATTATGTTTCGAAGCTGCTTCCATTCTGCTAAGTTTTTCTTTTCATTCCATTTGTTTTTGGTTAGGTTCTTCTTGGTCAAAATGAAAACTGGCTGTATAGCTTTCAAAAATGAATTTCATATCTTACAGCAGAATCATTTTGTGGTACAGCTGAGATTGGGAGAAATGTGATACCAACCTGGTCACTTTATTTTACAGACTCACAATGATTCCTGACCACTAAGAGAAAATATTCAGTAATTTTCTGGGTTGTTCTAAAAATATTACATTAAAAACATTGATAAATTTAAGCCTTCACAAGTGTTGAAAAAATAGGCAAGACGAAATAAGAACACTTGCAGAGTATCCTGATTCCATCAGATTCTATCCGGTTTTCGAGCCCAGCGCCAGCTCCCCCCCTCGGAAAACGTTTAGTTTTGGTAGAATTTTGATGATTTGTCATTTTTTCTGTTTGCCCACCACAGACCTTCGGAATACTATGAATTCCCAATAGTCACTACGAAAATCGTCGATCGCTGCGGAGTACGGAAAACATCGAATATACTACGGAAATAAAAAATCTGATTTTCGGTTTTATCCCCTTCAGAAAACGTTGTTTTGGTAGAATTTTAATGATGTTATTTTTTCCTGTTTGCCCACCTCAGATCTTTAAATGCTACGAATTATCCATAATCACTAAAGAAATCGTCAATCGCTACGGAATACGGGAAGGGGAACATCAAATATACTACGGAAATAAAAAATCTATGAAATAATGTTATTCAATCATTTGTTCGAAGTTTATTTTCACGTTTTCAAAATTCTAGCATTCATCAAACATTTTTGGGACTGTTAATTGGATGTTTTTTAATATCGCTACATTTTTGTCCGATATAATTTGAGCATCTTTCATGCCGTTCATCGCTTGAAAATGATTGTTTTAGCACGGATGAAAATGTTCCGTAGTTTTCTAAATTTCGAATTTTTCTTACCCCAAGATGCACTTTCTTTTCACTTTCTGGTTATATTCTTATGTTATATTTTTTTCTGATTATGTTTTTCGTTTTTAATAGCTTCTGTAATAGTGAAAAAGAACAACTTCGTATTTTAAGTTTTTTCTAGTGAAGCGCAGTTTTTGTTATTTCTAACAGCCTGTTCTTCGAAACCAATTAATACGGAAAGTGTTTTTTTCTTTTCCGCTTTTTACAGCTAAATTAAATTTCAAAATCGGTACTTATTCTGCCCATGATGGAATCAACCTTTTCCGTGACCCGTAAAAATGACCATCATGCCAGAGTGAACAATATAGTACTGTTTTTTTACATATAATTTTGCTGAAAAACTTGTGTTTACCCATTCCTTAGTAACATTTTACTGTATTAAGGGGCAGACAAGAGTTGTTGTTTTCTTCTTCATTTGTTTAAAGCCAACTCCACACGTGCGAAGGAAACGCGACTCTGCGTGGAATAAAAGACGGCGCGCGGCGCGGAAAGTGAGGTCCCGATTTCTTTTTGTAAACAAAAGGGAAATGCTTGCCCATTTTATTTGATGATAAGCAAGATGTGCCTAAGCAATAGGAAATCGTGCATTTTCCGAGAAACCAAACTTTAAAAACCGAGCTGCTGAAGACGAGTTGTGATGACACAGTTCCATCTAAAGCCACAGGTGTCCATTCCCGATATGGTTACTTTGTGCACCAACCCGCTCCCGTTCTTGAAGAGGGAATCTATAAATAGATCGTACCCACTTATTTGCGGAGGAAAGGGCTGTTTTTCACCACGCGCGAGTTAGATGATTTCAAAATACATTTCCTATAACAGGAGCGTTTTAAAAACGCAAATTAATTCTTTAGCAATGAAAAAGGCAAATTTTTCGAGTGTGGCGACTAAAGTTACTTTTTCTACTGGACATTTCATTTTATCCAGTCGGCATGTGGAGAGTGGCGATCGCTAATTTTAATCTTTATAGAGGGGTGGCGATTTTTTTTTTGTCTTTGTATTGTTAGAAAAAACAAAACGCTGACCATGCTTGGGCCCTCTCTTCGTCAATTGGCCAATAAAAATGTAAGTACAGCGCTCGTTGCACGAACCTGCACAGGCATGCCTCATTTCAAAGTTTCACGTTCTGGATCTCGTGTGCGCTGTGCCTTGTATTTTAGTTTGTCTTTTGCCATTTTGACCAAAGTCTTTGTTGCTGATATTTTCCTTCCTTGCTATTTATTATGATGTCTTCGAAAAGGAAATGCTTCAGTTACACTGCCAAATTTAAAATTTAAGTGGGGGCACAGCTGAGGATATGATCGTGTCAATTTTTTTTAATTTTTTTTTTTTGATTGGAGGTTTAACGACCACCGTGAGCAACTCAATGGGCTATAAGCAGTCGCCCGTCCCTAATTTAGGGTCACTGGTTCCAGGGAGATTCACGGAAGCCCAACCTTCTTCCAAAAACGCGACTTTCATGCGAGTATACACGGTATTTCTATGAATTGTTCTGCATCAGCATTTCATCATTGGCAATGTGTAATGTAACTAGAGTTGCTGCATCACATGAAGACTTAGGGGTCTTCATGTGACCAACTTTTCTGTTGAAAATTTCACTTTAGATCAACATTTGTGATGTGTGGAGGTAAAAAAAAAAAAATTGTGCAAATTCCATGGTTTGGGGATAAACAACGAAAATTATGGTTATTCAAGAATTTGCGAGCCCCAGACAAAAAAAAAAAAAAGTGAGTACTATTTGGGAGAGAAATAAACTGAGGGTAGAACATTTTTTTTGGAAAGGAAGTGTACACGACTTTGATATTATATCCCCCCCCCCCCCCCCCCCGAGTCTACTAAAAAATTTAGCTGGCCACCAGATTTCAGAATATTTTTCTACCACTGATTATGACCACCCCTAATCCTAGAGAAATGAGCGCACCTGGATAACAAATGGTGGCTCTGGTGAAGTTTACAGAGCAGTATATATACAACCCAAAGACCAGCTTTCGGTTAGTAGTTTTCAAAGTCAGAATGGGAAAAGCTGCCAATGCATCGGAGTTTGATAAAGGACAAATTGTGATGGTACGGCACCTCTAAATTACGATCTCAAAAATAGCATGGCTTGTTCACGTGCCGCTGTAGTGAGTACATATCAAAAGTGATGCACATATGGGCAAACGACGAACTGTCATCTAGCTGTGTCCGCAGCTCATTGATATCAGAGGGGAACAGAGACGGTTGCACATTGTTCACAGCGACCACAGGGTTAAAGTGCGACAAATCACCTACAACTACAACAGTGGTGATCAGGTCAGTGCACACAGTTCATCACAGCCTTCTGCGCATGGGCTTGATAAGCGAAGACTAGCTGGGTCCTCACGCTCACTGCATGTCATCGCTAACAACGCATGAAATGAACCCAAGATTGAGACCAGACCGTGGATAATTGGAAGAAAGTAGCCTGGCTTGACGAATCAAGATTCTTGGTGCACCGATTACCAACGCATGCTATGGCACCTGGATGCACATTTAGGCAGAAACAGGCCAGTGGCAGCAGTGTTATGCTGTAGGCAATGTTTTTTTGGGGCACTTTAGGCCCCATTATTCTCATTGAACAATCCCTGACAGCTGTCAGGTACCCGATCATCATTGCGGACCAAGTTCACTCACTTAATGACAACTGTGTTCCCTGATGGTGATGGCAATTAATAACAGGATAATGCACCATGCCAGAATCATCAAGGAGTGGTTTAAGGAACATGCCGGTGACTTCCTGTTAATGCCCTGGTCTCCAAATTCACCCGACATGAACCCAATCAAGCATTTATGCTTTGACTTCGAAAAGCGGTTTCATTCTAAATCACCCTCACCACGGGAACTGCTGTTGACATTATACCAGATACCCCAGAATACCTATTGCACCTCATCGAATCTATGCCTCACCAAGTGGCCACTGTTTTGCAGGCTAGGGAGTCCTACAGCTTATTAGGTAGGTGGTCATAATGTAATGGCTCATCGGCGTACTTCTAAACTGTAATCTATAATAAAGTCAGTTTTACATTTTCATTTATTATTCTTATGCATGATCCTCACCATCTGTTTCCTGTAGCCACAAATGCTCATTATTGACATGCATTGTGAATTTCCACAAGAGCAGCATTTCAGATTAGTTTTAGTGTTCTCCCTAGAGCCTTTTACTGGATGGCCCACCCAGCTAATTTTCTTGGCCACCCAGGTAAATTTTCCTTAATGAACGTTTTCATAACGTGCATAATAGTAAGAGGAAAACTTATTCCCACATACACCATAAATATTGATGAAAACTGGCTGAAATATATAACTATTTTTTTTATCATTTATGTACAATTTTCTAATATATAACTATATATAACTATTTTTTTTATCATTTATGTACAATTTTCTAATGTTTTTATCATGTTATGTTACGTTAATGCCCACCACACCCTAAAGATGTATAAGTAGAATAATGTTCAGCAAAACATCCTTTTTCTCTCTCTCACAATTAGAGAAGGGGTTAAAAAAGTACCATCCAGCTAAAATCTTTTGCTAGCCAGCTGTAAAAAATCTAGGGAGAACACTAAGTTTATTGAACCTGTTACCATTCTGCAAATCATTCCACATTCATGCTGGTCAGCAGTTTGCTTCAAAAGGGGCAAAAGTTAAATTTTCAGGATAAATTTTGTGATACCAGATATAGAAATTCTGGGCAAATTTTTATTCCGCTGCCAATGGATTAATATAGCCTGCAGGGAGCTTCACATCCATTGTTCCTATATTGGTGATCAGGCCTCAGATAAAGTGTGCTGACTGTAGCAAACGCAAAGATTTTTTCTTTTTTTTTATTGGAAGTTTGGCGACCAGTGAACAATTCAATGGGCTATAGCAGTCGTCCGTCCTTTTTTAGGGTCACCGATTCCATGGAAAAGAGACAGCCAATGATGTACGTCAAACACAACATCCATGTCTTACGGGGTTTAAACCAGGGCCCTGTCTCTGTCAAAGTCAGAAGCCATCGCTTAGACGACTGCTACATCGGGGAGGCGGAATTCATTTTTAATACTGATGTCATGTTGCACTTTTTCAATGATCGATTTGCATGTGCTTTGTTTTCCGACATTTAACAGTAGCTGCGATTGTATTATTCTAGAGGCTTCTGCCCCTCTACTGTCAAGATTTGCGTTCATGTTTCATTTGTGTCAGGAACAAAAGCTTTCCCGTACGTGCACTATATAACTCCCTAACAAACTAAACCTTGTACAATCAAACCAAGCACTCGATTTCTTTCTTTACCATCCCTACGGCACTTGTCATAAAAATTAAGAAGAATATAGCTCATAAATAGCATGAAATTTATTCTTTTAGCACGTACTTATTACAAGAAATAATGCACAAAATGATTAAAAAGGATAACTTACCATGTTGGAGACACACTCTTTCGCTCAAATTTACAGAAATACTCCACGCCGTACACGATAGAAAGAAATAGCCTAAGTCGGTTAGTCGACACCACACTACATAATTGGCTGAAGCTATTGTTGCCATCCATGTGAAACGTTAACAAAATCATTAAATCATATAAACTCAAAGAAACAGAAGGCAGTAGACTACTCACCGTGTAGGCTGAGTTTCTATTTTTTTTTTTAGTTTGGGAGTATAACGATCACCGTTAGCAACTAATTGGGCTATAAGCACTCAGTCGCCTGTCCCTAATTTAGGGCCACTGGTTCCAGGAAAGGGACAGAGCCAGTGCTTCCACAGGATTCGAACTCAGATACTTCTGGGACGAATAGTCAGAACCCAGCGCTTAGACCACTGCACTACCGAAACGGCCCTGCTGAGGTTCTGTGACGCGAATGATTTTAAACATCCGCCATCCATTGCTATATATAATTTCAATAGGAGTGTCGTAGTTTCTCCGAAAAATTAGCATTATACTTCAGCTGACCAGACGTCCCCAATTCTTGAAGACAGTCCTCGAATTTAGTTTACTGTCCCCAAAAATGTCTGAAGCCTTTGGGGACGCACATTGTCCTCAAATTTTAATGTTTGTCCACAAATGTCCTCGAATTTACGCTTCCTCATTAACCCTTTAGATTTCCAATGAAAAATGTTCTTAAAAGTAGTTTCCGTTGCACTAATTTTCCAACATGCTTCTCGTGAAAACAAATTTTGACTTTTTTATTTCTTCTTTCTGGGTTTAACGACCACTACGAGCAAATCTAGGAACTATAAGCAGTCACCTGTCTCTAATTTGGAGACATTCGTTCTAGGAAAGGGAGAGAGCAAGTGCTGCAAGACAAACACACCACCCGCGTCTCATTCGGGACTCGAATTCGTACCAACTCGAAAGAATCATCAGTAGCCAGCACTAGGTCAATGCACCACTGGCGTTGTCAAATTTCGACTGTACTTGTTCTGAGTTTCTTCAAAAACTTTGGCAAAATGAAAAATTCGCCATGCAATTACTATGGTGTGCAGCCTAAATTTAATTCAGCGCATGTACCTAAGGTAAAGCATTTCACTTTTGCCAATATGTTCTCGCCATCATAGTTCTGCTTTGCTAATACAAATTACCAACATTCTACAAGATATATCCTTTTAAGAGACATATTTTAACGTGTAATATCACACTTATTGAAGCAATGCAGTTTTGTGACAAAACGAATTGCATATTTATTTTGAGTACTTATGTGTCACCAAATGAACTACCAATTTGGGGACGCCACACCCTTTTGTCCTCAAATCGGTGTCCTGATATTTGGTCACCTTAATTATACTTGTTTGTTTATTGTTTATTGGAGGTTTAACGACCACCGTGAGCAACTCAATGGGCTATAAGCAGTCGTCCGTCCCTAATTTAGGGTCACTGGTTCCAGGGAAGGGAGAGAGCCAGTGCCGTAAGACAAACACAACATCCATGCCTCACCGGGATTCGAACCCGGACCCCATTCGTACCAATGATCAGAGGCCATCGCTTAGACCAATGCGCCACCGGGGCAGCAATTAACATTACATCAACGCTTTGTACAGCATACAACTGTACCAATGGATTGAGAACTGGTTTTGAAACAGCCTTCCACTGGGATGCAGCAGGAGCAGATCCAGAAACTTACTTTAATGAGAAGGCAGTCGCTCTATTCCCTAAAAAAGAGAAACTTTGGAAGGGTCATTCACACACACAACACAAGCGGGTACGTACTCGTAACCAAAAACTTTTAAGCAGGGGCGGTTTGTCATTAGGGGCCAGAGGGGCCGGGCCCCACCTACAAATTTCAATTTCTTTTTTTTTTTACCCTGATTCTTATTCTTTTTTTTTTTTTTTTTTTTTTTTTGAGGTTTAACGACCACCGTGAGCAACTCAATGGGCTATAAGCAGTCGCCCGTCCCTAATTTAGGGTCACTGGTTCCAGGGAAGGGAGAGAGCCAGTGCCGTAAGACAAACACAACATCCATGCCTGACCGGGATTCGAACCCGGACCCCTTACGGACGAATGATCAGAGGCCAGCGCCTTAGACCACTGAGCCACCGGGGCGGCGATTCTTATTCTTTCTCTTAACTACATGGTGATAAACCTTTCCCTTCAAAAACCATTACCTAAGGGAAAAGTTTCCTTCAAAAACGAAAACTATTCCCTGAGGAAAGAGATCACGTTCAGAGTGTGCGGTTATTGGGGCCAGCTCCAACAGGCCCCAGTAACATCACTACGCAAGCGAAGAGGAGACAATCCCCCCCCCCTTCCTCGTCTCATTCAGTATGAAGATCTACATACAACACTGTCTTAACCGCGTGTGCAAAAGAAGCTGTGGGGCCAAATCTATCTGGCCCCGCGCTAATTTGATTGGCCGGGAGTGTATCAATTTCCTTAACGCCGTGGGTTGACAGAGAAGCTTACCCCGACCAAGCTCAAAGGTTGCGGGAGGGTTTTAAATGTCGTAGCAAAGTTCAGTTAGTTGTTTTTTCTGTGTGTGTCTCTCTCGGCGATGTGTTGTTCCTTCGTGTCGTGACTTTTTGCTTGTCGAGTACAATGAATGGAGGGGATATTTTGTTAAAATCTCCGTTATTTGCTTTAAATCTGGAAGAAAAGCTTCACTTAAAAAACTCAGTGCTTATCACCCCAAGAATGTTTAGTTTGAGCTTCACTTACAAAAAACAGTGCTCATCAGCCGAAGAAGTACTGCTTTTAAGTACTCGAAAAGCTTCACTTAAAAAAACTCTGTGCTTATCAGCCCAAGAATTTGAGTTTCCAATAGTATGAAGTTTACAAACGCTTTGCAGAACTAATTTCAGTTTTAACTAAAATGATTTTCTATTTTAAATATAAAGAAATAAATGAGAAAACATGTAAGTATAATTTGCACATGAGTACATGTATGTTTTCAGGTTTCACAAGTTCTTTAAAAAAAAAAGGTTAAACCTTTCAAATAATGCAAATGGTAGTATGGTACCACTCATTCTATATGGGACGAAATTCATGAAACGTTCCCTACCTGCATATATTTGGAGTTATTATTTTTTCACTACATTTTTTTATCCCGTGAATCCTGTGATTATTCTTCAATTGAGAAACCTGAAGAAACACAAAGCACAACTAACATAAATTAATGCTCACATGTTTTAAGGTAAAATTTTTATTTAAGGAATTTTAACATTTTTCTGTTAATAGTAATGCATTCTATTCTGAGGAAGTTCTTTTCGTGTGCAATACAATAGTTGACACATTCCTACCTTATTTGGGCATTATTGTGAGTCAAGGTGGTAAACAGAGGCAGAGTAAAGGAATCTTGGGGGTGGGGTGGGGTCTGAATAGTTGGCCTAATAATGACAGTTTTTTTTATTTCATTGTTTGACTTCGGCTACTGGCCCCACCTGTTTCAATTGCCACGAGCCGCCACTGCTTTTAAGTACTCCCCTGCTTGTGTTTGTGTCTGTGTTCGCGTCTGTGCGGTCTTTGCTCATAGCCATCTAGCCTCAGCAAAAAGCGTTTACAAGAATTTTTGCGGAAACTTGTAACGAAACCGGTTAAAGAAATAGACAAAATTTTTTCACACCTAGGACCAGAGCTTCAAACAAAGTGTTAAAAAGAGAAGCAATTTTTGGTTGTCTTTTTTCGCAGTTTTGTTTTATAAAAATTAAATGACCGGAAAACAGCTATTCTGGAGGACTTGTTTTTTTGTTTTGTTTTTTATTTGATTAATTGAAGGTTTAACAACCACCGTGAGCAACTCATTGGGCTATAAGCAGTCGTCCGTCCCTAATTTCGGGTCACTGGTTCCAGGGAAGGGAAAGAGCCAGTGCCTTAAGACAACCACAATATCCATGCCTCACCGAGATTCAAACCCGGACATCTTTCGGACGAATGATCAGAAGCCATCGTTTAGACCACTGCGCCACCGGGGCGGCCCAGAGGACTTGGCAAGGGATGGAGTGGCGATCCGTAAACGGGCCTGGAAGCTGTTTCTGTGCGGCCCACTTTTAGAAAAAATTTGAAGGTAACCCATCGCCGCCTCGATGGCGTATTGCACAAGTGAATGTACGGAATTGCGATTAAGGTAAGGTGACCAGGCATTGGAACACTGCTTTGAGGACAAAAGGGCGTGGCATCCCCAAATCGGCAGTTCATTTGGGGACAGATATGTATTCAATATAAATGTGCAAATCTTTTTGTCACAAATCTGCATTGCTTCAGTAAGTGTGATTTGCATGTGAAACTTTGTGTCTTAAAAGGATATATCCTGTAGAATGTTGGTAATTTTTATTGATAAAGTAGAACTATGATGACGAGAACATATTAGCCAGGGGCGCACACACGGGGTGGGTCCGGGCATCCCCAAATCGGCAGTTCATTTGGGGACAGATACGTATTCAATATAAATGTGCAAATCTTTTTGTCACAAAACTGCATTGCTTCAGTAAGTGTGATTTGCATATGAAAATTTGTGTCTTAAAGGATATATCTTGTAGAATGTTGGTATTTTTTATTGATAAAGTAGAACTATGATGACGAGAACATATTAGGCAGAGGCGCACACACGGGGTGGGTCCGCCCCCCCCCGAATTTTAAAATACCTTATTCCGACTACGGCGAAATAAAATAGAAATAAAAATATCTTTCTGCACATGTTGATAGGAACGAGCTGACTGTGGTGTGAATGTATCAATCACAGAAATCAGAGTGCCCTTTTGCCTTAGGAATGCTTCATCTGTTTTGGACGGCTGACGATGGCAAGCATTGAAGCAGTGAATTAGTGAAACCCCAGAGTGTTTGAGGAACCAGGAATCCACCAGTCTCCCAGTCTCACGTGTTCCCATAACCTTTTCCAGGAAATTTCTCCATGGCTCGGGCCTCAGTCACATATGGGGTGCTAATGGGCGTTCCCCCTCTGAGGGGAGGGGGGATACACAAGATAAAGGCCTGGGTGTAAACACACTATTTTCTGTTAAGAAGGTCTGCGTCTGTGCTTGATATTTGTATCTGTTGATTTCCATCCGTTTAGGACATGACAGACTAACTTCCTGAATTTGTCATTTTTCGAGGGGAGCAGCAGCTTGCTTATCAAGATCGTCAGTGCAGTGCAAGTTCTGCTCTTAGTTTAATTTACAAAATGCCTTCAACATGAGAAAAATGTGTGACATAGAAAAGTGTGTGTATCAGATTTTTAAAACAGCCTATTTGCAGCAGGATTTTTAAGGAAACTAAATTATGGATAAAAAAAGAAAGCAAATATCGTTACTTTCTTTCTTTAAAAAAGTGCAAATTGATGAAAGAAGAGAGAGGAATGATGCCGATATTAATGAGTGTGCTGAACCTGAATGTAACAAGGCATTGCCATTAAATCAGTGCAAAGAAATTGCTGAATGTTCATCAGGAACAGGATGTGAAGTGCTTGCGGATAACTCTCCCAAGAGTAATTCTTCTAATATTGCTCATTTCGTCAGTTCGAAGAGCAGACTTTCCTCTCAAGAACTTGATGTGCTAAATAACCTATGGTATCCAGAATCGAAATATAAGTTCCCAGTAACTCAAATTAAAAGTAAAAACCTAAAGTTTCAAAAGCACTGGCTTGAAAAATGGAACTGGTTATGTTATTCAGAAATAATGGATGGAGCATACTGTAAATACTGCGCTTTATTTTCTCCCTCTGACGTTGGCATGAACAATAATCAACCCACTGGCAAACTTGTTTCTCAAGCTTGCAGAACCTGGAATCATGCCACTGAACAATTTGAGAAGCACACAAAATTAAAATAACATCGAAAAAGTTTGGAAGTATGTTACAATTTGAAAAAAATTGTAAAGAAAGTTGTATTACCTATAGCTCATATTTTAGACAAAAATAAAATTGAAGAAATTTTGCGAAACAGAAAAATGCCGAGTTCTGTAATAAAAACAGTCATGTTTTGTGGCAAGCTAGGCATTCCTTTACGAGGGCATTTAGACTATGGCCCTTAAATATCGACAAAAAGCCACAGCAAAAAAGGGAATTTCAGGGCTTTGCTTAGAATGCGTGTTGAAGCAGGGGACGAAATGTTGAAACAACATTTAAACCACTGTGGTAGAAATTCATATGTAAGTTGGAGAACGCAAAATGAAATAATATCTGCTATAAATGAAATGATTTTAAAGGACATTGTAAGCAGCACTAACGAAAGTGAAGGCTTCGGCATACTTGCTGATGAGACAACTGACGCTTCGGGAGTGGAACAGTTTTCGTTGGTTGCCCGTTTTATAAAAGATGATTGCATGGTTCATGAACAATTTTTGCAGTTTATACCAGTTGTCAATGCAACAGAGAAAAGCCTGGCTACCCATTTAATTGATTCCTTAAAATCATTCAACATCAATTTGAAATATGTTCGAGGACAGGGATATGATGGAGCCAGTGCAATGAGTAGCGAATTTCAGGGAGTACAAGCTCACATTAAAAAAGAATATCCCCTGGCTTTATATGTACACTGTAGTTCACATAACCTATATCTTTCTATTTCCGATGCTTGCAACATACCAGCAATCAGAAAATGTATTGGAATAGTGGGGAAAACGTACGATTTTTTTCATACACCAAAGAGGCAACATGTTTTGATTGAGAACATACATAAATATTGTTCAAATTCAAGGAAGCAAAAATTAGTTCAGGTGTGTTCCACAAGGTGGATTGAAAGACACGATTCAGTAAATGTTATGCTTGAATTATTTGACGCTATACACGCATCACTAGTTGAAATTTCAGGGTGGTGCGATAAGGATACTCTTGTGCAAGCTTCTCTATTAAACCTAGCAATTTCAAAGGCAGATTTTATAATCTCTCTTTTGATAATAAGCAAGTTGTTCGCTGTAACTAAAACACTATGTGCGTATTTACAAACTATTAACATAGATCTAAAGAAAGCAATAAATTACGCTGATTCAGTTATTGAAGTTTTGGAAGAAATGAAGGCTAATTCTTTGACGATTTTTAACGAGGTTTTTCAAAGAGCAATTCAATTGGTTTCGCTTACTGCAGGAGAAGAAGAACAAGTAAAAGTACCGAAATGTACAGCTGGAAAGCGGTTATTTTATCGCAGTTATGTTCCTGCAGCATCTCCAGAGGAACGTTACAGGTGAGCTTTGTTTCTAACATTTATCGGTAGTATGGTGACACAGGTGAAACAAAAGCTCCAGAAACATAACAACATCTCAGCAGAATTCTCATAATTTTCTTAAACTGGTAGAATTCTATTCAGTAGAAGGCACTGAGCAACTTTTTCAAGATAGTAAAGATACTTGGTGAACTTAAGTTGTGGAAACATTCTATAAAAAATAAGGAATTCACTTCTGCATTTGAAGTGTTCATATCTTGTGATTGGGATTTTTACCCCCGAATTAAGCTCCTTCTGAAAATTTTGTGTACACTTCCCATCACCACTTGTAGAAATGAAAGATCGTTTTCGACTCTGAGAAGACTCAAAAGCTATCTCAGTAACAGTATGAAAAATGATCGGTTAAATGGACTTGCATTATTGAATACGAGCAATGTAAATATCTCCGTAGAAATGGTAATGGACAAATTAAGCAAAAAAACAAGGCGGCTTGATTTCGCAATCTAATGGGTATTCATATCACAATATAGACGCAGTTTTTACAGCACGAAATCATATTTTCAAAAGCTATAGCGGAAATACGTTTTTAATAACTAAGGAAAAAATAATAGAATGGAAATATAGAAAAAATATTGCATATTTTTGTTACTTGCTCCAAGATGAACAGCTAATAAGAATTTTTGAGCGAATTGTGAATGACCTTTTCTAACCGAACTGTGAATGACTGTTTTTACTCAGAAGTATGTTTCATTGTAAACTCATGGATTACTCAGTTTTAGATTTATTCAATTCCCTCTCTGAAAGGGTAGTTCGACAACTGTAATAGTTTTCAAAGTTCGATGAGGAATGCTTAGGTGAGTTAAATATTATTGTTTACTTAACTTTTTCGTTTTCCATTGATAATGTGTCTGCTCTTTAACAGTGTAATGAACAGTGCTGTCAGGGCAAGCATATAATTTATATATATTATTTAAAGTGAGCTTAGATGAAAACGTTTCTGCATTACAGTAAGAGAAGCGATTTAAACTTCATTTTTCTGTACGTCTTAAGGTCTTACATAAATATTAATGGATATATTAATGCACATTTAATTTAGCAGACTTATTCAAAAGAGTAAGGTTTTTTTAACCTGTGAACACATCAGTGCTGATTTATGCTAACAAGAAGAATCCACACACCCACACACACACACACACACACACACACACACACACACAATCCATGTGTGTGTGTGTGTGTGTGTGTGTGTGTGTTGTGTGCCCAATTTCTAGTTTCATTTGTCCCGTGCATCTTTTTTGTCGCCCCCCCCCCTTGAGGAAATTCTGTGTGCGCCCCTGATATTAGCAAAGGTAAAATGCTTTATCTTTGGTATATGTGTCAAATTAAAATCAAGCTGCACACCAAAGTAATTGCATGGCGAATTTTTCATTTTGCCAAAGTTCTCCGAGGAACTCAAAACAAGTGCAGTCGAAATTTGACCGTGCCAATGGTGCAGTGTCTTAATGCTGGTCACTGACGATTATTTGTACAAGTTGGCACGGGTTCGAGTCCCGAATGAGGCATGGGAGGTGTGTTTGTCTTACAGCACTTGCTCTCTCCTTTCTCTAGAAAGAATATTTCTAAATTAGAGACCGGTGACTGCTTACAGTCCTCTGTATTGCTCGCGGTAGTCGTTAAACTCGGAAAGAAGAAAAACACAAATAGGCAAAATTTGTTTTCAGGAGAAGCTTGTAGGAAAACTAGTACAACAAAAACTACTTTTAAGAACATTTTTCGTTAGAAATCTAACGAGCTAATGAGGAAGTGTAAATTCGGCGACACTTGAGGACAAACATCAAAATTTGAGGACAATTTGCGTCCCCAAAGGCATCAGGCGTTTTGGGGAACACTAAACTAAATTCGAGGACTGACTGTCCTCAAGAATTGGGGACTTCTGGTCAGCTTAGATTAAGGCCATCTCCGCCACGCGATTGGTTCAGAGTTACTTTGGAGATTGCGAGTAGGCGCTATGTGGAGAGTCATGGGACGGAGTCATGTAATCTTTGCTACACTCAAAGACCTTGGAGAGAATAGACCATATGCATTGACGTCACGAAATCACGGATCGCGTCACTTTTTCGTCTGCTGCTTTCTTGCAGAACAACTGGTGTACAAGTAAGCTGACCAGAAGTCCCCAATTCTTGAGGATAGTCCTCGAATTTTGTTTACTGTCCCCAAAAACGCCTGATGCCCTTGGGGACGCATATTGTCCTCAAATTTTGATGTTTGTCCTCAAATGTCCTCGAATTTACACTTCCTCATTAGCTTGCTAGATTTCTAATGAAAAATGTTCTTAAAAGTAGTTTTCGTTGTACTAATTTTCCGGCATGCTTTTTGTGAAAACAAATTTTGACTTTTTTCTTCTTTCCGAGTTTAGGCCACCGAGAGCAACTCTAAGGACTATAAGCAGTCACCTGTCTCTAATTTGGAGACATTCGTTCTAGGGAAAAGAGAGAGAGAGAGAGAGCAAGTGCTGTAAGACAAACACAGCATCCATGTCTCAGTCGGGACTCGAACCCGTACCCACTTGTACGAATGGTCAGTGGCCAGCACTAGGACACTGAACTACTGGTGAGGTCAAATTTCGACTGTACTTGATCTAAGTTTCTCCAAAAACTTTGGCAAAATGAAAAATTCGCCATGCAATTAGTTTGGTGTTGTTCTTACTTTTTGCGTTTGAATTCAATTTAGCCGCCCCGGTGGCGCAGTGGTCTACGCGATGGCCTCAGATCATTCGTCCAAACTGGGTCCGGGTTCGAATCCCGGTGAGGCATGGATGTTGTGTTTGTCTTACGGCACTGGCTCTCTCCCTTCCCTGGAACCAGTGACCCTAAATTAGGGACGGGCGACTGCTTATAGCCCATTGAGTTGCTCACGGTGGTTGTTAAACCTCCAATAAAAAAAAAAAAAAGAATTCAATTTAGGTAATTAGAGGTATTAATATTTGACTTCTTACTTTTTCCGTGAGTCCGTGCATTGGCTCTTCAGCACTCCAATATCTTCTTTGGGTATGATGCATGTTAAAATTTACACATTCCAATTAGAGTCGTATATCCGAGTTATTTTATGAAAATAATTTATTGCAGATCATTTTATATGAATTAGATAAAAATAACACAAATATACCCAAACGGAATATTCATTATTCTGTCTTTCGTCGTAACTCTTAACATCAGTTTTCACTCTGCGGCCTCTGCCATATCAGTTCTGCGGCCTTTGCCATCAGCTCTGCGGCCTCTGCCCTCAGTTCTCACGCGTCTTCACATGTCCACAATTTTCTCACATCTGTTCTTGGTCTCCGCTGCGCCCTCTGTCGGCATAGTCCCAACAGGTGTGCAGCTTGATTTTAATTCGGCACATGTACAAGGTAAAGCATTTCACTATTGCTAATATGTTCTCGTCATCATAATTCTACTTTGTCAATACAAATTACCAACATTCTACAAGATATATCCTTTTAAAACACAAAGTTTCACATGTAATATCACACTTATTGAAGCAATGCAGTTTTGTGACAAAAAGAGTTGCATATTTATTTTGAGTACGTATATGTCCCTAAATGAACTGCCGATTTGGGGACGCCACTCCCTTTTTTCCTCAAATCAGTGTTCCGATATCTGGTCACCTTATGTACAAGTGAAAAAAATGCATTGTATGGTCTACGTAAGTGGGTTATCTGGTGATCAAAAACAGCTTTATTCTGATAAATGAAAGTTATTGGGCAATTGTGGTTATCCATATGAAATTCAATACACACTTTTCCTGAACAATATTTTAGGAAGGGAAATATTTTTACGCAAAAGGAACTCAAAATTCTGCTAAGAAGATTGAAAATGCTGTCAAAGCACGGTAACTTTTTTTGGAGCCCAAAGCACGCACACCACATCTCTAAATTATCTTTTAAAAACGTAGGATATAAAAAAACGTCTTTATTTACAATTTAAAAACATGGTAGATAAAAGCTCTGACAAGCACTTTCGCGACTACTATGGCCGCATCATCAGGCCGATGAGTGAAACCAAATTAGAACGGCACAAGGCTAAATAGTGACAGATAGGAGCACAAGAAATACACATTATGTAAATGAAACACATAAATCCTTTCCATTCACTACAAATTGTTAAAAGTCTTTGTAATTATTCAGCTTCTTCCTCCGGTGAATACTGTAAAACCAGGTTTCTCCAGGAAGTAGGAATGTATACAGGCACGCTTCATTACAGTATTTTGGTCCAAGTTTTATGATATATCATCATCATCATCATCATCATTGTCAACCATTAGCAATCCACTGCTGGACGAAGGTCTCCCCAAGTTTCCTCCACAACGGTCTGTCTTGTGCCAGTCTCCTCCATGTCACTCCCGCATACTTTCGAATTTCATCCACCCATCTTCCATGTGGTCTTCTTCTGGGTCTTTTCCTGTCCCTTAGAATCCAATCTAAAATTTCGGCTGTCCATCGATGATCTGTTCTTCTGGCAGTATGTCCAGCCCATTGCCATTTCAGGGATTTAACTCTGATCATGATGTCTTCCACTCTTGTCATTTTTCGGATCCACGTGTTCCTCTTCTTATCTCTCCTGGTTACACCAAGCATGCATCTCTCCATGCTTATTTGAGTTGTCTGCAGCCTTTGTATGTCTCTTTTAGCTAAGGTCCACGTCTCTGCACCATACGTAAGCACTGGAAGGATGCATTGATCAAACACTTTTCTTTTAAGACATAATGGCATATTGCTCTTGAAAATTATGCTGTTTCCCAAAAGCTCTCCAGGCAAGTTTTGTACGCCGATTAATTTCTTCATCAATGTGACCCTCACTTGATATCTCCTGTCCAAGATAAACGTACGTGTCTGTTATCTCCAGCTTTTCTCCATCAATCGATAAATCTTCTTTTCTTGTAAAAGCATTGAACATCACTTTTGTCTTCTGAAAGTTCAATTTTAATCCCACTTCTTTACTCTTGTCAGCAAGTTCCTGCATCATACTCTGTAGTTCTGATGGGGTAGTTGCAAAAATGACTATGTCATCAGCAAAACGAAGGTGGGTTAGATAATCTCCATTAATCTTTATGCCTTTGTTTTCCCAGTTCAGTGATTGAAAGACATTTTCCTATGCGGCATTAAAGAGCTTCGGAGATATGGTGTCACCTTGTCTCACTCCTTTTCCAATTATTATGTGTGTTGTATTTTCAAATAGCAGAATCTTTGCACTTGCATTTTCATAGATGTTATTAATAATATTATTGTATGCATCTTCAATACCGCAGGATTTCAGAGCCGTGGTAACTGCTGATGGTTTCACCGAATCAAAGGCTTTTTCATAATCGATAAAAGCCATGCACAATGGAAGTTCATATTCCCTCGCTCTTTCAATTAGTTCTCTCAGTACGTGGATATGATCTATTGTGCTGTAGCCACTCCTGAATCCAGCTTGTTCTCTCGGTTGAGCCATGTCCAGTGTTACCTTCAAGCGGTGTGAAAGAACTTTAGTGAAGATTTTATAAACCACTGATGTGAGGCTGATAGGTCTGTAGTTCCTGAGATCCTCAATGTCACCTTTTTTATGTAGCAAGATCATTGTAGCGTTGTTCCAATCCTCAGGAATTTTCCTTTCATTAAGGCATCGAGTGAAAATTTGGGCGAGTACTGTTTCGATTTCTCCACTTGCTTCTTGTATGATGTCTACAGTAATTCCATCTTCTCCTGGAGCTTTTCCCCGCTTCATGTTCTTGATTGCATGTGCAACTTCTGCCGGAAGGACTGGAAGAACTCTGATACCTTTCATGATGCCTGGAGTACATGTATCATCCCTTTCATATAATTTGGAGTAGAAATCTTTCACTCTTGTCAAAATTTCGCCTCTATTTCTTGTTACAGAACCATCTTCTTTTCTCAGTGCCATAATCTGTCTTTTTCCCTTACTGAGATGTCCCTTTGCTATCTTTAGGCTTTGGTTGTTTTCAATTGCTTTCCTTACTAGTTCACAGTTGAATTTCCTTACGTCTTCAGTGATACTTTTTCGTACTGTCTTGCATAGCTCTATATATTCCACTTTGGAAGTCACATCTTCTTTAGTTGTCTTCATCTCTCTTCTTTTTTGCATCAACATTTTGGTTTTTCCTGATAATTTGTTCACATGCAATTTGTTCTTAGACCCAGCTAATTTTGTTGCTGTTTCCATAAGAGCTTTGGTTACTTTTCTGTTAACTTCAGAAATATCCACTTCTTCCGATGTTAGGCTTTCTAAAGCAGAGAATCTGTTCTTCAGTTCCAATTTGAAGGTATTATGGTGTATTTTAAGGTTGGTTATGTCAATACATTTTGTTTGTCTTATGAGCTTGCTACGTTCGAGTTTAGTGTTGAGGTGCATCTTACATCTCACCAATCTATGGTCACTGCCTGTGTTGAACTTGTTTAGCACACTGCAGTCTTCTATGACGAATTTTTTGTTACACATAATAAAATCAATTTCACTTGTCGTCCCATTTGGATGTCTCCATGTCCATTTCCTGTGTGGCTTTTTCTTGAAAAATGAGTTCAAGATGAAAAACCCTTCTGCCTCTGCAAACTCAACGAGAGTATTTCCACGCTGGTTTCTGTTGCCGTGACCGAATTTACCTACTGAAGTTTCATTCTGTTGCCGTTGCCCTATTTTTGCATTGAAATCTTCCATAATTATCTTCAAGTGCTGCTTACCCTTATTATTTGGATCACGAATTTCCTCATAAAATTCTTCAATTTCTTCTTCAGCATGACTTGTGGTGGGTGCATAAGTTTGAATAATCTGAGCCTGGTATCTTCTCGAGAGTTGGATAACGAGTCGTGCAGCTCTGTCAGAGGAACTTTCAACTTCTACAACTTTATCCTTCAGTTTCTTGTTTATTATTAATCCAACACCACTAGTTCCGCCAGTATCTGTCCCACGATAGTAGAAGAGATGTCCACTTTTCAGTTCAATGAGATCTTCTCCTTTTCTCCGTACCTCACTTAGCCCGACGATGTCCCACTTGATCCTTTGTAGTTCCTCTTCCAATTCAAGAAGCCTTGAATTAGAAGATAGGGAGCGTCCATTATACGTAGCCAAGGTCAGCATCAAATGGCAGCCTAGTCCGGTTCTCCGGGGATTCTTAGCACCCTCTGCCTTCATGTCGCACTGGCCGCTGCCTGGCCAGGTACATTCCAGCTGCCGGAGACTGAGGGCCAAGATTTAAGTTGTGGAGTCATTTTGGAGGGGTTTGGCCATAACTCACCACGCTGGCCAAGCGGGTTGGTGAGTGTGGGATAGCATTTCCTCTAATCCCGATGGCATAGTTATACCGCTATTGGCGGTCGTCAGAGCCCCTTTAGTGGGAACAGGATGTACCACGAGAAGGCGGGGTTGACATTTGTCAAGGAGAGGCTGTGATGTTACGCATCACCTGACCTTACATCCCTTATGATATATATATATATATATATATATATATATATATATATATGTAGACTCTCAGTAAAGAGCATAGAGCGTTTATTAGAAGCTGTCGATAGTAAGCTCGCATTGTCCCAGTCAGGTCTTAAGTCTTTTTCATTAACAGTTTTTGACAATGTCGAGGTAGCAGATTTCTTACGGAGGGCATATCTGTGTTCAGCGCAGCGAATACCCAGGCTTTGAAAGGTCGAGCCCACATAACAAAGATCTGCCGATTGCCCATTTCTGTCCATTAGAGGGATATTATACGCTCCATAGCGGGAAATAGTTGGAACTACATCTCTATCACGTCTAATTACTGAAAAAAGGTTTTGGGTTTTAACGAAACTCAAAACAGACGTGATAAAGACATAGTTCCAACTCCCCCCCCCCAAAAAAATCGAACACGGGCTTTTCTTATTTTATGATTTTTTTTATTAGAGTTTTAACGACCACCGTGAGCAACTCAATGGGCTATAAGCAGTCGCCCGTCCCTAATTTAGGGTCACAAGTTCCAGGGAAGGGAGAGAGCTAATGCCGTAAGACAAACACAACATCCATGCCTCACCGGGATTCGATCCCGGACCCCTTACGGACGAATGATCAGAGGCCATCGCTTAGACCACTGCGCCAGGATGGTTAGAGTTTGAACTGAGACCTAAAAAAGTATGGATGTATAGATGTTCTAAATGTTGTACGCATGCACATTGAAAAATAAAGATCCCAGTTTCAGTCGCGTTTCTGAAAAATACAAATATTTGCAATTTGGCAACGTCATTGTCACTTGTGTTTTGCTTTAGGAAGGCTATACACACAGTATATACACAGAGAATATTTACCGAGAGAGGGAGGAGAGAATTGTTTTAGCCTGAGGGTCAGTAAGGAAATAATGGTTTGGCAGTTAAGCTTGCTCCTTTCTTCGTGGTTACTGTTTTAAAATACTCATTCAGAAATCGTTTGTCTGGGGGGCAACAAGGTTGGAAAGTGTGTGTGTGTGGGGAGGACATCGTGATGGAGCGCCGGAAGTTTAACGACCACCGTAAGCAACTCAATGGGATATAAGCAGTCGCCCGTCCCTAATTTAGGGCCACTGGCTCCAGGGAAGGGAGTGAGCCAGTGTCGTAAGACAAACACAACATCCATGCCTCACTGAGATTCGAACCTGGACCCCTTTTAAACGAATGATTAGAAGATATCGCTTAGACCACTGGGCCACCGGGGAGGCAACACGAGCTTTTCAACTGGAACTATACTCTGCAGAGGAAGTACACACTCCGAAACTTCAACTCCATAGTCAAATTAGCCTTGCCTCGAGTATTAGTTTCAGTAATTGTTCAGTGCGCACAGCACAAGCTTGTATCGGGAAATGGAAGTTGAAAGGAAAAAGCGAAAACCATCTGGCAATGACGTCTGTCAAGCTAAGACAAAACGACTCATGGCAGAAAGTGCTAAGAACACTGTTCCTATTTCCAATTCATGAAATCAAATTTACGGCGAGTGCCCGAATATTCTGCATTCAATGAGAAAAGTATTCAAAGTGAAACGCCTGGGGCTGAATACATATCAACTGCAGAAGGTACGCTGACACAGAATCAGCCATAAAAACAAATTACCTTTCCTGAGAACCATTGGAGGAGCAGGGAAGAACAAATGTGCTGATGACAGAATCGCCTGATATTTCAATAGTGAGTTGTTCCTCTTCATCTCTTGTAACAAAGAACAATATTCCTCATTCTAACATAAAAACTGCAACATTGGCTTGTACACGAATCAAGTTTTAGTTGATGATTCAACTAAAAAAACAACTCATAGAAGAGGGCTTTTGGAAACCTAGCAGCAACGATTACAAATTTCTGAAGTTCCCTAAAAGTAATAGGTGTTTTCAGTATTAATGGTTTTCCGTTTTCCACGGTTAGAATATAAAGTAAAAGGCGCGGGCTTTTGTATGTATTGTGTATTCTTCGCTTCTGAAGCAGAAGGGATCCCAGAAACCCGTCTGCAAAGCTTAGTAAGTGAGACTTTTACAAAATATAAGGATGCCATGACTCCACCATGTCCATTTAACGTCCACCATGAAAGTACAGATTAACTCAAAATCAGAGCAGTGTCACGGACTTAGAATAAACACGCCCTTCTTAAGGCGAAGTCCCGTGTCAGCCTACACAAGTCGTTAGTATCAGGTTGCGGTTACGTCGACGTCCTGCTGGTTCGACTAGTATTAGGACTCCATGATCCAACACTAGGCCAAAGCCCGTGCGCCCGGATTTCTGAATTTTGGCTTGAGTGGGACTGTGGGAGAACTCCAGAGTGCCCACTCAGCATTTAGAAAAGTTTTGCCTCTGTGATCAGTTCTCTCACACAAAAATGCCTCCTGCAAAGGAGAAGGAAAAGTCTAAGAAGAACTCCAAGCTGACCAAAGAGGTGGTCATTCCGTTGGTTAGGGTATCAGACAAGCAGGCAACCCATGGAGCTACAGTTTCTTCCCCGGCCCATCTCGGATCCCTTTGAAGGTCAACCGGGATCCCATGACTAACAGAATAGAAACTCCTGATGAGTTCGTTGATAGGATCAGTGAGTTGGTGACGGCGGTGGAGGTCGTCCTGCAGGACACCAAACCCATGAGCAGATCCTCTGCCAGCAACATTAGGGCATTGCTGGCACAAATCACCGATGCCTGTGCCAAGCAGGGCATCAATGTTGCCAGTCTCGATGCGAGACTGCAACAGTTTGAAGCAGTAACGAAGGGACGTAAAAGCCTTCCTCCATAGGACACTTCCCATGCTGCAGCGGCTAGGAAGGGAGCAAAGGTAGTGCCAGGGTCGGTGCTTGCTCCAAGAAAAAGAAGGTGGTGGTAGGCAAGAGGCACGTCCTCTTGGTCGATCCCACCGATGACTTGCAGTTCTTAGATGACACCGAGAAGGCCATCCAATTCGCAGTAAATCCGTCGAAACTTCAGATTGGGGTCAAAGGTGTCAGGAAGAGGGAGGGGTGGCGGTCGAGTGTTCGAAGCATGAGGAACTCGCCCGCCTGGAAGAAGAGTTGCTGAGAAATCCCCTGACTAGGGATAGCACCCACTCAAAAACCCCTCAAAAGCGACTTCCGCGTTTAATTGTGTATGGCGTTGACGGGGAGGTCTCGCGTGAGGACTTCGAGGCCGGGGTAAAGGAGCAAAACCTCTAACTCGAAGGGGGAATCTCGGTGAAATTCACCATCAAGGCCAAAGAGGGTTAGGCTCACTGGGTGGTGAAGGCCGAACCCCTGGCCTACAAAATGCTTATTAAGCGAGGCAGACTGAACTTGGGTTGGTCTGTCCTGCGCTTAAAGGAGTTTATTCTGGAAGTCCGATGCTTCTGTTGCAACGGCTCCGGTCACTTCTTCAAGGGTGGTTGCAAGGAAGCAGATGACAAGTGTGGGAAGTGCGGTGAGACAGGCCACAGGCACAAAGATTGCACTGCTGCTCCAAAGTGCAACAACTGTGCTACCTCTAACGCGCGGTTCAAGCTGAAACTGGATAGAGCCCATTCCATCTTCAGCAAGTCTTGTCCTTCTCTCATCAGAGAGCTGGAGCAGCAGAAAAGCCGGATTAATTATGGATGACCGGCTTAGGACAAGCATAGGGGTACTTCAACTCAATGCTCACCATGCGAGAGCCGCAACAGGGCAGATCCTCAGGACTGCCAGTGATGTCGCTGCCAAAATCCTTGTCTTGCAGGAACCTTACCACTCCCATGGTAGGGTGGCGGAGTTTCCCAACTCCTCGCGGAAGTACTACTCTCGATGCGAAAAATCAATGGTAGTCACAGTCGTTCTTGACCCAGACCTGGGAGCTCTGGAGCTTGAATGCACATCCAATGTGGTGGCATTGGGCATAGAGAGGGGTACAGAAAAGATCTTCCTAATTAACGCATACTGTTCGCCAACCGGTGATCTCTCGGACGTACTAAATTCCATCTCTCGGCTGCTGGATTTCCACCCGCAGCACGAGACTATCATTGCAAGCGAATTCAATGCTAAAAGCCCCTCTGGGGGGATCAGGATGAAGACGGGCGAGGTAGCGAACCTCTGGATTTCGTAATTTCTTCAGATCTGACGATCCGGAACAATTCCGACAGTATTCCCACTTTTCCAGGTGCTCCTGGGACGTCGTGGATCGACCTCAGCCTCACGAGGACATCGGTTCTCACCTTTCTCCAGAACTTGCAGGTTCTGGACGATGTGAGCTGCAGCGACCACCTTGCAATATCCTTCAAGGTAGGGATTGAGAAAACTGGGGAAAACCCAAGTCAAAGTTGAACGCCCGGAACCTCAGATGGTCGGACCTCAATGGCCGACTATCCGATCTGCTTAGAGACACAAGTGCAGCAGATCTAGAGGAGATAGATGACCTAAACGAATATTTCGGTCATCTAACCAACGAGATAGTTGCGGTTTGTGAAGGTTGCAGGAAAGCGAGGGGTAGGACAAGACCCTGCTTCCCTGGTGGTCGGAAAATCTGAGCCTTCTGCGAGGGAAGGCCAGACGCAGCAGGCGAAGAATGCAACGAGAAAGATTTGAACCGGACAGGAGGAACGCCTGAAAAGGGAATACATCTCTCCAACGCTACATACCGAAAAGCAATGATAGCATCGAAGAGAGAATACTGGAGACTGTTATGCGAGACTACCCCTGTTGGGAATCCCTTCGGGATACCGTACAAGGTAGCAAAGGGCTCCATCACCGGCTCACTGTTACTGACCTTCGTCAGAACAGAGAGTGGCACCAATACCGCCACTCTGATGGATACAGTGGAAGTGCTCTTAAGCCATCAGTTCCAGGCCGATGAGGAGTCGGGGGACTCCCCCAATCAAAGATCGATCAGAGAAAACTGCAGAGATCCACCAGACACGGATGACGATCCGCCGTTCACGGAGGCAGAGGTAATTGCCGCAATCAACAGCCTTAAAAAAGGTAAAGTTGATGGGTTGGACCTCTCGGTCATCAGAGAGGTGTTTTTAGCGAACCCGGGGTTCTTCGTTGCCCTGCTGAATAAATGCCTAGAACGAGGATGTTTCCCATCAATGTGGAAAATTGCGCTGCTCGTCCTCTTCAGTAAGGAAAATAAGACCCGAGCAGATCCCGCAGCCTATAGGCCGATTTGCCTGCTAACAGTTTGGAGTAAGGTGCTGGAAAAGGTCCTTGTGACCCGAGCAACCCATTACCTAGTCGGCCTAGGTAAGCTGTCTAGCCGCAAATTCGGATTCACGCCGGAGCGGTGTACCGGCCAAGCGCTGGTCAGCCTTACTAAGCAGGTAAAGCTTAATCGAGCTCAGGGAAAGCTCACCTGCCTCGTGCCCTTGGACGTGCGGGGCGCCTTGAGCAACGTCTGGTGGCCACTGGTGTTAGACCGTCTGAAAAGACTTGGCATTTGCAGGAATCTGTCCCTGCTTATAAGCGATTTCCTCTCGCATAGGAGGGTAGAGCTTGAGGTAGGTGATAAGACCTACAGCTGGGTGTACACAAAAGGTGCCCGCAGGGCTCTTGCTCGGGCCCCTTGTGGTGGAATGTGGTCGCAGACACGGCACTCGCGCTTCCGCTGGAAGTCGGGGTGCAGCTGCAGACCTACGCAGATGACCTCATACTTCTGGTACCCACGTCTGGTAGGCACGTGATTGAGCGGAAGGTACACACCGCTCTTTCACAGCTCGACAGCTGGAGCAAGGAGTGTAAGCTCCGCTTCGCTCCCGAAAAGACGACACTGTTGCTAATAGCCAAGAAGGGGGAACTGGTCACTCCCGTTAAGTGTCGCTTCAAGGGGAATACCATCAAAGCGGTGAGGGAGATGCGGTACCCAGAAATCATCCTAGATACCAGGCTGTCGGGGCTCCCTCATCTTCGTTTCTTGAGAGACAGATGTACCAGCATCCTTAATAAGATCAATGGGATGCGGCTGACTGAGCCAGCTAAAAAGGTACTAAATAAACATGGGGTAGAGCGCATGCTAACATATGCGTGTTCCGCCTGGTGGTCGGACACGGTTAGAATGTGAAATAATTTAAATCAAATTCAGCTCAGAGCGGTACTGGGCATTACCAGGTTTTCCGCACGACCTCCCCAGCAGCGCTGCAAGTGCTGGTTGGGTGTGAACCGGCGGATTTGGTAGTAGCGAGGGAAGCGGCACTGCAAACCGTCCGCTATGGAGACGACGTATCTCACCTCGGGCACCAGTATCGGTCGTCCGAGGTGGAATTACTGATAATTGACTGGGCTTGTCAACCGGCCAATGAGCTATGTCTGACTTGGGGCAAAGCTCTCCCCACTCCCCACAGGACAGGGGTCGGAACTGTTCACGGACGGTTCCAAGAGAGGTGCTTGTGTTGGTGTGGGGTTCTGTGAGTATTCGGACGGGCAGAAGAACACGCCGTATTTTCCCCCGAGTCTCGATTAGGCACATTGAGAGTAATGGGTTACTCAACCAGACTCACGCGCAACGAGACTCACGCGGAACGAGTGAAACTATCGTCCAACTCCTCTGTCTTTCAAGCAGAGTTGTTGGCGATCAGGGAGGCGCTGCGATAGGTGCTCTCTATCAGCAGCGAAGGGGCATGTAGCATTTTCTCTGACAGCCAAGCGGCCCTGAAAGCGCTTGGTCAATTCGGGAGTAAGACTCCCTTGTCAGAGAGATAAAAGCGCTACTAAAGACAGCGGGAAGTATGGTGGTTACTTTCCATTGGATCCGAAGCCATGTCGGGACAGCTGGAAATGAACGAGCGGACAAGCTAGCGAAGGCAGCTGCTGGAAAAGAGGGCATAGATTTTCAGATGCGAACGCCGTTGCGAAGCGTGCGGACACAACTGAAAAAGGCCACATTAGTGGAGTGGCAGCATAGATGGGATGAAGGAGATACGGGCAGAAGAACACGCCGTATTTTCCCCCGAGTCTCGATTAGGCACATTGAGAGTAATGGGTTACTCAACCAGGTACTAACCGGCCATGGCGTATCGCCGGAGTACTTCCGCAGATTCGCGGTACGGGAACGAGTGTGCAGCTGTGGTGCCCAGACCGCAGATGTCGCACACATGATTCTTGAATGTGTCTCTCTTTCAGGTAAGAGAAGAACTTTGGTGCCAGAATTGGCAAAAACGAGGGACCTCTTGATCATGCTCGCGTACCCAAGAGCGAGGCAGGGGATCATCGAGTTGATCAAGCACCTCATAGAACAGCAGACGGTCTACCTAATTGAGGGGTGACCGCAGAAGAAAGAAGATAGAAGAGGGACGAAGACGGAGAAGAGGAACTGATGACTCAGGCCCTGAGTCATCTCCGCAGAACTGGCCCTAGTCCTGCGGCAGTGTAAGTATCAATGTAAATAGTTTCAATGTTATTTCTGTGTGAGAGGAGGGCTCATTGAATAAAGGATTTATTTCCCTCTAAAATTGGTTCCTCAGTGTAAATAAATGTGCATGTTTCTGTTTTTTGAATAAAGAGCAGTCGCCCCAAACAGCTCGCGCTAGCGATCGATTCTCCCAGGCAGAGGTGGAGGTGTTTTCTAGCCCCCGCCCACACGGTCATGACGGAGAGGTGGGAAGTGCTGGCCCACTAGGGCAAGCTGCGGGTCTATGGACCGATCCTGTTCGGGTGGGGGACGGTTGGATCCTGGCAGGATTGCTCGCGCAACGCCGTCACACTTTTAACTTTGAGAGAGTTCGTTTAACCCTGTGGAGTCCGTATTTGGACGGTACAATCATCAGCTAGTTCTTACGTTTAATCTACGTAATCGGGATACCCAGTGGTTGTCCAAAGTCTTACCCGATTGCGTTTAATCAACGTTTACTGGATGCAGTGGCGCACCGGACCCCTCCCAAAAAGACCCGTGTTCTTAAAAAAATTATTTTCTTTTAAAATACATTCCGACTATGGCTAAAATAAAAAAAAATACATTCTGCGTATGATTTTATAAATTTAGTATTTTCGTTATGATCAATTATTTTTCTGTCAGTTTTAATTTTAGTTTTCGTAATGATCGTTATTTTTATGAACGCGTTATGCTCAATGATTACTGGATTTACTTTACTTCTTCAGAGAAGTTTTTTAATCTGTGTGTCCATCTGTGTTGATTTATGCTAATATTCATTAAGAGCGTATACATACATACACTATATCATCAAGAGTATTCTGACGCTACCAAATGTTTACATAAATGCAAAGAACGGTTGCGCAGGAAGGTGCGCGCTGTGTGAGTGGGGAGGTACATATACTACATATAAAGCTGAGATGATTTGTCGTGTTTTTAGTAACTTTGAATAGATATGCGGCGTGGACGTGAACTTTCCGAGTTCCAGCGTGGGCTGGTCATAGGATGCCATTTGATTAACGTTTCCATACGGAGCATTTCAGCTAAACTAAACACACCAAAATCAGTTGTAAGTGATGTCGTGAAGAGATGGAAACAGGATGGCTCAACGAGAGTAAAAAAACGTTCAGGAAAGCCGCACATACTGACGGAACGTGACAGAAAAGCCATGGTAGGAAATATTAAGAAATCCCGTTCTTCCTCTGCAGTTTCCATCGCTGCTGAAGTAGGAAATGCTGGTAAGGCTCGGTTAGCAAACTATCCGCAGAGAGTTGCACAGTGTGGGTTATTATTCTGTAGCAACGGCACACAAGCCGCACGTCACTACTATGAATGCAAAGTGCCATTTCGAGTGGTGTGTCGTCCCTGGACTGTTAGCGACTGGAAAGCTGTTCTTTGGAGTGATGAATCAAGCTTTTAATTCTTCCAATCGGGTCGACGCCTTTAGATTTGGCGACAGCTCGGCGAACCGTTTTCGTCGGACTGTGTTCTTCCAACTGTTAAGTTAGGCGGAAGTTCCATCAAGGTATGTGGAGTTGTTTTTCGTAGATGGGAATAGGCCTGTTGGTTATTATATCACAAACCATACACTCTGAAGTGTTACTCGCGTTCAGGATAATTCTGCGCTATACCAACAATGTGGCAGTATTATGGAAATGACCGTTGTCTCTTCCAACACGATCCGGCTCCCTACCATACTGCACGACGTGTGCAGGACTGGTTTCTTGAAAATGAGGTGATATTGTTAGACTGGCCTGCTTAAAGTCTTGATCTTAATCCTATAGAACACTTCTGGGAGGAACTGGAGTGACGGATACGAAATTGACCACAACGACTGTCTTCGCTTTCCACTCTTCCAGCAGATTTAGACTCACCGAAAATTGGTTGATAGTATGCTTCGACGTGTTGCCGATGTCATACAAGCAATGGTGGACCGACTAACTACTAATTCCGGTAATAAAACCATTTGCCCATAAAACATTGTGGTGTCCGAATACTTTTGACAGTATAGTGTGCATTCATATATATACACTGAAGAGCAATTGAATTAGAGATACCTGTCTAGTAACGTGTAGAACCACCTTTCGCCCTTATGACGGCGGCGATTCGTCTCGGCATGGACTCGACAAGACACCGGAAGCGTTGGGAAGCCATACGGATCCACGACTTCTGAACAAGCTCTCACAGTTCACGAAGATTTGATGGAGGGGGTCAGAGCCTCGAACATCTTTCTCGATGGCATCCCAGATGTGCTCGATGGGATTGAGGTCACGTGACCTACCTGGCTAAGGAAGCGAGGTCACGTCGGTGGAGTGTTCATCCAACCATTCGGATACAATTCGGGAGCGATGGCACGGCGCATTGTCTTGTTGCAGGATGAGGTCCCCAGTGGGATGTTGAGACGCACAAACGGGATCAAATGGTCGTCCAGGATATCTCAGTAACGTTGACATGTGAGAGACGATGTCACACGTACCAGGGGTCCCATTTCAGTCCACGTAAACAGTCCCCAGACGAGAATGCCACCCCCACAAGCTTGAAGAGTACCCTGCTGGCAAGAAGGATCCATCGCTTCATGTGGTTTGCGCCGTACTCGTATCCTGCCATCCGCATGTACCAACGTGAATCTCGACTCATCAGTCCAGGCAACATTTTCCCACATGTCTAGGGTCCAGTGGCGATGTTCCCGCGCCCATGCTAATCTTTGAATCCTGTGATGTGCGGTCAGCAGCGGTACCCTCGTGGGACGATGGCTTCTGTACCCCATAGCGAGGAGATGGTTCTGGATGGTGTGGCTGCTTACACGTCTTTGTGCACCAGCATTAAATTGCCGAGTGATTTCTTGCACTGTGGCCCGTCTATCCGCTGTTGCAATGCGAGCTAGCCGACGATGACCCCGCTCATCCATAAGCTGTTGTCCACGGCAGTTGGCCCTCGCAGAGATGGATTTACCGGATTCGATGTACTCACGGTGCACCTGTGACACAGTGGCTCGTGAAAATCCCAGTGTTTGCACTACTTCCGAAATGGAGTGACCCATTCGTCAGGTTCCGACAATTTGCTCACGATCAAATGCGCTTAGATCCTTCGTCTTACCCATACTTCGTCCGACTCTTACTGATTGCTGTCGCATCACTACCTATATTGTCGTATCGCTGCATACGTCATGTCGTTTCGGTTTACAGGGCCGCCCACAGCGTTACATTTGCATAACGCCAGCTGTCTCTAATTCAATTGCTCTTTTTTTTTTTTTTTGATTGGAGGTTTTACGACCACCGTGAGCAACTCAATGGGCTATAAGCAGTCGCACGTCCCTAATTTAAGGTCACTGGTTCCAGGGAAGGGAGAGAGCCAGTGCCGTAAGACAAACACAACATCCGTGCCTCACCGGGATTCGAATCCGGACTCCTTTCGGACGAATGATCAGAGGCCATCGCTTAGACCACTGCGCCACCAGGGCGGCTCAATTGCTCTTCAGTGTATATACACTATCTACCAACAAGTAATTGGACACCTGTGATAGCAAAGGAAAACGAAGTTTATTCACCTTCAATAGTTGGTGGAGCCCCCACGAGCGGCGATTACAGCTGCGACCTTCCGGGGCATACTCTCAACCAGGCGTTGTACGACGGCTGGCGGTATTTTCTTCCACTCGGCTTGGAGGAGACAGGTCAGTTCCATCACCGATTTCGGACGGTGGGGGCACCCCTCAAGTCGACGCTCCAACTCGTCCCAGAGGTGCTCGATAGGGTTAAGGTCCTGGCTCTGCGCAGGCCAGTCCATTCGATTAACTCCATTGTCACCATACCAAGCCATGGTGGATCTCGCAACATGGCAGGTGGCATTGTCGTCCTGAAAGTAACATGGGTCCACCCCGTAAAACTGCCACAACGTAGGAAGCGCATGGTCATCCAAAATGGTGCAGTAGGTCTCGGCGTTGAGTCTACCAGGAATTGCGACCAAGGGTTCCGTGCCATACCAGGAGAAACACCCCCATAGCATAATTCCACCGCCGCCGAACTTCACAGTTGGCACAATACATTCCGGCAGGAGGCGTTCTCCACGCAGACGCCAAACCCAGACCCTGCCATCCGAACGGTAGAGGGTGAACCATGATTCGTCGCTCCAGAGAACCTGTTTCCACTGTTCAACGGTCCACTGTCGACGTTCTTTGCACCACGTTAGCCGAGCAGCGCTATTGGGACTTGGTGATCAAAGGCTTGTGGGCGGCAGCACGTCCATAATAACCGAGCAGATGGGCTTCATTACGGATGGTATTCATCGAAAGAACACTCCCGGATGCCCGTTGAAACTCCTCGCGGATGTGGCCCATCAACTTGGTGCTGTTCTTCCGAATTTCTCTGGCCAGCACCCGTCGGTCTCTAACTCCCAGTTTTGTGGGTCTGCCGGGTCGGGGCACATTCCGACAGTCACCTCTCATCTTCCACTTGCCAATCACGCAGGCCATTGTCGATTTTGGGTACTTGAACTCGCTGGATATGTCACGTATGGATCGGCCATTTCTGTGATACCCGACGATTACACCTTTCTCGAAATCATAGAGCTCCGAACTGCGTGGCATCTTGCATGCGACTGGTTGCGTTGTTGTTTCCCACACGATATTTAACGCCGGCGGCCGTAACGTGTATCAGGACTGCAGATATCGTTGATTGCAGGGGTGTCCAATTACTTGTTGGTAGATAGTGTATATGTAAATTTCTTGTTTGATCCCAGCCTTGATGAAATCCTGTGTGCGCCACTGACTGGATGTAACGTATAGACGCTAAATGGACGTGAGCCAGATACGTCCATCACACGTCATGTGTGCTACACTGTAAAAAATTAAGTGGCGTGAATTCACATGAAATTCCCCTTCCAGCGTAGCAGTCTGACACAACGAAACCTTCCTCACTCGCTCCAGCGGGATTTGAACCATCGACAGTGCTATTGCGAAGCGGGTGTCTTACCACGGTGCCCCCAAATTCCTGTGAACGTCGCTCGTGTGCAAGGTACAACACTAATTGTACGACGCTTCATTTTTTATTTATTTAGTTGTTATTGATGTGGGTGAGTTAGTCATTTTATTTTCTGTTGGACCTTATTATTTTTCTGAATACGTTTGTAATAATTTTTATTCTTTTTTTTTCTGCAGGAGGATTTATCACAAATTACGTATTTTTTTCATGGTGATTTTTTTTTCGAAATAACGGAATGCTTTGGAACTCGAGATCTTTTTAAACTGACAATGACTTCCATTATCTTTAAGAAAAGGACGAATGCACTGCTTTATAGTGTTTCATAAAACTCCTAAGTATAAAATTTACTCTTGATGGCTATAATAACTTTCGTCTTAAGGGGCCTACAGACATACATAAACATCATACAACTAATTTAGTAGTTAATCAAACCTCAAGTATTCCCGCTAAGCGTCCCTATTACCGGAATTTTTTACATCATGTGGATAAGGAAAAAGTGGTAACAGAATTTTTCGTTAATATACAAAAATAATTGCTAAAAATGTTTCTGAAATTTCAGAATTGTCCGTAAACACCTCTTAGTAATGGCAGACAAAGTTTTCTGAAAATTCAGAATTTTCCTGGCGTACGAAAAATCCGTGAAATTCAGGTCCCACCCCCACCCCCATTTCACGGAAAAGGTTGCATCAGAAGTATGCTTCGTCAATTGAAGAAAGGAATCGCAAAAAATGGTTCGTGAATTTCAGAATTTTTTTACAGTGTACATACATGAGTATTAAAAAAAGCTTGACATTTACAGATTATACCACCAAGGCTGCAACCAACTGCATCACCTTGATATTGTATGAGATTCTTATAAGATTTGAATTCGTTAGAAGTCTATAATCAGAGCACTTGGCGGGTTGTACAGAACTGCTCCCTGCCAACTTTAAACACGACCACAAATACACTTAAAAAAACAAAAAATAAACAAAAACAAGGTGACACCTGACTTAGCGCTAATAAGTGAACTTCAAACTTCTATTCCGCTTGGCTCATTGGTCTCGTACTTTATTGATATTTAAAGTGCGCATGGGCGAATAGCTCCACAATTCATCCATAAAGGACGTCCATTAGATGTCCTATGAATGACATCCAATGGATGTCCGCAGATGTGATAGCTCCAGAATTCGTCCATTATAAGGACATTCATAGACATCCATACGTGATGTCTAATGGGTGTTTATGCATAGACGTCCACTGAACATCTATATTTTATTCATGACGTCTACTGCACCAGGTGGATGTAATATAGACGTGCTTAGACGTCGCTGGTTGTGTGGAGATAGCAATATTTCCTATACATGTATATTAACAAGAGAATGCAAAAGAAACATCAGTCTGATATTTTTATTCCAATGAGAATAAGGTGTTATGTATCACAGTTGTTTGCACAAAACTACGCATCCTTCATAATATAATATAATGAATTAATAGGCATGGCCGTATCCAGGGAAGGGGATTTTAGGGTCCAATGCCCCCTCCCCATCACCCCGAAAAATTTTTTGTGCAAATTTTTTTTTTGCTTGTTTGTCGTAAGTTATCAGATCAACTTGAGTCGCCATTATCTTCTTTTTCATTTTTTTACAAATTGTTTCTGTTTCTGTTATTTCCTTTGATAAATCTTACTTGAGAAGAACACTTTTTTCTCACTATACCCAGGAAACTCAGTGTCTGGCACTTTATTAATTGGAATTGTTCTACTATCTGGTATTTTTGAGATCTCTTATTTATTTATTTCTTTATCGTGTTAAGAGAGACGAAAAAAATGGCAGTGGGAATCGTAGTTTATTGTTTCTTTATAACATCAAGATGGCAGACTAGGATGCGTTATGTTTAGAAATGTGAGAAATGTGGTTGCATCCAGTAGGCATATTGACACTTGTTTGATTTGCGAAATGTCCGTCATTTCCAGTAGAGCAGTCCTATAAAAAAGTTTTCTGGCGTTCCGAATGCCAGCCCAGGCATTATCGACTCCAGCTAGTGGCGTAGCCAGAAATTTCTTAAAAGGGGGAAGAGGGAAGGTCTATGGATTTAGTTCATCGGTGAAAGCCTCCCAAAAAAATACTCTAAGTGGGAATAAACCAAAATTTTTTAAAAGGCAAAAAATCGCTTTAAATTCGTACTCAATCTACCTCGAAGGAAAGGGACCAGACCCCCGAGCACCCCCCTTTGCTATCCCTATGACTCCAGCAGATATGGTGGTGAGGTGGGAGGGGGGGGCAAGAAACCTTTGAAGTCGAATATTCATGACCGAGTCACATTATTGTGCCCATCAGCTAATATCCAGAGTAACCACCGTATGCAGCGCGGACAGCAGCTAGACGGTCTGGGAGTGACTCAATAAGGTGCTGGAAGGTTGTAACGTATACTCTCGATTCACTTTCCTTTTGATTTTTACTATCTCTGGTTATTTTATTTTTCTATGTAAATTATCTTCTTACTGAACGAGATGTTATTTCTCCCGCTGAATGAGATCTGGCAATGAGTGTAAGTCATGACGTGGTGGTAGCCAGTATAAATAAGCGCGTTCAACGATACTTAGAGAGAGCTTTTTGTTGATGTGTGTAGGGAGAGCGTTTGTTGTTGCACAGAGAGAGCGTTGGTTTATGTGGAAGGAGAGCGTTTGGTGCTGTATAAAGAGAGTTCGTTTATGTGAGAGCGAGAAGTCAGTAATAAAGAATTTGTTGTAAGTACGTTTTTCTCAGTTCGTAGTTACTGTCAGACCTCTGTCTGGCTGTTAGGTTTATTTCATTTAGTGTTATTAGTAACAACCAGCATAAAACTTTATTCATCTTAATTACTACTACAACATTACTACCAGTTATAAGTTTGTTCATTACTATTACTACACTACTAGCAGGAGACTTTATTCATGATCTTAATTAACTAGTAACAACAACCATTTGAATTCACTATTAGAAGCTTAGTACAAGCATTGAATTCATTATAATATTAGCTGAGTAGAAGCTTAGCTTAGCTGTAGTGGTAGTGAAAGCTATATTCATTATAATTGGCCTTATTCATTATAAGGTGTTCACTTGTATGTGGAGCCGTGCTGATTGCAGTGCATGTGACAGCTGCTGGAGGATGTGTAGTGGAGGATCCATAGAGCGAACAACACGATCGAGGTGGTCCCACAGATGCTCAATTGGATTTAAGTCTGTGAATTAGAGAGCCAGGGAAGTACTTTGAAGTCTTCATCTTGTTTCTTCCAACTACTCTCGGACATTTCTAGCTGTGTGACACGTCGCATTGTCGTTCTGGAAGATCCAATCCCCATAGGGAAGACAATCAGCATGTATGGGTGTACGTTGTCTGCAAGGATGGATTCATAACGAATTCGGTCCATAGTGCTTTCCACAAGTACCTCTGTACCCAGAGAATGCCACGAAAACATTTCCCAGACCATAACGCTGCCCCCACCAGCTTGTGTTCTTCCAGCAATAGTTGAAGAGTGTTTGTTCTCCGATGTTTCTCGCCTTAAACGCCAACGTCCATCAGTTCGATGAAGCAGAAAACGTGACTCATCGGAGAAGGCTAACCTTTGTCAATCAGCGGAAGTCCAATTCCGATACTGCTTCGCAAATGTAAACCTTATCTGCCGATGCACCTTCGTTAGCATAGGTGCAGTGACCATCCGTCTGCATTGGAGCCCATACGCAGCAGGGTTCGCTGAACTGTCTTTAGACACTTCCGGTAGCCCCCTGGTTCGTTCAGTTAGTGAGTTGCTTCACTGTAGCGTGTCGATCTGTCCTCACGCACCTTCGCAGCCGACGTTTACCTCTCACATCAGGGGCTCGTGGTGCTGCATTTCCACGTCGCTTATTCGCAATGGTGCCATTTCTCCAATCACTACGTACTTTTTTTTTTTTGATTGAAGGTTTAACGACCACCGTGAGCAACTCAATGGGCTATAAGCAGTCTCCCGTCCCTAATTTAGGGTCACTGGTTCCAGGGAAGGGGAGAGCCAGTGCCGTAAGACAAACACAACATCCATGCCTCAGCGGGATTCGAACCCAGGCCTATTTTGGACGAATGATCAGTAGCCATCGCTTAGACCACTGCGCCACCGGACGGCAAATATGTTTTCAGAATGCCTACAGCACATCTTATATACTCTTCAAGCCAGCTCACTACACGTGCCTTCTTTCATTGCCTACACGCTGTTGACGTCAAAAGTGGAAGTGGTCACAATAATGTGACTCGGCTGTGTATACATATACTGTCTAGTACCTACTTCTCTGGCTATTTTTGAGGTGGTTTTAAAAGGTAAACAAAATGTCTACGGATTTGTCAATGCCACCATGATAGTGGATAAATAAGTGAATAACAAATAAATAATGAGAGAGAGAGAGAGAAAGCGAAGGAGAAGAAGAAGAAGAAAGAGATAAAACTCCGTTAAGACTATTTGTGTTAAAAAAAATGTCTATTTCGATGGGCGACGATTGATTAAATAAATTTTAGAAAGGCGGATTCAGGGTGAAATGTAGCTCCTGGCGCCGCCAGGCCCCGCCACACCTCGACTGTCGCTGGTCGTTTCGTCCGCCATCAAGGTGAAACATTTGGCAGCATTTACTTTTTTTACTATTGTATCCCTGAATAATGTTTCCGCAAATGCTGATAAGTTGGCTTTGAATTAAAGGACTAGTATATTGCGCGTTTGTTGCCCTTAATTTGAGATGCTTTGCTAGCTCAGAATTCCCAGAAGAAACTGGGAACCTCAGAAGTGCACGAAAATTACCATCGTTGCTGTGATAGTAACAGTTAGACGACTAATTCAACGTCAAGGCCCCTTGGTATAATAGCTTCATTATTGTAATTTTTAAAATCCACTTCCTGACGGATATTTCAATTTTTTTAATAAATTTCATCTTTAGACTGTACTTGCTTTCATCTTGTCTCCTGTGTAATCTTGTTGTTTTCATGTGATCTCTGTCTCATATAGTTCCGTTTGTTTTTCTGTTAATACTGAGTAAGTTCATGCGTCGTTACTTGCTAACTAATACTAATATACTAAAAACTAAAGAGTTTATTTTTTGTTAAGTGATTAGATAGATAGGTAGATTACATTTTTGCTGTGGAATATTTTTTTTTAAACCACCCTGAAAATTAAGTCTATTACGGCCCTGTTAACAGGTGTTCTGTTCTTCGTGGGGACGAAGAAACAGAAACCTGTGTCATTTTTTTACAAAAGAACACAGGTGGATTTTGAATTACAGGGGGCCTCACACACGGCGTCAGTTTTGAAGGACCCTCACTTTGCCCGAGATCCTTGAGAAACAGCTTTTTTTGTTGTTGTTGCTGTGCGCCATCACCCCGTTTTCACATTCTCATATATTGATATGATGAACGTAAAACTGAAATAAAATGTCATATAAATGTTAACACACACACGCAAAAAAAGAATTCGACTTAGTGTTTTCAATAGAAATACATGTTTTATGTTTTTTTTTATTATTATTGAGATTTTAACGATCACCGTGAGTAACTCAATGGGCTATAAGCAGTCCCCGTCCCTGGTTTACGGCCACTGACTCCAGGATAGGGAGGCAGCCAGCGTCGTAAGACATGCACAGCGTCCATGTCTCACCGGAATTCGAACCGAAACCCATCTCGCACGAATGCTTTGTGTTCCCCCAACATGATTTGACTATTTTCACAGCTGTGTGTGTGCGATTATATGGTGTCGCCACAATTCAAGAACTATTCTGACGTGTATTCTGATTATTTAGAAGCTACTCTAGCAACAAAATTTGATCTTCGGGGTTTTCGTTATACTTTGATGAGGAAGAAAAAGCGGAAGTTACAAATGAGAAAGTCTTTGTTAAGGAAGAAACGTCGTAATGTTTTCCATTAATTTATGTTACTGTTTCAACTGACATTTATGCTACATGCGGTAAGAAATCGGGGTATTATTAGATAATTCCCCTAAGGAGCCCGAATGTGGATGAAATCAATTAGCGTGTATAAAATCAGATTTTCAGATGGCAGTTTACTCATATGAAAACTATCTTGTGACTGTCCTAAAACTGGATTGAATTAAGAAAAAGAAATTTTAAAGGAATGGTAGGCTGTCATATTCAATATCGAATTCAAGAGCATTATGTTTATTTTATTCTAAGAAAATCCACTAATAGTAACAGCCCAATCTATGAGCCCAGTTGTAATGTAATACTACGCAATATTCCTCTTTAAGTGATAGATAACATACTTCAAGATAAGGCTGAATCATAATCCCGAAACTCAGAGTAATGAATGAATCCCTCGTTCTCTGTATTTCTTTTTTTTTTTTCTTTTTTTTTTAAAGTAAAATGAAAACAAAATGAAAATTGTACTTTAGGAGCCTCCAGCATTGCGAGGCCCAGTTCCCTATTTTCGTGGGCTTTCCTGTAAATCCGACCCTGAAACAGAGCCAAAAAAAATATTTTATTTATGCCGACCCGGTGGCACAGTGGTGTAAGCAATGGCTACTGACCATTCGTCGGAATTAGGTCCGGGTTCGAATCCTAGTGAGGCATGAGTATTTTGTTTATCTTACTGCACTGGCTCTCTCCTTCTCTGGGACCAGTGACCTCAAAAATTAGGACGAGCTACAGCTTATAGCCCAGTGAGTTGCTCATGGTGGTCGTTAAATCCCCAATTAAAAAAAATATGTTTCATTACATGCGAAACATCGTGGCATTATGTTTAGTGTTTTCATATTCAAGAGTAAATAATTTAAGTAGCTACTTATTTTTGTGCCACATTTCTTAATTGTTATCTATTTGTTTGCTTACTTATGTGATGTATTTTTTTATAAATTGGAAAAGGTCATTACACACTGTCACACGGCAGTTATATGTTTTGTGTGTGTGACGTGAGGTATTTTAACAGAGACGTAACTAGAGAGGGGCGGCTGCCCCGTGCACAGCGCAAGAAAGGGCCCCAAAATCACTTCTTGCAATCTGATTAAACCTTGAATTGAAATATTTTTGCCAGTTTCCAGTATAGTTTTTTCGCTCCATGCTTTGTCATTTGTCCATTTACAGAATTTATATATAATGTTCCGACAGCTTCTGTAGCTTTGGAAGCTTAAAACATTTCTCTCTCAAAATGTTCAGCGGATGTTAGCTGCTCACATTCAGAAATGAAGGCGCCATTACATCTAAGTTGAAAGTTATGGCTATCATACATAGTTTTGAAGATTCTCCGCGGGCTATTCGATCATTACTGCCACTACGAGCCACAACTGCCCGCTGCATTCAGTCCGTCCGATGTGGTATCGATGTTAGGAAAAGCTGTACCGTCAGTTCATTTGTGCATCCTACATAATAACGTTGGGGTGTGACGTTAATTTTTTTGTCGAGCAGTATACATTGTGTATCATCATCAACCATTATCCATCCATTGCTGTATGCAGGTCTCCCCGAAGCCTCTTCCATAACTTTCTATCTTGAGACAGCCTCCTCCGATTTTACCCACCCATTTTTCACCTGGTCTTCGATCTTCTTCTGCCTGTCTCTTGGAAACCAGTCCAGTATTTCATATACAGTGGTTGGACAGAATAATGTGAACACCTATGAAAAGGCTTTACGTACCTCGTGGTGTTTGGGACCACCTTTGGCATTCAAAACCGCCTGAATCCTCCATGGAATGGACGCATACAATTCCTGGATGGTGGTTAGTGGGATGTTACACCATTCTTCATGCAGAAACAGCTCCAGGTCCTTGGAGACATGCAGGCGGTGGAAAACGGAATCCGACTCTGTTTTCCAACACAGACCACAGTGGCTCGACGATGTTTAAGTCTGGTGATTGGGGAGGCCTAGGAAGGTGTGAAAATTCGTTCTCATGTTCCTCAAACCATGATTGGACATTCCGAGCTGTGCGAATTGGGGCGCTATCATCTTGATAGATGGCATCCCCTGCAGGGAACAATGCCTGAGCCATTGGATGGACTTGGTCGGTCAAAATGGTTTCATATGCCCAACCATTCATCCTTCCTTTCAAGGTGATCAGGCCACCTGCTGAAAACCACGATATGACCGCCTAGAGCATGAGAGAACCAACACCATGCTGCACTGTTGGGATCAGACAGTCTGGGTTGTATGCTTCCGGCGGTGTTCTGAACACGTGCACAAATCCTGCGGTGGGGATTAGTGGGGATGTGGATTAATCCGACCACGTTACATGCTTCCATGCATCGTCAGTCCACGTTGTATGCTCCTGGCACTACTGCCATCGCTATTGTGCGTTCACCCGGGTCACCAGAGGTTTTGAAATAGTAGCTCTGCCATGAATATGCGTTGTTTATGCAGTTCCCTGCGCACTGTTTTCGTTCATACTGGGGTCTGGAGATGCGTATTAAGCTCCGCAGTAATTTTTGGCGCCGTGCTCTTTTTTATTACGGGTAACATCCTCTTTAATGCTCTTCTGTCTCTATCAGTCAGGATCGTTTTCCGACCGCTCTTGTGTTTCGCAGACGAGGTTTTGCCACGAACACGGCATGCTGTCATGATGCTAAACACAGTAGCTCTCGATACCCCACTACCTTGGCGACTGTTGTCACGGAGGCACCAATTAGCCGGCCACCAACAATTAGCCCTCTTTCGAAGTCCGCTAGGTGGGTCATTTCGTCGTCACCCTGAAAGAAATTTTGCAACAAGGCACTTTAAACGCACTTAAACAGGACCTTGTGGTTCTAAACAAAGCTATCACAACCAAAAAGTGGTGGACACCTTCGCTTATTGTGACGTACGCAGCTGTATTAAAAGTCACATCTCTGAGCGTGGTGTTCACATTATTCTGTTCAACCCCTGTATATACCGTATACTGTATATATAGATAGAAAGACAGATGTGGAGCGCAATATTTTGTGGTTTACCCGGGGCGCAGAAATTCCTAGTTATGCCTCTGTATCACAGCCTCTCCTTGACAAATGTCAACCCCGCCTTCTCGTGGTGCATCCTGTTCCCACTAAAGGGGCTCTGACGACCGCAAATAGCGGTATAACTATACCATCGGGATCAGAGGAAATGCTATCCCACACTCACCAACCCGCTTGGCCAGCGTGGTGAGTTATGGCCAAACCCCTCCAAAATGACTCTACAACTTAAATCTTGGCCCTCAGTCTCCGGCAGCTGGAATGTACCTGGCCAAGGCAGCGGCCAGTGCGACATGAAGGCAGAGGGTGCTAAGAATCCCCCGGAGGACCGGACTAGGCTGCCATTTGATGCTGACCTTGGCTACCTACAACGGACGCTCCCTATCTTCTGATTCAAGGCTTCTTGAATTGGAAGAGGAACTACAAAGGATCAAGTGGGACATCGTCGGGCTAAGTGAGGTAAGGAGAAAAGGAGAAGATCTCATTGAACTGAAAAGTGGACATCTCTTCTATTATCGTGGGACAGATACTGGCAGAACTAGTGGTGTTGGATTTATAATAAACAAGAAACTGAAGGATAAAGTGGTAGAAGTTGAAAGTTCCTCTGACAGAGCTGCACGACTCGTTATCCAACTATCGAGAAGATACCAGGCTCAGATTATTCAAACTTATGCACCCACCACAAATCATCCTGAAGAAGAAATTGAAGAATTTTATGAGGAAATTCGTCATCTAAATAATAAAGGTAAGCAGCACTTGAAGATAATTATGGGAGATTTCAATGCAAAAATAGGGCACCGGCAACAGAATGAAACTTCAGTAGGTAAATTCGGTCACGGCAACAGAAACCAGCGTGGAAATACTCTCGTTGAGTTTGCAGAGGCAGAAGGATTTTTCATCTTGAATTCCTTTTTCAAGAAAAAGCCACACAGGAAATGGACATGGAGACATCCAATTGGGACGACAAGTGAAATTGATTTTATTATGTGTAACAAAAATTCGTCATCGAAGACTGCAGTGTGCTAAACAAGTTCAACACAGGTAGTGACCATAAATTGGTGAGATGTAAGATGCACCTCAACACTAAACTGGAACGTGGCAAGCTCATGAGACAAACAAAATGTATTGACATAACCAACCTTAAAAAAACACCATAATACTTTCAAGTTGGAACTGAAGAACAGATTCTCTGCTTTAGAAGGCCTAACATCGGAAGAAGTGGATATTTCTGAAGTTAACAGAAAAGTAACCAAAGCTCTAATGGAAACAGCAACAAAATTAGCTGGGTCTAAGAACAAGTTGCATGTAAACAAATTATCAGGAAAACCAAAATGTTGATGCAAAAAAGAAGAGAGATGAGGACAACTAAAGAAGATGTGACTTCCAAAGTGGAATATATAGAGCTATGCAAGACAGCACGAAAAAGTATCACTGAAGACGTAAGGAAATTCAACTGTGAGCTAGTGAGGAAAGCAATTGAAAACAACCAAAGCCTAAAGATAGCAAAGGGACATCTCAGTAAGGGAAGAAAACAGATTATGGCTCTGGAGAAAAGAAGATGGTTCTATAACAAGAAATAGAGGCGAAATTTTGACAAGAGTGAAAGATTTCTACTCCAAATTATATGAAAGGGATGATACATGTACTCCAGACATCATGAAAGGTACCAGAGTTCTTCCAGTCCTCCCAGCAGAAGTTGCTCATGCAATCAAGAACATGAAGCGGGGGAAAGCTCCAGGAGAAGATGGAATTACTATAGACATCATACAAGAAGCAAGTGGAGAAATTGAAACAGTACTCGCCCAAATTTTCACTCGATGCCTTAATGAAGGGAAGATTCCTGAGGATTGGAACAATGCTACAATGATCCTGCTACATAAAAAAGGTGACATTGAGGATCTCAGGAACTACAGACCTATCAGCCTCCTATCAGTAGTTTATAAAATCTTCACTAAAGTTCTTTCACACCGCTTGAAGGTAACACTGGACATGGCTCAACCGAGAGAACAAGCTGGATTCAGGAGTGGCTACAGCACAATAGATCATATCCATGTACTGAGAGAACTAATTGAAAGAGCGAGGGAATATGAACTTCCATTGTGCATGGCTTTTATCGATTATGAAAAAGCCTTTGATTCGGTGAAACCATCAGCAGTTACCGCGGCTCTGAAATCCTGCGGTATTGAAGATGCATACATTAATATTATTAATAACATCTATGAAAATGCAAGTGCAAAGATTCGGCTGTTTGAAAATACAACACACATAAAAATTGAAAGTGGGGTGAGACAAGGTGACACCATATCTCCGAAGCTCTTTAATGCCACATTGGAAAATGTCTTTCAATCACTGAACTGGGAAAACAAAGGGATAAAGATTAATGGAGATTATCTATCCCACCTTCGTTTTGCTGATGACGTAGTCATTTTTGCAACTACCCCATCAGAGCTGCAGAGTATGATCCAGGAACTTGCTGACAAGAGTAAAGAAGTGGGATTAAAAATGAACTTTCAGAAGACAAAAGTGATGTTCAATGCTTTTACAAGAAATGAAGATTTATCGATTGATGGAGAAAAACTGGAGATAACAGATACGTATGTTTATCTTGGACAGCAGATATCAAGTGAGGGTCACATTGATGAAGAAATTAATCGGCGTACAAAACTTGCCTGGAGAGCTTTTGGAAGAAACAGCATAATTTTCAAGAGCAATATGCCATTATGTCTTAAAAGAAAAGTGTTTGATCAATGCATCCTTCCAGTGCTTACGTATGGTGCAGAGACGTGGACCTTAACTAAAAGAGACATACAAAGGCTGCAGACAACTCAAAGAAGCATGGAGAGGTGCATGCTTGGTATAACCAGGAGAGATAAGAAGAGGAACACGTGGATCCGAAAAATGACGAGAGTGGAAGACATCATGATCAGAGTTAAATCCCTGAAATGGCAATGGGCTGGACATACTGCCAGAAGGACAGACCATAGATGGACAGCCGAAATTTTAGATTGGATTCCAAGGGACAGGAAAAGACCCAGAAAAAGACCACATGGGAGATGGGTGGATGAAATTCGTAAATATGCGGGAGTGACATGGAGGAGACTGGCACAAGACAGACCGTTGTGGAGGAAACTTGGGGAGACCTTCGTCCAGCAGTGGATTGATAATGGTTGACAATGATGATGATGATGATTTTAACGAGAAACTCCTTAGCTGCCGCCCCGGTGGCGCAGTGGTCTAAGGCGCTGGCCTCTGATCATTCGTCCGTAAGGGGTCCGGGTTCGAATCCCGGTCAGGCATGGATGTTGTGTTTGTCTTACGGCACTGGCTCTCTCCCTTCCCTGGAACCAGTGACCCTAAATTAGGGACGGGCGACTGCTTATAGCCCATTGAGTTGCTCACGGTGGTCGTTAAACCTCCAATCAAAAAAAAAAAAAAAAAAAAAAAGAAAGTCCTCAGCTCTCTAGAAGAATGAAATTTGCATGATATGATTAACTTAAGCCAACTATTTTGTAGTACTTTTTATAGGTATAAAGCTAGGGAAATCGTTTTAATTACCATGTGAACATTTGTGTTACACGCAATCAAGTGCAGTAATTTTAGTTTTGCGAAAAATATCTAGAGGTTCCAAAGAATTTAAATTATTAAAACGCGTATAACATCTAGTTCATGATATGGAATTTAAAAATTTCAGTAATTGTTTCGCAAAAAAGCTTCAAATATATATTTTGTGGGCGGCCTCAGAGTTTTTCGATACGCCTCTGCGCACATGTGTGTGTTTTGGTGTCATCATCATTGTCAACCATTATTAATCCACTGCTGGACGAAGGTCTCCCCAAGTTTCCTCCACAACGGTCTGTCTTGTGCCAGTCTCCTCCATGTCACCCCTGCATACTTTCGAATTTCATCCACCCATCTCCCATGTGGTCTTCTTCTGGGTCTTTTCCTGTCCCTTGGAATCCAATCTAAAATTTCGGCTGTCCATCGATGATCTGTCCTTCTGGCAGTATGTCCAGCCCATTGCCATTTCAGATTTTTAACTCTGATCATGATGTCTTCCACTCTTGTCATTTTTCGGATCCACGAGTTCCTCTTCTTATCTCTCCTGGTTACACCAAGTATGCACCTCTCCATGCTGCTTTGAGTTGTCTGCAGCCTTTGTATGTCTCTTTTAGTTAAGGTCCACGTCTCTGCACCATACGTAAGCACTGGAAGGATGCATTGATCAAACACTTTTCTTTTAAAACATAATGGCATATTGCTCTTGAAAATTATGCTGTTTCTTCAAAAAGCTCTCCAGGCAAGTTTTGTACGCCGATTAATTTCTTCATCAATGTGACCCTCACTTGATATCTGCTGTCCAAGATAAACGTACGTGTCTGTTATCTCCAGCTTTTCTCCATCAATCGATAAATCTTCATTTCTTGTAAAAGCATTGAACATCACTTTTGTCTTCTGAAAGTTCATTTTTAATCCCACTTCTTTACTCTTGTCAGCAAGTTCCTGGATCATACTCTGCAGCTCTGATGGGGTAGTTGCAAAAATGACTACGTTATCAGCAAAACGAAGGTGGGTTAGATAATCTCCATTAATCTTTATCCCCTTGTTTTCCCAGCTCAGCGACTGAAAAACACCCTCCAATTTGGCATTAAAGAGCTTCGGAGATATGGTGTCACCTTGTCTCACTCCCTTTCCAATTTTTACGTGTGTTGTATTTTCAAACAGCCGAATCTTTGCACTTGCATTTTCATAGATGTTATTAATAATATTAATGTATGCATCTTCAATACCGCAGGTTTTCAGAGTCATTGTAACTGCTGATGGTTTCACCGAATCAAAGGCTTTTTCATAATCGATAAAAGCCATGCACAATGGAAGTTCATATTCCCTCGCTCTTTCAATTAGTTCTCTCAGTACGTGGATATGATCTATTGTGCTGCAGCAACTCCTGAATATAGCTTGTTCTCTCGGTTGAGCCATGTCCAGTGTTACCTTCAAGCGGTGTGAAAGAACTTTAGTGAAGATTTTATAAACTACTGATAGGAGGCTGATAGGTCTGTAGTTTCCGAGATCCTCAATGTCACCTTTCTTATGTAGCAGGATCATTGTAGCGGTGTTCCAATCCTCAGGAATCTTTCCTTCATTAAGGCATCGAGTGAAAATTTGGGCGAGTACTGTTTCGATTTCTCCACTTGCTTCTTGTATGATGCCTACAGTAATTCCATCTTCTCCTGGAGCTTTTCCCCGCTTCATGTTCTTGATTGCATGTGCAACTTCTGCTGGAAGGACTGGAGGAACTCTGGTACTGGTATCTTTCATGATGTCTGGAGTGCATGTATCATCCCTTTCATATAATTTGGAGTAGAAATCTTTCACTCTTGTCAAAATTTCTCCTCTATTTCTTGTTACAGAACCATCTTCTTTTCTCAGTGCCATAATCTGTTTTCTTCCCCTTACTGAGATGTCCCTTTGCTATCTTTAGGCTTTGGTTGTTTTCAATTGTTTTCCTCACTAGTTCACAGTTGAATTTTCTTACGTCTTCAGTGATACTTTTTCTTCCTGTCTTGCATAGCTCTATATATTCCACTTTGGAAGTCACATCTTCTTTAGTTGTCCTCATCTCTCTTCTTCTTTGCATCAACATTTTCGTTTTTCCTGATAATTTGTTTACATGCAACTTGTTCTTAGACCCAGCTAATTTTGTTGCTGTTTCCATAAGAGCTTTGGTTACTTTTCTGTTAACTTCAGAGATGTCCACTTCTTCCGATGTTAGGGCCTTCTAACGCAGAGAACCTGTTCTTCAGTTCCAACTTGAAGGTATTATGGTGTTTTTTTAAGGTTGGTTATGTCAATAGATTTTGTTTGTCTTATGAGCTTGCCACGTTCAAGTTTAGTGTTGAAGTGCATCTTACATCTCACCAATCTATGGTCACTACCTGTGTTGAACTTGTTTAGCACACTGCAGTCTTCTATGACGAATTTTTTTGTTACACATAATAAAATCAATTTCACTTGTCGTCCCATTTGGATGTCTCCATGTCCATTTCCTGTGTGACTTTTTTCTTGAAGAAGGAGTTCAAGATGAAAAACCCTTCTGCCTCTGCAAACTCAACGAGAGTATTTCCACGCTGGTTTCTGTTGCCGTGACCGAATTTACTCTACTAAAGTTTCATTCTGTTGCCGTTGCCCTATTTTTGCATTGAAATCTCCCATAATTATTTTCAAGTGCTGCTTACCTTTATTATTTAGATGACAAATTTCCTCATAAAATTCTTCAATTTCTTCTTCAGGATGACTTGTGGTGGGTGCATAAGTTTGCATAATCTGAGCCTGGTATCTTTTCGAGAGTTGGATAACAAGTCGTGCAGCTCTGTCAGAGGAACTTTCAACTTCTACAACTTTATCCTTCAGTTTCTTGTTTATTATAAATCCAACACCACTAGTTCTGCCAGTATCTGTCCCACGATAGTAGAAATGTCCACTTATCAGTTCGATGAGATCTTCTCCTTTTCTCCTTACCTCACTTAGCCCCACGATGTCCCACTTGATAATTTGTAGTTCCTCTTCCAATTCAAGAAGCCTTGAATCAGAAGATAGGGAGCGTCCATTATACGTAGCCAAGGTCAGCATCAGATGGCAGCCTAGTTTGGTCCTCCGGGGATTCTTAGCACCCTCTGCCTTCATGTCGCACTGGCCGCTGCCTTGGCCAGGTACATTCCAGCTGCCGGAGACTGAGGGCCAAGATTTAAGTTGTGGAATCATTTTGGAGGGGTTTGGCCATAACTCACCACGCTGGCCAAGCGGGTTGGTGAGTGTGGGATAGAATTTCCTCTAATCCCGATGGTATAGTTATACCGCTATTGGCGGTCGTCAGAGCCTTTAGTGGGAACAGGATGCACCACGAGAAGGCGGGGTTGACATTTGTCAAGGAGAGGCTGTGATGTTACGCATCACCTGACCTTACATCCCGTTTTGGTGTATGTGTGTATATATTTATAAACTGGTAGCATCGGCGCCAGATTTAAACATTCTGAGGCACTGACAAAGGCGAATTTACCTGCTCAGGGGCCCCGCTCACTGCAGAATTTTGGGGCTCTTCTTCCTCTACAAGGTTCACCGTTCTATAAATTTATTACTAGAAATGGTTCTGATTTAAGTCTTACACTGTTTTTATTCATTCTTCCTCGTACTCTTTCAGATTTTCGGTTTCCCCCACATATTTTATATTCACTAAAAGTATTCAGTTATGCCTGCTGTGTTAAAAGTATTCAGTTATGCCTATCAGGACACAGAGCAGTATCATTAACATACTCTTAGTTCCACTTCCATGCTATTTTCTACGATTGCTTTAAGAGTTGAAGTTTCCTGTTGACAAATGTAGAACTAACTTCTTTTCATTATTTCTGACTAGATAATGGCACCCAAGTCTTGCACGGTGCTGTTATTTTTGTGTTGATAAACATCACCTGTCTTTTACTTAGATTTTGGTGATCCTCTCACACCCTTGTCTAGATTGCATATTAAAGCTTCAGTTTCGCCTTTTCCATCTTTACCCACCTCAGACTTGCAGTCGGCTACAATGACATCTTCAGCACTATTAACAGATTTAAAAAAAAAACAGACAAACGTTTTTTGCTTTTCCTGAGATTCTTGCATCTCATTCTTTTTTTCCGTTTCTCATTTCCTGAAAAATACTGGCGCTTCGTAACAACAAATGCATAATTCAGCTACATACTGATACGTCAGACAATTTATATTATAGAAAGAAAATGGATATGCAAAATCATCCATGCAATTCAAAAAATTATTAAGTCTCCTACTTTACTTTACTGAATAATAATTAATTAACAGCAATGATTTTGTGATTCGTCAGCATACTGGACAACAGCGCTACATTCAGCATTACACTTCCTTTCCGGATGCTTCTCCTAACTGCTGAAATAAAGAAAACGTCTCCGTGGTAAAAAAAAAACAACAAAAAAAAAAAAAAAAAACTCCTATCAACAACATAACAAACATTCTACAATTCCTCCCCTTGTTTCTCTTATTGCTTCTTGGTTCTTCCCCTTCAGCCTTCTTCAATAATAATCGCCACTAAGTAGTCCAATGTTATCTAACTGGCATTTTCCAATTACTCACCCGTGTTGAGTCTAAACTAAACACCCTGTCTCAAAAGCTACAACTCTCAAGGTTTGCTAAGTAACAAACGCTGCCCCGGTGGCGCAGTGGTCTAAGGCGTCGGCCTCTGATCATTCGTCCGTAAGGGGTCCGGGTTCGAATCCTGGTCAGGCATGGATGTTGTGTTTGTCTTACGGCACTGGCTCTCTCCCTTCCCTGGAACTAGTGACCCTAAATTAGGGACGGGCAACTGCTTATAGCCCATTGAGTTGCTCACGGCGGTCGTTAAACCTCCAATCAACAATAAGTAACAAACCCCTTCCCCTAACGTGCGACAGAATTGCTTGACACTTTAGGTCTGCAGGGCCATTGAGACTCTAGCTTCTCTGCTATTCCATGATTTCTTTTTTCTTTTTTTTTTTTTTTTTTTTTGAATTGAGGGTTTAACGACCATCGTGAGCAATTCAATGGGCTATAAGCAATCCCCCTTTCCTCATTTAGGGCCACTGGATCCAGGGAGAGAGAGAGAGAGAGAGCCAGTGCCGTAAGACAATACACATCCATGCCTCGGAGGGATTCGAACCAGGACCCTTCTCGGACGAACAGTCATAAGCCAACGCTTAGACCATTGTGTCACGGGGGTGGGTCCATGATTTCACCCAGCTGGCGAGTTTTTCAGATTTCGTGGTGTAAGCTTTCTGTAATTTCCATCGCTACTTAAACTGCACCCCCTTATTTTTACGACTGGAAATTAGGAGATTTATTTATGTCAGTTTCATAATAGTTGTCGATTTGTATGGGGTTTGAGATCGAAACCATAAGCTACATACAATTTACATCATTCCTTTCAATTTTTCTGGAAAACCGATACTTCTTAGTTCAATATTTCTTTCCGGGATGTGTGCAACAATTGGAGGCCCCCCTGGCTCGGTGGGCCTGTCGCATGTGTCACAGTGTGCGCTCTGGTAAATCCACCTGTGGGCCCTAAGTGCAGTTTGAAGTACAGTACAGACCTCTTTTATTAGCGATATCAAATTAGCTGGAATGGATGTCGGAGTGTGATAAAATAAACATCTTAGTAGTAGAGTCGTAATTTTAAACTACTTTATTTCGCGCCTCCGCTTTGGAAAAAGTGTGAATTATGTCATCATAATTGAGAGAATTTGTTTAGTCTGATTCTATGAATATCGTAGACAGATGAGACAACTTTTCTTGCCCTAATGAATTTCTTAAGTAATTTTCTACTCTCTTCAAACTGCAAAGGACCTTTCGTCACTGGCATTCGTTACTGGCATATCAAAAAATTTCATTATTGTTTTGCTATTTGAAAATGTTGATCATAGTCCATCGTTAAGACATTGATACATAACCGTGGGTTACTGACACTTTTTTTCGTAATGAATTTTAAACACTGAAAAATTTCGTCTTGAAATTGGTCTATATTAATGTCCTCTTTGTATGTCTTCATCAGTTTTAAAGCAGAAACACGTATTTCGTCACTTGTGATCCGAATGTTGACAAAAACAGCCAACAAGGTTAACATATAAACGATTTCTCTGATTACATGTTCACCGCCTTGCAGAACAACTTCGTTTCCTGTAGTCTAATCAAAAAACGTTTTCTTTTTCTTCTGTCGACATTTTTCATCTTCAAATACATGGTTGTCGGTCAAAGTTTTGGCGTTGGCTTCTATGGATTGAAAATTACTTTTCAAACTTATGATGAATGCTTTTAATGATTTCAGCGAATTCACAGCTTTCAAAAGATTTATTTTGGTATCCTGCAAATATTTGTTCGCTGAATTTAACTTTTGCAACGCCGTATTCCAAATGTGGTTAATAAAGCTGTTTCATATTCCTGGAATTGTTTCAGCAGCTTTTTCGCTTCTAATCGACATGCTGGTTTTTCATCTTATCATGATTCAATTTTCGTCAACGCATTTTGTATGTTAACAAAACTGTTCTTTAGTACCAATGTAGTATCAGCTCCAGCTGACTACCTTGTGTCACTTAACTTTTCCAATGGTAAGGAATCAAATGTCAAACACGCATCGAGAATATTCCAGCGTCGTGTTGACTTTGAAAGGATATACAATATGTTCACAAACTAGAAATATCTCATTGCATTCGGGAGGATTGGCTGCCGAACTTCCAATTAAGTTTAGTGAGTGACTTGAACAAGGAATGTAAAATGCAGTGAGACCATGGCTTCTTATTCTGGTCTGTAGCCTTGTATATTTGCTGCGTTGTCGCACGCTTGTGCTTTACACTTTTTAATGTCAAGAGATAAATTGTCTGATTCCATTGGCACAATTTTTTCTAAGTATGCAGCCTTATGCTGGTCGATTGCAACAAATCCAATAAATCTTTATTATTATTTTTTTTTGATTGAAGGTTTAACGACCACCGTGAGCAACTCAATGGGCTATAAGCAGTCGCCCAATAAATCTTTCTTTGATTTCTCAGTTTGCTGCGACATGCCTTAATATAAGAACAAGCTGATCTACGTGCGATACGTCCCGTGTCGAATCTATTACAATAGAAAAATATGTAGAATATTTGACTGCTGCACACATTTGATGTCTCAAATTGCTTGCCATTATGTGAATGAACTCGTCACAGGTATGATGTGATAAAAAGTTATTTTTTCCTTGCCCACAGTTTCCGTACGTTTGTAAATGACGCCTCAAAAAATTATCAAATTCTCTCAGATATTCTTAGCAGGTTAAGGAGTTTCCCTTTCTTTCAGAACGAATATTACCGCTGTTCCCCCTAAACGCTCCTCCTATTTTACTCAATAATTTCACCGTTGCAATGATTATTTTCAAAACTTCTTTCCAATAGTTTTGTCCTGCACATATTTGCTTTGCCAATTTGGTGTCGATGCGTCCCATTGTTGAACATCTCTTTTTATATGAATACTGGTTTCGTTATGGTCACAACAACGCTTATGCTCAGTTAACGTTTTAGAAATAATTCTCCAGTCATTACATCCCATTTTCGTTTTATTACATACTATATAGCTTTCGTGAAAAGTTTGCAAGCAAAGCAATATGCTGATTTGCTGTGTCCGAAAAAATTAACCACTCCCGTTTCTTTTTGGTTCCATTACTTTTGATGAAGTAGAAGTGCGATTCGTTAAATCTTCTACAATATTCCCGGCCGCGATCTTTATACACGACTTTCAAACATTTAATATTACCGCCATTTTGCGGTTTATTAATCAAATAAAACTCATTGTGTAATTCGAACCTGTATCATTTGGTCATAATTCAATATCATTTGCGTATACTTGCGGTATCAGACTCGATGCTTAGTACTTACTTCGATTTCCATTTCCCTTAGATTTGCAGATGCAGTTGAGGAACAAATTGTTTCTATATTTTCTCTTCGGTTATCTAGTTAATTTTGTTCACTACCTTCAACAAGTAGTTCTTCATACACTTGTAATAAGTCCAGCTCCGTTCCTGTTGACTACTCTCTTCTTTCTCTTCCAGATCGACTCAATAGAATTTGCTTGGGCTTAATGAGTTTTTACTTCCAATTGTTTACGTTTTGTCGCACCGGGTTCAAATTTTTTTTCATCATTTTGATTACAAAATATCAACATCACCAAGCGAAGACACAACACAAACTAAGTATACAACGAAAATACACGGGGATTATAGGATCGCATAGTCGAGTCGATTAAGGAAGGCTTTGACGGCGTGGGGAGGAAGGCTTTGACGGCGTGGGGAAGGAAGGCTTTGGAGGCATGTGGAATAGGGAGGTAGTTGACGGCGTGTCATGGCAACCAATCAAAACGGCTGATTATCTCCCATACCAGCCGCGTATTATAGAATGCTATAATCCGGAAGTTATTTTTCCGTCACTACCCGGGAGACCACCGCAGACATTCTGAGAACGAGACTCGCGGAGCACACATTTGAATTTCAGCCTGGAGCCCCCCATCTAGCGCTTATTGCGCCTAATGAGAAATCCGGCCCTGGGTAGCACAGCCTCCCCCAGGCATAGCATGGCTTTTTTACACTTTTTTCACGAAAAAAAAAATTCTAAATTTTTAAATCACAAAGATATCAACGATGAAAGTAACTGTAGTTTCCTTTTTACAGGCTCCACGATTCAATTTCGCGATAACACTTACTTGCCAATTAGCAATGTGGTTCAATATATTCTGTTTTCAGGAAGTATGTCTAGCGTTAGAATCAAAATTTTTTTTTTTTAATTTTTATTTTTATATCGAAGATATAACGACCACCTTGAGCTACTCAATGGGCTATAAGCAGTCGCCCGTCCCTAATTTAAGGCGACTGGTTGCAGGGAAGGAGAGAGTCAGTGCCGTAAGACAAACGCAATATCCTTGCTTCACCGGATTCTAACCCGGACCCTTTCTTGGAAGAATGGTCATAAGCCAGCGCTTAGACTACTACTGCGCCACCGGGGCGGCAAATTTTCTTTCGTACCTTTCTCGAAACAAATTGCCGAAAAAGCGCCAAGCCGCGGTGGCGCAGTGGTTTAAGCGATGGCCTCTGATCATTCGTCCGAACGGGGTCCGGGTTCGAATCCCGGTGAGGCATGGATGTTGTGTTTGTCTTACGGCACTGGCTCTCTCCCTTCCCTGGAACCAGTGACCCTAAATTAGGGACGGGCGACTGCTTATAGCCCATTGAGTTGCTCACGGTGGTCGTTAAACCTCCAATAAAAAAAAAAAAGCGCCAACGGAGCTAACATCTGTGCATCAAATTGTCTACCTACGCGTCGACAAACGTGGAGGGGTGAACACACACACACCTAAACAAGATGGAAAAGGGTGCAGTTGTGATCTTTGCAGGGTTTTGTTTATGACCTAATCGAGATACGTACGTACTTCGGCTTTTTCACTCACACTACCTGACACACACACTCTTCAGTGTCCATCCCATACGCCGACTTTCCTTGTTTCCAATGGACCTTATTCACGTGACGTCAGAAGTGGGTTTTTGTGGACCAACGTGGCTGTTGATTCAATACTGAGGCTAGTAGATTATCCCTTACTGTTGGCTAATTTTTTAAATTTTAACGTTTTTGGAGTATGCCAACAAATTAGTACTACAGGGCGAAGAAGGAGAAATAAATTTCTTAAAAGAACAAATGCAAAAATACACCAGGATAAATTTGTGTTCGATGTTTATTTCAAAGTGATGTAGATCAACATCTAGGTTAGACTTTCTGAAATGTTTGACGAACCATTTGTTATACACGGTGTATTAAATTTTTAGATTCTTATTGTCAGACATTGGCGAAACATCTGTGAAACATAAACCTGGGAAAGCTTTTTGCAAAAACAAAATGTTTAGAAGCCCAGATAAGAACGTAATATGGAAACAAACTGGAATTAAAAAAAACCCTCTCTCGCGCGCTAGGCAATTTACTTAAAAATAAAATGGACGCATAACATTAAATGAAAAGAAAATTATAGATACGTTTTGTTTCTTGGCGAAAGAACGTATAACTTGTTCGCAACTGCCGCTCCTGTAGCGCAGTGGCCTAAAGTTCTAAACCATGGCTTCTGATCATTCGTCCGAGATGGGGGATCCGGGTTCTAATCGTGGTCAAGCATGAATGTTGTTGTATTTGCCTTACCGCACTTGCTCTCATCCATACCTGGAACCAGTGGCTCTAAATTAGGGACAGGCGACATCGAGTTGCTCACAATGGTCGTTAAACATCCAATCAAAAAAAAAAAAAAAAAAAAAAATCGCAACTCACGGATCGAAACACGCAATCTGTTTTCTCCTTTTCTCATTTTTTTGGAAATTAAAATTAGAAGAAACACGTTAACTGCCTCCGATTCCTAGTGTTATAATATTCAAAATCTTCCTGGTTAAAAGTGGGCAGAATAAATTCGTTACTGCACATTGTGAAGGAAATCCCCACGTTTCATTTTACGCAGCCATTCATTTAACAGTTTCGTCCTCTTCAGAGGAAACTTATGAAAGTTATCTTTTCCTGTATACATTTCAGCTGACAAGATTTGTTAGCATACCCATGCAATGACCAAAGTTAGGCATGTCGTTAATAAATATATGAAAGATCGCGATTTTCCTTAATCCCTGCAACGCACTCCTTGTTAAGCAAACCATTGCTGGCCCGCAACCACCAAACATATTTTCCATGACGTGACGTGAATAAATAATACCAGACAATGGTAAAGAACAAAACCATGATATTTTCCATGACGCGACGTTCCTAATAATACCAGACAATGGTAAAGAACAAAACCATGACAAAACATAGCACACGCACTGGTTTTCATCATCAGACAAAATCTTTTTTCACTTCCGCTACCAGCTTTCCATGTTTCTGAAGCTCTAGTTTTTTTCCCTATCTAATGAAGCTAGAATGGAACATTTTATCCCCAAATTCACAACAAATTCCAATTCTTATAAAAAAATTACGAAAATTCTTGTAATTTTTAATATCTTTTTAAAAATACCACCGTGGCGTAAATGTAACGCACTCTGCGCGATATCGAGAGTTCTGTTGGTTCAATTCCACAGCGGCGGCTGAAAAACAATTTTTCGGATGCTGTGTGTTTCTGGAACGTGGAAAGAGCGATGTATTTATTTATTAACTGTTGTATTGGGAGTATTTTCACCTTGGATCTCGCACTTTGGATTTTCTGCTATAATATATATAGCTAGTGCCGTTAATGCCCACCAGATGGAGACGTCTCAGTAGCTGAGCCCATCTTACGGATTTATGTCAGAGGCTGACTTAAAAACACACATAGCATCGTGGATTGTTGCCCACCGTGGCGTAAATGTAACGCACTCGGCGCGATATCGAGAGTTCTGTTGGTTCAATTCCACAGCGGCGGCTGAAAATTAATTTTTCGGATGCTGTGTGTTTCTGGAACGTGGAAAGAGCGATGTATTTATTTATTAAGTACATTAGCTATTTATGAACTTGCTCATTTAATAGAAAAAATCTGCTGGGGCAATCGCCCTAGTCTCCTCCGCCCCTGGTAGATACGCCAGTGTTTGTTGATGAACTTCATTGAAATATTGATTTACTATAAATATAACTTTTTTCTTTAACCTATAGCTAATAATAAGCAGCGTATAGGAAACTACAGTTTATTGCTTCGTGGTTAAACGACAACCAGGGGCTGACTTTGACAGTTTGGGGCCCTGGGAATGGGTTTTCACCCCCCCTCCGCATCCCGTGTTATGTGCATGCATGTATGTTTGAGGATGGTCTGAGGAGCCACTTATCTTATTCTTTAGGTGTGAGTGAGTAGCTGTTCAATATAGTTACAGTTAAGGTACAGAATTCCACAGCCCTTTTTTTTGTTTCTCGGAAGTGTTGGTTGCTCCAGTCGGTATAACGGATTAAGTCACGCCTCCTTCCATTACAAAGGGACAGTGATTGGTTGCGCCCTACGTTATCCTGGGACCTGTACACCTGTTGCATAGTCATTATCTCAGATTAAAACATTAATTTGCCAATAATACGGTGTCTTATTTACTCGTGAAAATTATAATTGTCATTTCCATGTGTTTCAACGCACAGTTCTGAAATTACCATTTGACTTTCTTAAGTGGATGAACATTGTGAATCAGTTTGATGCAAAGCAAGAAATATATAACTATACTTTGGGGGTGGGCCCTGGGCACGTGCCCGGAGTAACAATCATGAGCAACTCATCAGGCTCTGACGACAATCATGAGCAACTTGCAGGGGTTATAAGTAGCTACCAGTCCCTAATTTAGGCCACACCATAGGGCCGCGGGTGGCCCAGTGGGCAACGTTCGTGACTGCCACGGAAAGGACCTCAATTTCGATCCCAGGCAGGTACGAACGCTCGAACCACTAAATACCTGCCGTGCGTCGGATGGGCACGTTAAGCCGTAGGACCCCGGGTACTGGCCCCCTGTAATAAATAAGGGCGTCTTCCTCCCCCTTTCTACCTCGCTTCCGTGTCACTGTCCTATCGAGCACTCTAGCCCAAATCTCCTAGCTTCCTATTTCTAAGGGTTGTTTAATACCTGGGGTCAGACACTCCCTTCCTAAAATCATCTACATATGAACTGAACTGAACTGATTTAGGCCACACCGCACTGTATGGCCAAATCCCAGGTGAGTCATGGGTGCTGTGTTTGTCTTACGGGACACAGATCTCTCTCCCTCTCTCCTAAAACGAGTGGCCTTAAAATAAAGTCAGTCGACTGCTTATTGTCCATTAAGTTGCTAACGGTGGTCGTTAAATCCTAAAAAACAATTAAAAAGAAGAAGCAGAAGAAGAATGTAGGACATAAGTTCCAGGGAAGGGAGAGAGACAGCTCTCCCGACAAATGCTCCATCCATTCTTTATCCGAACTATAGGGCCGCGGGTGGCCTAGTGGGCAACGTTCAGGACCGCCACGGAAAGGGCCTCAGGTTCGATCCCAGGCAGGTACGAACGCTCGATCCACTAAATATCCGCCGTGCGTTGAATGGGCACGTTAAGCCGTCGGACCCCGGGTACTGCTCCTCTCCGGTAATAAATAAGGGTGTCTTCCTCCCCTTTCTACTTCGCTTCCGAGTCCCTTTCCTATCGGGCTCTCTAGCCCAAATCTCCTAGTTTCCTATTTCTAAGGGTTGTTTAAGACCTGGGGGCAGCCGCCCCGGTAGCGCAGTGGTCTAAGCGATGGCCTCTGATCATTCGTCCGAAAGGGGTCCGGGTTCGAATCCCGGTGAGGCATGGATGTTGTGTTTGTCTTACGGAACTGACTCTCTTCCTTCTCTGGAACCAGTGACCCTAAATTAGGGACGGGCGACTGCATTATAGCCCATTGAGTTGCTCACGGCGGTCGTTAAACCTCCATTCAAAAAAAAAAAAAAAAAAAAAAAGAAGACCTGGGGTCAGACACTTCCTTCTTAAAATCCTCTACATATAATTATTTATCCGAACTAAAACTTGTGCCCACCTTTGAAGAAATATCCGTCTCAGACGTCTCGTCACCGGCGCAGCAAAACTACAGTTCAATAGGTTTGCTTGTGATTCTCGTACACACGGCATTTTTATTCTGCAGATAAAAAAATGTAACGCAATCACTTAGAACACAACTGGGTCAGGGGTGCATCGAGACTTTGAGGCGTGGCGGCGCCAGGTTACTGGAGTTGTCAATTTATTTTTTCAGTCGTCGCCCATCGGAATCACCTCAATGTTGGTTCGTAACAACATACTGAAATTTTAACGCAATCGATGCATTTTCCCCAAAGAATCACGCAGAATGTCAGGAAATAAACCTCCCTGTGTCCTGACCTTTGACCTCATTTCGGCTATTTTCAATAGAGTTCGTGCCCAGGCTGTAACAAACAAAATTTCAGCGAAATCGTACGATATTTATGGAAGTTATCGTGTAAACGGCAGACAAGTGGACGAACATCCGGATAAACCTGGGGCGTATGCGCTTCTTCAATCGACAGTTGGAAAGCTAAAAAAACTGCATTGGACCGTGTACAACAGTTTAAAAATTATTCATTTTAAATTGGCAAACTGCAAAAAATATGGTCACTGAAGTTGCATTTCGACCGAAATTTAATTTTGGTCAGTTATATTTCGGCGAACAGCCCAAAATTTCAGCTGTCGCTCTCCAGGATCTATGGAGTACGGTTAAAAATAACCCATAATTTTTATGTAAGTATGTATTAGGTGACTTTCGAGAGCGCATTTTGCTAAATTATAGTCAAAGAATTCGGGGAGGGGTTACTTGATCCCTCGACGGGACACCCTTGACAAAGTCGCTTCCTGTGTTTCTGACAATCGAAAGTATTTCAAAGTTTTTGAAATTTCAAATTGCGGTTGATCCTCTTCTCCAACGAACTCCCCTCCCCCGTAATTTGGTAGTGTTCGACAGTGCCACTCCTGATGTAGGAGACTGCCAGGGTACTTTTTTAGGACGGCACCAACATATAAATATATATCATCATTGTTGCCAACCATTCATTAGAACCAACCATGTTACGCATGCGGGTCTCCGGAGTCGACGCTGCGTCAAGGCTCCCATGTTAACCCAGTTCCATCGGCAACAACACCTACAGTTAGCATAGGACTACCGTCATTGGATGGCGGAAGAGTGGGAAAAGGTTTCCTTCTCCGACGAATCGAGGTTTCTACTCCACAGAAGTGATGGGCGGTGGCGCATACGGCGTCAGACACACGAGAACCAACACCCAAACACGCTTGTCGGTCAAGCACAGGTCGGCGGTGGCAGGGTGAATATCTGGGGATGTTTCTCTGGTATGACCTGGGACCGCTGGCACCACTGGATGGGTCCCTGAACACCAATGGCTAACTGTCCATCCTCGCTGTTCTCATGCATCTCTTCATGTTGGACATTTACCCTGGTGGTGATGGTGTCAACCAATAGGACAAAGCGCAGTGCCGCGTCGCAAAAGGAGTGCGTTGCTGGTTTCAGGAACACGTCAGCAATATCTCCGTTCTCCCGTGGCCAGCGAAATCGTTCGACCTCAACCCCATAGAGGACTTGTGGGACTATTTCGATCGACAGGTTCGACGCGTCGACCCATAACCACGTTATCTCCAGGACCTACGAGTTCTGCTGCAGTCCGAATGGGCACGTGTGTCTCGGGCAACCCTCCAGGGCTTCATTGCGTCCATGCCACGCCGTCTCGCCACTGTCTTCCGGGCCAAGGGTGGTTATTCCCATTATTAGGTAGGTGGTCATATTATTCTGATACGACTATGTACTCAGTCGAGTCACATTATTGTGACCACCTCCTACTTTTGACGTCAACAGCACGTGATCAATGAAACAAAGCACGTGTCGTGAGCTGGCTTGGAGGGTATATAAGGTGTGCCGTAGGCATTCTGAAAACACATCAATCGTTGCTGTCATGGATAAAAGGAGCGATGTATCAGATTTGCGAAAAGGGAAGATTATTGGCTTTCGGGCCAAGGGTGGCAGTATTTTTGAAACATCGCAGTTTGTGAACTGTTCGCGTGCTGTTGTGGTTAAAGTGTATCGTGATTGGAGAAATGGCACAACTGCAAATAAGCGACATGGAAACTGCGGATCACCAGGTGCCATTGATGTGAGAGGTGAACGTCGGCTGCGAAGGTGCGTGAGGACAGATCGACACTCTACAGTGGAGCTACTCACTGGCCAAATGAACCAGGGGGCTACCGAAAGCGTGTCTAAAACAGCAGTTCAGCGAACCCTGTTGCGTATGGGGCTCCGATACAGACGGATGGTCACTGCGCTTATGCTAACGAAGGTGTAACGGCAGAAAAGGCTTACATTTGCACGGCAGTATCGGAATTGGACCTCCGCTGATTGACAAAGGATAGCCTTCTGTGATGTATCACGTTTTCTGCTTCATCGAACGGATGGACGTTGGCGTTTAAGGCGAGAAACATCGGAGAACAAACACTCTTCAACTATTGCTGGAAGAACACAAGCTGGTGGGGGAAGCGTTATGGTCTGGGAAATGTTTTCGTGGCATTCTCTGGGTTCACAGGTTTCTGTGGAAGGCACTATGGACCGAATTCGTTATGAATCCATCCTTGCAGACAACGTACACTCATACATGCCGATTGTCTTCCCTGGGGCGGATGGAATCTTCCAGAAGGACAATGCGACGTGTCACACAGCTAGAAATGTCCGAGAGTCGTTGGAAGAGCACGTTGAAGATTTCAAAGTATATCATACTTCCCTGGGCCCCTAATTCCCTAGACTTAAACCCAATTGAGCATCTGTGGGACCACCTCGATCGTGTTGTTCGCTCTATGGATCCTCTATCACGCACCCTCCAGCAGCTGTCAGATGCACAGTTAGCATTGCTCCATATGCCTGTGAACACCTTCCAGCAACTTATTGAGTCACTCCCAGCCCGTCTAGTCGTCGCTGGTGGTCACAATAATGCGACTCGACCGTGTATATTTAAAAGATTTATCCATGAAGTCAGGCACTTAACTGACACAAAGACAAGAAATTATACACAGTGCACGCTGCTCAACGTGATCACAGGTGACGTTATACTTCTGTTAACGTTCGTGGCGTATGTGCTGTAATTAAACCATCAGTGCTAGTGTGTTTGCAGCAGGGGCGGATTCAGAAGTTTACTCTAGGGGGACGGTTCTTTTGGTATAAAAAAAGGGGGGGGGAAGACATTATGGAAAGGTTTTTCAGATATGCATATACATATTGGTGATGCCGGTTCTACCTGGTGTTCCTTTGCAAGGTCTTTAGAACACTTTCTCCTGTTCCAGGAATGTTAAATCGTTAAATACCTGAACAAGAGCAAACAATAAGGTGAAAAAACACAATTGTTTTAATACAATTGATTGCGCGTTTCCCGAAGAAATGAACTTTATACTTTTTTGAAATCGGCACAGACTATTTTATGTCTGAATGAATTCCTCCAAAATAAAGCCCATGCCCTTATATTCGGAGATGGTTATTTTAATTAAAAAAAAAAAAAAAACAGTGGTCTCCACCTGACATATGCTCATACATTAAAGTTAATGCACGCCTGATTTCAGCCAAAACATAATGAACACTCGGTTTAGTCATAAAATCGCTAAATATAAAACGCACGGTAACTGGAACTTTGCTCCCCCGCCCCTTTGTTTTCACTGTGCCCGACGGCGACACAAAGAGTAATTTTCGTCTTTGTTTCATTGGTGATGACTGATGAAAGAACGAAACACTACGTCCATTGGAAATTAACATTAAAAAGGAAAAAGAAAGCAGTTCTGATATCAGTTACTTTACGTACATGAATGAAAACTCAAACGAAGGCCGGTAGACACACGGGTATACTCAGTGTGTGTTACAATCACACTCGTACAAAAATGAGACGAAGAGAACTTAGTTTTTCTTTTGAAAACAAAGTTCCCTTAATCTCGTTTAAAGAACTAAAAACTTTTTTAAATGAGTACTTAATGTGAAACCAAGTTAACAGTGCCTCCTAATATTCGACGATTACCAATTTAAACAGCTTGGGATTTTTACGATATCATTAATCTTTTCCTGCGAAAATTTTATAGCACCAAGATTCCTAAATGCTAATAGAAAGTTAGAAAGTTTCCATTTTTATGTTAGTTCAGAATAGACTACTATCGTAATTACACTTTAGAGAGATTAACTTTCATGATATGAGAAAAATGAGTAGATTTGAATTGTGGATTCAGGTTTGTTTTAAAGTTTTCACGGGCTGTTTCGAGACGTTACAGACGCTAGACAACATGACAATGGCAAAGAACTAACAAAAAATACCCCAATGCTTTTTGCCCCCGCTGTCCTTGTCTTCCCTTTATCTCTCTCTCTCTCTATATATATATATATATTTATATCATCATCATCATCATCGTCAACCATTATCAATCCACTGCTGGACGAAGGTCTCCCCAAGTTTCCTCCACAACGGTCTGTCTTGTGCCAGTCTCCTCCATGTCACCCCTGCATACTTTCGAATTTCATCCACCCATCTCCCATGTGGTCTTCTTCTGGGTCTTTTCCCGTCCCTTGGAATCCAATTTAAAATTTCGGCTGTCCATCGATGATCTGTCCTTCTGGCAGTATGTCCAGCCCATTGCCATTTCAGGGATTTAACTCTGATCGTGATGTCTTCCACTCTTGTCATTTTTCGGATCCACGAGTTCCTCTTCTTATCTCTCCTGGTTACACCAAGCATGCACCTCTCCATGCTGCTTTGAGTTGTCTGCAGCCTTTGTATGTCTCTTTTAGTTAAGGTCCACGTCTCTGCACCATACGTAAGCACTGGAAGGATGCATTGATCAAACACTTTTCTTTTAAGACATAATGGCATATTGCTCTTGAAAAAAGACATAATGGCATATTGCTCTTGAAAATTATGCTGTTTCTTCAAAAAGCTCTCCAGGCAAGTTTTGTACGCCGATTAATTTCTTCATCAATGTGACCCTCACTTGATATCTGCTGTCCAAGATAAACGTACGTGTCTGTTATCTCCAGCTTTTCTCCATCAATCGATAAATCTTCATTTCTTGTAAAAGCATTGAACATCACTTTTGTCTTCTGAAAGTTCATTTTTAATCCCACTTCTTTACTCTTGTCAGCAAGTTCCTGGATCATACTCTGCAGCTCTGATGGGGTAGTTGCAAAAATGACTACGTCATCAGCAAAACGAAGGTGGGTTAGATAATCTCTATTAATTTTTATCCCCTTGTTTTCCCAGCTCAGCGACTGAAAAACACCCTCCAATGTGCATTAAAGAGCTTCGGAGATATGGTGTCACCTTGTCTCACTCCCTTTCCAATTTTTACGTGTGTTGTATTTTCAAACAGCCGAATCTTTGCACTTGCATTTTCATAGATGTTATTAATAATATTAATGTATGCATCTTCAATACCGCAGGTTTTCAGAGCCATTGTAACTGCTGATGGTTTCACCGAATCAAAGGCTTTTTCATAATCGATAAAAGCCATGCACAATGGAAGTTCATATTCCCTCGCTCTTTCAATTAGTTCTCTCAGTACGTGGATATGATCTATTGTGCTGTAGCCACTCCTGAATCCAGCTTGTTCTCTCGGTTGAGCCATGTCCAGTGTTACCTTCAAGCGGTGTGAAAGAACTTTAGTGAAGATTTTATAAACTACTGATAGGAGGCTGATAGGTCTGTAGTTTCCGAGATCCTCAATGTCACCTTTCTTATGTAGCAGGATCATTGTAGCGTTGTTCCAATCCTCAGGAATCTTTCCTTCATTAAGGCATCGAGTGAAAATTTGGGCGAGTACTGTTTCGATTTCTAAACTTGCTTCTTGTATGATGTCTACAGTAATTCCATCTTCTCCTGGAGCTTTTCCCCGCTTCATGTTCTTGATTGCATGTGCAACTTCTGCTGGAAGGACTGGAGGAACTCTGGTACTGGTATCTTTCATGATGTCTGGAGTGCATGTATCATCCCTTTCATATAATTTGGAGTAGAAATCTTTCACTTTTGTCAAAATTTCGTCTCTATTTCTTGTTATAGAACCATCTTCTTTTCTCAGTGCCATAATCTGTTTTCTTCCCTTACTGAGATGTCCCTTTGCTATCTTTAGGCTTTGGTTGTTTTCAATTGCTTTCCTCACTAGTTCACAGTTGAATTTTCTTACGTCTTCAGTGATACTTTTTCTTACTGTCTTGCATAGCTCTATATATTCCACTTTGGAAGTCACATCTTCTTTACTTGTCCTCATCTCTCTTCTTTTTTGCATCAACATTTTCGTTTTTCCTGATAATTTGTTTACATGCAACTTGCTCTTAGACCCAGCTAATTTTGTTGCTGTTTCCATAAGAGCTTTGGTTACTTTTCTGTTAACTTCAGAGATGTCCACTTCTTCCGACGTTAGGCCTTCTAAAGCAGAGAACCTGTTCTTCAGTTCCAACTTGAAGGTATTATGGTGTTTTTTAAGGTTGGTTATGTCAATAGATTTTGTTTGTCTTATGAGCTTGCCACGTTCAAGTTTAGTGTTGAGGTGCATCTTACATCTCACCAATCTATGGTCACTGCCTGTGTTGAACTTGTTTAGCACACTGCAGTCTTCTATGACGAATTTTTTGTTACACATAATAAAATCAATTTCACTTGTCGTCCCATTTGGATGTCTCCATGTCCATTTCCTGTGTGGCTTTTTCTTGAAGAAGGAGTTCAAGATGAAAAACCCTTCTGCCTCTGCAAACTCAACGAGAGTATTTCCACGCCGGTTTCTGTTGCCGTGACCGAATCTACCTACTGAAGTTTCATTCTGTTGCCGTTGCCCTATTTTTGCATTGAAATCTCCCATAATTATTTTCAAGTGCTGCTTACCTTTATTATTTAGATGACAAATTTCCTCATAAAATTCTTCAATTTTTTCTTCAGGATGACTTGTGGTGAGTGCATAAGTTTGAATAATCTGAGCCTGGTATCTTTTCGAGAGTTGGATAACAAGTCGTGCAGCTCTGTCAGAGGAACTTTCAACTTCTACAACTTTATCCTTCAGTTTCTTGTTTATTATAAATCCTACACCACTAGTTCTGCCAGTATCTGTCCCACGATAGTAGAAGAGATGTCCACTTTTCAGTTTGATGAGATCTTCTCCTTTTCTCCTTACCTCACTTAGCCCCACGATGTCCCACTTGATCCTTTGTAGTTCCTCTTCCAATTCAAGAAGCCTTGAATCAGAAGATAGGGAGCGTCCATTATACGTAGCCAAAGTCAGCATCAGATGGCAGCCTAGTTTGGTCCTCCGGGGATTCTTAGCACCCTCTGCCTTCATGTCGCACTGGCCGCTGCCTTGGCCAGGTACATTCCAGCTGCCGGAGACTGAGGGCCAAGATTTAAGTTGTGGAATCATTTTGGAGGGGTATGGCCATAACTCACCACGCTGGCCAAGCGGGTTGGTGAGTGTGGGATAGAATTTCCTCTAATCCCGATGGTATAGTTATACCGCTATTGGCGGTCGTCAGAGCCCCTTTAGTGGGAACAGGATGCACCACGAGAAGGCGGGGTTGACATTTGTCAAGGAGAGGCTGTGATGTTACGCATCACCTGACCTTACATCCCTCTCTCTCTCTCTATATATATATATATATTCTATTCTATTTTCTTCTCTTTCGTTTTTACTGAAGCTAAATCAATGTAACACGTATTTTAAATCTAATTCCGTAGTAAGTTTAACTGTTATTTTTTTTAGAAAAACTGAAAACAAGATATGCAAAGTTAATCATTTACGATCTTTGCTACTTTAAACGTAAAAACTTCGTTAGGGTTGGGGGAGGGGAATACCCAGTCGCCCCAGCTGGATCCGCCATTGCTTTGCATATAGAACAGTTTTCCATATGTTTGAACATATTATCCGAACAAATTCTTCACCATGCTTTTTTTTCAAGTTAACCATGAAATGTGCCTTAGCGTCGCTAAGCCTTGAAAAATAGCGCCTTAGCTCCCTTAAGACGGGCTAAGCACCTTCTACATCACTGATATTTTGTTTCATTCAGGCAACTAAAGAGCATAAATGACTGACCTGCAAGGTAACAAGCAATATTAAAAACATCTATGCAATTAATATATATGCATTTTCCTGAAAAAAATCCAGCTGTGAACAGTCTCTACGGCTGACAAAATGCTGAGATATTTCTACTGCAGTCAACATGTCTAGTTTTTAATCAGCTGAAAGATAGTTCCAAAATTTGTAAAGACACAGAGAAAGCAATAATAAGATTACCAAATTTATCATCCCTACGGAGAGTAAAAAGAGAATTAGGAAGGATACAGTGTCAGAAGGTATAGCCTCAGGGCTTGAAACTTTTCATGACCACCCACGTGATTAACATCCTTCCTGTGCATTAGATACACACACTGGTATGCAGGGGCAGATTAGCAAACCGGGACACCGGGATATTTCCCGGTGGACCACTCGAGAAATGGCCCACTATTTCTCGTATCCTCTTCGTCTGGATTGTTTCAAAAGAACGAATAATTATTTTGGTTCTTATGAATAAGAATTGCTAACTTCATTTGAGCTTTATATCATTTGTCCAAAACGTTATTGTCTTACAAAAAAATTGCGCTTCCTTCTATCTATGTATATGTTGGACGTTTGCTCTAAAATGACAAAACAAAATTCTTTCTACTTCAGTGAAAATTTTGCAACTGGACTGAGTACGCCAACTACGGTTAAGCGTAGGTCGTTGGACTTGGAGTCAAAAGATCATTGGTAGGCCCTACCCTCATTTTTTAATCCGGAAGGAGGAACTAGTAGCCATTTTGATGGTAGATCATCCCCATTCCCTTATCCACGTACAGACATAGAGCACAAAGTGATTCTCCGGCAGAAATGTTTCGAAAATCGTGTCCCATCCACATTTACCTTAGAAGAAACAACGATTTACAGGTACTGGTTCATGGATCAAAATGGTAGTTGTTCATGAGTCAAAATAACGAGTAGACTTAAAAAAGGCGTCTATTCAAGGATGTGGTACGAATACAATTGTGCAGTATACAATCAGTGACCAAACAAATAAAATTATCTGGTACAACGCCCAGTTTTGAGCATGGTGTGATATGCTACATTCAGTCATGAGTGGAATTTTAAAATTCTTTCACCCTTAAATTGCTGGGATAATTTGTTCACGACTTAAATAGTTTTACAATGTATATTTCAATAGTTCTGATTCATTCGGGAGTTAATGGAATTTTCTTCATGAGGAAATTTATGAAGTGTTGCCCTGTGTGCACGCGTGTGTTTCTGTAGTGGACCACAAGACTAAAATTCCGACCCAATCCGCCCCTGCTGGTATGAAGACTGAACTAACTTCAGAACGATACATTTGGTATTAGAAAATTGTAGCACTCAATTATTCTGAATTTAAATTTAAATCCTAGAAATAAAGAACTTTTGAAATTTAAAAGATTGGAAAACATAATTTGTTGGATGACAAACTAAAAGTTAGGGAAATACGCCCCTCCCCTACTTCCGTGCGTAAAGCAATAAAGTCTTAATCACGGGGATATGCGTATAAAATGGATGTGTACATAGCTGTCATCATAAAGCTTCAATATGCAAATAACTGCATGTTAGAAACACCACATACGCTCAATGAAAAAAAGAAATTTTTTTTTATCTATCACTCTTTTGTATTGAGTGAACATGGAACTTTAGAGCTAACGATGTTTTGTCCCACGTAAAAATCCATGATGGCGGCACAACACTACAGGTGTTTCGATCACGAAGACCCGTGTTTGGTTTTCTTGAGTAGCACTAAAAATTAGCACAACAGGATACAACTTTCGTAGCATTTGGTACTTTGCACAAAAAAATGGTGAAAGCTGATTTTAAGGGTGGACCGCCCTTAGACTAGGGCAAATGGGGTACCTGACCCCGTGCCCCGCGCTTCAGAGGACCCTGTTTATTACAGGTACAAAAGTTATTAAGATAAAAAAGCAATACACAGAAAAAAACTTAAATAATTTATGAATGATATGTACAACGAAGCGAATGTTACCTTACTTGTATCGGACATAGAAACGTCTAAATACACCTTAATTAAGCCAATTTTCGTGGATTAGATGGGATACTTCGGGATTCCATAGCCCTGGGATCTCCATAAGTGCTTTTTGTACCTTTCATGTTTGAGTATGTTAAAACAGTGGTAAACAGCAAAAAATTGGGTGTAGTGCAATATTTAACAAGATATTGTCATGAGTTTCCATCAAAAAGTGAAACGTAAGTTCCACTTGATTTCGTTTTATCAAATTATGCTTTTGTGTATTTTGGATATTTAATACAAAGTGATTATTATTTTAATTTCGAGGAAGATAGAAAGGATAGATGCTATCTGAGGTTTCAAAGAACAGGGCACTATGGAATGCGAAGACACTATCAATATTCCATTCTCTGGTTTATTTGTACTGCCAACACAATAAGTCATGTAAAAAATATACACTGAAGTACCACACCAATTGGGATACCTTTCTAATACCGCGTTGGTCCTCCTCGCGAACGGATAACGGCAGCAACGCGACGCAGCATGGACTCCAAGAATTATCTGTAGTACTGTGGAGACAGTACACAAACTACGTTTCCTGAAGAGCATCATACAAATACGTAATATTCGCCGGTGGAGGATTCCTGGCATTGGCGGCACATTGAACAGCATCCCAAATATGTTCGATGTCTTTTAAATCCAGCAAACGTGAGGACCAAGTGAGGATGCAAACTTCGCGGAATGTTCCTCCAGCCAAAATCGGGGGATTAACGACATGTGCGGTGGTGCATTGTCATGTTAAATGAGCTCGCACTCTTTGGACTGGTGCAAATGATCCCCGAGGATGGTTACGGTCAGCCTTCACCGGTCAGAACGGTATGCAGACGGATGAGAGATTTTAATGCGGGCCAACAGAAAACAATCCACGCCATAACAGAGCCACCAGCGGCCCGCACTGTCCCCTTAGGCAGGGGCGGATTGGCCCACGTGGACCACTGGATAAATGGCCCTCTACTTCTCTCATCCTCTTTGTTTGGATTGTTTAGAAAGAATGAATAGTTATTTTAGTACTTATAAATAAGAGTCATTAATATGACCTGTCTTAAGCGTAGATCTTTCGACCTGGAGCCAAAGGGGCGTTAGTGGGTCCTACCCTCTTTTTGTAATCTTGAAGGAGGCACTAGTAACAATTTTGATGGTCCGTCATCCCCACACCCTTAAACACGTACAGACATGGAGCACAAAGCGAGCGATTCTTCCGCAGAGATGTTCGAAAATTCGTGTCCCACCCGCATCTATCTTAAAAGAAACAACAATTTACTGGTACTGGTTCATGGATCAAAATGGTACTTCAAGAGTCAAAATAATGGGTAGACTTAAAAAAGGCGTCTACTTAACGAGGTTGTACGAATACTGATACGCAGTAGACGATCAGTGACCAAATATAATTATCTGGTTGGTACAACACCTCGTTTTGAGCGTGGTTTGATGTCGTACATTCAATCACGAGTGGATTTTTATAATTCTTTCACCCCTGAATTGCTGATAAAATTTGTTCACGACAGAATTAGTTTTATAATGCATTATTCAACAATTCTATTTCATCCAGGAATTAACCATTTTTTTTCATGAGTTTATGAGGTGTTTCAAATTTATGAAAAAAAATGAGATGTTCCTTATTTGGTGCTTTTGTTTCTGTTGTGGACTACAAGACCAAAATTCCCGGCTGGTTTCGTCGACCCAATCCGCCCCTGCTTGTAGTCATGCGGGAGCCATTGCCTCGTGTGGTTGTCACCACACCCTGGGGGTCGGTTATCTGCCCGAAACAGCTGGCACCGTGAGTCGTCGGACCAGGCTACTCGTTTCCAGTCATCTCGCGTCCAATGGCTGTGTTCCTGAGCTCAAGCGAGGTGCACAGCCTTGTGTCGTTGGACCATACTACTCGTTTCTAGTCATCTTGCTTCCAATGGCGGTGTTCCTGAGCTCAGGCGAGGATGCACAGCCTTGTGTCGTTGGACCATACTACTCGTTTCCAGTCATCTAGCTTCCAATGGCCGTATTCCTGAGCTCAAGCGAGGTGCACAGCCTTGTGTCGTCGGACTAGGCTACTCGTTTCCAGTCATCTCGCGTCCAATGGCTGTGTTCTTGAGCTCAGGCGAGGTGCACAGCATTTTGTCGTCGGACCAGGCTACACGTTTCCAGTCATCTCGCGTCGAATGGCGATGTTCCTGAGCCCAGGCGAGGTGTACAGCCTTGTGTCGTCGGACCAGGCTACTTGTTTCCAGTCATCTCGCGTCCAATGGCGGTGTTTCTGAGCCCAGGCGAGGTGCACAATGCTGATTGCACTGTCCGAATGCTGATGCTACTACTGTCCCCAGCATTGAATTGCGCTGTGATTTGTAGCAATATTGCTGTACAGGCGGATGTTACGATGCGTGCCAGACGCCGCTGTCGTGATCGTCGTGAGTTTTTCTATGGCCACACCGGTCTTACACACTGGATGTTTTCACTGAGTTTGTGTAGTCTAGGTACACCCGTGAAATTGTTGTCCGTGTAAATCGAAATTTCGTGGTCATTTCAGATATCTCCCGAGCGGCGACTATCATACCATGTTCGAAATCGCTTAAACCCTGTTGGACTGCCATCTGAACTGTGAATGCTGCTACTTGAGCTTCCGGAGATATCTGCCTCTATATATACTTCGTATGTGGAAGATACCATTTACCGCATGGGTGTGGTGGCATGTAATGGAAATGGTAGCGCCCTTCCCAGTTTTTTTTTTTTTTGGCCCTCAATGTACTTTAAGTACATTAAAATTTTATTTTTAATCCTTTCCATTACTGAGAATGAGTACAAAACGAGATCGAGACAGAAAAAAACAAAACAAAAGAAAACACGAAAGTGGTGCTTAGGAAATAATGCTGAATAGGGAAAAGAGATAGATTTGCAAAGAGGAGATCTGTTTAAAATTTTAAAAACTAGAAACGATGAAAGCAAGTAGAGACTCCTGTTGAGCATGAACCAAATTCTATAGTGAATGAAAACTTAATGTGGAACATCGGCAAAGTACAAAAATATTCTTAGAGTTGTCCCAAGGATTAGGAAAGCTAGTTCTGTGAATGCTTATTTCCAATTCCTTCCAAAAACCCTGATATCCGCCTTTTAAATCCGATGTGAAACCAATCATTTGGAGTCTGGTATTTTTAATCTCCAAATTTTTTTTCCCAGCAAATATTTATTCATTCCACAGTCAAAGTCGTAAAATACAGACTGCTTCCAAGAATTTGTTACTAGTTGAACAAATTCTTGGAAGCAGTCTGTAACATTACAACTTGTAATATTACAACTTGTAATAGTACAACTTGTAATATTTACATGAACCCAAAATAGCATCTTCAGCATGATCGTATGAAATTTTGGCATCAATACTCATCTCATCCATCTATACAATGCAAATTTTGTCAAACTTGGAGCAAGTGTCAGCATATTCGGTGAGTAGTACGAAACCATCACGTAACAGTCCTGGACAGGTTTTCATACCAGACAACCAACATTTCAAAGTGGTCACACCAGGTAGTGGAATGTCCAGCTGATTTCTAATAATACTGCACGCTCATTTTAACAAGCCTCCTAATGATAAATCTGTCACTATATCAGAAATTAACCATCTGACATTTTGTTCCGTTGAAAGAGAAGAAATCTGAGTTTTTTAAAGAATTCTACTCAGAATTTATTGTTTTTCTTTTTCACCTTTCTCACCTTTTTCCTCGGCAATAATAACAATCATTTTTTTTTTTTTTCAGCAATGCATTTTCAGATTGTAAATTTCTAACTTTCAAATATTTGTTATTAGCTTTGCTTTGCCAATACTAAAGTTTCGATCGTAACTCAGAATTTATTTTATTCAGCTTTTCTATATATTTTTTAAGAATGAAATTTCCTTTCCCTGTTTTTCTATTTCGACTTAAACCAAACAATGTAGTACAATTACGTTTTTAGCTATGTCGTCAACAAGCTGAACAGGCAAATTTGGATTTAATCTTGCCTTCTTCGATGTAAAATTCTGCATCACTGCTGACAAAAACTGTTGAGATTTTCTTTTTTCAGCACGTTTTGATCTTTCTTGCTTTGTGCTTGAAGCAAAACGATCAAATGTATTAACGTGAGGAATCATACGTTTTTTCAGACGACGGCGAGAAATGCAGCCTATTAATTCGCTTTTTAAATTCTCTCAAAACCCTAATCATCAAAACTGGTAGAGTACATTTTGGTGTTATCAGCGTTAAATGCGTCTTTTCGTCGACATGTGTTAATCCAGGCTTTTCTCAAATTGCACTTTGGGATTCAATGAAAAGTTAAATTGGAAACTGCAGGTCTTTCGCTGTTAGCACAGCACGCAACAGCGCGTCCAAGCATATCTGTGAATGCAGAACGCACAAAAATAATATATCTAACTGATAAGAAGGTAAGGCTCAGCGAGACGTAACTAGCGCCACTATATTATGCGGCAAAGAATTACTACACAGAAGCCAACATTACAGGCTGATGCCGCAGGATGCCGAGCAGACTGAGTTAGACTGAGCATGCGTGTTTGTGTTCAAAGAATATAAACGCTTGTTTGTGTTGGCGTTTTGTTCAAAGGTTTTGTTGTTCTCATCTAGATCTGCGTTTATATTACAGCCATGAAATACACCCACTCCATTCCGATGAATAACAATTCATGGAATGGAGTGGATGAATAACAAGAACAAATTTGAAACCGTTTGAAACAAATATCCTGGAAAACCATTAAAACAACGTTTGCTGAAAAAAAAAAAAAAGAATTATACGCGTACAAAATTCATTAATTATTAGAAAGAAAAAAAAAAAGCAACGCTATGTGGTGTACTCATCCATGGGTTGAATACACAAGACTGGGAGAAATTCGCTTCTAAAAATAACGAGAAGTAAAATAAAATATCTTTTACTCTTTAAAACAAATGTAGCTTCGGACAACGGAAAGGAAAGACACAACGTTAAAAATGTAACAGAATGTGACATGAACCCGTGTAAATATATATTTATTCAACAATCTCTTTTCAAGACGGCAAGACAGTACAAAACTTTGGAAAGCGACTCTAAGTATGTACACGCCTTGAAAATGAGTGAAGTTCCCTTAAGGTTAAAAAAAAAAGCTATCGTTACGTTGAAAAAATTAATTTATCAATTATATGAAACTGACTTTTATGAAAAATACCTCGTAATATTGTAAAATGAAAGAGGGAAGCATTCGATTACACAATGCATACCAAAGAGACAGCTTTAAGCATACACTTGAACGTGAGGAATTAGTCCAGTCGGTAGAGAGCTCAGCTATCACGCCAACGGCCGAGGTTCGAACCTACTCAGATACGAACGAATGTTTTTCCGATCTGTTGAGAACATTTCTCCAGCGCAGTGCGTTTAATTTTTAATTTACAAACTTCGGAAGGGTAGAAAAAAAAATTGTAGCTTTGGGAAACTGCGGTTGTCTTTGCTTTTTTTTTTTTTTTTTCTTTTTTATTATTATGGCTACTACTTGGAAATTGGCGGACAGTGCTGGCCCAGCAAGACTGTTTTTGCTGGGTACCTAATGTTTACGTTTTGTGGGAACCCATTCCTTTGTTTTGCTACTGAAAATTCCATGCAAACAATTTTTAATACGAAGTACCACGAATCCCATGGAAATTCAAAACCAGCCTCAGCATTTTTGACATTTAAGGTATATTGTAAATATGAAATTCATGCCAAGCAACCTGGTATTACTACGGTGCTTAAAGTGAGAATAAAACTGCTAAAATTTCCTTAAAATAATATTAATTGCTAATGTATATATTTGTTTCACCAAAAGAAGGGACAGGAGGGATACTCAGAAAAGAACAAAAAAGAAAATGCTTTAGTAGACCCAATGAGACCGAAGGAAACAGTCGCAGATCAAAGCTTAGCTTCCTTTCCGTGAAATAGGCTTCCCGTCCCGTCTCCTACGCTTTTTGCGCCTGAATGTTAACTTTCCCGCAGAGCATCTACGGCCGCATTACATGGTGGCGCTGCTGTCGCCTGTTTTACATTATCTCTACGAGAGTTGAGCTTCGTCACGCGAAGCGTTTATATTCTTTGCAAAAACTGTGCTTTGACCAAATATATTAAAAAATAAATAAATTATGAACTGACCATTAACTCACTGCAAAAACGCGTGTATCATTTGCAAAGTACAATACAAAAGTCGCTGAAACTTGGCATAACTTACAGATAGCACGTACACCTTAGATGAGATGGCTGTCTCAAATTTGACCCATTGCTAACTCCGTTTGACCCTTTGTCGTCACAAAACTCAACCCTCCTGAGCCTTTTTCTAAAGGCTGTGAATGCTTATTTAGTATTTCTAAATAAACATTCACAGCCTTTAGAAAAGTCCGAGAGCAGTATTTCTTCGAAATACTGCTCTCGGACCTACCTTCTATAATGTACTTATCTTAGGACAGCAGCACATCGTAAAGAACAATGGCAATTTCAGCTTTCAGACAAAAAAATCCGGTTCTACGTCAATTCGTCGCGTGCGTCAATTCGTCGACTGCGACGATTCGTCGCGCGTCAATTCGTCGCCTACGTCAATTCGTCGCGCGTCAATTCGTCGACTGCGTCAATTCGTCGACCACGACGATTCGTCGCGCGTCAATTCGTCGCGGACAAATTCGTCGACTACGTCAATTCGTCGCGTTTACAGATTTTGGTTACATACAAAACGAATTCAGGAAAACGTACGATTTCGAACGTCTTGCTCCCTGATCAAATTTATAAAGTTTGGCCACACAGACAGGATAGGAATATTACGTTTTTCTTTGGCACTAAAAATATTAGACGGTAAACGGTTTTTGGAACGGGGCAGGGCCCGGTTGGTCACAGCCCCCATGTACAAAATTTTCGTAAAATCTACAGTTTTCAATTCAGAACCACCAAATCTGGTATACTATCTCGTGGTATTCTAACTTAGACTGCAGACGGTTTTGGGTAGCGGTTGGAGAGGAGGGGGGGGGGCTTAGAGCCCCCCCCCCCCCACAGAATTGCCGTAAAATATAGTTTTCAATTTAGAACTACCAAATTTGGTATATTATCTCATGGTACACTAACTTAGACGGTAGACGGTTTTTGGAACGGGTCAGGGGCCCGGTTGGTCAGTTTTCAATTCAGAACCACCAAATCAGGTATCCTATCTCATAGTACTCTAACTTAGACGGTTGTCGGTTTTTGGAACAGGTCAAGGCCCGGGGAGTCAGAGCCCCCCCTCCCCCTACATAATTTTTTTTCGTAAAATCAAGTTTTCATTTCAGAACCATCAAATTTGGTATCATGAAACTCTAACTTAGACGCTATACGGATTTTGGAAGGGGTTGGAGCCCGCGGAGTCGGAGCCCCCCCTCATAAAAAATTTCGTGAAATCTACAGTTTTCATCTGAGAACCATCAAATTTGGTATACTATCTTATGGTACTCTAACTTAGACGGCAGACCGTTTTTGGAACGGGTCAAGGCCCGGGGGTCAGATCCCCCCACATACAAAATTTTCTTAAAGACTACAGTTTTCAATTCAGAACCTACCTAATCATGTATACTATCTCATGGTACTCTAACTTAGACGCTAGACGGTTTTTGGAAGGGGTTGGAGCCCGGAGGTCAGCAGACCGCCCCCCCCCCCCCCGAAGAAACACTTTTTCGTAAAATCTACAGTTTTCTATTTAGAACCACCAAATTTGGTATACTATCTCATGGTACTCTAACTTAGACGCTAGACGGTTTTTGGAAGTAGTTGGAGCCCGCAGGGTCGGAGCCCCCCCCCCTCATAAAAAATTTCGTAAAATCTACAGTTTTCATCTTAGAACCACCAAATTTGGTATACTATCTTATGGTATTCTAACTTAGACGGCAGACCGTTTTCGGAACGGGTCAAGGCCCGGGTGGTCAGAGCCTCCCCCCCCCCACATACAAAATTTTCTTAAAAACTACAGTTTTCAATTCAGAACCATCTAATCTGGTATACTATCTCATGGTACTCTAACTTAGACGCTAGACGGTTTTTGGAAGGGGTTGGAGAGCCCGGGGGTCAGACCCCCCATAAAAATGCCGCGCAAAATCTACAGTTTTCAATTTAGAACCACCAACTTTGGTATACTATCTCATGGTACTCTAACTTAGACATAGACCGTTTTTGGAACGGGTAAAGTGCCGGGGGTCAGAGCCCCCACATAGAAAATTCTCTTAAAAACTACGGTTTTCAATTCAGAACCACCAAATCTGGTATACTATCTCATGGTACTCTAACTCAGACGCTAGGCGGGTTTTGGAAGGGGTTGGAGCCCGGGGGTCAGACCCTTCCCCCCGAATAAAAACTTTTTCGTAAAATCTACAGTTTTGAATTTAGAACCACCAAAGTATACTATCTCATGGTACTCTAACTTAGACAGTAGACCGTTTTTGGAACGCATCAAGGCCCGGGGGTCAGAGCCCCCACATACAAAATTTTCTTAAAAACTACAGTTTTCAATTCAGAACCACCAAATCTGGTATACTATCGCATGGTACTCTAACTTAGACGCTAGACGATTTTTTGAAGGGGTTGCAGCCCGGGGGTCAGGGCCTCCCATATAAAAATTTGCAAAATCTACATTTCAAAATTGCCTTTATTCTTCAGTAAAATAACATTTCTATGTACATGACAATGGAATTCTGCCAATAAATACAGCGGTATATACATCAGCTGGAAAGTTCCAGTGAAACGTAAAACAAAATATTGTTAAAAACATAAAAAATAAAAATTATTTCGCCACGTAGGGCGAAGGAGAGGCAGACAATAAAGCACGAGCGATACAAACGAAAATGTTTACCTACAGTATTGTAGACAGGGCAAGACATGATTCTATACTATGCACAAATTCCAATTAAGCATTACTACCATACTAAAGATTAAACATTAGGTACTAATTCACAGAAATGCATCAGTGATGCTACATTCAAAATTTACAACATATGTACAGAAGTATTCAGTGACAAGGGGAAATAACGCTAAATGTACTCAGAAGGGCATCTTGTTACATTATATTATACACACAGTGACTAAGATTTTAAAAAAATATTCAACATAATGAAGGGGACATTGCGTGGGCAGTAAACTGCGCAGAAGGAAGAATTATATACAACAACATAAAACCCAACATTATCGAAGAGAACATGGGAAACGTGGTGAGCTATCTTCAATGGCACATTAAAACAGAAAAATCACAAATAGCGAAGCACCAAAATTAATACGTAAAAACATGATTTGTTACAGTGAACGTGGGCGACAACAAAAATCCCACTTATAGGTTGAGATGTAACTGCAAATTGTGGATATGGAACCACCCAGCCGATTGGGCCCAAGTGGATTGAAAAACGCTATCGGTGTTTGTTGAGGCAGCACGAGAGTGCTCCATTTGGAGGCGAGTGGTTAACCGTGCTAGGAAGCGTCTCCGAATGATAGCACTTGCCTCCTGAGGAGGTGGAATAAGAGCAGGGAAGCGTTGTTGAAGATGGAAAGCATAGACAGTGAACTTCACAAGAAGAAAAATATAACGGCACACAGGAGGCAAGTGAGTAGGTGGATGCTTAGTTTGGAGTAGCCAAGCATATGCAAGAAATGGTAACGATCGAGCACAAATTCGATCAGCAAAACGAAATGCTGTGTTTAGGACTGGCAGGAGAACGGGGCAGAATAGGTATTGATGTTGGACGTCGCTGACTTCAGGGCAAAAGGAGCACTGCGGAGAGGTGAGAAGGGTCATGCGAAACAGTACTGATGGGGCGGGGAGACGAAGGTGAAGAAATTGCCAATGGACATTGAGTTCAAGAGGGGAGGAAAGGGCAGAGGTAGATGCTGTCCAGATGGCGGGGAGAAGAGAAGGAGGAGCAGAATGAACAGAAAGTGGAAGTGCGGGAGGGAAAGAAGAAGCCAATAAAGAGAAGAGGAGGAGAGAAGTAACTAGAACCGGGGAGCTACGAATGAGGAGAAAGAACGGTAGGGAAAGAGGAGCAGAGGGGACCGAAGAGACCATCAGGTGAAGCGAGGAGTGGAAAGAGGCTCCAAAGCGCTGTGCGAAGAAGAAGATATTCGTTAGCAAGAGTAATGGTTGGAGATAGAAACAGGGAAGAAAGAGGTCTCCAGGTTAGATCAGAAGTTACGAGAGAACGGACAGTTATCACACCAGAGCGGATCCAATGAGGAAAGTAAAAGTAAGGGAGGTTAGGAGGGTGAATAAGAGAAGAGAAGAAGAGAGGTTCATCTAGGAGATCAAGAGTTGAAGAAGGAAATGAACGGAGAAGAGGAAGCGAACGAAAGAGAGAAAAGGCCCTCTCGCAGGACAGGAGGGAGGTGGGACGGGAGAAGAGAGTATGCATCCATCTTCAGAAACAGTAGGAAGGTGAAAGATGGGTCACGGGAAAGAAGCTAGAACATTCAAGGTAGTGGTAAGGGACGGAACAGTTGAAGTGGCAAGGCGAATGAAATGAATAATGCGATGTGTTTTATAAAGGAAAGCTGGATCGGGAAGCTGGATGCCACCCAAAGAGGCTGGCAGATGAAGCGTGGCAGGTTTAACCCAGTGATGTGAAGACCAGATGACGGAAGTTGAGAGGCGAGTGATGGTCATCATTTGTGACACGGGCACAACCGTCGACATCCAAGAGTATTCGCGTAGAGAGATAAGTTGTCGACGAACAACGGCTGCTCGTTGACGGAACGATGTGAAAGGGCGGGCCTTACTCCAGTAGGCAGCAGTCCGTTGTATCCGGGGAAGAAGAGCAGTCCAGGTGGCAGATGCAGAAGCCAAGGGCAATCCGACATACGCACCGAGGATCTTCTGTGTAGTGGCTGTCCACTGCGCACCCCAAGGAGCATCGGTGCGGGCAGCCCATGCCCCGCACCATAAGCCAGTACTTTTAGTGGCATTCAGCGCTGCTCCAGATAATGCAACATACTGTTGATATACAGAATACAGGCGATCAAATTGAGATTCATCCCGGACGCAAAAGGTCACATCATCAGCATAGGCGGTGAAAATTATTCGATGATGACGAGTACTAGCCACTGTCGGCGGTAGGACATCCAGGAGTGATCTTCGGGCTGCTAACAGGAAAGGCTCAAAAGCGAGAGCGAATAGCTGGCCGGAGAGCGGACATCCTTGCCGGATGCCTCGCTTAAACGGAATTGGAGCGGTTAGAAATGTGGCCGCTCGAACATGGAAACTGGCGCCCTGATAAAGGGCCAAGAGTGCGGAAGAAAAGGTAGGAGGAAAGCCAAATTGTGAAAGGACAGCAGAGAGATAAAAATGAGAAACGTTATCAAAAGCGGACTTTTGATCCAGATTGAGAAAGGCAAGAGGTTCAGAAAAAGAGCGAGCGAGGAAGTGAAGATGAAGGAGAAGAGAAACGTTAGTGGAAATAGTCCGACCAGGCACAGTGTATGTCTGGTCAGGAGAAATAACGAAAGAGAGAACAGAATTAAGGCGACGGGATAAGAGTTTTGTATAGAACTTATAGTCAGTGTTTAGGATGGAGATAGGGCGCCAGTTTCAAGATCCAAGAGGTCACCCTTCTTAGGAAGGAGGATGGTGTGTGCCAAAGTAAAGTCGGGCGGTAACGCAGGAGAGGAAAAAGCAGACGAGAAACACGCAGACAGAAAAGGCAGAAGGCACGGTAGAAAAGCACGATAAAAGGACAGAGGAAGGCCGTCAGGTCCAGGAGCGGCATGAGGATTGAGAGTAGCGAACGCCTCGCGGAGTTCGCGAAGAGAAAAGGAGAGAGTAAAGAAGTAGATAAAGTAGAGGGGACCTGAGGAAGAGAGGAGAGAAGAGGAGAAGCTAATGAGGATGAAGACTGCGTTACCGCACTGTACTTGGCGATGAAATACTGTCTGGTGAAAGTGCATAGCTTCGATGGGTTCGAAGTGATGGAACCATCCTGGAGGCGAAGATGACGCAAAGATGTAGCAGAACGATGTTGAGATTCCAAGGCGGTTAAGTAATCGTGAGAATCAGCTGTAGGGGAGAGATGCAAGAAATGCATCCTGCAGGCTGCATCGGATGCGCGAGGAAGAAGCAAAGCGTGGAGATCTGCCAGATAGCCGGGGTATTGCGGATCATCAAGAGAGAGCATCGACAATAGAGCACGTAGATTCGCAATTTTCATATCGCTCTCATTCCGAGAGGCATGGGAGTAGCGCCGTACAAAAAGGACCAAGTCATGTTTGACACTGAGCCACAGTTGCATCGCGTCGGACGTAGTATCAAGAAGGGGCTGACGACTTCGGAGGAACTCACGCACAGCAACACAAAATTGTTGATCATCCAGGAGCGAGTCCGGAAAAGTCCATACTCGTTGAGTCCTTGAAGGTGAAGGCGAAACACACACCGACAGACTGACAATACTGTGGTCTGAAGCGGCGGAAGGATGATGGGAAGCAGCTGCGATCGACGGGAGAAGAGCAGTCGAAACATAAAATTTATCCAACCGTGCTGCCGTAGTGCTGCCATGGATGGAAGAGCGCCAGGTAAAAGAGATTTCCGACGGGTGTAGATGCCGGAACGCATCAACCAATTGAAAATCATCAACTAGCTGGGAAATCTGTAATACACGTTGTCTGCGGTATTCTCCAACGGTTGAATTGCGGTCAAGGGCCGGCAACAACGTACAATTGAAATCTCCGCCGATGAGAATATATTCAGACGGTGGGATGCATGACAGCTCTGTACGGAGTGTGGAGAGAAGATCAGGTAACAGACGTTCATCACAGGGGACATATATGTTAAAAACATGATAGGTCACGTTTTCAATGCAAAAGACAGCGACCTGGAGGTTGTCCACATGTAAGGCACGAATCACTGGCGTCGAAATCAGAGGGAGTAGGCGGTGATGGATCCCAAGTGCAAGGCCACCATTCCGTCCAACTCGATAAGCATGGTGAAAATCGTAGGGCCAAGCCCGCCAACGAGAGAACAAAGTGGTAGCAGAGCAATTGGTCTCTTGGAGCAAGAGAAGATCTGCGTGTAGAGGCGCCAAGTCCTCATACACTAGAGCATTTCTAGGAGAAGCAGAGAACCCTCTGCAGTTAAGTGTGACCACCTTGAATCGGTAGGTCCTTCCCAGGTCGACACGCACGTGCGCTGGAATCTGTTATTTTCTTCGCTTGCTTCTTCATTCTGTCAACACTAAATTTGAGATCGGGATAGGAAAGCACAAGATTTCGATACACAGATATCACACTAGAAACTTGGGTTAGAACAGTAGGAAGATCAAGCAAATGACGTGCAACAAACTGATTAAAGAATCTACAGTTTTCAATTTAGAACCATCAAATTTAGTATACTATCTCATGGTACTCTAACTTAGACAACAGACCGTTTTTGGAGGGGGTAAAGTGCCGGGGGTTCAGAGCCCCCCCCCCACATAGAAAATTCTCTTAAAAACTACAGTTTTCAATTCAGAACCACCAAATCTGGTATACTATCTCATGGTACTCTAACTTAGACGCTAGACGGGTTTTGGAAGGGGTTGGAGCCCGGGGGTTAGACCCCCCGGAAAAAAACTTTTTCGTAAAATCTACAGTTTTCAATTTAGAACCACCAAATTTGGTATACTATCTATCTCATGGTACTCTAACTTAGACAGTAGACCGTTTTTGGAACGGGTAAAGTGCCGGGGGGTCAGAGCCCCCACATAGAAAATTCTCTTAAAAACTACGGTTTTCAATTCAGAACCACCAAATCTGGTATACTATCTCATGGTACTCTAACTTAGACGCTAGACGGTTTTTGGAAGGGGTTGGAGCCCAGGGGTAAGAGCCCCCCCCATAAAAATGCCGCGTAAAATCTACAGTTTTCAATTTAGAACTACCAGATTTGGTATTCTAACTTCGACGGTAGACCGCTTTTGGAACGGGTCAAGGGCCGGGGGTCAGAGCCGCCTTCATACAAAAGTTTCTGAAAACTAAAGTTTTCAATTCAGAACCACCAGATCTGGTGTACTATCTCGTGGTACTCTAACTTAGAAGATAGACAATTTTGGAAGGGGTTGCAGATTTTTTTGTGAAGGGGGTAAGGACCCCTTTCATAAAAAAATTGCAAAATCTAGTTTTCAATTTAGAACCACCAAATTTGGTATACTATCTCATGGTACTTTAACTTAGACGGTCGACGGTTTTTGGGACGGGTCAAGGCCCTGGGGGTCGTAGCCCCCCCCCGCACACACACACAGACATACAACATTTTCTTAAAAACTACAGTTTTCAATTCAGAACCACCAAATTTGCTATCATGAAACTCTAACTTAGACGCTAGACGGTTTTTGAAAGGGGTTGGAACCCCGGGGTGAGAGCCCCTCCCCTCCTCATAAAAATTTCGTAAAATCTACAGTTTTCAATTTAGGACAACCAGATTTGGTATACTACTTATGGTTATCTAACTTGGACGGTAGACGGTTTTTGGAAGGGGTCGGGGCCCGGGTCAAGGTAGCCCCATGCAAAATGTTCGTAAAAAGTTCCGTTTTTTACTCTTAAGAATACCCTATCTAAGTTCTAAGGCGCTCTTTGGCCCTTTGAGGGCCTTGCACCATAAACCATCAACCAACCAACTAACCAACCTACGGTCTAAGTTAGGGACTGTAGATAACAATAAAGTGCAAAAATATGCGTTTAATGGTGTATTAAAAACACAAATCTATATAGTTTAGCTTTCACTACCAACGAGCGGCTTATAAGAAAGAAATATAATGTAATGTAAACAGAGAGTTCCAGATTTTCAAAATTCAAAACGGTAAGAAAAAGATTATCAATGCCAATGTGAAGTCGTATGCATGCGACATCACATAGGTACATTGCATTTCTGTGTCGCGGGATTCACAGAAGCACACGCCAGATGTACGGCAGTTCTATAGATGTCTCCTAGAAGGTAAGTATTCCCATTCCTTTTTCTTTCTTTTTTTGTTTCGCAAAATTAAATTAACTAAATCAAAAAATTTAAAATAAGTTTACTGGAAAATTGCAGGAATATCTTTTTCATTCATTAACTTTCACCCGCTGAACTTGGTGATTCCACAAATAGTAATATGTACCTGGCAAATAACTGGTATCCCTGCTAGTACAAATTATATTAATAATTTATTTGCGTCCAGTTCAATCTAGTATGTTCATAAGAGCGTTTGGGGCCGTATGAAAAATACATTTCAACGTGTGCCGCTACGACGGCGGAGTGATTTAGGCGCTGGCTTCTGACCACTTGTCGAGAAGGATCCTGGTTCAAATCCCGGTGAATCATGGACGTTGTGCTTGACTTCTGGCACTGGCTGTCCCCCTTCACAGGAACCAGTGGCCCAAAATTGGGAACGTCCGACTGCTCATAGCCCACTGAATTGATCACGGTGGCCGTTAACCCCCCCCCCCCAAAGATTGCGAAGTGTCCATTGCTATTTTTGTTGAGGACCGTACAAAAAGTATGTTTTTGATATCAACGTGTCCACTTCCATGTATGCTGGCCATAAAATGTTAGGGGACCGTACAAAATTGCACTTTTGTTTTCACCTTGTCAGCGCTTCGGTATATGGTTGAAGTATACGTATATATAGTTGGGCCATTTCAGCACGTAGTTTGGTTTATATAGAAAATAAAGATAATGATACATTTTTACTCAGCTACAACACATTAATCCCAAAGGCTATTTGTTGAAATCTTTAATCCGCCGTGCTCATATTCACAACGTTAACATAACATGTCAAGTTATTAATGTTGCAGTTTTACCCTGTCACAAAACTTTAGTTACAAGACCTTAGGCGTAAACTTTTTTTAGTCCGACGTATTCATAAGGTTTCGATAACATGCCAAGGTTATGGTACTGCGTTTTGACTGAGGCACAAAAATTAATAAACAGGCCTTAAGCCTTTTTATCAGTTTTCAATCAACCGTGCTCATATACATAAAATTTTCAGAGAAAGTCAAGTTTACTGTGTTGCGCATTTACTCGAGTACAAAACTATAAACAGCCATTAACTTTCACCCGCTGAACTTGGTGATTCCTCAATTCATCCATTAACAAGTCATTTTAAGTGATTGTATGCTATGGTCATATTGATAATGTTTGATGACAAGTCAGGTTATTGATGTTGCACTTATTAAAAACTTAAAAAGGTGTAGAGGCTAGTAATTATTATTTGAAGTCTAAGTAAAAGCTCATTTTTAACTTGACTTGTCATGAAATTCTTATGAATATGGCATTTATTTTGTTTTGTACAATTTACAAAGCGTATGCATTTTTTTTTTGGCATTTGTTTTATTTTGTGTTGTACTTGTTACATTTCGCATTTTTGTAATGCTTGTGACTTGTGATTGCATTTTGAATTTTTATTTGTTTCACATTTTGGATTGCATTTTGAATATTTATTTGTTTCTCATTTTGGATTACTTTTTGACATTTTATGTTTTTGACATGCTATTTTGAAAATTTTGTCTTTTTTAATTTTGCGTTGTGTTTTACATTCTTGCATCTTCGGCGGAATTACATTCTTGAAAAATTCAAATACAAGTTAGTAAAAGGTATAATTCAATTAGTGAGAAATACCAGCACATTTTAGTAAAGGGTAGAATTATATGAAATTCCTCTTAATAAGTCCAGCATGTTAACATTGTCTCTGTGCACCAAAGAAGTTCGAATTCCTTTTTATCTTGCCAGCGTTTCTCTTCTGGGTGGATTTGTTGGAATCTGTGCTATCCCTCTTTCGATTTTAGCCATAGTTGTTCTCTGCTCTTTCGCAATTTCACTGATTATTTCGTACAGTCACAGTTTTTTCTCTCCCAGAATTGTATTCCAGCGTCTGTCTAATCTTTCAAGTTCGTTTTGTGTTCTGGGAAAGCCAAATAAATTGTGTTCACTTACTGACCAAATTGTTGGCGGGAACAGCGGAGGGCTTCTGCTCGGATTGTTTCTTCTGCTTCCACGAAATTTTCCAAGAACATAATTTTCCTCAAACCACTGAACTACAGAATCTGCATATTCTAGTAAAATTGATTTCACTTCTTCAAAAGCAGCTGGAATTTCATCAGATGAAAAAAATGCGAGTGCTTGCAAATGTCTGACTTTGAGAGCAAACTCACTGTTTTCCCTATATTCCAAGGCTATGCCAGAGGACGGATATTCCTCAGCACATTTTTTCCGAGATGAAACCAACAACATTTGTGTGTGCTGCTTCCAAATTCCTTTTTAGCAGCATTATAACGGTAGCTATTTCAAAATCTATTATTATGCGTATATTGTGGTGCAAGCTGAATATCATAGTCTGATGCATAGTCTTGTAAATCCTACAAAAATACTGTATAATAGTACTATATTCTTTATACTTGCTGGAAAGTAACCCATAAACTAGTGGGACAAGTCTGTGCATCTCTGGATTCGTTTCAACCATAGCATGAATGGAACATAATTGCCTAAAAAGGGTTGGACAAGTTTCAAATGTCCCATCCATAATCCAGAGGGGTGCTTCTTTAAGCTTTCGTAAATTATTCTCTGTTAAAAATAAAATAATTCTTTGATGTCCAAATGCGCTATCTCTGCCAAGAAATTTTGCACCATCTTCTCCTGTAAATTTATTGGGGCATCGATCCGTTCTGAAGTCGTAGGCTCCGCAGGCATGTCTTGGCATGTCTTCTCTTTTTTACAACTTGCCTTAGTGCATCCATATTAGGCATGTAAGCTGCATTTACTGTAGCCATTGACGTTGTCACGGTTTGAATAATTTGTGCAGGGGCTTCGTCCGTATTTCTCGGTCGTTCTTTTATTTGCGCTCTTGCAACAGCAACATGACTTTTCTCCGGTCTTGGAGCATGATTATGTGGTTTCTCATTGCGCATCCTGTGTTCATCTCCAATAAGAATAGTACTAGCAAAGCCAGTACAATTTCCATAATTTCTTTCAATACAGTGACAATACCGTAAATCACCTCGCACTCTGTTATGGCAAAATAAATACCCTTTCCATTTCAGCAAATCATTTTCTTTTTGTGAGTTAACTATTTATGTTGCATTCTTTATCTGCATAGTGCCTTCGGAAAACAATGCACTTTCTCTTTCCAAAATATTTAGAATGATATATTTCCACTATTATCACTTGACAACGCACAACAAAGGTTTCAACAAGCACGTTCTCTGTTCTCCAGTCAACTACGAACTAATGAGCAACCATTCAATAAAACACTCAGAATACAGACAATCACGTGAAGCTTGTTTCTCCAGTTAGTGTTTAAGCGAAGTTCAAGATTTTCGTATCTGCGGTCACAAGAAGTGGTTAATTTTAAGGATCGGCATCTTATCTTTTGTTTTTCCAAAACGCAGAGGTACATGTATTTTACAGCTGGGACGCTCCAGGCGGGGATCAACAGATGCGAAGAACCCGAGAGCCAGGTACCGGAGGCGGCAGCAGGCGCGGACTGGGCAGCTGTACTCTGGGCCGGTAGGCGTCATGCTAATTCTCAAAAATAAATTCAAATTTTTTGTGTTGCACCATGCGTATGAAAGAAAATTGTTATACTGAAAAGACAATTTGTTTACCCCGTAACATATTAAACGAAACCTACGTCCCTACGTGCCAAATGATCTGTAAGCCAAACACAGTTTTTCATGCAACACCTTCCCCCGACTTTCTAAGTTCAGATCTGTCTCGTTCGACTTATTTCCTGCACCGCCCCTCTCTTTCGCTTATTGCAGTTAATTGCCGTGAAATTGGTGTTTTACGTGGTTGTGTATTGCCGTCTGTCCTGAAGACTATAGTGAAAGCTATGAACCCCAGGGGAAAAGTATTCCATCAAAAGCAACAGAAATCCAATGCGAGAGCAAAACTTTGTTCGTTGGCATTACATCCAAGCAATTTAGGCGAAGTAGGAAGTGTGTTTTTCTACTACGACACCAGAAGATTGTCGCGAATGCTCAGGCAATTACGATACAGATGTGTCCTTAAGACTTCTCTTTCAAGACGTCCAAAGGCCGGCACTAGGGGATGGGGAGGGATACAGTGCGGATGCTCTTTTTTGTTGCAGTTAGAAATTCTTAAGCTCATTCTTCCTTAAAACTTTGCCTGGTAACCAGTAAGTACTGTCTTATGCCTGAACCATTGCACAGATTTGTTGATTTTGTTTTCATTCTTTGAGTTAACAGCAGGAAAATATCTGAACTACGTTGTTTCAGTTGGAATTTTTTTTTAATTTCAACAACAGTTCTTCACGTATAATTGCAAAATACTTCGATATAATAAACATACCTTACATAAAGAGTTTGCATGAGAAAATAGATTAATAATAAGGAAAATATTCTAAAACCAAAAAAAGAAATTGCGGAGCCGAAAAAGCTAGGTAGAGGAAACAAAAGGCTCTAAGAAAAAGTTCGTATTTAAAGAAACCTGTAGTCGCTTAATGAGTTAGTGGTATAACTCAATACAAAATCATGTGCTGTATTTGAAAAAAAAATTATAAGCAAGTAGGCATCGTGACTGTCCACAGTTTCCTCTTTTCATCCTGTCGACATTACAACCACCACAGAAAAGAAAATAACAAAAACATAACAAAAACACCCATACAAAGTAAAATGCCTTAAACATAAAAAGAAGTAACCACACAAAATGAAATGCCCAAAACATTAAAAAAACTGCAACCACACGAAACAAAATACCCAAAACATGGTAAGAAATTCTGTTGAAAGCACTAAGAAGGTATACGATAGGAGAAATATATGTTTTTAAAACTTAATACAAGTGTCAAAACTGAAATAAAAAGATAGAAAAAAAAATATTCCAAATTTCATTGTTACTTTAGATATTTTGACCTGTTGACATTTCGTAAATTGTACTTGCACTCGGTCAAAAAATATTACTTACAAGGACTCTTTAGTAACTTTTAATCGCTGTGGTCGTATTTATAAGGTTTGCATAACAAATCAAGTTAATAATGTTGCGCTTTCACTTAACACCAAATGCTAATTATTGGCCGCTAGGCCTAGGCCTTTTAAATAATTTTTGATAAGCGTAACACTCTTAAATTGGTTTGTCATGCAAACCTCATATAATCACAGCATTATAAAAATTACTATAAATGCATATGCCTAGGTCTCGGGCGTATCTATTAATGCTTTGTGCTCGAGTAACATTTAAACAGAATTCATTTTATTTTCTATGAAAAGTACATAAATATCAGCTCGGAGGACTGAAAACTATCAAAAAACTCTAGGCCTAGGGTCTGCTTAATAGTTCCAACCTCAGAAAAGCGCATTGCTAAAATCTTGGACTTCTATGAAAACATTATGAAAATTAGCACGGCACACTGAAAATTGCTAAACAGGCCCAGTCCTAGGGCTTTCTAATTATTGTTTTGTACCTGACTAAAAGTGTAACATTATCTTTAGTTCTTACTAGCAGGGGTACCCGGTATTTCCCAGGTAAATATTACTATTTCTAAAATCACCAAGTTCAGCGGGTGAAAGTTAATGAATGAAAAAGCTATTTCCGTAAATTTCCAGGAAACTTATTTTAAATCTTTTGATTTAGTTAATTTAATTATACGAAGCAAAAAAGAATTTACATTATTTACATTACATTGTATTTCTGCCTGATAAGGCAACCGTTGGTGGTGAAAGCTAACGTTTATTAATTTGTGTTTTTAATACACCATGAACCGGATATTTTTTCACTTTATTGTTATCTACGGCCTCTAACCTAGACCGTAGGTGGGGTAATGGAGTGCTGTTTTGGGATGCAGTTCTTAAAAGTAAAAATTGTAATTTTTACGAAAATTTTGAATGGGCCCCCTTCACACCGGGCACCGACCCTTTCCGTCTGCGGTCTAAGTTACAATACAATGAGGTAGTGAACTAAATTTGGTCGTTCTAAATTAGAAACTGTAGGTTTTACAAAAATTGGCATGGGGGGGGGGGGCTCTGAACCCCTGGCTCCAACCGTTTCCAAAAACCGCCTGCATTCTCAGTTAGAGTACCATGGCACAGTATACCAAATTTGGTAGTTTTAAATTGAAAACTGTAGATTTTACGAAAACAATTTATGGGGAGGGCTCTGACCCCGTGCCTGACCCGTTCCCAAAACCGTCTACCATCTAAGTTAGAGTACCATGAGATAATATACCAAATTCGGTTGTTCCAAATTGAAAACTGTAGATTTTACGAAAACTTTGTATGGGGGGAAGGATCTAACCCCGGGCCCCGACCCGTTCCGAAAATCGTTTAAGGTCTTATTTAGAGTACCATGATATGGTATACCAAATTTGGTGGTTCTAAACTGAAAACTGTAGATTTTACGAAAATTTTGTCGGGGAGGGCATTCTAACCCCCGTGCCCCGACGTGTTCTGAAAACCGTCTACCGTCTAAGTTAGAGTACCATGGTATAGTATACCAAATTTGGTGGTTCTAAATTAAAAACAGTAGATTTCACGATTTTTTTTTATGGGGGGGGGGGGGGGAGTCTGAACCCCGGGCTCCGACCCTTTACAAAAAACCGTCTACAGTCTAAGTTAGAACACCATGAGATAGTATACTAAATTTGGTGGTTCAAAATTGAAAACGGTGTATTTTACGAAAATTTTGTACGGGGGCGGGCTCTAACCCCCGGGCCCCGACCCGTTCCCAAAACCGTCTACCGTCTAAGTTAGAGTACCATGAGAGAGTATGCCAAATTTGGTGGTTCTAAATTGAAAACTGTAGATTTTACGCGGCATTTTTATGGGGGGGCTTACCCCCGGGCTCCAACCCGTTTGAAAAACGGTCTACTGTCTAAGTTAGAGTACCATGAGATAGTATACCAAATTTGGTGGTTCTAAATTGAAAACTGTAGATTTTACGAAAAAGTTTTTATTCGGGGTGTGGTCTGACCCTCGGGCTCCAACCCCTTCCAAAACTCGTCTAGCGTCTAAGTTAGAGTACCATGAGATAGTATACCAAATTTGGAGGTTCTAAATTGAAAACTGTAGATTTTGCGAATTTTTATATGAGGGGGCCCTTACCCCCGGGCTGCAACCCCTTCAAAAAATCGTCTAGCGTCTAAATTAGAGTACCATGAGATAGTATACCAAATTTGGTGGTTCTAAAAGGAAAACTGTAGATTTTACGAAAAAGTTTTTATTCGGGGAGGGGTCTGACCCCCCGGGCTCCAACCCCTTCCAAAAACCATCTAGCGTCTAAGTTAGAGTACCATGAGATTGTATACCAGATTAGGTGGTTCTGAATTGAAAACTGCAGTTTTTAAGAAAAAAATTTTGTGGGGGGCTCCGACCCCCGGGCCTTGAACCGTTGCAAAAACGGTCTGCCGTCAAAGTTAGAGTACCATAAGATAGTATACCAAATTTGGTGGTTCTAAGATGAAAACTGTAGATTTTACGAAATTTTTTATGAGGGGGGGCTCCGACCCCGCGGGCTCCAACCCCTACCAAAAACCGTCTAGCGTCTAAGTTAGAGTTTCATGATACCAAATTTGATGATTCTGAAAAGAAAACTAGATTTTACGAAAAAAAAATTATGTAGGGGGGGGGGGGGGGGGGGGCTCTGACTCCCCGGGCCTTGACCCTTTCCAAAAACCGACAACCGTCTAAGTTAGAGTACTATGAGATAGGATACCTGATTTGGTGGTTCTGAATTGAAAACTGTAGATCTTACGAATATTTTGTGTATGGGAGGCTCTGACCAACCGGGCCCCTGACCCGTTCCAAACACCGTCTACCGTCTAAGTTAGAGTACCATGAGATATTATACCAAATTTGGTAGTTCTAAATTGAAATCTATATTTTACGGCAATTCTGTAGGGAGGGGGCTCTAACCCCCTCCCCTCCCCTCTCCAACCGCTACCCAAAACCGTCTACAGTCTAAGTTAGAATACCACGAGATAGTATACCAGATTTGGTGGTTCTGAATTGAAAACTGTAGATTTTACGTAAATTTTGTATATGGGGGGCTCTGACCAACCGGGCCCTGCCCCTTTCCAAAAACCGTTTACCGTCTAATATATTTAGTGCCAAAGAAAAACGTAATATTCCTATCCTGTCTGCGTGGCCAAACTTTATAAATTTGATCAGGGAGCAAGACGTTCGAAATCGTACGTTTTCCTGCATTCGTTTTGTATGTAACCAAAATCTGTAAACGCGACGAATTGACGTAGTCGACGAATTTGTCCGCGACGAATTGACGCGCGACGAATCGTCGTGGTCGACGAATTGACGCGCGACGAATTGACGCATGCGACGAATTGACGCGCGACGAATTGTCGTAGTCGACGAATTGACGCAGGCGACGAATTGACGTAGTCGACGAATTGACGCACGCGACGAACTGACGTAGTCGACGAATTGACGCACGCGACGAATTGACGTGACACCAAAAATCCCCAAGTACGAGCCATTAAACTACTGTTCTCTCAAATTTCTCGTCGGACCCATCTTCACTGGGTAAAGAGCCATGTGGTTACCCAGAGGAATGAAAGGATTGACCTCTATCAAAAAGAGATACTCGCAGTTCAAAGGTTACCCTTTCCCTCAAAACTCGGTGCAAAGTCTAGAATCGAAATTTGAAGGAAATGTTCTTAAAGAGTTGCAAGCCAGATAGGACAGTGACCTCACGGGAAGAATAACTTTCATGGTCTTCGAAAAGGTTATAACGAAGTAAATTTCTCCGTCATTTCTGTCCACGCCAGGATTCGAACCCGGATCCGCTCATTCCGGAATAAGTCACTCTACCAATTGAGCTACGCGGACGTTTGTTCTGACTACTATCTGCCTTTATGTCGTGTGCGTCCTGCTGTCAGGTACGTCACATCTCCTGGTATACGTTACAAGGTGTCTAGGAATTGATGCCAAACAGACAAACTCCTGAACCTAGCAGTTATGGGACACATGTTTAAGAACAAAAATGGATAGCCACGTGTTGAGATTTGTGAGGAACTGATGTTAGTATCTGCATTCACTCTCTGGACTCCTTTTAAGTTCGAGTAGAGACATTTTGCACGTTTTTCGTATCAACATAGGTTCGAGTCGTGCATTTAAAGAAGTTACAATGCATGATTTCTGTAATATCGAAAATAATGGCCCTTTTCCCGCTTATATGTATAAAAAATTCAGACTAAAGAACTGTCTGTGTGCACCTGCGGTTCCAACCACGAGGTGTGGATCACATCGTTTTTAACTGCCCAGTGCTTTCAGCAGCCAGAAAAAAACGCTTGAGAATTTAGCAGATGGCTGATGTTCTGAAGGACATCAGAACATCAGCCATCTGCTAAATTCTCAAGCGTTCAGAGAAGGCTTTATTCAATTTTTTAAAGAATTCGTAAGCAAAGAAAATGAACTCCTTATCATCCAAACCATGGACATGGTAGAAAATTCCTCAGACCTCTAAGACTAAGCTAAGGGAAAGTAGTCTCAAGTCTTCAAAAGGACTTTCCCAAGGGCACGGACTCTTCCTGGATCACGCCTCCCCCCCCCCCATTCATTTCTGTCTTAAAGTACAATCTCTATTTTGGCTTCTAGTACCCCAGTTCTATCTCCTGCAGACCCACTCCAAGGTTTCAGCAAGAACAATAACATATCTTAAAGAACATTTCAAAGGCCCCAAAAAAGGACTACTGAAATGAATGAACACTTTATTCCTCGTAGCTGTGAATCAGAGTGCACCAAACATTCAAATCCTTTAAAAAAGCTGGAACCATAAGAGGCAAACTCTGCAAATACACTGCTGGCCACCCAAAATGCAACACCAAGAAGGACACGAGATAGCAAAGCCAGATTTGCTGGACACATAGCAACAGATACAAAGATGAAACGATTGAGCTTACAGGCCCGTGCGACTTGCGGAACACACAGACATCAATAGTTCGTGTGGCCCCCATGGCTGGCAATAACGGCCGCTACACGCCGCGGCATCAAACGAAAGAGGCGTTGGATGTGGGCTTGGGGTATGTCGGTCCAGGCTGCTTCCACACGTTGCCACATTTCATCAGGCGTAGCCGCGGGTGGTGCTTGCCGGGCCACTCGGTTGTTGATCAGCGACCAGACGTGTTCGATGGGCCACATATCGGAAGAATAGGTGGGTCACGGCAGCAGTGACACCTGGTGGGCCGTGAAGAATTGTTGCACGATGCGTGCCACGTGCGGACGCTCATTGTCATGTTGAAACGTGGCCGCTGTCAGGTCCTGCAGGTAAGGGAGGACTACAGGCTCCAAAACGTTGGAGATGTAGCGGTGGCTGTTGAGTGTACCGGCGATGTGTACCAGAGGGGTACGGGTGTCATATCCAATTGCGCCCCAAACCATAACGCCAGGCGACGGACCGGTATGGCGATACATATTGCAGGCGTCATACAGTCTCTCGCTGCGGTGCCGCCACACGCGAATCCGACCATCGTGGTGTTGCAGGCAGAAGCGGGATTCGTCGGAGAAGACAATGTCGTGCCATTCCGTAGTCCAGGTACAGCGTCCAACGGCCCACTGCTGCCGCACTCGCCGGTGGTGTAACGTCAATGGTAATCGGAGCAATGGGCGCCGTGCGACAAGTACCAGCTCCTGTAGACGACGTCGAACGGTACGTACTGACACAGGTTGTTGCGCAACACACCCTAATTCCTGCGCTAACGTTCGTGATGTCGCGGTGCGAGCCGTCAATGCCCGCCGCACAACATGCCGCGGCTGCGGCAATCACTTACGTCGGTCCGTCGGTCCCTCCTGCACCCACTGAATCCATACTCGCCTCACTGTATGTGGATGTCGTCCCACACGGGCGCCGATGTCTCGGTACGATAAACCGCTGTCGCGATAGGCCACTATTCGTCCTCTGTCGAACTCCGAAACGTGCTGTCATGACTGCCGTATTCTGCGACGAGGCATCAGGAAGCTTCCCACGCACAGGTCCGGCAGCACAACACACTTTCACTACTTACCCGAGAAGCACTATAAGGATTGTGCCTTCTTTGCACCCTCTTATAGTGCTTCTCGGATGGCGTGCCGGGCGCACATGATTTGCACATGCCCTGCAATGCTAATCGTTTGCATGTCCTTTCGCGGGCGACGCATGCTGCGAATTGCAGGCCACTCGAATGCTTCCTTCTTGGTGTTTCATTTTGGGTGGCTAGCAGTGTATATTAAACACTGTCATAAACTTACCGAAACAGAAAAACAAAACATACACTCTGTGACGTATATTCTAAAATAACTTTATTTTTAGTTCCTTTTCCTATGTAAATTTGAGTTTGTTCTCCTTATACTTTCCAAACTTAACGTGATATTTTCTCTCTCACAAGAATGAGGTTGGCAACACAAATGAGGTCAGCGAGAAAGTGACGTATGAATGTGATAAGAACGGTAGATAAAAAGAACGATACCGCAGTTGCTTAGTGGATGTGTGTGTGTGTAGACGTTCGATGGCTAAGATAAATGTGAAGTTCACTTACTGTGTTATATGTTGGATCTACTGAAGTATTGCTGGACCAATAAAAAGTTATCGTAAGCTGACTTCTGTTTATGTTTCGTCTGACAGTAAACTATTGCATCGTATTCTTATTTAATGGTTTTAAACTTAGCGTAACGCCAATTTTGCTCATGAAAAAGGCTTACGTTATAACTCTTTGCAAAAAAACAAAAAACAAAACCCGAAGCACTCAGAAGGAATTATCCAATCTAGATGAAAATTAATATATGCAATGTACATGTACAGCAAAAGAAATGATTGCAATTCCTGAGCCTTTGGGCCATTTATTCAGATAAAACAGCTACTCGAGTTGAACAAGTCAGTAGGTAGCGTCCCATCATGTCCCAAACATGTTCGATAGGCGAGAGGTCCGGCGATCGGGCTGGCCATGGAAGGGTGTCGACATTACGGAGGCAGGCCTGGGAGAGCCATGCCGTCTGTGGCCGAGCATTATCTTATTAAAAAATTGCTCGTTGATGCTGAGACAGAAATGACACCAGAACAAGTCGTAGAATGACGTCGACGTACTTTCAAGCCGTGAAGGTGTTACGGAGGACTACCAAGAGTGTCCGGCTACCGTAGGAAATAGCTCCTCAGACAGTCACTCTCGTGTGCGAGCCGTATGCCGTTCCACGGTATAGGCAGGATCCGTGCGCTGGCCGGCGCGTCTCCAGACACGTATGTGCTGGTCATCGGCGTCAAGTGCAAATCGTGACTTATCACTGAAGACAATGCGACGCCATTGGACGCTATCCCACGTTGATCGGGCCAGACACCACTGCAACCGATGCCGGCGATGCTTGCTGGTCAGTGGCACGCAGCGGATTGGCCTCCTCGAATGTAGTCCCCTGTTGCAAGTCGTCTGGTAACGATCCATATGACCACTTCCGTACCAGTAGACGACGCAACACGGCCACCGATGTTTGAGAGCGACGAATTCTGCTCTCTTCGTGTGGCTCTCACAATCTCCCGGTCCTCTCCCTCTATCGTTTCTCTCTGCCGCCCACTAACCGCGTGCCACTGGGTTGTGTTCTCCTGGACCCTTTGGCGCCAACATTATCCGATTACTGAGTCGCTCCGACCCAAATGCCTGGCAATAAGGCGAACTGACCAACCGGTTTCCATCAGCCCAATTATACGTTCTCTCTCAAACTCTCATCTGCTCGTATTGTGCACGGATCCGACGTCGAGGTATCCTCAGAGTCCGTGATGGTTAATGCAACTGCAATCCGCTGATTCTGCGTGCGAGCTTTGTCTTGCTCCTCGATGAGCGATTCTCAAGCGCTGTGGAGGGCCACTATTTAGTCATTGGTCGTTATTTTTATTCATTTGCATATTCGGTTCTGAGGTACTTGCATGCGGGTTTCATCAGGATCGAACGACTTTCTCGGGGTGCTTTTTTTTTTTTTTTTTTTTTGTAAATAGTGTATTTTAAATATTGTACGTACCCTCAATTATGTCATTTAACTCACACATTGAAATTTATATCCCATCAGATAATCTAGAAATGTGCTCAAGAAATGTAACCACGTGTATCGTATACATTTTTTGGACAAATAAAGGAATGGAAAAAATGATTATTTGCGTAGGAAATGGATCTTCCAGTCATCCCTCACCACGTCCGCGTCGGCCGTAGGCCTTCTGGATACCAGGACAGAGAGTCGAGCTCAAAATTTCCGCAAAGGGTAGGGGCTCCAGCCATCGCATCCTCGGGTCCCTGAGACTGCGCTTCTCTTATGGGTGGCCTTACTGTCGCAACGTGCTCATCCAGATCTTTCATGAAAGAGACACATTAATCCCTGTTATGCCGTCTTGGCGGGACAAGTTAAGAGTAATCGGAATCACTAATTTCTTAAACATCTGCTCAGAGAACTTTCTCCATTTCACAGAAAAGAGCAACACTATAAAAAATCATTTTATATAACGAAATTTCTGTGAATCGAAAAACTCACACACAGTGCAAGTACATAAAATCTTAGGTGATTACACTCTCTATGTGTTCTAACTGCTCAATTCATTTTTTAGGATGAGGATCTACACGGTGAGGTGAAAGAAATGTTGGATGGGCTGCCCTAGCCCAACCGTAGCATCGTCATCTCTCTTTGCCTGTAGAAATGAGGCACTAAACTGTAAACGACAGACCACTGCCGGCACACTCTATTTTTTTTTCTTCTGTACCCTACAAATTGTTTCCACGACGACGCAGTGTAAGGTGGAGAAATGGGCCCGCTATTTTGCTTTCACAGAATTTCCTTTTAAATGACAGTTTAGGATTTTCACAGTTCAATTGTTTATCGGTGGGACATTTCTCATAACGGCACACCCAATGGTTTTAGGAATAATTGATAATTACTCCACTTTTGATAGCTTCAAACAGCGTGGCTTGTATGACTGCTCCGTACATTTATTAGTTTTTTTTTAATATTTATTTTCTGGGGTTAACGACCACTGTTAACAATTCTGCAAGCTATAGGCAGTCACCAGTCCCTAATTAAGTACCACTGGTTTAGGGGAAGGGAGAAAGCCAGTGCCATAAGGCAAACACACCACTCATTTCTCACCCGGGACTCGAACCAGGGTACACTCGGGAAAACGGTCAGAAGTCAGCGCTTAGATAACTGCGCCACATGGGAGGCGTGTTCATTTATTAGTATAATTTATCATAGCAACGTAAGTTCGCCTATAACTAATTCTATGAAGTATTAATATTGTTTTCATGCTTGGTAATCTTGCTTTTACTTTAGTTAGAGCATGCAGCAATCAAAATGTGGGAGAAGAATATATATACTTTTTATGTAAGTCAGTAACATACACTATATTGATAAAAATCACCTAACACCCCTTCAAAAGCAAATGAACAGATCCGCTGCGTTGTTAAGATGCGCAGTACAGCTGCAAACGGTATAAAAGTAAGCCTGAAGCTGACCGCGATCATATCGTACCGTGAGGTTGAGTGAAAATATCGCGGCGGGAGAGAACTGATTTTGAGAAAAGAATGATTGTTGGGTGTTATATAAGTGGATTGTCCATAAGAGAAACCGACAGGCGTTTAAACATACCTAAGTTAACTGTTTTGGATGTGCTGAATAAGTGGAAGACACATGATGTGCCCGAAGCAGCAAAACATACCGGCAGACTACAGAAAATTAGTGATAGAGGACGTCGAAGCCTCAGGAGAGTCGTTACAGCTAATCGACGGAGTACTGCAAAAGACCTCAGTGTACAGATGAGTAAAAATGCTGGAACCTTAGTCTGTACAAGTACCATTAGCAGACTACTTCATTTCATAAGTTACCGTGGTCGTGTAGCTGTTCATCAGCCTTTCACCTGCACTCGGAATGCTACTCGTCATTTAGCATGGTGTAAAGAACATTTATCATGGACTGTAGATGAATAGAAATGGGTCCTATGGACTGATGAATCCAGATACACGATCCATTAGTCTGATGGCCGTGTGTGGGTATGGCGGCAGGAGGGGAAAGCAATTTACCACAGTGTACTGTTCCTACGGTCAAGTTTGGAACTGGCAGTGTACTCGTGTGTAGGTGTTTTTCGTGGTATGGCCCTGTCCCATTGGTTATCGTGGACCAACCTGTTAACCAGCACGTTTACTTCGATATGCTGGACAATTATGCCCTACCAACTCTGTGGGAATACTATGGAACCGAGCCTTGTTGTTACCAGCAGGATAATGCACCGAGCCAAAAAGCAAGGACTGTTACAGCGTGTTTTGACGATAATTCCGTATCGTGTGTGGACTGGCCAGCACAGAGCCTTGATCTTAATCCCATAGGGCACCTATGGGATGAATTAGAGCTCCGCATAAGAAGTTTGGAACCAAGTCCTACTACTAAGCAACAGTTAGCGGCAGTATTATGTACTGAATGGAAGCGCATACTTATCGATGTGTTCCGAAACCTTGTCGAAAGCATGTCTCGAAGGGTCAGTGCATGCATTAAGGCCAAAGGTGGACCGACACCTTACTAATGTATGTCAATAATTGCTATGTTGTGTTTCTCTTCTAGGTGTCCTGTGACTTTTGTCAATATAGTGTATGTAACAATACAGATCTTAAAGTGTGGGTAATAGCCCCGCTGCTTTGTGTCAGAAAATACTTTTACTTCTGAGACTTTTTATTTCATCGGCCAGGGTTATCATTCGATTACAGCACAAGCCACTGTACAAAACAACATACATTTCAAGGCATGAAAACCCGTTCTTCCCAATGTCATATGACAGCCTCTGATTCAATGTGCGTGATGCACCTATTTATTCACGCTAGTCAGTGGCGCAGCCAGGAATGGGTCCAAGGGATCCGGACCCATCCTACTTCCCCAGGGACACCCTTTTTTTCATCAAATTCAACTGTAGCTGAACTATAAGAATAACGACAAAAAAGTGAAATTATGTAATGCTTTATTATTAGACTATTAAGTAATAATTCTCCAGGAATGTTTTCTATACAAGACATCTTTCATTATTATGTTAGTTTGAATATGTTTGGGTGGACATAACAAGGCCTAATAGAAATGTTTGCAGTGCTAAAAAAAGAAAAGAAAAAAGAAGCCCTACTTCGACCTAAAGCATTGCTCATGAAACAATAGGGAAAGTCAGCACTCTTGGATTTTTTATTTCATAAGATAAATCACATTTCTTTCTTCATAGAAAAAACTACTGTTTTTCTAATCGCAGCAGCTGAGAAAATCTCTTACACAGATGGCCACCTACCTAATAAGCTTTAGCCCGCAAAACAGCGGCCACCCGGCGAGGCATCGATTCAATGAGATGGCGATAGGTATCCTGGGATATCTGGTACCATAATGACAACAGCAGATCCTCCAGTTCCCGTACATTTCGCGGTGGTTGTGCTTTAGCGCGAACCTGCTTTTCCAAGTTGAACCACAAATGTTCGATTGGGTTCATGTCAGGTGAAATTGGAGACCAGAGCATTAACAGAAAGTCACCAGCATCTTCCTCGAATCAGTCCTTGACGATTCTGGTAGTGTGGTATGGCGCATTATCTTGTTGGTAATGGCCATCACTAGCAGGGAACACAGTTGCCATAAATGGGTGAACTTGGTCCGTAACGATGTTCAGACCCCAGACAGCTGTCAGAGATGGAGTAACACCGCCGCCGACGATCTGTTTCCGCCCAACAGTATTTTTTTTTTTTGGTTGGAGGTTTAACGACCACCGTGTGCAACTCAATGGGCTATAAGCAGTCGCCCGTCCCTAATTTAGGGTCACTGGTTCCAGGGAAGGGAGAGAGCCAGTGCCGTAAGACAAACACAACATCCATGCCTGACCGGGATTCGAACCCGGACCCCTTACGGACGAATGATCAGAGGCCATCGCTTAGACCACTGCGCCACCGGGGCGGCACCCAACAGTATATGCTGGTGCCATAGCCTCCGTTGGTAATCTGCGTATCCGCGCTCGGGAGTTTACGTGCTGAACCAGGAATCTTGATTCGTCAGACTAGGCCACTTTCTTCCATCATCCACGGTCCAATATCGATTATCTTGGGCCCATTTCATGCGTTGTTGGCGATGACGTGCAGTGAGCATGGGGACCCGGCTGGGTCTTCGGCTACGCAGGCCCATGCACAGAAGGCTGCGATGATCTGTGTGCTGTGACACATTGCCCTGATCACCACTGTTGTAGCTTCGGGTGATTTGTCGCACTGTGGCCCAGCGGTCGCTGTGAATAATGCGCGACAGTCTCTGATCCCCTACGGAATCAGTGAGCTGCTGAGAACACACAGCTGGACGACGGTTCATCGTTTGGTCATCTGTGCACCACTTTTGATACGTACTCACTACAGCGGCACGTGAACAACCCACAAGCCGCGCCGTTTCCGAGATCATAGTTCCGAAGCGCCGTGCCATCATAATTTCTCCTTTATCAAACTCCGATAAATCGGCATCTTTTCCCATTCAGACTCCGAACACTCTACTAACCGAAAGCCGGTCCTCGGGTTGTATGTATACTGCTCTGTGAACTGCACCATATATCATCATCATCATCATTGTCAACCATTATCAATCCACTGCTGGACGAAGGTCTCCCCAAGTTTCCTCCACAACGGTCTGTCTTGTGCCAGTCTCCTCCATGTCACCCCTGCATACTTTCGAATTTCATCCACCCATCTCCCATGTGGTCTTCTTCTGGGTCTTTTCCTGTCCCTTGGAATCCAATCTAAAATTTCGGCTGTCCATCGATGATCTGTCCTTCTGGCAGTATGTCCAGCCCATTGCCATTTCAGGGATTTAACTCTGATCATGATGTCTTCCACTCCTGTCATTTTTCGGATCCACGAGTTCCTCTTCTTATCTCTCCTGGCTACACCAAGTATGCACCTCTCCATGCTGCTTTGAGTTGTCTGCAGCCTTTGTATGTCTCTTTTAGTTAAGGTCCACGTCTCTGCACCATACGTAAGCACTGGAAGGATGCATTGATCAAACACTTTTCTTTTAAGACATAATGGCATATTGCTCTTGAAAATTATGCTGATATGGTGCTCTTGCCTGGAGAGCACTATATATATATATATATATATATATATATATCATCATCATCACCATCATTGTCAACCATTATCAATCCACTGCTAGACGAACGTCTCCCCAAGTTTCCTCCACAACGGTCTGTCTTGTGCCAGTCTCCTCCATGTCACTCCCGCACACTTTCGAATTTCATCCACCCATCTCCCATGTGGTCTTCTTCTGGGTCTTTTCCTGTCCCTTGGAATCCAATCTAAAATTTCAGCTGTCCATCGACGGTCTGTCCTTCTGGCAGTATGTCCAGCCCATTGCCATTTCAGGGATTTAACTCTGATCATGATGTCTTCCACTCTTGTCATTTTTCTGATCCACGAGTTCCTCTTCTTATCTCTAATGGTTACACCAAGCATGCACCTCTCCATACTTCATTGATATATATATATATACATATATATACTTTTGAAAGTGTGTCCGGTGACTTTTGTCAGTATATATATCTCATGATGATGATGATGATGATGATATATATATACTGACAAAAGTCACCGGACACACTTTCAAAAGCAAATGAGCGGATCCGCTGCGTTGTTGAGATGCGCGGTACACCTGAAAACTGTATAAAAACAAGCCTGCAGCTGACCACGATCGTATTGTACTGCGAGGTTGAGTGAAAATGTCGCGGCGGTGGGAGAGAACTGAGTTTGAGAAAGGAAAAAATGTTGGGTGTTATATTAGTGGGTTGTCCGTAAGAGGAACCGTGAGGCGTTTGAACATACCCGAGTCAACTGTTTTGGATGTGCTGAATAAGTGAAAGACACATGATATGCCTGAAGTAGCAAAACGTACTAGCAGACTAAAGAAAACCAGTGATAGAGGACGTCGAAGCCTCAGGAGAGTCGTTACAGCTAATTGACGGAGTACGGCACAAGACCTCAGTGTACAGGTGAGTAATAATGCTGGAACCTCGGTATGTACACGTACCATTTGAAGAGAACTTCATTCCATGGGTTACCATGGTCGTGCGGTTGCTCATAAGCTTTTCATCTGTACTCGGAATGCTACTCGTCGTTTAGCATAGTGTAAAGAACATTTATTGTGGACCGTGGGTCAATGGAAACGGGTCCTATGGACTGATGAATCCAGACACATGGTCCATCAGTCAGATGGCCGTGTGAGGTATGTTGGCAGCTGAAGGAACGCTATTTACCAAAGTGTAATGTTCCTACGGTCAAGTTTGGACCTGGCAGTGTACTCGTGTGGGGGTGTTTTTCGTCGTATGGTCTCGGCCCATTAGTTATCGTGGACAAACCTGTTAACCAGCACGTCCACTTCGATATTCTGGACAATTATGCTTTACCAACTTTGTGGCAATACTATGGAACCGAGCCTTGTTGGTACCAGCAGGATAATGCACCGAGCCATAAAGCAAGGACTGTTACAGCGTGGTTTGACGATAATTCCGTATCGTGTGTGGACTGGCTTGCACAGAGCCCTGATCTTAATCCCATAGAGCACCTATGGGATGAATTAGAGCGCCACATAAGAAGCTTGGAACTAAGGCCTACTACTAAGCAACAGTTAGCGGCAGTATTATGTACTGAATGGAAGCGCATACTTATCGCTGTGTTCCGAAACCTTGTCGAACGCATGTCTCGAAGGGTCAGTGCATGCATTAAGGCCAAAGGTGGACCGACACCGTACTAATGTATGTCAATAAATGCTATGTTGTGTTTCTCTTCTAGGTGTCCGGTGACTTTTGTCAATATAGTGTATATACACAGCTACATACACAGTTTTGCATCCATTACTAGGTTCACCTCTTTCGACCAATTAGGTCACTCCTAATTTATTTAAACTTTTTTACACCAATTCTATGTGATTTATTTAGTATTCCTTCTGGTTGAATTGTCAGTCTCTCAGTTGTGCTTACAGTATTTCATGCAGCTGTCCGGTAAGTTCTTGATTCCTTACTTAAACGTAGTTTTGCAGTTTGGGGTTGTTTCTAACTTCATTTATTTGGTCTCAGTGGATTCGGGAGCATTATTAGTCGACATTTCGCTTTTCCCTTGTCGCTTAAACAAGCCTCTCCCCCACGTTGATGCTCTCCTGACGAAAGCAACCTGTTTTTTCTAATTCTCATTCTTATGTTTCTTTTTCATTCTTCAATTCACCATTTGCCCTTTTTAATAAACGTTCGTTCTTTGATTTATTGTATTTTAGGCCAATTTTGAAATTCCTTCTGCTTCCTTATTAGTTTTTCACTATTCTATATACACTAAAGTGCCAGAAAAACTCTTACAGACGAGCTTATGCAAAATACTTAGCAACGTCACCTATGCGCGTACTCGGTTGCGTCCGCCAGTGTGCAAGCGATAGACATCCTTGCCAGCTGTCAGAGTTGTTTTCGGCATGAGAATGACAAGTAATAATGGTTTAAGCGATTTTCAGCGCGGTGTCATAGTTGGCGCTCGTGGGATGGGCCATAGTATTTTGGAGGTAGAAACGAAGTTCGGATTTTCACGGACGACCATTGTTAATGGTGTACCGTGACTACAAGAATTCCGGCAAAACCTCCAACCTACGATACCAGTGTGGTCGTAAAAAGACATTGGGTGAACGTGACCATCGTCGGCTGTCAAGAATCGTTTCTCGCGATAGGTGTGCAACACTCCGCAGGTATCATCGGAATTCAATGCTGGAGCCTCAACAAGCATCAGCGGCCAACGGCCAACTCGAGTCCCCTTGATAGGTGCACGACACAGAGCTATGCGCCTCGCTTGGGCACGGCAACACCGCCACTGGCCACTTGATGACTGGAAACAAGTAGCCTGGTCCGACAAGTCGCGTTTTCAACTGTATCGTGCTGATGGAAGGATTCGTGTGTGGCGCAAACCCCATGAAGCCATGGATCCCGCATGTCAACAGGGAACTGTACCGGCTGGTGGTGGTGGTGGTGGTGGCGGGAGGGAGGGGAGTCCGTAATGGTATGGGGTGTGTTTAGCTGTACTTCACTGGGACCCCTGGTACGTCTAAAACGTCTGTGACCGGTCAACGCTATGTGCGCATCCTTTCTAACGAGGTAGACCCGTTCATGTCCTGCATTCATGCTGATGGGTTGAACCTGTTTCAACAGGCCAATGCACCTCCACACAAGTGTCGGGACGCCACATTATGGTTAGAGGAGCATTCATCTGAGTTTGGGGTGTTGCCATTCCCAACCAAGTCCCCAGATCTGAACGTGATAGAACACATTTGGGATGCCATGCAAAGCGCTATCGAACACAGGAATCCGAGACCTCGGAATACACCCGAATTGTGGAATGCTCTGCAGGAAGAATGGTGTGCATTGCCTACAGCATATTCCAAGAAGCTAGTGAAGTCCACGCCCCGTCGTATTTCTGCAGTCTTGCGCTCCCGAGGGGACCTACCAAGTATTAGACTGGTGTACCAGTTTTTCTGGCCCTTCAGTGTATTTGCTAATTATATTCTGCTACCGAGATTATTGGCCTCGTTGTTTAGATATTTCTGTGTATTATTTTCTGTATTTTCTGTATGTATATATATTCTAGATAAATTTCTGGAGCAGGGACTCCTCGTTAGAAATGTCTTAGCTCCCATCCCTTTTGGCTGTGACCTGAGCCATTTATCCCTCTGTGGGTTATACGTCAATTCGTCGACTGCGTCAATTCGTCGACTGCGACGATTCGTCGCGCGTCAATTCGTCGAGCGTCAATTCGTCGCGGACAAATTCGTCGACTACGTCAATTCGTCGCGTTTACAGATTTTGGTTACATACAAAACGAATGCAGGAAAACGTACGATTTCGAACGTCTTGCTCCCTGATCAAATTTATAAAGTTTGGAGACTCAGACAGGATAGGAATCTTACGCCTTTTATTTGGCACTAAAAATATTAGACGGTAGACGGTTTTTGGAACGGGTCAGGGCCCGGTTGGTCAGAGCCCCCATACACAAAATATTCGTAAATTCTACAGTTTTCAATTCAGAACCACCAAATCAGGTATCCTATCTCATGGTACTCTAACTTAGACGGTTGTCGGTTTTTAGAACGGGTCAAGGCCCAGGGAGTCAGAGCCCCCACCCCCACATACATACAAAATTTTCGTAAAATCTAGTTTTCATTTCAGAACCATCAAATTTGGTATCATGAAACTAACTTAGACGCTAGACGGTTTTTGGAAGGGTTGATGCCTGGGGGTCGGAGCCCCCCCTCATAAAAAATTTCGTAAAATCTTCAGTTTTCATCTTAGAACCACCAAATTTGGTATACTATCTCACGGTACTCTAACTTAGACAGTAGACCGTTTTTGGAACGGTGTGAAGGCTCTGGTGGTCAGAGCCACCCACATACAAAATTTTCTTAAAAACTACAGTTTTCAATTCAGAACCACCAAATCTGGTATGCTATCTCATGGAACTCTAACTTAGACGCTAGACGATTTTTTGAAGGGGTTGCAGCCCGGGGGTAAGGGCCCCTCATAAAAAAATTCGCAAAATCTACAGTTTTCAATTTAGAACTACCAAATTTGGTATACTATCTCACGGTACTCTAACTTAGACAGTAACTGTTTTTAAAACGAGTCAAGGCCCGGGGGGGGGGGGGGTCAGAGTCCCCCACATACAAAATTTTCTTAAAAACTACAGTTTTCAATTCAGAACCACCTAATCTGGTATGCTATCTCATGGTACTCTAACTTAGACGCTAGACGGTTTTTGGAAGGGGTTGGAGCCCGGGGGTCAGACCCCCACCCTGAATAAAAACTTTTTCGTAAAATCTACAGTTTTCAAGTCAGAACCACCAAATCTGGTATACTATCTCATGGTACTCTAATTTAGACGCTAGACGGTTTTTGGAAGGGGTTGGAGCCCGGGGGTAAGAGCCCCCCCTAAAATGCCGTAAAATCTACAGTTTTCAATTTAGAACCACCAAATTTGGTATACTATCTCATGGTACTCTAACTTAGACGGTAGACAGTTTTTGGAACGTGTCAAGCCCCAGGGGTCATAGCTACATACAAAACGAATGCAGGAAAACGTATGTTTGGTTACATACAAAACGAATGCAGGAAAACGTATGTTTGGTTACATACAAAACGAATGCAGGAAAACGTATGTTTGGTTACATACAAAACGAATGCAGGAAAACGTATGTTTGGTTACATACAAAACGAATGCAGGAAAACGTATGTTTGGTTACATACAAAACGAATGCAGGAAAACGTACGATTTCGAACGTCTTGCTCCCTGATCAAATTTATAAAGTTTGGACACTCAGACAGGATAGGAATCTTACGCTTTTTCTTTGGCACTAAAAATATTAGACGGTAGACAGTTTTTGGAACGGGTCAGGGCCCGGTTGGTCAGAGCCCCCATACACAAAATATTCGTAAAATCTACAGTTTTCAATTCAGAACCACCAAATCAGGTATCCTATCTCATGGTACTCTAACTTAGACGGTTGTCGGTTTTTGGAACGGGTCAAGGCCCGGGGAGTCAGAGCCCCCACCCCCACATACATACAAAATTTTCGTAAAATCTAGTTTTCATTTCAGAACCACCAAATTTGGTATCATGAAACTCTAACTTAGACGCTAGACGGTTTTCGGAAGGGGTTGGAACCCGGGGGTGAGAGCCCCCATCCTCATAAAAATTTCGTAAAATCTACAGTTTTCAATTTAGAACAACCAAATTTGGTATACTACTCATGGTTATCTAACTTAGACGGTTCACGGTTTTTGGAAGGGGTCGGGGCTTGGGTCAAGGGAGCCCCATACAAAATTTTCGTAAAAAGTTCCGTTTTTTACTCTTAAGAATACCCTATCTACGTTCTAAGGCGCTCTTTGGCCCTTTGAGGGCCTTGCACCATAAACCATCAACCAACCAACTAACCAACCTACAGTCTAAGTTAGGGACTGTAGATAACAATAAAGTGCAAAAATATGCGTTTAATGGTGTATTAAAAACACAAATCAATATAGTTTAGCTTTCACTACCAACGAGCGGCTTATCAGAAAGAAATATAATGTAATGTAAATAGAGAGTCCCAGATATTCAAAATTCAAAACGGTAAGAAAAAGATGATTAATGCCAATGTGAAGTCGTACTCATGCGACATCACGTAGGTGCATTGCATTTCTGTGTCGCGGGATTCAGAGAAGCACACGCCAGATGTACGGCAGTTCTATAGATGTCTCATAGAAGGAAAGTATTCCCATTCCTTTTTCTTTCTTTTTTGTTTCGCAAAATTAAATTAACTAAATCAAAAAATTTAAAATAAGTTTACTGGAAAATTGCAGGAATATCTTTTTCATTCATTAACTTTCACCCGCTGAACTTGGTGATTCCACAAATAGTAATATGTACCTGACAAATAACTGTTATCCCTGCTAGTACAAATTATAGTAATGATTTATTTGCGTCCAGTTCAATCTAGTATGCCCATAAGAGCGTTTGGGGCCGTATGAAAAATACATTTCAACGTGTGCCTATACGGCGGCGGAGTTATCTAGGCGCTGGCTTCTGACCACTTGTCGAGAAGGATCCTGGTTCAAATCCCGGTAGGTCATGGACGTTGTGATTGACTTCTGGCACTGGCTGTCCCCCTTCCCAGGAACCAGTGGCCCAAAATTGGGAACGTCCGACTGCTTATAGCCCACTGAATTGATCACGGTGGTCGTTAAACCCCAACAACAACAACAACAAAAAAAGATTGCAACGTGTCCATTGCTATTTGTTATGGACCGTACAAAAAGTATGTTTTTGATATCAACGTGTCCACTTCCATGTAGGCTGGCCATAAAATGTTAGCCGCCCCGGTGGCGCAGTTGTCTAAGCGATGGCCTCTGATCATTTCGTCCGAAAGGGGTCCGGGTTCGAATCCCGGTGAGGCATGGATGTTGTGTTTGTCTTACGGCACTGGTTCTCTCCCTTCCCTGGAACTAGTGACCCTAAATTAGGGACGGGCGACTGCTTATAGCCCATTGAGTTGCTCACGGTGGTCGTTAAACCTCCAATTAAAAAAAATGTTAGGGGACCGTACGAAATTGCACTTTTGTTTTCACCTTGTCAGCGCTTCGGTATATGGTTGAAGTATACGTATATATAGTTGGGCCATTTCAGCACGTAGTTTGGTTTATATAGAAAATAAAGATCATGTTACATTCTTACTCAGCTACAACACATTAATCCCAAAGGCTATTTGTTGAAATCTTTAATCCGCCGTGCTCATATTCACAACGTTAACATAACATTTCAAGTTATTAATGTTGCAGTTTTACCCTGTCACAAAACTTTAGTTACAAGACCTTAGGCGTAACCTTTTTTTAGGAATTTTTAGTCCGACGTATTCATAAGGTTTCGATAACATGCCAAGGTTATGATACTGCGTTTTGACTGAGGCACAAAAATTAATAAACAAGCCTTAAGCCTTTTTATCAGTTTTCAATCAACCGTGCTCATATACATAAAATTTTCAGGGAAAGTCAAGTTTATTGTGTTGCGCATTTACTCGAGTACAAAACTATAAACAGCCATTAACTTTCACCCGCTGAACTTGGTGATTCCTCAATTCATCCATTAACAAGTCTTTTAAGTGATTGTATGCTATGGTCATATTGATAATGTTTGATGACAAGTCAGGTTAGTTGATGTTGCACTTATTAAAGACTTAAAAAGGTGTAGAGGCTAGTAATTATTATTTGAAGTCTAAGTGAAAGCTCATTTTTAAGTTGACTTGTCATGAAATCCTTATGAATATGGCATTTATTTTATTTTGTACATTTTACAAAGCGTATGCATTTTTTTTGTTTTGGCATTTGTTTTATTTTGTGTTGCACTTGTTACATAGCATTTCGCATTTTTGTAATGCTTGTGACTTGTGATTGCATTTTGAATTTTTATTTGTTTCACATTTTGGATTGCATTTTGAATATTTATTTGTTTCTCATTTTGGATTACTTTTTGACATTTTATGTTTTTGACATGCTATTTTGAAAATTTTGTCTTTTTTAATTTTGCGTTGTGTTTTACATTCTTGCATCTTCGGCGGAATTACATTCTTGAAAAATTCAAATACAAGTTAGTAAAAGGTATAATTCAATTAGTGAGAAATACCAGCACATTTTAGTAAAGGGTAGAATTATATGAAATTCCTCTTAAAAAGTCCAGCATGTTAACATTGTCTCTGTGCGCCAAAGAAGTTCGAATTCCTTTTTATCTTGCCAGCGTTTCTCTTCTGGATGGATTTGTTGGAATCTGTGCTATCACCCTTTCGATTTTAGCCATAGTTGTTCTCTGCTCTTTCGCAATTTCACTGATTATTTTGTACAGTCACAGTTTTTTTCTCCCAGAATTGTATTCCAGCGTCTGTCCAATCTTTCAAGTTTGTTTTGTGTTCTGGGAAAGCCAAATAAATTGTTTTCACTTACTGACCAAATTGCTGGTGGGAAAAAGCGGAGGGCTTCTGCTCGGATTGTTTCTTCTGCTTCCACGAAATTTTTCAAGAACATAATTTTCCTCAAACCACTGAACTACAGAATCTGCATATTCTAGTAAAATTGATTTCACTTCTTCAAAAGCAGCTGGAATTTCATCAGATGAAAAAAATGCGAGTGCTTGCAAATGTCTGACTTTTAGAGCAAACTCACTGTTTTCCCTATATTCCAAGGCTATGATAGAGGATGGATATTCCTCAGCACGTTTTTTTCCGAGATGAAACCAACAACATTTGTGTGTGCTGCTTCCAAATTCCTTTTTAGCAGCATTATAACGGTAGCTATTTCAAAATCTATTATTATGCGTATATTGTGGTGCAAGCTGAATATCATAGTCTGATGCATAGTCTTGTAAATCCTGCAAAAATACTGTATAATAGTATTATATTCTTCATACTTGCTGGAAAGTAACCCATAAATTAGTGGGACAAGTCTGTGCATCTCTGGATTCGTTTCAACCATAGCATGAATGGTACATAATTGCCTAAAAAGGGTTGGGCAAGTTTCAAATGTCCCATCCACAATCCAGAGGGGTGCTTCTTTAAGCTTTCGTAAATTATTCTCTGTTCAAAATAAAATAATTCTTTGATGTCCAAATGCGCTATCTCTGCCAAGAAATTTTGCACCATCTCCTCCTGTAAATTTATTGGGGCATCGATCCGTTCTGAAGTCGTAGACTCCGCAGGCATGTCTTCTCTTCGTATTCGTTTTACAACTTGCCTTAGTGCATCCATTTTAGGCATGTAAGCTGCATTTACTGTAGCCATTGACGTTGTCACGGTTTGTATAATTTGTGCAGGGGCTTCGTCCGTATTTCTCGGTCGTTCTTTTATTTGCGCTCTTGCAACAGCAACATGACTTTTCTCCGGTCTTGGAGCATGATTATGTGGTTTCTCATTGCGCATCCTGTGTTCATCTCCAATAAGAATAGTACTAGCAAAGCCAGTACAATTTCCATAATTTCTTTCAATACAGTGCCAATACCATAAATCACCTCGCACTCTGTTATGGCAAAATAAATACCCTTTCCATTTCAGCAAATCATTTTCTTTTTGTGAGTTAACTATTTATGCTGCATTCTTCATCTGCATAGTGCCTTCGGAAAACAATGCACTTTCTCTTTCCAAAATATTTAGAATGATATATTTCCACTATTATCACTTGACAACGCACAACAAAGGTTTCAACAAGCACGTTCCCTGTTCGCCAGTCAACTACAAACTGATGAGCAACCATTCAATAAAACACTCAGAATACAGACAATCACGTAAAGCTTGTTCCTTCAGTTAGGGTTTAAGCGAAGTTCAAGATTTTCGTACCTGCGGTCACAAGAAGTGGTTAAGTTTAAGGATCGGCATCTTATCTTTTGTTTTTCCCAAACGCAGAGGTACATGTATTTTACAGCAGAGACGCTCCAGGCGGGGGATCAACAGATGCGAAGAATCTGGAAGCCAGGTTCCGGAGGCGGCAGCAGGCGCGGACTCGGCAGCTGTACTCTGGGCCGGTAGGCGTCATGCTAATTATCAAAAAGAAATTCAAATTTTTTCTGTGCTGCACCATGCGTATGAAAAAAATTGTTATACTGAAAAGACAATTTGTTTACCCCGTAACGTGTTAAACAAACCCTACGTCCATACGTGCCATATGGTCTGTAAGCCAAACACAGTTTTTCATGCAACACCTTCCCCCGACTTTCTAAGTTCAGATCTGTCTCGTTCGACTTATTTTCTGTACCGCCCCTCTCTTTCGCTTATTGCAGTTAATTGCCGTGAAATTGGTGTTTTACGTTGGGGTGTATTGCCATGAGTTCTGAAGACTACACTGAAAGCGGTGAACACCAGGGGAAAAGTAATCCAATGCCAGAGCAGAAATCCAATGCCAGAGCAAAACTTTGTTCGTTGGCATTACATCCAAGCAATTTAGGCGAAGTAGGAAGTGTGTTTTTCTACTACGACACCAGAAGATTGTCGCGAATGCTCAGGCAATTGCGATACAGATGTGTCCTTAAGACTTCTCTTTCAAGACGTCCAAAGGCCGGCACTAGGGGATGGGGAGGGATACAGTGAGGATGATCTTTTTTGTTGCAGTTAGAAATTCCTACGCTCATTCTTCCTTAAAACTTTGCCTGGTAACCAGTAAGTACTGTCTTATGCCTGAACCATTGCACAGATTTGTTGATTTTGTTTTCATTCTTTGAGTTAACAGCAGGAAAATATCTGAACTGCGTTGTTTCAGTTGGAATTTTTTTTAATTTCAGCAACAGTTCTTCACGTATAATTGCAAAATACTTCGATAGAATAAACATACCTTACATAAAAAGTTTGCATGAGAAAATAGATTAATAATAAGGAAAATATTCTAAAACCAAAAAAAGAAATTGCGGAGCCGAAAAAGCTAGGTAGAGGAAATCAAAGGCTCTAAGAAAAAGTTCATATTTAAAGAAACCTGTAGTCGCTTAATGAGTAATCAATATAAAATCATGTGCTGTATTTGAAAAAAAAATTATAAGCAAGTAGGCATCGTGACTGTCCACAGTTTCCCCTTTTCATCCTGTCGACATTACAACCACCACAGAAAAGAAAATAACAAAAACACCCATACAAAGTAAAATGCCCAAAACATAAAAACAAGTAACCACACAAAATAAAATACCCAAAACATGGTAAGAAATTCTGTTAAAAGCACAATGAAGGTAAACGTTAGGGGAAATATATGATTTTAAAACTTAATATAAGTTACAAAACTGAAATAAAAAGAAAGAAAAAAGAAATATTCCAAATTTCATTGTTACTCTAGATATTTTGACCTGTTGACATTTCGTAAATTGCACTTGCACTCGGTCAAAAATATTACTTACAAGGACTCTTTAGTAACTTTTAATCGCTGTGGTCATATTTATAAGGTTTGCATAACAAATCAAGTTAATAATGTTGCGCTTTCACTTAGGCACCAAATACTAATTATTGGCCGCTAGGCCTAGGCCTTTTAAATAATTTTTTATAAGCGTAACACTCTTAAATTGATTTGTCATGCAAACCTCATATGATCACAGCATTTTAAAAATTACTATAAATGCATATGCCTAGGTCTCGGGCGTATCTATTAATGCTTTGTGCTCGAGTAACATTTAAACAGAATTATTTTTACTTTCTATGAAAACTAAATAAATATCAGCTCGGATTACTGAAAACTATCAAAAAGCCCTAGGCCTAGGGTCTGCTTAATAGTTCCAACCTCAGAAAAGCGCGTAGCTAAAATCTTGGACTTCTATGCAAACCATATGAAAATTAGCACGGCAGACTGAAAATTGCTAAACAGGCCCAGTCCTAGGGCTTTCTAATTATTGTTTTGTACCTGACTAAAAGTGTAACATTATCTTTAGTTCTTACTAGCACGGGGACCCGGTATTTCCCGGGTAAATATTACTATTTGTAAAATCACCAAGTTCAGCGGGTGAAAGTTAATGAATGAAAAAGGTATTTCCGTAAATTTCCAGTAAACTTATTTTAAATTTTTTGATTTAGTTAATTTAATTATACGAAGCAAAAAGAATTTACATTGTTTACATTACATTGTATTTCTGCTTGATAAGGCAACCGTTGGTGGTGAAAGCTAACGTTTATTAATTTGTGTTTTTATTACACCATGATCCGGATATTTTTTCACTTTATTGTTATCTACGGCCTCTAACCTAGACCATAGGTGGGGTAATGGAGTGCAGTATTGGGATGCAGTTCTTAAGAGTAAAAATTGTAATTTTTACGAAAATTTTGAATGGGCCCTCTTCACACCGGGCACCGACCCTTTCCGTCTACAGTCTAAGTTATAATACAATGAGGTAGTGTACCAAATTTGGTCGTCCTAAATTGGAAACTGTAGGTTTTACAAAAATTGGTATGCGGGGCTCTGACCCCTGGCTCCAACCGTTTCCAAAAACCGTCTACATTCTACGTTAGAGTACCATGAGATAGTATACCAAATTTGGTGGTTCTAAATTGAAAACTGTAGATTTTACGAATTTTTTATTGGAGGGGGGGGGGCTCTGACCCTTGGGCTCCAATCCCTTTCAAAAACCGTTTAGCGTCTAAGTTAGAGTACCATAAGATAGTATAACGGGTTTGGTGGTTCTAAATTCAAAACTGTAGATTTTACGAAATTTTTATGAGGGGGCTCTCACCCCCAGGCTCCAACCCTTTCCAAAACCGTCTAGCGTCTAAGTTAGAGTTTCATGATAACATACTTAATGGTTCTGAATTGAAAACTGTAGATTTTACAAAAAAAAATATGGGGGGGGGGGCTCTGAGCCGCGGGCCTTGACCCCTTCCAAAAACCGTCTAGCGTCTAAGTTAGAGTACCATGAGATAGTATAGCAGATTTGGTGGTTCTGAACTGAAAACTGTAGTTTTTAAGATAATTTTGTATGTGGGTTCTCTGACCGCCCGGGCCTTTACCCGTTCCAAAAACGGTCTGCCGTATAAGTTAGAGTACCATGAGATAGTATACCAAATTTGGTGGTTCTAAATTGAAAACTGTAGATTTTGCGAATTTTTTTTTATGAGAGGGGCCCTTACCCCCGGGCTGCAACCCCTTCAAAAAATCGTCTAGCGTCTAAGTTAGAGTACCATGAGTAGTATACCAAATTTGGTGGTTCTGAATTGAAAACTGTAGTTTTTAAGAAAATTTTGTATGTGGGGGGCTCTGACTCCCCGAGGCCCCGACCCGTTCTGAAAACGGTGTACCGTCTAAGAGAGAGTGCCATGATATAGTATGCCGAATTTGGTGGTTCTAAATTGAAAACTAGATTTTACGAAATTTCGTAGGGGAGGGGTGCCCTCTGAACCCCGGCCGGGCTCCGACCCTTTATTAAAACCGTCTACAGTCTAAGTTAGAATACCATGAGATAGTATTCCAAATTTGGTGGTTCTAAATTGAAAACTGTAGATTTTACGGAAATTTAAAATTTGGTACGGGGGGATGCTCCGACCCCCCAAGCCCCGACCCGTTCCAAAAACCGTCTCCCGCTAAGTTAGAGTCATGACACAAAATTTGGTGGTTCTGAATTGAAAAATATAGATTTTAAGAAAATTTTGTATGGGGGGTCTTACCCCCGGGCCTTGACCCGTTCCAAAAACCTTCTACCGTCTAATTCAGAGTACCATGCGATAGCATACCAAATTACGAAATTTTTATCAGGGGGGGCTCTGACCCCTGGCTCCAACCGTTTCCAAAAACCGTCTACATTCTAAGTTAGAGTACCATGAGATAGTATACCAAATTTGGTGGTTCTAAATTGAAAACTGTAGATTTTACGAATTTTTTTTATTGGGGGGGGGGGGGAAACTCCAAACCCCCGAGGCCCCGACCCGTTCCAAAAACCGTCTACCGTCTAAGTTAGTGTACCATGAGATAATATACCAAATTTGGTGGTTCTAAATTGAAAACTAGATTTTACGGTAATTTTGTAGGGGGGGGGGGGCTCTGACCCAATGCGCCACGACCTGTTCCAAAAACCTTTTCCCGTCTAAGTTAGAGTTTCATGATACCAAATTTGGTGGTTCTAAATTGAAAACTATAGATTTTACGAAAATTTTGTATGTAGGGGGCTCTTACCCCCGCGCCTTGACCTATTACTAAAACCATCTACCGTCTAAGTTAGAATACCATGAGATAGTATACCAAATTTGGTGGTTCTAAATTGAAAACTGTAGAATTTACGAAAATTTTGTAGGGGTGGGTGGGTGGGGTGGCTCTGACCCCCTGAGTCCAACCGCTTCCAAAAACCGTCTGCAGTCTAAGTTAGAATTTCGTGAGATAGTATACCAAATTTGGTGGATCTAAATTGAAAACTCTAGTTTTTACGAAAAAAAATTTAGGGGGGATGGGGCTCTGACCCCGACCCGTTCCAAAAACCGTCTACCGTCTAAGTTAGAGTACTATGAGATAATATACCAAATTTGGTAGTTCTAAATTGAAAACTAGATTTTACGGCAATTTTGTAGGGGGGGTTGTGTCAGTCTCTAACCGCTTTCAAAAACCGTCTACAGTCTAAGTTAGAATACCACGAGATAGTATACCAGATTTGGTGGTTCTGAATTGAAAACTGTAGATTTTACGAAAATTTTGTACATGGGGGGCTCTGACCAACCGGGCCCTGCCCCGTTCCAAAAACCGTCTACCGTCTTATATTTTTAGTGCCAAAGAAAAACGTAATATTACTATCCTGTCTGCGTGTCCAAACTTTATAAATTTGATCAGGGAGGAAGACGTTCGAAATCGTACGTTTTCCTGCATTCGTTTTGTATGTAACCAAAATCTGTAACCTGACGGCCTTCCTCTGTCCTTTTATCGTGCTTTTCTACCGTGCCTTCTGCCTTTTCTGTCTGCGTGTTTCTCGTCTGCTTTTTCCTCTCCTGCGTTACCGCCCGACTTTACTTTGGCACACATCATCCTCCTTCCTAAGAAGGGTGACCTCTTGGATCTTGAAACTGGCGCCCTATCTCCATCCTAAACACTAACTATAAGTTCTATACAAAACTCTTATCCCGTCGCCTTAATTCTGTTCTCTCTTTCGTTATTTCTCCTGACCAGACATACAATGTGCCTGGTCGGACTATTTACACTAACGTTTCTCTTCTCCTTCATCTTCACTTCCTCGCTCGCTCTTTTCTGAACCTCTTGCCTTTCTCAATCTGGATCAAAAATCCGCTTTTGATAACGTTTCTCATTTTTATCTCTCTGCTGTCCTTTCACAATTTGGCTTTCCTCCTACCTTTTCTTCCGCACTCTTAGCCCTTTATCAGGGCGCCAGTTTCCATGTTCGAGCGGCCACATTTCTAACGGCTCCAATTCCGTTTAAGCGTGGCATCCGGCAAGGATGTCCGCTCTCCGGCCAGCTATTCGCTCTCGCTTTTGAGCCTTTCCTGTTAGCAGCCCGAAGATCACTCCTGGATGTCCTACCGCCGACAGTGGCTAGTACTCGTCATCATCGAATAATTTTCACCGCCTATGCTGATGATGTGACCTTTTGCGTCCGGGATGAATCTCAATTTGATCGCCTGTATTCTGTATATCAACAGTATGTTGCATTATCTGGAGCAGCGCTGAATGCCACTAAAAGTACTGGCTTATGGTGCGGGGCATGGGCTGCCCGCACCGATGCTCCTTGGGGTGCGCAGTGGACTGCCACTACACAGAAGATCCTCGGTGCGTATGTCGGATTGCCCTTGGCTTCTGCATCTGCCACCTGGACTGCTCTTCTTCCCCGGATACAACGGACTGCTGCCTACTGGAGTAAGGCCCGCCCTTTCACATCGTTCCGTCAACGAGCAGCCGTTGTTCGTCGACAACTTATCTCTCTATGCGAATACTCTTGGATGTCGACGGTTGTGCCCGTGTCACAAATGATGACCATCACTCGCCTCTCAACTTCCGTCATCTGGTCTTCACATCACTGGGTTAAACCTGCCACACTTCATCTGCCAGCCTCTTTGGGTGGCATCCAGCTTCCTGATCCAGCTTTCCTTTATAAAACACATCGCATTATTCATTTCATTCGCCTTGCCACTTCAACTGTTCCGTCCCTTACCACTACCTTGAATGTTCTAGCTTCTTCCCGTGACCCATCTTTCACCTTCCTACTGTTTCTGAAGATGGATGCATACTCTCTTCTCCCGTCCCACCTCCCTCCTGTCCTGCGAGAGGGCCTTTCTCTCTTTCGTTCGCTTCCTCTTCTCCGTTCATTTCCTTCTTCAACTCTTGATCTCCTAGATGAACCTCTCTTCTTCTCTTCTCTTATTCACCCTCCTAACCTCCCTTACTTTTACTTTCCTCATTGGATCCGCTCTGGTGTGATAACTGTCCGTTCTCTCGTAACTTCTGATCTAACCTGGAGACCTCTTTCTTCCCTGTTTCTATCTCCAACCATTACTCTTGCTAACGAATATCTTCTTCTTCGCACAGCGCTTTGGAGCCTCTTTCCACTCCTCGCTTCACCTGATGGTCTCTTCTCGGTCCCCTCTGCTCCTCTTTCCCTACCGTTCTTTCTCCTCATTCGTAGCTCCCCAGTTCTAGTTACTTCTCTCTCCTCCTCTTCTCTTTATTGGCTTCTTCTTTCCCCTCCCCGCACTTCCACTTTCTGTTCATTCTGCTCCTCCTTCTCTTTCTCCCCGCAATCTGGACAGCATCTACCTCTGCCCTTTCCTCCCCTCTTGAACTCAATGTCCATTGGCAATTTCTTCACCTTCGTCTCCCCGCCCCATCAATACTGTTTCGCATGACCCTTCTCACCTCTCCGCAGTGCTCCTTTTGCCCTGAAGTCAGCGACGTCCAACATCAATACCTATTCTGCCCCGTTCTCCTGCCAGTCCTAAACACAGCATTTCGTCTTGCTGATCGAATTTGTGCTCGATCGTTACCATTTCTTGCATATGCTTGGCTACTCCAAACAAAGCATCCACCTACTCACTTGCCTCCTGTGTGCCGTTATATTTTTCTTCTTGTGAAGTTCACTGTCTATGCTTTCCATCTTCAACAACGCTTCCCTGCTCTTATTCCACCTCCTCAGGAGGCAAGTGCTATCATTCGGAGACGCTTCAGCACGGTTAACCACTCGCCTCCAAATGGAGCACTCTCGTGCTGCCTCAACAAACACCGATAGCGTTTTTCAATCCACTTGGGCCCAATCGGCTGGGTGGTTCCATATCCACAATTTGCAGTTACATCTCAACCTATAAGTGGAATTTTTGTTGTCGCCCACGTTCACTGTAACAAATCATGTTTTTTACGTATTAATTTTGGTGCTTCGCTATTTGTGATTTTTCTGTTTTAATGTGCCATTGAAGATAGCTCACCACGTTTCCCATGTTCTCTTCGATAATGTTGGGTTTTATGTTGTTGTATATAATTCTTCCTTCTGCACAGTTTACTGCCCACGCAATGTCCCCTTCATTATGTTGAATATTTTTTTTTTTTTTTTTTTTTTTTAAATATTAGTCACTGTGTGTATAATATAATGTAACAAGATGCCCTTCTGTGTACATTTTGCGTTATTTCCCCTTGTCACTGAATACTTCTGTACATATGTTGTAAATTTTGAATGTAGCATCACTGTTGCAATTCTGTGAATTAGTACCTAATGTTTAATATTTAGTATGGTAGTAATGCTTAATTGGAATTTGTGCATAGTATAGAATCATGTCTTGCCCTGTCTACAATACTGTAGGTAAACATTTTCGTTTGTATCGCTCGTGCTTTATTGTCTGCCTCTCCTTCGCCCTACGTGGCGAAATAATTTTTTTTATGATTTTAACAATATTTTGTTTTACGTTTCACTGGAACTTTCCAGCTGATGTATATACCGCTGTATTTATTGGCAGAATTCCATTGTCATGTACATAGAAATGTTATTTTACTGAAGAATAAAGGCAATTTTGAAATGTAAACGCGACGAATTGACGTAGTCGACGAATTTGTCCGCGACGAATTGACGCTCGACGAATCGTCGTGGTCGACGAATTGACGCATGCGATGAATTGACGCGCGACGAATTGTCGTAGTCGACGAATCGACGCGCGACGAATTGACGCAGGCGACGAATTGACGTGACACCCCTTCGGTGTAGCATAAATAGTGCCCGGTGGGGGTCAATAGTCAAACAACCAGGTAAATTTCAAAAATCATAATTCCAGTTAATAAAAAGCACATCTTACGAAGAAATTAGGGAATTTTAGGTTGAAATCAGTACCCTCTGAAAAAAAATCTAAGTGATTTCACCATGCAGTTATTGGAACCCCGTTGACAATAATTACATATTCGAGTACAGTTATTATCTCTAAATTAGTTTGATGAATATGCTGCATTCATATTTTATTATTATATTAAGTATAATATTTTGAGTGACAAATGTGACAAACTATCAGTGGCCGCCCCAGGTACGGGCATACCGGACAATCGCCCACGGCCCCGCACCGCCGCCAGGTAATCAATAGTTTTTGCCTGGCGTCACCTAAAATATTGTAGTTGTAGTTCACGATCACATACAAATAAATAATCAATTTTAGTATTTGTTTACTGCTTTTAATTAGTGACATCAAAAAGTTACTCTGTTGAAATTTTTTTTATTTTTTAGTCACAGACATGTTTTCAGTGGGAAAGTTGTGGAGAAATGTCTAAATTAAATTTTTTTTCTCAAGATATTTTACATAGGAGTTTTGCCGCAATTTCGGGTATAAGTAGTGAGTTGCAAGTACAAACGGAAGCCAGCTACCGTTTGTTGACACTGGAGTTTAGTTGACAGGTGCGTTTGCCGAAGCTAGCCACGCCTTCTGACCCCGGAGCTGCAATGATTGACGTGGAGAGACAATTCCTTGGCTGCCGACCATCTTCTCGTGATGTCCCCGCATGCGCATGGACTGAAGAACAAAAGCGATTTTCGCTTTCTATAATGGATAACTGAGTTGTTGTTTCAGTTTTGTTCCCAAGATAGTGATTATAAGTGCCGTTCTTAGCAGTAGTCGAGTACATATTTCCTGGTGAGTAGTGTGTTGTGTTCGTGAGTAAATGACTTCTCGTGATCGTGATACCGGCAGAAAATATGAATCAGGCAGCACGAAAAGAAAAAAAATAGTGGTAGAAGAAAAGAACTGGAGCAGCAACTCCGTGGTTCATTGGCGAAATGCACTCACAGTCAATGAAATTTGTGCACCTAGAAGAAAACATGCTACAGCCGCGAAACTTTGCAAATAGCTAGAGTGCGTGCTGGTATGCAAATAATCCACGTTTGGTGCGAGTGCGCATGACCCCACAACCTGTGGTGGCGCTGAAAGCAGGAACCGGCAGCATTAAAAACCGGCGTGTAGTCGATTCCCCACGAAAGCGAAGAGCACCGGCCTACGCGAGCAAGAGTACAGAGTGACCAGAATGCCTGGTAGACCCCAGAGACGTCGATTTACGCAACTTACGTACTTTGAGAGAGGCCTGATCATCGGGCTGAAAACCGCAGGGTGGTCGACGCGCCGTGTAGCCAGCCACGTAGATCGTTCTGACCACACCGTCTGACTGTGTTGGGAGCAATGGACACGTGACGGCACTGCCACACGGCGGAGCGGCTCCGGACGGACCAGGAGGACTACCGGTAGAGATAATCGACGGATCGTGCGCCAGGCTCGAACGGATCTTACGGGGATCCGGTCCACTATACAGGCAGATGTAGCGGCTGCTGTGTGCCCACGAACCATTTCCATTAACACGGGAACATCGCCTGGTCCGGGTGTAGTGGTGCCAGGCCAGAGCGACGTGGAACGCCACAGACTGGCGACGTGTGGTGTTCAGCGATGAGTGGGGGACAGATGATCATCGTTTTGGGGACAGATGATCATCGTTTTGGGGACAGATGATCATCGTTTTGGGGACAGATGATCATCGTTTTGGGGACAGATGATCATCGTTTTGGAGACAGATGATCATCGTTTTGGGGACAGATGATCATCGTTTTGGGGACAGATGATCATCGTTTTGGGGACAGATGATCATCGTTTTGGAGACAGATGATCATCGTTTTGGGGACAGATGATCATTGTGTCAGGGTATGGAGGTCCCCGGGTCAACGGCGCAATCCCAACCTCGCTATCGAGCGCCACACTTCTCCCACTGTAGCCATTATGGTCTGGGGAGCCATAGCCTACGATAGCCTGTCAGCTCTAGTAGTGGTACGTGAATCATTGACGAGCCAGCGGTATGTGGATGAGATCCTACTGACCCATGTGCTTCCATTCCTGGCCGGGATTCCAGGTGCGCTATACCGGCAGGATAATGTCCGCCCGCTCACGGCATGCTTTGTCCATGACTTCCTACGTCATGTCCAGACACTTCCATGACCTGTCCGCTTCCCGGACATGTCCCCTATCGAGATGTTTGGGACCAGTTGAAACGCCAGCTGCCGCAGTGCCGCACTATCCGGAATTTGAATCACACCGTCCAACACGTTTGGTCAGTCTGCCGAGGACAACATCAAGCGTCTGCTCGCCTTCGAGCCGGACCGTATTGCAGCATGTATCGCCGCACAAGGCGGTGCGACGTACTATTGAAGATGACCGGACTGCGTGCCACAGATCCCTCTGTAATTGTCCTGCAGCTCTGTTTTTGCCATCATGTGTATCATTCATCTGTATCTACGTCCATAAAATTTCAGTTCTATCCCATGCTTCCTTCTTGGTGCGCAAATTTCATTGTCCGTGAGTGTATTTCAAAACTGATAAGGTTGTTGGAGAAAAGGAACAGGTGTGTGCTCAAGCATGTTCAACATCAGCAGAAGGAGTTACAGGAACCAGCAACCAGAGCAGCACTAGCAGAAGACGTGATGAGGTGCTGCATTCAGAGTTGCCGTCGCTGCCGCCATCGCCAGCGCCTGCATCTCCCTCATCACCATCACCAGAATTAGAAGAGATTCATGCGGTCTGCAAAGCACTTGCACCAAATGTGAGTGATCCATATTTATGGCCACAACCGTTAAGTGACAATTGACTAGGATATTTCAAAACGCCCTTCCCCCTCCCCATGCGGGTCAAGAACCTAAGTTTCCTCAAAAATAAAAGTGGGCGCCGTTTTAGTGAATTCTATTACACTAGAATTTTAATAAATGATGAAGAGCAAGACAGGCGATGGTTGATTTTTCCTGAATCAAAAGATGCTATATACTGTTTTGCGTGTCGTTTGTTTTTGTTTACTTCCGGTAGTACTTTTATTTCGAGTGAGGGAATGAGTGACTGGAAGCACCTGAGTGATGCCCTGAAATCTCATGAAACCAGCAAGTCCCACAAAGACTGTATGCTAAAATGGTTAGCTTCAGAAAAGGGGATGAGTTGCGGGAAAACCATCGACTCGCTGTCTCAGACTGCGATTCTAGCTGAACAACAGCGCTGGAAAGACATATTGGAGAGGTTACTGGCAATCCTGCAATTTTTGGCTTCCCACAGTTTGGCTTTCAGAGGGCACAAGGAAATTTTGGTCTCAGATTCCAGCGGCAATTTTTTAGATTTGGTCAAATTAATTAAGATTTGATTCCATTTTGCGAGAGCATTGCACAAAGGGATGAACACGATGGTTGTTAGAAACCACTACCTCGGGAAAAATATTCAAAATGATTTCATACAGCTCATAGCAAGCCACGTTATAACTAAAATATTAGAAAAAGTGTTAAAGAACAAGTACTATTCAATAACCAAGGACTGTACTCGAGATATCGCTCGGATTGAGAAGCTCTCTATAATGCTGCGAACCGCAAACAAGGACAATGAAGAAATCGGATAACAGTTTTTGGAGTTTTTAGCGGTAGAGAAAACTTCTGGTGAAGGATTGGCTGATTACATCGTCATTGAACTGGAACAACTAGGCTTTTCACTGGAAAACTGTAGAGGGCAAGGTTACGATAATGGTGCCAACATGCGCGGGGGAAAAGCAGTATCCAAAGAAGACTTCTCAACATGAGCCCCCTAACTTTCTTTGTACCTTGTGGAAGCCACAGCTAGAACCTGTTGTTGGGTGACACCACTTCATCTTGCACTCAGGCCCAGTCGTTTTTCGGTTTCTTACAGAGACTCTGCACCATTTTCTCATGCTTCAGCGAGAGGTGGGGCAATCTCAAGGCACATGTGAACATTTCGCTGAAACCTCTTTCAGAGAACAGGTGGGGGTGCAGAGTTGAATCTGTGAAAGCTGTAAGATATCAGCTGAACAACGTTTGCGATGTGTTGGTGAGTCTGCTTAAAAAAAAAAACAACCCAGAATAGGGTGTAGGTTGATAAGTGAGTGCCAGTCATTGGAAAAAGAAATAACCACCTATGAATTTGTTACCTCCCTAGTGATTTGGCATGATATTCTTGTCAAGATACATTGTATGAGCAAAATATGGCAAAGTGAAAATATGCACTTAGATGTGGCATCAAGTGGCTCGAAGCCTATCGTGAAAGTGGCTTTTGTCAGCACTGGTGACAGCGAGGGGAGTTGCGGAAAAAGTAGGCATTGAAATCACGTTCAATGCCATCAGAAAGAGTCGGAAAAATAAAATGTTCTCCTACAGAGCAAAGGACGAGGCTCTTGAGATTTCACCGCAAGACCACTTCAAAATAAACTACTTTAATGTGGACGTAGACGCCGTGCGAATGAGCTATCAGCCGAAATTTGAAGCTGTCAAATCCCACGAAAGCACGTTTGGCTTCATGTACCGAATTAAGGACTTATTGACAATGAGTGACGAAGACAATGAAAAACTGAGAATACTTACAAGTATCTTTAAGCGTAGGAGACAAACACGATATAGAAGCACTGGAACTATACAATGTATAATGAGCTCAAAATGTTCGTACGAGTCTTCGAGGGCGAGGGAGGCAAAGACGTAGTTTCAGCTCTTAAGTACATATTCAAAAAAGGCTTGTGTGAAATCTACCCGAACATTAACAATGCACTCAGAACAATAGCCACCATTCCCGTTACTGTTGCGTCTGCCGAGAGGAGTTTTTCTAAGCTGAAGCTCATCAAGACCTACCTAAGGAACACCATGACCCAAGACAGGCTGTCAGCTCTCGCTCTTTTGTCCATAGAAAACGACGTGGCATCTACTCTGGACTATAGTGATTTGATTGAAGACTTCAGCGGCAGGAAAAGTCGAAGAATTCTTCTTTAAATAATAGACTTATTTTGTAATTATACAGCTACCTTGTTTATTTAGTAACAGGTCATTTTGGAGCAGGTAATATTTTGGATTCCTAATTATATTAATAAACAATGTATTGTATTACATCGTGTTTATTTCATGTAAATTAAAACCACAATTCCCGATAAGAAAAAAAATTGCTTTGGGATCATATGCACCCCAAGTGAGGGTTTGTGAGAAAAAAAAAAAAAAGTGAGCGACTGGTTTACGGGCAGAGTAAGCAACATGTAAATTTTTAACGTATATATATAAAAGGGATTATTGCGATGGTTTTGGGCTATTACGATTGCGAAGGGCCCCGTGAAGAGCCATCGTCTGGTGCCCCTCAAGGGCTAGAGCCGCTGCAAACTATAGTCAAAAGTTGGGGAAGTCCCCCCCCCTCCTCCGCTTAATACAAAGTGACCCCAGTACCCATACGATTCTTCGTCTTTTATTATATTGGAAACAGCCACAATATGTATACGACATTTAAAAAAAAATATCTCGGAAGCAGTTATTGATAAATTTGGCATTTTCCTATATTCCCTTTAAAAAATGCCTACCCAGTAGAATGTATTTCTTCAGATTTATCGCGTTACATTTTTTTTATTGGAGGTTTAACGACCACCGTGAGCAACTCAATGGGCTATAAGCAGTCACCCGTCCTTAATTTAGGGTCACTGGTTCCAGGGAAGGGAGAGAGCCAGTGCCGTAAGACAAACACAACATCCATGCTTCACCGGGATTCGAACCCGGACCCCTTTCGGACGAATGATCAGAGGCCATTGCTTAGACCACTGCGCCACCGGGGCGGCCGCATTACATTGCACTGCTAGAACTATATTGAGCCGTGCTGTATGTAATTAAAAGAATCATTCGCAACGACTGGAAATGATCTCATTTGATTCCGTTGCTTTTAATGAATTTTTGCAATTTTGTAATACAAAGTCTGCCCGGAAAGTAATGAGACTCGTTCAATAACAGACGTTTAATTAAAGTTATACTTACATAACATTAAAATTCGTCGAAATAACATCCTTGGACATCAATACACCGCTGCCAGCAGTTCTGCCACGCCGCGTTGCTTGCCTGGAAGTCGGGAACAGGGGTCGCTTTCAAAGCACTCGTCGCGTCAGTTTGCACGTTTGTAACAGTCCCCAAATGGTGTCATTTCAGGCTGGATTTGAACCGGGGGAAGAAAAAGAAGTCAGCCGGGGCCAAGTCCGGGCTGTAGGGAGGTTGAGGCAGCGTTGCCACGTTGTGCTTCGCCAGAAACTCTCTCACTCTCAGCGACACATGGCTCGGCGCATTATCGTGGTGAAGAACACAAGTGGTGGTGATCCCCGGCCGGACGCGCGCGACTCTGTTCTTCAGCCGTTGAAGCACTTCCACGTAAAATGCAGCGTTGACCGTTTGTCCAGGTGGTACGAACTCCTTATGGGCAACACCTTTACAGTCAAAGAAGACAATGAGCATCGATTTCATCTTCGATTTGCACATTCGAGCCTCCTTTGGCCGATGAGACTCAGGAGTGTGCCACTCTGAGCTCTGTCTTTTCGTATCCGGATCGTACTCAAAGACCTACGTTTCATCACCTATTATCACTTTCTCCAAAAAACCAGGTTCACTCTTCACACGATCCACAAGCTCACGAGAAATCGACACACGGTTGTTCCTCTGTTCATCGGTCAAAACCTTAGGAACCAATTTGGCGCAAACTTTCGGCATCTGCAATTCTTGCGTGATGATTTCATGCACAATGGATTTCGCGAGTCCCACGTGCCCTGCTACCAATCTAACACACAAGCGGCTAGATCCAGCAGCTTGGCACACATCCAAGATTCTCCCGTGCAGGAAGCCACACCTCTCATCCGTGAGCCATTGCGTCAGCCGTCAATCATTTAGGACTGTCAACATGGTCTGGTAGTTTCTACCGTACAGGTAACGCAGATTTTTGAAGCCGATCTGTTGTGATATCCATCGGCGTGTTTTGCTACGTACATAGCGTTGGTCTTGATCGTGTCTGCCATACGAAAGCATTGAAAATTTAAGTAATTTTTAGAAGCTCATATTTTCTGTTAAACTGGTTTGTCAGTGTAGATTTTTTTTCTGGGTTTAACAGCATACTTCAGCTTGTTGATATTTTTCAGTTCTTTGGGATTTAATCGTTCATTGTAATTTACTGTGAATGGCTACGTCATATTTTGCTGTGATTTACGTGCTTTTTAGCTTATGTAGTGTTCTGAAATTGTAGCAAAATTAACGAAAATACCTCTGACTTTGGCAAAAAAAAAAATTTATCTTTTGTTTCAATACTCTTTTTCCATGTTTCAAATTCCGCCAGCAATTCGAATGTTAGTACACGATCTTCTAAATTATATCCACGATTAGAGCATAAATGTTAATTTAAATCTTCAGAATACAATGCAAAATTACAGTTTTTTACTGCACATGGAAATTTCAAAGGCGAATCAAAGGATTTCTGTGATCTGTGAATCACTTTAACGTGCTTATTTCGATTTCTAACACTACTGGATTTCTTTTCGCAATAAATACATCGCACAGAAGTGTTTTCCATTTTTAAGATAGAATTGCATTGTATTCTGAAGATTTAAAGCAACATTTATGCTCCCACTCATGGATATAATTTAGAAGATCGTGTGCTAACATTCGAATCGCTGGCGGAATTTGAAACATAGAAAGAGAGTATTGAAGCAAAAAGAGTATGTCAAACACAGAAAAAAAAATTTACACTGACAAACCAGTTTAACAAAAAATATGAGCTTCTAAAAATTACTTAAATTTTCAATGCTTTCGTATGGCAGACACGACCAAGACCGTAACCAACGCTCTGTACGTAGCAAAACACGCCGAGGGATATCACAACAGATCGGCTTCAAAAATCTGCGTTACCTGTACGGTAGAAACTACCAGACCATGTTGACAGTCCTAAATGATTGACGGCTGAGAGGCGTGGCTTCCTGCACGAGAGAATCTTGGATGTGTGCCAAGCTGCTGGATCTAGCCGCTTGTATCTAACACTCAGACGTCGGTCAGAGCCCAAAACCGCTTTCACCTTTTCCACATTGTCCGAAGTGTAGGACGTTGAAGGGAGCCCTGGGCGTGGCTCATCCTCGATGCTTTCTCTTTCTTCTGTGAACGTTTTGTGCCGCCGAAACACTTGTGCTTTCGATAAAGCATCTTTCCCGTAGGCTTTCTGTATCATAGCAAGCGTCACGGTCGCGGATTTTTCAAGGTTAACGCAAAACTTTACCGCGTATCGCTGTTCGACACTCTTCTGCATTTTGACCGTTACGCGACGCTCACACAGTTGTCCACTTCGCAAGCGATCCTCACTCTGTAAAATCTCAGAGCCAACTGACGAGACATCGATCGTTTACCTAACATACCCCGCCACCCGCCACGCCCGTATACTCCGCCCTCCGGCCCTTCTGATTGGCCCAGGAAAAGTGGTCTCATTACTTTTCGCGCAAACCTTGCAGAAGTAAAATTTCATTACAGGTTTACCATTCGTCTTTCAAACATTTTACAGCATAATTTCTTCCAAACTACAACTTTTCAATTATTCCAGCTAGATTGGGCACCCCGAAACAGAAATCCCGGCTGCGCTCTCCTCCAAGGTCTTTGTCTGCGCCACTGCTTACATGATCTAAGAAATGTTATGACATTTTCATCAACTACACGCAAAAAATCCGCAATGCATTCCCAGAGTTGCGCGTGTTTGTGTGCTGTCTTGTTGCTGCTGGGCTATGGTCAAACGAGGAATCCATTTTCATATATATAACGAAGTAAATTTCTCCGTCATTTTTATCCACGCCGGGGCTCGAACCCGGGTCCCCTCATTCCGGAATAAGTCACTCTACCCAGTTGAGCTAAGCGGACGTTCGTTCTGACTGCTGTCTGCCTTTATGTCGTGTGCGTCCTGCTGGCAGGTACGTAACCCCCCACCCCCGAAAGAGGGCCGGGGGCATGGCCCACGGGTCAACCGTGACCATGAATCGTTGCAGGCAGCCATCTGCTGCAGAACGTGCTTCTACAGCACTTGAGAACTCCCAGTAAATGTGGTGTGTGGAATGCAACGTCACACACATTTATTTTTCGAAGCGCTGGAGAAGAGATTCTCTGATTTTTCCTCTCTCGCGGTGTGGAAAGAACATCACACCATTGCAAGATTTTGAACGGCCGGGTCATCCGGAAAGTTAGGGCGCCATTATAACGAAGTCTCCGTCATTTTTGTCCACGCCGGGGCTCGAACCCGGTTCTCTTCATACCGGAATAAGTCACTCTACCAATTGAGCTACGCGGACGTTCGTTCTGACTGCTGTCTGCCTTTATGTCGTGTGCGTCCTGCTGGCAGGTACGTCACATATATTATTCAGATGTATAGATGTTCACCACGCATTTGGATTGATAATTTAATAGTAAGAAATTCTAATAAACCAGCAGTCTGTAATATCATATCTGTGGCATCATACATTTTTCATATGGCGTTTCAAATGCTTTTCACTCAGAGCTACAGCTTTTCTTTTAAGATGGTTGTCATTTAATATTAAAAATTCTGCTAAAGTGAAATGCAAAGCGAAGTTTTTCTAGTGAGTTTCGAAAGCAAGGGTATTGGAAACCTCAACGAACTATAGGGGGCGCTGCGCAAACGTAAACAAACTTCTCTAGTACGGGTAACGTCGCACGTGTTTCCATAAAGTCGAATGTTAGAATGGCTGGTTTGTCGCTTTCAATCCTTGAAATAATGAAATTTGTGGACGCTTCCAAAAATTCAAGATGCATTAAAGAAGGGGAAGTGATTGTTAATGTAGGCCATATAATTTCTTGTGGAATTAAAAAGGAAGATGGAAGAGAAATTCTCATAGTTTCGCACTGCATTCAGTCCACGGCAATAACGTCGTCGCCTCACTCCATCAACGGTGTTTTAGATACAAGTAACCAGTGAAATTTCTATAAAGTCATTTGAGTGCTCTTGTAAAGCGGGCAGAAGTGGAACGTGTAAGCACTGTGTAGCAGTAATGCTTTACTGTAACAGGTAATTTTTATTTTTACATTTTCAGGCAAGTGATATAGTAATACCGACAGTGGTGTTCTAATCCGGATTACTATTAAAAGCTGACATTTCGTTTCACTTGACGTTTCCCAGGACCCATTTTCAATACTGTCAACAATAACATTTGTAATTTTTGAACATTCTGTTCCTAAAAGTGTTTGTGAATTGGTAATTGTTGATCATCATTGGGTTCTGCGTTTTTGAACCGATGACTGTTGACAGAACATTGCAAATCTTGTTCCATAATGAAGTTTAAATTTATACGGATAACAGCAATTATTTGTTTTCAAGATTATGTAGAAATGCGGATTTTTTTAATTACTACTATGCAATAAAAACATGCTGCCTTGTTTATTATTCATTCAAAGACGTTACTAGGTTAGTAGCATTTCACTGGAAGGATTTCAAACGCAAAGCACAAACGTTTATACTAACTTGTGAAAAACATAGCTGAAACCTTGGGAACGACATTGCGGGACACAACAATACGATTTGTTCTTCTTCACGGAATTCTCCATTATACAACTCTAATTCCAGAATGAATGCAAAAATACACCAAACTACGACAACTGAACGTAATGAGCGATCTACCAACAGCCAAGCATTGAGCCGAAAACGTTACCCGTACTACAGTAATTTTTCCTTTTGCCGCTAGAGGGAGAGCGGACCGCTGAGATTGCCAATAGAGCGGGAGTTTTCTGTCCGAGTCCAAGGAGTAGTGACATTTAATTTTTCTAAAGGCCTCAGTTTTAGCCAAAAAGAAAAGTTAGTTTACCCTGCGGTTGTTCAATTTAACCGCATGTATCGCTCTGTGCTCTGTGCGGAATTTGCAACCTTAACTGAGTTTATTGTGAATGCTAATTAGTGATGAAGTGATTGTGCAAAATTGACGTTTACAATTAGCTCTAATATTTGATCATATTAGTCACCATGCCGAGGAAATCAATAATTAAGCCTGAAGAATGGCTCAGAAGATTGAATCAACAAATGATTCAAAGAGAGAACAAAGTAGAAGGTAAACGTGGCGTCGAGGGAAGTAAGTAGCCTATTCGTTATTTCTGCTGGCATGATTTTACATAGCTGACTAGGCGTTGTCTTCGATAAACAAAGAACTTTTGTTTGGTTTTAACGCATTTGTTTCAAGGAATAGATTATCTTTCTATTTGCGAAACCAAAAAATAAATTATTATTAGGTGAAATTCCGCACTGTGTTTATAGTTTTGTTACATTTCTGATGTGTTTTCACAATCGTGGTATAGAGATTCAGATGATTGTTACGTTCACCCTAAGCTTCTTTCAAGTCATAATTTTTGAATGGTGATTAAAATTTTTGCTGTGAATTCAGGATCTGTGAGCATTTCACTTATTTGTGGTGAATAATGGCAAACAAGAAGCTTTTATGACAGCAGGCTGATTTGTGTGATTGGGATGCATTCACAGAGTCTAAACATTCAGAGTTGGATGGTTCATAGATACTTCCTGTCCTTAATTTGAACGAAGCAAGGCGATGCTTCTACAGAGCAGTGTCGCCTTTCGTCTTCCGCGCATTCCGGTTGGCTTAGCATAAGCTGTTAAAGGAACAGTATGTATGTAGAAACAAAGAGCTTGTTGAACTACCATCTTTACGGGTGATTCGAAAGTGTCTTTTCTACTGTACGTATCACAAGTGGATTATTGAATCACCTAATTACTCGAGCAATGCTGCTCATTTGTTGGGTCTTTTAGTTTCACAATACGTGATGATATGTATGCTTATCGTATACTTGCAGCACCCAGTGGTTTACGTCATCGTAGCAACATTGACTCCTGCTTTCACCTTTTTGATGTTTCAACAGCATGTATGGGTTTAGTGCCTCACTGCACGACTTCTTACTGGTGTGTACGATATATGTGATTTACTTTCCCAGCACTTTATTGTTGTACTATATCATCTGTTTATGTTTTTCTTCGAATTATAAATTGCCGTTTGTGTTTGTACTTCAGTTTTAAGGGCTCACTATTCCTCATTTGTGGGTGAACCGATTGCATGCCGTAACTTAGATGACCATTTACAAGACGATGCGATGTAGCTCGCCTTAGGAATGACAAAATAAGAATTACGACTAACATGAAAAAGTTTTCAGTAACTATAATCGCTTTTGATATTCCGGAGTGTTTGTATTAGGCAAAATAGCCGTTAAAAAACATGTACGCAGCCGCTATTACAAGACGATGTATTATTTTGTAGTATATGGCTGTAGGAATAACAGAATGACAAAATAAAAATACCAACAAACAGGAAAAAGTACGCAGTACTGAAATATAATCAGTTTACATATTTCCAAAACGTTTTTATGGGAAAAAGTAGACTTAAAAAAAAAAAAAAAAACGTACGCAGCTGCAGTTTAGCTGATTTTGTGTTTTGTCTCTTCAATGCTAACGAAGCTCGACTAAGTAACTACAACTAACAGGGAAAGATTCACAACAAGTAAATAAAAGATATTTTTGTTTTGTTTTCCAGAATGCTTGCTTTTTTTCTTTTCTTTTTTTTTTTTTTCACAAAAAGGAATGAAGAAAAAAGCGTACGCCGCCAATTTCGAAGCAGAGTATGTAGGTCTTGTGAGTAATGTCTGTTGTTCAACCATATTTACATGGTGAATATATTACAAATACGTGGAGATAATGTAAAGCGATGACATCGTATATTTACATGCTAACGGACAGGAAAGTGATTTATATAGATGTATCGCTATGAAGTGAAATGACTGGAGATGAATATTTTTAGAATACATTTGAAATGTATGCCGTTCTTTACTTGTTTATTTGCGATATACTGTATTTATTAGATCGTATGAGTACCTGCCTGGCTCCTCGCGCCGTACGAAGATCAGCATACTGCCGAGGAGGACGAAAGTAGCTTTTTGGCGTCTTTTTTTTTTCCCAATAAAAACATTCCGGAAGTATTCTTATTTTGTCATTCTGTCTTTCATTCCTACGGCGAGCTACATTGCTGCAAGGTGATACACCGCCTCGTATATAATTGCCATTTTTCCTTTTTACTTACTGCATGTACTTATTATTGTCAAAGGTGTGTAATGATATAATTTTATGTATGACTTATTCAATGTCCAATAAATGTTATTTTGTTAAAGAGAAAAGAAAATAGCGTGATATTGTTTTGAAGCCAATGCCGTCCCCTCACTGCCTGGCCGCGAGCCTATAAGAAAGTAAAAGCAGAGAAAGAGTGATATCCAAAAGGCTCGGCATGAAGCTAACAACTATAAGAGCAGTTTAGGTGAAAACCGTTTTCCTCTGTGGAGAATTTATTTTGCTCAAATTTCATTGAAACTTAGTTTCTAAATAATGTGCGCCGTGGAAACATGTCAGAAGAAGCGTATGTTAAAAATTTCCTGGTTTGATACATGTGAAATTGACTTGAGTACTAATTTGTGAGAAATTAAAACGTTTCTCCGTTAGAAAAGCTGGCACTGGATTTTGAACCCGTGATAATGGGGGTGTAATTCTGAACAGCGCTTGGTGCACGGAATTGAATTTCTTTATTTTCAACGGTGCTTGGAGCGAGGAGAAAGGTCGTGCAAAACCATTTCTCCATTCGGATGATGCAATTCACATAACAAGTTTATCAGTTCTGCAAAAGCTGCTCAAGGACAAAGTACAGACGTGGATTAATGGATTCCCTTCGCAGCTCGTGTTACTTATTGATTCTGCTATCTTTTCGGAGTTTTTAATTAATTTCAAATGTTCAGGATGTCATATTGGGCATTACATTCATCTTGTTTATTCCGTCTTTGCACTTTGGGGTGAAATATGTTTCCCCTCTCGTTTATATCACGGAGAAAAAAACAAAAGCGAACGAGAAAGTACTGAAGTGAAAAATTTAAACTACATAATCCACTAGAAGAAGGCGTTTTAAATAAATAATCCATCTAGAGATTAGCACTGACTTCTTTTTTAAAGCCCAGTTCGGGAGATTTAGAGCCCGGGAACGACCTGGGCCCGTTACTGGCCCGGGCCAGTTATATCACTATTTATAACTAGCTTAGGCCCAACCTGGGTTTGAACAAATTTTCCTTTTATGTATAAGAAAGAAATGAAGCATATTGTTTTACTCCTATTTACATTTTCATCATCAGAAAAGAATGTTAGTGTTTCCAGTTAATAGTTAATGTCGACCCCCCCCCGCACCCCGAAGAAAGTTTCAGAGAGAGAGAGAGAGAGAGAGAACACAGTGAACAATAATTAAGAATTTTAGGCAAAGAACAAAGTCAGCTGTGCGTTTCCCATTGCGTTAGGTAATTAATTCGGTTAGCAATGTTAAATAAAATTAATTAAGAAAGTGTAAGGGAAAATTAACTTGAGCCCGGATCCGCACGGGCCGGGTTGTAGTAAAAAATTTGATCTAAGATCCCGGGCTTTTTGTCATACCTTCGGCCCGTGCTCATTTGTAAATCCTTCGCCGTCCCGGTGGCCAAGCGGTGTGAAGCGCTTGCTGGCTTTTAACCATTCAACCGAGATGGCACCCAGGGTGTGACACGGGAGGCAGTGGCGTAACTGGCCCACCTGCCAGATTTACTTCAGCGTCCCTAAGCGCAATAATTTTCCCAGGATTTCAAACACGAGGGAGAATGCGTTTTTCGCGGGGGGGGTGTAAGGAGAGTGTCTGGAAAAGTAATCCTGGTACATAGAGCTCTGTAGTTTTAACTTTTTAAGTAATAGATTTAGCAATGCATGTAATTCTTTTGTACAAAACTAAAATAAGTAGAAATCATCCTCTTGTACATGGCAGATCCACGGCTGCTGTGAATAATCGTTGGCGCCTGTCGTGTATGTAATCCTAGGTGACTGACTGACTGTTTCCCGACATCCATCTATGGGGAATTGCCATCTGGCCTCGCGCTTTTCCTCTGCAGCGCAGACAGATCAGATCGTATGACAACCCGTAGCCAAAGGACCGAATAGCTTCAATCTGTAGGAGATCCAGTGCTTTAAAAGTGAAACTTGACATTTATTTAGGCAAAGCTAAATGTACCTTAAGAGTAAATATGAACCTTTGAGTTAATTATTTGTTTGTTTGTCTTTATGCGTGTTCGAATGTTTTCAAAAAACTATAACTGGAAGCAGTGGCGGCGGAACCGCCCGGGCCACCAGGGCCCGGTCAATAATTTCAGCCAGGATTTGTATTTTTATTATTTTTTTATTTGGCATATGTGCGATTGTTGTGATGTTCCTTAGAAAGTTCATCTAGTTAAGTGGTTGGGTGGTCCTAATTCCAAACAAAGCTCCTTAGGCATTGCTTGTCTTCTGTTTGTTCCGGGAAGCGGGAAGATAGACGGTGCACCACGATTCGAAATTTCGTGCCCGGTCAACGAACTTCACTTTCCGCCTCCCCTGACTGGAAGTTGTAGTACGCCCTTTGGTTACCTGCGCCCCCCGGCAGCTGCTGGGGCTGTGGTGGTGGTAGTTACGCCACTGACGGGAGGTGAGTTTGTCTTACGACATTGGCACTGGTGGGCTGATTGGGAAAACCAAACCAGGCCGAGAATTTTAGTGTTGCGGCCCATATGAGCACACGTTCCTATCGCGGAGGATATGATGAATTCTCTCATGAAAAGATTCTGTTAGATCCTGGATAAAAAAATTAGAACTGTCGAAATATGCATGTAAAACGATTTCTGTCGTGAACAAAATTTAACGACAATTTAACGGTGAAAAAATTTTCCGGCAAAAAATTTAAAAAATCCGCTCATTATTGAATGTAGCTTCAAACTACGCTCAAAACGAAATGTATCAGATAGTTCTTTTCCTTTGAAAAATTTGGTTTGGACAAAAAAAAAAAAAAAAAAAAATAGAAAAATAAAAATAAAAAGAAAGAAAATAAAAATAAGCACGAATCTCTTCAAGATTCCATTTGCCGCCCCTGTGGCGCAGTGGTCTAAGGCGCTGGCCTCTGATCATTCGTCCGAAAGGGGTCCGGGTTCGATTCCCGGTGAGGCATGGATGTTGTGCTTGTCTTACGGCACTGGCTCTCTCCCTTCCCTGGAACCAGTGACCCTAAATTAGGGACGGGCGACTGCTTATAGCACATTGAGTTGCTCACGGTAGTAGTTAAACCTCTATATAAAAAAAAAAAAAGATTCCATTTAAAACTAAATCGTGAAGATCATTCTGAAAGCTGAAATGTGCGCATGCCACATAGCAATTTTCGTACGCAATTAATTTTTCTGTTAATTTGGACATTGATCGCAGACTACAAAATGGCACTAGTATGAAAAGTGTGTACTTCCTTGAGTATACGCTTTTCACAAGTCTACCCATTATTTTGATCCAAGGACCACCATTTCGACCTATGAAGCAGTACTGGTAAAACGTTGTTTCTTTTAAGATAAATGTGGTGGGACACGGATTACGGAATATTTCTGCGGGAGAATCTCTTTGTGCTCTGTATCAGTATGTGGGTAATCTGGTGGTGGGGGGGGGGGGGACAGAACTATTACAATGGGAGCTTGAGTCCAAAGTGCAAAACGAAAGTAGAACATACCTATGAAGTTGAGGATTATTATTCACAAGTAACAAAATAATTATTTGTTCTTTGTTCCAAAAATTTCAGACAAAAAGAGTACGAGAAAGTGGGCCATTTCTTGACTGGTCGACCGGGAAATGCCCCGGTGTTATGGTGGGCCAATCCGGTTCTGCTGGTACTTTTCCTTCTCTGAAACCAGTGGCCTAAGTTAGGTACGGACGACCACCCTTATTCCTTTCTTGGGGGAGGGGAGGGGGTTAAAATTGCTCACGTTGGGCGTTAAACTTCCGCCCCCCCCAAAAAAAAGTGCATCAAAGATTTCATTCGAAGTTAGAGTTTTCAGATGCGGAAAAGAATATTTCATATTAGCAAATTTGAATCTGCAATTCAGTGATAACTGCAAATGCTCTGCTTATACAGAGTAATTTTACGGCGGCAAACAGAATAGGGTTTTTTCAAAATAATGGAAACGAAGACTGGAGAATACGCAATGACGGGTGGCGCAGTGGTCTAAGCGATGGCCTCTGATCACTCGTCCGAGATGGGTTCGGGTTCGAATCCCGGTGAGGCATGGATGTTGTGTTTGTCTTACGGCACTGGCTCTCTCCCTTTCCTGGAACCAGTGACCCTAAATTAGGGACGGGCGACTGCTCATAGCCCATCGAGTTGCTCACGGTGGTCGTTAAACCTCCAATCCAATCCAATCCAATACACGCAATGCACCTTATGCCAGTCACAGGGACGACGTCACCCTCTATATGGGGTATGTAAAAGGGTGCAGCACGATGTTGGCTATCACGTAGCAGTGCGACAGTCGCAGGTGAATCTGCTGTAGTTGAGTAATTGTGGACAATGTCAGATCTCAGTGACCTCAGAAGAGGCATGATCATCGGTGTGCATCTTGCAGGAACTTCAGTAACTAGAACGGAAGAAATAGGAGATGTAACACGATGAACTTGATCAAAGATTATGTCTGCCTATCAAAAACGACATGGCGTTACATACAAACGTACAAATTGTGGACGCTATACGAAGATGTCAGATAGGGATAGGCGAACGTTGGCACGAGTTGTACGGTGGAAGCAAAAGACCGCTTCACCGCGAAGAGTATCAGAGTTCAATGAACATCAGGCGGAATGATTCCGTTTTCGTCATAACAGTTAGTCGGGAACTGTATCGTGCAGATATTTATGGCAGTGCTGCAATCCACAAACCTCTGATTACCAACATCACTTCAACGAAACTTGTGCAGCGCACATTAAAACTGAGATGCTAAAGACTGGTAATGTGTCATCTGGTCTGATGAATCTTGTTTTATATCGTTCCCCGCACCATTGGTATATAGAGTGTACGTATGGCGAAAACCTGCAGAAGCGTATACAACCCCCACTGTTTGGTTCCGACTGCGAAGCATGGAGATGGATCCCTGATGCTGTGAGGTAGGGCCGTACAGCTAGGACCTAGACCCACGAGAAGCTGAAGGGTTATCGGGGGGGGGGGGGGCTCTCAGTGCTACACTAAAACTAGCCTTGTCCACGAAGACAGACGCAAGTTTTTCTTTGTTTCGCTCCCTTTGTTAATTTACTTCGTTAACGAATAATTTTTCCAAGCCGAAAAGTAAAATACAATACAAAATATGGCTGAAAGAAAACTGATCCTCTTGAAGTAAATATATAAAAAAAAAAAAAAAAAAAAAAAAAATTACAGGTAGGCTCAGTTGTTCTGATTGAGGCGTCAGTTTGGAACATTGGACTACGACTTGTAGATCGGAGAGTTGAAATGAGCTAATCGAGTGTGGTTTCAAAGCGCTTATTTAATTTGTTATAGCCAACACAGATCTATGATATGAAAAGTAGCTTACATAGTTTTTACAAATAATGTTGCATACATTGCTAACACAAAGCAGATCGATACACGAATTACCTTATGTGGTGCTCTGTCTTCTTAGACTTCTTACATTTCTCATCACTTGCTCTTGCCTCTCGTTTTGATTTTCTCCACTTTTGCTTGCGTTCATTCTCCGAATTCCGGGGTATTGTTGAAAACGTTAACCCTCACACACACACACACACACACACACAAATTAAGTTTAAACAACTGCGATATGCTCTTTATATATTTGAATAGATCTCGTCGAGAGCTTTAAAACGATACCACGCACAGTCGTTTTGCATTCACGGTTGTCCAGATAAACCCCGATGTTGTCAAAAGCGTTCGCAAGAAAACGATTTTTAAAATGTTCAGTTCAAACCAATGCAAAATGCTCTTCGTATATTTGAATAGATCTCGTCGAGAGCTTTAAAACGATACCACGCACAGTCGTGTGGCGCTCACGGTTGTCGAGCTAGACCGAGTCAATCGCGGCGGCACACCCAGAAATATTCCATCATCTTTCCCGCGCACAGGGAGCGAGGGGAGCGTCGCGCGCACTATGTATTTCGCAGTACGCGAATTGGACTCCATGCTGTTTACAAATATGCTAACACGATTAGTGTGCGGCACGTATTTTTTAACGCTACAATGATTTCAATTGAGACCTATTTTTGTCACAGGCGGTCGGCCGTAAGTCGCCCCATACTATCCGCGGAGTTAGACAACAAAAATCACATTCCCTGAATTTATTTGATTGTAGTTGAGTTGCAGGTTTCTTATTGTTGAATAAACTACACTGCTCAAAATAATTAGGTGAGCATGTAACTTTGGCGACATTATGCGAGCCATTCGTGTGATATCTTGCCGAAACGTGGAAAACGCGAGTGTAACGTAGACCACCGAATCATGCATATCCGTATGCAAATTAGCGCCTGTGACGTCTGAATGCATAGATCACAGATTGGGATAAAAACGAAGGTTTTCCGGAAGGTCCTTTATTCTGCCGCGTTTATCATGTTATTTCGTTTCTTGAAGTCTTCGGTTAGAAAGATGTCACAGCATGATTTACCGGAATCAGTGGCGTGGAGAGCTGTTGGCAGCTGGAAGCAGGTCAGACACAGCGGATGGTAGCAGAAGCAATTTGAGTGTCACGAAGTGTCATTTTCCAACTGTAGACACGATTCCAGAATAGGGTAAGCGTTCGAAGCAAGCAGGGTCAAGCCCGTCTACGAACAACTGCTACAAGGGACGACCGTTATCTATTGTTAACAGCCAGTTGGAAAAGGAGGCAAAATCCTCTCAGCACCATGCAGCGAGATCTCGTGTCAACAGGACGCAGGTTGTCAACTCAAACTATACCAAGTGTTTGCACGTAGACCAAGTGTGTGTGTCTTTAACCACACGACGCTGTACGGCTCGTAGGAACTTGGCTGCTGAACATCGTGGCTGAGGGTACGATGAGTGGAGCCAAATTCTCATCTCTGGCGAGTCGAGATTCAGTCTGGAGTCTGACAATCGACGAGTTCTTATCTGGAGCATAGGTGTAACCACTGAGGGGTCCGGTATGTGTGTGTGTGTGTGAGAGAGAGAGAGAGAGAGAGAGAGAGAGAGAGAGAGAGAGTGTCAGAATCTCCCCAGATTTTCAGAATTGGGAATCCTCATGTATGTGTCAGGGGATGCGCAACATCACAGCCTCTCCTTGACAAATGTCAATCCCGCCTTCTCGTGGTGCATCCTGTTCCCACTAAAGGGGCTCTGACGACCGCCAATAGCAGTATAACTATACAATCGGGATTAGAGGAAATGCTATCCCACACTCACCAACCCGCTTGGCCAGCGTGATGAGTTATGGCCAAACCCCTCCAAAATGACTCCACAACTTAAATCTTGGCGCTCAGTCCCCGGCAGCTGCAATGTACCTGGCCAAGGCAGCGGCCAGTGCGACATGAAGGCAGAGGGTGCTAAGAATCCCCGGAGGACCGGACTAGGCTGCCATTTGATGCTGACCTTGGCTACTTACAATGGACGCTCCCTATCTTCTGATTCAAGGCTCCTTGAATTGGAAGAGGAACTACAAAGGATCAAGTGGGACATCGTCGGGCTAAGTGAGGTAAGGAGAAAAGGAGAAGATCCCATTGAACTGAAAAGTGGACATCTCTTCTACTATCGTGGGACAGATACTGGCAGAACTAGTGGTGTTGGATTTATAATAAACAAGAAACAGAAGGATAAAGTTGTAGAAGTCGAAAGTTCTCTGACAGAGCTGCACGACTCGTTATCCAACTCTCGAGCAGATACAAGGCTCAGATTATGCAAACTTATGCACCCACCACAAGTCATCCTGAAGAAGAAACTGAAGAATTTTATGAGAAAATTCGTCATCTAAATAATAAAGGCAAGCAGCACTTGAAGATAATTATGGGAGATTTCAATGCCAAAATAGGGCAACGGCAACAGAATGAAACTTCAGTAGGTAAATTCGGTCACGGCAACAGAAACCAGCGTGGAAATACTATCGTAAAGTTTGCGGAGGCAGAAGGGTTTTTCATCTTGAACTCCTTTTTCAAGAAAAAGCCACACAGGAAATGGACATGGAGACATCCAAATGGGACGACAAGTAAAATTGATTTTATTATGTGTAACAAAAATTTCGTCATAGAAGACTGCAGTGTGCTAAACAAGTTCAACACAGGTAGTGACCATAGATTGGTGAGATGTAAGATGCACCTCAACACTGAACTCGAATGTGGCAAGCTCATAAGACAAACAAAATGTATTGACATAACCAACCTTAAAAAACAGCATAATATCTTCAAGTTGGAACTGAAGAACAGATTCTCTGCTTTAGAAGGCCTAACATCGGAAGAAGTGGATATTTCTGAAGTTAACAGAATAGTAACCAAAGCTCTTATGGAAACAGCAACAAAATTAGCTGGGTCTAAGAACAAGTTGCATGTGAACAAAATATCAGGAAAAACCAAAATGTTGATCCAAAAAAGAAAAGAGATGAGGACAACTAAAGAAGATGTGACTTCCAAAGTGGAATATATAGAGCTATGCAAGACAGTACGAAAAAGTATCACTGAAGACGTAAGAAAATTCAACTGTGAACTAGTGAGGAAAGCAATTGAAAACAACCAAAGTCTAAAGATAGCAAAGGGACATCTCAGCAAGGGAAGAAAACTGGTTTTGGCACTGAGAAAAGAAGATGGTTCTGTAACAAGAAATAGAGGCGAAATTTTGACAAGAGTGAAAGATTTCTACTCCAAATTATATGAAAGTGATGATACATGTACTTCAGAAATCATGAAAGGTACCAGTACCAGAGTTCTTCCAGTCCTCCCAGCAGAAGTTGCACATGCAATCAAGAACATTGCGGGGAAAAGCTCCAGGAGAAGATGGAATTACTGTGGACATCATACAAGAAGCAAGTGGAGAAATCGAAACAGTACTCGCCCAAATTTTCACTCGATGCCTTAACAAAGGGAAGATTCCTGAGGATTGGAACAACGCTATAATGATCCTGCTACATAAAAAAGGAGACATTGAGGATCTCAGGAACTACAGACCTATCAGCCTCCTATCAGTGGTTTATAAAATCTTCACTAGAGTTCTTTCATACCGCTTGAAGGTAACACTGGACATGGCTCAACCGAGAGAACAAGCTGGATTCAGGAGTGGCTACAGCACAATAGATCATATCCACGTACTGAGAGAACTAATTGAAAGAGCGAGGGAATATGAACTTCCATTGTGCATGGCTTTTATCGATTATGAAAAAGCCTTTCGATTCGGTGAAACCATCAGCAGTTACAATGGCTCTGAAATCCTGCGGTATTGAAGATGCATACATTAATATTATTAATAACATCTATGAAAATGCAAGTGCAAAGATTCGGCTGTTTGAAAATACAACACACATAAAAATTGGAAAGGGAGTGAGACAAGGTAACACCATATCTCCGAAGCTCTTTAATGCCAAATTGGAAAATGTCTTTCAATCACTGAAATGGGAAAACAAAGGGATAAAGATTAATGGAGATTATCAAACCCACCTTCGTTTTGCTGATGACTTAGTCCTTTTTGTAACTACCCCATCAGAGCTGCAGAGTATATGATCCAGGAACTTGCTGACAAGAGTAAAGAAGTGAGATTAAAAATGAACTTTCAGAAGGCAAAAGTGATGTTCAATGCTTTTACAAGAAATGAAGATTTATCGATTGATGGAGAAAAACTGGAGATAACAGATACGTATGTTTATCTTGGACAGCAGATATCAAGTGAGGGTCACATTGATGAAGAAATTAATCGGCGTACAAAACTTGCCTCGAGACCTTTTGGAAGAAACAGCAAATTTTTAAGAGCAATATGCCATTATGTCTTAAAAGAAAAGTGTTTGATCAATGCATCCTTCCAGTGCTTACATATGGTGCAGAGACGTGGACCTACTAAAAGAGACATACAAAGGCTGCAGACAACTCAAATAAGCATGGAGAGGTACATGCTTGGTGTAACCAGGAGTGATAAGAAGAGGAACTCATGGATCCGAAAGTTGACAAGAGTGGAAGACATCAGGATCAGAGTTTAATCCCTGAAATGGCAATGGGCTGGACATACTGCCAGAAGGACAGACCATCGATGGACAGCCGAAATTTTAGATTGGATTCCAAGGGACAGTAAAAGACCCAGAAGAAGACCACATGGGAGATGAGTGGACGAAATTCGAAAGTATGTGGGAGTAACATGGAGGAGACTGGCACAAGACAGATCGTTGTGGAAAGAAACTTGGGGAGACCTTCGTCCAGCAGTGAATTGATAATGGTTGACAATGATGATGATGATGATAAAGGGTGTCAGAGAATTATTGGACACATTACAAAATTATATAAAACAAAACATTAAACAGATAGAAAGAAATTGACTGCCTACTAACTTACAATGTAACTACACAAGTTAATAAATTTCGATGTGAGATCCCTTGGTTGCTCGTAGGACGTCCAAGCGATACTCGATTTCATGCCATGTACGCCTATTGGCAAGCATCTGAGGAGTTATGGATTTAATAGCAGCTGTGATACGCTGCTTCAGTTCCTGCAAATCAGTACAAGGCGTCTGATAGATACGATCCTTCACATAACCCCACATGAAATAATTCAATGGAGTTAGATCTGGAGAGCGAAGAGGCCACAGAATGGGACCAACACGCCCAATCCATCTGTTGGAGAAATGCACATTTAGGCACTTGCGTACACACTTTGACCAATGGGGAGGCGCGCCATCTTGTTGGAAAACGACGTCATATCTTTTGATCTGGGGTATAGCAAAATTTTCTAGCATATCCAAGTAAATGTCACCATTTATGGTTTTTTCGCAGAAGAAGAAAAGGCCAATTACTTCTGTTTTTGGTAGGGCGCACCACACATTAAGTTTTGGAGAATCACGTTCCAGTTTAATAGCAGCATGAGGCGGTTCTCTGTCCTATATCCTACCATTGTGACGATTCACAATACCTGATATATGAAATGTGGATTCATCACTAAAAATTACAGTACTGAGAAAGTTTTCCTCGTTTTCCACTCGATTCAGCATATCTACAGCGAAATCGTATCGCAGAGTGTGATCATTTACATGCATCTTTTGCACTATTTGAATTTTTTAAGCCTGAAACTTTAATTTCTTGTGCAAGATGTCGTGAACTGTCGACTTCGGAATGCACAGTTCTCTGTTTGCTTTACGAACGGATTTCCTGGGGCTTCGTCGGAAACTTTCATTAGCTTGGTCAACCGTCTCACCGCTAAAGCTAGGCCTACCGGCTCCTCCACGATGTTCCACATTGCCAGTTTCTTTAAACTGTTTCATCCACCGCTTAATAGAATTCGTTGACGGAAAATTACAACCATTCTCTAAACAGTACTGTCTTTTAATTTCAATGACAGACTTTAATTCCGCAAGCCATAACACACACATCGCCTTCTGCTGCACGGATGACATGACTACTGATTGCGCATTTCTCATACATTCCTCATCAGGCCACACCTAGCGCCATCTATCGGATTCTGGGAATAACAATTCTGCAAAACAAAAATATAGAAACCGTGTTAGTAATACGTGGCATAGAAAAACAGACAATGCTCATAGTTTTTTTTGTACAGAATTTGTAATGTGTCCAATAATTCTCGGACACCCTGTATATATGTATATATATAATGTGTGTATGTGCGATCGGACCTCCCCAGATTTTGAAACATGGTTACGCCAGTAATCTGGGGGGAGCTCGACACACGAAATAACCTAACTTTTGTGCAGGAAACATCACATTAGGGCGGACATGGATTGATTATCTGGGAAGGCATAAGTATCGGTAGACGTAAGGACCTGTTCGACATCCGTAACGGCAGTCTGACGGCCCAGAGACAGAGAGAAACAAGATTCTCATACTTCTTGTCATGCCGTATTCAACAGCCGTCTGTGGTTCGTCCCTTTTCTTGGATGAAAACGTTCGACCTCATAGAGCTCGGCTAGTGGACAACATGCTTCAAGAAGAGGTAATCAAGAGTGCGAAGTAACCAGCATACTTCCCTGACGTAAATCCAATTGATCACACCTGGGACGCGCTTGGCAGACTTATTGCAGCTTGACCGGCTCCTCCGTTGACTATTCGTGAACTGGAGACTGCCCTCGTCAAAAAGTGATAAAGATACTTCCGAAATCTCCTGGATAACTTCATCAGTTCCATATGCCACACAGGTGTACAGCGGTCTTAGCCGTCCGAGAGGACCATACACTCTTCTTGTTGTACAGATATGCGTATTGTTGTATAGCATATTTCATCATGTGCATTAAATAGTAACATTGCATACAAATTCGCTAATGTGCATTTTCTTACTCATATTACTGAATATTCTACTGCATCTTACATAAAAATAATATTTTACTTTCAACAACGTGATTTGCGCATGATTTTCCTTACAATATCTCTTACCCCCCTGATTCTTATGAGCAGTGTATTTAATTTTTTAGTTTACTATTCTGATCCTTTCTGTGGATCCGCGTAACAGCATCGAGGAGTTACTGACACTGTAGTTTGACTCTTTCAACTCCCTTTTTTCGGTTCCAATTCTCCGTTTTTTTTTATCAAGCGTTCTCCTTTGCTGGTGCTCAGAGATAGCCACTCCTTGCTGAGGTAAACAGCCAAATCCCCTCCCTTCCTCACTCAAAAATCAAGAGCCAGAGGCGTAACTACGGCGGGGCGAGCTCGAGAGAGGGCGCACTGCGTAGAATATGTATATTAATTCTATAAGATTTTTTACTGTGAGTCCTATTTTGAGAAAACGGCTGAACGTAAAGATATGGTTGATATATCAAAATAAAGGTCTTACCATGCAGATTTGCCAGTCAAAGAGAAAAATGATATTGGGATAACGTTCGGGCGTTGTGGGGCGACAAAGTTCCCATGTTAAGTCTATGGGAGAAGCGTGCGGTTGACTCACACGCTGCTGAAGGCTAAGCATGGAGGCACTGAGATAGTCCGAAGTCTTCATCGGAACAGCGAACACTCTCGTTGACCTGATTGCGTTATGCCGTTAGACTGTGTGATGTATATATACAATTTAATATTCATTCGATCCAGTTAATTCACGTAGGTAAGACGTTTCCCATTATGTAAAGATGTAAATAAACACTGGACGAAACCCGTTGGAATCTTCGGTTAGTTTTTTTGTTTTTTTATTTTTGAAAAGAATAAACTCATATGAAACAACAAATGTAAACTTTATTTGATTGACAAATTCATTCAACCACTTCAGTAAAGACAATAGTCTAGGTTCGTGATTTTTTTTTCTGTGAGACCTATTTTGAGAGAACGGCTGAACGTAAAAATATGGTTCAGGTATCAAAATAAAGGTCTTACCATGTAGATGTGCCGGTCGAAAAGAAAACTGAGATTGGGGCAACGGTTCGGGCTTGGTGGGGCGGAAAAGTTTCCATGTAAAGTCTATGGGAAAAGCGTGCGGCCCTTATCTACATCAGGCGCTCGGTTCAGTGTCAGACTTGGTGTGTGCATGGTGCTCTATGATGAGTCCTAAAGTAAGTAAATACTTTATGACATACTTACCCTTAACAGAATATCTCTCCCGCAGAAAAAAATAAATAAATAAATAAATAAAACGTAAGGGCCTTACTGGAAGGCGTGAGCGATCAGTGGGTCGCAACTACATGTCTGAGACCAGAGAGAATGAAGAGTATTCGCAACGCGAATCTCATTCCAACATTTACAAAAACAGTTATGACTGAAGATGAGAGTGAAAGAGCGCGCTACCCAGTTGAATTTTTGCACCCAATCGAGATGAGTGGACTTCCGCCTCACGTTTTACGACTGAAAAAGGGTGCAGTCGTGATGCTCATCACGAACCTGGCCGCCCCTGTGGCGCAGTGGTCTAAGCGCTGGTTTATGATGATTCGTTCGTGAAGGGTCCGGGTTCGAATCCCGTGAGGCATGGATGTTGTGTTTGTCTTACGGCACTGGCTCTCTCCCTTTACTGGAACCAGCTACCCTAAATTAGGGACGAGCGACTGCTTATAGACGGGCGACTGCTTACTTTTCGACCGAAGGTCGAAAAAAGAATCACGAACCTGGACTACTGTCTTTACTGAAGTGGTTGAAGGAATTTGTCAGTCAAATAAAGTTTACATTTGTTGTTTAATACGAGTTCATTCTTTAAAAAAAAAAAAAAAGCTTACTGTCGATTCCGACGGGTTCCGTCTAGTCTTATTAAAATTGGAAATGAAACGTTTGCAACAGTTCCTGCCATCGTTTTTTTTTGCGCTATATTTTGTCATTTGTCTATGTACAGAATTTTCTTATAATATTTCGCCAGTTTCGGTAACTTTTACAGCTTGAAATTCGCATTTCTTCCTCAAAAAATTCAGGGATGTTGGTTACCTACATTCAGGAACATAGGCGCGGTTGTACGTATGCTGCGGGGTAAAAATGTCGTTGACTTTGTTGAAGATTTTGCTCTGATTGTGAGTCACGACTGTCCGCTACATCATTCCGTCCGTTTGGTGTACCTATGATCTGAACTCTGAAGCAGTTGGGAATCTGACCTCCCTTTCTGTATTTTACAATCCCAAATGATATCCCGCTTCCAGTTCGGCTTCACTACCCGGAGCATTCTTGATGTAAGGATAAGTGAAATGCACAAAACCCTTCTTTCACCATTCCCCTTTCCCTTCCCATGACTTTTTCCGACGGAATTAAAGAGGCTAAAGGGCCGTTCCCGTTTGGAATAAGAAATAACACCTCGCTTTCTAATACCGTATTTATTGTACATACCCCAATAAAAACACTTAAGCGGTAGGTTGGTAAACTACAATAAAAATATCAATCAGGGCAGTGGCGTAGCCAGAAATTTCTTAAGGGGGGTGTCCATAAGTTTGGTTCATTAGTGAAAGCCTCGTATACACGTATGTATCGCTTTAAATTCGTGCTCAGTCTCCCCTCAAGGGAGGGGTTCAAACCCCGAACCCCCCTATGGCTACGCCACTGAATCAGGGTACCTGAAAAGTCGCAAAGGCCTGGCTGGCCTCGTTCCTACAGTAAGAAGTTCCTATAGGAAGGAAATTCAGCCAAACATAGACAATTTAAATCAACTGAAAGCACGCATTTGAGATACATTCCGTGTTTGTCTACTTAAAAAAAATTGCAAGTTTTTATATTAGTGCGACTTTTGTGTGTGTGTGTGTGTGTGAATTAAACTAGATAGTAGAAAAAGTTTAAATTGGATTCCATTGTCTGCTAAGCATTGCAGAATACTTGTTGAATTTGTGTGTATTAAATAGAAATGTGCACTTTTACAACATTTGATCAGATCAAGATCAGTTAATTTCCTAAAAACGCTGTACAAAAAACTGTTTGATTATGCTCCCCGTAGAGATACATTGAGGTGTGACGTTAATTTTGTCGAGCAGTGTATATTTTATGTATATAGTTACTAATGTACACTATTCAGTTAGTAATATATTTATATTAGGCAGAAATATAGGGAGGCCACTATATTATGTGGTTTGCCCCAGGCGCAGAAATGCCTAGTTATGTCTCTGCCAGAGCCCTCAGATTCATGCCAACAAACGCTTTTACTCCCACACACACCACACGCATCGTAAAACCGCTGCTACGGACTCCAAAACAATGAGAACCAGAAAAAGTTAAAAGATCTCTCTCACTCTCTCATAAAGATTTCCTTTTAGCTCTATTTTCCAACGCCTAGAGGGATTCCACCCACATCTCCTTCCCTCGACATAATAGCAAAGCCAGATTTACTGGACACATAACAACAGATACAAAGATAAAACGATTGAGCTTACAGGCCCGTGCGACTTGCGTAACACGCAGACATAAACAGTTCGTGTGGCCCCATGGCTGGCAATAACGGCCGCTACACGCCGCGGCATCGAACGAAAGAGGCTTTGGATGTGGGCTTGGGGTATGTCGGTCCAGGCTGCTTCCACACGTTGCCACAGTTCAGGCGTAGCCGCGGGCTGTGCTTGCCGGGCCACTCGGTTGCCGATCAGCGACCAGACGTGTTCGACGGGCGACATATCGGGAGAATACAGATACAAAGACATATCGGAGAGCGGGCCACGGGAGCAGTGACACCTGGTGGGCCGTGAAGAATTTTTGCACGATGCGTGTCACGTGCGGGCGCGCATTGTCCTGTTGAAACGTGGCCGCTGACAGGTCCTTCCTAGGTAAGGGAGGGCTACAGGCTCCAAAACGTCGGAGATGTAGCGGTGGCTGTTGAGTGTACCGTCGATGCATACCAGAGGGGTGCGAATGTCATATCCAATTGCGCCCCAAACCATAACGCCAGGCGATGGACCGGTATGGCGATGCATAATGCAGGCGTCATACAGTCTCTCGCCGCGGTGCCGCCACAAGCGGTTCCGACCGTCGTGGTGTTGCAGGCAGAAGCGGGATTCGTCGGAGAAGACAATGTCGTGCCATTCCGTAGTCTAGGTGAGGCGTTCAACGGCCCACTGCCGCCGTACTCGCCGGTGGTGTAATGTAAATGGTAATCGGAGCAATGGGCGCCGTGCGACAAGTCCCCGCTCCTGCATACGACGTCGAACGGTACGTGCTGACACAGGTTGTTGCGCAACACACCCTAATTCCTGCGCTAACGTTCGAGATGTAGCGGTGGGAGCCGTCAATGCCCGCCACACAACATGCCGGTCTTCTCGCTCGGTGGTGTGACGCGGCTGCGGCAATCACTCACGTCGGTTCGTCCGTCCCTCCTGCAGCCACCGAATCCATACTCGCCTCACTGTGGCTGGATGTCGTCTCACACGGGCGCCGATGTCTCGGTACGATAAACCGCTGTCGCGATAAGCCACTATTCATCCTCTGTCGAACTCCGAATCGTGCTGGAATGACTGTCGTATTCTGCGACGAGGCATCAGGAAGCTTCCCACGCACAGGTCCGGCAGCACAACACACTTCCACTACTTACACCTATCCTTCTGTGCACCCTTCTTATAGTGCTCCTCGGTGGCGTGGCGGGCGGACATGATTTGCATATGCCCTGCAATGCGAATCGTTTGCATATCCTCTCGCGGGCGACGCATGCTGCGAATTTCTGGCCAATCGGATTCTTCCTTCTTGGTGTTGCATTTTGGGTGGCCAGCAGCGTACATGCACGTTTTGAAGAAAAAGACTGAGGTGACCAGCAGCATATCATTGGTCCTTCCTTTCCAAGACAAAGAGAAGTGTGTCAGAATACAAGTTGCAATAAGTGGATCATTGTGTATATTACTCCATCCATCTTCAATCAGGGTGACCTGTTTGCCTTCGATAAGTGTCTTGGTTGTATTTGTGACTTCTGCTGACACTATGTCTAAAAGTTCTCCTGCTAATGCTTTATGACTTGGCGGTCTATATCCTGGACGCAAAGCTGAAACTAATTCTTTGAAGGTCTGATGTTCGACTGCAGTGAAAGCAATATTGTTGGCGTAAAAAAAATTGGCAACCAGTATATTCAAATTTTCTGCAGTTCTGTCACTTGTTTTTAAAATATGGGAATCTAAACACTGCTGAGTTTTCATCTTTTTTTGTGGCACCACAAATCCACTTTCATTTACTTCTAGGAGTTCTGAGTTAGATGAATCCTGATATTTACAGTTCTTTCATTACATACCATTTTAGTTTGACGAATTTCTGCATTACTTACAGTTCTATCATTACGTAACTTTTCAGCTTTGCAAGATAAAATGCGTTTTCTTGGTCTGTCTGCTTTTCCAAGTTGAACATTTCCACAGTATTTACGTTTGGCATATTTACTATTACTTCCAGATTTTCCCTCATTCTGTACCTTAAGAAAATGTTGCCACATACTATCTGGCGGTCTACCACCTTTGTGCATTTTAAAATTTAATTAAGATTTTTTTACTAAAACAAAAACACTTCTTCCTTCTTCGGGTTTTAGGCACTTCAAAACCAGTATCCCCAAATCAAAATAAAGAAGTCTGTCTCCTGAAATGTAATGAAATATTTATATTTCAGTGAAATGTTGGTACAGTAATATTTTTTTTACACGCACATGATAATCACATATTTATTTATTGTTATTACTGTACATAATTTTACATGCAAATTTTTTTTAAATGAAAAAACCAAAAAACTTTATTTTGTTAGTCTGTTAGTAGTTTCTTTTAGTCTGTTAGTATAGTTCTAGGAAAATCTACTGGCTTTTACGTGATATTTTTCATATTTTGACAGATCTAGGTTTTAGACACTTTTGGACAATTTTAGACAGTTTTAGACGGTAAAAACCACATGTCCTGTCCAAAACGCCAACCCTGTTCAAAATATTGCATAAATGGCAGTAAAATGCATTTTCTTTTTTATTAGGCTTTTAAACTTCAAAAAATAAATGAATAAAAAAAATGTGAATTCGTGTTGTATTTTTAGAATTGTAGGAGTTGCGCATCATGATGGAGTTTTAGGCTTTCCTGAATTGAGAATGGACTTGCTAATTCATCGAATCTTTTCATCTACGTCCTTTTCAGGCCAAATTTAGTTGACCATCCCTGGTCAAGCAGAGATGCCGTTTACTACGTATTCTCCGTAGTTTCTACGGTTAACAACCACATACTATGGACTACGTATTTAATTAATTTTATACAGAGAATTTAGTATAATACGATTTCTTTTCATTGCCGATTACTACGAATAGCTGCAATCAAAGCTTTGAGACTGGGTTCAGAGCGGACTCTAAATTCTTTGCCCAGAACAAAAGAAAATCTCTGTCTTTGGCAACCAGCCAAAGAAAACGCCCCACCACAGCACCAGCAGCTGCATGCGTTTGCTTCCCTATCGTATTCGTCTTGGAAATTAAATATTGTAATTAATTAATATTGATTCTTTCCAGATTATATTTTATTTAATGTTGTAAAAGTGCAGGGATCGCATTCCTCCTAAAATTCCTAAAATTCCTAATATTTTGTGACCCTCCTTAAATTCCTAAAATTAGACCTAAAATTTGCTATTCATCCTAAAATTTTCGTAAGCTTATTTTTATTAAAAACACAACCGTTATTAACGCCAATAAATTTACCATTACGGTAAGGTAAAAGACCTGTTATTGTAGAAACACAGCCTATATGCTGTGCTGCTGAAGGGAGGGAAAAATGACGCCATCGAGATGCACTTGCTTCGGGGCGGGCGTTCCATTTTTTTTGCCTTCGAACAGTTTTCGAGAGTAACAAGAGATCTAAGGGAAAAGGGGAGGGGTCATTTTCACCCTGGTTTGCGCTTTGCAGACGAACTCTGTGGCACGCAGAAGATCGTACTTTATTTTTGTACATGCCTTGTGGAACCTCCTCTTTCTGCTGATGTTTTGTTATTGTAAACCGCAGGTGGGTGGAAGCAAAAAGGAAACGTGGTCTCCCTTCCGTAACCTCCGGTAATGACGATGGGATGGTAGCTGAGTATTTCAGTATTATCTTGGCAGGCAGTAGAGCACGTGATCATTGACCTTCGATCATGCGTCGGCGACAGCGACCTTCGATGCGCAATATATCTCGGCTCCGACTCGCTTTGACTGAACTTGCGTGAGATGCGTATGATAGTTTCTGGTTTTACGTCTTTTATGGTGTTCTCTGTGCTGTGTGCAGGTTCAGTTCTCTAGTGATGACCTGCTTTTTTTTTTTTTTTTTTTTTCATATCTTCTGACATCCTCGCAGCCAAATTTCGGGAAGTTGTCTGGTTTTGCAATATTGGAACGTGTTTTTGTACTTCCCTTTCATTTTCTGGTTAGTAATACAAGTGTTTAAGATGCCTAAATCCAAAACGAAATTTCAAGATGCGTGGCTCGCCAAAGAATTGGACGGAGTGAAGTTGAAAGAATGGTGTTCTGCAACTGAAACAATATTTTCTGCTAAGTGTATATTGTGTTCAGAAATTTTCAACATTTCTAATAGTGGCTTTTCACAAGTAAAAAGCGCATCATAAAGGAAAAAACATTTGCAGAAATTTCAAAGTAAATTTCAAAATAAGTCCATCCTGAAAGCCTTTGGAGGACGGGATCTTCAGCCCAAAACAAATATTAGTGAAGTACTGAGTCATGATTTGCAGTTGGCTAAAGCCGAAGCATTATGGGCCATGAAAGTTGCTAAGGACAATATGTCTTTTGTTTCATGCACTGAAACAGTTGAACTTTGAAAGAAATGTTTCCTGATTCTGCTATTGCAGCCAAAATGCAACTTAAAGAAAAAAGTTGCTTATGTGATATCACATGGATTGTCAAAATATTTTGAAGAGGATTTGAAAAAGACATTGCATCTAGTAGCCCAGGAAAAGTTACTATAGCATTTGATGAAACTACAAATACACAAGTGAAACGGCAGTTGGATGTGTATCTCAGGTACTGGTCTTCAGAAATAAATTCAGTTTCTTGCCGATACCTAACAAGCGTTTTTCTGGGTCATGCAACAGCAGATATTTTGCTAAAAGAAATTCTTGATGTGTTATCATCCTTCAATATTTCGTTGAACAGAATTATTTGTGTATCCATGGACAGCCCAAATGTAAATAAGTGCTTTTTATGCAAATTCAATGAAGTTGTAAAACAAGAAACAGGCCAGAAATCTTTGGAACTAGGTTTTTGCAACCTGCATGTTGTTAGTAATGCATTTAAAATTTTGACAAGCTTAAATATAGATTTTGATGAATTTGCTACTGTTATGCATTACTTTTTAAAGAGTAGTGCTGCAAGACGAGAGGATTATAAATCTGTCGAGGATATAACATTGGTCACTGCCAAATTTCTTTGCGTCATGTCAGCAACAGATGGTTAACCGTTGGTTCTGTAGCCCAGAGGCTCTTGGATCAATGGCTAAATATTACAGAATATTTTTTAAACTTCTTGCCATCTCAAAAAATATTTGAAAAACAACTGCGCAATTCGGCAAGGTATAAAAGAATTCACTGTTTCCTGAAAAATGAGCTTACTCCTTGCTATTTAGCATTAATTTCATTTTCACACCAAAATTTTGAAAAGTTTTCATTATGTTATCAGAGTGAAGAACCAAAAATACACCAGTTATATTCTGATTTAAATACTTTAATGAGGAATGTTATGGCTCAGTTTATCCAAGATGATGTTATAGCAGGGAAATTTGGAGAAGACCTAAAGAATGTAGATTTTAAAAACAAAAATTCATGGAAAAAAACTAGGGGAGTTAGAAGTTGGTATGAAGACAAAAAACTCTCCTCAGGAATGTTCAGGAGACCAGGCAGAAATTATTTCTCTTAGATGTAAGATCATCACTAATTGCAACCACAAAATATTTAAAGTCAAATTTGTCATTCTGCAATCAAAAGCTAAGAGACATAGAAGTTTTAAAGGTAAAAGAACCAAAGAAAGAGTCAACTCAACTTTCAGTCACTGAAGGACTTTCGGAAATAACCAGAATTTCAAGTGTTTTGCATCTTTCTGAGGAACAAATTGATAGAGTAAGAGAAGAGTGGAAACTTTTAAATTGGTGATAAGCCAACTCTAGATGAACTAGTGAAATTTTCAGAGGAAGGGCATATTCCAGTGGATTGATCATTACTGGCGTAATATATTTAGTATTAAAGACTCTAGCGGAAAAGAAAAATACTCAAATCTTGCTAAACTCATAAAGTCAATTTTAGTTTTACCTCATGGTAATGCTGATGCAGAAAGGGGATTTTCGGTTAACACTGCTCTGTTAAGGAAGGACAAGGCTAACTTAAAAGACTCAACTATAACATCATTAAGAATAGTTAAAGGGGCCATTAAACACTATGGATGTGTAAGTAAAGTTCCCATAACAAGAAATTTGTTAAATAATGTTTGTGATTCACATAAATTTTATTAAGAGTATGTTGATAAGCTGAAGGAAGAAGAATCAAAAAAGGTAAAAGAAAGGAAGCAGAAAGAGAGGGAAAATAAAGAAAAGCAGCTAGAGAAAAAAAGAAAAGCTGAGTTTGATGACAAAATAAAAGAAAATGATGCAGAAATAAATAGACTTAAAAACGATAAAGAAGCCTCCCTAGCAGTAATTCAAGAGGGAACAGAAAGAATGAGAAAAGCTGTAGAAAAACAAAATACTGTTGAAATAGCAGTTGCCTCTAACTTGATCATCCAAGGTTCAGCTGAAATAAAGAAAACTGAAAGTAAATTAGTTGTGGTGGAAGCAGAAAAAGATAGGCTAATCAGGAAAAGGTTAAAACAATAATATGAAAAAAGTAATTCAGTGAACAATTGTACATAGTTCTTGGTTTTCAATTACCTTTTTAGGATATTATAGTTTAATGTGAAACCTGAAAACTTTACTGTGAAAATCGTGAATTGCTTCTGGTTCAACAGCATATTAATGTTCAAAGTGAAACTTGAATGTGGTAAATATACTTGAATATGATAATAACACGTGAAAAGATAAGAACTGAACATTAGAAGTAAATCATACTTAAACTTTAGACATTAGACGTTATGCAAAAAATTTGGGTGTGAACTTCGACCATATATACTAATGGACTGCGCATTGGCAATAGCTGCATCAAAGCCGCCATGGCTCAAACATTGGGCACGTCATCATCAGACTCCAAATTTCGTGTACAAATTCTGTTATGATTACTAATTTACGCTGCAGAACTTCAGTGTTTTCGGTGTATTATGTGAATGCACCTCATATATAATGAAAACTCTTCAGGTAAGTTTACTTATGAGCTATATACATGCATGATCGTGTTGTTTACATTTTGTGATTTATAATGTGATGAACATTTGCGAAGAATTTGGAACATGCATTCCATTTTTTTTTTCTTAAGTTACTATATTTTTATATCAATAGCTGCAAGTTTCTGGTTAAGTAATTGAACTTTATTGACTTGGGTATTTAATTCGTTTCTTACCCATGAAAAATCATAGAACTTTCTTTACTATATCGGTCAGAGCAACCATAAGCACAGCAGGAGTAACCCATCTTTTTGATTGTTGTCATGTGATTTTATGTTGGAGCCAGAAATTTTGATGTCATGCGCAGTCTATCAGTATATATGGTTGAAGGGTGTGAAGCAAACTCTTTTACAATGTATACAAAGTTGTTTTACTAGATGTATACAAATATACATCTAGTTTTTATTGAAATACACTCCTAAAATTTTCCTAAAATTTTTCTAAAATTCCTAAAATTCCTAAAATTCTAACCTAAAATTTTCCAGAAGTATGCTATGATCCCTGAAAGTGTTGTGTTTTCCACTCATTTTTGTCATGAACCTTTAGAAAGTGTGTTTTATGTTTACGCCTTAATCGCGCAATTGTTTTAAACAGCCTGAGCCAATGCTTTCAATGTATATACACTGCTGGCCACCCAAAATGCAACACCAATAAGGAAGCATCCGATTGGCCTGAAATTCGCAGCATGCGTCGCCCGCGAGAGGACATGCAAACGATTAGCATTGCAGGGCATATGCAAATCATATGCGCCCGGCACGCCACTGAGAAGCACTATAAGAAGGGTGCACAAAAGGCGGGGTGTAAGTAGTGGAAGTGTGTTGTGCTGCCGGACGTGTGCGTGGGAAGCTTCCTGATGCCTCGTCGCAGAATACGGCAGTCATTCCAGCACGTTTCGGAGTTCGACAGACTACGAATAGTGGCTTATCGCGACAGCGGTTTATCGTACCGAGACATCGGCGCCCGTGTGGGACGACATCCAGCCACAGTGAGGCGAGTATGGATTCGGTGGGTGCAGGAGGGGCGGACGGACCGACTTAAGCGATTGCCACAGCCGCGGCACACCACCGAGCGAGAGGACCTGCATGTTGTGCGGTGGGCACTGACGGCTCGCACCGCCACATCACGAACGTTAGCGCAGGAATTAGGGTGTGTTGCGCAACAACCTGTGTCAGCACGTACCGTTCGACGACGTCTGCAGGAGCGGGGACTTGTCGCACGGCACTCATTGCTCCGATTACCATTGACGTTATACCACCGGCGAGTGCGGCAGCAGTGGGCCGTTGAACGCCGCACCTGGACTACGGAATGGCACGACATTGCCTTCTCCAACGAATCCCGCTTCTGCCTGCAACACTACTATGGTCGGATACACGTGTGGCGGCACCGCGGCGAGAGACTGTATAACGCCTGCATTATGCATCGCCATACCGGTCCGTCGCCAGCTCTTAGGGTTTGGGGCGCAATTGGATATGACACCCGCACCCTTCTGGTGCGCATGAGCCAGTACACTCAACAGCCACCGCTACATCTCCGACGTTTTGGAGCCTGTAGTCCTCCTTTACCTGAAGGACCTGCCAGCGGCCACGTTTCAACAGGACAATGCGCGCCCGCACGTGGCACGCATTGTGCAACAATTTTTCACGGCCCACCAGGTGTTATTGCTGCCGTGGCCCGTCTGTTCTCCCGATATGTAGCCCATCGAACACGGCTGGTCGCTGATCAGCAACCGAGTGGCCCGGTAAGCACCACACGCGGCTACGCCTGATGAACTGTGGCAACGTGTGGAAGCAGCCTGAACCGACATACCCAAGCCCACATCCAAAGCCTCTTTAGTTCGATGCCACGGCGTGTAGCTGCCGTTATTGCCAGTCATGGAGGCCACACGAACTATTGATGTCTGCGTGTTCCGCAAGTCGCACGGGCCTGTAAGCTCAATCGTTTCATCTTTGTATCTGTTGTTATGTGTCCAGTAAATCTGGCTTTGCTGTCTCGTGTCCTTCTTAGTGTTGCATTTTGGGTGGCCAGCAGTGTATTTCAAATGTTTAATGTAATGGCTTTCCTGACGCTTCGAAGCGATGGTCGTTGAGTTATCTCCTGACCTTTGACACCATTTCGCCCATTTTAAACAGGGTTCGTGCCCAGATTGTCCCCTACCACCTACTACATGCATGTGTTTTTCCCACTTTCTACTCCAGCTTTGACCGTCTGTCCGTCCGCACGATAACTCACTTTAAAATGGTTCGATTTCGTGGTAGGGGACCACTGGGGACGAATCCTACTGAAAATGGACGAAATGGAGTCAAAGTCCAGGACATATGAAAGGGATCCATTGCATTGCCCTTATGCGTCATAACTTGCGTAAAAGTGATTCCATTTCAATGGAATTTCAGTATGTGGTAGGAGACTACCTGGGGACGCACCCTATTGAAAATGGAAGAAATGGGATCAAAGGTCAGGAGAGAGGAGCGGGATCCATTCCATTGCCCTTATGCGTAAAAAAATGCTTCGATTGCGACAAAACTTTAACATGTTGTTCCGGAGGTATACTGAACCGATTCTGTTGAATATTATCAAATGTCAGGGCACAGAAGCGAGATTTGTTCCACAGCCATTATCCTCATAACTTGAGTAATGATTCCAGGTATGTTGGAAAGCATATCATAATCAATGCATTGCATGATTTTACTAACTTGTTTTCTCTAGTAAAAATGTTCTGCTAAAGAGAGTGGAGTTGTAACGTACCAGGAGATGTGACGTACCTGCCAGAAGGACGCACACGACATAAAGGCAGATAGCAATTAGAATCAATGTCCGCGTAGCTTAATTGGTAGAGCAACTTATTCCGGAATGAGTGGACCCGGGTTCGAATCCCGACGTAGACCAAAAATGACGGAGAAATTCACTTCGTTATAATGGCGCCCGAACTATCCGGATGACCCGACCGTTCACAATCTCGCAATGGTGTGATGTTATTTCCACACCGCGAGATAGGAAAAATAAGAGCAGCACTTCGAAAAAAAAAAAAAAAAAAAAAAAAAAAAAAAGAAATAAGGGGGAGATGATGTAACGTACCAGCAGATGTGACGTACCTGCCAGAAGGACGCACACGACATAAAGGCAGATAGGAATCAGAATAAAATGTCCGCGTAGCTTAATTGGTAGAGCAACTTATTCCGGAATGAGTGGACCCGGGTTCGAACCCCGGCGCGGATAAAAATGACGGTGAAATTCTGGAGAAATTCACTTCGTTATAGAGTTTTATTTTATCTTGTCAGATTCACAGGAACTTTCTTTATTTCTTAATAGCTTGTTTAATGTTTTCCCCAGATCATTCTTTGTTGGGAATCTTTTAATCAGTTTTTATTCTTTTGTTTTTTACGCTTTCCAACCGTAGGTTGAAGAAGAGAGTGTGCTCCAGCTTTGTCCGTCTGTCCGTCCGTCTGTCTGTCCGCACGACAACTCACGTAATAATGGTTCGATTTCTATAAAATTTTAGTATGTGGTATGGGACCACCTCGGGACGAACCCTATTGAAAATGAGTGAAGTGGGGTCAAAGGTCACGACAAAGGAACGGGATCCGGGATCCATTCCATTGCCCTTATGCGTCATAACTTGCGTAAATATGGTTCGATTTCGATGAAATTTTAGTATGTGGCAGGGGACCATCTGGGGACGAACTCTATTGAAAATGAGTGAAGTGGAGTCAAAGGTCAGGACAAAGGAGCGGGATGCATTCCATTGCCCTTATGCGTCATAACTTGCGTAAATATGGTTCGATTTCGATGAACTTTAGTATGTGGTAGGGGACCACCTGGGGACGAACCCTACTGAAAATGGGATCGGGATCCATTCCATCGCCCTTATCCCATACTATTAAAGGAGCAATTCTTTTATGTATGTAAATTTTATTTTGAAAACGGCTCTAAGGATTTTGATGAAAGTCGTTAACCTACCGTTTTCTGGTACTAGAAATGGATTCAGCTTGATCTAGACTTTAGGAAAATTCGTTTAGTGGGTTAAATAGCCACCCTGAATTACCACGATTTTAGTGTCATGGCGTCGTCCCATTAATGTAACCCATGCTTAGAAACCTTATTACGTCACGCTCTTGCGGCAGAGATGTTGGCGCACGGTCACGCTATCTGTCTCATTACGTCACGAGTTGTGTGTGGATCCAACTTAAGTTTTATGACGTCACACTCTTGCGAGCAGATGGTCGCGATTCCCATCTGCCTCATTACGTCACGCGTTGTGTGCGTATGTCCGTCCGCACGATAACTCGCGTGAAAGTCGTTCGATTTCGATGAAATTTTAGTATGTGGTAGGAAAACACCTGGGAAGGAACCCTATTGAAAATGGGTGAAGTGGGGTCAAAGGTCAGGACATAAGAGCGGGATGCGTTCCATTGAACTTATGCGTCATAACTTGCGTAAATATGGTTGGATTTCGACGAAACTTTAGTATGTGGTAGGGGGCCACCTGGGGACAAACCCTATTGAAAATGGACGAAATGGGGTCAAAGGTCCGGACATAGGATTGGGATCCATTCCATCGCCCTTATGCGCTATAACTTACGTAAAAATGTTTCGATTGAGACAAACTTTTATCATGTTGTTCCGGAAGTATACTTTACCGATTCTGTTGAATATCATCGAAATGGGGTCAAAGGTCAGGTTATAGGAGCGAGATTTATTCTACAGCCATTATCCTCCTAACTTGAGTAATGGTTTCTGGTATCTTGGAAAGCGTATCATAATCAACGCATTGCATGATTTTACTAACTTGTTTATTTGATGATTTTGTTTTCATGACTCACTTGCGTATTAAGTTATGTCATTTTTCCCCCAGCTTCTTAGCAGAAAACTTCTATTGTGCTAATCAAACGTTGCATGGATTTTTATTGTAATTTGTTTTATTTGCATTGCCTTTTTTACCCTTTTCAACCGTAGGTTGAAGAAGTGTATATGCTCCAGCTTTGTCCGTCCGTCTGTCTATCCGCACGAAGACGCGTGTAAAAATGGTTCGATTTCGATGAAATTTTAGTATGTGGTAGGGGACCACCTGGATACGAACCCTATTAAAAATGGGACAAATGGTGTCAAAGGTCACGACATAGGAGAGGGATCCATTCCATAGTCTTTATGTGTCATAACTTGCGGAAATATGGTTCGATTTAAATGAAATTTTAGTATGTGGTAGGGGTCCACCCGGGGACGAACCCTATTGAAAATGGTTAAGTGATGGGGTCAAAGGTCAGGACATAGAAGCGGGATGCATTCCATTGCCCTTATGCGTCATAATGGTTGCGTAAAAATGGTTCGATTTCGATGAAATTTTAGTATGTGGTAGGGGGACCACCTGGGGACGAACCCTATTGAAAATGGACGAAATGGGGTCAAAGGTCAGGACATAGGATCGGGAACCATTTCATCGCCCTTAGCGGTATAACTTACGTAAAAATGCTTCGATTGAGACAAAACTTTATCATGTTGTTCCGGAAGTATACTTTACCGGTTCTTTGAATATTATCGAAATGGGGTCAAAGGTCAGGTCATTGGAGCGAGATTTGTTCTACAGCCATTATCCTCATAACTTGAGTAATGATTTCTGGTATGTTGGAAAGCGTATCACATAATCAATGCATTGCATGATTTTACTAACTTGTTAAATTTACGCTTTCCAACCGTAGGTTGAAGAAGCGCATATGCTCCTGCTTTGTTTGTCTGTCTGTCTGTCCGCACGATAACTCGCGTAAAAATGGTTCAATCTCGATGAAATTTTAGTATGTGGTAGGGGATAACCTGGGGACGAACCCTATTGAAAATGAGCGAAATGGGGTCAAAAATCAAGACATAAAAGCGGGATTAATTCCATCGCCCTTATGCGTCATAACTTGACTAAAAATGCTTCTATTGCGACAAAATTTTATTATCTTGTTCCGGAGGTATACTGAACCAATTCTGTTTAATATCATCGAAATGGGGTCAAAGGTCAGGGCACAGGAGCGAGATTTATTCGACAGCCATTATCCTCATAACTTGAGTAATTATTTCTGGTATGTTGGAAAGCGTATCATAATCAATGCATTGCATGATTTTACTGACTTGTTTTGTCCTTTTTTTTCAGAATTGATTTATTTATGAAATTTAAAATACCTTTTTGATTAGTTTTTTCGTATCATAAACATTTAATGCTAATTTTCTATTTATCCGCGTAATAAAGCCATGAAACCTTTTATAGTTAATTGTTCTGTGCGTGGTTGGTCTTTGGTCCCATCGTGTTTGTCGTGTGCGAATTTACTTGCAATAGCGTCGGGTAAACGGCCACCTGCCTCTACTAATGTTATTGGATCTAAAAAGCAAAAAAGTTGTCAAAAATTAAAGGGGTTCACAAGAAATTTCCGTGTCCAAAATCATCTCAGGTATCCGAAAACCATAGGTTTTGTTCCCTGTGTGCTGTTGATTTTTCAATCGCACACGGAGGGCATTTTCACTCTAAAAAAACAGGAGTAATAACTATAAGTGTGTGGTATCACACACTTATGATATAACATATTTATTAAAAGGTGAAGTTGAAATTGTATGTATTTTTTGTGTATTTACTCAGTTTTTTTTTTTTTTTTTCATTTTAAGGGTACTTAGGTATGTTGCAAAATTTATCCAAGTATTGACCCCCATCCCGATTAAAATGTTGCTAAAAATGTAGCTGTGTACTCTGGGAAATACGCATGATACCCTGCAAATTTTAATGCGAAAACTTTACTACGGAATGCGGGCGCCACGCCACGCATATAGACTACTCATAACTTCCTTCAGATGTTGGCACCTCTGGTCAAGTGGTACAAGCGATGCTTCGGCAGTTTTTCTCGTTGACCACTGCGGAGTGGAAGGTGACGGGCTTGATTCCCCGCTGTCCTGTCCCACCGGTTTCCGTGGACGTCCTTACGAGAATACGGAGGTAGTTCCCATTGATGTCCGCTCTGGATGCATCCAGGCGTATAAATCATGAGAAACAAAGAGATGCTAGCTTTCGCTACCTCCGGGTAGATTCATCAGGTAATTAGTTGCTAAGATCTCAGAAACAACGGAAAAAACACTTCTAAGAATATAATTTTTTTTTAAATAAGCAAACCTGGGATCAAACCACTCGTGACATCATGCAAGTTATAACGAAGTAAATTTCTCCGTCATTTTCGGTCTACGCCGGGATTCGAACCCGTGGCCGCTTATTCCGGAACAAGTCGCTCTACCAACTGAGCTACGCAGACGATTATTCTGATTCCTATCTGCCTTTATGTCGTGTGCGTCCTGCTGGCAGGTACGTCACAAAGTGTCTTGCTTATTTAAAATGTTTTATATTCTTAGAAGTGTTTTTCCCGTTGTTTCTGCGATCTTAGCTACTAAATGCCTGATGAAGCTACCATCTCTTTGTTTCTCATCATTTATTCGCCTAATAAACGGAGTTCACTTTTTATCGTCTTCTCATTGCTTTGGCGTACAGAAACCCTGTTTTTCATCGTTCGCATATATATATATATATCAGCTTTTTCCGGGAATATACAATGGGTTCTTTTGCCGAGTATCAAAGATGCAGAATCAAGTTGGAAGAGGAGAAGTGTCACCTGCATTTCCTAAGCACTTGTAAGTCACTGGGTTTCATCCCAAAATTCCTCCGCTTTGGATCCATAGTATATGATAATTGGTTCCGAAGAAAAAGTCTGTACTTCAAATACAGACGCTCAATCACCTTGTACGCATGAAAAGGATCAGTGTTATGGCTCTAGAGTGCCGTGTATTCCGCATCTATACAAACCTTGCAGAGGAAGTTACCCCCTGGAGTTCGACGTGTTTCTCCGCAGAGTTGATATGCTTTCAAGACGCCAATCATCATCATCAACATCATTGTCAACCATTATCAATCCACTGCTGGACGAAGGTCTCCCCAAGTTTCCTATACAACGGTCTGTCTTGTTTCAGTCTCCTCCATGTCACTCCTGCATACTTTCGAATTTCATCCACCCATCTCCCATGTGGTCTTCTTCTGGGTCTTTTCCTGTGCCTTGGAATCCAATCTAAAATTTCAGCTGTCCATCGATGATCTGTCCTTCTGGCAGTATGTACAGCCCATTGCCAGCTCAGGGATTTAACTCTGATCATGATGTCTTCCACTCTTGTGATTTTTCGGATCCACGAGTTTCTCTTCTTATCTCTCCTGGTTACGCCACCCATGCACCTCTCCATGCTTATTTGAGTTGTCTGCAGCCTTTGTATGTCTCTTTTAGTTAAGGTCCACGCCTCTGCACCATACGTAAGCACTGGAAGGATGCATTGATCAAACACTTTTCTTTTAAGACATAATGGCATATTGCTCTTGAAAATTATGCTGTTTCTTCCAAAAGCTCTCCAGGCAAGTTTTGTACGCCGATTAATTTCTTCATCAATGTGACCCTCACTTGATATCTGCTGTCCAAGATAAACGTACGTGCCTGTTATCTCCAGCTTTTCTTCATCAATCGATAAATCTTCATTTCTTGTAAAAGCATTGAACATCACTTTTGTCTTCAGAAAGTTCATTTTTAATCCCACTTCTTTACTCTTGTCAGCAAGTTCCTGTATCATGCTCTGCAGCTCTGATGGGGTAGTTGCAAAAATGACTACGTCATCAGCAAAACGAAGGTGGGTTAGATAATCTCCATTAATCTTTATCCCCTTGTTTTCCCAGCTCAGCGACTGAAAGACACCCTCCAATGTGGCATTAAAGAGCTTTGGAGATATGGTGTCACCTTGTCTCACTCCCTTTCCAATTTTTATGTGTGTTGTATTTTCAAACAGCCGAATCTTTGCACTTGCATTTTCATAGATGTTATTAATAATATTAATGTATGTATCTTCAATACCGCAGGATTTCAGAGCCATTGTAACTGCTGATGGTTTCGCCGAATCAAAGGCTTTTTCATAATCGATAAAAGCCATGCACAATGGAAGTTCATATTCCCTCGCTCTTTCAATTAGTTCTCTCAGTACGTGGATATGATCTATTGTGCTGTAGCCACTCCTGAATCCAGCTTGTTCTCTCGGTTGAGCCATGTCCAGTGTTACCTTCAAGCGGTGTGAAAGAACTTTAGTGAAGATTTTATAAACCACTGATAGGAGGCTGATAGGTCTGTAGTTCCCGAGATCCTCAATGTCACCTTTTTTATGTAGCAGGATCATTGTAGCGGTGTTCCAATCCTCTGGAATCTTCCCTTCATTAAGGCATCGAGTGAAAATTTGGGCGAGTACTGTTTCGATTTCTCCGCTTGCTTCTTGTATGATGTCTACAGTAATTCTATCGTCTCCTGAAGCTTTTCCCCGCTTCATGTTCTTGATTGCATGTGCAACTTCTGCTGGGAGGACTGGAGGAACTCTGGTACTGCTACCTTTCATGATGTCTGGAGTACATGTATCATCCCTTTCATATAATTTGGAGTAGAAATCTTTCACTCTTGTTAAAATTTTGCCTCTATTTCTTGTTACAGAACCATCTTCTTTTCTCAGTGCCATAATCTGTTTTCTTCCCTTACTGAGATGTCCGTTTGCTATATTTAGGCTTTGGTTGTTTTCAATTGCTTTCCTCACTAGTTCACAATTGAATTTCCTTTTGTCTTCAATGATACCTTTCCTCACTGTCTTCCATATATCTATATATTCCACGTTGGAAGTTTCTGCCAGTATCTGTCCCACGATGGTAGAAGAGATGTCCACTTTTCAGTTCAATGAGATCTTCTCCTTTTCTCCTTACCGCACTTAGCCCGACGATGTCCCACTTGATCCTTTGTAGTTCCTCTTCCAATTCAAGAAGCCTTGAATCAGAAGATGGGGAGCGTCCGCTCCTTAATGGTGAAGCATCAGGACAAGCTGGCCCACCTCAGAGATGAATTAGGCCCACCGCCCCGTACCCGATTGCGATTCCCGTAGTCAATGTCTCTTCCCGGACTTTCTCACCTCACCCGAAGAGATGAAAATACTATAAAAAAGGCCCAAAATTTGCATTTAATGAACCAGTCAATCTTAAGGCTGTTATTTCCGCCATTGAAGGCGTTCTGCAGAGGGTTCCGCTCTAAGAAAGGGACCGGATTAGACTCAGATGTGCTGACAGATTAACTCGTTCCATAAAGGATCAGCGACTAAGGAAAGCACCGGTAATACCCAAATCTGTCACCAACCTCAAAAAAGACTACTCCCTCATCTTCACCCTCACAAACAAGTCCGGAAAAATTGCAGTAATGGACGAGTCCAACTACCACCGGAAACTTGAGGAGATCATCACCCAGTCTGATTCCATCTTGCATGCTGTAAACCGGCTTAACAGGTGGTGGCCATGATTAAGCCAGTAGCAGGAATGAAGGCGCTACCTGAAATACTAAGAAGAGGGGCCGAGATCCCACCAGAACCTAAGGTACCTCACCTTTTTGCTCGACTTAAACATCACAAGCCGGAAATCCAGTCAGACCTATTGTCAGCAGGAAACGCGCCCCTTCAGTAAATTTGGAAGAAGCCTTCTCGTCCTTTTTACAACCGTTCCTATTGCCAGCGGAAAGTGCCTTACTCTCTTCAGCTGACTTTGTTTCCAGACTGAGGTCCACGATCGTGTCACCAAGTGACACCAGTGGAAGTTTTGACATCGAGTCTTTATACCTCTCAGTGCCGGTGCATGAAGCCACCACAAACCTGAAGCGCTCTATCGTTGAGTCGAACCTGTTCCCTTCGGAAACTGTAGAGGCTATTTCAAAATTACTAGACACAGTCATGAACTCAAATTTTTCAGCTTCCGATCCAGGATTTACAAACAAAACAAAAGAGCACCTATGGGGTCCTTGATGTCGGAGGTCCTTGCTTGAAGCAGTAATCCAGCCTCTCGAAAATGACCTCTTGCAATCGTCAGCCCGAGTACCTAAAATCTGGTTCAGATACGTTGACGATGTTTTATTTATTTGGCAGCATAGAGAAACCAGCCTACGTAATTTTCTCGCCAGAATGAACGCTGCGCACCCGGACATTAAATTCACAGTTGAATATGAATCCGGAGGTGCGTTATTTTTCCTGGATGTACGGGTAAGAAGATTACCCTCTGGAGCACTTAGCACAGAGGTCTACTACAAACCCACCCATGTGGACAACCCCATACTGCCTGAACCAGCAGGCCTGGCCGCACGCAAATATGCGCTTTTCGGGTACCGAGCAAAGCGAAACTTCGAACTCTCATCTAACAAGGCCACATGCGAGGAGGAGATCCGTAGCCTTAGGGACCTAGCGGCCGCCCCGGGGTACGACATGCTCAGAATCAACCAAATAGTCAGAAAAGCAGCAACACATGCACGCGCGCAGCCCGCCCGATTCGTGGGTTCGATTCCCTTTATTCCTAGGCTAACGTACTTCCAAAAGAATACTCTCCGAAGACTGGGTTACGATATCGGCGTGAGGACGCCTAGACCTTTGTCTGATAACCTCGCAAAAGACCAGCGCGCATCATCTTCTACGCTATCTAACGCCGGGGCCTATGCTACTCCTTTAGATTACAATGACGCATCCGTTAAGTTCTACATCGGGATGACAAAGAGGTCGATCCAGATCCGGATTTCTGAGCACCAAACGGACGTTAAAGCTGGAAAACTTACGATGGCCCTACCCGTGATGTTGCAACTGACGGGGCAGTACCCAGATGGAGAGACGTTATGAAACTAGCAACTTACGACAGCGCAAGAGCTACTGCGCTTCGCGAAACCATTGAGATCATCACGCGATGGAATGTGTGCAACAAGGACGTAACCACGAACCTTCCTCTGATATAGCACCGGCTTCTTGATGTTCCACGTGAGCATCCGACCCTGGGATCAAACCACTCGTGACATCGTGCAAGTGTCTTGCTTATTTTAAATTTTAAATATTTTAGAAGTGTTTTTCCCGTTGTTTCTGCGATCTTAGCTACTAAATTCCCCATGAAGCTACCCTGGGGTAGCGAAAGCTAGCATCTCTTTGTTTCTCATCATTTATACGCCTAATAAACGGAGTTCGCTTTTTTATCGTCTTCTCATTGTTTAGCGTACAGAAATTCGCTTTTCATCGTTCGTATATATACACTGAATAGCAGTTGAATTAGAGACAGCTGGCGTTATGCAAATGTGGCGCTGTGGGCGGCCATGTGAACGGAAACGACATGACGTATGCAACGATCCGACAATATAAGGAGTGATGCGACTGGAATCAGTAAGAGTCGGACACAGTGTGGGTAAGACGAAGGATCGAAGCGCATTCGATCGTGGGCAAATTGTCGGGGCCCGACAAATGGGTCACTCCATCTCGGAAGTCATGCAGGCACTGGGATTTTCACTAGCCACTGTGTCACGGGTGCACCGTGAGTACATCGAATCCGGTAAAACTATCCCTGCAAGGGCCAACTGCCGTGGACAACAGCGTGTGGATGAGCGGGGTCATCGTCGGCTAGCTCATATTGTAACAACGAATAGACGGGCCACAGTGCAAGAAACCACTCGGCAATTTAACGCTGGCGCACAAAAGCGTGTAAGCAGCCGCACCATCCAGAACCATCTCCTCGCTATGGGGTACAGAAGCCATTGTCCCACGAGGGTACCGCTGCTGACCGCACATCACATGGTGCAAAGATTAGCATGGGCGCGGGAACATCGCCACTGGACCCTAGACATGTGGAAAAATGTTGCCTGGACTGATGAGTCGAGTTTCACATTGGTACATGCTGATGGCAGGATACGAGTACGGCGCAAACCACATGAAGCGATGGATCCTTCTTGCCAGCAGGGTACTCTTCAAGCTGGTGGGGGTGGCATTCTCATCTAGGGACTATTTACGTGGACTGAAATGGGACCCCTGGTACGTATGACATCGTCCCTCACAGGTCAACGTTACCGGGATATCCTGGATGACCATTTGCTCCCGTTTGTGCGTCTTCAACATCCCACTGTGGAGCTCATCCTGCAACAAGACAGTGCACCGTGCCATCGCTCCCGAATTGTATCCGAATGGTTGGATGAACACTCCACCGACGTGACCTCGCTTCCTTGGCCAGCTAGGTCACCTGACCTCAATCCTATCGAGCACATCTGGGATACCATCGAGAATGATGTTCGAGGCTCTGACACCCCTCCACCAAGTCTTCGTGAACTGTGGGATCTTGTTCAGGGGTCGTGGATCCGTATGGCTTCCCAACGTTTCCGGTGTCTTGTCGAGTCCATGCCGAGACGAATCGCTTCTGTCATCAGGGCGAAAGGTGGTACTACACGTTGCTAGACAGGTATCTCTAATTCAATTGCTCTTCAGTGTATATATATATACATACACACACACACTATTTACCAACAAGTAATTATACACCCCTGCAATCGACGATATCTGCAGTCCTGATACACGTCACGGCCGCCGCCGTTAAATATCGTGTGGGAAACAACAACGCAACCAGTCGCATGCAAGATGCCACGCAGTTCGGAGATCTCTGATTTCGAGAAAGGTGTAATCGTCGGGTATCACAGAAATGGCCGATCCATACGTGATATATCCAGCGAGTTGAAGTACCCAAAATCGACAGTGGCCTACGTGATTGGCAAGTAGAAGATGAGAGGTGACTGTCGGAATGTGCCCCGACCGGGCAGACCCACAAAACTAAGAGTTAGAGACCGACGGGTGCTGGCCAGAGAAATTCGGAAGACCCTCACCAAATCGATGGGCCACATCCGCGAGGAGTTTCAACAGGCATCCGGTAGTGTTCTTTCGATGAATACCATCTGTAAGGAAACCCATCTGCTCGGTTATCATGGACGTGCTGCCGCCCACAAGCTTTTGATCACCAAATCCAATAGCGCTACTCGGCTAACGTGGTGCAAAGAACGTCGACAGTGGACCGTTGAACAGCGGAAACAAGTTCTCTGGGGCGACGAATCAAGGTTCACCCTCTATCGTTCGGATGGCAGTGTCTAGGTTTGGCGTCTGCCTGGAGAACGCCTCCTGCCGGAATGTATTGTGCCAACTGTGAAGTTCGGCGGCGGTGGAATTATGCTATGAGGGTGTTTCTCCTGGTGTGGCACGGGACCCTTGGTCGCAATTCCTGGTAGACTCAACGCCGAGACCTACTGCACCATTTTGGATGACCATGCGCTTCCTATGTTGTGGCAGTTTTACGGGGTGGATCCATGTTACTTTCAGGATGACAATACCACCTGTCATGTTGCGAGGCCCACCATGGCTTGGTATGGTGACAGTGGGGTTAATCGAATGGACTGGCCTGCGCAGAGCCCGGACCTTAACCCTATCGAGCACCTCTGGGACGAGTTGGAGCGTCGACTTAAGGGGTGCCCCCACCGTCCGAAATCGGTGAAGGAACTGACCTGTCTTCTCCAAGCCGAGTGGAAGAAAATACCGCTAGCCGTCGTACAACGCCTGTCTGAGAGTATGCCCCGGAGGGTCGCAACTGTAATCGCCGCTCGTGGAGGCTCCACCAACTATTGAAGGTGAATAAACTTCGTTTTCCTTTGCTATCACAGGTGTCCAATTACTTGTGGGTAGATAGTGTATAATATTTTGATATTTTAACGTCTATTGCTAGTATCTCTGCTTTAGAAGGCCTAACATCGGAAGAAGTGGATATTTCGGAAGTTAACAGAAAAGTAACCAAAGCTCTTATGGAAACAGCAACAAAATTAGCTGGGTCTAAGAACAAGTTGCATGTGAACAAATTATCAGGAAAAACCAAAATGTTGATGCAAAAAAGAAGAGAGATGAGGACAACTAAAGAAGATGTGACTTCCAAAGTGGAATATATAGAGCTATGCAAGACAGCACGAAAAAGTATCACTGAAGACGTAAGGAAATTCAACTGTGAGCTAGTGAGGAAAGCAATTGAAAACAACCAAAGCCTTAAGATAGCAAAGGGACATCTCAGTAAGGGAAGAAAACAGATTATGGCCCTGAGAAAAGAAGATGGTTCTATAACAAGAAATAGAGGCGAAATTTTGACAAGAGTGAAAGATTTCTACTCCAAATTATATGAAAGGGATGATACATGTACTCCAGACATCATGAAAGGTACCAGAGTTCTTCCAGTCCTCCCAGCAGACGTTGCTCATGCAATCAAGAACATGAAGCGGGGAAAGCTCCAGGAGAAGATGGAATTACTGTAGACATCATACAAGAAGCAAGTGGAGAAATTGAAACAGTACTCGCCCAAATTTTCACTCGATGCCTTAATGAAGGGAAGATTCCTGAGGATTGGAACAATGCTACAATGATCCTGCTACATAAAAAGGTGACATTGAGGATCTCAGGAACTACAGACCTATCAGTCTCCTATCAGTGGTTTATAAAATCTTCACTAAAGTTCTTTCACACCGCTTGAAGGTAACACTGGACATGGCTCAACCGAGAGAACAAGCTGGATTCAGGAGTGGCTACAGCACAATAGATCATATCCACGTACTGAGAGAACTAATTGAAAGAGCGAGGGAATATGAACTTCCATTGTGCATGGCTTTTATCGATTATGAAAAAGCCTTTGATTCGGTGAAACCATCAGCAGTTACCACGGCTCTGAAATCCTGCGGTATTGAAGATGCATACATTAATATTATTAATAACATCTATGAAATTGCAAGTGCAAAGATTCGGCTGTTTGAAAATACAACACACATAAAAATTGGAAAGGGAGTGAGACAAGGTGACACCATATCTCCAAAGCTCTTTAATGCCTCATTGGAAAATGTCTTTCAATCACTGAACTGGGAAAACAAAGGGATAAAGATTAATGGAGATTATCTAACCCACCTTCGTTTTGCTGATGACGTAGTCATTTTTGCAACTACCCCATCAGAGCTGCAGAGTATGATCCAGGAACTTGCTGACAAGAGTAAAGAAGTGGGATTAAAAATGAACTTTCAGAAGACAAAAGTGATGTTCAATGCTTTTACAAGAAATGAAGATTTATCGATTGATGGAGAAAAGCTGGAGATAACAGACATGTACATTTATCTTGGACAGCAGATATCAAGTGAGGGTCACATTGATGAAGAAATTAATCGGCGTACAAAACTTGCCTGGAGAGCTTTTGGAAGAAACAGCATAATTTTCAAGAGCAATATGCCATTATGTCTTAAAAGAAAAGTGTTTGATCAATGCATCCTTCCAGTGCTTACGTATGGTGTAGAGACGTGGACCTTAACTAAAAGAGACATACAAAGGCTGCAGACAACTCAAAGAAGCAGGGAGAGGTGCATGCTCGGTATAACCAGGAGAGATAAGGAGAGCCCATAGATGGACAGCCGAAATTTTAGATTGGATTCCAAGGCACAGGAAAAGACCCAGAAAAAGACCACATGGGAGATGGGTGGATGAAATTCGAAAATATGCGGGAGTGACATGGAGGAGACTGGCACAAGACAGACCGTTGTGGAGGAAACTTGGGGAGACCTTCGTCCAGCAGTGGATTGATAATGGTTGACAATGATGATGATGATGATTGCTAGTATCAGTACCAATTGGTGCTATTGGCGGGAAAAAAGTTTTCTATTTCTTTTACTTTTAACCCTCTTTATTTTGTGGTTTTGGATACCAGCTTCTGCTGCTGTTTTTCATTGATGCATTAGTCTGCTTATGTTGCATTACTCTTCATAATTTCAGTGATATTTTGGTGAGTAATTTTTGCAATTAAAGTTTTCTAGCTGAATAGTTTTCCAAAGGGTTGGCCTTAATACGGGGAGGTGCAAATTCAAAGATGAGTGGCTGAAGTGTAAAGATGCCAATAGGTACATTGTGTCCACTTGGGCAGAAAAGCACAGTGATAGTGCCATGTTTTGCAAACTGTGTGCATCATTAATTAACATATCTTTGAAACGCTTCCAAGCAATTACACGACACTCCAATGCAGTGGTGGCCAACCTTTTTATGGCATGTGCCACTTTGAGGCTTTTATACCTTGGGCGTGCCACTGAAGTCATTCATTCTCCTAACTAAATTGGCCCATATCAGGTTTAAGTAAAAACAATTATTTTCAGTTTCATAAGGTTTATTATCATGCTATCGTTCTTAGTGCACGTTAAATTTGACAACACGTTTACATCTCACAATGACAATGGGATTTATAAAATTTTAATGCGCCTTTTGATTTTGCATGCTTCTTAAAATCTCCTGTATGTTTGGGTTTACCTGTCAACAACTTAGGTGAGCGTTAGTTAATTTTGAACGATATTTAGTTTTAATTGTATTGATTACTGAAAAAGATTGTTCACAAACGTAGGTTGAGCCAAACCTACAACAGTACCTCAGTGCAAATTCGTGTAAAATCGGAAAATCAGGAACTGGAAGAAAGAAATTTCCAGAATTCAACATAATTTGGACAGGTTGAAGTAGAAATAAACTCATTTACCTTTAAGTGTAATATTATGCTGAAGGTCAATAATTTCTATCTGCATGTCCGGAGGATAATGATTTAGGTCTCCAACTGCAACTGAAAAAGGGTTTGTAAAAAGTTCACTGTTTTTCTTATCTTTCTCGAAATCACAAAATCTTGTTGCAAAGGAGTCATGTAAAACAGATATTAACTTTATGTACTTCTCATAATTTGGGAAATTTTCAGATACTTTTTTTGTTCTTGCATTCAATCGAATTGAGATAATTTGTTTTGAGAAAAACGATTTAAAAACAGCAAAAGTTTAGTCATGAAAGGTGATAGAAAAGTCATCAATGTTGGAAAAAGGCAGTTTTTCCCTTGTAAACGTAAATTTAAACTGTTCAGATGCCCCATTATATCTGTAAGAAATGCGAAATCCCACAGCCAGTCTTCATCCTTGAGAAGTAAGCACTCAATTGTGAGTAAACCAGTATCTTCAAAATACTTTAAAGCACTATGTCGCAGGTTCTAAATAATGCCTTTCCCTATGAAAGCCAACGTACGTTACAGTGAAGAAGCAATTCACCCATTTCTTCCAGCTCTTCCGCAAACAAACTGCAAAATTCCCGACGATTGTGTGCACGGGCTCAAATTTTGTTAATACAACGCACTACTGGATCCTGAACAGAAGGTAACCCCAAGTCCTTTGCGCAGAGTCTCTTGATGTATGATGCAGTGGTACTTGAATATCTTCCTCTCCACATAATCTTCAAGTAACATTACACACCCCTTTTTCGTAAAAATCAATGCTGGAGCCCCATTTGTGCAAATGCTGTCTAATTTCCCCACTCTAACTTATTGTTTTCAATAAAAATTTTCAGCTCGTTAAAAACATCTTCACCTCTAGTTGTTATTAATTGACGCAAGTCTAAGAGTTCTTCAATTAAATCAAAGTTGTCGTTGATAGCACGTACAAAAATCTTAACTGGGCAGTGTCAGAAACATCGCAGCTCTCATCTATAACCAAGTGAAAAAACTTACCAGAGTGAATCTAAGACACAATTTGAGTGTTAACGTTATTAGCCATATCGTCTATACGACGCATCACTGTATTCCGAGAAAGCGAAATTGCGTTGACCAATTCCGTAGGTTTTGGATCGATGGGCATATGTAGAGGATTTTTAGGAAGGGAGTGTCTGACCCCAGGTCTTAAACAACCCTTAGAAATAGGAAGCTACGAGATTTGGGCTTGATTACCCGATAGGAAAGTGACACGGAAGCGAAGTAGAAAGGGGGAGGAAGACGCCTATATTTATTACCGGGGGCCAGTACCCGGGGTCCGACAGCTTAACGTGCCCATCCGACGCACGGCGGAAATTTAGTGGATCGAGCGTTCGTACCTGCTTGGTATCAAACCTGAGGTCCTTTCCGTGTCAGTCACGAACGTTGCTCACTAGGCTACCGGCAGCCCTTAATAGGTTTTGGATGTCTCGCATGGTTAGCAAATATTTGGAGGCTGGACTTGACTATTTCTTCGCCATCAGAGTATGGTTTCTTCTTTCGTGCCAACAGAACAGAAATTTCGTAGGAAGTATTCACCATTGGTGTCAGTTCTTCACTCTTTTTCTGGAAAAGCAATTGTTGACCAGGTAGGGATTTTTTTGTTAATAAAGTCCGTTCGTAATGCTGAGCCAACAGGATACTTAGAATTAAAATCAGAATGCTTTTGCTTGAAATGTCGCTCCAAGTTAAACTTTTTCGGTACCGCAACACAAGATCCGCAAATCAAACAAACTGGTTTGGCTGCACCTTGATTACTAAACAAAAACTTTTCTTCCCAATAAATGTTGAAAGCACGTACTGCAATGTATTCTCCATACTTCCTTTTTGAGGTCAACGGCTTACTAACAGACATGTCTAAAATTAAAGCACAATGTGGCGCCAACCGTTCGCATTACAAAGGAGTTAAGCCTTTACAATCGCCGTTCGAAAGACACCGTGTCAAAAGAGGGAATCACTTCCTCATTGGTCGCTAGCAATACGTGACTACGTCAATGAATGACGTCAACAGACGGTAGATGCCGAGCTTGTGGAATTTTTAAGGTATAAAAGTTTCCGCGTGCCGCGGGTTGGCCACCACTGCTCTAATGGCACAAAACACAAGAAAAAATATCAGGATATCTTACCGAGCTTGTGGAATTTTTAAGGTATAAAAGTTTCCGCGTGCCGCGGGTTGGCCACCACTGCTCTAATGGCACAAAACACAAGCAAAAATATCAGGATATCTTACCGAGCTTGTAGAATTTTTAAGGTATAAAAGTTTCCGCGTGCCGCGGGTTGGCCACAACTGCTCTAATGGCACAAAACACAAGCAAAAACTTCAGGATATCTTAAATCCAAATCAGCTACATTTAACCACAGATGTTTCAACTACTGAAAATGGTGGAACTATACCAGTAACTATTCGTCTATACAATGTGAAAAATGGTGCTACCAAGTACCACTACAGAGTTAATATGGTGCATGAAAGTTGTGTGTTGTAATTGTTCTGCAGCTTCGTGCAAAGATATAGCAAACAGGTTTAAAGCAATGTTTCCTGAAAATTTCCCTGAAGAGTTTTGTTTAAACCCCAAAAAAGTGCATTACTTAATAACCGACGCACTTGCACCTTATTTTTTTCAAACCATGTTGGAAGAGAGCCAACTATCATATTTCACACTATGTTATGATGAAACTACAAATGTGGAAGACAAAAAAAAAAAAAAAAACACTTTTAACAAACATTCGTTATGGGTCAGAAAAAAATGAAGTTGTCACAAGGCATGTATCAGCTGCATTCATTGGTCATGCTGATGCAAATATTTTACATAAAAAAATATACGAAGCAATCCAAAGTGCGAACTTGCCCTTAGCGGTGTTGCTAATGCTAGTATCAGATGGTCCAAATATCAACAAAACAGTGAATCGGCTGTTCAGTGAAGATGTCATTTCAGTGCGAGGAAAAGGTCTTATCGATATACGTACCTGCAGCATTCACACAATTCAAAATGCCTATCGCAAAGCTTTGGAAGTCTTTGGACAAGATGCTTCAGATTTTTCAATAGCCATCTATACCACTTTTTTGATGGGTGGCCAGCAAGATGTGAAGATTATTCAAAAATACAAACATCTGAAATTACCATGTCATAAATTCATCACACATGCATCAACTCGGTGGTTGACTCTTGTAGCTGCTGCTTGGAGGCTGCTGGAACAATGGGTCAGTGTTTCTACTTACTTCTTCAAATTTATTCCTGAAAAGTAAACAAAACTTATGTCCAGTAACTCCTATAAAAGAATAATAGCCTTTTTAAGAAACCCATCAGCTAAAGCAGAAGTCTATTTTGTGTAATTTCTAGTTCCATATTATTTACAAAATTTACAGGAACATTTCAGAAAAGGGAGCCATTAGTTCATTTGATTTATAGAGATTTAAAAAATGTGTTATTTTCTCTGTTGGGACGCATCTGTCAACAAAGTGTGTTAAGGAGTTTGGCAAAAGAAAGCTGCTCCTTAAAGGAAGAAGTTTTGCTTTCTCCAAATAACTTGCTTCCTGTACGAAAAATTGTTACAACTGAAGAAATAAAACAGGAATTGAATAAACTGACGGAAAAATATTCCTTACTGTTTTTCAGCGCAAATGCCAAAAGCATTATATCAGTGCTTGTCACATTTTAGAGAAGACTCCTTTATCATCCAGTTTCCCTAAAACCTTGCGACGTATACTACCAAATGAAAGAACATCACCTAAGAGCTGTTGTGACATTATTACAGTAACAAAAACATTGCCATTTGAGGTACATGAAGACATATTATTAAATGAGTGGAAGGCTTTACAAATAAGCACAGAAGCCCCAAACAGTAGATAGAATTGATAAATACTGGCAGCATTTTTTTGTCAACAAAATTCTGTTGGTTCAGCTAAGTATCCTACAGTCAGTAAGGTTGTTAAAGTTTGCCTGTCGCTTACGCATGGAGCTGCAGATATTGAACGTGCCTTTTCTGTGTCAAGGTGGGCTTTAACTGAAAATAAGGCATCTATGTCAGAGCGCACAAGTAATTCAATTATGATTATAAAAGACGCCTTAAAAGAATATGGTAACTCTCCACATCTTGTGCCAATTACTAAAAAGCTTCTCGCTCTGGAACAGTGTGCATATCACTCTTATGCAACTCACTTAGAAGAAGAAAAGCAAAGAGAGAAACTAGAAAAAAATATCATGAAGCTTCCGTGAGAAAGAAACAGGAGAACAGGCAAAATGAATTGAGTTTGCAAAAAGAAGTGGAAAAGCTAGAAGCTGCTTTAAAGAAAAAGAAAGAAGAACGAGACATAAAAAGAGGAACTGGTCATAAATTATTTCCTGAAGCAAAACAAAGATTAAAAACTGCATTAGCAAAGGGTAATCTTCAAGAAGCCCATCTTGCTGAAGCCATGCTGGAGGGTTTTGGAAAGATACAAGAAGAAGAAACCGGAAAAAAAAAAAAGGTAATCTATTATTACTACCTTTTTCGCGAAGAAACCAAAAGTTTAACAAGCAGTACTTTTTTCCTATAGGGTAATCAATTAGTTGATTACACTTATAATATTTTGTCACCTTTTTTTTTACAGCACATTGATAAGAAATCTTCGGGGAAGGGGGGCAATGTTCAATCAGCATTTTCTCAATGTTCAATCAATGTCGTTTCATTTCTGAATGTGAGCAACTGAGATCCACTGAACATTTTGAACAAGAAATGTGAATTTATGCTGCCAAGGGGAGCTGCCAGTACGAAATTAGATTTCCAAGGGGAACTGCCAACGTGAATTTAGGCTTCTCAGGGGCCGCCGATACGAATTCAGGTTGGCAAGGGGGAAACTGGCAAAATATAAACGAATTCTGTTAGTGGGCAAATGACAAAGTATGGGGCGAAAAAATTGGGCCTGAAACTGGTGGAAAAGTTTCAATTCCAATTTTAATCAGATTCTAAGCAAAACTGTAATTGTTCCTACTCGGATGTTTAGCAGTGAAACCTGGATACTGCAGAAGAGACATAGAAGAGCATTTGTATGTTTGAGAGATGCGTTACTTACAGGGCATTTGTGGCAAGACTCGCTCTGATCATGTGAGGAATGAAGATGTGATGCAGTTGTGTAATGTGAGGCAAAATGTTGTTAGTAAGATAGAGACTAATAGTTTTAGGTGGTTTGGCCATTTTGAAAGAATGAGTGAAGAAAAGCTTACTAAGAAAAAAATTCAGCCCAAGTGGCGGAAAAAAGAGGTAGAGGAAGGCCAAGGAAATCATGGATGGACCAGATTTAGATACACCGATGAGCCGCTCCATTACGACCGCTCCCAGCGTAGAGAAACGAGCACGCCTGGAGACCGAATGGCCACGCAGGGGAAGTTCACAAAGCAGTATATATACAACCCGAGGATCAGCTTTCGGCTAGTAGAGTGTCCCGAGTCAGAATGGGAAAAGCTTCCGATTGATCGGAGTTTGATTTAAAGGAGAAATTGTGATGGCACGGCGCCACGATCTCGGAAACGGCGCTGCTTGTTCACGTGCCGCGGTAGTGAGTACGTAGCAGAGGTGATGTACAGATGGCCAAACGACGAACCGTCGTCAGCCGTGTGTCATCTGCAGCTCATTGACGACAGAGGGAAGCGGAGACTGTCGCGCATTGTTCACAGCGGCCTCAGGGACACAGTGCTACACATCACTTGCAGCTAGAACAGTGGTGATCACGGCAATGTGCCACAGCATTCATTTCGGCGCATAAGCCTGTGTAGCCGAAGACGCAGCCGGGTCCCCATGCTCACTGCACGTCATCGCCAACAACGCATGAAATGGGCCCAAGATAATCGAGATTGGACCGTGAATAACCGGAAGAAAGTGAATAATTGGAAAGGTCTGACGAATTAAGATTCCTGGTGAATCACGCAGACGGCGGAGCGCGGATACGCAGATTACCAACGGAGGCTATGGCAGCTGGATGCACCGTTTGGGCGCAAACAAACGCCGGCTGCGGCGGTGTTTTGCTGTGGGCGATGTTTTTTTGGGGCACTTTAGGCTTCATTATCCCAATAGCACAATCGCTGACAGCTGTCAGGTATCTGGACATTGCTGCGGACCAAGTTCCTTCATTCAATGGAACTGTGTTCCCTACTGGTGATGGCCATTACCAACAGGATAATGCGCCATGCCACACTGTCAGAATCATCAAGGAGTGGTTCCAGGAACAGGTTAATGACTTTTTGTTAATGCTCTGGTCTCCAAATTCACCTGACATGAACCCAATCGAACATTTGTGGTTCGACTTGGAAAAGCGGGTTCGCGCTAAATCGTCCCCTCCCTCGAAATGTACGGGAACTGGAGAACCTGCTGCTGACGTTATGGTACCAGATACCCAAGGACACCTATCGGTACCTCATCGAATTGATGCCTCGCTGAGTGGCCGCTGTTTTGCGTGATAAATGGGGTCCTACAGTTTATTAGGTAGGTGATCAAAATGTAATGGCTCTCATCGGTGTATGTCTGCACGAGGAAAAGATTATGAGTGTGAAGTATAAAAGGTCTTTTGCGCATCGTGTTATCGGTGTCAGTGAAGCTTCAGCTGTGTGCCGAGATCGCTGTAAGTGGAGACGTTTGCATGGGCGCCGACAGGGGGTCACAGGGGTCACTTGACCCCCATGTAGAATTATTTTTTCTTTTTATTTCATTGTATTTATTACTTTTTTTTTTACACTCACAGAACTGGACCACGAGGAAAGATGGAGTTTGGGGCGTTTAATTTAATATCGCAATTTTATTGGAAATTTGGAATTGGAAAACGATAACGTGAAAGCGGAAAACCTAGCAAACCGTAAGGTAGTACGCCCAAACAAGTTTCGCTCTGGGTGGTGTGTGCCGAACTTAAAAGGCTTGATGTGGCCCTTCTCCACACTGTTCATTATTTTGAAAAAGTTACCAACGTATATATGATAATACACACTTTCTTCAAGAGCAGCATCAATTAATAATAATAATAAGTAATAGTAGTAGTAGTGTTCTAGTGTAGTAAGTAAATAGTAGTAATAGTAATAGTATTAATCTTTCATTTTCACGAATTACGGTTTTCTACATATTAGCCAAACCTTAATTAATTACACTTGACCCCCCCCCCCCATTGAAAAATTTCCTGCAGGCGCCCATGGACGTTTGATACGGCAACAATAAGTAAATCTACTTCCATCAGTTAAACATTTTTCTGGCAGGTTGTCCTTCTTTGAGGAGCTAACTTCTGAATTTCAGTGAATGAATACCTTAGTGATATGTATGAGCAGTGGTTTTTGTGCCCTCTCTTGAGCTGCGCAAAGGCTATCAGCCGCGCTTGCCCCGCCCTGGTTACCCCTCGGGTGATCACTTTGTCTGTCCGTGTACATCGAACTTTTTTGTTTTTAGAGATATTTCAAAAATTGCTTTTGCGGTTAATGGGAAATCAAAGGATACTAAATTTGGCTCTTTAAATTTCCCATGTACTTCATGGGATCTACCGCTAAAGGCTGGATAAAAATTCAAAAGATTAAAGTTCTATTGTAAAGAAACTATTCAACTTGGAGGAAAAAATATTTTCTGCCTCTCAGATTAGGCTTAATTGTTCCTTCTCAAATATTTACATTTTCCAATTAGTTTATTAATTTCCTGCTAGAGGCGCTGAGTCCAAAGAATTTGGTTTTCACAGAATTTTCAAAAATTATTTTTGCGAATGTTAGGACATAAACATTCATTAAATTTTGCCCATTTTAAATTTCACTACTAGTCATAAATTTCTCGCTAGGAGTTCTCGAAGTGGAAATTCAGTAAATTTTAGCTTTACGCTACGATTTTTATTAAATTTTAGCTTAAAAGACCATTTCAGTTACAGCGAAAGTTAAGCAAAACCGATTACTTTAGCACCTTTTTGGTTGCAAGCTACTTGGCAAATTTAACACTATGGGCGCTGAAAATGTGGTTTCTCTAAATTTATCAGTGCATTGCGTTTAAATTGTCATAAAATTGGAATGCGTTTCAATCCAGGGGCGGCGGAAAGTGAAATTCGTTGACCGGGCCCGAAATTTCGAATCGTGGTGCGCTCTCTACCTTCCCGGAACAAACAGAAAAAACACAATGTCTAAGCAGTGGCGCACCTACAGGAGTGGCCGAGCCCCCCCCCCCCCCCGGCTGATAGAGTGGAAAATTATTATGTCGAAGTTTGAAACAAAAAATCACAATACGCGATCTACATATACATCTTAATCATGTACCGTATAATTATAACATATAATAATTATAAGGGAGTAGTTCTGTTAAATAAATTTAGAAAAATCTAACAAGGAAAACAATTTCACTGCTTCTTCTAATCATTTAACTTTCTTGTACTGTAACATTAGTAGTAACTGGATAAGAATAAATGCACAAAAGCCAACCTCCTTAATTGTTACAGCACCTGACTACTTTTCCCGGTAAATTTGGAGGGGGGGGGTCACCCACCTTGAGAAAATTCTGTGTGCCAGGGCGCACGGGCTCCTCCCTTGGGAAATTTCTGGGTGCGCTACGGTGCGTGCCTAAGGAGCTTTGTTGGGAATTAGGACCACCCAACCACTTAGCTAGAAGAACTTTCTAAGGCACATCACAACAATCGCACATATGTCAAATAAAAAAAATAATAAAAATAAAAATCTTGGCTGTAATTATTGACCGGGCCCGGGCCCTCGGTTCCGTCGCCACTGTTTCAATCACAAAACCGTGCTGCCGCCCCGGTGGCGCAGTGGTCTAAGGCGTTGGCCTCTGATCATTCGTCCGAATGGGGTCCGGGTTCGAATCCCGGTGAGGCATGGATGTTGTGTTTGTCTTACGGCACTGGCTCTCTCCCTTCCCTGGAACCAGTGACCCTAAATTAGGGACGGGCGACTGCTTATAGCCCATTGAGTTGCTCACGGTGGTCGTTAAACCTCCAATCAAAAAAAAAAAAAAAAAAAAACCGTGCTCTTTCCATTGTTTCAGATTTGGAAAATCATCTTGCTTTTACGTTATGAGTAAATTAGTTAGCAACGAGAATGGTATCAAGCAAAAATGAAATACTTGACGACATTGGCAACCGGTAAAGTCCTCCACATTAGACAATTCGGGTAAATGTAATTTGTGCACAGTACTTCACTTGAAAAGGGTGGATGACTTTTCGTGGAGGAGTTTTTCTGTGACGGACAATTCCATAAATCAAAGAAATTGCGGTCTGCATTTTTTTTTATTCTGTCAAAAATATGAATGATATTTTTTTATACCTGCACTGGAGTTATCATAAACAAAAGCATAAGAATTAAATATAGAAGATCCGGTTTGAAAATGGAGAAGTAGGAACCACAGCTTTTTGAGTAAGAGTATCATTGAAACTTTCTATCGCTTTTTCAAAAGTTAGTTTTAAGGAATAGAGAAGGTTAGAATACTTGATAATTATCAGTATTAAACCAGGGGACACAATAGAAATTTCTTTTAACACTATTAAATAAGGAAAACATTGTGCGATATTCTCGAATTTCTTTATTTTTCCAGCCTAAATGTTAACTCCTTTGGTTTAGGAAATTAAGGCTGAGAAAGAACTTTTTTGTGTGTGATTGAGGGTTTAACGACCACCGTGAGCGTAAGCTACTCAATGGGCTATAAGCAGTTGCCCGTCCGTAATTTAGGGACGCCGCCCGGCGGCGCAGTGGTCTAAGCGCTGGCTTATGATCATGCGTCCGGGTTCGAATCCCGGTGAGGCATGGATTTTGTGTTTGTCTTATGGCACTAGCTTCCTCCCTTCCCTGGAACCAGTGACCATAAATTAGGGAGGGCAACTTATAGCCCATTGAGTTGCTCACGGTGGTCGTGAGCAACTCAATGGTTTGCCTACCACCGTGAGCAACTCAATGGGTTTCTTATAGCCCATTGAGTTGCTCACGGTGGTAGACAAACACAACATCCATGCCTCACTGGGATCCGAACCCTGACCCCTTTCGGACGAATGATCAGAGGCCATCGCTTAGACCACTGCGCCACCGGGGCGGCGCTCGGTGAGTTTGCCTGGGATCCCTTAGACAGCGAGTGTGATGGTGGTGAGACTTACTACAGTGTATCCACTTGCAGAAATATTCTATCATTTTACAAAACTTTTGTTTTATTCTTCATTAAAACAAAAGTTTTGTTTAATCAGTGGCGGCTCGTGAGTACATCTACAGGGGTTCACAATTAATAATTTGCAGTTTTTCAGGCACACAAGTGTTGCTTGCAATATTCATATAATTTAGGCGCTGCTATACCTTGATGTAATATATTAATTTTGAAACGAAATGTTATTATAGATATTACTGTACTTTAACTGTTTTACAACTTAATAATAAAGGATTACTTTATTGATCATACTTGTTACAATATGCTAATTGTTCTTTTTTACTGAAACAATTATTTTCATTTAATTTTAAAGTAGTAAAAGAAACGCAAAACAGGAAGCTTGTTTTAAGTGTTAAATATTTAGATAGTTAGTCATAAGGCCTCATGCTCTCAATTATTAGATTAGATTATTAAACACACAGAAATAGGGAAATAATCAAAGCTGCTGCATATGATGGTAAGGTCTAGTATTTACTTACACAAATTTACTTGGATGGTAGCTTACACAAATATTTTCTTTAAGTACAGTTTTTGTAAACAAAGTCCATCCTTCTATCTTTTCTTGACACAAAAACATCAATAACTCTTTCATTGAAATTATGGATGTTAGAAATCATTTCCTTCTCGATTGCAAGCATGGCTAAAGCTGTAAGCCTCTCTTGACACATCGTAGACCGCAAAAATGTCTTTATCCGTTTTAGGGTTGAAAAACACCTTTCAGCTTCAGTAGTCGTCATTGGTATGTTGCAATAATTAATAGCAGTTTATAACTTTCAGAAAATGATGACAATAAGTTGGTTTCAATAAAAAAAACTGTAAAAGACTAACAGCACCATGCATGTTTCTGAAATCAGTTCTTTTGTAAATGATTTCAAGCTCTGTCTTGAGGCGATTTTTTTCAGGAAATGAATACACATTTACTGTATCTTCAAGCAATTTCTCGGGGAATTTCTGTTCAAACTCTTCAAACTTTTGTGATTCAAAAAGAGATACAGCTGAGCAAGATGTTGTGAATGAAAATCTTGTTTTTATTTGCGTTGTAATAATGTCACAGTTTTCCTTGGCAGCCACTGTTCTACTTAAGTAAAAATCTTCTTCACGCCTCGATCATTTAGGTGCATTTTCTGGGTACTGATTAACCAGCTCTGTCACTTTGTCCATGTTACCTCTTTCCCTATCAATGGCTTTGACGAAGTGGTCAACATTGGCTTTAGTTCTCACAGCATCAGTGTAAGTTAGCTGTAATTGGTTGTACAAAATATCCACATGTGGCATTAATCTGTGAAAAACAGAAAGCCAAAATATGAACTTATTATCTCTAAGGAGACGAGCTAGAGCACCAGCTTTAATTATGGTGGTTGGTTGCTTAGAGGTTGATTCGATTTCCTCAATACATTCAATTAATTTCTCTCTGTACTCAAAAACAGTATTAACAGTTCTGCTCTTAAAATTCTACCTTGTAGCTGACGCCCGAGGTATTCGTTTGCCAACTATCTTGTCCAAAACAGACACTCACTGAGGGGAATTCGAAAAAAAAATTGTTATATCACTTAAGTCCGAAAAAAATTCTGACATCTTGGTTTTGGCTTGTTACTTGAGCTACAATCAAGTTCAACTGATGGGCGTAACAGTGAACGAAAAAAGCATGTTTATAGGTTTGTTGCACTATGGTCTGCACGCCAGCATGGTGCCCACTCATTGCATTCGCACCGTCATAGCTTTGAGATACGAGTTTTTCTGGATTTGGCAAAACATAATCTAAACTGGCACAAATACATTTGGCTATAGATTCTGCGTCGTGCCCGTCAGGGTTATCATATTTCCAAAATCTTTCAACTATTTGGCCATTAGCTAAAACATATCGGAAAACTATAACTAACTGAAATACAGACGAGACGTCTGATGTTTCGTCCGCAATCAAAGAAACATACTGTGCAGTTTTTATTTCTTCTATTATGTTTTCTTGACATACAAAAAGCATACAATCTAACAATTCATTTTGAATTTCTTTCGAGGTACCTTTAAAAACAGTAGCGGTACTAAAGTGTTATTTCAAAGATGAGTCAAGTTCTGCAGAAAAGTTTACAAGCCCTTTAAATATGCCAGGATTAAGGAATCGTCATCCTCACGATGACCTCGAAGGGCCAACTCAAATGCACCGCAAATTTAATACAGTCCATAAGCTTAGAAAGGACATATCTATTTTTAGTCACTTGTTCATTGTGCTTTTTTTAATATTTTGTCGATAAGCACTGTCAAGCTGCCGACGAACGTCAACCTTTCCCAGCAAATTGAAATCCAATGTAGCACCTTTGTGTCCATGAGAACTTGCGTGTTTTTTTATTTTTTGTGTCAAATGAGCTAAGTCACAAACGCCGTTTTTCACCCAAGTAGGATCGCCATTTTCACGGGAAAATAACAAACAAGGAAAACAAAATATTTTGTTTGTTTGTTCACAACCACAAAGCCAAGGAATTTTTTCGTATAGCTCTTCTTTAAATTCTCTTTTAAAAGTTCTAGATTTTGATGTCGATGTTTGACTTATATTAAGTCGGGGCGTTGGCCTGCCACTGTCTTTTATTGCTATTTTAACTTCTATGGGTAAATTGCCAAACGCTACTTCCTTTAAATTACTAACTGAGTACAGGTACTTTCCATTATTGTACAGTAAATAAAAACAACAGTTCACTAGCTACACTACAATAGATAAACTGTAATAAGTGTAATTTCAACTGAAACTTTATCACCAAAAAATAATCGAAACTGGAAACTCCAAAACACAAATGTAACACGCGCGCAAAGGTTAGGAGCATCCCCGTCAACTACAGCTGTGCAACAAGTCAACAACTGAGCTGAGTGTGTCACAGGCAGCTCCTCGGTATTCTCCGTTAAGCCGCTTGCAGACATGTCCCCCCCCCCCCCCCGTGCAAATAGACTCGCCCGTCTGTCGCATATCCCGTGTGTCCAGTATCGAGAGCGGCACATTCAGTCCGCCATGAGATATATCTAAAAACCTTGAGGCCGCTCCTAGGCACTGGCGCGTCATAACACTTAACCTCACTTTGCGCGCTCTACGCTGTTTTTCATTGTCCGCTCTTTTAAACTTACTGAAGATAAGTCATTTAGTACTGCGTCAATAAAGATGTATTATTTATATCGTATAATTCTGTTTCTATTTTTTATAGAGGGTTCACGTGCTCTTGTGCTCTTATGTGTGAGCAGCTACTGTGTTTAATATAAATCAAAGTAACAGTAACACGTAACTGGATAAAACGTTTGCTTTTGCATGAAATTTCATCTTCAACGCTATAATTTATTGGTTCACCATGCTTTACATTTAGTGTTTTTAGCTGTTCTTCTTAGCCATTTAAAACTAGTTTCTCTATCCTCTCCCCCCTAAGTCGAGATTCGAACCCGGACCCGAGTTCGGTCCGGGTTCGAATCTCGGTGAGGCATGAATGTTGTGTTTGTCTTTCAGCACTAGTTCTCTTCCTTCCATTGGAACAGTAGACTTAAATTAGAGATGGGTGACTTCTTACAGCCTATCGTGTTGCTCATGGTGTTAGTTATCCCCCACCCTGCCATATTAAGTAACAAAGGCGTCACATTCACTTCTTAAATTATTATTAATTTAAAGTATCAAAGAGCCGCTCCGGTGGCGCAGTGGTCTAAGCGATGGCCTCTGATCATTCGTCCGAAAGGGGTCCGGGTTCGAATCCCGGTCAGGCATGGATGTTGTGTTTGTCTTACGGCACTGGCTCTCTCCCTTCCCTGGAACCAGTGACCCTAAATTAGGGACGGGCGACTACTTATAGCCCATTGAGTTGCTCACGGTGGTCGTTAAACCTCCAATCAAAAAAAAAAAAAAAAAAAAAAAAAAGTATTAAAGATGCACATTGCCGCCCCGGTGGCGCAGTGGTCTAAGCGATGGCCTCTGATCATTCGTCCTAAAGGGGTCCGGGTTCGAATCCCGGTGAGGCATGGATGTTGTGTTTGTCTTACGGCACTGGCTCTCTCCCTTCCCTGGAACCAGTGACCCTAAATTAGGGACGGGCGACTGCTTATAGCCCATTGAGTTGCTCACGGTGGTCGTTAAACCTACAATCAAAAAAAAAAAAAAAAAGATGCCCATTTTTTTTTTTTTTTTTTTTGGAATTTTAACGACCACCGTGAGCAACTCAATGGGCTATAAGCAGTCGCCCGTCCCTAATTTAGGGTCACTGGTTCCAGGGAAGGGAGAGAGCCAGTGCCGTAAGACAAACACAACATCCATGCCTCACGGGATTCGAACCTGGACGTTCGGACGAATGATCAGAGGCCATCGCTTAGACCACTGCGCCACCGGGGCGGCGATGCCCATTAGTTTGAGTATCAAAGGTGGCGCAGTGGTCTAAGCGATGGCCTCTGATCATTCGTCCGAATCCTGGTGAGGCATGGAAGTTGTGTTTGTCTTGCCTCACTGGCTCTCTCCCTTCCCTGGAAGCAGTGACCCTAAATTAGGGACGGGCGACTGCCCATTGGGTTGCTCACGGTGATCGTTAAAGCTAAAATCCAAAAAAAAAGTTTTAAATAGATAATAATAATAGCATTGTGTCATTTAATTTTAAATGGCGCACAGATAAGTATGAAAATTAAATATATTAAAACAAATCTGATTTTTAGGGACTTTTTTCCTGTTTCGGAGACTTTCCGAATGTGTGAGTTGGCAACACTGGCTGTGGCAGCAGATGCGTATCGACTCCATGTTTGTTGAAATTCCGTGGTCAGATGTGAGGCTTACATATTTACGTGCTGTTGGTTGTTTACTTAAAGTCGTCGTTCAGTAGGCATTACATTTATTATGAGTACCAATGATATGGACAACAAAGGTAAATGATAGTAATTTTTTTGTTTGTTATGGGTGAACATATGTGTGTGTATGCTGGTACTAAGACAAAGTGTAGCAGTCAAGTTTTTCATTTTTATGTGCTGTTTCTGACAGCTTGTTTGCGATAGGTGAAAGAAACGACAGTAACCAGTCATCGCCATGTTAATTGTGATATGTTTGCGAAGATCATGTGCTGAAACCTTAACAGTTCGGTGTATATGTACACCTCAGATCAGGAAATGTGTGTGGTAATCCCAGTGCGAAGTGATTTGGGACGTCATAGCAGAATTGTCAACATGTAAATATTCAGATTAACGTGAATGATCGCAATGGGATTGGTTAAATGCATTCGTCAGCGGCTCAGCATCGTTTATATCTGAGTGATTGGTTTTAGGTAATGTCAGTTTTGCATATTATATACATAATATCTAAGGTATTTTACCTGATATTGTCGAAGTATTTCGCACGTTGTTTGCTCTGTGAGGTACTTCGTCAATATCAGGTAAAATACCTTAGATATTATGTATATATTAATCAAACGCACGTTTATAACATAAGGTTGCCTCATGAATTGCAATTTTCGTAGTTTTGCATATGCATAGATGCCAACCTCTAAAAGTAGTTTTCAGTAACCAACATGTTCATTTTTCAGTAATTTCCAGTAACAATTTTTTTTTTTAGTAATTTTCAGTAATCCAGTTTACAGCTGCAAATTTGGGTATTTAACACTGCAACAAATTTTAATCTTTCAGAACTATTAACAAAATAATAATAATAATACAATAAAAAATAATTTGCTAGTGGGAAAATTTAAAATACCTGTCTACTGGAAAAATATAATAATTACCTCCAGACATGAAGAAAAATTATTCCTTGGAATGTTGGCCAAATTATTATGATAAACAGGCTGTAGTTGCCATTTTGGCATTCCTTAGTTCAATTTGCGAAAACTTCTTCTGATAGCATAGTTCACTGTGTGCAATGCTGTTTATTTTTTCTACTAATAAAGAAGACAGCACATGAGTATTTAAATTAGGTCTGAATTCATTCATGTTTTTTTTTTTTTCACAATACTGAAAATTCTTTCTGTACTTGCATTGCTATGAGGGACTATTAAAATCATTTTCATAATTTTGCTTAATGATTCATACTTCAACTGGCCACTTTCATTTTTCATTAAAGAAATTCTGTGCCACACTTCATCCATTCTCTCAGAAGTAACAGCACAGTTAAAATTTTCAAACTGGTAGTGAGCAAATTCAGATTCCACCTTGTCAGATTCTTCTGGTTTCAAAACTGGAAACAGGGAACACATGTATTGGACTGATGCAAAAGAAACACTTTGCCTTAATGCTACATCTGCAATTTCAGCATGACTCAGAAATTCATCATTAAGTGGAAATTTTCTTAAAATGTAATTGTAGCCTTCTTTGTAAAATTCCCTTACCTCAGAATAAAAAGTAGCCACTGTGTCTTCACTCAGATCTGCAGTTGTGCCTATATAAGATCTCGCTTTTGACCCAATTACGAGATCACAGTTTTCTTTTGATTTCTCCTTCTTTCAAAATTTCCATCTGCAAGAGATGTTGCTGTCACATCAAATGCCAATAGCTTGATAAATCGTACAAGCAATTCAGATAACAGACTATGAAGTTTTCTTTTTAATACATGCACAAGCGGAGCTTCTTGCTGCAAGAACATGTTAACAGATGTAAACAAAGGAAGAGTAGCAGATAAAAAAAGACAAAGTTTAGATGAAGGATTTCCAATCATACTTGCAAGGTTCTTATACTGGGAATTAGCTTCTTCATTGTCACTGAAATAATGTTCTAGAGCCTCCCACTGTTCTAAAATTCTGTCAATGGATTCCAAAAGTGATAACCAGCGAGTATTGACATGCTTTAGAATTTTGTGTGGTTTAGTACCACAAACAGCTTGCTCAGTTTTAGATTGTGTTTCCTCTTTGAACTTTTCTCCAAAAAAGTACAACTATATCAGAAACTGCTCAACATTAAATCCTTTCCAGTTGAGTAGCAGATTTCTGTGCAGCTAAATTTACTAAATGGCATGAACATCGCTGCACTATGATTGCAGGCTGGGCCTTCTTTATGTGAGAAACAACACCTTTTACTTGACTTATCATAGTGTTAGCATTGTCACAGGAAAATGACACACAGTTGCTCCAAGAGATATTTTTTTTAACAAACGCATTGTTCAAAACGTTGAATATTCCTTCACCTGTATTATTACTTGATTCAACCAATGATAACAAAACAGTTGAATTTTTCCCTATTTTTTCGTCAAAATATGTTATTGTAATGGGATACAGTTTATTTGCTTGAGCATCATTACTTCTGTCCGTAGATAGAGAAAAAGGATTTTTTTTTACTTCAGATACGATGTTATTTGTAGAAACATTGGCCATGTGCTGAATTAGTGCAGTAGCCTTGGTTCTTTCACACGAATATTTTTTTGCTATATATTTTTTTACTTCCGTTATTTCAAGCCTTCAGTTTTTGGAAATTTATCCAACATTTTCAAACTGAAATACAAATATTTATGGAATAAAATGATATCTAACAACACTGGACAGAGGAAACATTGCGAGAAAAAAAAATTACGATTACCAGAGAAATCTTACCTCCGTCTAGTTTCCGTTTTCGAAGGATGAAATTCCGTCCTCCGACAGAGAAAACGACCCCCTCACCCCCCACCAATCCTCCCCAAAAATTTAAGTTCAGTTATGCATCGATTTCGTACATGGTCCAAATGATAACAAAACAAGACGAAATTCCTCGAATCAGCAGGAGAATCTCGTCGGCGAATATTACAGGGAAATTTTCAGGCGGCCTAACTTCCGTTTTCGGAAATCGTTGCCTACAATTTCAAGCTGAAATTATGCAATGAAATAATATTTAACAATACTCAACAGAAGCAACATCGCGAGAGAAAAAAAAATACGATTACGAGAAAAATCTGCACTTTGTTTAACTTCCGTTTCCGAACATTTAAAAAGACAAAACAACGTCCCCAGATGGAATACGACCCCCCCCCCCAACTAATATTCCAAAAATTTCTTCACTTTTGCATCGATCTCGAAAATGACAAAAACAAAAAAAAACGGAGGGGAATCCGCGGAAGAATCTCTTGTACGAATTAACCGCTGAATCGATTTCGAATGTCGTAAGATAACGCTAAAATATCGATGACTGGTAAATTTTAAAGTTTATGAATGTAATCATGGGTGGTCCTTTCAGCATTGTACTTCAGAAAGTAAATTTTTCATGGAACAGCTTTTTTTAGAGGTAGTTATTTTTGTTTTATTTCATCAATTACATTTTGGGTTAAGACTACTATTAACACGAAATAAACCTTTCAATCAATTATGAATTTTTTTACACATCCTTATAATTTGCCAGTATTGATTTGGTTTATTACACTACATGTTAGGCTGCATATAAATAATTTACGACTGAAACACTACCTTTTATTTTTATTGCTTTGTCGCGTACACTAGTATATAACGACTATCATCTACTAAATTAAAAAAAAATGTCTTTTTTTTAATATTAATTTTTGAAATTTGTTAGTTGCTTAAATCTTTGTTTTTTTCAATATTTGGATATTTATCATTGCAAAAGTAAAACAAATGCAGCAAAACATTGTTTTTTAAAACAAACATGAGTAAAGACATGAACCACCTCACCTGTACATCAGTTTTCAGGGTGAAACAGTTGTATAATTTTCTTAAAAAAATACATTTTTTTGGATATTTTCACATTTTGCAATGTTTTTTTTTTTTTGCCTAACTATGAGGCACAGCCATATTAAAAGTACATAATTGTGCATATTAAAGCCCCCACATTATGCTTCCTAGGAAAAAAATCTTGGTAAATGTGTAGTTTAGTGTCCTAAATTATTTTGTCCGAAATGTTGAACAATTCCGAAAAAGTTAGATGTACAAATTTTAAAGTATATAATTTCATGGAAAATGGAAAAATTTGGGTAAATGTGTAGTTTAGTGCCCTAAATTATTTCATCGAAAATGTTGAAAGATTTGGAAAAAGTGAGACGTACAGATTTTAAAGTATGCAATTTCATGGTAAATGGGAAAAAAATGCCATCTGTGAAATGCATTTTAAAGATTTTTACCGTAAAACTGACCTCCAAGTTCGACGACGTGAACACCGCTGTGTCAGGCCTAACCAATGCCGCAGCGACCCCGGGACGCTTGGCATCGCTGAAACGAAGGTCTTGTTCCTGCAGCCATTTTGCTGGAAGAAGAGTACAAAAGGAACAGAGAACATTCTTGTGAGCAAAGCATTAAAATATGTAGTGCTACACTAAAGGAAAGTAGTTCTTAATTTCTGTTGCAATTTTTCAAAATACATGGTGACAGTTGCTTTGATGTTACACATATCATTCCCTGGAGCAAAATGGAAAGTATGCAGATGCCTTCTACAAAACCATTTAAAGTACAGGCCACACTCTGTTCGACAAAACTTACGTGGCATCGGAAAATCAAAGTTTTGCTCCTCCTTTGGACAGCGTTCGCAATTAATTCAAATTGGATTATATAAAAAAAAACAAAAAAAACTCGAAGAAGTGAGTTCATACACTGCGCGTCAAAGAAGAATCATACGTGAAAAAAACCCAAGAAATTATCAGATTGTGATGTCAAAAAATAGGACAAAGTATCTATTTTAGCGCAGCACTAAAAATTTGAAAAGCTTTCCTGGCAAGACCGTTCACCGTTCCACTTGTATTCTTTTGCTAGCAAAATGGCCACCAGAATGAGACCATCGTTTCAGCGAAGCTTGATGCCATGCCGTTGTTCTAGGCCGGCCACAGCTTCTGTTTACAGTGTCATAAATGCGTATACGGGTCATTCCATGTCAAATCAACCAATGAAAAATACATTTTGGAACTTGATGTCATGGATTTGGTCAATTTTTGGTACATTTATACCTTACCATAAGATGTTTTAAAGTATTTTTTTTTCAAATTTTTTTGTCCACCCATTTTTGAGAGATTGAATGTTCAAAATTGCCTAAAAATGCCAAAATTCACTAGCCACCATAACTTCACATACATTTATGATATACCTATGATAGCTACAAACATAGAACAGGTGTCATTTTAAAGCTTGTGAAATAGGGCTTTCATTTGATATACAACATGACACAATTGTAAATTTTCAAAAAAATTACAAATTAAAAACAAAAATATTTTGAGTTTTCAGAAAAATGGAATTTTTAAAAATTTTCAAAAAATTCACACTTAAAGGTGTATGTATGTCTTATAGCCATCAGTTCAAATCTCAAGGTGGTATCATACAAAAATAAAATTTTCTTGTTGGCAGTGACAAGGAATTAAATTGACTTAGTCCCAAAAATAGACAAATTTCTATACCTAATGATAAAGAAACTCTTTTTTCTTGGCTAGCATGTTGGATGCTTTTGTCATCTCCTGTGGGGTTAGCTGGTATGTTCTCCCTGTAGTTGTAATTGGATCCAGTTTGCAAAGGATGTATTCCTGGCACGGTGAGAACAACCTGTTTCCTAGGATGAGAGAATGATGTTGCTGGCCCAGCTGGATATAAGAATGATGGCTTGACTTCACATTCTACCACACCCGTTGAGAGAACACATCCCACCCACCATGAGTTTTCATAGGCACATGCCACAAAACAATTCATACGATCAAAATCTTCATCTTGAAGTTTGGGAGCGATTTTAATACAATGTAAAACAGTAACATGAGAAGCTGAAAATACTTTGGTTTCTAACTTTTCAGTTGATACTGGGAGGTAGGCATGAAACTTCTGAGTTCCTGTAACAGCAATTGCTTCATCAAATCATACTTGTAAAAATCTCTCCTCTTCCAAGTATTCATTTGAAATAGATGGGTTCCATTTCAACTCAGGCAGGGTCGTACCATCATGGTCTCAGATTTCTCTAAAAAAATTAAGGGGTGTACCTTGACTAAAATAAGGAGACCCATATTTTTTCTTTCGGCAAGAAAAAATTTTCCCTTCGAGATAGAGGGTTTCAAATCTTGCACCGTCAAACAAGCTCTCTAGAAAACAATTATTTTTCCAAACTTCAGTGAGTCATTGCAGCAGAGTTAAAAATGATATCGTGTTCTTGTATTTTTTACATTGTGTGTATAACATATAATAGTATATGGTGCTAATATTTGCTACACATCGTATGATTAAAATTTAAAAAATCGTAAACTTTGTGATTTAAAAAAAAATTCAATTTTTTAAGTTTTTTTTTAAACAGGTTTGGATAGAGTTTTTTCTATATTTGTTTTTTTCGTTAAAGACACAAATGTGCACTTTATTCGTAATTTTTTGTGTGTCTGTGAAACTGCTAGTTTCCGCGTTTCGGCAGCGTTAAAAACAGCCGATTTTGAAAAATCTCTAATTTTGCCAACGATTTTCTCAAAAAGGCCATTTTTTAAAATTCTGAAAATTAAATCCATGTTTTATTATCAACAGGAGAATATCTGTACAAATTCTCACGGACCTAAATACGCCCGTTTCTGAGTTAGACGCGTTTGAATTCGGTTTGAAAGCCTACGATTTTCCGTGTTCTAAAGGCGCCATTTTGGAAAAATCTCAGGCGCAAAGTACGTATTCTCTTACCCGAATCAAAGCATTAGATATTCTTTGCCCGAATGATGGAATGAAAGCATTGGGTCAGCTGGCCCTGGTTGGATACGTCCACCTCACCCTTCCCCGAGTGATGACATGCCTATAAAACTGTCGGGGGAAGGGGGATAACAAATGGATGGATAACGATTATATAAAGAAAATTCTTGCTGCTCCCCTAACAAAGTTGAGTTGCGAAAGACAGCAGCAGTTGTTTGTTTACGTATATACTTAAACATCGCATAAGAAAAGACTATGAAAGAGTAGAAAACTGTTGTGAAATAATTTTAAGAAGAAGAGTGCAGGTACATGTCCTGTAGGTTAATTTTCGATGCCTAAACACCCTCGAATTTTTCTGGGAATTGCTAATTGTAGGCTACTGTCAGAAGAGCAGTTGCTGTTTTGTTATAGTTGCTAAAATTAACTTCTCAGTTTTTCGTAATAGTAAAATGTTCGCTCAGGAGAGTTTTGTTCTCTGCAAACGGGGGAGAAGGTGCAATGCTCTTGACCTCGCTGCTGGGTTTATAGCGCTGGGCTACCCAAACTCTGCATACCTCCTCTCCGAAACGTAATGGCAAGGCAATTGTCTAATCTACTAAATAAATAACAATTACCACACATACGCGTGCATGCTTATTCATAAAATGTAAGTTGAGTATATTTCCTGTTCAATCAGCTGTTTTTACAAGTAGAATACATATACAACTTATGCGCTTATAATGGCGTAAATATTTTTATCTATTTAAAACATTCAAAGATTTCAATTTTTTTAAAGAGGGGGCCGGGGGGGGGGGGAGTTGTGTTCTTAGTGATTTCCACCTGGGCCACGATAAACCATGCACTGCCCATGTCTTCTGTTCCCTTAGAAGATAATCCTGGATGGATGGGAGACCAACCAGCAGAGTTTTGACAACTCTCCCCCCTCACGTGGTGGTGAGGGTGTCTCAAAGCTAGGTAGCTTTAAAAAATGTTTCAACTTAGTTGGCTGGTAACAAGAGAGGGATTCCATTTCAACTCTGGCAGGGTCGTACCATCACGGTCTCAGATTTCTCTAAAAATATTAATTAAGGGGGTGTTCCTTGATTAAAATAAGGAGACCCATATTTTTCTTTCGGCAAGAAAAAAATTTTCCCTTCGAAACAGAGGGTTTCAAATCTTTCATCGTCAAACAAGCTCTCTAAAAACGGTTATTTTTCCTAACTTCAGCGAGTCATTGCAGCAGAATTAAAAAAGATATTTTGTTCTAGTATTTTTTATTACATTGTGTGTGTAACGTATAATAATATTTGATGCTAATATTTTTTACACATCGTATGATTAAAATTGTAAAAAATCGTAAACTTAGATTTTTTTTTAAAATTGAAATTTTTAAGATTTTTTTTTAACTGGTTCAAATGAAGTTTTTTTTTCTATACTGTTTTTTTGTTAAAGACATACAAATGTGCACTTCATTTGCAATTTTTTATGGGTCTGTGAAACTGCTAGTTTCCGCAACGTTAAAAAAAGCCGATTTTGAAAAATCTCCAACTTAAGATTTTTTTTTAAAATTGAAATTTTTAAGATTTTTTTTTAACTGGTTCAAATGAAGTTTTTTTCTATACTGTTTTTTTTTGTTAAAGACATACAAATGTGCACTTCATTTGCAATTTTTTATGGGTCTGTGAAACTGCTAGTTTCCGCAACGTTAAAAAAAAGCCGATTTTGAAAAATCTCCAACTTCGCCAACGATTTTCTCAAAAAGGCCATTTTTAAAATTCTGAAAATTAAATGCCTGTTTTATTATCAACAGGAAAATATCTGTAAATTTTCACGGACAACGCCCATTTCCGAGTTAGACGTGTTTGAATTTGGTTTGAAAACCTACGATTTCTCCGTGTTCTAAAGGCGCCATTTTGTAAAATCTTAGGCGTAAAGTACGTATTCTCTTACTCGAATGAGAGTGTTGGATCCGTCCACCTCACCCTACCCTGAGCGATAACATGCCTAAAAAACGGTCTTGGAAAAAAATAACAAATCTATATATATAGAGAATTGAATGGATGTCAATTTAGAACCATCAAACTTGGTATACTATCTCATGGTGCCCTAACTTAGACCGTAGACGGTTTTTGGAAGGGTTGGAGCCCGGGGTCAAGGGGCCCCACACAAAACTTCCATAAAATCTACAGTTTTCAATTTAGAACCACCAAATTTGGAATACTATAGCATGGTACCCTAACTTAGACCGCAGACTGTTTTTGGAAGGGGTCGGAGCCCTGGGTCAAAGGGCCCTCACACAAAATTTCCGCAAAATATACTTGTATACTATAGTGCCCTAACTGAGGCCGTAGATGGTTTTTGAAGAGGGTGGGGGCAGAGCCCTGGGTGAGTGGGAGCCCGGGGTCAAAGGGCCCCACGCACAATTTCCGTGAAATCTAGTTTTCAATTTAGAACCATCAAATTTGGTATACTTTTTCTTGGCACCTTAACTTTGTAAAATATTTTACGAAAATTTTGTAGGGGGGGGGGGGGACTCCGACCCCTTCCCAAAACCGTCTAGTCAAAGTTAGGGTGCCAAGAAAAAGTATACCAAATTTGATGGTTCTAAATTGAAAACTAGATTTCACGGAAATTGTGCGTGGGGCCCTTTGACCCCGGGCTCCCATTCACCCAGGGCTCTGCCCCCACCCTCTTCAAAAAACCATCTACGGCCTCAGTTAGGGCACTATAGTATACAAGTATATTTTGCGGAAATTTTGTGTGAGGGCCCTTTGACCCAGGGCTCCGACCCCTTCCAAAAACAGTCTACGGTCTAAGTTAGGGAACCATGAGATAGTATACCACGTTTGGTGGTTCTAAATTGAAAACTGTAAATTTGTTTAGCAGACATACATTCAATTCTATATATATAGATTTGTTATTTTTTTTTTCCAAGACCGTTTTTTAGGCATGTTATCGCTCAGGGTAGGGTGAGGTGGACGGATCCAACGCTCTCATTCGGGTAAGAGAAAATACGTACTTTGCGCCTGAGATTTTTCCAAAATTGCGCCTTTAGAACACGGAGAAATCATAGGTTTTCAAACCAAATTCAAACTTGTCTAACTCGGAAACGGCCGTTTTAGGTCCATGAAAATCTACACAGATGTTCTCCTGTTGATAATAAAACAGGGATTTAGTTTTCAGAATTTTAAAAAAGGGCTTTTTTGAGAAAATTGTTGGCAAAGTTGGAGATTTTTCGAAATCGGCTGTTTTTAACGCTGCAGAAACTAGCAGTTTCACAGACACATAAAAAATTGCAAATAAAGTGCACGTTTGTATGTCTTTAACAAAAAACGAGTATAGAAAAAAAAACTCCATTTGAACCAGTTAAAAAAAATCTCAAAAATTTCAATTTAAAAAAAAATCAAAATTTACGATTTTTTAAAATTTTAATCATACGATGTGTAAAAAATATTAGCATCAAATATTATTATACGTTACACACACAATGTAATAAAAAATACCAGAACAAAATATCTTTTTTAATTCTGCTGCAATGACTCGCTGAAGTTAGGAAAAATAACCGTTTTTTAGAGAGCTTGTTTGACGGTGAAAGATTTGAAACCCTCTGTCTCGAAGGGAAAATTTTTTCTTGCCGAAAGAAAAATATGGGTCTCCTTATTTTAATCAAGGAACACCCCTTAATTAATATTTTTAGAGAAATCTGAGACCGTGATGGTACGACCCTGCCAGAGTTGAAATGGAATCTCTCTCTTGTTACCAGCCAACTAAGTTGAATCATTTTTGAAAGCTACCTAGCTTTGAGACACCCTCACCACCACGTGAGGGGGAGGGAGGGTTTGTCAAAACTCCGCTGGTTGGTCTCCCATCGAACCAGGATTATCTTCTAAGGGAACAGAAGACATGGGCAGTGCATGGTTTATCGTGGCCCAGGTGGAAATCACTACGAACACAACCCCCCCCCCTCTTTAAAAATATTTGCGCCATTATAAGCGCATAAGTTGTATATGTATTCTACTTGTAAAAACAGCTGATTGAACAGGAAATATACTCAACTTACATTTTATGAATAAGCATGCACGCATATGTGTTAATTGTTATTTACAGTTTGGGTTGCGACCAGCGCTATCAACCCAGCAGCGAGGTCAAGGGCATTGCACCTTCTCCCCCCGTTCGCAGAGGACAAAACTCTCCTGAGCGAATATTTTACTATTACGAAAAACTGAGAAGTTAATTTTAGCAACTATGACAAAACAGCAACTGCTCTTCTGACAGTAGCCTACAATTAGCAACTCCCAGAAAAATTCGAGGGTGTTTAGCCATCGAAAATTAACCTACAGTACACGTACCTGCACTCTTTTTCTTAAAATTATTTCACAACAGTTTTCTACTCTTTCATAGTCTTTTCTTATTCGATGTTTAAGTATATACGTAAACAAACAAACAACTGCTGTTGTCTTTCGCAACTCAACTTTGTTAGTGGAGCAGCAAGAATTTTCTTTATGTAATCGTTATCCCCCATTTGTTATCCCCCCCGACCGTTTTATAGGCATGTCATCACTCGGGGAAGGGTGAGGTGGACGTATCCAACCAGGGCCAGCTGACCCGATGCTCTCATTCCATCATTCGGGCAAAGAATATCTAATAACCGCTTTGATTCGGGTAAGAGAATACGTACTTTGCGCCTGAGATTTTTCCAAAATGGCGCCTTTAGAACACGGAAAATCGTAGGCTTTTAAACCGAATTCAAACGCGTCTAACTCGGAAACGGGCGTTTTTAGGTCCGTGAAAATTTACACAGATATTCTCCTGTTGATAATAAAACAGGGATTTAATTTTCAGAATTTTGAAAAATGGCTTTTTTGAGAAAATCGTTGGCAAAGTTATTAGATTTTTCAAAATCGGCTGTTTTTAACGCTGCCAAAACGCGGAAACTAGCAGTTTCACAGACACACAAAAAATTACAAATAAAGTGCACATTTGTATGTCTTTAACGGAAAAAACGAATATAGAAAAAACTCCATCCAAACCTGTTTAAAAAAAAAAAACTTAAAAAAATTCAATTTTTTTTAAAATCACCAAAGTTTACGATTTTTTAAAATTTTAATCATACAATGCGTAGCAAATGTTAGCACCATATAGTATTATATGTTATACACACAATGTAAAAAAAAAATACAAGAACACGATATCTTTTTTAACTCTGCTGCAATGACTCGCTTAAGTTAGGAAAAATAACCATTTTCTAGAGAGCTTGTTTGACGGTGAAAGATTTGAAACCCTCTATCTCGAAGGGAAAATTTTTCTTGTCGAAAGAAAAAATATGGTCTCCTTATTTTAGTCAAGGAACACCCCTTAATTTTTTTAGAGAAATCTGAGACCATGATGGTACGACCCTGCCTGAGTTGAAATGGAACCCATCAATATAAAAAAAAAAAAACTTATTGCAGGGATGTTTGGCTTCCCCCACTCAAACAGCTGTTGAGGCGTCTTTATCTGATTTGAGAGGGGGATTGAAGGGCTGGCCTTTGCTGCAAGTCTCTTCACTTTGCCTCCAACACCATCACAAACTCCTTTGCCATGTGTAGTGGCATAAAAATGCCACTCTGCTTCAATGAAATCAGTGTGGTGGTTACACAAATTTGCAAAATTCTTACAATTTTTGTATTGTGCTGCACAGCCGTCTGAAAAGTAAGATATATTTTTCAAGTTTTGGAGCAATTCTGCTTTCAAAGCGTTAAGAAGTTTTCTTTGGAAAGCATGAACAAGATCTGTGCCATGTTTCAGACATTCCGAGATAAAAATACCCCTCTTATGTCTTAGTTGATCATTTTCTTTGTAGTACACAACAAAGGGTGAACAGTTGCCATTGAGTTGTTCCAATGAAATGACTGGGCTTCATCTTGCAGAATGAATGAATAGTTCTCAGCCTTGTACTAAGAAAAAAGTCATGATTAATTTCCATGTGCAAAAATAACAATAGCATGCTATCATGGAAATGTCTGTTTGAAATTTGGAATTTGATTTGGACATAACTGACTTTTTAGGATTGCTTTCATTTAAGTCCTGTTTTTGTGAACTTTGCATGGTATATGATTTGGTTAAAATCCTAATGTTGATTCTTTTAACATTTCAAAATAGGTGTTCTTGAAGTAAATGTATTAGATGAACTTTTGGTTAATGCTGAAGACGATGACTTGGCAGCTGAATTGAACAGTCAGGAAAAATCTGGTAAGTGAACATGTGTGCTATCTTTTGCAAAAGTGAATCTGTAAGTCATGTTACTTAGTTAATTACTGTTTATTTTTAGGGAAACTAGTTTCTGTTGTGTTGTATGATCCTACTTGGAGTTACTGCTTTTGATTGTACAGTAATAATTTCTTGAGGGCTAAAAATAAAGTTCCTGTCTAAGGATCAAAATATTTTGGTTACATGCCATTTTGCAAAAAAAAAAAAAAAAGTGAGAAGAGATAAAAATACACTTCCTCTTAGATTTTTTTAATTAGGTCTTTAAATTTTCGTATGAAAAATGATCTGGCAAATTTTACTTCACTTGTGGTTCAAAAACAAGTACAGTCTGTTTAAAAAGTTCTCGAAATACGATTTATTTATTTTTTCAATTTTAACCACGAAAAGTGCAGTTCAGAGCACAGGTGCTTGCTTGAAAATGCTTGTTAATTGTGATTAACAATCACAATTAACAATTGTGTCAAGACCTGGAATATCCAGGAAAAATGTTTTTAATCAGCTTTGAAAAGCCTTGAAATTTTGTGCGTTAAAATTATTTAATTTCTTTTACATAACCAAGTGTTTATTATTTTTTAAGTTTTCCCCTCCTTCTGGAAAGAGACAGCCAGCCACTACATTTGGGATATTCAGAAGTAATGTCTGTAAAGTGTTAGGAACCTTTCTGCCAATAAGTGTTGCTTTTCATTGCAAAGTCAGATGCTCTGGTCTGATACTTTAGCGTCATGCACAAAGATATTGTGTCTCATGCTCCAGTGTTTGCTGTGGCTTTGGCACAAATTTGCAGAGCCAGTAAATCACAGTTTAAAACGGTATAGTTTGCATCCCCCTTCCCTTTGTTTATTTAAATTTGGAGGTGTGAGCTGTGGTCCATCTGTGTTATGAAATAGTTAATGGCAAGGGCTTGACTCTTTCATTAATGTGATCAACCCGAAGGATGCTAGCATTCCTTTTAAACTTTTTTTCGTTTGTGCTATTGCTGTGTCTCATATATTGTATTCATCAAAATGTAGCTGTCCCCTATCCTCCTTTTTTAAATTGGAGCATTGGACTTAGTGTTCCAAGCAGTTTTGTTAACCTGTAATTTTAGGAAACTGAATCTAGCTGTGTGAGAAAAGGTATTATAATCAATTTCTTTCACATTAATAGTAAGTTTAATGACATAACCGCTGAACTGATATTTTTAATAGATTTCATTGTGTTCCAAAACTTTTTGTCTGTGGAGTTTTGTAAAAAATGTAAGAAACGCAGTCTGAGATAAATAGAGATCAGCATTCTACATACTTATAGTGTTACTTTCTAATGTAAAGAAAAAATCAACGTGTGTCATTATGAAATTAACATCTCATCAAAATCAGGCCAACTGTAATGGAAATGATTATGCCCAAGTACTTGTAAACAGATCTCGAACTTGAGCTCTAGCTTGTGTGACAATTTCAACCATTTTCAAGGCATGTGGTCCTCTACCAGGGTCATTCTATGCCAAATCAACCAAACAATTTCAATATTCAACCTGACCATCTCAGATTTCAATGAAACCTTCAGGGATCATTCTCCCTAATGATATAAATGAGAATATAGTAAATTTTTTTTTTTATTTCATTGGGTTTTCATGTAATCAATTTAAATTTTTTTTTAAAATCATCGTTTTTTGGCTTGCATAAACTTTTTTATTCTTGAATTTCTCAAGTTCTAAAAGGCCTAGAGAGTTGTTTGATCCCTCATTTTAAAGATAATTTCATAAGTTTTAATTTGATATGCAACTTGACTATGCTTGGTGAAAAAAATGTTTTTTAAGATGGTGTTTTATTAAAATTTTTGATAAAAATGTTTTTTGTAATATAAGCTTTTAAACCCTGAAACTTTTAGAGTAGGATCTCAATGGGATCGGGAGCTATGGCAAAAAAACTTAAAAGTTACTGTACAAGTAATAATGGATTATAATTCTCGTTTTAGTGTGTTTACATGATAACAGACACTGAGTTTTAAAATCTACATCATACTAATACATAGTCAAACATAAAACAAGGGAAGGATAGTCCCAACAGGTCAAAAATTTTACCTGGTAAAATTAAAGTTTTTTTTTTTAGTTAGCACTCAGAGTTGTAGTTACACCAAAATAGCGACCTCTTTAGTTCTTCTTTAATTTAACAAATAATTTCTTGTTTGTCTTTTTGGTTTCTGAGTCTGTAAGTTGATAAACTCTTCCTTAGCTGTTGTAGGATCAACTTTTGTTAAAACCTCACTTTTATGCACAGCTAGTATGTCAGTAAATTGTGGATATTTGAAAGATGGAGAAGGGTCATGTGGTTCCAAAAAACTTATTTTTACTTCATCTCCTTCTATTCCTAACACACAACCTAACCACCACTTGTCTGAGTATTGGCATGTAACAAAGCCAACAATGTCATTAATGTCCAGATCATCATCAGTGTCATCAGCTGAAACTATTTCTACACTTGATTCCTCTGAAAATGAGTAGCTTTTCACTAAAACTCTAGTCACATTCACAGGACTGTAACTGTGAAATTGTTGAGTACCCTTTATTGTTGTTGCTGCTTCAAACCTACTCTTCAAGGTCTTTTCCTCTGCCTCGTATTCGTCTGTAGTGGAATACAAAAAACTGATGTTAACAATATTGTCTTTAGCCCAATTATAAAGTTGGCGAGGGGTCATTATTTGATCATTGTAGACCAATCATAGACTGGCCAATGCCGCTAATCGTTTAACTGTTCCTCCGACACCATCACATGCATTTTTTCCATGCGACTATGCAAAGAAGTTCCATTCCGCCTTGATGCCAAAATCTTTCTCATGATGGCAGAGATTGAGAAAGTTTGATTTGTTTTTGTACTGTGATGATGCTCCATCTGAAAAGTAATTCAGCTTTTTGGGTTTATGGGGCAGATTCTGTTCAAGAAAGTTAATCATGAGGCGTTGAAACAAATGAACAGCAACTGTATCATGCACCATACAATCAGAAAGAATAACTAAGCTCAGGTGCACCAACTTTTGGTTTCCTCATCAACGTAGTATATAACAAACGGATGTATTGTTGCTTGGGTATTGTTCCAATGAAAGCCTTGTGCAGAATCTTTGAAGCACAAATGCATAATTTTCAGCAAAATCACAAAGTACAATGCATTGGCTTTGAGCCCGGTCGCAGAAACAGGACAACGGGCGTCGCAGATCGCTCAACAAATCTTGCAAATCAATTTACTCTTTTCTTTTTCGATGTAATTCGCACCAAAAAAAAAAAAAAAAAAAGGTCCTTTTTTCTTTTCTGCAGCTTTGCTTAACAAATCTGTAGACAAACAAATGGATCCAAGTACCGTTTCCATTTCCCCCACCCCCACCGGCGCCTTCTTCCTGTAGACGAAGTGTCACTGCTGTGTGGCGAATGGTCAAGGCACATCTCGACACAGCCGTATAACCACAGCGGGGGGGGATTACGAGGGACTCCGGTCTCGAGGGTGGAATGTTGCAGGGCTTATAATCAGGGCTGTTTGTGTTCTGGGTCTAACCCGGATTTCTGGGTTTGGGTGATCTTTCATGCCCGGAATTCCGGATGTTTAGCTTTCAAGACATTTTTAAGACTATTAAATTTTGAGTTCTAATAAGCGACATAGCAAAAAAAAAAAAAAAAAAAAAAAAAAAATTACAACGATTCATGGCAAAAGTATTTACTTGAAAAAAATTGCTTTTCAGCAATGAATTAATGTGATAATAATATTGTCTTCCTCGCCGATGCAGCTGACTCGAGCTTGACACACGAAGCCGGCAGTTCGTGCTGTGTTTGTTCGTTCTGTGGGAAGGTCATGCGCGCAAATTCTGAGTCATTTCGTCTGCGCTTCTGCTCCTCGATGCAAAAAAAAACAAAAAAAACAGGTTTTCGCTCTGATGAGTGATGTGGGATTGGAACTTGGAGATGGCGATAGAGGGAGCGAGTTAAAGCAAATAAAGTACGTAACTCATGTGTCTGCACCTACGCGCGGGAGCAGCCTGCCTCATTGTATTAGTAAGTCAGTGACGGAGAGGAGGTGTCTTTGTTTCCCTGATGAAACGTTTGTGGTTTTTTGTTTAGGCAAAAGTGATGGTTTTTTTTTTTTTTTTTTTGTGGGTGTGATGTATGAATGTTTTTAGGAATTTGAAAGTTTACACGGTTTAAGTTAAGTTCGTCATCAACGATAAAAATTTTAACCAAAACTGCCGATCTCAAGACATTAGAGGCTTCAGTCAAAAATAAATTCCGGTGGGATTGGCTAGAAAAAAAGACACCCAAAAGGAGAAAGCTGGGATATGGTATCGGAAAATTGATACAGCTGGGTCATGTTTCTGCATATATAAATGGAGTATGTGCTACAGTTCTGCCTCCAAAACCTGTTGAAGCAATTATAACGGCTACTTGTAACAGTAAAGGTTCTTCTCTTCGGTACACAAACAAGACATTGCAAACGAAGGATGTTGGGAACGTAAGCGTTAGCCTGACAGCCTGATAGTGTCTTTTTTAAGAAATAGTGAGAAATAGTGTTATTTTATTAGTAAATATAACTTGAGATTAACACCACACCAGACTGATGTGTATTTTTTATTAATAAATGTAACTTTAGATCAACATTCAATTTGCTAAATATACTGTTATTTTATTAGTAAATAGAACTTTAGGTCAATACCACGTGACTGAAACTTAATGACTAAAATTTCTGTTAAAAAAAGATATATATCCTATGAAAAAGAGGAGTTGCCCTTCTAGTAACATAAAAACTTGACTGCAGATTTTCTTTTTTATTTGCCAAATGGGTAATTTTGCAATTGGAATGAAAGGCAAAACTTTTTTAAAAGGTATGTTATGTGTGTAATAGGTTTATTTTATACAAATGCAAAATTTTTATTAACATTCATAGTGTGGTATATGTTGACAATATCATGTAGCTGTTGAAATCAAAGTTACTTAAATTTCACTGAAGGAATTTTATTTTTTTAGCAACAAATTAATACTGCAAAATCAACCCCAAAATAATTTACTGTTGTGAGCAAAGTGAAACCATTTTATCTTTCGAAGTATCGGTAACAGCTTTGCTGATAAGTATAATAATTAGAGGTAATAGTAGTAATGGAAATACGTTTGTTGTGCTGGGGGCGGGGGGGGGGTACCCACACATGTTCATTTATGCCTCGAGTTTATACATTGGCACTGTTGGGAGACGCCGATGTTTTCAGGGTTTCATGCCCAGGGATCGCATTCCTCCTAAAATTCCTAATATTTTGTGACCCTCTTTAAATTCCTAAAATTATACCTAAAATTTGCTATTCTTCCTAAAATTTTCGTAAGCTTATTTATTAAAAATACAACCGTTATTAACGCCAATAAATTTACCTTTACGGTAAGGTAAAAAGACCTGTTATTGTAGAAACACAGCCTATATGCTGTGCTGCTGAAGGAGGGAAAATGACGCCATCGAGATGCACTTGCTTCGGGGCGGGCGCTCCACTTTTGTGCCTTCGGACAGTTTTCGAGAGTAACAAGAGATCTAAGGGAAAATGGGAGGGGTCATTTTCACCCCTGGTTTGCGCTTTGCAGGCGAACTCCGTGGCATGCAGAAAATCGTACTTTATTTTTGGACATGCCTTGTGGAACCTCCTCTTTCTGCTGATGTTTTGTTATTGTAAACCGCAGGTGGGTGGAAGCAAAGAGGAAACGTGTGGTCTCCTTCCGTAACCTCCAGTAATGACGATGGTATGGTAGCTGAGTGTTATCGTGGCAGGCAGTAGAGCACGTGATCATTGACCTTCGATCGTGCGTCGGCGACAGCGACCTTCGATGCGCAATATATCTCGGCTCCGACTCGCTTTGACTGAACTTGCGTGAGATGCGTATGATAGTTTCTGGTTTTGCATCTTTTATGGTGTTCTCTGTGCTGTGTGCAGGTTCAGTTCTCCAGTGGTGACTTGCTTTTTTTTTTTTTTTTTTCTATCTTCTGACATCCTTGCAGCCAAATTTCGGGAAGTTGTCTGGTTTTGCAATATTGAAACTTGTTTTTGTACTTCCCTTTCATTTTCTGGTTAGTAATACAAGTGTTTAAGATGCCTAAATCCAAAACGAAATTTCAAGATGCGTGGCTCGCCAAAGAAATTGGACGGAGTGAAGTTGAAAGAATGGTGTTCTGCAACTGAAACAATATTTTCTGCTAAGTGTATATTGTGTTCAGAAATTTTCAATATTTCTAATAGTGACTTTTCACAAGTAAAAGTGCATCATAAAGGAAAAAAACATTTGCAGAAATTTCAAAGTCAATTTCAAAATAAGTCCATCCTGAAAGCCTTTGGAGGACGGGATCTTCAGCCCAAAACAAATATTAGTGAAGTACTGAGTCATGATTTACAGTTGGCTAAAGCCGAAGCATTATGGGCCATGAAAGTTGCTAAGGACAATATGTCTTTTGTTTCATGCACTGAAACAGTTGAACTTTTCAAAGAAATGTTTCCTGATTCTGCTATTGCAGCCAAAATGCAACTTAAAGAAAAAAGTTGCTTATGTGATATCACATGGATTGTCAAAATATTTTGAAGAGGATTTGAAAAAAGACATTGCATCTAGTAGCCCAGGAAAGGTTACTATATATACATTTGATGAAACTACAAATACACAAGTGAAACGGCAGTTGGATGTGTATCTCAGGTACTGGTCTTCAGAAATAAATTCAGTTTCTTGCCGATACCTAACAAGCGTTTTTCTGGATCATGCAACAGCAGATATTTTGCTAAAAGAAATTCTTGATGTGTTATCATCCTTTAATATTTCGTTGAACAGAATTATTTGTGTATCCATGGACAGCCCAAATGTAAATAAGTGTTTTTTACGCAAATTCAATGAAGTTGTAAAACAAGAAACAGGCCAGAAATCTTTGGAACTAGGTTTTTGCAACCTGCATGTTGTTAGTAATGCATTTGAAAATTTTTTGACAAGCTTAAATATAGATTTTGACGAATTTGCTACTGATATGCATTACTTTTTAAAAAGTAGTGCTGCAAGACGAGAGGATTATAAATCTGTCGAGGATATAACATTGGTCACAGCCAAATTTCTTTTGCGTCATGTCAGCAACAGATGGTTAACCGTTGGTTCTGTAGCCCAGAGGCTCTTGGATCAATGGCTAAATATTACAGAATATTTTTTAAACTTCTTGCCATCTCAAAAAATATTTGAAAAACAACTATGCAATTCGGCAAGCTATAAAAGAATTCAGTTTCCTGAAAAATGAGCTAACGCCTTGCTATTATTTAGCATTAATTTCATTTTCACACCAAAATTTTGAAAAGTTTTCATTATGTTATCAGAGTGAAGAACCAAAAATACACCAGTTATATTCTGTTTTAAATACTTTAATGAGGAATGTTATGGCTCAGTTTATCCAAGATGATGTTATTGCAGGGAAATTTGGAGAAGACCTAAAGAATGTAGATTTTGAAAACAAAAATTCATGGAAAAAACTAGGGGAGTTAGAAGTTTGTATTGAAGACAAAAATCTCCTCTGGAATGTTCAGGAGACCAGGCAGAAATTATTTCTCTTAGATGTAAGATCATCACTAATTGCAACCACAAAATATTTAAAGTCAAATTTGCCTTTCTGCAATCAAAAGCTAAGAGACATAGAAGTTTTAAAGGTAAAAGAACCAAAGAAAGAGTCAACTCAACTTTCAGTCACTGAAGGACTTTTGGAAATAACCAGAATTTCAAGTGTTTTGCATCTTTCTGAGGAACAAATTGATAGAGTAAGAGAAGAATGGAAACTTTTAAATTGCGATAAGCCAACTCTAGATGAACTAGTGAAATTTTCAGAGGAAGGGCATATTCCAGTGCGGATTGATCATTACTGGCGTAATATATTTAGTATTAAAGACTCTAGCGGAAAAGAAAAATACTCAAATCTTGCTAAACTCATCAAGTCAATTTTAGTTTTACCTCATGGTAATGCTGATGCAGAAAGGGGATTTTCGGTTAACACTGCTCTGTTAAGGAAGGACAAGGCTAACTTAAAAGACTCGACTATAACATCATTAAGAATAGTTAAAGGGTCCATTAAACACTATGGATGTGTAAGTAAAGTTCCCATAACTAGAAATTTGTTAAATAGTGTTTGTGATTCACATAAATTTTATAAAGAGTATGTTGATAAGCTGAAGGAAGAAGAATCAAAAAAGGTAAAAGAAAGGAAGCAGCTAGAGAAAAAAAGAAAAGCTGAGTTTGATGACAAAATAAAAGAAAATGATGCAGAAATAAATAGGCTTAAAAAAGATAAAGAAGCCTCCCTAGCAGTAATTCAAGAGGGAACATAAAGAATGAGAAAAGCTGTAGAAAAACAAAATACTGTTGAAATAGCAGTTGCCTCTAACTTGATCATACAAGGTTCAGCTGAAATAAAGAAAACTGAAAGTAAATTAGTTGTGGTGGAAGCAGAAAAAGATAGGCTTATCAGGAAAAGGTTAAAACAATAATATGAAAAAAGTAATTCAGTGAACAATTTGTACATAGTTCTTGGTTTTCAATTACCTTTTTAGGATATTATAATTTAATGTGAAACCTGAAAACTTTACTGTGAAAATCGCGAATTGCTTCTGGTTCAACAGCATATTAATGTTCAAAGTGAAACTTGAATGTGGTAAATATACTTGAATATGATAATAACACGTGAAAAGATAAGAACTGAACATTAGAAGTAAATCATACTTAAACTTTAGACATTAGACGTTATGCAAAAAATTTGGGTGTGAACTTCGACCATATATACTAATGGACCGAGCATTGGCAATAGCTGCATCAAAGCCGCCATGGCTCCAACATTGGGCACGTCATCATCAGACTCCAAATTTCGTGTAAAAATGCTGTTATGATTACTAATTTACGCTGCTAAACTTCAGTGTTTTCAGTGTATTATGTGAATGCGCCTCATATATAATGAAAACTCTTCAGGTAAGTTTACTTATGAGCTATATACATGCATGATCGGGTTGTTTACATTTCGTGATTTATAATGTGATGAACATTTGCGAAGAATTTGGAACATGCATTCCATTTTTTTTTTCTTAAGTTACTATATTTTTATATCAATAGCTGCAAGTTTCTGGTTAAGTAATTGAACTTTATTGACTTAGGTATTTAATTTGTTTCTTACCCATGAAAAATCATAGAACTTCCTTTACTATATCGCTCAGAGCAACCATAAGCACAGCAGGTGTAACCCATCTTTTTGACTGATGTCATGTGATTTTATGTTGGAGCCAGTAATTTTGATGTCATGTGCAGTCTATCAGTATATATGGTTGAAGGGTGTGAAGCAAACTCTTTACAATGTATACAAAGTTGTTTTACTAGATGTATACAAATATACATATTTATTGAAATACACTCCTAAAATTTTTCTAAAAAGTCCTAAAATTCCTACCTAAAATTTTCTAGAAGTATGCTATGATCCCTGTATTTTTATATCAATAGCTGCAAGTTTCTGGTTAAGTAATTGAACTTTATTGACTTATGTATTCAATTCGTTTCTTACCCATGAAAAATCATAGAACTTTCCTTACTATATCGCTCAGAGCAACCATAAGCACAGCAGGTGTAACCCATCTTTTTGACTGATGTCATGTGATTTTATGTTGGAGCCAGAAATTTGGATGTCATGCGCAGTCTATCAGTATATATGGTTGAAGGGTGTGAAGCAAACTCTTTACAATGTATGCAAAGTTGTTTTACTAGATGTATACAAATATACATACTAGATGTATACAAATATACATCTAGTTTTTATTGAAATACACTCCTAAAATTTTCCTAAAATTTTTCTAAAAAGTCCTAAAATTCCTACCTAAAATTTTCCAGAAGTATGCTATGATCCCTGCATGCCTTGCCTTGCAAACACCTCTGTATAATGTTGGCTCCCGAGAGGACGCGATGCGCAGCTATCAGATTTTCGGGAAAGAGGGAAGTCACAATTTCTGTTCCTGCACCCTCAGAATTGCTCGCTCGCAAAAAGAAAAATATTTCTCCAGTCCGTATACATCCCTCAATTCTTATTTCATGATAAATCAACCAGATCAACGGGCTAGTTTTATGAATTTTTAAGCAAATGGGTGAATCTGTTTTCTAATTTTATTTTGTTCTGCTGCTTAAACAAACATTTCTGATGGCAGAAATTGTAATTCACATGTTTTTTCAGTCATGTAATTTCGTCAAAAATATGTGGCCGCTGTTCGGCACAAAAGTGCCTTCCTGTTTGTTTTCACTTTCACAGCTCTCGTGTGCGACTGTTAGTATCCATAGCTTCCTCGCCCCGCTGCTTAAGCATTTCTAATAGTGTATTTTTAGCGGAAATTATATTTTTTCACATTTTTTTCTTTATTCATACAACTTTTGGGAAAGCCACTTCCAGTTTATTTACATTTTTGGAGCTATCTTGTATGGCTGTTATTTATTAATAGCTTTCCCTGTCCCAACATATAACCGGGGAAAAGTAAGAAAACTTTCATATTTTGCATAGCAAAGCCCAGGTACCGTATTTTTTTACAAAATGCGTCACAACTATCTGAGCCTAACATCTTTTATCGTTACCGATGTGACGTAAGTGATGGATTCAGTTCGCGCTTCAGTCAAAATGCAAATAAACTATATAATACTGTTCTTACATTTTTCCAGTTGTGTCCTCAACTGCGCTCTCTCCCGTAATGGGGCGGAGCATAGATATGGGTAATAACTCTCACCTATGACAGCCGGCGGATTCGATAGTCGTACAAGCATAAACAAATGGGACCCGCCGAACATCGGTAACATATTTTTGACGAAGTTGAATAGAAAACACCTGAAATGTATTTTTTCCTTGCCGAAAATTAATTTTCGATCGGCAGTGGCAAGTGGACGACAGAAAATGTGGTCCCCTGAAACTTCCTGATTACAGTATAGTATAAATACAATACTTTAATCAGGAAATTTTTTCTGAAATATTTTATTTCTAAAAAAATTTTTTTTCTTTAGAAGAAACTTTCTGATTATTGTATCAGGGGTTATAATTCAGGGCTGGATGGCGGGATCCTCGCAGAAAAATTTAAACTCCCGCTGAAATAAAGTTGTTACCCGCCTCCCGCCTGAAGAAATTTTAAGAAAAAATATACATACATAAAATCTTGGGTTTGTTTTTGGACCACTCGCAAAATAAGCGCATTAAAAACGTATCCTTCGTAAAAATACGTGCGTTAGAAAACGATCGTTCAGAGTTCCGAATATGCAATCGAATACATCGTTCGTGTTGGGAACATAATCAGTTTATGGACACATGAATCGGCTTCCATATGTAGCCGCATGAGCAGTTCACTTTGCATTTTGTGGACTGTTAGGAATCAAGCATGAGATACTTCTTCAGATTCGCGGAATTCTGCTTTTTCGCCACATTTCGGTTATACTCGAGATCGTTGCAAAACAAACAAACTGAAAATGTTTTTTTTTTTTAGGATTGGGGGGGGGGGGGGTCGTTTTCCGTCTGGGGAATGGAATTCCGTTTTTCAGAACTTCCGAAAACAAAAGTTAAATGGAGTGAAAATTTTTCCCGCAATCGTAATTTCTTTTTCTCGCAAAGTTTCCTCTGTCTAGTATTGTTACTAAATATAAATTTATTGCATAAATGTTTGTATTTCATCTTCAAAGTGTAGGCAACAATTTCCGATATCGGAAGTTTGACGGAGCAAAAGTTTCCATGTAAACTTTAGGTACAAGTTTCTTCCGCAGATTCGAGAAACTCTGACTTTGTTGTTATCATTTGCATCGTTCTCAAAACTAAAGATAAATACTTTCGAAAAGTGAAGTTAGACGAACTGCAGATTTAATCTGTAATTGTAATTTTTCTCTCTCGCAATATTCCCTCTGCTGAGTGTTGTAAAATAATTTTGTTCAATAACTGATTGTGTTTCAGCTTGAAAATGGAGGAAAAATTTCTGAAAATGGAAGGCAAAAAAAGGAAAGATTTTGTGTAATCATATTTTTTTTTTTTTTTTGCGATGTTCTCAGTGTCCTGAATCAAATGTCATTTTCCCTCCATAAATAGTTGCAAATGGGAAAGCTGCACATTCATCATATCAGAAGAAGTGGTTGAATCAACCAAGTCTCAATTATGTGAACTGCAAACATCTCATACATAGAATTCAAGATTTTTTTTTTTTTTTTCAGAGCTGAAGGGAAACGTTCAAAAATAATAAATTAGTTGACCCTTGTAGTACTAAACTTGCACATCACAATGTCCACTGAAGGTTTATTTTATCTTTTGTGATTGAGATAGATTGCAGATTTCCTTCTTCCACAATGGAACTCTTTTTGAAGTTTGAGTGTGTAGAGCTTGAATCTCTGAAGCAACACACACACACACACACAAGTTTTGGTAGACGAAAAGCTTGGCAGACCAGTTTTTTTCTTTTTTTATTTCAAAAATGAATGAAGATGGAGTTATGGAATATTCACTATTAAAACATAGCTGAAAAAAAATGAAGAGTACATGTGCCCAGGCCTTGATACATATGATTCAGATTTAGGAGCCACCTCCAACAAAATTTAGGAGCCAGGGTTGTAGCGGGGGAGGGGGTTAATTCATTTTCTTTAAAGTTGATAAAATATCAATAAACAGAAAGGGGGAGACTTAAGGTTTATTGTTTTTACCTCATATTTACTCTCAATTTTAAGAAATCTGGGCAGGATAAAAATATATAATCGAGTAGAATGTATTTTACATACCATTGACAAATAACATGAAACATATCGATAAGAAACATACCTTACGTGTAGGTGCTTGTTGAAATCACAAAAATATTTCAGTTCCAGAACCACAACATGCAGTAAGTTTGCTGCATGACTCATAATTTCTTTAGAATTATGTCTTTGAATTTATATTTGTCTTTCAATTTACTTATGAACATAAAGCAGGTGATTTTTCACAATTCCTATAATATAGAGACTGTTTATGATATTGCTTTCAATTAAATTATATTACTATTTGCTGATATTGTGCAGCAATTGAAGGATTGAAATGTGGAAACTTTTTTAAACAAATGAGATAGAATTAAATTACTGAGTAAAAGCAAAAAAAAAAAAAAAAGAGCATTGTAAGAAAACTAAATCCCAGATGCCCTATTATGGCCATGAATATGTCTTGTGGTTTTAGCACCAAAATACCACCTGTCAATAGCTTTTGAAGGGTCAAATTCAGATAAGGAGGGACCATTAAAGTTGATCATCATTAAATCATTGATGAGCGAAATTTGTTTTTAATAAGGTTCATCAAGCTGAAACCTCTTTCACAACTTACAGTGGAAACAGGCAATACTGACACTATTGATAAGGGTTTCCCTAAAACTGGAAATCTGTCATTGTTAGACATCACTTTGTTCAACAATTCGCTGAGCTTCATCCCTTGTCCAAGCACCTTAAACTCATACCATTCATTTTGGAGAAGATGAAAGACAGACATATATACTTCCAAGGCCTGCGGGGTGGGTAGGGGCGAGTGTCCGCAGACTAATTTTGGGTTTCCAATATCTGTGTTGCAGACAACTTGGCAAAATTCTGCAACTGGGGCTTTGAGGTAGATTTTCTTTCAAGTGTCGCAAATAGGAAGACTTGAGTAGCAATGAAAAGAGTGTCTTAAAAGTTTTGGCAAACTGAAACAAATAATCTAAAAACTCTTCTGTTGGTTTTATAATAGTTTCCAGGACACACTTGTCATCAATCTGCATCCATTGTTTGAAACTCACATTTTCAATGTTCCAAAAGCTTCTTCAAATCATCACTTCCTAGGCAATTAACACAATTTGCGAAGTAACATTTAGATGTTGACATTTTGCAAATGAGTCATTCCATCTCTCAATTCAGGCAGACAGTACCAAAATGTGTCAGGTGACCATTTTAGATTTGTCCCAAAAAATGACAGTAGTTACAACTATTGGAGACATAAAATATCCTGAAAGGATTTTCCTAAAGAAAAAATTTTTCTCCAGCTACAGTGTTTTGAAGTTTGGCTAAAATCTGGCGATCTTTGAAAAATGGAGAAAATGCTGTATTTTAAAACTAGCGTTGCTTCAAAATTATTTATCCTATTCACTTAATTTTTTTTTATTTTGTAGCTATTGAATTAAATTTTAACTTAGCATAGTTTGAATAAGCCTGACTGACATTATTAATAAGGAAAAAAACATTATTGCAAAAAAAAATTGTTTTTTTCATTTTCAGATTTTTTTTTCCCACTAAATAATTATTTTTCAGGTAAGTAAGGAGGGCAATCTGGAGTCCCACAATGGTAATTTTACAACACATTTTATTTTAAACCTGGAATGCATGTAGTCCATACAATTTAATTTTAAGTTTCAAAGTTAAAACATAAGTTACTGGTGTTTGATTAGTACAATTACATTATATTTTGAAGTTCAGCACAAAAACATATACTAAAAAATATTTGCAGAACATGGTAGTATGTTCTTGCTGGTTTAATTTCTTTTCTAGGGGAATTATTTGCAACCTCATACTCTCTCTCTCTATATATATATACTTTAAATTATTTATTTTGTTAATTTTGTAACCATCCACTGTTCTACTGTTACTCCTCATAAATTTATAGCATTTTGTAATGAAATTGCTCAAGCCACAATGCTGAAACAACAGGTTATGACATGCTTTTGGAAGTACAAACATGTCCATTGATTGCTCACTGAACAGCCAATCAGCAGCTGGTTATGTCCTTCATTTACTAATTCCCCACCTTTCTCCCACTCCAGTTTGCTCTTGTCTGTTGATGAGTGATGTTCAGTATTGTTCACTGAATAATTTATAATGTCTGATCATCATAGTTCTGAGAGAGTTAGATGAGTGGACTACATTAAAAGACGCGAAAGAGTTGTGTACAAAACTAAGCTTGTTAGGTTCTGTGTTGGTGATTTAGGTGATGAAATTCAAATGATTGTAAGCCCATCTGTCTCTGTAAATAGAAATGATTATTTGTGTTGTAATTGTGTGGCTTTTTACAAAAGAAAATTTTTGGAATGTGCAAATGAAACTGAAGAAATTCCCACATCAGAGAGAGAGAGAGGGTTTTTTCATTCCCAGTCATGAGATTGTGGATGTTTTAAATAGCAGTATTACAATGCTTGATGTTAATGTGTCACCATTTAAAGCCCCATTTGGAAGTTAGGGAGGATAGGAGAGAAGCTTATGTGAAGAGGAAAAAGTTGACATTAGAGAAAACACCAACAACTTCAGCTATGCATAAATTAGAAGACATATATGGAGTTGGTATTTCAAGTCAGTTGTCTCTTGAGAAGCCTGACTGTTCTACTTTTAATCAGTGGTTTTCTAATATCAATACAGCACTTCATACTTGTAACTACACTGAAAAAGTGTAGTTACTGACATTGCTACCACTGACTGTTAGTAAAACTGATTTGAAGGGAGAGTTACCTACAGTATCGAAGTACCTCATAGATAAATCACGCAAGGTTAGAAGAGAAAAGGGAATCTATGCTCAACCTGACCCCTACAGTGGGCATCCATTGTCTACAGAAGCTGCAACTCTGGCATTGTCATACTACCTAGATGATAGTACAGACTGTACTATCATCTAGGTAGTCCAAACAAAGATGATGTTGTTTGTGTTAAAGATGATAATGGTGAGAAAATTAAAAAGGTAAAAACATACCTGCAAAGTTTTACGGTTTACCCGTAAAATTTACGGAAATTGTTCTTGTTTTGCGGTTATTTTACGAAGCAACATATCTTACGGATTTTTTTTCCAAAGTACAGCAGTGTTTTGTTTTTTCGCATACCACTCCACTACAGAACTTGGAGAGAGAGAAAACATGAGCAAAAAATTGTGCACAGACTTGCCATTTTTGTCATACAGCATTGTAATTCAGAAATCAAGCATCAAAGGAAACTGGTCAAAACTGGGTCAGAAAATTTCGAAAAAACCGTAAAACTTGGCACGTGTGAAAAAGTATCTTATAGACATCGGAAATGAAAAAAGAAAAGAAAAAGAAAAAAAGTTTCATTTACGGTGTTTATAAGATACTTTTTCGCACGTGCTAAGTTTTACGGTTTACCCGAAAATTTTACGGAAATTGTACTTGCTTTACGGAACGGCATATTTTATGGATTTTTTTTTTCAAAATAGATCAGTGACACTCAATCACACACATACTTTACCTTTACATTTTTTCGAAGAGAGAATAATTTTCCCAAGGGACTATGATACCTGCATGTTTCAAATTTCTCTGATCATAATTTCATCCAAACCTCTCTGATCTGATCCATTTTGAAGAGAGACGGAAATAAACTTTGTAAGATTAAGATTGGCAGTTACTACAAAAACAAACACAAGAAATTGCATTTTATAAATGTTTTTTATTTATTTATTGGAGGTTTAACAAACACTTTGAGCAACTCAATGGGCTGTAAGCAGTTGCCCGTCCCTAATTTAGGGATACTGATTCTAGGGAAGGGAGAAAACCAGTGCCATAAGACATGGGATTCGAACCCGGACCCGACGCGGATGAATGGTCATAAACCAGCGCTTAAACCACTGCGCCACCGGGGCTGCTGTTTTTTTAGCATGCTGACAGAAAAGTTCAAAACCACTTGTACCTTAAAGTCACTGCAATATATCGCTTATGGCTATGTCGACTGCATTTTAATCGTTATAAGCAAGAAATAATGCCAAATATCTTACATCGATTTCATATGCTGCACAAGTAACAAGTATCATTCACATAATGAATCGGCTTTTAATCGATATGCTCGATGCATTTTATCAGTATTTTCGTTACGTTAGTCAATCTGACATATCGATTAAACGTTCACTGAACATTTTTACGGATTTTAATTCTTGAAAGTTGGCAGGTATGTAAAAAGATTTATGACAAGATCAATCAAAGAGGCATACAGGCTAATGAAAAAAGACAACCCAAATATAAAAATTGGTCTTTCAAAGTTTTACACTCTTATGTCCAAAGTGGGTTTGTTATGGTGAAAAGTTTTGCTAATCACGTCATTAAATGTTGTAAGGATGATTTGGTGTATTAAAAATAGAAACTTATGCTGATATTGAAATTTATAAGTAAATTACTGAAAATTAGAATTTGGGAGATGGGTGGATGCATTTTGAAACAAAACTGGAATTTTGAATAAGGCCATGAAACAAAATAAAAAAATTAAAATGCACCACTGAATTTGGTAACTCCCAAAAGTTACTATTGTATTGTTTGCGTTGTTAGCGTTTGATGAGTAGATACACCTAAAAGTTGAAGAAAAGTAACTATTGTTTTGCATGTGTACCAAATTTGTAAACACTAAAATTTAATGGTATACAATGTACACGTGTAATAACTTTTGGAGGTAAAGAAGCCAAATATAATGGTTTAGGACAAAAAAACATTGTTTTTACCACAATAACCTAAAATTTATTTCCTCACCTCAGTCATTGCTGAGGGGAATGCAGTTGAACCATGTGATGAAAATTCGCTCTTAAAATATCTAAAACTTCACTGCACTAAGGTTTAGGTTTTTGAAAGGCCACTTGGCCTATATTTATTTTAAAACTTAACCAAAAACAACAACAAACACAATAACAAAGTGTTTCAAGAAGTCGGATAATTACCCTGCCAACCATGTGTTTTTGTTTTCGAACACAATCAGCTTTTAACATTTTTGTCAATTTCACTTTTGGCAACCAGGCCTTATAAAAGCAAGGAAAATCAGATGAAACTCACTTGTATTTATATAAATCCTAAAAGGAAGAACACATATTTTTGCCAGAAAATCAAGATTTGCAAAAACACTTAAATACTCTTGACTTAGGGAACATAACATAAACACTGTGGATGAGTTTAGACAGCTGAAGTGCAATCTTTCCCTCTCTTCATAAGTTTATAGATTATTGTATACACAATACAGATTTCATTTCCTTTTGAACACACCCCTCAAACCAGTTTCCTTAACCAACATTAATTTTAAAATTGCAATAACTGAGTAAAAAAATTATAAATGACCAAAAGTTACTTCCGCAAACAATCCTACACTACCAGGAAAATTTGCATTAAAACTTAATATACTCAACATTCTAGCATTACTTGATACAAAATCACTCTACTAAACACACTGTACTAAATACCTTACTCAATTACCTCAAAGGTTATCATTACACAATAATGCTGACAAATATACTTAAAATTCACCCTATCATCTGGAAAAATTCAAAATACTTCACTATTCAAACTTGTTCTGAGTACACAATATCCCACTATGTAAACAAAAGGCCAACACTAACTCTCAACACTCCTGGACACAAATTCATACTTATCTGCACTCCCACTGTTCACAACAATTTAAAATTTACACCACTAATTCTCACCAGCAATTTATCAACAACTTAATCGAAAAATTCAAACTAGTACCATGTAAGCTTGTAGTAATTTTTACTAGCTCATGTAGTGAGCCACTGAGGTAACGTGTAGGCAAAACATCTCAGTCAAATTACTAAATTTCACTTAAAAACAAAATTCTCACTGGGAAGAAGTATTATTGAGGTTGAAGGTGAGATTAAGTCGTGAATCCATTTAGACCTATGCACCGAAATGGTAAAATATGTGTGACTATCACCCTGTATTGGTTCTTCACTCTGATTTTGGGACAACATCACTTCACTCTCTGATAGATACCACCTCCTATGAGCCAACAAGCTTACTCGGGTAGAAAACAAATCCCCCAATCTGTTTTCATGCACCCTTTCAGACCCGAGGCATGTCCACATAGGGAAAAGCATCCCACCAAAGTTCTCTTGCCCCCAAAATATCTCATTCTCTATTTTCCAGAAAACTACATCAACATCCCCATCTCCAGAAAATTCAATACATCACCTTTTATTCCAGAAAATTACTTCTTATCCTATTTTCCCCAGGAACACACTTCATATCTTCATTTTCCCAGGAACACACTTCTTTCCCAGAAAATCACTTATCTTTATTTCCCAGGAACACACTGTACTCACTCATCTCCCAGAAAATAACTATATCGCAGAACCACTTATTTCCAGAAAAATTCAACACCTATCACAAATCTATCCATTTCCAGAAATCACCTCCTCCTGAAGAATTCTAACGTTATACAAGGGTAATGTACAGTACAACACTTTATTAACCTAGTCAGCGTGCATGCCCTTTTTAATGTCTCCCCACTCATGAAAATTAATTTTCCAGATCCATCTGCTGATATGGTCCCTAGTCACACTAACTATTAAATGGTACAAACAATTTTACACCCCTATCTTGCCAAACTAGAAAATCACCATAACGTACCTTTAAGACAAAAAACAAAACAAAACAAAAAAAAACAACTTACTATCAGACTCTTACTTTGTACTTACTACTACCAAATACAATTTATATATTAAAAATTTACCAAGCACACAGAGTTAAATTTCAATAATAATAATAACTGGTTTGAGGAGTTGCTTTTTCATGATAGATTATAACACAATTTGGATTTCAGATATTCCTTACACATGTAAAACCTTACACAGCATAACACTATCATAAAAAACAAACAAACCCTAAATGGAAAAACATTTACATTTTTATTACTTTAGTTTTACTGACCCAAGCATGGATTATAACTTAAACCTGACCATAGATTATAACTGAAACCACTGTCAAAAACTCACATGTTAAATATTTTAGAGTAACCCTAACATATCTCTTTCTTTTCCCTTTGAAATGCCAAAACAAAGTTTCTTTACCTTTTTCCCTGTGCGCAGGCAGCACCGCTCACGTTGGCTTACAACAAGAAAAAGTTTGTTTTGTTCTGTTTCTTTTTTTTTTTCACTCCCCAAAACAAAAGGGGGTGGGGGAGAAACAACACTGTCTCTCCTCTTTCTGTAGCCAATGTTTAAGAAGGATGATTTTGATGACTTTTTTACCACCACGCCAGTCTTCTTCGGAGAGATGTTGGCTTCTTCCGAAATAACGACGGCCATTGATGACGCCTCCAGTTGTCTCGGTTTAAAATAATTAGCTGGAAACTTTTCTTGATGTCTCAGACGTTCCCTTGTCGAACCGGACGGCAAAAGGAAATTCTCCTGCTGAGGGCATTTTCCCCCTTCAGCCCAACACTGCAGGCGTCCACTATGAGAGGGATGAATTAATGAACATCTCTTCTCCAGTCATCAATTTCTTGCATTTTTTTTTTCGACGTCAGATTCGGGCTGCAAAATCAAATAACGTCCCCACGCCTCGAGAACAAAGTGGCCAGCCATTCTTACTGTCCTTACTGCCGGCCAGGTCCTAAAGCCCGGCTGGCGGGATTGCCCGTCAACGGATTTTTTTTCTTCTGCTCCTACATCATGGCAGCACAACAAGAGAGAGAGTGTGACAATTTCTCAAACTGAAGCTGTGACGCCTGAAACCGCAGACCCCCTATTGGCTAATAGCTTTCCATAGCAACAGCAAAAGAATCTGTTCCCCATCGGTCAGAGCCTCTGTGCCAAAATCCCGAGAAAGAACACATGGCCCTCCAACAGATTTTTTTTTTTCACGTAAGCTAGGGTGACACTCTGACCTTCACACCCAAGCAAAGTGGGAAAAAATGCTGTAACCCTCAGCATAGGGGGACCATGCAACCACCTGCATGCTGTTTAGCTAAAAATAGAACTTCTCTTGCCCAGAGAAGTCTCTGCGAACACATTTTGGCGACAACCAACGGTTTCCTCAAAATGGCAGACTGAAAGATTTCCTTTTCTCACAACTTTTTTTTTCAGAAACGCTTTTCCTTATTCCGTGATTAACTGTGAATAATTTTGTTTTCTAAAAGGGGTTGATGCTGTCTTTTGCTCGCCCTTTTTTTCTTTTACTTACTAAAGAGAGAAAAAAAAATGAATCAGGCCAAAAGAAAAAAGAAGTTTAATGCTTATTATTTCCCTTTCTTTGTTTGCTTGGTCAGGGCTGTGAAGTAAATGAATATGGCCATTTATTCCCTTATCTCACTGCCTCTTCCAAACACAATTTTGAAACGTGGACTGTCGAGTATTTTCTTTCTGTGTATTTTATTTATTTATTTTCTATTATTTTTATTTTTCGTAAATCTTAGCGAAGTGATCAGGTTCCCCAAGATTTACGAATATGAAAATGCTCGACAGGACAGGTCAAAATTCAGCCAATACAATCAGTATGCACTTGTAATTTATTGCAGTAATCTGAAACTTATATGTACAGCTCTCCAAAATATAACAAACACATGAATTGAGAAAGAAGTTCTTTTACAGAAGTGTTTATGTGACAGAATAAGCAATGAAGATTGTTGGCTCCAAGAGTGTGGTGACTGCCCCGGCACAGAAGCACCGAGAGTTGAAACTCTTTGCTTGAATGAAGAAGTTACATTTGCTATTTGGGAAGGTAGTGACCTCATAAGAAAATCTGTATCTGTTCAAAAGTTTCTGCAAGATGTAAGACAGTGGGTAAAGAAAGCAATTTCTCATAGCAAAATCTGGAAAATCCAAAGAGAAGGAGTAGCTGAAGCAAAAATCTCTATGAAAGAAAGTTCTGACATTCTAGTTTTACATTTTGATTTTGCTGAAAATTGGACAGTGATACTGCCCGATGAAATACAAAGTTACCACTGGCAAAATGTTCAGATTTCACTAATATTCACATGTGTTGCATATCTTGAAAAAGAGATAAAAAGTTTTGTTGTAGTGTCTGATGATACAGCTCATGCTCTCTGTGCTATAGAGATTATATAAAAAAAAAAAATTCTAAGTTGTGCCAATTAGAAAATATTAGATCACTTATTTATATTTCTGATGGGGCTGCTGGACATTTCAAAAATAAATACCAAATTTATGAACTTTCTAAAAATAATCAAATTGAGGAAAAAAAAGTGGATTTTTTCAGTGACTGAGCATGGTAAAAGTTCATGTAATTCTACAGGTGGGCTATGTAAGCATTATGCAACAAAGTTTAATCGCCAAAGAGGGTCTGTGCAAGCCATAAGAGATGCAGCTTCATTTGTTGCTGAACTTTCTCATCTTTTACAAAATATGACACTACTGATTCTTTAAGGTAAAACTGTTCAATCCTACAGGTCTTGTAAGGAAGAAGAATGGGGGGCTAATGTACCTGTTGTAGGAATACAATCAAAACATTACTGGTTGGTTAAAAATAACGAGTCTTATAGGGGACATACAATTAAACATCAAGTTGAAAAAGTTGAAACATCCAGCCAGGTGAAAAAACATTACTCAGTAAGTGATTTTCAGGTAGGTTAAGTTTGTTGGGTGTGTTTATGACAATAATTGGTGGATGGGGCAGCATACCTGCCAACTACTACGGAATGTCCGTAGTTTCTACGGATTTTGTTGTCTGACTACGGAACTACGGTACTCACTGTCGAAATTACGGATTCTACGAATTTCAATTTTTTTTAAATTTTGATATTTCATGATATGCATGAGATTCGTAAGCGGATTCGCGTAATTCCGCTTTTTTGTCATCATTTAGACTGTCAAGATCGATGCAAAACTAAAGATAATTTCTGGAAAGAAGGGAGGAGGGGTCGTTCTCCGTCTGGGGGACGATTTTCGTGTTTCAAAAATTTCGAAAACTAGTTTAAACGGATTAAAAAAATTTACTGTTATCATAATTTTTTTCTCCCGATGTTGTCTTTGCCCAGTATTCTTGCTAAATATCATTTTATTAAATAAATGTTTGTATTTCTGCTTGGAACTGTAGGCAACAATTTGCGAAAGCGGAACTTAGACGCTGCGAAAATTTATTCGTAATCTTCAGGCATAAGATTCTTCCGCGAATTCGAGGAATTCCGCTATTTTCGTTATCATTTTCGTCATTTACGAGATCAATGTGCAATTGAACAGAAATTGGGGAGGGGGGTGATGGGGGATGTTCGTCGGAGGACGGAATTCCATCACGAAACTTTCTAAAACGGAAAGTTGACGGAGTTCAGATTTTTTTTCCGTAATCGTTATTATTTTCTCGCGGTGTTGCCTCTGTCCAGTATTATTGTGAAATAGTAACATTTTGCTCTATAAATATTTTTATTTCAGCTTAAAAGTAGGGGGAAATTTCCCAAACTGGAAGTCCGACGGAGCAAAGATTTCTCCTGTCCCCCCCCCCCCCCCGGGAGATGTTCAGACTCTCCTGCATTGTTAAATACCCCCGTCACATAAGTTTTTGCTTTTAAGCTTGATAAGGGAGGGGAAATTCCCGAAAACTGGAGTAACGAAGTTGGAAAATTTGTAAAAGTTGCAGTTTTTACAAATTTTGGATTTTCTGTCTATCAAGCGTTGTGGAATTCTGAACACATCAGACAGATTTTTATTGGTGGAAGTTTCGAACCTCATGCCCTTGCCAGCAGGGGAATCAACTTTGCGTTTCACATGAGTTAAGTTTGTTTCATTAGTCCTTGTTTGTTGTAATGTTTTGTTGTGGTGCGTATTTCTTTTTCACGAAGACATGGATGGTTTTGTAAGAAAGTGTCTCTGTGCCGCGCAATAATACTAGTTACTACTGATAAGGTTCTTGCCAATGTTGGCAGGTATGGGGCAGATTATAGGTATTTCTCAAGAGCTCAATGACATTTCTGTGTCATTTATGCATCCCCATGGTCCAGTTAAAGGATTCCAGTGGCCAGAAGAATCTGGAAAGAAGAAAGATGAATGTCCAATGCCATTAGAAAATGTGCTGCTTAAAGTAAGGAATCCTTCTCCACTTGGACTATATGCAAGACTCCATACTTTTGAAAAAATTAAGTAACCACAGTACTGTGGTTGGTCAAAAGTATCAACCACATCTACTGTGCCTAATCCTTCTATATAAACCTTTTACAGGTAACTTTATTAATATACTGCTAAGAAATTGTTTATCATCTAAAAGGCTATTTGTGAAATTTTTTTTATGAAAGTAAAATTAATAAAAAAAATTGCAATAATACCAAGTGTCAAAAAAAATTGTATGTTATTAAATTACAGTGATGCTATAGTATAATAATGTTATGTTCTGCACATTTTTTAGTGTTTGTTTTTGTGCTGAACTTCAAAATATAATGTAATTGTACTAATCAAACACCAGTAGCCTATGTTTTAACTTTGAAACCTGATTAAAACGATGCTTTCAGTGAGATATGGACAATCTATTGCATGTTGTGGTGTATTTACGCAACAACGCTGAAAGACCGAAAACGTGCAATCTTTAAAAAAATATATAAAATTAACTAGGCAAAAATACACTTCTGCAATGAGCAATTTATTAACAACCAAGAGGACATCAAATAGACAGATTTTCAGATTTAAAAAAATGGGGTTTTTGAGTTAATGTCATTCAAAAATTGAGCTTTTTTGAACTTCTGCATAACTTAAAATTAAATTTTATGGACTGCATGCATCCCAGGTTTAAAATAAAATTTGCTGTGAAACTAATGTTGAGGGACTTTAGATTGCCATCCTTACTTACCTGAAAAATAATTATTTAGTGGGGAATTTTTTTTTTCCTTATTAATAATGTCAGTCAGGCTTATTCAAACTATGCAAAGTTAAAATTTTATTCAATAGCTACCAAAAAAATTAAGTGAAATAGATTAAATAGTTTTGAAGCAGCGCTCGTTTTAAAATACAGCATTTTCCCCATTGTTCAAAGATCGCTAGATTTTAGCCAAACTTCAAAATGCTGTAGCTGGAGAAAAATTTTTTTTTTAGGAAAATTCTTTCAGGATATTTTATGTCTCCAGTAGTTGTAACTACTGTAATTGTTTGGAACAAATCTAAAATGGTCACCTTACATGCCCCGCCTAAGCTGAGATATTCGACTCAAATTTCCATCACAATTCAGGCAGGCATGACCAACATGTGTCAGTTGACCACCTCCAATTTTTTGAAAAAATTGCTACTCCTAATAGAGATATAAAGTACTGCAAAAGGATTTTTCATAAAAAATGTTTTTGGTCGAGCTACAGCATTTTGAAAATGGCAAAAAATATACTAGTGACGAAAATCATGTGAAACACCAAATTTTTAAGTGCACACTGCTCCTGAACTAAAACAGGTAGACTCGAATTTTTTTATTTTATTTTGAAGCTATTGAATTGGCCTTTCTTCAAATTCACAGAAATTGGTCAAACGAATGTTTACCAGATAGCAAAACAAAAAAAATTATATTTATTAGGATTTTTTTTTTTAAGAAAAACTTATCAGGTGGGTAGTGTGCCAACCTGCACCCCTACTAGGATTTTCTTAGCAGTGATTTTCATTTTTATCCTGTGATGCTTGTAACTCATAAAATTAATTTTTAAAATATACAAAATTTCAAAAAATCGATGTTTTTGAATTGCAATATCTCAAAAACCCCATTTTTTAAAATTCTGAAATTTTGTCCAAACAATGTTTTAATGGTAGGTAGTTTACTGGGGGAGTCAGGTTACTGAAATTTTGCCTTGAAATTTTCTTACATATTTTTGAAAATTACACTTTTTTTTTCCAATTTTTGAAAAATGGCACTGTTTTTTCAAATTCTTGATTTAAGTGAAAAAATGAGAACTGTAAACATTATTTAGTAAATTTTTAATAGCAGGAGAACACAATTCCTTGCAGGGCTCGCACTAAGCATTCACCAAATGGCCAAATGTGACTAAATCCGAAAATGGCAAGAAAAAATTAGTAACCGTGAAAATGATGGTGAATGATTTTATGAAACTTGGGCAATTTTTGACTCATTGGTAAACTGCAATTTGCAGTAATTGTTGGGCTAAACTGCAGCTGATATGATTTCAAAGTTTGATTTTCCAAAGCTGTGGCACTGAAAATGGTACTGCCCAGTGCAATTTTTATGGAGTACTGTGAAACACCTATTAAGGCTGCTTGAGAGTCATTGGGGGAGTCAATGAAAATAAGAGCTGCTGAAGGTGGGGGATATTGAGAAAAAAGAAACTCTTCCATAATTTATCATGAGCAGATCCAGAGAAATGGGATAGCAGAGGTTAAACAGTCTGCAGCACATAGTTCAGTGTTTGTGTTGCACTTTGACTTTGCTCAGAACTGATCTGTAATTCTACCTGATGAAGTGCAAAGTTTCTACTGGCAAACAATGTCCAGATCTCACTCTTTACATGCATTGTATACTTTCCAAATGAGACTAAGTCTTTTGTGGTAGCATGCAATGATATAAGCCATGACACAGCACATGCTCTGTGTGCCATTCTGCTCATAAAAAGTGAAATTGTTAAGACTTGTCCTTTGGAAGAATTTAAAACAATTGTTTGCATCTCAGATGGAGCAGCCAGGCACTACACTTCAAAAACAAATATCAGTTCTATGAACTTATAAAGGTGGACCCAAATGTAACAAGGAAGTGGATCTTCTCAGCCACAGGCCAGTGTAAGAGTGCATGTTATGGTGTGGGTGGCCTGTGCAAACATTTTGCTACTAATTCAACTTACAGAAAGAAGCTTCATAAGCTATAAGAGATGCACCTTTATTTGTTGAATCTGTCTCCCCCTTAATCCCAAAGACTAAACTTCTACTCCTCACAACTTGTGAAGTTCAATCCTATCGAACCAGCAAAGTAGAAGAGTGGGATACAGTAAAATCTGTTGTTGGAATACAGTTGCATCATTCCTGGTTAGTACAAGAAAATAGACCATCATGGCCAGAACAGTCTGGCACCCACATTAAAGCAATGCAATTTTCAAGCCAACAACAACAAAAAAAAAACCATTTTCTGTGAATGATTTTCAAGTAGGAGAATTTGTAAAATGCATTTATGACGATAACTGGTGGATGGATGGGACAGATTACAAACATATCTAAATAATTCGAGGACATAACAGTATCTTTCATGGACCAGCCAGAGGTTTTTGGTGGCCAGAAGAAGGTGCCCTTAAAAAATGTATTTCTAAAGGTGAATGCCCCAACTCCTGCTGGATGTTCTGCACGACTTCATACATTTGATGAGAAGGAAATTGATAAAATCCAGCAGCTTTTCTCAGTTTGAATAATTTGTAGTTATGATGGTAAGCTCATGATTTTGTTTTGTTTTTTTGAGGCTTTTTTCTTATGCAAATAGAAATTGAATCTTAACTGCAACTGAGATAAAGTATTGTATGTGTAAAGACTATGGATTAAAAAAATGAAACATGTACATAGGTGACAGTTATTGAAAATAATAAAAATGACTTTAAATTATAGATTGACACTGCAATTTGGAATATATACTCAGGTAAACTTTTCAGAAATATCTTTCTAAGTTTTTTTTTAATAATAACCCAACCGTGACGTTCAAGCAGGAGAGAAGTGCAGTTTCAAAATTTTCTAGGATAATTTCCAAAAATCCAGTAACCTGATTCCCAAAGTTAACTACCTACCATTAGGATATTGTTTGGACAAAATAAAAAAAAATGGGGTTTTTGAGAAATTGCAATTCAAAAATGTTGATTTTTTGAAATTTTGTATATTTTAAAATTGATTTTATGAGTTACAAGCATCACAGGATAAAAATAAAATTACTGCTAAGACAACCCTAGTAGGGGTGCAGGTTGGCACACTTAACCACCTGATAAGTCTTTTTCTTAAAAAAAAAAATAAATCCTAAATTTGTGGAAAATGAAAATGTTTTTTAATAAATATAATTTTTTTTGCCATCTGGTAACATTCGTTTGACCAATTTCTGTGAATTTCAAGAAAGGCCAATTCAATAGCTTCAAAATAAAAAAAAATTCGAGTCTCTACCTGTTATAGTTCAGGAGCAGTGTGCTTTTAAAAATGTAGTGTTTCACATGATTTGCATCACAAGTGTATTTTTTGCCTATTTTCAAAATGCTGTAGCTTGACCAAAAACTTTTTTTATGAAAAATCCTTTTGCAGTACTTTATATCTCTATTAGGAGTAGCTACCATAATTTTTTCAAAAAAATTGGAGGTGGTCAACTGACACCCCTGCTTGATGGAAAGGGTCAAATTATATTGCTTGTTACATCTTTGTATGTTTTAATCGGGAGTTCACCATTTGTCAATTCAGGTATTTTACACTGAGCCATCATTAATTTGGCATTCTGATGTATTGTGCAAACGCACACAGAATGTGTCCCACTGTACCTAGGAAGAGCACAATGCTTGGGACGAAGCTCACAAAATTTAGAAATTCCAATTCTCTGATCAGGGTAACTCTCCTTAAATAGTACATATGATTCTTTAAATGTACTTAGAATTAAACACTTTTGAACATGTACATGTTTGCCATCTTTTTTTTTACTGAAACAAAGTCTTTTTACCAGGCATTTGATGACTAACCTCATCATTTTGATAGAATTCTTTGACTAGGGTTACCATTGCAGGGTCCAATGTTCTTCCAGGCTTTGGGTCAGGGACAGGGCAAGATTTCATCTTTTTTGCTCACTAGCAAATTTTGCTAGTGACCAAATAGTTTGCTAGCAAAACATTTGCATGACTAGCAAGTAAAACTAAATCACATCGTAACTTATTTTCTAATAAAGTTACACAGAAATTTAAATATGTGTATAAATATTTTGACTTACCTTTTTGAATAATGAATAGAATCTTAGATAAGTTTAGTGACTATCTTTATTATTAATTTCTAACAAATTCTCATACCACATGAATATATTTCACTGACATTCTAATTCAGATTTCTTCCCATATGGTTTACACTCAGGGTGTCTGACTTTGTCATCATACCACTTTATAACTGCTGACCGTGGATTAAAAATCTCTTCTTGTGGCCCTTCTACAGTATTTCAATTGTCATCAGAGCATTTAAAGTTTCAACAGACAAATTGTTCCTCCAATCCCCTTGTATTCTTTTTAAAAAACTGAATCCCACTTCACAAGTATCGCACAAATTTCTGCTAAACTTCTGCACACTTCATATCAGCCAACTACCACACAATGCCGTAGTTTCTACGGAATTAGTTGTCTGACTACGGAACTCACTATCAAAACTACGGATTCTACAAATTTTCATTTTGTTTCAAATTTTTCTTTTGCTATTATTTTTATGATATACACGAGATTCTTACAGGGATTCGCGGAATACCGCTTTATTTTTATTTTATTTATTTTGTCGTCAGTTAGATCATTCTGAAGATCGATATTTGGGAGAGGGGGGGGTCGTCTTCCATCTGGAGACGAAATTTCGTGCTTCAAAACTTTCGAACACAGTAGTGAAACGGAGTAAGAAAATTTTGCCGTAATCGCAAATTGTTCTCCCAATGTTGTCTTTGTGTCCGCTTTTCTTGTTAAATATCATTTTATTGCATAAATGTTTGCATTTTAGCTTGAAACTGTGGAGAACAATTTGCAAAAACGGAACTTGGCTGCTGCAAAATTTTTCTGTAATCTTCAGGCATGAGATTCTTCCGCGAATTCAAGGAATTCCGGCTTTTTCGTTATTATTGGAATTCCGTCTTTACGAAACTAAAAAACGAAAGGTCGACGGAATTCGGATTTTTTCCTTAATCATAATTTTTTTTTTCTCACGATGTTGCCTCTGTCAAGTATTATTGCACATTAACATTTTACTGGATAAATATTTGTATTTCAGCTTGAAAATACAAGGAAAATTTCCAAAACCAGAAGTTAGACGAAGCAAAAGTTTCTTCCGTAATCGTTTACCCCCTCCACGAACACGTTTCGTAAAAAAGCGTCTATCTATGCCACGCAATAAAGGCGATCGCTTGGCTTAGGGTACGACAGGAGCTGAGGACAAAGTTCGTGGGGCAAAAGAAGGGAAGGTGGCAGAGCAAGTGGTCAAACAACCAACCCATCCCAGAGCTCTGGGTTGCCACAGCAACCATTGCCGACGTCACGTTCAGTTTCTGTAATAGACCAATGAGGGCACGATGGAGAGGAGTTTCAATGCGCTTCTACGACAGTTTGGAAGGGATGAAAGATATGGGGAGGATAGGTATTAAGTGTTGAAAGGAAATTGGCGAAAGAGAATCGCTGATCGTCGCTGTTTTTTAACAAGTGATAATAGAAACTGTTATGTAAACTTCGTGGATTAATAATGATTTTTGGTTACTTTAAATAAAAAAAATTACCTTACTAGCAATATTTGCTACTGCGATTTTTTTTCACTAGCAAATTTGATTTTTCACTAGCTATTTGCTAGTTGCTAATCGGTGAAATCGCGCCCTGGTCAGGGAATGACATTATACCTTTTTCATTTAACACTGTTTTTGGCCTTTCTAGCAGTAAAATTAGATACTCCAAATTCAGTTTCAGTTTTTTTTAAGTCCCGCTTTTGGGAAGTGTAGTTAGAACCTGCATTCTAACACTTTTGTCTGTAATAGCATTGAACTTTTCTTTCAATTGATTAATAATTTCATTGTCATAATTTTTTGCAGCGTCAGATTCAGTGGTACCTGGATTTAAATTAAGTACTTTCGTTCGAAAAGCTTTCGTCACTTTTTTAATCTTTGCTTCTGGGTTTTTTAATCTTTGCTTCTGGTTAAGACGGAATTCCAATAATAACGAAACTTTTAATCTTTGCTTCTGGTTAAGACGGAATTCCAATAATAACGAAAAAAGCCGGAATTCCTTGAATTCGCAGAAGAATCTCATGCCTGAAGATTACAGAAAAATTTTGTAGCAGCCAACTTCCGTTTTTGCAAATTGTTCTCCACAGTTTCAAGCTAAAATGCAAACATTTATGCAATAAAATGATATTTAACAAGAAAAGCGGACACAAAGACAACATTGGGAGAAAAATTTGTGATTACGGCAAAATTTTCTTACTCCGTTTCACTACTGTGTTCGAAAGTTTCGAAGCACGAAATTTCGTCTCCAGATGGAAAACGACCCCCCTCTCCCAAATATCGATCTTCAGAATGATCTAACTGATGACAAAAAAAAAAAAAAGCGGGATTCTGCGAATCCATGTAAGAATCTCGTGTATATCATAAAAATAATAGCAAAATGAAAATTTGTAGAATCCGTAGTTCTGATAGTGTGTTCCGTAGTCAGACAACTAATTCCATAGAAACTACGGCATGGTGTGGTAGTTGGCAGATATGAAGTGTGTATGAATTGTGCAGAAGTTTAGCAGAAATTTGTGCAACACTTCCTCTTAGTACTGCATGTTGTGAGGTGGGATTCAGTTATTTAAAAAGAATACAAGGGGATTGGAGGAACAATTTGTCTGTTGAAACTTTAAATGCTCTGATGACAATTGAAATAGAAGGGCCACAAGAAGAGATTTTTAATCCACGGTCAGCAGTTATAAAGTGGTATGATGACAAAGTCAGACACCCTGAGCGTAAACCATATGGGAAGAAATCTGAATTAGAATGTCAGTGAAATATATTCATGTGGTATGAGAATTTGTTAGAAATTGATAATAAAGATAGTCACTAAACTTATCTAAGATTCTATTCATTATTCAAAAAGGTAAGTCAAAATATTTATACACATATTTAAATTTCTGTGTAACTTTATTAAAAAATAAGTTACGATGTGATTTAGTTTTACTTGCTAGTCATGCAAATGTTTTGCTAGCAAACTATTTGGTCACTAGCAAAATTTGCTAGTGAGCAAAAAAGATGAAATCTTGCCCTGAGTACAAGTCAAATTGTCTGAAACAATAAAAAAATATCTTATATAATAATAGGCCTTTAAGACTAAATAGAACTGATTGTACTTTTGAACTGGAGAGAGGCCTAGTTGTTCCAAACAAAGATGTCAAAAATGGTTAAACTTATTACTTAACAAACACATAACACTTATTTCACTTCCACTGAAAAAAACTATTAACTTATAAAAATCATATTTTTATGTGAAACACTTTAAGTAACACTGCCAACAACTAACTGTTCACTCACTGAGATCTTAGAGGAAACTAAGCAAAAGTTGAGCTAGAGTGGGCATGAGTCATACTCCTGCAAGAACATGAATCAGACAAGTCTGTACAGGCTTGTGCCAGAACACCTGTGATTAGCAGACTATTTACTCACATGCTATTCCTAATTTGTCTGTAGGTTTAGTAAATCATTATCTGTAATAGACCCTAATGTAAATTGATTACCTTATAGCCAATGTATTTTTTTTTACCTTACCAGGGCTTGAAAAATACCATGCCAGAGATGCCTGGGGCATGTAAATTATTGGCCTGGGCAAGTAAAAATGAAATCTAGTTGCCTGGTCAGGCAACTATATATTTAAAGAAAAAGAGAAGTTTCGAATGGAGAATTTTCTGCTCTAGAAAAAAGACGGTCGTCGCATGTTTTTCATTTTACTGCAGTTGTATTATTGTTACGGAATAAGTGCCAAGGCCAGGAGATTAGCGCTTCTTTAATTATATTATGCTCTACGTCCAGAAATTGGGGCCATATGTAGTTTTGCTCCAGATGTTGTTTACTGTTAACGACGGGATGCATGCCTCGGACGAAACTAGCCTGCCGGTGTTTAGGGACAAAACGCGTAAACTGCCATGAAACAGGAGGATGCTACTGATGGGCAAAAAAAAAAAAAACGTGCTTTATGGGGAGGGAGTGACAACAGAATATTTATTGCACAGCCCCGGGTGGGGTTGGTTAATGACATAACTTGGTCAGTGAGGGAGGGTAAAGTGGAAGCTTCCGCCCATGTGTGCGACAACACACCGAACTGACAGCGGAACTACTGAAACAAAAGCTAAGTTTCGTTTAAGAACGAGCCTGCGTAATGCGTTCCACTTAACCGGGAGAAGAGCAAAAATCACCAACACCGATAACTTATTTTATCTGAGAGAACGGTATTCGTGTTAGTTGCAGTTCATGTTAGCTGTTAATATAAGTTGTATTTAGTAATGAATATACCATGTTTTTTTGGAAAATAAAATCCAGCAATGAGAGAGAGTATAATCTCATAATAAGCAATTATACGAAATTCCCGATCTGTCAGCGGTAGTTACAAATTCATTTTCCGCACTGTTGAGTGACGTAATTTCAGAATGAGAATCTACATCGTTGGCAAATCTGAAACTTATGCAAGCCGACTATGATAAAGCGTTCAAAAAAAAAAAAAAAAAAAAAAAAAAGCTGTTGCACAGTTGAAGAATTTTTGATAAAAACATTTAATTAGCTAAAGTGAAATGACAAGACTATTATGTTGTGCACTGTTTGCAAAATCCATCCTAAAATTGCTGATACCACCAGTATTTTTTCAAGCAGTGTGGGGTGTCAGGTGATAATATAGTTTAATAACTAAGTGCACACAACAGTAGTCAAAAACATAAGATTTGCCTTTGTTTCTAAACAACAATTCTTGGGGTTTTATGATGCAAAATTACTTTTGTTTGTACAAGAGAAAAAGGTAAATAATTTTTACATTCAAACTTGTTAAAAACTACTTAAACTGCCATACAGTTAATTATGATTATTTAATTTTTTTGTTAAACATAGGACATATATTAAAAATTCTTGAACATGGCATCATCTCTAAATTTCTCAAATGCCATCGATTACTTTTCTTAAAACTTGAGTTACATGCTTTTGTGCATTTTGAATACAGACACTTTAAAATGGTGACGCAAAAGATGTATGAAAAGTTTATCATATTTTTTAACTTTAAAAAAATGAGGCTTCTGTTTTCTTATCTTAAAAGATAAGTGAAAATCCTCCAAATATTTCAATTTACTTCCGATATTGGAGGTTAATTATTTAACGTGCATTAATGCATTTGCATTTTTGAACTTCACTTTTAGTTGGTAAAGTTCGATGAACACTTACCGCACGTGGGGCTTGGCTTTCAATCCATATTTCCGTTACGTGGATGCGGCACGGGATTTTTTCATTTGGCCACGGGTCTGCTTCTTCTTTTTTTTTTTTTTTTTTTTTTTTTTCTCCGTTGGAATTTATTTTGTCTCATCACCAAATGAGTTTTTCCTTTGCTGCATCCTCATTTACTTCAATATTTATTCATACCCGAGTACTTTCGGTACTACTACTATACCGTCTTCGAGGGGACATTTTGCTCCAACTAGCACGGACCGTGTCAGCTGGGCATTTCGGTGGTTCTCGCGGGCTGCTTCTGTCATCTGCTATCGCTTCTTCTTGGGCGTTGTGGCGCCATCTCTTGTTGGTCAGTGATCTCCTTTTTCGAACTTTTTCTTTTTTATGCTCAATTTTAATTAAATTTCTCCAGCTGTTTCTCAAATTATTAGGGTCATTGTGGTTGCAAACTTTTGTCCTATTTTTTTCAATCATTACCGACTCTGCTATTCTGAGGTGTTTTTCGGATTTACAGCTTTTAATGATTTTTATATTTTCGAATTTTGGATATTTTTGGTTATCCAGACAGTATTGAATCAGTGCTGTTTTTCTTCTTTTTTCTGCCAGTTTTTTATGTGTTGTTTTAATCTGTGTTTAAGCTTATTTTTGGTACTTCCTATATAAGCCATTGGAGGATTTTCAGTAATAGGAATTGAATAAATACCTGCTTTTTCTAACATTCTTATTTTATCATTATTTTTTGTTACTATATTTTTGATGGTATTTACTTTTCCTCCAATTTGAATGTTATGCTTTTTACAAATATTATTAATTTCATTGGTAGTGCCTTTAATGTAAGGAAAACCATTTAAATATTTGATTTCTTTTTAATTACTACAGCATTTTTTTTTTTTATTTTCTTTATTACTTCTGTGTCCCATTTTTTTATTAAATGGTTAGGATAACCAAAGCTGCATGCAATTTTTTTTATGAATTTGATTTCTTCATTGATGAACTGACTATTTTCAGAATGCGTATATGCTCTTTTAATTAAGGTTTTTATACTATTGCATTTTTGAGGATATGGATGTGCTGAATTGTATGGGATTAGGACCGGAACAAATGAACTTTTCCAATAAACTCTGTATAGTAACTTATCTGTGGATTTGATAACATGTACATCCAAAAAGGCTATTGCATTATTTTTTCCATTTCAACCGTGAGTTCTATAGTTGGATATAATGCGCTGTAACGTTTTGTTAATTTTTTTAATTCTTCTTCGTTCAGTTTTGATAGAATGAAAATGTCATCTACGTATCGACAGTACACTTCTGGTTTTTCTTCCATATGATGTAGGACATTTTCTTCAATTTCGCTTCATCACAACCTCAGCATATAGAGTTGATAATGGTGAGCCCATTGGGCCTCTTGAATTTTGTTTGAATATTTTGTTCTTGTATGTAAAAATATTATTTTCATATAAATAAACTAAAACTTTTTGAATTCTTGAATTTGTGTGTTATTTAAAATTTTAAGATTTTGCAACTTCTTAATGATGATTTCAATAGCTTCTGGAACTGGAGTGCTTGGATATAATGCTTTAACATCCATGCTTGCCATGTTTAAGTCCATTAGGCCAGTTTTTACATTTTTAATTTTCTCTATAAACTCATATGTGTTCTTGATGGTGAACTTGTTGTTCATGAAAAATGGTGCTAGGAATTTGTAAATGTTTTTCTCTAATGTTATCAAAGGTGAGTTTTTTTTTGAAACTATCAGTCTCATTGGAGCACCATCTTTGTGCGTTTTTATCTTTGCAACGATACGTGGTATGCCTGCTCCCATTGGTGGAAACGAGCGTTTGATTTCATCAGGTAATGTGCTATGATTTCTTATATCCGCTAAGAATTTAATTTGATTATCAGTTGGGTCTTTCTTAATTTCAGTACAATTTAATCCATCAATTGCTTCTGTCATTTTTTGTTCAAATTCATCAGTGTTGAGAATAATGATTTGGCCGGATTTATCTGCTTCACAAAATTTGATATATGGGTCATTTTTCAATTCCAATAGTTGTTTTTTCATATTTTAATTTTTTCTCTATATAGAAGTTTTTGTTGTTTTTGGCATTATATTCTTTTAGAATAACTCTATATAATTTGTTCTCTACTTCAGTTTTATTCTCTGCGCCTGGTATATTTTTGAGAATATCTTCGAGGCAAGGGATGATTTCTTCAGTTTTAGGGAGGCCTTGTGGAAAGGCAAATTTTTCCCTTTTTGTAAAATTGCTTTTTGTGTAAAGCTTAAATTCTTATCAGACCGATTTTCATATACATTAAATTCATTTATGGGTTCTTTATTTAATTTTTGTTCATCAAATAGTGCATTTAATTTTTTATCTACCGTAACGCTATTGGAGTTGGCTTCTTTGTTAGCAATTTCGTTAATTTCGATGAACGTAGTATCCAAAATGCGATCTTTCCAAGTGCCATCAAATTGTGCATATTTTGAGTTCCTTATCAGCTTCCATAATTCATAAACTTGAGCATTAAGTCTGAATATTTGTTTTCTTTTAGCTATAATTTCGTTACTAAGTCGTTTTGTTGACATCGAAGCAGGATGTAATAATCCTTCTTACTTGTTGGCTTGTTCTTAAGTCTCAAAAATTTGGGGATAAATCCAAAATCTCTGCAAGTTACAAGAAAACGTTCTTGAACTTCAAATTTCATACATTTGATTTTAAGACGTTTGAATTTGGTGATTGTTGTTAATTCACGGTTCGAAAAGAGATTGCGATAGTGCATCGTGAGGCCTAAACTGCCTTTGATCTAACCACTTGAAAGAATAATTCGTGTGCTTCAAAGTTTCAATTTACTTCCGATATCCACGTAACGGAAATATGGATTGAAAGCCAAGCCCCACGTGCGGTAAGTGTTCATCGAACTTTACCAACTAAAAGTGAAGTTCAAAAATGCAAATGCATTAATGCACGTTAAATAATTAACCTCCAATATCGGAAGTAAATTGAAACTTTGAAGCACACGAATTATTCTTTCAAGTGGTTAGATCAAAGGCAGTTTAGGCCTCACGATGCACTATCGCAATCTCTTTTCGAACCGTGAATTAACAACAATCACCAAATTCAAACGTCTTAAAATCAAATGTATGAAATTTGAAGTTCAAGAACGTTTTCTTGTAACTTGCAGAGATTTTGGATTTATCCCCAAATTTTGAGACTTAAGAACAAGCCAACAAGTAAGAAGGATTATTACATCCTGCTTCGATGTCAACAAAAACGACTTAGTAACGAAATTATAGCTAAAAGAAAACAAATATTCAGACTTAATGCTCAAGTTTATGAATTATGGAAGCTGATAAGGAACTCAAAATATGCACAATTTGATGGCACTTGGAAAGATCGCATTTTGGATACTACGTTCATCGAAATTAACGAAATTGCTAACAAAGAAGCCAACTCCAATAGCGTTACGGTAGATAAAAAATTAAATGCACTATTTGATGAACAAAAATTAAATAAAGAACCCATAAATGAATTTAATGTATATGAAAATCGGTCTGATAAGAATTTAAGCTTTACACAAAAAGCAATTTTACAAAAAGGGAAAAAATTTGCCTTTCCACAAGGCCTCCCTAAAACTGAAGAAATCATCCCTTGCCTCGAAGATATTCTCAAAAATATACCAGGCGCAGAGAATAAAACTGAAGTAGAGAACAAATTATATAGAGTTATTCTAAAAGAATATAATGCCAAAAACAACAAAAACTTCTATATAGAGAAAAAATTAAAATATGAAAAAAAACAACTATTGGAATTGAAAAATGACCCATATATCAAATTTTGTGAAGCAGATAAATCCGGCCAAATCATTATTCTCAACACTGATGAATTTGAACAAAAAATGACAGAAGCAATTGATGGATTAAATTGTACTGAAATTAAGAAAGACCCAACTGATAATCAAATTAAATTCTTAGCGGATATAAGAAATCATAGCACATTACCTGATGAAATCAAACGCTCGTTTCCACCAATGGGAGCAGGCATACCACGTATCGTTGCAAAGATAAAAACGCACAAAGATGGTGCTCCAATGAGACTGATAGTTTCAAAAAAAAACTCACCTTTGATAACATTAGAGAAAAACATTTACAAATTCCTAGCACCATTTTTCATGAACAACAAGTTCACCATCAAGAACACATATGAGTTTATAGAGAAAATTAAAAATGTAAAAACTGGCCTAATGGACTTAAACATGGCAAGCATGGATGTTAAAGCATTATATCCAAGCACTCCAGTTCCAGAAGCTATTGAAATCATCATTAAGAAGTTGCAAAATCTTAAAATTTTAAATAACACACAAATTCAAGAATTCAAAAAGTTTTAGTTTATTTATATGAAAATAATATTTTTACATACAAGAACAAAATATTCAAACAAAATTCAGGAGGCCCAATGGGCTCACCATTATCAACTCTATATGCTGAGGTTGTGATGAACGAAATTGAAGAAAATGTCCTAACATCATATGGAAGAAAAACCAGAAGTGTACTGTCGATACGTAGATGACATTTTCATTCTATCAAAACTGAACGAAGAAGAATTAAAAAAATTAACAAAACGTTACAGCGCATTATATCCAACTATAGAACTCGCGGTTGAAATGGAAAAAAATAATGCAATAGCCTTTTTGGATGTACATGTTATCAAATCCACAGATAAGTTACTATACAGAGTTTATCGGAAAAGTTCATTTGTTCCGGTCCTAATCCCATACAATTCAGCACATCCATATCCTCAAAAATGCAATAGTATAAAAACCTTAATTAAAAGAGCATATACGCATTCTGAAAATAGTCAGTTCATCAATGAAGAAATCAAATTCATAAAAAAAATTGCATGCAGCTTTGGTTATCCTAACCATTTAATAAAAAATGGGACACAGAAGTAATAAAGAAAATAAAAAAAATAATGCTGTAGTAATTAAAAAAGAAATCAAATATTTAAATGGTTTTCCTTACATTAAAGGCACTACCAATGAAATTAATAATATTTGTAAAAAGCATAACATTCAAATTGGAGGAAAAGTAAATACCATCAAAAATATAGTAACAAAAAATAATGATAAAATAAGAATGTTAGAAAAAGCAGGTATTTATTCAATTCCTATTACTGAAAATCCTCCAATGGCTTATATAGGAAGTACCAAAAATAAGCTTAAACACAGATTAAAACAACACATAAAAAACTGGCAGAAAAAAAGAAGAAAAAACAGCACTGATTCAATACTGTCTGGATAACCAAAAATATCCAAAATTCGAAAATATAAAAATCATTAAAAGCTGTAAATCCGAAAAACACCTCAGAATAGCAGAGTCGGTAATGATTGAAAAAAATAGGACAAAAGTTTGCAACCACAATGACCCTAATAATTTGAGAAACAGCTGGAGAAATTTAATTAAAATTGAGCATAAAAAAGAAAAAGTTCGAAAAAGGAGATCACTGACCAACAAGAGATGGCGCCACAACGCCCAAGAAGAAGCGATAGCAGATGACAGAAGCAGCCCGCGAGAACCACCGAAATGCCCAGCTGACACGGTCCGTGCTAGTTGGAGCAAAATGTCCCTCGAAGACGGTATAGTAGTAGTACCGAAAGTACTCGGGTATGAATAAATATTGAAGTAAATGAGGATGCAGCAAAGGAAAAACTCATTTGGTGATGAGACAAAATAAATTCCAACGGAGAAAAAAAAAAAAAAAAAAAAAAGAAGAAGCAGACCCGTGGCCAAATGAAAAAAATCCCGTGCCGCATCCACGTAACGGAAATATGGATTGAAAGCCAAGCCCCACGTGCGGTAAGTGTTCATCGAACTTTACCAACTAAAAGTGAAGTTCAAAAATGCAAATCCTCCAAATATGTAGCGTCAGTGAATAATCAACGTGGAAAGAGCGATGTCTTGTAACTTTTCAGATATTTTTCAAGCCCTGCTTACAAAAGTTAAAAGTAGCAATGCAGCCCTAGCTGGTATTTAAAACAATACCATTGGTACCATAACTCCTGGTCCCACTCTAAAAGTTTCAGGATTTAAAGCTTATAATATTACAAAAAACATGTATTTTTTTCAAAAAAACAAAAAAAAACCCCTTTAAAATTTTTTATTTTTTTAAATTAAAAAAAAAGTTTTCTTTTTCACCAAGCATGTCAAATCAACCAAAAAAAAAATATGATTTTACACCCATGATCTCAGATTTTGATGAAACTTGGCATGTTTGTTCCTTTTATGGATTTAAGTAAGCATACAAAATATTTTTGCTCTATCACAAATGGTTTAGGTTTTACAGCCTGTTAAAGTTTTTGGAATTTCACGTTTTTTATCGACCGGGCGGAGGAAACGCAATTTGTTCTTTTATAGAAAATAAATTATATTTCCTTATTTACCAACCAATGTTGATAAATTTTTTTATAAGTATACGTTTAATATGTGAGGAATCCAGAAAAAATTAATTAAACCAGCAAGTACCTACACATGGTAAAAAAAAAAAATAGTGAAATGTTATTTAAAAAATTTTGAAATGAAATACGGAGTTCCACGCTAAGTGGACTATCATCGAATGGAAAAAGGATAATCAAATTTTTTTTTTAATTCTTGTTCTAAAAGATATGCTCTAACCACATGAAGAAATAAAATGAATGGTTTTTTCACTCCATTATTTTTTACTTCATAGACAAAAATAATTTTAAAATTCATGTGTTTGCTTGCAGTGTGTTAAATTAAAAATTTCTTTTGTTTAAATACGGCCATTTTGCTTTAAAAACTATGAAAAGTAGCCACTATTGTGTAATGCAGCCAAGACTAAACTTTGCTTGAAGAAACAGGATTTTAAAACAAATAACTAATAAAGTAAACATTTTAATTACAAAGTTAGGCACATATTTACAATGTTTGTCGGAATGGAAAATGTATTGTTACAAAACTCATCATTAAAAATATTTCAAATTGTAGGTCATTGTTTATTTAATTTCCTCCAGTGTTTTCAAAACTTGATTAACATGTATCATGCATTCTTGAGAGAATTGGGAAGTTCTTCCAGTCATTGATTTTGGGGGTTCCACGATTGCAATGGCATGAGGGATGGGTACCGCACATGCATCTTCCCGCTTGGGCCAGGAAAATGATAGTGATGGTCCATGAGGTTGTAAAAACTTTACAGTGACATCTTCTTCTGCATTCACCTCACTCACCATACCAAAATACCATAAGTTGTCATATATACAAGCAATAAACCATCCAGGTTATAAATCTTCTATTTTCAAAAATAAAGTCTGCTGCTTGTTACATAAGTTGAAAGTGAGAGCTGGTTTTTCATCACTGCTGATTCTTCTAGCCTGAATCATTCCCAAGCCATCTTTTGGCTGAAAGCTGTGGAACGATCTTGTTCCTGGAAGAGTTTGAACATCTTTGATGTGACTTTTCAAAGTCAGGCTAGTTGAATCAACCGCTTCTTTAGAAATAAGTTGGAAGTTAATATTTGTAATGTTCATTTTGCAAAACTCGAAAAGTTCATTAGTTGTTATAATTTGTTTGTCCAGATTTCGTTGAAGACTTTCCTTCCTAGCTAAACATTTTATAGTACGTCCCCTATTCCGTCACATTCTGTTTTACCATGACTGGTTGCAAAAAATGACCACTGGGCTTTGAGTTGAAAGTCCTTCTCATGCAGACACAGATTCATGAAGTTGTATTTATTTTTATATTGCCCAGCACATTCATCACTGAAGTAGTGAATGTTTGTTATATGTGGGTAGTTCTCTTTCAGAAAGGCAGTTGCAGTTTTTTGGATCTCATATACCATACTCACGTCATGTTTAAGGTCATCAGATATGATACAAAGAGGTAAAATCAGTTTTTCATTGCTTGTGTCCTTGCAGTGAATCATGACAGGATGAATAGTGCATGAATCGGAGGTCCAGTGGTAACCTTGAGCCTCTTCTTGTATTGCGAAAGCATAGTTTTCACTAAAATCCATTGAGATAACAGCTGTATTTGAGGAAGCCGTCCCCTTTAAATTTTTAAAGAACGAATCTTGTGATTTGGCAATGTATGAAAGTGGTATTAACTTGTTCAGTTTTTCTACTAACTTATCAATAAACTCACCAACTGAGCTCGAGCAACGTATCATTTCAGTTCGATCAGTCGAAACCCACTGACTGTACTCAATAGGGTCTTCATCATCGTAGTCCTCAAATTTGGACTGTAAAAACTGGACAAGGTTATCTTTTGATGGGCACTTGTCACAATGCCTCAGCATACATTCTCTTCCTGCTCCTTCACAAACAATATACGTACGACATAATTTCTTTGTAATCCTCTTCAATACCTGCTCCGTGAATCAATAAAATAACATTTTGATGTATTGTGCATACACACACTAAGTGTGTGCCACTGGCACTAGCCAAAACACACCACTTAGGTCTCAGAGAACAAAATTTTGAAAAACCTGTTTTCAAGTCAGGGTATTCCCATTTAAAATTTGAGTATAGCTCACTAAGATTACGTAAAATCAAACATTTTCTCTCGTATACTTTTTTTCCTATACTCACCACATCCTTCATCCCTGGCAAAATTCTAGACTGTTCATCACTCTGATAAAACTTTTTACCAATTCAATAGTTTCAGGACTCAACTTTTTCTCACGTCTACGATCTGGTTCTGCTAAAAAACCCTTGTCTTTGAGCAGTTTTTGAGCCTTACGAACAGAATAATCAGATGCGTTGAAAGTCTTTTATTTTTCTTCTAGACCACATTAGTGAAGCTGGAATTGTCAGCATTTGAATCTGTTTGTTTCTTGATGTATCACTTAATTCATTTTTAATTATATCTACAAGCTTGTCCAGATCTTCAGATTTTTTTTATCACATTTTTTTCCTAATTTTTTGCCAGATGCAAATCAACTTCAAGAACAGTTTGAATTTTTCTTTTTACATTTTCATGTACTCTTTGTAATTTTTCTTTACCGTAAGATGATCTGCTATGTTCAACAAGTGCATGTAATTTCATTGGGGAACATCCAATTTCATGTAATGAAGAATTTAGTTGATCAATCACATTTATTTTTTGTAATTGGAGTAGTTTTTCAGGAGTTAATCCCACATCATCAACTTCCTCATCTTGTGCATTTAAGCTACTTTCAACATTACTCTCGGGTCATTCCACATCATTTCATCCAGGCCATGTAACCCACCATCTCGGATTTTGATGAAATTTGGCATAGAGGCATACTTCACCAAGATATAGAAATTGACAAAATTTCAACTTCCTACACCTCATAGTTTCTGAGATACGGTGCTCCAAAGTTTCACTGAACACCAATCGCACACGTAGAGCGATGGAGTACCACTTTTCACAAAATGATGCATAACTAGTGCTATTTAGTTTAGAAGAAAGAAATTTTGTACCCTTATGCAAAAGAGCTTCCAGAATAAGAAATAATTTTAAATTTCATTGAAAACACTGAATAAATAAATTAAATATAGTGGAAAAGTGAAAATTTAAGAAAAAAACCTTGCTATTCTATATTAGGCTCTACAGCAAATAACAGAGGTAGGTATGAGGGAGCTCTTTTTAAATGTATATTGGTCTTTGACATGTACTGTTACATAACAAGAAGAAAAAAATAGTGGCTTTCAGCTTGCTTTTGAAGATATGTGCAAATATCTGAAATGCGTGTGGAGTTCCACTTCGTCAATTCAACCACTTTTTTTTTATTATTAATTATAACTCATCTCTGACATTCAAGAGATTTCATGAGGAGATAAAACTAACAAGGACACAAAAATATAAAACATTATGTTTTCTTACACCATATAGTTTCAGAAATACCATATTAACAAGTTTGACAAAATGGCTAGTTCAGCTGTACCCAACAAGAAGTTAGGTGAGCATATGCAACAAACTGCTTAGTCATATTCACCTACGGTACATAGATCTGTTTTCATAATTAGTTTTGACTTGAAAAAAGAAACACAAGTAAGTAGTTTTGCACTGTTCACAAATATGTACATTGATGTTCTTAATATGCCATGATCAACTCCTGAGGATGGAGTCCTTATAATTCAGCCACTTAGTTTGACAGATTTTCATGTCCAACGTGGAAAACACATTTGTTCTTTCAGAACTTTTTGTCATGGGAGCATCAATTAAACATAAAATGTGTCCAAATGGAATATTGCACTCATCTTTAAATGAAGGCCAGTAAAAAGAAACTGTAGGGCCATTTTGGGTGCGTAAATTTTACAGATGCATCACTTTCTTCATAATTGATTTTCTCTACTATTCCTAGAAACCATTTAAAATCATATAAATATGCTACATAACAATGTGTGTATAACTGCCTTTGTATTCCTAGATTTGTACAGCCAAAATCAAAGAGTAATTTTCATCCAAGCTGTGGAAACTCCGTGTACCAGGTATTGTTTGAGCATGAGAAAATCTTATTTGACAGTCATTGCGCACAGCATTCATATTACTTTTTGAAATGAAATGGAACTCTTATTTTCATGATATTCTTATGACAGAAGTCAAACATCTCCTGTGGAGTGGTTACTTGCTCTTTCAGTAGACGTTGGAGACTTGTTTTTGCAGTGATTCGTTTGACAGTCCGACCCATGCCATCAGAAGGAGGCTTCCCGTTGCTGGTGTCAAAGAAAGACCATGAAGCTGTTACTGCAAAATCATTAATGTGATGACATAGATTTATGAAGTTTTCATAGTTTTTGTACTGAGCAGCACAACTATCAGTAAAATAATGTACTTCTTTTACTTGTTAGTAGTTCTTTTTAAGAAAGTTATTATTTCACTCTGAATCTTGTACACCATTGCAACATCATGATCAAAATCATCAGAAATGAAACAGTGACTTGATGCAGAATTCAAAGATTCAGAATTTCTTTTACAGTAAATAACAACAGGATGAACTGTACATGCATGGAGAGCCCAATGAAACCCTTGTGCTTCTTCCTGAACTAAAAATGCATAATTTTCACTGAAGTCCATCAGTATAACGGCAGACTCTGGACCAATTGTTTCTTTCAACTTACTGAAAAATGAAGACTGTGCTTTGGTAGCGTATGAATGCTGAATGAAGAATGAGTTTCTCAATTTTTGGCACAAATAATTCAATTAATTCTTCAACTGAAGAAGATAACTTTTGAAGCTCCATTCTGTCTGTAGACACCCACTGGTGATATTCGATTTCATCAGTGGGATCACAATCTTTAAATTTATGCAACTATAACTTATTCAGATTTGTACTTTTTGGACACTGAACAACACCAAAGCATGCATTTTGAATCTACTGCTGCAGACAAGACTATTGATAAAGTCCTGATGTGATTCTTCAAAGTGTGCTGTACTAATCAAAAGTTAGAAATTTTGATGTATATTGCACACACATACAGAATGGGTTCCAGAGAAGCCTGCAAGAACGCATCATTTTGGATGAAGAGCACAAAATTTAGAAAATCCTACTTTTTCATTAGTATATCTTTGCTTAAATTGTTGATATAACTTTCAAATTGCACAGTATAAGTATTTTCTGAGCATGGACGTTTCTAGCGACACTTACTTTGTCCTTCATTCTTGGCATTTGCCTAGAATAGTTATCATCTTCCTAAAATCCTATAATCTGTTTTATGGTATCTTGTGAAAGTTTCTTACAATGGCTGGGTTCGGGAACTGATATAATACCTTAATCTTTTGCTAATTTTCTTGCCTGATGTACTGTGTATTCTGAAACAGCAAACTGTTGTGCTACTTTTTTCTGGACCATGATGGTGAAGCCATTGCTAATATCTGATTTTTTTTTATTTTTTTTACAACTAACAGTAGGTACCTTTTCTTTCATTAAAGAAACAAGTTTATCCAAATTATGAGCTTTTAGTTTTAATTCATCTATGGAGTGTTCATCATCACTGTTCCTAGTAGAAGACTAAGCTGTAAAGCCATACTCCAGAACACAAGATATTTTACTCTGCATAGCTAACTTTGCTTGAAAAAGTTTTCTTTTCCCATATGCTGGTTTACTATCGGATGGCAAGGAATGTAATTTTAACGGGGATAATCCTAAATCAGATAAACTTTCAAAACTTCTTTAGCAGCACATTCTTTATAATAAAATCATCAGGGACCGTTTCACTATCATCAGTCTCACTTAAAACTTCATTTTCTACAGGTTGTCCTAATTTAGATGCTTTTCCACAACACTGAAGACATAATTTTTGACCTGGGCATACACTGATATTTTTAGATTGCAGCTGTTGGGCTGTTTATATACTGACTTGATGCAGGGACATCTGAATAGGTTTTTTCACATCATGGTCACCAAAAGGGTTGCAACAAGTTACTTGGCAGCTTTCATATTTCTTCAGATAATAACTTTTGTGATGTAAACATACTGAAATTATATCATTATGATTTATGTGGAATATTATGTCTTAAAAGAAATAACTTTCTGTTGCTGACAAGTCAGCAACAGAAAGTTCTTCACTACTGAGAAACATTTGTCTTTACATAACTTGATTTATTGCATTCTGTATAGGGACATTCCACGTCAGATCAATAAAAAAAAAATAAGTTTTTGACCTCACCATTTCTGATTTTGATGAAATTTGGTATGAAGCACACATATGACAAGGTAAGTAATTCTGCCAATTTTCAGATTTTTATTTTGAAAATTGTCCAAGATACACACATAATAAAAATCGAAATTTCGTAAAAAATGACAAACTCGCACACTTATAAATGGCTGTAAATTATCCCCTAATTGTAGTAGAGTGACAATTCAAACACAGTTGCAAAGCTAAAGGATTGAGCTTTCAATAGATACCATACATGACCTTCTTACAACAGATTAAAGTTTTGAGGTCATCGACTGTGACCTGTGACCTTGAATATCTCAAAACATGCCATCTTAAAAAATTACGAAAAAAATATATTTTATTGCTACAACATTCTTCTACCCATGTGCCAGATATTAGGCTGGCACCGCTATGGCAAGGCAGTGTAGGATTAATAGGAGTATGTGCCCTCCAGGTTCAGGTTATATTAGTGGTGTACACATACAAGTGAACCGCTTGGTTAATAAGGTTGCAAACCAAAAGAATGTGATGCCATCTTGCTAGTGACCATCTCTATTTCGCTTCTCTCCATAAAATATGTCCGACCTGTTGCTGTTCGTAGGTCAACCTTCCTAATGACCGCTGTTTTATCCACTTCTAATATATCTGGCTTCTGTGGGTATGTGAAAGACACTGAAGGTCCATGTGGGTGCAGAAAACTTATCTTAACTTGTTCTGTATGAATGTTCACAACCAACCGACCACTGGTTATCATACTCAACAATAACATAGCCACGAATATCCTCCAGATCCAGTTCTATTGGATTTAGCAATACTGACTCAACCTTGTATTCAGTTGAGTTTGAATACATCTTGGTTTTAAAAGCTGTGCGGCTTACTGGTATTACACAGTGAAGTTTTTGAGCACCAGGAATTGGTCGAGCACTAGCATGACGTATCTCGAGGAACTCCTTCTAGTTCTCATAGTCCTTGTCCGTACTGTATTTAAAATGGCACGAAGGAATATTTCTGGAAGCCCAATCATACAGTTGTCGCGGTGTCATAATTTGGTCATTGTATGAACACTGAAGGCTGGCACGTGCAGCTAATCTCTTAATAGTGCCTGCCACGCCATCACATGGCCCCTTTCCATGTGAGGTGGCAAAGAAATGCCACTCAGCTGTGATACCAAAATCTACATCATGATGGCACAGATTGACAAAATTCTTCCTGTTCTTATACTGTGAGGCTGCACCGTCTGAGAAGTAATTGATGTGTTCTACTTTCTTGTCAAATTGTGATGATATAAACTGCAACAATTGGCTCTGGAAAATGTGAACACTGATAGTGTCATGCTTAAGACATTCTGAGAAGACAACAAAAGAAACATGATCCAACTGAAGTGTGTGTGAACTTTTGTAGTACAAGACGAAAGGGTGAATAGTAGCTTGGGAATTGTTCCAGTGGTTATCCTTGGACTGCATCCTGCAGTATGAAGGAATAATTCTCAGCAAAATCTCACAACACAACACACAGATTATCATCAAGGTTTTCTTTCAGATTTAACAGAAAGTATGACTGCTGAATAGCTATAAAAGAATGTGGCAATAGCAATTTCACTTTTGATTCAAAGGTCTCAAGGAATTCTTCTACAGTGTTACAGACTGTCATAAGTGTTGTGCGATCAGTTGTAGTCCACAATTTATATACAATTTCATCAATCCCATTCATGGTGAATAAGCTACTTATTTGCTCTAGTAAGTGTGCTATACCAGGACAAGAATCACACTTGAAGAAGAAGCATTCTGGAAGAGGAGGGTTACAAGTTATTCTTGCAAGGCAATCTTTGTATGTCCTAACTGGTAATTCATCATTACGAGTTAAGTCTTGCAACTTGCACCCTGCTAGCATAAGTTTCACATTTTCATGAGCACAACACACACAGACACAATGTGTTCCACTTGCACCAGCCAGCACACAATTCTTTGGGCGTAAACCACAGAACTTTGAAAACCCTACTTTGACATTAGGGTTCTTGTCTTTAAATCCTTGAAATATCTCTTTCAAATTTCCTAGAATAAGACGTTTCTGTTTTTGTACTTTTGATCCTGATTCCATCATTGTAACAAAATCTTTTTTCCTGGTAAACAATGGCTCACTTCATCACTATTATAGTATGCAATAACGTTTTCAACTGTGCTGTCACTGAGAGTTTTCCCAGGCCTAGGATTTGGAGTTGCTAAAATACCCTGCTCTTCCACAAGATTTTTAGACTTTCGTGCCATGTAATATGTTACTCCAAATTCTTCCTGAATTTTACGAATACTCCAGGTTCTAGGTAATATTGTTAGTATTTGGACTTTAACACTGCTAGAGTCTGTTTCTTGAAATTTTTCTTTCAACTGTGAAATCATGACCGATTCATCAGACACTGTCACAGGATTATCACATTCTGGAACACCTATGTAGTCTTTCATCACTTCACCAATTTTCTGATATTTCTTCTTACTGTACTGTCCAACACCTAATCTTTTTTTTTTCACAGGAGATTCGCCTAGAGAAAGTATCGTATCATTCAGACTATCCAAAGTTGTCTCTGTCAGTCCATATCTCACTCTTCACCACTCCTTCTGAATTATCTTCACTTAACCGAGGTTGTTCTGCCTCTGCATCTGTTTCAATTATACATGAAGGACCTGGCATTTCAAAGATATATTTTCTGCATGAACTACATATTTTCTGTTCTAATGTTATATTTGGACATTTCTGAACAATCCAAGGCTGTACTTTTCTCAGATTCTTTATAAACCTTGTGTGTCCACTTTTGCCCAGAGGTTTGCAACAAAAAATTTGATTTTTAAAGTCCATTTTGGTTAATGAAACTGCACCTGCAAAAAAAAATGATAAATAAATATAGTTTGATAAAAAGAAATTGATTAAATAAAGATAACAATAAAGATAGAATAAAATAACAATTAAACAGTTAACAATGTTACAGATAAATTGATAACCACACACTCACAAGCTCAGAATTGAAATAACAGCAAATGTAAAATGGTGTACCAGTAAGATTTCTCATTGTCTGTAATAAGAAGCCTTGCCATTGGCTAAGAAGAAGCCCTGCCATTGGCTAAAATGGGTGGAGTTTCAATCTCTGATCTCAAAGATTTGTTGACATTATTTACTGCTGAAAATTGTGTCTATCAAGTAAAATTGCTGTCACATAGCATATTTCCGATAAATCTGTTGACCTGTTATAATATATACACATTTCATGTATAATAAACACAAATCCTCAACGTAGGAAATATTTATTGCATGGTATGTCTCTGTGCCTTAGATACAGAAGGGTGCAGCATGACACTTCTGTTAATCCTACACTGCCTTGCCATAGCGGTGCCAGCCTAATATCTGGCACATGGGTAGAAGAATGTTGTAGCAATAAAATATATTTTTTTCGTAATTTTTTAAGATGGCATGTTTTGAGATATTCAAGTTCAAAGGTCACAGCGGATGACCTTAAAACTTTAATCTGTTGTAAGAAGGTCATGTATGGTATCTATAGAAAGCTCAATCCTTTAGCTTTGCAACTGTGTTTGAATTGTCACTCTACTATAATTAGGAAAAAAATTACAGCCATTTATAAGTGTGCGAATTTGTCATTTTTTACGAAAATTTCGATTTTTATTATGTGTGTATCTTGGACAATTTTCAAAATAAAAATCTGAAAATTGGCAGAATTACTTACCTTGTCATATGTGTGCTTCATACCAAATTTCATCAAAATCAGAAATGGTGAGGTCAAGAAGGTGATTGATCTGACATGGTATTGCTCATTAGCAAGTGATCCAACACTACACTGGTTCATTATCTTTTTCCATGATTGAGGTTGACAAACTTGTCCCAAAGTCAGATTAACACAGAGCAGCCAATGCACAAAAAAGAAAATATTGGAAGAAATATATTTCACAGCAAAGTTTGAGACTTACGGAAAGCCTGCCCAAAGTGAAATCAGCATGAGCATCTGAACCACTGTTTCCTTAACTGGGAATGAGTGACTGAAACCTTACTTCTCTTTAGCTGGAGGGTATCCCTAGGAAGGTGAGGTGAGAAGAGAAAAGAAATTCTTTTGACCCCCACCCTCATCTCAGCTCTTGGAGAGTTTTACAATGTCATAAAACTTACCCCATTTGAACTGGTGGTCAGTTGAGCACAGGATCTGGAATGAAGTCAAAACAAATTCTCATGACCTTAGGAATCACGCTGTATCCTTTTGCCTCATGCCACATTTTCTTTTAAAAGTGCTCTCTGACAAGTTGCAATTGTTAACTAGTGCCCATCCATTGCAAGCTTACTTTAGTGTATTATCCAGTCATGCACATATAAAAACTGTTTAAAGCCGCTATTTTTTCTTCTTGTCATGTGGAAATGTGGAAATTTTTTTAGGGAGGGGAGGGGGGGTAAAATTTTCAAAATTCTGTTTTAGGGGGATTTGTCAGAGTAATTTTTTTTTTTCAGGAATTTTTTGCAATCTGCAATAAGAGAACAGATATTTTAAAATGACTGAAAAAACTTTAAAACCTCACCATACTTGTTGTGCGGTGCAGCTGAACTAGCCGTATCGTCAAATTTGTTAATATGATATCTCTGAAACTATATGGTATAGGAAAACACAATTTTTTATATGTTTGTGTCCTTGTTAGTTTTATCTCCTTGTGAAATTTCTTGAATGTCAGAGATGAACTATAATTAATAAAAAAAAGTGGTTGAATTGACAAAGTGGAACTTCACACGCATTTCAGATATTTGTACATATCTTCAAAACCAAGCTGAAAGCCGCTATTTTTTCTTCTTGTTATGTGACATTACATGTCAAAGACCAATATACATTAAAAAAGAGCTCCCTCATACCTCTGCTATTTGCTGTAGAGCCTAATATAGAATAGTGAGTTTTTTCCTTAAATTTTCACATTACCATTATATTTAATTTATTTATTCAGTGTTTTCAATGAAATTTAAAATGATTTCTTATTCTGGAAGCTCTTTTGCATAAGGGTACAAAATTTCTTTCTTCTAAACTAAAGAGCACTACAGTTATGCAGCATTTTGTAAAAAGTGGTACGCCGTTACTCTACGTATGCGATTGGTGTTCAGTGAAACTTTGGAGTACTGTATCTCAGAAACTATGAGGTGTAGGAAGTTAAAATCTGGTCATTTTCTATATCTTGGTGAAGTAAGTCTCCATGCCAAATTTCATCAAAATCTGAGATGGTGGGTTACATTTTCATAAAAAAATTGGATGAACTGATGTGGAATGACTCTCTCATCAATTTGTTTGATTTTAAGTAGCTTGTTCCTGCAAAATGCACAAAGTTTTTGTCCTGGTTTCACTTTGTAGCCCTTTGATAAAATTATCCTTCTTTGTTCTATAGTTACAACACGAAGTGTTTTTTTAATTGAAGTTTTATGTTTTTTAAAAGGGTCACAACATACCTTAAATGAAAAAAAAAAAAGATTAGATGTTGGACAGTACAGTAAGAAGAAATATCAGAAAATTGGTGAAGTGATAAAAGACTACATAGGTGTTCCAGAATGTGATAATCCTGTGACAGTGTCTGATGAATCGGTCATGATTTCACAGTTGAAAGAAAAATTTCAAGAAACAGACTCTAGCAGTGTTAAAGTCCAAATACTAACAATATTACCTAGAACCTGGAGTATTCGTAAAATTCAGGAAGAATTTGGAGTAACATATTACATGGCACGAAAGTCTAAAAATCTTGTGGAAGAGCAGGGTATTTTAGCAACTCCAAATCCTAGGCCTGGGAAAACTCTCAGTGACAGCACAGTTGAAAACGTTATTGCATACTATAATAGTGATGAAGTGAGCCGTTGTTTACCAGGAAAAAAAGATTTTGTTACAATGATGGAATCAGGATCAAAAGTACAAAAACAGAAACGTCTTATTCTAGGAAATTTGAAAGAGATATTTCAAGGATTTAAAGACAAGAATCCTAATGTCAAAGTAGGGTTTTCAAAGTTCTGTGGTTTACGCCCAAAGAATTGTGTGCTGGCTGGTGCAAGTGGAACACATTGTGTCTGTGTGTGTTGTGCTCATGAAAATGTGAAACTTATGCTAGCAGGGTGCAAGTTGCAAGACTTAACTCGTAATGATGAATTACCAGTTAGGACATACAAAGATTGCCTTGCAAGAATAACTTGTAACCCTCCTCTTCCAGAATGCTTCTTCTTCAAGTGTGATTCTTGTCCTGGTATAGCACACTTACTAGAGCAAATAAGTAGCTTATTCACCATGAATGGGATTGATGAAATTGTATATAAATTGTGGACTACAACTGATCGCACAACAGTTATGACAGTCTGTAACAATGTAGAAGAATTCCTTGAGACCTTTGAATCAAAAGTGAAATTGCTATTGCCACATTCTTTTATAGCTATTCAGCAGTCATACTTTCTGTCAAATCTGAAAGAAAACCTTGATGATAATCAGTGTGTTGTGTTGTGCGATTTTGCTGAGAATTATTCCTTCATACTGCAGGATGCAGTCCAAGGATACCACTGGAACAATTCCCAAGCTACTATTCACCCTTTCGTCGTGTACTACAAAAGTTCACACACACTTCAGTTGGATCATGTTTCTTTTGTTGTCATCTCAGAATGTCTTAAGCATGACACTATCAGTGTTCACCTTTTCCAGAGCCAATTGTTGCAGTTTATATCATCACATTTTGACAAGAAAGTAGAACACATCAATTACTTCTCAGACGGTGCAGCCTCACAGTATAAGAACAGGAAGAATTTTGTCAATCTGTGCCATCATGATGTAGATTTTGGTATCACAGCTGAGTGGCATTTCTTTGCCACCTCACATGGAAAGGGGCCATGTGATGGCGTGGCAGGCACCATTAAGAGATTTGCTGCACATGCCAGCCTTCAGTGTTCATACAATGACCAAATTATGACACCGCGACAACTGTATGATTGGGCTTCCAGAAACATTCCTTCGTGCCATTTTAAATACAGCACGGACAAGGACTATGAGAACCAGAAGGAGTTCCTCGAGATAAGTCATGCTAGTGCTCGACCAATTCCTGGTACTCAAAAACTTCCACTGTGTAATACCAGTAAGCCGCACAGCTATTAAAACCAAGATGTATTCAAACTCAACTGAATACAAGGTTGAGTCAGTATTGCTAAATCCAATAGAACTGGATCTGGAGGATATTCGTGGCTATGTTATTGTTGAGTATGATAACCAGTGGTCGGTTGGTTGTGAACATTCATACAGAACAAGTTAAGATAAGTTTTCTGCACCCACATGGACCTTCAGTGTCTTTCACATACCCTCAGAAGCCAGATATATTAGAAGTGGATAAAACAGCGGTCATTAGGAAGGTTGACCTACGAACAGCAACAGGTCGGACATATTTTATGGAGAGAAGCGAAATAGAGATGGTCACTAGCAAGATGGCATCACATTCTTTTGGTTTGCAACCTTATTAACCAAGCGGTTCACTTGTGTGTGTACACCACTAATATAACCTGTAACACATTGTGAAATTAATACATACATGCATCTGGAAAACAGTTATTGTACATTTGTCCGAACCTAACCTGGAGGACATATACTCCTATTAATCCTACACTGCCTTGGCAGTGCCAGCCTAATATCTGGCACATGGGTAGAATAATGTTGTAGCAATAAAATATATTTTTTTTTCGTAATTTTTTAAGATGGTAGGTTTTGAGATATTCAAGGTCAAAGGTCACAGTGGATGACCTCGAAACTTTAATTTGTTGTAAGAAGGTCATGTATGGTATCTATAGAAAGCTCAATCCTTTAGCTTTGCAACTGTGTTTGAATTGTCACTACTATAATTAGGAAAAAATTTACAGCCATTTATAAGTGTGCGAGTTTGTCATTTTTTACGAAAATTTCGATTTTTATTATGTGTGTATCTTGGACAATTTTCAAAATAAAAATCTGAAAATTGGCAGAATTACTTACCTTGTCATATGTGTGCTTCATACCAAATTTCATCAAAATCAGAAATGGTGAGGTCAAAAACTTATTTTTTTTTATTGATCTGATGTGGAATGTCCCTTTTGTAAAAATTTATACTTTTTCAAAAACACACTTTGATACATACATACATATCACTAAGCTGTTCTGTGAGATTCAGAGGTTAGCTCCAAAAAGAAATACAAACTACCAGATATTTTTACTTATTGCTGTCGTATCAAACTTCTCCATTTACAGCGATTTTGACATACAACTTGTGCTGAAAAGATTTTCTTAGTAAGCATTTCATCACTCATTCTTTCAACATGGCCAAACCACCGAAGCATATTGGTCTCCACCTTGCTAACAACATTTTGCTTCACGTCACACAACTGCAATACATCTTCATTTCTCACACAATCGTACCATGTCTTGCCACAAACCCCACGTAAGTAACGCATTTCTCCAGCACACAAACAACTCCTATGTTTTTTCTGCATTACCCAGGTTTCACTACCATACATCTGAGTAGCAACAATTACACTTTCAAACACAGCCATGCGGGACTCTCTAGAGAACCCATCATTCCTGTGAAAACCTCCCAGAGCAGCTATGACTTTCAAAGAAGAATTCACTCGCCTACTGATTTCACCATCCAACTTGTTCTCTCTGTGAAACACGCTTCCTAAATACACAAACTCACTCACCTGGTCAATCATAGTGCCATTTATACTTACATTACATTCAGTGCTATCTGTTCCTATCTCAAACACCATAACTTTCGTTTTTCCCTTATTTATACTCAGTTTGAATTTCATGCAAATTTCGTGCATCCGAGTCAACATACTCTGCAACTCACTTTTGCTCTCTGCCAACAGGACAGTGTCATCAGCATACAGCAATCTGCACACACGAATATCACCAAGACATAAACCACTATTATCTATTTTGGCATCACGCATGCATGCATCCATAAATATATTAAACAGCCATGGTGACATTACACAACCTTGTCTAACTCCTGCACCAATGGAAAACCATTTTGATAAAACACCATTCACTCGTACACAAGCTCTACTACCAGCATACATGGCTTTTACACTATTAAGTAGATTCCCAGTAACACCATATTCATTCAATACCTTCCACAAAAGTGTTCTATTCACTCTGTCATAAGCTTTCTCTAAATCTATGAAGGCAGTAAAAACTTTCTTCCCAACAGACAGATACTTTTCAATCATCGTGCGTAATGCAAAAATCTGGTTAGTGCAGCCTTTACCAGGCATAAAACCACTCTGAACATCCCACACTTTCAATGATGTAAGAACCCGTACTTTTTCAATAACAACCTTACCAAACACTTTCCCTGGCACACTCAGTAGACTAATACCACGATAGTTCTTGCATTCAGTCTTATCACCTTTCCCTTATACAAGGAAACAATGATAGCATCGTTCCAATCCCGAGGGACCATTCCTAACTCCCAGCACAACTGGCAAAATTCAGTTAACCAGTCAATTATAGAGTCACCACCATATTTCAACATCTCTGCAGTTATGCCATCAACTCCCGGAGTCTTACCATTCTGAAGAGATTTTAGAGCTTTACACACTTCTTCTCTTGAGATCCCTCCTGTGCTTTCATCCCTCATTGTGACATCATCTGCATTTGTCTCAGAATCATCTTTGCTTTCCTGATCTAATAACTCACAGAAGTATTCACCCCATCTTTCACTTAACTCATTGGGCTCCCATATCATTTCCCCAATCTTATTCTTCACACAACTTACAACTTTGTTTCCCCTATTTTCCTGAATCTCATGTACTTCCAAAAGGACTTCCTATCTTTCCAAAAAGCCAGTTCATGCCTTTCCACTTTCTCCTTCCTATCTTTTGCCTTACTGTGGCGAACCAGCTTAGCAGCTTCACGCTTCTTACAGCGATATTCATCCACAGAGACTCTACCTTGCAACATCCCCAAATAGGCTTCCTTCTTTTTCTTTACTGCCTCATCAACTCACTATTCCACCAAGCATCACCTCTATTGTTACCCACTATTGTGGTGCCACAGACCTCTTTAGCAGCAGTAACAACACAGTTCTTAAAACATTCCCACTTCTTTTCTACATCCCTCTCACAAGATTTCAGATCCTTCAGTCGTTCTCTGAGTAAGTCAGAATACTGCTGATGATCTTCAAGGAGTCTATCAACCTTTATTCTTTCTATCCTGGGTCTCTCCTATTCCTTTTCCTCCAACCAACATTAAGTTTCACTCGTGACACTACCAAGTAATGATCAGAACCAACATCCGCACCTCTCATCACACGGGTGTCAACAACTAAGTGTTTCAAACGCTGATCGTAGACAACAAAATCTATCACACTCTTTTGACCAAGAGTACGATTTTCCCAAGTATATCTGTGTATATACTTGTGGTTGAAAAATGTATTAGATACACACAAATCATTTCCAATGCAGAGTTCAATTAATGTTTCACCATTGTCATTCACACAAGGATCATTAAACTTACCCAGAACATTGTCAGAAATTACATTCTGCACACCTACTCTAGCATTGAAAGCCCCTGCTATTATAACTTTAGCACCAAACTGGCTCAAAACAGCTTTTAGCTCATTCCAGAAATCTTCTTTCTTATCAGAAGGTCCCGAGTCACAAGGAGCATACACTACAACAATTACAATTCTCTGAAGTTTCACTTTCAAACGAATCCAGAGAATTCTCTCACTTATGCAACTATAGTGAATCAAGTTGTTCTTAATCTTTTCACTTAAAATCACACCTACACCAGCATGTCCTCTCATATTATCCAATACTCCAGACCACACACTCACCGTGCCATTCACTTCTGCTAACCCAATTTTCTTCTTTTTGGTTTCACTTACACACAGCACATCCAGTCCATACTTATTCATCTCCTCAATCACCTCACTCATCTTGCCATTTATACCTCTAGTATTCCATACACCAATCTTACATTCACTCAGCTGAGATCTCTTTCTCATACGCCGTTTAGAAAGTTCAGGTCGATTCCGTGGTGGACCGTCCTTCTCAAGTGTGGTAGGTCCACCATATCCCACACTTGAGTCATTCTTAGTATTTCTTTTTGTCTTTTTAATCAGGTAAGTACATCAGTGTGGGGGATTAGCCCACAGCTGAGGGTTCCAGTTGGTCATTCAACCTAAGGATTCTGGAACAAAACCCAGTGAGTTGGGGTCTTTTTGCCAATGTCACACAGAACTAGCTTGCACCTCTCCAAAATTCACAGAGGCCCTAGTTGCTGTTGTGTGTGCCATTGTTACCACGGAGTGCCTTGAGGAGACAAACCCATCGCTCACTATGCCCGCAAACACACTTTGATAATGAAGACAAATAGTTTTTAACTCATAACTTAATTCATTTCTCAATTTTAAAAGAGTTAAATCAGTTTCAGACAGTTTTTCAATAGTTTGTATGGCTTATTTCTTGACATAGTTCAACAAATGACAATTGCTGTGAGTAACTTCCCCCACACTGCACTTCTCCATTTTCCCAACAGTACTTATTAACAATAGATTCTTTTGAAAATATCATTAATATTAGTTACTAAGAAAAATTGCGTACACTTAGTTGTTAACCAAAAAACTAAATCAGATAAAAAACTGTAAAACATAACCACCAATCATGCATGTTACACTGGCAATAGCCTGTGACTGACTGACTAGTGGATGCCAGGTTCTGTCTGCTGAGCAGGCTCACTTGTGTAGACATGACAAACATGACTTGACTTGTTTGGACATGTCTAAACAAGTGTGCCTGCTCGGTAGACAGAGCACCACTTAATGGTCTTGTTACAGCTTGAATGGTTTGATTGCTTATAAGATTTCTTGAAATAGCAGTTACTAGTGAGTTGACTATCAGTTTAGAACTAGTTTTTAAAACTAAATTAAATTGTAATGTAATTTTCTATTAATTAGGCCTAATTGTTGAAAACAAGGAAATAAGTTATCTTATTTCTAAATCTCAATTTAGATATAATTTTGGATAACCTATTTTATGACATTTTATGTATTTTTCTGTACAAGCCTAATTTAACATTATTAAATCTACTATTATTTCAATCATGTACCACCAAACTTTTTAGTATAACTTTTTTGTGTTTTATTTTAAAGCTCTTTTTAATTTGAAATTGGTTGACATGGGACATTTTTGGTTCACATTTTTATATAATTTTACTAAAATTATAATTTTAATTTAATGATTTCAAGAAAATGAGTGAGTCAAGTGATTTCTATTTTTGAAAGAGTCAGAAAAAATAATGAAGTGAACAAATCATTCATTTTATTTTTTCATTTGGTAGAGCATATCTTTTAGAACAAGAATAATTTTTTTTTATTATTATCCTTTTCCCTTTCGATGATATTCCACTTGCGTGGAACTCCGTATTTCATTTCAAAAATTTTCAAAATGACATTTCAGGATTTTTTCTTCACCATGTGTAGGTAGGTACTTGCTGGTTTAATTAATTTTTTTTCTGGATTCCTTACATATTAACATATACTCATAAAATTTTTTCATTAACATTGGTTGGTAAATAAGGAAGATATAATTTATTTTCTATAAAAAAACAAATTGCGTTTCCTTCGCCCGATCGATAAAAGACGTGAAATTCCAAAAACTTTAACAGGCTGTAAAACCTAAACCATTTGTGATAGAGCAAAAATATTTTGTATGCTTACTTAAATCCATAAAAGGAACAAACATGCCAAGTTTCATCAAAATCTGAAATCATGGGTGTCATTGTGTGGTTAAAATAAGAGACAAAGGAGCACTCGACATGAAAACTTTCATAACGTGTGAAACAGTTAAAACAATAGTTATGCAACTATTAAGATAATTCTCAATAAAACTTTCAAAATCATAGAACAGCTTGTAAATAAAATTGATAAGTGTGGCCCTGATATTGAGTGCAGTTCTTCAGTTGTGTTATATGTTTGGATACTTTGTGCAAAAGTGTGAAGCTGTTTTAAATATTTGCTGAGTAAATAGTGTTATCAAAAATTGAAATAAATTGCTATTAATTTTAATTGTTGATAACAGTCTAAACCTTTATAACATACTTCCTATACTCGCTTAATGTACTTTTGTGTAACGTGCAGGTTTCACGGTTACAAGTAATTCTTTATACTGCAATATTTTGAGTTTTTCACTAAATGCAAGCTTATTGGTAAAAAAATTGCTATTTATTTTAACTTTTGAGAAATCATTTTATATACTTAATTTATCCTTTTAATTTCTTAATTACATAAGCAGATTTTATATTTAATTAATTAAAATGGCCAAACTCCTACACTATTGACACAAAGAATAGTTGAGAAAACTTAGCTCTTAACTTTAGGGTCAAGAAATGTCTCGTAAAAGTCAAGGAAAGGTCAAGAAAAGGTCAAGAAATTGAGTCTCCTGAAAATGGTAGACACCCTGTTTCAGCATGTTGGATGAAATTATTGTTATAACAGGACATAAAAAAGTAGAAAGAAATGCAACAGTGAAGAAATAGGGAGAGAAAAATATTAGCAGAAAGAAATGTTAAGTAATGGATGCTGTGCAGCTGCAGAGTCAATAAAGGACAAACTGACAGTAGTTCGCATTCTTGCTGTGTGTTTTGATTTTTCATCAAGTTAAAATGTTCAGCTTTTTTCTCCTTCTTTGGTCTCATCGTTTTATGAACTGCAATTTTATCATATGCAGGGTTTGACAAATCCCGGGCGCCAGGTCACCTAGGTGCCTAGAAATCTAGCCCTGGTGCCCATTTTTTTACTTCAGAATTTGTAATTTGCAGTTTGCAGTAAATGTCGTAATTTCTGTTGTGTAATCCGCAAGTTATCTGTAACAATGTTATAAAAATAAGTACTGCGGATATACACAGGTAAAATAAAAGAAGAAAGCGAACGTTGGTGCGCCATTTAAAAAAAATTGTGAGGTAATTGTCTGGAGACGTGGTGTTATTAGAAAAGTACTGAAAATTGCAGTAACAGAGAAATTGTAACACAACATGGAGATAGAGGACCGCAAAGAGGTAGTAAGAATATTTTTTTAGTTACGAAAATTCTGACAGAGAATATGACTCAACGAAAGTGGTACTATTTGCGCTTGCAGAAGCCTACGTGCTGTATGAAGCCTGCAGAGCTATTCCATGGCACGTAACCATTTTGCAAATCACATTCGTTAGTTTTGCTGTGCTAATCATACTACATAAGTTTTTTTTTTCCTGTTCAGTTGAAGCATATTAAAAAAAGAGACAAATACCATGGATTGTCCGTAGTTTCTATGGATTTTTAGGTCTAACAAATAAACTCTCAGGCGTATCTCCCCCCTCCTTTCAGAGACATAAGTCAGCTGTGGAACGTCTGAGAATCTCGTTTGCACCATTTCACAACAGCAACTATAACTCCTCCTTCAGTATGGTTGAACTAAGGGTGGCTCTGCATTGATCTGGTGTGACCTCTGTCGGTCCCGATGGTATCCACTGTGGCATCCATCATCTCTCGCAGTCATCTCTAGAGAATCTTTTAGTGCTTTTCAAGTGCATTTGGTTGGAGCACAGTTTCCCGGACTCTTGGCGAAAAGCTTTTGTTTTACCTTTTCCCAAGTCTCCCTCTAGTTATTGTGCAATTGCCCTCGCTAGCTGTCTGTGCAAAGTCCTTGAACAGATCGTTAATTCCCGGTTAATTTATTTTTAGAAGAATTGCCCTCGCTAGCTGTCTCTGCAAAGTCCTTGAACAGATCGTTAATTCCCGGTTAATTTATTTTTTAGAAGAGCATCAAATTCTGTCGCCATTACAAAGTGACTTCCGTCGTCTTCGTTCAGTTCCTGATCATCTTCTGCTCCTTGAGACATCTGTTTGTTAGGCGTTCGTACGTAAGCAGCACCTGGTGTCTGTATTTTTTGACATTGAGAAGCTTACGATAGAGTGCAGCGTCACGTCATCCTCCATGACCTCCATGAGAGTGGGTTGTGAGGAAACCTCCCAACCTTCATTGCTAATTTTCTTTGTAACCATGTGTTCCAGGTGTGCCTGGGTACAATTTTCTCTGCATTTTCCCATCAAGGACAAGGTGTTTCTCAAGTCTGCATTCTATCGGCGACTTTGTTCATCCTCTGCATTAACTGTGTTCTCAAAAACCTTCCTCCTGCGGTTTCGGCTACTGTTTATGTTGACAATATACACATCTCCTGTTTGTCATCCATCCAGCATGCATTTCATTAAAAGGCAGCTGCAGTCTGCGATTAACCAGATTGTTAAAGTGGCTGACAACAATGGTTTCATTCTTTCTCCTGACATGACAGCGTGTGTCCATTTCTGCTGGAGGCGTGGCCTCTGTCCTGACCCAGAGCTCTATTTAGACTGTACAGCCATATCAGTTTTTAATGGATAATGCATATCAGTTTTACCGGAGACCAAGTTCCTTGGTCTGACCATTGACGTGCACTCACCTTTCGCTTGCACGTTCGACAGCTAAGGATTTCCTTTCTGAGAGCTTTGCCAATCCTTAAGATCCTTGCCTCAGTCACCTGGGGTGCAGACATGACTTCCTTATTCTGTATTTACCATTCTCTCATTCAGTGTAAACTAGATTATGGCTGTATAGTATATGGCGCTGCACATCTTTCCGTCCTCCGGCCATCGGGCACTATCCACCATCAAGCACTGCATCTTTGCATGGGAAAATTTTGTACGTCACCCATTCCTAGCCTTTATGCCGACATGAACAAACCATCGCTACATTTATGTTGTCTGCAGCTGTCTCTTCAATTTTATTTGAAACTTCATTCTCTTATATACTATCCTTTGTATGGTGCAGTTTTTCATGCACAGCATGCTTGTTTATTTGAGAACTGGCCCCGTGCTTTCCAACCTTCGGTCTTCGTGTGGCTGCTGTAGCTCGTGATGCAGGGCTCGACTTGTCACTCGTTGGAGACACCAGGGGCTTTAAAGATGTTCCATGGCACCCTCTTGGTGTCATGGTTGATACCAGCTTTACATCTTTTGATAAGTCCTCAACCCCTGCGCCAGTGTACCAGCAACTCTTCGCTGAGCACCACTACATCAATGCAGACTTAATTCTTGTTTTCACTGACAGATCTAAGATTGCTGGTGGTGTGGGATCCGCCGCCGTCTGCGTTGATGAAGTTTCTGTTGCCTGCATTCCTACCAAGGCCACTGTGTTTTCCGCGGAGATGCTCTCAGCAGCGTGCTATTGTGCACACTGATTCATTGAGTGTTGTGCAATCTATGTCATCTTTGGATTTCACAGGCCACTCACTTCTTTTTACCTTACAAAGACTTCTTTGTTCTAGGCTGGTGTCCGGATACGATTCTGCTGGATTCCTGGGCATGTTGGGATCCTAGGGAATGAGTCTGCTGATGCTGTTGCTAGATCTGCTTCCTCTTTGGTCATCACACCCTTGCCACTGTTTCACCGGGATCTACGTTTTCTTGTTCCTGATCATATCAGACGAACATGGCAGGGTCTGTGGGACCAACAGGTGGAGAATAAACTGCACTGAGACCGAATGACAGCACAGGTAAAGTTCACAGAGCAGTATATATGCAACCCGAGGACTGGCTTTTGGTTAGTAGAGTGTTCGGAGTCAGAATGGGAAAGCTGCCAATTTATTGGAGTTTGATAAAGGACAAATTGTGATGGCACAGCACCTTGGAGCAACAATCTCGGAAACGGCATGGCTTGTGGGTTGTTTACGTGCCGCTGTAGTGGGTATTTATCAAAAGTGATGCACAGATGACCAAACGACGATCCGTTGTCCCAGTCGTGTGTCATCCGCAGTTTATTGATGCCAGAGAGGAGTGGAGACTGTTGCACATTGTTCACAGCGAACCCAGGGCCATATGCGACAAATCGCCCACAGCTACAACAGTGGCGATCAGGGCAAAGTGTCACAGCACACAGAACAATGGGCCATGTACCCCACTGTTCGTGTAACCCGGTAACCCATCCGGGTCCCCATGCTCACTGCATGTCATCGCTAACAACACATGAAATGGGCCCCAAGATCATCAAAATTGGACCATGGATGATTGGAAGAAAGTGGTCCGGTCTGACGAATCGAGATTCCTGGTGCATCACGTAGACGGCTAAACACGTATACGCCATTTGACAATGCAGGCTATGGCAACTGGATGCACTGTTGAGCTGAAACAGGCAGGTGGCGGTGGTGTTGTGCTGTGGGAGATGTTTTCTTGGGACACTTTAGGCCCCATTATCCTAGTAGCACAATCCCTGACAACTGTTAGTTATCTGAACATCGTTACGTACTAAGTTCACCCATTAAAAGCAACTGTGTTCCCTGCTGGTGATGGCCATTACCAACAGGATAATGTGCCATGCCACACTGCTAGAATAATTAAGGACTGATTCAAGGGACATGCTGGTGACTTTCTGTTAATGCCCTGGCCTCCATATTCACCTGACATGAACCCGATCAAACATTTGTGGTTTGACTTAGAAAAGTGGGTTCGTCCTAAATCACCATCACCCCGAAATGTACGGGAACTAGAGGACCTGCTGTTGATATTATGGTACCAGATGCCCCACGATACCTATCGCCACCTCATCAAATCACATTAATGCCTTGCCAAGTGGCCGCTGTTTGTGGGCTAAAGGGGGTCCTACAGCTTATTAGGTAGGTGGTCATAATGCTTTTTAGTGTATTTTAATTACTTAATTTTAAGTTATGTTTTTACAATACATTTTAACTTGTTTTAGTATTCTCAAGTTTTATCATGTACAGACGGCAGGAAGCTCTACGTATCTTAAGCTTCAATATTGTTTAGATGTGAGGTGTATTGAGTGCAATGTGTTAGCTGTTTTCAAATTAGATAGCAGGGATGTGAAAGTTGTTACTATTTGTGGACCAGCAGAAAGCTCTGGTTCTGAAGAAGTGGATCCTTCTTTGAGGATTTTGATTTGGGTGGTTTAAGTCTGTTGAACGGCAAAGATCATCATTATTCTTAATGATGTGAATAGCGTACTTGTAAATGACAACAGGGATAATCTGAGAGGTAGTGAGAAATATAGGGAGAACTGTTAAGAAATGAAAAAAGATGGACTTGTGTGTAGGCAGCAAATTCACGATTACTAACACTATTCAGATGCAGAAGTATCCACAAGTCTACATGGCGGGAAGATGTGAGTAGTAGTTAGAGCGTATCTGATCATGTCAGTAGTGGGAAGGCCACTTTAAGAAGCATGGTTAAGGATGCAGAAAAAGTGTTCATTTTTAGTATCTTCTACTCAGCCCTTGGCTAGTGGAATAAAAATTTTACTAGCCAAATGACAAGATCTACTGGCCATGCAAAGTAAAAAAAAAAAAAAAAAAAATAATTCAGTCACTTCTCTACTTACGTTACTATGAAATTAAATGGGTGAATGTTTTCTTTTTCTTTCTAATGAGAGACCCCACCCCCATTAACTTCATAAAAACAGATGCAGGGCAGTTACGGCGTGGGATCATTAGATTGACTGCAAATATTGCATACGCTTTTGTTCCAAAATAATTGATTTTTGACAATTTATTTTCAGTGTTGTAATATTACTCTTACTATCTTAATTTACACATAACTTATTTTCGAGAGGCCATTTAACTAAGATGTCTAATTTCTTTAATAATATTTAAAACAAAGGGACAAAAGCTTGGATATATATACTAATAATGTTGATACAGTTTACCGCTGATATGTACTATGTCTGATCTTCTCATCAGAGGTATCTGCCCACCACAACTGAATAGCATTTTGAGGATCAAAATCGTCAATTGAAAGGCCATTGAATCTAATCATCATTAAGTCATTTAAAGTGTCACTATTCAGACATGCCTGATCACTCGTTGTTATGATTCATTGCTAAAAAGCCATGCTCACAAGGAGCAGTACTACAACATGGCATTAGATGTAGCAGCTGCATTATCTTAAAAACATTGCCATAACAGTTTGTTTCTTTTTGTTCAGCATATATGTGGCTACACAGAGATTCAAAGATAATTCATTCACCTGTAGATGACATTATACTTTGTTCAAGGTACACCATGGCAAAGATCAAATATAGCATTGCAAAGATACATTATACCATTGCAAAGGTTGCTTTAGTAACCTTGACCCTGTGGTCGGTCCAGGCTGATCCATCAGCAGATTAAGTTTCTCTCGAAGCCTACCTTTACTTCCACTCATTTTCGAAGCAGCTGCTGGAACACAGGCGAGAAAACCGAACTGGATATTCATTCACAACTGGAGGAAAAAGTTGGACAAAATAGTTGCTCACTTGGGGAAAAAATATCTACTGGCCATCGTTGGCTACCATACTAAAAAAATTACTAGCCGCTACAAAATATCTGATCACCATTTGGCGACTGGTTACAGACATTCACAAAAGCTGCTTCCACTCTTTGAGTGTTGTCCAGTAATTAAAAAATAAAGATATCAATGTAAATCAGGGGCGTTAGACTGAATAATGTGGAAGTGAGGCAGGCTTTGCAGAAATAAAAATTTCTGAAGGTTATAACAAGGTCAAAGCCTCACCAAGTGAAGGAGAATTGAGGTTGAGTGGAACAGGTATTATTAAAAAAATGCATTATTGAGGCTTCATGAAAGGCATGTTGTGTAGCAGTGTGTTAGGATAGGAAAGTCACATGACCATTTGTGGGTAGCAAAAGTTAGTAAAATTGTTAGATTGTATTTTAGTTGTTTGTCACAGGCTGATGAAGGGGATTTTTAACCAAAGGGCTTAATGAAGTGCCTTAGTCTCAGTTATTTGTAAAAGTATTTTCGTTTTTCTCTTTGAAGTTCAGTTACATCAACTTTTGTGTTTGTGACCTTCGGTTCAGTTTCATATGATAAATATTCAATAAATTCACTCATGGTGAGCACAGCAATTTACATGTAATAGTAAAAATGCATTAGAACACAAATTAATAAACTAACAAATTTGCTCATCAGTCTAACTGTAGAACATAATTATAACCCTAACATGATGCGTCTGACTCAACCGTTGCCCTGAAGTTCTCTGCAGTACTAACGTTGTTTCAAACGTTCGTGCTTTCATAACACGCAAACATTCCAAACGATCTTGTGCACTACATAACATGTGACATCATTATAGACAATTGTGTATTAACTAAACCAGTATGTATAGCAAAAGTGTCTTTTTTAATTTCATTAAAATGAAGTGTTAATGAGAAATCAATAAATTAACATGCAGATTCACTATTAATTTTTTTGCAGTACCTCGGGTAATTGCGAAGCCTAAAGTAAGTTCTCGTTCTGCCACAAAAACAGCACAGAAGAACAGTGCACGAAAGGTAGTAAGTGTAAGAACTCCAGCTAAAGTTATCACAAAGCCTTCAACAAAAGCTGTTTCAGGAACTGGTAAAAAGCCTGTGGCGAAACTAGTTAAAGTCTTAAAAAAAGAAGAGCCTTCAGTTAGACAAGTTGCCACTAAACCAACATCAAGGTCACCTGTGCCAAGTGGAAACAGTGGAAAGGTAAAAATACTTTTTGTACATAAATTTTGATTTCTTTGTAGTTTGAAAGATATAAATGCCCCTTTTTTTAAGGATATGACTTTTTTAAAGGTAATAGTTGATTTTAAACATTTTAGGAATATTTACCTCTCTTTTTCATTTTGAATAGATTCACTTAAAACATCAAATGTTGCATCCGTTAGATTGTTAGTTTTAGGCATGAGATTTTTCTTCAGATTTGTGGTATTCCATTTTTTTTTAATCATCATTTGTATTATTCTCGAGATCAATACAAAATTGAAGAGAAATGTTCTGGGATTGGTTAGGTGTTGCAGGGTTTCATTATAGAGAAAAATCCTTTCTTAGAATCTGAGCTGTGAGAAAGAAACCTTAAATGTAGGAAGTAAAGTGCGTATGAATAGCATATATGTCAATCACACAAGTTCTGTTTTCAGGCATCAAGTGTCTACTGATTTTAAGTAATTTCTTTCACCATCCACTTTTCTGTTTGGCATTTATATGGTGGAATTTCTTGGGGTAACTTTGAAGGGTAGTTGGTATTTTTTTAATAAGTTTTTTTCTTTGTATCAAGCGAGTATTTACATATATTCATGAGTGAAAGTTTTCCATCATGGGGATGAAATTCCATCTTTTGAAAATTTCTGAGAACTTACATTAGACGAAGCAGAAATTTCCCCCACAATGTTAATTTTTATTCTCACACCCTTCTCTCTGTTCTGTATTGTTGTTAACCATTTAAGTGGATAATCCGAGTTCAACTCGTCTACATGCTGATAGAGCCCTCGTGGGAACAAACAAGTTGAGCTTACAGCCCCTTCTTGATGCTGCTTGTCGAGCACAAACAAGCTGAGCTTGTATCTACTGCCATTGCTATGGGCAGCCCTGAGCGTGGCTAGCATGGGAACTTCAGATAAAATGCTTTGTGTAGGACAAACAAGTTGGTTTCATTTAATCAATTTGTTTCTATTTCTGTTGAAATATATGTGTATTAGGTGTGCAACTTAATTCTCGGCCCCTAACCGCAAACGATCATAGAACGTTGGCAAATGCAAATAGCTATGTGTGATAATGGCTGATTGCAGTGCCATCCAACAGCTTTGCAGGCAACCATAACCACTCACAGCTGTAGTGAGAAAAGGGATGAAAGTTGACGGTGAAAGCAATGTGGTTCGAGAAGCAACATTTGAGGCACTGTTTCCTGTTCGCGTTTCAGCTGAAAAAAGTGCCCATCAAATAATCTGTGCTGCTTTGATTGAGGCTGCTGTGTCCTACAGTATGTGTAAGAAGTGGTTCCATCGGTTTAAGCAGGGAAATTTCTTTCAATCTCCGTGATGCAGAACGTCTGGGACAGCCACAGAAAGTTGACGATGAGGAACTAGAACAATTGTTGGACGCGGATCCCTGTCATACACAGTCAGAGCTCGCCCAAAAACTCGGAGTAACACAGCAAGCCATTGCAAAGCGCCTGCAGAAGCATGAAAAGATTCACAAGGAGGGCCGTTGAGTGCCCCACCAACTCACAGCTGCGGAAAAGTTTAGGCGCTACGATGTTGATGTGTCCTTGCTCTCCAGGTTCAAGAAGAAGGATTTCCACCACAAGATTTTGACCTGTGATGAGAAGTGGATCCTCTACGATAATCCTAAGCGGCACAAATCGTGGGTTTATCCAGGTTAGCCCACCACCAGTACCGCCAAACCGAATATCTATGCCAGGAAGTTGTTGTTGTGCATATGGTGGGATCAGCGCGGTGTCGTACACTATATGAGTTGCTCAAACTTAGTGAAACGGTCAATGCTGAGCATTATTGTCAGCAACTCATTCGTGTGAGTGACTCGATGGAGGAGAAAAGGCCATACACTGGCAAGGGCAGAAGGTCTGTCTTGTTGCTTCAGGATAACGCGCATCCTCACACTGCGAAAACGACTTTAAAAACGATCACCGTTCTGGGATGGGAGATTTTGTCCCACCCGGCGTATTCTCCAGACTTCGCCCCATCGAATTATCAGCTCTTTCGCTCCCTGCAACATCACCTAAGTGATACGCACTTCACTTCTGTCAAGGCTGTCCACACAAGTATTGATGACTTTATCAACTCGAAACAGCCCTCTTTTTTCCGCACGGGCATTCGGCAGCTCCTTGACCAATGTATCCAACAAAACGGGGATTATTTCCCTGATTAGATACATATCGATTTGCTATAATTTGCTGTCAACGTGTTGTGCCTGTGGCCGAGAATTAAGTTGCACACCTAATAGCTAAAACTAGTTTGTTTGTCCAACACAATAGACGAGGCTCTTCAATTGCACAGCAACTGAGAAGCAATAAGGACACATCAAAACCTGAAAACAAAGGTGGAGTTTATTTTGTACTTCTTTATTCACCGTGAGGTTGCATTAAGAAGAAATACACAGGAAGAACTGAAAGAGTATTATCAACCCATCTTAAAGAACATAAACAAAATGTTAAATATTCAGGAAAAAACTACAGATGTGGTTAAAACAGTTATTGATAATGGATTTATGTCTATATTTGGGGTAAAGCAAAAGTCATTCTTCAAGTTACACACGATGGAAACATTCTTTTCTTCATGATTTTATCAAAATTTCAAACAATCATTAAGCTTGCAACAAGAACCCCTCTATCAAAATTAACAATATCTGGGATAATTTACTTGCAACATTTTGTTAAAATAAACATAACCAGTCAAAATTTTCCAAAATGATGGCAGCGCAACACAACAGCCCTAGGGTGGGTCGGAGTTTCAAAAACAGCCCAAGAATGGAACAACGTACACAATTTGGTAGCTGATGAGAGCCCTAGTGGCTGTAACCATGGACATGGTATTGTACCTTTACTGGCATTTGGAAGTGTAATCATTCTGATTCAAAAACAATCTTATGCATAATAAAATGCCATGAGCAATTCTTCTCTACTATTTTGTTTGATTAATCATAGAGGTTGCTAGTGATTGTGAGCTTTCTTTCCATTCTGCCCTGTTTTTCATGCTTAAAATAATTAGTTTTTGTTTTTTTGTTTTTCGCTGTGCTTTTGCTTCTAAACAATGAATTGAAAGTGAGCTGATTCAGTAGTTTTCAGACACAACCTTGCAACCTAAAATCCTGCTGAACGAAACATTGAATTGGATCCATGTTTAATAGTATCAGAGGTTTCACAGAAATTTAATATCCACTATTCAACAGTGTCCAGGCACTTAACAGGCATAAGTAAAGTAAAGAAATTTGATCGCTGTTTTGTATACGCTAACCGAGGAACATGACATGCTTTTCTCTGCTTAACATTTACAAAAAGGAGAGATTTCTGCAGCACATTGTGGCTACTAATGAGAAGTGATAATAGGTAAACAAAAGATTTAGTTGCCTGGTCCAGGCAACTAAATTTAAAAATAAAAAACTTTGAAATAGAATTTCCTACTGCAAGAAAAAGACAGACATCGCACATCGTGTTTCTTTTCACTGCCAATCACTGGAAGTTGTTTTATTGTTACGGAGTGCCAAGAGCAGAAAAACATCACTTCTTTAATTATATTATGCTCTATGTCTAGAAATTGGAACCGTATGTAAATTTACTAGTCAGTGACAGGATGCATGCCTCTAATGGAACTAGCCTCAGTGTCGGTGATAGAATGCATGTTACCAACATTGAGGCTAGTAGAGTCAGTGACAGGATGCATGCCTCTGATGGAACTAGCCTCAGTGTTTAGTGACAAAGGGCGAAAACAACACGGCAGAATTACTAAATTTCTTAAATATTAGTTTCATCATCATACCATTTCATACCAATTTCAGCATCATCATCTTAAAACCTAAGATACACACATTTGTGCATTGAACATTTTGAATGCAGACCCTTAAAATGGGAATGCAAAATATGAATATGTAAAAAAAAATATTCATCATATCTTATATTAAAGGGTTCTGATTTGTTATCTTAATAGATAAATTTTCCTGGGCATCCAGCTTTTACTACCTGGACAGGTAAAATAATTTCTACGCATGCTCAGCTGGGCATGTAACTTTTCAGATGTTTTTCAAGCACTGTATAATGCATGATATGATGACTTGAGGTACTGCAAATTTTGTAAATTTTGTGCAAGATGGGTACCTAAACAGCCTACTGATCTGCACAAGCATTTGCGTGTGGATATTGCAACCCAGTCCTTGAAACGTCATGAAGAAGATGCGAGTGTTTTGGAGTGGATTGTCACCGGTGACAAGACATGGGCGCATCGCTGTGAACTGAAAAGCAAGAGACAAAATGTTCTGTGGAAAACTCCATGTTCTCCAGTAAGGAAGAAATTCAAACAAAATCCCTATGTCAAGAAAATCATGCTGACATTCTTTTGGGACGTGAAGGGCTCTATTCTGGTGTGTTTTCAAGAACATGAGACAAATGGTGACCAGTGCAATGTACTGTGCTATGTTTAGAGAGAAACTGAAACCTGCAATTAGCAGCAAAAGAAGAATGCTGTCAAAAACTGTCTTGATGCTGAATGACAATGCATGTCTCAGGGTTCCCACGCAACCGGGAAAACCGGGAATTCTCAGGGAATTTGAAAATTGTTCCAAAAATCAGGGAAAACTCAGGGAAAATTCTGTTTTTCCGTAAAAATCAGGGAATTTTTTATCAGGGAACTATAAAGGCAGGGAATTTTTTATTTTGCCAGAAAAATATTTTGTTTGACTTTTGTAAAATATATTTCTGTATTGCTAAGTTTTAAAATAATTCCGAGTTGTTTTATCCTTCGAGGCAACTTTGTAACCCACCCACCGATTAAAGTGCAGCTGTGCAATGGAGTGCGTCTCTTTGCGTTTCCCCGTCTCCAGATGATCTAAACTACAACCGAACAAACATACACGTCAAAGCGTGAAAGGCCGCCCCGGTGGCGCAGTGGTCTAAGGCGTTGGCCTCTGATCATTCGTCCGTAAGGGGTCCGGGTTCGAATCCCGGTCAGGCATGGATGTTGTGTTTGTCTTACGGCACTGGCTCTCTCCCTTCCCTGGAACCAGTGACCCTAAATTAGGGACGGGCGTCTGCTTATAGCCCATTGAGTTGCTCACGGTGGTCGTTAAACCTCCAATCAAAAAAAAAAAAAAAGCGTGAAAGAAAGCCATTAATCACATACCCATTTCGCAGGCAAAGAATATAAACGCTTCGCGTGAAGAAGCTCAACTCTCGTAGAGATAATGTAAAACAGGCAACAGCAGCGCCACCATGTAATGCGGCCGCAGATGCTCTGCGGGAAAGTTAACATTCAGGCGCAAAAAGCGTAGGAGACACGGGACGGGAAGCCTATTTCACGGAAAGGAAGCTAAGCTTTGATCTGCGACTGTTTCCTTCGGTCTCATTGGGTCTACTAAAGCATTTTCTTTTTTGTTCTTTTCTGAGTATCCCTCCTGTCCCTTCTTTTGGTGAAACAAATATATACATTAGCAATTAATATTATTTTAAGGAAATTTTAGCAGTTTTATTCTCACTTTAAGCACCGTAGTAATACCAGGTTGCTTGGCATGAATTTCACATTTACAATATACCTTAAATGTCAAAAATGCTGAGGCTGGTTTTGAATTTCCATGGGATTCGTGGTACTTCGTATTAAAAATTGTTTGCATGGAATTTTCAGTAGCAAAACAAAGGAATGGGTTCCCACAAAACGTAAACATTAGGTACCCAGCAAAAACAGTCTTGCTGGGCCAGCACTGTCCGCCAATTTCCCAGTAGTAGCCATAATAATAAAAAAGAAAAAAAAAAATGCAAAGACAACCGCAGTTTCCCAAAGCTACAATTTTTTTTTCTACCCTTCCGAAGTTTGTAAATTAAACGCACTGCGCTGGGGAAATTTTCTCAAGAGATCGGAAAAACACCTGTTTGCATCTGAGTAGGTTTGAACCTGGGCCGCTGGCGTGATAACTGAGCTCTCTACCGACCGGACTAATTCGTCACGTTCGAGTATATGCTTAAAGCTGTCTGTTTGGTATGCAATGTGTAATCGAATGCTTCCCTCTTTCATTTTACAATATTACGAGGTATTTTTCATAAGTCAGTTTCATATAATTGATAAATTAATTTTTTCAACGTAACGATAGCTTTTTTTTTCAGCAAACGTTGTTTTAATGGTTTTCCAGGATATTTGTTTCAAACGGTTTCAAATTTGTTCTTGTTATTCATCCACTCCATTCCATGAATTGTTATTCATCGGAATGGAGTGGGTGTATTTCATGGCTGTAATATAAACGCAGATCTAGATGAGAACAACAAAACCTTTGAACAAAACGCCAACACAAACAAGCGTTTATATTCTTTGAACACAAACACGCATGCTCAGTCTAACTCAGTCTGCTCGGCATCCTGCGGCATCAGCCTGTAATGTTGGCTTCTGTGTAGTAATTCTTTGCCGCATAATATAGTGGCGCTAGTTACGTCTCGCTGAGCCTTACCTTCTTATAGTTAGATATTCTTTGTCGCAGGCTCTTATCTGCTGGCGTTCGCGAAGAGAGGCAGTCATTTGTTCCTGAGTAGGTGCCCTGGTTCTCTGCGTAGACTGGGAAAAAAATTATGAAGAAGCTATTTCCTCAATTTTTTAAATAACAGACTGAAATTTTTACAGTGGGCAAGATATATGAAAATAACTTTTCATTTTAAATTTCGCCGAAATTCATTGGAAACTTTAGAAGTTGAGCTTTTTTTTTTTTTCTCTCCCCCTTTTGCATGTTCTACTTCTACGTGTCTTTTATCAAACCGTACAAAAACATTTTATTTTGCCGGATGTTGGTCATCCTAATAATTCCCCCTCCCCCTTCCCCTTCAACAGCAGTGTGGATGAATGTTGCAAATTGAGGGCACCTAATTTATTTTGAAAAAGGTTCGTATCACTTACGAACTAAAGCTTCGCTTTTGTAATTCTGTAGCAGAATTGGTATTGTTACAGTGATCACCCCCCCCATCCTAAAACCTGAAGAAAACTTTAAAATTTGTCCGCCATGTCGCGTATTGTATGAGGCAGCTAGGAATCACAGTTCGGCAGGCTCACGTGTTCTTTTACAGTTCAGTTTTTTTTTTATTTATTTCTCATTTACGTTGTTTTTTCTTTCGGCTGTTCTCTAAATTAATTAACAAAATTGCGGGATAATTGGGAAGTCGCTCCAATGCTTTTGAAGGCAAGAAACGCAATATTTTTGCCATTTTGAATTGCTAGACCTCACGCATAGCCCTGAAGTGAAACATAAAAATTCCTATCTCAAGTGTCTTAGAGGGGCTGCAAAACGAACGAGGGAAATGTGCTTTCGAATGCGGATGGAAGCAGCAATGTTCGAAGTGGTTTTTCACTTTTCTTTCTTTTCTTCTTTCCGCTTGTAGCTTAACGCTGTGGTCCGTATGTTTACTTCAGTGGGTGGGCCAAGAGACCCTCAGCAGACACATAACTCTGTCAGCGAGAAAGATACTCTGACTGATGTATGCGAGGGACAATGGGCAATTAAGAGTTTAGAATCGCCGAAAAGAATAGGGGGTGAATTCGAGCGTCGTTTTCGGTCGGCAGTTGCTGATATACGCTTAAGGTAAAAGCACGTCTGATTTCGCTCGGCCGAGAAAATTAATCTCAGGGCTGGCGGTCGCAACTCGATAAAAAAATGGAAACAAAACCTGCGAGGGACATATTTGAACTGCGTACTCAGGCAGGGTAGATGTTATGCTAACGGAAAGGAACTGACTGAATTGGGAATGAACGGTCAAAAAGGACGGAAGGTAGCGACGGACGGAATCTACTATAGCAGCAGCGGAATTGAATGTGTCCCACTCTCCAAACAGTTGATGGTCAGAATTATTTCTTCACGACAAGAGAAATCATTTCCCAGGAACACAGAAAATCAGTCTCGGAAACTGCAACAGCAGATGTGAGAGGGGCTATTTTGTTTAACGGCCACCTTTAAATCTTCACAAGAGTGGATCCGTGTATACTCGCATCAGCGCAACAAAGTGCGGCGTGATATCACCATTTTAATTGTGTGCTTCATTTACATCAAGCGTCAAAGTGAAGTGTTGAATCATCGGTGCTGCCACATGGCGCAAGTGTCTGTGTGTGTGTGTGCGTGTTTTTTTTTTTGTCGTGTGATATTATGTGATGCACACTGGATTTGCACAGCAAAGTCACGAAACTGTAAGTAGATGAATATTTCCTTTTTCTTTCTTCGCACATCTGCGAACTTGTGCCATCCCGACACCCAAAGCTGCATGGACATAGATGCAGTAATGCTGAGTGACTGAACCTCAGAGGAAATACCTGCACATACAGATTTCAATTTCTTACCGGGCCCATTTCCTGATTATTTTTTTTACATGAATAAGGGAGAAGGTGTGGCCACAAATTCCGCTGGGCGGGACAGTTTCTTTTAACTTTGGTTCAGGGCCAAAGCGAGCGGGGAAGGGATCTGCATGTGCATGCTTATTAGATTTAGTTAATTAACTTTGGCAGTATTTCGCACCTATAATCGTATACCGCAAATTAACGTGCTTGTGTATTTTGTGTCGCGAGTATTTTTAATGTGATCGTTTGCATATAATTTTTTTTTTCATTCTCTAAGCAATTGTATATGAATATCACCTGCAGCTCTATTTAGTGTGTAAACGAGTAGTATCTCTTGTTCAGATAGTCCGGTGGAGACTCAGTCGGCTGCGTCTTCCGACAGTAAAGTGTGACACCGTATGCTGCCCACGTATGAGGGGCAATTGTCTATGCGCCTAGAGAGCGCCGTATCTGTTTAAATCTCGCAGAACGTAATTAAATGTCGTGTTGTGTATTTGAGAATCATGTGTTATTTGCGAAAGTGAGTGTTGTACTGGCTGGTTGGGGATTGAATGTACCGGAGTAAGATCCGGACCACTACACTCAGTCACGAATTGGTGATTGCGGGTGAACCTCATCACAACTCTGATCCCAAAGTATCATTTTTTTTTAGATTATTTTATTTTTTATTTGTTGTTGTTATTTTGTTCACAAGGTGGATTCACCCAAGCCTTATGCTTCGGGTCATTCTTCAACTTTTCATTTTTTGAAAAGTTGATGTTCTGGTGTGAATCTTTGAGTGCAGCAGTGCACCTGAGATTCTCACCTGGTGCCGCGGCCAACTAAATTGTACTTCAGGTCTCAAGCACCGTTACCGGCAGACTCTGCAGGAACACTGCTAGTGCCGTGTAACAGTATAGTTGGAAAAGTATGTACTTTCAAATGTTAGAACAGGGAAAATATTATGAAATAGGAAGATTCTTCAAAGAGGGGGAAAGATTTATTTTTTTCATAGTACTTACGAGTATTTTGACAAAAAATATATGAAAAATACCATGCAATGAAGCTGGTACTATTGCATACCTACCATATTTCCTAGATTTCACGGCCGTTTTCTAGATTCGTTGTCTTCCGGTTTTACGGCCGGAAAGAGATTTTTTTATTCTGTCATACTTCTATTTCATAATGCATGAAGAAATTTATTTATAGCTATTTTAAGACGATATTCCAATTACTGCAAGAGCTGGCTGGTTGCGAAAAATAGGGTAGTCCGACGCCCGGAACCATAGATTTTCACATCTGGGTCATTCCACGCAAAATCGTCAGATATTGAAATAATTTTCCACCAACACATCTCCGATTCGTGGTTTTTTTTTTTTTTTTTTTTTTTTTTTTTACGGGTAGCTGCCTCCAAGTTATAAAAAAAACCCTGAAAGTTTCAATTTTTTTGTTTCTGATAGATTAGAAGATATTATTTTTTGAATTTTTGTGCATAGTAGAACCGTTTTCCGTAAAAACGCAAATATCTCCGTTATTTAGAATAAGAAATATAAAATTCATCATTCTCTTGTAATTTTTCCCAAGGTTTCAGCTTATACATAGAAAAAAAAAAAAAATTGCGAGAACAAAAGTTAGACGGGGTAGAAATTTTCTTGTAATCGTAAATTCTTCTTGCGTTGCTGCACCTCACAAGATTTGCATAAATTATTCATTTCACATCTTTACCCTCACATTGCCGGGGAAAAAAAAAAAAAAAAAATCTACCTAGTTACTACTGATGAAAATCTTTGCCGTGCATGCTCTATTGGTTTCAGGTTTGTCAGTGCTGGCGCTAAAGCCTCTGTCTCCGTTTTGGATGACGTTATTTGTGGGGAGTTACTGCAAATGACCTGAGTGGGCTCCAGACCTTTCTCGCACTTTGCCTGATCAACATCGCACAAATGTATTGCCCTTCGTAAAGATATTGTTAAGTATAAACACGCCACTCCCCGCAGGATGATAAATTATGTTGACAAAAAAGTGTTAGGAGGATTTTATGAGCACACATGCACACAAAACTTCCTCTAATTGTTTCCCGTACAAGTTATTTCACGTAGCGTGGAAATGAACTGTGACCTGCGAGAAAAGTTCAGTACTAATGTTTGCGTCACTAACGTAGCCAATCAATTTTAAGACTTCCGGATTTTGGAAGTACTAATATGAATTGTAGCCTCTCAGGCAAAATGGTATTCCGTATTAACTGTTAGTTTTCCCCACTTGTTGCTTCCATTATTTTTTCTTTATCCCCGGGTTTAATTTTTTTTGCCGTTATGGCATTAGGATCTCTGTGTGCCAGCTTATTGGTTATGAAATTTAACAGCACAATGTCTAAATATCCTATGCTGCGTTATTTAGAAGCAAATAGCAGAGGTGCCAACTATTACGAATTGTCCGTAATTATTACGGTTTCGACTGTCAGATTACGGAATTACGGCGGACAGGTTGGAAGAATTACGGAATTCAGTGTGTTTTGGAGAATCTTAATTTTTTATCCTTTTTTGTTAAACCCTTTTAGTGCGACGCTGCCGATTTCTCGGCCTTCAATTTTGATCCGCATATTTTCCGAATCAGACTGCGGATTTCGGTGTCTCAATGATCATATCATCTATCAATCATATCGTTTTGAAATGGAATGTCCATGAATCATATCGTCAAACAGCGATATTATCGGAAGAAGGGTACCGTAATTTTCGTCGTATAATCCGCGGATTATCTGCTAAAAAAGTTAAAATTATAGGTTTTGCGGATTATACACCGATGCGGTTAACACGCCGATTTAAAAAAAAAAAAAAAAAAATATAAGACCTTCCGATTTAAAAAAAAAATCTGCAGCGTGATTGTGCAGGGAAAGGTGTAATAATTGGAAAAAGAACTCCCTCGGAAGAATTTTCCTCAGTTCAGGAGTTTGTACGGAGCGGGGAGGAGGGGGAGGAATGTCGTAATGAAAGATCGGGATAGTTGTGGGGAGGGACGGCAGGGGTCATTTTGTTATCGTTGAGGAGAGCTCTGACTGTCGTGCCGGCTCTGTTTTTTGGCAAAAAGCCAAAGAAGTACGCACAGCGCTTGCTGCACGAACCTATGCGTTTCTCCTTTCGGATTTCATGTGCGCGACCTTGTATCTAGTTTGCTTTCGTTGCTTTGGCGAACGTCGCTGCTGCTGTTTTCATTCATTGCTAATCATGATGTCTCTGAAAAGGAAGCGTTTCAGTTACACTGCCGAATTTAAACTTCAAGTGGTGGACAGAATTGAGGATATTATAATGTCACTGCGCGATAGTTTTGAGGTCAGAACACAATCGTGCAGCAACATACGGAAAGCCTCTGTGTCGCGATCTAAAACGTAAACAAATCCGTTGGTAAATTCCGCGGGAGAATTAACGGAAGTTTTTTATTGGCCCACGTATAAGACGATCTTCTCAACTCTGAAAGCAGGAATTCCTCCAAAAATTTTCGACTTATACGCGAGTACATGCGGTATTTCTAAGACTTGTTCTGTATCAGCCTTTCGTCATTGGCAGTGTAATGCAATACTCTGGAGCTACATCGGCGTAATCTATGGATGCCACACCCTTTATCTGTTCGGAGATAAAAATATAAAACAGTAACCTTTAAAAATGAATTTCTTCATTTAATAAAATAGTTTTTTTTTTCTCTTACTTCTTCGGACTCGTGTGTTTCTGGAACGTGGAAAGAGCGACGTATTTATTTATTTACTGAGCCACGTATTTGGAGGATTTTCACCTTGGATCTCGCCCTTTGGAATTAACTGCTATAATATATATAACCAGTGCCATTAATACCCACCAGATGGAGACTTCTCAGTAGCTGAGCCCATCTTACGGATTTAGGATGTCAGAAGCTGACTTAAAAATACACATAGCACCGTGGATTGTTGGCCACCGTGGTGTAAAGCTAACGCGCTCGGTTAGATATCGAGAGATCCGTGGTCCCCGGCGGCGGCTGAAAACAATTTTTCGGTTGCTATGTGTTTCTGGAACGTGGAAAGAGCGATGTGTTTATGTGACCGACTTTTCTGTCGGAAATTCCACTTCTGATTCAACATCTATGATGTGCGGATTATACGGCGATTTTTTTTCCTAAATATCACAATCTGCGGATTATACGAAGGATTTTTTTTTTTATGTGAATTTTGCAGTCTGCGGATAATACGACGAAAATTACGGGTAATATGCCGTGTCATCGTAAAAGAGTTTGCTCTTGCTATCGGTTCCCCACGCAATTTCTCCGTGTGACAGGCCAAAACGTTTCCTACTGCAGTTGAGGCAGGGCTGTTCACTTGGAATTGTTGGTGTATTATAAGACGTCGTACTGTCGGAAATCACTTTTTCGAGCCCCGTTCGAAGTGCAATAACGATCAACTCGTCGCAACGCGTGGTCCCGCAATGACGGATGTTTATATTTCTTGAGGACTTTCGCCGCGCGGGAGAACGAAGTGCGGTGTTTTATTACTAGAAGCTCTTCACATTATTCATTTCTTTTTCCTAAACAAACAGACACAATCGCAAAACTCCGTGAATTACGAATCCCCCTCTTTTTCCAAACTCGTGTTAGCAGAGGATGACTTTATTGACAGCTTGTTCCTCAGACTAGCAGACGTGCTTTTTCCTACTGTGTGAAATTTTTTTCTAAGGTTAATTGAAATGGCTTGTAGTGAGAGTGAAAGTTTGCCAAGTGATGGCGATGATTTTAAATCATCTGAGAGTGATATTGGCCAAGCAACATCAAGCCAGAAAACTAGCCACAGTGCCACGCACACCATATCTTCTTCAGAAGGTGAAGATCTTCATAGTGAATCTTCAGATCATGAAAGTTCTGAAAGTGAATGGGAGGATGTAATAGAGGGAAGTGATGAACAACCTCAGCATCCTTTTGATTGTCATGAAATGCAGAGGCCCAAACATGCTCCTGCAACTGATGTGGCACCTATTGCATATTTTTACTTGTTTTTTTACCAATTTCATCCTTGGAATTATCGTTTCTGAAACAAATAAATATGCAAAGAGGTTTCTCCAGGAACATCCAAATCTTTCTCCCAAATCTTGAGCAAGGAAATGGAAAATGCTGAAATAAAGGTTTCCTTGCGTGCCTTCTAATATGAGAGTAATCAGTAGCCCATGTAGGACGAGATGAGATGAGATGATTGCCGAAGGCATATCCAGTTAAAACAAACACCAGGATTGTGTAAAATTAAAGACTCGATCAAAGCCTTTGGATAATTTTTTTGCAAAAAAGAATGAAAATAGCGTGATAAACGCTGAATTGCTGTTTATTGCAATCGTTGTGGAGCATAACCTACCTATAGCAATCTGTGATCATGCTGGTCGCTTCTTTCATGCTATATTCCCAGACTCTGATATTGGTGAAACTGGATATCCTTGAGCAGACGTGGCATGGAATGTAATATCTAAGATGGATTCATCTGGCCTTCCCAAGTATTCTGCATTGCCTAAACTAATGTTGGCAATATTGACTATCCCTCACAGCAATTCCTCTACGTAGAGAATATTTAGTATAGTAAGGAAAAACCTCGCATACTTCTGCCCAACAACGAACACCAAAACATTAAGTGCCCTTCTTATACAGAAAAGTAAAGCATTTTCCTCAGGTGAGCTGTGTTATAAAAAGTTTTCTGAAAAAGAATATACCACTGCAAAACAAGCAACAAGGGAGTTTTTATGTCAGCAATGACATGAGGTAAGTACAATATTGATAATTTAATTTCATATTTTTTTGTGAGGATAGTGTAAACATATAAAGTTATTACACATTTCACGCATTAATTTCTCATGAAATACCCATTCCACGCGTTAGCGATGAGGCTTCGTATGGTGATTACCGATAGGCACCTCATACAAGTATTACAGGTTACACAGTAATACTATAATATTGTCCTTAACTTTGAAAAAAAAATGGCGTGTTACATTACTGAAAGTTTGTGTTCGATTACTGAAACATTACTGTAAAATCCCCTATTGATTACTGATGCGTTCTGCTAGAGGTTGGCCCCTCTGAAATAGCATAGATTCGATGTTCTCATTGCCAAGTGCAAGAACTAACATTAGCTAAAATAATTACAATTTTGATTTTTAAATGTCAGCAGTATTTTCCCTGATTGCTAGAAATTGTTGGGATGGTACTGGCACACGTTTTTCCTCAGACGCAGAAATGCTGTCACGATTTCTGTTCTCTCTCTCTTCTTTTTTTTATTTTTTAATAACTGTTTTACTTTGCTTTGTCTTTAAAGATTCTAAGTAAATTCCAATAGAAAATACAAATTGGTAGATCGATTTGATAGAACCACTCTAACAAAATGTTAAGAGACTGTCAGACACTCACCATTTTATCATTCCCATTAGACTTCAATTTCAGCAAACACTTCTGTGTTGTTTAATATTTATGTAAAATAAGCACTTAAAGGATTTAAAGCTTCAGCATTGTATCATTTAAGGGCAATTTATTCTCTTCAGTCACAATTCTCCCAGCTTGCATTTTTAAACCTAACTAGAACTCTAAATGTTATGAGTCATTTAAAATGTTATTTATATACTTGTGTGCACTTAAAATACAGATAAATCAGTTGTATAATTTCACCTAATCGATTGAAATATTTCATTATATGTAGAATTTAAATTGTGTCTTTGTTCAAATATTCTTTAAAACATGTAAATACATGGTTTACATGTTTTAAAGAATGTTTGAACAACGGTACCAAAAATGAATAATGGTACCAAAAATAATATGCCTCATGCATTTAATTGTTATTAAAAAAAAGCAGGTAATTGTATAAAGGACAGTTATTTAAAGAATTAACAAATGTATGCTTTCGTAAGGAACGCAAGAATGTAAGGAAATGCAACAATTTGTCGCAATGTGATTTGATTTGCCGCTCTGGAAAAACTCTCAGGACCACCTGGAAAAGTCAGGGAATTTTTTTCTACTTTTGAGTGGGAACCCTGACCATGTAGCGGCTGCAACAATGTAGGCAATGCAACAACTGCAGTTTGTACGTCTTCCACACACCCCTTTCAGCTCTGATCTGATGCTATGTGATTATCACGTCTTCAGTCCACTTAAAGAGGCTCTATGTAGTTGCTGGTTCACCTGATGATGAAGTTAAGGAAGTGGTGCAGACCTGGATTTGAGAGCTGCTGAACAGCTTGTTCTCCCGAGGAATGAAGAAGCTAGTGGAACGATACAAGAAGTGCATTTATCTGCAGGGAAGCTATGTGGAGAAGCAAGATAACCGGTTTGCTAATTTGCTCACAGTTGATTCTCCCTTGTATTTATTTATCTTTTGCTGAGCAAAGCTTCTGTTGGTCAGATGGGGAAAATTGTGCTGCAAAAATTCAGTTTTAAGATGATATGCAAGATAAAAATGTGCATTGAATTTCATTATTTTTAATATTTTTTATGAATGTGGTTTTTTTCAAGTTTATATGCAGAAAACAAGTTATTTCTGAAAAGTATCGGTTTCATTTCAGGCACCTGTTAGAATTGTGAAGAAGATAACTGCAAAAGTAAGCAGTACTACAAAATCTACTGTGAAGTCAAGTAGCTCAAGTTTAGTGCCACCTAAAGTTGTACAGAAAACTGTTCTTGTTAAAAAGGAAGGCACACGTGAGTTACATACATTTTATATGATGCATATAGTTGTATAAAAATGAACTTTATTGAAATATTTTTAAAAGATGCATTATATATAGTGTATTAATGTGGCACTACTGTAATTGCACACATTATGTTCATCTTAAAGGCCTTTTATTTCCACCACCTGTTACAGAGGTGTAACTAGGGCAGTCCTGAGCACAGCCCAAAAGACGGCGCAAAAATAACTACTTATAATCTGATTAAAATTGAAATTCAAACTTTTGCACCAGTTTCTGGTATGGTTTCTTCGGCCATACTTTGTGATTTTTCCATTTACAGAATTTTCTTAATATGTTTTGCCAGTTTCAGTTAGCCTTAGAAGCAAATTTGCATTTCTTCCTCAAAATGTTCAGGGGATGTTATTTGCTCACATTCAGAAACCAAAGCACAGTTCAGTCCATCCAACTATAAAAGGACCACAGCCTTTATTGACAGCAATGAGGGCCGCAGGTGGCCTAGTGGTCAGCTTTCGTGACTGCCATGGAGATAACCTCAGGTTCGATTCTGGGCAGGTTCGAACGCTCGAACCACTAACTACCTGCCGTGCGACGGATGGGCACATTAAACCTTCGGACCCCGGGTACTGGCCCCCGGTAATAAATAAGGGCGTCTTCCACCCCCTTTCTACCTCGCTTCCGTGGCACTCTAGCCCAAATCTCCTAGCTTCCTATTTCTAAGGGTTGTTTAAGACCTGGGGTCAGACACTCCCTTCCTAAAATCCTGTACATATGATCTGATCTGATCTGATCTTTGACAGCAACGAGGCCTGTGGTTTTTTTTTCAGTTAGAATGACTAAGTACGATGCAAGATAAAAATGCCATATTATATAAATACTGTGTGTGTGTGTGCCTCTGACCTCTTATTTTTTGAGCTATCTTATTCTGTGTTGTTTTAGAGTTTTGCAAAGGTGACTCTAGATTTTTTTTTTTTCCAGTTTTTAGGCATTGTTAGCACTATTTAATTTTAGATTTTTTGCCATCATACAAATTTAAACAATCTTAAAATAACAGCACTTCGATTAATTCTATGTTGCTTTTGGTAATTTTTAGGCCTTATTAATTATTTACGTATCTTATTTTATAGCATTTCGTGAAATCAGATAGTTTTTTGTTTAGTTTACTGCATATGGAAAAATGGCATAAATACATAATAAAGTGTAGTAAGCAATGAGTGGTACAGATGTAGAAAACAGTGAACTATAAAACATATTGTTAAAGTAACCCTAAAGTAAGGTTGGGGCAAAACTATTCAGTGTTTTTGGTGTCTTGCTAGATTCTTGTCGTTTAGGCATTTATATAAAGAAAGAAAAAAAAAGTGCGGTTGATGCAGACCATGTCAGTATTTTCATTAAACATTTTCTTTTGGTAAGTAAGACAGCAACTGCCTCAGTTCTAGTGTCTGCATTACTAATTCTGTTCTGACACTGAATTCATCTAGTTTCCCATTGTTCCATTTACCATTTTCGTGCCAGCAGCTTCTGCCTAGCCCATCCCTGCTCTGGCATCTGCATTGCTAATTATGTTTTTACTCTCTAATCCATGTACTTACTTCAGATGATGTTCACATTACTCTTATGTGAACAAGTTTCTGTTTTTTCTTCTTCCATAAAACGATTAGGTCTAAATACCAACTTCTTTTTTCTGAAATATAATTCTTACATTTATCTGATTTGCTAATTCTGTCATCTAGTTCCTTACCCAAATAATCTAGATGTGAAGCTTTACACCCAGATAATTCAGATGTGTTATATGTTCTGGTATCTTTTGTCCTACTAAATACTGGGTTTAGCATAGAACCATTGAAACAGTCTTCCCAACATTTCATCCCCAAATTTTCACTCTTTGCTGATTTTTTGACTACCTTGTAATGTACCTACTTCAGAACATAATACTTAGTTACTTTCTTTATGCATTTTATCCTTAGAGTCCACAACAAAAGTGATGTAGCACTCAGATATGAAATTTATCCGTGGTTTCGCAGAATTCCACTTTTTCCTCCCATCATCGTTTCTATTATTTTTGAGATCGATGCAAAACTTAGAGAGGTATTTTGGGATTTGGGTAAAGATTGTAGGGGTTTGTTCTAACAAGAAATCCTTGCTGTTCGCTGGCTTTTGTTCTGCAGAAAATTCTTGCAATCTGCGCCGTGAGAAAGAGATCTTGAATAAGGGAAGTAAAGAACATGTAAATATACTTGCCAAACTTCATGCAGGCAAGAGTTTCCCAATATTCAGCCATTTCTCTTGCCCTCCCAACTGCATTTGTGAATCTCTCACTTTTTTATTTGGTATTTATATGGCAAAATTTGTTTAGGTAATTCTGGATAATAGTGGTATTTATTTAATAAATAAATTTTTTTCTTTTCTGGTGAGTGTATGTACTCAGTAGACAAAATATTAACATTAGAGATGGGCAGTAGACATGGGCATCCCCCATGCAGAGTGGAACAGACCCAAACTGAACTCAGGCCATAAATTGGCATACATCACTGCTTCCCAACAGTGTATCACAATTGATGAACATGGGTAAATATGGTGATCTGAGTGACTGATCGTAAAACAGATGAGATGGGTCATTCTGTCACCCAAGTGGTAAGAACCCTAGGGTTCCCCGAGGGCAACCATTTCAAGGGTGTACCACGAGTATAGTATTGACAGACTTGCCAGCACCCAGAGTGTAAACAAGGCTGACCACATGCCATTGATGACCTGGGTTGACATAGACTATCCAGGCTCATACAAATTGACCTTTTGGCAACAGCAGCACAAAAGATATCCAGAATAAATGTCAGAGGCCCAAGCAGCATCAGTGAGCAAAATTTTGTGGCACACGCTGAATAATCTGGGCTATGGGAGCCGACACCCTGATTGTGTGCCACTGTTGACTGACTGCTCGTCATCAGACATTAATGCTTCTCCTGGTGCAGGGAACATCAAAACTGGATCTCTGTAGAGTGTCACCACGTCGTGTGGCCAAATGAATCTCATTTTCAGCTATACCCAGCTGATATAAGGGTGCTAGTGTAGCGTTGACAGCATGAGGTCGTGGCCCCTTCATTCCGAGTTGGTTCTGTGATGGTTTGAGGAGCCCTCTCATAGGACACATTAGGTCCTTTAGTGTGTGTGTGTGGGTGGAGAGGTCCTAACTGCTGCGTGCTAACTTACCAGCATGTGCTGACTGATCACTTATACACTTTTGTAGCCTTCACATATCCTGTGGCCGATGGTCTGTTCCAGCAGGGCAATGAGCCTCCCAACCAGGCCGAATCGCCCGGGCGTGGCTCGAGAAACACTCGTCTGAGTTTGGAACCATCCAGGGATCCCCAAGGTTCCCGGATGTAAACCCTGTGGAAGCTTTTCTGGGATGCTGTGGAGTAGAACATCAGATCCGTAAATCCTGGGCCGATGTCTTGGATGGAATTGTGGACAATGCTGCAGCAGACATGGCTGGCATTACCCCAAGAAATCCTCTGGCATCTGGTGGAGTCAGTGCCTCAGCATGTTATTCGCACTAGAGGAGGACCAACACACTGTTGGGTAAGTATCTCTAATGTTTTGTTCATTGAGCGTATACATTTTCATGGACAAAAATTTCCACTCTGGGGATGAAATTCAACCTCTCAAAAATTCTTGGAGATTTAAGTTAGAGCGTAAGTTTCTCCCATCATTGGGTTTTTTTCCTCATGATCTCTGTGTCTTGTGTTGTTTAATATAATTGTTGCTGTGCAAGAAATGAAAAAAAAAGGTAAATCATTTTCAACATTTTTCAGTCACTAACAGATCTTTGGTAGCATTGCATTTATATTATTAATTATTGCTGTATTTAACTTCATTTTAAATAGCTTGTCATATTTTTTTTTATCAAAGTGCTTAATTTTGTGAAATATTACTGGTACATGCAGTTTTTTCAGGCAGTAAAATTTTTCAGTCCTTGGTGATACATTTACTTAATTTTTTGCAACACGCACAACTATATGCAAATCAATGGTATACATGTTGTTGTATCTTGCTTTTATATGGGCTTGTGGAGTCTTGTAAAACAATAACTACTCCCCTCTCCAAGTGAAGATTCAAATAAATGCAGGTTTTTCTCAGTATGTATTTCACAATTAACTTGTTTTGAAAAAGTGCAGTATCTAGAGAATTTATTTTAACATGGGTAAAATAGGGGTGCATTCTAAAATTAAAAAGAAAAAAAGAATGAACTGAAATTTGTAGGGAAATGTATTCATTAATATTTCTCTTCAATTTAGTTCATTAATGGTGCAGTTAATTTAATCGGATGATTAATCAACTCATACAGGTGAGTTTGGATCATCTCGCTCCCTTTAATGATCATTGGTGGAATTAGGCAGAATTTTTTCTCTCCCTATATGTGAAACATTTCCCTTTTTACTTTAATCTTCATATAATGATTGCACCCTACCTTTTTGTGCAAAACAAAGCACAAAACCCATGATGATTATGTGAGGAATTATGGTACTACCATTACCTGCTGCCTAATGGAAAGCGCACCCCTACTGTGTTTTGTGTTGCAGATATTTCTTGAGCAGATGAGCCAACCCGATCTAGAATTGATTGCTTTATGCTTATAAAATTACTAGTTGCTACAGTTTATAAGTTATTTACATAAATTAATGTAATTTGCTGCAATTTACATAAATTAATAATAAAAATAAAGAGAAACTAATAATAATTAAATTTAAAGTTAAATCAATTTCTGATTGTTATCGAGCCCAATAGATGGTGTTCGATGTGAGAATCTGTTCTTGATGAACTAAAAACAGTGCTCGCACATCAATATCTCCACTAAGCTTGGAGATGATGCCGTTAGCAACTCCTTGGTATGTGTGAGAACACAAAAACGACGTTGACAATGATGCCACGTGGCATTTCGAAAACTCAGGTTCTGTGATTATACGAATACATATTTGTGATTGAATTTCTGTACCTCTGATACCCATGTTTAGGCTTATAATTGGTAAAAATATAACTAAAAAGGTAAATTACATTAGTGTACATTTTTTTCGCCATCTGTGTAACAACTAATGGTGTAAGTATACTCTAACCACGTGGTTTTGAGATAAGATAAAATTTATCAATAGTAACATTATTTCCATAAAGAAATAGTATTTAATTACAGTATAATAAATTATTAAATGATCGATTCTTCTGCAAAATTCATTTATTTATAAAAAAACAAAACAAAACAAAAACAGTACATGCCATTTATATTGCAAATTGATGTAAATGTGCTGAAAATAGCGGTATTCCTACAAAGAATGTAGGGTAAGTGTGTATGTATTCACACATTCATTTATGCTTACAAATTTAAAATCCTTTAAGCACATTAAATTTACTTAGAAAACATTTTAGGTGTCTTTGACTTTATATCATCGAGTTGAAAACAACAGTAGCAAACATCGTGTATAATGCCGGACACTTGTGTTCAGTGTGTTCTAGCAAAATCTAAGTGCTGAAGTTTTCCTACAGGTTTAGCTTTGCGTGATATACACTGCTGGCCACCCAAAATGCAACACCAAGAAGGAAGCATCCGATTGGCCTGAAATTCGCAACATGCGTCGTCTGCGAGAGGACATGCAAACAATTAGCATTGCAGGGCATATGCAAATCATGTGTGCCCTGCACGCCACCGAGAAGCACTATAAGAAGGGTGCACAGAAGGGGGTGTAAGTAGTGGAAGTGTGTTGTGCTGCCAGACCTGTGCGTGGGAAGCTTCCTGATGCCTCGTCGCAGAATACGGCAGTCATTCCAGCACGTTTCGGAGTTCGACAGAGGACGAATAGTGGCTTATCGCGACGGGGGTTTAATTTATCATACCAAGACACCGGCGCCCGTGTGAAATGACATCCAGCCACAGTGAGGCGAGTATGAATTTGGTGGGTGCAGCAGGAACGGACGAACCAACGTGAGCGATTGTGGCAGCCGCGGCACACCACCGAATGAGAGTACCGGCAAGTTGTGCGGCGGGCATTGATGGCTCGCACCGCCACATCATGAACGTTAGCGCAGGAATTCAGGTGTGTTGTGGAACAACCTGTGTCAGCATGTACCGCTCAACGTTGTCTGCAGGAGCGGGGACTTGTCGCACGGCGCCTATTGCTCCGATTACCATTGATGTCACACCACTGGCGAGTGCGGTGGCAGTGGGCCGTTGAACGGCGCACCTGAAGAGACTGTATGACGCCTGCGTTGTGCATCGCCATACCGGTCTTTTCCCGTGGCGTTACGGTTTGAGGCACAATTGGATGTGACACCCGCACCCCTCTGGTACGCATCGCCGGTACACTCAACAGCCACCGCTACATCTCCGACGTTTTGGAGCCTGTAGTCCTCCCTTACCTGCAGGACCTGCCAGCGGCCACGTTTCAACAGGACAATGCGCGCCCGCACGTGGCACGCATCGTGCAACACTTCTTCACGGCCCACCAGGTGTCACTGCTGCCGTGGCCCGCCTGTTCTCCCGATATGTCGCCCATCGAACACGTCTGGTCGCTGATCGTCAACTGAATGGCCCTGCAAGAACCACCCGCGGCTACGTCTGATGAACTGTGGCAACGTGTGGAAGCAGCCTGGACCGACATACCACAAGCCCACATCCAAAGCCTCTTTCGTTCGATGCCACGGCATGTAGCGACCATTATAGCCAGCCGTGGAGGCCACACGAACTATTGATGTCTGCGTGTTCCGCAAGTCGCACGGGCCTGTAAGCTCAATCGTTTCATCTTTGTATCTGTTGTTATTTGTGCAGTAAATCTGGTTTTGCTATCTCGTGTCCGTCTTGGTGTTGCATTTTGGGTGGCCAAGCAGTGTAGTATTTAAAAGTTTAATTGGAGTGCTTTTAAAACTTGGATTTTTTTTAACGTTGATTACAGTGTGACATACTGATATGAATGGGTCTTGCAAATCTGTCATGTATGTGTACATGGGGTATATAAATCCACCAAGGAAAATAGCATATTTTGTGGCATAATCACCAAAATATGTGAAGGGAAATCATCTCAGAATATCAGAAAATGTGTGATATAGTGCATTTGTAAGAGTATCTGAATACAAATGAAAATAAACATACGTTACATGAAATACAACATGTAAAGTACTTGAAACTGTTGAAGAGTGGTAACTGCTTGTGTATGAAACACAGAATTGCAGGATAAGAATGCTTACCTCAAAACAAGGATGTTTTATATCTTTTTAAAAATTATATGTGTATAATTTCACATAAATTCTTTGAACAAATGTAAAACTGTGCTAATTGGCTTGACATAAATCATTATCTGTGTTGATTTTAAATTCGGTAGAGAGCGAGAAAGAGAAAAGAGAAGGAGAGACTTAAAACTTTTTCCTCAGAAATAATTTTGTGCTTTGCATATAAGTCTTTTGAGGTGCCTTTCATGTGATAAGCCATTTCGTTATGTGATGCACTAATTAATGTTTCTTTCTCGTCCATCTTTATGAAGTATTTATTCTCTTCCCTTGCACAAACTTTTGGTGAGTGAAAACATTTCTTTCTGTGGATATTTGAAGTTGAAGGATAGCTTTTTTTTTTTTTTTGCTTGTATGATATAGAAAGTGCAGAGTGTGAATTGTATAAAAGTACATTGATAAACGAGTGATTATGTTGTTGGTATGTATCATTATTAGGAAGTATCTTGGAATGCTGTACAGTGCCTTTCCTTTGGGTGGGGCTATCCTTAGAGAAGCAATTTTTATTTATGAACAGTGGGTGTACATCTTTTTTTTTTTTTTTTTTAATCATGTTCATAAGTGTTCTCACCGCTAAGGAAAAAGTGTTTTAGATGTGTTATTTTTGTATTACCTTTTAAATATCCACATACTAATGAATTATTTTCATTCTTGTTTGTTTCATATGAAGAATTGTGTTAAGAATTCCGTGATTTTTATTTTTATCAAAGTTAACAAAATTCCTTTCACTAATACTCATGAAATTGTTTTCTGTTTAGCTACCACCGTTAAGAAGGTAGACCAAACAGTAAAGAAAGGCGTTCCTGGCACTTCGTCCTCTGGTACGTCTGTTGACATGACAAAGAAACCAGTGTTAAAGGTGGTGAAAAAGTCTGTTGAATCAAAATCTGCCTCCCATCCACCGATTGTGAAGTGTCTCTTACGGGACGTTGATAAACAGAGCAAAAACTCGGATAACAAACGTAAATATATTAATGTGAAAGACTACTGGTGTTGGAGTGAAATATTGGTTTCATTAAAAATTTTGCATATTATGCAGTGCAAATCAGTACTTTTAATAAGAGGCCAACCCAGTTTATGTCTTCCATAAAACAATCTGAAAATGTTATACATTGTATTTTTATTCAGTAGGAAAGCAGACTTTGTATAGCAAATCTGTAGCATATGTATCAATAATAAAAAAAAATCAGTAGTTGGGTTGCCTGATTATTCAAATAATAATCAATTTGATCCTTTGATCCCTTGGTTTTGCTCAACCATTTTTTTTTCCACGTTTCTAGTTTCTGACAGTTGTGTGGTTAAAGGATAAGCCAGTAAATGTTACATGTAATGGATGTTGGAGTCTAAAATCATTTTTTAATGATATAAATTGTTAAGGTATTCATGCTTAGAAAGTGGAATTAATGTATATTGAGAAAATTTCACCCCAAAATACTTCAGCTTTTTATTTTTGCTTGAAGGCAGATTTGAAGATAAAAGTGTTGTTGAGATGTCTGCGTTTTTGGAATGAAATGTTGTCATGTGACTAATTCAGGATTTTCTATTGATAATTTACAAAGAGTAAGATGAAATAATAATGTGTCAAATTATTGTGACCTTGTTTTGCTGTAGTAGTGCAAAAAGGGAGGGTGATTCCTCATGCAATTCATGCCTACAAAGCTGCTGTACCTGGCATTGGAACTTATCAAATGATATGAAACTTAGAATGACATCGTACATTTTACTCAAACATATCAAAACCAGTTTTATTTCAAACAGAATTTGCTTAGCAAGAAACTGCCATAGATGTCATCATGGTTATTTTGTATTTTCACTAACAGGAACAAAAGATGCTAGTAACTGAAATTCAGTTTGCAAAAGATCTTGCATATTGGTGCACAAGTGTTTCTAACAGATTTCACTGTTGCCAGATGATTGTTTGCTACAGAGATGTCATATTGTCAACAGTTTTAATTAGACAGCTAGTTTTTTTTTTTTTTTTTTTTAACTTTTGCAGCTTTTGCAATTAAACTGCTTCTATAGCCTTAAAATAAGTCTTAAACACCCATGTGCAATATGTGTGATTGTCCACTCCATATGCACCTGGTGGATTAAGGGAGTAGATTTCGATCTAGATCAGTACTCCAACATTCAGTACCATGACTCTTAAATTGTTGGTGTTCATTATATAATGTTGGTATAGTAGAAATACAAAGTTTTCAGGAAAAGTTTGTAAATTATAATATTTTTTTTAACCTCATAGGGAAGTTTTGATGCACAAAATATGAAATCTGACAAACCTGGATTGTAAGCATTACTGCAAAGAAGGCTAGGAATGTTTGTATTCACACAATCATCCCATAAAATGGTTATTATGTTGGGTTCTGCATTTAAGGGCTCTTGAGTGGATAATTGATTCGACTGGAATAATATACAATACATTGACAAAAGTCACCGGACACCTAGAAGAGAAACACAACATAGCATTTATTGACTTACATTAGTATGGTGTCGATCCACCTTTGGCCTTAATGCATGCACTGACCCTTCGAGACATGCTTTCGGCAAGGTTTTGGAACACAGCGATAGGTATGCGCTTCCATTCAGTAAATAATGCTGATGCTAACTGTTGCTTAGTAGTAGGCCTTGGTTCCAAACTTCTTATGTGGTGCTCTAATTCATCCCATAGGTGCTCTATGGGATTAAGATCAGGGCTTTGTGTTGGCCAGTCCACACACGATATAGAATTATCGTCAAACCACGCCGTAACAATCCTTGCTTTATGGCTCAGTGCATTATCCTGCTGGTACCAACAAGGCTCAGTTCCATAGTATTGCCACAGAGTTTCTAGGGCATAATTGTCCAGAATATCGAAGTAGACGTGCTGGTTAACAGGTTTGTCCATGATAACCAATGGGCCGAGACTACTACGACTAACAAAACAGCTTTGTTTGGGGGAACAAAAGAACTTCCTCACATACTGTTTATCTGGGTTAACATGTGACAGTATTTATAACCACAGATTTCCATAAATTAAGGAAAAAACAAAAATTGTGATTATTTGTGAAAAAAGAGTTGGAAAGGCATAAAACTTGGACAAGATGTGAAATGTAATGCGGAATCAGGCTATCATAAGCAAATGAGCGGTGATGGAATCAGTTTATGCAAATGAACTGCTGCATTTAAAAGGGGCTGTTGTTGAGGTGGTCATCACATCATTTGCAAAGCATAAAGAAAGGATTTTGAGATAGCAGATTTGTTGTAATTGCTGCTAAACTTCATTTAACAGAGAATTGCAGTGGGTAGCAGTTGGAAAACTAAGTGCAGGCCAGAGTCAGGTGGAAGTTTCAAGATGGCTGCCTGTGAGTCCTGTGGTCCAGGCTGTTGAACCAATTTCAAAATACACAATCAGTTTCCCAAAACTACAGCAAAGAAAGGCCTAAGGCTGCAATATCATGGGTTACCAACATCTCTATTTGCGCTGAGAAACAGGACGGTTACCCTGACGCAACTGCGACCTGCCCCTACTGCATTTACAGGAGTGACTGCATCTTTTACTGTGCATAGAAGGCTTCACGTCTTTATGCTAGGTGATCAATGCCCTGTTGCCCCTTTTCCCTGTGACATGGAGGGATTTGAACTGGGCAAGACTGCACGTTATTTGGACTGAAAAGCAGTGGAGGTCATTACTCTTTACGGATGAGTCCAGATATGCTTTGCAAAATGATTCCAGGCATGCTTTGAACTGGAGAGAATCGGGATACACTGTCATCCCTCTATCACCTGTGAAAGGGACATTTAGGGTGATGATAGCGTACTGTTTTGGGGTGGCACCTTGTTAAGTGGGCACAGAGCTCTATGTGCTTTGAAGAACCATCATGAATGCTCTATGCTTTAGGAATGATGTACCAGCACTGTATAGCTGCAGGTTTTCTTAAAGCCACTTCGTGTTTAAATTACGTTACTAGGAAAAGAAAAGAAAGAACACAAATTAAAAAGGATGTTGCAAACCACATTTTCTTGTAACTAATCATTTATTTCCATCATAGATTTTTCATTCGTAATCATTCTTTAACTAAATCGAAGAAAAGTTAAAAATTTTAACACAATTTGCAGAGATTCTAAGTACTACGGATTGTCTGTAGTTTCTATGGATATCATGTTCAAACTACGGACTACGGAGAAGGTGTGAAAAACTACGGAGTTTTCCAGAAATCTCGGATATTTCCGGAAAACTTTTTTTTTTTTTAATTATTTAAAAAAAAAGTCAAGCATAGTCAAATGTAGTGTTTTTTGAAGTAACGTCACGAAGCCGTTACACAGCAAGCATGTTTGGCTGGCCGACAAGCAAGCGGAAATGTTGCAGCGGAGATCGTTCTGTATGATCACGTGACTTTGTACCTGGCTTGCCGTGGAAAGGCGCTTGTAATGCACAACGTCTGTTAACTTCGGGAAAACCTTAACCGTGTCCTGAACTAACTTAAGTTGTCGGAGGATGGAGGTAGACTAGAGTCGATTTCACGTTTTCTGTTCTTGTTAAGTTGATTAGTTGTGGTGTGACGTGAATTGCTGTAGTTATGAAGCGTGCTTCAGTGGCTTCCAGTTCCAGTGGTGTGAAAAAAATAAAAATTCGCAGCAGTTCAAGGAATGTTATTCGTTGGAATTTTCATGTTTGCAGCGGTCGCGTGTTTCCGTGAATTCTGTTTTTTTTTTTTTTTGCTAAAATGTAATTTAAATAGTTAATTGCTATTGCATATTTGTTTCACCAAAGTAAGGGGCGGGCTGGGTATCAGAAAAAAAAAAAAAAAATGCTCTGAGCAAATAGTCAGATCGAAGGAAACAATTGTGGATTAAAGAAATCCTGAATGTTTGTTTTTTCCGGCAGAGCATATAACTAAGCTACCTGGATGTGTGGACGCTGTTATTGTCTGTTTTTATGTTATCTCCCCGAGAGTTTGTTTTTCGCGCGAAGTATGTTCTGCCCAGAGCAAGAGAAAGTCTCTCCATGTGTCTTTGGCAACCAGCCAAACAAAACGTCTAGGAGCAATTGCGATGAGACGTTTCTTAGCTGCTGGGTGTGTGCGCACAGTCGTGACCTATTTTCCTACGCTCCTCACTGTCCACTGTCGGTAGAGAGAGAGCTTAATTGTTTATGTTACTTTGACAGATTTGCGAAGTGCAGTTCTTTTTTTTTTTTCTCTTGTAAAAATGTTCTGCTAAACAAAGGGATGTTTTATTTTATCCTTTTTTTTTTTCAGAATTGATTGATTTATGCAATTTAAAATACCTTTTTGATTATTTTTTTCGTATCATAAGCATTTAATGCTAATTTTCTATTTATCCGCATAATAAAGCTATGAAATCTTTCAAAGTTAATTGTTCTTTCTTTGCTCCCATTGCGTTTGTCGTGTACGAATTTACTTGCAATAGCGTCGGGTAAAGGGCCACCTGTCTCTACTAATATTCTTGGATCTAAAACGCAGAAAAGTTGTCAAAAATTCAAGGAGAGTTATTTGCAAAAATTTCCGTGTCTAAAATCGTCTCGGGTATCCGAAAACCATGGGTTTTGTTCCCTGTGTGCTGTTGATTTTTCAATCGCACACGGCGGAAAAGACTATTGCGGTCGGCATTTTCACTCTAAAAAACAGGAGGAATAACCATAAGTGTGTGGCATCACACACTTATGACATAACATATTTATTAACATAACATATTTATTAAAAGGTGGAGTTGAAATGATATGTATTTTTTGTGTATTTACTCAAGTTTTTTTCCCCCATTTTAAGGGAATTATAAAATGTGTTGCAAAATTTATCCAAGTATTGTCCCCGATCGAGATTAATATATTGCTAAAAATGTAGCATTATATTCTGGGAAATACGCATGCTACCCTGCAAAATTTAATGTGGGAACTTGACTTGACGTCACTATGGAAGAACTATGGGCACCGCGCATATGAACTACTGATGACTTCCTTCAGATGTTGGCGTCTCTGAAGCTGTTAAAATGAAGGTCTGTAAAGGTTACACTAAGAAATGAAGCAACTAAATGGATCACAATTATCAGTCATGTAGTAGTAACTGTCAATAGCAGTTAAATCTTGGCTTTGTCATCAAGAGCAGTTTGGATTGCTGTAAATCATCACTCATAATGTGATGAGTCTTTTTTTATGATACTAGACAAAACCCGTCGGAATTGACGGTTAGTTTTTTTTTTTTGAAAAGAATAAACTCATGAAATAACAGATGTAAACTTCATTTGATTGACAAATTCATTTAACCACTTAAGTAAAGACAATAGTCCAGGTTCGTGATTTTTTCTTCTTTTTTTGACTGAAGGTTTAACGACCACCGCGAGCAACTCAATGGGCTAAAAGCGGTTGCCCATCCCTAATTTAGGGTTAATGGTTCCAGGGACGGGAGAGAGCCAGTAGAGTAAGACAAACACACCATCCTTGCCTCACCGTGATTCAAACCCCGACCCTTCAGGAATGAATCATCATAAGCCACCGGGGCGACCAGGCTCGTCATGAGCATCACGACTGCACCCTCCTTCAGTCGTAAAATGTGAAGCCGAAGGCCACTCATCTCGATCGTGTGCAAAAATTCAACTGGATAATGCACTCTTTCACTCTTATTTTCAGTCACAACAGTGCTTGTAAACGCTGTTGGAATGAGATTCGCGTAGCGAATACTCTTCACGCGTCGGAAGCGACGGTTAGTTTTTTTTTTTTTTTTGTTTAATTGAATAAACTCATATGAAACAACAAATGTAAACTTTAATTCATTGACAAATTCATTCAACCACTTCAGTAAAGACAATAGTCCAGGTTTGTGATTTTTTTTTTTACTGAATTTTTAACGACCACCGTGAGCAACTCAATGGACTATAAGCAGTCGCCCGTAATATTTTCACTAACGATGGTCAACGGAATGTTTATTTACATCTTTACATAATGGGAAACGTCTTACCTACACAAATATTGAATGAATATTAAATTGTATATATACATCATGCAGTCCAACGGCTTAACGCAATCAGGTCTTCGAGAGTGTTCGTTGTTCTGATTAGAACTTTGATACCATTGCCTGCTAGCGTTGTTTTGTGCAACAGTTTGCTCAGACAAGACTTTGGACTATCTCAATCCCTCCATGCTTCCGCCTTTAACAGCACGTGAGTCAACAGCAGGCGATCGAATGTCAACCGCACGCTTCTCCCATAGACTTTACATGGGAACTTTGCAGCCCCACAACGCCTGAACTGTTGCTCCAATCTCATTTTTCTCTTCAACTGGCACATCTACATGGCACAACCTTTATTTTGATACCACAACCATATCTTTATGTTCAGACATTCTCTCAAAATAAGACTCACAGTAAAAAACCTTATAGAATTAATATATAGATGGTACTTAAAGATTATGTAGTGAAATGTTGCTGCAGACAATTATCTCTCTTGAAGCAATCCGCAGTTCTTTAGTATCTGAGATACAGTTACTACTACTTTTCAAAGTTGGAAGAAGACAATCAGCCCAGAATCATATTTTTAAATCAAAACTATATTAATACTGTAAACAAAAATAATCAGATTTAAGAGTAGAGGCGGGTGGGGGTGAGAGATATCCTGTGCTTATTTTTTCATTTATGTCATTTTTGTTTATAATTTCCTGTTCCTTCTCAAGTGTATGGAGGAAAATATGAAATTAATTATTCTGTTTCAAACTGAGATTGTTTATGATTGTTGATTAGTCTGCTTTTGATGGGAATGGAGGATTCAGAGTCAGTCTGAAGGAGCACATCATGGTGTTTTAACTATGCAGTAGAAGTTTGTTTACCTGAAGATAGGGCATGACCTGCTTTGGACAAACATATTCTTATATTAGTATTAACTTAAAAATCTATGCAAAGTAATTTCATACTTTTTCAGCATGCTTTTGGAAAGAATGAGAGTCTGATTTTTAAAATGTAATTAAAGTTATTTTGCTTTACTTTTACTTTGGGATTTTTGTTTTGAGGATTCAAACTTCTGCAAATATACATACTGTAGAAAATTTTCAAGTTATACCTCAATTCATATGACTTCATCTCCATCTAATGTATTACTAGATTTCATTTAACTTTAATCTAATTCAAACATAAAAAGAGTTGTCCAAATGAAACTGAGACTGTCGTTTTTTTAACATACAGGAAGTAAGAATGTTACATGGGCTACATTTCCCTTCATATAGTCGCCTTGTCAGTTTAAGCAAGTATTCCAGTGCAGCCCAAGGTTGTGGATACCCTGAGCGAAGAACATCTGTGGTTGGCTGTGGAACCAGTCTTCAACTGTGTCCTGGACCTCAGCGTCATTAGCAAACTGGTGGCCCTTGAGAGCTCTTTTCAGTGGCCTGAAGATGTAGTTGCAGGGCAACAGGTTGGGGCTATAGGGGAATGGTACCTCCTAGCAGAAGCTCCACAGCAAATCTTAGCACACTGTCGCCACATACGGGGATGCATTGTGCAGCAAAATAACCCCATTTGACAACATACCGGGTCGCTTACGCTTGATGGCCTTTTTGAGATTGCGTAACGTATTGCAGAACCATATTTACTGTTTCCAGCCAATCCAACAGCAATGGGCCATTCTCGTCGAAGAAAACTGTGAGCATCACTTTTCCAGCTCTTAAGGAGGACTGAGCTTTTGTTGGGTGTGGAGAGTTGGGATGCCGCCATTCCATACTCATCCACCATTTTGTGGCCAGATCGAAGTGGTGGCACCAAGTTTTATCTCCGGCTACAATCTTGGAAAGAAACTGTCCCCCTCTGCTTGTAACGATGCAGATGCTCCAGCAAGCACCCATTTGCTGAATCTTCTGCTCCACCTGGAGATGCTTGGGGACCCATTGTGCACAAACCTTGCTGTATCCCAATCGGTGATGGAGTATGGTGTTAACAGTTTCTGTACTCGCAGACAACGTTACCCCAAGCTTGCAGGAGGTGATTCGCGATACTCCTTCATAAGGTTGTCCACGACAGCAATCGATTTCATGGTGATGGCCACGTGTGCTTGCCCAGATCTTGGCATGTCCTCCACATTCACACGTCCTTTATGAAATTCACTACACCATGACTGACACTCATTCCCATACACACCCTTCATACCACTATAAATTTAGGCTCCACTAACACCTTCTGCCATAAAAAATTGCATAACTGCCTGCTGGGCCTGTTTGGATGAATCCATGTCACGACCCTATGTAGTCAATTCGCCTCCGCACGTGCGAACAGCACACCGACACATTCCGCCGATAATTTTAATGCTTCCCGACATGACACTCCATCTATCAGCAAAATGTACGTCTCTGTGTAATTATACAACGATTATATTACACGAGTCACTTTCGTTTGGACGACCCTTATACTTTGTGATTTTTGCTTATCAAGAAGCTTGCACATTAAACTACATAGCAGAAGCCAAAATTTTTTTAATTCAGTGCGTGTTTTTGAGGTTTATGCAGTAGTTGGCATGGAATATTTCTTGTTGCTAGTTAAAATGTTTTCGAAAATGTATGAAATAATTATGGATAAACAAATAAGTTGTCTCTATGGAAAATATATGAAGTGAAGCAGTTGACTTGGACCTTGTCAGTACATCTGCATCTCAGCAAACATGCTTACATATTTGAAATTGCTAATTTTACTTTTTAACATACAATGGTTAGTGCAACAGTTCTGCCGTGCAGGAAGTGTGCTGCTGTTGGAATGTTTTCCGTGAAAACAGCACAAGATTCCCACGGACAAAAATTTACACCATGGTCTGTGATTGTGTCTTTATTCCATTGTTTACGAAGCATTGTTACTGACCAAAATAAGAGTAATTGAGGTTTGAAATCCTGAAAGCTACAAATTGATTCATTTTGTGTTGATATATTACAGTGCAGGGAGAGAAATCTGGTATATTTGAGCGAAGCGAGCCGAGCGGAGCTCTCTTTACAAGATTCGTGACAATTAGTTATTTGGGCATAGATATGAGATGACACATCCAATCATCGTGATTTTTTTGCATGCGATTGGACATCGTCCATAATCAGGTTTTGATGCCTTCCGATTTTCGAAATTCCATGTCATTGAGGAATAATCGTCCAAAAACTTGTATTTTTAGGGTTTTTTCCGGGTTTTGAGAAGGGGTTGTTTGCTACCTATCTCCTTCAAAGATCTTCAGCTGATCGTGGTGACACTTGCCACAGAGAAAGGAAATGGCATGATGAGTGACATGATCATGGTGATTGGCTGTGTCGTGTAAAAATAATGACCAATTTTAATAATAATTTAAAAAATTTGCTCTCTATACGAGACTCGAGGCAATCAGTTGTTCGGGCATAGCTACGATATGACACATCCGATCACTGTGATTTTTGGCATGCGATTAGACATTGTCCATGGTCAGGTTTTGACGCCTTCCTATTCCTGAAATTCCTTGTCATTGAGGAATTTAAATTAAAATTATTAAGATTGGTCGGTTTTTTTATGGTCATTATTCCTACAGAACACGAACAATCACCACGATACCAATCCCATGTCACTAATCAATGATTTTTTCAATGAAATTATGATTTCACTCTCTGCTTGACTTATGTAGGGTTGTTGAGGGTAAAAAACTTGATGCCGTTTTACTTGAACCGTTTCAGGAAAGTCTGCTCGCTAACATTAATTAAAAAAAATCGTTTGAATTGAAAAACAAAGAAATGGAAAGACTCCGTATGTTAGCTCAACACTTGCTTAATGTATAGTAATAAAAGATAGTTTGTGTACGAGTGTGTGTGTGTGTGTCTGGCTTTCGCGATACAAAATGAAAAACGTTCCCGAGCTGAGTGTGTCTTTCCGCTTTGTTTATATGCAACCTGATCACAACCAATGTGAAGGCATGAAGGAAAGTAGTTCATGATAATTTGTTATAATAGACGCCTTAATGAGCTAAAAATTTGCAGTAGCTTCGCTCAAAATTTGCCAGCTGTACCTGAGTTATTGGTTACCATTGGCGGCTTGTCCTAGTTAGGGGTTTTCCTGGGTTTTTAGAAGGGGTCGTTTGTTACCTATCTCCTCCAAAGATCTTAAGCCGATCGCGGTAACACTTGCCACAGAGAAAGGAAATAACATGGGGTTGGTATCATGGTGATTAGTCATGTCGTATAAAAATAATGACCATTAAAAAACTGACCAATTTTAATAATAATTGACATAATCCGCTCTCTATACGAGACTTGGGACAATTAGTTGTTCGACCATAGCTGTGACATGACACATCCGATCCGTGATTTTTGACCTGCGATTGGACGACATCCATGATCAGGCTTTGAGGTCATTCGATCTCCGAATTCTGTGTCATTGAGGGATTTCAATTAAAATTATTAAAATTGGTTCATTTTTTAATTGTCATTATTCCTATAGGGCACAACCAATCACCATGATACCAACCCCATGTCCCTAATAACTGATATTTTCAATTAAATGTGCAAAAACACACACACACACGAACATTCCATTACATTTGATAGTCGCAATTTTCATGACGCAATTTGTTCAATTTTTTGGTTCTTTTGCCGTCAATTTGAAATTATTTTGATTCCAACTGAAAAAGAAGGAAGCGGAGCACATAAAAACGTTAGAATTGACACCTGTAAGCTCTTTTTGTTTTGTTTTTGGTTTGCTTTTGTTTCTTTTATAACTGTAACTGCTGAAGTTGCCGTCAGCAATATGGCGTCAATGACGTCACTTGTCGGTTCGGTGAGTCTTATGAAAAACATGGTTCTTGATCTGAGTGCGTCTTTCTGCTTTGCTTACATGCAACCTGATCACAACCAGCGTGAAGGAAAGTAGTTCATGATAAATTTTGACATTTCATTTTTAGAATGTTTTGTACTTTTGTTCTGGAAGTCATAAATTTTACGCATTCGCTTTTTAGAATTTGTTATAATAGACGCCTTAATCAGCTTAGATTTTGCGAAAACTTTGCTCAAAATTTGCTAACTGTACCCTAGTTATCGGTTACGGTTGGCGGCTTGTCCTAGTACAATTTTGCAATAACACATGCAGGTTTACCAAATTAAAGGCTAATACCGAACTTAACATATATAAGATATTAGAAATAAAACTTGCAACAGGAATGTTTAGTTGCCTGTATGCATTCTGTGAAGTGGTGTCGAAAAGAATGATATATCATCTGTTATTGGTTATATTGCAGCAAGTGTAGTTAATATTTTGCAGAGTAGGTAGCAGTTGATTTTTGATGCTTAATTAGTTAATTATTCGAAGAATATGTGTGTAGTTATGGAATGGTTTCCTTTACTTCCTAGATCCAGTAACTCTAAATCAGAGATGTGAGGCTGTTATGCTTTAATGTTCTTCGGAGTTTCAAAACTGTGGAGTTAAAAAAAGTGCAAAGTTTTTGTATGTATGTTTCATCATACTTGTACATTTCCTTTATATTACTGGAAACTGTATCTTTCAAAAGTACTTATGTAGTTACTAAAGAAAATAAATAAATAAAACTTAAGAAAAAGGGAAGGGGAAAAAAAAAGAGTGGACCTAAACTGCAAATGATCAAGCTAACCTGTGGAAATATTGTGCTGCTTGGTCAGTCTACAGGTTTGATGTAAGCACACATACTTTCTGTGTGTTTCTCCCCCCTCTCCATATACTAGGTAATGATTGTACAAAGAGTGTTATCTCATTTTAACAGTTAAATTTTGAAATAGTAATAACAGCTTGTAAGAATTTTCACTTGCATATTTATTTAAAAACTTTCCTTTTCATAAACTTTATCAAGGTGTAACAAAAAATGTCATGAAGCACTCTGAATGAAAGCAGCAAATGCTGGAATCTGGAGCAGATCACAGATTTTGACATACTTGTGTACAGTGGCTTACACCACTTTAAAAAGTTATTAGAAAATTAAATTTCACTGATTTAGTGTAAAGATTTTCTTCATGTTTCCTGTATGTTAATAAAATAATAGCTTATAGTAGCCTAAATTACTGATGTATGAATTCCTTAGAAGTGAGGTGGAGGAGTTTTCATGAGATTGAACATTCTTCACTGATGTTGATTATCATTTTAATTTTTATGAACTGGTGCAGTTGTATTGAAATTCTGAAAATATGTTCATTTAACTTATAAAATTTTTGTTGTGACGCTTAGTGTGCTATTTTGACGTAGATAAATTTGTCTCAGTGGTGAATAGAATACTGTATTTGTATTTTTAAAATGTTGATAATCTTCAATTGGTTTTGTAACAGCACTCTAATTCCTTTTTCCTCCATCCCCTAGAAGCTTCTGTGAAAACTTCAAAGGAAAACATTAAAGCTCCTGCTTCTAAAATGGACAGAGATTCTAGAAATTCAGGAAATCCCAAAATGGATCAGTTTCGTATACCAAATGATATGGGTGATTGCGACTTAAGAGAATTGGTAAAAAAAGAACCAGTTGATGATAATCACAGTGCCAAAGGTCATGACTACAATACCCGTAGTGAAGCTTCAAGTTCTGGTCATGATGATGATGACACATGTTCATGTGCAGACTACAGTAGTGTTGTGTCTTCCTCTGTTTCTCGTTCTCATTCTCCTAGTGGATCTCGTTCTGATTCAGACTCTGATTCGGGTAAGACTTTGTGATGCAAATATAATTTCTGTAAATCATTTGTAGCCTGCTTTAGCCCATTTTCTGAGATGTAGTGAAACTATAGAGTTTACTGTATATGTTTGACCGCTGTTCTTATCTTGTACAGCAGATAACCAGTATTATCTTGACAGTGGCGGCTTTTGGGAGGAGGCAGTGCCTCCTCAGAATTTTAAGACTCTTAGTTAGAATTATTCGTTTTGTTCATTCAGTTTTTTAAATTGACGCTTTTCGAAAACAATCGGTAGCGTGTAGTTGCGAATTGTCCTCAGCTTGCGATCTCCGTCCTTGAGGTAGGAAGCGAAATGCCTCTTGTACATTTTGCGCCAAACCTATTTACTCCCACTGAATCGGTAGATACGAAGGTAGGCGGTGGAACTGTGAACACAAAGAGCGCATGCGCACCGTGGACTTCCTGTGAGGCAGATGTTATCTTGCCTCATGGGAACAGCTGTTTCCCTGTAGGCAGCTCCGCTGTGTTAACTCCTCATTCTGACAGCTTCGAGCGTCATTACATAGCGTCTTCTTCCTAGTTGCTTCTCTTTCACACTAATGTTAGTGTAACAAATTTTATTTATGTTTTATGAAGAGTTGTTTATCAGACCATGGCCTCTGCTTCAAACATATCTAATATGGTGGATAGCTTACTGGAAAAGCATTTCAGTAGGAGAGATTTTGAAGAAAAGAATCAAATTAAACATGATGATAAGCCTACACCTGAAATGAAATAGATGACTTCAAAGGGCAAAACCTCAAACAGAAGTTTTAATATCGACTGGTACAGAAAAGAACAATGGCTAACTGGTAGTGAATCAACGAACAAACTACACTATCTACCAACAAGTAATTGGACACCCCAACCTGACAATAAGGATGCTGTATTCCAAGAATGATAATCTTGAAGTTTGATGCACCCATTTTAAAGAAATTTACTGATGAATTTCTCTTGTTTTTAGAGGATATTGTTTCTGTAGCTACTTATAAAAGATTTGATTTACTCTGACACTTGTTCCCAGTACTAGGTTGATACAATGCTGTTCTCCTCTCCAGGCGTCACGAGCTGTTATATCAACCATTGCCTTTCCATCAGGAATTTAAATGGAGCAATTTATGCAGAGCAATGTGTGCATATGTAATTCTCCAGCAAAATTTTTAAGAATCGCTACTAACCAGTGCCACAGCATCTGATGAGTAGTTAGCTGTGGAGAGATAGCCATGATATACACCGATAAGTCATTACGCTGTGACCACCTACCTAATAAGCTGCGGAGAACCCCCTTTAGCCTGCAAAATAGCGTCCACTTGGCGAGGTATCGATTCAAAGAGGTGGCGATAGGTATCCTGGGGTATCTGGTACAATAATGTCAACAGCAGATCCTCCAGTTCTACATTTCGGGGTGGTGGTGATTTAATGTGGACCTGCTTTTCTGAGTCGAACCACAAATGTTTGATTGGTTTCATGTCAGGTGAATTTGGAGGCCAGAGCATTAACAGAAAGTCACCAGCATGTTCCTCGAACCACTCGTTGATGATTCTGGCAGTGTGGCATGGTGCATTATCCTGTTGGTAATGGCCATCACCAGTAGGGAACACAGTTGCCATGAATGGGTGACCTTGGTCTGCAACGATGTTCAGCAGGGATCGCATTCCTCCTAAAATTCCTAATATTTTGTGACCCTCCTTAAATTCCTAAAATTATACCTAAAATTTGCTATTCTTCCTAAAATTTTCATAAGCTTATTTATTAAAAATACAACCGTTATTAACGCCAATAAATTTACCATTACGGTAAGGTAAAAAGACCTGTTATTGTAGAAACACAGCCTATATGCTGTGCTGCTGAAGGAGGGAAAATGACGCCATCGAGATGCACTTGCTTCGGGGAGGGCGCTCCACTTTTGCTTTCCGACAGTTTTCGAGAGTAACGAGATCTAAGGGAAAAGGGGAGGGGTCATTTTCACCCCTGGTTTGCGCTTTGCAGACGAACTCCGTGGCACGCAGAAGATCGTACTTTATTTTTGTACATGCCTTGTGGAACCTCCTCTTTCTGCTGATGTTTTGTTATTGTAAACCGTAGGTGGGTGGAGAAGCAAAGAGGAAACATGTGGTCTCCTTCCGTAACCTCCGGTAATGACGATGGGATGGTAGCTGAGTGTTATCGTGGCAGGCAGTAGAGCACGTGATCATTGACCTTCGATCGTGCGTCGGCGACAGCGACCTTCGATGCGCAATATATCTCGGCTCCGACTCGCTTTGACTGAACTTGCGTGAGATGCGTATGATAGTTTCTGGTTTTGCGTCTTATATGGTGTTCTCTGTGCTGTGTGCAGGTTCAGTTCTCTAGTGGTGACCTGCTATTTTTTTTTCTTTTTTCTATCTTCTGACATCCTCGCAGCCAAATTTCGGGAAGTTGTCTGGTTTTGCAATATTGGAACGTGTTTTTGTACTTCCCTTTCATTTTCTGGTTAGTAATACAAGTGTTTAAGATGCCTAAATCCAAAACGAAATTTCAAGATGCGTGGCTCGCCAAAGAATTGGACGCAGTGAAGTTCAAAGAATGGTGTTCTGCAACTGAAAGAATATTTTCTGCTAAGTGTATATTGTGTTCAGTAATTTTCAACATTTCTAATAGTGGCTTTTCACAAGTAAAAGCGCATCATAAAGGAAAAAAACATTTGCAGAAATTTCAAAGTAAATTTCAAAATAAGTCCATCCTGAAAGCCTTTAGAGGACCGGATCTTCAGCCCAAAACAAATATTAGTGAAGTACTGAGTCATGCTTTACAGTTGGCTAAAGCCGAAGCATTATGGGCCATGAAAGTTGCTAAGGACAATATGTCTTTTGTTTCATGCACTGAAACAGTTGAACTTTTGAAAGAAATGTTTCCTGATTTTGCTATTGCAGCCAAAATGCAACTTAAAGAAAAAAAAAGTTGCTTATGTGATATCACATGGATTGTCAAAATATTTTGAAGAGGATTTGAAAAAAGACATTGCATCTAGTAGCCCAGGAAAGGTTACTATAGCATTTGATGAAACTACAAATACACAAGTGAAACGGCAGTTGGATGTGTATCTCAGGTACTGGTCTTCAGAAATAAATTCAGTTTCTTGCCGATACCTAACAAGCGTTTTTCTGGGTCATGCAACAGCAGATATTTTGCTAAAAGAAATTCTTGATGTGTTATCATCCTTCAATATTTCGTTGAACAGAATTATTTGTGTATCCATGGACAGCCCAAATGTAAATAAGTGCTTTTTACGCAAATTCAATGAAGTTGTAAAACAAGAAGCAGGCCAGAAATCTTTGGGACTAGGTTTTTGCAACCTGCATGTTGTTAGTAATGCATTTAAAATTTTTTTGACAAGCTTAAATATAGATTTTGACGAATTTGCAACTGATATACATTACTTTTTAAAGAGTAGTGCTGCAAGACGAGAGGATTATAAATCTGTCGAGGATATAACATTGGTCACAGCCAAATTTCTTTTGCGTCATGTCAGCAACAGATGGTTAACCGTTGGTTCTGTAGCCCAGAGGCTCTTGGATCAATGGCTAAATATTACAGAATATTTTTTAAACTTCTTGCCATCTCAAAAAATATTTGAAAAACAACTACGCAATTCGGCAAGGTATAAAAGAATTCACTGTTTCCTGAAAAATGAGCTAACTCCTTGCTATATTTAGCATTAATTTCATTTTCACACCAAAATTTTGAAAAGTTTTCATCATGTTATCAGAGTGAAGAACCAAAAATACACTAGTTATATTCTGATTTAAATACTTTAATGAGGAATGTTATGGCTCAGTTTATCCAAGATGATGTTATTGCAGGGAAATTTGGAGAAGACCTAAAGAATGTAGATTTTTAAAACAAAAATTCATGGAAAAAACTAGGGGAGTTAGAAATTGGTATGAAGACAAAAATTCTCCTCAGGAATGTTCAGGAGACCAGGCAGAAATTATTTCTCTTAGATGTAAGATCATCACTAATTGCAACCACAAAATATTTAAAGTCAAATTTGCCATTCTGCAATCAAAAGCTAAGAGACATAGAAGTTTTAAAGGTAAAAGAACCAAAGAAAGAGTCAACTCAACTTTCAGTCACTGAAGGACTTTCGGAAATAACCAGAATTTCAAGTGTTTTGCATCTTTCTGAGGAACAAATTGATAGAGTAAGAGAAGAGTGGAAACTTTTAAATTGCGATAAGCCAACTCTAGATGAACTAGTGAAATTTTCAGAGGAAGGGCATATTCTAGTGCGGATTGATCATTACTGGCGTAATATATTTAGTATTAAAGACTCTAGCGGAAAAGAAAAATACTCAAATCTTGCTAAACTCATCAAGTCAATTTTAGTTTTACCTGTTGTGGCGGAAATCTCAACCACGTTATATATTTATTAAATAGGTAGCCAAAATTAAATCTGAAGGGAAATTATGAATTTCGACTAAAATTTACCTTTGGGAGATGGGTAGATGCATTTCGAAACAAAAATATTTTCTAAGTATTAGAAAGGCCATGAACATCCTAAACAAAAATGCATCTAAAAATTTACATTCCACAAGAAGTTATTGAAAAGTTTGCGTTGTTTGTGTTCACGCAGAGTTGAGTCATCTGAAAGTGCAAAAATAAGTGAATATTGTTGCATGTGTATGAAAATGTGTCACTATAAGTCATAGGATAAAATGTACTCATTCAACAACAACTTGTGGAGGCGGTGAAAGTCAATTTAAAAGGATAGGACAAAAATTGCAGTTATGAAATACCTTATAATACCAGGATTCGGATCGATAGCCTTAGTCAAGCTAAGGTGGGTACATGGGCTCAAGTCATGGAAGACAACAGCACACAACATTTTTCACACTGCACTAATTTTGGACTTTTTTTGAAAGGCTACTGCCTGCATTTATTGTTTTTTTCTTTAAAAACTTAACAAGGTAATTTAGTGGACAAACAGATGGCATTTCCTTTCTTTCTTGTTTGCTTAAACACAGCAGTATAAAAACAGAATCTCAATTTTCTTTCTATTTGGCCACTGGCCTTATGAACAGCACAGCTTGACATATTTCAACACAGTTGGTTTGAACACTAGGCATTGACTTTATGCCTCCAAAATCATACTATGATTCACATGGTTTACACACTGTATGCATCCAAAATTCCACTACGATTCACATAGCTTACACAAAAGAAAAAAAAATTACTGTATTCTTTTTAATTCCACTAGTTGGACAAGTTCTGTTCTTTTGAAACATACTCTCTTCTCTCTCACCTAGTTAGCTCAATGAAAAATTTACAATTTTACACTTATTGATTTAAATTTACAGCACCTTAACAATCTTAGCAAACTCCGCAATCTCCCAGACCAGCTTCAAAGACTTTAATTAAATTTACAGTTATTTTAAGAGCCACAAATTATACATTAACCAAATCTACTATCTGAAAGTAAACAAACCAAGTAAATTATCCTCACAACAGAATTTACCCTGAGCACAAGCATTAATTAACATTACATAACCTATAGAACTACCCTGAATGAACCTACTTCACTTATAAAGAAACCTCACTAACTAACTTAAAAATTATCACTATTCATAACATCAACATAATTCAGAAATTCAAACAATCTTCTTGCACTAGCTTGCTCATAAAAATCACCTCACTCTGCACTTCAAATAATAGCTCAAGATACTTAATAACTCTATACTGTAAACAAAAGCTCAAAATACCAATTAACTAAATATCATGTTCACTAACACTAACAACCAGAATTTAGAATTTACATCCCTAGCACTACAGCATATCATAAACAAATTAATTTAGATACTTTAAATCACCAAAACAAAACTCAAATTTAACACCTGCAGTGAATTACTGAGGTAGCGGTGAGGCAAATACTCTCAGTTCAGACACTACCCTGGGTTTTGAGAACCAACACAGGAAGAAAATACCAAGTCAGGCTGAAGGCGTGAAATTGGGTCGTGAATCCACTTTCAGCCTATGCAAAGGGAAAGGAAAAAATCCTCAAATGCGACACATCATCATCAGGCACAGAATTTCCTCTAACATGATCTGGCCACATTTCTTGAAGCAACGCCCGACCGACCGACCCTCGCTGGCAGTACATATCTCTGTGAGCAGCGAAACTACTGGTGGGGTTTGAAGACAAGTTTTCCCCCAAAAACCACGTCCTCAAGGATCTCCCTTTTCGAACCAATGCATGATCCCACCTTGATCAACCACGCCTGCAAGAGCCTGTCGCACTTCAACCCTAAATACTCCAGGCACATCCGGCCCAGAACTAACACAACTACATCCCAGGAAAAAATTCACTTATCTCTCTATATCCCAAGAAATCCTAAATCACCATATCCACATATATCCCAGGAAAATTCACTTATCTCTATCCACATATATCCCAGGAAAAATCACTTATCTATCCACATATATCCCAGGAAAAATAACTTATCTCTATCCACATATATCCCAGGAAAAATCACTTATCTCAATATATCCCAAGAAATCCTAAATCACAATATCCACATATATCCCAGGAAAAAATCACTAGCAAGAAAATTCTTCTGCACCATGGCAATGCGCAGGTCGCACTGCAGATAACAACACTGACCATATACCTAACCTACTAAATATTTTCACCTTATTGAAAATTAAAATTACATTTAGACCTTTTAGTAAAAACAAGAAAATTTAGGCCAAAGAAAAGAACAATTAATACTGGAACTGGTGAGCAAAAGTGTGTCTTCTCAACCCATGATGTTCATTCTTTTTGTGAAAATACTAAACTTGAGAACCCAAATACCTCAACTTTTATTTTGCACATATCGCATCCTGGTGAAAATTCCCTACTCAGAGCCCTCTGCCCTAGGACAAGTTCCCGGCTTGCCCTAAGATCACCCCTTTCCAATGGGAGATTAACACTCATCTGGAGCATGTAAAATACTGGTCCTCAAATAACACACCAACACTCTTAATTTCGACACTTAACACTCCAAGAATGTAAACAGCACCTTAGGTTTCCAATTTCATCACACTATAATATGTTCCCAAAATCCCAATATAAATCATCCCATAATCCATCTTCACTCATAAAAAAAAAAATAACTCAACGCTGTAAAAGGCTAGAGAGAAATGTTTACAATTATTTCATCACCCACGGCATCACAATAACACTGCCTTTCAATTATCACATGCCCAACTAAACTACAAACGATTGCACCAAAATTCACTGTGCTCAAACATTAAACTAAATTTTTCTGATACATTAAAATTTACTGGCCTGGGGAATTGCTAAAATACCAGACATGACAACAATATGGGGACAATACGTCCCACATCCAGCTAACCTCAAAGAAAAATTTTCTTTTTTTTTTCCTTGCAGAACTATAATTTTGATTTCACACTGCTGAGACCACTCGTTCAACAATTCCGCAGCGGTCACAACATAATACAAAAAAAAAAAAATCAAGAAAGAATTTACCTTCTGGGCTGGGCAGGAACAACTCTTGTTTCAAAAAAAAAAAAAAAAAAAAAAAATCTTCTCGTCACACCGTCCCTGTTGATTTTCTCTTCGCATCCACCAATGTCTTTCTCTTTTTTTCCCTTCTTTTTTCTTTGAACACAATGTGCCCGAGCACTTCACCCAAACACAGGGAAAAACAAAGGCATCCTGAAGCTGATGATGACGGACCCTCTCAGAGGGAGTAATTCTCCCTTGTTTTTTTTTTTTGATGCATATGGCTCTCCCCTGGTAGGAATTTGGTCGGCTGCATTGGAAGGTGGACGGCATCTTCCTCGGAGGTTCCCCTTTCTTTATCCATCAGCTCTCACGAGAATGCTTAGGAGTGCATCGGTGATCATCTTTCGCTGCGCCCCGAGGAGGTCTCGTCCTACGGTGGTCCTGTCCTTTCTTCATAATTTCTTCCACCTCTTTGTATTTGGAGGAATCAGTGAACAATTCATCGCAAGTCCTGAGCTCCTTTTAATTTTTTTTTCATGTAACCAACCATGAACCTGACAAGTCCCCACGCTAGAAGACCGTCGCTACTAGGCTCCTTTAAGCTTTTTTTTTTTTTTTTTTTTTTTTTTTACCTAGATGTTGAATCCATGGTGGTCAGCAAATGCTCTCAAGAAAAAACTTTTTTTTTCTCTGCGGGTCCTCCCCGCCAAAAGGCGAGGAGAAAAACTCCGCCTTCCCCTCTTTCTCTGCCGGCCAGCAAGGGGACAAGAACAAAAGTGACCGAGACAAGCATCTCAAAGTGTCAAAGAAGCTCTGGGATGCTGGAAAAAATGCTGACCCCTGATTGGCTGAAATTTTCCCCTAGTAACAGCGTTCCTCCCACAACGGAAATTCTCTCCCACGTCTCAAGTGACCTCTGACCTTCACACGTAAGCATCGTAACCTCTCATGTGCAGCTGCGACCTAGTTTCTAAAAATAGAACAGCGCCAACCCCTAAGAGCATTTTCTGCAACATTTCTGAGTGACTTCTAAGACCGAACCCTTAAAATGGCCGATCTGAAAGAAGATTCCCTTTTCTCACAACTCTTTCTTTTTTTTTCTTTTCAGAAATGCTTTTTTTTTTCCCATTCCGTGATGTGAAAGTAAAATTAATTTTGATTCTCTGAGCTGCACACCTACTCGCCTTTTCCTATCCCTATCGCGATAAAAGAACAGATAAAATAATTATTTTCAAAACCCCAAAGTCAGTTAAATTAAATACTATTCTCTTCCTCTTTTTTTTTTTTTTTTTTTTCTTAATATGAAATTTTGTTTTCCTGGTTGTGATTAAGACAAGCGAATTTTGCGCACGAATTCCCTTTCAACCAGGAATTTTCTTCTAACGTATGTCATGGGAGAAAATTTTTGCATTAATTAATCACTGATAAACCAACAGAAAGATTGATCAGGTCTCTCTGAAATTCACCAGAGGTTAAAATTTTCGCCATGACATACCTCATGGTAATAATGCTGATGCAGAAAGGGGATTTTCGGTTAACACTGCTCTGTTAAGGAAGGACAAGGCTAACTTAAAAGATTCAACTATAACATCATTAAGAATACTTAAAGGGGCCATTAAACACTATGGATGTGTAAGTAAAGTTCCCATAACAAGAAATTTGTTAAATAGTGTTCGTGATTCACATAAATTTTATAAAGAGTATGTTGATAAGCTGAAGGAAGAAGAATCAAAAAAGGTAAAAGAAAGGAAGCAGAAAGAGAGGGAAAATAAGGAAAAGCCGCTAGAGAAAAAAAGAAAAGCTGAGTTTGATGACAAAATAAAAGAAAATGATGCAGAAATAAATAGGCTTAAAAAAGATAAAGAAGCCTCCCTAGCAGTAATTCAAGAGGGAACAGAAAGAATGAGAAAAGCTGTAGAAAAACAAAATACTGTTGAAATAGCAGTTGCCTCTAACTTGATCATACAAGGTTCAGCTGAAATAAAGAAAACTGAAAGTAAATTAGTTGTGGTGGAAGCAGAAAAAGATAGGCTAATCAGGAAAAAGTTAAAACAATAATATGAAAAAAGTAATTCAGTGAACAATTGTACATAGTTCTTGGTTTTCAATTACCTTTTTAGGATATTATAATTTAATGTGAAACCTGAAAACTTTACTGTGAAAATCGTGAATTGCTTCTGGTTCAACAGCATATTAATGTTCAAAGTGAAACTTGAATGTGGTAAATGTACTTGATCTTGATAATAACACGTGAAAAGATAAGAACTGAACATTAGAAGTAAATCATACTTAAACTTTAGACATTAGACGTTATGCAAAAAATTTGGGTGTGAACTTCGACCATATATACTAATGGACTACGCATTGGCAATAGCTGCATCAAAGCCGCCATGGCTCAAACATTGGGCACGTCATCATCAGACTCCAAATTTCGTGTAAAAATGCTGTTATGATTACTAATTTACGCTGCTAAACTTCAGTGTTTTCAGTGTATTATGTGAATGCGCCTCATATATAATGAAAACTCTTCAGGTAAGTTTACTTATGAGCTATATACATGCATGATTGGGTTGTTTACATTTTGTGATTTATAATGTGATGAACATTTGCGAAGAATTTGGAACATGCATTCCCTTAAGTTACTATATTTTTATATCAATAGCTGCAAGTTTCTTGTTAAGTAATTGAACTTTATTGACTTAGGTATTTAATTCGTTTCTTACCCATGAAAAATAATAGAACTTTCTTTACTATATTGCTCAGAGCAACCATAAGCACAGCAGGTGTAACCCATCTTTTTGACTGTTGTCATGTGATTTTATGTTGGAGCCAGAAATTTTGATGTCATGCGCAGTCTATCAGTATATATGGTTGAAGGGTGTGAAGCAAACTCTTTACAATGTATACAAAGTTGTTTTACTAGATGTATACAAATATACATCTAGTTTTTATTGAAATACACTCCTAAAAAATTCCTAAAAAGTCCTAAAATTCCTACCTAAAATTTTCCAGCAGTATGCTATGATCCCTGGTTCAGATACCTGACAGCTGTCAGGGATTGTGCTGTATTGGGATAATGGGGCCTAAAGAAAACGTTGCTCACAGCATTTTTTTCTTTTTTCTAAATTTCCCTAAAATTGTGCTTAACTTGTCCTCAATAAATTTTGCTGCTAACAAACACGCCTGAACTAGGGAAATAAAAAAAGAAATGTTTCTCGTAAATACACGGGATATTCATATAATTATTCAAGCAGCAATCAGAATGTGACTCTAAATCATCATACTAGTTTACTGTTCACCATGTAACATCGCATCAGCAAACTTGAAAATTATGTCGCCCTGGAGTTGGAATCAAGCCCGCATCTCTGAATTTCTGTTGAAACGTCGTGCTATCTATACATGAGAAATATTTCTTCCTTGGTTTCTGTGTCTGAGAAACTGGTGATTTAGCACGCTATGATGATACACAATTTGCTTTGACTAGTGCAAAAATCTGATGTTCTTCAGATTCTAAGTGGTAATTGCTCAGCTTCATTTTCTTGGAACTTTGTTTTGCTGTCCTGGGTGGTGTAATGGATAATGTGCTCAAACGGAAATCAAGATATGCAAATTTGATTAATTTCCAGGTCGATGTAATTTTGAAGTTTCCTGGACGATGTTACATAGTGAACAGTGAACTAGTGCAATTCACAGCCATATTCTGATTCCTGCTTGAGTAATTGCTTCAATCAATCGGTAACCATGGCCAATATCCTTTGAGCTTATGTACACTTATTTTTTTATTCTTGACACTGGCATGTGAGATAAAAGGCCATTCAAAGACTCTTATGCTGTTTTATGTTTTCTACATAGTTTTTATGTGCATGTTGTAGAGCTACCAACTATTACGGATTTTCCGTAATTATTATGAATTTTCAGCTGGTTGTATGGAATTATATGGATCATGCCTAAAAAGTTACAAAAAGTCACTTGCTAGTCAGTCTGCAGTGCATAGTGAATGGGCCTGTAACTTTTGATCAACAGTATGATTGGGCAATGTATCAATAAATCGCGAAAAACCGGTTTGAGTTTCACATCAGTGTTCTGTTTTTTGTTTTTTTTGACGAATGGCAGGCGCTACGGTACATCACAAATGTAGATGTAGACTTCCAAAGCTTCACGTGCATTGCTAAGCTGACATCGGAGTACTGCTACTCAAACAACAGGGAAACTGACACACAATACGAGCTATGCGCACATCACAAAGCAGATATGCTGTTAAAACCAGTTCTGACTGATTCATATCATGGCGTGAGCGGTGGTACATGTTCGCTGTTATCAGTGAAATCACAGCTCCTGCCATTATCTTTTACAAATAAAAGGTGGTAGTTTATAATAATAATTATGTTTTTGTGGAACAGTGTAAGAGATATGTTGGTATTTAAAGTTATATCTAGCAGGGATCGCATTCCTCCTAAAATTCCTAATATTTTGTGACCCTCCTTAAATTCCTAAAATTATACCTAAAATTTGCTATTCTTCCTAAAATTTTCGTAAGCTTATTTATTAAAAATACAACCGTTATTAACGCCAATAAATTTACCATTACGGTAAGGTAAAAAGACCTGTTATTGTAGAAACACAGCCTATATGCTGTGCCGCTGAAGGAGGGAAAATGACGCCATCGAGATGCACTTGCTTCGGGGCGGGCGCTCCACTTTCGTGCCTTCGGACAGTTTTCGAGAGTAACGAGATCTAAGGGAAAAGGGGAGGGGTCATTTTCACCCCTGGTTTGCGCTTTGCAGACGAACTCCGTGGCACGCAGAGGATCGTACTTTATTTTTGTACATGCCTTGTGGAACCTCCTCTTTCTGCTGATGTTTTGTTATTGTAAACCGTAGGTGGGTGGAGAAGCAAAGAGGAAACATGTGGTCTCCTTCCGTAACCTCCGGTAATGACGATGGGATGGTAGCTGAGTGTTATCGTGGCAGCAGTAGAGCACGTGATCATTGACCTTCGATCGTGCGTCGGCGACAGCGACCTTCGATGCGCAATATATCTCGGCTCCGACTCGCTTTGACTGAACTTGCGTGAGATGCGTATGATAGTTTCTGGTTTTGCGTCTTTTATGGTGTTCTCTGTGCTATGTGCAGGTTCAGTTCTCTAGTGGTGACCTGCTTTTTTTTTTTTTTTTTTTTCCAACTTCTGACATCCTTGCAGCCAAACTTCGGGAAGTTGTCTGGTTTTGCAATATTGGAACGTGTTTTTGTACTTCCCTTTTTCTGGTTAGTAATACAAGTGTTTAAGATGCCTAAATCCAAAACGAAATTTCAAGATGCGTGGCTCGCCAAAGAATTGGACGGAGTGAAGTTGAAAAAATGGTGTTCTGCAACTGAAACAATATTTTCTGCTAAGTGTATATTGTGTTCAGAAATTTTCAATATTTCTAATAGTGGCTTTTCACAAGTAAAAGCGCATCATAAAGGAAAAAAACATTTGCAGAAATTTCAAAGTCAATTTCGAAATAAGTCCATCCTGAAAGCCTTTGGAGGACGGGATCTTCAGCCCAAAACAAATATTAGTGAAGTACTGAGTCATGATTTACAGTTGGCTAAAGCCGAAGCATTATGGGCCATGAAAATTGCTAAGGACAATATGTCTTTTGTTTCATGCACTGAAACAGTTGAACTTTTCAAATAAATGTTTCCTGATTCTGCTATTGCAGCCAAAATGCAACTTAAAGAAAAAAAAAGTTGCTTATGTGATATCACATGGATTGTCAAAATATTTTGAAGAGGATTTGAAAAAAGACATTGCATGTAGTAGCCCAGGAAAGGTTACTATAGCATTTGATGAAACTACAAATACACAAGTGAAACAACAGTTAGATGTGTATCTCAGGTACTGGTCTTCAGAAATAAATTCAGTTTCTTGCCGATACCTAACAAGCGTTTTTCTGGGTCATGCAACAGCAGATATTTTGCTAAAAGAAATTCTTGATGTGTTATCATCTTTCAATATTTCGTTGAACAGAATTATTTGTGTATTCATGGACAGCCCAAATGTAAATAAGTGCTTTTTACGCAAATTCAATGAAGTTGTAAACAAGAAACAGGCCAGAAATCTTTGGAACTAGGTTTTTGCAACCTGCATGTTGTTAGTAATGCATTTAAAATTTTTTTGACAAGCTTAAATATAGATTTTGACGAATTTGCTACTGATATGCATTACTTTTTAAAGAGTAGTGCTGCAAGACGAGAGGATTATAAATCTGTCGAGGATATAACATTGGTCACAGCCAAATTTCTTTTGCGTCATGTCAGCAACAGATGGTTAACCGTTGGTTCTGTAGCCCAGAGGATCTTGGGTCAATGGCTAAATATTACAGAATATTTTTTAAACTTCTTGCCATCTCAAAAAATATTTGAAAAACAACTACGCAATTCGGCAAGGTATAAAAATTCACTGTTTCCTGAAAAATGAGCTAACTCCTTGCTATTTAGCATTAATTTCATTTTCACACCAAAATTTTGAAAAGTTTTCATTATGTTATCAGAGTGAAGAACCAAAAATACACCAGTTATATTCTGATTTAAATACTTTGATGAGGAATGTTATGGCTCAGTTTATCCAAGATGATGTTATTGCAGGGAAATTTGGAGAAGACCTAAAGAATGTAGATTTTGAAAACAAAAATTCATGGAAAAAACTAGGGGAGTTAGAAGTTGGTATGAAGACAAAAATCTCCTCAGGAATGTTCAGGAGATGAGGCAGAAATTATTTCTCTTAGATGTAAGATCATCACTAATTGCAACCACAAAATATTTAAAGTCAAATTTGCCATTCTGCAATCAAAAGCTAAGAGACATAGAAGTTTTAAAGGTAAAAGAACCAAAGAAAGAGTCAACTCAACTTTCAGTCACTGAAGGACTGACTTTCAGAAATAACCAGAATTTCAAGTGTTTTGCATCTTTCTGAGGAACAAATTGATAGAGTAAGAGAAGAGTGGAAACTTTTAAATTGCGATAAGCCAACTCTAGATGAACTAGTGAAATTTTCAGAGGAAGGGCATATTCCAGTGCGGATTGATCATTACTGGTGTAATATATTTAGTATTAAAGACTCTAGCGGAAAAGAAAAATACTCAAATCTTGCTAAACTCATCAAGTCAATTTTAATTTTACCTCATGGTAATGCTGATGCAGAAAGGGGATTTTCGGTTAACACTGCTCTGTTAAGGAAGGACAAGGCTAACTTAAAAGACTCAACTATAACATCATTAAGAATAGTTAAAGGGGCCATTAAACACTATGGATGTTTAAGTAAAGTTCCCATAACAAGAAATTTGTTAAATAGTGTTCGTGATTCACATAAATTTATAAAGAATATGTTGATAAGCTGAAGGAAGAAGAATAAAAAAGGTAAAAGAAAGGAAGCAGAAAGAGAGGGAAAAGCAGCTAGAGAAAAAAAGAAAAGCTGAGTTTGATGACAAAATAAAAGAAAATGATGCAGAAATAAATAGGCTTAAAAAAGATAAAGAAGCCTCCCTAGCAGTAATTCAAGAGGGAACAGAAAGAATGAGAAAAGCTGTAGAAAAACAAAATACTGTTGAAATAGCAGTTGCCTCTAACTTGATCATACAAGGTTTAGCTAAAATAAAGAAAACTGAAAGTAAATTAGTTGTGGTGGAAGCAGAAAAAGATAGGCTTATCAGGAAAAGGTTAAAACAATAATATGAAAAAAGTAATTCAGTGAACAATTGTACATAGTTCTTGGTTTTCAATTACCTTTTTAGGATATTATAATTTAATGTGAAACCTGAAAACTTTACTGTGAAAATCGTGAATTGCTTCTGGTTCAACAGCATATTAATGTTCAAAGTGAAACTTGAATGTGGTAAATGTACTTGAATATGATAATAACACGTGAAAAGATAAGAACTGAACATTAGAAGTAAATCATACTTAAACTTTAGACATTAGACGTTATGCAAAAAATTTGGGTGTGAACTTCGACCATATATACTAATGGACTACGCATTGGCAATAGCTGCATCAAAGCCGCCATGGCTCAAACATTGGGCACGTCATCATCAGACTCCAAATTTCGTGTAAAAATGCTGTTATGATTACTAATTTACGCTGCTAAACTTCAGTGTTTTCAGTGTATTATGTGAATGCGCATCATATATAATGAAAACTCTTCAGGTAAGTTTACTTATGAGCTATATACATGCATGATTGGGTTGTTTACATTTTGTGATTTATAATGTGATGAACATTTGCGAAGAATTTGGAACATGCATTCCCTTAAGTTACTATATTTTTATATCAATAGCTGCAAGTTTCTTGTTAAGTAATTGAACTTTATTGACTTAGGTATTTAATTCGTTTCTTACCCATGAAAAATCATAGAACTTTCTTTACTATATCGCTCAGAGCAACCATAAGCACAGCAGGTGTAACCCATCTTTTTGACTGTTGTCATGTGATTTTATGTTGGAGCCAGAAATTTTGATGTCATGCGCAGTCTATCAGTATATATGGTTGAAGGGTGTGAAGCAAACTCTTTACAATGTATACAAAGTTGTTTTACTAGATGTATACAAATATACATCTAGTTTTTATTGAAATACACTCCTAAAATTTTCCTAAAATTTTTCTAAAAAGTCCTGAAATTCCTACCTAAAATTTTCCAGAAGTATGCTATGATCCCTGATCTAGATGCCCTTCCCACTTCCGTAGACTTTCCGATGGAATTAGGCATAAAAATTGATACAACTGTATAGCACCAGTCCAAAACAGAAGGAAAAAAAAAGAAAAAAAAAAGAAACAAGATTTGAAAAAAAAAAAAAAAAAGAAAAGAAAAGAAAAAAAAAGTACTGCCTAAAAAAGGCTCTTGCAATTTATCGTCTTTTTTCTGTACTTCCGACTGAATTCTGGTATGAAAATCGGTTCATGTAAACTGCATATAAGCAGACAGCTACAAAAATGTTGACCCCCCTACTGTATTTTTCGTCATATAATCCACAGGTTATCTGCTAAAAATGTTATAAATTTAGGTTCTGCAGATAATTCACCACTTTAAAAAAGAAAAAGCTTTCGTGGCCCTCATTAAAAAAAAAAAAAAAATTAGAGCCGGAATCATCAGGAGAGGTTTTATATTTGGAAAATTACCATAAATGCATTAATAATAGAAAAATGTTATGCAGGAGCTCTGCAAACAGTTGGAAAGAATTTTTTTTTTTTACTGACAAACATTTTGTCAGGAAATTTGTTGCCCAAATACAATATTATTTGCTCTTGTGAACTATCGCGTATAGTGGGAATTATAGTGTCACACATGCTTGTGGATGCCACATGTCGTAACTATGGAGCTACTCAAAACACTCATATTTTTTGCTCTTTATTCCCTTGAAATTAACAGAAAATTATTTAAAAAAATTACTTTGGACTGCTGCGTCATCCTTGGATTTCTGTATGGAATTATGGTTTGGGATCAACATCACAGGTGTTTCACAGCCTGAGGATTATGTGCCGCCGCAGATTATAGGAAGGAATTTTATTTCTTTTCCTGAAATGTCACTGTCTTTGCATTATATGAAGAAAATGGTATGTATCAGGCCTAGGACAGATGGTAGGCAAAGGTCGAACCACAGGCATGGGTACTTTTGGATGGAATTTTTCCATGAAAATCTATACACATACAGTACTAGTAGAGTACAAACCTGGAAAAATAACGGATTTAAATCTTTTTCACCATGCTTGATATACTGTTATAAGGTGAGCATGCTAGTTTTACTTTATAATATAGTAATTTTAGTTTGTATTTTGAAAAAAACATGCAACATTGTGCTTTTTCAAAGATACTAACTAAATTACTGTATTATAAACAAAAATATAAAGGTTCTGAATGATTACTGATAGTCACCTCAAAAGGTTGGCAGCTGTTATGTTGGGAAGCCTCATTGTGTAATTCCATCTGTGGATTTCAAGAAGGATTTATTGGTACACAAGTAAGTTTTAAAGTGTTTTTTTGTGTGACATATACCGCTAATTTACATATCCAACATTCCCCAGAGTTGTCATTAGACCGTAATTGGTCCAGAGTATAAAATGTGACACAGAAGTTTGCTCAACAGTCAAACGCATTTGCACATTGGTAGGTAAAAGATGTCAAGCGATACTGCATTTATTCAACACTGCATCGTTACGATTTTCATCAACGAAAAAGTGCTGCAAAAGCATGTGCATCAATCTGTTCTGTTCTGGGGGAAAATATTGTATCGAAAAGCACGTGTGAGTTTTGGTTTAGATGGTTTAAAACAAGTGATTTTGATGTTAGCAATCGAGAATTTAGCTGTGCCCCGCAGAAGGTTGCACATGAGGAACCGCAAGCTTTGTTGGATGAAGATCCGTCTCAAATGCAAAAAGAACTAGCTGAACAACTGGGAGTAACTCAACAAACCATTTCCAATTGTTTACGCGCAATGGGAAAGATTCGGAAGGAAGGAAAATGAGTGCCACATGCAGGGTTGCCAGACCTGCGCCAATTGCGCCAGCCAGCGCCAAAACGTTGTTCTTGCGCAATTCTGCTAAAAAATTGCGATTTTGACGAAATCTGCGCCTATTCAAAACTTAAAATTTACCGGTCAATGATATTTTAGCGTAATCTTACGATATTCGAAATTGATTCAGCGGTTAATTCGTACATGAGATTTTTCCGCGGATTTGCAGAGTCCCCACCCCCTTTTTTGTCAACATTTTTGAGTTCGATGCAAAAGTGAAGAAATTTTCAGGGTACTAGTTTAGGGGGGGGGGGTCGTATTCCATCTGGGGACATTGCTTTGTCTTTTTAAACATTTGGAAACGGAAGTTTTTCCGTAATCGTATTTCTTTTTCTCTTGCGATGTCGCTTCTGTTCAGTATTGTTAAAAATAATTTCATTGCATAATTTCAGCTTGAAATTGTAGTCAACGATTTCCAAATAAGGAAGTTAGGCCTCCCGAAAATTTTCCTGTAATCTATGGTCACGAAATTCTTAAGCTGATTCGAGGAATTCCGTCTTTTTGTTATCATTTCGACCATTCAGGAGATCGATGCACAACTGAACTGAAATTTTGGGAGGATTGGTGGTGGTGGGGTGAGGGATCATTTTCTTCATCGGAGGACGGAATTTCATCTTTCGAAAGCGGAAAGTAGACGGAGGTAAGATTTCTCTTGTAATCATAATTTTTTTGTTCTTGCGATGGTTTCTGTACCCAGTGTTGTTAGATATCAGTTTATTCCATAAATATTTGTATTTCAGCTTGAAAATGTTGGATAAATATCGAAAACGGAAGTCGAACGGAGCGGAGATTTCTTCCATAATTGTATATATTTTTTTCTTGTTCTCACTCCTATGTAGTTGTTAAATGTCATCACCCTTATAAATGTGTGTGCATTTTAGCTTGATAAGGGTGGGGGAAATTTCCAAAAACGGAAGTGACGAAGTTATAGTAGGGTTGTTATCCCATTTAGAAAATCTGAGTTGTTTTTGTAATTTGACTTTGGGATTGTGTTCAGTATGAAATGTCTTGAAGTGTGGAACTTAATAATTTGAACAGTTTAGAAACTCTTTCTTTAGAAAATACTTCTTCCGTAGATACTGCTAATAAATACTGGTGAGTTTTGTATTGTGTAATGCTGTCAACCATACGAAGAAAGCCTATGCACAATACAAACAACGGCACTGTAAAGCATAATTTTACTCATGAGCCATATATTTCACTTTCAAGTTCCTACAGTGTATGCATAAACTCATGCCCAAGTCCTGAATGTAATTCTTATTTTATTATTTTCTTTTGGCAGTGTTTTGATGTGCTTCAATTTGAAACTCTAAATGCAACTAATAACTCTTAAGTTGTAGATTTGGTTGACAGTTTAGGAGTGAAATTTTTTATTTTGAGATATTAACTCTGTTGTGTGTGTTGCATTAAAGAAAAAAATATTCTGGGTGTGTTAAATATACAGGGTCTCCATAAAGTCTTTCTCACATAACAAAAATTAATATAAAAAATCTATGTAAGTTAAAGTAAAATGGTTAGCAACATAAAGTTTTTTAGATAAAAAATTGTGGGTTATATGCCACTTACAATAATACGATATAACACACTAATGTGTTTTTTTATTCCGTTAATAGGCGTAAAATTACAAAAGTTTCGCAAGCTTTCACTGCCAACGGACAGCTTCTCCAGGCTTCTGATATAAACACTTAACAGAAACAGACAAAGAATAAATGCAATTTATTCTTTGTCTGTTTCTTTGATATAAACACTTAACAAAAACATACAATGAATAAATGCAATTTATTCTTTGTCTGTTTCTTTGATATAAACACTTAACAAAAACAGACAAAGAATAAATGCAATTTATTCTTTGTTTGTTTATGTTAAGTGTTTTTATTCAGAAGCCTGAAGAAGCTGTCCGTTGGCAGTGAAAGCTTGCGAAACTTTTGTAATTTTACGCCTATTAACGGAATAAAAAAACACATTAGTGTGTTATATCGTATAAAGTTTTTTTCTGTTCTTTAAGAGAGCAGTACTGCTGAATAAGAGGAGCAGTTCATGGATAAGGGTTTCCATGCAAGAAAAAGCGGCGTGCATAATATGGTTCCACGAGACCAAATTGGCAGTTACTGTCCAGCATCATTTCAGAAAAGAGTGTAAACGATCACCACTGGACCAAAAAAACATAAAAGCTTGGCATGAAAAGTTGAAAGCTTGGGGGTAGTGTTGACCATCTCCCCCGAGCGGGCCGGTCCCTGGTTACACAAGAGACAGCTACAGCTGTTCAGGAGACATTTCTGTGAAGCCCCAGGAAATCCATTAGTCGTGCTTCACTTCGAAACTGGGATTCCCCATGCCACGGTTCACAAAATTTTACAGAAATGTCTTCATCTGTATGCATATAAGGTACAGATCATTTAAGCTCTTCAGCCTGTTGAACCGGCCTCACCGTGCTGCGTTTGTGACAAAGATGTTGCAGCGCATAGCTCATGGTAGTAATTATCTGCACTGTGTCTGTTTGTCAGATGAAGCCACATTCCACGTTTCTGGTACAGATTATACAAGGTGCGAATCGGGGGATCAGAAAATCCCCTATATATCATCGAACAACAGAGGACTAGTCTAAAAGTGAACGTATGGTGCAGCCTGATGCATGACAGAATCATCGGACCCTTCTTTTTTTACAGAGCCCACGGTAACATGTACCTGGACATTCTTAAACTTTCTGTAGCATCTCAGTTGCATGCACTCCAATCTTCTGTTATTTTCTAACAAGATGGTGCCCTACCACATTGATCAATAACGGTTTGTGAGTTCCTGAATGCCACATTTCCGTACAGTTGGACTGGCTGCAATGGTTCCATGACATGACCACCTCTATCCCCCCCCCAGACTTGTTCCTGTGGGGTTATGTGAAAAACCAAGTTTACTCTAGCAGTGTTCCGGTTGTCGAGATGTTGAAGAGCAGAATAACGTACATCATTGGTTCTTTCTCTGCTGAGATGTTAAAACTTGGCGTGAAATCGAATATTGCTTAGATGTCCTCTGGGCCACAAATGGCACCCATGTGGAGGTGTACTGACACTGGAAAAAAAAAACTTTACTTGTGCACCATCATTGTCGTGCAGTCCCTTTCTTGTACCTGTAATACATTTTTTATATTAATTTTTGTTATGTGGGAAAGACTTTATGGACAACCATGCATATCCCAATTTATTATACTCATTTCAATACACATTTGCAAAGTAATATATTCTGGCATGCTGTACTACATCCGCACACTGTTAGTTGTTTCTGACAGTGAATTGGGAGTTGGCATCCCCACTGTCCAAGCTGATATTTGTATTATTTTATCATATGTTTTGCCATTCTGGATAAATGTGGCTCGTGCAGCAGTTTTCTTCTAAAGAAACAATAAACAGGCATGCCTTTCATAGCAGATGTTTCCACATAATCCATTTATGCATAATTTCTGTCAGCATGTATTGTTGCTGTGATTTTGGAAACCATTTTTGTGGGTATTGCCCACAACTGAATAAAAAATACCCTCTTATGCTACAAACAGTTGAAAACTTCTGTGCCCAAGTGGCAATAAATTATAAAATTCTCATCATTTGTATCAGGAGATAAGTCCTTTTCCATTAAGAACTGAGTTTTTTTTTATTTATTTATTTTTCGGAAAAAGTGCTATGCATATTTTTATGTTTAGAAGTTAATGTAACTGGTGTAATAACTGCTACTCACAGATTCATTTTTAAGGGTTTGTACCATTCTTTAATGCATGTTGATTGTTTAATCATGGGCATTATCAGAAATCTAATAAATTCTGCAAATTTCAGATGATGACACAAGTCCTGCAAAATCAAGGCCACGAAAACGTCCTCATTCCCCAGTTACTTACGGCAGGAGATCAGGAAGCAAAGATCGTATGTTTTATGAACTCACTTACTCAGACTTTACTCAGATTCAAGCAATTAAATTTTATTTTAACTTGAGCTTTCTTAGAAGATACAAAGAATAATGGAAAAATCTTCAAGTTAAAATAGAATTTCATGAACTCACTTAAAATGTTGAATAGTTTTAAATAAGTAATCTGATTTTCTAGTTGATTGTTGGCTTGCATAACTTATATTTATTTTTAGTGTGTTTGATGTTAAAATTAGAGTATTTGTGCATCCAAGATTGATAGGATATTGTACAGCTAGTGCAAACCATAGGTTCACAAACTAGAACTATGTAGGATGCTGACCTTTTCTATTTGTGGGGTATATATTAAGTATGTGGTGAAATGCAAGAACTTTTATGGATTTTCCCTTCATAAACATCCCAGTGGATATCGGAGTGCCATTAGCTGTGGAGGAACCTTTAGAAGATTAAATAGTTACAAAGATTTCTTCCATTTTCAAATACACCCACTAGTAGAGCTTTAAAGGAAAAATCCTAGTCACCAGAGAAAAGTACTGGTTTTTAATGGCCCTGTTGTGTTAAGAAAACTCCAGGTAAGTAAGGTTGCTGAATCCTTCTCGTCATCAAAAATATCATTGCTAGTTTTTACAGTATCGTTAATTGATTAAATCTGTTAATTAAGGGGAAAAAAGCAACACATTATTAGTTTAACCAAAGGCCTTCAGTCACAATTGTTAACAATGATTGTCATGTGTTTATCAGTGTCATCTTAGATATCATAAAGTAAAGGCTTTTCTCTCTCACTTGCTACCTTCTATTAAATAAGGATTTCCTTTGTTACTCAAATGTGTACATTAATGGTTACAAAAGACTTTAATATTGGTTTTTATTAGAATTTTTAAAAAATCTAATGGAGAACTTTTTAAAGTGGGTACCACTTGATAATCATGTCTTCATTGTTTACTTTTGTGGTGGTTAAGGTTAACAGTTTGTATTGGTAATGGTCAATATATTTACTTTCTGCTGTGTGCTTATGGTTAAGAAGGGATTTTATCTCATAGATGTTAAAGAGAGAAGGTAGCAGAAGCTATTCTGCTTGAACAGCAGAATAGCTTCTGCTACCTTCTCTCACTTGCTACCTTCTATTAAATAAGGATTTCCTTGTTACTCAAATGTGTACACTTGAGTAACATGTACATTTGAGTAACATGTGTACATTTGAGTAACATGTGTACATTTGAGGTTTTTTTCTTTTCTGCTTGAACAGCAGAAAAGAAAAAAGTTATGAAAAAGGTGAGAGCGTTGCGTCAGGTGTTTTTGGTCACAAAGAATGCACCAACGGTGATCGTTGTCGTGGGGGAATGAGGCTCACAAGTCTGTGGGCGGGAGAGGTGTGTTTTCCAGCAAGATAATGCACGCCCACACACGGCACGTGCAACGCAACATGCACTTCAGGGTGTGAGACAACTTCCATGGCCTGCACGTTCACTGGATTTGTCCCCCATTGAGCACGTGTGGGATTCTATGGGACAACAACTTATCCGGTCTCCACGGCCATCCACGACCATCCCCGATTTACGCGTCCAGGTTGAGGATGCTTGGAACTCAATACCCCAAACTTACATCCAACATCTGTACAACAGACTCCATGCCAGAATTGCACAGTGTGATGCAGTTCATGGTGGTTCAACCTTGTACTAACCATGTTACATGGAAATGTTATTTTTCAGTTTACCAGCAAATACAGCTGTATTTTGCCATAATGTTTTGATCACGTTATCCTCTGTATTTCGTTATTATGCTGTATAAATTTTGTTGGTATCAGACGTCTCCTTCTTGGTGTTCTTTTTTCACTTTCCGCCAGTGTATATTGCAAAAAATAATAAGCCATTTTCTGACATTGAATCACTAGTCATGTTATCCAGAAAGCTAGAGGTTGATGTACAAAACTGTTATTTCTTGCATATCAGTGGTTATAACAGAGTCTGTATTGAAGGAACTAAAGCAGTCCCAGTTCATTAGCATTATTTTAGATGCCTCTACAGAGAAGGGCACAATAGAGGAATTGATGATGTATGTAAGATATTTTAAAAGTGGTAAAATTGAAGAATGTTTTTTGGACTTTTAGAATTAGAAAATGGCACATCTGAGTCCTATTTTTCTGCTATTGAGAAACAGTTTGCTTCTCTTGGTTTAAATTTGAAGAAAAATTCTTGGATTGTTGCTATAGCAACAGATGGGGCAGTCAACATGGTTGGTGAAGTATCTGGTTTATGTGCCAAATTTAAAGATTTTTTTTACCACATATATTGTCTGTGTATTGTGTTGCTCACCGATTGCAGTTAAGCATACATACTTTATACTCTAAAGAATGTATCATATTTAGTAACGTTTGACTCTATTCTTATTTTAATTTATAAATTTTATGGACATTCCAGTAAAAAAATCAAGCGCCTCGAAAAAATAGTCTACTTATTAGCACAAATTTTTTTAAAAATTCAGAAATTGCACGAAATTAGATGGGTGGCATCTAAAGTAGGAGTTTTGAGAGCAATTTTTCATGACTAACAACCAGTTGTGTTGCATTTAGAAAATGAAGCTAATGAAAAACAAGGTAGCAAAAATGCAGAATGCATAGTAAAGAAAATAAAAGATTTCCAATTTCTGGCAACCCTCAGTTTCCTCCTAGATTTTCTTCAAATCTTTAAAGACTTGTCCCTCGTTTTCCAAAAACAGCATTTGCTTTTATGTCGAGTCAACAACGAAGTTTTGAAAGCAAAAAAGAAATTAGAAAATTTGCAGAAAGAAAGAGGAAAATATGAAGAACAATTTTTTAGCTCCTATAATGGATAAACTTACAAAGATGTAGTTCTGACAAGTGTTGCAAATGGGAAGAAGTTCTTCAAATCTGACAGAAATACTATGATAGACTTTGCAAAAAAATATTTATTGGTAAGATTTTGTGACATTAATTCCCCTGTAATCACTTCAACATATGTTTTTGACACATTCACTTGGCCCACTGGAAAAGATTTGAGTGACTTTGGAGACAATGAAATCAAAATTATCTTGCATCATTTTAAGGAAGTAATCAAGCATAAAAACAATGAGAAAGTTATCGAAAAAAGTGGTAGACGAATGGTTTGACTTCAAAATAAGTAGCCAGAACTTGAAAGTTGATGAACTACTTTTAAAGATTACTGAACATAAGGAGAAGTTTTTTTACATAAGCCAGTTGTTTTCGCTTCTTTGTGTAATACCAGCATCAACATCAACCTGTGAACGAGGCTTCAGCCAGATGAATCTTATCAAAAATCACTTGAGGACCTCATTAGTCAACAGAAGTATGAACAGTCTCCTAAAGATACACATTAATGGGACATCATTAGAAAATTTTGAACCAGCAGACTCTTTAGATAAGTGGTACTTTGGAGATGGAACAAAGCATGTACAAGGACATAAAAGAAAATTTTGTGATGCTGAATAATAGATGTAAAAATTATAAAAGAAACAAAGCAGAACAATTACTACACGAATCACATTCCTCCTAAAATTCCTAATATTTTGTGACCCTCCTTAAATTCCTAAAATTATACCTAAAATTTGCTATTCTTCCTAAAATTTTCGTAAGCTTATTTATTAAAAATACAACCGTTATTAACGCCAATAAATTTACCATTACGGTAAGGTAAAAGACCTGTTATTGTAGAAACACAGCCTATATGCTGTGCTGCTGAAGGCAGGGAAAATGACGCCATCGAGATGCACTTGCTTCGGGCGGGCGCTCCACTTTTTGCCTTCGGACAGTTTTCGAGAGTAACAAGAGATCTAAGGTAAAAGGGGAGGGGTCATTTTCACCCCTGGTTTGCGCTTTGCAGACGAACTCCGTTGCACGCAGAAGATCGTACTTTATTTTTGTACATGCTTTGTGGAACCTCCTCTTTCTGCTGATGTTTTGTTATTGTAAACCGCAGGTGGGTGGAAGCAAAGAGGAAACATGTGGTCTCCTTCCGTAACCTCCGGTAATGACGATAGGATGGTAGCTGAGTGTTATCGTGGCAGGCAGTAGAGCACGTGATCATTGACCTTCGATCGTGTGTCGGCGACAGCGACCTTCGATGCGCAATATATCTCGGCTCCGACTCGCTTTGACTGAACTTGCGTGAGATGCGTATGTTAGTTTCTGGTTTTGCATCTTTTATGGTGTTCTCTGTGCTGTGTGCAGGTTCAGTTCTCTAGTGGTGACCTGTTTTTTTTTTTTTTTTCTATCTTCTGACATCCTCGCAGCCAAATTTTGGGAAGTTGTCTGGTTTTGCAATATTGGAACGTGTTTTTGTACTTCCCTTTCATTTTCTGGTTAGTAATACAAGTGTTTAAGATGCCTAAATCCAAAACGAAATTTCAAGATGAGTGGCTCGCCAAAGAATTAAACGGAGTGAAGTTGAAAGAATGGTGTTCTGCAACTGAAACAATATTTTCTGCTAAGTGTATATTGTGTTCAGAAATTTTCAACATTTCTAATAGTGGCTTTTCACAAGTAAAAGCGCATCATAAAGGAAAAAAAAACATTTGCAGAAATTTCAAAGTAAATTTCAAAATAAGTCCATCCTGAAAGCCTTTGGAGGACGGGATCTTCAGCCCAAAACAAATATTAGTGAAGTACTGAGTCATGATTTACAGTTGGCTAAAGCCGAAGCATTATGGGCCATGAAAGTTGCTAAGGACAATATGTCTTTTGCTTCATGCACTGAAACAGTTGAACTTTTGAAAGAAATGTTTCCTGATTCTGCTATTGCAGCCAAAATGCAACTTAAAGAAAAAAAGTTGCTTATGTGATATCACATGGATTGTCAAAATATTTTGAAGAGGATTTGAAAAAAGACATTGCATCTAGTAGCCCAGGAAAGGTTACTATAGCATTTGATGAAACTACAAATACACAAGTGAAACGGCAGTTGGATGTGTATCTCAGGTACTGGTCTTCAGAAATAAATTCAGTTTCTTGCCGATACCTAAAAAACGTTTTTCTGGGTCATCCAACAGCAGATATTTTGCAACAGTTTGCTTCTCTTGGTTTAAATTTGAAGAAAAATTCTTGGATTGTTGCTATAGCAACAGATGGGGCAGTCAACATGGTTGGTGAAGTATCTGGTTTATGTGCCAAATTTAAAGATTTTTTTTTACCACATATATTGTCTGTGTATTGTGTTGCTCACCGATTGCAGTTAAGCATACATACTTTATACTCTAAAGAATGTATCATATTTAGTAACGTTTGACTCTATTCTTATTTTAATTTATAAATTTTATGGACATTCCAGTAAAAAAATCAAGCGCCTCGAAAAAATAGTCTACTTATTAGCACAAATTTTTTTAAAAATTCAGAAATTGCACGAAATTAGATGGGTGGCATCTAAAGTAGGAGTTTTGAGAGCAATTTTTCATGACTAACAACCAGTTGTGTTGCATTTAGAAAATGAAGCTAATGAAAAACAAGGTAGCAAAAATGCAGAATGCATAGTAAAGAAAATAAAAGATTTCCAATTTCTGGCAACCCTCAGTTTCCTCCTAGATTTTCTTCAAATCTTTAAAGACTTGTCCCTCGTTTTCCAAAAACAGCATTTGCTTTTATGTCGAGTCAACAACGAAGTTTTGAAAGCAAAAAAGAAATTAGAAAATTTGCAGAAAGAAAGAGGAAACTATGAAGAACAATTTTTTAGCTCCTATAATGGATAAACTTACAAAGATGTAGTTCTGACAAGTGTTGCAAATGGGAAGAAGTTCTTCAAATCTGACAGAAATACTATGATAGACTTTGCAAAAAAATATTTATTGGTAAGATTTTGTGACATTAATTCCCCTGTAATCACTTCAACATATGTTTTTGACACATTCACTTGGCCCACTGGAAAAGATTTGAGTGACTTTGGAGACAATGAAATCAAAATTATCTTGCATCATTTTAAGGAAGTAATCAAGCATAAAAACAATGAGAAAGTTATCGAAAAAAGTGGTAGACGAATGGTTTGACTTCAAAATAAGTAGCCAGAACTTGAAAGTTGATGAACTACTTTTAAAGATTACTGAACATAAGGAGAAGTTTTTTTTTACATAAGCCAGTTGTTTTCGCTTCTTTGTGTAATACCAGCATCAACATCAACCTGTGAACGAGGCTTCAGCCAGATGAATCTTATCAAAAATCACTTGAGGACCTCATTAGTCAACAGAAGTATGAACAGTCTCCTAAAGATACACATTAATGGGACATCATTAGAAAATTTTGAACCAGCAGACTCTTTAGATAAGTGGTACTTTGGAGATGGAACAAAGCATGTACAAGGACATAAAAGAAAATTTTGTGATGCTGAATAATAGATGTAAAAATTATAAAAGAAACAAAGCAGAACAATTACTACACGAATCACATTCCTCCTAAAATTCCTAATATTTTGTGACCCTCCTTAAATTCCTAAAATTATACCTAAAATTTGCTATTCTTCCTAAAATTTTCGTAAGCTTATTTATTAAAAATACAACCGTTATTAACGCCAATAAATTTACCATTACGGTAAGGTAAAAAGACCTGTTATTGTAGAAACACAGCCTATATGCTGTGCTGCTGAAGAGCAGGGAAAATGACGCCATCGAGATGCACTTGCTTCGGGGCGGGCGCTCCACTTTTTTGCCTTCGGACAGTTTTCGAGAGTAACAAGAGATCTAAGGTAAAAGGGGAGGGGTCATTTTCACCCCTGGTTTGCGCTTTGCAGACGAACTCCGTTGCACGCAGAAGATCGTACTTTATTTTTGTACATGCTTTGTGGAACCTCCTCTTTCTGCTGATGTTTTGTTATTGTAAACCGCAGGTGGGTGGAAGCAAAGAGGAAACATGTGGTCTCCTTCCGTAACCTCCGGTAATGACGATAGGATGGTAGCTGAGTGTTATCGTGGCAGGCAGTAGAGCACGTGATCATTGACCTTCGATCGTGTGTCGGCGACAGCGACCTTCGATGCGCAATATATCTCGGCTCCGACTCGCTTTGACTGAACTTGCGTGAGATGCGTATGTTAGTTTCTGGTTTTGCATCTTTTATGGTGTTCTCTGTGCTGTGTGCAGGTTCAGTTCTCTAGTGGTGACCTGTTTTTTTTTTTTTTTTTTTTTTCTATCTTCTGACATCCTCGCAGCCAAATTTTGGGAAGTTGTCTGGTTTTGCAATATTGGAACGTGTTTTTGTACTTCCCTTTCATTTTCTGGTTAGTAATACAAGTGTTTAAGATGCCTAAATCCAAAACGAAATTTCAAGATGAGTGGCTCGCCAAAGAATTGGACGGAGTGAAGTTGAAAGAATGGTGTTCTGCAACTGAAACAATATTTTCTGCTAAGTGTATATTGTGTTCAGAAATTTTCAACATTTCTAATAGTGGCTTTTCACAAGTAAAAGCGCATCATAAAGGAAAAAAAAAACATTTGCAGAAATTTCAAAGTAAATTTCAAAATAAGTCCATCCTGAAAGCCTTTGGAGGACGGGATCTTCAGCCCAAAACAAATATTAGTGAAGTACTGAGTCATGATTTACAGTTGGCTAAAGCCGAAGCATTATGGGCCATGAAAGTTGCTAAGGACAATATGTCTTTTGCTTCATGCACTGAAACAGTTGAACTTTTGAAAGAAATGTTTCCTGATTCTGCTATTGCAGCCAAAATGCAACTTAAAGAAAAAAGTTGCTTATGTGATATCACATGGATTGTCAAAATATTTTGAAGAGGATTTGAAAAAAGACATTGCATCTAGTAGCCCAGGAAAGGTTACTATAGCATTTGATGAAACTACAAATACACAAGTGAAACGGCAGTTGGATGTGTATCTCAGGTACTGGTCTTCAGAAATAAATTCAGTTTCTTGCCGATACCTAAAAAACGTTTTTCTGGGTCATGCAACAGCAGATATTTTGCTAAAAGAAATTCTTGATGTGTTATCATCCTTCAATATTTCGTTGAACAGAATTATTTGTGTATCCATGGACAGCCCAAATGTAAATAAGTGCTTTTTACGCAAATTCAATGAAGTTGTAAAACAAGAAACAGGCCAGAAATCTTTGGAACTAGGTTTTTGCAACCTGCATGTTGTTAGTAATGCATTTAAAAATTTTTTGACAAGCTTAAATATAGATTTTGACGAATTTGCTACTGATATGCATTACTTTTTAAAAAGTAGTGCTGCAAGACGAGAGGATTATAAATCTGTCGAGGATATAACATTGGTCACAGCCAAATTTCTTTTGCGTCATGTGAGCAACAGCTGGTTAACCATTGGTTCTGTAGCCCAGAGGCTCTTGGATCAATGGCTAAATATTACAGAATATTTTTTAAACTTCTTGCCATCTCAAAAAATATTTGAAAAACAACTACGCAATTCGGCAAGCTATAAAAGAATTCAGTTTCCTGAAAAATGAGCTAACGCCTTGCTATTATTTAGCATTAATTTCATTTTCACACCAAAATTTTGAAAAGTTTTCATTATGTTATCAGAGTGAAGAACCAAAAATACACCAGTTATATTCTGATTTAAATACTTTAATGAGGAATGTTATGGCTCAGTTTATCCAAGATGATGTTATTGCAGGGAAGTTTGGAGAAGACCTAAAGAATGTAGATTTTGAAAACAAAAATTCATGGAAAAAACTAGGGGAGTTAGAAGTTGGTATGAAGACAAAAAATCTCCTCTGGAATGTTCAGGAGACCAGGCAGAAATTATTTCTCTTAGATGTAAGATCATCACTAATTGCAACCACAAAATATTTAAAGTCAAATTTGCCATTCTGCAATCAAAAGCTAAGAGACATAGAAGTTTTAAAGGTAAAAGAACCAAAGAAAGAGTCAACTCAACTTTCAGTCACTGAAGGACTTTCGGAAATAACCAGAATTTCAAGTGCTTTGCATCTTTCTGAGGAACAAATTGATAGAGTAAGAGAAGAGTGGAAACTTTTAAATTGCGATAAGCCAACTCTAGATGAACTAGTGAAATTTTCAGAGGAAGGGCATATTCCAGTGCGGATTGATCATTACTGGCGTAATATATTTAGTATTAAAGACTCTAGCGGAAAAGAAAAATACTCAAATCTTGCTAAACTTCATCAAGTCAATTTTAGTTTTACCTCATGGTAATGCTGATGCAGAAAGGGGATTTTCGGTTAACACTGCTCTGTTAAGGAAGGACAAGGCTAACTTAAAAGACTCAACTATAACATCATTAAGAATAGTTAAAGGGGCCATTAAACTCTATGGATGTGTAAGTAAAGTTCCCATAACAAGAAATTTGTTAAATAGTGTTCGTGATTCACATAAATTTTATAAAGAGTATGTTGATAAGCTGAAGGAAGAAGAATCAAAAAAGGTAAAAGAAAGGGAGCAGAAAGAGAGGGAAAATAAGGAAAAGCAGCTAGAGAAAAAAAGAAAAGCTGAGTTTGATGACAAAATAAAAGAAAATGATGCAGAAATAAATAGGCTTAAAAAAGATAAAGAAGCCTCCCTAGCAGTAATTCAAGAGGGAACAGAAAGAATGAGAAAAGCTGTAGAAAAACAAAATACTGTTGAAATAGCAGTTGCCTCTAACTTGATCATACAAGGTTCAGCTGAAATAAAGAAAACTGAAAGTAAATTAGTTGTGGTGGAAGCAGAAAAAGATAGGCTAATCAGGAAAGAGTTAAAACAATAATATGAAAAAAGTAATTCAGTGAACAATTGTACATAGTTCTTGGTTTTCAATTACCTTTTTAGGATATTATAATTTAATGTGAAACCTGAAAACTTTACTGTGAAAATCGTGAATTGCTTCTGGTTCAACAGCATATTAATGTTCAAAGTGAAACTTGAATGTGGTAAATGTACTTGAATATGATAATAACACGTGAAAAGATAAGAACTGAACATTAGAAGTAAATCATACTTAAACTTTAGACATTAGACGTTATGCAAAAAATTTGGGTGTGAACTTCGACCATATATACTAATGGACTACGCATTGGTAATAGCTGCATCAAAGCCGCCATGGCTCAAACATTGGGCACGTCATCATCAGACCAAATTTCGTGTAAAAATGCTGTTATGATTACTAATTTACGCTGCAGAACTTCAGTGTTTTCGGTGTATTATGTGAATGCGCCTCATATATAATGAAAACTCTTCAGGTAAGTTTACTTATGAGCTATATACATGCATGATCGGGTTGTTTACATTTTGTGATTTATAATGTGATGAACATTTGCGAAGAATTTGGACCATGCATTCCATTTTTTTTTCTTAAGTTACTATATTTTTATATCAATAGCTGCAAGTTTCTGGTTAAGTAATTGAACTTTATTGACTTAGGTATTTAATTCGTTTCTTACCCATGAAAAATAATAGAACTTTCTTTACTATATTGCTCAGAGCAACCATAAGCACAGCAGGTGTAACCCATCTTTTTGACTGATGTCATGTGATTTTATGTTGGAGCCAGAAATTTTGATGTCATGCGCAGTCTATCAGTATATATGGTTGAAGGGTGTGAAGCAAACTCTTTACAATGTATACAAAGTTGTTTTACTAGATGTATACAAATATACATCTAGTTTTTATTGAAATACACTCCTAAAATTTTCCTAAAAAGTACTAAAATTCCTACCTAAAATTTTCCAGAAGTATGCTATGATCCCTGTCACTATTAATTAGGTATGAAATATTTAATTATAAAATAATAATAAATTGATGTCATACATCTCCGTTATAAATAAATGATTTCATGGGGATTTTTTAAAATCTGGTATAGCGTATATATGTATTTGTATTGCATGGGAGCAGAAATTCAAAATTTGTGTCATATCCCATCTCTGTACACTGTTGTCGTAATGTGCCTTTATCGCGTCTTCTTGGCTAGTGGTAAAAATCCCTGGCTGGTAAGATTTTCCTGGAATGCCCCACCCCTTTTCATCATGCTCAGCAAAAAGCTAAGACTTTTTTCATATTATCTGCTTTCCAAAGTACTTTTTACTGTAGTGCTTTTAATAGTACCTCAAGAAAAACATCCCACTTCCTAATTTCTGTGAAAGATAAAGTTTTTATGTTGGAATATAATGCCAATATTCACTTTTTTAACATTCTTCACATTTTTCAAACTCCTTTTTGAAAAACGTGAAACAGATTCACATTTAAATACATAGGTTTTTTACCAAAATACATACTTGTGATAAAAATAATTGAATCCGATAGTTTCTTAGACGTGGTTAAAAACTCCTAAACCACAAAACAGCAGCACATTAAAAAAATAAACATGAATGAACGCCATAAAATTTCTTATATGATCATTTTTGGGAATTCCAATTTCTAGCTCAATTTTCTTAAATCAACTTTTGGTTATATATAATATCTCATTGAGAAGATCAACTGATTTTTTGACATAATTTCATGTGATGCTGAATGTTCCAGGAAGCTGGAAAAAGCTGATGTGGACATCAGTAGTGTTTTGCACTATGTTACTGAACTAGAGTTGGCTGTTTTAAAATCTACAGACGAAGGGGCAAATTGGTCCTTTTTTAAGGAATCTTTATCTCAAAATGATGTCATACCATTGATATTTCAAGGTCACCAAATCAGCACTTCATGTGATCAATGAAGATGTGTTGCAGATTGATGAAGATATAGGACTAGGTTCTACAGAAAATAGCATTAATTTATTGAAAAAAGAGTTGCACAATAACTTGAAAAAAAGATTTAATAATGTGCAAATATGTGTCCATTCTTTAGATAAGGTGCTATTTCCCAAATCTTCTGAAGGCCTAAACAATCATGGTAATGATGCAATAACTGAAATATGTAAAGTTTTAAGGTTTGACCCTGATCGTGCTTTGGAATAGTGGCTTCAACTCAAGAAGATTCTCATTAGTGTGAATCCTAATCGAATTTCGTCTATTTCAAATGATTTTTTACACAAATTAGGGAATTCAGATAATCTAAAGCCTTTTGAAATCATGAGAGATCTAGTAACTGTGCTTTTAACGGTACTGCAGTTGAATGCTCACGAGAAATGTCTTTGGTTAGCAGTTAAAAACACATTAGGTGAAAGAAGTCTTCTAATGAAAAAGAACACACTTGAAAGTCGCATTAGGATCAAAACATCATTAATAGAAATGAATAATTTTGACCCTGAAGATGCGATAAAACTATGGTGGGAGGATAGCGTGAAATCTCACCTACCAAACTACAAAAATTAATTTATGAATTTTATTATTTCAGTTTCAACTTTTAAGCATACTGCAATTGAAATACACAAAATAAAGCACACTGATATTACAGTAAGCAATTTTGTAGAAATAATAGTGTGAAATATACAATTTGATTTTTTGCAATTTTGCAAAAAAGCTATTTTGTAGAAATAATAGTGTGAAATATACAATTTGATTTTTTCAAAGTTTGGCCACTGATTTTTTTTTTTTTATGGCCCCTAACAATTTTGGTCTTGGTGGCCAATGTCTATTAGCAAAATTTCTAAGTCTGGATCTTTAATAGATGTAGGAATGAATGTCCAGTCTGAGTGGTCATTAATGGTGAATTCTTTTTCTTCCCAATTTTCTTTCTGTCCTTTAATTTTTTATTTTGTATAAGTTGTTCATGGTAACTAATTTTTGAGATTCCCAATTATCTTTCTAGTAATGAAAAGAAAATTAACTGAATGATTGGAAACTGGAAAGCAAAAAGAATCCAACATCAATGACCTCTCGGATTGGACACTATTATGTCAGTGGTACCTAATCCTTTCTTAACAGTCTCACAGAAGCGTACAGCATAAATTGTTAACTGTGACCATCACTATTGACTGTAAACCTTAACTGCCACAAAATTAAACAACAGAGAAGGCCTAATGAAGAAATAGTATCTACTTTGAAAATTTGTCTGAATTAACTTAAAAGGAAAAAGCCTTTAAAATAAGTTCTTGTGTGTGTGTGTAACCATTGCTATCTTTTGCAATAAATGTTTATGCTGCACACATTTGTTTAATATAAATGTTATTACAAACTTTGTTTGTTTTATACAGAGCAGTTAGTTTTAGTTCAGTGTGTTCCCTTTCACAAAAAAGCATGATAATGTACTGTAGTATCTCTTGTCATTTGTGTGTTGTATCTTTTCTGGCATTGCTGTTGTATCTTTGTGGGGATAGTATATGATACAGGTGTAATCACCATGTTAATGCACTATGATTTTGCTTTAATGGATTTTTCATTAATCTGCATAAGATATAATTCTTGGAGCACTTAGTTTTGGGTAACATTATTTTTAATACACCACAATATGAATACTCAAGAAACGCATATAACATATTAAAATAGTTTATTTTTATGGTGTAATAATCATGAGCACCGATGGGTTCCCGTCTATCAGCAGTACTTGCTGAATCAGTACTTAGACTGCTAGAAGATCTCATCTTTCTAAAGTGTATCAAGAAACCCAGAGTGTGGATCCACTATGCTGACAATATATTCTTCATATGGGAACATGAAGTAGACAAATTAAAAAATTTCATGCATAAGTTAAACAGTCTACATAACACGATAAAGTTCATCATGGAATCTGAAGTTAATAGAACATTGAATTAACTTAACGTCATGATCAGAAGAAATAGAACATCCAGCTTCGATTTTAACGTTTATTATAAACTGACCGCAGTACTGAACCTTGTCCCTCCTGATTCGCACTGCCCAAAAGAGTACACACTTTCTGCTTCTAGAGCATGGTTCTGTAGAGCATATAATGTATGCCAACCCAACTACCTAAATAACAAGGAAATTGATAATATTTTAGGCAAAGGTCTAAAGGCTGGATATAAGAGGGATGAAATAGACAGAATACATAGAACTGTAAGAAATCATATAATGTCAGCAAAAACAAAATCACCTAGTAAGACAATGAGGTACGCAGGATCCATCTTGTATATCCCAGGCTTTGCATATTGGTTAAAGAATTTGTTACGTAAATACAAAACTATTAATAGCAATGAAGTCCCCGACCCCATTATCACATATAGTATCAAGCTGCAAAAAGAGACAGCGTGCAAAAGGACAGGCGGATGTGTACACTATACCGTTGGTATATCTTGACAACACGGAAAAGATATGTATCGGAATGACAAAGCAATCCTTGGACACTAGATGTAAAGAACACATACGAAGTGTCAACCAGGACATGCAGAATACAGCCCTCGCCAGAGAAGTCATGCATTCATCGGCCACTCCAGTATGGAACAATATTAGAAGAATTGCCCCTTACACAAACTTTAAAGAGACTGCCATCAGGGAAACTGTCGAAATCTTCTCCAGCAAAGAAGCATGCAATGACATGATCTCTACTGAACTATCAATGGTTTGGCACGCATTATTAAAAGACGGGAACACGTCGCGGTGCGCCGTGTAATTATGTGCTAAAAAAATTCACGAAATATGCTCGTGATGTCACCCACGTTATTTCCAAAAATCATCTTTGTTCCTTATGTGTTCCAATTCCCTGCATTTTTATGTTTACCATTGCCTTGAAAAAGCCTCCCAGTAGAGTGTGAAAGCTTGGCGAATCTCTGTGATTATTTCACCATAAAAATAAATTGATTTAATATGCCATATGAGTTTCTTGAGTGTTAGTTTTTGGTTATTTAATTTTTTAATTGATTTGTAGATTTCCCTTAATATTAGTGACAGTCAAAATTTGTACAAGTTTAAAGTTTTGTTGTGAAGACTATTTCAGCTGTGACTATCATTGATTTTCTTTTAGTGCATCAAAGATTTTTTTTTTTTTTGAAATTTCTGTAATGGTCTATAACTGCAGAAATAAATGAGGGGATTCATAGCACATTGAAACATTAAAATAAATGCAAGAATCTAATAGATATCTAATAATTAAGAAGAAAAAGCAAGTGGGTTAAATTTTTTTGTTTTGTGTTGGTGTGTAATTAAATGACTTGCACACTCCAAAAGTGATGTCTAACAAAAGCACCCATCCTATTTGGTGTATGTGTGAAATGATTTGTGTCAGCAACTTTATTTTAGACATAATATATGTAATCTCAAGTTTCAAATGCTTTTCTTAAATAGGCTTTGAATGCAATATATGTAATTTTGAATATTAAATGCTTTTCTTAAGCAGATAATTCTAAAATATTCTGCTGACTGCCAAGAATTTAGGGCTTATTTGATAGGGAGATTAGCAGTTAAATTTTTCAGTCTACATTCTTAGTAAAAAAAAGCTAATGATGTACCCTGATAAAATAAGCTGCAAACTGTGAAAGACTATGCAAATTGTTCTTGGCTAGTCATGCAAATTACTAACATTTCACTGTCAATGAATGTCCAGGCAATTCCAAGAGCACAATGGCCTAGATAAGGACTGTTAAATGCTTACTGTGAAAATTCAGGTTGTGTTATATGGTGCAGTCACTTCAGTTGCTGTTAACCATGTCTTGGGGATGTAGAAAACCCTCTGAATAACTGGGTGCATTTGTGAAGTGCCACATTACGGAACTGCAGGAAGCAGGTTGATATGTGAAGACGAATCACCCACCATCTAAGCCATAGTGATGCAGAAGTGGGGTATGTGAGGGCATGCATATGCACTGAGAGCTTTCTGGTCAACCTAGGCAGACAACTGGGTGAGGAACTCCATTCTTGTTAACCCTTCCAATGTCTATACTACAATTCTACATCAGGGGCTCTGTCTGTAGTGGTGTTATACCTGGGAATCATAGTCTGCCCCTGAGTTGCATTGCATTGTTTTCAGTGACAAAATTCTGCTTCTGCCTTAGTGCAGATAACCACTTCATTCACATGTGTAGGTGGACTGGGCAGTGCTTGCATCTGGACTCAGTTGTGGAGCTTGACACTGCTATCACTAATGGTGTTATGGTGTGGGGAGCCATCTCTTATTATAGCAGAATGCCCCTATTTGTGGTAACAGGGATTTTAACAGCACAGTGATGCATTCAAGAGATACTGCAACCTGTCATCTTGCATTTCATGTTTGCGACTACCAGGTACCATTTACCATCAGTCCAACTTTGCATGGTTAGACTCTCCAGGGAGTGCCTCTGTAGCGTTACAACTCTCCATTGGCCAGCCAGGTCCCCAGGTCTTTCTGTTATTCAGCATGTATATGACTTGTGGGTACATGAGCTACATCCATGTAATCTCAGAGATCTTAATTTGACGTCACGATCAGAAGAAATAGAACAATCTGTCACAGAACAACATCAGAGTTTGTTTGACTTCATGCCACACTGTATATCAGTGTGTATTGCAGCCAGAGGTGACTTTGCAAGGTACTAATCTACTATAGTTGTCTCTTCTGAAATAAAGAGTCCTACTGCTGTGATATTGTTGCATTGCATTGTTTTCAGTGACACTTTTATCTCTTGTGTTTCATTGTGCCTTTATCTCTTCCTCCACAAAACCATGTACAAAGTTTCATTGCAAAGGAACACCTGTTTTGAGTCATTTTGATCTTTAATTTTTTTTTTAATTTTTGCCTAGTTGTATATAGGAGTTCTAAAATGAGCATGTTTCAGGAAAATAGCTGACTGAACTTAGTTTTTACATTCCCTTAAGGTATTAAACATCATATCAGGTTACAAGAAGCAGCCTAGGCATATCACCAGGAGGGCATTGCCCCTGAGTGCCAGTCTGTGGAGGTGCCGAAGCAGTTGGAATGATGCTGCTGCTAAAGTTGAAAATGCATCATTCCAAATAACCTAGTAATTTTATAGTATGGGAAAACACACACTTTTTTTTATGTTGAATATTCCTTGTAATTGAATTTTGTTGTTGTTGTAGTTTAACTACCACCACAAGCAATTCTAAGGGTTATAGGCACTTGCCCATCCATTTCCAGGCAAGGGAAAGAGCCAGTAAAATCAAACAAATACACCACCCTTTCCTCAACTGGGATCCTAACCCATGCACATCTCAGACAAATGGTGAGAAGCTAGCACGTCAGAATGCCCGGCAATTGGAATGGCAATAAAATTATCTATTTTTGTTCTAAATTTGCCTTCTTGTAAGGTATGTTGTGTTTTTGGTGCTCTTTGATTCAACCTGGTACTGTGTTAATGTTTCAAGAGTATATATTAAATTAAATTTGCTTCCAGGGTATATTCAATATTGACTTAGAGCAAACTTTTCTCAAGTAAGTGTTTACCAACACTCAAGTCACTGCCAAACCTCTTTCTCAGTCATCAGTGTTATTTTCCAGGGAGTGCAAAATATATATCTTGCCCCGTGCGCCAGTCATCTTAGCTATTTCATTGCAAAGCAGTTGGCTTCACAGAGAGTTGTATGGCGGTTAATCTGTTCCCTTTGGGTGTGAAGATTTTGGAAAATTTTAAATAAGCTCTTAAACTGTAGAATTTATCTGAAGATATACATGGCTTGTACGCTCCTTAAAAACCTTGAAAAGTCATTGAAAAAATGTTCATTTTCAAGACTTTGAAAGTACTTGAGAATTTTTTTTTTTTTTAAGTAATGATATGAAACAGCGCATGTAAAATCATTGTTTGTGCTAAAAAGTTGTATAGGAAATTTCTGTGTAGTTCCGGTAAAAACACCAAGCTCATCAAATAGTGCAGAACTTGGCGTTCAACTCGTGGAAACATGTGGACAGCTGGTACCTTGGTTATGACATCACTACAGAGTAATACGGAGTAAAACGTCAGCCATGGGACTAAAATAAGTGCCATGATGTATTCGCGGATCGTCATTGGTTTCTTTTGACTGGGATTAGGGATGCGTTCTTGCTGAATTGTGAATATGAAAATAATGTACCCTTTCAGAATTTTTCACACCATAAAATGATTTGAAAAACAGAGGGGCAATTCAAAGTTAATAAAAATAAACGGGGGGGGGGTACTTGAAGGTGCATCCATCCCAACTAAGTTTAATGGTTTGAACTTGCTCAAATACCTATTATTTGCTGACCAACCAACATCACACAAATATGATAATTTGGTTTTATAAAGTCCTTGAAAAGTGCTTGAATTTATTTTGCTTGGAAGTGTACGAACTTTGATTTAATCTTGGGGTCATTCCATGTCAAATCAACAAGGCTCACAACTCGACATTTTTTTATTTTTATGAAACTTGGTATAACTGTAGTATTCATCAGTATAAACAAACATGATTTTTTCAGAATTTTTAATGCATCCATTTTTGAGTTATTGATTTTTGAAATTAAAAAAAAAAAACCCCTGAAATTTCATCACCTGAGCAAACTTTTAACTGCCAATTAATCGGGTTCTAATAGAGCTAGAGGGTCATGAAATATGGCTCATTTTAAAGATCTTGAATTGGGCTTTCATTTGATATGCCACATGACACAATTAAAAAAATTAATGTCAATTTTAAAATTTTAAAATAAAAATATTAAAAAGCATGTCTTAAAAAATCTGAAAAAAATCTATATTTAACAAACATTATTTTTCTACATATCCTGAAAGTTTCATAATGGGATCACTATAAAAAAAATAATAATGTAAAACAATGCAACTGAAATGTGCCAGATGTACTTACCGGTTCCACCCATGACTGGAAGGGTGTTCTTTATGTGGTTTGTGTAAAATGTCATAGTTGTTCTTTTAAACATTGTGAATGTTAAAGAATGAAAATAAACATCTAAGTAATTTGAAACTGTGTCCCAAAGTAATTCATATCATAAGTCAGTATAAGGTTCTGTGTGCATATTTACACTTACAAAATAATTTTACCTTCTATATGTATCCTGCTTTTTCTTTCTTTTAAATTTTGCCGCACTTGTATGCCAGTGCTTGATTTGCCTTCTTTGTCTCAGTCATTGTTAAATTATATACTCTTCCAGTAGCTGTTGTCGGGTCAACTTTTAACAAAACATCAGATTTATGAACCAACAGTGTATCCGGTGATTGAGGATACTTGTATGACGGAGATGGACCATGCGGCTCTAGGAAGCTCACTTTTACCTCTTCTGTGTCCTCATTCACACCAAGTACACATCCCAACCACCAGTGCTCTGAGTACTTACTAATCACAAAACTTACCATATTTTCAAAACTAAGGTTGTCTTCCCCTTCATCTGTTGCACATATCTCTTCTTTAAAATGCTCAGAAAGTGAGTAAGTTTTGACTGGTAATTTGTGTTTTCCTGCAGGAATGAAACAATGGAGTTTCTGAGTACCACTTATTGTCTTAGCAGAAGCTATTCTACTTTTAAGGATAATTTCCTCCTCTTTGTAATTTTCTGTTGTTGCAAACCAAAAGTGAATGGAGGCAATATTAGCAGTGGCCCATTCAAAGAGTTGGCGTGGGGTCATAATTTGATTATTATAAACAAGTTGTAAACTTGCCTTTCCAGCTAATCGCTTCACAGTACCCCCTATCCCATCACATGTAATTTTGCCATGTGCTGTTGCAAAAAAATTCCATTCTGCTTTTATATTAAAGCCAGTCTCGTGGTAGCACAAGCTGAGGAAGTTTGGCTTGTTTTTGTATTGTGAAGCTGCTCCATCCGAAAAATAAAATATCTTTTCAAGTTTTTGAGAAAAATGTGACTGCATGAAATTAATTAGGTAACGCTGAAACAGATGGACAGCTATACTGTTGTGAATTAGGCAGTCGGATATAATCACAAAACTTACATGTCCTAGGTTCTGAGTTTTCTCATCTCGATAGTATATAACTATAGGATGCAGGGTTGCTTGGGCATTGTTCCAGTAAAAACCCTGAGCTGCATCTTATAATACAAAAGAATAATTTTCAGCAAAGTCGCAAATTACTATGTATTGATTTTCTGTTATTGTGTCTTTAAGATGTCTTAAGTAACTTGACTGTTGAGTTGCTGTAAAAGAATGGTGAAGCAGGGCTGGAAGTTTTCCAAACAACAGGTCCAAAAACTCCTGTGTAGATTTTGATAATGTTTCAAGTACTGTCCTCTTCTCTAATTGCATCCATTGCTTGAATGTCACATTTTCTATACTATTTAGATCAAAAACAATCTTCAAATCATTGCTTGAGCTGTTCTAATCATGGACAGTTGTTGCACTGACTGAAGTAACATGCAGGTGTAGGGTTTCCACAAATTATGTTTGCAAGGACATCTTTATAGGAGTTTATTGGCTGAACAGTGTCTCCTGTTAATTCAGGTAACTTGCATTGTGTCATCATCAGTGTAACATTCTGATGCATTGTACAAACACAAACAGAATGTGTGCCACTTGCTCCTGCTAGAATGCAATGCTTAGGGCGAAGTTCACAGAACTTGGAGGACCCCACCTTTTTCTCTTGAAATCTCTCTTTAAAAAGACCATACAATTCACGCAAATTACTCAGAAGCAATTTTTTTTCACCTGTTAACGCTTATTATCTATTTTAATGGAAACAGTCTTTTTTCCCTGGCATTTGGTGGCTTACATCGTCACTCTCATAAAATTATTGTATACAATTTGCTGTGTCTTTGTCTCAAGTCTTTCCTGGCTTTGGATCAGGAGAAGACATGATACCTTTTTCTTTTACTAGCTTTTTAGCCTTTCTGGCCATAAAATTTGAAACTCTAAATTCAGTTTCAATTCGTTTCAGTGACCAAGATTTAGGCAGTGTACTCAATATCTGCATTCTTATGCTTTTATTTTCTGTGGAATGAAATTTTTCTTTCAACTGTCTTATAATTTCTGGTTCAGGAGATAAAATATCCTTTGGTTCCGACACAGGACTTAACTTTAATAATTTTGCTCGAAATGCTTCTTGGGCTTTTGTATATTTCTCTTCAGGGTATTTTTTTTCTTGCGGGCATTTTTTCTTGATTGGTGTTTCATCCAGACATTGTAAACTTCTGTTAAATGCTTCTATAGTATGCTCTTTTTCAGGAGTTGATACTTCAATGTTTTCAGATGGAAAAATTTGGCTTGTTGTTCATTATAGCTGTCAGAAGGTGAAGAGGAATGTTTAGCAGCTTCAGAGTGAAATTTCTGGATTGCTTTATGACAACTGTCACTGATCTTGTCTCCAGTTTTGAGCAACTTGTTCTGTAGCAATAGATTCTTGGAAACTGGTCACAGATTTTTTTGTTATATTTATGGTTTGGGTTCCCAAGGGGGTTCCAACAGTAAACCACACTTGAAACTTTTGATGTGGATGGTCTGCTGGCATCCATCTTTTACTTTGCTTTTACTTTAAAACCTAGGAAAGAAACACAATTTGTAACCCTTATGGATATATATAACTAATTATAATTAATTCATTAACATTTGCAGTGTTTGTAAGACCAGGGATAACATTTTAGACTGACAAAATAAACAATTCCTCAGTCACTGATGGTGCGTTTAGTAACGTCTTTCTGTGTTATTTTTTTTTATAGTGATCTCATAGCGATCCCATTATAAAACTTTCAGGATATGTAGAGAAATAATGTTTGTTAAACATATATTTTTTTCAGATTTTTAAAAAAACATGTTTTTTAATATTTTAATTTTAAAATTGACATATTTTTTTTAATATTGTCATGTGGCATATCAAATGAAAGCCCAATTCAAGATCTTTAAAATGAGCCATAATTCATGACCCTACTCTACTAGAACCCAAGTAATTGGCAGTTAAAGTTTGCTCAGATGATGAAATTTCAGGGTTTTTTTGAAATTTCAAAAATCAATAACTCAAAATGCACGCGTTAAAAATTCTGAAAAAATTCATATATGTTTATATTGATGGATTCTACAAATATACCAAGTTTCATAAAAATCAAAAATGGTCAGGTTGAAAATGCTATTTTTGCTGGTTGATTTCACATGGAATTTGGCCATAACTCACCACGCTGGCCAAGCAAGTTGGTGAGTGTGGGATAGCTTTTCCTCTAATCCCGATGGTATAGTTATATCGCTATTGGCAGTCGTCAGAGCCTCTTTAGTGTGAACAGGATGCACCACGAGAAGGCAGGGTTAACATTTGTCAAGGAGAGGCTGTGATGTTACGCATCACCCGACCTTACATCCCATATATATTGACCCCTTGAATGAATGTTGTATCTATTTTCTCTCATCAGATTCGCATTATTTAATCCCTTGTTTATATATTTTTATGGTCGTCAACAAAAGAAATCAGTAGCAGACCTGCCAACTGTTACGATTTTATCGTATTTAGTACGATAAATCATGCTCCAGTATGCTAATATGATTTTTTTGCAGCCAAAATATGATTTTTTTAAATAGTCACGTTTCCCCCATTTTTTCCCTTTTCAGACGCCTTGTAGCAGAATCGCGAAGTACGTCACAGATTTATTTTGGTCCTGCAGACAAAAACGAGATCCACAGAACCCTATTAAACCATCTTGCAAGTTCCCAAGTTTTCTGCCTTTCAAAATTTCCGAAAACTGAAGTTAAGCATAGTGAGGATTTTTTCCGTAATCATAATTTTTTTTTCTCGCGAAGGATGATGTATGTCACAGAATTATTTTGTACTCGTCCCCGTAGCAGAATCACGGCGACTGCCAACATACATCGCAGATTCATTTTCTACTAATTCTCGCAGCAGAATCGCGGCGAAGGCCGATGCACATCGCAGATTTATTTTGGTCCTGCAAACAAAAATGACATCCCCAGAACCCGATTAAACCATCTTGCAGACTCTGTAAGATGCAAGTTTTCAGATTCACAAAATTTCCGAAAACGGAAGTTAGACAAAGTGAGGATTTCTCCCGTAATCGTTATTTTTTTTTTCTAATAATTAACAACATAAAAGTGTTTGCTGATTAGATCAATTACACTGCTGGACAATTGCTAAGGACGGATCATAAACGGCTATATAGCGCATAAAAAAGTAAGTGTGGTTGGATGCCAAGTAAAATAAAATAATGTCAGAATGCCAGGACATTACAAGAAAGACAATTTATTATACTCTGAAATCCAGAAGGCTTTGGAACGTGTTCAAGGGACAAACAGGCCATTTTGTGCAGAATACGTAAACGTGAAAAAAATGCAATTACCGTCCGCAGGCGTTCCGGCGCAAGATGTCAATACGGGATATGGCCACCATGGAGGGCGATGCAAGATACCACACGTCGTGTCATGCTTTGCACAACATTATCAAGCAGCTGTTGGGGTAATTTATCCCATTCCTCTGTCAGTGCACGGATGAGGGTGTCCTTGTTTATTGGAGGGCATTGGCGACCAGCAAGACTCCTCCCCAAAGCATCCCACACATTTTCAATGGGATTCAGATCTAGAGAACGTGCTGGCCATAAGAGGCGTTGAATATCCTCGCTCTCAAGACACTTCTGGACAGCGACTGTTCGATGACATGTTGCGTTGTCGTCCATGAAAATGAATCTATCACCGACAGCACCACGGAACATGCGAACATGAGGTAGCAGAACATCATTAATGTATCGTTGGCCAGTCATAGTCCCAGTTGGAAGCACATAGAGGGACGTACGGCCATTGATCATGATGCCAGCCCATACCATGACACTACATGTCGGATATCGGTCCCTTTCCTGTATGTTTGCTGGACAATATGCAGTATCACTATCACACCAGATCAGTTGTCGTCGACAATCAGACGATAGACTGTATCTACTCTCATCTGAGAAGAGGACAATAGACCAGTCGTTATCTGTCCGATTGCGATGTTGATGGCACCATTGCAAACAGGCGGTACGGCGACGTCTGGACAATGGGATGCACACAACAGGACGGCAGGCGTATTGTCCTCCTTCATGCAAACGCCTGGCGACAGTTCTTCGGGAGATCCGCTTGCCAGTAGCAGCCATAAACTGATTTGCTACCTCACTAGCTGTGCTGCGCCGGTGTCTTTTTGTTGATAGCACTATGTACCGATCTTCTGCAGGTGTCGTACTGCGAACACGACCTCCCCCGTGACCTTTGCTACACTCTCCATTTGTTTGAAATGATTTCCAAAGCCTTGAAACAACACTGTGGCTGACGTCGAACTCCCTGGCAACATCTGTTATTTTTCGCCCTTCTTCAATCTTGCCAATAATACGGCGACGCGTAAAATCATCTAGGTGATGTCGGGAAGACATACTGAAAATTGCAAGTTCGTCAATTGATTCTTTCCCTTTCAACTTTGCGTTTGAACAACAACGGTCAATACGCGTCAAATCCTTTATATCTCTTATCAGCGCTATGACGTCACGAACAAGTTCGGCAATCCAAAATTTGCATACGCACAACACGTCTTACTGTATCCCGCACTTATGCTAATTTCCACATTTTCCTGCCTTCCATTTTATGGTTGCTATCGTTGCTATTGTCATCCGTCCTTAGCAATTGTCCGGCAGTGTAGTTTCTCAATAAAATTTTGATGTAGGGAAAAAAATCCCTGCAATCTCATCATCAAGAATTTATATAGCTGAAATAGGCTTAAAAAAATTATCAGCATGCGTCTTGTTACGATTTTTCTGAGTGTTGCGTTTTTTGGTTCTGAGAAGTTGGCAGGTCTGCAGTAGTATCAATTCAAAATGAAACTGTGTTATCACATATATCAGGGAAGAATGAATTTCCTTATTTATTGTTATGTCACATCCAAATACCCCAAAATGTGTGTTCAGTTGATGAAGCACCTCACATAAAAGCCACAATTGACATGACAGAAAATTCTGATACTGTGTATAGGATAAGGTATGGAGGTGTGAAATGAAAATTTTAAAAAGTTCCCCAAATTTTTTTTGAGAAGGTTTTAAAGGATTTATTGTCACTTATTGTCTCTCTTTCCTTTCCTTCTGTTAGAGCTAATGTGTCTTTCGTTTCAATTCCACCTATAATAAAAGTATCCAAAAGCTAAACTATGCTGCTTAAAGCAGTTAAAATCTTGAAAGAAAAAAACAACAACAACAACAAAAAAAAAAAAAAAACAGTACATGTATTAGTATTAGGTAGGTATATGCTATTCTGTCAGTTTATAGTACCTTATGTGGCACATGCTGTAGTATTTTTCGCTTATTGTGCTTAATCCAGAGGCTTCATTGTACGAGTGATGTAGTGTCTCACTGTTCTCACTTGTGGCTTTCACATTATGTTGTCATCTATGGAGAAAAATATCCCAACTCATGTCTGATTTTATCCTGTCATCCATCTGCTTATCCTGATGTGCTTCTTACTAATCTAATACTGGCCACATATAATGATACCCTTACTTTGCATACAACTCTCACTGTCTAAAACTAATTTGCCTGTATGCCTGCCATGTACACTATATTATCAAAGGTACATGTATTTGGACAGCACAATGTTTTGGGACAAATGGCTTTATTATCGCAATTAGTAATTAGTAGGCCCGCCTTTTGCTTGTATGACATCAGCAATGTGTCGAGGCATACTGTCAACCAATATCCGGTAGGTCTTGACAGCAATGGCTCACCATTTGTCCTGCAAAGCTGCTAACAGATTGCAGAGCAAAGCCAGTCATTGTGGTAAATTTTGTATCCGTCAGTCCAGTTCATCTCGGAGGTGTTCTATGGCAATTTGTGTATATCTTCCGTGCTTAGAAAGTACACGTCATATGTGGCTCAGATATTCAATAATATTGATATAACTTGTTGAAAACAAGTAACAGTACACCAATTAAGTAGTAAAAAGTAACACTGTACTAGTGATCCGATTTATTGGCGTAGGAAGTAGACATTAGTGTTTCCAAGCTTTCGCACATCAACCAGATGGCTTTTTCAAGGAAGTTAGACAGAAACTGCAACTGAAAAATATAATGCATTAACAATATGATATAACATATCTATGTATTCTATTACTCACGTCAAATTTTGTAGCTGTGAGCTCGGTGGTGCTCAGTTATGTAATGGTATATAAAATATAACAACAATGCTGCAAGTTAAATAGATGTTACTTACATTATACTCTTTCTTTAGTCGTCCCATTGTTCACCACCGCAAGTCAACAAAATGGCACTGACTATCAGTTCGTTAAAAAAATTTGCGTGATCTTCCATGTTATCTGCTGTGGTCTAAAATGCAGAACGACATACATCACTGCATGGTTTTATAATAATTTCCAAGGAGACCTGGTTAGCTCTATTATTTAACTATGCGTGGATTTTACTGAACTCAAAATCAGAACAAAACGCTAAAATCGTAAAGCTACAAGTTAAAATCTAGAAAATGAAATTGTTAAATTGAACACCTTGATGAATTCTAAAAAAAAAAAAAAAAAAAAAAAAAAAGAACCAGTTAAAAGATTAAATGAGATGGAATAATGAACATAATTGCTGTCAACATGTGTTCTATGGGATTAAGATCAGGACCCTGAGCATGCCCGTCTAACAATCCCAACCTATTTTCAAGAAACTAGTCCTGCACATGCCATACAGTATAGTAGAGCAGAATTATCCAGTACGGTGAGGTACACTTCAGAGTTCATGGTTTGTGGTATAATCCATGATAAACAACTCCATACCATGATGGAATCTCCGCTGAACTTAACAGTTGGAAGAACACAGTCTGATGAAAATCATTTGTCTGTCGCCAAATCCAAACACGCCTATTAGATTGGAAGAGTGAAAAGCGTGACTCATCACTCCAAAGAACAGCTTTCCAGTTACCCACAGTCCAGGAATGACGGGAGATAACTGCTCCAAACAGCGTGATGTGCATTAGCAGTAGTGATGTGTGGCTTGTGTGCCGCTGCTCTATCATAATGACCCACACTGTGCAACTCTCTGTGAACAGTTATGGTACTAATTGAGTCATTACAAGCATTTCCTACTTCAGCAGAGATGGAAACGACAGAGGAATAACAGGATTTTGTAGCATTTCTTACCATGGCTCTTCTCTCACGTTCCATCAGTTTGTACTGCCTTCCTGCACATTTTTTTTTTACTGCAGTTGCACTGTCCTGCATTTATCTCTTCACAACATCACTTAAAGTCAGTTTTGGTATGTTTGCAATGCTCTGTATGAAAATGTTACTCAAATCACATCTTGTGACCAGTCCAAGCTGGAACTCAGCAAGTTCATATCCATGCAGCATATCTGCTTCAAAGTTACTGATAACATAACAGAACATCACAGCTTTATATACATACCTCCCCACTCACAGCGCACCTTTCCGTGCAACTGTTCTATGCACTTATGCAGATATTTGGTCGTGTCCGAATTCTTTTAATGATATAGTGTATTTGAGAATATTTGTTCTTTCATGCTTCCTGTGATATTATCTTAAGTGGGGATTTGTGACCTGGATTAGAATGGTCATTGCTATATAAAGGAAACATTGGAAGCTTCGACTAGCACAAATCTGAAGTTTGTTTACATTCCTGAGCATCAGTTTCTTGGGAATGCATTGTCCTTAGTAGTGCAATGGGAGCATGTTTAAGAAGAAATCGGGAGATGTGAGTATGATTCCCTCTTCAGAGTGATGAAACTTTCCGAGGAGAGAGCTACACATGAAAGTTTAATTTGGTAGTTCTTTGCCTAAAAATCATATGCTTCAAACAGTGGGGTTGGTGCTGTATTGCTAGTTAAAGCTTTTATGTCATTAAAACACAGAAAATGACTTAAATTAGTACTAAAGCTATCTTGTGGTTAATTATGGTTGAGTGGTTAAAGTTGTGTACTTCTGGTTCCTGATGCTGTTGGACCTGGAGTTTGAATTCCAGCTAAGACATGAATGTCATGTTTATACTGATGGAGCCAACTCTTTTCTTTTCCTTGAAGTACCCCAGAAATAGATAGGACACTTTCTCATACTAGATGCACATGAGAATTGTCAAACTAAAGAAAGGGGCAGGGGATGAAAGAAAGAGAGAGAGAGAGAGAGAGAGAGAGAGAGAGAGAGAGAGAGAGAGAGAAAGAGAGAGAGAGAGAGAGAGAAATATATTAAAGATTTAATGAAACACTTATAATGCATTGTTGTATGCTATTCTAAGATTTGGTACTTTGATGCTTTCTAGGTGTCAGTAAGAAACCAAGAGTTTCATCATCTGTGAGCAAAAGAGGTAAGCTTTTTGATGAGTTCAGGTAATCTTTTGCTTATTCATATTTCATGAGTTTCATCTTATTTCATAAATTACATAAAACTATTGGCAGACATGCCTATGAACATTTCAAACTAATATTTTAAAATGTATATTAATTTACTGTTTGGATATTGTAAAAGTATATTGAAACAATATATTTTTCAACATAACATAATTTTCAGTATGTTATTTTCGTAGATCTTCAAACAAGTACAGTAGAACCTACTTATAATGAGGAGCACAGGACCAAAGGAAACCCTTGTTAAATCCAGGTGCTTGTTAATCTGTTCTGGGATGAAAAATCTTACCATATAAAAATATGAATACAGGACAATATGCATACACTATTATCATATGTCCATGTATAACATAAAATATAGCAATATTTTTTCATTTTCAAGCTCTCTAATGGTTATTTATGAATAACTGTTTTCTTTTATTCCTTTAGACATTTTGTCACATATAAAAGTTTAGGAATTCTTACTTGATTGATTGATGGCTGTGGGAGGTTGACTGCTGTTTAACAACATGCCCAAAGCAAAAGTAGCACCTATCTTCCCAATGCATTGCTTACTTTGAGGGTAAAAAGGGAATTATTATCTCCTGCCCCCCCCCAGGCCACACTGCCATTCCCGGAATTGTTATCTCCAAAATTCAGTTTCATTCCATTGCTTCCCTGTTCCTCTCCGCAATTCTTACCCAGAAATCCGCTTAATGTATGCGTGAACTGAACTCCACCCAGCATCATCTTTTCATCTGTTTCCTTAGAGAGAGGGTGCCTGTTTTTAGCTCTGCTGAGGTGATACTCCCAAGATGTATTGTCCTTCGGAGTGAGTGGAGGAGATTCTCTTGAAGAACTTGCTTATTGTTCAGCATTTGATATACTACCTCCCCATCCCATTGCCTTTTGATCGACGTTCTTCTACTAGCACACCAAGATTCCGCTGCGCTGTTGCAGTTATGTTGCACCACTATTTTCATTCCTCTATTCTAGGACAGTGCGCAGCTGGTTTTTTCTACCTCGTGAAATGTGGAATTTCCTTAAATTTTGTTACTTCGCTAAGTTGATATTGATCAGCTTCTTAGCTTTTCTTTCCCTCATTTATTCCAGAATTTTATAAAAATTTTGTTCGTTAAAAATGGTAAAATTAGCTTTGAATTAACACTACCAAACAAAACTTCCTATTCTGCTTGTTAAATCCAGAATGTCGCTAAACACAAGCTTATTAAAAGCAGGTTCTACTGTATATTATTTTCATGTACACCTTCATGAAGATTTCAAATGTACTGAAAAATTCGAGGGCCAACTGCTAATTTTATCTCCCTCTTCACGAAAACGTACAACTAAAATTACAAAACTTTGTCTTTGTTCTCATTTGCTGGGAACCATGCAGCATCTGTGACAGTGCTAACTTCAGATGTGATGCTTCTGAAGCACACACACACTTGTCATGATGTAAAATTCGTTGTCTATTAAAGATCTCGTCTATATTTCCAGAAAACCACTAAATTTCTTCATTCCATGTTTGGGGATTGTCTCTTGGTGGTTGCCCAAGCCTAACCATCCTGTAAACCATGAAAACAAACTTTTTATATGCAAATGAGTGTATGTGTCCAGTTGCTTCAATTATTATGAAATGGAAAAATGTGATGTGCTCTGAAAATAGTGAACAAAAAAATATATAATCTACATTTTGAGGTTTCACCTTCATCCCAAATATCGTTTAGGGTTTCCTCTCCTGCCAACATTTCCAACACGTAATTCTCATTAGTCACATCGTGGTTCAAGGCCCAAACACGTTTTTTCAACTCACACAAACATCGTTTTTTTTTGTTTTTTTTTAAACCAAAAGGAAAAACAACAAAAAAAGGAAGTTTGTGTGAGTTGAAAAAGACGTGTGTTTGTGCCTTAAACCACGATGTGACTAATGAGAATTATGTGTTGGAAATGTTGGCAATAGAGGAAAACCTAAATGATATTTGGGATAAAGGTGAGTAACCTCAAAATGTATTGGTTTTGTTTGTAGAATTGTAAAATATGAGTAATGCCCGAGTTTTCTGTAACAATAAGTGGTTAAAATCCGTAGTTATTAACGACTCAGTTAATTTACTGTTTCACATGTTAATATTGGTTTTAATTGTCAAGAATCAAAGTTGTATTTAATCATTTCCAGAAATTTTGTGATAAACATAAGTTTTATGCTATTATTTACTGTCCTTTGGTAATAGGCTTAACAGTTATGGTTCTCGATGTCATTGAGGTTAAGTGTTTCTTTTTAGCCAAAGAACTGTTAATGGTTACCTTGATGAAATCCAGGAATGTTGAAGCACGGCATCGTCTTCTTAACTTATTTCTTATACCAGTTTCAGCTTTTGATGTATACGCCTTCTTCAGTGAGTTTTTTGTGCTATCATTTTAGTACTTGATGTTATTAGGCGCTTAGCTGTGGCCTTAATGACGATGTTTTTTCATAGTTTTGTTGCCGTATACGGTGGAATGTCTCTCCTAGTGTTAGATATATAGCGTCGCCATCTATGGTTCTTTATTGTCATTAGTCTTTTTTGTGGATAAATCTTTTCATAATTCTTTTACTTTCTGTTATCCTTTTTTGGTTTTGCTTTTTCTCTTGCGCTATGAGGAATTTCCATGCAAAGGGCAGTTCAACAGAGGAATGTTATTGTTGCAATTATTTTCACGCGTTTTTTCAATTAAAACTGCTTCTGCAGTCAAAAGTTTTTTATGTGTGTCATGTGTTGTTACGATTTTAGATTCATGCCAGCATGGGATAGCGTTGTTTTGCACACAGTGTTGTATTAAAGCAGTCTTTTCTTCCTTTTTGTTTCAGTTTTTGAGGTGCTCGTGTAGGCGAGTTAGGGAACGTCTTTTTGTGCTACCTGTGTATGGATCTGCTTGGTTATTTTCTGCTTTTTTGGTGGGAATGGCATATACACCTGCTGAGTTTAAAATTTATTTTTTGCTATTGTTGGTTAGCAGCTGTGATATAACATAGTTTGATTCAGCTAGCTCAAAATTGTTTTTGTTGCATTTTTTTCTAAGGATGTTGTTAATAGGCTGTATTGTCGGTAATTTGCCACAGTATTGTCTTTTTTCTTTGGTTGTTACAACTTTTAAACAACTTTTTCTCTTACAACAATGTGATATATAAACAGCAATTTGGCACTCCTATGGGTTCTCCACTATCTGGTTTATTAGCTGAAGTTGTAACAAGACCTTGAAAATAATTTACTCAGACCAAGCAATGACATTCCTCTATTGTACTCTAGATATGTTGATGACATCTTATTACTTTGGCAGCATTCTGAATCCAAGTTAACCTCTTTTATGGATAAGTTCAACAACTATTACAAAAGTATAAAAATCACCATTGAAAAAGAAGAAAATAACCAACTCCATTTTTTAAATATTTCTTTAATTAAAAACCACCAAAAGTTAGATTTTTCTGTTTACAGAAAATCTACGTGTATTCCTACAATCATTCCCCAAGACTCCAACCATCCATGGAAACATAAAACAGCTGCTTTTTGTTTCTTTATACGAAGAGCTATCTCTCACTCTTCTAACAAGTCTGCTGAACATAAAGAAATAGAATGGGTTATCAACATTGCACAAGAATATGGATACAACAAGAAACTGATCACTTCAATGTATAGAGATATCAGAACCCCTAAAAAAATCTGCCGGAACAACAAAAAAAAAAAAAAAGACAATACTGTGGCAAATTACCGACAAATGCAGCCTATTAACAACATCCTTAGAAAAGAATGCAGCAAAAACAATTTTGAGCTAGCTGAATCAAACTGAGATATATCACAACTGCTAACCAACAATAGCAGAAAACTAATTTTAAACTCAGCAGGTGTATATGCCATTCCCACCAAAAAAGCAGAAAATAACCAAGCAGATCTCTTATACATAGGTAGCACAAAAAGACGTTTCCAAACTTGCCTACACGAGCACCTCAAAAACTGAAACAAAAAGGAAGAAAAAGACTGCTTTAATACAACACTGTGTGCAAAACAACGCTATCCCATGCTGGCATGAATCTAAAATCGTAACAACGCATGACACACATAAAAAAAACTTTTGACCGCAGAAGCAGTTTTAATTGAGAAAACACGTGAAAATAATTGCAACAATAACACTCCTTTGTTGAATTGCCGTTTGCATGGAAATTCCTCATAGAGCAAGAGAAAAAACAAAAAAGGATAACAGAAAGTAAAAGAATTATGAAAATATTTATCCACAAAAAAAAAAAAGACTTTAATGACAATAAAGAACGATAGATGGCGACCCTATATATCTAACACTAGGAGAGACATTCGAACGTAGATGGCAACAAAACTATGAAAAAACATCGTCATTAAGGCCACAGCTAAGCACCTAATAACATCACATACTAAAATGATAGCACAAAAAACTCACTGAAAAAGACATATACATCAAAAGCTGAAACTGGTATGAGAAATAATATACATTAAGTAGACGATGCCGTGCTTCACATTCCTGGATTTCATCAAGGTAACCATTAACAGTTCTTTGGCTAAAAAGAAACACTTGACCTGAATGACAGACACCAAGAACCATAACTGTTAAGCCTATTACCAAAGGACAGTAAATAATATAAAACTTATGTTTATCACAAAATTTCTGGAAATGATGAAGTACAACTTTGATTCTTGACGATTAAAACCAATATTAACGTGTGGAACAGTAAATTAAACCACGAGTATGTATACTCTGACAATATATTAAAATAAGAGGTTAATTTTGTGGCCTTACCTAAATTTTGGCATTGTTGAATTGTGTAATTTTAGAATAGTTTTTTGATAATTTATTTGTGTTTCGTTTGATGGTAATTCTTGTGTTAAATGAAACTGTGGCCTACTGGAGAAAGTGTTCAAAGTGTCATATGCGATTGTTGCTAGAGTAATGTGAAATGTGTGTGATAAGTTTTCAGACATTGGCAAGAACACAGGAGCCTCTTTCTTATGTTAATTCTGACTATAAAAATCAGACTACAATATTCTAAGTATGTGAGTAAAGTCTGTCTTTTTCTAGGAGACTTGGGATTTTTGTAACTGTTCCAAATCTTCTCTCTTTATTCTGTTGATCACCAGTTTTCAGAAGTTTATATAAAAAAATTTAATACATTCTGTGTGTGTGTGTGTGTGTGTGTGTGTGTGTGTGTGTGAGAGAGAGAGAGAGAGAGAGAGAGAGAGAGAGAGAGAGAGAGAGAGAGAGATAGAGAGATACATTGTAAGATTTTAGATTGAAAAATTTTTTGAACTCATGCAGAATAATAGTTTGGGAGACTATAATCTAATTACCTGAAATGTTTTTGAAAGTTGTTTTAATGGTTACCAAATACTAGGAAAGCAACAGATTTATCCAGTGCCTCCTTGCTTTGGCACTGTATTTTGTAATTTTTTATGAAAACAAGCTGATTTTAAAATCTTATTGCCCCTAAAATGAAGTTGTATTATATTAAATATGAATTGTTTGGAATTTTATATCATCATCAACCATTATCAATCCACTGCTGGATGAATGTCTGTCCAAGTCTCTTCCATATCTTGTTTTTACATGAAAATGAGATGATTTCTAGTGAAATATATTTGATAAACTTGGAAAATCTTACTTTTGAAGTTGAACAGCATTTTACCCTACCTTACTTGGATTTCACTCTGTGTCACACAACCCTTCTTCTGGCAAAATTAGCTATTCTGTTTACCACAAGCCTTCATTGCATACCTCTTTGATTCCTCAGTCGTCATTTCACCCGTCTTCCTATAAACTTTCACCTTATTCTTTCACATCCGTTGAGCCTTTTCCCATTCTTCCACCCGCACGCTTCATCAAAAAGAACTCAACAGAGTGTTTTACTTAGTTACTTACTCAACAGAGTGTTTTATGGTTTTTTTTTATGGTCTACTGTTTCATTCATTTATAAAAAAATCTGTAGGTCGACACTCGCAACTCTCACGAGTGAACACACAGTTGTAAGGTATGTTGGATCCATGGCATACCTTCCTCATGTCAACTTCACCTTGTTAAATATTTGCTGCAGGTTTGAGATCAGGGTCGGACTTAAAACCAGAAATCTACTTTCTCTCATTAAGAATGATCAAGACCCGGTTCATTTAAAAGATAGTTTCTGAATTTATTGTATCCCTTTGGAATGAGTGATTCCGGGAGAGCAACCACTTGTGTATATTGGCTCAACCCAATGGAGGTAACAGACCAGGATTCGGGAGCACAAATACTCTGTTTAAAAATGGTTCCACATCTACTGCCTTATCTTGACTGACCGCATCTGGCACTCATTTTCCTCTCTGGGAACAAACAACTATTCTAGCCGTTCCACCTTCTCGGGCTGTCACTTTGTTTATGAACAGCTTGTTTATTTTTCACTGCTCGAATCACTGCTGTAATGAAGAAGTTCCAGGGTACATTTCACAGGCTTGGAAATCATTACCACATCTGAACTGGATTTATGAAAAGACGTGCATATTTCCTTTAAACATTCAAATATTTTGGTGCTCTTCACATGTGCTTTGATACATCACCTGGACTTTAGTTAATCTTCTATGTTAAATAACTTTTTACATTTTATGATTTGGCAACAGCAAATCTTGTATATAACGTGCTTCTCTTTCCATTTTGTCGGTTTTACATCTGATGACGAACTTGGAGCGAGTTTGAAAGTGCTAATGTGGTTTTTTAAACTGTATATATTTTTAACTTATAGTGTCATTTGGATTAAAGGTGCTACCTTTGGCCACTAAGCTAGCTAGTCATTCTCATTGTGTTTTACAGCAACTTATTTATTGTTATGTAGCACAAGTCTTCATTAATTATTATTGGAAAATGCGCTGAGGAGGTCCTGGAAGAGTATTATTTCTGTGGGTGAATTCCAGGCAGTGAAGTTAGTTTAGGAAAATGACAAATGTGTGTCGTGTGGCCTTCAGAAAAGAATGCCATGGGCATGGCTGTATAAAATCGATGTACGCACGCACACGGTGCGCAGGAAGTTTTAGATTTTCGCAGAAAATTTTAGGCTGTAATGTTTTTTTGTCATTTTTTAAAGAAATGTTACTGGATATGTTGTGAAAAGTTTTTTTTTTTTTTAACTTAACCCAGAAAGCGGATGGAAAACTCGGTCAGGATTAATTCCTAAAATAAATTTTGTTTCATTTTAGCCAGCCACTGTGCCATGTTCAAAAGACGCAGGTAACGCTTTAATCTAACGCTCAGCAGTCTGACTGCCAACGTTGATGCGTCCACGTCAGCGACTTCGGGTTTCGCAAAAACCTACCTCCTACTGAAGACATTAGATCCAATTACAAAGGGAACCGCTTTTTTATTTTTGAAGGAAGAAACACTCCCTTCCAGATGATAGGGGATACAGATGGGGGAATGCAAGCGCATCGCATTGTGGACAGCTAGGTCGCGCAGTTGCGGAGCGGAGGAGGAAAGGCCGGGAGAGGGTTGGGGGTTGAAAGCGCTGCAAAGAGAAAACCTGCGTCACGTTTTGTATCATCCGTTTGGTGTTTACGCATGCCTTTGACGAGGACGGCAGCAATTAGTCATTCTTGCTTCCTTCCTGCCGCCTTGAGTGAGCTAATGGAGAGAACTCCTCCCAGCCCATCAGGCCACAGGGTCCCTTTATATTGGCGTCGGATTGCGATGACTCTTGACCTCATTTATCAAACCAATGACAGCTAATACCGCCGTACGAAGCAATCAGACTCTTTGTTTAAATATACTACAAATCCACTTCATTAGTGCTTTAATGCAGTTCCTAAAAAAGTAATTCCTTAGTTGGATGGTCAACTGAAATCTTAAAACCATTTTCAGGGAATAGAATCACTGAATCAATATAAATATCATGGTTTATTATGTTTTATTTCAAGGTTCACTGTAAACCGCCACACAAGGAAACTGCCACACCGGAAGATTGCCACACAGGAAAACTGCCGCACGCTTTTCATTAAGGGGCCGGGCACAGATTGCTATTTATTCGAGGAACACTTTGAATGTGTGGCAGTTTTCTGGTGTGGCAGTTTTCCAAGTTTCCGAATTACGTGTGGCAGTTTCCCAAGGTGCCTAACGATGGGAAGGAGCTCTTTTGTTTGTCTGAATTTTCATGTCTGTTCATACTTACGGCAACTGGCCACAGAAGTTCGAGGGGGGAGGGGGGTATAAAAATGCCGTTTCTTGGCCTATATTGAGAATTGAATTGGGAACTCTTAACAAATTTCGAGAAAACGTTCTATTTAAGCGCCAAGCGTTCAGGAAAGAACAATAAGGTGGGATTTTTTTAAATAACGCTGCACTTTTACTTAGGCACTAAATATTTACATAACATGTCAAATTTGTAATATTTTTCTTTTACTTAATAAATTCATAGGCCCTACACCTCGGCCTTTTTAACAGCTTTTAATTCGCCGACTTTATATTCATAACGTTTACGTACAAAATCAAGTCAACAGCATTGCTCTTTTACTTAAGCACTAAAATAGTCACAGGCCACAGGCATAGGCCTTTTTAACAGTTTTTATTCTACCAGTGTCATATTCACAACGTTTACACATCAAATCATGTTAATAATATTGCGCTTTTATTTAGGCACGAAATATTTATTCACAGGCCCTAGGCCTATGCTTAGGCCCTTTTACCAGTTTTTATTCTACCAATGCCATATTCACAATGTTTACACAGAATATCAAGTTAATAATATTGGGCGCCTTTCTTAGGCACGAAATATTAATTCATAGGCCCTAGGCCTTTTTGGTAGTTTTTACTTTATCAATGCCATATTCAGAACATTTACACAACAAATAAATTTAATAATATTGCACTTTTACTTAGCCACGAAATATTAATTCATAGGCCCTAGGCCTAGGCCTTTATGACAGTTTTTATTCTACCAATGCCATATTCACAACGTTTACACAGCAAATCAAGTTAATAATATTGGGGTTTACTTAGGCACGAAATATTAATTCATTGACTCTAGGCCTAGTTAATAGTTTTTACTCTATCAATGCCATATTCACAACGTTTACACACACACACACACACACACACACACACACACACACACACACACACAAAATTAATAATACTGCTTTTTTACTTAGGCACAAAATATTCGTTCATAGGTCCTAGGTCTGGGCCTATGAATTAATATTTCGTTTCCAAGTAAAAGCGTAATACTATTAAATTGATTTGCTGTGTAAACGTTATGAATATGGCATTGATAGAGTCAAAACTATTAAAAAGGCCTAGGGCCTATGAATTATATTTCGTGCCTAAGTAAACGTCCAATATTATTGTAAACATTGTGAATATGATATTGGTAGAATAAAAACTGGTAAAAGGGCCTAAGCCTACTCCCTGTGAATAAATATTTTGTGCATAAATAAAAGCGCAGTATTATTTACTTAATTTGATGTGTAAACATTGTGAATATGGCATTGGTAGAATAAAAACTGTCAAAAAGGACTAGGCCTAGAGCCTATGAATTAATATTTCCTGCCTAAGTAAAGGCGCTATATTATTACATTTATTTGTTGTGTAAACGTTGTGAATATGGCAGTGATAAAATAAAAACTATTGAAAAAGCCTAGGCCTTGGGCCTATGAATTAATATTTCGTGCCTAAGCAAGCGTCCAATATTATTAGCTTGATTTTCTGTGTAAATGTTGTGAATATGGCATTGGTAGAATAAAACTGGTAAAAGGGCCTAGGCCTAGGGCCTGTAATAAATATTTTGTGCCTAAATAAAAGCGCAATATTATTAACTTGATCTGATGTGTAAACGTTGTGAATATGACACTTGTAGAATAAAAACTGTTAAAAAGGCCTGTGTCGTATGCCTATTTAGTGCCTAAGTAAAAGAGCAATTATATTGACTTGATTTGATACGTAATCGTTATGAATATAAAATCGGCGGATTAAAAGCTGTTAGAAAGGCCGAGGTGTAGGGCCTATGAATTAAGTAAAAGAAAAATATTACAAATTTGACATGTTATGTAAATAATTAGTGCCTAAGTAAAAGTGCAGCGTTATTAAAAAATCCCACCTTATTGGTCCTTTCCTGAACACAACAATTTTCGCTTGGCTTACATAGAAAGTTTTCTCAAAATTTGTTTGGATTTCCCAATTTAATTCTCAATTTAATTCTCAATATATTTAATTCAGAAAACGGCAATCTTTACACCCCCCCCCCCGCCCCTCGAACTTCTGTGTCCAGTTGCCCTAAGTATGAACGGACATGAAAATTCCGACAAACAAAAGAGCTCCTTCCCATCGTTAGGCACTTTGGGAAGCTGCCACACATAATTCGGAAACTTGGAAAACTGCCACACATTCAAAGTGTTCCTCGTTGGAATAGCAATTTGTGCCCGGCCCCTAAATGAAAAGCGTGTGGCAGTTTTCTTGTGTGGCGGTTTTCCGATGTGTGGCAGTTTTCTAAGTTGCTGAAAGATGTGTGGCAGTCTTCCTGTGTGGCGGTCTTCTGCCAACCTTATTTCAATTATACTTTAACAAACAATGAACATATATTAAGTATTTGGGAGGTATTGATATTTGTCAAGGAAATATTCAGAATTCAAGTATGGAAAACATCAGTAATTTTATGGGATTTGCGGAACACTGAATAGTGGCACTCATTTGTTGCCTATCAAGTTTGCTGAAAATGTACATGTATTTGGAATCTAGCATAAAAACCATGTTTACTCCAGAAGTAACTCTGGTGAATACAAAAGATACACTAAGAATAGAGGGGCGAGGGTGAGTCAAAGTAAATCAGGTTGCGAAATGTAAAGCTAGTTTCCCCCAAAATTGGAGCGATTTTTATATTTTTGCCCTTGCAGAAGTGTTTCAAAATTATTTTTTAAGAGGTGAACGTTTAGGTCCTAAAAACTTTCAACCCCCTCCCCCCTAAAGACAATAACCTAACTTACACTTGGACTGCTTACCTTTTGACTCTCCTCGCTCCTCTAATCTTTTGTAAAGTAAGCATTTTTTTATACTGATCATAAATACAGGGTGTCCGAAAAATATCGGACACATTACAAAATTATATAAAACAAAACATTAAACAGATAGAAAGAAACTGGCTGTACTAACTTACAATGTAACTACACAAGTTAATAAATTTCGATGTGAGATTCCTTGGTTGTCATAGTACGTCCAAGCGATACTCGATTTCATGCCATGTATTGGCAAGCATCTGAGAAGTTATGGAATTAATAGCAGCTGTGATACGTTGCTTCAGTTCCTGCAAATCAGTACAAGGCCTCCGATAGACACGATTCTTCACATAATCCCACATGAAATAATCCAATGGAGATAGATCTGGAAAGCGAGGAGGCCATGGAATGGGACCACCACGCCCAATCCATCTGTTGGAGAAATGCTCATTTAGGCACTTTATGTACACACGTTGACCAATTGTTTCATCCACCGCTTAATTGAATTTGTTGACGGAGGATTACAACCATACTCTCAACTGTACCGTCTTTTAACTTTAACGACAGACTTTAATTCTGCAAGCCATAACACACACATTGCCTTCTGCTGTACGGATGACATTACTACTGATTGCGCATTTCTCATACATTCCTCATCAGGCCACACCTAGCGCCATCTATCAGATTCTGGGAATAACAATTCTGCAAAACAAAAATATAGAAACCATGTTAGCAATATGTGACATAGAAAAACAGACAATGCTCATAGTTTTTTTTGCACATAATTTTGTAGTGTGTCCAATAATTCTTGGACACCCTGTATATAATTTTGTAGCATATGTATATGCATATATGTTTTCGGAAAACTTCATAAGCAGCAAGTGAGTGTTTCTGTTGAGTGACGCGACCTCAGATCCCCACTGAAAACTCGCAGGAAATTTTAGGTGCCAAAAGTGTGTACGCAGGAAGAAAATATTTTTATACAACCCTGGCTATGGGGGAGAAGGGAAAAGTGAAGTCAAAGTGGGAAATATAGCAGATGTTGTTATAAATGTGACATATTCTGGCCTTAAGATTGACTAAAGTAGCCCTTCTGTTAAGAGAAACCACAGGGGATGTGTTGGTAGGTGTGAAGGGAAAATAAAAGATTGCATTTGGGCTCTGTGAAATTAATTTGGATAAACTACAATTTTTTAAATTTTTTTACTGGTAAAAAGAAAAAGAAGCGTAACACGTGCATTTTTGTGGAAAAATATTTTTTACTTCCATTCTGAAAAGTTGGCATGACTTTTTTTTTGTTTCATGTTATTCACAGAACTTTTTGGTGCAATTTTGTATGGTACATAAAAAAACCATAATGCTGAACTGAAAAGTCTTTTACATTCTTCACCAGTAATGAAAACTGAATATCGTGATATCTGTTCCCATTTGATTTACTGTATTTTGCATTAGAAGTATTAAATGTTTTTATTTCCTTTGTAGATTATAGCTACCTGTTGAAACATTTTTTCCGAGATGCTCGTTTCTTCTTAGTTAAAAGCAACAACCATGAAAATGTTGCTCTGTCTAAAGCCAAAGTAAGTTTACTGCTGTTTTTGAAAAGAAACATGTTTTCAATTGTGAACAGGTTCCATGTGTAATTTGTGGGTCACTTGCATATGTTTTTAACCTTTTGAGCAGTTTTTGCTTAAAGCATGTTGCTTGCTTCAAGGTTATCAATTTCCATGATAAGTTAATATGAAATTTTGAGATTTCTCTCTTCTTCCCAATGTGTAGAATTGAGCTGATTCATAGTTAATGGGTATCATGGATGTACATTTTCAAAGTGTTACAGGTCCATAGTGAATTTGTCCATCATCCAGATGTGCATGTATTATGAATGTGACTGTGCATCCCAAATAATAATAATTAAGCTCTCATTGGAGAGCAGAAGGGAAAATTGTTGCAGAGTTTCTGCGAATTCTAAGACTTTTGATGTGTGCTAAGGTGTTTTGACATGTGCCATTTTAAAGAAATAATTAACAAAATTAAAAAGCATAGTCACATATGTGAATAATGTTTTACACAGGACTGTGACTGCCTCATTTGGTGTATGGATACTGTGTCCATGTTGGGGGGCATGTGTGTGTGTGTACAGAGTGCAATAATTCAAGGACACAAAACTTGAGCTCTTTGGATGTGTTCCAAGTAGACTTCGAAGGTGCGCATTTGTATATGGTTTTGTATGGAGCCATTTCTAGCAAACATTTTATGTGGTGGGGTGCATAGGGTTTAAACTTTTTAGGTGCATCAATCGAGACTGTAATTGGAATAAAATTCATTGCAGCAGGTATCAATCTCTTTTTACAGCTATTCATGTGAATTAATTATACTGATACTCCATGTAGTTAAATAATTAGACCCTCTGGTTTCAGTTATTGCAGCTGAAATGAGTTTTCTAGTAAATTAGACTATCTGGTTTCAGTTTTATTGCAGCTGAAATGAGATTTCTAGTTTGTCAAAATAATACTTAATGTCTGAAACGACACAGGTATTCAAACTGAATGGTAACCTAGACATTGAACATGTGGGAAGATTTGTGGAACCAACCAGGGCTACTACACCATGTCTTATGCTACATCTTCATGGTGCTGAAAAACTAAAAGGAAGTGCTACCAAACTGGCTGCCCAACAATCTCGGACATACTTAGTCCATTCAACTCACACAGTGTAGCCCCTAACTCATGTTGAGGTTTATGACAGAGTGCTGAGAGCTGAATTGCACTGGCAGGAAGTATGTCATGAAATATCTGTTTGGCAAAATCCTATCAAAACCAGCCTCCATATGTTTTTGGGATGAATGAATGGTGACATCTAGTATCCTCCTATACATTACTGGTTATGGATAAACTATTTCTAAAATAGAGAAAAATCTTTTACAGGAAAAAAAAACCCCACAAAATTTCCAGCAGAGAGATGTAGAATAAGCCAAGGAATAGGAAAAATTCATCCCTAAATGTTGGCATCACTGATGCTGACAAGTTTTCTTATGTTAAAGGAATGTGTTTTAGGGGGCAGATTTAATGTGAAGTTTTTTCCTTAAGGTAAGGGAGAGCCAATAAGCTAGCATGAGCTGGTATTAATGTGTGTGCATCTTTAATACCACAGAATTTCAAGGACAATAACTGCTGATGGTTTCACAGAATCCAAAAGTCTTTTCATAATCAATAAAAGCAATACATAATGGGAGTTCATATTCATTTACTCTTAATTAGTTTTGTCATTAAATTGATGTGATCTATAGAACTGTTTGCACTCCTGAATCTGGCTTTTTCTCTTGGTTGAGCCATGTGCAGTGTTTCCTTCAAGCGATGTGACAATACGTTAGTGATGATTTTGCCAACACTGATAAGAGAGGCAGGTGGGTCTTCATTTGCGGTACCATCTATTTTTGTTCCTGTTTCTGTATGAACTTTGGTAATCTTTATGTTGACTTTGGAGATGTCTACTTTTGTTGTTTTTAGACCTCCTAATGCAGAAAATTGGCTTCTGAGTTCAAATTTGAAAGTTTTTTGATTTTTTTTAAATGTTTGTCACATCAATATTTTTTGTTTGTTTTATGAACTTGCGATGTTTGAGTTTTGTGTTAAGGTGCATCTTACATTTCATCATTTAATAGTCACTTCCTATGTTAAATTTGTTAAGTGCACTGCAATCTTTGAGGGAAAATTGTTACACATAATAAAATCAATTTGAGTTATCCCATTGGGGTGTCTCCATGTTCATTTCCTGTGTAGATTTTTCTTGAAAAAAAAAAAAAAAGAGTTCTGCCTTTGCAAAAACACTACAAGAGTATTTGTTGTGACCAAAATTTCCTACCAAAGTTTATGTTGTCATTTCCGTGTAATATAACGCGCACACGCACACACAGACACACACACACACACACACACACACACACACACACACACACACACACACACACACAGACACACACACACACACACACACACACACACACACACACACACACACACACACACACACACACAAAATTGTGTTCAATTAAAAGCAATCAGACCTTTTTGTATATTCACAGGGTCTTGTTATTGGCATCTTTCACAAACCTAGAAAGCTTTTTTTGCTGAGAAGAAATGCAAACTTAAACACATACAAGTTGCACAGTTGTTTATGTTTCTGTCTGTGTACTGGTTGGCTCATTTGTTTAAGCCTTCTTTCTGGTGATGTTTTGAAGAAATTGTAATGTAATCACATCTTGGTGTCAATAGACAATGCACGCTGACACTTTGCCAAACTGAGATTCTTCTACATAAATCAGAGGGCTTTTCTTGGGCTTTCTAGTTGACAGTTTGGTAAAGATTTTAAAGTCAGTTGTTAAAAAGGTTTTGAGTTTGCTTTAATGTTCAGAATGAAACAAGTAATTTGCCCTGAAAGAAATCTTTGTTTCCATTCAACAAAAGAATTGGGGTTGTATTAATTATTAATAACTGGTGTGTTAGGTTTTGTGTGAGAGAGTTATTGGATTGGTTCATTGAAGAGAGTTTTATATATTCCTTTTTATTCTCCCAAGACTTACTTTACTGTATTTCTTGTGTATTTCTATGAAAGTTTTCAGAGAAATTTTTTTAAAAGTTTTTCATGCTTTCATTGTTGTGTTAAAGTACACTTTTGTGTAGAATGTGTCACTGTGAGAGGGATGCTGGAGGGGGGATGTACAATGTAATATGACCTATAGCTGCTGTTACCAGTGACCAGTGATGGGGTTTTTCTAATCAATCCTGAGATGCATTGATCTTATAATTCCCGTAATTCTTTGAAATAAAAATTCTTTTAAAGAAAGCAAAGTTTAAACAAAAAAACCATTGCATAGTTTGTTTGTTTTTGTATAAATGTTTGTATTTCAGCTTGTAAAAATAGGCTACAATTTTTAAAACGAGAAGATAGATGAAGCAGTGAAAGTTTCCCTGTAATCATAAATTCTGTTTCTCACGATGTTCCTCCTGCCCCTATCATTAACTGTTAAATGTCATTTTATACCATAAATATTTATATTTCAGCTTGAAAATGGAAGCTAGATGGAGCAAAGATTTCTCCCATAATCTAATTTTTTTCGTTATGTTTCCACTGTCCTGCGGTTAAATATATTTTTTCCCATAAAGTTTTGCATTTCAGCTTGATATGGAAGTTTTCCAAAAACAGAAGTGACTAAGTTTGAAAATTTGCAATTGATGCATGGTGTTCAAAAGTATTTCCATATTCTCAAAGCTACATCATTTATCTAAAATAGTGGAAGCTTTTACGTCATGCATTCATGGTTCTCAGGCTGAAAGTTTATTCAGCATATAATGGATGAAATTATAGTCATAAAATCAGGAAGAATGAACATCAAAACCTATTTGGCTAATACAAACTGTGAACTACCTACTTAAGACACAGGGTAAGTTTACAGTTGAGTTCCTCAGTGAAATGGGTTACATAGGAGAAGCAGTTGATTCCAGTTCTGCCAAAATCCGAGGGCATTTAAAAAAAAAAGAAAAGAGAAAATTAAAAGATTATACTGAAGGTAATATTTTAATGCTACCACTAGCAAATGATTGTTTAATGTATTTGTTCTTTTTTTTGTGTAATAATTGTTGTGACAGACTGGAATTTGTTGCCATGCTAAATACCCAAATTTGCCATTGTGTGCAGAATTACTGAAAAAAGAAAAGTTTATTACTGAAAACAACTTCCAAAGGTTGACATCTCTGTATATTACCTGAAGTTCACAGTGTTTAGTATGCCAGTGCAATTGAACGTAAAGTGAATGTTGGATTGGGTATTGTTAGCAGTGGAGTTGTTCATACAAAGAGAAATGTTGAATTTCACTTAGCTGTTGTATTACATATATAATAGGTTGCATGTATTAAAGGCTTATTAAAGTTGATGTTTACCAAATAATACTGCCATGCATTGTACAGTCTCTCACAACATAATACATGTAGTCATTATGGGGAAGAGGGGATGAGCATTTTCAATTTTTGAATTAAATTTAATTCCCAGAAAGAAGATGTACCATATTTATTGGAATCTAATGCACACCCTTTTGGCCGATTTTTGTGGCCAAAAACCAGGGTGCACATTAGATTCGGATGTTAAATGGAAAAACGTGAAAATTGCTCTAAATCAGATGTGTTTCTCATCTGCTCAGTCTAGATTGCAGCGGGCCTTTCAGAAAGAACGCAAAAACATGATAGGTGTGTGTGTGTGTGTGTGTGTGTGTGTGTGTGTGTGTGTGAGAGAGAGAGAGAGAGAGAGAGAGAGAGAGAGAGAGAGAGAGAGAGAGAGAGAGAGATGAACAGCCTATTTATTAAGAGTCAATGAAATACGTTTACAAACCTAAAAACTTTGGCAAAAGAAGTACTAGGTAATGTACAGCAACCTTATAAACTCATAAATCTAGTACAGAAATAGATCTACCGTATAAACTTTGGCAACAAAATAAACTAGAAAAAGTGGTACTGCAGGGATTAATAACTTAGAACCCCAAAGAAAGTACAGTGAGGTTCACATTCAAGTTTCAGTAAAGAACTTCAACTTAAATCCAATATCATGTCAGAGCCATGGATCAATAGTCATCAATCGTTATGTTCATCGGACTCAACGGAGCTGGTGCTGGCATATGCTAGATCTTCATCAATGTCTGAATCAGTTTCCTCACTGGATTCACCTACCGAATCCAAATAAGGATCTTATAAATTTAAAAATAATTAGTATTTGTAAGATTAAAAGCTTGTAATCGCGTTGAAAAAAAAAAAAATTACCTTCACCTTCCCAGTCCCCACCACCGCCATGGTCCTCCCACAAGATGTCGTCGCCTGTCCCATCCAAATTGTTTCTTATACAGAGCACTTCCTGAATGCTCGGGCGATGATGTCCTCTGGGAAAATTTCCATGCGACTGAGACCCATTGGGCAACTTCACTCAGGGGAGCTATCTTGATCTTGCCTGTCGAAGTCAACTCGCGGTTGGGGTCTGTGAGCCACTTAGCGTAGAGCTTCTTTAGCCAATCCTTGAATGGCTTATTGATGCCAACATCCATTGGCTGTAGAACTGATGTCATGCAGGCCGGTATGACGACCATTTCTGAGTGAATTTTCCTTAACTTGCCCGTTACACCATCTGTTAAATGGCTTTTAAAGACATCTAAGTAGAACATTGATTGTAGATTCAAGAGGGCTCCAGGCCGACACCCCCACACAGTTTGCAGCCAATCTAGCATTAACTCTTCTGTCATCCAGCCTTTATTTTGAACATGGGCGACAACATCATTGGGAAATTTTTCCTTCTTGGGGAGAGTTTTTATTTTCAAAATTTAGAAGGGAGGCAGCTTCCTGCCATCTGCTGTACCTCCAAGCATTACAGTTATCCATAACTTTTCACATCCTGTTGTCTTGAATGGTATCTGCTGCACTCCAGCCTCTTCTTCAGTATACTTAAATGGCATGCCAAAATGTATGGGGGTCTTGTCGACATTGCTGATCTGTCCTAAGATTAAATTTTCCCTCTTTCTTAGACTGATAACATACTGTTGGAAATCTGCTAGCTGCTGCTTTTCAAAGTTTGCTAGTAGTTTGTGGCCAATGGAGGTCTTTCTTCTTAGAGCAGGACCCTTGCACCACATAAATTTGGTCACCCAACTCAAGCCAGCTTTGAATGAGATTCGAGGAATGTACAGTGATATTGCAAACAAATTTGCTTTCTCTTTTATCAAATCGTACGTGATTGGTATGGCATCCCTCCGATGTTACTGTATCCATTCCAGCAGGGTGTCGTCGACCTCCAGGAACTTCTGTTTCGATTCGCCAGCAAAAATTGCTGGCTTGTGTTGTCTCCAAAGCCGAACATTGGACTCGGCGACATCAAATTTACATCCTGCCTTTCTATTGCCCTCCTTCTCCGAACATAGTATAATGGACCGTTTGAATTTGGCCGTTTAATATAATCATTTTTCCTCTCACCCATTTTTCTTCCATGGCTTTCATTCACTTATTCATTCATAACACTGCCCTTAGTAATTCACAAAGAAACACAAGCGAGATACAACTTGGACCACTTTAGATCAATGGACAAGACCAGAAACATGTACAGGTACAAACACTCAAGACTAGCGGCCGAGACCAGCAGGCAGCCTGCACGTGAGCGGGTGCAGGGTGACACAACAATTCATGAGGAGTGAGTGCCATTTCACTTCATGTGGTTATGGAAGAGCTGCTTAGAGGCGCTCAACTGCTGAAGTGGTGCTCACTCTTGCAAGCAGACGCTCTAGGTAGCCCTCAACCTGGCAGGCTGCTCAGGTCGAAATCTCTTACAGGGGTAGGTGCACATTACAATCGGGTGGTAACTGTTTTTTGTATCCGAAAAGATAAAAATGGCATTGCAAATTCGATTCAGGTGCACATTACAATCAAATAAATACAGTAACAGTTATTTCATGTCAGTAACTGAGCTGCAGGAAAAACTGTTCTCAAGTTCCTGCCCTTCAGGCAAATTAGTCTTCTTTTCTTTTCATTTTTGTGCAGTGCTTTTTTTTTTTTTTTAAGGCAAATTTTTCATTTTAGTTTTTCAGGGACATTAAGCTGCAACACAGTAGTAAACTCATTAGTAAGATTCATCAAGACATGCATACAGTCACCTTATTTTTTCCAAGGAAAAAAAAAAAATCTGTGTATGGTTTAAAACTCGGGCTTCACATGACAATAACACATAAACATAGAAATTGAGCGAAAACACACAGATTCACGTATGGTAAAGGTTCATTTAGCGGTAGCTTTCTGTCATCCTACGACCTTGATCACCTGCAATCGACTGGATGGGCTGGTTGCCAGAACTACAATTTAAAGTTGCAGTGTTGGGGCTGTTGCCAGATTTTAGTAGAGAGATCCAAATAATTGGAATTTGGTGAGTGATGTCTGAATTGCAGTTTTAGGTGAACAAAATTTCAATGCTTTCTTGGAAATGCAGAGATGCTTTGTTGATGAATGGGGCAACTTTTTTTTTGTTTTTTTCCAAATGGGAACTGCAGAGGTGTCTTCAAGGGTTAGTGCAGATAATGCTGTCTTTGGAAGACCATTGGAAACATTTTTTTTTTTGTGTTTCCAATGGTCTTCCAAGTCTTGTATTGATGCTTCAGTATGTGCTTCCAATATACACTGAGAGACCAGATGAAGTTGAAATGGGAATTGCATAAACTCCAGGAGTGTCCAGGGGTGAGACAGGATCACTGTCTTTAAACAGGCATGTTATTGCAGAAGGGTTTGGTTTCACTGTGAGAGTGTAGCCCATAGTTTCGAAGAGTTTACACATCTTATAAGAAAAGGATCCACGAAAAGGGATGGAACCAATGAATGGTGGTTTTTCCATTAGTAGATTGTGGCTTGTAGATTTGGATTAGTTTCGGGAGTGAATTTTGGTCTGAGTGAAAGGAAGGCTTCCAGTTTTGGAGGAGGTAAAGTATCAGAGAGATTCACGAAGCCGAATGGGGTGTGTGTGGGGTGACGACGGACTGGCAGTTGTGATAGGAAGAGGTTTGGCGGAACACTGTTTGTTGAGTAGAAACTAAAATTTCTTACAGTGTTTTGAGGTTTTGTTTTCAGTCACTGTAGCGACGATTTCGGAGGTGTGTATCGTAATGATATCTAGCAAAGATGAATGGGTTTGGAAACTTAGTGCTTGGTATTCGGATTAGCAAAGGAGTTTGTTTTTAGCGATGTTTCCGCGGAGGTTGCAGATTGCTGCTCAAAGCACTTTCCATTTAGTTTCTTGGAGGATTTTAAAACAGCATCCGGAAAAAATAGGTTTGCATACTTGAAAACTTAGGGAAGGCCGTTGAAGACTTGCAGTTCAACAGAAACGATAGTTGACAAAGGAGTTTTGCCACATGTACGCAGCGATTACAGAAACATGGCCAGTACTGATTCCAGTTGATAACTGATTGCCTGAAAGTTGTGTCAACTAGTAACACTGTTTAAAACTCTGGCTTCACACGACAATAACAGTGTTCCTCCAAAACCTCCTTCAGTGTTCCTCCAAACCTCCTATCACAACTGCAACCCCCCCCTCGTGAATCTCTCGGATACTTCACTTCCTGGAAGCCTTTCTTTCAATTGGACTAAAATTCACTCCTGAAACTAATCCAAATCTACAAGCCATGATCCTAGAAGCTGCAGTTCACCGTACTAAACCAGACGCTCAACCAATCCTCTGTGCCAAGGCAGCACACTATCTTGCAAATATGGAAAAGAAACCCCTGAAGTATTCTTCCTCATTCCTGAAAGAAATCAGCAATCTAATGAATGAAAAGAATCTTGCAATCTGTAAAGCTGATAAAACTGGCTGCCCTGTCATTTTCTCCAAAACCTCAATGAAAAAGCTGAATCATTCCTCTCAACTTCAAATTACAAGGTTCCAAAATCTGATACCACCCCCAAACTTAAAACTACAGTTGAAAGACTCAACAAGAAACCCACTCTAAAAGCCTTTCTTGGAGATTTTACTCCACCACATATCCGAACTCCACACTTATTCTTCCAGACCAAACTTCATAAAGCTGGTTTCCCTCTTCGACCACTCATGGAATATACTTTCACTCCCACCCTTAAGCTTAAAAGGAGGATTGTGGAAAAATGTAAACATCTTACCTCCAGCCATCCTTTGTCAATTTCCTCCACTAAAGAGTTCATTAGAAAACTCCATCCTAGCATTGAACCCTCTGACAAAATGTTCACTGTGGATCATAGGCGTAACCGGAGGGTGGGGGGCGAGGACCCCCAGATTTTCAGAGTCGGGGATCTTTTTACACATAACATATATATATATATATATATATATATATATATATATATATATATATATATATATTATATAATGTGTATATGAGTGATAGACCAGATTTTCAGAGTTAGGGATCTTCATATATATATATCTTTGCATTTTCATAGATGTTATTAATAATATTAATGTATGCATCTTCAATACCGCAGGTTTTCAGAGAAGTGTTTGATCAATGCATCCTTCCAGTGCTTACGTATGGTGCAGAGACGTGGACCTTAACTAAAAGAGACATACAAAGGCTGCAGACAACTCAAAGAAGCATGGAGAGGTGCATACTTGGTGTAACCAGGAGAGATAAGAAGAGGAACTCGTGGATCCGAAAAATGACAAGAGTGGAAGACATCATGATCAGAGTTAAATCCCTGAAATGGCAATGGGCTGGACATACTGCCAGAAGGACAGATCATCGATGGACAGCCGAAATTTTAGATTGGATTCCAAGGGACAGGAAAAGACCCAGAAGAAGACCACATGGGAGATGGGTGGATGAAATTCGAAAGTATGCAGGGGTGACATGGAGGAGACTGGCACAAGACAGACCGTTGTGGAGGAAACTTGGGGAGACCTTCGTCCAGCAGTGGATTGATAATGGTTGACAATGATGATGATGATGATATATATATATATATTTGTATATGTGTGATCAGACCTCCCCCAGATTTTGAAACATGGTTACGCCACTGCTCTGGATGTAGTCTCTCTTCCCTTCAGTCCCTCTTTTCCACTCTCATATGCTGTTAGTGCAATTGCTCTAAGAAAACCAATCCCTCTCTGGCCCACTAACAAAATACCTGTATGACTTCCTTAGAACTCTAAGAGATCTTAATTGTTTCAAGTTCAACAACAAATACTACTGTCAGCAAGAAGGACTTTCGATAGGTTCACCTCTCTCTCCTCTTCTGGCTGAAGTTTTCATGCAACATATCGAAAAAACATAAGTCATGGAACACAATCTACAACCTTTCATTTGGCTTCAATATGTTGATGATATTTTTGTAATTTGGCCACACAATAGAACTTACCTTGAATCTCTTGAAAAGATTTCCCTAAAGTTCCCATCAATGAAGAATCATTGCAAGGCATTGACTTCTTGGATGTCCATCTGACAAGGCAAAGGAATCATCTCGACAGATCTGTCTACAGAAAACTCTGCAGTAACAAACATAATCCCATTTTCATCCCACTCCCCCACTGCTCACAAATTTGCCGCCTTAAAAACTTATGTTAATCGTGCCAGGATTCTCTGCAACACTGAATCTTCCTTCAATGAAGAAATTGACGTCATAAAGAAAATTGCCCAAGCCCATCAGTTCCCACCTTCTACAATTAAGAAATTTCCTCCAAAATTCCCATTTGAAAAATCTGTCTGCTTTCTCACCAATACTAATGGAAAAACAACCATTCATTGGTTCCATCCCTTTCCATGGATCCTTCTCTTATTAGATGTGTAAACTTTTCAAAACTATGGGCTACACTCTCACAGTGAAACCAAACCCTTCTGCAATAATGTGCCTGCTTAAAGACAGGGATCCTGTCTCACCCTTGGACACCTCTGGAGTTTATGCTATTCCCATTTCAACTTCCTGTGGTCTCTCAGTGTATATTGGAAGCACATACCAAAGCATCAAAACAAGACTTGGTGAACACAAAAAGATGTTTCCAGTGGTCTTCCAAAGACAGCTTTATCTGCACTAACTATTGAAGACACCTGCAGTTCCCATTTGGAAAGAAACCAAACAAGTTGCCCCATTCATCAACAAAGCATCTCTGCATTTCCAAGAAAGCATTGAAATTTTGTTCACCAAAAACTGCAATTCTGAGACCCCTCGCCAAATCCCATTTATTTGGATCTCTCTACTAAAAATCTGGCAACCAGCCCATCCAGTCGATCGTGGTGATCAAGGTCGTAGGCAGTGTTGTAGAATATAGACGTACACGTGTATGCCGTACGCAGATAGTTTCCAAATTATTAGCAGATTTTGCAAATAGTTTTGGCTTGTAGATTAAAAAATAAAAATGTTATTTATAGCAATTAAAACACTTACTCAAGGCTTTACTCAGATTAATATATTTAATTCTATCTTAACGTGAGAATGTTCAACTATTTTTCACATCTTCCGATAGTGAGTTCTTTTGTTTTTACAGACATTTCTGGCCTCTTGATTTTATCGAGGCCTGTTCTCAATATATAGGAACTGTAACAAAAGTTCCGTTTACACAGAAAGAATTTAAATTTTATTGCCAGGTTTCTCTTGCAGTTGCCAGTTATAAAATTAAAATCTTTTCCTTTTGTATTTTATATAAGTATTACTTTTGAATTAAGTTGTTGAAAATGCTATTTATAATTTTTGAAAGTTCATTAACGTAACTGCTTTTCTAGATATAAAAACTTTCTTTAATTAGTATCTTGTTTTTACGAGGTTCATATTTCAATATTTTAAACTTTTGGCGTTAAGGTCCATTTTACACACATTTCTATGCATTCAGTCGTAATGTACTTTTGTCCTCTCTGGAATCTGTAATGTTCTAATAATTATTTATTGTTATATTAATTTTTCTTTAAATTATCTTATTCTATTGTTATCGTGATTCGCGGGTTTGCAACAAATTTTCTGTTTTAATGGTTGTGTATGCAGATACATTTTATTTTTATACAACTCTGGTCATAGGATGACCGAAAGCTACCACTTAACGAACCTTTTTACCATACGTGACTGTGTTTTCGCACAATTTCTACGTTTATAAATCTAGGTAATTGGAAGATTTCACATTAGTTCATGAATATTTTTTTATATGTGTGCTATTTCCAAATTTGCATTGAATCAGAATAGTTCTAGTAATTTACTGTAAATCTTATAGAAGCATGTCCTAGCTTTTTATTATTCAGGTTATCTACTAGTCATGAAAGTCACGAATTAAGAAAAGGGTCGTAAAAGTTAAGAAAAATCATGAATTTTGCTTTGGGGTCATGAATTTTTTTATTTCTGGTAATTGTTCATTTTCTGGCAACTATTTAAGTAATTCTCCATGCACCAACCACATATGGAGTAGGATTCAAAAGTTTGGGGACAGTGTTTACTAGTAACAATGCATGCATCATCAATAAATCAGTTAAGTTGTAGTTAAAGTTATGGCGTCTGAAATGTATTCCACCCCTTCGTAGTCAGAATGGTTTGGCCCATGGAAAGTGATTAGAATGCGCATGCAAACGTTTGCTGCTGTGGTTAGTCGTCTGTTTTCTGTGATGTGAGAAACATGGCTTTTGATGAGCAATGTTGTAATATTAAATTTTGTCAGCATTTGGGTAAAACAGCTGCAGAGACCTTAGAAATGCTTTTGAAGATGTACAGTCACTATGATGATGAGGTCGAAGGTTACAAGTGGTATTGGCATTTCAAACAGGGCTGAGAATTTATCTCAGATAATAAGTGCTGTGGTAGACCTGTGACTGCACAGAGTGAGGAAAACATTACGATGGTGGTGCAGTGTGTTTGTCAGAATGCCAAGCCCCTGAACTTTTTGATCCTACCTTGTGAGATGTAAATGTGGTTTTCATATAAAGATTGAAGTGTTAAAAACAAAGGGTGAAGTTGTGCTCTCCTCCACAAATAACTGTTCAAAAAATGTTTTAGTGTTGAAATATATGTACAAAATGTTGTTTAAAAAATTTTCTGGCAAATTTAGCTATTTTTTATACTGCTTTATAGGGTCATGACATTTTTCAAATATAAATGTTGAAGGTGGTGTGTAATGAAATTGTTTAGGACGATGTTGAGTATTTCAACTTACTTCAAATGTGGTAGTATGATGAATTAGATTTTTGTTACTAGCAAAAGGACAGGGAGCACTTTTTCCGTAGAAAAGGGGAAAATATATCATCATCATAAACCATTATCAATCCACTGCTGGATGAAGGTCTCCCCAAATTTCTTCCACAATGGTCTATCTTGCTCCAGTCTCCTCCATGTTACTCCCACATGTTTTCGAATTTCATCCTACCATCTCCCATGTGGTCTTCTTCTGGGTCTTTTATACACTGAGTGGCCACTTTATTATGACCACCTGACAGTTTTAAGCAAATGAGCTATGGCTGCACGCTGTTGCCGCCAGAGGGCGAGGCTAGTATAAAAAGGCAAACGTAGTGCTTGCGACAGTAGTAGAAGTGATTTTTGGGTGACGAGATGGGTAAAAAATGTGATTTGATGGACTTTCAACGTGGAATAATTGTAGGAGCTCGGAGCCATGGAGCGAGTATCATTGAAACCGTCGCATTCGTGAAATGTTCCAGAGCAGCAGCTGTTAAAGTGTTTAAAGACTGGGCTGTCAGCCAAAAAACTGGGTCTCTACGTGCAACGTGTGGTCATCATCGACTAGTTGCTGCTCGGGCGGAACGGAGAGTGTCCAGACTGGTAACAGACAACAGAAGGGTCACAGTGCAGCAAATTACAGACCATCTTAATCAAGGATCCCCTCAAATGATCTCTGCACGCACTGTTCGCCGTACACTGCATCGGATGGGATATGGCAGCCGAAGGCCTGTTCGAACACTTTTGCTGTCTGCAGTTAACAAGAGAATACGTCTCCAGTTCGCACAGGAGCACAAGAAGTGGACAGTCGATAATTGGAAACAAATTATGTGGTCCGATGAATCACGTTTTCAGTTGCACCATGCCAATGGCCGAGTGATAATTTGGCGGAAACGGCACAAAAGCTCGGACCCTAAATGCATTTCTACAACCCTTCAAGCTGGTGGAGGCAACGTTATGGTTTGGGGAATGTTTTCCTGGCATGTTTTGGGCTCTTTAATTCGTGTTGATCAACGTCTGACTGGCACATCATATCTAAACATCATTGCGGACCAAGTGCATCCTGTCATGTGGATGGTTTATCCCAATGGCAATAGCTACTTTTAACAAGATAGGATTGGTTTCAGGAACAGGCTGGTGAGTTTACTTTGCTCGGGTGGCCCCCACAATCTCCAGATCTCAACCCCATTGAGAATTTGTGGGGTGGAGTTGAATGAGCCATCAGACAGCTGGATCCACAACCCTGCAATCTCACACTCCTGGAAAATGCTATTCATCAAGCATGGTCTCAGATTCCACAAACCACTTATCAACATCTCGTGGAGTCCATGCCACGAAGAATCGACGCAATATTTAAAGGCAAAAGGTGGCCCAATGAAGTACTGAGGTGATGGTCATAATAAAGTGGCCACTCAGTGTATATATACTGTATATATAGAAAATTTTAAAATTGTCATGAAAATTGTTCATTGGTAAATGAAATTGCATTTCTCATTTCCCAAATTTGGTAGACACCTTGTTATTTTATTTATTTATTTATTTTTTTGAATTTTCAGTTACTGAAGTTTAACTCTTCTGTTCTCATATTGCATAACATTTGCAGCTGATTTTGTTTTGTATCTGTAGTCATGCTGTCTCTTTCTCTCTATTTTGCAGGGTGTGTGGTCCACACCTCCACAAAATGAAAGTAAACTAAATCAGGCATACCGGGTATGTGAGCTTAAAAATAATTAAATAAGTGTAACACACATGCTTGTAATCAAATGTGGTAAATGTTATGAAACATACCTTAAGTGTCTTTTCCTAGATTAAGGTTGTTTTCTTAAATATAGTTACTTCTGTTATTTATTACAATTCTGTGTGATTTTTTTTTGCTGTATGCTTTAACATAGACCTAGCACAGCCAAGCTTTGTGTCTTCTAAAAATATTTTAATCACTAAATTTTTTTGTCGTGTATGTTTGTTGGAGATTACGTGCGGGGTGCTCATGTAAAGCACATTATGTTCAAAAACTTGGAAGTAATTTTTGCATTGTACTTTATGATATATGAAGTAAATACTGCAGGGATCGCATTCCTCCTAAAATTCCTAATATTTTGTGACCCTCCTTAAATTCCTAAAATTAGACCTAAAATTTGCTATTCATCCTAAAATTTTCGTAAGCTTATTTTTATTAAAAACACAACCGTTATTAACGCCAATAAATTTACCATTACGGTAAGGTAAAAAGACCTGTTATTGTAGAAACACAGCCTATATGCTGTGCTGCTGAAGGGAGGGAAAAATGACGCCATCGAGATGCACTTGCTTCGGGGCGGGCGTTCCATTTTTTTTGCCTTCGAACAGTTTTCGAGAGTAACAAGAGATCTAAGGGAAAAGGGGAGGGGTCATTTTCACCCCTGGTTTGCGCTTTGCAGACGAACTCCGTGGCACGCAGAAGATCGTACTTTATTTTTGTACATGCCTTGTGGAACCTCCTCTTTCTGCTGATGTTTTGTTATTGTAAACCGCAGGTGGGTGGAAGCAAAGAGGAAACATGTGGTCTCCTTCCGTAACCTCCGGTAATGACGATGGGATGGTAGCTGAGTATTATCTTGGCAGGCAGTAGAGCACGTGATCATTGACCTTCGATCATGCGTCGGCGACAGCGACCTTCGATGCGCAATATATCTCGGCTCCGACTCGCTTTGACTGAACTTGCGTGAGATGCGTATGATAGTTTCTGGTTTTACGTCTTTTATGGTGTTCTCTGTGCTGTGTGCAGGTTCAGTTCTCTAGTGGTGACCTGCTTTTTTTTTTTTTTTTTTTTTCATATCTTCTGACATCCTCGCAGCCAAATTTCGGGAAGTTGTCTGGTTTTGCAATATTGGAACGTGTTTTTGTACTTCCCTTTCATTTTCTGGTTAGTAATACAAGTGTTTAAGATGCCTAAATCCAAAACGAAATTTCAAGATGCGTGGCTCGCAAAGAATTGGACGGAGTGAAGTTGAAAGAATGGTGTTCTGCAACTGAAACAATATTTTCTGCTAAGCGTATATTGTGTTCAGAAATTTTCAACATTTCTAATAGTGGCTTTTCACAAGTAAAAGCGCATCATAAAGGAAAAAAACATTTGCAGAAATTTCAAAGTAAATTTCAAAATAAGTCCATCCTGAAAGCCTTTGGAGGACGGGATCTTCAGCCCAAAACAAATATTAGTGAAGTACTGAGTCATGATTTACAGTTGGCTAAAGCCGAAGCATTATGGGCCATGAAAGTTGCTAAGGACAATATGTCTTTTGTTTCATGCACTGAAACAGTTGAACTTTTCAAAGAAATGTTTCCTGATTCTGCTATTGCAGCCAAAATGCAACTTAAAGAAAAAAGTTGCTTATGTGATATCACATGGATTGTCAAAATATTTTGAAGAGGATTTGAAAAAAGACATTGCATCTAGTAGCCCAGGAAAGGTTACTATAGCATTTGATGAAACTACAAATACACAAGTGAAAGCGGCAGTTGGATGTGTATCTCAGGTACTGGTCTTCAGAAATAAATTCAGTTTCTTGCCGATACCTAACAAGCGTTTTTCTGGGTCATGCAACAGCAGATATTTTGCTAAAAGAAATTCTTGATGTGTTATCATCCTTCAATATTTCGTTGAACAGAATTATTTGTGTATCCATGGACAGCCCAAATGTAAATAAGTGCTTTTTACGCAAATTCAATGAAGTTGTAAAACAAGAAACAGGCCAGAAATCTTTGGAACTAGGTTTTTGCAACCTGCATGTTGTTAGTAATGCATTTAAAATTTTTTTGACAAGCTTAAATATAGATTTTGACGAATTTGCTACTGATATGCATTACTTTTTAAAGAGTAGTGCTGCAAGACGCAGAGGATTATAAATCTGTCGAGGATATAACATTGGTCACTGCCAAATTTCTTTTGCGTCATGTCAGCAACAGATGGTTAACCGTTGGTTCTGTAGCCCAGAGGCTCTTGGATCAATGGCTAAATATTACAGAATATTTTTTAAACTTCTTGCCATCTCAAAAAATATTTGAAAAACAACTGCGCAATTCGGCAAGGTATAAAAGAATTCACTGTTTCCTGAAAAATGAGCTTACTCCTTGCTATTTAGCATTAATTTCATTTTCACACCAAAATTTTGAAAAGTTTTCATTATGTTATCAGAGTGAAGAACCAAAAATACACCAGTTATATTCTGATTTAAATACTTTAATGAGGAATGTTATGGCTCAGTTTATCCAAGATGATGTTATAGCAGGGAAATTTGGAGAAGACCTAAAGAATGTAGATTTTGAAAACAAAAATTCATGGAAAAAAACTAGGGGAGTTAGAAGTTGGTATGAAGACAAAAATCTCCTCAGGAATGTTCAGGAGACCAGGCAGAAATTATTTCTCTTAGATGTAAGATCATCACTAATTGCAACCACAAAATATTTAAAGTCAAATCTGCCATTCTGCAATCAAAAGCTAAGAGACATAGAAGTTTTAAAGGTAAAAGAACCAAAGAAAGAGTCAACTCAACTTTCAGTCACTGAAGGACTTTCGGAAATAACCAGAATTTCAAGTGTTTTGCATCTTTCTGAGGAACAAATTGATAGAGTAAGAGAAGAGTGGAAACTTTTAAATTGCGATAAGCCAACTCTAGATGAACTAGTGAAATTTTCAGAGGAAGGGCATATTCCAGTGCGGATTGATCATTACTGGCGTAATATATTTAGTATTAAAGACTCTAGCGGAAAAGAAAAATACTCAAATCTTGCTAAACTCATAAAGTCAATTTTAGTTTTACCTCATGGTAATGCTGATGCAGAAAGGGGATTTTCGGTTAACACTGCTCTGTTAAGGAAGGACAAGGCTAACTTAAAAGACTCAACTATAACATCATTAAGAATAGTTAAAGGGGCCATTAAACACTATGGATGTGTAAGTAAAGTTCCCATAACAAGAAATTTGTTAAATAGTGTTTGTGATTCACATAAATTTTATAAAGTATGTTGATAAGCTGAAGGAAGAAGAATCAAAAAAGGTAAAAGAAAGGAAGCAGAAAGAGAGGGAAAATAAGGAAAAGCAGCTAGAGAAAAAAAAAGAAAAGCTGAGTTTGATGACAAAATAAAAGAAAATGATGCAGAAATAAATAGACTTAAAAACGATAAAGAAGCCTCCCTAGCAATAATTCAAGAGGGAACAGAAAGAATGAGAAAAGCTGTAGAAAAACAAAATACTGTTGAAATAGCAGTTGCCTCTAACTTGATCATACAAGGTTCAGCTGAAATAAAGAAAACTGAAAGTAAATTAGTTGTGGTAGAAGCAGAAAAAGATAGGCTAATCAGGAAAAGGTTAAAACAATAATATGAAAAAAGTAATTCAGTGAACAATTGTACATAGTTCTTGGTTTTCAATTACCTTTTTAGGATATTATAATTTAATGTGAAACCTGAAAACTTTACTGTGAAAATCGTGAATTGCTTCTGGTTCAACAGCATATTAATGTTCAAAGTGAAACTTGAATGTGGTAAATATACTTGAATATGATAATAACACGTGAAAAGATAAGAACTGAACATTAGAAGTAAATCATACTTAAACTTTAGACATTAGACGTTATGCAAAAAATTTGGGTGTTAACTTCGACCATATATACTAATGGACTGCACATTGGCAATAGCTGCATCAAAGCCGCCATGGCTCAAACATTGGGCACGTCATCATCAGACTCCAAATTTCGTGTAAAAATGCTGTTATGATTACTAATTTACGCTGCAGAACTTCAGTGTTTTCGGTGTATTATGTGAATGCGCCTCATATATAATGAAAACTCTTCAGGTAAGTTTACTTATGAGCTATATACATGCATGATCGGGTTGTTTACATTTTGTGATTTATAATGTGATGAACATTTACGAAGAATTTGGAACATGCATTCCATTTTTTTTTCTTAAGTTACTATATTTTTATATCAATAGCTGCAAGTTTCTGGTTAAGTAATTGAACTTTATTGACTTAGGTATTTAATTCGTTTCTTACCCATGAAAAATCATAGAACTTTCTTTACTATATCGCTCAGAGCAACCATAAGCACAGCAGGTGTAACCCATCTTTTTGACTGTTGTCATGTGATTTTATGTTGGAGCCAGAAATTTTGATGTCATGCGCAGTCTATCAGTATATATGGTTGAAGGGTGTGAAGCAAACTCTTTACAATGTATACAAAGTTGTTTTACTAGATGTATACAAATATACATCTAGTTTTTATTGAAATACACTCTAAAATTTTCCTAAAATTTTTCTAAAAATTCCTAAAATTCCTAAAATTCCTACCTAAAATTTTCCAGAAGTATGCTATGATCCCTGATACTGGGAAATTGTTTGATAATAAGTGTGTGTGTGTGTGTGTGTGTGTGTGTGTGTGTGTGTGTGTGTGTGTGTGTGTGTGTGTGTGTGTGTGTGTGAGAGTGAGTGAGTGAGTGAGAGAGAGAGAGAGAGAGAGAGACCCTTCAAGGTGTATCAAGGAAGGGTAGCCATGCAACTTGAGAAATAATAATTAAAAAAAAAACAAAAAAAAACAGGAAAATTTTAAAATTTGTGGTGGAAACCTGGGAAAAATATCACACCAGTTCTTATGATTTGCTATTTGGATGGAGTCTTTCATATGCTAAAATAAGTGAACTTTTCCTCCTAGCAGGTTTTCTGGCCTTAATACTGTTTCAGAGTCTTGATAGGCAGGACTGCAGGTACATGTGAACATTTTTTGGTTCTTGAAAATTGGGTAGATTCGTTCCCCTACTCTACATTGGCAGTAAAAGATAAGTGTCTTCAAAAGTAAACAATGATTTTACCCCCTCCCTTCTCGTTTCACCATGAAATTGGTCACTGCTCTCCAGCATTGTGTTCCTTAAATGTTGTTCCAGAGAGAACTCATTTGGGTTCTGCAAAATCCTTGAAAAATGTACATGGTTCCCACATTCCTTATAAATCCTTAGAAGTCCTTAAAAAGTGCTCATTTTTTGTTGGGGAGCATACAAGATCTTATATTTTGCTAAAAATGATAAAATGTGCTTAAAAAGTACTTATTTTTCTAACTGACTGCATAAAATCTAGAAGTTACGATGTAGTGCATAAGATTTCTGCTGCAGGTCGGCTGTGTTTATTATTATTGTGACATCATGTGTTGTCAGCTGAAATCCCATTGCAGAGTGGACAGTGTGAGACAAGTAATTTGCTGAAAAAGTGAAGGACTGTGGGCTAAATTATGCGCATCCAGCAGATTCCACCCCTCAACAAGCCGCATCGCCATCTCTTGGGACTGATATTTCCCTTTTGTATTCCCCTTTTTAGCATATTTTTTGTGAAAAAAAGATTGTGCTTATGTTATCGGTCTGTCTATGCAACTAATAGTCCAATTTGAAAAAAAAAAAAAAAATTGCGTTAGGAAGATCGAAATGTGTGAATGAGATGACTCTTTATTTTGATACTTTTTACGGTGCACAATTTCGCTGCTATAGAGCGTAAATGCAGATTATATCGAATTCAAAATACATTTTATTCCATACATTTGCTTCTAAACATCCAATTAAAAAAAATATTTTGCTTTTCAATTCTACTCGTGACAAAGATTATTTTGAGTATAGTCACTTTTTCAAGTTACGCATAGATTCTCCGTTAGGGGGCGCAAAAGTAAAACCGCATTTCCCCCGATATCTGCCTCTAAAACTCTGATTTGAAAAATTCTTTCTGCAGCGGATGCAGCTGCGGATGGGAAATCCTTCGCATATAATTTCTAATTTTTAGTATAAAACGGTTTGGCCACTAGGGGGCCTAAGTGTGAATTTCTGCTTCTGATGTATTTGCAACAAAATTTGTGCATCTAAAATCTCGATTGAAAAATTATTTCGCGGACTGATACTACTCACGTCGACAAACCTTTTCGGAATATTTCCCTCTTAAAATAATGCATGGTTTCTCCGCCACGGGGCGTAGATGTATGTCTTATTTTTGTCAATATCTCTGCTTCTAATGGTCCAATTTGAAAAAAATTCTTCTTTGTTGGATAGAGTTTCCTGTGCGACATGTTTTTCATATAATTTCAAAATTTTCAAGTAATTCATTGACTTTTCGCTAGGGGGAGTAAAGGTAAATTGCGGTTTCCCCGTCATCTCTGCTTCTAAAGCTCCAATTTGAAAAATTCTTCCTGCACCAGGTACAGCTCCCAGTGGGAAATGTTTTAATTGTAATTTCCAAATTTTTTTATAACCTAAGATTTGGCCACAAGGGGGCGTAAGCATCAATTTTTGCTTCGTAGGTATTTCTATCAAAATCTGAGCTTCTAAAATCTTGATTGAGAAAATTTTTCGTGGACCAATACAGCTCATGCCAATAAACATTTGAGAATATTTTCTTCATAACATCATGTATGGTTTCTCAGGCATGTGATTCTTCCACAAATTAGTGGAATTCCGTAAATTCACTTTTTAGAAAAAACGGAAATCCGCTAAACTTGTCATTTGCGATCTCAAGCTTTTGACAAAAGTTTGTGATTGTTGGTATGTTGGGAAAAAATCGGAGCAAAAGAGAGAGAAATATTCATTTGGTAGATGGCGATATTTCAGACATAAGGCGTAATCTTTTTGCTGCTGCGTGGCTGACCAGAAGCTAACTTTTACCTCTTCTGTGTCCTCATTCACACCAAGTACACATCCCAACCACCAGTGCTCTGAGTACTTACTATTCACAAAACCTACCATATTTTCAAAACTAATGTTGTCTTCCCCTTCATCAGTTTCACATATCTCTTCTTTAAAATGCTCAGAAAGTGAGTAAGTTTTGACTGGTAATTTGTGTTTTCCTGCAGGAATGAAACAATGGAGTTTCTGAGTACCACTTATTGTCTTAGCAGAAGCTATTCTACTTTTAAGGATAATTTCCTCCTCTTTGTAATTTTCTGTTGTTGCAAACCGAAAGTGAATGGAGGCAATATTAGCAGTGGCCCTTTCAAAGAGTTGGCGTGGGGTCATAATTTGATTATTATAAACATTATTATAACAACTTGCCTTTGCAGCTAATTGCTTCACAGTACCCCCTATCTCATCACATACATTTTTGCCATGTGCTGTTGCAAAAAAATTCCATTCTGCTTTTATTTTAAAGTCAGTCTCGTGGTAGCACAAGCTGAGGAAGTTGGACTTGTTTTTGTATTGTGAAGCTGCTCCATCCGAAAAATAAAATATCTTTTCAGGTTTTTGAGAAAAATGTGACTGCATGAAATTAAATAGGTAACACTGAAACAGATGAACAGCTATACTATTGTGAATTAGGCAGTCGGATATAATCACAAAACTTACATGTCCTAGGTTCTGAGTTTTCTCATCTCGATAGTATATAACTATAGGATGCAGGGTTGCTTGGGCATTGTTCCAGCGAAAACCCTGAGCTGCATCTTGCAATACAAAAGAATAATTTTCAGCAAAGTCACAAATTACTATGTATTGATTTTCTGTTATTGTGTCTTTAAGATGTCTTAAGTAACTTGACTGTTGAGTTGCTATAAAAGAATGGTGAAGCAGGGCTGGAAGTTTTCCAAACAACAGGTTCAAAAACTCCTGTGTGGATTTTGATAATGTTTCAAGTACTGTCCTCTTCTCTAATTGCATCCATTGCTTTGAATGTCACATTTTCAGACATGCCAAGTGCTCCGCTTTGAGCGGAGTTTCACCGTTTTCGACAGCTAAATCTGCGTGCTCTGCTCAAGACTTCAAAACTCCGGTCGTTAGAAGTTTTTATTTGGTCTTTAGAAATTTTTTTTTGTTATTATCTTTATTAATTCGGGGTTTTTAAAAGCTTAAATTGAAAATTCTTCCAAGTGTATTAAAGTATGCTTTTCCCCTTTTTTTTTCCTCTTTCTTTAAATGCCGGGAAGTTTCGCTTTTCTTGGCGCTTGCCGTATTATCAAGGCCAAGCATTCGAGCTTGTTGTTCATGGGCAATGGCATTGGAGGGTAACAGAGTTGAGTGGGGTGGGAGGGGGGCATTACTCTGAAACGGCTTTGTGCGTGGCAGGAGGACTTATGTGAGTGACGTCATAGCGGAGTCTTTCTCGTTGGCCCCGCCTTGGCTGCTGAAGAACGCGGTGCAGGGCGGAAAGCAAATCTGATGATGTTTCTGCTTTCAGCAGTGGAGTGTTGGAGCTTGCGCTAGATACAGTTGTTTGCAGTTTTCATTGTAGTTATTTAGAACAAGGTGAATTTATTTAATCTTATTGTGAGATATGTTGAAACGACCGCATAGTCAACGCTTTTCAGATGCTTACGAAAAACAATGGCCCATTTAAAAGCGTTCCAAAAAATCCGAAACGCACGCTTACTGTTCCATTTGTGACATTGATTTCACTATCGCACATGGTGGTATAAGCGACTGCAAACGCCATGTCACATGCCGCCAACATTTAGACAATGCAAAAGTAAAGGCATCTAATCAAACCCTTACATCTTCGTTTGTTTCCATTTCGGAAGATGCCTTTGTAATACATGCGGAAACATTGTTCACAGCTTTTATTATAGAGCCTAATTTACCCATCTCTGTAGCAGACCATGCCAGGCCTTTGTTTATTAAGATGTTCCCGGATTCGGACATCGGCAAAAAATACGGATGTGCGTGGACGAAAACAACAGCTATTATTAACAGTATGGCTGATGGTACTGCACATGAAATGATAGAAATTTTTTAAAACTTCAAAATTTAGTTTAGCAACCAATGCTAGCAACACTAATTCTGCAGATAAAATATTTCCTGTTGTTGTTTCATGTTTAGATACGACAATGGGGAAAATTATTCCCGATTATTAAACTTACCAAAGTTGGATGGTGATGCAACAGGAGAAAATATGTTTAAGTTACTGGATACTGAACTGGGGAAAAAATCAATACCATGGCACAATTGTAGTGCATTCTCTTCAGATAATGCATCTTCTATGGTAGGAAAATATAAAGGTGTCACGAAGTTTCTCAAGGAAAAAAATCCAAATATGGTAATTCATGGTTGCACCTGCCATCTATTGCATTTAGCTGCCAAAAAGGGAGCTAAGGAGCTGAAAATTGATGTTGAAGATTTTGTGGTTGACATATACTATTTTTTGCATAAAAGCACCAAGCATATTGAAGCATTTAAAATGTGCCAAAAAGTTTGTAATCTTAAAAGTCACCAAATTATTTAATATGTGTGTACCAGATGGCTTTCATTAGATCAAGTTATTAATCGTTTTCTTGAACAGTGAGAGTCCTTGGAAAAATATTTTGGAGAGAAAAATATGACTATGCAAGGTTGTGAGAAATACTTTTCTATTCAGAAGAGAATTGGGTCTCCTCAGACAAAGTTGTACCTCCTCTTTCTACAGCAAGCTTTGCCACTTTTGTGCAAGACAAATATCCTACTGCAAAATGAATCCCCAATTGTTCATAGACTCCATCATGAACTAAATTCTCTATTTAGTGAACTTATGGCACGATTCATTAAACCATCTGCTGTTAATAGACTGAGAATGTATTGACCATACCAATTTCTGAGAGGAAAAATCAAAAGCCAGATGAGGAACTTGTCATTGGAAGTAAAACTCGGCAGTACCTGAATAGCAGCAATTTGTCTAAAAATGAAGTAATTTCTTTCTATCGGTCTATGAGATAATATTATCAGAAATGCGGTGAGTACATGATTAAAAAATTTCAGTTGAATGATCCGATTCTGCTGCATGCTGAAGTGGCTGATGTAAGGCTTAGAACAAGCAGTAAATTGTGTTCTGTTAACTATTTTGTTGACCTTTTTGATGATTTCTCTGATGAAGAAAAGAATATGTTAGAAGTTGAGTTTGCACGTTTCCAAGTAGATAAGTTAAACAGTGACATTGTAAACTGTGAGCAAACTGATCAAGCATGGTTGTTAATTAAAGATTTAAAAGATCACAACGGTGTCTTAAAGTACAGAGTCTTGCCATTACTAATGCACAGAATAATCCTGATACCACACAGCAATGCTGCTTGCGAACGAGTGTTCAGCACTGTTCACAAGAATCATAACGATTTCCGTTCTAATTTGGCTGTGCACACATTGCAATCCCTACTTATGGAAAAATCAAGAATGGCTGCCCATAATCTGAGTTGCCACCAGCATAACTTTACGACTGAAGTGTTTGATGAAAGCTAAAAAAGCAACAGCTTTGGTTCTAAAAAAGGACCAGTAAACAACAATACATATATATATTTTTCTTTGCGTTTTCATCTTTGCAGATGAATTCATTGTATTTACATTTTTATCACAGCTCCAATTTTAGTGAATTTTGAACATTAATTTAACAGAATTAGACCTCGATGAGGAAAAACATTTTAAATATTTTTTGTATAAACATATATATATATATAGAGAGAGAAGGCGTGTGTGTCAACATTTTGCTAATAGACTACTGTACAAGATTTTTGTTGCGGTAGCTGGATGAAAAGAACAAGCAGAATTTTTATGTTTCAAAGAAGCAGAGGTGCTTCAAAGCAATGTTGATCTGGTAAATATAATTATTGAGTAATTTATTTTGTCTTGTCTTATATAATTTGCATTGTTTTTGTAAAAACAAAGCCAACTGTCCACGCGAAAAAATACCCCACTGAGTGCGCGACTCTGCTCCTGACAGCCCCTTTCGAAAGTTGGCAACTCTGCATTTTCTATACTATTTAGATCAAAACAATCTTCAAATTGTTGTTTGAGCTGTTCTAATCCTGGACAGTTGTTGCGCTGACTGAAGTAACATGCAGGTGTAGGGTTTCCACAAATTATGTTTGCAAGGACATCTTTATAGGAGTTTATTGGCTGAACAGTGTCTCCTGTTAATTCAGGTAACTTGCATTGTGTCATCAGTGTAACATTCTGATGCATTGTACAAACACAAACAGAATGTGTGCCACTTGCTCCTGCAAGAACGCAGTGCTTAGGGCGAAGTTCACAGAACTTGGAGAACTCCACCTTTTTCTCTTGAAATCTCTCTTTAAAAAGAGTATACAATTCATGCAAATTACTCAGAAGCAATTTTTTTGTACTTGTTGACGCTTATTATCTATTTTAATGGAAACAAAGTCTTTTTTCCTGGCATTTGGCGGCTTACATCGTCACTCTCATGAAATTCTTGTGTACAATTTGCTGTGTCTTTGTCTAAAGTCTTTCCTGGCTTTGGATCAGGAGAAGACATGATACCTTTTTCTTTTAGTATTTTAGTAGCTTTTTAACCTTTCTGGCCATAAAATTTGAAATTCTAAATTCAGTTTCAATTCGTTTCAGTGACCAAGGTTTAGGCAGTGTACTCAATATCTGCATTCTTATGCTTTTATTTTCTGTGGAATGAAATTTTTCTTTCAACTGTTTTATAATTTCTGGTTCAGGAGATGAAATATCCTTTGGTACCGACACAGGACTTAACTTTAATAATTTTACTTTAAGAATTTTGCTCGAAATGCTTCTTGGGCTTTTGTATATTTCTCTTCAGGGTATTTTTTTTCTTGCAGGCATTTTTTCTTGATTGGTGTTTCATCCAGACATTGTAAACTTCTGTTAAATGCTTCTATAGCATGCTCTTTTTCAGGAGTTGATACTTCAATGTTTTCAGATGGAACAGCATGGCCTTCGGCTTTTTGTTCATTATAGCTGTCAGAAGGTGAAGAGGAATGTTCAGCAGCTTCAGAGTGAAATTTCTGGATTGCGTTACGACAACTGTCGCAGATCTTGTCTCTAGTTTTGAGCAACTTGTTCTGTAGCAATAGATTCTTGGAAACTGGTCGCAGATTTTTTTTGTTATATTTATGGTTTGGTTTCCCAACGGGGTTGCAACAGTAAACCACACTTGAAACTTTTGATGTGGATGGTCTGCTGGCATCCATCTTTTACTTTGCTTTTACTTTAAAACCTAGGAAAGAAACACAACTTGTTACCCTTATGGATATATATATAACTAATTATAATTAATTCATTAACATTTGCAGTGTTTGTAAGACCAGGGATAACATTTTAGACAAACAAAATAAACAATTCCCCAGTCACTGATGGTGCATTTAGTAACGTCCTTCTATGTTATATATTTTTTTATAGTGATCCTATAGCGATCCCATTATGAAACTTTCAGGATATGTAGAGAAATAATGTTTGTTAAACATATATTTTTTCAGATTTTTTAAAAAAACATGTTTTTTAATATTTCAATCTCAAAATTTTAAAATTGACATTACATTTTTTTAATAGTGTCATGTGGCATATCAAATGAAAGCCCAATTCAAGATCTTTAAAATGAGCCATAATTCATGACCCCTAGCTCTACTGGAACCCGAGTAATTGGCAGTTAAAGTTTGCTCAGATGATGAAATTTCAGGGTTTTTTTGAAATTTCAAAAATCAATAACTCAAAAATGCATGCATTAAAAATTCTGAAAAAATTCATATATGTTTATGTTGATGAATACTACAAATATACCAAGTTTCATAAAAATCAAAAATGGTCAGGTTGAAAATGCTATTTTTGCTGGTTGATTTCACATGGAAATGATCCACAAATACGTTTCACCTCAGGATTCAGCTAGTAAAAATTTACATGTAAGTTTTAAATCTGATTTTTAAAAATATTTCATTTTATTTTGTTCTGAATTCCCTACTTTTCTATTGTGAATATAATAATGTGCTTCACTTTAATATTTACAGTATTTACATAATTTACAGAAAATAATTCCATATGGGTGCAATCTTAAATATTGTATATGCTGTATTTGAATTTGCTCACACTAATAGTTCACGTTTCCCGATTTTCCACCCAGTTAAAAAGTTCAGCTTTTTTGTCATCGGCTGATTTCATGTATGTAGACTACGCTTCTAAGCAGATACAAATTTGTATATAAAACGTGGTGTTATTTTTTTTTAAGTATCATCGTATGGGTAAAGAATAAAACTTTTATTTATTTATTTTTTTCTTTTCAGGGTTGTCGAAATGTGATACTTATATTTTCTGTGAAAGAAAGTGGGAAATTTCAGGGTATGTATATCACAAATTTATGGTTGGTTAGATTGTGTCTGGTGGAATGAAGTTGATTGATGAAACATCACTTGAAATCATGTGTACTCCACTTTGTAAGGGTGCTTGGGGATTACAGTAGTATAACTTTCTAAAGTCATATAAATCACAAAAATTTTAGGTTTAAAAATTTTCAGTATTATAGGTCTTATTAAAATATGTTGTGCAGTCATGATTATGCAGTTAACTAAGACATGAGATTGAAATGCTGCAAATCTCATTAAAAAAAAAAAGGAAAAGTGTATATTATCAAAAAGTAGCATTTATCATATGTGAGCAATTCAATACACACGGATAATTTTGTGAAGTAGCAAGTAATTAGGATTTGACTTTGAGCTTCATACAATGCCATTGCTTGTGAATTGTTTGCAAGAAATGTATGTATATTGCTGAAGAATTAGGTTCTGATGATTACACATAGTATAACAAATACAGACTCAAAGTTATGATTCACAATCTGTAAAGAAAATAGTATTTTGGAAATTGGACTTCTGCAGTTCTTACATGATAAATTAATAATTCAGGTAGTTTGTCTTCAGGGTGTATACTGGAGTTCCAGAGATTTGTCATATTCTAAACCCAGAATTTATAGGCATTTAAGTAAAGAAATTTGAAAATGCTATGGAATTGTAGTGTTCGATTGAAAATACAATGTGATTTTGCAAGCACTGTTTATCAGGGTGCTGGATGTTCGTAGGGCTAAGAGACTACTTCATTGCAACTTTGATAATTCTGAAAATCCCTTAATATTGAGTATTAGGTTTAACTAATAAGTTTTCGAGGGAGTAAAAGTAATCATCTGTCCCAACTGAACCCAACTGAAACTTTCAAAATGCAATTTTTGAAAAATATCTTCACATCGTGGAGAGGGTGGGGGGGGGGATTCAGAGTTAAACTGCACAGGAACTGGTGGCTAATCATTGTGTAGCTAGTTAATGTACACTGGTGTGCAAAAATTAAGGACAAAAAAGAGGAGAAATTAGCATAACAGCAGAACGAACCAAAAGACCACTCAGGAGATAGACTACGGTCCGGTACGGTAGAGCATGTGCATATATGCAGCAAGATGCACGGGGTTGGGGGGTGGGTGGGTCGGAAGGGTACTAAGCACGCGGGCGGTGTACACTCAGCAATTTGGTGAAAGCTATTGCACGGTGTACATCGGTTTGAACGACGTCGAGTTGCTGCCAACGTGTGATGTGGCCAACAGGCAATCCAGTAGACGACATCTGGATGACTTTACCCAAAGTCACGTCATTGGGAAGTTGGAAGAAGGTCGAAGTGTGACTAGTGTGGCCGAGGAGTTCGGGATCGCTCACAGCATCGTTTCATGAGCTTGGAGAGCAATTCAAATGACAGGAACAGCTGTCCGAGAGTTTAGCAGTGGTCGTCCACGAGCAACCACGGCAGCAGACGACTGGTATATTGTCCTACAGGTGAGAAGAGACAGACGGCAGACAGTAGGGGAAAATCGCAAGGCACATGCACAGGGGTCGTAGTTGTCCTGAAATTCCTGAAAATTTTTTGTTTCAGGGTGCGCACGCGTGCTTGAAAACCTGGAAAGTCCTGGAAAATCATGATTACGTTTTCAAGGCCTGGAATATCCTGGAAAAATGGTGTTTTTTTTTACTGCTGTCTTGAAAAGCCTTGAAATTTGAAAATAGTGCTTAAAAAAAATGCCCTTTTAGGAAATCGTGTTACTGTTACCCCTTCATTTTTTAAAGTTTATTTCATCTGTTCTCAAAAAAATGTTTCAGACGTGCACCAAATCCTAATTTGGCTGGGGGAAAAAAAAAAGCACTACTTCCAGTGCAATAAAATTGGATGATTACTAGTAGGTCTGTTAGGAAGGGGAGCTTGATGTCCGTCGTTGGACAATGGAAGGGGTAAAAAGAAACATTTTAGCATTTGCAGGGGTCGCATATGTACCAAGTCAGCTGGCATCCACCAGTGAGGAGTATGCCTGAACAACACATTCATCTGCTTGTTGTTTATGTGCATTTCAACCCTCCCCTCAAGAGACATCCGCTACTTAGGATAAAAAAATAAGAAAACTATCTTTGCGAATTTTTCACGAAAGTGACTGAAATTTTTACATTCACTATAATTGGATTACAGAAGCTCACTCCCAAAATTCCAGTTGAATCGGTTTAAAACTTAAAAAGTTAGCATTGGAAATTTTTATTATTGGCAAGTATGTGTGCCTTTTTGAACAGAGTAAGCCTGGAGCAGAAAGTGTGTTACCATAGCAACAGTTGATTGACAGCTGGGAGCGCTGATCCAAAGCCCTTGGTTGGGAAGAAAGCAAACACCTGTTTATCACTTCCACTGCTCAAAGGGACTAGGAGAAAATTTTCAGAAATCCATTTTCCCGAATTTTGAAAATAACACAGTACATTTTTTACAGTGGTTAAGATACATCACAATAAAGTTCTAGTGCAAATTTCGCCGAATTCCGTTAGAAACTTTAGCAGATGAAAAAAAAAAAATCCTTGCGTAATCAGATTGAAAAAAAAGAAACTAATTCTAAATTACGGGAAAAGCAAGTGAATTATTTTTTTTAGATGCATGGTTTATTTAAACAGAGTGATCCTTAATTATTTTTTTTTCTGTGATGATATGGACTCTTATTTGAATTACAAGCATACATTTTTATTCAGATGTCTGAGTTACTGTTTTAATAAAAAAAATCATCTATATTTAAAAATTTAATGGATTTAGGCGAAATTCATCAGATAAACATATTTTAGTAAATTGCAACATCATGACGTAAATTTGGTCATTTTGGCAAAAATTGGGGAGCTTTTTTTTTCTTACATTTTCTCCTGTAGTTAGGGTGAAGGAGGAAGGGTGCAACTTCACAGTTCAATGAGCTGCAGGTGGTGATTTATGGCGATGTGCCAAATGAAAAGAAGACGTTCCATCAGGACATTCCAAAGGTTATGGGTGTGGGCGCGTGCTCCTGCTGTTTTATCTTAATCGGAATGTTTTTGTGCAGGGGGGCAGAAATATCCATTTCAGCTTTACAGCTTTCACGGCTCTTTTTTTCTTGGTAATAAATAAAAATCGTAGTTGCTGCACTGATCCATATTTGCATTTCTTGAATATAAACAGCAGACAATCAAGAAACATGGTGTTGGGGTGGGTCTTGATGTTCTTCTTCATTTTGCATCTGCTGAATTCAGTTCTGTGGGAATAAGGAACGGCTTATACTGTAAATATTTACAAAACTACAAATTTTTGATCTGAGAAAATAGGTCTACTTTACACAGTAGCTAACTTGTGAACTCGGACAAGACAATCAGACATACGGACGTCTAATTCCATAAAAAAAAAAAATTAAGTTTTTTTATTATACACTACAGGTAAAAAAGCAAAAACATGTTTTTAAACATTATAAAGGAAAACGGAGTTTTGAAACGCCATGGCTTGACGATCTTAATTTCTGAAAGTTTCTTTTTTCCACATCATTTTTTTTTTTTTGCTCAATTGCAATACATCGTAACAGTATACCTGTGTGCTGTATCACTTAGTGATATGGCAGATTTTCGGTTGCCGATATTCGCGATCGTAAGTGGTAGTAGCATTGCGATTGTTGATGACGACAAGATAAATATTGGAGTGATGTGAAATGTTGCATAGAGTAAAAAAAAATAAATTCGCCCCCCCCTCTTCCGAACTTTTATGCGGTCATCATAGCTGATCAACCATTTCATTCCATGAACATCAGCACATTTCAATCATTTGACCATCGGGGGTAGGTGGGGTCTGACAGAATTCAGCAGTACTTAAGCGCCTAGCGCAACGAAAACATGCTAATTTTGGACAGTTCTATTCCCTTCCTTTCTGATCCCTAATAATTAAGAGTGCATACTGTAGTTTCAAATACTCTATTTATGAGCTAGTTTTCACGCTGTTCGTTATGTTTTTATTTTCAAAATTACTAACCCTTTCGAACTATAGGTTGCAAAACGTTTATGCTTTGGGTTTGTCCGTACGATAATTCGCATGAAAGTGGTTGGATTTCGGCGAAATTTTAGTATGCCGTTGGGTACAAACTGGGAACCTACCCTATTGAAAATGTTCGAAATTTAAATTCAAAGGCCAAGACATAAGAGCAGTATTCATTCTCCAAGATTAGGAATGTTAACTCATATAAAATCTGTTTGATTGCAACAAAGTTTTGGTCTGTTATCAGGGATGAAAAACCTACCCTTGTAGAAAATGGTCCAAATTGAATTCAAAGGTCAGGGCATAAGAACAGAATCCGTTCTTTATGATCTTGTGCTTGATGAACTTGACCATTTGCATAAAGCACACTCATCCATTTGCATCTTTCATCATTTTTATTACTTAAAGCTGAAATTATTTTTAAAAAGTAATTTGAACATGATACTGTAAAGCGTAATAATCATCCTGGAATTTTTTGTATATGCCTGGAAAAAAGCCTGGAAAGTCCTTGAATTCCCCCCCCCCAAAAAAAGTGTACGAACCCTGTTTGCTTGTCCTGAAATGTCCTTAATTTTTGCTAATTTGATTGAAATTCCTGCAATTTTTTAGTAGTTTCCAAAAATTTAAGATATTTTCAAAAGCTACGAAAAGTTCTGAAATAAAATTTCATTTATTTCTAAAAATTATTGCCGAAAATATTTCAGATTTGGATTTGCGACTTTTCATAATAATTTTCTGAAATTTCAATTGATTTTCGCCAATGTGACAATCATCCAAAGATCCTTACATTGACTAACATACAGGACAGCGATAATGCTGGCACCACTCCTGCTGTCGATGACTTTTCTGCCCACCATATGCTGTAATGATGTCACTCCACTGGTTTGTGCAACTTCATTAGCTGTGACTGGTTTGGTGCGTATTAAAGAAAAGAGGGTGGGTTAGGTTACCGCATAAAGTGAAATCAGGCATAGAAGCCTGTTGAAACTCCTCCCATAGAACGTGATGCCCCCAGCCACCTGCAGCAGAAGCAAAATGTGACCAGACCCCGTGATGTCGGCAAAAGTTGCTAATAGCAACCCAGCCCTGGCGCATGGGGTTCAGCAGCTCTGCACCCTTCCTTCTTTCTCCCCGCGGCCTTTGTCCTCAACTCCCGTCCCCAATCTAAGCCAGGCAGAAGCCAAGCGAACTGAACTCCCACTTCGATAATCCTTGAGAATCTGATCGCATATAAGCTATATATATATTTAGAATCGCGCTAATTTTCAGTATCTTCTTGAACCTGCTTTCACTTATAAGGATGCTCCACTTATTACGACGTTTATTCTACTTATTGGGATGTTAAACTGAAAAATGATAGCACAGTAAATTTTCGTCTTCGGTCTAGGAGTTCTAAAATCGATATGGAAGCAGTCACATGGTTCCCAGGAAACTCCTGCTGTCAATCAACGGCTAATTCTGCTGCAGGTTGTTGAGGCGCTGCAGTCGACTTCATGACGCCAGCAGAGTTTCATCTTACGAAAATTTAGTTTCATCTGAAGATAATTATGGGAGATTTCAATGCAAAAATAGGGCAACGGCAACAGAATGAAACTTCAGTAGGTAAATTCGGTCACGGCAACAGAAACCAGCGTGGAAATACTCTCGTTGAGTTTGCAGAGGCAGAAGGGTTTTTCATCTTGAACTCCTTTTTCAAGAAAAAGCCACACAGGAAATGGACATGGAGACATCCAAATGGGACGACAAGTGAAATTGATTTTATTATGTGTAACAAAAAATTCGTCATAGAAGACTGCAGTGTGCTAAACAAGTTCAACACAGGTAGTGACCATAGATTGGTGAGATGTAAGAAGCACCTCAACACTAAACTTGAACGTGGCAAGCTCATAAAACAAACAAAATATATTGACATAACCAACTTTAAAAAACACCATAATACCTTCAAGTTGGAACTGAAGAACAGATTCTCTGCTTTAGAAGGCCTAACATCGGAAGAAGTGGATATTTCTGAAGTTAACAGAAAAGTAACCAAAGCTCTTATGGAAACAGCAACAAAATTAGCTGGGTCTAAGAACAAGTTGCATGTGAACAAATTATCAGAAAAAACCAAAATGTTGATGCAAAAAAGAAGAGCGATGAGGACAACTAAAGAAGATGTGACTTCCAAAGTTGAATATATAGAGCTATGCAAGACAGTACGAAAAAGTATCACTGAAGACGTAAGGAAATTCAACTGTGAACTAGTGAGGAAAGCAATTGAAAACAACCAAAGCCTAAAGATAGCAAAGGGACATCTCAGTAAGGGAAGAAAACAGATTATGGCACTGAGAAAAGAAGATGGTTCTGTAACAAGAAATAGAGGCAAAATTTTGACAAGAGTGTAAGATTTCTACTCCAAATTATATGAAAGGGATGATACATGTACTCCAGACATCATGAAAGATACCAGAGTTCTTCCAGTCCTCCCAGCAGAAGTTGCACATGCAATCAAGAACATGAAGCGGGGGAAAGCTCCAGGAGAAGATGCAATTACTGTAGACATCATACAAGAAGCAAGTGGAGAAATCGAAACAGTACTCGCCAAAATTTTTACTCTATGCCTTAATGAAGGGAAGATTCCTGAGGATTGGAACACCGCTACAATGATCCTGCTACATAAAAAAGGTGACATTGAGGATCTCGGGAACTACAGACCTATCAGCCTCCTATCAGTGGTTATAAAATCTTCACTAAAGTTCTTTCACACCGTTTGAAGGTAACACTGGACATGGCTCAACCGAGAGAACAAGCTGGATTCAGGAGTGGCTACAGCACAATAGATCATATCCACGTACTGAGAGAACTAATTGAAAGAGCGAGGGAATATGAACTTCCATTGTGCATGGCTTTTATCGATTATGAAAAAGCCTTTGATTCGGTGAAACCATCAGCAGTTACAATGGCTCTGAAATCCTGCGGTATTGAAGATGCATACATTAATATTATTAATAACATCTATGAAAATGCAAGTGCAAAGATTCGGCTGTTTGAAAATACAACACACATAAAAATTGGAAAGGGAGTGAGACAAGGGTGACACCATATCTCCAAAGCTCTTTAATGCGACATTGGAAAATGTCTTTCAATCACTGAACTGGGAAAACAAAGGGATGAAGGTTAATGGAGATTATCTAACCCACCTTCGTTTTGCTGATGACGTAGTAATTTTTGCAACTACCCCATCAGAGCTGCAGAGTATGATCCAGGAACTTGCTGACAAGAGTAAAGAAGTGGGATTAAAAATGAACTTTCAGAAGACAAAAGTGATGTTCAATGCTTTCACAAGAAATGAAGATTTATCGATTGATGGAGAAAAGCTGGAGATAACAGACACGTACGTTTATCTTGGACAGCAGATATCAAGTGAGGGTCACATTGATGAAGAAATTAATCGGCGTACAAAACTTGCCTGGAGAGCTTTTGTAAGAAACAGCATAATTTTCAAGAGCAATGTGCCATTATGTCTTAAAAGAAAAGTGTTTGATCAATGCATCCTTCCAGTGCTTACGTATGGTGCAGAGATGTGGACCTTAACTAAAACAAAGGCTGCAGACAACTCAAAGAAGCATGGAGAGGTGCATGCTTGGTGTAACCAGGAGAGATAAGAAGAGGAACTCGTGGATCCGAAAAATGACAAGAGTGGAAGACATTATCAGAGTAAAATCCCTGCAATGGCAATGGGCTGGACATACTGCCAGAAGGACAGACCATCGATGGACAGCCGAAATTTTAGATTGGATTCCAAGGGACAGGAAAAGACCCAGAAGAAGACCACATGGGAGATGAGTGGATGAAATTCGAAAGTATGCGGGAGTGACATGGAGGAGACTGGCACAAGACAGACCGTTGTGGAGGAAACTTGGGGAGACCTTCGTCCAGCAGTGGATTGATAATGGTTGACAATGACAATGATGATGATATGATATGACTTAATTACAAAATGCTACCTAGTGTGGAATAGGAGCAAACTGACGAAACACACGATTAAAATACCGATTAATGATTAAACTGTATCAGGTTGACCTGTCGAATTATGAAAAGCATTGTCTGAAAACAAGAATGTCCAGGGGCTCAGTACAATATGTGGAACATAGTCGTTGCAGCATAAATGTCCTCTCCAAATAATGAATAAACTTTCAGCAGTAGTTAAATGCAACCTCTTATTTGGGTAACAATTATAAATACACCACACTGGGAATACTCAAGAGACGCAAATAGCGTATTAAATCCGTTTATTTTTGCGGCGTAGTAAGTATAAAGATTTGCCAAGCTTTCGCACTCCACTGGGAGGCTTTCTCAAGGCAATAGTAGACATAAAAATGCAGGGAATTGGAACACGTAAGGAACATAAATCGTCTTTGTTCCTTACGTGTTCCAATTCCCTGCATTTTTATGTCTACTATTGCCTTGAGAAAGCCTCCCAGTGGAGTGCGAAAGCTTGGCAAATCTTTATACTTACTACGCCGCAAAAATAAACGGATTTAATACGCTATTTGCGTCTCTTGAGTATTCTCTTATTTGGGGTAACGAAGATCGTCACTTCCTTCCAGATGGGAAAGTGTGTTCCCGAATGAGCCAATCTAGCGAGTGCAGTTGTCATACCTCCAACACGAACACTGTACATATGTTCCTTGATTCGGGTGTTCAATGTGTGAGATATAGAACCTTTATATTCTTGGTGCACATCTCCTGGGTTGGACGCTTTAAGTGGAATACGATAAATACCATGTATGTTACCCATTTCCACCAGGTCTTGGTCCTTTTTAATGCTTGAAAGGATGTTGTGTGTTTTTACACCAAAACCAAGTCCACATGGTTTACACACTTAAAAATTGCGTAAGCTGTTAAGCCCGTTGCAGAACTACATGGTAAAAAGTTAATAGCAAATTCTGAAGAGCATATTGCTTTTTTCTGAAATTTTCACACGTTAGAATTTACGTCTGTGACCGTGGAAGGTGGTGTGCGAAGTTGTGCACTGGGGGTCTCCCTGGAAAACTTTATATAACAATAATGAAATTGAAACGTTAAGTAATTCTCACCTTTGGTTTTTCTTGGACTTCGCCAATGCGTTCGCCGTTCACGCAGTAAATATTGCCAATTCGATGATATTGACGAAAACTGGATGAATCTATATCCTATATTCGATGAAACGGTATGAAACCAACAAAGGAATGAAAATACTTTAAAATTCTAATAAAATTTGGAATAAAAGTCAAAATCCATCAGAATAAATTTTAATAAAATATTTAAAAATTTAACCATAAAACAGCAGTGATGAATTTTCTAAACAGGACCCTCAAATATGCACATGTTGTTCACTCCCCCCTCCAGCCACTCCATACGCGTTTCAGCTACTGAAGTCGCAGTCTTAGTCAGTGGTCAGCGATGTTTTTGCCCCAACTGCCTAGTCATCTATGCCACAGTAAAATAAGAGGTTGCATTTAACTACTGCTGAAAGTATATTCATTATTTGGAGAGGACATTTTTGCTGCAACGACTGTGTTCCACGTGCTGTACCGAGACCCTGGACATTTTTGTTTTCAGGTAATACTTTTCATAGTTCGATAGGTCAACCTGATACAGTTTAATCATTAATTGGTATTTTAATTGTGTGTTTTGTTAGTTTGCTCGTATTCCACATTAAGTGGCCTTTTGTAATTAAGTCATATACAACATTATATGTATGTTTGGGGTTAGCCCATCTTTCTCTTTTTTAGTGTATCTGATGATGGACCCTGATGCGGGTGTCCGAAAGGTCTTATGATTTTAACCTTTTACTTTTGTGTTTTAATAAAACCTATCTGAGTGTTCCAGTATGGACCCCAGAGTATACCGTGCACAGACAGCATTTCTTCATTATTGTATAAAGAATTTCAGGTGTATGTGTGGATATTGGAGAGCTGAAGTGCAACTGGTTTAATATATACCCCAGAATTTTTGTAATTTTCAATTCTTGTGCAATACTTTTTTAATAAGTGTGTTAGTGACTTATACCAACAAATTCCTAAGTTCAATTTCTTGGTCATATGTTTCGTTGTATGGATAGTAAAGTAATAAAGTGATGTTTTAACTAATGAAGCGATGTATTTAGCAAGTGTGCTGGTAAGATTTCTTGTAGAATAGCTTTACAATTGAACTGTTAGGAGAAGCTCTTGTCTTAATTTTGAATATACGTGGCTTCTTTTATTAAATCTGTTGTCCACTTAAATTCTACATTGTATGCTTGCACTGAAGAAAAGTGGGAAATTGTTCTTGAGATCTTACTTCCAAATGCAGAGATTTTGTAATTCAAAGATGGCTTGAATGTTTGGGATGATAGCTAGAGTGTTAGTCAGTTTTCTGTATACTGCAGTTTCAAAGCCATGTTTGGTTCTGGTAATAAGAATGTCTACATATGTATGTAATATGTATGTATTGGGTTGATGCATAAGTTAATACTTTCCTTTTCACCGCACTACAGGAATGTATTACATCAGAAGGGAAAACAAAACCAATTCAATTAAGTATGTCCCCCCCCCCGGGCTGGTTTGCAATGGTGCCCTAACATCTGGATAGGTCTGCAATGCCATTCTTGAAAAAGCGTGCAAATTTTGCTGGGAAAAAATCATCAAGGAAATTCTGGAGATCAACATCATTGTTGTGAATGCTCTGCTACAGAGTGCATTCAATAGAGATCGGAACAGGTCTGAAGGAAGGCGTTATCTGGGGAGTAGGCCAAATGTGGAAGGATCTCCCATTTCATGTCCTGAATGGCCATTTTGGTCATGTTTGCACTGTGAGGCGTGCATTATCATGTTGGAGAAAGACACCATTGCGCTGATGTAGCAGTTTCTGCTGAATTGCTCCCTCCACATGGCGGAGTTGCTTACAATACAGTGCAGCGTTGATGATTCGATTCCTCGGCAGCATATTCCAGTAAATAATGCCTTCCATGTCCCACCTGACACACAACATGATCTTTGCAGGATGAAGGTCATGTTTTGGACGTGGTTTAGGCATCTTGTTTGGGCTTAAACATTCCCTCCGATGCCTGAAATTCACGTACAGGCACCACTTTTCATCTCCAGTAACAATATGTGACAGAAAGGGTGTGGGTTGCTGAGTACATTCGTAATAACGGGCGAGTAAGGAACCACATATGGCAACACTCTGATTCTTGTTGTCCTCGGTGAGAGTGTGAGGCACCCAAGACCCCAATTTCTGGACCTTTCCCATATGTTCCAGGTGTCGCACCACTGTGGCCTGATCACAGTCCATCTCAATGGCCAATTCGTGTGTGGTTCGATGCGGATCCAAGTGGATGAGATGGTTCAAACGATCCTCGTCAAAGTGAGATGGACAACCTGATCATGGAGAGTCATTGACGTCAAAATTGCCATCTCGGAACAGCTCAATCCATTTGCGGGCTGTCCTTTGAGTAATAGCATCCTTTCCACGCACAGCACAAATTTGTCGAGTAGCCTTAGCGGTTGTGGATCCCTTGTTAAACTCATAGAGGAGCAGATGTCAGAAATGTTCATTCCTTTCTACTTGACACTCCATACTTTTGGACCTAAAAACCATTAGTCACAGTCACACAACGCAATGTGATTTAGATACACAATATTACTGGCTACATTTTGATATACAACTGGCAATCTGCACCATCACTACTGACCTGAGAAACACTCCTGAAATAAAACGGCATAAACTTGTGCATCAACCCAATATATATTTATGTACATACATATATACATATGTAGTACTATGTATATACGTAAACACACAACGCAATGTGATTTAGATACACAGTATTACTTAATATCATATATCAATCTGATTCAATATGTATGTACACTGACGGAAAAAAAAATCACAACACCAAGAAGGGGTTGTGTTAGATAAACGACAGTTGGTAGGCGGTGAGAGTACATATGTAAGATGACGTCTATGCAAATTTCGCGCTCGGCGCATACGTGTGGCGCTAGTAGCGCTCCTCGGAACATGCAAAGCGGGTTTGCTGTAAATATGCGCTGTAACGTTTGTGAGCGTTAGTTATCATTGAGATTCGACGTAGTGTGTTGATGTTAGTCAAGAATGCCTTTAAGAAGACGAAGAAGCCATTATCAACAGCTCACGGAGTTTGAACGAGGTCGTGTAATAGGGCTACGAGAAGGTGGATTTTCGTTCCGCAATATTGCAGAACGACTTGGCAGGAATGTAGCCACTGTGCATGATTGTTGGCAGCGGTGTTCAAGGGAAGAAACTGCTTCAAGAAGACCGGGTTCCGGCCGGCCACGTGGCACTACTGAGAGGGAAGACCGCCGTGTACGGCGTATGGCCGTGGCGTATTGTACCGTGTCTGCGGCAACAATTCGAGCTGCAGTTGCCACCACAGTGACACAACGAACTGTTACAAATCGGTTACTTGAAGGACAGCTCCGAGCCAGACGCCCTGTAGCGTGCATTCCACTTACTCCAAACCACTGCCGTTTGCGACGTCAGTGGTGTCAAGCTAGAGCTCATTGGAGGACGGAGTGGAGATCTGTTGTGTTTTCTGATGAAAGCCGGCTCTGCCTGGGTGCCAGTGATGGCCGTGTGTTGGTTAGAAGGAGGCGAGGTGAGCGCCTGCAACCAACCTGTCTGCGGCCGAGACACACTGGACCCACACCTGGAGTTATGGTCTGGGGAGAGCACTCTTGTGGTTATCCCTAACACCCTGACGGCACACTTGCACGTCGGTCTGGTGATTCAACCTGTTGTGCTGCCATTCATGAACAGCATTCTAGGGGGTGTTTTCCAACAGGATAACGCTCGCCTGCATACCGCTGTTGTAACTCAACATGCTCTACAGAGTGTCGACATGTTGCCGTGGCCTGCTAGATCACCAGATCTTTCACCAATCGAGCACGTATGGGACATCATTGGACGACAACTCCAGTGTCACCCCTAACCGGCATTAACAGTCCCTGTATTGACCGACCAAGTGCAACAGGCATGGAACTCCATCCCACAAACTGACATCCAGCACCTGTACGACACAATGCATGAACGTTTGCGTGCTTGCATTCAACATTCTGGCGGTTACACCTGTTATTAATGTACCAGCATTTCACATTTAAAATGGCTCTTCTCGCGCTTACATTAAGCTGTGATCTTGAAACCTTAATCAATTAAATATGTTACCTATACAAATGTATTGCCACCATTTCATTCCTCTACAACTATTTTTTCGTGGTGTTGGGATTTTTTTTCCGTCAGTGTATACACGTACATACTGCATATCTATATATGTACATCCTAGCATTGATGGCATGCTGTACAGCATCCCAAATGTGTTGGATGGCATTTAAATCTGGCTAACAAGGGGGCCAAGTGAGGATACCAAACTCCGTGGAATGTTCCTCCAGCCATAATTGAGCAGTTGTGGGCACGTGCTGTGGCGCATTGTCATGTTGAAAGAGGTTGCACCTGTCAGAGTGGTTGCATGACATGGACGGGTGCAAATGATTCCCAAGGATGGTTACATATTTTCCACCGGTCACAGCGGGTCTGCAGACATATCAGGGGTCCTAATGCGTGCCAGCTGAAAACACTGCACACCATAACAGAGTCACTGCCATCCTCCATTGTCCCTTGTAGGCATGTGGGATCCATTGCTTCATGGAGTTGTCGCCCCACCCGGATTTGGCCATCTGCCCAAAACAACTGATACCATGATTAATTGAACCAGTTGACGGTTCCAGTCATCTTGTGTCCAATGGTGGTGGTCCTGATCTCAGGTGAGACACACTGCTTTGTGTCGGCGGGTCAGGAATGGCACCCAGGTGGGCCATCAGCTCCAGAACCCCATAGAAGACAGGGGACATTGAACTGTGTGAATGCTGATGCTATTACTGGACCCAGCATTGAATTGCCCTGTGATTTACAGCAATGTTGCACTCTGGGCGGATGTTATCATGTGTGCCAGAAGCGCTCTTCACGATTGTCCAGGGCTTTTCTACAGCCCCACTGGTCTCATGCTCAGGATGTTTTCCCTGAGTTGGTGTAGTCCAGGTACACCCTTGAAATCTTTGACCATGTAAATCCAAATATCATGGTAATTTCCAAGATGGAGTAACCCATCTCCCAAGTGCTGACTATCATACCATGTTCAAAGTCGCTTAAATCCTAATAAGGTGCCATTTGAACTGTGAATGCTAGTACTTGAGCTTGTAGAGATATCTGCTTCTATATATATGTCGTTTGTGTATGATACCTTTACTGCATGGGTGTAATGGCATTAAGCACACTTCCCAGGTGTTTTATTTTTTTGGAATTTCAGTGTACGCACACAAACACACACACACACACACACACACACACTGGTGCATCATCCCATGAATTATGATTTTTCTGTAGGAAATTTCAGTTTGAATCAATATTGCAGGTGCAGATTATGCAGCTTCACAGTCCGAAGGAAAATTGAGCAGTTTTCTTCATTTAGTCAGTGTAGCTGTACAGTCATTTTTCTGTCATAATAATAAAGTTGGAAATATTTTTATCGGCAGATATTTTACTAAATGGCCTTTTTTTTATTATTATTTTACATTACCCATGTCTTGTTTAACAAGCCCTGACTGTAAAAGTAATGAAAAAAAAAAAAAAAAAAAAAAAAAAAAAAAAAAAGAAAAAAGGAAGAAACAAAACATACTAAGTTCTTCCTTATTTTGGCTATGCTGTGTTTTTTTTTTTTTTTACTTTAATGCCCTTGAATAGCCTTTAATCCTCCTCCACCAGATGGGTGCTAACCCTGCTTTCTATTTTCTTTGCTTATCATTTTGTTTATAATAATAAACTTGCAGGATAATATGAAATTTATGTGTTCTTCAACTTTTGTATCATTATGTTAGAAAATGTGTTCTTTCACTTTTTCCCAATTTTATTTAGGCTTTGCTCGAATGTCTTCAGAATCCAGACATGATGGGCCCACAATCCAGTGGGTTTTACCACCAGGACTGAGTGCACGAGCATTAGGTGGGGTATTTCGTCTTGATTACATCTGCAGGTAAATCTCCATTCTTTTGTTGCTAGTTGGATTTTTTATTTTTTTTATTTTTAGAGAGAGAATAATGGTCTGTTGATTGATTGGACTATCTGAATGAAGCCTAGATATTGAGATTTAAGATATGGGGTTGGTGTAAATGAAATGTCTGACGCGAACGAGCAGTGTACACAGGCCCCCACCACAGTGGAGTAAAACCACACGGGGGTTGCGGGTATTGCGTCACAGAGTTAATATAAATAGCTAGCACGTGTGTGAAGAACAAAGTTCAGGCGTGGTTTGTTTGAATGTAACAAGAGTTATCTTGTATGAATTAAAACTGGCCATTCTGCAGGAATTGCTGCTCGAAATGTTAACAAAGCGTTTGGGGAGAATACAGCCCACGAGTGAACTATTCGGCGATGGTATGTGAGGTTTCGAAGCGGGAGATACGGACCTGCAAAATGAAGTATGTGGTCACCGACCTGTTGCTGTTTCTGACGATGCTCTGTTACAATTGGTTGAAGTGGACCCCCGAAAAATGTGTAATGAGATAGCTGCAGAGGTAGGTGTCCATTACATGACAGTTGTTTGGCATCTGGCTGCGCTGGGTAAGGTAAAAAAGCTGGACATGTGGCTGCTGCATGAGTTGACAACTGACGACAAGACTAGGTGCTTGTAAGTCTGCACGTCACGGCTTGCTAGGAATAAACGGGAACCTCTACTGCATCGAATCGTCACCTGTGACGCGAAATGGGTCCTTCCAGATACAAAGGACAATCTGCACAATGGTTACACAGCCTGCTGGACGGCATCCTATGCCACCCCTACACCCCAAGATGATGGTCCTTGTCTTGTGGTCCACATCCAGGATAATTCCTCGGAGTTTCTTGGCAAGAGGCCAAAACATTATTGCAGAACGTTATTGTGCTGAATTTCACCAAATGCACCGGGAATTGCTGGAGACACAACCAGCTTTGTTCAACAAACAGAGTGTTCTGCTCTAGGATAACACTCACCCTCATGTCGCACAACGAACGATGCTGCCACTAAGTGCCTTGAGCTATGAAGCACTGCCTGTTCCCCGGACTTGTCTCCTACAGACTATCGTCTGTTTCGTCGCCTGGATCGCTTCCTGTCCTGGAAGCAGTTCACGACAGACAACGAGGTTCAACGTGCAGTTGATGACTTCTTCGGATCCTAGCGACAAGACTTTTTCGTTCCGGGATCGTGGCATTGCCAGACAGATGGCAACTATGTGTCGATGCTGAGGGGGATTATTTTGCCTAGGTAAGCTACTTTTCCGTTCTTGCTGTCCACGTGTGCTGGTCCTTTGCCGGACATTTCATTCGCACCAACCCAATATTTAGATTTAACTGTTTTTACACTGAAATCTGAATATTCTTATTGTGACTGATAACAAAATAGGAAATATTCACCTTTTTTAACACAATGTTTATTTTTATTTTAATTATCTAAAACAATACAATCCTTTTGAACGTTTGTCCCATTTTGTTTACACTGGGGAAACAGCCAGTTGACACAACATACATGTGTACCACTTTGTCTGTTGTCATAGCAACAAAAACTGATTTTTTACATCTACTGGTGTGACATCATCTCATCCAAATCATTCTGACATGACGTCAGAGATGCATTACATCACATGATTAAAATTGTTTCAACAACTCTTTAGAAACAAGAACTTTGTTCATAAACGACACAGAATTGTTCATTTAGAATCCTATCGCACACATTGAAATTTAATTTTAAGATTCCCCTTGTTAACTTAAAATGATTATTTTAGATTGTCAAACCAGTTTCTTTTCTCATTTAAGTCTAAACATTGAGAGTTCCAATGTAGTAAGTAACAATGTGTTTTTATTATTTCATGCACATGGTAAAGAAATATGATTTGGGAACTTTTGTTTTCCTTAAGCCACAAAGTTCTCAGAATATAACTACATATTTCTCAGAATATAACCAGGTATTCTTTTATTTATATTTGTAGAAGAAATGAAAAGAGAAAGAAAATAGAAGAAAAATACTGTTTGTGTTTCTGCTCATGAACTACAGTAACATTTGCAACTGTGCAATTCTAAGTCCCTGAAACTTGTTTGATTTATTACAATAAATGAAACAATGTGCTTTAGGGCCACTATGTATTTTTTGAGAGGTTTTGAAGGATAGGGAATCACTAATCACTCACAAGGCTTGCTTTCTAACAATTTCATAAAAAAAAAAAAAAAAAAAAAAAAAAAATCCGAGAAATATTGCGACTGGTTGCTATTTCTTTTCAATATTTCATCAGCTGCCTATAGAAGCATCTGATGTGTGGTATACAAACACTGGGGAAATGCAACTTTATTGTGTTATCAATATTTAAGCCTGTCAGCCCTCTGTTGCCTATATGTAGAACTACATTTTTTATCTGACTGCTTTGTTGTGAACTTTCGAAAAATTTATTATGAATCGGTATTCTGCACAGTAAATTCTGTCCTGGTGTTAAATAAACACGCTGTGAAACAAATTGGTGCAGACATAAATTAGTACAAAACATGTTTATGCAAAATAGCATGTGACAGATGCAGAGCAGCCAAATTATGGGTTTTCAGCTGAACGTTATGGAATTACGGATCATGTTGAAAAAATTACGGAAAGTCACTTACTAGTCAGTCTGCAATGCAATTTGTGAATTAACCTCTAACTTTTGAAAAACAGTGATTTGTAAATTCCCCCTAATGTTCTACACACTGCTTTGTGTGATTCTCAATCTCGTAAGGTCAAGGGGGATATGAAATGACTGATATCTTGAACTGTCATCATGATTGGTGATGCTGTACCTCAAGTTCTAAAACCCCGCCTGTGGGTGGAGCATCATCCAGCCATGAACCCATGGTAAGCTCTGACAGATGGTTGATTCTCCGCCCTCAGGTGGGTTTTTGTAGCTGCAGCTGGAAGCACCTTTCTCTCTTATGCTTTCACTTGTCGTTTGGCTGCAGTATTTTGGATGTTGTTTAAAATTTAGCCATTATTTTTTAGTTATGGATAAAAAATGTAAGATACCACAGCAGTATCGAGGTAACTATGCAGAGGAAGGCTTTGCCTTAAGAAGTCCAAGGTTTCTGAGGGACATTGGTTTTGTATGACTTGTTGTTGTGACTGTGACTTTTAAATTATTCATGGCGGTCGAGATGACTGCCGTTGGCATGTTATGTAAAAAAAACAACAAGAATTTCGCACATTAAAAGGTGTATCAAAACCACTGGCCAGTTTTTTTCGAAAAAAGTACAGAAAGTGATGTAACAAAAGCAGAAATGCTTTTCACTTCTTTTGTTTTGGAGCACAACTTACGTGTTGCTAATACTGATCATGCAGGGTGGTTGTTTCGCTCCATGTTTCCGAACTCAAACATCGCAAAAAAACCCCATAGTGTTCAAGAACCAAGACAAGTGCTCTCATACAGAATATGGCTAACTCAGCACAAAATGGCATTGTTAGTATTATACAGAAAAATCCATTTTCTTTAGCAACAGATGGCAGTACAGATTTTTTTTTTTTTTTTTTTTTTGTGGAGGTTTAACGACCACCGTGAGCAACTCAATGGGCTATAAGCAGTCGCCCATCCATAATTTAGGGTCACTGGTTCCAGGGAAGGGAGAGAGCCAGTGCCGTAAGACAAACACAACATCCATGCCTCACCGGGATTCGAACCCGGACCCCGTTCGGACGAATGATCAGAGGCCATCGCTTTGACCACTGCGCCACCGGGGCGGCACAGTACAGATTCTGGTGATGTCAAGATGTATCCTGTTGTTGTGTCCTATTTCAGTCAAGTTGAAGGTAAAATTGTTTCATTATTGCTTTCCATGTTAGAGTGTTCTAACAACACAGGAGATGGCATATTTAGAATTTAGAATGATGAATTTGAAAGACGAAATATTCCTTGGAAAAACTGTTTGTCTTTTGGGTGTGATAATGATTGGGCAAGTAAATACAATGATTGGGCAAGTAAAAGGTGTAGCTGCATTTCTTAAGGAGGTGATGGTTGTCCAAGGTTGCTCCTGTCATTTGATTCAATTGGCTGCTAGGAAACTACTGCAGCACTTAAACAGATAAATGTCAAGCAGTTTTTAGTGCAGTTATAATATTTTTTAGAGAAAAGTTCCAAAAGGAAAAACAGTTTGAAGTTATGTCAGGCAGTTTGTGGAACAAAACCACAGAAAATTTTGAAATATGTCAGTATTTGTTGGTTGTCATTACTTGATTCAGTAAATAGAGTACTTCAGCAGTGGGAAGCTATAAAGCAGTTTTTTTTTTATTGAAAATCAAGATGACATGAGTATTAGATCACAAATACAAAATCCAATGTGTAAACTGTACCGTTTATTTCTTAGTAATGTCCTTCCAGTATTTACTGCTATTAATGATATTCATAAGCTTTCTGTGCAACAGATGTATACCAAGAAGCACCTGCTATACATCTGTCGCACAGGAAGCTTATGAGTATCTTTACTGACTTATTATATAGTAAGATTTGTAAAGCCTACAGTATTATCTGAGGGCTCAGTATCAATAACAGATATAGATTTTAAAAAAGAAAGTATCAGAAGGATGACCGTGATCTTGTAATCGTAGCTCAAGCAAGAGTTTATATAAAAGAGTGTAGTTTCACTGATGCACTACTAAAGAATTTTTATTGTGATATCAGAAATTTTTACACAGTGTGCTGTGACTACATATTGAAAAATTTTCCCATAAAAAGTGAAATGTTAAAGCATGCAGCAGTAGCCGATGTTTTACTCTGGAAAAAGGTTTCCTATGTATCACTAGAGTTTTTTTTTGTTGGTGTTTCCAAATCTTCTAACTTCTGAACAAGTCAGTAAATTAGAGGGAGAATTTGCCGCATACCAATTTGAAGATATTGAAAGCTTATTTTCCAGAATGGATATTGCATAGAATGAAATATCCAAATTCTCTGATGCCTCAGGTTGTCAAAAAATATGCTACCTTGCCCAAAGTAATGCTCACTATGTTAACCATCCCATGTAGCAATGCTCCTGTAGAGAGAATTTTTAGCTTGGTAAGAAAAAACCACACAGAATTTCAACCAAGTATGAGTTCAAGTACTTTAAGTGCATTTCTTGTTGAGAAAACTAAAGCATTTTCTTCTGTAGAGGTATGCTATAAGAAAACATTTTCAATGAAAGAATTGAACTCTGCTAAACTAGCAACACAGCAGTCACTTTTGAGTGAAACAGCAGGCATAAAATTGATATGCAGAGGTACTTGGCTTACTGTCAGAACATTATCCATAGTTATTTACTCCAGATATATTACTATCTGTTTGGTTCTATAGTCAAATTTTATAACATCAACATTTTTGTCATGCTGAGAAGACACCAATAAAAGTGGTTTTGAATTTTTATTATATAGGCTGACAGGTATAAAACTTCTAGTTCATTTTCAGCTTTTTTTTTTTTTTTCTTTTTTTATAACAGAAGTCTTTTTCACCATGCTTGGTATACTGATATGAGGTGAGTGTGTTAGTTTTACAATATAATACAGTAATTTTAGTTTGTAACTTTGAAAAAATGCCTGCCATCGTGCACGTGCTTTTCTAGGTTTCGAATTATTGCTGATAAGACACCTCTAAAGATTGGCAGCTCTGCAGATGCAGTGAGCACTGATGAGGTGTACAGCGGACTAAAAAAAACCAAAAAAAACATGGAATTAAAAAACAAGAATTCACAGCATTAATTCAATACTGCCAGAATAATAATTATGAACCTGCTGTTACCAATATTAATGATCTAACCCAGCATCAAAAATAAAGTAAAATAAGATATTCAGAAGCTATTCTCGTTCAAAAAACATCCAAAAAATTTGTAATAATATTGGTTGCATAGGTCTTCCAAATCCCTCGAAATTACTAATGGAGAACAGGAAACAGAAAAGTAAAAAGACCCCCCCCCCAAGAGGGATAATCAATTTGATTCTAGTTCCAGTTAAAGAAATTTTGTTTAATCTTCCTTCTCTCTGGGTTCTTTTGGATCTTTACAGACTAAAATCAAGAGGCCAGAAACATCTGAAAAAATCCAAATGAACTCACAGAGGAGGGAAGGAAGATTAAATAAAATTTCTTCATAATACAATATAACACACTAATGTGTTTTTTAATCCGTTAATAGGCGTAAAATTACGAAAGTTTCGCAAGCTTTCACTGCCAACGGACAGCGTCTTCAGGCTTCTGAATACAAACACTTAACAGAAACAGACAAAGAATTAAGAATTTGTTAAGTGTTTATGTTCAGAAGCCTGAAGAAGCTGTCCGTTGGCAGTGAAAGCTTGCGAAACTTTGTAATTTTATGCCTATTAATTAGATTAAAAAACACAGCGTGTTGTATCGTATTATTGTAAGTGGCGTACAACCCACAATCCAATATTCTATCTAAAATGTCTTCAACTGGAACTAGAACCAAATGAATATATCTGGGTAAAACCCTGAGTAAGTGATTTAATTCATGTTAAGGGATAATCAAGATTTCACAATAGATGGCACCACAGGACACAACTCGGGGTCGAAGTTGTCCTGAAATTCCTGATTTTTATTTTTTTTGTCCTGAAATGTCCTTGTTTTTGTTCTATAGCCTGGAAATTTAACTGTAATCTTGAAATTTTAGGAATAAATGGTAAACTATGTATAGTGATTCATCATCTAGTGTTTACAAGTACAGTGTAAATAAAAAAATTGGATTGATAACGATGAACAGTACACCAGTTAAGTAGTAAATAGTAACACTGTACTAGTGATCCGATTTATTGGCGTAGGAAGTAGACACATTAGCAGTTTCTGTCTAACTTCCTTGAAAAAGCCATCTGGTTGATGTCCGAAAGCTTGGAAGCCCTAATGTGTCTACTTTCTTCGCCAATAAATCGGATCACTAGTAGTGTTATTATTTACTACTTTAAAAAAATGGAACAAGAGAGAGAGAGAGAGTACTCTATCGTTGTAACGTCATCGCCAAGAACTCTCGCTCTTGTAATTTGCGATGTACACGAATGCGTTCCCACTTTTGTGAGATCGTTCGAGAATCGAAGCTGCAGTGAAGCGGCTTCCCACGGAGGGCGCACAGAGATGCCAACCCTTACGGAATTATGGATAACTAATGAAAAATTACGCATATTCAGATTTTTGCTGTTATTAAGGAAGTTTTATTCTGGTTATGAAATAATCAATGTAAAATGCCTCTGAACAAAGTTCATAACACAGCTCTTTGTTCCTTTTTTTTTTTTTCTGAGGAGGAGGAATTTGTTTTGCTTGTTTGAAAGAGTGCAAAAAAAAAAAAGCATGGCGCCGGGCTGGGGTTGCATGCGCCCGGCGTGCTTCTTTCGCCATGGCCTGGGATTACATCTGCCCAAAGTCTCTGAATAAAGTTCATGACACAGCTGTTTATTTTCCTTTGTTCTTTTTTTTTCCCCGAGGAGAAGAAATTTGTTTTGCTTGTTTGTTTGAAAGCTAAGTGTAAAGAAAGCACGACACCTGGCTGGGATTACGTAGGCCCAGCGGGCTTCTTTTGCCGTGACCCAAGACTACACTATCCCGGCGCACTTCTTTCACCGTGGCTCGAGACCACGTTGGCCCAGATGTGCTTCTTTCGCCGTGGACCGGGATTGTGTCTGCCTGGGCATGCTTCTTTCGCTGTGGCTTGGAATTGCGTCGGCGAAGTTAACCTTTGAACCAAGTTCATGATGTACGTCTTCGTTTTTTTCTTCTTCTTCGTTTTTCTTTTCTGAGGAGGAGGAATATGTTTTCCTTGTGGGAAAACTAAGTGGAAAGAAAGCACGGCGCAGGACCAGGATAATGTCAGTCTGAAGCCTCTGAATAAAGTTCGTGGCACAGCTCTTTGTTTCTTTTCTTTTCTTTTTTTTTTTTTTTATTCTTTGGAGAAAGAATGTGTTTTGCTTGTTTGAAAGCTAAGTGGAAAGAAAGCATGACTTCGGGCCAGTATTACCTCGGCCCGAAGCCTCTGAACAAAAAGTTTGTGATGCAGCTTTCTGTTTCTTTCTTATTTTCTTTCTTGAGGAGGAGGAGGAATTTGTTTTGCTTGTTTGAAAGCTAAGTGGAAAGAATGCACAGTGCAGGGCCCCGGGGTTACGTCAGCCGCAATCATTTGGGGCTTCCTCATGATCGATGCACAAACTGAGCAGAAATCAGGAGGGGATTCCATCTTTCGAAAGTGGAAGTTAGTTGGAGTGAAGATTTCTCCCGTAATCGTAATATTTTCTTGTGATGTTCCTTCTGCGCAGTGTTTTTCTTAAATACCCATTTATTCCATAAATACTTACATTTCAGCTTAAAAATGGAGGAAAGAGTTTCCCAAAATGGAAGACGGTCGAAGCAAAGATTTCTCCTGTAATCGTAATTTTTTCTTCCCGCAATGTTCTGACTATCCTATGTTGTTGTTAAGTGTTACATGTGACTATATTTTGAAGAAATCCTGACTGAAAAGTGAATTCCTGCTGCATGCAGAGTTGCTGATGTAGGCATTAAGATGGAAGAAGCTTCCTTTTCTTCAGTACTGTACTTGGCAAACATTTTTCCAGCTGCTGCTGTTAGTGACAGTGATCTCGACAAGTTGGAATTGGAGTTTGCCTTATATCAAATTGATGAATTGGAAGGTGTTTTGAATAGTCCTACAATTGATACCACTTGGTCAAACATGTTGAAAATGACTGGTGCAATTGGTGCTAAAAAGTATGAAGTTTTACCACACCTGATACATGCTATTCTTGTTGTGCCACACAGTAATGCAACTGTGGAAAGAATTTTGAGCATTGTCCGTAAGAGTCGAACAAAATTTGGGCCAAACCCAGCCACCGAAACTTTAGGGGTGTTGTTAGCCTTAAAAGTGAAAAAAAATTCCTGCTAACAACTGGGCCATAATTTAGATAGCTTTTTAGTAAAAGAATAACATTTCTGCATTTGTACCAATATTTGCATTTATTTACCTGCCAGGTCTACCAAAATATGTTCTGAAGTTTAAGAGAAATTGTGTCCTGAATTTTTTTTTTTTGGCTCCTACCCCTGATAACCTCACCGTACAACCACCAATGAGAATAGGCCACTGAGAAACAGTGAAGTCCAGTCAGTTGACCAATGATGAGACACCAACACAATGGTGACACGTTTTCTTCATGTCTGGACTTCACCAAAATCTTTGAAAATGGGATTCCAATGAATCCAGAAACTTATGTTAGATTTTTAAAAATCTTAATGAATTCTTTTTTGGACTATGTAAACAAAAGTATCATCAAGAAGAACTGAAAACAATACTGGATCATGAAATAAAGTAGATAAGTGTTATCTGAAATAATTTGTTTTACAGCTTTTAAGAACTTTTGAACTTCTAATTGAATCTTATAGAAACAACACTTTGTAAATAATTTTTTAGCAATTGTAAATAGAAATTTTTTGTTTTGTACATTTAGGTTTTTATTGATGGTTTTAAATCTAGTAACAATTAGCAATTTGATTAATAAGTAAGCAAAATATTATCACCCGGTGTCTCATATCCAAAAAGAGTTGAAAACGTGAAGAATGTTGAAAAAGGAATAGTGACATTATGTTCTAAGATAGATAGGGATTAAAATGCATCTCAGCTTTGTACAATCAAATACTCAATAAACAAATTATTTAAAAAATTATTCCGTGTATCGTATTTTCCCCTGTCATTATTGACGGGCTTTCACCTAATTTAATTATAATAACACAATAAATGGAATGTAATATTTACTAAGTGCTATAAAACTTTTACAGGTTACTAGCTGTTTTTCAATATGATAATTCAATACAACTTGATGATGTGAATTATGTTTCTGCAGTTTGCAATATACAACAATGATAAGGCTTAAGGAACAATGTTCAAGAAATTGAGCTACTTGTTACTAGTTCAAACTACACCCCTTTTTGAACAACCTATGTTTAAGAGTACTGGCATGTCTCTCTTCACAAAAAACAAAACAAAAACAAAACACTATACACTGAAGTGCCAGATAAACTGGTACAGACGAGCTTATGCAAAATACATAGTCTGCCAGTGCGTATATAAAGCGATAGACATCCTTGCCAGCTGTCAGAGCTGTTTTCGGCATGAGAATGACAAGTAATAACGATTTAAGCAATTTTCAACGCAGTGTCATAGTTGGCACTCTTGAGATGGGCCATAGTACAGTATTTCAAAGGTAGAAACTATGTTCGGATTTTCACGGACGACCATTGCAAGGGTGTACAGTGACTACAAGAATTCCGGCAAAACCTCCAACCTACGATACCAATGTGGCCTTAAAAAGACATTGGGTAAACGTGACCATCGTCGGCTGTCAAAAATCGTTTCACGCGATAGGCGTGCAACACTCTCTTGCATGTATAATCGGAATTCAATGCTGGAGCCTCAACAAGCACAGCTTCCAGACTGTGCAACATACCCTGCACGATACGGGCTTTGGGAGCCGACGGCCAACTCGAGTCCCCTTGATGGGTGCACGACACGGAGCTATGCGCCTCGCTTGAGCACGGCAACACCGCCACTGGACACTTGATGACTGGAAACAAGTAGCCTGTTCTGACGAGTCGCGTTTCCAACTGTATCGAGAAGATAGAAGGATTCGTGTGTGGCGCAAACCCCATGAAGCTGTACCGGATAGTGGGGGGTATGTAATGGTATGGGGTGTGTTTAGCTGGATTTCACTGGGACCCCTGGTACGTCTACAAACGTCTGTGACCGACCAACACTATGTGCACATCCTTTCTGACGAGGTACACCCGTTCATGTCCTGCATTTATGCTGATGAGTTGGGCCTGTTCCAACAGGACAATGCACCTCCACACAAGTGTTGGGACACCACATTATGGTTAGAGGAGCGTTCATCTGAGTTTGGGGTGTTGCCATTCCCAGGTCTGAACATGATAGAACACGTTTGGGATGGCATGCAACGCGCTATCGAACACAGGAATCCGAGACCTCGGAATATACCCGAATTGTGGAACGCTCTAAAGGAAGTATGGTGTGCATTGCCTACAGCATATTTCCAGAAGCTAGTGGAGTCAATGCCTGTCATATTTCTGCAGTCCTGCGCTCGGGGAGGGGGCTACCAAGTATTAAACTGGTGTACCAGTTTTTCTGGCACTTCAGTGTATATAAACAAAAGACAGGAAAAAAACCCAGAAGACCACCACTTGGGAGATGGGTGGGTGAAATTCGAAACCATGCCAAAATGCCATGGCGGAGACTGGCTGAAGGTAGACTGTTGTGGAATAAAGTTGGGGAGCCCTTCATCCAGAAGTAGATTGATAATGGTTGACAATCATGATGATGATGATATATTTTTGTATATATTGTGAGAGTATTTGTTTTAACAGGATTTCAGGAGACCCCTGCAGGTGTAAAGCGTTTGTTAGGAAACAGTTGCTGTAAAGTTCAAATGTTCACTGATGTAGAGTTCGGACCAGTTTGAAAGACCATGCCTTTCTCTATCAGATCATTCCGTGTCAAGTGATCCAGTAAAAAACCTTACCATCTTGGATTTTTTTCAACTTTGGCTCACCTAATGTACCCCAAGAGATAGTAAAAAATCCAAATTTTTAGATTTTTGTCTGTAGTAGTGTTTTAAAAGTTACGGCTCTCTGAAATCTTAAAAATGCAATTTTCAGCTGACATGTAATTCCAAAATAAATTATTACTCAAGCTGGAAATGAAATAGAAGGTTGGGGTAAGAACCATTTTGTAGCTTATTTTATAAGCTTTCATATGAAATGTAACATTGCTAGTTTTGGACACTTTTTGATTTCAAGGTCATATGATTAAATTTTGACCTCGAATTACTCAAAAACCTAATTTTTTTAAATTTTGAAAAAATTCACACACAAACTTCTGTATTTTAGCATAATTTGTGGAATGTTTCATAATGTGATCGCGGTGGGATCATGGTTTCATGGATTAAAAAAAAATATATTATGCGAAAGAAAAATCCATCGGTATGCGAAAGAAAAATTGCTCAATTTTATTTCACAATTTTTAATTCCTTTGAACAAGCTAATTTATTGAAAAATATAACTAATTACATACTTTTTAATATTGTCATCATCCCTTCCACGTTAACAACTTCAACAATCCCTTGCAAGGTAGTTTTGAAGTGCCATGATTGCTGCGTCCATCTCTTCCTTGCAAAGGTAGTAAGTGTGGCCAGTGGGACATATGGGTTCCACTGTGGTCAGGATTTGGCAGACAGGCACTTCAAGTTCATCTTCAAAGTCCTGTGGGTATGTAAAGGATGGAGCAGGACCTTCAGGGTGTAGAAACTTCACTTCCACCATCTCAGTTGTCTGGTTTTTCTTTAAAACTACAGCAAGCCATCATTTCTTGTCATACCCACATGCTACGTATCCTTTAACTTCTGATAGTGAGAGCTTATTATTCAAATCTCCTGACAAGGAAAAACTGTGGAAAACTTTTGGGTGCCTGGTATTGGTTTTGCTACCAGAAATCGCTCTTCAAGCATTTTCTCTTCTTCCAAGTGTTGTTCGTTATTAAAAAAAAAAGAACTCAATGGAGTTAATGTTGACCTTACTCCATGCAAACAGCTGTGATGGTGTCATAATTTGTTCTTCGTAGGAGGCTTGCCCTTGCTGCAAGTTGTTTCACTGTTGCCCCCAGACCATCACATACTCCTTCACCGCGGGCTGTTGCGTAGAAATTCCATTTAGCTTTGATTTCAAACTCACTTTCATGGTGGCATATGTTTGATAAGTTTTTTCGGTTTTTAAACTGTGCAGCTGAACCATCAGAAAAGTAGTAGATCATTTTCAAATTTGATATCAGTCCAGATCTTAGATATGAGATAAGTGTTTTCTGAAACAAGTGTACGGTAACTGTGTCATGCTTAAGAGATTCAGAGATACAAACAATACTTTTAAATTTTAAACCATCAGAATCCTTGTAATACACTGCTATTGGAAAAACTGTTGCATGGTCATTGTTCCAATGGAAAGACTGGGCCTCATCTTGCAATACAAAGGCATAATTTTCTGCAAAATCAAAAGATACCACAGCCTCATTTTCTTTGAGGCTATGGTCTGGGGGCAACAGGGAAACGACTTACAGCAAGGGCAAGCCTCCAACGACTCTACGAAGAACAAATTATGACACCATCACAGCTGTTTGCATGGAGTCAGGCCAACATTGACTCCATTGAGTTCTTTTTTTTTTTTTAATAACGAACAATACTTGGAAGAAGAGAAAGTGCTTGAAGAGCGATTTCTGGTTGCAAAACCAATACCAGACACCTTAAAGTTTTCCACAGTTTTCTCCCTGTGCCAGATAAAGTAATACTGACAAAGGTATTTTCAAAGAGTGAGCAATCACACAAGTTTGCTTTGTCAAGAGATTTGAATAATAAGCTCTCACTATCAGAAGTTAAAGGATACGTAGCATGTGAGTATGGCAAGAAATGGCTTGCTGTAGTTTTAAAGAAAAATGAGACAACTGAGATGGTGGAAGTGAAGTTTCTACACCCTGAAGGTCCTGCTCCATCCTTTACATACCCACAGGACTTTGAAGATGAACTTTTGAAGTGCCTGTCTGTCAAATCCTGACCACGGTGGAACCCATATGTCCCACTGGCTACACTTACTACCTTTGCAAGGAAGAGATGGACGCAGCAACCATGGCACTTCAAAACTACCTTGCAAGGGATTGTTGAAGTTGTTAACGTGGAAGGGATGGTAACAATATTAAAAAGTATGTAATTAGTTATATTTTTCAATAAATTAGCTTGCTCAAAGGAATTAAAAATTGTGAATTAAAATTGAGCAATTTTTCTTTGCATCCCGATGGTTTTTCCTTTGCATAATATTTTTTAAAAATTCATGAAACCAAGATCCCACTGCGATCACATTATGAAACTTTCCACAAATTATGCTAAAATATAGAAGTTGTGCATGATTTTTTTCAAAATTTTAAAAAATTAGGTTTTTGAGAAACTCAAGGTCAAAAATTGTTTCATTTGACCTTGAAATTAAAAAGTGTCTAAAACTAGCAGTGTTACATATCATATGAAAGCTTATAAAATAAGCTACAAAGTGGTTCTTACCCCAGCCTTCTATCTCATTTCTAGCTTGTGTAATAATTCATTTTGGAATTACATGTCAGCTGAAAATTGCATTTTTTTAAGATTTCAGAGGGCTGTAACTTTAAAACTACTGTAGACAAAAATCTAAAAATTTGGATTTTTTTTTACTACCTCTTGGGGTATTAGGTGAGCCAAATTTGAAAAATATCCAAGATGGTAGGGTAAAAAAGTGTTAAAATTTGGATCACTTGACATGGAATGACCCTATCCTAAGTTATTTGTCATAATGTGCGCATAGTTTTTAGAGGAGACCTGAAGTATTTGCCATCATTCCTGCTTATATGTTCAGCATTGTGTTTTGATGGTTTCAGTAGATTTTTTCACATTGGGGCATCAGTGCTGAATGCATTTTTGTTTATTTTGGAAATCCATCACTGGATATTACTAATATTTGTATTGTTCTACCTATCTCAGTACCCAGGTTTTGATTTTTCTTGGATTTTAGCTACCTTTGCTCGAAAAATTTGAGTATTTAATCCTAATTACTAAAAAGCATGGGTTGAAAACTTGCTTCATCACAATAAACCCTGCTTTGAGACAGAAGTATGCTATTTATGTAGACTTGCAGCAATAAAATAATACAAGGTGACAGGACAGGTATTGCAATGATTTTGAAGCTGCTGCTTTGAGAGAAGGGAGAAAACTAAAATACTACATCATTTGGCAATTTACTCAGGAATAGAATCCAGTAACTAACATGGAAATTTTAATCTTGTTCTCTGATCATATTGCTTCTGAAGCAGCATGAAAGTACTTTAATTGTTTTTTTTCCACTACCACATAGCATTGCATTCAGGAGCAACAGGTATCTGTGCAGAGAACTCCATGGAAAATTTGAAGGTGAAATCTTACCATCTTGGAAGTACATGCATCAGAGCAGCATCTACTGATCACCATAAGAGCTTGCTAGCTGTGGCAGTATTCAGAACAGTGCATTTCTGTAAAACTGAGAGATTTCTTACTGAACTGCAGTCAGAATGTGCTAGTAAAGGTGCTGCCATTTTGCACCAGTCATTGTCAAGATGGGTGGTTAGAAAGGAAAGCATGAAAATACAGTACATCACAGTACTGCAGTCAAAAATTCAGATTTTTGATTTTCAACTTTCCATATTCTCTGCCAGTAATGCCTAGTGTGCCTAATGCACACATGCGCACTCACAAAGCATTATTAAGTGAAAATTTTATGTACAACAACAAAATGCAGGTTAAAAGTTGGGAACCAAGTAAAAACAGGTAAATAAAAATATTCAGTGGAAGGATTCAACACTCTTCCAATTTTTGCCGAAGAAACTTCTGATTTCTTGCATTTTGGGTAATGTGCTGTTAGAAGTAGGTTTTGTTTTGTGAACATCTATTTCACACATTTGTCTCATGAATACCCAAAGAGAGATAATGAAATTTGTTTTCCAATTTAAGTATGTGTTTATCTGTTAGGTCACTTTGTGATCAGTTGAATTCTTTTTATTTTAAGTTTTAGAAATATTTTCAGCTGGGTAATTTCTTTTTTTTTTTTTAGGCGGGATTTACCTTTTACTAAAACACAGCATTTATATAACCCTTGGAATGAAGGAAAACAAGTCAAAATTGGACGAGATGGACAGGTATTTTAGCGAGCATCTTGTTTACATTTTGACTTAAGAATTTATTTGTGAAATGATTGTAATGCTTTGTGACACTTTGATTCATTATGTGATTTATTGTGTAACATGTTGTTAGTGCAACATTATAGCAAGTTAATAATATTTGCTTTTGCAGCAGTTTTTAATGGTAGCTGATCATTATATTTACTTAATATTAAGGTTTTAGAATAAGTAAGTATAAATATGTGATCACAGAAAAATATAAGGTATGAACTTTTTGTGTTTGTGTGGTGATTTTGCTGGCAAATGAGCTCTAAAATGCTGTTGGCTTTGCTTAAGGTTGTTTCCTTTTTCAATAATGGCTTTTACTACTTGTCTTAAGGGTCTACTAGGTCGGAATAGAGAGAGATTAAGGAGAAAAAAACTGTTAGTGGGGTGATTATTATGAATGTCAGTGTTGCAAAAATTTAATAGATTAACAGAAAAGGTGATTAGTCATAGCTTGTGCTGAAGGAACCAGATTTATCTAAAGCAGTTATGGCAAGAGTAGACTATGCACAAATTTTACACCAATGAATTCAAACAACAAATTTGTTTAGTTGTTTCTGTGTGAAATTTTTGATGTAATAATAAGTTCAGCAGAAATTATTGTCTGTTGCCCTAAATTAGAAGGGTTACATATATTATATTAGACATGAGATGGATTTTTTTTTTTTTTTTTGTCGTCATTTGAAGCAATCTGAAGATCGATGCAAAACTGAAGAGAAAGTTTTTGGGAATTGGTGGTTATTGGGGAAGGGGGAAATAATATATTTTAAATGAAAATAATTAAATAAATAAATATATATACAGATGTGCCAACTCTCCGGATTTAGGCGGGAGACTCCAGATTTTCAGCCATTACTCCTGCCCTCAGGATAAAGGTCAAATTCTCCCGATTTTCGCCAATAATTAGCTGTTACGATGGTCGAAATAACGAAATTCCATCAACCACCGCCTTGGATCGACGCAGAAGAAAAAGATTTCGAACCGCTTGTGAAATCTTTTTCTTCCTGCGTCGATGCAAGACGGAATTTACAGTCATCAGTATCATACTTTTCCTCTCCTCATATCTGCAAAAAGAAAGCCACCCCCGGTGGCGCGGTGGTCTATTTTATGTTGGTTACAAACACACTCGCGCACCAGCTGTGATCTACTTATCCTTTCACGTCTTCCCGATCTTAGCTGTGAGCACTGTTTATGTTTTCTTCAGAGTTTTGAGGAGTGCTATTCAGTTTTGCGTTACTGTGGAGATTTTTATTTCTTGTTTTGCACCATGTTTGTTTCTTTTCCCTTCTTTGTTGCCTTTTGTAGAAGATTCATGTGCTCCTTTGTTCATCTCTAATTGCGAATCTGTTATTGTCAGCTTTGTTTTATCTTCTGTTGCAGCATTTTGTGTACACTTAGTTTGTGAAAGTTTTTTTTTTTCTCATTCCTTTCGCTTACTTTTTGCGAGATATTTTCCCTTTTGCATTACGCCACTTTTGCAGTTTTTAATGTTTTATTTTATGTCATAACTTTGGCAATTTGTTTCTTCTTCACATATTAGCTGTTATTGTCTTTGCTGCATAATAAAGTTGTGAAACTGAGTGCCGGCTTTAAACGAATTGTCCGAGATGGGTCCGGGTTCGAATCGCAGTGGGACATGGATGTTGCATACTTGCTAACTTTTACGGATTTCTGCTTAATTTTAATGATTTACGGTTAGAAGTCGGTTTTTTTTTTACGGATATTTTAATATTTCGATTGCTTAATCGAAATATTTCAATCCCCTGCAGGCTGGCTGCAACCATCCATTTAGATTTCCTACCGGACCTTACGAGTGCCATGTTATGCGATGATGTCTTTGACTCGCCGGCTTTGTGCGGAGCCATCAAATATAACGATGGCTCCGCATCGCGCAGTAGCTCTTTCTCTCTCCACGGGAGTGCTCAAGTGACGTGCCGACCAGAGTTCTCCAAATAATCAAATTATGTGTCTAGCAGTAATCAAATTATGTGTCTAGCACGCATCAGAATTTTATCAACGCGTAAAAATATGCATCAAAATTTTATCAACGCCTAAAAATACGCATCAGGAATTTTTCTCCCCACGTACAAGTATGCTTCTGGAATTTTTATTGGGGCGTAAAAAATATGCGTCGTGAATTTTTCTCGCCGCGTAAAACTACTTGTCTAAGAATTTTACCAATTCGTAAAAATATGCATCGGGACGATATTTTGTCTTTCAAAGACGGAAGTAAAGAAATAAGGATTTTTTTCCGTAATCGTAATTTCTTTTTCCTGTGATGCTGCCTCTGTCCAGTATTGTTGTTATATATAATTTTATTCCGTTAATATTTGTTTTTCAGTCTGAAAATGAAGGAAAAAGTTCCAAAAACAGAAATTCGAGGGCGAAAAAAAAAAATGCTGTTATTTGTATCTGATTGACAACTATTTTCACTATACTTTTTATTTTGCATATAAACATACAGTCTGCATTTAGAATAACTTTTTAAACATTAAAAATGCTATGTACCAATAATACTACTTCTTGAAATTTGCTCCTGCATCTGAAAAATGCCGATAAAAAATAGCGCTCATGTGATTTTATGAGCTGTAAAAAATCTCCTGATTTTTAGATTTTGAAGGTTGGCACATCTGTATATATATATATATTATATCGTGCTAACAAACAAAAGGAGAGAAACAAAATCAGAAGTGACACAAAAAAGGTAGCCTAAAAGCGGGATGCGCGCAGCATAATCCGACATTTGACATAAACACAAGAAAATTAGTCCAATAAACAGAGGGTAAGATAATTCAAAACCAAACATGTAGTCAATAAAATATGTACAATTAATAAAAGAATGCAATGAATCTCATACCTATAGAAGAAAAATTAGATTGGCAATGCAAAAGACCGGATAGATAAAAAAAACACAAAAAAAACCAGCTGAAATCGTCAGGAGAGCTCCAGCTAAATATGATCAGCTTTTCAAATCCCGGCTAATGTAAGTGAAACCAATGCAAGCGAGAGAGCTCCGTAACCCGTGAGACCAAACAAAACAAATGACAAAACAAGTTCAAAGGCAATGTCAAAAACAAATAGTAGCAACAAGGCTGGAAAATGTTGCTAAACTATAAGAAATCTAAAATCAAAATAACCAATCGCAAAGCAAAGCAGGAGGTACACGAAAGAACTAACAGCTAATTTGGCTGACGAAATGTTTGAATGACAAATTAAAATTGAACCTGAATTTACTACTAGGAAAAAGCTGGCCAAGAATGTGTAACACGAAATGAGTAGGATATTCATTAATAACAAGCTGGTTGAAGAAACATACCGGTGCCTCAAGAAAGGCGTCACAATTACTGCACATATTAGTAAATCGGAAGAACTGCGAGACAGTTATATTATGATTCTACATAAAGTTTTTAGCATAAAATGGCAAAGGTGTTGCCTGTTTCGATTTAAAGTGACCACAAAATAAAACAGGCAATAAATTTGCCATTTTATGTAGAACTGCTACACGATAAACTCGAGCAGCAATTAACTTATATTTTGTTAAATACTGAAAATAACATCATCAGTAAAAATATTATTTCCCTCCTAAAGCGTGTTAAAATGAGCTGTAACTCAGTAACCTTTCCATTTATGTATGGCATACCGAAGTTTCATAAGCAACCAGTTCACTTTAGATTTATCACAGCTGCCCATTTTTCGTGCAGTAAAAAAGCTGATGAGGAATTTGAGAGTTTATTGAATATTATTGTGACCCAGATTAATTCCACATGGATCATCAACAGCAACAGATCTATATGCCATTTCGTACGGAATTATACTCTTCAGTGTGATGCAGCTTTTGAAACCTTTGACTTTGTGAACTTATTCACTTCCATTGGTGTAATGAATTTCAGTGATGTTTGTGATGAACTGTTCGTGGACTATGGTCTGTATCAGCATATTTCATGTGCCAGATGGGAACACTTGAAATCACTTTGAATAACTTTCTATGTATTGCCAAGTGTCTTTTTAAACAAACCAGGGGTATTCCTATGGGAAACTCAATTTCGTCATTACTCGCGAACCTGTACCTACATCATTACGAGGTGAGGTATCTGACTACTCATGGTTTGGAATCCGGTATGTGTATGAGATACATTAATGATCTTCTGGTTTATTGTGTGCATGATTTTTCTAGAGTTGCTGAGGATATTTATCCTAAAAGTTTAACTTTGAAAAAAAAAAAAAACCTTAGAGAAAGAGAAGTTAACTATCTAGACCTGGCAATCACTATTGTACCTACTGCTATTGAGACCAAGGTGTATAACAAAAGAAAAAAAAAAAAAAATTCATGTATGTTATGGTGTGAAGTGGCATTCTGTTGTATCTCTTAAAGTGTATCATAATATAACTGTCTCGCAGTTCTTCCGATTTGCTAATATGTGCAGTAATTGTGACGCCTTTCTTGAGGCACTGCTATGCTTCTTCAACCAGCTTGTTATTAATGAATATCCTACTCATTTCGTGTTTCACATTCTTGGCCAACTTTTTCAGAGTTGTAAATTCAGGAAGTTCAATTTTAGTTTGTTGTTCAAGCATTTCATCGGCCAAATTTTTTGATAGTTCTTTCGTGTACCTCTTGCTTTGCTTTCTGATTGGTTATTTTAATTTTTGTGTTCTTAGTTTGGCAACATTTGCTAAACATTTTACCACTATTTGTTCTTGACATTGCCTTTGAACTTTTTTTGTTTTCCATTTTGTTTGGTCTCATGACTTACGGAGCTCTCCCGCTTGTGTTGGTTTCATCTACATTATCTGGGATTTGAAAAGCTGTTCATATTCAGCTGAAGCTTTCATGACTGATGATTTCAGCTGATTTGTTTTTTGTTCTATTCGGTCTTTTGCATTGGCAATCTTATTTTTCTTCCATGGGTATGAGATTCATTGCATTCCTTTATTAATTGTACATATTTTACTGTCTACATGTTCGGTTTTGAAGTATCTTACCCTCTGTTTATTGGACTAATTTTCTTTGTGTGTGTGTACTGTATATATATATATATGTATACACACACTGGCGGAAAGTGAAAAAAGAACACCAAGAAGGAATTGGCGGACGATCATGAAATTTACACATGTTAATAGGGTCGAGTTTACGTAGGTGTGATGTTAATTTCGGGACCAACCGGTTAGCGCTTACACCACAGCACGGCATAATATGCAAATTATCGTCTGTGGTATTTAAGGAGTACGGCAAAGTGAATGTAATCAGTTGTCGGCGTACGGACACGTGCGAAGACCCCGAAGAAGCTGCAATGCCTGGACATGGAAGACGTGTACGATTTCAGCAGTTATCGGACTTTGAGCGAGGTCGTCTGGTCGGACTCCGCGAGGCTGGGTGGTTGTAACATCGTATTGCGGAACGAATTGGACGGGAAGTATCGGTAGTGGTACGATGGTGGCGTAGATGGTCCGAGGAACATTCCCACACGAGAAGACGTGGAACCGGGAGTCACAGATGGACTGATGAGCGGATCGATAGATGCATAAGAAGAGCGGCGTTGTCAAGCAGAACATCCACTGCAACGCAAATCCGAGCTGCCGTTGCACCTGAGGTGACTATGCGAACAATCCGCAACCGTCTACTGGATGCAAAACTACGTGCACGTGTGCCTCTGGCATGTGTACCTCTGATTCCAGCCCACCGTCAGGAATTGCTGCAGTGGTGTCGCCAACGTCTGCACTGGAGAACGCAATGGCGATCTGTCGTGTTCAGCGATGAAAGCAGATTCTGCTTGGGAGCCTCCGATGGCCGTATGCGTGTTTGCAGACATACAGGGGAGCGTCTCCACTTTTCTTGCATCCGCCAGCGACACACAAGTCCTACATCTGGTCTCCTGTTGTGGGGAGCGATCAGCTATCACTCCCGTACACAGCTAGTGTTTGTACCGGGTACGTTAAACAGCACCTCCTACATCAACAACATCATTCAGCCTGTTGTTGTGCCATTTGTAAGGTCGGTCCATCGTGGTGTTTTCCAGCAAGATAACACAAGCCCACAAACAGCACGTGCAACGCAACATGCACTTCTGGGTGTGGGACAACTTCCATAGCCTGCACGTTCACCGGATTTGTCCCCCATTGAGCATGTGTGGGATTTTATGGGACAACAACTTATCCGGTCTCCACAGCCAGCCACGACCATCCCTGATTTACACGTCCGGGTTGAGGATGCTTGGAACTCAATACCCCAAACTTACATCCAACATCTGTACGACAGACTCCATGCCAGAATTGCACAGTGTGACGCAGTTCATGGCAGTTCAACCTTGTACTAACCATGTTACATGGAAATGTTATTTTTCAGTTTACCAGCAAATACAGCTGTATTTTGCCATAATGTTCTGATCACGTTATCCTCTGTATTCCGTTATTATGCTGTATAAATATCGTTGGTATCAGGCGTCTCCTTCTTGGTGTTCTTTTTTCACTTTCCGCCAGTGTATATATATAGATATATACATACATATACATACATACATACATTCATTTTCATTTAAAATACATTTTCTTCTCTCTCCCCAATAACCACCAATTATTTCAAAAAAGTATATTTTAAGTGAAAATGAATATGTATACACTCATTGTCATAAAAATCCGCGCTCCAAGAAAAAGAACGTGTGATTGATGTGAAACTTGATGTGTAGCTACGGGGAGGGCAGACGCAAATAATTAAAGTCTTGTGCGTTTCTGCATGCCCGCGCGTCCAAGACCTGCACTGCAATCCCAATCCTTGGGGCTAATAAGGTGCTGCGCAGGGGACTCCACATTCATATCGAAGTGCACGGTAATAGTCAGGTGAGATTCCTGCATGATAGACATGCCGAGAAGCCGCCGTAGATGTACGTACGGGAAACTGAGTTTGAACGAGGCCGTATAGTCGGGATAAGAGAGGCAGGGTAGCTGGCGCGCTGAATTGGCCGCCATTTGGGCCGGTCGGACAGTACCGTGCGATTGTGTTGGGAGCAATGGACATGGGAAGGCACCCAGACACGGCGGACTAGCTCCGGACGACTCGGACACACCACCAGCATAAAGAACCATAAGAGCGACGTGCACAAATGCAATGGCATCCTTCTCCAATATCCAGAGACGTGGCTGTACAAGGGACTTCTTGGTCTGCCAGATGCCTGGCAGAGGCGAATCTGCACTCTCGATGGCCCTTATGTTTTCTGCCATTAACACCTGACCATCGTTGGCATTGATTACAGTGATGTCAGCATCGAGCAACGTGGAATGCTATGGTCTGGCGATGTATAGTGTTCAGCGACGGATCCCTCTCCTGTATGGGAACGGACAACGACCGTGTCAGAGTGTGAAGGAGCGCTACAATCCCAACCTCACTGTACTGTGGCACGCGTCCCAAACTGCAAGCGCGATGGCCTGGGGAGCCATCGTGTATGACAGCTGGACTTACCTCGCAGTGACTCAAGGGACGTTGACAGGCAAGCGCTACTTACAGAAGATCCTCCTGCCCCATGTGCTTCCTTTCCTGGCGGGGTGGCTCGGAGTCATTTTCCAACAAGATAACATCCGTCCACACACGGCTTGGGTTTCCCAGGACTGTCTACGTAATGCTTCGATGCTTCCGTGACCTGCCAGATCACCTGATCTCTCACCCATCGAGCACATGTGGGACCAGATGGGATGGCAGCTTTCTCCATCTCCCAGTGTTTGTGATTTAGAGTGTCAGTTGCAAGAATTGTGTGCTAAACTGTCCATTTCAGTTCGATGCCTCCACTTCCGTGCGCAGATTTTTTTGACAATGCGCGCGCGCACACACACACACACACACACACACACACACACACACACACACACACAAAATACATTTTCTCCCCTCTCTCCTTCCCCAATGACCAATTCCCAAAACATTTCTGTTCAGTTTTGCATCGATCTTGAGAGTACCCAAATGATGACAAAAAAAATGGAATTCTATCTCATATATATACAGTAGAGAAAATGGGAATTCTATCTCATATATATATACAGTAGAAAAAATGGGAATTATTTGCTGCTGAAATGCAAACCAAATTACAAGTGAATGACATAAAAATTTAATATGTGTAAACCCATTTGCAGTACTTTCACTTGATGCTGGAGAATTTTACATAAGTGTTTCCTCTTATCTTGTGGAGAAACTGCCTTTAAAAAACAAGTTGTTTCAATGTATGCAAGTATTTCATCCTGTTATGCAAAAAGAAAGTGTGAAACATACCTTGCCATTAATCGGACGATTAGGAATATTGCTGCCTTGTGTAATGCCTGGTGCCAGTGTAAACAGACTAACAGATGAGTGAAGACTGTATTCTTATGACATTGAAATTCTTGATGAATGGTTACAAGAAATTTGTGACAGTGCAGGAATTTGTTGGAAGGCAGTGGATGAATATTGGAAAAATGTGGCTCTTCTAAACCTCTAAAAGACTCCAATATGTCTCAGAGATATCCATATCTTGTTACTTTAGTCAAGGCAGCAATCACTTTCCCTCTTAGGCCAAGCACCAGTTGAGTGTGGATTTTCCATAAATAAGGGAATGCTAACAGCTGAATGTTCATACATTAGCCTTGAAACAGTTACTAGATTAAGACTAATTAAAGATGCAGTACAGAATAAAGTTTGTTATGTGCAGGTGACTCAAGAAATGATTAAGTTCAGCCACGAAGCATATGCCAAGTATAAATTTCAGAAGGATGCTGAGAAAAATGTTGGAAGTATGCACTAGAGGAAAAACAACTGCACCACCAAGATGTTGCAAGTCAGACCCAGAAAAGGTACTAACAATATAAGAGATGATGTTGCATCAGCACACAATGATTGAAGAAGGCAGTCATTGCCTAGAAACATGTCTAAAACAAAAGTGTTTTAAAGATATTGCAGCAGCTCATGTCTTGATAGAGGCTGGCAATAAGAGACTGAAGCTAGTTGAACAAAAATAAGTTGCTGTACATTAACTATTGTAGCCAATTGGCAAATAATGACCAAGATGGTGTGCAGCATAATAATTCATATTTTAAAAAGTTCTTTATAATTTCGGAATACTAACAAAAGACACAATTCGAAAAATATATACATACTCCCCAAATTGTTCACATTTGTTGCATGTATATTTCAAGCAGACTTGTCATTACACGTGAAGGCCTCTCATGGTAATCGTGTCTTTCATCCCTGTGTCTTCTTGTATAAACTTTGCTAGTTTTGGAGTCATTTCTGTTATTATATCTTTCCCTGAGCCCTTTCATATATGTATTACATTGTTTACACCAGGGCTGGAAAATTACTGTGTGCCTAGAAATCGGGTCCTGGCGCCCAACTTTTTTTAACTTCAAATTTCGTAATTTGCAGTCATTACTTTAAGTTCATGGAAACAAATCGTAATTTAATAAAATCAAACTCTGCAATTTTCTGCTTTGATCGCATTTATACATTCTGTCAGCTTTTATCCTGAACTGTGTGTTTCAAGCAGAGAAACACGATCAAATCCTCTGAGTCACGTGACTAACTTGTCAGATCGCGGAAGCATTGAAGATCACACTATTTGGTTTAACCTGCCCGCCCAGGAGCAGAAACGGTGAGACGCGTCGCCGCTCATCGCTGATTCTCAGAAAGGTTTGCAGACTGTTTTACTATTTCCTTAACTTTAATTGTTTTTAAGATTTCTTTAAATTTTAAAACAAAGGAAAGAAAATTTTCACGCATTTTTAACGTTGGCTACTGTTTAAGATGTAAAGCTGTAATCGATAGATCAAGCAGGCAACTATAATCGATAGATGCCCCCCCTCATTTTATTTTAGCTTTCATTCTTCCATATTTTTCAAACAGATAACTTCAACTTGATGAGATATAATTGCTTTTCTTGAGCTTTGAATCTCGGAAGAGATATTTTTATGCACTTTTAACTAGGGTTTTAAAAAATCATGATTTTTTTTTTAAATAAAAAATCGGATTTATTTGATTTAAAATTACTGTTGTGTTTCAGTTTAACTTTAAAATACCTCTTCATTCTTCAATGTGAACATGAAACCTAACATTCTTCTCCATGATTGACTTGATGGTGTATATTTTTAAAATTTAAGTGACATTGCATAACAGATAATAAATGAGAATGTAATAAGCAGAGAATGGTATTTCTTAATGTCGTGCATTATCTTTACTGTACTGATTTGCGGCTACTAAACTTTTTAATAATTACTGATATGCAAATCATATTTTGTATTCAAAAACCATTATTTTTCATGCATTTAAAAATAAATCTGGATCACCATAGAGAATTTCTGAAGTGAATTCTGTGGAAGGAACATTCTTCTCATAACACATGAAAATAGGTCTTTGTGGAAGAAATATTCTCATAATACGTGAAAACAGGTCTTTGGACGATGTAATTTTCTAGTTTTCTGATGTGATTAATGTTATGTGACAAACAGTTAATTCAGGCAAATCAGAGATGTCTGATTGCTGTGTTAATAATTCTGATAAACCTGAATTTGCACTACATGCATAAAACAGAAAAAGTGTTAGTCATTATATTGCTGGTGTAGTTTAAAAAAATCTACAACTTATCCATTAAATTTGAATCATAAGAGCTTCAAAATAATATATTGATTGAAAAAAGCAATTCTTCAGTAAAATTTAGTTGAATTAAAAAAAACACCTTGTGATGAGAGAAACTATTTGTTCAGCAGTTTGAACAAAAATACTGGTTTTGCTGCTTTCCAAAATCCTAGCCTATTTCTTAACTTAGAATGCACAATGAGGAAATTCTTTCAATTCCAGCTGAAGCAGATGCTGTTGTTAGTAATTGCAAAATACTTTCCAGTTCTTTTTTTCTTTTTTTTTCTATTGACTTTTTCACTATGGAAAAGGAATTTCACCAGCTAAAGAATTTACTGCAAGCTGCACCATTTCTTCCATCATCGTTCCAGTGAATGGTGCAGATTTTGTCAGAAGCTTAATGAGAAGAGTCAGGAATATGTTTTCATATTTTTTGCTGGCAAATTGTAAAGCAACTTCTTTTTCATCAGGCATAAGTCACATCCATGTTTTTTGCTTGAAAGTGAAGATCAACGAGAAAGGCCAAAAATTGAGCTGAAGATATGAAGCCTGACCTTATCTTTTATGAAACAACTCCAATTGCCTTTTCATCTAAGATGTCATTTAATACAATTTCCAACTTTTTCCACACTAAAACCACCTCAGAAATTTTGCAATCGTTCCTCTGGACTCTATCAAGGCTATTGGTTGATATATTGCCAATAAACCCTTGTTGGCTGATGTACTGCCAATATACCCAAATTCATTACCTTTTGTTTGATTTTAGATTCAATATTGCCATCTTCATACCTGCCAAATACTACAGAATGTCCGTAGTTTCTACAGATTTAGTTGTTTGACTAAGGAGCTACGCAACTCACTGACAAAACTACGGATTCTATGAATTTCCATTTTTTATTTTATTTTTATTTTGCTATGACAAAATAACAGGAAATACCATCTGGGGACGGTATTTTGTGTTTCAAAACTTGAAAATGGTAGTTAAACGGAGTAAAATTTTTTGCCGTAATCGTAATTTTTCTCTCCCGATGTTGCGTTTGTGTCCAGTATTCTTGTTAAATGTCTTTTTCAATCGCTGTAAAACTGAACAGAAAGGGGGGGTGTCATTTTTTGTCTGGTGCCAGTATCTCGTGTTTCAAAACTACCGAAAATGGTAGTTAAACGAAGTAATCATTTTTGCCGTAATCATAATTTATTTCTCCCAATGTTGCCTTTGTGTCCAGTAGTCTTGTTAAACATCATTTTATTCCAAAAATGTTAGTATTTCATCTTAAAACTGTAGGCAATAATTTGCGAAAACAGAAGTCAGATGACGTGAAAAATTTCTTGTGATCTTCTTTCGCGAATTCGAGGAATTCCGCCTTTTTCGTTATTATTTTGGTCATTTTTCGTCAGGGGAACGGAATTCATTTTTACGAATCTTTCGAAAACGAAAGATCGACAGAGTTCAAATTTGTTCTGTAATTGTAATTTCTCCAGTATTATTGTTAAATAACATTTCTTGCTGCGTGTTTTGATTTTTCACCCAGTTAAAACATTCATTCCCCCCCCCCCCTGGTCTCATCTAGTCATAAACTGCAATGTCAGAAGCAGTATGATCATATGGTAAGTGGAGGGTTTACGCACTGCGCGTTCACTTGCTTGGATTTCCCATCTGTCAAGCGTGAAATTCTGAATGCACCTGATTGATTTCTGCCGGTGGAAGTTTCGAAATTAAATCTCACAGTTACCTATCATACTCTCACCAGGGGAATCAGCTTTGTGTTTTGCACGTGTTAAGTTTGCTTCATTAGTGTCCTTGTTTGTTGTAGTGTGTATTTCTTTTTCACAAAGAGATGGATCGTTTCGTAGAAAAGCATGTATGTATGCCGCGCGATAATACTATATAGTTATTACTGACAAGGCTCTGTCCAATGTTGGCAGGTATGCATTTTTATCGTTAACCACTACCCTGTAGCAGAATCATGGCGACGGGTGATGTACATAGCAAATTTATTTTGGTCTTGTAGACGAAAACGATATCCCCAGAACCCTATTAGATCATTTTGCAGACTCCCTATCATGATGCAAATTTTCCACCTTTCAAAATTTCCAAAAACGGAAGTTAGGCGGAATGAGGATTTTTCCCGTAATCATATTTTTTTTTTTTTTTGTCGTGCGATGTTCCCTCAGTGCTCGAAGAGAGAATTGTCTGATATTGTTGTTAAATATCACTTTACCGCATAAATATTTGTGTTTTAATTTGTAAATGGAGGCAACAAATTCCGAAAACAAAAGTTTGATGGAACCCAGTAATCTTAAATTCTTTTTCTTGCGATGTTCTTTCTTCCCTATACGGTCGTTAAATATCATGTTATTAGATAAATGTTTGTATTTAAGATTGAAAATGGAGGAAAATTTTCCAAAAACCAAAGTTGTACGGAGCGAAAATTTCTCAGTAATAAAAAATTCCTCCCTCTAATGACCCTTTGCCCGCTGTGCTTCTCTATTATCGTTTAATCATTATTTAAGTACACAAATGTTTGCATTTGGGTTGGAAAATGGAATTTTTTTTTCCGAATACGGAAGTAGAATGGAATGAAGATTTCTCCTGTTATGACAATATTTTTCTAGTGATGCCTCTTCGCTTTATTTTGTTAAATGTCATTTTATTCCATAAATCTTTGTGTTTCAGCTTGAAAATGGTGGCAAAATTTCAGATACAGAGGACCAGAATGTAATATGTCTGTGCAATTTTTTATTGTTTTCCATATCTAGTAGTTATTTTGCTTAGTGACCACCTGCAGATTATTTTGTGGCACAATGATATCCGTCGCAGACTGACCAGGAACTTTCCGCTATGCGAAACCACCATTGCCATGAGTATTGACCAGTTATTGATGTAACCTCTTTAACAGTCGCACATGGAATTCCAGCATATATCTTAGGGTAACACAAGAGCTAATCCACCAGCTTGTTTATATGCTGAGATAACAAAATCGTGATTTCCGAAATACTTCACAATTTGTGCACTTCGAAGTTTGAAATCTGTAGATCTTTTGCAAGAAGGTTTAAAATGTGAGCTGTGCAACCATATGTGATAACATCAACAATTTTCTCCATTTCTTTCCTCATCTTTGTCATATTTGAAGCATTGTCTGTCACAAAACTTCTAACTTCACAATGGGATTTTTTTCCCTGCTGATTTCAAACTGCATATAAATTTTTTCAAGGTTATCACTTGTATGGGGATACCCAAAGTGTTAAAACTGAACACTAAATAGACATCACCATCTGATGTTGTTACACAAGAACAAGCAACTGGTTCATTTATAAGCATTGGACCAACCATCTATACTCATGTAGACTATTTTACCTTTTAAAGACTGAGAATATTTCTCTATTTCATTATCAAAACCTCATCTAACAAACAACCTGCTATATCCTGTTCTGTTGGTAGCTTATAGCCAGGATGCAGCATTTCAATAAGGTTCTTGAACTCCTTATTTTCAACCATATGAAATGGAGTGTTTCATGTCTTCTCTTTTGCGGAGAAACCGATTCCCCATGCTGGCGCACAGTCATGAATCGGTTCTGTAAATTGAAATAAGCCTTATTAAAGAATTGATATTTTTATGTACAAGCGTCAGTCACATGAGCATTGCGAGTAACTGCAAAGTGAGAGCTTTGCAGTTGGTGTCGTAGGTCAAAGGGCAAACACGGATTTCCACGTTTCCGTTAGGAAAGTTCTAAAAGATTGAAGGATTCTTGCATACGCTAGAGGGAGAAAACTGCGTTTGGCTAGTATAAAATGGTAAATAAAATTAAAATTAGGTTAGCGATAAAATATTGAAAATGAATACAATTTCATAAATATTATTGAACATATAAACAATTAGCTTTTAATTTTTAGTATTGAGTTGTCTTTCTCGCGAACCTTGGTGGAGAGCTGTTGATTTTCAACTGAGAAGTGAGTTATTTGCCTTACTGGTAAACCAGCATGGAATATTTCAAGCCCTGTTTATCATCGTCTACTACCACCCTCTAAAATATTCCTCCTGCTGAGTTCATGTACAAGAAAGGGAATACTTTTTAATGCAAAAGGTCAGATTCCTTTGTTATTGACAACATCCAACTTCTAACCTCCATAAAAGGAGATTAATGGTCCTGGGACTATTTTATAATCTCATGGGAAAAGGAACAAATCTCATTTTTGTTAAGTTAGAATTACCTTTTGATTTTATGGTAGCAATTAAGAAATGGCTTAAAGAAAAATTCTTTGTTTAAAAGAAAAACACATTTACAACAAAATATATTTTAACTTTCATGACTAAAATAATATTGTTTTTAGTTTCAGCATGAAGTTGATTTTGTTTAATGGATAACAGTGCTAAATTTAGCACTGTTAATTTGAGCACCTGTAGTTTTAATTTTAGTGGATTTTACAAATACTTACATAATGGAGATTTGAAGATTTCTATTTGTGATTTAAATCAATGATTTTATTCATGATTTAAATCAACGAACCCTGCTTTTAACGCACCACGCACATTTGATGTGAGTGGTGGTTAAAAGGGCATAAAAACATTTCGAAAGCTAATGGTCGCAGTTCCTCCTCTTTTTTTTTTTTTTTTTTTGGCATGGAAGCCTAAATTTTAATCTAATTGAAAGTTAAATTAAAGCGATTTCTTTTTTTTTTTTTTTACGAGAGCCATACTATATTTTTAGATTCTTCTCTGTTTCCACGGCCGTCGGCTTTCCGTAAGTTCACGTTGCAACTTTTTTTTTTTCCCCTCTTTTGCTTCCAGACAGCTTCACTTCACTATTCAGTTAGATTGATCAGGTGTCCATTTTTTTTGTTCTTTCTCTTTATTTTTTTAAACCATATTTGTGCACATTTTTATCATCCGTCTTCCACCGATGCATTACGAGACATTCTGGTAGTTAATTGCAGTTTTTGTGTTTTTTGGTTTCAGTAACTTCATTTCAATTAGATTGTTGCTGTTTTTTTTTTTACAAAATCCATATTTGTTAAGCGCTTGCTGTTCCTTCCGTTTCTGCGGCCATGCGGCATTTCGGAAGTTGACGGTCACACTTTATTATTTTTTTTATTTACCTTTTTTACTTCCAGATGGCTTTATCTCGATTTTTTTTTTTTTCTAAAACGACATCTTTACGTATTTTTTAACGCCCCCTGCTTTGTTTCCAAAGCCGCATTACGCAGTACTCGGGAAGTTGACAGTCCCAATTTTTTTTTAGCTATTATTTTGTTCCAATAGTTTCATGTCAGATTGATGGGGGTTAAAGTTTTTTTTTTTTTTCACGTTCTTTTTTATGTTTAGATCTTTATCAAAACTATAGAACCCTGAGATTTATAGACCTAATTTGAATTTCATTTAGCAGTAAGTAGTTTGGGTAATAGGCAGTGCTTAATACACTTATATTATTACTCTTTGTTCCGACATCACCATGCATTATGTTTGTGCATGATACTTTGAAATTTGCTTTCGTTTCACCTGACTTCCTAAATTTTGGAGCTGGCTCCCCTTTTTCCAGCCCTGGCTTACACACATTCATTACAATCACAAAATTTCCTTATTACCAACATATCAATAAAAACCTTAAAAACACCTTATATACAACTTCCATTCCACCCATCGATATTCTAACCCTAATCTTCTTGGTCGCATTGCTTCCAAAGTCATTACATTTAAAAAAATTTTTTTTTTTTTGGAAAGCCTTGATTAAAATAGAACAAAAAATAAATGAAAAAAGAAATTTGAATGCTAAATATTGATCAAATCGAAGAACAGAGGTGCCCACAGGCAAGCTTCGGGGGATACATTGAGAGAGTAGAAGACCGTAGCCGATTGCACGGGTTGTTCTGATAAGCCTCCTGAAGGTGGCCGAGGCCCGGCAGGAGGCAGGCGTAATCATGGTGGTGAGGCTTACGATGGTTAGGAGTATCTGGTTTCCCGTCGGAGTACTGAGTAAGGTTAAAGGAGTATTAAATGGAGCCATAGTATAAATGAATTGACTTCTTTGCAGTAATATCTGTAAATAGTGTATACATATAAAGTTTTAATATAAATGAATGGGAAAATTTGTGAATGTAATGACTTTGGAAGCAATGCGACCAAGAAGATTAGGGTTAGAATATCGATGGGCGGAATGGAAGTTGTATGTAATGTGTTTTTAGGTTTTTATTGATATGTTGGTAATAAGGAAATTTTGTGATTGTGATGAATTTGTGTAAGCAATGTAAATAAGTATATGAAAGGACTCAGGAAAAGATATTATAACAGAAATGACTCTAAAACTAGCAAAGTTTATACAAGAAGACCCAGGGATGAAAGATACGACGACCATGAGAGGACTTCATGTGTAATGACAAGTCTGCTTGAAATATATGTGCAACAAATGTGAACAAGAGGAACAAAAACCTAAAAAGGTGAGTTTCAATTAATTGAAGTTAATTTCAAAATAGTTCTTTCATTCATAATTCCTAATAGTTTATTTATATGTCAACAATCAAAAAATTATCAAAGGACTTTGGAAATGAACCAGCAATTCTCTTGAACTTTTCACTGTGCAATTTATTCGAATTTATTTCAGGTATAGAAATAAAATGTTGGCATATGAGACTAAAGGTTTTTGCTAACAACTTAAAATAATCTTAATTTCTAGCAGTGTTCGCAGGTTTTTACTAGAGTTAAAAAGTTCATATTTATTCTGGGAATTCAGCTGCAGTTGAAAGAACTTCTTTCAGATTTGGCCTTATTAATAGATTATAAAATTCGAAAGAGTCTTGGACTGGAATCTACAACAAAATTGTTGTTTTGTTATGTCATTCTGAAGAAACAAGAATTGCAACATGTTTTGCACATTTTTAGAAACATCCATTAAAAGAGATAACACATATAAATCCTTTTTTTTTTTTTTTTTTTAAATGCCTGAAATTTTTTCATATGCTGTATATATTCACATATAAGAAAGTTTTTAGAAAAGAAATGCTTTTTTTTTTAAGTGAAGGGCTTATACAGTATAAGCTGACTCACTTGTATGGAAGTATATAAATTATTTTTGTCTGAAAATGAATTTTCCCATTTTTATCTAATTTTTTTTAATTTTTTGCCACTCTCCCAGCAAGAATGCATTTTTGTTGGCAAACATCTAACCCTGATTTTTATTTACATTTACAAAACAAATAGTTTATCATAATTTTATCTACAGTACTAGATAGAAAGGCTTCAAATATTTGTGCACAGTTTTTATTGATATTTCAGTTGGAATTAATGGGATATTTGTTAGAGGTATAGTGTTTTAGGTAATTACTTTTGTAAATTAGAAAATTGACCCTAAAGACTTTGAAATTCCTTTAACTGATACAATGATAATCCGTGTGATTACATATTGAGTATAAAAGAAGATTTTACTGTACTCTTTTATAATGATGACATCTATGTCTATTTTTTTTTTTTTTTGGACATTGTCTTATATTTTATCAGAGGTCTGCTGCTGCCATGTATGAATATCAGATTATTTTAAAACTCTGTTTCTTCTTCTACTTTTCTCTCTCAAAATTATGAAAAAACAGATTTCTGTTATCACTAAAATTGTGGAGTTGCACTATATTTTTAAAAAGTGTTCGAAGTATTTAAAAAAATTGACATAATTGCATACCTGCCAAGTTTTCTGGATTTTTCTGTTTTCTTCTGGTCAGAAAAACTTTTTACCGGATTTTGTCACATTTCTGGAAGTTCACAAGTGGTTCATCCACTGGCTGGAATTTTTGTAATCGGTGGAAATGCCCATTTTAGGCAGGGATGAAAATATACCATGTTTTGAATTTTTCTGACAAAGTTCTGGGTTTTTTTCTTTATTTCTCTTTCTGAATGTATTGCTTATTTTTTATTATTTCCTGATGATGTTCATTTTTTTATTCATAATGATGCAAAAGATCTACTTGGTATTTTTTTTTAACGAAATGTGTGTGATCCTATTTCAACAGTATCTCCTTCAAATTGACCAGTGGAGCTCACATTTCCTTTCTCATCCTTGATTTTCTTAAGTGAAATTAAATTTCCAACCCTGTGCTTAATCTGTCCGTGATGTAATTATGGCTCCATTTCTGCGACTGCTAAATTGCTTTCACGTCCGAGTGAGCTGCAGCGCTAATATTTTTGAATTAATTTCACTTAAAATTCATGTTTTATTATTCCTTAGTCACCTGTTGCTATGTCAAGGAACAGATCAGGCATTTTCCTATTTTCTTAACGAAATTAAAGTTCAAAAATGCCACTTCCTACTCATTTTGTGGAGAAGATGACTATGCATCCCATGACAAGATGGCGATGGATAGTTGGAAGTTCTGATTTTGATGTTTATTTTCTCATCAAACAAAAAGATATAGCAAACAGTGACTAATAAATGGGAAAGTATTCATTTTTCAGTGAAATTGAAGTTCAAAACGCAATATTGCCGCTTTTCACTTTGCTGTGAAAACTACTGTAGGGGTCATGGAAATAGTGCTATTTCTAGAACACAGGGTAAGTAATGATGTTCAACTTGTATTGTGCCCTAGAAACAGAAGAAGAAAAAATAATGCTTTCTCCTGTGATGGGTATAGCAAAAAGAAACTAAACTATAAGGAATAAAAATAATGTTCATTTGTTAAGAAAATTCATTAAGAAATATGGTCATATTTTCAGTGATATCTAGATGAATAGAACAACCAAAAGAAAAACATTTCATCTTTAAGAATGTATTTATAATTGGATATATTTTAATATTTTTGCAAATCATATTTAATTCCTTTTGACCCACAATCCATATCTAATTAGGGTTTCAATTCTGAGTAATTGTCAATGGTCCAAGACCTGGGAGGTCTGAAAACTTCCATTTCATATTAGTGTTGAATTAATCAAAAATGTTAGAATACATCAATGTTTATAATATATATTGTTTATGTATCTGACATGGGTTCTAGGAAAACCTGAAAGTTTCAATTGGCTGAATTTGTATTGTATACCTCAAACTGTATACAATACAAATTCAGCCAATTGAATTTGTATTGTGTGGTATTCTTATCAAGATTGTGCATCGAAAGCAACTACTGTAATTTTTGGGCTAAGAGCAGCGGCTCTTACAGTACTAAAAGTGAAAATTTTCCCCTTATGCCAAATTTTTTTTTCGATAAGACTGTTCCTTCCCTCCCCCTGTTTTTTTTTTTTCATGCAGATGCTTAGTAAATTTTTTCAAGTCTTTTTTTTTTTTTTTTTTTTTTTTTTACAAACTCGACTGTGATTGTTTTCCTCCCCTTTTCTACTCATACATTAGACATGTCTATTTAAACGATAACTCCGCTGTCCTGATGTTGGTTTAGGAGGAAAAGTAGGGGGAGGACAGGGAAATGCTCGCATAGATATTTAGGTTAGGAGGTTTGTTTGTGAAAGGAATGCCTGACTCAAATGGCCTTTGCATGGAGGAGTGGGAGAAGCACATCCCGTGGCAGTAGCATGGAATGTTAATAGATGGGGGATGGAATGGGGACATAAACACACAAACCAGTAGCATGACGTCCGATGCTTCTGTGGAGAGTGCGGCCAGAGTATCTCTCTTTCGTTGGCTGCAGCATACATCATGCAGGAAGGTGTGTTGTAACCAAGGGAAGGAACGTTGATTTTCATTGGGTTGGGGAGACCGGTGTGATGGGCATTTCCCTGAACAAAAGCTTAAGAACATGAACAATGCAAACAGCCCCAGGATGATTCCATTAGCAGTGACCTATTCCAAATAATACTGGCGGGACGGAAAGACAAATTCTGTTCACTCTTCTTGGTTAATCTGGTGTGCGATACAGGTGTTTCATGGCTCTGTGCTCCTGAGTTTTGCTTCGATTTAAATTTTTTATTATTAACTGATGATTGTGGAAGTTGAAGGCTTCGGCTGGAAATGCTTTCTCACTAACAAACACTGTAGTACTATCATCTGATGTTAACAATGGGTAATTAATTTAATACTTGGCTGGAGATAAAATCTTTTCACAAACACAAAAGAAAAAAAGAAGGGAGAGCTTTCCCATTCATATAAAAGCGGAGCTCAACGCGATGGCTGAGTGCGCAGTAAATGAAAGTAGGTCAAACCACTTGAAAGAAAAAGCGAGAAAGCGGAGACACCGCTATTTCGAAGTGGTTGGCTAGAGATCAGCGAACACGTGTGAGGCAGCTGGTAAAAGGGAGTGTGCGAATAAGAAACATCTTAACTACCCCATTTAGCAGGTGCATAGAATACAGAAAGCAACTTCATTCTAACAAAAACATCTGTAGATGAGGGAAAAAAAGCATAACAAACATAGAAGGAACATATTATTAAAGAAAACATTAATTGAAAGCATTACAAGCGATAATTTATAAGTTAATTACTTCTAAGATGGATTCTATTACGGTGAACAGAGAACCATCCTGTTGCAGACATCCACATTGAATGGAATTTAGACAATTGTGCGGTTTTATGAGCAATGCAATATTCTAATGGGAGTCTTAGGATTAACTGTGATTTATATTGATTACATAAACGGTTCTGAGCATTTAATAAAGGCAAATGAATAACATCATTAGCATAATTAATAAAAAATGTATAAATAAAAAGCTTTTGACAGTATGAAAAAGTAAGTGCATAAAGCAGATCGACACTGAGTTACAGAATTAGCCATTGAAGTATACGTATAATCATGTTGGGTGTGAGTTAATTCATGAAAATAAGGAAGATAATTTAGTTTTCTGAGCAGCACCATGGCTTCACAGGTGCAGCCTTTACAGCAACTTTTGCTTCCAAGATCGCAAAATTTCTCATCTGCGGCCCTTACGCTGATGCGACTCTTAGTCTGAAAATTACGGTACCTTGATTACTTTTATGACTATTTCTGCACAAATTTGAATCTCCTAATAGAATAGATCAATTCAAATGTATATGATTGATGTTTATCTCCTTTTTTTTTTTTTTTTTTTGAATTGCAGATTTGTTTTCTGCTGGTGTGTGTAGGATTTGGGGGGGGGGGGGGTGAGTTCCCATGTAGTCAGTGTTTTGTTTATATAGCTGTTAAGTTTGGGGGGTGGGGAGGTTATTTATATGTATATACATTATTTGCCATATTGACTGATAAGACCCAACTCTTCATGGTGAGTGTGACTCAATTTTCAGTCTTGGCTTGAGGACCGACCTTAGTAGCACTCATGCACGGGTGCATCCAACTTTTCTTTTAGCCCCCAAAATAGTTAAGCTGTTAAAACGTGGTGAGTGCAGCCACCTATGATTTTAGAGAATTGGAATGAATATGTGAATTTTTTGGATGCATAGAAATTTTGATGTATAAAATAATTTATGAATTGAATGCACCGAGGTTATTTTCCATGTCAAATCAATCAACCAATTACCCTAATCATCACAAAATTTAGTAGAACTTTGCAAATCATAATATTAGAGGGGGAAATGCTGCTTGCTGAACTGCATTAAAAACTGCTGATAATTCCAGTTGTGCAGAACTTAGAAACTTATTCATTGATACTTTTAACTGCTTTTGAAATGGCCTGTCAATTGATGTATAATGTCAATGAGTTTTGCTTTAAAACCTAAATTCTGAAAAAAAAAAAAATAAGTTCACATTTCTCTCTCTTAAAAATTTTGGATGAAATGTTACCTCACAGTGCAAATCAGAAAAAAAAAGCAAAAAGCAAAAAAGCATTTCACTTACGTAACACTGACCTAACTTTTGTAAAGTACAAAATTACGTGGATATCCTTTACAATAGCAGAAATTCAATTTTTATGCAGAGTAATATTTCTGTTCAAAAATAACCCACAGGAACTCCTACAGAATTGTTGCAGCTTACTTCTCTTGTATCTAATTTTTTTTTATGTTGTTTGAAAGCTGTCATACACTGAATGGCCACCTGACAGTTTTAAGCAAATGAGCTATGGCTGCACACTGTTGCCGCCAGAGGGCGAGGCTAGTATAAAAAGGGAAAGCTTAGTGCTTGCGACAGTAGTAGAAGTGATTTTTTTTGGGTGACGAGATAGGTAAAAGATGCGATTTGACGGACTTTCAACGTGGGATGATTGTAGGAGCTCGGAGCCATGGGACGAGTATCACCAAAACTGCCGCATTCGTGAAATGTTCCAGAGCAGCTGTTGTTAAAGTGTAAACTGGGTCTCTACGTGCAACGTGTGGTCGTCATTGACTAGTGACTGCTCGGGGCGGAACGGAGAGTGTCCAGACTGGTAAAAGACAACAGAAGGGCAACAGTGTAGCAAATTACAGACCATCTTAATCAAGGATCCCCTCAAATGATCTCTGCATGCACTGTTCGCCATACACTGCATCGGATGGGATATGGCAGCCGAAGGCTTGTTCGAACCCCTTTGCTGTCTGCAGTTAACAAGAGAATATGTCTCCAGTTCGCACAGGAGCACAAGGATTGGACAGTCGATAATTGGAAACAAATTATGTGGTCCGATGAATCACGTTTTCAGTTGCACCATGCCAATGGCCGAGTGAGAATTTGGCGGAAACAGCACAAAAGTTCGGACCCCAAATGCATTGCTACAACCCTTCAAGCTGGTGAAGGGAACATTATGGTTTGGGGAATGCTTTCCTGGCATGCTTTGGGCCCTTTAATTTGTGTTGATCAACGTCTGACTGGCACATCATATCTAAACATCGTTGTGGACCAAGGGCATCCTGTGATGTGGATGGTTTATCCCAATGGTGATGGCTACTTTCAACAAGATAATGCATCCTGCCATACAGCTCGTATTGTACAGGATTGGTTTCAGGAGCATGCCAGTGAATTTACTTTGCTTAGGTGGCCCCCACAATCTCCAGATCTCAACCCCATTGAGAATTTGTGGGATGAAGTTGAATGAGCCATCAGACAGCTGGATCCACAACCCTGCAATCTCACACTCCTGGAAAGTGCTATTTATCAAGCATGGTCTCAGATCCCGCAAACCACCTATCAACATCTCGTATAGTCCATGCCACGAAGAATTGACACAGTATTAAAGGCAAAAGGTGGCCCAACGAAGTACTGAGGGGATGGTCATAATAAAGTGGCCACTCAGTGTATACCATTTGATTATATATGTTACATCAGCAAATTTGGGGAGGAGATTTAATTTAAATAATTACATTGTCAAATCTTATATAATATAAAGTTGTTTTTTAATATTTTTGTCAGCGACATCTGATGTTCTTTAGAGCATGTATTTCTCAGAATGGAGGTTTTAAAACCACACCATTGATTTTTGTTTTTGTTTTTTCATGTAGAGTTCAAAAAACATTATTTTACATCGTTGCCAATAATTCCATTGTTTCTTTAATTCATTTCTGATGCTGTGAACTTACATGCTATTTTCTTCATAATCCCATATTTAACGGTTTCTCTTTGAGTCTCATGACAAAACTTTAATAACAAAAACAAAACTTTGTTTATTCACAGAAGTACAGAGCGGTTCTTACCGTTATCACTGTAACAAACAAATTGTTGGTTGTTTGGAGTCCAGAAGAAGTTGAGGATTTCACACCGTGTTTTGAAGTTCAAAATAAAAATAAAATAAAAGCATGAAAGCTTATTTCAAATGTTTATGTATTGATTTATTTTTAGAATGCTTTGTTACCTTACCACAGAAGTGTGTGTGTGTGTTTTTTTTTCCATAAACATGCCAAAGGTGAGTTGATCCATATACCTTTGGTGTTTGCATACTCTGCATTTTCTATTTTGAGGTATGTGTGGAGAATTTCATTATTTTAATTTTACATACAGAATGAATAATATTGGGAGTAAAGAATAATAGAAGTAAAATATATTAATACAGATTCCGATTAAATAGGCCATCAGTTAATCGGGACAGCCATTTATTTGGGATGATTCTTAAAGGGTATTCCAGGTTGGCTCGATGACTTTACATAATTGGGGCAGCCTGCACATGATTGGGCCAAAGTGTTCTATCCCCAATGTGCCCCAGTTAACCGAAACCTACTGTATATGCAAGTTATTTTATTCTTGTCATGTAATGTCACCATTTACAATTCATTTTAAACATTGTAAATTACAAGAGCATTCTTTTATGAGTAATGCTTCCGGGAAACGTACGAATTTCTAATCAATTGTAGACTAAAACTCTCAGTTATTCATACAAATGTCCATGCACTAGACTGGGTTTTTCCTCATTGCAAGTGGATAAATCCTTGCTATTTATTGCCTCCACTGCAAACAACTTTCCTATTTTCTTCATTCAAATTGAAATGTGTATATTTGTTAGTATTACACCTATCAGTTTTTAAATGCTATCTGATGTTCTCCAAACTGGAAATTTTAAAGGGCACATAATTTCACAGTATCTTTCACTGAAATTTGCATTGTTTTAGTTTCAGTTTAACTTAGTTTCAGTTCAACAAGTTACTAGGCGAAAGGTAGTTTCTCACCTTATTACACTGAAGAGCACTTGAATTAGAGACAGCTGGTGTTATGCAAATGTGGCGCTGTGGGCGGCCCTCTAAACGGAAACGACATGACGTATGCATCGATCCGACAATATAAGGAGGGATGCGATGGGAATCAGTTAAGAGTTGGACGCAGTATGGGTAAGACGAAGGATCTAAGCACATTTGATCGTGGGCAAATTGTCAGGGCCCGAAGAATGGGTCACTCCATCTCGGAAGTCGTGCAGGCACTGTGATTTTCACGAGCTACTGTGTCATGGGTGCACCGTGCGTACATCGAATCCAATAAAACCATCCCTGCAAGGGCCAGCTGCCGTGAACAACAGCGTGTGGATGAGCGGGGTCATCGTCGGCTAGCACGCATTGTAACAGTGGATAGACGGGCCACAGTGCAAGAAATCAGTCGGCAATTTAACGCTGGTGCACAAAAACGTGTAAGCAGCCACACCATCCAGAATCATCTCCTCGCTATGGGGTGCAGAAGCCATCGTCCCACGAGGGTATCGCTGCTGACCGCACATCACAGGGTGCAAAGATTAGCATGGGCGCACGAACATCGCCACTGGACCCTAGACATGTGGAAAAATGTTGCCTGGACTGATGAGTCGAGATTCACGTTGCTACATGCGGATGGCAGGATAAGAGTACGGCGCAAACCACATGAAGCGATGGATCCTTCTTGCCAGCAGGGTACTCTTCAAGCTGGTGGGGGTGGCATTCTCGTATGGGGACTGTTTTCGTGGAATGAAATGGGACCCCTGGTACGTGTGACATCGTTCCTCACAGGTCAACATTACTGTGATATCCTGGATGACCATTTGCTCTCGTTTGTACGTCTTCAACATCCCACTGGGGTCCTCATCCTGCAACAAGACAATGCACCGTGCAATCACTCCCGAATTGTATCCAAATGGTTGGATGAACACTCCACCGACGTGACCTCGCTTCCATGGCCAGCTAGGTCACCTGACCTAAATCCCATCGAGCACATATGGGATGCCATCGAGAGAGATGTTCGAGGCTCTGACCCCCTCCATCCAATCTTCGTGAACTGTGGGAGCTTGTTCAGGGGTCGGGGATCTGTATGGCTTCCCAACGCTTCTGGTGTCTTGTAGAGTCCATCCCGAGAGGAATCGCTGCCGCCATCAGGGCGAGAGGTGGTGCTACACGGTACTAAACAGGTATCTCTAATTCAATTGCTCTTCAGTGTATATACAGACATAGATAGATTCAAGCTGGCATTGGTATCTTTTTTGGTAACACATTTTTTCTTCCTTAAATTATCATTTTCAGGGTCTTTATTAGAAATTAACAACTACATTTTGATACCAAAAATTCTGTCGTATTTGCAAGATTATCATGAATATCTTTTTTTAATGCAAAAATCATTCCATTTCTTTTGAGTTAACAGGCTGTAACTTTAATTAATGTGGAAGCCAATAAAAATTATATCAAACACTTGCAAGACCGTCCTGGTAAATAAAATAATTTAATAGAGATATGTGCACCTGTACAGTATATTCCAAGAGTTCTGGTTATAATATTTCAGAGCCCTACATATACAAAAGTATGGAACATAAAATGGATTAAATGATTACAGGTTGATCAGAACATTTGATAAAAACGGTCTTAACCCCTCCCTCTCATAAAATGAAATAGTTACCAAAATAACTAGGACCTGAAGTTAGTATAGTCAGAATCACATGTTGTAAGTTGTAGATAAATTGTTCTTGTTTTATATGTCATGTGAAAATAATTTGTGAGTGAAATAGGAGTAAAGTTAATTAGGTGTCTCGTTGACAGAGAATTCTGCATTAAGCACAAATCTGTTGTTCACTCTTCAGTGTTATAGAAATGCTATTGAATTTTAGTTTTAGTAGTAAACAATGTAGAAAACATTCTTTTCAAACTGGCATTAAGCTGTAGTTTATGCCAATTTACACATGTAATGCAGTAACTTTAATGCATATGAGTTTTCTCTAAATGCACAAAATACCACAAAAGGAATTGGCCATCAGTATTGTGGGTTTTTGTTTTCTTATATCTGTGATGTAATGGACTTATCATTGATATCAATTACAGTTGTAATCCTTGCAGAAACATTGAACGATAAGCAAGGTGTTGGTATCTCTCCACCCCTTCCCCCAAAGCAGCTTGTTTGTGGAGTCCCCAACCTTAAGCACAGCATGCAGAAGTACCATATTAGTGTGGCCTAGGTTTGGTCATCTGGAAGGTGTTGCTTGGAATCCAAAGCGAGCTCTTGCCATGCCAACTTAATGTAGAAACATAATTTTCTTAAAATATGGTTTTACAGGCGAGGCAGAGAGAGCATTATTGTTGTGAAAACTTTCCGTATGAACTCTTTTGGGTGCTCATGAATATTCGTAATTTGTATCAAAAGTAAAGAAATTTTAATCATTGACATTAAATGTTGTTAATGCAAACTGGTATGCATTTAACATGTATTTTGATATACTACTTTCCTTCTGTTTCTTGTGTAAGAATTCTCTCATGCATTTCAGGAAATTGAGCCTAAAGTTGGAGAAGAATTGTGCCGGCTGTTTCCAGTTGATGAAAACATTGATCTCCTAGCAATTCTGAATAATGTGAAACGAAGCAGACCAAGGAGTTCTCGACCAAGAGAGACACGTGACCGCAGGGATCGTCGTCGTGATCAGCCACATCCTCGACGTAGTCCAGCTGATTCAATGAGGTTAGCGTTGCTGGCTCTATCCCAGCAGCAGAAGAAAATCATTGTTGGATTTGTCAACATGCAATTGAAAAAAATCTTGCCTGGGGCGAAGGCAGCAGGCGGATGAATGTGTGTTCAAAGTGATTATTGTGATAACAGCATCAAAATCTGCATGGATTGCAACAGATGTGTTGCATCTTTGGTGCCACATGTTAAAGCAGTTGCCATCATTGTGCGCATTGGCTCTGAGGCTTCATATTCTTCATTTCATAAGTTGCCTATTTTCCTGAGCAATATCCAGTTGGTAAACCTCTATGAATTGAGTGATATTACTAGGTTGCACACTTACAGCATTTCTTCTAGTTTAAAATGACTTAGTTTAATTTGAAATTCTCTTCTATCTCTACAAACTGTTCCATTATCAATGGGTGAGCAGCCATGTGGGAAGTAAAAGGGGCATTAAGGGACTTTCTTTGTGTTGGGCGTAATACCCCTTATTGTGGACTTTTTCACTGGACTTGAGTGCAAGGGAAGTGGGGTTAAAGATGTTTTGCTTTTTGTGGTTAGGAACACAGAAGCCACAATGGTTTCTGTTATAAACTGGTAAGTTTAAAAAATATATATTTTATGAACTATTAAACCATCCGAAGGAATGAAAGCTTTCTTAAAACAAGGAACTTACGCCCTCTAAGTAACAACAGATTATATTTCTTTATTAAAGTCAGTGCTCCTTGAACTTCCATTGCCTGTTGTTGTGCAAAAATAAAATAAAAAAGATTTCATCTTTGCCTACACGCCTTCGTCAAGTGCTGGACTAGATGATTAATTTGAGTGCGGGCTATCCGCACCGGTATGTTGAATTTTCTCATTTTTATGTGCTTCATAAGATTTGTGAGAAACTTGTGATATGATGTATTGTGTGAAAAATAACAGGTGACCAGCAGTAAAATTCAAAATATTAAGTGTTACCAGAGTTTTACTATGGAAGGCTCTATTGAAAAGTATGTGCGTTTTGGTTGCTGAAAGACTATATCAAAATTTATGAACTGTGCTCTTGTCTTCTTCCTCAAGGGACCATGATTGAAGATATTAACTTCAGTTTATCAGTGCACATACAAATTTTGCTTGAGATCCATGCAGTTCATTCAAAGAGATGCATTTACAGACACACAGGATAATTGCAGTGATGTCATTAGTATTTGACACATGGGAATTAACGAGGTCTGAGGTGTGTCCAAAGATGTAGAATCGATCGAGTCCAGGTGTGATTTTTCAAATATTCTTTTTTCTTCATTATAGCTCTGTTTTTACATTTTAAAAGCAATTTTTATATATACCTTTGATCATAACTTGTGCAGCTGAAAAAAAATCTACTGGAAAAAGAAGAATAAAGGAAATGTACACCAATGAGCCATTGCATTATGACCACCTACCTAATAAGTTGTAGGACCCCCTTTATCCCGCAGAACAGCGGCTGCTTGGCAAGGCATTGATTTGATGAGGTGGTCAATAGGTATCCTGGGGTAGGGGGTGATTTCGCATGAACCCGCTTTTCCAAGTCAAACCATAAATGTTCGATTGGTTTTCATGTCAGGTGAATTTGGAGGCCAGGGCATTAACATAAAGTCACCAGCATGTTCCTCGAACCACTCCTTGACGATTCTGGCAGTGTGGCACGGCACATCATCCTGTTGGTAATGGCCATCATGATCATGGAACGTGGTTGCTGTGAATGGATGAACTAATGTTCAGATTCCTGACAGCTGTCGGGGATTGTGCTGTATTGGGATAATAGGGCCTAAAGTGCCCCCCCCCCCACTCCCCAAAAAAACATTGCCCACAGCATAACACTGCTGTCGCCGGCCTGTTTCCTCCCAACAGTTCATCCAGGTGCCATAGCCTCTGTTGGTAATCACCATATCCATGCTTGGCCATCTACATGATACACCAGAAAACTGGATTCATCAGACCAGGCCACTTTCTTCCAATCATCCACAGTCCAAGCTTGATGATCTTGGACCCATTTCATGCGTTGTTGGCGATGACGTGCTGTGAGCATGGGGACCCTGCTGGGTCTTCGGCTATGCAGGCCCACGTGCAGAAGGCTCTGATGAACTGTGTGCTGTGACACATTGCCCTCATCGCCACAGTTGTAGCTGCGGGTGATTTTTTCACACCGTGGCCCTGCGGTCACTGTGAAATATGCGCAACGGTCTCTGCTCCCCCTCAGGCATCAATAAGGTGCGGACGACACACGGCTAGATGACGGTTTGTTGTTTGGCCATCTGTGCACCACTTTTGATACATACTCACTAGAGCGGCACGTGAACAAGCCACACCGTTTCGAAGATCGTAGTTCCTAAGCGCCGTGGCATCACAATTTGTCCTTTATCAAACTCCGATAAATTGGTAGCTTTTCCCATTCTGACTCCAAACAGAGCCTCTACAAACCAAAAGCTGGTACTCGGGTTGTATATATGCTGCTCTGTGAACTCCACTTGCGCCACCATTCAGTCTCCAGACGCACTCATTTCTCTAGGCTGGGGGTGGTCATAGCGTAATGGCTCATTAGTGTATCTAACACATACTATAAGTTTTAAAAGTAACTGTCATCTTTCATATAAATGAGTGTTTATAATTTTTTTGTCATTTCAAATTTTGGCTTAAAAATGGCTGCAGCATCACTTGGGAAAACAATTCACATGTGTTTATTATGGATTTCCATGTCTTGAGTAAAGTTGTAAGCACAAAGACACAGGTAATATGAAATAAGAAATTAGTGAAACTAGGCTGTTCTTTTTCAGAGGAAAAAATCATGAAATTTCATAGATTTTCTGTCTTATTTCTGTAAACCCATTTCTTTAAAAAAAAACTTTTTCCAGTTCATTATGATGCCCATTCTTGTCTTTTAAGATATACTTGTGTACATGTTATTGCATCATTTTCAATTTCATTATGTTATGTTCACTTTTATGTAAGTAATTTGAGGAACTTTTTAGACACTATTTATATCACACAACAAATCCAAAATTAACATTCACCAAATTAACATAAATTAGTGTTTTTTTTTTTTTTTTTTAGTAATTGAATTTTAGTTCCAGATGTTAAAATGGCAGCTCAAAAACAATTAGAAAGTTTAATGGTGTCTTAATTATAATTTAGAGGTAAATGCTTGAGATCAAAGTTGTGGCTAAAGTGATTTTGATCTGAGGTCATAAACTTTCCAATTTAAAATGTGTATGACTATGCTATTAATTTTTCCTCAGAGATGTGTGAAAATGTGAAGCCAAATTAATATAAAGTGTTATTTCTACCCTTAATTAAAAAAATTACTTTTTTTTTTAATTAAAAAAATTTACCCCTATGTCTTTTGAGGTGGGTGAGTGGGTGTAAGTAAATCTAATCTTACCATATATGTAAATCCTCAAGAAAACAGGAAAGGAAAAAGACGAAGGGATCCTGCTCCTTTTCAATGATACTTTCCATCTTCCCCCAAACTGATCTGTGGAATACACTGCTTAAATCTACCCAACTAACTGTGAAGGGTTGAGGCAACAGCACCCTGTGACTGACCCATTTTTTACACTGGCACAAATCACATAAAATTTTTCGTCCAGATCATATTCTGCCAGCTCCGTGGTCTAAGTACTTGCTTCTATTTGAGTGTGTCCCTAAGTTTGATTCTCAGATGAGGCATGGATGTTGGTGTCTAATGGCACTGTCTCTCCCTTCCTTGTTACCAGTGGTCTAAAATCACAATGGGCTTATAGCCTTTAGAGTTACTTATGTTGGTTGTTAATCCCCCTTTCCCCCCAAAAAAAGCTTCATTCCTGCTGACCTACATTTTCAATTTCACCAATGTGCAGTGTGTGTCACATTTTTGTTGAATTTTACTAATTTAATCGTTTTCTAATTCAATCGTCTGTTTCTATCTTTTCCCATCAACACAACCAATATCAGGTCTCAAACTTACCTGGTAATTTCTAAAGTATATTAGTGTAATGCCAACCATGGTGTTTCTCAGTGGAAGGTGAGAATCATATATAATTATATATATTTTCCCACATGCTTTCAGATTTCATCCACCCATCTCCCATGGGGTCTTCTTCTGGGTCTTTTCCTGTCTCTTGCAATCCAGTCTGCAATTTCAGTTGTCCGTCGGTGGTCCGTCCTTCATTGCCGTTTCAGGGATTTTACTCTAATCACAATGTCTTCCACTCTTGTCATTTTCCTTATCCATGACTTCCTCTTCTTATCTTTCCTGGTTACACCAAGCATGCATCTCTCCATGCTTCTTTCATTGTCTGCAGTCTTTGTATGTCTTTTTTAGTGAAGGTCCACATCTCTGCTCAGTACGTAAGCACTGCAAGGATGCATTGATTAAACACTTTTCTTTTAAGACATAATGTGGCATATTGCTCTCATAGCTGCCAATCCTTCCGATTTTGGGGCGTCTTTCCGATATTCCGATCGGAAAGTGATTTCTTCCAATTTTTCATTCTCATACCAAAAATCCCTATTTTTTTCTCCCCATTTCAAGAGCAAAAAAAAAAAAAAAAAAAAATCTTTATTCCACTTCAAAAAATCCTTAATTAAAAAGAAAATTAAAAAAAAATTAAACATAAAAAAATTCTCCTTATTTCTGCTGTGAAGAGAAAGTGCGAGCGGCATGGTTTTCTGCTTACACATGGACTTTTGGATGGATCGGAGCACCTTCTCCTGCGCAAGCGTCACTATGCTGGTGACAATTCCCATCAGGCTATGCAGCTGCGTAACGAAAGATTACAATCACATTCTCTCTCTCTCGCTGCCTCCCTCCCCCCTCTCCTTTTCAGGTAACATATTGTTCGTCCCCGGGGTCACAGCTTCTCAGAGGCCAGCGCGGTTGTGTCTTGCATTCCAGCACTCAGTTCGAAATGCTATTTCAGAACGTAGTTATCATAGAAAAAAATTCAAACAGAGTTTAAATCTATGGAATTTTTAAGCCCAGATCGATACGCAACACGACGAAATTAAGCAAAAGCTGCCAGTTTTGTGAAATTAAAAATGCATTAGGCATGGTTTCATAACTTCTTCTGTGTCAATAAATTTGACCTAACGAAAGAATGCTACTATAAGAGGAAGTTAAATAACAAAAAAAGTCCAATGTTCATTCGAGCCTGTGCTTCTCCAGCAATGATTTATTTTGCTGGTCCATTAGTCAGTAAGTTTTCTACGCTTTTGAACCATGCTTTTTTTGTTCGTCGCTTGATAACTTGCATAAAAATGTCTTGGCTTGATTCAACGAAATTAATATGTTGGAATACTATTGTTTTCCTCTGCAAATTGCATCTCTTTAAGCTGTTACTTTTTACTACAGCAGTTTTACTCGCATTTTTTTCGAGTGTCAATAAATTTAGTATTAGTGATTCACTATGAGTAGCAATATTAAAGAGGAGGGGGTGTTCTATCAAACATTCCGTGATGCGTATTCTGCGGAATTCCCGTGTATTGCAAAATCTTCAAAAAATGAAAAATATGCATTTTGCACTTTGTGTCATGTAATTTCAGCATTTTGCGTGGTGGAAGGAATGATATTACTAATCATATTTCTAGTGTCCAGCACAAATTTAATGTTGATTTCCTGGAAAAAAAAATATGAAATTAACTTCCTTTGTTAAAAGTTTTAATGAACTGGATGCGATTCGTGCAAAATGTTTGTTCACTTCGTCTTTAGTTGAGCATAACTTATCAATTAGTGTCACTCATTTATTTCATTTTTTTATTTTTTTATTTGGAAGTCTCATCGCCCGTCTCTCCGTAAGATAATCTTAGCATGAAAATGGTTTGTTTTTGAAAAATTTTTAGTTTGTTCCGTGACAGCGTGGGATATGATCCTATTGGATTTGGGGGTCAAAGGGTGTGGAACATTCTTCCCTTTAGATGCAAGCTTCCATAAAAATAAATTTTTATCTCTTTATAGATCATAATGATATAGCATAGTAATGAAAAATTCTGTATGGATAATCGAAATAAACGTGCCGATAAATTCAAACATCTGTAGTCATGTAAATTAAAAGTTGATACTTTAGTTAGGTAACATATCATTTTTAATCGATATGTTCAGTACATTTAATCAATATGCGCGACAAGTAATTTCATTGGATATATCGATTATTATTTTTTACGATTTTCGGTTTCTGAAAGTTGGCAGGTATGAATTGTAATGTTTCTTCCAAAAGCTCTCTCCTATTCAAGATTTTACTCTATGCCTTGCCGATTATACTGAATGCATACCTGCCTAGTTTTATGGTTTACCCGTAAATTTTACGGAAATTCTACTTCTTTTATGGTTATCGTATGAATGCCATATAGATTTCCTTCCCCCCCCCCACCACCGCTCAGGCTTATGCAATTTCAGGAGCAGAATAAGTGTCTCTAAGGACCGCCATGCCTGTATATTCTGATTTACCTGATCACAGTTTCTCCCACTACCACGTGCCTAACTGTCTCTGCTCACAGCCTAGCTAGAAAAATGCTGTAAGATTAGGACTGACTATCAGCTTCGAATAAGACTTAAAATTTCATTAACTAAAGGTATTATAATTCCAGGGTTCCCATTCAACCTGGAAAACAGGGAAAACCTGGAATTCTCAGGGAATTTGAAAATGGTCCCAAAAATCAGGGAAAAATCCCCCCCCTTTTTTTTGTAAAAATCAATGGATACTTTTATTTTGCCAAAAAAAAAAAAAAAAAAAAAAAAAAACAACTTATTTTTTCAAGATTTCAAACTTTTGCTTGCAATTACTGCCTGCTTAGAATTTGGTAGATCTTACTTTCAGTTATATTAAGTATTTCCTTTATCCTCTAAAACAAGATGCAAAATTGAATTTTTAAAATTGCCAGTTAATTAAGCTTTTGTTCAATTTCTGCAGGCAGTTGTTATAACATGGAACAATTAGGCACAATGGCTCCTGCTTGAAGAAACACTTCACAAGAGAACCAACCAAATGATGGATCAAAGTCCTCTGCCTGTTGGTTCTCTTGAAACATGTTTCTTTGAACAGAGCCATTCCATCATTAAGCTTAGCTGCATTGTGTTATAGAAAAACTGAAACTATTCAACTGAGAGATTTTTTCTTACATATGACCTGTTTCTGTGGGAATGTATTTACAAATTCTGTGTGGGTAGTATTCACAAAAGTTCACAGAACTTTGGTACAGAAAATAATGTGCATAGTTAGTTGTTATTAATGAAATGCAGGTAATTTTATAAAGACAAATTACTTAAAGAATTTACAAGTGTGTGTTTTGGTGAGAAAAATGAATGGAATGGAATTAAATGTAACAATTCTTTGCAACACGCCACTCTGGAAAAACCACCTAGAGAACCAGGAAAAGTCACAGAATTTTTTTATTACTTTTGAGTGGGAATCCTGAATTCTGACATGTTGGCACAAAGATTTAATAATTTTTCAGATGCAAATGAAATTTTTATCTGTGTATGTAGACTAATGCTAGTGTACTGATGGAATAATGTACATTTGAATTGCTTATAAGCCTGAAATAGTGCCAAATATCTTAATTGTAGCATATGAAATCAGTTAAAATCAACAAATAATTTGCATGCAAATTGGCTTTTATTTAGTAGCTTCGATATATTTAATCAACACGTTCGATACATTAATCAGAATGTCTGCAAATTTGCGGAGTTCCACTTTTTTTGTCATCATTTTGGTCATTCTCAAGATTAATGCAGAAATGAATAGAAATTGTTGGGGGTAGGGTGGGTTGTTTTCAGTCTGGAGATGGTATTTCGTCTTTCAAAATGATTGAAAACGAAAGTTAAACAAAGTTAAGATTTTCCCCATAATTGTAATTTCTTTTTTCTCATGATGTTGCCTGTGTCCAGTTTTGTTGTTAAATATCATTTTGTTGCATAAATGTTTTCATTTTAGAGTGAAACTGTGGGAAAGATTTCTCAAATCGTAAGTTAAGACTGCACAAAGAAGATTTCCCTGTAGTCTTCAGGCACGAGATTTTTTCCGTGGATTTGAAGAATTACGCCATTTCCGTTATCATTTTGGGCATTCTCGAGATCAGTGCACAACTGAACATAAAATTTAGACACAGCAAAGATTTCTCCCATAATCATATTTTTTTTTTTTTCTCTCACGCGATGTTCCATCTGCCCAGTATTGTTCTTAAATATCTGTTTATTCTCCAAAAACTGCATTTCAGCTTAAAAATAGAGGGAAAAGTTTCTGAGAACAGAAGTAGGTCAAAGCGAAGATTTCTTCGTAATCACATATTTTTTCTTCCCGCGATGTCTTCACTATCAGAACAGATGTGCCAACTCTCAGATGTGTCATATTCTCCTGATTTTCACTGAGAATTAGCAGTCAGGATGGTCGAAATTCCATCAACCACCATGATTTCGAACCACCTGTGAAATCTTTCTATCTGCGTCGATGCAAGGCGGCATTAGAGTAATTAGTTTTGTACTTTTCCTCTCCTACCTGCAAAAAAAAAAAAATCTGCCCCGGTGGCACAGTGGTCTAAGCGCTGGTTTCTGACCAAGCATCTGAGATGGGTTGAAAAAAATTTGCTTTAAAAAATTTCTCCCAGTCCGAGTGTCATACGATACATTCAGCAAAGAGCCTCACCCTGTCTGGCACTAGAATGCCGGGGAGGGCTGAAAGTGACGAAATTTGAAAATTTGCTGGAATTGATAATGCATGGTATTCAAAAGTATTCATATTCTGAAAGTTACACCATTTATCTAGAGTAGTGAAAGCTTGGATATGCATTCATGGTCCTCAGGCTGAAAGCTCTTTCTGCATGATGGATAAATCATCAGAGGGAATAAAAGGGGGAAAAAGAAGAGCAGTGTGACAATGAAGAAATGGGAAAGGAGTGATATCAACAGAAAGAAAAACTAAGCAAAGATTGTTATGCACTGTAGAGTTAACAAAAGACAAATATGGCCATAGAACTTGCTGAAAAGAAAGCAACACAAGAGAAAAATTAAGCTGATGTTCTAGCAAGTACAAAAAAAAAAAAAAAAAAAAAGAAAAAAAGCTGTGTATGAAGCATTGGCTTTTAAAACAATTTTGTCTTGAATTCAGTAATTTTATATTGTGATGTGTACCAGTTTAATATTTACATAAATAAATTACAGTGAACTATTCCATCTTGTTCATGCTGTCTTATATTCACACTTTCTAGCCATGCATTCTGATTTTTCACCTGGTTAAAAAGTTCAGCTTTTTTGTTCCTTGGTCGATCTCATGTATGTAATCAGTCAATCATATTGATGAAATGTTCACTGAAATTTTTTTATGGACTTCAATTCTCGAAAGTTGACAGGTCTGTGAAAGCCTAAGCTCTCAAGATTTTACTCAGTGCCCTATGAATTGAATTACATAGCAATGCTGAGTTTGGGCCTCCCCAGTTTCGAATTGTATGCTGTGAAGTAGTAGTAGAGCACGGGCCGGGCCTGAATGAACCCCAAAACTATAACTAACTGGTTTTGGCATTATTTAAAAAAAAAAAAAAAAAAAAAAAATCTTCTTACAGACTTTCATTATCTCTTCCTTCTTCAATTAATCAATGTCTTTCTCAACTGGGGAGTAAGACAGGGCCATCTATCTGTTTCTATAGTACAGTTGTATGATTTTCTTTGACCATTTGTTTCCTCCTGAAATGCTGCCTACAATCCTACAAAATCGGGTAGTGATGCAGTCTAAGATGTTGCTGAATAAAATGAGCAGGAACTGCTACATTTCGGGGGGGGGGAGATTTCTACTGCATCACATCTGCTATCTACAGTTCTTGGAGTAGCTTTTCCTTCTCTGCAGAAATCCACTAGATGTATGGCATGTAGCGTTTGCTCCCTAAGCTTAGAATAAATAGCTCTGCCCAGACTCCACTCCACTCCACTCCTAAACCTAGTTGTAAAGAAATTCCCTTTTATCAACTCAGAAGTGTAACTGAAGACTCATATGCTAGATCATATTGAAATCACTGTTTAAAAGAAAAAGAAATGTTGGGCTTGAGCTCAACTAATCTTAACACTGTAACATAGAATTCCATTACTCTTGATAATGCATTTACTTTCATACAGTGAAGTGTTAGGTGTCTTATTTTTTATTCACTTTTGTGCACCCTGACTTTTTTTTTTTTTAATTTACATTATAAGAATTTGATGCAGCTAACTTTTCTTTGTAGTTTCCTCAAATTTGATTTAATTCCTCTGTGATTTCTTTATATGCACAAGATTCATCATTTTGGTTAATTCAGGTTTCCTTGTAGAACAAGTGTTTCCTTGCCTTGGGTGCAGTTGAAGGCACTAAATTTATCATTTATAGGTTCCATTGGCATCACTAGATTTATCATCCATGTCTTGCACATACCATCCGACCTCATTTAAATGCCTGTCATCATTAAAAACCTAATAGAAAATTTAGTTACATTTACTCTTTAGTAAAATTGTAGAATTTTTAGTTACATTTACTCTTCAGTAGAAAGGCTGAATAGGGTCATATTTGCTATTTTACTTAAAGGAGCTCACTTGAATTATTTACTAATAAAAAAAAAAAAAAAGAAAAGAAAGAAAGTAAAAATTCCAAATTATAAACAAACTTTGTAAAAGCATGATGTAAACCATAAGGGGAAAATACTTGGCAAGTGAAGGAAGCACTGGGATGAATTGTGTCTGCCCTGCATATAAAGGCAGTGTCTTCTGACTGATACGGTATGTGTAAACTACTCTACAGAACTAGGTGTTCCTTAGAAGTAAGTACTTTTAGAATATGTGGAAATTTAATTTTATTCTGCTGAGGGAAGAATTTACATATTAAAAAGCAAAAGAGTGTAGGAATGTTTCTTTGTGCATAAATGCGCATATGAACTCAAAAATTGTAAATTTCATGATGTAGTCAATGTTGGTGGTTCAATCTTGGCTCAGTGATAGGGTATGAGGTAAAGTATTTAAGATATGTAGCCCACCCTTATGTGGATGCTGTTTACAGTCCACCCAAAGTAAGAGGTATGTTCACCATTGTTGGCCATATATGCACCACAGCATCATGATGCTGCTGCATACAGGTCCTGAACAGTGTCATAGCCAGTTCCACCATTCTTATTCCATCAGGACATACAATGGTGAGTGCCTGTGCTAGATTCAAGGTTAAAGACTTTTTCAAGATTAAAATGAACTTTTAACTTGAAATGCATGTAAATATTAAAGATTAACAAATTTAAATGCTTTCATTTGCTAATTACTAGCTCCATGATGTTATGTTAATTATTTCAAACAGATATGTTGCTGAAAATGGTAGTAAAAAGAAAATAAACTATGACTGATTTTAAGGGCTTTCTGTTTACTTCCTTGTGTTACAAAAAATCAGCATTGTAATCCAATTTATGTCCATGCATATAAAAATTTTCAGTTTTTTCTTTATTTCATACACCAATAATAAATGTTAAGTTATTGAAATTATACATTTGTTGTTATGGCAGCAGGCCTCCAACATTTTTCAAAATCAGAATATATGTATCATATGCTACATTGATCTGATGTGAAATTTCCCAAGTCATTCTCTGTAATATTGTGGAGCCTGTTAATCTTTGCAATATTTTTTATTCTCTTTCTTAAGAGTTAATTGCCACTAATTTGTTGTAAATTAGTTATTGTATCCATGAAATTCTTTTTTTTTTTTTTTTTTTTTTACTTATGGAAAAGAGGAATCAGTGCATTCAAATTTAGACATTTTCTTGTTCTCATCATAAGTCAGTTTTTAAATGTTTGACTTGAATACTATTTGTCTTCAGTAATTATGTATTACAGGGATCGCATTCCTCCTAAAATTCCTAATATTTTGTGACCCTCCTTAAATTCCTAAAATTATACCTAAAATTTGCTATTCATCCTAAAATTTTCGTAAGCTTATTTATTAAAAACACAACCATTATTAACGCCAATAAATTTACCATTACGGTAAGGTAAAAAGACCTGTTATTGTAGAAACACAGCCTATATGCTGTGCTGCTGAAGGGAGGGAAAAATGACGCCATCGAGATGCACTTGCTTCGGGGCGGGCGCTCCACTTTTTGCCTTCGGACAGTTTTCGAGAGTAACAAGAGATCTAAGGAAAAAGGGGAGGGATCATTTTCACCCCTGGTTTGCGCTTTGCAGACGAACTCCGTGGCACGCAGAAGATCATACTTTATTTTTGTACATGCCTTGTGGAAGCAAAGAGGAAACATGTGGTCTCCTTCCGTAACCTCCGGTAATGACGATGGGATGGTAGCTGAGTGTTATTGTGGCAGGCAGTAGAGCACGTGATCATTGACCTTCGATCGTGCGTCGGCGACAGTGACCTTCGATGTGCAATATATCTCGGCTCCGACTCGCTTTGACTGAACTTGCGTGAGATGCGTATGATAGTTTCTGGTTTTGCGTCTTTTATGGTGTTCTCTGTGCTGTGTGCAGGTTCAGTTCTCTAGTGGTGACCTGCTTTTTTTTTTTTTTTTTCCATCTTCTGACATCCTTGCAGCCAAATTTCGGGAAGTTGTCTGGTTTTGCAATATTGGAACGTGTTTTTGTACTTCCCTTTCATTTTCTGGTTAGTAATACAAGTGTTTAAGATGCCTAAATCCAAAACGAAATTTCAAGATGCGTGGCTCGCCAAAGAATTGGACAGAGTGAAGTTGAAAGAATGGTGTTCTGCAACTGAAACAATATTTTCTGCTAAGTGTATATTGTGTTCAGAAATTTTCAACATTTCTAATAGTGGCTTTTCACAAGTAAAAGCGCATCATAAAGGAAAAAAACATTTGCAGAAATTTCAAAGTAAATTTCAAAATAAGTCCATCCTGAAAGCCTTTGGAGGATGGGATCTTCAGCCCAAAACAAATATTAGTGAAGTACTGAGTCATGATTTACAGTTGGCTAAAGCCGAAGCAAGCATTATGGGCCATGAAAGTTGCTAAGGACAATATGTCTTTTGTTTCATGCACTGAAACAGTTGAACTTTTCAAAAAAATGTTTCCTGATTCTGCTATTGCAGCCAAAATGCAACTTAAAGAAAAAAAAGTTGCTTATGTGATATCACATGGATTGTCAAAATATTTTGAAGAGGATTTGAAAAAATACATTGCATCTAGTAGCCCAAGAAAGGTTACTATAGCATTTGATGAAACTACAAATACACAAGTGAAATAGCAGTTGGATGTGTATCTCAGGTACTGGTCTTCAGAAATAAATTCAGTTTCTTGCCGATACCTAACAAGCGTTTTTCTGGGTCATATAACAGCTGATATTTTGCTAAAAGAAATTCTTGATGTGTTATCATCCTTCAATATTTCGTTGAACAGAATTATTTGTGTATCCATGGACAGCCCAAATGTAAATAAGTGCTTTTTACGCAAATTCAATGAAGTTGTAAAACAAGAAACAGGCCAGAAATCTTTGGAACTAGGTTTTTGCAACCTGCATGTTGTTAGTAATGCATTTAAAATTTTTTTGACAAGGTTAAATATAGATTTTGACGAATTTGCTACTGATATGCATTACTTTTTAAAGAGTAGTGCTGCAAGACAAGAGGATTATAAATCTGTCCAGGATATAACTTTGGTCACAGCCAAATTTCTTTTGCGTCATGTCAGCAACAGATGGTTAACCGTTGGTTCTGTAGCCCAGAGGCTCTTGGATCAATGGCTAAATATTACAGAATATTTTTTAAACTTCTTGCCATCTCAAAAAATTTTGAAAAACAACTACGCAGTTCGGCAAGGTATAAAAGAATTCACTGTTTCCTGAAAAATGAGCTAACTCCTTGCTATTTAGCATTAATTTCATTTTCACACCAAAATTTTGAAAAGTTTTCATTATGTTATCAGAGTGAAGAACCAAAAATACACCAGTTATATTCTGATTTAAATACTTTAATGAGGAATGTTATGGCTCAGTTTATCCAAGATGATGTTATTGCAGGGAAATTTGGAGAAGACCTAAAGAATGTAGATTTTGAAAACAAAAATTCATGGAAAAAACTAGGGGAATTAGAAGTTGGTATGAAGACAAAAAATCTCCTCAGGAATGTTCAGGAGACCAGGCAGAAATTATTTCTCTTAGATGTAAGATCATCACTAATTGCAACCACAAAATATTTAAAGTCAAATTTGCCATTCTGCAATCAAAAGCTAAGAGACATAGAAGTTTTAAAGGTAAAAGAACCAAAGAAAGAGTCAACTCAACTTTCAGTCACTGAAGGACTTTCGGAAATAACCAGAATTTCAAGTGTTTTGCATCTTTCTGAGGAACAAATGGATAGAGTAAGAGAAGAGTGGAAACTTTTAAATTGCGATAAGCCAACTCTAGATGAACTAGTGAAATTTTCAGAGGAAGGGCATATTCCAGTGCTGATTGATCATTACTGGCGTAATATATTTAGTATTAAAGACTCTAGCGGAAAAGAAAAATACTCAAATCTTGCTAAACTCATCAAGTCAATATTAGTTTTACCTCATGGTAATGCTGATGCAGAAAGGGGATTTTCGGTTAACACTGCTCTGTTAAGGAAGGACAAGGCTAACTTAAAAGACTCGACTATAACATCATTAAGAATAGTTAAAGGGGCCATTAAACATTATGGATGTGTAAGTAAAGTTCCCATAACAAGAAATTTGTTAAATAGTGTTCGTGATTCACATAAATTTTATAAAGAGTATGTTGATAAGCTGAAGGAAGAAGAATCAAAAAAGGTAAAAGAAAGGAAGCAGAAAGAGAGGGAAAATAAGGAAAAGCAGCTAGAGAAAAAAAGAAAAGCTGAGTTTGATGACAAAATAAAAAAAAATGATGCAGAAATAAATAGGCTTAAAAAAGATAAAGAAGCCTCCCTAGCAGTAATTCAAGAGGGAACAGAAAGAATGAGAAAAGCTGTAGAAAAACAAAATACTGTTGAAATAGCAGTTGCCTCTAACTTGATCATACAAGGTTCAGCTGAAATAAAGAAAACTGAAAGTAAATTAGTTGTGGTGGAAGCAGAAAAAGATTGGCTAATCAGGAAAAGGTTAAAACAATAATATGAAAAAAGTAATTCAGTGAACAATTGTACATAGTTCTTGGTTTTCAATTACCTTTTTAGGATATTATAATTTAATGTGAAACCTGAAAACTTTACTGTGAAAATCGTGAATTGCTTCTGGTTCAACAGCATTATTAATGTTCAAAGTAAAACTTGAATGTGGTAAATATACTTGAATATGATAATAACACGTGAAAAGATAAGAACTGAACATTAGAAGTAAATCATACTTAAACTTTAGACATTAGACGTTATGCAAAAAATTTGGGTGTCAACTTCGACCATATGTACTAATGGACTGCGCATTAGCAATAGCTGCATCAAAGCCGCCATGGCTCCAACATTGGGCACGTCATCATCAGACTCCAAATTTCGTGTAAAAATGCTGTTATGATTACTAATTTACACTGCAGAACTTCAGTGTTTTCGGTGTATTATGTGAATGCGCCTCATATATAATGAAAACTCTTCAGGTAAGTTTACTTATGAGCTATATACATGCATGATCGGGTTGTTTACATTTTGTGATTTATAATGTGATGAACATTTGCAAAGAATTTGGAACATGCATTCCATTTTTTTCTTAAGTTACTATATTTTTATATCAATAGCTGCAAGTTTCTGGTTAAGTAATTGAACTTTATTGACTTAGGTATTTAATTCGTTTCTTACCCATGAAAAATCATAGAACTTTCTTTACTATATCGCTCAGAGCAACCATAAGCACAGCAGGTGTAACCCATCTTTTTGACTGTTGTCATGTGATTTTATGTTGGAGCCAGAAATTTTGATGTCGTGCGCAGTCTATCAGTATATATGGTTGAAGGGTGTGAAGCAAACTCTTTACAATGTATACAAAGTTGTTTTACTAGATGTATACAAATATACATCTAGTTTTTATTGAAATACACTCCTAAAATTTTCCTAAAATTTTTTCAAAAAAGTCCTAAAATTCCTACCTAAAATTTTCCAGAAGTATGCTATGATCCCTGGTATTAGTAACTGATCAGTGTTCTGTAACTCCTTTTCATTCGTTCATTCATTGTGTTAATGAAACCTTTTTATTCCATGTTTATCATAATAAGCCTGTTCTGACAAAGGACATACATCATCATTAATTCAGAGGAACCATATTTATTCTTCCTGTCAGATTTGGTTTGTCATTCCTTTTCTTTCATAGAAATGTTAATATGGCAATCCAATTTTAGTTTTTCCATTCTAATGTTAGTGAAGAAATGATTTTTCACCAGTCCTAGTTGTAGTTAAATTTGTGTTTAGACTGCATAAAATCAGTGCATATTAGCTCTTGATGGGCAGGAGTGAGGAGTGTAATCCTTCTGAACGTATGAGCAATTTTAGAGTGTATTTTCAGTTATACTTGTATAAACCATCCTACCTCTTGCTGTTAAGCATTTACTGTGAACTGTCAGTATATACATTGCTGGCCACCCAAAATGCAACACCAAGAAGGAAGCATCCGATTGGCCTGAAATTCGCAGCATGCGTCACCCGCAAGAGGACATACAAACGATTACCATTGCAGGGCATAAGCAAATCATGTGCGCCCGCCATGCCACCGAGAAGCACTATAAGAAGGGTGCACAGAAGGCGGGGTGTAAGTAGTGGAAGTGTGTTGTGCTGCCGGACCTGTGCGTGGGAAGCTTCCAGATGCCTCGTCGCAGAATACGGCAGTCATTCCACCACATTTCGGATTTCGACAGAGGACGAATAGTGACTTATCGCGACAGCGGTTTATTGTACCGAGACATCGGCGTCCGTGTGGGACGACATCCAGCCACAGTGAGGCGAATATGGATTCGGTGGGTGCAGGAGGGACGAGCGGACCGACGTGAGCGATTGCTGCAGCCGCGGCACACCACCGAATGAGAGAACCGGCACGTTGTGCGGCGAGCATTGACGGCTCGCACCGCCACATCACGAACGTTAGTACAAGAATTAGAGTGTGTTGCGCAACAACCTGTGTCAGCGCGTACCGTTCGATGTCATCTGAAGGAGCGGAGACTTGTCACACGGCAGGCATTGCTCCGATTACCATTGGCGTTACACCACCGGCGAGTGCGGCGGCGGTGGGCCGTTGAACACTGCACCTGGACTACAGAATGGCACGAATTTGTCTTCTCCAACGAATCACGCTTCTGCCTGCAACACCACGATGGTCAGATCCGCGTGTGGCAGCACCGTGGCGAGAGACTTGTATGACGCCTGCATTATGCATCGCCATACCGGTCCGTCGCTTGCCGTTATGGTTTGGGGCGCAATTGGATATGACCCCCCTCTGGTACACATCGCCGGTACACTCAACAGCCACCGCTACATCTCCAACGTTTTGGAGCCCGTAGTCCTCCCTTACCTGCAGGACCTGCCAGCGACCACGTTTCAACAGGACAATGAGCGCCCGCACGTGGCACGCGTCGTGCAACAATTCTTCACAGCCCACCAGGTGTCACTGCTGCCGTGGCCTGCCTGTTCTTCTGATATGTCGCCCATTGAACATGTCTGGTCGCTGATCGGCAACCGAGTGGCCCGGCAAGCACCACCCGCGGCTACGCCTGATGAACTGTGGCAACGTGTGGAAGCAGCCTGGACTGACATACCCCAAGCCCACATCCAAAGCTTTTTCGTTCGATGCCGCGGCATGTATCAGCCATTATTGCCAGCCATGGGGGCCTCACGAACTATTGATTTCTGCGTGTTCCGCAAGTCGCACGGTCCTGTAAGCTCAATCGTTTCATCTTTGTATCTGTTGTTATGTATCCAGTAATTCTGGCTTTGGTATCTCGTGTCCTTCTTGGTGTTGCATTTTGGGTGGCCAGCAGCGTAGTTTAATTCATATTACACACAAGAATCCTTTGAACCAAAAACTATGTGTTTTAAATGGCTTATAGCTAACTAGCTCTTGCAGAACTCAGGATTTTGATGCCTTTGAACATGCTTGGTTCCTATAAGTTTCATTTTAGAATTAAAAAAAAATGTTGGAAAGTGTAGAGAAGCCTCCTTTTTCAAAGAAATTCTCCAGAATTTGTTTTATTTAATAGATCTTGAGATATCTGTATTGTGGCCACTTGAACTTGGTGTCATATTTTATTCTTCTCTTTTGAAGTAAACATGCTGTTAGATTTAACATATTCCTGCATTACCTTCTCAGAGCTGCCAAGTTTTCAAAATCCAAAAACCTGGACATTAATGCGCATGCGGCGTCACACATATTTACAATTTATACATAATAAAATTATATATTATAGGTTTCTCTATTTTTTTTTATAACAGTTAATTACTTAATACAATTAAAGAAATATTTATAAACAATAGTATTTAAGTATAAAATAAGATTAGCAAACCTTGTTAAGAGTTTCATTTTTTGAGTGAGACTATTTTCCCAGAGATGCACCATTTTTTCTCCCCACCATAACAGGAGTGTTATCACATGATAAGTCAAGACCGTTCATCCACAGAATACCATGATACTGAAATTCTCTGGACACAAGTTTGGCAGTGTTTTCACCTGTTGAACTGGTTTCTAGGCATGGCAAAGAGAGCAGCGTGCATCTCACTTGCTTGCAATGAGTATCAAAGTATGTTACCACAATTGGATAAAGTTGATTGTCAGCATCATTACTGCCATCAGTTGTGACAGAAAAACAATCCACTTTTAATGGCACAGAGGACATTTTTTGAATGATATTTTGCCATTTCTTGAACAATATGCAAAGTTTTTTGTTATGCCACATGCATATCTTTTTATTCTCTTCTGGGGAGTTAGGAAACATAGCGGACAACAATCGGGAAGCATGATCAGCTGCCACTAGTTGTGTGTTGTGCTCCAACAAAAATCCTGTAAGCAGAACTTCTGCATGAATTGTTTGAAAATCGTTCGTCGCTAAAACAAAACGATCCTTGTTGCACATAATTTTTGTGCTATGATGATTTTTATGTGCGTGTTAGTTCCAACATGTGCAACGATGTCTCCATGACCAGCATGAGAAACGGAGAAATCAATGTTGCACAAAGTGCAATATGCGTGAAACTCACCCTTACGTGATGGTTTTACAAAGTCAGATTCTTCGGAGTATTTTTTCAAAAATCTTTATCCCAATGTTAGGCCCCGTTCTGGGGCTGTGAACTGAAATAATAAATAATTTGCATCACAACTTTTTTGGTTTTAAAGATCAAACACAGTGCGGAATCAACATTTAACCTGAGCGTTAGCAAACAAACGCTTTCCACTCCCACGAGGATGCGCGAGAGTTCTGTGCGCAGCCAACCGGAGCTCCAAGCCAGCCTTGGATGTGACAGCTTAAACCAGTACTTCAACTTCCCAAGCCTCTGTCTGTCTTGCTATCATCACGTGGCACACCACCTTGGCACTCAAGTGCTGTGGATTAACAGAACATTTCTTTCCATTCGTTACTGATTCCCACAGCCAGCGTTGACGCTGGATAAAAATGATGGCTGATAAAATTAATTAGAAAACAACAACAACAACAACAACAACAATAATACACAGTAAAAGAAAAAAATAAGAAAATCACAAAACCAAATTTTTTGTAGAAAAATCAGATTCCCGGAAAATATTTTCAAAACCGGACAGAATCTGGGAAAACCGGGACACTTAGCAGCTATGCCTTCTCATTTATTTGATGTAGATTATATTTTATGTGACTTACACTTGAGATATCACATCAGTGCTGTGATCTCTGCTCACATTATTCTTACCAGTGATTGAAATTAGAATTGGTACTTTCTTTTCACATATTAATAATTTGCAATAGTCCGGCTTACCAACTAAAAGTTATTCCATGGAAACCTTTTCTAAATTTGATTACTCACGGAAGAAAGAAAAAGGGAATTGTTTATCAATTTTTTTGCATGCACATTTCAAATCATACCTTGTAATGTTTTTCATTTCTTTCATTTTAATATACAAGTGCAACTGCACGTTTGTGTGAAAAAACTTGCTGGTCTTTATTAAAATAGTCTTATCCAGCAACCATAAGCTTGACAAGCTGCTTTGGCCATGCCACTTTCTTACAAACAGATCTTTTTCATTGGCAGGACTTTTTTTTTTTTGTGAGCACACAAAATAGTCATGATATTTAAATAGATTTTGCATTAATATTTAGATCCTGTCTTTTTGCCGAAAGTGATGCATAGATTTTGTCTTGTTGCATTATGCTGGTATATTCCTGTGTGTTTTACCTTTCGACACTGCTTGAAACAAGTGGTCAATGTGATTGAAGACAACAATTCTGTTAGTATGTTTTAAAGGTTTGGAAGGCCATTTAATTTAGTACATTACTTTTGACACAGTCAAAAGTTAAGGGGTGTGTCCAAGCTAATTTTATCTCTATTTGTGTTTCAGTTTCACATAACATGAAATAACTTTTATTATTACCAGATAAATTTTTAGTGAGTTCTTTAGTAGTTTGCTCTGCTACAATTTTTTTTTTTTTCTGGGTGGGGGTGAGACGATGTAAAAATACATGTTTTGCAGAAAAAGATTCATTGTGTAAAGTTATCTTTAGAAACATATGGTGTGAGAATTCAGTATTTAAGTGGAATATACTTCGCTGTTTGTATTTTATTGATATATGTTTATTTAATCCACCTGTACAGCTCATTGAAGTTGAAAATTTAAGACCCATCAAGATGGAGCCTGTTAATCTTTGCAATCTTTTTTATTCTCTTTCTTAAAGAGTTAATTGCCACTAATTTGTTGTAAATTGGTTATTGTATCCATGAATTTTTTTTTTTTTGAGCAAATCATGAATGAATAAATGAATGGAATTCTTAAGGGGTGCTAAAAAGGACGCCTTCAATGAAAGAGAAAAGTATAGGGTGATTAACAAAAGGTGGAAAATATCTAGAATGTATAGTCGCATGTTAAATAATCATTAACATGCTTGCTGAAGTACCTAATCATACCATAAATATTGTTACAAAGTATTCATTGAAATAACAAAATAAATTTAAAGATATTTTGTTTTAATATACCTGTGATATCAGAGATTAAGCTATGGTCGCTATTTTCGCGAAATGTGATGACTTAATCCAACATGCAATAGAAAAATTAGTGTCCATAGCAAAATGGCACCAGCCATTTAAATATCAACTCATCAGCAGATTCTGCTCAGAATTTTCTATTTCTGTCAAAACCAGTTTATGATTCTGTCTGTAATTCACATTCCACTAATGTTATTTCCTTAATTTTTAAGGTATGTTCCTTAGAACACCTGTTGGGTCAATCACCCCCCCCTCATACATTCCAGAGCACTGTAAAAGGTGGAATAAGATTATAGAGGTTAGAGGAATTAGACTTCGTTCCCCATTCAAAGTTCAAGTTTAAACCTGAGTCATTTATAGCATTCCCCTAAAGCCATAAACATTAGCTTCCCAGTGATGTCCGAAGCATTGCTGGTGCAAACAATTCAGTTGATGTTATTATTTTGCTACAACTTTTTTCCCCATTTTAGCATTTTTGCTACAGCAGTTTTTGTTTTGAGCTAGCTTAAACTCTGTGTGATATGATGTAAGTAGTACACTTGTGAATACATGGCACCAGTCACTTTTCAAAATGGCATCCTTTTGCCTTCACACAGTCTTTCAGTCTCTGTGGCTACTCATCAATAGCTTTATGCAGGGTCTCCACAGCGAAAGCTGCTACTGCCCACACCAAAGAGCATTTGAGACTGTCAATACTGGGATGTCTGTTTCTGCAAGCCATGTCCTCCGGTGTGGCCCACAACTTGTAGTCCATTGGCCTTCAAGTCTGGGCTGCTTGAAGGGCAATCAGCTTGAGAAATGAAGTCTGGCAAATTTGCCTGAAGCCACTCCTGGGTTGACTTGGCCTTGTGGGCAGGTCTGCTGAAAGGTACACTGTCAGTTTTGCAAGAGGCTTTGACTCACATTTTTGACCACTGGCTCCAAAATCCTGTCCTGGTAGACTGGCAGATGTTTTCACTCCTTTCTCACAGGAATGGGGCTCCGTGGTACCCTTGTAGGAGACTCCTCACCAAACCATGACAGAAGCAGGATGATGGCCCCTCATGATCCTTGGAGCTTTATCCTGAGCTTCTTGTGAGGTTGATGCATACACCCTGTCATTTTGGCTGTTGAAAGTCTCTTCAGTAGTGAAAAATTTTTCATCAGAGAAGGGATCTGTTTGTCTGCGTAACGCTGCAGCAAACATTTCTCTTTTAGCACCTTCTGCTGCTTCAGTTGTGGGGCAAGGAAGTGTCCTGTACGCTGCTGATAAGCTCTCACCTTATGTCACACTGCAGCACGTGTGACATTGACATTCTTGAAATGTTCAGTTCACGAGCCATCACTGATTGTTTTCTGACAGGATTTCATCGAATACAGGCTGCCACTGCTTTCACAATATGCGGCTGACTCTTTGTGAGGCTGTCACTGACAATCCCAGTCTCAAGGAACCTTTTTATTATCCTGTATTTTCAGCTTCTTCAGCATGTTAAAAATCTCAGAAGCTGATTTTTCAACTTTGTGCAGCGCTATTACAGCAATATGACTCTCATAATCGCCCCACTCCATGGCAAGTACTTAATGAAACACATTATCTCTTCTGTGATTGAACTCACAATGATTCACTAGCTGCTTCATGCCTCCTGGCTGGTCAGTGACATTGCAGACCGGTTGTGTCCATCTGTTGAACGTTTGTAATACTATTTATGCAAAGACTGGGAACATCGATAATCCACCTGTACAACTCATTGAAGTTGAAATGTAACTTCCAAAACATGGGATGCTGTCATGGTCCAAAATACATGAATGTTATGAGAACAACTGCTGCTAGTGGACACATTTTTTTTTAAGTCGTGCATTCTTCAGAATTAAAGTCTTCCACGTAAGGCAGTTTTTGCTCATGACAGTTGACAGTGAAATATGTATTCACAAACTCATCCACATTCATTGTAAACAATCTGAGAAGTTGGTATGTGGTGGGTAAGCTCTAGTTACATTTCATAATAGGTAAGAAGCACAAGATTATTCCCTTTCTTTTTGTACTTATATGAAACAAGTGCTCATCAGTCACCAAACTGTTACTTTTTTTTTTTTTTCCCCCTCTTCTCTCTCTTTTCCCACAAGATGGATCATAAATTATACTTGAAAATAAATAGGGATGGTAACTTGAAATGTATGTAGGATATAATTGACAAAGTAAAACTGTAACTCACACTTACATGCTTTGTATGTTTTGTTTCTTCATTGCTTGGTAGTGGGGTCAGGGTAGGTGAAGTGAGGAGTCCAAATTCTGAAAATGCTGCAGTTATGAGTAACAGGTAATAAAGCAGCAATGTGAACACTTGTTTCTATTCTACAGTAATACCATGATGTTTCAGACATAAATAATAATAATAATGGTTCTATAGTTGTAGAAAATATGACTGAGAGGAGCATAGTGTGTGAAAGGGGGGGGAGGTAGTTATGACCGTCATGGACATCTAAGCCTGTAAGCAGTTGTTTGTCCATATTTTAGGGCCGCTTGGTCTAGGAATAGAACACAGCCAGCTATTCAAGACAAACCACCTATGCTTCATGCAGGACTTGAATCCAACTCAGCCAGTTAGCTTAGAAGCCTGCACCTCTTAAACACTTGGCCAGCAGGGGGCTGAAAAAATGGGAATATTTAATTTGGGTTGTAGGGAAGCTCCCTGATAAGTTTCAACAATAAACCTCTTGTCTTATCTGTTACTATATATTCAGTTAAAATTTTTTATTGTGGTTTGGGAGAAGGGAGAGAATAACTGTTATAGTAAATGGTCTACAGAATGCATAACTGATTCAACATCTTGACTTTTCTTTTTTTTTTTCGAATTTGAAATGTGTTAAGATCTCATGTTACTTGCTTTCTTCTTTTTCTTTCATTTGTTGTATTGGAGCACTGATACTAGCAACACTGACAAGAAGCAGTCTTGAGTGTGTTACCAATTCAGGGTGCTGCACTGGAATTTGTTGTGTGTCTTGAATTTTACCTGTGAGATGCCTCTTCGTTGGCCCAGACAAGTGATTAATTGCATCCATACATTGAGGATTATCAGGTTGATGTTTTGAGTCATCCATTGACTAAGTAATTAATACATTCAGGGCAACTTATCATTTCATGATGGCCTTACCCCCAGTTCAACATTTCCAGCATTTGAGTTGTGATCAAAATTTCACATTTTTTAGAGTTAGCATGGGGGCTATTCACTTTTTGTATCTGAAGTCATTCACTTTATTATATTTTGTTCCTGATCTTGTAGGGTATTTTTTCTTCCCCCGAGGCATCATGTAGTAATCCTTAATTACTCCTTCATTTTCATACAAAAACACAGTCATGCCAAATATGCTCTCCAGAAACATCTGCGGTCCTATTTACATATCAACACTAAAAAAAAAAATATCGTTTTTTTTTTTTTCTTTCATACACACACACCAAACATACACACAAAACTTCATTATGTACAATCCACAAATGCTCTGTGAACTCACTATATACATATATACATAAGACATTTCCTCCTCGGTCAACTACAACAATGTTTTTTAACCCTGCCTTCTGCTTGTAAATATCCCATGTCCATTGTAAAATGGCTTCGTAAAAGGAGCTCTCCCATGCTGCAAGAGACCTTCTGCAACACTCCAACCTTGGTGTGTTGCAGAAGGTAGAGTACATAAAAGGAGCTCTCCCATCCCACACTCCAACCCTGGTGTGTTGCAGAACTATACTCGGGGCAAACTTAACCTGTCATTGGAAGGAAGGCTACAGAGTGTATACTTTCACTGCATAAAATAGTTCCGGTCTAAAAGCTCGTACTCCAGCTTCAACTGGCACTTAGAAAGGACACAGATGTTCAATACGTTGTGTGTGTGTGCATTTAAAAAATTCAGATCTCAGTTTCAGCGGCATTTCTAAAAAATACAGATATTCGTGCTTTGGTGACGTCACTGATGGTTCTCTGTCACAGCATTCTTGTTTGGGTCAGAGTTAAGCTGTCAACCCAGGGGATATTTATTGCTGTGGTGGGTGGGGGGTCATTAGCGGATGGATGAGGGCGAAAAAAGTGTTTCCGAGGGCATTTCGCGTTTCTCCCCTGGTTTCTCCTCCTTGATTGTTGTTTTAAAACACTCTTCTGTCTTTTCGGTTTTTTCGAATGGCATCTGCCGGTCACTCGAGTGTATTTCAGCCGCATAAAGCTGGGAAACCACTACGAAGCTCTGCTAAGGTGATCGTCATGAATGTTTTCACTAAATTGATGGAAAAACATTCGCCGAATAAATCAAATGAATTAACAGTTCTTACGGCAGAACTCACTGGTGTTTCAAGTCGCACCATTGCGAGAATGAAGGTTGAATTTAGTACTGAAGTACCTCAGATCCATCGGCAATTTATTTCTTCAAATTAAAATACAATTCTCGCTTGGCTTACATAGAACGTTTTCTCGAAATAAGTTTGGAGTTCCCAATTCAGTTCTCAATATAGGCCAAGAAACGGCCATCTTTTCCTTTTGAACCTTTGTGCGCAGTTGCCTTAAACGTGTATGAACCGGCATGAAAATTCAGACAAATGAAAGAGTTCCTTCCCCTGCCACACATAATTCGGAAACTTGGAAAACTGCCACACATTCAAAGTGTTCCTCGGAGGAACAGCAATTTGTGCCCGGCCCATCAATGAAAAACATGTGGCAATTTTCCAATGTGTGGCAATTTTCCAAGTTGCTGAAAGATGTGTGGCAGTTTACAGTGAACCCTGAAATATCATTTACCACAGAGACACGGGCTCTTGCCCAGTACTTACGGCAACACGGGGTAGTCAAAAATGCATACACATTTAACGGATGTCTGTTATAAAAAAAAAAAATCTAATCAAGGCAAAATTTTTGAAAGAACGAAATTTTACGCATAACTGATGACATGGTAAAAATACTTTTAATTAAATCCCGCAGTTGGTAATCTTCAAGCAATAAGTATAAATACATGAAATATATAAAAAAAAAATGGAAAAATATGTGAAAACAAAATTAGGCCACTTAAGACTTCTTCTCGTGTTTAGCAAAGATAATTTCATTTTAAAAGTAAGAAAGAAAGAAACGTTACACGTTCTGTAACATCTCAAAAAAAAAAAAAAAAAAGATAAGAGAGGGAGAAATAAACTGCTTGTCTACCGGTCTGCAAAGCGCGCGGTGGTGGGGAGGGGGTTAAAATAGAGGGGTTTGGTAAGGGATCACGGTGACAGACAGCCAGCCCTGAGGGCTTGTGGGAGAAGTTTTCCGAGTGAAGGATAATTGCACACCATTAGTGCGGAGTAATACTGGGAGTGAAAAGGTCACCGTAGCTTTGGCCTCATTGCCAGGATAGCTTTGCCCCGAGTATAGTGTTGGAGTGTTTCAGAAGGTTGAGTGCGACATAGGAGAGCTCCTTTTACGAAGCCATTTTACAATGGACATGGGATATTTACAAGCGGAAGGCAGGGTTAAAAAACATCGATGTAGTTGACTGAGGAGGAAATGTCTTATGTATATAGTGAGTTTATAGAGCATTTGTGGATTGTGTGTAATGTGTAATGAAGTTTTTTTGTGTATGTTTGGTGAGTATGTATGGCGAAAAAAAACCCCAACATTTTTGAGTGTTGATATGTAAATAGGACTGCAGATGTTTCTGGTGAGCATATTTATCATGACTGTGATTTTGTATGAAAATGAAGGAGTAATTGAGGATTACTGCATGATGCCTGGGGGGTGGGGTGGGTCTACTAGACCAGGAACAGAATATAATAAAGTGAATGACTTCAGATACGAAAAGTGAATAGCCCCCCATGCTACCTCTAAAAAATGCGACATTTTGATCACAATTCACGTGCTGGAAATGATGAACTGGGAGCAAGGTCATGAAATGGTAAGTTGCCCTGAGTTTATTTTAAAATTACATAGTTGCACGTTAACTTTAAACCTTTAGATATTGCACGTGTTCCAATATAGAAGGTATTTACCACTGAGTAAGTGATTTCAACATTAATCTTATGCTGAGGGTTTGAATCTCATTTTGGGTGTTATACTGATTTTAATCTGCTTCACCAGCCAATATTTGAACTTAGTAACTGGCTGCTTCTTCGGACTTGGCTTGTTTTCACCTGTCTGGTTGCATCAATTCACAAAGTTCCTGTATTTGGGCCAGTGAAAATCCCAACGCGGTACATGAAGAACCCCTTCATTCACAGAAAATTGGTATTTGGCGTGGGATGACACGGCGTCGCATAATTGGTCCCATCTTCTTCCATACAACCATCACAACAGCTGCATATATGGAAATCTTCACACAGTCTTTGTCAATCAATTGGACGACGAAGAACTCTCCATTGGTTATTACCAACATGATAGAGCCACATCACACACATCACACACCAGTAAGGCTGAAATTCAGTCCTTTTTTGTCGACCGTGTCATTTTTAAGGGTCTATGGCCACCGCGCTCGCTTAATCTGACTCCTCAGATTACTTTTTATTGGGATGTCTAATAGGGGGAGTTTACCAAAATAAACCGCGAACCATAGATGCCATGAAAGCAAACATCACCGAAGAAATTCAGGCAGTGACGGCGAATGTACTGGCAAGGACTTTCCACAATATGGTCCAAGCAGTGACGGTGGACGTACTGGCAAGGACTTTCCACAATATGGTGCGCTGGGTTCAATGCTGTCTGGACGCATATGGTGACCTCTTCCAGCACATGTTGTGATGTCATCACATTTCGCACGAAATGAGGTAAGTCCACTTCTAAGTTCTTTGCAATATCTTCATTGGTGTTAATATTATTAAAGAAATGCCGGGTTCGATAGCGAGTGGGGACTCCCTGTATTTCAGTGTACATTGTAGTAGCAACATTAATTCGTAGAATTTTTATTTTTATGCATCGTTTGAGCCCGATGGTTCTTTCAGTGTTTGATCTGAATCCATTATTTGTGATATGGTAATTGTACCCTGGATACTTTCGTTTCCAAAGATAGCATAAATATAATCATAGCTTTTAGGGGAATAGCATGGGTGTTGTTTAGCTATTCTTAGCACAAATGATGTGTTTGCTCTGTGGCTTGTGCAAGCCCCCCCCCTCTTTCCCCAATGAAAGGATTAAATAATTCTCTAGCAGCTATACAGATAGCCTCTGAAGTTTGAGTGCCTTGAAGTAAAAAAAGAAAACAAAAAAACTTTATAACTGACATTTTTATTTTTCATATTTAATTAGTTGTGTAATAATTTCTGACTGAGTGATAGGACATCACACATTTTGTAACTTGTTAGTGTGTTTCATTGTGAAATTCTAAAACAGTAACGGGTTTTGTAGCATACTTGTTGGCTTTGCTAGTTTTCATCCCTTCCAGAAAAGTTTATCATGCCTTCAGATTAGCTTTAAAGTTTTTATTTGTAAACATTCTGCTCTGTTCAAGATTTACGTGGATTCATTTTTATTGGCATAATTTCAGATATCCCCCTTCCCCTTCAACCATTATGTAAAGTGTGATAGGGGAAAAATTGCTTTTAGTATTAAAATTAAAAGTATCATTATAATAGATAACAAAAAAAGGGAGGATCAATGAAGTTTGACCATTTATTTTGAACACTTCTGTTGGGGAGAGAGGTTTTTTTCTTGAAGAGAGCTTGTTCTATTACTATTTATAAAGCTGGAAGTGCAGTGACACAACATATTGATCAGTCATTCATTTGATGCCCCCACCACTTATATGTAACAGTATTTTTATCACAAATTTTTGAAGTGGGCAAAACAATTCCTTAAATTCTATTTACCATAAATAAAAAAAAGTTGTAAGTTGAGGTTGCTAAGTAATAAATAAATATAATGAAAGAAAAATCTATCTTTTTCGAAATGCTGTAACAAAGAGAAAGACATTCCTTCTCCCACAGTATTTCATTCTGGGCAATTTAGAATTATTTCACTCCTTGGTGTGTTATTTTTTTTTCAGTTAAGTTTTGGGTGATATTTTTGTATTTTATCAGAAATATTAATTATGTGTGGTACAAAAAGAAATGGGAAAACATTTGGTGAATATTCTACTCTGCTGATGAAATTCAGTAGTGTTTCTATGTATTTATTTATTTTATCACTAATTGTATGCTGAGTATTTTGCAATTCCAATACTAAATGTTATGCATGTTTGGAGATAAACATGTGGAAACTTCATGAACAAGACAAAAGCTTAATCTACATTTTGAGGTTACTCACCTTTATTCTAAAAATCTTTTAGGAGGTTTTCATCTCTACACGTTTCCAACACATGTATTTTTCTTAATTACATCGTGGTTCAACCCCCCCCCCCAAACAACATCGTTTTCAACTCACGCAAACTTCGTTCCCATCTTTTCCTTTCCCAATGACCAAATGCGGATTCAAAATAATCAACCACAAGTATACATAATTGAACTCCCCAAGACACTATTATCTAATTAAAACTTCAATCAATAAAACTTATTGCACATTTCCTAAAACGTCCAAGTTAAAAAACTGTAACTCATTATTATTTACAAATGCACACCGGTAAGCAATTAAAATAAACCTAAAAACCCGACACAACCACCCACTATACTCGACAATCGTGGACCTCTCCCCTCTCAAAAATAAGCATACTATCCCTAGCACTTTCAGCCTCAGCCCAGACCATTCTCAAGGAGTGGACGCAACAGATGAACCACCCGTCACCGCCCTCAAAACGTAGCGAATGTTCCAGTGCCTGCGGTTGGTTCATCTGTTGCGTCCACTCCTTGAAAATGGCCTGGGCTGAGGCTGAAAGTGCTAGGGATAGTATGCTTATTTTTGAGTGGGGAGAGGTCTGTGATTGTCGAGTATAGTGGTTGTGTCAGGTTTTTAGGTTTATTTTAATTGGTTACCGATGTGCATTTATAAATAATTGTGAGTTAGTTTTTTAACTTTGACGTTTTAGGAAATGTGTAATATAAGTTGATTGAAGTTTTAATTAGATATTTGTGTTTTAGGGAGTTCAATTATGTATACTTGTGGTTGATTATTTTTATTTTGAATCCGCATTTGATCATCGGGAAAGGAAAAGATGGGAACAAAGTTTGCGTGAGTTAAAAAGAAGTTTTTTTTTTGGGGGGTGGGGCTTGAACTACGATGTAACTAAGAAAAATATGTGTTGGAAATGTGTAGAGATGAAAACCTCCTAAAAGATTTTTAGAATAAAGGTGAGTAACCTCAAAATGTAGATTATGTCTAAATAGCACGTGAATAATTAAGCAGCTAGGTGACATTTGCAGTGCTGTATGAATATATGAAAGACAAAAGCTGTTTGTAAATTAAAATAATGCTGTTGTTCAGATGAAGAAAAGGTTTCTGTGAACTGAATTTCATATTTTTTCATTTTATATGGTTTTGTTATGGCATTTTTTTCCTTCTCCTCCCCCCCTTTTTATTATTATTATTATTATTATTTCCTTTTTTGAAGTCCATGATTTCATTGAATTGAAGTGTAGTCTCTGTGAACAGGAATATTATTTCAATTGGTGCTCAGAGCCAAAAGCCATGGGGTTTTGTGATTAGTTTGTAATAGAAAATTTTTAATAACATTGTTCGTATTGTGCAGGAAGGGAAATCACATCATGTTTTTTAATCAACAGGTGTGTGGTTTTAATTTTAAAATATTGCCTATATTGATTTGAATTTTTCAAAAAAATGGGAAGTTTAATTTTGTCATTTGTGCAGCAGGTTTTCGGTTAGGTATGACTTGAACATTATATTGAAAGAAACACAGAGTGGTAATTTAAAAATGTGTGTGATGTTTGAAGAATATGTCAACTACTAGGTTTTGTTAGACAAACTTTAATCACAACCAGAAAATATACACAGGGTGTCTACATTCTGGAAAGTCAGGGAAATGAAAATTGGTCAGGGAAAGTCAGGGAAATGCCTGAAATGTTGGTAAAAGTCAGGGAAAATCAGTGATATTTAAAAAAAAAAGTCAGGGAAATTTCAATCACAGTTAGACTACAACTAGTTTTAACCTGGCGTCGGGAGTTACGCCCTCATTGCCAACACACTTGCACTTGGTGTTGCAGACAGTCACTAACTTCCCCTTCCTACTAATGTAACCTCGTATTTCCTACCTATTATTGTAAGTTGTGTTACATTACTTGTTAACATTTCTCTTTTTGTTTTAGGTCAAAGGAGTAGAAGAACATTTGTGATATAAGTTATACCTTGTTAAAAGGCAATTAAGACTGCAGCAATGTCAAAGCGTTGTGTGTTTAATGAACAATGGTTGGACAAACAACTAAATCCTGAGTTTTCTGGTTGGATAGCTGCTGTGAACGGCAACAATGAATCAGCATTTTGTAAAGTGTGCTCTAAAACTTTCAAACTTAGCAACGTGGGGCATCGGGCAGTCTCCAGCCACGGAAATGTTCCTAATCATTTGAAATACATCCATGATAAAATGTCTCAGCCCAGTCTTGCTTCTTTCACTTCCTCTGTGAAAAAGAACTATCTTTGTAATAACGAACTCTTGCCATCAACAAGCTCAGGAAATGCAGAATCAGTACTTCTAGAATAATGACTCAAATACTTATGTTGTGAAAGATGATGTGAAGCCCAGTGACCTTAATGCTTATGTAGTGAAAGATGATGTAACAAAGTTGGAAATAATATGGGCCATGGAAGTGTTGTCCAAGCAAATGTATCTAAACTCTTGTACACAGATTAACAAAACATTTCAGTTAATGTTTCCTGACAGTGCGATAGCTTCAAAATTTAGTTTGGGCAAAAGCAAAGCATCTTATGTGATAAACCATGGATTGGCACCACATTTCAAAGAGTGTTTAATGGACGATTTGAAGCAGTGCATTGACTTTGTAATTTGTTTTGATGAATCACTAAACAAAATTGCTCAGCGTGGGCAAATGGATCAGTTTGTTCGTTATTGGGACGTCAATCTGTAAAAAGTTTCCACTAGATACTTAAGTAGTGTGTTTTTAGGATGGGCAACAGCTGATGACTTTTTAGAGAAATTCATTAAAGGTGCACCTCTTCCCTTGGATAACATGCTACAAGTGTCAATGGATGGACCTAACGTTAATCTCAGCTTTCTTCAAAAGCTGAAAGATAAACTTACAACTGAAAATCCAGATGGTAAATTATTAGCTGACATTGTAGTATGTGGTCTTCACGTAGTCAATGGAGCTATGAAATCTGTACTTGAAGCAGTGAAATGAGATATACATAACTTTCTGCGTAACTTGTACTACCTTTTAAAAGATAGTCCTGCTCGCCGTGAAAATTATACTATGATTACTGGCTGTAAAGACTTCCCTTTAAAATTTTGCACTGTAAAGTGGTTGGAAAACATTAATTGTTTGACTAGGGCATTGCTTGTCTATGATCATATCAAGAAATATGTTCAAGAATAATCGGTTTCCAGCAAACACTACATGTTTCTTGCAGAATTCATGGAAAGTCCACTGTTGAAATGCAAATTGGCTGCATTTAGGACTATAGCTTCAGAGTGTGAATCTTTTTTGAGAAGGTTCCAGAGCTCAAAACCTTTAATTCTTTTCTTACACACAGATTTTCTGGATCTGATGAAAAATTTGATGGCATGAAGCTTGAAACCTGACAAATTAAGTGAAGCTGATAGTGTCTCAAAACTGTTAACTTTAGATGTATCAAAAAGTGAAAATCTTCTCTCAATTGAGAAAGTTGATATTGGATTTAGTGCTAAAAGCTATTAAAAGAAGTGAAGTGCTCAGAAAGGGAGAAATTAGAGTTTAAGCTTGAATTTAGGAAACTTGTGACCAGTATGATTGAAAAACTTCGTGAGAATAGCCCACTAAAATTAAAGTTCGTCCGTTTGGTAACTTGTTTGGACCCAAATATTATAGTGCAGCAGCCGAGTCTAGGCAAGAAGAGAGTGGAAATTGTGCTCAAAGTTTTACTTAGTGCAAACAGGATTTCAGATAACTGTGCTGCAAAAGCTAATAAACAGTATGCTTCATTGTGTGTAGAAGCTCAATCTGCTTTAAAGTCTCAGTTTGATGAATTTTTAGACAGTCATGATGATTTCATTGGATTTGACAAATTTTACAGTGTTCTATGATAACCAAAAACAATTCGGTGAACTAAAAAAAAAAAAAAAAGATATTGTGATGTCACCATAAAGAGGTGGAAAACTTTGACAAGTTGCAAGTTTGAAGAAAGATGAAGCTCTGAGCAGCACACGTCTACAACAAGAAGGGAATCAGAACATGGAAATGAGCAGCACTGATGCATTTGTACACTTTACCGAAGTGCAAAGCAAACTGGGTATTATCAGTTTGCTGAGTCATTCTTATTCAGTAGGATGTTGCAGGTGTGTTTCAGTTGAATGATGTCTCAGCAACACATTTACCAGAACTCACTACTTGGAAAGTGGTCAGAAGGCTGGAAGCTAGTTGGACATAGGTGGCAGCTGTGGAGGTGTTTCTAGAAGACCTGAACTGTACAAAGAAGGCAAAGGCAGGATTGTGGCCAACATCACCAACAGCACACGATGATTGGTATTTCAGTTAACTAGCTTGTAAGGACTGCTGATGAAATGCAACTGAACTGCCTCAGATGTTTACTGCAGCCAAAGGATGATGTGTATCCACATACACTATACACGGTCGGCTCCACCGAAGAAAACTGTTTGCCTAGTGACAGAAGATGGTGTGCCTGATCCTCTCTGCACACCACTGGAGAGCCTGCATAGAATGGGCTGAAGAATGTAGGAGAATATCATAGTTAGACTGTAAGCAGTGGCACTTCTCTGGTTTAGCTTGGAGTTCAGTAATCATTGCATCCTTCTCTGGTTCAGCTTGGAGTTCAGTAATCATTGCATCCTTCTCTGGCATTAATAGGGAACATGGAATAATCCAGCCTTCATGCACGAAAGAGATGCCTTTGGTGGTGTAATTGTGTGGGCAATTATACAGACCTCTTATCTGCATCACCTGGAAAGGACCCCTGATGGTGGTCAGAAGTGAAGATGAGAACCTGCGACCTATAGTTGGGCCCTATGCTGCAGAAATTTGGGATACATTCCTCTTCGTGAATGATAGCACACCACATGCCCATCTACATCGAGCCAAGCTAGAGGAAAACATGCTCCATGAAGAAGGCATGGAGCATACAAATGTGCCTTCATGCTGTCCAACCTCAATTACATTGAGCATGCATGGGATTCAGTGGGCAGAAGTGTTGCAGCTCACCTGCACTTTCCTGTGATGCTTCAGCAGTAGGTGTATGCCGTCAAGGAGGAGTGGCAGAGAATCTTTTTTTTTTTTTAAATTAAGAACTGGGGAATAATCTCATCCTTTTGATGTTTAACTTATGTGCCAGTGTTTTAGCAGTGGCTAAAAGTTGCTAAAACACTGGCACATAAGCGTAACCATACACCCTGCTAGAGGTCAGTATGCACCACTTACCTCCATTAGTACATGTTATACTTCACTACCACGTGGTGTTGTCCCAGTATTGCTGTCAGCTTGCTCAAATGGCTTGTGTGTTTTCTCATGTTTTATGCTCCACCTGTCTCACATGTTTTCAATACCAATTCAGCATATGTCTATCCGTGCAAGGTTGCTAATGCAGTGTATTTGTTAATAACAGGTCATATACTTATGAAGTTGGTAGCTACGAGGATAGATCCAAAAAAAGGTTACAAGGGTCATAAAAAATGATTGATTAACACTAGACAGAAAATTTAAAAGGGAATTATGAGGCATACTTGCCAATCACTTTTCCACATAATCACCAAATCTGTTCAGGCATTTATCGGAACGCATGACCAACTTGTTTAACCCGGCTCGGTAGAAATCACGTCCCTGCCCATTGATCCAGTTCTCGGCAGCTGTTTTCACATCACTGTCGGAAGAGAACCTTCTTCCCTATAAGTGTTCCTTCAATTTTGGGAAAAGGAAGTAGTCACTGGGAGCCAAATCTGGGCTGTAGGGGGGGGGGTAGCTCCAGACTTCCCACTTGAACTTTTGCAGCATTTCTTGAGTTTTGCGTGCAGTATGGGGCCTGGCATTGTCATGCAGGAAGATGACACCATCACTCACCATGCCAGGCCATTTGCGTCGGATGGCTGTCAAAGTGGCACAATTACGATCGGCATTAACGGTATGGCCATCATGCTCCAGATACTCGATAAGGATAACACCGCATGCATCCCAGAATATGGTTGCCATAACTTTACCGGCAGAGGGTGTAACCTTAAACTTCTTTTTCGTTGGTGATCCAGCGTGTTTCCACTCCATACTGGCTCTTTTGGTTGTGGGGACGAAGTGATAAAGCCAAGTTTCGTCCCTAGTAACGATGTGATCAATGAACTGCTGGCCGTCGGCATGGTAACGCTGCAGAAACATGAGGCTGCACAACATTCGTGTGGCTTTCTGCTCCTCGGATAACGCACGTGGTACCCAGCGGGCACAAACCTTGGAATATCCCAAAACATCAGAAACGATACGCTAAACGGTACGATAGCTGAGTCCCAGCTCTGACACCATTGCACGCACAGTTACTCGTCGATCATTTTGAATCATTTTGTCAACTCGTGCCGTATTGATTTCTGTCGTTGACGAACTTGGACAATCCGCTCGCTGCCCTGTTGCGGTTTTCCACATCCTCTCTGCCCGATTGAAATGAGCGACACCATTTCGCTACATGTTGTCGGCTGATTGCTTCTTCACTATAAACTTCCACTATTTGACTGAATTGCAGATGCGGACATATTCTTTGCCCATAAGAACCGAATTACGGCTCGCACCTCCAAGCGGGACCACTTTTCTAAACGTCTTTCCATTTCAATCGCTCTCACGCGTCTGTAACTTCCCAAACAACCACTGTCAGACAACTAGCATCATCTGTCTCCACTCTGGGCAACAAATGTACCCTCCATGCTAATTACTTTTCCAATGCTACTGCTTGTAACCTTATTATTTTTTTTTTTTGGGATCTATCCTCGTACATGTTATTTGACATTTTAAGTTTTCCCCATTTTGAAGACTACTGCAATATCTTCACTTCAAAATTTCATTGGGGATGGGGGGTCCTTCAGGAGATCCATATCACATAAAGCACCCTAGTTTAAATGTGTCAGAACTGCATAGATGATGCACATTATATGGCATGCCGACATGTTGAGTTGTTTGTTACCCACATTAAAGCTGTAACACTGTTGGTTAGCACACTGTATCAATTGTTAACTCCATTGGAAATTTTTTGAATAGCTGACAAAAGTGATCCGTAGTTAATGATTAATTGCCAACAGTGATCCCTGGTTGATGATTAATATTTTTTTTTGCTGGATAAGTAGTCCTCTTCTTACCTGGCTTTGTATTCTTTGTTTTTGTTGTTTGATACTTTTTCTACAAGACTTATTTGAAACAAAAAAATATTTTTTGCAACTTTCTGCCGTCATGTAACTAATTTCAGTGAAACAGTACAAAACATTTGTGGTATTTGCTACCCACTATCATGCGATGTTGAATAGTATCAAATAATAGAGTATTGGCATAAACTCTGGTAAGGCAACAAGACTGCTTGTGATTCAGTATCACACAGAGAACTAGTGCTGTAAGGAACAGAAAACCTGGAATGGAATTTGTTAATTTTTAATGGCTGTATGTATGAACATTTAAATATTGGGTTGTCAGAAAAGTCATGATGTATTTTGGCACCCGATGGCGGTTGGGTGGTTTTGGAAGTACTAGAGGCATGCACAGCTCTGTTATTATCGCTATGGCATTCGACAGGTGCCAGTTCTAGCTGCAGTTTAAAAGGAATAGTGAGTGATTTGGTTGATTTGTGGAGATTTGACATCAAGTTGAAGATGGAAGACCAAACTGCATTTTCACCATATTTTACTGTTTTACTTCTGTAAAGGGAAGAACGCGCGTCAAGCATGTGAAAAGTTGCGTAAAGTGTACGGTGATAATACTCTACAAGAACATCAGTGCCAGCGGTGGTTCGCAAAATTCCGTGCTGGTGATTTTGACCTCAACAGTGCTCCTAGAGGTTGATGACGACCAAATCAAGGCATTGATCGAGTCAAACCCCGTTACATGACACGAGAGATTGCAGACACATTGCACATCCACCATTCAAATGTTCACGGCCACCTGAAGAAGCTGGGATACGTAAGCAAGCTCGATGTGAGGGTTCCCCATTAACTCAAAGAAGCTCAATTGACGGCGCATATAAACCTCTGCGATATGCTCATTAAACGTGAAGAAAACAATCCTTTTTTCAAGCGACTGATAACTGGTGACTAAAAGTGGATTGTGTACAACAATGTGCTGTGCAAACGGTCGTGGTCCCAACGTGCTGCTTCACCTCAAACGACATCCAAAGCATACATTCATCAGCGGAAGGTTCTGGTCTCAGTGTGGTGGGATTTTATAGGTGTCTTGTTTTTCGAGCTCCTCCTACGGAACCAAACAATCAATTCGAATGTGTACTGTCGGCAATTGGACAGTTTGAACGAATCCGTCATCCAGAAACGTCAAGAGCTCGTTCAACGTAAAAGTGTTGTGTTCCATCACGACAACGCGAGACCACACACAAGTTTGATCACCCGCCAAAAATTATTGTAGCTTGGGTGGGATGTGTTGCCACACCCAGCATACTCACCTGATCTTGCGCCGTCAGACTTCCACTTGTTTCGCTCTCTTCAACAGTCCTTGTGTGGTATAACATTCAATTAAGATGAGGCTTTAAATCAGCACCTTGTACAGTTTTTCGCCATGAAAGACAGGTCCTTCTATGAACGAGGCATTCTGCACCTCACTGAAAAATGGCAAAAGGTTATCGAACAAAACAGGCATATCATTGATTGATCTTTGTTCTTTCTATCAATAAATGACCTTTGCAAAACATGGCTAAAATACGTCATGACTTTTCCGACAACCCAATAGTTTTGTCTATTAACTTTTAGAATTTCGACTAGATAAGGTTGTATGGAACACAATTTCTTGAAAGGTTTAGGAGAATTGTTAATTCAAAAGAATCGTTAATTTAACACTGGTAATTGATAAAATAACCATGCACATTTATTTTTTAGGACAGACTGGTTAGGATTATAAAAAATAGTTTACATTTTTTAAAGCAGTTATTTATACTCCTGACACCGAATAAAAACCAAGTTGGTGGCTGAATGATCATAGTTTAATGCCTTTGACAATACAGTTTATGAAAAAAAGGAGAAAATGGGAGCTGTACATTTTTCAGTTTCATCTTATTTAGCTAGTTAACATCTGTTGTAGGGGGAATTCTGAAAAAAAAAACCCCAAAAAAAAACCAAATGTGATTGTAAAAATGAATTGCATTTTGTCATTCTTATGTGAAAATGCAATGGTGTGCCATTAATAGTTGTTTTTGCCCCATATACTATAGTTCATTTTGTACATTGTAGATACTATTTCTTACCTCTTGATCATGAAAATTACGTGTTGTCAGTGTGTACATTACCATAACATGAATGTAAGAGTAGAGTACAACTAGAAAGAAAAGTTCTCCTAGGGTGCTGAGACAATGAAACTGTCTTGCCGAGTCAAATGAAAAGCAATGAAAGTAAAAAAAAAAAAAAAAAAAGGTAGTTATAGCTGATAGAGCAGTTGTTTTAACAATAATGGAAAAGCAAAAATCATTTGTTTTATTTTCAGACACTTGCTTCCATTTTGCATTATCTTTTTTTTTTTTTTTTTTTATAAGAGTGGGCTTTCCTTTTAAGTATGAAGAGTTTATGAGTAAGGAGGGGGCTAAGAGATAAAACAATTTTTATTCTGCAGTTAATGTCTAAATATCTACATTATTATACCACATACAATAATGAAAAAAAAATCAGTTGGATCTGATTTTTTTTTTCTGAAAAAAAATCAGTTGGATCTGATTTTTTTTTCTTTCAGTCATGGTAAAAAATTTGATTAAGAACATACACGGCCGAGTCACATTATTGTGACCACCAGCTAATATCCAGAGTAACCGCCATGTGGAGTGCGGGAGGCAGCTAGACGGGTTGGGAGTGACTCAATAATAAGGTGCTGAAAGGTGTTCACAGGTATGTGGAGCCATGCTGACTGCAGTGCATCTGACAGCTGCTGGAGGGTGCATGGTGGAGGATCCATAGAGCAAACAACATGATCGAAATGGTCCCACAGATGCTCAGTTGGGTTTAAGTCTGGGGAATTAGGGTCCAGGGAAGTACTTTGAAGCCCTCATCGTGCTCTTCCAACCACTCTTGGATATTTCTAGCTGTATGACATGTTGCATTGTCATGCTGGAAGATCCCCTCTGCCCCAGGAAAGACAATCAGTATGTATGGGTGTACGTGGTCTGCAAGGATGGATTCATAACGGATTCGGTCCATAGTGACTTCCACAGGTATGAGTAAACATTACCCAGACCATAATTCTGCCCCCACCAACTTGTGTCCTGCCAGCAATGGTTAAAGAGTGTTTGTTCTCAGATGTTTCTCGCCTTATACGCCAACGTCCATTCGTTCGATGAAGCAGAAAACGTGACTCATCGGAGAAGGCAATCCTTTGCCAATCAGCGGAGGTCCAATTCCAGTACTGCCATGCAAATGTAAGCCTTTTCTGCCAATGCACCTTTGTTAGCATAGGTGCAGTGACCATCTGTCTGCATCGGAGCCCCATACGCAACAGGGTTCTCTGAACTGTCATTTTAAACACACTTCCGGTAACCCCCTGGTTCATTCGGCCAGTGAGTTGCTCCACTGTAGCGTGTCGTTCATCCCTCACACACCTTCAAAGCCGACATTCCACTGACCTGTATTGTTGTTAAATATTTTTTCCCATAAACTTTTGCATCTGAGTTTGGTAAGAGAAGGGAAGTTTTCCAAAAATGGAAGTGACAAAATTAGAAAATTTGTAAGAATTGATGCATTCTGTTCAACAGTATTCATGATCTGAAATTGTGAAAGCATTTTATTATGCATTCCTCAGGCTGAAAGTTCTGTGGCGGCCCCGGTGGTGCAGTGGTCTAAGGCGTTGGCCTCTGATCATTCGTCCGTAAGGGGTCCGGGTTTGAATCCCGGTCAGGCATGGATGTTGTGTTTGTCTTACGGCACTGGCTCTCTCCCTTCCCTGGAACCAGTGACCTTAAATTAGGGACAGGCGACTGTTTATAGCCCATTGAGTTGCTCACGGTGGTCGTTAAACCTCCAATAAAAAAAAAAAAAAAAAAAAAAGGTCTGTGAGTATGATAAATGAAATCGTTGTCATAAGTCAGGAACAACAAACATCAAAACCTATTTGGCTATACACTCTGTGAAGTGCAAACATAAAAACACAGGGTAAGTCTACAGTCTAGTTCTTCATTAAATTGGGTTATATAGGAGAAACAGTCATAGCTGCCAATCCTTCCGATTTTGGGGCGTCTTTCCGATATTCTGATCGGAAAGTGTTTTCTTCCGATTTTTCATTCTCATACCAAAAGTCACTGTTTTTTTCTCCCCATTTCAACCAAGAGCAAAAAAAAAAAAAAAAAAAAAGAAAGAAAGAAAGAAAAAAAAATCTTTATTCCACTTCAAAAAATCTTTAACACGAGATGATTAAAAAGGAAAAAAATTCCTTATTTCCTCCGTGAAGAGAGAGTGCGAGTGGCACAGTTTTCTGCTTCCATGTGGACTTTTGGAAGGATCCCAGTACCTTCCCCTGCGCAAGCAGCACACTGCTGGTGACAATTCCCATCAGGCTATGCAGCTGCGTAATGTAAGGTTCACAATCATGTTCTCTCTCTCTCACTGTCCCCTCTCCCTTCCCCCATTATCCTTTTCAGATAACGCATTGTTAGCCACTGGGTTGCAGCTTCTCGGAGGGCAGCGTGGGTGTGTCTTGCATTCGAGCACTCCCAGTTTGAAATGCTATTTCAGAACGTAGTTATCGTAGAAAAAAATTCAAACAAATTTTAAATCTGTGGAATTTTTAAGCCCAGATTAGTACCTAACATGACAAAATTAAGCAAAAGCTGCCAGTTTTGTGAAATTAAAAGTGCATGAGCATGGTTTCGTAACTTCTTCTGTGGCAATAAATTTGACCTAACGAAAGAATGAAATCCAATGTTCATTCGAGCCTGTGCTCCAGCAATGATTTATTTTGCTGGTCCATTAGTCAGTAAGTTCTCTACGTTTTTCAACCATGCTTTTTTGTTCATGTCTTGGTTTGATTTAACGAAATTAATATGTTGGGGTACTATTTTTTCCTCTGCAAATTACATCTCTTTAAGCTGTGACTGTTTTACTTGCATTTTTTTTCAAGTGTCAATAAATTTAGTATTAGTGATTTGCTTATGAGAAGCAATATGAAAGGGGGAAAAAAGTACGATCAAACATTCCGTGATGCGTATTCTGCGGAATTCCCGTGAATTGCAAAATCTTCAAAAAATGAAAAATATACATTTTGCACTACGTGTCGATGTAATTTCAGCATTTCGCGTGGTGGAAGGAATGATATTAATGATCATATTTCTAGTGCCCAGAACAAATCTAATGTTGACTGCGTGGAAAAAAAAAATAATAAGAAATTAAGTTCCTTTGTTAAAAGTTTTAATGAACTGGATGTGATTCGTGCAAAATGTTTGTTCATTTCGTCATCTTTAGTTGAGCATTATTTACCAATTAGTGTCCCTCAGTCACTCATTTATTTCATTTTTTTTTTTTATTTGACTGTCTCATCGTCCGCCCCTCCGTAAGATAATCCTAGCTTGAAAACGGTTTGTTTTTGAAAATATTTTAGTTTGTTCCGTGATGGCATGAGATACGATCCTATTGGATTTGGGGGTCAAAGTGTGTGGAACATCCTTCCCTTTAGATGCAAGCTTCCATAAAAATAAATTTTTATCTCTTTTTAGATCATAATGATATAGCATAGTAATGAGAAATTCTGTATGGATAATCGAAATAAACATGTCGATAAATTCAAACATCTGTAGTCATATCAATTAAAAGTTGATACTTGAGTTAGGTATCGTATCGTTTTTTAATCGATATGTTTAGTACATTTAATCAATATGCGCGACAAGTAATTTCATTAAATATATCTATTAAAAATGTTATCGAATATATTTATTTTTATTTTTATTTTATGATTTTCGGTTTCTGAAAGTTCGCAGATATGAACAGTTGATTTCAACTGCACAAAAATTTGAGGGCATTAAGAGAGGAGAAAAAATGAAAAAGATTACCCTGAATAATTTTTAGATTTTTTCTGTGGACAGCATTTTAAATTTTACCAGTGACACATTATTGTTTAATGTATTTATTCTTTTTCCTGTAATAATTGTTGTGGCAGACTGGAATTTGTTGCTTGGCTAAATATCCAAATTTGCCGCCATGTGCTGAATTACTTTAAATTACTGGAAAAAAACATGTTTATTACTGAAAACAACTTCCAGAGGTTGGCATCTATGTTGATGTTGTGTTTGTATTATGGCACTGGCTATCTCCCATTGCAGGAACTAGTGGCTCTAAATTGCGGATGGGTGACTGTTTATAGCCCATTAAGTTGCTCACAGTGGTCGTTAAACCCCCAAATAAAAAACGAGAAAAAAAATTATGTCCTAGAGTTTCTCTGATGTAAAACTTACATACCTTATCAATTATGACAAAGTATCCTGAGAAAAACAGAAATAAAAGAACAGTGACTGAATTTCTGCATATTTCTTTTGTAGCAACCCACCAGTGAACATCTGATGTTTGGAGAAGGGATCATTAAACTTTATGATTTTAAGTATTTTATACTCCGGTCAAGATCGCTGTAAATGGAGGAGTCTGATACGGCAACAGTAAGTAAATAATGAGTTAAAATTATCTGGTAGTTTGTTTTTTCTTTGTGGAGCTAACCTTTGAATCCCAGAAAACAGCTTAGTGGTGTGTGTGTGTGTGTGTGTGTGTGTGTGTGTGTGTGTGTGTGTGTGTGTGTGTGTGTGTGTGTGTGTGTGTGTGTGTGTGTGTGTGCATGCATGCATGCATGCTCCAGGGAAAAAAATTGCCCTCTAAAACCACTGTTTTTGATCAAAATTGTAGGACAAAGTTTTTATGGAAAATAATTTGAAAGTGGGAAATTCGTGTTGTCTGGAACATGTTTTAATATGATGATGTTAGAGGTGGAATTCTCAAAACTTTGAAGTTTTCACTATGTATCTCATACTGTCCATTTCTATTCTCCATGTTACATTTTGAATGGGGAAAAGATGTCGTATTCTGAATGCTAAGCTATTAATTGAAAATATTCAGTCAATAAGACTGCTGGGTAGTTAAAGATTAGGTTAAGCTTACCAATTTTCTTGAATTCGTGTTGATATTCCATTCTGTTTTTGTTGTGCTTAGCTACAAACCTTAAAACATCTCCAATAGCAGTCTAAGATCATTGATATGAATTGTTTGAAAGTTCAAGTTAAAAAAACAAAAATAAAAATACTTCAGAAACATACTTCAGGGAGTTGATTAGGTTTCTTGATTGCTGCAGCTTTTGTCATTATTGAGTCAGTAGTCCCATCTACAGTATGCTTTTATGCTGTGCATATGTTACCTTATTCCCTTTCCATTTGCTTTTACCTTGTTCCCATTTCCTTTGATTTTTATTTTGCAATTTAATTGTTTGGTAATATGTACATCCATGCATAAGATAAGGCTGGTAAAAATTTAGTAGATTAAAATAAAGTTGTGAGTAATAGTTTTAATGCATAGAAAACTTTACTTCATAAATTAAGAAATAGCACTTCTAAATGTTGCAATTATTTATTGTCAGAAATGTAATAAATCGTGGTGGTAGAAAATAGTTGCAGATGCTGAGGGTGCTACCTCATCCTGTTTTTGTGAATAGTTTGCTTGTAAATGCCATTTTGAAGCCACAGTAATGAATATTCTTTAGGAATTTGTCATAAATAAAACTGGACAACCTGACTTCATTGCTGGGTTTTATTTAATAGCTGTAGTAGGCTTTTAGTATAGGTTGGTTCTGAATCACATATGTATAGCTAAAAGTTTGTAAATTTTTTTATGTAAGAACAAGTATTAACATTACTGAATGTCCATCACTTATGTTAATCACATGAATAAAGCAGTTCCATTGCATCATTTATTCACGTCATTCAGTTAAGTAATGTGTTCTGCCAGACGTATTGTTGCTGCACACAATAAAATAAGTTCAGGTAGTAAAAAACACTTTTTATGTGCCTATAGCTGTAGATAATTAGTTATCTGGTGCCTGAGGTCTTGATTGAGAATAATCATATTATTTCCTTCAGTAGTTTGATTTTACACATTGTTATGTCACAGTTTGCACATTTTGTTTTACTGTTAAATTTGTTAGTGTTCATGGTGTTGCAGAACTCAAAAAATTTAGATTTTTCAACCATGTCAGGTTAAAAAAATTTTTATTTTATTTTCTGAATTGTGACTTTTCTCAGTTCTTGCTTAGTATATACAAAACAATGGCATGAATTTTCTTTTTTCATTTGCTCTGTCCCTGGGTCTTTTGCATTGTCCTGTGACCAACCTTCCAACAGGCATATTTGTCGAATTGGAATCAGTCTTGTGATCTAGTAAGTCAAAATAAAGAATATCGCCACCCACAAACTTCCTCTTTTTATACAGCCTGTTGATAGTCAGGTGTTTTTATGAAAACCATCAGTGCAAAGATGCAGATTTAATTTCCTATAGGTTGACTGTTGCTGCATACAAGCACCTTTGTAGTTTTTCTTTCTATTTGTTGGTTGGTTGTTAAATCTCCATCACAGGTACTATTTGTGGTACACATGGGCTAAATTGTTTGGACCAAAGCACCCATGTGAGGATGAAGGGGAAGAGGATAGGCTTATTCATAATAAAGGGCATGTTCCTTGGGATCAAGGTAAGTAGATTATAGAAGGTAGGCCCGAGAGCAGGTTTTCGAAGCTAGTAGTTCTAAACCCTCAGGCGGGGTGAGTTTTGTGACGTCAAAGGTGCAACCGGAGTTAGCAATGGGTCAAAGTTGAGACTGACATCTTGCCTAAGGTGCACATGCTTTCTAGAATTTATGGCAAGTTTCAGCGACTTTATCCAGTATTTTACAAACGGTACACATTTTTGCAGTGAGTTAATAGTCAGTTTATAAATATTTTTTATTAATGTATTTGGTCAAAGCAGTTTGTGCGTTGTGTATTAATAGATAAGGTTGGATGCCCTGTTGCATGTTGTGGCAAAAGATTGAAAGATTCCAACTTTTCATCGGATTCCAAAGGGCAGTTTGAGAAAAGCCCGGATGATCTCATGTCGACAGAAAGATGCATTTAACGCTGACAACGCCAAAATATACTGTGCCCATTTTGATGAGGATTTCGAAAAAGATTTAAAAAGTGAATAAATATGCTGCAATTCTCGCCTCTCCTGAAAACAGGTGTGATTCCTCACGTTCATATATTTGGTTGCTGTGCTTCAAGCACAAAGCAAGAAAGCTCAAAACTTGCTGGGGGAGGGGGGATCTCAGCAGTTTTTGTCAGAAGTAATGCAGAATTTTATATCAAAGAATGTTACATTAAGTCCAGATTTGCAAGTTCAGTCGGTTGATGACTAGCTTAAACGGATTCTTTTCATTTAGCTTGAAAGTCAAAATAGAATAATAAGGAAAAAAATTGCACCATTAAAAATATGTAGAAAAGCTCAATAAAATAAATTCTGAGTTACGATCGAAACTTGAGTATTGGAAAACCAAAGCTAAAATCAGTTATTTGAAAGCTAGAAATGTACAATCTAAAAATGCATTGCTGGGGGAAAAAAAAAAAAAAAAAAAAGTTTTCCTGTTATTGTTGGGGAAAACAATGAAAGAAGCAAAAGAAACTTTGAGCAGAATTTTTTTCAAAAAAGCATATCAGCAGAGGTGGTCATCTTGCAAGTTCTTCTATGGAAATTCTTCGAAAATTTGAAAGTGTTTTCCTGAAAGTCCACGGAGAACAACTTATATAGGTGGATGAAAAAAATCGTACATCTTCACCCAAAATTGAGCATTTTTATTAGGATTAAATTCCTTAATAATTGTATGACTGAGTTACGATCAAAACTTCAGTATTAATATGAAAATAAAAAATAAACAGTGGGCAAAAAGTTCTCAAAAGTAAAAGTGTGCAAAAGTAAAACAAAAACTCGCCATGAGAGGTACTTCAAACTCAAAACGGTATATTCTTTTGCATTTCTGTTACCTAAAATGCAGCAATATTTTTTCTAAAAATGAAGAAATATACGCACAGTTGTTAAATTTTACAAATCATATCATACAGCATCTTAACATAAACATCAGAATTTCTTTTTTATCTGGAGTGTAAAGATCTTGTTTCTCGCTCTGTGCAGCTGTCTGTATGATAACACACCACATTTGATCTTTTATTTATTGTAACTAGAATAACGCGTTCATGGAATGAATATTTTTTTGAATATTCAACACCCAGCGCCCAGCTGAAAGTTTGAAAATAACTATACATTTCATGTACACATCTGAAAATCAAACACAAAATTTATCAACTTTCATAGCTCTTAATCTTTAGTTTTAAAAAAAATGGCAAAGGTATTTGTATGGTTTATAGTGAACAGCAGTATTTCTTTTTAAAGTACTAGCTACTTAGATAATTAATTTTATTGCAATTTTAGTTTATACTTTAAAAAGTTTCTAAGCGCAAATTTTACTTTTTTCACATTTTTTTCAATATATTTTTTTTGGAAATCGAAATACATTTTGTTGCCATGTATTTGAAGATACTCTCCATTAATGTAGTGTAAAATATTTTGAAATATTTTATTTAAGCATTTTGCATAAAGTCTGAAGTTTTACATTCAAAGTCTTCTCTCAAAAGCTTGTAAAACGCTAAACAGAATATTTCGGTCCTTAGCTGCTTTGCGCCTTTGACGTCGCAGGGGTGTGGTACCAAGTAGCTAATACCGCTCCACTGGCTTATGGACCTATCTCTACTATCTACTTACCTTGCCTTGGGACCATGAGCTTAATGTGGCTTCCTAACCACAGCTATTTACATCACAGAATTAACATGCACAACTTAAGGACATCTTAATGCCATCGAGGCATTAAGATGTCCTTAAGTTGTGCATGTTAATCACCAAGTCACCTGCTACATAATGTTTACGTGTGGTGCTAAATTACTTACTACTGCTTTCACTTGTATCAAATTTATATATTCAGTATATTTGCTGTTAGGTTTTGTAGCTGGTGTATATGTAATATTGAACAGTAAAATACTTTTTGGCAGACTGGTATAGCCTTTGTAGTGGGTTTTATTGCCAGATCTAGAGTTAATTTTCACTTGATAATTTTCCACTTCCAGGTAAAGTTGCGGATGCAAAATAACCAGGCAAAAAGTTTCCTTTTTCACCAAATAATACACATTTCAATTCTTTTTTGTTCTCTCATATTATGTAGAAAAATGTATGTGTGGGTTGAGTCATACTGTCAGTAGATAATTTTTAATTTGCCATGTTTTATAAGCCACTGTCAGCATCTGGTGTTTTATGCTTAAAAGTTTATAAAATAAAGACAGCTGTGGTTAAGTAATGTTCTGAATTATTATATATATATATGTTAATTATACATGTATATTGTTAACGTCACTAGACAGGAATCATTTTAGTGGTCGAAAGTAACGTGAAATGTGTAGTTGAAATAACGTAGGGTAGACTTTTGTAGTAAAGTATGATTGATCAACACTCGATATAGCTCAGGTTAAGCTTGTTACTGGATTATGTGGTAAATAGTTAATACTATTTTTGAAGAATACATATTGTTCTGCTGTAAGATTGGTCAATATTTAGTCAATGACAATTTGCTGGGGGATGGGGGGCTAGGTAACACCACCACTTGTACATTTCTTCAAAGGCATTGTTTAGTCTCTCGTGGATGTGTCACTGTCTTAGATTCAAACACATTTGTTTTTCTTTCTTCCTTTCCAGAAGTTTTAGGTAATTATAAAAAAAAAATTTGCCTGAGTTGCCGATTTCATTTTTATGAAAGGTTGGTGTTACTGGCTAATCATTAAAACAAATGTGATTGAGAATGCTTGTGAGTGCATGTATGCTCACACACTTTTCTCCTTATTGGAAATGTAATTCTTGGTTCTGTGCCGTATTTCATATTTGGTTGTTGGTAAGGAAGAAAAAGGCTTTTATCCTTTTCATTATTTTCATTAGACAGAGAGTATAGACCTCTCTGTCTGATGATTTAGAGCAAATAAAGTATCTAGTTTCTGTTTAGATTATTTGCTTATGTTAACTGTTTCAAACTACAGAGTTAACCTTACATTTAGAACAAATTTGACTGCTACTTAAAACTCAGCTTGCTAGAATTTTTTTCCCACTAGCAATTGATTTGATGCTAAATTTGAGCCCAGATGTCATTCTGTTTTTCTTTTTCTTTTATAAGAAAAGCACATAACTAATATCAATTTAACTAAGCATCCCCCCCCATATTGTTAGGGCATCTAAAAGTACAATTTTAAAAATTGGTCTTGGTAAAATTTCTATTTACATCACAGAAAGTTATCACATGATTAAAAAAAAAACCCAAATACCCCAAAGTATTCTTCCACAAAATTCTTTTATTTTCAATTGAAAATGTTCTACAAGTCTTTGACCACCCAATTGTATGGCCTTCAAGGACCATTTTTAAGCACAGTAATCAAATAGCCTTCCATTTCAAATCAGCCCTGTCTGGTGACCCTCAGGAATTTTCCTGGAAAAAATGTATTTGAAGGCCCTCATCATATGATAACAGAAAATACCACTTCTGAAAGAAAAAAAAAATCATACAGAGGTTGATTCACATTTATAGCGACAAAGTAAAATGCACATCATATGTAAATCGTGTGCTTCATGATTATGTAACCATGTTTATCGTGCAGTAGCAGTCGTTCGCTTTAAGAGCATTTGTAATTTTGCTTTCATAGTGTTTAGATGCCTCCACGAGGGATTCTGTTCTGGGAGGGGTATATAGTTGCCATTTCCGAATAAGATTATTGGTATACAGCAATCCAAAAAGGTGCAAAGAAAATGGTTGTGTGATTTCTAAAAATGGCATATGTCAAGTAATTAAGCATGCAGAAGAGAACTTTGCAGCTTGCTTAAGTGGCGCACAAATGCCAAGAAGAAAACACCCTAAACCAAAGAGGACCACTGACGTGGTGGGAAAAGTTAGGTCTTGTAAAGAAAGAGAATGCAGCAATGCGAAGAAGCATTACACAGCATTTAGGTGTCTCACAGGCAACTATAAACAGCGTTATTAAATCTGAGCTACACTTAGAAAAGTGGTTTAAGCATCTTTTCTTGCTCTCTATCGACATTTTGGAGTGTATGACCAAGGCTGAACTGGATCCTATCAGGCTGTAACATTACCGTTGAAGACAATAGACTTTTGGTGTTTGGCCAGTGGGCGTTAGGGACGATTTCAGCCGTTAGATGGCACTGTGTCCCAAGGTATAAATACCTTAGTTTCTGCGTTGTTTGAATTGCGGGATTGTGTATGTTCGTCGTTTTTTCTTGTTTCTTTAAAAAAAAAATTCTAGTTTTAAAACCAACTGTTGTTTTCACAACAAAATCCAACCCATTTTCAAAATGGTTTACTGCTGTGTGCCGATGTGCACATCTTCTAAGAAGAAAAACGTGGGATTTTTATTCCATGAGTTTCCCTCAAATGAGAACCTTAAGCAACTGTTCTGAAAGAAATATCTCGTCGGGATTTTGCTCCAAATGACAAGTTACCTTCAACTGTTGTTTGTGGTAAGCAATTTTCATTCTGATAATTACGTACCTAATTCAATTTTAGAAAAAAACCTCAGCTATATAAACTCATATTAAGTAAAGTAGTAGGTAAATGTGTAGATTTGCATTTTAAATTATTTCGTCGGAAAAATATTAGTACTTCGGAAAAGTGCGACGTAGAGGTTTTAGATTGTGAAAATTAAGAGCAAATGGTGCAGAAATTTTCTGTTTCAAATGTCTTTTAAAGATTTTTATCGTAACATTTACCTGTACGTTCTATACGTTAGGTCTACGCAGCGTCTCTTCACAGCATCGAACTTGCAGGTAAATGTTACGATAAAAATCTTTAAAAGACATTTAAAATACGAAATTTCTGCATCATTTGCCATTAATTTCCATACTCTAAAATCTGTACGTCGCGTTTTTTCCAGGTACTAACATATTTTTCCGACGAAATAATTTAAGACGCTAATCTACACATTTACCCAAATCTCGGCCCTAGATCGTTGAAGAATAAAGGAGGAATAAGATTTACACATGAATTACACCAGTTCTTACAGAAAAATTATCTTGCCCAAGTACTACGAATTCAGAATATAAATATCCATCTGTTAAAGTGAAAGTGAATATAAATAAAATCTCAAATGTAAATAATGATACGGAATCAGTTTGTTAATGCGATTGTCAATAGATGGCACTGCGTCCCAACTCATCTTTTCTGTCCTCGCTGTTTTTGCTTAATGTTACAGCCTGATAGGATCGAGTTCAGCCTTGGTATGACGAACTGCAGGAAACTGTATGAGAGAGCAACGGACATATGTGGTCACTTTGGATAAAGCATGGATTTACCTTAGAGACACAAACAAAATACGGGAAATATGCTATCAAGTAAAGGGTGATAAGGCATACCCAGAAATGGGTACGTGAATGCAAAGAAAGTTTTTCATGTGGATTTATGGTTGTGGCAGGTTTTTGCTATAATGGCAAGCTAAAGCTGCGAAAGGATGCAAAAAACGCGCAAATTATTGCAGCTTATTATCAGACAAACATTCTTGACCAAATTTACCATTAAGAAATTCCATCCTTATACGGTGCTATGGCTTCAACTGTATGGATCTACCAAGATAAAGCTTTGAGCCATACAGCTAAGTTCACAGTGGCATACATGTGGAAGATAGAAGCTGAGACTGGGACTTACAGAATACCATTCTCCTCAATTCCTGTCAAATCCCCAGATGCCTCTCCCATGGACTTAAACGAGGCCTCAAAAGAAGACGACCCAAAACAACTGATGGCCCTTGGAAAACTTGAAAAGAGGAGTGGGAGAGAATTGATCTTGCATGTCTGCAAAGGGGCCTACAGCAGATGGATAGCACAGGAACAGGGTAAAAACACAGAACACAACAGAAGTTGGCGCCATGGTATTTTATAATTGTATGATCCTGCAAACTTGTCACCATAAACGTTAAACAACCTCTGTCGGCAAATTATGACGTTTTTAAGATGGTGCTTGGCAGGGAAGCCTTCGCAGCAGAAGAAAATTTCTGAAATTTCGTGGCAGGGAAGCACCATTTTGTAAACGTCATAATATGCATGTGAAATTTTTTTTTCACAAGTAAAAGAGGTATTTTCTGTTATCATATTACAAGGGTTTTTAAATATATTTTTTCTACAAAAATTCCTGAGACAAAAGTGTTCAACACACTTTTTGCAAAATTGCCTGAATTGAATTGGAATGGGCCCAACATCGCTTCAGTCATGCACTCACTAAAGAATTCATGAAAAAATCTCTTGGACACTTCTTCATGAAGTAATTTACGATTTTTTTAACTTCCATCTTTCTGTGTCTGTTGCAAACTGATTCTTTTTATCAGTTTTTAAATTAACATTGCCTCTGCTGCCAATACTATCAGTTCTTCTTTCTTATGAAGGCCTTTTTTCATTTTCAAAGTACGGAAAGCAATTGCTTTTTAGTAAATTGCATGAGGGATGTACATTTTGTTTTTCCATTTTAGAAAAAAAAAAAAAAAATACGCAATTGTAGTATCACTATCTCTATCTTTCCTTGCTTGGATTGGCCATTTAGGCAATTGCCTGATAGGATCACTGTCCTAATGGCTGCTTTAACTCTTTCACCAGCTGGTGAATAGTAGCAAGTGTGCAGTTGTTTTTAAGTGTCCTTCTACTCTTATCTCTCAACACTGAGTTGGTCATGGTTGAACATAAATATGTATAATGTAGTTCTAGATACCATAGTCAGATCATTGGTATGTATTTCCATGGTACTTAGTTTGCAGATTTTGTGATATTCCATCCAATTTTTTTGAATGAAAATAACAATTCTGTTTTAGAATTTGATAAACTGAGCAGATATTTGGAAAGTCACCACCCAAGTGCAACAGTGTAAACTTTGCAAGAAGAATTAATAAGTGTTTTTAAAAGTCTAGGACTGACTTATATCCTATATACCTAAATAATATATTTCAACCTTCAAATAGAAATTGACATTGACAAGGACTAACTTGAGTCCCTTGGAGAAGAGGCATGCATTAATTGAAAGTGATGCAAAACTCAGTGTTTAAAAATTGCTGCAAATGCTGTGGTATCATACTTAACCAAGAAAGCAGCAAAAGTCAAGACCCCTAAGAAAGCAGTGAAAGCCACCAAGCCCAAAAGTCTCAAGCCCAAGAAAGCTAAGGCACCAAAGAAAGCAGGAGGTAAAAAACCAGCTAAGAAGTGAAGAATATACCACACACACACACACACACACACACACACACACACACACACACACACACACACACACACACACACACATATATATATATATATATATATATAAATATAAAAAACGAAAGAGTAATCTTTACACATACTTTTTTTTTACAGAAAATTGGTAATTAGCATGTAAACATTTGCTGACCACTGCCGTCCCAAGTTGCATGTGAATGTGTTTTTTCTAAGTTAAAACTTATGAAAACCTGACTGAGAAATTTACTAGGTGATGAAGTTTTAGAAGCATTAACGAAATGATTTATTTAAGAGAAACTTTGTTAGCAACTGACAGTGAATGAATTATTGTTTGGCCAGATTGTGCAAACTATTTAAGCTACTATACTGTGCAAATTAATTGGGACAAAGTAAAATAAAAAAAATCACTTTTTTTTTCCCAAAACTATGCATTTATATCATTCTGTGCCTTGATATACACTGATAAATACCTGTATTAGTACACTGCTGGACAATTGCTAAGGACGGATCATAAACGGCTATATAGCGCATAAAAAAGTAAGTGTGGTTGGATGCCAAGTGAAATAAAATAATGTCAGAATGCCAGGACATTACAAGAAAGACAATTTATTGTGCTCTGAAATCCAGAAGGCTTTGGAACGTGTTCAAGGGACAAACAGGCCATTTTGTGCAGAATACGTAAACGTGAAAAAAATGCAATTACCGTCCGCAGGCGTTCCGGCGTAAGATGTCAATACGGGATATGGCCACCATGGAGGGCGATGCAAGATTTCACACATCGTGTCATGCTTTGCACAACATTATCAAGCAGCTGTTGGGGTAATTTATCCCATTCCTCTGTCAGTGCACGGAGGAGGGTGTCCTTGTTTATTGGAGGGCACTGGCGACCAGCAAGACTCCTCCCCAAAGCATCCCACACATTTTCAATGGGATTCAGATCTGGAGAACGTGCTGGCCATACGAGGCGTTGAATATCCTCGCTCTTAAGACACTCCTGGACAGCGACTGTTCGATGACATGTTGCGTTGTCGTCCATGAAAATGAATCTATCACCGACAGCACCACGGAACATGCGAACATGAGGTAGCAGAACATCATTAATGTATCGTTGGCCAGTCATAGTCCCAGTTGGAAGCACATAGAGGGACGTACGGCCATTGATCATGATGCCAGCCCATACCATGACACTACATGTCGGATATCGGTCCCTTTCCTGTATGTTTGCTGGACAATAAGCAGTACCACTATCACGCCAGATCAGTTGTCGTCGACAATCAGACGATAGACTGTATCTACTCACATCTGAGAAGAGGACAGCAGACCAGTCGTTATCAGTCCATTTGCGATGTTGATGGCACCATTGCAAACGGGCGGTACGGTGACGTCTGGACAATGGGATGCACACAACAGGACGGCAGGCGTATAGTCCTCCTTCATGCAAACATCTGGCGACAGTTTTTCGGGAGACCCGCTTGCCATTAGCAGCCATAAACTGATTTGCTACCTCACTAGCTGTGCTGCGCCGGTGTCTTTTTGTTGATAGCACTATGTACCGATCTCCTGCAGGTGTTGTACTGCGAACACGACCTCCCCCGTGACTTTGCTACACTCTCCATTTGTTTGAAATGATTTCCAAAGCCTTGAAACAACACTGTGGCTGACGTCGAACTCCCTGGCAACATCTGTTATTTTTCGCTCTTCTTCAATCTTGCCAATAATACGGCCACGCGTAAAATCATCTAGGTGATGTCGGGAAGACATATGGAAAATTGCAAGTTCGTCAATTGATTCTTTCCCTTTCAACTTTGCTTTTGAACAACAATGGTCAATATGCGTCCAAATCCTTTATATCTCTTATCAGCGCTATGACGTCACGAACAAGTTCGGCAATCCAAAATTTGCATACGCACAACACGTCTTACTGTATCCCGCACTTATGCTAATTTCCAAATTTTCCTGCCTTCCATTTTATGGTTGCTATCGTTGCTATTGTCATCCATCCCTAGCAATTGTCCGGCAGTGTATGAAGTATGTCCTCCTTTAGCAGAAATGACCTCTTGAATTCGTTTTGGCATTGACTCCACTAATTGATTGCACATATTTTTGACTTCATAATCGTGGAACCACACTTTTATAGCATTCGTTATCATGCGTTCTTTAGTTGTACAGTCCATTTTACCTAAACGTCTCTTCAAAATATTCCACAAGTTTTCTATTTAAGTCTGGTGAATTTCCAGGCCAATCAAGCAAATGAATTTGATTTTCCAGCATGAAATTCTTGACCAATTTCGAATTGTGACATGAGGCCAAGTCATGTTGAAATGTCCCGTCAAAAGTTTGTAAGAATGGAACAATCCTACGTTGTAATATTTCTACGTACTTGGCTGAATTCATACCTTGAACAGGAACTAAGCTTCTAGTGCCATTTGATGCGAAAAAACCCCAAAACATCTGCTTCAGAGGGTGTTTTACAGTTTGTTGGGACATGCTCAGGTCTTAAGGGTTCACAGTTACTTCATCTAACAACATTTGCTTGGTAACCCTGCACAAATAAATGAGTTTCATCACTGAAAATTACCTTTTTCGAGTCGTCAGCAGTCCATGATTTATATTTGTTGGCTCATGCTAAACGTTTTATCTTAAATTTTCGCATTCAAATATTGTTTTTTCTTGCCTTCCGGCCAACTTCCAGAAGCCTACGGCATACAGTTGAATCACTAACATCACAACCACTGGCCAATAAATCTCTTTGAAGGTCGGTGCTCGTTTTTTTTTTTTTTTTTACTATTTCTGATTAGATATTTATCGGTTCATGGAGTTGTTTTTCGTTTTCTTCCACATTTACCTCTCGTTTTTGGAGGCTATGATCCAGATGCATTGTATGGCGTAAGCAATCTTGATACACTTGTTTGCCTACACCAACTGCAGAAGCGATATATCTAACTGTCATAGAAGTGTGATCCTTCAGAGCAATTATTTTTGCACGCTTCCTTGGGGAAATATCCATTTTTCAATACACGAAAGCAACACGTACTCAGAGAGAGCAAAAACTAACTTCCACCTGTCAAACAACAAAAGCTCACAACTGAAGCTGAAGTGCCTATTTCCTGTTTAAAACCAGTCAAACCACATTCTTACTATCAAGTTCTAACTCACACTAGCTCACAGCTGATAAAACTAGTTTACGTGGGTTTCCGACATCAACTGGCGATCACATTACAATTCTGAGAATAAAATAGCTTGTCCCAATTAATTTGCACGGTATAGTAGCTTAAAGCATAACTGTTTTACTGACAGTGAACAAATTATTAATTGTTTAGCCAGATTGACCAAACTATTGAAGCTAGCTTAAAGCATAACTGTTTTTTTTCTTTTTGTAGCTGACAGATTTTTCAATCAGTATTGGTGGGAGATTTGACAGATTTTTCAATCTGTCAACTCTCACATCTAAAAGACCCCCCCCCCATCCATTGGCTCTATCCCTTTCCGTGGATCCTTTTCTTAGAAAATTTGTAAACTCTTCAAAACTATGGACTACACTCTCACTGGGAAACCTAATCCTCCTGCAATAAACTACCTGCTTAAAGACAGGGATCCTGTCTCACACCTTGCAGTTTATTCTATTCTCATTTCAACCTCCTCTGGTCTCTAAGTGTTTATTGGAAGCACATACCGAAGCATCAATACAAGACTTCGTGAACACAAACAAGATGTGGCAAATAGTCTGTCAAAAACAGCATTATCAGGCTAAGCCTTGAACACACTTCTGCAGTTCCCCTTTGGAAGAAAAACTAAAAAAGTTGCTCAGTTCATCAAAAAAAGCTTCTTTACATTTCCAAGAAAGCATTGAAATTTTGTCTACCAAGAATTATAATTCAGACCCTTCGCCAAATCCTATTTATTTGGGTCTCTATACTAAATTCTATAGAACTCCTGAAAGCTACCACTTAACAAACTTCATTACCATACATGATTTTGTGTGTTCCACTTGATTTCTATGCTTATGTAATAATCCCCAGAAATTTCACCTAAATCAGTTAGTTAACTTCTTAAATTAGCTATTAAATTTTTATGAAGGGATTTTCTAGTCTTTAATGAATAGAATACCATAAATGAACATTTTCATGGTTAATTAAATTAGTTTTTAATGATTTAGACAATATCGGGGGGGGGGTCAGCTTCTGTTGGCGTGTGTGCAAAAATTCCTCCCATTCTCTGAAGAATTGCATTTTTTGTTCACTGCCCAGCAACAAAATAGCAGTTTCTGCCAGCACAGGCAAAGAGGTTTGCAAGGTCATACATGTCTTAGCTAGGTTTGATCTTGCAAGAAATGTACACACATACATGTTTTAACTTGTTCATATAAATAAATTGTGCTTATAGATCTCTTCAAATACATACTACTTGCTGAGTTGCTTCTTAAATAGTGTGGAGTAGTTTAAACAGGTAGAGTTGAAAAATTTATTTCAGAAAAATAAATATAAATCATTTTGCAGTTTGGAAGGGAAAATGTCCATACACAAGACTATTATTTTGCAGAATTATATATCTAAACCTCTTTTTAGGATACAGTGGCATAAACTATGAACAATTTTGTAATATTAATATTTCAAAATTTGAAGATTTTTTTTTTTGTGGAAAGAGGAGATATTTTAAGACAGCTTTATGGGGCTGATTTAATCACCAGGTAGCCACAGAAACATCCAAAAAATTATGTGTTTTTTAAAATTTGAGGGTCACAAAGTGAAGTTAAAATGTGCCAAAATGCAATTTTTTCAACTCTTTCAGCTGACTGTAGCACACCTTATATTTTACTTAACATGTTTAAAAACCATACTGAAATGAGGAATAAATTATTCTGAATATGTTTTTTTCTTTTCAAGTAAAAATCTTGAATAGAAGTAGAGATATTAATAAAAAAAAATTTAACCTTTGTTCCTGTAATTTTTGTGTAACCCCACAACTTTTTTCAACCCTGTGTCTCACAAGTGGCAGACAGAATTTTTCTAAGGTGTTAGACACACCTCAGTATGAGTCCAGAAATCACATTGTTAGACACACCTCAGTATGAGTCCAGAAATCACATTGATTTTTTTTTCTTTGAATTTTTTTAAAGTGATGCAGACCACTTTGGTGAATATTCATTTAATCACCCTTGTTTGATTGTAGAGTAAAAGTTTTGGTTAAAAGAAAACTCATTGAAATAGTAGGAATTGGTTATAATGTTAGGAAAATACATAGTGACTATGCAGGTCTTTCTTATCTATATATTAGGGTAGAACTTGGCACTTTATGTTTAGAAGGCAAAATGTAGAAAAAAACATACAGAGAATGTAGATTTTTGTCAATTATGGTCATGGATCAAACATGTCAGTGTGGCTGGGTGCAGACTTTTAGGCCAGTCTACCTACTGCAGTAGTTTGTTTGTACTAGAGCTGAGTTTGGGTTCAATTTTCGGAACCCAAGCCCGAATTTTATATTGCAAGATAGAGCCCGGGCCCGAACGAGCCCAAAAAATGACTAACCTGTTCAACCACTGATAAAAAACATCTCCTTTTCCACACTTCCACTATCTCCTCCTGCAATTAACCAATGCATCTCTGAAATGGGGAAGGGACCACTTTCTATTTTTACAGTGTAACTGTACGATTTTCTTTGAACGCTCGTTTCCACCTGTAGTGCTTCGGGCGACCGGGTATCCAAAATGATCAGGCGGTGCTGCAATTGTATGTTGCTCAAATAATGCTAATATTAGACAAAACCCATCGGAATCGATGGTAATTTTTTTTTTTTTTTGTTATTTTTGAAAATAATGAACTCATATGAAACAACAAATGTAAACTTTATTTGATTGACAAATTCATTGAACCACTTCAGTAAAGACAATAGTCCAGGTTCATGATTCTATAAGCAGTCGCCCGTCCTTAATTTAGAGTCACTGGTTCCAGGGAAGGAGAGAGCCAGTGCCGTAAGACAAACACAACATCCATGCCTCACTGGGATTCGAGCCCGGTAGACGAAACCCGTCAAAATCGACTAATAGTCCCCCCACCCCACCCCATTAAAACCCGTTGGAATCGATGATTAGTCTTTCTTTTTTTTTTTTTTTAATGAACTCGTATGAAAAGTTTATTTACATCTTTACATAATGGGAAACGTCTTACCTACATGAATGAACTGGATCGAATTAATGTTAAATTGTATATATACATCACACAGTCCAATAACACAATGCAATCAGGTCTTCGATTGTTCGCTGTTCCGATAAGAACTTTCAAACAAATTCCTGGTAGCGTTGTTTTGCACAACGGTTCGCTGAGAAGAGAGACTTCGGACTTTGGACTATCTGAGTCCCTCCATACTTCCGCCTTCAACAGCGCATGAGTCAACCGCACGCTTCTCTCATATACTTTACATGGGAACTTTGCCACCCCACGACGCCTGAACCATTGCCCCAATCTCATTTTTCTCTTCGACTGGCACATTTACATGGTATTTTGATACCTCAACCATATGTTTACGTTCAGCTGTTCTCTCACAACTGGTCTTATGGTAAAAAACCTTATAAAATTAATATATAGATTATTGCGTCATAATGCTCTGCAATATTTGCTTTGCTAAATAGAATTAGCAGGGAGATACGGGGTAAATTATCGTCTGCATGCTATCAACTATCCAATATTTATAGTTCTCGAAAAAGCTTTTTCTTCTCTGCAGAAACACACTAATGCGCGACCTATGGCATTTTCTACCCAAGCCTGGAATAAATAGCTATCTGGAATGCCCTCTCCCCAACCAGAACCAGTTGCTGAAGCAACTGGTTCCAACTATAAAGTGTCTCATTTGCTAAATCATATAAAATAACATTTATATATCAAAAATTTCTCTCGCTCCTCCCTCACTCTAAGAGCCCGAGCCCGATTCGGGTTTGGGCTCTGCTTCGAGCTTTTGGGTTCGGGCTCAGCCCATCTCTGCTCTGGTGTGTACAGTTAGCCATTACTGACAAGAGCTGCCATTTTAAAGCCAAAATTTTTTGTTAAACATGATATTGTATTTCTTTAGTGTGTGTGTGTGTGTGTGTGTGTGTGTGTGTGTGTGTGTGTGTGTGTGTGTGTTATTTTCTGTATTTCTCTTATTTGTTGTGCTTCAGTTTGCAGCTGAGAATTTTTGTATGAAACTGTGCATTGAAAACTATAAGAACTATTTAAACTTAAACACACCGAACATAAAATTACGGAATGCTGATTGAAACATGTGCGTAAATACAAAATTGATGAATGTAATGAGTTGTATAAATATGGAGAGTGAAATAGCTGGATTATGTATGATTGTGGATGTCTGAGGTGTGTGTTTAAAGCATCTGTAGCATTCTGTACTTCCTTTTACATGTACAACTATGAGTCTGAAAGGTGATGTTACTGAGTGGAAAAAAAGGGGTGATTGTTTTTTTTTTGCCAGAACATGGTCATTCCTTGCAAGATGTGGCACAGTTTGTTGAACTGTCTGAGTCAACAGTCAGTGGTATCCATTTCCACTGGAAGTATGGTAGCTATCACTGTAGGTGGAGCCATTGTGGTAGAAGCTCTGTGATGACAAATCGGGATCACGGGTGTTTGGAATGATTAGCAATCACACATTTCCAATTATGTCAAGAACTGCTTCAACAGTACAATGCTGTATCCAGTAAACCAGTTTTGGAATGAACACTAGGTAAAGAACTGTATGGCTTGGGCATTTTCAGTCGTCTTGCCCAGATGCATCCGAAGTTAACCACTGTTCAGAAGAAAAATTGCCTTGCTTGGGCAAAACAGCATTGTCACTGGTCTTTTGAACAGTGGCGACAAATAATATGATATGATGAATCTAAATTCTGCTTGTATTCCGATGATGGTCACTTCAGGGTTATGCAGAAGGCTGGAGAAACATTTAACCCAGAATGTGTCTGAAGAGCTGTGCAAAAGAGAAGTGTCATGTTTTGGGGCTGTATTTCAAGTACTGGAGTTGGACCATTTATTAAGGTGTCCAATCCCATGAGATCTATAGATTATGTGCCACTTTTAAATAATGCATTATTGCCATTTGTCCAGTCTTTGGGACAACAAGGACACATAGTGGATCCTGTGTTTCAAGATGATAACTCTCATGTCCATTGAGTTAGAATTGTGATGGATTGGTTTGAAGAACATGAGAGAGACATTACATTCAGTTGGCCTGCAAATTTACCTGATTTAAATTTGATTAAAAAAATCTGGGACATGTTAGAAAGGGCAGTGAAGAAGATAAAACAACAACACACACATTTGGCAGAATTAAGGGATCTTTTGGGCATGTAGTGGAATAAACTCATTATTGTACTATACTTACCGGAGTATTTTTTAATAATGGCATTTTTTAGGTGAGGTTAAGCAATGGTTGTATTTAAATGCTGTTGTGAAATCTTGAGTTACTGCACAGCAGCATTTTTAAGGAATAAATCTGTGTGTGGACATATCTCTGCTTATAATAATAATAATAATAAGAAGAAGAAGAAGAAGAAGGAGGAATTTCTTTCTTCCCCTTATTTGTAGACATGTCTGACCCATAAAAAAAAAGGTTTTCCTTTTTGCTTCTTTTTTTCTAATGCACAGTGCTTTCACTTGGTGCAAATCTGTGTGCTTTGGGCTCTGCTTATTGAGTCCCTACCAGTTGGAGGTAATTTGATGACACTAACTGTGATATGAAAATTTAGCAGTTGCAATTAATGTTTATTATTGTACTATACTTACCGGAGTACAAATATATTACTTAAAATTTTAAAATAAATTTTTCATTTTTGACACGTTTAAAAATAGAAAAAGGAAAAAAGAAAAATTTAATAAAGTTTAAAAATTCAGTTTTAGTTTGCTGTGCTGGCTGTAATATTATTCATATACAAAAGGTGAGTCATAAATACTGATACATGCCAGTGTCTGTGATTTCTTCACCCTTCCAGATTCCTCAAACCTATATACCGAGATATCTGTATGGCTATATCTTACGTACGTATCTCTAAGCTGTTCTATGAGATTCAGTGGTTAGCTCCACAAAGAAATACAAACTACCAGATAATTTTTACGTACTGTTGCCGTATCAAACTTCTCCATTTACAGCAATCTTGACATACAACTTGGGCTTTCACTGATATCCATTACACAACGTACACAAGATCTTCCATACTTCATAGTCATAATCTTTTTCTCATGCAGACACTCATGAATCTGTTCCTCCTACTACTTCCTTGGCCTTCCTCTGCCTTTCCTTCCTGCCACTTGGGCTAAAAATATTTTCTTAGTAAGCATCTCATCACTCATTCTTTCAACATGGCCAAACCACCGAAGCATATTAGTCTTCACCTTGCTAACAGCATTTTGCTTCACTACACAACTGCAACACATCTTCATTCCTCACACAATCAGAACGTGTCTTGCCACTAGTAGCGCATTTCTCCAGCACACAAATGACTCCCCATGTTTCTTCTGTAGTACCCAGGTTTCACTGCCATACATCAGAGTAGGAACAATCACACTTTCATACACAGCCATGCGGGACTCTCTTGAGAACCCATCATTTCTGTGAAAACTTCCCAGAGCAGCCATGACTTTCAATGAAGAATTCACTCACCTACTAATTTCACCATCCAATTTATTCTCTCTGTCAAACATGCTTCCTAAATACACAATCCCATTCACCTGATCAATCACTGTGCCATTTAGACTTATATTAGATTCAGTACTACCAGTTCCTTGTTCAAAAACCATAGCTTTGGTTTTCCCCTTATTTATACTCAGTTTAAATGCCAAAATAGGTAATACTGGTTTATGTCTTGGTGTCATCTACGCGTGCAGATTGCTGTATGCTGATGACTCTGTCCTGTTGGCAGAGAGCAAAAGTGAGTTGCAGAGTATGTTGATTCGGATGCACGAAGTTTGCATGAAATTCAAACTGAGTATAAATAAGGGAAAACCAAAGTTATGGTTTAGAGAAGAACTGCTAGCACTGAATGTAATGTAAGTCTAAATAGCACAGTGATTGACCAGGTGAGTGTTTGTGTATTTAGGAAGCATGTCTGACAGAGAGAACAGATTGGATGGTGAAATTAGTAGGTGAGTGAATTCTTCATTGAAAGTCATGGCTGCTCTGGGAGGTTTTCAAAGGAATGATGGGTTCTCAAAAGAGTCCCGCATGGCTGTGTATGAAAGTGTATTTGTTCCTACTCTGATGTATGGCAGTGAAACCTGGGTACTACAGAAGAAACATAGAAGTCATTTGTGTGCTGGAGAAATGCGTTACTTAAGGGGGGGGGTAGCAAGACATGTTCCAATTGTGTGAAAAAATGAAGATTTGTTGCAGCTGTGTGCTGTGAAGCAAAATGTTGTTAGCAAGGTAGAGACTAATATGCTTCGGTGGTTTGTCCATGTTGAAAGAATGAGTGATGAGATTGCTTACTAAGAAAATCTTTTTAGCCTAAGTGCCAGGAAGGAAAGGCAGAGGTAGGCCAAGGAAGTCATAGGAGGATCAGATTCCGGAGTGTCTGCATGAGAAACAAATGATGAGTATGAAGTATAGAAGATCTTGTGTACGCTGTGTGATGGATATCAGTGAAGCCCAAGTTGTATGTCAAGATCGTTGTAAATGGAGAAGTTTGATACAGCAACAGTAAGTAAAAACTATCTGGTAGTTTGCATTTCTTTTTGGAGCTAATCTCAGAGAACAGCTTAGTGATATGTACATGTTGAATTTTATACAAACTTTGTACATCTGGGACAACATATTCTGCAATTCACTTTTGCTCTCTGCCAACAGGACAGTGTCATGGGCATACAGCAATCTGCACACAGATATTACCAAGACATAAACCAGTATTATCTATTTTGGCATCACACATCCATAAATATGTTAAATAGCCAGGGTGACATTAAACAACCTTGTCTGATTCCTGCACCAATAGAAAACCATTTTGATAAAACACCATTTACTAGTATACAAGCTCTACTGCCAGCATACCAGCTATATCTTCCATGTAAGAAAAGCAGCCCTTCATGTGTATTAATTTGGTTTGCTGTTTTTCAGTGGTTGCTGAAATGGAGATACAAAATCGCCTGACTCATGAACTTCTGTTGTATGAGCTCCAACTACCATGGATTCTGAAGCTCTACGTGAAGTGGTAAATCCTACATCCATCACACATAGATTATCTAGACAACTTGGTACTTCCCAATCCAGTAATGTTCTTCATCTTGACAAGCTTACGAAGACCAACAGAAGTTGCTGAGTCTGCCCAAGCTTACAGGCAAGTGGAGATCTGTTGTCAATTGCTTCAAAACCCTACTGATGAGCATTTCATCAGATGTATCATGACGTCTGATGAAAATTGGATCTTTTACTGCAACCCAGATGTGCAGAACCGAACCAATGACTAGACCTCGGCCAGATATCACAACCGGTCCCTAAACATGAAAGGTTCAAGCACAAGGTGCTGCTGTGTATGTGGTGGAACTGTCATGCCATCATGCACCATGAATTTGTCCCAAATGGTTGTGGAATCACTGCTGATCTTTACTCAGCCAAATTAGATCGATTGTATGCTGTTCTGGGCCAAAAATATCCTGGACCTTGCACCAAGTAACTATCATCTGTTTTGCTCCATGGCTCCCTTTCTGCATGGGAGGCACTTCCATAACCAAGCTGAAGTAGAGGCAGGGTATGAGAAATTTTTCTCCTCAAAAGACAAGACATGATATCATGCGGGAATCATAAGTTTCGCGTGATGTTGGCTGCAAACCATTGGATGGTAAAATTAGAAGGCGAGTGATATTCCGAGGACTGATATTCACTGTATTTTGTGTTAGTACTGATCCAAATACATGTATCCCACTGTATCAATATGTATGACTCGCCCTCTGTAGTTTATGAAGCTCATCTGATTTGTGTTGTGCAGTCAAAACTTGTTATAACAAAATTCAAGGGAGACACACAAATATTTGTAACAACATATTTTCGTTAAAATGTTAGTACGTTGTACAAAAATTTTCATTATGCATAAGATGGCAACATTGTACTTGCTAAATAGGGCCAATAGAAGCAAGCAAAAGTTCCCGCACGGGGATAACTGGTTTTCCAGTTATTTGGGGAGCGGCGCCCCCACGGCCCGAGCTGACCTTGTGACTGGTCAACATCTGATGTCATGCCACCGCTTGTTTTTTTGTTTCGATGCTGTTGGTGTTCGCAGGGACGGCTGTTCATCCAGCTGTTGGGGAGTCGCGGCCCCACGATCCCGAGCTGGTCTTGTGTCTCGCTTTTTGTTTTTGTTTATTTTCTCCACTGGCTAGTTGCCCGTGTTGTGTTCTACCTAATCGCTACCACGTTATGTACTAACACCCCGGCCTTGTGGTTTTGTTACCCTCCACCACTAACTGATTTATATTAACCGCTCAGTTCGTAGGTTGCTGAGATTCTGTTTAGGTTCCCTTCCAGGATTTGTCTTCTTTGGATTTCTGTTTTTCCTTTTTAGCTGGTTTGGGTGCTAGACCTACCTGCATGTTTGCCGCGTGCGGTGACCCGTGAGGCGGAAATGGGATGTCTGGCGGCTGAGGTCGCAGGAGACCGGATAAGTGCCTCCTGTGTACCAACACTCCTCTTCGACCCCGGCTTCGCTGTAAACGGGAGGCTAGAGACTAACCCACCTCTAGTCGGAAGTCATGTACCAAGTTGTGTACCGGGCTTTAGCGGCTTTTTTGTCGTATGGCACGGCAGGGTGAGCCCGGGGGCTGTGGGATCATGCCAAGGCGTTGGCATGACGGTACCCGGAGGCCGAAGTGTCCGCCGAGTGCGTGTGATCACAGCCAACGGACTATATCTGCAACGTATAAGCTCCAGAACTGTGTCCAGCGTCATTTTCTTGGCTTGCAGACCTCCAGTTCTCCCTTGTAGGGCTCGGTGGTGGGTGGAGTAGTCTGCAGATCGAATCTTCCTCCTTTTTTTCCATGGGTAAAAAGAACAAAAACTCCAAATTTAAGTCACCTGACAAAATGATAGTTGCCAACGACACTCCTTCGTCTTCTCAACCTACCAAGTCTCATACCCTTAAACGGTCTTTAGACCTTGACCTGGACCAAGAATGTGGAACCTCTTCTTCGGCAGCTGTACCAGTCGCTCCGAAGCGTCGTCTCCTCCCTCAATTGCTGTGACTACGCATGCTACTCACTTGCTTGTAGAATCCATCGATCCGAATGAGAGACTGTCCACCAGATCTCCCTTTTTCATTTCTAAAGCTTTGGACGCTGCGGTTGGCCCCTTGAAGTCTGTGAGGAAGCTTCGCTCTGGGGACCTGCTTGTCCAAACTTGCAGTGTTTCTCAGAGTAACACTTTCTGAACCTCACTAGTCTTCAAGGCATTCCTGTGAAAGTGACACCTCACCCGTTTCTTAACACCTCTCGGGGTGTTATTTCGGAGTTTGATCTCTTGCCATGCAGTGAAGACGAATTCGTGACTGAACTTGCTGATCAAGGTGTTATTGCTGCACGTCGTATGATGTTCCGGCGTGATGGTTCCATGATTAAGTCAAAAAATGTCATCTTGACTTTTGACTCCCCGAAAGTTCCGACAGAAATCAAAGCAGGCTACTTGGTCTGTGCAGTTCGCCCGTACATTCCCAGTCCTCTGCGCTGTTTCAGGTGCCAGAGGTACGGGCATTCACAACGATTCTGTAAGAGTTCCGCTCGTTGCGCTAATTGTGGCTCCGGTGAACATGACGGGGAAGGTTGCACTTCTGCGGCCTGCTGTGTTAACTGCGGTGAGGCCCATGCAGCTTACTCCCGCAACTGTATGAAATGGAAGGACGAGATGGCGATCCAGCGCCTCAAGACCCTGGAAGGCCTCTCGTACCCTGCTGCCAAAGCCAAGTTGGGTATTCCCAACACCCGACAGCGTAGTTTTGCCGCAGTTGTTAAGTCTCTGCCACAACCCGTGCAGCCCTTTGTTCCGCGCCCCTGTAGCTCTCGCAGCGCTTGCCAAGCGATCTACAGCTGACCAAGCGACACAGGTGTTTTTCCCCGAGCTCGCGATTTTTTCGACTACCTGATTCTGGGCCTTCTCTTTTGCAGCCGACCCTCTCTTCCAGTTTAAAGCAGAAAGCCTGCACGTGCGGACGACCCGGCCCTCAATCCGCAAAGGTGTGCAGTGTCCATCCAACTGTCTCGGCCTCAGCGAGGTCCCCACCCTCAACCAACATTATAGAGGAACATAGGGGGAGGAGAGTGACAGTTCGTCCCCAGCCTCAAACAACATTGCAGAGGAACATGGGGGAGAAGAGAGTGACAGTTCGTCCCCGCCCTCTGCCAGCATTGCAGGGGAGTGTGGGGGGAGGAGAGTGACTCATCCTTTGTGTAGTTCTGTTTAAAAAAAAAAAATTATAATTATAATAGTCAATTAATAAATTTTTATATAAACCTAATTAACTACCTTGTCTTCACAGCTTTCATCAAACTCTTTTTCAACTTTTACCAAGCCTGTCTGCTCTTAATCATTTTCCACGTTTTTTAAAAATCTGTGGCTGATAGTTCTTGGTCTGGCGCTCTTTGGCCAAACCTGGCCCTTGCGCCAATAAAATCCAACAACCAACCAACCAACCAAGCAAAAGTAATTTAATTTTTAATGAAAAGTTTTTGCTAAGGTCATAATGAAATGTACGTATAAGCTTTAATTAATTTATAACTCAATAAGTATGAAATTATGTACTGTATATATTTTTACTTATGTTTGTGCTCATATATTGCATTTAGTTTTTATCCACTCCATATTGAGAATTTCTGTTTTATACATCTTAATAAAATATTGTCATATGCTTCAAGAAATAATGTGCATACTTGGCATCACATATCTTTAATTTTAAAGTAGTGTAATTAAATAATTTTTTTAGTTCCATTTTGATGCAAAGCATGTTTACATACGGCAAACTGTAAAACAGTTCAAACACATGTATTGGGTTTTGAAGTGCGATGTAAGTACATTCTGTTTTCATTTTCCCGTGGCGTCTTTAGTTATAACTGTATTCATAACATTTAGATAGCTGCTAATTTCTTCAGTATAAAGTCCTTGGTCGGCTCTGTAGATAGTATCCAACTTTCTCTAAACATTCAATTGCGTTTACTGGAGAAACATCAGAATAATGGTTTAGATTTTCTGTCTCTTCTTCATTGGGTTAATCCTCATTTTCTTCAAAGTTATTTGACGAAATGTGTAGTCACTTTTGTTCTTTTGTTTGCATTCCATAGAAGCTAAATCGTTTAGAATTTTTAAAAAAGGCAGAAATTCGCTACGTATGAAGTTTTGCTTGAGCATTTCCCCCAAGAATTTTACTTTGTAATAAGATGTTTTTTGTTGTAAAGTATTTCATTATAACATTTATGTTTCTTATATAAATACATACAATAAACCAAACAAGTTCATAATTTTTTCTCATTGTAACATGCTTTTTGTTATATCTTATTTCGTTAAAACGAGTTTTGACTACTGAAAATTGAAAAAGTTTTCTAATTTAAGCATTTCTTGGTTACTGGCTTTCTGACTTCTTCATCAGTTAATTCTAGATCTGTCATAGTAACAGAGCAGTTTCACTGTCACCAGGGTGAAGGCATTGAGTTTGGCCACATGACATACCTTTATAAACACTTCATTTTGGTTACATGACTTACTCTCTGAGGGCAATTTAAGAAAACTCCACATTGAGTTTTCACATCACCCCAAAAGCATGTGTGTTTGTGAATTGGTTAGAACTTAAAATATGTATGTGAATGTTGGGGAGTAGCAAATGTGATCCTGAAATTGGAAGGTAAAATGTTATGTAAGGTAGTTTTATATATACAGTAGAACCTGGATTATCTGGACTGGCACCTTTCTCCTGGATAATGAAAAATGATAATAATCAAAACTGCTTTTAAAAGTCTCAAATGCTGTACTGTATAGTAAAATTCTTACCTTTTAAGATGTTCTTTAAAGGGTGTTCTTGAAAAATTCCATCAGGAGACTCTGCCTTGTGTTTTTGCAGCACTTCAATTTTATTAACATGCAGAGTTTGCAAAGTGTGAGAATGTCACTAAAATTCGAATCCATTTCCTGGTCAAGAAAGTCTTAACAGTGTCTCTGCACTATTCAGCACTTTTGCAAGCAAAACTTTCTTTTCTGGAAGTTCTTCATCCACCTCTTCATCGCTTTCTTCGGGTAATTCCGCACTTGACGTGGCTTCTGCAGCAATAGTGGCGTCATTTTTCGTTTGTATCCAGGCTGATCATTATCATGGAGAAGCCATTGTTCTATGTCTTCTCTGTCGATGTGTTCAAATCCACAGACATGTTGAACGTCATTTAAAAGTGATGCAACTGTTATTTCTCGGGTTTCACTTGAAATGGCATTGACAATTTCATAATTTTTCATCACATCAGGGAACAATTTTCTCCGTGACTTGTAAAGTCGAGGTTGGTATGTCATTCTAACTGTCTGGACAGAGGAGCATTGCATCGTACAGTGTCCATTTCTTGTAAAATTCACGAAGATCTGCATCTTCTTCCAAAACTCAACGGAGTAAAGAGTTGCTGTAACGACGCTTGAATGCCTCAAGGATGCCCTGATCCATAGGCTAAAGAGAATGTTTGGTGGCGTCTTAGATACAACTCTTTTCTCTTCCTAAGGCTGGCCACAGATGAGAGGGAAAAGCCCTCGGCAGTGCAAATGACACAGAGATACACATGCCACTGTTAGGAGCTTCAGGCGGGGAGAGCGGTCTGAAAAACTTTCTGATCTGATGAGGGGAGATAAGGTAATCAATTGCCTCAGAGGTTTTGAACCTCTTGTGAGAAGTGGGCCTAAAAACCCAAGCAGCGTGTTAGTTTTTTTTTTTTTTTTCCGGAATCCCGGATAACTGAATTTGTGGTTAATTGAAGCCTGGATAATCAAGGTTCTACTGTGTGTATCTCATCATCATCATCATTGTCAACCATTATCAATCCACTGCTGGACGAAGGTCTCCCCAAGTTTCTCCACAACGGTCTGTCTTGTGCCAGTCTCCTCCATGTCACCCCTGCATACTTTCGAATTTCATCCACCCATCTCCCATGTGGTCTTCTTCTGGGTCTTTTCCTGTCCCTTGGAATCCAATCTAAAATTTCGGCTGTCCATCGATGATCTGTCCTTCTGGCAGTATGTCCAGCCCATTGCCATTTCAGGGATTTAACTCTGATCATGATGTCTTCCACTCTTGTCATTTTTCGGATCCACGAGTTCCTCTTCTTATCTCTCCTGGTTACACCAAGTATGCACCTCTCCATGCTTCTTTGAGTTGTCCGCAGCCTTTGTATGTCTCTTTTAGTTAAGGTCCACGTCTCTGCACCATACGTAAGCACTGGAAGGATGCATTGATCAAAAACTTTTCTTTTAAGACATAATGGCATATTGCTCTTGAAAATTATGCTGTTTCTTCCAAAAGCTCTCCAGGCAAGTTTTGTACGCCGATTAATTTCTTCATCAATGTGACCCTCACTTGATATCTGCTGTCCAAGATAAACGTACGTGTCTGTTATCTCCAGCTTTTCTCCATCTATCGATAAGTCTTTATTTCTTGTAAAAGCATTGAACATCACTTTTGTCTTCTGAAAGTTCATTTTTAATCCCACTTCTTTACTCTTGTCAGCAAGTTCCTGGATCATACTCTGCAGCTCTGATGGGGTAGTTGCAAAAATGACTACGTCATCAGCAAAACGAAGGTGGGTTAGATAATCTCCATTAATCTTTATCCCCTTGTTTTCCCAGCTCAGCGACTGAAAAACACCCTCCAATGTGGCATTAAAGAGCTTCGGAGATATGGTGTCACCTTGTCTCACTCCCTTTCCAATTTTTACTTGTGTTGTATTTTCAAACAGCCTAATCTTTGCACTTGCATTTTCATAGATGTTATTAATAATATTAATGTATGCATCTTCAATACCGCAGGTTTTCAGAGCCATTGTAACTGCTGATGGTTTCACTGAATCAAAGGCTTTCATAATCGATAAAAGCCATGCACAATGGAAGTTCATATTCCCTCGCTCTTTCAATTAGTTCTCTCAGCACATGGATATGATCTATTGTGCTGTAGCCACTCCTGAATCCAGCTTGTTCTCTCGGTTGAGCCATGTCCAGTGTTACCTTCAAGCGGTGTGAAAGAACTTTAGTGAAGATTTTATAAACTACTGATAGGAGGCTGATAGGTCTGTAGTTTCCAAGATCCTCAATGTCACCTTTCTTATGTAGCAGGATCATTGTAGCGGTGTTCCAATCCTCAGGAATCTTTCCTTCATTAAGGCATCGAGTGAAAATTTGGGCGAGTACTGTTTCGATTTCTCCACTTGCTTCTTGTATGATGTCTACAGTAATTCCATCTTCTCCTGGAGCTTTTCCCCGCTTCATGTTCTTGATTGCATGTGCAACTTCTGCTGGAAGGACTGAGGAACTCTGGTACTGGTATCTTTCATGATGTCTGGAGTGCATGTATCATCCCTTTCATATAATTTGGAGTAGAAATCTTTCACTCTTATCAAAATTTCGCCTCTATTTCTTGTTACAGAACCATCTTCTTTTCTCAGTGCCATAATCTGTTTTCTTCCCTTACTGAGATGTCCCTTTGCTATCTTTAGGCTTTGGTTGTTTTCAATTGCTTTCCTCACTAGTTCACAGTTGAATTTTCTTACGTCTTCAGTGATACTTTTCCTTACTGTCTTGCATAGTTCTATATATTCCACTTTGGAAGTCACATCTTCTTTAGTTGTCCTCATCTCTCTTCTTTTTGCATCAACATTTTCGTTTTTCCTGATAATTTATTTACATGCAACTTGTTCTTAGACCCAGCTAATTTTGTTGCTGTTTCCATAAGAGCTTTGGTTACTTTTCTGTTAACTTCAGAGATGTCCACTTCTTCCGATGTTAGGCCTTCTAAAGCAGAGAATCTGTTCTTCAGTTCCAACTTGAAGGTATTATGGTGTTTTTTAAGGTTGGTTATGTCAATAGATTTTGTTTGTCTTATGAGCTTGCCACGTTCAAGTTTAGTGTTGAGGTGCATCTTACATCTCACCAATCTATGGTCACTACCTGTGTTGAACTTGTTTAGCACACTGCAGTCTTCTATGACGAATTTTTTGTTACACATAATAAAATCAATTTCACTTGTCGTCCCATTTGGATGTCTCCATGTCCATTTCCTGTGTGGCTTTTTCTTGAAGAAGGAGTTCAAGATGAAAAACCCTTCTGCCTCTGCAAACTCAACGAGAGTATTTCCACGCTGGTTTCTGTTGCCCTGACCGAATTTACCTACTGAAGTTTCATTCTGTTGCCGTTGCCCTATTTTTGCATTGAAATCTCCCATAATTATTTTCAAGTGCTGCTTACCTTTATTATTTAGATGACAAATTTCCTCATAAAATTCTTCAATTTCTTCTTCAGGATGACTTGTGGTGGGTGCATAAGTTTGCATAATCTGAGCCTGGTATCTTTTCGAGAGTTGGATAACAAGTCGTGCAGCTCTGTCAGAGGAACTTTCAACTTCTACAACTTTATCCTTCAGTTTCTTGTTTATTATAAATCCAACACCACTAGTTCTGCCAGTATCTGTCCCACGATAGTAGAAGAGATGTCCACTTTTCAGTTCAATGAGATCTTCTCCTTTTCTCCTTACCTCACTTAGCCCCACGATGTCCCACTTGATCCTTTGTAGTTCCTCTTCCAATTCAAGAAGCCTTGAATCAGAAGATAGGGAGCGTCCATTGTACGTAGCCAAGGTCAGCATCAGATGGCAGCCTAGTCCGGTCCTCCGGGGGATTCTTAGCACCCTCTGCCTTCATGTCGCACTGGCCGCTGCCTTGGCCAGGTACATTCCAGCTGCCGGAGACTGAGGGCCAAGATTTAAGTTGTGGAATCATTTTGGAGAGGTTTGGCCATAACTCACCACGCTGGCCAAGCGGGTTGGTGAGTGTGGGATAGCATTTCCTCTAATCCCGATGGTATAGTTATACCGCTATTGTCGGTCGTCAGAGCCCCTTTAGTGGGAACAGGATGCACCACGAGAAGGCGGGGTTGACATTTGTCAAGGAGAGGCTGTGATGTTACGCATCACCTGACCTTACATCCCTGTGTGTATATATATATATATATATATATATATGGTTTGAAATCATAATTAAGGATTAATTAAATTTTAAAGCATGAAAGGAAAAACACGGTGAAAGGCACTAGAGAAAGACTTGTTATCTAGGTGTCTTCTTTTCTTCCAGGTGGTACCTCAACAGAAAATGTACTGATACAGATTCTTGGGAACAATCTCAAAGGAAAGTTGTGAGTGGTTTGAGCATTTGTCACTTTCTAACACACAGCAAGATGAAAGTTTTGTATACAATGTGCATTTAAAGAGGATAAATGAATGCTAGTAGAGTGACTAGCCAAAGTACAGATTATAGTTAAGGATGTTTTTCTTCAGATTATTTTTATACAGTTGGTCAGGACATAATAATTCTGACATCGTTGTATGAATGACAACATTATCTCTAATTAATTACAGTAAGTGGCACCCCCCCCCCACACACACACACTCACACAAAGTTGACATGAGCATCCCTCATGCAGAGTGGAACAGACCCAAGTTGAATGCAGATGATAAATAGGGGGACAGCAAAGTTTCCCAACAGTGTATCGCAATTGATGAACATTGGTAAATTTGGTGATCTGAGAGACTTTGATCACGGATGCATTGTTGGTGCAAGACAGATGGGGCATTCCCGAAGACTACCGTATCAAGGGCGTACCGCAAGTATACCATTGGTGGACATACTAGTGCCCAGAGAGCAAGAGGTGGTTGACCATATGTCATTGATGACCGAGGTGGACGTAAACTATTCAGGCTTGTACAGATCGACTGCTTGGCAGTGGCGGTGCAAATCGCATCCAGGTGAAATGTTGGAGGTGCAAGCAGCATCAGTGAGCGATCAGCCTGACGCAGACTGCTTACCCTGGCTACCAGAGCCAACACTTTACTCGAGTGCCCCTGTTGACCACTCGTCATCAGAAATTACATATTTCCTGGTGCCTGAACATTAAAACTGGACCTTTGAGAGTTGCGCCGCATTGTGTGGTCAAACAGATCCAGTTTCCAGTTGCACGGAGCTGACAGGAGGGTGAGGGTGTGACGTCAGCAGCATATGGGGCTATGGCCCCGTCGTGCCAGGTCAGCTCTCTTCAAGACAGTTTGGAGAGCCTCGTCACGGACACGTCAAGTCCCTTGGTGTGTCTGGAGAGGTGCTTAACCACTGTGTGCTACCAGCACTTGCTGGCTGATTACCTACACGCTTTCATGGCCTTTGTGCATCCTGCGGCTGATAGCCTGTTTCAGCAGGATGATCATCTAAGTTTAGAACCATCCAGTGGACCCCGAGGTCCCTGGATTTTTGAACACTGTGGAAGCTCTCTGGGATGCTGTGGAGCAGAACATCACATCCATGGGTCTTGTAATGACATCTCTAGTGGAGTTGTGGACAGTGCTGCAACAGGAATGACGGGCATCACCTATGGAAGCCCTCCAGCATCTGGTGGAGTCGATGCTTCATCGTGTACAGACTGTTATTCGCGCTAGAGGAGGACCAACATGCTGTTAGGTAGGTATTTCTAATGCTTTGTCCAGTGTGTGTGTGTGTGTGTGTGTGTGTGTGTGTGTGTGTGTGTGTGTGTGTGTGTGTGTGTGTGTGTGAGAGAGAGAGAGAGAGAGATCTGGAAAACATATTAGAAAGTTTAAGTTATAATGAGAGACAAAAACTGAAATATTCAAGCCCCTTTGCCCATGTTTGTTTTTATAACATGTTTCTGAAGATGGACTGAAAAAATTCTTTTTGCATCGGATAGAGAAGAATGTGCCTTTTGTACTTCATATTTTCAGATATGGAGCTATCCAATTAAGTGATGTAAGTGTTTGTGTATTTCTCATGGTGTCTCTGCTTGTTTAGGACAGTCTGGAAAGATTCCCTATCATTTGACCAAAATTTCTGGTTTTTCTCATATGCACATTTGTATGTATCAAGCATGTGAACATATATAAATGAAAATATTTGTATGTCAAGGAATATATTATAACAAAAACTATAAGATCTAAACTCCAGAAAATATCTCTTGAAATAGTGTGTGTGGTTCACTTTTATATTACCAAGAATCTTGGACACTGTTAAAATTTCATAATAGATAGCAATATTTAGAGATGCCATTTCACAGGAAAATGGTGAAAATACCTTAAATAAATAATTAAAAAAAAAAATGGGAAGGCTCTTGAAACAGCTGGAACAGAAAAATTCCTGATAACCTGTGTTAAAGTATATAAAATATATATATATGAAGATGGACAATGTATTTATATACCAAGCAGAAAGCTATTAAACAGCTAACAATTCTTTTGCAGTATATGTATATAGTTAAAAAAATTACAAACACACAAACATCTTAGAAACCAAAACCATTTTTAAATTTTAGAAAATTGAAGAACTATTTTACGGCTTCACATGCACTTAAAATTTCAAAGTTTTTACAGTTTTGGTTTCCTGGTGGGGTTATTTAACTTCTTTGCTGCATGTGTGTGTGTGATACTGAAAATTTCAACTTGATATAGAAGAAGAAAACAGGAATGCCAGATCATAAGAATGCCTCTACTGATATCAATGTAGTATAGAATAACACAGAATAGAGAAAATTTTGGATTTTCAGCAGTCAAGATCCTAGAAGAACACACATAAAAAAGAGGAACTTATGTGATATTTTGAAAGAAAGGCACATATATATTATCTGTCTGAACATGATACCAATGATGTAGCCTTCTGATTTCAGAATAGTTTCCAGCTAACTTTGCAGTCCTCCCTAAATGGTTTTAGTCAAAAGATGTACTTCTTATACTTGAGACTTTGGTGGCATCTCCCTTATTTAAAAATGGGAGCTTAACTTTTGAAGTACTTTAACACAAGGTATGGTAATAGCATATTGTAAGTCCCTGACTAACACAGAAAATACCTTTCTTAAATGCTGCATTTCATGCAACTCTGGATGAAGTTATTATAAAACAAGATCAATAAAGAGATGAACATGCAGTTGTGTAACATAACTTAAAATCATAAATGTTTGTGAACAATATGTTAGACTTAAATATGTATAGAATGCTTGATGTTGAGATACAGTAAAAATTCGGTATGGAGTCATTGCTTTGCCTTTGACTCCACTTTACTTATAATATGGTCAAAAAATCAACACAAGTATTGTCTTCTAGAAACTTTCATTAGAAAAAACATGACAACATTTCTTGAGCACTTTCAATTGCCAAAAACATCAACTTTGGTTTTAATGTTACTGATCATTTTACTTTCAGTTTTTATTATTTGTAAATTTAAATGCTTGGAAACTATTTTAAAATACCCCATGGAGTCTTGTAGCTGTTAATTGTGTGTTCTTAAAATTCTGAAAGAAATGATAATGACATAATTAAATCCAGTGTGAGGGCAGTTTACAGCATGCCTAATTTGCAGAAAAGTGCCCCCCCCCTTTTTTTAGTGGTCGGTTTCTCATGAATTAAATGAGACTAACTAATGAGTATGCTAGGGCTGGGGATTTCTTTCTATGTTATCATTGAATTTAATAAGCTTTCTGAAGGAGAAGGGGAACAAGGGGAATTTCCTTGTTTTTCAAGAATAGAAGAGGGGAGGAGGAAATTTCCTTGTTCTTTTTAACACAATAAAATGATATTTGTTGAAAATTTTCAAGCTGCATGTAAAACATTGAATGTGTTTTTTTTATCTTTCCTCACCATGTGGATCATTCATTTTCTGACACATAGCTTATATTTTGCAATTGACTTTACTTTGTGAAGTCTATGAAATACAGAAGTAACTTTTTTATAGTCATGTGTAGCTGCAAGTGGAAAGTTTCGACCTGGGAGAACGAAATGAAAATTTCTAATGTGTTTTAGAAAATGACAAAAATGAGGTCAGTGTTAGTTGTGTGCTTAGTTTAGTTAAATAAAAAATCTTTATACCTCTGAAGCAAATAGATCCTAAATTAAGTGCATATAAAAAGCCTCTGCAGTTCTGCCCACTTTTTTTTGTATTGTCAAAGCACAGAACTACTTGAGTGTTTAAAAAATAAATTCTTGTGCTCTTAGGTTGATTATTTTAAGTTGCATCACAAATGTGTTTTTTTTTTTTTTCCGGAAAATTAGGTACAGACTAATGGGCAGAACAAATTATAATGCAAAGAAACAACAGAATAGTGGTTTAGTGTGTTGTAGCCAAAGTTTGTGTAATTTTTTAATAACCAGGTATTCTTTTTGTTTGTGATTCCAAATGTGAAAGTATGCTTCATGAACATTACAGCAATAATAAAAAGAGTATATTAGTTGAGGTAGGGATTCAACAATTTAAAACATACAAACACTCTTTTCACTGTGCCACCCAAGTGGGACAAACATTCATATGAAGGAAATTATATTATTATTATTATTATTATTATTTTGCATTATCATATACTATGAAGCTTTCAGAATGAGAAGTATGATCATCCTTGAAATGTGTGTACAGAAAATTAATAGTGTACTGTATTGCAATTTTCGAAGTAAAAAATGAAGCTTTAATATGTTGCTGTAGGCAATGTTGTACAGTTTCATATGTTTCTGTCTTGGTGAATCATGTTTTTTGTATCATTAGACAAATCTGTTAAGAAGTACTCTCAGCAGTATGTTTATTCCTTCCTGTAGAAAAGATTTTAATGCATGAGATCACATACTTAGTGTGTTAATTTCTCATTTCAGATGTAGTTTTTTTGCAAATAGTAACTGTGCATACTGGCAAAGGGTATATAATTCAAGACTACACACTTGTGATGTTGATTAAGAATAAATTATCAACGTTTATTCACAGTTAAAAGCTTTATTAGCATCGCCTATAGTTTCGCAGAGCTTTCTGGCTCGGCTTCATCAGGACGAATGGGCATTTTGCCATTCGCCCTGATGAAGCCGAGCCAGAAGCTTTGCAAAACTGTAGTCAATGCTAATAAAGCTTTTAATTGTGGCAAAAGATGTTTCAGGATCTGGTTTCACAATATGATTAGTTGTCAGCTGTTAGTTCTTAATAATAATAGTAAAAAAAAACAGAGAAGGAAACCTGGGTTTTCTTTGTACAGATTGTAATGTTGACACTAGGTTGAATTTTGCACTGGTCACCTGTTCATGTAATATATATTAAATTTAATTTACTAACAAAATTAGCTGTCATAAGTATGCTTTTAACTGTGAATTTTGTGAAATTATTGTTACTAAATTTAATTTCCTCCCTCTCATCTGCAGAAGGCGACGTAGGCGTTCGGAAACCTTTGAAGCCTCAAGGTCAAAACCTCGGCGGCAGGATTATCATGAAGGTTTTTTTACATTCATTCTTCATATTTTTTAAAAGCTTTGTAGTATACAGTAATTGTGTGTCTTCCATACTCAAATTATCTGACTCCAGGATTTAAAAAAAAAAAAAGAATTATGCTTGGGAGAAAGAAATAATATTCTTGCCTTTTGCTGTTATTTTGCTTTGTGTTCTAATTTGTGGTTAAAGAGATTTCTTATGTAATGTAGTCTGTTAAAACCTAATTTAAAAAACAAAAACAAAACTGCTTCTTCATGTATTTATGTATCTAATATTTATCAAAGGAAGTGAATTTCAAGTTCCCAGAAGTTATTGTGTTATTGTTCAGATTTAGTAAGGGAGGGGAGATAGATGTTCATCGGGGGAAGAAATTCCATCTTGACCAAACTCGAAAACAAAAGTTTAACAGGGTTCGGATTTTCCCCCGAAATCGTGATTTCTTTTTTCTCACAATGTTTCCTCTGTCCAGTATTATTGTTAAATATTATTTTATTGCATAAAACATTTGTATTTCAGCTTGAAAAGGGGTGGGGGGTGTCAAAAACCGGAAGCTGGACGTAGTGGTGAAGTCAGACGACCCCTCCCCCCGCGATTTTCCCATTGTCCTGCATTATTAAATATTCCACGTCCCGCAAGCACATTTAAGCTTGATAAGGGAGGCGGAAATTCCCGAAAACTGAAGAGACAAGGTTGGAAAATTTGTAAAAATACATGCATTGTGTTCAAAAGTATTAATGTTCTCAAAGTTACACCATTTATCTAAATTTGTTGAAGCTTTGATATCATGCATACGTGGTCCCCAGACTGAAAATTCTTTCAGGAAAAGGGATCCAATTATTGTTATCAGAAGACATAAAAAAGAAAAGAAAGAAATGTATCAATGAAGAAATAGAGAAAGAAAGTTATCAGCAGAAAGAAAAATTAAGCAATGGATGCTGTGCAACTGCAGTCAACAAACGACAAATTGACAATAGTCCGCATTCTTATTGTGTGTTTTGATTTTTCACCCAGTTAAAACGTTCAGCTTTTTTTCCTTCTAAGGTCTTGCCAGGGGAATCAACTTTGTGTTTCACATGTGTTTAGTTTGTTTCATTAGAGTCCTTGTTTGTTCTAACGTTTTGTTGTGGTGTGTGTTTCTTTTTCACAAAGAGATGAATTATTTCGTTAAAAAGTGTCTTTTATATGATGCCCAAATAACACTAGTTACTACTGACAAGGCTTTTTCCAATGTTGGCTGGTATGTTGGAGATCTCTGCTATTAGAATTCAAGATAGTGGTACTTTCTGTTACTGGAAATCAAAATTTGGTTTCCTTACCATGCGATGGGCACTTGTGTGGCTCTTTTTCATTTCTAAAATTCTATCCAGTTAAACACATTCATACTCCATAGAAACAACTGAACCAGATGATCTAACATAAATTAAATGAAGGAAATAAGCAAATAATTGTGGTTTGGGTAGTGAATTTTTCTTCTAAGTATTCACTAGTAGAACTCGAACGAGCATGAGAAGTTGATTATTTACTAACAATTTTGCCCACATAGTTGGAATAATTTTCAGTGTAAATGCAATTTCTTTATTGCCAATATTTGTAATATTTTGACTCTGAAAGTTTTCATTTTGGTTGAGTTTGATGCTACTGGTTATTGGAAATATTACTAAAATATCTCACATTGATAGACACTTCCAAAAGATAACATCTATAGATAGAGCTACAGGTTTTGATAAAATTAATGTAGATTATTTAAGCATAGTGAAATAGCAGATGTTTTGGCTGTGCATAATTATTCACTTGGCATGAAAAAAAGCAAATAATTGGAGTGAAATCAACCCCCGCCCCCCAGTCCCATGTGCATTGTTGCAAAGTTTATTCAAGCATATATGGCCAACAGTGTAGAAAGGTGTTGGAAAATGAGTTCCTATAAAGGAGTGTGTGGCCTTAGGTACTTATTTCATGATAAGATATTTGTATGTAGACAGGGTTGTGAAATGTTTCAGGAGATAAACTAAGATTTGTATGTGGTGTTGCATAAAAAGGCTTTTGGTAGGATCCCTAGGAACATTTTATTCAGTGTATTTAAAAAGTTAGTACATGGCATGAGTTGCTGAAATCAGTCAAAAAACATTGTCACCAAATGGTTTGATGGAAATATTTGTACAGGGATGGTGGGCTCAAATGTAATTAAGATGGAGTAAGTTATCTCCATGTGGACAGACAGGCTTATTGAAGAAAGTAACATTTCTTATGGACATTGCGATAAGTAGTTCTTTTATCTGTAGTTAACTTGAACTTGATGCTGATGATCAGTTGTTAAAAATATGACAGACCTGTTTGCCCTCTGGGTGTAGTCCAGACTTATGGGTTCTTGTCACATCCTAAATGGGAAAATCCGTATTTTTATGTTTTAGAAGAGTTTGATAATACTCAGTTACGCTATTTCTGATAATTAAAAGTGCCCTTTCGAGTTCTGTTTGCTTGGAAATTACAGTGCTCAATGAATAACTCACTGCAATACTGGGTGGAGGGTGAATATAGCTGATTTGTGATGTTTATTTCACGATAGTCGTGCATACTGAAAGAAAGGTTTTTATCACATCTTTTGTAAAAAAAGATTGTGCTTATGTTATCAGTTTGTCCGTCCGTAGACACCATATCTCTGTAATTATTTAGTCTGATTTCAAAAATCCTTTTTGCATTGGAAAGTTCAAAATATGCAAATGATGATCCTTCATATTCTTTTTTTTTTTTTTTTTTTTTTTTACAATGTACAGTTTTGCCGCTAGAGGTCATAATGAAGATGATATTGATTTCAAAAATACATTTTAATCCATATATTTGCTTCTAAACATCCGACTGAAAAAATTATTTTATCTTTGATTCCATTTATATCGAAGAGTATTTTAGGTATAGTTACTTTTTCAAGTTAAGCATAGATTTTCCGCTAGGGAGCATAAACGTAAATTACATTTACCCAACATCTCTTCTTCTAAAACTCCGATTTGATTTTTTTTTCTTCAGTGAATACAGCTCCTGACGAAAAATCTTTTGCATACAATTTCTAATTTCTGGTAAAGAATGCTTTGGCCACCAGGGAGCGTAAGTGTTAATTTTTCCTTCTGATGAATATGCCATAAAATCGGAGCTTCTAAAATTTCGATTAAAAAAATTCTTTCGTGGACCAATGCCACTCGTACCGATAAACCTTTTTGGAATATTTTCTTCTTAAAATATTGCATGTTTTTTCTGGGGGGGGGGGGGGGGTAGATGTATATATTATTTTTGTTAATATCTCTACTTCTAAAGGGTCCTTTTTGAAAAAAAAATTCTTTGTTAGATAGAGTTTTCGGTGTGACATGTTTTTCATATAATTTCAAATTTTCAAGTAATGCATAGATTTTGCGCTAAAGGGCGTAAAAATAAATTGCGTTTCCCCCGATATCTGTGCTTTTAAAACTGCGATTTGAAATTTTTTTCTGCACCGGATACAGCTCCTGATGGGAAATCCTATGCATATAATTTCTAATTTTTGGTAAAAAATGGTTTGACCACCAGGCTGCGTAAGTCTTAATTTCCGTTTCTGATGAATTTGCAGAAAAATCTGAACTTCTAAAATTTAGATTGAAAAAAAATTGTTCGGTACTACTCACATCAACAAACCTTTTAGGAATATTTTCTTCTCAAAATAATGCATGGTTTCTATGCCCGGAGGTGTAGATGTATATCTTATTTTTGTCAATATACCCTTCTAGGAGTCTGATTTGAAAATTTTCTTCTTTGTTGGATAGTGTTTCCAATGTGAAATGTTTTTCATATAAATTCAAAAGTTTCAAGTAAATCATAGGTTTTGCGCCAGAGGCACAAAGCTAAATTGTGTTTTCCCCAATATTTCCGATTCTAAAACTCCGATTTGAAAAATTCTTTCTGTATTGCATGCAGCTCCTGATGGAAACATGCATGAAAGACTTCCGTGAAAACGCGGAAATCAGTTTTTTTTCTGTTCCGTTTTTGGTGTTACCGATATTATTCTAAAAATGCAATGAAATTTTTATGGGGGGTGGGGGGCATGCCTCCCTCTTGCTGAAAGCAAAATCGTAATGATTTCGAACGACGGGATTGTTACGACAGAAACAATCCCGTCATCAGAATTTGTATCCCTCTTCCAGGGATGCAAATTCTGCCCCAAAGTGTGTGTCCCCCCCCCTCCCCAAAGTCTTGCACCATCTTGCTACGAAAGGCAGGTTTTGTGCCGTTGGGCGCCAGAACCTCTGTGCCCCGTCGTCATCGTCAGGACTTCGATACAGTAAATTCTTCGTGCGCACTCTTCCGCTTATGCTGAGTAAGTCCATGCGGTGGGAAGAATGATTCAGCGACTTCAAGTACTAGGAATTTTACGTAGTTACGATGGAACTCGTCGACGAAAAACATTGAGTAGGCTATGAAAATTGTCGGTCCGCTACGGATGACGGAAAGCATCGAGTATGCTATGGAAATCTGTCGGTCCACTACGAACAACGGAAAACATTCTAATACTTGTTAAATATTTTCGGGAATGTTTCTTGGGTATTGAGAATGTCACGTCGTTTTCCGTTACTTCATATGAAATTTTTCGACCCAGTCCCCCCTACCTTTCTGTCCCTCCCTTTCTCTCCCTCCCTCTCCTTCCCTGTCTCTCCTTCTTCTTTCTTTATCTCTGCCCGATTATATTTTTATTTTTGATGTTTTCTTGTCATATTTATCATTTTTAATATCTTCGGTAATAGTGAAAAGGAGCGACTTCATTTTTTTTTTTTTTATGATTTTCTCTAATGAAATGCATGTTACCCTATTTCTAATACATACTTCAAAACTAATCAATAGAACAATCATTTTCTTCCCTTTCATTAAACGAAATTAAATTTCTAGATCGGTATTTAATCCCTCCAGGGTGGAATCCGCCCGTTTCCGTGTCCGGTAAAATTGTTTCACGGCAGAGTGAGCAGTGCAGTATCGATTTGTCACTTTCATTTTCCATAGAATTCATGTTTTTCCATTTCTTTGTTAGTTCTTACTCGTACATGATATTATTTCGTGGATTTGCAGAATTCCGCTTTTTCTGTCATCATTTGGGTCATTCTCCAGATCGGTGTAAAGCGGGGGGGGGGGGTCTTTCCCGTCTGTGGACGGTATTTCATCTTTCGAAAACGAAAGTTAAATGGAGTGAAGATTTTCCCCCATAATCCTAATTTATTTTTCTTGATGTTTCTTCAGGCCAGTATTGTTATTAAATTTCATTTTAATGCATAAAATTTGTATTTTATCTTGAAAAACTGAGGGAAAATGTCCGAAAACGGAAGTTAGACAGAGCGAATATTTTGCCGGCAATCGTAATCCCCGCTCGCGCGATGTTCCCTTTACCCTGTGTTGTTGTTAAATGTTAGTAATTTTATACTTTGGATGCAATGATGTGCTCCAGTTTAATATTTACATAAATAAATTTCAGTGAATCCCAAAACATGCACTTTTTAAGTTAAACAAATTCAGTGCCCTCTCGAAAATAATGAAGGCATTATTGAGTTGTTTTCCTGGCTCTCAAGTGGAAAATTTCTTTAGTATGATGGGGGATGTACATGATAAAGAATCCAGCAACATGAAAATTGAAACATTTTCATCTGTTCAAAGCATGAAATATAAGCTACTGAATCATGATAAGTCAGCCTTGGAATTTTTTAAGAAAAACGATTATTTGCATGACCCTGTAAATAGAGATTTATGCCAAAATATGAAATCATCATATTAAGAATATAAGAAAGAATTACAAGATACGGAAGGAGAAATGAAAAGAAGATGAAAGGAGCTAAATATCTCTAATAACTTATGCAGCAAATTAAAATCAAATGAATTGGTTCAAGAGAAGGAAAACCCTAGCCGGCTAGTTGTGAATGACTTATTATTTATCTACAAATTGTGTAACATTTTTGCAAGCATTTATCATATTTCTTCATTAATAATTTTGTATCAAATCAAGAATGAACATTTATTCCTCATAAAACTTTTATTACTTCTCAACAAACATGTCTGAAGTTTTTCAAACCTTCAAGATTTCATTTCCATACAACATTGTTATCTTATGAAGACATTTGATTAATTTCTTCATTTGATTAAAGACATCATTCTGTACTAAGGTGAGTGATTTTCTATGCATATGACCTCATCAGCAATTTTCAATTTTTCCCCTTACATTATATTGTACTATATATTTAATTTTCTTGAAACAAAATACATTAAATCTATTTAGTTGGCAGGCATGTGACCAGTACCTAAATGTCATGGTTGTATACATTTGAGAGTGAAATGCAAGATTCAACACTTTGTCCCCCCCCTCCGTGTGGAAGTTCAGCTTTTCCTATCGCTGCCCACTTTCACCCATGTGGAAAATGTTTTTCATATGATTTCTAATATTTGATAAAGAATAGTTTAGCCACCAAGGGGCATAAGTGTTAATTTCTGCTTCTGATGTACTTGCAGCAAAATCTGTGATCCTGAAACTCGACTAACACTTTTTTTTTTTATTGGACCGATACTGCTTACATCGAAAAACCTTTTGAGAATACTTTTTTCCCTAAAATAATGCATGGTTTTCCTGCCAGGTGGCATAGATGCATATGTTATATTTGTCCATATATCTGCTTCGAAGAGCCCTATTTGAAAAATTCTTTCTTTGTTGGAGAACGGTTCCGCTGCGAAATGTTTCTCATATAAGTTCACATTTTTCTTAACGCACAAGTCTGCAACCAGAGGACGTAAGTTCACAATTCTGTTTACAGCAATATCTGCAGGATTAAAAATTCGATTGAAAAACTTCTTTCTTCGATCAGATACTATTGCTTTCCATACCGGTTCCATTGACTTTGAAATAGCTTTGATAAATTTAATTTGCATCAGAACGGATTCAAAAGACATGCTCATTACACCCAAAAATTCGGTGTCATCTTTCTTGTTTTCATTTTGGTATCTGTATCAAAGCAGTAGCTGGGGAGTTTTCCCCGCAAGTATCACTATAAAAAGTATCACTATTACTAGCAAATGTGCATGTATTTATGGTACTAAAGACAATTAATATAGACATTTGACATGGACTAGGAACATCAAACATCAAACAGAAGTCATTGCTCTTTCCACGTTTATAAGTGAGTCACAGAAAAATTCTCATTGGCTGCCACCGGGAATCAAACCCAGGGTCTTCCAGTTACGCGCCGGACATGCTTCCACAGCGGCCTCGAATTCCCCCAGACAGCGGCCAATGAGAATTTTTCCGTGACTCACTTATAAAAGTGGAAAGAGCGATGACATCTGTTTGATGACTAAAGACAACGTTATGTGCACTTCACCGTCTTTGAAAGGCCAAAGCTGGATTGTCCATTTGACAAATTGCAGCATGCATGGATCACATGCTCAAACTTATAGATGCTGCCTGGCAACAGTGAATAATAGGAAGTTCTGCATTGTGGTGGCCAGATTCAGGTTCCTGTAGAAGAACATCAGTGCAGGGGGGCATCTGATATGTGACAAAAGTGCAATTGTACAGCAGATTACTAGTGTCATAATGCCATTCCTGCCTATTTCCATGTCTGCTAGAACAACTTGATGATGACTAAGAGATGGGTCCTGTATCTGTACCATCCCTTGTCTTGTTTTCCTATGACTCAATCCCATCATTGTACACAGCTAGAGCGGTGAAAGAGAGAACATCCTTGGGATCAAAGTGCATCATGTCATTTCCAGTGGTGATCTCATTTTTGTTTATGTGCTAGTGATAGCCATGTGCATGTATGGAGATAGCCAGCTGACAAACGCAATCCAGTGTATATCCAGGTGCACCACGTGGTACCAGCACTAGCATCGTGGTGTTGGGAGCCATTAGTTACAACAGCTGGTCATCCAGTTGTTATTGATGGCAGTTTGACCACAGTGCACTATGTTGAAAATGTGCTACAACATATGTTGTAGCATATCTACATACCATACCTAACATTATTCAGTAGGACAGTACACAATCACATACAGCCCAGATTTCTTTGTAGTGCTTCTGTGGTGTAGATTTCCTTCTGAGCATGCATGTTCACCTGATCTGTCACCCATCAAACACACGCAGATAAGATGGAGTGGTACATTACATGTAGTGCTTGGACCTATGACTGTCACTGAACTGACAGCATGGGCTCACAAAGCATGACTGCATATCACATGGAATCACATTCTCCTCCTGTTTGACTCCCTCCTGCACATATGGTGTCTCTTGGCTGCCATAGCATTTAATGATGTACCTCACATTTTATCATTAAGTATAACTGTCTGCCACTGCAATAATTGTTTCTTTACTAGTATAGCTACTACTACAGCTAATGTGGTTCACACACAGATCTTTCTTACCAGCAGGGGTACTCGGTATTTCCCTGGTAAATATTTGTGGAATCACCAAGTTCAGCGGGTGAAATTTTATGAATCAAAAATATATTTCTGTAATTTTCCAGTAAATTTATTTTAATTCATTTAGGTTATTGCTTTTTGGTAAACAATATTTTCGGTTTTTCCATTGGGAACAAAAATGCAGAGATTTTTAGGATTGCCAACCCTTGAGCAGGCGACATAGAGTTGTCCGTGTGAAAAGTAGGGTTCCTCCAAATTAATGCCAGCCACTGCCAATGACTGGCCTTGTGTTTTGTTGATGGACATGGCAAAGGCCAGACAAATTGGGAATTACAGACGCTTGAAGTCAAACGGCATATCTGTGGGAATCAGTGGAACCCTCGGAATAAAGACATCTTCCTCTTTTTGCACAGCCAGTCAGAATAGTTGCTTCGATGACGTGCATGAACAAATTCTTGATGTAAAGCCTGGCTCCATTGCAAAGTCTTGGTGGATCTAAGTTCCTCAGCAGCATGATTGGCACCCCCTTTTTGAGAAGCAAATTGTGGGGAGGCATACCTGGTGGCTCTAGTGAGTTGAGGAACTCTGTCGGGTAGAGAACTGCCTGTGCTGCTTCTGTGACAGTGTCAATTGATTTGTACGATGTGGTGGCTCCAGGAAGTGAATTTTGAATGTGAGCATTGATATTGTTGACACTGTTATTTTTTGGAGCTAGAATTGCTCTTTCATACCGCCACTCATGATTCAGGTAATTGAGTTTGATGTTTGGAAAAACATTTCCCGCAAGTTCTTCGACAGTCTTTAAAACATTGCAAAATCCATTTGGGAATGCAATAAGTCCAGTCTCTGGCTCAGCTGGAATTTTACCATTACCAAGTTGAAGCAGCTGGTGTGAAAACTCTCCTAGTGAAGCGTGCCTTTGCATATGAACTCGCATGTTGGTGGTCAATGACATTTTTTTGACATGCCTCCAAAGATGAGATGCTTTCAGGCATGCATTGAGTTTGCCAGCTGGAGTTGACCTCGGAATAACTGGCAGAGTCTGGCGAAAGTCTCCAGCCAACATAACAACAGTTCCTCCCATGAGCGACTGGTTTGCTCGCAGGTCTTGAAGTGTCCTGTTTAGAGCTTCCAGGGCTTGTTTGTGAGACATCTTACACTCATCCCAAACTATGATGCTGCAGTCTTGTGGGACTTTTGCTTGTCCAGAACCTTTGGTAATGCTGCAAACTGGATATTCATCATCGGCCAAGTTCAAAGGAAATTTTAAGTAAGAATATGCTTTAAAAGCAGTGCTGAGGCGATGCCAGAGGATGCCACTGCAGCTGCCATCTTCTTTTACAGGTGAACTGTTGCAAAGAGTAATTTGATAACAAATGTTTTGCCTGTCCCACCTGGTGCATCAAGAAAACAAATGCCTCCATTCGCATTGCTTATCATGTCCAGAACTTGATTGGATTGTAGGCTTGTCTTTGGTCTGTAATTAAGAGCGGTTCATTGGCAGCAGCATATTCTTCCAAATCATTGACATTGTAATTCATCTTCTGCAGAATTTCATTGTAAAGATTGTTCGTGTTGTTTCTTTGGGGAGATGGCAGTCCACAGAGTCTGAGGCCACGTCTAACCATCGACAAACACAGGTCCTCCAGAAGGATGAGAGCCTTGTTGAAGATGTCTGGTGAAAAGTCATGTCAAGTCCCATGCACGCAGCATGTACTCATGTCATGTCGTGTGCAACTGCATGCGACTTGACATTGGCATTGATCATCCTTTTGTTTATCATTTTGAATTTTGAATATCTGGAACTCTCTATTTACATAACATTATATTTCTGCCTGATGGAGCAGCCTGTTGGTGGTGAAAGCTAACGTAAAACTAAAAAATGGAACTTTTTATAAAAATTTTGTATGGTGGTCCCTTGACCCCGGGCTCCGATTCCTTCGAAAACCGTCTACTGTCAAAGTACCATGACATAGTATACCAATTTCATGGTTCTAAAATGAAAACTATAGATTTTACGAAAATTTTGTGTTGTGACTTCTTGACCACAGGCTCAGACCCTTTCTAAAAACCATCTATGGTCTAAGTTAGAGTACCATGAGATAGTATACCGAATTTGCACGGGTTCCGATGCCTTCTTAAAACCGTCTACGGTCTAAGTTAGTGTACCATGAGATAGTATACTGAATTTGGTGTTCTAAATTGAAAACTGTAGAAATTTTCTCAAATTTTGTATGGGGTTCCTTGACCTTCCCGGGTTCCGACCCCTTCCAAAAACCGTGTACGGTCTAAGTTAGAGTACCATGAGATAGTATACCAAATTTTGTGGTTCTAAATTGAAAACTGTAGAACTTTTTACGAAAATTTTGTATGGGGGCCCTTTTCCAGACAGTTTTTGGAAGGGCGGCTCCGACCCCCTTCCAAAAACTGTCTACAGTTTAAGTCAGAGTATCATGAGATAATATACTGAATTTGGTGGTTGTAAATTTAAAACTGTAGAACTTTATACAAAAATTTTGTATGGAAGCCCTTTGACCACCCTTGGCTCCGACCTCTTCCCAAAACCATATATCGTCTAAGTTAGAGTACCACGAGATAGTATACCAAATTTGGTGGTTCCAAGTTGAAAACTGTAGATTTGTATAATGGACAAACAAACAAATATAGGAATTTTCACTTTTATGTATATAGATAACTGTGTGAATTCTAGTCGAGGGCAGTGTACTATTTTGGGCATCAGTCATGTGAGGTTTATAACACCTGTCATAATTCATGTGACTGTGCTGTTTGAACGTCAAAAATTAATATATTTGGCTTGTTACGTAAAAAGGCCTGACATGAACATATTTTTTCAGAATTGATTGCATTTTGAAAAGGTGTGCAGGGCTTGAAAAGTACCATGCCCGAGGTGCCCGGGGCATGTAAATTATTGGCCTGGGTGGGTAAAAAAAAGCAATCTAGTTGCCCAGTCCTGGCAAACAAGTTTAAAAAAAAAAAAAAATTAGTGGAATAAAATTTCTTACTGCAAGAAAAAAGACAGGCGTCACATGTCATGTTTCATTTCACTGCTAATCACCGGAAGTTTTATTATTGTTACGGAATACCAAGGATAGAAAAGAACATTACTTCTTTAATATTATGCTGTAGATCCAGAAATTGGAACCACATGTAGTTTTGCTCCAAATGTTGTTTATAGTCTGCAATGGGATGCATGCCTCTGATGGAACTAACGTCCGGTGTTTAGTTACAAAGGGTGAAAACTTCAATGAAGGGAACATGGCAGAATGACTAAATTTCTCAAATACCAATTGCATCGTCATATCATATCATACCAATTTTAACATCATCAAAACTTGAGATACCCGCTTTTGTGCATGGAGACATGTAAAATGGAAATGCAAAACATGTTTAAAAAAGTTTATCATATTTTTTAACTTAAAGAAAACTGAGGGTTCTAATTTGATTTTCCTGGCCATCTGGCTTTTACTGCCTGGGCAGGTAAATAATTTCTGCACATTCCGGGCATGTAACTTTTCAGATATTTTTCAAGCCCTGAGTTTATTATTGGCCTGGCAGCAAATTGTTGTGAAAATTGTTATGAGTGTAAATGGTATTTCAAACTACTGTTTATTAACTGTGTTGTTTCTGCCATTCTTCCGACACTTTTGATCATACTGTTGGTCATTTGTTGGCTGCAAGGCATACGTCCAAAAATATTTCCTACTGAAAATTACTTTCACATCTCCTACTGAAAACTTTCAAAGATACCTCCTACTGAAAATTACTTGCTGCAAAATAATTTTAAATAATTAAAAAAAAATCTGAACAGATTAGAGGTCTAAATGGGGATGGCTTGGCCTGTCGAGAAGGGTGAGCGGTTTGCTCCTAGATTTAAAAAAAAAAAAAAAAAAAAAAAAAAAAAAGTTTTGACTTATAAAACAAAGACTGACTTGTTAAATAATTAGATGATGAAAATCTGAGTGGGACGAAAGACACGGAAGTGCATCTGTTGCAGGATGCGTTGATTAATTGCAGCTAAAATAAAAAAAACAACTGTAAAATCAGAGTCTAAAATGGACTGCTTTACTTCTTGAGAGGTAGAAATCAAATTCTGTTTTCACTTTGTTTGGCTTTAATTTTCTTTAACGCTAAAACCACAACAGCAGTCAGTGATGGAGTAAGTACCTACACACAATTTTAGCACATGATGTAGTTATTTCATGATTTTGTGTGTTTTTGGAAATTTTTCTGTGTTACATTTTATTTATTACTGAGGTAGTTCAGCTCTGTAGAGTGGCCCTCTTTCTCCAGAGGGAGCCTTGCATTATTAGCAGTAAGTGGTGGAGAACGCAGGATGAAGTTCTGAAACGGGCCGAGCCGTCTGAAGTTTGAAATAAAACTGAAATTCAGTTGTAAATGCATTGTATACACTGAGTGGCCACTTTATTATGACCATCCCCTCAGTACTTCGTTGGGCCACCTTTTGCCTTTAATACTGCGTCAATTCTTCGTGGCATGGACTACACGAGATGTTGATAGGTGGTTTGCGGGATCTGAGACCATGCTTGATGAATAACACTTTCCAGGAGTGTGAGATTGCAGGGTTGTGGATCCAGCTGTCTGATGGCTCATTCAACTTCATCCCACAAATTCTCAATAGGGTTGAAGATCTGGAGATTGTGGGGGCCACCTAAGCAAAATAAATTCACCGTCATGCTCCTGAAACCAATCCTGTACAATACGAGCTCTATGGCAGGATCTTGTTGAAAGTAGCCATCACCATTGGGATAAACCATCCACATGGCAGGATGCCCTTGGTCCACAACGATGATTAGATATGATGTGCCAGTCAGACGTTGATCAACACAAATTAAAGAGCCCAAAACATACCAGGAAAACATTCCCCAAACCATAACGTTGCCGCCACCAGCTTGAAGGGTTGTATCAATGCATTTGGGGTCCACGCTTTCGTGCTGTTTCCGCCAAATTCTCACTCGGCCACCGGCATGGTGCAACTGAAAACATGATTCATCGGACCACATAATTTGTTTTCAATTGTCGACTGTCCAATCCATGTGCTCCTGTGTGAACTGGAGACATTTTCTCTTGTTAACTGCAGACAGCAAGTGTTCGAACAGGTCTTCGGCTGCCATATCCCATGCGATGCAGTGTACGGCAAACAGTGTGTGCAGAGATCATTTGAGGGGATCCTTGATTAAGATGGTCTGTAATTTGCTGCACTGTTGCCCTTCTGTTGTCTGTTACCAGTCTGGACACTCTCCGTTCCGCCCGAGCAGTCACTTGTCGATAACGACCACACGTTGCACGTAAGGACCCAGTTTTTTAACTGACAGTCCAGTCTTTTAAACACTTTAACAACAGCTGCTGTGGAACATTTCACGAATGCGGCGGTTTCGGTGATCCTTGCTCCATGGCTCCGAGTTCCTACAATCATTCCACGTTGAAAGTCCGTCAAATCGCATTTTTTACCCATCTCGTCACCAAAAAATCACTTAGAACTACTACTGTCGCAAGCACTAAGCTTTCCCTTTTTATACTAGCCTCGCCCTCTGGCGGCAACAGCGTGCATCAATAGCTCATTTGCTTAAAACTGTCAGGTGGTCATAATAAAGTGGCCACTCAGTGTATAATTAATGCACATTGTCTGATACTGTGTGCGTGCATGTGTGTGTTAAAATCCAAAAATACTGTATTTTGGATATTTGAGTCTATCTTGTTAAATTGCACAAAATTCTTTCTCCCTTATATAGTTTTATAAAAATCTTTGTGTATTTTAGATGCACAATGTAGGTATTGTATTTGCAGTTGCTGTGCACTGCTGTATAATCATAGTTTCATTCTAGTGGCTCTGAAAATACTAACCTATCTGTATTCTTGTATAGGCACCTCACAGCTGATATCACAATGTGCAGTCCTAAACAGTTTGACTGTTGATGTACTATGTTTGCAGTGTGTGTATGTGAAACAGTTTGACTGTTGATGTACTATGTTTGCAGTGTGTGTAATTGAGAGAATCCTTTCATTTTGGCTGATATCTATGTATGGACACCATGAGTGAATTGTAACATTGTTTTTTTTTCTTTCCTTTGATCACATGCTTTATCCTTGAACATGATTCAAAAATGTTGTTTTGGATTTTGAATTAATTGTTTGTCTTACAAGTTTTTATCAAAACTGGGTAAGCGTTGGCTATGATATTTCTGTTGATAGAACAGACAGATACTCTGTACTTTACTTTGTGAAAAACACCTACAAATCAACTATTTTACCATGTACTGGTATGTTTTGGTTCAACACCTCAAACAAAACATTTTGGATGTTTTTTCCATTCTTTGCTTTTTTTTTTTTTTTTTTAAACAATGCTCTTTCAACTCACTAAAATAATTTGATCATCATTCCTGTTTCCTTTCCATTATAATTAATCATATTTCTTGTTTGCAGAATAATTCATGCCTCTCTTAAAAGATGTTTTTTTTCTGCTTGTTTTTTTATGTATGTATATTTTGCAGACAATCTTTAAAATATTTGTGATTTGAGTGTATTTGTGTTAAAAAGTTTTTAAATCAAATTTACCTCTGTAAAATGTCATTCATCACTGTGTTATATATTCCAGTCAGACTGAGAGGTGTAGTTTGTTAAACAATGTTGCTGATGTTCGTTCATGTTATCCTTTTCAGGTTATTATAAGAACATGCCAGTTCGTGATAGGTAAGGGCTGTTTTATTTCAGTTATTATATTAGCATGCAGTATTAGGTTTCATGTGTTCTAAAGATATTTGTAACCATGCTATAATGGAAATTGTAATCTAAACACCATAAAAGAGTGGTCCAATTTGACAAAATTAGGTGACAGTATTAAATGGGATCATAGAAATAAGCTAATTTTTTAGGGAATTTAATTCAGTTGTAAAAATGTGTTACATTATATACAAACAAGTCTTAGAATTTAAATTACTGCTTTAAGTAACAAAAATGTGATTTTTTTTAAATTTCAGATAAAATTTATTAAATTTACAAACTGATGCTGACAAGATAACAAATGGCCCTGTAACTCACTGATTTCAAGAGAAAGTGCATAGTTTGTTCATAGGAAAGCAGAATGTTATTTGACAGTACTGTTGATAAATGAGTTGGAAAACTGTTAAATTTTCTGAGAAATATCTACAATTTGTTGCTGATGATGGACACAATGGGAAGTGGAAATTAAACATGTTCTAAATTAATACCAATGACCCTTTAGAAGTCCAGTGAAAGGCACAGCCAGCAAATTCAACTGACTGTAGTTAACAGATCAGCCATTTCTGCTAGTGTTTGTGTTATTGTGTTTACATGACTTATATCATTTGCTAGTCATGTTGATTTAGATCGTGCATCTCAGTGAAATGTTTGCTTTTCAGTCCAGTTATTATGAACGTCATTATTGGTGTCATGCATGGGTTAGTGGAATGAAAACATACCTGCCAAGTACTATGGAATGTCTGTAGTTTCTACAGATTTAGTTGTCTGACTACGGAACTACAGAACTCTCTCTCGAAATGACAGATTCTGTGAATTTTCGTTTTGTTTAATTTTTTTTTTTTTTTTTTGCCAGTATTTTATGAAATACGTGAGATTTTAAACTTGCCAAGTACTATGGAATGTCTGTAGTTTCTACAGATTTAGTTGTCTGACTACGGAACTACAGAACTCACTCTCGAAATGACGGATTCTGTGAATTTTCGTTTTGTTTAATTTTTTTTTTATTTTGCCAGTATTTTATGAAATACGTGAGATTTTAAAGCGAACTCTCATAATCCCTCTTTTTTTGGGGGGGAGCTGTCATTTAGATCGTTCACAAGATTTGTAAGCGAATTCGCGTAATTCCACTTTTTTGTTTGTTTGTTTGTTTTTGTCATAATTTAGATTGTTCGCAAGATCGGTGAAAAAGTGAAGAGAATGGGGGATGGTGGGTTGGCTTTCCACCTGGGGATGGGTATTTCATGTTTCTAAAATTTTGAAAACTGTAGTTAAATAAAGTAAAAAAAATTGCTGTAAGCATAATTTTTTTCTCCCATTGTTGCCGTTGTGTCTAGTATTCTTGTTAAATATCCTTTCTTTGTATAAATGTTCGTATTTCAGCTTGAAACTGTAGGCAACAATTTGCGAAAATGGAAGTTAGCCGTCGGGCGGGAAAACTTCCCCATAATCTTTCAGGCATTTGAAAAATTCCACCTTTTTCGTTATTATTTTAGTCATTGACATGATCGATGCACAAGTGAACAGAATTTTTTGGGGGTTAGTGATGACCCATGGATGTTCGTCGGGGCGGAATTCCATTATTACGAATGAAACTTTTGTACTTTCGATAATGGAAGGTTGATGGAGTTCAGATTCTTTTGTAATGGTAATTTCTTTTTTTCTCCCGATGTCGCCTCTGTCCAGTATTGTTGTTAAATATTAATTTACTGCATAAATATTTGTACTTCAGCTTGAAAATAGTGGGAAAATTTTGCAAATCCGGAAATCAGATGTAGCAAAGATTTTCCGCTAATTGCTATCCCCCACCACCACTGCGATGTTCCCACTCTCCTGCATTGTTGAATATCCCCTGTCCCATAAGTTTTTGCATTTAAGCTTGATAAGGGGGAAGGGGAAGGAATTCCCAAAAACAGAAGTGACTAAATTGGAATTTTTTTAAAAATTGATGCATAGTGTTCAAAAGTATTAATATTCTCAAAGTTACACCATTTATCTATAATAGTTGAAGCTTTGATATGCACTAATGGTCTTCAGGCTAAAAGTTATTTCTGCATGATTGTTGTTTATCCACTGATAAACATCCTTCAAAGAGCCTTGATGTTATAAGTGCCAATGATCCAGTGTTGAATTCTCTCAAAAAGAAACTGCTTTCATCATTTTACATTTTCCTTTTCACATCAAGTTTATATTTAGGTGTTAATGTACAGTGGTGGCAAAAATTGTGGACACTTTAAAATTTTCATGTTTTGCAAATATTCAGGCTTATAGGAAATGTTATTTTGCACCAAATGCAAATGTTTATACATCAATTTAAAAAAAAAATTATGCTGAATTCAATATAAAAAACAGAATGCAAATAAATATATGCAGTACAAAAAAAAAACATTATGTAGGGAAATACTGCAATCATGCTGAATATACTGTAATGCACTTATGATTTCAATGCACTATCAGTATTTAGTAGGGTAGCCTTTATTCTTTAAAACCGCATCACAGCGACGTCTCATTGGGCCAACAAGTGTTTAAAGCTCTGCCTTCGTTATTACATGGTGCCAGGAAGTGGTTATAGCCTCAATTAATTGCCTTTTTTTTAATGGGTGCCTCTTTCATACAAGTGTTTTCAAACAGTGTCACAAATTTTCTATCTGGTTCAGGTCTGGGCTGTTTCCTGGCCAGGTCAACAATAAAATGGACTTTGTTGTAAACCACTGATTGCATATTTTTGCTGTGTGGCAGGGAGCTGAATCCTGTGGAAAAAGAAATGGTGCATTGTTGGGAAAGAGATCCCTGATGGAAGGTAGCAGTTTTGGTTCCAGAATGGTGCCAATGTATTTTCTTGTGTTTAGCGTGCCTTCGATTACATGAAGACGGCCAACACCATTTGCTGCCATACATGCCGAAATCATAATGCTTGTTCGGTGCTTTACATAGGCCTCCATGCAGTCAGGATGTTGCTCTTCTCCTACTCTTCTACGTCTCACATATTTTTGGCCATCACTACCAAATAAGGATATCTTACTTTTGTCACTCAAAATAACTTGCTTCCACTGATCGTCTGCCCATCCGATGTGTTCTTTTGCCCACTGTAGTAGTTTCTTGAGCTGCTGTAGATTCAGATATGGCTTTTTTTCTCGGAATTCTACCTCTTAGTCCCATATCGGTTAGTCTGTTCCTTATCGTTCTTGAACTGACAGATACACCAGTTGAACACATTTCAGTTCTGATAGTCTCGGATGAAATTTTTTTGTCCTTTAAACACAGTCTTCTTATTCCTCTGACATCAACAGCTTTTTTGTACCTTTTCTGGTTTGTTTTTCAGTGACTTTGTATCCTGATAACGTAAACAGCACTTTTGTACACCAGATGTTGTCTCTCACCCACCTACTTGTCTTGCAAATTCAGCATAAGAAAAGACCGGATTCACGTAATAAAACAATCCTGTTTTTTTTTTTTTTTTTTTGTGGGTGACCAAGCATATTTTTTCTTTGGTGCCATTGCTGTACTTATTATCTACACGGTAAATTTAAAGAAATATTAAAAATATTCACACAATCTACAATTACGCTTCACTTACACTGGTAACAGTCTTTCTTCTACAGAACAAACAGAAAAACTGACTTTTCTCAACTTCTCACAAGATGTGTTGCAACTACTGCAATTTGATTGGTCCCCAGAACAAGGACTGTGATTGACCAGTAGGCTTTGCACTTAAATCCGCTTCTTAACTGAATCACACTTATGTTTCTTTTTTAGACTAAAGCAAACATAACTTTTTTTGTACTGCATATATTTGCATTCTGTTTTTTTTTATTGAATTCAGCATTAAAATTTCTTTAAATTGATGTATAAACATTTGCATTTGGTGCAAAACAACATTTCCTATCAGCCTGCAAATTTGCAAAACATGAAAATTTCAAAAAGTGTCCATAATTTTTGGCACCACTGTAATTCACTTTTTATTTTCTTCCTTCTTTGCTGATTATTTTTTTTTTCACTGAAGTTGTCATTGGCTCTTCAAAGTATTAAAGCTTTTAGTTCTTCACACTTCCCCTTTCATAATGGCATCTCTCGATGCCATTTCCCTATTCCCTAATGTTCCGGTCCTGTCCGTTCATGATCTTATTCAGGCAAAACTTATTTTTCAGGCTATTACCCCCTACATGAAATTCAGGACATAATGTCTGCTTTAAAGTTAATCAATCAGCATTCCTACTTCCAATTTAATCTAGTTATTTAACACTTCAGTGTTCATGAACTCTTATGGGGTCTCCCCCCCCTCTCCTCGCCAAAATTCTTCTGCAGGACTTGGAGGGCAAAGTGTTGAGCTCGTATCCCATAAAACCCCTTTTGTTTCTTCACTATAAGGGACGATATCATTTTCTGGCCATTCTCTGTTGCAGACCTCTGTTCCTTTGCAGAGTGCTTTTCTGCACAAAATCCCTCCATGAAGTTCACTGTTGAACTGGAGGAAAACCAGTCTCTTCCTTTCTTGGATTTTAAACTTCAACATTTGGCCTGCTCTTGTTCTTTTTCATTTTGTGTTTTCAGGAAACCTTCTTCTTGTTCCATATTATCCTTGAATCCTCTGCACACCCTTTGTCATATAAACTCTCAGCTTTCACTTTTTTAATTCGCCGTGCGTACTGACACTCCTCTATCCCCGACATTTGTAAGATAGAGTTGGAAACCATTCAGGATTTGGCCGAATCTTTTGGTTATTCTAGGTCTTTAATCAGTAGACTTATAAGGTGGTTCCTTAGAACTACTTCCAGTACTCTGGAGCGCATCCTAATATCTCTTTTGTTGGCTCACTCCTGTTTATTCCTACAATTACTAGGCCTCTTCAGACTAATTGCAGGTGTCATAATGTGAAATTTGGACTCAAAAGTATCAAACATCTTCATATCTGTAAACAAAGAGCGGGACCAAACTGGTAGTTTTCATAGGCACTGAATATATAAAATTCTTTTAAGATCACTATCCTCAGGGAATACTCACCAGTGTTACATTGGTTCTACGTCAAGGACACTTAAAACTTGTTTGACAAAACACCAATACGATATTGAAATGGATGTAAATCAACTGCATTAGCCCTATTGTCATTAGAGGAACTCTCGTCCTCATTTGGGAAGACACCAGGATTCTTACAGCCCCCCATGGCAGATCTCAACTGTAATTTACAGAGAGCCTATACATCGATATAACTTTCATGTTCCTGTTGTAACGATGAGATGCCAAGGAGCATCCCCCAACCATGGAAACATCAGCTCAAAAATTGACTACACAGCATTTTTTCATCTCCATGACGAGCCGCCCCGGTGGCACAGTGGTCTAAGCGATGGCCTCTGATCATTCGTCCGAACGGGGTCCGGGTTCAAATCCCGGTGAGGCATGGATGTTGTGTTTGTCTTACGGCACTGGCTCTCTCCCTTCCCTGGAACCAGTGGCCCTAAATTAGGGACGGGCGACTGCTTATAGCCCATTGAGTTGCTCACGGTGGTCGTTAAAAATCCAATCAAAAAAAAAAAAATCTCCATGACGATGCACCAAGTGGTTATGTTTGCACATGCACTACACATCACGTGTAAACTGACTATGCATCATACTCCTTTGTTTAAGAGTGTATTTATATGTTGCCTCATAGTTGCCTTACTGTGTCTGAGGATGGGTACCTGTTGGCAAGACCCGAAAAGTCTAACGCTTTTTAATGTTTTTTATCAGTAATTAAAGTTTTTATCTCATCATGATTTTTATTAGTATATCGTGTGTAGACAGTAATTCTCGGATGTTTCTAATGACATTTTAGCACAGGTTACCTATTTTTCTAGGCTTTCATTGCCTAAACATAAAGTAGTAAGTCTCTTCACATGCATATTGCCAAGTAGTTCTCTTTAGATTTAGCCACTATGTCATCAACTCCCCAGTTTTCCAGCTGTTTGGTTGAAATTCCATATTACCCCCCCCCCCTCTTGTGACTCATGTCTGGTTTTAACTACCATTAGCTATAGGAGTTGCAGCTTCAATTTTATGAAATGTATGAAAAACGTCATCATTAATATTGAAGCACATCAGTTAGTTTTTTAACACATTCTATACCGTTAGCAGCATCACTAAAGCAGCTAACTTCAATTCTGTTTCGTTTTCTTTATCAGAATCTGAAGCATTTATTCCGATCTGTTCATCAAGGGATTGCATTTACCAGGTACGCATGTTTGCATCACAATCAACATAATCGGAAAACACAATACCTGATCAGGCAATTTCATTCCATTCTGCAAGATCGTCATCCGCAAAATTATCAGCAGAATTTTGGATAGTAGTTTTAACACATTCTTTCTTGTTCACAACTTGAGAAGCCTGCTTTGTTAAAGCAGTTTTTAATGGTATCTGTAGAAACTGCATTCCACGACTGTCACATGCAATGCATTGCATCGAGAATGTTAAGTTTAGATGAAAAGTTTAAATGAAGTATCTCCTGATGGAATTTAGCCATAAATAGTGGAAAACTGTAGATTTTGGTATTTCCCGATAAAATTTCGCCATAAAAATTGGTATAAATGCACTGCACGTTGAGTAGACACACAGAAATATTACATTTTCAAAATTTTTAGTCAGGCCTAGGCTAGGCAAAAAAAAAAAAAAAAAAAAAAGGCCAAACTGCAGATTTGGATATTTTCTGACAGAATTTCATCCTGAAAACTGTTATAAGTGCATTGCACATTGAGCAGACAGACACAAAAATGTCACATTTTCAAAAAATCTAATAGCCTGGGCACAAAAAATAAAATAAATAAATAAATAAAAAATAAAGACATGACCACAGGTTTGGGTACTTCCTGGTGGAATTTTACCCAGAAAATCGCTACAAGTGTACTAAACTTGAAGTAGATGAATAGAATAAAATTATATTAAAAAAAATAATAATCAGGCCACATATTCAACATACACTGATGGGGGGGGGATCCCAACACCACGAAAAAATAGTTGTAGAGGAATGAAATGGTGGCAATACATTTGTATAGGTAACATATTTAATCGATTAAGGTTTCAAGATCACAGCTTATTGTAAGCGCGAGAAGAGCCATTTTAAATGTGAAATGCTGGTACACTAATAACCGGTGTAACCACCAGAATGTTGAATGCAAGCACGCAAACGTTCATACATTGTGTCGTACAGGTGCTGGATGTCAGTTTGTAGGATGGAGTTCCATGCCTGTTGCACTTGGTCGGTCAATACAGTGACGGTTAATGCTGGTTGGGGGTGACGCTGGAGTTTTTGTCCAATGATGTCCCTTATGTGCTCGATTGGTGAAAGATCTGGTGATCTAGCAGGCCACGGCAGCATGTCGACACTTTGTAGAGCATGTTGGGTTACAACAGCGGTATGCGGGCGAGCGTTATCCTGTTGGAAAACACTCCCTGGAATGCTGTTCATGAATGGCAGCACAACAGGTTGAATCACCAGACCGACGTACAACTGTGCCGTCAGGGTGCGTGGGATAATCACGAGAGTGTTCCTGCTGTCATAGGAAATTGCTCCCCAGACCATAACTCCAGTTGTAGGTCCAGTGTGTCACGGCCGCAGACAGGTTGGTTGCAGACGCTCACCTGGCCTCCTTCTAACCAACACACGGCCATCACTGGCACCCAGGCAGAACCGGCTTTCATCAGAAAACACAACAGATCTCCACTTCGTCCCCCAATGAGCTGTAGCTTGACACCACTGACGTCGCAAACGGCAGTGGTTTGGAGTAAGTGGAATGCACGCTACAGGGCGTCTGGCTCGGAGCTGTCCTTCAAGTAATCGATTTGTAACAGTTCGTTGTGTCACTGTGGTGGCAACTGCAGCTCGAATTGCTGCCGCAGACGCAGTACAATGTGCCACAGCCATACGCCGTACACGGCGGTCTTCCCTCTCAGTAGTGCCTCATGGCCGGCCGGCACCCGGTCTTCTTGAGGCAGTACCTTCCCTTGACCACCGCTGCCAACAATCATGCACAGTGGCTACATTCCTGCCAAGTCGTTCTTCAATATTGCGGAAAGAAAATCCACCTTCTCGTAGCCCTATTACACGACCTCGTTCAAACTCCGTGAGCTGTTGATAATGGCTTCTTCGTCTTCTTAAAGGCATTCTTGACTAACATCAACACACTACGTCGAATCTCAATGATAACTAACGCTCACGAACGTTACAGTGCGTATTTACAGCAAACCTGCTTTACATGTTCCGAAGGGCGCTACTAGCTCCACACGTATGCGCCGAGCGCGAAATTTGCATAGACATCTTACAGATGTACTCTCACCGCCTACCAACTGTCGTTTATCTAACACAACTCCTTCTTGGTGTTGGGATTTTTTTTTCCGTCAGTGTATATTCAGAATTGTAAAACTAAATGCTGCATAAAAATGTAAAGAAGAATTAAAAAAAAAAAAAAAAGCCCCTGAGAAGTCGGCAATCAGAGAAAGAAAATCAAATCAAATGTGCTGTGGAAGAATTAAAAAAATGAAACAAAAAGTTATTGGAAACGGCTAAAATAAAAAAAAAAGCTAATGCAATATAAACAAATTAAATCAGTGCAACCCCCCCCCCCCCACACACACACAAACTGCAGACTTAAGCTCTTCGTTAGTGCCTTGGGGGCTAAATGTTATACAATGAGCAAGTGTTTGATTTAGATAACTTTTTTAGTTTTATGCATGCACAGTAATATGGAGCCTTACATATGTATACTTAATGCATGTTTGCTCACTGAAAATTTCCACCTATTGGAAGCTGCATACTTTGAAGTCTAGAAATCTTTGTTTATGGCACACTTGTTTTTGGCTTCCCTGATTGGAAAAGGGGGAATTCTCATTGGTATTGCTTTTTTTATTGATTCACTAAGAACATTCTTGTAAAAACGTCTTCCAATAAAGGAAAAAGGGGTGCTGAAAGTGAAATATTGGTAAAATGTCACAGAAATTCATAAAATTACAAGAAAAAGTGGACATAAGAAATATGAGGCTGGTAAGTTAATAACTAAATTTTAAAATTCTATGAAATGGTCCTAGTATCCCACATATTCAACAGACCATACCCTCATGTATTTTTTTTCTTTTGCTACCTAACAAACACCTTAAGTTCAACCTATGGATTAAGGAGTTTTTGCCACTTTTGAATCGTATTATTTATCGCATCATGACCTAATGACAGCTTATTTTAGTAACAGTTAGTAAGGACAAGGCAACTGTTAAGCAGTTTAGGCATGGTTATAATATTTTGCATGCAGTGTCACAGGAATTTCGATAGTGCATGGAAAGTGATGACACAGCACTTGGATGGACTTTGACATAACCTTTTTGTCCACAATTTGTGACTGATTTCGAAGGATTTGAACCAACTGTTAGATTAATAATATTGTTCAAGGAATTCTCCAGCTGCCTGAAAAGCTCGATTTGGAAACTGGTGATGTGAAAGAATTGTTAGCCTCACACAATAACTTAGCACTGAGGGTTTGATTGAATTGGGAACATGGCCTAAGAAAGTGACTCCCAAGAAGACTCAGTTGAATAAACTGCTAAAGAAAACTTACACTAACAAACATTTTCAATAAAACTTTTAAAATCATAAAACAGCTTGTAAATAAAATTGATGTGTGGCCCTGATATTGAGTGCAGTTCTTCAGTTGTGTATATGTTTGGATACTTTGTGCAAGAGTGTGAAACTTGTTTTGAATAGCATTCATTTGCTGAGTAAATGGTGTTGTTAAAAATTAAAATAAATTGTTGTTAATTTTAATTGTTGATAATTCTAAACCTTTATAATTTACTTTCTATACTTGCTTAGTATACTTTTGTGTAATGTACAGATTTCCCTGTTACAAGTAATTCTTTATAGTGGGATATTTTGTGTTTTTCACTAAATGCAAGCTTATTGGTAGGAAAATTGCTCTTTATTTTAACTTTTTAGAAACCATTTTATATACTCAATTTACCCTTTTAATTTCTTAATTACATTATCTGATTGTATATTTAATTAATTAAAATGGCCAAACTCCTACACTATTGACAGAAAGAATAGTCGAGAAAACTTAGCTTTAGGGTCAAGATACGTCCCAGAAAAGGTCAAGAAATTGAGTCTCCTGTAAATGGTAAACCACCCTGCTAATGAGGGCAGTTGTACACAGCCCTTGGACTTAAGGTTTTCTCGTTATTCTCTTTCATTTCACATTGGAAATTTTTGTGCATACTTTGTTTGCTGGCGAGTACAAATTTAAAACATAGCTACAACATCAGTATTATGTTGAAAATTCCTTCTCTAAACAAAATGCAACGCAAATACTTGCTCCCATGATATTATGTGTTTAAGAAATACAGGGTGCGCACGCGTGCTTGAAAACCTGGAAAGTCCTGGAAAATCATGATTACGTTTTCAAGGCCTGGAATATCCTGGAAAAACGGTGTTTTTTAATGCTGTCTTGAAAAGCCTTGAAATTTGAAATTAGTGCTTAAAAAATGCCCTTTTTAGGAAATCGTGTTACCCCTTCATTTTTTAAAGTTCCTCTCCTCTGTTCTCAAAGAAACCGCTGGCAACGGTCCAGTGCAATAAAATTGGATGATTACTAGTAGGTCTGTTAGGAAGGGGCAGCTTGATTTATATTCTTTGGCTTGATGTCCGTAGGACAACTCTGAGAACGGAAGGGGAAAGAAGAGGCATTTAGCATTTGCAGGGGGGTCGCGTATGTACCAAGTCAGCTGGCATCCACCAGTGAGGAGTATGCCTGAACAACACATTCATCTTCTTGTTTATGTGCATACCAGCCATCCCTCCCCTCAAAAGACTTCCGCTACTTATGATAAAAAAATAAGAAAACTATCTTTGCCAATTTTTCACGAAAGTGGCTGAAATTTTTACATCCACTATATTTGGATTACCGAAGCTCACTTCCAAAATTCCAATTGAATCGGTTTAAAACTTAAAAAGTTAGGATTAGTAATTTTTATTATGGACAAGTATGTGTGCCCTCTGTGGATAGAGTGAGCCTCCAGCAGAAAGGGTGTTACCATAGCAACGGTTGATTGACAGCTGGGAGCCCTGATCTGAAGCCCTTGGTTGGGAAGAAAGCAAACACCTGTTTATCACTTCCACAGCTCAAAAGGACTTGGAGAAAATTTTCAGAAATCCATTTTCCGAATTTTGAAAATAACAGAGTAAAATTTTTACAGTGGTTAAGATACATCACAATAAAGTTCTAGTGCAAATTTCGCCAAATTCCGTTAGGAACATTAGCAGATGCAAAAAAAAAAAAAAAAAAAAAAAAAAAAAAAATCCTGTTGCATAATGGGATTGAAAAAAAGAAACAGTAATTATAAATTACGGGAAAAGCAAGTGAATTATTTTTTTTTAGATGCCATGGTTTATTTAAACAGAGTGATCCTTAAATTTTTTTCTGTGATGATATGGACTATTTGAATTACAAACATACATTTTTATTCAGACGTCTGAGTTACTGTTTTAGTAAAAAAATCATCTATAATTAAAAAGTTTTCAATGGATTTAAGCGATATTCAGCAGATAAACGGTATTTTAGTAAATTGCAACATCATGACGTAAATTTGGTAATTTTGTCGAAAATTGGGGAGCATTTTTTTTTTTTTTTTTACATTTTCTATTATAGTTAGGGTGAAGGAGGAAGGGTGCAACTTGTCAGTTCAGTGAGCTGCAGGTGGTGATTTATGGCGATGTGCCAAATGAAAAGAAGCGGTTCCATCAGGACATTCCAAAGGTTGTGTGTGTGGGCTTGGATGCGTCCTCCTGCTGTTTGATCTTAATCGGAATGTTTTTGTGCATGGGGGGTAGGTGGGTGAGAGAAATACCCGTTTTAGCTTTAAAGCTTTTCATTTCACGGCTCTTTTTTTTTTTTTTTTCTTGTAAATAAAAAGCATAGTTGCTGCATTCACCATTGATCCATATTTGCATTTCTTGAATATAAACAGCAGACAATCAGAAACATGGTATTGGGCGGGTCTTGATGTTCTTCATTTTGCATATGCTGAATTCAGTTCTGTGGGAATAAGGAATGAATTATACTGTGAATATATACAAAACTACATATTTTTGAGCTGAAAAAATAGGTCTTCTTGTACACAGTAGGTAACGTGTGAACTCAGATGAAGACAATCAGACATACGGACGTCTGATTCCATAAAAAAAAAAATCAACAGTTTTTTTTATTATACACTACAGGTAAAAAAGCAAAAACATGTTTTTAAACATTATAAAGGAAAACGGATTTTTGAAACGCATGACTTGATGATCTTAATTTCTGAAAGTTTCTTTTTTCCACATCCTTTTTTTTTTAATTACAATACATTGTAACAGGATACTGTGTGTTGTATCACTTAGGGATATGGCAGATTTTCTGTTGCCGATATCCGCGATCGTAAGCTGTAGTTGCATTGCGATTGTTGATGATGACAAGATAAATACTGGAGTGATGTAAAATGTTGCATAAACTAAAAAAATAAAAATTTGCCCCCCCCCGAACTTTTATGCAGTCATCATAGCTGATCAACCATTTCATTCCATGAACATCAGCACATTTGAACATTGGTATCTAGCGCAACGAAAACATGCTAATTTTGGACAGTACTATTCCCTTCCCCTCTACCATCCCTAACAATTGAGAGCGCATACTGTAGTTTCAAATATTCTATTTATGAGGTAGTTTTCGTGCTGTTCGTTATGTTTTTATTTTCGAAATTACTAACCCTTTTGAACTATGGTTGCAGAAACGTTTATGCTTTGGGTTTGTCTGTACGATAATTCGCATGAAAGCGGTTGGATTTCGGCGAAATTTTAGTATGCTGTTGGGTACAACCTGGAAACCTACCCTGTTGAAAAAGGTCTAAATTAAATTTAAAGGCCAAGACATAAGAGCAGTATTCGTTCTCCAAGCTTAGGAATGTTAACTCACATAAAATCTGTCTGATTGCAACAAAGTTTTGGTATGTTATCAGGGAGAAGAAACCTACCCTTGTAGAAAATGGTCCAACTTGAATTCAAAGGTCAGGGCATAAAAACAGAATTCGTTCTTTACGATCTTGTGCTTGATAAACTTGATCCATTTGCATAAAGCACATTCATCCACTTGCATCTTTCATCATTTCTATTACTTAAAACTGAAATTACTTTTAAAAAATAATTTGAACATGATACTGTAAAGCGTAATAATCATCCTGGAATTTTGTGTATAAGTCTTGGAAAAGGCCTGGAAAGTCCTTGAAATTTTCCCCCCAAAAGTGTACAAACCCTGGAAATAGCATTCCCTTTGGTCCTTTGAAAAAGTTCCAAATATTTCACCTTTCCTTATCCTTAAATTTCCAATGTAAGCATTATTTCAAAATAATTAAATATAAATAGTATTTTATGTATTGACAGGGTGGTGACAGACCTGGAAAATTTGGAAAATCGGGAAAAGTCGGAATTTCCTTCGATCAGGAAAAGTCAGGGAAATTTGTGGCAAATCAAACGAAGTCTGGAATTTTTATTTCCGTTGTCCTAGCTCATCTTGCCAGCGATAAAATAATAAAACATTGGATGTTGTTTTAGCTAAATATATGTGCGAGCTTTATGTCTGCATACTATTTCATTAAAACGATGTAGTTTTGTCATCTAAATGGCCATGTTTTCTTTGACTTGGGCTCCAACCGGAGCCATCGTTATACCGATGGCTCCGCTCCAACGCACCCTTGTTCAATCAATCCACAATTCCGCATCTACCCTTATGCCAGCACGATGTTTCTGGGATGGCTTCATGTTGTTGTAAATATACATCATTCAGACTGAATTATGTGTGCGCACACGATAGAAAAAGAGATATAATAATGTGTTTAAAAAAAAGGAAGAAAACAATTTCGAAATCATATTGTCTTTAATTCATGTTTATAGGTCGTATTTTCTCTCTTATTTACGAAGTGTAATAGTATAAATTATTTACTTTGTGTGCTTTGAAGTACCTTTTGCATCGGTCAGACGCCGCTGTGTGCATTATTTCTTTTTCCTTCTGATTATTTGGGTAGAAAAGTTCAATATCGGAGATCGCGATGTTACGTACGCTTCGCATTTTCTCGGGTTCGGCTTTAGGAGTGGCCTTGAGGAGACATCCTTTGCACAAGACCAGCCGGGTTTTCAGCAAAATTTGCAATCTTTGTCTTTTTAGCGCGTCTTTTGTAAAAAAAGATTGTGCTTCTGTTATCGGCATGTCCAGGGCTTGACAAATTCCTTGCCCCAGGTCACCCAGGCGCCTAAAATTCGGGCCGTGGCACCTAATTTTCTTCTTAGTTGAGATTTCGTAATATATTGCAGTAAATGCTGTAATTTCTGTTGTGTAATCCATAGATTATCTATTAAAAGGTTATAAATTTAGGTGCTGTGGACACCGGTAAAAAACAAAGAAACGTTGCGCCGTTTTAAAAAGTCTGCGATTTAATTGTCAGGAGAGGTGGTGTTATTGGAAAAGTGCCAAAAATGCAGTAACAGAAAAAAATATAACGTAACAGCGAGATAGAAGACTGCAAAGAGTTTGTAAGAATATATATATTTTCTTTTACTTAGAAGTATTTTGACAGAAAATGTGACGCAAGGAAGGCGTTACAATTTGCGCGTGCGAAAGCCTACGCGGTGTGAGAATCCATGACTCTCGGGAATCCCGCAGAGCTATTCCGTAGCGTGTAGCCATTCTGCGAATCGCATTGCCTAGTTTTGGTGCGCTGATTGTTTTAGTTAAGGTTGTTTTGGTATTCAATTGAAACATATTCAGAAATAAGACAATGCTATGGACTGTCTGCAATTTCAACAGATTTTTTAGTCTAACTAATGAACTGCGATAATGCGGCAGCAGCTAACGATTTTAGTTCTTTTTTTACTGAAAAGTAACACAAAAGTACTTCAAAATGACAGTTACTGTTTCAATAAGAAGATCTTTTCTTGCATCTTTGGATTTCTGAGTCTGTCCTGTGAATCGCAGTTTTCTGTCGGAAATTGCGATTCATGATTAACGTGATAGGTGCAGATCACGTGGTGTCGATTATATACGACTGTTATGCATGCCAATCACCATGGAATATTCGTATTTTCTACCGATTTAGTCGTCTAACTACGGATTCTCACGAATTTTCATTTGTTTAAAAAAAAATTATTTTGCTATTATTTTATGATATACACAAGATCTTAAGCGGATTCACGGAATTCTCCGGGTTTTTTTTTTTTTTTTTTTTTTTAGTCCACTTAGATCGCTATCATGATTGATGCAAAACTGAAGAGAATTTGGGGGTTGGGTTATTTTCCGTCTTGGGACGGTATTTCGTGTTTCAAAGCTTTCGAAAACAGTAGTTAAATGGAGTAAAAAGAATTTGCCCTAATTGTAATTTTTTTCTTCGGATGTTGTGTTTGTTTCTAGTATTCTTGTTAAATATCATTTTATGGCATATATGTTCGTACTTCAGCTTGAAACTGTTGGGAAGAATTTGTGGAAACGGAACTTAGACGCCGCGAAAACTGCCTCCTAATCTTCAGGCTTGAGGCTCTTCCGCGAATTTGAGAAATTCCGCCTTTTTCGTTATGTTGGCCACTCAAGGAGTCGATGCACAAGTAATGTTGTACAATTTGTTTTTGTTTTTTTGGCTGCCTTCAACATCTTTAATAACTGATTTTATCAGCAAAGGACAATGTGTTCAACTTGTGATTTGAAACCCGAAGTTTAGAAAAATAAGTTTTATGAAACAAAGCTTGCATTTGTTCAGAACAAGAATATGCAACATAAAATTAACAAAAAGTGCTACTGAACACCATCTGTCTATTAGGTCGAATGGTACGATGCCAGTCTGAAATTCTTTTTGAATATTAATTAAAGGTGACTTTTTGATTACTTTATTGGTGGAAATTGAAGATGTGCTGCAAGGAGTGTAGTTGCAGTCTGTCCTTGGCTGAGTGGTGGCAGAATTATTTCAGAGGGAGGTCACTTTCCAAGGTTAAAGTGGTCAGCGTGGAATGTTTGCTTTTGTTTTCTATTGTTATGAATGAGTTGTGCATCAAATCCTTATGTTGTTTGCATTTTATGGGCTATTTTTTATTTTTAAACAAGAATATTTTGAGTTATCACGTTGGCCACTAAATTTTTTTTTTTTTTTTTGACTTATCAAGACCATAACTACTTCATTATGTGCCTAGGGCACTTCCAAGAAATTTTACTTTTTTTTTTTTTTTGAGTTATCAGAAATTCAGTGTTATCAAAGTTAAGAGTTATCAAGAGTTGACTTCATTTGTAAAAATAGAAGTAAAACGTTTTTTTATTATTTGCCTTTGTATTCATGAACTTTTCTGGTTTGTATGCAGTGGTCAGGGAAAAAAGTGCATTTTCACCTGGGAAACCTGGAAAAGTCAGGGAATTTTTTGTTCATGATTTTGGAGCCACCCTGATTGTGTGGTGTATGAAAGCATTTCAAGAGTAATGCCACATACCTATGAATTTTTGAGTTTTATGGTGTTTTTTTTAATTCTGTAATTTGCTTCAATAATTGAACTGAAGCCAAAGTAGAAAAATAAAATTTTTCTCAAAATCAGTGTAGTATACTTTATATAAATGTTTAGTAGATGTTAAACCTGGTTGCATTTTCAGTGACAGTTTTGGTATTCAGTATTTATCTGTGATTCTAAGTTTCTGATTAGCTGCAGCTGACATCATTTTTAACATTTTGCATTCTGTATTAAGTTTGCCCAAGCATGTAGGAAGTTGTTTGTTGTAGGTTACAGGTTGAACAGACCTATGGTTTCACTATATTTTAAGTAAGAGCATTTGGATCATATGTCCTGAGAAAAAATCTAAAAGTCCTGGAATTTTGTGATTGAAAAAGCGTATGAACCATGTACACAAGTTCTCACTTAACTGTTAGAAGCCAATGAGGTACCAAAGACCATTGCTATACCCTTTCATGCCTGACACTTCATTTACCAGAATACGTGTTTATCATACTAAACTTACCCAAGAACACATTCATCTGGCATGTGCTTTTTCTTCATCTTTCATATTGCATTTCTAATTCCTTGGCTAATTTTATCTCTTTTCTTTGTTACCTTTACATCTATGCAACCAACATTTATTTTATACAACCTCTCAGTATTGTGGGGGTTTTTCATATAAAAGGATTCACTATCTTGGAAATTTCCTCATAAGCACTGAAAACACAAGGTTGAGAAAGTAAGTTTCACCTCCATTGATCTCCCAAGCAGATAAAAGGCTGGTAATGATGGGGTTTTGCCGGGTTCTCCAGTTAGTTCATTTGCAATATTATTTGGCCCCAGTTCCATTCAGCTTTCTATGTATTGAGCACATTAGCTTGGGGCTGTTCACAATTAGTTGTTTGACCTGTACGTTGTTCATCAAAAGAAGAACCATGGGTATGGTAGATTTCTTCTGCTTTGAAGGGTAAAATCACTTTCTTATCTAAGCTAGTTAATGCGACACTTCCTGCTTGTCTTCTGGCTCCTATGGTGGCTGGCAAAGTGCAAGATTTGAACAGCTTGATCTCAACTTAGCAAATCTGAGCTTGTTGGAGAAGGAGGGTGTATAGTATAGATACTTGTGTAAGAAATGGATCATTATTATGAGAGCAGTTGGAATGGGGATATAACTGGAGGCCCCTCTCCCCCTTCTCACTATAGGTATAATGTCTAATGCTTATGTGGTCTGAACATCCTGGCATGCAGCGAACCAACCTGCAGCCTGTTTCGCTTACAGCTCAGGAAATGTAATCATATCATTAAATGAGAAGTCAAAGGCATTACCGAATGCCTAGTGGTCTGTTGAAGCAACAGGGAAGTAAACCTTCAGACAGTTGTATGCTAGAAGTCATACACTTAAGAGTGAACCATTTCTTACATGCCTATCAACCCCCTCCCCCAGTTCCCCATGAAACAGATTCACTGAGTAGAAGTCACGCCCCCCCTCCCCCAGGGGCCAGCAGACACACAGGAAGTGTTGCATTAATTAGCTCAGCGAAGAAGAAAGGACTTCAACCCCTTGGAGCAGAAGAAATTGAATATACCCATGGTTCTTTTTTTTGCTGAATGGCCTATCAATGTATCCCAGTCAGCCATCTAGTTTGGTAGTTTTTCTCTTTCTGAACAGAGAGCTTATATTCTGCATCATGAAGAGGTAGGTAAATTTGTTAGGTTTATGTTACATCCCAGATGGTGGTAGGTAATTTAATTGCCAATTCTTAAAGCAATTTGGTTTCTAAATGCACAATTTCTGCTGTTTTATTTTGAAACTATGTTTGCATTTCTAATGTAATGACATTTTTGTAACACTTACAGTGTTACAAAAGTTTTAGTGCTATCCTTTTTTTTTTTTTTCTTTTTTTTTCCGTAGCACTTAAATAGCGCTATAGGAAAACATTGGTTAAAAATTGCTTGGTAATAAGACGTTCGCTGGCATGCAAGCTGCCAAGGGATGACACAGCTGCCAGAGAGAGGCATCAGAAGATGTTGCAGTAGTCTGACAACATCCATATCAGAAATTGCCCCACCAGAACGAAGTTGAGTGCATTCACCTGTTGCACATAATGAGCTCCAGCAAGAGACTGGTAGGGCATTATTGAGTTGGTAGGACATTGTTGAGTGTGTATTGTAGGAACATCCATGAAAGGGATACTTATGTTGTCCCAGGTGTCTTGTTCTGGGTGAGTATAATGATTGATACCAGAACATTGCTGCATGTTTCCTCTGGTGGGATGGTTACAGAAGAAAGGTACTGCCATGAGATTCTCGAGGGTCATGTTAAACTTTTTGATGTGCTGCGTTTCTGGACTTCATGTTTATGGGTGGCAACACACCACTGGTGCAGGGCTTAAGCCCCCCCCCCCAAGCCCCATACATCAACTCTTTTATCTATCTACCTAATGTATATCTGTCTGTCTTATGCACTATACATATCTATATACAGGGTGATTCCTAAAGTCCTAAGTTACCGCAATAACTTGGGAACAAAGACAGCTAGAGCTATGGAAGTAAGGTATGGTACAGTAAAACAACCATGCGCAATCGGATGAGAGTGACTGCAGCGCCCCTAGTGGCAAAATGTGGAAGTTAGCACTCCTATCTCGGAAACCATGAGAGATACGAGAAAGAGATCAATTAGAAACTTGTAGAGCATCACCAAATTAGTAGGAAACGACATATGGTAAAAACGGCTGCTGTAAGTAGAAGGCTGGAAACCCGAACTTGTGTGAAGCCGGTTCGTGTCGCTGTCGCAGTCTAGCAGAGAGAAATGTATGGCGTATGCGACCGCACGCCTGTGAGTGTCTTATGTAAATTCTGGTATGACATAACGCCTCACCTGTCGTATCAGGCGCAGCATGGCAATGTATAAAGGATCGTCGGTCAGGAGCTATGTCATTCGTAACGTATCGGGTAAAGAATGAGCGTGGCAGACAATTCGAATGAACAGTATTGCGAGATGGTACAGCTATATGGAGAATTCGGACGCAACGCGAGGGAAGCGTTACGCCAGTATGGCTTACTATTTCCGAATCTTCCATCGCCGACAGCATGGACCATCAGTCGCGCGGTTCGACTGCTACGAGATACAGGCAGTATTGCAGTTCGTCCCTGTTCGGGCCGACCTACCAGAATGTGTAGGGATGTGCAACCAGTCGATGTTTTGGCATACGTTTTGGCTAACCCACACACCAGTACGAGGGAAGTCAGTATGGCATGTGGCTCATCACAATCTCGTGTGTGGAACATTTTGCATCAGCATGGTGCCCACCCATACCACTGCACGTACTGATGCCAGGGGATAACCAATGACGTCTAGATGGTGCAATTTTGTAATGAACACCGTAGAAAAAAATGTGGCCTTTCTATCAAACATCCTTTTGGCTGGCAAGGCACAGTTCACACACGCAGGGGTGCTGAACAAACAAAACACCCATTACTGGGCAGTTCAGAATCCATTTTTTACACTGGAAATGAGGCATCAGGTGCGCTGGTCGATCAATGTCTGGTGTGGCATCTGGAAGGACCGACTCGTTGGGCTTGTGTTCTATGAGGGCGCATTAAATGGATGAAGATACCTGCAGCTTTTAGGAAGCACATTACCTGAGTGGTTAGATGATCTGTCTCTGCAAGATGTATGCTGATTATGGATTCAGCATGTCGGCGCTCCGGCACATCAACCAACAAACAGCACTTCCTGTCCGACACTTTCGGGCAACAGATCATCAGTTATGGTGATTCTGTAGCGTGGCCTCGACGATCCCCGGATCTAACTCCCATGGATTTCTTCCTTTGGGGTTACCTAAAGGATCACTTGTACAGGGTGGAACCGACGAGTCCCCACGATCTCCGACTGCACATCGTCACTGCATGTGAGAGCGTGACACCTTTTATGCTGGCGAACGTACAACAGGAAGTTTGGTCTCGCATTCAAATGTGTATTGTGGCAGATGGTGGCCATATTGAGCCCTATTAACGTTAAACGCAACATTATGTAAGTACCGCTGTTGCATTAAATACAACCAATGTACTCCATTTGTATTCATGTCTGAGTATAATAAACCTTGTGTTTCCCTCATGTTTCCAGCCTTCTACCATATGTCATGTCCTACTAATTCGTTGATGATCTACAAGTTTCTAATTGATTTCTTTCCCATATCTCTCATGGTTTCCGAGATAGGAGTACTAACTTCCACATTTTGCCACTAGGGATGCTGCAGTCACTCTCATCCGATAGCGCATGGTTGTTTTACTATACCATGTCTTACTTCCATAGCTCTAGCTATCTTTGTTCCCAAGTTATTGAGGTTACTTAGGACTTTAGGAATCACCGTGTCTGTATTGTATGCACACACACACACACATATAAAAAACTTCATGTCAACTACAAATCACAACACCATGAACACACATAACAACAAGGAAAGAACCCTCTAAAGAACCCAAAAGCAAACCACAGAGCCACACAAACAAGCAAAAGAAACTTTAAAGAACCACAGTAAAAATGAATACAAAAACAAAATGTAATCAGAAGTCTGTAACCACTCTTCAGAGAAAGACATCACTGACCACTGACCACACTCAGTCAGGTTTCATGTGGGCAAACAAAAATCTTAGTCAAAAGTAAAGATTAGTAAATTTAGAAATAAATTCGGTTCACCCAGTCATCCCTACGTGACTTGGAATAACAAATTAAATAACACTTACCAAAGCTTCAATGACAGTCGGAAGACATAAAAATCAAAAGGATAAACAACTCAAACACCAAATCAACTGAACAACCCAGCAAACCCTAATTATTGCGTATATAAATAAGTTTGGAGGGATTTCCGTTCGTTGTCGTACGTATTACTGCTCACATGTATTTTAAGGTGGCAACACTGCAATATCGCAGTACGAGACACCAGCTGTCAGTCGGTATACAACGTTCGATTGAGGTGGGAAGACAAATTTGTTTTACTCGATGGAAAATGGCAACTTTCGTCCCGACAAATCAGCATTTGCGGGAAGTGTTAGTGCATTATTTTATTGTCAAGAAAAGTGCTGCCGACAGCTATCGATTACTGTCAGAAATCTATGGTGAACATTCCCTATCCATAAAAACATGTGAGTATTGGTTTAGACGATTCAAAAGGAACTATTTTGATGTCAGTGATAAAGAACATTCTGGACCACCCCAAAAAATTGCTCATTCTGAATTGGAAGCTTTACTCGACAAGGATCCGTGCCAGACCCAAAAAGAACTAGCAGCAGCATTAAATGTTAGTCAACCATGCATTTCACAACGTTTAGCTGCCATGGGAATGGTGCAAAAAGAAGGGAATTGGGTTCCACATGCATTGCGGGAAAGAGACCTTGAACGTTGAAAAACAATTTGAGAATTGCTGCTTCAAAGGCAAAAAGAAAGTTTTTTTGCGTCGTATTATTACTGCCGACAAGAAATGGATATGGTACGAAAACCCTAAATGGCAGAAAGCATGGGTGAAGCCAGGTGAACCAGGTCCTTCAACGCCAAAATGCAATATCCATGGTTCAAAGGTAATGCTGTTTATCTGGTGGGACCAGAAGGGTGTGATCCACTATAAACTGCTGAAACCGTTGGAAACTATGACTGGTGATCGGTATCGAACCCAATTAACGCGTTTAAAACGAGCTCTCGCGCAGAAACGGCTGGAATGGTAGAATAGACAAAACAAAGTCATCTTACAACGTGATAACACAAGACCACATGTTTCTCGACCTGTGAAAAGGTACTTGGAAGGATCCGACTGGGAAGTTCTACCCCACCCGCCATATTTGCCAGATATTGCGCCATCGGATTACCATTTGTTCTGGTCAATGCAGTCAGCACTTTCTAGAGAACGGTATTCCGGTTCCTTGGAAGAGATCCAGCTGGACAACTGGATCTCTTCCAAGGAACCGGAATTCTTCCTTCGGGGCATACGTTCACTGCCCGAAAGATGGGGTAAAGTTGTGGCTTCAGAGGGAGCATACTTTGATTAATATTAAAACATTGTTTCTGTTGTCCAATGTGTTTTGTTCACCTCAAATCCCTCAAAACTTATTTTTATACCTAATATTTACAATGGTGACTCAAACACCCAACCAACTGAACAACCTAGCAAACCCTAATTATGTACAGTGGTGACATCTAGTTTGTATAATATAATACTCAGCAATTGATGTAAGCAATATGTAGTTAAATATATATATATATATATATATCATCATCATCAACCATTATGAATCCACTGCTGGACGAAGGTCTCCCCAAGTTTCCTCCACAACGGTCTGTCTTGTGCCTGTCTCCTCCATGTCACTCCCGCGTACTTTCAAATTTCATCCACCCATCTCCCATGTGGTCTTCTTCTCGGTCTTTTCCTGTCCCTTGGAATCCAATCTAAAATTTCGGCTGTCCATCGATGGTCTGTCCTTCTGGCAGTATGCCCAGCCCATTGCCATTTCAGGGATTTAACTCTGATCATGATGTCTTCCACTCTTGTCATTTTTCGGATCCACGAGTTCCTCTTCTTATCCCTCCTGGTTACACCAAGCATGCACCTCTCCATGGCTCTTTGAGTTGTCTGCAGCCTTTGTATGTCTCTTTTAGTTAAGGTCCACGTCTCTGCACCATACGTAAGCACTGGAAGGATGCATTGATCAAACACTTTTCTTTTAAGACATAATGGCATATTGCTCTTGAAAATTATGCTGTTTCTTCCAAAAGCTCTCCAGGCAAGTTTTGTACGCCGATTAATTTCTTCATCAATGTGACCCTCACTTGATATCTGCTGTCCAAGATAAACGTACGTGTCTGTTATCTCCAGCTTTTCCCCATCAACCGATAAATCTTCATTTCTTGTAAAAGCATTGAACATCACTTTTGTCTTCTGAAAGTTCATTTTTAATCCCACTTCTTTATTCTTGTCAGCAAGTTCCTGGATCATACTCTGCAGCTCTGATGCGCTAGTTGCAAAAATGACTACATCATCAGCAAAACGAAGGTGGGTTAGATAATCTCCATTAATCTTTATCCCTTTGTTTTCCCAGTTCAGTGATTGAAAGACATTTTCCAATGTGGCATTAAAGAGCTTCGGAGATATGGTGTCACCTTGTCTCACTCCCTTTCCAATTTTTGTGTGCGTTGTATTTTCAAACAGCCGAATCTTTGCACTTGCATTTTCATAGATGTTATTAATAATATTAATGAATGCATCTTCAATACCGCAGGATTTCAGAGCCATTGTAACTGCTGATGATTTCACCGAATCAAAGGCTTTTTCATAATCGATAAAAGCCATGCACAATGGAAGTTCATATTCCCTCGCTCTTTCGGTTAGTTCTCTCAGTACGTGGATATGATCTATTGTGCTGTAGCCACTCCTGAATCCAGCTTGTTCTCTCGGTTGAGCCATGTCCAGTGTTACCTTCAAACGGTGTGAAAGAACTTTAGTGAAGATTTTATAAACCACTGATAGGAGGCTGATAGGTCTGTAGTTCTTGAGATCCTCAATGTCACCTTTTTTATGTAGCAGGATCATTGTAGCGTTGTTCCAATCCTCAGGAATCTTCCCTTCATTAAGGCAGCGAGTGAAAATTTGGGCGAGTACTGTTTCGATTTCTCCACTTGCTTCTTGTATGATGTCTACAGTAATTCCATCTTCTCCTGGAGCTTTTCCCCGCTTCATGTTCTTGATTGCATGTGCAACTTCTTCCTGGGAGGACGAGGAACTCTAGTACAAGTACCTTTCATTATGTCTGGAGTACATGTATCATCCGTTTCATATAATTTGGAGTAGAAATCTTTCTCTTGTCAAAATTTCGCCTCTATTTCCTGTTACAGAACCATCTTCTTTTCTCAGTGCCATAATCTGTTTTCTTCCCTTACTGAGATGTCCCTTTGCTATCTTTAGGCTGTGGTTGTTTTCAATTGCTTTCCTCACTAGTTCACAGTTGAATTTCCTTACGTCTTCAGTGATACTTTTTCGTACTGTCTTGCATAGCTCTATATATTCCACTTTGGAAATCACATTCTTTAGTTGTTCTCATCTCTCTTCTTTTTTGCATCAACATTTTGGTTTTTCCTGATAATTTGTTCACATGCAGCTTGTTCTTAGACTAAGCTAATTTTGTTGCAGTTTCCATAAGAGCTTTGGTTACATTTCCGTTAACTTCAGAAATATCCACTTCTTCCGATGTTAGGCTTTCTAACGCAGAGAATCTGTTTTTCAGTTCCAACTTGAAGGTATTATGGTGTTTTTTAAGGTTCGTTATGTCAATACATTTTGTTTGCCTTATGAGCTTGCCACGTTCAAATTTAGTGTTGAGGTGCATCTTACATCTCACCAATCTATGGTCACTACCTGTGTTGAGCTGCAGTCTTTTATGACGAATTTTTTGTTACACATAATAAAATCAATTTCACTTGTTGTCCCATTCGGATGTCTCCATGTCCATTTCCTGTGTGGCTTTTTCTTGAAAAAGGAGTTCAAGATGAAAAACCCTTCTGCCTCTGCAAACTCAATGAGAGTATTTCCACTCTGGTTTCTGTTGCCGTGACGGAATTTACCTACTGAAGTTTCATTATGTTGCCATTGCCCTATTTTTGCATTGGAATCTCCCATAATTATCTTCAAGTGCTGCTTACCTTTATTATTTAGATGACGAATTTCTTCATAAAATTCTTTAATTTCTTATTCAGGATGACTTGTGGTGGGTGCATAAGTTTGAATAATCTGAGTCTTGTATCTGCTCAAGAGTTGGATAACGAGTCGTGCAGCTCTGTCAGAGGAACTTTCAACTTCTACAATTTTATCCTTCAGTTTCTTGTTTATTATAAATCCGACACCACTAGTTCTGCCAGTATCTGTCCCATGATAGTAGAAGAGATGTCCACTTTTCAGTTCAATGAGATCTTCTCCTTTTCTCCTTACCTCACTTAGCCCGACGATGTCCCACTTGATCCTTTGTAGTTCCTCTTCCAATTCTAGAAGCCTTGAATCAGAAGATAGGGAGCGTCTATTATACGTAGCCAAGATCAGCATCAGATGGCAGCCTAGTCCGGTCCTCCGGGGATTCTTAGCACCCTCTGCCTTCATGTCGCACTGGCCGCTGCCTTGGCCAGGTACATTCCAGCTGCCGGAGACTGAGGGCCAAGATTTAAGTTGTGGAGTCATTTTGGAGGGGTTTTGCCATAACTCACCACGCTGGCCAAGCGGTTTGGTGAGTGTGGGATAGCATTTCCTCTAATCCTGATGGTATAGTTATACCACTATTGGCGGTCGTCAGAGCCCCTTTATTGGGAACAGGATGCACCACGAGAAGGTGGGGTTGACATTTGTCAAGGAGAGGCTGTGATGTTACGCATCACCTGACCTTACATCCCTCCTTATATATATATATATTTTTTTTAACTGTTGGATTTGAAAATATCTTTGTCTGTGGTACCTTCCTTCTGGTATGAGGAGCTTTTGTGCACCATTTGTTAATTTTCGTAACATACTTTTTAGCCGCTGGTGGAAATAAGTAGCTGTTTCTATTTCTGACTCGTTTATTAATTGTAGAAATCCGGTTGATTATTTTCTAACCAGTTCCATTGAGTTTGAATAACTTTGACAAATTTATTTGCATTGGAAAGGATTCAAAAGACATGCCCATTACAACCAAAAATTTGGTGTCATATTTCTTGTTTAGCAACTGCAACTGTGCACTGTTTGATGATCCCGACATAATGGTACTCCATGTTGGAGAGTGCTAAACATAACCAGTTTCAAATGTTCATATTTTAGCTGGCTTGACTACATCTACACACTATTAGCATTACACTTAAGCCCGTTGCCAAGAAGTGTAAGGGGCTCCTTGGGTCCATGATGAAAATGTTACTGTATGGTTGAACTAACCCTCAGTTATGGGTATTTTATTTTTTAATGGGATAACAAAAATGCTGTATTAAGATAATACAACATAGTTTGTCAAAAGTATTTTTTTAAGTCGACCCTGGTTTCACTGGGTATTGCATTGACCTAGCTTCATCAGGACGAATGACATGTAAATATTCAAATTGTATATGATGTCATAAATGGTGTTTACAGTCACAGGTTTTGGTTAATTGCTTCCACATGCTTGATAGAAATGAGGTGGATGCCATGTCATTAACAAGTTGCAATGATGGGTGGCGCTTCCACTGCTTCGCCGCCAAGGCTGGTAACTGCGCGTTGAAGACTGGAGGTTCCACGCTAATCCTCGGCTACATCAGAATCCCACTCCCTCGCCTGTGTCTCAGTGTCTCTTTGTGTCACTCCGGACAAAATGACCAACACGATAACCGACTGGAACTGGTTTCACCCTCCTGTGAGGGGTAGCAGCGTCATGTAGGAATTGGAGTGCGCACGCTCTGTACCAAAGGGTTTTTACTAGTGAAAACGCTTCGATTTTTCACGAAATAAGCATGTATTTTATTTTAGCGTACCATTTGATCTTGCATGTGTGCACACACACGTTCTTCTAATTGGACAACTTGGGAGCACCGCTGTGTCGCTCGCTTAATAGTACAGCTTTGGGTTGGATTTTATAGTGCATTGCTTTTTTATGACCAAGTGAGTCTGCTTGCTTTCCGTTTGCAGAGTTACAAGTGCTCCGGTTTGCCCAGAGTTGCTCTGGAATTGATACCCTGCTCCTTCCATCCCGGAAGTTTTGTGAAAACTCCGGACAAAATGACCAATCTTGGTGTAGATATGATAAAATTTAATTTTTTTTGTTTATTGCATGTTATTTTATAATTGCTGCGTATTGTTAAAAAATTCAAGGGTTGGCACAATCATTTTTCTCCAAAACTGTTAAAATCCAGCAAAAAAGAAAAAAAGGGGGGGGGGGGCAATAGGTAAGAAAGAAGTAAATCACACTTTACATGCAGGCATTCTTCCTAATGTTTTTGTTTAAGTTGCATCACTTGGCCGGCTTACAGCTGTTATAAGTGCTGTATTAGATGAATGACCTCAAGATAAGTACTGAAGTGAGGGATCCCCGCCCATTGCAGGCAGCGTGATGTTTTTACATACTGGAAAACAAAATTGCTGATTAAGATGCCATCATTTATTAAAACAAAGTGGCCCTGGAGATTTCACCTTGATAACTTTAAAACTTTTTGAGTTAGAATTTTTTTTTATTAATACCTCTTTCTCTAAGTGTCCAATCTCTTTTTTTTTTTTAATTTAAAAAGTTTTCACTGGATTTAGATGAAATTTTCAGGGTAACTTTGTTTGACCAAGTTAGGGCATATATAAAAAAAATCAGCTTTTTTAAATGAAAATTCGGAAAATTAATTTTTCACATTTTAATTCTCAGTTAAGCAAAGACGCAATACAGCAGCAGGTGGCAAACGAGGCTCAGAGTAAAAGGGGAGGAAAATGAATGTTACAAGCCTGTAGTTCCCGATCATCTGCGTTTTCCCATGAAGTCGATTTTTCTTTCTGTGAACGTCTTAATAATAAAAAAAGAAAAGTGCGTAATTTTAAAAGTTTCCATTGATTTCAAGCGAAATTTGCAGGGTAATCTTAGAAGACCAAGTTATGGCATCTGTCAAAAATTCAGCTTTATTAAATGAAAATTTGGAAATGTTTTTTGTGCATTTTTTTATCCTTAGTTAGGGAAGGTGGAGTAACTCAGCAGGTTGCCAATGGGATTGTGAATAAAAGGGGAGACGCTACCGAGACCCACATAATAGATTATGTGAGTCTCACCCATGCAATGAATGCCCCCCGTGGGTCTCGGATGCAAGTGACGAATGGTGCTTGCCTGTTGGTCCTTTTTATGCTGCTCTTCTCTTTCTTGAGAATAAAAAGTTGATGTTTTTCGTTTGTGTGTTGTTCATTTCCGTATTTTGGTAGCTGTTTTTTCTTTCCTTAAAAAAATTAGTCTACTCGCTTTTTTATCATGCCTCTCTCTAAGGGAAAGAGAAAACATAACCAAGTTTTTAAAGATGCTTATGAGAAAATGTGGCCTGTTTTAAAAAGATCGAAAAAATCAGCAAATGATGCCTATTGTACTTGTTGTGATATTTCCTTCTCTGTTGCACATGGTGGAAAAAACTACTGTAGACGTCATATGGAATGTCGCCGTGATATTGAGAATGCAAAAAGAAAAGCATCAAACCAAACATTAACAAAAATGTTTGCACAATCTGATGACCTCTCCATTAGAGCAGAAGCATTTTTTGCAAATTTTTTAATAGAGCACAACTGCCCAATTGCCATTTCTGACCATGCAAGTGCATTATTTAAAAAAATGTTTCCAGATTCAGCAATTGCCGCAAAGTATGGAATTGCCCGCACAAAAACCTCTGCAATTATAAGGAGTTTTGCTGACACTTCAGTGCAGCAACTGACGGAAGTTCTGAAGATATCCAAGTTTTGCGTGGCTACAGATGGTAGTAATTCCCATTCAGATAAAAAAATATTTCCTATTTTTGTTAGTTATTTTGACCAAACGTAAAGTAATCACATTATTGCTATCATTACCAAATCTATGTGGTAATGCAACTGGGGAAAATATATTTCACTTGCTGGATCAAGAACTCACGAAATGATAGATTCCATGGCAAAATTGTATAGCGTTTTGCTCAGACAATGCACCAGTTATGGTGGGAAGGCACCATAGCGTTACAAAATTTATAAAAGATAAAAACCCTTACATTGTTTTTATTGGCTGTACATGTTTATTGGATTCATAATACAGCATGTAGTGCTGCTAAGAAGCTAAATGTATCCATTGAAGATTTTTTTGTGGATGTATACTTTTACTTAAAAAGAAGTATGAAGAGAAGTGATGCTTTTAAATTGTGTCAGACTTTAGTGAAGAAGAAACACAGAAAATAATAAAACGTGTGAACAAGGTGGCTGTCACTGATGAATGTGGTAAATAGTTTCCTTGATCAGTGGGAGCCCTTGCAAAAGTTCTTCTGCTATGTATATGAGGATAAAGACTCAAGAAATTTAAACAAATTAAAGGAACTTTTGAGTCTTCTGTTACAAAACTGTATCTGCTTTTCCTCCAGCATGTGCTGCCATTATTTTGCAAGACAAATGGTTTTTATGCAACAAGAAAACCTACAGATCCATAAACTATGAACAGAGCTTCTATCATTATTTACAGAAATAGTGTCAAGGTTTATGAAGCCATCAGCTGTGAGTGAAGCTGAAAATGTTTTTTCAATAAAATTTACTGAGTATAAGCTTCAAAAATTTAAGGATGATCTGGTTATAGGTTCAAAAACATGCCAGTATTTAATGGGATACTCACTCTTTAACAGAAGCAGAAAAAAATGTTTTTACAAATCTGTACGTGCATACTATACAGAAGCATGCCATTACATGCTAAAGAACTTCCCTGTGGAAGATTTTGCAGCATGCTGAAGTTGCTGATGTCAATCTGAGATTTCAGAGTAAATTTAAGTCCGTGGATTTTTTTCTGGAGCTCTTTCAATACGATGAAGAAAAAAGAAATACCATTGAGATTGAGTTTGCTTCATTCAATATGATGATGACGAAGAAATACCATTGAGATTGATTCACCATGTTTAACAGAAAATTTGCTGTTACACACAGTGCAAAATGCATCATTCGATGACACATCTGATGCACACAAACATGGCCATTTTTCCGAATACGATGACTTAAATTTCTGATCTGCAATCTTTAACTTCTTTCTTGCTTGTTCAGCCATATTAAAACATGTAATCGCTAAATGTATTCACAAGTCGCGAAAGCACAAAATAATTTATGTACAACCGTGAGATATATTAAACTGTGTGTTCATGCCCAACCTTTGTGTTTTCTATTTGTGTGGATTCTGTCATTTATTCTAGCAGGAATAGGGGTAAGTAAAACACCCGTTTTAATTTTCTCCATTGTCAATGTTTCATAAATCGCTAATTGTGTAAATCAAAATCTCAAATCTGCACATACAGTTCTCAATATTGATTTTTTTTCTGGTTATTTTTATAACTGTCTAGTCTGTCATAAATTTAAAACATCTTAAAATACTTTTTTGTAATATTTCTTGTGTCTACACATGAAAGCTCAAAACTACACATTTTTATGGCTTCGACTACACATGAATGCTGTAAGAGGTTGGCATCCCTTTGCGCATACACACATACATCTAGCAACCCTCCTCCCCAACAGAAATTCCTGAGTGCGCTACTGTAATGCACACCCACACTGGACAGCCTGGTAAGTACGGGGAAATGAGGTTATCCAACACATAGATTGGCTAGTGTACTTCCTAGATGTGAATCCCATTAAATATGCCTGGGGAGGAGTATTGTGTGCACAGTGGAAACCTCTACCCATGTCCCTACCATAGCTAGAGCTTGTCATGATGGAGAAATGGATGAAAATCCCCATTGAACTCCAGAACTGTCTCGACGAGAATATGCTGTGTCAGTGTCATGTGCATTGCAGCTTGGGGTGGCCTATCACCTTACTGATCCTGGCTCATTGTCTGGCCATCACATCCGGGGATCCATTTCTTGTTCTGATTGCTTCCTGTTCTACAGCCGTCTTCATGTGATCCATGTCCCCATCCTGTTCCATGCCTAGATGTGCTGTTATTTGTTGTGTATCATAAACTCCTTGCCTGTGGTGTACTTTGTATACTTTGCCTTGGGGAGGGAGGTATGTCTCTTGATAGTTATGGCATGGCAAGTCTGTTACTTAACAGTTGTCAACTAGTGTGCAATAGCATTGCAGATTTATAGAATCATCAACTTGTTGTGTGAGCCAGTTATTTGTTAAAAATGTTTTCACTAAAGATATTGATTTTATATGTTTTGCACAATGTTTTCCAAGTCATGCTTGGTAAACAGCATGCTTCACATGGTATGAAACTCTGTCAGATGTCTTACTCTTATTAAGTGTAAAATATGTTTGTGATTGTGTTTTTAAGAATTTTATGCTTGTTTTATAGGTCACCACATGATCGGTTTAGTATGAGAAGAAGTTCTGTAGTGAATGGGGTAAGCTGATGTTGTCCCTCAATAGTAGTGTGTAGAAATTCTTGTGTATTTATATTTATTTAGCGTGGGTTGCATTTTATGAGAAATACTTATTTTTGAGGAAGTTATAAGTGCCCCCCTTATAACTAGAAATTGTGAAAAATACCTCTGAATTAGTTGTCAAACTTAAATGAATTAATCTCTAAAAAAAAAAAAAACAGCAGGCAGCAGGGCACCCTGCAGTCACCAAAGTTGTTAAAGGAGAGATTGGGGCTAGTAGGCTTTTCTATTTCAAAATAACTATTACATTAATTGATACACCGTTGACAGCATTGTCAGACAGGCTTCGAAGGTACTGTATTTTGAAGGGAAAGGCATATCGCAATTTGGGGACAAACCAGTCATAACCACAGTTCTTTAAAATTAGATTTTGCACTTATCTCTTAAGCTGTTCTGAAACAGAGCTGTCCCTTTTGGTGATACACAACGTAATGACGCTGTCTTTTCATTCCTTTTATCGGTGATCATAGATTCATTATCATGTAGATAAATCTTCCATCAGAGTGAAATGTATTATAGTATTGCATATCACTCTGTCAGCATTTGGAATCTCTTCTGTATTCATTGCACACAGATATGAATAATTTTTGAGGAAATAATACAAATGCAGTGTAGTGTGTTTGAGAAAGTTTTTTTTTTTTTTTTTTTTTGCTGCTTATGGAAAGTGAAAATTCAGCATTCAGCTAAAAAAAAATAAAAATAACAGCATTAAATGGAGTATAAGAATTGTTACTCACTATCACATTGTTATAGAATTTTTCTTACATTTAATGAAAGCAATGTTGAGGGCTGACTATTAGTGAACACTAAAGGGTATTTGATAATTTGCACAGTTTATGGTTCTCATATCAGCATCCATGATATTGACCTTCTGGGAATGGAAATCTTTTTATCTGTAGAAAAAAGCTTTTCATCTGTCTCATCAGATTGAAATAATAGCTCCTAAATTAGTTACTTCCAAATCTGATTTGAAGTTTGTAATACTGTTGTTATTCTGTTTCAAATTTTGGAAGAAAAAAAAAAAAGGGAGGAACAGATTGGCATTTAACTAACACTGAAAGGAGTTAATAAAAAAAATTGCTAAAATTCTGAACAGCACAAATCAAAATAATAAGAGTTCTCATACAAAGAATAACTTGTATTATGGGGTAATTTTAATCTTCTGTGAGAAGTAACAGTGATTTTATGTTTTTGTGCACATGTTTTTTTTTTAAACGAAACTCAGGGGTGTTCATTTGATAAAGTGGTAATAAATTCTTCAGAAAAAAAAGGCAGTCTTTATCTGTTAAAGCATTGTATTTCAACATCAAGCATACAACAAAGGAAGATTGTTGATCAAATTAGTCTTCCAGAAGGAAAATACAGAACTTATGCTAGTTAATCAGCTGAAGACAAAGAAAATTGCTTAACTATCTTAGTTGAAATAGTTATTTGGGGATTCATTGTGTTACTGATTTCAGCAAATAAAGATTGCACCTGTTTATGCTGTCAGTGGTAAACTTCACTGGTCGCATCTGAAAGAAAGTTGCTTTCAGATGCAATCATAAAATTTTGTCACATGCACAACTGTATAGTCAATTACATTGTTCCATCTTTTCATGTAAAGTTAAATTTATACCAACTTGCCCTCTTTCTTCTCTTTCAGACATTTGAAACTGTATGTTCACCAGCCCACTGACTTCCTCTACTTAAAGTTCTTTCTTTTTAGTTTCTCTTATACATTGCACATCTAAACCCTACATATAATTTCTTCAGTTAGCTGATTCATCTTTCCATTTATTCCTCTAATATTCCAGAGATTAATCTTAATGTTCACCCTGATATAACTGTTTCTACTTTGCTGGTTAGTATTTCAATGGCAACCCAGCCTCCTGCGGTATGGTAGGACCACCATATGCCACACTGTGATTCCTTTTGTGTTTTTCTTTACATCTTGAAAATAATAGAAATACAGCATAGCAAAAGATTAAATCTTGGTTGCAGTTATTCATTGTTTTGTGCATGTGCACATACACACAGATTAATAGTTACTAACATATTTTGTTATTCAAATATCAGAAAATAAAAAGTAGTTATTTTTATTTATTCGATGGCTTCCAAGCAAGCATCCATTTTGACAGTAGGTACATCATGATATTTTTATTACCAGCAGTCATGTATATATTTACTGACAAAATTGTAATTCATGAGAACAATCCTTGACAGCCCCCCTCCCATTTTTCATGCAACATGTATATACAGCTGCCTAATTATAATGATTGTTTTATCTTGCAATACTGCTCATGTAATTCTACCATCTTTTTTAAACATCATTGGGTATTATGATATTATTATCTATGAACTGCAGCCATCTTTCTGGTAATGATTGAATTCTCCTTTGTTAGAATTTATTACTATTTTCACCACCATATCATATCCTTCCTGTGTACATACATGCATACATGTCAGGGTTTGTTGATTTAAATCATTAATACAAATCATTGATTTAAATCACAAATAGAAAATATTCAAATTTCCATTATGTATTAGTAAAGTCCATTAAAATTAGAACTGCATGTGCTCAAATTAACAGTGCTAAATTTAGTACCGTGTTTCACTAAACAAAATCAACTTCATGCTGAAATTAAAAACAATATTATTTTAGCCATGAAAGTTAAAATACATTTTGTTGTAAATGTGGTTTTTTCCCCACAAAGAATTTTTCTGTGTGCCATTTTTTAATTGCGACCATTAAGGCATAAGGTAATTTTAAAACTTAACAAAAATGAGATTTGTTCCTTTCCCATGAGAAGTCCCAGGACTATTAATCTCGTTTCATGGAGGTTAGAAGTTGGGTGTTGTCAATAGCATAGGAATCTGACCTTTTTACATTCTCCAGTGTTCCCTTTCTTGTACATGAACTCAGCAGGAGAATTATTTTAGTGGATGGTAGTAGAGAGTGGATAAACAGGATTTAAAATATTTCATGCTGGCTTACCAGTCAGGCAAATGACTCACTTGTCAGTTGAAAATCAACTCAGTACTAAAAATTAAAAGCTAATTGTTTACACGTTCAATAATAATGAAATCATAAACATTTTCAATAAGATTTTATCGCTAACCTAATTTAAAGGATTTACCATTGTATAGTAACCAAACTCAGTTTTCTATCTTTAAGGTTATGCAAGAATCCTTCAATGTTTTAGAACTTTCCTAACAGCTCCATAGAAACGTGGGAATCCGTGTTTGCCCTTTGACCTATGGCATCCGTGTTTGCCCTTTGACCTATTGTGGCTTCTTCCCTCATGTTCTTTGTTAAATGTACTGTGCCCGGACGTTTTGACTCCTGGTATTCGCTGTCCAATTTCTTTCGCGGAGAAACCGCTTCCCCATGCTGGTGCACAGTCACAAATCAGTTCTGTGAATTAAAATAAGCCTTATTAAAGAACTGATATTATTATGTATCCAACAATAGGCATAACAACATATAAATAATTGTCTATTGAATTTAAACTGTTTTTTGTTAACTAAAACTTTTCACTCGTCACAGATGACCACATTTTTGAAGCCCTAGCGATACAGAACAGATAAACAGGAATCAATGCCAGTTAAAAGTACCATTGTCAGTTAGTTTCCTATTGTACTGTACTGTGTGGCTTAGGTTTCAGTGCTTAGCTCATTTTAGAACAAGTGTTGAAGTCAGCATGGCTGGAAGAAAAAAATATATCATTTGGAACTATTTTGAAGAAATTAAAAATATGAGTGGCAAAGGTTCATGTGCTAAGTGCAAACTGTGAAAGAGAGATCCAGGAACTTGTTGCATACTCATTGTGTTCATTAAATACAAATGAAGTTGATGACCATCAACCGAGCATACATACATACATATCACTAAGCTGTTTTCTGATGTTCAGAGGTTAGCTCCTCACTGTATCAGGCGTCTCTAATTACAGCGATCTTGGCACACGACTTGAGCTTCATTGACATCCATCACATGCCACACACAAGACCTTTTGTACTTCATACTCATTATCTTTTTCTCATGTAGACAATCCTGAATCTGGTTTTCCTATGATTTCCTTGGCCTTCCTCTACCTTTCTTTACTGCCACTTGGGCTGAATAAATTCCCTCAGTAAGCATCTCATCACTCATTCTTTCAACATGGCCAAACCACCTAAGAATATTAGTTTCCACTCTACTAACAACATATTGCCTCACATTACACATTTGCAACCCTTTCTTTCCTCACATGATCAGAACATGTCTTACCACATAAGTAACGCATCTCCCCAGCACACAAACAACTCCTATGTCTTTTCTGCAGAACCCAGGTTTCACTGCCATACACATCAGAGTAGGAACAACTACATGTTCATATACAGCTATTCAGGACTTTTTTGAGAGTCAACCGAGCACTTCAACTAATTTAAGATATGCAGAAGTTTATGATGCTTCACCTGCCAAGGAATCCCATCATAAAAGAGAACTGCCATTGGTACCTGAAGCAGCCACTAAATATACAACAGCACAAAAAAAAAAAAAAAAAAAATTAAAATTTGAGAGTGAATACATTTGTGACATGAACCACAGCTAAATAGAAAAAAAACATTTACTAATCTAAAGCAACTATTATGGGAATTTTACTAGGAAATTTTTTCATTTAAATTGCAAATTTTCGGAGAAAACTCTTCTCCTTCTTCAGGCTGTCTTTTTGCTGTCACTTATTCCTGTCACTATCGCAGTTATGGTTAACCTTGACGGCTACGGTTAACCTTGAAGGATTAGGTTATTTTTCATTAAATCCTGCCAGATGTTAGGCAGGGAAAATCCTTTGCAGTCATTGATGATAGAATTTTGATTTTTCCCAATCTCTAGAAGGAGAAGAGTTTTCTCGGAAAATTTGCAATTTAAATGAAAAAATTCCTAGTAAAATTCCCATAATATAGTTGTTTTAGATTAGTAATTGAATTAAGAAACTAGGAAACCATTTCTCAACATGAGCTTTATTCAAAGAAAAAACATTTGATCTGCAAACTGCTTGAATGATCTATTCTTCAAACTCTCCACTTTATATGGTTTAAAATAAGGAATTCAAGAACCTTATTGAAATACTGCATCCTAGCTATAAGCTACCAACAGAACAGGATATAGCAGGTTTTTTGTTAGATGAGGTTTTTGATAATGAAATGCAGAAATGTTCTCAATCTTTAACAGATAAGATAGTCTGCATGAATATAGATGGCTGGTGCAATGTCCATAAAGAAACAGTTGCTTGTTCTTGTGTAACTTCAGATTGTGATGTCTATTTAGTGGACAGGTTTAACACTATTAAGAACACAGTTTACTGTCTTTACATGATAACTTGTACAAAAATCTAGCGGATAATGCTTACCTTGGCATTCCTTTCTAGCGACGGGAACATTTCACGCACGTGTTTTCCGGTCTTTGTTAATGTTATTGTCCTAAAGTCCGTTGTATGCGATGACTGGCTTTACTTCTCACACTTTTCGCTGGGCATACTCATTGGATCTTTGCCTTAGGATTCAAACACATCAATTTTTACCGTTCTTTATACTCGAAATTTTCGCCCATACTCTGGGCATCTTCAGGAGCGTGGCGACTTTACCACCGATGTTCGTGGTTAACTTTGCGCTAATGGAGTTCGATACTCCTTGTTGCCATTTGTCGGAAATACTTTCCTAGATATATTTCGTTATCAAGCCCGGCTGGCGCCATCTATGTTTCATTAAAAACAACTTTTTTTTTTTTAAATTTCTTCTCCTATCTTGGTTTTCTTGTCTTTTATGCCGGTTTTTCTTTTGTTGTTGTTTTTCTTGTCTTATTAGTTCTTTCCACAGGCCCGATAATGTGCTAGGGTCATTCTGGTTACATGCCCTTGCTTTATTTTTGTAGATTAATATTGCTTCTTCCCTCCTCATTTGCCTTTCCGATTTTTTATTCTTTTTTAGCATTTTAATTTCATCGAACTTTGGGAATGTCCGGTTTTCCATGCAGAATTGCACTAAAGCAGTTTTGGCTTCTTTTTTTTTTGCCAGTTAGATATGTGTTGTTTAAGTCTATTTTTTTTAATCTGTTTTTCGTACTTCCAATGTACGATATTGGGGGTATGTGTGCAATTGGAATTTCGTAGGTTCCTGATTCTTCTAGCATTTTTCCCTCTGTTTTTTGTTGACAGTCATACTTTTCACGGTGTGCACTGAGCTTCCTAGTTGTAAGTCGTATTTAGCACAGTGCCTATTGATTTCTTTACTCACTCCTTCCAAGTATGGGAAAGCTCCAATGTATTTCAATTTTTTATTCCTCATCTTCCTTTGGTTGTGCACTTCTTGGCCTTCTTTACTCTGCAAAAAAGACAAGAAAACCAGAATAGGAGAAGAAAAAAAAAAAAGTGTTTTTAACGAAACATAGATGGCGCCAGCCGGGCTTGATAACGAAATATATCTAGGAAAGTATTTCCGACGAATGGCAACAACGAGTATCGGACTCCATTCACGCGAAGTTAACCACGAACATCGGTGGTAAAGTCGCCACGCTCCTGAAGATGCCCAAGTATGGGCGAAAATTTCGAGTATAAAGAACGGTAAAAATTGATGTGTTTGAATCCTAAGGCAAAGATCCAATGAGTATGCCCAGCGAAAAGTGTAAGAAGTATAGCCAGTCATCGCATACAACGGACTTTAGGACAATAACATCAACAAAAACCGGAAAACACGTGCATGAAATGTTCCCGTTGCTAGAAAGGAATGCCAAGGTAAGCATTATCTGCTAGATTTTTGTACAAGTTACTTTGAAATATCGCACGTAAAAGAGAATAGTAGAATAGTTAGAGCTATATAATAGTCAGAATTAGAACTACTAAGTGGAACTGTGTCTTTACATGATTTAAAAAAAATTACAGTTAAAAATATATATACATTAAATTAAAACATGAGCACTTTCAAGTCCATTGTGGACCTGTCATTAGAGGGTGTGGTTGCATTATGCCCTGGGAGGGTATATATATAGTAAGCACATTGACGAAACAGTATGTTTTGGCATGCGCATGTTCATTACATAATCATGTCGTTTCATTGGAGCAGCTGGTATTGTCTCTTTCGCTGTAGTAGTTACAAAGTAGTTTCCATGGTAACGGTATAATGATAGGAATATCGTCGTTACAACATTCTGCCCTATGTTTATGTATCAATAAGCTTTCTGACTAGAGGATAGATGAACAGGTAGTTTTTAATATGGGCAAACAAAATAAATAAATGACATGGATCAGATTCCCCTTGGTTCCAAATTCGGTGTGTATGCAATCCCACTAAAAGCTATGAATGCTGATGTAACCAACCAGATATACATAGGTTCGACCCGTCGCAATCTTAATTTACATGTCTCTGAACATAAATACAATGTTAAAACACGCTCCACCTCCATCACCCTTTCAAGACTATGCTTGAAGGGTCAACACCAACCTATCTGGGACGATGTTGCTATGTTACATACGCCGACTACCTGTTCATCTATCCTCTTGTCAGAAAGCTTATTGATACATAAACATAGGGCAGAATGTTGTAACGACGATACTCCTATCATTATACCGTTACCATGGAAACTACTTTGTAACTACTACAGCGAAAGAGACAATACCGGCTGCTCCAATGAAACGACATCATTATGTAATGAACATGCGCATGCCAAAACATACTGTTTCATCAATGTGCTTACTATATATATATAGCCTCCCAGGGCATAATGCAACCACACCATCTGATGACGGGTCCACAGTGGACTTGAAAGTGCTCATGTTTTAATTTAATGTATATATATTTTTAACTGTAATTTTTTAAAATTGTGTAAAGACGGCAAACTGTGTTCTTAGTATCCTTCAGCACGAATAAATTGACTTCCTAAGGTTTAACACTTCTGGTTGCTCCCATACAAGTGATTACCTTGAACAAATTTCTATTCAGAGTTTGAAATCAGCAGAAAAAAAATTCCAGTGTAAAGTTTTGTAACTGACAATGCTTCAAATATGACGAAGATGAGGAAAGAAATGGAGAAAATTTTTGATGTTATCACATATGGTTGTACAGCTCACATTTTAAACCTTCTTGCAAAAGATCTACAGATTTCAAACATCAAAGAACAGAGTACACAAATTGTGAAGTTTTTCTGATGCAGTTGTAGTGTAGAAAAAGTTGGAAATTGTATTAAATGACATGTTAGATGAAAAGAAATTGGAGTTGTTTCATAAAAGATATGGTCAAGCTTTATCTTCGAATCATTTTTTGGCCTTTTTTGTTGATTTTCACTTTGAAGCAAAAAACATGGATGTAACTATAATGCCTGAAGAAAACAAAGTTGCTTTATAATTTGCCAGTGAAAAAATATGGAGACACATTCCTGACTATTCTCTTTAAGCTTCTGGCAAAATCTGTACCATTCACTGGAATGATGATGGAACAGAAAGTGCAGCTTGCAGTAAATTCTTTAAGACGGGTGGAATTCAATTTTTTTTTTCAATTCAATTCAGTTTATTTAGCTGCCACATAAAGACGAAATGCAATGTAATACAACAACTGTATAAGTAACTGTACCATTAAGGAGATCAGGGAAAAGGCCACAAAAGACCTGACAAAGCCCCGATCTCCCTATACAAATGTAAGCAAGTCAGAGTTATACATGAAGGCATGGCACATAACATTCAAAGCAATTAGTTAAAATTAGTATCAGTGAAATTGCACCCCACCCGCTTCTACCCACCTCCCAACCCTTCACACCTCCCTATTACTTTGCCTTCCTGTTCTCATTTTCCTAATGTACCCCCTAACCCCTTAGTCCTTTTCCATATTGAAAGAGTCAATAGAAAAAAAGAACTGGAAAGTATTTTGCAGTTACTAACAACAATATCTGCTTCAGCTGAAATTCAAAGAATTTTCTCGACATTCAACATTGTACATTCTAAGTTAAGAAATAGGCTAGGAATTCAAAAAGCAGCAAAACTTTTATTTTTGTTCATAACAGCTGGTAGAGGATTGTCACAGTGACTTCTCACTAGTATGTTCCATGAAGCATACTAGTGAAAAGTCACTGTGTTATTTGAGTGCAAAAAAAAAAAAAAAGAAATTTTCTATCAGATAATTGATTCGGATTGCACTGTTATTGCAATGCAAAAACTGTGTATGGGACATATTAAGATGCTGGCTGCATGAGTTTTCTTTGCAAGTTTTTTTTTTAAGCAAAAATTATACCAATTTTTATTTTATAATTTTTTGTTTTGTTTTTATATTTTGAGTTATAATTGTTTGTGTATTTCATGCTTTGGAGTCCATGTGCTATCCATGTTATAATGCCACCTATGAAGCAGATTTTGGCCAATGTGTATTTGCCACTGAAACATGTACCTAATTTAATTGGTCACCCACATCTGCAGTGTGCCATCATTCTGTAGAGGAGACTTCTTCGTTCTTTGTTCGAGGCTGATGTCCAGATTCGGTTCTGCTGGATTCCTGGGCATGTTGGGATCCCAGGGAACGAGTCTGCTGATGCTGCTGCTAGATCTGCCTCCTCTTTGGTTGTCACACCGTTGCCACTGTTCCACCGTGATTTTCGCTTTCTTGTTCACGATCATATCAGACGAACGTGGCGGGGTCTGTGGGACCAACAGGTGGAGAATAAATTGCACCGTGTTAAACCCATCCTTGGAGTCTGGAAATCATCGTGTCGCCGGAACCGTAGGGAAGAAGTTGTTCTTGCGCGTCTCCGCATTGGGCATTGTCGCTTCACGCATAGCTTTTTACTGTGTGGCGACGCTGCCCCAATGTGTGAGGCGTGCGACTGTTTACTCACCATCTCTCATGTTTTATGTAGTTGTGTTCGGTTTTGTAATAATCGGTTTCACTATTTTCAGTCTCATCTGCTGGACGAGGACGCAGCTACGCTTCAAAAACTTTTGGGCGACCACTGCGACACTTTCGCAGTATTTTCCTTTTTAAAACAGATTAACTTTTTAAAACTTATTTAAAAAAAAAAAAAAAGTTATATAATAAATATAATAGTAAACTAATAAAGTTATATATAAACCTAATTAACTAACTAGTCTTCACATCTTTCATCATCCTCTTTTCTAACTTTTACTAAGCCCGTCTGCTCTTAACCATTCTCCACGCTTTTAAAAATCTTTAGCTGATAGTTCTGTGTCTGGCGCTCTTTGGCCAAACCTGGCCCTTGTGCCACTAAAATCAATTAACTAACTAACTAACTGAGACCATGAATAGTCACTATTCTAATGATGCTGTTTTGTGTTTTAATTATTGATGAATTAAAATTGAATCCTCATATAACAAGTTTAATTGCAGATGTGTCTTTATTGCAGAACTATGGTGATTGCATGCGAGATTTTCATCGTCAGGGACCCCCTGTGACTCCTATGCCATTTGGGCCACCTGTAAGTGCAGCTGTTTTAATGTTGTGTGTTAATAATTCCAAACCTGAAAATTTATCATGGAAAGTGGTTCTTTAAAAAAAAAAAAATAGTGAATTTTTAAAACATGTTACTGAAATGGATAAAAGATACCCCTTCAGAATACACTTAGGATGGGTTCCATTTCAACTCAGGCAGGGTCGTACCATCATGGTCTCAGATTTCTCTAAAAAAATTAAGGGGTGTTCCTTGACTAAAATAAGGAGACCCATATTTTTCTTTCGGCAAGAAAAATTTTTCCCTTCGAGATAGAGGGTTTCAAATCTTGCACCGTCAAACAAGCTCTCTAGAAAACGGTTATTTTTCCTAACTTCAGCAAGTCATTGCAGCAGAGTTAAAAAAGATATCGTGTTCTTGTATTTTTTTTTACATTGTGTGTATAACATATAATAATATATGGTGCTAATATTTGCTACACATCATATGATTAAAATTTTAAAAAATCGTAAACTTTGTGATTTTTAATTTTTTTTTAATTTTTTAAGTTTTTTTAAACAGGTTTGGATGGAGTTTTTTCTATATTCGTTTTTTTTCGTTAAAGACATACAAATGTGCACTTTATTTGTAATTTTTTGTGTGTCTGTGAAACTGCTAGTTTCCGCGTTTCGGCAGCGTTAAAAACAGCCGATTTTGAAAAATCTCTAACTTTGCCAACGATTTTCTCAAAAAGGCCATTTTTTAAAATTCTGAAAATTAAATCCCTGTTTTATTATCAACAGGAGAATATCTGTGTAAATTTTTACGGACCTAAAAACACCCGTTTCCGAGTTAGACGCGTTTGAATTCGGTTTGAAAGCCTACGATTCCCCGTGTTCTAAAGGCGCCATTTTGAAAAAATCTCAGGCGCAAAGTACGTACGTTATCTCTTACCCGAATCAAAGCGTTAGATATTCTTTGCCCGAATGATGGAATGAGAGCATTGGTTCAGCTGGCCCTGGTTGGATACATCCACCTCACCCTTCCCCGAGTGATGACATGCCTATAAAACTGTCGGGGGGAGGGGATTACCAATACATAAAGAAAATTCTTGCTGCTCCACTAACAAAGTTGAGTTGCGAAAGACAGCAGCAGTTGTTTGTTTGTTTACGTATATACTTAAACATCGCATAAGAAAAGACTATGAAAGAGTAGAAAACTGTTGTGAAACAATTTTAAGAAAAAGAGTGCAGGCACGTGTACTGTAAGTTAATTTTCGATGGCTAAACCCCCCAAGTTTCTCTGGGAGTTGCTAATTGTAGGCTACTGTCAGAAGAGCAGTTGCTGTTTTGTTATAGTTGCTAAAATTAACTTCTCAGTTTTTTGTAATAGTAAAATATTCGCTCAGGAGAGTTTTGTCCTCTGCGAACGGGGGGAGAAGGTGCAATGCTCTTGACCTCGCTGCTGGGTTGATAGCGCTGATCGCCACCGAAACTCTGCTTACCTCCTCTCCAAAACGTAATGGCAATTGTCTAATCTACTAAATAAATAACAATTAACACATACACGTGCATGCTTATTCATAAAATGTAAGTTGAGTATATTTCCTGTTCAATCAGCTGATTTTACAAGTAAAATTAATATACATCTTATGCGCTTATAATGGTGTAAAGATTTTTATCTATTTAAAACATATTCAAAGATTTCAATTTTTTTAAAGAGGGGGGGGGGATTGTGTTCTTAGTGATCTCCACCTGGGCCACGATAAACCATGCACTGCCCATGTCTTCTGTTCCCTTAGAAGATAATCCTGGATCGATGGGAGACCAGCGGAGTTTTGACACACACCCCCTCTCACGTGGTGGTGAGGTATCTCAAAGCTAGTTAGCTTTCAAAAATGTTTCAACTTAGTTGGCTGGTAATAACAGAAGGATTCCATTTCAACTCTTGCAGGGTCGTGCCGTCACGGTCTCAGATTTCTCTAAAAAAATTAAGGGGTGTTCCTTGATTAAAATAAGGGGACCCATATCTTTTCTTTCGGCAAGAAAAATTTTTCCCTTCGAGACAGAGGGTTTCAAATCTTCCACCGTCAAACAAGCTCTCTAAAAAACCGGTTATTTTTCCTAACTTCAGTGAGTCATTGCAGCAGAATTAAAAAGATCTTTTGTTATGGTATTTTTCATTACATTGTGTGTATAACGTATAATAATATTTGATGTTAATATCTTTTACACATCGTATGATTAAAATTAAAAAAAATCGTAAACTTTGATTTTTTTTAAATTGAAATTTTTAAGATTTTTTTTAACTGGTTCAAATGGAGTTTTTGTTTTCTATACTCGTTTTTTTTGTTAAAGACATACAAATGTGCACTTTATTTGCAATTTTTTATGTGTCTGTGAAACTGCTAGTTTCTGCAGCGTTAAAAACAGCCGATTTTGAAAAATCTCCAACTTTGCCAACGATTTTCTCAAAAAAGCCCTTTTTTTAAATTCTGAAAATTAAATCCCTGTTTCATTATCAACAGGAGAATATCTGTGTAAATTTTCACGGACCTAAAATCGTCCGTTTCCGAGTTAGACACGTTTGAATTTGATTTGAAAACCTACGATTTCTCCGTGTTCTAAAGGCGCAATTTTGGAAAAATCTCAGGCGCAAAGTACGTATTCTCTTACCCGAATGAGAGCGTTGGATCCGTCCACCTGACCCTACCCTGGGCGATAACATGCCTAAAAAACGGTCTTGGAAAAAAAAAAAATAACAAATCTATATATATAGATTTGAATGTATGTCTGCTAAACAAATCTACAGTTTTCAATTTAGAACCACCAAACTTGGTATACTATCTCATGGTACCCTAACTTAAACCGTAGACGGTTTTTGGAAGGGGTCGGAGCCCGGGGTCGTCAAGGGGCTCCACACAAAACTTCCATAAAATCTAGTTTTCAATTTAGAACCACCAAATTTGGAATACTATAGCATGGTACCCTAACTTAGACCGCAGACTGTTTTTGGAAGGGGTCGGAGCCCTGGGTCAAAGGGCACCCACACAAAATTTCCGTAAAATATACTTGTAAACTATAGTGCCCTAACTGAGACCGTAGATGGTTTTGGAAGGGGTAGAGCCCTGGGTGAGTGGGAGCCCGTGGTCAAAGGGCCCCACGCAAAATTTCCGTAAAATCTAGTTTTCAATTTAGAACCATCAAATTTGGTATACTTTTTCTTGGCACCCTAACTTTGTAAAATATTTTACGAGAATTTTGTAGAGGTGGGGGGCTTGACCCCGGGTTTCGACCCCTTCCCAAAACCGTCTAGTCAAAGTTAGGGTGTCAAGAAAAAGTATACCAAATTTGATGGTTCTAAATTGAAAACTAGATTTTACGGAAATTTTGCGTGGGGCCCTTTGACCCGGGCTCCCCCTTCCAAAACCGTCTACGGTCTAAGTTAGGGTACCATGAGATAGTATACCAAGTTTGATGGTTCTACATTGACATACATTCAATTCTCTCTATATATAGATTTGTTATTTTTTTTTTTCCAAGACCGTTCTTTTAGGCATGTTATCGCTCAGGGTAGGGTGAGGTGGACGGATCCAACACTCTCATACGAGTAAGAGAATACGTACTTTGCGACTTAGATTTTTCCAAAATGGCGCCTTTAGAACACGGAGAAATCGTAGGTTTTCAAACCAAATTCAAACGCCTCTAACTCGGAAACGGGCGTTTTTAGGTCCGTGAAAATTTACACAGATATTCTCCTGTTTATAATAAAACAGGGATTTAATTTTCAGAATTTTAAAAAAGGGCTTTTTTGAGAAAATCGTTGGCAAAGTTGGAGATTTTTCAAAATCGGCTGTTTTTAACGCTGCGGAAACTAGCAGTTTCACAGATACATAAAAAATTGAAATAAAGTGCACATTTGTATGTCTTTAACAAAAAAAGCAGTATAGAAAACAAAAACTCCATTTGAACCAGTTAAAAAATCTTAAAAATTTCAATTTTTTTAAATTTTAATCATACGATGTGTAAAAAATATTAGCATCACATATTATTATACGTTATACACACAATGTAATAAAAAATACCAGAACAAAATATCTTTAATTCTGCTGCAATGACTCGCTGAAGTTAGGAAAAATAACCGTTTTTTAGAGAGCTTGTCTGACGGTGGAAGATTTGAAAACCTCTGTCTCAAAGGGAAAATTTTTCTTGCCGAAAGAAAAGATATGGGTCTTCTTATTTTAATCAAGGAACACCCCTTAATTTTTTTAGAGAAATCTGAGACCGTGATGGTACGACCCTGCCAGAGTTGAAATGGAATCCCTCTCTTGTTACCAGCCAACTAAGTTGAAACATTTTTGAAAGCTACCTAGCCTTGAGACACCTCACCACCACGTGAGGGGGTCAAAACTCGCTGGTCGGTCTCCCATCGATCCAGGATTATCTTCTAAGGGAACAGGAGCCATGGGCAGTGCATGGTTTATCGTGGCCCAGGTGGAAATCACTAAGAAAACAAACAATCACCCCCCTCTTTAAAAAAATTGAAATCTATGAATATGTTTTAAATAGATAAAAATCGTTACACCCTTATAAGTGCATAACTTGTATATGAATTTTACTTGTAAAATCAGTCGATTGAACAGTAAATATACTCAACTTACATTTTATGAATAAGCATACACGCGAGTTATTTATTTAGTAGATTAGACAATTGCCATTACGTTTTGGAGAGCAGGTAAGCAGAGTTTCGGTAGCGACCAGCGCTATCAACCCAGCAGCCAGGTCAAGAGCATTGCACCTTCTCCCCCCGTTCGCAGAGGACAAAACTCTCCTGAGCGAATATTTTACTAAATTACGAAAAACTGAGGTTAACTTTAGCAACTATAACAAAACAGCAACTGCTCTTCTGACAGTAGCCGACAATTAGCAACTCCCAGAAAAACTCGAGGTTGTTTAGCCATCGAAAATTAACTTACGGTACCACGTGCCTGCACTCTTTTTCTTAAAATTATTTCACAACAGTTTTCTACTCTTTCATAGTCTTTTCTTATGCGATAACAAACAAACAACTGCTGCTGTCTTTCGCAACTCAACTTTGTTAGTGGAGCAGCAAGAATTTTCTTTATGTATTGGTACCCCCCCCCCCCCCCCCCCCCGACAGTTTTATAGGCATGTCATCACGCGGGGAAGGGCGAGTTGGATGTATCCAACCAGGGCCAGCTGAACCAATGCTCTCATTCCATCATTCGGGCAAAGAATATCTAACGCTTTGATTCGGGTAAGAGATAACGTACGTACTTTGCGCCTGAGATTTTTCCAAAATGGCGCCTTTAGAACACAGGGAATCGTAGGCTTTCAAACCGAATTCAAACGCGTCTAACTCGGAAACGGGCGTTTTTAGGTCCGTGAAAATTTACACAGATATTCTCCTGTTGATAATGAAACAGGGATTTAATTTTCAGAATTTTAAAAAATGGCTTTTTTGAGAAAATCGTTGGCAAAGTTAGAGATTTTTCAAAATCGGCTGTTTTTAACGCTGCCGAAACGCGGAAACTAGCAGTTTCACAGACACACAAAAAATTACAAATAAAGTGCACATTTGTATGTCTTTAACGAAAAAAACGAATATAGAAAAAACTCCATCCAAACCTGTTTAAAAAAAACTTAAAGAATTCAATTTTTTTTAAAAATCACAAAGTTTACGATTTTTTAAAATTTTAATCATACGATGTGTAGCAAATATTAGCACCATATATTATTATATGTTATACACACAATGTAAAAAAAAATACAAGAACACGATATCTTTTTTAACTCTGCTGCAATGACTTGCTGAAGTTAGGAAAAATAACCGTTTTCTAGAGAGCTTGTTTGACGGTGCAAGATTTGAAACCCTCTATCTCGAAGGGAAAATTTTTTCTTGCCGAAAGAAAAAATATGGGTCTCCTTATTTTAGTCAAGGATCACCCCTTAATTTTTTTAGAGAAATCTGAGACCATGATGGTACGACCCTGCCTGAGTTGAAATGGAACCCATCTTAGATAAAATTATGTTGGTGTGATAGTGACATTTGCTGGACTGATAGGATCCACAGTATGCTGGTAGAAAATTTTAACCTACATTAATATTAAAGTGCTGGTTTCCATGTCTTAAGTATGTTAGTGACAACCAGGAAAACTGAACAATCGTAGCAATTTGTAAAGAAGAGGTGCTGATTTGTTCCTGAAAAGTGGAAAAGTTCCAGATTGGGTGCGTAGAAGGCTAATAAAAATATCTGTTGAATGAAGTACGGTGTGGCTTCGGAGGGGATAAGAGGATGCCATCTTTTCCTGTATTAAGCATGATTTTTAATTGTGTTACATGTTTGTGCAGCTGATTTTATGATTTATTATATTCTTCATGCGATTCTAAATTGAGGGGGACGTTCATCCAGTTTAATAATAAGAAAGGTACTGTTTTTATTAAAAATTCTCCTTAAAAACTAGTTGTAATTTTGAATGGATAAATGATTATGAAGAAAATTAATAAAAAAAGGAGGACATCTGTCTACTTGTCATGAAAAAATCAATAATTCAGAAAAGGGTCTTGAAAAAGTCACGAATTTTGCTTTGGGGTCATGAATTTTCTTATTTTTAGTAATTGTTCATTTTGTGATGACAATTCAAGTAATACTCCAGGCGCCAACCACATAAAGATGTAAATGTGGTTTCCATCTAACAATTCATGTGTCAAAAAAAAAAAAAAAAAAAAAAAAAAAAAGCTCCTGTAATGTCTCCCATGAAGAAAACTCTTAAAGCAAAAAACATTTTAGCTTAGAAATATATTTACAAAATGTTGTTTATGAAAGTTTGAGATTCATTGAGCAATTTAAATTATGCTATTTATGAAGTTTTGACAGTTTTCATGTATAAATGGTAAAGGAAGACTTACAAAGTGTTTCACTCGGGACTTAAGCCAAAAGAAAAAAAAAAAAAGTGCTGTAATTTTGAAAAGGGAAAACATTTCAAGCAGAAATTTGAAGACGAAGTGCCATACGTTCTGACATTCGCATCCATATCTGCTCCATTTAGCTCATACGCCCAGATAGCGTTTCAGTACACGGCGTCTGGCGGGAACATTTTCGCCCCAGTTTCTTTGTCCATCAGTTAGCGTCAAGTACGATGGTGTTCACGATCGCTGAGTGCATGTTTATCATTCGAAGTTATTGGAATTTCAGCTCTTTCAAGGAGTGTCGGAAAGTGTTAAAGAAGAAATTTCTCGTTCGGAAACCACCTTCGAAGCCAACGATTTCAAATGTTGTGAAAAAACTTGAGACGACAGGAAGTCTTATGTTGATACACATTCAGGAGGGCGACCCACGATATCAGAAAACACTTTGCAGTGTGTGAAAAAGAGGTTGTTACAGTTTCCAAAGAAATCGTTATGCAGGCTGTCGCAAGAAACAGGACTGTCATATTCCACCTACCAGAGGGCTGCAAAAACGGGTAAACTCAAGCCATATCATGTTATTTGTTTGTGAGCTGTTACCAATTAGCATGCTGAAGTGAATGCATTACTGCCAGTGGTTTAAGGAATTTGTCAGTCAAAATCCAGGCATATTAGGCATTACGTGGTTCACAGATGAAGCCTGGTTCCACCTTTCAGGCTATGCAAACTCACATAATACACGAGTATGAGCGAGTGAGAATCCCCATGTCATTCACGAGGAAAGAATGCAACCCATAAAGATTGGCATATAGTGCACCATTTGACGGAACTAAATAATCAGTCCCATTTTCTTTGAAAAAACAGGACTGCGTGTAACTTCAACACAGAAGTGTATCTCAATATCTTCATGCATTTCGTGAACCAACTGGATGATACTGAACTGCAGAATGGCTTCTTTCAACAGTATAATGCAACTTGTCACACTTCCAATGCCAGCATGGCTGAGATTCGAAGTTTCTTAGGCGATCGGGTTATCTCCAAAGGTTTATGGCCGCCCAGGTTTCCAGATTTAACTCCACCCAATTACTTCTCGTGAGTCATCTGAAAGGTACTGTATACAGCAATAAGCCTAGGACTATTCGGCAGTTGAAAATCAACATCGCACAGGAACTTAAAGCTACCAACATGCTGAGGCTTACATTTGACAATATGCAGCAACGAGTTGATCTCTGTTTGGATGCAAATGGTGGACATTTTCATCATCTGCTCTGATATTGATGTGATTGTGAAAAGGTAAAGCACTTCATCTTCAAATTTCAGCTTGAGATGTTTTCCCCTTTCAAAATTATGGTTTTTTTTGGGGGGTAAGGTCCCAAGTGAATCACTCTGTATAATGAAATCGTGCAGTACAATGTTCAGCATTTCACTTTATTTTAGGTGCAGTTACTGTACGATGAATCAGATTTTTGTTACATGTTGAAAGGTAGGGAGCACTTTTTTCGTAGAAAAAAGAGGGGCACGGTGAGTCCTTTCTTTAATATGTGTATATTATCTCCCAAAGTGATGCTACCTGCATTTACCTTGGGCAACAGATATCAGGTGAGGGCCACAATGAAGAAGAAATTAATCAGCATTTAAGACTTGGTTGAAATGCATTTGGAAAAAATAGCAATAGTACAAATGTTAATTAAGGCAGTATACCAATATATCTTAAAAGCGTTTAATTAATGCATCCTTCCAGTTCTAATGTAAAGAGCAAGGAAATGGACTTTAACTTAAAAAAAAAAAAAAAGACTTACAGAAGCTGCAGACAACTGAAAGAAGCATAAAGAGATGCATGATTGGTGTAATCAGGAAAGATACGCAAAATAACTCCGGATCAGGGGAATGAGTGAAATACGTCATGATTGAAATAAAGTATCTGAAATGGCAATGGCAGACCTGCCAACTGTTAAGATTTTATCGTATTTAGTACGATAAATCATGCTGCATTACGCTAATATGATTTGGCAGCCAAAAATGTTATTTTTTTAAATAGTCATGTTTTCCCCCATTTTTCTCCCTTTTCAGACAGAAGCCTTGGGCGAGTACTGTTTCAATTTCTCCACTTGCTTCTTGTATGATGTCTACAGTAATTCCATCTTCTCCTGGAGCTTTTCCCCGCTTCATGTTCTTGATTGCATGTGCAACTTCTGCTGGGAGGACTGGAAGAACTCTGGTACTGGTACCTTTCATGATGTATGGAGTACATGTATCATCCCTTTCATATAACTTGGAGTAGAAATCTTTCACTCTTGTCAAAATTTTGCCTCTATTTCTTGTTACAGAACCATCTTCTTTTCTCAGTGCCATAATCTGTTTTCTTCCCTTACTGAGATGTCCCTTTGCTATCTTTAGGCTTTGGTTGTTTTCAATTGCTTTCCTCACTAGTTTACAGTTGAATTTCCTTACGTCTTCTGTGATACTTTTTCGTACTTTCTTGCATAGCTCTATATATTCCACTTTGGAAGTCACATCTTCTTTAGTTGTCTTCATCTCTCTTCTTTTTTGCATCAACATTTTGGTTTTTCCTGATAATTTGTTCACATGCAAATTGTTCTTAGGCCCAGCTAATTTTGTTGCTGTTTCCATAAGAGCTTTGGTTACATTTCTGTTAACTTCAGAAATATCCACTTCTTCCGATGTTAGGCTTTCTAACGCAGAGAATCTGTTTTTCAGTTCCAACTTGAAGGTATTATGGTGTTTTTTAAGGTTCGTTATGTCAATACATTTTGTTTGCCTTATGAGCTTGCCACGTTCAAATTTAGTGTTGAGGTGCATCTTACATCTCACCAATCTATGGTCACTACCTGTGTTGAACTGCAGTCTTCTATGACGAATTTTTTGTTACACATAATAAAATCAATTTCACTTGTCCCATTTGGATGTCTCCATGTCCATTTCCTGTGTGGCTTTTTCTTGAAAAAGGAGTTCAAGATGAAAAACCCTTCTGCCTCTGCAAACTCAATGAGAGTATTTCCGCTCTGGTTTCTGTTGCCGTGACCGAATTTACCTACTGAAGTTTCATTATGTTGCCATTGCCCTATTTTTGCATTGGAATCTCTCATAATTATCTTCAAGTGCTGCTTGCCTTTATTATTTAGATGACGAATTTCTTCATAAAATTCTTTACTTTCTTCTTCAGGATGACTTGTGGTGGGTGCATAAGTTTGAATAATCTGAGCCTTGTATCTGCTCGAGAGTTGGATAACGAGTCGTGTGCAGCTCTGTCAGAGGAACTTTCAACTTCTACAACTTTATCCTTCAGTTTCTTGTTTATTATAAATCTGGCACCACTAGTTCTGCCAGTATCTGTCCCATGATAGTAGAAGAGATGTCCACTTTTCAGTTCAATGAGATCTTCTCCTTTTCTCCTTACCTCACTTAGCCCGACGATGTCCCACTTGATCCTTTGTAGTTCCTCTTCCAATTCAAGAAGCCTTGAATCAGAAGATAGGGAGCGTCTATTATACGTAGCCAAGGTCAGCATCAGATGGCAGCCTAGTCCGGTCCTTCGGGGATTCTTAGCACCCTCTGCCTTCATGTCGCACTGGCCGCTGCCTTGGCCAGGTACATTCCAGCTGCCGGAGACTGAGGGCCAAGATTTAAGTTGTGGACTTTTTTTTAAGGGGTTTTGCCATAACTCACCACGCTGGCCAAGCGGGTTGGTGAGTGTGGGATAGCATTTCCTCTAATCCCGATGGTATAGTTATACCACTATTGGCGGTCGTCAGAGCCCCTTTAGTGGGAACAGGATGCACCACGAGAAGGTGGGGTTGTCAAGGAGAGGCTGTGATGTTACGCATCACCTGACCTTACATCCCTCCTTATATATATATATATTTTAACTGTTGGATTTGAAAATATCTTTGTCTGTGGTACCTTCCTTCTGGTACGAGGAGCTTTTTGTGCACCATTTGTTAATTTTCGTAACATACTTTTTAGCCGCTGGTGGAAATAAGTAGCTGTTTCTATTTCTGACTTGTTTATTAATTGTAGAAATCCATTTGATTTTTTTCTAATCAGTTCCATTGAGTTTGAATAGCTTTGACAAATTTATTTGCATTGGAAAAGATTCAAAAGACATGCCCATTACAACCAAAAATTTGGTGTCATATTTCTTGTTTAGCAACTGCAACTGTGCACTGTTTGATGATCCCGACATAATGGTACTCCATGTTGGAGAGTTCTAAACATAACCTTTTTCAAATGTTCATATTTTAGCTGGCTTGACTACATCTACACACTATTAGCATTACACTTAAGCCCGTTGCCAAGAAGTGTAAGGGGCTCCTTGGGTCCATGATGAAAATGTTACTGTATGGTTGAACTAACCCTTAGTTATGGGTATTTTAATTTTTAATGGGATAACAAAAATGCTGTATTAAGATAATACAACATAGTTTGTCAAAAATATTTTTTTAAGTCGACCCTGGTTTCACTGGGTATTGCATTGACCTAGCTTCATCAGGACGAATGACATGTAAATATTCAATTTGTATATGATGTCATAAATGGTGTTTACAGTCACAGGTTTTGGTTAATTGCTTCCACGTGCTTGATAGAAATGAGGTGGATGCCATGTCATTAACAAGTTGCAATGATATCTGATATATATGGAAAGCTTCCAAAATATCAAGTTTGGTGGTTGAATCTGGCTTGTGAATTAGTTTTGCTTTTTCAAAGAGAAATTTATGGTCCATTTCGTAACAGTGTTTAGCTGTCGATGACATCTTTAGGCCACAGTTCCGAATGTAGGTCTTGTGCTCCTTTAATCGAAAACACAAGGCTCGACGGGTCTGTCCTATATACGAAGCACCACGTTCACATTGAACTGGATAAATTCCCCACGAGTTTTTGTCTTCAACATAGTCCTTTGATCCTGAAAAGTTCATTTTCTTTATAAGTTTAAAAATCACTTTAAAATTAAAGGTTTTGAGAATTTTTGAAATTTTGAAATGAAGTGTCACAGGAAAATGGAATAATGGCAAAATTCTCTCGTAATGGGCACATCACAGGAATTTTGTTAGAGCCTTGTCTATAATGGAAGGGTTGTATCCTCGCTGTACTGCAACACATTTAAGGAAATAAAGTTCCTTCTCCAAACTGTCTTTATCTGAACATATATGTATCGCCTATGTTATGTGAAATCTACATGCGTCAATTTGAAGAAAAACTTTTCAAAGTCGTGAAATTTGGCTTATGGATACGATAAGTAGATGACACTTTCGTTCTACAGAAAGGAAATAAATCTGGAATTAGTCAGACTTGTTAATTTTATTGATCCTCACATTCAATTCAGCTACGAAACTGAAAATAAGGGATGCCTACCATTCCTTGACATCCTGGTTACTCGCTCAAATGGATCTCTCGCAACCACAATTTATTGGAAGCCTTTTGCTGTTTTCTCACCTCCACATGCCAAGTCCAATCACCCTTGGCAACAAAAACTCAGCGCCTTTTACTGTTACGTATATCGCTCGTAAATATATGTTCAGATAAAGACAGTTTGGAGAAGGAACTTTATTTCCTTAAATGTGTTGCAGTACAGCGAGGATACAACCCTTCCATTATAGACAAGGCTCTAACAAAATTCCGGAAACCGAAGCCTGTTTCCATCCTGTGATGCGCCCATTGTGAGAGAATTTTTCCATTTTCCCGTGAAATGTCCTTCAAAAATTCTCAAAACCTTTAATTTTTAAAGTGATTTTTAAACTGATAAACAAAATGTGCTTTTCAGAACCAAAGGACTATTTATGCAACTTGAAGTATTTATTCCGTATTAAATGGTGTAACAATTTGTAAAACACACGACGACTAAGTGCCGAGCTTTCACACTCCGAACGGGAGGCTTTCTCAAGGCCAGTGAACACAAGAATAGAATCAGAGTGAATCAAAGGACTATGTTGAAGACAAAAACTCGTGGGGGATTTATCAAATTCCATGTGAATGTGGCGCTTCGTATATAGGACAGACCCATAGAGCCTTGTGTTTTCGATTGAAGGAGCACAGGACCTGACCTACAGAAGTCATCGATGGCTAAACACTGTTATGAAAAGGACCATAAATTTCTCTTTGAAGAAGCAAAACTAATTGACCAGCCAGATTCAACCTCCAAACTTTATATTTTGGATGCTTTCCATATAGTATATCAGAAGTCTTCGCAACTTGTTAATGACATGGCATCCACCCCATTTCTATCAAGCACGTGGAAGCAACTAACCAAAACCTGTGACTGTAAACACCATTTATGACATAGTATACTATTTGAATATTTATGTGCCATTCGTCCTGATGAAGCTCAATACCCAGCAAAACCATGGTTGTCGACTTGAAATATATATATATATATATATCACAGCCTCTCCTTGACAAATGTCAACCCCGCCTTCTCGTGGTGCATCCTGTTCCTACTAAAGGGGCTCTGACGACCGCCAATAGCGGTATAACTATACCATCGGGATTAGAGGAAATTCTACCCCACACTCGCCAACCCGCTTGGCCAGCGTGGTGAGTTATGGCCAAACCCCTCCAAAATGACTCCACAACTTAAATCTTGGCCCTCAGTCTCCGGCAGCTGGAATGTACCTGACCAAGGCAGCGGCCAGTGCGACATGAAGGCAGAGGGTGCTAAGAATCCCCGGAGGACCGGACTAGGCTGCCATCTGATGCTGACCTTGGCAACGTACAATGGACGCTCCCTATCTTCTGATTCAAGGCTTCTTGAATTGGAAGAGGAACTACAAAGGATCAAGTGGGACATCGTGGGGCTAAGTGAGGTAAGGAGAAAAGGAGAAGATCTCATCGAACTGAAAAGTGGACATCTCCTCTACTATCGTGGGACAGATACTGGCAGAACTAGTGGTGTTGGATTTATAATAAACAAGAAACTGAAGGATAAAGTTGTAGAAGTTGAAAGTTCCTCTGACAGAGCTGCACGGCTTGTTATCCAACTCTCGAAAAGATACCAGGCTCAGATTATTCAAACTTATGCACCCACCACAAGTTATCCTGAAGAAGAAATTGAAGAATTTTATGAGGAAATTTGTCATCTAAATAATAAAGGTAAGCAGCACTTGAAAATAATTATGGGAGATTTCAATGCAAAAATAGGGCAACGGCAACAGAATGAAACTTCAGTAGGTAAATTCGGTCACGGCAACAGAAACCAGCGTGGAAATACTCTCGTTGAGTTTGCAGAGGCAGAAGGGTTTTTCATCTTGAACTCCTTCTTCAAGAAAAAGCCACACAGGAAATGGACATGGAGACATCCAAATGGGACGACAAGTGAAATTGATTTTATTATGTGTAACAAAAAATTCGTCATAGAAGACTGCAGTGTGCTAAACAAGTTCAACACAGGTAGTGACCATAGATTGGTGAGATGTAAGATGCACCTCAACACTGAACTTGAACGTGGCAAGCTCATAAGACAAACAAAATCTATTGACATAACCAACCTTAAAAAACACCATAATACCTTCAAGTTGGAACTGAAGAACAGGTTCTCTGCTTTAGAAGGCCTAACATCGGAAGAAGTGGACATCTCTGAAGTTAACAGAAAAGTAACCAAAGCTCTTATGGAAACAGCAACAAAATTAGCTGGGTCTAAGAACAAGTTGCATGTAAATAAATTATCAGGAAAAACGAAAATGTTGATGCAAAAAAGAAGAGAGATGAGGACAACTAAAGAAGATGTGACTTCCAAAGTGGAATATATAGAGCTATGCAAGACAGTACGAAAAAGTATCACTGAAGACGTAAGAAAATTCAACTGTGAACTAGTGAGGAAAGCAATTGAAAACAACCAAAGCCTAAAGATAGCAAAGGGACATCTCAGTAAGGGAAGAAAACAGATTATGGCACTGAGAAAAGAAGATGGTTCTGTAACAAGAAATAGAGGCGAAATTTTGACAAGAGTGAAAGATTTCTACTCCAAATTATATGAAAGGGATGATACATGCACTCCAGACATCATGAAAGATACCAGTACCAGAGTTCCTCCAGTCCTTCCAGCAGAAGTTGCATATGCAATCAAGAACATGAAGCGGGGAAAAGCTCCAGGAGAAGATGGAATTACTGTAGACATCATACAAGAAGCAAGTGGAGAAATCGAAACAGTACTCGCCCAAATTTTCACTCGATGCCTTAATGAAGGAAAGATTCCTGAGGATTGGAACACCGCTACAATGATCCTGCTACATAAGAAAGGTGACATTGAGGATCTCGGAAACTACAGACCTATCAGCCTCCTATCAGTAGTTTATAAAATCTTCACTAAAGTTCTTTCACACCGCTTGAAGGTAACACTGGACATGGCTCAACCGAGAGAACAAGCTGGATTCAGGAGTGGCTACAGCACAATAGATCATATCCATGTGCTGAGAGAACTAATTGAAAGAGCGAGGGAATATGAACTTCCATTGTGCATGGCTTTTATCGATTATGAAAAAGCCTTTGATTCGGTGAAACCATCAGCAGTTACAATGGCTCTGAAAACCTGCGGTATTGAAGATGCATACATTAATATTATTAATAACATCTATGAAAATGCAAGTGCAAAGATTAGGCTGTTTGAAAATACAACACACATAAAAATTGGAAAGGGAGTGAGACAAGGTGACACCATATCTCCGAAGCTCTTTAATGCCACATTGGAGGGTGTTTTTCAGTCACTGAGCTGGGAAAACAAGGGGATAAAGATTAATGGAGATTATCTAACCCACCTTCGTTTTGCTGATGACGTAGTCATTTTTGCAACTAGCCCATCAGAGCTGCAGAGTATGATCCAGGAACTTGCTGACAAGAGTAAAGAAGTGGGATTAAAAATGAACTTTCAGAAGACAAAAGTGATGTTCAATGCTTTTACAAGAAATGAAGATTTATCGATTGATGGAGAAAAGCTGGAGATAACAGACACGTACGTTTATCTTGGACAGCAGATATCAAGTGAGGGTCACATTGATGAAGCAATTAATCGGCGTACAAAACTTGCCTGGAGAGCTTTTGGAAGAAACAGCATAATTTTCAAGAGCAATATGCCATTATGTCTTAAAAGAAAAGTGTTTGATCAATGCATCCTTCCAGTGCTTACGTATGGTGCAGAGACGTGGACCTTAACTAAAAGAGACATACAAAAGCTGCAGACAACTCAAAGAAGCATGGAGAGGTGCATACTTGGTGTAACCAGGAGAGATAAGAAGAGGAACTCGTGGATCCGAAAAATGACAAGAGTGGAAGACATCATGATCAGAGTTAAATCCCTGAAATGGCAATGGGCTGGACATACTGCCAGAAGGACAGATCATCGATGGACAGCCGAAATTTTAGATTGGATTCCAAGGGACAGGAAAAGACCCAGAAGAAGACCACGTGGGAGATGGGTGGATGAAATTCGAAAGTATGCAGGGGTGACATGGAGGAGACTGGCACAAGACAGACCGTTGTGGAGGAAACTTGGGGAGACCTTCGTCCAGCAGTGGATTGATAATGGTTGACAATGATGATGATGATGATATGGGCTGGACATACTGCCAGAAGGACAGACCATCGATGGACAGCCGGAATTTTAGATTGGATTCCAAGGGACAGGAAAAGACCCAGAAGAAGACCACATGGGAGATGGGTGGATGAAATTCGAAAGTATGCAGGAGTGACATGGAGGAGACTGGCACAAGACAGACCGTTGTGGAAGAAACTTGGGGAGACCTTCGTCCAGCAGTGGATTGATAATGGTTGACAATGATGATGATGATGATATATATATATATATATATTTGTGGCAAACTGCGTTGTATTATCTTAATATATATAATCATCACAAGACTGTATTCTTTGAGATCAAGAACAAAAAAGCTGGTTGCAAAAGTCACTCTTTAGAATTCCTCTCCTTATAATTTGTTTTGAAAAAAAAATGACTAAGAGAAAAAGTTAACAAAAGACTGAGTTTATACAGGTAAATCTGATTAGGCAACAAAAAGATGTTAAAGTTTAAACAAATGTAGCAGTTTTGTTTGACTAATACATGAAAAAATTCTTATTTGTCAAAACAATCAGAGTATTATGGCTCTTTAGTTTAATTTCTAAGTGCAGTGGACCTACAGAGAAGAATTTTCAAAAGAAATTGTTTAAAAGTGCAAATATGTAAAAAGCAGAGATAGTTACATATATATAACTGTGCCATTTTTACATTGTGAAAAAAGGTTAAACATAAAAATGTAAACCTAAAGAGTGAGAGGAACAAATTATAAGAAATGCGGGAAAAGTTGAGAGCAGTCTTTTATAGCTTTTTCAGGAATTAGCGCAATGATCCCTCCGTCATTTCCACATGGACCTTGTGACTATGGGTTTCTGCTGTAGCACATAAAAAAAAAAAAAAAAAACCTCCGTCATTTCCACGTGGACCTTGTGACTATGGGTTTCTGTTGTAGCACATAAAAAAAATAAAAAAATAAATAAATAAAAAAAAATACACATGTACGTATAATGTAATTGCAACATACACACTGCACAAAAGCATGACTTAAGCCTCCAGTTCATAATAGACTAGAAATATAACCAATCTAAACCAAATTTCTACACAATAATTTTAACTTAAGATGTAATATACAGGCCTGACCCGGCATTAAAATGAATGAACACACTCCCCACTACTTCTGTGGTGCTGTGTCATTCAGAAAGCCGATGGATACAAGTCGTGAATTTTTTTGTTCTTATGTAGCTTAATCTCAATTAGATTTCCTACTTCCCTTAAATTATAGAATGTGCAAATTCACACAATTTACCCCCATCTAACCTATTTCTGCAACCTAACTCTCAGGGAGCTCAAGGTTGCATTTTTCTTTATTTATAAATATTTGTCAGTTATGTAACTTCAGTTTCGTTAGATTTACTGTTTCCTTTCAACTCTGGAGTGTAGAAATGAAATTTTCATGCATCTTTAAACTTTTTACCATTTCCATGCTGTGACATCAGTGAAGCATTTTATTTTCCTCCCCTAAGTAATGCATTTTAGAACTTTCCCTTGATAGATATGTTTTAAACTTTCTTTGCAAAATAGCTTACTATTCATTTGATTTTTCACTTTTTTCATTTTTGTAATGTGGAAGAAAATGTTTTTACACACTGTATCCCCTCCTCCCCAATTTTTTCATGTCTTGACACACGCCGTGAAAGAACGCAGCCATCCATGCAGTTTCAAGAGGTTAATTTGCCAAATTTGATGCTCTGATGTGTGATCCATTTTTAGTGTGTGTTGACTGGTTTTATGCTTTCTTATTATGGGATGGAGATCTCCATTCTTAGAATTCATAATACAGGCAGTTTTTGTCATTGAAAACTGCAGTTTGATCCACCTTACAGAGTATAATTAAGGAGTAGCTGTATGTAGCCTTCTTGTTAATTCCTAAAAATTTTCCTGCCTTGATGCCTCCGTAATTCTCCCAATTTGGGGGAATATAATATTAGGTGTGCAACTTAATTCTCGGCCACAGGCATGACACGTTGACAGCAAATTATAGCAAATCGCATACGTACCTAATCAGGGAAATAATCCCCGTCATGTTAGATACATTTGAGCCATCAGTCAGGGAGCTGCCGAATGCCACTGCGGAAAAAAGAGGGCTGTTTCGAGTTGATAAAGTCATCAATACTTGTGTGGACCTCCTCGACAGAAGTGAAGTGCGTATCACTTGGGTGATGTTGCAGGTAGCGAAAGAGGTGATAATCTGACGGGGCGAAGTCTGGAGAATACGCAAGGTGAGATAAAATCTCCCATCCCAGTTCGGTGATCATGTTTAAAGTCACTTTTGTGGTGTGAGGACGTGCGAAGCTACAGAACTGATCTTCTGCCCTTGCCGGTGTATGGCCTTTTCGCCTCCTTCCGTCACTCACACGAATGAGTTGCTGACAATAACACTCAGCATTGACCGTTTCACCAAGTTTGAGCAACTTATAGTGTACGACACCGCGCTGATCCCACCATATGCACAACAACAACTTCCTGGCATGGATATTCGGTTTGGCAGTACTGGTGGTAGGTTGACCTGGATAAACCCACGATTTGCACCGTTTAGGATTATCATAGAGGATCCACTTCTCATTACAGGTCAAAATCTTGTGGAGGAAACCCTTCTTCTTGAATCTGGAGAGCAAGGAAACAGCAACATCGTAGCGCCTAGACTTGTTCGCAGCTGTGAGTTAGTGGGGCACCCAATGGCCCTCCTTGTGAATCTGTCCAAGCTTGTGCAGGCGCTTTGCAATGGCTTGCTGTATTACTCCGAGTTCCTGGGCGAGCTCTAACTGTGTGCAACAGGGATCCATGTCCAACAGTTGTTCCAGTTCCTCATCGTCGACTTTCTGTGGCTGTTCCGGACGTTCTGCATCATGGAGATCAAAATTCCCCTGCTTAAACCACTGGAACCACTTCTTACACGTACTGTAGGACACAGCAGCCTCACCCAAAGCAGCACAGATAATTTGCTGGGCTTTCGCGGCTCTTTTTTCAGCTGAAACGCGAACAGGAGGCATTGCCTCAACAAGAATGTCAGTGCCAGCTACTCGAAGGACATTGCTTTCACCGTCAACTTTCGTCTGTTCTTTCAGTCACTACAGCTGTGAGCGGTTACGATTGCCTGGAAAGCTGTTGGATGGTGCTGCAATCAGCCACGATCACGCACAGCTATTTGTATTTGCCGACGTTCTATGATCGCTTGCTGTTAGGGGCCGAGAATTAAGTTGCACCCCTAATAAATTCTTTCCGCCAGAAAAGTCAACAGTAAATCTGCAAAAGGCCAAATTGTTAAAGTTAAAACTATGTGCCGATAATTTGGCCCACATTCCACTCCAGTATGCAGAGAACTCCTTAATTTTTTTTTTCTTATAATTATTGTGTATTGCAGTTATTGTGGCAGAAACTGAAATTTGTCATGCTGGATAAACTCCAGCAATTACATGCTAATTACTGAAAGGAAAAGAATGTAATACTAGTTGCTTGTAGTCCCTGCCTGCATTTAAAAAAAAATCTGTGCTCAAGCAGTAAAAAGTGTGGGTGTGTGTGGGTGTGGGGGGGGGGGGGGCGCTTAGCTGTGTTTTGTTGTACAAACACACTTGCCTTATCTTTTTCTGTGGTGCACACTGTCTGTTACAACTCTGCAATTTAACATCAATATTCCAAGTGGTTAAAGAAATTTTGTGAATTTGTCTTTTTTTAAATATATTTTACTTCTGCATTAGTTTTCCGCAAGTATTTTTGAAATTTATGTTGATAGGGGAATAACCCTTTTATAGTGTAATTATCCACAGCCTTCTTTTCCCATGGAGCCAATGGGATACTATGACAGAACAATGCACCAAGAATTCTCATCACCTAGACAGAGACCTATGGACAAAAGAGCTGTATGTATTTTTATAATTTTCTCATTTTTCTATTGCTGTATGTTGCATTACTCATGGAAGGGATTTACCATTAAATTCATGCCGTGCAAGGGTGGGCATAAAGTTGTCATGATATTTACTCAGAAAAATGTATTGGGTTGTCGGAAAAGTCATGACGTATTTTGGCACCCGATGGCGGTTGGGCGGTTTTGGAAGTACTAGAGGCATGCGCAGCTCTGTTATCGCTATGGCATTTGATAGGTGCCAGTTCTGGCTGCAGTCTAAAAGGAATAGTGAGCGATTTGGTTGATTTGCGAAGATTTGACATCAAGTTGAAGATGAAAGACCAAACTGTGCATTTTCGCCATATTTTACTGTTTTACTTCCGTAAAGGGAAGAACGCGCATCAAGCGTGTCAAAAGTTGCGTAAAGTGTACGGTGATAATGCTCTACAAGAATGTCAGTGCCAGCGGTGGTTCGCAAAATTCTGTGCTGGTGATTTTGACATCAACGATGCTCCTCGGTCCGGGAGGCCAACCGAGATTGATGACAACCAAATCCAGGCATTGATCGAGTCAAACCCATGTTACACGACACGACAGATTGCAGACACATTCACATCCATCATTCAAGTGTTTACGACCACCTGAAGAAGCTGGGATATGCAAGCAAGTTCCTCATGAACTGAAAGAAGTTCAATTGATGGTGCGTATAAACATCTGCAATATGCTCATTAAACATGAGGAAAATGATCCTTTTTTGAAGCGACTGATAACTGGTGACGAAAAGTGGATTGTGTACAACAATGTGCTGCACAAACGGCCTTGGTCCCGACCTGCTGCTTCACCTCAAACGACATCCAAAGCAGACATTCATCAGCAGAAGGTTCTGGTCTCAGTGTGGTGGAATTTTAAAGGTGTCTTGTTTTTTGAGCTCCTACTTCGGAACCAAACAATCAATTCGAATGTGTATGTCGGCAATTGGACAGTTTTAATAAATCCATCGTCCAGAAACGTCCAGAGCTCGTTCATCATAAAGGTGTTGTGTTCCATCACGACAATGCGAGACCACACACAAGTTTGATCACCCGCCAAAAATTATTAGAGTTGGGTGGGATATGTTGCCACACCCAGCATACTCGCCTGACCTTGCGCCGTCAGACTTCAACATGTGTCGCTCTCTTCAACAGTCCTTGTGTGGTATAATGTTCAATTCAGATGAGGCTGTAAATCAGCACCTTGTACAGTTTTTCGCCACGAAAGACAGGTCCTTCTATGAACGAAGCATTCTGCAGCTCACTGAAAGGTGGCAAAAGGTTATCGAACAAAATGGGCATTATATCATTGATTGATCTTTGTTCTTTTTATCAATAAATGACCTTTGCAAAACATGGCTAAAATACGTCGTGGATTTTCCGACAATCCAATATAATTTTTTATTGTAATCCAAAAATCACCTCTTTTATTATTATATGAAACAAGTTATTACCACCATGAAAACTAAGTGATAGGTGTTATAAAGTTCACTATAGGTATGCTTGTGTGGCAAACTAGAAATGCAAATATATTGACAAAACTAGAGAAATTCTGTAAACTCAAAGGTACAAGTAACAGCCGACAGCCTTAATCAGGGTTGTTAGCCAACCGCGAAAAATCGGGAATCCAAAAATCGGAGAGAACTCAGGGATAATTTTTTTTTTTTTTTTTTTTTTGCAAAAGCCAGGGAAAATTAAACTGATAATTTTTTAATTTTTTGGCTAATGGGAATTTTCCGCCAGAACCGCCATGCCCTGTCATCATCGTCGGTACTTCGACACACTACATTCTCTGTGTGCACCGAGTTCCGCTTGACGCTGAGTAAGACCATGCGGTGGGAAGAAAGATTCAGCGATTCCAAGTAGGTTTTATGTAGTTACTATGGAAATCTTCGGTCCGCCGCGGCCGACGGAAAACATTGAGTTTGTACGGGACGGAAAACATTGAGTATGCATAGAAATCGTCGGTTTGCTACAGACAACAGAAAACATAGAATATGCTATGGAAATTGTCAGTCCGCTACAGATGACAGAAAATATCGAGTATACTATGGAAATCATCAGTCTGCTACGGACAACAAAAAAACGCCAAGTATTCAGTGGAAACCGAAAATTTCAGCCATCAATAAAAAAAAAAGAGCCTGCAATTAATTCAAGTGTCCAATGATAACTTTTTTAGCACGTCTTTGGTAAACAACAACAACAAAAAAAAAAAAAAACATGCTTATGTTATTGGTTTGTCCATCCGTCTGTAGACCATATCTCTGCAACTACACTGACGGGAAAAAAAAAAAAACCCAACCGAACGAAAAAATAGTTATAGAGGAATGAAATGGCGGCACTACATTTGTATAGGTAACATATTTAATCGATTAAGGTTTCAAGATCACAGCTTAATGTAAGCGCGAGAAGAGCCATTTTAAATGTGAAATGCTGGTACATCAATAACCGGTGTAACCGCCAGAATGTTGAATGCAAGCATGCAAACGTTCATGCATTGTGTCGTACAGGTGCTGGATGTCAGTTTGTGGGATGGAGTTCCATGCCTGTTGCACTTGGTCGGTCAATGCAGGGACGGTTAATGCTGGTTGCGGGTGACGCTGGAGTTGTCGTCCAATGATGTCCCTATACGTGCTCGATTGGAGAAAGATCTGGTGATCTAGCAGGCCACAGCAACATGTCGACACTCTGTAGAGCATGTTGGGTTACAACAGCGGTATGCGGGCGAGCGTTATCCTGTTGGAAAACACCCCATGGAATGCTGTTTATGAATGGCTGCACAACAGGTTGAATCACCAGACCGAGGTACAACTGTGTCGTCAGTGTGCTTGGGATGACCACGAGAGTGCTCCTGCTGTCATAGGAAATTGCTCCCCAGACCATAACTCCAGGTGTAGGTCCAGTGTGTCTCGGCCGCAGACAGACAGGTTGGTTGCAGGCGCTCACCTCGCCTCCTTCTAACCAACACACGGCCATCACTGGCACCCAGGCAGAACCGGCTTTCATCAGAAAACACAACAGATCTCCACTCCGTCCTCCAATGAGCTCTAGCTTGACACCACTGACGTCGCAAACGGCAGTGGTTTGGAGTAAGTGGAATGCACGCTACAGGGCGTCTGGCTCGGAGCTGTCCTTC